>OZ010744.1:23162529-33162529 GCA_963932245.1 Tachinus rufipes | reverse complement strand
GTCACACAAAATAAGCACAAAAATTCCTTTTGAAGTTTTTGCACATTCAGTGGGGATCTGTTAACGGAGTGGAGAATGAAGCACAAAATACATCATTTTAGAAGTGTTTTGTCTTTAATAGGGTTTCTTTTCGGTCCAGAAGAAGGTAACATTGTGGCATGTGGTTTGGATATTGTTTTTTGTTAATTAAAAAACGGGATTGGGTTTCATGACGCTTGGGACTGGTACCATATTTTTGATTTTGATTGCAAAATTTGGTTTTCTTACAAAAAAAATGTAGGATTGGGTTTGAGATTTTGAGTTATTATGATATGGTATTGTTAGTTGCCTATAACTTTTTTGGTAGTACATTGGTAATAAATTTAACAGTTCTTATTGGATGAGGTTTGGTGTATATCAAATAAATTTTTTTGGGTAGAGTTGTTTTTTATGTGTACTGTTAAAAAAAATTTTTGGTGGCGTCACTAAAAGTCAAAAATCATGGCGATGATAAACGCTTTTGAATTTTTTTTAAATTTTTTGTGGTTTCTCATGTTTGATGTATTTTGTACATTTTTATGGATAACTTGGACAGGGTATACATTCTAATCATTTGAAAAAAAAAACAGTTACGGTTCCAGAATTTTTTTTATAATAAAAACCTAAGAAAGTTACAAAAGTATTGTTACTAAATTTTTTTGCACAAATTTAGAAAACATGTTCTTTAAGTATTTAATTTTTTTGCAAAAAAGATAAAAAAAGATTACCAATAATTAGGGTTTTGTTTAAAAACAAAGCAAAAACAAAATGCACTCTAGATCTTCTATTCTAAAAACTGCAAAAGGAGTAGACTTTGCCGCAAAAGTTTTAGTAAAAAAATGCGTTTTACAAACCTTGAACGAATTGCAAGGGACATTGAGACATTCTTATAGTATTAGCGTTTATAATTTTCTAATGCATTAATTAAAAATGGTCGAAATCAGCAAATGTTGATATTAATTAAATTTATATTTTCAAGTTTTTACGTGCATTTATAACAATTAATTCAGAACGCACCAGAGTAAACAATTATAAACTCTAAACCAAACATACACCTGTTGTGGTTATAGCGGAGAGGACTTGAATGGCTTAAATAATTCAATGATTTTATTCATATCATACATAATTTATTCAAGAAGTTATGAAAACGTTTTTAGTATACTTATTTTGATTAAAATATTTTTTTATTTAATCATTTTGTATTGTGTTTAATAATAATTATTATATAAAAATTGGCATTCATAATATAGGTAACGATACAAGATATGAAAATTAGCTATTCAGAGTTTGTATGAATGAAACTTCATAGAATAAAAAAAGCGACATTCATTGACGTTATATGTCAATACCGAACATCCCCAATATTATTTTTATTGAAAACGTTCACGGTTACCGATAACAGATTTTGGACGTCCCCCTTCATCAAATCAACATTCCTTAATCCCCACTAATCGGGAAATCTGACACACACTTTTATCATCCGTCGGGAAGAAAAACCAGTGTGTCTACCCGTGGAGCGTGATGATGAATCAGTGAGCTCGACCGTGAACTTAACACTCTTTTCCGGGTCTTAGATTCAATGAAGTCGCAATCAAATGTTAATAAAGCGATCGATCGGCGGTCCGAGAGTCATCATCTAAAAAAAATGGGCCCGATGCGTGCGTCGAGGAAATTGGGAATTAATGACTGGAAGGATTTTAATGAAACATTTTTTTTTGCGCGCGCGACGGGGTTGTGTTTTTTTATTATTTTCTGGCCGGTGCCATTTTTATTTATTCCGTAATCACAAGCGGAGTTAATCTAAATTGGACAATATTAATTCCATTGTATATGTAATTCTTTTTCTCGCTCGCACATGCATATTAAAACGCAAAAACTGACGGGGGCGTGTGGGGATTTTATTGATTTCGCATGAAATAATTAAAAATAAATATTTTGTTTAAAAAAAGGGGCAGCATCATGCGCGGTCGAAAAAAAAGTGCGTTTAAATCAATTCAGGGTTGGCGTTTAGTTGCCGCACGGTCTCAAATGTTAAATGGGGATCATCAAATTACCAACAGGTAAAACACAATGTGTTACATTGTAACATGAATAAATGTCACAAATAACTCATTTTAGGATGACATACTAATTATCAGAAGTTTTTCAATACTTTATAATTGTTACCTAGTTTGGATTATTAATTAAAACCTTAAATTTTAATTTTTTATTGGTAATAAGAGTAATAAATGTGACGGATTTTGTTGATTATTTATTGCTTATTTTTTAGTTTAGATTATTGCAAATTGTTGAAATTTTTTATGCAAAAAATAATTGATTAGAGAACTTGTTGCGACAAGTAAGAAACGCTATTCTAGAGCAGCCTTTCCCAAACTTCTACAATGGAATACTTTACAAAATTTGAGTTTTTATTTGAACAAGCTATACATAATTATAAATAATAGTTAATAAGCAGATACAATTGTCTTGGACTGAACAATTTCTAGTTAGGGATGTTGATGACATTTGGAAGAACAGTATTTCTGGTCGGTGCATTGGTTGCTTTGTTCTATTGTGGAGAAATATTATCCTCTATTCGGTGCCATCGCTTTGACTTAGATTGCCCTGAGATCTTAGCGCACTATGGAATGTACATTGGTATACTACCGAGGAACGTTGAGATTTTTATGATGTAATATCATTTATGCTTATGGAGCAGCGATGATTTAGAATATCATGTACGAACTTGGAAGTAATATAACAAAAATTAGTTAATATACGAACAGCTTGAGAACGACGATATTTTTATTAAAAAAATTATTTATTGGCAATAATATTATTATGCAATATTGAATTGTAATGTAAAAATCTATTAATGAAGCTATTGATAACATATAATTAGCAATTAAAAAAAAATTCTACAACTTAGTTGCAATGTAATAGTTTGCATAATTTATTATAAACATTACTAAATTATATTTAACCTTGATTTGTTTATAAGTACTCTGACAGAAAATCAATCGATTGAAAATTTATTTCAATGCACTTCCTTGAATCATTAGTTAACAAAGGTAATTATAAATTTAGATTTTTCTATCATTAATCAATTGCAAGCTATATCATCAATAAAAAGAATATGCATTAGCAGTGTGGGTGCATTGCCGTGCTAATAGTCCTGCCTGCATTTGTATTTTCATAATTGCTGTTTTGAAAAGTTTTAATTTAAAAGAGTTTGTTTATATATTCAAACATTTTTAGCTATGCATAATTTTACTGCACTACTTAAACTAGGTTAGGTTAGGCCGCAAGGTGGTGCTGTGGATGCAAGGCATCTGTTCCTCGGATTACAATAAGGTCAAAGCGTTTTGTTTGATTGTGTAAAAAAGTTAAAATAAAAATTTTAGGTGTTTTGTTAATGTTTAAAAGTATTTGCATATTAGCCAAAAATAAAAATGTATCAATATTGACTCAACTAGCAATAATTTGCTTAACTATTAATGTAGCGTTACGCAGTTGTGATCAGTCTTAAAGTTTATATAATTTTTTTGGTTATTTTATTAAATTTTGATAATATTTGCAAATTAACCAACATAAATTTAACTGGCAGTAACTTGCTTAACTATTAAGTGAAATTGTAGGTATAGTTAGGTCATAATGTTTGATAAAATTAGTATGTATAAAAAAATTTTGCTAAAATTTGTATGAAAAAGTCATTAAACTACTCAAAAAGTGCTTAGCGGGGGGCGTGTCTTGAGATTCAAATACAGCAGTTGATATTGTTGCACAAAAAAAGAGGTAACACTAAAATTACCGACTTATCAGTCTGATGTCATCCATGTCACCTACTTAAGATACTATCGAAAATAATAAATAATAAACTGACACAAAAACTGGATGATTATCAAGCCCTAGAACAGGAGGTTGTTTTTCTTCCGTTTGAAAAGCCAAACAAATATGCTTTCCTACTGTATTTGGCATTCATTGACTACGAAAAGGCTTTTGATAGCATTGAACAATGGGCCGTCTACAAAGCTTGCGCAAACAGTAAGACGTATATGAGAACATTTAACTTGTCCTATTGGAGAAAGGAGTGAGGCAAGGGGATTCACTATCTTCAAAACTTTTGAAGACGTGTTTAAGAAAATCGACTGGACAGCCAAAGAGATAAATGTTAACGGTTGTTGGCTAACAAACTTTAGATATGCCGATGATATGGTACAATTGCAAAAAGCATAAAAAACTCAGTGCAATGATAAGTGACCTTTACAAAAAATTCTTTATAGTTGGAATAAAAAGGAACTATTTCAAGAATATATATATGTATATGTATATACCTTGGACAGAAAATAACACTAGGGAGAAGTAACCAAAAAGATGAGATAGAAAGGAGAACACGAATAGGATAGATAGCTTTTAGAAAACTAGCCTATATTCTTTGAAACGAAAACATAGCTAGTGCATTTTACCAGTCCTAATGTATGAAGTGGAAATATGGAAGGACACAAAATACAACTCGGACACTTTGAAAATCGTACAGAAAGCGATGAAACTAGCGATGATTGGCATAAATAAAAGAGACAGATATCGCAATAAAAAAAATACGAGCTATTACAAAAGTAATAGCAGCATCTCTAAAATGGAATTAGAAAGGCTCGTAGCAGAAAGAAATCTAAACATTGGAGCCGAAAGATGATTGAATGGAGACTATATGAACACAAACGAGGAAGGGGAAGACCGACAAATAGATGATATGGCGATCTAACAAGAAGCTGGGCTTGCGTGGATGAGAGAAGATTGCAATTGAGAGCGATAGATGGAAACAACGGACATAACAGGCAAAGGAGGTAGGCTAAACTAGCAATAAGAAATTAAAATTTTTGAAAAACTACATAGCTAGCAATAACTTAATTAACTACTAATTTATTGTTGTGCAAATTTAGGAATGGTTAGGCTCTAATGTTTGCTAAAATTAGTTTAAATTTTTTTTTTATTTTGAAAATATTTGCAAATTATCCAAAAAATATTTTATGCCAACTAACAATTACTTGCCTAACTACTAAGTTTTGGTTATACAAATGTGAGGTTAATTAGATCATAAAGTTTGCCAAAATAAGTTTGAATAAAAAAAAAATTGTTTGTAAATTGCAAAAGTATTATGAAATCGGTCTAATAATCAATTAGTAATTAATTTTTGTAATACCTTACCTAATTATTAGGCAAACTTTATGCATATTTGGGATTAGTTAGTTTATAATGTTTTTCAAAATATGTCATAATAATATTTTTTTAATATTTTGTGAAATATTGAAAATATTTTAAAATTTGCGATTTTTTAATTTACTAAAACTGACATAGTTGGCTTAGTTTTTGAGTTGTATATTTTATATTGTCTAATTAACTAGAACGTAGTATTAGCAAAAAATGATAATCTATTATTTTATGCGTGCAATATTGTTTTTTGTGCGATTTTTGACATTTTTCTTTTAAATTTTACGAAATAAATTATTTCTTAAATAATTTGTTGTTATATGTTTGTTAAAATATTTTTCTTATAAGTTTTGATGTAGCAAATGGGGTTTTTGCCATTTTGTTGCTGTTTAAAATTGATTTTTTTCTATTTTTAACAATTCCATTTTTTAGCAAAACATCATAAAAAATGGTATTTAGGTTAATTTAATACATTTTTTGATTGATATTTTTTGTTTTATAAATTTTAGACAATAAGTTGAAGTTTTGAGGAAATTTGACTAATTTGTTATGCCGTCAACAGGGTTTTTGATTCATTTTTTTGATTTATAATTGTTCTAATTTATTTAACAGATTGTTTTTTCTGAGCGTTTTTAGATAAATTTTGTGTAATAAATTATTTTAAGAGCAATTTGTGTTTAATAAATAAACTATTTTTGATTAAATGGATAAGGTAGACAAGTTTTCAGTAAATGTTTTACGCAATTAGTATTTTGTATTATTTTTGATAAATTGTTCACAAGAAATGAATTGGTTTAGCTTTGATCAGTTTATGGAGTGAATATGCAGTTTGTCGTACGGTAAGCTAACAAACCTCAGCAAGTGGAAGGATGTCTATGAGTTTTTTTGGCGTTTTTGCATTCTTTGGTTTTTTATTACAATTTTGGGAGTCCGATATCGATTTTTTTAATAAGAACCTTTTTGCTAAAAAAAACATAAATATTTTTTTTTACGAAAAATACACTGTACGATGAGTTTGAGGGATGCAATCGCTCTTGCGGCTGGTCACCCAACTTAGAAGATGTTTTGCCGAATCTTTGGTTTATCGGTTTTTTTTGGCGATTAAAGAAACATTTATTTTTGGTTTGTGCATTTTTTTAAGTTGGAATAAAAGCTTGTATTTTTGCTTGTGTTTGACGTAATATGCTAAGTTATTACCTTAACTTTTATCTAAGCATAGTCAACATACGGCCCGTGGACCAAATCTGATCTGTATTGAAATTATGTTAATCTGTCACATTTTTTTTTTTAAATTTATAAAAATTTTGAACATAAAATCACTTCTAGTATAAGTTCTTTTTGTAAGTACCAGAAATTTTAATAACTAGACTCTATAAGCTATAATAACTTGAATTTAGTTACAAATTTCTAGAACTTAATAGTGCGTGCTGAATATATCAGTTCTTTAAACTCTCAGGTTTTAAAACATGCCAATAAGTTTTATAACTTAACAGCAAGCACTTTAAATTGTTAAAAAATTTTCAAAATAGTCAATTTATTCTAGAATTATTTACGAGGTTTTAGAAGCGTCAGTAAGTTTTGCAGTTTTTTTTAAATTATGAGCATTACACTCATTTAGTCACAACTATGTAATAAATGTGAATTTTTACAAATTCTTTTAATAGAACAAATATCCATGTCTTACCTGGGATTTGAACCTAGGACCTCCAGTACCATAACTAGTCTCTCAACCGTTGCGCCACCGAGATCGGCAAAATTTGAAAACTTAACCTGTAATGTTCTAATTTGTTTTAGTAAGTTTTAGAACTGTTGGTAAATTTTAGAAATTATAAGTTAGTACTCGAATTTGTCAGTAAAATTCTATAATTTATTAGTAAGTTTTGGAACGTACTGGCAAGTTTAAAGTCAGTGTGTTATAGAACCTGTCAAATTGTTTCGTATTTTTTTTAGTAAATTTTAAAACTTGTCAGTAAGCTCTAGAACTTGTCAAAAAGTTCTCATTTAAAAAAACTGTTAGTCTTAAAACTTGCTTGTGAATTTTTATCTCTGTCAGTAACTAGTAGATTCTGTCAGTAAATCAACAAATTTTGGAATTTATTATGAGTATTAAGATCTATTATTAAAATTAGTAAGTAAGCTATAGAGCTTGTCAGTAACTTTTAGAAACTTTCAGTAAGTTTTAAAAATTGTAAATTATTAAACTAGTCAGTAAGCTCAAGAGTTTGTTAAGGTATTTTCATAGTGCTTAATAAATTTTGTAGCTTGTAATAAATTATTAAAGCTGATCTCAAAATTTTGTTTGTGAATTCTAATCTCTGTCAGTAAACTTTACAATCTATTACTAGATTCTACCAGTCTTTAAGAACAGTTCTAACTACATTTTAGGAGTTGTTAGTATTTTTTAGAATATGACTGTAATTTTAATAATTTATCAGTAATGTCTGGTACAAATTCTTTAAATATTGACTTAGTACCAGACATTACTAATAAATTATTAAAATTACAGTCATATTCTAAAAAAGTACTGTGTTTCAAAACATCTAAATAGCTCTTAAATTTACCAAAAAATGTTTGAGTATGCTCTTTGAGTTTGTCAGTAAGTTTTAAAAGTTGTCAGTAAGTTGTAGATAAATTGTCAATATTTTTTTACTTTTGTCAATGAACTCTAGAATCTGGATTCTATAAGTTATTAATGGTTTGAAAATATAATGGCAAAGTTTAAGAACTTATCAGTTTTAGAACATGTCAATGAGCACTTGAAAGCGTTCATGAATTTTCTTAAGCTATGTTCTAAATTGCTTTAGTAAATTCTAGAAATTGTTAGTTAGAATGTGCGTTTGTTTAAGTGATATATCACTTAAAGTGATAAATATTATTAATATTGTGCGTTTGGCGTGCCATATCACTTGTCACATCAATCACTTCGATCACGTCGCATCAGTAGATGCGTTTGTTTGACTTATGTTTTTACTTTATATCATTAAGTGATTCATATTCGTAAAACTGTACGTGCGGCTTTGTCATATTACCTATGAAACTGCACTACTTCTAAACCAAATTTATTAGATCACTGATGAAACAAGCGGCAAATTTAAAATTTGTATAAAAATTAATGGAAGTTATAATGTATATGTATATATATATATAATGTGGATGGCATTGACAATTTTTTTTTGAAAGGCGGATGTTGTTAGTCTATAAAGAGAAACTTTTTGCCAAAAAAATTTAAAAAAAAAAAAATAAATTTGAAAAACAAGCCAAAAAAAAATTTTATGTTTTAAAAATTTGTTTATGGGCAATTCCATTTCAAACGGACCAGAGCTGGGGGGGGGGGGTGCATTGAGAAACTTGTTTATGTATTTTTTTTTAGTTTCTATAACTTACTAGTACTTTTTTTGTCGTTTTTAACTTAATCGCATTTTTTGTTAAAAACCGCAATTTTAGCTCAAAAAAATTAATTTACTAATGAAATCAATCAGAAATTTTTTGTACAATCCAAATCTGGCGCCATTTCAAGACTATACCCTGTTTATAAGCTGCAAAAACCATAAAACCATGTTTTTGTTCTCAGTGGGCTGGGCAAAAAGGAGCATTTTTTGTTTTTTTTAACCGCCAAAGTTGACGTGTTTTGATGTAAAATAATTGGAAAATATAAATTTGTTTTGTGTATTTGTGTTATAACCTGTTGTGCATCATCCATCTATATACGCAACCAACTTTGCAATTGCATCAACTATCGAGTAGTTTTGGTAACATAAATTTAAAAATATGGCGGGAAATGAATAAATTGATCTGAAATAAAGTGAAATTTGTCGTTCTTTGAAATGCATCATTTTAAACAAAAATTAAGTAATATTTGAAGTCATCACCAAGTGATCAAAATTTCAGTGATATTGCTATACGATCACGCTTAGTATAGTGAGTTTTATAATTTATCGGTAAGTTTTAGAATCTACCAAGTTTTATATGTCAATGTGTAAACCTAGCAAAATGTTTCGAAGTATTTTACTTAATTTTAAAACTTGTCATTAATTAAGAAATTTGTATAGAGCTCAATAAGTTTTAGAGGTTTTAAATACAGTTAGTTTTAGAACTTGCTTGTAAATTTTAACTTTGGTCAGTAACCTTTAGGATCAGTAAATTTTACTTGTAGAATTTTATTTGCAATGAACAATCTTTTTTATTATGATGATGGAATACCATTTAATTTTCAGTACATTTTTTATAGTTTTAAGTTGTATTTCACGAACAGGTTAACTAATATTATACTCTTGCTGAAACGAAATGTCGTTTAAGTGCAGGCTCTTAATTTTTGGCCACAAAAAGTTCTTTATTATACCTTTGTAGCGATTTCGATTAACCGAAATGACGTTTCCATTATTATTTATGAAAACAAAAGTGGCCCAATAATGCCACCATTCCACAAACTACACCAAACAGTCACATACGGAGGATGCGATGATTTTCTTACGGTTTTGTGTGGATTTTCTAAGCCCCAAAACGTAAATTTTGAGATTTTAGTGCAGTATTTTTATCAATGATGTGCTGCTAATGTTCACTTGCTGCGATCTGCGGCGAGTTGGTGTTATTGGACTGGTTTCCGCATTTTTTTGTCAGTGCGCACTGGACGAGTACAGGGATTGCTTCTGTTGTCTACTAACATTCTTCTCTGATCAACTTTCTGCGCGGTTAGCGCATTATTTTGATCATTTTTTTTAAGTTAAGATTTTCATAATTTGTTATTCAAGCATAAATTTATTCATTTTATATCATGGAGGTATGATACTGAGTTTTTGTCACTTTTTTGATCGCGGAAGTGTAGCGGTTGACGCTAGATGGTAAATTTTAGATTTTACTGGAAACATTTAAGCTTTTGACAATAATATATAATAATTTTTTAATTTTTTCAGTAAGTATTGGAACATGCCATCAAATTCTTAGTTCTGTCAATGTGCTCTAGAATTGGTAAATAGATTCTATAACTGTCACAAATTTGAAAAATTTAGTTTTTTTTCAGTAAATTTTAATCCTAATTCTAGAACTTATACAATTTTTTTGTTACTTTTTAATTAATTATTTTTTTAATTAATTTCTGAAACCAGATAAAACTAATTCTTAGTGGTGTTTTGTTTTTTTTAAGCTATTGGATATTAAGTTGTTGACAATCTGAGACTGGTCAGACATGCTATAGCTCTTAATTGCCTTTAATAGCTTTTAAAGTTTTTATTTTATTTTAATAGAATATCTTGTTGTACCACAATGGGCTAAAAAAGTTAACTACTTTGAAGGAGTTGAAGTATAACTCTAAAAATGATTGGATATAGTTAATGTATGTTGATAAACAATTGATAAAATTTTTATAGATAAAAATAATATTAACTAAGAAAAAAATACTTTTATGCATTTATCAACTTTTCTGGACATGCTACTAATTAAATGGTTTACTGCATTTTGAGGTAGCTTGTATTGAGCTATCTGAAGCTGGAGACTCAGTTCAACTGAAGTGTTTGGAGGTAGCGGTAAACGACGCAATGTTTTGTCTAGTCGGTTGATTTTGATGCTACGTTTTTGCGCTAAATGACTAATACAAATTATGTTTTTGATGACAGGAAAGAGATAAATAGAGATTAATTCTATTGGAAGTATGCCATTAACATTTGAAAACGATATCAGTCAAATGGCCGCCACGGTTACGGTTGCAGTACCACATTCTTTTCATGAAATTTTTCATGACCAACTCGATAACTTAACGAATTCTATCTTTAAGGTCTTGAATCGATTGTGGAGCATAGGCATAGACCTTATCATTTACGTGGCCTCAAAGAAAAAAGTCTAAAGGTGTTAAATCACAAGATCTTGGTGGCCAATTGTGATCACTTTTTCGAGAAATTACATGGTCAGGAAACTTTTCTTGCAAAATTGCGATTGTTTTGTTGCTTGTGTGGCACTTAGCGCCGTCTTGCTGAAAATTACCGTCGTCCACATCAATATTTTCCAATTCTGGCTATAAAAATTTATTAATCATAGCTCGGTAGCGCCATCTATTCACAGTAACAGTTGCACCAGCCTCATTTTTGAATAAATAGGGTCCAATCACACCGCCAGCCCAAAAACCGCACCAAACAGTGACACGTTGAGAATGCAAAGACTTTTCAACAAACATTTTTGGATTTTCTGAGCCCCATTAACGTAGCCTCCGAGGTGAAAATGGGCCTCATTACTGAATATGATTTTTTGATGAACTTCTGGATCATTTTGATGCATTTGAAGATACGACGTTTATGGTGATAGACCGGAGTTCTTGTGTTTACTGAACTTTAAAAGCCTTAAGACTTTTTGCAAAATACGGTGTAATGTCGTTTGTGGAATGTCTAATGCCAAAGATTGACAAGGAATCGGCAAACCAAGGTTTTCTTCAACACTACGGGCTACATCAGCAATGTTCTCATGTGTTCTTGAGCGATGCACACGGCTGCTTTGATTCATCACACCACAAACTTGTCCTAACAGCTCAAATTTTTTTACCAGTTTTACTATTGTCGGCCGAAAAGGTGCTTTTCGACGACTAAAAAGTGCTTTAGTTTTGCGAACTGTGACTGATTTTTTTTTACCATTTTTGTAGTGAATATTAATAATTTTAATGCGTTGTTAAAGCGTGTATCGTTCCATTTTTAATAATGGTGTAGTTTTTACTTGCCAAATATCAAAAGGTAATAGCTTCAAAATTAACACCTGCGCAAATAGCCTGCTATTCAAAATGAAACTTTGTATTGGAAAACTTTTTATATCAACATTTACCAACTTTTTTCAATAAATCTTATAGTTCTACAGCAGCTTCCTCAAGCTAGTTTATTTTTTTAAACGCTGAATATTTTTTGTATTTTAGTTAGATTTTTTGGAAAATTTTAGAGGTTTATCTAAAAGTTGTCTTTTAGTTAAATTTAATAACAAAATGTACTATTTTTTGCAAAATTTGTTAAGACTTATCTGTTTTCTAAAGACTATTTAAAGTCTTTTAAGAGTAGTTTATGTAGCTCATGCCAGCTTTCTTAGACTGCTAACGCTTTGAAAATTAGTTTTGAAACTATTGTACTTATTGCAAAGTTTTAATTTTTTGAAATTTTCTATGAGCAGTTTAAATTGATCTATTATACCTAACTAAAAGTTAAGTTGTTTTAGAATTGTTGTTTAAGAAACAGTTGTCTATAGTATCTTTTGACTTTAACTTCTTAAAATATTAGAAAATGTAAAAAAAAAATTCTTTCTAAAATTTGTCAGTGTTGTTTTATAATTTTGTATAATTTCTTAAATATTTTGGAGATCTTTTTCTAGTTTTTTAAGAGTTTTGAAAGTGTTATGATTTTTAAAGCATAAAATGCTTCAGAGTTTATTTAAATTTTTACATTTTTTAAATTTTCTACGACTTTAAGTAGCATATTGTAGCTCTCAAAAGCACACGTCAAAGTACTTCAATTTTTAAAACATTGAAAATTAAATGATATAAATCCACAAAAATTAATCATTTTGTCTAATTGCAACTTTTTTTTGTTTTTAATGATATTGTGGCTTGGGTTATAAAACTGCGCATGCTGCTTTGTAATTTTAAAATGCGACATTTCGGAATCAATTAATATGTCACAACATAAAAACAAATTTTAATTTTAACGAGTTATATTATTATTATCTACTATTTAAAAAAATAATATTGTAAATACAAAGAAAATGCTTATTACAACTAATTTCAATTACAATGTAACGAAAATCATTTCCCGCCGATTTTTTATCATCGTAAAACTTTTTACAAGACAGTCCGATAAAATTGTTACATTTCAAACATTTATTATTTTAACTTTTTTATTAGTTTTCATTCTGCCTCCCCCTCGGTCGAACATAGCCCTGCGATATCATTCCCTTGGCATAATAAAATTTAATAGTTTCCCCAGGAGCGGACGCGACCAATAGACGACGGCGTGAAGACAAATGAATGAGCATCGATTATTTCTCTAATTATCGAAAGAGGGACGCGAAGAATAAGGCGATAATTAAAAAATGCGCGCGAGTCAAATGTATCGGAAGTTACTACTGCTGTGCATCGATGAGCTCGGTAGGTGGTTGATGAAAAGACCTCTTCGCGTCATTATAATTATATTTCTCCTTGCTCTGCCACTTCATTCCGAACACTTTTTAATTATACTCCACTTTGAAAACTACAAAGCCGACACGGTTTTTTTTGCACTCGCGCTTTCGCTTCTTTCATTCGCAGTTTACCTTATAAAGGATTATCGGTAAATAAATATTTAAAAAAGGAATGGTGTGAAAAACGGGGAGAATACAATCGGGGAAATTAAATTAACTGTTACCTTTGTAAAAACTTCTATTTATGTCAAGTTATTAATAATACATAATTCTTAATTACTTCTGAAAGCCTTTTCACGACTTGTTTTAAATTGCTTTACGAAATTGAGTGTAGAACCGACAAAAAGTTTTATTTGATTTCTATAACATTGATTTTTTGTTATTAATTTGATGATTTATGAGGTAATTGTTATTGATTTTACTCTCAATTTATTTAATAAATTTATTGTTGTAATAAATCATTTACGCGAAAAAATCATAAATTTAATACACAAAATAAGACATAAATAATACAATTATAATATTTGAAAAACCAATATTATTTAAATAAATATTTCAATATTGTCGTAGTTGTTAGTATTATTTATAACAATAAATCTACATTGTTAGTTATGTATAAGTAGATAATTAAAGGGATATACAGGGTGTTATAAAAATATTGTAAAATATTTAGAGGTAGTAGTATGAACCAAAATAAATAAGAAAGATTTAATGAACATGGGTCCGCAAAGTAACGGTTTCTGAGATAAGGAAGTTTTTTCTTTTAGCAAAACAAAAAATAAAGATACATAAGATGTTTTAAGTGTTCTTTTTCTATTTCCAAGCAGGCACGACATTTTAGTGTTCTTTATTGCTTTGGATTTTTTGGCATTTTTTATTAATTTTGAGGCTATTTATAGTTCCTACTTATCTACGTAGAAAAGTTTGTTGCAATTGTTTTCTAATGGCATTTGAAAAGTGAGCTGGAGCACCATTACGCTGGAACACATTAGTTTCCTTTGGTCAATAGTAAGGTTGTCAAAAAGATCATACATTGTGTTCTACAGAAAGTTTAGATAAGCAGCGCCTGTTAATCGGTTTATTAAAACAACAGGACCTAGAAACATGTCACTTTAAAATTATGTCTTAGTTTTAGATTTTTTTTGTTTTAACCTTATGTTCCTAGGACTAATATGAAACAAAAAATATGAAAAAAAAAACTTATTATTGTATTGTATTGCCCGCCCTTGCATTAATATTCTGTATGCATATTGCTAGCTAACAATATATTATTTAACTTTGTCGCTGCGTACGCACGCATACTTTCTGTACAGCTATTAAAATGAGCGATAAGTGCAATTTATGCAATAGAAAAATTGTGAACGGGTTACCATGTAGTAAATGTGGTATAATCATACATAAAAATTGTGGAGAATTTGAAGAAGGTGCTTCAGACATTAAGTATTTTACTTGTAAAAATTGTGCACGTGAAGAAACCAATATGGACGACTCAGGCGAAACTGTTATTGAGATTTGTGACGACGTTAATCAACTACAAGTATTGAAAAGTTTAAATGAGCGACTTCTTGCTGAAAATGACTTATTAAAATGTATTTTAAAAGAAAAGGATGAAAAGGAGGCTTTACTTTATTTTAAAATAAAAACTCTTGAAGATAAGAAACAAATGCCAGTTAAACAAGTGGTGCCCATAGAAATTAGTGATGCAAAAGACGTAACTAGAAAAACAAAAATTACTAATGACATCAATATAAGTGCGGATAACTACGTGAATAATAGCGTTAATACTAAAAACAAGGATAAACAAAATCCAACTAAGTTAATAAAGACAGCTGGCAAAAACCAATCTATAAAACCAGTAATAGGAATCAACAAAACACATAATTTTAAATCAGTACCTAAAAGAGCACATCTTTATGTATCTAGATTACACCCGGACACGAAATCTGAGGATGTTATAAAGCATTTAAAAGCAAATGCTTCCAATGTGCAATATGAATGTGAATGCATAACAAAAAATGATTATTCTTGTTCATTTAGAATTTCTTTCCCACTAAGTGAACTTGATAAAATTCACCAAGAAAATGTATGGCCGGAAGGAGCAAGTGTAAAAAGATTTTACTTTAAGCAAAATTTTCAAAAACCAGCCTCCATAATTACAAATCAGTAAATAATTTATTTAAAATTATTCATTTAAATGTACAAAGTCTCACGAATAAAATTGATATACTCGAAGTAATCTCTAATAAATATCAAACTGATGTCATTTGTTTATCTGAGCACTGGTTTGATACGAATGGTATAGAATACGTGTATTGTGAAGGTTATAACAAAATTGCTAGTTTCTCAAGAGAAGACCATATTCACGGAGGTGTTGTGATACTTGTAAGACAATACTTGTCTAATGTGTGTGCTAACATTCCATATTTTGATAAATTATCGGTGGAATTAAATTTTGAGTGCGTAGGTGTATCCATAAATAATAATGTGTGCATTGTCGTAATTTATCGTTCTACACAGGGTGAGTTTGATGTTTTTATTGAACTACTAGAAAAGGTTTTTAAATATACTTATGGAAAATACAAAAATGTAATAATATGTGGGGATTTTAATGTTGATGCAATGAAACGCAGCAATATATGTAAATCCTTATTTCATCTGTTTGATTGCTATCAATTGATTTCTCTTGTAAATGAGCCAACTCGAATATTTACTAATAAGAACGGACATACATCGCGCAGTCAAATTGATTATGTGGTAACAAATATAAGTAAGAATGTAAAATGTGATATTGTTGACATTGGAATATCGGACCATATGGCTCAAGTATTTGAATGGGAAATTAATGAAAACTTTTTTAAAGAAAACATCACAACTAATGATGAAATAAATATTAATATTAATAAATCATGTAGAATTTTAAATGACAGTAATATTAAAGAGTTTAAGACGTTATTTAATAAAGAAAATTTGAATTTATTAGATAACCATCTCACTAATATAAATCATATTTACGATTTGTTCTTCAGCCATGTGCAGTATTGCTACAACATTGCTGTGCCATATAAAACTAGAAATACAATTTCAAAATCCAAAACAATTAAATTTACTAATGAAATATATTCTGAAATCAGTAATTTAAAATTCTTAAACTGGCTGCGAAAGTCTGTAAATGATACGGCGGTTGATACTTTATATAAGGAATCAAAAAATAACTATAATATTAAATTAAAAAAATATAAAATTTGTTACAATAATAAAATAATAGATAATTCTAACAACAAAAACAAAACTCTATGGGGTATTGTTAATAGAAAAACTAATAACAGTAAAAAAGAAACTTCTATTAAAATAATGCAAGATAATTTTATTATAACTGATAAACAGAAAATAGCAAACTTATTTGGTGATTATTTTGCAAATGGTCCTAAAAATCTTTCAAATGGATTTAGTACAAGTACAGACATTACGTATAGTCAAATAACATCAAATAGCATGTTTTTTACTCCAGTGTCTAATGCAGAAGTATCTATAATTATATCGAAATTAAAAAATAAAAGATCATTAGGTGTTGACAATATTCCCACTGAACTAATAAAAAAATGTACAGTTGACACAAAAATGTCTTGCTACTTAGCAATATTGATAAATAAATCCGTGGAGCTTGGACAGTTTCCAAATCAATTGAAAAAATCAAAAAGCATCCCAGTTTAAAAAAAAAATGATAACCAACAATTAGAAAATTATAGACCTATCTCTATTCTTAGCCCTTTCTCTAAAATAATAGAAAAGGCTATTTCTAATAGATTAGTTTCTTACTTAAATCATTTTAATTTATTAAGCACATGTCAGCATGGTTTTAGGGAAGGGTTTTCAACGGAGACAGCAACAAATGATATGATTCAATACATAAATAACTGTTTGGATAAAAAAATGTATGTGTTAGGAGTGTTCTTTGATCTTTCAAGAGCATTTGACACTCTCAATCATTATATACTTAAAAATAAATTAAATAATCTAGGAATTAGAGGTAATGTAAACTCATTACTACTCTCATATGTCAAAGATAGACAATTAACAGTATATCTTGATGGAGAATGCTCAGAAGATTATAATCTTGAGTTGGGAACACCTCAAGGCAGTGTGCTGGGACCACTAATGTTTCTGCTTTATATAAACGATTTACCGTCGTATATTTCTTATGGTAAGATATATTTGTATGCGGATGACACAACAATTATTCTTGCTGATCTCAACTGCAACGAATTGCAATATAAAACAAATGTAATTATTAAAGAATTTACGAGTTGGTGCGAGAGAAATCATTTGATTGTAAATCACAATACAACAACGTTAATGGAATTTACTGGTATGTACAGATCACCCCAACAGTATATAATATCTTTAAACGAAAGCTTGCTAGAGTTCAATAATACAGTCAAATTTCTGGGTACTTTCCTTGACAGTAAACTATGCTGGAACGAACAGATAAATTACGTATGTGCAAGATTAGGTCGGTCTTACTATGCTATATTGTCACTTACGTCATCATTAAATGAATATTGCATTGTAAATATATATTATGCGCTGGTGTACTCTGTTTTAAATTATAATATATTATCTTGGGGACAGGCAGTTGACATTGGTCGAGTGCTAATCGCTCAAAAACGAATTATCCGACTAATGTATGGTCTCAAAAAGTTTGATTCTTGCAGAGAAGTGTTTGTCAAAAATAAATTGATGACTGTCATATCAATTTATTTGTATAAATTGTTTATATTTGTGTTTATTTCTTACAATGCAATAGAAAAAAATAGCAATGTACATGGTTATGAGACACGTGGAGCTAATGATCTTCGTTTAGATAGATTTAATTATTTTAATTATAAAAAATGTCCTAGATATGCTGGCATTTATTATTTTAATATGTTACCAAAGCAAGTAAAATCGTTAACTAAACTGTCAGTTTTTAAAAGTAAAATTAAACAAATTTTATTAAGTAAGTCTTTTTATAGTCTACAAGAATTTGAAGAGTATATTACAAATGAGTATTCCAATTAGTAACTGTCTTTTTATTTATTATTTTTTAATGTTTTTATTATTTATTGTACTTATATTTATTGTATAGTGTATAGAGAGTATTTTAAACATTTATATTGTATTTTTAAATTGTAATTTCATTTTTTATTTTGTATTGACATGTGTATATGTTTCCGGACATCTTAAAACACGAATAAATATTCTATTCTATTCTATTCTATTGTTATCGAGCAAGGTTGCTTAGCAATTTAGTAAAAAAACGTAATAAATACACAACATTGCTTAGCAACCTTCTTTGATAACGAAATTGTTTGCTAGCAATATGCATACAGAGTAGGGCTAAATCACTGCTTAAAGTCGACGGGGAACTTTTTGAATTAAATTAGGGATCACATTTTGGTCGATATTATTTCATTTCAAAAATAGCAACTGTTTTAGCTCCTGAGCAGTTTTTGGAGCAGCTGTATGCTTTCGGATAAGTCTTTTTAACTTATCCCATTCATGTTCTATGGGATTCATGTTTGGCCTAAGAGCTGGCCAATCGAACCGCAAAATTTCCACTTTATCCTGATAATCTCTGACAACTATGGCTACGTGAGGTTTAGCAATATTTTGCATGAAAATGCCGCGCTCGCCTATAGTTGTCATGAAGGGCATAACATGGTCTTTTAGAATCTCTATAATGTATCTGTGAGCTGTCAGGGAGCCATTTTCTATAAAGACCAACTTTGTGCGTGTTTTGCTAGAAGTTCCTGCGCAAACTATAACAGACCCACCGTCAAATGGAAGTTGTTCATCAATACAAACTGAAGCGTATCATTCTCCGCATCTTCTCTACACTTTCCGACGTCTGTCTGATCTATTGAGGCAAAAGCGTGACTCATCTGAAAACGGTACCCTGCTCCAGTCTTCATTATTTCGTGCCCGGTGATTTCGGACAAAAGCTAATGTTGCAACACGATGTCGACGTTGTAAAGGTAGACCTGTAGCCATCTTTTTCACTAACATTTACATCTCTAACTTTATGGAGTTGATTTCGTAGATAAACTGCAGAAGCTGTTCTATTCCGCAAACTTGTGGACACCTAAAAACGGTCACCTCTGTTTGTGGTGATTTTTTTTTTGCTCGGATTTGGATCTTTAGGTTATCAGCCAGTATTTAAGTAACGCTGATACACCTTTGTACCGCACACAGGCTTTTACCAATAATCCTTGCAGTTCCACGTTTTTCTCGCTCATCTTCAATCGACGCTATAATTCTTGCTACAACAATAGGGCTGTAATGTAAGTTGCCAGCATTACTAGCAGAGAAGAGGCTAAGATGCCAGCAGTGGCGTATGAATGGCTGACAAAGAAGAAGAAGAAGAAGAAGAAGATAACATTTGTCAGGAAATGAATTATTAATTGCCTACTTTGATTTACATTTTGCAAACATAAAGTTAAAACAAAAAAATCTAAAAATAAGTCATAATTTTAATATGATCTCCATCTTTTGATTGCCAGTGTACCTATCCAAATGTTTAGTGAAAAACATGTCTGATGTCTAGATTTCATTGGAGCATGTAGTTTTTTGTCGGACTAAATATGGGTATTGTAAAAATTAACGACTCTATTTTGTGTGAACCCGGTTTTATCCTTAAGAAGAATATTGTCAAAAAACGGAGAACTTTTGCATTATTGCGTAGAAACCAGCGAAAAAATCCGTATGTCTTGATGATTAGGTGGATTTGGCCTGCACTCGTTGTACATGGTATGGATAAAGTAGTTGCTTGTGGAGACTTCTTCAAACAAGAGAACTAATTTCTACTTTGGCTGAAATTCTCCGCGCACTCGTTTCCGGATTTTGCTCTATACGTGCGTGAATTTTTTTTTTCTTTAGACTTTGGTTTTCCGTATAAGTGGCACTGTTTGCTGAATGAACTAGTCTAACGCAATCTTTGGTGAATTTTTCCAAACATACGATGTAACGGAATCTGGGGATTTGGATAAGCTTTAACATAAAGACGTTCGCTAATTATGCGTTACAGTAAACAGACATAGCAAACGAAACCTTGTGCACTGATAATAACATCCAAATACTTAATGTTTATTTTGCAAATCATCAGCTAACTATGATAAAGAACTGTAAGTTTTTGAAAAATTAAAAAAAGAAGTATACAAAGAATAACATTTCATTTCTCCGAAATCATTACTTTGCGGACTTATGTTGTTTATTAAGATTTTTTTGACTTGACCAGCACAAGCTGTTATTATTATCTTTGGTAGATATCTGTACGTGCTTCTTGAAATATGTAAAATGTGATTGTGGGCACCTTTGGTGCTATGTTCAAATGGGGATGTGAAGATACATTGTTGAAAATTGATTCCTAACGAATACTGTGACATTTGCTACTTCTTTGCTCTTAATCAGAATTGGGAGATTTTTATTGTTATTTTGTTTTGCAAAGTTTGCAGATCAAACTTTGACACTGAAGCTAAGTATGCAGTTGATAAATATTAAATGATCTACGGAAAATAAGGTATATTTTTTTTTTAGACAATTAGTCTCAAAAGTACACACGTCTTGCTTCTTTTTTAGTTGCAACTATTGTGCCAAATTAATGTTTGACGCATGAAAAGTTATCGTGAGGAGAATTCAACAGGAAATAGAAGAAAAAAGTGGAAAGGAACAGAAACACTATGGATTTACAAATTGAAGAACGACTCTAGGAGCCATTGAAATGGTAAAAGCCATAGCAAAAGAAGCAAACAGGTGGATCATACAGAAAAAGGCAACACTGTGTCATAATAGCGGTAAATATACAAAATGCGTTCTCAACAGCATACTATGGGAAGCAATTATAGAAGCAGCAAAAAAAAAGAACTAACAAATAAAACTACTAAGATAATATGAAGCTACCTTTAGGAGAGAAATCTACTGACCAAAAATGTAAAAATTATTTTGACTAGAGAAGTATCACAGGGTTCACTAGGTCCTAAATTATGGAATTTAGTTTATAATCAGCTACTCAGAATGAGGCTACCGGAAGGAGTGACAATAACGGCATTTGCGGATGACGTAGCTCTGGTAGGTAGGAATATAGACATATAAGTACTAAATGAAAGGTTAGAGTTGGCAATAGAGATGATCAAGAGATGGATGAGAAATAAAGGGTTACATCTGGCTTCACAGAAAACCGAGGCGGCATATCGACAAAGAGGACAAACAGGGAAAATGGAAAAATACAGGTAGGTGAACAAATAATAACCAAAGGGATAGAATGAACAGGTTAAGGAAGCGGTAAGAGGAACAAAACAAATGGAAGGAATGCTTAGTAGGCCTATGCCGAACAAGGGAAGACCAGGAGAAGGGGCAAGAAAGCTAATAATAACTGCGGCTAGAAGTAAACTATTGTATGCCGCAGAAACATGGGGAGAAGCTTTGAAGACAAAAAGAACAGAAAAGAAATAAGAGGAGCTATTAGAGCAAGTTGGTTAAGGATCTGCAGGGCCTACAGGACGGTGTTGCAAGAGGCACTAGAAGTAACTGCGGCGGCACTACCCGCACATTTGATGGTGGAAGAAAGATTAGGTATAAAGAAAATGGTAAATAAAAGAAGTAGTAAGCAAGAAGCAAAGAAACGTGCAAGACAGTATAAAAAAGGAAAAAAAAAACAACGGAACTAATACCAAAAACAAAAGAATGGATAGAGAAAAACCGGAGACGTGTTACTATACAACACAACAACTTACCGGACATGGAGCTTTTGGAAAGTACTTACAAAAAATAAATAAGATGGAGAAAATAGAAAAATGTTTATTTTGTCTAGAAGACACGCATGACGACGCAGAACATACCAGTGCGAAGCGTGGGAGGAAGATAGAAAAACGCTAGAAAAGGTATTAGAAAACAAAGTAGACAAATTTACAATCATTAAAATATGTCTGAGTGACGAAAACAAATGGAGAGCACTAAGAAACTATGCAACAACAGTACCGAAGAAAGAGATAGAGGAGTTTGAAGCTTTGGGATTTAAGTAAACTTAAATGGAAGAAAACACACAAATTAAAAGCCACAGATGACAAAGGATGGAGGAGCGAGAAGCTAAATGGAAGCAAAAATATATGGAAAAAAGTAATAAAGAGGAAAGAAGAAGCATTGGAAGATGAACAGAGAGACAAGAGAAGAACATTTACTGAAACAATAGTACCAACAGAAACAAGGAGGAAAAGGAGAGAACACAAGGAAAACAAGTTGACGTAATTGACTAAACAATTTGTAAACGGAAGATACGCCATCTTGAGGTTGACGGAAAATGCAACTTTTGAAATGGTCAGAGTATATCTGGCACCCAGGGGACACGAAGAATTAATCCTAAATGGAAATTCGTAGAAGTTAAACTGGCAAATGTAGGAATACTAAAAGGGATGCACTTAATGGAGCTGCACAAAATATTTATGAACGAAAGAGGATACGACGAAGAAGAAGTTAATGAAGGTATAGAAAAACTAAGAAGATATCTAAGAACAATGCAAATATCTAGGCTAAATAACACAAGAATGGGAGAAAAAATAGGAGAATGCCAGTGTAGGAAGTAGGGCAGAAAATAGGATATAGGGAGGGATGGGCCGGGGACAGCATGTGTTGCCGCAGCAGACTGCGTGAATTCCGCGAGGCCGAAACCTGCCGACTTCAAAGTAGTACCACATTAGTGACAATGACTAGGATAAATTAACAGCAGGACTTACTCAGAGAAGAAAACCGAAAGGTATTGTCATGCGTTAGTTATTTTCAAGGGCTACTTGTTGAGGCCAACACTTCACTACGTCCTTTAATTAACAAAAAAAAAATATTTTTTTTAAATGTTTGATGCAACAGCTTGGAATAGCGATTTGGTACTTTAGCCGTACTAATTCTAAAGACTTTTCCGTCACAATTTCTTTTGTCTACGATTTTTCTTAGCATGTCTAACTGCAATATTAAATAATTGCTGCACGTATCACTTGTCTGAAGTACTCCAACTCTTGGTTTTTAATGTTCAAGGCATCTTCAGGATTTGTGTTTATTTGTTGTAACACTTTGACGTTGGTTATTTTGTCGATCCATGAATATTTATTAATATCAAGTGGAGAGACACACCAAAGAAGAACACTCGTTACCGTGTACCAAAACTTAAAGTTGTAAATGTGCACTGAGACTAAATTGTATTACTAATCGATAACAGTATGCCACTTAACACGTTAACTGTCTCATTGGAAATGATAAAAATTGGTCTTTTTAATTATTAATTTCAACATTTTTTAGCGCTATGTATACATCCCAAAACACATTTTTTTGAGTTGTTTGCGTTATTAGGTTTGCCAGGCTATCTGCTTTCAATATCTAAACAAATATACACGTTAGGTAATAAGATTTCTTTTACAGAACCCAGCAAAATAAAAATAAATGCGTGATACATCCTATGTATAACGTGGCAGTAAACATAATAAGTAACTCAAAGTAGAAAATAGCATCTTTTGGTCACTACGAATAGACAAATTGACACACTAAATTGATATCCAAAATGTGTAAACTTTACACTGAAACTACTGTGGTACAATACCTTAGGCTATAGATAGGCAAAGGAGGCATTGAATACCTCTTATGCTAAGATATTATAAACCATTTTTTAAAAATTTCTAGATATTAACAAGAATCTTGGTTAGGAATTCAAATGATCTCAACATGTAGAGGATGCGGAATTAATGAAGAAACGATCAAGCATGTATTATGTACATGTCCGGCCTTCTTTTATACAAAGGAGTCTATGTTGGGGGAGAGCTGGCTTGACATGGCCTTTCTTCTAAGCTTTGTTTTGGCATACATCAACCATATAAGTTGGTTGTGCAACGATAACGGAGTGAGGTTATCACTATAGGTGGTACATAGGGCTTATTGAGGCCTAATTGTCTTGTTTTTTCTTTTTTTGTTGCTTTTTTTATCGAAGATTTGCCACTATTATATCAATTCTAATTTTTAACACAGCTGCTCAGAATAGCAATTGTGCTTTGGCCTTACCAATCCCAGTTTTTTTTTAATTCTACACTACGTTTTTGTCTAATATTTTATTGCTTTTTTATATGAGGTCAATTCTATTGCAAACCAGACCAGACCAGAGCAGGGGGGGTGCATTGAGAAATTTGTTTTTTTTTTCTTTTCTATAACTTATTAGTAGTCTTTTGATGATACCTTTAAAAAATACGATTTTTTTAGTTTTTTTTGTCGTTTAATTGCATTTTTGGTTAATAATTTAACTCAAAAAAACGGTTACTAGTGAAATCGATCAGAAATTTTCCGTAGAATCCAAATCTAGCTCAATTTCAATTTTATACTCTGTCTATAGGCCGCAAAAGCCATAAAACCGTTTTTTTTTTCAGTGGCAGTTTTTAAGAGCATTTTTAGATTTTTTTAACCGCAAAAGTTGACGTATTTTGATGTACATTAGTTAGAAAATATAAATTTATTTTGTGTATTTGGGTGTTAGGGGTCTAAAACTCGAAAAATCTGCAAAACTGGGCCTATTTTTCAACATAAACTTTTACACATACTCGTTTAGCCGCGTTTTGAATGTACCTGGGCGCGATTGGCAAACGTTAAATCTGTTTTATTATTTTTTGTTACCCGGCACAAAGAACAATTTTAGACCTACTTGTCGTATTTTTTTATTCAGTTCTATAAACATGGTGGTTATTTTTGGATGGTGTTACTTATTAATTTTATGCCGATGGCGAGTATTAGATGGTTTATAGATTTGCCAGTGTAAATAGTATTGGCTTCATTGTATTTTCTTGCCTAACTCCTCTACTGAGGGGCATTTTTTTGTAATGAGTTTTTTATTGATTTTATATAGATCGTGGCGTCTTGGTATATATGTTTTGATGCTGTCGAAAGATTTGTGATAATCTACGAATGCCAGATGTATTGGTGCATTATATTCTGTTGTCTTCTCTATAATTGATTGTAGAGTTTGTAGGTGGTCGAGAGTTTTGAAGTCTTTTTGAAAATCTGCCTGCTCAACTCAACTTTATTAATAAGTCTGTTTGTTATAATTTTTGTAAAGATTTTATATAGTTGTGATAAAAGGCTTATGCCTTGATAATTTTCTATATTAGTAGTGTTTTTTTTCTTGTGTATCTGCATTATTTTCGCATTTTTTTATACTTTGGGTATTTTACTTTTTGTTAGAACATACTCTGTTTACGGTTATGTAATTAAGACAACTCTCCAAGTACTGGGCTAGTATAAGCTTAACAATCTTTTGGAACTTTTGTACAACTTTAAGATTTTAAATGCTAGTGCACCCATGTATGTTTTCAACTGCTATTACGTATAAGGTTTCAATGCAAAATAATGTCAAATACAACTCTTAGGACTTCAATGCTAGTGTGTGAATAGTATTTTTGTTTGTTTGGTCGCATGCTTGGTAATGCTTGGTATTTGATGCTAAATACGGTGATAACACACAAGTGATCAAGTACCTTAATCACTCGAATCTCAATTGGTCTAAGTGTAAATCACTTTAACACACTCTCGGACACTCTATCTGTGTGTAAATAAAAATAAAGAAATAACGAGCATACAAAGTACGCAGCTAGAATGTTATACTAGGCTGGAAAAAAACATTGAGGCTTTATACGTAGCAGCCGTTGCAATGGTGGTGAGACTTTGGGGTTGTATACAGAACACAGTACAATAGTAAAAAGCAGTTACTTTGACAAGAATATCTGGGCGTTGTGTTAATTAAGTGACTGTGAGCTGTGACTTCTTATAAATACTTTAATATTATAATGTCTATCTGTCTGTACTATGCTAGAGAGATTTCATAAGTATCAGACGCGCGCTTAGCTGGAGGATGAAATTTACCAAAACTAGGCTGAACCGAAAGCAGCGACACAAGAGTAAGTCGTGTTGGTGTGGGTAAGGAAAGGTAGGAGAGTGCACTATTTGCTGTTGCATGAACTGTTTTATACAACACAACACACAAATTGGAAGCAAATATAAAGAACGACGTGGATGCTCAGTGAGGTAGTTTGGAGGCTGAGCGTTTTATTTGGTTGTTTACTATAAAAAAATTATTCAACAATTTGAAAATAATTTTTTGCAATCTTTTTATAAAGAAAGTGTAGATAAATTCTTTGGATTTTGTTTAATAAATTATTGTTGATACTAGTTTTGTTCTTAACCACTTTACCTTACATGTTAACACAGTTGATACTCTGTTAATCACATTAATCTGGCGACGTTAAATTTTTATTACTCGCGATAATTTTGGTCTTATCGAATTTTGAGCACAATAAAAATAAAAAAAAAAAATTGTATTATACGAGGTTTTTCTGGGAAATGCGTATAACAAATTTGGGGCGACGTGTCAAGGTGTTGTGGAGAGGTCTTCCTTTGCTAAGCAATCCCCTCTACGCTCAGTTTGAGCCAGAGCGCTCTGCCAGTAAGTAGGAGTTTACGTCTGCTTGTTGAAAGTAACTCTTTTATTACTTGCCTTTGGCATGGAGCTCTATCTGATTGAGGAACAGCGAATCAACATCAAGTTTCTTGCAAAGCAATGCAATTCTGAGTATTTGAAACAAGTTTACGAAGACAATTCTTTTAAAGAACTTACCGTCAACAAGTGGTTAAAAAGATTCCGGGAAGGCTGAGAAGTTGTGCGTGACTTTTTTTCCCGAAGCTCATTTACCGTAACAGAACACCCGCCTTACTCACCCGACTTCTTCTTGTTCCTAAAATGCAAAATGTTGCTTCGGGGGCGGCACTTGGGGGATGTGGAAGCCATCATGGCAGCAACGACACGGCAACTGAAGAGCCTCACAACTGAAGACTTTCAGCGATTTTATCAACAGTGGAATCGGCGTTGGCAGAAGTGCATCTTGTCTCAGGGGAAGTACTTTGAAGAAGACCATATTGAAATACCTGAATAATTGTAAAATAAAGTTATTATTCCACTTTTATACGTATTTTTCGGACAAACCTTGTATAAAAAACATTTATAAAGTTGTTTCGACTGTCGGGGGATACGTACATTTATTTTTTATTACGCTTTATTTTTAGTGCTGTCTTGTTTTATATGAGTTTTATTAATTCATTCTTGCAGCTCCCCTTCTGAAACAAATAAATGTCTCGTTTCATGTTCATACTAATTTTTATAATTAATTGTAACAACTTTTAACTGTTTATTATTTTAGTGATTTTTGTCTTATCTTAACAATAAGTATGCGAATTTTATAAAAATTGTTTATGTATAATTACAATTTTACGTCCAAGTACACAATAAAATATTGAAACTGTAATGTTTTCTAAAGCAGCAAAATCTTCGAAGCTCGCTCCCCTATTAAGGGACATAAAAAAGCATAAGGGAGTCGGCAGAGCAAGTTCTTTTTCCCACAACACTTTAACTCAATAAAGTTAATTACTCAATAATACAACTGAAATAATAAAAAATAAAGCACTAGACGAATCGCGAGTTTAATGGGTTCCTGTCGATGATAAATAACATTCATTATCTATTTTGAGGGAGGGCACGAGCAATTATTTATATGGAATTGTAATGATTCTTAAAACCAATTTAGATTTAGCAATGTGATTTCTAAGAATAAATATTTACTCTTAATCTATAATTAAATAAAAATAATATTAATAATTATTTCCTTGTTTCAGGTAAGCTTAAACATCAACATTAAACGTAAGTAGAATGCTCTAATTTATTTACTAGAAGCAGGAATTTATTAATAATTCTAATACTATTAAGTTATTAAATTTAAATTTAATTTGGAACAAAACAAAAATATAAAGCTGCATAAAATAGCGCATTAAGTGTAGTTTTGCGATAATTTAATAGTTTTCCCAAAAGGCCGGCGTGAGGCTGCGATATACAGATAAAGTTGATGCGGCTAATATTATAATTAGTTGGCAAACTGGACTGTTTATATTAGCCCACAATTAAATATTGTTATGAGCTCTACCACTATATACGTGTATCCATTTCTCTATGTATATAGGTTAACATTATTTTCATGTGGATTTATTATTACATTTTAAACACGTTATACAATTTACTGTGGGGAGTTGATTATTTATGTAAATATCTTGATTGAAGGTGTTTGTTTTTACAATTGTAATATTTACAGGATTTGTGGGTTTGCTTATAGAGTATTAAAAATCTATTTTTTACCAAGGGCTGTGAAGATACGTCACTGCTACAAATATTCATTGTCTTTTATGGAAAATTCTGAAAATACGAATTAGTTGTATTTTTTTCACAAACGTTTGTGGCGAAACAAATTGATTTAATTTTTTATTTGTGGAGTCTTTGTAAAACCAGCAGTAGAATACTTTTTCTGTATTCACTAACATTTATATTTTTTTTTTACTTTTGTTTTAGCAAGTATCTGCTCTTGGCCCGCTTTTACAAACTTAGTACTTTTCGACTTTTAAATGACGCTTGTTGATTAAGTTGTTGCTAATGTTTGTGATACTTTTGAATTATGAACTTGTTTTTGTAAATTAATAAATTTGGCAAGGTTTGTAATTAACAATTATGTAAACGCGACTTAAGAGCGGATGTTTTAAATGTTATTTTTGCACTTGAGGTTTTTAATGATAATATTCTTTTATTTTACATGGTTAAGATAAGATAAGTACTGCTGGTTTTATGTATAATAAAATCAGTGCATGGTATAGAAAAACATACTGCTGATATTTTTATTTTGGGCTGTTATTGTTGAGGAAGGCACGTTTAAAAAGTAGGCGATACTGTTAATTGTCCTTTGGTTTTGTCTAGTTTTTTTACGGTTAAAAATACTTTGGTTTGGGACAATTATTCAGTGAACAAGAGGTATTAAGAAACGTTTCTGGGAGTAAGTTGGTTATAGTTGATGGTTTCTGATTGTTTTTGCAAATGGTCTGACGTATGGTATAAACTAGAAAGGGTTGTTTGGCATTTTACATTGGTCCAGAAGTCTTTGAAGTTGATGGAACCAATGGCTTATTAGGTGATTTCTAAATCATTTTGATGGATAAAGAGCAAATTTTATTAAGTTATATTTTGGGTTTTGAAAATAAGATAATGATCATAAACATGGTAAAAGGCTATTGCTTCTGCGCTGACAAGAATCCCTAATTGTTTGCAATGATTTGGGTTGCTCTTTTTCTCTGTATTTGTCGAAGGTGTTTTTTTGTTTATAAATTTACGATGGTCAAAGTCAGTAGGGAAGTGAAGTATTTCTATATAGAACGCTTAAGTGGTTTTGCCATTGGCCTTTATTTGCTGCGGTGGACGTTGACTTGTGTTGTATACGCATCTTTGTGTTGCTTTGTGATAGATTTGTTTTTTTTTTTTGATAACCAAATAACTTACTTATCGGATCTGTAGTGAGTATTTACTTTGATTACTTTGTTTGATTTTAGACTTTTTTTTTAGCTGTTTGTTGGAGTTTTGGATTGACATTGTCTGAGGTTTCTCTATTCAGTTACTGTAAGTGGCCTGCAGTGAGTCTTATTACTTTATTTGCGTTTTTTGGGGTATTACTTGCACTATTTATTGCCAAGTTTAGCTATTCGATTCTGATCAGTATTTGTTTAAGTTTTTTTGAACTGGGGAGCGCTGTTTAGGTGACTTTGAGTTTATGTCTTTCATGATCAACAAGAAGTGTGCTCATGAATTGTTGTTTTTGTTATATTTTATCTACAAATTTTCTGGTACACTGCGGAGAGGTCTGACATGCACTGTTATCTTCTGGAGGCAAACATTATATTATATGAGCAACAAGAGCAACGTGGAAACATGGATAAACTTTTTCAGATTTTTAGTGATGGCTTCCAAACTCATTGATGTTCTGGAAGGGGAGTCTACTTTCAAGACCTAAACATTTTGATGTTATTACCTCTAAGGATACATACTACTATCCATCAATCCGAGATAGCCGAGATAACCCGTGGTGTTATGGAAATAGTAACTCAATAAATATCTGCTAAAAACGTGCAAATTCTGTTGCCTTGGCGCGCAAATGGTTAATTCTCAAAATGTGTGAGCCTAATCCCTGGACGAGAAGCAAATACATACATAGTTTTTATTAAAGTACAATGATACAACAACCCAGGCTGTAGACAGATAAAGAACTTGCGACTATCCAGAAAAAATCTGCAAACAATTAAGGGATTTAAAAGGGCTTTGTAGACAGCTTGATATATAGAGGATGTGAAATGGATCATATACATGCACTTGGCTGGTACTCTCTTACGCAAGAATGTTTAGATTACAGGGTTGCTGGGTTGGCATGGCTAGCATAAGGAAAACTTGTTTTAGCAACATTCTAGCATACATTAACTACATACCTATACATGTTGCACAAAATACATGCTTGATTACTTTGTTATCAATTTTACATATTTTACATGTTGGGCATGTGGTTTCTAAATGATTTCTAATAGTAATAATAGGCTATTTTAGGGTTTGTGGCATTTGTTATTATCTTTGCCTATCTACAGCTTGGGGTTAGGATATCATATGTTTAGTGCGTGGTATGTGTTTGCTTTTAGTATGGTGTTGAGTCATTTTACCTATCCTGCTAACGTGAAGGCAGCATGACATCTTAATTTTAGGTTTGATGTCATCTTAGGCTTGTTGCTTTGCTGTCCGTTAGGGTTTTTACCAGATGTTCTTTGGGTTACTATTTTTATCACCCCTGAGATGATTTCAGTTATATATGCATTTATAGGGACTAGTTTTAGAGCTATTGGTGTAGATTTGTAAGAGATTATTTTTATCTGCATTCTGCTTATGCTGTTTTAACTTACGCACATTGTAGGGTTTTGGAAGTACAAAGTAGGGCGGCAATGTGTCTGGTTGGATTTCTATTAGTATTTTTTATAGCTTCTGCAGTGTATAATTTGGTTGCGGTTGCTCCTTTTTTATCGGAGATGTCATGAAGTGGCAGGTACAGCATTGCATACTCATTTGCATATTATATTTTAATGTAATCCTTATGTGGGTTTGTTTGTCAAAAATTACACACATTTACTTTGGTATACAGCGTTAATGGGGTGTTTAGAAGTTTTGTTAGATTATGGTTTAATCAGTGTTAATTTGGTTGATTAATTAGAATATATCTATTTCTTTATTTTAATTTTTAGTTCCACATCTGAGCAATATTAAACAATATTGCTTGTTGCAATAAAAATTTAACTTTAAATGTTTGCATGTTTGAATGTTTTATATTAGAAAGAGTATGTTTATTTATATGTTTTAAACTTCGAGTTAATTTGGTTTAAAATTTATGCCATGAGTGAAAGCAAGTTTTTACAAACTAGTAACGCAATCGATGCTTACACGTTTCTAGGTTTATTCTATCTGTTGGGTTGATTTGAATTTTACACCGTATTAGATAGAATTTCTTTTAAATGTCGTTCTTTGTTGTCAATATGTTTAGTTGGTGAGTTTTGGTGTTTTCTTTTAAGCTTGTCGATTGGCATATTGACAAATTGACGATTTTTATAAACCAGCGACTTAAGATAACCCCACAGGATGTATTTACAGGGGGTTCTTATGGTTGCCAGTCACTACGGTTTCATCTTGCTGAAACCACACATTTTCTTTATTTGAGAGCAGATAAAAAAAAATTTTGAGAGCAGACAAAAAAAAATCTGGTTTATTGTCAAATAACGGTTTGAATTTACTTTTACAGCATGACTGATTTGCAAAAAGTAGGGGCCAATGATACCTAGTGTATTATAAATAGAATTGCATACTATACCGTGACACGATTTGGATTAAGGGGTCAAGGTAAAAATATGCCTTAGTAGAAAAGAACAATACAAGTGCGTTGTTTGGCAAAGTGTTAGTTAGCGGCTTACATATTATTTGTCGGGTTGCATAATTACGTTTCATTAGTTGTTGGACCACAACTATTTTGTATGAGAGCAAGTTAAGTTAATTGTGAACAAATCGACGAAGGGATTGTTTACGTGCAGTGCACTTAGGAAACTGTAGCATAGACAAACGAACTTGTTTGACATTTGCAGGTGTTGTAACGGTTTTTGGAGGTTCTTTCTTTTTTTTAGAAGATTTTCTATTTTTTTAACAGATTTTCTATTTTTTTGAAGGCAACCCACAATACAATTAATTTTTGAATAGGAACATAGCTTTGCGGACGATTTTTAAGAAAAACAAAAAGTACCGTGATAAAAAACGGTAAGAAAAATAGGCTTTTGAATTATTATTATTATTATTAGCCTAGGATTTGCACATTTGGTTTTTGTTTCTTTGACAGAGGGATTACTTCCGGTTTGTTCTATGGGTAGACGAAGTCTGCAAAAATAAATAATTCATAATTATTTAACACTTTGCGTACTTGTTATTTTGTTTAACGATCTTCAAAGATTGCTTCTGGTAACAACCTAAAGAAGTCTTGTTGCGTAGGCTTTAAACGATGCCTGGAGGTTTCCGAATAAGTGTTGTTTCTGTACTCTAGCAGGGCAACATCTGCTTTGTCTCAAGTTGTGCTTGTGGTGGTCTTTGCAATCCAATCTTTGATCCAACAGTATCTAGCTCATCGCGGAGTAGCTAGCGGCAGTGACTGGCCCAAGATTTTCTTCTTTGTTACGGCTTTGATGTTTGAGTGGGGACATCTTGACTTACGGTGAAAGCAGCAATAAAAATGGTGAAGGCAGAGCTCGCGGATCGTATGAGAAATGCTGGTTGAGAACAGTATTTGATGGTCGAGGAATCATTAAGTGGACTTGCGTTTAAAGAGGTAAACGGTAAGCAAATTTACGAAGTTAAACGTGATACACTTGGTAAAAAGTCTCTTGGTATGCGATAATGAAATATTCAATTGCATGCTTTAAAAGTGTCACATTTTTTATTGAAGATGGCTACAGTGTTTTGGAGAATTTATGATTGATTTTCTAAGAAAAGAATTACAATTGCCCACAATTATTTGATGTTATTAACTACTCTACGAGAAAAATAATTAAGAAAATATGTAGAAGGTTGGCACACAAATCGCGTAAATTTCTGATTCTAGGTTGAATTGCTTGAACACTACCTTTTACCTCATTTTTTGGATTATTATCTCTTTATTTAAATAAAAATAATTCTAAAAAGTTCAGAATTTTTTTGAGCAAGGTTGTAATAGAGTCTGTTAAGTAATGGGTAATTTCACGATAGTTTGGACAAACATCGACATCGACATTTCCGATTTTGCTCAAAGGAAATTTCTTGTAGAACGTTTTTTTTTTTTTAATTCTTTTGAGAAATGCCGGAAATTTAGTAACCCATTTTTAGCAATTAATTTACCTTAAGGCAAGCGACTTCTGTTTTTTTATATTTGCGATCAAAAGTTTTACTGTTTTTGGAGTATTATATTCAAGTTTTACGGTGTAGCGGAATTGAAGATTTTTCCCATTTTCCGCAGGAAATTTCGGAAAGTCAAGGGCGGGAAAATTTTCCTGGTGTTGCAGGTTTGCAGAAGTAAATGTATTTATTAAAAAAAGATTATGTGTAATTATAATTTATTTTAATTTTTTGTTGTTTCTACTGTAGGCTACTTATACATCTTTGTAAATAATTGAGCGACGGATTTCTTTAGGTTTTCTTTACACGTAGTTACTGTATTCTAGTTTCTGTAACTTACATGTAACTTATATTCATATTCAAACGTTATGCATTGCGATGCAAAAATTTTACGTCTTGATTCTCCAGCAGTCTATAATCTTAGAAACAAATTGTACATTTGTTAAGACATGGATACTTTTCAAACGACGATTGAATGAATTTGCTTCATTAAAGTGTTTTTATAATAATTTTCAGTTTTAGCAGAATTTTCTTACATCTTTTTTTGGTCAAAAAATTATAAATGATGATATAATATGATAATTTTTATACACATATAGAGTTTATAGATTATTAATATTTAACCATATACATAACATAATCTCTAGTATTTTTTTACAATATATATACTGCTTAAAATAATTTGAGAAACACATAATAGTAATAGACTGAGAGAAGCTAACCTTAGACCAAGAAGACTTTTGCGAAAACCTGTTTTAACTCTGAACTACATAAGGTATTGTTTACATACTACTTGTAAACATGTTGCATGACAAATTTGACAGTGGAGACCAACCAGTACTTTTCACAAATGAGTCACGATTTTGTTTAACTCATTGTGATGGTTAAGTAACTGTACACCGACGTCTATATGAACGCCATTCTGCACAAACTATACAAGAATTCGAAAAATATAGTGGTGGATCTGTGTTGGTTTTGAGCGGAATTAGTTTTGATAAAAGGACAGTACTTGTGCCAGTTTTAGGAAGATTAAACCCAATCTTGTTTTGGAGGACTATGTTATACTAGCCGTTTATAGTATAGGCTCAAATTTTCTGTTTATGCAAGACAATGCCTCATACTAAGGCCATCATTATGAATCTTTAGCACCATGGGATTTAAACCATGGTTTGGCCTCCCTTGAGTCCTGATCAAGACCCCATTGAACATCTTTGGGATTTGTTAGATAGACGTGTTTGGAGGTGCTCAAATTTATCTCAGACCTTTCAACAGCTAACAAATGCCCTAATAGAAGAAATTTTATTCTTATATATACCACAAGAAGATTATTCAGGCAGGATACTTGCTTGTTTCACGTTGTTCTTTGAATTGTTATTGTTATCTTAAAAGTAATATGTAAAATTTGTTTTGATTTGCAATTTTATTCGGACAAAATCTTTAAGTTAAGCATTAGATTTGCATATTGTTAAAAATCAAAAATTATTAAGACATAAATATGTGTTCTAATTATTTTGAGCAGTGACTTTTATGAACATAAACAATATCATTGGTAGGAACAGGTATTGATGCAATAATGAAATGGCGGGTGATTTTTATAATCATTATTCACTTATTAGCTTTGATTTAATGAGACAATTGAGTCATCAATTATAGTCGATAATAAATTGTGAATTAATTTTATTGACAAAAAGACATAATATTTTGAGATGAGCAACGAGTAAATTGTAAGTGTAAGGAGTCTAGTAGGAGTAGTATAGTTAAATTCTTATACGGACAAGCAACGACATTTTTGGGCATTTTAATTTGAATCAGATGACTGAAAAAATATTATTTATATTTAATATTTTGTCGTATTGAGAGTTTATAGACTCTGCATAATGGTAAGTACTGCTTAATTAATAAAATAAATTCAAGAATTTCTCTTGGGTTTTGCCATGAACTGTTGTTACCAATTTTACACATACTGCTAATTTTTATTGCATATTACTAATAAATTATGAAAAGATTAATTTATGCAATTATTATATTATTGTATTTTGTAGTTAAAAACAAACAATAATATTAAATATAAAATTAATTTTTACTGGAAATTAAATTAATATTTTTTTTATAAGATTAGCAAATATTGAGAAAGTTTGAAAATGAATTAAGATAAACCTTGAAGTGATTTTGTTTAAAATCATGAATGGGCAGTTATTAATGTCCAGAAGATTACTTAATACATTCTTATTGTTTTGTAATGTCGTACACAAACAATTTATCTGCATTAATATTTGAGTTCTTTTAAACATAAATCTTTCTTGGTAATTTATATAAGAAGTTTTTGTTTGGTGCGCGCGTCGTTCATAACCAACATAAATATAAATTGCTAATTAACCTTTTCGAGTATGTATCCCATTGTAGAGATGATATTCTTAAGTGAGGATGGAAAAAAGGACGTAAAGAAAATTATGCATATATAATTAAACCTTGGTTTTATTGTGACTGTTATGGTTGCAAGTGTATAATTGATCGTTGAGTGTTTGTGTGAAAGAAAATGAATTAGAAATTAAATGGGTGTTATTAGTATGTGTGTGAGGGAAAAGGCAGGTTCGGTACGTGCAGGAATATATACAAATGAATTACCCGCATTATCCAAAGGCAACATATTTACATCATATATCAGGAGTTCAAAATTGAACCGTAATTACAATGCATTACTCATTTCAAAAGTTATAATTAATGCTTATATGCCTAAGTATCTCGGCAATTAAGCCAATAATTTATATCATTCTTTGAAATACAGTAATTTTCTGTGTTATAGAGGAGTCATAATGAGAAATGAGAATTGTACAGCGGCGGGGGCCGCGGGGCAGAGGGAGACGGAAAATTAATGTTATGCAATTCTCGGAAGGTGGGAGAGAGTAAATGTAATTAATTATCTGTGTTCGTAATGACTCTGACTGATGAGGTGTTCGGGCAGGGGTGGGCCCGGGGGGTTTGCGAGGGGGACGGGCGGAAAGTTTAGCGATAATCGACCGCTCGCTCGCCTTTAGGTGAATAAGTGCAACATCAATGCCGGCGGGAATTTATAATAAGGTTTTACCGCCTGTTGGATTTTCGGGCTCTGCTACTTGAACCTTTCTTCCCCTCCTTCCATTGTCTCAATATATACTTATCATAATTACATATCTTACAGCCGCTGCCCCTCATTTAACAACTATCTTAACCTTAACTGTCTTTCCATTTTATCGCGACATTCCATCCGCACATATATTTCACACAAACTGTTATTTCCAACTGCTATTAGCAGCGATCGTTTAGATCACTCTGATTCACTGCACGCAATAAGCGACACACATAAATGCATTTTTATACGGGCCTTAAAGGATCCTTCAATAAACATGAACGGCCATTACACACTTCAACACTTTAGATTAATACTTTTTTTTACTAGAATTCTAATTGCGCTTTTCAAATGCCCACACGATCACAAAACTGCATTGTCTGGAGAGAAACAATTCAGTTATGCTTAATCGATGGCCTCAAGAAAAATCCATAACATACATCCTGACAGCTACAGAATGCTAATAGACCACCCCGTCTACTGTCTGTGTAGCAACAACATTGCACAATAGATGTATAAAAGAAAAACAAAAATATTTAATATTTATGCGATCTATGTATTTGACTACGATTATATATATATATATATATATATATATATATATATATATATATATATATATATATATATTGTAATAATAAAGTAGAGCAGAGGCTTCTTAATGATGACAATGGACAATCTTAATGATGAAATAGTTTCTTATAGCTAGTTTATTCAAATTTGATTATGTTTACAATTATCTAATTTTGAATAGTCGATTAATATTTCAATTAAAAGGTATTTTTATTGTGGCCTAATAAGTAATTCCTAAATATATCATTAAAAAAAAAATACAAGATAGTCGAGAATCTTTTTCTTGTCTTTTAGTTAAGCCACCACTGACTTCCTATAAGTTACTTTAGGACTAGTTTTGAAAGTATTCAGAACAACCGGAGACATTAATTATCTATCACGGATTAGTATATAAAAGTTATTAGTAGGGGAGTATGTATGGGGGTTAAATCTTTTTTTAATTTTTTTATGGATTAACTTTTAATTTTAGAGCAGCACAAGACTTATTTTGAATATTGCTTGAGGCTTACAAGAAGTTTCAAGATTGTTAAATTAAGTTGTCAGACTCTAGAACTACTTGTATTTAAAAATGTACTAACAACAAATTTTGTTTATAGAACAAGGTAGTAGCAGTAAGAATTAAATTGGGTCGCTTTTTTTTTAATTTATTTTTTTACTAAGCAAACTCTAGTAAAAACTTGTTTCTGTGAGAATGTTCATCAGTAGAATTTTTCTCTCACAGCCAAATGCTTAATCCAAGTATGCTGCGGTATTGCGTTAGGTGTACCAGACATTTTTTTACATTTTTAAGAATGTATTAGTAACAGTAGTTTTTGGTGTTTTGTTTTTCTACTAGAATTCTGATTTGTTGGCTAGATAAAATTGTAGATTTAGTTTGGGGTTGATCTTTATGTCGCACAGTGCTGAGTTTGCGTATTGTTTGATCAACTATAGATCTCATGGTCATGGCGCGTTTTGATCAGTTTTGTTTAATTAAAGTATTTCAATTATATGGGTTTTTTGGGAGCACGTTTAACATTGTTTTTTGAGACACGAATTCCGTCTCTAGTAAGCTATAACGGATTTTTGCGAGGTCTTAATTATTAGCATAAACATCCTACTTGAAAAGCAATTTGCGATTAGACCAAATCAAGGTCACTTCTTTTTTTGCGGATTGGGAGGATATTTTTTTTAAAAGACCTTGCAAAAGTGTCGGATTTATCTTCACGGGCGCCTACTGACTGAACTCTTTCCATAATGATTCCTAGAAGTTTGAGACAGTGAAGGATAAACTGGTTCTTCTCTGATAATTTAGCGTTTTGCGCCCGACTACCCGTTGTCTGAGCATAGAATTGCTTTGTGCTGGCATTGGGAGTACTCCCGGAAGGAGCTGAAGTCCGCATTTGAGAGAGGCAGGTGCTTTGGAATGGAGCTTAGAGGTTATACTTGCGTTCAACTTGAGATAGTTTGGGCATTATCTGTAACTAGCTGTGTGGGGCCCTTTGTACGATGCGTATGTTGCTACATGCCTTGATTCTTTGGTATATTTGGAGGTGCAGTTAACGCACACATAAGGGTAGTTGCATCGCGAAGCTATCGCTGGAACCGTGACATTGCACGATATCTTCTGACTTGCGTAACGTCACTCCGATTACAAATATGGTCAAGTTTAAACCTGCACATGCCAATAGCTTTGAGTTACCTCACGTGACACCTAGTGCCGTTAGACCAATTTTTTTTTGGTAAACACCCTCAAATACTCCCAATATCACATGATGTTGGAAACAGTATTTATTACAGACATTCATGGATTTATGATAACTGGGAATTTTTATTATTATTGAAACTATAAACTTGTAACATGCAGCTAAAAACGGCAGCATTTAGTTTTTTTAGTCTAAGTAGTAATCGGTAATATTGACGACATTAAGGAAACTACCGCTCAATTTTTGCGGCGGCAAAATAAGGCAATAAGAATTGAACAAACTTTTTTTCTGGAGTAACGTTTGCACAGGGCGGAGTATTGCTACTACTGCTACTACTTCTGAAGAGAAGAATCTTTTATTTGTTATTTGCTACTACCACCACTCCGGTAATTAAGCAGAACCAAATGCTTGGCTCTTGTTAATTTTGCAATTTTGCTAATAAGGTGTCCAATACATTAATGATAAGAAGATGTGTGCAGTTTTTGACAAACTGTTACATGCTCTTCTTTGGTCTAGGTACAGGACGATTATGGGTTTATATTGATATTGATGATAAATGTTTTGGATGTAAATGCATTTTTTGTCTTTAAGTATGAGCCACATAGACAGTAGCTTTTTTTCTAGGTTGGTACGTGGTTTGTAAATGCAACTCTGCCTGTTTTGGAGCGCATCATTTTTTTTTTGTTGTGGTGCTGGTAATGCAAAGTTTTACAAATTTTCACCTTTTCAGGTTTGACTAGCAGGTTTTAAAATAGGGCTTAGTTATTGTTTTGTTGTCTGGGGTGTCTAGCGTTTGTTTCTACGATAAGTATGAGTCACATTCTGTTCCATTTGTGGTGAAACCACTATCTGGTCAAGTTTAGCTAGTATGAAATTTAGGTTGTTGTATGGGTCTAAGCCACCGTTCAGTTTGTCCGAATTTAGTCTTGGCCAGCATTTATTTTGTCTGAATTTCTTCTTTGGTTTTTGAGATTGTCTTAGTATTTTCTTTATCAAGTAGCGTTTCAATTGATATGGGCAAATAGAGACCGTAAGAGTTTTAACTTTAAATGCAAGAAACTGTCTTGCGTGACGGGTTTTTGTTGGTTTAGACTAGAGATTTGCGAATTTACCAAGAATAGCTTGTAGTGAGACTACACTGGTTGGTCTTTGCCCGTCTTATTGATAAATCTTTTTTCTGAATAATAAGGTTTTTGAGAATGAGCAGTGCGTTATCAAAATAAGAATAAAGTTTTTGGGGCAAATGCGATTGGTTACTATACGTTATTCACATTATTTGTTGCCGGTTTACTGTGACTAATTGGCAGATAATGAATTAGTTTATGGTTTAAGATTGTAGCCATTGTTTTTTGGATTGTCTGATTCTACTAGTCACCACTTTGTTTGGGTATTTTGTTTGATTATAAAATAGCTGCCATAAATCTCTTGTCTGGAGGCGTTTTAACTGACAGAAGCAATAGAGACAATTAAAGTTTTAATTTTAATTGTTAGAAACTACTTTGCGTATTGGGTTGTTGTTAGTGTACGCTGTAGATCTGAAAATTGTTAAGAGAAGCCTGGCGGTTTGTAGTGAGACTTCGATAGCAGATCTGATTTGAGATATGGTTGACGAGGAGAGCATATTGTTGTGCTGTGTTTTTTAATGCTGATGTATTACAGTGCCCAGAGTTCCAAAGCGTTGATTTTTTTGCTACGCCGAAAGACGATGTTTTGTGGTATTGCTCCGGAAAATTTATTATTGGTGCATTGAACAGATTTTTTGTTTATCTTTTGATTGGACTGAGGGAAGCTTGATGTGATCTATTTGTTTACCGGCGTTTGTTGATATATATTTTCTGGACTATCACAAATAGGTTAAGAATTTTGTTTTGTTTTTTATTAGTTCTTGATATTTATAAATTTTTGTAATGATTGATTTTTAGGCGCAGGTTTATGCGTTCTATATTTTATTCTTACATTTAGAGGTTTTGTGTTGTTTTGTGTTTTTTAGAGTAGATATGCTTGTCTGTCTTTGCGTCCAAAAGTTTTAAATTGGGGTAGTCCGCAACAATGCATGCATGTATTATGTTGAAATGTTGGGAATATTTATATTATTCTCAGGGACTTTGTCGATGGCTTTATGCTAAAGTTTGTCGATAAAAGTCGGGAGTTTTAGCGATGTACCAGCCTTTGTGGGTAACTTTCTTTTTTATTTTTATTTATTACTTAAATCATAAAGATTTTTATGTCGTCAGCAAACAATAAACAGCGCGCATTTGTAAAACAGTTTACTACATAGTTGATAAAAATATTGAACAGTAAAGGTCCTAGGTGTGATCCCTGAGGAACCCCTGACGTAACGTTAATATTACGCGAAACGCATTGACCAATGCGAACAAGTTGGGATCTATCCGATAAATAAGATTGAATTCACTGTAATAGGATGCTATCAATGTCAATACAATACAGTTTACTAAAATTTTTTTATGATCGACGGTATCAAAAGTTTTTGAAATGTCAGTATAAATTGAATTGGTTTTCGAGCGCATTAGTAATAAAAGCTTCATACAATAAGAGGTTGGAAGATGTTGTTTTACCAGTTCGAAGACCGTGTTGGTTGAGGGCAATTTCCGATTGCAGAGCGATAGAAAAGTGTCTTGTAACTAGCTTTTCAAACACTTTTGTTACAACCGATAAAATGGATATAGGCCTATAGTTTTTAACATCATTTTTGGCACCAGATTTATGTATTGGAGTAGAGATGAGATAAATGTTTCCAGCAAGTAGGAAAAGTACCAGTGGTTAGAGATAAATTAATTAAAAACTACAAAGGTCGGCTTAGGGCAAATGCATACTTGTTAAGGAATGAAGCAGTCACTCTATCAGTTCCTGGATAGTTGTTGAACTTCAATGCTGATAGTTTATAAAGTACGTCAGATATTTTTAGATGAAGACGCGATTTATTTATACGAGTATGAATAGGTGGTAAGGTATAGTTATTGGGCAAACCCGTAAATGTAGATAGCGGTCTATAAACTGATCCAAACAAATTTGGAAAGAGATCCACTATACCATCACTAGTATCAATTTGAGAAACACCATCTATACAAGTAAAAGGAATTTGATTGCTACTACGTTTAGATTTGACGTATTCTCAAAAAGCATCAGGATTAGATTTAATCGAATCTTCTACTTTTTAATGTGATTAGAATAACACGTATCAACCAATTGCTTACATTTATCATGGGTAGCACTGAATTTGTAGTAGTCAGTTACTGAACGAGATATCACATATGATTTGTGTAATTTTTTTTAGTAAATATTAGGTCTTTCAGTTCTCTAGAAAACCATATTTAAGAAATTTATAGGTTTTTTTACAAGTCTCACTAATTTTTGGAACACAGAGGTCAATTATGTCAAAAATAACAGAATCAAAACAAAAACATGCTTTATCAATGTTACAATTTACAAACATTTTATCTCACCTTTTATTGATGAAAGCATCATTCTGTTAATTGGATTAGTAGAATATTTGACGGCTTGATTGGTAAATTCTGTTATATAACGCCGTGACTAAATGGTCACACTATTTGCTCTTTTGCTATATGGTTGATCTATTTTGTTAATAGAACATATAAACAAATTATTTAAAAAGTTTAAATCATTTTAGGTCACTTTATGATTTAATTATTAAAATAAAAGTAGTAATAGTATTATCAATGTAATTTTCAGTTATTTTATTATTCTTATAACGCATTTACATACTATATTTCTGTTGATATTTGTTTCTCATAATTTATACATACCTAAATTGAAGAAATAAACAATTTCTATAAATACTTAGTATAACATCACAACAAACAGTATTGTTCTATTCATTCAATTTCTTAAACCGATTATTATCTTAACTTGAAATAATAATCACAATCTTTACGGAATAATCGGATTTGTATAAATAGCAAACGAGTTTTATTTAAATGCCCATTCACAGATATTATATTTAGATATTGTCTCAGGTGATTTTCAACTGAACTTACATGTGTGATAGAGCTATTTTAATGTTCCCCTATTCTTTGAACCGCCTAATAAAGCATACAGCTGCGTGAGATTTCTGCGAAAACTGAATTTAATAATAGTGTAATAAATATATTAATAATTGACTTTGTCGACTGTGCATATCTAAATCTAGATTTTGTGATAATGTTAGAGATTAATATCATTTTAAATAATTACACTAAAATTAAATATCTGCATGTGTTGTAGCGTTGATACATGTTTTATATATTGTCATGAATATAGAAGGGTCATTTCATTTATATTATATAGAAATTATTAAAGTTGTTTCATAATATTTTTAAATTAAATTAATTTCATTAAAATAATGTATGTGTTTATTTAGTTTCTATGCTCATTTTTGTTTACGAGATGAAATTAAATTGTTACGCACGAGTGTACACTTTAGTCAATATTGTTTTGCAGTAGTTTTCCAAACTTAGAAAAATGTTTATGTTAATTGTAATTACTTTGATTATTAATATAACAATATAGTATAAAAAATAATATATTAATCTTTTTTTATTTTTTTTTATATTTTGGGAGAAACGATTTTTAAGTTACTAAATACTAAACAATATTTGAATACCTAACACGGTCAATTTTGTTGTTAGAGATACATTCAAATACAAACCGTACGCATTTTAACTGCACTGTTTCATTTTTAGTGGCATTAGATAACGTTTTCTTAAATTTAAAAATGGCGTTTTTTTAGACAAGGAATATATTTGTTTAATGTGCGTAGGAACTGAATCAGTCGTTCACGCTTGGCTTAGGTCAAATACGCTTTGTGCTGACATCAGCAATTTATTTCTTTGAACCATTTGTCGTGTAGCTATATTATTAGTTATTCGTTTTGTTGATTGTTCATTTTTGAATTTTTTCATTTTGAGAAACGAATGTTATTGATCCACTTTCCATTTACTTGGATGATTTTTTGTGCTTTTCAATGTTTTGAAATCGGCGGTTTTTAACTTTTTTGGCTGGCGACCTAAGCGACCTAAAGTACAAATATATTACTTGTTTTATTTTATTTAACAATATTTATATACATTATATGAAATTTAAAATAAATAAAAACAATTGTGTTTTAGTATGGAAGTAATTGTTTTATTTATATTTTAATTATCATTATTATCATCACATAATTATTAATTAGTAACTAACCCGGTGTTGAATTTTTAAGCAAAGAAGGCTTATACGTGGAGGATCCAATGTATTCTTGTTCTTATTTTTTATAACAGCAAGGAGAGGAAAATTTTGCTTTACACAAATAAGTTGTTGGGAATGGCAGTAGGGCATTTTTAGCTTTGTTGCTCAGAATAGACTTTTTAGATTTTTGACTAAAATTTTGACTTATGCTGACACATTTCTTTTTTTATCCTTCACGCACCTTGCATTTTAAGCAGTTCTTTTTGTAATCAAGTCATCTTTTTCAACGCCTATTACATACATCTATTTCTAATGAATTTCTCAAATGTTTTAAAAAATAGGCATGGTTTCTACGTGAATATTGTCGTCATTAAGATCATCTAAACAGAATTCCAATGTTGTAGAATCTGCCAATTGATGTCATCTATTTTTTAAATTTGATATGTCTACTACAGTACGGTTGTGACCTTGCATTTCTCTGTTTAACTAATTTAAGTGGTGGAAAATATCAATCAAATATGCTATCCACTTGTTAAAGCAATCAGCACATTTCTAATTTTTTGTTTTTTTTAAATGTCTATTACTGTTTTAAGAGAAAGAACTCTAGCTAGAGTTTTTTTGCGGTATAACCATCGGATATCTGAATGGTATAACAAATGTTAGTGATCTGAACTTATTTTTTTTAATCTAATCTTTTTCATGCTGTGCTTAACTGTTGCTTGCGAATAACAAAACAAGCGTATTACTACCAATACTATTTATTACTTGCAAACTGTCAATAAACAATAGTGATGCGACAAAGCTAGTGAAGTGAAGATCTATACTTTAAGTTATTTGGAAGCATCCAGCGAGTTACCCGAATACCTACCGTAACCCGAATTTGGATTGCGAACTAAGGTTTGGTATCACTGCCAATTTTTTGTATTAGTTAGTTAGTTTATTCATTTAACGCCGGTCAATTTCTGCTGCCCAGGGCTAATATTTGACGCTTGAGGTTAATAAGATACCCCATCTAGATTTTTTTTTGTAAATTCAGGAATTCCAACTTAATTGGGTTTGCAATATCGACGAAGTACTCGGGACCTGTTAAAGTCACAATACATTTTTTCTTAACTAGAAAACTTTAGATAGGGGATTCGAACTTAAGACCTTTGGTGCAGCAGCTAAATACAATAACTAGTACACCACTAGTCTACAAAGCTGATGCATACTGTTTTTTGCACTAAAGTCTTGTGTCTTTTTAATAACGGTTTTAAACTTTGTGTGGTTTATTAAGCTGATAAGCTTTTAACACTGAATTTTTTAGATTTTTTTTTTTATTTTGACTTGTACACAGGATAGATGCGTTGTTCATTTTTGATTATTGTTTGTAGCTCTAGTATACTATTGTCATTGCGAAGCTTAATTACATTAGCAGATTTTATCCGATCTTACTGCTTTGTTGGTTTTAGTGAATTTAATACTTTTTTTTTAATATTTGTGGGAAAAGTGGTTGTGTATAGTTTGTAGTTTTTTATTTCTTTGCACTATTGAGTTGTTTTTTGATATATTTTTTGGACTTTGTTATGTGTGATTTCTGAGCTGACATTGTTTTACGCATTTTTGTTGTATAAATAGAGCTTTTGCTTTGATTTTTCTGTGAGATGTGTGTTTTCTTACCATTTATCTCAAGTTTTTGGAGGTTATTGTTTATCTGTCTTAAATTTAGCAACGCCCTCATGTGAATGGGTGAAAACGAATTCTGGTAGTATAGACTGTAATATTCTATTGCTTGATGGTAATCATTTAGCAGCTTTGGACAAAGCCTACTTTATGTTATTTTGAAAACGGTTTGCTATGGTCTATAAACTATCTGAATTTAGGTGATACACTCACTGGCATAAAATTTGATTTATCAATCATTTTTATAAAAAAAAAATGATTCACTTAATTTAGATTAACAACGTTTAGCAAACTTCATTTTATATAATGTTAATGTAATCAAACAAATGGTACTGTTCTGTTTATTTAATATTAAAAATAATGCTAAATTCTTAATAATGAATAGAACTAAATTTAAAATTAACAACTTCCTTGAGGTCAAACTACAGCTTCTAATATTCTTGGCATTCCTTTAATAAGGTGTCAAATAAAATTTCATCTAATTTATGGTGTAGATTTTAATTTTGTTTAAGTGCTTATTGACAGTTTTAGCTAAGTGAGGAGTGGCATTATTAAACATTAGCATAAAATTATTGATATAAATGGTGCAAAAGACATTAAATTTGGTTCCAGGTTTTTTCTAATTCAATTGTCTGCACTCATTATTTCTCCATTATCAAGCAATATTTTGGTGCGTTCCAGGTTATAACTACCGGACACTATTAGTGAGCAATCACCAAAACTGAGTCTTGGCACAATAATGCACTTTGCAAACCTTTTCTAAGACGTATCATATTCTACATCAGCCATTTTTGGACTCAAAACTAAATTTTAACTTAACAATTAACAAGACTTAGCTTTATTTCTCATTTTTTTAGTTTTGGTGTTTGCGAACAAAGCTGAAATTCTGTTTTCTGGCTAAATGTGGTCATTTGCAAATTGTGTTGCGTGTAATCCAAATTTTTCTAACTTTTTTCTTACGATTTTCTTGCTAATTTTATCATTTTTGGAACTTGTTCCGCGCACTGACAGCAGCAGTTTTTTTTTTTAATTTTTCAAGACTTGTAAGATCAAAAAGCTATATTGAGGAGTTATACAGTTTTATCTGCTTAAGCTAACGCTTTTGATGTAGTCTCTAGTTTTTTATTTTGCATAACCGTCTTGTAGACTTTTGCATACTACATCTTGAAGCACCAGGAACACAAGCTGTAACAGCGTCCATCTTGAATCTGCGTAACAGTTCTGACAGAGGCGGTATCAGTCAAAGCCATATTTTAATTGTAAAAGCACTCATAACTAATTTTACTGTAATTGTGAACTATACTGAACAAATTGAGAGAAAAGTGTTAAAAAGTAAGTTAATTAGCAGTTTTTTAGAAGTATTATTACCAGGTCTACTACAGAGTGATTACTTCTGGATTGTTTGCTTTATTACTTTTTAAGGCCAGTGGCAAAAGTTCCGTTTTTAGTTTTAGTAACAATGGGCATGGGATTTTATTTAAAACATTAATTGTATATTTAATGCGTATTCTGAAAAAATATCAGTTTTTATATGTAATTATTATATTTTGTACTGGTTTGAGATCTGTAAATCCGCAACATGTGTTAGAAAGAAAATATCACGGATATATTAATAAGTAGAGACAGACAACAGATTTTTGTACGTAAGAACGTTACTTTGCGTTTACGAGAATTTGCAGTTTTAGTAAATTTTATTACAGATATTTTGATATTACAACTAGAATGTTTTTCTAATAGAAAATTGTTATTGTGTATTTTTTGGAATTATACAAACATAGAGATATCACGGATATATCAATAAGCAGGGCCAACAAATACAACGGATTTTTGTAAGTCAGAACGTTAGACCGTAAGCACGATACTCACACTCAAAATTGTAAGTAAATGTTATAACAGATTTTTTTGTTATTACAACTATAATGGTTTTTTAATCAAAAATTGTTATTGTATATTTCTTCTTCTAGTGCTCCTCCTATCGGAGATTTGCTATCATCATGGCAATGCACACTTTGTTGACGGCAGCTCTGAACAGTTGGATGTTGGTACAGCCAAACCATTCTCTTAAGTTTTTGAGCCAAGACGTTTGTCGCCTGCCGATGTTCCTTTTCCCGTTTATCTTTCCTTGTATTATCAGTTGCAGAAGTTCGTACTTGGGGCCTCGCATTATATGTCCTAAGTGTTGTAGTTTTCTCGTTTTAATGGTGTGAATGATTTTGCATTCCTTTTGCATTTTGTTTAGGATTTCGATGTTGGTAACCCTATCAGTCCACCAGATCCTCCACATTCTTCGGTAACACCACATTTCGAAAGCTTTCAGTTTGTTCATGTGTCATTTTTTCAGCGTCCATGCTTTCACCCCATAAAGCAACGTGGAGAAAACGTAGCATTGCAGCATTCTTATTTTAAGCTTTATGTTAATATCTCGGCTTATGAATAACTTAATCATTTTCGTAAAGGAAGATCTTGCTACCTCAATTCTCGATCTAATTTCTCTTGTTATGTGTCCCATTTGTTCCATCCATGCCTCTAGGTATTTATATGTCTGTACATTTTCTATTATGGTGTTTCCAATTCTTAGATTTAACTGGTTTTGGTTTTGTAAAGATTTTGCATTATTTTGGTTTTATTGTAGTTAATTTTCAGTCCATATTCGTTGCAACGATCATTTAATTTATTGACTAGTTGTTGCATGTCTGTTATATTGCTGGCTAATAGGACTGTGTCGTTAGCATATCTTATATTACTGATCGCTTCTCTATTTATAATAATTCCCGTCATTTCCTCTTTCATGGTTTCCGTAAAAATAGCTTTACTGTACAAGTTAAATAACATTGGTGATAAAATGCATCCTTGTCTTACTCCTCTGCGAATCTTCCTCCGTTAGTTGATTTTCTACCTTTATGTTTGCATTTTGACCTCAGTATAAGTTGCTAATTATTCTTACGTCTCTCAAGTCGATGTTTTTACTAATTAATATCTGTTGTAGTTTGTCGTGTCTTACTTTGTCAAATGCTTTTTCAAAGTCAATGTAACATGCCAGCACATCTTGGTTCATATCCAAGCAACGTTGGAATAGAACGTTGATCCCGAAAAGCGGTTCTCTTGTTCCGAGTCCCGCACGAAATCCAAACTGTGTGTTGCTTATGTTTTCCTCGAGTTTCTTATAGATTCTTTTATAAATTATTTTGAGACACAATTTCAGTGTGTGGCTCATGAGCGCGATTGTTCTGTATTCTGAGCATTGTATATTTATTGGAGCCCTATTAACAATTTTTTCAAAGAGTTTAGCCTATAGTAGGTTTTATCTACGTGGTATCACTGGTCACTTAGAACTACAAACATTGGATATGGTCTATCAGAAATTTTTATAATAATAATCAATCTGGCTACCGAAAACCGAGAAGAAGCAAAAAGAAATTATTTGAACTTTTGGAAAGTACGGTAAACTTTAGGCACAAATGGCATCTACTAAATTTGGATCTAAAGACTCGGCAAAGCCTTAAACCGATATGGACACGACAAAAACAGTACGAAAGAGATACTTTTATAAAGATAAAAAAAATACAATCTTAATGGCAATAAAGTACATTTACCTGTAAAAGCAAACTTAAATTATATTTGCTTTCTATCATGTTTGTCTTTAAACCGAGTCCGAAAATTTGCGTTGTCCTGTTGCAGTCATATTTTTAAAATCATTGAGTTCTAGACAAAAATGGATATTCTTAACGGCGCGTAAAAATATTTTATCTCTCAACCATTTTTTTGTCTCCATCATTCATTGGATAGACGTTATGCAATATGTACAAACTTTGATTTACTTTTAAACTGATCTATAGTTTTTTTCACTTGCCTCACTTACTAGAGCAATGCTACTATTAGCTACAACAATAACATAAGCGCATATTTTTGCACTAATGACTGTTTTGCAGTAAATGAAATTTATATGTGTTGACTGCTTTACAGACAAAAAATCTTTATTTTGTTTTATTTTTATACGTTATATACACCAGGTCCAATGGTGGTATAACTCAACCGTTAGTTGGTAGATGTGATCTAGGAGAACCCAAATGATACAATAGTCATAATTTTTAAGTAGAATTTGTGGTGTTTATTTTTATTTTTTTGTATTTCTTTTTTCCAAATATTTTTATTGGATAGCAATACAGCACTGGATACTGTTTTTTGATTTTTCATAGCAGTGCTAGAACATAGATACTGAGATAACCTTTAGCTGGTCGGATACAGCTGTTTGAATGTTTTTACAGTTTAAAAATACTCCTTTTTAAGCTAAATTTTTATCCTTGAAAAAGGAAAAAGTCATTAGTACTCCAGTCAGGCGAATAAGAAGACTAAGGAACAACAAAAATGTTTTAACTGGAATTTTTTTTTCTTTTTTTCTTGGTTATTCTTAGGTAGGCTGTTAGCCTGTTTTATTTCAACTTGGTAATATACTTTCCCTGAAGTTGATATCCAGCATTTTCTTTCTTTTTTGGGTGTTTGCCTTTTTTTTTCCTCTTTCTGGTTGGTTTTATGTGATCTGTTTTGCTATTCTGTTATTGTCCACACGCTTGATGTGGTTGTTTCAATATTTCCTTTTGTCTTTAATTAAGGTGTTCACATCTTGTACATTGCACATCTCTCTTATTTCGTTGTTTCTTATTCTGTTGTGTAATGTTTTTTGTTGCACTATTCTTAGAATTTTTATTTTGCTTGCGCTTATTATTTGCTTTTTTTTTTGTTCTGTGGCATAAATTGTGATTGGCCGTACCTCTGTTTTGTATATTTTTGTTTTGGACTCTGTTGTTAGGTATTTGTTTCTCCATACTAGATCTTTTTACTGTTTGCAAGAATTACAGCATCATGTGCAAAGCATATCACATTCACCACGATATTTGTCATTTTGTGTCCCTGTTGTTTTGGTAGTTTTTTTGTTATTTTGTTTATTATTAGGTTGAATAAAAATGGGCTCAACGAATCTTCTTGTTTTATACCTGTGTTGATTGGTATTTGTTTTGTTGTTTTGGCCTTGACTCTAATGCCAGTTGTACAGTTGGTGTTTAGATTTTCAACAATTTTTATGATTTTATGTCGTTTAATTTGATTCGGTCGAATGCTTTGGTTAGGTCTACAAAGCACATGTATAGCGGTACATTATGTTCTTTTGCTTTTTTTGCAAATTCTGATCATAAAGATTGCCTCTGTTGTGGATCAATTTTGTATGAAACCTTGCTGTTCTTTATTAAGCGTAATGATCTGATTGAGTTTTCATGTATGTACTTTGTAAACAGTTTAAGTGTGTTATTTAGTAGGGTTATCCTACGATAGTTTTTTGGTTGTTTTCTTTCTTCTTTTTATGAAGACTTGTACAGTTATGCTTGATTTCTATTTGAAAGGTATATATATTTTTTAGGGTTTTTATATCTTTAGCTACTTCTTCTTTGCTTATGGTCCTTTATGTTTTGTCTGTTTGTATCTTCTATGTCTTCCGCAACATTTTCATTTGTTTGGATGTACAGGTTTTTAAAGTATTGGTGCCATTTATTTAGTGGTATTTTGTTTGTTTGTATTGTGTTTTTTATTTCTATTTTGTTGTTTCTTAGTGTGGCCCATTTTTATTGTACGCCATATAGATCGATGAGTCTTGTTTTCAATAGTTTTGTTTTATTTGTCTAATTTTTGCGTTAGCTGTACTGCGTTGCCGGACGTACATTTTTAGGGGTCTTAGTTTGTAAGAAATTAACGTACTCCTTTTTGTTTGCTATTTCTTTTACTTCTGGTGTAAACCTGGTTGTTTTTGTGTTTTAACAGTGTCCGTTTACCTTTTTATGTCTTCTGTTGCGTCTAAGATGTTTCTTTCCAAAGATTGTTTTGTAGTTTGGTTGTGTACTTTGTTGCAGTTTTTCTGTAAGTTGGCGTTTATATAATTTTTTTTGTTTGCCAGAAACTCGTTTATAGTTTTTGGTGTTTGACAAGGCGGTTTGTTGTGATGCTACACCTAGTTGTTCTTGATATTTGGTTTTGTACGCATTACTATTTATCGAAGTATTTTAAAAACCTTTTTTTGTAAAAATGTTGATTGGCCGTTTGACGGCATTGAGGCACAAATTTTTTGTAAACGAATCTCTGACTATATAAAAGAATCAGCATGCATTTGATGTTTGACTTGCTTGTTCTTGATTTTTTTTAACCTTGGAGAGGTTGAAGTATGTCATTCTAGATTTTTCACTAGTAATGACACTTTCTAGAAAATGGGGATAATGATTCCAAAAAGTCAAGGCACCTTTTACTTCTGTTGTTGTTTTGGTCCTGATTTGTGTTCAGACGCCAAAAACGTAGTTAAAAAGTATAGTAGTATATAAGATAAACCATGCATATCAATATTATAGAACATCTGAGAAGAGCTATGCCAATGATTGTGAAAGCAACATCCAAATAGCACTAACCTCAGAGCCACTTGTTTAATAGAATGAATATAAAGTGTGAATTTGTGTTGTGCTTGCATACTTAGAGTTGACCTAATTATCAAGTTTTGGCAACTTTTAAAGTATGGTCCAAATGAGGACTCGAACGCGAGTTTCTACCCAGGCAATTGGACTGAAAAATATCTGTCATAGCTATCTAAAACAGCAAAAATTCTTGGAAACAATAAGTTAGTTGCGAATTTTTTAAGGCGGCAGCTTTGGATCAGTCTCCGGCAGCGTGAGTTTTAATTGAATATATCTAAAACGATATAGTGCGATCTTATTTTCATCTTAACGCCTACAATCGAAAATGATTATGTTAAGAGTTTGAATTTGTGAATGTAATATTCGAGAGATTCAACAGTTTTAAGAACATTTTCTTTAGCGACGAGGCTCACGGGTGCGTTTATTGTCAAAATTTTTGCTTTTGGGCAGAGATGAACCTAACTATGTTACAAGAGGAGACGACGAGTAGCCGTCTCGGAGAGGGCTTTAATCCTTTAAGATTTTTTTGTTGGGTTTTCCCAAGTGCATTGTCATCAGATTCATTCCCGGACAACTTTTTAGAAAACTTTACAATTATCTTTGCAAAAGGTTATAGAGTGCCACCAACGAGATGGCTATCATTTAAACAATGTAATTCAATTAAAAATATTTAGAACAATATAGTGCGATCTAATTTTCATCTTAACGCCTACAATCAAAAATGATTATGTTAAGAGTCTGAATTTGTGAATGTAATGTTCGAGAGATTCAACAGTTTTAAGAACATTTTCTTTAGCGACGAGACTCACGGGTGCGTTCATTGTCAACATTTTTGCTTTTGAGCAGAGATGAACTTAACAATGTTATAAGAGGAGACGACGAGTGGCCGCTTTGGAGCAGGGCTTTAATCCTTTCAGATTTTTTTGTTGGGTTATTTCAAGAGCATTGTCATCAGGTTTATTCTCGGACAACTTTTTAGAAAACTTTACAATTATCTTTGCAAAAGGTTATAACGAGATGGTTATCATTTAAACAATGTTATTTTTAAAAAGAGTTTTAATATTGTATTGATACTCATGTTTTTTTAATTTTTTTTTTTAAATACTTGATTGTTCTTAAGAGTGTCTTAGAAGAATAAATGAACTTGTTTGAGAGATTTTTGATAAATTCTTATGAAGTAAATTGCTTTAATGTGCAATATTTGACAAACTTATTTAGATAAATTGGTTTTTTACAAGGTTTTTTTAGTTATTAGGAAGTTTTAAAGACTTTAGACGATTAAAGATTTAAGAAATAAATCAATTTCTTTTGAAACAAAGAAATGGGATTATTTATAATTTGAAACATTAATTTTTTTAAATTTTTGGTTAGAACCGTTTACATTCTTGTTTCAATAAGTTTCATTATTTAAAAAAACACATCTCTCTGAAGAGTAATTACATATTTAAAGATTTTTATATTAGTAGATTTTGATTGTCAATATCTGATGTATTTCATTGTTTTTTTTTTGTTTTCAGGTAAGACATTTGCTGAATATTGATATATAGGTAAGACTGTAATTTAATATAATATATTTTAAGATTACTATTGAATATAGTAATAAGCATATATGTAACTGAAATTATAGTATTGTATGTTACAGGCTTACAGTGATCATGTTTTCATAATATCTATATTGTCTGGTCGTTGTGCACAATGACCGATTTACCACTTTGCCCGTAACATATACATGAACATTTTATTTATTTTTATTGAGAATTTATAAAAATAGTTGAATGTTTCCAATTCAAATTATGATAATTGATGAAAAAATTTGCTAAATAATTAATTGCCATGTTAAATTGAACATAAAAACGGGCACAAAGCGAGAATACTTCATTAATCGCAATAAAATATAACGCACCGATAAAATAAACTACATTAACTTTAGTGTGTTTTCTACCCTTATTCAGCACTTCTAATATCAACACATGTTCCTGATAAATATTAATTGCAAACGGAAAACATATAAAAATAAAAAAACTATATATAATGTTGCATGAAATCACTGGCGGACCACACCTCGCATCGTAAATCTAAAAACCATTACATAAATTCTTATGAGAATGTCCATTAATGAATTAATCAACTAAATCAGATATGACTTAGTTTCCCATATTAAAAAGCAGAACAATCATTTGCGTTCAGTTTGTAATGTTGTAATTAAGAGAAAAATTTAAATTGAAAGTTGTAATTTAATGTTTGTACTTCTCATAGATTAAGTGCATTCTAGCAATATAAAATGCGATTGAAATCCACTATATTTGTATAAGTTTATAAAAATATTTTTCTGTGGGTCATTATGTAACTATCATTAATCACGTTAAATAAGCATACGAATTATTTTTATTGATGAATAATTACTTGGCGAAATTGTTCTCGTGATAAATGTGAAATGTTAATGCATCTGTAATAGGAGGAGGCAAATAAATATAAAAAAAATGTACATAAGAAAAATGGGTATAGATAAGTTGAAGTAGGGAAGACAAATAGTCGCTACCATGATCCGAATGGCTATCAGGGTTGTAAGAGGGATAAAGGAGTAGCCAGATCACGCAGGATGCATTTATTAAATATATAATGCAGTTCATCATCATCATAAGTAAATCCCCTTGTTTGTAGGGAAAAAAATAGTGGGCATGACCGGGGCGGTTAGGGGCTAAGGAGAGTGGGAATCATAAAGATGCAAGACAATCTTATCCTTATTTACATAGGATGGGGCTAGTGGGTGACCGTAAAGAGTGGACCCCTTTAATATCACCCTCGTCCGCCTCCGGGGGCTTCGGACCGACCAACTCTGATAGCCCCTCAGAATAGGGTGATGGAAATCATCTCTTGGTCGGTATTTGTTATGCATTACTGGATATGTGGACACTGCCCGGTATAATATTTCAATATATTCCTGATATGAGAGAAGCGCCTCTCATGTAAATACGTATGAAATAAAATTTCACGGATGGACTTTTCTGTATTGAAATGAATGTTACAAATGCAATAAAAATTTCGCCCCCCTACTTTCCAATATATATCGTCAAATTATAATGGAGTAGTAGTCCTATCGAATCTCTATATAGTATACTGCACAAATACATTTTTTTTTCTTCTTTCTCAAATTGGAAAATTTATATGCTCCCTTTAATACGGTTACGGTCCGAGAAGGGAAGATATCATATAATCTTACTATTTTACATATATAAAGGAAGGCATCCTTCGTTTTTTTTTTATTGACAACGATACGAGTTTCATATATCAGATGCAATCATCGTTCAGATTAAAAATCAGCATGTTATATACATGGTGGACTTTTATATCTTACAATTTTATACCTTCCTTACAAATTGTACCACGTATATTTAAAGTAGCAATTTAACTTACAATAATTTAATCTTAATTTTTAATTTAAAATTGATAAATTTATTATTAAATTATATAACAACAATAGATATAATAATTGATAATAAATGTTTTTACAGAAATAGACATTTTTAAACTAATTTGTGCGTGCAAAAGATGACAAATCTCTACCGCTCTCGGAGTGAATTTATTAAATTGTCCCTAAGGTACAAAGTGAGAGTTGCGGGACATTTGAAAATAAAAAGTTTAATAATGTCTACTTTTTTACATTATAAGGCTTTATTTATTAAAAGCATTTAAAAAAAGAAGATTTGTGTTAGTTCTGATCATGGAGCAATTACTACTTAATTTTGCCTGTTTTTCTGCAATATAAAAAATTCTTTTTTATAATAATTTTACGAATTTTTATTATGTGATAGTTTTGTTGAATATTAGTTAATAACTTATATATTAGATTGGACGTTTTTTATTAACTTAACCCTATGATTTTTAATTAGATTTCTTAGACGTTTTTCTTTGTTAATATATAGAATGAAATTGATGGTGCTGTGCTAAAAAGGACTTTAGACGTAGAATCTCTGTATGGTTAACTCCCACTAGTTTAGGGGTTGGAAATCTTTTTTTAGTTATTTTTAAAATAACAAGGGGCCGCACAAATTTTATGTTTTCTGCTTGATTTTTGTTTTTTTTTCTGTTTTTGCTTTGTATGGGTATGGATATTATTTATATTTGGGTTTTCAGCTATTGATTGGCCATTTTGTTTGCTTTAATTGGCATTTCTAAACGAGATTGTTCAGCAATGTTTGGCCAATGCATTAATATAATTATTGGTTTATAACGTCTTCCTAGTTTCTATTTTTTTGTCCATCAGGTTTTTCTTTTCACCAACTTTTTTTTAATCTTTTTCTACTTTTTCTTCTTTATAATGTTTATTCCTATACTTGTTTTTCTTTTGTTCGACATTCTTTGAACATGTTCATCTTAGCTGATTTAATCTAATGATTTTTTTTATTGTGCGTTACTTCTATGATTTCTTGGGTTCTGTTGTTAGCGATTCTCTCCATTCTTGATTTCTATGCGGCACTTCTCCAGAAATTCATTTTGGTTGCTTTTAACGTTTTTTCTGCTTTGGCTTTCAGTGTGTTTTACTACTATATGTGTTATGTCTTTTACTATGCTGTTTGTTTTTGTTCAATGTCTTTATCCTAAAATACTCTGTTTAACTAGCTATTGCTCTTCTATCTTGTATATTTCTATCTTTTATGATGTCGTCTAGTGTTCTATCAATGGTTATTTGTGCTTTTAGGAATTTATATGTCTTGGTTTTTTTTATGCGTCTTCTTTGAGGTCCTGTTGCAGGTCTCATACACCTAAACAATCTCAACAAATTCTTTCATCACTACTTGCCTTGAAGAGGCAATTATGTTTGTATTATATATCATAAATAGCTTGAGATAATTTTTCTTGTGCTTTTTATTTAAATTATTTGTTGGTTCAGTTGTTTATTATTATAATTTTTTTTTAGCTGTAATTGTATTGTCGTTACTTCATACTTTTATTGTCAACTTTTGTAGGGACATAGAGTTATATTTATCTTGATGGTTTGCTTATTAATTGCTTCTTATGTTGTAATAAATATTTTGAGTTCCTTTTGAATAAGTATCAAAACACTTTGTTGTGTTTTTTGTCATTTCTTATACCGCTATAGATGTGAGATTTTTTTAATATTGAGGAGTATTGAGGAGTTAGCTACCAGATGGGCAAGGATTTTGTGTTTAGAGTATCTTTTCTAAATTGGTTGCTTTTTCTACAGTTCTGAGTTCAATTTGCTCATCTTGTTTGGTCAGCGGGTTTATTTCATACATACCCACTGGCATTGCAGATGAGTGCTTTTGCCACCTGAGTACGCGCCCTGTAAACGTTATAGGCTTCCTCGAGAGCTTTTACAGTATTACATAATCCTCTACTTTTATAAGGTAAATAGGTTTATAAACAAATTTAATTTTAATTTTTTATTGAAATATAGGTTTTTTGTGCAATATTTGAATTTTATAAATAATTTATAGATTTTTTTTGCAATTTTTGGCAAATTTTACGCAATACTTTATTCTTTTACTTAATTTCTTATATAAAAGGTTTTTTGAACAATTTTTGATGAATTTTAAAGGACAAATAGTTTTTTGGATAAATTTTTAAATTTTACATTAATTGGGTTTGTTAATTTTTGAACCTGTCCGTAACTTGACAACTGTTTTAAGGCAACTTCAATTGAATGTGTTTTTATTTTTGTCATTTATGTTACAACTACGGTGCTGTGGATAGTCATCTTTGCTATTGATTTTCATCTTTTCTCTTATGTATGGTACTGGGCACTATCTTGTTTAAAACATGGGTTTTCTATATATATATATATATATATATATATATACTATTTATGTCTCTATAGAGCAATCCATTGACTTAAAGTATTTTAACTACATCTGAATGACATAAGGGTTTTCGGAGTCCCAGAGTGACAATTTTACTTTATATTATTTAAATTTAAATAAAATTTTTGTATGCATTAATTTATAGGTTTTTTAAATCTTAATTTGTAGATAGCAAGCTCATGTTTGGCAAGCTTGATTTTTTTTGCTAATTGAACTTTCTACGAACAAATGCCAAGATATTTTCTTCAAAATTTGAAAAAAATGTGACGCTGGTAATAGTTCATTTGTAGAAAATGACGGCAAATTGAGATGTTTTGGTTTTTGTATTTGACACTTTCCGCTGTTAAGGCAATGTATTTAATTGAACGTCTATGGCAAATGCGGTTTGGTGTCGATTAGGGAATGCAATACGGAGCAAAAAAATGAATACCGGTTTTTCGGTATTTTTGTATTAAATACCGAGAATACCGGTATTAATTGTTATTATTTTTTTTTAATAGTCGGATATATAAATATATTATATAAGTAATTATGAATAATGTTAAAGTGAAAGTCAAACTAAATTAAAGAAAATATTTTTGGATTTTTTTTTTAATTAAGAGCTATAGTTTAAAATCAATTACTCAAACCCAATCCAACTTCAAAGCGGCCAACCAAGCCTCACCAGTGTGTCTTGGTGGTATAGTATGCCCATAGATATAGTGTCTTTACTAAAGTGGCTTGAATTATCTTAACGGATTATTACCAGTTATGATCAAATTCAAATAATTCATTTACGTCCTCTTAACACAAGTTATAGATAATAACAATTAGTGGTGCAAAGTAATTGTGGCTCCATCATGTTGTTTTGACCAAAAAAACCAAATGCTATCAAAAAACTTCACCATAGCAACTGGCCACCAAATTTAATTATATTTGATTCTCTATCAGTGTAGACATTGCAATTTGGTTACTATGCTAAAGTTTATCGATAGTATTTGGTTTCTTTCTATAAACGTCGTATCGTTGCTGATTGGGATCTTCAAACGCATCAAAATTATCCGGAATTTTATTTAAAAATTATCTTCAGTGATGATCTCGGAGGCTACGTTAATAAGCAGAATTGTTGCATTTGGGGCTCAGAAAATCCAAGAATGATTGTTGATAAGTTTTTGCATCCTCAACGTGTCACTGTTTGGTGCGGATTTTGGGCTGGCGGTGTGATTGGACCCTACTTTTTTGAAATTGCTGGTGCAAATGTTATGGTGAATGGATGGCGCTACCGAGCTATGATTAATGATTTTTTATGGCCGGAATTGGAATATATTGATGTGGACGACGTTTATTTTTAGCAAAACGGCGCTACGTACCACACAAGCAAGGAAACAATCGCAATTTTGCAAGAAAAGGTTCCTGACCGTGTTATTTCTTGACGAGGTGATCACAATTGGCCACCGAGATCTTGTGATTTAACACCTTTAGACTTTTTTTATTTGGGGCCACGTGAAAGATAAGGTCTATGACAATGCTCCACAATTGATTCAAGACCTTAAAGATGGAATTTGTGAAGTTATCGAGGACATACATCCGCAAATGTGCGAAATGGTCATGGAAATTTTTTTGAAAAGAATGTGGTACTGCAGCCGTAACCGTGGCGGCCATTTGACTAATATCGTTTTTAAATGTTAATGGCATACCGTTCTCTTTACAATGGAATAAACGTTTATTATAATACGTTTATTTCTTGCCTTTTGGCCTTGAAAATTACATTTACAAATACATTTACAACTTCCCAAAATAATAAAACTTAATCCTTATAAAATTAACACAATTAAGAATATTTTCTTCTCTGTTCGTCTATTTCTTTTCTTTGTTTTTTAACTGCCCTCATCCATTCTTCCCCTCTTTCGTCCCCTTTCAATATCTCATTTTTTCCCATCTGTTCTTCTCTCATTTAATTATTAAATAAACGTTTATTGATTTTTCTTAAAAAATACCATTTTTTTTTAATAATAAAATGAAACCTCTTATTGGAAAACCCTATATTAGGCATTTTTAAAACATGAAAACATATAGTTTAGGTTTTGTTGTAAAGAATGTAGCAGTGACAATATTTTGCTTATAATAATAAATGCAGATGTAATGGCGGGACTTTGCTAAAATGAGACTACTGGAATAAGTTTTATATATGCTTACTTGAAATACTGCAATTTGCATCAACACAAAGCCGGAGACCCAATCCGCTTGCATGTGGTCGATCCACTACCTAAGTAAATTTTTACAAAATTTATATATTTTTGAAGTTTTGTTTCATATCTTTTACACCATAGATTTGTTAATTTCTGTTTTATTAGCTTCAATTTGGTTTATTTGTTGTTATGTTCACTACAAGCATAAAATTATTACAGTGTAAATAAATGATCATTTCTGCAACGTTTTTTTAATGTACATAGTACACTTAATTTAACTATTTAGCAATTTGGTTTTAATGAAGTTTTGTTGTAAAATTAGTACAGTTTTTGTTGACTGTAAAATATAAATACTTATATTACAGTAAAGATAGATCATTTTATTAATTTAACTTTACAATAATAAACCTAAGTTATGAAACTTTTTGTTTTATTTTTACTTTGAGTAATACTTACATTTTGTTGCTAAATAGCTGTACAAGAAATTGTGTTTGTTGTACAATTTTACTGATTAACGACAATATTTGTTGCGCTCAGTGTTGAGTTTTTTGGTGATTGTGTCAGGTTTTTCAGTTTATTGTATTTTTGTTATATCTTACAGAGTTTTGAGCAACTGGTTACTGTAGTCAAAACTTACCAAAAGGGGCAATGAATTTATGTTGATTGATTAATTGTCAATTTTGTATAAGCAGAGTGATTGTAACAAGTTTAACACCAACTGCACTCATGGAAGCTATGTTTTGTTTACCAACCCTAATGATATTTATTGCGACTAACTACAACCGGACTATGGCATACTGCAGCGAGGCTTGCTTTTTTTCTGAATGATACTGTAAAGACTAGGTTACAAGAGGAGCAAATATTTAAAAGACTACAGCTTATACAGGTATTTTAGAATTGCACGCCACTTATTTAGAGATGATTTCTTCAGCACAAAATAAAATATGTTTTAATTTAATTTATTACCAAGATATTAAAAGTTATAGATATTTATATAACAATAATTCATTGAAACTGTCCAAAGTGGCCTACGTTTTGTTGAATACAGCATTGAGTACGACGAATTTGTATAGCATCAGGACGACCATTGATAGCGGCCGTTTTTGCGATGCGTTTTCTAAGCTCTTCTTCCATGTTAATAGAAGTAGAATACACCATACACTTTATCTATCCTGACATAAAATAATCTAATGGCGTTAGAACAAGAGGTTTGTGGTGGCTATTTAACAGGTCCGTTTTTACCATTTCTTTGGTTACATGTTATGTTTAAATAATCAGTGACAATCTGTGTGTTTATGTTTAGTTTTTTTTTTGTTTTTAAATAAAACAAAATAAAAAATTAAATTATTTTAAATTATTTTTTTAATTTATTTTTGAATTGAACAAAATTTAAAAGTAATTTTTTTTTTTTAATTTAATTTTTTTAACAAAAATCTTTAGTTAGCAATATATATCTTGCTTATTTTTAGTAAACTGCATACAGAATTGCTTCGAGTATGAAAAAATGTGAGCAATGGCACTGTCATGCACAAACCACATCTCTTGCCTATTTGCAATTGGAATGCAACTAAGAAATTCCTGAAAGATATATTGGTATAAAAAGGAAGACTACATCATACAGATATGTTGCAATAGCAATTCTGTAAGGGTTTTTTAAGCTAAGTATGATTGTTTTGAAAATTAGTAATAGCAGGCAGGCAGCTTAGAAAATTAAAATTTTATGTGTGATAGTTCATTTATTAAGCGTTAACGTAACACGCTAACAGTTCTGGGTTTGATCTCGGAAGTATGGCTAAATAATAATTTTTTTTATACACTGGGGTGATACGGAAGTCACCTAATAAGCCGTTGGTCCCATCAACCTCCTTCAAATAAGTTGTAAGATTTCTGCGGCAATTTAAAACTGCTGTAATAAACGCAAAATAAAAAATAAAGAAGTATTATTGAATCAACTACTGGCAGAAATGCCTGCGTTTGTTACAAGTTACTGGTAACAAATTTTGGGCAATGTTTGCCATATGCATGCACATGAAACATTGAAACGTATTGACATTCTTCTGATGCTACTATTAAAAGATAACTAAACAGCATTGAGTATCTTTGTTTTAACGTTTGCGGTTTGTCGAAATTTTTGCCGATCAGCGTTTATTTGCTTAGGCTTTAGCGTATCAGTTTTTCTAAAACGTATTTTAATAGCTTTAAACGTTTTACGATTTGTTTAATAATATTGATGAAAGTTTGTTTAAGGTGAATAGGTTTCAGAATTAAATGTGCCTTTGTTAAAGTTTAAAACTGTACTGTCTTTATTTTATTTTATTTTTATTTTTTTGTTGGCTGATCTTCTAAAGACTTAATGTGTTGGATTCACTTTCCAAATGTTAGGAAGCGCCTACCGACTAACCGCCCATGCAAAATAAATTTTACACCAGGAAGTTCCACACATCAATGTGTACAACCTTCCAATCTGAGTGTGCCTTATAAGTGACGTTTTTGAGAGGTCATTCAGAAGTGCGCATCCTGCGCCAACCTTGTAGGCGTTGATTAAGTGGGGTGGCTGTTGAAGAGCCACGAGTTTTCCTTAAACATCTAGCATATTGATAGGCCTTTTGTATTGGAAAGATTATTCATCTTGCTCTGCAAGACGAGATAACTCCGGATCTGAGTGATTAGCAACTTTTTCAAAAAATTTAGTTGCTAATATCAACATATGATCCCTGATCGGGACAATTCCCGCATCAGATCTCAGTTGTGTATTCCGTACATAGTGAGGAGCTTTGAGAATCTTTCTCAAAGTCTTACTTTGAAATGATTATTTTTTTCAGATAGGACTCTGCAGCCATTCCCCATACTGGACATGCGTATGTCAGTATTGGGCGAATGGTTTTTTTAAATAATTGCAACTTGTTTGTAGAGTTTATGTTGCTGTCTCTGCGAAGAAGAGGTGTTAACATATTACTTGCCATTCTGGCCTTTTCCAAGATGGTCTTAATATGTAATCTAAGAGTTAGTTCACGATCAAGCTCTACTCCTTTGCAGTATCTGTCCATGGAATTGGAGCGCCGTTGAGATAAACGTTTTCATGAGGAGTTTGTTTGTGACATTTAGTAAAAAGAATAGCCTTGTTTTTTTTTGGATTGATTTTTATTCTCCAGTACCGAAGCCAAGTTTCAAGAGCCTTACATGCCGCTTGAAGTCTTAGAGTGATGACTTTCGGACTTCTTACATACATCAGTGCTGTGTCGTCTGCGTACTGAGCGATTTTTACACCTTGAGTGATGCATGGTATGTCGGCTACATATAGATTGAAAAGCATCGGTGATAGAACTGAACCTTGAGGAACCCCTACCTCGATAGGACGAGTGGTAAACACGTGCCCGTACAACTTTACGGCCAGTGTCCTGTCTTTCAGATAAGAAGCAATCAGTTTAATCAGTCTGGGATTAACTTAAACCGATGCATTTTTGCTAGTAGTCTTTCATGCCAGACCATATCGAAGGCCTTTTCGACATCAAAGAATATGACTTCGCTAGCATGTTTTAAACGAAAACCAGTTTTTATTTGGTCTGTAACTCTAGTAAGTTGATGGGTTGTAGAGAGCTCAATTCTGAAGCCATGTTGATGATTTGGCAAAAAGTTTTCAGCCGCCGTGTGATCTTGAATTCTTTCCAAGATTACCGTGTCTGTCACCTTACTTAGGGTTGACAGCAGGCTAATCGGGCGGTAGTTTTGTGGAAAATGTTTATCCTTTCCAACCTTTGGGATAGGAATAACATGAGGCTTTTTTAAAGACGACGGAAAATATGACGTCCTTAGGATTGCATTTGTAATGTTTGTGAGGAACATTTCAGCTTTGTGAGAAAATACTTTCACAGCTTTGTTTGAAATGCAATCCGGGCCATGTGCCGATTTGGGTTTGAGATGTGTAATGATATTTCTTACTCTAGACGGACTAACTGATTCCAGGATAGAAGCGGTGTCAGTGCGCTGTATACACTGTCTTGCTTCTTTGTGAACCCTATCTACGTGGTCTAAATCAAAATTCGTTTTTGAAGTCCGGCCTGCATTGGAGTTTAAGGCTGTCCGCAAATGCTTCTGCATTGCCTTCCAATGTGTATTCGAGGCTTCTTTTGCCATGAATGAAAGGCAGCGGTGTACGCTTATTTTGAAGGGCTTAAGTTATCTTCCAAATCAAACTTTCATCGTCGTTTGTGGACTCAAGATCGGATTTTCAGCACTGATTTTTGTGCATCCTGATTGTCTTCTTTACCTCACCATTTAACCTATTTAGCTTGGTTCGGTCAGTCTGGTCGTGTGACTTTTGCCATAAATGTCTGGCACGATTTCAAGCACGGATGAGCTCTCTGGTCTCTCTGTCAAGACCCAATCTGTTCGATAAGACTTTTGGAGCCATCTTGGTAGATTTTTCAATTGCTAGCAAAATCAGGCTTTCAACTCTTTCGGTCGTTTGAATGTCAGGTAGTGATCTGATGCTCTCTTCTAAGATGTGTGAAAACAGAGGTCAGTTGGTCCTGCAGATCGAACTGACTTCATTCTCACTTTTCCCATAGAGATCTAAGACTACTGGGCTGTGGTCTGAGCTTAGATCGTTTATAACAGAAATTTCAGTTTGCGCTGTAAAATTTTTAATCAACGCTATATCAAGAACATCACCTGGAAGCCCATGAGAATGATGATGAGTTGGCATGTCTGTGCCTAATACAATATGTCTCTTTTCTTGGGCATACTTCAAAAGTATTTTGTCTTTAGCATTCGTTAGTCTGCTATGCCAAGCTGTATGCTTTGCGTTGAAATCTCCTGCAACAATAGTAGGAAGCTGGCCGTTAAATAACGCATCAAGATTTGCTGTTATTAATTGTTGGTGACTGATAAGCTAAGATGAGTTTTATCAGTCCCAGGCCAGGTATATTTATTGCAATTGAGTTAGTCTCCAATTAAACAATTGGCGTCGTAATGATTTCCGAGTGGTCAGCTGATCTTTTGACGAGAATCGCAGTTCCACGACCCTGTGCTCCAAACGTGTTTCCCAAGTATAAAAACGTGTTTGGTATGTTGAGCCTTTTACCCTGTGCTAAGAGGGTTTTTGGTATTAACATTACATGTACTAGCTTATTTCAGAAATAGCTGGGGTTTTGTAGTTGACCTGGAACGGTGTTGGGTTGTTCTAAGAGCTTGCAGCGTATCACTACGATGTAGCGGAAAGCGGTGTGGTTGTTGCAAATGAGGCGTACTGTGCAGCTCTTGGATATTTTTTGCTGCTGGTTCATGATTATGTTGTAAGTGTCAGGTTTTACTAGTTGGAGCTGTTTACGTTTAAGCTGCTGGGGGTAGGCTTGATGCGGCTTGGAGAGCTTGTGTTTTATTCTAAGTGGACGGAGTTGCTATAAGAATTTTATTGAGTATAAAAGGCGTACTTTTTTTGGATTGCCGCTTGTATGCTCGCAACATTTTCAGGTTTGTTTTTAATAGTTGTTGTGGGCTTGTGGTGGTTGCTCATTGTTAAGCGATGGTAACAATACACACATATATATATATATATATTGTGGGGTATAACGTAGTCCCAAATTTCAAATAATTACTTAGGGGGCTTCTCACAGCCGAAACGAGAAATGTTTACGCTTCAAAATGGAGAAGTACAATACATAATTTTTTGGTTTCAACAGAATAGAGCTCATACGGCACGTCGTTTTTGTGCTACTTTACAAGATTTGTTTTCTGGTTGACTGATCCAAAAGTTGTTAAAAATGTTTTTATTGTTTTGTTGATTTGAGCCTTTTGGACTTTCTTATGGGGGTTCCAGAGGTTTTTAAACATTGTCTTAAAACTGTACAAGTACAACTCAAGGAGATCATATGGAAGATATAATTTTTACAACCTTATTAAAGAAAAGCTTGTACCGTCTGCATGTGAAAGTCTGTAGATATAATTATGGAAATGTATTTATCATTTGAAGAAGAATGATCCATTAAGACAACGCATCTGCTCATAAAGGATTAGCCCAAACAATACTCTATCACTGCTTATACATACTGAATTATTATTGCTCTAAGAATCGTCTGACACAAGACTGATTTTAGTGCTAATGTTTAATAATATGATTAAAAAACTTTGAATTAAATGTTACAAAATTTTGTGGGTGAAAACTTGTAACATTTTTGAAAAATTAGTGCTTATTTAGCGCATTAATTTTTCTATCCTGTACTGAAATTAGTATTAAAATTTTATGTCAGACTTCACAAATTTTAAAATATAATAAATGTTTGACACGTTTTTGTTTGACATACTTATAATTTTAATAAGTTTTTAGTAAGTTTACATCTAGAACAGAATTTACGTTTAGAGTTTCGACCCACTTCTTAAACCATCAAATTGTTTAAACTTAACAACTCAAGTTTAGTTTGAAATTTTAAAACTTGCAGGGGTGGGTAGAAATAACAAAGATATTAAAATAACGTAAACAAATTGCATATTTTATTTTTATCATTAATTTATTTTAAATTTGATGCACGTTAATCATCGTGCGAATTATATACCAATTCAACAAACTTAGCTAAATTATTTACATTTTTTATAATATATTTTAGCAAATAAAAAAAATGTTAACAATGTAAAAATAAAAAATTAAATAAAAATTACTCATAGGTGTGTTGTGAAAAAAAGTTATGCGGTTTTAAAACGCAAAGCAATTATAAATTATTCGAAGAATGTATTGTGCGGTTATCTGTAATTCCTCAATGGGGCGATTTGGATACATGAACCAACCCAAACAGACCCAGTTTTGAAACTTCTCCCCTCGCTAAACTGGGTACGAATGTTGTTTAAAGCAACAAGACAAGTTCACTAACTAACAAAAATCCATAGAAAATGTACACATTTTATGTCAATAATATATTATTGTCAATTCAATTCAAATAAATATATGTATAATATAGTGAGAACTATTTATTTGATCGAATAAATTAAAAGGTTTGCTGATGTCATGTTATCTACGAAAATATCATAGCACAAACACTTGATTTAAAGTACGATTAAGAAGTATGGCGTTAAAAGGTAAAGAAAATATTTGCACGTACCATTTGCGCAGTTTCTAAAGAAACATGATTAAAATAAAAAAAATGTATACTCTATCGACCTCACCAATCTGGTTCTAGCAGATTGAAACGAAGTAAGATGATTAATGTTTGTTACTGAAACCATGCATGCCGAGGCGGATTGAACAAATTTTTAAATTATTTACGGCAGAGTAGGATTCGAACTCGGTACATTCAGCATGAAAGCCAATCGAAATATGAATTGACACTTTAAATATAATTTTTTAACGGAATTAGTTATGGTCAAAGATCACATTACTTTAAAGATCAAATTATGACAATTAATTATCTAAATCTGGTCTATTTAGATAACTAAATCTTTCAATATCAACAAATGTATGTTACAGTTAAACGGAATTAATAATTTTGGTAATATAAATTCTGGTATTTTGAACAAATTGTTAAATTATTACATAAAATCGATGAGCCATGACTTTAACATTTATTAAGGCTCATTAAGCTATATTAATTTTCATAATTAACATTATATAAAACGCATTAACATATAAATGCAAATAATTCTTGTATTAATTACTGTCACTTGTAATAATAATTAATAGATCCCTTCCGAAGATTGCAATAAATAAATGGAATGTGTTATTGATTGGACTTAATAGTACGCGTTAATGAAGTTAAATAATAATTATTTGCTCGTAAACAATTACTATATATAAAAATGAGCCATAATTGTCATCTTTAATCGATGCATAATTATTATCGGCAAACATTGATATTATTAATTATGTATTAGTTTGCGAATAATTAAAACGCTAATTACCTTTGCTAATGGTTCGGATTTTGTTCGATGTTATAGTGCGTTTTTATATGTGCATCAATAATGCATGTTGCATTAATCTAAATAATCTACCAAAGGGGTTGTAAGTTTCTGGATGGATTGGATTTATTGATTAAATATTGAAGTGAATTGATTAACGTTGGTAGACAATTGATTTCAATTGAGAAAATAGCTCAAGTAATAAATAATAAATTAGATTTTAATGAGATAATTGTTTCTACATTTTTATACTGACCTATCTGATTAAAATTAGTTAGTACTGATGTTCCTATCTAGAATTTTTTTTTATGAAAACATTTAGACGTGCACCCATTTTTATGTAGGTGTTAAGAAAATCTTAATTAGACACCCGCTGTACTTATTAGTGCTAAGGAAGGTCGATAGTTTAGAAAAAGTGTGGTGGTAGTTTCATAGCTACCATGCAGTGGTGTTGGTTTGTTTGTGCATTCCTTTATCCAAAAATTGAAACTGATCTAGATGTTAATATAGAATCAATTTACACAAGCTAATATTGTATAAAAAAATAAAAAAATAATAAAAGTATTTATTTGCGCAGCTTATATCCAACTAGTCGGCTAGGACTTATTTAATTGGCTATATTGACAGTTATTGTAAATTTATGTCATTCATCAAAATTATCAAAATTCAAGTGAAATACCATACAAAATCACTATGAGAAAAATTAAAAACTACACTTTACCATCAACCATTGAGTGTCCACCAACACCTAATCGTAATGAACTATCAAAGGTAACTAAATCTGAATTAAACAATAAAAAATCCAAAAAAAATCAATCTAAGATAGCAAGCTCTAATGTAGATAATGAAATATTAACATTAAACCCATCAATTGATCAATACAATTTAATAATATCTGAAGGAAAAATTTACCAATTGGAAAGAGCTTTAGGTAGAGCCTTACAAATGATCAAATCTAAAGACAATTTAATCGAACATCAAAATGAACAACTTAACATAATGCAGGAAATGTATCAACGTGCAATGCTTAAAATGGAATTATTGAATACTACTACAACGCGGACTTGTAATGATTTAGAACGTATGCGTGTTGTCTTGCAACAATGCAATGTGGTTAAGGAAAAAAGTTTAAGTACAACTATAAAACCAAAAGGATTGATCAAAATAAAGCCTGAATTAGTCAAACATTGTTTGGATATACGAGCAATTTTAGAAGATCAGAATAAGAAGATTGATAAAATTAAGAAAATTTGTGATAACTACACTGCTAATAATGTTATTGCGTGTAAAAAAAGTACACCTAAACATATCTCTGAAGCTGTTTTGGAAGTTAAGGAGGCGCAAAATACGTTTCAAGATTTAATTGGAAGTTTGAATGGTATTTTGTCACTTTGGGGAAAATAAATATAAGTAGTTTGATATGAGTCATTTATTATTTTGAGTATTTTATCATGAATTGACGCAAATTGACTGGTAATGTCAAAATATCTGTGAGGTTTAGAAAATAAGTTATGTTAGCCACTGAAGCCAGTAACTGTATATTTGTTTGTTATTTGTTCGACGCGCCGGAATTATTTAGCTACGTGCAACTGCTACCTTTTTAGACAATAAAATTTGTAAAAAAAAACGAAACTAGTTTGGTAGTGATTTTTGTTGACTTTAATTTGGCGTTGGTTATATTAAGTAGTTTGGTTCTTTGATGAAAGGTGGTTTTATGATGCACTTGTATGATTCTACTTATTCGTAAAGTTTAAAGAGAGTTTGAAAAAAGAACTAATCTTTGTAGTACTCTGGTAGTGGTATTGCTTTAGTATAGATGGTTTTGAGGTCAAATTTATTGTTTTTGATGTCTAAGATTTGGCATGGGTTTGTTATTTAAGCCGTGAAGTGAAACATTAGAATGATGTCTGATGTTAAGTTTAGTTTATTGTTTGCGGTACTTTTATATCTACTGCGTTGGTTTCTATAAAGCGGCGGAAAAGCAATTCTTGGTGGTTTTTAGCTGTTGCGTTCTCGTATTTTAAAGCATGAAATAGTTAGTCTTGTTTTTTCAATGAGCATGATATGAACTGTTCTATGAGAGTTATTAGGAGTTTGATAATTATAATATTAGTTTTCTAATTATTTACTTATTAGCATTTCTAGATTTGTTTCTTATCGAGACCCTTGTATTTATTTAGCACGTTTTATATTTTAGTTTTTTTGTTTTTTGCGAAGGAAAGGGAAAAAGTTTTTAATAGACACCATAGACACTGGGCAGCCCGTACTGTCCAGTAGTGTCAGGTTTTTAATGACTATAAAACCTATCTTTTTTTTTCCTTACCTTAAGGTGGTTTGCCTGGCGCTCCTTGCACTGCGTTCTTATTGAGCCTGTTGTACATCTCTGCTGTTCTACTTCTTTAGCAGTTCTGTTTCTTCAATAAAGTCTAGTATTTTTAGCCAATGGGTTGTTTTTAACATATCTGCGGTTGGGTTGTGTTTGCCAAAGATGGCATTCAATTATTAAGTGTATTGGAGTTTTGTTTTCTTTCATACATCTGCGGCATAAAGGGTCGTTTTCTATTTCCATTCTATGCAAGTGCTTGTTGAGTCCACTGTGTCCGGTTATCAGTCCTGTGAGCCTTTGCAGTCTGATTTGTGTTACTACTGTTTTAATATCATGCGATGGTCCTGTTAGGAATATTCTTGAATGTGTCAATTCTTTACAGCCCTTCTACAGGTTGCTGTGTTCCGCTTCTAGTTTACTGCGGATTATTTTTTTACCGGTTTTGTTTGGGATTCCAAAAGCAGGTTCTGGTCTAGTGAATGTCTCCTTTGCTTCTTGGTTGGCAAGCTGATTTGCCATGCGGTTTTGTTCTCTGTTTTTTTTTTAGTATCCATACCAGGCGAACTTTGAAGGTTGTGGTCACTGATTTCAGACTGTATATGCAGGTCATAATCAGTTTGGATTTTATTACTGGCGATTGCAGGGCTTGCAATGTTTTTTGACTGTTTGAAATGATAGTTATCAGTCTGTTCGAATTTAGTCTTTTTTTGATCATGTTTCTGGCGCACTACTCAATGGCAGCTATCTTTGTTTGAAAAATTGAAGCATTTTTGCCCAGAGGTAGCGAGGTTTGCTTTTCTTGATGTTTGTCCTTGTAGATTCCAGCCCAACTCATTTGGTTTTTGGACCCATCTGTGTACCAAATAGTTCTTTTGACTGTTCTCAGGTATCTATTTTTTTTTATTTGTTTTGATGTAGTATTGTTACATTAAATTTGTTACTGATGCAGTGGCCCTTCATAAAGTCTGACCTTATTAGAGTTTTTTCTTTATGCAACACATTTGTTATTGTTATAGATCAGTGGGTCCCAAGGTTTTTATTGTGTTTATTTATCTGCAGCCTGTATGCTGCTTGTCTAGCTTTCGTCATTACTATCAGGTGAAGTTGCAGCATAATATGTTATATATTGATGATGCATCTTTGTCGAATTTTTGTACTGAATTTTTATATTCTTACCGTCAGATCGGTTTGCTTCCTATTTGACTCAATTTTTTTTGTGAGTTAAACATTTAATGTGTCGATATTGTCAAGTACTACGATGGTAAAGAATTTTTTTTTAAACAATATGTTAAGTATGCGCAGTTTACAAACAATGTTTGAACATTGTATTATTGTTTTTGTATTGCCTTTTTTGAACTTTTAATGTATTTACTAATCCATTGCTTTTAGAAAATAAATATATGATAATTGATGGCCATTTCAATGTTGGTTTGCACAAATTTAATTCCAGTAAGAAAATGTTTACTAACTTGGTCACTACCTGTCTTTTTCTTTGCAATTTAGAACTAAGTTCTGTTATCTGTCTTTTAGCATTCTTTTGATGCTGACGTCTAGCTCTTTATTTTTTAGGTGGTCTGGCTGGGGGTTTTCTACTTTTGGGTATTTTGTTTTTCTGTTACTATGGTTGTCTTTGTGATTTGATCTATCTGGCTACGTCTTTACTATCCAGTTCTTTTCTGATAGCGCTGCTTTTGATTTTATCACGTAGGGTTACTTCTTTAATTGTTTTAAGAGTTGTTGCACGGGTTTCAGCTGCGTAGGTTAGGATTGGCACAAGTTATACGGATCTTAACTTAACCCTGTGTGGACATATATTTATTTTTTAAATCACATCTCTTATACAACCGGAGATTTTTGTGGTTTTGATGGCAATTTATATTTTCCAATTAACCGATATATTTTGTTGTTTTCTTTTTACGTTAATGATATTGAGGGTGATCTTACATTGGCACAGACGAATTTATATGCTGATGTTATTGCCTCAATCTGTGGACTAACAGCTTCCCGGACGTACCAACTGATTACTCTAGAAGTAACAAAGATCTGCTTTAAAGAAAATTGTCTGATATTGAACGAAACTATACACATGCTCTGTGCATGTGACTTTTACCCCTCTTCATTGCAATAAAGTTAATAAAAACGTAACGTTTTTAGTCATTTATTAAGACAGCAAACTGTCATAGGAACAACATGTGAAAGAACTTTCAAACAAACTTTGTTCAAATAATTATTTAAAAAAAAACTGCAAAGAATGAGGAAACTGCTAGCAGGTTTTTTGACAAAAAGTAATCTTTCTCTAAATAATTACAAATAGAAAGTTTTTATGAACGATTGCATGGGAATATCACATGAAATTGCTTTTATTGAAAATATGATGATAAGTGTTTAGCTGACATCACATTAATAATAATATTACTTTAACAAAATATTGATATTGAAAAATAATGTATTAAATTTTACTTTATATTCAATTTAAGTTTTTGCTTTTCTGGTCACACTTGTCAGAATGTAGTAGTTGAAACGCGTCTGTCGGACAATCATTTTTATATATCATCATGAGTTTTCTCTACTGTGAAAGTCACTGGAAACGGTGTATTTATTTAATCAAAAAAACATTATCTTTAATAAAATATACTTATAGTGCACAAACGGGTGGAATGCTTTTGAAGATAAATTTGCAGGTTGCATTCAAACACTTACTCTAGGAATTGAAACAATGTTGTGGATGTAGTCAATTTGTCAAACTATGTTCAGTAATGACAGAGTTGATCTTAAATAAAACCAAATTTTGTCAAATTTTTAGGAGGGTGAAAGAAAAAATTTAAAAACAATTTTTTCAAAAGCATAAATAAAAGCATCTTGTGTGGTGGATAATGGTGTATTAAAAAATATTATAAATTTGTTGAAAAGTTGTACAAATTAGTTATAAGATTTATTTTTATTTGTTATTTTTTTGTTGGATTTACTCTTACAAGCACCTTCTAATTTTGTTATCTTTTCATCTTGATAGAGTGTGTAATTTTGGTCACTTGTATTACATTAACCTTGTCTGTCTAACATTGCGGATTTACATAATTTGCTCTTATAGTGCCGCCCTATTGGCATTGCATATAGTTTTGTGGAGAACTTGTGCCGTCTTGTACGTTCATGTCAGGGTTTTAGACTATTGGGTATTTGCCTAAAAGAGTAGCCATCTAGTTGGCTAAAAGACTAGCTGAGGATAGAAATATCTTTATAAAATCTTTGTCACTTGTTTGGGACAAGCGGAGTACAAGTTGATTAGCTGAAAGTGGAGCGTTTTACGCCGACTCAGTTGCTTGCACATAGGATTTCTCTTTGCGAGTTAGGAGTACTTTCCGGCTCATTTAACGCATGCATATGGAGCTTTGCATGAGCATTAAACTATCTTTGCAGACTTTTGTTTGTGCTGTAAAGTGACGCGAAGCCTGCATATTTCAATAAGAAAAGGAGCTTTCTTTTTTCAGATTTCTACGAAAGCTGAAACTTTTTGGTTTGTCATTTCACCAGGAATTGGCTTTGAGGGCGTTGAGTTTGGTGGTCTGCTTTTAGATGTGCTTTTTATTATTCTTGAGCTGCCGGTACATCAACCGGAGGATTTTGGTGTCGGCGAGGTTGTCTTGTTGTTTATGCTAGAAGGAATTAATTAATTATTTTTTCAATTTAAATTGAATTAATGGTTTGATGATTGATTGTGTGACTAGTTCAATCAATCATCGGTGACTTGGTTGTAATAAGAATTGCAGTTCTCCTCTGAGTTGCTGCAGTCGGGTGATTTGTTGTTGACTTGCTCTTGCTCGCTTGCTGTTTGTTGTCTAGGGGTGTGGTACTTTTTTATTTATACAAAGGTTTAGTTTAGTCAAAGTAGCTTTTTACCTCTAAAAATTTCCAAAAGTTTTAAAATTTTTTACACTGATTTATAGGTACTTAGTGAAGGATATACTGAAAGTCCTGACGAATATGACACGAACTCTAGCGGCAATTACAAAAAACAGGGCATTTTTTTCGGTTTTTTGTAAATATCTCGATAACTGTAGGTAGGAGGTAAAAGTTAATTATATATATATAATGAAAGCTGATAAAATTTGAAATAAAATATACATTTTTCTAGTATTCTCAGCGGTTGCAGAGTTATAGAGCGCTAATGATTGCGTTTTTTTTTTAAGTTAGCACAACACATATGTAATTTATTGAAGATGCCAAAGCAAGAAAAAAAGTGTTCTGTTTACCATCTAACAAATAGATTCATATTTGACAATGTTTTGTTTACACTTTTGGATATTTTGGATCATTGTGTAGACAAACTTTACAACTTGGTAAAAGAAAATAAAATCAACTTGATTGAATAATAAATGAAAATTTTAAGAACACATAAAATATAGAATCATTAACATAATCAATCTATTCTCGATCGCTTGCTTCTAGAAAGCCCAGCAATATGTACATCTTTTTGAACTATGACATTTGCTGCTTGAAACACCGTAAGAACAGGTAGCTGTAAAATAATTGTGTGAGAAAACCGTCACACAAATATAAATTTTATATAGTAAGCAAGCTGTAAAACAATGTATAAACATTACTGATTACTACTGCTAAGCTGCACGTAATCAGTGAAGAATAAGAAAGTGCAATTTTACCTGATTTCTAGTTATAGGTTTAGTAAACTCAGCATTTTGATCCTCATTTACAAGCCTTTTACCGACTGTTGTGTATCTTCCAGATGTATGAAGAAATCTAGATTATCAGGATCAACAAAGTCTTCTTCGGGGGTGGAGGTAATGCTAAGCATTCTTCATAGCAGTTGGGGCCAATGTTTGTGCACATTATTTTTGCTTTTTAGAAACCACATCTGTTTTCACATCTAGTTATACATTTGCAAGAAATGAGATTGAGGACTGCTTCAGGTTCTGATGACGCATCATTCTGTAGTTACTGTGATCATCCGGCTAACTCAAACTTTTAATTCTACGGTTCTGGAGGAAATTCATTTCCTAGTTAAACTTGGATTTGGTGGTATACACAAAAAGCATTCTGCATTGTTGCTTTTTCTGTTGTCGACAGCGCAGAGAGGTCTGATTCAGCATTCAAAACCGATTTGGTAAAAGCATTGTAACAATGCATGTTAAGGAAAGTTTGCTTGTGGGGTGCATTGTACAATGCCAGAATTATATTTTGTTTCCAGCTTCAGCTTTATTACATTAGTAATACTTTGCAGTACAGCTTGTTTTGTAGTCGTATCACATCTGCTAAATGCATGCACAAGAAGTATGCAGTTTTTTATTCCTATAGTTTGCAAGTGCTGACTCGAATATACCTTCCGTTCTACTTTGCCGTTTAACAAAAAATATCTGTCAGTTAGAACTATGAGGAAGACAATAAGATCAACATCTTTGCCAACTATTGCTACTTTGTCACTAGTTATGGATTTTATTACTCTTGTGCGGATGATCAATTTACCAGCGTTACTAGATTCTTGTTCTGTTTTTATTCTATGGTCGTGAAGAGCAGTTAAAAGGAATGAAATAAGTTTGAATTTATTGTGTTTATTAGAAAGAAAATTATCATGTTTGACTGTTATTTGTGTTTTGTGTTCAAAGTTTATGTCAACTGACCTCTTTAGCTTGTACTTTGGTTCTATTCAGCTGTCTACGTACTGGATGGTGCCGCTGAATAGCCATTAAACACAACAGTACAGCTTTTGCTGGCATAATGCTTGAGAACATAGGCGACATAACATTGGCAAATTGTTGAGTTTGAGCATTGGGCTACACTACCTTGTGTAACAGTAATTCTTTATCCAAAATTGAGAAGGTTGGCCTCTTCTTGTAGTACAGGAAAAGTATCGTATAAGGCGGATTTGTTTGCTTTTCGCATTTCAGTTTCCTCAAATAAAGATAAATGGTAAGGAGCAAGCTTATGCTATAAGTAGTTGTTTAAGTTCTCATCACTATGCTTGTTGATAGCTATCTTAGAAAACATTGTTAAAGGGTTGATTACCACTTTTTTCTATGAACAAAGAAAGTAAAAGAGAGACTGCACTAACACTACAATTTGACGCGTATCCCACGAGTATTGTGAACGCTATATGGAAAGAAGGGCAGGTAGTTGGGGGGGAGAAGGGGGAAGACTATCAAAATGAGTGAAGACCCAAACAAAAGAGACCGGCTCCTTGTCTTGTAACAATACAAAAATTTATTTTTTTTATTTTTTAGCGCCTTATAACTCTGTAACCGCTGCGATTACAAAAAAGAAAAATAAATTTTATCAGCTTTTATTATGTATATAGTTTTTTTACCTCCAGTTATTGAGATATTAACAAAAACCGAAAAAAGTGTCTTGTTTTTGGTCGTTACCGCTAAAGCTCGTGTCATATTTGTGAGGACGTTTTAGTATATTCTTCATTAGGTACCTATAAATCAGTGTACCAAGTTTCAAAATTTTTGGATTTTTGTAGAGGTGTGGTCAATATTTCAGAATATTTTACTGGACTATTGATTAAAATTTTTGTTTCTGTTTGGTGCATAGAGGAAATTGTTGATTTATAATTTTTCTATTAATTTTTAGGATTAAATTTTTTATTGATTGCAAGCAAGTAATTATAATTATATTGAGGTAAAAAAAAATTAAGTAAGTAACTCTAAAGCGCATAAGCAAGGTATTCCAATTTAAGCAATACGCCCAAAATTTTTTAGTAGATCATAAATTTTATTTTTGCTTTAAAAATTTATAATTTTCAAAATATTTATTACAATTTTTATCTTCTTTTAAAAAAATTGTTGTTTGAAACAAAAATTTGTTTTTGTAAATTTTAAAAGAAATTACAAAAATCAGTTTTGAGAGGTGAGGTTAAAAGCTTATAAAATCGCGTTTAAAACATTAAATAAATGTCTGCGAACAACCATATCGGAGCTTTCTTACACTGAAGGTATCCGTAAATAACTTGAGCTGCATGTATAGGTTTTAAGTTATTTTATTTTTTTAAATTTTAACCATCATTGTTGCATTAGAGGATTTTAAGCTAGAGGTTGGGTAAATCTTGCCATATCTGTATCAAGCATGAGCAAGTAAGATATAATTTGTTGGCAATTAGGAGGACATGTATGATTAACAGCCCGAAACATAAGTAACGACCGGATCGGCCTAGACTTAGAAGGCCAACCAAGGATGTAGAGCGTAGCTTTTTTTTCCAATATGAGTCCGTTATCTTATATGGGCATCAAAACATACACATTTTTCTGTGGTTTGCTATGCCTGACACCTCGACACTTAACGGCGTAAGAGGCTGTAGATTATATATTATAGATTATATAGTTAGATATAAACCTGCAAAAAAGAATAGAAGCATTTAAAATGTGTTTCTGACGGAGATTAATGGGCATTATGTGGTCAGACAAGATTCAGAATAAAGTAGTGTTGAGAAGAGCAGAGGAAGAAAGAGCGCTAGCAGGTACAATCTTAAAAAGAAAGAAAAGATGGATAGGACATGCATTTAGCAGAAATTGATTATTGAAGAACGCAATTGAAAGTATATGGTACTGTGAAATGAAGAAAAAGCGCTTAAATTTTTATGTTTGAATACTTTATTTTATTACTTTATTTTTTCAAAGAGACACTTGTCTCTGAAAAGCGCCGCAATTTCATTTTTAAAGACCATGCCCTTCTGGAGTTGCAGGTTGTCAACCTCTAGGGAAATCTAAAACTACAAGAATGAACAACTCTATACTGCAAAAACTAAGCATAAGTTCAAAATTATTAGCAACTTGCCGTCAACACATTTTAGTTTTTGTTGACAGGTGGGAGCTTAAAGCTTTGACTAGCAAATTATGAAGAGTAATGTGTCAGAAAAACTATAAGTTTTTATAACAAAAATTTGTTTGTTAGTTATTATTTATTTTAAGTAGCAAAAGAATTATTAGCGCTTTTTTGAGATGGTTGGGTGGCTCTTGAACAATGCCAATATATAATTTTAAAATTTTAAGTTTTGCAAATAAATCTTAAGAGCAGCATAAATCTTCTCCATTTTGTTAAAAGTTTTTAGACAAATATGACATAATTTATATTTATTAAACACCACAACTCCTACGCTTTGTTGTCATGATATAAACACTTGGCAATATTTGGTACTTTATTTATAGTAAAATAGAAACAGTTTGCAAATTGTAGTGCAATTTTTTAATTATATAATTATGAACTATAGTGTTAGTTCTCGGCTACATTGCTTATTGTAGACGAAACTATTATCAACATTTTTTCTAACTGTTAAATTGTGGTGTGGTTTTATTGTCTATAGAGTAATATTACATTAAAACTTGAATTCAGGGATGTCTCTAATACTTAACAAATAATCTTGTATGATGATAACTTTAATTCTTAAATATAAAATTAATAGTTAATCAATTTCCTACTATAAAAATCTTGATTGTTATTAAGATGACCCATATTATCATTTCATGCAAAGTGCTTAAACGTTTTATATATCTCCAGGGCATTAAACGTTACCCATTTTGTTGTAGCAAACAATTATCAGGCACATCTCTCCCATTGTACCCTCAGAGCGGCCCTACATTTTAACACATAAAAAAATCCGCGATCCTCATGCCAATTATAACCGTTTTATTATTTTAATGCCCCGTAAAAATATAATATAGTGGCCAATTTTTTTTGTGCGTTTGTGGGGGTATTTTTTTCCCCAGTTACCCACTCGTTATGCTTTGAACGCTTCAGAATATTACTCATGCACTGGCGAGCCCTGCAATTTTTACTGTGAAATAAATCATCATTATTGGCCGGTGTATGTGTGTGTGAGAGTATGAGAGCCACCAAGAGCTTACATTTTTTTTTGTTGAGTTGATAGAGACAGAAAGAGATATCCATTAAATTCATATCTATTTTTAAGCTGACCGCTTTGTTTATTCTAATTACTTATTATTTTCATATATCATCTGCAAGCTCAGTCCCATTTTTTATAAAAAAAACATTTTGTCAAAAATCAACAATAAATGTATGCAATCCTTCTAAATTGAGCCATATCAATTCAGTGTGGTTCAATTTATCATACCTTCTAAAAAATACATCTCCCAGTTGTATATTTTTGTGAAGTCCACCCTCTTTTCAATTGGCAATATAAGATAGTGTGGGCGGGTTGAGGATCGAGGGTAGTTTGATTCAGAAGGTGGCGAAGCGATTACTGTATGCAATCGTTCTTTCCACCCTCTCGCCGGTTTGTTATCTCGGTGGCCGCAGCGGCTGGAAGGTCCAGCAGGATCGATATGGAGCGCCGGATACCTTCAATTGCCCTCTTATTGTCCGCGTTTAGAATATATTTCTTGACCCTCAAATAAATTAAACTAGCGCCCCACGTATTTTTTTTCACGGCGGAAGAAGTGTAAAAAAAATCACAAGTCATCGTGTTAGAATATATATCTTGCAAATTGGTGAGAGTGAGTAATAGTTTACTATTACACCTGGTGCGCAATGGGAAGTAAAATAAGAGTTAGCAATCTATATAACTCAAAATACGAAACAGGAATATTTTATTTAATAATTTTAGAACATAATTCAGATGGAATTTTTTTTTATATAATAACAAATAAAAAGTTCCATAACTACTACCAACTACAGACAAATATTAATGAGTTTCAACCTATGATTAATCTATCACATTGTTGGTTATATTAAAATAAATACTGCTATTGGTGCAGCGACCAATCTGTGTCAAGCAAGGCCGTATTTAGATTATCTACATACGGTGCCAATTATGACCCCACATCAACACTGTTAGTGCTTGAAACGGGTTCATTTGTTGTAACCTGGCTTCTATTGGGAAATAATCCACTTATAGTTTATTGGTTTTGAAATTAGTTGTCGATATTTGATAGCTGTGGGTCTAGTAACTACTGTTGTTTGTAGTAAAGAATCTGGTGTTATTTCAAGACAAAAAAATTAAGTTAAGGTTGTTGGCACGTCTTTATGGCTTAGTTTTTTAGAACCGAAGAAACGTTGTAAGCTATGAAGTTTGTGCTGAATGTGGATTTTTTTGCGTAATTTTTTTATTGTTTTTTTATGAGTTTTTAAGAACTGAATTGAATAAATTCACTTGGTTGATATAGTAGTTGGTTGTTGACTAGACACGCTGATGTAGCCTTTAGGAATTACGGTTTTCTTACCATGCCTTCACGAATATCTAATAACATGTTTCCAAAATTCTGTTTATTTTTATTTGTTTTGTGGCAATTAATATCCGTTTGTGTATATTGACTAGTATATTGACTGCAGGATGTCACGCTGTTGACCTGTTTTTTTTTTGCTGTTTGTTAAAGAGGCCATAATAAGATCATTTTAAACTAGATGCACCTAATTAAATTTAAAGTAGATGCTGCGAACGTATTACTTTGTTTAAAAAAAATTGAATGGTGGGAAGATGTCTGATACAATAGTTAACATTGTTGGTGACTAGCATGTTGAGCATGGTAACCTTTTTTGATTTTAGTTTATGAAACCAACGACAACCTTTTAGTGAAGAATGTGATTTAAAGGTTTTCTATCTATTAAAAGAAATGCTTATAGGTCATTTAATACTATCGCAAAGTTTAATTGAGCAAATATACACAGTTTTTACGTAGACATTGTCCATGGTAGCGCGTTGCATTTACCTCTAATGAACCAACAATGGCATTTAGTAGATGTATTCAGGTTGCAATTACTTGATGTTGAATTTACTATAGTTTTTTCAACAGTCACTTATTTGTTAGAGCAGTGACTTTATTTGTAAGTTTGTCTAGTAGTCTGTTGTAAAAAATTGTACATTTTTAGGATGTTTAGCAGTTTTACCAATTGGTGCTAGTGAGTTAATTTATTACTGGCTAGTATTCTTGTAGAATTTTATTGTTTACAAATTTTGGAAATTGTTGAGGCGTTGAATCAGTTCGGTTCACAGCTTTTTGTATTTTTTAAAACTGAGTTGTCGATTTCGTACTTCTACTAGGTGTTTGGAATCTAAAGGAGCAGCGATGTAACACAGTTTTATGTATTTGTTGTCGATGCCTGTCAATTTATTTTCTACCTGAGCGAACTACAATTTATGGTCTTATGACTTAGAAACTTAAATTTTTTATTGGTTTTTGTTGTTTGTTCGATGAATTTCCAGTCATTTTGCTGTAGTAAAAGCATTTTTTTAAATTAAATGTAGTATATTTTTTATTTAGTAACTTTTGATTTAAAGTTTTAGACGTTGTCTTTATTAAGTTATTTAATTAGCCATCAAGGACATACTGACATTTTTGCTTTGTACAGTTATATAGATTTAAGTTTTAAATCTGATTATACGAAGTTATATTCTACGAAGTTCTACTCTTGATATGCAATTTTATTTTTTAATGTGTTGTGCTTGTTTTGCGGTAAAATGAGGCAGAACACACCGACTGTTAACAAAACAATGTCATTCTTGATGTTTAGAACTTCTGTACGGGTACTAAGTTACATATTTAATTAAACATGTTAAATTGCAATGAAAACTTGTTTGTAACAATATTATGTTTTGTCTTGGTTTGGAGTTAGACGCAGGTTGTCTTAGTGAACTTTTACTGTGTTAGTTATTAACTCATTTTATGTTTTAGGACATTGTGGGATTACTTCTGGTCAGGCGTATTGAAGCTTTCCTTAACTTTGTGTGTCGAACTTGGATAGAAGTAGTATTTTGAGGTTAATGATGGTTGCATTTGTTGTGGGTGGTGTGAGCTTGTTGACGATTATACTGGCAAATTTTTGCACTAGTGCTTGACATTTTTGTGCTTTTGAAAAAATGTGCTTTTGCATAATTACTTTTGCAATTGTGGATTGCTCTTGTTTTCTTGGTTTGTATTATATAACCGATTAGGTACGGCTAAAGTGTAGTAGCTTTGGGCGGAAAATATGAGAATGTGGGTGGACCATATACTAGGCTTCGTCAGTATCTACAGCGTCTTCGTTATCTCAATTAATAAGTGCAATAGTCTATATTTGTGATTTCAGGTACTTATTCAAATGCAGCTTTTGCTCTAGTAATACAATCATAAGCCCTAAACAACTGAAAAATTGGGTCGACTGGTTTGTGCTTTCTTACAGTATGACTGGCAGTTATTTTTATGTTGACTTAGAGTTTGTTGTTGTGCTTATATCTACTAGTTTATGCTAAGTGCGGGTGATTTTTTCCAATATATAACTGTTTTGTCCGGTTAGAGTGTAGTAGTCTTTGGGTGTAGTCCAGAGTTGTTTTTACAGTCACTGGTGCCACTATATGATTTTATTATGTGTGTAGTAATGACGCTTTGTATTTGTTGGTCATACAGTGTAAGCTTTAATCTTAGATTTTTTCTATTTTAAGTTGGAGGTATTGTAGGTTATGTTTGCTGCACACCGAGTAGAACACAATGTTATACAAGTAAACTAGAACGGTTTTTTGATATAATGATCTAAGCACTATAAGCAAAAAACTACAGTGTAAGTTGTACTTATAGAGCCTTTTTATGACAAATTGGAGTTATTGAAGGTTAGGTTTGCAGCAGGTTGAGTAGATTACAATATCAAATAAGTAGATGTGAACTATTTCTTTGAGCCAACACTTGAACCATTCACTTTTTGATGGTGGCTTGGGCGTTTTTAAGCTTGACTGGCATAATTTTAAAATGATATATGGCATTGGCGGGAGTGGCGATGGCGGTTAAATGCTGGTTATCCGGGTGCAATGGTATCTGTCAGTAGCCGGTCTTATATCGAATTTAGAAAAGATTTTTGCATGGCCGAAATTTTTCAATGTCTCCTGGATTAATAACAGGTTTGCTGTCTAGGTGCGTGTGATGCCTACGCAGACACGCGGGTTGTAATTTTTTTATTGTTAACGTTTGGGTCATAAATTACTGTTCTACAATTTGATATTGGCTGGCACTTCATTAGCGCTTGTTGGTAAATAAGCGTTTTCTTGGTGGCGTTGTATGCGTTGTTACCGGCTAGGCTTTGTAGTTGAATACTGAGGCATCTGGTCCGGGTTCAGGAGGTGTTTTTTCGGAGCATCAAAGGCGTTGGTGCGTTGATACAAACTGAAAGTTTGTTTACTAACATTTTCAATCAGAGAGGACATACGCAGTTACATAGAGAGCCAGCTGACTCATCCACACAGGGTGCAGTTTTGTAAATTTTTATTTTTTGGAAGCGAATTAACAGTACCGGAGCAGCTGTTAGTTGCCGTTCTGAAACTTTGGTGGAGTGTACAAAGAGTGTACGTTTGCAGTCTCTTGGAAGCTGCAGTTGCTGTGGTGGATTTGGACCTGATACGGTTGAAGATGTAAGTCCTGTAAACTAGTTCTTTGCTTGATGGTGGTGGCTAGGGCTCGACTGACTGAAAATTGTGGAAGTTAGAAGTTTTGGAGAAGGAATCACGCGATTTTATTAGACAGTGTTGCTTCGACTACTAGCTGTATAATTTTCTCTCAACTTCTGAGGATGAACTTTTGTTCAAATTTGTCATGGTGACGGTGTTTAGGTGACGTCGATTTAGTTTTGGTTCTATGGTTTGGGACGGGAGTATTAGACACTCGCGGCACGGGGTTTGAATTGAAAACCGGTTATGATCTGGGTTTTGGTGTAGCTCTCTAGGGTTTCCTGAGCTGGAGGAGGGCACAAACCCAGGATTTGAGTTTTTCCGCACCGTTTCCGCACATTGGTGAAGCACAATTGAGCTCGATTGAAGTGGTTGGTGACGGTGAGTTTTTGTTTCTGTCGAGGGTTACGCTTGCTTTTTATCGTTTGCCATATTATGTTGGTGTTTTCAAAGTGTCAGGTCCAACTTTGACTTTCATCCGGGTAGATGATTGTGACGTAGTTGGTTGCGCTTGTGTGAGCTACAAATGCAAGGTTGAAAGCTTGGTTGGGCCGACGATCGGTGTCTCTGGGCCTCTTGGTTAGCCGCCGGGTGTCTGATGATTGACGGTTTGGTTAAGGTTTTTTTTATTTTTTGTGTTTTCCGGGCAGAGGTGTCTTGACATAGTTGTTTTGCTTCTGTTCTGTTTGAGGTTTTTTTGGCTTGGATGTGCACTGCCGGTGTGGTAGATTTGTGCGAGTCATTTATAGTGGCGACCACTAGTTTAGTGTTGTTGCTGATGTTCGGTGCAGAGACGTGGTTGACCAACGATAGAGCGGACAAATGTATTGCATTTAAAAATGTGGAAATATAATATATAAAGAGCTTTTAAGGAGAATAGAAAAATTCAAAAATTTAAAGAATTAGTCAACAATGTAAAGTATTATTGAATTGTTTTGGACACGTCATAGGGAATGATAAGTATTGTGTGCAACATTATAAGCGAGTGGAGGACTAAAAGGAAACTAACATTATTGACTGAAGTAACTTGAGGACTGATTTGATTTGAGCTCTGTTTCGTCTAACAGAAGTGGGAAGTGCCACCTTGATTACTAACGAACGGATAAGAAACTTAAAAAAGAAGATTATTTTTGTCCAAACAGGCGTAGCCTAGAAAATATTAATGTTACTAGTTGGCTTGGTAACGGCGAAAAATAGACGCGATCATTTCTATAGCTTGCCATTGACCCCAGATGCTCTTCTAAAGCAAACGTTTCAAGACCAAGTGGTTTTTATTTGGTCATCGTTGAAATAGCGTATAGGCGAAAAATTATACGTATAAGTTTATTGTCACAAAAAGGCGATTTTTGGTTGTTTAGCCATTACTAATTAGGTCTAAGTTTAGATGAATTTATAATTTATTTTATTTATTTATTTCTTAGTTTTATTAAGTTTGGATTGCAGTGGACGTTTTATCTTCTTAACTTCTGAATTTATGTAAAGAGCATATTTTCTGCGACACATAAACACATAATAGTAGTTGTACAAGCATTGCAATTTTTACAATGTGCCTCCAAAGAGCGAAATATATTTTGAATACACCAGATAATTAAAAATATTTTAAGCTAAATAGCATTTTTTTTTAGTTTTAGTTTTTACTTATTAGTAAGTCAGAATTATTTATTTTTTAATTATTTAAATTTATTTTTATATCACATAGTTCATTGATAATACAGTTGTTCATATCATAAAATAAAAACTTTATCATATTAAATATTTAAAAACAGATTATATTTTCTGAAGCGAGAAACAACACCAACTGCCTAATAATATCAATTAAATGAAATGTACATTGGCTTAATATAATATTATTACGTCTCACCAGAATTAATCTGCAAATATAATCTCGTTTTTTCCTTTATTTTAGTGCAGTTAATTTCAAAAACAATTACGGCATTATAAATGCATACACATATAATTAGAACACTTCCAAGTTAATGGTAAATTTAATAAATTAATAGCACTCCACATTTAATAACGGAAATGAATCTTGAAAATTGCTTTTTAATTGCACGGTGTTGATAATGTGCAGAAAATGTGGAATTGCTCTTATTATTTCCAGTATTTTTTTTTTAATAATATTAATAATACTTTAAGATGTGGGTATATTACTTCTTGGAAAAAGTGAATGTTAGATTTATATAAACGCGTTTATACAGTTATGTAGGTTGTATATAAATATTTATCCGTTTTTGTTGTTAAAATATTCATTGATGAAATAATAGACTTAAAGATTAAGTTTGAATCCGCATATTTCAGTATCTCAAACTTGAATTAGTAAAGGTCACATAATCCTTGTTATCCTGTTGGCAGGACCCTACCGATAACCATTTGAACTTTCATTCAATGAAGATCCTATTTAATTAATAATTGTATAGTTTGGAAGGTTATGACAACATTATGATTGAATAAATCCAACGAGCATAGTGCAGCTGGAAACTAGAAAAAAGTATTTCTATGAAATTGTTTGTAAATTTCCATTCAGGGATTATTGTACACATCAAAAATTACACCACTCAAAAAATGTTCGTTGTCGGACGATTTAAATAATATTTTCATTAATTTTTGTTCGAATTCACATTTGGGCAAAAATGGATCCCGAATAAAATCCCTCTTAATATTAATTAGCCATTCATTATTTTTAATGATAGCCCCAGCCATAATCAATACGCATTCATATATACACCGGTCGCTGTATGTATTTTTTATTACGTGGATTTTATATTTTTCGCGGAAATATGTATCGAAACATTTATATCCATTAGTTTTTGTATGCGATTTTTTAATTGATAAATCGGCCGTTCGTTTGCATTACGAAAGTTCGTAGTAGGAAAAGGTAACATGCCACCGTCTCGTTCGGATTGTGTTTTATTGTTGGTCAACATGATATAGAAGCATTTATTTAAAGGAATTTGTCCTTTGAGTATCAGATTAATTAGCTGGTTTTTTAATGTAGTGATGTTTATATGTCTTCATGCTGTCATGATTGGACAGTTTTTATTAGATGATTTGAATATGTAGTATTTTATTATCAATATCTTGCATTATTTTAGAAAGAGTGGTGATGATGCTTAGACCGACTGAAAACATACATTATTTTGCTAAGTCAGTTATGTTAGATGAATTTTTAGCGTAGGCAGAAGTACATTTGTTAGTTAGATTATTTAATATTTTTAAAACTTAATATCTAATAAGTTACTATTTATATCACCAGTTATCAGGGCAGGATATAAAGATAGTTTTGATGATGAAGTTTTCGGGCTCGGTACACTAGAGTCTCCAAAAAGACAAAAGTTTACATGTTTGTATTAATTCTGCAAAACTTAGTGTAAATACTAAATAAGAGTTTATTTACTGATAAAAACTGTTTTAGTAAATATTTGAGCTTTTTATGATATTTAATATATTGTGCTTTTAATTAGCATTTGTTTGGAATCAAAGCAGACTTATAATGCTTCTTCTGAAGTCTGCCGTGTTTTTTTATTAATTTAGAAGCAAATTTACTTAACCTATTTTAGGTATCTTATAAAATATTTAATAATTTCGTTCAAAAGGTTGAGTGGAAGACCAGCCTTAGGCTGAACTTCGGCATTTTTATGTAATAAATACAGAGAAATAAAGACGCTATTATTATTATATAATTATATTTTTTGTTTGTTTTTATGGTTAATTTATGTTTAGCTACAACAAAACAAAAACTCAAATTTGATTACTTTTAGCAGTATTTTTATATTATAACGTATGTGAATTTTAGAATATGTCTACTTTATTTTTAACAGATATGTTATATGAACTTTTATTTGGACAAAACAATTGTTTACTGTTTTACAAAAATAATCAATTTTCCAATGCAAATGTTAACTGTCTTGTGGTGTGAGTATAACTGTGTGTCCGTCTCGTGAACATGACGTCAGGTGGGTGATAGAAACTATAGCAACGCGCAATTCACACGAATTACACGCTTAGATTCATAATAATAATGCGAGTTCTTATCACCCACTTGACGTCATTGTTTAGAGATTGCCTCACCTATATACTCACACCACGAACTGTCTCACAAATCTGTTATATAAATCTATAAAATGTCAATTTAACTATTTCAATTTAATTATTTTTCAAATTTTATCTAAGCATTATAGTATGCCGCCAACTATCAATTTTATAAAAAAAAAACTGTAAATTTTATAAAATAGTTTATTGTTTCAGTTATTTGAACATACAGATGAACTATTAACTTTTATACAAACGTCATATTAGTTCTTAATTTGACAAAGCATCAGTCAATTGATTTACAAATTAGTATGTCAAATGTTAATTTGTAAATTTGTTAAAACAACTGTTTCAGAATCTATCAATTTGACATGTTAAATATTTATCGGATTAACTGTCAACTATCAATATGAGAATCTAACTCTCTTCTATTTCACACTTTGACATATACTATTAATAAGATTTACTACAAATTTGCGTTATGATATGTCAACTGTTAATTTGACAAGAAAACTTAATTATCTTTTGGACTCATTTCTTTTCATGTTGATCTGTTTTGTGCTGGGAGCATTCAGTTCTTTCTTGCTTGCCTCTGTATATTATCTTGCAATTTTAACATGGGTCAGCCGATGCTTTTTTTTATTTTTTGTGGTTTTTACTGCATAACAATTTTTGTTCATTTTACATAATTTTGCGCAACATGCCCTGTTCAGCGCTACTTACTTTTTGCAGTTTATTCTACGACGTGTTTTACTTCCTGTAAACTGATTCTCAGCATTGTTGTTGTACACTTTTTTTTGGGTAACAATTTTTTGCTCTTACAATACGACTGGAGTTCGCAAGCATCTTATAATATTTGTTTCAGATTTTTAGGTATCTTTGCTTTTTGAGAATTTGTGAGAGTTTTTTAAAACTTCCATACTTGAAGTGTGCGGTTATCGATAGTGACGTGTATGTTATTTTGGCTCATAATCTTTGTTTTTTTGGAGATTTATTTCTAGGTCTACTATCTGTGAGACTTTCTTCAGTTCACACAACTCAGTACTAAGTTTTTTTTTGACGGTGCTTATGATTACAATGTCTTTGGCAAATCGGAGATGGTTTAATAATTTCCTGACTATGTTGACTCTCTGATGCTGCCATGTCAAGTTTTTAAATGCCAGGGTGAATAGTTTTGGAGAAACTGATTTGGACCTTCTTTGTTGTTAAATTTTTGTCTAGTTTGACATGTTACGCCTTTGTAGATTTGATTAAACCAAATTCTTTTAATAGCTACTTTGCTGGTATAGCGTAACCTTTAACATGCAACACACAGCAGAGAACGCCCCCACGTTTTCATTTCGAGAAGTTACATATATAAAAGTATTACACGCTATATCATCACTAAATAATTCTTTATTTCGGGATGCTCATGGGTTAAACAGTGAAATATTAAAAACCGTAAAACATATTATTTATATTCCTTTAACCAAAATCTTAAATATATGTATCTTGAATGGCATTTATCCAGACGCTCTAAAGATTTCTGCAGTCAGTCCAGTATACAAGAAAGGCGACAAAACAAAACCTGGTAATTATAGACCAATTTTAGTTGTCCCAATAATTTCAAAATTATTTGTGAAATTACTCAGTTCCCAGCTACACGAACATTTTGAAAACAATAATCTATTTGCTCCAGAACAATTTGGATTTAGGAAACAAAGTGCTATAAATAATTTTACAAATTTGCAAAATATTGCTGGGGCACCTGCTTAGATATGAGCAAAGCATTTGATTGTGTCTCACATAGTTTATTATTAGATAAATTAAAATTATATAAAGTAAACGACTTGAGAGGTAATTTAATTAAATTGTATTTACAAAACAGAAATCAATTTGTCAAAATAAATAACAAGTTTTTAGACACCTTACCAATAACCCAGGGTGTTCCTCAAGGATCTGTACTTGGCCCATTATTATTTTTGATATACATTAATGATCTTCCGTCACATATATTTAACAACTGCAACGTACCTTCTAAAATAAGCTTATTTGCTGACGACATAGCAATATTCTTAAATTCTCAGGATATAAACAAATTGCACAACGATGATAACATCGTAATAGATCTGGTTAAACAATGGACTAAAATGAATCACCTAATACTGAACAAAGAAAAAACTGAGCACATTATTTTAACATTGAAAACAAATAATTTTGATCATAAGGAGCCTATAAAATGTTTAGGGGTTTACATTGACCCTTTATTAAAATGGGACAAACATACGTCTTTTATAGCCAACAAACTAAACATTAACATATTTTTACTACGTAGTCTATCAAAGTGGGTATCAATGGAAACACTAAAAATAGCTTATTATGCATTAATTCAATCACATCTACAGTATGCTATATTATGTTAGGGACATAGCCCATCAGCTGTCAGATTGTTTAAACTACAAAGAAGAGCAATCAGATTATTCAGTGGATTAAAGTATCGTGAAGACTGTTAAATGCATTTGTAAACTTAAAGATATTAACTCTACCATGTATCTATATATTAAACTCTTTAACATATATGAAAATACACAAAACATAATTTAACACCATGCAAGATTTACACCAACACAACACCAAAAGTAAAAACCTCATCTGTACTCCATACTGTAGGATAAATAAAAGTAGAAACGTTACTTACTTTGGAATCAAATTATTTAATAAACTACCTACGCATATTAAAGATTTACCACTAAATATATTTAAATTAAAAGTGAAAGAATATTTGTTAAATAAAGCATTTTATACAATAGAATCATTTTTAAATGCTTCTGATAATGTTTTTTAAATGTTAATTCAACTTGTGTGAATCAACAATCTTTTTAAACTGTATTTGGTAATTTTAAACTGTATTTTGTAATTTTAAATTGTTCTTATGTTATGTATATTGACATGTGTTAAGATGTATTTTATCTATCTATTTACACAAATAAACATTATTATTATTATTATTATTATTATTATTATTATTATTATTATTATTGTCTTTAATGAGGTTGGTACATCTTGAGTCAACCTTTGCGTTACTTATTGCCTTTAGCAACGCTTATGTTTTAATCAAATGAAAGCCTTTTGGTAATTGACGAATGGGAGTTGTAAGGTGATATAGCATTCTGTACACTTTATTGTAAAACTACGCACAGTTTGAATGTGGTGAAACTCTGCTTTGCGGGCTGGTAAAAATCAAACTTTTTGTTTGGTTGATGTAGTTGTAATTTTGGTAAGAATCTATTAAAACGAACAAAAGACTGATTGGTACATAATTTTCCTCTTTTACGCATCTGCTGAGAAGGGTTCCTTCTCTATAGTTGTTTCTCTTAATTTGATAAAACAATTGATAACTATCTAACAAATCTGTTCCATAGATGGTTCTATCAGATGAACTGTTAATTTGACAAAGCAACTGTCAACTAATATTATTACAAATTTGTTATGTGATCTATTTAACATTATTCTCAACAAACAAATCATTTATTAAATGTTTCACAATTTTGTCATATAAAATGTCAACTTTATTGTTGACATTAACAACCTTCAAGTTTTACAATTCAATTTAACTATTGTCTGACATATGAGCTATCTGATTTATACATATGAACTGCCTTACAAATAAATAGTGAATTTTTAATTTTATGAACTGTCGACTTTTAGATCAACAAATAATTTGCTGGAAATAAACTTCTTTACATATAAACTGTCAATTCTTATGAACTGTTTACATACAGTTTGACAAATAAATTGCCAACTGTCTGACAAAGGATGTAACTGTCTATTTCTTGTCTTTCGGCCTTGAAAATAACATTTACAATTTCATTTATAATTTTCCAAAATTATAAAACTTAATTCTTATAAAACTTAATTCTTTTAAAGTTAATTCTTATAAAGTACTTCTTTTCTTTGTTTTTTAACTGCTCTCATCCCTTTTCCGTCCCCTTTCAGAATCTCATTTTTTCTCATCTGTTTTTCTCTCATTTTGTTACACTTTTTCAACTTATGTTCTATAGTTTCTTTAGTCTCTCCGCACATTCTGCACATTTTTAAATCATCTTCCATCAAAAATCTTGTCACCACATCTGAATCTTGCAATCATCTTTACTATATCTTTTGCTCTCTAGGTACATTGGCAGTTCACTTTCTATAATGTGTTCACAATTTGCATTGTACCTTGACTTTTTCACTCGTATTCTTTTTCTTGTCTTTGTATATCTCTATCTCTTTCCAAAATTTTGTACCATGTCTCCCTCCCAGATTCTCTCATTTTTTTATTTTTTTGGCTAGCATACCCACTTCTATTGTAATAATTTTTTCTAGTCTTTCTTAGCTTTCCATTTCTTGCTCTCCATTTCTTTTTTATGCATTTTTGGAAGATTTTACATTTGTGTCTCTGTCTAATTTTTTTTTCATAATTTATTGCTTTTTTTTCCTGCTTTTACTCTTAACTTATCTTTTTTGACTTCTTCCAGCACAATATATGCTGGAGTTTCTCTATTTAAACCTAGCACCCATTTTCAATATTTTTCATGTATTGCTTCTAATTTTTCTTGTTTCTTCCATCCCTATATTTCTGACCCTTACAATATCATAGTCCTAACTAAACTATCAAAAAAGTCCTTTTATTCTCATACATTTAAATTTTCTATATTTTATTCCTCAAACTTGTCCCACTACTTTTTTTGCTTTTTTTGTGCTCGTTTTTGGTGTTATTTGTGCAAAAAACATATCCCAAATGTTTAAAAGTCTTTACTTTTGTGATACTTTGCCCATTCCTTTTCTAGTTCTCCACCATGATTTTTGTTTTATCTACATTAACTTCTAAACCTTTTTTTTGCTGTCTCCTCATACACTTCTTCTATTTTTTTACCAGGTGCTTGCTAATTTCTTTCTCTCTCATACACTTCCACAGTTTCTCTCTATCTACACTATCAAATCCCGCTTTTAGATCCAGGAATTACGCATATACTTTTCCCCCTTTTCCTGCTAAATCTTTTTTGACAATATGGTGTAAAATATATACGTTATCCATGGTACCTCTTCTCTTCCTAAAGCCGACTTGCCCTGCTGTCTAACATAAACATTTACATATAATTTATCAACTTTTTTCTTGAAATATTTGTTATATAAATTGTACGTTTGACAAATCAGTTGTCATATTTTTAAAAATCCATATTTGAAACATAAACTGTGTTACATATAAACTGTCAATTCTTCTTAATAAAATCACACTTTACGTTTGTATAATTGACGTTTGACGATGTAGCGGCATATTCTCAACGTTCATCTTCATCGACATTGTTTTCGCGTAAAAATTGTGAGAATATATATATTATCAAAATGTGCGCGGACTACGCATAAAATTATTTCTTAAATTATTGCCGTGTCCAATAAGTACCTATTCATAAAAATTGCGTTGTCTATGAAGAATTGCATCGACAGTATTTAAATAGTTTTACATTTTACCTGGTTGAGACTACTCTACTTACCAATGTTACTGTCAATGTGTAGAAATAATTGGTAAGTGCACACTGTTTTTATTATTGGCGATTACAACAACAATACACACGTTGTGAATTAATTATGAATGTGGTGTAAGAACAGAGTCTACTTGTTCTAAAGGTACTTTAGTTCCTAAAACATATGGGTATATTATTCCTCATCAATTGAACTACATACTTAACATAAATTTAGTTTTGCTAGATTTATTGTTTGCGCCTTTGACATTTTCTTCAACGGAATCGCTGTTTTCTATTGACTCATCTTCAATATCTTGTTTTAGGTCTAGTTTTAAAACTTAATTTTTTACATGAGACAACGTTTAGTGTGGCAAAGATAACATGATACAGTATAACTTCAAAGATGCTAATTACGTTTTTGAAAAGTTAGTTGTTTGTCAATTGACTACCATTTTGCAGTCAGAAATTGCTCTCAATCAACACGGTTATAGAACTGGTAAATAGCATCTTTCAACTTTTTGTTGTATGAATTTTTTATAAAAGATGGACTTGAAAATTTTAGTTGGATTCTGTTTACACTGATTTTTGAAAAGCTTGTGATACCGTTGACCACAAGATAATAATTATAGAATTACGAAGTATTGGTGTTGATGGCATCTTATTACTGTGGATTTAGTTGTATTTATTTGACAGATCTCAGATTGTGCGCATCGGTCAGTGCATTTTTAGTGATATTGATTTTGGACCTCTACTGTTCAATATCTTTATCAATGGTGTGATAGTTAGTCTACTGTGGTGTATGGTCATTTTTTCAAATTGGTCTCTATTTACTGCCGCCAGTAAAGGAAAAATTGAACGGATCAAGATAAAGGTTTTTGCCGTATAATTACAACTCAACCGCGCTTTACATTTAATATGGCCAGTCTTGAGAAAAGACGATTTAATTTTAACGTAACACTAGTTTTAAAAGTGCTTTGTGGGATTATGGATTGTCTTGACTTGCGTTTGATATTTATGTATTTATTTGAGTTTTACGCAATGACTATTTATTTTATATACCGTCTAAACGTACAGATTATGCGCAGCACTCTGCCTTTACACGTTGCAAATTCGGTTAGGATGCCATAAAATCTCCCTTAGTTTATGCGGCATTATTATTGTTTGGACTTTTCAAAGTTATTCTGGCTATTTATAAAAATAATTATGCATGTACAGTTTGTGATACATTAGGTTTGTTCCAACCGACACCAAACGCGGTTTGGGACCGTCAGGATTGTGCGCAGTTGAACTTTCGCGTTCCAACCGTACACAAACCATGACTCTGACTAGAAGTCGGGCGTTCCAACCTGACCCCAAATCATCCACAACCAAGTTATGGACCGTCAGAAACAGTCAGCGATCAGAAGCATGTACTAAAAATCCGGAACCGTCTTAGTCATGCGCAAAGAGTAAAAATGTTGCTGCTATTGAAATTAATGAAATTGAAATACCTCCTGCCGCATCTACCGCAATTTATTTAATTAGTAGAATTTAAATTTAATGATAATTACATTAATTTATTTATCTGAAACTTAATTATAGTTTTAGTGAAAAGTAAAGGAATAAAGTTCATAGTAAAATAGTTTTTTAAAGATGAGTAACTATTTAATTATATATTTATTTGTATAAAAATAGTAATAGAATAATGTGATACACAACGTCAGGTGTGATATGTTAAACAATTTTAGTTTTAAATATTTGTTTACATTACATAACCTCACTTTTTAAAACTGAATTTAATATAATTGATGGTTGTGACTTCATTAACTCATGTTAATGAAGTAATAAAACAATTTACTACGTTTTTTATCACAAATTTGTGATAAAAAACGTATTGAATTTAGTCAAAAACTTGGTTGTGGCGCGTTCCAACCGACAAGCAATTTGTATTCAGTCGGGGACCAGTACAAAGACGGCGCTTGCGCAAAAATAATCCATGTATTAGTCGCAACCAGTTTGCAAACTGCCCAGCGATGTCGGTTGGAACAAACCTAATAACTATATATGATGCTGGATTATATCTATTTATATTGGAAAAAAGTAATTAGTTGTTTTGAGATATGAGTTTGAGCTGAAAATAATGAAAGAGTAATAGTTATTAAAAATCAAAGTCACTGTTTACTATTATTTACTAAATAAATATGTTGCATTATTTTAAAAAGTGTAATAAATTTGTTGTTTGAATATAATCACGTCAAATTTTATTTTTTCGATTTATTATTTTTTCACAGAATTGCAAAAATTTTGTATGCAATTTGTATCAAAATAAGTATTTTTTATTTGTTGTACTTTAGTTTTAAAACTTATTGCATAAATAATTATTGTTATGTTATACAATATCTTTATATGATGCTAGTTTATTTCTATTTGTATTGGAAATAGGTAAAAAAATAATTAAGTGGTTTTAGATTCATGTTTGAGCTGACAATAATGAAACGAAATATGCGGCAATTTTTTTTATTTTTATACTTTACAAGAAATATAGTTGTTACTATCAACTATTAATCTTGTTGTACCTTTTTATTATGAGGGGTTAGATCTAAAAGGAACAAAAACATCAAAATAAAAAACGCTTTGTTTTATCAGTAATTTTGTTTTGCAACATTTTTATAATTATTTTCTTTGAATGTTGATAACTCGTTTTATATTACTCATTTTTAGGCTAATATGCTAAAAATCTATATGAATGTTTTTAATAAATACTAACTTTGTTTATTTATTATACACTCAGATGCAAAACTGACCCGGTCATTGTGTAATTTTTTTCTTTAAAAATATCGAGTAATTGTTTTTATAAAACTTTTAGTGTTTTACAATCAAAGAGACCATCGGGATATTGAAAAAACAACATATGGTACTTATCAGTTTATTTAATGAACATTAATAAGCGAAAACGATAATGTACGTATACACGAAAAAAAAATGCATTTTTGCAAAATAAATTTAACACAGATTAATAATGAAAATTTCAGTTGAATTGAAATTTTGCTTCTTTGAGCCCTAACTATTGCTTGCCGGTTTTTTTGCATCTGAGTGTATTTTGTTGTCTTTATGCCTGTAACAAACAAACTGCTGCATTGTACTTGAAATACTTATGTTTATTGAATTATTTCATTAAACGATTAAATATGTATGTACTTAAAGCAAAGTTTTGCTATTGTAGAAGATTTCAATTTGTGGACTTGATCTGTTTCACTTCTTAACAATTTTAGTTTGATTGATTAATATTTGGTTTTTTTTATTACAGGTGAGTTGAAAATGAATGTTTTGTTATAATTAACGAACGCTTAATTGAAGGTAAGTTATTTATTTTTAATAAGTTATAACTGAAGTAGTTACAGTTTTATTTATTTATCTATAGTCTAATCTATGTTTACAAAATTGTAAGTGTAAACATAGACTAAAACTATTTACTATAGATAGAACTTAAGTACAAAAAGATCTGCAGTCATTATATTTATTTTTGGCTTGAAAGTAATACAACTTAAAATTTACAATATAACTTAAAATCATTTTTTTTCTTACTTATTCTTTACATTTCACTATTTTTTTTTAGATTATAGCATATATTAGTAGTTTCTTTACACGCCCGGCACATTTTTTCTTTGACTATATGTAATGTTCTTAATGCGAGTTCTGTAGCGTAATTGTAACGAGAAAGTCACATTTACAAAAAAAATAAATAAATATTGGTGTATTGTAAATAAAGAAACGCCCCTTCTTTCAATCACTTCTTCGTGTTTACAGATAACCCGCATGTGCCACACTTGGATTATAGTAAAGAAGTTGAACATTTTATCAACAATAACCTAATATGTTCTGAAAAATAGCATGCACATAATAATTCCAAACATTGTTTATATTTACGCAGCCTTTTTTCAATGAATTAAAGCATGATGAGCTGTCTTCATTATAAACTAGAAAGGTAACAAACATAAAAATAGAGTTTTTTAAAACACAATTTAAACTTACTTTAAAAATGTATATATTTTGGACATTAAATTTGCTCAGATAAATTTGATTTAAGCTAAGTTTTTTTTATTAAATACTTCAATTTTTTTTAAACATTTAAATTGCAGCATTTAAGGAGTATATTGAAAACGGTTATAATTGAGTACAATGAATTGTAGTATTATGAGAAGGTGTTCTTAATTTTGTTTGCGTCTAGTAGTATGCTTATGGATATTGGAATTTTTCACATAATTATATTTTGCTTTGCATATATTGCAAATATATAAATTAAAACTCCGGTGACTGTAAGTATTTCTTTTGATTTGTTTGTATCCCGACATGAATTTCTCCGTCTTATATTAAAAATAAATTTTATGCTTTGCATCTGCAATATTAGTACGCGATTTATATTAGTTGCCATTCCCCAAGATATCACGATAAATAAAAAAAAAGCTAATTTATAATATACATTCAAGTTGTTGATATGGTGGGTTTTAGTTTTAGTATAGCGTTATAGGCGATGCAAAGTTCTGATGAAACATGATCTAGTTTGTTTTTTAAGCTAATTTGTTTATTATAAATATATTAATATTAATCGGTCTGTTTTTTTTTTAACTTAACACCATTTAATAACAATTTTTTTAGTGTTTAACCTCTAGATTAATAGTATTAACCATTAACTTTACTTTGAATTTTTTCTAAGTTGTTTGCTAATACAATTATTGTATATTGAGGGGGAGCCTGGCGCAACAGCTTCACGAAAAACCGTGGGTTTGAATATTACAACTTTTTTTTTGTTGGCTGGTAAAGGGAATTTTCAAAAGACTTAAAAGCTCTTACTGATTTCACCTTTCTCTCTTCTCTCGGTGTCAACGCACTAAGAAGTTTTACATATTTTTGTGTACAACTCCCTGTGACTTATGGGTGACGTTTTAAAGAGGCCATTAAAATATAGCAAACATGTTAGTTGGTCGTTTGTATTTAGAAATTTGTTTGTTTTGTTCAGCAACACGAGATATCTCAGGATTTGATTGGTTAGCAATTTTGTCGAAGAAGTTTTTGTCCAACATGTGATCTCCGATGGAGTCCAGTCCCGTATCAGCTCTCAGTTGGGTACTTTAAGATCATACCGACCGCTACCTTGATTTGTAGTATTTTAACGAAACGGTAACTTTGGCTTCATTGCTGTTTCTACATATAATTTGATAATCAATTTATTTTGTTATCCTCTATCTTACTTTATTCTTAGATACTTTACAGTACGAGTCGTGGAATTTAAGCGTCATTTAAATAAACATTTTTTTGAAGATTTTTTGAAAAGAGAATAGCATTATTCTTTTCAGGGTTCAAGTTACAAGTGTCACATTTCTTAGCGTGATGACTTTTGGTTGCCTAGAAGTGTTTGTCAGTGCCGTATCGTTGAATTTCTGTGCAAGTTAGACACCAGGCGTGATGCATGGTATGATACATACAGTTAGTCACAAAAGTCTACATACACCCCTCAAAATTTCGAAAAATTCTATATAAAAAAGCATTTGTTTATTAAAATAATTTATAGTACATTCTACAACCTCAGTACATGTAATTTTCAAGAAAATTTTGATTATTTGAAATCAGAAAATTAGAAAAATAAAATAATATTCAAATTTAATAGCTCACAAAAATCTACATACACTTAAAGATGATTTAAATTAATGTAGAAAAAAAGTGAAAAGCGCTAAATTTACACAATATTAATATTTTGTAGAACCTCCTTATAAATCTATTACAGCTTGCAACCGCCGCGGCATAGACTGAATTCAATTTTCTGTTACAACAGAAAATATTTCAGACCAAGCGTGTCTTAACGCATTTTTTAAAGTTTTGCGATTTGTTATATTGACTTTTCTAGTTTTTTGCTCTAGCTCATCCCAAATATGTTCAATAGGGTTGAGATCAGGCGACTGGGGAGGAGAATGAAACTGTTTTAGCGTTCTATAAAGCAAATATTTCTTAACAACAGGTGCCGTACGTTTTGGATTGTTGTCCTGCTAAAAAATCCATCAATTTTTTAATCCCAAAAGATCAACGGAGGTCTACAAATTATCTTGCAAAATCTTTAAATATAATTTATGGTCCATTATTCCTTCAATAAAAACTAGATTTCCAACTCCAGAAGCTGCCATAGCTCCCTAAACCATACCGAGCCTCCACAGTGTTTGACAGTTGCTCGTAATTTTTTTTGGATTGTTTTGTTTTCAAATAATCAAAATTTTCTTGAAAATTACATGTGCTGAGGTTGAAAAATGTACTATAAAATATTTTAATAAACAAATGTTTTTCTAGATAAAATTTAACAAATTTTTGAAGGTTTTTGAGGGGTGTATGTAGACTTTTGTGACTGACTGTACAAGTTAAAGAGTATCAGATATAAAATTGAATCTTAAGGAACCCTTGTCTCGATTCTGAGACGGGTAGACACGTGCCCAAACAGCTTTACGGCCAGTATTTTTTTTTTTTTTATATAGGAAACAATAAGTTTTATTAATCTTGAGACGCCAGTGGAGGTTTTTTTTTACCAAGGAGATGCCTATTGTCACAGCTGGCAATGAACTTGGGTTTACATGATTGTTCTGGCGACTTTATGTGTCAGAAGCATTATTAAACGTTAATAGAAGTAGATATTATATTATTAGATAAAATTATTTCTTTTTCAGTTATCTTTGATTTCTTTTTTTTTTAATTGGTTTGCTTGTTTTTTTCCTTCTTGGACAGCATGGTTGTGAACCCGTCATTGTAGTGTTTTGAGTCCTGGGTATCATCTGGATTGAATTCCACATCTGGTTCCGAGTCCGAGTTGCCTTTGGGGGACTCGTATTTCTGTCGGATTGGGAGGAAATTGATATGGCGTGTCCCTTTGTCGAGATAGAGGGTGCATCTATTGGTTCTTGTGGATTTTTGTTAGTTTTCTTTTTTAAATTGCAATTTTAAAGTTAAATAAAAAATGTTACTAGTGAAATCAATCAGAAATTATGCGTAGAATCTATTCCTGTTGTTATTTTAAGCTCACACTCTGTTTAAATTAGTTAGAAATTATAAGTTTTTGTGGTGCAAAGTACTATTCAAAATAACTAAGTAACATTTACAAATTTTGAAAATTGGTTTAACCAAAATGTTTAAGAAACTGAATTTATTATTGCAAGTGTTAAAAATATTTTTTCAAAATGCCCTAATTTTTGAAATATTCAAGTTATTTGAAAAAATAATTTTTGGGTATTTTGTGATTTTTCAAAATAAATTAAGAAACCGTTTCAAATTTTGAAAATTAGTGCAAACATAACGTGTAGAAAATTAAATTTTGTGTATTAGTCCCAAAAAATATTTTTCAAAATGTTTTAATTTTTGAAATATTCAAGATGTTTGTTTGTTTTTTGGTATTTTGTGAATTTTCAATAATAACTGAGTAACTGATACAAATTTTGAAAATTGGTTCAATAAAACGTGTAGGAAACTGAATTTGCAGCAATTAGTGATAAAAATAATTTTTCAAAATACCAAAATTTTTGAAATAATCAAGTTTAAAAAAAAAAATTGGGATTTTTTTTGATTTTTTAAAATAAATTGAGTAACCGTTACAAATTTTGAAAATTATTGCAAACAAAATATGTAGAAAAATAAATTTTGTATAATAAATCCCAAATGTTATTTCCCAAAATGTTGTTTTTTGAAATAATCAAGATTTAAAAAAAAAATGTTTTTGGTATTATGTGATTTTTGAAAATAACTGAGTAACTGTTACAAATTTTAAAAATTATTTCAAATAAAATGTGTAGAAAATTGAATTTTGTTTAAATAATGCCAAAAATAATTTGTCAAGAATTTTGAAAAAAATATTTTATTTAGTTACTTGTAGCTCCATCATGTTGCTTCAACCAAAGAATCCAAATATCATCGATAAAACTTCAGTATCAAAACTGGCAACTAAATTGGGTTTAAGTAATTGATTTTAAACATTTGTTTTTTATTCAAATATAATTTTGTTTTGTATATTTGGGTTTAGGGGTTTAAATTATTTTTTAACATAAACTCTTACAAATACACGTTTAGAAGTGGTCAGAGAAACTATACATCAGATATAATTAAAAATCCTACTTGGAAAATAGTCAGTGCTGTGCATATCAGTCGTAGAAAAGTCCATTTAGGAAGAAATTTTTTCAATTTTATTTCTTTACTTAAGATTAATTAGCTTATATCTTTTTTAAGCTATTTCAGAAGTTTATCAACTTTTGTCGCTTGAACTAATTTTAGGCGCTTTTACTCCTTTGTTTGATAGTTTTTGCGTTTGCTGCACCATTTAGACTCAATCTATCGGCGCAATAAATTGGCAATTTGGAAATTTGAAGAATGAAATTAGCAAAGAAAAGCTGTATTCTGATCAAAATGTAAACGGTGAGACACTAATATGTTTTTTATTGTGAATAAAGTTGATGTTAATATTATTATTATTTAGGGTTGTTGACATTTGTTCATTATTTTTCGTTGGATTATGATTTTGCAGTAAAAGCTTGTATATGGTATTTCTCCTAAGAAAGCATTCATAGCTTTGAAAATACTAAAATTTGAATTTTACGGAAAATTTGACATGGATATAATTTTTTTATCAATTTGCAGTGACTTTACTGCTCAAAACACGGTTTATTGTATTTTTTACCAGATAAAGGTAAACATCAAATCTTCAAAATGCTAGGCTAGGCTAAACTAATATGAGACTTTCCCAAAAAATATTTTTTTTATTCTTAGTCAATAACGTTTAAAGATTTTTTTTTACCAAGTAAAACATTCATCAAGTTGGAATATAGTTAGTTCAATTTTATAATTAAACACTGTTTCATTGTTAGTGGTTTTTGCTTATTCCAGAAACTATGCATAAAATGATTAACCAAAACATTAATCAAGTGATGTCACTGTTAGTTAAATTAAAAATATATTTTAAATTGTATTTTGTTTTAGTCGCCTTGCCATTATTATTTCTGTGGTAGGTGTAATAGATGGAAGTCAGTAAATAACATTACTAGTGCCCCGAAGTCACAAACATGTTAACGGAATAATTAATCGTACTTTGAGAGTACTCATGTGATAAATTATACAATTTTATTATTTGAGTCGTATAAAATATACAAATTTTACTCATATATTGCTTTCTTCGCCTACATACACTTAAAATTGCTAGCTAGAGAGGAATTATAGAAAAAAAGTTTTGTATAACATTGATATTTTTAATTCACGTTTTCCCCAGTTATGATTATCGTGAAGGTTTCACTCTTGATTTCGATCAAATTTGATGACTTTCTGTGATTCACAGCATTGGATATTAAAATTTTGCTAAATGTCCATCTTTTTCATGATTTAAATTTATATTTATACACTTTGATTAATTATCTACTTTGTAATAAGCAATTGTAATGAATTTTTGCCGATTAATCGAAGCCGACTTTGTATATTAATCAAAATTAAATGGCCCGTAATTTATAGCTTTGTGATAATTTCTTGTAATTTATGTTAAAAATAAACGTGGAAATTTTGTGATTTATAAGCGGACACGGTCGGCAGGAGCGGTAGAAGAGAAAGGCGAGAGGGGCCACGAAATGTGTGAAGGGTTCGAGCTCGGTGAGAGGCTAAATTCGACTTTTATTCCACATAATGCGACCCCATCATAATTGTAATCTTGTAATATAGTTGGGGGCGGTGCGCGCGGGGCCAGATATACGTATAATGTTATACAGGGCGAGAGAACACAGAGAGGAGAAGATATAGACAAATGAACAGGACTTAGTTAGGCAATAATATAAAATCGATTGAATTCGGACTGTAATCGTAAGTTGTGTGGGGGGTGGCTCTGCAAGCGCGCGGGGGGTGTAGCAAAGGGGGCATTTTAGGTGTGGGGGGCGGCATGGCAGGAAGAGTGGCGCGGTGGTGGGGGGAGGGGGTTTGGTTCTCTGTGTAAAGGGTGAAGCTGCAGGGGTCCGATAGGGGAAGGCTGGCACATAGTCCTCGCTTTGCAAGCACCACCTCATTTGAATTTCTAATTAGCAAACCTCCATGCAATTATTGGATTAATGTAAATTACGACGACGCGTTGTGCTCACTGGCAGGACGGGGGGGGTAAGGGGTCGGGATAATTAAAATCCGTTGATTAATATGTAAATTTAATAAGATTACAGTTCCAGGAACGAATGGAGCTCTGGCTCTGGCTCTCCTCTTCCACCATATAACCTATCTCCCCATTTCAATAGCGTTAACAAGTTTTTAACGCCACCAGAAAAGGGTTATGTATAAGCACATCATTTAAATAATGTTAATTTAACTTTCGATACACACACATACACACACGTTCAGTCACACACGCTGGAGATTTTTTTTCCATTTTGCTTAATCCTTGGTCCCCTAACAAATTTATCCAACGATCAATACTTTAATAGCAATAATTACGCCTGACTGCTTCTAAAATCAAATCAACTAGTATGCGTACCTACTTTCTTAATCAACACTTGATGATGCGTCCCCTATCTACACCAATCAATACCAAGTAATATTATTAACTTTTCTGAATTATACTGAACGGATTTTTAATTTAAAATTTATTTATAAAAAGCATAATAAATTTGACTAAAATTTGCGCAGGATGTTAATTTTTATTTAAATGATTTTTCTTATGTGGCTTTTACTAAGCTATCTAACAAATATTTGACAAATGTGCGCTTTTATTTAAAGCATATATAAACGTCAATAACAGCACATTGATGAGCAGTATACATAAAAATAAATTTACATACAAGATTATAAAATATTTGAAAAAAAAATCTTGTAACTTAAAAAAAGTTAAATTAAAAAGCACTGAAATTGTACATTATTTTATAATGTTTAATTTAATGAAATTTAGTTGTTTTGTAATTATATTTTTATGTAATTTTTTTGTCTACTTAAATGACAGCTGTTTGGTGATTGTAAAAATTTAAAAATCTGCATTTAACTTGTGAGTCGATCTTTGATGTATTAATAACTTTATAAGAGTATTGTGGCGGTTTTTTTTAAATACTTTGTAATCTGATGTTCAAAAAATGTCTGTGCTTGTACGTTTAAACTGAATATTGGTTTTCTTATATCTAATACATTCTTGAAAACAAACTGGGTGTTTTGTATTTCTTTAGTTTATTGTAGATTTTTTTGTGTATTAATTTGAGATTATTTGCTTTCTTTATTTGCAGTATTGAAACGAAAGTAGCAACTTTGGGGATTGCTAATTCTACAAATAATTTGATAATACCTTTGTTCTTTTACCGGTACAGTTAGAAAGGATTTTAATTGTTTAGGTTTAATTCGAACTTTAAACTGTAAAATAATGCTCTAATTTGATGTCAGTTTGTAGATAGGTATTTACTACTGTTACACTACTTTTAAATTGTTTCTTGGTAAGTATGTAGTAAGTTTGGTTTTTTATTATCTTGTTGTCAGTGTTTGACAGTGAGACAACCAGCTTTTATGTTATTGTTTTGGATTTTTATCAGGTGGTCTGCTTTCTTTTGGTATTTTGTTTCTTGATATTTTTGGAAGTCTTTCATATTCTATTAGCTTGATGTGGACGTTCCACATTCTTTTTTATTGTCGTTCCTATCTTACGATGTCATATGTGTTGCATGTTTTATTATAACATCACTTCTTACTCTATTCCATAAGGTTCTACCAGTTAGCATCATCTCTGATTTTAACTCCATATGTTACTATGGGTTTTCTTAGGTATTTATTTTGCCATATGAAACCATTCATATATACCGAGAGCTTTGTGCATTTAGCTCATCGGGTTTTGTCGAGGTTTACGTTGCTGGTAATATCTACATCAAGTTACTTAAATTTTATGGTTACTGGATTACTCGTTATTGTCATGGTTTTTGGAAAGTATACAAAAAAATAATACGTTACATAACCTTTGTTTACGGATGCATCTAGATTCTGCTTGTACTCTTTAGGTAAACGTATACCCGTTTATAGAAGAGACAGTGAACGTTCTGTTGACCTGATTGGGGGTCATATATATTGGTTCTATGACTGTTGTTGCTTATATAGTGCAAAAGTACATTAATAATACGATTGCAAATTTGAATTGATCTTCTATAAATCTGGACTTAAACATCATTGAACATGTCAGCGATTAAATTGTTTGGAATCTATGAACAAATCGCGGAATATTAACTAACCTAACTAACCTAAATGACCTAACTGGCACTTTTATTGAAGAATGGAGTGCTTTAAACTTTTTGAGACACTGCCAAGAACAACTCAAGTTGTTTTACATTAAATATTAATTAATTTTAGGCATTTGTGTTTGTAGAGTTAGTGTTGACTTTTTGTAATATCTTATTTAGTACCATTAAAAATCAAAATATAAATACTACAAAATTGCCTACTAAAAAATACATTTTAAGTGCTTAATTTTATGGTCTTGTACGACATTGTTGACTATTAACATTGGAACATTTAATTTCTGTAATTTTTGATACTGATTTATACTTGCGATTTCTATCAGGACATTTAATTCAGTGGTTTTTGAGCGGAATTTTGCTCTTACCATAGCATTGTACTCTATCCTTACTCATCGCACTTTGACTCCGGAACACTGGATCTATGTTTACTGTAGAAAATATAATGACATAAACATTACACATTTTAAGGAACAACTTCAAAATGAAACACGGACATAGATGTACCAGTCATCAAATTTTAATGATATGTTTAACTCATTTCACTCAACATTTTCTTTTTATTTTGAAAATTGCTTTCTTTTAACAATTCAATACAAAAAAACTAACCAGAAATCATGGATAAACAATACTGTTAAAATATCCAGCCAGAAACTTCATGATCTGTATAAATTACAAATAGTATATCTAAACTTAAAAGATACTTATAAAAATGCTAAATATGTACATTTCCAGTTGGTGAAAAATACAAAACGTAGATTCTACCAAAACAAAATCTCACAGTCTTCTAACAAAGTCAACACGACGTGGTCAATTATTAACTCTCTCTCCAATAATTCTAAAGAATTTCATAATATATCTTTAACTAGAAACTCTTAAGTTACTGATAACCCAGAAATTGTATCAAATTTACTAAACAATTTTTTTAAAGAGGAGCCTTTAAACATAGTAAATGCTATACCAAAATTAGACACGAATTCAAGTTGTATTACCTACAATAACAATCGTATATTTATAGATCCTTTTGTTGAAAAACAACTAGAAAACATAATCTTAAATAAAATAAAAAATAAGTTATCTGCCGGACCAGATAATATACCAGATATGTTACTTAAAAAAGTTGTACTTTTTATTAAAAAACCATTAACTTGTTAAATTAATAAATCTGTTGAATTTGGAGAATTTCCTGAAAAATTTAAGTTTTGCTCTATTACACCGATTTATAAAAGCAAAGACGTTCTAGACAAAAATAACTATAGACCTATGGCAATTATATCAGTATTTTTTAAGATATTCGAGTATTGCATGTTTAACCGATTACAAACGATTTTAAATCGCATGGTTTTTTACCACTAAGTAATTGCATATTTAGAAAAAGGAGAATATCCAATAGGGGTTTTTCTTGATCTTAGCCGAGCATTTGATTGTGTGGATATAAACATTCTATCTGATAAGCTGTATAAATACGGAATACGAGGTGTAGCTTTAAATTGGTTACAAACTTATTTAAGTTCACGCCAACAATCGGTCTCAGTACGCTATAACAACAACAACAACACAATTTCTACTTATAAGTCTGACTTTGTCACAATAAATCAAGGTGTCCCGCAAGGGTCAATTTTAGGTCCTGTACTTTTTATAATTTTTATAAACGACATGGATTTGTTTGTAGATAAAAACTTAATTATGTATGCAGACGATACTTCCGTCGTGATAAGTGACCCTAATAATATTAATATTGATAACAAATCAAATAATAAGTTAGATAATTTTAGCACCTGGTTTAAACAAAACTTACTTTTCATAAATCCAAGCAAAACTAATTATTTAAGGTTTCATTCACGTCAATATCGTTTTAATCTTGATCTACTTTTGATGATCGACAATGATTTAATAGCAAAAACACGCACGGTAAAATTCTTTGGTCTACATATTGACGAATCTTTAAATTGGCAAACTCATTGCAATAAGTTAATAATGTCTCTCAATTCTGTATGCTATCAAATTCGATGCTTGCAAAAAATATTAGACAGTTGTTATTTGGTGTCTTTGTATTATGCACTAGCTCACTCCAGATTGTTATATGGAATTTGTTATTGGGGCCCATCAACATCACTTAACTCAGTTTTTATCACTCAAAAGAGACTTGTTATATGTATTGCAGGAGTACTTTATAGAACATCCTGCAAAGATATTTTTAAGCAGTTACAAATTTTGCCTGTCCCATGCATGGTTATTCACGAGTTATGTTTATATGTATATAAAAAAATAATTTTATAAGTAACGATACAATTCATTCTTACCCAACCCGCATTAGCTCAGTCTATTCCGCGGTCTAGGTTAAAGATATCTACATGTTTACCTAATATTTTAGCTCCAAAGATATACAATAAGCTTCCACAGAGTTTAAAATCGTGTAAAAATTATAATTCATTTAAGCACAATCTAAAATAATTTTTGTTAAACAAGTGTTATTATACTATTGATGATTATTTCAAGTAATATTTACATTTGTAACTCTAACATTTTGACGAATTCTACACTATAACATAGGAATTATGCATTATTGTGTATTTATTATGTATGTAGTCAATTATGGAAATAAATATATATTATTATTATTATTATTATTATTATTATGTTCTTAGCTTGGTATTTTTGCTCGTTCCTCTGATCCTTGTATTTACATATTTTATAGCAACTTTATTGTAATTGTTGTTTTGTTATCTTTTTCAGATACAGAAGTTCATGTTGACTTCTTCTTCTTCTTGAAGTGCCGTATCCGCTTAGCGGACGTTGGCTATCATGTTAGCTATAATAATTTTGTTGACAGCGGCGCGAAAGAGTTCGGTTGATGTTTTTCCAAACCATTGTCTTAAGTTTTTCAACCACGATGTTTGTCTCCTTCCGGGCCCTCTTTTACTATTTATTTTACCCTGCATTATTAAATGCAGGATACCGTATTTTTCGGGATGTCTCATGACGTGTCCGAAATATTGTAATTTTCTTATTATGATGTTTGGGACTACTTCTAGATCTTTGTTCATCCTTCTCATCACGTCTTCGTTACGTATGTGGTCCATCCAGCTGATTTTTAGCATACGCCTGTATACCCACATTTCGAATGCTTGTAGTTTTTTGAGTGCGGCTTCCGTGAGAGTCCAGGATTCAACCCCGTAAAGAAGAACCGAAAAGACATAACAACGCACCAACCGCATTCTGAGGTTCAGGTTTAAGTCATGCCCGCACAGTATTCTCTTCATCTGATTAAACGCCGCTCTTGCTCTTTCTATGCGGCATCTGATTTCGAGAGTATGATCCCATTGTTCATCAAGCGTGTGCCCAAGGTAGGTGAATTTCTTAACGCGTTCCAGCTGTATTCCGTTGACTTGAATACCAGTATCGATTATTTGTTGTTTGCTGATAACCATGTACTTCGTCTTTTTTGTATTTAACGTTAAGCCGGAGAGTGAGCAAGCTTCAGTGACGCTATGGAGAAGTCGTATAAGTCCTTCGAGACTATCTGCCATTAGTACAGTATCATCCGCGTAACGTAGGTTGTTAAGTGTTACTCCATTAATTACTATTCCTTCTTGTGCCTGCTGAACTGCCTCATCGAATATTTTTTCGGAGTATAGATTAAAAATTAATGGTGACAGAATGCATCCCTGTCTCACTCCTCTCCGGATTTCTATTTCTTCGGTTGAGCGTTCACCTACTCTGATAACTGCCTTTTGCTGCCAATATAGGTTGGCAATGATTCTTAGATCTTTGTCATCAATACCTGTTGTCTTTAAGACCTCAATCATCTTCTCATGTCGGACTCTATTGAACGCTTTTTCAAAGTCGATAAAACACAGAAATACGTCGCTATTGACGTCCCTACTTCTCTGTACCAACACTTCTATGCTAAATAGTGCTTCTCCAGTTCCCAGTCCTTTTCGGAACCCAAATTGTGTATCACCGACGTGGTCTTCTATCTTATGATATATTCGTTGATGAATGATGCTCAGAAATATCTTAAGGACATGGCTCATCAAACTTATTGTTCTGTGATCACTACAATTTTTTGCGTTGGTCTTCTTTGGTATTGTGATGAATGTCGACTGCAGCCAATCGTTCGGAATAATTCCAGTGTTATAGATTGCATTAAAGAGTTGCAACAGTAGTTTCTTTCCCTTTCCTTCTAATAACTTTAACATCTCTGCTGGGATTTAATCTGGTCCGGTAGCTTTCCTATTCTTTGCATTCGTAATTGCTCTTTCTACTTCTTCAGTTGTTATAGAAGGACCAGTTACTGCATTTGTTACTTCGTGTTCTACATTTCTCTCATCAGTAAAAAGCTCTGTTACATATTCTTTCCACCTGATCAGTTTTTGGTCGATATCAAGGATTATGTTACCTTCGCGATCTGCTAGTCCACTGTTGGAATTGCTGTTACGTTTGACACCAACTAATTCTTTGACTTTTTTGTGCAAATGGAGGCTGTTATATTTTTTTTCAAGTTCTTCGATTTTCCTACATTCATACATGTTGACTTAATAACAGTTAAATTAAAATTGATGTAAAATATATACGAGGCTTGGAGCGATGAGCTAGGATTAAAGTTCTTGTATTTTGAGGTTTTAGCAATGAGGGAGGGTACAATACTATGGCTAGATTGAGGATTAGCTTTGTGTCTACACTATGAGCTGTTGGATGGTAAGAAGTGTCTGCTTAACTAGGTAGACATTTGATTGACAATGCTTTGTTAGTTATCTAGCAGGGTGTACTACAAGGATGTTAGGTTATTATTTAGGTTAGCATTTTCTATCACAATTAAAACTTGCACATTGTGTTAAGGCTATTGTTATTTAAATTGGACGTTATAGTCAAACATGCTCCAAACTAGTGTATCATTTTAATGGTGTACATGAAGTTGTCAAAGTTCTGGTGGTGGAAGTGATCTTGGTGGTAATTTTCTGCGTTGATATATTTATGCTACTAATCCTAATCACCGACGGCAGTGGCTAAAACTACTCTATCTGGAAATTTTGTCACAAATTTAGGAAATGTAACCTACAATATTGGATTCTTTATTGTGCACGCAACGTTGAGATAGTTCCCAGGTCCTATCAAAATTTCTCTTCTCTGAGAGGTTCTGCGCGATGTTGTATTTTAGAAAGTGTTGATTTTGATAAAAATGTTAATTTTACAGTAAAAGTTTGCTTTATAATTGTCTTGCTTGACTTTAACAACTTTATAAGTGTTAATGGAACAAAATACCTAGATAAAAAAAAAATGAGTTATGGAAAGGATCTGTAGATTCTACGTTGGTTTTGTAGTGTTTTTGCATGCCCATTCTGATAAACCGTTTTTTGCAACGGTTTTAAGTTGGTAAAACGCTTTGCAGCTCACTAAAAATAATGTAATTTAAAGTTTTTATTTTAGTTTGGCTCAAAATGAAAAAAAATGATTTTTTATTTTGGTTAATTTAGAATTTTTTTTAATTGAAAAAAAATGTTTTTTATTTTGTTTACGGGAGGCAGGCAAAAATAGTTGAAACACTTTGAACAAGAAAGCATTTGTACTATTTCGATGTCTGCCGCTCTCTTTTGCTCGTTAGGCTAAATATTGACGTGCTACAAACAATGATTTCTTGCTCTTGAGACTTAATCGATTAATTAGTATTTGTAGATCATTTAAAATGATTTTGAGCTTACGAAAAGTCTATAAAAATTTGATGTGGTTTATTAGTAATTTGTTATTTTTTGGGCAATTGAGAGTTTTGGGAACCTACAATTTTTTCAGAAGGTACTAAAGTTTACTGGTAGGAATGATAAAATTAAGAAACGCTTTGTGTTGATGCCTCTAATAAAATGTCAATTTTAGTGAATGCGTTCTTTCTAGAAGACGTTAAAGTCCACTTCTTGGTTAACATATCTACAAAGTTTATTGCTTTATTTTACTTTTTACAATAGGAAGAGACTTTTAGTTGGCTTCAATACAGTTGGCTAAAGTTGATAGAATATAAAATAAGTCCAAGATTGTTAAAGAGGGACAGATCGCTGTATGACAAATTCACTATTTTTTTATTTAAAATTAACTGTTCATAAAATCTGTACATTAAGTCTTTACCAAAAGTTCGTACTGAAATATTTTACGGAGTTGGCCAACAAACAGCTTTGCTTTTTTCATCTTTGTGGTTTAATACATGAATTTATAAAAATTTGCTAAATTTACTGTTTATTAAATATGAGAACCGCAAAACTATTTAAAATATTGCTACTACAACAAGTTTTTATAATGGATAATCAAATATCAAGTATTTATTTCTATTGAATTAATAAAAATAGTTTTGAACTTTTATTAAAACGTTTGTCAACTTCTTTGAATTCAAGCAGCAGAGTGATAAGTTTAGAGGATTTATTGCAATAAATTAAGGTTGTGTTGTTAGGTTGGCACATGAGTTGTTCTGATTTTATGTTTCCGACCCGACTAGAATAAAGCTTTGTAGAACTTTTACGGAAATTTGCCGGGATGTTGAGACGTGGGCATTTTAAAAACGATCGAGTATTTGCGAATGGGTAGCAAATTTTTCTTCTATATGTGATCTTGCGCAAAGTTTAAGATCACTCTTTTTTTATGAGTATTTTTTTGAGGTGCCTAGCAAGGTTGTAACTTGATGGTAGGTTGGCTATGTTTAATTATAAAAAAGAAGATGTGAAAGAATACAGCCTCGAGACATGGCTGAGCTAGACTTTTTATTTTCAAGTATGACACTATTATGTTTGGCAAGACACGAAGAGAATTTAAATTGGTAGAGTTTTGGGAGCAGGTTTTTGTGCAATGCTGGATTGTTTTTTGAAAATTTACCAATTTTTGTTTTTTTTTTTTAAGGCTTTGACAATGTGATTTGTGACGCGTTTTAGTTGATGATTTACCGTGTATTTGTGGGGAAAAGGGGATAATAATTATTCTAAATAAAGCATAAGATTACCTTTTCTATGATCTTGCTTAAAAGTTATCTCAAGTGAGTTTTAGAAAACTTTCTGTTGTTATATGATTTTGGAATTTTTATACTGTGCGACCAATTTTAGGAATTTGAAATATTTGCGGTATGGAGTATTGAATTTGCTATACTGTTGATTGTTATTATTTTATTTGCGTGAGAATGCTGTAAAAGGTTTGTTGGGGATATTGTCGGGGTAGGCGCTGATTGCATTTTTAGATTAGAGATTATTTAACGAATTTTAGAATGCAAAAGACATTTAATTTAGTGTTATTGTTCGTTCTCCAAATGGTTGAAGACTGTTTAGTGAATTCTTTTGATGTGTTCTAAATTCAGGTTTTTAGTCAGAGCGGAGATGCATTAGAATTTAAGGCGACAGCAAATGCTTTGCTGTTTTTCTAAGGAAATGCAAAATGCAATATACGCCTTAGCGCGAATGACTATATTATAGAGGTGCTTTTGTTATTTTTTTTTCTTTTTTTTAATTTGATACTTTAAATTTTTATTTTTTATCTGATCGAGCTGCTCTGGGTGATAAGACATTCCAACACGGTAGGTAACATTAAGGCAGGTGGGTTAGCGCGTAAAGAGTCAAGGCGTGTGGACCTAAAACGTGGACGGCTTTACTACTCAAAAGCTTCAATAACCTACTAAAAATTAACACACACAACGCACTAAGAAGGCGTTGCGATGACATTCTGGGCTGCAGACAGGCAACGGAGGCAATGATTACTTCAAACACTAAAACAGCCGACTTGCAACTGTTCAGATACAAATTGATAATTATGACAGGAATCTTGACAGGACATTGCCAACTAACAAGACACACGTATTCAATTGGTATTGGAGACGTGTAGAGTATGTGAAATTGATGACAATACGATTGAACACGTGCTATTGCTATGTACATGTCTGGCTTTTTCATACAATAGAGAGCCTATGTTGGGAAACTGCTGGCTTGACCTAACTAGTATAAGGGAGACCAAGCATTGTACTTGCATACATCAGCCACACAGCGTGGTTGAAAGCTAGGACTATGGAGTAAGGTCACCACTGGAAGAGGTACAAAAGGCCCAATGAGACCTACGTGCAGTAGACTTTGGTTTACATTTTAATTCTAAGTCTAAAATCCAGAATCCAAACCGTAAAATTTGTTCTTAATTGCGTTGTTTTGCTGACGGCGTTTTGGTTGCGGATCAATAAATAATTGCGTAAGAAAATTATTACAGGTTATTGGCCCGAATCTTATGGGTTTTATAAGCTTTGTTGTGGCTTTATGGATGCGGTTGGTATAAATTGCGGTATTTCTGTTTTGTTTTGCAACTGCTTTTATTGGGGGTAAGTTACCCATACTTATTTTAGGTGTCAAGAGAAGAAAGAACAGTTTGTATGGGTGACATTTTTTTTTCTTTATTTTCTTTATTGTGTGTGTTTGTCTGGTACTAGAACCTGTACATAATGTACGTTTGCGTTTTGCTTGAATACTTGTTAAGGAACGTGTGTATTCAACTTATGTGCAAGTTTTTGGTTGGTGAGCTTTAAATTTGCATTATCCTGATAAAATATATAGTTTTTACGAAACAAATTTGATAGAAGATTGATAGAGTGTGCGCATCAACGTCAACTCGTCATCGTTCTCAGAAACTAAACATTTGTTGCTATTATCTGAGGAGATTTTTGCATAAAGATCTCGGTATGAAGGCCTTCAAAGTTTAATTAGTCCAAGAAATAAAGCCTCATGATCATTTGATGCTGAAGATGAACAATTTTATAAAAAAATGTGTTTTCCGGTTAAGCTCATTTTCATCTTAGAGGCTATGTTAATAAGCAAAATTTTCGCATTTGGGGATCCGAGAATTCACTCATGACTATTGAACAGCTTAAGCATCTACAACGAGTAATTGTTTGGTTTTTGGTCCGGCGGCATTATTGGGCCATTATTCTTCGAAAATGAGCAAGGAGCCGCCGTTACCGTCAATAGCGAACATTACTGTGCCATGCTAAACGAATTTTTGTTATACAGTCAACGTAACCATCGATCTTTTTTGTACTGTTTTTGAAAATCGAATAATCAGCCGAAATGCTGATGTCAATTGGTTGCTTAGGAGCTGTGATTTGACCCCGTTGGAATTTTTTTTTGTAAGGAGGCCTTAAGGCTAAGTGTAACAACCAAAAATGTACTAAAAAATTGGGTTGGGTTACTGTCGAGCTAGCCGGGGTAGTCATTTGGATGATGTTGTGTTTCATTCTTAAATGAAAATGTCAAATCTTTCTAATAAACTCATAATTTTGAAAAAATATTTTTTAGTTTTTTATTTATAGCTGATTTAAATTCCAAATGTTAGATGGCCCACCTTTTATAAATACATTACAAATTGGCAAGGACTGTGATTTATAATCAGCTCTATAGAGACTAACAAATTTTGTTTATGGTTTGTCACATTTAATTCTAGCTAAGCAGCTAAATTCTCTTATTGCATTCTTACAAGGCCGATGAAAGATTTTTGTGTAAAACACACTGAATTGTAAATACGGAATTGTTGCGATCAATTTGGAATGGACAATGTTTTTTTAGACATAGCAACATTCATTCAATAATGGTTTAATTAATCTGACACCGAGACACAGGTGTTTTAACGTGCTCATTTCAATTTATTCAACATTGAGCGAGAAAGTGCTTCATACTGACCGAATACATTACCAACTTTGTAAACTGTCTGGACAAAATTATATTTATATTATATTTCTATAAGTTGTTACATTTTTAAAAATTTATAATCACGTATCATTATATTTTTTATAGAAGTTATTAATTTTTATTATTATAAACGAATTCAGCTTAATTGGATGATGAATTATCTTAAAATTGTAATAATATCTGCCTATGTTTATTTGTTATTATAAATGAATTCAGCGTAATGTAATTAACTAATTACATATTATTTCCAATAACTTCGAATAATGTTGATGAATTATTCTAAATTTTGGTTTGGTCTTTATTTCATAAAAATAATAATGTGATGTAATTAATTTCATTTAGAGCACTTTAAAATTAAAATTAAAATTAACTCAATAAAGATGTAACCGTATTATCTTTTGTGCATGTCCGAGCAGTTTCTGTTTTTAGTGTTGGTCGGTCGGTTGAGTGAAGAGCACTACTAGAATGAGAGCAGCGACGGACAAAAAGCTTCCCAGTCCAGATTATAATAACATGATGTGATTATGAGTTACTCACTTATGTCCTTGTTATAAACACTTTTATTAGCCGGGCTAAAGGACACGACAAAATACGCTCATTTATATTTAAAGTCGAGTTACTGTAATAGTACATAATTATGTTAGTATATTTTTATAATTATTAAACTATAAGTAATAAAATAGACAAATTTTATTATATTTTATAGTATAGATTATACTTCTTTACGATGAAAAGAACGTTTGGTTTTTAATTACAATTTGTTGGTTTTTACTCATATAAAATGAGCGGCTGGAATGATAAAAAACAGTTTTTATTGCATACTTGTTTTATAAAAAAGTATTTGATGGCGCATAGGCGTAGATAAACTCTATAACAAATCAATTCTATTTAATTAAATTTGATTATATTTATAGTCCCGTCTAAAGCGATGGATCTGTGAATTTTTATAGTTTTTTTTGCATAATCCTCGGTCATAATGTATTCCCCTCTCGTGCAATTTATCGCTGACGATCGATACGCTAATAGCAATTACGGCTGAGTACCTCCAAAAACAAATCAAAAGATATCTGCCAACTATGCGTAACAATCTGGAAACATCGATTTACCTAACTGAATCCTCATAATGTGTTTGAACGCACACGTATTAAATAGGATAGAATAATTTATTGATAAATAGAATTGATAAAATGATATAATGATGATACGATATCCATATCTGAATAACTTAAGTCAAGCGGATAATAAAATCATTTAGTTCATTTGAATAAAATAAAATAATATTTTACGTGTTATACATACATATTGTATGATTCAAAGAATTTAGAATTAAATCTAAATGCGACTTTATTAGTGTGATAAAATGCAGTTTATAAATAGTTTATTACAGAACGTGTTTTATGCGAAGCGTGCAAGTTTCAAAAACAATGTCGACGGACAATTGCACAAAAAAGATTTTATGAAACGATTTCTTGTTTTTATACATTACTTTTTTAAATTAAAATCTGTGTTATTGCACCCTCAACGCCCATAATATGCCTAGAGGATTTTTTAAGTTTTCCAGCCACAATAGACTATAGTGGCCTGTTATGAATATAAACTTTGTTTCTTTGAGATATCATTGCAGTTTCTCCACGCTCTATAACACGCATATATTCTTTCTCGGTCATGTGATACTTGAATTCCCGCTTGGCTTTTTGCATTATCAATTGTTTGTGTCAAAACTGCTCAAGACCATACGAGCTGCTATCGCATTGCATGGTAAATGGTAAGTCGATATTTGGGCATGCTAAAACGGGAGGATTTACTAACGTTTCTTTTACATGTTTTAACGTTGTCTTGCACTCATCGGACTAAAAAAACCTGACATTTTTCTTAGTCAATGACGTCATTAATAAGACCATTTTTGAGAAGTTAGGAATCAACACATTTTTGATTCGGTATTTCTACAATAGCTTTTACTTTGTTAGGGTCAACATTTAATCCGTACCTGAATAGCTGAACTATGTTTGTCTATACAAAACAGCACTTTTCTCGACTTAGAGTCAACTTAGACTGTTGCAGTCTAACAAATGTTTCTTCTAAATTTTTTAGGTGGGTTGGGAAATTAGGTAACATTTATATATTGTCCAAAAATATGATTACGTACGGTTCTAGTTCAGCATTAAATATTTTGTCAATTAATGACTGAAGTGTGTCTGCGGCCTTAATAAACCCAAAAGAAATGCGACAGAAATGGAACAGAAATGGAACAATCTTCTATATATAATAAGACTATAGATTGTTGCAGGCCAACAAATACTTCTTCCAAAATTTTTAGGTGGATTGGGAAATCAGGTGATGTTGTGGGCAATGACCAACTACCAAATAGATCATCGATTCTATACTTAAAGATAACAACAAATTTATTGTAGAAATAGATTTAAATTACACGATCTCTCTAACACTGCTGAAAAACATAAGCAAGGAAATTTATTTGTGTCTAGCATTATGCAGAATAAACTTATCAATTTAGAAAGGCTGTACAAGAAGGAGTAACTACTAGAGAACTCAAGCAAAATGAGTTCCTTTTAGAAGATGACGAAACAAAACAAAAATACAGGAAGTGTTTAGGAAACTAACATTTCATACTTATCTAGATAGTCTGATTACGAAAGTAATCCGGGCTTTTTGCAACTAAATCTTAACACCTGATAGGACGAGATAATAATATATTGTGTTCATCAGGCACCTCATCGCGTACGGAGCGCTTGGATGTGTGAAAAAACTATTCTCAATAGTACGACAATCAAACTAGGTAATGACTTTCTTTTTTTTAAGTGGTTTTGGGAAAGCATTGCCAGCCTGCGTATGGGGATCTCACCTACTAAAACTTTATTTCTACTTTGCGTTTAGTAATTCTCAATCTTGATATCAACCGACCATAACTTTGCATTAGAATTTAATAATACTGCTTCTTAGTCGTTTTCTAGCTTTCGCTTATTTGTGGTGGATTATCGATGATATGCATTTATTTATTTATTTACGATTTTTGTCCGTATTTTATGTGGTTTTTATATATTTTTTTCTTTATTACAATTTTATAGAATAAATATATCTACTTATCTACTATACTTGAGGCAGTTGTAGCATTTTATTGGGTTAACAATTTTTTGATTTTTTTTTTGTTTTTGCTATTTTTAATTTTTTTAATTTTTGGTAGCTTATTAAATTTTGCTATGGGCAGGCTTATAACAGTATACTTGTACTTGATCTGACCAATATTCTAATTTTATACTTGTTTGGTGTTGACTCTTTTTTTAATGCATCACATAGTGCTTTTCTTATTTTCAGGATACTTAATTTTCTTTCAGTGACAATCTGAACAGATGTTTTTTTCATCATTATTTTATCGGAGTGCTTATAGAAGCTCTCAATATTATCCTTTTCAACTTTCTTCATTTGTTTAAGAGATCTTGCTTATTTTGATTCCCATTTTTGTGATGTTTATTTTAGATTTCTTAGCACCTAGGCGTAAGACTTTACATTTCCTTTGTTATAATCATGATTGTGTTTACTTTTCTGTGTCTGCCATCTTATTATTTTTTTTTTGTCTGTTAAATTTGATTTTATCTTTTAAAGCCGTCTTACAAGACTGATTTAATTACTTATTTCAGTACAATAATTTTTCAAATAGCAAGTTTTTAAGCAAAATATTAGAACAGGTTCTAATAATCATACATTTTCCAGGTGCTGATGTTTTGATCAATCTCACTAACACATATTTTGTGTTTAGTGTAGCTACCTTGATTACATTTACTTCTAGTGTGGTATTACTACTCAGCACAATTAGTCTTCCGTTTTTGATACAACTTTTTTAACGATATCTCTCATTTGCGGATTCTTTTTTGTAATTTTACTTTACTTTGTTTTTCATTTTTATATTTTGGTTTTGAAGTTGGATCAGATTATCCTTCTTATTTTCTAAGTCTTCTTCAGACTTCTTAGTTTAACTTTTTTTAACATTTCAATGTTATTGTCTTTTTTTATCGTTTTTTTTTTTTTTTGGTTTAGCAGTATTTCTTTGTTTTTTATTTTTTTATTTATTTGTTCATTTTCATACTTGTTTCTGAAGCCTTTGGCAACTTCTGTTGTAAACTCTTCTAATTTATTTTTTTTAATTTGTATTAGGTGAAAGTCTAACATGTTTAATGCTTTTTGGTTTTTGTTTTTGTAATGCCGTGGTTTTTAAAGTATTTTACGTTCCAGACTTTTTTTATTTGTTTTTTTTTTTAATGTTGTCCGCAATAGCAGGTTTAATTTTTTTCTTTTTTTTACCCGATTTTTTGGGATGGTTTTTGGAAGTATTGGCTTTATTCATCCACATGTTTATGCCTGTGACATTTCTTGTAGAATCACTTCTCTCTCTATTTTTACTTTTATTTTTATAATTGATTTTGAGATTTGCTCAAATTCCTACTCAACATTCTTTGTTTTGAAACTGTCTTTTGAATCATTTTCTATTTCACTAGAACTATCCAGTTTATTCACTTTGTTGTCAACATCTTCTTTTTTACATTTTTGTTTTGTTGCTTATCAGCATAGGGAATAAAGCACACAAGGCTATTTTTAAAAGAATTCTTAGCCAAGCCATAGTAATGAAGATGAGAGAAACAAAACTGCAGAAGCGTACAGAACTTATAACTGCACATTGTGGCTTAAACAAACACGTGCATAGAATGGGAATTAAGACGGATTTTTTTTACTACGGATGCCTGGAAAACAAAAAAATTTGCTGAGCATGTGCGAGCCTTACATTATGTAATATAATGCTTTGTTTTGGCAAGCTCAGATATAATAAAATAAAATATTTTTTATATTTTTAAGTAAATTTTTATATTAAAAGCTTAGACCGAGATACACTTATACGAGGTTTGTCCGGAAAGTACATATAAATACATATGAATAAGGCGGGTGTTCTGTCACGGTGAGCCAAAAAGTTTTTTATTTTAAGTTTTTTAGTCAGAATTTTGTTCTAACTGTCAATTGACGGTTTTTAAGAAAACAAACCCGAATTTGTTCAACATTTCCTTTAGAACTTGATATGGAGGGGCGTCCTAAGCAAAGGTTATTTTTTGCGTCTTCTCAGCTTTTTCGGAACCTTTTCAACCACTTGTTGACGGTAGGTTCTTTCAGCGAATTGTCTCTGTAAAATTGTTTTAAGCACTCAAAAATCTCACGGTCATTTTTGCTTAGCTTTGTAAGAAACTTCATGTTGATGCGCTGTTCTTCAATCAGAGAGAGCTCCATGTCAACTACTGGTTAAAAAAAGGGTTACTTTCAACAAGCAGACGTAAACTTCTACTTACTCGCAGAACTGAGCGTTGAGGGGATTGTATAGCGTGGGGGACCGCCAGACCGCCTCAACACGCTTTGACACGTCGCCTCGAATTTTTTATACTTATTTCCCGCACTAACTTTGTAGACGCGCGCTGTGTTATTTTATAATCAAACATAACAATTTATGCCTACGACTGACGTTACGAGGGTGTTTAACAAAAAAAAGATTGTTACATGTGCGTTCTTACCCACAATTGACGTCACACGTGCAGGTTGGCATTACAACTTTTGCAATAGGCGTGGCTATAAGTATATATGGTTTAAGATTATAAGTATAGGAAGAATTATTTAAAGATTTACTAGTTTTTCCTTTAATTAGGTTTATTTTTCTTTGATTGCCTAGTACAAGAAGTAAAGTTTCTTGTTAGAGTTTTTCCTGACTACGTTACAAAAGTTAAAATTGAAAATGTAAATACTGTTAAGTGTATTCAAATTAGTGAATTAATAAAAACAAAATAAACCCAGGAAAGCTACTCTTGAGTAATGAACAGATCGAGAATGTAGAAAAAATACTTATGTTGGAAGCTTGATGATTGGACATTGCGACAATTCAATAGAGGTAAAGAGCAGTACTGAAAGCAGCGTTTAGGAAAATTAGTACAATCTTAAATAAACACAATCTGGTGGAGGCTTTAATAAAAAAAAGTGAATGTATTTTTTTACTTATTTAGTTTTGTTTTTTTCTATTTATGTATACTATTAAATTTATAAAGTTAAAGAAACCGGAGAAATGTGAGCGAGAAAAGAGAGCTAGAACGTGCGAGGGTATGATTACAATGGTTTAATCTATGATTTTGTGTATATCAAGTTGCCTATTACGCCGGCCAAGTTAAAATTGCCGCACTGTATTAAGTGATAAAAAGTAAGTTTAAAAAATGGCGCTTACTGAGAATTTATCAACCAAAACAATTGGAGCAAGGTTTGGATTAACATTTTAAAATCACAAATAGTCATAAAATTGAAACTGAAATTAAAAAAAAATTAATAACAATTTAAGAATCGAACTTATAAACTAAAAATTCTATGCGTATTTGAGGATCTAAAATTTAAATATTTATGAGAAAACTTGAGTAATTGTTACTAATCGCGGAAGTGATAATACAAAATTATAATCAAAGCAAAAAAAAGAAAATCATGTGTTGGAAAAGATGAGATTTTATTTCTTTGGTTTTATTTAATCAATTTGTGATTACAATAAAGTTCAAAATATGATTATTGCAAATTAGGTTGTGTTGGTAAGTGAACATTTAACATAAACTCAAGTACATCTATATTTATTATTCATGAAAGTACAAAATTTCTTTCAATCGGGAATAAACTGTCTATTTAAGAAATTTATTTTTAACTGATTACAACACTGAGATATTATCGCAGCATCACTGGTCTAAGAGATCATTTGTTACCAATTTGAATTCATAAGGCAATCCAGTTCAATTTCCAGGAAGTTTATTACTTTTTTATTCAAACCTACAAACAACATTCAGTGAATTTCTAAATGTTTTAATGTAATTTTAATCAACATAATGTTTTTATAAAATTAACATGTTAATTTTTTTCTTTACAAACCACTGTAAGTGGAGATTGTTTTTTTTTTCGTTTTGTTCATTGTATGCAAATCTGCATGCGGCAGACCGAACGTGCTGCACAAACACATACCGATAGGGCCACTGGTGCGATAAAATCGCTTATATCAGTCGGCGATATCTGGTTTAATGAGACTGTAAATTAAATTTAAGAGGTCCAATTTAATAACACCCCTATCTCAGATTATGGAGAATAAATTGACTCGATCGTCGTTAATGTAGAATTTATTAAATGTTTTAATGTAATGATTGGGAATATACGGGATAGGGACATTCCAATTACATCTTTGGATTAAAAATATAATACGTAAATGATTTGAATATTTATTAAATTATTATCAAGATGTCACATAGATGTTAAACATATTAATTCATTCATTATATGTAAGAAAATACAATATATATTATAAAAGTAAGACATATTACTAACTGTATAAAATTAATTAATATTTTATATTTGCTTCATTTATTTTGTTAAATCTTGCATTATTATTAATTTCTTTAATAAAATATAAATGGTATTATTTTCTATTTATTATTTAATCTGCTTCTTAGAGACTAGTTTAATATTTTTTTGCTTGCCTACTCTGAAAAACAGTTTTACGTCTGTATTTTAGATCGGAAATTGATGTTTTGCAGCTTACGGCGGAAAAACCATGCGCAGCGCTCTAGAGCCATTGCAGCTTGTAAAAAAATATGATTATTTTTTTTAATTTAAAGTTTTATTTAAAAAAAAACACTTTTACAAACTTGATTTCAATCTTTGATAGACGGTTTATAAACACAATATTTTTATACAGAAGGAGAAGAACTACTATTTTTTGAGTTAATTGGTGAGGGTAATTAGTAATTAGTAGTTCTTTTTAGGATGTTGTCTTCTTTTGGAAGTTGGCTATCATCATGGCAGTTTATATTTTAGATGTTGCTGCTCTGAACAGATCTATCAATGTACATTGGAACAATTCTGGGAGGTTTTTTAGCCATGAGATTCTCTTTTTTTCTACTGAGCGCTTTTCATTGATTTTTTCTGGATTATCAGTTGTAAAATCCCATTATTCATAGGTATTTTAGTTTTTGTTTTTGAATGGTAAAGGTTATTTTTATTGTAAGTGATTTTGGCTGTCCACGGGGTTTTAAGAATGCGTTTGTATATTCACATTTTAAAGGCTTAATTTGCTTCATGTTTTTTTTTTTAGCGTCTACGGCTCTGCTCTATATAGTAGTATTTGTAGGATATAACAGCGAGCAGCTTTTATTCTTAATTCTAAATCTAATTTTTTCTGTGCTAGTAGTGTTTTTATTATTAAGAACGCAGGTTTTGCGATTTTAATTATTAAGTTTTTTTGTGTAGTTGTTATCTTCATATATTATTGTATTACGTTGTATTGGTATTTTTAGAGTTGTTCTATTATTGTGTTGTCAAGTGCCAGTGTAAGTTTTTGGCCCTTATCTTGTGCTTTACTAATGTACATTTTGTTTTCTTAAAGTTTATATTGATTCTGTGTTTGTTCCTAACGGCACGGTGTTGAGTATGGTTAGACTTTACAAATGTAATAAATAAAAGTACCTTGAAAGACGGGATTTTTAAAAGAAATACGGTCAATAACAAAAAGCTTTTTTCTTTGAAAAAATAAGGACTGGATTTTCTTACGATATAGTATGATTACATCAAAGCTAATATTAGAAGGTCATTCTGCTCTCACATTGAAATCAAAAAAGCATGTTTTTGGTGGTTTTCTTAATATTAATTAATAAATGTTGAGAAAGTTGGCGTTAAGGGTAAATGTAATTTTCTTCAAAAGTTAAAAAAAAAAATGAAAATAATTGAGTTGTTTATATTCTTTTCTAAATTTTGCCAAACTGAACTTTCAATTGATGTTTTTTTAATAACCAAAGGAGAAATATTGACAATATTGATAATCTTAATTGGGACACTAATTTGCTCCAATTAGGCAAAGTAGACAACGAATTATAATTCCGGTTTATTACCTACAACTCTCTAGAAAGAACTTGTAAATTATAGCAGGGATTTTGACAGGGAATTGTTTACTTAGGAAGCACATGTATACGTTGGACATTGAAAACAGCCCAACATGCAGAGGATGCGAAATTGATGACGAGACGATTGAACAAGTGTTATGTACCTGCTCGATTTGATATGGTTAGTGTAAGGGAATTTTTTTTCTTCTCAGCTTTTCCTGGATCTACGCCTATTCCAAATTGTTTATTGCTTTTATATTTAGACTAATTATGATCTAATATCTGCCTGCGATTTTTTGTTATTCTTTTTACTCTTCTTTTTCTTTTTCTCTGACGCTAGCGCAGCAGTTATTTGCTTGAGAACATTCTTTACTTGACTTTTTTGTTGCGTACTTTGTTTTTTATACTGATTTTTAGCATTGCTCTCTCTATGAGACTTTTTGTTTTGGATTTATGCGAATAGCTTAGATTTTGAGTATAAATCCATTTTTTTTTAAATGCCAAATGCATAGTCATATCTTTTTGGACATTTTTGAGATTTGATTTTTTACCTAGTACTAAGCATTATCCCAGCATAAGTCAACCATAACGTTTAGTTGTGTATTGGGGCATCGAGATGAAGTTTCTACTGAAAGAAGTACGATGGGCATATTTTGGGCAAGCGAGTGCAGTGAACTTTGTCTTACTCAAGGATGCTTTTTAAAGAGTTATTTTTTGGACTCGGGTTTTTGAAGGCCGTTTCAGTGATTTTTAGAGTTTTTTTATATATGATTAAATCTTTAGCTTTTGGTTAGTTTTTGAACATTACAATATGTAAATCTAATGGAAGTAGGGACGAATATTAAAGTGCTATAGAACTTACAAAATTTATTGAAAATTATTTTTTTTTACTAACATATTATGTAACATCTCTCATTTATGTATGAAAAATTATATTTTCCATATGACCACCCAACGCGCGGCAATGAACAATGCGTTATTAAAATTTTGGTGGGATGTTAATAACGCTTTGAGTTTTTTTCTTCAATTTCTATATTGTTTGTGATTTGTTTACGTACATTTATGATTTCACAAATTTTCACACAAAAAGTCATAAGGCGTAAGATTGCATGATCTGGCAGGTTATTCCTGGTTGAGGAAACTTTTTGTCCCATCATCTTGTTGAAACCCAAAGTCATTTTCATCCACAACTCGGAAAACCAATCAGAAAGCATGTTTCTGTAACAGGCCGATCACTTTTCCAGAACCCACACCACACAGTCGTGCCTTGTGGATGCATCTTATTTTCCACTTGCGGTTTGTCTGTACCCCAAATTCTGCAGTTCTGCTTATTGACAAATCCACTAAGGTGGAAGTGCGCCTCATTTGTGAAAATGATTCTTTTTGTGAAGTTATTGTTTTCTTCTTGTCGAGCCAAGACCCACTGAGCAAATTGATGTCTCTTTCTATGATCTGCAGGCTTCAACTCTTGTGTAAGTTAAATCTTGTACCCATGCATTTTCAGATCTTTTAAAAGGATTACATGCAGTGAACTTGGTAATAAATTCAGTTGTTGGGCTTGTTGGCAAACCGATTTTCTGGGGCTTACGGTTGCATTATTACGCACGACAGCAATGTTTTCTTGTGTTCGAACAACAATGCTTAATAAACAAAAGCGATAAGGCTACTAATGGGAAACATGAAAATCTCACGGCTGCCAACCAGAACACAGAACAAAATGGCGCTAAATTCAAATTGGTTCTTACTTCCTGGACACCTAGTACTTACTTATACTGGTTTGATGTGAGCACTGAATTAACGAATTTTTCAATTGCGTTGTAATTGAATGATTTTTTGTTTTAAAGAAGATTTTGATGAAAACTTGTTGCTTTGTTTTGTGTTGTACGACATGATAAAGACGATAGGCTACTAATAGTGACCGTACTGATTTGACTTGACTAGGGTTGTACAATCTCTAGGTTAGTTTTGTTGTTTTTCTTGGTTATTTCCTGTAGTAGTTAGCAGTAGTATAAACTAAGCGATACAGCTTTTATGCCTTTAGGGCTGAATTTTTGTTTTTTTTTTTGTTTTGATTTTGTATTTTTTTATAGACATACTGCCTAGAGTTGTTGTTGTTTTCTGTTTCAGAATTTGACTAGTAAAACTGTTTCTGCAGCTCGAACAGAGGGACTGCTTTCGGGTTTTGTTGTGTGAGTGGTTAATGTCTGTGAACAAAAACAAAGTTTATTAAAAATTTAGATTCAGGGGAGGCTCGAGTTTTTTGCTGTCACTTTGGACTGTTTTCAAGCAAACAACAAATTCAAAAAAATTATAGAGAACAAATATGGCTCAAATCTTAAATTTATGACATTTTTGAGTTTGTTGGAATGTTTGAATATAGTTCTAGTTGACAGTAAGAAAACTACAAAAATTGCACTTGAAAATTTAATTTTAATTTAAACGTCTTGACATTGCAGATCATAACCTTCTATGACTTTTTCTTTTGTCCCCTTTCCTAAATCTACTTACAAATTGACAGCAAAAAACCGATACACGATATCTCTGCTGCCCACGGTTAACTTTATTAGCTGGTACAAGACTTTTTAGCTAAATCAGGTTTTACTGTTGGGGACGTTTTGATTCAGATTTAACGTTTGAATAAAAATGGATAAATTGGTATACGAAACGCTGGTCGAGACGATTTCTTGACGTTGGAAGAAGGCGTTTTGTTATATAATCTTGGACGTTGCTTCCGTGCCAGCAACAGAACAATTTAAGATTTATTTTTGTACTTGCGGAGAATAGGTTTTGACATTCATGATGTAACAATTCTTTTTAACTTTTTAAACAAATCATCTATTTTGATAATAGGTGACGGTGTTGCCGGGATTGGTTTAGGGTAGTTCAATAATAAAAGTGTTTACAAGATATTTACTATGAGTTAAGATGACGATGTATCTTAAATGTTTAAACACTTGCAGTCTTGGATATATACAAAATAATTCATGTTAGTGTTTTTGTATAACTACTAATTTTTCTAAAATCTTAATTTACAAAAATATTCTACAAAGCAAACCCGATTACTGTTAGTGACTATACATAATTAGCCTTGCAGGGAGGTGCAGTGTTAGGCTAGAGTTGTAGTTTATTTTTTGTATTTTTTGATAATACCGATTGGTTGAAGTTGGCATTTATTGTTGGAAGCTGTGCGCTGTAGCATCAGCTAAGCGATGTGATTTGTAAGTTGGTGGAATGGAATTTTTGTTTGCACTTTCTTGGTAAACATCTGGTCTAGAGATGATGTGGTTTGGGGTTTTGATCGGCATGCAAATTCGGCTAAAAGTTTAAAAAATATGTTATTCACAAAGAATTTATTATGAGTCCGCTGTGGTCAAAATGTCTAAAAAGTTTTTGAGGTAATATGCTTTTCTGTAGATCATTTTACTAAAACTAGTCTACTGAGTGTTTATCTGGTACCACGGAGGCCAAGAGACGCTTAAGATTAAAAATGGTTTGTCTAATAGAGGGTGGACTTGCAAAGATAGTGGTTAAATGCGTGCTTGAAAGTGGGTGCACAGCGGTTAATTTTACAAGCATAGGTGAGGCGCATTGCACGTGCATTTACTTGCTGGGGAATGAGATGCGTCTACAACTTTGCTTTTACCTGTAAAGCCAGAGGGACTTGCGTCTTAAAGGCGATATAGGTATCTTTGTTTACACTCAATGGCGTGTTTTGATCTCAGCCTATACGGACATTAACTGTAAGACTTATCAGGGCGGATGTTGTTGTTTAAATAAGTTTTTAAATTATTTTGTTTTTATTATTATTAAAAAAAAACAGCCGAAACTAGTCTAAATTAATAAAAATAGTACACTAAAGTAATAAACTTTATTAAAATAACTAAACCTCAATTGTGTGCAAAAAAATAGATAAATAAATACTTAATATAACAGTAATTGAAAGCACGATATGCACTGACATTTGAGGCGTTGAGGTTGCAAAACAACTGCAAATGATTATTTAGATTACACTGACTTGTAAGGTCACTTCTGGTGCTGAGCCAAAGCCTATAGCTTTTTTTTGGAACTGACTGACTTTGCTGGGAGGCACTTGGCAGGGCTTTGGCTTAAGTTCTAGGACTTTTTTGGTTGCTTTTGGTGGTGGCAGTTGTCTTGCAAACTAACTTTGGCTGCAGTTGGAATTGACACTAAGACTGTGGATGGTATGGATTTTACTTGGCTTTAGAAAAAAGAATCAATTCTGTATCTATATCGGGGTATGCAAACAATTGTCGCAAAGTTGCTCTTTTGAAGCAAATGTTGTATTATTATAAAGTTAAAATTAGCCTAAAAAATGCAAAATTTTATGATTTGCGTATATAGGTTAGTTTATTGGAAACTTTTATGGTAAAATGAGGTTTTTTTTTTGCAAAGTCTCACTTTTGATGCAAATGTTGTGACTATTGTTTGTCTTACCACTGTAAAAAATTAAAATTAATTTTAAATGATGCGCAAATGATTGTAGATGCACATGGTTAAGTTGGTTTGCTTAGAAAAGTAATAAAGTGATTATTATTTTATATTTGGTGGCGTACATTTCTCAACAAATTGTGACGAAATGCGTGTGGCATTATTGTCAATGTTCTTAAATTCTGCTGGATTATTTGAATCAATTTTTGTTAAAAAATAATATTAATAAATTATTACTAAATGTGTTTGTTAAATTAAATATTTGTTTTAATGAAGAATTAGGTTTAAACCTTTGCCAATAAAAATCAATTTTATTAACTAATTTACTGGAATGCAAAAAAATATAATCAAATCAAATGAATTCAATCGATTCTCAGAGTAAATCCGTGCACGTAAATCGGTAAGAAACTTTTTTCCAGCAGTAACCACCCTCCTCATGTAAATAAGCGACATTTTCTTTCTTGTTGCGTGGAGTTAAGATTTAGCCCGTGTTTTTGCTTGTTTGTATTCGGGACCGTCGCTGGTGAGTTTGCAGACGTTGACTGTGCCCTCGCTAATAAACGAAGACAAATGTTTCTTGCGCGAACGCGAGTCAATAGACACAGCTTTAGCTAAACTACCCTCATAGTGTTGCCCCATTAGACTATGCACGTCTTACATGACCATTTATTATCAGCCATCTGCTATTGTTATACCACTCAACTACTAAAAGAACTTTTTGACGAAAATATTCTTTGTGATTTGAGGTTGTAAAATTTATATCAGTTTTTAATTGCAATTTTCTAGAAGACGATAATAAATTACCGGTTTACTATTTTATTTTTTATTGTTATTATAGGGAAATTGTTTTTTAATTAAGTGTTGGCTGCATTGAGTATTAACTGCAATGATTAATTAGGTAATTAATGATTAATGGTTCTATGGAAGACTATGCTTAAAGTAAAGTTAGTTTGGTTATAGTTAGAGCTATCAATATTCATATTACAATGCAAGCAAAAAATAATAACGGACAAAACAAAATAGTTCCGGTGATTAAGCACTATTTGTTGGAAATAAAATTGATTACATTTTATTGATAATTTAACTTATCCTTGAATAAAGAATCAAATGTTTGTCTCAGTTTTGTAGCAATATATTGATTGCTCTTAGGTAAATTCAATTTTCCTGACCATTGTTGAGTTTATACCTGTGCATAGGTGATAACAGGTGTTATGTTATCGACGGGACCAACCATTTAAAGTGCTTTGGGGGGTTTGTGTAATTTTCCAGGAAATGCAGTTTGAAAGACTTAAGTTCGATTACTTCCAATCATTTCTTTAGTTAATAATATTACAATAAGGAAATTTAATTATATTTTCTAGCTGATATAAACAATTCATAAATAATATAATTAATAGAACACATTAACCCTGAAATTTTATCACATTAATTTTATATTGTTTTAATTAATTTATAATCAGTGATCACAGCTAATTTATTAGTTGTCATTGCGAATTATAATTAGTTATTAAATGTAATCTCAAAATATTTACTACCAATAAATTTTATATTAATATTCAATGACCAGTTCGCGATGGTTTTAAACGTAACCGAGAACAGTAAATTATTGTCCGGTTCGAATTGTTTAATTATCGGCTTGTAATCCTCTTGTAATATTTAACCATATTAGCAAATGGTTAATTACTTATTAATCTAAATACACATACACAATTATATTCTATTATAATATAATTTATATTTGATTGTCAAATAATGGTAAATCCAAATAAATTTACTAATTTTCTGTACATTATTTAATAAATATTTATTTGCTGGATTGCTTATTATAAGGTGTTTTGTCTTTATTAGTATCTTATTATAGAAGTTCTCATTATTTATCCAATGAATTATTAACAATTACTTTGATATCTCTAGAATTCTAGCGGTATCTCAAGAGTTTCCATTGCCTGTCCTTTGTTCGTTAATAAGCTGCGATCAATAAATATAACTAATAAGCGTTTTCAGTCATCTTCATCTGTGCTCGAGGACGGCCTTCGGCTTTTTAACTCGAGATGATATTCTTAGCAATTATTGTAAATCTATCAGACGTAATTATGTAGCCTGCATTGTAAGGAGGTTAAATTTATACATAAATAAGTTATGATATTTTATTGGTTTAAAAACTTGTTGATGTATTTTATAAAAAAATATTTTTGAATAAATTTTTGTTATAAGCACGTTTTTGTGATATATTATGTGAAGTGGTTAATTAGAATTAAAAAAAAATTTATATTGTATATATTACGTTGAAAGTACTAGGAGTATATTCTTATATTCTAATTAGCCGTTTGATTTCTCACCCCTGATGCTGAACAAATATTAGGACATAGCACAACACAAGCTAAAGACTATCATCCTACATCTCAAATATATAGTCGCTAGCTTTTGTGTTAGCAAGACAATTATGTTTAGAAAAACTCTACAAAGATATATTAGCATTACGCTTCTTTCCACTATTCTTATACGATTCGATACGTTCAAAAGATCTATTGTGTTTAGTTGAATTTAGAATGTTAATAAAATTCTTGTAGGGACGAAACTTATATTTTGGAACAAAAAAAATTATAGAAATTTATAATTTTTTTTGTTTTATTTTTTAACCCTATACAGTTACTGCTTTTTATTTAGGCAGAAGATATGCAAAAGAATTGTCTTCTATGGGTAGAAGTTTTTTTGGTCTAGGTTGGAGCTGGCAAAAAGTTAGTATTATAGATTAATTGTTAAATGTTTTAACTTTTTGTCGGATGTTGTTCTAGATACAATGCGCGGTGTTGCGTTGGTAATAATTGACTGATTAATTTTCAATACATCTACTTTTACTATAAAACTTGTAATTGATTTGAAATTGAAGGTCAGGAATTTGTGCTTCTTGAGTTTTTTCAGCATTTTGCACTAATTAGTCATTTTTTATTATGCTTTGGTTCACCTGGCTTCCAGTTTTTCCTTTTTTTGCTTTGCAACATGATAGTGTTCAGGTTGGTAAATTACTGCGGAATTTTGGCATTTTAGGCAACGTTTCTGCTAATAGGTAACTTAATTTTGCTTGGATTTGTTGTCATTGCTGTTTGTGGTTCTTGATTAGAAATAATTGTTTCCAGTAAGACTTTACTTGGGGTGAGGTGGTAGCATCGTTAGTTCTAATGCACAGTTAGTGGCTATGAACAATTATGTTGATCCATAGTATTTTACGAATTTTGTTTGTTTGTTAGTTAATGGTAGGTAGTTGTGCTACAGTGACGGGTCGTCTACTTGGCAGAGGACGAACAATTGGAATCAATGTTACTCAGAGCACAAAAACTTGCTGTTTTAAAAGGTTGATGAAAACTTTACTAGTTGCGTTACTGATAGCAAAACTATCCACCCAGCGTGTACATGATTATGAAGATGAACGGATTACTGGGGGGAGTTGTAATATTTATTTTAAATTTCTACTAACAATGATCCAACATAAGATTATCATCATTAGCCATTTTTCACCCCACTGCAGGCGCTTTAACTTTTTTTTATTCATAATGCTGGAAATTTACATTACGGGTGGATCTATAATTTTTAAGTGAATTCCGAACTACTGAAGAGATTATTAATCTACTCCATGCCAGAGAAGTCATGAAAGTCTACGCTGACAAGGCGGGTTGGGGAATGGGAGAGCGTATTAACGTTTAAAATGGTTTATGTTGTGAAATTCAAACTCAAGATCTTTAGTGCTGCAGTCATATAGACTAATTCTTCACGCTCCCTAACTTGATTCTAGTTATACCAACTATAAGGCTATTAAACTGCAGCACGGTTTGACTAGTGTTTAGGTCAGACGAAAAAATGGATAATTACGATCAAGGAAATTTTAGTAAGCCATAAAGATATGAAAACACTCAAGAACGAAATCATCTTCATTAGAGTAGTGACAGTTTAAGACGCTGTAGTATATAGTGTATCAAGGGCCAATAATAAGTTTTAGTAGCTTGTCGCTATAGTGTATAGTGTATTGCATTTAGCAACAAGAAGGAGCAAAGCGAAGGGCTGCTAAAGTGTTTTGGCACGAGTTACACTCAATATTTTTTGTCTGCCCTAAATAAAAACATTGCTTCAAGAAATCACAAAGTTTATTATAATCTGTTACTATGCCTTCTTCTATGAGGTCACATTTGGAAATTTAAGGATTTCAACGTGGTTGCAATATTAAATAACCCATGGAATTCTCTAAAGATTTTTACGTATGGGTGACAAGTGCACGTCGCAGGGTATTAAGAGAATCTTAAAAAGAAATTACTTTAACTTTGTTGGCATGCCGCAAAATACGTGTAGATGCATAATCGGTACGTTTGAACGGTATATGAAATAAATAGTCATTGCGTAAAACTCGAGTTGGGACATGAATACCTATAGAGTTGAGCAAGTCAGGACAGTCAATAATCATACAAAACACTTTAAAAACTTGTGTCACGTCAAAATTAAAACGTCTTTTTTAAAGACTGGTCATGTTAAATGTAGAAAGCAGTTCCATATAGCTGCCTGCAATGTTGCATTTGTACTCAAAAAACGAACAAACTTTTATTGAATCTGTTTGATTTTTTCGTTACTGATGCCGGTGTATGGAGACTACACATTTGAACAATATTCGAGATAAGGGCGTACTAGAGCGTTGTAAAGGATAAATAAAGTACAAGGGTCACAAAACTCTTTAGAGTTACGCTTGACAAATCCTAAAATTTGATAAGCTTTAGACACGACAGTGTCAATATGTAGTGTAAATGAAAGGCTTGAATTAAACGTAATGCCTGAATTACGAATAGTGTTAACTCTTGACAAGATTTCATTCATGAGAAAGTAACTATACATCGTCGTAGATTGACGTCTAGAAAATGTTATCACTTTGCACTTATTTAAATTAAGTAGTAAGTTATTAGCCTGACACCAAAAAGAAAAAAAAAATGTACTTCTTTATAAAGTAGTACAGCATCATCCAAAGACTGAATTTTTATAAAGATTTTTTTATCGTCCGCAAATAATAAACAACGCGCATTAGAAAAACAGTGTACTACACCTGACGTAACATCAATATTACATGAAACGCACTGACCGATGCGCACAAATTGAGATTTGTTAGATAAATAGGATTGAATCCACAGTAACAAGGTGCCATTAACTCCAATACTACGTAGTTTTGTAATTAGTATCTTGTGGTCAACGGTATTAAAAGCTTTTGAAAAGTCAGTGTAAACTGAATCTACCTGGAATATGTTTTTAGCGCATCTGTTATACAAGATTCGTACAACAAATGGTTGGAAGATGTTGATTTGCCAGTTCAAAAACCGTGTTAATTGAAAGCAGTTTCAGATTGCAGAATGGCAGTCAATTGACAACTAACTATCTTTTTAAAAACTTTTGAAATGACTGAGAAAATAGATATAGGTCTATAGTTTGTTACATCATTTTTAGCACCGGATTTATGAATCGGAGTGACATAAGCTTGTTTCCAGGAAGTAGGAAAAGTACCCTTGACCAGAGATAAGTTAAATAAAAGCCATAAGGGCCGACAAAGGACAAACGCACATTTGTTGAAAAAGTTGTTGGATTTTAATACTGACGTTTGTAGACAATATCAGATATCTTTAAAACAAGATGCTATTTATTTATATGGGTAGGAATAGACGGTGGAGAGAATGTGCTGTGTGAACTCATAGATGACGTCAGCGGACTTTAAATTAACCCAATAAAATAAGCAAAGAGATTTACAATGCCATCAGTGGTGTCATTTTGAGAAATGCCATTTCTGAAAGAAGATGGTATCTGATTACTGCTACGTTTAGTTTTGACGTGCCCCCAAAAAGCTTTAGGATTAGTTTTAATGAATTTTCCACTTTTTTTAATGTGATTAGATAACACGTATTAGCCAATTGCTTACACTTATCACGTATTGAACTAAATTTGTGGTAGGCAGCTGCTGATCTAGACAGCACATATGCTTTGTGTAATTTTTTTTTAAACACAACACAAGGTCTTTTAGCACTCTTGTGAACCATATTGGAAATTTATAGGTTTTTTTATATCACGTATTTATTTTGGGCTCATAATGGTCGATTGTGTCAAAAACTAAGGAATAAAAACGGTGACATGCTTCATCAATATTACAATCGACAAACATATTATCTCACCTTGTATTGAGGAAGCATCATTTAAGGAAACGTAATCAGCATGCTTGAAATTATATTGTATCACGTCTTTTCCACACTATACGTTGTCTGGTGTATCCTGTAAAGAGTTAAGTCTTAAAACTAGATCTAAAGCAGGATGTTGAAGATTGCATGGTACAATAGGAAACAGCGATATTCTGTAAGGCTCAAGTTTAAAGAAAATGCTAAAGGTGCAAGCAATAAATTTAACAAAACCAAATGTTTAGTATGTAGTTCAATTGATGCGAATTAATATACCCAAACGTGTTAGCAATTTATGGAGTGTGCAAACTAAGTGTATTGAAAGCAAACATATTATCTATATTGGGAATGCTACGCTCTGCATCACACTGTTGGTCACCCATTCAAGTCTCGGCAGATCCAGCCGTTGGTTAACTTTTGTTATTGAAGTTTACATATTTTCTCTGTCGTGCTACCGAGAAATATACATCTCTTTTCCTACTGATTAAAATTGTTTTATAATGCTACCAAAAAGCATACAGCTTCCAAATGTAAATAATATTGGCCAGTTTTTTTTTTTTAATGCGGCATTTTTTTATTTTTTTTTTGTATTTTGCATGTAATTTGAGAAACTTGATGACTTGAGTGGAGACATGCAGTTAACATTGTTATCTGAACATTATTAATGATTTGTTTGGCATTATTGGTTATTTGAGAAGTATTTATATTGATGACAAAGATATACGAATAATTTATAACTTGTGTTGGCAACAATAACGTTAAAATCAACCATGGATATACTGGATATCTGACTCGCGTTTATAAAGTGAAGCAAAATATTTTACGGTGGCCATTTTCTGAGTGACTTGATAATACTAAATATGTATTAAAAACATCTTACATTTTATCATTTTAGTTTTTTAAACATTTAAAACATGCGTTATATGCTACTAACGTTGTAAACTAACTATTAAAATGTTCCGGACAACAATTGGTTAATTGGATCCAAAGTTAAGACCAATAATGCGTTTGTGATAAAAAGTTAATATCTTCTTGAACCAATTTTTAAATCAACATTACTACACGTATTGCTGACGTTTTACTATCATAGTTAAACTTTGTATATACAAGGGTTTTTTGCGGTAATGTAGTTTTTTAAAAATATACTTAATAATTCTTTTGAAAAATTAAAGCCGTATAACTTTTTTACGAAAATCAATAAAAAATTTGGCAACAATCGTAAAGCATCACCAAACATAGGCCATTTACGTAGAGCGTTTAGATTTATGTGCGTGCCATCTGCAATGAAAGTGATCTTTTATATGTTAAATAAACTGAATTAATTTTTCTAGCTTAATTACCAATTAAAATAAGTTTTAACATTGTATACATTATATGCATTATGTATATGATAAGAACGTTGAAGTTTTGTAAAAGAATAAAAAAAATTGGTTTGTAAATAAATCAGTGGCGTGCAAAAGATCAAAGTAAGATTTAAATTTCAGAATAACAATTTTTGTTTTTTTGCAAGTTACTGTTTTATTTGCAAAAAGTCTACAAATAAAAATTTAATTACACCATGTAAATGGCTTATATTTTGTGCTAAGTTACGATTATTGCCGGTTTTTGTACTATTGCTCATAAAAAAAGTTGTGGATGTTTACATTATTTAGGAATTTGCAAGTGTTTTTTTTTTCAAGTTACTGTACTGCAAAAATCAATGCATATATAAAGTTTGACTATGATAATAAAACGTCAGTAATACGTGTAATAATTTTGTTCAAAATTTTGACTTAAGTTGGTAAGTCAATTTAAAATATAATAATTGTTTATTAAAAATTCATTTTTTGTCTTAATTTTAGATCCAAATAACCAATTTTTGTCCGGATTATCTTAATAGTTTCTTGTTACTGTTAGTGACATATAAAACATGTTTAAAATGTATAGTACCCAAAAATAATTAAATGTAAGATGTTTTTAATATTTACTTTGTATTACCAAGTCACACATAAAATGTCCGTCGTAATATAATTTGCTTCACTATAGAAACGCATCAACATAGGGAGTCAGGTATCCAGTTATATATATATATATATATATATATATATATATATATATATATATATATATATATATCCATGAAATCAACAGACAAAGCCTGGCGAAAAAAAAAATGAAATAAAGAAAGCAGTTTCTTAAGGGTGCATGTTGTTTTTAATATTTTTAACTTTTATGGATCTGGAAATAGGCTTACAGGTTTTATTTATCATCTTCTTGATAGCTTACGATAGCTGGTGTGTAAGCAGAAAAATATGTTTTTAGAAAAGGATTATGCAAATTTATATTAGCCTTGAGTCTTTTTTAAATATTAGTTTACTTGTGTCAGCTATTATTTAGTTTAAAGGTAAATTCTTGCAGTTGTTGGTATTATTTGCTATTAAATTATGTGTAGTACAAATTGAAGTCAATTTTTAATAAAGTGTTTTTTGTATTGCCATTTTTGGTTTGTTTTTTTGATGTTATGTTTGACAACTATGTGTTGAGATTAATTATACATTTCTACATATAGTTGTTGTGGTAAAAGTCACAAGGTGTTAACCAGAACTTGTAGTGGGATTGTGTTGATTGCCATATTTTAATGCATGGACACCAATGGAAAGACCTTGCGGGATTACTTCATTGGTCACATTTCCTTGTTGCATTTACTAGGTTATTTTGCTTTCAGTTGTTTTTCATCACTTTTCTTAGAATTAAGTATGCTGCTTAGAACGGATTTTACGCTCATTTTTTTTGTTTTGCTGTCTAGCATGTGCGTGGTTATGTTGTCCAGCTTTCTCTTTCTGCAGCCAATTTGCCGCATTCTAGGACCGTGTTCTCCGGTGTATCAATAGAGCCGCAATATGGGCAGTCTTTGTTATTCCGCAGCTTAAACCTGTACCGGTAAGACGAGAAACATCCGTGTCCGCTTAAAAACTGGGTGAGGTAGTAATCAACCACGGGTGCGTTTTCTGGAAATCCATGGTTTTACGCTTTTGATAAGAGTTTACTTTGCATTGCCGCTGCTTTTCTGCCACTCTTCTTCCCATTTGCTGATCTTTGACATCCTTGCAAACCGTTTTTGCTCTGCACAGCAGGATTTTTATGACCGGTCGACACCCAGCAGGTGCAACGGAATAGTTCCGGCAATCAGCAATATTGCCTTTTTGGTGTTGGTCCTGTACGCAGATGCTATCCGTATGGCTACCTTTCTTTGCGTGCGTTCTAGTATCTCGCGGTACTCCTTTTTGTAGACCTAGTGGCTTTATGCTGGTGCCCCATATAAGATTATGGAGGAGACAACGCTGCTCACCGCCCTTCTTTTGCCTTCTTTAGGTCTGCCTATGTTGGCCATCTGTCTACTTAGAGAAGCAGCCGTCTTTTCTGCTTTTTTGCGGCTTTTGCGATGTGGAGGCTCATGTTCATGTTATGGGCTAAGGTGATACTCAGGTATTTTAGGGAGGTTTGACTTGTTTATGTGGATCCGTCAACTTTAAAAGATATGGTTGTCAGGTTTTTTCTGCTTGCTAAAATAACAGTTCTGTTTATGAGCTGCAAGTTCAAGCTTTTTCTTGTATAGCCATCTTGTAAATCTTGCTGCTGCTTATTTGGCATCTTCCACCAGATCCTCTGCGCTGTTGCCAGCAACAACCATTGCCACATCATCCGCGTAGCTTATAAGCCAGATGTTGTTAGTTGTTGCTAGACATCTTCAGCTTTAAAACTGCGTCATAATTAACGGTCCATACAGTTGGTCCTTTGACTGGCCCTTGTGGGATACTAGCTGTCACTTCCATTTTGTGACTATCTCTTATCAGAAGATTGCGATTTTCCAAATAGCTGCAGTTTATCTTTATTAAGTAGTTTGATATACCAAAACCTTGCAGTGATTCTACTATGTCACACAAGCAGCACAAATTTCTTATCCGCTCTGCATTTGTTTGTCAGTTTTTGGACCTTCTGTACTGCGTCGATAGTAGAACGTCCTTTCCTAAAGACGTACTGCATGTCCGACAAGCCGCTTTTTTGCTCAAGTTTATCTAGCAGTCTCTTGTTTAATATCTGCTCATAGAGCTTTCCAATTGCGTTGAGGATACTTAACTTTTCTTTACTTACTTACTTACTTACTTACTTACTTACTTACTTACTTACTTACTTTTCTTTTTTTTTTCTCTGCTTTCTTTACTGGTTTCTTTATCTAGAGTTAGTCTGGCTGTTTTTTATTCTGTTGGAAAGACACATTTGTTTAAAAGAGTATTTAGCGTGGTTTGTAAGGCTTCTGGACATCTTTTGACTTCTGGTAGGATACTATCCGGCCCCACCGCTTTTTTTGTTTTGAATTTTTGTCTTGCTTCCCTAATCTTTTTTTTTTGGTGATGTTGGGTATTTTCTCAGGCTTGCATGCAATGGGCGGCCACGTAACTTAACTAGTCATAGTTTTGTTTTGTTGGTCAGCTGGTTTGAAATATTATGATTAACTAATGAGGTTACTAAACGGGGAGCAAAAAAACTATAAAAGTATAAACTTCAGTTTTTTAATATATCATTGTTAACATACTACGGTCAGTTAACATTTTTTTGGGAAAGGTGTCATTGGTTTAGGCTTGCAGTGTAGTAAAAGATAAAACTAAACTTTACCCGCCGCTTACATAACCTTTTAAAATGTTTGGGAAGATGACAGTTTTTAGATCTTGATCAAGACCCGGAAGCATATCTTTATTCGAATCGATAGTCATTTTTAGACTGGACTGTACCAGCGATTGTCCAACGCCTTAAAAGATTTTCAGTAGCGCACGATTGCAGAACCGGAAAAGCACAAAAAAACTTTTGCAATCACAATATCTTGCTAACTTATTTTTCTTAAACTCATTTAGTAATATTTTGTTTTGATTTATCTTTTTGTTATGGCGCCTTATCTTTGGCGATCTTGTCTGCAGTGCTACCTTCTTAAGTTATGATTGACATGTAAAATTCAATCACAATTTACATCATAATCTCCATGGTTATCGGTAAACTAGAATCAATTTTTTTTTAATTATAATTTAGAAAATACTTCTAAAATTGTTTTTGTAGCCAAATGTACTATAGTCTATTCAATTGTAAGCTAGACCCGATTGACACACAGTTGTTTTGGTTGCGCATTTATAGTTAATACTACTAGTTTTTGTTTTTTGCCGTATTTTACCTTGATGTTGAATAGATTATATATAGTATATCTTGGCACAAACTACAATTCTAGCTGTATTTTCAAAATTTTAATGAATGGGATTTTTTTGTAAACAAATGACTTAAGAATTGTTGAGAAAAACCGACAACAGGTAAGAGTTTTGGCACATATAGCTAATTTGAGAATAAAAATAAAGTTTTTTTTGCTACTAAAAGTGCTAGCTGTACATTTTTTTTTAAATATTATTAATCATTAGCTGTTGATGTATTTAATTGGCAACATTTTTAATAAAATTGTAGTTGCTAGAATGATAAATTCCAGCAGACTAAAACATATTAAATCCTTATTTCAAATTATTAACTAAATTATTATTGTTTAATCAAATATTTATTTATTTTGTAAAATGGTTTGTAATTGTAAAGGTTTGTTTTTTGTATCGGGGCGCTAAATACTTTATCGCCGCAGCCTGTGTCAGTGACTTGAAACCACATTCATGTAAAATATTAGCATCTTGAAGTTTTTTGAGTATTCATTTAATTTATTTACCAAACTAAAAACACTTGTGATCAGGCATTATAATATTGTTTGATCAAATAGAGATATTTTAAATAGGATAAATAATGTAAAATAAAATCTTAATACTTCTGTAATATTACATCCCACACTTTATTTTCCACCTGCTAAAGATTAATTGGTTGATAAATCATAATTATTAAAACACCTTTAAGAGTAATTAATTTTACTTAAATTATTATAATTATTGAAATACTGCAAAAATATTTTTTTTATAATTATATTCATTCTTAAATAAAGATTATTTAAACCGCATTCATGTTTATTTTGTAGGTACACTTAAAAGATAGTGAATTTAAAAACAGAATGCCGCCCCTTCATATTAGCACCAAGACTTTTGAAATTAACAAGTAATAAAACACGCTGTATGCACGGATTTTAAACAGCGTGCTTGAAACTTGAGAGGGGTTTGAGGCAACAACCCTCTAACCCACAAAAATGTGTTCAACCACTGTTGCTCCCCTATATATAAGTGAATCGATTGACGTCAAAACAATTGACGAATATTTCTTCCTATTATTACAACCCGTTCGCACAAAACACTCAAAACATTCTTAAACTTAGATTTGCAAATTATTAGATTATAATGAATTCCCCTTTAACAATGCAAAAATTTACAAACGCACAATAATTATTATTTTCGGACAAAGGCGCTCCACCCCCCAATTTCCATAATAATATCCTTACTTAAGTTATTTCTGCAATCTTCCAGTGTATAATGTCTTTTAGTTCGTTAATTAACAGTATTCATTTTATATAAAGGTTTCTAATTACATAGCGTATAGCCTATAGACTTAGTAGCAGTCGCATTAATTAATTATAATTAAGTTTTAGTTCGAGTTCGGGCGATGGGCGATGGGCGAGGGATCTATGCAAGGGGTAACTGTTGGAAGGCTGCTGCTGGGGCGAGGACGTCGGAGGGGACTTGTAGAACGTGATGTGCATTTTGATCGCTACAGATATTATGCAGATCGCTACCAAACTTTACTCCCTGCACATATTTTAACCAATTTATATATACTATATATATTTGTGTGTACGAATGTGAGTGTCCGGGCTGATGCTTCAATCCCTATATGATTTGCATTACTCAGGACTTAATATTTGCTCAGCAAACTTTATGGGGCTTAGTTTTCGCTACATAATTACACTATTTATTTATCGCATTACACCGATGAGTATCAGAATGGGTATTGAACTAAGTACACATATATTTAATTAAAGTCATAACTTCCTATTTACAACATACCATATTGCCGAGTTTTATTTTTAAATAGATATTAACGATAATAGTAAATATTTTAAAATGTTTTTGTTTAGTTTTTTTTGTTTGTAATATTTATATTAACTATCAATAATATTAACTGCTAAGACAAATAAAGTTTTAAAATTACCAACATATATACAAATAAATTAACAGAAATATTTTTCAATCTCATTCTTATCAATAAATTATATAGTTGCATTAATTTGCGAACAGTGAATAGTAATTGTAAATTATTACCCAACTTGCCCGATTTCAAGCATACTGAACGTACTTCAGTGAGTATCCGAGGGTGTATTTAGAAGTTTTTTGTATTTGAGTTAGTTTAGCGGTCGAGGAATGACCTCACAAAATTTTTTTGATGTAGTGTACATAGATGAAATATTTTATGTTTGGGAATTTTATTATAGGTAAAACAATTAATGAGATCTATTCTGTACATTAAAGTTTTGGATCATATAGCATGTATATCTTGCGTCTTTTTTTCTTTTATTTGGTATTTGTTATCACTTTTTTTGAGATCTTTGTAGTGATTATTTTGTCTATTATTTTCGTAATTTTGCTTGCTTTTTCCGATTATTTTTTGGAAACTTTTGCATGTTTACTAGGAACGGTATTTCTGCAATATATGTAAGTTTTTCAATAGTGCAGAATGTCGTACATACCATTAGCAGTATTTTTTTTGCTACTCCAGCATACTGCGTGTTCTGTTTTTAAAGGCTTGTATTCAAGTAGGTTAACATAAAAATATATAGTATTGACAAAACTACACCGATAGTTTCCTTTGCTGGAGTAGTTTTTTTTTGAAAGTTTTGGATTTGTGTTTTTCTTTTACTAAATTTCTAATCAGCAGAATTTGGTGTTTTTTGTTGGATACAAGAATTGTTTTTTACAGGAGTATTAATAATACTGCATAATTCATTATTCTCATTTGTACAGATATGCCTAGCTTTGAATAATAATATATCTGAAATCAGTTGTCATATTGCTGATAGGTATTTTATGTTTTCGTTAAGGTTTTTAGGCTTTGGGTTTATATCCTATCTATTGTTTATTGCGCAGTTGTTTGTAAGATTTTCTTTCTTTTTTACTGCGAAAATTGTGCTGTTTTTTGTGTAAGCCACCAAGCTTATTTTTAGTGATAAGCTTTAGTTAGTTGTCTGTCATTTTTAATTTTTTTTAGCTTTATTTTCTCATGGCTTTGGTGAGAGGAACGAAAGTAAATGTAATTGTGAGCAAGTGTCTGTTCTTGTCTGGACAGGTCTAGATTTTAAGCGTTGGACTGAAAGGTTGTGCTACATACGCTCTTAACGGTGAATGCAATGCTACGGGTTTTTTAATGTTTTTAGAGGGTTTATATAATTAAAATTTATGGTATTTTTCAGAAGATATTGTGGTAAAACCGAAACCAGAGGTGATTTTTCAATTGTTGTTTTATAATACATTGGAGACGGTATCTTCAGTTTATATTGTCGGTTGTGAGACGTTCTTCTTTATGTTTCTGTGACTCGATAGTGGTGTTTGGTTTATTTGATTTTGTTTATTGTCACTTCTCTACACGGAAAGAAGTAGATGATAGAATAAAAAGTATTTACTTTTATTGGCTTTTATCCCGCGTAATGATAGGGGATTGGTGGTTGCATAGAAGGTAGCGTGGCACTTCTCTTGGTTGTAGTTATGTAGATGGATTGGTATCTTCTTGAGTTTAGTCATCCTTGGGTTTTGTGTAATCAAAGCAAGACCTATGGTTTACTTGGTGAAGGTGGGCGACGCGATAGTGTGGTTCTATAGGGTTCGAGGACGGACGAAAGTACACAGATTGCAGTAGTTAGGCACGTAGCCGCTACTAGGTGTGTGCACACCTCATGTTGTCGTTGGTGTTAGTGGTTTTTCGGGGCTTGGAAAATGATCCATGGTTGAGAGTACTATACCGTGAGAGTTGTTCTTGGATACAGGATAGTAATCTTTAATGTGTTTGTTGGTGGTTATCCATGGGCATTGCAGGGTTCAATTGTAGTATCGATGATGTTGGTTGCATGGTTGCTTGTTTATACGCTCTGCTTCACTTTTTTGTGGATTTGGGGGAGGAATTTCTCAAAAACTTGCAAGTTTTGGATTCACCCTCACAGGCGCTTAGCCGATTAAACTCTTTCTTATTTGAGTTCTTAGAAATTTGGCACTTACTAGGTTATGGACCTTTTTGCTTAACTGATATTGGTTGTAGTAATATAATATTGAGAGTGCACCTAGTGTGCCGGCCTTATAGGCGTTGTATAGAGATTGTGAAGAACTTGTATTACGTCTGGGAACATACTGTTGGACAGTTTATCTGGCTCAGTTTTTACACTAGGAGATGTAAAGAAGATGTAAGTTTTTTTTATGATGTTGGCGTGTTGCGCCTGGTTTTCCGCTGCATTTGCGTTAAGAGGCAGGTGCATTGGGGTGGGCTTTAGATGAAGTTTGGCTTGTTTTGTGCGAACTGTTGCAATATGCTCTGATTCCTTTGTCTTAGTGCAAGTGGAGCTATGATATGCTCTAGCGCATTTTACGCAAACACACTGTGAATTACGCCTCGATGCCGTGTGACCATAACTCTCTAGCAACGATAGCGTTTTACAATGTTAGTAGACTTACGTTTGTACTCTACTTAGACTGTAAGGTTGCACAATTTTTAGAGACACGTGTTTTCTCTTTGTGGGTTTAGTGATCACTGAACGTAACACATGGGAAAGGGCATCTTATTCTTTTCTATGCGTTTGGCTGATTAATGAGCGTACTCTAGAGCGGCAAGCTTTGCTTTTACCACATCAGTCCCGATACTTTGCGAGTGTTGCCTCGTTTTCTATTTTAGTATCATTGATTTTTTTGCTAACCACAATAAAAACATCTTCCAATAATAATATTCTGTTGAAGAAATAGAGTTTGAGTTTTGCACACCTTTTGTAACCTAAATGACAGGCTTTGTGGAAGATTGAACATAGTTGCTCTAACTTGCAAGTGTGGTTGCAGTAAGCCATTTGCTAAATCCATCAAAACAGTTTGTCTTAAAATCCTAATTTCTGGGTTATTTGCAGAATATATAATTGACGAATTAATTCCAGCTATGTTCAACATAGAATAAAAAATTACCATTGCCCATCTTAGTGTATTTCTGCTACAATTATAACTAGCGCATAGCTTGTCAACGGTGTCGACGCTTTCTTTGGTTTTATTATTGTCAATTATAATTGCCGGTTTTTGCATTACTATCTATTTTTTTTTTTAACTAGAATTATGCTCACAAAGCCTATGAACCACATCAAATGCACTATTGGACTCTTTATAAGGCCCGTGCGGTTGCTCTCTAGCATATGACTCTAATTTGCTAGTATAAAACATTTTAGTATCGCATAATGCATGTATTTTCAAACCATATTTGTTGGGGTGGTATATATACTCTATTGCTGCATCTTCCTCTAAATGGTGCTAAAATTTGATCTATTCTAGCAAATTTTGAAATGTGGTAGCTATTCTGGCAATTTAGATTGAAATTATCAAATACTTTGAGAATCGGAGCAAGTTTGTCTATTTTTATTCTTTCACTTCAAGTTTCAATTTCATCAAAACGAATACATCTTAATAAGAATCGAAACTGCAGCCATATACAATAGTCCAAAGAGAGCACGAAGTTCAATATAAATAGTTGGATATACATTTCTGGAGTTAGCATAATTTTTGGCAACTTTTGCAATTAATTTATTTGTACAATTGGTAATTGTAGTAATTATTGAATCATTAATAAAATAATTCCTTTTTTTTGTAATATTTTTTATTGATTTAGTTGCTTGAGAAAGACCAGGAAGACGTTTTATTATATATTTGTGTCTAGTTTTAAATGTTCTGCTTAGTCTTGGCATTTTTTTCCAATAGGTTTTGTTGTCTTTTCTAATAAAAGACAAACTTGAACTGTTATTTATGTCATTTTCATCAACATCAGAAATTTCTTGTTCAGATTCGCTTTCATGTAGCACACGTTTCTTTTTCATCGATTTCTAAATCATCAGAAACATCATTTTCTGTAAATACTTCCTTAGCTTAATGTACTTATTAATTAAATTAATATAAAAAATAAATAAATAAATTTTCAAGCACACCGAACTTGAAAGGGAGTAGTAACGGCGGTGTCTGACACCGCAATATTTTATACTAGACGCAACGATTAAAATTTTGCAATCAAATTTAAACTACATTTGCAAACACATTAGAAGTGCAAACTCTTAAAATATCAAGAATCAACTCCTTCTAGGTAAAGAAAAAAACTCAAATAACATTTAGTCACACATTGGGCTTTACCACTGGAAGGTTAACATTTTTTGGGTGTTGAAGTGTGTCGCTCTCGGTGTGTCATACGAATCCCCCTTATATTGTTGTCAGGTCGAAATCTACCGCTTGAGTTTGCAGAGTTCTAATTGACCTAGTGATACTCCGCTCACAAAGCGGCGTTACCACAAGTGTTCTTCTATGAGTTTTATGTTTTGCGATCATAGGGGTTTGTCTGAGGACTTTTATCAAATAGAACACGACTACTGGCGGTACATTTTTTCCGGATTGTCTTTTTATAGAACACTTGAATTAGTGAATAATTAGATGCAAAGCAACAAATGCAGTTTAACTGTTTCAGAAAATTGTATAGCATTTTGCCTATCAAATTTATTTAAAAAAAAATTAAAATTGATACAAATTTTTAAAAAAATTAGAAGCCGCTAGTAGTAGAGTACAATAGTAAAGACTCAGTCTATGAGTTATTTTATATTTAAATGACAATTTATACACAAATACAGCCAGACAGTAGAAAACTGGGAAGCCGATTTGCTAGATTACGGAATTAATCTCAGCAAAGATTAAGAAACAAAAGTTGTTGAAATTTATCTAAATGATGGTAAAGTTAAAAACATATTTGTTTTAATCTATTAACTTTGGTTTTGGTGCCTCGTAATGTTGATCTTAAAACTTGGGAAGCAAAGTGAAACTTGGTAAATACGAGAACTTTTCTATGTTAGAATTTTGATTTACTTGGTCTGATTATAACTCTTGTCGAACCGTGCTGCAATTTATTCTTTAATCATATCTACAAAATGTTAACAGTGTTGTCTCTGAGATTATTTTTAGTTATAGACGTATAGAAGGTTTAAGCCTTAACCTTCTGGTAGTTTGTTTTCAGTTTTAATTTTAAAGTTGGTGGTTTGTAGGTGAAGAAGTTGTCGATATAGTTTTGTAAAGAAAAATTGTTTTGGAAATTGTTGGATAGTGAGCGGTAAAGATGAAAACTAATAAACAAAAAATTATAGAGTTATTGCTGAGTTAAATAGAAAATCATGGTTTTTAAATGATATTCGGAGATTGTTGGGTAGAGAGGAAAATATGAACATCTTATGAACAATGATTAAGAGAGTATGGTGGGTTCTGCGGGTTTATTTAATCTGAAACTGAAAAAAAAATTGGTGAATTGTAGGTTAGAAAGTCAGTGGTCTAGTTTAGTAGAAAAGCGGGGTTTTTAAAGGAGATTTGTTGGAGATTGTAGGATAGAATGCTGAAAAGATGCAAATTTATAAAGCAAGTTTAGGAGAATATGACGAATGTGAAATAAATTTTTACGTAGCTTTCCTTAACCTACCTACAGAAATATTGTTCAGATTTTCAAGGACCAAAAAAACATTTAATTTTGATTTATTGTTAAACACTTTTTTGGAATTATAACCAGTTTTTTTGTTTACTGGAGAGAAAGCAGTATAAAAGACTGAAGAAGTTTATTGTAAAAAGTCATTGGTTCAGTTTAATATAGAATCGTGGTTTTTAAATAAAATTCTAAGGAGATTATTGGGCGGGTATGAAATAACTTACTAAGCGACGTAGCTTCTTTGTATTTAGCTACGGGAATGTTGTTAATTTTCAAGGTGCCAAAAGAGCATTTAATTTGGACGAAAAGGCATAGCAAACTTTTATCTACGTACAGCAACTACTTAACAAGTCACTGCGGATTGAGATTGCAACCTGCACGCGGTACTCGATGCTTATGCTGCAATAATGTTGCTTTTTTGTTAAACACACTTTTGAAGTGAAAATTTACCAGACGTTTTTTTTAAGTTTGCCTGGAAAAAGCAAGAGAAGAGACCGAATATGTGGATTGGTTAATACCTCGGGTTATATTATTGGCTGTCTCAACTAAGACTTCATTGTTGTAGTTAACAAGTGCTAGTTTGTCCTTGACGAATTATGGAAAAAGATATCTAAAAGCTAGTCTTAGATACTAAATTTAGACGGAAGGAAAATTGTTTTAATAAGTAATACGACAATGCAATGATAAGGTTGCAGTGACCACTACTTAATTGTATACACAACTCTTACTGGAATTGGTTTATTTTTACAGTGATGAACTTGTTTATAACCGAGGTAGGTAGCATACTACCAACAACACATTTTTTTTACACTGGAGTTATCACTGTCACCTACTATCTGTAAGTTTACCAACAACCATCTTAAGACAACATTGCACATAGCCTCCACCTGCGTCTTAGTACTAACTCTGCTAACCGACCACATCTTAAGTGAGGTTTTACTGGGAGTGAACAATACCAAACCTCTAGTATAGGACACACTGGGAGCCATAGTCAGCAACAAAACTAAATCTAAGAAACTTTATGCTGAAAAAATAGACTGACGGCTAAGTAGAGAACTATTTCTTTCTTTTCTCTAGTAAATGGTTATATAGCTGACTAAAATTTAGTTTACAATTCTGGGTGAATTCTCCACGAGCACAAACTCTACACTGAAAACCAGAAATTAATTTTAGTTCAGATTAGACTGCGTGCCGGACGTGATTCCTAGTGAAAGCAAATGAGGCAAGTAAAACCCATTTACTTTGATAAGTCAGGTATCACCGAATTAAGGCATTTTTTTTTGTTAGAAACGATCAATCAAACAACAAACTTATTTTAGAAGAGTCAATACAATTTAACTTACCTAGTTAAGCTGCTTTGTTTATTATTTCCAATCTTTGTAAAACATTGCAAGTAGTTTTGCCTAAAGGATAGTTAAGTTTTTGGGTATGGATATTGAGTTATCTGTGTTTTGCGAGAGATTTGTTTAAATGTGTTCTGCTTGCTGGTTGCTAGTTTATTTAATCATATATTTTTCTTATTCATGAAAATCTTGAAATTAATAATTAAATAATTAAGAGCAGTAGAATTTTAATTAATACACAAGTGGTTTTGGGTTTGAAAGATTTATTTGATAGTGTGGTGAAAGATGTCGCAGTTTGTCAAATAATTCTTTAAAACCCAAAACCACTTGTTTTAAAAATTATGAATCTAAAATTTTTAAATATACAATTTATATGAAAAAAAATTGTCAACACTTTAAGGAAGTATATGTTATTTTTATATCAACTAAAGTTTTTTATATTTTTGTATAATGTATAATATGCTTAATTGCTCTTTCGCCATTTCAAGCTGTTTTATGGTGCCTTTGTGGTCATAGCATTTTAACCAATTTGATTTGCTATAGTAATTTGATGGATTTAATGAAATTGTTTTTATGTAAATATATATAATGAACCAGAGAAAGAAAAAAATAGTGTTAGTGTTGTAAAATAAATTCATTGTGAGACTTCAGTAATAGCTTTAGTCTGTAGTCGTTAATACATAAAATGATTATCTCCTGTGAAAGCGATTGATTCGATGCAATAGAAAAAAGGGAGTCCTTTTATTTTCATTTGGCTACTGCAAACTGCGAATGATTGTTGAAAAAAAAATTGAAACGAGAGACAAATTACGGCAGGAATTGTTGGTAACGAGCATGACCAATACTTAAATTTTTCACAGTAATATTGAATAATTAAACACGACTTTCAATTTGATTTGCATATTTTCACGCGAGACTCGTTAGTCATTACTCATTAGTAGTTGAGTGACAGACCCCGACGGCACTGCCCGCGGTGACGTCACACGCGGCGCCCCCGCGCGCCCTCCCCACCACCAATGCCGCTTGCACTCACACCTCGCCGGCCACCCCCGACCAACTGTCACTGCATCCCTGGCGAAAAAAAAAAAACTAAAAACAAATGATTGGTGGATTGGTTTTTAGTCAGCCATGTTTAGGTACAGGTCAATACTGCACTTTTGTAATTCCATTTTTAAATGAATTCGACGCCGCTATTTTTTTATTTCCTCTGTCCGAAAATATAATAGATAAAAAACATTCGCTCTATTTCAATAAAAAAAATTAATTAAATTTAGATATTTTCCAGCGATAAAGCATCACATTTTTTTAAATATAAATATATCGAATAACGTGAAAAATATTTTTGTTGAAATATCATTATTTAAATGAATCCACGATTATTTTTTCGTTGTTTTATAAAATGCGCCCCGATCCATCATGTTCTGTCTCATTTTCGCGTTATATATCTACCGAGGGGGTGGGGAAAAATGATTATGGGTCCCGTCGCATGGATAATTACTTCGTATTATTAATTAAGCATTTTATTATAATTAAAGTTTCCAATTAATGGTCACAGACGTAGACAACTTTATTTCAAAGACAAATTATAAACTGAAGTTTCGTGTATAAACATAAAGGCGACGAAACATCCCAGCCACATTTATTAATGTAAATTACCGACCTAATTACATCATTACTAAGTAAACAATTTTTTTATTACATTAATTACAACATACATACTATTATGTCTAATTATAATAGACTGTTGCTATGTCCTACATTCATAATTTAAGAAAATCAAATTGCTCGTACTTTATTAATAATGGGACGATCTTGTTCTGTTATTTTTAATAAGACACGTCATGTTAAGCATACACTGTATCTATAGGGACACAGTTAATATTATTCAAAATGACCTTCTACTGTTATAAAGGTTTTTTTTTGCGGGGTTGCTACTTAAAAAGTTCCAAATGGTTAGCAAGGGTTTTTTATGAATAAAAAATGAGACTCAAGGGTACAGCGCAAAGTAGCATCATGCGTCTTCTATGTCTACTCAATTGTACATAGCAAGATAACATGTTATCATTTAAATCTTTTATCAGACTCAGTGGCGTATCTAGAACTTTTGTCGCACGGGGCGGTTTTCAATTTGCCGTCCTATTTAAGTCAATCAAATGATAGTTTTTATAAATTGATGTCTGTATCCGAACAAATTTTTTAGAGATATTTTCAACCCAACATTGACTTGACAATAAGGAAAAATATTCTAAATAATATAGTAATTTATAATTCATAGAACTACTATATATAAAAAAAATCCGCTCAAAAATATGTGCCGCCCGGTGCAGGCCGCTCCCACCGCCCCCTCTAGGTGCTCCACCAAAACAATACTTTTTTTTTGATCTTTTATTTTTGTTTTATAAGGTTTATTATATACATATTTTATACCATAATGCTATTGCTTTTTTCAATTTATCGTGATTTTGTGCCGATTGTATCTATTTTGGTGATACTATTTTTGTTATTTATTTTTTTTGGGGTTGAGGATGTTTTCTGTTTCTGCATGTATCACGTGTAACACTACTTTGCAATTTGTTTAGCTTGATCAATTTTACTTTATAACACCTAACCTAACAACATAGTTATTTAGAATATTTTTTGATAATTCTAGAACGTTTTATGAAATAATTATTTATGCTAGTTTTTAATGATTAGTGTACTTAATTTAACATCATCTTAGTGGTTTTTGTTCAATGCATTGACTTAATCTGTACCGGAGCTAATGTTTATGTGTGTTTTTGGAATTATTTTATAGTATTGAGCCTTTTTTTTTCAGCCAAAAAAGCTTTTATTAAGATGTTTTTGATTCTTGCTTTCTAGATGACTGCAGAGTGGGGAAAAGTTTTAAAATTTTGTCTGTTCAGATGTTTTATGATGGCTGAGTTATTAGTATTTGTTTTTATGAGGTATAGCGAAGCTGAGCTCTGCATTGCTGATTGCGTTGCCCTAGTTGCAGATGGATACTTTTTTAGTTCTATTTTGAAGGTAGTGTGATATTTTGTTATTTGCTATAATTCACATTGGATTGGATTGTATTTCTAAAGAAAAACTGTGTTGTGTTGTGTTGTATTGTCGAGGCTGTGTGTGAACTCGGTTGTGATGTTTGCAGAAATTGTGATTGCTATGAAAAGTGGGCAAATGAAGATTGAGCTGGACACTTTTATTGGTTTTATTCTGTGGTGTTTTGTTATGTAGTTGTATTATGCAGAAAATTAAATTACATTTTGGTTAGCCTATTTTTGTTTTTTTGTGGATTAGTAGGAGAATCTTCTTAAAGACTTACAAGTGTCGGGTTTGCCTTCACGGGCGCATACCGACTAAACGCCCTCTATTTTAATTTCTGGAAGTTTGGCACTTATTGGGCTATGGACTTTTCTGACTTACTGATAGTTGTCTTAGTTAGGTAAAATTAGTAGTGCATTTAGTGTGCCAGTCTTATAGGCGTTGCATAGAGATTGAGGAGAACTTGTACCATGTTTATGTCTGTGAACAGACTGTTGGACAATTTGTCTGTCACTAGTTTTTACAGTAGGAGATGTAGGGAAGATATGAGTGTTATCTTAAAATTGGCTTCTCTTGTTTGTGGCAAGCGAAAAAGAAGCTGGTTTCTGACTGTGGTGATGCTGGCGTGTTGCGTAAGAATTTTCTTTTTGTGCATTAGGATTGCTCCGGGGAGGAGCAAGAGTCTGCCGTTGAGAGGCGGGATTTTGAGAAAGGTTGGCTTGCCTTCAGCTTAATATAAGGTGGGCAGCCTTTGTAGCATGCTGCGTGCGGCTCATTGCAGGTGGGCATGTTGCAACATTAGTTGATTTTTTTGTTTTGATGCATTTGAAGCTGGGATGAGTTCCAGCGTGTTTTACGCAAACATACGGTAAATTGCACCTTGGTGCTGTGAGGTCATAGTGCTGGGAACGGTGTCATTGTACAATGCTACCGGACTTACATTTGTAGTTTTCCAGGTAACTTTGCACAATGTAGAGAGATTTATGATCTTTCGGCTTTGTGGGTTCTGCTGTAGCTAAATGTAACACGTAGGGAAGGTTTTTTTTCTTTTTTTCCATGCGTTTGACTGAAAAAGGAGCGTACTCGATAGCGATATGTTCTGCTTGCATCGCATCAGCCTCGATGCATTTGGACACGATCCTAATGACGTATTTTAAGGTTTTTTTGGACCCTAACTGATAGGTGTAGTGGTAAACATTGTTGCGCTTGACATAGTTGATTGCATGCGTTATGGGGTGTATGCGGTTGCCATCTTCCACGTTTATGGCACAATCAATGCTGATGTTTATTTTTTGTACACCGCCGACAATTCTTAGAATACGATTGTATCAAGTATAACAATAGGAGATGGAGTTTTGAGGCAGGAAACCCTGCTGCCGAAGTGTTGGGTCTTGTTGGAGGACATAAGGCGCTATTAGGCTGTGTAGAACTTTTGCTTTATGGGCTTGAGGATCTTTGGGTCTTTTAAGGCGTTTGACTTGTGGGGTCGGTTGATGGCCTAGTTGATGAAGAAGCTGAAAGAGATTTACCCGCTTTCTTTCTTAGCTTTTTGGACTTCTTGGAGTTAGTTCTTAAAATTATTATTATTTTTTTGGGTGTCGACGTTGTTTTCTAGCTGGACATTTATTTTGTTTTTGTCTTTTGGTGGGCAGGTATCTCCTGAATTTTTGGCAGGTTTCTTGAGGGAGAACTAAATTTGAAACTCTGAGGTTTTGTTGGGTTGTAAATTAACTGCTAAAGGTGCATTGGTCTTCTGGACCTTGTTAAGAGAGGTCTGGGTTGGGATTTTCGGTGTCTGGCTGGAGGGTGTGCTTAGCAATTAGTGATTTTGTGGTCATTCTGGAGGCGGATTTGCTGTTCTTAATCTTTTTGGAGATTTCTTTACGTAGGACTAGGAGCGTCTTTGCGAGATTGTACTAGATTTGCCTGATGTAGTCGGCTACGATGATCCTTTCTTTCTTGTTTTTGACCATCCTGGCAACGTACGCTTTTCCAAGCAGTATTTATTTGTATGTTGCAACTATCAGGTAACAAAAAGTTTTTTTTTTTTTTATTTTTCTTTCTTGCGTTTTGTATTATATTTAAAGAATAGCTTTTTTGTAATTTGTCAAAGAAGGTTATTTCTGGATTAGTGCTGCTTGTACTCGCTAATGCTGTTTGCAGTAGAACACAACAGTGATGGTTTGACCAGTAAATACCATAATTGACAATTCCGGTTGATATCCAATAAACACAATAATTAAGGAAGCTTTTGGAGTGTATCGTATTGGAATAAAAAAATTAAAAAAAAAAAAAATTGTGTTAAGGCGCAAACAAATGGTTGTATCATTTACATTGAACATTTTTGTAAGATTTTAACACGTTAGACTGGACACACAGTTTTTTTGTTTACATGTTTATTTTTTTTTGTGCTATACGGTTTTATTACAAAAAATGTTGATTAAAGAAGTGTTTGCTTTAGTATTTAGTGTTGCAGGTACGTTTTTTTTGTAGTTGAATGGGGTTTTTGCAGATGAGTCAGGTTTTTGAGGAAGAGATGTTGACAGTATTGGTCATTGTTGTGATGTTACTTTTAGTATTATTGCTGTCGCTTTGTATACAATAATTTATACTTGCAGGGACTAGTTAATGTTGTGTGCGATTGGTCATTGTCAGCAGTTTTAGCTATAAAAAGTCTTAAGATTATATTATGGTTAGTATAAGAACGTCATCATTGGCAGCATATGTAAATAACAAATAAGTAGTGAGTAAAAAGACACTAATTAAGTAGATAATGTCTAGGCCGATTGAAACTCAAAATGTCTTTTGTGGTGTGAAAAGCCTGACTGGTTTTCTAAAAGCAAACACATATTGCCTTTAGGTTTTTTGAGAGTGGTTGAAAAGGTTTTGGAGATGGTCGAGTTTAGCTGGGGCTTTTGCTTTTATTTTTTGTTACGATTAAGTTTTCAACATTTTTTTAACGAATAATTGTTGTTTTTTTGAAAAAAGACGTTGTGGCGAGTCAAACCTGTGGCGGGTAGTGCAATACTATAGACTTAGGTTGAAGATTGATTTGGTGGGATTAACAATCTCTAGATGAGGTGTACCCGGGATAAACTCTTGTTTAGGGTTTAGCCAATGAACAAAGAATTTATCTTAGTCCAGTTTATAAATTTAATTAAGTGTGGAGTTATAGTATTCAGTTGATTTATTACTGTAGATTGACAATGATTTAGTTTATTGGCCGCTTATTTTATATCTGTTTTATACGACGACGGATTCCTTGGCTGTGAGGTTGTGCAGCAGCTGCCGTTAATGTAGTTATAAAGATTGGGGTGCCGAGTTCTGCTTGGTATATTGTGCCAATGCGGTCTGGCGTAGATTGTTTTTGATCCAAGTCTCAACAAGGAAATGCTGCACTTGGCAAAATATTCTAGTACTAGTGGGGAACATTCAATTTTGCGCTGTGTTATATGATTACGGTGAGTCCGCTTTAATGAAGAAGAATACTGTTTTACTGGCTTGGAAAGTGAAAAGTTATAGTTATGAAAATGTATTTAGACATTTTTGCACGGGAAAGGAAAATCTTTAAAAGACACTGGTTAGCCCGTACTATTCAGTAGTGTCAAATTTTTACTGATACGGTTTGGTGGCGTTTTTTGCATTGCGGTTCTGCTAGACCTATGTAAGCCTCTGACGTTTTACTCTTTTTGCCAAGGTGTTAAGGCCATATCAAAGTTTTAGAGCGTTAAGGGCTTATTAGGGAGCTGCTCGGGTGCTAACTCAGTATCAAATTCTTGGTGTCATTAAGGATTTATTAATTGTCCAGGCAAAACTTTTGCTAGAATCCACAAACTGTTGGAAAATAAGTAGTCGAGAATGTTGTTGGTCAAACTCTTTGTTTTTTTAATTGATTCTGTTCTGGGTCTTTTATAGACCAGATTGTGTTTCTAAATACGACAACCACTTTGTCGAAGAAAACTTGAATAATTTTGTGGCAAATTGTTCTCGTCTACCGTGACAATAGATACAGAGCGTTTAAAGTATTTAATAACAAAGTTTTGACAGTTTTAGCATTTGATCTATCTTGATTAAATTGTGAAATGAACATTTTCTTGCCCTGACACTTACATTTTTGGATTTTATGATTTATGGCCTTTATATTTAATTGTTGAGCGTATTATATTATTATAGGCATTGCTGATTTTTAGCATTATATTTATATGTTTTTTCTTGTTTTAGGTGAGTTTTGCAATTTGTTGAGTTTCATTCACACAAAATTTATGTAAGTAGTTTACGTTTTATTACTATACTATTGTTTTTTATAATAATTCAAGTATATTCATTTACAATAATACATTACTTTTTTTATATACTAACATTTTAAGATTACAACATTAAAAACTGTTATTCTAACTAAAATATGTAAAAAGCAAAACTATACAGTATTAGGTTTAATTAAGTTAAATAAGTTTAGTACAACAACGAGGTTTTTATGACAATTAAAATATAGGCCGCCACATTATTATTTTTTTAACCGTATTTTATCTTGAACCATTTTTTCTGATACATCTAAAAGTGCCCTAACTAGAATTATACAAATAAAAAGATAACTTAGTGATACAGTGCTAGCTTAGCCTGATATGAGCCCGGGGTTTGACTTACTTAAGTGTGATTTCAAAGTTACCTACAGTAGTTTTAATAAAGCTTGGCTGTTAAAGGGTAGTTCATTTAATGGTTCCTTTTTAAAAATTCAAAAAAATAAACAAAAAACAATTATTTTTTTTGGTATATTATTGGTTTATTCGAAAGAGCAAACATTCTTATTATTTATAGAACATAATTTCATGTGGCTACCTCGGCAGGCTTTGCAGTAGCGCATTTTGTTAACTTAATTTTTCAAAACCTTGGTGACGGTTTCTGGTTCTATCTCACAAATGGCTTGCTCGACATTTGCCTTAAGGGCCTGAATTGGTAATGGATTGTTTGCTTAGCGTTGGTTCTTCACGGCACCCCACAAAAAATGTCTAACGGTGCGCCATCCTGCTGAAATCAAAGATCGTCCAGTCTTTAATTTCCGGCTACATTTTTTTATCATGCCCTTGTAGCGCTTACCGTTGACAGAAATGGCGTTTCTAGCAGCATTTTTAAAGAAAAATGAACTAATGATACCACCGCTTCAAAATCCGCATCAAACAGTCACTCTCTGAGGATTCTTAGATGCGACAGTTAACATAGCCGCCGAGATGAAAATGCGCTTCATTAGAAAAGATGATTTTTTGAGGAAAATTGTTGTTCATTTGGAGCTGCTTTAAGGCTCAAACTGAGAAGCGATAACGAACCGGATGGTCGTCTACCTTCAATTGCTGAGTCAATTGGACCTTATAAGCGAGTAATGCGGGATCTTTGTGCAAAATTTGCATCAGGCTGGTGCGTGAAATGTTGAGTTTTTGAGATCGATGGTTAGTCGATATTCCAGGATTGAGTCGCACACTTTCGGCTGCGCAGCCACATTCTTGTCAGTGCGCACCGTACGACGGCGGGGACCGTGTGTGTAGGCCACTTGCACGCCAGTCTCACGAACTTTTTGCTCAAGTTTGCGTACAGACCCCGCGGTGGGGGCCTCATTTTGGCCAAAACTTTTTTTCAATAAACGCACTGTTTAGGCTACACAGTATTGACTTTGGAATTAAGTTTGCAATATTTCCCAACGTTGTTCAAGCGTAAAGCGATTTATTTTGTTCTGCGGAGATATGATATTGACTTTCTGTCAAGATATCCTACGGGAAAGACCTATCACTGTCAAAATAACAAATGATTAAAATGATACTACTATATGGATCACCCTTTATATCAGGCAACTTAATATACAGGTAAACATTGTTTGCTCTTATGCTTTCGCCCGTTTTAGCATATTTCTTCAGGGGCGGAGCTACCTGTAAGTAATGTTTTGCAATGCGGAAGAGCCTACAAGCATAGGGGGTCCCAGACGTTTATTTCAAAACCTGGGCTTCCCCAAAATTTACAAGATAAAGGTTATATTTTCAGAACCGTTTCTGAGTGAGCCATTTTCTATATTTTGCGGTGGGGTCCAAAAATTCTAACTCCGCCAATGCTTGCTTATTTGATTAGTTTTTTTGATCTCAGATTATTCTTGCGAAACCTTCTTGTTGGAATGTTTGAAATTAAGAAAAAAAGGACATTTCAGTTTTTAGGTCAATGTCGCAAAATTTTTGTAAAAAATATGAAGAAAGTGTTTGACGGTAGGATGATGTTGGCACTGCACTGCACTGGTTGCCTCTATAGAGGCAGCATGTTTTAAGTATTTGTGGCATTTATTAATTTAAGATATTATTTTTATATATGAAGATTGCGTTTCCTAGTGTATTCTGAAAACATAGAGCATATTTCAATATTATATGTTAGTTAAATAAAGCCGGCATAAAATACAATAAAATATTAAACATAACGAAATTTAAAAAACGATAAGTTTATTAAATCTGACGCTATTTTTAAGAAGTTTGAAATTGTTTTATTAAAAACAACTCCAGTCGCGTACTGAAAATTTGATCAACTCTCTCACTAGGCGACTTAGCTTAACTTAATTGTTTAGAAGTATATTTAGCTTTTAAATTAAATATTTTAAGCATGTTCCTTCAATTCTGTTTAAACAAGCTTACATTACTAGGTCAAGTGTAGAGTACATTGGTGGCATATTAATAAAACCAAATTCATTTATAAATCTTCACCCGCCAGAAAGGAGAGTGAACAAAAAAGAACAAAACAATACATAAAAAATAACTAACCTTAAAGAGCCAACCGGGGCCATTTACGTTCACACTTCCACGAATAAAATCTGCAACACGAAAAAAAAAAGGGGGCTAATTGTAATTATAAACTTGGAATAAAGGAAAAAATGTTAACGCTGATAAATTATGCGGCTAAATAGTAATTATTATCAAGCTTTATATAAAGGAGAAAAAAGCAAATCTATGTTAATCTAATTATATAATTAGACTCACATAATGGAATTAAAATGCGTGCCAAGTCTTGCAGAAATCGGATTTTCAAGTACGCAAACACACATATATTTCAATGAATAATTCATCGGGAACCGATTGTGTTTAGAATATATTCGATGCGAGAATCCGTACAACTTCAATACATATAGGGAGTGTTTAGCGAACGGGAGTGCTTATTAAACTTAAAAACAAAGGATTTTTTAATTAAACACATGGTCTCGGTTTCACACATCAATTGCGATCCATTTAAACAGGGCTGCATGTTCGCTATAATTAAATTGATACGAGACATTGCAAATACATTTGATATTTGCATTTTTATTTTCTGTTATTTTAATTTTAAATTCGGAATACTTCGCATTTTAGTTTGAGTATTTTTCTGCATTCAAATTAAATTCTGTACGTGCTGATTTTTTTTGTTTGGCGTTTCTGTTGTTTCATACGAGGTGGTTGGTTCTCTCTGTATGGTGTATGTGTGTGTGCGCTCTAAATATTTATGCGGATTATGATCGGGTTGTATTTTATATTGCGTTTGTGTGTGAGTGTGTGTAGGGGATCATTTACTAAAATGTTTTGGTGTTTGGAGAAGCGAAGAGGTTTAAACGTTTTGTCATCATTTGTTAATGCCACACTTCACTGAAAATGGAGTTTTGTTTTTTTTACATAAAGGTTAGATTTATAAAAGAATTGTTTTATTTGTTATTTACCCTAATAATTATTTTTAAATTTTTACCGATTGCGTTTTAAATCTAATATTTAAGAAATGTTTATTTACATTTTTAAACTATGTAGTGTTGTACTTATGTTATCATTATTAGTTATTGTTACTTACAGTTTTTTACCAATTTTCACGATGGCCGGCAATATCTATTTGTCAAATATATTTTTATTTGGTCGTTTTTTTGCAAGTTTTTTTTTTGTATCTTGGGAGGAAAATCTTTTTGAAATACTTTGCAAGAGTGTAGGATTTACTTTCACAGGCGCCTACCGACTAAACTTTCTCTTAAGGATTCTTAGAAGTTTGCACTTATTAGTGCAAAGACCTTCCTAACCATAATAAAGAACGTTATAGTAGAAAAACTTAAGATTGCACATTGGGCCAGCCTTAAAGAAATTAATCTAGAAGATATGCAGAAACTGTGATAATCTTCTTAAAATCAGCTTGAGTCAAGCAAAGGATAAACTGGTTTTTCTCTGATGATAGTTTAGCGTTTTGCCCCCGAGTTCCCGTTGCCTGAGCATTTCTTCGTGCTGGCATTGAAAGTGCTCTCGGAAGGTACTGGAGTCCGTCTTTGAGAAGCAGTTGCTTTGGAATGGGGTTTAGAGAACATACTTGCTTTCAACTTGAGATAGTTAGGGAATTTTTTGTAACTAGCTGTGTGGAGCTCTTTGCACGATGCGCATGTTGCTACATGCCCAGACTCTTTGGTATATTTGACCGCGGAGGTAGGATGCTCTCCGGCGCACTTAAGTGGAGTTGCATTGCAAAGCTGTGTGGCCATATCGCTGGCAACGGTGGCATTGCACAATGTGCCTTGACTTGCTTTTAATTTCAACGCTTACTGAGAGGTCGCAAAGCTCTTTAAGAGACATTTTTTTTTGCTTTTTGCGCGTTTTGAGGTAATTGAACGTACAACATGGGAAAGGATTTTTCGTCTCATTCCACGCGTTTGATTCTATAGAGAAGCATACCCCAGAGCCGATAACTCTGCCTCATCAGCCGTGACACAGTCGGGTATGTTTCAAATAACATACTTTAGCGTTTTTTCTGACGTTAATTGATATGTGTAATGGTGTACGTCGTTGGCTTTGACGTAATCTATTACAGTTCTGAAATCTGCATGCGATGTTGGATGCATGCGGATGCCATTGCGGACATTGACCAATCTATTGATGTCTTTGATAGTTGCCATCAATCCATGAAATTTTTATCTTTTACGAATTGTGATGAGAGGCGGGCGGCGTGCGTCCGCTTCTTTTGTGGGAGCTGACTGGGAAGAGTTTGTTGGAAGACTAAGGGAGTGAGAGGCTGTGCTTGAAGTGGACGTCTTGGCTATAGGGTCCGGCCGGGTGGTGGACCCTTTGGCCTTGGTGGTTGAAGACTCGGATGGTGAAGTCGCTTGACTTGTAGGACTGGCTGATGGCCTAATAATAGAAGAATTAGAAGTTTTACTCTGCGTCTTCTTCTTCTTTTTCTTTGTCTTGGAGTAGTTGACTACTTGGTACTTCTCCTTTGTAGGTGCACCGTTTAGGGCATCTCCGAATTTGTTGTCCAGCTGGAGCTCCATGGCATCTTTGTTCTCGGAGGAGCTAGATTCAACCTGGTTGGTGGCTCTTGAGGAAGGGCTGTTTTGGTGCACCAGGGATCTTGGTGAGCTGGGGCGTTGTAGCAGTTGTGGGGATTGGGGCCGGTGCTACGGCGCTGTGGCTAGCTGGTTGGAATGCTTAGCCATGAGCGCTATGAAGTCCGTTTGTGAGTTGGCTGCGCTCTTCTTAATCTCTTGCTGTCATGTCTATCCGGAGAGAGAATATGGTATCACCAAGATTGATTTTGCTTTGCTTTAGTTTGTCAGCTAAGCAGTTTTTTTGGTCTGCCTGTTCTTCGACCATTTTGATCTCTCTCCTTGGCCCTGAATTTAGGATTATCTTCTTGAATCAGTCGTAACGAGTACGGCTCAATAAGAAGAAGATTAACACTTCCCCTTATTGTAAAGAAGTATCACACATTTCTGTGTACAACTTTCTTATCTAAGAGTGCCTTATAAGTGATGTTTTTGAGAGGTCATTAAAAGTGCGCAATATAACCAAAGAGTACAATGAAGAAATTAAATCAAGTATTGGAGAAGCTAGAACGGTTTTTAATAAAATTAAAACTGTATTGTACAGTAATAACCTTAGTCTCTATCTTAAAATTAGAATACTGAAAAAAAACTAGCAAGAAGGATATACATAGATACCAATGAATAAAATAAAGAATTTTTTTGAAAATCAAAGAAAAGAAAATAACGAGGTCAGAATCATTATTACTAACTTAAATGTTTTGGTTTTAGCACATAACTACAACAGGAACCTGATAGTTTTTAAGAAGAAGTTGTTTTAATGCTGTTTTTTTATTAGAATATGTAAATTTTTGTTGTAATTTTTATTTCAATCAGTGGTGGTGGTGATATATTATGGCTTACGCTTGTTAATACTACTTCACTGCTGTCTTTGATTATGTCTTTATAAATTGAGTACACAATATACAGTACCGAATCCGTTAGTTTAGAGAATGGAGGCGTTATAATTCTAGTATCTGGTACACCCTCACTAATAATAACTGGTTACTTGGACACCAATGTATGTATTAGAAAGTTTTGGTCAAGCTTTCACAGTAGAGAATGTTTAAAGTCAGTTGTCACTAAATGAATTAGAACATATTTTATTTTTTTGCTTTACAAAATCAGATTTTGAGCATTTTGTCTTCAATATCTTAGAAACTTAAAAGTTTTGCATTTGTAACTGTACTCAAGGACAATTTAAGAATGTTTGACAAAAAGAGAGGACAATTTTAATATAATAAGTTTGCAGTCGCATCTGTGCAAACTTTAGACAAAAATGATCAGCAACCATTTATTTAAGAAACTACATTTTGATTAGCCGGTTTAACATGCAGTTTTGGAAGGGGTTTGGTACAGCAGGTCATTTACAAACAATCCATATCTTAATTGAAAAATGCATGGAATACAGCATACTTTTTCAAATGAATTTTATTGACCACCACAACGCATTTGATTTGATAGATAAGTGGTCATCTCCAGCATCTATTGAAACGGCCAGGATATACTCACGATATTTGAATCCTATTTAAATTGAGAAGGAGGATTTAGCGACTGATTGAATCTCAATGAATTGGCGTGTGCCAAGGAGATGTGTTCATCACAAAACTGAACACGGAAAATGTATTTGAAAAACTATCTTGGGAAATCAAAGGTTTAATATGCACTTTATTTATACTAACTACGATTTGCTGACAAATTTGTCTTGATAAGCAGCGATCTTAACGAATTACAACATATGATGACCCAACTCTATGAAGTATTTGGAGAGGTAGGTTTAAAATAAACTTAAAAAGATAAAAATTATAATCAACAAGGAACTACATCCAACTATTGATAATATTGTCTTTGACACGGTAACAGAGTACGTTTATCTTGGCTATTATATTAAGTTGGGCGAGCAAACCAAACTGCTTAGATCTTCAGGAAGATTCCAATGAGTTGGACAGCGAACGGGAAAAAAACTGGCAACAATTTAAGTATTATGCGGCAGCATGGGTTAGTTTGCTTAGATGCTTGCCTCTCTTGCTGGGGCACTGAATTCAAATTCTATTCTGCCGTATATTGTTTGTGAATTTGTTCAATGCTTTAACGGCATTCATGGTTTTAAACACCCAAACGTTTGTTGTCAATGATATTATTCTAAGAACAGTAGCAAGAACACAAGAGGTGGATGAAATAATAAATTATTTTTTTACCAACACTTGGGTGGGTATGTGGGCTATAGTAAAACAAGTTACTCGTCTACAACGTAGCGTTTTTTGTCAAGGGAGTTATTGTAAACTAATTGTTTGTTGTACTGCTACCAACTGGCAATTATTTTCTTTTTAAAAATAGCATCAATAACACAAGAAGTGGATGAATAAGAAATCAATTGATCAGCAACATTTGAGCGAGTGGGTTGGTTACAGTAAAAAAGCTACCCGTCTGCAACTTAAACTTAGTTTTTGCCCACCCACCTAAACGTTTGTTGTCAAGGAATTTATTGTAAGATTATTGTCTTTTGTATTGACAACAACTGCTAATTATTCTTTAGTTAAGAATAGCAGCAGGAACACCAGAGGTGGATGAAGTAACAACTTTTTTTATTATTAACACTTGGGCAGGCGGGTGGGCTACAGTATAAAAAGTTACCCGCCCACAACTTAAACTTGGTTCCCGCCCACCCACCTAAGTGTTTGTCATCAAGGAATTTAATTGAATCTAATTATCTGTTGTATTGCTAGCAACTGACAATTATTCTCATGTTAATAATAGCAGCAAGAATACAAGAGGTGAATGAAATAATGAATCTATGGATAACCAACATTTGAACGGGAGGGAGGGCCACAGTATAAGAAGCTACTCGCTCACAACTTAAATTTAGTTACCAACTACTCACACAAGCGTTTGTAGTCAAAGAACTTATTGTAAGCTAATTGTTTGTTATATTGCTAACAACTGAACAATTATTCTCTTGCTAATAATAGCAGCAGGGACAGAATAGGTGGATGAATTAAAGAATAATTAACAGTTGGGCGGGTGGCTGGGCTACAGTAGAAAAAGCTACTCGCTTACAATTTAAACTTAGTTTTTGTCAATCTACCCAAGCGTTTGTTGTTAAGGAATTTATTGCAAACTAATTGTTTGTTGTATTCCTAACAACTGACAATAATTCTCTTGTGAAGAATAGCAGCAGGAACACAAGAGGTGGATGAAATAATAAATCTATGGATTACTAATACTTGGGCGGGTGGGTTGGCTACATTAGAAGAAGCTACCTGCCTTCACACCCAAACGTTTGTCGTCAAAGAACAAGCTATTTGTTTACATATTTTGCACTTTAATAAAGATTCTGGTTTTCTTTTATTAGAATCAACTAACATTTCTTAAAAATGATTAAATATTTTTGAGACTATGACGTTATTTGGAAACTTTGTGCATCTTTTAGAGACATCCGATTACATTGATATCTGCGACTAGATCTTAGAAAACGTTTAACTACTTCTTGAGACTATTTTTTTATGATTTCACTATGCTGCAAGTGCCTGTCCTGCATTTCGTTGGGATATTTTGAACATGTTTTAAGACTTTTGACATTTTTTTAGAATTTTTTTAGCAAACTTTTCGATTACCAACAGGGTTTTGACTAGTTTTGGTAGACTAGTTATTTTTTGGATGCACTTGAGACTATTTTTGGAATTTTTGAAGTCTTTGCAAGATGTTTAAAATTTTTGGACAGTTTTTTTGGATTTTTTGAAGATTTTATACTTGCAGTTTGTATGTTTTTAATTTAATATTTTGCACTTTTACCAAAGAATCTGGACTTTTCTTAAAATCAATTAACATTTCTAGAAAATTTATTTTTAACATTTTTGGAGACTAATGTTAATTCGGTTTTTTTAGAAACATTAGATTACATTAATGCCTGCTTTTTTTTTAGAGATATTTTGTTTATTATTGAAGCAAGATTTTTTTATTACATTTTTGGATTACTTCTAGGTTGTTGACTTTTTTGTAGATACTTAAGGTTACTTGTAGTAAGTAGTATTTTAATTTTTTTGTATTTTTTAGAGATTTTGCATTTTTTAGGAGTTTTTGTATTTTTGAACTTTTTTTAGAAACACCCACAATATCTTGGAAACTTTTTTGGAGAATTTGTTATCTTTTGAACAGTTTTTAGAGAGACTATAAGGAAACTTATTATTTACTATTTTTTGGGATATTTTTTTTAGACCGCTTCAATTGCTACAAGCTTGAACTAATTGCAAGTTTATTTCTATTTGTTGCTACCAATTAGCAAATATTTTTACTCCAATCAAACAACAAATTGTCTACAAGCAACATTTTTAATTTTTTAAATTGTTAAATTTCCACACTGTTAGCATGATTATTTTATGCGCACCTCTGGCGTCTAACTTCTTTAGTATTTCTATTTTTGAACTACTGCTAGTTTGCCTTGGATTTACTTGTTTGGTATTGTATGGAATTTTAAAGTTTGGTTTACATGTTTGTGACTATTAAATTTAATGGTTATTGGTCTATTGGAGTATTTTTTGGACTCGATTATATTTTAGTCACTCTATTCGATAGCAGCCAGTTTTTCTAGACGAATATTTGCCCAGGTATAGCGTAATTTATTTTTCTTAGTTTTTTCTTTTGTATAAAGGGTGAGTCATAATTAGGTGTAAATAATTCATCTAAAGTTTCTTGTTGTCAAAACAATTAACCTACTATACCTTATTATCAAAATGCTCCCTTAAAAAAATACAGTGTGGTAAAGATTTTTTTTTAATTTGTGATGTGTGTGTATGTATTAATTGGAAAAAAGTACCAATGCAATGATTAAAAAATAGAGAAGTACAACAAATGTTTGAAATGCTTCCTTCTAGCCTCATAACAAACATTATACTATTTTATAAGCAATTAATATATTTGCTGAATATGATAGTTTTTGCGAATCTTGAAATTTTTTTGCTGCAACTGATTTTTGCATTGATTACCTCAGGGTAAATCAGCTGTTTCAAAAACTTTTATAAAAAGAAATCTGTTGGATTTAAGTCGGGACTCTTTGGCGACTATGTCACTGTACCAAATTGTTCAATCCATCTACCATTGAAATAGTTATTTTTCCATTCTGTAACTATTCTGCCATTGTGAGGAGGTGTTCTGTTCTATTGTCTAACGTTTAACGGATTGTCTTTAAGTATATCATGCAGCTGATGTTTAAGAAAGTACAGATAATTATACATTGATGCGATTATCAAGATTTTTTGGCTTCAATGCAGAACCATTGCAGATTCCTTCTCAAATATTTACAGAAAATTGTTTCTGGAAACTTCTACTCTTTGTTACGTCAGGATTCTCTAACAAATAATGGTGCAAGTTTCAAAAGTTTGCAATTCTATTCTTGGTAAAAATTCTTTTATTGGTTCAAAAAATAGATAAAATTAAATTGAGCTTGTTATTTAGCCTTTCAAGAAACCAACGAAAAAAGATTACGCGTGTTCATCTCTAAGATAAGAAGATTGAACACCCGCATAAAGAAAAGGGTGTAATTTTTTCTTAAGTTTGCGACTTGCGTACTTGTAGTAAGATTATCTAAAACTGAATTAATTAAAGCTTTTCTTAATCGCCATACACTTTTACGGTGTTGTGCACTAGCCCCACTAGACCAACCTTCCCTGTCTTTGAAGGGCTGATGATTTGGGATTTTTTTGGGCGTTTTCTCTTGCAGTAAAATCACTTATTTTGAAAGAAAATTGTTTTTTAACCTTCCAGTGGTGTCGCTTTTTGTTTAGGTATGCTTGGTGGAGCCAGCGCATTTATAATTTTATTTCTGGCACAATCATAACTGGCGCATAGCTTGTCAACGGTGTCAACGCCTCCTTTTGTTTTACTATAGTCAATAATGATTGCCGGTTTTTGCAGAATTTTACCAGTAGACACCAAAAGTACATATTTTCTTTTTTTTTTTGGTATATATAAAACCAAAGTACAGTCATTGGAATACCTAAACATGCAGGTACGAGGTTTTGAAAATTCTAAAGGCAGTTTTTTTAATTTTTTCTGATGGTGTCAATGACGGTGAGTTTATGTTCTTGCAGTAGACTTTGAACCAGAAGCACTGATGTGAACTAATTTTCCTTGGCGACATTTCTGTTTGAACTTTAAATATGCTCACAAAGCCTATGAACCACATCAAATGCACTATTGGAAACCTTAGAAGGCCTGACCGGTTGCTCTCCAGCATATATCTCTAATTTGCTTGTATAAATTTTAGCATCGCATAATGCTTGTATTTTTAAACCATATTTGTTGGGTTTGAATGGTATATATACTCTAAAGCTGCATCTTTCACTAGTTAGTGATAACATTTTATTTAGTGTAGCAAATTCCGAAATATGGTAGCCGTTCTGGCAATTTAGATTGAAAATATCAAATATTTTGTGAATTGGAGCAAGTTTGTCTATTTTTCTTCTTTTACTTTGAGTTTTAATGCCATCAAAACGAATACATCTTAATAAGAATCGAAACCTTTGAAGCGGCATGGTAAGATGAAATATTTCAATGCCATAGCCGTTAATTCTCCACAAATCTTCAAGATTTTGACGATTGCTTTTACAAACTGCAGCTATATACAATAGTCCAAAGAGAGCACGAAGTTCAATATAATTAGTTGGATATACATTTCTGGAGTTGGCATAATTTTTGGCAACTTTTTCAATATATTTATTTGTGCAATTGGTAATTGTAGTAATTATTGAATCATTAATAAAATAATTCCATATTTTCGTAATATTTTTTATCGACTTGTTGCTTGAGAAGGATCAGGAAGACTATATATTTTTAATATTTTCTTGTCTAGTTTTAAATATTCTGCTTAGTTTTGGCATTTTTTTTAATAAGTTTTATTGTCTTTTCTAATAAAAAACAAACTAGAATGTTATTTATGTAATTTTTATCAACATCAGAAATTTTTTGTTCAAAATTTTTTTCATGTAGCTCACGTTTCTCTTCATTGATTTCTAAATTATCAGACACATTATTTTCTGTTCTATCAATCATCCGTTAAAATTTTGTCCATCATTTTCTGCAAGCGGGCCTGTTCCGCCTCATAAGACTTCATAACGTACAAATAACTTTATTTGTAATAAAAGTGTTCTTTTTTACAATAACGTTACTGTATTTTAAAACAAAATACAAAACTTGACAAAGCAAAGGTAAAATTAAAAGATATAACAGTATAACAAGCATAAGTAGCTGAAAGACTGAATTTAATATAAATTTTTCTGATATTTATATCAATGCATATTGGTGGTATTCAGAAATTCCTAGAAATGGTTTACCAGGAATAGAGAGAGATTAAACCAATAATATAAAACATAAAATTAAAAGATTACAATAAAGCTTAACACTAATTACTTTCAAATAACTTCCGGTGGACTGTATTCTGAGAATAATGTAATTAAATTTTAACAAATGGTAAATTTATAGAAAAATAATTCTTTAGCGTTATGTAATTATTCATTAAATTAAAATTAAAAAAAAAAATTAAAATTTCCAAGCACACCGAACTTGAACGGGAGTAGTAATGGCGTTGTCTGACACCGCAATAATTTCTACTAGACGCAAAGATTAAAATTTTGCAATCAAATTTAAACAACATTTTGCAAACACATTAGAAGTGCAAACTTCTAAAATATCAAGAATCAACTTTTTCTATGTAAAGAAAAAAACTCAAATAACAATTAGAACACTGGAAGGTTAATAAACCACAACAGAGATTTTCAAACAATTTTTGGCTGTTTTTGATAGCCGCTGTATTGGTTAAATTATTTACACCTAATTATGACCAAACCTGAATATTTTTTTTTTTTTTTTTTTTAGGATGTAGTGAGTTGTTTGGCTCTCAACAAGTGGCCCTTAAGAATAACTTACGCATGGTAATACCTTCCGGTTTTCTTCTCTGCGCAAATCCTGTTGTTTTAATGTCCCTGTCTAAACCTGAATATAGTCATACGGTTATATACGGTTTTAGTTCACATGTGAGTCCTATTATGATATTTGTTGCAAACAGCACCCAAATGGCTTTTGTAGTAATATTTTTGAAGTGAGTCTTCAAGATTAGCTTGATGTGAAGCGTGGGCTTTAAATGTTATATTTTTTGTCATTTGTCGATTTTTAAGTTGTTTAAACTTTTGTTGGTTTGTCGTCTTGTGAATGCGGCGATTTCTGTTTAGCATGGGTTTACTAATGGTTCCTCTTTTTTATTTACGCTAGCAATATATCTACACAAGTTTCTGCAGAGTAGTACTATTAACTTTTTTATGTATTTTTTGGGCGGGAGCATGTGGATTTGTTCCAAACGCCATTACACTATCTTTAGTTTGAGTGTTTGTTTTTTGGTTGTTTTTATGGCATTATTGTATGCTTTCAGTCTGTACGTTTTGTACGTAAAATAGTCACCGTTTCTTGCTTTATTAAGCTTTCTATTTTACTAATTGATATTGTTTGGTATGTCTTTGACAGTGTTTGAGCAGCTTTCTTTATAAGCGGTTCTGATGCGTTATTAGACAACGAAGGTTGGTCTAAAACGATGGATCAGCGGTGCGTTGGCACCGTTGTTTGTAAGTTGCTGGATTTTGGTAGGTAGTGAAGGTTTCAGCTGGTTGTCTATAGGTATTCCAATATGTAAATTAATTTCATTTTAGTTTTCTTTGATTTGTAACTGATGATGAGGCCTGGGTAAATCACTGGGATTTTCTCATAAAACAAAAGTCTATGCAATCGGTTTATAAGAACATAAAAAAGCGCGAAAAGTGATGGCCACAGTTTTCTGAAAAGTTGAGGGAATTTTTTTTAAGATAGACACAATTAAAAACTTGAAAGCTTATGCTCAAAAAGCTCTACTTCTTTATTTCTGCACGACAACTACATAGTGCACAATGTCTAAAAGTAGTCAATGAATGCAACTTTAAAGAATTATATGTACCTTACAGTTCCGGACTTGCTTTTGCGACTTTTAACTCAAGAAAACGCTTAAAATATTTTTTGAAGGCATACGTTTTCTAGAAAAACGTTGGAATAAGTTTGTTCTCTAACTTCTTATTTGTATAAATAGGTAAATAACATAACAACCTCACTTTAATAATAATTAAGACTCGCCTTAGTTTTTCAGTATTTTACCAAAATTTTATTGCTAAATCTATTTTTTTATTTTACCAGAATTTATTTCATTCTATTTTGTGGTATTTCTGAGGACCATAATGGCACATGACCTGTATAAAGTTTTTATATTACAAAAACGGACAACGCCTCTCTATAATACTAAAAAAATATGAGCAAAATCCTAAATACCAAGCATTAAAGTTTTATAATGAAATTGCCGAGTTATGAAACACAATTTTTATATAAAAAAAGACAAATAAATATATATAATTTATTGAGGCCTTTGCCATCCTGGATATTTGACTAAAAATAGTAAATGTTAAGTAACTTTAGAACAATTTTTAGAAATTTTAAGACTATATAAGATAATTAATAATTAATTAGTTGTTTATTTATTTTTTAATTAGATCAAAAAATTCTTTTAAATTATCAGATGGATATAACAGAAAAACAAATTGGGTTTTATTATTTTAATAAAAACATTTTTGTATATGTACTTTTTAAAATCCTCCCAACAGTGATTTTTTCAATTAATATCGGATTGTCCTAACAATATAGTATAATGATCAAACATCATACGTAAATCGTTTGCACAAAATTAATCTCCATACTAAAACAAAACAAAAAGATGATCTCTATGCAAAACATTATTAGTTAGATTGCATCGGTGCATATTTATCCTCTTTAATATGCTGGTGGAAAGCCCATTACCTCTTTGAGGATAATTATTTAAAACAGATAACAGTATTAGGTGAGATTTATCAAACGGAATGGAAAAATTACCTTTTATGTGCGGATATTCGGAGCCGATAAAGATTATAATCACAATTCTTTGATCTCAAATGATTTTCTATTCGTTTAATCCGACCTGCATTAAACCTGGAGCTGGCCGTCGCAAAAGGGGATGAGTTTTATGATAATTTTTAATATTGGCACAGATTATATTATCATAGGATAATGTTGGTTTTTTTTATAATTAGCAAATGTAATGCGATCAAATTTATAATTATACAAGCTGGAGAAATTCCTATTATAATTTGTTTTATTTTTTTTTATTCCACATTATTAAAAAAAATTAATAATTTTAATATAATAATTGAAACATAAAATTAAGAAAAATTTTTGTAATTGATAAAATAAATTTAAAAATAACTGTTGCACATGTTGATTTATATACGATCATATTACAGCGTCTACGTGTCGTCTAGTTTTGAGTGTGATATAAAGTGGCCAGTTCAAAGAAATGCACAGTTTATGCATTGTTAGAAAGTATAAATAACAATACATTATTTGTTAGTTTCAAAATTCAACTGACAATCTATTGACAAACAATATTTACAATTTTACAAATACACTTTTTAATGGTCACAATTTATTGAAGTTTTTATAATATCTCAATTTAAAGTAGTGGATTTAAATGGTGAGGAGTAAAAATTGCTGCAAGTCTAATTAACTTCACCTAATTGGAAAATCAAACACAATTTAGGTTTGCAAATGGAAAAAAATCATTGATTCAACATTCGTCCATTTAAAATCTTATCATTTTTAAATCCAACTATGAATCTAGATAATGGAATTTTTAGATACTGTTTGATTTTATTTGAAACTTTAAATTATAATATTTAATCCGCATTGTTTTATTTGAAAACTATTTTTTAATGAAGCAAAACCCTTATTAGCCGTCAGCGTGAACGTGGAGAGAGAACTAGAGAATATGAAATGTATGTTCTGTTCTATAATTGAATTGGCCAGAATGTTTAATACGGGACTGCCTGCATAATGTGAAGGGTTGCTAATGTTTATTCATCAGACAGACGCCAGAACGCGTGTGCTTTCGACTATGTGCGCTATATACTTACTATATCAAAACCCCCAACCCCGTTATCTTTATGCTAATCAGTAGATAGGAAACTACTTTAGTTTTCTAATTTCGACAGAAAATGCAATGTGTCTGCTTGCACACATTCCAAATACCTGCGGTATGTTTATAAAAGAACGATAAGCATCTATGGATTTTTTTTATTCAGTTATGAATGGTGGCATAAATGCTCCACGATCTGCATGTGAATACATGCTACAACAAACTACATTTCCGTATCAGTGGTAATTTAATTAAGGTTCATGTTTAGTTCTAATATATTAACATATTACATCGGCTAACTGCAAAGAAATTAATTACGTTTCAGTTATACGGAAATTAATGATATCTTAAACCATGATTTTGTTACTACATTTATAAACGTTTATTTTTAACAATTGGTATCCGTAATCTACGAAGTTTACAACATAACTAGATGGTTTGTAAGTATTATACTATTAATTTTTTATTTGTTTTTATAATATTTTATTTGTACGACTTGTTTAATTGATATAAACTGATTAAAATATTTAAGTTAAATAATAATATAGTGCAAATAAATGTTATTGTATATTTTCCTTCTAATAAATGGTAATCTGTTTGACTATTTTGTAGAATATTTGATAAGTTTAATAGAAATCAGTTGCATCTACGGCTTCTGGTATTTATTAATTGTATCGATCCTATGCAGCCTTAACCCAAGATGATGCAATTATTTACACCATTAGTACAACATTGGCTTAATTCATTATTTGAGAGAATACTTGCTCTCATGAGGATATTACGACTGTTGCCACATGATTTAATTAGATTTTGATGTAATAAAAGTTTGTGCTATTTTAGCAGAAGTTAAAATATTTCATATTCAGTATTGATTCACCTAATTTATATCATTTGTGTGTAACGGTTTGTTTTTTTTTTTTTATCTTGACTGAATTTCATGCTTTTTTTTTCTTTTTTCTGGCTACGATTGACTTTGGGGTTGGTAAATTTGAGCTGAACTACTTCTTTGTAGATTTGAATTAAGGTAACTTGTTCTGCTTCACCTGGAGTGCCATAGCAGGTATCGAAATATTGAAATGTAAATTTCTATTGAAGGCTATGACAATGGATGACAATTTTGAGGTGGTTCTGCAGATTTATATTTTTATATTTTGTTTTTTAGTTGTTAATTGCTTGCATAATTGTCTCTAACTAATACTATGTTATTAGGATGAATATTAGGTGCCAGATGATAGCACTGTAGATTGTGGCTTATGTTTTACAATTTTTTTTTATTGGTTATATTGTTTTAGTACGTGGTAGAACTGCATCTTTGAGCACACTTTTAATGTATTGCATCAAATGGTAGAAATTATGTTTTTGATGGCGAAAAAGGTGTTCATTGCGTTTATATTGCAAAAATAGTTTGATGACTGATAGTGTTACGATTAGTACGTGTTGTAAAAATCCATGACGGAGATGGTGATGACTACTTTGATGCACAGTATTTTATTAATTTATGGTTATGAGATGATACAATTGTGTTTACTCAGATAGATACAGCTAGTAGCATCTTCTGCAGCAAAGTTTTTGACATGTTGGTGGACAACATGCAGGTGGACAATAAAATGTCACTTTTTGACAAAGATTGCAACACATTGATGTTGTGCAACATGGATTCGAATACAATCACAATTCCTACATTCACCACATTACAGGTATACTTTTTTATGAGATTTTTTATACCGCCCTTGATTTTAGTATAGCCGTTGATTGAAAGATATCAGTAAGAGGCGCAAGACTACACATTTGTGCGTACTATAGCAGCGGCATAGTTACAGTCCCTGACCACAATAGGTGCTTTGCTGAAGTGGAGTCCTTGGCTGGTTATTTTTTTTTTTTTTATAATGAAACTAAGTTTAATAATATACTAAAAAAAAAGGTGCTGGTTTTAATTTTATTTGTACTTTTACGTTTACTCTAGATTTTGATGGTATGGCTCTCGTTCTGATATTTTAATGTTTTTGCAACTACTTTTGATTTATTGAAAAACATCAAAACTAGGTTTTTAATTCTGGTTGCAGGATGTCATTTTTAATATTTTACTTTTGGGTAAAGCGAGGAACGCGGCCGCTTGTTTGCCAAATTACCGACTAGGTAGGTGTTTTTCTAAAAAGAAAGTTTGGAATCGTTATTATTTTGGAGATAAAAATTGATGATAAAAACTGATTTGTTAACAATTTTTAACGTAAAATTAACTTTTGATTTTGTATCCGTAGTTTTGATAATAATATATTTAACATTTATGCTTCAATTTTAAAGTTTTTAATTTTTTTTTTAATTTTAAACATTTAAAAAGCACTTCCTGGAAGATAACTGCAATGCAATCGTTTCTGCTGCTAGCTACTGACTTAGTGGGAGCTTTGTTTTAGTTTTAAAAAATTGAAAAAAAAAGTTTTTTGGATATTTGTTTTTGCGGCTAGATGCTGACCATATTTTGTTAAATGAAAGTTATAAGCTAAAGGTTTTCTGTTAGAGATTGTATCTAGTATAATAATTGCGATATAAATGAAATTTGTGCTATTTTTGCAGCAAAAACATGCACTGGAAACAATGGAGCTTAACCTCGGATGGGGAGGGCATAGATGGCGGTTGATTTTTGAAAAGAAAGATTATGGTGTAAAGTACTAAACTTATAAAGCTTAAGTTTGAAGTTTGGCAACGCTTTGTTGATTTTGCTTTCAGATAGAACTGTCTTTGCCTTTCTTGGAGCCAGTTTTCCCTTTTATTTATTGCTTTGACTGTTCTTTTGTCTCATGGTGTGAATTGATATTTTACATTTTTAGTCGACGGTCATAAAATACTATTTTGTGGATTTTTTTACTATTTTTGGCGTGGTCACTTCTTTTAGTCGATTACTATATTGTTGGTTTTGGCAGCTCGTACGGCTTTGTTTAAACTTGCCACCTAATATTTTTCTATTGTATACAAAGGAGGAGTCTCCCAAGACTAGAATCTATTTTTTAAATTTTTGTTGATTGGTTTTTGTTTTTTTAGTAAATTTTGGTAATTATGGATTAGCCAAATGTACAACATTTTTGGGTGGGGCAGGGGAGTTTGGTTTGTATTTGATTTTTTTACGTAAAATTTACTTATCTATGATTTTTATTCTGTTGATCAGGTACGAATATATAAAAAAATATTAAAGTACGTAAGTTTTTGACTTTTGACGGTAAAATATGTTTTTTTTTGCATGACAATTGTGTCAATATGGAAATTTATCTGCAAAGGAGGTTTTATATCATTTAGTAAGAATTTTACAATAAACAAAAAATTAATAATAATAAGTTTTGGCTTAATACGCAAGATTTATATTTTGATTTTGTGGAATGCTTTTAAAATTGGTACTACTTAAGCTTACGCAGAAAACTTGTTCATAAGTAATAGTCCGGGAGCTGGTAACAAAAAAGTGCAAGAGTTTAGGAAAGGCTGATATTTTGAGATTGGACTGTTTATTGGTCATAGAACGCCTCTGCAAAGTCAGCACTCCAGGTGTCGGGACACCTGGCGATGGCACGCTAAGAAAGGTGTAATTTTAACACTTTACTTAGCGTACCCAAAAATTGTTTTGAAAAAGCTGAAAATTCATCGGCAAATAGTCGATGCATTACAAAACCTTAATCAAGCAGTCATACAGTAATAACCAAACGCACGGCGTCAGCACAGTTGCGTACATGCTACAAGAACTAACTTAATGCAAATAATTAGAAAAAGCTGAAATTTGGAAATATGTCTAATCACGTAATTAAATTCATAAAACAAACAGTCAGACGTAGTTTTTATAAGAATCCAATCAGTCAGCACCCAATTGAAGTCGTGAAGGCGCACGTCAAGAAATTTAAAAAAACATTCATTCATTGGTAGAACTATGCAGCAAATGCAGCATAGTCAACCAATGCGACATAGTTGTAGTAAGTATTTTTTGATTGGTCAAAAACCTTTAATTACGACAAGCAGCGTGCGCGCCTTATCACGACTTCAATTTTTTCAGCTTTTTCTAATCATTTGCATTAACTTAGTTCTTGTAGCATGTACGCAACTGTGCTGACGCCGTGCGTTTGGTTATTTCTGTCTGACTGTTTGATTAAGGTTTTGTAATGCATCGACTATCTGCCGATGAATTTTCAGCTTTTTCAAAACAATTTTTGGGTGCGCTAAGTAAGGTGTTAAAATTACACCTTTCTTAGCGTGCCATCGCCAGGTGTCCCGACACCTGGGGTGCTGACTTTGCAGAGGCGTTCTATGACCAATAAACAGTCCGATCTCAAAATATCAGCCTTTCCTAAACTCTTGCACTTTTTTGTTACCAGCTCCCGGACTATAAAGATAATGTGATTTATTGCTTGATTTGCGTTATACGGAAAGTCACTGTTAAATCCCTGACAGGCAAAGTTTTTTATTATTAAGTTTTTGGCAAGATTTAAAACAAAGTCGAGCATTTGAAACAATTTGTAAAATAAAATATGGTAAATTGTTGTTTATTTAGCTTATTATGTACTAGCAATCGATTGACGTAGTCAATGGTGACTTAACATTGACTTTCTATAAATGGAAATTGAGCTTTATTGAACACTGGATGATTATGAAAAAAAATAAGTAAGTCAACATAAATATATGTATTCACGTTGGTTGTAAACGATAAATTAGTAGTAGTAGTCAGTATTGCAGCAAATTAATTTAAATATTGCATATTTTTTATTATTCTTGTAGTCTTAAGTGATTGATCAAATTGAAGAAAATTAGGTTTTGGTATAAACCTAATTTTCTTCAATTCAAGTTTACGAGTAAGGTAGACAAGTGTGAGATCACAGTTTGGAAATCCGCATACAAAAAAGCGGATACTTACTATTTACCACGTTTATGTGGTTGATAATAATGTTTATGTTCTTGAAAACCGCCGACAATCTTTAAAGTTTTAAAAAGTTTTATTTATTATGACAATAAGAGGTGAGCGTTTTGTGGCTTCCTGAGGATACTGCCGATGTGTTTGGGATTGTTGATTGGCCTAAGAAGCTATTAGGTGGACCTGAATTGGTTGTTTGGGTCTTTATAATATAAGATACGTCACTTGAAGGGCCGGCTCGATTTCTTTTTCTGTTTCTTAGTTTTTTCTTGTTGTCGATCCGAGTAAATTTTTTCCGTCCCCATCCACCCATTCTACTGTTTGTTATTAAGAGGTTAAATCTGTCAACTTTTTCCCCCAACTCATTGACAAATACTCAAAAAAATTAATATGGATCACTAACATTAGGAAGAGGGGACGTGAACCGCAAATAAAACTACCGTCCTGCAATTTTTAAATTTTATGATGAAACTTACAACACATTTTCTCTAATTATTTAAAGATATTCAGAATTTTTCAAAATTTCCAAACATTTTTTTAAAATACTAAAAAATAAATTTTGATTTTGATACAAATTAAGTGTTCCAGATGCACATAATTTAACTTAAATGGTTTCTCAAGGCTCCAAATTTTATACATTATTATTAGCAGGTATCCCACAAGGTTTTAATAACTATTTTGCTGCAAAATTTTATGAAAATTGCTTTAAATTGTATAAAGCTTCAAAACAATCATTAGGTACCCCACAAATTTATAGAATTAATTTTAGAACCAATCAAAAGCTTATATGTGGTTCTTTAAAGCTTCAAATATTATTTAAAAAAATTCTACAAGTTTTTAATACATATTTTGTTGTAAAATATTACTATTAAATGGTATTCTACAGGGCTTCATAAAATAATCAAAAGGTAAAACACAAGTTTTTAGAATTAAATTTGGTAGAAATCAAGTATCCAAGAAGGTCCCAATTAAAATGATTTGAATGAATGTGACTTTCCAATGCTGTAAATATTATATATATATATATATATATATATATATATATATATAAATATATTACAAAATTTGATCTCTACAAAACTTTAATGTAATCATTAGGTACCCCACAAGTTTATAGAATTAGTTTTGATAAGAAGCTCTTAATTAAATTTATGTAAAGTTGAAAATCAATAAAAATTAGTCAACTGATGCAATGTTCAGCAATAACATAATAATATGGGGTATTCTACAACGTTTTGAATAGAACACTTGTAATAGCCCTGAAGCTTTACAGATTGTAGATTAGGTTAAAATAAGCCAGCATTGGAATTAGTATCTTTGTGGGTACGGTACCTTGAATAGCAAGGCCTCCTTTAAATTGTAAATAGAGGAGAGCAGCGTCGATGGAAAATAAAATAATTTGTATTGAATTAAAATAACTGAAAATTTCAATTGCAAATAAGCTAATGACGTTTTTTTATAATTTTACATAACTAGCTGATTTGTACTTGCAATCTATTGATATTGTTATTTAGAAATGTAAGTTTAATTGGATTAATCGAGTAACAATAATTATTTCTGAGGTGTCTGGAGTTCTGGCTGCGGTTGTTGGAGAAGATGCTAGGGTCTCTTTGGAAGAGGTCAAGGCTGGAACTAAAGTGACGTTGGTGGTTAAGTGGTCTACGTGGCAATAAATGGCCCGACCGTTGTGGAGGCGGCTTCACTTTTTTTGATTTTTTGCAAAGTGTCCTTTTGCAACTCAAAAACGAGTTTCTTATGGTCCAGTCTAATTTGTTTGAGGTCGTTTTTGTGGATGTCAATCCGCTTAGACTTTTGTCAATAAAGCTGACAATGAACATCTTGGGTCCTTTGATTTTTTTATCTTGTTTCTGCATGAGCTGAGCATTTATCAGTTTTATGATCTGGTCGGTGCTTCCTGTTGGAAAAAATTCTAAAATAATTAATTTAGGCGATTTAATTATCATTGATTCTACTGCAATTAAAATTGTAGTTTATCTGGGTCTCTGCAGTTCCTCTCTCGAAATAATAAAACTTTTATAGTTTTGGCTCGACTAGAGCCTTCTACAGATGCAATAAGTTATGAGATATACATAATAATAAATAACTACAAAGTTAGGGGGCAAAGTTACAAGAGTGATTAATTTGACTATCATGTTTTTAAATTATTTTATTGTCTATTTAGTTGCTCTAAAAAAAGATTTAAATTAAAAATTATTCATAGTTTTTTTTAAGGGTTTTTAAGACATTTTCATACTTTTCCTAAAACCAGTTTTAAGTGCTTCTAGTGGCGTTCAGTCTTCTATCGTTCTCTCAATATCTCTATAAAAGTTTTAGAAGTATTTTGAGAATTTCCAGTCTAAGACATTTTGTAGTATTCTTAGGCAACTTTAAAATTTTTATTCTATTTTGATTAAAAGTTTTCTTAGTAAATAGTTTTTTAAGTTCTCTATGGTTTTTGCAAAAAAAAAACTTTTTTACAGTTCTGATCTTTTAGATCAAAATTTTTTCAAAGCAAATACAAATCACATTAATGCCTCTACTTTATTATCATTTTTTTTAAATAATACTCAAGTTTTTTTAAGACCTTTAAGCTTCGACTCTTTCAGCTCCTCAAAATAGTTATCAATTACATTTTTTTTTGAATGATTCTTATATAGTATATAGTAATTTATAATGCTAAATGTTCTTACCAATCAAACGTATCATATGCAGTGATATAGGTTTATTTATCCGAATACGTAACCGCATCTGCTTGTTTAAAGAATAAAGTGCATTATTCGCATCTTTTAGTTGTGTTTAGTTAGTAGTTATTTTTTCTGATTTAGTGGCTTTTAAATGTCAGTTTCTTCAAACAAATAATCAACACTTCTTCTAAATTGTTCTTTCTTTTGCAAATGCAGCTTTAAAAATATATAAGAATATAGTGATTAAATTGTTTTAAGCTCAGTTTTTCATCATTAAACAAAATAATTCTTATTAACATCTAAAATAAGAATGCGGTTCGAAACTTCTATCCGACCTAACGCGTAACATTTCTATTATTATTTAATAAAACAATGAAATGTTTTAATTTTTTTTTACTGAAGTCTATAAATTATTGTTTTTGCTTAAATAAATAATCAGCCATTATTTATCATTATTGTTACGAATGTTATGACGATTTGAAACCTAGAATGTGTGTGTATGCATTAAGCATTGTCGCAACCAAAAAATCAAAACTCAACCATATATTTCAGCGCGCAAATGATTTCCTGATCGTAGAAAATAAAAATGTGGAAAACCACTGTTTGATTATCGCATTTAATCCTTAATAATCTTATTATGTCTGAAGTTGTATCAAAATTATCTAGAGTAACAAAATTAGAATTTAATAATAAAAAATATTACTATTGTAAGTTATTCCAACTAAATCTTAAAATTATTTCACTCTTGATTATTACCAAGAATACGCCATAATTTTATTAGAATAATTCGACACTAATCATAATGCAATTTGATTAATCAAAAGTTTTAGTTACAGAAGCCTTAATATTTCCTAGCAAATACTGATTATATATAACTAGCCCTCCATATTTTGATTACCTCCATAACTTTACATGATTTGATTTCAATTACAGTATGCGGTAGCATAGTTACTTTAATAAACAATATTAACGGTATAAGTACAATATGCATACACCATCATGATCCACTTTATTTATTTTAATTTATTAATAGCTTGGTTATGCATTCGTTTCATTTAAGTTAATTAGATCCCGCCTGCAAACGAGAGCGGTCAGTGTATGCTGTTTCCTAGGCCATCATCTACACCTACTACTGCAAAATTATATGAAAATGTAAATAAAAAATTTAATTTGACTAATAATTATGCATGTTAAATTAAATCATAAATAGGCAACAATTTATAATTAGATTCCAAGGAAATCTAATTAAATTTCCACGTAAATAGTTTATCCATAAAATGCAGCGATTTCAATTATTGCCGGTAATAGGAGAATTAATTAGTTTGTATTTAATCTGCGCCTACACGACCGAACCGTTTCATATTTTAAGAATATTAAGCGCCGTGTATTTATATAGAGTGTAACTCCACCCAACCCTCCACCAATACATCCAATCCGGTCATCAATACCATATGTGAATAATCGTTGTTTTCGGAACGGACAAATTAAAAGAAAACAGTCGCTATTGACTCAGAGAGGTATATATAAATTGGGGATGGGGACGATTTTTTAAAAAATAACCCGACCACTTGTCTCAACGTAAATATTAATTACGACCTATCAAAAACATTGTCCGCTATATTTGATTTCAAAAAAATGAAAATTAAAAAAAATATAAATATAATGATAATAAGTGAGGGAGAGGATATGTGAATGTCATTTTTCATACGGCATTGTCGCCCACCCCGTTCAACCCACACCATCCGTACATATATTCACCATCCCTCGTTTGGTCAGCGGCACATAATAGGCACATTTTTCTGCCGATATCGATTGTGCCCGTTTTTCTAATTAAACTAGAGTTTAAAATTAATTCTTTCGGCGCGCAGCGCGGACGATTCGGAACCTGGAATGGGGATTTATTGCGAATTATGTGTGTGAGTGTGTATGCATCGCGCATTTTTCACACCCAAAAAATCAAAACCCAACTATATATTTCAGCGCGCAAGGGAGTTCGGAATATGGTAGGGGAAAAAGAGAATAAAAAGGTGGAAAATCACGGTTTGATTATCGCATTTAATCCTCATTAATCTTATTATATCTGAAATTGTATCAGAATTATCTGGAACAACAAGGGGAAGTAACCGTTGTATTTTTTTGTTGATTAAAAATTTTATGAAATGAGATTTTTTAATTCGGGGCAGTTTTTTTAATTGCATCTCTCTGTATGGTGTGTTTTTTTTTGTTATGATAAATTGATGCTTATTTTAAATGCAAAAATATAAATGTTATTCTTGTATTATGAAAGCGCTTGCTATTTTTTTTAATTTTATGCTTATATCAAACATAATAAGCGCACGTGCTCTCAGTATATGCATTACATTAAACTGTTTAATATATTGCTGCCGTAGTTTTAAAGTATTTTTTTTAGAAAAGTTGTATTAAAAAATTAATTGTTATAAATCAAAAAATAATGTTAGCTTGCTTTTTAGTATAATTTAAGTCTTTTTGAAGTCTTTTTTATTTAGTATGTTGTTATAACAATATCAAATGTTTTTTTTAAATAAAAGTTATTTATCGGCTTTTTTATTGACTACATTGATCTGTATATATCTATGTTTTCGGTGGGCTCTAGCATCTTTTCTTTTTTTTTGTTTTGCGTGGAGAATGGGTAATTTTTTAAAGGCAATTCAAAACTATTGTTTTTATCCAACAGATTCTAAACATTTTTATTTTGGCTTACCAACTAAACTCTTTCCTCTTTTTTCGTCTTTATTTTGGGGTCGCATAAGCTGTACTACAAATTGTTTTTTTGTTTGCAGTATCTATTCGTTTCTATTTCTGTTTTGTTGTCCATTTTTTTATTCTCCTATGTGCAAATATTTGTTTTTTAGCACTTTTATTATGTAATTGTATATTATTTTCTAGTTGTCTTCATTTACTATTATTTGGTCTATGACGTTTCTATATTGATTTTTTTTTCGCCCATTTGTCGCATTTGTAAATTGTATGTTCCGGTGAATTCAATATTGCAATACCTGCAATTATTTGTTGGTCTTAGTTTAAACTTTAAGAAACTGTTGAAGAAGCCATGCCCTTTTCTTGCGTAGTAATCTATTTTGACATGCTTTCACTGTTCCACTTTCCTAGATTCTTTATGCGTCTTTTAGTTTATTTCGTCTTTTTCGAGTCCACTTTTGATCGCTGTTGTTTTTCTACGATTGCTTTAGCTTTAATTTCTAAGTTTTGCTTTTTCTTAGCTTGTCAGTTTTGCTACGTTGTTTAATCATAATATGGGCAATGTATTGGTGCGGTATGCGCCATTCTTCTCTGCAGACTAATGAGTTTTTTTAATTGCTTTTTTCCAAATAGGTACTGTATACAGGATTATTGAGTGTGCCACACTTCGGAGTATTTTGGTTTGCTAGGCATTGGTTCTCTATTGTTTGGCATTAGATTGCTTAAAGCAACCAAACCAACCAAAGTGCTCCAATTATTTGAGCTTTTTTTTAATTTTATTTGTTTTTGACTTATTTCTACTTTTATTATTTTGACTTTATTTTCTTCACTTCTTGTTTTCTTTTCAGCAAGTTGTAGCCGCGTCACTTTGTGTTTTGCTTTTATTCTGCGTAGAACTACGCTTTGCGTTTGATTCTACAGTTCTACATTATTAGTATTAGTAGAGGCATAATCATGCCTCTACTAATATGGCCATGTTGTCTGTAAATTCAACGACAGTAACTTTCTCATGTTGATTGATTTTAAGCACGTTGTTGTAATAGATGTTTCACAGTATTGGCCTCAACACCAGTCCCTGGGGAACTTTGTTTGTTGTTTTTTTTTTTACAATTTACCTATCTTGTATATTACTACTTATTATTCTGATGAGGTTTTTTCTAATTTTTATTTTGTTGACTGTAGTCTTAATTCTATTGCAGGGCGCGAAGTTGAAGACATTTTTGAAGTCTTTTGTAATTACCGCAGCTTATTTTCTTTTTCTATTTGATGCATGGGATCTTATTATTGTACGTTTGGCAGCTTCCATCATCTTTTTTATTGTATCTGTTGTGGCTTTTTTTCCTAAAACTCATATTGCTTATTTGAAAGTTTTTCTTCTACCACTTCTAGGAGTCTTGCCACTATCAGTTTTTTTATCACTTTTCCAATTACTTTTTTCAATAAGCAAATTGGTCTGGGTTTTGTAGACGTTTTTTTATCAGCACCAGTTTTGCATTTATCTATTTGTTTGGGAATATTTTCTTTGTTATGTGAATTTATTATTGCTTTAATGACCTGTGGTGAGATTTTGTCTAGTCCAGGGAAATTTTTGTTTTTGATGAGTTTTGTCGCGCTTATAATTTCTTCTTCTGATATCTTAGGTATATCTTCTTTGTTTATTTTGTTTGGAAGTCTTATATCTGTTCTGTTTGCTCTGGGAAAAGTTTGTTTGCTATGTTTAATTGTTTTTGCCATCTAAATTGGTTAGTTTGTTTTTTTTTAATGCAATTTTATAGTTTAGCCCTTCATGTATATTTGTTTATTTTTTCACAAGTTTTCATACAGTTTACCAGTTTTGTTTCTAATATTGTTTTTCTTAGATTTGTTTTTTTGTTTTTATATTCATTTTTTATCTGATCTTGTTCCGCTTCTATGATGTAGGTTTGTTTGTTTGCTTTTTCTATCATAACTGTTATATTGTTGGTTACGTCAAGCTTTTAATTGAGTCTGGTGAAAAGTTAGATTTTTTTTGTTAGACACTTTCTAGTTGTAGATTTTGTGTGTTAATTTGGTTGCGCTCATTGTGATATCATGGAGTTTTGTTTTGGTGGTTTTCAAATTTTTGCTGTTAAATTTAAATCTTCTGCTACAAATAGTCTTTTATTTTGTTGTTGTTTGATTTTATCACTCAGATTTGTGGTATTTGGCCATGCGTAGCAGGAGTAAATTATCACCTCAACCAGTTCAATCCATACAAATTTTGCGTTTTCCGTTTTGTAGCCGGTTTTGTGCAGATCTTTATTAGTTTTTAATTGCGGCATTACTATTTGAATTTTTAAACCAGTGTTTATTATTAACCATTTTCTTGTTAGGTTTTGATACCAAAATTAATTAATTCAAATCGTGAATTAAATAGAAAACACAGTTTTTAGTCCTTAGATTGTTATTTTTTTATTGAATCATAAAGTACATAGAATATGGTTATTTATGGAATAACACATCGGGTAAATGGTCTCCACGGCTTTGCTCTCACATACGCTCTCTTTTGTCAAAATTTTTACATGACTATTTTGCATAAATGTAGCTGAATTAACCTCATAAAAAGAAATCTAATGGTGTTAAATCACACGGTTTAGGGGGCCAATTCTGATCACCGAAACGAGAGAGTACACGACCAGGGTATGTCTCATGCAGTAATTTAATTGTTTCACAGCCTGTATGGCATGTGGTACCGTTTTGTTGAATCCACATCAATATCATCAAGTTTTGTCAGAAAGAACTGTGTTATTATGTCGCGAAAAAAGTATGATCGAATGATGTCTCCAGCTTTAAACCCGCACTAAACAGTGATACGTTGTGGATGCAATTTTTTTCGACAATCACATATGGGTTTTTCAAACCCCAAACACGGCAATTTTGGTGATTAACAAAGCCATCAAGGTGAAAATGAGCTTTGTCGTTCAGGATGATTTTGCTCGAACAATCAGCAACCACTTGTTGAGGTTCAATAATCCATTCAACAAACTTTCTTTGCTGTACATGGTTATTAGGCTTTAGTTGTTGTGTTAATTGAATTTTTTATGCATGGAGACACAGTTTTTTTGTGAGTATACGCTGTAGAGAGCTTCTTGAAATTTGCAATTCTTGTCCATGACGTTGAATTCATGCTTTAGAATTTTCACCAACTCTCTTACGCACTGCTTTGATATTGACATTTGAAAGGCTTGTTTTTGGATGACCAGTGTGTTTTGCGTCACCAACTGATGATGAATTAATCTTTTCACAGTTGACGTCAAAACACTATTTTGACCATCTTTTGTATGAAATTTTCAAACTGTGGCTGCCAAACTTTTATTATTTTTGAGATATTGTTTAATAATGAAAACACTTTGTTGTATAGTGTAAGGCTTCATTTTTACTAATCCTAAACTTTCAAAGGTCAAATTGTTTTTGTTTAGGGTTGCCAACAATTTACTGCAGAATTGAGGGCAAATTCAAATGTTGCGTTAATTTTGGGACAACCTTTATAACCATGTCTATACAAAAACAAGTAAATATTTGATGTACCACATAATTGCATATTCTTCTTTTACTTTACGTGACTTGTTCTCCACGAACGTTGGCGATCATCAACATTATTTGGGTCTTGTTGACAGCTCTACAAAAAAGAGTTGTAATGCTGACCCCAAACCACTGTTGTAGGTTTTTTAACCAGGACGTCTTTCTGCGACCTGGTCCTTGCCTACCAGCTATCTTTTCCTGCATTATATTTTGCAGTAATCTATACTTTGAGCCTCGCATGATATGGCCAAGATACTCATATTGCGTTTTTTAGAAGATATAGAATTTCTGTGTTCTTATTGAGGCGTGCAAGAACTTGGGCATTAGATATTTCATTTGTTCACACTATACGTAGCATATTAGAACCTCTATTGTTTTTTTTTTCAATAACAGGATTAGTTATACTATATGCTGATGATTGATACCACAATTATTATTGTAAGTGATAAATATAAAATTGTTAGAATTTCAAGTATAGGCTAGCAACAGATAAGTATTTAAGTGGATGTTAAGTAATAGACTTTTAAAATACACATAATACTCAATAATCCAAGTTTTGTTTTTTGACGTTTTGCAAAATTTAATTTGATAACTTTTTGACATTTTGTAAATTATCAAGTTTTTAATATGGAAATGAATGAACTGGATGCAGCCTGAGCTATTGCATTGATTTAAGATAGCCGGTCTCAATATTATGTTGCACAAGTTCTTGTAGGTTTGCGGTAATGTAAAGGTGATGTCGTTTTTTGAAAACTATATATTGCAGTCCACGGTCTGGAATAAGGTTCCAAAGATATACAAGTGCCTCAGGTGACTATTTTACTATAGCATTTTTAAGTAGGTTTACTTTGTCGCTAGTTAAATTCCACGGGTTGGAATGAGACTTTTTAAAAACTATTAATTACTTTTTATTTAAATCATCAAACTTTACATGGTTTGATCTATTCTAATACAATTGAAGTTGATTATAATGGTTAATTATAATGATTAAATATTAATTATTAATTGGTCATAGTAGCTCGCGATTTGCAGCGAAGTCTAGTTACCGATTTTAGGTGTACTTGTTACTACTATATGTTGGACTGGCTCCTCTGGGAAGCGTCGTCGTATTTATATGTTTTGTTGTGATGGCTCAGCATTTACTGTATCATAACACCATCGGCCTAAATGCGGAGACATCCTCTGTGTTGACTTAAGGAATCCAGGGGTGGGTCCCATGATTATTTGTGTCTTGGTCCGTGAGACTTACATTTTCAGGAATATTTTCTGAAACTGATAAAAGTCTTTTAGTTTTGGCATATCTTAGTATCAATATAATTGCTCCAATGATTAGAAATCCATAAATGAAGATTGTCCAAATTGTTGGAGGTTGTTTGTAAAGTGTTTTTGAATTCTTCAGGATTTGAAGGTCCTTTTGAAGTTTGATTAGATCGTCATTGATTCCACTTATGTTTGTTATATGCATTTTATTTAGTTTTGCTAAGTGCGTTTTCCATTGTGCTGGTTGAGCTTTCTCTTGTGAAAAAACTAGTTTGGGTATATTTGGTATACTAGCAATTTTCTTTTCTTGATAACTGGTTAATGTAAGATTCTTTATGTACAAAGAACAACCTGATGTCACTTTTGCAAGGTAGGTACCATTGATTACGTCCAGTTCGTTCTGTTTGTTGCATCTTTTCTCAATCTTCTGATTGAAGGGTGAAACGATCATCCATAGATTTTCGTAAATTTTTCTTATCCACGGTTCTTGAATTGTTTCATAGTTATGCACACATTTTTGATAATGATTTGTGTAGGATAATAACTGAACTTCACATGGTGAATCTTGAGTGATCTGTAGACTGCTTGAAGCTTGGCACAGATACTGCATAGTTGATATTTCTTGGCAGGATTCAGTGAGAGATACAAATTTTTCACGATCAATTGCCAAAAATGGATGATTTGGTATAATATAATGGAAAGAATTGTTATAGTTTCGAATTGGTAAAGGATATAATTGATAATATGAATATTGAGAAATTTCTACTAAAGGAATTTCTAGGATAAATATGATTGAATTTTCTTTAGTATAAGCTTTTACTGTGATTATTTTTTCAATCAAATAAATATTTTCTGCTGTTGGTTCTTGTAACAATTTTTCTGTTTTTAGTGTTTGACTTAGTTTATTTAATTCAAACATTAGATTATTGGTATCCATTATTGATGGGTGATATACATTTAGTTTGGCAAAAGTTACGGCATTTATTAGCGTAGACAGAATATTATTTGCATTTTCTATCAGAAATATAAGTTGATTGAAGGTAGCATAGATAGTAATTCTATGTGCTTCTTCTAACTGGTAGAAAGTATAGTTTTTCATAGCTTCGTTAATTTGTAGCATTCTTGAGTTCAATAGTAACTGATTACTTCTTAGTTCGAATATAGTTTTATTGAATTCTTCAATTGCTTTGATTGATAAAGAAATTTGTTTGTCTAATATTAATTGAGTTTTAGATTGTGATTGAATTATGTGCTCAATTGCTTTATCGTATTTTTCTGCATCTTCATTATCCAAATTTCCAGTAATTTTCTTTATTATCTGGCCTAGCACGTCAATTGCTCTTTTAGTTATTCGTGAATTTGGCTGAGGTACAATTTGATTAAGTTGTCTTAACATTTTGTATCTTTTTACAGTTAATATAGATAAGTAATTTGACATTTCTGTGCTGTAGTGATTTCCATGTGTTCCCTTTTTTACTATGGTTATCCAATCAATACAATTTTTATTAAGATCTTGAATTTCTTGAATAAGATGCTCAAGGTGGTATATAGTTGTTATTTTCCATATGTTTGATTTTATTTGAGCTTCTCCTAACTTTATAGGAAGAAGACCTGAGTTGTCAGTGATTGGTTCTAGGGTAATGTCGCTTCTGATGTTAGGGATATAACATCCGAAGAGTCTGAAACAATAGAATGTTTCAAATTTCTTGTATGAAATCTTCTCATTCTTGTTTTTGTTTTGACTTCTACAGTTGAATCATCATTAATTTTTGTGATTTTATAAGGACCTGAATAGGGATTGGTTAATTTATTTCGGCCATTATTTCTTACATATACTAATTCGTTTATTTTGAAAGGTTTTTCCTTAACTTTTTCTTTAGATTTTTCTACACATTTTTCTTTATGTAGTATATCTTTAGTTTGAATTGATTTATAAAGATGTTGTAATCGATCTTTGTGATCTACTAAGTATTGATGGTAATAATCTTTTGAATAAAGTAAATCCATTGGATCTCTTAATGCGGTGTGACCAAAAACTAATTCAAGCGGCGTAAAGCCTGTTGGTTTAGATATTGTGTTATTATAGGCTATAACAGCTAATCTCATTTGTTGTTCTATAGGTTCTTTTTTTCTTTGTTCAAGACATCTTATTTGTTCAATTATTGTTGAATGAAATCTTTCGATGTTTCCTTGAGAACTAGGGTTAGAAGGTGTTCCAAAATGAGCTTTAATTTTATGAACTTCTAATAATTTCATAATCAAATCATTTTTGAATTCTTTTCCGCTATCGCAGCTTATTTCTTGTGGTGTTCCATAATACTTAAAGTATTCTAGCAGAGCGTTAGCTATATCTATCGAGTTGGTAGAACATATAGGTATTGCTTGACCAAGTCTAGAGAATGTATCAATTATGGTTAAAAACTTTGAGTTTGATATTGTAAAAGTATCCATAAATAATTTTTGAAAAGGTTTATCAGGCGTATTAGTAAGTTATAGAGGCGGTTGATTAGGGTGTCGGTCATATTTACTTTTATTGCAAATTAAGCAACTTTTAATGTGGTCTGTTGCCATTTTTCTCATATCTTTCCAGTAATATCTTTTTTTTAAATGTGACAAGGTTTCTTCTATTCCTCTATGGTTTGTTTTACCAGAATGATGTAATTCTAATAATTCCATTTGGTCGGCTTCATTGCTTATTACTGTAACCTTTTTTGTACATTTAATTAACTTTGGTCCTCTGTCATTAAAGATTTGCGTATATATTTTACAAAACTCAGGGTAAAGTTTTTCTTGTTCAAAATATAAGTAATGTTTTCCTGGTCCAATCAGATATTCTTTCATAAACTTTATAATTTCTTCTTCAATATTATCTGTCGATATTTTAGCTTTAATAATTTTATTTCCATTTTCATTTAATAAATCTATTTTTGAATTTGTTGTTGTAGAGCTGATAAAACATTGATTTTTTTTGTCATTTATTATTTCATTTAAGATAGTTATTCCGATTGTAGGTTCGGATTCTTGATTAGAATGAATTGTATTATCATCTTCGTCTGGTATTAACATTGGAGTTAATCTTCTTTCAGAAAGATCAGTTTCTTGTAATTCTTTTCGTAACATTTTTAAATCTTTCCCTTTGGAGATAGGTTGTTCTTCTCTAAAAAAGGTTGTATTTGGTAATGTTGGTTCTTCATTAATATCTAAGTCTCTTATTATTTCGTCTAGTAATTCTTGAGTTTCGGGGTCTGGATTAGGAAGCATAGATATTATATCATCTTCTATAGCATTTAATTGTTCTTGAGTAACTCTTGACAAAGCGTCAGCATTTGTATTATATTTTCCTTTTTTATAGATAACTTCGAAATCGTATTCTTCTAATCTTAGTTTCCATCTTATTAATTTAGAATTGGGTTCTTTTAATTTCCATAGCCATACTAGAGGTCTGTGATCGGTGTAAATTTTGAAGTGTCTACCATATATATATGGTCGGAAGTATTTGACAGCGTATATTATTCCTAAGAGTTCTTTTTCGATTGTTGAATATTTTTGTTCAGTTTTGCTTAATGTTCTTGAAGCATAACTTACTGGTTTATCTTGTCCAATTATTCCTTGGGACAAAACTGCTCCTATAGCTACATTTGATGCGTCAGTAGTAACTATAAATTCTTTTGTGAAGTCAGGGTATTGAAGTATTGGCTCATTCATTAACAAAATTTTACATTTTTCAAATGCTTCTGTGAATTTTTTGTCTATGACAATTTGTGATCCCTTTTTTAAACAGTTGGTAAGTGGTTTAGTTATTTCAGCAAATTTTTTTATAAATTTTCGATAATAACCCACTAGTCCTAGAAATGATTTAATTTCTTTTTGAGTTCTTGGTAAAGGGTATTTATCAATTGCATTAATCTTTTCTGGATTAGGTCTTACTCCATCTTCTGTAATTAGGTGACCTAAATACTTTAGCTCTTTTCGAAGAAATTCACATTTTCCTATATTGACTTTAAAATTTGCATCTTCTAATCTTTTAAAAACTTTATCTAATTTTGACATGTGTTCCTGGAGTGAAACTGAATAAATTATTATATCGTCCAAATATACCATGCAAACATCTTCCAATAATCCTTTTAAAATTGTATCCATTAATCGTTGAAAAGTTGCAGGTGCGTTCTTTAATCCGAAGGGCATTCTTTTAAATTCAAAATGACCTTGTTCAGTTGAAAATGCAGTTTTCTGTGTGTCATTAGGATCCATTTCTACTTGATGATAACCGGATGCTAGGTCAATACTACTAAAGTAATGACATTTACCCAATTTATCCAATATATCAGCAATATTAGGAATTGGATATTTATCTTCTATCATTTGATCATTTAATCGTCGATAGTCGATTACCATTCTTTTCTTAATTTTTCCATTAGTAGTTCTTGTGACTATATTTACTGGACAGCTCCAAGGAGAAATGCTTTCTTGAATTATATCTTGATCCAATAATTCCAGAACTTGTTTTTTAATTTCTTTTTTTGTTTCTATCGGTTGTCTGTACATTTTAACATAAATAGGTATTTCGTTTTTTAAATTTAGTTTATGTTTAACATGATGTGTAAAAGTTAATTTTTGACCGTCTACATGAAATACATGTTTATATTTGTTTGCAAATACTCTAATAGAAGCTTCTTCTTCGATGTTCATTTTATCTATGTTTAAGTTTTTATTAATATTTTGTATTTGTAAATCTTCTAAATTGTTATTATTATTTTGCTCATCATCATCATTATCTATATCCATTTTCTCAAAAATACAATTTTCTTCAATTTCGCTTATTAAATGAGTTTGTAATGAATCACTAATGTTAATGTTTCTAAGATCTTCTGTATAGTTTACTGCAATTACTAATGCTTCGTAATTGTTTGCTTCAGTTATTGATTCTTTAACTTTAATTCCTGGGCGAAATTCAAATGGAGGTATGTAAATAGTTCCGCTTTCTATATTTACAGGTATTTTAATCACTTTTGCTTGTAATGGTTCAAAAGTTAGTCTTTCTTTTTCAAGATGAATAGGTATGTTTGCGTTTGGAGTTTTAAGAACTTTATTACGAATATCCAATATTGCATTTAATTTGCTTAATAAATCGATTCCAATTAAACCGTCAAATTTCTTACTGAAATCAAATTTAAAAAACGTATGTTCAATATTAGAACAAAATATTGGTGGTATTTCCGCAATAATTGCATCATTGTGCTTAGTAGTAGCGTGAGCCGTTTTAATAATAAATGGTATTTTCACAGCATATTCTTCTAGTTGTTTAAATAATTTAGAATTTATTAATGTTTTGGTTGATCCTGTATCAATTAAAAATTTAAGTCCAGAACATGTTATGTAGGGCAAATTACAATTAATATTATTTAAATTAATTACAGCTGTGTTATCGTTGTTTTGATTATTCATCATTTTTTCTTGGTTGTAAGGCAAATGAACTGAAAATTTTCCTCTGCGTTGTTGACATCTTCATCGGAGTCGTCATTATATTCACAGTAATCAGCAAATTCTTCTGTATTTACGTTTTCATACATTTGCGTACTGTCTAGCGTATTGTCTGGCTCGTCGTCATCCTGATAATATAATCGTTGACCAGGTGTCCAGCGAGGGCGTTTATTTTGATGAATGAAAGTTGATACCGGTCTTTTCTGCGCGCTGGAATCTACTTCCATAGGCGTAGGCTTGGGCATTGTTTTATGTGTCGCTTGCGGTAGAGGCATCGTTGTTGGGAATCTTTGATTCATATTATTATTTGTAAATGATTTATTTTGATTAAACGGAGATGTAAAAACATGATTCCTGTTAAACTGATTTGATTCGGGCGCAAATGATGGCACATTTTGATTATTCTGAAATGGCATTAAATAAGGTTGCGCTACTGGTGTGAATCTGTTATTCATTTGATAACCCTGTTGTTTACTTTGGTTACGTGCTTTATCTAATGATGTTTTCATATTAGTACGTTGTAAATTATTTGTTCTTCCGGCACGGTAATTGAAATTCTCTACTTCTATCACGTGACACATAGCTGTCTCAAGGTTGGCTGGTTGCTTCACTTGAACCATTATTCCTGTTACATGATCAATTTCTAATAATCCTTGCAAATAAATTTGTAGTGCCGTTTTCTTATAATTCAAATTTTTTAATGCTCTACTATTAGCATTGTTGTCTCTTAATTTCACTTGAGTAAGAAGAAGTTGTAAAATTTCTTTTATTCGTGTACCGTAATTATAAGATCCCTCATTTTTATTGGGTCTAATCATGGCTAAGTCATTAAATAAACATGACTCAGAACGTTGATCACCGAAATGATTTAATAAAAGAATTTTTAGATCTTGCCAAGTTGTGGTCTCTTCGTTACAACTTATGGCTTTCAAGGCTTTACCTTTCAATTTTCCTTGAAATATTCTTAATAATAAAGCTTGTATACTTGCATTAGGTTCTGTCAAAAATGTATTGACTAGAAACTCACAAGCTGATATGTAAGCATTTAAAACGTTGGAATCACCATCAAAATTCGGAATGGTGTCCTGATACACGTTTGTTACGTCTTTCACAGTATAAGGCATAATGTTTAAGGAACTTATTAATAGGGATAGACTATCGATATCTGTCATAGGATTTTGACAATTGACAATTATTGAAAATCTGTACTCACATTAATAGTATTAAGGTGGTATCCATCTGGTATTAATTCAAGTTTGAGTGAAGTAATCCAGGTTAGGTTCACTTAAAGTTTAAAGTCTTTAATTTCTAATATTCGTTATCTGCTTTAATCGTTAACACGAACCGTCGATATTTAATACGTTGCAGATAATCCTGTCCGCAGCGCCAGTTAAATTCCACGGGTTGGAATGAGACTTTTTAAAAACTATTAATTACTTTTTATTTAAATCATCAAACTTTACATGGTTTGATCTATTCTAATACAATTGAAGTTGATTATAATGGTTAATTATAATGATTAAATATTAATTATTAATTGGTCATAGTAGCTCGCGATTTGCAGCGAAGTCTAGTTACCGATTTTAGGTGTACTTGTTACTACTATATGTTGGACTGGCTCCTCTGGGAAGCGTCGTATATGTTTTGTTGTGATGGCTCAGCATTTACTGTATCATAACACGCTGCATTATCTTGTGGTTTGTTGGTTTTTAGGCTTCTATGTGATAAATTATGAATTCTTTAGTATTAGTCTGTTTACCATGTGGGTTTTTTTAGGGACCAATTAGTTTTTTCTTTGCTGGTGCGGTTTCAGTGGTTAGCTTTAATGTTTTGTTTTTGTTAGTTAGGTGGTGTATCTAGCAAGATGTATGATTTACTAGGAAATTTACTACCAAACTGTTAATATGGAAATTAATGAACTTGATGCAGCACAAGCTATTGCATTGATTTAGGATAACCGGTCTCAACGTTATGTTGCACAAATGATTGGAGTTTTGTGTTGTCATGTGTTTGAGAACGTTAAGTTGTTTTTTGGAAACTAGATTTGCACTTAACGGCTTGTAACAGGGTTTTAATAAAGCGTAGGATAAGTAGGAGACGCCTTAATGAAGCTAGTCTAATGGCAAAAAGACTTGCACATGGCATAGAGTTTACCAGGCAGCATAGAACCAACAGACTTATATTTGCTTTGGCCATATTGAATATACTACGGAACAACAGAGCCAAGTACTTTTTACTGATGAGTCTTACTTATGATTACAAACTTTAGATGTTTGTCAAAGAGTTTGGCGAAGAGTCAACATTGTTCCCAGGTTCTCATTCAACGGACTTTACGTTGGTTAATAGATGGCTATTGACAGTATTGACGCGCATAGGTATGCTGAACATGTGCTTCAAGATGAATGGAGTGGCTTTTGACTTGAACTACATCAAACATGTATGAAACATTATAGGAAGACAAGTTACAGCTCGTATATTTGACCAAGTTATTTAAGTCAAGTTGTTTCTTGTTTTTTAGCAACAATGGCATTTTATTGAAAATGAACAACAAACTTAGTGGAGTTGATGTCATGATATATAAAGGCTATAATACGGGCTTATGGAGGCAATTTGTGCTATTAGTTCAGTAAAACTGTTTAAATTGTGCATATTTAGTATCATAACAATTGTGACATTTGTTATTTTTATTGAAATCTTTTTTTTTTTACTATTTTTTTCTTGTTTGGTGTTCTTTGCAAAAGAAAAACTTAACGAACAGCTACTTTATTGGTTATTTTACTAAAAAAAATCTACGAAAATGACAATTAAAGTTTACAGATAGTCGCTTTTTGTGCTGGTCAGTGTATAAATGTCAAGTACAAGTGCCACCAAAAGAAGTAACTTGTTCATTTTAACACATAATACGTTGCCTACTTAGTTTAATAGCAAAATGAGAACAGTAGTAAGTCAGCACAAGATTCTCAAATCATAGCTCAGCACACTACCTGCTTCTTTGCAGACAGTTATATCAGAATAATAAACTCCTATAACAAACTTTAATTTGACAAAAAATAAGTTCAAGGACCTATTACATGTTACGTCACTGTTGTTTTTGCTAAACTTTATAGAACGTTTGATACTAAATATGAGAAGCATGCTTTATTTTTATGGCGATGCTTGCGTTTTCTTGTAAATACTGTGATCTTTATAGCTTGTGATATTATCTTATAAGTGGGACAAATAAACCCTGATAAATATGATTTTTTTTATTGTTATTTGGCGAAACTACATTACTTAAGCCATGGTATATGTTTTTTTAACATCTTTACTTAACTTTTCAATGGGCATTTTTTATTTTGTTACTTCTTGGGTAGTTATCAGTAGGATTTGATTGCGATCTTTTGAGTGTATTGTATAAAACTAAGATACTGAATACAGTTTTCGGTGAGGTAATTTATACAAATATTTCTTAATTGTTTGCTTATACGTGGTGTATGACAATAGACATCATTACTGGTTTGTTGTTTGTCACAATCAAGCTTTTTTACATGTCCATTACTTCTGGCACTTAGGGTTTTAGTGTTGGGGTGATCTAGGCCGTAGTCATCCTGATCTTGCTTTGTAGGCTGGACAACTTCTGAGATTTGAAACATTTTGTTAAGGGATCACCTGTGTTTTGTTGAGCAAAGTTTATTTTTGAGTTTTTGTATTACTAGATTTTTTTATAATCATTTTGTACATTTCTATCCTAGTCTATCAATTTCTAAATCTGCAATCTCATGGTTTAAATCATTGGAGAGTTGTTATAATATTCCTAGAATAGTAACTATGATTTTGAAATAAAATATATCATTACAGTTTAGGAGAAAACAAAACATATACCAACGTAAAAAATATTACGGTACTTTACAGGTATTTGAGTTTGGGGATAACTTTGTTGAAATGTCTACTTAAGAAGATGTACTTTGTCAATGCATTATTTTGTGGTCTGGTGGTCTTTTTTTAGTTTTTTTGTGATAAATTATGGATTTTTTGGTAAGAGTTTACGATGTAAGTTTTTTTGGAGAAGCAACCGAACTTATTTTTGCTGATGAAATGATATAAGATTTAATTTTTGTTAGGTTAGGTGATCAGATGAAGTTTTCTAAATATTGTTATGTTATTTTTTTTTAGCTCATTATTTTTAGCATTTGCCTTACTGGGTTATGTCTTTTTAACTTTCTCGGAAAAATTTGGAAAGGGTCCCAGGAGATGGTTGTTGTTTTTGCTTCTTTTTGGTCTTTATATGTTCTAGGAGGGATGGAGATTTTTTTTATTGTGTTTTTTTTATTAACAATTTTTTGTATGAATACATAAAGTTCAAATTTCTTGGATGTTTTATATTTAAAATGTTGTTAAAAATATGTTGTGTTGTTGTGGGTTCTTTTACGTGGGCTTTAGTGTATTGAATTTCTTTTTGCGTTTTGATCTATTTGTGTCTCTGTAGATAGTTTACTTTAGATTAAGAGGAACTCTAATACATAAAACTTGTACACTATTGTTTACAGTAAACTTATTAAAATTGATGCATAGACAACATACGTATTATGAAACATGCTTTAAGTCCAAGAAGCAATTCGAGTAACAGTTCGGAAAGTTTAGCTTTGATTTGTTAAATAAATTTTTGACAAAAGGCAAATAATCTTAAGATATTCTATTATTTTGTTTGGATTTTTTATTAATATTAATGTGACGAAATCTAAGGCAACGTTTTGATAAACTTTCCACACATAGATCTCCACAACGTGTGAATAAATATGTATCACATTTAACATATTACTGTTTTATTAGGGTGGACAGAAACCCCTTCGCTTCGCCTGAATTAGATTAAAATTGTATAAAATGAGATTTTTTTAATGCGGACTGTATTTTTATTGGATTTAACACTTTTTGTATGTGTGGGTGTGTATTTGTATGTATGCGCGAGGATTTGGATTGCGTTATGATTTTTTCCTGGTTATTTATGCGCTTGGCACCCCACCATGCTCGGTGCTTACTAGACAATGGGGTAATTAAATTTGCAAATGAAATGATTTCCATCTTTGTTCGGAAAGATCGATACGTTAATTTATAACGTAATTACACGAAGTGTAAGTGTGTATATATATATGGGGACGGGTTTTTTTACGATGCAGTTGGCATTAATCAAAAATGTTAAAATTATATCCCCCTTACTGGAAAAATTTCACAAAATAAATTGTAATCCCATGCAGTTAGTATGCATATAATTAGTACGAAATCCTTTACAATTCAAGTAATTATGCAATATGCAAGAATAAATTAATGGAACAAATTTAGGTCAAACATGAGAACAATATGAATGACTAAAAACATTCTGCTGCTGCAGAACTTATATAACTGGCGGTGCCGTTTAATAAATAAAATATGCGTCCGTGGGGTTTTTGCATTAAGATAATTATTAGCCGGCGCTATTTTTTACATTATTTTTATCATTATTACTTGCGGTGTTTATTTGCCAAGTGCATTAAGTCTATGGAAATCTCAGATTTTTAAAAACAATTACGTATATAGTTAATATTCTTAATAGCTTCCGACGGATGTTAAGTTTTTTCTATGCTTCGGAAATGCACTTTATAAAATTTAAGTAAACATTTTATCTATGTTGGTAATTAAATTAAAAAAAGGCAAAGGTGATGTTGAAGAACTTATACAATTAAATATAATTAAATTTGTTTATTAATTAAAAAAAAAGATTAGCAAGTTTTATTACTAGTTTACTAATAATACATTTTAAAATATTTTTTTGAATAACTGGATAAGAAGATGCACAGTAATAATTCGACCGCGTTTGCGACATTCTGAAAAGTGCACGTTTATCGAACTGCGCGATCCAGAAATATCTTTACAATGTGTACAATTTGTAAACAACTAGACTGTTATTATATTATTTGAACATTCACTACGATGTGTATATTAAACTTGTAAGCAACAATCTATAGTTAGTAAGTTTTTCTTTAATCACTAAGACTTATCGTCAAAAAAGAGGAGATTTAGACCAATAGTAATCAAATCTACAAGCTCACGCTATGTTTGACGAGTTTTTGTCAAGGTTTCTATAAATAAAAGAATTTACATGTGGGCTTGACGTTTAATCATTAGAGTGCGACGGTGGATTTTTACCTCACAGTAGCAACAAAAAGTTTTCTCTTACTCTGGATGCACTTATATTTTTGATTGCATCATCTTGTGGAACTATACTTGAATTTTGTGGTTTGTTTTTGTTTAATTTAGTTTGCGTATGCGAGATCTCAACTGAATTTTGGTTTTGGAAGGACATGTAATCACACAAAATATTTGTAATACAATACTTTGGACTTCTTCTTGCGAAGAAGTTAATAGACTTTGAAAAATGGTCAATGTTTTGTATTGGAATTCAATTGCACGGCTAGGTGCTACTTCCGCTCTGATGGTCTACGTCTTCAGTACTTGACTGACTATAATTGGTTTTGTTGCTATTTTTTTTTTATGTGTTTTTGTTTGATAATCATAACAATTGCAGTTTTATAGCGCTGGAGTTTTGCTGCCTACCTAACATGATGTTAACACTACTTGACATTTAATACTTTATGGTTTTTTAATAACTAACGGTTTTTGTTGTAGTGGGGGTCGTGCCTGTGACCCAAACTACTGGAACAGTAGGACGTTTATTTGTACAATTAATTAGGATTGGATGTTTTTTAGTTGGTTGTGTAGATTTAGTCTACAGGAAGACACATTTTGTCAACTTAATGAGGACATGGAGGATGATGAAACAAAACTCTTGATATATGTGCTGCGTTGATAACAATATGCTAAAGGTTGTTATTGTAGGCAGTAGTGCAGGGGCCGCAAGATCACTAATGGAAGTTTTCTTATTGAGCTAGAATATGAAATTATATCTTTTCCGTGTGGATTTAAAATAAACTTTTCAATTTGTTCAAAACAACATACAGAGCAATGAAGTTTTTTAGATTAGTTTTTTTTATACGTAGATTGGGATATAGTGGGGAGCTATTCATGATATTTTATAGAATAGTTGTAGGACTTTTTGCCAATTGATACCATATTGGCGTTGTTGAGGCTCTTGAGATAGTGTTTTGGTTTAGGGCTGTATGCATATTTAACAATAAAATATCGTCATCTTAAAGTTGTTAAAGATAGTTGTTGGGTTGTTGGAACGTGTCAACTTTTTTAGTTTACCTGTTATTTTATAACTCTGGTATCTGTCGTTTTGTTGTATAACTTTTCGGATTGTTAGTGGTTTTTAATGAATTCTGTTAAGTGGTTATGGCGCTACAACTACAACTTAATGAGGACATGGAGGATGATGAAACAAAACTCTTGATATATGTGCTGCGTTGATAACAATATGCTAAAGGTTGTTATTGTAGGCAGTAGTGCAGGGGCCGCAAGATCACTAATGGAAGTTTTCTTATTGAGCTAGAATATGAAATTATATCTTTTCCGTGTGGATTTAAAATAAACTTTTCAATTTGTTCAAAACAACATACAGAGCAATGAAGTTTTTTAGATTAGTTTTTTTTATACGTAGATTGGGATATTGTGGGGAGCTATTCATGACATTTTATAGAATAGTTGTAGGACTTTTTGCCAATTGATACCATATTGGCGTTGTTGAGGCTCTTGAGATAGTGTTTTGGTTTAGGGCTGTATGCATATTTAACAATAAAATATCGTCATCTTAAAGTTGTTAAAGATAGTTGTTGGGTTGTTGGAACGTGTCAACTTTTTTAGTTTACCTGTTATTTTATAACTCTGGTATCTGTCGTTTTGTTGTATAACTTTTCGGATTGTTAGTGGTTTTTAATGAATTCTGTTAAGTGGTTATGGCGCTACAACTGTTTTATTAGTTATTTTGGTGCACTGAATTTGCTTGTTTTAGACGACTACATGGCTAGTTGCTTTTTGTATGTTTGGGTATGCCGAAGTTAATATTATATGCTTGCGTTTTTGGAAAATTGTTTTTTTATATAGTAATAGTTTTGCAGATAATTGAATTTGTTTTGCAGGTAACTTGAACTCCCGAGTCTACGCGGTTAAAGAAAATTTTGTTGATGCTTAATCACTAAGTCTCTAGAAGTTTTTGCATTTTGTACAGGAGTATGAAGGTTTAAGAATAATTTTTTTTTGTTGTTGTTAGACATTATGGCAGCCAATTTAGAACTTAACTTTAGGAAGACTGTAAATCTGACTGAATCTCAATAACTTTGGCGCTTGTTACTAGGACGGTTACTCACCAAACGTCAATTATGTCGACTAGGTAGTGTGGGAAACCAGGGACCTCACCGTATGGTTACTAATGCTTGTTGGTCTCTCAGTTAGGTTATCACTTAGTAGATAGTAGGGTAGTTTCTAAGTGAGTTACAGGCTTTTTGCAGTTTTTCTTTTGCTTTTGCTTTTGTTTTTTTATAGAATTTTGTATTTTTTTTTACATCTATACTGTTTAGGGGCGGTATTGTAGTGTTTGTTAGTTGTTTGTTTCAGAATTTTGGGAGCAGTTTACTGGAATATTAGTGAAGGAGGATTTTCTGTTTTTGGGACTTGTGTATTATACTTTTATTACATTTTATGGTTCCATCGCTAGCAACCGCGCGTTTTTATATTTGTTTAAAGTGTTAGGTTTTACTGTTGGAGGAAAAGAAGAAAAGTTGTTTTGGTTACCACGCCCTTGATAACCTAATAGCGATGGTATATAGGAAATAGGTCAACAGAAGACCGAAGAGCTTTTATAGAACGGACGATAGTTTATAGACGGAAAAGGTAGTCTTGTTGCCAAGGCAATGGCTACCATGCAATCGTGTGTAATTCTGCTATCCGCCAATCATAAACGTGACTGGCAAGGGTTACAGTTTTTTTGCAAGTCTAATTTAGTGACTTGCTACTGCTGAATGTTGTTGTATTTTAACAAAAGTTTATTTATCATAAATTATTATTTTAATTGTGTTGTTCTACAGTACGAGCTGGGCTTGTAATGTGACGATGATTTTTAGCCAAATAGTCAGCATACTCTTGGTAATGTGTTTTTGTAAGAGGCATCTCTTACTACATATTGGGGCTCAAATAGGCATAAGTTTTAGCAATAGCACATTAAGTTGCCTTAGCGATATTTCCAAGAGTATCTGATGAAGCTTTTTTGGAACTGGAACAGATACAATTTTGGTATAACGAGGAGCTAGTAATAGTCTCTACATACAGAACGAAGGCAAGTATGGCTAAGGTGATAGCACCACAAACGGCAGTTTCTACTTTCTTGCTTTATTTAATGCCGAGTTGAATATGGTTATCACTATTATCAATAGCAACAAATGCTTTAAAACGCGTACGTTGACCAGCATTGGTTTGCTTTTGTACGGGCATATTCTTTAGGATCTCATCTTCAAGATTAGATCTAATAAAGAAGTCGATAGTTTCAAATTTTTTGATGGAAAGTGAGATTAGATAGATTTCTATCAATGTACGGATCTTGCAATCACGTACTAAGCAACCTAGGTTGGTTACAGGGATTCATTCTTTTTGATCTTCTTTTTTACGACTGCAGCTTCTACTTTGATCACGTCCTCTACCTCTAGAGGTCCACCACGTTTACCACCGGCTCTACTACGAGTACCACCAAATCCACCAGGGAAAATGCCGCAACCACCGGCTAGAGCATAACCTTAAAACAGTAGATCCGATTTTGATAAAATTTGGAAATATTGCAGACAAATATAATTGCCACCAACCGTATAAAATTTATTAAAATTAAATTGAAAATTTGTACACATAATCTTTAATTTAGTAACCCGTCACCGTTGAATTCTGATGTGTTTGTTATTAATAAAAATTTATAACTTAAAATCTTTTGATGAAAATCAGTAGTATTGTAACCAAACATCGTTACACGGCAGTTTTGACATAATCTCTAATTTAGTGACCTACTACTGCTGAGGGTTGTTGGGTCAGGTAATAACAAAAATATATAATTTTATAACTGTTTATTGAATTTTGTAATCAAACATTTTTAGTACAAACTGTAGAAAATTTTATAAAATTAATACGCTAATTTTGATATAATCTTTTTTTATACGTGGTTTTGTGGAAAGCTTTTCAGTCTGCGTATGGGGCTCTTACCCACTAATACTCTAGTTTCATTTGGTGTTTCACTACTCATTTCTGGTAGTAGCTTAAGCCTTTTATCTGAAATAGTACGTCTGGACACGCATAATGCTGCAGCATAGTCATCTTGTTTTACTGTTCTTTGCGCTCCAGACCGTAGTATCTTTCCATAATTTAATGTTTTTATAAGAGGGTGCTCAAAATGGAGCCATAGTGCTCATAGGTTTGGATCTTGAATTACTAGCAATATATCATTTTTTTCTTAATTTAGATTCTCTATTAAGGGGGGAGAATAGTTGCGCTATTATAAGGGTTTATAGCATCCAACTCAGCAAGAAAAAAAAATTGAATCAAATTTCTACACATTGTAGAACAAAGTCCAATCTGTGTCCTCAAACTTGTAGAAATTTGATGCAATAAGTCGTTTTTTTGCAATTAATTTTTAAAAAGTAACGTTTTTAATAAGTTCTTTATTAATTTTTTACTTGTTAAATGTAACTTTAAATCTTTAACCAAAAACATGAAGACATAGATTATTGTATGTAGTTCAACATATAAAAAGAGTGATGACTAAAATCTTATCGTTTGGAAATTGAGTTGGTTGGCGTTTTGTCGTATGAAAACCAATTTTAATTTAAAAACGGCGCTGTACGTGTCAATATTTTCCTAGAGAGAAAGGTTCACCGATATTCTCGTAGATGTGATAGGATTTAATATTTTTCTATAACAATAATACTAGTGGCACCACAACAGTACGGGGCGACTAAACCCGGCAATTCTCTAGCGTTAAGTTATACGGTTTAGTTAAAAAAATAATAAAGTTATAACATAACAGTTTATTTATTTTTTTAGTTTTAAGTTTCTGTTTTAATGTCACTTGGCAGTTTATTATAGAAAATTAAACATCTGTACTCACAACCATTTTCCGTCAAGGTTATACGATGAATATGCTTAACTTTTATTGTTTTTTGTATCATAATTGTGACTTCTAAGATACTTTTTAAAAATAATGTATTTTTTTAAATATAAAATTATTTTTTTGACATAGACTAGTGATAAAAGAATCGATAAAACACAACTATTTAATTTTTTTAAACAATTGATTCAAAAAACGCTCAAGTAATTGACCACCACACCGAGCTTTAAACGTTAAATTTTTCCTCTTAGATTTAACTTGGTCTGGATAAAAAATGAATATTGTTAGTTTTTCCTGTTTTTTTTCTTTAATAAATATAAGGCCAAATAATGCGGAGAGTTTAGGTTGATCTATTAGAAATTTAGTTAAAATTTAAGTTTATAATCTAGGTAAAGAATTAGCGAAATGCATTGTTTTTTTTTTTAATTAAAAAACACAAACAGGTAAGGCTTGTTTTATTTTCCAGTTTTATCACATGTTTTATCACTAATACTTTACGCTCGGCTTTGAGCTTTTGTTTTTAAGATTCTACCTGCTCATAGCACAACACAATTAGTCGTGATGAACGAATCATAACACTAATATATGTAATACCACGATACTGAATAACCTCAGTCTGCTATGAAGTACTTGTAAGACCTCTTTAGTCTGTACTACATCTTTACCTAAGTCAGATGTGAAGTATTTCACTGACTTTAATGTTAATTTACTTTGCCATACGCACATCTTTAAGACCCATTTGATCTATGTGTGAATTACTAGGAAGTACCTCAATGGCTTTAATGTACTTTGTTATACACATTCTCAATTTTTCTTTCGTCTATGTTTGAAGTAACTTCAGACAACTATGAAGTAGATCAATGACCTTAATTCAATGTACTTTGTTATACTTCCCAAGATTTTTTGATTAAAAGCTATATATAGTACAATAATAAATTAATATTAGTTTAATTAGAACAAGCTTTAATTAGTCGAAATTAGTAGAATTAAAAATAAAAACCATATAAGCATAAAAATGATTCCTATTTAAAACAAAAAAATGTTTTATTCAGAAGACTAAACAGGTAATAGTTACTACTATTGATTGTTCACAACAATTTATTGTTTTTTTATTAAATTTAATTTATAAATATTATAATTATTAACTTATTTAATTTTTGTTAGCATTATATTTTTATGAATTAACTAAATATGAATTTAAAATGCATAATAATAATTATACGTATGAAATGTTATGTATTTTTTGCATCAGTACAGTGCAGTGTAAAAAAGCACAAATGAATTAACCCAGTATGCACATTCTGAAGTATAATATGTAATTCATTAAAACGTGAAATACATAATTATATCTGCAACAGTTAATTAAGGATCACGCTGTTTAATTATTCCTAATGTAGAAAATGCAATTTTAGCATGTAATGCAATTGCACATTGCCACACATATTCGCGCGGCCACGAGAAAAATTTCAACAGAAACAAATTACCTGGATAATATATACATAAACCTACATGTTTAACTGATCCACATTATTTTATGTTTTAATTTGTACATTTATTTTTTTAATAAATTTTTATTCAAAGTTTAGTATTTTCAAACATCTTTAGAATAGAAATTGACTTATAGGGCAAAACATGTCACTAATAAATAAATTATAAAAATCTAGTTAACATCACAGCAAAGATTTAGTTAACATCACAACAAACAAATACATAAACTTTATTCAAATACTATACTATTTTTAAGTATTGAGAAAATGAAAATTATAATAATATAGAAATTAACTAGTTTTGACCTATAGAACACTTTATCTGTATATAAATATTCTATCTAATTTTAATTGTACTATACAATGTTTATATTTCAGATTTTTTTAAATGTATTTGCATAACTATCAAATTTTGTAATTCACTTTTAAACTTTTTTAAATATTTAAATTTAATAAATGATGTATTTTATGTAAATTGTCCAGTGAGAGACACATACACTTGTGTTTCAGGGTGGTGCATACCTTCATCGGTATATAACCTAGCGTATTTACATAAAATCATAATAACTACTATAAATTTTTAAAATATGATTGCACTCTTTTTCTTAACTATATATATGTATATATATATTTTATACAAGATTAATTAAATTGATATTACTATTTGTTTTATTGTTCTGCCTGCATAAAAATAAGGAATAATAAATCAATTTTATAAAATATCTCAGTTTTGATTAAGCATGTTTGTATTGTAATTTTTGAAATGATTGTCTAGTTTCTACATAATAATATTATTGAAAGGTAACAATTATAATTACAATATATATCTTACTTGCTTTTATAAACAAATACAAGCAATTTTTAAAACGTGAGCTATAAAATATGTACTTTTAATCTATCATTCTTGTTTTAACATCTAGTTTTTATAACTATTCCCAGGTAATCCTCTAGCTTGCTACATATTATGACGTGACTTGATTTGACTTGTAATCCCTGCCATTTATTTTGCAATCTCTGTGAATTATTGCAACGCACCGTTCCGTGAATTTTTGTGGATTTTTGCACCATATTTTTTCTATTAAAGCTCACCACGTCCAGCATGTGACAAAAGTCACTTTTGATTTGATTTGATTAGTTTTGTAAGCCTTGTAGTAATAAAATTCTATTGAATGTGTATAATTTTTTACAGATTTGATATATTTTAGTATCAAAATTGTTTTAATATTAAGTGAATAAAGTTTATGTGATGCTTCTAAGTTGTGGAATTAATGGTATAATTTAATGCATTACTATTGAATTACAGGTACCAATTAAAGACAAAATTTAAAAAGCTTTATAAAGCAAAACAGTTTTAAAAATAGCTGAATAGTTCTTTTAAGTGGCTCTAGCTAATACAATTTAATACTAAACGTTTGCATTAATTGATTGAGTTTGAATAAATTGTTAATTTATTTTATATTTTTCACGTTAATTTTATCCTTATGTTTATATACCTACACACTTAGCAATGTCCTTTTATTGTAGACGACAAAGTATCATTTAGTTTAGTTTAGTATTCCTTGTTATTCAGTAAAATTTCAGTGTTTAGAGTTACAATCACTTGCATCACTAGTTTTGATGATAACATTTTCTAATTCTAAAAAATTTTGCAGAATGTTGAATTATTAATTGTATTTTATTTTGTTTCAGGTAAGCTAAAGTTAGATTAAATTAACATCATAAGTTAGTTTGGGTAAGTGTATTTTTTTAGTTTTGTTATTTACACTGAAAAACTGTTTTTTCAAAACTTTAAAACACAGTTTTTCTTAAAAAAAAGATGACGGACATTTATTTATTTTTCTCAAATATGGACAAAAACGTGCTTTTATATGTACAAAAGATACCCTGAAACTTTTAGGAAGTCCCGTGCACTACGCTCCGAGATATCTTAGAATGTATTTACAGAAATACTTAAAAATAGCGAAAAAGGCTTAAATTTTAAGTATTTCTGTGGATACATTGTAAAATATCTCGGAGCGTAGCGCACGGCACTTTCTGAAATTTTTAGGGTATCTTTTGCACATATAAAAGCACGTTTTTATTCATATCTGAGAAAAAACGAAAATACTCGTAATTTTTCTTTAAGAAAGTTTAAAGTTCTGGACATTTTTTTTATTTAAGGAAAAAAATGGCTTTGAAATATTATTTTTTGAACAATTTTAAAGAAAAAAGTCCGTTACAACTTTTTCCTAAAAATGCAACCTTGAAGATTTACAAACGATAAAAAACAAATAAACGCAAAAAAAAATTAAATTTTGATTGCTTATTACTCGGAATTGGTTAACTGAAAAAAATTTAAAAAATTAACATAATCAGGATTCATGTAAAGAATGGCATTTTCAGTGGTTTGAGCAAAAAACGTATATTCCGTAGGTGTTCATCATTAATTTTGTTATGTTACATCATGGAATGAACAGGTTACCTCTTTGGATGTGCAGTGACGCATTACTGCCGCCATTGATATATATTGTAGTCAATTTAAGTACAGTCAGCTATCGCCCAGATCTTTACTGATTACTAAAATTTCAGGTGGTTTCTAACAATTTTGATTTTAAGTTTTGAATGACATTTAGACTACTAATTTACTTCATTTATACTAACGTATTGTTTTCTGCATTTTATAAAACATACTTTTATATACTTTCTGGAATAGTTTGGTCTTTACTCTACGGACGTTGTATCGGATTTGTTTGGAAAGCTTTTCCAAACGCCTACCGACTCAAACAACTCGTCCTTCACTCCTAGGGTGACAGTTGGACCACTTTGCGGTATTGCTTTGTTGACACTTGGCCTGACAGATCTACACAAAATAACAAGTGGTCTATCTAGTGGTATCTTTTTAATCATTTGTTATTTTGAGAGTGACAGGACTTTTCCGTAGGGACATCTTGACAGAAAATTAGTATCATATCTCCGCAGAACGAAATGAATCGCTTTACGCTTGAACAACGTTGGGAGATATTGCAAACTTATTTCCAAATTTAATGTTGTGTAGCCGAAACAGTGCGTTTGTTGAAATGAAAATTTATTTGAAGTGAGCCCCCATCCGCACGTGCTCTACGCAATCTCGTGCAATAAGTTTGTGAGACTGGAATGTTAGTGGCCAACACACACGGTTCCGGTCATCGTACGCTCCGCACTGACGAGAATGTGACTGCCGTAGCCGAGAGTGTGCAACTCATGGAACATCGACTTGCCATTGATCTCAAAAACTCAAGATTTCACGCACCAGCCTGAGGCGAATTTTGCACAAAGACCTTGCATTATTTGCTTATAAGGTCCAATTGACTCAGCAATTAAAGGCACACGACTATCCAGTTTGTTATCGCTTTTCAGTTTGGGTCTTAGAGCAGCTTGGAATGGACAACGATTTTGCATGCAAAATTATCTTTTCTGACAAAGCGCATTGGCTCATTTTTTTTTTTAATGCTGTTGGAAACGCTATTTTGCCCAACGGTGAGCGCTACAGAGGCATAATAAACGATTTTATGTGGCCGAAATTGAAGATATAAACTTGTACAATCTTTGGTTTCAGCAGGATGGCGCGACATTCCTCAGCCCATGCCACAATCGATCTTATCAGCCGTCTCGGCGATGTTAATTGGCCACCTCGACCGATGTTATGCGAACAATTCATTAACGATTCAGGTCTTTAAGGCGAATATTGAGCAAGCTATTTGTGACATAAAACCGTCACCAAGGTTTTGGAAAACTGGGTTAACAGGATGCGCTACTGCGAAGCTAGCCTAGGTAGCCACATGAATGAAGTTGTGTTTCATAAATAATGGGAATGTAATAAGACATGTAATATCACAGTTTATTGCAGTTTTGTTGAAAAGACTTCACGACACAGTTACAAAAGTACATGGTTCTTTTTTTGCTTGCTTTGGTTTTGTTCAAGTTGGGATGTATGGTTTTCTATGGCTTCTCTTTCTTTTCCACAGACCACCATTGCCAGATCTTTTGTGTATCGTACGAGGTGGGTTTTCTTGGGAGTTTTATTGTTAGTATAACGTCGTATAGGTTGTTATGGCCCGATCACGGAGTTCTGTGATGTAACTTAAGTCATTTGCATTCTTTGGCTTTTGCCGATCAGGATTGTTCTGTCTAGTAGGTAACTTCTTATGATTCTCTGCATGTATGGGGAAAGTTTGTGTCTAGTGATCTTTTTTTATGTCTCTCTACTTTGCAGAGATAAATGCATTTTGTACGTCAAGAGTTACGAGCGCGACGTACTTTTGCTTTCTGTCATTTATAGCCGCTAGTCTTTATATGGCTTGCATTGCATTCACCAATTGCTTTCTTCAATCCCAAACTGCATGTAGGCTAGTTTTTCGTTTTTTTTTTTGTTGTTTTTTTTAGGAGTCGCTTATTTAGTAATTGTTCTAAAAGTTTGCTCATCACTTTTAGTTGACTTTTGTTTCTTTGGACTTGGTCGGTTTTTCTATTAAGGTAAGTTTATCGGTTTTTCACTGAGGCAGGAATGTTTCCGACTTTGTCATGTGATTTGCGACTCTGCAGATCAAAACTTTGTGGTTTTTAGCGATTGCTTTGGCGATCTCCGGTGGGATGCCGTCAAGGCCTGGTGCCGGTGTTTTTCCGGGTTTTAGCTTACTGTCTGCTTTTTCTTTTTCTATAGTGCAGGTGGGTATTGTTTCGGGGTCTATCCCTAGTTGTGGCGACTCCTCGGGTTTGTGGTTGGGGAATAGTTTCAGAGCTTCTTTTATTTCTTCTTTGTTGCTTATGGTTATTGGTTAATGTAGTCTTATTTTCTTGGTTACATTTTTGTACTTTGATTTCTAGTAATTTCTTCCTCGCACCACGCTTTTTGTTTAGTTTTTTAATGCTTTTTTAAGGTTCATTTTCTTTTCTTTGAACTTCTGGTGTGCAAGCGTAATGCTATTGTTATTAGTTGATGTCTTTCTTGTTGCTTTTGTTTTTTTGGCTTTTTAGGCACTTTTTCCGCATCTTCAAAATGTCGGTGGTAGATGGGTCTACGTGCTTTGGTTGTGGCTTTCTTTGTACGTGTTGTCGGATGCTTTTTCTATTATTTTATTATCATATTTGTCCTCGTTTGGTTGCTGGTGATCTCAATATATATGTTTTTAGCGTCGCTGAGATTTACCTTCTACGCCAGTTTTACCTTGCGGCCTGTCTTTTTAAATTTGCTGAACACAGGCTGACGTTAATATACGAGCGACATCTCTTTTTCTTGTACATTGGCGTATCCACGCAGTTTTATATAGTAGTAGTAAAGCATCTAAAAGTGGTGGTAATTCTACTTTTAAAAAATGTGTCCTTATTTAGAATCAATGGTGAACAAAAAAAAAATTAAACCTGCTTAACATTAGAATATTTGATAATGGTATGTTTGGAAATCAGCATTTAAAAATTAATTTACGTGGTTTAACGTCAGTTTCTAAAAAAGTTTCTCCATATGATAAGGATATAATAAATTTTTTCAAAGAATTTTTCATATTGTTTCATTAGAAGCTTGAAGATCTACGGCAATTTATCGCGGGTTTTTTTCAGCGTCTTCTTTAACTATTTTTAAAATCTATTTAGCTTCTAAGTTGGCCAAATAATAGAAATATAATAGAAGTTGAATTTGTTTGAGTTTCAGTTTTTTTGGATCATTACTTGTGTTTTTTTGGGTAATCGTTTTATCTAGCTCTTTTTGATAATTTGGTGCGTGTTTTGCTGTTTTATCGGTGCCACATTTGGTATATTTGCTGTTCTCTGTTAGCTTGAACTCTTTAAATACGTTTTAAAGCATCTATGACTTTTTATGAATTAGGGTTAGCTTGAACTCTTTAAACACTTTTTAAAGCATCTAGACTTTTTATGAATTAGGTTAGGTGAAAATCCATCATTCTGTGTTTTTTTTTTAAATTTTTTTTCTGTTTATTGTTTGTCGTTTTAGTTAAAGCAATTTTATTGAGCTTTACTGCACTTCTACGGAGACAATTTGGAGTTGGTTTGAAACAGTTCCTCAAATGTTAATCTTGACCATTGTCTGATATTGCGCAACCATGTTAGTTTCTTACATCTTATCCATCTTTTTTCTTTGACGTTCTCTTATACAATTAGGCGTTAAAGAAGATATTTGGTTTTTTATGTTTTTATTTTATTTAACAGTTCTTTTTCGTTTTTTTTAGATTTAACACTTTTTTGTTGGATGTGAGCGTTGTCCATGATATGTTTAGCATGCGACGATAACTCCGAGTGTAGCTCAAATGCTTTCAGACGATTTATGACTGTTGTTTTTAGAGTCAAGTCTTGGATACAAACAACAGAATTGTCTACACGCATTACTTAAGAACTTTTTTACGAAGATTAATGTGTAGGTTTTGATTAGATAAACGCAAGGATCTCTTTATCGGAATTATTTGCCACATTCATCCAGCTGTCAAGATATTTGAAGTGTTTCAAGAGTTCAATAAGTTGCTTTTCAATTAGTAGCCTATAGTTTTTGACGTTTATTTTTCTGATCTATTTAGTTTTCTTGATGTTGATCTTTAATCTTTTGTTGGAGTTTGTTTTGCTGACTGAGTTAAGTAGACTTTGCAGATTTTCCAAACTCTTGGCTATTATGGCAATATTATTTGCAAATTTTATGTTGTTAATGTTCTCTCTTCTAACTTGTTCGCCTTTTGTTCTATCGTTTATAGCCTTGATCTTGATCAGTTGAAAGTAAAGTCTGTTATTGGACTCTTTGACTTTGACTCTTTTGCACTCTATTTGTAGTTGATCTCAATAGCTCTATTTTATATTCTATTAGGGTTATCCGCTTGTTGGTATTTACAAAGTTTTCTTCTTTTCCTCTATCTTCTTTTTCTCTGTCACTTTTTCCTTCATCGCTATTATCATCACTGTTCGTGACATACCTTATTGGTATTTTTTCTGTCTTTTTCTTATTTTGCTGTTTTATTGCTTGACTACTCCTCCAAGAATCTGTAGAGCAGCCGAGTATTTTACCAGGGAAAGATTCTGCACCTGTGCTACCTTTCTGTAGTACTTTTGTTTTTTACTAATATTTCTATCATTATATTTATAATATCATTTATTGACGTCCATTTTATACTTTGTTGGCAGGTAGTTTTGTGGTTGTTCTCCTTGGGGATTGGGGTAAGGATTTGGAAGTGGGAAGAACGGAATAAAAGGTTGAAAGGGGTTGTTGGGAGAGGTTTCCTTACCCTATAAAAGAAATAAGCAGTAGTTTCAGAATTTCACTTCTGATCATACCGAGTTTTAGGTATTGTCATAGACTAATTTCTTTTGAAAAATGTTTATCTGAAACGTCAAATGTGGTTCATACTTGCTAAAAGTTTTTTTTATTTTTGCTAATTTTTAGTTCATTACCGCAACGTTACTATGTGATAGTTGATTTCATAATAAATAAAACACATTTACTATGTACTACATCACGAATATGTGGTAGATTACCAGTTTTTTTTAATAAGTTAATAGTAAGCAGACTATGGTATTATCACCTATTATTTATGTGTTGGGTGGGTTTTTATAAATATAATTATTGTTTTCTTGAGCCTCAATTAGGTTTATGGTATTTTTATAATGTTTCTTAGAATGATCTACTTTATTTAAGATTTAACTTATTCTTTTTTTGGGGTTTTGTGGTGCTGTCAAATAAAATGAATTATTTTTGTCAATATCTCAAATGTTGAAAAGAGTTTAAAAGCTTTAAAGAGTTTGCCATGATTTGGAAGTTATGGGTATAATAGGCTGAACTTATAGAAGTTGTAGGATGAAATCATACAGTATAAAGGTTTTCTTTATTTTAAATTGTACAATGTTGTTGAATCCATTAATATCATACTAAAGCTTACATTGGGTGTTTTTATTAAAAAGTCAGTTTATTTAATTGTTTTATAGTTTTTTTTTTTGGGTCATTTACGTATTTGGTTTGTATATTTGACTGCGAGATGAAGAAACTTTGCATTAACATTGGTATCTCGATAGCATATTGTGTGGTTGAGTTTTTTATTAATTGCTGTATTTAGTTTTTTACTTTACCAATATTTCAAATAATCGTGAAGTTTGTTTTTCAGTGCGTCAAATAAAAATCTCGAGTTGACATGATTTTTGTAATATTAATACTATCGTAGTGCACTAAATGTTAACTAGTAACATTATTGACAAATAATCTGTGTTATAAAACGTGATACTATTACACATGAAAATTGTTAATCAAATGACCACCACAAAACAAGAAGCAACAGTTAGTTTTCCATTTGAATCGCAACTATATTTATCAATTTAACTTTTCATTGCATCGAATTGATAAGGTGAAATATCGCAATCCGATCCGTTATTAAATTTCATAATATTTCGTTATTGTTGCGGCCCATCAAAATGTTGATTTCCACGTTGGAGTTATACAAACAGTTTAAACGGCGGTGTCAACTATCCGCCGCATCATGCAGAACATGAAAGCTCCCGACCCCAAAACAAATGTATTTGATCGGCGGAGGGGATGGACTGGGATTCCCGAAACACACTAATTGATTCCACCAAAAATTTAAATGTGTTTTTGAATTTATTTTAATTCGAGTACAATATATACTAATTACATGAGTAAAACGCGCTTAATATTTGCATACGTAATGTATCTGCACCGGGGAAAAACACATTTTAATGCACTGTCCCGCCGCACATTTTATATTTTAATTATTGTTAATTTGGCTGCTGGTATACATTCAAACTACACGACACAATGTTGCAACAACGGTCCAAACAAAGTTGGATGGATGCGTCAGGTGTAATTGTTTTTAACAAAAATTGTTCATGTTCATTACGTAATTATGCTAATATGGTGCATTCGCCGGGCGCAAATATAACCTAACTTTTTAATTGCTTTTTATTTTAATTATACAATTGTTTAACGTTAAATAATTACATTATAGTTTTTTATATTTTAATGTTAAATATTTTTAGCTGAAATTAAAATTTAATTATGTTGCTTTTGAATTATATTTTTATAATTTATCAGTTAAAATAAACGTGAATGAAACCAAACTTACTAATAAGTATAACATGTCTTTGTTGTTTTTATCAAATCTGGTTTAGGATCACTTGCTGGGTCTTGCAGTTTGAGTTACAAAACACACTACGGATTTTTTAGGAAAAACCACTTTTCAGGGGTGTTTTGAATATTTGGTAGCATTTCTTTGAAAATAAATATTGGCTAAGATTGTATTAAAATTTGGTGGCATATACTTTTCTAAAATAAGTTTATAAAATTGTAAATCTCAATCCCAGTTGTTCTGGAGTGCCAGTCATCTGGTTTCTTTCTCAAAGAAGAAACATTAGCGACTACTATTATCAAGTTATCATGTATTTTAAGGATTTGTTAGATTAGTTTAGGTTTCAGCTGCAATTTTGAAGGGTTTCGATGCAAAGTCTAGTGTTGACATTCTTGCGGCACTGCTGCTTTTGCGAAGCGGCGTAAATTGTTCTGTTAACATTAAAATGTCGTATTTAGCTAAGTTTTTTTTTAAATTTATTTAAGCACGCTAAGGGATAATTACGGCGTTTTTGTGTGGGTATAACTGCAGCCACATCTCGACTTTTTTGGATTGCGTAATTTTTTTAGTTGCCGGTGTCGATTTGACTATCTTTGATACTTTTGTTGTAAAATGTTTTTTTAGGTTGTTGTTGGCTGTGGTGTTATCTTCCGCATCTTCTCTTTTTTTTCTTTGGTTATCTTTTCCATATTTTATTAAAAAAAATTGTGTTTTTTTACGGGTGGGTAGTTTTGGTTGTTAAAAGTACTATGCTTTTTTCAAACTGGGCATTATTTGTTACTTGTGTTACGCCCAGTTTATAAATTGATTTTTTTTATATAACTGAGGCAACGCACGCTGAACCTCCCAACCACCACACCGTGCTTGAACGTTGTATATTAATTAATTAATAAATTATTCAACCGCATCACTGCACTGCGAAAAAGTTACTGTTTCTTTTTGTTCAGACGACTCATACTTTAGTTGTTTTTGCTTTAGCGCGCTCTATTTGTTCTGTTGTGCACCTCTAACATCTTACTCTTTTAGCAGTTCAGCTTTTTTTTCTAAAAGTCTTTATTCTGACCAATGTATCCGGTTTACTTGTATGTCATACGATTTTGGTGTTTTGTGATAGTTATGTAAAGAACAGTTTTGACAGGACCATTAAGATGGTGCCATGTAGTTGCTTTGATGGTTTTTTTAGGCTTTTACTATTATTTGATTAGATAAACGTGCATAAACTGCGAACAAAACTTTTTAATCATTGAAGGATTTTATACAAAATATCACGCTTGGCAAACATTTGATGGTGAATGAGCTTTGTAACTAGTTGCAGATCCGCTCTAGTAACAGTTTATAGGAGAAGGTGGAAATATTGCAAGCGCTGGTCTTGTTTGCTGACTGTCGTTTCTTGGAATTATTAAAGGATAATTTGTCTTTGACTATCCTTTTATATTTGCAGAAGGATGCATACATAGATTTAATTTATCTGGCAGTTTGTAGCTTGTGCTTTACGTTAGAATAATTTTATTAACCTTAATTGTTTAATAGTTTTAATATTGTTTTCTAAAGTGTTATACCAACGACGTTGCAATTATTATATTTGATGGCTGGATACAGATATTAAAATTAATTAATTAATGTGCGTGATGAAGTTTAATTATCAATTATGATTTTGGATTAATTCAAATTGTTAATCTACAATAACATATATAATCACTTGTGCATTTTATATTTTTTTAAAGTTTTATCTATAATTCACGATAGAAATATAGATAGTGTCACACGGGTTTTCAAATTTTTTTATAAGAATTATCTTGTACATATAAAGGGGTAAAAGCTAAAATGGTGTAAGATTTACTTACTTCAATATAATTACTTGAAGTTACAAAGATATAATTAAAGGATTTAACCATTATACTTGGTGAATTAATTAAATTATTATAATTAGTATAATGGCCGCCAAGAAATACAAAGAAAAAAAATCTGAGTGTGGGATGGTAATTTCGCGGACAGGGTTAATATCCGTGCGTGATTAGAAATAATTATTGTTTCAAAAGAGTGAAGGACAGAAGGACAGAGAGGGAGAGAATGAAATAAAAAGTGCCTATCTGCCAGTGTACAAAGGCAAATAATTCCCTAGTATCCCCACCGGAACGCTTGAACTCCAGACGCTTTTAAACTCCATCTACATTATTTCAACATTGAATCCGTTTACTAACCGACGCGGACGCATGTAATATTTATTTATAGTTTTACAGGTTCTCACTTGGAAGATTTAATTTTTAATCATTATTTTGATAAAATAAATGACATGTGCAGGGTTAAGCTCTTTTCCTGTCAACCACTATACAATTGTGTTCTTTGGGTCTTATAGACCCCAACTTTTATTGTACTAAAGTAGTTTAAATTTTTAAATTAATAATTACTAATTAGTTTATATAATATATATAATAATGGTACATAAATATAAAATTATACACATGAATACAAGTTTTTAAATAATTATAATAATAAATATGGGCAATTTCAAACGGACCAGAGCAGGGGGGGGGGTGCATCGAGAAATTTGCTTCAGTATTTTTTGTTTGTTTTTATAACTTATTAGTAGTCTTTTGATCGGTTCATGAGGGTATGAACGCTTAAAAAAAATATTTTTTTTAGTTTTTGTTGTCTTTGACTTCAAAAATCATAATTTTCATTTAAAAATCAATATTTTAACGTAAAAAATAAATTTGCTACTGAAATTGATCAGAAATTTTTCGTAGATTTAATTCTGTCATTTTGAGTTCACACTCTTTTTATACGCGGCAAAACCCAAAAAAACAATATTTTGGTCCCAGTCATCTTGACAAAAAGGAGCATTTTAGTAATTTTTTTTTAACCGCTGAAGTTGACGTATTTTGATGTAAATTAGTTAAAAAATCTGCAAATATTGGCTTATTTTTGACCTAAACTCCTATAAATTCAAATTTAGCAGCGTTCAGAGGAACTATACAACAAATATTATTGAAAATTTGAGTTTTGCAAACAATTCTACATAGAATATAGTCAGTGTTGGGCTTATCGAGCGCAGAAAAGTCAATCTAGAAAAAAAGGTACAAATTAAAAAAAAAATCCTGGCTATTTTTAATGTAGAATTGTTCGTCTGAGCGCTGCTAACCGTGTAATTCTAAGAGTTTATATTGAAATTAAGCTTATTTTTGCAGTTTTTTTTCAAGTTTAAGACCTCTAAAATCCAAATATACGAAACGTATTTATATTTTTTAACTAATTTACATTAAAATACGTCAACTTCGGCGGTTAAAAAAATTACAAAAATGCATCTTTTTGTTCAGACCACTGAGAAAAATATTGTATTTTGGTTTGTTTTTTTGCGTATAAAAAGGGTGTGGACTCAATATGACAGAATTCGATTCTACGGAAAATTTCTGATTGATTTTACTAGCAAATTTTTGTTTTGCGTTAAAATTGCGATTTTTAAACGAAAAATACGATTTTTTTAAATCAAAATTAAAATACGACTGAAAAACAAATTTGTAGAATTTTTTTTGAAAGTTTTATATTTTTATAAACTGATAAATAGACTAATAAGTTATAGAAACGGAAAAAAATACTAAAGCATGTTTTTTGATGCACCCCCACTCTGGTCCGTTTGAAAATAAACTGGTTTTCAGAAATTTATGAAAATAGTTATTTAATTTAGATCACTTATAATCTGTCGTCAATGAAAAAACAATTACAAAAAAAAAAAATTTTGTTATAGTATTAGCAGAAAGTAAAGCTTGTTAGCACTAGGATTATTCTTATATTTTCATCATTTTTTCGGATTTTATGCTAACGTGCATTTTAATTATTTGAATAAAGATTTAACAACATTAGTAGCGAATATATTTATTAAATGTTAATATTGCAGATTATAACACTGGAATCTATATGACACAAGGGACAATAGTGTAATCAATTTATTTTACGCTAAAAAATTTGACAGATTTTTTTTTATTTTGTTTTTTTTTTAATGAATACTTATTGTGTTGTAGTTTTTTGGTTGAACTTCATTTGAAAGATTTTTATAGTTATTAGTTGGTTGACTGAAGGTTTAGTATTGAGCTGGTTCAAAACTGATCTAAAGTTGTGGCGTCTTTGCCAAATGTATTTTATTTATTTGAATGCATCCGTACGGTACTAGCCAATTAAATAAAATTTTTGGCATAAACAAAACCTAACAAGCTCTTGCACACATAGACGGGTGATTATGGATTTCGCATGTTTTGGATGCATAGAAGTATAATTTAGGTTGATGTATACTAAGTGGAAACGTTTACGGGAAGTTTCTTAGTAGGAAAGCTTGGTTTTGTTTTTATGAATTATGTTGTGTTGGAAAAACTTTTTAGAGAAGTTTTTGGTGTAAAGCAAAGTTTATAAAGTTATTGAATGTATTAGTAAAAAAATGTTGTAGTTTATTTTGCTTTTAGAAGTGCTTCTGCTGATGGTAGTTTTGACATACTGTTTTGTCACTTAGCCCAAACATAATGTATCAACTAAATTAGTAATAATTTTCTTATAATAAATTAGTCGCATAATATATATTGCCGAACCTGTTAATGATAGAAAGGAAGCGCTAAAAATACTGATAAGGTCTAGTACTTAGCTCACCCACACGGAGTTAAACTGAGTAGCTATGGCCGATGTGTTGTAACTTTGCTTTTTTTATGGTTGAGGTAACTTAGACGTGCTTAGTTAAATTTTGTTTTTAAGTGAATGTTAAGGTGCAAGAATTAATCATGATGTAATCTAAGGAGCTTTTGATTGGAAGGTTTGGAAAAACAGGTCTTTAAAGAAGTTTTACTTTTATTGAGTTTTGCTAATGGCATATTGATATTATGGAACTATGGATTTTGGAGCAAATGGAACAAGGAATTAAAGTGATAAGTGCGGGGTGTGTAGAGTGCTTTGGTCAATGTTTTTCTTTCAATGAAGTATTTAGGTGCCAATTATTCTGTTATAGTTGACTGAATTGAATTTTTGATGTTGAGGTTGGGGTCATAATTGATAGAAATATGTTATGGTTTGTTTGTATGTTTTTTTAGTGGACTGGGGTATTTAATAAATGTCAAGTGTTATTTACTTGTTTAACATTCTGTAGGCGAAACATGTTAAATTTTTTTATACTCTTCTATGGAGCAGAAGCTTGTTTTTTTGTGCCTGTTTTTGTCTACTTCTGAGGTAGGTTTTTTTAATATTATTGCCATTTTCTTCTTGCAGTTTTACGGATATTATCTTTTTACCGCATTTATGGTCTTTCAACTTCCAGTTGATTACATCTTGATCGCCAGTGTATGAGTTAATTTGTTTAATGATTGGTGCACTGCTTTTCTACTTGGACCGCCCAACTCCACTTATGTTTTGGTGTTTGTACCATGACATCTTGTACTTGAGTTTTTCTTTGGCTTTCTTTGTTTTTGATCTGATCCCTAAGGCTCACTCCCAACTTTGCCCATTCCATTGCTTTCTGAATAGATTGTAGTCCGTTCTCATTTTTTACTGTTAGTGTTGTGGTCTCCTATCCATAAATTATGACCAGTAAAATGCACATGTCGAAGGCTTTTTTCTTTAAGCTTAGAGGTATATCCCACACTTTTAAAATAAACCGTAGCTTTCCGAAAGCGGCCCAGGCTAGACGAATTTGTCTGTCTATCTCTACAGTTTGGTTATTTTTTTATAGTATATTTTAGGTTTATGTATTTTGATACAACTTTAATTAACTGATTTTTAATTAATATAGCTTGCTGCTTTGGACTAATGACTTTGGTTTTGCTCAGGTTTTGTTTTTAGGCCTATTAGTTTTGATGCCTCATTTAATTCAGATAGCATAGATTTGTTATTCTCTAGGTTGCTGCTATTAATAATAATAATAGTTTTATTCCAGGATATTTATTAGGATATAGGAAAAGAACAAAGAAATGAAACATTAAGTTTTTTATTCTGTCTGGGAGTTTATTGTAGTATGTAATTGCTAAGTACTTTGGAGATTTTTCATAGAGTGTTAGATTATGAGCTGGAGTTTGGAGTAATCTCTTTCCATGTCTTGTGTTGTATGAAAGTTATTTAAAAAAAAACAAAAGTACTTAAATGAGTTTTAGCATATATTAGAATTTGAAATATAAAATTACATGGAACTGTCAAGATGTTAAGACTTTTAAATAATTCGTTGCATGATTCATACTGATTTACAGACAGCATAAAACGAATTGTTTTCTTTTGTAATACTAATACACGGTTTATATGAGATGTTACTCCCTATGCAATAATGCCATATGAAAGAATTGAATGAAACTGTGCAAAATAATACATCTTAAGTAATCTTAAAAGCACTACGTTGTCAGCGAAGCCCAGTTGGTTCAAGTGTTTTTGGAAACCGGCTTGCTCTGGTAGAAGGTAGAAATTGAGTTTGTTTATAAATTTGTTGGTTATTACCGTAGTGGGCAATTTGTATAAATGAGATAAGTGACTTATTGGTTGTTATTTGTCAATATTGCTTTTATCTCCTGTCTTATGCATTGTGATGACAGTTGAGTTTTGCTAATTTGCTGGTATTTATTTAGTAGGATTTTTATTGATTTAAGAAGAGTATTGCTACCTAGTTTTAGCATGTTACTCATGATTTGATCTTCACTGTGAGTTTTTCTATTTTTTATCTGTTTTAGAGCATGTTTTATATCTTTGGAGTTTACATTCATAATTGGTTTTTGAGTGGTATAGTGGAGCTACAAGCTTGTGTAGAATTGTTCAATAATTTTTAATATTTTTATTTCCGTATTATTCCATTTATATTCTTTAGTTTGGTAATTTTTGTTCTTCCGTTTGGTTGCGATTTTAATAAGACTTTTATGTTTTTGTTGTTTTTGATAACCGTTTTTATTTTTACGGTGTTGTAGTTTCTAATTTGCTTAGTGATCTTTTTGTTATATTTTGGGCAGTCTTGGTTCATTGTTCTTCTTTGTTCTATCTTTGGCGATTTTTTTATTTTTTTGAGGATTGGCGTTTGTTGACGGTTTGGATAGATTATTTGATCTTTTCAGCCAGGGCATTGATGTTTTAGTTTGTTAGATTTGTGGTTGGTAGTTTTCTTGTTAGTTTTTTTTTGGTAGAGTGTTTTGTTTTGTTTTATAATGTCTATGGTTGGAGGTACTTTTGTTGGAGATTGCTGCAAATTAATATCGATAATATTGAGGGTTTTGAAATGTGGAGTTACATGCAGATGTGGAATATTATGAATAGAGAGAGTTACGATCGAACAAGTTTTGCGTAGAATGGGTGAGAGCGGGAACTTATAAAGACTATATAAAACCGCAAACTGGAATATCTAGGTAATTTCATGAGAAGAAAGAAGTATGCAGTTCTGAGATTCATAATACAAAGGTTTCCAGAAAAAGGAATATAGGAGAAAAGAATTTTTTGGTTGAGCTACTTAAGAAAATGATATAACTGCTTTTTGGTACAAACTTTTTAAGGCAGCAGTCAATAAAATAAAAATAATTTGGATGATTTTAACCTTCGGGAGGAAATGGAAATCGAAGAATAAGATGTAAAAACGCATTTTTTGTTAATTGGGATGTTCTGAAAGTTCACTATTTGTGCAATTGTATGGTTTTTCTTGACTTATATGTATACAGCTGAAGTATAAATATCTTTAAATCACACCAATTAAGCAAGAGCTTGTTGGTAGTGATTTTTTTGTAAAAGATGATTCCAAAGCTATGTTGTTTGAAGATTGCTGAAGTATGAGGTTGGATGGTAGAATGATCTTTATATTCATGTTAAAGTTTTTACCAATTTTTAAACATATGTTTTCAATGGTGCGGAGTGGTTTTGTTTTTGTTTAAGACGAATGAATTTTTATGGCAGAATGGTTTATTTGGCTTTTAGTTGTTTTGTCATGTTGGGCAATTTACATGTAGCGAATACGTAACATTAACCGATCTTTATGCGTTAAGAGGATCTTTATATTATTAACGCTCTGTGACTTATTTTTATCTCGGTTACTTTTTAAGCAATTATTACTGCATTTGCAACTTAATTAGTTTTAGTTTAAACGTTGTAAATTATCAAGACTATCCTTTTATATAAAGTTTTTGCGTTTATATTTTTTAAATAGATAACAATCAAATAGATTTTGAGACCAAGGAATTGCCATGGCGTTAACGAAATATGTTTTTTGGCAATTTTCTTATTTTATGTGCCCGGTGACCTGAGTAGAATACATAATATACAATAGCGTCTGACCACACAAGTTCTGAACGCAAGCACGAGTATATGAATTATTCACACGTCTACACGCTTATTGTTTTTTTTAATAGTTTTTTAGAGAGTTTTTAGCCATAAGCGACCATTTACGACCGTATGCAACAGCAATACCTGGCTGTTGCATACGGTCGTAAATGCAAAAAAGTAAGACGCTTTAATGGATCTTGCCAACATTTCTTTGATCTGGCTCTGGCAATAGGTTTTAGCATTCGGTTTTTGTAGATTGCTGCTTTTTTATTGACTAATATATTGGCTGGGTAAACCAATGCTAAGACTTTTATGAGTGTCTTTCTTAGCTGATTTTATTCTTTGCAACATTTTTGCCTGTTGCTCAAGACTGGTAGCAACGAGCAGCTTAGATGTAGCCACATATCATAGCAACTGTCAGCTAGCGTCTCCTGGACTACCAATTTTTGACATTAGACATAAATAAATTGTTGGTTTTTAAAGTAACTTTCAGGTAATTCTACGTCTTATTTAGTAGACAGACATGCCGCTACTGTTTTGGGTGGCATTAGCTGAAATTTCCGGTTCGTATTATAATCTGTTATTTGTTTTGTTGCCACTGCGGAATTGTTTTAGTTTATTTGTTTTTGTTACTATTGCAAACATGTTAAAATGGTTTTCTTTTTTTTACCGTATTTTTTTGTCTGTCAAGTAGTTTGCAAGTATTTGTTGAATGTATTTGGAGATGTGGTATCTCGAAGTGCCCATAACTGTTTTTTAATAACACGCTATGATAACTAATTAATAATATTTGACACATCTACTAATATCTTGACGCAATGTTTGGAATGAAGACCATAACTTGCCAGTACTGCAGGGTCACTGTGGAAGATTTATTTCACGTAGTCGACGAAACTATCATCTCGGCTTCCAGACACTGCAATTTTGTTTGGCATCTCCCGGCGGCCCACACACATAAGGAGCGATTCTCACGTTTGAAGCTATACCTACGGCTTTGCTTCTCAGCCGTAGGCAAGATGGGGGTTTGTGCACATCTGGAGAACTCCTCCACTGAGCCTCACACAAAGTACAAATAAACCGGAATTTTTTTTTCACTCTTGTTGGCACGTTTTATCAACCTTGTCAACGCCATTCTCTTTACTTTGCGGGGTGACACCATCAACACTTTGGAGTTTACAAAAAACACAAATTTCAACGTTAATCAAAAAAGTTATAGACGTCACTGGACAAAAAAATAGGAGTCAGATCTAAGAAATAAATCATTAAAAGATTTTTTTTGGTTTATCTTTTTTTTTAGAAATATATCTTACCATCTTCATCGTTTATAAAGAAAGGTGAAAAGTAGCCTCAAATGATGGGGGTACTCTGGGGTTGATACACATAATGAAGAAAAAACTTTAAAATTTAAATATTGCGGTTGATAATGCCGATAAAATTTTTGTAAATTTACTGAACCTGTTCACAAATAGTCTTTCAATCTCGTCTAGTAGGCTGACTAGGGAAAAAAAGGTTGCTGCAGTTTTAGGTTACGGAACGATGTATGCATTGTACGGGTGGGCGTGAAGTTGAAATATGTACTGGCCTTCTTTGTTGTAGTTGGACCTAAACCTGTTTTTGGATCTCATACGAGACCGGAAAAGAAGTAGTTTGTAGTAAGTAAACTTGGAATGGAACACAGCAAAACAAGTAGAAAAACTGTTAAGGAATAAAGCGCGCAAGGAACAACAATACTACTACACAAACACTACACACTCAATTTATGATAATGCAGATAAGCGAAAATAATTGCGCAAGCCTACAGGACTTAAGATTGGGCACTGTGATTTGAACAAACTCATGCATATATTGAGAATCCAGACCTTTATGCCGCGAATATCTAGAGGACAAAAAGCTTTCATTCATTTTTTGTGCGGGTTTTTTTGGGTAGCACAAGCCAGCTAAAAATGAGTTTAAGAAAGTTTGTGGACTTTATTGAAAGTAAAGGAACTTCAAAAGAAATAACTACTAGGTGCACAATGGGACTAAAAACTTGCAAGAGATGCTAGATGAAATCATCTATAGACGTCTGTTAGAGATACACGTATCTAGGAGTTATCTTTAACAACGAGAGAAAAGACACGTTCTTAAAATCGACTTTCATATACGGTGGAGAAACATGGGGAATAATTATGATGAGGATATCAGTGGAATTCTCACAACTTGATAGAATATGGAATGACGAAATACGCAATTGAATTAGATGGTATGGTTATGTTTAAAAAAAAAGAAGGGAGTGAGGAAACTAAAGAAGACAGTGGAAGGAAGTAAAAGCGATGAGCTCTAGAGATCTTTGAGAAGGAACGTGGAACAACAGAAGTCGAGTGGTAGCTTTATTTTTTTTTTGTCAGTGAAGTTACAACAGTGGCGGAATTTTGGCACGGCATTTTGTTATAATTTAAAATTGTATTATCTGACTAACTGCGGGTTGATTTCAAAGATTTTTGCGAGAGCGTGGGCAGCTGGAATAGTGATTTGTTTGAGGAGTTTTAAAGTTTGATGTTGATGATATTACTTATTTGTTGCGCTTGGATCATATACAAATAATTTAACATGGTAAAGGAAAAGTGTATTGAAATTTTTTATACTTTGCTTTTGCATAATCGATCTTTATTTTAGCTGGCTAACAATCTAACATCTTGTTATTGATCAACACAACAAAAGCTTTTTGTTATAATGTATAAAGTAATAATAACAATATAATGCATACAAAAAGTATTAAAATTTCATGCAGAATAAGCACATTTTACACCGCTTAAGCGTGCATGAAAAGACGTATTGCTATAGCTTTGTATGTAATGTTCATTCACGTGGAAATTATGTATCATATCATGCTTGTTTACTACTACACATATTATATTTTAAATTTAAGTTTACTGCTTAAACTTTATACTGAGTATAATAAATACTTATTTAGTAAAATAAATAATAAAATATCAAAAAACACTTACTTAAACGGTATTTTTTTAATAATAATTTAAAACATTATTTTGCTATAACAGAAAATTGTTTAAATTGTATTTATTATCAAAATTTACGATTTCGAAGTAGCAATGTATTAATTTGCAGCACAAATTTAATAATGAAATTTGTGACTCATATACGTGCGTGTATTGGATTAAGGAATTAATAACCGATGTTCTCTTTGCTTGACTTAATTGGCCTAATGCTGTCTACAATTGTTTTATTGCGGCAGTAAATATAATTGCAAAGCATTAATTGGCACAAGTGCGCGCTACTACTATCCGTCAATTCCATACAAATATTGTATTTACCATATATTCCCCACAAAGATACTTTGGCACACTAACGATACAAAACAATTTCGATCGATTGATTGTATAGAGAAAAATTATATATAAGGGATTGCAGTACAATGGGAATTAATTAAAATAATGATTAATTAGTAATTACAAGAGACAAAGAAACAAAGATCCGTGCGATAATTGAAAATAATATAAAAAAAGGGGGAGATTGACGATGGTGGTGGGGGTAGGTGCGCGTGTATGAATAATAAGTAAAGAGGGCCCTCGCAAATTCGCGTTTGACGTAACCGTATTATAATATATTCGAGTGCAAGAGTATAATCTATTCCCAAGCATAATGATAATACGGCGGGTGTAGCGGGGGTTGGTTCGGTTTGGTGGATCTGAGCGGGGGGTGGGTTATAATAAGGGCGAGGGGGACAGGCGGTGGCGGCCAGCGGCCAGGCGAGAGCTCTTTGTGTAGTTAGTGTAATTAGTGCCCCTCTGCCGCGCCCGTCCCCTCCCGACTACCTTATTTAAATGCAAATGAGCTTCATTTCGCAATATTAATGTGCCTCACCCTTTCCACCCGGACGGGTGAGAGCCACCCTCTCAAAGGGTTGAGTCGGGAGAGAGAGTACATTCGGCCGCGTTCAATCATACAATGTTAGAGGGGGGACGACGGGTTTATAACTGAAGTCCGTCCGAATCGCAAAACGCAAATTTCTGCTATTCCACCATAGTCAAACTAATTATGATTATTATTAATAACCGCATTACTACGTTATAGTTCGTTCAACTGCCGCCCAGATCTTTATTGTACTTCAGGATAGGGATGCATTATTTAAATACACCTCCCGACCCGCGCGTGTGTATGTAATTGCATTTTGTCAGGACTACTCTCTATTCGCATGTCACTAATTATATCACAATAGTAATTAAAAAACAAAGCCTGCAAAACACAACAATTATTTTGTATTATAATCAAACATTTTTTTGATTGAAAATGTTTCCAAAAAAATGTTTTCCGTCATTACAAATGGTGTTTTGATTGTTCCCGCAGGTGAAGGTGATAACGATCATCTCCTAAAATACTCACGTTTATTTCTCCCATCCGCAAATTTTTATTATCAAGATTTTGGTAACTAAAGTAAAGGCAACATTTCGCAAGCTTGTTTAATAAAACGTGTTGTCTATTTTCACATACAAACAGTTTGGCCACCCTTTTCCCTTAGGCAGCATGTCTACAAGTGGATACTTTAATCCCGACGAGTTAGTGGCGTGCAAAAAGGGGTGAATATATTCGATGATGAAATCCATTCCCCGGTCGAATATAAAATAAAAAAATTAATCATTTAGTCAAATGAAATCGGCGTTATAATGAAATACAGAGAAGAAGTTTTAATTATTTTATTAAAAATTTTAATTATAAAATTTAATAAAGAATTTTATAAAATGTTTATTAATATTTCAGTGTGAAAGTTGGTTAATTGTATAACCCTTTGGCATATTTACAATTACATCATTTGAGTTTAAGAAAATATTAATCTGAAATAACATAATCAAATAACATTGATTTTCATGTAAAGGTTGCTATTTAAGCGTCGGAATTAAAACAAGTTGTTTTAACATTGTTAAAAAAGTTATTTGATAGAGCGGAAGGAAAAGGATTTTATTTAGATACATTTTTGCAAAATATATTAAAAATTAATTGAATTGGAAATTATATATAATATCTAAGAAAAGTTTCTATGAAGTTTGATATGATAAACGTGTTTTTGCAATTTATACTGATATTGTCTAGAGTTTTGTTATTTTAATTTTTTTTACTAATCCATAAAGTAAATAAAAAATTGTTTTTTTTTATTTGTTTGATTTAACAAAAAATAGTAGTAAGCACCACGGACAAAAAAGTATTTGTAGTTCTACGCTATGTGCAGAGCGCTTTGTTTGTGCCAAATATTAGCGTTTATCTACCTGCACCTATAAAGAATTTTGTTCTGACTATTTGGCTTATTTACACTAAACTGAGATCTGTAGTGCAGGGTGATTACTATCGCTAACCTAATGAGCATACATCAACTTGCAGCTCAAGATCTACAGACATAAATGGCATAAATATAAAATAATGACGATTTTGTTTGTTGATATTATCTGTCATAAGCTATATTTTGATTTACTGCTTTATTTCTTGTTAATTGTCTACTTGATGTTAACAGTAAGGGTACAGTTTCAACAACTGCCATCTACTTTTTGCACTTAGGTTTGACTTTTTTTTTTTGAACACCTTTGCAGTTTTTTCTATTAATTCTACCTTTTGTAATTGTAGATTTCAGAAATCTTTGTAGAAAATTAAGTAGTTATTCAGTTACAATACAAACATACTGTTTGCCAGCCTATTTAAGCATTTGTTGTCAAGTTATTTATTGTTATGACTTTTTCTGTTGTATTATTGGTAATCTACGTTTAATTTTTTTATGAAATAACTACAGAACTATCTACTTGCTCACAAATCATACATAGTGTTTCTGCTTACCTACTTAAGCATTGGTTATTGTTACAACTTTATCTGGTATCTTAATGACAGCTGACAATCATTGTTTTATACAAAATAGCTATAAGAATCTAAGGGATGAGAGAAGCTGATGTGGGAGACAGTAATAGAAACTATCTGCCCACAATTTTAACATAGGGTTCTGCTAAACTGCTGGTTTTTGATGATAGCTAGCCGCCTGATTCAAGTTTTAGAGCGGTTGGGCTACTTTTGGTGAAGGGTTTTAGTGTGTGAACAGAAGTTGTTTTATTTTTACATCTCACCCAGAATGCCGTGAACTTATGCATACGCACGGTGGTTTTAATTAAGATATATAGCAGCTATTAGTGGGTGTCTTGAAACTCTGACAAGGGTGGGCAACTACAGGTTATATTAGTGATGTTTGCTTTGGTGATGTTCCGGAGGATGTTACATAGTGGAGTGTGTCTGGATGTTAGAGCGCTGGACGGATGAAGGCACTAAGTTACAGCAAACGGAATCTTTAGTTTGTCCTTATAGCACAAAAAAGTTTACATTAGTTCATACAATTTAGCAAATCTTAATCACAGCGACTCTTTGGACTTGTAATGGTTGCGATTTTTTCTACAAAAACTGGTATCAATTGGTTGGGCTTGAACTGAAGCGATTGTGCTTTAATCCAACAAACTACTTTGAGAGAGAAAACCTTATGGCTTTTAGGAAGCAAAGATATTGCACGATGTATTTACGGCAAGTAAGCTCTGTTATAGACTGTTATCAGCCATACTACAATCTTGGTTGCCCGCAGCTGCAAATAATATACGATCAACAAACCGGACCATGACAGCAAGTTTGATACACTACACGGTTATCTGCGGTGTTACATTATAATTACTTCTGAGCGAGAGATATAACCTTAAAGTGTGCAACTATGAGTTGAGACCCCTGTTCGCATGCTGTGAATCAAGACAGCCCTACACCACGATATATCTTTGTTGTGACAAATATTTTTGCATAACATATTGATTGGATTTACATGTGCATGACGATGTTATGAAAAAGAGAGCTGGAAAGTAGCAATTTGGAGACCTCAACTTTGTCTCCAAATGCTGGTTAGCTTTTGATGATAAGAACTACCTTCGTAGTGCTGCCAATACAGTCATCAAATATCTTGCCGTCTTGAAGAAAACTGTAAAAATGGAAACAACAACCAGAAACATCATAGATATTTTGGATTGATTTGCAATTTACATCACTGCATTACGGATGCAAGAAAATCTATTGGATAAGCAACGCAAGAAAATTACATACCCGACGGATTGCGTTATTCACTTATACGACGACAAAGTTATTGCACCACTAGTCCACGCTTGCCAATCAACCGACGTAGATGCTCAGTGGATCACAAAATGGCAGACACGCAATATATGAAAGTGATGACGGAGAACGCAATTTGCGTTGTTAAAGACGGAAGGTACTTTGCAACTGAAATCACTTTACCGAACATGACAGAGACACTGGACGTAAACGTACAAAATTGCCAAGTTACTTATAAGGAAAACGAAGTTATGACTGGAAATATGCCGTTAATAGTTGAGCGCCAACTAACGAAAGCCAGTGCAAATTTGAAAAGAAAAAGAAGCGTATCAAACGTACATTTAGTGCTTATTACACAACTGCTCGCTTTTTAATTTACCGGATTAAATACGAAGTGACTAACTACAAGCGAGCAGTATGCATAAAAGAAATTTCTACTGATTTGCGGGAATATCAAAAGTCAGAACACCGTTACTAGAAACTGGAAATCCATCTTGAAATATGGCACGACAAGCGTTTTACGTTGAAAGCAACTACTTAGAAGACAAGTTGCACTGCAAACAATTCCCGTCTTGTCACAGACAAGTCCGTACAAGTTTTAACTTGCATGAACGTCAACTGCTTTGGGTCATTACACACGACACTTGGTAACACCAGAAGTACCACATCTGGTGCAACGCTCTAGTTTTAGACTGGAAAATATATACATTAATTTACACAATTTAGCAAACCCTGGTTTTCATCACCAAGTTTGACACCCAAGAGTAATTACATCGGTTTTTCTGCATTTTTTAAAACAAATACTGGAACATAAAATAGCTAAAGACATACAAAACTTGAAGAATCTAGATGATCAATACCTTAAATCGAATCCAGTTTCTGGCCGCCCTCCTTAGTGTTTGTTGTCTAGGGATTTATTGCAATTTTTTTATGCATATTAATAACAAATTACATTTATTATTTTGTATAAAATAGTTGGATAAACACAAAATGAATCAAGGTGATGCGAAACATCTTGATGAGTAGGTGGAACCCTTCAAAATAGACTTTGACTAGAGATTGCCTACCCAAGCATTTGTTATATAAGGATTCATTATTATGTTTTTATTTTGTATTTAATTACCAATTGGCATTTATTTGTATGGAGTAGCTAGAAGAACACAAAAGTTTGATAATTCTAGGTTTTTCTTGATGACAAATATCTAGGCGGGTGGGTGTGGAACTGGGTTAAAAACTACTTGTTTTTAATTTATACCAAAGTTTACTGCACGTAGGCTTTATTAGGATAATTGTACCTCACTTTGTTGTTGTGGAATTTAATCACTTTTATGTGGCTGATGTATGCAAGAACAACGTCTGGAGGCATTTCTCTTATACCATATCAAGCCAGCAACTCCCCGTGAACTTTTTATCCTATAAGAGGACCTGGCATTTACATAGTTTTGCTTGATTGTTTTGTCATATATTTTACATCCTCTACATGCTGGAGTGTTTCCAATACTAATTGTGTACTTGTATTTTCTTAGTTGGCAGTGTTCTGCTAAGATCCTTGTTATAGTTTGAAAGTTTTTTTTGGACAGTCGGAAATAGTATTTGGCTGTTTTGACGTTTGGGGCAGTGCTAGTCTGCAGCCCGGAGTGTCATCTCAACGCTTTTTTTGTGCATTGTGTGTGTTGATTTTTAGTAGGATATTGAAGCTTTTAAGTGGTAAAGCGGTTTAGGGTATAGGTTAACACGCCATGAGGGTTGACCCTTTCCGCGCCAGCATACTCGTCTCATTGTTACCTATTTTGATGGAATGTCTTTGTACCTATTATTATCTTGTATTAAGTAGTACACAAGAGTTTGGTTAATTTTGTTTTTTTTTTGACAAACACCTGGGCGATTAGGTGGGACACAGTGTACAAAATACCTGCTCATTATTTAAACTTACTTTAGCATTTATTATTTACGGATTTTTTCTTCTGTCTTAAAAATAATTAATATTTATACTTTCGTATGAAGTAGCTAGGGAAACACATGAGTTAGAAGAATCTAGGTTCTTCTTGAGGACCCGCATTAAATAGTAAAAACTATTTGTCTACAATTTAGACCAAGTGCCCGTCTGTTGTCTACTCAAGCGTATGTTTTTAGCGATATGCTGCAATCTTCTCTTGAGTCTTGATAACAAGTGTATTTATTTTCTTATACAAAATTGCTATATGAATACAACAAATGTACCAATTGCTCACCCAAGCGTTTGTTGTTAAAGTACCTATTGTTACATTCTTTTATGGTACCTTGTTAACAACTGATTTCTATTTTTTATATAAAGTAGCTATAGTGACACAGGAGAAGGAATAACTTAGGTTTTTCTAGATAACTAATATATTTATGTGCTAATCTTTACTATGATTGTATTTCAAAAATTTATATGTTTTTTTTTTGTTTTAGGTAAGCCAAAACTGATGATTGAATTTCTATGGGTAAGTTGAAAATTCTTTTGCTTAAGAGCATACCGACCACTACCTTGATTTTCAGTATTGTAGTGAAAACAGTTACTTTGGTGTCATTCCTATTTCTACATATAATTTGATAATCAATTTATTTTTTTACCTGTACATTCAGAAAGAATTAAAGTATAAGTCTTTAGAGTATTTTAATCAAATAATAGTTGGAAATAGCTGATGAATGTATCCAAATATTGAAATAAATGCGTTATTAGGTATATTTAAATGCATATTAATGCTATTTGCAAATATAGTTTGACTAAAATACTTTGAACAATTATAGTTTAATTCTTTCTGAATGTACTGGTAAAAAAAAAATCAAATTGTATGTGAAAATAAGAATGACGCCAAAGTAGCTGTTTTTACTACAATAGTGGAAATCAAGGTCGGTACTGAAGGTCCAGTTTTTGAGTGAGAGATGATTTTTATTAATTTATTGGTAAATTGCACTAGCGCTTTACGGAAAATAGAAAAGCATTTTAAACTGAAAAACTTGAGTGCGAATACAGAAATACATTTGTTAGTTACATGCACAGCTACAGTTTCTGTGTAGCATTGACTTAACGGAATCTTGTGATAAACTGCAAATCATTTACAATGTTTGAAATCACATTTGGTATTTGCTTGGGTTGAGTTGTGTTTACGTGTTGAACACTATTTTGTGTTAAGTTGCTATTGCTCTAGGGCAGTATTGAATATGGTATAGTATGGCATTAATAGTGGCAGTCTACACGACGGCTGATCATGAGCTTAACTTCAATAGTAGCAGTCCTGAAAGCGATATATTATTTTAAACGTGACAAATGTTGTGTTACTTGTTTTGTCTTTTAAATTGTTAAAGGCTCACTCGTTAAAAAGTTTAAAATATGTACAGGGTTTATTATGAAAGTATTGCACATTTGCTATGAAAAATTGATTTTTTGATTGTACTGGTACAAACGCTATAAATTCTTCGAAATACTCCCTACATCAATACACTTTCGGAGACGTGTCTGCCTGGAAAGCACCTTAAAACTCCTCGACAGGAAAGTCTTTTAATAATACTGTAACATGCTTTAAGATGTTTTAGCGCACTCCCAATGCTTTTTTTTCAGCTCTCTCTTCAGTCGGGGAAACAAAAAAAAGATGCGCGGAGCCAAGTTGGGACTGTAAGGGAGCTATGAGATCACTGAGGTGTTGCTTTGGGCCAGGCAATTGGTAACGATGACGGCCGTTTGACTGGGGGCATTGTTATGGTGAAGCTTGACCGTGTCTTTGATGTCAGTACTTAAGCGCGCAATCCGGCGTTTTAATCTTTTGAGCACCTTGAGGTAAAAGGTTGAGTTGACAGTTTTTCTTTTCGGTACAAACTCAAAATAGACGATTCCTCAAACGTCAAAGAAGATAATGAGCAGCGTTTGGGTGCGAAACTTGCTCATTTGCGCTTTCTTTGTGGAGGGGGGAGATGATTTGCCACGCGCTGCTCAGCCTTTTTAGGTCGTACTCGAACATCCAGGACATCTGGTTACGATAGAGTTAAGAAAGTTTGGCTCATTTTGAATTAAATCCAAAAGTTCTTGACTGCGCAAAATTGCGCCGTGTTACAAAGTCCAAAAACACACTTCACGCGGAGACACGTTCCGCTCAGAACAATCGGAGCAAGTTGGCGACTGGCTGCGTTGAAAGGGCAGATCCTCTACCACATTTCCCGACCGGTTTTACCAGGCTAAGATGGAGAGTCGCGTCACAATAAAATTATGCCCATTACTTTCATAATGGATTCTGTATAAGCACAACACATATCAAATTTTGATCTTTTAACTTAGTATTTTCCTATTCTGACCACACCGCCCGGTTAGCGTTAGCCCCGTATCTGGAGGGTCAGTTTTTCTGGAAAAAAATATGTACTGTGATGAGTCCTTTTTTTTTGGATAAGAAGAGAAACTAGAGTAGGTCCCGTGCCTTGATGTTGCGTGCACGTTAAAGAACTTGGGTTGGAATTCCTGATTTGCGGCAAAATTTCCAGTTGTTGTAATGTTAACCTCTGGCGTCGGTGATTAGCCTTGGCAGCAGAAATAGACCGACGTTAAATAAAAAATGTTTTGATAAACGTTTTACTGCCTAATAAGTTGACAATATGCGCACTGAAATTTGACCGTTACACTTCATTGCTTAGTAGTTCCGGCAATTGTTTACGTTTAAACTTTTTAGAAGGTGTAATCTTAATAATTTTCAGTCGGTAAATATTTGTGGTGTTCACATTGACAAAATTAATGTTTTTTTCTTGAAATGTAAACCTGTATAAAAAACTTTTTAGGAGGTGAACCTTTAAAAAACAAAAAACAAAGAAGATTACGCATAATAGCTGTATATATTTTTTAAGTGTGCAATTGTTTCAAAAGCAATGAAAAGACAAGACTTTTTTGTTGGAAAAGAACTTTTTGAGAGTCTGATTTTAAGAATAAATAATATAGTAATCTCTATTTATATTTGACTTTAATTGTTTGTAATATAAATAGTTGGAATATAGTAGGTGAATAAAAATGGTCTAAGATGAAACTTAATCGGACCGAATTAAAGTTCAAGAACGGCATTGCAATTTAATCCAAACTTGCATTATCTCCCCTATTATTGTATCTTATATTTCACTTAGAGTAGTTCGAAGTTGGTCAGCACTTTTTACTGTCAACGCCCTTATTTCTAGATCATACGCCATGACCCACATATCAGAATAGGGGCTTTGAGTATTATAAATGTCTTTTAGAGAGCGTTATCGCTGTTTTGATATTGTTACCGCCAAATTTTATGGTATGTTTAAAATAGATATGTTTATTAATAAGACTCACAACATTAATTCTGCGAAAAAAATATTTTAAATACTGAGTAGTTTTTTTTGCAGTATATAACAAAAGATACAATTTTTATTACCCAACAACAAATAATTTCAGTCTTAATTTTGATTCATAACGCACAACAAATTGATTTTGTGATAACTAAATTATTTGTTTACAATTTTTAACAATGCAATATTGTTTTACCAATAACTTCTAATTTGAATTACTTGTCAAAATATTTACGTAAATATTCTGTTATGTAGAATGAAAAAAAAATTCTTGTGTGTATATTGAATTTTATAATTATTCTGCAAGTACTAATGCAGGGAGTGATGATTTAAATTATGCAGGAAGGGTTGTAAGAGAGCATTTCTTTTAAAAAGGGTGCACATTAATGCAGTTATTTAATATTAAATGCGCTTCTCTGAACGCCGCTTTGATGGTTGTTGACAACAATTTGAACAAATATAATAGAGTGATTAAATTATAGTTAGTAAACATTTTTATTTTATTTGATTGGTAAATCATAATTGAATCAAACCAAGCATGTTAGTGAACTAGTTTTTATTGAATTAACTATTTTATGATGAACACTATTACATACTAAAATTAAATTATGTATAACTTAAAGTTTATAATTAGTAATTATAAACGAAAAATTGTTAGGAATAGGATGACAATTTGATTTGAAAAAAATTAATAAATGGATAGGTATAGAAAGGTATCAAATTTTTCTTAAATCATTTGCAAATAAATTAGCTTTTATTTTGAACAAACTATTTGCCTTATTGTACAAAAATTAATCGTTCTTAAATTGTTGGAAAATTGCAAATGTTCAGCGTATTCTTATAAAGGGAGATAAGTCTGATTTTTTAAATTATAGACTTATTGCATTATTGTCTTATTCTTTCAAAAGTTTTTAGAACAAAATAATATTATCTCAGATACACAATATGGATTTTAATTAAACAGATCTTCTTACTTATGTTAGTCACAAATGGAATTTTACTTTAGACAAACAAGGAAAAAATCTTGAAGTAGCTTTAGACATTTCCAAAGTGTTTATTAAGGTATGGCATCTTAATCTTGTCAACAAGCTTTATTGTATAGGTAAAAAACTGTAAATTGGCATTGAATCACGATTTCTAACTTTTACCAGCCCTTATTTGATTTGCTTTTTTGTGCTGCTGAAAGCGGTGGGCTGCTAAAACCTTGGGTTTTGATACATTTTATACTATTTATGTTAAAACCATTAAGGCGGTTACAATTGGGTAGAATTTTTGTAGATAAATTTACATTGGACATTTTTGGATCATGTGCTTTGCATTTGTACCAAAAAGCTAGGGACTATAATACTAAGGGGGTTATTCTGGCATGTGGCGGTATCTCTGATCGTGACGTCATTATTAATTCAAAAAATCTGCCGGTGATTTTTTTTTTGTACTGCAGGACCATCTAGTAATATAAACTGAAAACCAAGCTTCAAGTTTATTGCATTTTTAAAAGTCAATATGAATTATTAATTATAAGTTTATGAATGACATTACATCTCTCTTCCGGTAGTGGAATTCTATGACGTGGCGCGATACCGAAATGAGGAGATTTTTGCGGGCGTCCACTGATAATTTATCTTAGCTTTTTTTATTTGAAGATGTTAGTTAAGTATTACAACCTGATGCTTGAGCAAAATATCTCTTCTTGGGATACGAGGATTGCTCTTGATCTTACTTTTGGTTAGTTTTTGGGGAAGTTAGCGTTTCGTTCTTGCAGATAATAGTAGTTGGAGCTATTGCTTGTTTGTGCAATTCTTTGCAGGCATATGGCACTTTTAGAAGGAGTGAGTTTATTTTAATTCCTCTTTTTGGAACACTGGTTTTTAGGATGAGACTCTACGCATTTCACGCAAACGTAAGGAGGAATGTCTTAACCGTTGACATCTATGACATAGGCTGATAATGTCCAATTTACGTTTAACCTCTACTTTAGTTTAGAGGTTGCACAGATGTTTTAAGATGTTTTAGTTTTGTGACTTTTAGTCGTATTGGTGAGCTGGACGTATAACATAGGAAAACCGTCGTTTTTTCTCATTCTGGTTACTGAAATTATTTCAAAACCTTTAATGGCAAGTTGTTCTTTAACATGTTTGACCATCAGGAATGTCCGGAAGGACTACCTTGAGGGTTTTTTGGCTTCAGTTTGATAATAGAAGTGTTGAATTTTTTTCTTATCTAAATAAGCGATAGTTTTATTGAAATTATCTATCGAGTTTGGAATCATTTTGATTTCCTGCTTTGTGTTAATTGCACGATTTATAAATAATTTATTGGCGTAAAATGCAGAAGACACATTTGGATAACTATTTTTATTAGCTATGTAAATTGGATGAGGTTTTGTTGTTGATACTGGCACTGAACCCGGATTTAGATGGTTGCACTAGCTACTCTATGTGCCAAAAGCATTGTAATTGTGCTGTGGGACGGATTATCTTTTAGCGTTATCAAATATAGCAACGGTATTATATAGCCTCAAGTACTTTATTTGCTTTACAATAGTAGTTTGCGCAAAAGCATTGGTTGACTGCGTAGATAAATCTTGTGGCGTAATAACCTGATATAGTGCAAATTGTAAAGTACCGTTTTCTATTTGTTCCAAAAAGTTTATGTAGTATTTTAGGAAGCTTTTTTGATATGGTTTCTAAAGGGCCACACACTGTTTTGGCAAAGAAGAAAAAGAAACTTTTAAAATATTTACGTAAGTAGTAGTGATGAGAAATTTTTAAAATGATAATTTGTATTAAAAATTATTGCTATAAATGTACTTCCTCATTTGTAGTAATACAAATAGTTCTTCACATTTGTGGTATGCAAACTTGGCGACTACATAATAAAAACATTGTTTCAAGAAATTTCAAGTTATTAAGTTAGTTAAGTTATTATTGTCATTTGAAATTGAGATTTAGTGCCGATCAAATACTGCAAATTACTTTTTGGTCATTGGGGCTCTAAATTGTCTTTTTGGCTCGTATTGGCCAAACAGATGGTTTTGGTAGAGGCATGCAAAATATACTCTACCGAAACCTTTTGTTTCGGCTTTAAAATGCGGGCCGAAACAACAATTTAGAGGTTGTATGGCCTAAAAAACTTTTGCGGTATTTGATTGGCTGTAAATCACGATTTTACATGACGTCATATTTTAAAATCACAGAAGTGACATATTATAATAAGTTTTGAAATTTCTAAATACAATGTTTCTATTTGGGGTAGGCAAAAAAATATTGAGTGTAACTTGTGCGAAAGGGCTTTTTTTGTCATCCTCTACCGAAATCATTTGTTTTGGCTCTAAAATGCTGGCCGAAACGACGATTTAGAGGCTTTTGGATTATAATAAACTTTGAAGTTTGAAAAAATTTTGAATATAACTTGTGCCAAAATGTTTTAGCTCCTTCGTGCTGCTAAAAGCTGCGGGCTGCTAAAGCCGGTTTTTGGCCCTTTATCTTTGTCAGCTTAAAACTTGTAAGGTGATATTTTTTTAATTCATTTAATTCATTTTTTTTTTTCAATTTGCCTTGAGTTTGTTACTTGTTCATGGGTAGTTTTATTACTGCCTAACGATAACGCAGCAAAATCTTTTTCATATAAGTCTTTTGAGAAAACTGATGTTGCATATCATAATTGCCTGATTTTTGGTTGTTGTCTGTTGTTGTTGTTGCGATATTTTTTTACGTGTTATTTTTGGCTTACGGTTGATTAAGTGAGTCTTTGTTTTGCAAGTTATAATTACAGCGCAGGCATGAATGGATTATTGTTTGGGTAATGGCCTCAGATTGTTGAGTCGTTGTGTCTCACTTTCTCACACACAAATGGTTTAAATTGGCTCTTAAATTTACATTTGTAGTTTTTGTTTCCATACACAAGAGTTTAAAGTTAAAGTTAAAAGACGGCGTAGTAGAGCAATGAACTTTGATTGAACTGAATTAAGGGTATTATGGTTTTGTTAACACCTTATTTGTATATTTAAAATTAATAAATTATGTATTTTATGTAAATTGCCTTTTTATCCAGTGTCTCTTACATACACGTGTTTTAGGGTATGCAATCATCATCAGTGTGCCTAGCATCTTACTTGTTAAAGAGACAATTTACATAAAATGACAGTAACTGTTTAACAATTTATGTTTACTAATATGTCGAGGGTGTTGACGCAATGCTTCCCATTCGGAGAAACGTTGAACTGATTCAATGAAAACCTATTAGGAGATACGTTGAACTGTTTGTGTGTGAAGGAGACTGTAATACAGTTATATCTTTACACAGACAGGCAACGTGATTTTATGTAAATTGTCTCTTCGACCAGTGAGATACTAGGCACACTGATGATGGGTGCATACCCTGAAATACGTTTATTTGTTTCTTACTAAACGAAAAGGCAATTTACATAAAATGCATCATTTATTAATTTTAAATTATAAATTTGTTTTGGTCATCTGATTCAAATAAAACGCGTCAAAAATGCCGTTGCTTGTTCGTGTGAGGATTTAACTGTATTACAGTCTCCTTCACACACAAAGAGTTCAACGTTCATCCTAATAGGGGGCATTGCGTCAAAATCCTCGACCTCATTTGTAGTTTGATGCAAAGATATAGCATGTATCGTGTTGCTTGTCCCGTAGTCTTGTAGAATCTAAACCCACAAGTTTAAGAAATAAATCAATCTATTGGGATTTTTTTCTTTACATGGCAAATAGAATTGGTTGAGATGGTACAGATAAATATTTATATATGGCCATGTATGAGTCAAGTGTACGGAATGAACTTTTTTTTTTTGCTTAATCCTCTGAAATTGCGTTTCATTATATGAACCTTAATTGTGTGAATTTTTTTAGATTTTTTTAAGTTAGCCATTTTCGAGTAATAAGCTACCAAAATTTGAAAAAAAAACGATTTTTTCATAATAAAGTAAAGTGCGGTTATAACGAACTTGAAAAATGTACCAAAACCAGTTCGTTATATCCGAAGTTCGTTATAAACGGTAATAAAATATATCGTAATTTGTTTTATGTATTTATTATTTTATGTTAAAAGTAACGTAAGGATCGTTTTTACAAAAAAAAACGGTATGTTGACATATGTATGAAGACTTACAATTTGTAAAAAAAACGTAGAGCGTTTAAAGACGATTTTCCCATGTTAAATAAATGGACAATTTGACATGCTTGCAGGCACGCAAAAATGAGTTTTATTATTTCAAAATAGATGTTTATCATAAATAGAAGACATTTAACTAGTCCTCTAAAAAAATCGTGATTTGGGAAATAACGGACATCCTAATGAGGGTATACGATGTAAACAAAATACAATACTTCCAAGAAAATAAATTGGGGAACCCCAGAAAATAAACCCCTAAAAGTACGTTATAACAGGATAATTGTGCCAATTTTAGATATATTTTGGTTTGCTTTATCCGAAAGTTTGTTATAAGCGGGTTTGCTATAACCAGTAAAAAATTGCGTTGAGTTTAAGAGAAAATTTTCGTTGTTTCAAATTATGTACGATATACCAGAGGGTTTTTTATAACCGGACTTTACTGTAATACATATTTTCACATTTTTTTCCTTAAATTTTGAAAAAATTTCAGAACTTTAATACAGTTTTTCTTAAAAAAAGATGACAGGTATTTTCTTTTCTTTTTATCAAATATGGATAAAAACGTGCTTTTATATGTGCAAAATTGCATTGGTTCACGGTTTTTTAACATACGTCTTCTTGGCGCAGGTAAATTTTTAGATTATGGTTTCAAAAATTACAAATTTTAATAAAATCCGTAACTTTGGTAATTTAGACTGCCAGACTCTAAAACAGTGTTTAAGATCCATTCCAGAACCGTTTAAATAAAATTCGTAGTTTTTGTCACTTTAGACAACCGCAGATGCGTCAAAATGTTTATCTTAATACGTTCTTTTTTCTTCAGAAGATGATGACAGACATTCTGATAAATTCGTAAAAAAATTGTGACTAGAAGCGAAAAATGACTTAAAAAATAAAACTGTGTTCATACTACAATACGACTCCAAAACAGTGCTATTCATCATTTTCATATTTTTGAAGAAGGCGCTCTTTTTATCTCGGAACGGCACATAGATTCCAACAAAAAAAATTTGTTTGCGTTTTTTAGTAGTTTAACATTGAAGATTGAAATTTGGCCAGCATGTGACCAAGAGCTCAATTTTTGGACGCGGAATTACTTCTGCCTAAAGTTTCTTTTTTTTTTTCCAATTTTGTAAAGCTTTCAATAATTGCTTTTCAATTTGGACACTTGCGCTTCTTTTAAGTCATAGATAATAGAAGTGCAGAACCAAATTGTTTTTTGTGGTTAGTCTGGATGGATAGACCCAATTCAGATGTGAGATGCTAGTCGCTGTGTTCTTCTTTAACTGTATACATGCCACTGCTGACGTATATCTACTTCTCTGCTTGTTAATTAATTCGGTCTTAGGCAAAAAAAAATCGCAATTTTTGGCTGAAAGTGGTTTTACCGACAAAATTATTACTAGACCAAAATTTTATTGAAAATTAATAGCGCGTAAAACTTGAAATAAAGTTATATTCTTAAACCTATTTTTAATGTTGCATTTTTTAGGTATTTTTTTGTTTGATATAATGAAATTAATATTAATTGTATGACCACAACAGAATAATGAAATAATCTTTTTTTTTGCAAAACTAACAAGCCAGACTCTCCTGGGCCGGACATAGCTTGCGGGCCAGAGGTTGCTCACCCTTGATCTATAAGATTAGTTATATGTATAATGAATTCATGTATCTAATGTATATATTATCTTTGTTTACAATGGAGATTTCTTATGAATAAATAAATAACAGACTCTATTAAGCATTGAAGGGTTGCTTTTCGGCTACAGTAAATGCGAAGGCACGCTAAGCATACATTATGTTTGTAAAATGTTATGGCGGTGATGTTTAAGACGTAATTCACTAAATATTAATAAACCTAAAAAAACTGTTTGTTAACTAGGTTTATTTAATTATTCTAATCAAATACGTAATTATATAAAGTTTTATTATGTTAGTCAGAAATAAATCGACAAAGGTTTTATTAAATAACAAATCCTCCATGCTTCAAACCAGCCGCAAATTTTAATTTAAAAATTACTTTTAGTTTGCGTTGTATAATTCTGCTAAACCAACTATTATAATTAAGTTATTAAATGTCTGACTCATCCTAATTTATTAATTAATGTTAATTTATTCGCTCGAAAAGCGGGTTTCTATATTTCCCGAAAAATATTAAAACGATTTAATCACCAATAAAATTACACACATATATATTTTTTTAATATCTAATTAAATGAAATTAATTACGTGATTAAATCATCATTAAAATTACCGAATTAATTCATTTCAATATAATTAAAAAGATTTATAACAAAATAATCCGTTTCAAAAATTTAATTAAAACTCGCAAACCCTTTTTTTCGACCTGCATAATGCATTTTATATACATTGGCAAAAATCTAATTACCATTTTAATGCTAGCACAATTAAAAATGATAAATATGCATTGAAAAAATGTATTTTTTTTTTCATATAAATAAAAATAGGATATTGTAATACTTATTTCCATAACTATAAAACCGTTTTAATTGCATTCGATTAAGCGATGGGCTTTGATTCTGCTCAGACCTCCCCGCACACACGGCGAGGGTGCGATAATAATTTTCCTATTTCACCCTATGTAAGGGTGGAAGGGAGTAGCGATTCATTGGCGGGGGTGGGGGTGGAGCGTGGCTCCCAGAATCATGCTGCCTGCTTCAAACGGATGTAAACAGTGGACCGATTCACTGGACAGACAATTTCGCCGGGACCGAGTACTAAATTAAGGTTGCGGACTGTTGGGACGGTTAATAAACATAAACAATGGTGGATTTAAATTGTGCCTGGTGCGGTTAATAGCGACAATGGTGATTGATATTTTTTAAATAAATTTAAAAAAAAGGCGCATAAAAGAAGAAGTGTTTGGATTTAAACAGTTCCAATTAGGACTTGCGGTTGTGTAGTGATATACGATTGTGGAGCATGGTTACTACGGTCAGCTTACTTTTCATTTATCTTATTTATTAATTAGTAGGAATTCCCCAATTCATTATTTATGTTGCGGACTTAATAAAAATTTATTTATAAGTGAAAATTAATTTAATATTTTTATCAGGTGTATAATCACAGGTTATTTTTTGGAATGGATTGTTTTAAATAAATTGTTGATAATCTAGTTTATTTAAAGTTGCAAAATTATCAATTTTAAATTTAAATTTTATGAACTCGCAGGAATAATTCTTTAATTCAAATTAAGTATTACTGGATTTTTAATTATGATTAAATCAACGAAGTTTAAAGTTTGATTAAATTTAATGTTTGGAATATTTTTATTATTGACTTCTTATATCAGTGAAAATATTATGAGCGATTTAAATCTGTACAGTGGATTAAAATAAAATATATTATAAATATTAGGTTTTAGTAAATTGTGCTGAGTTTAATTTGATTGAATATTTACGAACTTTTAGTATTTAGATTTTTTAAATAATATACACCTACAGCAACAAAATTTCTATGTATTATATATATTATAAAATAATTTCCAAGTATAAAATACAATTAAATAATAGGAGTAAACTTATAAAAGACCGAAGTAATATAGAATTTCTAGAATATTTAGAAATTAAAATTATTATTTAAATTTATTTTATAGTAATTAGAAAATTGTTTATTTATATAATTGAATTTAATATTTTTTGCTTTAAATTTATCATTTTTAAATATATTTTATTTATTTTTACGAAATTGAAGTCGTTAAAGTGTGAATAAAGTTATCTTTTTCTCTCTTAACTTTATTTAAATGCGTTTGTTGCGATTAATTGCATATTAGGAACAAATACTGTTTGTGATTTAATTTAAGCAGTACATCACTGTTAAACATTTTGCAGTTAAATTGTTATCAGTTATAAATTGCAATAAAGCTTTTATGGTTATTCTATCAAAAAGCAGCACTTGCCAAAGTTCTGTAACTTTGAAAATTGTATATTTTAAAATAATATTATATTTATTTAAATAGGATATTTTAAGAAACTTGATTTAAATCATAAAAAATAACTAAATCATCAATCACTAAATGTTTTTATATGATCAATACTATATATATATATATTATAAAATAGTTGTATAGTTTAGTATCATACCAATGTCAGTCTATGAATACAGAAAACTACTAAAAATTAAGTACTTGTCATCACAACACTTCGCTGTATTGGGGACGAAACGCTCGGAACGATGTTAATTCAAACACTGTTTTGGAAGAGTCTTCTGATATTTTACATTAAAAGCAATTCTGATAGCAGGTTTATGTATAATAAATTTTTGAGTCAAATTATACAAATTATATGTCACAAACATAGTTTGCCTAACATATAATATTATAGCGCAGAAGTGATTGAAAATTAAGAAATTAATTAATTAATTAATTGTATTAAAGCTATTTCTATAATTATATCTTGATTTATAGCTATATAATTATGCATACATATTAACTTGAAAAATTAGAATATGTTTAAATTTTGTTTATAGTCGCGTGTTACATTTCAGCAAATTATTTTTCTCGTCAATCATATACGAATATTTTGTAATTTTTTAAGTTGCAATTGAGATATTTTAAATTTGTGCGATTTAAATTTAAGCTACAATTATAAAACCATATTTAATATTACAATATAATAGTATGAGTTTAGATATATTTTAATTAAATAATATTTTTATACAATGCTCTTATTTAAAACATACAGGAATTTGATAAACCATCGGTAATGTAATTCTTTATAGACTTTACTTTTAAGTTCAAATAATTTGCAAATATATAATTTATTTAAATATTTTTTACACAGTGTTTATAAATATCTTATAAAAAACGAGCATAAACTATGTATAAAATAAGAGAAATGTTTAATAAACTTCTATTTACAATTGCTTATTTGCGCAGCTTACTGTAGCTATAAATCATGTCATTTATTTTATTATGTTTAATAATACGGAATCTGTATTTAGCATTGGTACTCTGTCGACCAATATTAAATTGTGCAGGTGATTTCTTAGTTTATTTTAAGATACAATATATACGACGTGTGAATACGTTTTGTTATATATTTTTCAGAATATTTTTTAATAGTAATTTTCATTTTAATTTTAATGTTTTATTTATATCATATTTTCATAATTAAGTTTTGTGATGTTCTCTTGTGGGATACAATAGAGAAATGTAAAATTTCAAATATGTACTTAATTGTTTGAGGAACTAGAAATGCTCTAGAAAATCTTGCTTTTATAGCATTTATTTAACTACAGATCAACTTAAAGTAAAATGTTAATAGTGAAAATTGTGATGTTTTTTTAGTATTTTTGCTGAAATGGATTTAGCGCCAAAAGAATAGGATTTTTTTTTTTAATTTGTGAATACATTTTTAACAAGTTAAATACGTAATTAATCAATGATTTAAAAAATGCTGCTTATAATTTCTCATACGAAGGATGATCATGTATATACTCTGCCAACTGATGCTGACGAAGGCAATAACATGTTGCCGAAACGTCTACCAAATTGTATTTAATAGCTATTTTACAATTTTTAAATAGTGTCTGCTTTATTAACTCTGAATTTATTTCACTGGCATTGATCGCTAATCAAAAGCATTTACTATTATTTTTGTTCTTAAATGATTTATAATTAATATTTATATAATGCAGTTTTAAAATAACTTTGCTTCTAATTTTAGTAATAATTAACTAAAAAACACATTATTTTTATATTTTTAGATGTTTGTGTTACTAAATGTTTTTTTGTAGAGAAAAACATAAAACGCAGTACTCTACTTGTGCGCATGGATTAAATTTCAAACGTGTTTGGTCGCTTGATGAGAGAAACTCTCACAGTTGACGCGTGCTAATAAAAAAAACTATTTATAGATGCCTTACTTAAATTTTATTGAATCTAAACCTGCTATAAGTTAGTAATTTAATAGATAGAAGAATAGAAGAAAGCAGAAATATGTGTGGGCGGCAATAATTAGTTAAAGCGTGGGAGGGTGTATTATCTATCGACTAATTGCAGAGTTAGAGTAAAATGTGACAAAAACTTAAGTTAATATTTAAAAGTAAAAGAAAAGAAACTTTGAATAAAGAAATATTATTAGTGCAAAACGATATCCAATAAATGTCTTTCTCTAGGTGTTCTGGATGGAGCCTGTCTTTAATAATAATAATATGTTTTTTAGTTACAACATTCATGAACAAGGTAACAAAATAGAATAGAATTTCTAATTTTTATCAACGTAAATCTGTTGTTTGCACCCGAAAGGTTTAAATTTAAAAAACAAGAAATTTTTGAGCATGAGTTGAAAATTAAGTTAAAATTTAAGTAAAATACTTAATTTTCAAACAAAAATCAATCTTTTATATTAAACAACTTCTTAGTTGCTTAGAGGTAATTGATGGTGATATGGTATTATATAATTTGCAGATATTGTAACTGAATCTTGTTGTTCAATTAACATTTTCTTGTTCAGATTATTATTCAATTCCAAATTTTGTATGCAAAAGATCGATTGTATTGTTACTTGTACGCGATAGTCGCATCTTTATATTGAAACTACATATTCAGAACGTTCTTGCCTTCTAAATCATCTTTTAAAAAGTTTGCAATTATTGTTTGATATCGATCTCTTTTTACAGTAACAAGTTTGATATCTTTGTCTTTAAAGAAATAATATACGATTTTAACACTTCATCACAAACGACATCAAACAGTGATTGTTTGTGAATGCATTGGTTTTTTTAATACTTTCATTGGATTTTTTTAACCTTATTTATTTACAAATCTACTAAATTTTAAATATGTTTTATCACTGAAGGTGGCAGAATTTTGTTACTGCGACTTTTGTTTATTTATCAAATTAAATCTTCAGTTAAATCGGATTGATTGGAGAATTGCTGGGTTTAGTCGCCCCGTCTTGTTGTGGTGCCACTAGTAGTATTGTTATGGAAAAATATTAAATCCTATCACATCTACAAGAATATCGGTGAAGCTTTCTCTTTAGAAAAATTTTAACACGTACAGCGCCGTTTTTAAATTAAAATTGGTTCTTATATCGATAAGATTTTAGTCATCACTCTTTTTATATGTTGAACTACATACAATATTCTATGTTTTTATGTTTTTGGTTAAAAATTTGAAGTTACATTTAACGAAAAAAAATTAGTAAAGAACTTGCATCAAGTTTCTACAAGTTTGAGGACACAGATTGGACTTTCTTCTACATTGTGTGAACATTTTATTCAATTATGCTTAGGCGTTTTCTTGCTGAGTTGGATGCTGTGAACACTTATAATAGAGCAACTATTCTTCCTCCTTAACGGGTTTTGCAATTTTTTATAAATTTTACACAAAAAATAAATATTATGAGTGATTTTTAATCATGTTTTTTTTGAGATTTGACTTTAGATAAATTGTCTGCACTACGTTTACTTTTTGATCAAGCTTGTCCAAAATGTATTTTGCGGATTTTGAGTGGGTTTCTTTGCAATTTTTGATAGGTTTTGTCTAACAAATGGGTTTTCTAGCCGTTTTTTTAAATATTTTTTTTGCAATTTGAGTATTTTATGAATAATTTTTGTTAAATGTTAATGAAATAATTTGTACAATAAATGTGCTTTCTGATGTACTGATTGCAAGTTTAAGCAATAAATTGGTATTTTATGTACTTTTTTATGAAAAATTGTATTGTATTTTTAATACAAAATAACTTATTGGTAATCTTTATTGGTTTATGAGAATAAAAATATCATTAAAAAAATTCTACAATTTTTAAGTTTTTTGTCGTTTTTTAACTTTTACTTTGAAAAAAGCATTTTTGTTTAAAAATTGCAATTTTAACGCAAAATCAAATTTTACTAGTGAAATTTATCAATTTTTTTTTGTAGAGTTTCATTCTGACGTCATTTTTTAGTCGACGCTTTTTTTATACGCCGCAAAACCTAATAAATCGATATTTTGGTCCTGTCCTAGTGGTCTGGACAAAAAGTAGCATTTTTGTATTTGGTTTTGTAAACTAGTTAGAAAATATAAATTTGTTTTGTGTATTTGGCTTTTACAAGTCTAAAACTCAAAAAATCTGCAAAAATAGGCTTAATTTTTAACATAAACTTTTACTAATACACGTTTAGCAGCGCGCAGAGGAACAATACACCAAAAACTATAAAAAAAAAATGAGTTCAGCGGACAATTCTACATGGAAAATAGTCAGTGATATGCTTATCGGGCGTAGAATAGTCTATCTAGAAAGAAATTTTTACAAAATTTTCCGGCAAAATGCGTTAAAAATTAATTATTATTTTATATTTATAAAAAATATTTTTAACACTCTATGGTGGAACTTAACATTTTTTTAACAAATTATGTTGAACGCCAATGGGATTTATGTTTGAATGCTAAAAATAATAATATTCTGAAATTTTGGCGTAGAAACTACCAAACAAACAGTAAAATTGTCTAAAGTTAGCGAGTTAAAGCGATAAAAGATGTTTTTCTTAAATTTCTAAAAAAATATAATCTAAATAATCTTATAAAAAAATTTAAAAAAAAAGAAATAATAAAGAACTTTAGATTGACTTTTCTACGCCCGATAAGCACGTCACTGACTATTTTCTATCTAGAATTGTTTGCAACTCAAATTTTTAATATTTAGTGTATAATTCTTCTGAACGCTGCTAAATGTGTATTTGTAAGAGTTTATGTCGAAAAATAGGCCTATTGTTGCAGTTTTTTTTAGACCTTAAAAACACAAAAACAATTATATTTACTAACTTTTACACGTCAACTTAATCGGTTACCAAAAATCTAAAAAAATCTCCTTTTTGTCTAGCCCACTGAAAACAAAAAAATGGTATTTTTGGCTTATAGACAGAGTAAAGACTTAAAATGGAGCTAGAGTTGGATCTTACGGAAAACTTCTGATCGATTTTACTAGTAATTTTTTTTTTCAGTTAAAATTGCTGTTTTTAAACAAACAAAAATTTAAAGTAAAAATTAATAAACGACAAAAAAAAATTTCATACCCTTATGAACTTATCAAAAGATTACTAATAAGTTATAGAAACGGAAAAAATACTAAAGCAAATTTCTCGATCTCCTCTGCTCTAGTCCGTTTGAAATAGTTTTTTATGCAATAAATATTTTTAGATTATCTGTGACGCGTTATATTTGATGAATTGTATTTTGCAATTTATCAGTAAATATCTCAGTTTTAAATAATTGCCGCGTAATTTTGATTCATCTTGGCAACCCGCTTAAGCTGTTCACTTTATATACTTTAAAAGGTGGTATCTATATATTTTGATTATTTTATCTTTTACAGAACTCGTTTTTCTTTGGATAAATCAAAATTATCAAAAATAAATTTCTTTATTATTTGTTTTAGCTTTACTTGCGCTAAGTCTATAACACTATTTTACAATTGTAGCGTTGATGAATGACGGTTTGTTTTGAATAACCTTTGTAATTTTTCATACTTTTTGACTAAAAAGATTTATGAGTACATAGTGTGTACCTTGATGGGGAGTCTCAGATGGTGGACTCTATTGAGATTAATTGTTTTACATTAATATACTGCGAATGTTCAAACTGTATGCTAATAAGTTTAATTCTGTAAATTTCTTTTTACAAAAACTATTTTGTTTCTTCAATAAACACACTGGGTGTAGCTCTACTATTTACCTAGAAACTATTTTGTCCAATCATTTTGGTGTAAACTTTGGAACTCATCTACAATTTAACCTTTGCAAAACCGAGTTGGGTTCAAACAACTCCTGCTATTCAATTTTTTTTTTAGTTTTATATTCTTTTGACTATTGTATTTTTATTATGCAACTACCAAAATATGATATTTATTATTATTTTTTAAATTATTGATAATTACCAATAAAAAATAAAAAAAAAATACAATATTAAACCAGTCAGCAACTTTTTTTAGAAAAAAAATGCTATGTAATTTTATGCTTTAGGATTTTTTTGAGTCAAATTTGATTTTAGTTATTTTTGAACATTTTATTTGCTTAAGTTGGGTTTCTTAAAGAATGTTTCATAACTTCACGCAAAAATTTATAGCGTAATCTATCGTTCATACTAGAAATGAGTTTTTTTTGCAATTTTTAGCAAATGGTTGTCTTAAATGAAAATTTTGCACAAATTTAAATAAACTTTTTTTTGCAAATTTTAATATTTTGTTTTTAAATTTATTGATTTTGGATTTTGCTTAAATTTGTTTTGATTGTCACAATTATAGATTGCAATTTTTGATGACGATTATGAGGTAAACAGGTTTATACAAATTATTTTTATTAATTAATAATACTTGTAATTTATTAGTGCCAACAACAAACAGTATTACACAAGTCAGATCATTTGGTTGAATTAACAAATAAATAATACAATAAAATATTTGAGCAAGAAAAAATATGTTACAGAAATAGAAGTACAATAAAAATTGAAAACTATAGAAAAGCTACAATACCGAAAAAAGACAAATTGAATAAATTTAATTAAAAGTGTTGCCAACAAAATCGTTAATGGAATAACATATCGTCAACAATAACATCTTATTTCGAATAGCAGAATAGACAATGTAAGCCGATTTAAAACGGAGATAGAGACAGTACGGCTTAAATTTTTTAATAAAAAAATGTTGCTACATGACTTTGTTGTCAATATTTTTTTATGTTTTGATCATTTTAACAAAAACAACAAAAATGTTACGAGTGATAGATTTCTGAATTCTAGAATCATTTCTCTGACATAGCAATAGCGGTATTATGTTTATTTTTAGCCATATTGATATCTTTATGCTGAAATGAGATGGTAGTACTATCCGCATATTGAAGAACATGTTTATTTTTAAAAAGTTGATGAAGATCAATAATATATATTATATATAAGGAACAGCACTGGGCTCAGCACTGAACCTTATGGTATAATGTAGTTATACATTCAATCTCTGAATGTGACTTGTTTTGGTTGTTTTTTATTATGCAATTAGAGTAACAACAAACGACAGCTTTCTGGCTTAATATTATACATATATAACGTATTACGTAGTAAACTTTTGTGATTAACACAATCAAATGCTTTGGTCCAGTCAATAAAAGAAGAATATAAAATTGTGTTGCTGACAGTGTTTAGTATAGCTTCAGAGTTCTAGACTTCCTTTTTCTAAATCCAAATTGGCTATCAAAAAATAAATGTTTTGATTCAAAAACTTTTATAAATTGTTTCTTCAACATGGATTTACAAATTTTAGAAACAATCGGTAACAGACTGATAGATTTATAATTAATGTCATTAATGTTTTTTTTTTGTAAATAGGTTTTTTTATTAGCTAATTGCGTTGAGAAATGTTTGATTATTAATATCGGGTTTTTAAATAAGGATATGGGCAATTCCATTTCAAACGGACCAGAGCTAGGGGGGGGGGGGGTGTGCGTTGCTTATGTATGTTTTTTTAGTTTTTATAACTTATTAGTAGTCCTTTGATCAATATATGAGAGTATGAAACCCATAAAAAAAAATTTACAATTTTTTTAGTTTTTTTGTCGTTTTTTAACTTAATCGCATTTTTTGTTTAAAAACCGCAATTTTAACTCAAAAGAAATAAATTTACTAATGAAATCAACCAGAAATTTTTCGTAAAATCTAAATCTGGCGCCATTTCAAGTCTATACCCTGTCTATAAGCCGCAAAAGCCATAAAACCATGTTTTTGTTCTTAGTGGACTGGGCAAAATGGAGCATTTTTTAAATATTTTTAACCGCCAAAGTTGACGTATTTTGATGTAAATTAATTGGAAAATATAAATTTGTTCTGTGTATTTCGGTTTTAAGCGTCTAAAACTCAAAAAATCTGCAAAGTATGTCTATTCTTCAACATAAACTCTTACAAATGCACGTTTAGCCGCGTTCAGAGGAACAATTCACCAAATATTATTAAAAATTTGAATTCTGGGGACAATTTTACATGGAAAATTGGCAGTGTTGTACTCATCGTCTATAGAAAAGTCCATCTAGAAAAAAATGTTTACAAAATTTTTAAGCAAAAAATGCGTTAAAAATTAATAATTTTTTTATATTTACAAAAAAATATTATAAACACACTAGGGTGTGGTTTAAAATTTTTTTTTAACAAATTTTTACAAGCGACAGGCAGATTTATGTTTGAATGCCAAAATTAATAATATTTTTAAATTTTGGCGCCGATAGATCGAGTCTAAATTTGTGCCGCAGGCGCAAAAACTATCAAACAAAGAGTAAAATGGCCGAAAACTACTTCAAGATACAAAAATTGTCTTTGTTAAACTTCTGAAATAAACTTAAAAAAATATAATCCAAATAATCTTTAAAAAAAAATAAAATTTAAGTAAATTTTGAACAAATTTTTTTTTCTTGATGGGATTTTCTTTGCCATATAAACACGACACTGATTATTTTCTATGTAGAATTGTTTGCAAAACTAAATTTTTTAATAATATTTGGTGTATAGTTTCTCTGAAAACTGTTAAATGTGCATTTGTAAAAGTTTATGTTGAAATGCTTATTTTTGCAGTTTTTTCGAGTTGTAGACCTTTAAAATAATTAATTAACATCAAAACACGTCAACTTTAGCGGTTAATTTTTTTTTTAAATGCTCAGATTAGTATTCTACGGAAAATTTTTGATTGATTTCATTAGTAAATTTATTTTTTTGAGTTAAAATTGCGGTTTTATAGAAAATATGCGATTTTAATGGGTTTTATACCCTCATATACCGATCAAAGGACTACTAATAAGTTATAGAAACTAAAAAAAAAAATACATAAGCAAGTTTCTCAATGCACCCTTCCCCCCCCCCCCAGCTCTGGTTCGTTTGATATGAAATTGCCCATATAACAATTTTATATTTGAATAAAGCACAGAATAATTGAGATACTGGGCTGAAATATATTTCAGATGTAGTACACATCTTACATTTAAGTATGCAATTTGATCTTGTTCGTTTGACCACTGCGAGCACGATAACAGCGATCGATACTTTCACTCATATTGGCCGGAACGTTGGCAATTTTGCGTTTGATATTATCCCTGAGTTCTTTTAACGTTGTTGGTTTGTTGGCATAAACTAACGACTTAACGTGTTCTATAAAAAGAAATTCTACGGCGTTAAATCGCATTAGCCAGGTGGCATTTGATTAGACTATTTTTGAGATTTCATGATTAACAAACTTTTCATTTATTATATAAATTCTTTGAGCAGTTGTGTGACATGTCAAGTCTATCCAATTTTGGTCAAAAATAGTGCAACATGGCACGATAGCGAATTTCATTGACCGTAACATAGCGATCATTTTTATCTACGAAAAATATGATCTAATCACACCTGTGGCATGAAATCCACACCACACAGCCACTTTTTGTGGATGCAATGGAGTTTCTTAAAGCACATTTGGGTTTGTTGCTGTCCAAATAACGCATATTTTGTTTATTGACAAAGTTGATCTTAATCACGAAAGATAATTTTTTTGGTGAAACTCAGGATTTTTTTCAAAGTTTTGCTTAGCTCAATCAGAGTAGTTTCTTGATTTAATTTGATTTTGCAAGGGTGTAGGATTAATGATGTTTCACAGCTGTACACTTACAATGATTAGTTAGAGGTTAAGACTACCACATCTGGGAAATTATTGAGTTATTTAACGTGCTCGTAACATCGAGGCAGTACACAGGATCTACTAAAGTTTTTCTTCTTATCCGAAAGAAGGGGTACTTATCTCAACATATTTATCCAGAAAAAAACTTCTAGTAGCGGTCTTGAACCGGAGACTCTTGGTGTACCAGTCAACTAATGGTTAAATGGGTTAAGTAATCGATTTTTGATGATTTTATAAATGTGTATTTTTTCATGCTATAAATTGGTTCTTTAAAAAGTGTTTGAAGAACATTTTTATGTAAAAATGACTTATTATTTTTATGGTTCAAATTTAGTATTTGACATTTTTTGGTAGTAAATAAAATGTTTGCTCAGTTTTCACGCAATAAATATTGAGTTTGAATGATTTACAGAATAAATTTTTTACTGATTTGATTTGATAATTCAGTTTTCTAAACATTTTTCAATGAAAACTTTTACGCAGAAAATAGCGTTTTTGTAAGTTTTATGATAATATAATGAGATAATATGGCGTTTTAGTCAATTTTTCTTATATAATTTAGTTTTGTAACAATTTTTATTAGGTTTTAAAAGACAATAATTTGTGTATGTAAATTTTACGTCACAAATGGGTTTTTTGTACGATTCGGTAATTTAACATAAATATTATGCATGAATGTGTTTATCGAGAAATAACACATTGCTGTTAATTAATTGATTTTGATATTAATTGCTGTATTCTCAAAGCGCATCTAGGTAATTTTTATTTACTTTACTATATGTTTACTTTCCAAATCACATTTGTGGTGTTTCATAATACATAAGCACACCTAACATGATTTTTTGAACAAAATTACGGGTCCCGACGTACTTTCAATATATTTGAACAGTGAATAAAATTTTATTTTTATTTTTATCTAAATAATATAATAATAAGTTTCTAGAAGATTGTTGTGCAATTTTGACTTACCTTATACATGCTACATAAGTGCAAAAATGGATTCACCATAGTGACTTGAAAGTGATGAATAAATTTATAATTTTTTTTTGTCTTTACAAATATACTTTTTTGTACATAAGGTTTTTTTTCTTGGCAACTGCAATGTATTGCATAAATATTACATAAAATTACCTGTCTACGAATAACTTGTGTATATGTTAACGTAAACAAAAACCCTAATTATTTACATAATCTAACTACGTGCATCATTGGGACCTAACGCTTCTATAACACTTCTATTCCTCTCATTTGGAGCTTTTGACAGTTGCTTAGCAGGAGGGCTACCTTATTGCAGTTGAATCATGTTTAACCAAACATTGGGTACTTGGAACTACTCTCCGATCAACTTCTCTGATTTTGTGGAAGTGTTTTATTTCCACAAAAAATAATTTTTAGCACAATAAAAGCTTCACAAAATTTGCAGTGCAATAAAGTAACACTTAAGTTTAGCAAATATTTTAACAAAAAATTATACCTCATATATTTGATGTCACAGCAAATTTATTTTTATCCCATTCTAAAAAACCTAAAGCTAAACAGATTATGTGCCAGCATTAAATTATTCATAAATAGTTTCCGCGCACAATGAACAAAATGATCTTAAACAATCAAAATAATGTAGTACGCATCTAGTGAAGAATTGAATCACTCGCTAAGTATTGTGTGCAAAGTTTATACCAGGAGAAAATATTTTATTGAAAAATGTTTGTTTTACTACATTTTGAATGTACATAATAAAAAAGCAATTGATTTAGTTAGCTACAAGTTCTGCATATTTTCAAATATTTTTTGTTTTCATTTTATTATTTACAATTCCAATTTTAAAGTAACAATATTTTTACATTTTTATATTTACAATATTCTCTTGTAGTAAAGTTAAAAAGGCTTTTATCCTTGTTCTTAATTTTTGTGTTTTCTAGAAACTTTTTGAATATCAAATGAAAGTTACAATTTTTATGGTGATACTGTACTTTGTTAGCTTTGTTATAACAGTGCATCTATCATAAACTAATTCTTTTATTCTGCTGCCTAGTTGATTTTATATCTTAATAGACTATAGTAATTTATAATTTATATTTAACACATTTTGGGGTAAAATAATTGACAATTGTTGTTGAATATGTGAGCGTTTTTCTCAAAGCGCGAGAGCTGGCGTAGATTTTTTTACAAACAAATACTATGTACGAGTAAAATTTTTGTTTAAACATAATCAAGTGAACAGTTTATGTATGAAAATAAAATTTTATTTATTAAAAATACTTATTTGGCTTGCTATTGTGAATCTGATTAGATTATACGTTAGTAACAAAAAAAATTAAAAAAATACTGGAATTTATTTGTTTTTCTAGAATAGCGTAGTTACAATATATACAAAAATCATGATCAATTTTATCTTCTAGATTTTTTAATTTGTGAAGTATGTGGAGAAAGTTATATAATAAATTATTATATTGAAAAATAAAAAAGCAATTGAAGCTATCGTCAATGATTATGTTTGTCAACTATAGAATTAGAAACTGAGCTTGTGTAAAACTTTAACATGTCATAGCTAGATTGTATAATAATAATATATTGCTACATAGATATAATGAAAAACATTTATTAAAACTTTATGGCAATGATTACACAAAAAAATGAAAACGAACATATCCACTTGCTATTTAACTAAAGGTTTAATTTATGCAGATCCTTCTGAACAAGTGCAGCGAGCATTAACTAACTCAATCTTCTTAAAAAATTCAGCGCATGTATTACCAAACTGTTTCAGTTTGACGTAACGCAACTCATCTTCCAAATCAGCAACAGCCAACTTTAGTTCCCGTACTTCATATTTATAATCACCATTTAGTTTAATTTGTTGATCGAGTTGATCTTTAGCGAATTCTATTAACAATTTAAAATGTGCAATTTTAGTTACTGCACTCACACATGGGGAACTGGCAATAGCATGTAATTCTTTAAGTATTTTATTTCGTTCTCTGGCTTCTTTCAATACAGCCTTATCTTCTATGGTTTTATCTTCAAACTGTTTTAAATTACTTTGTACACTTTCTAGTTCAAGTTCTAATTCTTTGTGTTGAATAGCTAGACGTTCGTTTGTATCTGTTAATGTTTTAGCACAAACTTGTTTGCAATCACTATCTCCATTATCATCTCTATTATCATTTACGAGTTTGTTTATATTGCGGTTGGTTTTTAATAACATTTTTGCTCTATCTTTAAGATATTTTAAATTACACATTAGTTCTTTTTCGTCTTTAACCAAGCTCTTAATTATATCCATGAAAAATACATCACAATCAAGGATATCAAATACTGATATGCTGGTTAGATCTGGCAGATTCTCCATTTCTGTGTTTATGTTTTCACATGTACATCCTTGTTCTAGAAGATGACTTAATACGTTGGCCTTTGGATTGAGTTTATTTAATTGCTTCATTTTAAATTGTATGAAACCCATCATAGACGTCTCCAAATTATAAACGTGATCACTCAAATGCTCTCTTTCATTTTTTAAATCTTCTATTTTTTCTTCATACTCCCCAAGAATACCTTCCCAGAATTGGTCTTGTTTTTTAGTTTGTTTTAGTGCACAAGCCATTTTGTTAAATACATAGGATTTTGATTGAATTAAGTCTAAATGCAGTTGCGTCAAATATGACAGGAGATAATAAAACGGGTGGGTTGTTATAATATCAAAATCATTTATTCCATCCCCACCTATTGTCTGAATAAAATTATCTGAATGTATATAAAAAATGATTCCGCTGGGAATTACAGAAATATCGAGCGTAATTTGAAATTTTGCAGGCGAAATGGACGCTGTTAAATATTCAATAAAAATAGGGGTGCTCGAATGGTCAGACAGAATGCAATTACGGAGGGTGGGCCTTTAAATTTAAATATGTAGATAAACGTGAAGAGTAACAAAGCATTTTTATGTTCGAAATATAATCAATACGTGCCCGGTTCGTATTCACACATGCAAAAAAAAAAACTGTACGTCCCGGCTCTTTCTAATTATGCCATTCGTTTAAAAAATTATGAATATATTCGGTGTGCGTTGGGGTGGATATGGGAGTATTTAAAAAGGGCGATTGTATTCGGGGATTGAAATGGAATCAACCGTTGGATTGTGATTAGAAGATTAGGTTAATCTTTTTTTCGGGCTAATGTATGTTTGAACTTTAATCGTAAAATAAATAATCAATAGATAAATTAAATTATTTAGTTTAAGTTTTAATCGGTACGGTATAATTATATTTGCTGCTGTTATATTGGCGGTATGTTGGCGTTTGAAGTCCTTCATGATGCACCTGTTAGTTTTCAGTCGCAAATATGTAGTTTTCGAACTCCGGTCTACTCGGCACGCTCTAAGTTGATTAATTTATTTTGTATTGTTTTGGTTCTAATTTTTGATATTTGATCTACATTAAGTGATTTTAATATTATAGAGCATTAATAATATATTGTTTTAAACATTGATATTGTAATTGCATCTAGATTTTTTATTTTTGTGAAGTAAAATGTGTGTGATTTTTTTAAAATAAATTCATGATACTTAGGGGCCAAGTGGGCGGGCTATTGGTCAGCTTTGCCTTTTATGCTTAGGTGCGGGGATCTGGTCTGCTGTAAATTATTTGTTTCTTATGTTTTTTATGGTTTCAGCTACAAACAAACTTTAATTATTTTATCTGGTTTTGATTGACTTCTCGAACTTATAAGGACTTTTGAGGACCTGTTTGTTAATTAATTTTAACGAATAGTAATAGAATTAAAGATGGTTTGTAAAGAGATTTAAACTGAGCTTTTACGTAGTAGTCCAAGAGCGTATCAATACCATAATCTAATGAAGATGTCAGGCAGTACGCACAGCTTTTCAGCTTTTAAGACTACTACATGTACTTGTATGACGGGGTTAACCAAAACCAAAAAGCCGAAGTAAAGAACAACGGTTTTTGCTTTAGTCTAAATTGAAGTATGACTTTGTTTTTTTTTTTTAATTATAATTTAGCAATGGCAGTCGAACGAGGTTTTACTTATTGTATTATGTCAATTGAGCAAGTCAACAGTTACTTATAACCGGATATAGTTACAGCTAACAGTTATTTATAATTGGATATAGTTACTGCTGGTTCCATATACTATGACGATGGTTTTTTTAAGTAAGTTTTGGCAACCTAGGAGTTATACGTGGAATTCTTAGAGCACACGTTTGTATGGGGTTTGCAGATTCATGGGCTAGATCCGTGGTTGATTTGTACGAAAGGTAATTATGGTGTTGCATGGTGTTTTTGTTGTGACGGTTGATATCCTGTTAGTCAGTCCAGAGGCTTACGCTGCTTTTCTTTTTTATTTGTTGTTTGGTTGGTTCGAGGGTAATTCTTAAATGACTTAATATGTCGGATTTATTTTCCAAAATTACGGAAGCGCCTACCGACTAAAATCTCTCTGGTTGTACTTACACACCAGGAAGTGTCACACGTTTTTGTGTACAATTTTTTTATCTGACTGTACCTTATAAGAGACGTTTTGAAGAGGTTATTTAAAAGTGTGCATCTTGCGCCAGCCTTGTAGGCGTTGATTTAGTGCGGTGGCGGTTGAAGAGTCTTTATACCTCCTGGCTCATTTTTTATTGGTAATTGATGTTCTGCCCACAAAGGGGCATCAGATGATCGATTCTTTCTTTGCCTTTCTATTGCTATTAAAATGGATTTGAAGGTATGATTCAAATGCTTCTTGGATGTCAAAAAAAGCATCCTCAGCAATTTCTTTGTAATGGGTGGTTGTTTTGCATTTGCTTACTAGCTGGTTTTTTGTATTGGTTGGCGTATTGTTGACTAATTGTTTAGTAGTGTTTGTATGAAATACAGCCCAGCTGCTGGGTATGTGTGAAAATGCTAGACTTGCTTTGAATCTTTGAATCTTGCGCAAAGACCTTTTTAAAACTATCAATATTTTTATTGACCAGGAATGCTCTTGAATACAGCAAACTCAAAAGATTGCTTATAAAACTTTACCACAATCTGTTTTAGTTTATCTCAAAAATTTTTAGAAATGAGACCTGATTCATTTTAGGGAAAGCAGTTTACAGTTTAGTGTAGAGTGCAATGTTATTAGCTTACAGTATTTAGCAAGGTTTATTAACCCTTTAGCTCATGCAGGCGCCATTTACGTTCTGTGTCTGCTTGCCAGTGCTGCTATTCATGTTTCTGTGAGTGTACGAAGTGTGGTGGTGAATTGTGGCTTTTATTCAGCGTCTTACTCTACGAGCATACAATACCACGCTGTGTATACGTATTTAATTTGAAATTTTGATAAAAAAATTCAATAAGTAAAACAGATGATAAATCAATATATTTTTAAATATTTTGTGAAGTTTTTTGTGAAGTTTTTAACTTATATAGTTTTTAAATTTTTCACACAAAAATAGTATTGCAAAAAACTGGCGCTATGTTGTTGCTGTTGACGTACATATATGTACGATCTAGGCCAATCTGACGCCACACCACAGGCGCGCGTCCGTATTCTCAACGCCATAGCGGAAGGGTTTTAACTATTAGATATGAAATAATTTGACAGAGCCAAATGTGAAATAATTAAAGCTACACTGTTGACGATAAGTGATTTGCATTAAAATATTACAGTGTTATGGTGATTATGCAAGGACGGATATCTTTATAAACTTTCTTTTCGTAGCGATAAAACTCTAATGCCCGTATTCATAAAACCTCATTAAACATATAATGATTCGTTAAAAATATAATGGACCGTTTAATCAAATTTTCGTATTCATAAATACTCATTAGCAATAACGTTCATTAAATTATTCATTAAATTTAACGCGTCATTTTTGACCCATTAAAGCGTAACGAACAATTAAATTGACATATCTGTTTGACTTTTGTGTGTAAATAATTTTATTTATATTATTATTCAATTACTTTTAATAGTATTTATAAATATAAAACTCTTTTTCCAACAGTAAAAGTAAGTAAAATATATTTATAATCACACAAATATAATTTTACAGTTTAATTTAAATTATTTTTAGATGGATTCATCTTCCTCCTCCTCTTCAGAACTTTATTCTTTGTCTTCTGCCTCTTCGTCCGAGACTGATGATGACTTTATTGAAAATGTTTTAATTGCCATGCCACGACCAAGATTATTTAGACAAAGAAATAATTTATTCAATATGTATGACGACATTGAATTTAAAAACCGTTATAGGTTATCTAAACAAACTGTAACTCAACTTCACGAAATTATTGGAGTCAATATTAAGGCAAACACAATGAGAAATAAACCCTTAACACCAATGGATAAAATTCTTTTAACATTGAGATTTTATGCTACTGGCTCCTTCCAACTAGTTTTAGCAGATCATCTACATGTAAGCCAACCGACTGTATCCAGAGTCATTCCTCTCGTTACCAGAGAAATTGCATTGTTAAGGGAACAATTTATTAAAATGCCCAACACTCTAAATGAACGAAGAGAAATTCATGAAAAATTTTATAATATTCATAGATTTCCTTGTGTTGTTGGAGCAATTGATGGCACTCACATACGCATTCAATCTCCCGGAGGTGCAACTGCAGAACTGTATAGAAACCGTAAAGGGTGGTTTTCTTACAATGTTCAGTGCGTATGTGATGCTTCATTAAAATTTTTAGACATTATTGCAAGGTGGCCGGGAAGTGTGCATGATGCTACAATTTTTAATGATTCTCCGCTAAAAGTAGATTTTGAAAATAACAAATATCCGAACAGTTATTTAATTGGTGATTCAGGGTACCCGTTAAAAAAATATTTATTAACACCTGTACTACGTCCAATAACTGATGCAGAAAAAAGGTACAACGAGTCCCATATTCATTCCAGAAATACTGTCGAGAGAGCATTTGGTGTTTGGAAAAGACGTTTTCCTTGTTTATCGGTTGGAATGAGATTAAAAAAGGAAACCATATTGCATATAACCGTTGCAACTGCAGTTTTACATAATTTGTGTATAATGTTAAATGATGAACCTTTTGATGTGAACGTTCCATATCCAGAACCCGAAGAAGAAGAAGAATATATTCCAAATAATAATAATAATAACAACATTATGCAAAGAAATATTTTTATAAATAATGTATTTGGATAAAAATTTACATTTTTTATTTTTATTAGGTTTCATAAATATTAATAAATTATTTGTTAATAAAAAAATGAAAAATATAAATGAGTTTCATATATTATTAAAGAAAATATTGAAAAATAAACATTTATTTATTATTTTTTATATACAATTAGTTTGAACGATTCATTTTTTCTTTCATTTCATTGAGCTTTAATTTTTCCTGCTCTATTTTAATGTTTTGCAGAATTAAGTCATTTTCTAACTTTTGTTTTTCTAATTCAAATCTAACTTTCCCTTCATCCTCCACCCTTTTGTAATATTCTTTTTTATAATTCATTTTTATTTTTAAATATTCCTGTTCATAATTTTTTTTAATCGTTTTCTCCTTTGTGAGTGTTTCCAAGGCACTATAAACTGTTGCGGATTGCTTTCTTTTCGGCTTTTCTCTTCGAAAACGTTTAAATGAATATTCTTTGTCTGGAATCGTATTTTCAATTTCCACCTAAATAAAAATAGTATAAATTATTATTTAAAATTATATATATATATATTATAATTTTTATACTAACATTTTCCTTATTGACATCACTGTCTTCAACTTCCATCGAGTTCCTTAAAATTCCTTCATCTTGATTTATGTCATTTTCTTGCAGCACACAACTGTAACTACTGAATGTTTCTTCAGTTGCAGCGATTCTAACATCTGGTTCAGAGGCAATAACAATTACATTCTGAAAATTAAAAAAAAATAGTATTTAATTTGCATATTACTATAATAAAATATCTTACTTGATTTGTGGTGGATTCTGTAGATAATGGTACATCATGGTATAGTGTTGCACTATCATATACATTTCTATCCGGTTGGAATTGATCCTTTAATAAATTAATTAATTTTTCACCACAATAGTCTACTTTTTTTTTAAAAACACCTCCACCAGTTTTGTATAATTCAGCCTACACATAGTAAAAATTTATTAACTACATGTTAAGAAAATAATAAAATGCGTATAAAATTTACCTTTTCTTCTGCATTGTCTTTCCTCGTCTTTCTTTTATAATTATCATAAAATGTTTTCAACTGTGCGACACTTCGTTGTTCATTATTATTATTGGCATTAAATTCCTTGGTGATTTCCAACCAATAATAATTTTTTTCTTTAACCGTGGCACCATCCGTTCTTTTATTTTCTATTATATTTATATACTTTGGTAATAAATCCAATAATAGATTTATTTCTAATTCAGTAAAATTTTTACCTTTTGCCCTTTTCATAGCCATTATGAAAATATGCTTTGTTTTTATACTGTTGTTATTATTATTATTTCAGGTTAGGGTTAGGTTAGGTTAACAGGTGGATATGGCATACCAACTTATAAAAAACAAAAGTAACTAAAAAGTTACTAAATAATTTAACTAAAGATAATTGATAAAACGAACCATTAAATATCTTTCATTATATTTGTGAATATCATTATAATTTTAATGTTCATTAAATTATAATGGCACGTTTGGTAACGAATCGTTAAACAAATGTTTATGAATACGGGCATAAATGTATCAAAATTGTGAGATCTTTTAAGGCTTTTATAATACTCACGTAAATTCAATTTTGTCATCAAATGTTAACTGAAACGATAATTTGGGTTATAGGTTTTTCTTCTGTGTGTTATACATATATTATAAATTCTTTCAATTTTCATATCTTAATTTGTTTGTTTGCCAAATAAATGTAGTTAAAATAAAATAGACAATGTAACAATTATTGTTTTTAGTTTATTAAACGTGAAATTGCTTTATTAAATATTTTGGCCAAGCATGGGCTGTGTTTGCAAATTTAGAGCGAACACTATACAGTTTTAAAATATGTGTCTGGTTAAATTAAATATTTGACTACATTTTGCTGCAATTATTTTTCTATTTAGTTTAAGACTTATTCACAAGTGTTTTAGGTTATGCTTAACTTTAAAGTTAGTTTTAATGGGGTTAATAATTAAATTTCAGTTTTTTTCTATGAAGGTCGTTTTGTTTTATTAACTTGATACTGATATGAGCAGATCAAAACTGCGAAAGCTTTCAAGACTTACAATTGGACACTGCGGTCTAAACAAACACATTTATAGAATAGGAATTTAGAATCTTCTATGCTAGGGATGTCTGGATGTTGAATACACTTTTGCTTTATCTGCCGAGCAAATGCAAATCTTACAATACCGTTAAGTCTTTTTTAGCAAGCCCAACCTAACCAAAGAAGTGATCAAAGCATTTTCTTGCTAAATGTGTGCAGACTTTTTTGAAGAGAAGATTAACTAATTGGTATACAATATTACTAAGAAACCGCAGTGCAGGGAATTTTTTTTTTTATATTATATATTAGGCCAGCTATACTGTTGAGTTTTATTTTTGTGCAAACTGTAATGCAAAAGGGTTAACTTTACTGAGGACCGAAGCTGTCGATAGGGATTGTTTTTCAAATGTAACAGTTAAAAGTTTGTAAATGAAAGACTTTTTTTCCAATTTTGTTGTTTCAATCCAGCCATGTGAAATGCTATATTAAGTGTTTATTTCACTGAGAACTTCTGAACTGATGGATAAGGGTTGATTCTTAAATGTTGTAAGTTAAGGTTGTTAAAAGTCAATATTTTATTGTTTGTTGTTGCAGTAGACTCGTGGGGGTAACTGAAAACATACGTTTAGTTGGGGCAACATGTTTGACTATTGAAACTAACTTGATCTTTTTGACCGTTAATGTTAAGTTCAAAGCATTTCGGAAATCGTTTTAAGAACTTTATTAAATTTCAACATACGCATGGGTTGTATTATTAAGGGTTTAATAAAAATTCTATTACGCATTGTATGCAAGAAACAAATAAGTAAGATTAAAAACATGTTTTTAAGATTTGAAAATGCTTTTCAGTAGAAATTGAAAGATCGGTTTGTGTGTTTTTAAAAAATGATTTTTTTCAAACTATTGGACGTTAGTAGCTTAGAAAATGTTACACATGCACAATCAAGTGTCTGTAACAGTGCAATATTGAGCTAGTACTCCGGCGGAGCAAGTTTTTTTGCTAAAAATGTGGCTACCGGACAGATTTGGTTATTTTAGGTTACAAGGAGTAGAAAGTCTGAGAGCTATATCATTGAGTTGTATACTAGGCAATCTGCAGTTTTGCACCGGATGTCTGCTAAGTTTTAAAATTTTTATCTTATCCTGGTGGTATTTTGCGGTGGGTGGAAAAACTAGAATGTTGATACAATCTTGTGATCTTCAGCTTGTTCAGTTTATACATGCTGGGGCATAATGGAGTCTTCTAATTTTTATGTAAATTTTAGAAAAACGTTAATAGTTTTCTAGAAAAAACTTTTAATTTACTCAAAGTACATATAATAGTTTTTTGGTTGGGTTTAAAAAATTATATTGTCTACTTGTTGGCTTTGAAGGCCGATGCACATATAGAGCCGGTCCTTGAAGATTTTTTTCTATTTGCACCAGCATATTTGGAGGAATCTTGGCAATTTCTTCATAAATGGCCTTTTTGAGCTTTTGTAGGGCTTGGGAACTTTGCTTAAAAACTTTTGTTTTGAGGTACCTACACAAAAAAAAAGTTGAAGAAACTTAAACCAGGGCAGCGAAGCGGCTTTTTTTATATGATACAAGTAAATCTATCAGGAGAACTAACGAGAGAATTGCAAGTATATACAGAATTTTAAGAATGTCGAATAAAATACAAAGAGGGGGGCAAAGAGTGAAGAGATCAAATTATTTAAAACACTTTTATGGAACTCTGATCAATATATTTCATGTCCAAATTGACCGAAATTACTAGAAGCGACGTCGGAGAAAAGGAATTTGTTTTTTTGATTTTGCACGTCCTAGCTAACCGAGTCTTTTCTGACGATATATGTTACGATAACAAGTAAGGGTACTCGATGCTCAGTTTACATTTATTGGGAAAATGATTTAGATTTATATTAGCAAAGGTTAAAGAACTTACATACAGTTTCTTAGGATATGTCTTACTGTGTATGCCGCTACACCTGCGCTATATGTCTCTACCTACGAATAAGACTTCTACTCCTTATCAGTTATTACTACTGTGTTCAACTCTTATTATTTATGAAAATGACACGAAACTCGTTTTAATCGGACAACATTGAACGAAAACAATACTTACCGACTGCGCCAATTTACAAAAAATTGCCGGCATTTACTTTAAAGACATTAGCTTAATTGTATCACTATGAAACATTGTGCCAGTATTGGCTAAAATTTTTATCAAAGAAGGAATGGAACAACGGCAATTGAGAGATTTCTTACAGACGAATGTGTTCTTGGATGAATCTGAACTGAGTTAATTACCGTATTGACAATTACGATAATTTCTTGAGTTGACATTGATTGCAATGATGTGTATACTCATAAAGGTCAGTAAACTTGGAACAAGACCCCAAGACTACGTCAACATGCCAAAATTACTGCAAATAACCGTCTTGAATAGTGTTGTTACGTGCTCACCTGGTCAAACTGTATTAGACATGTTATCTATCAAAAATAAAATATTCCACCTACCGACTGCGCCATTTCGATTTGCAGCACACGATTTTTTTCAACAAACAATTTGAAGAGGTTTGTATGTTATCAGAAATAAAATTGTTCTTTTACTTTACAACCTTGACTGATAATATGATTTTCTTCAAAGAAACCAAAGATTAATTTGAACAGAATTCAAAACTTACTTTAGCTGGTACCTGGTTAAACTCTTTTTCTATAATACTATTCAAAGCGGAATTGAATAAACTGCGATTTACAAAAATTTGTAGAGTATAAGTAGTGTAGCTAGAATTTTTGGGTATCAAAATATTGGGAGTAGGTTTTGAAAAAAAGTATTACTTTAATTTAAATTAAACATTTTAGGCCTCTCAGAATTGTGGGTTTTTTTGCATTGCAGACAATTGCTTACTAGTAGCTGCGCCACAATTAATATGCCAATTACAACAGTGGTATAATGTTGATTAACTTGGGTTAGTCTTGTTCTACTAGGACGTATGGCAGCCTTAATATAGAGCCTAGAGCGTAGTTGATCTTAAAACCTGAAAACAATTTGTTAGTATTCACTACCTTACTTTGACAACCGAATACTGATTTAGAATAGTTCATAGAGAATGCAGCAAGGCAATTATATTTTATATTACCTATTCTACTGTTGATTTAATTGGCTATCAATCAAGTGGCTGTACTAAATATTATTAGTATAATTTTGTCAAGTATTTTGACTATAGCGAGATAAGTTTTAAATGTTGTTGAGACGGCTTAAGATATATTTAAGTATGGAATGTAATTAGTTTTTGAGTTTGTTTGGTTTTTTTTAAATAGGTTTGAGACACACAGTCAGCGTTTAATTGCGTAATAAATAATTAACAATTTTTGTGAGCGTTTCTCTCATTGAGCGAGTGCTGGCGCAGGTATTTTTTACACCAATTGTTTTTATATTTAAAATTAGATAAAAACAACTGCAAATTATGTTTTTATAAAATAAAATAAATAGATATATATAAAAAGTTTTATTTAATCTTAAAAGAAAACGAGCGTTATTAATTTTAACACACGAGTGTTTTCATAACATTAGGGGGCGCGAGTACTCTATAGTTAAAATTGCCAAACTATACACTGAAATTTGTCGTTTGCAATCAGCCACGATGCTGTAGTTACACAAAGCCCACAAGAGATTTGTAAAACCAAAACATAGTGTTTCATTGTTGGCAGCTTTGTTAGGTTTAGTTTAAATACTATATTTAATTACATAATAAAAGTCTAAAAATTAATTTAAAAAAATTCTGTTTTTTTAATTAATTTTTAGACTATCCTAAAATAAATAGAAGTTGTTAAACTATTTCTACTGTTAAAATTAATTAGTTCAAAGCTGTAAATAATTTAATAAAGTTGGCTCCAGAGTCATTCTTACAATAGTTTATAATTATTATAGCCTAACATAAATTAATTAATTGTGAAACGCCCTGTAAAATAAGATTGCATTAATTAAGTGCAATTTTCGTAAATGATGTAGTACGTGGCGCGGATCATAAATTTCGCCCGGAATTATCTTTTAATTCGCATAAAACAATTATGGCGATATTAAAATGCGAAATACGAAATTGAGTAGATACTTCATCATTTGGCAGGAATTAATTAAACCGAAGATATGTACAGATACACATCGAAATTTGCATATAAATTAATATACTAAGTAATTATGAGGGGAAATGAGCAAGTGCAGAAATAAGTATTTATGTATAAGAGGATGGGATAAATTGTATACGATATTAAAATGTAGTTTGGAGGCATTTATGAACTTTATAATAATATTTTGTTGAATTTATATATGGAGGGATATGTTTTGTTGTTCGGTAGCCTTAATCCTCTTTTAAACTCGACTTTGTCGGTCCGTTTTAAATTGATACGTTTTATAGGAATGGGATTTATAATTTTAATCTTTTGTTTTGATTGCATTACGGACTTTATTTTTTTTTTCAATTTGATATAGATCTCAATTAATATATTTAGATGGAATAATCAGCAATTTAAAACTGATTTAGTAAGGTTCAATAAATTTAAAATTGTAAAATTGTGCTAATTAAATTATTGTCTGAAGCTATAGAATGCAGTCAATGCTGACAATAGATCTAATACTATATTAATTTAAAACTATGCAAACTGAACGTGGGGCAATTAAATGCTAACGTTAATCTTAATATTTTATTACAATTTAATAGTAATTAGAAAAAACAAATTTGTAGCTAATTATTTGATTAAAGAAATATAAAACTGTTTAAAATGTACATTTATCACACTCCCTCCAACCACCGTCTCTTTATAATACAAAAGTTGTTATTTTCTTCCTTATTTGCTATTTACACATAAAACAAACAAAACAATTTAGTAAACAGCTTGACTCCTCGTAATATAAATAAAAAATAAATAAATAATACTCGCATACGTTGTATTATATTAAAATATTTCATTCAGAAATATGTTAAGTACCAATTTGTAAATGCAGGGGATGATAGCAGAGTGCGTGCCCAGCGGTCATTATTCCCAGCAGACAGAAAAAATAGCGTAGCCATATTTTTACAAATTACGAGTAAATTATACAATATATAATTAACGATAAAGTACATGATTAAAAGGTTAAGTGGAAGAACACACAAGGAAGATCCCATGGGCGCAGTGCCCGAAATTTTTCATGTCCAAAAAATAAAATTAAATCGCGGATTTTAACCTTTTATTTTTATTCTTGTTTCAATAATTAAAATTATTATTTATATAAAAATAGAAATTAATTATATTGTTTAAACTTCAATTTTTTGAACTATTTTTCAATTCACACAATTGTGCCTTTTATATTGTGACAAACAAAACATCTTAATTTATTTTTATTGTTTTAATTTTAGATCAAAATAATTTTATTGCCTTTTTGAATATTTTTTGATTGACAGAAATTAACTCTGACACTCGTTTAAAACGTCAATTATATAAATGCACGGAGCATTTGTAAAATAATTCCTGCATTAAATTAACTTGCAGTTTGCATCATTAAATGGGCTATTAATCAATCAACAAATAATTAATTAAAACAATAGACCAATTAATTAAGAGTGTTTCTCTCTGTGTGCGTATGTGTTTGTGTGCCGTTCCCTAATATTATATGTTCATTCCACGTTTCCACATTATCATAAAACGTTTTCTGGATAGATTTTAATTAATAAAATTTTATCGATCTAACCCCTATTATTTGAGGGGGTGGGTGCCTAATTAACGATTGATTTTAGATTAGGCAAAGGCGCAACTGGAAGGCCAGAAATTTATCTCGCGTAGCGAAACGGACGGCCGTGTAATTTAATATGGTTAAATTAGTAGAAATGCATAAATGGTTTTGGTGGGGCATATATTATAATAGATGTGGATATTGATTGTGCTGTTTGCCCCATACGACTAACTAAATTAGATCGGAATTAGGTGTTATTTGTTACGGTGTAATTTGTTGCAAGAATGAGAATTTGATTAACTTTGTAAAATTACTTGATGATGCATGCAATATTACAATAAGGTGGATCATGCGTTTAGAAGAGGGGCCAGAGCAAACAGTTATAAAAGAGGGTTGATCAAATTATAGGTTTTAGGGTAACAAAAATGTATTATTATACTTGCGCTACATTCAAAGAAATCTATTTGAACTATTACTATTGTTCAAATAGATTATATGGAAAATATATAATTAAATAAAACTGGGTATACAAAATATTATAACATACGTTATGTTATATGATTAAATCTTTTTATATGTGCCTTCAAACAACAACACTCTAAGATAATATCTTTTGATTGCAATCTGTGTCTGAGCACGTTTTTGATAATTGTCAGTACAAACGTACATTTTTTTGTTCAACTATGTTATTATTAAGTAAGCTTTCTATGTTAAAAAAAGAACCAGCCTGAAGATGTTGAGGTACAATTCTGAAATTTTTTGAAAATAGTGTGTTCATATACAATTGATTAAATTACTATAGAAAAATATTATTAATTACAAATAAAAAAATAATGCGTTATATCTCCGCGTACTTGCTTTTATCAACTCTTTTGGGCATGCTAGAAATTACACGCAATGTTCTATTCAACAGATCTCAGATATGTTTTATAGGATTTTTGGGTGATCTTTATGGCCAAAGCAAACAATTAATGTTATTTTGTTCTAGGAAGAGGTTGTGTATTATTTTGTAATTTTGCTGGCTATTGGGTGGTCTGGAATGTATGGAAGTAAATTGGGTTTTAAAACTGTATCAATGTAACGGCATGAGTTTAATAGTCCCGGAATATATAAAAAAAGGACCTTTATTGCTTTCCTTATTCTAATCACTCGAGTTGGTTCTGCCGAATTTTTTTTAAGAGTCGAACTTTTTTTTTCAGTTACTCTGCTTCTACTACGATTTCTTCAATTTTAACTTAAACTGGCGTTTTGTAGGTTGACGTCTGTGAATTTTATGAAATCTTAAACCACTAAAATGTTGTAATTTATTGAAAATTTGCGGCATTAAAACACTAAAATTATATCATGCAAGAACACTTATACGATAAATAAGGCACACGAAAGTAATCTCTCAGATGATATAAAATAGATAATTTTTTTATAAGTCTAAAATTTAATTAATTATATGTCAACATATGTCCACTATTTTCAATAAATGTTGAAGCTCTTCATCTGCTCTTTTAGGGTGTTTCATTTTTTTTTTAAACGTAGAATATATTGTGAAATACAACAATTTATTGCACAATAGCTCAATCACTAACAGTGCATGTAAATAACATAATCTGTTAACAACAGAAAAATATAATTTCTAAACCTAAATCTTTTTTTATATGCTTTTGGGAAAGTTCTACCAACATGTGGGCTTTCATCCACTAAAACTGTAAATTTCAATTGGCTATTAGTGCAATTTATTTTGAGATTAACTCTGGTTTTTCTATAGAATAAGTACGTTCATTTCTAGTTATTGGGTTCAGATTCTTTTCTGATCAGTCATCTGTCTCTGTTGGATTATTTCTGTAACATATCTTTCGGTTAGGCTCCAGTTTTTTTTGCTTTTTACCATAATCTCAGTTGCGTATTATCTCTTATTTATTAAAAATCTTATTAAGTATTTTTTTTAACATTCGTTCTCACTCAGAAAATGGGTTACCTGATGGTTGATCTTGCTCTATTTATTCTTAATCTATGGTTTTATGTCAAGTATAAGAGTTTTGGTTTAATTCCTTATAAATTTTCATTTGTTTGTATCTTGTGAGACTTAACCTGTACTTCACCATGTATTCAATAGGGATGGATATAATTAAGATGGCCTCTGTTACTGTCTTATACGCAATTGTTATTTTTATATCTCCTTTGTAGTTTCTTTTGTTGAGTTATAAGCAAACGTTTATAACTGTTTGTATCTGAGAGAAGGTAATCATATTGGTGCCCTATATAATGTCACCGATTGAGCTACCTATCTTAATAGTCTCCTTTGGTTTGAAGCTGGCTCTTTTATGCTTAGCATTAGTTTGCAAAGTGCTGTGATCACTTGTTTCAGCTTTGTGCGTGATTCTTTGTACGATTTCTTTTATTTCTAGGTTAATTTTAAACGATTTTCATTGGTATTTGAATGAGTCTTTTTGTTCTTCTGGTGCATATCCGATTTCGGATGTTTGCGATGAGCATGACTATCTTCATTTTATTGCTTGCTATTCTGAAAAGCTCTTTCGACGTCTTTCTGTACGTCCTAACATTCTGCAACCATGATATTCTTCTCTGTCTTGAACTTTGCTTGCCGTGTATCTTGCTTTGAATGATGGCTTGTAATAGGGCGTACCTATTTTTGTTCCTCATAATGTGGCCTAGATATTGAAGTTTGCGGGTTTTGATGGTGTCTATGATCTTTGTCTCTTTCTTTAACCTGTGGAGGACATCTATGTTTATTATTCTGTTCTTCTAAGATATCTGCAGGATGCGTTGATATAGCCACATTTCAATGGCTTCCAGCTTCTTTCTTGTTGCTTCATTGAGTGTCCAGGACTCGACTTTGTATAGTACAGCCAGACACGAACCACATTTAACATAATTTTTGTGTATACTAAGTTGCTTATTATACAGGCCACACTATTTGTGTCTGGCTGTAGTATCGAACATTTGTAGCACCTCAACATGCGTATTTTGGTATTGAGATGGAGTTTGTGGTTTTTGAAAAGGTTATTCATTGTATTGAAAGCAGCTCGAGCTTTTTCAATTCTATTCTTTATCTCTCGCTTATTGTCCAAGTTTTTGTTCACAATTGTGACTTAAGTATGTTGTCTGCCTCGCTCTCTCTGTTTGTTGATTGTGAGCGTATAGATTTACATTTTTATCATAAACTTGGTTGTGTTGCTATTGATATTAAGTTCTTTTTTTTTACTAGTCGCTACAATTTTGTTTAATATTGTTTGAAGTCCTTTAAGAGAGTCAGCGAGTATCATTGTATTGTCGGCATATTTGATGTTGTTCAGCCTAGTTCCGTTCAGTAAAATGCTTTTTTCTGCGTCTTTTAGGTTTTTTTTTTAAGATTTGTTTGGAGTCTGTTTGTTTTACCCTTCTTGATATTTTGATGTCTTCTACTTGTTTATCTTCAATTATTAAGGTGCGGTCTGGTTTCAGTACAAGTTGGTAATGATTTGGAAATGTTTGGCGTCAATCTCTATTTGTTTTAAAATTTCTATCATCTTGTGATGTTGCACTCAATTAAAAGCTTTCTGGTAGTTAATTAGGCATACATAGATATTGCAGTTTACGTCTTTGCTTTTTTGGAAGAGCACCTGTACTGCTTTTTTGAAGATGTTTATTACTGCTTTTTTTGAAGCCGAATTGGTTTGCTGAGATTTGTTTTTTGCATTTGTTGTAAATTTTCTTGTGAAATATTTTGAGAAGAAGATTCTTGAGGCTGATACTTCTACATTCCTTTCATCTTTTTGCTCCCACTTTTTTGGTAATACGATGAATTCCGACTTCATCCATTCTTTTGGTATGCTGCCAGAGTTGTATATTCTATTAAATATGTTGGTGACACTTTTGATGTGCTTCTCGTTTGGTAGTTTTAGGATTTCAATTTGTATGTTATCTGGCCCCGTCGTTTTCTCATTTTTTATTTGTTTTTTCTTTTTTTGAAGACGAATTGGTTTGCTGAGATTTGTTCTTTGCATTTGTTGTAAATTTTCTTATGAAATATTTTGAGAAGAAGATTCTTGAGGCTGATACTTCTACATTCCTTTCATCTTTTTGCTCCCACTTTCTTTGGTAATACGATGAATTCCTACTTCAACCATTCTTTTGGAATGCTGCCAGAGTTGTATATTCGATTAAATTTGTTAGTGACACTTTTGATGTGCTTTTCGTTTGGTAGTTTTAGGATTTTAACTTGTATGTTGTTTGGCCCCGTCGCTTTCTTATTTTTTATTTGTTTCTTCTTTGATAATTGGTGTTGCTATTCTTTTTTTATCTTCAAAAAAGTTTGTTGAGATATTTTCTCTACGTTTTCTTCTTGTCTTCTAAGTTTATGATGATCTTTTCTTTATTGTTTACTAACTTTCAAGTTTTTTTTTTCATGTTTTACTAGTTAGTTTTCTAATTCTTTGGTGAACATTAAAAACGTCATATCTTTTCTGCAGTTCTTCTATTTCTTGGCATGCTTCCGTTTTTCTCTTTCTTTGGCTTTTCTAATTTCTTGCCTAATTGTCTTGTTAATTTTTCTGTATTTTTGTTGGTGTTTTTTGACCTTTTATTTGCTCCATTAAACTTACTATTTCATTTGTCATCCATGATTTTTTCTTTTTCTTCTATTCCCTTCTTTTAAACTAGAAGAGATTCTTGATATTTTGGATGATTTTATTCAAAACTCTTATTTGTTCTTTTACTGACTCAGATTTGTTAATTTTTTTACTGGTTTTCTTGTCTATTTTTTTTTCTACTTCTCTTTTGATGCTAGGATCTTTAAGTATTTTCTTGTTGCATTTATTATTGTTTTTGTTTTTGGCTTTTCTTTTCTTAAACCGAACTTTAAATTTTCCAACTACTGATACATGAGTATGAAATCGATCTGATTTCTGATGAGTTGTCCTGGTCTGCTGAGTGGGGATTTCTTGGTATAGAACTTGCTTGGTGGCATCTTGAATTGTGTGTTCAGTACGACTAATTCATTCTTTTTGACAAAGACTTCCATAGTATCACCTCGCTAGTTTCTCTCTACTAACCCTTACGGTCTGATATGTTTTGAATTATATCTTGTACTAATTTTTGAATTAAAGTTCCTTATTGTGATGGTGATTTCTTGTTTTAGTAAAGTCCGTAATAGTTCTGTAATGACTTTATAGATTTTTTTTTTCTTTCTTTTGGTTTATCCGCAGTTGGTGCGTAGACCTGGATAATATTGATGTTTACGGTAGTTGCGTCGAGTTGAATCAGTAGAATTCTTTTTGAAATTGGATGTTTTAGAATAAAATACTTTATGGTCGTCTACATCCAATGCTCCTGTGAACGGCCACCGCATATGCTTATCCTCATTATGTCGATATTTAGTCGTTTTATTTCTTTTAAATTGTTGTAAATTTTACCTTCTGGTGTCATTGTTCTAACATTTCACGTACAAGTTATCATTTTATTTTTCTATCTATCTATTGATGTAGTCGGTTTGCTCGTCACTGTCTCCCCGGAGATTCGAATAGGAGACTTGAAACTTTGGATTTGGACTTATGTTCTTGAAGTTTTAATGCGGTGAGTATCTAAACTGTTTTCTGCATTGGGTCTTCTTTTGCAGATTTCTCAGCCTTTGAACAAAAGAGTGCTCTACCTCCTGCCAATTTCTCCACCCGAAACGGTTGATTGACAGAAAGGGGACTACTTATACCGGTAGTCGCTCGTTGATTGAGTACTTTGTTCTAATTTGCACCTTATCTATTTTCAGAGTCACATTTTTGAGTTTTTTTTGCCGTACAAAATAATTCTATTTTATTTTTGTTCTTCTAAGCCTTTTTTCCTCAATTTTTGTTTTTATGCTTTTTAATGCTTTGTTGGCTTTTGTCACCAGGTTTTTTTTCCGATTTGGAGTTGATGATTATGGTAATATTCTCTCTATAGCACATCATTTGAACCTCATTAGCTCTTTCTACTTCCAACTTTTATTGAAGTTTGTTGTTTGTGAGATAATTTAACATTATTTACCTTCTTGTATGATAGTATATTTTTATACGGAATTAAGCGTTTTTTTTTCTCAATGATAACTAGCTTCGTTTTTTTGTTTCAATGACTATGTACTTTTTTATCGCACCCATCAAAGATCTGCCCTTCCTGAGTTTAGTTGGTTTTAGAATAGTTTACTTTCAATTTTGTTCTTTAATCTACTTACTGCCAAATGCTTTTTTAGCTTACCAAAGATATTTAAATATACTCATGGTAATCTCCATTATCTTATTTACCGTTTTGCTTACTACCGCAATTCCTTACGTTTTTAGGTTATTTAACATGAAAATGTGTGTGAATTAGTTTTAGTATCTACTGCGCTTCCATTCTTTTAATTAATGAGTTTAGCACAGGTACATATTCAGAAGCATCTGTGAGATGTCTTAAAACTGGATCTAATCTAACCTATCACTTTTTTCAAATGAACCTTTTCTGCTTAAGAGTTTGTCCATTCAAATGTTTTGCTATGGATATATTATTTATATTTGATTTTTTTGTGGGGTTTTTTTGTACATGTAATTTTATGTATTTATTGTTAGGTTTGAAAGAGCTTACAACTTGCATCCATTGATGTTTTCAAGTAAGTTGAATTTATTTGAATGAACAACAGCTTTGGTGTTTTTAATGCCCATCATTTATATTGTGATTTTCTTTAACGTTTTTTTGTGTTTCTTTGCTCATTTTATACAAAGTTGTTAGTTGTTATTAAGACACTTGGGTGGACGGACGGGCACTGGCTTTGAATTGTGAGCGGGTACTTTCTTACTACAGAATTTATTTTTTTTATCTTATTCTAGCTTCACTCACCTCTTGAGCTCTTGTAGCTGTTTTGCAGAAAAAACAGAATGTCAGTTAATTTAATTATTCAGGACACTAGAAAGGATTGTTACAATAAATTTTAATAAATTCCTTGATGATCAACACTTGAGTGGACGAAGTTTATTTCGCCCAAGTGTTATTGATAAAAAAAAAGTCACTTGTTTTTATCTTTTGTGTTTTTATAGCTATTTTAATGGTCTTATGTAATCTATTACTGCTTGCTCCTATGGCAATTCTATAAGGTGTGATTGTAAAGGGGTACTTGGTTGTGACACACTCTGATGAATACAAACGGCGATTGTTTTTTTTTTCAGGCGGCTTAGGATTTTTTAATACGGTAGATCAAAGTCCTTATTTTTTGGAGTGTTTAAGCATTTTTTGTATAGTCTGATAATTTTAATTATTTGCATCTTTAATTGACTGTTTAAAATCACCTAGGTCACTCTAAATCATGATTATCATCAAGTAGTTTGAACTTGAGTACTCAGGCACCCGCCCGAGAATTTTTTAACAAGACATTGGAAATGTCTCTTCTTTGCAAGCGTTAGAAGTTTTTATGGTTGATGAATACAATGTATTGATGATCAACACTTGGGTGGGACACTGCAAATCATGATTACCATCGAGAAGTTTGAACTAGGGTGCTTATCTACCCGCCCAAGAATTTGTTATTAAGAAATTCAAAGCTTATACTTTCTACAAGGATTAGAAGTCTCTTTGTCTAAGAAGGAGATGGTGATATCTAATTTTTTTATGATTAACATCTCACTCCAGATCATAGTTACCATAATAGTTTGAACTAGGATGCTCATCTACTTACCGAAGAGTTTGTTATCAAAAAATTTGAAGCAGCATTACAAGTCCGAGTATATATCATCAAAAAATAGGAAGTATTTTTTTGCAAGTGTCAGAAGTTTTAAAGTCAGAAAAGAAGTAGGTAATATCTAATTTTTTGTTTACTGACATTTGGACCGGTAGGTGTATTACTAGATTATGATTACTAGCGAATTCTTTGAACTGAAGGACTTTTCTGTTTCTTTAATAATGTTAATTGGGGAAAATTGGAGAAATATTGCTTATTCTATTTGACATTATAGGGTTGGTGATTTTGGAAGTGCTAGGTAGTTAATGGTTTTTGGAAGTTTGAGGTGTTTGATTTTGTTTATCTCTTTGACTATGGTTTCTTTAATCCAATGTTGAAATAAAGCATTTGGTAGCAGGTAGATTTACAGGGTACGTAAATTGCTTTAAGAGCAAAGGTTTTTGTTTAATTTGCTAGCCAAACTAGGGTTTTATTGTTTGTACGTAAGTGAAAGGTTCATTTTCTAGATGGGTTTTGTATTTTTAATGAAGCGCACTATAGCCATACATATGAGCTTGTTGGGTTGGCATTTTTTTTTGGAGAGTAGTTAGTTTTGCACTGTTGTGTGAGATGTGTCGATTAGTTTATGGGGACTGCGGTATATTGTTTATAACCAATAATTGTTTTATGTTGCTAGATAGGTTAAAAAAGTAATTTTTATTTGTCTTATGGTCTCATTCCAAACAACGGAGGTCCAGGAGAAGAAGCCAGAAGGCTAATAGCATCAGCAGCAAGAAGCAAATTGTTATATGCCGCAGAAACAGAAATAAAATAAGGGGAGCTACAAGAGCCACTTTGTTAACGATCTGCAGGGCTTACAGAACGGTGTCACAAGAAGCCGTCGAAGTGATTGCGGCAACACCTTCCGTGGATATGATGGTGTAAGAAAGGATAGAAATAAAAAACTAATAAAAATGGAAGCTAAGTTAAGAGCAAGAGAGTGGAATAGAGGAGAAAAGAGAGAATGGACAAGAGAACTAATCCCGGAGATAAAAGAGTGGGTAGAGAACAAACCCGAGACGTGCTATTATACATCACAAATACTGACTGGACATGGCTCCTTTGGAAAGTTTTTGCAAAAAATTAAAAAAAATCAAGGAAGACGAAAGATGTACATTCTGTCAGGAAGAAACACACGGTTATGCAGAAATACACTCTAGTAGAATGCGAAGTGTGGGAGGAAGATAGAAAAGAACTTGAAAAAATACTGGAAAGCAAAGTAGATAAAACAACAATTATTAAGAAATGTCTAAAAGATGAAAATAAATTTAGGGCGCTAAGAAACTTTGCAACAAGAGTACTAAGAAAAAAAAAATGAGGAGTTTGACAATGGACGAATATAGAAAAAAACACACAAAATAAAATTTATAGAAGAAAATGGAGAGAAACGAGAGAAACAAAATGGAAACAACAAAACAGAGAAAAAGATCAAAAAGAAAGAAATAAGGAAGGTCAGGACAATTATGCATACCAAGAAATAGAAGAACATTTACAGAGACTACGATACCAAACGATAGGAGAAAAGAAATGTTGAAGGAATGCAGAATAACAGAAATAACGAGGCAAATACCAAATGGTAGATACGTTATTTTGAGGTTGACGGATAACGCAACTTTTGAGATGGTCAGAATATACCTGGCAACGAGAGGACACGAAGAAGTAATCCCAGATGGAGATACAAGGATATCACTGGAGGTAAAACTAACAAATTTAAGACTGCCAAAAAGAATACAGCTAATGGAACTGCATAAACTATTCATGAAGGAAAGAAGAAACAATGAAGAAGAAGTGAACGAAGACCTAAGAAAACTAAGAACGCATCTGAGGACAAACTAAATTATTAGAATAAATATCACACGGATTGGAGAAAGAAGAGAATGTAAAGCTGGATGTCAGTGCAGATAAAAATAGTTAAAAAAAAAATATAAAGGAGACATAAAACAGGTAGGGGCTATAAAGAGAGAGGGGCCGGAAACAGCATGCGTGCCACAGATTTTGTGTGAAAATCCGCGAGGCCATAACCAGCCTACCTCAAACTACTGCCAAAACTAAACTATTTTGGCAAGGACATATAACAACAGGATTTACGCAGAGAAGAAAACCGGAAGATATTGCCATGCGTAAGTCATTCTTAAGCGCCACTTGTTGAGGCTAACACCTCACACAACAGCAACTTTTTGTTTAGATCTAGCGTCAAAGAAACACGTTTTATTATTTTTTTTGTATATCAGAATTGGACAAATAAAATAATATACATTGGCGGTTATTTAAACAAGACATGATGTTTTAGTTCTAAAACTTTAATGAGCGGGTGCTGGAACTAACCTATTTAGAATACTCAGGCAAAATGAATAATTTATGTATTCACTTTTTATCAGTTTGTTTTAAAATTGTGTCATAACTCTATTTACAAATTTATAAAGATTCAAAACAATCTACATTAAACAAATGAGGAACATGTAATCTGGATTTATTTTGTCACAAAATATCGGTGACTTTTGGTTTAATTAAATGTTTATAAATTTAAAAAAATTAAATTACTTAGTTGTAACATTTTCAACCAAAAAATCTGTCTGGCCTCCCAGCACTCCGGTCTCTTGGTTCTATTGTGCACATAGGGAATCAAACTAATTGCTAGAAAAAAGTTTACCACTTTATGTAAAAAATAGACTTTAATTTCATTAGTCTATAGTCTTTTGCATTAACAATATAAGAAACCTGATTTATTTTCATAAAAATTTACCACATACGCCCACAAAATGTAAAATACTGAAATAAATTATCATTCCTCTAAATCCAAAGCATGGGCCTCATCGCTACGCAACTCATTAGGAGATTTAGCCCTTTTCTCATTTCCCCTTTGATTAATTTCGGAACATTCGCTCCTTGTCCCGATTTAAATTTAAAATGTACCTTTTCAATTTATCTTAATTGTAATCGTATTAATTCAAACAAAAAAAAATCTTGATTGACCTTATATGGTGCGTTAAAAATACAATTTCCGTCTGCCCTATTATTACCATTAATAAAAAAATTGCACACCTCTTCAGAAGAGTAGTATGTATGTATAAAAAAGCAACATCATAATAAACTGTCCGGCATAAATAATAATTTTAATGCATAAAATTACAGTTGAGCTACTTGTGTTTTTATAGCACTAATTAGCAATTTATTAACACAAATAAAGACACAAGAATTTAATTACAACGGCCACGCTATTACAATATATGTATATATATATTTTAAATTAATTTATTTTCACGTCCGTCTGGATTATTATTACGTACCCCTTTCGTATTTTCCGGCATGGATGTGAGCTTTTCATTAATTGCAGCATAATTTTATATATATTCCTCAATGTTGATATTGTTAATATTTATACGGTGTTATTAAAATTATCATTATTCCCTAATATTGTATAAACAGTGTGCATAAATACGAACAGTTAAAGTTGTATCGTGTTTTATTTAATAATGTTTGTTTGTCGGATAAACAATGAGGGTGAATTGAGAGCAGCTATTGTAATCTAATTGTGTTTTAATATGGAAATTGTGTGACATTCGATTGGAAATACATCTCCTTAGGGTATTGCTTGTTGCATGAATTAAACTGAATTTACATCCAAACCAATTCTTTTTGGGTATCACTAAACAAAGATTTGTCTAAATTAAAAAAAAAGTTAAAAAGGGTTAATTATAGTTTATATTAAATTATACAAATTAAGCTATAAATTCTTTATTTTATTATTGTAATAAAAGATGAAAATTATTGCATTTTGTTGGTTATTAATCAATTTTAAGAACTATTGATGGTTATAATTTAGAAACTTTTGGTTGATTTATGTATAATGAGTTATTAGGTCTGTTTCAACACGCACAACAATTTATTTGTGTGTATACTTATAAAGCAAAGTTTGAGGGTTTTACCAAATTGGTATACCAAAATATGAAAAAATTAATTAAAGGTTTGTTGTTGGTTGAAAAATCTACTTAAGAGAATGCTGAACTTAAAACTGTTTTCTACGATCATTTGTCATTTTTGTCATCTCTTTATACCATTTAGAACACCGATTATTTTACATCTTTTCTACCTCGGATTTTATTGCATTATTCTCTAACAATGAATCTCTTCTTTGGCTTGTAGTTTGTCGGGGCATAAGAAAAATGGTATATAAAATATTTATATAAAAATTGTACATCTAAAATTTTATTTACAAATTTTTGGTGTTTGAACGCGAAGCTGTCCAAACCGTTTCTGCGAGTTTACACATTTGAAGAAATTGAAGATGGCGTGACACTTCAATATGTTTTTTTTATTTATGTAATTTATCTCATCCCATACGATGTCAGAAATCAGAAAGAAAGCATCAGAAATTTGATATTTTTGCGTTCATCTGGAAAGCATTTAAAATGGATAACCTGGATCATCATCTTTATGTTCTCGTTTTGTAGCGATACATTGCTGTTGAGTAGATTTTTTTAGTTAACACGCTGACAATCAATGGTGTACAGTAGTGCCTGGTTTTAATGGCTAAAAACATTTTTTTGTGCATATTTACGACATTGCATATGCATTACGTAACCAAAACCTTACTATAAAATGCTTATGATCATCAGTCTCTTGATGATGCTCTTTCAGTCACGCTATTATATGCTTTTTCGCATTCATTCTGACTAAAGCACAAAGGTCGCGGTGTTGACTTTTTTTTTACTTTTTTGATAAGCACCAGCTTTGCTGTTTTTCAATTTGTATAGAATTGCCTTTTTTGTAGTAAGCTATTGATCAGTTTATTAAATTTAGTTGTTTGAGTAGTCGCTAATCGTTTAGTTGTTTTACTCGATAGGTCTTGAATTCTTTTCGTGGTGACACAGCGTCTCTGGAAAAGAGTTTTTCTGCAGTGTTTAATCAAGAATATGCTTGGTAGCATCTTCAATCTGTTGCAAGCTATATTGTATGCATTTATCTATAGATAGATGTTTTTCAAGTTTTTACATATTTCTTAATATTTGTCTTGATTCTGCAATGTCATCTGTTCACCAATATGCTGTTTTTTTTTTGCTTTTTTTGTTGTTGCTTTTTTTTGTTTTTTTTTTCTTTAGTAGTTTTGGTTACTCTTAAAACATTACTATAGTCTATGCATAGCCGCGCTATAGCTAAAACACAAATTTACGCGTTATTTACGTGGAGTGAGCAGCCGAGCTTTTAACAAATGACCATGTTTTTGAATTGAAAATGGGAACAGCTAGGGGATAAATTGGACGCTGAATGCACTTAATTATGGTTGGTGGGGGCCAATTGAAGCAAAATATTAATGAAATTTAGATTGAGGGCAGATATCTTGGTGGCAAATATGAACCAAGTTTGCTTTTACGAAACAAAATTTTATATTTTCTTTTATTTGTTGCGTAATCTTTGATGAAATAAAAAAAATATTAAGAATGTGCATCATACACTTTAATCATAATCAGCAATTGCTTGGTTTAGTTTTTTTTTTCGTATTCTTTCAGTTACGTATTAAAAACTTGGGACTCTATATGGTTATGTATAGACTCTGAATATATGAAAAGAAAAGCTTATAATTTACTATGATTAGTACCATAATTACTTAGTTTAGTTTTTTTTGTTTTTTTTAGTACTGGAAACTCAGGAGCTTATACATGGCTGGATCATGTAATGATTTTTTTAATTTTCTTTGAATTAAAAAAAAAGGATTTGAACATGTCTATTCATCTGCTATGATTAGTATCATTAGTTGCTTGGTTCAGTTTTTTTAATTTTTTTATTTACGTACTGAAAACTGAGGAGTTTATGCGTAGTTGGGTCAAGTGGAACTTGTGCTACGTCTATGTCTGAAATTAGTTTTATAGATATATATATATATATAGTTTTTTAAGCTACAAAATGCTTCTGCTAGAAGTTATAGATAAATATTATTTTTTGAAATAAGCGCCACTTGTTTGAGCCAAGCGGATTAGAAAGTGTTTTTGGAAAAAGTTGCGTTTGCGCTGGTTTGCCCTTTGCCTATGCATAGGATTTTTCTTTGGGCGTTAGGAGTTGGAGTCTGCTTTTGAGAAGCAGGTGCTGTGGGTTGGGTTTTAGATGAACTTTGGTTTGAGTTTAGCTTCAGGTAAGCTAAGCAGCTTTTATAGCTTGCATTGTGCGGTTTTTGCACGCGGCGCATGTTGCAACATGCTTCGACTCTTGTCGCGTGTGTAGTTGAAATGAAGTCCGGCGCATTTGACGCAAAGTAATGAAGAGTTGCACATAGGGTACATACCCTAGAGCAATAAGCTTTTCTTGTATTGCACCAACCTGGTTGCAGTCGGGTTTTTTACGACATAATGCAGCTTATTTTAGTGCTGACTTGATAAATGTAATGAAATATGTAATTGCTCTTTTAATGTTTTATTAAATTTCTAAAATCCGATTGATAAAACGGATGCATTCGGATACGATCAACCACGTTTACTGCGTGGTCGAATGTTCAAAGACTTGAACGTTGCAGACAGCTTTTGAAATAAGCTTTTGTTGCGTATTACAATGGAGGTAGGTGTTTTGTATCAGCATACTCTGTAGACGCTTAAGAAAGTTGGAAGTTTTATTGGGTCTAAGGGGTTGTTAAACGGACTTGATTTAGTTGTCTAAGTCATGTTAAGAACCTTATTGCTTTGAAGGCACCTGCCGATGGCCTATTAGAAATTAAATTATTAGTAGAAGACTTTTTTTTGTTTGTCTTGTTTTTTTTTCTGTTTACCAAAGTGAATTTCTGGTGTGTAACTTTAGATTAGATTATGTCGATGGGGTATATCAAGGATAAGGACGTTGGAGGTTGTGGACTCGATCTAGTTTTACGGAGGTTCAGGCCAAAACTTTTGATGTTTTCCGGGGGGATTGGCCTGACTTGTGTTTGCGGCTACAGGGCAGCTGGAGAAGGTTAGCGTTTTTAGTACCCTTTTGGTCGATGTTTGGACCGGAGTTGTCTTATGCGTGTGGCTTTAGTGTTGTTGCAGTGAAAGATTTGCTTTATTTCGCTTGCTTCTTAAATTTGTTGGTTATGTTCTGATGCAATGCGTTTAGGACATCTTTCTGGTCAAGCCGGATTTTTTATATAAATTTATCTTTATGGATGTCGATTTGTTTAGATTTACCTTTGATCACGGAGACGATAAATTTTTCCAGATCTTTAATCTTTTTTTTAAATTTTTTAATGTCAGATAATTAAGATTTTTTTCTATTTTCTTCTCTAGCTGATGGCATAGTATTGATATGCTTAAAAGAAACTGAATTGATTAATTAAAATTAATTAATTCAGTAGATTTAATTAGAGTAATAATTTTGATTGAATAAATTTTAATTGAATCAAATCTTTTGCGTTTCTGCTGGCTGCAATTAAAATTACATTTATCCGTTCGGGATTGCTTCAATTGGGTGCCGAATTGGTTGCTCTAGGTGTTGACTCGACGGCTGCTTGACTGGAATCTGTGGCAATATTTTTTTACTGGGGAGCGGCTATGGTACGCTATAAGATATGGGTTTTGCGTGAGGTCTAACCTCATGAAAACACATAAAATATAGATTTTTTTTGGTGCCGTGTTAGCTGCGGGCGTAAGCAACCCTTTCGTATGTATGTGGTGTGCGATAATAGTTGTACACAATATACCGAACCTACTGTATAACGTGAAATCCGAACCACACCACTACGTTTACTAGGCAAATACTTTGCTGGTTTTCTATTGCCTTACGAAGGAGACGACATCGAAATGTCTTTGACAAATTAGATATTGCCGCTGCCGGGGATCGAACCTGGACTGCCTGCGTAACAGTCTTTGAACTAGACCATTGTACTACGGTTGCGTAACAAAAACGCCGTTTAAAAAAGAAACACTCTAAAGTTGTTCAAGTTTTGTAAACTGTGTGCTATTTAAATCAATAGAAAATACTTTAACAGACACTTTGAAATTCTAATACAGTTTAGTAACTACAAAAGTGGATTATTCCATTTTGATAGTCGATAAAAACAAAAACGCCAATAAGTTAAAGCGAAACGTAGCATACCATATTTATTTACAAAAATTTGCTGTTAAACCAATTTTAAGAACTACTTAGTTTACCAACACAAGTTTTGAAAAAGGCACAGTACAGTAAACTAACTCTGCAGTCTGCTTTGTGAACTATCTGAGGTTTATAACTATTGCAGTTGCCGTATATGGTATGAAGGCATAGTCAGAAAACTACATCGGTTATATAAGTTTGCAAAGTTGAGTCACGTTTTGTTGTTGAACTGATTACTCCTTTGCCTCTTATCACTCAGTTACTTTAATTTTATCTTGGTTGGCCTCTGGCTTACGCGCTAGGTGTGTGCTCCTGTCAATTCAACCAGCACATAATTATAAAATACAACATAATATGTGGCAGTGTCATGAGGCAATCTCTTTTTCTAGCATAAAAACGATAGGTTGTGGTGCTAGAATCTTCATCAAAACATTAATTATATTCTATATTACTAAGGTTTTTATAAGAACTCCATTGACTGTCACTGTTAATTAACAAAACTTTTAGTTACTTTTATCAGTGTTCTGTACTGTACATAACCCCAACTTTTGCTAGCTAGTGCAAGCAATATTTTGCAGATGCAACTCTAAAGCCTCAAATGCAAGTACACAACATGTTCTCAACCGCTGTTACGTTTAAGGCAATAATGATGAGCATGATAAATTTGGTGTTAATTTAAACCTTAAAGCCTCAAATGCCAAAGTTGTACAGCTAAGTACGACTCTTGTTTTACAGACCTTACAGATTTCTTGATCTATGTGCGAATAACTTCAAACAACTGTAAATATCTCAATGACCCTAATTGTAATGTCAATGTACTTTGTTATCATATATAAATATCCAAATATTTTTAATACATTTTGTTCAAATATTTCAAATTTCTTGAGTAACGTTATGTTAATGTGCGAGGTTGTACAAACTAGAAAGTCAATTAACTTAGTTCTTCTAAAAGTTGTTTGATTGCGAAATCTTTTTTTTTTAAGATTTTCTGTTGCATCTGCTGTATGGCATGTGGCACTTTGTCTGTTGAAATAATATGTTCTGGACATACTTTCCAATTCTTTCAGAAATAATCTATTAACATTGTCCTGTATAAAGTTTTATTTACAGTAATCAGACTGTTTTAATTTTTTTAATAAAATTTTCAATAACTTTAACAGAGTGTGCCAACTGTTTTTTGAAATGCGTACTGTTATATATTTTGGTAATGAGTTTTTACAACAAATAAGCGTTCTTTAATAGACTTTTTTACTTGACATCTATAGAGAAAATTATCACTGAAGTTTAATATAAATAAAAATTTGTACACATAATTCTCATCACTAAATTACATTGTTTTTTATTCTAAGATTAATTTTTAGTATTTTATGTATACATAATTTGTTTATAAAATGCACAATTTTTGAGTTATAAGCAATTAATTTAAACTCTTGCACTTTAAATTAAAAACATTTTCACACAAACATCACATTTTAAACAAAACGGATAAAAAGGAAAACAATCAAGAACAAATATCAAAACAATATCTTACTGAAAAATTTATAAAGTTGTTAAGGTTGCTCATTGTCAAGCCGTTCAGTGATGGCAGTTTAAACATTTATTTTAATTTAAAAATTTATGTATATTATATAAAAAATTCTTAGAACTAATCTTAGAATTTAAAATGTAAAATATACAGGGTGTTCCGTTTGAAAAAAAGTACCAAATTTCAATAATAAAATTAATACTATTTATTAAAAGTACATTTAAACGATAACTTTTTTAAAACCAAAAACTTTTGAAATTTGTTTAAGGTTGGAGAATCATGTTATTATTGCGCGGACAATTTGTGAACATACTATTAGTTTTGTAAATTCGTTTTAATTAAATCTTAAGCGATTTTTTAATTGATTCATTATTTAACAATATAAATGTATCAGTAATAAAATGAATTACTTTATTCAGTTGGTTTTTATACTTTAGCGAGTTACTTTGCAACTTTTGATGGATTTGCCATGCGTGCCGTAAAATGTGTGTGATGTTGTCTGGACTTATTATCGTAAAATTAATGCTTTTTTGTAATCTAACATCAATTGTATAATAAGTATATTTAAATTGTTTATAACTCGTATTAAATTGAAGCTGTTCAATCAAATTCCGTTAATCAATTAAATTTAATTAACATTATAATAATATATAGATGTAGATGGAACATAATAGAAGTGGCCGCGGCTATTGATTATACGCCTGTCCCTACAAACTAAATTAGAACAGAATTAGATGCTATTTGTTCTCGGGCGCAATTTGCAGTCACGTGATTTCAATCATCCTTATCCATCAGCATATGCATAATCTCTCCCAGTTCAATAGACGCGTAAATAATAGTAATGCATGACTCAGACTGACTAGAAATATATTCATACATAATCAAATGGGGTGGTCGGTTGGTTGGATCAGACTACTCCACCACGGCATATTAATTATTAAGTAATGGTCGGTTATCATAGCCCCTTTCGAGAGGGTTTATCAACAATCAGGATTGCTGTAAGGAAACGGTATTTACATGCACATACACGATTTTCGTATTATCGAAGTATATCGCGGATGGGATCGCATGCTTGCAGGTGGAATATTTTCGCTAGGAATGTTTAGGATTATTGAATATCTTTATTTTGATTTTTAGGGCCTGTTCAACTTATTTTATTGCAAAGATTTATTTCTATTTTAATAAATTTTATAAAATGTACTTAAGGGTGAAACTGTAAAATTAATATTTACTTTAATTTAATTATTTTCTATTTTTGTTACAGGAGAGTGACCGGGAGAGTAGTGTAGGATCTCCAGAGCCTGCGTCCACGATGGGCGTGGATGGAAGTACAGATTTACACATTGGAGGTCAGAAGATGACGCACGGTAGCAGAGCGGAAGAGCCCACAGATTCTAAGATAACACCTCCAGTCTCCGCTGCGGCACACCTTAATGGCACAAGTACGGCAATTAATTTTAATTTTATTAACATGCACCACTAGAAAATAAGAGAAAGATATACGAAATTCAATTACCAATAATTACACCATATACATATTTCAATCTTGTACAATGTAGCTACAATGTAGGTTAATTTGTTTGAATATGCATTATGGTGATGTTTAAGAATGTTTCATGTATTGCTTGAAGATAACACGTTTCTCAATTTATTATTAAAGAATATATATTTTTACTCAAAGTTGCTTTGAGCTGTAAACTTTATAATTATGTTTACAATCAGATTTAAACATAGATACTGTATGGTATTATATTAATATTATATGCACACGAGAGGAAACTTTATGTATACTCTGAGGAATAATTTTCCGTTTTTGTTTTAAATTTTCTTTTTTTTAAAGATGCTTACTTTCTGTTTATTATGCTAACGTAATCCAATCTGGGTAGTATTTGTACGCACTAGGTTCTGGAATTTCTATTATTTGTGGTATTTTACAAAAATCTGGATAATTTAGCTTTTTCTTTTTGGTAATTTATTTAGTATTTTTCTACTGTATGATTATTTTGTTCCTTGTTTTGGCTGATATTTTTTCTTTTTGTGGTTTTTTTTTTTATTTTAGTTAAATTTTTTTACAGTATTTTGTTTTTGAGACAAGTCTGAGATTGTTTGCGTGAGCGATTATAATATCAGCTTATTCCAAATGCAGTTGTACAGTCTTGAAAGTATTCCATTTTGTTTTTGTCGTAAATACATTTGAGCATTGGGCTTAATTGGTTTATTTTAAAGCTCTTTGTAGCACTGCAATATTAAAAAAAAAAACGTGTTCTTAATACTTATTGGAGATTGGTTGACTGTTTTAAGTAAGCTTTTCTGAGTTTTTCAATTATCACAAGCATACCGATTTTGCAAATTGTTGGGAGTCTTTTAGAGTAGTTTTTCTACTTCTGGTGGTAAACCATCTGTCTCTAGTATAAGTTTATTTTTGTTGAATTTAAACTATTGTTTTTTTAAGTATACACATTTTTTCAATAGTTATATTTAGGGTGCTTTCATTTGTTTATTACAAATGAATTGATTTTCAAAATGGATATACTTAATAAGTATCATAGCTTTTTGATTTGAATTAGATGCATAGTCTGGGTCCCCAAAAAAGCAATTGAGTACTTGTTACAGCTACACTCGAATACTGTGGCCGGTGACTTCTGAGACAAAAGTGGGATGAAAGCGTTAAGCAAGACTAATAGTAACGTAGGTACATTTACATGCAAAATCAATCTTAAAACGCATCAGTCTGGCATAAAGATTGTCCCCAACCTTCTATTTATGAACATGTGAAGCCGGCGCTACCCGAGAATAAATATGTTTCTTTTTCTCAAGATGCGCGGAAACGCCTAGCAAGGGCCACAGTATTTGTGTTTGACTGTAATTAGGTTTCACACAAAACTTTACATCAGTATACTCTGTTAAATTATTTTTTTTAAATTAACATATTTTTATTATATTTTAAATTTTTAACATAAAATTTGACTTGAAAACAAAAATTATTAAAATGTGAGACTTGGGTCTATACATTTTTTTTATTTAGAAAACTTTTAAAATGACATATTGTACGTATTTTTTTTTTAATTTTGTTAAGTTTGTAACAATCTAATAACGTTTTTTTGAAGTAATGTAATGGGCTTACTTTTCAAAGGCAGTGCGACACGTGTTTTTTTTTTAAGGGTTGAAATTTAGCATGGATTTCTTTTTTTGCAAAAAGATCACTTTCTGAGTGTGCACCCAAAGAATTTTTACATTTTTTTTTTTAAACCTGTCTAATTTATATGTGCGCACTTTACTGTTTTTATTGAAGATACGCGGCAATTTTTGAATGTACAGATTTTCTATCAAGTACATTTGATTTAGTTTTTGTTATAGAGATTTGAATTTTGAATTTCTTTGATGTTATATTGTTTTATGCTAAAATATTTTTGCTTATTGTGTTATCGACCTTTATGGCTTTAATAACTTTTATGATTTTGTCCGTGTTTGTATTGAAGAGTTCTAATGCTCTTACTGACAGGTATTTCTTTGGTTAGTGTTTGATTTATCATAAACCTAGTTTTATTGTCTATGTTTAGGGAATTATATTGATGGTTTTGATGTAAACACTTTTTATTTTTAAAATCTTTGCAACATCTGGACAAATATTGCATTAATTGTGAATTTGTTTTTTTGGAATCTTTAATTTTCCTCTTTTTTTTAAGTCTGATTTTGTCCACTACTGAACATAGGCCTCTTCTATACGCTTGCATGCCGATCTTTGTTGGGCAGTCTGTATCCAGTTTTTGCTCGCGTACCTCTGTATGTCAATCTTCTATCTCATTTGGGGGCGCCAACGCTTCTCCTAGATACTCGAGGTTTTCACTGTAATATTGTCTTGATTCATTTGTCATTTTCTCTTGCCATTTATTTTGCCCATTGCCACTTAAGATGTGCCATTTGTTTTATGACGTCTGTGGTTCCAGTTCTTCTCTTTATTTCTTTGTTTGGGATTTTTTTGTAAGCTATACGTCTATTTGCGCTGTTTCTTGTGATGGCCATAGTTTCTAGCCCGTATGTAGTGACGGGTAAGATACACTTTCCTTTTTATGTTTATTGGATTTTTAGGTTCTTGTAGGATGTATCCTAAATTGCCAAAAGCTGCCAGTGTCAATCTGATGCGCTTGGTGATTTCTGTTGTTTGGTTGGCTTTTCCAAATTTGATGCTATTCTCTTTGACTTTTAGAGAGTGTGATTTTTAATGGTGATTATTTTGTTACTCGGACTCGTGATTTTTGTTTTGTGCATGTTCATTTAATGAAGACGATATTATCGGCAAAGCGAAGGTGATTTAGGCGCTTACAATTGATGCTTATTCCCTTTCTCTCCCATGATAGTTTTTTGAATAGGTTTTTCAGCGCTGAGTGAATAATTTTGTCGAGATGGTGTCGTTGTCGTTTAATCTTCTTTTATTTTGACGTGTAGGGTTGGGTATTTCTGGATGTATTTAAGCAAGTTTGTATACCTGGAGTCTTATTGGGCATTGCCCATTGACTGAGTACTGCTAATGTTTTGAGTGGATATTGTACTTTGTACATTTATCGATCAGTATACGCAATGTTTGAATGTGGTTGGTTGTGCTGTAGCCTTGCCTTAGACCTGCTTGTTCATCCCGTTGTTAATTTTTGAGTTAGTTGATTTGTTATTGTTTTGGTTAGTAACTTATAAAAGGTGGACAGTTTGGTTTATAGTTTTTTAAATTTGTATTATTTTCTTTCTTAAAAAGGAGAATTATCTCTGCGTTTTGCCATGAGTCTGGTATTTAGGACTGTTTGTCTCGACTTTGTTAGCTGATCTTCGGATTGAACTACATTTAACTTTTGGGTTTGGACTATACGCTCTAAAAGTGCAGAAAAATGGTTTTGCGTTTAGATTTTTTTGATTATATTTATAGTGGTAAAGGTTTTTTTTATTGGTATCTTGTAGGGTTATACGAGTGGAGCTTTTTATGTTATATACTTAGTTATGAAAACAAGGAACTGACTAACAACATTTTATTTTTTGACTTTAAAACCATTAATTCCAACGTTTTTCTTTTAACACTTTGTTATTGAAAAAAAAAAAATTTACAGCGTTTTCAAAGTTGTCAGCCAATTAATAGCGAGGCCTTCTCAAGTATTTTTTGTATTTTGGAAAGAGATATTGGGACTATAGCATTTATTGACGAATTTTCCGAGCATAATTCTTCTTTGACTCTTTTGGTGTATATAATTTTTTTATTAAGTTTCTGGATTTAAGTTGCAAATTACTCATTTTTGCTTATTTAAACTCAAATAAAATTGACAAATATTATTGATTGCAATACCATATCACAGAAATTTTATAAAAGAAAATGTTTGTAATTTTCTTAGCTATGTAGATAATAAAAATATCTTTTTGTATATATTTGTAGTAAAAGAATGGCTGTGTTTTGTAGATAGATGAACCAAAATGCTTACCATTGTTATAATTAATTTTCACAAAGTTTTTAGGGTAGGTCGTACTATTAAATTTTGGTTTTTGGTTGCTCTTTGTTAATGGATGTTAAATAGTGCCAGAGGAAAAAGGTAGCCTAGGAATTTATTTTAAAATCACCTAACAATGAAGTGTAAATTAAGCTTTTTGTTTGAATAACAGACCACGAATTTATTTATACTATTTTTTAGTCTACATTATTTTATCATACCAGAATATCAGTATTTGTACTTATTTACTAATTACTATACAATAACTGCTACTTACTGGTTTATTTAGGAACAAATAAGGTGGTCTTAGAGACCTAGTGTTGCAACTACGGCAATTATTAAAGATACGCTAAGACAAACTTATTTTATAGTTTGCTTGTTGTTGTGAGTTTATTTTTGTTTACTTCTAGAACATTACTTCTGTACTTGTAATACGTAGACCGCGTCATTGCGCCGCCGATTGTCATAAATTTAAACTAATTAAAGGTAAGAGGTTTTTAGCTAATTGCCACCAATAGTCTTGCCAATATATAGTTTTTTTACGTATTTTTTTATATAGATGGAGATTAGTAGTAAACATCTAGTTACTTCTATGTTTTAGTTTGTTTTTTACCGATGTATACAGTTTTTTATTTATTATTGTTACCTGAATGGTTTACTTTAGAATCAATGGGTTGTAAGTTGGAATTTTTTGGCTTAATGATGCAAAGGTACACAAACGTTATGTATATAAAATATTTTGCGGTTATATCTTCTTACTGTTAGAAATTTATTTTTGGAAATTTGCTCAAGGTCAGAATACTGGTTTTTTTTCAACATTTTTGACTAAAAATACGTTTTTATGATTGGATTATTAGCTATTTTGTTGTGGTGAATCCGTAGTATATTTTGCTATACTATTTAGAAAACGTTTCAGTTTTTATTGAAATCTGTTTTGCTAAAGTTGGCATTTTATGTATCTTTGTAATACTACCGCTCGAGGGTACCTCGTACCTTCAGGAGTACTGGATATATGCAAAGAAGAAGAATATGGTTATTACGTCTCTTGGGAACTCTATAAAACATTTCAGCTCTAAAATATATAACGAGAATAACGAACATTGGTCTTTACTTTTTTGAAGACAACGAGCGTGCAGTTACTGTAAATTCTGAACGATATGTCAACTTGATTGAGATTTTTTTGTGATCAGTCTTGATGAAATTGATGAACAACAAGATGAAGTCACGGCACACATCGTAAATTGCTATGCGTGTTTTGTGGAAATTTTTTCTTGAGCGTTTGATCTTTGGCGCGCTTGCCTGATTTAGCTTTTTTGGACTTTTTTATGGAGATATCTAAAATCTATTGTTTAAGCCAATTGTTCAAGGATCGTAGTCCAATTGAAATGCTAAGCAATGGCCCGCATACCTATCGCTAGCTAGTCAGAAACTTGTTTAGTTTTAAATTTCTGTTAATGAAGAAACACTAGAAATAATAATTAAAAACTCTATGCTGCCGCAATCAGTATTATTATTTTTTGAGTGGTTGTTTGAAACATTTTTGTAAAAATTGTTTATTTTTGAATCTTTATATAACCCAAAGAAATTCAAACTTAGATTGAGTTTTAGCACATTGGGATCTTTGTCAAAAAAATATATGGCGACTTGAACAATGTGGTCTAGGTAAAAAGGTTTTTTTGTTCTACTTTGATGTAAGAGTCGTTCATCTAGTCTCTTGGAATATCTATCATCCTGGTGCTTGTAGTTTGTATTTTATTCAAGAATTAAAGATTTTTGTTTTAAAGTTCAGAGTTTGTAATTTTTCAATTATATTATTGTAACTATCCTTGGAAGATTATATCCATGCTCTCTAAAGATTGTCGTACTTGTTTTTTGGCATTTGGGCTTTAGCAAAGTTTTGTCACTTTTAGGCATTATTGTTGCAAGTAGAATTTATAAGTTAATGATGTGGTAGCTTTACCAAAATGTTACAGCTGTTTTTTCAATTTTGCATATTTTTGTCAGAATTAACTGCTATTGATTTAAAGTTGTTTATGGTATGGTTTATGTTCTTGATGTTTGTGTGAAGTACTTTGTTGTTTTAAATTTTAATTTACAGTTTAATTAAATTCTATTGGCACATTTTTTTTATAACTGACGCAATAGAATATTTTCTTTTCCAAATACCCACCGAGCATCTAATATTGCATGGTGAATTAGCTCAGTAATTTGGTTTGTTCCCCGAAATATTACTAAAGAAAAACTTGCTTTTTATCCACCAGGTGATTTGGAAGTCATTTAATAAACTGTCTCATCAACCTCTTTTAATTAAGTTATAAGATGTCTAGGGCAATGTAAAATAGTTGTAAAAAGCACAATGAAACAAAAAAATTATTAAACACCAATCCACTTTGGAATGGCTATTGCCGCTTGTTGTTGTGCAATGCCAATTTATGCAAGTGCATCAATAAACTCTATTTTGGATTGTTGGAGTTGTATTGTATAACTTATTTTGCTTTCGGCATTGGTCGTTTCGAAGTAAATTGGGGTTTAATTAATTAATATACGTCTATACTCGGTGGGAGGCAAAGCATTTTGTTGTTATACAAAAAATTAGAAAAAGAAGTTTTAACAAATTTAATAATTATATCAACTTTACTATAATTTCTTAATTAAAATTTTGTTTTATTTTATACAAATATTTTGCTTATTAATGTTTATTAATAAAATGTTAGGACATACGTTGCATGCTGCTACTAAATTATGTTACAACAAATTTTGTACACAGTTTATTAAATATATTGATTTATAAATATTCTCAACTAACAACTAATTAAACACAACTTATTTATTTGTAAAAAAATAGTTTATTTTCAATTAAATATCGTTAAATTTTCGTTAGTCGGACTGGCGATTAATTAGAAACTGTCAACTTCCCGATGATATTTATTGAAGTAAATAATTGCTAATTAATTTTAATTAACTCGACAGTGGCCGGACTGGTGACCCTGCAGAATCTGCAGAACTTGGCTTCCCTGCAGCAGAGCCTTCCGCAGGTCGCTTCCCTTGCAGCCGGACTACAAAGTATGGCCAACTTATCGGGAAACTCTACAATTAATGCACCTCTAAATCTCAGCGTGGGTGCATCAGGTAATAATAATTTATAAATTTATAATGCTTTAATTAAATTTTCTGTATTATAATAATAATTACTTTAAATTAAATTAAATTATAATATTTATTCAGTAAATAAATACACCTAAAAGGGTAACTTTTTCGCATATTTACTTTAATTTGTTTGTTATTTCTTATCAGTATTATTTTAGATGGCATTTATGGTATTAGATTTGTTCATTTGGTTAACAATAAGCTTTCTGCTATACTTAGCTTATTGTATTGAAATCAAATTGTAAAGCTTTTGAAATGTAAAATGATTTTTTATATAAATCACAGGATTTGATTCGTCAATCAAGCCTATTATGTTTTCTCGAAATTGTAATTGTTTAATCGTCGTGCTTGCCATTAATACCTCCACACAGAAATATATTTTAATGGTGATAAATGCTGATGTGGCGTTAGATTTTAGTCCATAAACATAATTTACGGCCCGATCCGAGTGTTAGATACTTTCATATGCTCTATTCTAAATCCGACAAGTACATAAATAACGAAACGCACAGCTCACACTTAATTATCGTGCACCAATAAAATTTCAATAGGAATTAAGCCAGCTACTATTACTGTAACGACGCATTAAAACAAGAAATTGGATGAGGACAAAAAGAAGCGGGGCATAAATAACACTAATAGTTGGGCGTTTTATTTTGTTTTGTTTTTTCTTATATGTGGTTTTAAATGAAGCTAATGGGTGTTTAACAATGGGTTTAAATCATTGTGATTTGAATAATTTGAAAAAGAGTGGATGAAGAAGTGGTTTCTATTTAAATTGATATACGTCCCACATTATTGAGGACCACCATGTCAGATCATATATTTTGATTGGAAATACTTTTTTACAATTTGTGTATGAAGACAATTTTATTTGCTTAAAAGTAATTAAAAAATATATAGATAGACACTGTGGAAACATATGTATAACAGTGTTTACATAATATAAAAGAAAACTTTGCACATGACATTTAGATATACCATTTGTTGTTGTCATTACAGTATAATAATCTTCCTAGAGCAATCCTGTCCTGAAATAATAGCGTATAATTTCACATAAATACAATTGCTAAATAGGTGCGCGTTAATTTTGATTTGTATACACAGTTGCTAAGTAAGTTTAGTGAACTAGTTAAGAATATTAAAACAAAAATATTAGTGAGCAAACTTCTACCTACTCTTTCATAGAGTATGCTTATTACTTTTTTGCTAATTTAATATGAATAGCCGAAAAATATATCTCAACAAATAAATTTGCAACTATTTGTCTAAAATACTCTGACAAAATACAGTTTGTTTGTTTTTTAATATACTGGCAAAAAAAATTAATTGATGAATATGAAGTTATATGTAGAAATACTCTGTTTTATTATGACACTACAAATAAAGAAGGCGATTTGTTTTAAGACGTCGTTATTTTATGTCTTAGAGTGCGTTTATTTTATAAAATAGCAAGACTTAAAACTTGTTTGTTTATAAAATAATAAAATATCTTACACGTTTTAAAAATTAAGTTTATGGTAAGAATGATGATTTCTACACCAAAAAAACACTAACATAAAATGGAAGACGAAGACGTCTCACAAAGAATGGTTGATTGAGCTTTTTTTATTTTTTGTATCTTGAGGATAATTGTCTTAGTTTTTTTTTTTTCATTTGTGACTACAGCGAAGGTGAACGGTTTTTAGTTGAGAAATCGACAATATCGTTCGGATAGACCATTAGAGTGCTAGTGTTTTTTGTATTAGTTTTTTTAATGCTTACTATTCATTACATTAAACCAAAAGCCATGAGTCGGAATTGATAGTTGTTAGGCGTTGATAGACTTCCTGTTCTGGTATGTTAGAATTAGCCAATATCTGTATTAGAAGATGACTTTGAAGAATTCACTCTATTCACAAAGGCTTGTGTACCAGGTTTCTAAATGATTTTAACAATACATATTGAGATTTACTTTTTATAGTCTTATTTTTGTTTGAACCTTGTTTTTGAATGTCTCTAGTTTTTAGGGAATGTATTTACTGTGACAGTGATAAAATGCTGTAAGTAGTGAAATTAGTTGATTAGATCTGGGTTGGAACATAGTTAATAAAGTGTTTATTACTAGTTTGGAAGCAAGCGGTGGATTTTGGTTTATTAAGATGAAAACAAAATTTAAGTTGGTTAATTTTTGCTTTGTAATTTTTTTAGTTTAAAGTTAGTATTGTGATAAGTATCTAGGTTTCCTTTGGGAAACTTTAGTCAAACTTTAAAACTGTTTTAGGATTAAAAGAAATATTCTTACAATAACTAAATAATTTCTGTATTAAGAGTCTTGATGCTAGTTTTTTACCACGTCTTTATTGTTTTGCTTTTTTTATGTTTTTAAATTTTTACGGAGGAAGCTTGATAGGCAGCGGAGGTGCAGCATACTAAAAGTACTAAAGGTTAAGAAGAAAATATTAATGGGTTCGGAAAAATGTTTTCTGATCTTGTTGAGCATGACCAAAGAATATTCTGTGCATCAACTCGTTTGTATTGCTCGGTTGCAAATCCGACTACTTTTTTTATTTCTACTAGTAATGTAACAAAAACACCAATTTTGGATGCATTTTTATCTCTACATATAAGTTTTTTTTTAGTTTATTTTTACTAGTACGTAACGTACTTTCTAAGTATAAAACTATTTTATGATAAATTTTTTTACTGATAATGAAATTTTTAACTAAAGTTACAAAATTGAAATCACTTTAAGACACGCTTTTGAAAGGGTTATTTAGGTACTATTATGGACTTCAATCATGGTTGGAGTTGGTGAAACATTTTTTTAAATTTTAGTTTGAAGAGCTACGATAAATGAGGGATTTTTAGAAAAATTGTTAACATGTTTTATTTTTACAGTGATTTTGTTTTGAGATTTGTTTTGTTGAATTGTCGCTGCATGTTGTGCAACAAATTGAGGGTTCTTCCTTGTTTAGGTAGTGTTATGTTAAGGACATATTTCTATTACTAAGAAAGTTTTTTTTCTGTCATCAAGTTTTCCAAAAGCAGCTCAGCTAGAAAGAGCACTACAGCACTCCGATGTATCTACTCTAGTGTTGCCTTTGTTTTTTTTAAGGCTGTCGACATAACGGGGACTTTTGCTGTGGCCATGGCATTGTATTCTAACTAATCGCCCAGCGCTTTAACTCTAGAACACTGGATCTTTGTACACTTGTTTAAAGATTTGCAGGGTTGAGGGATTGTACGAAGCTTGGATTAAAGCTTCAAGGTCGGAATACTGAGCGATGAGCAAGTTTGTGTGTATACGGTTGAGTATAAATATCTGATTATGTTTATAATTGTTATCATTTTTTGGAAATATTTCAGCAGTAAAACACGCAATAAAGATGATGTCGTGATTTTTTCTCTTGTTAGGAAACTAAATATCATTGTTGCAGTCTGACACTAGATTTAAAAGACGTTTAATTAATTGTAGATTATTGAAATTATGATGATTTATCTAGGGCCAGTACAAAGTTTTTGAGTAAGATGCAAAGAAACTATTAAAAATTAGCAGTTTCAATGCAAATATGTTATTTTTATTAGTTAAATTAAGTCTCAGAAAATGTGCTGTTTGATGTTGATTGACGTGCAAATGTGATTTTATCGGAAATTAAGTATCATTGTAGCAGGTTGAAATTTGTTTCCAAAGATGAATAATTTTATGTAGAATTACGTGGTTAAGTAAGTATATATAGGCGCAAAACAAAGTTTTACAGTAAAATGCGAAAAACTGTCGGAAAGTAGCAATTTTAAAGATTTTATTTTTTGTTAAGAAAACAAATATTGTTGTAGAAAGCTGAAAACTAGTCTGAAAAGATGAGGAATTTAATTTTGATTGACGTGGATAAGTTGGTTTAGATAGCCTTAAGGACTGAATTGTCAGGAATGGTTCCGTGATAAACCACCGGGAGCGCTTTACTCGCACTGTAGTAAAATACTGCCCATGGCGACGATCACCCAATAAAATCAAACTACTAATTGTGTAATAAAAACAGTACCAAACGTAATGGGCGGAGCCATCGGTGGGCTAATTGTTTACACCTAAAAGTATCCTCATTTTTGGTGCTACTTTTAAAGCAAACAAATAATCATTTTGTGATCATTTTTGCGACATAATTTTTTTATATAAATATCATTAATATGAACTAAGTTCGAAATAAATTGAACATTTTTTACCACTAAACTTTTTTTTTATTAATATATTTTTACTAAAATAGCTTATTCAAATGTTGTTATTATACTCATAATAATGCTGAAAACGGAAATGAATTATCTTTATTAACTTCCGAGAAAAGCTGCACGATAGTTTTATGGGACAATTTTCCCACCTTAAAGCAATCTTTTTGAGTAAAATGCAAAAAACTGTTGGATATTGGTAGTTTTACCGCAAATGTTGTGAGATTATTTTTGTCATTAGGGAACGAAATATTGTTGTACTGAGTTGTGTTAAGTCTCAAAAGATTGCTATTTTAATGTAAATTCACATAAAATGCAGAAAAACTGTCGGAAAGTGGCATTTTAATGCAATTGTGGTTTTATTGCTCGTTACGAAACCAAATATTTTTGTAATTGAATTTAGAATAAAGATGCGCAATTTGATGTTGATTTGAGCAGTTTAGTAGGTTTACATAGGCTCAAAACATTGTTGGAAAGTGGCACTTTTAATGCAAATCTCTTATTTTTATATTTTTCAAGAAACCAAATATTATTTAATTGACTCTAGACTCAACATATTTATGCTCAGTATAAAAAAAAATGATAGAAATGCAATAATTTATTTGAAAGTGGCACTTTCATTGTAATGTCATTTTAGCTCCCCTTAGGAAAGCAAGTATTATTGTTGCAGGCTATATTTAGTCTCAAAAGATGTACAATTAAAATTAGGTTTATATAGGCCTAGAACAATGTTTTGAGTAAAATGCAAAAAAAACTGTCGGAAATCAGCACTTTCGATGCAAATGTGTTATTTTTATCTCATGTTAAACGAAATATTATTGTAGCGAGTAGAATCTAACTTTAAAACATTTGCAATTTAATGTAGGATCACGTGGTTAAGTTATATTATACAGGCTTAGTACAAAGTTTTTAAGTTAAATGTGAAAAACTATTAAAAAGTAGCACTTTTAATTTAAATATTGTGTATTTTACCTTTTGTTAGGAAATCAATTGTCGTTTTAAGCTGAAAAATCAAAAAATGTGTAATTGATTTTAGATTTACGTTGTTTAGTTAGTTGTTGTATATATTTATACAGACCCAGTAAAAGTTTTTGTGCAAAATGCAGAAAACTGTCGGAAAATGGTAATTTTAATACAAATAATGTTTCGGCACTAACATGCCAGCCGAAACAACGATTTGGGTCCTCTAAATCGTCGTTTCTAAGGACAGATTATGATAAAAAATTCTTAAAACTTTGTTTTTATTTTGGACAGGCGAAAAACGATTGTCAAAATGCTTTATTTGCTTGCTTCACTTATTTGTGCTGCTAAAAACAACGAGCTGCTAAAGCCTATTTTTGACTCTTGATACACTTTATATTATTTAACATTAAATAATGTTTTTAATATTATGAGTTCATTAAACAAACGCAGAAATATTTATGATTAATGCTGTGCTAAAAAGATATCATTCTAACCAAACTTTTTGGTGAGATGATGGAATACTTGTAGTACTGCCAGTTTACATGAATTTGCAGTGTTATTTGCTTTTTATTTATTTTTAAGAAATGCAACGAGAGTATATTCCATCCATTTTTTTAATTATTTTGGCTCTTGTCTCAGTTTTTTTTATGCTTAAATTTGAACATTTTGTGCTTTACGTAACAATTTTTGTCTTATAAGAAATGTAAAATGTTTAGGTGCACATTGAATCGTTATTGTCTACGTTTGAACTTAGAAAATATAATTAAACGATAGTAGTTTAAAACCAAAGAATTTTTGTTTGAACATTTTTACGGTTAGAAATTATTTAGGTATTTCGATAGTTTTGACCAAAAATTTAAGCATTTTGACTAAGCTTGTGTATCTTGTCATTTTTTTGTTTTTTTGTTTTGTTTTGGATACCTTATGGTAGCTACTATAGATTCTTAAAGCTGTTTCGTATTTCATTATACTCAGATGCAAGTTGGTGGGCACGAGTTTTGCTACGGCTATCACTTTTTAATTTTTGTTTTATATAACTGAATGTGTGATGATCTCTAAGTAAAGTGTGTCCTTATATGAATTGCAGGGTTTTAAAGTTGTTCTATTTTGCACTACGTAAAATGTTTTACAAAAGTAGAATTTATTGGTATATCATTGATTATTTTCTAACTAACAATATAAGAGGGTTTCTTTAATGTGGAGGACAACAAGCCTTTATTAACATGGTTTTCATTAAAAGTGAACTTGGAGAACTTTTTATGCAAAGTGATTCTGTTATTCATACAATTTTTAAGCTTTGGGAGCTTTGGGTAACTTTTGGGCCTAGTTTCATTAAGAAATTGCAGACGATTTTAGTTTTTAAAGTCAATAAATATGTTGCCGAAAATTCAAGGCATTTGATTTGTCGCCGTTCTCAACAAGTTTTCTGCCAACGCTAACAAAAGACTTTGAAGATATTAGACGGGAGTTGGATCAAAATGTTTTTAAGCTAACATTAATATATTTGACATTTTTAAACAATTGAGAATTTAAAAAGCAATTTTTTTAGTTCTTGTGACACTCTTTTGATATGTTTTGACTTACATCTGGGGTCCGATTCTGGTCTTAGTGACTTTTGTCATCGGTAATTGTTGACTTCGAACTTACGTTATTAAAAAAATATATCTACCAGAATTGATCCCTAGTTTTGTTTATCCGAAACTACATTGCTTTAGGTTTTTTTTTAATTCAATTGGCCTGTTGGAGTCTAGACTTCTGCTAAGATATCTGCAGATTTGACAGTGTTCATTGCTTTTTAGTTTTATCAGTACATTGCATATTACGTTCTATAGCAGGCGTTGTCTACTGATTTGATAGTATAATTTTTTTTTGCATATTCATAACGGATCTTTACGGTACTTTAACTAGTATTTTTTTATTTTTCTGCATTTTTTTACAATAATAGAGCTGAGGCTTTACTGGTCTCTACTAAATGAACTGCGTAAAGAAATCGAGCTTATTTAACATGAAGGAAAATTGTTTTGAATCAGCCTATTTGTATATATTCTAAATCAATGATTTTTTTAGTGCAAAAAATAAAATACAATTGGGGTATTTTTGCGTTGTTAATTACTTTTTTGTTGAGATATCTTAATCTACATTTTGTTTTTTTTATTTTGTAAGTTGTCAAGCATAAATTATGTACAAAGTACAACGGCATATGAGCTGATTACGCGCACTTTTATCAACATTTCAGGATATTTTTTTATATAATTTATTTGGGTAATTCTGCGTTAGTTCAAACATTGATATCTCCGATTTTGCTCAAATTTTGTACACATGTTTGGAGTACCAAAATATGACGATTTCTAAAATTTTAGGTTTTTTTTCGAGATGTAATTATTTATATTTTGATGATAAATATGAATTGTCAACAAAAAAAAATTATTCAAAAAAATTATTAAGTAAATAAGTTGATCTATTTCTGCTTTCAGGCTATTCATGGGAATTCTAACCTATTGGATTCTTTAACGTTTACGCAACATTTAGTTTTTTTCCTTATTTAAATTAAGGCGTACTCATTATAATAATGTTTTTTCTTTACCAGAAAAACTGACTTTTTAAATAGGGAACTCGGACCACTCACTACATCAAATAAAATTTAAATCGAATAAAACGCTCAGAACTATTTTTTTTAAATTGTTTGAACAGTTATTTGCTAATACTTTGTGTAAAAAATTTAATATTAGTTTTAATTGTTACATTAAATAATTTTTTGTAATGTAATAATGCACAAAATAGTCCATTTTTACAGTATTCACATTACGCACGAGTCTTGGCGAGTGCTGCAGTTCATACAAGTAGAAAATGGGTTTTTGTGCAAATTGTACATTTTAATTTGTCAATTTCTATACATACATAATCTCCTCGATATATCAAAATACTTTAACTATATTGCAAAATAATATTTTTGAAAGAAAATAATGCGACGTATGGGTTTGAGGCGCCTTAAACATGTCATGATTTTAGATAGTACAAAACATCACGAGCTGGTTTAGGATAATCCGTCTATCGCACGAACGTGTTAACATAAAAATAGGGCACATTAGCACGTTACTGTGATATTGAAACACAGTATATCCTACTGGATCTATCGATAATACCAACATATAAAAATAGTTTGACAAATATAACAGAAACTTAACTTTTACATTTTCTTTAAAATTATTTTTTTTACTCAGTTATAATATAATTGCAAAGTATAATAATCATAAATCTTATCATTAACATATCGCACGAGGTTTTCAGGAAATACACATTTTAATATAAAAGTTATATTTTGTGCAGTAAAGCTTATTATTTGTTTATGGCATAAATAATTACATTAGGAATATTCATATTATTGAAATTAAATTAGCATTTACGACACAACCGTTATTTCAAAGCAGTATATATAAAAAATAATAAAATCTGGATTACATTAAGCAAATGTAGAACATAAAATATGTGCTAAATTTATGTACCATACGACGCAGGAAATATACACACCAGGCCAGAAATGATTGCCATATTTTTATACGGCCCATAAATTTCTCCATATCAAACACAGCAGATAATCCCGGCAAGATGCGAATTGGATACCCAACTTAAAGACCATGTAATTGTTTTTCCAAGTTAATAATTGTTGTAGTAGTAAATCTAATATAACAAGGGTATCTAAACAAAGGCTTTGTTGTGTGTTTAAAGCAACGACTCCAAGAAGTGCCCAGAATATCGTCGGCGCGGACCCTGCATCTTTAAACATGTCCGGCAATGTAAATAGCCAGCAGCAACAGCAAGCCCAACAGCAGCAGCACCAACAGCAACAACATTCAGCATCTTCCATGCCGCAATCACCGTTATTAACATCACAGCAGCCAGCGCCGATGCCTCAGTTTATTCTTGCCTCTGGACAACTTGTACAGGGTATCCAGGGAGCTCAACTACTCATACCCACTTCACAAGGTAACGATTATTAAACTATGCCGACAACTTTGTTAAATTCATAATGTAAGCTTCTTAAAGTTAGAATTGATTCTACCGGTGGGAATTTTTAATGTTACAGGTCTAGCGACGCAGACAATCTTAACAATACCGGTTAACCATGTAAATAGTAGCGATCAGATGGTTAATCTAGCTTTAAATAATGGACAAGTTGTGCAGACTTCACTGGCCAATCTACAAGCAATGGCTCAAGGACCTAATAATTTATTAAATAACACCAATAACGCAAGTAAGTAGATGTTTAAATATCAAGTATAGCTTAATAAGATCCCATATTAGATCATTTATTCAATAAACTTGTGGTTGAGGTTTATTTAATTATGGCATTTAATGCGAACTCTGAATAAACTTTGAAGCTAATTTTAATTTATTTAATTTTATTAGTTAAAATTATTTTATTTTTTCAGTACCACCTACTTCAAATGGTACAGGAAGCATATCGCAGTCGCTATTAAATCCGGCCACATTGAGTCATCTTCTTTCGAATGGTTCGGCTCAACAGCTCCTACAAACGCTACCTCAAATCCTGAACAGCACGCACCCACCGCCAAACCAACAACCACTTATGAATCCGCTCAGTCAGCCGTTATTAACCACACAACCATCGACTTTGTTATCGACACCGATGACTCAATCGCCCGCCACACAATCCCATAGAAATCAACATACTATACAGAGTCAACTGAATCCTAACCATTACACCGAAAGTAAATTACATCAGTCTACATTGAGCAGAAACCCCTCACCTCCGAATACGTCCAATTTGAATGCCATTAATAGGCTAAGCGCCACGAACGGAGAGCTCACTATTACCACTTCCTTGGGTCCTAATTCTAGTCAAAATTTAAAACGATCTCCATCGCTGTCGCCTAGTTGCAACGATAGTTCGACGGCGGATTTGTTAATTGATTCACCAAGTAAGTACCATTGTCTTAATATATCATCATACAATTTAATTAAATTAAAGATCCTTATATTAAAACAGATCTGTTTTATTATTTCTTAACGATTAATATTGCGGAAATAAAATATATTGTGCAGTAAATTACGGGTATGTAGCTTAAAAATATTGGACAGTTATACGCTAGGCTATAAAGTAAATAATAATCATAGAGTTTATTAAATTAAATCAAATGATTTTTACATTTGACAGTTATTGATGGATTTATTAGATTCACATTTTTTACTAACGCTTAATATTAATATGTATTTAATAAGAGTTATAATTAAAAGTTTGCAAAATAAAATAATGTTTCGTCATTTAAACTATACGGGCGTAACTTGTTTTAATGGATTATTTATTCGCGGTGTCTACTCTCCTATTATTTAACTATTTTATTTGGTATTGCCATATTTAGTATTGAATTATAGTTAGCAGAGATCTTACATGCTTTCCTGTTTACTGTAGTTGTTTACATTAAAATTTTACTTATATTCTCTATTCGAGTGTTCAACTGTTTAGACAACTAACTTTTAACCGGCACTGTTCCGGGTCAGTGGTTCTTTTTATTTCTCTACTCTGTCACTATTCTTGCTAACACTTACAACTAAATGATTTTGTTTTTATTTATTGTGGTTGTACCATCAGTTATGATTACGCAAATGTGTTCTGGAACACAGTCGATCTTTATTTGCGCTTAGCTCGTTGCATCTGTACCGATACACTTAACTCGTACACTCTGTATTGAACTACGCCATATACGTAGTTTACAGTTTTTTAGCAATGAGTTAAGTTTTACTACATATGCAACTGGTATTACGCATACAAGTCTACTAGCAGGAAAAAAATTATTACTTTTTATTTAAAAACCAACCTAAGTTGGAGTGTGAGTTTTAATACTGTCATCAAGGAGTCAATCTCTTACAAAATTAACGATTGCAATCTATAACTCCTGTTTTGCAACTTTTGCAATGTATTGGCAGCTAAGTATATCAAGGGCTGCAAATCAGGTCACTTACAGCAAAATTATAGCTTTATATTTGCATTATTAAGAGATTTTTTTGAACAAATCTTTTGAGTCAGCTGAGCTAAAGAACTGATTAATTATTTTTGCAGTTAAACCAGTCTTGTTTGTTTTTTATTTACAATTGTTTTCTTCGTATCGATTAATTTTTCTTGCATACTAATCTAGCAGTTGGTATTTTTTGGTTCTTGGAATATGTTTTATTTACATTAGTTTCATTTTTTATTCATTTATGTCATTACTTCATCATTTTGATACTTTTTCAATCTACGGTACATTCATGCCTTGAACGACTTTTATTTTGGGATATCTGTCTTTTTCAAGATCTATATTTTCCTACCGTAATACAATATTGCCAACAAAAACTTGTTTTATTGTCAAAAATAACACTAACCTTTACTAAATGTACTACCGATGACGGAAGCTGTTACAGCATAGAAGTCATCAGATATTATCAACGTTCTCTTTGCAATTACCTTGACAATATTATTTAATATAGTGCCGGAAAATTTGTCAACGAAGTTTATCAAATCGATGAGGATATGCGGGCTGGGCTTTTCCTCCGCATTGCTTTGCGCAAAAAGTGGATGCTACGAAGTATGGCCTACAGACCAATGGAGTTCTGAGTTTACTGCAATAACTAGATTCTTGTTAGTATGAATGGAAACAGCTTAGCAAGACGATCGAATGACATTCTGTTACGGTTAACATCACATCTTTTGACAGGTTGTTGACAAGATTAGACAATAAATATTTAAAATTAAAAAGTGCAAACAATATTGCGCAGTCTTATCATTTAACTGGACTCATAACATTGCACTTCAACTAACTATTGGCATTGGCTTAACTGAACTTAACAAAGTAAATAGTGTAGTGAAATGATTAAATAAAATTATTTTTTTATATAGGGTTTTCCAATAAGAGCTTCTATTTTGATATTAAAAAAATCGGGTATTTTTTAAGAGAAATCAATAAATGTTTATTTTATTGTAAAGAGGAAGGTATGTTATTAACATTTGAAAACGATATGAGTCAAATGGCCGCCACGGTTACGGTTGCAGTACCACATTATTTTTATGAAATTTTCCATGACCAATTCGCACATTTTTGGCTGTATGTCCTTGATAACTTCACGAATTCTATCTTTAAGGTCTTGAATTGATTGTGGAGCATTGGCATAGACCTTATCTTTCACGTGGCCCTAAAGAAAATAGTTTAAAGGTGTTAAATCACAAGATCTCGGTGGCCAATTGTGATCACCTCTTCGAGAAACAACACGGTCAGGATACTTTTCTTGCAAAATTGCGATTGTTTTGTTGCTTGTGTGGTACGTAGCGCCGTCTTGCTGTAAATAAACGTCGTCCACATCAATATCTTCCAATTCCGGTCATAAAATATCATTAATCATAGCTCGGTAGCGCCATCCATTTACCGTAACAGTTGCACCAGCCTAATTTTTGAAAAAGTAGGGTCCAATCACACCGCTAGTCCAAAAACCGCACCAAACAATGACACGTTGAGGACGCAAAGACTTTTTAACAATCATTTTTGGGTTTTCTGAGCCCCAAATGCGACAATTCTGCTTATTAACGTAGCCTCCGAGCTAAAAATATGCCTCATCACTGAAGATGATTTTTCTATAAAATTCTGGAGCATTTTCATGTATTTGAAGAACTCAATCAGCAAAGATACGACGTTTATGGTGATTGACCGGCTTGAGTTTTTGTGTTAACTGAACTTTAAATGCCTTAAGACTTAAGTCTTTATGCAAAATACTGTGTAATGTCGTTTGTGGAATGTCTAATTTCAAAGATCGACGAGGAATCGACAAACCTGGGTTTTCTTCAACACTACGGGCTACATCAGCAATATTCTCATGTGTTCTTGAGCGATTCACACGGTTTAGATTCTTCACATCACAAGCTTGTCCCAACAGCTTAAATTTTTCCACCAGGTTTACTATTGCTTACCAGAAGGTGCTTTACGACGACCAAAAAGTGCTTTAGTTTTGCGAACTGTGACTGAAAAATTTTAATGCGTTGTTGAAGCGTGTATCGTTCCATTTTTAATAATGGCGTAGTTTTTACTTGTCAAATGTCAAAAGATAATAGCTTCAAAAAAGACAGCTGCCCAAATAGCCTGCTATTCAAAATTAAACTTTTTATTGGAAAACCTTTTAGTTAAATCTTGTTTGTCACTGTTTATGAATTTGAAAATACAACTGTTAGCAGGCATTAGAAAACAAAACTTGACTGAAAAATATCATTTTTGTTGGGTATTTGATTTCTTCATCATTGTTCAATTTTTTATATAATTTTTGTTCTTTTTGGCGATGATGACCCGTAAGTCGCAAAGGGTTTTAAATAGTTAATAACTTTTTTGCTGATTAATATTTTTTTATTTATTTTCTGATATAATGTACAACAGAGCCTGGATATTTGTGTACATTATGTACGGTAAATCGGATCTTGTAAATGCCGTTTTGTTTTTACAAAGGCGGGCTCTTTCTACGTCATGATCTAGTACAATTTTTAATGTTTGCGGTTGAAGTGCTTTATTTTGTAATTGTTGGGGGCTTATTCACATACAATATTTGTTTTAGGTATATACACAGAAATAAGTTAGGATCCATTTATTAAACGGTTGCCAGCCAATTAATTATCATGAATTTATTTGATACCCAAACCTATTTTTTATAAGGTCTATTGTGGTTCTAGACGAAAGATAAGTGGTTTTATCTTGCTGGAACTACATATTGAGTTTGTCTTTGACAGTTGGACGTACAACATTTTTAAGCATGGTCTGATATTGTTTTTTATTGGCCGTCACTGCATGACTATGACCGTTCTTGGAGGATTATGGCTTGATTATTTTCTGCGAGATTATACCGCACCAGACTGGATGCAATTGCAGTTTATATCCTGAAAATTTGTTTACTTACAAATCCATTGAGGTGAAAGTAAGCCTTATCGGATATAATTAGATGAAGAACAAACTCGTTGTTTTGCTAATAATTTGCAAGTTTTAGCTTTTATACTGATTGAATCTTTTACAGAAAAAGTTGTAAACTTTGAAAAATGCCCTGCAGCAACGTACGAGTCTTGCCCAGCTTGCCAGATTATTGTTGGACTTTATCTCACAATATTTACGTTTGTAATAGCTGAACATGGTTTTCCCGCGCATGGAAGATCACTTAGAGAACCCAGTTGCAGAAAACGTTTAACCAAGCGACGAATCGATGTATCTGAGGGAGCATCTCGGGCATTAAAATCTTGATGATTTACTCGTTGCGTTAGAGAAATTAAATGCCAGTTTTTTTAAATAATTTTGCATGGTTTTGGTTGGCTCTAAAATTGTACATTTTTTCTTAATACATTTCCGTATTGTTAATTAATAAGTTTATACTACTCCGCGGCTTAAAAGCCACCTTGTAGTAGTTAGTAGTAGCTAATGCAAATTTACATTTAAATTTATGCAAACTATTGCATATATGCAATTATGGTTTGCAACTTCAAATTTTTATTGAAAGAACACAGTAGTCCAAAGAATGTCTATGAGAAAATGGTGCCAGTGTATGAAGAAAACACCCAGTTTTATTTTTAAGTCAACATATATGAAACAGTTCAAATGGGGCAGATAATTTATTTATGATAAACCAAAATGTGGAAGATCTCATTGATTGCCAAGTAAAAGTTACAGTTATTGCTAGAAAAAAAGGAATATGAGAAACGAGGCTTTCTAAAATTCTATATGAAAATTTAGTGAAAAAGAAAGAATACTATATATAAAATGAACATGTTTAATCATAAATATTTGTAAAAAATGATCCGAAAATGCTGATAGTTGAGTCCAAAGTTTTGGCCGACACTAAACCATTTGTAAACACTTTACATTTGAAGTATTTTAGTAAAATTTCTGTCCACAGCAAACATATTACCCTAACTGACTGACGTTTGGTATTTTTAAAGAAGTATGGGAACAATTCTGAATATGTTTACTATAACTTTATTGTTTTTTCTATGGCAAGGTGTTGATCATTTGCAAAAGGTTGAGTAGATAAGAAGCATATGGTCTACACACTTGTTCTACATTTTATTTTTATTTTAGGACGTCCAGGATTTGAATCCGATATGTTGTACAAATCAAACAAAATAACGAAAGAGTGTTTAGTTTATAATTTCTCTGACATTTTTTTAAGGTCAAGTCAAGTATCTCAAATAGAGCAATGATTGTGTGCAGTGGATCTTTCAGGTAAACTCTGTTTTCAAGTAATCTTAGAAGTTTGTGAGATTCGGCAAAATGAAAGGTAGCAAGCAATCTTTGTTTTGCAAAATGGCGTGGTTTGGAAGCAAGCGATTTACCACATCTATGCTTATTCTTGCTGTCTGGCTGTTAGCTTCATCTTGTTGGAAAAATGTCTTCTTGTCTACGCCATACTGATCATGTAGAATTAAAAACTTTTGCACGATGATTCTCTAAAAAATAGGGCTTTATAATTCCCGATGAAGACATAGTGCACGGTTGCTGATGCTTTGGTCGATATTGCAGTTCTGTTCACGTCAGATCAAAATGGGCCTTGTTCCTTATCCATAAATTGTGTACGATGTTCTTATCTTAATTAATCAAATTTGAAAAAAAAAATTACTGAAATTTTTTTTGGTGGTATAATATGCTTCTTAAAGCCTGGTTACCCAGTGCGAGCTAGCCTAATCAGTTACTGATGTGCAGCTACTCGCATCGTGTGACCGCATCATACGAGTTAATGTCGCTCGCTATTATTGTATGATGGGGTCACACGGTGCGAGTAGCTATCACTGCAGACCACTGACCAGGCCAGCTCGGATGCTGGCTCGCACTGTGTAACCAGGCCTTTAGAGCTTGCACGAACAGTCAGTTTAAAATTGCTCTTTCTGAGTTTGAGTTGGGTAAGTCTTAGTTAGATAAAGAACAAACGTACGAGTGGCCAACGCAAATTAGTATCTGAAATCTTTTAAAATGAACTGACATATAAGATGTTTGGCTAATTCATTGGAACTGCTTTGAGACAAAATGTAGTCTTATTAAACATTCTATTATTGCCAATAGATGTAATCAGATATGTTTTTTCATATATTGTTTGTAAATAAATAAATTACAAAAACATAAAATTTTATTATTTTTGGTTGGAGATGAGAATTGTCAAGACAATTTTGTCTTGTAAAATATATTTATTTAGCTTTCAGTTATGAGTCATCGTAATGACAATATGTTTTATTTCTGTTGATAAATATTAATCTAAAGGGTGTTCCATTAAGATTGGCGCATTGTGTTTCTAAAATAAAATCAGATTTTGTAAGAAATTTAATACTATTCATAGTTTAATGAAAAGTACAGTTAATACTATTATTAATGGAGCACAAGATTATTCAAAAGTTTTCACCTAAAACGCTGACAAGAGTGAACCTAATTTATCATGACTTTTTTACATAAATTGAGCCTAATATCAACAATGATAAGTTTAATGTTGGCCTGAAAATCCTGTTATGTTGCTGGGTTGTTGGCATAAAATGAAGATAACCACGTATAAACACGTCCAAGGGTGTCGCACGAGCAAAGAGAATAATTGATTAGGCTATTTATTACAACAATGGATTCATTTAATTTTTTTTTGATTAATTGAATTGTTTAGTTGGCAGTGTGGCAAGTGGTCTTGCTGAAACTACATGTCGTCAAAGTCGAGAGTATTAAATTTTGGATACAAAAGTTTAGTCAACATTGAACGATTGAACGAGTTTTATTCATAATAAAAGAGTTACTAGCATCGTTGAGAGTTATTGAAATTGAAGCACACCAGTCAGTTTGTGGATGATTTTTAGACCAGATACGGCAGTATAACTTGTTCACATAACAGTTTAGCCAGATGTAAGCATGTTGCTGGAGATATTTTTTTACTAAATTTGGGATCATTGCAAGTTTTTTAAAGCCCAATTACTGAGTATGCGACTCAACAAATGATGTTTAAAGCAAACTTGTAGGTACGGAGCTTATGATTCGCTACGAACTGGTGTTGGAAATGGAAAGTTTGAGATCGATAACGAATTGACAAATTTGAATTTTTACAAATTCTGATGTACAGCTGCAAATATTTTGTTTGTTTCTTTGTTCTTTGTCTCACTGGTGTGGGAACATTAAGCCTAGTAAACACTAGTAGACATGTTCCGCGATTCTGGTCTCTGAGACGTGTCTCAGGTTGTCTACGTAGACATGTTTATAGGCCAATCCTCGTCTACGGGCCCGTTGTGAGACTAAAAATCGCAGTCTGTCTACAGCTACGGAGTGGTGTGGTTTGCCTATTTACAGTTATTTTCCAAAGTTAAACAGTTCTTTTAAAAACATGTAGTCTAACGAGAAAGTTTTAAAACTAATTGAAGATTATTATACGTCTTATTGTTTGTGGGATATTACGAATTTCGACTACTGAAACCGGATAAAAAGAAAAGTGGTCATGGAATCTCTGGCTACAAAACACAACGTGTTAGTGGCGGAAATTAAAAAGACATAATTTAAAAACATCATTTACCGGGAGGAAACAAAAGTTTTCCATGATGAACAAAGATGAGACTGAGAAATTCACACATAGTGTGGACTCTAGACGAGACAAAGGACGGTGTCTCTAGACGGTCTATATACCGTGTCTCTATACGGTCTATAGACAAATTGCGCAACATGGTCTACTAGTGTGTACTACTCTTCAAGTAAATGTTTTGAGATTTGAATATTTGCATAAGACGTTTAGTTGTCTTTGACTTTAACGTTTATAACAACCGAAAATTGGAGTTGCACGTGAAGTGGTCGTGCCTGAACTTAAATTTTGATAGAATATCTAAATAATTTCTAAACATTGTTGAAGTGTGTATCGTTTCATGATGAAACTGAAAAGAGCTTTCACCGGAAACAAATATCAATTTAAAAATATTCTTTAGCTCAGTTGATACACAATTTATTGCTTTATGAGGCAACAATGTCAATTTTTTTTTGCCTATTGTTGAGTTGCGAAGTCACACTATGATAACGCTTTTTTTCACAAATTATCTGTGGTTAACTATAATAATATATTGCTTTGCGATTAACTTTTTTATTAATTTATCTCAAAAATGTGCTTAATTTTTCTTGATTCAATGTTAAAGTATGTTAGTTGACTGACAAATTGTTGCTTTATGGGTAACTGCCTTCAGGCCTTCTTCATTCGTTTCTCAGCATCTCTCGCCCATGAAATGACAAGAGTTTGTTTGAAAAATTAAGTGTGCAATGGAAAAAAGTCTTCATTTATTAGAATAGTATATGGGCTCCAAGTAGGTGGAACTTATGTTCATTACTTAAAAATTAACGCTATTTTTACAGATTTTAAATTATTTAAAAAAAATTATTGTAATTGTAGTACTGATGCTCTAATTTTTGCATGTTTGAGTATTACTTCAGATTGATGATTTTTTTTTTGTGTAACACGTTTGCGAATTTTATTGCAAGAAAACTTGATACTGATATTTGATTTGTTAAATAATATTTTAGATCAATTTAAATTTGCTTTTGCATTTGCTTATCAATTTTGAATGTAGTGGATAAACTTATTGGATGTTTATTTGTTAAAATCAATTAAACTTATGGATTAACTTTTGTTATTAGATTTAGCTACATACGTTAGAAACTACATATATTATGTCTATGCATATTTATTGTTGTTTTATTGAGTAAAAACAAAATTTAAAAACTTATACTTATCCTACTGCATATGAAAGTAGTGCTCTCAAAATCCAAATCTCTCTTTAGTCCCTTTGATGGATAAAAATGAGCATTAAGCTTCCTCATTAAAGTTACATTGTTTGCCGTATGCTTTGGAAAATCATCTTTTAGCCGTCCAAACAATATGTTGTCAAAATATTCTACACTTATTTATTATAGCAACAAATGTAAATTCGTGGTTATATATCAACTTTTAGAATGTAACGTACATATTATTACAATAATTATATTGTTCAATAAACGATTAGTAATAATACTGTTAATTTAAAATGTTTTATAGTCGCTTTACATGTCAAATTATTCTCTAAATGTAAATTATTCTTTTAATTGCGCAAATTATTAACTAACTAGAATTAGGTAAAGAGTCGCGTTCGTTAAATTAAGGGTCCTCGCTCCAATTAAGACAAAATTAATGAGAACCATGGAATAATGAATTTAATTTTTTCTCCGATTATATTATCATTCCTATGTTATTATGTTACATTTGCTTACATATAAAATAAACCCAATTCAATTAATAACTCATCTAGTCGTCACTCCAATAATACTTAAATACTCTTGGCAAATATAATTTGCCTTTAATGAAAAAAATAATAAATAAAGGCCGGCCGTAATGAGACTATATTTACGTTCACGATTCTTTTATTATGGTAATAACAGCTTTATGCCCCCGCTCTATTGGCTTAATTAATCCAACTGTAGATACTGATAAAATGATTAATCGTGGAATATTGTTGTTATATCACAAAACATTACCGAAACAAATTGCTATTTAATTATTATTAATGCGTAAATTAATTAATTGACAATTAAGTAAATTACCTTTAATATATTTTTTATTGTGTCTAATGCAAGTAATTAAGCTCATTGTACAATTTGTTTTGCTTTTTAGATCAGCCAACAATCAACCAGACGAGTAGCAACGTAGTGGATGGAATCAATCTCGACGAGATCAAGGATTTTGCCAAGGCATTTAAATTGAGAAGACTGTCGCTTGGTCTGACCCAAACACAGGTCGGACAAGCTTTGAGCGTGACTGAAGGACCAGCGTACAGTCAAAGTGCAATTTGCAGGTATTTAGTCAATTTTATTAATTTAATTCAAGATTATGTAATAGAATAAAGTTACAAATTAATTGGGTAAATTGGAGTCTTAAGCAAGTAATTTAAAAGTAAAAGTAGATTTGTTTAAAAATAGATATTTAATTTTTTAATTGAAAAGGAAATCAACTTGATTATCTATTCATTCTCGGAAGTTTTCATTTCCATTTTAGTGATCAAATAATGCAATTTTTAGAATTGTTACCATGTTGATTGTATGTTTTTATAACTTAATCTAACCTTACAAGGATACCATTTTAGGCTAAATGGATTTTTTTATAATTGGGTTTTGTTCACTTTTTATAATTAATACACTTTATTTGGCTTCTAAACACGTTCAGAATTTTTGTTAGTTGGATTTGCCATTGCAAGATTTCTATGCAACATTTATTTATTATTTAAAATTAATAAATAATGTATTTTATGTACATTGCTTTTTATATAGTAATGCCACCCATCATCAGTGTGCCTAGCATCTCACTGGTCGAAGAGACTATTCTAAATTAAAAACCATGTAACAACTTTGGCTTCCCATTTTTTTTTTTATAAAATGTTTTACATTTATATAATTGTTATTTAACAAAATTGTTTAATAATAATACGTTTATTTCTTGCCTTTCGGCCTTGAAAATTACATTTACAAATACATTTACAACTTCCCAAAATAATAAAACTTAATCCTTATAAAATTAACACAATTAAGAATATTTTCTTCTCTGTTCGTCTATTTCTTTTCTTCGTTTTTTTAACTGCCCTCATCCATTCTACCCCTCTTCCGTCCCCTTTCAATATCTCATTTTTTTCCATCTGTTCTTCTCTCATTTCGTTACACTCTTTCAACATATGTTCTATAGTTTCCTTAGTCTCTCCGCACATTCTGCACATTTTCAAATCCTCTTCCATCCAAAATCTTGTCACTTGCTCTTCATTACCACATCTGAATCTTGCAATCATCTTTTTGTCATCTTTACTATATCTTTCGCTCACTAAGTACATTGGCAATTTATTTTCTATAATATGTTCATAGTTTGCGTTGTACCTAGACTCTTTCACTCGCATTCTCCTTTCTTGCCTTTGTATATCTCTATCTCTTTCCATAATTTCGTACCATGTCTCTCTCCCAGATTCTCTCATTCTTTCAATTTCTTGGCTCGCATACCCATTTCTATTGTAATAATTTTCCCTAATCTCCCCTAGCTTTTCATTTCTTGCTCTCATTTTCTCTTTCATGCATTCTTGTAATATTTTGCATTCGTGTCTCTGTCTCATTCTTTCTTCATACTTCATTGCTCTTTTTCCTGCTTCTACTCTTAACTTATCTTTTTTGACTTCCTCCAGCACAATATATGCTGGAGTTTCTCTATTTAAACCTAGCACCCATCTCCAATATTTTACATGTATTGCTTCTAATTTTTCTTGTTCCTTCCATCCCCATATTTCTGACCCATACAATATCATACTCCTAACTAAACTATCAAACATAAGCCCTTTTATTCTCATACATTCAAATTTTCTTTCACTTATTCCCCAAACTTGTCCCACTACTTTATTTGCTTTTCGAGCCATTTCTTTAATGTGCTCGCTCTCAGTGTTACTCGTACAAAAAACATATCCTAAATATTTAAAAGATTTTACTTCCGTAATACCTTGCCCATTCCATTTCCAGTCCTCCACCTTTTTTCTCCCACCCCCCTTTCTGAACACCATAATTTTTGTTTTTTCTACATTAACTTCTAAACATTTTTTTCTAAAATATTTTTCTAAGCTTTTCATCATCTCTTTCATTTCCTTCGCTTCTTTTGCTAGAATAACCATGTCGTCTGCATATGCTAGCGACCACACTTTTTCTCTACCAACTATTACCCCTCCTGCTTGAGCCAACCTCAATTTTTTTTCTACATCTGCTATGTAGATTGCAAATAAAGTAGGACTCAATGGACAACCCTGTCTTACTCCTTTTGTTGTCCAAAATCTTTCACTCATTTTTCCGTTAACACATACCCTACTTGCTGTCTCCTCATACACGTCTTCCATTCTTCTTACCAGGTGCTCGCTAATTCCTTTCTCTCTCATACACTTCCACAGTTTCTCTCTATCCACACTATCAAATGCCGCCTTTAGATCCAAGAATAACGCATATACTTTCCCCCCTTTCTCTGCTATTTCCTTTTCCACAATATGATGTAAAATATATACGTTATCCATGGTACCTCTTCCCTTCCTAAAGCCGGCTTGCCCATCTGGAATTATCTCATTCATACTTAGTTCCTCATTCAACTTTTCTTCTAATATCATCGCGTAGATCTTGTATGCCGTACCCAGTAGTGTTATTCCCCTGTAGTTATTTACCAGCTTTTTAGATCCACTTTTGTGTATAGGGCATACAAGACCTTCTCTCCATTGACTCGGAAACCCTTCTCCCTTCCATACTCTGTTTATCAACTCACTCAATCTCTCAATCAGTTCTTCCGTACCATACAACCACGCTTCATTCTGTATCCCATCCATACCTGGCGCTTTCTTTTTCCTTAGTTTTTTTATCTTCTCCCATATTGTCTCCTTTGAAATTTCTTCCGCTTGGTGGATTGGCTCTTGTCTCTCTAGTTTATTTTCTTTTTTCTTTTCTCCTCCAAACAAACTTGAAAAATGTTTCTTCCACGCTTCCATTGGTATTTCCTCAATATCTCCCTGTTTTCTTCTTCTTTCTTTGTTTATGTATTTCCATGCTTCTGCTTCTGTCTTTATTTTTTTAATTTCCATTTCATCTTTTTTTATAAATTCACTTTTAGCTTTTTTTAATTGATTTTTGTAAGCCTTTTGTTTTTTCATATATTCTTCTTTTGTGCTTTTGTTGTTTCTCCAGTGTCTTAACATCTTTCTGGCTTCTTGTTTTTTCTTAGTACATTCGCTGTTCCACCATTTGCTCTTTTTCATTTTTTCTTCTTTTCTTCTATATGGTTTTTTTACTACCGCATCTCCAATTGTTTCCTCTAATTCCTTCATTATCTCTTCGACATTTCTTCCGTTTTCTCTAATTTTTCTCAGGTTTTTTTTGTACTTTATCACACTTTCTTCCGTCCATGTTATCTTTTCTTCACTTTTTTCTTCATTTTCCTGTCTTCTTACAGTTTCCCCAGTTAAGTTGAGTTCTAATGGCTGGTGGTCTGATTCAACTCTTATTCCTACTTTAAGATTATCTATCTCTTCCCACGCCTCCTCATTTACAACTACGTAGTCTATTACTGATTGCCCGTTTGTCCCTATATAAGTAAATTCTCCCTCTTCATCTCCTGTGATGTTTCCATTTAAAATGTCCCAACCTCTCTCTTCTATCATTTCTATCATTTCTTTTCCTTCTCTATTTTCTGTGGTATCTTTTGATTCTCTGTTTCTTGTGTCCTCGTGTTTGATTTTTTCTCCCTTCTTTCCAATTCTTGCGTTGAAGTCCCCTCCTATAATCAATTTTCTTTCTTCAGTTTCTGGTATTAGCGTATCTAACTTTTGTCTAGTGTTTTTCATGCCTCTACTATATACTGTTATTGCTTTATATTTTTCTCCGCCCCTCAAAAAGTTTCGTTCTTGTATTCCCTCCATTTCAATAACATCATCCTCTTCTTGACTCATTTCTTTTTTTATGCCGGTAATTATGCCTCCTTTAGCTCTTCCTTTTTTTTTCTCTTTTATAGCTGGTTGGCATTTCCAGAAGTATTCGGCTGGCATGTTGAGCTTCAACTTTTCCCATTTCTTGTCATCTATCCACGTCTCTACCATTCCAATTATGTCAAAAGTTTTTATGTACTCCCAGAACTCGTGATCTTTGTTGTCTATCCCAGCTACGTTCCAAAACAAAATTCGGCTTGTTTGTTTTTTTGCACTGTCTTTATTTTTTACTGTTTTTTGTTTTTTTCTGTTTTCTGTATCTAAGTCGTGTCCTTGGTCCTTGCATGCGTTGTCTACTTTTTTTGTGTTGATGCTACAAATTACTTTTTTGATTTGCGTTCGCTCTCTTTTGAAACTCCTTGATCTTGATCACTCCAATTGTATATCTCTCCATCTATTTCCAATTTTCTGTACCGTACCCATACTCTTTTGCCCTTTGATTTTTCGTCCCTTGCTATATCTCTTAATTCTTTCTGAACTCGTCTTTCTTCCAAGGTCAAGTCATTTTCAATGTATATGTTTGTGCCTCTCAGTTTGTTTTTGTTCTTCATAATATATTGTTTTTGTACCCATGATTTTGTTTCTGCTATTATTGTTTGTTTTTCTTCATTTTTCACAGAATAGGCAGAAATTATTTCCGTCTCTATTTTTAAGTTTTTTTCTATCATTTTTTCTATGGTTTCTTTTTCTTTTCCTGCCTGTACCTCTACTCCTCTTACTACAAACTTGTTTCTTCTCTCTTCTCTTTCTTTTCGTTCCAGCGTGTCTTCAATTGCTTTTATTTTACTCTTTAGTTCTTTTTTCTCTACTTCCCACTTTTCTTCTCTTTTTATCATTTCTTCCTTCATATTTCTCATTTCCATTTTTATTTCTTCTGTGTTTTTTTTCATTTCCACTATCATCTGTTGCATCATTTCTTTTATTTCCTCCATTTCCTTATCTTCTCCGGAACAATGTTTTTCTTGCTCGTTAGTGCTTACTTTTCTTATCACTTCTATTTTTCTTTGCTCCGGTGACCTGAGAACTTTTTTGCTTCTTTGAAATATTTCCGGTTTTTCAGCACTATCTCTATTTCTTTTTCCTTCTCTGTCCATTTAATTTAGTTGAATTAAATTAACTAATTATATTAAATAATTAAACCAGCTAATTAAATTAATTTATAGTTTTTAAATTTAAAAACACACAAAAAACAAAAAAAAAAAGTTTAATTGTTCTCGGGGCTCGAACCTATGACGCGACTTGCCGGTTGTTGAGTTCACGCGCACTGCCCGCTACACCACGGAGTACTGTCTAATTATTAGCTCTTACGTTCGTCTCTTTTTCACAATTGTTTTAGTTATTATTATTGTCCTCGTGTTTGTTGTGTTAGGTTAATGTTTCTGCCTGCACTTAAATATTAAGTTTGTTGTGGACACAACACTTTCCGCGGCTAAACTGCACTTTCCGCACACACACCACACTGTTCCCACCTTTTTCAACTAAAACTAGTTTATTATTATGACTGTTTTCCACACGTAAATTCAGCATAAATTACTCGATGTTTCTATCTCCTTTTTTTTGTAGTTTTGTTTGTTATTGAACTCATTTGTAACAATTTGCTTGCCTAAGACTTCAAGCGAAACCAAAATTTATCAATTTTCGACACGCTATCAAAAATATTTTTAGTAGAGTAATAGTGGTACTAATAAATTTTTAATGTGGATTAATTATACCGTTAAAAATTTGGGCACTGATGTTCTTTAATTTGGTTGAATTGCAACCAACTATATACGCTTATTTATAGCCCAATTGTAACAACTTCTAAATGCATGTACTGAAATGTGGAGTAATAATACCGGGCACTACATTCTACTAAATACTTTTTAAGGGCATTAATTGTATTATTTTGAAGTTAAGAGGTGTAACAAGTAAGTAACTGCTTGGTTTGTTCCCAGTGCCCTGGCCTCTCAGATGTTTGCCGCCGCGCAGCTTTCCTCTCAGCAGCAAGCAATGTATGTCTAGTTATTAAGTCACTACTTAATTTTTTTTATTATTATTTTGGCACTAAATTATTTGTTTTTTGTTAATTGTTTAATTATTATTAATTGGAGCCAGGGCACTGGCATATCATCTCGTTCAAAATAAGCAGTTCGTTTCTCGAATTAGTAGCGTGTGCGTATATGTCAGTGTCCTGTGCCTCCACTTCTTTATACCATGTTTATTTAAATTTGGAAACGTTTATATTGTGATTGTGTAATGATAGTATTAACATAAATTGCATACACTGATTTGAATATAGATAGATTTAATGGACACTGGAATGATTTGGTAAAAAATATTAAACTGAACTAACACAATTTGATTTTATGTTATAACAGGTATACACAGAGTTACATATATTTTAGGTACATTTAAAACTGAGCAGAAGAATTACTTATCTATATATGTACATTAATTTTAATTGCATTAAGAATCTACATCTCTGTCTGTTGTATTATTATAGGTTTTTACTAATGCTAATGCATTCTATTATCTTTTTTATTTTACACCAGTAAAGTAACAAATTTGACTATTATTTGATGTTTTTTATTCATAAAGTTTTATAGAAATAAAAAAACTTTGAATCATCCGTACCTTAAGAAAAATTTTAAGGCCAGAGTTTTTAGAGAAAGTGACAAAATAGGTATATTTTTTTCTAGTTTTACTTTTTTATTTTTACTTTTTTTATATAAAACGATTGCAAGTTGTTTAGCTAGGTGAAGGGGGAATAAACTCTCTTAGATATGATCCTTGGCAGGGATAGGGACAAGATTTGAAATCTGGAAAACGTTTTTTTTTTTAATTTGGTAGGGTATGTTTTATTATTATGTTAGTTTCACTTCTTATGAAGACCTTGAAGTGGTATCTTTTAAATTTTCAGTATACTAATGTGGATGTTGTCAATTACCTGTGAGCACGAAAAGAAAAAATACTGTAATGAACTATTTGCGTGCTGTACGTTTTGTATTCCGGAGTTGTTAGAAAAGATCGACTCTTAATTAAAAGATCTCAATTGATGCACTTTAAACGATGCTGGAGGCGGCCGACTAAGTGATACTTTTTGCTTCTTTTTGTGCTGGCAATGCAATCTTTGCTAGTTTTTTGGGAACAGTAATTGGATTGTCGGGATGGTTGGCTTAAGTCCGTCGTTGGTGACAGCACTATTTCAAGACTTTTTTTTTACACTCTTGTATTGATATTGCTGTAAGAACGTCTTGGCTCAGAAAAAAATGCTTTTAGTGTAGGGCGCATCCATAAGATACGCAAGTTGAGAGAGCTTTTTGAGATGCTCATTGGATAATCTTAAATGTTGTATTAGCAGCAATCATTTCTTGTACTTGGCGGAGCTTGAGGAAATGTGTTGGAATATTGACTGGAAGGACTGGTTGTCCTTTCTTAGAAGTGGTGGCGGTGACTCGATTCTTTGCGGAGTTGTTTTGGAGGATTTTTGGCTATATTTTTTTGCGGATTGGGATGAGAATTTTTCTAAAGATTGAAAACTGTTGGAATTAGCCTCACCTTCAATGATTTGTAGAAGTTTGCACTGTCTAGTACTAGGACCTTCCTACCTTAGTGATTTTTGTTGAAATGGAAAAACTTAAGAAAGCACTTTTTGTGCCAGCCATATAGGAGTTGCATCGTGTTTGGGGAAAACTATGTCTTAAATTTATACTAACGAGCAAAGTCTGTATCTAGAATAAAATTAATCTAGGAGATGTGCTGAAGATAATAAAATTTAAAATTGTCTTAAAATCAGCGTTATTCGCTGCTATTCGCAGGAGTAACTGATTTTTTACTGAAAGCGTAGCGTTTTGCGGCTGATTTCTTGTTGGTTGAGCATAGGGTTGTTTAGTGTTGGCATTGGGAGTGATTCGGGAGGAGCGAGAGTCCACTTTTGAGAAGCAGGTACCTTGAAATGGGGCTTAGTTGATAGGCTTTTCTTCAACTTGATATAGTCTGGGCAGTCTTTATAGCTTGCTGTGTGCGGTCCTTTTTACGATGCGCTTGTTGCTACAAGCCCTGGCTTCTTGGTAAATTTGCACGTGCACCTGGGATGGCCTCTGGCCTACTTGACGCATACGCATGGCGAATTGCATTGAGATTCCGAGCGGCTATAACGCTGGCAACGGTGGCATTGAATGATGTTTAACTTTAAGGCTTACGGTGAGTTCACAAAGTTTTGTAAGAGACAGGACTTCATTGTTGCGCTCTACGGCAATTGAACGTATAGCAGGGGAAGGTTTTCTTGATAACTCTTCCTCCGCCGCATTAGCCATGATGCAGTTGGGTATGTTTTTGATGACGTATTTTACAGTTTTTTTTAGACGCCAATTGGTACGTGTTATGGTACACGTTATTGGTTTTATCATAGTTGGTAGCAGCTTGGAAATCCGCATGAGATGTCGCCAACAACCCAAGAAATACGGACCCGTATTGTAATGGAAGGTGGGCGACGTTTGTCATTGCCTTCTGTGGGTGCTGACTGAGATGGAGGTTTTGTAGGAGGGCCAAGGGAACTAGAGGCTGTGCCAGAAGTGCACCTGGAATCTTTGAGGGCGCCTGGCTTGGAGGGCCGTCTGATGGCTTAATAATGTTGGAACTAGCAGATTTGCCTTGCGGTTTTTGTTTTTTTTTTACTTGGGGTACGTGACTTACAATGAACCCATTTCTTTTTATGCGGGGCATCCTATATTATCGATCACGCACGAGATCCTGTGTGACTCATTGTAGGTCATCTTGATAACCTCTTTTTCCAGATTCTTGAATTTTGCTTTTTCAGGTAAGCCTAGATTTTCTGGAACTTGACATAGAGATAGGCTAAGAGTTGGTTATTTATTAGTATGGGGGCGGCGGTATTGGTTGGTGGATCTATGCTGGAAAAATGCTGAATTAAGTAATTAATCGGAATTAATTAATTAATTCAACCGAATTAATTGTTAGATGGCTCGATTGATAATTAAACACAATTTGTCGTTGCTTTGTTTTCTATGTGCAATTTGCATTTGTTCTGAACTGCTGGCTTGCTTCAATCTTGTGTGAAGTGGGTCGCTTTTTCGGTGTAAACCTGTTGTTGTTTCTTGCAGTCGAATCTGTTACAAATTTTTCTCAGTCAGATGTTATATAGAGTACGTTTGCGGTCAATTGCCATGCTTGTTTCAAGCGCTGGGGTCGATAGGCGGGGTTTGGCTATTTTGGTTCTGTGGTAAGTTTTTTTTATCTAGGATGGTGCACGGGTTTTACTATTCCTGCTCATATTATATTGTATTGATGTTTACTTTTATCGGATTTGATTTGATTTTCTCGCTATACCCGAAAAAAGAAAATTTGTTGTTGTTGGTTGTTTTAAAAAGATTGACTTCTGTGCAATCTGAGAATGCAATTGTTGGTGGCAGCAGTGTGGTACGTCTATCGGTGATTGATAGCAGATTTTTGTTTAAAGAATGTTTTTTCTTGGCATTTTTTTATCGTTCTTGCTGTGGGTGTGAATGACGTTAAAGGTAAGATGCGGTAGTGTAAGATGGACGAAACGCCGGTTAAGAGAGCCTTCTAATGGTGCACGAGGCATGTTAATAGGGTATTTTTTGAGTCATTTTGTACGCTTTTTTTGTTTTTGTATTAATCCTTCTCTTACGCGGCGGATGTAGTTGGTTTACCTTTCTTAGGTGCAGCCACGATGACCCAACTTATTGCGGAGCTTTTGTGGCAAAGGACTCTTGGTTACATCGGGTCTGGGATGGAATTCTGGGTTGGTCTTTGAGTTTTTCTCTTTTGGTTTAGAAGATTTTGCTGCTGGCAGGTTGCACGTTCATCTGGTTTTTGTTGACCTATACTTTTATCCGTTTTTTTTTGTCATACTTTGAGTTTCTTTTCTTATTAGGGTTCCGTGATTACAAGTTTGGTTTGGTCAGTTTGAATCTTTTTCTTATTTTTTTTTCAGGTATTTGTTGGTTTTGACGATTTTTATTTGTTATTATTGGGTTTGGGAAAACCTGTTTTTGCGGATTCATTTTTTATAAAACGGCTCTGATGGTCTACTTACTACGAAAATGTTTAGCAAATACATTTTTTTCTGTATGACGGCCGAGTTTGTTCATGTGTTTTTAGTTTAAATTTTTTAGGTGGCACATTGTTCACAAAGTTTTACGTGAGGTATCTATAGATAATGCTAAATCTATAGAACAGTTTTGTTGGTTTTTTTGCATTTGCTAGTGGTTTGGCCAAATTTGTCTCGGTGTTTTAAGCTCTTTGTACTTGTTTTATTGCTATCTAATGGTACATTACCACAGCACTTCGTGGTGATCTCTTTAAAATTGGGATGTTCGGCGTTGGTTTCTATATAAGGGGTTAGTAGCTCTGATAACGGTGAATTGGTGGTTAACGTCCAGTAGTTTTTTTGGTTGCTAATGTTTATTGGTGCCGTTAGCTTGTATCTCTCTTAAGAGTTGATAAATCATTGTAGTGTACAGACTGTTTTGCTGACACAGTTGTACTGCGGCTGTTATCATTATTGAAAGGACCAACGTTAGTGGATTTTTTTGATTTTTATAGTTTCTGAAGAGCATTTGTGGAGATAATTAATTTTTTCAAACGAAAATCATACTTGAAACTTTTGTAATGGTAGTATCTGTCTCCTTTGTTTGTGGTTCAGAATTGCTCTGTGGCCAACATTAGTGGCTTTGGGCGGATTGATGTACAAATTTCAAAATAGGTTTTGGTTGTTGGATTAGTGCAATTTTTTGGGAGGCTATTTAGCAAGGTACACATTGCTTTGACGATCAAACTTTCTATAACAAGTACATTGGAAGAATTACAGATTTTAAATTATGTTGATTAAGGGCCGAATTATTCACCTTTCTATAAAGTGCTCTGTAGCATTACTGATAAGATTGCCATAAATAAATGTTTATTCATCTGTCAATAGTGACAACTTGTCATCAAATTAAATTTACAAGACAGATAAATTATATAGATCATTTTGGACCGTCAGTACAAAAATTACTAAAAGAACATAACCTTATGCCGTTTTGTTTTACATGAATGTAACCACAAACTAATAACAATAAGCAGTAGTACCACAATCGTTTTCTTTTTAGTAAGTCTATCTTTGTCTTTCTTACGGATATGTATATAAATATCTTTTTCTATTAAGTTGTACTAGCCGCATAAAAACATTATAAGCGTTCAGTAATTACTTGTTATTTAAAATGGGATGAATACACCCAAATTTTATATAAGTGACCTATAAGTTTATTGAACACGTAACTAATCAATAACTTACAGAACAGATGAATAAACCGACTCTAAAACATTTTTGATGAAAAATGCAGATTATAATATATACAATGCGTTTTATATAATATGAGCATACCGATCATGTTGGCGATATCACTATCAAACCATCAATCGTGTTTTTTAATTGATCCAAACTATTTTGTAGAACAAATGCGCAATGTACTCAATAGATATGAGAAACTTCTGTATCTTATTTATCAAAGATAATCTGCTTATTGATTAGAATGTCAAAGACAAGGAGAGATGTTGTAAGAAAATTTGACTACAAACAGCTTTGTCTAAAAACCAATTTGGCAAGTTAAGATTCAAAATTTAGAAGAAATTCAAATTTGAATTAAATCAACTTTTGAAAAAAATAGAATATACTCTGAAAGATTGAAGCATTGCCAGCACCCTAATTTGAAAGGATTTTCAAATATATCTGCTAAAGTTCTTAACATAGTACTTAACTATTTAAGTTATAAAATTACAATGAGCTTGAAGAATAAAATATGAATTCATATTAAAACTCTGAAGCGATTGAAAAGATTAAGTAATTTGATGATTTATTGTTGGATAAGGAGTTTGCAATTCTTCGATACCCTAGCTAAAATAAAAACTAATTTACATATCACTTTTAAGATTGATTAAGTATAAATATATCAATTTATTTGTTTTGTATTAATTAATATACTTTAGTTATATAATTTCTACATCAATGAATGATAAAATAAACTTATTTATTACTACTAACAATAACATTTATGCAATATTACAATGCTTGAATTAATATAAAAAATATACATTTTCTGGTAGTTTGTTTGTGTGTTATATTGTTATTATTATAGCTTATAGAAAGTGTCAATCTGATCAACATCATAAATTAATTAATATGTCTCCAGGCCATCATTTCAATTGATAAACAATACATAAAATAATACGTTTCTATATTTAAATTAATCCTTGCTTACAATTATTAAAAAATAAATTATTTATTTTTAAATTATTTATATTAACTCCTATTAATTAGTATAATTTATCTATAGGTTTGAAAAACTGGACATAACGCCGAAGAGTGCACAAAAGATAAAGCCAGTGCTGGAGAGATGGATGAAGGAAGCTGAAGATAGGTGGGTATTTATAATGGGTTATAATTAACCGACCATTAAACATTAATTATAATTGCAATTCGTAAAATTAATTACCTCGAAAAAAAAATTAAATAAGAGCTGTAAAAATAATAATAAGAAAACGATTAAAAAACATTATTTGAGTGCAGTAGTAAGATTTTAATGCACTTGAAAAAGCGGTAATTATGTAAATTTTAGGGATTCATAATTATTGGCCGGGATGTATTTTTAAATATATACAACCTGCAGCTATATATTTATGTTATATAGTTTATCGGAGGGGTTATTTATGTTAGTTTTGATTGCGCTTGGTAATAAGATTAATGGATTATTGTTTTTTATTCATGCAATTAAAACATTTGAGAATGTAGAATTATTTATTGGTAATATCTAGTGCATTAAAATTTCATGGCATTAACTTAAAATCATACATGTTTGAAATAAAATTATAATTTAATGGATTTTACAAATAAAACTGAATTGAGATGATAAATGTCATCGCCTGTTGGAATTTCAAGCAACAGCAATTTTATGTTCTTTTTAAATGCTTAAAAAAATTTAAAGTATCGTTGGTAATTTGTTTTTAGCAACTAATAATTTTTTTGGTTGTTTATGACGTGATTTAATTAATTTATTTGTGTTTTGAAGAATATAATAAGCAATAAAGCGATAAAGTATATATTCCAGATACAAAAGTGGACAGAATCATCTGACGGACTTCATCGGCATTGAGCCCTCCAAGAAACGTAAAAGAAGGACGTCCTTCACACCCCAAGCCCTAGAATTATTGAATGCACATTTTGAAAGGAATACTCATCCTTCAGGTAAGCAATATCGTAGCCACTAAATATTCATATTTAATTTTAAATTTGATCAAAATTAATTTTCTAAAATAAATTTTTATTAGAATATTCAGATTGAAAATGAAGTGATTTGCTTGTTTTAACGTAAGCTTTATATAGATTCTATTGTCTTATTCCATTACGATCATGATGAAGCTTATTTCCGGTAACATTTTCCGTGTTTGTATAAATAGCTGGCTATAGCGGAAGTAACAATTTCCATTGTGTTGTGCAACCACTAATCAATAAAAAAATGAATTTTCAGAAATAATAATCTGTTTACTTTGTCTTAATTAGTCTCTTATGTTAACATTTATTTTTTTTACAAATAATTTTCAATTCTGATATGGTTTAGTTGAACAGTCTATGAAATTTAAAGTTTTGCTTTAACTGAGATTTTTCAATTGTTATTTGTTATTTACCGTTTTATTTTTACCTCAGAAGTCTTTTATCTATTTAAACATAGCATTAAGCTCAACTACAACTGTGAATAAGGGAGAAGATTAACAAAACGTTAAAACAAGAATTAATTTTTTTTTTCATAAATTTTAGTAAATGAGCAGTTTAAGATTACCTATCACTCAATAAAAAAATGTTTTTGCTTATTAGCTTGTGTCAATCTAGCATTGGTCGTTATATGATTTTTTTTTTAGATTTTTAGTAAAATTGAAGCAATTACATTACCGCCGCCCACACATACCTATGATTTCTTCTATCCTCCTATCTTTTTTTTAAATAATTTGTGGTAGATTTAAATTGATTGATATTTACGTTGGGTATTTGTTATAAATAGTTTTTGCTGCGCGTCAAATGTGAGAATTTCTCTAATCAGGCAATCAAGTACGTTTGAAATTTTATCTTTGCGCATAAAACAAATATTGCATTTAAATTATTTTCTGCTGTTATTGCCATGAAAACTTTTAATAACAGGAACAGCGCGCACGATTATTATCTTTTCTACTATTCATAAGGAGGGGACACATTCTTTGAATGGTTTTGGCAAGCGTAATAGATAAGGGCTTAATAATATATAAATATCATTCTATGAAAACTAATGATTGATAATATAGAAACTACTGACTCGTTTTGCTCATTCTTGCTGCTAAAAACGGCAGGGTGCTAAAGCTTATTTTTGGCTTACTGATTTGTATTACTTTATCTTCTTTTACTCTTTATATAATCATTTAACTATGTAGGTGAATGTGGTTATTTTATTATTTGCTTTATTGGTTTTGGATTCTTTGCCACCTAGGTGGTGCAGTGGTTAGCATACTTGACTGCTACACCAAGGGTCTCGGGTTTGAGTCTGTAGGGTCAGTTTTTTTGGTTAAGAAAAAATGTGTTGTGATGAGTATTTTTTCTTTCGGATAAGAAGAAGATAAGAAGAGAATTAGTAGGTTTGTTGTACTGCCTTGATGTTGTATGCACGTTAAAAAGCTCAATAATTTAGATTAGAGTTCCTGAATTTGCGGCAAAATTTCTAGATGTGGTAGTCTTTACCTCTGGCGTTGGTGATAGCCCTGGCAGCAGAAATATACCGACGGTAAATAAATGATATAACTAACCAATTTGGATTCTTTAATACATACAGCATTGATCAACAATACAATATAAATACAGCATTGTTTGCATATTAGATTAAGTAGACTAGGCATTCTCTGTTGTTATCTAAGCATGTTTTTAGTAAAATTTTTTGGTCTTGGTATTTATTTATATTGGGTTGATGTGTATTGTAATTCTTATATATTTACTCGATTGAATGTTCTTCACAATTCTCAAACTATACCAAGATATTCAAGATAAACAAGATCAGTTCTCCAACATGATTTTCTAAAACATTGCTGGCGCGTTTATGAAAGCGTAGATCATTACTTTAAATAGTACGTTACTCAGTCTTGTGCGGCAAAGTTTGTAAAATGTTGATGTTCTTTTACCATGGGAATATGTCAGTACTAGCAAACTGGCTCAAAATCTTTGAAAGTCTTGTCGGTTTTGGGTAAAGGTGCGGCTTCTTTGTGAGTTTTTTAGGTTTTAAGGTTTGGGGTTGGCTTGTATTATCTTGATTTGCAGTGGCCGAGCATTAGGTTGCTTCTACTGATGCTTAGGTTGGTTCTTGAGATGGTGTTAGGTGTCCTGACTTTACTGTTTTTACCTTGGCAGTAATTTGATTTTTGCTATCATTGTCGTTGCGTTCTGGGCCAGTGGTATTTAATTTTTCCAGACCACATGCATACAGGGGATATCTCTGTAGCTAGTTCTACCGGTTTTTTTGCGGGCAAAATTTGTTGGCATTGTCTAAACAGATGCTGAAATGATACTTAATTTGGTTTGTGCTTGATAGTAATAACTTATATCTTATACATTTGTTTTTTTTGCATGTAAAGGTCTAGAGGATAATGATCTAATAATAATAATAATAATAGTTTGCAGGTCGGATTTTTTACTTCTATCAGAAGGGGCTCTGCTTCTTTTTTTATTTGTTAAGTTTTTGTTTTGGTTGTTGGGTTTTGGGTTGTGCAAGCACCATGCATTTCTTTGCCCTACGTTGGGCGTTATTTGTTATCGGCACCCACTTTAAAAATTAGTAGGTGGACGTCGACGGGATGAACGTTTATCCTCCCCGAAGCACTCCTACCGCCAACAAGGAGCAATATTATGCACAGGCAACGGGAAATTAGACGCAAAACGCTAATAGGTCATCAGTTAAAAATCAGCTTCTAATCCGCTTGGCTCAAGCAAGCAAAGTTGCAAAATGATTTTATTATCTTTTGTGCATCTCCTAGCTTAATAAGCTAAAAACTATTTTTCCGCTAGTATCCCAGACATAGTCATGGTACAAGTTCTCTACAAACATCTATATGGCTGGCACACTCCACAGGAAGGTCACTATAAAGTACAACATTCAGGAATCAAAGGGGGAAAAGATTCTTTTTCCAATCCTCAAAAAATACAAATCTTCAAATAATGTAGACATTAGAGCTTCTGTTTATTAGATCACATTCTTTCTTTTGTGTACTTTTGTTGGTTTTTACTGTACCAATATTTTTGATATAGTTTTGTTGATTTTTATTATGACCCGGTTTGTAATTTTTTTTCTTTTACCATTAAGAGTATTGTGATAATTAAGGCTAGTTGTTTCTAAGACTATTTTCTTGAGTTTGCTATAATTTTTTGTTAGAACTTTACATGTTTTGTTTGATTGGTTGTATCAAGCTGGTTCCACGCACAGCACTCTTGATCACCGAAGAGAGCTTATGACTTCTGCCACTACACATTTTTATAAATTTAGAGTTAGAGCATTTGTTATTTTTTGTGGTTTTGATATAATGGTTTTACATTAAACAAAATTGTTGTCATAGATATCTTACGTGTGTTTAGTATTATTTGTTTTGGTACTATTGGTTTGTTTACTTTTATCTAGCCACGTATTGAGGTTTATGCTATTTTCTTTGCATAGTTCATTAATGAGCGAAAGATTTCTTAAATTGTGTAGTATTTACTACTACACAGGTTGGAGATTACTATTGATTCCTGTTGAACTTCATACATTGGTGAATTTTTTTTTCGATTTACGCGATTATTAACAGGTTGTGATTTGTCTCATGCTTTTATAAAAAAGGGTGTTTTAATACGAGTGATTGGATTTTAATTTCAAATAAAACAACAACGGTTTGACATACCAATTTGGATTTTGCTTAATTTTGATGCTTAGAAAAGTTATGTTTGAATCAAGATTTTGTTCAATTGCCTACATTAACGCACCCGATTGCTCTAATAATTGATGACCTTGTCTTACATTTGCGGTTGTATACCGGCAATAGCTTGACTTCCAAATGTTCTGTGGATTGTTCTTTGACGTAGTCTCAAAGAAAATAAGCATCAAACTTCTCTCACAGCATATTGAGTTCTTCTTTATACCGGTTGCTATTGACTGCTCTTCCTTCCTCATTTTGGAAGAATAAATGTTTGATGTTACTGCCATGCTATAAACTTAACCACGCGGTAAGCTTTTTGGGTAAAGTCATTTTATTGCAACATTGTTGTTCTTGCACTAATAACAGCAATTTTGTTTATCAACTAAGCCATTCAGCCACCAATAAAGATGAGTTTTTTTGAATTCAGATTGTTGACTATTTAGTTGTATCTGTTTTGGGTTTATTCATCTTCTGGGTGCTTTTTTTCTAGCACATTTATTTTGATTGTCAATAAATGTATTGGGACTGTTCTTGCAATAACTTACAATGTTTTTGTAGGCATCATCTGATATGCATCCTCGTTTTTCACGTTTTCTAACTTACAATGTTCTTGTATGCATCATCTGATATGCATCCTCACTTTTGTCTTGTTTTCACAGTAGTGTTTTTCATCTAACCTATTTGTTAATTAAAAGTAAAAGTCATTTTACTGACATTAGGTCTTTTTTTAAATATTTTTTTGCCGTCATTTTTGTTTGATGCTCAGTTAATGTTTTTGTTTTATAGCATTACATTACATTTTTCGGTTTTAATTTGTTTTGTTTGTTCTGTAATTCATTTTTTGCAGAAAAACATTATTTGGTTTGCCTTTGGAAATGCTGCAGTGCGGGTTTTCGGTATGGATTCTCATTCTACGCATGTTCAGGCTGCATTATCTAGTTGACAGTCTTCTAAGCTTTGCAGTTTAGTTTGACTCATCCGCATTACTACGATTTGTGATACTCCTGATAGGAATAGCTTTATGTGGTTTATTCTCTGACAGTTTTTTCACAAGTTACTATGTTCTGTTGCAAGATTATTCTTGTTTTGCTTTTGTTTGAGATTTTGAAAGCAAATTTACTTTCAACAAACGTTTCTGTAGTTCCTTTTTTGCTAGTTGGTCTGCATTAATATTCTTTTCTACACCATGAGCCATTGGTATCTAGATTAGCAATATTGTAGCGATATTGCTTCCATTTTCACATATTCCAGCTTCAGTGCCATTTTGAGCAGTCGCTTTCTTATATTTTATTAATGACATTCTATTAACATAAAAGTAAATCTTTGTTATTTTCTAAATCAGTTAACAATATGTAAATAATTTCTAAAAACCTTGTTCTAAAAGCTTACAATATCTCTGATGGAATTAAATACTAGTCACAGAAAGTTAAATGTTTTATTGCAGATATTTGTATTGTGCTATTATTTATTGATTTAAATATTATTATTTTTAATTTGTTGAATGTGTTATAATATATGTTTTTATTATTTGCAGGAACTGAAATCACCGGCCTAGCACACCAACTCGGCTACGAACGAGAAGTCATCAGAATATGGTTTTGCAATAAAAGACAAGCTTTAAAAAACACAGTGCGGATGATGTCTAAAGGCATGGTGTAAAGAATAAGAACTCAACACAAAACATAAAGTATACATACAAAGTTCTGTGATTTACAAAAAGTTTATGTTGAAAACTGGAACGTTTGTGTGTAAACAGAAGCCAAGAAAAATAATAAAAAACTTTACAACATTAAAAACGCAATATTCCGGCCTTAATTCCTAGGCACGTATTTGGTTTAAAAATATGTGATTTTAAATAAGTTTTGTGAACATTTTATAAACAAAATAGAGGACAAGTAGTGTTGCAATATTGAATGCATCCATATTGAATTAAAATTCTTGCTAGTCATACTCGACTAACTCAACTAGTCATTCCAAAAAAATAAAATTCCACAAAATTTGAAAAATATGTGATGCATTCAAATTCAAAACACACATATCTAATCAGTGGAAACGAACCACGATAAAACTGTATACGTATTTCATATATATTTAAACAAAAAATTGTAAATAAAATATAATAATATAAATAGTTTTATAAATGACCAAGTGGTGTTTGATGCAGGTTAATAATTCTCCAGCGGATTAAATGCATCTACAATCAAATTACTTATTTTTTATTTTATGTTTAATTAAATTTTTGATTTTATTTTATTTATTCATTATTGAAAGGGTGTAATTGATTGTATTATTTTTTTGATCTAATAAGTGTATTTATGTAATGATAACGTAGTGATAAAAATTGTGCGATGTAAATGTACATTTTACACCCCTTCAATAATTCCTTTCACAATTTATCAAAATTGAATTTTTATTTAAACAACAAATGTGATAAAATTGATATTTGGCTTTAATCGTTTGGATAAGTCACATTTTTATACGAAAAAATTATTGTAAATTATTTGTAAAAAAATTTTAATTTATACATATATATATTTGTGTGTGTATATTTTGTTTTTGTACAAAAATATAGTAGTTGTATAGGCTATAAGTAGAAAACTAATTGAAAGAATAATTTTGTGTTCTTCCACCCAGTTCATCAAAGCTTCCATGTGCAATTTATTTTCATCCCATTGCATGTTAATTATTTTCTAAAAAAACCAATTGTATCCTCAACAAGAAAAAAATGTACTAATTAGATCAGTTGTGAATTTAACAATGTATTTAATTTGTTGTAAACAAATAGAGCATTTTGTTTCCATATAAAACTAACTTCTTATTTAAGTCCTTCAATTAGTTTTCCGAATATATAATTTTTTTTAAGTAGGGGATGTCGTCATCTCTGAATGAAACCAAAGTTCCTACTAGGAGATAAGAAATTCTGAATGTTGTATATAGTTAGTGATTTAAGCAAGAATTACTAAGGAAATAAAAATTAACGATTTAAAATTTGTTTAGTGAAACCAAGGAAAAATAAAACTTACTAAGAAGGAAAAAAACGTAAAATAAAAAAAATAAAGTCTGTGTCAGATTTAGTATTATGTGAATTACCAATTTAGTGATATAAAATTAGTAATGTGAATGACAATTGTAAATGTTCGTGATGTAGATGTATACCGAATAAAAAATTATTGTGCTATAAAAATTGGTAATGTTTAATTTGGCTTAATTTAATTAATTAGCAAATATTGGGTTTATATGTTAAAGTATTGCCAAAATATTGTATTGTATTGTCTTAATTATTTATGTACAGCTTGCACAAGGCAAGCATTATTTGTTCATATTTATTGAGGTTACTCTTTAAAATTCAAAAATACCTAGTTACAATTGGAGAAAGGAATACACGAAGCAATTGTAGGGTGCCAGGTTAGTGTAGAAGGAATGGTACACATGTATGGACTTAAACGAAAAAGCGCAACAATCGCAAAGAACCTGGAAACCATGAAGTTGATAATAAATTAGTGTTGACAGTGTTATTTGTTAGCATTAAACTAATAGTTAATGTACTATTTAAATTGTTATTTGGGTGCAGGTAAAACGTCTGAGGTTGTGTCAAAGGTTGTTAAGTAATGGACTAGCTATAGATTGTTAGACTATTTGTTGATAGAAAGGTTTTGTGAATCTTTACCTTACAAGTTCTAAGAGAAAAAGGTTTGATTACACAATGACTAGGGGAGCTTTCAGGGGGTGTAATTCAGCAATTCAGCTTTCTGAGGTTATTTACACATGGCATGGATGGACCCAGGGGGCGGTCTTGGACATGTGTAATACAAAGTACAGAAATGACAGTGAGATCATCGAGTAACTGACAGCTATATCATGCTTAGAGGGCGATAAAATATTGTTATTTATACAATGGCAGCTCTGGGGTTGTATGTTAACAATGTATCGCAGTAAGGTCTTATACGTAACAATCAAAAGCATGTTGTGCACTGGCAGTTGAGGTTTTGGGGTTACACAATAACTGCATAAGATTGTCAAGCTTATACATTCTATTGGGCTTTGAGGTTGTATGCCCTGCACATTAGAATGGATATTGTAGTATAACTTTGGATTGTGTTAATTAAATTACTAGTATTATAGTATACTATGTATTGATGTCAGTATGGGTATTTTGGCATCACGATTTATTGGGTCCTATGCTAGAGAGAAATTCTATGTTACTTTTACAGAATATATTGGCCATTATGTGCAGTTTTAATTAGAGAGAAGCTTGTGGGAACGATAATGGGTCGTAGCTGTAGCTCGCTATGGAAGAGGACAAAATAGTCCAAATCAACTCGAGCGCAGTGCAGTGGGACAAAAGGGGGACGAAAAAAGGAGTATAAGTGCCGTTTATGCGATGATTTTGCGTCAAATTATTGTTTGGCAACAAGCGGATAAAACAGTAAATTTGTGATTAATTAATTAATAAACGCACGGTGTGGTGGATGGAAGATTTAGCGTTTGTTGCGTCACTTAAATAAAAAAAAACAAATTTATATAACTAGGTATAACAATAATAAATATTTTAAAAGAAAATTGAACAAAATCAAAAAAATAGTAATGCAACTGAAGATTATAGGAAACAAAACTGAAAAACAAACTCAGAAGAAAGAAATTTAAAAATCAAAAGTGTAGATATAAAAGTAAAAAAATTTTGAAAAAAAACGTATATGATGTACACATAATAGAAGGATAAATTTAGATATATTATCAAATCGTTAAAGAGATAGAGGACAAGCCAGCAAAATAGGGAAAAATATAATAACAAAAATATAGGATTCTGAAAAACGTCTACTCGTGAATAAGAAGGGTACTTAGAAAACAAGTAAAGTGTGTTTTTCTAGATTTAATAAAAGCTTTTGATTGTATTCAATGAAAAAATAATTTTAAAGGTTTTATAAAAATATATTAATCTGGAAATGTAGAAGATTGTATATGGGATATAAAGTAACAATGAAATTTTATGGCCAAAGAACTAAGCAAATGCCAAAGGAACAAGCCGATGGCAAGGTTGTATAATACAAAAAATGTTACAAAGCTTACTCTTGATTTTTGCTGGCGGTTAACGCTTAAGTTTGCAGTCAGGTATAATTAGTCTTGACAATAATTATTTTACCCTGCAAAGCTACACAATTCAAACAACACTTAGAAATTATTAAAATTATCTGCTATTCCGAATTAAAATATTATTGTTTGGCTCTTTTTTTTAACTGAGCAAAGGGGCCGCACTAATTTGTATGACCCAGATTTGATGGTATGATGACATCAACTAGACTTAGTGGCTATCTTGCAATTTAATTTTGTGTAGAGCTACATAAAATAAAATTTCTTGAGTCTGGACTATGCCAATAAACTACAGACTAAAGACAAACTTTTTTGCATGATTTTTTTGTATACATGTTGTTGGGATCAATGCAAATATTATGTTTATGGACGCTAATTATTGCAAGCGTTGCGAGATACTGACGTAAACTGATGTTAAAAGAAAGTTATAGTATATAGAGCCGTAAAAAAAACAATAAATGAATATTGCTGAAAACTAACATCTCTTCAACATTTGCTGCATCAACATCAATAGTGTAAAATATAATACCTACGGTATCATACAGAGTGTCTTTTTCAGTAAGGCTATGGACAAATCTATCAAAATTATTATAGGCTACACTTGTCAATAAATTCGGCAATTGCATTTAAACAGATCTGCGTTTTGCTTGTCAAAACAAAAGTCGTTTATGTCTCTAGTTCTTCAAGACAAGCTTAACTTTTTGTATAATTTTTTTTTTGTAAACATGTTATTGGGGTAGTAAAGATACTATGTCTGAAGACGCCAATTGTTGCAGGCGTCGCGAGATGTTAGCTGATGTAAAAAAAAGTAGTTATAAACTCAGTTTGGAGAAGCTTTTGTAGTCATATTTGTTTAACGCTAGCTTGTAGCAGGATCTTCTGATTGTACAATTGTTTATAAACTTTTTGGCGCTCATGATAAAATTGAGAAGATGGTAGAGTTTTTTTTTCAACTATCTATTATTGTGGTTAGCCGAACAATGATGGTAAAAGCCAGTCCCATCAACCTGTTGGAGACTTACGGGATGTGTTTTGTTAGTTTTGCAATGACTAAACCACATCAGTCTAAACAGAAAGTATTTGTCAAAGAACTGAAACTAACAAGTCTACCGACAACAAAATATCAGAACACCTGTAACGTGTACCGCGTAGAAAATGGTGGAAAGAAGCAAATAAACTGCTGTGGAAACAAACAAGTGTTTTTTAACCTGATTCTTTTAATTTTTTTACACAAATCCAACTCGTTTTTTGCCGACAGTTAGCCGGAGCTGCCATCTTGGGTGTGCATCTCTGCTGCTGGTAAGGTGTTACAAAGAGTTGGTTTATTTAGCAGCAATATTTAATTAGTGGTGAAATATCTTAGTGACTAGGTAGCTTAGCAGTTTGGTCTTTTGGTCTTGTTTTTTAAATACGGCGGTGATTTGGAAGTTTTATAATAAGCTGTGAGTTTTGTCAACCTTTTTAAATAACTTAGAGATTTGCGGCACAAAAAATAGTTGTAAAACACAATTACTATTATTCTTAGCTTTGCAATGACCACTATAGCAGTTTAAGCAAAAAATATCTATCAAATGACTCAGGCCCTGTCAAAAGTTAGCCGGAGCCGGAGGGTGTTACAAATAATTGGCTACCAACGTGGGCCGTTATTGGAAAGAATAAAAACATTTATGAGCAGAAGAAGTTAAAGACACCATCTTGGAACTTATTTTTTATTTTACGAAGATAAGGACTTGCAGCAAGAAGCCAACAGCAACCACGTAATTGGTATTGGCAACGCAAAACCAAACAAGCAGAGAAAAAAACTTGTCTTACCAACAATAGACAACATGTTCAAATTAAGTGTAATGGAACCCAGCAATAGTCTGTGGTTTTTTTCAATAGTAATTATTTAAAAGAAAAACGGTTTCTGCAACGATTTTGAAAAATTAAATCAAATATCCAAAGCAGACGCACACCTTTTCCTTTTTGTGACATCGATACTGGACCGTTTAATGAACGCTAAATTTTTATCGTCGCAAGATATATTTTTGGCATACTGGCAAGTACCGACTGCGAAACATAGTCGAGATATTACAACTTTTTAAAACGATTAATAAATCATATATTAGTGCTGGAGTTTGAATCAAAGGTATTCGTTTATTTAGACAAACACGTTTGAAGAGTATTTGATCGTACTACGGAAAATAATGAAAAAGATATAGCAAGCAAAGTTTACATTAAATATAGATAAATGTAAATTTGACTGCGAAAAATTATACTTGGGCTGTGTTGTAAATTCAGCAAGATTACAAGTAGATAGCAAAAAAGTAAATTTTTTAGTTTCTAAAATAAAAAATCAAATTCAAAAGTTTACCTGCATAGCAGCTTGGTATGGACATTTTACCTAGAATTATTTAATGATCATAGGAATCAAAGGAAGTTTAACTCCAGCGTCTTTTCTAGCGTGTCTTGTTTGCAATTCGATAGTTTTGGGAATATATTGAATTTTGTGTAATTACGGACCATTTCTTGTTAATATAGCTATGGACAATGAAAGATTGAAGAAAATTTTGGATTTGTTGTTTAATTTAATATTTAGTACTGATGATACTTTGGATTTAGATTTTGAAACAGTAAGAAAGTGAGTTTTTTAGAGTTAAAATTGACCATGTTGAGAGATTTAGATATTGCTTTGAAGTCTTTGTTTATAGATGTTACAGATTCTAACCTAAAAATTTTAAGACGCCATTTGTCGGTGTAGTCTTTGGAAAGTATGAAGAATGAAGGGTGCTATTATCTACTATGAATAAAACTTTTTTTATTTAAAAAAGTTTATTAATATAAATCAAAAATAAAGTTGGCAAAAGAACAGAACCTTGAGGAACACCATCATTTATGATTTTGCAGTCAGAATTTAAAACCATCAATTTTTATTATAATTTTTCTATTATCATAAAAACTATTGATGAGATTTACAGTTTCTTTATTAAGACCTAAACAATGGAGCTTGTTGACAAGATTATGATGCCATACCCTATCAAACGCTTTGGAAATGTCTACTGCAAGATTTTCTCCTTGTTTGTCTAAAGTAAAATTCCATTTGTGACTAACATAAGTTAGAAGTTCTACTGTCGAACGTTTTGATCAAAATTGATATTGAGTGTCTAAGATGTTTTTTGTTCTATGAACTTGATAATGTGAATATTACTATATTTTTTAAATTTTTTTGACAGATTAGACAATAATGCAATTGGTATTCATAACTCTTTTAAACTAATCTTATAGTTGGTAGAATTATGTTGGAGTTAGTTCTAGTGTTGTAGCTATGAATATTTTCCTGTTTAATTTTATCCGAAACGTTGTCCTTGGCGTGTAATAAACAATTCAACACAAATGTGGCTGGTACTGTTAATATATTTAAAATCTTGAAATAAGGACGGCAGCTAGTCAGTTGCTCTTTTTTGCAGAACAAAAATGCGAGTTGATAGTGGAAAAGTTCCCCATAACAATATCCCATAAGTTAAAATACTATGAATATATTCAAAATGATTTTTCTAAGCAAATATACATAAGTTTTTAGTTAGTTTACATGCTAAACCACAGCCGTCTCTAGAGACGGCTGTGGCTAAACTCTCTATATGAATTTCCCAAGTAAGCTTTAGTTGCATATGTAAAAATTTACCACTCTCTATTTTAAACAAACTGTTGATGGCAAACTGCATGGAAACAGTCTTGTTTGTATTTATAACAAGTTCATTTGTTTTTAACCAAAACATTGCTTCATTCAGTCTTTGATCAACACTAGAATTTATATCCGTTATGTCTTGTAATAAAGTTGTATCATCAGCATACAAAAAAGTTTTAGCAGATGTTATATTACTGCTCATGTCATTAATATATATTAAAAATAAAAGAGGACCTAGGATTGAACCTTGAGGTACCCCAACAGTTAAATTGCCTTTTCTGACCAACTATTGTTAACCACAACATATTGATCTCTGTTTTCAAGATATGATTTCATAAGCATTATTTAATTATACGAACCCTACCTATCCTAGTAGGGTGTTACACAACAAATACTAATACAACAATTAATCAAATTTTGCTTATTAAAACACTTGTCTAAACTGGCCTCTACACTGTAAACTAAAAAAAAAAACAATTATTAACACTAGCTGCTCGATGTTTATAAGCGACCACGTGTTGTATTGACTCACGCTCAATTGTGTTTACTCAGTCTTTTGCTTGTTCTTAAAAGAGCTTTATTATTTTGTGCGGTTGTTTATACGTGTTTTGACTGTAGTATTATCAACATATAAAATTACTTTACTTAATTTATTATTACATAAATGCTAGTCTTCCTCAATGTACTGTTCTTTTGCCGACTTTATTTTTGATTTACATCACTAAACCTCTTTGAATAACTAAAAGTCCTAGTCATTTTTATTAAAGTTATTGGACGTCCTTCAATATTTTTTTGAAATGGTTGGATGGCACTTAAGATTTTTTTTTTTTTTAATTTTTGTAAGTCGTTTATTAAAATTAGCTCGTTTCGGAATTTTATACAACTTCCTTCTTTGCGCTTTTTTAAACTAATATGTTCCAGCTTTTTCAGTAATTCCGTAGCAAGCGGTTCAAATGTGTTTTTTGTTTTGTCAATGAAAACATTATGGTGGCCTAAGGGTATCAATTTATTTAAATTATTGGAAGTCTTTTAATATATTTTTTTTAAATAGTTGAATGGCACTTGTTTGCGATACAATGCTATTAATTTTTACATGTCATAAAACAAAGATTTATGTTAATTGAATTTTATAACATTTATAAGTACCTGCTGTTAAGTGGGTGCACGTGTTTTTACTAAATCCTCTTCAAAGAGGCTTAAATTCCTGGAATTATGAATTAGCCCTTGTAATTAGCCATCTGTTGTGTCCCACCACTATCAGACATGAATTTACCTTTTTTGTATTTGTACAATTTATGAGCAGTTCCGTTTCTACACTTGTACTAGCTACACTTGTAACAAACTTGTAATCAGACTTGCAATACAATAAATGCTTTTTATGTGAAAGTTATTTTTATTTTAACGTTATATTAATGTTTGTGACATCAATAATTAGATGTAAAAGTTGTTAAGACAACAGTTAATTTACATCGCAAACGCAATCCACGGCCGTCTTCTGAACCAGGAAGAATATCAACTGCCGTACACAAAACAGCACTTTAAAAAACTTTTTCAAATTCTGTGTGTCATTATTAAAATTAGGGGACGCGTCGAAAGTTTATACAATTTTTGAATATTTATTTTTCTATGACTATAGAATGGAATGAATGTACTTTCAGCTAAAACATGGGATGAGATTGCTCTTGCAACAAGCTATTGTACTCTTCCAAGTACTACAGTGTACAACAAATAGTACGAGTGTAATAGCTTGAGAACCACTGGCATATATAACAAAAATTAGTGTCTATGTAGCCTAATTACATAAACTAATACATTTTTTCTCTTTAGGTTTTTTTTTGTGAGAATACATTAATATATTTAGCAAAAAATTAAAAATAAAATTTAAGTATATTTGTGTTTTGTGCTTTGTACACAAATCTAATTTAAAAAAAAATTACTCGATTTTGTTTAAATGTTCTAAAATAGTGCGTTCATAACAAATAACTTACAAAAACATCTGTTATCAGCATGATAACAATGTAGATTTTTAACAAAATAGTTTCATATTAGCATAAAAAATTAGTATAAATATAGTACAAATATGTAAGAAACCATTCAGCACAATCATGTTGAAAGTACGCCTAATCTTATTTATAACCTTATTTATCCAGGTAAGTTAATTTAATTATATTTTTCAATAACTATATTATTATTTTCTATTAAGGTTCATTCCTGGAAAAACTGCAGTAATCCCAAATGTTTCCTGGAAGAAACATTTCAAAATTGTGACGCTTTTGATGAATGCATAATATCTGGTATAGGTATTTACAAATCGGTTATGGATTACTATAGCAGAGCTTATAATGTACATGAAGCTAATCAACAAGATATTGATGGTTTACAATTGGATAAACTTCATAAATTATTTGACATAAAGGTTGATGCAGGATTCAGACGGTGTCGTCATTTTAAAAACTCACATAATAGTATCACGTGTAAAACAAGGTGGCCTCAATTTGATTACTACAATCATTATAATAGCATAAAAGGTGATTTAAAAAGAGCATGCAAAGAAGTCCAATTAAAATTAATAAGTGCATGTGAAACTGCTCGCAAAAATTTAATGACACTGAGTAGTTGCGATATTAATCATGAATTTGAAAAACAAGTTGTTAAGCGATGGACTGACTGTATTAATTTAGATAATGTGTAAGTGTTTGTTAACACATAATAAACAAATGAATAATTTTTTATGTTTATGTTTGATACAACTTTAACATTTTTTGTTTCAATTTTAAAGTACCTTTTAAATATCTTTAGATTTCAACGAGTGAAACTCACAGTTATAAAATTTTGCAACAAGATAACTTTGATCTAAAAATAAACTAATCTAATTGAGATAACAATTTAAAATAAAAAAATAAATTGAGATTTTGTGACCATGTTTACTTTAGTTGCTGTTCAATTAAATAATATAATTTTCAATAAGTATGTGTGTATACGGGAATAGTCAAAATTACCGGAACACGGAATAATTCTCCAACCAATCAAAAAAATTCAAACAAAAGTTTTTTGGTTTTAAATTGTTTTGTTATTTGTTTTTGATGTTATTGTTCTTTTTATCCGTTTGGTTAAAATTAATGTTTGTTGGAAAATGTTCTTTATTTCAAAATTAGGAGATTGAATTAATTACGCATAACTCAAAAATTGTGCATTTTATAAAAAAAATTACAAACATAAAAAAAAAAATTATAAACATAAAAGGTGTATTTGAAGAAAATAAAGAAATTTAAATGGCTGCATTTAGCTCGATAGAATGTGGATTGTAGCGTGCCCTATGCTACCCTTCGTCACGCTCAATAGTATAAATAAAAACTATTTCCTGTTTTCCTTTTGCAGAACATTTCTCGTAGCGTTTCAAGCAGTTGTTTCAAGCATTTCAAAGCGATTGTACGTTTTTCAAATCAAAAAAACTTTTGATCAATGTTGTTTACGTGGCCAAGAAATGTATTGTTCACACTTTATAACGGCAAGCGTAATACATGTTTACAGTATGTGCTACAAAATATACAAGAATTTTTTATTCTCTACTAGTGAAGCACAGTGGGGCAGAATAAATAAAAATACAAAAAGTCTAAAACTAAAAAAGTAATTTAAAAAATCTTATTAATAAATTAAGGTGCTTTTTAATAAGATGGAATTAGAAATGACCAAGTAAAGTTTTGAAACTTTGGATTGGTATAGAATTTGATTTCCGAGTTAATTAAAAAAAAAACAGTAAAAAAATGTTTTAAATAAAATAGGATGCCAACAAACATATAAGAGATCTTACAAAGTTTCGTTTTATTTGCGAATGCATTAAGCGCATTGTATATAATCTTCCTGTTTTAATTCCAAAAACTTGTAGCTTGTAAATATAATTGAAGTTTTTAGTCAATTTCCATATTTTATGACAAATCTAGTTTTTGATCTTTTTACAATCAGACTTAAAGTGGCATATTTGGGCATTTCTTAAGTTTGCTTTATTAAATAAATAAATAAATTATAGATTTTATTTTGTCTAGAACTTCTAAAAACATGAACAAATTTTCAAAAATTGTTGAAACCAAGAAAAATAATAATTAGCCAAATTCACCTACTCAACAAAGATAACCATATTGTTATTGTAACTAATAAAACCCCAATTCTAGTACGGCCTTACATTTAAGTATGCAAACAAAAGTGCGCTAGAACTATTCCTGATATCAAAACTGTAGAAATAAATAACAAGGAAACTATTGCATAAATTGCTTTTGAAATATTAGTTATGAGATTTTTTGGAAAAGTGGAACAAAGAAAAAACTAAGGACCCTCAAGAACAAAAACTACGACATATTTGCAAATCTCCAACAGAACTTTCCTGATTTAATTTAGTAATTTAAAAACTTTGTTTCTTCAATTTATGTTTAACAATAATGCGTTTAGGAAACACAACTGTTTAATTACTATTAACCTTAGAAAGTTAAACACAATCAAGCATTTACTTAACAACCTAAAATTTAAAAAAAAAAATTTTTGGTGGTTAAAGTATATTCAACATAATTGTTTAGCAAAAATTAAAAAGTAAAAGTTATAATAACAGTTGATAACGGTTGCGTTTTCTAACGTACAGAATTTTTTTTTAAGTTTATAAGAAATCTTGGTTGACAACTTAGTTAAGTTTTTCAAACTTCTCTCTACACAATATAAAAAATAGCACTTGACCTATTTGCATTTTCAAACGTACACAGTGACAGAACTACAACAGTAATAAACAGTAGGGAACGAAGTAGCGACAAACACCAAAGAACTAAACTAAACTTTGCTAATGGGGAAAGTCGTAAAATAAAGTCGCAATTATCAAGTTGGAAACTAACAAAGTTGATTTTAAAAAAAAAGATATATATATATATATATATATATATATATATATATATATATATATATATATATATATATATATATAATAATCGGTTTAGAACGTCTTTTGACGTTGTCCGATGCCCGTTTGCCACTCTTTTTTATTGTCCCACTGTCCTTCTACTAGATTTTTTGCAGTCATTGCCGTTTTAATTCCCTGAATCCACCTTTTCTTTGGCCTTCCTTTTTTTCTTCTTTGTTGTGGCACCCATTCCATTGCTTGCCTAGGAAGTCTATTTAAGTTCATTCTTTTAACATGTCCGTACCATATTAATTGTCGTTTTTCTAAATCATCATAGACACTCCCTTCTATTCCCATACGCTGTTTAATAATCTCATTCCTAATTCTCTCTATTCTTGATATTCTTGTCAATCTTCGTAAGGCGTCCATCTCTACGGCTTCTATTTTCTTTTTATATTTATCTGTAACTCTCCATGTTTCTGATATAGTAGCTGGTTTTTTATCATGGTATCATATATGTTGTATTTGTTTTTATTTGTGATATCTTCATTCCAGAGAATTCCGTTCAGACATCCTATTGTTTTTTTGGCTTGTGTTATTTTAGCTTTTATGTCCTTTTCGTCAGATCCAGTATTGTCAAATATTGTGCCCAGGTAAAAAAATAAAAAGATACCAGCAATAAAGTAAATATAATATTTTGAAATGTATCTGGATTGAGTAACAAGTATAAATTTTTTTGAAAATACATAAGAAAATTTCATCTAATTGGAATGGTAAAAACATTGATAGATAAAAATAGTTTAAGAGACATGGGAGTTCAAATCTCTTCTTCTTTTTAGCGTGCTTCATCCGCTCCAAATATTAGCAATCATCATCACGATCTTCTCCTTGTTTACTGCATTGCAAAAAGTTGCAGCAAAGTCATGTCAAACTACTGACGTAGATTTTTACTTATTACTATGCTTCATTACGTGCTCGAGATATTCCAATTTTTTAACTTTTACAGCATTCACTACTTCCTGTTCCTTGCCCTTTCTTTGCAGAACCTCTTCATTACTAATGTGTTCTTTCTATGAGATATTCAGGATACGACAATATGTTTATAATTTGAAAGTTTTCAGTATTCTCTGTATCCTTTGATAGGGTCCAGTATTCAACGCCGTACATTAATGTTGAGAATGCGTAGCAGTGCAACATTTTGGTCTTAATTATGCAAATGCTCAAGGGGCTGTTGAAAACTTTTTTCATCTGAATAAATGTCGTTCTCACTTTTTCTATCTTGCATTTGATTTCTACTAAATAATCCCATAGTTTATTTACGCATGTGCCTAGATATGTGTATTTGTCCACCTGGTGTATGGTTTTGTTGTTGAGAAGTATTGTCCGCTCTGATAGATTATCTTTACTGACAAGCATATATTTAGTCTTTTTGATATTGAGATTGATTCTGTACTTATTGCTGACTAGCTTGATCTTATGCATCATCAGCTGAAGTCTTTGAGCTGTACTCGCCAATATAACAGAGTCGTCCGCATACCTTAAGTTGTTAATTATCTTGCCGTTGATCGATATTCTTTCCTGCACTCTATCTAGCGCTTCCTTAAATATTTCTTCCAAGTATAAGTTAAACAAGGTTGGCGAAAGCACACAACCCTACCTCACACCTCTGCAAATTTAGATATTCATCGTGTTTTGGTTTTTAACTCCGTCTGTTGCCAGTAGAGGATTGCTATTATGCGGATGATTTTGTCGTCGGCTCCGGGGGCTTAAGTATTTTAAGCAATTCTTCGCGTTTTACTCTATCAAACGCTTTGCTAAAACCTATAAAACACAAGTGTACCTTGCAGTTAACATCTCTGCACCTCTGGATTAATACATTAAGCGCAAATAATACATCTTGAAACCAAATTGCGTTTATTCAATATAGTCTTCGCATTGTTGGTATATACGGCGGTGTATAATTTTGAGAAATATCTTAAAGGCATGGCTCATTATGGTAATAGTATGATATTCGTCGCACTGCTTCGATGTTGGTTTTTTTAGAATAGTAATAAATGTGGATTTGAGCTATTCCGGTATAATATACTGCATTATGGCTGAAAGACTACGGTCGATAGCCGTTTGTACAAAACATTTTTTTTTTCGTCTATGTATTATACCTGTTCAAAATGTTGTAAATTACTTGTGCAATAAAAATGTTATATATATATATATATATATATATATATATATATATATACTGCATTATATAGTTGAGTAAGCGTATTTATGGTTTTTCTGTTAAAAAGCTTGATTACCGCTATGCTATTTTTTTATTTGTTTATTGCATTTCTAACCTCCTCCTTTGTTATTTGAGGTCCAGTGTAAGCGTTCTTTATACCATGATTCACCGGACAACCATATTTAAAAAGCTTGTGGATATAGTCTTTTTACATTGATATTTTCTTTTTAGTGTTTGTAATTTCATTTCCACTTTTGTCAAAAATTCTTTTCTGTACTCTTTTCCTTCCAGTACTCGCGGCCTTCTTTATCTTTTGATGCATATTGAAGTGATCATTTTTCTTTTGTAGTTCTTTTATTTCTAGACATTCAGCTCTCATCAGTTCTTCTTTAGCATTCTTGATTTTTTCCGTATTGGTTTATTTAGTTCTTTGTATTTTTTTTGTCTTTTCTTTTAAGCATTCTTCTATCATTCATCATTTCTAAAATATTACTTGTTATTCACTCTTTATGTTTTGTGCGTCTTTTTTTTAGTACATGTTCTTTAATTATAGCACCAAGTACGTTTCTTATGTTTTTCTATTCTTGCTCTACGCTTAGATTTCCTGTGTTTATTGTTTTGAGTTAGTTATCGAGTTGGTTATAACTGTTCTGAGATTAACGTCTTCTGTCACCTTCTGGTAATTGCTCTTTTTTTTTTAATCTTTTTAAGTTTAGTCTTAAATGATGCCACAAGAGAGTTGTGATCAGAGTTTGCATCTGCTCCCGGATATGTTTTTGTAGATTTTATTCAGTTTCAACATATATACAGGGTATTTTGGAAAGTTTATAAAACGTATTTGTTATAACAAGTTTTTTTTACTACAGAATTAGACAAGTGAGTCTGTTTCCTCTATCATTCTGTGACCCAAGCCCTTAAGGTCTGACTATATTGTATTCTTTTCCTTGTCCAACCTTAGCATTGAAATCTTCCATACTAGTGTAACCTCGTTTTTCTTGGTTGATTTTAGGACATATTTTATCTGTTCATACAGTTCTTCTACCTATGTGTCATCATTGTCTGTAGTTGGAAAGTATACCTGTACAATGTTTATGTTAAATAGCTTTGCTTCCAGTTGAACTATTATGACTCTGTTTGAATGATATATTACATTTTTGACTGAGCTTTTGACATCTCGGGTTACTATGATGGCTACCCTATTTTGATGTTGTTTTGTCTTTGTTACCTACAAAGTATATGCAATGGTCAAGTACTGTATTACATCCCGAGCCCTTCTAATATCACTTATGTCCATTATTGGTTTGGTCTTTTTCGTTGCGTGTTTGAGCTGTAGTGTACTGTTCTTTTCTATTCTGGACTCGGAGATTTTTTGCATCCCTGTCCCATTTAAGAGACAAATGTCTAGAGAATTAAATCAAAGTACTAACCAACTATTAAAAAAATAGAAAAATCAAAAAAAAAATATTATAAGAGAAATAAAAAGAGAAATACTACAAGAAGATAAAAACTAGAAATGGGGTGCATAGTGCAATGTATAGTATAAAGATAAAAAAATTAGAACAAAGCTAGGATTAAAAGTATAAATGTAATGTAAAACAAACAAAAAAGCAAAAAAAAAAAAAAAACAAAAATTTAAATAATCGAAAAGACTGGGCAAGACATACTAAACAGAAATGTTAGGAAATAAAAAGAGAGAACATACTTACATAGAAACAAAGAGACAATTGGTAATTGATTACGTTATGATAAATGAAGAAGTTTAGCAAGAGGTACTAAAATTTAAAGTTAGAAAAATAGAGTCGGATCATCAGCCACCTGAAGTGTATTTAAATGGAAGAATAAAAAGAGAAACAAAAATAGTATGGTCACAAGAAAGCGTAGAAATATACAGGCAAAATTTAAGTAAAAGACATTTTAAAAAGAACAAAAAATTATAATTACAGACACGCAACAGTGTAAAATGTTAATGCATTAAGTATTAATATACAAACAGAACATTTGAAAAACATAAATACTGAAACACAAAATGCTCTAAAAAAAGCTACTAAAAGTAATATACGAGTATATTAAGATTATCGGGTATTTGTAGTATTGGTAATCTTACCATAGTTATTTTTTCAATATTATTGGTATATTTTTATGTTGGATGTTAATTGAACAAAAAAAAAATAGTAATTTAACAAGAAAATTTTGCTTGAGTTCTATCATCAATTTGCATTTATAACTCAATAATTTACAAATGTTAAAAAAAAAATTAGGTAGAAAAAAGTTACTACGGTTTCAATGTATACAAAAATGAGCATTTTTGACCAAATTACTAATCTTTGAAAAGTGGTATCTCACGATTTACTAGTTCGATCGGAAAAAACTTTAAAAAGCAATTTAAAACAAACAAATTAAGCTAAACTAGACCTAATTTGATTAAAATTTGACTTTGCAACGGCATTTTCAATGTGGGATTGGTTTTGTAATTTTAGGCTATTTTCACAACGGCCTACGCTAAAGGAAATAGAAAATGGCTACATTAAAAAAAAAACAAGTTAAAGTACAAGAAATTACAAAAAGAATCAGACCTTGTAGAGCTTTTTCCAATGTTTCTACGCTGAGAAAAAAATGTTGAAAATTACCGAAAAAAAGTGATTTTTAGGCGTTTTTCTAAACTTTGAAAGACTCCCAAAAATCAAGATCATGGTTTAAAAAGTTGAAAATTTGGGAAATATGTTTTTTTGGTACCTACTATCACATATTTAATTTTGAGCCAGTTTGGAGACACTCAGTTTTTAAGTTTGGTCGAAAAGTATTGGAATTACCCATATATATATATATATATATATATATATATATAAAAAGTTTAAGGGGGGAGAATAGTTGCGCTATTATAAGGGTTTGCAGAATAAAACTCAGCAAGAAAACGTCAAATTATAATTGAATAAAATTTTTACACATTATAGAAAAAAGATCAATCTGTCTTCAAACATTAAAAAAAATTCAATAAGTAAGCAACTAAATTTTTAAAATGTAGAGTTTTTATGTAATGCTTCATTAATTTGTTACTCTTTAAATATAACTGCAAATTTTTAACCCAAAGCATGAAGACATAAAATATTGTATGTAGTTTATCATATAAAATAAGTAATGACTAAAATCTTAATGTTTGGATATTGAGTTGGTTTGATTGCATGCCCTCTCTATTCTTTCTATCTTTTTATGATAGTACTTGCTAGCGCTCTTTCCTCTTATGCTATTCTCAACTTTTCTTTATTCCAGATCTTGTCTGACTACGTAATATCCATTAATCTCCTCCAGAGATACAATTTATAAATGATTTTATGCGTTTTTCATCTTAATTTTCTGTAATTTCAGTATCAAGATTAGTTAGATTTATACCTTTTTACTTGCTTTAATTTATTTCTATTTTTGCACACGTTCTTTTCTTCCGCTTCTCCATTTTTTATAAACTTTGTCTTGTTTTTGTTTATTTTTAATTCATACATTGACTCCATTTCTTCAAGTTCTTTAACTAGCATCTTTAATTTTTTGGTGCTTTCTGATAATACAATCATATCATTAGCAAATTGAATAAACGATGATGTTACAGCGGTCATTTTGATTGTGACATGCTTTATATGTTATTGGTTAATTAGATCCAAAGTTCTAAAGACAAAATAATAAATCCAAGCTTAAATTTGCACACGTCTAACTGCCAGTAGTTTGCAAAACCATTTTGATTTTTCTAAATTTTTCTAAAAGCTCAAACAAACTTGTGAGAAGATTTAGGAAAACTTGGTAATGCTCTGAAATACATCCTCAAAAGCAACTTTTAAAATATATTGATTCTAAATTTGGACCTTTTATATCAAATAGCGTTTTAACTTTTAATAAAGTTGCGTTTGTTGAAAGATTTTTTAATTTTTTTGTGTTTAGTTTTGCACCAAAAGTTTGTCGTTTAACTCTACTTTTTTTCTTGAGAGATTTTTTGCTATATTTTACTGTACTCAACAATATTGCAAGAAGGAGCTTTATTTACTTGTTTTACAAACGGCTTTTGTTTTAAAATTTTGATTACTTAACTGTAGGTTTAGAGTTTGAATAGATACTTTAACAAGACCTAGTAGTAAAACTTTCAACTAGATTATTTCTGCTTCGTGTACACGTACTATCATATTTAGTACATAGAGACGCAGCATTAATAAGTTTTAAACTCAAGTTTGCATTGTTTAACATTCTGCGGCTCATAATACTTAATCTTCAGTTGAAAGTAAAACTTCAAATTAACCAACATTAATAGCAGTTACTTTTCATTGTTTTGTTAGAATGTACTACTACTTATAACCGTACATATCACATTGATGTTAAAATTAAATTTTATTTATAAATTTTATTTAATGTAATTAATAATTGTATTATTTATTTTACTATAAAACTGTTTCAAATATTTTTTAAATTAAATTAAAATTGCTCTATAGAACAAATATATGGTACAATAAATATTTCAATAACATTTTTTAAAATAAATTTGCTAAACAAATAGATCCGCAATCTTGCTCCCCCCTATGTTCCTACGCCTTTGTTTATTGTTACACCATCTATTGCTAAAAGCCGGAACTCCCAGTCAATTTATTGCATAAGAAGTTGCCTAGTAATTCTATTTAATTAATTTATGTTAGGATAAAATTTTCTTATTTTATTTAAAAAATACAGTCTGCATTTTGTTGAATATGGTTTTAATTGATAGATGTGTTATATGCCGTCGGATTTTGTTATAGTCTAATTAATATAGATGAACCAGAATTTCATTTTACAACATTTTTTACTCATAATTAATATAAAAATATATAGAAAACTAAAAAATAATTAAAATCTACGCAACCTTTAAAACCATGTATTGCATGACGTGATTAGTTTTGTAGTTTGTTTGTTAAGACTCCAAATGTTACTATGCACTTTTCCATATGCAAATCATAAATAAACGTCAAAAATTATATCAAGCACGGACTTTTGCTTCAAACAAAAAAAACCCGTCTTGTGAAAAGAGGACGTTTGGTAAACCCAACTATATTGAAAGAAATGCTATTATAATTACTTACCTGATTTTAAATCACCAAGTAGATATCAACTATATGCAACTTACAGTACAATAAAAGTAAAATAATAATAATTTCAAATAGAGCTAAATTTATTTGGAATAAAGACAGTTTATAGTTTTGTTTAGTTATTTATTTTATCATGCAACTATACTCTATTTAATTTGTTATAAAAGTTATAAATTATATTAAAAAAAACGTTTTTTTTAATGAAGAATGATTTCTATTTGTATAGTAAAAAATATTTTTTTTTAAATTTATTTCAAATAGTAACAATTACAAAGATTTTAATTTATAATATGATAGTAAAAAGTTTATATTTTATATCAATTTGTAGACATGTAATGTATGCAACCCAAGCTGCACTGGCGTTCATGAAAAGACTAACATAAAGTATAGCAGAAAACAGTTTCAATACATTACCTTTTATAAATATTTAATAATGATCAGATTTAAAGCGTAACCTTATATATATAGAAAATCTATTTGTTAAATAGTGATGTTTGTTAACATTAAAATCTTTTAATAATTTTATTAGAAACTATTATAAAAATTTATACATATATACTTATACAATTTGATATTAATATTATGATAATACTATTTATTACAATAAAAAATCTAAATTTATAAACAAACCTACAAAGTTATTGCTAAAAATATCATTATTATTATATTAAAACATCTATCACATCTTAAAATTTATACATAAAGCATTTAAAATATGTACCTTAAATTATCCTATTAATAATATTAAAAATATATAATTGGGTTAAGCGTAATTTACTTTTAGGGTAAAAAATTTCATTTACAAGTATCACTTAATATTTATACAATACTTAACACAAAATATAACTGATTTTGTCTTGTACTCATTTTATAGAATATTATAACATATTATTAATTTCAATCTATTAAATTGAAAATAAGTACAAGTACATAATAATAAAATATATCTAATAAGCAGGAACTAAGAACCAACACAATTTAATTTACTATTGAAACCATTATAATTTTAAAATCAAATACAATTTTATATTATCTTATAGAATGAATTAGTTTAAGCCAATACATTATCAATTTAGGTAATATTATATAATAGAGTAGGTTTTTTTCTGACATCATTTTTTTAAACTAATAGGATAATTTGGTAACTAAACATTTTTCTAAATAGCTATATAAAATGTTTTTTTTAAATAAATTTATATAAATAAGTTCACAAAATCTGCATAATGTAATTTTTAAATTATTTTATCTTTGATTATTACCCAATTACAATTAGCAGATTATAATATAATTTAATATTTCTTCTCATATTTAAATAAATTGCCACTCGCCCTATCATCATTAAGCCTCTCAGCTTTCTAAAAAATAGAATTTATAATGCAACACGTGCCCAGCAATATAATTTAATCTACTCCGCTACTTCACCCGACTTCCTTTTAATAATATCGTTATTGTGAACCAATTCGAAACGCTTCCTATCGAGATGTCTGTTCGCATTCTTCTCCTTTTTCGCCTTGGTTTCTAACATTTCGACAATTGCGTATCCAATGACGCCAATGAAAAGTAGTCCCAATAGTAGAAAGATTTTTACCCTTGTATTTAAATAAGGACTGTATGCATATGTTATGACGGAACCTGTTGCTTCCCAAAGACGGAAATTACTGTAAGACGCTTCCTCCTTGCCAGGAAATAGAATCCCACTGAGAGCTGTAAATAAACCCATCATATAAATCTTAAAGTGTGAGAGGGATAATGTTGGGCTTGCTGAGAATGTGCGATTGTTGCTTTATGAAGCTGCCATGATTCAGGAAATTTGCGACAGGAAAATTTAATGATTTAATGGGTTCATAATGGTTAACATATTAGACATATTGTGTGGGGAATAAGCTAATTATTAAACAACTTAGACGCTGTTGTTAAAATATGTGATGTATGCATCAGATAGTTATAAAGTGTTAAACAGCGCTTATGTTTTAGTTTAGATCTGTATTATCTGACAACTGAGGTTTCATAAAAGATCTGTAGCAGACATTGTTGGGTGATCATTTCATAATAATTTCAAAATAAAAATGCAAAAATAAAATTTTGCAAAAAAAATGTTTTTATTTAATAAAATACAAACATAAAAAATAAAAACATTTAATAAATTGATGCGCTGCATAATGTTTCCTTACTTTAGAACACATTTCTTGCTTTGTCTTGATATTATATTGTTGTGATATTGTCAGCTAGCCATTCGTATTCAAAGTTTAAATTCAACCCTTTTTTATATGACAATAAAAATGCAAGTTAGGGTTCTCGGAATAGTTTGTGGATAAATCTAATTTGAAGTTTTCATAGTGTTTCTAAAGATTGTAGTTATAGCATTGCATAACTGCTGGCATTTTGTTTTCTAAATGTTATTCGCTAAATCTTGAGACTTCATATCTTAAAAAGCTCACACTAATACGATAATTGATAGGAAATTAGCAACAAATTTTTTTGTCAATTTTGATTGCAGCCCATCAATTAGAGCTTTATTATAAAGTGTTAGTTAGTTTTTCTTCAAGCAGCAACATTAATGTTTTTAACTTATTATTAATTACTGATACTGTCTTTCTAGGTTGTCTAGTCTGAAACAGTTTCAGAGATAACTATCTATATATATAGCTAAAATCGCACACAAATGCAATTCATTACTTTCTATGCGTACTTCAAAATTTACAAAAAAATTATAGAAAGTTTTATATTATATATAATTCATTTAAAATTGCTCATAAAACCCATTTAAAGCAAAAATTGACACACATATCAACAGGAGATATGATTGATTAAAAGAATTGTAACAAAACAATCTTAAAAAACTTATTTACCTTATAAAAATATAGAACATTTTGCAAATGACTTATTTTTTAGACAAAATTTATCAAAAATTGCTAAAAACAAATGTAAAATGTAAACAGTTTATTGCGTAACAATTTTTTAAAATCTTACAAACAACCAATAAATTTGATAAAAACGCCAAAAATAGTTATTTATTGCCCATCATTTCTACTCACTAGCCAAGTATTTGTTATCAAGTGATTGAATGTTTTTCATCCCTACAAACTTTAGTAATTATTTTATTAAATCTCTTGATAACAAATACTTAGACGGGTCAGCAAATTACTCCAATTTATGATTCAAAACAAGTAGTTTAAATAAGAGTAACTCACTCACCCGCGCAAAGATTGAATATTGCCACCTCTTCTTCTAAAATAGTGATTACTGAAATTTGCACCCACAAGAAATTTGACATTTCTTGTTCTTCTATACTTAAATAGTCACTCTGTTAAAAAAAATGGTGAAATTCAATTCTTTGATAACAAACACTTTGGGTTTAGGGCACTCCAATAAAAGATTCAAAATTTTGTGTTCTTACAAACTTTAGTAGTCAGAATAGGAAGTGCTGATATTCAATCCCTTAATAACAAACAAATAAGCGTAGGTGTTAAACTCCAATTTATAATTGCGAGCAAGTAGTTTGAATTAGAATACCCCATCTATTTGCCAAAATTATTGTTATAGAGGGATTGGATATTTTTTACATCAGTAGTCACCATGTTAGAAGAAGAAATAGTGATATCCAATGTAATTTATTACTGTGTTGTATGTTAATATTTCAATTTATAAATGTTGGTGCATAGCTTTTTTTTTAAAACAGACATGTTCATTGACAGTGCGTATCTTAAAAAAAACTATGAAGCAAAAAAACCAACAACAAAAATATATAAAGTATTTAATATTTCACAATGATAAAAACAGCGCAAGGCACTTGTTTCAAGTCATACCAATCCAGTTTTTGTGGAGTATTGTTTTTGCCTACTTGAACTCCCATGTCTCAGAACTAAAACACCTATCCTAAACGTTGAAAAACTAAATCTAACCTTGAAAAACTGGTGACCGCGTAACCAAAGTTATAATTTTTTGTTTTTATCAAACTTACTGCCTAACAATTCCGACCTAGCAATAGTTATAAAAAGAAAGATTATATCATGAGTGCTTGTTCTGTATTTAATAATTTTGCAAACAACCTTATTTAGAAGTGCAAGTGGAGACCGTATATTTGGAACAAATAAAAAAAACTACTAACGCAAGAGTTTCATTAGATGCTTGGACTGAGTTTAATGAGTACAAAGCTTAGTCTACCGTGGATTGTGGAGCAAGTGCCACTAATCTACAAAGCAAACCGTCCGCAAAGTTCAATATGATACAATTAAATTGATGAAACAAATTTGAATTCTGCTATTTAGCATTTTAAACATAGAAAATCCTATATTCTCTTTTTGACTGAAACCAAAGTAAAAAAATAAAAATGTAAATTTTCTGACCAACAAGGTGTTTGATCTTTATTACTTCTACTTCATCTAGTACTCAAAACAACAAACAAGGTAACCATATATTAACATTTGACGGTCCGCAACTTTTAGCGTTGCAGTTAGGTTTAAATTCCGTCAAAGATTTGGTAACTTAACTTAAAGCAAGCAACGCTTATAAGCAAATACGGACAACTTTTGCATGAATGCACAAAATGCTAGTTGATAAAATAAGTGTATCAATTGTGTAAGAAAAATTAAAAAAAAAACTAAAATATAAAAAAAATTGCAATTAAAAAAGTATATCCGAATTCTTGTATTTTAGAACTTATGTATTAAAGCTCATAAATAAGTATTAATTCTTTCGTTATCAACCGGAATATCTAACGTTTTATTAAAAAAATGTATTATATGCCGACGATTTAATAAATAAGATTTGTTTGCTTCTTGTTGCTGCAGTCAGTGCACAAAAATTTAAAAAGATATTTTTAATTCTTCCAAGGCTAAACCAGTTAAAAAAAGCAATTGCAAACAGCTAATAATCAACCTGGCAAAATATATTTTTTAAATAGATTAACACAGTCAAATGATAAAGAGAAAGGATAACACTTTTTTAAAAACAAGGATAACTGATCCAGTACTACATCTAAAATTTCCATCATTAATCTATTAGAAAGGAAAAATTACGTTCTTAGAAACAACCAAAATAAGTTTTTATATTTATATTTGTTGTATTGGTATCGCAATCCTTTACAACTGCAATTTCATTTTTGTATTTGTTCCGTTCTCTTTAATTTAAGGTTTTATCACTTGAGTCTGTCCAATCCTCAATGTCATGTGTTAAAGTTTTATTTGATTTATGATTTAGGCATAGAAGCAACTTACTTACTTGCAACCCAATGACATGTAACAGTGATATAAGTTTCTTTTAATCCTATTATGCACATCTTCTAATAGTTCTGTTTCTTTAATAAAATTTTAAAACTTTTGCAAAAAAACTATTTAGAGCTCTTTTATAGCATTACATTGCGTATTTAAAATTTTTCATTAGCTTAGCAGACGTAGCAAAGCTTCTATGTTCTTTTGCCAATTGTGTGGATTCTGATTTTACGCATATGTTTGTTCAGGCCACAATGTCCAGTTAAAAGTTAAGTAAGCTTATTTCCTGTTGTTCTACAATCTACTGTATTCCGTGTCAGGTTTATTTTAGATTATTTGTTTTCTGATCTTGTATAAAATCCAAAAAACAGCTTGGGTTCAATAAACGTTTCTGGTTTTCTTTCTTTGGCAAACTTATATTATCCTATCCAGATTTAAGACACTTTGTTGTTTAGCGTCCAGACTAGTTATGCAGTCAAGTTTGGGTTTTATTACTGGCAAGCGTATTGTATGTAGTGCCGATTAGTTGTCAGACATCATGTCTTTAGTGCACAATTTAATAGCAATTAGCTCCGCTTAGAAACACTGAAGCAAGTTTGTCCAATATTCTGTGATATTAGATTTTTGTTAATTTACACCAATTACAAAAATTGCAAAATAATTCAAAAACATGGTACCACAACCAAAGAAATCTAAACCGTTTGTGAAGACAAATATTAACTCCATCCCAAGTTAAAGACTACAATAAATTTAAAAAATTGGTAAACTTTTAACATGCAAAAAGTTTCAATCTAATTGACTTTTACTATAGAAAACTTTTGTTTTTTATTACCCATAATTACCACAAGCACCGATTGTCTGTACGACTACATACAAACAGTTCTGTGAGTTTTGCCATGGCAAAAAATATTCAAAGATTGTCTATTTTCCAAGCAGCAATACACCTTCTGTAGTCAAAAAAGACACTATAAAAAAATTGAAAAAAAGGCAAAACAAACGCAAAAAGTGACAAAAATGGCACAAACTTTCATAAGAAAGTGATTATGTAGATTTTGGTAGTAGTTGTTATATTATCAAATTAAAAAGAGTGCTCCTATTAAAATTGCATTTAAATCTAAAACCCACTAACGATCAAACTGTTATTGTGGGTTACAAAGATGCAACAACAACTCCAAGGAGAATCGTTTGAGAAAAAATTGGTATAGTTGACATAATAACAATTACAGGTTTTTATGTAGTTTCGGATGAGTTACAGATATGTTAATTAAAAAAAAAATTGTGAATTTGAGAATGGCAATAGACTGCAGAAAACTGAACTATATTATGGTCAAAGATAAATACACAACTTATTTTCAACTCTTGATTTACAATCTAGATACTATCAGAAAAAAGTAAAAAGCAAAAACCGGACATATGCTGCTTTTATTACACCTAATGGACACTACCAGTATAAAAGAGTAGCGTTGGGTCTAACAAATGCTGCTGCAGTTTTTTCTATAACAAACACGACACAAATACGCATTGGTATAGACAATATACTCATTGTGTCCAAAGATGTCTAGCAAGAAATTCAACGTTTAGATAATGTTCCTTGGCTGTTGAGTACGGCATGTCAATGTCAATGTCAATTTTTTGAAAGTTTAGTAAAATATTTCAGGGTAGCAATTTTGAATAGGATTTTGAAACCTTTACCTAACAAGATAGAAGATGTTGGTTCCGCTTCTAGAAACCAAATGACACAGTTTATTGGGTTATATATATTTAGGTCTTCGCTTTAAAGGCAAAACTAATAACTTTTGACGATAAAAAAGAATTCAAAGAAGTACTGGCAAAAATCACAACACAAATCATTTAATATATTATATAACAAACTAGTCAGCTAGCAATATTTAGAGTTGCATACAGATGCCAGTAAATAATGTCTCGGAGGCGCCTTAATGCAAGTTATTCTCAATAGAAATTTAATATCAGTAGCGTTTATGAATCAACAGACAACGAATGCAGAAACTAGATACCACAATTACAAACTTAAAATTCTAGCTGTATATAGCGCAATTTTAAAATGAACTTTATGATCGCCATTTTAAAATAATAACCGACTGTAATGCAAAACATTTTAATTAGACAAAACGAGACGTATTGCGAGATGGTAGCTGAAAATGCAGGAAACTAAGTTCAATAAATCATGTGAATGCACATAGTAATTACACAATAAAAACCAACATGATTAAGACAAATCACTGGATATTTAGAGTAATTACAAAACAAAGACCTTTGTTTAAGTAAACAACAAATTATAGATGGAACAGCCAATGTTATACAAAAGTAAAAAACAAGGTTTGTGTGTTTGCTATAAAAGTGCTCCTCAAAGTTTTCATTCAGGAAGATCTTCAGTGGTAAATTGACAAAATGTACTACGATTACAACAAGCACCCGGGATGGTAAAGAATATATGACAGCATCAAGGCCATCTATTGGTTCAATGTCATGCAAAGTTTTACTTAGAAGTTTGTTGATAATTGCTCTAGTTGTATAGTAAGCAAAAAATCTAATTGAAAAAGTAGCCAAACACTTTCATTTAAATCAACTCGGACCATTTTGTAGTTCGTCAAATAGCATTACCCATATCTTTGCTATAATTGATGGTTTTACCATTTATATGGCTAGAAGCAGTTCCATATACTAGCAGTAATCCTGTTATAAACATTTTCAAACAACTTGTGCTTGGCGCATGCTTATACACAAGTGATAGACTATAAGCCTTCAACTGCAAATTGTTCAAAGAAATTTGTGCAGAGCAAGATACTAAACTTGTAAGAATGCAATCGCAATAGGACTATTTTAATAGTTTTAAGAGTTTGAATTGACGATGAACTTCCTGAGACAAAAATGTATAAACAGCACAAAAAATGCAGCAACTGGATAAGTTACTCTATACATTTTGATCTAAAATAAATTCCGAATTACGTCTTGTAGGAACACAAAGAGAAAATCTTAAGAAAGTTAAACAAGTTTGATGTAATAAAATAGCACACCAAACAAAAACCAAGTTTATTAGAAATTAAAAATGCACAACAAGCTTTGAAGTAGGTTATCTAGTAAAAAATTAATATCAAAATATATTGGGCCTGTTAAAATTATTAACGGGGAAAATTATAGCAATCTCATTAGTTAGTCATAATATTTCAAACTAGTTGACCCAAAAAGCGGAACTATGATTTGTTGAAGTGTTGCGTACCTCAAACTACGTCACAATTTATCCAAAGGTAAATCATAAAAATCTGGCAGCCCTCTGTAGTAGAGTGATCTTGGCCAGCAACTATTTGAAAAGATTTAAACCTGAACAAATAGATTAATTTGAAGCCCACTGCAGATGCAATGATCTATGGTCTTGTTTAATCAAGGTGTGTGTCATAAGATTGTGTGAGCAACAGTCTTGTGTACAGCAAAGTTTTGTAAACTTTGTAAAGGTCTTGTGTGCCATACGGTCGTGTGAGCTTGTTAACGGTCTTGAGTACCGTGAGGTCTTGTAAGCCGCAAAGTCTTGTAAACCTTGCAAAGTCTTGTAAACTTTATGACGGTTTTGTGTGTCATAAGGTCATGTAGATCTGTTAACGGTGTAATAGTATTGAAAACAAAATAACAAATGCTGTAAACCAACACATAGAAAAACTTTCTTTCTATCTAATAGCCCTTTTTAATCCATTGTCGAATGTAAGCCTCCCTCATGTCTATTTTTGTCGGTTCTGTGCTACTCAAATTTGACCCTTTTTACATCATCACCTTACCTAGTTTGTGGTTGACTCCGTGCTCTTTTTCCAAACCAAGGTCTCCATTACTGGATAATGTTATTCCAGCAACGGTCTTTTTAACGTGCATTATGCCCCGCAAAATTCTTTAACTATTTTGGCTAAATCATCCACCTTAGTTCTTTCCTTTATCCATGTAATTATTTTGTGGTTTCTGAGAGTAATGTGTATCAATCATTGCTTTTTGTGTTACTGATAACCTACGTAAATTGCTTTTAGTAAAACCCCATGTTTGCGCACCGTAAGTAGGTAAGTACTAGTAACATGCATTGGTCAAACATTTAAGTTTTTAAGTGTTGCGGTTTGTTTTTGCTCCTCAATACAAAACTTAGGCTCTTGAATGCTTCTCATCCTTGTTTAGTTATTCTTTGTATTTTAGTCTCATGCTCTGACCTAAGTATATTCTGTTCTAAAAGCGTAGTTGCTAGTGCAATTTAAAGTTTTTTTATTTAGTTTGTTATGTTTTTTGTCTTTTATCAATTATAATAATAATAATAATAATAATAATAATAATAATAATAATACGTTTATTTCTTGCCTTTCGGCATTGAAAATTACATTTACAAATATATTTATAACTTCCCAAAATAATAAAACCTAATCCTTATAAAATGAACACAATTAAAACTTTTTTTTTTCTGTTTGTCTACTTTTATTCTTGTTTTTTAACTGCCTTCACCCAATATATTCCTCTTCCGTCTCCTTTCAATATCTCATTTTTTAATATCTGTTTTTCTCTCATTTTGTTACATCTTTTCAACAAATGTTCCATAGTTTCCTTAGTCTCTCCGCACATTCTGCACATTTTCAAATCCTTTTCCATCCAAAATCTTGTCACTTGTTCTTCATTACCACATCTGAATCTTGCAATCATTTTTTTATCATCTTTACTATATCTATCGCTCTCTAAGTACATTGACAATTCACTTTCTATAATATGTTCATAATTTGCGTTGTACCTAGATTCTTTCACTCGTATTTTCCTTTCTAGCCTTTTTCTTTTTCCATAATTTCGTACCATGTTTCTTTCCCAGATTTTCTCATTTTTTCAATTTCTTGGCTAGCATACTATTTACATATTTTATTGTCTTTTATTATCAGGCCTACTTCAGCAAATCTTGTTTCTAGTTCTTGTTTCAAATATTGCAATATTGTCTGGAAATCTAAGGTAGCTTAGTCTTTGTCCATTTATGTTTATTCCTCTGTTCTCCCAGTCAAGTTTTTTGAATATGTATTCCATACCTTCCTCTATTTGATTTTCATAATTGTTATCATTATCATTATCATTATTGTTAGTGCAACCCACTATTAATATTAATTTATGAATTAATTTTAAAACCTTTTGTTATTTTCTTTGACCTTAGTAGACAACGCCGCACAAACACGTAACTCGGATCATAACATATTTATATTACAAATATTAACTTACATAAACATAGATCGGTATATATAGAACTTTATACCTCAATAAAACTTAACACACAACTCTCCCCAAGAAAATCCAACAAACGGAACAAACCAGTGGAATTATTTTTTTATTTATGATTAGAAACTAAATGAAAATAAATATTTTCTTAAAAGCATACAACTAACATTGACAAAACAAATATTAACTTTACAGACCATAAACCAGTTTAATTAAAATCATTAAATGTGCTCTTAAAAGTAACAACCGCAAATTAAAATCATTCATTTGTTTTTTATGTAAATTACCGTTTACAAGACTATAAAGAAACCACCTAATTTAAATCGTGAACAGAACGAGATGCATTTCAAATTTAATTCGTAACGAGATGCAAAAGCTGAATATATAATTTCAAAGGTTGTAGGAACTGTCGGAGGGTATTCAAATTGAATTAATAAATCCAACCGTTGCATAATTAATTATATTTATGAAGTGTTGAAATAATTCATGTTTTTGTCAGATTTATTAATGTGTAAAATATTAATAGAGTAATAAAAATTAAAAACTTACAGTTTATTTGTACTAGCCATATAGCATCAGCAACACCCCATAATCCAGCAACAACAAAATACATATGTATATTGAGTGGGTTGGGACTCCACATGAGCATAACACCTATCAAAGCAACATGTAGAACCAAGGCAAAAGCAATAATAGGACTGCGTCCGGTCACTTTAACAATACTTCCGGTACAAAAGGCAGAAATGGCGTTGCACACTCCAAAGCATATCATGACAAAACCTATATTAGCAATGCCCCATCCACACGACACAAAGCTCTGTAAGAAAAATACAAAAAATCAATAACCCCTCAATTCATAATTGCGATCCAATTACTAACCGCAGTAAAGTCGGCTGCAATGAAAGCCTGCTCGGCACCAATAAACATTGTGATAGGAAGGATTAACAGTTGATAGGGATTACCGAGTTGCTTCATTGTGACCGCTAACAGTCTTAGGCCGGATAAACCGCTTCCGCTTCCAGTTCTTCCCTTGTTGTATCTGTAATATAAACTCGTGTCAGTAAATTGAGATAACAGGGTGGGTTTGTTTTGAAAATTAATAAGATATCTAAAATGCATGAGGGCGCATTGCAACGTGCTGAGTGTTGTTTTGTCCTGGGGAGCAGTTTAAATTAATAAAGCAAGTGAATCCTTGTTTTCAAAGAACTTGAATGCACTTTGTTGTATAATTAATTAAGATAATAAAACAAATAAATGTTACATTACTGTAATAAGAATTCGCATTTTTTAGTAAAGTTGCATTTTTATGACTCATTTGATGTTAGGTAATTTAGCGTGTTATGAATATTTTTTGTATACGTAGTTTGTAAAAGTTTTTCAAGTTTCATAACGGTAACTATGTTATTTACTTTTGTATGTACATGTGTATTTTATTTTGTAAGTTGTTTTTTATTTGTACATTGTTCTACATTGTAAAAACCACACATATCCTTCAATAATCTACGCGTTTATTAAAATAAAAATAATTTAAGCTCTGAATACAGGCAACAAAACAAGGCTTATGATAAATAAAAGTTGTTTTTTATTTGTACATTGTACTCATTCATTCACGTGCTAGCTCAAACACTGGTTTACGGTAAAACCACACATATCCTTCAATAATCTACGCGTTTATTAAAATAAAAATACAAGCAACAAAACAAAGCTTATGATAAATCAAAGACCAACTCAGGAAGTACAGGTCGGTAAAGGTATTAGACAAGAAATTTAACTAAACCCAACACTATTTAACACAATAATAGACAAAAACATTGAAACTATAAAAGCCATGAATATGATATGCAAAAACAAATTCATTATTACATGTTACGCAGGCGACGCAATAATCTTGGCAGAAAACGAGGATGTCATACAACGCCTACATAATTGCAAAACAATTCATTCTTCATAAAAAAAAATCAGTTGTACTTTTAAACAAACCAACCAGGAGCAAACTTACCAACAAAGACAGTTCAGTAGAATTAATTACCTTGGACTAGAACTATTCAATAAAAGAGACATATACAATAGTGTTCAAAAATAAATAAACAATAAAAACAAGACAGTAAAGTGCAAATATATAAAACTTGCATCAAACCTATTATGACCAGAGTAGACATTAAAGACAAAAAGGTGCATACAGTCAACAGAAATCAAGACTTTCAGAGCTATATCTGGTCTTACTCTACAAATCAGAAGTCGCAGACATCGTGCGCTGGATAAGATCAAAACGCCGTTAGTCAATAAACAATGGCAAAACCACCCAAAAGATGGATGGACAGCTGGATATCTGGATCACAGAAAGCACTGTATTTGTAGTACAATAAGAAAAAGAAGACATGCGTCGTCTCAATTATTAAATATATATTAAATTTACTGTTTAAAAAAGAAACCACACTATGCCTAAATTACGTAGAAACAAACTAACTAACTTTCTGAGTTGAATATTGTTCAAAAGCTAAAGGTTTATTATCATTTAAAATTAATTCCTAACTTTATGCTCAATATAGATAAATGCTTAAGCAATTTACTCTTTTGAACAACTATAATATGACCAAGTTTAAATTGTTGTTGAAAAAACACAACTCCGGAATTTCTAAGAAGCCCGGTTTCAATCACAAATACAAACACAAAATAATAATGATAAAACATTATCCGTTTTCTATCGCACGTCGCCAAATTATTTAACCCAAAATAAAAAAAAAATGGATCATTTCTAAATCTAACATTTCATTTAGTCTTTTGATGACCTTCTTCAGGTGCTTATCCGATTACCGAATGTTGGTGATCAATATAGCTATTTTTACTTTGTTCACAGCAGCGCGAAAGAGTTTGGTAATTGTACTTCCAAACCACTGTCTTAGGTTCTTATGCCAGGATATACGCCTTCTGCCAAGACTTCTTCTTCCAAACATTTTTTCTTGCAGAATCAGTTGTAATAATCCATATCTTTCTTCATTTCTCATAATGTGTCCAAAATACTGCAACTTGCGCGCCTTAATAGTATTAACTACCTCCAGTTCTTTTCCGAAACGTTCAAGGACCCTTGCGTTGGTGATATGGTTCTTCCACAAAATTCTTAGGATTCTCCGGTATATCCACATTTCGAAGGCTTATAGTTTTTTGCAAGTATCTTTGGACATGGTCCATGCTTCCATTCCATATAAGAGAGAACCGTTTACACGTAACATCTGAGAAGTCTCATTTTTGTTTTTATATTTAAGTCATGACTACGGAACACATTTTTCATCTTTATGTAAGCTTCTCTGGCTTTTTAAATGCGGCATTTTATTTCTACCAAATGGTCCCACTGATCGTTAATTTTTGTACCTAAGTAAGTATACTGTGAGACCCGTTGTATTGCCTGACCTTTTCTTCTCTCTTCTTCTCCTTTTTACTTGCGTCCACGACATTGTTTATAAGTTCTTGCAGTCCCTCTATGCTATCCGCACACATCAGAGTATCATCAGCATATCTGATATTATTGATATATTCACCGTTTAATCGAAAAGCAGTATTTACCTCATGGAGCGCCTCCTTAAATATTTCCTCAGAGTATAGATTGAAGAGCATTGGCGATAGTATGCACATCTGGCGTACACCACGATGTTAGTTAATGTACGGTATCCTGTTCGTCGACTTTTACGGACGCCAGCTGGTTCCAGTATAGGTTACTAATCAGTCTAATATCTTTCTCGTCCAGTCCTATATTTTGTAGAAATTTAGTTTTAGGTGTTGAACCTTATCGAACGTCTTTACAATTTGAAATAGGACCTGGACGCTAAACGAGTGTATTTCTAAAACCAAACTGCGTTGGGCTAATATTATCTTTACATTATCTATATATTCTGTTATGGATGATTTTTAGGAATACTTTTAAAATAGGACTCATTAAGCTGATCGTTCTATAATCGCTGTATGCATTTGCATTCTGTGTCTTTGGAATTGTCACAAACGTGGAGCGGAGCCAATCCTGTGGTATGGTACCACTGTCATATATGAGGTTCAGAAATGATGTCATGATGTCTATACCTTCCTTGCTTAGTACTTTTAACATCTCTAATTGAGTATTATCTGGGCCTACTGCTTTCTCGTCTTTGGTTTGCTGGATGGCTTTTCTTACCTCCTTCTTAGTGATAGTGAAACCCGATTCTGCAATATTTGTGTTAGGTATTTCATCGCTAAATAGTTCTGTAATGTACTCTTGCCAAGTTTTTAGTTTATCTTCTATCTCAATTATAAGCTGCCTTTAGTTGTTCATTAAGCGTACCGTAGTTCTTCACCTGCTGCATACTGCTGCCTCTTTTATCTTCCTATGCATGTTGAAAGCGTCATGCTTAAGCTGTAAGGCTTCAATCTCTTCACATTGATTAGTTAGATGGATGTCTTCAGCGACTTTGATTTTGCCCCGTAACTCTGTATTTCCTTATACCTTATTTTGTTGTTCTTAAATTGCCTTCTTTGGTCCATTAGCTTTAAGATCTCTCTGTTCATCCAAAGTTTTTGTCCTATTCTTGTTTTCTGTTTTAGATGTCTTTCGCTGCTATGAGTTATTGCTTCTTTTGTTGTTTGCCATGTCGTTTGAACATCAGTATTATCAGTTCTTATTATTATCTGCATTTTCTCGTCTAGACATCCTCGTACTTGCTCTTTTACCGACTCGATTTTTAACTTAGTCATGTCAAGCTTCTTTATGCAGATTGTTTTCAGGCTTTTTCTTAGGCAAACTTTGACAGTAGCAACAACAGGATTATGATCCGAATTAATGTCTGCCCCAGGATAGGTTTTGACCATATTCAAACTGTTTCTGTACCTTTTGTTAACTAAGATATAATCAATTTGATTTCTTACTATCTTTTCTGAATTGTCGGCTGGAGATTTCTAAGTATAGAGTCTATGAGCTGGAAGTTTGAAAAATGTGTTCAGTATCACAAAATCCTCATTAGTACTAAACTCGCATAATCAGTCCTTTCTGTCATTTCTTTCACCCAGTCCAAATGGTCCCACACATTCCGCACTTCTGATGAACCCAATTTTGGAATTAAAGTTTCTAATGATTATAGTAATTTCATGCTTTTTTGTGCTATTCAGTACATCCAAGATCTCGCTGTAAAAAGTCTCAATTTTGTTGTCGTCATTATCTGAAGTTGGTGCGTATACTTGTATAAGATTTATATTGACTGGAGTTGCTGTTAGTTGTACAAGCATCACTCTGTCGGATACGGGTATGAAGTTGTATACACATTTTGCAATATTCTTTGTGATAATCATTCCTATTCCATATTGATGTTGTTTGGTATCATCACCTGAGTAAAATATTGTGTATCCTATTACGCATTTACCGGCTCCCCTCTATCTCGTTTCACTAATGCCCATTAAACCTATATTCATACGGTCCATTTCTAAGATTGCGTTGTTGATTTTTCCTGTTTGGAACATGCTTCTTTCGTTTCAAGTGTCCATCTTAATGGCTAAGCCATTTGTCTTTAAACTCCTCTGTTCCTTTTTTAGACTTATTTAGCTCTTATTGGCAAATACCAATCAAACAAAAACTTGTGCGTTTAACGGATTATGTGCTGCACTTTATCTTCATTCTATTAAGTTGTTTACCAGGTGTATATCAATAATCTGTTAATCACATTGGCAACGTTTAAAGATCATTTTTGTTATCTGGGCTTAGTGCTGATTTATTTCCATCGTGCCCGATGTACTGTCCGTGCTTACAAATGACTTTATTGTGTGAAAAACTACGGATTGCATTTAGACTTACTTTTTCATGCCCACCGTGCGGCAGTTGTTTGGCAAGCAATTTTCAATACTCGCATCACGCATTTACAAAAGATAATCTTAGCGGTAAGGCAAGAACAAAGCTTATGTTATGTGATAAAACTTATTTTTTTCCAAAAAAGACATCCTGCACTAAACCACCCTATGTTGTTGCCTTGCAAAAGTGGCGTGTGTTTTTAATTAGTCGTAGTTTTACTATTTTAAGTAAACACAACTCTTTGACTTATGCAAACATTTGCTGTCATCAATCGGATTAGAAAAAAATATTTTGCAAAACTAAACTTAAACGTATTTTATGTGGCTATGGCACACCTCCTTTTCCTGGAAATAATTCTAGTGCAAAAATCAAATTTAGTTAATGTTTTTTTTTTTTATATATATGGAAACCCGTTTAAACTATTTTCTAACAAACAGCAAAATACCATGTATCCCAAAAGATAAAAAACCTATAAAAATCAAACCTTATTCGTACTGTTAAGAAAACCTTGATATGCAATCCAATAAATGAACTACTCAAAAACACTCTCAAAAATTTACACAACTTCATAGTTTTTACAAAATTTTTTTGTCGAGTACTAGCAATTACTTATGGTAAAAAACAAACATATTACCTTTTTTGCCATTCACGGGCCACTTATCAATTTCAAATAATGTTTTTTGATCTGTAAAACAAACGCACCCGCCAAAAGTAATAGCAAAGATTTTGACCAAGCTATTGCTATACTATAACAACATTGTACATTTTTTAAAATCAACAGAAATACATACGACACCTTAGACAAGTTATAGAACGCTTACAGAAGCATAGCTTAAAGGTTAGTGTATAAAACTGCAAAGCTAGAGTATTTAGATCACAGTTAAAGGAATTTATTCCGCTGAAACCTGGTGACCATTGAAGCATTTATTGCCGTCAAGGCTGAGGTAAATACTACAAATTGTTAGTCCTAGTCTGCAATTTGTCCTTCAGACCAATTCAAGTTATATCAATCTGACAGCAGTCTTATAACAAAAAAAAAAGAAGCAAGGATGCTTAAATCCTCACCAATTGAAAACGTCTCATTAATTTTCTAGGACAACAATCGTTAGTTTGGGTTCTTCAATGTCATTAAAGACAACCCACCTATTTTTTTCTTATCACATACAAGTTAAAACCTACGACAACTCAACCAACAAATGCAAAAGCAACAATATTCTCAAACGCAGATTCAAATTTCAACAAATCAAGCAAAATAGTAATTAAATAGTACAACACTTTTACTTATATTGTAATGACATAATAAATAAACAAATCGATAACAGAATATCTGATAAATATCTAATGCACAAAATTATTATAAAACAAAAAAAACCGTTAGATCATTAGCTCTATGCAACTATTCCTGCAAAAAAAAATACAGTTTTAGTGTGTGGCTGATATGAACTCATCTTCTCAATTGTAAAAGCAGACAAAAGAAAACATGCCAATTACCCTCGTTGACGACTGCATCCTTGCTGTGGTTATGGGGCTAGTTCTAGTCCGTATTATGCTGGTTAGCGGCTTGGGTCAAGTTTTTAAATTGATTACGATCAAAATTACCAGCGGGTTTGAGCCGTGCGTGGAAACCCGTAAGAGATAAAGAAGAAAACCTTGTAGCTAGTCACTCTAGAGATACGACTCTACGGCCTGTCAACACTCAATTTTTGCCCGAATTTCTTTTTAAAAGGGTGGTTAAAACCAACCACCTTTGATCAATCGGTAGCGTTGTCTAATCATAACTGAAGTTGGTTGTAGCGGGGTTAGCAACAAGCTGCAAACTTATTGGTTTTTGTATATGTATAGTACCCATTTGTGTACAACCCACTTCCAAGAATTATAGTTCTCTTGAAGTCTTGGCGACCAATTCTGCAAGTCCCCACTGCTCCATAGACAGTGGAGAACTAGAAAAGTAAAGATAATTTTCACAAAAAAAAACAAAAAAAAAATTTTTACCAAACGCGTCTTCCCTGTCAACTGTTAAATGCAATACGGACGCATCCACGTTGAACATTCACTCAAAACGTCTGCAAAGCAGACCCCCCCCCCACAAAACCGCTTCAAAAGGCAACTTTGTAGTGCCAAAGTAAAAAAATAAACAAAGCGGTAGGCAGCTGCTGAGTCACCTCTTGGGCTTAAATGAAAACTCCTGCTAACTTTACACTGAAAAAGCCATATTTAAGCTAAAAGTCTCCTCAAAAAAATAGAAAATTCCAAGTATCCAAGTTCAAAAATCATTCCAATCGTTTAAAAAATCAAAAGTTGGCTAATAGTTTTTCACCCCCAAAGTAACACCTCCTTCCTTTAAAAGAAGGCCACACGCAGAAGAAATGCTTAACCTGTGATACACACTTAGGGTATCTAGAAAATTCAATCTCCATCATAGAACCACTGTGGCCAAAGTCAAAACTTAGCGTCATGCAGATAAATCACCACAAAAACCAGAGATGATTTTAAATTACCTAAAAAAAAACTGATGTGTTTTTTATACCACCAAAAAGGAAAATCGGCTTCTTGTCCTAAGTATGAATAAGAAAGACGTCAAAAAGTTAAGTAGGAAGATCAACCGAGTTAACTACATGTTTCCCAAACAACCTAATAAAGTATCCAAAAACAATACGCAACAGGGGATAATATGGAGGTAGAAAAGAAGTCGACCCACTCGTACAAAGCAGGCCAAAGCTAAGAAGGCAAAACACCTCTTCATACCTGCAGAAAGTACCTGGTCATATAGATGTAACTAAATGCAAACTAGGAGTATTGCAGGATATAATAGCCAAAAGAAATCATTCTATCCCACCTGGTAACAATTTATGGGGCAAAACCAAGACGCTGCAATTACATTCTCGCAAAATCATATTTCCCTCTAAATCTCACGTCTTTTCTTCTAAAGACACTTAAAAAACTGTGCAAAAGATTAAATTGAGAAACGGCAATTACTTACTTACGTTAATAACAATCGAACCAGCATGCTAACTTTCAGGAAAAATATATGGGACAGGCTTTACACAGCGTATCATATTAAATTAAAAGATTATTACAGGACAACATGTCCACCCTAGAAAAAGTCATAGATATCAAAGTTGCTTTTGAAAAAAACACCTTTCATAAAATAGAAACAACACTCTCAACAATTGGTGTAAATCCAAAAACCAGTGCATGGATAAAACATATGCTAAATAAATGAGCCGTAACAGTCACTTTAAGTAACACAATAGTCAAGAAACTGGTTGAGAAAAACTGTTTTTGAGAGAACTACTATAAAACATAGTACTAAATAGCCTAAATCATCAATTCAATAACCTACACAATTGGCTACGCAGATAATGTAATTACAGTTTTACTAAGTGCTAAATTTGAATAATGCAAGAGGCTTTACAAATAATAAATAATTGGTGCAAAGACCAGACTCAACAATCCAAACTGGTTTTGTCACACAAAAAAGAAAATTGACTAACTAAAGTAAAACACCTGGTGTAACTTTGGTCACCAAACTCATATGAAAACCATGCTTAAACTAAGCAAAATACGTCAACAAACCAATTACATTATTTGCAACAAATAGCATTCCTAACAATGGAAGCAATTTGCTGTCTCTGCCACTCTTCAAAATCTATGTAAGTGGTTTTGCGCGGGAATGCAACCAAACTTTAGCAGGACAGCTGGCAGACACTGTACTCCCCTGGAAGAAGCTGTAAAACAAACAACTCTACTAAAAACGCAATCAGATATCATGCCACCCTACTTTGTAAAAAACTCAGTGTAGACATAGTTTAACAACAAGAGCACGTACTATGTACCTGCCCAGCGCTTTCCTACGCAAAAGAATCTATGTTAGAGAATTGCTGGTTTAATATGGCCAGCATAAGAAAAATTGCTCCAAATAACATCCTATCATACATGAACCATATAATATGTAGGTTGGCTGTGTGTTGGAACGGAGAAATAAAGTTTACCACTTAAGGAGGTACAAAAGGCCTAATGAGACCAAAAATAATTTCACTCTCCTACTCAAATTCAGTATCTAAAACATGCCAAGTAGTTATTAAATTAGACACTCAAACATCTAAAATACAAGCAGAGCTGCAGGTACCGTGACGGGATTCATAAATACGCAAAGTTTGCATCAAGCAAAGTAAAATAGTTAAATAAAATTGTTTCAGAAGTAAACCAATTCAAAAACTCAACAAAAAAATATGCACACATAACAAAACAATTCTAAATCAATTTGGAAGAATTTTTAAATGTTTTGTTTGTATTATTTATTATATATGATTTCATTGTACAAAGTTTCTATAAATGACTGGGATTATGTAATCACTTAAAATGAGCCGCTTTTTTAAATTGTTCAACAAACTATTTACTTTGTTTTGACAGTTCAACTTTAACTGTGGGCAACCACCTAACTATTTCACTAAAGCGGCACAAAGTACATTGAATGGTTACATAATCCCAAACTTTCATAATGACCCTGTATAAGCAGACATGTAAGAAAAACTTTACCGCCAATAAAACTATTTTAAAGTTATCTGTATTGGTTTTAATAAACCCAGATAGTTTTGTTATTATTAAACTATCTTTTTAGAGATCTAAAAGCGTTTATTTTTTTAATATAATTATTAAATGTAGAATGGTTTTCATTATTTTATTTTAAATATTGCTAATGCCGAAATCCTTATATTAAAGCAAAAAAATAAAATTAATTAGCTTTTTAGATCTGGTTTATATTAATTATGAAAGACATAAATTAATAATGATGTAGACATAATAAGCTTTCCTTAAAAAAATCATACAGCTTCTGAAATAATATTATATTTAGCTTTATTTTAATTATATACCCAACAAAGAAGAATGATGATAAGCATCCATTTGAACAGAGAAATAAACAAATTTCCCTATGTATAGTGCTTTCTCAAGTACATATTTATTTTGTTTTCAAATAATTTTAATATATCTACCACAAAAATGTAACAAACATTTGATCCGACAGATAGACCCTTTTACAAAATTATTCATATTTATGAAAATGCGGATAATTAGAGCGACGTATAAAATGCAAGAATATTTCTGCCAGTTGTTTAGGGTGAAATAAATGGAAAATTGTTGATATTGTACACACAGGAATTCTCATTTTGTTTTTAGCCCTAAATGGGGCTTCCATGCATACGCGTTCAACATATGATATTAAAAAAAAAGGTGACCGGGGGAGGATTCTTTATTGCTCAAGAAAATCGTTCCTCATATTACATATCATGAATGAATGTCATGGAAACACATATTAAATAAATTTTATTTTTTGCTTTTTAATTATTTTTTAGTAATTTAAATCACGAGACTGTTAAATCAATGTTCATTTACAGTAATTAGTCATCAAATCCTTTTGCATTTTATTTAACGTAAGTCTCTCATTTCCTAACAAATTTATCTAAATTAAATCAGACTGTTCATTATAGTGTATCGTTAAAGTTAGTTACTTACCTTTTTAGATTGTCGACGCAGATCGCAACGATGAGACAAGCTGCAATCATGCAAGCTAAGTAAATTCCTGAAATGAGATGTATCTTAGATGTTGGTGGCGGCACGAAATTCGTGTTAGCGGTTTCCGTGACGCGACCCGGTTGGAAGTTTGCACCGCAAAAGTTTTCCACGTCATCTAGCAATGTAGTTTCATTTACAGTTGCTACTGTTGAGTTTATAAATGTAGTTGTGATGTTTGATAGGATCTCAGCTGGTTCTGTTGCTCCATTAGATAATACTAAAATTAAATTGGGAGTAAGTAATGTTTATAATAGTTGAATTTAATGGAATTAATTAAGATCTTATAAAACTTGTTCTTTTTTATCCAACATTGTATTTAACAAAAGACTAAATGATATATAATTTCAACTTTACGAGGTGTAGCAAAAACATTAATGTACTGATTTTAGTGTTCATATATCACATCCTAAAACAACAGTATTATGTTGTTTGTTACAAGAATAAAACATCTATCATTTTAAGATGTCTTCACAAAATGTTTAATATAATATTAGCAGTGTAGTGGTAAATTTTAAATAAATCAATGTATTACAATTTTTTTGAAGCGACCTTGCAGTTTTTGGCGAGATTCGGAAAGATTTATTTCAATATTTTTTATATTATTTTTTATAACGTGGTCAAATCTAAAAGCAGCTTTAATGATTATAGTGAGTTTGTAATTTTATTTAATATTACTTTATTTAATTATTATAATATGCGTAATAATTATCCATTTACTTCTTATTTTTATTGTTTTCATTTTTATTAAGTTCTGTGTTATTTTTTTAACGTCGTAATCTCTTTGCTGTCGGTAAAAAAATTGTCTGGGTAATAAAATTAATTATTGGAGACAATTTAGTATTATTTATTTGAGAACCCAGTTACATCATACAATCCTTTTTAAGATTTATTATCTAAATGTAATTATAAGAGAGAGAATATGATGAAAAGATGGCAGAGACAGTAGAAAGAAGGAGAAAAGAGAGAATAACTAATACCAGAAATAAAAAAATAGCTAGAGAAGAAACCGGAAAAGCGTTACTATATAACACAACTACTCACCGGACATGGAGCCTTTAAAAAGTACTTACAAAAAATAAATAAGATTAAAAAAGAGGAAAAATGTATATTTTATCAAGAAGATACGCATGACGACGCAGAACATACGCTAGTAGAGAAAACGCTAAAAAAAGTATTGGAAAACAAATTAGACAAATCTACAATCATTAAAATATTCCTAAGTGACGAAAACAAATAGAGAATACTAAGAAAGAAACTATGCAACGACAGTACTAAAAAAAAAAAAAAGAGTTTAAAGCTTTAAAATTTATGTAAACCAAAATGAAACACTCACAAATTAAAAGCCACAGAAGACAAAGGAAAGAGAAGCAAGAAGCTAAATGGAAGCAAAATAATATGGAAAAAAGTAATAAAAAGGAAAGAAACAAAGAAAGTCAAAACAACTATGCCTGCCAAGAAATGGAAAGTGATCAAAGAGACAAAAAAAGAACAATAAAAGAACATATACTGATACATTAGTACCAACGGAAATTGACAGATACGCCATCAAGTTGACAGAAAAAAAACAATGCAAATATTCAGGCTGAATAACACAAGAATGGGAGGACAAAAAGTTGGATGCCAGTGTAGGAAAAATAGGGTATAGAAAAAGATGGGCCAGGAACAGCATGTGTTGCCGCTACAGACTGCCCAAAACCAGCCCACCTCAAACTAGTACCACATTAGAAACAATGACTAGGACAGATTAACAGCAAGACTTACGTAGAAAAGAAAACCGAAAGGTATTGCCATGCTACACTCCTTAAAAAAAACAAATAAAAAATGTAAAATTATAAACACTCCAATAATAATCTTTTCTCCCCACAGGGTAACGGTGAATAGTCAGATTATTCTGCAGTCCTTTAATTACGGTAACAAAACAAGATTGCCCGGTAAGTGTTTGCTTAGATACTCGTAAGCTTAATAAGGTATTTTAATTAGATATCAAATTACCTCGCTATATAAATAAACTGTTAAGAAGTTTATATAACATTTTTTTTTTTAAATAGGTTTAATACAGAAACAAATGTTATCAATTTAAAGTACTATTATTTGGATTAAAATACCGCTGTTTTTTGTTTTACTCGATGTATGGACACCATTTTTAGAGCGGATAATCAATCCGTTTTAGTTTCTTATATTAACGATATAATGCTGTTTTCTAAATTCTTTGAAGACCATTTAATTCATTTTGATAGAACGTTCACCAGCTTACCTAAAGCTGCATTTACAGTGCGGCTTCAAAAATAACACTTGTTTTTTTGTTCTTTCTTAGTTATAAACTAAATTCAGTATGGATATAACCAGACCCTGCTCTAGTTAAAGGTGTTAAGCAGTTTCCGGTTTACAAAACGGCAAAACATGTCTAATACTTTATAGGTTTAACCTGTTATTATCAAAATTTTCATGAAAGTTTTTTGACTGTTGAATTGTTTATTAAGAAAATGTATTAAGTGATCTTGTGCGGAAAGAGCAAAAACCTTTTGAAGGAATAAAAACTATACTTTTAGAGAAAACTTTTTTAAATCACGCTTTATCAATATTCTAATAATAGTACTAAAAAATGTTAGTCAAATATTATTAGATTAGGAAGAAAAATATAGCACTACCAACAGTTCGGAGAGAATACTGTCCGTGTTTCGGATATGTATCCTGAAGCAAATCCTGTAGAGCGGACGTAGCTTTGCAAATAGGTGACTGTGTGGTTTTGAAAGCTAATCATAATTCCTCAGTTTTAATAGATATTATCCACAAACTTATGTTGATTGAGGGACCTTACATGATCAGAAATTCTAATGTTTTATATACAATTATAATGGAAAATCCAATATCCGGTGTAGAAAAAGTACAATTTTATTTAAATCATTTTAAAAGTTGGGTGCGGTTGAAGCGGTTAATTTTAAATAAATCAACTCGAGAAATAAAAAAAAACATTCATTTATTGGTAGAACTAAGCAGCAAATGCAGCATAGTCAACCAATGCGTCATAGTTGCCACAAATACGTCACGGCTTTGATAGAATCACTCGTTCCGTTCCTAAGTGTCACGTAGAGAATACATCATAGAAGAATTTTGTGTAATTTGTATGAAAAAAAATGAGACAATATATTGAAGTTTACCAACAATACTCATACAAGATGCCAATCAATTTTAAAAAATTGTCAAAATACGTTCTACAAAAAACAGGTTAAACAAAAAATCCTTACATCACAGCAGATTTGGAAAAAAACAGAACAAAAAAGAGTACAGCACAAAAAAGAATACAGCACAATTAAATAATTTTTTGAAGGAATTGATCGTAATTTGAATTCGTTTGATGAAAATATAGACAAGCAGGATCTTTTCAACATCTCCAATGCTGCAAACAGTTCCATACCAAAATATTTATTAAATACTGAAACAAATGGTAACAAATTACGGAAATAATTTATATCCAAACGCATAGAAAACTTCAACCAATTTGAAAAGCCAATTAAAAATCCAAAATTGCAACATTTGCAAATGCTTTGAAAAAAAAATTACTGTGCACGGTAAAATACAAAAAATTCGTCTGCAACGTGATCTTTTTGGTAAACTTTTTGCAGTTTCTTTAGAGCAAAAAATAGATATTGAGAAAGAAAATCTTTTCCGTTAACTCCCGTGCCGTTGTCTTTTTGTCATTTGGACAAAACAATATGCAAAACCGACAAATCCGTTTTGTTAATATGTTTAAAACTTGAAGTGAAAGATCTTGAATTTTCATCTCATTAATATGTAATTTTGATAAACGGATTTTTTTATTTAAATTTAATAAAAGATGTACCGCAAACTATTGGCAATATCTCAAATCAATTTTTTAAGAATAAAGTTAAAAGCAATGGCAAAAGTATCAATCAATATTGTTCCCCTTTGATAAAAGACAATAAACACTCTCATCGTGACACTTATAAAAAATGTAATTACCATATCAGTGGAAAAGAACAAAGCCAACCTGCGGATTTTGCAAAAGAACTCCGGAACATCAAGTTTGAAAAAGCTATAGCCAACTTTCTAATATTTCATTGGGAAAGAAATAAAATGTCAACATTTTTAGAGAACAAAATTATTTACATCAATTACGATTATTGCTACAAATTTGAAGCTATTGGTGGAGTAGTAACAAAAACAATAGATGAGACTTTCACGTGTCAACCCTATAAAAAAGCAGATACAAAACTCGTTTATCATATTTGCAATATCGATTATGAAGCAAATATTACAATAAATTCTACTTGGAAATATGGCGAATTTGAAAATCAGTTCAAAGATTTGGACGGACGTTGGCGTTAGAAATAATCAAAGAACTATCAATGTTAGTCAACTGCACAAGAAATTAAAAAAAAAACAGTTTGTACTGCTCTCCCTGCGTTTCATGCATTTACTGGTTGCGATTACAACCCCGCTTTTTTAGAAAAACAAAAAAAAAATATACGGTATTAAAACCGTCCAAAAAATGACTAAATTCATTAATAAAATTTAAGAATTTGTTTGTCATTTATATGGTTTAAAAAAAGTCAGTTAGAAGTGTAGATAAAGCTCGGTTTTTACTCTTTAATAAAGCATACACTTTCAAAGACACCAACAATGTTTTTCAAATTATTACCAGTAACGTTGACGGTTCATATTTACTATTATGTAAAGCTGAGTTCAAAAAACAATTAGAACGTGTTGCATACATATCGAACATCTGGAGCAACACACATAAAAAACAGCCAACTCAATTGTCTGCAGTAGAAAACATTTGGCAATATGATTTTGACTGGTATAAAAGAAGTCAACTGCCCAACTTTATAAGCGACGTTCTAATTCAACCGAATATTACTATTACAGATAATTTTTTGTATAAACAACTATTGATTAATGCAACGAAAAAAGCAGATGTGACAGAAAAAACCTCAGTCGGTTTAGATGATGATTGCAACGAAGGAAACGACGAAATTAATAGCGATAATGATATGGAACTCTGAATCACTAAAGAAAACATGAATAAATAATATATATTTTTTTATAAAAAATAAATGATCAGCCAAAAATTTTCAACTACAACAAACTGCGCTCGAGCTTTATGCTGCAAATTTACACGCTTATAAAATTAAACCATTGACGCACAATCACATGAATAGATTGCAAGTTTTTAATACATAGTTAATAATTTGCAATAACATTATAGCATATTCTCTATTCTACTAAATTCTAACTACATCCAAAGTTTTTAAAAATGCAAAAATATTTCAAAACTATTGATAAAATTAAAAAAAAAACTTCAATTTGTAAGCCACATGAGGAAAGATTTCAAATATGTAATTCTGTAATTGATGATAGAAAGAAAAGTGATTAAAAGGGATTACTGGTAGACGTCAGGTGTTCTGGCTTAAAAACTTTAAAGATTAGTTTAATTGAATAAACATTCAATTATTTTAAGCTGCAGTTAATTTGCTTCAAATAACAGCAAACCTCTAATAGAAAATGCACTGTAAAAAGTAGAAACAATTAATTGCAGAGCAAACCAACACAAAAAAAATACAAACAAGAAAAAACTGGTGTACGGTTAAAATCATCTTAAATAAAGCGTCAGCGTGAGTTAGTTGCTTAGGTGCCTGCCTCATGTACTAAGAAAACTGAGGTAAGTGTTCTAAACAATTTATATTATTTATCAACACAATTTAAATAAGCAGTGTTAAAGTGTTATATCGTTAAATGGCAAAAATTCAAAATAATCAGAAATTAACTTGAAAGATAACTTTTTCAATTCTTCCGTTTCTTGTTGGCATCTGTAATGTTCCATTAACTGTTCGTCAATTGTCGGCAGTTTTTGGAACATAAGGCTGCATCTGAATTATCGTTTTAGTCAATTCTTTGCTTAAATTTATTCTACAGAGCAGACTGGGTATAAAGATATAATTGTTAATTTATTGTGACTAATGTTTGTGTATCGTAAAATCCAGCAGTGTTTAGAATCTTAGACTGATATACCAAAAATCTAAACTAACTAAATCTTCCGTTACTTCAATAAGTCTTAAAACTATTTTGAGCTTTTTTTAGTAAGCGTCAGTAAGCACAATATAACTAAAAACCCGCAGTGCAAAGACGTTTAACGTTCATGCTACAAATGAAGTAGGGCTCAGTAGTCATAAAAATGTAAAAAATGTAGTCCACAAGAGCTAAAAAAAACGACAACTGCGTTTCTCTGCCTGCTGTTTTTAATCCCTTGAGCACTAATGCTAACAAACAAACTATAAAATGTTTGTAAAATGTGTCGCCGGTCAACAGAATACCCACCAAACATCCACAATAATTTCGTGATCACTAATAAAAATTTTATAAATTCCAGTCACTCCATTTCTTTTTAAATTTTTAGATAATTTTTACAAATAAATGTTCATTAACTAAAAGTAAAATATAAACATGTTGACAATTTTTTTAGAAAATAACAAAGCCAAGCCCAAAGCCATAGTTGTCTTAAGTTGTTATAGCTAAATAAACAAATTTTTGCTATACGTGCATTTAATAAGGCCGAGACTTTTAGCAACCACCAAAATCTGTATAAAAAGTTTACTAAAAATAAATTTGCAGCGTAAAAAATCTGTAATAAATTTTATTAAAAAAAAGTTACAAAAAAAACTCCAACAAAGCATTAACTTGTGTAGCAATAAAATTCAAATCTCGTCTGTTTTGTTTAATAATTTTACGTCAAATATCTAAAGACTTTTCAATAAGCTTAAGGGTTTCTAAACTTTTTAAACATTTACCACCAGTTGACTTGCAAAAATGTGATGTATGTGTTTACGTTACCAAAATCTTGGTTACATATCCTAACTAATCATAAGTTATTTTGATATTTGTGCTTTCTTTCTGGAATATTACAAATGTGATTTTTTCTTAATTTTCTTAATATAAACAAACGTTTAGAAATTTTTAGCGGTCAACGTCTTTCAGCGTCACCCAGGCTTGTTTGATGTCAATTGTACCAAGGTACAAAAAAAGGTACCAATTATGCATGTACCAACCACACCGTCAATTAATATCTAATAGGCAGAATATAAATTAATAAATATTTTCTTTACTTAAGTACTGAAGTAAAGAAAATATTGTTGTTGTAGTTGTATTGTCAAACAAGTAAACAAGTTACTTTTGCATAAAAAAGGAACATCTAATTTCTGTATGACCAACACTTGGTGGGTAGTTGGGGCATACTATTTGTTAAATAGAGGTTAGATCTATCACTCTATTTTTATTATTTAAAAAAGAAAAACATTTTTAGTAGATCGGCACTTCATTTAAAACTACTTGCCCGCAATCAAAACACAAACAACAGTCGAGTGAGTGCACCACTCACTCGACTGTTTGTAATTAAGCAGATGCATCTGTCACTTTCCTGTACCAAGTTAATAACAAATAATATTTGTAGAAAGAAAAAACTTCAGTTTCTAAATTACAAACACACACTTGATTGTTTTTGATTAAGAAGTTTGTTTACCGCTTCCAATGATTTAGAAACAAATGACGTTTGCAGAGAAAAATTAACATCCACATTATAGATGAACAACACTTAGGTAAGTAGACTCAAGTTAAAACTAACCTAAAGTGAAAGCACCTAATAAACAACATTTGCAAAAAAAACGTTGATTTTTTAAATAACCAAAACTTTGTAGGTAAGTTGATACTAGTTAAAATTTATTCATTTAACCGCAACCAATAAACTTAGTAAGGTAAAAGGTATTATTGTGTATGGGGCTATTTTAGGTGTTGCTGTGAAGATTATTTTATAAATATGTAAGATAAAATTCGGTCAAAATAATCTTGTACAGTAATGTGCAAAATTATTAAATCTTTAAATTCATTTTACAATAATAAGCAAAGAAAACGGAAAAACAGTTGCTTCATTCTATGCGATCCTGCCGCAGTTACGTCATCATGTATAAGACCTACAAAAGCGTTGCACGTTAAATATGAGAATTTGCTAATCAACAAAGTGAAAGCTCAAACCGGCATCATTTGTTGACCTCCTCAAACTCCAATGTTTTCCCTCAATAACTCGTTCATTGATTTCTTAGAGAACACTGACAACGACACACCGTTAAATAGCATTTTCAAAAAGTAGAAATGTTTTTAGAACTGATAATTCAATCTGCTCCTGGCCCGGACAGAATTCCGAACATTTCTCATAAAACAATAATGACTCATGCAATTATTTGCATCGGGCAATTTTAAGAAGCTTGAAAAGGTTCTCACGCATTCCAAACATTTGATACCAAAACTTTCTTCAAACCTACTGGCTGATTAGTTTTCTATGCACCTTAAGTAAGGTTATGGAAAAGGTAATCTTGGATATATACCAAAATCAAACGGAATCTAACAATTTTCTTCCCGTTCACCAACATAGGTTTAGACAAAACTATTACCTAACCTAACCTAACAACATTGTCAAAGGTTTTAGACTGAGATAATTTGAGTTGTCTTTTTTGACGTTAAAAAAGCCTTTAACAAGGTCTAACACAATGATTTACTTTTAAAAATGCACAGACTAAAATTTTCTCTGCATCTTATAAAACTGATAAATTCATACCTATTTTCAAAACTGGAAGTTAAACTCTTAACCATGTTTCTATTTTACGACAGATCACAACAGTAGTTTCTCAAAGTTTTATTCTTTTGCCGACGCTATTTATCTTCTTTGTTGCTGACATGCCTTTGGGCTAGAAGCACATGTTTAAAATGATACAAAACTAATTTACTGCTTTACGTCACTAAAAGCGGTCACCATAAAGCTACCAATGATCTTCAAAACTGGTTAAATGACTGGCAAGTCAAGTCAAGTAAACCAAAAAAAAAACAAAGCTTTTTTTTTCAATTTTTTTGGTGGAATAGCGACGTGTTGCTTTGGAATAAAATTTGGATGTACACCACCGTCATCAGACTGCAAATAATTTTTTTGTTTTTAGTCTGGGAAACGGCTGCAATCACGCACCTCAATCGTCTTAAGTTTTTTCAAAGTCTTACTTTACGGTAGCTCGTAAAATCCTATGGTATGTTTGAAACATAAAAATTTGTATCAATTTTAGTTACTTCTGGCTGCGTTAACACATCAAAACTTTGGCTAAACCTTGCTGTTCACCCTAGCCCAGATCTGGCCAGACTTGCCAAACCAAACAAAGATATCATAACTTCCTAAAGTTATCTTACCTCATAACCTATACCATAACCTAAAGGACGTTCTAACTAGCCTAAAACACAATCTCCAACGGAAGATTAATTAGCTTACAGTCTCTAACTTACAGGTATGATCCGGAGAAAATTTAGTGTGTAAGCATTCTCCTCAGAGTGTAAATCAAACAGCTTTTAAAACATTTTTAACCCAAACCGTAAACAATAAAAGTTTTGCAGTTGTGGCAGACACTATCAACAACACAAAACAAACATCAACAAAAAAAAAAGTGAAAATCCAAATCCAAAAAAATCTATCGCCAGCGCTTATATTTGTTGCACCGTCATTTTACCCCACTCTCTCGCTAAAATAGCAGTTCACGTAGACCACCCGGGCATTGCAAACACCATTTTGGAGACTTTACGTTTTAAGGCAATTAAGCATTAAGCAACTCTAGGTTGCATCTGGAAGTCTTTGAAATAAAGAGCTACCACAACAGCCACAACTTGGAAAACATCTCCATGAGAGTTAGCTCAAAGCTCGGTAGACAACCAAACATAAAAAATCCGAAAAGTTTCCCCGCATCAGTGCTGAGACCTATTGGCTCGATTTGATGTATCAACGGCACAACACAACCTTTTGGTGTTTATCTCTTAGCGGGTCGTTTTCAAGTCTCAAAGAAAGTAACAAAGTAAATCGTAATCTCAGATGTTATTAATTTTAGTAATGTTCTAATTTTTTATATTTTTAAAAGCAAATTAAACATTTTTATTTAGTGTGCAATAATTGCATTAAGTTACAGGAAATAATTTAAAGAATTGGCATGTAATGCTGTCTATAAAGACATTTTTAAATGTTCACTATCAAAAATAATCAATTATTGTACAACTTCAACTGCCCGCGCTCAGAAACGACAAATACATTGCGTTAACCAAAATTTATTTTTGGTTTACAAATGTTTTTTTTATGTTGTTTTTATGTTTAGCGCTGCAAAAATTGCTGACAAAACCCAAATAAAATTAAGGAATGAAAGAATTAATTTGCATGCAAACCAATCTGAAAATTTTAGTAAACATCACAAATTTAAATAATTAATAAATCATAGTCAAATTTATATTGTAAGCAAAATCTGGTAAATTTGCTTTAATTCGATTAAATATTCTATTATAATGTCATAATAGAAAATGAATTAATTTAATTATTCCATTTGAAAATGTGTTTGCAAAGTGAGCACGGAGAAAAGCAATGCTTATATGTATGCAAAGTGCACTGGGGACTCAATTGTAAACAGCTCTCACTGCATCCGCTTATACAGGAAAATGTGTTTATATTTTTCTCATTGGAATGAGACAAAAGTAAATAATTTTATGATGTACACAAAGTCCATTGAGATTGAACAAATGTTATATGAACTGGGTTAATTGAGCCGATATATTTTTAATTATCTGCTGACACGAAACGTGCAAAAATTATAAACTAAATCATAAAAAAAAACAGCAGTGAATCAATAACATATTTATTGTAAATTATTATATTTTAATCCCATTCTGTATATGCATAAATTATATTTTCAAATTGATTTTTGTGATAAATTGTAAATACACTTACCTGCGGAACTAATCAGGTTTCCCCATACTTGCGACAATTGATAAAACATGAAAAAAACTCCAAAGAATCTAGTCACAATGACATCAGAGGAAATTCCACTGATCTGCGAATACGCTTCTGCTGCTACAGTTAAGTAAGTGCATTTTGCACACCACAATGGTCCTCCACCGAAGCCGACTACCAATCCGGCTGGAATCATTGTATAAAACCTTGGATAAAATTGGGCTATTATGAACGGCATATAGGTGATTAACGAGACCGCCATTGTCCATTTACACCCAAACCACCTAAAAAAAATAAAACAATATTAGTGCTTTTACTTAAATCAAATGCTTTTAATTTAATTAAGTAAATATAATAAAATTGCTTACTTGATAACAACAACCGGTAGAAAGATGTTAGATATTATTAGTGACCCGTATATTGCAGCTAGGGTGAATGTTCCTAGAGATTCGCTCGCATTTATTGAACTTTGCAGATTGGAAGCCCCCCAAAGGGCCGTGAAATGTATCATGAATGCGAAACCCAGAGCTAATACGTTTTTCCAGATCCTCCATTGCTCACTGGGTGGATATTCACTATCACCCTCGTCGGTCTTCACCCTCTGGAAGCTTGAATTCATCACTTCCCTGCAAAAGAAGGTCCGTATTAAAGCAAACAAGTCTATAAAAAGTGCAATAGAAAAGTTTCTTAATGAATAAATAAGAATGTGCGAAGGGGAATAAATAGGTTAATGGAAAAATTATTAAAATTAAAAGTGTTTATGTTAAAAATCTTATTCTTTACGGTATTATTAGTAACTTAATGAAAGCAATATAATATTTGCTGAAGGCTTGATATCAGTAGCTACTTTCAAAATATTGTTTGGTAGCGATTGATAAAAATATTTTCTATACAAAAATAAATCAACCAAAATAAGTAAAAAGCCGATTTAATCATTAACATATTATCATTTAAGTAAATGCTTTTAAGTTCCTGAAACGGGCGATAAAAAGGACTTTGAACCTCACTTCTTTAAATATTTTTGTGTGTTTGTGTTTCGCCATACTATTTATTATTATAAGTGGGCTGCACCTCGCCACTTACATATTAGCGCTTTTGATAACAATTCTATTTAATTTAATTTAAAATCAGGAAACAAAGGCAATCATATTTAATTCAAATACATTTAAACTACTGTAATATAATTTTACGGCGCTTCCTAAGATATCTTTAATGGTATTTTGTAAAGTAAAAAAACCATTCTATTTTATAATTATTTATTAGAACTTGAAATTAGATTGAAAATGTGCTTTCGAAACTCGTTTCAAAAGCTATAAAACAATTGACAGCTCTGTAAAGTACTCCTAATTACAATCGTCAATAGATTAAATTGAAATAAATGTGCAATAAGACTGGAAATGCAGAGATAAATATAATGGTTCCTGGATTTTTCAGTAGATTCAAATAAATCTTAGTAATATTAATTTAAATACGTGTTTACTGTTTAGTTCTGACAATGTCATATTTTTATTATGACAGACAGTAGCTTTAAAATATAGATGTTTAAATATTGTAATCCACTAAACCAGGAAAATTGCAATGTTTATCATTTATATATTAAAATGTTTTGTGTAGTCTGTAAAAAATGAAATAAAAATATGGTTAAAAAATCTCTCGTAATTTAGTATCCATACTACATTTTTTTTTGTTTAATTGAATGCATTTATAACATTTTAAAATAAATTAAATATTACCAACTAATGTCCAATTAAACAATATTGAATATAAAAAAAACGTTAATCATAAAGCTTTATTTCAATCATTGTAACAAAAAGTGATGACTATTCAGTATAAGTCAATCTGTTAGAGAAATCTGATAACCAAAAATGGAAAATTTAGGCTGACTAGAGTAGTACCACAAAGTTCTGCACTAGGTCCTAAATTATGGAATCAGCTACTCAGAATGCGGCTGCCGGAAGGAGTGACAATAACGACATTTGCGGATGACGTAGCTCTGGTAGGTAGGAATATAGACAAAAAAGTACTAAATGAAAGGTTATAGTTGGCAAAAGAGATGATCAAGAGATGGGTGAGAAATAAAGGATTAAATCTGGCTCCACAGAAAACCAAGGCGGCATGGCTATCAACAAAGAAGACAAACAGGGGAAATGAAAAAATACAGGTAGGTGAACGAATAATAACCATAAGCAAAAAAAATTAAATACCTTGAAGTAAAACTAGAAGCAAAGGGATAGTATGAACAGGTTAAGGAAGCAGTAAGAAAAACAAAAAAAAATGGAAGAAATGCTTAGTCGGCTTATGCCAAACAAGGGAAGACCAGAAGAATTAGCAAGAAGGCTAATAGCAACTGCGGCTAGAAGTAAACTATTGTATGCGAGCTATGAGAGCAAGTTCGTTAAGGATCTGCAGGGCCTACAGGACGGTGTTGCAAGAGGCACTAGAAGTAATTGCGGCAACACTACCCGCAAATTTTATGGTGGAAGAAAGATTAGGTAAAGAAAATGGTAAATGAAAGAACTAGTAAGCAAGATGCAAAAAGACAAACATGAGAGAATATGATGGAAAGATGGCAAAGACAGTGAAAAGAAGGAGAAATGGGAGAATGGACAAGGGAACTAATACCAGAAATAAAAGAATGGGTAGAGAAAAAACCGGAGACGTGTTACCATAAAACACAACTACTTACCGAACATGGAGCGTTTGGAAAGTACTTACAAAAAATAAATAAGATGGAAATAGAGAAAAAATGTATATTTTGTCTAGAAAACACGCATAAAAACGTAGAACGTACGCTAGTAGAGTGCAAAGCGTGGGAGGAAGATAGGAAAACGCTAGAAAAGATATTAGAAAACAAAGTAAACAAATCTACAATTATTAAAATATGCCTGAGTGACAATAACAAATAGAGAGCACTAAGAAACTATGCAACGACAGTACTGAAAAAAAAAATAGAGGAGATTGAAGCTTTGAAATTTAAGTAAAACATAATGAAAGAAAAACTCAAATTAAAAACTACAGAAAACAAAGAAAGAAAGAGCAAAAAGCTAAATATAAGCAAAAACATATGGAAAAAAGTAATAAAGAGAAAAGAAACAAAAAAAAAACAACTTTGCCTGCCAAGCAATGGAAGATGAACAAAAAGACAAGAGAAGAACATATACTGAAACCCTAGTACCAACTGAAATTGCAGAAATAATGAGAAACAGTTGAAAATTGCTCAAGAAAAATAAATTGACAGAATTGACTTAACAATTTCCAAACGGAAGATACGCCATCTCGAGGTTGACAGAAAATACAATTTTCGAAATGGTCAGAGTATATCTGGGAACCAGGGGACACAAAGAACTAATCCCAAATGAAAATTTAAGAATCTCACTAGAAGTTAAACTGGCAAATGTAGGACTACCAAAAGAGATGCATTTAATAGAGCTGCACAAAATATTTATGAAAAAAAGAAAATAAAACAAGAAAGAAGTTAATAAAAATATAAAAAAAACTAAAAAGATACCTAAGGACAATGCAAATATCTAGGCTGAATAACACAAGAATGAGAGAAAAGAGAGGTAAATGCTATTGTAGGAAGTAGTGCAGAAAAATAGAGTATAGGGAGAAATGGGCCGGGGACAACATGTGTTGCCGCAGCAGACTGCGTGAATTTTGCAAGGCTGAAACCACCCACCTCAAACTAATACCACATTAGAGACAATGACTAAAACAAATTAACAGCAGGACTTACGCAGAAAAGAAAACCAAAAAGTATTGCCACGCGTTAGTTATTCTCAAGGGCCAAGTGTTGAGGCCAACACCTCACTACGTCTCTAAAAAAAAAGAGCAGAGTTGCGCAGTGACTTTCATACTAAACCTACAAAGATGGCTAAAATACAGACTACGTTCTGACCAAGTTTAAATAGAGCATGGCTTGTAAAAAACCTTGACAAAAAGAATTAGCAAAAATGAAAACAACACAAGCCACAAAATTGATAGGCAAAATTATGAGGAAGAAAAAAGAAAAAAAGTCAAGATAAATTTTTACGTTAAATCTAGACGGTACTTCTAAAGCAGTGCTTTAAAACGAAGTGGTTTAGTGCGTACAATATGTTTGCACACCTCACACGGAATATGCACACTACTGTGTGAGCCAATTTGTTTATTTTTGTTGTTTGGTATGATGTTCTTTTAGTTGAAACAGTTTTTAGTATGTATCAGAGGTACAGGTTGAACAAGAAAAATTGAGTTTTGCAATGTAGGTAACCAAATATACATTTATTAAAAGTATTAAAAAAATCTGAGACAATCATCATAGGCGTTACACAATGATTTTTTGTAGAAATTAAATTAATGTAACTAAAAACAATTAAAACATAAAGTATACAATACATTATAATAAATTATTTAAAAAAATTTACTGGCATAATGAGCTTTTACCATAAAACCATTCTGTTTTTGTGTAAACATTATTGTACATATAATTTAAATATCCAATATACAATTCTGTTTAATTTACTGTTTATGCATAATATATACTTCACAGTATTACTTTTCAATTTATATTTTATTATATTAAATAATATTTAATATTTTTTGTTTTGTTTAAAAAAACACAGGTATATTTTTCAAAAATTATTGAAAAACTTCATATTTTCTCAACCACTCTGTATTATATTATATAGAGCAAATGTTTAGAAAGTGAAAAAGAAGCAAATAAAAGAAAAAGTGCAGCTCAAAGTTTTAAAACAAATATTGAGAGAAGAGCTGTCAACACCTACCTAAGAATTTTACTATAAGGAAGTTAGCTAGTAGGCAGCTAAACAAACGTTTTTTAGAAAATGTTATAAATAGTAAAATAATAGTAAAAAAAACATTAAAGATAATATGATCGGATACTAACAGAAAAATGTTCATCAACTAATTGTAACATTTAAGTGTAGAAGTAAAAAGAATGATAAAAAGTATTGAAATAGTAAAGAGTATAAAAAGTGTGAAAGTATGTAAAGGATTTAAAAGGAGCTATAAGAAAAAAAATGATATGCAAGCTCTATCATCAAGTTATTACACCATTATTAACTAAACAATCTTTAGTTAATTATTTACAATGTAACTTAAGATTGTGCCAATATAGGTCAATAGATATACTTTTTAATATAACACAAACGTCCTGTAACAATACCTACAAGTGCCATATCATCATGCCAAACACGTTTTAATCTTATAATAAACAAAGCCTACCTGACAAATATAGTCAGGCATAGTCGTAAATGGTAAGCAGCTTCAAAGAGTCAGAAATCTGATATATTTGAGAAGTTTAATCAACAAAAATTGGGATCTTAGCAAAGAAGTAAAGCGTAGAATAGCAATAGCAAGAACGACTCTTACCAAAATGAAACGCGCGCTCTGTACCCACGATCAAACAGTTGAGCTATGAGTAAAAATGCTTAAATGTTACATATTCTCGGTTGTATTATACGGGGCTGAAGCATGGACAGTAACAGACACGCTACTGAAAAGAATGGAGACATTTGAGATGTGGGCCTACCAAAAGATATAGAAGGTTAGCTGGTTGAAAAGAATCACAAACAAAGAAATCCTGCAGAGAGTAAATAAGAATACGGAACTGGTAAACACTATCAAGACCCGTAAACTCGAATATTTTGGACACTTTATGCGGCACCCGAAAAAATATGGTTTGCTGCATCTAATTATTCAGGAGAAGATAATTTGAAGAAGGAGTGTAGGCAAAAAGACAACATCATGGCTAAAAACCTTAAGAACATGGTAATGCAAACAGCTCAGCTGTTTAGAGCAGCAGTTGATAAAATTAAGATAGTGAATTTGTTAGCCAGCATCATTGTCAACGATCGAATCGGTCACGACACTTAAAGAAGAAGAAGACTCGACAAATAACACCACAGATGATCAAAATTTGTAACATTTTACCGAACATGGCCAGAAATGACACAAAAATCTGCATCTCTATTTAAAGTTTCTAAAACGGCTACCTGCATTGTCAATAACTCGCCAAAACCATCAACATGATTAAAAAGTTACTAAAAACTGAAATTAAAGTAAATTAAAAAAAATTTTATCTGAAAAAAAATTAGATCTTATCGCCAGTGTAATTTTAGATATTTCAAAAACTTTTTAACTAGATATTTACCCAGGCTCAATCCAAATATAAAAAAACACAAATGTGATTGCCAAAAACAATTAAGTAATCTTTCTAAGAACATAAATCAACATTTGCTTAATACAAAGTTTAAACGTAAGTGTCAACAAACAAACCTAATTAGAAAAAAACTCAGTTTTGCCAATAATAAATGTCTTTGGCATAAAAAAAAACATTTACAACAAAATCACAATCAACAATAAGTAGCTAAAAAACAAACTATAAATAAAACTTTAACAACACTCAACCACAGCATTCTATTATAATAACTATTTAAAAAATATTTTCTATAAATTTTTTTTTTGCGTTTTCGAGTTTTGTTGTTACTTTCATAATAATAAAATTTAGAAAGTTTAAGCAACATCTGTTTTTCTATTTTTTTTCTGTTGTGAGTATAAAGAAAACCTTGTACTGCCTAATAATGAAAGGTTTTTAGTGACTAAAAACCTTGACCTTTTCATCACCTCCAATTTAAAAATACATTAGCATTACTTCAAACTTTGTTGTTCTCTTGATTATTTCAAAATGAATTTGTTTAAATAATGTTCTTTTCTACTGGTTGCATTTAAAAAGTGTTTTTGTAGATACGGAAAACTTTAAAAATTCGCAACACTGTTAGCTGTGACAGCTAATTTAACAGTTTTTGGTTGTTTTGAGGTTAGTTTAGTTTGGCAATTTGTCATGAATAGACTCACGCCGGAGCAAAGTTTGAGAAATGTTCAGATTTATTTTGAAAAACATGGTTCAATTTGAGAAATTCATAGGACATTCAGGGGTGGGCTGGAGCCGGCTCGGTCCGGCTCGCGCGAGCCGGTTGTTAAAATTTTTAAACTCAGCGAGCCGCTTGTTAAATTACCCCTAAAACCAAAAAATAAACCATTATAATAATATTTTTATGCAAAATATGCACATTGCGCCGATGTGCCACATACTCGCAAACATATCATGTGCGCAACACACTACACACATCATGTGCGTGCACAATTGCTATTAGCAGTTCAGAAGCTGAGAGAAGTTTTAGCCTTATAAATTTAATTGCATCTATTGCAAATAAACAAAGCATATGGACTCAACAGTATTAGTAAAATTACAAAAAATCCGAGGAAAATCTCTTAAAAGTAACCCATTTTTAGCAATTATGTGTTATATTTTACCCTAGGGCAAGCAAATCCAGTTTTTTTTTAATTTTTGCGGTCAAAAGTACCAAGTTTCAAGAGTATCATATTTAACTTTCAAGTCTCCAGGTGTAGCAGAATCATTGATATCAATTTTATAATAAAATGGTAATTTTCTCATTTTTCGCAAAAAAATTTGAAAAACCAAGAAAGGGATCGTTTTTTATGGAAAATTTCCTATAAGATACATTCTTTTAAATATGATTTTTGACTATTTTTTTGCTTATTTACAGCACAAAATCTAAAATTTAAGGGAATCGTCATATTTTGATACCCCAAACATGTGTACAAACATTTGAGCAAAATCGGAGATATCGATGTGGGGACGATTGTCCAAATTTCAGTAGAATTACCCTGTACTTATTTACTTTTTTTTTCAAAATAATAACGAGTCGGTTGTTTAAAACTTGGCAGACCACCTCTGATTACGGGCATTGCAAGATGCTCATAATCGTTCATCAGAGCAATTAATTCACGAAACTATGTATCGTTTTTGCAAATATGTGTAATCTAAACGATAATAAGCATTCAGTACAACGTCGTAATGATGATCCAAATGTGTCAATTTGTCATCGTGCCCAACAATTAACCTTGTGCCCATCCAATTTATAGCAAAAAAAAAATTATTTAGCTTTTCAATTTCTGTATTTTGTTTTTTTTTTTTTTTACCTTATGTAATTTGTTGCGCTTTTGAATCACAATATATACAGAGTGTTAGACAAAAAACGTACGGCTAAATAACTCCGTTATTTTTTAACCGATTTATATGATTCAAAAACCATTTTACGTGGTTTTTTGAGCATGTTTTTTGGCGCCTTGCAGAAAGAGTTAAAACAACTAGTAAGCTACAGCCCAGCCACAACAAAGGTCAAAGTATCAAAAAACGTGTTTAAGATAAAAGAGCACCAGATATTCTTGCAGCAATTGCTCTGGACCCAAACATCTCGATTAGAAAAATTGAAATTGATGCTGGAATAAATCGCTCCACTGCTTGGAGAGTTTTAAAAACAAACAAATACCATCCATTCCATATCTCTCTTCACCAGAAACTTGAAAAGCGGGATTTTCAAGATAGGTTGAATTTTTGTGAATGGTTGTCTCTTAAAAATTATCATTTCTATCACAAAATTTTATGGACAGATGAATCGACATTCAAAAGCAACGGAGTTATTAATTTACATATTGCTCACTATTAGAGTAATAAAAACTCTCATTGGTTAAGAGAAGTTGATAATCAACATGTGGACCCTTAATGTTTGGTGTGGTATTTTAGGAAACTAAATAATTAGTCCGCATTTTTTCGATGGTTCATATACTAATAAACTCATTCTTTAAAAATAAATGCAATCGAAAATGAACATGGCTCAGCCTTAACGGACTAATCAAAAACAAAATTGTTTTCATTTTAACGGATAAAAAAACATAGTACAGAATGTGACCGTACTTAACTCATTCGACGCAGTAAGTGATTATCGCTTGGTAAGAACAAAGGTAGTCATTGACAAAAACTTGAAAGGCGACTACTATTCCGCAAAAATATCAAACGTATCCAACAAATCAACTACAATCAGTCAAAAATGAATATCAGGATATGCTAAACCAATAATTAGAAATAATATATCAAAACACAGCAGCATTATTAAAACCCGCTGACATAGACAGTCTTAACGAACAAATAACAACAACAATAAAAAATTATATCAAAACTATAATTAAACAATCACCGAAGAGTCAACCAAAACCGAGGATTGACAATAATACTAAGAAACTAATAGAACAACAAAAGAAAATAAGGAATTAAACAAACAGCAAAAAAGAAACACGCCAGCGTACAGAAAATTCAACAAAATAGTGAAAAGAAAAATACGAGAGCACAGAGGGAAAAAGAACTAGTATAAAAACCATCAAAGAGAACAAAAATATAAAATGCCTAATATACTTCCTAGTGAATTCAGCGGGAAAAACAATTACAAATAAAGACAGTCTACTAAAAATTGTGAAAGAGTACTATGCCCACTTCTATACATCAAATACACCTAAGATAGCACCAAATTGGCACCACAAACAAAAAATAATAAACAGTAGCTTAAAAAAACTGCTTGAAATAGACAAAAATAAGATAACGAACGCGAATGCAACAGATGAAACCCAATAAAGTTGCCAATCTTAAGACTCAATAATAATTTTTTTTTTTTTTATTATAATATATTTACATATTTATAGTTTATATTTCATTTTGTTTTTTCCCCACTTGCTTCATATATTTACATTGTTTACATGTTTATAATGATCAGTTGTAAACAAAATAATAGTTTGGTGCTACTAAATTATTGCCATTCTGCACACTACCAGTTTCCTTGAACCGCTGGGAACCAGTTTCATGATCCGGAAACTGCAGTCGAAACTTTCGAACACAATCCGGAATAGAATAAAGCCATTTCCCATTATCAAACCGCCCATTCCTAAAGTAGGATTCAAAATAAAAATATTTTCTTTATTTGTATACATACTTATAACTTTGTTTGCTGGATAGTTGTCAAAGTTGTAACAGTAAAGTAGACAAGTTTAAAAAGGCGGCATATTTAAAGTGATTACATAATTCCATTCATTTATAGAGACCCTGTAGTAGGTAGAAAAAACTGTTACTTATGATGACCAAAGTACAAAACAAGTACCTACGACAAAGTAAAATCCCGGCAATCTAGAATAACGCATTAGTTATACTACTCCACAAAAAAAAAGATAGAATGAAGTTAGATAACTTCAGACCCATAAGTCTTCTAACACACTTGTATAAATTACTTACTAAAATAATTACGAACGGACTTACAAAGAAAATGGACGACTACCAACCAACTAAAGGAGCAAACTGGTTTTAGAAAAGGTTACGGTACAGCTGACCACCTGCTAACAATTACAATAGTTCTGGAAAAGTCAACCAAGTACAGAATTAAAATATATCTAGCATTTATTGATTAAAAAAAAAAAACATTCTGCTTAGTTGAGATGTGGACAGTCATACAGGCATTAAAAAACTATAGAATTGATTACAGATACACCACCCTTTTGCATAACATAGCAAAACAAGCCACAACAACATACAAACTGCACAAAAAAAATTTAGAGTCCGTAAAGATACAAAAAGGAGCAAGACAATGGGACAGTCTATCAACAAAACTTATTAATCTAGCTCATGAAGACGTCTTCAAAAAACTTGACTGGTCACACAAGGGTATTAATATCAACGGAAAAAACAATTTACAATACGCAGACGAAGCACAGTAAGGTCATTTACTCTAAAAACTGGTATTAATTCAAAAATTAAAGTGCAATAAACATATTTGTCTTTATAGCCTAGTGTAGTCAAAACTGGGGCCTGTAAAAACGTGCGTGTCTCAGAACCAAAAACGCCTTTTTTCCTTTGTTGAAGTAGACAACAATAAGTTTTAAAGATAGCGCAGAGTTGTATTCAAAACAATATGTTGAATGAATTTTAAAGATTGTGTTTTGTTTCTTAAATCCTTCTAAATTTTGTTTTGTTTTAAGAAACGTCAATGTGTTCTGAAAAACCATCTAAATAACAAAATATACAGTTTTAAATCTAAATTTAAGTCAAGATGGATAAATGTAAGATGAACAAAAGCTAGATTTGTTATAAAATATATTAATTTGCTTAAAACATAAAGAAAGAACGGTGCTTTTTAAGAATGTAATAAGCGGACTGAGCTCATAAGAACGGAATTTTGTAGAATTTTTATGTTTTTTAGTATTTGCCACCCTAAAAACTACCCTATTTTATCTAAGAGATTTTTTCACTATTTTTTTGTTAAATTGTAGGTCCAAGTCTATACAAATCCATAGTTTTAGAATTTTACTAAGTCACTTTAACTTCCATCCCTTAAATAGTACCTCAATTTATTAATAATTGGACTACTTTTACAAGTTTCAGATTATTTGCCAAAATAAAGGTTGTTCTGCCCCACTATGCGACGTAGCCATAATAGCAGGAAGCCCAGGAGATTTGGAGAAGATGCTAACCAAACTCTTCAAAAAATCCCAGAAAGTGAAACTGAAAATAAACTGGGGAAAATCAAAAGTAATGTACCCAGATGACCAAATAATCACTATCAAGAATAACAACATAAAGAAGGCAGAAGAATTTATATACCTCTGAAGAAGTATACTCCTTGGAAAGGAGAACGAATCATATGAGATCAAGCAAAGGATTCAACAATCATGGGCAGCGTTCAACAAACTCATATACATATTTGTAAACAATAAAAATACCCATTCATCTTAAAACCAAGGTATTTAACTCATGCATTCGACCAGTAAAGTGTAATGAAGCAGAGAACTGGGTAATGTCTAACAAACACATCCATAAACCAAGAGTAACTCATGCAATACATAAAATCATGATGGGAATATCTCTCAAGAATAGAAAAACTAATGAGTACATCAGGCAGACAACTAAAGTAATAGACGTGGTAAGAAAAGCGGCTTCTTTTAAATTGAAATATGCTGGGCACGTAGCTACAACTTAAAGGGATAGATAGAACAAGATCATCTTTCAATGGCGCCCCTATAAATACACTAGACCAAGGGGCAGACCACGCACCTGATGGGTAGACGACCTAAAATTAACAACAGGATTCAACTGGATGCAAAAAGCATCAAACAGAAATCAATAAAAAACAATTCTTAAAGACGCGTACATCCAAAAATGAATATAAAAACGCTAAGAAAGAAGAATAATAATAAATGTGCATTGGTCTACTCTACTGCGCTTTCTTTTAATTAGTAATCTTTTGTTTTCTTTTTTGATTAGCTTTAGGTTTAGGTTTATTTCTCCCATTTAGAGTTAGCACTTTTGTTTTCTTTTGTGCAAGTTATATATGCTCTTATTTGAGAGCTCAATTATCATTTTTATTATTAGTATTGTTGATAGCTGCTTCACTTCACTTTGAAGATTTGTTGTTAACAGTTATTTTAATTTTTTTTAATTTTAATTTTTTTTAGTAATATTTGCAATTACATTATTTTTTGTTTTATTTTTAGTTGATACTTCATTTTGACGATTTCCTTCAAAAATTCTTTTATAAATCTCTTTGTGCTTATTAAACACTTTTTATACGGTGGCTTTCTCCTACGGAGATAAAAATTATTAAATTTATATAATAGGCTTTGCCTTAGTCTAGTACATCATAAAATATAACCCGAAAAACTAATTGGAAGGAGCCGTGCTCTCTCTACAATAAGTAAGACAGTAAGACTGCACCCTTAAATACAAAACCAAACGTTTAAAACACAAAAAAAATTATAAATAAATAGTAGTTTTAAACAAAGTTATTAAGTCATAATTTTTTTTAAATCGACTAGCAAAATACTAACGCTATTAAGAAGCCAACAAATAAAGGTCATCAAAGCAATTTTGCTTTAATAATATCAGTCAACTCAAGACAGCTGTAATTACTGTTTGTAGAATCCTCAATTTGGCAAATAGCCCAAAGATAAAAGTGCCAAGAACTCACTCTAGAAAGTGATCAAAATGTTTGTAAACAAATTTGCCAATAAACTTATTGCAGTAGCTGTAAATAAAAATACTGTTAGCAAATGTAATTGAATTCTTGAATAATAACTACAGTGTTTTAGTGTCTATTGAAACCAATATAGACAAAAATTTAACACTCTGTAGAAAATACTACATTCAACAACTACTAAGCTAAAAAGTTATTTTAAAATTTCTCAAAAACTCTTGGTTATGATAGTAAAAATAACAGTAAAATTTTTAAACCTCATGTATGCCGATCCTCCAGATCTTTCAGTAGTTTTGCGCTATTCGGAGTTACCGTGTAGTACCAAGTAATGCCTTTTCCATGCGTAGCGTCAATATTAGATTAGACTCAGAAATGCAAAAGTATTGACATTGTTAGATTTAAAACATACGTACTCGCAAATTCCTCTACACATAGCCGTCAAGATACATTTTTTACCGCTCTCAACCGATGACTACTCACTTAAACGTTATGCCGTTTAGCACAAAAAAAACTTAGGAGCTCCGTTATACCAATTGACGGATAAGATTATAGAGGTAAGACTCAAAGCTTTTGTCTACCAAAACGACCTGACATAGATACAGAGAAAAATGTAATTTTGCGCAAAAAAAATTACGTTATTCAGGTTACAAGGTAAATAAAACCAGATTACATGTTCATGCAGAAAAAGCAGATGCAATAAAAAAAATTAACAACGCCGCAAATCGTAGAAAAACTGGGGAGTTTTATTTGGTTTAATTGGTTGGTACAGACAATTTATTTTAAATATTTTTACGCAAATAGTTCCACTAACAGATTTACTAAATTAAGAAAAAATATTAGAACAAAACAACAATGAACTTGTTTAACAATTTTAAAGGTTGTCTAACTAAAGCACCTATACTACTAACTTGCCTTGACTTTTCTAAACAGTTTACAATACAAACTAAGACACCAAATGTAGAGTTAAGCGCAGTACTTTCTTAAAAATTTATGAACAAAAAAATAATACTTGTATATGCAAACAGGACGTTATCAATTGCCGAGAGAAAATACTTGCCTACCAAATTAGAACGTCTGTCCGCCTTTTTTGGCATAAAAAAGTTTTGAGGAGACAACAAAAAAACAAAGTTTGTAGTTTTTACTAGCTACTGGTCTAAGCGCTTGGGTAGATAGATACTAAAACTTAAACAGTACGTTATTGAGTGTTAAATACCATGATTATTAGTAAACTCAAATCCGTAAAGTTCAACAAGAACATAATAAATTTAAAAAAAAAATTACAAAATGATCAACGATTATAAGAATGTACTTGATCATAGAGATTTGTAGAAGTTTGATTCCAGCTTTCTGGTCATCTCGGTACTATAAGTACCATAAGTATCATAAGTACTATGCAAAAATGTAAAGTTTGTCTAACTTACAAAGTGCAACAAAAGCGACTACAAAGATTATTGGAGACACATGTTGTCAATAGACCAGGGCAAATAGTCTGCACCAATTTGCAGGGTTTGTTTCTAATGTAATAGAAGCAAAACCAATACTTGTTAGTTGTAGCAGATATTTTAACTAAGTATGTCCTCATGTTTCCTCTACGTAACAGAAAATCTAAAAAAAATTGTAAAAGATCAAATATGATGTACTCTTGATGTCCTTTGTGTCCGTCCTTGACAATATTTGTAGTATTGTTTATCACCACATAGACCAAAAACTCAATTGTCTTCGCTTTATGGATCATACCAGGTAGCAATAGTAAACCACAATAATCCTTTTTAGTAGCAAACATAATTTGCAAATAATTTTTAAAGACAATTCACAACAGTAAAAATGTCATTATTAAAAAAAAACAAATGTTTGCGCATTATATTAACTATCTACCTAACGCAGTAAAAGATAAAATTCATAAAAAGTCTAGCTAAATTTTGTCGGGAAACAATTGTTACCGTCTTACAGTTTTGTTGCACACCCTCCAGCGTGAAACACTTTAAAACTAGCAACTGAAAACCATGTAACAAAAAGTTGCTCACAAAAAGTTAGGCAATGACAACCAACTATAACATTTTCTTGTCAAAACGAGTACAACATTGTAGAAGCATTTCCTATCGAGAACGCCAACAATGCAAAGTATTGCAAAAATAATGTTTACAAAATATTTATGTTAATTACAAACATTTAACAAATATAAGCATCAGCTTATATATAAAATAAAATAGTTTAAACGTTTAAACACTTAATAAAAATATAAAAATTATCCGTTTTTAAAATATAAACTAAAAATATAAAAGAATTTCTGAAAATACATTTTTATCAATTTTTACTTTACAAATTTATATTTTTGCTAAAACTGTAAAAAGATTTTTTTAATAATTTTTTTTAAATTTTTATATTAAATCATTTAAATTGCAGCAATTCAAGTGTTGTAGGGAACTTGACAGATATAATTGAGTACAATGAAGACTTTTTAAACATTTATGTATTATGAAATCGGGTTCTTAATTCCTCTTTGCTTCTACTATTATGCTCATTGTTGTTGGATTTTTTACTAAAGAACTTATATTTTACTTTGCATATATTGCACTTTTATAAATCAAAATCAAAATTATAAATTGTTTTGCTTTTTACAATTGATAAATTATGACGTAGTAAATATTAAACAATTAATAAAAACATAAAAGTCAGCTCAAAATGTCAATAATATCAGTACGACTGTTTATTTCAAAACTGTTAAATTTTGTAAAAACTTTAAAATTGTATTACAAAATACGTCATGCATACATATGCTAAGAACTAGCCATGAGAGATCGCAAAATACAAAAAAATAATGTTCTATGGTTTGAAAATGCTGATAATTTTGTGCAAACTTTTCACCTTTCAACTTTAATTATTCCCAATACGAGTACACATCGTAATATATATTCATTGTGAAACAGCAATAAACAGTAGCATTAAATTAACATTTTGATTTGTTTTCACAATAATGATAATTACACAGAATTTGCATACCTGCATTGTAATGTAATTTTATAAATTTGATATTCATTTAAATATATCCGCGTTTAATTATTTGAATTCAGATCATTCACATACATCCATTATATTGCCAAAATGCCTGCATTGTTTGTTTTAATTGTGTTGCACAACACATGAAATAATCATTAACCCAATTTAGGTAATATCCTGCACATTTTATATAATATCAGAACGGAATTTATCTTATTTCAATTGAATTATGAGCAATGTTTTGTTTTTATATAGTGTTGCAATAATTGTGGTATGTAATTTATTAAGAAATGATTAAAATTTATTTTTAATAGAAATAAAAATTATTGTGGTTTATTTAATCTTTAGTTTTATAGCTTTGTGGTTAATTTGATAGTAAAGTAAATTTATTTATTATTTAACATTTTGGCAAGTTTCAACAGAGCTTGAAATTAGTTAAGCTTTAAGGATTGGCCAAAACATCAACGTAATTAAAGGTAAATGGAATAAATAACTAATTATTTTGTTTAATTATTCTAAAGAGAACTTAATACCAAATAATACAAAATAAAAGCCTTTACAAATTAGTGTCAAATATAAAAGGTTTTTAATTGAAATTATTCAAGGATATTGTGCAAATAAATTAACAATAATAAAATTTATGAACAGGCTAGATTAACGAGCTAATAAGATACTAATTTCTGAAATTTGTCTTTCTTATTCCATCTTAGATAAATTTGTTTTTGGTGCAAAATTGAAGACCGAATTTAAATATGTACATTTACTTTGTTAAATTATGGTTTTTTTGATTTGTAAATACAATTGGTACCAAACAAGTTAACTGTAAAGATTAATTTTTTTTTTTTTAATTTAATATATACAATGTTGCATGTGTATTAATGAAGTTCTAGCAAAAATGTTGCTATAGTACGTTCTTGTCAAAAATGTTGCTATGGTGCGTGAAAGTATCGTTTAAAACACAAAAACATTAATTCGGCATTGTTTAGCATATACAAACAAAATGCACTTTTGTGTGTAAAAAAGTATTGCATCAAATACTATAAAATAAATATTTGCGTAAATTATTACGAGTTTATACACCCCTTAAAATATTAGTTAAATTGAAGCTGAAAATACTGTAACTATAAATAACTCTTTCTCTCGTAGATAATAATACAATACCCAAGTTTTTAAAAATAAACGTTTGCTCAAAATACTGTTGGTGCAAGTGCTTAATCTACAAAAAGCAAACCATGCTAGTTAGACTCTACGTTTTATTTTGACCGTTTGGGTATAATTATTTTATTTTTTTAAAGTAAAGTATTTCAAATTAATTTGTGCGTCATCTAAGACTGTCAAGAAAGACCAATTCTCAATAGTGTCAAACGCTTTATGGTAGTTTATAAAGACTATGTGTATAGAGATATTGTATTTTGTTGCCATTTTTGTAAGTGTCCTAACAATTTGCAAATTATTGATTGTGCCAAATTTATTTAAAACAAACAAGGTTTCAAAAAAAAATTGATAGATATAGTACAACATCCAGTTTTGAAGCGAGTTGTTTAGTAATAATTTTAATCAGGAGTTTATACAGGTGTAACAACAGGTTTCTGTGTTATTTCTGTATCAAATCATATCCCACGTATTTTGTGTCCTGACAGTGTCTTTGACTTATTTTAGCCTCGAAGTTTTCAGTAACAAATGTATAGTATAGTATAGTATAAATTTTTGATCTTAGTAATGTTTTTGTACAAAACTCTATACATTTATCATTTGCACTGCTGGTTGGTGTATAGCAGTGTATCACTTAATTATGGTACCTATTATTTAAATTCAACACTGAGTAAATACCTCTGTCTAAAATTAAATAATTTTTTGTTATTATGTTCTATTTTTTTATTGACAATAAACGATACAATCTCGCTATTCAGATACAAAATGTGCGCAGATTTTAAAATGTTTTTTTTTTTCCTAAAGTCTTGTCTCGCATAAGCTGTGCATATCTTGTTCAACTTCTTGTAGGTGGTTTTTCGTCCTCATTATTCTTATGTTATATGTAGCAATAAACATTTTGTGGGTGTACTATAATCGTTTTTGAGTACATTTAATCTTTCTTGATTTTGAAAACGCAATTATTATTGCGACCAAACCAAAGCACGGATTGTTTGATTAATATTAATTTATTAATTCAAGACATCTACCACGACTAATTATACTAAATTAGTTAATTCAGAAATTAATTAACTAATCCAGATTTTTTGCAAGGTGGCGGATCTCACCGCTGTTATGACTAATGCTGAAGTGCTGCAGATGATGTATATTTGTTGATTGAGAAGCAATCCGTCAAAATCACCTATCTTGAGCAAATCGTCCTCCACCTCATTAAGGGTCAAGCTTTGCCCTTCACCAAAAAAAAACCGATGAAAACATTCACCAAAACCACTACGCTCCAGCAAGCGGCAACGCCGCCCCATGTTTTTCTTAAGAGACTTTCCAACAACGCCGCCGACGCTTTGTTCAAAAAAAAAATAAGATAGTCGTCTACCAGAACAGGAACATTGCCACCCACTACAACGACCCGGATGATAGATTCATCCTGGTAAAAAAAGGAAAAAAATCCGCCAATGCCGGTCCCAAGCCCGGATGAGAACCTAGTAAAAAAACCAGGGTTCAGTTGGCTCCGACTGATAGTACCCTGTAGGGCCCCTTGCCTAGGGTTACAGGTAAAAAACGGTCAACGGTCTCGAGAGCAGCCAAAGATCCTAGATCTCAATAGTCAAGAAAGCAGAAAAGCCAGATCGGGATAGACAGAGTCCGATAGCCCAGTAAGACAATCTGTCTAATGAAAGAAAACCATAAATAAAAATTGACTGGTCCTCCTTATGGGAGGTTGAGGCAAAGGGTTTGCAGCCCATCACCCGAAAAAAAAAAACAACCGCAAAAAGAAACAGACAACAGCCTCGGAAAATGGACGACAACCAACATAGATGAATCAAGCAAAGAAAACGGATTATGAGTATGGGAACGTGAAATGTACAAAGTATACGTACAAAACAAGCCAAAGTAATAAATGAGATCAAGAAAATAGACTTAGATATTGTAGCTCTTACAGAAAGGATTTGGAACTGAAGAAATAGATGAGTATATTCACCTTTTTAATGGTATACCAAAAGAAGGGAGAGCCAAGAGAGGGGCATCACTGTTAATTAAAAAGAAATATAAAAAACTTCTGACCAACTTTGAAGCAATCAATGAAAGGACCATCAAGGTGAATATCAATATATTATTAAGACGACTAACCATCTTTGGAATTTATGCACCTAATGAAGACGAAACAGTTCTACTAAAGGATTTATTCTTCGAAAAACTCCAACTGGCGTTAGATAGCATAAGGGATAATAGAGAGATAATACTGATGAGAGACTTTAATGCCCATGCAGGAAGTAGAAGAAGCGATAAAGTTATTGGACAATTCGGAGAAGTAAATATCAATAACAATGGAGATAGATTTGCGGATTTCTGTACTCAAAGCACATTAAAAATTAAAAATCAAAAATAGATTCTTTAAACACAAAGATATACATAAATACACGTAGATTTAGCACAACAGACAGCTAAAATCAATTATTGATAATATTATTCCCAATCAAGACAGATCAAATAGGGTAACCGATGTAAGAGCAAACAGAAGACCGGAATGTGGGCCAGACCATTATTTGGTAAAGGGCCTACTCTGCTTCCCATATAAGTCTTCTAACATACAAACACTAAAAATGGAATAAAAACCTAAGAAAAAACTAACAAAACTAGACAAATAAAAGTATAATATTGCAAACTTTAAAGAAGAAAGCATTAGGTACTTATATCAACAGAAGTTAGATCAAAAGCTAACAGGTAACGCAATTAAAGATGTTGAGAAAATGTATAAACATATAAAGCAAGCCATACATGAAGCGTCATATAAAGCTTTAGGTACGTTAGAAAAGAAGAAGCCCGCCAGCAGGAAAATTTGGTGGAATGATGAGATTGAAGAATGGAAAATGGGGTTCATGTCATCTATACTTTAGAAAGGCAACCCTCGCAAGTGCAAAAATTACAAATGAATAACGGTTACATCAACATTTAGTCGCTTGTATGGAAGATTACTACGCGATCTTGTTGAAACAGAATATGAGCTAATTGAAGCAGAGGAAGAAAATGGTTTTAGGGCAGGTCGATTATGCATGGACAACTTCTTTTGCTTAAAACAACTAATGAAAAAGAAAATTAGCACAAAAATAGAGTTGCACCTACTTTTCATAGACCTGGCAAAAGCGTATGACAACTTGCCCATACAGAGACTATGGAAAGCTCTAGAAAACACCAATATAAGTACGAGAGTAATAAAAGCCATTAAAGAACTTTAAACTAAACGGAAATGCAAAGACATGAAAATCAATATAGGAGATAACAACAGATACACACTCTAGTTTGCAGATGATCAGATGCTCATGGCTCAAGACAAGGACGACCTTCAATACATGACCAGGAAAATTAAAAAAGAATATGAAAAATCAGGTCTTTTGATAAACCTCGACAAAACTAAATACCTATGTATTGGGGGAGAATCCGACAACTTGAAACTTGAAAATGGAGAAATAATATCAGCGTGCAATAGTTACCAGTACTTGGGGGTAAAAACACAAAAAGATGGAAAGGACGAAAAAGAAATCATGCAAAGAATCGGACAAGGTAGAAGAGGTATCAAGAGACTAAACGGCATATGGTGGAGTAAAGAAATTACAAAAAAAAGAAAGTATAACATATACAACACAGTTATAAAAAGTATCGTACTCTACGGAGCAGAAGGACGGAGGTGGGTAGAAGCTGACAAAAGAATACTAGAGGCTCTGGAAATGGATGCTCTTAGAAAATCATGTAGAATATCGAGGTTGGATAGGGTACGCAATACAAAGATAAAAAACTAATTGGTTTGAAAGAAACATCGTACAGGAAGCAGAAAAACGGCAACTTATCTGGTACAGACACGTGAAAAAGATGGCAAGTCATCGACTAGCAAAAATTACGCTTGATTGGGTCCCTCTCAAAAAACGGAAACGAAGCAGGCCTAGGAAATCCTGGAATGACAGCATGCAGAAAAAAAATTGAGGGAAGAAACGGACAAAAATTCCTTAAGTAATTTGATCAGGCCATCAGCCGGCCTGTCATGTAAGATGTTTTCAGCACCACCAGGGCTCTAGGCAACAAAGCAAAAGGTTTCTCAACCCGGCCAGCCCTTAAAGCGCCGTTGTCCAGCTCTGGCGCGACTAGCTCCTTAGGCCACGTAGATAATAGTCAAGCTAATCGGCTAGCACCCACAAAAGGCGCTGGCAAACGCCGCCCATTTCTTATTACAGTCCGAGATAAAAAATGTATCAAGGGCTGGTGGCGTATCTCAATTCTGAATGCATTACCGTCGAACGAGCAGTAAACGTGTACAACGGTATCCGCAAGTTCTTTTCTACGCATGCGGATTTTAGAGTAGTAGTTGAGCACTGCACATTTAGCAATATAATCTACTACACGTACCAGTCAGAGTGTAAAAAGACACTAAAGTACGTTATCAAAAGTGTGACCGATTGTATCACGGCCGATGTGATACAATCTGAGATAGCTGCTTAGGGGTACACTCTAAAGTCCACGACGCATAAGAAAGAATAGGAAAAACTTCCCAATGTTTTACGTGCAGCTTTCTTAGGCAGTTAAAATTTAAATAATAATTTTTCTCACCAAGTTGTGAGAGCTTTGCGTTACTGTTGAGTAAAAGTTAAAGACCGCAGACATTGCACAATGCCACCATTTCCGAAGTTATAGTCACATGGCTACCCGGTGCAACGCACCATATGTGTGCGTTAAATGCGCGAGGGCAAACTCGCGCTCCTTCAAAAAGCACACCCAAAACACGCGGGACTAGCAAAAAGCGCAATTCAATCAGTTAAGAATCAGCTGTTGCTGCGCCTCTCTCAGGTAAACGACGAAAATTTTATAAAGATGCTCGCAGCATCAACAACGCTTCTAGCCTAAATAGCTAAATTTTTAGACAAATACTTGATAGTCTGAATCTAAAACATCGTGGTACAATGATCGCCACAACACCTATGTGACCCCTATAAGGCAGCACAAATGTGCATTATGTAATATCCTGCAAATACATTAAGTAGACCGGAAGGCATGCCACGCTAAGGCAAACTTTCAAATGGCAATTCAACGGGTGGTTTTTAGTCGGTAAGCACCCGTAAGGGTAAATTCGAGACTTTGCCAGATTTTTAAAGATTTTACCTTCCAACTAAAAAAAAAAAGTCAAAATGTCTCTCCACCAGCTCCAAAAGACCAGAAGGATAAATGATTTTTAGAATTCAACATCTTTTCCAGTCATTACCAGACCACACAACACACATACATTCTTGAATAAGGTCCTATTGGCAATACTTACAACCGAGTTAGTTAAAGCCCATACTCCAAACGCTTTTTAAATAATTATACAACGTGTGGTCCACACAATCACAAGTGAGCTGAAAGTCAGAAAAACCCCTGCTAAAAGAAACAGAAACCAACTTAACTCAAATCTATATTACACTCGACATATACACAGCCAATACTCACTTGCAGTTTTAACATCACCAAACACAACAATTATACATAATCCCGATTGGATGGTACTAGAACTCCGGTCCTATCAAGAAACCAAACAACCGCTCAAAGTAGCTGACTCCTAGCCACACTATTACACCTCAGTCTTATAGACAAGTCCTTGTTCTTTTTTCCAGTCTTCGTTTTTTTTTCTTGAGCCAGCCTCTGAACGTAATCATACCAATTGATTTTTGTTATTAAAAGACCATCACAATCGCTACCAGAAAGTTAGCCTTTTAGTAAAAGCAATACTTTAGCTTCTAGGCGTCGGAAAAGAGCGCCTCCCATTAAAACCTTTTTAAAAAAAATTTAAATCTTGCAAATAATGTCAAATAAAAAAAAAATCATTCTACAACAATAGTCTAGTCTAGCTTTAGAATTAACTAAGACCACTTCAGGAAGACAAGTCTAGTGCTTAACTAAGACTTGGACATTAAACCCAAACATTATTTTTTTTATTTTGAATACATTTAATTTTTTTAATAAGACTAACTCTAAAAATACTTGTAATTGCATATTCAAAGAGTCGCAAGTTGCCTCTGCCCTAACTATGATAAAAATCAGAGTACATCTATAAAGAAAGATACAACAAAGAAGTAAGTACTAGTAAAGCAGATAAAAATGATAAGAATAAAACACAGCATCAAAAAGAACTGGTCAAAAAATAGCCAAAAAAGACAAGCTTGAATCATATGATAAATATGCTCCATATAAAGAACAACTAAATACAAACATTTCCAAATACAGATAACCGATGACACAAAAAAGCAATTAGAATTGATATATCAAAAGATAGGGTTCTTCGTCTAATAAGTAAGCCAACAGAAAAAAATATGAAACTTATAATATTCTAAATTAATAGTGACAAACATTAGTAATATATCATAAGATCAAGAACTTAAGATAAAACACAAAAAACAATTTGAACTATATACCAAAAAATACAAACTGCTACAGATAATACGGCAAGAGAAGATAGCAAGCGTAGCAAAGGGCACAACATGATGATTGCACAATCGGAGATGATGGTATGTACCACATCTAAAGACTTATTACAAAATATAAATAAACAATAATAACAGCAAACTGAAAAGAGATATCACTTAAAAAAAAGTCAATAATAGAATAGAATAGAATAGAATAGAATAGTGTTTATTTCCAATAACGAATCATATACATTCATGGGTTGGTCAAAATAGAGCAGAGTATTTCTCTTTAAAAATAACAGTATACATGTTGATGCACACATGTTTTAAATAATTCTTAAAACTTATTGTCTAATGAATTATAATTTATATATAAAAACTTACTTACTATACTAAAATTAATAACACGTTAAAATTTGTTGTATAAATATAAAATGAAAATAAAACATGACATAGACAATTAATACATTAAAGTATAACAAAAAATATAACAAGTAAATAAATAAATTAAAAAAAAACAATAATCACATGCTGTCACAGAAAAGAATGTATTCATTTGTTGTGTAAAAAGAGTTTTCTAATATTATTTGTTTAACATTTTTAAAAAACATTTTTTTTGGTAGCTCTTTCAGAACATTCGAAAGGACATTATATAGTTTTATACACTGCACAACACAAAAACTATGAAAATAGCTGTGACTATGCTTTGGCAGCCTGAGCAATCTTGATCTAGTGTTATGATCATGTTGTACTTGATTACTTTCAAACAGCGACAGATTGTTCCTAACAAATTTCAAAGTTTCGTATATATATAAACTAGCTAAAGGCATTAAATTTAGTCTTTTAAACAGTTGTCTGCAACTAAATGTAGGTTTAACATTTCCAATTGCTCGCACTAGTCGTTTTTGTACAATAAATAATTTTTGAAAATTGCTGTTTGATGTACAAGCCCAAAATATTATGCCGTATGTGATTTGAGATTGGCAGTATGACATGTAAACAATTCTCGCTGCCTCTTCGTGAACATCTTTTCGTGTTGCATAAATTAAATATGAAAATTTACATATTTTTGAGCATACTTGTTGTATGTGGGTGTCCCATTTAAGATTATTTTGGATTGTAATTCCTAAAAAATTTATTTGGTTTGTTTCCAGTATACGCTGATTGCCCATATATACATCAGTTTGGCCCAACGGTGCTCTGAAATTTATAATTTTAGTTTTAGATATGTTAGCCAAAAGATTATTTCTTGTAAGCCAGGCGTCTAATTCCATAAGCATTTCACTTGTTGCTTCATTAAGTTTTTTCAGGCAACAGTTTTTCATATTGATAGTTGTATCATCTGCAAACATTGTAATATGTGCGTTGACTGTCAGAGGCATGTCGTTGATAAATAATAAAAATAGTAATGGACCTAAGACACTTCCTTGCGGTACACCAACGGTTGCAGAGGCACTGGTTGACGTATAAAGCGTATTATTAATGAAAGCATTTGTCACGTGTTTTCTTTCTGACAAGTAGGAGGACAGGAGACGGTAACAGTTACCTCTTATTCCGTAAGCTTCAAGTTTGGCTAATAGTAACTCATGCGGAACACAGTCAAATGCTTTTGTTAGGTCGAGAAACATCGAAAAAACTTGTTTGTTTTTATCAAGATTATTTAAAATAAAATTAATGAAATTATATATAGCATGGGAAGTTGTAAATCCTTTCCTAAATCCATATTGTTCATGGCATAAAGTGTTATTGCGTTCTAAATAGTTTATTAATCTATTATAAATAACTCGTTCATATATCTTTGAGAACACCGGCAAAATAGAAATAGGTCTATAATTGCATATTTTGTGTGGATCTCCCTTTTTGTAAATTGGAATAATTTTTCCCATTTTCAAAATTGATGGAATTACGGCATCTTTTAATGAATGATTAATTGCATTTGTAAGTGGATTAATAATAAAACATTTAGTGTATTTAATGACATACATTGATAAGTCATCAAGATCTTTTGTTGTGGTGCATTTTATGTCATGTATTATTTTTGTGACTTCTAACTCAGTTGCAGAATAAAGAAAAATTGATCCTAGTACACAATTTCTTATATTACAGTTAGCTATATTTAATGATACTGTTGTCCCACCAACAATACTAAAGTAAGAATTTATTGTATTAACAATTGTTTGTGGATTTTCAATTTTTATATTAGTGTCATCTACTATATACTCTATACATTTATTTGTGTATGAAACATTACTATCTTTTTTATGTTTGAGTATTTTCCACAATTCTTTACATTTATTATTTGAGTTTTTGATCTTATTGGTATTATAATTTCTTTTTTCAGTTTGAAGTATAGTTTTGTATTCTCTATTTAGTGTTTGGTATTGTTTGTACATTTGTTCGGATTTGTTTTGCTGATATAATTGGTAATACAACTCTAAATTATTTCTGAGTTTTTTTAATTGATCGGTATACCATGGTATTTTATGATTGTACTGATTTATTATTTTTGTTCTGATGGGACAACAGTTGTTAAATGCTGTTAAAAATTTATTATAAAACACAGTAAAAAATGTTTGAGAGTCAATATTATCTGTAAGGCTTTCATTCCAATCAATAGTACTCAGTACTTCATTTAGTCTGTTTAAGTTAGTTGGATTGATAAGTCTTGTTTTAATTGTTTTGTTATTTGTTTTTAATTTGCAACCAAACTTATATAGTTGTCCTTTGTGGTCAGACATTATTGTATCAACTACATTGGCACTTATGTAACTAACATTTGTAACAATGTTGTCGATGCATGTACTACTTAATTGAGTGACTCTAGTTGCTAAGTTTATTGTATATTGTAAATTATAACTGTTAATAAGATTTAAAAAAGTTGATGTGTTGTTATCATGTGGTTTGAGAAAGTCTATGTTGAAATCTCCGCCAATTATGATTTGCAATTTTTCTTCTATTACTAATTTGTGAAGGATAATCTCAAAGATATTAAAAAAGTCTGCTATTAATCCCTCAGGGGGTCGGTACACACATAAAAATATAGTTTTGCAATTTTCTAAAATGCATTCAGCGCATGCCAGTTCTATTGTCATTTCCTGTGAAAATTCATTTATGTCAGGTCTGCTATTTGCAACGTATTTACTTGATGCTAAAATTGCAGCTCCGCCATGAATATGTATATTTCGTTTAAATGCCGAGATTTGCTGGTAATGATTAATATTAGGAAACAATTCAGATTGTAAAACCCAATGCTCAGTAACTAAAAAAAAATCTACATTAAGTTCAAGTAAAAGTATTTCTATTTCATTAGTTTTATTTTTAATTGACCGAACATTTTGGTGCATAACTGTTACCGCTTCCTTCTGTTGTTTTGCTGTTATTTGTTTTTTTGTAGTTTTAAGTTTGTGTGAAAAAAACGGGTGACATAGGCTCCATAAAGCCACATGTTTGAATCCATTGCTTTATCAAAGTGGTTTCTGTCAATGGTTACTTTAAATGCAGAATAATGTTGCGGATACTTTGATTCTAATTTTTCACATATTACTTCGGGAAATTCAGATTTCATATAGGTATTTAATTCTTCAGGAATAGTTGACGGATGTAGTCTTGATACATATAAAAATGCTTTTCTTGAAATTGCTGTTATGTTTTGGTTCTTTGTTGAAACTCCAACAATTCCAAAAGCTTTATTGTTTTTCTTCTTTTTTGTTACGGTTTTCCATTTGTGTGATTCATCTTCATTATCGGCTTCTGATTATTATTTCAACATTTGAATTATTGCTGCTTGGTGCTGTTTTTTGAGTTGCTTGCGCAAAAGTTGGCTTATCTATAGTAACTGAGTTAATTATGCGCTGTTTTGAATTTGTTCTACTGCGTGTTGTTACAGGTTTTGATTGTTTTGTTGGTTCTCTTCATAGATGCCAACGGAAAGAGATCTATTTTTTGGTAAATTGGAAAAAAGAATTATATTTTCCTTTTGTGCTACTTGATCAGAGATGGCACTGCTGTGCTGTTTTGATTTAGTTATTTCCAGATTTTGTTTTCCTTGAACATCAATTACAGTTTCCTGTGTTCCATTAATTAAATTATTCTTATTAACGCTTTTTATATATTGTAGCGACTCTTCGCCTGTATATTCATCTTGAGTAAATGATGAAGTAATTTGTTTTTATTTATTTATTTCTTCAACTAATATTTTGTTGTTTATTTTTAATTGATAGATTTCATTTTTTAAGTCATTTGTGATTATTGGTAGCATTTTTCCTATAGCAGATTCTAATGCTTTTTGTATAAATTCATTCAACTCACTTGATTGCAGCTCAATGTTTTTAATTGTTTGTTTCTCATCTTTGTTTTCGTTTGAGGTTAAGTCCACTTCTCCACAATCCATGCAAACCCATTTCTTATTGTCTCCCAATTGTTTAAGAGAACAAAATATTTCTTCTGTTAAATTTTCACATAGTATATGGAAGTGATTTTCACATTTGTTACACTTTATGTAGTCGTCATAACGACTCATATTTTTATTGCACTTAGCACAAGCGATCGCCATTGAAGTTCCGATTATGTGTAATAAAAGTTAGATCTGTAACTCATAATAGAGATAGATAATTATCTAACAACAATCTACGCACGTACATTATTACCATTACAATCAGCAATATTACATACGGATGCAAGAAGATACAAGGAACAATAATATGCAATACACATAACAACCTAAAAAACGCTAGGCATAAAATATGTGTATAATATCTATTTAACCAAACAACTTCCGTATTTGCACCTTATTCTGCGAGCACTAGTTTTGCTATAGTAAACGCAAGTTAAACCAGTTTTAAGATATAAAATTTGAAATACGGATAATAAAAATTGAAGGACAGCAACGTTGTAATTGAGCAGAAACAAGATAACAAAACCAAAACAAAAATAGAATTAAATATAATACAAATCTTGCAGCCAACAATAGATCACCAAGTCATCACGATATTTATTATTGCTACATAAAAACTAGTGTTTAGAAAAACTTGAAAACGAAGAATAAATTCATACTCATAAATGCATAACAAATTTTTAATTATTTATTCAACTGTTCCACAATACATTGCTTCTAGAAACTGCGTAAATTAACTAATTACAAAACAACACTTTTAGTAATTATAAAATAATATTATTGTAAATGGAAAATCATGGAATTTATACTGACAGTCGACTAATTAAGAGATCTACAAATAAATAGAATTTCAACAAGGAATACCTTAATTAGATCTGAAAATAAATAATAAAATAAATGATTAAAAATAAATATACGTATAATTTATTCTGAAAATAATTTTAACCCTTCTGTGCTTGTAATAAGCACGCATGCATATTTAAGTGGTTAAAATCACAATATCAAAGTAAACTTGTTTAATAAAAAAATGATGCAGTAATTTATATTCATTATTAATCTAATATGGAATGTGTGTAGGAGTGGATCACATACGGAAACTTAATATAAATTCGAGCAAGCATTACATAATAAATAAATAAATCTGTAAAAAAAAGTACTATAATTAAAAACTTTCAAAATAATTGATGAATTTATTAATTAAATTGCTATTTAGATTGTATGTATACAAACTCATTTTTTATAATAAAAGTATTTCATTGTCACATATCACTACTCGCACGGTATTGATACATTCTAAAATCTGTTAGTTCAAGGATAACTTATACGAATAGATATCTGCGAATCAATTTCCTATATTGTGTCTTGGGATTCATGTAGATTTCAATTCGGCCTTTTTAGGTGGAAAAGTATTCCGCACAAGATTTATAAATTTCAAGAGAAAAGTTTTCAAGAATATATTTTTACAGTTATAAATATATAGTTATTCGCTTGCAAAAATATATACAAAATTGGATAATTCAAACAATCTCTTACAAGGTTTTCAAAATATTTGCAATGTTTACATATAACTCTTTATTTTATAACTCAATTCGATTATGTAATATTGTATAAAATAAATTTAAAATAACTTCCATAATTATACGATTAGTATAAATTTAATTTATATTATTTATTATAATAGTTGTTTATAAACTATTAAAAAAAAAACATTAAATTGACAAATTTAAATTATGAATCATAATCATACATAAATTATGCAATTCTGTTTAGAAGTCCGACATACCTGTATACGGGATATCTTTAATTTACTACCTTTTCTTGGAAAGTATTAATAGATTCAAAACTGTGTTTTGGGAAATACATAGTGGTTTAGAATTCCATTCTCATAAAATCTCGGTATAATCTCATTACGTACATAAATATATCATTACCGGAAGTATGTTTTGAATAGTAGGTAAAATAATTTTAAGTTATTTAAATGCGTAGCGATGATAATGCCTGGAAGATGACAATTTTCAAGACCGAACGAACGCTTATAACCCAAAAAAGGTCGCTAATAGGCATTAATATCTAGTAACACTCGCGGTGCATACAAGATTAAAGAGTAGCTACTTTGACGTTGTTAAAGATGCTATAACAATAAAATTATGTTTGATATAATATACTTTAGAGAAAGTACAACTTGATTAATTCTATATTTTTTGTTGTATTTTGATTGGAATATTTAAACACGTTACAAAATTCACGATAAAAAGTTTATTTTTTTGGTTATACCTGTGACGTATAAAAACTCCAAAGAAACCAATACATTATAATGTTAGCATTAAATATTATAATGGTTTTGTTGAACTTGTTTATATATTCTATATCTAAGTTAAATTTATTAAATAATAATCAAATAAGTTATTAATTTTATTAAATTAATTTAAAAATATGCTTTCTAGCTGCATTTATGGTTTGTTACTTAATAAATAGTTGTTGCAAATTTATTCTAGAGAATTGCTTAATAGATGTAAGATTTGAATAAATAAATTAAAAAAGTATCTTTCAATAATTACTACTTTACATTACATTATAAGATAATAATTGGTCAAACTATTATTTTTTGCGTCGTAGGTTCTCCGATTGATTGTTTGAATTTACCGGATTTAATTTTTGAACGAAACAAATTAAAGCTGGAAATTATTAATATTTAATGACACACATAATCTTTGTCTTAAGCTCAAATATTTTGGAAAACTAAACATTCTTTATATCTAATTCTAATTTGCATTTTCGTCAAAACATATTTTAGAAAAAAAATAATACCTATAAGCCATTACCCAACATTAGTAGCTTTGAATTTTTTTAGATTAAATTGCTCTAAATCTACAATATTAATTTAAATATAACTGAACCAGTCAGCTTCAAAATACACCAAAAATTTGTTTTGAAAAAAATATTGATTAACTACGTTATTACAGAAAGTAAAAGTGTAAGTTTGTGACAAAAAAATAAATCTTAGCCTGCACTGAGCTTAAAACGAAAATCCGACGTATTTTTGCTCATCAACCTACAATTCTGCAACAATATTATCGTAAACTTTATCAAAAAGAATAGGGTTTTCCAAGCTGTGGTGCATATTTGATTGACATTTGTTACGTCTATATTTTCAATACTTGTATTTAACAATAAACCAATAATATTATCATTTTTACAAATAATAACGTTCTCCTTGAAAGCGTTAGCCCACATTGATTGAATGCAACAGTTATAAAATTTCAAACGCGGCCTTAAATATCTAGCACAATACTGCCGCAAAAATTGCAGAAATTAATTAAACAATTGATTTAGAAATTGGACTAATAATTAAGCAACTTTAACCACATAAAATAGATAAGTATGTAATTATGTATAAACAAATTACATTTATAAATCCTATCAAATAAAACTCGAAGAATTTTGTCACGCACCACTAATATCTACTCAATCTTGAATCAATTATGACTGACGCCTACAATTTTTGGTAAAAAAAGCAGTTTATAACCAACTTTTCAAAAGTAGATGTTATTTTAAAGTTAAAGAAAAAACAATTAAATTTGAGATAGTGTTAATATTTTTATTTCAATTCAAAATAAACATTTTTCTGGTTCATTATTACCAATAATAGCTCAAAAGCTGTATTTTTCTTTTTAAGTAGTTTTGAGACAATTGGCGTAGACTATTCTCTTCACGAACTTAACTATACACTGAGAAAACCCCCAACTAGGACAAAAACCTCCTTATAAGAAGGATGGTTTTTAGCCCCTTTAGAATTGGAAGCTCTTAAAAACTACCGCTCCTTTAACAAAAATGGCAAGATTCAGCTACAAAGAGGATGAGGACTCAAACACTTCCAAGTAACTTTACCAATCAGTACTATCTTTTAATAAAATCCGCTGAAACACAAGAGTTATTTATACACAGCTGCCCTAACTTAAGAGCTGGATAAAACCCTGTCTATCCCCAAAGAAACACATTCTATTTTTGGAGAGTGATCATACAAAAGAGAAATCTTTAAGATTACCTGTAATTATAACACATCTTTAGGGTGACTAGAAAAAACCATCTCTAGCATAGAACTACTGTAGCCGAAGTCAAAACTTAGCGTCGTGCAGACGAAACACCACCCAAAAGCAGACAAAAGCTACTCTCTGGTTTCTGTGTGAAATTGAGATTGTTTTGAATCGCTTGAAGAAGCAAAACCAGTAGCTCGACGTATAAAGCTGGAGTAAAACAAAAAACAAAAAAATTGGTATCTCGTTTTAGGTATAAGAAAAGAAAACGTCAAAAAGTGAAAAAAGCAGTCGAGTGAGGTACATGTTCTTCAAAGAACATAAATTAGCAATTAGCCAAAAAAAGAAAAACTACAAAGTTGGGAAAGAACAGCACTTTTTTAAATTCTTGTAGAAAGTTCTGAGTTAGATTGATTTAATTCAATGCAACTTTTATCACTGTCAAGGAGCCGTAGCGAAACTATGCCGCAAACTAAAAGTGATGCAGGATACAATAGCTACAATCCAGAAACAAATAATAAATTCCAAGGTTTGTGGGTTTGCCAAACTTTAAAAACATGTTTTTGTAAACCCTACAAATAGTAAAGCTAAGAAAGTGCATTTAAACATTCAATCTCCCCACGAGCAAAGATACAACTGCGAGGGTTAACTCAGCCACGGGACTGAAAACAAACATTGTTATGGCGTCCGCATACCTAGACCACAATATACTACCACCAATCACAACTATAGAAAATTCGGAATAGTATTGCATAAGTGGTAACATAAACCTGGTCATCAGATGTGATGCAAACTCCCACCACATCAAATGAGGAACAAAAACACAAGTGTCAGGATTAAGCTTTTACACAATTTTATTATTAGTACTAAGTTAAAAATAATAAACTGAAACGTTAAACTAACGTTTGTTAGATCTTTGAACCAGACTGTATTAGATATTGGACTAGCAAGTATAGATTTTTTGAGTAAAATCCAAAAGTAAAATTTATCTACGTCAGCCTTAATGTCAGATTGATTGAGTTGCTTTTTGAGACAACTTATCTTAGCGTTTAAGTGCTTATGTAACTTTTATGTAAGCCACAAAGTATCAAAAAATTTGCAAACTACAAAACTCTTTAACTCAGGCTTACAAAAACTTCCGTCTACTAAAGTTGGTGTTGGTTCTAGTAGTATCATACCCTGGTAGTGTAATAACCTTGAATGACTCAAAACGGCCGCAAGAAAATATTTCAATAAAGCAAATAACTTTAAAAGCCAATCAGACTAAATGTCCTATAAAGACGTCCAAACATATTTTTACAAGTTGAAAACTCCATAGTCACATACACAGACAACTTTTTTTTGAAAACTCACTTCTTAGGATGTACCACCGCGACACAAATGGGGTCTGACTCTGCAACTTCATTTTTATAAAAGGATGCTGCACACCATCTTGTACAAGATACGCGTATTACCTGTACAATCAAACTTCTCACCATACAAAGCACCAGGACAAAACGAAATTTTTCTGCTTTTTTGCAATGATGGAAGGATATCATAGCATACCTGGTAAAAATTTATAAAGCATGTGTTATCTTCCGCAACATCCTCATTACATAGAGTAAAAGTAAAATTTGTATTTTTACCAAAAACCAGGACGCTGTGTAAACAACACTAGTTACAAACCAACTCCAACGCTAATAAAAATAAAAAAGGTCTACTCTAGAGATTTGTAAAAAATTATAAAAAGATTTATATATCTTCTATTTTTGACAAAGCTTTATTGGAAATATAAATGACAATTTCTATTGATAGCAAATTACTTGTTTAAGCAATTCTTAGTCCGCTACAACTTTAACGTTTCCACATATAATTTGATAATCAATTCATTTTTTCACCAGCACATTAAAAAAAATTAAACAATATTTGGTCAAGGTATTTAACTCAAATAATAATTGGATACAGCCGAAAAATATATCCAAATATAAAAGAAAATGCGTTTTTAGGTATTTTTAAATGCATAACCTTCTGTCACTGGCACTTGGTCTTAGCTACACCGTCACTGGCAGCAGACCGAGACTTTGCACGTCTGTTTTTTTTTGCGTTTTTGTAAAAAATATAAAAATTGGTATTGATATAGGTAAAATATATAAAAATAAACAAAACATATTATTTTAAATGAAAATATAATCCCTCAGGTGCAAGACAAAACACTAATTAAGACCTCAAAATTGCTTCAAATTTCCGGAATTCTTAAAATATAAAATTATATCAAAAATAAATCAAGATTGCACTAATCTTAAAGATTATTTTAGTTCAAATTGTAAGAATATGAGTATTAATTTGTAAAGTATTTAATAATTGCAAAAAAAGTGTTATATCTCAAGTAGTGTATTTGTAACTAGCAGCGGACTCACGCTCCGCAATTGTTTATAAAACGTATTTTACGCTATTACGCAAATACGCTTCTATTTCTCAAATATTGTTCTTTGTAACTAACTTGAGGAATACCTAAAAGAGCAGATTACTGGAGCTTCAGAACAAAAGGTTAATGCTATTTGCAAATATAATTTGGCAAAATATAGTTGTATCCTTTCTGAATGTACTGGTAAAAAATTAATTATAAATTTATATGTAAAAATAGGAATGACGCAAAAGTAGGTGTTTTCACTACTATACTGGAAACCAAGGTAATGGTTGGTATGCTCTTAAGTGTTACAAACTAAGAGTGCAATGCTACAACCTACATTTTTGTTATCAGTAATTATGTATGAAATGCTATAAATAGATCTATTATTTTATCTATGCTCTCTTAACTAAATTTTGTTGGAAAAATAACTTATCTTTTTCTGCATAAATGAACAACACAAAAAACACCAACAAATAATTAAAAAAAGTAAATTTGACGCTACTTATTTCCGAATTCTTTAATTAGCAGTAAAACACATATAAAAGTAAGTGCAAATGCATTGTTTTAACTGAATCATGTCGGAAACACCCACGTATAGAGGCAAAACTAATAAACTGCTAATAGAATGAGATAGTAAAAGTTTTTGGACAACAGCAGTAGAGTTTTAACCAATAAGAGACGCCTTTTTATGTGGCGTGATATGTCGTTGTGGTTCAATGCGCAGTTTTGCGTCAATAACACTGCTAAACTAATGTTAATGCAAGAAAAGGCAAACATGCACGGACCGCTAACAAAACGCCTTTGGCAATTCTTAAACAGTTTAGATATGTCTGTCTAATTGATTAGTAATTTAAATAAAAATTTGATACTTTGAGTAAAGAATTGCATGTTGACAGAATGTACAAGTATATTAAATTACCGTTCAATTATAGTATAATTACAGTAGCGTTTTAAAAAAACAAGTGCTTTAAAAATTGTGTGTGGGGTTGTTCTAGATGATTAAAATCTTTTCTTCTTCTTCTTCTTTATACAACCTGTCTTATTCAATGCTAAACATAAACCTTTCTTAACCTTTTCTATCCTGTGTTTCTTTTATCCAGTTAGTAGTGATGCGTTTGTCTGTCCATCGGGTGATCGTCCTTTACTTCTATACGCCTCCTGCCTAGGTAGCTACTCCAGGATATTTTTGGTCCATCTGTTATTTGGCAACCTTGCAATATGCCCGGACCACTTCCATTTTAGTTTTGTTATTTTCTCAATAGCATCACTAACCCCGGATCCAGCAATACTTTGTTTCGGAATCTTTTTCTTTATGTGATTCCAAGCATAAAATGTTCCATGGCTTCCATGGCTTGTTGTGCTACCCTATCCATCTTTTAGACTGACTTTTGTAAAAGTATTAGAGTCTCTGCTCTTTATGTTAGAACTAGTACGATACATTGGACAAACACCTTGCATTTTAGGCAGTTTTTGATGCGTATTTAAAAATGTATTTAAATTTTCCGTAGACTGACTATGTTAGTCTCAACCTTTGAACAAAGTTAAAAAATAATAAAAATTTACTTCCAAAGTGGCGAATCTTCAACTCAAATGGTAAGAAATTTACAAAACAAATTTGAAAAAAAAGATGTGCCTTTAACGCAGTTTGTAGACCAATTTGTGAAGCGAGTTCGCAAAACTAGATCTTTAGTGTATAAAACAACTCGTTCACGTTCTCGTTCAGTGGGCTTAGCTGAAAAAAATAATGCTGTTGCTCAAAGTGTGCGTGAACAAGAATCAACATTAACTAGTCATCGTTCTCAAAAAATAAACATTTCTCGCACTTCTGCAAGTAAAATTTTGCATAAAGACCTACAACGTTCAATTAGTCATTCCAAGAAATAAAGCCTCATGACCAAAGATAAGCATTTTTATAAAAAAATCGTGTGATAAAGCTCATTTCCATTTCGGAGGCTATGTCATTAAGCAAAATTGTCGCATTTGGGGATCAGAGAATCCACACATGACTATTGAACAGCTTATGTATCCACAACGAGTAACCGTTTGGTGTGGTTTTTGGTCCGGCGCCATTATTGGGCCATTTTTCTTTGAATATGAGCAAGGAACCGCCGTTACTATCAATAATGAACGTTACTGTGCTATATTAAACAAATTTTTGTTTCCAAAAACTAAAGAGTATAAAATGTATCAGCCAAAATGCTGATGTTATAGGCCGCCTAGAAACTTTCATTCCTAAATAAAAATTTTCAATCTTTCTAATAAGCTTATAAATTTGAAAAAATATTCATTATTTTTTTATTTATAGCCTATTCAAATTCAAAAAGTTAAATGGCCCACCCTTTACTTAAATAAAGTGACCTGCCGGATCTAATTCTCTCTAAGTTTTGGACAGAGACTAAGTTGGTCATAAATTCCGTTTAAAAGTTTATTTTATTTTAAGGCTGTCTTTATGTGATTGTTCTGTCAGCTTATTAAGCATTTTTTCATCTTATCTAGGATATCCAAAATTCCGCAATGTCGTCTGCAAATCGTAGATTATTGAGGTTTTTGCTATTAATGTTTATGTCCATATCTTCTAGTTCTATGGTCTTTAACAAGTATTTCATGAAAGTAATAAACAGCTTAGGCAAGACGGTGACACCTTGTCAAACCCCGCTTTGTACTCTGAATCTGTCTATTTTATTGTGTAGTTTCACGCATGTAGTAGCATTTTTATTTATAAGTTGTATAGTGGCCGAGTACCTATGGCCTATTCGGCAATTTGCTAGTACCTTAAACTCGGTCTGGTTGATGAAGTCAAATGTCGTCTTGTAGTCCACAAAGGCCAGAACGAATGACTTATTGTACTCGACACATTTCGCAGTTATTTTTTTTATGATTTGAAGGTAGTCGTTTGTTCCGTATCCGGCTCTGAACTTGTTTAGGCGGTTGGTAAAATCCAAGCTTGGTTATGAGACGTCTAGTTATGACTTTGGCTTATTGGTCTATAGTTTTTTAGGGGGGCCGTGTTTTTGTGCATAACAACTATAGTTGCATTGTCATATGCTGTTGGTGTTATTCTTCTATGAGACACTTATTAAATAAGGTCTTTATGGCTTCTAATAGCTCTTCTCCCCATTCCTTTATCTCTTCAATCTTAATATCATACTCCCTGTATTGTATTGGTTTTTGAATAATAGGTGTATATTCTGCCTGTGTTATTCCGTGAGCGCTATACAAGTTTGAAAAAAAGCGTTTTACGGTTTCCAGGATATCTTTTTTGTTCCTGATAATTTGGCCGTTTTGGTTCTCGAGTTTGGTAATTTGGTAATTTCTGCTATTCGAGTTGCTATTTTTTGTCTAAGTTTTTTAATGTTTCTGTTTTCTATGGTCTTTGCTACCCATTTTTTGTTATAATATCTTTCCTGGCGGCTTTTGATATCTTTTTACTCAATGTTCTTAGCTGGTTTGTATGTAGTATGTGCTTTTGTACTTTTTCCCGCCTTTGCTTTATAAGTTGTCGTGTGTTTGCTAAGGGTTTCCTTCTTCAGTTTTGTACTATGTCTCTGTTTTGCCTTTTGATTAAAATATATGTTATAAATGCAAAACTACATTAAAATCCATTATTTTACTTTAGGTCTGACCAAAGTAGTTAGTTCAACAAAATTTGTAGTAATCTATTGTTTTGGACAAAAACCGTGCTGATCAAAGCTAAAATAATTTGTATAAACAACTTTCAAAAAACTTTAATAAGTTTATTAAAATGGAATCAGGACGATAGACGATAGACTTTTATAAACAAGACAAATTCTTGCAGTTTTCCAGTTTATAAACCCACTCGGAAAAATATTATATATAGAATATATTTTTATTACAAATACAACATTAAAATCATCAACCTTGGATTTAATCATTATGACTATAAGTATGTAATTAACGTTTTAAAAGCCTATAATACAAAAGTGTTTAAAAACCGTTTATAGGTCACTAATACCTGAAGAAATTGGTAAATTACATTCAATAACTGATCAAATTAGTTTTAATTTTGTTAATGATTCAACTATGGAAATAGAAGCAAAATTTCACAAACTTATACCACTTTTTTTTTTATTAATATACCTCAAACAGTATCAAATATGAAGTGCTATTGATTTTTTTTTTTGGTTTTGTGACTCGGTTATTTCAATTAATGGCTTACTCAATTATTCTCCTTGCTTGTGCAATTTAATACCCCCAGACTTCTTTCGATAGAGTTATGTTAAATATTTAGTTTACGCTAACATTGTAGCAACATTACAGGTATGAACATTAAACGTGTCATTGCTGACATTAAACCCGACTTATGTGAAAAAGTTATGGAAACTTGGGTTGAACAGATTTACTCTTGCCCGTGTAGAAGACATTTGAATTATGTTGTGTTTCATGAATTGTATTAACTGCACTTTACACGGAATTATAAATAAAAATATTTTTGTTACATAATCTGTACTTTATTTTACATAAAAATGTAATACAACAACCTTTATATGAACAAAAACAAACCTCTGTGTAGCTAAAAGTTTGCCCCTTCATTCATTCATATTATATTAATCCAAGTATCTTAATGTTTTGCTATATGACTGTGAGCATATTGAAAGACGTTCATCTAGATAAATTACCTCTAGTAATACATCCAGCCAACATTGAATTCAATAATCCTTATTGACCGCATCAATTCAAAAGCCGGACCATAACTCTCTCCTCTCCATTCACATATCCATGCTATTATTCAGAATAATCACATAACTGATAAAGCATTATATCTCATTATTATCAATATCAATTCATAATTTTGATAATAAGATTATAATAATAATGTACATTTACTGACTTATTACAATCAATAGTTGTTTTCCCACCTACAAAAGTACTATATTATCATAATTTTTATTAGATATGGATATAATGACATTAACTTCTAGATGTTATTAAGAAATAAATAGTTTTCAATCTATTTTATTTCTTTATTTATCTATTCTTTATTTATATACTGCATATATCTAAAAAGACAAAATTCAGCTAAGAGCTATTTTTACTTTATAAATTTTAGGTAAAAATATAATTCTGCATCTATTACTACATTTTTGTTTAAATTAAATTAAATATAAGCCAATCTAAAGGCCATTTCAAATATTCTAAGATGCAAAATCTGATCCGATTAGCTAAACAAGTTTTTAAAATTAAATATGTATGTTAAATAAATAGCTATTTTATTGACATTTTATTAGTACTACAAACATTGTAATTAAGTATATCAAAATATTAAATTTTTTCAAAATTAAAGTCTATATTTTAAATACAAATATTTAAAATATATAATTTTATTGTTAAATATTTTGATTCAATATGATTGACCTCAAGAATAAAACATACTTAAATCACTCTTAAATTAAATAACATCAACATAATAAAATTATTATAAAACTCACTCTGTAATTAATCCCGTTCACGACACTGAACCCAAAACAATAAAACGCTGACAACTAAACAAATTCCTCTCACAAACTGTATTATTATCCAATCAGATCGGTGCCACTCACTTGAATGAAGTCCAATGTTAAATGTAATATAACTTTGTTTAGGTGTGTGTGTAGGGGGTCGACAGAATAATCACGACTGATCAAAACCACATATGAAAAAAAATCCATCTAAAACTATATCTTTATACAAGTTTTGTTTTTGCCTTATTCTGCAAATAAGAGTTGGGTATCCCCCTGCGAGTGCGTCAACTGGTTTGGTATTTCGCCTGTTTGGAGTATCCCAAGATATTTATCATCTTATTTGAATAATGCAGACATTATTATAAATTTGAATTTGTATGTGTAGAATAATTTATTTTTAATGCGTATGAACAAATATAAAAGTTATATAATTTTATTCTAGATTTATTTCAAATAAGTTCTATATGGCAGAATTTTTCATATATGTATTATCAAATTGCTGTCATTATTATGGCTGTATCGTTAAATACTTTTATTAATAACCAGCTTTAATACTTATTTCCTCAATAACATAAAGTTTTATATTTTAATAACAGTAACTAAAATTATTTGCGACTGGAACTGGATTTTAAATTCTATTACCTAGTAGTAATATATAATACACTCAAATAGTTTGTTTGGAAATAAAATTATATTGCATATTTATTATATTTAATACTTAATTTAACATCATACAAATGTATTAATACTGTATAGTGTTTTCATTTCGTTAATAGTGGTTTTTGTTATGCTAATAATGTTATTATATATATATATAAATAAGCTAACAATATTTATTATTTACATACATGTAGTGTCTGAGAATGTGTTTTTATGATTGATTATTGATTAATCACACAAAGTCCAAGTGTGTCTTCGGCGTATAAAAAAATAAATTGTCAATGAGATCATTGAAATTATTCACTCATAAGCCAAGAAGGGTCTTAGAGGTGTTTAAATCAAAGTACATTGGCATTGGTATCATTGAGTTACTTTTAGCATTTAAGTACGCTTCCAGAGTTAGAATTGTACTACACTCTAAAAAATTGTTATTCATACAATAGCATTTGAAGTCTTAGAATTGTATGTTAACACCGTAGTTGGTATTGATATTAGAGTTTAAGCCTGTAGGTTGCACAAAAAAAAATGAGTTGCCACTGGCCAGTTAGGCCATGAGGTTGTATGCAGGACACATTACATCAGTAAAGATCAGTTATAAAGAAATTAGTATTAAACTATATCTTGGGGATGTGTTAATTACGTGTTTGGTAATATAGTTGATTATGTATAAATGTAATTTTTGTTAAATTTTAAAATGTGATATTTAGGAATTACATATTATGCCACAAAAACATAAAAACACATTTGAATTTCAACGAGTGAAACCACTCTCGTTAAAACTATCACATTAAAGACTACTTTTAAGCAGTCTGTAAACATTGGCTTTAAATATTTGTGGCTTATAAGTCTCAGGAAATACTAAAGTTTATTCCATTTGTCGATAGTACGGTTTATGCAATTTTTCTAAAAGTTTTGGTCCTACATCTCAGACCTGTCAGTGAAAACTTGTTAGAATTTCTTGAAAACCTTGTACTACAAGTAAATATTTGTTTAGATAGCAAAATGATTTGTACTTCGTTTGAACAATGTCCATTAAAAAAAATTATAGGAAATGCAAAGATCTGCAACATTACACCTGTGTTGGAAAGTATCTAAGTCATTGTAATTTCCGATGCTTCTTCTCATAATTGGGAACTATATTCAATACAAGGACAAATATAAGTTTTATATATACGCAAAGTTGAACATAAGTAAAAAACCATTCACATTTATTAAGAAATCCTAGTTTTCTAGATACTTTTGAAGCTATGTCAACAACATGGTCGTTTTAGAGAACAAAACTGTACGTAACATTAACTGTACGCTCTTCTCCAAAAGCGATTGGCGTTAGCGACTGAACATGTAGCTCTAAATTTAGCAATCATTTTTTGTACAACACCTTTAGCAGGAGCAGCAGTATGTGGATATTTTGTAGTGAACCTTTTATTTGACGTTACAAACGATTAACATCCGAAATAAGTTTCAACATTAAACACTTTTTGTTTGATTGAAAATGGCATTATGCAGAACTTATTGGCAACCGTTATTAACATGTGACAACACAACACTAAGCAATACACAATCAATATCACTTTCAGTACACGGTGCCACTTTTATCATGGCCACTCTGCAGATGCTACATATTTTAATCTATAAATTTCAAGATGCTCTGCCATATTTGTCGATATGGTCTTTGGAAAGTATGAAGTATAAAGAGTGCATCTTTAAAACTATAAATAGGACTTTTAATTAATTAAAAAAAAAAAAGTTAGCAAAATAGCAAAACCATGATGAACAGTTAAAACTATCAATTCTAACAATAATTTTTCTATTGTCAAGAAAACTATTGATAAGTTTTTTTATCAAGATTTCTACAGTGAACTTTGTTGATAAAATAAGGATGCCATACCCTATCAAACGCTTTAGAAATGTAAAGAGCGACTAGAAGATATTCTCCTTGTTTGTCTAAAGTAAAATTCCATTTGTAACTACATAAGATCTGTTGTCGAACAATTTGATCAAAATCCATATTGAGTATCTGAGATGAAGTTATTTGTTAAAATGTGACAATTAATATACTTTTCAAAAAAATTTGACAGATAGGACAATAATGCATTTAGTCTATAATTTGAAGAATCAGACTTGTCTTCCTTTTTTAGTAGGTATAGGTTAAACATTTGCAATTTTCTTACAACTTGTTTCATTTTTGTTTGATAAGACAAAAATATCTGCTTTTTATTTTGGATTAAAAAGTAGATTGTTTTGATTATTTTAAAAAGAGGTATTAAGATTTTATACTACCCTGCAATACATTTCTTTGTTGTTTATAGAAAGCTGAGATATTCGATTAGCTTTGTTTCTGTCCGATGGGATCGATTGGTGATTGAACGCAGCAACAAAGAACCGGGCTTTAATAAAATAACTAGCTAAATAATACTAAATATTTTACATATTTGCTATATTGATCTGACCAAAATATTTGATTGGTTTGATCACTAGATTTTACTACCTAAGTTATATATGTATAATATTAAGCCAAAATGCTGTTGTTTGCATAATAGGAAACAGCGTGTTTACCACAATGAAACACATTCGGAATCAGGTTGTTTAACTACAGATGTACCACAAGATTTAGTACTGGGTCCAGTGCTGTTCCTTATCTATAATAATAATCTTTGTCAACTTTGTAAAAATAAACATGTTGTTCTTTTGCTGATGATACTATCGTTTCATTTAAACATAAAGACATCGAGACAGCTAAGAACGGACATAATTCAGCTATTGCTATAGAAGAGGTGGTTTTGCAATAATCTTTTAACTGTAAACCCTCAGAAATCCATCACTCTTACATTTTTGTTACAAAATCATCAGGAAAGTAATAACAATACAAAGTTTTTAGATCTGTATATTGATCCAGATCTGCAATGGTCAATGCATGGAGTTGCACTAGCAAAGAAGTTATGCAGCAATATTTTTTTATTAAGAAATTTGAGCGGTACTATTTATATCTTTGTCTTAAAAACAGCATGCATTGCTCTCTGCCAATCACATCTAACGTATGGTTTATTGGTATGGGGACATTCTGTTATTTCTAACAGGACAAAGAAGAGCCATCAGGGTAATACAAAGCCTTAGATATAGGAATGATTGTTTGAATCAATTTAGTGTATTAAAGTTAATGATTTTTCCGTGTTTGTATATGGCCAGGTATAAGTCAAGTGTACAATATAATGTTATTTTTTTGCAAAAACCACTGAAAATTTGTAACTTTCCAGGGTTGCTTTTATAAGAAAAAGTTGTAAAAAACTTTGTTCAAAGAATAATATTTCGCAAACAAAAATATTTTTCCTTGAATTTTGAAAATTTTCTAGATCTATAAGAAACAGTTTTTCTTAAAAGATGATGACGGCTATTTTCTATAAGAATAAAGTTAATATTTACCTAAACCAGCTAAAATTGTCAAAATCACAAATGGGCTCTAATTACCACTGCATTAAATTTTACAACGTAATTCCAAACCATATTAGAAATCATTCTGAGAAAGCTTTCTTAAAATATATAAAAGACTATCTAATAAAAGGGATTTTTTATTCTATTAATGATTTTGTTGGTAGAACTTTGAATTAAATTTTAACAAGTTTGCGCCCAGTTTGTCTAAGGTTAGTCTAGGTTCTAATTCTTGACTCTTCTTTGGCAAATTATAACTAATCATATCTGGCAGCTCAAGTTTTGGTATCAAAATTCAAACCTATTGCAGGTGATATTTCAGTATTAGTTAAATCATGCATTCAAAAAGGAACATATCCACGACATAAAAATATGGGTTTTAAAGTACATGTAATAAGAAATAATTTGAGCCATCGTGGACCTTTTTATCTTTTTCCAGAAGCTCAAAAATTGAGATACAAAATAAGTTAAAAAAGACGTTTTATTGTGAAATTTCTGACCTTCAAATGAGTGTCATTTTGAACAGGCATTATTCTAAGGTCCACAATTTTGGGGATCTTATTTTTTTCATCCATATTTTGATCGATAAAAATTTGAGCAATATCAAAGAGGTCGACTTTTTCAAATTAGTCAAAAAGTAATGGAATTACCCATATATATATATATTAAATAATAAACAAAAAAATACCAAAAGAACTTATAATTGGTAAAAACTAGGGCCAACATAAATTGGACCACAATCTCGTAATAACAACATTTAGGTTTAAGAAAATAAAAATAGCTAACAGTGTAATAACAGTGGACACCAGAATGCTAAAAAACAATCAAATAAAAAGTATATTTTTTGAAAAGACCAACAACAACATACAACTAATAGCTCAAGACCTAAAACTTAGAGAACTCATTTGGAAGTATCACAAAAAATTATTGTCTGCAACAAGATTAGTGGAAGTGAGAAGGAAGATGAAGAAAACTGACAAAACAAAATTTGTTTAAATAGATTAACATAAAATAAATGTAAAGAAATAAAGCAATTAGACAGCAAATATATTGCATTATTTTTCTTTATTATATTAAAAGATAAAAACAGTAACAGGAAGATATACAAGATCTGGATGTTAAACAACAAGACTGCAATCGCAAAGGTAGGGGGGAAACAAATGCAGCGTTGAATAGTCCAGCTATTCAACTTTACATTTGTGTCTACTATTCCAGTACAAAAGCACGTTTTTGTCGCTGTATTAGTATTTTTTCTATAGAAGTCAGAAACAAACGTGTTTTTTTTCTCGTGCTGATAACAATGTGTGACGAAAAACACAAACAACGGATCAAAGTAAAATTTCTTGCTAAATTCAAAAAAAGTCCGACTAAGTGCTATAAGTTTTTGAAAGACGCCTATGGTAAAAATTCTATATCTTGTGCGCGTGTTTTCAATATTATAAACAACTTTCTGAAAACCGAGAGATACGATAAGATGAATAAAGTCCAGGTCGACCTGTCTCTGTTTCAACTCCGCAAACATTGACCAAAGTCAATTGAGATGACTAAATAGGTTCCAGAAGGTCAAACTGTAAACCAAACATACTATTTGAAAGTTTTGGCAACACTGCAAGAGCAAGTTTGTAAAAAACGACCAGAGTTATGCTCTGTCTGTAAAGCGTTATTTAGCCGTTAGAGGAACTTCATTACTCAAACACACACCGTACTTGCCTAATCAAGTCCGTCTTAAAAGAAACCCAGTTCGAGTCGATTGAAGAGGTGAAGCAAAAATCGGCAAAGCTCTTAAATGCTCTTACAAAAAAAAAAAAAACAACCAGCATTGCTTTGACCAATTAAAAAAAAATAGAAAGGTGTGTGGCAAAGAAAGAGTACATTGAAAAAAAACATTCAATTATAGAATAATTTAAAAAATAATTTTTTTTTTTAATTATTTAATAGCACCTTGTAGACCAAAAACACCTGAAAATCTAATAGATTAGTTTATAAATAAAAATGTGGCAGAAAGACATTTAAATCGTTTCTAAACATTAAAAAAAACCTTGCATCTAAAGATACCTGCATTGCTCAATCATATTGAGAGAAAAAGTAGAGAATGCTATAAAAAAAAAAAGCACTAAGTTTGAATGACATTCTTATAGAAATCATAAGATTGCTGGACAATAACGTTATAGAAACAATAAGATAAGTTTTCAATCTCATATACAATACAGGAAAAATGCTATATAAATAGCTAAGATCTACTTTTGCATTATGAACCAATTTTTAAAACCTTCCTCAAAATTATACGTATCCGATTGCACTGGCAATGCTTAGATGAGTAACAGATAAGTGTTCTTTAGCATAATAGTAATATTTTAAAGATGTCGAGATATTAACTGTGATATCTATACATGTTTAAGGTCTTAAATACAGTTCTTATCTTTTTCTTTGTCATCCATTTACTGTCCACTCTTGGACATAAGCCTCTATTATTTTTTTCCATTTGTCTTGTGCTTTCCGAATCCACTCCTTTTCTGCTACTGGTTTGACATCGTCAATCCATCTCTTTTGGGGTCTTCCTGAGCTCCTTTTAATTTCCCTTGGGCGCCAAGTTGATATTTTCTTTGTCCATCTATAGTTGTGCTATCTTGCGACGTGCCCTAACCATTGCCATTTAAGTTTTGCCACGCGTGTCATGATGCCTGTGACTTTAGTTCGTAGTCTGATCTCGTCGTTGCGTATATTGTCCCTCAATGTGATTCCTAACATTGCTCTCTCCATTGCTCTTTGTGTTGTGTTTAGTTTATTCGTGCTCTTTTTTGATAGTGCTAATGTTTCAACGCCATAAGTGGCTACTGGTAAAATACATGCTTCATATACCTTTTTTTAGGTTGATTAGGATGTTCGGGTCTTTTATTATGTATTTTAGGTTATCCTTCCCTAACATGATGTTGTGTCCCAGGTTGACATATTTATCCACTTGTTCAATACTTTGGAGATCCACTTTAACTTCTGTTTTGCTTCCACTCATAATTAGTCCTAAGGCTTTTGATGCGTTGTTTAGTTGTTCGAGCATAGTTTTAAGTTCTGTAATGTCACTGGTAATGATCACTATGTCGTCAGCAAATCTAAGGTGGTTTAAATATCTACTATCTATCTTAATGCCGTTATTTGACCATGTCAGTTGTTCACACACATCTTCCAACGCTAGAGTGAACAATTTTGGAGATATAAGGTCTCCTTGTCTTACACATCGGTGTGCTGGGATTTTGTTTGTTTTTATGTCTTCATCTATTTTGACGTAGAAGGATGCGTTTTCATAAATGTTTCCTAGGACCTTGGAATATTTAGAGTCAATTCTTGCTCTGTCCGTTGATCTTAAGAATGATCAAGTCTCTATCGAGTCAAACGCTTTGTGGAAGTCCACAAAAGCCAGATGTAGGGGGACGTTATACTCAGTAGTTTTTTTTATTAAAAGTCGTAGTGTCTGTAGATGATCCGTTGTGCTGTAAGCTTTCCGGAATCCTGCTTGTTCTACCGGCTGGTAAGAGTCTAATTTGTATGTTAGACGGTTCATAATTACTCTCGTGTATAGTTTATACATTTGTGATAATAGGCTGATAGGGCAGTAATTCTCTATATTTGTTATGTTGCCTTTTTTGTACAGGATAATGACTTCAGCGTTCTGCCATTCCTCGGGACTTATTCCATCATGCATGCATTTGTTTAAAAGAATTTTTATTGCTTCTTCTACTGGTTTGCCGCCCATTTTAAGCATTTCTGATGTTAAATGGTCTTCTCCAGGACATTTCCTATTTTTCATTTTCCCTAATGCTTCTCTAATTTCTGAGACCATTATATCTGGTATATCTTCGGATCCTACATTGCAAATGTTATCCCTGTTAAATGGTCCGAGATTTTTTACTTTTGATGTGTACAGCTTTTTATAGAAATTTTCGATTACTTCTACTATTGCTATCTTGTTTGAAACAATAGTCCCTTCGGATTTTTTTAATTTGGAAATTGTTCGTTTTCCTATTGACATTTTGGATCTCAAAACATTTATGTTTGTGTTATCCTCTATTTTGTTTGTTATCATCTTGGTATTATAGGCGCGTGTGTCTTTACGAATGTGCTTTTTTATGTTCCTTTTTAAGTGTTTATATTCTGTGGTCGTGCGGTCGTGGTGTTTCCTTTTTTTCTCCAGTAGTTTTAAAGTTGTAATGCTTAATTTTGTGTTCTTCTAGATTTTTCCTTTTGTGCATGTTTTTCTTGCAACCGTTTGGATATCGGTCTTGAGTTTGTTTGCCAGTTGGTTTATGCTCATACTATTTAGGTGTTCTGTATATAGTCTTTTTGTCAGGTCATTTTGGTACTCCATTTCTTTTTGTTTTAGAACTTTGCCAGTAGGAAATCTAGTGTTTTTTATAAGTTTACTTCTCTCTATTCTAGATTTGATTTGTATTCTTGTCCTTACCAACCTGTGGTTGAATCTGTTTAGTATTGTCACGTCCTTGCATATTCTTTTGTTGTTTGATATGATGTAGTCTATTTTGTTTTGTTTTTTTAAGTGTACATGCTTTCACTGTTTAGGAAATCGAGCAGCATGTTTCCTTTGTTGTTCCTAATGCCCAATCCAAACTTTCCAATATGTTCTGTGTCTCCTGGTAATTGTTGACCAATCTTTTCGTTAAAATCTACAATGACTAGTGTGTATTGTAAATTTTCCATTTGTTTGGCACTTTTTATGTCTTCGTATAGTGTTTTGGCTTTTTCATCCCCGGATTCGCTAGTTGGTGTATATTTGTATAACTTGTAGTATGTATCTTTCTGATATTCTGATCAATATATAGATCACTCTATTTGATAATGCTTGGTATTTAGTTACTAAATGTTTGATATTTTTGATGACAATAATGGCTACGCTTCCAATGTGGTGCCTTGTGTCCGAGTTGTTTTGATATAGAACATGTCCTGACTTGAGTATCATAGTATTCTCACCCTTTCGGCGCGTTTCACATATTCCAGCGATGTACCATTTGATATGTGACGGTTCTTGTTCTAGCTCTTCCAGGTTTTTTTGGTTCTCATAGTAGTAAAATAATCTCAACATTTACTAAAACCTTTAATGGCATTAATTGGTAATGTTATTAATCTGTCCCATCTTGAGCTTCCAAAAACTAATCTGGGTAATAGTAAAAAACGTAGAACCAAAATACACGTTGATTAAGCATTGTAAAAAACTATTGAAAATATAACTTTTATGGCAAATATAAATTTTAGGGTTTCATGTACATAGCTTAATTCTATGTTGATTTTTTTACTGCAGTAAAAGTTTATGAAAGTTTGGTAAAACCCAAAATAAAGTTTTTAACAACAAAACAAATTATCAAGTAACAAATACAGTCAATAGAAAATATATCCTAGTTTTATTTGCGCAAAAAATAAGTTAATAGTAAAAATAAAAGTTTTTATTAATTTAGTTTTTCATTAATTTTTTAATCATACGTGTCAATATTTTTCTATAATAAAAGATTCACCAATATTCTCGTAGATGTGATAGGATTTCAGTATGCAATGTTTGGTAATAATATTTTACTAATTTTTTTAATAACTATTTTTTTGATTTAGTTACATACATATATGTTTTTATTTGGTTTGGACTAGATCATTTTTTTTAACTTTGATATCAGTTACAAAAAAGAACTGCAGAAAAGTAGTATCAGTCAAATTTATTTTATATTAAAAAAAATAAAAATTGTTTTGTCTTAATCAAACATTTTGAAACAATTTCAGAATAACGTCAAAATAAACTCATCAACAACATGCGAACAAAATTCATGCAAATCCTATATACATATTACATTATTAAAATAATATTAAAATTATTTTATTTTTTTGTAAAAATTTTAATATTATTTTTTATTTTAAAAACATTTAGTGTAAACTATTATCTGCAGGTAATTTGTACGCAGATTCAGTTTGCACCAAACTGTCCAATTTAGAAAAACATACAGGCCTATTATAAAAGCAAATTAGGGAATTTGTTCGGTCACATTTGCATTATTAAACAAAATCACAAATGACGACTTACTTTTAGGAACAAATATTATAATTAACAATAAAACAATTTAATGCGCTATAAATCATATTTCAATTGTATTTAAATTAAACCTGTCTTAATGCAAATTAAATGTCAAGTTGCTTTGCTTATTAATTGGTTCTGTAGTAATATATTAGTTATAACCCAGTTATTATATCATTTAAGAAAAAAAAGGTTTTCAGTAACGATTAATATAAAAATGCAACAAAAAACAGAAATACATACATGATGCGTCACAAATGTAACAAGATTGTGCTTGTAGAAATGCAAATACATATCGCATTTCAAAACTTATTGTTATATATGTAGAATCAATTTATCTTTTACAAATATTTGGAATATATTATTATTGATATATGAATATTGACTCACAAAAGGCCAATGACCGACGACAGTCGCAATCTTCATACATTAAAATGTAAAAATTAAAATATTCTTATAAAATGTTAACATCATTATAAATCTTCATTAAAGTAAAAATTTATGAGTAAATTTGCATCTACATAAACTATTATTAAACACATACAATTTTGCCGCCTTACTATAACACTATAATCATAGAATAATTATTAATAACGACTTACTATTAATTAAACTGATCGAGCTTCGCGCCCTGTTAAATTACGTGTTATGAGATAAATCCCTTCATACTTTAATTACAACACAGGGTGCTTATGTTATAATATATACAAAATTAGATTCGAAGATATTAATAGAGATTATATTAAGATTTCGAATTATATTTTCTTGGATTAGTACAAGGTTTTGTAAATTTATGTATTTGTTTAATATGTTAACGAGCTTGAAGATTATGTAATAAAATATTATAATTTTCATTATCTTTATAATATGCGGATAATATTTTTTTGCTCGTAGAAACCGCCACATTTTGGTCCCAGATGAAAGCGCGTTTTATAAGGGTAGATAATCTCTCTGGGATTTACCGAACAATTTATATAGAGGACGTAATATGTAGACATATTTCGCTCCTCGCTGCCTGATTAGCATATATGTGCTTTTCCCAAGCATTTTGTTGGAACTATGAAACTCTATGCCTACCAATATGTATGCGTTATAATAAAAATTAATTAAGTTATTACGTAAATTATATTTAAGCCCGAAATATTGTGTGGTGGTAATTAATTTATTTGTATTTTGTGAAATTGCTTTGTATGGAAAAAGCGGAAAGGATGAATAATTAGAATTAATATGTATGAGAAACGATTCAATGTTTCTTTTATGAAAATTTAATAACAAGCTCATATACAATGTAATAATTAGAGCTACGCAATGCCAAAGTTATGCAGATAATTATATTTACCGCAAAACCACCAACGATAGCTTCATATTAATCTAAGTACATAAAATGTATAATTATATATTTTATATATAAAATAATAAAATTGTTCAATATGTAGCTAATAGAAGTTGTTATTTACAAGTGTAAAATAACCAGATTACAGTCATCAGTGTAAAATACTATATTATCTGTGACTTTTTTTAATATTATACTTTCATAAAATAAATAAGAGACATGACATTATTACTACAATACTAAACAGAATTATATTCAATTGATTTTTATAAAATAATATCTAATATAAATGGGAATTCATAAGCTAAACAATTGAAAGAGAAGAAGAGTAGCTTTGTGTAGTAAACGTGGTTGGGATGCTTAATTTATGAATTACGTTTAAGTATATTACATCTGTAATACGGTATAAATCCTATTAAATACCTAAATAGCATAATAAATACCATTAATTACACATTAATAAATAAACGTTTGTTTATTAATTTGTTTAATTTGATATTATACTCCAACTCTAAGTTGTTAAATAAATAAACTTTATTTTTGCAAATTGTGTCAGTGCACTTGTAGTGTGAATAAATAAACTAATCTTGTGCGTTTAGGTTATCAGTATAAACAAGTATCTGCTAAAATATGTAGATAGAGCACTTTTTAAACATTTAACTTTGAGAAATTGAGAAAAAATCGATAAAATTAAGTATGTAACTTTTGTATAACAATTTAATTTAAAGTTTAGTAAAAATAAAATATCAGTTAAATCCACTAAATTTAAAATGAAATGCACCACCCAGTGAACATCGTGCTATAAATTTATAAATAATGCTTAATGTTTAATTATGAATCAATCCAAAGTCTCAGTGACAATATCCAAGTTTTTAATCAGTTATCAGAAAAATTGACAACTTTTCATTTAAAAATAAAAAAAAAAACTCTTAATAAACGTAAATTGTTTAGAGCTTTTCAACCAAACTTAACTCCTTACTATGCCTGCAATAAAAAATTTAAAAAATGTCTTCTATATTTCAGATTTTCATCTAAGGCAAATTATTGGCATGAAATAAGCAGATCTTTTCTTTTGTAAAATCGGCAGATGGCTAAATCAAAACCACAGTACAATTGTTTAAATAGAGTCTGCAATCTGTATGGACTAAGGAAGGTACATACCAACATCGTCCAGTTAAAAAGCGTTCTATCACAAACACGGGGTTAACTTCTTACCTCACACAGCAGTGTGCAAGTTTTGTGTAAGGTCTGCAAACAAAGTATACGCACTAAACCACTTCGTTTTTTTAGCACTGTTTTAGAAGTACCGTTTAGATTTAACATAATAATTTATTAATATTAATTTATCTTGACTTTTTCTCTTTTTTCTTCCTCATAATTTTGCCTATCAATTTTGTGGTTTTCATCTTTGCTAATTCTTTTTGTCAAGGTTTTGTACAAGCCCATGCTCTATATAAACTTGGTCAAAAAGTAGTCTGTATTTTAGTTATCTTTGTAGTTTTAGTATGAAAGTCCTGCTGTTAATTTGTCCTAGTCATTGTCTTTAATGTGGTACTAGTTTGAGGTGGGCTAGTTTTGGCCGGCAACACATGTTGTTTCCGGCCTATCTCTCCCTATACCCTATTTTTATGCCCTACTTCTTACACTGGCATTTTCCTCTTTTTTTTCCTGTTCTTGTGTTATTCAGCATAGATATTTGCATTGTCCTTACGTACTTTCTTAGTTATTCTATATCTTCAATAACTTTTTCCTTATTGTATCTTCTTTTTTTCATAAATATTTTGTGCAACTCCATTAAATGCATCTCTTTAGGTAGTCCTACAATTGCCAGTTTAACTTTTAGTGAGATTCTTGAATCTCTATTTGGGATTAGTTCTTTGTGTAGGGGACACGTATATCTGGCAACCAGGGGAGTTGCCAGATATACTCGGACCATTTCAAAAGTTGCCTTTTCTGTCAACCTTGAGATGGCGTATCTTCCGTTTAAAAATTGTTTAGTCAATTTTGTCAATTTATTTTCCTTGAGCAGTTCTCTCCTTTTCCTCCTTATTTCTGCAATTTCTGTTGGTACAAGGGTTTCAGTATATGTTCTTCTCTCGTCTTTTAGTTCATCTTCCATTGCTTGGCAGGCATAGTTGTTTTGACCTTCTTTGTTTCTTTCCTCTTTATTACTTTTTTCTAAATTCTTTCGCTTCTATTTAGATTCTCGCTCCTCTTTCTTTTGTTTTCTGTGGCTTTTAATTTGTGTGTTTTCTTCCATTTTGGCTTACTAAATCTCAAAGCTTCAATCATCTCTATATTTTTTTTCAGTACTGTCGTTGCATAGTTTCTTAATGCTCTCCATTTGTTTTCGTCACTCAGGCATATTTTAATTACTGTAGATTTGTCTATTTTGTTTTCTAATATTTTTTCTTGCGTTTTCCTATCTTCTTCCTACGCTTCGCACTCTACTAGCGTAAGTTCTGCGTCGTCATTCGTGTCTTCTAGACAAAAAATACATTTTTTTCTTTCTCTATCTTATTTATTTTTTGTAAGTACTTTCCAAACGCTCTATGTCCGGTAAATCGTTGTATTGTAAACACGTCTCCGGTTTTTCTCTACCATTTTTTGTATTTCTGGTATTAGTTCCTTTGTCCATTTTCCCTTTTCTCCTTATTTCCACTGTCTTTGCCATCTTTCCATTATATTCTCTCTTGCATGTCTCTTTGCTTGTTGCTTACTTGTTTTATCATTTACCTTTTTTTTTATACCTAATCTTTTTTCCAGCATCAAATCTGCGGGTAGTGTTGCCGCAATTACTTCTACTGCCTCTTGCGACACCGTCCTGTAGACCCTCCAAATCCTTAACGATCTTGCTCTCATACCTCCTCTTACTTCTTTTTTGTTTTTTTGTCTTCAAAGCTTCTCCCCATATTTCTACGGCATACAATAGTTTACTTTAAGCCGCAGTTGCTATTAGCCTTTTTGCCCTTTCTCCTGGTCCTCCATTGTTTGGCATAAACCTGCTAAGCATTCCTTTCATTTTTTTTTGTTCCTCTTACCGCTTCCTTAACCTGTTCATTCTATCCCTTTGCTGCAAGTGTTACTCCAGGGTATTTAATTTTTTTGCCAATGGTTATTATTTGTTCATCTACCTGTATTTTTCCATTTCCCCTGTTTGTCCTCTTTGTCGATAGCCTTGGTTTTCTGTGGAGCCAGATCTAACCCTTTATTTCTCATCCATCTTTTGATCATCTTTATTGCCAACTCTAACCTTTCATTTAGTACTTCTATGTCTATATTTCTACCTACAAGAGCTACGTCATCTGCAAATGCCGTTATTGTCACTTCTTCCGGCAGCCGCATTCTGAATAACTGATTATAAACTAAATTCCATAATTTAGGACCTAGTGCAGAACCCTGTGGTACTTATCTAGTCAGCCTAAATTTTCCATTTTTGGTCAGTATATTTCTCTCCTGAAAGTAGCTCCATATTATCTTAGTAGTTTTATTTGTTAGTTCTCTTTTTTTTGCTTCTTCTATTATTGCTTCCCATAGTATGCTGTGAACGCATTTTGTATATCTAACGCTACTATGACACAGTGTTGTCTTGTTCTGTATGGTCTACTGTTTGCTTCTTTTGCTATCGCTTTTACCTTTTCAATGGCTCCTAGAGTCGTTCTTTCTTTTGTAAATCCATATTGTTCCTGTTCCCATCCTCCTTTTTCTTCTATTTCCTGTTCAATTCTCCTCACGGTAACTTTTTCTATAATTTTTGCAAATGTGTTGATCAGGCATGTAAGACTAGATTTGCATCCTTCCAGCAAGTCAAAAAAATTCTTTCCTTTAGACATCTGTTTATTATTTGTGTTATCTCTATCTCATTTCTTTCTAGTGCTGCCTTTACTATCTCCATTGTTATCTCGTCTGGACCTGGTGCTTTATTATTAGGTAGTTCCCTGATAATCTGTTTTATCTCCTCCACTGTTGCAAAGACTGTTTCTGTTTCGTCCACTATTCCTGCTGGTTCTTCTACCATTCCTCCAGTAGGAAACAATTTTTCAGTGATATTTACTTTTTATTTTTTTTTTTTTAAGCACACTTCTTTCATTCCTCCTAATTTATTCATTACTATTTTGTATGGTTTGCCCCAAGGATCCCTGTCTATGGATTATAACATTTCTTCCCAGCATCATTTCTTACTGTCTTTGATCGCTTCCTTTAAAGCTTTTTTGTCATTTTTCAGTTCATCTTCAGTTTTATCGGAATCTTCTCCCTTTCTTCTTTGTCTTTTGATTTTTCTTGCTGTTTGTATTGCTTTCTTCCTGCTTTTCTTGACTTCTTCGCACTACCAGTATAGTCCTCTTCTTCCTCCTACTCTGTATATGGTAATTGATTCTTCTGCTGCCTTCCTCAATTTTTCCGAGTACCTTTTGCATCTTTCCTCTAAGTTTTCGTTTTCAGTCACTTCCTTTGCTCTGCTCGAGTTACAAACTGAAAAGCATCCGCCAAGACAGTTCTATTGGAGCTTGTTATCTACAACAGCGTTTTTCTCTGTACACTAATCAGATTGTTGTTGAATGTATACTTTCATATTGGTGCACCATATGAAATTGTTGAGTTTGACAATTGCAACTAGCAGCTAAATTGTATAAATATTATTGCATGGTTATAGTTACTGCTCAGTTAACCATCTGTTGACTATATCTTTAGCGTCATTTATACATCAATTTGTGTTTTTTTTAGCTATTATGACAAATGCAAAAGCTATCACTATTACTCCATCTTGCTATTTCCTCCTAATGATGCCATTGTAGACTACATTCCAAAGTAGTAGTCTTAGAACCAGCCCCTGAGATACCCCAGTTGTTATGTCTATGACAACGTCTTTATTCACTTGCAATTTTTGCTTTTCAAAGTAGATTGCAACAATGTTTTGCAGGTACTTCAAGCTCTCACTTTATTTTTCCACAAAGTGTTGAAAAGATTCTTTATGTTTAAGGTAACTAATGCTGCACATTTTTTCTGGCTTTGCTCAGTAAACTTGACCTTTTAATCGACTTGCAAATTGGTTTTACTTTTTTGGAAACCGTATTGGTAATCCAAATGACTTCTTTTTTTTTAATTTATTTTTCAAATTTGCTTTTGATCATCAGTTTGTAGAGCTTACTGAGCAGACAAATTACCTTTTATTTAATTTTCCAAGGTGGTGGTGCCTTTTAAAATTAATATCAGTTTTGCCGTTTTCCATTTGACGTAAAAGATTAGTTTTTGTAACAGCTGGCTCAGCATGTTCAGCAACTAGTTGTTTGGTAATTTCTTTTTTTGCTGGAATGTTGTTAATTCTAGATGATTGATTTACTCAGTTTCAGCGCGTTCAAAGCTTGTGCAACTTTTTCTTTGTTAAATAGAGTCACTTTTGTTGGTATTTTTGCCGGTTCTTGTTACTAACCTTAAGTTTAGCTCCGTAATTAGCTCGTATTAGACGTTACATCCTATTTTTTTCTTGCTGATTTTATAAACGTTACCCCAGAAATCACTTTTAGCTTGCCACATATTTTTTTTGTTTTTTTTTTCTAATTCATTTCTTTATGGACTAAAATTTTTTAAATTTTCTGTAGTCGGATTTAATTTGGTTATCCTTGTGGTTGCTGCACCTTATCTTGCTATAATTTTCAACAAAAAAAATTTCATTTTAAGACATTCCGCTAATTTATCGGCTATAGGTTTGTTTCACCAATAAAAAACGCTTTTAGGCATTACTTCGCCTGCACCTAAACTGCATTAAAAAAAAAAATTTCATTAAAAAAGTTCACGTTTAGAACGTCATTTTCTCTAAAAAATCCGTACTTTAAAGGTTTTCCAATTGTGTTTTTTTTCTTTTGCCGTTCTAAAACTCCTTTTAGAGCTTCCAGGTTTTTAATTTAAAAATAAATGTGGTTTGTTGCACTTTTATTACCCAGCACTTCCTAGTTTTTATTCGCTTGTGTTAAACGGACCATGTCTATAAATGTTTGACTTAACAAAAATTGGATGTGCACAATCATGTGTAAGCCAACAACAAAATAGGCGCTTTTGTTATATTTTTTATAACCTCCCGCTTAAGTTCATGTTTGTTAATGTTTAAATGGACAAGCGTAGCCTTATATTAATATAATAACTACTTAAATACTTTTGCTGTTGCTATGTTTAAGATTGCTAGTTTCATATTTTTCTTAAATTATCTTCTTTGTTTGTCTTTTTTTAATTTTTTTACTGTAATCCTAATGTCTTCTGTATTAACAGCAGTCTTACCAGTTTTTTTTTAAATTTGTACGATTGCATTGCTGTGTAGTAACTCTACTGCTTTTTACTCCAATGCGCATCTTTACATACTTCAGATTGTTTTTGATCAAACCCTTTTTCGCGTGTGCTTTCAAGTTGTCTTTCTTAACTTTCTGAAGTCAGATTTTGACGTTTTTGCTGATGTTCATGTACTGCATCACTTTTGTTATCCTTATTAGTAGGTGTTTCAGAGTTCAGAGTTTCCTGTTTGTAATAGATTTTTTGAAAATCCGGCAGAGATACCATTTTTTTAAGCGGCTTTTATAGGGTTTTCCATTAAGAAGTGTCGTTTTAAAGTTTGCGCCATTTTTGACCAAAGAATAGAAATAGTAAAAATTCACTACAAATTTGGTACAATCTTAGCGGACACGGTTTGTAGAGTTTGCGGTGTATTAGGTCGCAACAAAGCACCATCACAAACAGCAATTGTAAAGATAATTAAGAAATTTGAGTCATTTGGCCAAGTTGGTAAGATCAAATCACCAGTTTGTCGTCAAAGTTATAGGTCAAATGAAAACACTGCAGCTGTTGCTGAAAGTGTTGCAAAAAACTCACGTATTTTGATTCCACGGCGTTCACAAGAGTTGCACATTACACAAATCAGTTTACATTGCATTTTACATAAAGATTTGCTCCTGTATGCATATAAAGTGCAGCTAGTTCAAGAATTAAAGCAGAGAGACCACGAACAAAGCCGTAATTTTTTTTTTTTTTTTTAAATGACACTTTTTAATGGAAAACTATATAGCTGATTTCAACCATCGGATACGCTTCAAGTTTTGATAAAGGAGATTGCCGTAACACTACGTTCAAACGGATTTCCTAAGATATTAGTTTTCTATTTTTTGGGTAAATACCTGCTTCTGTTTTATCTTTGCCATTTGTAAGTAGCCTTCCAGCCTAGTTATCGTTTGTCTCATTTCCTTTGTTACATGTAATTGCGGCGGTTATGCCATGGTTATCTCATGGTTAAAAAAAAAGTATTTAACAAAAGGATAGAAAAAAAAAGATACAGAATAAATTGACATCTAGATAGCAATGTAAATGGGTAAACAACACAAAAAAGCTGGATGAACATAAACACCAATCCCACATTTTAACCATTGGGTTGCAGAAAACATTAAAAAATTATATAATTAGTATAATTAAATTTAAAATAACTATAACAGTAAATACTGTGGCAACAAAGATATTGTAGAATACATAAAAATAATACATAGTTAATATATAGATAATGTATAGATTAATCATTGTTTAAAAATATAATATCTATGACTAGTAACATATGAGATCTATCTGAAAGTACTAAGGGAGCGACCGTCATACAACCCGAAAAGCAATTAAGCAGCCTTAGAGTTTTTCCTGCAACTTGAACAACGTTTATAAGTGTTCTGCGTTTTACTTATTTACCCAGAGTGTATTCTAATTAAAGAACAAATTTGATTTGTGTTGCACCACATGGTGCTGCTTGAAACAAACAACAGCGCAAGCACAAAAACTTAAATGTTTAATTTTTCTCGGTCATCAATTGGTCTGAACTGGTAGTTAAATTGACGGCACCAAGCTAATGATCGTCTATTAAAATCTGCAACGTTGCGTCGTATTGCAATTGTGACTCAAGCTAGCACAAAACGGTTAATCCAGTCTATGATGTTCATTAGTATTTTTTTTAGGCTAATATGCCAAAAATTCAAAACAGTCTATAATATAATTTTGGTTATTGTCCGTGTGATGTCAGCTTTGACCACAGTACTCGACTGACTGTTGAGTAGAAAAATTATTGGATATTTCTAGCAATAATACCCTAAAAATTAACACCAGACCAAAACCTTTGCTATCAACCATCTCCAATAAAGTTAATCCACAACAATTTGCACTTAATTTGAGGCAATTTGGAATAAAGGTGCTCTAACTCCACGGACTTGTCTTTACAAGAAACTCTCAAAGCTTCTCTAAAATTAGACGGATTTTTATCCAAAATCCCGTTCCACCTCATTGTAATAATTGCCAAATGCTCCTACTACTTAGAAAACGTCTCTAAAAATTAATAACTAACAAATTGTACATCTTGGCTTAAACTCAAACCAAGATTAACTTATTCTATACTCCTTATTAAAAAAAACTAAACTGCATAGGTTTTGCTACTGTAAGAGAGAATACAGCAACAAAATCTATACCTATAATAAAACCAACAAATTCTCGATATGTTCACGTTTGATTTGATCAACCTAGACAACCCAAGAGAGCACCTAAAAGCTGAACCTAAACTTAACTAAAGTCAGCTACCACCACTGGCCAACATGATTCTCTCACTTCTAAACGCGGACTACAAACTTTATGGGACAGCACCAGGATGACCTTAGTTTGCACAGCGCTCAGACTTCCACGTCTAGAAAGAATCTTGTTCTCCAAACCGGCAAACGTTTTAATAGCAACAATACTAAAAATGACTCACTAAACTCATCGGAAAATCCATTCTTGTACGTAAGTTTTCAGAAGACTGATTTTTACTATTTTCTATTATAAATCGGAAAGTGCTAGACTAGTGCGTGCCTAAAGGCCCACGGCTTGTAGTACCCTAGTTGACAAATTGCAAAAATGGGGGAAACAAGATTGTTGCAAGTACAAGTTTTGTAAAAAAACTTTAGAGTCAACAAACCTTTTGCTAAGAGGCGCTCACATCCATAACATACGCCCAATCCGCAACGTTCTCAATCAAAGTGCATTCAAAAATTTTGTTCATTCATTCCAGCTCCCAGCAAATCCACTAATATCTGTTGTTAAACATAATATACCTGAAGCACCCTCAATATCACTTCCTAGCACATAGCACATTAAAGCGGAAATTCAATTACAGTAAGCTGCAACTTTAAAGCCATAACATTTAATTCTGCATCACCAGTCAACTACTAAAAAAATCTTAATGTTGCAATAAGACAACGACTAAATTTTTGTATATTGGTTTAAGTATAAGTAGTGGTTTGTTTGTTTGAATATTTAATTTTAATATTAAATAATAGTAAAATAACACTACAACGTCAGACCCAGACTGGGCGGCTGTAAACATACAAACGACTGCCGGGATAAGCAGTCTCCTCTAACTGGCCTACAGCTCCGGGTGGATGAACCAGAAAGGTTAAGGGCTGAGAAATCAACCCAAAAGGCGGATAAACTACATCAGGTAGTAAACGGCATGAGGATGCAGAAGGCAATCGTAAAATCACTGCATTAAAGACCACATAGTGGTATTCCTTGCATTATCATCATGACTAAAGTCAGGACTAAATATAATACCGGAGTAAGTCCTCCAGTCGGATCTCCGGGGAGTACAGTTGTGACTAATATGAGAAATGCAACAGACACAAAAAACACCCTGCTACAAAAATCAATCAGAATTGGAACATGGAATGTACAAAGCATGTACAAACTAGGAAAAGGCCACAACTAAAATAGACTAAACATCAAAATAATGGGAATCAGTGAAGCTCGCTGGATAAACTGCTGACAGAGTAGACTTTAAAACAAAACCATCTAGTACTCAGGAAGTAATGACAGTCAACATCGTCATGGAGTTGCGGTTATACTCTTAGGAGATCTGTGAAGAACTTTATACCCTTATCTCCCTGTGTTTTGCTTTTACAACTCGAGACATACTGTGGAACACTCAACCTAATTCAAGTGTACGCCCTGACAATGGATAAAAATGACAAAGAAGTAAAATCCTTCTACAAAGACATTGATGAGATCATTAAATTGACTATAAACAAAGATGTCACTGTACTCCTGGGGGACCTAAATGCAAAGTTTGGACAAGGTTCATATGACAAGTGGATTGAGCCGTACGGATTGGGCGAACGAAATGAACAAGGATATCGTCTCCTACAATTCTGTCAAAAAAAATCCATGGTAATAACTAATACCTTTTTCAAATTACCAAAACGTCGCCTGTACACTTGGAAATCGCCAAGAGATAATGAAGAACGTATAATCAGGAATCAAATCGATTATATTCTCGTCAATCAGAGATACAGAAATGGAGTGAAAAGTGCCTAAATATACCCATGAGCAGATATAGGCTCAGATCATAATCTTCTTGTTGCAAAAATTATGGTAAAACTCAAGAAGCTGAAAGTCTCGTCAAACCAAAGACTTATTGATACCAGCCTACTAAAAAATAATAACGTGAAAGCGAAGGTGCACCAGAAGATAAATGAAAACCTAAATAAATTAATAAACACCCGTTCGACAACTCAGAATCAACCTGAAGACATGTGGCAAAATTTAAAGTCAGCCATCATAGAACCTTGTAAAAAACATCTGAAAGCTGAGAAAAGAACAAACCGAAAAGATTGGATGACCAACAAAATATTAAGGTTTATGGAAAAAAGGAGAAACCTAAAGAATTCAGACACACAAAAGTATAAAGAAGTACAGAAGGAGATCAAATATAAATGTCGACAAGCTAAGGAAGAGTGGCTGAAAGAGAAATGTACTGAGATAGAAAATCTGCAGAAACTGCACGACTCTCATAACATGCATAAGAAAATAAAAAAGTTCACTGGTATTGGTCGGAAACAAAGATCATACATCCTTACAAATGAAGATGGAAACATTGTGCTGGATATTGAAGATCAACTGACACTATGGGAAAATTACGTCAAATCCCTTTTTAATGATCAAAGAGAAGAGTTAACTACCAACAGTATAAATTACACTGGATCACCTATTTTAAAAGAAGAAATAAAAGCAGCAATAAAATCAGCCAAAGATGGAAAAACTCCTGGCCCTGACAATCTGCCTGCAGATGTGCTTAAGATGATTGAAGAGCAACATATAGATGCTATTACCTCCCTATTTAATAAGATCTATAGAACAGGAATAATACCACAAGAATGGTTTCAGTCAACGTTTGTCACAATTCCTAAGAAGCATAATGAACACCGTTCAACACAAGAAATATACAAATAATAATAAAACTGTACCTAAACCAAAGTGCGTCCGTTCGCGTAAAATCCAAACTAACAAAAGCCGTTGAGATCAAAAGAGAAGTCAGACAAGGGTGTGTTCTTTCTCCACTCATCTTTAACATCTATTCAGAAGAAATCTTCACCAAGGCCCCCAAAAGAGAGAACGGTGGAATACGTGTTAACGGCACCCCACTGAACAACTTGCGTTACGCTGACAATACAGTACTTGTCGCTGAAAACATGCAAGACCATCAAAATATGCTGAATAACGTCGTCACAGTTAGTCGAGAATATGGGCTGACACTCAATGTTAAAAAGACCAAATACATAATTGTCACCAAAACTGAAGCACCAAATGAACATCTGTATGTGAAAGGCAAAAAACTAGAAAGAGTCAAAAGGTATAACTATCTAGATACAAACATAATCCAAGGAAAAATCATAGGAAAAAGATCTATCGTAGCGAGAAGAATGTCTTGGCTTAGTAGTAAGAAAATGGTTTAAGGTTACGTCAGCTGATCTGTTTAGGGCGGCAGTTTCTAAAATCAAAGTAGTAATGATAATAGCCAACCTCCGGAATAGAGACGGCACATGAAGAAGAAGAAGAAAAAGTGGTTTGTATAAGTTTGCAAACAAACAAATTTATTATTATTAATGTTATTATTATTACTTCCTCTTAGAACTGGTAGTACCCAATTTAAAATACTACACCACCTGAGCGGTATTCTTTGCTCATGTTGAGAGATATATGTAACCTTGACTTTTTTCCGTTTTTTTGGTTGATGCAAGCGCACGCAAACTAAGTGTATATACAACTTTTTAGTAGTATTATGTTTTTCATTCATCTAATTGGATGGGGGCGACATAATTGTAACTTTCAAGAAGCGCCATAGTAGGTAGCGCAGCTCCTAATGAAATTAGATCTAGGGTGAATATCTGAATGCGTGTCCGAGCGTAACTTCTCTAATACAAAGCTTTGGCAACTCCAAGAATAAACACAAAACAACAAGTAAAATAATAGATATAAAACCCTACACACAGGCTAGTAGAGCTTTCTTAAAACTATATAAAAAAATATTTATATAGTTATTTGGTTTGTTTGCGTTTAAAAACTAACAAAATAAGAGATTAAACTGTGTACAAGTTTTGCTGGGGTTTTTCTTAGTTTAAATTCAAAAACAAGAAAGTAAATTGCAATCACCAAGTACTTATTTGTCTTAGACGTTGATAATTATATAAAAAAGTGGTTGTTGTAAGAATAGTGCCTCAATTAATAAAGCTGTAATTTGATTTTCTAATAAAGTACTATCAAACTGATTCCTTATATTTAAAAAAAAAACAATGTTACTTATACAAAACATAACCTGAAAAATATAGCAAAAACGCAAACAAAATTTAAAAGCGCATGATTTGATTTGATCACAAAACCTAGTTGACTTGCCTGGGCTTAAAAAAATCCACTAAGAAACTTGAAAAGTTAAGCTTGCAAATTTGTAATGCACATTAATCAAGTTACGCCACTGTTTTTGGGTATTAGCAAGTTTAAGTAATTTTTATTATTTTTGTAAAAGAAGCCCCAATTAGTGTAAGATATTAAACAAAAAATTTTAGTCTACATTATCTTATATAAATGATTTAAGTCAAAATTATTGCTGATTTAACTCCAAAAATTACTTTAAATGATATGATTTGAATACGATGCAACCTAATATAGTATCTTACCGTATTTGTTGGAATGAATCAAGGTATGTCCTGAAATATTAAATACACTTTACATATAAGAGTGTTTATTTTATTAAAAAATAATGGTTCAAAATTAATAAAATTTGTTCAAAGTGTTTAAAAGTGTTTTTTTTTTCAAACTACAAAAATAATAATGTTACGCTACCCAGACTCTTTTACTGTTATATTTTATATTAAATAATATGAACTACCATTCATGTCTGAAAATAATTTAAGTAAAGAATAATTAATTACCAGCCATGACGGGTTGAATATATATTAGGCTCCATCACTACACAAGCACAAAGTAATTATATACATATAATAATGTTAGAAAACAGTCAATAATACTAGATACCCAGACATATACAGTACATATTTCCATAAACAAGTAAACAACATTCATCTAGAATGGAAAATTTTGAAAAATGATTTTCCGTTTACATGATACATTGTTTACAAACAATTTTAACAAAGTGCGACTACAGAAAACTAGTTTATATGTTAATATAATATAATAATTATACAATTTATACGTAGACTAAGAACTAGTCTAATAGGTTCAACAAGTTGCCTGCACGATTACATCGTCATGGGAATGATAATTGAGTGGGTTAGATTGAAAGTGATTTCCCAAATATTTTGAGAAGACGTCTGGAATTAACCTACGCGATAATCCATAAATTTGGATAAAATGAATTTGTATAAATGATAGTTATGTTAAACCTGTGTCTACATCAGACCTTAATTTGAGATGTAATAAATCTTCAATAAATAAATCATGCAGTAAAGAAATGGTTTCATTTTAAAGAGAAAAAACATACAATACCACAAAGACCTTGGTTATAATAAATAAATATATATTTAACTATTGTTAATAATTAAGACTGTTCAAATAGCAATAAAGTTATACAGAAACGTTACAGTAATTTGAATAAACTAAAACAATTATAAGTTATCTTGAAATATCATAATTACATGTTATTAGAGTAAACATTAAAAGCAATAAACTAATAATTACATTAGTAACTTATACTATTCACATACAATAATAATTTTAGAACATAACAATATATTGGTCTGAGTAAAAACAAACTGTGTTGTAGAACTAGATGAATATTGTTTATATAATAAATTTATTGCTTAGACAATTGATATATGCAACCCAACATGCACGTAAGCCATAAATACTACAATAACAAATTGATAATAAAAAAGATATTTTATGCTACCAGCCAAACTATCATACCGCATCTTTTATAAAACTGTTATTATCTTTTATATGATATAATATTAGTTCATTGTTTAAAAAGTTGAATAATTTGATGTTGCATAATGAACATTTGTTACATTTTTATAATTATAATAATTAACACCTAGTACACATTTCCATCTAATTTAAATAAATGTCATCCAGTATTCCGGTAAACGTATTTTAATTACATGTGATCATAAGAAGATGAGGATGTTAAGGTCATCCGTTTTCAATGTCATTGCATTATATGTAATATATCAAAACTCACTTGACCCCAATTTCTATAAACTGTTTCATGTACAGGAAGTAAGTAAAAGAAACCGAAAGTGTTTACACTAATTTATGGAAATAAAAAATGCCCACGAGACATTTAATAATATTGCTGTTGTGAAATAATAATTGATAAAACAAACAAGAGAATTATGTTAATTAGTCGCCTGTAGGTATAATAATTTTTGATTAAATTAATTGCAGTTAGTTTATTTAATTACCGTAATAAACACTGCATTAGTAAATATATCAGGTTATTAAGATATAGTTCACACGCTGTTTGTTTGAATATTAAATTCTGGTAAAATTTGAATTCTCACATCTCTCGTCAAAGAACAATATCAACTTTTTGTCTAGCTTAGTGTTTTGCGGCTTATTTTCTTGATCCTGTATTTTTGAAATTTAAGTAGAAATTGTGTCTGTTGTTTGTTTTATAGTCTGCAACTTTTGCATAACTTGAGAAAGATGTTTTGTTTAGTTAACAGTTAACGAGCCTGTTTTACTTTTCATGGATTTTCGTGTGAATTGATTATCGCATGTGGCAGTGGAAGTCAGGTTGTGTATGACAAATGTCACTTTTGTGATTAGACTTCTGTTAAATGTTTGAGTGTTGTGTGGTAATTGGAATGCCATAATAGCAGTAAAAATCTAGCAAATGCTTTCAAATCAGGCTGTCGAAAATCAATAATAGGTAACCACCTAAATAGAAAAAATGATGTCTGTAAAAAAATCATAATCTGAGTTGGTGTAGCACAAAGCTTAGTCTAGAGTTATAAAATATAACGTATGACGTAGTATTTTGATTTAAACAGTAAGGATACACACAGTTACATTTGAAAAATAACTAAAACATAGAACTAAATGGCAATTTCTATTAGAAAAATGAAAACTTGGATGGAAAAATAACACTACAACAAACAGCAAATGTAATAATATAAAAACTAAAAACACTTGGTGTAAATGTAATAATAAATAAGACAATCAAGTATTCAAGCGTCACTACGTCAAGTAAGAACAAATAAATTCATTTGTGCAGACTATGGAGGAAAGCACGAACACAAATAAAACTGATGATGAAAGTGAGAATTATGTGCCATCATCTATAAGTAAAAATGAATTTCAACAACTTACAAAAGTCATAGAAAATGCAAATCAAAATATTATAACTAAAGAAGAAGATAATTCCAGCTATAAAAATGAAGTAATAATAAAAAATACTAAAGTTAGGTATGATTCAAAAGGTAATATTCTACCACCAGATATAAATGACAAAAAATTTAAGCAATATGAAGAAATGATAAAAAAAGAAGACAAAAAATTAGTCGCGGAAGAAGTAGCTTCTTATTTTACATCTAAAGAAGATTATCTATATGAAGGTGAATTCGAAGCTATATTAGACCAATCGCAACATAATAAAAATATCACAAAAATCGAAAAGCATCAAATAATGGAGTTTATAAATTCGATACATCCAGCATTGATGCCAGTTCCGTCGCAAAAACTTTGCAATGTAGCAGGCCCTTCTGTAAAGTTTGACGTAAAGAAAGATACTAAAACAAAAATTACAGCAAAAAGTAGTTTACCAGCTATGTTAAAACATTGCCATGTTACAAAAGGTCAAATTTTTACTGAACGGAATCCAAATGATTTGGAAAGTGTAGAAGGCGATTATATACTTCCGCATCAACCTCCAACTTGTAGTAAATGTATAGAAGAACCGTACATACTTCCAAGTGTTCCTGGTATTTATGATGTTTTAAATTCCAAATCTCTTAAAAATCCTTCAACACAAATGGATGGATGGATGGAATATGCCGGAGCAGTTCCTTCTTCTAAAACTCTTTATGAAGAATTAATTGAAAATACCAATTTAGTGCTAGTAGACAGCTTAAGTTCCGACTCTATGGAAAATGAACCAACCCGCCCAAGAACGCCAGAAGGAGGTTGCGATGAAGAATCTGCTCTTGGAAAACAAAAATCAACTCCGGAAGATAGCGATGTGGATGATGAAACAATTGAAAGATATAGAAAAACAGGTGCCATACCACGGCGTTTAATGAGAAACCGTATATCACCACCAAAAATTCTCCCACCGTATGTGAAGAAAACAAAACCAAGTACTAAACCTAGCATTGAAGATATATTAAAACCCATGACTAAAGATAAACTAAAACTCAGAATAGAAGATAAACCGGGACCTTCAGGCGTTAAAATGTCACTAACAAATAAAGTAAAATTAACAGCACCAGATGATGATGAAGACAGCGACTAATTCTTTATAATTAAGAAGTGATTACTGAAATAGTATTTTTTGTGAACACATAAAATGTGTAAATTTTAGTGCAATTGGATAGAAAAATAAGTGTTTAAATTTGTGTAATGAGTAAATCTTTTTAAAGTGTCAATTTAGTTTAATAAGAATAAAAAGTGTATGCTAAAATAGTAGATACTAAAGGTCCTTAACTGTGATTTTAAATTAAAAGACTGTATAGTGTGTAAATCTTTTATAAAACTATAAATAAAGTTAAAAAATAGCCAAAACGACCACATACATAAACCGCAAATTATTTACTGCTTTAAAGTAATAGTACCAAAGCGCTATAAAATATTAAAATAATACATAATTGTAGCGACAGATGCACTTGGGATAACAGCTTTAATTATTTTTGTAAATCTGTTAGTAAACAAAAAAAACAAATTTTTTTTTCAACTGGCAGTGAGATTGACAAAAATGCCTGAAATGATACGGTTTTCTTGAAGCAAACAAGCAACATAGTAAAAATATGCCACACTTGACCCAAGTAGAATGCGATAACAGTGTTTACCCAGAAACAGTGGCGTAGCTAGATTTTTTGGGCATCACCGCAAAATATTAAACGTTCTTTAGAATTGTAGGTCGTTCCGCCTTGCAAACTCTTGCTTAAATGTAGCTACGCCACTGCTAAATAAAGCCAGACTAGTACACAATTTAAAGTTATGTTTTTTTTTACGTTATAGAGAAAAACCTTTCTGTAAAAGTGTAAAAATGTAATGTCCTATATTAAAACCAAAAATTAAGATGTTGACATCAGAAAAAATTCAATAAATCTTGCTACAAATCTAAGTTTGCAGTTAATTTAAGAAAGATTATGATAAATTATGCTACAAAATAAAATTAGTAATTATTATACAAAAAAAAAATTATTTGATTTTTGTAAAATGTTAAAAAAATGTTGGGTCAATAAAACCCATGTTTTGTTAAATGTGCATGTTACCAATACAGGATTGCATCTGGATAATGGGTAAGTTTCTGGGTAGAAGTAATACCTTTGTTTGTTCACAGCATTCCTGTTATAAAAATAGTGTACAACTACTGGTCTTTCCCAGAGACCCAGAGACTGAACTCACACTTATGGCTCTAAGCGCCACCACCCTGGGAAACGGATCTGGTCAACCGGCTAAACTAAGTGTAAAGGCCTGAGCTGGCCAATCGGACTTACTCTGAAGATAGATAGTTCAGGTCAGATGCTATCACTACCATAGTAGCCAACGGCGGCGTCTAAAATCCTCAGTAAGGTAGAATTACTACTGATACAGAAAGCAACATATCTGGGTTCCAAAATTAAAAAAAAACACTTTACTATGACAAGACAAATTAACAAAGGCCCCGTGTCACGGCGTCCCTTAAGTAGGACAGAGGTGCAAAGAATCACCGGTTTTGTTACAATAAAACCACTAACAGTCAGAACATAGAATGTGAGATGCTTACTAGCACATGAAATGAATCAAATCCAAATAAATATTCTAAAATTGACCAAAGTAAAATGGCCCGGAACAAGAAAAACTGAAATAGACGACTATATCCTCTACCACTCAGAAGGTAAAGAGCAAATATTTTAAAAATATAGGGTAGCTATAGCTATCTGTAAAATACTTGCACAAAACGTACTAAACTTTATCCCGCTATCAGATCAAGCAACAATGGTAAAACTAAAAAGCAATAAAACAAATATAAACATAATTACAGTCTACGCACCACAAATAAAAGCAAAGACAAAATAGAAGATTTCTACACACAAGTTAAGAAACTAAGGTTGCTAACAAAAAAACACCATATCAACATATTTTCTGGTGACTTCAAGAAAGGCGCGGTCAATGATATAGTAGAAGAGTACGGCCAAGAAATGCAAAACAAAAGGAAAGATTGTTTATTGCAATTCTGCTATGAAGAGAGATACATAATCTCTAATACATGGTTTAACCAAATATGTTATGTACTAATAAACAAGAGATTTAGATCAAGCATACAAAGTGCAAACACTTACCCAGGCGCGGACAGCCTCAAACTATAACCCTGTAATAATTAAATTCTGATGGAAACTAAATAAGATAAAGCAGACGCATGCATAACCTATCATTGACATTAACAAACTCCAAGAAAAAAAAATCGCAAGAAAGGCACAGACAAAAATAAACAGTTCACTTAATAAAACTGAAAAAACAGTAGAAGATGCCATTAACAAACAATGGAGTATAATAAAAGAGGCATTACAAGAAAACACAAAACATGACCTGAAAACACAAAAAAGGCTAACAAAAAAAAAATGGATGACAACCGAAATCTTAAAACTGATGAGCAAAAGAAGATTGTACAAAGGCGTAGATGAAGAAAAATACTGGAAAATACATACACAGATCCAAAAGAATATAAAGCAAAGGAAAATTGGTTAGCGGAAAGATGTAGCATAATTGAAGAACTAAAACAAAAACACGACAGCTTTTACATTCATAAAAAACTAAAAAAGCTAGCGGCATATACAGAACAAGACACATACCAACCTTGATAGACAAGGACAAAAAAATTAATACTACATAAAGCAATCAGACTAAAGACATGGAAAAACCACATAACCAAACGTCTACAAGGTCAATCGTAACAACCCAGTAGAAACACCAAAAATGAGAGGCCTTAAAATCCTACAATCAGAAGTGGAATATGCAATTAAAACGGCAAAATCAGGACCAGACAAAATCCACGCAAAAATATTAAAACTAATAGACAAAAAAAACATGAATATCTTTGTAAACCTATTCAACAGAATTTATGACTCCGACAAAATACCAACGGAATGGCTGAAATTCGCCTTTATTTTAATAGCCAAATAAACTAACGCTAAATCTTGTAAAGACTTCAGGCTCATTACCTTAATAAATCATACCCTGAAACTATTTCTGAATATTATTAAAAATAGAATATACAAAAAGTGCAAAATGGAAAACAACAATGTACAATCCGGATTTCGTAACAGCCTGAAAACACGCAAAGCACTTTTCGTACTCCAAATCCTAGTACAAAAATGCTTAGATCACCAAAAAGAGATATAGATATACTTTATTGACTACCAAAAAGCCTTTGATATGATACAACACGAAAAACTAATCGTAGACCTGAAAAATGTGGGCCTGGATGGCAAAGACATTCGCATCATCCAAAACCTTTATTGGAATAAAAAAACTATACTAAAACTCAAACAAGAAGAAACAAGCAAAATAAAGGTAAAGCAAAGAGTCCGCCAAGGCTTATCTTGTCCCCCATGCTCATTAATGTTTACTCAGAGAAAATATTCAAGAACGCCCTAAGACGTAGAAATGAGTATAAAGATAAATGGTCGATGGATAAACAATATACGCTTTGCACATGTATCCTCTCTTAAAATAAAAAAAAAAACCTACAACACATGCACTGAGTCTACAAAGAGAGCACCGCCTCAGGCCTAACTATGAATATATCAAAAACAAAAGTAACAAAAATAAGCAAAATTGCACAACACCTCAGAATTATGGACATAAACAACATCATAATCAGACAAGTAAAAACATTTAAATACCTAGGAACAATCTTAAATAAATAGTGAGACCCCGAACAAGAAATAAAAGCCAGAATAGAACAAGCTAGAAGCGTATTTAAGAAATGGAAACATTTACTATGTGACAAAACATTAAACTTAAAGACAAAATGCAGTACGGCTCAATGTTACATCTGGGCGGTGCTACTGTACAGAGCAAAGACGTAGACCCTAAAAACAAAAAAAATAGAAAAACTGCATATCTCGGTCACATATTACGTAACCAAAAATACAGCATACTACGACTAATACTGAAGGAGCGTATCAAAGGCGAAAGACGTACGTAACATCCAAAACTGGACTGCTATGAGCGTGGAAGAACTGTTTCACATGGCCGGAGATAAAAGCAATATGATGAAATAGTCGCCAAATCTCCTAATTAATATTAAGTACAGTGTTTTGCGGGCCCATGTTAACCAGTGGCGTAAAAACAGCTTTTAAACTCTATTTTTGGGACACCTCTGTTTAAAAACAAAAACCTAAATTAAAAATTGGTTTTTGTAAGATGTTTTCTTAATACGGTTATTTGAATATAGATTTAAAAAAAATAATGATAAATATTTTGATACTTATACAAAAAAATATCTGTTAAATTCTAAACTTGATTTCAACCGCAACCTTTACCTGTTAAAAATACAAAAGTTGTCTCCGGCATTGCTAAGAGTACAGGGTCAGTTTGTTTGTCAAAAAAGGGCATAAACAGTTTAAATTTAATCAAAAAGAATAATAAAAAATTAGTTAAAAAGGTAAACTAGTAGTTTTTAAAATAAATGAATAAAATAATTTATTAGCTAGAGAGTAAGAATTTTTAAGATAGTAATAAAAACTAAAAGTCGCTGCAAGAAATTTACAATTTGTAGTGACCTTGATAACATTTTCGTTTTGAAGTTATATGCACATTAAAAAAATTATTCCTGCTTACACGTTAAAGTACTAGTGTATCCGTTGCAAATGGGTGTGAGATCAAATAGTACAACTTTTTCAACTTTTTAAACCCAACACGCCAATATAGTTATTGAAGTCAGATCATCTTCGGTTAGCCAGTTATCAAAGTGCAATTTTTCCTAAAATTAAATAGTATAGAAAAGCAAAAGGCATAACAGCCAAGCTTAATACCGATCAAGAAAGTGAGAATCAAAAACTACATGGCTAGGTAAAGTCAGGTGTCTTTTGAAGATTTTTTTCTCCACATAATAATCACCAAACATTTTGCAAAAAATTTATTATCTAAAAAAAAATTAACAACTGCAAAATCTACAAAATCTTAATGAATCAAAGAATCATACCTCAATTTTATAATTAAAAAAATTAAAACAAGATTTTGTTAAATCCTATTAACAACAAAAAATGTAAACTCAAGCATTTCATCAAGCAGAAAATACATAGTGATCCGCTTTTACAATTTCTTTTATTTGTATTTCTATTTCTTAGATAGTACTAACATTTGACATTTTTAAAATTTAATTTGCTACTATTTTAATAAGAGAAATAAACTTTAATATTATTTAAAATAATAATTGTTGGTTTATAATGTGCTAAGATTTGAATTTGTTGGCAACCTTAAAAAAAAAAAACAATTTAACAGCTGAGGGTTTAGGGTTAACAAAAATGGACTTTTACACAATACAACAACGTGTTTTCATTATTGAACAATATCTCAAAAATAATGAAAGTTTGTCGGAATAGTGTTTTAACTTTGTCAACTGTAAAGAGATTAATTGAAAAATTTAGAGAAACTGGATCAGGTAGAGACGCTAAACACACTGATCGTCCAAAAATAAGCCGTTTAAATTGAATGCAAATTTTAAGAAGTTTTCTACAGCGTCTATCACAAAAGATTTGTGTCCCCAACGTGTCACTGTTTGGTGCGGATTTTGGGCTGGAAGCATCATTGAACCAGACTTTTTTTGAAAATGAGGTTGGTCAAGCAGTGACTGTTACATGATAACACAGTTCGTTCTGCCAAAATTGAATGATATTAATGTGGCCAATATATGCATTACTGCATGAGACATTTCCTGTTTGTGTACTCTCTTGTTTCGGTGATCAGAATTTGCCCCCCTAGATCGTGTAATATAACACCAATAGATTTCTTTTTTATAGAGATATTTGAAGTTAATGGTCTATGTTAACAAGCCCACAACCACCCGTAAATTACAGGAGGATTCTAAACGCCGCATCAACAAAATTCAGCCACATTTATACAGATTGGTTATAGAAAATTTTGACAAAAGAGTACGTGTGCCAGCAAAGCCGTGGGGGCCATTTGCCCCATGTGTTATTCAATAAATTACCCTATCCTTTGTACTTTATGATTCAATAAAAAAAAAAAAAAATACAAAAACTAAAAACTGTGTTTTTTATTTAATTCAAATCTTGCGTTAATTTTGGGTATAAGGTATTTAAGCACAATATAAACCAACAATTATTATTTTAAATAATATTAAACATCAAAGAAAGGTGAAAGATGAGATATATTTAATGTATGCGGATGGATTTATTTGTCTGCAACCGCAAACTAATCCACAACAAAATTCACGTTTATTATACCTGCGATTTTAAAGAATTAAATATAATTATTTTATACTTTGTTAAACAATAACAAAAAATTAACTCAAATAAATATTTGCAATAAGATTTCCTGTTAAAAACACTTTTACTTAAACAAAGTTTAATGCCTCAATCAAACATTTTAAAAAGCATGCAAACAAATTATAATAATTACTAAATTAAAACAAATAAATGTGTCTGCTTGAGTGTTTATTTATAGCCGACAAAAACAATACGATTTTCTCAACAATTAAAAATGTTCAATTAACATTCTTTTGCTAAATCATCATTTCAATTATGTTTTTACATTTACATAAATACAATGTTGAATAGTATTTATTTTATAAAAAAATATAAAGTGCTGATTGGCATTCTCTACCCAGTCGAAATGATTTTCCAATGCAATTAATGTGAACGGGTAATTGAAATGGGTAACCATTGTAATTAACTTTTTTTCAGTCATCTATTCATGTTCGTTCGAGAGAACAAATGGAGAGACTTATGGTGACCGAGTCGTTAATTTGGTATAGTAATTGGTCAACAAAAGTTTACGTCCGCAGATTACATTCTATACAACTCGAACAAAAAGTGAAGTGAACTAAAAAATAATGATATTGAATAATGATTATTAACTTTTTTTAATTAATACGTGTAGAAATTTGTTTGTATATTATATTGATTTTTAAAGATGTTTTAATAGTCGTAGTATTTTATTTTATATTATACAGTGTGTCTGCTTAAGTTTGCAACATATGAAAAACCTTTTATTATTAATTTTACAAAAAAAAGATATTCTTTATAAAAAGTTTTGCATAGTCTTAAACCTCAAATGCAACCATCAGATATTAATTTTTTTCAGTCGTATACGCGGTTTCTCGAAAAATATGAATTTAGCTCAACAGTAAATTAAAAAAAATGAAGATGATTGTTTGACAGTAAACGTCAAATAAAATTTGTTATCATGCCGGTGATATTTAGTGTGTAAGAAAAAGTAGAAATTGTGTAAATCGTTGGTAAAAATTAAAAAACTTATCGTAAAGCAGCTAAAATATTAAACAACAGACATCCAGAAAAAAACTAACTAAACTAAGTAAGGTGGTTCAGACGCTGCGTGTTTGCCATCACCGGGTCTAGATCCTGAGAATCGGCCAAAATCCAAAACTTGTTAACAAGCAACGTTTTAACTGCCAAAATTTTTCAAAATATCATGCAATAACATATGAAATGTAAAAATACAATACAAAAATACCCCAGGTGGGTAGAACACAAAATTCAAAATCTCACTCCGACAAAAAATCAGACAGCCTCATGGATTTTAAGAGAGGCAAAAAATCTTTAAAATCTTTATATAACGTAAACCAAAATACACACACAAAATCTACATAACAACATACAACATACGGACTATGGGGTCTATTCTGTAAATTTCCTTTAAAATTTAACGGCCCTCTAAAAAATAATATTTTAGCGGACCTTTAAATTTTTTTAATGACATTGGTATTCACTAACTACAAATTTAAAGGGTCCGTTAAAAACATACAATTTTAACGGGTCCCGTTAAAAATACAATTGATATGACTGGCAACGCTGCATAATGAAATTTTTAAGCAAAATATTAACCTCAAAACATCATATGTTACTTCAATCAATAAATAATATAGATATAGAATCAGTCATAATGCCACCGCGATCGGCAAGAGCAACCAAAACACAAAAAGAGTATTTAATTAATTATCTGGAAGAACATAAAATTCTGTTGGGAGGTAAAATAAATCCATTAGAATTGCCTAAAATTACATCATTATGGGAGCACCTTACTTTGGAGCTAAATAAAATTGGTCCGATTAAATCAATTAGGCAATGGAAAGATGTATGTATAAATGAATTAAATATTATTTAATTACAACCTATACAATTTTCAGACAATCAGTGAATTAAAAACAAATACTAAAAGACGGGCAAGAGCCATAAAATATGGCTATAAAGGTACGGGAGGTGGGTCTGCAGTTAAGTCAAGTTCTACGTAGTTATTATCATCATCTAGTTCCACAATTTCTTCTTCTTCATCAAATTCATCTTTATAAAATCGAGCAATGTTATGTAAAACACCGCAACTGTAAATAATTTTTCCTGCTTTAAGTGAATCATAATTGAGTACTCGATGTTTTAATAGACACCGAAACCGTGATTTTAAAACACCATTTAATCTTTCGATTGAATTTCTAGCTCTTACAAAATAATAATTGTAATTACTTTCAGGTGTATTTTCTGGAGGATTTTCAAATGGCGTTAATAAAAAAGGCTGTAAGGGATATCCAGAATCACCTATTAGAAATGAATCTACACTCGGACATATTCAGTTTCCATTAAAGTTTTTATGTTTGACGCTTGCCAAATTGCAGAGTCATGAGTAGAACCAGGAAACCTTGCGTTCATATTAAGAATATTATAGTCGCTATCTACAATTATTTGGCAATTAACGCTGTAATATCCTTTTCTACAAAAATATGGTAATGCTGGATAATCTTCCGATGGTGATATAATTGCAATTTGGGTACAATCTATTGCTCCTAAACATTGCGGAAAGTTATATTTATTTAAAAAACCATTAATAACTTTATTTCTTAATTCATTATTATTTGGAAAAACTATCCAATTTGGCATTAATTGATTATATATTATATTGGTTACTTCATTGAGGCAACGGCTCATAACTGGTTGACTTATAGCAAAGTTGTAACCCTGTCCGATGGATAGTTGGTAACCTCCTGTACCATAGAAATGCAAACTTGCAAGAACCTTTAATTCCAATGGTACAGCTGTAACACGCTGTCCTATTTGCATGTGAGAGCCAAATGTCAATAATTATTCGAGCAACGTCTTTGCCAAAACGAAATAGCATTTTAAATTTTTTTGTTGGTAGGTCAAATGGATTGCTCATATCTCTAATAAACCTTTGGTGCAGTTCAGCTCTATAAAAAGAAATAAAGCTAAAATAGCTTTACTAATTTAATAAAATAATAAATACCTTTCTTCATTTTCTATAAATTTCTGCATTAACAATTCACCAATAATATCATGAACTACCATTTTTGATTTTTAATTAATTAATTTGACGATTAAAATACCGTTAAAAATTAAAGGTTAGTTTTAACACCCCTTTAAAAATTATTATTTTAACGGGTAATTTTAAAGGATCCGCTAAAATTTTAACATATTTCAAAGTTAGTCAATACGAATATTATTTTAAATGCCGTTAAAATTTTAAAGGCCTCTAAATTTTAACGGAATAGTTACAGAATAGACCCCAGAAAACAAAAAACCACCTGCAAAAACTCGAACAAGAACTATAAAATGGGATATTATAGGAATATGCAAGACAAAACTCAAAGAAGAGAAGAGGACCACCCTAAAATTGGGACACGTCCTATATGAGAATAAGTCAGAAACAAACCAGGTAGTTGGAGGTGTAGTATTTATTATAAATCGCAAAATAAAGCATCAAGTCGCCTAGTACTAAATAGTTATATATCTCGTACTAAAGTTAAATAACAAATATCAAGTCCAGGTGGTACACTGCTATGCACAACTAGCAGTGTAGACAACAAAGCCATCAAACAACTATACAAAAACATCACCAGCGCTAAAAACATAGAAAAAACGTACTACACAGTTATTACCAAAGATTTTAACGCCAAAATAGGCAAAAGACATTCACCTGATACCGAATACCTAAGTAATTTCGGCCTGGAGACAAGAAACGAAAGAGGAGAAACATTAACTAACTACCTCAACACCAAAAAACTATTCTGTCTAAACACATTCTTTAAAAAAACAAAACCAAAGAAGATAGACCTAGAAAAGCGCAGATAGCCGGACAAAAAATTAAATAGATTTCATATTTTTTATCAATAAAAACATTGGTATGGTATGCAAAGATATATCAGTATTAAACAAATTTAGCACAAAAAGTTACCACAGATTGGTCCGCGCAAAAATCCTTATAAAAACAAAAATTGAAAAGAAGAAGTTTGTAAGCAGAAATTTCCAACAGCCAAGTTTTTGAGGGCAAACAAAAGCATGTAAGTACTTAAATCAAAGCTCTCCAATAAAAACCAAGATATTGTTAAACTAAAAAACTTCCACAACAATATCTTTAACAATAAAACAAACATTTTTGCGGAAGTTTAAAGGTTCTAAGCCAGCCTATACCCATTATCCATACCAAAGCCAACAACATCCTCAAAAACTATTACAAATGTAGGATCGGAAGAACTGCCATAAATAACGACAGTTGAAATTACACATGCGTTAAAACAAATATAAAACCAGAAGACCCCAAGAAAGAACCAGATAACATCAGAAATGCTAAAAGCGGGAGGCAAAACACTACTAGAAACTCTGCAGATACTAACAAACAAATGCTTGTACAAGGAAAAAATACAAAAAAATGAAAGAACGCAAAGGTCATCATCCTGCACAAAAAAACACCACAAACATAGAAAACTAGAGTCCAATAAGCTTGTTATCACACTTATATAAGTTTATGATGCAAATTATCATAAAACGACTCACAGCAAAACTAGATTTTTACCAACCAGTAGAGCAGGCAGGCTTTCGGAAAGGTATCGAGAAGACAACAGAATATAATATCCCAATACATATAGCGTTCATAGACTACCACAAAATGTTTGACAGTAAAAAAAATAAACGATGCAAGAATAGACTCGAGATATACCGCTCCAATGGAAAACATCTGCAAAAAGGCCACCTTTCACGTAAAAATAAACAACAACTTACACACGGGAAAAATAATTCTCAACAAAGAGGTACAGTTTTCAAACAACTAAACTGAGACGAGAAAGGCATCAAGATTGACGGGGCATACCTAAGTCACATAAGATTTGCGGACGACATCATTTTAACTAACACCAACATTAAAAAAATAAAAACTATGGTAGAAGAACTAAACAACCTGTCCAAGCAAATAATGTTTAAAATAAATCTAAAAAAAAACAAAAATTATAACTAGTAGCCCTGAAAAAATATCTATATATAGCATCATGATAAAAAAAATAGAGCAATATACATATCTGGGGCATACAATTAAAATTAGCCAAGGAAATCAAACTGCAGAGAAATCTAATTCAAAATCCAACTGACATGGGCCGCCTTTGAAAAGCTTAGCCATATTCTAAAAAAAATCGAGACGTCTCAATATACCTAAAACGTAAGATCTACAACAGTTGCATCTTTTCCGTTGCCACTTATGGCCGGAATCGATGGCGATCACTAAAAAATCCGCAGCAAAACTTAAATTGACTCAAAAAGCAATGGAACGTGCTATGCTTGAAATCACTTTAAGAGACAAAGTGAGCAACACAGATATCCTGACAAAATCAAAAATAATAAACGTCATGGAGAGAACAGCGGAACTCAAATGGCAATGAGCAGGACACGTGACCAGAAAAAAATAGAGAAGAATGGAGCCACAAGATTACCTTCTGTAGAAACAAAAGGAAGCACGAAAAGACCCCAAACAAGATAGACCGATGACATAAGAACGATAGCAGGAAAACAGTGGATGAGAACAGCAAACGATAGAAAAACATAAAAAAAAATGTAAAAAACCTATATCCTACAATGAAAGTATGAAAGCAAATAAGAAGAAGAAGAAGAAAATGACATGTTGCTGTTGTTTCTCTTCAACACTGACATTAATATTGATGCAATTAAGAAAATGCATAAAGAAAGTTTGGTGACCGCGTTAAATTTGTCAAACAGAAAAAAGTTTTTTTGTAAAGATTATAAACTTAAAAAAAATTACTTAAGCATCGCAAAATGAATTCGATCAAAAAACCGTCAGTTAAAGAAGAATAAAAGCATGTAGATATATGTGATCCCATGAAAGAAGTAGGTCTAGGATATTTCAAGTATTTTCAATTAATCAAAAACGACGCATCAAGTTTTTGTTTTGGTTTGCGTATTCAAATTGAAAGAACAAGTTTACAATTGCTTACGTTTGTTTATTCTAATGTTTTATAATATATTCAATGTGACAACGGTCGTAAGTTCGTAAATAAAAAAGTTAAAAAGTTAATAATGAACAAAAGTATTCAACTAAAAATTATAATGCCATATACTCCAGAACAAAATATTAAAAGCGCTAGAACAATGTTAATTGCAAGTAGCTTACCCAAACATTTATGGTCAGAAGCAGTTTGTACAATCTCTCTACAAACAGCAATTGTAATGGTATATCATATGCAAAGTGGTTCAAATGCAAACAAATTTTATGTTATTTTAAGTCTTTTAGAACAACAGTCAGTTTCGACGTTCAACAGAAACCAATTATGTTGCGGAATGTCAAGCAATACACAAATTGGTTTGGCTTTAATATTAAGTAACTGAATTAAATTTAGAAAACATTATGGTAGCAACATTTTATATAGACAATCAACGTGCTATTTGTTTAGTCAATTGTTAAACACATTGACGTGCAGTACCATTTATGAACTGGAATATATCAATACAGATGAATAGTTAACCAATATATTTAAAAAAGTTTTGAATAAAAGTCGTCATAATTATGTAAGTAACTAACAAAAAGTAAATTTACGCAAAGATTCATATATTCTACAATTTTTTTTATAACAATGAGTAAGAGTGTTGATGTCAGTGTGTATCAATTAGTTAAATTAAAACATTTATTTTTTTATCATTTCAGTTCAACATATTTTATTTACCGTTATCCAATATCATTGTTGTTGACATAGCTTTAAAAGTATAAATAATATAAATGAAAATAGTTTTTTACTTTTGTACAACTTTTGCAAAACTTACATACGTCTTTGTAATAAATATTATTGAAAAACATCTAAAACTACACGATCTGAAATTGACTACTTATTTAATGAGTAATGCTGCAATCTTTGTATTTTTACAGATATTTTCATAGACGTTGTTAAAATAATACAAGACCTAATGTCATTTAAATAAAATATTTACTTGTTGTAAAAGGCTAGCTAAAAATTATAACAAATATTTATTAACAAATCATTAAATTTTGAATCAAAACTTTTATGAAAGATTTTTTTTAACTAAAAGTGTCAAAGGCCTTACTGGAATCAGTGTATATTACATTCACTTGCTGTCGTATATCAAGCGATGTAAAAACACATTCTGTAAAACATAGCAAATTTGACAAAGTAGATCTCTTCTTAACAAAACTGTGCTGGTTATCTAATATTAGACTTTTTACTCCAAAATAAAACCGTTCGGTTCTGCTATTATCCGTTCAAAAACTTTAGCAAAGTTGTTAATTAAAGCAATAAATTAAATTAAAACAGGAGTGCAGTCTTTGACCAAGAAAGAAGGAATGCCATTAGGACCTGACGTGTATTTTGCTTTTAGACGTTTAGAAGCTTGCACAACTTCATCAAGTAATATGGATTTAATTTTAAATAAAGTAGTATTATTGACAGAATTAAAATTTTATATTAGATTTGAAGTTTTGTAAACACTACTAAAAAAACTTGCAAATGAGTTTACGAATTCTTGTTGGTCTAATGTCATAATTCCATTATGAGTCATAATTGATAGAATTTTTGAATTGTTTTTCAAGCAACTAATGTATGGCCAAAATTGATTTGGATCGTTTTTCAATTAAGCTTTAGCTGCAGTAGTAAACGTTTTTCTGTCTAATGAAATGCGGTGTTTTGTTTCTGCTCGGAGGTTGAAATACCTTTGCCGATAATAATTGGTTTTATGTTAACTTAATAACTTGTGGTAATGCTGTTTTTTGCCAAGTAGTTTGCATAAATCAGTGCTGAACCACCTAGGATATCTAAACGACGATTTACGTAGAATTGACTTACAAAGTCTGTATGTCTATGTTTATCACAGCATACGTCAACATCTGTCTCAGCATACACTAATGACCAATCAGTGTCAAGAAAAGCAGCGTACAAGTTGGATAAGTTAGCTGTTTTAAAACAGTATTTGTTGTGTGTCTGTTGTGGACAAAACGGCAAATTAGTAGTTGTAAAAACTTTGATATCAAAAGCAAAAGCTGGATGGTGGGTATCCTCAATTACAAATGGGGAATAACAACGAGAAAGTGAACATTTAATATCAGAAGACGTTAAAACAAGGTCAAGTGTTCCATTATTGGTATTTAGAATATTAATATTTTGCAAAAAGATTGTTATAGTTTAAGAAATTTAAAAAGTTACTGCTTAATTAATCAGGGTGATGACCAGACAGTGATTGTTGAAGATTAAAAATATTAAAGTCGCTTACGATAATTGTATTAGTGATGATATCAAAGTTTTCTTCAATAAATTTATAAAATGCTTCAAGTACAGTTGTTGGTTGAGAAGGTGGTATATAACAAACAATTATCAAAAGAGTTAGTTTATATATATGAAAATAAACGGTAGCTGCGGAGAAATTTATTTTAATAACTGGACAATGCGCATTAGTAATTGGAAATGCATTGTGCAGTAGCATTATGAACAGCAATTAAAACACCACCAGCTTTACATTGTGTACAATCAACTCTATGCACAAAATAAATTTCTGTAAATAATTCCCTACTGATCGTTCCGTTTTTTAACCAGGTTTCACTTATTGCTATAATATTAAAATTAGAAGAAAATACGCTATTAAAGAAAGTTTGTGTTTTTGTGGTTAATCCTTTTGTGTTTTGATAGTAAAAGTGAGCTACTAATTCATTCTGTTGGGTTTTTTTTGGCGTTATTATTGCGAGACTTTAAAGAAGCACAAATAATTTTTTTGTACTCTTGTTGTTGGGGAGTGTTGTCAAAACTAATAAAATTTTTGTTAAATGTAGCAGAACTATGCAACTTCTTTGCTTTTTTTAACACTTTTATAGAGTCTGTCCTGCTAGAAAAAAATACTATAATCGGTTGTTATTTAGCGGTCTTCCAAGACAAACAGCTTGAGAAATTGTTGGCAGTGCTAGTACAATAAACTTTAATATCGGCAAAACTGAAGTTACAACATTGCCATTAGATGTATTATTTTCTAGAGCATTACATATATTATAATATTTGTAGCCCGCTTTTCTTGTTCATAACATTCTACAATGACATTTTCGTATGCTTCGCAACTTAGATTTTTGGTTGAAACGTTATTTGGGACTGATAGTTTCTATAGAGCAGCTGTTAGCTCTTTAATTTGTCGACTCAAGTCTGAGACCATACCTTTTAACTCGGATATAGTGTTTCCTGAGTCAAAGCAACTATTACACATCTATTTATAGTTTGCTTTTGATCATAGCACACGAGATCAGATTGGAGAAAAACAAACACATAAACATGCATAATAATTTTCACAGACAAAACATCGAATAGCTTCTAAATCATTTGTTTGTTTATTACATTTACAAAAAGCTATTATGTATATAAATAAGAATAAATTTAAAAAATAAAACACCAGTAATTAAAAATTAAAAACAATACTAATAAGAAAATCACAGGGTTATACACTTCACTCCTACCAGATCCGTCCGACTTATAAATGACAAACTTGGTTAACTGGACCGTGGAAATAATCAAATATGTGCAACAAAGGTAAAAATGGGAAGTATGAACAATTGTATAAATAAAAATTACATCATAAACATATTTAAAATTAAACCTTAAATATCTAAATTACGCCTCTGGCACATAAGAAAGGCTGGGTTTGTTTGCGCGCTCGCACAATAGATGTATGTGCTGAGTAAGTAGGGTTAGATTACTTACAGAAATAATTGAATCAGATAAATATCACAGATAATAACTATACAAGCCAGTTTGGCGTACATAAAATCACAATAAAACAATGACACATATAATTTAAACAGGTTAAAATTTAATGAAAATTGATTTGTTGTTAGCACAATGTTAATAACAACAATGGCGCACATTTAAAAAAAAATATTTTAAGGTATGTGTAAAAAAATGTTAGGTAAAAGGTTCCAAAATTTTTCTGGCTTTAATTTTGATTTACATGTTATGTTTGGCATTAATTTTAGAATTTGAGCTCGTTTTGCAATTATCCAGTTCTGCAGGTCAATAAACTTACAATCAGTTTGTTTTGACAATTAAGATTAACTACAACAAGCTTTACAAATCACTATTAAATGAATGAAAAATGAAAAAATATTTAATTTTTTTTACAAAAAATCAATGCAATAATTATTTTAATTTGTTATCAAACATGGTTTTTAGTTGTGAATAGAAAGATTGAAACTCTTAAGACCATTCCGACCGCTTCATAACGTTTATACTACCGTGATGTAGTAGTATATTGATGTCAAACTGCGTCTTCAATGTATGAATTAATCTGTTTCTAAAAATGATACATAATAATAATTTTTGTTCAAAAAATGTGTTTAGTACTTTCGAAAATTTTTAGCACCAGACGTATTGCGTTTTATGTTTTTGCATTTCAACCGCTACATTGATATCTGGTATTGTAATGAAAGCATTAACTTTGATAACACTTGTAGATATACAAATAGTTTGATGATCAATTTACCAGTACATTCAGAAAAGACCAAACTCTATTTTGTCAAAGTCATTTAATAATACTATAGTTGAAAAAATATCCAAACATAAAATGAAATGCGCATTTATGTACTTTTAAATACATTTGAAAGTAAACCACATTTGCAAAAAAATGCAAAGTGATCTAATTAGCACTAGGAAAAAAATATGTGAATATAACACAAGTGACAATAGTTTGGGTGTCAGCATTATTAGGCAGTTATGAAAACAAGTTAAAAAAACACAGATAAAATAACGATTGATGTTCTATCACTTTTTGGTATAACAATTTTTATAATTTTCAATAATAAAAACGGTTCAGCAATAAAACTAATAATGTTCTATGATCTAATATATCAAGTTGATCCAAAAAATATAGTCGTTTGTATTAAATTTAAAGTCAGTAAAACATTCTCCTGCATTGTCAAAAATTGACTCATAATGTTTTACAAATTATTACGTTGACTTAAAATTACACATAGTTTACCATGTAAACGATACAGTCTAGAACCCCACAATAATAGTGATGTTCAGAAGTTTTTTTCTGTCGCTGCATATAAACTTTGGCAAAACTTCAATGCAAAATCTTTGGCGCCTGATTAAAAGTCCACTGATCTTAGATAGACAAAAAAATTGCTGCTGTTTTTTTTTTAAATAATTATGGCTGCCTTTTATTGGCAGCCCAGAAACCGCATGCGCAAACCATGTTATATCCAAAACAAAAGGTGCGTTTTTATGCTTCTGAGCAATGTATACAAAGTTTGTAAATCAGAACACATACTCTTCTGCTTGCCAAATTTCTTTCGTAGTAAATCATTTCTCATTAAGGAAAGATGATGTTTCAGCTGTTAATTGTTGGGAAATGGTGCTCTTGGTATTTTACGTTTGTTTCTCTTTCTTTAAATTGCATTTAGCTCGAATTTTTAAACTTTGCTAAGGTTTTTGGTAAATGCGTGTTATGATCGGTTCAAACACAATAATAGGTTTGTTCCAACCGACACCAAACGCGGTTTGGGACCGTCAGGATTGTGCCTAGTTGAACTTTCGCGTTCCAACCGTACACAAACCATGACTCTGGCTAAAAGTCAGGCGTTCCAACCTGACCCCAAATCGTCCACAACCAAGTTGTGGACCGTCAGAAACAGTCAGCGATCAGAAGCATGTACTAAAAATCCGGAACCGTCCCAGTCATGCGCAAAGAGTAAAAATGTTGCCGCTATTGAAATTAATAAAATTGAAATATCTCCTGCCGCATCTACCGCAATTTTAATTAGTAGAACTTAAATTTAATGATAATAACAGTAATTTATTTATCTGTAACTTAATTATAGTTTTAGTGAAAAATAAAGGAATAAAGTTCATTGTAAAATAGTTTTTTAAAAATGAGTAACTGTTTAATTATATATTTATTTGTATAAAAATAGTAATTGAATAATGTGATACACAACGTCAGGTGTGATATGTTAAACAATTTTAGTTTTTAATATTTGTTTACATCACATAACCTCACTTTTTAAAACTGTTTGAATTTAATATAATTGATGGTTGTGACCTCATTAACTCATGTTAATGAAATATTAAAACAATTTACTACGTTTTTTATCACAAATTTGTGATAAAAAACGTAGAAAATTGTTTTATTATTTTATGTTTGAATTTAGTCAAAAACTTTGTTGTGGCACGTTCCAACCGACAAGCAATTTGTATTCAGTCGGGGACCAGTACAAAGTCGGCGCTTGCGCAAAAATAATCCATGTATTAGTCGCAACCAGTTTGCAAACTGCCGAGCGATGTCGGTTGGAACAAACCTAATGTTCTCTAGATGCGCAACTTTTGTTTATCTTTACAGTCCAACAAACATTTGTGCCATAAGTTTCTAAACATGACATAGGTAAATAGCATCAACCGTAAATTTGGTTAGCAAAGAAGTAATAAATAGTTATTGGCCAGTTTTGATTATTTCTGATCAAAATGTTTATATGAACTCAAATAATCAATTTTTAAACTGGTAACTGACGTGCATTGTGCAATTTGACTTCATTAAAGTCAAATGTAGGAGAAACTGTGATTTTAATAAATTATTTATTAAGAAGTTTTTAAAACCATCTTCAAAAAAATTATAGGTAAAAAAACTCCTTCAGAGAGTTGACGTACAAGTTTTAAATTTATTTGTTAGTATATGTTGATATACAACTGGTATTTAAAACTAGTAACGCAGTTCATCAAAAGTGTAGAGAATGCAGTTTCAAATAAATTCTGCATCAAAGTGATAGTTTTTTTTTAATAAAAAATAAATCTGTAAATAATTAATAAAATAATATTCTTAAATTTGATTCTTATTTGCCAAATATTTCCTTAATTAATTACTAAAAATACAATAAAACATTAACTATTTGCATACTTATGTTAGTCTCTATTATTTTTAACTACTATTGCTAGTAGTATTAGCGAGGATACACCAAAGTGGCACAAAGCCTCCCGGCATAAAATCTCAAAAAACTTGCTAGACAGACCACCTAAAAACCAACCCGCAAGGCCTGGAATTACGTGTTTCCAAATGTGAATAATCATTAATAAAAAATAGTTTATTCATAACTCCTTTTAACAATTTGAAACTGAGTGTTTAATAATGTTTGGTTGTACTATAATAAATATAAAATAGAATCCAAAAATGTTATAAAATTGAGCTATGAGAAGAACTTTACTATAATGAACCTAATGAATGTAACCTTTAAGTTAATTTTAGTTTCATTAATAAGCTTTGTTGCTATATAGCCTTACAATAAATAGTCTTTGTCCATATTTTTGCTGATTTATGATAACATTTAGGTCCAATAACACGCGCGGGTTGAGTTTCCGCAGACCGCATGTTGGTTGGTCTTGCTTTGGTGTAGTCCCACCATAACACAAGAGTCGGTAGTGAATTGAGGACAGTCGGGTAGCTCGGTGTGAATTCAAATCTATAATACTCAAGGTGAATCAAATATTGTATTTCTTTTGCGAGAAAACAAATCCAAGAAACACTGATAATGATTAACATTATCCTATGAGAAAAAAGAGAAAAAATACTATAAAATTTGCAAATCAATATATTTTAGAAGAGTAGATAATTTAATTTCAAAAATTATATATTTTAATAATTTAAATAAATATAAATATTAATATTTATTTTATTATTATATATAAATATAAAATATTTTCAATTAAAACTATAAATAAATTTTATATAAATATTTACATTTTATCTGGTAGAAACATCAATAGGCTATTGTTACTGCAAATAATTTCAAGTGAATCTGATCGAAATTAATGAGATATGAAGGCTTCTGCAATTTTATTATAAAATTTCTAGTTTAATTAATACAACACTTGTTAACATAACTACCATGACATTATGATGAGGAAATCATTTTCGACCTTACATAGTACATAGCTGCATATTTCTATGTTAATGAAATGCAAGATAAAATTTGTTTATAACTAACACAGTATATGTAACTTGAAAACATAAAAATAAAAATATAAATAATTAAGCAATCTTGAGTTATATAATAATTTTAATAAAAATTGACAAATTTGATAGAGTGGATTTGATGCGATATGTTTGCATTGCAAATTAGCTGTGTAGGCTTTCTAATATTTAGCAATAAAATAATGGCAAATTGTGTAATTATAATATAACTTTGCGTGATCTAGATTTATTGTATATTTTATCTTGTTGATTCAGTAGCGTAGACACTAGAAACATATTTAAAATGATATACAGTACTAAATAGAAATTTAAAAATATTTATTGGTTGAAGTTTTCAGCAATGTTAATTAATATCTATAAAACGTGTTATGATTTTTACTCTATTTATTGCATACAATAAGCCCAAATAAGCAATATAGAACTACATTAAGTACATTCTAGTCGTATGCATAACTATTAACGCCATTGTTTAAGTATATAGTATAAAAAATAAAGAATGAAAATTAATTGTTTAATTAACCTTCTTTACTTATCAAAAACTACTGCTACTAATTGATTAAAATATATTTAAATACACATTTACTTTAGAAAAAATAAATACAACATTAATGCCCGTATTCATAAAAGCTCATTAAATTTAATGGCTTTTAAATGTGACAACAAAACCTCACAATTCGATAAAACGTCAAAACAATTTTTATAAATTTGATAAAAATACATCTTGTTTATTTTGCGTTATTATTAAATATTATTTTTCATTCATTCTGATAATTATTTATTATGCCAAACTTGTTTTTATGGTAGAATAAGTATAAATTATTTTGCGGTTGTCAAATTTAACGATCCGTTACTGTAACTGACTTTTATGAATACGGGCATTAGTATAAAAAAAACAGGAGTTAAGTAGATAATTGCAGTATTTTACTTAAATGTAGTGTTTAGAATACATAATTATATCAATTCAGAAAAAAAAAATTTACAAAGTAATCTATAAATCTATTTTTCTAAAGAAGTCATAGAGACAAATTAATGTAACAAATTATTTAATATAGAAATAAAATGATTTTCATTTTTGTTAACTAAAAATAACAAAAAAACTGTTTTCATAGTATATGGTCGTTATAGGAGCCATAAAAACAAAACAACTGAATAACTCACATTGACCACACCAACCAAAATTAAAATAGATAAGAAGACCTCAACACTGCTGGTATTTCTTATACACACCTATTATTTATACACCCAGTCTGCTCTTTCAACCAAATTTGATCAAAAAATCAACATCACCTTTCTGATCGCTTAAGCCAATTGGTGACAATTCAGATGCAGCTCTTTGTTCAGAGAACTGTCGACAATCCAATAAAATATTACAAATTAGGGACTTTTTGAATGTCAACAAATGCCTATGAGTTTGGCAGTCCCCTTTGCAAAACAGTATAGCCTCTTTCTTATGTTTCGGCCAAGTTTTGACTGTAAAACTTTCAAGCATTCTTGTCAGATTTAGTAAAAGTAAATAATGACATTAATTTCAGACACCAGAAGAAAAATGTAATAAGTTTGTTTTAGCTAATGATGATCAAAATATTGCTTATCAATGGTTTGTAACCCACTCAACAAACCTGTACATGTAACACCAAAAACTCGTAACCTAAAAAAAAAAAATTTACATAGTTTTTCATAAATTAACATTAGAATATAAAAATAAAATAGATTTTATTGAATTGATTAGTTCTTAATTTAATTCAATTAGCGTTGTTTACCAATAATTTAACAATTTTAAATTTGGTAGAGAAGTCAGCTCAGAGAACGTGGTTTGCTAATTTGTGATATTGCCCAACGATTACGACCTGGAAGCCATAGAAACACCACAGAAAGTAAAGATTGGGCTTTCCGGAACCAATTTTCAACAACAAAAGCAATTAGAAATATCTAGAAAGGTTTAACTAACCAAAGAATCTTCGTTCAATTAATTTACAAAGTAGTTGCCCCATTTTCTTTGTTTGCCTTTAACTCCTTACCCTAAGAGGTCCCGCTTATAATAATGCAATAAATCGATCATTAAAATTTAAATTTAGCAATAAATCAAGATTTTGCTTGTAAACCCACAATGATCGTAAGATAGTTAGACGTCTTCAAAAAGAACAAAAAAATCTACAGTTTACTGTAAAACAACAACAGTTTTTACTCGAGAAGTGATGGAATGAGGAACAATCGTTTATAAAATTAGGTCTCCTAAAGCGTTCATTCCATGAACATTAAACACATCGTAATTCGGAAGAATATTCCGAAAACATATAATTTCATGTTTCAGGCTGACCTAACTTGGCATGTGATAATTATTTAGATCATTGTTATTCCGTTAAATCTATCGCTGACAAATATCCGGACAGTAAACCAATTTCACTAGGCGATTATAATCTACCCGCAGCGGCATGGGTAAATGATGAGTTAGGCATAAGTGTTATTTGTAATGATAGTTATTCTGCTCATTTTGTTGCCAACTGTTATGGATTTCTAAACTGCACTCAATGTATTTCTATACTTAATGATGGTAGTGTGTTCTCAAATTTATGTTTTTTCCAATATCTGTGATATTACTGTGATTAATGCTGTCAATGTTTTGTTAAAACTTAGCCAACATCATAATGCTTATGTGATTGATGTAAATAGTGATACTAGCCGTGATATTTTAATGTGTACTTATGTTTTTAATGATTTAAAATTTGCCGACTTTAACGCAATCAATAATTTTTTGCTGAATGTTGGTTGGTCCGCCCTTTTTTATAATTGTAATATTGATAATTGCGTTTTGTTTATTTTACTCTGTGTTGCATTTTGCTATTGACTGTTTTGTCCCCAAAAAATGATAATAATAAAGTATTATTATCTCGTTTTTAGTAAAAACAAAATATAATAAAGAAAAAAGCACTAATTATATCTGCATTTCCCAATCCTGCATAAATACAATCGTGCTTTTTAAAAAAAAAAAGAAAAATTAACATCACAATTGACATTTTTTATAGTACATATTTAATTACTGCAGTGTTTAAATGGTAAAATGTTAAAAAACACGTTTTAGACCAAATATATACTGCCGAGAGTTTGATAGACTTCGAGAACTCAAAATTTAACTAAATTTTTGAGCAAATTAAGGTTAAGTGGAAGATCAGTGCTACATTAAACTTCGCCTTTTTTATGTATTATATTGACTTGAAATAAAGCCATATTATTATTATTATTATTTTGTTAAATTTTGTCATTGGTGATTTTTTTATAAAAACAAATAAATCTGTGTAAAATGGGCCAAAACTTTACTTAAAATTAAATAAAAAAGTCACTACTAATAAAAGGTATCAAAAACAAAACACCTAAAAACTAATTCAAATAAAAGATTTATAAATATATCTCAAAATAACAAAAAACAGCTAAAAAACAACATTGTCTAGTAGCATAAAACATGTTGTCAAAATTATAGGATGCACATAAAATAGATGGAGTATTAGGTGTACAAAAAAATTGCAAAAGCTAGTCACTCAATCATTTATTCAAAATTCAGTTTGAATTTAGTAATTATTAATTTAATTAATTGATTTTTAAATTTAATTAATGATGTATTTTATACCCAGTGTAACACATACACTATTTTCAAAGTTTGCACCCATCATCAGTGTGCCTAGCATCTCACTAGTCGAAAAGACAATTCACATAAAACCACAGTAACTATTAAACAATTTATGTTTAGTTATGCATCGGAAGTAGTAACGCAATGCTCTTATTATAAGAAACGTTGAACAGTATGTGTGTAAAAAAAGGTTGTAGTATAGTTAAATCCTACACGTACAAGCGACATCATTTTTTGCGCGTTTTATTTGAATCAGATAACCAAAACAAATTAATTATAATAAATAAAACAGTTCAACGTTTCTTCTAATAGGGGACATTCCGTTACCACCTCTAATTCAAACTTTTTCCAACATTAATTTCACTAAAGTCAACCCTAGCAATATCTACACCAACTTCATTGTAACGGTGTGCTTCAGAAGCTGCAGAAATCCCCAAAACTAATAGAACTATAATTTGCCAGGTTCAAAACTATAAAAAAAATCATAGTGACTCTGGTGGAGTGCCAATCCAAAAAGTTTGTCATTTACACCACAAACTCATACCTGAGACAACAGCTTGAAAAACACCACCGCCAAGTATTGAAAACAATAAAAAACTGACACTTACAACCATCACAATTTAGTCCATCAAACCAGCAAAACCTTGGCCAATGCCTCTCTTAAGAAAATTCCAATACCGCATCTTCCAAGAAAATCATAAATATCCACCTAGACAGTAACAATACCGCCCACCACAAAACTCTGCGTTTAGAAAAAGAACTAAGCATGGCGAGGGGCAACAAAAAGAAGTCAAAGATGTTAAAACACAACCGACAAAAATAACCTAAAGTACGTTTACAGGAATGTACCCAACTCGTCGCTTAAGAGCACACTTTTACTTCAACTACACGCATAAAAAAAGACGGAAAAATAATTCTGTATGTTCTGCTTCCGCACAAAATTTAAAACAAAAAGATTCTGTCTTTCACTTTGTTATGCGGACTTGTAGTTACCGTCAAATATAAACAAAAATCCGCGGACATTGCACAATGCCATTGTTGCCAACGCTACGGCCACACGGTATTTCAAAACAACGCAGCATATGCGTACATCAATTGCGCTAGAGCTTATCCATGCTCAGCATGCAAATTTAACGAAGATTCTGGGCATTTACACTACCAGTTAGAAAGGTTTTCCGGTTTAATACAAACTAAAAGCTATCTGCAGCAGGGTAACGGTAAAATCAGCAAACTCCTATTCCACCCAGGAACACACCCAACGCTCGCAAAAAGAAATTCTATGCGCAAGCAACGGGAACGGCGCAAAGCGCATCACTTCATCTAAAAATCATCTGCTACTCCGCTTGTCTCAAGCAAGTGACAAGAATTTTATAAAGAAATTCCTATCTTTAATTAGTCTATTAGTCAACTAAATATCTGATATGTTCAAACAAATATCTGAAACCCTTACGACGCGATGTAAGATCTCCACACAATTTTAAGCAAGTAGGTAGGCGCATATGAAATTAAGTCCAATACAATGCAAGGAAAATTTTTCTCCAAGCTCTAAGATGCACTATAAGCAAAGAGTGATAGATTATAATTTTCCTGTTCTCATGTATGAAGCTGAGACGTGGAATCTGAAAAATCAATTTAAAAAAATAAAAACTTTTAAAATGGATCATTTCTGCATATTTAATTATCAATTGATCTGATAAAATAGCAAAAAAAATGCATTTTAAAACAAATATTTGATGCGCCAAAGACGCAATGAGTACACCCTTTTTGTAAAGGCTTCAAGTCAAACCCAATAGACCTGTTGTCGTAGACACAAGAAGCTATGTAGCGAAAATCAAAAAACATAAGTTTGAATACGTAACACGTAACTCAATAGGTAAGGTATTTCAGTTGAAACTACTTGCCAACAATCACTGTACTTGTAACCCATCGACCACACGACTGTTTCTTAGCAAATGATTAGATATTTTACTTTTTTGTCCAAATTTAGTAACCATTGACATTTTCAAAGAAGATAAACATCTAGTCTTTGAATAATACATGTGTATAGTCGGGAAACTACAGTTGAAACTATCCGCCAGCAATCAATGCACTGTATGTCTACAAACTCTGTTTGTTATTTGACACTTTTCTTTTCTAATTTAGTAACAATTAACATTTTTAGAAAAGAATAACATCCTATCTGTAGATAACTATGAATTAAGTGGATGAGCGGGATAAAACTACTTGCTTACAAGCAACACTTACTCAACTTTTTGTTATCAAAAAGTTAGATTTATTGATCTTTTCTCCCAATGTATTGTTAAATTGCATTTAAAAAAAAAACTTATTTCTGGATCACTAACACTTGAGTGGGTTAATGAGGCACTCAATAAAAACTACTGACTTACAATTAATAAACTGAGTACCACGCCCACCCACTTAAATGTTTATTATAAAATCAAACTGAATTTATTAACATCTTCTCCCAATTTAATGACAACTTACTTACACAGTGAAGAGAAATATCCCTTGATTATTAATACTTGGGTGGGTGAAAAGAGTACTCCCATTAAAACTATTTGTCTATATTTAATAAACTAAGTGCATACCTACACAATTGTTTGTTATTAAGTTGAATTTATATACATATTTCTCTAATTTATAGACAAATTAAATTTGCAAATAACATAAATATTCAATTTCTGGATCAATAACACTTGAGTGTTACTAACTGAATTATTGGCACACAATCAATGAACTGAGTGCCACGTTCACCCAACCAACTGTATATTATAAAAAAGTTGGATCAACCATCTCCCTCAATTTAATGAAAAATTACATTCCTAGAGAAGAAATATTTCAATTGAAACTACACTCCCACAATCAATAAACTAACTGCCATGCCTACCGATAAAAATTTGATATAAAACTCAAAAACAAAACAAAATCACAAAAATTTTATGTTTATTATAATAAAATAATAAATTCTAACCTTACATGACAAGTACTGTATGTGTTACTTTATAACCAAATTTTAACAACTGAATGATAGATTTCAACAAACTAAAGCAAAATTTTATTTATTTAAGGTCAGATTTTGATATTTTAGCCAGATTTTAGCATTATTAAAAAAAAATAATAGTGGTGGCCGTTACTATGTGATAATTCATTAGAAAATAAATAAAACACATTTACTATGTACTATATCACAAATATATTTAAAAAAGCGTAATTAGTTTCAACCTTATATACAAACAAGTATAAATATTGTAATTTTCTTTTATATTCATACTTAACAGATTAAAAAAGTTTAAAATGTATAAGAAGAAAACTGCTAACAGTAGTAAAACCATATATTTAAAGAATACAGCTTCTTAAAACTAAACATAATATAAAAAATCTTAATTTTTTTTTGCAAGGGTATAATACCTTGTGTAGAACATTAACTACATTTTCTAAATTCTAATGAAAAAACTATTTTAAACATTGCTACTCTAAAACTGACATTTATGCTTTTTAAAACTAGAGTAATGTTGCAGATTTTTTATTATTATTACCTAAGTAAAGTAAATTAAAAAATAGAATTCACTGACTTTTTAAAAATAACCGAATCTTTTAAGAAAGCAATTATACTATTAAGTGAAATCATTTATTATTCTATATTTTATTATATCCAAACTGTTTAAAACTTAACTTCATTAAAATAGCTTCAACCAACAAGAGTTTATACAATAAAACTCAAATTATTTTTGTTGTTAGAGACTGAATATAATAATAAAAATAAAATAAATTCTAAAATATTCTAATAAAAATTAAAAAGAAATGTTTTATTTTTGCTGTAAAAAGATGTTGTTTGGTTTGCATATTTATAAATATCACATATATATATATATATATATATATATATATATATATAGATGTAAGAAGTGTATTCGTCCTACAAATTTTATATATAATCGTATGTGTTGTCGTCCTACATTTGAATGTAGGAGCATTACACTTTATATCTTAACACACAAAAATCAGCCTGCGGGCTTATAGATACGTATAGATACCGCCTGCTGTGAGGGTCGAGCAAGTAACATGGAATAAGAGAGTTATTTAAATCTTATCAAGATGTTTGTTTAGGACGTGGAATTTATTCTTTTCAACTGATAATATGTATATTCTGTGTTACCTTATTCTAACGGACATTGCAATAATTATGCCAATTTTAAAATTAAATTAATGTGCAAAATATATTGAAAATATTTTAACCATATCATTTATTTTCAATTGTTTTATAATTACTATCAGGTTAGTAAATGTAGCTCTACAAAATCTTATTAGTCAACAGCTGCACATTTATTACAATTAAAACGACGACAAAAACTAGATGAACAAAGCATCCATTTTAATAAAATTAACATGTGGGTGATATAATATATATTATACAAGTGTTATTACAAAAATGTAAATTAGAAAAACTGTAATATTATATGTACTTGCAGTACATAACCACTGCATAACACTTTATTTAGTTGCTTTGATATAAATATTATTCAATTCAAAAGGATTTTTTACTTTTCTAATGTAATGCTACTTACTAGAAAAGTATTGTTTTTATGTCAAAATGATATTATATAATGTATGTACGTATGGGTGTCTGTAAACACAATTGCACCAGTGTATGAAAATGTGAGCAGTAAGAGTAGTAAAAGTAGTAAAAGTAGTGAGAATGTGAGAATAATGATAATGTGAAAGTAGTGACATTGTGAGAGTAGTGAGTATAGTGAAATCGCTAAAGTAGTGAAAATGTAAGAATAGTAAAATTGTGAGAATGTGAAAGTAGTAGAAATGTGAGAAAAATGAGATTGTCTGAGTAGTAATAATGTAAGAGTAGTGAGAATATAAGAGTAGTGAGAACTTTTACATTCTCAATCACTTTCAGTCAGTGTAGGGAATATGTGAAAATATTGAAAATAGTGACAATGTGAGATTAGTAAGAATGTGATAGTAGAAAGTTTTTGAGAATAGTAAGAATATAAGAGTAGTAAAAATGTGAGTTTAGTGAGATTGTGAGAATAGTGAGAGTGTGAGAATAGTAAGAGTGTGAGAATAGTGAGAGTGTGAGAATAGTGAGAGTGTGAGAATAATGAGAGTGTGAGAATAGTGAGAGTGTGAGAATAGTAAGTGTGAAAATAGTGAGAGTGTGAGAATAGTGAGAATAGTGAGAATAGTGAGAATAGTGAGAATAGTGAGAATATGAAAATTGTGAGATTGTGAGAATAATGAAAATGTGAAAATACTGACAATGTGAGAGTAGTGAAAATGTAAAAGTAGAGAAAATGTAAGAATAGTAAATATGTGAGAGTGGTAACTAGTGAGAACGTAAGAAAAGTAAGAACAAAAGAGTAGTGAGAATAATAAGAATGTAGGAGTAACTATCATGTGAGAGTAATGAGAATATGAGAGTAGTCTAAATGTGAAATTCGTGAGAATGTGAGAGTAGTGAGAATATGAGAGAAGTGAGAATGTAAGTGTAGAAAGAATGTAAAATAGATAAAATGTGAGAACGTGAGAATAATAAGAATGTGAATGTAGTGAGAACGAGAGTAAGAAGAATGTGAGAATAGTGACAATGTGAAAGTTGTGAAAATGTAAAAGTAATGAAAATGTGAAACAAGAGAAATTGTAGGAAATGTAAAAATCTGAGAGTATTAAAAATGTAAGAGTAGTGAGAATATAAGAATAGTGAGAATGTGAGATTAATAAGAATGTGAAAATAGTAAAAATGTGAGAGTAGTAAATATTGAAAAGTTGTTGGAATGTGAATGTAATTAGAATTTTAGACTAGTAAGAATATGAGAGTAGTGAATGTAAAAGTAGTGAGAATGTAAAAACAGTATAAATGTAAAAGTTATGACAATGTGAGAATGTGAAAGTATTATACATGTAAAAGTAGTAAGTATGTGAAATTAGTGAAAATGTGAGAGTAGTAAGAGTGTTAAAGTAAAATAAGTGTGCGAATATTGAAATATGAGAATACTGTAAATAGTGATAATGTGATAGTGAAAATGTAAAAATAGAAAGAATGTGAGAATAGTAAGATGGTGATAGTAATAAAAATGTGAGAGTAGTGAAAATGTAAGATTTGTAAAAATAGTGAAAATGTAAAAGTTGTGAAAGTAGTGAGAATGTGAGAGTAGAGAGAATATAATTATACTAAAAATGTGAGAGTAGTGAAAAAAAATAGTGAGAATAGTGAGAATCTGAAAATATTGTGAATATGACAGTAGGGAAAATGTGAGAATAGTGATAATGTGGGAGTAGTGAAAGTAAAACGATAATCAGAATAGTAAGAATGTAAGTGTAGTAAAACTAGTGAAATTGAAAAAAAATTTAAAACGTAAAAGTAGTGAAAATAATGAGAATGTAAGAGTAACTAAAATGTGAGAGTAATGAGAATATAAAAGTAAATAGAATTTGAGATTAGTGAGATGTGAGAGCAGTGAGAATGTGAGAGAAGTAAAAATGTAAGTGTAGAGAAAATGTAAAAATTTAAAAAATGTGAGAATAGTAAAAGTGTGATAGTAGTGAGAATGTGAGAGTAGGAAAAGTTTAAGAATTAATAGTGATAATGTGAGTGTAGTGAAAGTAGTGAAAATGTGAAAGTTGAGGAAGTAGTAAGAATTTGAGAGTAGGGAGAATGTGAAAGTAGTTTGAATATGAGAGTAGTGAAAATATGAGAATAGTGAGAATGGTAAAAGTAGTAAAAATGTAAGAGCAAAAACAGTTGTAAAATTATAAGTGTAGTAAGAGTATGAGAATTGGAAAAATGTGAGAGTAGTTATTAGTAAAAGTAAAAGTAAGAGTATTGATAATATAAGTGGAGAGAGAATGTAAGAACAGTAAGAATGTAAAAATAGTAAAAATGTAAGAATATTGAGAATGTGAAAGTAGTGAGAATAGTAAGAATGTAAGAGTATGAAAAGTAGTAAAAATGTAAGAGTAATGAAAATGTTAAAATAGAGAAAATGTGAGAGTAAGAATATAAAAGTGAAAACGTGAGAGTAAGAATTTGAGAGTGAGAATAAGAATGTAAGAGTAAAAATATTAAAGTGAGAATATGAGAGTGAAAATGTGAGAGTGAAAATGCAAGAGTGCGAATGTGAGATTGAGAATGTAAGAAAAAAAATGTGAGAGTTAGTATGTGAGAGTGAAAATGTAACAGTAAGAATGAAAATGTAAGAGTGAGAATGTGAGATTGATAATGTGAGAATGTGAGAGTGAGAATGTAAGAATGAGAATGTGAAAGTAAGTATGTAAGAGTGAAATGTAAGAGTAAGAATGAAAATGTAAGAGTTAGAATGTGAGAGCAATAATGTGAGAATGTGAGTGTGAGAATGAGAGAGCAAAAATGTAAGAATGAGAATGTGAGAGTAAGAATGTAAGAATGAGAATGTGAGAGTGACTATGTAAAAGTGAAATGTAACAGTAAGAATGAAAATGTAAGAGTGAGACTGTGAGAGTGATAATGTAAAAATGTATGAGTAAGAATGTGGGAGTGATAATGTAAAAATGTAAGAGTGAGAATGTGAGAGTAAAAATGTAACAGTAAGAATGAAAATGTAATAGTAAAAATATAGCAGTAAGAATGAAAATGTAAGATTGCAAATGTGAGAGTGATAATGTGAGTGTAAGAATGTAAGAGTGAGAATGTAAGAGTGAGAATGTGAGAGTGGGTATGTAAGAGTGAAAATGTAACAGTAAGAATAAAAATGTAAGAGTAAGAATGTGAGAGTGATAATGTAAGAGTGATAATGTGAGAGTGATAATGTGAGAGTAAAATAGAGAAAGTAAAAATGTGAAAAAAATAATGTAGATTGTAAGAGTGAGATTGTGAGAGTGAGAATGTGAGAGTGAGAATGTGATAGTAAGAAAGTGACAGTGAGAATATGAGAGTGAGAATGTATGAGTGAGAATGAGAATGTGAGAATGTATAAGTAAGAATTTGCAAGTGAGAATGTAAGAATGAAAATTTAACAGTAAGAATGAAAATGTAAGAGTAATATTGTGAGAGTGATAATGTGAGAATGTGAGAGTGAGAATGTAAGAGTGAGAATGTAAGAGTGAAAATGTAACAGTAAGAATAAAAATGTAAGAGTGAAAATGTGAGAGTGATAATGTGAGAGTGATAATGTGAGAGTGATAATGTGAAAATGATAATGTGAAAGTGAAATAGAGAAAGTAAAAATGTGAAAAAAAGAATGTAGATTATAAGAGTGAGATTGTGAGAGTGAGAATGTGAGAGTGAGAATGTGATAGTAAGAAAGTGACAGTGAAAATATGAGAGTGAGAATGTAAGAGTGAGAATGAGAATGTGAGAATGTAAAAGTAAGAATTTGAGAGTAGAATGTAAAAGTGAAAATTTAACAGTAAGAATGAAAATGTAAGAGTGAGATTGTGAGAGTGATAATGTGAGAATGTGAGAGTGAGAATGTAAGAGTGAAAATGTAACAGTAAGTAAAAATGTAAGAGTGAGAATGTGAGAGTGATAATGTGAGAGTGAGAACAAGAAAGTAAAAATGTAAAAAAAATAATGTAGATTGTAAGAGTGAGAATGTGAGAGTGAGAATGTGATAGTAAGAAAGTGACAGTGAGAATATAAAAGTGAGAATGTAAAAGTAAAAAATTGAGAGTAAGAATGAGAATATGAGAGTGAGGATGTGAGAGTGAGAATGTAAGAGTGAGAATGTGAGAGTAAGAATGTGAGAGTGATAGTGAGAATAAAAGTGTTAGAACGAGAATGTGAGAGTGAGATGGTAAAAGTAAAAATGCGAAAGTGAAAATGTGACAGTAAGAATGCAAATGTAAAAATAAAGTGAGTTTGAGAATGTAAAGGTGAGAATGTGTGAGTGATAATGTAAAAATGTAAGAGTAAGAATATAAAAGTGAGAGTGAGAATGTGAGAGTAAGAATATGAGAGTGAGAATGTGAAAGCAAGAATGTAAAAGTAAGAATGTGAGAGTGAGAATGTGAGCGTAAACATGTAAGAGTGAGAATGAAAATGTGAGAATGTAAACGTAAGAATTTGAGAGTGAGAATGTAAGAGTGAAACTTTAACAGTAAGAATAAAAATGTAAGAGTGAGTAAGTTTGAGAATGTGGTGATGAGAATATAAAAGTAAAATTGTGAGAGTAAAAATGTAATTGTAAGAATAAAAATGTAAAAGTGAGAATGTGAGAGTGATAATGTAAGAATGTGAGAATGAGAATACAAATTTCAAAATAAAAATGTGAAAATAAGAATGTAGACTGTAAGAGTGAGAATGTATAAGTAAAATATTTTGGTGACCCATAATAATTGATTATCTGTACAAGTCAGAAAGTTTTTTATAGTATGGTTTTACTTGTAGAAGTAAAGTAGTAAAGTGAATTTTAGCACCAAAATAGCAATATTTGCCAATCACTGGATTTGCTATTTTTAAATCTATCAATTGATGTATTTGGCAAGCAAACGCGTTTTTATTTATTCTAGTTTTGATGCTAGTGGTTGCTAGTGCTTTTTGTTGGCATTTTATTATAGTATTTAATAGAGACAACTCAGAAAAATATTACTATAACCGGCATTTTATTTGTCATCTATTTTATTTTGCTTTTTTATAAAAAATCGTACAATCGCCTTATAACTGAAGATCATCTTAATGCTTTCAAAATATACTGTATAAATTTTAGTTTAATCTTTAACTGTTATTTGAGTTTGTAAAAATTAAATTTAATAAATAAATTGCAAGTATTGCAAAGATAATAAATTTGTATTTTTAAATTAAAATAAGTGGGCTCTGCCCGAAGGGTTAACAACTTCGTAATCAGTGTACAAAATAAAAGTAATATTTACAGAATCAAATAATAATTACGTAATATTTGTAATCATTACATAATCAAGTAATCATTATATAATCACGTAATAATTATATAATCACGTAATCATTACATAATCTTGTAATAAATAGTATAATCAAATATTAAAACACGCGTATTCAAATAATCAAATATTGATTACTCGTATTCAAATAATCAAATGTTGAGTACGCGTATTCAAATAATCAAATATTGATTACGCGTATTCAAATAATCAAATGTTGAGTACGCATATTCACATAATCAAATATTGGTTTTATGGAATCATTTATATTCGCATGGTAAATTCAGTCGTGTCCAATCCGTATCTAATTGTGCCGCTAGAGATTTATTCCCAGACAATTTTACAGGTGTTTTTATACAACCCTTGGCATGTGTGTGTGTGTGTGCAGATATTTATTTATTATATTAAAATAAAAACCTACTTCAGTCGAATATAATTATTCAGTGGTACAAATTTTATAATGTATTGTTATTATTTTTGTTGAAAAGATTTTTATATGTTTATTTTTTAATGTAATAAATCACATTTTTATTCTTGGTGGTGGATTTTTTCTAATCTACATAAAACATTAATAAACATCGAGATAGGTATATTTTTAGTTTATGTTACTTATTATCTATAAGAAATTGCAGTAAGTACTTTATTGAAGATTATTATAAAACATAAGTATTATAATAATATATTAATATTAAACATTATCAAAATAATTTTATGATCGGTATAAAATAATTAATGCATGCAGATTTAATACAGAATTATAAGATCTTAAAAAATTGTGTATTTATTGAATAATCATGTAATTATTATATAATCACATAATCATTTTCATAATCACGTATTCATTGAATAATCATGTATTCATTACATGATCATATAATCATTACGCTTTCATTAAATAATCACGTAATCATTGAGTATTCATTAAATAATCACATAATCAAGGCATAATCATAATCATAATCATGTAATCATTACATAATCACGTAATTATTACATAATCGCGTAATCATTACATAATCACGTAATAATTACGCGTATTCATAATCAGGTGTACATTTTTTTACTTAGTTGTTAACCCCTCGGCTCTGCCAATAAAAAGAAACTTATTAATTACTGACAAATTCAGAAAATTTAAAATGAAAACTGGCATTTATTTATAACCGGCAAAATAATAATTTCAAATTGTCAAATTAAATAAATTGATAAATAATTAATAAATAACAAATATAATTAATGAATTATTGTTATTACAATGACAATGATCACACAGCCCAAATGATAAGCTTTGAAATACCCATTAACTCAATTGATTTTGTACAGTATAGATCATTTTCAAACAAAAATATGAGCAATTTTAATAATCTATTGCAATCTGAAGATTGGAACAAAGTTTTTGAGGCGAAAAGTATAGATCTAAAATACAATTGTTTTTTCGATAAATTTAAAACACATTTCTTACGTTCATTTAAAATGATTAAAAAGATTCGAGAGACCAAGTTAAATGCATGGATAACAGAAGATATTAAGAGTTCTGCAATTAAATTAAAAGATTTGTTTCTGCTGGTTCAAAATGGAGTTATCGATCGCGAACAATATAAAAATCACAAAAGAATATATGATAAAAGTATAAAATTGGCAAAAAAAGAGTACTACTGTAACAAAATCCAGCAATCTACAAACAAATCTAAAACTGCTTGGAATCTAATAAATCGCGGAACAATACAAAAAAACCAAAGCGTGATTGAACTGGAAATCGGCGAAACACAGATATCTGATCCTAAAGACATAGTAACTATATTTAATGAATATTTTGCAAATGTTAAAAATAGAACTGATGTAAGTACTAATACTACAATACACAATGTTCTTAGAGAATATAATTCTATTTTTTTGGATGCGACTACTAAACAGGAAATTATTCAAATAGTTGGCTCTTTAAAAAACTCTCCTTCCTGTGGATACGATGAAATTCCAGTAAAAGTAATAAAATCAAGTTTACATTTTTTTGTCGAACCTTTAGAACATATTATTAATGAATGTTTTACTCAAGCACAATTTCCTAGTGCCCTAAAGGTAGCTAAAGTAATATGTTTGCACAAAAAAGGCAATCCAAAATTGATAACAAATTATAGACCCATAGCTTTATTATCAATATTTTCTAAAATTATAGAAAAAATCATTGCAAAACGTATAGTAAATTTTCTAAAAACACATAATGTTCTTAGTAAAAATCAACATGGCTTTCGTGAAAACCATTCGACGATGTCTGCTTTATATAGTATTTTAGATTTAGTGTATACAAAGTTAGATGAGTCAAAGAAAGTAATGGCATTATTTGTTGATCTCTCAAAAGCCTTTGACAAAGTTGATCATCAAATACTTTTAGAAAAACTAGATTACATTGGAATCCGTGGAAACTGCCTGGAACTTCTAAAATCTTACTTAGATAGTAGGTCGCAATTTATAAGTTATTGTGGAAAAAATAGTAATCAGGTAATTACAGACATAGGTGTGCCCCAAGGAAGTGTGTTAGGGCCCATATTATTTTTAATCTACGTCAACGACATTGAAGTAAACGTAAAAAACTTTTATTGTGCATTTGCAGACGATATCACGCTTATATCTTCAAAAACTAATAAGAATGAATTACGTGTTGATATGGTAGATAACTTAAAGAACGTCACAAATTTCTTTGCATCTAATAAATTAACAATTAATGAAGAGAAAACGTATACAATGCAATTTCAGGCTAGAGAATGTAACTATACTTCATCTTCACTTATACATGCCAACTCAAAGTCTATTCAACAAGTAAAATCCTTTAAATTACTGGGTTTACACATTGACATGTCGCTTACTTGGAAAACTCACGTTGAATTTACATGTTCCAAAATTGCCAGCGTATGTTTTGCATTAGGAAGACTTCGGCAACTTTATGATACTCATACGTGCAAAATGTTTTATCATAGTATGTTTGAGACACATATTCGGTATGGTATTATATTCTGGGGAGGATTAACCAACGCAAACAGAGTTTTTGTCTTACAGAAAAGAGCATTAAGATCTATGACAGGCCTTAAATATAGAGACTCTTGTCGAGATAATTTTAAAAGTGAAAAAATATTAACTTTGGCTTGTTTATATATATATGAACTTTTAAAATTTGTAAAAGCAAATGTAGATAATTTTAGCCAACTTAATAATACTCATAACTACAGCACAAGGCACGGTAATAATTTAATGTATGAAAAACATCAATTGGAGTTATTTAAATCAAACCCATCATATATTGGTGCTACACTATATAATCACCTACCAGCGCAAATGAGGGAATTAAATTATAGTTGCTTTATATCAAATTTAAAACAAAAATTAACCGAGTGTTGTTTCTATTCTGTTGAGGAATATTTTAATCATAATTTTAATGTGTAGTATACGTTTGTAACAACTATTTTTGGTATTTTATGTAATTTGTTCAGTTTTATGTTTTTATATTATATTCAATATTTTTAGTCAAATGTATCTATGTAATAAATGTACCTTGTTTTTGTATTTTAAATTATACTTGTATATTGTATGACTTATCCTATATCATGAAAATGATCTAAAAGGATTAATAAATTCTATTCTATTCTATTCTATTCTATTCTAAAACAGATAAAAAAAATTGAAATAAGTTTTGTTTTTAATAATCATCAGCTCTAAATTAGAATTTAATAAAAAACTCCATTCAGTGCTGAAATGATTGTGAATACACGTACGTGATTAACTAATAATTTTTATGCATCATAGTTGGCGGTATTAAGAAATCCGTCGCATTACTTACTTAATTCAGTAATAACCGTCAAAAAATAGAGCAATGATACTAATTGGAAAAGAACAAGGTCACTTGATAAATAATTAAAGACTGACAAATCTGGTTATTGCATTGCAATTATGATAATAACTGGCGCCAGACATTCTAAGATATACTTATTGCAACAATTAAGATTTGAAATAATTCAATTATTTATTGTTTTAAAATGATTTAAAGATTGACTTTGTATCCAATAGTTTTTATTATTTGTGTCAATAATTTTGATATTTCAGCGAATTATTTATTCTTGAAGAGTATAAAAAAGTCTTGATTATGTGGGGGTATTCAGATAACAAGAACTAAATAGTAAGATATTTGCTTATAGTTTTAAACTATAACTGAAAATAAGCTAAACATTGCTACACATGATCCTTCACTTGTTGATAATTATTTTTAAAACTGCATGTTGCTACCTGTAAGCTGCTAAAATTGTAAATTGTTTTGCCAAATATAAAATTATAATTGATTTGTTTATAATTATGCAGTTAGTTGCAAACTGTTATTAGATTTTTTATCAAAATTTTATCAGATTTTTTAATGGCTAGGAAACGACTAAATAAAAATATAAATGTTGCAAACGTTATTTTTTATTGAAAGATAAAAATTGATAAAATTATGTATCTCGCACTCTTACAATTTCAACCAAACTTACAAAATAACAATTTCTAGTTAAATTAAAATGTCAGTATAAAAATATATTTTATGCCGTATAAATACATATTGATTATTCAGATTAAATAAATTATTAAAACTAATAATAATAACTAACTCAACAAACAAACGCGCAGCGCAATAACAAACTGCAAAAAGGCACAGAGTATACAGGAGCCTTGTGCAATATTAAAACATGCTCACCGACGGATAAAGATGCTTCACCCGTCTGTCTTCCGCACTTTATCTGCGGTATTGTTAATGTCAGGATATTTGCAGTTATTAAATATTACTATGGCAATGTTATCTTAGTAATACTACTATTATCAATAATTACTTGACAATAATTAGTTTGTAATACATAGTTAATAATTTGCTATATTAAATTATTTGTAAATAATCAATAATCAAATGTATGCATTACATAATAAATAGTAGAGATGTTATAAAGAAATTTCTATTTCTAAACCATTCAATTATAAAATTGTATAAAAAATAACAATAAAATTAAATTACTTTGTAAAAATAACATGAACGAGCATTTGAAATTTATTGCACAAACAAAACGCAACGGGACATAAAAATTTGCCGCGGGGCAGACGTTAGTCCTACACAAACACAAAGTTTGCTTCCGTCGGATCTCTGAAAAATGTAGCACAAAACCACTTTAAACGCAAAACGTTACTCCTACGTAGGAGTAGCGCACCGTGTAGGACTACAACGCTTTATTCACTCGAAATGTAGGACGAATACACTTAAAACAAACCTATATATATATATATATATATATATATATATATATATATATATATGTGCTCATTATTAATTGGTCAATAAATTGTATTATGCATAAACAAGTTATCCCAATTCTATTATTATTACGATATTGTATAATTGACGTGTTTTCAAATATTGTAATATTATTTATATAAACAGACTAATGGTTTTCTTGTTTTAATACCAATCACATAAAAATTTAAAATCAAACCACATTTGTTTTAATTACGTAATTTATTACACTTAAATTTATAAAAAAAAAACAATTAAAAGTTTAAAATCGTTGTACGTCACTAATTTATAATTGCATTTTTTTGTAAACATATTAAAAGTTATAATCTATACACAAAAATTGCTAGAAAATATTAAAATTAAGTAAACAAACAATTTAATTTTTTATCTGATTCATGTATATAATTTATGTTTTCAGAAACATGAATTATATTCATTATTGCATTTTTTCATTATAAAATTTACAAATCAAACATAATTATATTCAATTTTCTTATATTAATATAAACACGAAACTATATTAATGAATCAATTACTTACATAAAAATATTTTAAAAATAATTTTATATATTTTTTTAAAACTATTTTGTATTATATATTTAATAAATAACTCAACCATGATATCTTTTTATATATTAATTATAAAAACATCAAAAGACTTACTTATCATTTTTATCTCCTTTCACCTCCATCACTTTCTCCCCTATCACCTCCGCAACTTTATCCGAAATCGAATAAACCATTTTGAATCTTATCACGGTAGAAGGAACACAATAATCGATTCAATCTTATTCAAAAATATTAACAGTTTTTGTGTGAAAATATTTTCCCGTGCTGCGAGACACGCGACTAGTTTCGAAATGGTAAAGTAAGTAAATAAACAAACGCTAGATCAAGCAGACCTGGATTACAGGTGTCCTTGCTAAAAAATTACATCAGGGCAATTTTTCTATTTAAGTATCAAACGAAGTAGAGGAGGGATTTCATGTGCAAATATTTATTTATAGTATTAAATCGTGATTAGTGTTAGTTGTAAAGATATTATTAATTAAATAAATGAACAATTGTGACAAATTTCAATGTACACTTCCTAATGCAGTTTACTATTATTTACTGTTCACGTCTGTCATTAATTAGAATTACTGGAAACATGCCATGGATAATTATTATTGCTAAATTGTTAAGTTACAATAATAATAAATTTAAACAATAATAATAATTGAAATATAAATTAAGAAAAAAAAAACATTAAAAAATATGTTAATTCAATATTACAGGTTCAAACAATTGAAATCTGCTAGTAAAAGTATTAACATAAATAAATATAATAAATAAATAGAGTGAGAATATTTAGAGTTTACGTCATACAAAAATGTATATACCAATTTTCTTATTATTTTCTATTATGTTAATTAACTGCACACTGATTATGCGGCTTGTCAAACCCTGCGCTTCTAAATTTTGTCTAATTCTTAGCAACTGATTTCAGTTAATATTCATTTTGGCTTTACTTGGTAGATTCTTTCTAATATGTATTTTATCCATGTTTGAGCATTCTTATAACCCAGCTTTATATATGATTAAGAATGATTGATACGTTTACTATAATAATAATCCATAATAATAATAAAATAAATCATTATATAAGTTTTTTATTACAAATATATATATTATATAATATAATTGATAGTTGTGACCTCTACTACGAGATAATTCATGTTAATGAAATTTATGTTAATAAAAAATTACGACGTTTTTTAACACAAATTTATTCTTACAAATACATTACTAGTTTTGGCTTTACTAAAGTCTTCTACAGATAAAAAATATAACTTATTTCATCTGTAGAAAGTAAAGCCGAAACTAGTAATGTATTCGTAAGAATAAAGTGATAAAAAACGTAGTAAATTGTTTTATTATTTCATATATTATATAACTAACCATTGACATATTTGCTTATTTAGACGGAGAGTTACGTTTACTTTGTTAAAGAATTTGTATGCCAAAAGTCTCTGTTCTGTAGATCAAGACCGCTATAGAATATTGGAATACCTGTAGTGAGATCAGCCTGCGTTTTGAATATTTTACTATGTTAAGCTAAATCTAATATCTTTATAGTTGACCAATCCTAGAACAGTAGTTGACACATCATTATCAATAGAGTTCTAATAGTTTTGTAGGTGGTTATTAATCTCTAATTTGACACACCGCATTTAGATTATAATTTTGAAAATACAGTTTATAGACGAAAAAACATTGTAGATTATTGTGACATATTAGTGAATTCTTAAATATCCTTTTTTTAAATTAAAAAAAAAACACACTGTTTTTTTTTTTCGTAGCTTTTCCAACCTGTGTGTGAGGCTCTCACCCACTAAAACCCCATTTCCACTTGACATTTTAATGCACAATTTTAAAACTAACGACTAAGCCTTGCATCAGAAAAGGTACGTCCGAACACGCATTCAGCGTACCCTAAATTTGTCCGGTCTTCTGTTTATTTGATGATAATGGGTCTAAATCCTTTACTTTTTCATCAGACTTAGTTCTTTAAACTATCATTTTTACATAGTTATGTATCTTAGTTCAGTTACGATTATTATGTAGCATTATATCTACGATGTTATTTTTAGTAATAGTGTCATCGACGTATATGTTCAATTCCATTCTTTTCTTAGAACATCTTGAACATTGAAAGAAGATGTGTTCAGCTGTATCCTCCATAGTGCAGTGTGTGCATATACTACTATCCTTCCTTTTGAATCTCATTAAATACGAGTTAAAGAACCTATGTCCACTAAGAAGTTGCAAAAAGTTGTAATTAATTAATACGTGTCTTCTATTTACCCACTTCCCTTCTTATGTATGTTGTCTTGCTTATATGAGCGTCATCTTTGCTCTACCTTAAAATCTATGAGCAGAACTAATGCAATAACCGGTACAACCTCCGTCAAAACTTTCCTTTGTATATTTCTGTATTTTGCAAATTTCAATGCCTTTTCCCAGATTCGGGCTCTATACAGCATAACAAAATGCTCAACCAAGCATACCAGTTTTTGTTTTGTTAAAGATGGTCCTTCTACTCCTAGCTTTATCAAAACTACACCCCTAGATTTGATTACAATCTTGGTGACAAAGTCAGTTCCTTTAGTTACCGTCTACCGTTTAATTTACGGTTTCGGTTTTCTGCTTTGCAATTTCCAAGTCTGTTTGTTCTAACTTTTGATTGATGCTTTCAAGAGTAACATTTGTGATTGCTACAAGATTTTTGGCCAATTTAAATTTTACTGGGACAACAGTGTTGTCTGCAAAATATACCAGGTTTACCCTTTTTAACCTTTCAACTTTCAACACCTAATGAGGTGTGTGTGTAGTAGATATTTCACAATAAGGGGCCTAGAATAAATTTCTGTAGCACCCCACATGATTTTTAGTCTTTTGTTGTCTCCTGTTTATTCTATTCATGAGATAGTTGAAAATGATTGTTTTGAGTTTCTATCATATCTTTTAAGGGCACCATGTTGAAAGCAATTCCTATGTCTACAGTTACTAATATGAAGAATTTCTTGTGTCTTGTAGCTGGTGGCACCAGCAACTAATTTCAAAACTTTATCCATAGCGCCAATTGTAGACCTTCCCTTCATGAAGCCATATTGATCCAGTGATATTTTTCCTTTCACTTCAGCCTTGAGCCCAAACAGAATCATGTGTTTATACACTTATCCAAAACCGTTTGTCAAATATAATGATCTGTAGCTGTTTTGTCACATTTGATAATTTTTTCCAATAAGACTAGCTTGGCTTCTTTTTGTCTTCTTGGCAATTGACAATTTCTTAGTCCCTGGTATAGGTTTTACAGTTTCAGTTGCTAACTTAACCGGGATATTATCTGGGCCTGGCGCCTTGTTAGGTTTAATTTTTATGACAGTTTCATTCAGATCTTTCTCCGTAAAGTCAATTACATCTAGCGTTTCTGGATATTTCCATATATTTATGAAGTATCTTCAAAATAGTTTTTTGACAATACTTTTTATGTGTATCCTTTAGGGTAATTCTTTCGATGCATAGTAATTTCCATGCTCTACTTTTAGCTCTTATAATGGCATATTTAAACTTGTTTCTCTCTAATGAGTAGTTACGCCTTAGTTTCACTTTGTTTGCCTCTTTTAAGTTTGGGTTACAGTTGCCTCTATTTGTTGCCCTTCTAGCTTTTCTACACTCTGATTTAAGTTTGTCTAGTTATGGGCTTCACCAGCATACTTTGTTTCTGGACGTCTGGAATTTGCTTTTGGCAAAAGAGTAATACATTGCATTATTGATCGCGACTATTAAGTTACCCAGGTTTTCTATGTTTGTTTTGCTGACTTCTGTTATTACGTTTTCTTTGTATTTTTGTAAGCAATCTTCTTTGATTCTTTAGAATGCTTTACTGCTCTTCACCACCTTGTCCTTGTTTGCGGATAATTCATAGTTGATGTTCTGGTGGATGCTCAGGTTTTTCTCCACAGGCACTTAATTTTCTCATATAGTGTTTCCGAGCTCATGGTTGAGTTGATATAAGAGTTAACTATTACAAGATCAAGGTTATACATCTATTCGACAAAAATATTTTCATTTATATATTTATAAAAAATGCCGCCTTTTCCCTGCCAACATTAGTTTGAAGTATCTTTATTGTTAGTTTGATATAGTATCTTTGTTTTTCTTATATCATTGCAGGCTCTCCTGTATGCCTGGCAAGTTCTGTCACCAGCTTTATGACCCATTTGTTTGCAACTACAGCAGTAAGGATTGTTTTTACATTCCTTTATAGAGTGTCCTTCTTTACCACACTTATAGCATAGCTTGCCCCAGCTTACCTCTTTTAAGTTTCATGTTTAAAATTGAAGCAATTGTAACATCTTATAGGTGAGCTGAATTCTTTGATTCTCCCTTATGAAAAAAAAAGAATAAAGTACAATTTTATCAGTTATTAAACCTTTATTTTGTAAGTTTTGAGGCCTTAGATTTTGAAATAACTGTCGGATCTCTTATTGCTCTTCCGCATTGCAGACCTTTGCTTACAGGTAGCTCCGCCGATGGGTAGATTCATCACTGCATATTCCTATTCTTGATAAATTTTTCAATTAATTTAATTGTGAAATCTTTCATTTGTAATCCTCCTCCCAGCTCTTTTTGTAATGTCTCCAATAATTCATTTTATTCCAAAGTCTCATGTAGGGTTAACCGTGAGCACAATTTCTTTCCTAAAACTACATAGGCCGTTGCCTTGTCACCCATTGCTTCACCGCATCATCAATTTTAGATTTTAGTATTCTAAGTGTTTCCGCATAGAAAGTCTCACCAATTGTTCTATGATATAAGTATCTCTCTGTATGTTCATTTCAAACTTTATGTATTATGTTTTTATAAATTTTATTATAATTCTATACTCCTTGTTACTACTTTTAGCTCTAGAGATGCACCTAATAATACTCCCTATGGTAAGCTTTTTATTATTTTCATCTACTCTTAGGATATTTATTTTCTTCTAGTTTGGAGAAGCTAGGTATATCCCATCTATCTCCATTAACGTACTAAAACGTACTCTCCGCTTTTTATCTATCCCTGGTCCACAGTTCTTTTAATTGTAAGTTTTTATCTGCAATTTTGGCCAGGATCTTGTTCTCTCTATTCCTGTTTGTATCTAAAATCAGGATGAGGTCTTTTTCTTTTTTTTCCAATAATTTGCTCATGTTAAAAGCCATGTTAGTAAAGTCTTCTTCCTTCCATTTAAATCTAAAGCAGTTCTTTAATAACTCCTTGTCATCACAGGTGTTCTTTAGGTTCTTAATTTTGGTTATGTTTTCTTCCCTCTCTTCATCCGCATTTGTGACTGATTTTATTATTATCTGTAGAGCCACTTCTCTTTCTACTTGGGTTGCTGATGATATTTTTAGACATCATTTCAAAGATTTATCCTATTATTATTCTCTTTGTTTTTTTTTTCAGATAATACTACTTCAAGTTCAGCTATCACTTCAATTTGATCTTTATCTTTATTGGCCGGATTTAATTTTGCTTTTCCAGTAGGCGGACCCATTCTTTTTTATTTAGCTCAGTAACTTTTTTTTAAGTTTCAAGAAGTTTGGTTGTTCGGCTGTATCTGCAGTTATATCCACCTTCCCATCATTTTCTTTCTTTGTGACATTTTCATCTCCTCCATCTTCAGTTTTACTTTATGGATCTTTATCTTTTTTCATCATTCTACTTTGAGTGGTATGTTGCTCCCCCTGAATCCAAGGATTGACCCAGGTTTTCACCAAAGAAAGATTTTGCGTTATTAACACTACTCTCTTGAGGAAAGGACTTACAGACATTTTATATAGATTTGCTGTTTGGGATTTGAGAATAGAGATGCAAATTTGGATTAATGAGCTTCGAGTTGTGGAACACTTTTTACTTAAGAGGTTTTGGCTCTCAGTGTAATCCTGTTGATCCGCTGGAGGTAGTTTATTTACTCCATCACCTTTTGTTACCAGAAGAGGTTCCCCTATTCGTCATCTAGGGATGCTCTTGGTAGGGGTTATGGGTATCCCCGTCCACATCTACAAAAATTACCGCAGCCACACCCGACAAAACCCAACCTTCACAAATGATTGATTGAGTATTAATAATCAACCCTTTAATTTAACTGATTTAATTGATCAAGAATTTAATTAAATAATACACATTTTTTCTAGCATAAAGAGTATAAAAGAATTAGTCTCAATGATGTACGTCTGCTTTCACAAAAAAAAACATCATTTTAAAACAATTAAAAAAAAACATTAATCTGAAAAAGTTCATTGTAAACCTAATTCTCTGTCTGAGCGGATAGTTATTCACAAGGACAAGTTGAATAAGATCAAGCTAAACTACAAAGAACTTCTCTTTAAAATAGACACCTTACAAGAAATTAAGAAAAGCAAAGCTACCTTCACAACTAGAGAGTTTAGTTGCTAAGAGCTCGTCAAACTAAATCCAAAATGCTTTTTACAATTTAAAAAAAAGCAAAATTAGCGATGTTCAAACGTCGCCATTAACTGTGGACGATACACTGGATATACACCAAAGACCAAACAACAGTCTAAACAGTACATTTTGACTAACAAACCTCCGTCGAAGAAGACTAAAGCGGTTTTATCAATCAACAAGGTAATGGCAACAGTTTTAGGATGATAATCCACATTAATTTATTTAAAAAGAAAAAAGACAAATATTGGACCGTCTCACAACGACGTATCATTTTGTTCATTCCTTTTTCGTTTAATTCTGCTTTTAGGGAATAAGGCAAATCAAAATCAAAACCTCAAAAAATTTGAAATAAATCAGACTTACAACTGTTATGATATAGGCTTGTCAAAAATGAAAGTTAGATACAGTTATGAGCTGGTATTGATGCTTGAAAAATAAAGTATTAATATAGAGTTTATGCGGGGCTTCTAGATTAGTTTATTTCCTAAAAATTGCCGTTGAGAATAAAAAAGATTGCGCGGGTGAAGGTTGTTTTTTTCAAAAACAATGCGTTTTAGAGATGGGATAGCAGTTAGTGTCCAGAGTACCACAAAGTTTTTGCAGAAGTCATTGAAGGTATTCTTCAGTTAATGAAATAACTACGTTTTTATTATAAATTTATTCTTACAAATACATTTCTAGTTTTAGCTTTACTAAGAAAAGCTTTAGTAGTAGTATAAGTTATAACTTATTTCATATGTAGAAGACTTTAGTAAAGCCTAAACTAGTAATATATTAGTAAGAATAAATTTGTGATAAAAAACGTAGTAAATTGTTTTATTATTTCATTCACATGAATTATTACGTAGTAGAGATTACAACCATTAATGATATTCTCCAGGGTTAGTCATTTAGGAATAGGTCTTGGCCCATTGCGGACTATAGATGTCTCTCAGTGATAACAATACTACAAAGCTTCTAATATTATCCCGGTGTTAGTAGTGATGCAGAAATACCTTGAAAAGTTTTGGCATAGCAGAGTTTAGTTGGTTTTGAAGCTACGCCTCTTGCGGATAGCTTGCCTGCAACAAAATAACATTAAAAAAAATTTGATGAATGGTAATAAGACTAATTTTTGTTTTTTCAAGAAATAATAGATAACAATAAAATCTTTACATAAGAAAAAAAGACAATACAAATGACAAAATAAGAACAAATACATAAAAACGCAATTACAAAGAAAAAACAGACAAAAAATATGCAAAAACCTTTATTACTAGCATAAGAAGCAACCGGACTCCAATAAAGTTTTCTAACCAACACAATACTAATAAGTAATAATATTTTTTTACCAAAAAATAGATGAGTAATATTCATCTTGTTTAAACTCCTAAAAAAATAAAAACATAGCAGATTAGAAGTTTAACCGTTACAGTGCAGAAATTTACACATTACACCAAGTTTTACACTTGCGGGGATGCATGATTTAATTTATCTGTGTGCAAAAAAATTAATGAACACTTATTATTATTATATTTTCTTAGAAACTGCTAAATAAGTGGATCAACCAGTGCCTGTACAATTTAACAGAACCAATTTTTGATTGGTTTTAGGTTGGCTTTGTAATGTTATTCTATGCAGATTAATAATAAAACGATTAATTCCGGAACTACCTCTATGGTGCTTCCTTCAATGTTGATGTAAGGACACGTTGACTCAAGAGTGACGCTAAAATAAAAATACGTTTGTGCAGACCGCATACGGAATGCCAGTCAATAAGTCTCCTAATAGTAGAAGAACAGTGCTTTGAAATGTTAATTAATTTCTCCTAAACACCAATTATTTGCGGAACTTTTATGACAAAAAACTCCGTAGTCTTGTGACTTTGAAATTTGAGTTAGGCTCTTTCTTTTGCCAGACTTGCCCAAAATTCGGATGTTTTCAATGATAATGTTTGTCTTGTGGCTTGTCATTTTCTGGCTGATATTCTGTTAGTTGTAGACTATATTCTTCTTTTTTTAGATTTATGCTTGTATTTTTTCAATGGTACTCAAATAGTTGTGAGAACCAAAACAATTGTGCCACAAAACTTTTTTTTATCTTAGAAAAGTAAACTTGTCTTAGCGCTACTGAGTTAAGCAAAAACAACAAGTGGGAGTGCAATTTAAATATCTCAGCTCTATCAAGTTTAGCACAATCAGTTTTATTAATAATTAAAAGTGGTTTTGAGTTTCAAGGATTTATTTGATAAACTACAATTGTTTAATTACACAGAGGCGTTATCAGGCAGATAATTAAATAATAAATTTTGTTTAAGATATTTGCAAGTAGTTTATTTTAATTTATTATTAGTTTGATTTAATTTCGAAAATAGTAAATTCCTATAAGAAAAAAAACGTCAAATAAGTGTAATATGCTCCCAATTAAAAACTTTTACAAACAGGACCCGATGTTTATAAATATTTCAGTCAATATAATTCTGTGGGTTATTATTTCTACAGATAACAACAAATAAAACTACAACTATCTGCAAAAAAATAATATTTTGGTGATAATTGATTTATCTATGTATCAAATAATTACAAATCGTTTGCGAAAATATCTGTTTCAATATCATAAACATGGCTCACAATTAAAAGCACTTTCAAAATGCAAACTCTATGAATAGGAAAAGTTCATAAAAGTATCGTACATTCCGTATTTAAAACAGTTGATTTTAATATAGAACATGCGCGTTACTGATTAGCATTACAACTAGATAAAATGTCGTATGTGCATATACTAATTTTATTTATTTATCTATTTACATATAAAATGCATGCAAGATCACATTTCACGTTCACGAGAAATTTCGATGCAGCGTCTGTGAGATATCAACAAAAAAAAAACGTGCGGATGTCTCGACACGGCGTCTTTAAGATACCCGTGGATTATATAAGCACTCTAGGAAAATCGTCTTTATCCAGAAAACGTTCACGACCTTGACAAGTTACAATTCAGGCGAGACGCAAAATGATTGATAATATTAACAATTTGTATCACTAAAAACCATTTATGTAGTAATTAAAATACTATATAATAAAAATATTAATTTAATAATTGTTAAGGTCAAATTAATGATTAAATCAATATAATATCATATCAATTATCTGAAAAACACCAATGACAAACTAACTAATATTCTTAATTAGTGCAATATGTATAATTGTAGGTGTAATAGTCTAAACAACAGGATACCCAGATTAATTCTATAGCCTTTACATGTATATATTACACTTGAGTTAATTAAATAACCTGTGTCCTTTCACCTCTTTAGTTTTACGGCGTCACAGGAAACGGCAGTAGTTTATAAAAATGGAACAAAAGCTACGCTCGGGAAATGCGATAATTATTACATTTAAATTTTTAATTGCTTGTTTTTAATTAAATTTAGTTTATTATGTATTTACAAGACATTATTAATATACGTAACAACATGACATCAATTGAACAATGATAGCAAAATAATATTAATTATATAAATGTACCAATACATTTATTAATATTATTAATTAAATACTATGTTAGTCTCTTGTGTGTTATAAATAGAAAAAAAAAATCGATACACTTTACATCGTTTCTAGAAGTTGTTAGCACCGACAACGGTCTACTTGTTTTGTTTGGTATCGAGATGATCCTACAGTGCAAGGATCAGCTTCAGTGCAATCTCTCATTTAGTTTTCCCAGAATTGTTGTTTGATTTTAATAAACAAATTTTAATGTCATCAATCTCTTTATCTAAAGTTGATTTTTATAAATAAAATGCTGTTTCCTGAGTAGAGAATATCACTTGCACTTAAGATATTTAAATTTAATCTTGGCAATTTCAGTTCAATGTTTTCTATTGAAATACTTGTAATTACTTTTCAATGTTTATCCTACGTAGTGATATTTGTGTAATTTTTTTACTTTGAGATCAATTAAGAAAAAACAAACAAGTTAAAATTACAAATGTCAAATTTTCTCTCTAAACTATTAATGAATTAGATAAACTTAAAAGTTCTGCACTCAAAGTGTACTTTCTTGTCTTGCTGATTTGTTAATTGATTTGAGTAGGGCGTACTATGCGCTTCTGCAAATTTAAAATAAAATTTGATATCAAAACTTTTTATTTGATCTCGTAGTGATAGAATGTTTTGTCTTACCTAAATATTCCATACATGGTGCATTGAGAATTATTCTCAAAATTTAATTTGGATTGTCTCAATCCATAAGTACTGCTAGAAGGTTACTGGAGCTCATGCTTGACTGGCGTCTTAACTAATTTTTGCCACTCAACTTGCTATTAAATGTATATAACAGCAGTAGACAGTTAGTTGCCATTATAGCTTAGATCTTAGGCATCAATCCTTATTTGCTTTAAGATTTCTATCATCTTGTAAAGTTGCACCAGATGAAAAGCTTTCTGTTAGTCAATTAGGTATACATAAATATTGCAGTTTTTGTCTCTGCATCTTTTGGAAAAGCATCTATACTAAAAAAAAAAATTCTTGTGCCTACAGCGTTGATGAAGCTAAATGGTTTGCTGATATTTATTCTTCGCGTTTGTTGTAAATTCTCTTGTGTACTATTTTAAGGAATGTATTGAAAAAATGACTTTTAAGACTGATACTTCTATATTCCTTTATATCTGTTTTGCTCCCACTTTTTTTAGTAATACGATGATGTCCGACTTTAACCATTCTTTTAGTATGCTATCCGAGTTGTATATTTTACTAAATATGTAGGTAAGACTTTTGATGTGCTTCTCCTTTAGTTGTTTTAGGAATTTAACTTGTATGTTGTCAGGCCCCGTCGCTTTCCCATCTTTCATTTGTTTTATTGCTGCATCCACTTTTTTTTTCAGTATGTGCAAACTTGTTTCTCCTTCGATTGTTGGTGTTGCTATTTTTTCTTTATCTTTTAAAAGTTTGTTGAGATATTCCCTCCACGTTTTCTTCTTGTCTTCAAAGTTTATAATAAACTTTCCTTTACTGTTCGCCAACTTTCAATAGCAAATTTTTCTTGTTTTACCAGTCAGTTCTCTAATTTTTTGGTGTAAATTAAAAAAGTCATACGTTTTCAGCAGCTCTTCTATCCCTTAGCATGCTTCTGTTATTTCTCATTCTTTAGTCTTTCTGATTTCTTGCCTAATTGTCTTGTTAATTTTTCTGAATTTTTCATTGTTGTTCTTTTGACCTTTTCTTTGCTTCATTAAATTTATTATTTCATTTGTCATTTATACGTTTTTCTTTTTCTTTTTCTCCTTTTTTCAGATGATATATTTGATAATTTTATTCAAAATTGTTTTGTTTCCACCAACTCGGTATTGTTAATTTTTTACTAATTTTCTTGTTTATTTCTTTTTCTACCTCTCTTTTGATGCTAAGATCTTTAATTATTCTTATGTTGCATTTGTTATTGTTTTTGGTTTTTGTTCAGTCCGACTAATTTATTCTCTTCGACAAAAACTTCTATAGTATCACCTCGTTGGTTTTTCCCTCATAACTCGTACGGTCCAATATATTTTAACTTATATTCTGTACCAGGTTTGAGTTTAAGTTCCCTATCGTGATGGTGATTTCTTTTTTTGGTAAAGCTCGTAATAGTTCTGTAATGACTTCATAGAATTGTCCATCTCTTTGTTTGGTTTATCCGCAGTTGGTGCGTACACCTGGATAATATTGATGTTTACGAAAGTTGCGTCAAGTTGAATCAGTAGAACTTTTACTGATCGGTGTGAAGTTCTTTACGCTTCTAGCCATTTATTTGATCATAATGACGCCGACTCCATACTCGTGCTTGTTATTGAATGTTCCAGAATAAAATACTTTGTAGTCGTTTTTATCCATTGCTCCTGTGCCCGGCCACCACATTTCGCTTATCCCTATTTTGCCAATTTTCAGACGTTTTATTTATTTTAGTGCGTTGTTGATTTTACATTCTTGTGCCATGTTTCTAAAATTTCACGTACAAATTTTTGTTTTAATTTTCTTATTATCTATTAATGTAGTTGGTTCGTTTGTCACTGTCTCCCCCGGAAATCCAAATGGAAAACTTGAAATTCCTGATTAAAATTTAGGTTTGAGCATAGTTATATTCAATTTACCAGGACTTATCTTTTTGTATCTTTAATGCGGTGAGTGTCCAAACTTCTTCCTCACCCTTATTCCGTTCACTACATTGGGTCTCCTTCTGCAGTCCACCCGCCTTTGGGGTCGATTTCTCAGCCTTTGACAAAAAAGTGCATTACTTCTTGCCAATTTGTCTACCCAAAGATGTTGATTGATTGCTTGGTCGACAGAGCCTTGTTAGTTTCTGGCAAGGTGCACCACGTGCAGGTAAGGTTGTCACCCCATATATTAGAATGTTAGTAAAGCAAATTTATAAAATTTATAGGAGATAAATCTTTCAAAACCACCACACTGTATTAATCCTAAGTTAGATAACATACACTTTGAACATATCATGCGTCTAAAATAGTTTTATATTTAAATATTTATGTTTTTATACTTGGACCTATTGGCTTTTTAACCTTTAAACTATATATTAACTCTGTTAATTACATTGTGCTTGATAGCGTAAGTGCCAGATGTAGGATAGCTGTTGACAGTGAAAAAAGTCCAAACAATCGGTAGAATTTTACATACAACATCTCAGCAAAATAATACACACAAAAGAACAATTTTCAAAAGTCATTCATTTGCTCTAAACGTCTTCAAATAGACAAGACTAAAACCAGCAGGCTCAACTACCTTAATCTAAGAAAAAGTGGAATCACAAATATGGAATCCAAGATAAATTCTTATCTCTGTAAATTTTGTCATAAAAATTAGGTCATTTCAATAAAAGCTAAGTAACATTTGCTGTCATTTTACTGACATTACGTCATTTTTATAAGAAAAGATACCAATCATAGGAGTCTAGCAATTAAAATTGATATCTTGGAGAACAATTTTGTTCTCATTTTCGGTGGTTTTTGTAATAAAATTTTTGTCATTTTAGTAAACTAAATAGCATTTTAGGTGCATCCAATAAGACGGGGATTAAACCTCTACGGTACCAAAAATGAACAATAAAATGTTATCTCATTACCATAAATTTGCAAAGTATGGTTTTGAAGCGGCTCTTAGACGTTCAATATTATAGTCAATATATTGTACAATAGTTGATATTATACAATAATATTGACCGTCTGTAAATGATATTGATAGATTACACAATATATTGTGTCAATCAGAAAAAAATTGATTTTTATTGTAGATTCTGATCTAAAAGTATTTTTTTAACTATTTTTTCATCCATCTGCGTTTTTTATTTTGGCTTTGTTTTTTAAAACTATAACTAAAGCAATGGTCACACAACCTGCTTTATTTTATTTCACATGTTTAAAATCTTTATTGTTCTTATGTAACAATTACATTGCATTAGCAGTACTCACGCCACTGCAAGCTAGCCTCTTCTATGTGCGTAATGCTTGCAACTTACATTACGGGTGGGCCCAGAGTTTTGAGTAGATTTCGAACCACAGAATAAATTATTAATCTACTCTAGGTCAAAGAAGAATCTTAGTCGTAAAACTTGCTGAAATGGCTGGATGTAGAATACAAAAGCGAATAAACGTATAAAGTCGTAAAACTATAGATAAACAATTATAATAAATAATCAATTGATTAATTAAAGTAACTATTAATTATTGATAACTAAACGGAAGTTTTAGAAAATATATTGTGATGCTTTACAATGTTGTTAATAGTATAAAGCCAGACAAAACTGATTAATAGCTTCCCGTACCAAAAATCGCCTCAAATGTAGCGCCTAAGATTTTTCCAGGATTGCTTATTTTACTAACATTAAATTAAGTATTTTTTATTACAAAAAACACCAACAACAAAAATCACACCCCACACCCTCTACAAAAGAAACACTAAACACCATCAGAAGGGATCCCTCAAATAAATAGTATGTACAAATTGTGTTAATTAACATAATAATACTCCTTCAAAGATCTTGCAATAGTTGCCAATTGAATATTACAGATGCAAAAAACTGTTTGCAGAAAAAAAAAAACAGACGTCAATGCACATTTTCATATATTTTACCAAAACGCTTTGGTAGATATAAACAAGTATGCTCTAAAACCTTTAAGCAGATGTTTGCTATATCAGCAAGAAATTAAATTGTTTAATTTATAAAAAACAAAACATGACTGAATCTCCAATCGAACAAGCATAAATTTAAATTCACAGCGGACAATAAAAATCTTATTTACGCTTACATTAACTCTTTCCGGCAGCATAAAAATTACTACTCTTGCAATAAGTCAGTAGTTGAGTATCCATCTTTAGATTTAACCATGCATTGACTCTTCAAACGTTTCCAAAAAAAGTACCCGAGATACAGATTTTACGCCAAAACATTTGATTAATGCTTTTCGAAGCTAAAATTTATGTGTCTCACTGTTGACGCATAAAAACATAAGATCAATTAAAAATCAAAGAATTTACCAGTAAAAGTGTGACAGACAAATAGAAAGTTAAACAGAATATCAAAATGCACCACAAAATATCGGAAAAAGTACAAAAGTCAGCATTCATTTAAGAGACGCAGGTTCAGGGTTGACGTGTGTGTGGCATAAAGACATTGACATGGACAAAATAAAATAACCTTCTGCTTTTTCAAAATTGCAGCTATTTCAGATTACTTTACTTTCAATAGGCTACTGATGTGTGATAACTGCGCATCCCAAAATAAAAATATAATGCTCCTAATAGCAATTATTTATGTTTTTGTAAAATATTTTATCGCTTAATTAAAGTCAAATATCTTGTAAGTGGGCATAGTTATGTAGACCGTGATCAAAAAACGCCGTAAACGCCGCAACTCAATGGTTCCGCAAATTCTCAAAAAGTAAGCAATCCATTCAAGTTGTGCTTATAAAGACAAAAGACTTTATAGACTTTCTACAGTTTGCAAGTAAATACATTAAAAATCAGGCACTGCAAATAAGTAAAGTATCATGGATCTGTGCTACAAATTTTGGCTTTGAAGTGGGTGGTTCTTCTATGTAGACAAAAACAAATGTTCTTAAGAATAACATAAATCTAAAGTCGCTTTCTAGTTTAGAAGAGTAGTGTAAAGTTCTATTGGAATATATAAAAAAAACTTGAAAACAGACAGTTTTACCAAGACCTTTTCCACATGCCTTTGATAAAACAAATTGTCTTTGTTGAAATAAAAAACGCAGTTTCCACAAAAAAAAGTGTAGCTCTTCTCGACAAAGAAGATGCAGTTACTCCTGAAAAAGAAAATGTAGTTTTTTTATAAGGTAGTACATGCAGTTCCATTTAAAAAAGAAAATGCAAGGATGCAAAATAATAATAAACATTTTCATATAAAAATGTAGATTTGTCTGCAATACAATAAAAGTGTTTTTATGAATTTTTTTCAGATACTGATCATTCCTTTTCAATATTTAGATATGCATATTTAAAATACTATAAAATCATTTCTTTATATTTTACATTTCAAAACAATTAAATTATTTTTTGTTTGTACTGTACTTACTTTTTCAACAAAACCGTGTTAAGATTTCAGCCATTTGGAAACATGTATTATGAAATTTTATCCTTCTATAAAACATTTTCTGGTACTCATTAGATTGTTAGTTAAGAAACTTACACGCATTTCGTTTAGAGCTACAAAATATAAAAATTAGTAAGGCAATGTTATGCAGGACGTTAAAATGCTCTTTCAAATTTTTTGCTAAATTAAAAAACAAAAATTGCGCTTAAAATAACGATTTATTTAATTTTTGAAAATTTTAGTTTTTGAAACCTTTTTCTTTTACATTTATATGCTTTAATTATAGTTAGATGTTCCTCAAGATTTTTTGCTGACTTTATTTTTAATTTACATTATTGAATGTCTTAAAATAACCAAAAATTATTTTCGTAGTTTTGCAGACAATAACACCTTTCATATTTTATACATTCCAAAAATCAACAAAGTTAGATTTTAAAGCAACAATAAAAAAAAACTTTGAAACAATATCTAAACAGGGTATTTCCAACTTAGTCAATTTTAACTATATAAAAACTTAATTTTTTACTGTTTCATCATCAAAACCCAAGAAATCAATAATACCAAATATTAAATTAAAGAACAAATTCAAATTTAAATTTTCTTTCATTTGTCTTTTCCCCTTACAATCTTTCATAACAACACTGGCGTAATATTAAAGATCTTTGCATTTTCTGTAGATATTTCCATGTACATCTTTCAAACAAAATACAGACATATTGCCATTAATATTTACTCGTAGTAAATTACAACGCTTGCTAAAAAATCTAACAAATATTCACTAATAGTTTAAAGATGTAACTTTTTTAATGTAGTCACATATTTCTTAAGCTGCAAGAACTAAGCATTAATGATATTAGTAAAAATTTAATTTACAATAAATAACATGCGGCCTAAGCACATCAAATTCTTGTTTAAAATTCCGACTTTTAAGTAATAAAATAATTCTTTAAATACAAATATTTTGATTTAAATTGAAAAAATGTGTATTGTCAATACTCAATCAGCCGCAAACAAAATCAAATTGTTCATGGATATACCGGCGCTATCGCTTTACGCAGCACTCAAATTTCTATACATGAATAAATTGGCTTGTTTTAATTCAGTTACAATTTAAAGTGCCTCCTACAAAGTTATGCAGAACAAAAATTAAACATTTTAATATATTATTTGTTACTAACAAGATATCATCTAAAAAATTTTGTAAAAATTATTTTTTTTTTATTTTGAAAGCAGGAACTGAAAAAAATATACCTACACAATTGGAACCATCTATTGCAATTCAAAATATCCGTAGATCAGCTTCATCAAAGAATATTTTACTATCACAGCTTATCCACAGTTATTGTAACTATAAAATTGTGATTGCAAAGTAATTAAAGCAAAAAAAACACATAATTACCACATTAAGCTAATGCTTGAGCACAGAGAGCACTCACGACTTTTGGATTAGTAAAGTAATGTTACAGGAGTAAGGTTTTAGCATAATTCGGTCGTCGTCATTATTAAAGCGCAACAAATTATCCTTATGTACTTTGCATACTTATAATTTTAATTAATCTCAAAAAAATAGTTGTCAGCGTTTATTCTTGCAAGTCAGGTTGTCAAACTGCTATATAAAGCAAAGATCAAAACCTTAAATCACAAAACTCGACGTAGAACTTCCCAATATATAAAATAAATGTAGTATTTTCCAAGCACTCAATAACCTACAATGTCACCTGGGTCAACTAAATAAGATATGTTTTAATTGATAATATAACAATAAACGTATATTTCTTGCCTTTTGGCTTTGAAAATCATACAACTTAACATAACAAACCCTGTTTATAGTAATAATTTTTGACCATCTAGGTATTAATATGCAATTGAAAACGATTTATTAATATTAAAAAAAAAAAAAATACTCGAGTAAATTGTCGCCCAATCACTGACAATAGGCTCACACCTAATATAAATGGTAAATTTGACAAGTTCACAAATATCATAATATTTGCAATCGAACATTTATTTCCAGAAAAAAAAGTAAAATCATAAACTGCAATTTAAAAATTAATTGGTTTTCACTTGAATTATATCAAATAAGAGAAGAGTTGCATGCACTTATTGCACACAACAAATCTCAAAAGTCTCCTGAAATATCAACACATATAAAACAACTAAGAATACATTACAACTACAATATTAAACTTACAAAAAAAACGGTAAATAAAAAATATATTAAAAACAATTTGAAACATTATCAAATCTCAAACAAATAATAGAACTGTTTACAATTCACTGCCGATAACTTTAATAATTTTTTGTAACTAATTTCATTAATGTTAATAATACCTTACCACCATCTACAACATTGTACAAATTATATATACCCACGATACCAAATGCTACTAAATTTTATTTTAATAAAACATCTTATAATTATATACGTAACATTATAGCAAATTTAAAAAACACAACAAGTAAAGACTGTTATAACATCAACACAAAGATCATTAAAACGTTGTTAAATGTCATTATTGTATTGTTAACTAATTTAATCAATCTGTGTATTAGAACAAATAAATTTTCAAACTGCTTAAAAATTGCAAAAGTTGTACCAGTTAAAAAAAAAAGATTTACTTTTACAAAACTTCAGACCAATATCTATAATTCCAACAATTGGCAAAATATTTGAAAAATGTATTACGTAGCAAGTTACAAACTATTTAGAATCTAATAACTTACACTATAATAAACAATTTGGTTGTAGAAACAACAACACATGCTATACAAAATTTAACAAACCAAATAAGTGGTTTTGAAAATAACAGTTACACATACATATGCTTTTTTTTTGTGATTTAAGCAAGGCAAACTAAAATTGCTAAATGGAAAGTAAGATGTTGTTATCATCTTATTTAACAAACAGGTACCAATTGTGAATGTAATCGCAACGCAATCAAAATTACAAAATGAGTCTATCGGTATTCCACAAAGTTCTGTCTTAGTGCTCATTATTTTTTTAATTTATGTAAAAGACCTTCCTTATGCATATTGCAGCATTCACATTTTACCCATTTTGCTGATGACACAACAATTGTAAATCAAAATAACGACGTAGCAAATCTTAAAACTGATATGCTTAAGACACAGTCAAATGCTATGGAATGGTTTCTAGCAAATAAGCTGTTTCTAAATGAAAATAAAATTAAACATTTTTTTTTTCAATGCGCAAAATTCCAAAAAATATATATCCTACTAAATGTGTAAAATTTCTTAGGATCCAAATTGATACAAAATTAATATAGAACAAACACACTTCTTATGTTTCTATTAAAACATCTCAACAAATATACGTATTGCAAAAATTGGAAAAAGTTTCTTCCTTTAAACTTCAAATGTGTGCATATTTAGCTAATATTCACTCTATACTATCCTATGGTATTTTAAATTGGGGTCACGCAGCAACAGTGTGTAATATATTTTATTTGATGAATTAAATTACAGAGACGATTGTAAAGCAAAATTTGTTGAGCTAAAAATCTTCACCGTTCCTTGTATATATATTTATGAGTGTTTTATATAAAATACAACATAACTTCATACAATACTTAATCAACATCTCTTGACTATCCAACTTGTCATGCACATCATTTAAGAACAGTTTATTTGAGGTTAAATAGATCTCGAGATAGCCCTAACTATATTGCAATTTAATTTTTTAACGTATATCTAATATAACTGCACGCTGCAATTGAATGTAGATATTTTTATCCTGTTTTATTATTAATATTATTATTATTATAGTTGATTATTTATTTATTATGTTTAATTTTTTTTTGTTACAGCTTTCATCCATCTAATTGCAGTATGTGTGTTATGTTTTCCATAGCATCTTCACACATCCTCCACATTTTCTTTTTTTTGTCTATACAGAATCTGCACACTTCTGAATCTTCCAATCATTGTTTTTTTTAATTTTCCATAACTAACCCTTTCTAGGTACTTTGGTAGTGCATCAGCTATGATATGTACATAATTTACATTATACCTATATTTATTTATTCGTGTTTTTTGTTTTTGCATTTGTATATCTCTATCTCTCATCATGATTTTCTGTCACATACCTCTTTTATCCATTTTTAGACTTACTATTTTTTCACGATCATATCCATTCTTGTTTAAATATTTTTCTTTGCTAGTTCCCATTTTTTCACATTTTCCCTTCATCTTCTCCTGTAGTCACTCTTGTAGTATTTGACATTTATTTCATTTTTTCATTTTTTTTATATGTACCTCATTGCCCGTTTTTTTTTTTAATTTTACTCTTAATTTATCTATTTTAACTTCTTCCATTACAATGTACGCTTGAGTCTCTGTTTACTGCTAATACCCATCTCCAGTATATTGTTTGCCTTTAATTTTTCTTGTTTGTTTCATTTCCAAATTTCCGCTCCGTAATAACATACTTCTACTAAACTATCAAACAATATTCCTTTTATTTATTAAAAAAAATATATATATATATTTTTTTTTATTCTTGTCCTACCGCATTATTTGTCTTATTTGTAATATTTTTTATGTGTTCATTTTCATTATTGTTTGTACAAAAAACATATCCTAGATATTTAAATGTGTTTACTTCTTTAATTTCTTTTCAATCCCATATCCACTCTACGTCTTTTTCCTCACTTTCTAAACATCATCATTTTTGTTTTATTTACATTTACTTTTAATTTTTTTTTTATATATTTTTAGGCATCTAATCATTTCTTTATTTTTATTTGCTTGTTTTGCTACAATTTCCATGCCTCTGCATAAGCCAACGACCACACTTTTTTTTACCACCACTAACCAGACAATTTATACAGCATCTCTTCTACATCTGCAATGTATGCCGTATATAAATTAGGGCTGAGTAATTATCATTGTCTTACACCTTTTGTAGTCCAAAATTTATTACTCATTTTGCCAATAACTAAGAACTGTTTCCACGTATACTTGCTCATTTTTTTTTTCAAATACGTTTACAATTTTTCTTTATTCACTTCGTCAAACTCCGCTTTTAGATCCAAAAATAACGCATATAACTTTCCTCTCTTTTTTGCTATTTTTTGTTGTTCTATATGGTGTAGTATGTATACGTTACCAATAGTCCTTCTTTTTTTCTGTCTGAAACTATTTCATTCATCTCTAGTTTTTCAGTTAGTTTTTTTGTCTAGTATGGCGTATGCTGTACTTAGTAACGTTATAATTTCTCTGTAATTTTACTTTTTTGTGTATCAAAGATACATGACCTACTCTTCAACAACTAGAAAACCATTTCTACTTCAATACTTCATTTATTATCTCACTCAATCTCTTAATCAGATCACCCGTATCATAAAACCATGCGTCATTTTGTTTTCTATCTACACCTGGAACTATTTGTAATTTTAGTCTTTTATTTGCTTCCACATCATTTCTTTTGTTATTTCATCTACATCTTATTTTAGTTCTTGTGTTGTCTTTAATAAATTAATAAAATTTGAAAAAAATGTATTCTCCAGTCTTATCAGGCCGCATTAATTTGCTCAAGAATGATCTGTTTGAAAGAGATGCTAGCCCATACTATGTCAGATCTTCTGATAATCCCAAACTCAAAGACAACACATCGTGTTAACCAAAATATAGACTTGTTGCTAAATAGAACAGTCATCCCCAAATTGCATATTGTTGAACAAACGTTGGTCTGTTTTTTTTTTGTGAGCCATAGTTAACCGTGGCTTCCGGATTGACTTCCTAAATCTTTGAGATTATTTCTCTACTCCACTAACCTTTTTGAGACTAGGTCTAAAAGTAGATGTGTGTGTCTAAGCGCACAATTGCTTATTGTTAAATGGTTGTCACATGTTTTTGACCCTGACCAGCTTGTCTACTATAACTCCGGGTCTTTAAGTAGCAATTTTAAATCTTATATATATATAACAAAAAGTTGTCTTGCAACGTAACAATACTTTAATTATAGTTGCAATTTTTGCAATCAAAACATACTAAATTATTTCTAAATTATCATCAAAATAAAACTAAAGTTATTCAATACACAACTTCTTATCATGCATTGTTTTTCAAGCGACTATTTTTTGTATAATGAAAAAGTTGAATTGTTTATTATTTAAAAATTGAATGGTGGTGGCCGTTATTACGTGATAGTTCATTATAGAAAATAATTAAAACACATTCACTATGTAATATATCACAAATATATTTAAGCCGTAACTAGTTTCAACCTTTTACAAGGCCATCATCAGACGGTGATATAAACAAGTATGAATATAAAAGAGAATTTACAAAGCATATATACAACAGTAAAATATAAAATACATGGAGAGATAGAAAATTATATTGAAATTATTATGATTAAAAATGATTATGATTTGCATACAATAATACAAATCGGACAAAGCAGATTAAACAGATAGAAAAATGATTAATGAATGGGCGATTACGCTAAAGTTAACCTACTAAGATTCAATGATTTTTGAATACATAAAAATACACATCCATTTTACGTGTTCTCTTAATTTCTTGGCGCATGTGTATCTTCCTTCGATCATTAAGCCCAGTAGTTGTTAATTTTTTTTATCTATATCCTCTTAATGCAACTAAGCACACCAAAGCATTGTACAAAACTTGTAATCTAATGATATAAAACGCAATGTAAGAACTTTATAAATAATATACTCAAATTTAATTCTGGAATTCTGGGAGATTTAATAGTACAACAATTCTCACATATCAGTTTTATCAGAAAAATATTTGTAAGCTCCGGTATACTACAAGGTTCATATTAGGGCCTTTAATGTTATTGTAAACAGGAGCAATAATCAACAAACAAATTTCCGGTATATGCAAATCTAGTTATTATCAAGGCAAAAAACGACATACCATATAAGTTAAATTGAATTGGATGAATGATGCAACAAACTAAAAGATTATGTGATTATTTATAAGGTTTAATTTTCTACACAAATTTGTAACATTTTAATAAATGATTTAAACATGCCTAATTTTGAAAGGCGTAAAGGAAATAAAATGTCAAGAACTAATAATAAGTTTATTGAACTTGAACTGATTTTCCACCATAAACATTTCTATTACTCTTTAAAAAAAAAAAAACAATCAAATTATAAATTTATATGAAAAACAATAAAGCAATAAATAGCAGTTACTGTCTATTTTATTATTAGAACTTATAAAATAAATTGAACCCTAGCAATTTTAGGTTCGATCACTGAAGTATGACTTCTGGGGCGATGTAAATAGCTGCAAAACGCAATAAATCAAAAAGTACAAATTAAATTTACAAAAGTATTTATAATTAAAATTAAAAAAATAAATTTACTACTACTATTCCAAATTTTTTATAATTACTTCCGTTAATCTTATCGTGTGTAAAATTTAAATATAATTAATCATTTCTTTTAATTAAAATCACTAAGATGTTATAATCCTTGACTGTCAATTGCATTAATCCAATTCACCTTGTCATTAAAATATATTATATCAACCTACTTAATGGCTTTTTGATTCGGATCGAGTAAACAGAAACATGATTGGAAATAAATCTAAGGTGTCGGTTGCGACCTTCTTCGCTATTCGATTTGATTTTATATTTTCATTATCGTTTACATTGGGATGAAATATGCATTTCCCGCTGAATATGCATATGTTGCAAATGTGTGTTACGTGAGGTATTAATAACCAGTTTGCATTCGTATGGGTATGGAAAATAGAAAAGTAGAAAAATGAAAATAGTTTTAGAAAGCATATTTTCATTGAAGTTAAAATATGAATTTTAAATTCTTGTTAAATTTTTATGCTTTTTATTAAAAAAACCTTTTTAAAGTAAGTAAAATATTTTCTTTTTTCGTTTGAACTTAATATTATTGTAAAATTATTTTTTTAACATATACAATATATTAAATTAAGCTAATTTGTAACTTACATTGTTTACAATGTATTTATATAATCAATATTTAGTATAAATACCGCAGAATTCTCTCTAAATCGAGTCTAGTCTGAGACAAAAATATAAATGTTGGGAAAGTATTAATATAATATACTTGTATGGTTTGTTTATGTTCTTTATTTTCGACAAGTTTCGACTAAAATGTTTTAGTCATCTTCAGGATTCTTATAATTTATAGTTTACAATTTTTTGTTATAAAACATTGTAAACTATAAATTATAAAAATCCTGAAGCATACAAGTATTATATTATTACTTTTCCAACTTAACCTCAATGTATGCATCTCTGAAAAACAACAATATAAAAATATATATGTATGGAATTTATTATTAAAAGACATTAGTCAAATATTAATAGTAGTTGAACCTAGATTTGAAACCCTATAGATTCTAGAAATATACAATTAATAATAAAATTTAATAGATTTACCAATCCCTACTTTTGTCTAAAATTTATATGTTCCATCTTTAACCTTCTTCTTCTTTCTTTCTCAACCTAATGGTAGGTAAAAGGCAACTTCAATTTTTTTTTTAATTTATGCTCCAGGTCAGTTAAATCTAGCAGAGGCTTCAAAATCAGCACATTAACTACCGGAATTGTAGAACAATGCTCCGGTAGCGGTGGGACTAATTGTTTGGAACTTGGTGCAACTGATCAGGATGCGCCAATGGATGTAGTTACCCAGTGACGTTCAACAAAAATTGGACCCTCAAGCTTCCTTTCCATTTTTGCCAAAAATAATCTCCAAAGGTAAAATGCGGGACCCGTCCCTCGGCGGAAGTTCAAATTCCTGGCAGGGCCTCCCATGCCGGATGGGTCAATGAACGGAAGCAAATCCAAATGTACCCAAAACCATTCTAGGCTACCTTTTCTTATTTGTCTGTCATTTATATTTTCCACCCAATTTTTTTCTCGGTTGGTAAAACTTCTCTCTTTTATGATAAAAAATAAAAATTTATGCCCGGAATTCGTGTCGTCAGTATAATCTGACAGAAACTTCAAAATCAGCACATGTCAATAAACTACCTGAGTTGTAGAACAATGCTCCGGTAGCGGTAGGACTAATTGTTCGGAAGTTAGTGCAACTGATCAGGATGTGCTAATGCATGTACAGCCCGACACAAATAGTGTGGCTTCTATAATAGGGAACTTAGTATACACAAAAATGATGTAGAATGTGGTTAAACTTATGTCTGTGCCCGTTTTAACATCTTTCAATCCCAGAACAACGTCACCCATGGAATGTTTAAAATGTAAGCGCAAATAAAAAATGCAAAAACGGACAAAGGCATTGGTTTAACCACATTTAACATAATTTTTGTGTATACTAAGTTGCCTATTATAGAGGCCACACTATTTGTGTCTGGCTTTAGTTACCCGGTGACGTTTGACAATAAATCGGACCTTCAAGCTTTTCCCTCATTCTTTTACCAAAAATATACACAAAAAGTAAAAAGGTAGAACCCGTCTCTCGGTTTATTCTGGTGTCTAGAAAAAAAGGCAGCTTTAAGCAAGTTTAGACAGAGTACGGCAAAAAACCGTTAATCAATAAAAAATCATGCCAACCCATCTGGGGTACTAACGGTTGACAATCTTTTTAACCACATACATAAAAAAAACATTCTCCTAGTCGGCATTAAAACTTACTTCACTAAAATGTTCTTGTAAATATGCCAAAACAGATAGGTATACATCATGTAGGTAAACGTCTAATTTGAGTAAACAAAAGCGGGATGACCTTTCTTCCAGCAACAGTGACGTACCGGAGTACTGTTCTACAGTAGCAGCAACAAATGCAAGAAAAAAAACTTGTCTGAAAAAAAAAAGAGTGCGCTCCCAGCAGTACGACTTTTGTTAGTTTTAATTATTAAGTTTTGTTTTGTATTGGCAATCTGGTTTAGCGTCGGCCTTGACAATAGAAATATGCCGACGTTGAATAAATAAATAATTAAATAGTCCTTTAGAACAGCAGTATTACATGTGTACTTGTATTGTTTTTTTCATTCAGATTTTGGCAACCTTAATCTTCCGGAATTTGATTGGATTTTAAAAGATACTCTTTTAATAATTATTTATCATATACCACCCTCTCAACCAACACTTGTACATGAAGCATTTTTTGAGTTTATCGAAAAAAACTTTGATATCAGCAATAATACAATTATTGTAGGCGACTTTAATATTCGTAATCTTCAACAATCACTGTCTGATCAGTTAAGCGGTAACTTTTTAAATTTTTTAAACTATAACAATCTTTTGCAACATAATAATAATCTAAATACCAATAATAGAACACTTGAACTTGTTTTAACGTTCTCTGATATTAAATGTTCACATTCTTGTTGTTATTCCCTATTTGTATCTGAGGATATACACCATCCAGCTTTTGCTTTTGACATCAAAGTTTCTAAAACTACTAATTTGCCGTTTTGTCCACAACAGATACTGTTTTAAAAAAGCTAACTTATCCAACTTGTACACTGCTTTTCTTGACACTGATTGGTCATTAGTGTATGCTGAGACATGTTGAGACATGTTGACGTATGTTGTGATAAAATATACCAAACAATAACAAAAATATTAGACAGACATATTCCAAAGTCCATTCTACGTAAATCTTTGTCTAGATATCCTCGGTGGTTCAATTATTATTGGCAAAAATATGTCTACCTTCAAGCAGAAACAAAACGCCAAACGCTAAAAATATTTACTACTGCAGCTGAAGCAAAAATGAAAAACGATTCAAATTAATTTTGGTCATATTTTAATTGCTTGTGTTTACAAAACTTCAAACCTACCATCAAATTTTAATTACGTCAATAATACTATTTCATTTAGAATTAAATCTATATTATCCGATAAAGTTGTGCAAGCTTCTAAACTTCCAAACGTCTAAAAGCAAAATACAAGTCAGGTCCTGATGGCATTCCTTCTTTCTTAATCAAAGACTGCGCTACTATTTTAGCCAATCCACTACATTATTTGTTTAACTTAATATTAAAAACTTAAATTTTTCCAAAACTATTAAAAATTGCTACATCAGCCCAATTTAAAAAAAAAAACAAAGAAGACATATCAAACTATTATCCAATTGCTTTAATTAACAACTTTGCCAAGAGGTTTTGAACTGATAATAGTAAAACGGCTTTATTTTGTAGTAAAAAGTCTAATATCAGATAACCAACACGGTTTTGTTAAGAAAAGGTCTACTGCGTCGCATTTGCTATGTTTTACAAAATTTGTTTCCACATCTCTCAATATGCAACAGCAAGTAGATGTAATATACACTAATTTCAATAAGGCCTTTAAACAAGCAATAACAATCTCTGTAATTTATTACAGTCATATCTTAATGACCAATTGCAGTATGTTAAGGTTTTAAATTTCAAATTTACTAACTATCCAGCACATAGTGGTGTTTTTCAAGGGTCCAACTTAGGGCCAATAATTTTTATAATTTTTGCAAAACCTTACAAAATCAATGTCTACTATATGCTGACGATTTAAAAATATTTTTTACATATTCATCTATAGCTGATTGCATATCCCTTCAATCTGATAATCAAATGGTATCATACTATCGCAAAAAATCAAACACAGTTTTTGATTATACCACTGACAACCAACCATTACCAAATATTACAACTTACAAAAATTTTGGTGTGCTGTTTGACAGTCAATTAACATTTAATAGTCACATAGACAATATTGTCAATTCAACACTAAAATTGCTAGAATTTATTATCAGGTCAGCAAAACCATTCTATAATAAAGTTTATGTGTTACTACAAAGATGACCACTGGGGTAGTGGTCGTACAGATTATGACGTCCTATTCAACCGTTTTAATTTTGACTTTCTTCAAGATCGTCGTAGAAACGCTGATATATTGCTGGCTACTAAGCTGGTTTGCGCAGATGTGAATTGTACAATCTTATTAAGCAGTTTAAATTTCCATGTACCAAGACTAGCAGCTAGAAACTATCCAACATTTAATTGTTTTAGGTCGCACGAAATTTAGAACTAAATGCACCGATAAAGAGAGTGATGAATGCTGTCAACTCCGTAGCGCCCAAACAAACACTTTCATAATCATAAATAAATAAATAAATAAATGATATACAAAAACGCTCACAATTTGTTTTGAGGATTCTTAAGAAAAAACAGGCAAAACTTTGATAGAAAATTATTTTGATCAAAACGACAGTTTCGGCAAAACAAGTTTTTCTATACTTCAGAAATAAAAACAAAACATTGTTGGCAATTAATTAATTAATTTGTTATGTCTTTCCAGAATTAAATAATAAAATCAAATGTTAAGCCCGCCATATAATGTTCACTAATTGTATAGTCCGAGCTGCGGATGCGTTTATTCTAAAGTCTAGCGGTCAGCTGACCGATCTGTTGGTTCACTGGTCAAACAACAATATTGGTTTAGCTGTGGATTTTCCTTTTTTTTCTTTATAGGTGCCACTTTTTTTCCGCAATTTCACAAATATCATCTTTCCACCGTATCTGTGGTCTTAAAAACTCTCCATTTATTACATCCTAGTCGCCAGTGTATAAGTTTATTTGTCCATTGAACGGTGCACTGACTGGATACATGGCCCGCCCAACTCATTTCAGTCGTGTTGTTAGTACCATAACATCTTGTACTCGAGTTTTTTTTCAAATTTTCTCGTTCCTAATCCGATTGCTAAAGTTTATCCTCAACATTGCCCGCTAAGTAGATTGTTGAAAGTTTGCACTTTTTACTGTTAGTGCCATGATCTCCAATCCATATTTTATGACCGGCAAAATGCACATGTTAAAAGCTTTCTTCTTTATGCTTAAAGTTATAAAAAAATAAACCGTAAGTTTTCAAACAAGGCCACTCAAACTCATCTGGGTATCTTCGCCATTTGGTTATATTTTTGTATGTTCTAAGTATATGTATTCTTGTACAACTTTGATTGGCTAATATTCAATCGATATAACTTGTTACTTTGGACGCTGCTGTGGATTAATTGTTTTAAAAGAACTTCGACGTAGGAAAACATTATCGCTTTCAAGAAAAAGTGCCGGAATTTTTTTTTTTTTTTTTTGGTGCTAGGAAGAGAATTTTCCTAAAGACTCGCAAAAGTCGGATTCACCCTCACGGGCGCCTACCGACTAAACTCCCCCGACTTTGACTGCTGGAAGTTTGTCCTTTTGTGGACATAGCCTTCCTGAATAGTTGTGTGTTCAACACGGGAAATATTTACATAGTGCACATATGTGACAACCATATAGGTGATGCCTAGAATAAGTAAGATCTGGTTCCACTTCTAGGTCTGAGTTTCAGACTGACGAGCCGGGTCTGAAATTATTAGACGTCTAGTCGTCTAATAAAACATTAGAAGCTTTTAATAGCTTGACAAAATCATCATTACTTGTTTGCAATAAGCAAAGTAACAGCTGATCTTTAGCTGATAGAAGAGGAGCGCTAGGCGCAAATCCCGCAGCCTGTGCGGAGGATTTCTCTCCGCTTGCGTTGGGACCGCTCCGTGGAAGAGCACGAGACTGCTTACGGAGAGCAGGTGTCTTACTAGTGGCGTAGCTGTTGCGGCTAGCCTTTAGTTTCTGGTAAACCAAGCAGCCCTGATAACTTGCCGTGTGGTCCCCACCACATGCGACGCATTTCGTTAAATGGCCGCTCTCTTTAGTGAGAGTGCAACTGGCGCTCGGATGAGCTCCGGCGCAGTTGACGCACCGACGCAAAATTTTTTAAAGCATTTTTGATTATAGAAGAACTACATGTCAACTATTGGCAAAGTGTAGAAAAAAAGTGGGAGGATACCGTTCTGTGGTTCCCACTCTAATTGTTAAAAAAAGCTCAGTCACTCAAGCAACCAAAACTGCAGTCTCATTGCAACTTAATTTGCGTCTGCTAGTAGTTCTCAAAATTATAGTAACAAATTCCTGCGTCAAAACAGTTATAAACTTTGTTAAATTTATTTTCTTTTTGCCCTATAACTTTTTCTTTTCATTGACATAAAAACCTCCTACAAACCTGGTACAGACGATATGCTTTACCAGGTTATCTATCACCGGAAATGTTGGAAAGAATCCATTATATTGCCGTTGCTAAAGCCGGACAAAACAAATTTTATAAAATAATCAACAACCGTCAATTGTAAATGCTAGAAAACTGCAGTCTTTTAGCTTTTAGGAGGTAGAATATTCCATCCAAAACGCTTTCTTAGCAAGAAAATGCCACATAGCGGTGTTTGTCATTCTCTAGATTGAAAAACACTGTATGATATAACTTAACGTTATAGATTTTTGCATAAACTGAACGCATGATGATCCGGAAGTCGTATGTCTTTTTGATTAAGTTTTTCATACAAGATCGCAAGTTTAAAGTAAAGTTAAGAATCATGTAACGGTCATATCTTGCTATCAACAAAATGTTTATAATTAAAAATAATGCGGAGAGAACAAACAAATAAATAAATCAAAAGAATAAAAAATAAAAAAGATTAATTTTTTGTTGGTCGTTGAAGCCACGAGATAAAAAAGCGCGCGCCTTCGGACTGAACGGTCTGGAGAATAGAATTGTTGTTGTGGCATTGTACAAATTAGTGTTAGTTAACTCATTATTCATTATCATCCTTATTCCCCCCAATTTAAATTCATTCCGTATTCAAAATTACTGCGTTGTACGCGTTCCAATTTAATTTAAGTACCGCTTAGATGTATAGAGATATTAATTAGTTCATATATATTTGTAATAGCTTGCCAGGTTCTCATCATTTCTACCATATATACATACATTTATATAACATTATATCCACCAGTTAGAACGGAGTAAATAGGTCAGTTTAGACAGAAGGCAGACGGTAGGTTTTGAATTTAGTGGTTTTCCCGCTAGCCGCAAAGTCCATCCCAAGGCAAAACCAGCACGTAGATGCTACAATGTTGCCCAAAGTCCATAGCACCAGCCGCCGAAGACTTGTGAAGCCACGTGCGCGCTCCTTTTTCCCAAGATAAATCCCCTCATTCATTTAAGCGTCCGAACAAGGCTAATTAAATTTATTTTGTTTATAACTCAATAATTACTTAAACGGTACTTTTCTCGCCCTTATGGCAAACGACATGTTATTATATATCCGTAATCTTAACATAAATTATTTAAATAAATATTAATGCCCATATTGTTTGTATTTTTTTCTCTTCTTTGTTATTGATAGTGACTGGCACCCAGCATCATTTACAAAGTAAAAATCATCGAGCCACTCCCAGCACCCTGAAAATGCTTCCGGAGCGGTGAGGCGCATTTTCTTAAAAGAAAGCGTCGTCACAATCACTAACTTAAAATCATTCTATCTATAGAACGGTGATTCCCAAGAGTTATACAAAATCTAAGACTGACACTCCGCCATGCAAATCGCATCGCCATCAAATTGGCTACGCTTCTAGATAAATAGAATTGTATTGGATAGTCATACTGACGTAGTGGCAGGTAGAATGCAATGCAATTGGCAAAGCAAAGTCCTGGTTTTAGATTGACTACGGCTGCACGGTGTACTCAGCCGGTTGAAAACACCAAATACAGTCCACAACGCAAGCATCAAATACATCAAATGATCATTTTGGACAAGTCCCGCTGGTAGCAGTAGCATTATACTTACGTACGAAGCGGTAGAGTAAGCAAAAAAAAAACAATAACCGACTCATGTTTACCGTCAACAAAACGCAGCTACACAAGTACAGAATTATGCCCATCGTCACTAGGCCAAAGTGCGTCTCAGCGCAGGAGCTGGAGGAGAAACTCAGTGTAAACTACCCAATGGTATTTAAGGTCAATTCCAGCAAAGTTTTACCTTGGTTGATCCCAAAACAAACAAAATAAATGCCCCGACGTCTTGCTTCTAAGTTTCTTAAAATCCCAAGAAATACAAAGCGTATAATAATATATGCATTATTAAGGGTTTTCCAATAAAAAGTTTCATTTTGAATAGCAGGCTATTTGGCAGCTGTCAATTTTGAAGCTATTATCTTTTGACTTTTGACATTTGACAAGTAAAAACTACGCCATTATTAAAAATAAAACAATTCACGCTTCAACAACGCATTGAAATGATTAAAATTCACTACAAAAATGGTAAAAAGTTTGCAAAACTGAAGCAATTTTTGGTCGTCGTAAAGCACTTTTTCGGCCGGCAATAATAAACCTCGTGAAAAAATTTAAGCTGTTGGGACAAGTTTGTGATGTGAAGAATCAAAACCGTGTGCATCGCTTAAGAACACATGAGAATATTGCTGATGTAGCCCGTAGTATTGAAAAAAAACAGGTTTGTCGATTCCTCATCTATCTTTGGAGTTAGACATTCCACAAACGACATTACATCGTATTTTGCATAAAGACTTAAGTTTTAAGGTTTATAAAGTTCAGTTAACTCAAGCCGGTCAATCACCATAAACGTGGTATCTTTGCTAATTGGGTCCTTTAAATGCATCAAAATGATCCGGAATTTCATCAAAAAATCATCTTCAAAATTGTCGCATTTAGGGCTCAAAAATTCCAAAAATGATTGTTAAAAAGTCTTTGCATCTTCAACGTGTCACTGTTTGATGCGGTTTTTGATCTAGCGGTGTAATTAGACCCTACTTTTTTGAAAACGAGGCTGGTGCAACTGTTAGGTGAAAGATGGCGCTAAGTGCCACACAAGCAACAAAACAATTGCAATATTGCAAGAAAAGTTTCCTGATCTTGTTATTTCTCTAAGAGGTAATCACAACAACCAAGATCTTGTGATTTAACACCTTTAGACTTTTTTCTTTGGGGTTACGTAAAAGATAAGGTTTATGCCAATGCTCCACAATCGATTCAAGACCTTAAAGATGAAATTCGAGAAGTTATCGAGGACATACAAATGTGCAAATTGGTCATAGAAAACTTCATAAAAAAATGTGGTACTGCAACCGTAACCGTGGCGGTCATTTGACTGATATCGTTTTCAAATATTAATGACATACCTTCCTCTTAATAATGAAATAAACATTTATTGATTTTTCTTAATAAATACCCGTTTTTTTTTTTTTAATATCAAAATGAAACCTCTTATTTGAAAACCATGTGCAAATTGGTCATAGAAAATTTCATAAAAAAATGTGGTACTGCAACCGTAACCGTGGCGGTCATTTGACTGATATCGTTTTCAAATATTAATGACATACCTTCTTCTTAATAATGAAATAAACATTTATTGATTTTTCTTAATAAATACCCGTTTTTTTTTTTTAATATCAAAATGAAACCTCTTATTGGAAAACCATGTGCAAATTGGTCATAGAAAATTTCATAAAAAAATGTGGTACTGCAACCGTAACCGTGGCGGTCATTTGACTGATATCGTTTTCAAATATTAATGACATACCTTCCTCTTAATAATGAAATAAACATTTATTGATTTTTCTTAATAAATACCCGTTTTTTTTTTTAATATCAAAATGAAACCTCTTATTGGAAAACCCTATATAAAAACTGTTAAAATGTAAAACGTCATCTCACAGCTCATTCTGACGTGCCGAGTGTCGCCCTAAGTGTAAAGTCTATGTACTTGGTCAATCCACTAGCCTAGCTAGTACAAGCTTTGGTATTCCGCCTAACCGTGTTTAGACAAAACGTTATTTGGATGCCGAATCATATGAGTATTAACGGCCACAAACTTGCCAATGCAGCTGTCCAACAGTCAGCAGACGCAAATTCTACGGACAGCATTCCAGTAAAATTCAACAACCTCAATGAATGAGTAATTTCAAAGGTTATCGAAGATTGAGACGAGATGTAAAACGGCTTCAAAAGCAAATTTAAGAAAATCAAGTTTTCCGTGACTGCATAGAAGTTGCCGATAGATCTTAGCAGAAAAGAGAAGATTGTGCATAAAATATACCTAACTGTTTTGTAAACTTATATAAAAACTCAGAACTTAAAAAAAAATAACTGCACTTCTTCAAAAACACTTTAACATATTTCAGTAACAAGTAAACAAAAAAAACCTTTTGCTTATCCAAAACAAAATAGTTAATAACTCTATATTCTTGAAATTACAACAAAGAAGCTCTTAGAAGCGTTTATAACACTTAAAATAAATATTGCTGAAATCACATAGAAGCCGTTTTATTAACCCAGTTATTTTAGATCGTTAATAAGTTATAGGATATTTCTATTAAACAAAAACAAAACAAAAATATATCATTTTTGTATTAATAATAAGTAGCTTAAGGCATTATTTTTTATATCGGAAATATACTCCAAGATTAATTAAAGTTGTTAAAGTCTTTAGGTTTAGCCATTCAACCACTCCAGCAAAAAATACTTAATATAATTAACCAAAGTATAGTTTATGGAAAATCAAAAATATTTAAGTTAAGAGTACAGCAAGGACAGAACTTCAAGGTTAATAACCATTTTTAAATTTCTGCTTACAATCAATCTATATTGTTCAATATATCATCAGTTGTTAAAGTTGAATAAAAAAACTATTATAAAATTATATAATATTATTAATTTACATGCAGAACTTAAATACAAATGATCTATAAATTAGATTAAAAAAATGTTCCGCCAAATTTATACTTTTGATTGCGTAAATAATTTATCTTGTGTAACATTTAATTGATGAAACTGATTCACTATATTTACTCTAAAATAACAAAATTAAATAAAACCAGTTTGCAATAATAATGTTCAATTAAATGCATATCCTTATATAATAAAAATAAATAGTAAATCATATACAGAAGAATATACCAAGTATGTACACATTTCATGCTGTAATGATCGCGAAAGGTCGAGCGCAATTATCTCTATGCTCAATTGTGGCCATTAAATCATAAAAATGTGTAATTATCAAACTATTATGTACATTTTTTATAGTAGAATGTGCAATACACTTGCATTTAAATACATTTTAATTTTTATAATATAATTTTATTAATTATTAGTTTATACCCAGTTATAAACAAATCAATATAAAACTTAATCAACGTTTTAAATTATAATGTCAATTTTATTTAATTAATTATAACTGCAACATTTGATTAATTTAAAATTATATATTACAATCATGCAATTTAATAATAAAAATCAAAATAACTAAATATTATTAAAAATTTTGTTTTGTAATTTATTTTAATTATACATAATTATTGCACTTATACAGTAATTGGTAATGAATAAATTTAGCACAGTTTCTATGGATTATGAAAGAAAAAATGTAAACAAATTGAAGGTCAGTTTTTTTTTCATTAAGAGTTCTCTTTCTTTGTAAGTAAATATATCCGTTGTACCTCCTAAGAGAAATCAACGTTAAAGCTAATAGGATTAGTTGAAGTGTGTGACAATGTCTTTAATATAACAAATAAAACAAGATGAAAAAAATATAATATGGTCTTGCTTTTATGTGCTGAATATGAGTTATAAAATATTAAACAAAAATTATTATAGAACATTGTCATGAAACTGCTGATAATAATAGTATGCCTATTATGCATTTTATATCATTTTCATAATGTTTGATTTAAAAATTACATAATATGACACAACAACATGAAAACACCTTTTTTCAACAATTTGCCAAAAATATCACCTTGAAGACAAGATTAAAGCAGTTTGTGAATGGACCATAAATGGTTACGGATCAGTCTCTGATATTTGGAAGCTTATTTCATTTGTTGATGATATTGTTAAAAAATCTGTCTTTAAGATAAATTTGGTCCTTAATCTTTAAACTGTCAGTGAATAATTGTTAGAATTTTTTACAAGCTTTGTATTAAGTAACTATTTGTTTAGATTTTCCTTAAATATTTTAAAAAAATATCTAAGTCACATTATTCATCTAAATAAATATTCTCAGTTTATAATACTTTATCCTTCAAAGTATCTAATTTCTATTTAAATTATTTAATAGTAAAATAAGCAGTTAAACCAGAGAAAATAAAGATGAGAACTTCACGGTTGTAATGGTTGAAATAGACTTTAAAAAAACTAGAATAACTACACAAAATGGAAAATCAAACAAAATATTGAACTAAACTGCCGCAGATGCTACAAGTGTAGGCATTTGCGGGTGCTGATAAGCACTAACAACCACAGATCATACAATAGAAGATAAGTCAATTCCCTATAAATATTTCGCCACGAGTTTTAGCGCCTCTTCGGTCCTGGGAAGAAACATTAAGTTTGTAAAACGGACGCCTAGCGGCGCTGAGTTACGTTGCTTGCCATTTTCCCTCTTTATTTTCGGGCTGGGAACTAACAACGGCAGAGTTAAAAATGGCAAATCCTCACAGAATTTGCAAATAAATAAAAATTCTATTAAAATAAATAATAATTCTTTAAAATAAACAAAATATAAATTCTGTAAAAATAAATAATAATACATATTATAGTCCTATAACTGCTATCAGTTATAGAACTGTAATATATATTATTACAAAATGACACTTTTAATTTATATTTGCAAATACCTGGTGGTGACATTGCCTTTGAGGCAATCCCTAAAACTAAACTATAAAACTAATAACAATAATAACTAAAAACCTATTGTATGATCTGTGCTAAAAACTATGGAAACATCGAAGTAAACGCGAATAGGTTATGCCCGTTACGCCGGCATTCATGGCATGATGCGCATGAAATTGTGCGTCTAAATAAACAGCTGTTCGACCTTGACGGAAATAAAATAAAACCATTATTCGAGCCACTGCTTGGATCCTGGGTCAGTGCAGTTCGTGAATTATACGTGTGGCCATATCCGCTATACCTATTGATACCCCCAGCTAACAACAATACGTAAAACCAAGTTCCTGCAATAAAACACGTTCAAGAGTCAATAATACTACGTCATTAACTACTGTCAAAATAAATATCATCATTATGCATCAAAACAAAACAAAGTTCAAATTAAATAAATGTATATATGACAATAACTTCAACACCGCAATAGAAGTGACAAATAGCAAGATTATTATAAATTTTTTTAGACAAACACACCGCTTTATACTCTACCTTACCATCTATTTTACGGCCAACAGGCAGTGCTGCTTACCTTAACCAAGCGCAACGTTCCCGCCTCTTTCAGGAACGCGTCAACCAATGAGCAGCATTAGGATCAAAACCAGCGCAGACGAGAAATTCCGGCAGTCACTCCGGAGCATTGACAGCGAACACTTCGACAAGAAAATAATCATGTCCAAGCCGAACCCAACTAGATACTACTCACGATCGACGACCCCCGCAACAAAACTGACAACTAGGATAGTTTACGACTCTACAAAGACAACACCGAACGCAACACTCTCGCACTTAGCGTATACGACAACCTCTGCAACACACATGGCTTTGAAAATGGGTTACCAAGACGCCGAGTGCACCACTCACGCACTTGGCCAACAAAAGTTACACTCAAACGAACTTGAATGTATGGCTATATTATAGACCATAAAGAACCAATAACAAACCGCTACTAAGGTTAGAAAGGTCAACCGATTTAAACGCAAAATTTACGAGATAGTCACTTATAAATGTGTGGCTATATTATAGACCATAAAGAACCATTAACAAACCGCTACTATGGTTAGAAAAGTCAACCAATTTAAACGCAAAATTTACAAGATGGTCACTTGTCCTTCAAAAATTATTGTTTACAATAGAGCATACACCAGGTGCTATAAACCATCTACCGACGCTTTATCGAAAAATCCGGGCACAGAATTTATAGAAAAAGACATAGATAATGTCGAGCGCCTACTACCACCTGGACTAGTGACCCAGATTCAGAAATCAAACCGCCTACAACAAGCATACTCTCTGTTAAACCGCAAATACAGAAACAAAGAAATGCAACTCAACGTTTTTGAAGATGAGACTCTGGCAGCCATAGTGCGACGTTACCAGACAACTTGTTCACAAACAAAAGAGGTCATTAGGCAACATCAGGAAATGCTCTTAGACCCGGAGTTAACAACAGAAAACATTGGATATAAGGTGGAAAAAGCAGGAGATCTTCTACGCACGCTGAACAGGCACGACCAACTGGTAGTACCACAAAAGCAAAAGCAAAAGGTGTTAAAATACTATCATTTAAATGACATCGCAGGCTACCCAGGCAGAGATAAAACTTTCGCTGAAAGCAATCCACTGGCCCCGAGTCAAGAAAGACGTTCAAACATTTGTACAAAAGTGTTTAGTAACTGCCCGATCAAAATCAGGACACGCGGGAGCAGAAAACCCGCTACGTTCACACACGAACAGTAAACCTTAGGAACAAATTACAATAGACTACGTTGGCCTTTTGGATGTCACAAAAGGAAACAAATATGCCTTTACAATCATGGACATGAGCACCAGATGGGTTGAAGCCATACCCGTCCCGACCGCGATATGTAACGTAACTACGAGAGCACTAGAAAAACATTTTTCATCAATATGGCTACTTCAAAGTCATATTATCTAATAATGGGACACAGTTTTCGAGCCGTCACTTTAAAAACGCAGTGAAATAATGGAAATGTCTGCACCAGACTACAGCCACATACCATCCTCAGGCAAATCCGGTCAAACGCCGCCATGCCAAACATAAGAAGAGTCTAAGAAGCTTGCTGAAACAAAACCTACAAAAGCAATAAGACAAACTTATGAGCTTGGCGGTGTTTCACTTATTGGCAACGCCGCTATCCGCGCAAGGAAAATGTGGCAAAGGTGTACCAGCCAGGGGACAAAGTGATAGTTAGGAGCCGATCTCAAAGTCTAGCAAAGAAATGGTTAGGCCTAAAAAAATTGATAACATCTGCAAGCGGGCACTGTTACCCCAGCAAAACTACATTTGGACGACATAAGACCCGCTCCAACAATCAACAACGTTCACAGCTTCTATGACAAAAGCAAACTTCTGTAAAAAAAACAGAGTGCAACACCCTCGCACTCGACATATTTGACGACACACATGGCTTTGAGAATAAGTTACCAAGGCGCAACAAAAACGCCGAGTGAACCACCCACGCACTATATAACTATTTTTGCTACGCCCCCAACCTTAAGAATTAAAAACTGGCACACACCGCCGACACCGGGTAAACCACTCCCGCACTCGGCTTTTACAACAACCTCCACAATGATCCAGGCCAACGCAACCGATATGACCACAATGACAACAACAAGTGCAACACCCACGCACTCGGTTCTCTTAAACTATTTTACGGAAAAAAGCGACCTTCAGCCGCTGAACACCACTCTTGACCACCGTACTGGAACATTAACAGCACGGAATAGACCAAGAAAAAGGATGATCGTATCTTTGGACCTCCGTATAGTCTCCCCGACCCCTGGAGGAAATTAAGCATTTTATAAATACAACAATGACAGAAAATACTGCAAAAACTTAAAAGGAAAAAAATACACAAACATCTCACAATCGTTATACTACCTATTTGTCTAAAAGAGAGTAGTTTTAAAAACAGAAAAGACGATACAATTCAACAACGATGTCTCTCAGGATTCAGTATTAGATTTAAACCTTTAAAACACTCTGTATGACGGTCTACTAAAACAACCTAAATCAGTAGCGCTGTATTTAAACTTTCCTCTTTCTTACTATGTCAAAGACAAAATACAAAGTATTAGCTATATCAAAAGTTAAACTAAGCAACAAATCTATTTCTAATTCTTTTTCAAATTGTCTTCTTAAAGTTACAATCCTATATAATTTTTTTTGGAGCCTCCATGTTGTTGATACAGCTTCAAAACAATATAGCCATAAAATAGTCAAACAAACATAACATACTGCAAAATTTGCGTAAAATTGCAGAGATAAGCAAAATTACGTATCAATAAGTATCAGAAACCATTAAACAAACAAAAATTTTTAATTGTTTATAAAAAATACCAATTAGTATAACGTGCCTGATATAATGTTTCATTAAATACTGAAAAAGTTTTAATTGTATAAAGTGTATTAGTTGTTAGGTAAAAATACAGATAAAGTAAAAAATACAAATTTTACCAACCTAACGGCAGTCAAGATTGATAACAGATTATCAGGATCCTTAAAAAATAAATGCATACTTGCAAAAAACATTTGCATTTGGTTTGGGCCAAAAAACTTAAAAAACTATTTGTAAAACCTAATTTAGAGTAATACATTTCAGCTATACAAAAACCTGCACATGGTGCCCGCTACTAAATGACTAACGAGGCTCTGGCAATAAAGTCATAACAATATAGCAATTCCAATATGAATTATAAAAAACTAAATTTACCATTGTCTAAAACATCTAGTCAGCGTGAAAAATTATGACTTTAACATCCTAGCTTAGCAAATATTAAAACAGAATAAAATCTTTCAGTGAGCACAGCTAGTCTAAAACTACACACTTTAAAAAAGTTTGCCTCAAGAAATATAATGGAGGCATAGATTTGCTTTCACTAAACAACGCAATCTTATTAAGAAAAGAGAACAACAAAATTTTAAAATTGCAATATACAACACAAGTTATATCCAAAAAGAGATTGACTGAACTGAAAATTGAAATAAATAAAATCACAATGATATATGTCTAGCAATGGGTGATATTAAATTTTAGTAAATATGTGAAAAATTGAGAAAAAAGAAACGTTTGTGATAAAAGAATACTAGATTTTCTCCTACAAAACAATCTTTATTAAATAAGAAGTTTTGTCTATAAAAAAAAACAGAAAATGAACTTGAAAAAACCCAGGCGGCAAAGCTTGTAAAAAAATAGATTTTCTAATCTCAAATATTAAAGAGACAGTCAAAAACGTAATAGTACTCAACAACCACAAAATGGTGAAAAGCAGAACCTAAACAGACCTGGGTACAAATGTATAAACTCACAAAAAGAATAACTAACCAGGCATGGTCAACTCCACTGGGTATTAATAAATTAAAAAAAAAGATGTTGTCAGTACATTAAGAAATTAAAAATCATTCAGGCACAAACATAGAAAGTCTGAACGACACAATAACTAAAACTTTCAAAAAAAAAACAAGACATTAGTTTTGATGTTAAAAACTCGATAGCCTAACAAAGCCAAATAAAAAACAATCCAAATACAACCAAAAAAAAGCTAAAAAAAAAAAACAAAAAGCAGAGAAATCTTCAAAACCAGTAAAAAATAGAATTAGCAACTTAATGAAGAAAAAAAATCAAAACTTAAAAGTATGCAACAGAATATAATCACAACAAATAAAAAGGTTATACTAAGCACAGTAAAATAATTATATTATGACCCAAATACACCAAACACCAAAAGAATCTAATGTTAATCAAGGATCCAAAAGAAACCAAATATCACTATCGGAAAAATTACTTAGAAAAAACAAAATAGGCAAAGAAACTATACAAGCAGGAGTTTTTGACTAGAAAACTAAAAACACTAATTTACCTATGAATACATAGTAGCACAATTTTAGACAAATGATACAAGGCAATTACTATCCTGCTCTAGAAAAAATTAAAATAAAGCTGAATTGCAAAACTATCAACCCATAGTAGTCCAAGAGCTCGCATCAATAAAATGCAAAAGTTTTTGAAAGCTTGATATTTTGAGATTGGGTTTTATTTCAATCATGAAAAGGTAGCCTAGAGTCATCAGGTCTGCAAAATTAATTAGCACTTCAAAACGATTTTTGGAAAGCTTAAAACTTGTAAATTATTAGTGAATCTAATCTAAAACATGAATCCAACAGTCAGACAGCAAAATAATAGGACCCGTAGAGTCAGCGCTACACTATACATGTCAAAAATAAAAATGATGCTAGCGCAAATGTTTTTTCAAGTCTCAAATATTGCCAAAACATGAATTTAATGTATAAAAATCACAAAACTAATAATCAGACACAATTTTGTTGGGACCCTGTCAGTCAGCAATCGCTAGAAGTGAAAACAGCAAATCATTAAATTCATTTATACATTAAATAATTGATTTGACAATATTTGAGCCTTGAGAAAACATTTACTAATAATATACAAATTTTGAGCTTTCAAAAAACAATTTGGAGGTGCTAATTAATTGTACATATTTGCAAGCGTCTCAGTTCTAGGTGTTCCGACGGCAGACCTGCTGACTCTAGGCTAGCTTTTCATAATTGAAATGAAACCTAATCTCAAAATATTAAGCTTCCAAAAGCTTTCCGACTATAACTTTTTTGAGCCAATTCTACAAATTAGCACACAAATAAACACAAGCATAGATTACAGATACTCTGTTAATCATAACATAAATTAAAAAAATGTTCATAAATTTTATTAATAGTGTCATATAAAAAAATGGTACATTTTATATACGTTTTTATTCTCCGAAGTGAAAAAATCAAATAGTATTAATTTTTAAAGAATAAATGTTTGTTTGCAGAATTTTCTAAAATGCACCATTCCCAAACAACCTCTTTTAATGTTCCAAAAGTAGTCAGACTTCATGGGAATTCTTACCTTACTTGGTATTGCCTCTCTATATTTTTTAAACTTTAGTAGAATCGTTCGCCCTTTTTATCACTTATATCTCCTAGATTTTTTAAAATTTGTCAAAATGACTGTATAAAAAATGAACTTTAATGCTCATGATGCAACCCAGACTATAAAAATTCTTGATACATTTTTAAACAAATTCAACATAATTGTCTGCTTTTTTATTTCATAGAAAATTTTTGAAAAAATTCCTTGCATTTTTTACACTTCAATTATATAATTTAAAAAATTTGAATAGTTGACTAATTTTTTAATTTGTTTTAGTTTTTCAAAGCTCAGTTTGTAAAATTCATTGCGCATTTATTTAAAATATTGACCATCTAATTTTAAAGCTCTAAGAAACTGCTTTATTAGGCCCAGTTTTATGTGAAAAGGAGAAAATATAATCTTTGAATGCTCTACTAAAGGTTGGTGTATTACATTTAAGTTCCCAATATTTATACCACCTCTTGCCACGCCAATCTTTCAGAATCCAATGCTTATCTTTAACTTTGCTGTCTTATAAACACAAAAAACATAGATACTTCGTAAATCCCCCTTGTTGACCAAGTAAGTAGTTGACCATTTTAAAGTCCACACAAATGATCACATATGATCATTTTACATAATTAGTTCCATTAACTTTTAAATTGCATCGTAGTCTTCTCTGAGAAGTACTGAGTGCCCAATAAGAACTGAACCGTATTTATTCCCATTATGAAGCAAAACTAACTTCAAGCTCCTCTTCAAACTGTCCAAAAACAATCGCCACTCACTTAGGTCATATAGTGTCACATCTATAAAATTTAATAAACCTGGCACATCATTGCAATAAATAAAATCACTGTCCACTTGAAAAAAGATTGTAACTTTAGTACCTAGTTTGAGCAAATTTTTTTCATTAAGCTTGAAAGCTAGCATCTCTGATGCTTTTTGGCCTAGTTAAATTTATGAGGTGTAGATTGTGTAGAAGAACCGCATTCACAATCCATAATAATAATAATAATAATAATAATAAATCTTTATTTACATGCTGCACAGTTTTTTACAGGTACGAAAAATTACTTAAAAATAATACAAAACAAGTCATATTAACTATATTTAAAGAATGGACAAAACAAATATAAAAATCACATTTAAAAACTACAATTTAAAAATATTATTATTATTCAACTAATACTAATAATGTATATATATATATATATATAATTTAGTCTAAAGGATATTCGTTTACATTATAGTATACATTTTGAATTAGAAATTCTTTGAAACGTACTTTAAAAACATTATACACAGTTTTTTCTCGAATATCTTTCGGCAATCTATTATAAAATGTTATTCCTGCGTATTCTGGCGATTTTTCGTACTTACACAACGTATGAGCTTGCGGACTGATAATATTTTTATTTCTTATGTTATGGGAGTGTACATCATCCGATTTTGTAAATAGTTGTAAATTTTTTTAATAAAATTAACCGACTTGTATATATGGCCATGTATGAGTGAAGTGGTACGAAACATATTTTTTTTATGTTGCAACTTTAGGAATCGGTTCTTTAACATAAACTCTGGTCCCCTGATTTTTTTAGATTTTTTGTGCTACCCAGTGCCAAGATATTTAGGGTACAACTTTCAAAAATGTCAATTTTTTACCTTTTTTGCAATTTTTAAACGCCTGTAACTTTTTAGGAAATTTTTTTGGCAAATTATTGAAGATAACATTTATTGTTTAAAATTGATCAAAAATTCTACAAAAAATGTGTTAGAGACATTTCCGTTAATTTTTAAAATGTTTTTATTCTATTAAAAACAGATTAAAAAAAAAAACGTTGGGTTTTTTTAATTTTTTGTTTAATAGGTCAAAAAAATACTTTTATTTGTTATTGATATACTTTTACTTTTTTTTATTGATATAATTTTTAGGATGGGCAATAAAAAACTTTTCAAGAAATCAGCAATTTAATTTTTGTAAACAGCCAAAAAAAACAACTTTATTCTGCAATCGTTGCGATTTACACCTAATGCTTTAAATTATTTTAGGTAATTTAAATAACCAGTTTTGATTTTACAATCGGCTTTGACGTAGATGTTCCAGCGATTATGAACGCGTTAGAATAAATATAACAACTCCTTTGTTTGACTTTAAGAAAAACGTATTACATCGATCATTTTCAATTAGTTTGTTGGATGTATTTAAAGGGATTGAGAAACTTAAATGTAATTTTAGCACTGGACCGGACGGTGTTCCATCTATGCTGTTAAAACAATGTATTTATTCAATTTCTATGCCATTGCACTTACTTTTTGAGGCTTCTCTTAATGAAGCCAAGTTTCCTTCAGTTTGGAAACAAAGCTACATTATGCCTTTACATAAATCTGGAGCTAAGGAGGATATTACTAATTATAGAGGTATATGCATCCAGTCTGCTATTCCTAAGTTGTTTAATCAAATTGTAACTGGTCAAATACAATGGATGTGCAAAAGCATTTTAGTGGAACAGCAACATGGGTTTCGCGAGGGTCGTTCTACTCTTACAAATCTTCTTTGTTACGAAAATGATCTTTTGAATGCCTTTCAATCAAGAGTTCAAGTAGATTCTATTTACACAGATTTTTCTAAGGCTTTTGATCGCGTTAATCATAGTATTTTGATTGCTAAGCTTCGGGCTTTGGGTTTTCATGAATCTGTTGTTGCGTGGTTGTCGAGCTTTTTGGAAAATCGTACACAGTGTGTGAAAATTAATAACTTTTTATCACAACCAATTGTTGTTCCTTCTGGGGTTCCTCAAGGATCTCATTGTGGACCAATTCTGTTTTTACTCTTTATTAATGATCTTGTTTATTCTATTAATTCTTCGTCTTATCTTTTATTTGCTGACGATCTTAAAATGTATAAAAGAATATCATCTATCGAGGACTGCATTAGTTTGCAAAATGATTTAGATTCTGTTCATTCATGGTGTCTTATTAATAACTTGTTGTTTAACGCAAATAAATGTTTTTCGATAAGCTTCAACAGAACTTTAAGTAAAGTATCGTTTGACTATACTATCGATAATAATGTTTTGGAACATGTTACACAAATAAAAGATTTGGGCGTAATTTTTGATTCAAAACTAACTTTTGTTGAGCATATAAACTATATGTGCAACCGTGCTATGAAAATGTTAGGATTTGTTTACAGAATGTCTACTGACCTATCTCCTAGCACACTCAAATTACTTTATTGCGCTTTAGTACGTTCTCATTTAGAGTACGCTCCGTTAGTTTGGTGTCCATACTACAGCGCTCATATATGCAATATAGAACGTATTCAAAACAAATTTTTTCGTTTATTATCGTACAAATTAGGCATTTCATCCGAAAATTACGATTTTAACCTCATTGCATTGCAATATAATCTTCCGCCGCTGAAAATTCGGCGCAAAAGAGCCGATTTATCATTTTTACGTGGACTAATGATGTCTGAGATTGATTGCCAAGAGCTACTTGTAACTCTTCCATTTCAAGTCCCCAACAATAATTGCCGAACCAGACAGTCTCCATTATTTAGAGAATCTATACATTCTACCAATTATGGATTTAATAATCCAATTGGTAGAATGTGTAGAATTGCTAATAGTTTCTCTAATAATATTGATTTATTTTGTGTTTCAAAATGTAGTTTTAAGTGTCATTTAAAATGTGTTGATGAATAATTTTATATTTTGTTTTTATTTATGTATACTTTTTTCCATGCTTTTATTTTTCAATATTCTTTTATATATTTTTGTGTAATTGTAATATTGTTTGTAATTCATCGTTATTTATGTATATAATGATGTGGATGTAAATGGTTTTTGTATATACCGTGAATAAAGTATTATTAATTCAATCGGGTCATTTGGCAACGCTGGATCGATGTCAAATAAAGTGAAATTCGTACAAATAATGGCATTTACACCTAAATTGAATTTTTCACTGTTTTTTCAAAAACAATATAATAAACAATTGCAACTAATACATTCAAACATTTTTACAAGATTGTAATAATAATAGAAACACTTAATTAAAATTATTATGCAACTACGATCTACCGTAAATATAACATTAATGCACGATAAATTTAATCGCGTCATCTGGCAACGCTGGATCGATGACAAATAAAGTGAAATTCATACAAATAATGGCATTTAAATTAAAGTAAACGTCAAATTTGACAGCTTTTATATCTCATTGTGAAAGTTTATGTTAATTTGTAAATTCATTTGACATTTTTTGGGTCCTTTAGTTAATAAATAATTTTTTTGTTATAATGTTTAAAATAAAGAAAGATCGACTTTGGAACAACCATTGTTTTTATATATTTAAATTAGAAAACAAAAAGTGTGCAAAAACTAGTTTAAGAAAACCGGCATTGGATATGATTAAATATTTAAATCTAGGAGATGACAGAACTAAAACTATAGTAGATATATAGATGATATTTCAGGTAATCATTAGTTTTCATATATGTACATAATTTTATAATCTGCTAACACTTTTAAATTATCAATAAATACTTAGGAGAAGTCTCAAATTTTCAAATATCGACTACTTCAAAAAATTCAGAGTATACAGGAGAGAGTGCTACTTTAGAAATCAACAATTTTAAAACGTTAGATTCAGATGAACGTCCTTCATCATTTAATTTAAAAGACGTTTAAGATCACGTCGAGTTTTTTAATAATTCCAAGACAATTTTTAAAAATCCAACTACAACAAGAATTTAAAAAATATAACTTTTGACGTTAATGCCATCGCACTGGAGTACTTACAAAATAACAAGTATTTTTGGAGTCTCACACAGAGTTGTAGAAGCTTCTCAAAAAGTTTTAGAGGAGAGTGGAATATTAGATTCACCTAATCTAAAACCAGGTATATTATTTTGACCATCAGTTTACTTGTCATTTATTTGATAAACTAAATTTGTACTTATAATCATAGGAAAAATACTCGACGATGAAACCATAGAGAAAGCTATTAACTTCTATTTAAAAGATGATGTTAGTTAACAAATGTCTGGTAAAAAAGATTTTATCACCTCTAAAAACGATGCTGGGGATAAAATAAAAAATAAAAAACAATTACTTTTGGAACCACTGAAAGAAATTTATGCTATGTTAAAAGAAGAAAAACCTGATTTGAAGGTTGGTTTCTCGACCTTTGCCATCTTACGACCGATTTAATGTGTTTTTGTCAAGAGCGCTGGCACTCATACCGTTTGCGTGTGCACTATACACCAAAACGTCTAATTATGTATATTAGGTAAAACAAATCACTCATGAGTTATTAATTAATTATCAATTTTTCAATAACAGGTGCAAATCTAAAAGCTTTAACTCAAGGCAAAAAACATGAGATTGCTACATATCAAGACTGTTTGAATTTAATTAAGTGCAATATTCTAACAGAGAGTTGTTATTTTTTAAAATGTGAATTATGTCCAGGATATACAAAATTACGTACATATATTGAGAAATTATTTGATTTAAATGAGGTTGATTCTATAAGTTTTAAGCAATGGGTCAACACGCCGTACTGTACACTTGAAACAATTACAAAAGATATAACGGAATTTATTGAATACTTTTCCGAAAAAGTCCATGTCCTTTTGACACATGCTTACATCGCAAAACAGCAATCAATATTTTTGAGAGATTTAAAAACAAAAATATCTGAGACAGAATTTATTGTTATTATGGATTTTTCTGAAAATTATAGTTTTGTTGAACAAGAGGGTGCACAAGGATTTCATTAAAATAACAATCATTTCCTGTCGTGGTATATTACAAGTCCAGAGAAGGAAACCTTTTGCATAAAAGTTATATTATTACCTCTAACAATTTAACTCACGACAATGTTGCTGTTCATACATTTATGAAGATTATAATTCAAGAATTAATAAACAAATTTAAAATTATTAAAAAAAATCACTATTTTTCTGACGGAGCGCCGCAACAATTTAAAAATTATAATTTTATTTTAACTTATTTAACCATAAGAAAGACTTCAAAATTGATGCAGAATGGCATTTTTTCCTAACAGCGCATGGCAAAGGACCAAGCGACGGACTAGGTGGAATTGCTAAGAGAACTGCAGCAGCTGCAAGTTTTGAATTACCTGCCGATAATCAAATCTTAACGCCCCAACAACTTCATGGCGCATGGCAAAGGACCAAGCGACGGACTAGGTGGAATCGCTAAAAGAACTGCAGCAGCTGCAAGTTTTGAATTACCTGCCGATAATCAAATCTTAACGCCCCAACAACTTCATGGTTTTTTTGTGTCATCTGAACGGTTGAAAAGTATCAAGTTTTTCTTTTCTCCGGCTTCTGATTATACTTTCAATGAAAAGAAACTTTTTCAACGATTTGTTAATAAAAAACGAATTAATCATATTCAGCAAAAACATCATCTAATTCCCACAGAAGATGGTATGTTTTCAAAAACTCACTCTTCAACTAATAATTTCTTTTTTACAAAACTAAAATAGTATGCTATAGAAGTTTTTACAATGTACAGTATAATAAATAAACGAATAAGTGTAATTACACAGAAGTTTTACTTTTTTTATTATAAAAAGCTTATTTGATAATAAAAATTAAAAATAGGAGTATATAAGTATTATTTACAAATGCACAATAGCTAATCATTAAATTGAATTTTATTTAAATGTATCATTTATCAATATCATTTCTGAAATTATTGTTAATTCTAAAATAATAAATGAAATAGGCAAGTGAGTAAAAAATAACATACTAAGAATAAAGTTGATTTTTTTGTACAGCAGTTATTTCACAGATCAATCTCTCTAAAAATATATAGAAACCTGTTTTATTTTATGTATAGTTTTCCATATAATTTAAATATTGCATAAAAAAATTACAATACTTAAAATAATTTAGTCATTATTTTTGTTGTTTTTTTTTTCGATATCTTTCTTGATTACAGAAACGCTGATTTCTTAGAAAGTTCTTTGTCGCCCATCCTAAAAATTTCAGAGTATATCAATAACATATAAAAGTATTTTTTTGACCTATTAAACAAAAAATTAAAAATAGTTAACATCTTTTCTTTTGTCTGTTTTTAATAGAATAAAAACCTTTTAAAAATTAACGAAAATGTCTTCAACACATTTTTTATAGAATTTTTGATCAAATTTAAGCAATAAATGTTTTTTTAATAATTTGCAAAAAAATCCCTAAAAAGTTACAGGCGTTTGAAAATTGCAAAAAAGAAAAAAAATTGACATTTTTGAAAGTTGTATCCTAAATATCTCGGCACTGGGTAGCACAAAAAAATTAAAAAAAATCAGGGGACCAGAGTTTATGTTTAAGAACCGATTCCCAAAGTTGCGACATAAAAAAAATATTTTTCGTACCACTTCAATCATACATGGCCATATAGATGCATGGAACAGTAAGCAAATTTTTCATTTTAAATATGGTTTTGCAAGTCTCACGGGATTTTATATTAAAAATAAGTCTTAACACTCTCTTTTAAAAAACAACAATTCTGTTAATATAAGACGCATTTTGCCATGTACATATATTAAAATTAATATGCAATTATATTAACGCATAATACATGTTTAACAGAGCACTCTCATCCACAAAGGGTTTTAACTGCAAGATGGCAAAATAGCTTTTATTTAATTTTTTTCAAGTTTGGTCAATATGTAGATTCCAGTTAATGTTTTCATCCAAAATTGTGCCAAGAAATTTTACAGAGCGACTAAGTTTGTGTTCTACATTATTATAGAACACAGAGTAACTTTGTATGCATTTTCAAAGATAAAAGTTTATCATAACAGTTTTCTCGGAATTTGCTATTAGCCGGTTTTTACTACACCATTTGTAAAACTCATCAAGTACGACTATTGTTTTGTTTTTAATACATTCAACACTTTTGGATAAAATAACAATAGAAATATTGTCAGCAAACATAATAACTTTTCCTTGTGTTATAAACGAACGCAAATCATTAATAAATAAAAGAAAAATCAGAGGCCTTAGAACAGACCCTTGCGGCACACCTAGTTTTAATTCACGTTCTTTAGTTGTTTTATCTGCCATTTTTACGACCAATTTACGCTCTAAAAGATAAGATTGGATCCATTTTAAGACTATCCCTCAAATACCTAGTGCATCTAGTTTACTCATAATTAAATCTACTAAGTCTACTACATCAAATGCCTTTGACAGATCAAAAAACAAACCAATTTCATAAATACTAGAATCTAATTCTTCATAAATACAATTCAAAAATTTGTTCGATGCAGTTTCTACCAAATGACTAGCTCTAAAACCATGTTGGTTTTTGCAAATAATATTATGTTTATTTAAAAATGACATTATTTTGCTATATACAATCTTTTCAAAAACATTTGATACTGTAATTAAGATAGTAACTGGACGATAATTTTCTATGAGATAAACATCATTTTTTTTGAACACAGGAATTACTTGGCCTGTTTTTAAGATTTTTGAAAAACACCAATCTCCAAAGATTTATTTAATAAATAAATAAGAGAGTTTAGATTAACTGTTGTTATTGATTTTAAGATTTGTGAAGTTATGTCATCAGTTCCTGACAAGTTTTTATTGCTTAGATTATTAATAGTTTTTAATAATTCAGTTTTGTCTACAGGTCCCAAATACATGCTATGTTTTATGTGCAACATCAAAGTGCAACCAGCACTATATTTTGATTTAGAACCATATTTTACATTAATTTTATCAAAAGCAACAATAGAAAAATAATCTGCAATTAATTCGGCAACTTCAGCCTGTTTACTTATAAGTTGATTATCACTTTTTAGTTCGATGTTATTAGTTTTATTTATAGACCTTTCTGAATTATAATTTATTTGTTTCCATATTTCTTTTGTTTTATTATTTGAAGAAACTATTTTATTTTGTATATAGTTCCTTTTTGATTGTTTAATTTTTAGATTATGTTTTTGTTTGTCTTCCTTGTATTTATTTTTTATCAATATATTATTCGAATTTTTGACTACCCAGTACATATTCTGTAAATTTCTAGAGTTTACTTTAATTTCATTTGTAATCTAGTTTTTGTGATGGTTTAAAATATGTTTATTTATTTCATATCAGCATCTTGTTTGTCAATTTAATCTGCAAAACCTCCGCGTCCTTGAGTAATAGAGATTCCTTAAACACTGGCACAGGTACTTTTTAAGAATGAGGTATTGGGCGTTTGTGTATGTGTATTTTTAGTTTTTTGTTGTAGAAATAAGTTTTTGTTAAACAGAAATAACAATCAGCTGCGTATTTTTTAAGCTCTTGCCATATCATTGAATTGCGAAACGCCAGTTTTTCTTGCTTTCCTTTGCTCCACTGTCGTAAATTTTCAAGACAAGGTTTACATACCTTATGTGGAGCCCAAGACTTGTCTTGGTCTGCAAGTTGCACTTTAAAGTATGCAAAGTACACCTGCTTTACAAAATCTAGGCACGGTAAAGCTTCCACATATATAGCAAAATGTATCTGGCAAATTCAAATAGTTTCTTCTATTAGATATTTCACTTACACACGCTTCTATATTCAAAAAACTAACTTACAGTAAACAAGTCTAAAACTTTTAATTGTAAAACAACAATTATCTTTTTAATCATTTATGCAAATTACCCGCAGTTGTAACGTAAATAAGTAAAAAAAATTAAGTGCAATAGAACGAAAACTTGACGTGATAGGCAAAAACTGTTGTTATTTTTGAAATCAGCACCCCAAAATTAGTTAATAACAAGTATCAGATCTAAGTCAGCAAAAATAAAGTTAAAATTTGTTCCCCAGAAGTTAAATGTACACAATTTAAAATCCTTTTGGTACATTTTTCTAATTAACTCTTGAACAAAAAACGACATTCTAAAACATTTCAATTTGATTGTTATAATGCATCAGTTATGGTAAACATTCAACATGTTCAAACAATTGTTGTCTTCATTTCGCAACCGTTTACGAGTATTAAATCTGTAAGTTGCTACGTTTTGATTTTAACACTTCACAATCCTCTAGTCATTTTTATTTTTAGCACTAGTATTTGGTTAGATGTGTAAAAATTTCGGTATTTAATTTGTTGTAACTTTGTTTTAAATCATGTTTTTATTTAAAGATATTATTAATATTATTAGAAGCAAAACAAACTATTTTATCAATTTTTTTATAGTATTTTTATAGTTAAGTAACTTATTTGTAGTGCATATAATACATTGATTAATTAACTAAACCACACGTGTATAAGAAATTGTCGATTTAATTAATTATACAAAACCAGAAATAGATTATGCAATAAGTATCAAGCTTACTACATATATATATTTTTTACAATAACCTCCTCGAAAATATATTTTAAGATTCAAGTACCAAGATATATATAACCTTTTGCTTCAATAGACAAATAATAACATTTCTCAATTAACTAAATAAATTAAATTATAAAAACGGTATTATGATCTATCATCATAAAAAACCTGCTCGTTTTGAATTTTTTACTAGTTCATTCTTCAACACAAGTACAATTATTAAAAGCATTAAATCAATAATAAAAATAATTAATATATTATAATAGATGTAACTTCTACTACGTGATAATTTATGTTTATGAAATTATATAACAATTTACTAATATTAAGTTATCTGAGTTAACTATGCAAATCTCACCACAAAGTAATCCGGTGAATTTTCCCAGTACCATGCTACTAATAAAAACTATGTTTATTTTAATTTTTTTAGAAGTTATTGAATTATAAACAACAAAAATATTCAATTGCATTTAAAATTTCATTAAGTTTAGCTGTTTCTAAATGTTCACAAATATTTTCTGTTTTGCACATTAAAGCAAGAAAAATTGTGTGTTATAAGAGTTATATAAAACACATTTTTATACAGTATACAGTAACCTATCCTATATATATCAAAGACTCATTCACATAAAAATTTATAACTCTCCCAAAGAGAAAACCGGATTTGGACCTAAAAGTATATTACAAAAAAAATGTGACAAATCTGGAAACAATAGAAAGTGATAGAAGATATGTGATCAAGATTAGGTAAAATATATTTTATGCAGGAAAGATACTTAGGACAATAACATTCGATAAATCAGAAGAAAAAAGGTTCAAAGAAAAAAAATACAATAAATTAGGCATATGTTGTTTTATTACCCATTATGTTAATAAACCACTAACTTACTAGTTATCAATTTTACATACTTATATAATTAATAAAATTCAAATGTTGTGAAATATTTGTTTAAACCGATATTGGAGTGAAGTATTCAGAAGTCATGAATTGAATGCGTAAATGTTAATTTATTGCTAATTTGATTATAATAATAAGTGGAATAAGGCAAACATGTTTTATATCGTATAATTAATCATTATTATTAATATAATCATTATGCATAATCACACGTTACGCATTGTGTTTTGATATTTATGTAAAAAGTAACCAAGGGGAAATCTAAGTGCAATAATTTCTAGCAACATTATCCTAACCAGATCAAAATCGTGAGCTCCTCTATACCAATTATGGTAACGATTGAAATCGAATTAATAGCGGTCTATTAGTACTTTATGTTCAACTAAAGATGACCCATTTAACATCAAGTTAATTACGATTTTGCAATAAGCGATATTTCTGCCATTAAATTAAAACAAATGTATATTTTTATTATTTCAATGCAACGTTTCAATGTTTAACGTGACTAATTTGCAACACACATTTCTAATTGAAGCGTAGAAATTGAAAAGATAGCAAACAATGTAATTTATTACAAATATGTCTATTTTATTACTTGCATTAATAAAATTATATTTATATTGGTTTAGTCATATGTCAGGGTAAAAAATGAAATTTAAGTATAACATTCATATTATGATTTATGACAATGTTTTAATGAAACAAATATTTTTATTTTAGATAATTATTAATTTGTTCTAATAATCTAGCATAACTAGAATATGATTTTACCAAAATGATTCCAAATATTAACTATAAACATATCCTATTAACGGGATTTCAATTCAATAAAATTGTTTGTTAGGATTCTGGAATGATGTATTTGCAGATATTAATTATTATATGTAGCATATTCGCCAGCAATATGGTAAAAACATTAATAGTAATCTATTTCCTTTGAATTATGTTATATTATTGTTACATATATAGTTAGACCTTCGATTTCAAGTAATTGCTTATATTAATAGTTTTCGGATGTTCCACCTGAACAAATTAATTCTGTTAAAATTAATTATGTTAGATATAAATAAACAAAGGAAAACATAATTAGACAGTTTAAGAAATTTATGATAAGTTAGTTTCCGTAGTACCCTTGAACTCAACACAACATAATAATGACCTGAACTAATATAAAACATAAAATAAATATTTTAATCTTTTTAAATTAATACACCACAACACACACACAAAATAAACTTTTAAGTGTATGACTAATAATTAAAAAAAAAAAACAGTTTTAATGCGTCATTTTATCTTTATTTCTGTTGAACAAAATCAAAAAAATATTCATAAAAAGTACGTTACAGTAGGAAACTTCTATAACTTATCTAGACCTTTCGATACAGTAGATTTGAATTTATTTTTAAACGAAACGAAAATGTTCCAACCTACGGTTTGGACAGTTTGCAAACCGTCCAAACGGTGCACACAACCAATATTTGTCATCCTTAGGCAATATTTTATACACGGTAGTTTGTTTCTGTGCATAGTTTGAACGGTTTGCAAACTGTCCAAACCAAAGGTTGGAACAGACTTAATATTGAATAGACCAATTCTGTTGTGCATAATGTTGAACAAAGCATTGCTCAAAGATCAATGTTAAAGCTTATATTTCTTTTGTACTTAAATGACTTAGCAGATAATATATCACAGAGACATGTGATTAATTTGCCTTAAAAACAATTTAATTTATATAAAAAATAAAAACATAAAACTAGTAAATTTTAATAGTTAAACTTGATACACATGTCAATAATGTTGTAAAAAAATATGTTTTACTTTTAAAATTAAGAGGATTGGTGTTTCGGAGTTATCTAATACAAGTTTACTTTTTCTTATAAACAACTTTTCAGCCGTTTTATATCCATTCTAAACGTCTATCTTATGCTCATTGTACCATCTATTTCCTGCTACTTTCTTTATCTCCTCATTACATGTCGACGTGTTTCACCTAATTCTATTTGAGCTAGGCAATACCTTACAACAACATCTCTGCTAGTTCCTTGACACTGCTACAAATGATAATGTCGTGTGCAAAACGTAGCTAGTTCAAGTATTTTCCATCTATGTCAATATCCTTCTTTTCATATTCAACTCTTTTAAACACTTATTCTAGAACTAACGTTTAGATGTTGAACTTCTCTATTTAATGGAATTTTAGCCAAGATCATATCTTTTTTTGTGCGTTTCTTTATAAGGTTTCTAGTTGTTTGGAGGTGGTCTGATGTGCCACATCTCTTTCTAAATTTATTCTAATAAAAGTCTAGTTTGCTTGTAATTTGGTTTGTAATTACTTTTGTTAGGAGCTTGTACATGTGTGAAAGAAGATTATTGTGACGGTAAATGTTAATCTTATTGATATCCTTCTTTTTGTAAGCAAGGTAATAACCTATGTTTGTATTCATTTTGTAGAGATTTTCTATTCCTATTAACAATGGATCAGCATATTCTCATCTATCCTACAACATAATCACATAGGGAAGATTTTCAGATGCGTATAGAGTGTAAACCGACAAAAAATATTTATTATTATTATTTAATGATCAGAAAAATTGTAAACTAACGTTTAAAAAACATAATGTACTTTTGTTTACAAGTGTCTCTATATTTAAATGTTCCGTATTTGTAGACAAAAATTGACTTAATTCTAACTACTGGCTGGCAATTATGTTATAGAGTGACCCAAGTATTGTTTATCCAAAAAGATGTACTACTATCTTCTCCTCTTACATAAAGAATTCTAAAACTGGCAGAAAAAAAAACTCTAAAATCTAGATCACAAGTCTTAGGCAAACGGGTGGGCACTGAAATTCAAACTATTGGCTAATAATCAATAACTGTAGTAACCCACCGACTTAAGTGTTACTCATCAAAAATTTGTATGGCCATTGCCTCCTCTGATATTAAATACATCTAAGACTTCAGAAAACAAAACAAAATTAAAATCACTAAAACTTGGGCAGCTAGGAATAAAATTATTACTATAAGTAAAAAATGTAAGACGCAACTCCTTTTCACGCCGCTAAAAAAGTTCCAGTTATATAATTACAAGGCTCTAGAGATGAGCAAAAGTCCGAGCTTAAAACAAATTTTAGTGTTTTATGCTCGGAGCGCTGTTTGATGATTAGAGCGCTGTTTGATGATTGGAGCTAGGATCGCCGTTGTGTCCACACCCTAAGGCTTAATGTAATTTCACATTTCAAATAATCACTAAAAAGGCTCTTAGCTAGGCAAAGCAACATGATCGTTCCCGTTACGCAAGTGAACAATAAGGTTTCAGTTGTCAATATGTCATAGTCAGGTAAATAGCATGATTTTATAGTTTAAGTCTGTGACTGAGACGCATAAGACATTTTGCACGCGTTTTGGTTTAAATCCAAACAAAAAACTGGCCTAAAATTTGAAAACAACAAATTCTACAAATCTTAAAAAAAACAGTTAATATCACAAATCCGTAAAGACACCAAAAAAATTTAAATAAAGTTCCCGTTACGAGGGTAAACGATAAGGTTTTAATAATCAATATGCCGTAGTCGGGTAAATAGCATGGTTTTATTGTAAAAGCTTATTTGAAACACGCTCTGTGACTGCGAGGCATAAGACATTTTGCACGCGTTTTGGTTTAAATCCAAACCATATAAAAATTGGCCTAAACAAATCAAATCGTTCCTTTAAATCTTTAAAAAACAGCTAATTGTGACAAATCCACAAAGACACCAAAAAAATTTGCTGAATTCTGAGCGTCAATAAATAAGTATGCAACGCGTTTTGCTCTTAAATTACACCCTTATAAGATTGTGATTGTTTAAGAATTAAGTCTAGTAGATTGGGTAAGACGTAGAAATTTCTGTAATGCTGTCTTTACAGCTGTGCCTCCTAACGAATTTGAGTAAACAAGCAGCTGTAGAATTTTTAATTCTGGCTTCGCCAACAACTTTTTTACTGAATAAATATGCTTTGTCATTTGTAAGCATCATAAAACCTTATTTTTAGAAAATGGTATCTCTATTACTAAAACTTTTGACCAACACTGTGTTATCAAAATATGTCGTGTTAAAATTAAGAGATACAATACAAAAAAAAATGTTGCTCAATCTCCTTGCAAAAACCGTTCAATGGCCACGTGACTTTCCTAATTTGATCCCATGCAACTTTTTCTTAGAGAAATATCTAAAAACAAAAGTTTTTAGACATCTTAAACCCCAAAACAACTCAACAAGATCGTTCACAAGAAAAAGCAAAGTTTCTTTTAGATATGCTGGTAAAAATGAAAAAAAAAATTAAGAAACTGCTCCATATGTGCATCGGCCGCTAAGGGCAACATTTAAACAAATTAATAATAATAATTTTGCCTCCAATTAGAAAACACCCTGGAATTCACTCCATCATAATTTTGTACAACTTATTTAACCAATACCAATTTTTAGTATAAAACCGTTAGGTTGTAGTATTAAAATTCCCATTTAGCACAATATGTGGATATCAATCTTTTACAGACTAGTGCATTGTGCAAAAAATAACTAATATAAAAAATAATTTTTTAACTTGAATTTGTACAACAAACAAAATAAAAAAAATTGATGCTTTTAACCTCAAATCTTATATGTTTTCATTTTTAAACATAACAAAACTACTTAAAATAAATAATTTATTAATCTATACTTTTCTTTACATCCTTTAAAATTGTGCAATTGATATTGATCATTTTAATCTAAAATTGACAAAAAAGTGACATCTTCAAAAACTACAACAGTTTTTTTTTTTAAATATATGCCAAATTAAATTGTGGCCCGTAGTTTTAACTTAGATCATGTTAATTTTGTGTAAAGAGATTTAGTTCCAAAGGTATCCCCAAAGATGTTAATAGGCCAGGACATGACGACAATTCCATTTAGTTCATAATCAAAAATTAATCAATTTGATAGTAAGGTTAAGTTAGGTTTCAATTTTTTTTTTTATTGCAAGTGTTCCAAGATATGATAAGTTTCTATTCAATTCATAATTAATATAAAAATTGATCAAAACTTTCTTGTTTTTATTAGTAAGATTACAATCAATTATTTTATGCTCTTATAGTCATCAATAAAAAATTGAGTTTTATTAATTCTACAGTTGCGATTGGGCTTGTTTTTGATAGATCTCAAATGCTGTCTGCTGCAAATAGTAATAAGTTCCAGTTCTAAGGTCTTTTATATTGTTTTCCTAGATTATTACCTTCCAATCTTTTTTGATTTGTTTTGTGGTCATTTTTTTATGTTTTCTACGTGAATCTTTTTATTTAGTAATAAATTGAAGCGGTTTACCAATAAGTTTGTGGTAATAAGATGCACTTTTGAAAAACTGTTAGGATAACGCCAGAGAATTGCAAACATTTAATACTAATAACCTATCACATCTACAAAAACACTAGTAAACCTTTTTCTCTAGAAAAATGTTGACGTTTACAACGCCGTTTTTAAATTAACCTTAACTTCTTGACATAACTTCTTAACAGTAACAAACTACAAAAACACTTAATTTTTGGGCATCTCTTGTAATGTCAAAATACAAACTCAACAGATACGTCCTTGAAAAAGGAGATTCTGTAGTTATAATTAAATAAAAAAATTATTTGCCGGATGCACAGCAGACCAACACCATTATAAGCAAAGCAGTTATCTTGCGTGCTAAATTTGCAACTTCTGCATATCCTAAACAGAATGAATGTAAACCAATCCAACATCTTCTTCCAAAAAGTAGGTTAAAAACTTCTAGAGAAGAACACAACAGAAAAAAACAAGCAAAAAAAGTTGCTTTAGTAACTTCAACAACATAAGGAGAAGGCAAAAAAATTAAAAATAAACCATTCCTTAAAAAAATTAAAAACTAATTCATTACTAGGCCAAACATCAGTTAAAATCGGTAAAATTATAAATAACTTCAATCTCACTACGTCTTTTAAAACCAATAACTCTTTGTCAAAATTTATTAATAATTCTAAAGATTCTACAGATAGAAGTAAAGAATTAGGCGTTTATTTACTAAAATGTGGAGATTGCCCCAAAGTATATATTGGGCAAACGGGTAGAAGTTTTAAAAGTAGAATCAAAGAACATAGGTCTAGTTTTTGTTTTTTTATTATTGTTTATTAGAACACGATCATTCTTTTGACAATAACTTCCAAATTTTACATAAAAATTCAAAAGGACTTAAGCTAAATTTATTAGAAACTATGGAAATTAACAAATATAACAAACGCGGACTTCTGTTAAATGATCAAAAAGATGTAAATAATTCTCCATTATTAAATATTGTATAATTATTTGTCATTCCTATTGTATAATGTAATACTAATTAATATTTGTTTGTTGTACTAATCCACCCGTCTCTGTTATCCTACCCCACTTGTTATTATATAGTATTTTTATTTGTTTTAGTATATAAGTAATTAGTGTAACCCTTTGTTATCATTGTTCATTATACCTGATAAAGCCACTGTGTGGTAAAACAATTGTTGTAAACAATAAACTTATTTTTTTAACTTTTACACTATTTGTGGATTATTATTAATAATAAATGTAAAAAAAAAGTTGTTGTCACATTTAACAGTTAACTCTTAATTTGCTAAGTCAAACTTCCTTGTTGCAAAAAACACTAACAACCACATTAGTTGAAAGTCATTTTTGACAGCTGAACCATGTTTGCGCATATAAATTACTGCAACTATTAGCAGTTAAATAATGAGCGCGCTTTCAAAACACAACAGTTAACTTGCAGCACAACATCATTACTGTCAAAGGTAAAAAAATGTACTTAATACAAGCAAGCATTAACTTAAATAACCTAAAATTTTACTATTGATTAAAATGGTAAACTATTGGTTGTCAAGGTATATTCAACGCATTTGTTTAGCATCGATTAAAAAATTAACGTGTTTGCAATAGTTGCCAACAGTTGTCTACGTTTGCGTTTCCTAAACGCGTCCAATGTTTTTGCAAGTTGTTAAACGTCACTTTTGAAGTTTAACCAAAAATTGTATAATATAACTTAAGTTTGCACTACTAAGTTTTACGTTTTGTGAGACAAACAAAATCATTTGTTAAACGTCACTTTTGACAGATGTTAAAATAAAAAATATGTATGTTTTTCTAAAATAGTTAAAAACAAACCCTTGCACAATCAGCAAAAGCATGTAGAAAATAACATATTTTATAGGTACGTAACGTTCTTTGATATGTTTTACAATGTCTAAAGATGGAAACGTGTAGTAGCAAAGAGTGCATAATTATTTATATTTATAGCAAAGTTTTGACGTTATCAATAAGTAATTTTTATTTGCGTTGATTAATAAATTTGTTTATTTTTTGTTTACTTTTGACAATGCTACACATCATTTTTCTGCCAGTACCAAAGCAAACAAATATTCATTGCAGAAACATAACTAGTGGCATAATCATCCGATTTAAGAGCTTTTTTTAAAATAGTTGCACAATCGTAATACAAAATAACATGTTTTTTAAGTACGTAACGGTTTAGTTTTTTCATTTGTTTTCCAATGTATAAAGGTAGAATAGCAAAATTTTGAAGTAATCAACTAATTAATGTTGTTTTGCATTGATTAATGAATTTGTTGTTTCTTTGTTTATTTTGACAATGCCACACTTCTTTTTTCTGCAAGTACCAAAACAAACAAATATGACAAAATAGTAAACATTCCGTATTTTAGCGCAATTGCAGAAACTATCTAGTGGCATAAATACTCGATTTAAAGGCTTTTTTTTTAGTTATCTTAGATCGTAGGACAGAAAACAACGATAAAAACCAATGTATTGGTGTTGTGTCAATTTTTGTATTTGTTTTATGTGCTTCTTACATGATATTTTGATTATTTAATTTTTACTTAATTTAGATCAATAAAAGGAAAAGCTATTGCCAAGTAGCTAGTTGTTGCAGGTCGTATCAAAGGTGTCAAGAATGGCAACGGCGGATGTTTTTACAGTTTTATTGGTTACTACTACATTTTTATTTTGAGTGTATGGGTTAGTAGTCCAAATTAGTTTGAATTCCAATTAATGATTTTACTGTGGATAAATTATTTGTGTAAATTGTTTGCTTCAGAATGGCGTGAATCTTTGTTGCATATTTGTAAGATTTTTTTGTAAATATTGTTGTTTAACTGCAGTTTACTTTTTGCGTCTATCAATTAATTATAAATCAATAGTATTAAAAATCGAAAAATAAGCCGGTCGTTCTTTATTCTATATGATTAAAATTTCAACTTAAATACTTTAACTATTATATACAAATAACACTGTCAACACAATGTTGGACGACAATGGAGTAGTAGAAGTTATAGAAGAATTAAAGAAGACTACATATTGTATAAAGTTTTTATTTCCGAAAGAACTACGAGTGACTAATCTGTCATAATAGAATCTGGAAAACAACAATAACAATACAATAAGTTCCTCAAGGTTCTGACAATCTTATGAACATATTGCTCATTTCAAGGTGCATTTCTATCAGCAGCTTACCTAAAAGTAGATGGTTCTTGAAATTTTTAAAAATCAATGCTACAAGTTACGATGGAATTAATCTAATTGTTGCTTATCTTTATTGTAAACAACATAAAATATTTAACTTATTTTATAAACTATTGTATACCAATCAATTTGTGTGTTTGGTACATAGGCAATATAATACCGTTTTTTTTTTTTCTTAAGCCGGTTTCTACTTTAGTGTATAAGCCTCCCATAAGTTTTTTCATTTGTCTCTGTTTTGCCACTTGGTACAGTTACCTAAAGTAAAACATCTCAATACATTAATCTACAATTTTCATTTTATCAAAAATCTATTAGAAAAATTAAAGTATGCTTCCTATGCTTCGTGGATAATATTGTAAAGCTGCAGATCAAAAAAAACTTGTCGTTTTCTGGACCATAAAATTTTATTAATTATATTATATTTTGATTTTAGGTTTGTCTTCAAAGACTAATTTGGTATTCATTTTTTAAAGGTAACACAAGGTTTGATTTTTGTTTATTTTTCTACATTATTTTGTGCATAATTTGATGACACCCACGTTTACAATTCTAAATAAGAACAATGTCTTAAATAAAACAATGAATAACATTATGTATTCTTACTTATTACTCTTACAAAAACAAAACTAAAATAAATAATGAAATTGTTGAAAATGTGTTTGAGAGCAAACATCTTGAATTTATCATCAAAATATATGATATTATTTATTAAAAGAAATTAGTTTACATTAAATTCATTTACTGGACTTGTAGAATACCAACAGATTAATATATTTTTTTATAAATTTGCAATGTAAATTTTAAAACTAAAACATTACATAACAAAATTAAGAATTCTTATTTAATACATAAAAATGTATTATTCAATTAATAGCCCGCTTAATTAACCACAACAGAATAATGTATGATTGCAATTAATCTTAATTACATTGCATTACTCATTTTTGTAAATAGAAACAAAATTATAGATTTTATCAATTAATTAAAACTAATTACTCCTACAATTAATCCTTTTAATTAATACCTAGAATATATATATTGTAATGCGTTTACATATAATTTAACAAAATATGTTTATTCTAAAAGTTTTCTGTGATTATAATGACAATAAAATTACTCCAGCATTTGCCAATCATTGTGAGTGTTTCCATTGTCAATGAACTCTATGAACTATATGCAGCTCTTTGAACTTCTGCCAGGAAGCTGGGAAGAAATTATGTCTTTGATGACACTATTTTTTTTTTCAGTAATTCTTGTGATAAATGTGTACGTTGAACTATAAAGATTGTAACAAATAATAATGATTAGATTTTTTATGTTAGTTTGTCATAAATACAGAAAAATAGAGTTTTAATGACCATAAATGGTCACTTAATCTTAAACAATACAAGTAATTTCTGTTCCCAAATATTAAAATAAAACATGTTTATATTATTAATTTTATAAATTGCGTTCTCAAAACTACCAATTAAAGACAAGATAGGCAAAAGACCGATTAATTTGTTTTTGCAAATCTAATTTAACCTTCCGTCACAGGCACTTGATCTTAGCTACATCGTCGGACTGAGACTCCGCATATCTGTTTCTCTGCGGTTTTATAAAAAAAAATTTATTGGTAATAGGTAAAATACATAAAAATAAACAAAACAAATTTATTATTTTAAATAAAAATATAATTTCTCAGGTGCAAGATTAAACACTAATTAGTATTTCAAAACTGCCTGAAATATCTGGAGTTTTAGAATATAAAAGTACATAAAATATAAATCAAAAATACACTAATCTTAAAGATTATTTTGTTATATCTCAAGTAGTGTATTTGTTACTGGCAGCGGACTAAAGCTCTGCAATTGTTTATAAAACGCAAACTATTACGCAAATACGCTTCTATCTCTCATATATAGTTTCTTGTAACTAACAAGCAAGTTATGTAAATGATTGCTATAATCTTTTCCCGTAATCAAAATGTCGTCTCAAAATACTGCCACAAAAATCTGATCAATTAATTTTAAAAAAATGCCCGGCGCTGACGAGATTTCATATGGCAACCGGCAGTATTTAAATAGTTCTAAAGGCGTATTTATTGTCATAATCTTTTTTGATTCCTCATCAAGTTCAACTTGCGCATATATTTTAAATGTATATTGTTTTTCAGCATTTTTATGTTTGCAAAAAAAAATATTGTAAAACTTTTTTGATATTGCTAATATTCCCGAACCCGTGTTTATTTCCATGTTACTTTTAATTTTATTTATTAAAACATTTATCTTAATTGGCTCTGGCGCGCTATGTATATGAAATAAATTAACATCGGTGTCTGAACTTGAGTAATCAGTATCATTTAAAAAAAATATTATTAAATTTAACTTTCATTTTACAAACTGCTTTAATATGTCCAATCTTACCACAATTATAGAATTTTCCTTTCTTAAAATAACAGTTACTCACTTTATGATTTGACAATCCACATGCTTTGCATTTGCCAAACTTCTTTCTTCTTACTCGTACCTGGGCGTCCCCCGTTCCGATTCCAACAATTTTTTGTGTTCCCAAGTCCATTCTGTGTCCTTTTATTGCCCATATGTTGAATAGATTCTGTTTGCACTAATAGAAGCACTTCCTTGTCTGCCCGCTCTATGTTTATTGATAATTCCACCGCTTTGCCGTATGTTAATATTTTTTCCGCAAACAATCGTTGCTTGATTAGTTTGCTTTTTAACCCGTACACCATTTGATCCCGGAAGTTCTTTTCCAATGTGGTCTTAAACTCGCACAATTTTGCCAAACTTTTTTGTGCTGTTACGTACTGAGCCAACGATTTTCCTGCCTCTTGCCTCCTTAACCAAAATTTGTATCTTTCGGCGATTACAAACGGGGCCGGTTCCAAATGGTTTTTTACTAACTTTACTAAATCTTAGTAACTGCTTCTATTTGGTTCCTTTGGATGACTGAGGTTTACCATCAGCTCATATGTGTCGTCTCCAACTACCGTCAATAAAATTGGCACACGTTTCTCTTATTTTATCTCGCTTGCGAAAAAGTATTGTTCTATCCTTGATATATATGTCGACCAGTTCTTAACTCCTAACTCAAATTCGTTAATTTTACCAACCGACATTTTCACCAACTATATTGGTCACTAATTGATTATGTTTTTATCCTCGTCGCCTGTAGTATATTCGGAATAAATAAAACGGAAGTTAGTTTATAACTGACTTTATTCTCTACACACACAACGTTTTATACACAAATACTAGATACAAAAACTTACAATGCTTTTTGCTCCTACGATAAAGACCCAATATATATATACATAAAATAATACATTTATTTTTTATACATTTTACATTTATTTACATATATAATATCCAACAAAAAAAAGCTAAGAGACCAAGCTCGTTAAAAACATACCGGCCAATACCTTGATTTTCAGTTTTCTGGCAGCTATAAACAGCTATTTTGACGTCATTCCTATTTTCACAAAATATTTGATAACCAATTTTTTTTGTCACCAGTACATTCTGAAAAAATAAACTATATTTTGTCAGAGTATTTTAGTCAAATTATATTTGCAAATAGCATTAAAATGCATTTAAAAATACCTAAAAACGCACTTATTTTTATATTTGGACAAATTTTTCGGCTATTATTGGTTTTTTGCTTGCTTCTACCAAAACTTTCTGTTTTGGCCTTAAAATGCGGGCAAGCTACAATTTAGAAACTCAATAGCCAAAATGCCATTTGCGGTATTTGATTGGCTGTAAATCACCATTACACATGACGTCATATGTTAAAATCTGATAGTAGTGACAGATTATAAAAAACTTTAAAATTTCCAAAAACAATGTTTTTAATATTGAATGCAACTCTTGCTAAAATGCTTTAGCATCAATTCGCTTTTAGCAACCCTTTTTGTCTTCGAAAAGCGGCGGGCTGATAAAGCCTATTCGTTATATACAAGACCCAAAATTACACCACAAGCAAGACAATAAAAAATAATAAAGTGCGTGTGGCTAAATGGACAACATGTTTTATCAAAACTTCTAATTACAAAATAAAAAAAAAATCTTGTCAATAAGAGTATAGTTAGCAAATATTGTTTTGTTGGTGCGTTTTGCTCTTTTAGTATTCACTTTGATGTAATACAGATTGTACAACATTTGTTTGGTGTAGTACTAGCATTGTCAAAAGTAAACAAAAAATAAAACAAGGTTATACAGAAACATGCTATGTAATTGCCATAAAATTTAACACAAATCTTGCATGCTTTCTTAATAAATACGGTATAAAATTGATTTGAATATATGTAAACGTCGGCTTTTTACTACCACCCGTTTCCATCTTTAGATATCGGAAAACAATGGATCAAAGTACTTAAAAATATATTAAGTTCCACATGACACTGCTGATTACAAAGATCCAAATACCGTTTGTAAAGGGTGCGCCATGTAACGTTTGGAATTTGAACTACCGTTTATTTTGATTTTCTAAGGTATAATGACATTTATAAGTTGACAAAAAGTTAGTTTTATGTTATATGTTTATTATTTACAAAATAATTAAACTTGAACAAAGTTAGTCTTCTACTCAAATAGTAAAAAATTTACAAAACAAATTTGATAGAAAAGAAGTGCCTTCAACGCAGTTTGTGGACCAAATTGTAAAACAAGTTTGCAAAACTGGATCGTTAGTAGATAAAACAACACGTTCACGTTCTTGTACAGTGCGCTCAGCCAACAAAAAAAAACAATGCTGTTGCTCAGAGTGTGCGTGAACATGCGTCAACATCAACTCGTCATCGTTCTCAAGAACTGAACTAATCTTGCACTTTTCTAAGAAGAATTTTGAATAAAAACTTTGGTTTGAAGACCAACAAAGTTCAATTACCGCCTAGGAGCTGTGAATTGCCCCCGTTGATTTTTTTTGTAGGAAAACCTTAAAGATTAGTGTTGCGTTAATCATCCAGAGACGATTGATGCCTTAAAACACAAAATCAAAGTTGCCATTCATGCGATTGGAGCCCAAACAATAAAAAATGTACTAAAAAATTGGGTTAATCGGATGGGTTACTGACAAGCCAGTCGTGGCAGTCATTTGAATGATGTTGTGTTTCATTCTTCAATAAAAATGTCCAATATTTTTAATAAACTCATAATTTTGAAAAAAATATTCATTACTTTTTTATTTATAGCCGATTCAAATTCCAAAAGTCAGATAGCCTACCCTTTACTTATATCTTTATTTAGCTTAATTCATCAATTATGAGCATGACCTCGTAAATAACATAAAGTATTTTGCTCTATAATTTTCTTCTATAAAGATTTGACGTTCAAGTAGATTTGGAAGTACTTTTTATTAATATCAATGTAAAACGTGTGCACGCGATACATTTGTCCTTTTAATTTAGACATGTAATAACTTGCAAAAATCAAAATAATATGTTCACATAAGGTTTAAAATTGAAGATAACAATGAGAATGCTATCTAAACCCTAAAATCAGTGCAGCTCTAGCGCTTTTAAAGCAATAAAATATTTCAAAAACTTAAGTTTTAACTCACGTGTTGCTGCTTTGAAATTCAAATTAAAATTATTCCTACTTCTGAGCAGTTCAAAGATTATACTACACCCAAATCCAAAATAAAGATTTTGGTCTACATATTTTTGAAGTAAAAGTTCAATGCGATTGTTTTAAAAATACGTTTTTTAATTGATGCTTTTTTTATCAAAATGTTAAAATTTCTTACAATATAACTTTAGGATATTTGTATAAAATATATAAAGAAAAGACGCAATGTCCTCTAATGAGACAGTTGTAAAACAATAATTTCGAATAAAGCCTAGTTAAATAGGTAAATTTATACAAATGCCGACATATGTAGCGCTCGTTATTATTTGTTCAATCGGACAACCTAATAATAACATTAAAAAATTAAATTTATGAAAAAATTATCCTAAACTAAAAACATCTATATACGCGTTTCAAGGTTTTACCTCTCATCAGTATGGCTTTATTTATTTTAAAATTAGTAAAACTACGGAAAATCCGTGAAAAATCGCTTAAAAGTAACCCCTTTTTAGCAATTATGTATTATATTTAACCGTAGAGCAAACAAATTCAGTTTTTTTTTAATTTTTAGTATCAAAAGTACTATGCTTTAAAAGTATCATAGCATTATAAAATGGTATTTTGAAACTCCAAGGGCGGGATCGTGTTCTAAAGAAAATTTCCTATAAGATACACCTTTTTGAATATGATTGTTGACTTTGTTTTGCTTATTTACGGCACAAAAACTGAAAAGAGACCAAATATTCTTAAAAAATTAAAATAGCCGCATTTTCACTGTATCCCAAACATGTGTACAAAATTTGATTAAAATCAAAGATGTCAATGTAGGGACGATTGTCCGAACTATCGTGGAACTATCCTACAGCTAATCTATAAAATTTAATCTAAAACAATGTTCAAAACTTTCAAAAGGTATTATTTAGTAGCATTTACAAATGACCTGAGAATGGTAGTAATGTACGCACACATGGATAAAAAATTAGGGAAATTAGTCGTAAAAAAAATTAGCGGATACGACGCAAAGATAGAGAGTATGTGCACGAACAAAGCAATTGATAGCATACGTAGATAAATAGGTAGAAAATGCCAATTGGAAATACACATATTAGTTTACCCAAATTTTTACCGACATAATTATATTTCATTTTACTTATACTGATTCAAGAAGGTAAAATATGGACATTGTCAATATTATCAACAATTTTGTGATAATATAAAACTCAAAAAACTTCATTGGCAAAGCGTAATTTTTGAATCAATTAAAAAAAATGAGACAGCGTAGTCAAACAACAAAAAATATTGCAAGGTCAATAAAGAAAAAAGAATTAAAATTAAAAAAACGTGACAAATATATTTAATTAAAATTTTCTGTGGTAATTTTGTAGAAAATCTTTATATTCATTTTATTTCATGTTACCGAGGTAGTATAGTGGCAGTAAAAAGACAATTTTTTTGAATAAAAAAACAAGTCTCATGAACGTCTAACTAGAAGGCGATTAAAAAGGAAGTGTTTTAAAAAAGACAACCCCGATTACGGATCAGTATTAGATAATACTGTGCCAACCTCCATTAAAAAGATTTAAAAAATCAATCAACCACCAATATATCCAGAGCCCTCCTAAAGTTAATAAGTACATCAACAATTATTTTCTAATTAAAAACTTTTAGTTGCTAAAATTAAATATAAAAACAATTTTATTATTAGTTGCGTCCACTACATTCAAATTAAAACTTTTTAAACGCATTGATAGCCATTTTAATTATTTGAAATTCATATTAAATATGATAAAATGCAGCAAAATATAATAATTTAATTCAAAACTGAATTAATTAAAACAATACGTAATAAAAATACGATTTTTATTTTCCTATTCCGGAAGTAATTTTAAATAAATTTAATTAAACTTTCAAACTGTATTTGAAAGAGAATCCAAGTTTAAATTTCAATTTATACATTGATTTCCAATTACCTGAAGGGTAAAATAATCAACTTTTTAACTTTATTGCATGCTAGTCTTTGTTCTTGCATTAAAGACATTTATTCCTAAATTATAAATTCTTTTATTATTAATTTTTCACAGGATTCCTTATAAATATTTGAGAAGTGAAAAACTTCAGATAAAGCAAACTGACAATTGATGTGTAAAATGGCAGTAACTTTTCGCATAAAACAAGTGAAGGTAATTGTTAATCATTTTATGATACAGCATGAGAGATGAATAGCGTACCGACGATTATTCAAACTTTCCAACCGCTTTAACATCTAATGCAACGAATAAATTTACATCTCATTCAGCGAAATCCTCTCGGGTAGTATCCCAGTTCCAATATTTATCGCGATGCAGTTTTTGCTCCAATTTTTTCATTCACGTAAAAATAGTTTGAAATGTAATTATACTTTGTATACTGCAAACAATAGTAAATCCATTGAGAGATATTTTAATATACGAAGAGATGAAGAAATCGTCGCGAAAACGAACGCCCTCTCGGAACCACAATACCGTAAATTATGCCTCCCGAGGAGGAGCTTTCAAATTATAACTCTTTGATCTCTTTTGATATATATTCTCTCCACTATGTTTCATCCGGAATCGATCTGGTTTGTTCGAGTAAGCGTTAAAGTCTTGTAACACGTTTAATATTTCTTTTTTTAATTTAACACATTTAGCGTGGTTATAGCTGTAATATTTATTTTACCTTATATTTTAAAATGAAAATGTAAAACCACAATAAAGTAGAGCAAAACTGAACAGAGCATTTATTCTTTTTGAAACTTTTCTTTAACCGAAAATTTACTAAAAGCAAAAATAGATTATAATTATAAAAACCTTTATTGTAAATAAAGGTAGTTTAAAGGTAAATCTTTTTTCAATTTTTTTTTAGTTTTGCAAAAATTCTTTAATAAATGTCAAGGTCTATTTATAAAAAAATAGCGATGCTAACACATTGTTTGACTTCTAGAAATCTTTAAGATGATATAATTTTTATTTTGCTAAAAGAAGATAGAACGAAAAATAACTACTAAAATAACCTAATGCAAATCATTGATAAAATCATTGTACCGCATGAGTTCATATACGTGCCCAACTTATAGCTACACTATGTAATGTTACAATCTTTAAATCTACAATTTCATGGCTGAAAATATTTGATTTTAGAACATATAACAAAAATAAGCAATTCATACAACGTAGTTAATAGCCAGTTGCTACTGACCTCACTTGACAAACATTAGGCGTACAGCTAGATACAAATAGTTTGGCTGGTATAATAGGCAACTTAATTTACACAAAAAATATGTTAACTGTAGTTGCACTCATGCCTTTGGCCGTTTTAGCATTTTTTATTTTACGCTTACATTTTACACATTCTATTAGCGACGTTGTTCTGGGATTGAAAAATGCTAAAACGGGCTGAAGCATAAGTTTAACCACAGCCAACGTATTTTTTGTGTATATTAAGTTGCCTGTTATACCGGCCAAACTATTCGTGTCTAGCTGTAGATAGCTATACTTTTATTTTACACTTTTTCTTACCATCCAAGATATGCTAATAAGAAACCAAAAAAACAATATTAAAAACAAAAACAATAGCTATATACATCAAAGTTTTAGTTCTATCAAAGCATTAAATAAACTTTATGCCAAGTTGCAACTCAATCACAGAAAAGCAAAAAAGTTCAAAAAACTTATTTATAGCGTCTTCGCTAAAATTATCGCCAGATAAACAAAAATAAATGTGTCTGAAAATGTAGCGTAAAAAACCATAACCACATTAAATGTCAAAATAAAATCATCAAATTCTGTTTGCTGTAATTTAAAGATTGGACTGTAGTTAGTTAAAGTTCTAAAACTATAGCTTGGCGCTAAATAATGTAAAACTATAAATAATTTAATGACCAAGTTATACATTAAATTATTTGTGCGCACAAGATTCTTTAGAAACGCAATCTAGTACTCTCTTTGATACCCCGTAATATCCGTTTTTAACGATTAGCTTTAAAACCCAAAGTTGCAAAAAGGTAAAACTCTACCTTTAAGAATATAAACAAAAACAGCAAACCTCGGTTCTGCTTCAAAGAACTCCTCTGTTTAGTTATTCCTTCCCAAAAATAGTCTTATTAACTCATTAACCCATTCCACGTCAAATTTAGAACATTATAAAATCCAAACACAGCACCATCATTAAGCAAAACAACGGCAGCCGTTAAGTTGCCAATTATGTTACTGTCTAACTTTAATGGAGCATTTAAAGAATAGATATCATTTAACAACGCATTTAAATTGCTAGTCAACTCAAACAAAACTATAATTAATATATAATAATTTATGTTTTCTTTTGTGATTGAGGAGGGAAATCTAATTTACTTTACCAAAAAAAAAAATGTACCGACTAATCCCCCCTCCCCCCAATGTTGAATACCTGGTTGAAGTTAAGAAATGGTTAATTGATACGCCCTATAGGCTGTAGGGTGGGATGTAGTCATTGTTACTTTAGGTTAGGATTTATAAAGGCAAAAACTTTATTGTATAGTTTGGCGAGTTTGGCCAGGTTAGGATTGGAAAAAACTGCAAGTTTATTGCAGTATTTTTCGGCCAAAGTTTTAATATGTTGGCGTGGTGAGGGAATTTCAAAGTTGGTCTAAATTTCTTTGTTTTTGACAAACCAACCAAATAGAAGTCCATAAAGCATCCACAAAATTAAACTTTTGCGGCCGTTTCCAAAATATAGAAAAAAAGCCGGTGCAATTTGTAGGTGAGTTCTTTGTCATAGGTTATCCTCAAATAGTTGACAGCATCGGACGACAGTATGGTACCGTCATTTAAAAAAACGTACTTTTAGTGGGTCATTTGTTGCCGGGTGAAAAAAACAGTTTTGTTCTTCTCCAAATTTTCTTTGACTTGCCAGTCATTCTACCACTTTTCAATGGTGCTTTTTGTAGCTTATAGACTATCTTGGGTAACTTTGAGATGTTTAAAAATGCTGTGTTGTTAGCGTACCAAGCCATTTTTACCCCGTGCGTCTAAAAGACATGCCAACAACAAACAAGTTAAATAGCAGAGAAAAAAAAAAACGTAACCTTAAAGAACTTCTGCAGTGGTCTGTTGTGAAAAATATTGTCTAAAATTTTGACTGTCAAAGTTTTGAAATTTAAATATAGTTATTAGCCTTATAAGACGCAAAGAAGTTATTTCTGTGCAACTAATACGTCATAAAATTACCATTCAATAAAGAAACTTTAAAACAGACCAATCGTTTAATTGCAATAAAAAAAAACTAACAAAAAATCAATTGCTCCAAAAGGAATTAAATTAATAAACTCATGGTAATGAGAACATGGGACACACAATAAAGATGGAAAGTAATACAAACATCAGATACTAGATACCACATCATTTTATTGTCAAGCCAAAACTTACACCGGGTTATCTTCAAATGACGCCCTCTATGTTAAACCAACAATACAAAACAAATTATTTGCGATTTTAAAAGCATTCAGAATATAGCGTTTAAATTCTACAATAAAAATAAAAAAACAATTGGAATAACTGGACCAAGTCAAGATTCCAAGAAAAGGATTGCAAAGAAATAATGAGTACAATAAACAGAAATAGCATACCAAGCAAGTATATATGTTAAAACCAAGTCAGAAAATAGCAAGTTCAAAATACAACTACTTTGTTTAAATTTAAGAGTATCTCCGCTGAAGGTACAATCTTGTCCTCATCTTAAATTATGTAGTTACGGCTGGTTGTTAACCAAGCTAATGGCTAGGTAATAAATATTATTGGATTGACTTAACAATAATATTCAACTAGATTAAATCCTAATCAAAACTACACAAATCTTTCGATTCAAACATTTGCATTTAACATCCCAACTAACATATTTTTTTAAGAAAAATCAACATAGTTGAATTAATTTCTCTTTTTTTTATGGTGGCATAAACCAGATATGTTAAAAACAACTGAATACCAATAGCCGTAGTCATTATATCCAAAACCAGATTTATCAGATTTAAGACAAACTATTGCAACTCTAGTAATTTTAGATTCCGACTTACAAGTCCAAACAAACTAACGGAGCATTTTTCTTCTTCTTCATCTATCCAACGATTTGAGAGACGTGTAGTAAAATAACTGTAATATTTTTTCTACGGATTTTCTTCATCCAGTGCGGTGACTACTCGTCTGACAGTATCTTGCCATTTTGTTCTTTTGATGAATCCTCTAACCTCGGTCTCTATGTTTGTGTGTAAAAGTGTTTGTTTAGCGTGTTGGACATCTTTTACCATCTAGTTTACTCAGTACAATTAATTTTTTTTTATATTGTTATTGTGCGTTATATGTCCGAAAAGCTTGAGAATGTGACTGTAGATTAGACTAGACACGTTGTTTAAGTTTAATTTCATTAAAGATCAATATATTTTATTGCATAACTGTCTATGTCACTTTAACCATCTGTATCTAGCAGCACATCTCAAACACTAAAAATACAAGAGTATAGCCCTTTTATTTTCATACAATCAAATTTTCTTTCACTTATTCTCTTTACTTGTCCCACTACTTTATTTGTTTTTCGAGCCATCTTTTTAATTTGCTCGTGCACAATACGTTTCCGAAATATTTACCTCCACAATAACTTCCCCATTCCATTTCCAATCCTCTACATTTTTTCTTCACCTCTCTTTCTAAACACCATAATAATTGTTTTTTCTACATTTGCTTCCAATGTTTTTTTTTTTCTAAAATATCTCTCTTTTTAACTTTTTAACATTTTATTCATTTTTTTTAACTATTACCATGTCGTTGGTATACGCTAGCAACCACACTTTTTCTCTACCAACTACTATCCCCCTGCTTAAGCCAACCTCATGTTTTCTTCTACATCTGATATGTAAGTCGCAAACTTCGAGGGACTCAATGTGCAGCCTGTTTCACGCATTTTGTGTGCACTAGTGTTATTCTCATGTAGTTATTAACTAGATTTTTGCTTCCACTCTTGTGTATAAAGTATACAAAACATTGACTTTATTGACTCAAAAATCCTTCTCCTTTCTATACTCCATTTATTAACTAACTCAATATCTCAATCAACTCTGTTGTACCATACAACTAAGCTTTATTCTGTATCTCATCCATACATGGCGCTTACCTTTTTAATTTTTCTATCTTCTCCTATATTGCTTACATTAGATTTTTTTCTAATTGCAAGATTAGCTCTTGAATGCCTGTTTTTTTTTTCTTTTGTCTATTTTATATTTATATTTATATTTCAATTTAAGGTTAGGCATCCAATTTCCGCAACTTTTCAAAAACTTTGAAATAGATTTTTAGTGCACAGATAGTAACAAAGCAGGCAATAAAATATTTCAAACATAAAGTTAATAAAAATGTGTATATGCAGACCCTGATAAAACTTCAGCAGAATAAAGATCTGACAAATGCGGTAAGTTAATTCTATTGTTTCTAATACACAAGTAAATAAATTTCAAATAGTGCTACAAAATTTGACAACAAAAAGTTTCTCCTATAGGAGAAACGTTAAACTGTTTGTGTGTGAAAGAGACTAATATAGTTAAATCCTCTACGGACAGGCAACGCCATTTTTGGCGCGTTTTATTTGATTCAGATGTTACTGTAATTTTATGTAAATTGTCTTTTTGAGCAGTGAGATACTAGGCACACTGATGATGGATGTGTCCCTTACTGAATGAAAAGGCAATTTCATAAAATACATCATTTATTAATTTTAAATTATTTTTGTTCCTTCTTAAAAACCTATTGTAAATAATGATAAAACGTAGAATCAGTCCAATACAAAATATGTTTGAGAACCACTGGTCAATAAAACCAGTACTTAGCAAAATGTGTGTGTATGGATTAAACAAAAAAAAAAAACAAATAACGTAGTCCAGTCAAAGTAGCTTTTCATCTCTAAAAAATTTCAAAAGATTTAAAACTTTGTACACTGATTTATAGGTGAAGGATATAATAAAAGTCCTAATAAATATGACACGAGCTCTAGCGGCAATTACAAAAAACAAGGCACTTTATTTAGTTTTCTGTTAATATCTTGAGAACTGTAAATCAGAGGTAAAAGTTAACTATATACACAATAAAAGCTGAAAACATTTGCAATAAAAATAATCATATACGTTTTTTTTTTTAAATTATTGAAGAGGCTAAATAAGTGTATTTTTTACAATGCATGTTAAGGAAAGTTTGCTTGTGAGGTGTACCATGCCAAAAATATTTTGTTTCCAGCATCAGGATTAGGTAGAAAGATGGCGGCTAGTGAAGATGGTAGTCAAAGTCTGTCTGCGACCATTTTCGAAAATTCTCACTATTTATGTATTAAATGTGAAGAAGTGATTAAAGAAAGCAAATCGTTTGTGTTATGTGCAGGTGTTTGTTCAAAATACTATCATCCTGTGTGTTGAGATGAAAAGTGTTCTAAATGTTATATGTGCAATTGTTAACACTAAATGGTTTTGCAATACTTGCGTCGTTACTTACGACAATAACAGTGTTTTATTAAAAACTATAAAACAAGAAATCTAAAATAGTGAACTTATAACAATTATAGGAGCATTGGCAAAAACAGTAGAAGATCTTAAAAATGAGGTTAGTAGCATAAAAACAATATATAAAAACAATGATAATACCACTGGTATACATTTAAACGCGCCAAATTTATTAAAATCATCGGCATCTATTGATAGAATTCCTACAGCTCTACACTTATTGGTAAAAATAAAGTATTAGTAAAGAAAACTGTACCTGTGAGAAAGGAAATTACAACTGAACAACTCAAAGATGCGTTAGATGGTGCTCATAAACAGAATTTAGCAACAAAAGAAATGATAAATAAAAGAAATGTAAAAACTAATGAAAGTACTAATTCAAATGAAAATAAAAATGTAAATTTAAACAATCAGAATAACTTAATTATTGTACAAAATGATAAATGTGAAACAATAAATCGTCGTATAAAGAAAAATCCAGTAAAACTAAATACAATTCGTGGAACAGCTACAGAAGATTCATTGGTGAAAAGAGTTGCCCCTCACGGACATTTACATGTTTATAGAATGGACTCTAAGCTAACAGAAAATAACTTAACAACATACTTAAATAAAAAGTTTTGATAATGTTATAGCAAGAAAATGATGTCAAAACATTCTGAACTTTACTTGTCGTTTAAAGTAACAGTTCCTTTATTAAAAAATAGAGTCATTAAGTAATCCTAATATATGGCCTGTCGGTACATGCGTTAATGGCTTACAAACGTAAAAACTCAAAAAACTTAGAACAAAACAACACAGTTTTAAATAAAACAAATATGACCTTACAGTTGTTCCATATTTATTTTCAATCCTTAAGAAATAATCATTATGATTTAGAACAATTTTTGGAACAAAATAAGCAAATATGTGCTGTAACAATTAGCGAACATTGGTCAAAAAGTGCAGAAATTGATCTTATAACAATCAACAATTTTAAAGTGGGTAGTTGTCATTGCAGAAAATCCACTATACATGGAGGCTCTCTCATCCTAGTCAGAAATGATTTTAAGTGCGAATCAATAAAATGTGTCCTTAATTTATCCGTGAAGGTATATGTGAAGTAAGCGCAGTTTAATTGTCATTTTTAAATATTGTTATTGTATCTGTCTATCGTACACATCTATCTGATTTTAATGAATTTTATGTTAAACTTGATAATATTCTGTGTTATCTAGACAAGAGATATAAAAATATTATAATTAGTGGTGATTTTAATGTAGATCTTATCAAAACCAATGAACATCAATGTTTATTGATTTATTACAAAGTTGCAATTTTGAAATCACTAATTTTAAAATAACTAGGAAAACACCTATTTCAGCAACATGTATAGACCATTTCTTAATTAATATGGACGTACCATATGAAACAACAGTTATTGAACTCAATCTTTCAGATCATTTTGGCTTAATAATTAATACAGCAATAGATGTTATCAATACAAATACGTATACGCAGTATAATGAAAAGTTATTGTCTTTAAAACATTTAGATCAATTTTGTGTTGCGCTATCTGAAGTTGATTGGTCTTTTGTTTATAAATGTTCAAATTCACATGACAAATTTACAAGTTTTTTTAATACTTTTTTAAATATTTTTAATCATTGTATTCCAGATAAAATTATAAATTTCAACAATAATAAGAAACAAGTTTGGTATACATCAGAACTAAGGAATCAAAAAAATGATTTTAATTTACTATATGCTATTAGGAAACAAACAAATTCAACTGAACTGAGTGTATTAATAAAAAAAGAAAAAAGCAAATATAAAAACAAAGTCAAAAAAACAAAAATTGATTTTAACAGTAAATTGATAATCGAATCATTAGACAAACCAAAACAAGTTTGGGAAATAATTAATAAAAGCACCAATAAAAAACAAGTAAATAAAATCTCATCAACTATATCTGCTAACAATTATCAAACTTTTTTTGTTAATTCAGTTAAACATGGTTTGTCTAGTTTTAATCATAATGATAACAGCTTTCAGTTTTTATTAAACAATTACACAAGTGATACAAGCGCTTCCTGTTTTCTTGAACTAGTTTTGACAATGGAAATCAAATCAAATATAGATCTTTATAATCTAAATTCTAAAGTACTTAAATATGTGTCAAATGTTGTTGTTGTAGAACCTATGGAAAATGTTATAAATGCTTGTTTTGAAGAGAAAATTTTTCTTTCTGGAACTAAAATTATCAAAAGCCATACCGATATTTAAAAAGGGGAATATAAACCAATGTGAAAACTATCGGCCTATATCAATAACAGAAAAATTTATTTGTCGGGCACAGTTTGGATATATTCCTTCTAGATCTACAATAATAGCTGTAAAACAATTTGTTCTTGACATCGAACAAGCCTTTGAATGCAAAAGTGTGATGTCTGCTTTTTTCTTAGATCTAAGCAAGGCATTCGACTTAGTCAACCCAGAGAAGTTGTTGCACAAACTCAAATTCTATGGCATAAAAGGTGTAGCATTAAATATTGTTAACAGCTACTTAACTGGCAGAAAACAGATTGTCTTTGCTAGTGGTACTTTTTCGGATAGAAAAAAAATGGACTACAATGTGCCGCAGGGGTCTATTTTAGGTCCCCTGCTGTTTCTGTTCTACATAAATTATCTTGAATGTAATGTAACACTAGCAAAAACATATTTTTATAACAATGACACAACTCTCATTCAAAGTGTAACAGCTTCTGTGGTAGATGGGTTGAGTCCTTTAGAAGAAGCAAAACAATAATTTCTTGCAAATAATCTAAAGTTTAATGAAGCAAAAACAGAACATATGTTTTTTTCATTACTTAATGCAAATGTAGGTGTTAATAAATCAATAACATTTTTGGGTATTCACGTAGACAATAAAATATCTTGGCAACTGCATGTGAAATCGTTGTCCACAAAATTAAGCAGTAATATTTATTTAATAATAAAAATAGCTGAGAACACTGATTTAACGGTTACACAAATGGCTTATTTTGCATTTATTCAATCTTTAATTGAGTATAGAGTGCTGCTGTGGGGTAGTTCTCATCATGCTAATCAAATCTTTGTTTTGAAGAAGAAAGCTGTTCGTGTAATTGCGGGTCTTGGTTTCAGAGATACGTGTAGGTCTTATTTTTACAAGTTTCAAAATGAATTGCATAATTATTGTACCAAATCAAGTAAAAACATCTGCTTCCATACTGCAGACTAACAAAAACATTAAATTTGTTTTATTATATGTCAGTCAAAATGTATAATATTTTACACTATACAATCCAAAAATTACCATCTAAAGAATTTAAGTTATCTCTAAAAAGTATATGATTAAACAATGAATTATATCATGTTAATGATTATTTTAATTTAAGTTTTTAATTGTTTTGGTAATGTTCATAAGTGTGCATGTAAAAATGTTTTCTTTTAATATTAACTCACAACTTGTTTCTGACGTTTATGTACCACATTATTTTACTATTATGTTTATGCAAATAAAGTTTATCTTATCTTATCTTATCTTATCTTATCAGCTTTATTACATCAGTAATAGTTTGCAGTGTAGCTCGCTTCTAGTCGTATCACATCCGCATGAATGCATGCACGAGAAGTATGCAGTTTTTTTTCTCATAGTTTGCAATTATTATTGCTGATAGATATATAGATTTATTAATACATTTGAAAAAATTTACAAAGATAAATTTACACAAACATTCGTGTCAAATATTAATACAATAATATATAAACTTAAAATTAAAACTAACATAATGACACAAAACTGTATACATTATTAATATATAGACACTTTAAAATGACAAAGTACACTGTTAAAAATTAAAATTTAGATTATACAGCATCTCTCCTGCAAAAAGTATAGTATTCTTCAATTGAATAACAATTGTATTCTATAAGAATTTTTTTAACAACCATTTTGAATTGCCTTTGATTATTTATCATCCTTCGGTAGAGCATTGTATAATTTACACCCGGTATAGTAATAGCCTTTCTCATAAAGAGTTAAGTTATGTTTTGGTAATAAAATATCATTTTTATTACGTATTTGATAATCATGATCGACAGTATGCATTATAAACGTGGACATATTATTAAACACTTAACATAAAGTTGTAAAAATATAAACACCGCAAAACGTTAAAATGTTGTGTCTCTTAAAGATATCTCTGCAAGACACATTCCACTTTAAACCATATATAGTTTAAATTTTTTTTTTTTTATAATAAAGATTCTATCTGCACCACTCGCTCTTCCCCAAAACATTATACCATATCGCATAACTGTATAAAAGTTGCGATAGTACATTGCTTTTAAGATATTTTTGCTACAGTGATTAGATAAAACTCAAAAACCATAGCAAATGCTAGAAAGTTTGGAAGAGAAAGTGCTAAGGTGTGATTGCCATTTGAAATTATGATCCATTTCTATCCCTAAAACTTTAGTAGAATCAACAACATTTAGTAATTCATTATTTGTTGCAACTAAATCACCAATTTAACCATTTGACTGAGCAGTTCCAAACAGTACATTAGCAGTTTTGTTTTTATTGATAGCTAAACAGTTTCTATCAATTCATTGTAATATGTTTTCATACACCACATTTACGTTTACAAGTATAGTGATTAGATCAACCTTCAGTAATATGTTAGAATCATCAGCATATGACACCAACAGACTGAATGATAACACTGGTAACACATTTATCAAAATCATTTGCAAATATTAAAAACAAGGTAGGTCCTAGTACAGATCCTTGTGGTACACCACAAGTAAGCATTTGCGTTTCTGAACAAATTCCCTCTCAATTCACTCAAGTTACTACTACTTGGAAACGGTTTTTTTAAGTACATATTCAACCAGTTGCTTGCTATACCTCTAATTCTATATTGTTCTAATTTTACTATTAGTAAATTAAAGTTGACAGAGTCAAAAGCTTTGGACAAGTCAATAAAAACACCAAGTGCTAACAATTTCCTATCCAAAGCTCCTAAAACATTTTCAGTTAACGTTGCCATAGCCGTTTCTATTGACTTTCAGTAGGTGAATCCGTGTTGACTAGACGCAGATAATTAATTAGAGTTAAAAAAATGTATAATTTTATTGTTTGTCAGATGTTCTAATATCTTAAATGCTAAGCAATATACATATAAGACAATAATTAGCAAGTGGATTAGTATCGCCTTGTTATGAAGAGGTATAACAGTAGCTAATTTAAACCTGTCAGAAAATATACCTGTATTAAAAGATACATTGCAAATGTGTTTTATTAGAACAACTATAAAATTAATAATCTTTCTCAGCAAAAAAATTGAAATATTGTCAGAGTTACTGAAGTTATTGTTTTTTAGTTTTTTTAACTATCTGAATTATGTCGTATTCATCAATATCTTCTAAAAATATTGTAGAACTACACACGTCAATATCTTCATTCACAACATCCAGGTTACCATTAGTGTTGTTTGTAAGATTGGAAGTAATTGTTAAAAAAAACTATTAAATGCATTGCATACATTTGTTGCATCATTTACAGTATTTCCAGATAATTCAGAAAATACTCTAGTACTATCGGAATTTCCTGTTTCCTTGAAATTTATTTATTATTTGCCATATAGATTTATTTTTAGTTGCAGCATTAAAAACAATATTATCATAGTATTTCTTTTTTGTTTCAGATATTTTTTGTTGATATAAATTATTCGTAACAATATAATCACCTTTTAAGACTAAGTTTGTTTGAGATAAATCATACAAAAAAAGATACAGTTCTTTTCTGTTCTATTATATCTGCAGTTATCCATTTATAATCTTAACTTGCAGCTTTAGTTCAAAATTCTTAAGTGGAATGTGTTGTTCATATAAAATATTAAATATATTATAAAAAAAATCTAGAACTTGATAAGGACAATTCTTATTCAGTACTTGATTCCAGCAAGTGTTCTCTAAGCTAATGCAAAAAGAAGCAATACAATCTTCATTAATAATACGTCTTTTTAGAACATTACATTGTAATAACAAACTTAATTCTAAAAACTGACCATAGTGATCAGATTGATTAGATTTAATTACATTTGCTTTTATTTGATTTAAATGTTGAACTTTTTTTTTTCTAGATGGGTTTTTCTTTGCCAGATAAGCACGACACTGTTTATTTTTTTGTAGAATTAATTGCAAAACTCATTTTTTTAATAATATTTGGTGTATAGTTTCTCTGAAAACTTTTAATTGTGCATTTGTAAAAGATTATGTTGAAAAATAGGGTTAATTTTGCAGTTTTTTCAAGTTTCAGACCTTTAAAACCCAAATACACAAAACAAATTTATATTTTCTAATTAATGTGCATCAAAACACGTCAACTTAGGCGGTTAAAAAAAATTAAAAAATGCTCCTTTTTGCACAGCGCAATGCGATCAAAAACATGGTTTTATGGCTTTTGCGGCTTATAGACAGGGTAAAGACTTGAAATGGCGCCAGAATTTTAATTCTACAAAAATTTTCTGATTGATTTCATTAGTAAATTTATTTTTTGAGTTAAAATTGCGATTTTTAAACAAAAAATGCGATTAAGTTAAAAACTGTCAGGAAAACTAAAAAAAATTGTAGAATTTTTTTAATGGTTTTCATACCATTATATACCGATCAAATGACTACTAGTAAGTTATAGAAACTAAAAAAAAATACATAAGCAAGTTTCTCAATGCACCCCCCCCCCAGCTCTGGTCCGTTTAAAATGGAGTTGCCCTTGTAACACTTTGTATATTTAAATAAAAAATAGATAATGATTCAATATCTTTTAAAATCCCTTTTCTGCTGGTCTTTTTGGGGTTAGAAAACTCTAGATAGGAAAACTTAATTTTTGACTCAAACATACTTTCCTTTCTACTTTGCCGTGGCTTGGTTTAACAAATAATATCTGTCTTTTAGATAGGGTTAAAGCCATGAAAAAGACAATAAGATCAGCATCTTTGCCAACTATTGTTATTTTGTCACTAGTTTAGGATTTTATGACTCCTGTGCTGATGATCAATTTACCAGCGTTATTAGATTCTTGTTTTGTTTTAATTTCATAGTCGTAAAGGGCCGTTAAGAGAAATAAAATAAGTCTGGATTTATTGTGTTCACTAGAAAGAAAACCATCCTGTTTGACTGTGATTCGTGTTTTGTGTTCAAAGTTTATGTCAACTGACCTCTTTAGCTTGTACTTTAGTTTTATCCAGCTGTCTACGTACTGGATGGTGCCGCTGAATAGCCATCAAACGCCACGATACAGCTCTTGCCGGCATAATGCTTGAGAAGATAGGCGACATAACATTGATGTCAACGATGTCAAAATCGAAAAGATTGGCTTTTTGTAGTACAGGAAAAGTATTGTATAATGCGGATTTGTTTGTTTTCAGCATTCCAGTTTCCTCAAATAAAGATAAAGAATGAGCAGCAAACTTATGTAATAAGTAGTTGTTCTTATTACTCTGCTTGTTGATAGCTATCTTAAGAAACATCATTAAAGAGTTTATTACATTACTATTATCCATAAATAAAGAAGGTAAATGAGACGCGTATTGTAAACGTTATGTGGAAAGAAGGGCAAGTAGTTGGGAGAGAGAGGAAGACTGTCAAAACGAACGGAAGACCAAACAAAAGAGACCGGCTTTTGTAACAAAACAAAAAAACTTTTTTTTTATATTCTTTAGCGCCCTATACTGAGTAACCGCTGTGAATACAAAAAAAAATTATATGGTCATTTTTATTGCAAATTTTATTAGCAGAAGCTGATAAAATTTGCAATATGTATATAGTCAACTTTTTCTTCCTACTTACAGTTCTTGAGATATTAACAAAAAACCAAAAAATGTACCCTGTTTTTGATCATTACCGCTAAAGCTCGTGTCATATTTGTTAAGATTTTTAGTATATTATTTATTAGGTATTTATAAATCAGTGTACAAAGTTTTAAAATTTTTGGAATTTTTTAGAGGTGAGATTAATATTTGAGCATATTTGACTGAACTAACGGTTTTATGCCTATATATTTTTTAACTATATTCAAGAAGATAGCATCTAAAAGTTAGAAAAAACCATAGAAAATAGCAATAAGTTGTACATAATACCAAAACTTAATTGTGTTAATTTAACAAAGGTAAGAAATGTGCAATAGCATTATAATAAACTACGGCAACATTTGTATCTTGTTATAAGTTAAAGAAACAAAATAAATTAATAAATTAAAATTTAATTAATAATTTACTTTATGTAAATTGCTTCCCCAGCTAGTGTGAAACACTAGTGTTTTAGGGTATGCATCCATCATCAGTGTCCCTAGCATCTAATTAATCAAAGAAACAATTATATAAAATCACATTAACTATTATACAGTTTATTTATAAAAATGTGTCTGACGTGGTAACGCAATGCAGAAATAGTCTTCTTAGGCTGATATGCCAAAAACCTAAACTAATAAAAAATTTAAAAAAAACTACTTTACCTATCTAAAAACATCCAAAATTATAGCTCATCTGGTTGTTGTAATCTACTGGTTCAATAAATTAAAAAAATAATTTAGATCACTCAATACAATAATAATATGGTTTTGATAGAAACACAACTCTAGCAAACATGCTAATATAAAAATTTACTGCCAACTGCGTGATATGTAGAAGCCTGTTTACACAGTGCAAACCAGCATCCGAGCGGGCCTAGTCAGTTATTTGCAGTGCAGCTAATCGTACCTTGTGAGCTCATCAAACAATAATGGCAAGGGACAGTAACTCGTATGATGCGGTCACACGGTGCGAGTAGCTGTACTGTAGTAACTGACTAGGCCAGCTCGGAAATATATTTTGTGTGCTCACTCGTAGAGTGCAAAAAACAAGTTTGGTCCAGATCCAATTAAAAATAATATAGTAAGTCAATCGGGCAAAAAAATGTAGCTAGAATATAAAAAAAGTGCGTCAAATCGTATGTAACAACGCCGAAAAAAATCTGAATCTCAAACAGCTCAACTAGACTATCGGACCCTTGCGATTAACCCAATTCTGCAATCAGCGACAGCTAGACAAATAATCCAATAATTCAAAGTAATTGAAAATTAAGCAACTCGCTCATAAGACAGAAATGCACAATATTCAAATTGGTTATTAAATTTGGCGTAACATTACAACATTTTAAAAAACAAAACAAATAGTAGTAGTTAATTAAACAAAATTCTAAATTTGGTAAAAATAAAATCAGTTATTTAAGATGACGGTACTTCTTTATTACCAATAATCTGCTCCTTCTTTCTATGTAACTAAAGAAGCGTTTTCCTGTTTTCCGATTCAAAGCGGAGCTAGAGCAGTCAACCCCCCTGCGGGAGGGCGTGGTGCAAAAGAATACTTCCGCTAGCCCCTTTGCTGGTCGTAAAATTGAACCAATAGGCAAGGTGATAACCTCGTTAAAAAACCCACAGTTCGTCTGGGACAAGTCAAACTTATTTGTGAGTTTATTTTTGACAATTTTCACATAACACCTAGTGTAACTCACCTGCGTGTTTGCCGTGCGCGGTGACCCAAAAGTCAGGAAAAGGGGATCCTGGTAGTTAAGGGGCTAATACTCAGGTTTAAAAGAGTATTAGTTCCAACACACTGCTTTGGCCTTAGCTTCTGGTAAAACGGGAGGTTAAACCTAACCCAGTTTTAACCAATCGGCTCGTTATCTAACTTAAAGGTGAGGAATTAATTATGTGGTGATTGATGAAAGGTTCACAATGTGCTACGGTTGGAGCCCGATAGTATTCTTTGTGTTCGCGGAAATCTTTCATTTACATTTATGAAACCTATATCGCTCGATTAGCCCTGGCAATTGCATCAGTTTGTGATGGGTAGGGAGATTGAGCGATGAAGTTGACAGAGTTTATTATGGTAGATTCTAAACCTCCAACCAAACGATCTCGCCCGTTTACGGACGAGAAAACTAATGAAGATAGAAATAGTACAAGTAAAAAGTTTGTTAGATATTTGATTGTTAAATGTTCTGAAAATGGCCAAAGACTAAAGGAGGTTTCTTCTTTCCTAATTCATAGGGACCATTTCCAAAATTATTATTGGAACTTTAAATTCTTGTAAAGAGTTAAGAAACAGTACCTTACTTATTAAAGTAAAAGATAAATTGCAGAGCAGTAAAATGCAGGAATGCACGTCGTTAGGTAATATTGCGGTGACAGTTGAACCGCATAAATCCTTAAATATTTCAAAGAAAGTAATTTTATGGTATGAGTTGTTATACACAACTGTAGACACATGCAAACAAGAACTGGCGTCGCAAAGCGTTATCGATATTAAAAAACTAACCCGTAGAAAGGATGGTAAAGAGATACAGCGTCTATGATTTTAACATTTGATCCTGAACAACTCCCAAATGAAGTTAAGGTGGCATATGTTACTCGCCCGGTTTGCCCGTTTATTCCTAACCCAATGAGGTGTTTCCAATGCCAACGAATTGCAAAGGTAAGCATCCCGTTTATTGCCGAGACTACCTAAAATTGAAAAAAATAGGAAGATAGCCGAGGTCAGAGTAACAGACAAACTCTCTTACTTTGATGCTCAAAAAAAGTATAGAGCAATTACGGCTCCTACCTTTTTTAGATCGTTTGCTTCAGTTGCTGAAACACCTATTATTCAACAAACACCGATTATGACATTTACTGCTATTGCAGAAACTTCTGCAAGTAAGAACAATGACTCTAATGTGAAGGGTCAAAAACCGGTTGCGGGCCCATCAGGCTCAAAACCAAACGTGACTACGGTCCAATCTGAACCAAGGTCACAACAAGTGGGATTTCAACCAAAACCACTCAAGATGGGGGCTCATTTAAAGCCTGAACCATCTAAGGTATTGGCTCGTATCGGGTCAAAACCAACTAAGGTGGCGACTTCCAAGTCAAAGCCTAAACAGGCTAAGACTCAGTCTGAATCAAAACCTGCAAAGACGGCAGCCCAATCCAGACTACCGCCACCTGAGGTGCAGGTTTCTAGCAATCTTGCGCCCACAGACCCTAATATTGACAAGTCGTCAGAGTTGATGGATGTGGAAGGTATTCCCACACAACCTACTCTGACAGATGAAATGATGTCAAATAGTGGAAGTTCTTTTACTCCCCCAGATAATAATTTAGAAGAAAAACCAAAAAACGCTAATAAGCAAAGAGTTAAATTTACGTTTTCAACGTAGCTTTAAAAATGGTTTCTACTATTATTCAATGAAACTGCAATGGATATAATGCACTTTAGAAATCTTTTAAAATTTTACTAGTTGAAATTTCACCTATCTGCGTATCCTTACAGGAAACTAATTTTAAGGTTGAAAGTTCAGTTAATCTTTGTGGTTATACTATTTATCGGAAAGATTGTATAAATGTTGATTGTGCTCAGAGTAGAGCGGCATAAGTGGTTCGTGATACAGTTTTCAGCAAAGAACTCCGTGTCAACACTTCATTAGAAGCAGTACCCGTTCAATTACAACTCCCTTTCTTACTGACCGTTTGCTCAATCTATATTTCGCCAAACGTCAGTTTGGACATTCGTTTGATTGATCAATTACTTGAACAACTTCCGTCTCCATTCCTCCTTATGGGTGATTTTAATGCTCATAACACTATGTGGGGCTAAAATCGAACCGATGTTAGAGGTCGTAACTTGGCCAATCTATTTTCAGAAACGAATTTAGTTATTTTAAATAAAGGTAACAATACCTACTTTTCCGTGGCCATTAGATCGTTTTCAACTATTGACCTTACTATTTGTTCTCCAAGTATCGCAGCATTGCTGGATTGGAAAGTCTCGGAACATCTTTATGATAGTGACCACTTTCAAATACTCATTCGCGTGCTTGGTCATAAAATCCATGAAAACCGTCATCGGAATTGGAGAATAAAAAATGCTGATTGGGATAGTTTTGTTCAAGTATTTGATTATGATGACAGTGTCCAGGCCACTATTGACGAAGATGTTGAAACTTTCACCGAATCCATCATACAAGCAGCTCATGCCAGTATTCCTCTGTCATTAAGGAAACCTCGCAGAGAGCCCGTTCCTTGGTGGAATTTTGATTGTGAACAAGCTAAATTAAACAAACGCCGTTTTTTCTACGGTTTAATCACTCTCCAACTGAAGAAAACCTGTTAGCTTATTTAAAGTATAAAGCTGTTGCGCAAAGAACTTGCAGAAAAGCTAAAAGAGAATCATGGTCAGCATACGTTACTTCTATAAATTCGAGAACCCCTATCAGAAAGGTGTGGGAAAAAGTCAGAAAAATTTCTGGCCAAACCGCCTCTGTACCTGTTAGTGGGTTATTGTCAGGTGATCAAATTATTATCGATCCTCTCAATATCTCGAATATTCTGGCAGATGTTTATTTTAACGCTTCCAGTGATGATAATTACAATGAAAATTTTCAAGAGATTAAAACTAACATGGAAAAAAAAACATTTGTCATTCGTTTCCAACAATGATAAAATATATAATGTACCTTTTAGTGTTTGGGAATTTGACTCGGCATTATCTAAAGCGCACAATACTGCTCCAGGAGCCAATTTGATACACAATGCTATGCTTAAGCATTTAAGTCGCTCTGTCAAACGTTAGCTTTTGGCAGATTATAACCGTGCATGGTCAGCAGGGTACTGCCCTGACTCATGGAAGCTGGCTATCATTGTACCAGTACTTAAACCTGGTAAAGATAAAAAGCTCCCGACAAGTTATAGGCCTATCTCTCTAACTAGCTGCTTATGCAAGTTATTAGAGAGAATGATTAATAAGCGTTTTACTTGGTTATTAGACTCAAGAGGTCTAATTGCTGATATACAATGTTCGGCTGAATACAGCAATTAAAAATGCTTTTGTGCAAAATCAACATCTAGTCGCAGTATTCTTTGACATTGCAAAAGCCTATGACATGACGTAGAAATACAATATTCTACAAACGCTTCATTCGTGGGGTATTCGCGGAAGCATAGCATTGTTTATACAAAGCTTTTTAACTTCCCGTTTTTTTAAGGTACGTGTAAGTGATAGCATCTCGGGCATACGACAACAACAAAATGGTATTCCGCAAGGGTCCATTTTAAGCGTGACGCTATTTATAATAGCTATTAACGGCATAAGTCAGTTCATCAAACATCCGGTGAACGGATGTATGAATGTTGATGCCGTAGCTATCTATTGCGCTTCGAGAAACATGCCAACATTGGAACGTCAACTCCAAATAACTATCAACCGCATTTTGAACTATGCTAATAGCAATGGATTTACTTTTTCTACAAGCAAAACGTTGCTTATCCATTTTTGTAGAAGACAAACCCCACACGGTGACCCTTTATTATATCTTGGGGAAGGACCCATTCCTGTACAGGAATGTGTTTGATTCCTCTGTGTCACATTTGACCGTGCGTTAACTTGGCGTCCCCATTTCATAAATCTGAGATCAAGATGTGTTCCGGCCCTAAAATTGCTCAGGTCGTTAAGTGGAAAGTCATGGAGAGCGGATCGGAAAACAATGCTACTTTTGCATCGCGCTTTGGTGCGTTCAAAACTAGATTATGGTTCCATAATCTATGCCTCTGCAGCACCATCCACATTACGTATTGTTGATCCTGTCCACCATACAGGAATTTGTTTAGCAACTGGCGCTTTTGGCACTAGCCCTGTTGCTAGTGTTTTGTGTGAGGCAGCTGAACCATCACTCTGTCTTAGGCGTAAAATCTTGACTGTTAGGTACGCCGCAAAATTAAAAGATAAACGCTTGCATCCAACGTTTTCTGTCGTATATAATAATGGTTTCGACGATCTATACAACACCAGGATACGGTCCCAAAAACCGGTTGCTGTAAGAAATTGCAGTATACTTCGGGAACTGGATTTCCAACTCCCTGATGTATATCAACTGTCTTACTGTCGCGACCCTCCTTGGACTTTTCAACGTTCAAGGTTAAATATTGCATTATTGAGAATGAGCAAAGCTTCAACTTTACCAGTTGAATATCGAACTGAATTTGCAAAAATTCAAGCAATGCACGTAAATGCCACTTGGATTTATACCGATGGCTCAAAATGTAACAACGGTGTGGGTTTTGCTTTTCTTGTTGATGAGTTGCAGTTTACAGTTGGCTTGCCAAGTGTTAGCAGTGATTATACTGCAGAACTGTATGTTATATACCAGGCTCTTCTCTACATCCAACTAAGTGCAGGTACATTTTATGTTATATGTACAGACTCGTTGAGTGCATTAAATGCTATTGATCATCAATATCCTGATCATTATTTGCTGAGACAAATTCACTCGATTTTGCTTCAGGTGTCTGATTTAAATGTCACTGTTTACTTTGTCTGGATTCCCAGTCACGTAGGTATCAGTGGCAATGAAAAAGTTAATGAGCTTGCCAAATTGGCTATAACTAGCGCTGATAATGTTACAGACAAAGCTTGTGTTAGAGATGTTTGTAATTTTTTACAACAACTGATGTTGTCTAGCTGGCAGACGGAGTGGTTTGCTATTCAAAACAACAAGCTACGATGCACTAAAAGCGTCATTACACCGTGAAGTTTGTCATGCAGGCCAAAGCGTAGGGAAGAGGTTATCCTCACGCGACTTCGCATCGGTCACTGTCGATGGACTCACAGGCATTAGTTGGCATCTGAGGTGCCGCCAGTTTGTAATACTTGTAATGTTCCATTAACTGTTTGTCATATCTTATTGGACTGTCGGCAGTTTTCGGAACAAAGAGTTGCGTCTGAATTATCACCCAGTTTGTCAATTGTCTTATGCGATCAGATCGTTGAAGTAGATCGTCTGCTCGAATTTATTCGACGGAGCAAATTGGGGGTATGGATATAATTGTTAATTTATTGTGATTAATGTTTGTGTATTGTAAATTATAGCAGTGTTTAAGACCTCTTACACCCTAGACACTGTTGGAATTATCTAGTCATTTTTGTTAAAGTTTGTTAACGTTTATTTTATTTTTGTTGTTTATTTATTTATTTATTTAATTTTATTCTTTAATATGCCAATTTACACCATATTATTTTACACTTCTTATAGTTAGAGAAAAGAATAGTCTTCTTAAGCTGATACGCCAAAAATCTAAACTAACTAACTAGAGCAGTCAATTATCTGCTATGATCGGGTTTTTCCAAAATGCTATTGCACTGGTGGTGCATTGTTGGGCTAACACGCCAGTGGACTTTTATTTGTTGTTGTTTGTATTTTGTTGTAGCTTAAAATACTCGACCACTCCAAAAACTTCTGATATAGAAATATGAAAAAAAAAAAACTACAAAATGTGCATTTGCGGACAACATAGTAATATGCGCAAGAACAGAAAAAAACATTTACCAACTAAATAAAAAAATAACAAAAAGCGCTGCAAAAAAGAAAACTAAAATAAACATTGGAAAAACAAAACTCATGGTGGTAGAACACGTAGGGGAGTTTAAATACATGACAGCAGAATTGGATAGAGAAAGTACAATAGTGCAATTTGAGAGTCGTTTATCGACAATATCCGGAAGCAAATCGTGGGTGATAAATGCAAATCAGTCCAAGCTGCAAAAATCGTGCTTTATTTCAATTACTAAATTTCTTAAACTTAAAAGAAAAACCTGACTGGAGGCTAAGACATATGCTACAGATAAACGTTGAATCAACTTCTGCCATCAACAGGGATCAAATTGAAAACATGAAGGAAACAATTTTCTTTTCATTCTTCATTTTTGGAATTGAAATCAGAATAATATAATGAAAGAAATATAATAAATTGGAAATAATAATCCTTAAACCCAATATAGAATATAATTTTTATTTGCAAGTATTACTACTATATTTATGTTTATTATCAAGCAAGTACAGAAAATAAAACGTCTAGTTAGAAATTTTTAAATTAAATAAAACTTTTTTCGTTTGAAAAAAAAAAAAAAATAACGCAAATATTAAAAAAGTACTAACCACTAATTTAGTTTCAAATAAATTTTAATTCCAAACTAATTTGCTTTTATAATTTATTTAGTCTATAAAACGTATCAAAAGCTGGATGTGAAAAAATAAAACATATTTCGTTACATAACTACATTAATTTTTCACAGCATTTAATTATATACTCTAGTCGCAACTCAAACAGTTTCCCCTAATCAAAGCTTTCATAAATTACACCATGTAATGTTATAACAGAGTAAACAAAACTACGCAATTACACCTGTGAATTGCACCTTTGTTGATTTCAGATTAATTTCCAACACATACGAGCTTAATCTAATATTACATGAAACTTGGTCAAGACAATCTCACAGTGGAATGATGATGATGATATCACGAAGCAAAGTGAAAAGAAAATTGGATGATTTATTTTTCTTTCTGTACATTATATTTCGAAGATAAAGTGAATTAAATGGAATTAGGAAAGAACATTTAATCTCGGCACATATCAGCTGTGACGATGTTTTCGTGATATGTTGAAAGACAAGGGTTGAGCACGGTATTTTGGTTAACAACATTTTATATAAATTAAACTGTTAAAATATTGTAAATGGATGTAGTAGACATAAGATGTGCACTTCATTTATTTTGCTTCCTTTTTATATTACACCCGACATATGAAAAGAACAATTAATTCCTTACATAATGTTATGTAGAAAAAATTAAAAACTTTTATGCTATCGAATTAAATAAAATACTATAGTAGCAGCGTGCTAAGTATATTTGATATTACTTTTTATTGATAGCGACATGTGTTGACATATATACTCGTATATCATCTTTTGGCCATATGACTTATATAAACAGAGTTTTGTTGTTAATGCAATACACATATTCTAGAAAGTATGCATAAAATGATAAACCAAAACAATGTATTTTATATGATATTGAAAACAGTATATAAAAATATTTATATTTATTAAGTAACTTTAATTATTGTATAAATTTTGCTATGTAGTTCAAAATAATATCTTGCAATTACACGCAGATTAATAAACAAAATGAAAACTATTTGATAGATTTCAAGCTGGTGTATATTCAAACACAAACAACCGTTGTAAATCAAATGTATTGCAGGAGCTATATTTCCTATCACGGAACTCCTGCAAAACATAATGAGCCTATGAAATATATTTTGAAGAGGAAACATATAGAGTTTAAAGCCGTATACTTCATACTGTTTATAGTTTATTTTGTAAGATTAATATAATAAAATTAACAATTTTGTTGTTTCAGTATTTACAATTTTTGATAAATAATATTTATCTAAGTATTTATTAATTTTACAATTATTAAAAAAAAGCCAGTAGGTAACAATTTCATCATTAGGGAAATGTCATGAATTGAACATAAACTCCTGTAATTAATGTAATTACAATGCATCCAATGCGCTTTGCATTGCCTTGATTACGTTATAATTGGGTTACTAATAAGCTAGCATAATAAATACTGTTTGAACTTGTTGATTAAGGAAATTTGATTTCTGTCGTAACCACCTGTAATGCATTTGGGAATTGTGGGTGCAGAACAAATAGCAAAGAATAATGTTTCCTAAATCAATTGTTACGACGGTTTATAATACATTTGTGAGTTAATATATCAACAATATTGTTTTTATTTGGTCATTTTCTTAACAATGCGTAGTACATTTCTTCTTTAATAAACAATTCAATTTTTTATTCATATTTTACTTTGATGTTTCTATCTATCAACCCATCACTATGATGGCTTTGTATTAATTTCAATTTAAAATTAATTGCATCATTTTAATAAATAATATACAGGGTGTTAGATAAACATGCGGCAAAAATGCAAGGGGTTATTCCTTGGCCTATTCTAAAAGTATTTTGTCATATGATGATTTCTGAAAAACCGCTTTGTTTAATTAATACATAAGAAGCAGCTTGAAGCAGAGTTTGACTGACTCCAAGGCATTATTTTGTAATACCCATCTCCAGTTCTCAGGATAAATTTTGTCATTTCCAAGCCATACTTGTCATTGATGCTTCAAAAAGAATATCAGCGGGTATGCCCAAAATAATCATCAGACACAATGTTAACGTTATGACCAAAATGCTTTCGTATATGAGCTATCAAAAATGGTAACAAACAAGCTGCTTCGATTCCATATTACACAATGCACTAGGAATTAATGTCATAGTTAGCTGGCTGCAGTAACTCTTACAAAAATATTTTTTTATTCTTTTGCATTTTGTTTTTATAAAAAGTAATAACAAGTATAAAGCTAATTTGTACTCCAAATATTGATAATTATTTTTTTCAAATTGTTAAAATAACGCTTTCAATCGTGGCCCTAAAAATGTCATAAGTCTTCTATTCGACATCAATTTCTTTTAGCATTACTTTTGCCAAAGATGGAGCAAAGTATAACGCGAGCATAGTCATAGCCGTTTAGCATTTTATCTACTAAATTGGGTGCTTAATTAACTGACAGAACTACTTTAAGCTTATTTCCTTGCGTTATAAACCCGATTGTTCCGAGGCAATACCTTAACAAATAAAATCCTCCAAGTATAACAATAACTCGTAATAATTCAAAGTTTAGAGGTGCGCCAGCAACATTGTCTCTAAGTTTAATAAACAAAAGTTGAATAATAACTTTGGTTTCTTCCAAAACACATAACAAAATCCTATAAGTTGTACTTTAGTTACTAGCTAGATAATTTATAAACAGCATAAAGAAGATATTTAAAAGTGAAAAATATTTTTAATCGGGTATTTTATGTACGTTCTTCCTTTAGGTATATTACAGAATTTACCATATATCCATAATAAATATAGACAATTCCATTTCAAACGGACCAGAGCATGGAGGAGGGTAAGTTTCAAGAAACTTGCGTTAGTATTTTTATTCGTTTCTATAACTTATTAGTAGTCTTTTGATCAGTTCATAACGGTATAAAACCCTTCAAAAGTTCTATGATTTTATTTAGTTATTTTGTCGTTTTTTTACTTTGACTAAAATCGCATTTTTTGTTTAAAAATTGCAATTTTGATTTAAAAAAAAATTACTAGTGAAATCAATCTGAAGATTTCCGTAAAATCCAAATCTGACGACATTTCAAGTTTATACCTTGTCTATAAGCCGCAAAAGCCACAAGACCATTTTTTTGTTATTAGTGACCTGGGCAAACAGGAGCATTTTTTATTTTTTTGTAAATTTTGTAAAATAATTAGAAAATATAAATTTGTTTTGTGTATTTGGGATTTAGGAGTCTAAAACTCAAAATATCTGCAAAAGTAGGCCTATTCTTCAGCATAAATTCTTACAAATTCACGTTTAGCAGCGCTAAAAAAAACAATACACCAAGTATTATTAAAAATTTAAATTGAGGTCAACTCTATTGGCTGTAGAAAAGTCCACCTACAAAGAAATATTTACAAAATTTTCAGACAAAAAATGCATTAATAATTAATAATTTTTCTATATATATTCACAAAAAATATTATTAACACACTAGGGTGTGGTTTAAACTTTTTTTTTATCAAACTTTGATAAGCACTAGGCGGGTTTATGTTTGAATGCCAAAAATAATAATACTTTCAAATTTTTGAGCCAATAGATCAAGTCTAAATTTTTGCCGAAAGCGTAAAAACTATCAAACAAAAAGTAAAATCGCCCAAAATTGTTTCAAGCAATAAAAGATGTCTTTATTAAACTTTTAAAAAAAGCTTAAAAAAATATAAACCTAATAATCTTTTAAAAAAATTTAAAAAAATATTTTATAAATAAAGAAAAAAAGTAGAATTTTTTTTCTAGAAGAGTTTTTTTGTTTTTCTACGCCTGATAAGCAAAACACTGACTATTTTCTAAGTAGAAATGTTTGCAAAACTTAAATTTTCAATAATATTTATGGGTTTGTAGCTTTTGCGGCTTATAGACAGAGTATACACTTGAAATAGCAAAAGTTTGAATTCTACGGAAAATTTCTGATTGATTTCACTAGTGATTTTTTTTAAGTTAAATATGCAATTAAGTTAAAAAAAACATATTGTTTTTAGAAATAACAAATAGCAATAATTTTCCTCAAAATACTGCAGCTTCATTTACAAAATGTGCAAAACACATATTCTTGGCACGTGTAATGAGTTATTCTGTGACAACAAATGTAAAGTATTATTACCATCAATCGTATGCACATTTACTTCATAATTATCGGCTGCAAATTGAATAAAAATCCCTGTTTCTAGTGGTGCTGCAGATGGTTAACTATTGCATGTTCATATAACAAAACATGCTGCTATGATGTTCACAAACCAAACGATGACTTAATATCAATAAAAAGTCTGAAACCAAATCTTTTATGAAAACATATAACAAAACCAAGTTGCAGCCGTGAAATACATGACATAGGGCAAACTGCTAACATAATAGCATGTTTTCTTCAGCTTAATATTGTAACGAACCCCGTGATCATTTATTAAAATAATGCCCAAACCGTTCGTCTGTTTATGGCGGATAGTATTACGAACGCGCGCTTGTTATGCAGCGTTATTCATAGACATTCTTTCCGAACGCACTCATAACAAGCCGCGTGAAATATACCACATATACTAGGCAACCTTGGTTGCAACTAGCTGTATTTTGGGTGGCCTGCTTTGCTGCCATTAATTAAACATCGTAATTAGCCGGCTACCGACATTTTTTATGTCCGCGACATGATGTTTAATTGATGGCGCAACAAACCTGCGTGTTTGTCGGCTTGCCACTCCGTTGTTTGAGGATGCACGCGGATCTAACCTATCAAACCACGTGCAATCTCATGTAATCAATAAGGCCCCTAGGCGTCCCATGTGGGGTTCGCCATGGGTGAGACAAACCTCCGCCGGAAGTAAGAAGTATCCAGGAGCTTCTGTGTGCAGTAATTAGTGATTTGCCATTAATAGGTAGATCACTAATTGCTATATGCAACCGTCCGAACCCGGCGGACGTTTGTTTATTTTGTAAATATCTTTGTAATTAAGGGGAATGGGATTTTAAGTTTTTGTGAAATTGTTTATGTATCGTCAGGGGTTATTTTGTTTAATTTAGTTTTAGTTAATTAGTTTGGGGTGTATAGGCCACCCCCTATGCACTCCCCATATATGTTGGTATCCCTGTTCCCGCTCTTTCCCTTTCCACCAGATTTTGCAAAGTTTATCCCCTCTCTTTTCTTTCCCTTTATATACCGCCGTTCAGTCCTCATCAATTCAATTGAGTCCGAGCCGAATTAACCATAGTGAAAACCGAAATCCGAGTCCGAAAACCGAAGAGTACCATAACCGTAAGTCGAGCCGACAATCTCCCCAAACCCAGTTGAAATTCCTTTTTTTTTTCTCTCCTTTCTCCTGAAAACCCAGCGTGTGCGGTAGCCGGAAGGCAAGCCACCTCCAGATTCCCGACCCAGTCTCCTATTCTTACCAACGTCCCCCGATCCATCCATCCATCCATGCCTAATAATTATTTTTTTTATTATATATTATCGTGCTTTCTTTGTTTTTTCTACAAAAATAAATGTTTCATTTGAGTACCCGATTATTATTTGTGTCCACACTCCGCTGTGGTGGCGCCCGAGCACCTTCAGTCTCCGGCCAATTAAGCGAGGGGACCCTGTCGATCACGACTGCAGATACCCCCGCACAGGTGACGCCTCACGTAATACCTAACACGGCAATTAAATCTTCTAAAACCTCCAAACGATTAGAAACAGCCTTTGCTAAATCCTCAACACGCTTTTAGAAAAATCCAAAATACAAGTCCAAAACAAAGATGCCAATATCTGACGTGTCGGATAACAATTAAAATTTATTTTTTTTTGTTTTTTCATTCTTTTCTGTAGCTGTACCTCCGCAAAATATAGAAAAAATATATGGCTAAACCTTGTTTGAACACAAAGTAGACTAATAGATGTGCTGGCATTTTTTTCTCTTATACATAAAACAATACTGTTCTTCTGAATATAGTCTTTACCACTGATTGACAATTAAAAAATTATTTTAATATACACGTCTGTTAATAATTGCATGGAACTATTACCCGCATTTTGCGACCCGACAAAAGAATTGAAAACAGATGTTTGACAACGTCTTATTATTGACTGTAAGCACAGCATTCTTTTAGTGAATTTTTTTCGTGACTTAATTTCATGTATTTACTATTATTCCACATACTTATATTTTTGTAAATAAATAAATTTGTAAACAGTTGCACATATAGCTCATGAAGACCTTACTTTGACAATACTGAGCAAGCAAAACTTAACCACCACTGGTTTAATAGCACATGGCCCAAAGCTTGCCAAGCAGCATAGAATCAACTGACTTGCATTTGCATATAAACATATTTATTGAACTGTAGAGCAATAGAACTTAGAACTTTTCACTAATGACTCCCACTTTTGTTAAAATACTCCAGATAGCCAAACAAAAGTTTACAAAAAAACTGGTCAAAAAACAAACAAATTAAAAAAATCGGGAGATTATAAATTTAGATGTAGAAATTCTACAAACGTATATATATAGGACAACAGGCAGAAATTTTATTACTCTGTAGAAAAAACACAATTAATCATTTTATAATAATAAAGCAGATTCAACGTTTGTCAATAACGTTCAGAAACATCAACATACTTTTCCAAAATTAAAGGACGTACAAATTCTACAAAACTCACAAAGAAGACTTTAATTAAATATATTAAAAAAATTGAAAATTTTTGAACAAAAAGTAACGCCGCACCAAGTTTAAATGACCAAATAAATTTAATATAATCCCCAATATTTAAATCCTTGTTTTCTTAAATATGTATTTTTAATTCCCCCCCACAAACTTTGTAGTTTAGATACTATATATAATATATATTGTGCAAATTAAAAAAAAAAACTTTAATTTGGTTGTTGTTGCAGGTATATCATTTCAATATAAGAATAATCCAGTTTCTACTGCATAATTTGCAACTTATTTTCTATATACATAAATGTGTTATCAATACCTGTTAGTTTGTTTTATGTCAAGACGAGCCAATATTTTAGATGTGTTTGGCTTAAAACAAGCTACAATCTAAAGTAGTTCAAGTTGAGTTCCCACCCGTTGTGACCTTAGTCCAGAATTGACTGTAGTGGTTTTTAGTTTAAAACGTGAGCCCGCAACCAATGTTTGATCGTTCATATGAGAGTCATAATTTAAACAAATTATCTAAAAAACATAGAAGCCGTAAAAGTTTTATATTTCTCTTAAGCATCAAACTAAGAAAATGTAACCGTAATTTTGATCTGGCATGTCTTTTAATCCTCTTTTATTGTAGAACTGTAACTAACTAAAGTGTTTTCCTAAACAGCTGAGTTTAGTAAACTTTGTCATTGGAAACACCTCATTGGATTTGTAATTCTAAAAGCTGTCTAAAATCAAATACGCTATCGCATATAAAACATTCATTCTTGCATTTTACTGCTCTTCATTCTTGAACTTAAATCGGTGTAATTTACGCAGTAGTCGCGGTTTTCTTTAACAAAAATTAAAATGCAAAATATTATGTTTATTCACAATAACAATGCAACTGAATTCACGGAGTTAATGAGTTGAAATTGTTTGGGTCTTTAGACAATAGACATAACGGTCGTAAAATCGAAACTGATTAGATTTGAGTTAGCAGTGTATAAAGTTCCTTATAGGTAAGTAAAGCATTACTTGCGACACGATGCAAATGAGATTAAATTTTATTACGGTTGCTTCCTATAGTCCGCCGAAGTGCTCCTTGCACAAGGTGGAATTAAATGTCATTTTATCTTGTTAGTCCTTAAAGAATTCTAAAGTATGGTGGAATGTGATACTAATTCAATGTGTGCAACCTTCTTATAAAAGCAATCAAACACACATACATATGCCTTTGTTGTCTTTTTGGATTTATGAGTTTCATTATTAATCATAAAAAGTCCGGTTTAATCTACTGTCTTCAAAAATAGTCCAAATTGCTGTGTAAGTGGTGCTTCAAATTGTGGTTTGGAGCACCGTACGCAGTCCATTTAGTAGCCAGTACTAATCTCATAGCAGCAATAATTCCTTGTGCACCTGCATGCAGCTGAGACCGGTGTATGCTGGCAATTAGAAGTTTTGTTGGTTGGTGACACGGACAAATTGGACAACGTCTAAAAAATTAAAAATCCGAATAGATCAAACGGCCACCTATACCTATCAAACCATCTGAATCAACAAATATACAGGGTGTCCGGAAAATACGTGTACAACGTTTGACGACAGACTCCTGACGTCAAAATAGGTCGATCTAAGCCGACTTAGTTATATCCAAAATTGTCTCGTTTAGCCGGTAGAGGGCGTCAAAAAAAACAAAAGTATAACAAAGTTGAAAGTATCTATTGTAAGAAACTAAGTAAAACAAAAACATTACTTAAGCAAATGTGTAAAATGACCGCCATCTTGCTGAATACACTTATTAACACTCTTTAAAAAATGATATTGGACCCTATCTAATGTCTCGGGATTATTAAAATAGTTGCCTGCATTTAAAATCCGCTGCAATAAATCATCGCGTGTGTTTACCGGAGTCTTGTAAACTTCTGTTTTAATAGCGCCCCACAAAAAGAAGTCACACATATTTAACTCAGGAGAACGTGGTGGCCATTTTACTGGTGCATCATTGCCTCTTCCAATCCATCGGTTGGGATATTGATGATGTAAGTATTGCCGAACGGCAACGGAAAAATGGGGCGGGGCACCATCATGCATATACCACATTTCCCTCCGAAGTAAAAGGGGCAAATTCTCCAGAAGAATTGGTAATGTGTCTTGCAAAAAATTTAAATAAATATTTCCATCTAACCTGTCTGGAATAACAATGGGACCAATAAGGTAGTGATCAATAATACCTGCCCAAATATTAATTTTAAATTGATGCTGATGATGTGCAACTTTAATGGCATGTGGATTTTCATCGGAATAAATATGTTCGTTGTGCAGATTGGTTACCCCAGATCTTGTAAAGCATGCCTCGTCAGTAAACATAATTTTTCTCCAAAAATTTGGAACAAGGATTCTTTTGTTTCTAATAAATTGACAAAATGTAAGCCGCATGGGGGGATCAGTCGGTAAAAGTTCCTGGACTTTTTGTATGTGGTAAGGATGTAACAACTGTTCTCTTAAAACCTCATTGACAATCGTTTTAGGAACATTTAACTCACGTTCTAAGAGACGGGTACTGGTACTTGGTTTTTCTTCAACTCTTTCCAGAATCATCTCTTCTGTTTCCACAGTTCGAGTTGTTCGCATACGACCCCTGCCTTCAAACTTTTTCTCAAAACTGCCCGTTTCCCGAAGATGACGCTCAATATTGGCAAATGTTTGGTGGTTTGGTATTTGACGGTTAGGAAACCTCTCCATGTAAACCCTAACACTCTGACGCCCATTTCCTTGACAAAACCCGTATACCAGGAGCATGTCAACTTTCTGAGAGTTTGTATAATTTTCCATTTTTAATGGTAAAATGAACTTGTAATTCAAGAATGTTGATCGTATACTTGAGTAAATTTCATAGACTAGTGACAATTTGTCAATAATTGTCAAATTATTAAACGCCATAGCAACAAAGTCACTTAAAAAATTATTGTTACAGGTAATTTCTTTTTAATATTTACAAATTTTTGACGCCCTCTACCGGCTAAACGAGACAATTTTGGATATAACTAAGTCGGCTTAGATCGACCTATTTTGACGTCAGGAGTCTGTCGTCAAACGTTGTACACGTATTTTCCGGACACCCTGTATATAAAATATATAATTTACTGCTTTTCGGCACAGAAGCACCTCTTTGAAGCAGATGATATTTGCGGACAAGACGTAAAACGTATAGGTTTCAAAGTAAAGTTAATGTTGCTAGATGAATTAGTTAACTGCCCAGTTACTTTATTTCCTTAGCTGCATATCCTTGAGATAAACCGCAAAACGTAGACTATAACACAAATTCTTTTTAAAAAGATAATCACTCTGATAAAATGTCTATTTTTGTGGAAATAAGCACGTGTTTAATTTCCGGCAAGTTAAAAATAGGTTCAAATTTTACTGTTATAGAACGTTTTAATAGAATATAAGGTCCATGCTACCATAATAAATTGCTTTTCAGATCAGTTGCAAAAATTACATTGCAAGAAATCTCAATTCTTATCAACTTGAACAAAACTGCTGTATATTCAAGCCAGCGGCTAATGACAAATTCAGGTAATGAGTCGCCCCATACACATTTTAATTTTCACAGTTCCTGTATTATTATTTTTGCTAAAACTTTTAACGGTTCAATTAGTCCTAATGAATAATAAATTTTAAATATGTCATTTAGAATATTGCGTTTAGATATTGGGTTTATAGGTAAATTTCTTGTAGCGATAACTGATAGTATCTGTGATTGTATTCCACACTGTTCATAATTGTGTTGCTTTCGTTAAGCGTTAGCACTGTTGTGAACTCAAAAAGAGTTGAAACCAGCTTTTTGTAAAATTGTAGTCACTATTTCTCGTATCAAGTTTAGCTTGTCTACGTAAAACTTCTGTATACTATACCCATAGATATAGTGTCTTTACGACATAAGCTCAAATGATCTCAACGGGTTATTTCATTACCAACCAATTATGTTTGTATTATAAACCTGGAACCTGATGAATTCAAGGCTGTATAAGGGTGTTTTAAAGCATGTGTCAAAAAATAAAGGGTGGGATTTATTGGCTAATTATAAGAAAAATGTTTCTATTAACAAGGTTCCGCAAACGCGCCGTTTTCGAGATACATAGTGTAATTTTTTTTTTACGATATCTCATCAACGGAAAGAAAAAGTAACAACATGATTACAAAACCTTTATTTTACAAAACTAAGCAATAACTTAAAAAACAAGAAAAACTTACAAACATTTTAAAAAATTATTTCCTACTACGGTAACGCAGGCTTCCAACCTACGTCTTAGTGACTGACGTACTTGTTCAAAAATGCCTAGAGTGTTTTGTATCGTATTGCAGGATGCAATCATGCAATATTTTAGTTCTTCATCAGTATTAACTGACTGGTATACTATACTGGTCATTTAAGAATTGACGCGCAACTAAACTAAAATGTGCAGGAGCACCATCGTCACATTTCGTTTCTTAATTGAACCGGAACGTTCTCTAAAAATCCTAGCAGCTCTTCTTCAAGAAAATTACAAGATGATTGACCATTTAGCCTAAACGGCAAAAAATATAGACCTATTAAATGGTCTCCTACAACACCTGCCCAAACATGAATGGAAAATGTTTGCTGATGATGGCCTTTTATTATGGCATGTGGATTTTTGTAGGCCCATACATGATTATTATGGAAGTTCATAATCGCATCGCAAAAAAAAATTGCTTCGCCCGTAAATAAAACTTGTTCTATAAATCAAAGATTTTGCGTAATTCTTTCTTGAAACCATTGACACATAGCCAATCTTTGCGAAAAATTTGCTGGTAAAAGGACTTGTACTTGCTGTATGTGATAAAGATATAACATCTGGCTTCTTATTATCCTCCACACTGTAACGTGACTAAGGTTTAGGTATAAAGCTATTCTTCTAATGCTAGATGATGGATTGTCTTCAATTTCTTGAAGAACATTTTCTTCAATTCGCGGAAGTAGCAGGCAAATTCTCCCATTTCCTGCAGTTTTTTCATGTAGACTTCCAGTTTGATGTAGCCGTTCGTAAATACAAATGAATGATCTTTCATTTGGTATCTGTCGGTTTGGAAACCTTTCTTGATAAATTCGATGAGTTTTTTCTGCATTTCCATTGGCAACGCCATAAACAAAATGCATATCGCACATCTCGCTATCACTGTAATTATTCATTTTGCTATCACCACGCAAGCAAAATACTAAAAATAGGCAAATTAATTGGATAATAAAGATAATAAGTTCCCGCAATATTGACTCCGTTTGAAAAAAGGTTATTTAGCAACTAAACGACAATTGTCAATAACTCAAATGCATGAAACAAATGCATGAACACTGACGACAAAATCAAAAACAAATGTTTTTATCAACAACAAAAGATGTTGCTACTTTTTTTCATGTTTTTCATCATAAAATGCCGTATTTCTCTAAAACGGTTTACGTTAGAGTTTTTGACTAAGAGTACCTTTTTTGTGTAGAAAATATTGGTAGTTCACAATGTGCTTTCAAAATGCCAATTTCCCAAATGTCACAGAAATTATAGCCATAAATACCTCACGCAACCCTAAAATCTCCGTCAATAGCACATAAAAAAATTAAATAAGCGCTTAAAAAGTTGCTAATAATAATGCTAAGATGTGTACAAAAGCTGAATTTTGTATCTCAAACGGTTTCTGAGATATTGTCAAAAAATAAAAAAATAATTATTTTTTTACACCCTGTATATTAAAAACGGTGCGATTGCGGAACCATGTTAATGGGAACTTTTTTTCTTATAATTAGCCGATTTTTATTTTCTGGCACATGTTTTGAAACACTCTGTATATTGTATATTTATATAATATTTTTATCTTTAAATACCAAAGTGTTATAAGCTATTTAAGGTATCAAATACAAACATAATTCCTTCCCCAAAGCGATTGGCAATAAAAAAATCTAAAACAATTTAAGGTTATTCCGTAAAAACGCTGTGTCTATGGGTTTATTACCGTTTAATTTCCAATTGAAAAATTCTTTAATTTGGTTTCTATTAATTCTCTTAGAAACCAAATTTCTAAATATGCTGCACTTGACATGCCGTTGGTAACGGTAGCGAGCTCGTATAATATTAACTCGTCTTTAGATAAATTTATCTACTATATCCTCTAATATTTCTGGTTTTCTTGTCACACATTAACTTGCCGATATATTTAAATATCAGCCGTGATGACAAATTGTATGGTCCCCGTCCTCAACCTGATTGCAATAAAATCATCCTGCAGAGTAGAGCCTACTTTATGTATGTCATTTAATAATACAACATTATGCGTGGGGCAGAACCGTTAAATAGCACATGTAACTTTGTAGTCAAACTTGCTTCTTTGATTAGGCAATATAAAAGTAAATACCATCCAGAATGTACATCACCAATTGTTTGTTTCATATGTCCTAAGTTCATATTCTTGCATAAAGTTTTTATATTGCTCATAGATTTTCTGATTTTTAGCAAAGCAGCGTGTCAAAGCAAAAAATGTATATCGAGCGGATATACTAGAGTTCCATTTATCGTTTTTCATTGGTCGATGAGTAAGTACTCTATCGTGATTTCATTTTTCTATTTTTTTATTTTCCAAAATCAACACACTAATTCATTCAGTCCAACAATCAAAGAAATTCGCTTGGTAGTTAACCAAAGATTATCCATCCAAACTTGCTTTCGTAAAACTTTAATGGTTTTATTAATAATTTTTTTATTTGTCTATCACACAAGAAGAGCGTAAGTCAGTAATCACAGGTATCTCTAAAACACTTAGCACACAGGTATACGAAGCAACATTGAATAATCCTAAATAATTATAACAAAGATTCTCACGTATTACAAGTATTTGTTCTTATGTAGTTAAACTCATACATTTTTGCATTTAAAAATTATGTAATCTCTTTCACATACAACACATTTACATTATGTTTTGCTTCTGTGCGGTATTTTTTTATTTGTTGTTACGTTATTTGTATTGTTTTTATAGCTTCAAGTTGTTTGCATTTTAAAGTAAAAATTAAATCTAAATCTGTACCTTTCGGTATTGCATGGCAAGTTTTACTTTTCCATTCTTTCTGCATGTTGATTTTTAATTTTTCGGCCACGAAAGATTGTCACCCCACGCACGAGGTTTGAGGTTCATTGCGTCTATTGATGCAATAGTTAAAGCAACTGTGTCAATTAAATTTTGCAAACAGGCTTGCGGTAGCTTTAACAAATTCTGAACAGATTTTGTATAGTTCTGATACCTATGAGTTTCAATGACTTTAAGATCATAACCGCTTCATGTTTAAGAGCAATTGTAAATAATGAACCTTTTGGATATTGCTCAAGGTAATATTGTTGTAAATTAGTGCAGTAAATAAATTACAAAAGCCAACCATTCATCGTAGTCTCATCCAAATAATAAAATCTTGATAGTCAATAATTTCACTTGAATACTTGTTAAAGTTTTAGCAATTCGTGGTATTGACAAGTCTTGTGAGAAAGATACACAAGCAACCTTTGCTTATGCTGCGGCAATGATGTTTAAACTTTGACATCTAAACTTGAATTCTTCTTAAAAGATGTCAATTTCGTTAGAAATTTGACAAAAATATTAAATTTGTATAAAGGACAAGAAGCATTCAGGTGTACAAAAACGTTTATCACTTCAATGTATAACGGAGAGTCTGAGCATAGTTTCAATAAATCTTCAAAGCCAGACGTAGCTTAAAGAAGTTGATTTTTGTTTCATTGTAATTTCTTCACTATTGTAGTACTAGCCATTGTAACTGTTGTTTTAAGGAAGCAGTTCAAAGGACTATGTAATCCATGGTTCATATTTAAGCATTGCTGCATCAGCACATTAGCATAGTATGTGGTTACAGTCTATCTTTCTGTAGATGCGGTTTTAGACAATTCTTAAAAACTTTTACAACGTTAATTAATACTGCAAGTATTTAAAACTTGAGATATTTCTTAACTTGTTTAGATAAAATACTAAATGTATCAACATTTTTACCTTGTTAAATAGTTTAGCAAAGACTATTGCTTCTTCATTGATAAGTTTAATGATTTCTATTTTTTTTTTATCTGTTAACGTTAAATTTGTGTTTAGTTTTAGGTGTCAATTTTTTAAACTTATTTGTCAGTATGACTGCTATAAAATTTTGGTTCCAAATATATTTTGACAGATTTTATCAAACTCTTAAATACATTTCTAGAAAAATATAGTCAATTTAATTTCTTATTATGCTTTTTACATTATTCACAGAAGCTATTTATGTGTGTAGCTTGTGTTTTAAATAGCAAATTATTCCATTCTAGCAAATTACACATTATGACATAACTGAGCCTTATTTGGTTGTTCTAAAACTTGGGTAAGTTGTTCATAAAACTGAACACTTTTGTTATTGGTCTTGTCTGCAATTGAACAGACTTGTTAATAGGGATTAGGTCTAATAATAGCGTTAACACCATAAGACAAAGATAGGTACATTTAATTGGCCTCTTGAGTCATCGTTTTACGTGATATCTATATTTGTTTCTAGTAAAAAAAATCTCATTTCGTATTGTTATCTTTATAGGTATTCCAAAGTTTTCTGCCTTTTATACATATATACAATTTAATTGACATTGTTTATATATAAGACAAAATAAATATGTTTTCAATAAATAATAATCATGACATAAATTTGCTGTGTAAGATTTCCGCAGACAAATGGCCGAACAGACGTATGTGACATAAATCAAATAATTTATAGTCCCCTCATAAATTTGCTTTTCCGCTATGTGAAATTATATTTATGACTTAACGTGAAAAATATTACATATTTGTGTACGAGACAGGGCCCAATCAATGGAAATAAATTTATTACAGGTAACATTCATTAATTTAAATTAAAACAAAAATTCAGTTTGCAAGTATAAAATGATGCAACGCAAAGTGTTAAACTTGATATGTAAAATGAAACAGCAGTAAAGTAGAGATAATTTAATATTTGCAAAGTTAAGATAAGCTGTCAGATGATTTAAGAGGAGACATTGAAAGTTTCTAGTGGATTTTAATACATTTTACTCGACTATAATAAAAATGTGGATTCAACAAATCGGATTTTTTATGTGGTATTGTCCGAGTTTTTATTGGTAAGCAATATTGACTTGTTGGCATAAGCCCAACACTCGTTCAAAGGTAATTTCAATTTTATTTCTCTTTTATGTATTGTAAGCTTCATTATTATCAGTGCTGCAGGATACAATAGATTTTTTTATTAAACCGTTTCACCCATACGCATTGATGAACTTCAGTGCATCATTATTATGTTTCCAATTCAATTGTTATGCTACATATGGAAACAATTATTATTAATACTATTTTCAATAAATCGTAAAAAGCAAATTATTTGAAATCAAATTTGGTGTATACGTTTTACTCGACAAACTAAAGCTGACTATTAGTTTTGATAATTAAAACAATATTATTAATGTAACATATTAATAATATTGTTTCCAGTATAGTTCTATAAATCGATTAGGATCAAATTTGGCAAATAAAAACAAAATGTGCAGCAATTAATAAAGAATAAATATCGTTTATTTTAAATTTGCAACAGAAACATTTGTCTTTGATTTAGCTTTTTCTGTCAAATTCGATTACTTTCTTGTATTTATTGCCAGGTAATATTAAGGTTAACATATTATAAGAAATGTAAAAATAATTTTATGTTTACTAAATCAAATATATAATACTTAATAGGATATACATTTAAGCTTATTTAGTACGACGACTAATTTTTCACTTTTGCAAAACAATAATATGATTACAGTGTAATCCGTTTATTTACAGTAAGTACGTTGTTCATTCAAATGTAAAAATTTTAGCATATTCATTTTAATTTGAAGCGCACGTAGAATAAATTGTAATTCAACTTATTTTATTAGTTGCAGACTTAATACAATTTCCTGTAAACTCGCACTGGAGACCAGTTGAAAGTGCACTTAAAATCATTAAGAGCTGAGTGTTGCAGTTAATAAATGTGTTTTCGGAGATGCAACAACAATTTTAAGTGAAAAATATTTACAATTTAAGGAATTATGATATAACTTAAAATGCATCGTAAACAGTAAAATATTACAACCATTTTCTTTTTAAATGAGTAATTTATTTACCACACTGAATAAATCTACATAAATTATAAAATATAATAAGTTTTATAAAACACAATTTCATGCCCAAGTTTAAAAAGTAAAAAAAGTTTTTTAAATAAATATATATCATTGTTAATTTGCATCTTTATCAAGTAGACTCTACTGTCGCCGCAAAATAGAACTGTAACAACAGTTTCATAAGGTTTTGTCATTTTAACCAAAGAATATTTTTATAGTTAGAATTACAATGTTATTTAATTAAAGCTGAACCACCATCAACTCATTTCATTATCCCAATTTTTTAGGGCGTAACCGGTTGTATAAGCAATATTAAGATTAAATTAGCCATAATTTAATAAGTGGAGTAAACAGCAAGTGCAAAAACGTATCATTTTTGTGAGAGAAACAGAAGACGTGGCGAAGAAGTTAGTGAGAATCAATACGATTGTGAGTAACGGCAAACAGCCGGAGAATGAAATGACGGAACAGAATGAGATTCAACGACACGCGAGACAGAACAAAAAAACAGGCAACAAAAAGAGAAAAGAAGAGAAAGAAATGAGGCTTCTTACTATAAGAATTAATAAGTATTATACAATACAAAAAATGTGAAAACAGTGAATACTCAATTGCAAAGAAAAAAATTATTTGCAGTTGGAAATAAAAACAAATTAAAATTTAATTTAAAAAAATCAGCGTTTTTGGGGCATGTGCTCTTACAGAAGGTCCGATTCTTCATTTATATAGTATTATGTAATTTGAAAACTGAATTACACACAGCAAATCAAGAAGGCTATAAAGCAGTATTACTAAAATAAATCTTAATTGACTACCAATTCCATCCTATTCAATATATTAGCAACACGACAACGGAAACAAAATTTTTTTTTTAAATATAAATCAAAAGTTATTGCGGTTATTGGTAAAGTCAAATACTTTAGATTATAATTGCTAAAACAAAAATTCAAAATAGTATTAGACTGCAATGCTTTTACAAAAACAATCTACAAAAAATACCAAGCACAAAGGTAGCCCGATGGGCAATAATACCAGGTACCAGAATGAAACGTGTCGGTAGTTTGAGTCGGAGTTCATTATGACGATAGTGGGCACCACAATATACACAACAAAAAAAAGATGACACCACTCTAAAAACACTGAAGAAAGCTTCTTCTTCTTTGTGTACCGTCTCCATTACTGGGGGTTAGCCACGATATTGGCATATTCTTCTCAGTTTGCAGCCGCCTAAAAAAAAGTGTGGGCATCTAAGCACGTCCAGCCTCGTATGTTTCTGAGCAATGACATTTTATTTTTCCCTAAGCCAACTTTTTCTTCTAGTTTTTCCTCCATAACAAGCTCCAGGAGTTGGTATTTCTTGTTTCTATGTATATGTCCAAGGTAGGCTAGACTGTCTTTATTTTTTTTAATATTGACTAACTTTTTTCATCTGTCCATCCATCTGAAGATTTTATTGTTTGTTACACGGTCCGTCCAGGGTACTTTCGGCATAGAAAAGACTCCAGCTAGTTTATTGTTGTAGCTTTTAGTGTACAGTTTTTAACTACATATAATAGTATAAAGTATACGTAGCATTTGATAAATCTGTAGCGTGTTCCTAAGTTTAAGCTTCAGTCGCATAGAAAGTTTCTCATATTTACAAAACTTGCTCTGGCTTGTTCAATCCAGTTGCGGATTTCTTTGTCTGAATTCAAGTCTGATCGTATAAGACACCATAGGTATTTAAATTGTTCAATCTGTACTACTTGTTTCCCATAAATGGTGACATTAAGTTCTTTTATTACTATTAGTTTTATTTTTCTGGTGTTAATCTTTAATCCCAGTCGGCCTCTTTATGCGGCAACTTTATTAACCAGTTGTTGTAGTGCTTCTGGATTCTCTGCAATTAGTACTGTGTCATCCGCATAACGTAAGTTGTTGATCACTTGGCCATAGATTTTTATTCCTTCCGTCTCGTCAATCAATGCGCGATTGAAAATTAGTTCCAAGTTAAAGAGTAGTAACATTCCACTGCCCTGCCTCACACCTTCTTCAATTAGAATTTTAGTTCATTGTTGTACCTGCACGCAGGTGGTTTGTTTCATGTTTAGATTCTGAATAATAAATAAGTTGTTTTAGTAAATGCCGTTTTGTTGGAAGAGTTGTATGAATTCTGTGTGTCTTACACGGCCAAAGGCCTTCTCATAGCCAATAAAGCACATATAGACGTCTTTACATTGATCCATACACTTCTGGAAAAGTGTAGTAACATTCCACTGCCCTGCCTCACACCTTCTTCAATTAGAATTTTAGTTCATTGTAGTACCTGCACGCAGGTGGTTTGTTTCATGTTTAGATTCTGAGTAATAAATAAGTTGTTTTAGTAAATGCCGTTTTGTTGGAAGAATTGTATGAATTCTGTGTGTCTTACACGGCCAAAGCCCTTCTCATAGCCAATAAAGCACATATAGACGTCTTTACATTGATCCATACACTTCTGGAAAAGTACATTCAGATATAATAAGGCTTCCTTTGTTCCTAGCCTTCCGCTAAAACCAAACTCTAATTAACCAAAATTTTTCTCACATGTATTTTGTATTGTGTTTAGTATAATTTTCTAGAATAATTTGAAAAAATGTCTTATCATTCTTAAATACTCACATTTGGTTACCTTTCCTGGTGGACATCTCCAGTTTTATATCATTCGTTGAAAAAATCTGAGGATATCAAGATTTTGTTCCTCTATTAGTTTTATAGCTTCGATGTGTATACCATCGGGTCCTATAAATTTGTTGTTTTTTGTTATTCTAATAGCTTTCTGGACTTCCAATTTTAGTATTTCTGAAGCGTTTTCTCCATCGTAGTCGTTTCCCACATTTCTTGGTGTGTTGCTTTTAAAATAATTTTGTATGTAATTTCTTCACACTTTCTTCTAGATCCGTCAGTAGTTTACCATTCTGGTCAGGTATCTTCACTGGGCATCTGCTTCGTTTTCTACTTGTTATAGACTTTACCTTTTTGTAAATATGAAAGTAATCGTTGTTTCTTCATCCATTCTCCCTTTGCTCTTCTCACACTCGCCCATATCTCTCTATCTAGTTGTCTGTATGTCGCCCCGTTCTTGTTCTTGCGTTGCCTTCAATCCTATATCAGCTTCAGAATTTTTTTTGTTATCCGTTTCTGCCTTTCTGCTTCTTTGCTCAATCTAATCGTTGTTGTTTAGATATTATTAATAGCTTTTTTATTGTATTCTATGTGTGTTCCACGTTTAGGGTCTTCTGTTTGGTGTTTATTTGGTGTTTGACCTGATCCTTTATTTCTTGGCATCTAATTGTGTTAATATCTATTTGTTGGTAAATTTTCACAAGAAGCTTCTTTAATTGTTTGCTAACTAAAGAGTTGTGGTCGGAGCCAATATCTGTTTCAGGGTATGTTGTAAAGTGTCTTATACTGTTTCTGTACCTTTTATCAATCATTAAATAGTCGATTTGATTTTTTATTATATGTTCTGTACTATGTTGTGGTGATTGCCAGGTATATTGGCGTCTAGGTGGTAGTCTAAACTATGTATTCGTCAATACCATGTTTTTCTTAAAGTGAAAAATGGTAAAAAATAATTAGTAATTTTAAATTTTAGAGATTATAAAGACAAATATTATTTGAAAAGTTTGCAAACAAAAAATATATCCAGTGAAAGACGCAATTGATCAGGAATATAACATCCCTAATAGAAAAAGTTATTGTATGGTGCATTCCAAACATTTTAATAAACAAAAAAAGAAGAAATTAAAAGATTTCTTAAATGCGCTGCTTAAGGAAGCACTCTTAAGGATGTATCACATTGACCATTTGGGATCTTTAAAAATAAAACCACGTGTTGGCAAAACCTTTACAAAATTTACTTGACCGTACCCTACAAAGTCAACGACGCACTCAGAAAACTGGATCCTTTGAAAAAAGAATTTAGGCAACCCACTGCAAACCATATCGGTTAAAGAAACGACATTCACAAACAAACAGTGTAGAAAGAATTGTGTAAAAGAAAAAATTAAACATTGCAATCACAACAGGGTTCTCAATAGCAAATCTATAAATAGAGCTGATTGAAACCACTAATAAGAATGCAAACAAAAAATGCAAATACATCTTGAATAAAAAAACTTTTTTAAGCAAAAGACAATCAATAAGTTTTAGAACGATAAACATTAAGAATAACAACTAAGAATAAGAGTTTAGAAAGATATAGAAGCAAAAACCTAGTAGCTATAAAGCAAATACAGTTTGGCCAAAGGCTCAAGCTTAAAGCTAAATATTTGGGTTCATACCAAGTGTCAAAGATAAAATCACACTCAAAAAAAGCTATTCAAAACATCTACCTGCACCAAATATATGTAAACAAATTTTTGTTTGTTTTTTGTACCAATTTTAAAACATGGGTTTTAAGCAAAAAATTAGAAACATTTACATTGTTGCTGTTTGGGTTACAAAATTTGAGATGCTAAATTTATGTTTCTTTTTTTTGTGTGGTTGACAACCCTGTGAGTTTAGATTTAAAGATTAGTCTTTATGTTTCTTTGTAGTTTTCTTTCTATAAATCTTTTGCCATTTTTTCTTTTACCCACTGCGTTTGTAGATCTTGCAGTACGTTGTCCATTTATCTTGTTTATAATCTGCCTATTCCTCTGTTATATTTTGTAATCCAATTCATAATTTTTCTTAATGTAGCTTTTTTGTATTTCTTTGCTACTAGCTTCCTATTTTTATATTCAGTTACATTGTAGTTTTCAAATTTAATATCAAATTAAGTACAACATCATACAAATAATTGAATACAACAAAAGCTTAAAAACATAAAAAAAATAGGCAAATAAAAAAACAAAATACAACTAAAAATTAAAAAACGAATCATAACATCACACAGAGGAAACGTTATGAGACCCTCCAGACAAATTAAAATTACATAGAAAAAACTTATTAGAAGATGATATCCTATAGAGAAAACTAAACATAGAACCAAAAAACATTCCAAAGAGAGAAATACTCGATGCTTAAATAAATAAAAAAATAAAAAACAACAAAACTTTGTTTACCCAGCCAGAACATTCCTACTAAATAGAACCTATGATCCTACTACACAAAAAAAGAAATACCACAGACTTAGCATCTATAAGTTTTCTCAAGTATCTGTCTAAGTTGTACAACAGAATAGTTACAACTAAACTCAAAACAAAATTCGAAATATATCAAACCAGAGTGCAAGCTGGTTTGTGCTATAGCTTTAACGTAAACAACCACCTTTAATCCCTCAACACATTAATTAAAAAAACGGTTTATTAACAGAAGTAGTTTTGATTTTCATAGACTTTCCAGAGGCATTTGACACAATCAAGCTAGATGCCATCACAAAAACTATTTTTCTTATTTTTATCGTGGTTTTGGAAAAGCTCTTCCAGTCTGCGTGTTTGGCTCTCACCCACTAAAGCTCCATCTCCACTTGTTTAGTGCTCAATTCTGAAATTAACAACTTAGCCTTTCATCCAAAAAGGTTTGTCCAAACAAGCATTCAGCGCAGCTTAGATATATCCGGTGTTCTGTTTCTTTGTTGATGATGGGTCTACATCCTTAACTCTTTTATCAGACTCAGTTCTCCTGACTATCATCTTTACATAAGTGTAAACAAGCTTAAATGAAATTAAATTAAATACGTCTAAATGTAAAGCTATGATTATGTCATCAAGGTACAAAGTTTCTAAATTAAATACTGAAAACATAAATATTTACATAAACCATGAAAGACTAGAAATAGAAGACAATATAAAATATCTAGGGTTTATAATTGACAACTGTTTAAACTTTCAAAAACATTTTAATTACATTCAAAAATAAAATTTTACAAAAAATATATTTTTTTTCACGAATATCGGGAAACTTATCAATGTATTCAAAAATTACGGTTTATCGGTCTATTATTCAGCCTCATTTTGATTATTGCAGTTCAATATTATACTTACTGCCGCAGTACAATATTAACAAACTCCAAATTTTGCAAAATAGAGTTGCAAATCGTTTTGAACTGTAATAGGTACACGCCTATTGGTTCTATGTTAGACACACTGGAATGGTTATCGGTGTATGAAAGACTGTCATTTTTAACTATGACATTTGTTTTTAAAATTTTAAGGGGTGATTTACCTGAGTACCTTATAAATAAATTTATATTCAATCATAAAACCCATAACTACAACACACGGATAGCCAATAAATTTAATATTACAACTACAAAAACAAAATACAGTACCCTTTTTTTGTACCATAAAGTATTAATAGATTTTAACACTTTATCTAATGATATTGTAAATTCTATATCTGTAAGAAATTTTAAATCACAAAACTTATTATATCTAAACGTAATTAGATCATTACTTAATTAATTATTATTTTTTATTATTTTTATTTTTATTTTTATACATTATGTCTTGTATGTCATATGTATATTATTATAATAATGTATCTACTTATTAATATTGTTGTATTAGGCTATGACTAGTTTAATAAATAAATATTATAATTATTATTATTATTATTATGGATCTTAGTCTAGTTCCAATTATTATGCAGCATTATATCTACAATGTTGTTTTTAGTGATGGTGTTTTCAATGTATATGTTCAATTCCATTTTTTCTTAGTCCATCTTAGACATTGGAAGAAGATGTGTTCAGCTGTATTCTCCATAGTGCAGTAAATGCAGATACTTTCTTTTAAATCTCATTAAGTACAAGTTAAAACACTCATATCCACTGAGGAGTAGCAAAATTAATCCATGCCTTCTACTTACCCACTTCCTTACATCTCAAATTAAAGTCATAATCCATACTGCTTTGCCGGTGTTTCTTGTCCATAGATCCTGCCACTAGAAAATTGTTCCTTCACGTGTCTTGTTCTTACGTTTGGTGTCTTGTTTATATGAACGTTTTCTTTGCTCTACCATCAGATATCCGTTAAAACAATCCTATAACTACTAGTAACTTTTTTGACAACATTCCTTTGTTGTGCCACTAGCATATTTCTATATTTTCCATGCCCTTTCCCAGATTTGAGCTCCATAGAGTATGGTCGGTCTCCATATGATATTACGGCTTTGGTTTTCTGCTTTGCAATTTTCATGCCTTTTTGCTCTAACTTTTGATTGATGCTTTCAAGAGTAGCATTTGCAATACCAAATATTTAACCGATTAGGATGCTACTAGAACAGCAGTGTTGTCTGCAAAACATATCAGGTTCAACCCTTCTAATCTTTCAATTTATAACATATCATTGTAGTAGATATTCCCTAACAAAAGTTTTAGAATCAATTCCTGTGGCACCCCACATGACATTTTTAGGCTTTTGTTGTCTCCAATTTTCAGGATTTTCTAACATGTCATTGTAGTAGATATTCCATAACAAGAGTCCTAGAATCAATTCCTGTGGCACCCCACATGACATTTTTAGGATTTTGTTGTCTCCAATTTTTAGGTTTTTATCTATTAGATAGTTGGAAGTTGAGTGCAAGACTTACTCCCATAACATTTAGAGTTTCCATGATACCTTTTCAGGGCACCGTGTTGAAATCATTTCTTATGTCTACAGTTATTAATACGCAAAATTTTTTGGTTCTTGTAACACTGTTAGTGGCTTCAGTAACTAATTCTAAAACTTTAACTATAGCACCAATTTTAGATCTTCCTTTCATAAAGTCATATTGATCCGGTAATATTTTTCTTCCACTTCAGTTTTGAGTCTAGACGCAATCATGTGCTCATTTACTTTGCCAAAACCGATTATTAAACATAATGGTATGTAGCTTGCTGTTTTTTTGCCTTTGATAAATTTTTCTAATAAAACTTCTTTTTAAGTCTAACAATTTTTTAGTTCCTGGTTTATTACATTAAGCATAGTAGCTGGTATATGTTTCACAATTTCAGTTGCAACCTTAACCGGGATAGTAGCTGGACCTGGCGCTTTGTCAGGTTTAATTTTCATGACGGCTTCAATCAGATCTTTCTCCGTAAAGTTAATTACATTCATCGTTTCTGTATATTCCCATTTATTTATGGAGTGTATTAGAAATAGTTTTTTGGCAAAATTTTTCTGTTGTATAACTATACATATATACTTCGTTGCATAGTGATTTCCATGTTCTACTTTTAGCTGATATAATGGCATATTTAAACTCTATTGAATAGTTCCTTCTTGATTGCCTCACTCAGGTTTAGGATACAGTGAAAAAGCTAAAAAGGAAACAAATAGAGGCATTTGTTTCCTTTTTAGCTTTTTCACACTTTTATTTAAACTTGTCTAGTTGTGGACTCCACCAGTATACCTTGTTTCTATACGTCTAACCTATGATTTTGGCAAAAGAGTATTACATTACATTATTGATTGCGACCACTAGGTAATCCAAGTTTTTATGTTCATTTTGCTGATCTCTGTTATTATGTTTTCTTTGTATTTTCAAAAACCATCTTTCTTGATTCTCCAGAATGCTTTACTGCTTTTTACCATCTTGTTCTTGTATAGCTCATAGTAAATATTTTAGTAAAAACTCAGGTTTTCCTCCTCAGCTACTATCCATCCATTTATTTTGTCATATAGTCTTTCCGAGCACAATACTAAGTCGATATAAGAGTTAGACGTCCCCTTCTCAGGGCTCTTACCGTCGTTAACTATTATAAAGTCGAGGCTATACTTACATTCGACAAGGACAGTGCCACTTGAATCTTTGTTAGGTTAGGTTATTATTACATTTTTATTCTGTACCTTGATGATCTCGTAATTAACTCAAAAAGGTTTCTATTTCTACTCTAAAATATCCAACATTTTTGTTATGTTTACTGTAGATTTTCGTTTTTGTTATATAACCTAATGACAGCATCCTGTGCTATGTCAACTACCCATAGACCATCTTGTGTCATCTTTTTATACGGTTCCATAACAATTCCAATATCTATACTATTTTCATTTATATATTTATGAAAAATGTTCGTGGGCGTCTTTCCCCTGCCAACATTAGTTTGCAGTCTATTCATAGTTAGTTTGATATAGCATCTTTGATCACAAAAATCTTAACTAAAGTAACAAACTAAAATCAAAGAAACAAACATCAAACAAAGCGTTAGACAAAGAGATACCATGTCTCCAAAAGTATTTAATAGCGTCATAAGCACACATTCAAAAAGTTAAGATGAAAAACTCTAGACATAACATTGATGGCAAAATGGTCAATTACCTCAGATTTGTAAATAACATCGTCATCATAGCGGATAACTTAAAAAACTTTAGAAAAATAGTACAATAGTTAAAGAATATGTTAGGCCAAGTGGGCCTTAAAATAAACTAGTCAAAAACCAAACTAATAACTAACTTAGTGCCTAGTAAGATAATAAAAATCGACAACACAGAAATCGGCATAGTTGATAGATACATTTACCTGGGACACAAAACCAAAATCAATAGACAAAATTAAACAACAAAATTTCAAAAAAAAGATAACGTTGGGTTAAGCAGCATTTGAGCACAAGATATTTTCAACAAAATTTTGCTCAAGTTTAAAACAAAAAGTATAATCAGTGGAATCTGTCAGTAATACCGTATAGCGCAAAAACCCTGATCTTTCCTAAAGCAACTGCTAATAAACTTTAAAAACACAACCCAAGATAAAGAAAAAAATGCTTGGGTTAACACTTCAAGACAGAATAAGAAACAAAAAAATTCCACAAAACTAGCGTGCAAGATATCATTGCAAGCTTTGGAACAAAACAAGTAGAGCTAAGCTGGAAACTTTCGTCCTGATTTCGTTTCTGCTTCTTCAAACTTAAAAGAGCAATCAAAGTGCCCCTTTGAGATTATTGCTAATGCAATACCCGTATGCAAGACCTTAAATGTTTTTTTAAATGTTTTTGTTTTCTTTTTTCTCTTCACCGGTCGTTTCTGCAACGCTGTCTACTACAGAAATATTAAATGTTGCTGTTGCGTCTTCATCGTAATCTGTTGTATGTGTCACAAGTAGGTATTGCTTGCGCGTCGCTGCTGTTAAAGTTAGGTTATATTAGGTTAGGTTAGCTTTCTTTAGACACCTTGCATTTGACCGTTTCAAAAAGCTTTGCCTTGTATTCTTAGCAGTGTTGGATAATTTACTGTTATGCAAACACTCCCCTGTATTTAATTTTGTTTGTTTTTGGTTTCATAGTTATTCCAACAAGTACGAAGTAAATAAATGTAAGCAGTTCTTTGTTACGCACAAGAAAGCAAAATACAACGAGATGTCGCTTGGTATCTCAAGAACTTTGTTTAAAACGCAGCAATTTCTAAGCCATGCATTTCTTCGCATAATAGCTTCTATGCATACATAGTTTAGTCTAGAAGTCAATACAGTTGCCCAGGGTATGACAAACAAAGTCATATGTAGGAACACCCTATAAAAACTAATTACCCAGAACCATTTTCCTTGACAACAAGATGTGACTACTTTAAACGAGGTGTCTTACGAACTATCTACAGTACAAGCTATGGGGTGCACCCCATATTCATCATTTACTGTCACTGCATTCCTAGTGTTGTATTTAAACATTATATAGATTCTCTGCTTTCTACAACTAGCTTAAGTTCTTGAGTCAACTGAATTTTAAATAAAAAAATTTCATTAAAAATATATTTATTAAGTTCAATGAAACAGCCTGACTAAAAACAATCTGATAATTTCTCATTCACAATCAAGCCAGTTTAATCACATTTTACAATTAGTCTCTTAACTGTCAAACATTTTGGTTCATTTTATAAACCAAAAACTGCATGCACTCTGCAAACTGTTTACATTAAACTTTTACAATATTTTATTTTTTTTTTTTTTCTCTATTAATTTAACAGACAATAAACCTATTAGAACAAAAAACTTACAATACCGCAAATAAATTTTTAATATCATCATTAAATTAAAATAAGTTTTAATTAAATCATACCAATTATATCTAGATAAAATTACATTGTCCTCTAGAGCTTGGTCCATTAGTTTTAATGATAAGGAAACGTTTATACACTTTACTTTATACCCACATCAAATCGCGTAAATTATAATAGAATGGAAAGGAAAATCTACAATCAGATTTTACTAGAACAGATACAAGTTAATCGACAATAACTGTGAATTGAACTGGTTTTAATACAGTAAAGATGTCTGAAGCAAGAAACAAATATTAATATCAAGAAATTCGCTTCATTCAACAAAAAGATTAAATATTTACTATAGAACTGACTTATTGCATTATTCTCTTTAATGCATACTCTGATTGCAAGCAATAACAAAATAAATATTGTATCTTATTCAGATCGGACTACGCTAATTTTCAATGCAAAGCCGCTTTACATTTTTCATCGGCTTTTGTATGCGCTTCCCTATATATGTTCTATATATTTCCCGTTTTAGCCTGAGTGATGTGCTTGTTACCTATGGCACCAATTTACCATGACATACGTTTTAGATATCTCGACCTTTTTCCTTCTTATTTTTCTTTTTTTCTTTGTAAGATAAATATCCTTTACATATTTCATTTTCTAGTAACAAATGCTACAATAGTACTTTAATGTTACACAAAGGAAATTCATCGTATGTTGAAATAAATAATAATAATAGTGGTTTATATTCTATCGACTTTAACTGCTGGTTTCAGAAACTAAAGGTTGTTTTAGAGGATTTGGATGAAATGAGGCGAGATGATTAATGTGTGTGAATTTATTTATAGCTAAAACCATAAGGTCCTAAGAACCGTGAATAAATCTATAAATAATTTAAGTGCAAGTGTTAAATTATAGAAGTCGACTATTTACCTAAATAGTTATGGTAGTCATATACCAAAAAATAATATACAAATACTAATCAGCTTACTTTGGTATAATGTATGCTATAAATAAATAATACACAAAACACTGACAAAGTATGTAGAACCAAAAAAACTGTCTGTGCTCTTGGTCGTTGTGATCGTTTGAATAAATTATATATTATCATCGTTTCTGTTTTATTTATATTCATTTTTATTATTTTAATATTTTGGTTATCCATAATAATTTTGATACATCTAAAGATATAAATTTAAAGCAATAATAAGATTATAAATAGGTCGCGCCTTAAATCATGTATTATGTGAGAGCTTTATTATTTTCAATTTTTGTGGCATGCCTTGTTCGTGTCTATTGCTCGAATAGATGTTTTCAGAGTTGGGAAACATGCAAGAATCCCTTAAAATTGCACGTCGTGTGGGCATAAAAACATTGGCATGTGTCTGTAATAACACGGTTTTGTGCTCGGTAAGAATGCGCCTGTTTTAACTACCTTCTACAGTTTATTAAGAAAATGAGCAAATAACAAAATACCTAATTTGATTAAAATATAAGGAAATATTTAAAGCAAAATGTTATGAAAACCAACAATATTTTAAATTACACAAATAAACTAAATAAATAATTTAATATTAAAACAATGCAATTTAAATTAATTTTTGCATAATAAATAATTTAAAAAATATATAACTATTTATACTATTTATTAAAATTGCAATTCAATATGATGATTTGTTATAAGAATTAAAAATCATTTATTTGTGTATTATAAAATGCAGTAAATTGAGAAAAATATATATCTAAAGCTATTCACTCAATGTGTAATAAAAAATTTATAAACATGCATTGCAAATAAAAAGCCCACAGTATGAAACATGAAAATAATGGAAGTGAATATAAAGAGTTCTCATGAAAATAGAAAAAAAAAATAACATAGTGGAGTGTAGTATTGTCTAAGAGGCATCATTCAATATGCATTCATAATTTAGCGGATGGCAGCGGAAATATAGAGAGCAGAGGATTCCACCTTTTGTGTCAGCCACGCAGTAGAGCGCTTCATTTGCAATATTTATGAGGGAGGTTCGTCGACGGAACAATAAACTGTTATGCGAGTATTTATGTTCACGAATTCCAAAAACGTAGCAAACCTGCATTAATTAATATAATCATAATACATTTTTTTCAACAGATATTGGCGTTTGTTATTGATTTTATAAATTCAAATTATTAATATTTGTACAAAAGCAAAAACTACCCTGCGAGAATTGATGATTTAGAAAAATACTTTTGTGAACTCCTTCCTGGTTTAAAAATTGATACAACCAAAGAAATAACATTCTTAAAAAACTTTATCTAAAACAACTAAAATTTTAAAGTAATTCTATTTTAAAATACTTTTCACAGAATACTTTTAAAAGTTATCTGCGTATGAAAAGATCCTAGGAGTTGATGGTGTTACTACTCATATTTAGAAAATTGTTAAATCAAACACACGACTTTGGCTTTAGCATTAAAGCCAAACAGAACGTTAAACCTAACCGAGTTTTAATCAACCAGTTTATATGTGGTGTTAAATTTTGTAAATATTATGTGTATAGGCAAATGTATGTTAAAATAGGTTTCCGTTAAACAAACATTATTATAAATAAAATTTTTACTGTGCTACGGTTTAAAAGTCTTTATTGCACTAAAATATATATACACTGGCGAGCAAAAAATAGAGGTCACTTTAAAATTATGACTTAGTTTTGGAATTTTTTGTTTTATTTTAACCTTATGTTAGCAAATTGTAAGCAATTAAACTGTATTTTGCACACTAAATTAAAAATTCAATGTTAAATCGTAAATAAATATGCTTTTAATGCGTATTTTAAAAATATCATAAATTTACTGTTCAGACAAAGTTCGATTTTTTGTTCCTTAGACTAATATGGAACAAAAAAAAACTTATCAGTAACAACGTGTATTTTCCTCTCTTGCATTAATAACGGCTTGAAGTGGACAAGGAACATATTAAATTAAATTTAGCATCACATTTTGGTCGATATAATTCCAGACATGTTCTATGCAATTTATGTCCAGGCCGAGAGCTGGCCAATCAAACCACAAAATTCGCCACATCATCCAGATAATCTCTGACAACTCTGCAAATAGTTGTCATGGAAAGCATAACATAATTTTTGAGAACCTCCATAGTGTATTTGTGACCAACTCTGTGTGTGTTTTCGTAGAAATTCCTGACCAAACCATAACGGACCCTCCGCCAAATGAAAGTCGCTTATCAATACAAACTGGAACGTATCTTTCTCTGCGTCTTCTCCACACTTTCCGACGTCCGTCTGATCCATTGAGGCAAAAGCGCGATTTATCTAAAAACAGTACCCTGCTCCGGTCCTCATTATTACAAGCCCGGTGATTTCGGACAAATGCGAATCTTGCAACACAATGTCAAAGTTGTAACCAATGTAGACACCAAAAAACGGGCATCTCTGTTCGTGGTGACTTTTTCGTCCGGATCTTGATCTTTTGGCTATCAGGCTAGAATCCAAGTAACGCTAGTACACCTTTTGTTAAGCACAAAAGCAACAATCCTTGCAGTTTCTCGTTTTTCTTGCCCATCTTCAATCAACGCTATAATTTTTGCCACAACAATAGGGCCTAAAGGCATTATGACCTGTGAAGTATAGTACACCGTGTGAATGAGTTTTACAGAGAAAATTGAATACTAAGTAAAAAAGCCACAACAAAAAAATAATTCAATTAGAGCCAAATGGATGCTGTTTCATAAAAATCTGTAACACGGTGATAATAACTGACAGATAGATAAAATTTGTTAGGAAATGAATGATTAAACGTCTACTTTGGTTTACAATTTGCAAACATAAAAATTCCAATAATAAGCCATGATTTTAAAGTAACCTTTACTATATATAGTCATTTGCCCTTTTACCGTTTTAGGTGTAAGACTTCAGTGGCCTCTCAAATTTATTTGTTACATATCTTTCTCTCTTTTGTCAATTCCATAGCTTCATTCCATGTTTTTTTTTTCATTAGTATATTTGGCAGCGTTATACCTCTATTGTTATTACAGTCCATTTTGTCACCATTTTTTGGATGATAGTAAATTTAATCCGATTTCCCATTGCTTAGAGATTACATCTTTGGTCCATACTTTGTTACAAACTTTTAATAACTATTCTCTACTACTTTCTCCCAAGTGTTTCAACACTTTTGATGTTATTTTATCATGTCATGCAGCTTTACCGTATTGTAAACTCTGTTCAGAGCTTCTGATAGATTTTCCATCGTTATATTTTGTTCTGTTTTTTTTTTTTACTTCTTTCTCCATTCCGTTCGAGAATTGTATCTTTTGTTGGGATTGTTGGTTTAATTATTTGTAAGTTTTGAAAATAATTTTTCCATCTCTCCATTATTTCATTTTTGTTGGTTAGTATTTTGACTTAATAATTTTTTTATGCCAGTCTCTTTGTTTTTATTCCATTCATTCTAATATTTGTCTATTCTCGGGTATATTTGGGCATGTCTTTGTATTCAAAGTTTGTGTTTGCTATGATTAGGTTGTGTACTATGCAGAAAACCAGCAATCTTATTACCGTTGTTGTGCGCAGATGGTCCTCTTTCATTTTCTTGTACGTCCCATATGTACAATTAATCTTCTATTATTATTTTTAAAAACATCCGATTTTGGTTTTTTGCCTTTTCCAGTTTTGCCATGCTTCTAATTTTCTTCTGAATATTTCTTTCTTCTTGCGTTACGTCGTTATATATGTAGATTCTTGTGTTTTTTGTTTTTATCTAACATGATCATTTGCTTTTATTCTCAGTCTGGTAATTCTGCTCCCAGTATTTCAACTTTGGATCCTTTATTCCCCGTGTGGGGATTTGCCAGTTACCACCATCGGGTGCGTGCCCATTGGAACTGGAGGAAGCTCGTCGGGTATGCAATCCAGCATATTCGAAGGGTAGTGTAGAAATAAAATAACCATCGTGAAATAAAAACTGGACTGGTTCTCCAGGTTGGGGGTTGAGTCATCGGGCTAACTTCTCGATACTTATAAAAAAAATAAAAATGTTAAAAAACCTAATCAAGAGCCTCGGAAAAGGACAGAAAACTTAAAACGCAAACAAAACCAGCTAAAAGTGAATACTTCCAGCACAGAAACGTCCATAAATTCACATGGAGACAGGAAACAAGAAACTTAAAACCTATTATTGACTATATAATCACAAAACAAAAAAGCGAACTAAAGGTCAATGATGTCAAAGTTAAAAGAGGTGGCTCATGTGGTAGTGACCACCACCTACTTAAAGCACAAATAGTATTTCCTATTAGAACAGGATACCAACAAGAGAAGAAACAAGAATGACAAAAAAAAGAAAGTGACGGAAATAAGATAAACTACAAAGAACATCTTTCGATAGTATAGAGGAAGAGTATGAATACATAAAATCATGCATAAAAGCAGCAGCAGGAGAGGCATTAGGATGCCAGGAAAGAAAAGGAAAACGTAAAAAAACCATACTGGTGGGATGAAGAGATCGAGTCTGAAATAGAAAACAAACGAAAACTATACAACACCATGTTAAGCTCAAAAAACGTAAATGATAAGCTATAATATATAAACAAGAACAAACAAGGGTAGGAAGAATGATCTGTACAAAAAAAAACAAAAAACGGGAAAAACATGCTCTAGGCTCAACAAATACCTAGGTAGAAGAAAAAGCACATAAAGTTGGAGAATACTAAAGAACATGAGACGGGGATGGAACAAAGACATACTTTCCCCAATAACATGAAATCAGCATTTCAAAAAATTACTGACAGAAGATAGAAATAAGTTCCAAATTACAGATAACACTAACACAAATATAACCACTCAAGGATCTCCAGTAAGCATATCTATATCAGTAGTTAAAAATTCAATTAACGCACTAAAAAATGGAAAAGCAGCGGGACCAGAAAATATTCCTGGAGAACTTATTAAATATGGGACAGAAAAACTAACCCAGATGCTCACAAATCTATTCCAAAGATGTATAAATAAGTCAGAAGTACCAAAGAAATGGAAGTTGTCATATATATCAGTAATCCATAAGAAAGAAGATAAAAATAAATGCGACAACTATAGAAGAATATCCGTAACCAACACCATACGCAGAAAATATGGAAGAATACTCAAAAACAGGATAGAAGATAAATACAGTGCAATGGAGGCAAAAGAACAAGCCGGATTCAGAGCAGGAAGATCCACCGTTGACTACCTATTTACCCAAATCGTAGAAAAAAAAATAGCATATAACCAGGAAGTTCATTTGCTATTTGTCGACCTTAAAAAAACTTATGACAGCATTCCTCTAGTAAAATTATAGGAAGCTTTACAACATACCAACATAAATGCTGAAATAATAAAAGCAATCGAATCCCTGTATAATGATGCTAAAACACAAACAAAAATAGGAAGTAATTAAACAACCGGGTTCACAGTGACAAAGGGACTCAGACAAGGGTGTTATATATCGCCCACACTGTTCAAAGTGTATCTAGAAAACGCATTAATAAGATGGAAAAAATGGGCATACCTGTGGATAATATATCAACAATCTATACTTTGGCATTTGCGGATAATCAGGTGGTCATTGCGCAAGACATTGATGACGTCGAATATATGACACGCAAACTAATTGAAGAGTATGATAGGTAGAGTCTCAAGGTTAACATACAGAAAACGGAATACATGTGTATAGGAGAAGAACAGCAAGACCTGCCTATCTCAGACAAACAGAATATCAAACACTGCAGCTCATACAAATACCTAGCCGTAAAAATATCAAAAAAAGGAAGTATGGACAAAACAATAGCTGAAAAAAAATTTCAAGGCAGGAAAGCTGTGTCTATGTTAAACGGCATACTATGGGATAAACACATTACAAAGGAAAACAAACATAAAACATACAACGCAATAATTAAAAGTATAGTAATCTATAGTAGTAAAGTGTGGCCTATAAAGGTTAGAACAGAGAAATCACTAAAAGCCACAGAGATGGACTACTGGAAAAGAGCGGCAGGAAAGTCGAGATTGAAAAAGATCAAAAATGAAATGATAAACGAAATTAATAAAGTAAAGCACGATATTACAGATGACATAAGAACTGGAAAACTCAGATGGTACGGACATGTACATAGAATGGGCCAAGACCGACTTCCGAAGAAAGCACTTCACTGGACACCGCAAGGAAAAAAAAAAAGAAGAAGACCCCGGAAAAGCTGGAGAGAAAATATAGACGGAGAGATCCAGACAAGAGGACTGGAGGAAAAAGATTGGAGAAACCAAGACGGTTGGAGATTAGGAATCGAATATATATATTTATATATGTATATGTCCTTTATTCAAAGTTGCCATTTTCTTAACTTTAAATTTTCTTTAATATATTTATTAACTGCTCCTACTGTTTTCTGAAGCATCTGTAGTCTTTTTATTACAACATTGTTTTTTTTTTTTTTTCTAGTCACTTTATTGCACTAATAAATACTATATTGCTCTTATTAGTCTTAACAACTGCATCAGTTTTTAATTCGGTGATATGATTCAATTAACGCTAAAAATGCGATTGTCTGTCCATATAAAGGTTTAACTATACTACAGATGCTTATACACACGTGTAGTTCAACGTACTCGTAATTGCTGTTCTATTCTGAACTCCAATAAAAACAAAACCTTAAGAAAACAAAGGTTGTTTGTCATGGTGGGTGACTGTCGTCAGTAGTCTTTAAATTTTTTATTTTTTTTTCAATTTGTACCATCTGCTTCACCTTTGATCCTGATCAGAAATGTGTATAGTGTCAGGTAGATACATCCAGAAGTAATTTAGTTGTAGTTTACAAGTTTTAATAAGTAAAAGATATTATTTTTGGATAACAATTTTAGCTATGCCGGCGGCGTTCACAAACTTTGTCACAATATAAAAACTACTCTTTGGTTATTCCAAAATCAATTAGATAATTGTCAGCAAATTGTCCCTAGGTGTCTGAAATGTTTGTTAACTTTAATATGCTGCTCTATAAATTGTTGGTTTAACAAATTTTTTTTTCTTTGTGTTTACTTGACTGTCTCTAACGTTAGTCTAAAAAAAAATCAAATAAATCATAAAAAAATTAGCTAAATTTCTATTCGTAGCCCACAAGCTTCTTTTAAATAGTTGAGAAAGCAAAACTGGTTCCTTTATTAACAAAACATTCAAATCATCAAAATGAACTTGGTTGTGCTTTTGTATGCAATGCAGCACTACTCCAATACGTCATCCAGTCACAACAATTACAAATAGAACTATTTATACCAAGAGCTATTTGTTTACTTGTTTCAAAAAGATTCTCCAGAACCTCAGTACCAACCAACCGCTAGAAATATTTATCAACCACAACGTCTCCGTAGCAGCTCCCAATCTTTAGAGCTCCAAAGCATCTATCAGAACCCACACATTAATACTGCACAATTAAAACATTTCCAAGAATTTCTTAATCCAAGCAATAAATCGCATTGTAATAACGCCAATAAGACGTTGAGTTTCTTTATAAATAAAATGTTATATTAATGTCTATGCAATTCGATTGCAATGCAATTGTAACCCCTGTACCACAAACAAAACAAAAATTTCTTCAGTATATACAGATAAAAATTATAAGATCAACTACCTCTACAACTAAAAGAAATGAACTATCAACCTTTTGCAATTGCTTAATAAACTAGGGTAAAAAAATAGAACATCTAAAAAAATTTAACCTTTTAAATACATATACAAATAACAGTTAAAAATCAAAACTAGACAAAATATACTCAACAAATTTTAAACGTTCTCTTAAACCACAAGGCTAAGTACACTAGAACCATTTAACATAGCATATTACCCAACGTAATAAAACTCTAACTAGACAACCGTAAAAAAAAACAAACATTATAAAAATTAATGCAAAATTAACCTCTAAAACGTGTTGAAAACGTAAAAAAAACACTAAAAATAATCCGGCACAGTATTTTGTAAACTAAAATCGGCGACATCAACTTAGTTAAAATACTAAATTGCAAAAGGTAAATCAACCAGTTACAATAAAAAACTGCCTCCACTGATAAAGTTAGAACTCTTACCAATCTTACCTGGTAAAACCTGTAGTTGGCTACTACAAAGGTTAGACAGCAAAATTTAAGTTTATCTTAGAACATTACTGTAGAATCAACAAACATTGACAGTACCAATTATCCTTTGTAAGTAAATATACTTTTAGTGCTATCCGTAAAAGAAACCCCGCAACCACAAAACCAGCATTGTCGCCAGCAAATCTCCAAATCTTGCATTGATAAAGACAACTACCATTCTGCCTACCTAACAGAGAGAGATGTTTTTATTCATGCATAAAAATATATAACCACCTTCCTGTAACCATAAAAAACATTACCAATTATAACAAAATTAAACAAACAATGTATAATGTACTATGTGAAATTGAACCATACTGCATGGCAAATTACTTTAATTACAATTTTTTGTAGACAAGTTTTTACAAGTAACCTTTATGATATGTATTTTTATATTTACTTTTTTTGTTGACGTTTTTACATGTACAATTGTATATTGTGTATGAGTTTAGATGTGAAATAAAATTACTTACTTACTTACTTACTATCAACAATTATTGCAAAGCTGCATTAACTCTAATAATCTATGGTATCTTAGCTTTATGACATTGTGCATTAACCAGTAGAGTAAAAATATGTATGAAAAGCAACACATTTTTAAATTGATATTTGTTTCAGTAGGCAACCCAATTGAGTTTGTTGTTTTAACATTTGTGCTTGCCAGTGCTTACCATTTCATCATAGAACGGTACAAGTTTCAACAACGTATACAAATTGTTCATATGTTAAACAAATCAGAACATTAGTCTTTTCTTAAACCGTTTGATAATATTAATTTTGCTTGTAATAAATATTTTTATAAATTCTTATGTTATATTGCTTGTGTTCTTATTGTTACAAAAGTAAATCATAAATATCCAATCTAGCACTTATAATTAAAAACTGTAAAAAAAAGTGGAGTTCAACTTTATGCTATTTATATAACTTATGTTTTAAGCATGCTACCTTTCCGGCTTGTTAGAAAACGATTAGGTAAACCCAATTTTTAAATTTGGTCAAAAATAGAATAGATAGTAATAGGCCTATTATATATCTTCAGTTTCAATCAAAATACCTAAAAATAATATTTGTGCTAAAGTCATCCTTTTCTAAAAACCTGTATAACACCTTCCTAAAATGGTTTTGTTTGTACTAAACCTACAGAGTCTAACTTATTTCACTTTATTCAATTTATATTGCAAATTTAAATGCTAAGTCACAAGCAGACGTGATCTACATAGATTCTCTAAAACCTTTTGCAAAATTTAGCATACAATATTCTTATATAATATTTCGCTACCTTAGAGTTATAAGGTTCTATGTTACAACGTAATCATTTCGAGAAAAAGAAGTTTGAAATTTGGGCTATGTTGAAATGATATTCAAACTAAATATATCTATGTAAAGTTCTAATTATTGAATTCAAACAATTCAATTGAGTAGAATGCCAATTATACATGATGAAAAATTAGCATAATTTTCAAGAAAATAATTTTCCAACAAAAACATAGAACTATTTTTTATAAATTATTTTATTTGGCAATAGGAAATGTAACTTAGAACTAAAGCAATAAACGTAAAAAAAAGTAAAAGTTGTCTTATAATAGAATTTAAACAATTTTCTTGGTAGTCCTTTTTTTAATATTTTTGGTGGTAGATGTTTTTTTCTTTTCTTTTTGATCTAAATTTGCTATCGTCACTTTATAGTCCTTTTTTTAATATTTTTGGTGGTAGATGTTTTTTTCATTTCTTTTTGATCTAAATTTGCTATCGTCACTTTATAGTATTCTTTATCTTGTTGAGGCATGTACGGCAACATTGTCCTAATAGCTTCTTTTTTGGGATCAGGAAAAACTGCGTGGGTGGTTTCATGCTACTTACGTGTACCTCTTTTAATATCAATGGCCTCAAAATCTTGTTCATGATTTGTTTGGAAGTATACTCTTAGCTTCTCTTGTTTAAATTGTAGAGCACATGATTTTGCAAATTGCACGTTGGAATAGTCGTACATTGTGTTACCTAAGCCCTGGTATTCGAAAAAATCATTTTGTTTCATTTGAATGATTCTATAGGGTTTACGCTTGTTTACGGTTTTCAAAAGTCTAAGAAGTAAAATCGGAGAGTAATATTCTATTTTACTCAGCACTTTTTCTATTGCACATGAGTGCCCAGGGGCTGAATATTTATTGATTATCTGTTGAACTTGGGGATGTTTAACCATAAAGTGACCCATTGCATAGGAGATAACTAAATTCCTGTTTTGTGGTACACAGCTATCACTCCATAATGTAAAGTCTGTTATTGTGGAATGTTCTATGAGAATACACGTCCAAATTTTAATGACAGCACTTGCAATGTCATTCCCCTTTCTGCCCATCAAGGTTTCTGCCCAGACTGCACAGTATATTTGTTGGTTTATGGACAAATGTGCTGTTAAATTGTATACAGACATCTTACTTTTATAGTAAAATGACGATATTTCAGCTCTAGGACAGGAAAGAACGTTTTCTAGGTCAAAAGAAACCACAACTTTATTTCTATCAGCTCTATCGTTTTGCCTGTCCTGACGAGCTCCCTCCTTCAGCTTTTTGTGAATAGTATATTTTTATTCATCAGAATCTTGTATACCTTCAGCAGTTAATTGAAGCTTGTTTAATTCACATAGACCGCACCTATCTTTCTTTGGTACGTGGGAATACAGATTAAACGAGTTACAAAAAATATATCGATATTGCGACAGTTTCACAATGGGGATATCGTTTTCTTCTTCTCTCATTTTATTTACATATAACTCATACATTTTAGTTATGTTTAATCCGCTTTTCAAATATTCTCGTTGGGTGTTAGCGCGACAGTAGTGCGACTCTACTTTTCCAAAAGAATTTATGTGATCTATAACAGATTGTCTGGCTTCTTCTGGTATTCTATTTTTGGTGTGTTTTCCTTGAGTGCTTTTTACAGGTGTATTTGTACTAGAATTTCTATTCTTTAATGCATTGTAGATTGTTTTTTGACTGACATCTAAGGTGCCTAAATGATATTTTTTGCACACTTGAACTTTCCTTCCATTTACTGTAAAACCGTATTTGATTGTATTGCTTTTCTTGGAATTTTCATTATTTTTTCCTTTCCGTCTTCTTTCAGGTGCACATGGAATACAGTTTGCTATAATAAACATTTTTTTTGCCATGGTATCCAATTTGTAGTACTCCTTGAAAATTGCATATCTTTTTTCTTGGCTTATTATAGAATTACATTTAAATAAACAATTCTTACAATCCTTTAAACTTTTCACACATTTTGGTGAAACTACCCTTTTTCTTACTGAAACATAACTTTCTCCTCGTGCTCTATTTTCCTTCCGTACAGTAGATTTCCACTTCTCCGGACACCTTGGTATTTTCCTGAAGAGTTTCTTTTTACTTTCCTCATTTTCTATAACATCCGTATCTGTTACTGTTTCCTCATCTTGTTCAATGTTAAAATTACCTTCAAGTTCTATTTCTTGCATTACGATATCAGGTCCCTGATTTAAATTGAGGTGCTCGGTTTTGCTACAATTTTAGAAAAGAAAAACTTAATAAAACTATTTCAACATAACCTCACTTTTTCTTTAGCTTAAATCATCTTCGTCGGGCAAGTATTCCTTATCTTTATCAGAATCATAACCGCATTGATCATATGCATCTATAGCAATTTTACTGTCTTCCATTTTAGCTCTTAATTTACACAAAACACAAGTTTTTTTTCACAATACAGACAACACACCTACTGCTAAAGGTGTACTATGTTACAATATGAGAAGATTACGTGCAATATTAGGAACACAAAGTTCCATGTTGTAATATAGAACCTTGTAATATACGTTTGTTTACCAAATTTCTAACAAAAAGTCCTATGTACGACATGGACTTTGTCACGTATTACATGTATTTTCGTAACATAAAACTTTGTAAAGTATAACATAGAATTTATTAGTTTGCCCTTAGAACGTTGCCGACTAGTGTAAAAGGTTCTATGTATCGCATAGAACCTTGTGGCACTAATAACTCCAATAGCGCTAAAATTGTATCATAGAACCTTATAACTCTAAGGTAACGATTTGTAAAATCACTAAAACTCAGTGCTAATGCGGATGATCTAAAGATACAAAATAACAGCCATAAATTTCCAGCCTATTTAGAAAATTATGCACTTATAAAAAAATATTTTATTAAGTTTTAATTTTATTTAACCTCAAGGCATCGCTTATTTAGTAATTCTATCCCCTCATAAAAATATTCTAAAAGATTATAGTCAAAATGCTTCAAAACAGTAGTTTTCACCTATTCATTGTCAAGAAATAGCCTACCCCAAAATATTTTTTTAATTTTGAAAACAGGGAACTTGATCAATTTTTTAAAAATGCATTGTCGTGCAACGTTCTAACTTTTTTTGTTAATTTTTTAAAATATATCTTCAAGATGCCCTCACAATCCCAAAAAATTATCTGTTTGATTGTTGGAAATACCCTAGCTATTCTTAGTGGTGGTTCACCTCCACGCCGCCAATCCATAAATTCCTTTTTGTACAAGAAATCATAATACAAGACCATAATTTTATCTCCCGTAACAATAGATTGCAGTACTTTTTCTTGTCCCATCCTCACAAAGCTTAAAAAAACCAAGCATAATCAATGCGATGCTGATTTTGAACAGCAGACGGAAGTTGTGGGACCCATTTTGCACTCATTTTATTCATACCCAAATGATCATAAAGTATTCGATGTATTTGACAGCCCTACTATTGATGATAATTCCCTCAGTTTTAGTCGGCAATCACTAAATCAGTTCTTCAATAAAAGCGGTCGACTCTTCTGTGATTACTTCAACTAATCAACTAGAACGTAAGTCATCTTCTAAAGACTTTTATCTTATCTTAAACTTTTTGGTCCATTATATCGTGGTGTAATAAGAAGGAAAATCTTTACCGTATACACCATCCAATCTTTGTTTGATAAAAAGTAAGACTTTCCAATGTAAAGAATTTGATAACTGCTCGGTACTCATATTTTTGCAATATTATCATAGTTGAAACCTAACAAAGTCTGTCTGGATATCATTACAAAACTAATTAAAGTAGAGGTTTAAAACTGCACATATACGTTAATAAAGCATCACACTTTACTAACAATATTTGACATTTGGTTTGAAGTTTTTAGAAATGTAGTAGGCCAACGGTTACCTCGTATATTACGTGGTTTTTAATGCAGGATTGTCATTTTCTACCCATAATGCAGAAAATTAATCATTTTTTTCAAGTACTAGGGTGTGACGTTATACATATTTTCTATAAATTAACTAATACACCTCTAGAAAACTAGTAATAAGGTTAGACGTTACTAGGCTTGCGTTCCAGTAAATGTTGGGTAACCCGCCACACCAAGTGGAGAAGGGATGAGTGAATAATTCTGTGAAAAAAAGCGCCAAGTGATTTAATGATAATAAGTACTCAACATATCAAGCCGATAAAATAAAAATCACAAAATAATTTCTCTAGGCGAGCAATAACAATAAAATACTTTATGTAAACATAAAGTAGCATTAATATGTGACATACAAAAACTTACCAATGTTAAGTATACTTAAACTTCAAATACAATTACACATATATAACTTCTTAACTTAAAAACTAAACTAAGACCTGGTAGCTACCGGTTTCAGGAGAAAAATGTTTAAGTATGAAAGTAAAAAAAAAGCGACTTCTAATAATGAGGCAAAAGTTGCCATCAACAATTATGAAATAATGATAATTAGGATAATGTAATATTAAGTCATGTAAGCTTAGCTGTTTGCGGTTCCTTTGGTCCTTCTATGTAGGATTCCCTAGTAGCCGTTCTTTGCAGTATAAAATATGCATGAATATCTGCAGCCACCTCAATAATTTGTTGAACAGATGAAACAATTCAACGGAATAAAAAACGGGTAGCAATATTTAAAAAAAAAACGTGACTAAAATAATGCCTAAAAAATACACAGGTCGCATTAGACAACGGAAAAAAAAAAGAATGACAATTATATGAAATCTTTATTAATTAATTTGTACGTACCAGAGTCCCTTATTTTTAAGTTATCGGAGATAACAAATTCCACAGTTTAGTTTAGCTTAAAAAACAGGTATCCATAATAGCAAATAATAATTAAAACAATGAACGGTAAACAGCGTTATTTAAAAAATGTATTTAAAATAATCAAATTTAAAAATTAAAGAAAATATATAAAGTAGCGAACCAGATTTCTCAGTTAAATAAATAAATCTACATATATGTAAACACCTTAATTTAACATCAGAAATATTGGTTTTTAGTTCTATATAGTGCCATGCAAATTTCAAATAAATAATAAAAACAGCGGTAAATAAAATTGAATACCGCTTGTTTTCCACCCAATGCAGCTATTGCGGTCACTACAATCCCAATTGGCAATGTAACGGAAATGCTTCCAACGGCACACAGCGTGGAAGATTTTATTAATTTGCGTGACTCGTCATTTGCGCCGAACTACTAGCTTTAAAGACAGGAACGAAAAGGAATTTTCTTGGTACGCACGAAATAAAATTGATATCGCCCGGGATAGTTTTTGCGATATCTGCGCGACCGTGAATTTATTTAGGTTATGTGTAGGAAAAATATTTTTTTTTAAGAAAAAGATTATAATAACCTATTAAAACATAAAGTGCAAACATGATTGAATGGTTAATTATTATTAGTAGAAACATTGTAATTTCACGTAAACTAAATATTGACATTGATTAAATACCAGTTAAAAGAAGCTAAATATTGCTTAATTTATCGGGAGCTCTCAATTATCAAATTGAACCGTTAGAAGGGCCGATATTTTAATGCTTCTATTACTACCTGATACAGATGCTTTTGAATATATACCTGTAAATTAATTACATAATTTATACTACCAAATCCGTCAATTGAGAGAATGGTAGCGCTGTAGATACTGACGAGGCGTAGTATTTGGTTCACCCATACTCGCATATTAAATGTAATAATAGTTACATAGACACTAATCATTACTACACAAATGTTAGGTTTTGTCATTTGGATTAATAGACAGTTTTGTTAATTAAGATACTATAAAAAAATGGTATTGTGCTTTTGTAAAGACCAAACTTGAAACGCTTCTGTTATATGGTCTCTTTTGTATTCTGAGTATACAGAATAGATTGAAAACGTTCTACGCAAGTTTCAGTTTTTTTTATATTTTAAAGATACTAGTGCGTCACGGGTGGAATTATGCACGGTTGGTTCTATATATAAGTTGCAATCACTAGAATTAAGGCGCAAGGGTAGGAAAAGAATATTCTTATATAAAATCATACATAATTTAATCAATGACTGGTACATTGTCTATCTTACAACTTTGGGTCCCGTTAGTGTGTAGGCATAACTGTTTCAATGTTCTAGAATGCAATACTTACATAGTTTCCAAATTTCCACTTCACTTTATGTGCAATTTAAATAATTGAGTGTAATCTAAATATTATAGCTTTCTAGCTTTGGTGATGGCAACTTCTATCATCTTGTACATGTTTCTTAAGATCTCTTTGTTGGTGTTCTGGTTTTTCCATGATATTCTCATAAATTTGCAATATAAAAAGCCGGTTTACTTACTTTTTTCTGTGTGCTGCTTCTATTCAATTTAGTAATTAGTCTCGAGAAAAAAAATTGCTTAATTTTGACGAATGTGGCTCAGGCATTTTCTATCTTACTTCTAATTTTAATTAAAAGGTTGTCTGTTTCTTTAATTCATATGACTAGGTATTTATATTTCTGCACTTTTTCATTGCTGGTATTATCTACTATAAGTGACGTTTCGTGATTTTAATATTAACAAAAAATTGGTTTTATTAAGTTTAACTTTAGTACGCTTTGCTGACTAAAGCTAAAAAAGTATCTGTCACAACAAACTCAATACTTAAAGATAAGTAAGTAAGTAATTAAGTAAGAATTTATTTCACATTTACACTCATACACAAAATACAATTGTACATGTAAAAACGTCAACAAAAAAAGAAAATATAAAAATACATATCATAAAAGTAACTTGTTAAAGTGCAGTGCAGTATGGTTCAATTTTACATTGTACACTATACATTGTTTGTTTAATTTTGATGTAGTTGGTAATATTTTTTATGGCTACGGGAAGGTTTTGTATTTGTTTAACCTGTGATGTGGTATATTAAATAGCTTGCCTCCTCTAGTATTATATCTCGTAGAATAAAAAACATCATCAAAATAATGACTGTGTTTTCACAAAAACTTTATACATTCGTATATAAAAAGACCATAAATTGTTAATATGTTTGCTTGTTTAAAGATACCTCTGCAACTACCATTGTATTTCAATTTGAACAAAATTCTTATTGATTTGTTTGATAAATGAACACTTTTTCTAGATTTATTGAGCACCTCCAAAAAATGAGTCCATATCTTAGATGCGACTCAATATTTGCAAAATAGAATATTTTTTCAATTTGGAAGTTGGTGTTGCGTATTAGTATACGCATTCCATAGCAAGCACTGCTTAGTTTGTTGCATACATAATTTATGTGTTGCAAAAAACTGAGCGTGTCATCCAGGATAACACCCAAAAATTTTACATTATCTGTAAAGTTGTATTTATTGGTGTTGAGTGTTATCGACTGTGGAGTATCAAGACCTTGATTTGTCTTATAAAGAATGCATGCTGTTTTTGCATTATTTAAAATTAAACAGTTTTCCTGAAACCAAGATTCTATATAACGCATACTGGTATTACCCGTATTTATGACATCCATAAAAGTGTCGCTCTCAATTAAAAGATTGGTATCGTCTGCATAGTATAAAACTCTGCAGTTTAGTGGTAAATGATTAAAAACATCATTAATAAATATAATAAAAAGTAATGGACCTAAAATGCTACCTTGTGGAATTCCTTTATTTAATGTTAATGCTTTAGAGAGTGCTGTTGTATTGTCATGTGGGTGTTTTATCCTTGTGTAGTGTATCCTATTTTCCAAGTAAGATTGAATTAGCTTATATACAATTCCCCTTACGCCATACTGGTATAGCTTTGATAGCAGTATTGAATGATCAATAGTATCAAAAGCTTTTGACAGGTCTAAAAAAATTCCGCAAGATAAGTTGTGGTTTCCCATATTTGTAACTACCCAATCTATGTATTCAAAGAGTGCTGTTTCTACACTTTTGCCTTTTAAGAATCCATGTTGGGTAAAAGCTATTAAATTATATTTTAAAAAAAAATCAACTAGTCTTGCATAAATGACTCTTTCAAATATCTTTGAAAATGAATTTAGTAGACTGATTGGTCTGTAATTTTCAAGTTGATTGTGATTGCCCTTTTTATAAATTAGTGTTAAAACTGCAATTTTAAGTTGAACGGGAAATATACCGGTATCTATGGATGTATTTATTATGTCACTTAAGGGACGAGCTATGTGTTTGATACATTTTTTTATTATTTGCATTGGTATTTCATCCAACCTTGTGCAGGAACCATTTGAAATGCTGTATGTAATATTATTTATTTCCAGTTAATTTGTAGATTGCATATACATTGAATGATCATTAAAAGGAATATTTATTACTTTGGCACATTTAACGTTAGGATTTAGTAAAATTAATTTATTTGCAATTTTGTTGAAAAATAAATTAAAGTTATTTGCTAACTGAGTTATATTATCACGTTCTGGCATCTTATAAGCTTTGGAATTTCCTACTATACTTCGGATAACATTCCACGAGACCTAAGATTTTTTGTTGGTATTGTGTAGTTTCAATTCAATATGTTTGTGTTTTTCTGCAATTAATAAATTATTATATGTTTTTTGTTCACTTTTATACAATGTTATGTAATCGGGATTGTACTTTGATATTGTTTTGTAAATGAGAAGCTTATCTTTGCTTAGTTTTATAGGTTCGGTTTAAAAAATGTTGTTGTTTCTACTATTTTTAAAATAAGTTTTTATAGGAAAGTTTTTATGAAAATGTTTTAGAATTGTGTTCATAAAGGTGTTGTATTTAAAATTTGCAGACAGCTGAGTAAATGCATAAGTAAATGATTCGTTTGAAATATGTTCAATAAATCTAATTTTATTCGAATGTGTAAATAATCTAGTTTTGTATACTGGCAATTTGAAAATTAATTGAACATTGTAGTTAAGAAGTTGCGCAGTGTGATCTGATAATGTAGTGTGTAACACTTGTGTTAACATTTTGGAATGTACGTTTGTAACTATATTGTCTATGCATGTTTGTGCCGTTTTACAAATTCTTGTAGGTTCGCTTATAAGATATTTTAAATTAAATGAAATTAGTATATTTTTGAAATCTTGCGTAATGTTATTAGATTTCAAGATATCTATATTAAAATCACCAGCTATAAAAAATTTGGTATTTAGTTTTAGTAATTTGGTTAATAATTTTTCAAACAATTCATAAAATATAGATATATCTGCTTTTTGTGATTTGTATATACAAACTATAATAATCGTTTCTCCGTTTACACTGATTCTTTGTATTTTGTAAATGCGCTTACGTCAAATGGTGTTGAGAGAAATGATTCTTCTATGTAGACGGCTACTCCTCCGTGTTCTTTTTGTTCGTTCCGGCAAAAACTTGATATTAGATTAAAGCTTGGTATTTCAATCATTTGCAATTGTTCTTGTGTTAGCCAGTGCTCGGAAATACATAGTATATTACAGCCAACTTCTTTGATTAATGCTTGTTACTGGTTTAAAGCTGTTGTAAGACATTGTACATTTTGGTGTAGTAGTTGTAATGTATTTGAATTTGAATTTAAAACTACCGTTTTAGTTTTGTTTGTAGGCGTTCTTGAAAATTTGAAATATTGTTACTTTTAGACTTAAAAAAGAATCAATTTATAAATGTATCTTCCGGCCAGAAATTTTCATGGATTACTGTTTTTTCTGCAGCTATGGGTATTCCAATTTTAAAAGACGAATAAGACGCTTCTTCGTGTTTTGGTTACTTACTTGATTATATAAGTAACTTATTTCTTTCTTTAATGCAATTAAGACTTGCAAAGAACACTTTTGTATTCCGTTCTTTTCGCATTTAGCACATGCGGATATGCCAAACTTGTCTTCAGTTTTTGCACATATGTAATGATATTCAGTATCACAAATACTGCACTTAAAGAAATTGCTTTCAATAACTTTGTTACATGATGTACACTCTTTATTTTCACTTAAACTAATATTTATTTCACTTTCGGAATGGGATCGACCTACTCGTTCTGCCATCATTAAAAAAAAAAACAGAAAGTCTAACTTTTAAAAAATGAAATAGTAATACCTCAAAGATAAATAATAGACTCCATATTGTTTTTTATGTTCATTAATAATATTACGCGTTCGCAATTAAAAAGTAAACTGTTATTATATACAGATATTTGTCTAATTTGGTATGATACTAATATATATATTAAAACCGCAAATACTGAAATACTGGCATTGGAACTATGAAATAACAAAATTTTGCTGAATAAACTTTATTTAAAGATTTAAAAAACAAAAATTATGTTTTGTTGGCAAGTGAGCAAATATTTCTGCGACTAAATATAGATTCTAATTTAAACTGGCAAAAACAAAAAATTATTTAAATATTATTACATAAATAATATTTTAAAATAAATTTAAATAAAAAACTGTTTGCGCTATACGTTGTAAAAACAACAATTAAAAATATTAGAAAATCTACGGCAGTTCGTGTTTATCATTCACTTTTTGAGTTTAGGTTAAGGGTTTGCGACGAATGCTCACCTAAAACCACTTTTTAAATTGCAAAAACATTACAAATAATAAACAGCTTTACAAATTATCAGTCATGTAAAAAATACTTTATCAAAAATAAAATTAATTCTTTAAAAGTAGATAATTTCTTAAATTTTGACCTTTATTAAGTAATAAATAATTTAAAATTAGCTCAAAATTAAATTTTTAGCTTGTATTTTTTTTTATTAAGCCCATAAACTCTACTGTGTTGTGCTCTTTTTATCCAATGTCTTTTGACTACTTTCCTAGTCCTAATGCATTATTTTGTTTGTCTATCTTTCTAAGTCTTGTCTAGCAACGTGACCCGCCCATTTCTATTTCTGACCCGCAACACGCTCCATGATGTCCGCTACTTTTGTTCTTTTTTTAATTTCTGATTTTTTAATTCATTTTTTAAGTGAAATTTCTAACATGGTTCTTTCCATAGATCTTTGTGTTATTTGTAATTTGTGAGCGGTTCTTTGTGATGGCCATTGTTTCCAGTTTATAGGCGCATACTGGTAGTATACAAGTGTCGTACACTTTCTTTTTTAGACTTATGAGAATGTTTTTATCTTTAAGTATATAGCTTAATTTGCCAAAGGCGGCCCACGCTAGTTGTATCCGATGTGTTACTTCTGCTTTTTGATTTTCTTTACCAAGTTTAATTGTATGGTCAAGATAGATGTAGCATGTAACTTTTTTTTTGTATTATCTATGGTGATGTTAATTGTTACGTTGCTCATTATTTTAGTCTTATTTAGGTTTATTTTTAGACCTACTTGTTGTCGATTTTTCCTCAAGCTCCTTCAGCATGGTGTTTAATTCTTTGATGTTGTAACTTATTAGTACTATGCCATCAGCAAATCTAAAGTGTTTTATAGATTTGCCATGCATCTTAATCCCTATGTTGTTCCATTGCAAAAATTAAAAAAAAAAATTGAGCGCTAGTATAAAAAGTTTTGGCGACATGGTATCCCCCTTGCCTGACACCTCTGCTTAGAGGTATTTTCTTTGTGATAAGTTTTTCATCTATTTTTATATAAAATGGCGTCTTAGTATATGTTTCTGATGATTTTGGAATACCTGGAATCAATTCTGGCATTGTTAATTGCAGAGAGAAGAGTTTCGAAGTTGTCAAATGCTTTGTGGTAACCTATGAATGCCAGATAAAATGGTGCATTATATTTTGTTGAATTTTCTATAACTGATTGCAAAGTTTGTAAGTGATCCAAAGTTCAAAAATCCTTTTAAAAACCCGCCTGTTCAACTAGCTGGTATAGGTCTAATTTATTGGTAAGCCTTTTAGTAATAATGTTCGCAAAGATTTTCAATAAAACTGATAGGAGACTTATGGGTCAATAGTTTTCTATGTTTGCGGTGTCTCCTTTCTTGTGTATCTGAATCACTTCCGCGTTTTTTCAAAGTTTTAAGTTTTTTCCTCACCAATAAGCATTTGTTTAGTAGTATCAAGTGTCTTTTCAAGAGTATTTCTTTCTAGTTTTATCATTTCAGCTGTTATTTGGTCTTCACCGAACGCCTTTCTATTTTTCATTCTGCTAAGTGCGCATTTGACTTCAGAAAATGTGATATCTAATATATCTTCTGAGCCCAGGATGGTTCTAGATGTGATGTTGTAATTGAGTCACCGTCAACGTATACAGTTCCTCATAAAATTTGGTAATAGCTAACGCAGTTTCTGTTTTTTTAAACATCATATTTTCTTGATTTTAGGATTTTCATGCTTTTTTTGTTCTCGGTTGTTTGGAAAACTTGGTTGATTCTATATGTTCTTAGATCCTTTCGTACCTGCTGTTTCGACAGTTTATTTAAATCATTGTATCTCGATCGATTGTTCTTCTCAGAGCCATCAGTTCTAGTGTTATTGTGTTAGTTTGGCCTCTCTTTAATTCCGTATTTTGCGCCAAGTCTTTTTTGTGGCTGAATAAACTTGTTGTTATCTAATTGGTGATGCAAAGTAGTTGTAGTTCCATCATGTTGCTTTAACCAAAAAATCAAAAATAATCGATAAAACTTTAGTATCACAACTGGCAACCAAATTGCAATGTCTAAAGAGGTAGACAATCAAATATAGTTTAATAAAAAACAAAGGTTTAAAATCAATTACTCAAACCCAATTCAACTCTAAAGCGACCAACCAAATACAGACAATTGTTTTGGTTTTCACAAATCCTCATCTTGGTAGTACGGCATCGCTTGATGGTAAAGAATGAATTCAAATAATTGATTTAATTGCTCTTAAACACAAGTTAGATAATAATTGATGATGCAAAGTAGTTGTAGCTCCATCATGTTGCTTTAACCAAAGAATCGAATATCATCGATAAAACTTCAATATCACAACTGGCAACCAATTTGCAATGTCTAAAGAGGTAGACAATTAAATATAGTTTAATAAAAAACAAAGGTTAAAATCAATTACCCAAACCCAATCCAACTCTAAAGCGGCCAATCAAATACAGACAATTGTTTTGCTTTTCACAAAACCTCATCAGTGCATCTTGATGATACGGCATCGCTTGATGGTGAAGGATGAATTCAAATTTTCTATGTGTTCGAAATCTTGTGTGTTTCGTTCCCCTAGTTTAGCATTAAAGTCTCCTGTCATTATAGTATAAGTATGCTGTTGGCGCATAGCAGTGAGTTAGTTGAATGCTGCATTTGTTGCTCATTTTTAAGACTAGGAAGATTACCCTTTCAGATATTGCGTAGTATTTCTTGACTAAGTGTTTTACCTATTAATTTACGATTAGAGCTACACCGCCGTTTTTGTAGTTGGTTTCTGAATTTTTCTGATATAAAATGTTTACTGATTTTAGGGCGATGAGTTTTTCCCCCGTAGCCTTGTTCCGCACAATTTGACTATGCTTCATTTTATATTATTGAATTCTTGTTTGAGTTTTTCTAGATAGTGCTCATTGTTCTGATGTTAAATGTTGCAATGTATAATATGTGTGTGTTGTTAGAATCTGTCGTAATCTTGCCTCCTTCAGAATCTATTTTGAGTTCTACCTACCTGGGGTAGTTCTGTTTTGGAATTCGACATATCATGATTGGTTTAGAAAGTTTTGGAACTAAAACGCCACGCTAGCCTTGCGGGTTGGCAAGTGTAAAAATTACATTTTCTTAATTCTCTTTTTGTTGTATCGTGGTTATCCCGCCACTACTCGGTCGCCAGAGCCTCGTTTGTTCTCTAGCAGGATGCACCAAATGACTAGTCATCACACGTGCAGGTAAAGTTGACCTATAGATCGATTTGGTGTTAAGCGCGACTCCTTGCACCCCGTCGTCTGCGTACCATAGATTATTGATTAGTTTTCCATTAAATATAATTCCAACTTTATTTACTTTGAGTAGATATTAAACAACAAAAAAAAAAACAAAATACATTCTTATCGTGATCCTCTCTAAATGGCTATTTTTTCATAGAGCTCTCCTTCTAATGTTATATTGGCCTTACTTTGTTAAAAGCTTTCTTGTATTGAGTAAAACACTTATAGCAATTTTAGAGTGTAACTCATAAAGCTAAAATAGTCCTGTGATTTTTGCGTCGAGTTTCTTAGGGATCATTATAAATGTTAAAGTTTTCTATTCTTTTGGTACAATCCCTGTATAATATATTCTGTTGAATAATTCAGTTAGTTTTTAAATGTTATTATTGATCAATTTGGTTTGATAAGTACTTTGTTTGGTTCTGAGATTGGCCAGTTTTTTGTTTCTTATTTGGTAATTAGTGATTTCTCAATCATTTTACCGGTACATACTGCACGTCATACGTTCTGCTGTCGCTCGTTAATAAGCCAAAGATAAACAGATACAACATAAAAAATCATTGATAAAAGCAGGAAAAGTATTTGCCTACAATGGAACTATTCAAAAAGATCCTGCAAATCATAACAGAAATCCTTACAGTCTTAATTAAAAAACGAATGCATAGACATAGTAGACATCCCAATATGCAAAGGATGTGAATAAAAAACAAGACAACCAAACACGTACTATAGTCCTGCCGGGCGGTGTCCTACGCAATAAAGTCTATTTTACAAGAATTGCTGACTTGACAAGGCCAGCATAAGATAAACCTCTCCAAGCAAAGTCTTGCATATATCAACCACATAGGTTGGCTATGCGTTGCGACGGAGAATTAGAATAGTACTTAATGATGTACAAAAAACCTAATAAAACCTAGGTGCAGTGAAAATAGTTTTACCCTCCTTCTCAAATCCTGATCCAGATTAATATCTTTAAAGCATTTACAACAAAATAGCTTTGATTTGCGACAGAAAATTATTAATTTTTAAACAATGTATAAAATTTTCAAAAAAGTGTGTTAACCAGCAAACTACAAAACCTAAAATAAAACTATAAGATTTTCACCTTTAAACTTGTGACTACTATTTTTTTCCAAACTGTTGTGTAAAAACAGCCACCACTGCAACATAAACAATTAAAGAACATCTAATAAAACGCCACCAGGCTATCCAAAATCTGATCAAATAAATTAAAAAGAAGCCCACAACCAACAAATTTTCAGCATCAAAGTTAGTAAAATCTACACATAAACTTTAGTTCAAAATTCAAACTCTAGTAATTGACTAAAACATAACTATTCATAATGATGTTCAATTGCCACAGCAAAAACTAGCAAAACAACAATTTGCCATCTGCAACTAATAGAAAGAACACTAATTATAAAAATAGAACGTTTAAAACTAAGCTGTGTTAACATTAGATATTTGATACATATATGTTTTTATTTATTTATATAAAATACAGCTACTTACTTCAGTATAAACTTTTCTAGCCATTATTTATTGTTGTTAATATTTATAAAAAAACTAAATAATTTTGAGATAATAACCGATTAAACGCAGACCCAATCAAATGATTTGTACTAGCAAAAAATGCTTATAATATGTAAAAAAAAATCATTACACAATTTACATTTACAAAACTATTATTTTGAATTTAATGTGTTGTAAAATCATGTTTACTATTTCAACAAAAAAAACCTATTTAGATGACAGATTCAATTTTGTTATTTGTGCTCCAACTAGTTGGTTCATAGTTGTAATTTCCTACAATTCGTAGTACACGACAGCTCAATTTATTATTACTTTGTTTTTTCAAATATCACATTCAGCTATTATTAATACATTAACTGTTGTTAAAATTTTTCAAGCAAATTAAACATCCACATATATTAAATTTCAAACATATTTTACACCATTTAACATAAAATATCGATTACATTTATATAGTAGCGTGACAAACTGGACTGAAATATATATAAAAAATCAGAATTGTATAGGCTAAACATATATTTTTTATGCCGATCGAAAGGTCTGTAGATATTTTCCATTTACACCCTTATATATAAAATACGATACAAATCTTCTTGATGGGAAGGTTTACTTATATATACAGGTTTCCATCATCTTCTATAAGTCCCTTTTTAACCGAAGAAAACTTATTTCCGACTAAACTTTTCTCCTTCGTATATTCGGTCACTAGTAATCATAATATTTACTGATAGACCACGAATATTTCATCATAATTGATAGAAACAATATAAATTTATTTAAAAATAAATAATACTTATAAGCAAATTTTTTATTTAAAATAACCAAATTCCAGTCCAATATTTGCTACAAATAATTTTATTTATATTTATACATCAGGTGAACCTAATTAAATATTTCTCGTTTTGCAATTAAATGTATCTATTGCCTTTATTTATATATCAAGTCTTTGATGACCCGCTTTTATGTAGTGTGCAAATACCCTTATGCATTTAACAATATTGCGGATATTTGTACATATCACAACAAAAATAAAATTATTTGGGTAAAATTACTTATTTCTATTTTGCATGTAAAAGGAGCATTTAAAACATGCTTTTAAATTCTTAAAACTTATTTTTGTGATCAAGTTATGCTGCAATAAAAGTAATAAATAATGTAATTTAAATATTCTTTAGTAAACAATATAAAAAAATAAATTATCACGGCTTTTGTAAATTACCAATTTATAAGATACAAATTGGTTGTATTCTTTCACAAATTTTTCACAAAACATTGATGTCATATACAAGTTTAAATTTTTATTTGTTTAACTGGCAGATGATTTCGAATTAACCTTCACAAGTACAAAAACGTCAAAGTATAACTTAGTAAACTACCAACTAATTGTTGTGTTTTTATACATATCAGCGTAATGGCAGCGTTGCTTGTGTGCTAAATCTGTGAAAGTAATACAAGTTTAGTGTTGCAAACTGTTTGATTTTAAACGGAGCATTAGTCGTAGAGTTTGTGATGCTGCTTGTTAGATCCAAACAATCTTGTTCTGTCAGGTCCAAATAGATTTCAACTTTTCTACAGAAAAAGAGCAATAGCTAATCAAACGCAACGTTCTTCATCTTTCGAAGATCGTAACCTTGCCGTGGTTATAGGACTTGTGTGTTCCCCGTTGACCGTGGTCAATGAGTTCGGTTGGAAGGAAAGCCTCCTCGTATTAAACAACTAGTTGATAAACAACCAAGAGCAAAGTTTTAGACTTATTACAATTACCCCGCAACATAGTAGTCGCGCTGCGGGTCTGTGGAATTACTACCCAAGTTTTGGGCAGTGTGTAAAAAACCGTAAGGAAGGATACATGGGTCCTGGCATGCAACTCTAGGGCTTGGCAATACTCCACTTTAACCAGGATTTTTTCCTGAGTGAGTCCTTGCAAGTCAAGAGGTATGAAACAAGCAGTACACTTATTGGTGCGTCACTCGTTTGTCTACAACCCACCTTTTCAACTATATTTTTTTACTAACTTTGGCAATTAATTTCTGTCATCTTCAATTTGCAAGCTCTATGGCAGGTGAAAAACAAAACAAAAATTTAATCTCTCAAATATAAAAAACAAAAATTTCAAAACTAATTTATCGGATAAATCTTTGTATACCCTAAAAACCACAAACTTTTGCTTTTACAGATACCTCATCGACATCCAAAATCTTCAGCTTTTAAAACACACCGCACAGAACGGTAAGTTAGATTTACTTAAACTTACCTTGGGTTGTGTTAAATTCAAAACTAACAATTCCGTTGTGAAGACAGCTCTCACTAATCCTGGCATTTACGTTTGCATCACGCTTTTGTACATTTTTTCCAAAAACCGCCTTTACTATACACAAAAAAAAAATAAAGATCACTACTGCCACATATACAATTACGTACATGTGTGAGTGCCAGTGAATACGCTAATAACAAGGAAAGAAAAAACGTAGAATGAGTACTCATCTTGAGTCTCTAGGATGAGTGACAAGTTTGTTATAGACTTGAAACAAAGTGAGAGTCGTAAAGTGTATAATAAACGTAAAACATTACAAAACTATATTTGTGTGTTTAATGTACTAAAATAGACAATAATTTACGTTTTTATAGAAAACGAGTAGAACCATACTCGTTGGTAACTGGATATCCATTAAGATAATGTTTTGCCATAACATAAATTAAACCATAGTAAATCGAGAGCATTCAAAAAATACATAATCGGTAGTACCTACTTTACTACAGACGCAGAGTGGGTTATCCACAATATTAATTTTGAACGCCAAAGAAATCGCAAATGTTCAGATCTAAGTTAACTCAGAAGGCATACATCTATCTTAGAGTAAAATAAAAATTTCATCAAACAGGGTTTTTGGTATACTACTTGATTTATCTGGTTAAAGTAGGTAGTTCCTTTGCCTTGGCTAATAATAGTGAAATGTTGTTGCCAAAAAATTTAAGTTATTCTACAGAAAGCTAGCATAGAGGTTAGTGTAACTGATAGTGATATCATTACACTGCTTCTTATGTCCCAGTCCCGCCCCATAATCTGCTTGTTCATTGCCACGTATACTTTCATGACTTGGCACCCAACAATTGAGGTACCACCCTTTTGCCTCGCAAGTCAAGGATTATGTTTTTAATGTGCGTGATCCAAATGTTGCTTTTAATGCTACGTGCATAAAAACATATAGCATCAAAGAAACTTTAAAAGTCAGAAAATATTATAGTTTTTGCCAACTTATTAACCGAGATCAAGAACAAAGCCCTATAAATGGCGTAAAGTTCCACTGTAAACGCAGATGAAAGGTTAGGAAGTTGTCCAGTTTCTTCCAACTTCAATGACAGAATCCATACTACAAACGCGGCTGATCGTGAGTTAAGTTAAACCAAGCTTAGATAAAAAGATTTAGATGTAGTTCGGCCAGCGTTAAAAAAAGAATTCCTCTAACACGACATTGATCACAGATAAAGATAACGGTTTATAAAGGAAAAAAATGTATCTAACATGCATGGATAAGGATTGGATAAAATATAGAAATTATTTAGAAAAAGAACTTTTATTAATCAATGGGTCGTACTGAGAAATCTTATTATATGCCAAAATTATGAGAACAACCTTTTGCTGGCCAAAAGGGATAGTTGTCAAAAATTATACATGTATGTGACATGACATCATACGCCATGCCTCTATGCCAAAAAAAATTGCCGGGTCTGCTCCTCTGTAAGCGCCTGCAACACGTCTCAAAATGTTAATGCCTTGAGCACAAGATTTTGAAAGTCGTTGAGGTGGTAACTTTAAGATAATTTGTTGTCAAATGTGACACAAAAAATTGTATGTAACGGTACTTAAACTATAGGAATATTATTAACACTAAGATCGACATTATTAGGTATTACATTACTTGACTGGCCTAAAAAAAAAATTGACCTACATTTGTTAAAAGAATGTTCTAAACTTCAACTAACAAGACAATTGAAAGTATGTGTAAGAACTAGATTAATGTTACTAATAACACTGTCTGAGAAGTAGTCAAATAAATACATAGCAATATCATCTGCATGTAAGATAATTTTTACCGAAAAACTTAAAAAGTCTAGGTCATGTATGTACATGTTAAAAAGCAAAAGGCCAAGAAAACTGCCCTTTGGGAGTTCAATAAAAGAAGTAACAAACCCTTCTTATACAAATGTTCACAACATGTACAGCCGTTTTTCAGACACCAGCTCAATGATAATGTTGATAAACAAAGAACGGATTTTAAAATTAACTAGTACAGATTTTAAGTAAATTATGCACTTTCTTTCTTCTCTCTCTTCAGCTCTTTTAAGTCGTTCCATGCGCTTCTTCTTTTTGCAATTTGATGTCATTTTTTTTCCTGCCGTCTTCTTGATGTCGAGCCATCTGTTTTGCGGTCTTCCAGTGTTTTGTTTTGTGGCTTTTGATCTCTAGTGAGTAATCCTTTGAGTCCATTTGTCGGTGTTTTCCCTGGCTACGTACCCTACCCAGCTCTACTTAAGTTCTGAGCTTTGTTCAATAACATCTTTGACTTTGATTTGCAGTCTGATCTCTTGGTTTGTTATTCTGTCTCTTAAGCTTATGCCGAGTAAACCCCGTTCTATTGCTTGTTGGCAGGTTTTTAATCTGTTTGCGCACATTGCTGTCCATGCCATTGTTTCTAGGCCATACGTCGTAACGTGCAATATGCATATGTTTTATACTTTTCGTTTTAGACAGTGCGGTAATAATAATAATAATAATAATAGCATATTTATTTGATAATGCAATAAGGTATACAGAGATACATATACAAAACTACATAGCAAATAATAGTCACAATACAAATCACAGTGAAATAAAAACAAACAATAAAAATTAATATTTAATCGAAAGTAACAAAGTTATCTTCAAAAAACTCATCTAATGAATAATAAGCTTTCTGCTGCAAAAGTTTTTTAAGACGATTTTTGAATATAAAAGTAGTATTAGCAGTTTTTACAAAAGTTGGAAGTTTATTAAAAATTTTTGAGCCGGTGTAACTTATATTTTGTTTGTAGCTCTGCTTGTTGTGCTGAGGTAAAGCTAAATGTTGCCGGTTTCGTGTGTTATACATATGATAATGGCCGTTAGTTTTAAAATTATTTAGATTTTTGAAGACAAAATTTGATACTTCATAAATGTATACATTAAAATAAGTTGGAATTTTTAAAAGAACAAAAGACATTTTACAAGATTCTTTTGGCTTAAGTCCAGCAATAATTCGCAAAGCTCTTTTTTGTATTAAAAATAACCTTTCGGTAAATTCCTTCTTACAGCAACCCCAATGAATTATACCGTAACTCATAACAGAATGAAAGTTTGCAAAATATAATGTTTTAACAACATCTCTACTGCAATCTTTAGATGCCATTCTCAGAGCACCAACCATTGAACTTAATTTTTTGCACACGTACTCTATTTGTGCACCCCATTTAAGTGAACTGTCAATATAGATACCAAGTAACCGCACTGTATCACTTATTTGAACATCTACGTTGTCAATTTTAATTGATGTAACATTGTTCGTTTGTGGGTGCTTAAAAAGTACAACTGCTGTTTTACTGTCATTTAAGATAAGTTTATTTAAAATAAACCAGTTTTTTACTTTTAAAAAAGCTAAATTTGCAGCATTTATTAAAGAAGTTGTAGAACTTTCCTGTAGTATTATAGTGGTGTCATCAGCATAACCGACTAATAAACCTGACCTTACTTCTTGAAAAAGATCGTTAGCAAATAATACGTATAATGATGGACCTAAAATAGAACCTTGTGGCACACCTGTAATCACTTGAGTTATATTTGAAATATTATTATTCCATTTTACAAACTGGCGTCGATTTAAAAGATAAGATTTTAACCAATTATAGGCATTACCTCTTATTCCATAAGTATATGCTTTCTCAAGTAGAATAGGATGCGATACAAGATCAAAAGCTTTTCTTAAATCTAGTAGTATTGCTAGACAGGGTAGATGTTTATCTGTACTTTCAGTTATAAATTCTAAAATTTGATTTAATGCCGTGTTTGTGTTTTTATTTTTTTGAAAACCATGCTGGTTCTTTGAAATTAAATTATGCCTTGAAAGAAATGAAATTAATCTATTATTAAAAAAATGTTCAAAGATTTTTGAGAAAACTGGTAATATACTTATTGGTCTGTAATTTAATAAAATTGATTTTTCACCTTTTTTGTGTAATGGAATAACCATCGATGTTTTAAGAATGTCAGGAAAAATTCCATTTTGAATGGATAAATTACACAGATAGCACAATGGTTCTAATAGGACAGAGATACATTTTTTTAAAATAATAGAAGTTAAGTCGTTAGCGTCTTTGCAAAAACTTGATTTAATTTTATTGACAATTTCGAGAATTTCTGTTTTATCAATGGGATTTAGAAAAATAGTATTTGAGTTAATTGAAATGTTATGTGTGTATGCGTCAATTGCAGTATCAATAGTTGGTATTTCTGAAAACAACTTGTTAAAAGCTTCAGCAGCATCTATATCTGATATTGTTTCATTATTAACTATTATAGTAGAAGTTGGACGTTTAGGTTTATTTTTATTTATTAAGCTCCATATTGCTATTGACTTATTGCTAAACTTATTTATATAATTGTCATTATATTGTCGCTTAGCTACATTGCATCGATTGTCGTATATTTGCTTTTGGGTTTTGTATTCGTTTTTAAGATTTGAATGAAATCCGGCCATACTTTGCAAGAAAGATAGGTTTTGTCTTGCTTCCAGTAATTCTGCTGTAAACCACGGTCGTTTTTTCTTATGTTTTGTAGCCGACACTTTAATATAAGGACAATTTAAATGAAAATGATACATAATTTTACCAAAAAACATTTGAAATGATTCGTGCACGTTTTTATTATTGTAAACAGTTAACCATTGCTCATCATGTAATCCATTATATAAATTATTCACAGTATTTTCGTTTATATTGCGTTTATAGATTGGATTAGTTTCAATACTACTAAAATTATCCATATAATGTATTTTGCATGTTATATACTGAGAAAAATGATCTGCTATAGCTGAACAAGAACAGCCTGCGAAAATTAAAAAATTATCAATACATGTTTCAGTGCCGTTATAATGAACTCTGGTTGTTTCATGAATAGATATTTGAATGTTATATGCGTACAGAATATCACACCAACGAGAAGTATCTTTATTTTCTGACAAAAGATCAATATTAAAATCACCTCCTATTATCGCATGCTTATTTTGCTCTGTTATCAAAATTAACATTGTTTCAAATGTGGAAAAAAAGATGTCAATATTACCAGTAGGTGGTCTATATATTGTTATAAGAACGATCTTATTAAAACTACAGGCACAACATTCAAATATTCCTTCTATTGATAGATTATTAATGCATGATATTATTTTTACATCTTCGTTTATTATTGATTGTTTAAAAAAGATTGCTGAACCACCACGTGATATTTTTTCTCTACAATACATTGTACATAAATCATAATTACTTAACTTAATATTTATTAAATCGTCCATATACTGCCAATGTTCAGAAATCATCAATATGTCCGGATCTTCAACTCCAAGGAAAACATCGAGTTGAGCAATTTTATTAGAAATGCACTGAATGTTTTGATGCACTACACGTATGCAGATTGTTTGTTGGTTGACAGATATAGCTTTTTGTTCCCTTTTAGCCACTTTTGTTTGCATTAATTGCTAGTACGATATTTTTTGTCGTTTTTCATCTAATTTTCGTACGTATGTTGGGCATTCTCTATTTAATGTGTGGTGGTTTGTGTCTAATTGAAGATTAAATTTAGTATTAGCATTCTTACAGTTGATACATTCCGTAATTATAACGTTAGAATCACAATCTTTAACTTTATGTTTTCCAAGACATTTTGAGCAGTTTGTCTCTGCCTTACATTCATCCGATTTATGATTAAAACTCAAACAATTAAAATATCTAAGTACATAAATATGTTCGTAAACCATCAACCTATCCCACCCAATGTTTACTTTTTCAGCAGCAATTAATTTATCAAAGCCTTCCTTTTCAATTTGAATGATGGCATTATATTTAGTATATGATGTTACACTTTTTTTGTTTTTTGCTTCATGAATATTCACACAAGCTATTTCATAATTTTGTATGTAATTATTTTGCGCTTTTAGTTTTTCAATTAATTGATCTTTATTTAAATTTTCCCTAAAGCCACAAATTTTAATTTTTGGTTTTCTTAGAGTTGCTAATTTAATTTCGTAATCATCTCCCAATTTACCTTCAACAGCTTTCATTATTTTCTCTCTTTCGTTTGCATTTTCATAATTTATTGCAACTGTTCCATTTTTGTTGCCAATAACACCACTTATTTTTAAATTAGTAGGATCCACATTTTTTCTTAATTCTTCTCTTGTTTTTTTGACATCTTGTTGTGACTTTGGTTTTATAATAATTGGTGGTTCTTTTCTGACAGTTGACGCGTAAGTAGGTATCACACCACTTAGTTGAGGAATACCATTATTTAGTAAATTAGATATTGAATTAAGGTCTTTTTCTTGTTTACTTAATTGTTCTTTATTATTTTGGACTGTAATTAAAATGCTGTCAACTTTTCTTTGTATTTCTACAATCGAATTAATGCATTCATCGCACATAAATAAAATATTTTTTTTTGTAGTAATTATGTTAAGATCATATTCAGTAACGCCGACGCATTTTATGTGAAATTTTTTACCACAAATTCCATTGCAATGACAAGGTACCTCATTTCTAATAGGCCTTGCACATTTATCACAATCGCCTGACATTTTCTATAGCATGTTGTTTTATTTCTTTTTATAAAATAAAAATAAAAATATAAATATTTTATTTGAACACTTTTTGCGTTTGTGCACGAAAAGGTCGCTGAACTGTATTATTTCAATGTCTATCACTTATTTTAAACTTATTGTATTATCTTATTAAATCAATGTTTAAATTTATTTAAACTTTGGTATTAATTAGCAAAGCACATGCACTATTAATATTCCAAATTACAGATAATTTGGTTTAATATAAACCATGCTTTTTTCACTTTTTCTAGGAGAACACACTCGGAAGTTGTTTACTCAATTTGTATGGCTGGGTTTTTGAGTAAGTGTCTGAATTTGCCTAAAGCAGCTCTGCTCTAACATATTTACAGCTTTGGTAATATGGTGTCTCCTTGCCTCTCACTTTAAATATGGCAATTTCGTATATTTGTCAAATTAATTGTGTATACCGTGAGTTGATTCTGGCTATATTTATGGCAGTAAAGATTGCCCAGAGCCTGATAGAAGCAATCGCTTTTTCATAGTCAGTAAACGTTACATGTATGGGTACGTTCTTAATGTCTTTATTGTCCCCTTTCTTGTGCATCAGAATTACTACGGAAATTTTGCAGGCAGTAGGTATTCTTGTTTCTTCAATGTATTTATTTAGTAAAAAAATTACTTTATTTAATAATGCCCCCCCCCCCCCCCCCTTAATTTTAACATTTCTGTTAATATTTTATCTTTGCATGGTGTTCCCGTTTTTTAGTTGTTTAAAAGTTTTATTTATTTTTGGGATCTATTTCCGGTATGTCTTTTGAATTGACGTACTGTATTAACTCGTTGTTGGTACTTAATGTGCTTGGTATGTGAGATCTGTAAAAGTCTGCGTAAAGTTTTTAATAATTTCAAAAATTTGTTTTTTGTCGTTGACCATTATACCGTCCTTATTTTTAATTACAGATTTTCGTTTTTTCCTTTGACATTTGTGTTCTAAGTATTTTCTTGATCTTGTTATTTTTTATTGTATCTTTTATGAGTTTTGCGTGTTGCCTTCTAATTTCTCTCTTGATTTGTTTAGTGATGGTCTTGCTTAGTTGTCTGTATTTGTTCAATTTTCGATTTAGGTTATTTCTTGTTTTATAAGTTTTATTGTACGTAGTCAATTTCGTTTTTAATTTTAAGTCTGGGCTTAACCATGTCCATTCTGTTGTTTCGGTTTTTCAAAGAAGCTGTTCATGCAGAACAGGTGTTTGTTTTGCAGGTAATTTAAAAGCATTTCTCCCAGGTCGTTCCATTCTCCTAGACTAAAGTTCCCAATATTTGGTATGTTTTTGTTTTTCCTCTTTAGGCCAAGTTTTGCGTAGAAGTCTCCCATTATTACTGAATATTGAGTTTTATCTGATTTTCAAGCACATGCCATCGTAAAATAGTTCTGCTTCCTCGTTGCTAGAGGTGCTTGTAAGAGCATAAGCTTGAATTATTTGAAGTTTGAATCTTTTGTTGAGTTTCAGATTGATGTATAACATTCTTTCGGATATAGCTTTCACTCTACAGACCATGTGTTGTATGGATTTATTTATGAGTATTGCTACTCCTCTTCGACCGTTCTTTAAATTTGCCTTGTTGTTATACTGGTATAGCGTGTGTTTGGATTTTAGAGTAGTGTATTTTTCTCCGAGAAAGCGTGTCTCGCTTAGTCCTAAAACGTGCCATTTAATTTTGGATAATGTTTCCTCGAGTTGTTCTAGGTGTTTATAATTTTTCGTGGTTTGTATGTTGTATGTCGCTATAAGAATTTTTGTCTCTACTCATCTGGGGTATATTGTTTACTGGATTTAATCTGTTTATGTTTGAGTTGAAGGGTATTTGGCATTAAAACGCCACGCTTGCTAAACGTGTTGGCAAATTTTTGGTACTTCCGCCCCTGCACGTCGGTGCAGGTGAGGCTGTCATTTGAGATGGACTTACAAAGATGTAAGCTGCCACCCCCTTACCCATTAACCTATGCTTACGTTATTATAAGCTCCTTTTATATCTAGGAATGTAACATATTTAATATTTTTTTAGGCAGAGTGAAAATAACATCATAATATAGAGTGGTAACATTCTCATAAATACAGTAGCTTTTTCTGAAGCCTATGATAGAGCCTGCAAATAAGAAGTTAATAATAATAATAAAAATTTTATAACTGTTATATGTCACTTAAACTAGCTGCGCACAGTAGCTGGCAGAATCTTTTGCTGCATTGCCAAGTCAACCAAATCATTTTTATTATTAATTTAACTAGATTAAATATTGTTAATTGGTTATTGTTTTTATTTTGTAAGTCATTTGCATTTCTTTCGTTTTATCTTTTTCTCTTTTTAATATTTTCATTTTCTTATTAATTCTTATTAATTAAATTTAATAATTTGCTATTACGTTATAATAAATTTTTCCTTGCGGATGTTTATTTTGTTAGGTAAGTTAATTTTATATTTCATTCTTTTGTTCTATTTATCCCTCATGTCTCTTTTTGTTCCTTTGCTACACAAGCATGTACACCCGTTATGGCTGTTCAATTTGTAATATTATTTATTTAATTACTGCTACCAAATTAGTAGTGCGATAATTGTATTTACTTACTGATTGGTATGTACGTCCAATGGTCGAGCAAATTATTTGTTAATATTTGTACTTGCAAGCCCGGTGCGTTAGCCTAATGTGAACGTGACAAAGCCGCAAAGTCCGAAGAGTTTCCCCAATCTATTTTATATCATATTTTATCTTTGATTTTTTGCTTTTTGCTTGATCGAGAGACCAGTTAAAATCGTATAAAGCAATTTAAGCCCAGTTACAAAAAAATATTTTAGAGTAAGTCTTTTTTTTATTACATGCCCTGTTTGCAATATATACCATGTGTCCCAGGGTAGATGTAATAAGAGGTATCAACACAAAATTTTCGAATTATAGAATGGCAATTAAGATTGATCCCTAATCCTGCTTAATGTAAAACTAAGACATAGCAAAAATGAATTGTATCGGTCTTATACAGAGTGTTTTACAAAAGACACTGCCAAAGTTTGCGGAAAATGTAAAGCTAAACACAAATTACGTTATGTAAACCGCTTTATTGTTTGTCAAAATATTCTCCTTTAAAACCTATACACTTTTGCATCTGATGAAACTAACCTTCAAAACAATTTTGCTACTCTGGGCAAGGTACTTCTAAAACAAGTGATTTAAATGATTCATCGGCCTCTTCAGGCGATGAAAAACGCTCGCCACGCATTTTATTTTTAATACCTACCTTGGAGAAATATTTACCAAATTGATGATATAGACAATATAGTAAATCTTTTTAACAAAAACATGTTAACAATTTTTGATTTACATGCACCAATTATTCAAAGCAGGATGCAAAAAATTTTACGTAAACCTTGGATTACGGACAATTTAATTTTGATGATAAAATTGAGAAATAATGCATTGCGCCGATATAAAACTACTAAAAACGTTTCTCATTTTGATTATTATAATATGTTAAGAAACCAAACAACATTCGTTATGCGGCAAGAACGTAAAGCATATTTAAATTTTAGATTTAGTCAAAATAGCAACAAGTCTATGTGGGAAAGCTTACGAGAATTACAAATTCATTCAAACAAAACAAAACCAGACTTGCCAATTAACTTAACAACAAATATTGAAGCCATTAGTGCTCATTTTACAGATATTCCTAAAATTTCCACAAACGTTTCTAACACCATTCAATACTACAATACTACTCAAAAATTAAACATTGATCAAAAACTTACGTTTGTTAAAATATCAAGTTTTGAAGTAAATAAAATTGTGCATAGTATAAAATCGAACGCTTATGGCAGCGACAAAATTAACATTAAGATGATACAATTAAGTTGTCCCTTTATAATTAACATTATAACTTTTATTATTAACTTTTGCATTGAGAAAAGCGCATTTCCTAAAGCCTGGAAACATGCTCTTGTAACACCGTTACCGAAATGTAGTGAACCTAAAAGTTTAAAAGATCTGAGAGCAATAATTTTTCCTACATTATCAAAAGTTTTTGAGAAAGCTATTCAACAACAGTTACGCCAATATCTATATACTTACAAACTACTACCAGATTTTCAGTCAGGTTTTCGTCCTGGTTATAGTTGTACTACTGCATTAACACATATTACAGATGATATTTTAGGCGCTGTAGATAAAAGCAAATTGACTGTTTTAGTTATGCTTGACTTCTCAAAGGCTTTTGATCTTATTGATCATAAAATAGTTTGCTCAATGTTACGTTTCATGACCTTAAGTGAAAAGGCTATAGCATTGTTAACTTCATATTTAACAAATCGCTCACAAAGTGTACGTATAGGAAATGAAATATCGTCATCTGTCATAGTGAATAAAGGGGTTCCTCAGGGATCTATTCTGGGTCCTCTTTTATTCACTACTATACATCAGAATTACCGAAATCTATAGCAAACTGTCAGTATCACGCATATGCTGATGACACTCAATTATATTATTCTTTTGATAAAACGGAGTTAAATAGTGCGCAAGAAATAATTAATCAAGACTTAGAAAAATTAATTCAATCATCAATAAAACATGGACTAAAAATTAATCCATCAAAATCTGCAGTAATAGTATTTGGAAATAAAAAAAATAGACAGCTTGTAGAAAACAATATGATGCTGATCATTGATCAACAAATTATGACATTTTCAAAATGTTATAAAAACCTGGGATTACATATAGACCCTACTCTTAGATTTAAAACACAAGTTTCAAAAATGATTGGAAAAGCTTATATGACACTTAAATCGCTATATGCTCATCGGCATGTAATGAATACAAAGATAAAAACAACACTATGCGACTCTTTAGTACTTAGACACTTCAATTATTGTGATGTAGTATATGGCAATTGTCTTGATGCATTTGATAGAAATCGAATCGAAAAAATGCAAAAATCTTGCTTGAGGTTTATATACGGCATTAGAAAACACCAACAAATATCACACAAATTGAAAGAAACTAATTGGTTAAACATGAGCAATAGACGTAAATTACATTCTATTTGTTTTTATCATAAAATTATTACAAGTAAAACACCACCATATCTTGCCAATAAATTGTCATTTCGCACTGATGTTCACAACCTCAATATTCGAAATAGAGGGCTATTAACTACTCCACGTTTCAGAACAGAAATTTTTAGGCAATCTTTTTCTTATAACATTGTAAAAGCAACTAATTATTTTTATTTTAAAGGTTTTTTAGACATAATGACGGCGCAATTAAAAAAACATTGTCATAATATCATTACAAACTTATAAAACCAGTACTATTTTTGTCCTGTATGTATGTATAAATGTTGTGCGTATCGTATATTATTTTTCTTGTTATTGTTAGTTTTTAGTTATTAGTATTAGTGCTAGTGGAAGACCAGAAAACAATCTAATGGTTTACTGAACTAGTTTCTAATTGACTTTTACATTCTCTTTATCATTTATTGTATTGTTCTTCTTTTTAAGTATGTATTTTTGAAGTCAAAAAAAAGATTATTATTATTATTATTATTATTATTATTATTATTATTATTATTATTATTAATATGTCAAAATAGGAAAAAGTCATTGGGCAATAAATCAGGCAAATATGGGCTCATATTCCTAAAATTTGGTTTGGTGGTACAAAATTACATTCTAAACATCTTTTTTTAGTTGAATTTGAAATGTATATTGAAAAATAAAGGTACATTATTCTTAGTGATTTTTACAATATTAATAAATCTGTCAAATTTGAAGTAGAAATTTACTCCTAAGATCTAGACGTCTCAAATACACTATCACTAAAGACACAGACGGGTTGTAGACAGGTAAGATACAAGAAACCTAATGAGATCTAAAAGCAGTAAAAATAATTTCACTCTCCCACTTAAATTCAAAGTCCAAAAATTGGGCCGCTAGCAATTACCTTGGATACACTTGAAAGACTCAGTCGACACTCATTACAAAAACAAACTTTCAATATTTTTTATTGTAAGATACCACTAGTAATTCGGTCATTATTTTCAAAAACTATTGCAAAAGTTTGCAAATCAGAACTCAACCCACTTTGGCCTTACGGTCTAAAAATAAAAAAAAGGTTGTTTTTCAAAACTTATAATGAGCATAACCTTTTTTTTGCATAACATATTTTGGCCAGCAACCATAATCATAATCTAAGCAAAAATAACATAACATTTCAGAATAATAAAAATAATTTTACTTTAAGACCTGCCATTCTTAAATTGTGGTGCATCTCAGCGCAAAAGCTTAATTGAACTTGGTTTCAATAGTGTTCTTCTAACAAAATTTGAGATCAGCCATTGAGATTTCCTTTTCTGTTGCCGGAAATACCGACTCGTCAAGATCTGACTTTTTAAAGACAAACAAAATTTAAATCTACGTTTGAAACTTTGAGATCTTCCACCAAATCTTTAAATATCAGAATCTTTTGTATAACAAGTACTTTTGTCAAACCAAATTATCTTGCACATTTTGAAATCAATTGACCAAAATTCTATTCAATTTCTGGAAATTGTAACAAAAATATTAAACCATAAAAATCAAAAAGTGTCTCAAGATAATAAAGAAAATTAGCTCAATATTAGTATTGACCATACTATCCTGCATATTTTGAGATCATTTGACCGATAATATAAAATTAATAACAAAAGAATGTTGTTTCAAACTATAAGAACTGCATACAATCATTTGCATTTTATAAAGCTTTTATATCCTCAAAAACGTCATCATGTTATGTTTTAACTAATTAAGTGCCAACTTTAATATAAAATCTATGTATTTAGCCAGTTGATTCTGCTACAGAATCAACTGGCTAAACATATTCCGATAGTAATATTAAAATGTAATGAAAACATATTCTAATTCTGTATAAGTAATAATGATTTTAAATTTAAATTACAAACATAATATTCTATTCGTTTTGAATTGACCCAATTGATTATATAAGAGATGTAAACACGTAATTTATTCAAGCAAACGGTAAGGCGATTTAACAGCGCATTAACTATTCAAATAGTAATGTTCCCGTATTAAAGGATCTAGAAGTTAATAATAATTTAACGTATTATGTAGCAACAAGAGAAGTGCATTAAAGTTGGTCATTGCAGCGCTTACATTAGCATCATCAATTATTCAAGCGCCGTGTTTACAAAATGCAGTAAACTTTGTAAGATTTAATTCGGGTCTCGTTAAAAAATGTAATAACTTTTGTAAATTGAATTATTCTACTAATTTCAGAACATTAACGTTATCAAAACTAATTGCAGTTTAGATTCAGTATAGTAAATTTACAGTGTAAATCCGGCGTATATACAAATTTACATAAATGGGAATGCCAGAGATATAATATCTGCTAGATACATTGTTCATGTAATTCACAATCATAAATACGCGAATTTTTGTAATAAAGTATTATTTATAGTGGAAAAAATATATAAACTAGATGTTGTAAACGACAATCATAAAAAAGGGTAGTTAGTATATAACAAATAATACGAAAAAGAATAAAAAATAAAAATAAATATCTATAAATTGTGAGACATCAAAAGATCATTAGATTTCTTGCGAATTTTTTTTGTTTCTATCGTGTACACGCTAAGAAAATTGCAGCAGCCAACGAAAACTTATGATTGATTTTAAAGCAACGGACGTTATATTTTATCAAACCGTTTTTATTTAATTAATCTTTGATTCAGTAAAACATTTAATCTTTATAGTTCAACTAAAAATCTGTTTTCTATTTATATTTATTTGATTTGTTTTTATAACTTGCATATTATTATAAATTTTTTGAATTTCAAAAAGTGAATTATAATTTACTAATACAAAAGTAGGCTATTGTATATTACACAGTGATATAAAAAATGTTTCATTGCAGCCAAAGAGTAAGGTAGAAAATCAAATCGCAAAGCTTCAAGAATAACAATCGCGTAACCAATATAAACATATCTTAGTTTAACTAAAGCACAAAATTGCAATAAAACTTTCCATCGAGATATGTATACTATTTTATTTATTATTTAATTGACTTTATAAAAGATGACATCTTTTGTAAACGCTTTTGTGTTTTTTTAGTTTAAAACTATATAACTAAACTAAAAACAAAGCACAATGTTTCAAAAAAAACCCTGAAATAATAGATAGACATCTCAAATTATTGTATGTTGAATAAAAAGCTTCTGCGTAATATGTGCCAAGTTTGCTCCTAATCGATCCAAAATGTACACGTATGAAGTTTAGCAATGTTCAAGCGTAATAAAAAAGTTTTTATTGTTGCTACATAATTATGAACAAAAAGTTGATCCCTATTAAACGCCAGAGACAAAGGAATAGTAGCAACAAAATAATTATATTAGAAAAACAATCAACGGCAATTAATATTTTAACTTGTGTGCCCGACGCGCTTTAAAATATAACCCAGAAAGTTCAAAAATTGTTAAATTTTTCTAAAAAAGTCCACCGTTGCAATTGCTTTCAAACATCGTTAATTATAGGCTACGTCCAAATTACACCTTAGTAGGGTACGTGTTGTGCTGAAGATCTGTTTTTAAGTAACGTTTGTAAAATTGTTTTTTGTCAATTAGGTCTAGACTAGCAAAACTTCGCCGTTTCCTGAAGCAATTTTTGTTTAATTTTTGATCATGTTTCAGTAACAATTGCTTGTACCTATACTGTTGCAAGCTATAATTATTTTTTAATTGCTGTTACAACGTAATAAAGTTTAAAATACTTTCTAGTTATTGGTAAACACTGTTTTGTTTGTCAGCAACAATCTTTTTATTTTTGTACAGCGTTGCTTCTAGTGCAAAGGTATCTTTAGTCTATTTGGATGTTTGAATGCACTAAAAAAATGCGTTACTAAACGAAATATAAGATAACAGTAGTCAAACCTCTTGAGTTTTTTATTCATAAAGTGAATTTCAGAGGTGACAGCACAACAGCAGCATTCGACTGACGACAGCAATGCTGCAAATATCAACTCAAGACGCCAGACCACAGCTAACTATCTCCCAAAGCAAACAATAGCAACTTTAATTGCAATTATAATTAATAATTTATTTCTTAAAAAAAATATCTTTTAAACATTAAAAATTCTTGTTAACCTAGTATTCCTCGTAGTAGCAATAGCCCCGTAGCTCCGCCAAAACCCCATGACTTCCTAGAAAGTGCCAATTGCGTATTAAAAATGAAAATAAAAAAGCAAAAAAACAAATCAAGGTCCACTGCTTTCGGCCATCAGATGGAGACGATGGAATTATAAATAACCGAATAGAAGCACTAGAGGCCACCATCCGTGAACTTACGAAAATCATCATCAAAATAAATTCCGCCACCTCCAATCTCAACCCCATCAACAAGAAAATAGACCTCAAAGAGATGGAGGCAAGGGTCGGAAGAGGGTCACATCAACAACTCACCAAACTAAAACGCCCATCGGAACAGTTACACTCAGAGGACAAAGACGACTCCGTCACTCACCACCAGGACTTTTAGGACTCCCAAATAGTTTTACATATTTGAGAACGTCGGAGGTAAACCAGAAGCGTAAGACATTGATCTTTGCAAGAAAATCATCAAAACGGTTTCTTTTGTTTCCCTTTTCCACTATAATTGCTAGAAACTGTAATTCAAAATACCTAGCGTAGAATAGTCTCACATCCAACGTAAAAGATCAAACATTGCAAGACTACAATGAATCAAAAGGCTATCGAGTCATAAGTCTAGATAAACCCACTCATTACAGCTTTGCTGGTCACCGAAGAATGTAGCAATACTAAATGCCGCCAACTCGCATATCAAAACTAGGACAATTAATAAGTTAACCTCCAACCACAACCTAGTATACTAAAATTCTATAAAAAAAATTAAACTAAAAGAATGGACAGTAAACGAACTAATTTACAAAGCCACGGAAAAAGCTTTTACAACTATTGATTTGTAGAAGAAAAGCCGCTAAGCATCAATGGCAAAAGTATCACGACCCCAGAGATCGTAAAATCCTTTATGGTCTTCATATGGAAATTAAGTCGGCCATAAGGTTGCATAAGAACCAGTGCTGACAAAAAACATTAAAAGTAACCACAGAAGACAAAAATATAATGTAAAAAATCTTAAAAACCTTGCGCAATAGAAAAGTCCCCATACCTGTCATTCATGGTGAGAACGGACTAGAATACTCTATTGAGAGAAAGACCAAGGCGTTTGCTGACAGCCTCAAAGTCTAATGCTTCTCTACACTTCTATAACAGATACTGATCTAGAAAATGTCATAAAAATCCACCAAAAAGTCAACAACTTCTTAAAGAGCACTGACACACCGCTGAACAAAGTTTGACCGTCTTATTACAAAGAAATTATATGAAAGCTCAAAACTTGATCTGCGCCAGACAGAATGTGTAACAAAGCATTGAAATCTTTATCGCACAAAACAATAATGGCTCTCACCGATATTGCTAATGCAATCCTACGTAAATATCACTTTACTAAAACTTGTATATAAAAACCAAAAGTTTCTTTAAAACTCAGCTTTCTATATACCTGTACGGTCATAGAAAGAGTGATCATAGAATAAACCAAACAATAAACACGCAAAAATAAACTGCTTCTCTCAATTCTCCAGATTTGCTAGTACCTGAAAATCACCTTTGATAAAGGACGGACGTACAAATTGCACTGCCAAATTTGTTAAAATCTTATTCCGTCTTAATGTTGCATTTTTGATGTAACTATGTACATTTAAAACAACTTTTATCCAGTGACATTTTCAATGTGCTTGCCAAAAAGTGGGGATTTAAGTCAAATAAACCCATTTGGCACAATTAAGAGCCAAAGTTTATATTTTTGCGCCTTAAACCCATGATTAGTCCAACTTTGCCGCCAACTTTGATCATGATTGTTTGCTTAATTAAAATTAAACAACTAACTAAATTTTCAAGTAAATTTGGCAACTCTGTAGCTAAAACTTCTCAATCATTGAGACTATAATTATTTTATAGTATAGCCTTGAACAAACTTTGTTGTAATTTTTAAATTTAACCCTTTCTTCATCTTGCAACTATTTCCTGTTTTCAAAATTTAAATAATGACTTTGCAGACAGAAATTCAGTTTTTATTATAAAGAAAACTGCTACAAAAAAGCGTTTTATAGAAAACCTATCAAAAATTTGAGCTCTATTAAATTTTACCTATGTTATCTTAAAATATTTGTTATGAACACTCATTGGTTAACCCGGTTACTATTGTTTGTTAAAAAAAAAGCATTTTCTTTAATAAACTATTATTTATTTATTTATTTATTTGACGTCGATCTACTTCTGCTGCTAATCCCCGACGCCAGAAGTTAAGACTACCACATATGAGAATTTTGCCAAATATTCAGAAATTTCAAACCTTAATCATTGGATTCTTTAACGTGTACGAAAACATTAAGTTGTGTGTAAGTGACTAACAATTTAGTCAAAATAGTAATTTGATTAATGATTACTGACTATCTAATCAATTATTAGTCATTAATTACAACATTTTTTTAAATTGATTAGTCATTAGTTTATTTACGATTGCAGATTGATCATTAGTCGATTACTTGCGACTGCTGGTTAGTCAAAATTACTTTGTAATCGAGTATTTGTCATTAGTCACATTTATCTGACTAACTATTTTTATTAAAATAAATAAATAATTTTAAATAGTAAACATTAATAAAAAAATTATTTTGAAAATTTATGGGTATATTTAACCTTCGAGCGGGCGCGCCGCCGTAAAATTTAAAAATGTTAGGCTAAATGGTTTTTTTTTATTTGTTTCATTTTATTTAATAGTTTTGCAAATAAAATATGTTTTAAACTCAAAAACTATTTTTCTTTAATTATTAATAATTAACCAAACTCTATGTTATCATAAAATAGTGAAAATTAGTTGTAAACTGAATGACGTAAAATTTACGGCTCGCGCTCGCTAGTGTTAAAAAAAATTACGCGCCCGCTCTAGGTTAAAAAAACAAAAATCACATTAAAAAAAAATCAAGGAAGAAGACTAAGAAGAATAAAGCGGTGTGCCGCAAAACGGCAAAGTAGGAATAAACTCCTAATTAAAAAGTATTAAAGCAACCTAATCTATAAGCATACCGTATGTAAGAATAAACAAAACAAAAAAAACTAAAATTTTAACATTATATATATATAAGAATTTGAAATAGAAGGGATGGTGCTGCAAAATTGTATACTGGGAAAAATAAAATACAAAATGGTTACGTTGTATAAGAGAGAAATGAAAAAAATTAGAACAAAGTTAGAAAACTCAATACAAGAAACCAAAGAAAAAAAGAGAAAACTAATAGTAAGAAGAGATAACACAATGCTAGGATCGGACTAAACAAAGATAGAATAAAAAACAGACAAAAAAGCAAAAGAAAGTTAAAAAACAACCTAGAAAATATAAAAGGAAAAGAAATGATTGAAGAGAATGGGTGAGACATTCTAAACGGAAATATGGAAGAAGGTGAAGAGGAAGAATATACCTACATAGAAGCGTAGCGGGATAATCGGTAATTGACCGTAGCAAGAGATAGACACATTTGAAGCGTGCGGTTACAAAACTGTCTAAATCCATTAAAAAAATGACTTAGTGACGGCGCTGCTTTCTTTTATATGCCTGCTATCTATAAGTACATTTATTTTGCATCAAAAGGTGTTACATCCATAAAATAATCACGTATCAATATCAATTGCGGTTTCAAAACTTTTTCAATCCGTTGTAAATATTGTTCTAAAACTTTTTATATCCGTATGGACAAGTTAGTTCCAAAACTGTTAATAAAATTTATAATGCAGTAGATCCTGTTTGTTATCAAAACTTTCTTTTTTGCCATTTCTTCTAGTAATAGATAAATGCTTGATTTAGTAGTTAATTCGCTGCACATCCGTTATGTTGTAAGATTTATAATAATAATCAAATTAACATTTTATTTTTTGGCAAATGTAGAAAAAAGTTAAGGAATCTATCCAAATGGAAAAAAATCAAAAACAACATGAAAGGTAAGGTTAAGTCTATGTTTTTATATTTGTGTTAAATTTAAAATTGTAGAGAGATCATTATATTATTATGACTATTTTTTCTTTTATAGACATAAACTTAAAACTCTTCCTAGGCATCCAGGATGCACTCACAAATTTTTTTTGTGAGAATTTGACAATGCAAGAAATTTAAAAATTTCATAATGCATTTTATGAAAACACTACTAAAAAAAAACTGGATGTTTTTATTTTAAAGCATACTTTGCAGAACATTCCCAAAAGACGCCCCCCAATAAATAGGTCACGGAATAATATGATTTCTGTATCTTATTTTATCAAAACAAAAAACGGAATGAGATCAATTTGCAGTATAACTTTTTTGTCAATTCTGAGCATTTCAAGGTTTAGAGTGCAAGATATTAGTAAACATTTTTTGGTTTATGGCAATGCACCCAAAGAAAATAGAGGTAGTGATAGGCAAAATAGAAAATATCTAGAAAAAAAGCACAGTGTAACACAATTTATTAAAAAGGTAAAGTGTGTAGAATCACACTACATTAGAGAAAAGTCTAAACGTCAATATATGCCAAGTGATTGCAGTATAACTGCTTTTGAAAACTTATTGTAATAAAAATACTAACTTATTAGTAAAATATGATTATTTTTAACAAATATTCACTATAGACTTTAATATAAGTTTCCAAAGCCCAGCAACGGACCCATGTTCTGAATGCATTAAACTTAAGGGTTTAATAACAGCTGAAACTAATGCTGAAGCAAAAGCAGAGCTATTATGCAAACTGAGAGTTCATAAACTTAAAGGAAAAGCCTTCTATGATTTGTTTAAAAAACCTGAAGAAAGCACAGTTAAGTTAAGCTTTGATTGCCAAAAAAACCTGGTGCTTCCACGTGTTTCAGATCAATCAAAATATTATTCAAGTCAGTTATATTTGTACCACTTTGAAATATGTGAAGGTTATTCTACAGCAAAACAAATAAAAGATACAATCACATCCTATACATGGACCAAAAACTTGTCTGGAAAAGGATCTAATAAAATATCATCAATGGTGAGTAATAAACTCTTCACTCTAAATGTTGCAAACGTTACGTGTATAAAACTTTTCTGCGACATATGCCCCGGGTGAAATAAGAATATCACATTGATAGGCATGCTTATGCATTGGTTATATTTAACTTACTTTTTAGTAAAAAAATACACGTAATTTTTCACATAGTAGGTCATTCCTTCCTAACTCCTGATAAAGTTTTTAGAAGAATAAAGAAAATAGTAAAAAAAAAGAAGTTATTATTGAGCCAAATAAATACAGAGAAATATTTTCTGCATACGCAACTGTTCTGGATCTGAAAAAAGATTCTACAGTTTATGATTGGAAAACGGCTGTTCAAGCAAACTTAAAACTACCTGGTCAATGGCATTTCCAATTTTCCACCGCAAAACGTATTTGTATCAAAAAAAAACATCTACCACAAAAAAAAACTGTCATTTTAAAAGATGAAGTAAATTATAGAAGCAACCTAAGTGTTTATAAGTGTGTGCTATGAAAAAAAAAATTTTTTGCAGCTATGAGCCCGCAGCCACTTCTCAAAGATTAAACAGTTAAGCAGGCCAAGCTAAAAGATGTAGATGCTCTGCTAAAGAAATATTTTGGCCAAGAATAAAAAACACTTCCGGATGTAGACTTGACGTTTTATAGTAATATAAACAACAAGAATGAAAATAATTCCGTAATTAATGAAGATCCAGAAAACATCGTTCATATTGAAGAAGATGACGGCCTTAGAAATTAAAATAAAATTGAATAATATATTATTTTCTTAAAATAAATTATATAAAATATAAATTACGATTTCTGTTTTTATTAATATCAAAATAAACTACTGACTTTTTGAAAACTCCATTAATCTGTTTCAAAACTTTTTAAGTCCATAGTTTGGTAACAAAACTTTCTAGATCCAAATTATTTTTCAAAATAACTTTTTAACAGATAACCAAATTTGAAATCAAAAGGACTTATTTGAATGATGATGTGATATCGTATGACAATTATGAACACACAGTCTCATTTGTAATACTTGTAGCACGTTTTTAGCTTTTCCTGCAAATTCACTTCATATGGATTTAAACAGTTTTGTAACCGCACGCCCCATTTAAGGTTGAAGAAAAAAAAATAACAAAAATAATAAGGACATTTTTAAGAAAAAACGTAGAACAAAAAATGACAGAACTAGAAAACATAATAGCAGGCGGAACAATAAAGAAAACGTTTTTACAAGAACAAGAATCATTTGCACTTTTTGCAAATGATGAAGCACAGAATGCACACAGAAAAAAAGAAAAGCTAGAAAAGTACTCCAAAGTTGGAAAAATTACAAGAATATGCTAAAGTTTTAATGGAAAACTCAAAAATACACTTCTTAAAACTGTATAAAGAATTGGACAAAAAAACAATAGACAGCCAATGACAACACAACAAGTAAAACAAGATGTAGATAGAACAGCAAAATAAATGATATGAAAGCAAACAAAATTACTAAAAAACAAAAAGCGCCCAGTGTAAATGGAATACAAAATAAAGTACGGAAGATCTGATTGAGAAACTGAGTGAGATAAAAAATAAAGTACACAAAAGTTTCTTAGTCAGTGGAGATTAGGTTTTGTTTGTCCAATACACAAAAAACAAAATAAAAAACTTGCAAAAAACTACAGAGGTATAACGTACTAGAAAAAAAACTGACTGAAGAACTAAAGATGAATAGGATTTTGCCAGACGAACAGGCCAGGTGTAGAAAAGAAGAAGAACCATAGATTATGTATACATACTACACTTTATAGTAGAAAAGGAAATAGCAGAAAAGGGAGGAAAGTTGTATGTGTTATTCTTAAACCTAAAAGCGACATTTGACAGTGTGAGTAGAGAGAAATTGTAAATGTGATTAAGAAAAAGAGCACCTAGTAAAAAGAATGAAAGAAGTATACGTGGAAACAGTTAGCATGGTCTGTATAAATGGCAAAATAAGTTTTAGACTACAAAAAGTGTAAGGGTACGAACACGTAGAAAGCGAGTTGTAAGTTGCGACTAGCAAGTTGCGATAATCGACTTTAAGCTAGAGTAAATGTTACCATACATTCCAATAGACCCGAACACGTAGCAAGATTGTTGCAACTTGTCGCAACTTACAAGTCGCGCTTATAAGCAGCAAGTATGAGCAAAACATTATTTTTCAGCTTCTCTTGTAAGACTTTCGTTTGACAAGTGGAGTAGATATGTGTGTGAGTTTAGTCTTTTTACTATATCCACTAAATTATTTTGACTCGATATAAAAATCATTGATATTGGTTTTAATTTTTTCGTCTTTAAAAAAAAAATTATTTTGTTTTATATTATTTATGGTCATTTGAGTTCATTGCATGATAATTTATTGAATTGCAGCATGACTGATGCCGTTGATACCAAACAGTTATAAATACAACTGGTCACTGTCCATCAAAACATGCATTATACTCTATACTAGCGCTCGCATTCAGCTTGCTACGTGTTTGTGCCCATACTTGTAAGCGCTTACAATAGCAACTTATATTACAAGCAACAATCTTGCTTATTTGTCAGCTTTCTACGTATTCGTACCCTAAGACAGAGACGCTCAATTAGCCCAATATGTTTGCGGCATACATTGAAGATGTAGAAAAAATGCTTTCCGCAGACAGGTGGAGTGGTAGTGGATAGAAAGAAAGTGTTGTCGCTGGCTTATGCAGAGATGGTAATTGTAGCAAAGCAAGCAAATGAAATGAACAAAACAATTAGATGCCTGGATAAACATTTTAGAAAAAAAAAATGAAAGTGAATGTAAATATAACAAAAATGATGACATTTAGAAAAGGGATAGAAAGACGTAGAGTAGAAAATTAAAAATGGGACCGAAAAAAAAAATTAAAGTAGTAAAAACATTTAAATACCTAAGATATGTTTTTTGTACAACCAATAATAAAAATAAATATATGAAAAAATTTACAAAAAAGCAAATAAAGCGATAGGACAAGTATGGAAAATTGAAGTAAAAGAAAATTGGAACGTATAAAAATAAAATTAATAATGTTTGATAGTTTAGTAAAAAGTATGTTATTGTACAGAGCAAAAATTTGAGGATGAAAAAAGCAAAAAATGTTAAAAGCTATTCAAACAAAATACTAGAGATGTATGGGTATTATTGGTAAACAAAAAACCCCAGCATACATTGTAATAAAAAAAGTTAAAACAGATAAATTAAGAGTAGAAGCAGAAAAACGTGCAATAAGGTATGAAAAAAGAGTTAGAGCAAAGAATAAATCTAAAATATTACAAAAGTGCCCAAAGAAAAATATAAAAAGAAACGCTGATAAATAAAAACATGCAAAGAAAAATATTTTAACAGGAATGGATATGCTAGTAAGGAAGTAAAACAATTAAGAATAAATAGAAATATGTGGAAAAAAAATTATAATGAGATAAGAGAAATACATGTGCAAAAGCAATGAAAACGTATAAATGAATCTAAGTACAATTCAAATTATAAACACATTATAACAAATGCACTACCAAAGTACCTAGAAAATGTAAATTATAAAAAAAATAAAATAATTGCAAGGCTTAGATGTGGAAATGAGCAGAAAATGTACAAATTTTAGATATAAAAGAAAAGGAAAATATGTAGGATGTGTGGAGAAGTTAGAAAAAGCATAAAACACATGCACTTTGCAGTTTATAAATATGTGTAAAAATTTTATAAATTAGTAAATTTGTACCAAATTAATCAAAGTGTATATATACTAAACTTTTAACAACCTAATACGTCAATTAAAAAGTTCCTAAAACTATAAAACAAGTTACAATAATAGTTTACGTTGACATAAATATAGCAGATCAGTAACTGTAAAAAAAAATGACAATTAATTCAAAAATAGTATTTTTATATTGTCAAACAATTTTGGTACACTTGTCAAAAAGTTAACTAAATTATCAAAAATATTATGTGTCAAAAAATTACAAAAATTTGGTTGTCTAATAATTTACAGTCTAAGTTGCCAAAAGTATAGTCAAAACTAATCACATTTGTCAAAATTTTACTATCAAAAATAAAAATAACTACCGGTATGGTCCTTTTTGCCCCCTTTTCTGTACTGGGAATTCTTTATCCGCCGCTTTTCTCAAATTTTCTGAGTATCTTTTGCATCTTTTCTCTATGTTTTTGTTTTCTGTCACTTCTTCTGTTTTCATCTTTTTTTATCTTTTTTTTGCCCATTTTTCTTACGTTCTATTTACCTTCTCTCATATACTCCTGTTTTTCTTTTTCCTTTGTATTATATTGTATATGTTTGTGTAAACTCAGTGATTCCTTTTCTGTCACGGTTTATTCATTCACAATACATTTCCCCTGTAGCTATGGTAATGTCAACGTGTGATTTTGAGTTTCCTCTTACAAACGTCGGTTTGTCTCCTTTGTTGCAAATGGTAAGATTTAACCCAGCTATCATCTCCTCTAAGATTTTTACTTTTAAATCTTTCTTGTATCCTCCCCATCTCGGTGATTTTGCGTTAAAATCTCCTTTTACTATTTTTTTTTGTTTTTCTGTTTTCTTAAACTGCTTTCTATTGTTCTATTCACTCCTAATAGTGTTCCAGTCCGTAGTTTGAACTAACATAAAAACTGTATATTAATATACTTGCTACTTCAGCCCACACTATTCTCTCTTTTGGTGTTCCCCATCTTCCCATTTTGTCCCTACACTTCCCCTTGCTAAAATAACCCCATCTATTTTATTGTCTCTTATCCACTTACAATTTAGTTTGTTATTATTTGGTTCACTCACTATCACTAGATCTATTTCCTCTCTCTCTCTCTGCTGATTCTATCATTATGTCGTGCGCCTCTTTTTCCTTCCCTATGTTTGTTTGTATAAACTTATACATTTTGGTTTGTTATCTGCTTTTTGTTTTATCTCCAGTTATTGAGGTTGTTGTTCTCTATATTCTTTTTTGTTTTCTTTGTTTATTTTTTTTTGTAGTCGGATATCTTTTCTCTCTCTCTCGTTCTGTGTTCTATCGTTTTGCATTCTACTCAGTTTTATGTTTTTGCAATCGGCATTTTGGTGTTTATCCTTTTTGCATTTTACGCATAGCGATGACCTATCCTCTCGTTTTTTTCATCATTTTTTTGTATCATTTTCCTTTGTTATTAGTAACAACTCTCCCGTTTTTGAATGTAGGTCCTTTTATCTGTTCTTTGCCTGTCTCAACAAGTCTGCATATGTTACGCTCTGTTCGCTTGAATTTCTTAAAATTTCTACATATATTTTGTTTTGTTTCATCCTCTCCTCCGTATTTTACTTAATCTTAAAATAGAATATTATGCTGTTTCCGCGGTAAATATATTCTACTACGCAAAACACTAAACGTGTCGCTCGTCACGCACGAGTGTGTTTTTAAAATACAACCTCACAATTTTTAATGTGATCTTATAACAGTTTTTACACCTTTTTCAAAAAACTTTCCTTGCACTTCTTATCACTGTTTGTATTAATTTACAGTCCTCTACTTTTTAAATTCTATAGATAATCATCTGCTAATCACTATTATTTATATCACAGTTAAGCACTCTTATGAAAACATCAGTTTTCAGTCGGACGTTAGCGGCGAGTAATAAATATGTTAAAAATTATTAAAACTGTTTTCAGGAATATAATAATAATAATAATAATAATAATAATATAAATTACTACATCATAAATTTAAAAATTGAAAACAACTTACCAGATCTGACAAATTGTATTTTAAATTGTTAATAAAACTGTCAAAACGTTACAGTTTAAATTGTCAAAATCTTTATTACATCTGTCAAAAAGTTACTAAAGCTGTTGAACCTCAATGCCAAGTACGGTGATAATACTTTATTCACGGTATATACAAAACCATTTACATCTACATCATTATATACATAAATAACGATGAATTACAAACAATATTACAATTACACAAAAATATATAAAAGAATATTGAAAAATAAAAGCATAGAAAAAAGTATACATAAATAAAAACAAAATATAAAGTTATTCATCAACACATTTTAATTGACACTTAAAACTACATTTTGAAACACAAAATAAATCAATATTATTAGAGAAACTATTTGCAATTCTACACATTCTACCAATTGGATTATTAAATCCATAATTGGTAGAATGTATAAATTCTCTAAATAATGGAGACTGTCTGGTTCGGCAATTATTGTTGAGGACTTGAAATGGAAGAGTTACTAGTAGCTCCTGGCAATCAATCTCAGACATCATTAGTCCACGTAAAAATGATAAATCGGCTCTTTTGCGCCGAATTTTCAGCGGCGGAAGATTATATTGCAATGCAATGATGTTAAAATCGTAATTTTCGGATAAAATGCCTAATTTGTACGATAATAATCAAAAAAATTTGTTTTGAATACGATCTATATTGCATATATGAACGCTGTAGAATGGACACCAAACTGACGGAGCGTACTCTAAATGAGAACGTACTAAAGCGCAATAAAGTAATTTGAGTGTGCTAGGAGATAGTTCAGTAGACATTCTGTAAACAAATCCTAACATTTTCATAGCACGGTTGCACATATAGTTTATATGCTCAACAAAAGTTAGTTTTGAATCAAAAATTAAGCCCAAAACTTTTATTTGTGTCACATGTTCCAAAACATTATTATCGATAGAATAGTCAAACGATACTTTACTTAAAGTTCTGTTGAAGCTTATCGAAAAACATTTATTTGCGTTAAACGACAAGTTATTAATAAGACACCATGAATGAACAGAATCTAAATCATTTTGCAAACTAATGCAGTCCTCGATAGATGATATTCTTTTATAAATTTTAAGATCGTCAGCAAATAAAAGATAAGACGAAGAATTAATAGAATAAACAAGATCATTAATAAAGAGTAAAAACAGAATTGGTCCACAATGAGATCCTTGAGGAACCCCAGAAGGAACAACAATTGGTTGTGATAAAAAATAATTAATTTTCACACACTGTGTACGATTTTCCAAAAAGCTCGACAACCACGCAACAACTGATTCATGAAAACCCAAAGCCCAAAGCTTAGCAATCAAAATACTATGATTAACGCGATCAAAAGTCTTTAAAAAATCTGTGTAAATAGAATCTACTTAAACTCTTGATTGAAAGGCATTCAAAAGATCATTTTCGTAACAAAAAAGATTTGTAAGAGTAGAACGACCCTCGCGAAACCCATGTTGCTGTTCCACTAAAATGCTTTTGCACATCCATTGTATTTGACCAGTTACAATTTGATCAAACAACTTAGGAATAGCAGACTGGATGCATATACCTCTATAATTAGTAATATCCTCCTTAGCTCCAGATTTATGTAAAAGCATAATGTAGCTTTGTTTCCAAACTGAAGGAAACTTGGCTTCATTAAGAGAAGCCTCAAAAAGTAAGTGCAATGGCGTAGAAATTGAATAAATACATTGTTTTAACAGCATAGATGGAACACCGTCCGGTCCAGTGCTAAAGTTACATTTAAGGTTCTCAATCCTTTTAAATACATTCAACAATCTAATTGAAAATAATCGATGTAATACGTTTTTCTTAAAGTCAAACAAAGGAGTTGGATGAGTTTGTGTATCGTAAACAGAGGAAAAGAATTCAGCAAAACTATTAACATAGTCATCTCCATTACTGCAAGTTTTTTGTTTATAATACATTGTGGCTGGAAAATCATTAGTTTTTTTAGAGTCGCTAACAAATTTCCAAAAGTGTTTAGGGTTACTTTGAATGTTGTTTTCTGTTCGAGTAATATATTGCTTGTATAGACATGTTAACACATAACCTCAAAGCATCAAATGCCAGTGTGTGAATAACAATCATTTACAGCTTAATACATCAGATTTGGTAGCGTACCTGGCATGCTACAACTATCAAGTTCTAAATGGCCAAGTATTTTTAAATTATCTTTTTCTTTAATTTAAAAGTTTTTATGATTTTTCATATAAAAAATTATTATTTTTTTAATATTTTTGAATTATTTTAGATTTTTTTGCATTTTATTTAAAACCTCTTAAATTTTCTTAAACAATTTTAAATTTTTTAAGATTTTCTTAAAATGGTTAAGCAATCTTTGGTTAGTTGTTATTCGTTAGTCATTACTATGCGAGTTTTAATTGGTGATTATTAGTCAGTAATCGTTTTTTACTAACTAATGACTAGAGAGCGGATTAAAAAGCATTAAAAATACAAAAAAAAGCACTTAAAAAGGCATGAAAATGTTATTAAAAAGCATTAAAAAAGCACCAAACATGTAAAATAGCATTAAAAAGGCATGACAAAATTAAAAAAAAAAACTTAAAAAATCCAAAAATATAAAATATTTTAATAAAAGTTTTATAACATTTATAATTACTACAGTTTAAGTTATGATATTTTTTACACACATTTTAAATAATATAAAAAATTATTAAATAACTAAAAAAAACTATCCACAAAAACAGTTAATAATTAAATGTTGCTTTAAGTGTTTAACTGTAAAATTCTGCCTTTGATCACTTAAAATGTTTTTGAATGGGGAAAAAACGTCTTTCAACATGCACACTTGTTACTGGTGCATGTTTAAATTTTGCTTTATAAGCTGGATTCATATCGAAATCTGGAACATTCTCTCCACTCAAAATACAGTTTATTTTATTTAATGTAGATAAACCTCAATTTTTCAAAAATTGGTCTTTTTCTATGGATTTTGATTTCACTGTGTGCCCAATATAGCCTAATACTTTTAAAATTGCATCTTTGAAATCTCTAATTATACTTAGACTTTCATTTAACGTATTTTTCTGTTTTTCTAGCGATTTTATGGCATGACTCAACACCGTAAATATCTTTTAAGAAAGCTGAATTATTTTAAATTTTTTAATTTTTTAGAACTGCTTGTCAGGTTTTTACTGACTTTCTTGCAGGATCCGAAAACTGTATTACAACTTTTTTACAATTTTCGAAATTGAGAGAATCCTTGACCTACCGATTATTTTAGGAATTATAAAATACAGTTATTTGCTTGAAGAAGTGGCACTAAAATACGCTATAAGCTCAGTCGGGATTTACAGAATTATATTAAACTTGTCTAAATAATATCATAAAAAATATGCAAGATATTGATACATAAATTTTGCTTTGCGTTTTCTAAAGAATAAAATAATTTGCGTTTTTTTATGTTCATTTTAATTCAGTAAATTTCACAAAAAAACTGATGACCAAAACTGAAGAAAAAGCTTAAAAAAAGCACAAAATCTTGAAATAAGCACCAAATTCAAAAAAATACTAAAAAAAGCAAAAAAAGCGTAAAAAACTTAGTGCCAAATGATTACATTCTTTACAATTCGTGCATATATTTAGACATATTTTCAATGCTTTAAGTATTTAGCGTAAGCATAAGAGCTAGGAATCCGCTCTCTACTAATGACTAATAATCATTAGTCATTAGTCACATCAAATATGGATAATCGTTAATAATAAAAAAAATTATTTATTTATAAATATTAGTCATTATTCGTTATTCGTGCTGGTAAAGATTTGTTAGTCAGTATCATTTTAATTGTTAGTCAGATTACAGTTTGCCCTACTCTGGGGAGTACACAAAACCTACTAACGTTTCTCTTCTTATCTAAAAAAAGATCTACACATTTCAACACATTTTTTCTTAACTAGAAAATCTGACCCGCCAAATAAAAACTCAAAAATTCAAAAAAACTAGCTAAATATAATCAAACCATAAAAATATTGCGAACAAGATTTATAAACTAAAAGTTTTAAAGTTATAAATTTCTGTGTATAAAAAATAAAACTAATTGAAAACTTTTACATTGTACAAAAAAGCAAAAAAACTGTAATTCTGAAGCCAAGAACCATGTTAGCATTGCATAAGACTCATCCCAAACTTTTCGGCCGCTTTTAAATATGTCGTCAAAAGTTAAAATTTAAAAACACTACATTTAATGAATGTTTTAAAACAACTTTTAAAAATCTTAAAACCCTAATCAAGTCGACACTTATTGGTAAATATTATAACAAAATTTACTACCTGAACTCAAAAACATTGAGCCTTAAGAAAGGATTGTAAATAAATTGTAAACCTAGCATCAGACCGGACTATTGTACCAGGCTCTAAAATTAACTGAAACCTATCTCAAAAATTTCAACTACATCTTAGATAATATACCTAGTTTGCAATTGCAACACCTTTACAGCAAACCTAAAATTACTAAAGCATGACCTACTCAAAAAGACAACATTGCACCTAGATTTTTCGTACATGTTTGTATAGACCAGCAATGTTTTCATTATCCAAAAGCAGTTAAAAGAAAAGGTAACCCTTTCATAAGAAAATTTCATAATATTGAAAACCAAAAAAACTATTTACTTACTTGTACCATTTTCTAAAATAATGCCTAAAAAAAAGAACATCAACCGTAGCAAAATATTAGGAAAAAATAAAAATGTAAAAAACCGGGTTCAGTGACTGATATATTTGGGCACTATAGTTAATATTATTAATTAAAAGGTTGAGCACTAGTATACAAAAAATAAATTGTTATTAAATGTTTCCAAGACCACTAGCATTTATTCTTATAACATCATATCCTAAAGAAAGACAACTAATATAAGTTACATACTGATATTGCAGAAGCAGATCCAGTTAAATTGCGTTTTCTGCGTTTGAATTCATATATGTGTATTTGACAGACGCATAGAAGTTTATAGATTAGTTCTGCTCAAAATAATTAAACCTGAGATTTATTAAAATTTATATCAGAAAGTCTTATACTTTTAGGATTATTGACAATCTTCTTCCTAGGCATATTGATGAATCTACTTTTATAAAATTTACTTGACAACCTGAGTCAAGTATCGCTCTAAATTTTTACACTATATGCTGCGTAACCTTTTGCATTTGCTTGTAATAAACTCAAGTCTGTCGAAATTTAAGATTTTATTGACTTTTGTGGGATCTTCTCACATTCGACGTGTTTACTGTCTAGTTTTGTCGTTATTAAATAAACTAAAAATTTGCTCTAATGTTTATTAAATTTAGGTTAATTAGATTGTAATGCAATTAGTTTAAAATTTGAAAAATTAACCTTGTCTTCTTTGTTAGTTGTAGCTTAAACATAAGCATTTATGTAATTTGTAAATGTTTCTCTATAAAGACTGTTGTCACTAACATAACCAAAATAATAATATTAAAATTAGTCAGTTATTTTGTAAAAATTTAAATTAATAAATTGTTATTTGATTTAACTAAACTAATTATTTGCTAACCTTGTAGTAACTTTAAACAAGTGGTTAAAATATTAATATTAGTCCATTAAAATAGAACTTATCAGCATATTTCTGTTTTTTTATAAATCAAATAAAGCCATAAAGTTCTCATTGTTTCCCGGCGCATTCACCGAAATGGTATGCAGAGTCCAATCTAATTCACTTGATTTCTGTGCGGCACATAAAATCGTTTAATTATAGGTTCGAGCGACGTCTTGTAAATGAAGCTCGTTGAGTTAATACAATGTCTTTAAAAGAACATCAATCAAACTTTAAGCCAGTCTATTTATCTTTATATTATATCTACCCTATTTCGTATAGTGTTTTGCCGCAAAATATTATAACACATAATGGGAATATAAACTGCATCTATATGAGACATTGTTAGAAGTGATGGAGTGGATTATAACAGTGCTCAATGAAATATGAACTTAAATTGTATGAATAATCCTTACAGTAACAATTTGGGAATTGGGACAATTTTTGAAGTAATATAAACAAATATAGCTTTATAAGAAAGTATTGAAAATGTTTTAATCAAAATAGCTCATAAACAATGTAAAGTTTGTGTCTGATCAAGCACGAAACAACGAGATTGTATCAGCAAACGCCAGATTACATACTAAGCTGGTCATCCAACAAAAGATAATTAAAAATCGATTTTGCTACAAAGTAAAAATATATAGTTGATAAAGCAATTACATAGCAGCAACTATTGGTAGCGCAATTATAATTAAAATTTGCAACTAAATTTAAACATATGTTTAAATAAATCTTTTCTTTATAGAAGATATAAAGCATATTATTTGCTCTTTGAAATAATCAATCGAGACATTCCAATTTAGTAAACACATATGGCTACTGATATTACAAAAATAATTTAACTCTAATTTTTGTAATAAAAAGGTGAAAGTAAAGACAAACTGAAATATGATGAAAAATATGAAATTTATAAAAACGTATATATTATTGTGAGTAAGTTTTATATGTAATTATCAAAGGTAGTATCACAAGTGGTCTAATGGTTGTGAAAATGTTTTATTAACAACAAAATTTTTACAAATATTGGTATTTATCCGTTGGTTGTTTGTGACCTATATTTAATAATGTCACGCATGTACTGTCAAATTTTCACTCAATAGAAATCAGCTGCAAAGACTTATTATTTATAGACATTAGTAATTGTATAATTAACTTGTGGGTCAAATTTGTATAAAAATCAAAGATTACTTGATTAATATTCGTTTAAAATTAAAACCAACTACTAATATTGTTTTTTTTTTTCATTTTTATTCAAGCATAAAGTAAAGCAAAATCAATTCAAACCCGCAAGTGCATGCGTAACTTTAATATAATATAAATTTCATTCCCGCTATTATTTGTATATAATCCTTCTTGTATACTTTTCAATTGAAAAATATATTATAATCTTAATTAATTTTTTTCCTAGCTCTTTTGAGTTTATTTTATCTCTACTATGATTTGCTATACAATTCACCAACAAAAATTTACATGACGTTTTAATTATTATATGCGCAATTAAATTTATTAAAATATACATATATTCTGCATTGCAGCAGTATGGTATAGTTTCGGTGTAAAATGAAATTACATTAAATATATAAAGTTGTGTGAATAATGTTGAAATGTGCTAACAGTTACATTGTGCACATATTTTAGTATGTTCTATTGTGAATATTTTATTTATAACTTTCAACAAATATACAAATATGAAGTTTAAAGTAATAATAATTAATCTTACAAGCAAAAAAGCGTAAAATAGTTTACAAAAGAATAAAATACAAATAAAATACAATCATACTTTCAATGACATTTGTTAGAAATGTTACACAAATATAATAACGTTTTTAAAATAAATATAATTTAATTGTTTGTCTAAACTTACGAGTATATAAATCCTTAATTTATTTAGATCAAGAAGACGTTTATTGTGCATTATTATAGGCATTTATAACATAATAAATAATAATATAATAAATTTATTTGAATTATTTTTTACAATTAATTACAATAATATCAATATAAAATTGTATGTAACTTTGCCAAAATAAAAAAAAAAATTAATGCGGAAATTTTTATTTACGGTCTAAAAACCTTACCATTTACCTCTACATCAAATATACATAAATAATGATGTTTTTCAATATAAAAATAAAGAATACAAAAAATTAGATACACAAAAGGCCCACATGATACACAAAGCATTAGTCAGCATGACTCAACTGACTCGTAAACGTACACTTAGAGACACAAAATAAATTAAAAGCAGATGGTAAATTATTTGCAAATCTACACAATCTACCAAGTGAATTATGGAAACGTTAATTAGTAAAATAGGTAGACACCCGGATTAAAGAATAAAGCCTGCTGCGCCTATAATTAGATGCTACATAAAATAGAAAAGTACCAAGTACTTTCAGACAATCAATCTCTGACATAACTCAATTACGCAAGAACAACAAATCGGCTCTTTTCGGCAAAGCTTCAAAGATGGTAGATAGGTAAGTACAGTAAAGCAATGTAACTTTATTCATAACTTACAGACAATATGCATGATTTATATGACAAAAAACGACAACATTTTTTTGAAGTTGTTCAATACTAAGTTTACGAATTTTAGCAATTCCATTTCAAACGGACCAGAGCGGGAGGGGTGCGTCGTGAAACTTGCTTAAGTATTTTTGTTTTTGTTTCTATAACTTATTAGTAGTCTATTTATTGGTTCATAAAAATATAAAACTTACAAAAAAAAATTTACCATTTTTATGTTTTTTTGTTTAAAAATTGCAGTTTTTACGCAAAATAATATTTTACTGGTCGAACCAATCAGAAATTTTCCGTAGAATTTAATTTTGGAGTCACTTTTAGTCCACACCTTTTTTATACGTAGCAAAACCCAAAAACTGATATTTTAGTCCTAGTGGTCTGAGCAAAGAAAAACATCGAAGGCAATACCCCCCATTAGAAAAAACGTTGAAATGTTTGTGAGTAAAGTAGACTTTAACGCAGTTAAATCTTACACGGACAAGCAACGTCATTATTGGGGCGTTTGATTTGAATCAGATGACCGAATCAATTTTATCATTTAAACTGCCTTTTCATCTAGTAAAAGATATATACACTAGTGTTTTAGGAAAAACGTGAAACTGATTGTGTGAATGCAGTTAAATCCTACTCGGACAGACAACGGCATTGACACATTAGTAAACATAAATTGTTTAATAGTTACTGTGACTTTATGTAAATTGTCTCTTTGACCAGCGAAATGCTAGGTGCATACCTTGAAACATCTTGTATGTGTCTCTTACTGGATGAAAAGGCGATTTACATATAATACATCATTTATTAATTTTTTTTAAACGCCGAAGTTGACGTATTTTGATGTAAATTAAGCTAGAAAACATTAATTTGTTCTGTCTATTTGGGTTTTGCAAGTCTAAAACTCAAAAAAAGTGCAGAAATAGGTTTTTTTTCAACATAAACTCTTACAAATACACGTTTAACAGCGCTCAGAAGAACAATACACTAAGTATAAAAGTTGTCAAAAATCAAAAAGGCGCATATATTAGATAAAATACTAAAAAAATTGCTCATAAATCCTATTAAACATGTGTTTTGACCAGAACGTATAAGTTTGATGCAATCGGTTTTGTCAAAACACATAACAAAGATTTACTCATTAGGTCGGTAGTATCCTATATTAATTATCCAGTTTGAGAATTGTCAGTTAAATTAAACTCATTTTTTTATAATCTTACTCAATTAGTTCTTGGTTGGAGACTATGTTTAAGGCATGAATAAACCTCTCATACATCCCAAAATTTTGAAGTGAGGTCGAGACGGCAAAGTCCTCACACACCTCCCCCTAAGACCTGAGACCAATCAGCTTATCATCGTTCCTGCTAAAGACGCTTAAAAGACTGATTGATTTGCACAAGAAGGAGGCACTACACCCTGAAATGCTGTCAAAGTTTTAGCACGCATACACAAAGGGGAAATCCATGGAAACGGCACTTCACGTCTTGGTAAACCAGATTGAGAGCTCAATGAGGCATAAAGAGTTCACGACGATTGTCTTTCTCGATATAGAAAGGGCATTTAACAACGTGAAGCCTGAAGCTTTAACTGGATTAGCAATAGACAACGCTATATGTCACCTGATCGGAAAAATGCTCCGTGAAAGGAACATCAGAACCACAATGGAAAAATCCCACATAAAAAGAAAGGTGAATAGGAGAACTCCACAAGGAAGCGTCCTCTCGCCATTGCTTTGAAACATCACGCTAAATATGTTGCTCCTCTAACTTAGGAAATCTGGCTGCATGATCACTATGCAAATGACGTAGCAATAGCGGCCTCAGGAAAACACCTCAATATAATGTTGCAATTTGTTGAATAGGCCCTATCAAAACTAGCGCAATGGTGCAAAAGGTGTGGCGTAGATATCAACCCGGCAAAATCCAAGCTAGTCGTTTTCACAAGAAAACACAACATCCCTGAATTCAAGCTCCCAATGCTAAAAAGCACTGAACTGACAATCAAGGAGTGCGCCAAAATACTTAGGTCTCATACCACACCAAAAGTTATCATGAAAGCTCAACATAGACGAAAGAGAACGGATAGCAACGGTGGCGCTGAACTCTTGCAAGAGAGCGGTAAATAAATCCTAGGGCCTCAACCCCAAGATTACCTTCTGGCTATACAGAGCCGTAGTTACACCAATAATCTACTACGGCGTATTCATATGGTGGCCGGCACTTAATAATAGAGTTCATCAAATGGCGGTTACAAAAGTGCAGAGAATGGCGGCGCTTATGATAACGTGCGACGCCTACAAAAGCCTTGGAGACAATCCTGGACATAGCCCCGGTAAATCTAATGGGCAGACAACTTGCCATTACCACAGCACTCAAACTAAAATCGGTGCAAATGTTGACATCGAATTATCGTGGTCACGCCGGAATAATCAATAAATTTAAAAGGGTGCCCAAAAACATAGACCGCTGTCTAGCAACACCTGCTTTTGGCAACAAATTGTCATACCACGTACCCTTTAAAAAGAAGTGGATGAAGAAAAAAGAGATACCAGCAGGGCACACGCAGGTCTATACAGACTGCTCACTGAGGGAGGACAAAGTGGGCTGCGAAGTTTTCTCCAACGACCTCAACCTCAGAATCAGCCTACGCCTGCCAGACTACTGCAGCGTTCTATAGGCAAAAGTAACCGCCATAAAAGAGGCAGCAGAGTGGCTGATGGTGAATGGGAACCCTGGTGAACAGATGCACATTTACACCAATGTGTGCACCAACTCAACAGTGGTCTCTGACTATCGGAGAAAGCTGAACAAGCTGGCAGCACACACAAACTTGAGACTCATGTGGGTACCAAGCCACAGCGGGATTTCAGGTAACACAGAAGCGGATAAGCTTGCAAAGAATGGCACAAACCTGCACTCAATCAAAGTATAACAAGATTGGTATTCCATTTGCCTCGTGCAAGGAGACCATAGCCAAAATAACCGTGAACCTAGCGGACCAAAGGTAAAGGGATGAAGACACCTGCGAGGTAACTAGGCAAGTATGGCCTCACCAAAACAGGAAAAGAAACACCAACATCGTTTCTCTAAAAAGAATCAATATTAGACTGGCAGTGGGAGTCATCACGGGACACTGTCCCATTGGCAAGCACGTTAAGAGACTGGGTATAGCAAAGCGGAACTACTGCAGAGGCTGCCTAGATAAGGAAGAAGAGGAAAGTGTTCAGAATTACTTATGCCAATGCACCTCTCTGTCCGCAACACGATTGCTCTTCTTAGACCGAGCTTTCTTTGATGACCTCTCTGACCTCGCATCACTAGATGCGCAGACTCTCATGAGGTTCATTCACGGCTCGAAATGGTTTGACAAAATCCCCTGAGGAGGGTTGTACTTTTAAGTAATGTGGTAACACAACAAGCCCATCTGAGGCTTATGTGAGCGTTAGCTGCCACTTAAACCTAATCTAACCTAACCTATCCCTTCAATTGGTTTGGTTGGTTTCGTTTTACATTTCAAGAATCACGCTTCGTGTCCTTCCTTGTTCATGCAGTGCTTTTGATGGGATTAGTGGTAGTGCAATTTGATGTTCTGTGGTTTCCACCACACTTGCTACATTTAGGTGTAGCATTACAGTTGTCCGACGTGTGTTTAAGTGAGTTACATTTGTTGCATGGGATGGGTATTAGAGCCAAAGCTTGGCTTTTATAAACGGCAAAATGTTTGCTTTTATAAAATATTCCTTTTTGTAGCGGGGTTTGGTAGGCATTAACATGTGCAGTTATCACACTTATTTTGAATGTTAGGTTTTCAGTCATTCGGGATAATATTTTTTTACAGAAGCAATGTGTGATGTTGTTCAGTTCAAGGACTTTTCTTATTTCTTTGTCAGAAATCTCCTGATCAACAGAAGTAATTACAGCTGTATATGAAGATGAGTGAATTTTGTTGGCAGGTTGGTTTTGTTTCATTAATTTTTTTTTTTTAATTTTGTTTCATTTCTTGGAGCATGTCCATTGTTGCTGATTTATCATTTATTGATTTTATGATAAATCCAGTTTTAGTTGATATAATGACGTCTTTGATGTTGGTTGTGCTCTGGCACCATATGTCGGATAGTTGAGTTTGCAAAAGCTGCTGCGGCGTTTCCATTTTTGGTGTTTGTAGGCCGCGGAAATTTCTGATCCGTATCGGACTGTGATAGAGCGTACGTAAATTCCATCAAAGACCCCGCGTGACTCTCTGCATCGCTTCGGTCTTCATGGCCGCTTGAAATTTTCCCGTCAATGTTCATTTAAATAATTAAATGTATCTTCAGCCCCGACTGGGCTAAAACTCTTCTTTGTAAAAGATATCCACAAACAACACTTGTAACTCTCACAACAATTAAAACAATTAAATACAGATACTGATAACTATAACAATGTTTTAAGTAAATAGATAATTTATTTGCGTGGGTGCTAGACTGGAGTTCGTAGCGGAATTTAATCTTAATAAAAGTCTATAAGAGCCACCAAATATGCCTGAAGTCCATTTTTTTTTCTTTAAATATTTTTAAAAACTTACTAAACTGATGTTGATTGACGTTAATCATAAATCATATTAACAAAATCTTGCTTTAACTATGAAGTAATGTTGGTCAGTCTACAAAGAATACAGTTGCTATAAATAAAATCAAAACTAAATGAAATGGACTGCTTACCAGCCTGGAGGCATTAACCACAAACAGTAAGATACGCCTAATCTAAATACCAAAAGATGAAAATATTAAACAGAAAACATAAACTAGATCAACTCATTCAAAATAGAAGCAGAAAAGCGTTCATTGGACTACTAGCAAATTAGAAGCCAGAGATACACAATGAAATCAAGCTCGCAGCGCAGGGACGCTAGATGTACCACCTTAAAAAAACTACAAATAAGAATACTTGACAAAACATCATTTTACATTAAATATCTCTAAAAGTACAGGTCTTAACAACATTTTTATATATTTTATTAAATATGTTGTCAGTAATGTAATTTCAAAACATATTTTTTTAAATGTGAAAATTTACATTTGTAATCCGCATCCACAAATCGGAAATTAACATTATATCTATAACTAGAACTATAATTCATCATCATTAATGTTCTGCTTTTTGCAAATCTTTCGTACTTCTCCTCCATTTTTCTATGTCTTATGTTCTATTATTCCCTTCAGTGTACTTTTCTCGTTTTCTTAAACATCGATGAACTCGCATCACCTTCTTACTATTTTTAAATTAACATTCACCGTTCCTTCAATCACGTCCTTCAATACATACCCTATCCATCCTTTCTTTCTATTTTTCGTTGTACTTGTATTAGCACTCTTTCTTGTCCTGCTTTTCTAAACACTTCTTCGTTGCAAATCTTGTTTGATCCACATTTCAAATAATTTTATGCTTTTCATCTTGTTTTGAACAATTGTAAAAACAGACCATATAAAACATTTCACAATCTTTTTTTGCAGATTTATAACTGATTTTCCACTCAAAGTCTAGATTTTCCTTCTAAAAGCATTTTTTGAGTAATTTGTATAAAAGTTTATAAACTAAAACTTTGATTTATCAAATATCAACCTGACAAAAATATGACAAACAAGAAATAAGGGTAACAAAAGAAACTAACTTAAAAAGGTTTGCAGAACAGATAAAAAAACAATTTTGCTTTGATAAATCCTACTATTGCGCTTACTTTTTGAAAGTTTAATAATATCAGAATCTTTCAAAACTTTTAAAAATATAATTATTATAACATTACAAATGATAAGGCTTATGAAAACTCAATCAAGTTTGAAAAGTCTTAATTCAGTTTTAATTTAATAAATAAATATCATATTTAGGTTCAAATCAACAATCACAAGATTAGCTATTTTTGTGGTATCAAACAATTAAAATCATAGCAAATCCCTTTTACGTTTTATATATAATACAATTATTACAACACCTTTTAATCAAGCAGCATTATATATATTAGTTATCGTAAAACTGATCAAAATCACTATATGCTGCATGTAATTCAACACTTGGCAATAATTAATATATTTTGCTTGCATAGATGACAATGATAATTTGCAGCATTCAAAAGCGTCCAGATAGATTTATTATAGTATATTCCCATTGCATCCATTTTCACTATGAATTATTCTCTTCGTGCAAATTCAGTGAATTGAGAGTGTTTTCGTTTAGTAGTGCATTAAAGCTGTTGAGTGAAATGTGGTAAACCTAACATATTTCAAGGAAATTAAACAATACTTGCAATATAATATCTATCTCTTTTGCATAATAATACATTTATTATTCTAAATAGTTTGCAGATGAAAATAAACGCTGCAGCATAATATACATTAAAATTATTATTATTTTAAGTAATTCAATTGTAGAAAATGAATGAAGCTAATATACTTAATGAACGTTGTTTGACAGATTAAATTAAATAATGAAAGCTAAAATATTATTTAAAAAATATCTTTTCTAAAATAAATCACCGTGTTTTTAATTATTCATTAAAAATAAAGTTTAAAAATAGATACGCTTACATTTGATTTAAATTGAATTATTTAATTAGAACTTCTTTTACTAAGTTCTAATTGGATAAACAAATGTAACTAACTTTTTATTCTCGCAATTAATGTCACAATTTAAGTATCACTTAGTTAAGATTGTAGTTGTAATTAAGAAACATTTGTGCACACTAGTAATCAGCATAAACAGTAGATTTATAAAATCCAAATCTTGCAAGAAACATAACTAATTTAAAAAAAAAAACTAGTTTTAATTTAATTTGTGCAAGAATTTTCACACAGAAAACTTTTATTACTGAAACTCTGCGATAAAGTAAACAGATTATCTAAGAAAATGTGATTATTAAAATAAACATTAAAAGTTTGCATTAATAAAATTAACAATTTATTATAAAATATGTGCAGCGGACTTTAATTATTATATAGAACAGTTTTTAAATTATTTTTTTATTTAACTTCCAGCAATTCAAAACGTTTATTGTATTATACGTACTCGTCATATTGTCAACTGTAAATTCATATTTGAATTTGTTATTTATAATAAACAAATTAAATATTTGACTATTCCCTATATAATAAATAAAAAAATTTAAATGAATATCAATTTACTTTCATATTCTAATGTTGCTGTTGATTTGTAAATGTGATGATAAAGCGGTATCCTGTCTACAACAACAAGAAGTATTACACATACAAGTCAAATTTTTAAAATATTTTATAAGTCGTTCAGTTTTTTCATTTCTATTTCATATAACCAAGAACAAACAAACCAAAACAACTAGTGAGTGTAGAAAAAAAAAACATTTTTGCAATAAAGAAAAATGCACCTTTTTAAATATCTCATATTTTTATTGCAATAAATCTATTGTATATTAATTCAGTAATTTTTCTAACATACCGTCTGACGTTTTTATGAGATACAAACCAAAACTAAGCAAAAATTGAAGATTTTTCAAATTTATTAAGAATATACACTTACATATACATTACAACAAATTTTTTAGTGTATTATATCCTAAAACAAACAAAATGTATTTTATATAACTACTACAAACAATGTCAGAGATTTTGACAACAGAAACAGAAAATGTTGTTAGTTCATTTATAGTTAATAAAAACCGAACAAAAAAAAATAGCAATTTATTGTATTGCTAATTTAGCTAAAAAATGTATTAAAAATTCAAGTAGAAAGATCAATTTAAAAAAAAAAATTGTCGTTTTAAAAGCTGAGATAAAATTGGTTTTTAGAAGAGGTCCATAAGAACCAAACGTCCATTGAAATAACCCCGCAAATATAGCAATAGCTGTAATTCTGTTAATTGTTGCTTGACCTAGTTTTTCAAAATTTCTTATTTTTGTCTAGTTTTTTTCTATTACAAAACCATAAGAGCTGTTTATAGTCAATGCTTTTCTAGCCTTCCATTTTTTCTTCAAGGACCAGATGGGGTTATTGGTATCTTGGCTCTCCAAATATACGAATTAGGTAACTAATCTTAAAAGATCTGTCTACCCCTGCCCTTTTTAGCAACTATTTATTATGTGTCAACCCACAAGATTCGGAACATTCTTCTCAAAAATCACATTTTGAGAACCTTGGTTTTGTTGATGGATGATGCCTTTATTGTCCAGGTTTCAGTTTCATACAATAAGACACTTAAATATTCTGAGGCAAACTTTTAAGTTTAGGTTCACACAGTAAGAAGCGTAATTTGTTGAATGTTTGTCTGGCTTCTGAATCTGGATTGAAAATTGGATGGTTTACCAAAGTCTACTGCATGTATGCCTCATTAGGCCTTTGTACCTTCTCTAGTGGTGACCTCGCTCAATTGTCCTAGCAGTCAATCATCCTATGTGGCTAATGCATGCAAGTACAACGCTTTGAAAATTCTCTCTTATACTGGCCATGTCAAACCAGCAGCTCTCCAACATAAAATCTCTATCGTATGAGATGACCGGGCATGTACGTGCTTAATCGTCTCGCCATCCATTTCACTTCTTCTACACTTTAGAGTGTCTCTAATACCAATCGTGTGCATATGTTTTTTTAGTTGGCAGTGCCCTATCAAGATTTGTCTGGGTTTATTCTACTCTACTCTAGATCTCCTGTTGAGAATCCCATCTATCATTCACAAGTGCGCCTATAGATAAGTATCTTGTGTTTTAAGTTCTTTCAGCAGTCTCTCCTCTTACCGCAATTAAAGCTCCTGCCTAATTATTAGGACTTATGACCATACATTTTATTTTAGCTGAATTTATTTTTAGTCCAGCTTCTGTCTCTTGTTTTTTGTTATTTATTAGTAGCTTATAGGTCTTACTGACTGCTCTTTATAATCACAGTATTGTTTATTTGTTCGACAAAGAAGTTAAATAGCATTGGTGACAAAATGCACTTTTGTTGTACCTTTTTTTTTAATTTCAAGTTTTTCAGTCGTGGTTTGATTAATAATCCTGAAATTGGCCGCCTATTGCCAAGTACAAATTCTAGATTATTCATATATAAGTATAGAAAAATGTTTTTTCTTTGATCATAGCAGTTTTGTACTAAATTGTTTATACTGTTGCTTTACGTGTACCGGTTCTATTCTTAAATCTAAACAGGCGTCTCTACTCAGCTCTTCAAGTTTTTTAAATATTTTAATATCTAGAATGCGCAAGAATATTTTTAGAACATGGTTTATCAACAAAATTTGGTTTATGGTTTTTGCACTTAAATGTTTTCTGTTTTTAAAGGAACATTATGCATGTTGACTTTAACCAGTCCACTGGAAGTTGTCCGGTGCGGTTGAACAACTTCAAAATTACGTCTATGTTTTCCTTCCGTAATCTGGTATTCCGTGCATACAAGATGTTAAAAAAATGTAAAGTATTCAAGAGGGTAGTAGTACAAACCACAACAAAAAAAAAGTCTTATTAAACATGAGTTGTCATAGCAACGGTTTCAGAGATATAGAACATTATTTATTTTTATTATTCTTTTTTGCTCCATTCTTTATTTTGAAAAAACGTGCATTTTCTTATAAAAATTGGCTGATGTTTTGTGAAATAAACATTCAGTATTTGAAAGTTGTTGTTAGTGCTCAAATTTTCATTGTTATGGCTGATTACTCTAAAGCAAAACTAGCTGACAGGCATTTCATGAATGGTCGTGCTAATGGGATTGCCACCAAAGCGTGACGTCTTTATGTAGAAGCTTATCCAAATCGCCAGATTTCTTCAAATCGTATGTTTGAAAAAATTCACCTAAGATTGAGAGATATCGGTTCACTTTGAAAACAGTGCTATCTTTTCAGCAGACCAAGGTCGGTATTTACTTCTACAACAGAATATGAAATTATAGCACAGATAGAGCATAGAGACGAGTGTGCGGAAAATATTAACCAAGTTAAAAATTGGTGCATACTGTTGTTTGGAGAACCCTCCACGAGCAGTTGCTCTATCAATACCATGTACAACAAAAACAGGCCTTAAATTTAACTGATCATCAGGCACGTTAGGTTTTTTGTTGCAAGTTTCTACGCAAAGATGCTGAAGACCCGTAGTTTCTTGCCAAAATTCTTTTTACAGATAAAGCCAGGTTTACACAAAATATAGTTGTTAATTTTCATAATGCACATCGTTGCGCCGACAAAAATCCCCATGCTGTAATTAAATGTGGACATCAAACACGTTTTTTATTAAACATTTAGACGAGTATTGTAGGCAAGTTTCTAGGTCCTGTTGTCTTACCAAACCAATTAACAGGCGCTGCTTACCTCAACTTTTTGCAAAACAGAAAGTATAATCTATTGGATGACATTCCCTTGGCCCACAGGCAACAAAAGTGGTACCAGCATGATGATGCTCCAGCTCATTTTTCAAGTTCCGTTGGAGAGCAATTAGACCAAACTTTTCCACATAAGTGGGTAGAAAGAGGCGGACCAGTGTTATGGCCAGCAAGATCGCCTGATTTAAACCATTTTGATTTTTTTCTTTAGGGATAGTTTAAATCATTAGTGTATGCTACTCCTGTAAATAGCATCGAGGAGTTGCAGTTAAAAAATAATAAAAAGTGCCAAAAAATCCGAGCAAATGAGAAAGTTTTTTTTTGCCTGTTTGGAAATGGTAGGAGGGCACACAAACATTTTCTATAACTCTATTCTGTAAAAATATATAAAAATAGATAATGTTGCATATTTCCAAAACTTGCTACGACAACCCATGTTTATTAAAATTTTTTGTATATTGTGGTTTGTAAGTAGCCAACATAAAAGTGCAAACACAGCTGCTAGATGCGTTACTATAACAAATGGCACATCAAAGTTACTACTAAAAAATGTAAAGCTTGCGGACAAACCTATAAGCTCTACCGCCAGCTAAACCGTGGATCCAAATTTGGATTTTGAAATAAGAATTTGTTCTATACAAACCTACTGCAACCGATCACAAAACACGCTTGCGCAGCTCACAACGTTAGAAAGACTGCAAGTGTATTAAAACAAAATACTGCAACTCATTACTACGTTATAGAAACACGGTATTGCACATAGACGTTCATACAATGTTCAATGGAAAACTGAAAAAAATGTACAAAAAAGCCGAGTTAACCCTGGATTGACTTGATTTTGCTTTTGGTCAATACGACCCCGACAATACTTGGTACAGCTTCGTTCAACCTAAACGTTTGTTATTAGACAGGTTTCTTCGCTTTGGCGCATCACAAAAGACCAGTAAAAAACCGAAAAACAACCCAATGTCTAAGCTCCGCTAGTTGATCTTAAAAAAATCAGAGTCATCGTGTAATCTTGCATTCTTGCATTCTAGCACGATGACTTGCTAATTAAATGCTCAATCCTAAACTCAAAATTAAAAACTACTGCGCGAAAGAAGTTTGAAAGTGCCAGACTTTTTTTGGTTAACAATTTCGTAGAAAGATGCAAAAGCAGTCTGAAAATAAAACTGTTACTTTGTTTCTTAATGGTGCAGTACCTAACCTTCCTCTAATGTTATTGTTTCAATGAATAACAATAAATATTGTAAATACTATCACATTGTACAGTATGCATAGAAAGAAATTATACCGTCTCTATAACCGCAACAACTATTCTAATTATTTTACGCCGACCTTTGCTAACGCTATAAACACTCGCTGGCTGTACCCTTCCACGACTACTTAACTTGAATAAAACATAGATCAAACTTATCAAAACTAGCTTTTGACTTAACTCTCAAGATATGGCATTACAGCCTAAAGAGTACTATGACTTACCACCACCGCTGCAAGCAATTCTTGCATCTTAGAACTGATAAACATTTTTTTTATTGATGCACGCTACTACTGTGGGGTAGCACAAAGATGTTAAAATTTATTATATTGTTAAATTATATATTGTAAATTTGTATCTAAGTATTTTGTTAAGCTCTTTATTTTTATTTTTATAATCCAATATTAATTAGAGTAATCCCAATAACCGTCTAGATCACAGATACACGGCACCGGCTTAATTACTACAGTCGCTAAGATACCAGATGGTTAAGTTTTTCTATTGGGTATTTTATACCTGCCAAGTTAGGTCTATCAACAGAAGCGGTTATCCCGGCAATAAGAGTGACATCGGCAAAGAGGTAACTTCGATAACCAACTTCAGTATTGTACATACTCATTTTTATTAATATACACAGTGGTGACCCCGACGTGATCTATTAAGACTGCAATCTTAATGCACCTCCCACCGCCACCAACTAAAATTCGAACACGTTAAATCATATGGCGAGGGTCCGACTGATTCACTACTACTCTGTGACTTGGTAATCATGGTTTCATAATTTTGAATTTCTACGGCGGTGATAGGCATGGCGTAGGCGCTCAGAAACAGCTGATCAATGTTGAAACATACCAATATTGTAATATTATATAAACATAAATCTTAACCTATTTTATATATTATTTTTGTTATAATTTCACTAAAATGACAGATTTGAGGATGTCGATGATATTAATAATTTAATTTACGTAAATTTGTATCATGGCAGTAATTTATTTTAAGAAGTATATTTAAACATTAATCATAAACATAGCATAATATGTCACAACCAAATAAAAATTATAGTGGCAACACTCTTTTACTAATAGAAAAATAAGTGGGAAATTTAAATATTTGATGGTCTCCAGTGGCTGCAGTGAGACCATAGTACATTTTGGTGGTTAGTGGCAAACGGTGATAATTGATGACGGTGGTGCAGTGGGACTGCAGCCTAAACATTGCAAACGTTAAAACAAGGTGTGAAAAAACTTGTAATGTGGTATACGTGTTTGTTTAAAAATGATCAAAAGACTTTTCGCGACTTCCGTCGTCCTCCGCGCCGCAAAATATCCTGTAACAATAAATGATCGGAAAAACTCAATAGATCGCGTAGTTGTTAGAATACCACCGTTTTGGCCTACCAATCCCAAATAATGGTTTGCGCAGGTTAAAACTCAATTTGCACTCGACGGAATTACTTTGAAAGATACAAAGTTTTATTATGTCGCCGGCAACCTAGACACAAAGTTTGCTATAGTCGTGCGCGACATTTTAACTTCTCCGCTGAAAACTGAAAAATGCACAAAATTAAAAGAAAAACTTATCCGTCGATTGAGTATTTTGCAAGATCAAAAGACGCAATGACTTCTGAAACATAAACAAATTATTGACCAAAAACCTTCTACAAAGATTAACCGACAAGGTATATTCCGGCAACGCGTTGCGTTTCCTGTAGATGAATCGATTACAATCCATTCTTGCAACACAAACTGAAGTAGATCTTGACAAACTTGCCGGACTTGCCGACGCAATATTTAATGCGTCTCCACAAACCCAGTTTGCAGGAACAACGTTTTCTTTGCCCATGGATGCAATGTTAAATTAAATGACGCTGCTAACAACTAAAATTGCTGAAATCACAGTGACCTACAAGAAGAATCGGCAAACAACTACCGTTCTCGCTCTCGCAGTCGTTCACAAAATCAATAACGCAGACGTTCTCGCAGCCTATCTCGCAACGGTAGCTGTTGGAACCATACAAATTTTAAAACAGACGCAAAGAAATGCAATCCTCCATGTACTTTTGCGGCAGGAAATACGTCGGGCCGTCGTTGATAGAAGGCAGCGACCTTTGCCCAAAAACTCGCAGCCTTTTCGTCAGCGATAAGCAGACAAAACCAAAGTTTTTAGTAGACACTATGGCCAACATCTGCGTTTTACTACATACATTAACACGTGGAAGAAGAGCAAAAACAAATTACACCTTATTCGCAGCTAATGATTTGCATATTGCAACATACGGATTTAAAACAACTTCTCTCGATTTCGGTCTGTCATTGCCAATGTAAATAATCTAATTATTGGAGCAAATTTCCACCACCACTACAAACTTTTAGTCGACATTAAAAATCAACGATTGGTTGATGGCCTAACATCACTCTCCGTAGCAGGGCTTGTATCGTCTTGCGATGACCAGTAGTTAGAAATTTGGGTCGTTCGAGGACATTCGCCGTGGCACGAACTACTAGAACAATGCCCGGAAATAACGCGACAAACAGGTTTAAGTAACGGGATTAAGCACAACACTAGGCATTGAATACTAACTACACCTGGACTACCTGTTACCGAGAGACCCAAGAGACCTTAGCTCCAGATCGGTACCAAAAAGCGGAGAAGACTTTTAACGACTTGTTGCACATGAATTAAGCACAACCCTCAAAAAGTTGATGAACGCCGGCCCTATATGGTACCTAAAAAAGGAGATGCAAGAAGACCTTGCGGAAATTACAAAAGGCTCAACGCAAGAACCATTTCGGATAAATACCTTACCGCCAGATTTTTGACTACGTTTTTCAAGGCAAAAAGATATTTTCCACCATTGACTTAGTCCAAACCTATAATCAAATTCTAGTCGTTGAAGAGGACATCCCAAAAACAGCCATTACAACCCCGTTCAGATTATATAAACTTCCATTTATGTTATTTGGCCTCCAAAACGCATTGTAAACGTGTCAGAGTTATGGACTAAATTCTCAGAAGATTAGATTTCCTTTGTGTATATATTGACAAATTTTTGATCGTATCAAATTCGGAAGAAAAACATAAGCATCATCTTCGTCAAGTTTTCAAACAATTCTAAAATTATGAATTTTAATCAATTTGGCAAAATGCACTTGGAGAGTACAATTCTTAGGTTACCTCGTAACGCAACAAGGAATAAAGCCGCTTTCAGAGAAGCTTAAGGCCGTATCGGATTTTCCGCAACCAAAACTGCAAAAGATCTCCGACGATTCTTAAGTATTATTAGTTTTCACAGGCTTGCAATTTCTAAAGCAACAACTCAACAAGTTACTACGTAGAAACATACGCGGAAAAAATCCTATCACATGGACTTCAGAAACCTGCGCGGTTTTTAAGAAAAGCAAGAAAAGTTTAGTTAAAGCCGTTTTGCTAACTTACCAAGCGGACAAAGCTCCAATTGCAATTTTTGCCAACGCATCAGATTTTGCGGTCGGTACAACGCTGCAACAATTAGTAGATAACAAATGGGAATCCTTAACTTTTTTTCTCACAAAAACTTATCTGCTCAGAAAAAAATACGGTGCATTCAATCGTAAATTACTGGCCATTTACAAGGCAGTAAAATATTTCCGTCACATGGTGAAAAAAAAAAGAAATTACTATCTTCACGGACCACAAGCCTATTAGTTTTGTTTTCCAACAGAAATCGAACAATTGCTCTCCTTGACAATTCCGGCACTTCGACTTTGACCGTATGACGGACTATATCTAGTGCTCAACCAATCCGTTTCTTTGTCATAATTATCGAAGGAAATAACGTAGTGTCGATCGATCGTCCTAAAGCCAGCCTATATTTTAGAGAAGCAGACGTTTATTAGCATCAGCGGTCTCAATGACTTTTTTCCAAATTCAACACCCAACAGTAACATATCTGGGCCAATCCAGACCAAATCAGGAAGACGCGTCCGATTTCCGGGCAGACTGCAGGTTAGACTTTCTTTTACTAAAAATCTAGAAAAGGAGTACTGTGGAATGCACACAGATGTTAAATTTTATTATATTGTAAATTTGTAAATAGGTATTTTGTTAAGCTCTTTATTTTTATTTCCCAATAATCATCTGGATCGCACACACGACACCGGCTTAAATACTACAGTCGCCAGGATACCACATAGTTAAATTTCCCTAATTAGGTATTTTATACCTGCCAAGTTTGGTCTATCGAAGCAATTATCTCGGCAGTTAGAGTGACAACTGCAAAGAGGTAACATCGATAACCAACTTCAGTATTGTTCATACTCAATTTTATTAATATACGATTATTAAACCCATCGAGTTTGTTTATTTCTTATGTCGGATAGTATTACCACAATTAGGTCTTCTAGAGTCATGGGCTATAATAAGGTCTAATTAATAAGTTAAACCAATGGCAACATATAACGCCAATAATGCAGCATTTTCAAAAACGGTGGTTTACCAAATATTTAACTCAATTGAAACAAAAATGTAATTAGAACACCCAAATAGTCCTGTATTTTATGTAAATAAACTAGTGTGTAAAAAACAAATAAGTTTTGCTCTTATGTATTGGTTGTTATACCATATTGAAACAGTCCACTTAAGTGCAAATAAAATCATCAAAACGCAAAAGGTAAACACAGTCAATGGATCATCAAAAATAATCACGGGAAATCTGTGCAAATTACTCTCACAAAATTGTTAAAATTAAACATTTCAAAGACTTGTCCTAATTAAATTTTAACAGTAAAAAACACTGTAATATTACCTTGCAAGTATAATATATCAGTCAATCTTCATAAAAGAATCGTTACTGTAGAAAACCATAAGAAAATATTACTTTTCAACATTTTCTTGCAATATGAAAATATTAATAAAATAACAAGTAGTATTAATGGTTAAATAATTATTTTCAAATATTTATTTAAATTATTAATAGTCTAATTACATTGTGATTATTAAGTAGACTTTTAATGCCAATAATAATAATAATAAAACTAACCATAAGACAACACTGCTACTTAAAATAAATTACTTGACTTGTAAAAGTAACCAATAAAACAGACATTGCTTTTTACGTTCGTACCCATAAAAGGCGTGCGACTGCATGAGCATTTTAACAACAGTGGACATAGGACATTATTATGCAAAAAGTATTTATTCCACACTCCCTACATTGTCCTGAAGAAAATACAGATCATATAATTACCTGCATTTTTATTACTTGACGTTAAAATTCTGTAGTAAATGGAATTTATTATTTTTAATATGTGTGGCCTTAATGGGCGATAAGTAGTTATTAGAAATGTCAAAGTGCATTTTGCAAGAACGTCGGCTCTAGTTTACGTAGAAATTTCCACGTGGCATAAAACTCCCACGCGATTTGTCGTTGTAATTTTAATGGGCAATGAAAAGTGTTACCGGATTATCTATCCTATGTGTTTACGAGACCAGAAATAAATTATGATTAAAACTTAATAGTCGTGTTAAAATCAAATTAAATTTGCCCAAAGATTCGTTTATTGATGTTTAACGTTGATTTATTAGTTAATTTTCTTGACATTTCTAATTGCAATACGGTTGCAATTAATAAAAAAGAAAGAAAAAACATATATAGAAACAAGGTAAATGTTGTTGCCTGACAGAGATGTGAACTTTAATCAGTGACGCATCGATCCGGTTGTTATTTATTGCTTGTTCTGTCGCGTGGGACAAACTCGACCGGCTGTATTCTAGTTGCACAAATCCATAGGGATACATTTTCTACGTTTGGACAATAATATGTTGCACAAACAAAAAATAAAAAATAACAATGAATTAAAACCATTTACATCTAATTCAGTACTAAAGATTTTGCTGACTATGCTTTATTATTACATAGTTATGCTTATATAATTGATTGGTATAAATTTCACCGTATTTTAATATTATATTTATTTAAGATATGTTTTAAATATTTGCCTAATAAATATTATTATTGTTACAATAATTTAATCAAAATAAATGAATTAATAATAGTTTAATTCGTATTTGAAAGCATGAGTCTTAAGTGTTAATGTACAAAAAAATATAAAGCTTAAAATATTATGGCATTTTTTAGAAAAACAAACATACATTTTGTTCATAAAGTCATAAAAGAAATTTGATTCAAAAAATCTTAACTGTACTTTGTTTTAATTCGTTAATTTATGCACAGTTGTACCAACTCATCTCAGCTGAGATGGTCTTACAATAAGAACAATGATAATAATGAAAGAAAGAGTAGCGATCGTAGTTCTCCGTTATTGTTTTTGATACTCCATGATCGCGGTTAATTTTTATTTTTTTACTAGTTTGTATAGATCCCTAGTATTATTGTGTTCAGCATCGTTGTCAAGCTTTGTGAAAAATCGTACTAAGTGTGTGAAAATTAATAACTTTTTATCACAACCAATTATTGTTCCATCTGGTGTTCCTCAATGATCTCAATGTGGACCAATTGTGTTTTTACTTTTTATTAACAATCTTTCTGATTCTATTACTTCGTCATCTTTTCTTTTATTTGCTGACAATTTATAAATTTATTAAAAAATATCATCTATCAATGATTGCATTAGTTTGCAAAATAACTTGAATTTTGTTCATCTATGGTGTCTTACAAACTACTTGTTGTTTAATTCAAATAAATGTTTGTCTATAAGCTTCAACAGAACTTTAAGTAAAGTATCGTATGATTATACTATTGACAATAAAGTATTGGAACAAGTTACACAAATAAAGAATTTGGGCGTAATTTTTAACACAAAACTAACTTTTGTTAAGCATATAAACTATATGTGTAACCGTGCTATAAAAATGTTAGAATTTGTTTACAGAATGTCTACTGATTTTATCTCTAAGCACACTCAAACTACTTTATTGCGCTTTGGTACGCTCTCATTTAGAGTAAGCTCCGTCAATTTGGTGCCCATTCTACAGCATTTATATAGGCAATATAGAACATATTCAAAACAAATTTCGTTTATTGTTGTACAAATTGGGCATTTTCTCTGAAAACTACGATTTCAAACATTGCATTGCAATATAATCTTCCACCGCTGGAACTTAGGCGCAAATGAGCCAACTTATCATTTTTACGTGGATTAATAATGTCTGAGATTGATTGCCAAGAGCTACTAGTAACTCTTTAATTTCAAGTCCCCAACAATAATTGCCAAATTAAACAGTCTCTATTATTTAGAAAATCTATACATTCTACCAATTATGGATTTAATGATCCAATTGGTAGAATGTGTAGAATTGCAAATAGTTTCTCTAATAATATTAATTTAAGAGTCAATTACAATAAGTTGATAAATAATTTTATATATGTTTTTATTATTCAATTCGTTTGTATATTGTTGCGTAATTGTAATATTGCTTGTAATTCATCATTATTTATGTACTTGATGATGTAGATGTAAATAGTTGTTTTTATATACCGTTAATAGAGTATTATTATAGCATGTGTTTGCGCTTGACTGCATGTTCTCAAGTATATGTTCTTGTCTTTTTTGCAACATCGCTATATACAGACTGTTTCATAAAACACGCCGAAAGCTATAATTTTCTTATTTTAAATTTTAGACCCAACTATATATAATCTTGAATGGCAAGAAATAAGCTATCTTTTGACGTTCTCAGTTTGTAAATATATTTTACCTGTTTCGAGTAATAATATCCATGATCGTTATTTTAAATGGAACACCCTGTATATTTTTACATAATTTGATTCAGGGTAAAATTCTGCATACAACAGTGTATTTTGTTTATTTATTTGTAGACAAAAATTTAAAAAAAAAAATTATGCATCGTTTACTTACTCCATTACTGGCATTTAATATCAAATTGGGAGATAATAATAGCAAAACACATGTAATAATAATAATAATAATATTTATTTACGGTAAGTAAAACCATTTACATCTACATAAAAATACAATAAATATAAACAATATAATACATATATAAAAAACAAAAGCAAAAGAGTGACATAAAAAACAATATAATATAAAATACATAACATTTAATCAATATGTCCCAGTTAAATCTTAAACAAAGATTTAGAACAAAAAAAATTTAAATTGTTTGTTAAACTGTTTGCAAATCTACAAATTCTACCAATAGGATTGTGAAATCCATAATTAGTAGAATGTGTAAATTCTCTAAATAATGAAGTCTGCCTAGTACGTCGTTCACTAATAGGAATGTAGAATGGAAAAGATTCAAGTAACTCAGGATAGTCTACTTCAAACATCACTAGACCACGCAAAAATGAAAGATCTAATCTTTTGCGCCAAACTTTTAGTGACGGTAAATTGTATAGTGAAGAAATGTAATTGCGATCAAAATTAACCGACAATATACCAGATCTATAGGACAACAGGCGAAAAAATTTGTTTTGAATACGTTCAATATTCTGACTATGGATTTCATAGAAAGGGCACCAGACTGACGGAACGTACTCTAAATGAGAACGCACCAAGGCACAGTAAAGTAATTTAAGAGTATTTGGAGAAAGATCAGCAGACATCCTGTATACAAACCCCAGCACTTTTATAGCACGATTACACATGTAGCTGATATGCTCAACAAACGTAAGTTTAAAATCAAAAATTACACCCAAGTTTTTAATTTGTGTCACTTTGTTATCGATAATATAATCGTACAAAATTTTGCTTAGCGTTCTATTAAAACTGATTGCAAAACATTTATTTACATTAAACAAAAGGTTATTAATAAGACACCAATCATTAACAGAGTCTAAATTTTGTTGTAAAAGATTACAATCATCGATTGATAAAATACTTCTATAAATTTTTAAATCATCTGCAAATAATAGGAATGATGATGAACTAATACAGTCAGAAAGATCATTGATAAAAAGTAAAAATAAAATTGGTCCACAGTGAGATCCCCGAGGAACACCTGATGGAACTAAAATAGGTTGTGAAAGAAAGTTATTGATTTTTACACATTGCGTTCGGTTTTTCAAAAAGCAAGATAACCAAGCAACTACTGCATTATGAAAACCCAAAGCACGAAGCTTAGCAATCAAAATATTGTGGCTCACACGATCAAAGGCTTTTGAAAAGTCAGTGTAAATAGAGTCAACTTGAGTTTAGCATTCAAATGCGTTTAAAATGTAATTTTCGTAAGAAAGTAGATTGGTAAGTGTAGATCGACCCTCACGAAACCCATGCTGTTCTTCTACTAAAATACTTTTGCACATCCAACGTATTTGACCAGTTATAATTTGATCAAATAATTTTGGGATAGCAGATTGAATGCAAATGCCTCTATAATTTGTAATATTTTCTTTAGCACCAGATTTATGCAATGGCATAATATAAGTTTGTTTCCATACATCAGGAAATTTAGTTTCATTTAATGAAGCGTTAAAAAGTAAATGTAATGGTTTTGAAATTGAATAAATACAATTCTTTAAGAGCATAGAAAGAATACCGTCAGGTCCAGTGCTAAGATTAGATTTAAGGCTTGTAATTCCACTAAAAATATCTAGTAAACTGACTGAGAAATTTGTATGAATTACATTTTAATTAAACTTAAACAATGGAGTTGGATGAGTTTGAGAATTATAAACGGAAAAGAAAAAAACTGCAAATTTGTTTACAAGAACGTCACCATTAATACAGGTTTGATCACCATAATACATTGTAGCTGGAAAAGCATTAGTTTTCATAGCTTCATTTACAAATCTCCAAAAATGTTTTGGATTAGACCGAATGTTATTCTTGGTGCATAAAATGTACTGCTTGTAAAGACGTGCGTTCAGATTTTTACATGAAGTCCGAAGAGAATCAAATTCATTGTAATCAGAAAGAAGTTCTGAAGATTTAAATCGTTTATGTGCTATTTTTTTAAGTTTAGTAAGTGAAATTAATTCCTTGCTAAACCAAATAGGAAAGTTGTTGTCATGCCACATTTTTTTAGGTACATAACAATCAATTGCATAATACAAAACAGAATAAAATAAATCAACACATACATTAATAACACAGTTGTTAAAAAGAACAGACCAATCAACGTTCAACAAAAAATCATTGATTGCGCTGAAGTTGGCACATTTAAAATCATTAAAAACGTAGTTACAGTTTAAAATATCACAAGAAGTATCACATTTGACATCTATCACATAGGCATTATGATGTTGACTTATATCTAATAAAACATCTACAGCATTTATCACAGTAATATTATCACTATCATTAGTAAAACACAAATCTAAAAATACATCCATACTATTTGGTATGGTTATACATTGAACACAGCTTAAAAATCCAAATGAATTAGCAACTAAATGTCTAGGATAGTTTTCGTTGCAAGTAACTCCAGTTCCAAATTCATCATTTAGCCACGTTGCTTCTGGTAAATTGTAATCTCCCAGTAAAATTAATTTATTATTAGGAAAAACATCAGCAAAAGATTCAACGGAGTAGCAGTGGTCAGCATATTTATCAATAACCGAACGAGAGGGTAAATAAACTGCACTAATTATGTACGACACAAACTTAAAGTTGACAATTACAAACACATGTTCAACACTTAGATGTAATAACTATAAATGCTTCAGATATGTGCAAAATTAAACAAACAAGAGAAGACTTTTTTGACACACTCAATAAAACTATCAAGAACATCAGCAAATTAGAAAAAATCATAATACCAAAAAATACAATTGCCAAAACTAGCTACAAGCCCTGGTTTTTCTCAAAAATTTAAAAAAATGTCAGCCAAAAATACAAAAAGCAACCCAAACAATTAAAACCACAGGTTAAATACTTTAAAAATTTATTCAAAAATGAAAAAAACCAAGACCACTTTACCATCACAAATAAAAGTAAAAATTAAAAAAAAAACTTAAATTAAAAAAAACTCTAAGACCTAACAACACATCAATTAACATGATTACAACAGCATGCAACGTAATATTTTAAGAATTAACATTTTTATTCCAAAAATTAATAAACAGATAAAAAACACCAGGCATCTGGAAACATACAACCACTATTTCCATGTACAAGAATTTAAAAAAAACAATCCAAATAACTTTAAAACAATTATATTTAAAAAACCAATGTATATCTGTTTCTTTGATCCAACAAAATAAGAATTACTACATCATACTTAAATCGCTATGAGATCGTCGAGTAAATAAAAAAACTCTTAAAATAATTAAAAGTCTAAACAAAATACAACAAAATCAAAACAATTGAAGTTGCAGACGGTATAAAACAACAAGTTGGTTTCAGTTTAACTCTATTTATCGTTTTATTAAACGAGGTAATAATATAGGTAGTCAACAAGCTACAGAATTGACAGTAAACACAAAAACATCTTGTGTTTAGCTGCGTGTTATAAACATAGCATCAGACAACTTGCAGCGCCTCTATTACAATAAAAACAAAAACTCACAATATAAACGTATCAGCCAAAACCAAAGTCCGCATTTATAAAACCTTCACAAATGCAAAGACGCAAGCTAAGACAACCCAAACAAAACAACTCTACAAATAATTAAAATGCAAAGACTACAAGTCATCAAAACAGTAACAATAAAAAATCAACTAAAAGCTTCGCAATACAAAATAACTTAAGGTTTAAAATATGCTAAGCAATATATTTTTTTTAAGTAGCAAAAACATGTAGACAGCTGCATAGCAAAGTAGACAAATCAAAATTGCACAAACTCTAAAAAATCAACAAGATAAGCACAAAAACAATGATTGATATCATAAACATCAACATAAAAAAAGCCATACAGCGTTAAAAAAAATAGGGCCTGGTCCTATATAGAAAAATGAGGATGTGCTAGTTCCAGAAATTCCATAGTACTTGGTAGTACTAGTAGCTTTGCATTACCCTGATGAAATTAAGAGTTTTCAACCTTCTCAGATAAGACATTAATGTTGTTTCCTAAACTGTGTTAATGTAGCAAATTGTAATTATTGTTTTCAGAATAAACACTTACATCCATAAGTTATTTCCCCCCATACCCTATCACCCCGTATGTAAGAGATGTATGTCGTTCAACTGTTAATTTGTTTTGTGCTCATAAGCAACGTCTAATCATCTTACAAAACAAAATCTTGATTTGTTGCTAGATAAATTTTATTAATCAATTCATTGTAGTCTCTCATTGCACCAGACAACACCTTTTATGGTAAAGAATTAAAGACAAACAAAGGAAAAAGCGTTTAACTTTAGATCAAATGATTCAAATAATCTTATCATAATTTTTTGTTGATATTTTTTGTGAATAATCTACATATTATCTGAACTTTTGATAAAAATAATAAAATAAGTAAATTAAGGCAAAGTATAGTACTTAAAGATGAAAAATCGTCTGCTCTACCACTTGACCTAATTAATACTTTAAAAATCAATAACAAAATTATACACTTTTAGATATTGATATTGTAAATAAAATATTTTAAAAATATTGGAGTTTGTGTCATGGTAGTTGTAATTCACTTATGTGTGTGTGTGTTTTCTTATATGTACGTATGTAAATGTACACAATTTTTTCTAGTAATGCTGTACAATATCTTTTCGTCATGTTAAACATTTGTCCGGTTTCCCTAGTTTCTCGTATATTTCTATTTCTAATTTAACGTTGTTATTTATTACTGGCTCAAAATACTTAAAGTATTCTACTTAATTTATCAATTTTTTTTTAATGGGTTTTTATTTTTTTAAAACATATTTTTTAATTTGGTAATGTTTATATTCATATTTATTTTAGCTAGTTCGATATTTATAACGTCTACTTTTGTCTCTGCTACTAAAGCCATTTTATCTGCAAACATCATTTCTGTAAAACCTTAGTTTTAATGTCATCTGTAGTTTTGCTTTTTAATTGCTTCGTAAATTAGTTAAAAAAAAAGCAAAGAGTTTAATATGGAACTTTGATTTACTCTTATATTTGCTTTAAAATTTGTTAATTTTTCGTTGTTGGTTCTAATTATATTTTTGTTGTTTTTGTACATTGCTTTTGTTTTGTTACCCATTCCTCTTCTTCTTAGTGCCTTTCATAAATCATGTTCAGGTCTATGAAGCTATCCATTTGTATTAATTTTTTGCTCATTTTTTTTATTGCAATTAATAAGTTCTGTAGACTTCTTTTAAAATTACATTGACTTCTATTGTTCCATCTATTTTCTCCCGTATTCTGTTAGGATTGTTCTTTTGTAATTTGCACAATCCCTTATTTCTTTTTTTATACATATTAAATAAGTATCATATATAAGTACAATGATTCTTGTAGTCCACTCTACCGGTATTTGTCCGTAATTTGCTATTATCATTTTGTGAGTTGTTATCTATTTCCGGATATTTTTTAATTTTAAATTTTTGGATTACTTCTCTTATTTCTCTTCCCTATATTTTTTCTGTTTTTTTTTTTTCGGGGCTAAGCGGTAAAATCTTCTAAAGACTGGCAAGTGTCGGATTCATTTCCTCAGGTTGAAATGCCTACCGACTAAAAACTGCCCAATAATGAACGCCAAGTGGAAGTTCAAGACCTTATGGCTCATGTACCTTCCTTTAATTGGAATAGATAGTGTATTGTTAGACTTAAGCTCTATAGGCTGCAAAAAAATTGTGGGTAAACCTGAACCCTGTAAGTAATGTTAAAAATTAAAAAGTGGTTATTTGATTAACCGGGCGTTTATAAAAGAAAGTCTCCCTTTCTAGCTCGGCGAGTCGGGCCAAAACGGGGTTCGGATGAAACGCGAGACTATCGAACAACTTTACGGTTAAAGTTTCAATTTGATGTCGCAAAAGAGGCAACCCTAGATCCGCCCGAATATCTCTATTCCGACAGTACCATGGAGCACTGAGGAGGCTCCTCAAAGTGATACTTTGGAATGCCTCAAGACGATCAAGATGACAGCGCGAGGCCGTTCCCCAGATCGGGAATGCGTATGTCAGCATAGGCCTGATGGTAGAAGTGTAGAGCCGGGTTTTGTTCCAAATCGACATGCCGCTGTTTCGACGCAACATCGGAACAAGAAGATTTTTCGCCGTTTTAGCTTTATCGAGAATCGACTGTACGTGTAGTTTATACGTGAGTCCCTTGTCTAAGATAACCCCAAGATACTTAGCAGAATCAGACCACGGTATGGGAACGTCGTTAAGACTGACTTTCATATCGGGTGTAATTTTCCTCGTGTGAAGAGAACAGCTTTGCTTATCTCTGAATTTACTTTGACTCGCCATTCGTCCAACCACTCATCCAGGTCCGTCGTCCGTGGCTTGTTGTAATCTTGAAAAAATCACATCGGGTGATTTAGAAGAATAGAGAAGAGCTGTGTCATCAGCAAACTGAGCCATTTGAACCCCGTGCCTCAATCCCGAAGACATATCGGCAAAATATAAGTTAAACAGCAACGGTGATAAAATAGACCCCTGAGGCACCCCTGCCTCTATATGTCGATAAGTAGATATATGGTCAGAAATTCTGACTGCCAGTGTTCTGCGGTTTAGATATGAAGCAATCAGCCTCACAAAACGCAGAGGGAATTTATCCCTGTACAATTTAAAAAGAAGGCCCTTGTGCCAAACCTTATCGAAGGCTTTTTTGATGTCGAAAAAGACCACTCCTGTGATCTTTCTCAGTCAGAAACCTCCGATAATTTGGTCCGTCACGCGGATTAATTTATAGACAGTAAAATGGCCCCATCTGAACCCATGTTGGTGGGGGGGGGGGAGAAGATTGTTAACGTCCGTGTAATCCTGTAATTTGTCCAAGATCACCCTTTCAATGACCTTACTTACCTTACTTAAGGTACACAGTAAACTGATGGGCCGGAAAATTTTGTGGAAATTTCCGGTCTTTCCCAGGTTTGGAAATAGTTATCACCAGTGAGTTTTTCCAATCTGAAGGAAAGTGCCCAGTTCGAAGAGTCGCATTTGCAATATTGGTGAGTGCCATTATTGCTTTGTGCGAAAACGATTTCAAAGCTCTGTTCGTTATCTTATCGGAACCAGCAGTCGGCAAATGCCTCAGCTTTTCCCTCATTAGAAAATTAAACCCCATTTTCGCCAAGAATAGCTGGAATGGGGACTCGCCTGTTGCGTAAGGCCTTGGAGATCCTCCACATTGGATAATCATCCTCTGTGAAAGATTCCATGGTATTTTGCCAGCACAAATTTTTGTGCAACCTTATCGCTGCTCTCACCTTGCTGTGGAGCGCGTTTATAATTTCGCAATCTCTAGGGTCGCAATGCCTCTGCCATTGACGTTTGGCTGCATTTCTGCGTCTTATCCTATAGGATTATCGACGCAAACCTGATGGGTCTTAGAGGCCTTTTCCGTGGCTTCGCGAATTTGAGTGGTAAAAGTTTCGATGGCTCTTTCCAGATCAACGACTGTATGTATTGGTGCAAGCCTGCATATGCTTAATTCCAGAAGACGAGAAAAGAGAGGTCAATCCGTACGAGTTACGAATTTTCCTCACTCACCTATCCCCTTTCCGTAGAGCTCCAATATTACAGGGTCGTGGTCGGAGCTCACTGCATCGACAGCGCGTGAACCGTATGTTAGGTTGACGTTCTTGAATATTGCTTTGTCAAAAACGTCCCCTATGTGACCTGCATTGCTGTAGATGGTGGGTTTATCTGGGCCCACCACTTGCAAATCGTTTTCCTGCGCGTAATCAAACAACTTTCGACCTTTGCAGTTTGTCCTCAAACTATTGAACGCCGGGTACTTTGAGTTAAAACCCCCAGCGATAATTGTGGGGTGAGGACTGTCGAGAATCGCATCAAAATCTTCCATTTCAATGCGATTTTGGGGCCTGATGTAGGCAGACGCAATTTTGAGTGTGCCTAACCCAGGCACAATCACCACTATCGCGTTTGATTCCAGCTAGAGAGTGTCAGGGGTATCCTCTTCGGAGTGGTCCAATGATCTCTTTGCTAAGATCAATGTACCCCTCCCCAAGGGTACCGGCGACGTTCCCAAGTACGTGAAAGTATTTGGGATTCTCAGCGCTTGATTGGGTCTGTAAACGACTCTTCCACCTCGCCCATTTTATTTTGAATAGTATTAGCATTCCAGAAACAAATACGGAGTAATACATCGTATTATCCATTATTGTTTAGCTAAACTAGACAAAAAGGAAGCCATCAGCTTTCCTTGCGCTTCTAAGAAAGGGGCGACCTGATCCGCAACAGCTTGCTGTGCTGAAAGAGCCACGGCAGAAGCGAACAATTTATTCGCAGTTACGTTAGCAGGTATGCGAGGACCTGCAGGCATAGCGGAAGCTTGAGCCCTTAAGGGAACTTGTGCCGTTCGAGGCCATCATTTTGATGTAAGCCACAAGTGCCAGAGGCAAGGCCACAAAGCGAATCGCTGTTTGGTTAGGGCACCGGTGTGTCGTATTTGCGCAGGGCCCCACCAGTCGGCGGCCTGCCCCAGGGGCAACACAGCCAGGTGCTCAAATTGCAATGGCCCGCATCTCGCTAATTTTAAAGGTTGCAACTTTAAAATTAGCGAGATGCGGGCCATTGCAATTTGAGCACCTGGCTGTGTTGCCCCTGGGGCAGGCCGCCGACTGGTGGGGCCCCGCGCAAATACGACACACCGGTGGCCCACCCTTTATTATTAATGTACATAATTTCTTTTATATTTAATTTATTTCTACTACTATAATTCTTTTTTTTACATATGATTCTTTTATAGTGTTTGATGCTATTATTTGACCTAAACCTTTTTGTTTGTGTATTTTCTTTATACCTTTCCTTTTTTCGTTTTTATAATTTCCATACTTCAACTTTGTGTTTAATCATTTCTTCTACAAATTCTACTTTCTTCTCTTTAATGCTTTTTATGTTCCATGTACTTTTGTCAGTGCTTTTCCATTTTATCTTTTTATGTGTCTATATTTTGTTTATCCATGTTTACTGAAATGTAGTAAATATTTCCCAAATCATCAAAATCTGTTCAAAACAATTAAAACTATAAATAAATAAAATTTAAAACATGTATTTAAAATCCTTACTACGTTGAAGTTAAAGAAATATCTTTTATTTACATAACATATCTTCTCGCTATTTTAGAACTACATCCAAAAAAATATCTTTAGGTTTCTTAATATCAAATTTTTTTAGTATTTTTTTGCTGTGCGTGCAATTAACTTATATCATAACTTGTCTTATGTTTCATTACTGTAAATTTTTTTTAGTAATCGCACTAGCACTAGACTATTTTTTTAAATTTTTCTCTTTTCATTTGAGATAATAAAAAATTCTGAATATAAACACAATTTGAGTGTGCATAAATTTAGACAGTTCGCAAACCGACCTGAGTGGTGAAAAAACAAACCTCACTTTGTCCATGTCATCATCGCCAAATCACTTTTTACGTCACTGCTGTTACCTTCTTCTCTGCCGCTGCTCTATTGCAAAAAAAGAACAAGAACATAAGTTTTTGGTATAGATAGATATATCTCCTAACACCAAATTTTCAGCAATATAGAAAAAAAGGAAAAACCTAAAACAATCCCTAAGCATATTTTGCAGCTGACACCAAGAAACAAGTGAATATTACACAGTGTTCAAATAAAACAATGTACTAGTTTAGTGTCAACAATATGGGCACTTATTAAATTGTGTTGAATTAAAAAGATAAACAATTTAAAGTTGTAAATCTTTAACTATATAATAAAAAATATTGATTCACGTTGTATGTGTTAGATGTAACAGTAACATAAGATTGCCAGTAGTTCTAGCTTATTGTCTTCACCCGAGTTAGGCTTTAATCACAACCCACACTCACACCGTGAGACATGATACATACTTAACCTCGTAAAAAAACACCGCAAACTAAAGTAAAAAATTATTGCAAAGTAAATGTACGCACTAATTGTCTCTTGAATTTTAACCCTAAAATAAAATCGAAGTTAATAGAGCAATAAAATCTGCGTGTTATTGTATAGAAATAAACCGGTTGACAAAATTAATTCCAGTTTATCAAGAAATGCTCAAAAAACGTACAAAACTAAACTTAGTATACACCTGTGCTTCTAAACGACATCAAAGTCATTACAACTTAACAAATTTAATTAAAAGCTAGTTTAAAACTACGCGAGTTACTTCTAAGACTCCAAGACTCCTGGTACACTAAAAAAAATACAGCCAAGTGCACAATTTCCTGGACAAAACTACGTTGATCATCAACTACTACAAGAAGTGACCTTAGAGAGATATTTATTAACAGAAGCAAAACCTTGTTATTCTGAATTTCTAGGTAAAAATCATAAACCGCACACTGTCTGTAGCTCCAGCTAACAAAGATAAACAGTAATACTTAGCATCCAAATGAGACAATTTAAAAAAAATGCAACACCACCAAAAACACTTAAGCGACTTCTACAAAAAATCAAAAGATTGTTGGCAATCTTAACCACTAACCAAAAAAATCAGCATTTACAAACTTTGGTTTGTATTCATAACATAGATTTTTGAATAGAACATTCAAAGTCAAGAAAACACCAAAAAACATCAGCTGCATGTAGACCAAATCCTTATAGACAAGATCAACCGTAACTTTGACCCAAAAAACCTTAAAATGTATTTTGCCTAAAAACCCTCAAAATCACGTAAAACTTCGCAAGACGCTAAAAATAATCGAGATTCGTCAAAAGTTGAGAAACTAATGCCATATATTTTAAAATGTTTCATATTTTTCGTACACCAAAAACCTGACCAAATTTGCACCACAAATAGATTAGTTAAATAGTTAATAGAGTGTAGAGTCGCCTCTAATGAAATATGATCAAAGTATATCAAACGTATAAGTCCTAAATAAGTTCCGTCAAAAACTATTCTAGCCAAACCAACCACTATATTAAAAAAAAAAAGAAAACCATCAAGTTCAACAATTCAACAATAGCCAAAGGTATAACTTTCTTTATTTAAGATCACTTAAAATCCGATAAAACTATTTTTATAGAGTAACACTAAAAAACGTCGCACTAACTAGTGGCTGAGACGTTCATATTAAAATCACTTACCCTAACCATAGGGTGCAGTTTGGTACAGTTCATATATTTGTTTTTGGGAGTGCCGTAGCATTTACCAATAACCGTCCTAAAGTGTACAAATACAGAGTATGTGTTTGCTGTGTGCTGTGTGTAATGTCAACAGCATCAGGTTAGGAACCGTTTCCAAGAAGCTGCAGTGGTGGATCGATTGACACAAAAAAAACTAAAACGGACAATCCAGTCTATAATGGTTATGTGGTCTTGATTTCGCGTTTAGCAATGACTAGAGCTTAATTGACTAAAAATTGTAAAAGTTCGACTTTTATGGAAAATGAAAAAGGAACGGTGCAATCTGATTGCCTACTGGCTGCAACACTAACAACATTTAAAGTTGCTGGCTACAATACGGGAGTTACAAATCATAATTCCACCAAACCAAGACCAAAAGTCCAAGTAACCGCAAACCGTAGATAAACTATAGTAAGTCAACCCACGGCCAACAAAAGTAACCAATCAAAAATAGCTATCAGACAAACTTAACATATATAGAACTCAGCTATGACTAATCGTAAACTATGTATGTGCAAACCGCAATATGACTGACCAAACTCATTGTAGATCGACCACAGTGCAAAGTTTATCCCGGACTTGACTGTTTGTGCAATTCCGCAAACTATTCCTGAACGCCTGATAAATCCAAAAAAATTGACTTTTTGTTTAACCCAGCGTGTTTAAACTGCAATTCGTACTACAAAGTGCATGCAAACTTTTCGCTAATTGTTATAAAATACCGTATTGCTTCGTAATTTCTCCGTAAAAACAAAAAGATTTTTACCTAAACAACGTCTACAACTGTTAACAAATATTTGTAAATCTTTGTTTAAAGCTAAACCAAAATAAACTATATTTTTGCAATTCTGAACTATAATATTGACTTTTCAGTTGCCATTTTCGATGTTATAACTACTTACTTTTTTTCACTAGTGAAAAAAAGTAAGCACTTTTTTTCACTACTAATAAAATTTAAAAAAAACAATAATAATCAGAAACTTGCGGATTATACTCCAAAATTGCAAAAAATAGTGTATGTTACACGTGTAAAAAGCGTGTTTTTTTACTCGTCGCATTATAGATCTCGTTCTTCAAACTCGATCTATAATTTGCGACTCGTTAAAAAAACACTATCATTTTACAACTTGTAACATAAATAACTATTGTGTATACAATTTACTAGCTAAAAACAAATCCTATAATCTGTGCGTCAGCCATTAAAAAAATCAATTAAATAGAGTATCCATAGCCAGCAATCCATCAAAAAAAGTTATATTACTGAGACCAAAACATTATGAACAAAATTAACCGTGACTAGAGCCAAATAAAAAAAAAACCTCAAACCGTATCTTGTCTAGAAACCCCAAAAGTCACGTAAAAAGACAAAGAACAAACAAGACTAGTCAAATGTCGACAAATCAAACCCAGTTAACCTAAAATCTTATCATCTTATCTAGAAAAGTTTGACAAATTTGCGTGAGAACTTTTCCGAACGCAAAAAAATACGCGTGCGGAAAAAAAAATAGAAAAAAAAAAAAAAATCTAGTTGACATTAACAAGTTAAAAAAAACAAAGATTTAAAAACAAATCAACCAGCGGCAAACTAAGAAAACCCGATATCGTTCCTTTGGTCATTTACGCAAAACTTTGCCGCTAGTGCTGGTGTTATCAACCATGATAATATGATAATAGTAAATTGTGCGCAACTTGCAACATTTCAAACTTAACCTTACTCTAAGTAGATCTACCACAAAAATACGCTATCCCAAAATTTACTGTTTGAGTTATTACCCGCAATTTATTCTTAAAATTTAAAAACTACTTTACCGGAAACTTAAAAAAAAAAACATCTTAAATTCAAAAAATATATATGCAACCGTTACAGACCTGTATTCAATCTAATTTAAAGGTTCTTTGTTTGTAGAACATATGCAAAAATTGTGTTGGTGCGGACATTGCCTTTTTCATCACGTCATTACAATATTTCACCCGTTTCTCTGCCAGTTGCTTGGCAGTACCTGTAACCCTTTGAATTTCTTTGATGTTTGTGAATAACTTATAAATGCCTTATTATTTTTGCCAACCACCTGTCTACATTTTATCTGTGGCGAGTTAGATCACGACCAATGCTATCCTAGTCGCTTCCAACCTAAAAAAAGACGTTACAAATTTGGTGCCCGAGTAAAAACCTTAATAAAAAAATATAAAAAACAACATGGTTTTTTGCAACATGTCGCAATTAAACAATAAAAACCGCAAAAAAATGAACTGCAGTTTTTAGCACTTCGGCCAGTCAACCTCAAAGCAACGATCCAATATCAGTCATTTTCAGACTTGAATTCTTTAGGTCCTTAACTGATCAACTACAAGAATATTTTCAAACTGAAAAAAAAACTTTGTCACAATGTATTCCATACACCAAAAACTATCAGTAAACCTCATATACCTGACATACCAGTATCTCAAAAATAACCTAGTCCACAGAAAGCACAAGAATCAAATAGTTGTCACATTAAATCCACTTTCAACCTAAACTCGAGAAACTGGTGGCAAAAGTTTTGCATGCCGGAATGCACCAAAAGAATACTGTTCAAGGTCTAAACAAGAAGGCACTTGATCTCAAGATTGTAAAAGTCAATAAACTATTTGACCAAGACAAATGCAATTTACCCTAGAAAAAAATTCTGCTTTAACTTATAATACAAAGGACCCACTGTGTCGGTCTGTTAAATACAGATTCACAAAAGTCAAATATTAACAGGGCATTTGGCAAATGAATTCTAATTTATAATTTCCCCGTTTTATCAATGAGACAATCTTCGTTGCCAATAAAGCCTCTACTAGCATTATCAAAGCCTACAACTTTCCAGTAGCTATACCGCCTATCATAGCTAAAAAAATTAAAATGAGACTACTCCCAGAAATTACACCCTCAATACTCCTCAAGTGTGACAAAGTAGTGCGCTAGCGCGAGCTAGTATATTTTCACTATAAAACGGCCCGTCCGTCCCAGAGTTTTCCCGTAGTAGCTGAAAAGACAAAAAACAAAAAATCATGATTCTGCATTGATTTTTGAAAAGTTAATGCAAAAAAGACGCTTACATCGCCCATTCATCAACAGAATAAGGTACAAAATTCCGAGTTCTTTATGACAATAAACCTCAAGAATGATTATTGGCAAATTCTACTCACCCACAATAACAATGCCATTATCACCTTTACGGTTGCCGGCCGAAAACTGTACTAATTCACCGTAATGCCGTTTGGGCTGCATTCCGTCCATTAGCCCGGTAATGAAACCCCAAGCCTTGCATACATAAGCAATATCATAATATTGAAAAAAAAAACAGAAAGAAAAAGAATTTCTACGCCACTCTTAGGCTAAATTTAAGTAAATGCAAATTTGCTACATCCAATCTGAAATATCTAAAACACATTGTGAACAAATACAGCGCCAACAAAGACCCGGATAAAATCAAAATTATCCTGCTATTCAAAGCACCCCGAAATGTGAAAGAACTGTGACGGGGATAGCGTCGTGGTATTGCCGTTTTATTTTTGCATATTCCAAAGCAACTTTTTTTGACTGGCTTAATTAAAATAAAAACCTATTGGTGTTGGCTGGCAATCCAGATAAAAAATTTCAATAACCTAAAATGCTTGCTGACCCAATCTTCAATCTTCGTAGGCCTATAAAAGCCAAACCAAAAAGAAGTGCTTGACTATTGTCTGTCAAGGTTAGTAAAAAATATGTATTTAGAAGGTTGCCTGGTTTTAGCAAAGGGGCGAAGTCGTTTGCACGGGTCTCCTTTTTACACAATCGAACAATATGTTACTTGGTTAAAGTAAACACACATTGCTTTTAAATATTATATGTGTTCTTTAAATATAAAAATGTAAATAATATAATTAATTATTTTTTACACATAATTCAAATAATAAGTCATAAAAATATCGGATATTAGCGGGCAGTGATGTGCTTTTATAACTACAAAAAAAAATAAAAATTTTGCTTGTTTTATTAAGCTTAACTTAATTTAGAACAACCATTAATGTAAAAAGAACATATTTAAAGCAAAACTACGTCATCAAATAAATTTACTCCTTACTCTATATACTTTTTTTCTACAACCTTGATTGTCTGTGAGATACAGATGCTCAACAAACAGGATAAGGCTCTATTAAAAACTTCTCCAAGCAATACCTGTTCACATTTCTTATGTGATGGCCCCCAAACCACTGCAGATAACTTGATCTCCTGTAAATCACAACCAATGCTATCTTCACCGCCTCCAACCCAGAAAGAGATGTTATATACCTTTATGACTTTTGGTATCCTGTTAAAAAAAAACAACTATTTCTTACACCCAGGAAACACTTTCCTAAAAAAATTAGCCTTAATCATCAGTATCTTAATCATTAGCGCAATTTTCAAAAAAAAAAGCTTCATTCAGAAGCAGTAATCTTGACTAAAACCTTTTGGTTCTTAATTGCAAAATATATAACGTCATCCTCGGTGCAAATGGTTATAGCTCCAACCACCAAAACAAGAAACATTTTTTCAATAAATTTAGTATATCAAGTGCAGTAAAGATATTAACACCATCTTGGTGAAACCATATGTTTGTTAGAATTTTGTACAATATCTAAAACGCAGAAGTATGGCAGTCAAACTCGATAACCACATCTTTATTTCTCGGCAGATAAAGGCCGTAGTTCCTCAAGGCTCTATTCTCTTGCCGCACCTTTTTAACTTGTATGTAGCCGACATGCCTTCAGAGCGCATGCACGGGGTTAAAATGGCTCAATACGCTGACGATACAGCACTTATCTACTCCTCAAGGTCGACTGAATTATCACCTTACGTCTTCAAAAAACCACCTTCAATCTGGAAGATTGGATGGATAAATGGCACTTTGGAGTAAACCCAGAGAAAAGCAAGACCGTACTCGGCGTTGGTCACCGCATGAGAACGTCACCGTCAACGACGTTCCCATACCGTGGTCCGACACTGCCAAGTATCTTGAGGTAATCTTTGATATGGGTTTCAATTACAAGCCTCAGGTTTAATCCATTCTAGACAAATCAAAAATGGCTAAATCTCTTCTCTACCCGATGCTGCAACGGAACAGCGACATGTCGCTCCGGAATAAAATTCGGTTTTACACCTCGACCATCAGACCAATAATCACATACGCTTCCCCCATTTGGGGAACGGCGGCAAGTAGCTACCTAAATCGCTTAGAAACTTTCTAAAGCAAAACTCTCCGGATGCTCGCAGGAACTCCATGGTACGTTCAAAATCTAGACATTCAAAGAGACCTAGAGATTCCTCCACTTCGTCAACATTTTGAAGCTTTGGCCAAAAGTAATTCAAAAACTTCAGGTTCATTCCAATCCTAATCTGGCAAGACTTGCCAAACCAGACCAGGAAGATTTTGTCCACAAATGACCGGTGAATTCAATATAAGCCGAGTTGCTCCTAACATAGCGTGGGTAAAACCACATCCAAAAACAAAACCCCAACCTGGCCTATAAGGCGACTCCTAAACAACCTCCTACATACACATCTCCAAACGGAAGGTACATGAGCTGAATGGTCTCGAACTTCCAGGCAATTCCAGATGAGTGGGGTTTAGTCGGTAGGCAGCCTTAAAAAGGTGAATCCAACACGTCCTGGGAGCGAAATCTTAAGAAGACGTACGCTTAAAAAAAAAGTACAGGTGGAAAAAACTCCTGCCGCAAAATTCGTAAAGTTGTTGTTCAAGAAAGTCAAGTTCATGAAAACAACGCATAAATTACTGACTAATGCCCGTACTAATAGTCAGAGTGGATTCATAAATCCAAGATTCATTTTCTATTCGTTGATTGGCTCTAAGCCAATTCACGGATATTGTGACGACAACTTTGGTTGCATTTGATCAATGTATTCCCTGCTTAATTCTCGGATCGAGTTGAAAACTATGCAACCATCAATATTCAAATTATTTGAGTCTAGGATTATATTGACGGTTGCATAGTTTTCAACTCGTTCTGCACCGTCACAATATCTGTGAATTAGCTTAGAGCCAATCAACGACTATCAAAATGAATCTCAAATTCATGAATCCAGGTTCAATTCGAGATTTAATCTCTGACTATTAGTACAAGCATTAGATTCTCAAACACGCTGTATCAAATTGAAATAATAGTCAAGTTTTGTAAAAATCTTACAAAGAATAAATCACACAGAAAGCTATTAAAGCAAAAAAAAGTTAAAAACGTACCAAAATATAAGATTAAGAATATAGTAATCGCAACTGGAATAAATCATGCTACAAAAGTATAATAGAATATAGTTAGCAATGTAAAAACAAAACATTCAAAAATCTAGTTAACTAATTTTTCAAACTTAAAAATTGAGTAAAGATGTAGTAGGTATTTATAATATTTTTATAAAGAGACGGATAAATATTATAATATGCAAATATATTATATGAAAACATGTTATCGACAGTATTTTATATTAAAAATCTAATTTAGTTTCGAGTAAATAATATATAATATCCAAAACAATAATAATTCTATCTAAATTTACTCCTAAGGGTTTGAAAGATAATTCCATTACAAATTCTTCAAACTTTCTTAATTAATTTGTAAAATCATTTTACACTACTATTTAATAATATAATTATATTATAATTAAGTATAATTATTTCATAAAATCTGATCGTTATTTTGTAGTATAATCAATTTTCAATTTATCTGTCATTTACACAACAAAAAACTATATAAAATAACTTTATAATCTTTTGATTAATTTATGTAAGCAAATTTAATTTTAAAATGTACACCGAGTTAATTAAACTAAACACATAAACTTTAAAACGTTTAAAAAAGTTATAATTACAAATGTAATTTACCGTAATTATCATCATCATCAAAACAGTTATAAACATAATAACATTTAATTAAATTTAAAATGTTTTTATACAATAAATTTTTCAAAGACACATGCGGTGATATAAATTATGAACTATGTATACATTATCATAGATTATTTTTAATAGTATTTTATCGGTTATGCGCGACGATAAGATAAGTAACCCACATTTCAAAAGTAATTGTTCGTTTGCATATTTTCCGTTTCTTTTATAGGATAGCACTTTTTGTAAGAGATAAAAGTAAGTCCTACGGAGTTGACCTAAGAATGTAAAAAAAATAAAATAAAAGGTAAAGCTTTCCATACAAATCCGAGCGGATAGAAATGGATTGAATATAATATACTTTGCATTATCTCCCTTTTAAAGTACAATGAATCAATAAATGATATGTCAAATCAAAAAAATATTGATTTTTGATGGAAATTATGAAGTGATTGATAATATCGACGATAAACTATATTGAAGTTATTTGCTTACAAATTGTCGCGTATGTTACAACGTGAATTTAAAATAGTTGCTGAGTTAAATTATTTAGTTAAAATAAAAAATGTGTTTGACTCTATTTTTATTTTTGCTTACTGTGTTAGTGGTAAAAAGTGATGGCTTAAATTGTTCTGGTAACACAGGCATATTTCAGGGTATAAATGATATACAAAATCCAGAATGTAAATCACTTATAATAAAATATTGTGAAGGAATTAATACAGGAATACCTTGGGCTCGTACAAGTAAGTTTTCTTTTTAGTTTTGAAATTTCAAAATAAAAACAGAATTTTAATTAATTTGCAAAAATTTTAAAAATCTTAGATAACTTATCAAGTATAGCACCTGATTTCAGTAGTAGCAAGAAACGCTATTTAATTAATTAGATTTGAGTTTAAACTAAAGGTATAATTTGTGTGTTTATTCATTACTTTACTTTAGGTTGATTTATTGAATCATTTTTATTTGGAATAATTATTTTTTTGTGGTTTATTTGAGTTACTTCATTTTTATAATCCCGTTTTGAGTTATTGTACATGTAGAGATCAATTTCACATTCTATTTTAGCACAATTTTGCAATATATGAAACAAAATACACTTTTTTATTAAGTAATTGTGCATAAAATTAAAATGTAGTCTCAATTTGAGTTTGAAAATTGAAACACAAAAGGTCTAAAGCGGCCACTAGACGTTCAATATTATAGTCAATATATTACACATTAATTGATACTATACAATAATATTGACCGTCCGTAGATCATATTAAAAAATTGCACAATATATTGAATCAATCAGAAAAAGTTTGATTGAAAAGTATTTATTCCTTTTTTAACTGCAGATAGATAAAGAATCCATCTGCGCCTTTTTTCACCTTCTTTCTTAAAGCTATAACTTAAGCAATGGTCACACAACTTGCTTTATTTTATTCCACATGTTGACTGCAAAAATGCCAGTAACCAACAAAATTTTGCGCAATTATATTGCAACGTCTAGGTGGTCCTAGCAATATATTGTGCAATATATTGTTCAATATTATTGATGATAATATTAATCGTCTAGGGGCATCTTTACGTAGGTTTAGTGCAATGACACTAAACCCACTTAAAATTATTTGTGTAGGTTTAGTGCAATGACACTAAACCCACTTAAGATTATTTGTGTTAATGACTGCGTTAATTGAATCTTTGTGACAGTTATCAATTTTAAAAACTTGATCTTTATACCAGTTTTGAATCAACTTGAAGAGGTTCTTATATCAAGTAATCCATTAATCATTACTTATCAAAATCATCATATCAACAGAGAGAAGAATATGTTCTATAGTAATTGTGTTGTTATTTCCACAATCCATATATACATTGATTACATAGTGCATCATATGAAAAAATATATTGGGTCCCAATAAAAACAAAAAAAATAAATAAATTTTAAATAAAATAGTTTTTTTGAGAAAATTACAGAATTTTGATTTAATCATAAAGTAGACGAAAAAATAATGTATAAAACAATAGATCTACTAAATGGAATAATAATATGTTTATTTCTTGCCTTTGGCCTTGAAAATTACATTCACAAATACATTTGTAACTTTCCAAAATAATAAAACCAAATCTTTACAAAAATAACACAATTAAATTTTTTGTTTGTTTTTTAACTGCCGTCATCCATTCTATACCTCTTCCGTCCCCTTTTAAAATCTCATTTTTTCCAATCTGTTCTTCTCTCATTTTGATACACTTTCCTTAGTCTCTCCGCACATTTTGCACAATTTCAAATCCTCTTTCATCCAAAATCTTGTCACTCGCTCTTTATTACCACATCTAAATCTTGCAATCATCTTTTTATCATCTTTACTATATTTATTGCTCTCTAGGTACATTGACAGTTCACTTTCTATAATATGTTTATAATTTGCGTTGTACCTAGACTCTCACTCGTCATCTCATTTTTTGCTTTTGTATACCTCAATCTTTTTCCATAATTTCGTACCATGTTTCCCTCCCAGATTCTCTCATTCTTTTAATTTTTTTGATAGCATACCCAAACTTTTCATTTCTTGCTGTCATTTTCTCTTTTATGCATTTTATGCATTTATACATTCGTGTCTCTGTTTTATTCTTTCTTCATAATAAAAAGAGCAATTCTTTTTCCTGCTTCTACTCTTAACTTATCTTTTTTAACTTCCTCCATCTTAATATATGCTGGAGTTTCTTTATTTAACCCTAGCACCGATCTCCAATACTTTACATGTATTGCTTCTAATTTTTCTTGTTCCTTCTATCCCCATATTTCTGACCGATCATACTACTAACTAAACTATCAAACATAAATCCTTTTATTCTCATACATTCAAATTTTTTTTCACTTATTCCCCAAACTTTTTAATGTTTGCAGACAATTTGAAGCTTTTTAGAAAGGATTATGGTATTTCGGATAAGATTTTGGTCCAACGTGACATTAACAATATTTATAATTAGTTCGGATCAAGCAACTTACCATTGAACCTTAAAAATTGTTGTGTCATATTATTTGAAAAATTACAACTATTAATGTGTTATGATTATACTTTAAACACAGTAACTTTATCTAGGACTCGTGAAATCAAAGACTTGGGTGTCACGGTTGAACCAAAAACTTACTTTGAATCACATATAAAATTAATTTCAAACCGTGCATTAAGAACATTGGGATTTGTTATTAGAATTACTTAAGACTTTTCTGTTAAACTTCTATATTCTTCACTAATTTGTTCAATTCTGAAATATTGTCCAACGGTATAGAACCCGTCTTAGTGAAACTTAAAAAAGTTCAAAACAAATTTATTCGTTTCTATGCTTATAAAGTCGGGATTAAAACTAATAATAATGTCAATATGGAAAGATTAAAATCATTATTAAATTTAAAACCGTTGCATAATTGTAGCATTTGTTTTGACTTTTTTGATTTCTTACACAAACTTATTTCTAGTGTTATCAATAGTGATGGTCTTGTATCAAAAGTTAAACTAGTAGTACTATTTTAGTAAACGTCCAACAAATTTAATGTTTAATACATCGCAAAATTTATTTAAACAATAAGTGCAATTGTTATGTTTAGATAATTTTGTTTAGTTTATATTTATCATTATTTTATAATTTCCAAAATTACTTGTACTTGTTTGTATCACCGTCAGATAATAACTTTGTAAAAGGTTGAAACTAGTCACGGTTTAAATATATTTGTAATATATTACTTAGTAAATATGTTTTATCTATTTACCATCATTTTTTTTTTCTAAACGTTTTTTTCTAAAATATTTTTTTAAACTTTTCATTATTTCTTTCATTTCCTTAGCTTATTTTGCTAGTATTACTATGTCGTCTGCATATGCTAGCAACTACACTTTTTCTCTACCAACTACTTCCTTCCTACTTGAGCCAAACTCATTTTTTTTTTCTACATCTATTATGTAGGTTGCAAACAAAGTGGGACTCAATAGACAGCCCTGTCTTACTCATTTTGTTGTCCAAAATCTTTCATTTTTCCGTTAACCCACATCCTGCTTGTTGTCTCCTAATACACTTCTTCCATTATTCTTACCATGTGTTCGCTAATTCCATTCTCTCTCATACACTTCCACACAGTTTCTCTCTATCCACACTATCAAATGCCGCCTTTAGATCCAAGAATAACGCATTAACTTTTTCCCTTTTCTCTGCTATTTCTTTTTCCACAATATGGTGTAAAATATATACGTTATCCATAACACATCTTCCTTTCCTGAAGACGGCTTGTCCGTCTGGAATTATCTTATTCATACCCAGTTCCTCATTCAACTTTTTTTCTATTACCATGGCGTAGATCTTGTATGCCGTACCCAGTAGTGTTATTCCCCTGTAGTTATTTACTAGCTTCTTATTCCACTTTTGTGCTTAGGGCATATAAGACCTTCTCTCGATTGTCTCGGAAACCCTTCTCCCTTCCATACTTTATTTATTAACTCACCAAATCTTTCAATCAACTCTTTCGTACCATACAACCACGCTTCATTTTATACCCCATCCATACCTAACACTTTCCTTTATTTCATTTTTAAATTTCTTCCATATTGCTTCTTTTGAAATTGTTTTTGCTTGCTAGATTGGCTCTTGTCTGTCTAGTTTTTTTTTCTTTTTTCTTTTCTCCTCCAAACAAACTAAAGAGAAGAGAATCGAGAAACACAAAGAAAGAAAATGACACAATCAAAGACAAAGAAGGTAAACGGATCGAAGAGAGACAAGAGATTATAAAAACGGTACAAGAATTCTATGCAGACCTATACGAGACGAAGGTAACGAGCGACATACCCGGAGAAAAGGCAGAGTCAAAGTCATGAACGTCAATTCTCTGACGACGGACGAAATCAGAACTGCAATACAACATATGAAAAACAAAACAGCGGCGGGCGAAGATGGAATACTAGTGGAGATAATAAAACAAGGCAGAGACATACTTGAATGCCAATTAAAAATATTGTCGAACGAATGCCTGGACAAAGAAAATATACCGCAGGACTGGGCAAATGCCCTCGTAATAATCATTCACAAAAAGGGCGACACCCAAAACCTCGAAAATTACAGACCGATTACCCTGCTGTCTCAAATGTATGAATTATTTTCAATACTAATAATTAGCCGCCTAAGCTGGACTACTATCAACCAAAAGAACAAGCAGGGTTTAGGAAAGGATACTGCACTACGGAACACCTACAAACGATGAGAGTACTTATAGAGAAAGCTGTGGAATACAATATACCCTTATGGCAAGCATTTATCGATTTTAGGAAGGCCTTTGACATGGTGGAAATATGGGCACTGCAGCAAGGATTGATCATAAATATGCAAACTTGGGTGCGAAATGCCACACTACAAATCAAACTACACAAACAATCCGGCAAAGTGGAACATAGCAGAGGAGTGAAACAAGTGGATCCGATGTCACTCAAAGTCTTCACCCTAGTACTAGAAGACGCATTAAAAATAATTGACTTCCAAAGCAGAAGCATGGAGAAAAACTTAGCTATTTAATGTTTGCGGATGACATAGTACTAATAGCCGGAAACAGAAAAGAACTAATCTCACTCATCGAAGACACTTACAGAGCCACAAAACGCATAGGCCTCGAAATCAGCTTCTACAAAACAAACAACAAATCACTCTAGGTGAAAATAACATAAAGAAAGTAACTACATACAAGTACCTAAGTCAAGCACTAACTATAGGCAAGGCCAATCAAGAACTGGAAATTCACGAGAGTACACGTTTATTTAAGACATATTAGCAATGGACATCCTCCTCTATCTCAAAACTGAATTATACAACTAGTGTATTCTACCAGTAACCACTTACGAGTTTTAAACTTGGATTTTTACGAAAGCAATACTTGATAAGCTCAAAGTCAATCAGACGGCAATTGAGAAAAAAATACTGGGTATATCACTGAAAGACCGGAAAACTAATAAGTGGATCAGAAAAATAACGAAGATGCAAGACTTTGTGAAATATGCCGCCACCCAAAAGTGGAATGGGGGGGGGGCACGTTGTAAGAGACCAAGACAATTAGAGCGGAAAACAAATAAGATGGAAGCCATGGAGTAGCAGAAGAAGTGTAGGAAGACCACAAATGAGGTGGACCGACGATCTGAAAAGAGTGGCTGGGCTAAACTGGTAACTCAAAACCAAGATGATTATCAGAAGAAGAGGAACGCTTATACTCAAAAGGTAGAAGAAAACAGCTAACAAAAAAAAAAAAAACATTTCACTAGCACCTGACACCAACAAAGAACACCTTCTATAAGCACCTGCAGTCCGAAATTATGAATGATCTGAATCTCAGAAATGGTAATACAATTGTAGATTGCAAAAAACAACGTTTCTATGAAGTTCAAGTTAACAACAGCAAAAAAATCTGCTCACAAAACGATTTGGAAATTAAAAAAAACATACTTTGATCACAAACTACAAGACAAGGTAACCTGGTCTAACATATAAGGACACTCGTCCATGATCGATTATATAATTTCAATTATAATAGTACACATGTTTTAGGTAGTTGATGTACGCTTTCTAACTTTAGGAAATATTGGATCGGATCACTTACTAATTATGGAAAAACTAGGACGCATTTAAAATAGATGCTACCAACTACGTAAAGGAACTAAACATCCATACTATTTATGACTTCACCCTAAAGAACTTTTGCAAAACAAGCTGGTTTAAAATATTGGAGGGTAGCTAATTATGGATTAGGACGACGTGGAAACTAATTGTCAAAATTAAAATTACACTTTGAGGCAGCCGCCAATGAAACACTTGGCAAAAGGAGATTTAACAAAAACTTGAACAAACACAATACCATATTTTACACCGAAAGTACTTACCTAAAGTACTTAAATAAAAAAAGCCGGAAGAGTGGCTATGATACAGGGAAGCAAGGAACAAAGTGCAAGCCGAAATAAGAAAAATAAAGACCGAACATTGGGAAACTTTTACGGCGAACATGAAACACATGAAAACTTGGACAGTTTAAATGGGTTTTATTAAGAAGTGAGTTAAGTACTATTTTTTACACTGCCAGTTTTTGACGGCTAGTATCTATAACCTATTTGCATTTGTTATGGTAAACTATCCAGCAGTATTATTCAAAAAGGGGTTATTTTTTAGCCTATTTTAAAAATATTTTGTCTTGTGATGATTTCTGAGAAACCTCTTTGTTTTTAAAATACAGCGTCTACAAAATTTGCGATAACTATATTTGATATTTCTTGAAATAATTAATGTAAATAAAATTATAGCGTACGCCAATGAGTATATCAAGTACAAAAAATTGTTAACGACAACTTGGAACGGCTGTTTTATCTACTAATACTAATTGATCATTACATGTATCGGTTGCAGTTGTTTAGATTGAGTGACGTTTGGCTGTTTAATTGTTTGTGAATGTCTCTACTATGAGTTACTATACGAACGCCGAGATGACTGACATGCGTTTTATGTATGAACTTGCTGATAGCAATTCATTAAGCTAGACGATTGTACATTGAACGGTTTCCTGGCCGTAATATACCCGAGCAAAAAAAATTTAAAAACTATTATCGACGTCTTTGTAAACCAGGCACATTGAAACAAAATGAAAAGTCAGGAAGATCAATGACAGTGAGAACGGTACAACTGGAACAAAATGTGCTGGAAAAAATTTAAAAAAATCCAAGAAATTTTACTCGAAAAATAGCCATTACTTTGAAAGTAAGTCATTGGACAATTTGGAAAATTCTTAAGGACAATTTGTTGTGTCTATACCACATTCAGTGTGTTTAGGTACTACTACCTGCTAATTTTCTTTCACATATTGCGTTTTGTCAATGGTTTTTGCAAACATTAGTTTTAATCCATCCGATGTACTTTAGCATTAGGTATGTGTAGACCGTTTTTAACATCAGTTCTCCTTAAATGTTTGGGTTGGAATTGTTGGCAATTGTGTAATTGGACCAGTATTTCTACCAGGAAAACTTGTTGGCAATGTGTACATCGTAACTTTTTGGAACACATGATACCTCAGTTTCTGGATGATGTACCATTCCGAACAAAATTTGCAATGTAGTTTATGAACAAAGGTGCACACTACATTTCAGTTTGGTTGCTTGTGATTATTTAACAGCAACATACGGATATTACTGGATTGGTTGCATGATGTGCTCGATCTCTAGACGTAAACCTCTTGGATTATTTTTTATGGGGCTATCTGGAGTCATTAGTTTACGCTACTTCAGTGGAAAATTTGGACGACTTGTGAAATCAAATAATTGCTGAGTGTAACTCAATTAGAAACAACCCTGGTGTATTTGAAAGAGTTTGGCACTCAATGACGAAAATATTGAATGCTTGTATCTAGGCTGGAGGAAGTTATTTCAAACATTGATTGTAGATTCAGCAACTTTACATGTCCTTTTTGATAATAAAATGTTGTAACTGTCGCAAATTTTATTCACCCTGTATCTTTGAAACAAAGGAGTTTTCTGAAATCATTATAGGACAAAATATTCTTAGAATAGGCCAAGGAATAACCCTTTGATTTTTTTCCGCAATTTTTGCTAATAAACTAGAGACAATTTACGTTCTAAAAGCCAACATCAAAACTTTAATTGCGGAAATATGTTTGTAAAAATGTGATAAAGCAATTGAGAAAATAGTTGTGGTTTGCCAGAATATGCGGTCGTTTGAGTTTTGTGCTATTTTATAACTAAAATACATGTTTCTAGTCTTAACTAATTCACATGTTTCTAGTCTATGACGGAATTAAAATATTTTGTTATTGCTACTTTTATCTCTTGATGAATAATACATAATTATTTAACATTGCATACAAAGATTTTTTATTTTGCTACGTGTAATAGTTTGTTTTAGTGCATTTTCTATTATTGTCATTATGATGGAATTTTTCTACTTATGCTTAGAAACTCTTTTAAATTAATTTAAAATTTGTACTAATTAAAGTAACAATTGCTACAAACTTTAAATTATATAAACTGAAAACATTAAATTTTCTTCTAAAAAAAATGTTTTTAATATTTTTTTACTATCAATTTTTTTTTTGTCTACAAACAAATTACAAATGTGCATTTGTGTAAAACACAAATATTAGTAGTAGTAAACAAATTTATTTCATATACACACATACAAACTTTTATAATGAAAGTAAACGTATTTAGAAGTAAAGTAATAATGAGTATGAAAAAGGCTATTGACCAATGTCTTTCTCCCCTACAAATATTATATTATTCAAAGTTTGATATTTTATGTATGAAATTATTGTTGAGTTGATGTCAACCATAATTTCATGTTGATAATACAGTAACTCAATTTTCCTTTCAAGTCCTTACATTTTTATACCCACATTCAATATTGTATAAAATAATGCATATAATAAAATAAATGAAAATGGTAAATTTTTTTTTTTTTTCCTGCTTTTGATGAATTTTTCTTTTGTACCTATAATAATATATTTGTAGAGTTAATAAACAATTAGTATTTATAAATACTACAATAATAACAGCGCTCATAGAACAACATAAGCCTTTTATTCAAATATAATGCAGTGAATTGGTGCCCGCATGTTAGTTAGGTACCTAATATTTTTTTATCTATTAATTATGAAGGAATGAGGAGATGATAAAAAGAGAAGAAAAATGGAAAGTAAAAAAAATTGAACTAAAAAGCAAAATATGAGCAATTGAAGACAAGCTGGAACGAAAAAAAAAAGAGAAGATAGAAGTTTGTAATAAGAGAATTAGAGATACAGACAGAAAAGATACCATAAAAATTAATACAAAAAAAATTAAAAATAGAGACTGAAATATGTTTTGCATATTGGGAAATAAAGAAAAACAAACAATAATAGCAGAAACAGAGTCATGGCTACAAAAACAGGATATTATGAAAAACAAAAATAAACTGAGGGGCACAGAGATATACATTGAAAATGATTTTACGTTAGAAGAAAGAAGAGATCAGAAGGAATTAAGAAATATTGCAAGGGACGAAAAGTATGGGTACGATACAGAAAATTGGAAATAGATAGAGAGATATACTACTGGTGTGATCAAGATCTAGGAGTATTAAAAGAGAGCGAACGCAAAGCAAAAAAGTAATTAGTAGCATAAACACAAAAAAAGTAGACAACGCATGCAAGGACCAAGGACATGACTTAGAGACACGAGATAGAAAGTAACAAAAATTGTAAAAATAAACTAAATAAAAAACAGATAAACAGAATTTTGTTTGGGAACGTAGCGCTGGGATCGAGTTCATAAAAACCTTTGATATAATTGTATGCTTGCCGAATACATATAGAAATGCAAACCACCTATAAATGAGAAAAAAAAAGGAAGAACCAAAAAAGGCATAATTACTAGCATAAAAAAATAAGTCAAGAAGAGGATGAGGTTATTGAAAATGTGGAAACACAAGAAGAAACTTTTTGAAGGGAGGAGAAAAATATGAAGCATAACAGTATACAGCAGAGGGTTGAAAAACAATAGGCAAAAGTTATAAACGCTATTACCAGAAACTGAAGAAAAAAAATTGATTATAAGAAGGAATTTCAACGCAAGAGTTGGAAAAAAGAGAGAATAAATCAAACAAAATGACACAATAAACAGAGAATCAAAAGATACCACAGAAAATAGAGAAAGAAAAGAAATTATAAAAGAGAGGATGGACATTTTAAAAGAAAACGTCACAGGAGATAGACAATTTTAGGGTAGGAATAAGAGTTGAATCAGACTATCAGTCATTAGAACTAGGATATGTGTGAGGAAACAAAAAATGAAAAAAAAAGTGAAGAAAGGATAATATGGACGGAAGAAAGTGTGATAACGTACAAAAAAAATCTGAGAAGAATTAGAGAAAACGGAAGAAATATTGAAGAGATAATGAGGGAATTAAAAAAAACAATCTGAGAAGCGGCAGTAAAAAAAACATATACAAGATAAATAATAAATAAATAAAAAAGCAAATGGTGGAACAGCGAATGTTTTAAGAAAAAAACTAGAAGCCCGAAAGATGTTAAGGCATTGAAGAAACAACAAAAGCACAAAAGAAGAATATCTAACAAAACAGAAGGCAACAAAAATCAGTCTAAAAAGCTGAAAGTAAATTTATAAAAAAAAAAAAATAGAAATTAAAAAAATAAAGACAGAAGCAGAAGCATGGAAATACATAAACAAAGAAATAAGAAGAAAACAGAGAGATTATAAGGCAATACTAATGGAAGCGTGGAAGAAACACTTTTCTTCAGAACACTTTTCTATTATGTTGTTCTAAGACTTTCTGGGCAATTTGAGTATTGTGAATCCTGATGTCTTCTTTTGTCATTTTTCTAGCGGTTTTGTTTGGCTTGGTGTATTCTAATGTTGAACTTTTGTTGTCTGCTATAAGTTAAAATCTCTTTTCTAGCATGTCAAGTGTTGCCGCACATAGTTTGCTTGTACGTATGCTTTTGCTGCTTGGTTTAGTGTGGTTGTGATCTTTTTGTTTACTTTGTTTATGTCAGCAGTACTTAGTATCTGGTCTTTAAATTTATCTCAAGGTCCGTTTAGAATGTGTTTGGAATTTGTTGGAGTTTTTCTCTGTCTATCTGTTTGAGTAACAACTTTTTGATTTTATTAGTTCGTTCTAGTTTTAGTTTTAGAAGAGACGTCCGTCTGAGCTTGGCAAGGTACATTTGCAGTTGTGGTGTTTTTAAAAGAAGGTGTTGGCGTTGTACAGGTGTTCCTCCTCCAAAAAGTTTGCCAATGTAGCACCTCTAGGGTTTCTTTTGCTTAACCCATGTTTGCCTACGTATTTTTTGTCTGGGTCTGCTTGGCCTCCTATCTTACAGTTGAAGTCGTCAATCACTAAGATTTTTGAAAATTTGTTTTCACGCATTCCTTCAGAAATGTCCTTGTAGAATTTACTGACTTCTTCGTCTTTGGCGGTGTTTGTTGGAGCGTAGGCCTAGATTATTTTTAGTGTTTGCTGGTTTATTTGTATTGTTACGTATATTACCCTTTCGGATATGGCTTTAAGCATTAACAGGGTCTGTTAGATTACTGTGTATTAGTATTCCTACACGTCCTATGCTTGTGTTTTATTGGCCTTTATAGTAGAGCTTATGATCTGATTGGAGTAGCCTTAATCTTTTTTCCTTGTCTCACTTATGCCTATAATGTCCCATTTGATTTTTCCGAGTTAGATTTCTAGTTCTTCTGACGCCATTGATCTGATATTGTACGTAGCTATGTTCAACTTTGTGCGGCAGCCTAATCTTTTCCAGTAATTCTTTGCTGCTAGGGACTGAAGGCCTTTGGTTTGTGTTTCTACTCATTGTAGGGGTTTTTGGCATTTAAAACACCACGCTTGCCGGGCGTGTTGGTGAATTTGTATATCAGCCGCCCCTTTGGGGAAAAACGCTGTTTGTAGCCGCCTATTTTGGGTCAGACACTACTGTGCTAGTTTTGGATTGCCACGAGTATTTTATTTCCTCGGTACTACCTATATCTAGGAATAATAATAATAATAATAATATTTATTTGTGCTAAATTAAATACATATTGCACATGTCTAAAAATTGGTACAATTTACAAATAGTTTAAAAATTTAATACTAAGAAATTCGTCTACAGAAAACGGACTACAATCTATTAAAATATTTTTTACAAAGAGCTTAAATTTAACATTACACATATTACGTATGACGTTTGGCAGAGCATTAAAACATTTTTTTGCGTAATAATTAGTGCTGCATTTTGTTTTATTAAAGCACCCGGGGAGGCGCCCGATGGGGGACTAGCAACCATTTACGGGAGTCTACCATTATTTGATATCTAGCACAACTCTGATTATTTTTTAATTAACGTAATATATATCATTTATATTCTGTGAGATTATAACTAATTAGTAGGCTTACTGCGGCTGTGGTTTTTTATGTTTTTTGATTCTAGAGTGTTTTAATATGTATCCTATATATATATAAGACTTCTTTTTCCTTTTTGCTTGATTTCATTTATTCCATTTTTAGCATAACTTGTCTTTATTGTGCGTTTTACAGCTTTTTATATTGCCCCAGAAGTCTTACGACTTGTTTGAAGGGGTTTTGTGTTCTCTCGCATTGCAAGCAATTTGCAATATTAAAGGGCATTTTTTTAGTTTATGTTCAATATGTTATAAATTGGCATATAAATCATCAGAAATTAAACAATAATAATGCAAATTAAAAAAAAAAATATTTGAACAAGGTTGCACTAAGTTGAACTAATGCTGTCATTCGAAGACGTTGTAAGTTAAAAACTATTCTAACTAAGACAGTAGATGCGGACTATAATCAAAGTTTCTAAACAAAATCTATAATGGTATTCTGAGCCTTAGATCCTAATAGTGCGTACACACTTGTAACAAAGTGTACCGCAAACCCCGCAACACGGTATAAAATTGTTTGTGTATTGCAACATCGTCACGTAACATTTCTTTAATCCGACAGCATAAAACCGACAAGCAATGGGACGCTATTACGGAGCGATGTTACACGACAGTGTTGCGGTACGGCACTTATTGTAGCAAGTGTGTACGCACCATAACAATCGACATCTTAAACGGCACTAGGTGTAGACTAGTATTAAAACCCTAACTTTATTTTTAAATTTAAAATTAGAAAATATCTACATTACTCAAGCTGGTCATAAGACTAGAGATCCTTATTTAAAACGGTAAAATAAAACAAGGTAAATCTTTTAAAAATTTGTTTATTGCTAAAACCATAAATACGAACGCTGTTAAAGCAGTAAACATAACATAATTCTCTAATATGCAAGCCAAGCATCTATGCAACTAGACCAGTCTGATAAAGCTTAATTTAATCAACTTTATGTTTCATTCTACTGTTTCTAGAATACAATCTTGTTTACCTACCAAATGTATTGCAATGTTCATTCATGACATATTTATCAATTTGATAAACTTGCAAATTGCAGTTTATTTATAGGTGCGGTAAACTCATTAATGATAATCGGTCAATATTTGATAACAATGAGTGGTTATTCTACTAATTGGTTATCTTCTAACATAATTTAATCTACAACAATCTGATTTATCTCAAATACTGGCTATAGGTAGTTTGCATCGTCTGGTAATAACTTATCGCTTGGTTGAGTTTGATTATTTTATCAAAATCATAAATTTTCAATTAATGTTAAGTCTAAACAATTTGTATATTTTTTATAAAAACATTTAAAGTATTTTTGTTATTTAATTTTAAAATATAATATTTAAAAACTACATAAAAACATCTTTAAATTTCAACAGTTTTAAATTATTATTTGATACGACTGATATATCAGATTTTGACTTAAAAATAGTAAGAAGTTAGGTTTATTTTTATTACCATAGTTAAATGACGCCGCTGTACAAAGAAACGTTCTAATAGAGTGAGTTGCAATTAAATTAAATTAAAATCATTAGCTGCATATGCTCATAATAATCTCAAGCCTTATAAAAACAATACAACATTAAAATGTTAAACAAAATTAATAAAATAAAATTGCCAGACACTAAATGCAAACTTAACCTAACATAACAGTTAACACTAGAGATGTTTTTGTGTCAGAACCTAAAGATACAATAAATAAAAATAAATAACTAATCTAATTTCTATACTAGGGTGCTTAAAACTATACAACAAGGACTAATCAATAAGAATAAGCAAACAAATTAAAAATATAAATCAGTATAAAACAACAAACTTGTCTGTTGTTACACGCTTCGTAAAAATTAAAGGCACCTTCCCATAAGCTCTTTATTTGACAGAATCAATTCCATTCTCTTACAGAGAGCTCAAGTCGATTACGATAGGGAAGGTATAACCGGTATTTACCAAAAATGATTTTCACTGATATTTTAATATATAGATAACCGTAACATGGATTAAAAGATTAGGATTAAATTCATTATTTGATTTCATTGAATTATATTAGATAAGATCAATTCTACTTCCTATTAATCTAAAATTAATTCACAGAAGTCAAAAATAAGTTATAATACTAATCAGTTTTAATTTTCCTTGATATATTACAAATAAAAAATAAATATATATTCGGTTTTGGAAACCTATGTTGTGTTAGTACGTTTTTGCTGCTGCGTTATTTCTTTCTTCTTTTCATTTCATCACAATTTTAAATATGCACTAATTTATCTCAAATTTTGTGTATGGAATAAGATTGAATCAATAATCAAATCAGACTTAGTTATAAAAAAATCTTTTGTTTCTATAAATGTTTAGGAATATTGAGTAAATTTTAGATAATGTTCACAGAATGTTTAAGTCTCATCTTCAATGTAATTGTTTTAGCAGGTGCAGTTTTACTTATTAGAATACAAATAATAATTTAAAAATGTATGTAGTGAAATATAATATACAAAATATTACATTCTAAAACAAATAAAAAATCTCAAAAATACATTCTATTTAGATATATAAAATGGTCTTTTTAAATTTAATTTAAAATTCGTTGCCGTACTTTGTACATGCGTATATAAATATCATTATTCAGATAATATCAATTATTTTATATCAATAAATCAATTGAGACATTAAATATAATACTTTTAAATAATTTCAATTGGTTTATTGTTGTACTTGACAATATTGATTAGTATTATTAATTGTTATAATCTATAATTGTTAATAATAAATCTCTGATACTTTATTAAGCTAAGCATCTCTATAAAATACTTAAATAATAATTAGTAATTTAAAAAATTTAAATATTGTAGTATTAACGTTCTTAAGACAAAATTTTAGATTTCTTTTTGCACAGATAACATCTTTTTAAGACTTTTTCTTTATAGGTATTAGGTAAAAGCATTGCTCACTGGTCTTCCTGCCACAATTTAAACCAAGGGTTTAAGTTGTACCCTACATTTGCTACAAAAAGCTTATCATTTACTTAGATTTCCCAATTCGGGGTTACTACTTTTGACTGCAACCGCTAGAACTAGTTTGGTTTATCAACATTGTTGGCCTAATAAATATTACATCTTTTATATTAGATTATGATTTGCACGTAACATAGAAAAGTGACACAACTAAAAAAACTAATTTTTGAAACTCATAAGTGTCACTGATTTATGAAGACTACAATCAAAGTGTACAATATAGAATAGCGACACAACTGCCTCTAGTGGAAATAAATTTAAGCTAAAAATATGTCGCTTTTTCATAACGATGAAGCAAATACTTAATATTGTATAAATTTAAAATGTCACCATTTTGAGTTGTGTCACTTTTCTATGTCACTTACAATATAGCTGCTTTTGGCAGTTTTATCTAATTTGGTAATCTCTTAGCTTCTTAAAAATGCAAATTTATTTCCGAACACAAGTTGGCAAAACTCTATTAACTATCATGACGTACACTTGCACATTGTTTTTAACATAAAAATTCTTGTGTGTGAATGGCCTCCAAACTTTATAGATTATAAATGTAGTAACGCATTTTTAGCCAACTCCAAATGACGTTTGCACCTTTAGTACCCAAAAATTACCGATTTTAATAAGAGCATATATAGTAACACCTATGAGATGTTTTATATGTCAAATGTTTGAGCACAGTAGTCCTCGGTGTAAGAAAACTCAGGTTTTGGATATATAGAAAGACAACACACAAAGAAAGCAATTGCTCAGAATCCATTACAGGCATAATACTGTAATGGGCAACACTCTGCAAGATCAAAAAACTGTCCAATGTTTAAACAAAAATTAACCATAAAAAAATAAAAACCAATAAACAAATATCTTACATTGAAATAATACGTGTCGTTTCAACCCCAAAAACATACGTTACATCACAAGCAACATTATATCTCAGCTCATTAGTACAATAAAAGAAATTATAAAAACCAAGTATAATAAAATTAATGAAACGGCAGATGCAAATATCATACATACTCTTCTCTGAAATTTTGAAGAAAAAGTACGCGATGTCGTTGGTAGAAGAGTTTTTTGACCAAATCCATGCGATTCCTCTTAATACAAGTTTTCCAGTATATCAGGGTTTGTGGCAATTGATTTAAAATGTTTGTCTCCTTGCTTTGTCTTTGTTTTAAATAATCTATACATCATCATCTTCCAATCACTGTTAAAATAATCATTAAACAAATCAGACTGTCTGTTAAAAATCCCGCTAAAGAAAAATATGATTGCTTTTAATCGTAGAATAACTTCGACCACTTCGATCGGTGAGGTATTAAAAAAGGTTGCGGTAGCCGGCAAAAAGTTTCCGGCTGTAGCGCAAACCTGTCTTTAAAGTCGACGGCTAGAACATCGGCAATAAAACTAAAATTGCAAATGTTTTGGTTAAACAATTTGAATCTACAAATAGCTCTGTAAACTACAAAACAAATTTCTGAAAAACCAAAAAAAAAATTAAGATTCCTCTAGATTTCCCTTCCTCATAATTTGTTGCCATACAACTTTTCTTTAGAAGAGTTGGAAGCAGCACTTAGTACTTAGTTGCGTTGGTTGATCTACGTCACCCGCTTTAGATAATGTTTTGTATCAGTTTATTAAGAAACTGCCTATTTCTATGATAAAACGGCTGCTAAAAATGTATGATGTAATATGGAGACAAAGTATCTATCCTACATGTTAAAGCCGATATCCTGCTACTACTATAACAAAGCATAGGCCTAAACAATACCAACTAAGATAGAATAATCTCTTTGACCTGTGGTTTTGAAAAACAATTTTTTTTAATCTGGTGAAGGCAAACAATATGATGTGGAAATATAGAATTCTTCAAATGCTGCAGGCTAGGGAACTCAAAAGTAGCTTTGTTTGTAAAGTTTTCTATGTAACAAAACCTTTGATGGATGTTTGACATTTTATAAATAAAATTTTGCAGATTTTAACAAATTTTAGTTCTTTTTAACAATATTTTATCATAGCTGGATTTTACTATTTTTAAAATTTTATAAACTAAATTTTGCATTTTTCAACCGTTTTTAGCTAGACTTTAGTTCTTTAAAAAAAAAAATTATCTTATAAGTGGGCAAATTAAGATACATAAAGTTAAAAGTTGAACTTAAAAATTGCCGTAAAACTCAATTGGCTATACGAAGCAAACTATGTGACCTACAGGTCTGAAATTTGGCATGAAGTCATATTTTGTGTCAAATAAGTTTACAAAATTTGAGCTAAATCGGAGAGGGTCGCGTGAAATGACTGCTCACTTGACGTGGAATTGCCCAAGTATAGTAAAGTAAATTTTGCCAGTTTTGACTTTTCTTAAGTTAAAGTTTTAACAGTTAAATTGTGGTACTTTCTGACAAATATTTTACACTTTATGGCCGGATTTGATTAGAATAATTAATATAATATTAAAGCACTGTTTGACAGTTAATTTCTGGATTTTGAATCTTTTTGATAACATTTTGATACGTTATGAGCCAAATTTGCATTTTATAAAAAGAATTTTGCACTTTTGAACAGTTCACGGCTAGATTTTAAAATTAAAAATTTTAAAAACTTTTCAACTGGATTTTTGTTAAAAAAATTTTTGATATTTTGTAAATATTTTTAAGATGTCATAAAGAAATTGGTATACTTTTTAAACAGTTTATAATTAGTTTTTAATGCTTTATAACAATTGTTTGTAATTTCAAGTTCAGATTTTGATATTTTAAACAATTAATAAAAAAAAATTTTTTTAGTTCTTGTTAAAATTTAAAAAAAATCTGTGACCAAATTTAGCCATTTTTTATAGATTGATTAGAGTGTTGCAGTTTTTAATAGTTTATGGTAAGTTTTGGTATTTTTTGACAAAATTTTATAAATACAATTTTGCACTTTTCAACAGTTTATAATAAAATCTTTGTTTTTCTGGCAATATTTTGATGTTTTAATGCTGGAATTAGCTAATTTTGACATTTTATAAAAAAAAAACTCTTTAACAATTTATGACAAAATGTTTAGGCTTTATAACCGGATTTTATTATTTTTTACATTAAATAAATTAGAATTAAATTTTCAACAGTTTTTAACTAAATTTTAGTGCTTTCTGTTAGAATGTTTTGATTTTTTAAGCCAGATTTTGTTATTTTTGAAATTTGTTTTTGATCGGATTTTTATGCATTCTAACAATACTTTGATGATTGAAAGGCAAATATTGCTATTTTTAACATTTTTTTAATTAATATTTTCACTTTTGAACAGTTTATAGGCAAATTTTTGTTTTTTTATTTAACATTTTTTAATCTTCTATAATTGGATTTTGTTTTGAGTTTTTATGAATAACATTTTGCAGTGTTCTACAATCAATAACAAGATTAAAAAAAATCTGTGCACATTTTTTCAAAACTGTTTGAGATAACCATTCTCAATATTTTACTACTCATACATGAAAGTTAACCCCATGACACCAAATAAATTAACGCATCTAAAATTTACAATTTTATTTAGCACGTCTTCTTCTTCTTTAACCTGTGTTTATCCACTGCTGAACGTAGGCTTCCTTCAAAACCACAGCCGTCTCTACTTACAAGCCGTGCTGATACGCTTGGCAACGTCGCATTCGGTCCCATAGGTGGGCCGGCCTACGTGAGGTTCGAACGGGAGAACTCGCTACACAAAATAACAAACGTAAATTATTAAATTAAATAAATGTAAATTTTAATAATATAAATCAAACTGTAATTAAAAAACATATAAAAATGAAAATAAAACTCTGGAATCAATAAATATGAAGTTTTAACTGTATATATGTAAAATGTAATTACACTTACCTATAACAAAATATTATATAAAAATGATAATTTCTGAAAAATCTAAATTATAAGAACCACAGATATGATTAATAATACACACAAACACAAAATTGGCAATAATAATCACAGACTTTATTAACAAAATATGCATTACATAAAAATTATAATTTATAATAATAACCGGTGATATAAATAATAAAACACAAATACAAAATTGGTAATATTTTGTCAAGTAGCAAGTAATTTAATCAAGAGTAGTCAACTAAATTACTCGCTAATTGACTAGTTTGTTATACTTTATATATACATAATATTAAAATGCAAAATGAGTAATAATATAAATTACAGGCGAAAGTTGAGTCTTATAGAAGCAAAAATTGCTTAGTCCACATACAAATAAGTTACATATAAAGAGCCAACAAATAAATAAAGTTTTAACTGTAATTTGCTGTTATTCGATTAACCAGCCAAAAAATTAAAAAGCATTGTTATCGCGCAATACATTTTTTTATAATAAAAGCTTTAGCGACTAAACAGATGCTTGCAAATTGATATTTACAGTAAGAGTTATTTTTAAATTAGCAACATGTTAATTACTTTTATATCAGTAAAGGAAACTGCTATATTAATAATTAACGGCATACAAAACCATCGCAACGAAAATAACTTACTTACGTACAATAAATATGTTTCCTGTTTTCTATATTAAAAAACATCACTGGCACTAATTTATAATTATATTTTTACAACACTTCTATAACTTATGATAATAACTACAGCCCGTTAGAGAAATTTTCTCTTCACAGGCTTTATCGATTTCAAAAAGTTTAAACAAAATATCACTTTTTTTTAATTACTTCGCACAAGCACTATATTTTTAAAAGGTCCATTGGTTTGTTTATACTGAACTAGTGCACTTTGTTCTTCATGTTGTAGAAATAAAAAACTACGGGATCCACTTCTCTCCAGTGTATACATCTTCTTGGCATCTAAAATAAAATAAAAAGTACATGTTATTATACAGGGTGTCCGGAAAATACGTGTACAACGTTTGACGACAGACTCCTGACGTCAAAATAGGTCGATCTAAGCCGACTTAGTTATATCCAAAATTGTCTCGTTTAGCCGGTAGAGGCCGTCAAAAAAAACAAAAGTATAACAAAGTTGAAAGTATCTATTGTAAGAAACTAAGTAAAACAAAAACATTACTTAAGCAAATGTGTAAAATGACCGCCATCTTGCTGAATACACTTATTAACACTCTTTAAAAAATGATATTGGACCCTATCTAATGTCTCGGGATTATTAAAATGGTTGCCTGCATTTAAAATCCGCTGCAATAAATCATCGCGTGTGTTTACCGGAGTCTTGTAAACTTCTGTTTTAATAGCGCCCCACAAAAAGAAGTCTCACATATTTAACTCAGGAGAACGTGGTGGCCATTTTACTGGTGCATCATTGCCTCTTTCAATCCATCGGTTGGGATATTGATAATGTAAGGTCTGCCGAACGGCAACGGAAAAATGGGGCGGGGCACCATCATGCATATACCACATTTCCCTCCGAAGTAAAAGGGGCAAATTCTCCAGAAGAATTGGTAATGTGTCTTGAAAAAATTTAAATAAATATTTCCATCTAACCTGTCTGGAATAACAATGGGACCAATAAGGTAGTGATCAATAATACCTGCCCAAATATTAATTTTAAATTGATGCTGATGATGTGCAACTTTAATGGCATGTGGATTTTCATCGGAATAAATATGTTCGTTGTGCAGATTGGTTACCCCAGATCTTGTAAAGCATGCCTCGTCAGTAAACATAATTTTTCTACAAAAATTTGGAACAAGGATTCTTTTGTTTCTAATAAATTGACAAAATGTAAGCCGCATGGGGGGATCAGTCGGTAAAAGTTCCTGGACTTTTTGTATGTGGTAAGGATGTAACAACTGTTCTCTTAAAACCTCATTGCTAATCGTTTTAAGAACATTTAACTCACGTTCTAAGAGACGGGTACTAGTACTTGGTTCTTCTTCAACTCTTTCCAGAATCATCTCTTCTGTTTCCACAGTTCGAGTTGTTCGCATACGATCCCTGCCTTCAAACTTTTTCTCAAAACTGCCCGTTTCCCGAAGATGACGCTCAATATTGGCAAATAATTGGTGGTTTGGTATTCGACGGTTAGGAAACCTCTCCATGTAAACCCTAACACTCTGACGCCCATTTCCTTGACAAAACCCGTATACCAGGAGCATGTCAACTTTCTGAGAGTTTGTATAATTTTCCATTTTTAATGGTAAAATGAACTTGTAATTCAAGAATGTTGATCGTATACTTGAGTAAATTTCATAGACTGGTGACAATTTGTCAATAATTGTCAAATTATTAAACGCCATAGCAACAAGGTCACTTAAAAAATTATTGTTACAGGTAATTTCTTTTTAATATTTACAAATTTTTGACGCCCTCTACCGGCTGAACGAGACAATTTTAGATATAACTAAGTCGGCTTAGATCGACCTATTTTGACGTCAGGAGTCTGTCGTCAAACGTTGTACACGTATTTTCCGGACACCCTGAACAGACAATAAAATTAAATCACTTTATTTAAATTATTTAAATACAGCATTTAACTATTATATGAGTGTATATTTATTAAATAATATTGACATTAAACTGGTTTTAATCACATAACCTAAAAACAAACTAAACCAAAACACCAACTTTATTTAAATCAAAAACATTGATATTGACTTATAAAGCAAGAAAATAAGTAGTATGACATTTTTCCTATGCACATATTATAAATATTTGTTAGACTTACCTTTATATATGAATTCAAAACACTTTAATAACACTTTTCCTACCACTTTCCCATGTATTTCAATACAAACTGATAGCCCACTTTCAGTGTTGCCAAGTTTCTATGAGCACGGCTTGTAAATAGAGACGGCTGTGTTCAAAACATTTCATCGGTGTCGGTCTTGTACGACTTGGTACCATCTTCTTCCTGCGGTCTGTCGTCAATCCACCTTTTCTGTAGTCATCCTCTATTACGGGTGGTTTTTCTTGGTCTCCATTGTAAAAGTCTGTGGGTCCATTTTTCGGTGTCTGCTTTCGCCACGTGACCTACCCAGCTCCACTTCAGATACATGATAAATTACATCTTTTACTCCGGAACTTCTTCTCAATGCTCCTTCTCTCCCTTAGACCTTGCTATTTATGCAAACCCAGTATGTTCAGTTGTATCGATAGTTAGTTTAGATTTATAGCGGATCAGCTAAAAAATAACTTAATGCCATTCAGTTGCATCGTGGTAAGTGTGTCATAATATTTAATATAAAAACACCTTCTCCAAGACTTTATGTTTAAAAAACATTGTTCCTCAAGGGTCAATGATTAACTAAATACTATAGCGGCCAACAACTTTGGTAGTTAGTAAATAAGTAGTAAATAATAAACGTTTATTTCTTATTTCTATTACTTAACATAAACATTTACCATATAAACTTAAATCACTTTTATTATAACATATAATCTTAATTACCCTAAACCCTGTTTTTAATTAATTATTTATTAGTTCCGTTTCAATTTGTTTTTGTTTTTTTGTTACCGCCATCATCCATTTTATTTTTCTTCCGTCTTTTTTTAGTACCTCATTTCTCTTTATTTACTTTTCTCTCATTGTTTCCTTCGCTTCTCCACACATCCTACACATTTGCTTTTCTTTGTCCATCCAAAACTTTCTCCTCATTTCCACATTTGAATTTTGCAATCGTTCTTTTTTCCATTTTTTCATACTTTTTTCTAGGTACTTTGGTAGTGCATCAGTTATAATGTGTACATAATTTGAATTGTACCTAGATTCAATTATCCGTGTTCTACGCTCTTGCACTTGTATGACTCTATCTCTTATCATAATTTCATTCCACACATTTCTATCTATTCTCAATCTATCTACTTCCTCACTAGCATATCCATTCCTGTTAAAATATTTTTCTCTGAATGCTCCTATTTTTTCTCATTTTCCTTTTATTTTCTCCTTCAAGCACTCTTGTAATATTTTACATTTATTTCTTTCTCTCACTTTTTACCTCATTGCACGCTTTCCTGCTTCTAATCTTTATTTGTCTATTTTAACTTCTTTCATTACATTGTATGCTGGGGTCTCTTTGTTTACTCCTAATACCCATCTCCAGTATTTTGTTTAAATAGCCTCAAATTTTTCCTGCACTTTCTTCCCCCAAAATAACATACTTTTTACTAAACTTTCAAACATCATTCCGTTTATTCTCATACATTCAAATTTTCTTTCACCAATATTTATGTGTTTATTTTCATTATTGTTCGTACAAAAACCATATCCTAGATATTTAAATGATTTTAATTCTTCAATTTCTATTTCATCCCATTTCTAGTTTTCTACTCTGTGTCTTCCTCCCTTCTATCTAAAAGTCATTATTTTTGTTTTATTTACATTTACTTCCAACTCTTTTTTTTTAAATATTTATTCAGACATCTAATTATTTCGTTCATTTCATTTGCTTGTTTAGCAACAACCACCATGTCGTCTGCATAAGCCAGCGACAACACTTTCACTCTGCCCACCACCACCACACGTCCACGTATACTTCTTTCAATTTTTTTATAGATGCTCATTTATTCCTCTTTTTCTCAAATACATCGACAATTTCTCTCTACTCACACTGTCAAATGCCGCTTTCAGGTTCAAGAATAGTGCATACAACTTTTCTCCCTTTTCTGCTATTTCCTTTTCTACTATATGGTGTAGTATGTATACATTATCCATGGCCCCTCTTCCTTTTCTAAACCCGGCCTGTCCGTCTGGCAATCTTATTCATCTCTAGTTCTTCACTCAGTTTTTCTTCTAGTACCATGGCGTAGATCTTGTATGCCGCACTTAGTAACGATATACCTCTATCATTTTCTGCAAGCTCTTAATTTCCTTTTTTGTGTATCCAACATAAAAAACCTACTCTACACTGACTAAAAAACCCTTTTCCCTTCCATGCTTCATTTATTATCTCGCTCAGTCTCTTAATCAGATCTTCCATACCATACATCCATGTTTTATTTTATTATTCCATCTACACCTGGCGCTTTTTGTTTTTTAGTCTCTTTATTTGCTTCCATATCATTTTTTTCGTTATTTCATCTACATCTTGATTCATTTGTTGTGTTCACATTGGTTGTTTATCGTTTTTTTTGTTCGATCCTTCATACAATTTTAAAAAGTGCATTCTCCAGTTTTCCATTGAAATTTGTTTGTTTTCTTTTTTTTCTCATTTTCTTTCCTTGTTTATGTATTTCTATCCATCTTCTTCAAAACGTATTTTTTTTATCTGTAATTCCTCTTTATTTTATACATTGATTTAACTTCTTTGCATTTTTTCTTGTATTCCTTTTGCGCCTTCTGATATTGTTGTTTTGTTGCTTTATCATTTTTTCCATAATCGTAATCTTTTTCTAGCTACTCTAATTATCTGTGTGCATTCTGTGTTCCACCATTTGCATTTTCCAAATAATTCTTCTGTTTGTATAAACGTTGTCTTTATTATTGCGTCTGCGACAGTGTTTTCTGATCCTGCCATTTGTTGTTCTACGCCTTTTTCTCGGAAATGTATGTTTCTTTTTTTTTTTTTTTGGTTTTCTGTTTATACTTCCATTTATATACACTTCTAGTAGCTGATGATCCAACTTTACTCTTTCTCCAATATTAAATTTGTCTATCTCTTGACACACTTCTTCATTAACAGTTACATAATCAATTACCGATTGTCCCTTTGCTCCTGTGTAGGTATATTTTCACTCTTCATCTCCATCTATGTTTCAGTTTAATGTTGTATGTAATGTCCAAGCCATTCTCTTCATTTCCATCATTTATTTTCCTTCTTTATTTTCTAGTTTATCTTTTGGCTCTCTTTTGCTTTTCTGTCCGTTGTTCTTTTTTTCTCCTTTAATTCCGGTCTTCTGTTTCTTGTATTGAGTTTTCTAACGTTGTTCTAATTTTTTTTATTCCCTACAACTTCGGTAGTTATACCAGTTAAAAAGTGTTTGTGTGTTGATGATTTGGTGGTCTATGTATCAGAATATAATACATCAACTTCAGACTACTATAAATAAAGTAAACCGAATTTGTAAAAACCGCATGCATGCATTATTATCGCATCAGCAAACCTCATCGCAATCTCGTTCTTCTCTTGCAAAGTACAAAAACCACGTGCGTTGAAACCTTCTGTTTCCTAGGACCTATTCGATAAGACTCTTTCCTTTCAAACACATATAGAAATGCGCGTTCTAAAAAAGCTTTGAACAATTATAAACTAGGGGCACAAAAATATGCACTTTTGCGACTGTACAAAACTGGTTCTATCCAGAATTGACTACGATTACACTATATACTCATTCAAATTTTAATAATATTATTTAAAAAAATAGTGTATTTTGACAAACATGTAATAATATAGTTTTAAATTCTAAAAAAACCTGTTTTTTGCAAAATTTATGATAATATAATAAGGTTTATTAATTAATTTATGATATAAATTAGTTTTCTGAGCAATTTTTGTTAAGTGTATTTTGGAGTTTTCTTTTCTTTTTTAAATTATTAAATTAAACTAATACATATACTACTAAAACCGTTTTATGAGAGACTAGAAGCGTACCACCCACATAAAATAAAAATAAAATAGAAAAAAACAATTATTATTAATTACATATAAAATTATTTATTATATGGTTTTGGTTTTAGTGTTAGATGCAACTGGAAAATTCCCATCTGGTATTGAATATGGTAATATCTTTGAAATGGGAAACTTTGATCAATGCTTGTCTATTCGCCAGAATATACCAGCTGGTACATTACGAGGAAAATATTGTTTAGCAAGTATTGACTTATCCAGTATAACCATTCTTCAACAAGACAACATTGATGTCAGTAAATATAATTTGAACACAAACAAAATTCTTTAATTTAAAAGTATATTAATATTTATCCTTAAAAAAAACTTTTTAGTTTCATGTAAGAGAAGATGTAACTACACCAATTCTTGGATTCTGGGCGGCATGTGTACCAAGTGCGTGTCCTGCATCAGATATACAAAAGTTATTTAAATTCGCATTTCTTCACTTTGATGACGTAATGTGTCAGACTGAAGACTCGCGGCCAAAATTAACAACAGGCGACATAATATTTTTGTACGTACTTCTTTACTTGACTTATTCAAATTTAGAAATATCTTGATTTATTATAATATTTTACATTATTGCTAATTAGAGAAAAATGTATTTACAGAAGTTGCATCGGATTTGTCGCATTGTTAGTAGTTTTATCAACTGCATATGATATGTACTTAGATTCCGCTAAGAGTTGTAAGTATTTTTTAATCTAACTCCTGTTTAGAAATTGCACATCGCATGTACCTAGTTATTTAAAAATTATATAAAAATATGAATTCAGTTGTAAATAAATATTCTAATACTTCACAATATAATATATATAAACAGATACAGAAAATTAAAAAGATTAAAAAATTTCAAATTTGTTTTTTAAAAACAATTGGATTTCTTAGTATAAACTAATTATATTGTAATTTCAGATCCATTGTGGGATGTTCTGCTGTCTTTCTCATTAAAAACAAATTGTGAAAAACTGTTTGCAGTCTCGGATAGTCCAAAACAATTGAAATGTTTAGCTGGTATAAGAGTTATTAGTATGATGTGGATCATATTAGGTCATGGATATTTAATGACAACATATATACCTACTATGAATATGAAAGATATATTAAATGTAAGTAACTAAAAATTTAATTTAACATTAATTCTTGTAAAATTAGCTGTATATTTTCTTAAGTTTGCATTTTATTAATTGTTTAATATAACAATCAAATATTTGTTTGTATTTTTAAGCAATTTATATATGTTTGCATTTAAAATGAATTATTTACGTATTATAAATTGAGGCTGCACTTACATTATCACATTTGTTATGTCACAAAACAATAACATTATCCTTCCTGTGTTGAATATTGAATTATTATTTATTCACCCTGCGAATTGTCTGAATATATATTCTGTATGTGTTTTGCTTTTCAAGTATCAGAAATAAATATTGCATTCAGCCAACAAAAATATTGAATGCCGTGCACACAATATAAAAAGCTTTAAGATAACATTTTCGTTTTTAGTGGTTTTTAGATCCGGGAAGTATGTACCTGCTTGGAGCGACTGTATCAGTAGACACATTCTTCCTTTTAAGCGGTCTGGTTATGGTATATGTGTGTATGGGAATGAAATCTATGAGGCTGATGGATGTACCACTATATTATTTACACAGATATCTCAGGTTTGCAACTTATCAATACAATAAATTGTTATATCGCGTGTGTTAATATACTTCAAAAAATTCTGAGATGATATTGCATTTTTTTTTTATATTGCAGATAGTTTTATTATTGCTTTAAAAATAATAATATATAATTTTATTTTAAGTAGTTACTACTATATAAATAATATACAAATAAATGTATATTAAAAATATGCATTATTAAAGTTTTAGCGAATACTAACCACATGCTTTTGGTATCAGTATAGAGCGGATTTAATTTAATATGTCGTATGGTAAAAAAAACTTTTTAGGATTCAATTTTTTTATGACGCAATGTATTTTACTAGCAAGTAGGTACAACAACTAAAAAAAATTAACTGTGTTGAAGCAATTAAAAAATAAAATAAAATTGACTACTAAACTCACTATACGTGTTTACCGCCGCATTGATTGCAATAAAATACATTCCAATTTACGTAAAATAAAGAATTTTTTTTTTGGTTTTAAGAACCGATACTTTTAGATCACGTTTGTGTTTACTATAAACTCCGCAAATAAATTGAAATTGAAGTAAACGCAATGTAAATACTAGCAAGTCCTAGTATCTGATACTAAATGTAAATATGGCATTCATGGACTCACACTTATGTCCTAACTTGGTAAATGGCAAAATACATTTTTTTGTTTAACAAAAATTAAAAACGTTATGTTTATCCGGCACAGAAACTGAAAGTTATTAAGTTGGCTAGTAAAGTACGTCTGCACTGCGGTCTCTTGATCGTGCATTTCTGGTTGAAACTTTTCTAGTAGTTCATAAAATTCAAAAACTTTTGCCAAAAAACTATTTTTAATTCTCCTTAATGAAAGCCTTTCACCTGTTAAACAAATATATACCAAATATTTTTCTGAATTCCTTTTATACGCATGTAGTTGTAAGCTTTTGCAGATTTGTTTCTATATTATTGGACTAATGTGTAATGATCCTGCTAGAAATAGCTTTGTGCGCTTAATTCTCAGATAGTTTTCCATAAGTTGCTGTGTTTCGTCTCAAGTTAACTACAGAATATTTATTTTACAATTTTGTATAAACTCCCAAAAACAAGTTCAGGTCCAATAAACGTTTCTGTAATTTTTTTTAATTAATACGCTTTAAGGTTTATTTGGTAATCAGATCAGGTGTACCATGTTGTTTGTAAATAATGCCTCCGGTCTAATTATGCACCTCAATAGTGTGGTTCTGTTCTTTAATAAAGTCCGAAAGCTTTTACCAACAGATTGTCTTTAATTATCTTTGTTAGTTAGCTTGTACTTACCAAAGTTAACTGTGCTTTGCCTATTGCATACTTCACATTCACGTAGCAAACGCAATAAAATCCTTTTGTTTTTCAAACACCTGCTGGATACGAGGATCGTCTTTATTCCCTTTCTTTACATATGATACGCTTTTGGTATTTTGTAATAGTCCTGTTAGGAACAATCTTGTGGGATTATTTCCTGACAGTTTTTCTCCAGATTGTTTTGTTACTTTTCAAGTTTGCTTTAGATTATTTCCTTTCCGGTCTTGTATAACATCCCAAAAACAAGTTCAGATCTAATAAACGTCTCTGTTTTTCTTTTTTTTGAAAAACTGATCCGTCTTGATGTTCTTTTCCAAATCTTGGTTTTTTGATGTCCAGACCAGGTGTACTCTGTGAATTATACGTTTATACAAGCTATAACCAGTTTAGATTTTACTACTGTCAAATTTATTGACTGATTTCATTAAAATTGATACCTGATTATAACTAATTTTGAGTTGCTGATTTCAAAAATAATAACAATTTTTGCTTACCACATCAAGTTTTTGTTCTACATATCGTCGTTTTTAGTCTTTTTTTTAGTTTTTATGCTTTTATCGTTTAAATTCATATACCAATGCAATAATAACTTAATTGATAAAAATTTGGGGAACAATAGGACTAATTAAGATAAAAAAAATCATAAAAATTTATAGATAGTGTTATGAAAATTATACAATTTACACACGTTTTTGTTGCCAGAAGTGACAAAATCAAATAATTTTAATTTTTAAGAAATAAATTTTTGTTTGTAGAATTTTCTCGAGTTTTGTACTCTAGAAAATTCCTAAACAATCTCTTTTAATGTTCCAACAAGAGTCAACCATCATGTGAGTATCTCACCTTTCATGGTATCGCCTCTCCATAACTTTTAAATATTGGTAAAAACGTTTACCCTGCTCATCACTTACCCTACTAGATTTTCGGGAAAATTGTCAAAATAACTAAAAAAAAATAAACTTTTATGCTTCATTATAAATCTTTGAACAAATTCAACATAATTATTATTTTCACTTCATTCATAAAACTTTAAAAAATTAAATCGTTGACTAACTTTCTAATTTGTAGCCCATCAAAAATGCCAGCTTTTCAAAGCTCAGTTTGATAAATTCATCCCATATGTATTTAAAACATTGACCATTCTAACTCTAACAAACTGCTTCATTAGACCCAGTTTTCTGTAAAGAGGAGAAAATATGATTTTTGAACGCTCTACTAAAGGTTAGTGTATTACCCCCAACATTTATACCACTTCTTGCCGGCCAATGTTTCTGAATCCAATGCTTGTTCCTGGTTCTGCTGTCCCATAAACACAAAAAACATAGATATTTCGCAAATCTTCCTTGTTGACCAAAAAAGTAGTTGGCCATTTTAAAATCCACGCAGATGATTCACTTATGATCTTATTACTTAATTAGCTCTTCTCTGAGAAGGACTTAATGCCTAATTAGATTCAATTCAATATTTATTTCCATTATAAAGCAAAACGCACTTGAAGCTCTTCTTCAAACTGTTTAAAAACAGTCTGGCTTATCATAGCAATAAACTAAATTACTCTCCACTTGAAAATATTGTAAAAACTCTTTTTTCTGGTACGATAGATTCTAACTTTAGGAAGCTAGCAATACTGATGCTTTTTTTTAAGATTTAAATCTCTTACTAAATTATTTAATTTGGCCTGGTCAAATCTATAAGGTGTATATTGTGTAAAGAAACCGCATTCAAAATCCATATCAGCAACCTGTTTCTCAATTTCATCTGCAAAACCTCCTGCGTCCTCAAGTAATAGAAATTCCTTAAACACTGGCACAAATACTTCTTCAGAAAAGAGTATTAGGCGCATTGCTGATTCTAAGTTTGAGTATGTGATTTTTTTGTCTAGTTTTTTTTGTTTCCACTGATTTTTGTTAAACAGAAATAACAATCGTCTACGTGATTTTTAAGCTCTCGCGATATCATTGGAATGCCAAATGCCAGTTTTTCTTGCTTTCCTTTGCTCCACTGTCGTACATTTTCAAGACAAGGTTTACATACTTTATGTGAAGCCCAAGACTTGTTTTGACCTGCAAGTCGCTCTGACTAGACACAGTGTAGCTTCGACATACATAGCAAAATCTATCTGGTGAGTTTTTCCAAGTAGGAATTTTACTTGCACACGTTTGTATATTTAAGAAACTAACTTACAGTAAACACATCTGAAACTTTTGATTGTAAAACAACAACTGACCAATTGCTATCTGCAAGGCCTTAATAGAAAACATATTGAACAATAAGATTTAAGTTAAAATTGAAATAAAATGACTAAAAAAAATGAAATTGACTGAAAAGTGAATAAGTAAAAAAAATCAAAATGTGATAGATCAAAAACTTGACGTAATGGGCAAAAATTGTTATCATTTTTGAAATCAACACCTTAAAATTAATTAATAACAAGTATTAGATCTAAGTCGCAAAAAAGTAAAAACTTGTTTCCCCCAGTAATTGGTCTGCTAGAGTACAGTCCCGACTCAATCATGTTTCTGGCACAATTGTTTTTTTTCTTCTGTAAATCCATTTGTTTGTACTCTGTATGCTGCTTATCTCGCCTCAATCATTAGAAATTAATGTAATGATGGCAGTAAGAGTAATTAAGAGTAATATTTTTACGGCTGCTGTGAGCGTTGTTATCATAAGCCCCGTTATTAGCAGACATGCCAACCTCAATACTTTTCCTAGTTTAGTAGTCGTACTCTTAAGAATAGTTTTTATCCCATACTAGTGCCTCATATGTAGGTAAATGTACAAGGTAATACGAAAAAAAATTTCAGAGCAGCTCATCTCCAGATTTAGCCTTCTGGCTTCATTGATTCGAATATATGAAATCCTTTTGTGAAGACACTCAAGTCCTGAATGTATGTGGACAACTACAATTTTTTATAGATCTAAGAGCAAAATTAAAAAAAAAAATCACTAAAATCCCACGGACATGTTGACAGATGCTGATCTAAATTTTTGAGAGCGGCTGCAATCGTGCATCAACATTGATAGCCGCCATCGTATTTTTTTATACATCTATACCTCGGACGGGTCCGTCAAACCCTTTATAAAATAATGCAGTTAAAATTATTAAAATATTTATTTATAAATAAACTTTTGTACTACATTTTATATTATACAAAATAAATATTACAAAAATCTTCATTATGATCTTTCCAAGTTTCTTTTAATACATTTTCCAAATTTGCAAAGTTTTATTAGATATTTTACATGAGCAAATATGACGTTTTTTTCTGCAAATGCAAAAAACACTAAAATGACAAAAACCAGCAAATATATATTTTTAACTTTTTTTTTTTAAGGACGTAGTGAGGTCTTGGCCTCAGCAAGTAGCCCTTGAGAATAACTAACGCAAGGCATTATCTTTCGGTTTTCTTCTCTTCGTTAGTTCTGTTGTCATTTTGTCCTTATCATGTCTGTCTTTAGTCTATTATTAGTTTGAGATGAGCTGGTTTCGGCCTTGTGGGATTCACGCAGACTGCTGAGGCAACACATGCTTTCCCCAACTTATCTCTCACTATACCCTATTTGTTGTCTGTCCTATACTGACGTTCATCTCTCCTTTCTGCCATTCTATTGTTAATCAGCCTAGTTGTTTGATTTGTCCTTAGATGTCTTCTTAGTTTCTTTAAATCTTTATTCACTTCTTTGTCGGCGTATCTTCTCTCTTTCGTAAATATTTTGTGGAGCTCCATTAGGTGTACCCCCTTTGGAACTCCTAGGTTTGCCAATTTAACTTCTAAGGATATTCTTGAGTCTCCATTTGAAATTATTTCTTTGTGTCCCCTGGTTGCCAAGTATACTCTGACCATTTCAAAGATTACATTGTCAGTCAACCTCAAAATGGCGTATCTACCATTTGAAAATTCTCTGGTCAGTTCCGTCAGTTTTCTTTCTTTGAGCAGCTCTTTTCTTTTTTTCCTTATTTCTGCAATTTCGGTTGGTACTAATGTTTTATTGTATATTCTTTTCTTGCCTACTGTCTCCTCTTTCATTCCTTGGTAGCCATGGTTGTCTTGACCTTCTTTGTATTTTTTCTCTTCATTGCTTTTTTCTATGTTCTTTTGCTTCCACTTAGCTTCTCTTTCCTCCTTCCTTTGTCTTCTGTGGTTTTTGATGTGTGTGTTTACTTCCATTTTTGTTTATCTATATCTTGAGTTTTCAAACTTCTCTATCTTTTTTCTCATTACTGCCGTTGCATAGTTTCTTAATGCTCTCCATTTGTTTTTGTCAATCAGGCAAATATTAATTATTGAAGATTTATCAATTTTGTTTTCCAATACTTTCTCTAACTCTTTCATATTATTCTCCCACGCTTCGCACTCTATTAGCGTATGTTCTGCGACGTCATACATTCTTGGCAGAATATACATTTCTCTTCTTTCTCCATTTTATTTATATTTTGTAAATACTTTCCAAAGGCTCCATGTCCAGTGAGAAGTTGTGTTGTATAGTAACACGTCTCCGGTTTATTCTCTACCCATTCCTTTATTTCTGGTATTAACTCTCTTGTCCATTCACCTTTTTCTCCGTCTTTCCACAGAGTCTGCCATTTTTTCATTCTATTATCTTTTGCTTGTCTCTTTGCTTCTTGTTTACTATTTCCTTCATTTACCAGTTTCGTTATGTTAAATTTTTCTTCTACCATCAAATCTGCGGGTAGTGTCGCCGCGATTACCTCTAGCGCTTCTTGCGACACCGTTCTGTAAGCCCTACATATCCTTAACAAGCTTGCTCTAATGGCTCCTCTTATTTCTTTTCTGTTTTTTTTTTGTCTTGTAGTTTACATTTGGCCGCGCGCGCCGTTGCTATTAGCCTTCTTGCCTCTTGTCCTGATCCTCCCTTGTTTGGCATGAGCCTACTTAGCATCCCTTCCATTTTTTTTGTTCCTCTTACCGCTTCCTTAATCTGTTCGTTCCATCCTTTTGCTTTCAGTGTAACTCCAAGGTATTTAATCTTCTTCCCTATGGTTATTATTTGTTCACCTACCTGTATTTTTCCGGTTCCTCTATTTGTCCTCTTTGTCGATAACCATGCCGCTTTCGTTTTCTGCGGTGCTAATTCTAGCCCTTTACTTTTCATCCATCTCTTTATCATACTATTTGCCAACTCTAGCTTTTCCTTTAGTACTTCTGTATCTGCATCCCTACCTACTAAAGTTTAGTCATCAGCAAATGCCGTTATCGTCACCCCGTCTGGCAGCCGCATTCCGAGAAGCTCAATATATACTAAGTTCCATAATTTGGGTCCTAGTGCTGAGCTTTGTAGTACCCCTCTGGTCAGTCTAAATTTACCCTTCTTGGTCACTAAGTTTCTTCCTTGTAGATAACTCCATATTATCTTGATCGTTTTCTTTGTCAATTCTTTCTTTTTTGCTGCTTCTATAATTGCTTCCCAAAGTACGCTATTAAACGCGTTTTGTATATCCAATGCTATTATGATGCAATGCTGTCTTTTCCCATGTGGGCCGCTGTTTGCTTCTTTTGCTACCGCTTTTACCTTCTCGATAGCTCCTGGCGTCAATGTATTGATTAAACAAATCGGTCTATACGTTTTTGATTTACCTGTTTCTTTCTTCTTCTCAATCAGCACTAAGTTTGTCTCTTTCTAACATTTCGGGACTGTTCCTTCATTTAGACATCTGTTTATTATTTGTGTTAATTCTATTTCGTATCCTTCTAACGCTGCTTTCACTATCTCCGCTGTTATCTTGTCCGGACCTGGTGCCTTATTGTTAGGTAGTTCTCTTATGATCTGTTTCATCTCCTCCACTGTTGTCATATCTGCTTCCTTTTCTTCACTTGTCTCTGTTGGTTCTTTTACCGCTCTTCCTTTGGGAAACAATTTCTCAATTATTTTTTCTTCCCTTTCCTCTTCCTTTAAGCTCATTCCCTTTAATCTTCCTTCCAGTTTATTCATTGCAATTTTGTACGGTTTTCCCCAGAGGTCCTTATCTATGGAATCTATCATATCTTTCCAGCATCTCTTCTTGCTGTCTTTTATCCCCTTCTTAGTGCTTTTCTGTCCATTTTTAATTCGTCTTCTGTCTCTGCAGTGTCTTTCCCTTTTCGTTTCTGTCTTTTGATCTTCCTTCCGGCTTGTATTGCTATTTTCCTGCTTTCCTTTATCTCATTGCACCACCAGTACTTGTATGTACTCAAAATAATAATGTCGTGACTCTATTTATCAACAAATAACACATAAACTATATGAGGATCTTCCGGGCACGACGTATACATAGATGTGATAGGTATATAAAATTGCTTTTATTTATTACTATGATTTTTTTTAAATATAGTATGACAATAAATAGCTTCTAGTATGTTTGGATAAAGCATTCCTTGACAGAAATAATTAAATTATACGCAATATAAAAATGGCATAACAATGAACATAGCAGTCCATTAGATCCCACTCATGCATCCTAGAGTTAACGTGATAATGAGTTAGTTTTACATTATATTCTAATTGTTAGAAAAATAATTACGAACTACTTATATATTAAATTTTTAATATTTAATTACTGTAGAATTATAATGTTATAATAATTTGTTTAAATCCGCTCTTTATTACTTAAGCATGCAACACTAATCATAATAGCTATTTGAAAATAAACTTAGAACCAGATTTTTTCATCTCAGAGTAAAATAACAAATATTGTTAAATAAATGATTAGTAAATTATCCTGTTTTTTGACCCACAAGTAAAGTTAATGCAAAACACTTATAATTGTTTGAACATACATTTGCAGACAATCTAAAATATCTGCGACAAAATTAGTACTAACAAAATGCAAATAATACATTTAAGTCTCCATTTACTATTCAATAGAAAAATATACATAAAAAGAATAAAGTTCCAAGTAAAGTCCCATTTAGACTAATCACCAACTACTTACTTTTCACTTTACTTAAGAACGAAGGGTTTAGTTTATATAAAAACTACGTCATTTCAATAAAATCTAAGTTGCATTTGATTACAAGACTTTAATTAAAATTGACCTTCTAGTCTTATTCTAATAAAAATTTATGTATTTAATTTATTTGTGTAGATTGTAAAATATTGTACAATATTAATTTTTGTTATAAATAATTTTTTTATAGATTGACTCCTGCGTTAGGTGTTGTAATAGCTTTACACGTAACTGTTCTCAAACATATTGGCAACGGTCCTCTTTGGCCAGTAATGTCCGAATTTATGATGATAAAATTCTGCAGAGACTATTGGTGGTCTAATCTACTTTATATTCAGAACTACGTCAATCCTAATGAACAGGTAAGTGATTTACTATAATCTGCTATGTCAAATAATTATCAATAATTTCATTAAAAAAATTACATAAAAGATAGTTATTTATGCACCAAAGTCCAATACAATGAATTTAATGCCTGAAACGCGACGTGTTCTAGCAAAAAGACCTATAGCCAGGGGATTGAAGTCGCCGATGAGCATTATTATCTATATGACCATTTTATTTTAGTATATTTTTGATTAGAATGTTGCCTTGAAATGTTGTTAAATTAAATAAATAGTTTCATATTTTACATTGTTTAAAAATACATAAACAAGTATCAAAAGTTTTATAAAACATCTTTAGGCTTTTATGAAATAGAACATTGATTTTGCATACTAAATCGACGAGTTTATACAGATCCAAAAATTTATATGTAAAAGATATCCAAAATGTAAGTATTGGGTTTTGCAAAGCAAACAAGATATTGTGCAGAAGCGGATAAACGTAAAATTTTTAATAAACATTTGAAAAATTGCATAAAAATGTCTTTTTGGTTTTTCACGTAAAATAATTTGCAGATTTTAAATCGGTATAAGGTATATACTTTAAATATATATATATTTTTAATTTTGAACAATTTTTGTAGTTACCGGAAATATCTAGAAGAAGACAAGTTTAATCTATGGCAAGCCACTGATCCCGGTAGATGGTCTGCTGAAACAAAAGCTCCTGAGTGACGTGGTTTTCCTTTAATCAAACTAAATCAAAAGTTAGTTAATTTTCTTAAAAAAATGCGTTTGCCATAAATTTTTTTTCCAGTTTTTGATTTCGTAACACAAACACTTTTCTATAATTTTTAATATTTGTTAAATTTCAATGTTTGTTTCCTTTCGGTTTCTTAGGTCAACTCTTACCTCAAACAGCTGCCTTTTTACTTATTTATTTCTATTTTTTACCGTTTCCACAATAATTTTGTGTATAGCCTCTCAATTCTTTATATTTTTACTGATTTTGAAGTTATCGAAAATTGTTTTTGTTTCTAGGCACATGCGTTTGAAAAAAATGATTGTAACGCTTAAAATACTAAAAAATGTTTTGGGTTTTGTAGTAGTAGGTTTGAAAATGTTTTTGCGCTTAGGTACCTCCCTCTAATGTTTGCAAAAAAAGGTTAAATTTTAATAATACTAACAAAAATTTATGTTTAGTACGAATGTCCTTCCGAATTAAACAAAAAAAAACAATAAAACTTTTCGGCAAAGCAGGTGGACGTCTCTGTTGAAAGCCACCGACCCCAATAGATGATTTAATAAAAAAGAAAGCAATGCTATTTGATTTAACTTCGAAATTTGAATTAAAAACTGCAAAAAATAAAACATTTTTTTTGTTGGTAGTCTTTATAGCTACACAGTGGCAATCTTATTTATTAAAGTGGGTTAATCTTAAAACAGAATCATGCTTTTGCGGACACTGTCACATCGGTAGTCTGAGTTTGATTCTTAACAGCGTTAATAACTAATTTATCTAACAACTAACTAACTAGCAAATTGCAAATCATCGAAATATCTGTCTAATAAACCTCTCTAACGGTGGGGTGTGGATTTTACTTTTAAACTGTAGGTTTGTAAGATATGTAAAACAATTGCACCACAAACATACAAAAAGCAGCTGCATACTTCTTCTTAACGTGCTTATTCATTACCGGATGATAATTATCCACAAAACATTTTTCATTTTGTTTAAAATTCTTCTTTTTTCATGCTTCCTCTTACTATCTAACTTTCCTTGAAGTATTTGTTGCAAAAAAAACATATTTTTCTAGAATGTCTCATTATATGTCCAAGATACCAACTGTCAATCTATCTCAAGTTTGCACCTTAGATACACTTTTGCTAACGCAAAATTAACATTATTGAGCAAGAAACTTAGTGTTAAACGCGTTTATAAAAACAAATGTCTACGCACTTATACTATCAAAATGTCTACAAATTTTGTCTTTTTGTCTTAGCGTTTCTGAAGCCAACATGATTGATGCATGTAACGCTAGTTGTGGCAAAAAATGCGCATATAGCAAGAAACATAGTAGTAAACGTGTGTATAAAATACATTTTTACACATATAATCTACCAAACGTCTACAAATTTTGTTTACGGCCAACACAATTGAGTGTAACGTCAGTTGTGAGCAAGAATCCCCTTATAGTAACAAATTTAGTGTTAAAACGTGTGTACAAAACCCGTTCTTACGCATTTAATCTAACAAAATGTCTAAGAATCATGTATAGGATACTTGAATCATGGCTTGGCTGATATTAATAACTCAAATCTCGGCGCATAAACTGTTGCAGTTTTAAGCCCCAGCTCCAACAGAGCATTTTAAGAAATTATGGCATATATTTATTTGGAACTTTAATTTAATACATAATTAATGTCCATGTAACAATACATTCAATATGAGAGTGTAGCTGGACCAAATACTAGGCCTTGTCAGTATCTATAGCGTCTTCATTATCTCTATAAAGGGTTTGGTAGTATACATTATATAATTAATTTGTAGGTTCATATTCAAAAACTGTGTGGTAGTAACACAAATGTAAACACTATAATATCGGCCCATAAAAAGAAATATTTATTTGTTTGATACTGCTAAGTGTTTGGTTAGGTCAAGATGACTATCAACTTGCGTTTGGCTTTTGTCAGTATTTTTTTTCTTGTAAGGTGGAAATGCATTAAGCACATTGTGTGGAGCTCCCGGTTTTCCGTATACCCACTAAAACTCTGAACCTCTTTATCCTCCTGAGCTTGCAGAATCACCGTTGTGGTATTACTTCACAAGTCCAAGACACTTTCAATTTTTGTTTTCTAAGTCTTATCCTTTCCTCTTCTTCTTTGTTGCTTGCACTTTCCACCACAAGTGTGTGCTCTGAAATATCCGTTTCCCCACAGTAAGAGCAGCCGTCATGCATTGCAAGACACATTTCCTTTAAGTACAACCCAAAGCATCCGATAGGATCTGTGTGAGATGGTAGTTTAGATTTCCATGTTTCCTGTTTAAACAAAATGTCATCACGAAGATAAGAATCTGCGACATTTTGGCTACATCTCATTCTTTTTCCCATTTTTGCATTGTCTTTATTCTATTGGTTATTTTGTTTTTTTTTTGGTCAAGAAAGTGTATGGGGATTGTTTTGTTATTGCCTGTACAGCCTTAGTCGAGACTGTTCGGTAGGCACTTGCAATTCTGATTGCCATTTTCCTTCTGGCTCTTTAAAATTAACCTGTGTTTTTTAATCTTGCAGCTTTCTTTCCATATAAACGCAGCGTATAACAATATCGAGTCCACAGTTGCTCCGATTACTTTGTATTAATCCGCTGTTGGACTATCCACATTCGACATGATTCGTTTTGATTGACCTCTGTTATGTGAGGTCCAATGTTCCAGTTTTTCCCTATTCTCATCCTTAGGTATTTAATACTATTTTGGGATTTGATTGTGGTGTCTCCTAGATTAATCTTGACTTGACGTCCGTCTTTTGTGTTGCCAGCTTTAAGCCCATCTTCTCGATCCACTTCCTAATCATATAGGACACCCATTTTGCGCTATCATCTATTTCTCTTATGTTATTGCCCCTGACCATCATAGCAAGATCGTCCGCGTGAGCTATTGTGATAATTTAAGTCATAGTAAATGTTTCACAAAGTGGGGCTCAGAACGGAGCCCTGTGGCACCCCGCAAGTCATATCCAAAGTTTTTCCGAAACTGCACACTATAGTTCTATCCTGTAGATAGTAGCATATTATCTTCTTGACATATGTTGATATTTCCCTTTTCTCCATATTATAGATGATCAATACGGCGTATTTATGTGTAGGGTGCGCAGCTACTTGACCTCCTCTGAACCAATGTTGGTTCTCACTGAGTCCTCCATTCCAATCTATTTCCTCTGAGTCTCTTGTTGAGAGCTTTCCTAGCGTGTTCAGTAAGCAAATAAGTCGGTATGTCTTGCCTTCATGCCTTTTTGTGAGTTTCTCAATTAACACTAGTATTGCCTCTTTCCATTTGTCGAATACTTTTAAACAGAACTGCGGTTTTTGTGTCGCTACCGCTCTGATGACTTCCGGCGGGATCTGGTCTGTGCCGTGGGCTTTTTTTAAATTATTTCACCTGCCATTTGTATTTCTTTTTCTGTGCAATCCGGTATCACAATCACGTCTACTCTTAGCTCTACTCTTGTTGTTTTGCCTTGGTTAAAAAAAAGTTTCCTCGCTTCAGCCATTACTTCATCTTCTGTCAATGTTAGCGGGAATCTTTGGTTTATTTTATCAGTGACAAATCAAATCAAAAAAATCCAAAATTTTAAAACATTCTAGATTTTAACTGTTTTTAAAATTTTTAATCATAATTAAGCCAAACGTTACTGTAGTAGTTGAGTACGTCTGTAGATTTCCAATAAAAAAATGCCTGACAAATCAGTAATTTCCAATACATTTAAAATTTTAAGAAAGACAGGATTAACTTCATTGTGGTCGCAAAAAATAGTATTTTGCGCTTCTTCAAAATAAAAGAACAAATCTTAAAGCACTTTGATAAAACGCCTTTTATCAGTACGCGGATATGTCCTTTGCAATAAAAATATACGCAAAACATTGTGAACTAGACTTTGCAAGCAAAACGATTGTTTCCATATCAACTGCAATTCAAAATTTGTTACCTGATGACTTACCGAAAACCAGTGATTTAGACTAACAAAGCATTTTTTACTTACGCTCACATTTGAGAAAACATTAATGTCGTACGCAATATCTATTAATATCAATTTTTCTGCAACAGTAAATACTCATCAATTAATGTCTAAAAGATCCAGTTTTTTTCATTTTTTGGAAAATAATTTCAATCAATCTTAAGCGACATACCTTTAAATGATAGAGTAAACAATTAGTTCCAATTAGATGGTTCCAACCCACTGAACTCTACCAGTCCATCAATGGTTACACGGCAAATTCTAGAAAGATGGATCGGTCACAGTCAAAGCCTTGGTCTCTCCGGACATAACTTTTGTATAAAATATGATAAAAAAAAAACCATTAACGACAAAGATGTTATCTAAAAAAAGATTGTTCAAGCAGCTGAAAAAATTACACCTGCAAAGTGGCGTGCTCAGTCTGTTATTTGTAGTTGTAAGCTTTGTATTGACAATAGTGGCAGTAGTTTTATTCAAATTTTATAAATTTTCAAAATTTATCCATTTTGTAATAAATTTAATGAAACAAGACGTGTTTTTCTTTTCATTCAAGCTCGGAAGAGGTGCATTTTTGAAAAGTTTTATTTTATCCTATTAAATCAACCCTGAACATTTATGGTTTAACTATAGATCACCTCTTATAAAACTAGACCTCATTTAAATTTAAAAAGAATGAAAAACAACAGTATAGGCAAACTGACAGGTTTTGCCCAGGAAGCCAAACACATACCAACGTCCACAATACTACACTACTAAACGACAACAAATAAACCTGGAAGAATAAAATACGAAGTATTTAGATGAACTTTAGAAAAAGCCTAGACAACATCTTTCATAATACATATAATATAGAAAACACTATAAGAAAAAGAGTTGTGTAATGTAAAACAAACCTGAAAAATAAAAGTACTACAAAGCATAAACATGCAAATAATGGGATATAATATTCTTTCTATCTAATATCATGTCCAAACATTAAAAAAACAAAAATATAAATATTACATCACAAATGATGATCAACTATCTGTATAGTCATTCCGTTGCCAGTATATAAGATGCTCTGCAAATGATTTTTGTCGTAAAATTGCTAATTTAACTAGCAAAAATTAAGTTTTTAAATGTAGACGATAAAATTATAAACAATTTAAATCAATAAGCCGCAACTTGGAAACTAACAACACTAATATCAAAATAACTTTAATTGATTTTTAATGTTCATTTACTCTTTATTACTATTTGTACTAAATTAACCATTGTTTTTTTTTTCAGTGCGTTGGACAAAGCTGGTATTTGGCCGTAGATACGCAGCTATTTTTATTATCTCCATTAATTCTAATACCAATAAAAAAATATTTCAAATTTGTAGCTATTGCATTAGTAGTATTGACAGGTGTTACAATTGGAGCATCATTCTTTGTCGCATGGCATTATGAACTAAACGCTCTAACAGTCGAGTAAGTTTACAAAAAAATCAGAAAAAATTATATAATATAATAAATAAAATACTAAATTATACAAAGAATGTCAGTTTACAAGCATTTTAATTTTAGGCCAGGTGCAAACCAAGTAGATTACATATCACAATATTATATACAAGTCTACACCAGAGCAGGACCATGGTTACTAGGATGTATATTAGGTTACTACATATACCAATACAAAAATGGCACACTCAAAGTAAAAATTGCATGGGTAAGTTATTAAAATATATTTGGATAAATAATACGAGTTTAATAAATAACTTAAATTCAACAAAAAAACATTTTTAAATTTTGCGTTCAAAGTGATCTCATTAAATGACGCTATTGAGTATCGTAAAAAACCGAAATTTTATTATATTTTAATAAATTAGAAATTAAAAAAATTAGAAAGCATTCAATAAAAATGTGTCTTATAAAATAAATTTCCTAGTTTTATTAATTATATATAATATAAGTTTGATCGTAATATAGTTTTCTTACTTCCCAATCTTATTTTTCTTGTAATAACAGTATAATTCTAAAGATTGTAAAAGAGCCAATTACCAAACTCAATGCACCTGAACCATTCACAGTAATATTACTTTGCACTACTTGTGAATAGAACATCAAGTTTACATCCTAACTTTATTATCTGAATCATCAGACATGCACATGTTTCATGTAATTATGCAAAAACTATTCCATTATATAGTTCTACTAAAATTTTCTAATTTAATTATTGTTGTTACAGCCAATAGCACTATTACTTTGGATCATTTCGCTGGCTGCTTTATGTGCATGTGTGTTTGCCGGTCATAATCTTGTGACTGATAATGACAGAGTGCTCAACTCTTTATATATCGCTCTTGTCAGACCAGCATGGGCAATTGCACTAAGCTGGATTGTCTTTGGATGTATTACTGGTTATGGAGGTAAGAACATAATTAACTGAACTAACTTTAATGAATTAGAATTAACAACTTATAGCAACATTTTTTTAACAATACAGTTGTAATAACAAAATGAAACAAAAAATAAGAATAATTTATAACAAATTTCCTTCTTCTATGAGTAATTAAAAGCTTTCAATATCTAACTTTTTATTAAAAATGATGAATGATAAAATAAATTTATTAGATTATACATTAAATTAATTTTAGGTCCAATTGATAAATTTTTATCTTTATCAATTTTTCAAGTATTAGGAAGATTGACGTACAGTATGTATATTGTACATTTTTCAACCATGTGCATAATAAGTTTCTCAATCAAAAATCCAGGAAGATTTTCGGATTTAGTACAGGTTAGAAAAAATAGCAAAAAATAATTACATATTTTCTATTTATACTATTTGTCGTTAAAAAAACTAATTAAATCTTTTTTAGATGTATAATTTCTGGGGCAATTTCATGATTGTATTAGGTGTATCTCTAGTATTGACATTATTTTTTGAGTCTCCAATAGTAGCAATTGAAAAATCATTGACTGGAAAAAGTAAGTTTATATACATATATATTATTAAAATAATACAATTAATTAATATATTTTTTAGATAAAAGAAATAAACTAATTGATAGACATGGTGCTTTCAACGAAAGTCTGTATGCTATACCCAGACTGCCCATATTTAAAACAGAAACTCCCACGACCAGTATCTACGGTGTTATTAAATAATAATTATAAATAATATAGAAGTATTAATGTAAATTATTTATTAACTGTTATGTCTTACTTATAATATGATAAGGGTAAGAAAATGAGTATATGTTGAGTTTACAACACTACGATTTATTCTAATATGAAAAGAACAAAAATACAATATATATTCAAACTAAAACAATAACCTTCTCGAACGTCCGATATCAATAAGGACGATCACGGATTGTATGTAAAAATTATATTTAACCAATATTTATTTCTATTACAAACATAAAATAAACATAAAACATATTTAATTCTAATATATGTATAACATAACCTCTCCTTTCCAGAGAAAGGAGTTGTCGAACCTGTCAGGTTTTTACAGGACTTGTAAGTCTTAAATTGACTAGACTATATGTAGGTTGTGGAACAATTTCAATATCTGAATTGGACATTATTATATTTTCTTCGACCTGTTCGTTATTGTTAACTAAATCAATATTGTGTGGGGGCTGAGTACTAGAAGTGGTATTTGCATTATTAATAATTTGGTTAATGTGCCTCTTCCAGACTAAATCTTCACTTGTTTCAACTTTACAATGTATACGACCAAGTTTTTGTATTATTTTCGCATAACACCATTTCTTTTTAGCGCAAAAGTCACAAACATTCACTAATAGTCCGAGAACCAGCAACCGTTTAGAATTAGTCATTTCACAAAGGCTGGAATTTTTTTCTAAGCTTTATTTGGTATCACTGGTAAGTGAATAGACCTCCAGCTGGCGCACCTCCGGGGGGTGTAGCCTCGGCAGCTTCTGTACACGTGAAATAATAATTTAAAAAAAACAAATACCGCAAAAGCTAAAACTTTGTTCACATGTTGATCATGCTATAAATAAAAGAAGAAACGTATCCAGCCAAATTTAGAGTAGGGGATTATGCCCCAGCTTTTCACGTAAAGAAGTGAAAAGTATGCGCTGGGTAAACTAATACCGCAAAAGTTAAAATTTGGTAAACTAATAGTTAAATTAATAACTAAATAGAAAAAAACATCCAGCTGTTAGTATGGGAAAAGTGTCCAGCTGATGCAATGAAGAGCGCTGCGCATGGGCATGCGCTGGGAAATGTCGTATCTTTGAATGCATCAGCTAGACACTTTCCCCTCAACAAACATAAAGCAAGATAATTTTTTTGTTTAATTTATTCAGTTAACAATTGTATTACCAAATTTTAGCTCTTGCGGTATCAGATATCTATACTTTTCTCATTAAACACAGTAAACTTTTTAATAAATTCTAAATCATTTAGAATCTTCTTAAACTTTACACTTGCGCCAGAAACTATTTAAAGACAAAAAAGCATCACTAAGGACATTTGAAAAATACTTTAAATCTTTTATAAAGTCTTCTCGGATTGCTCAAAATTATTTAGATTGTTTATTCTAAACATTTTTAAGAATCATGTCAGTCTTCCTAAAACCTTCATGAATTTTGCCGGTTCTCTCAAAGTATTTTGTTATCCGTATAACAAAACTTCTAAAAAAAATCATGTAAAGTCTTCTCAAACCTCTCAATTGCGCCAAAAACGCAGTAGTACTCAAAATTCTTTTTGCAAACATTAAAAGATATTTTATATCATTTATAGTTTTAATACTAAGAGTTTTTCATAGGCGCATAAAAGATTTCAAAAACTTTTTTGATATAGTATTTTAAAACTTACTCAATTTTTTTACAAAAATCTCAAAACCTTAAGAAGGTTTGAAGTACTTTCTAAAACTTATCAAAACTGCAAACATTCTTTTTTTTTATTTTTTAAGATTCAAGTATCTTTCCAAGTTCTAAAAAAAATTTTAAATTTCTTCTTGTTTATTATAGTATTTTAAAACCTTCTCAAGCTTTTCCTTGAAATCTTAAAAAAAAATTGGAAAAGTTCTAGAAGATTTCTCAAACCTTTTCAAAATCTCTTCAAGACGTTAAAAAATTCTAAAAGTTTGTTTTTTGCTGTAGTAATTTAGAATATTCTCAAAAACACCAACACTAATTAAAAAGATATTTATTCGGTATAGGTTTTGGCATAATAATGATTATGCAAGTACAGAGATTACATTTAATATAAGAGTCCAAGTCCAGGTACCTATAATTATAAATATTTTCTAACAACCGCAAATGTATAATATCTTACTGGATTGAACAGCCAAGCTCCATGCTGACGACCAATCGCATTTAGGCTTGAGTGTGTTCACGTGCTTATCACGCTGTTTTGTTTACATACTTTTAGTCCAGCGTGGATTTGAAAACCGTATTGATAGCTTGGCGTCACTCTGGTATATTCGGAGCAGAGATACGCCAAATTTTAGTAGGAGAGGGGACAGGGCTATTTATCTGTACGTATGTAGTATATTCGATGCCGGATCTAAGGACGGAGTGTTAAAGAGAAAGGAGCCTTTTATGCTAGATATAATAGACCGACCGCTGTGCGGTTCGTTTCTAGAAATTTCGGTCGCTTGGGCTATTTGGTATATCATAAGACTGCAGTATTAAATCTTGGCTCAGTATTACACAAAGTGGCTTTCCAAATATTTTCTACTTGCACTTTTATGTCCACATATTTATGTTATGTATAAATATTTAAATGTGTAAATATTTAATTTAAATTCAAAAACAGGTGAGTTAGTTGTAACGCTACCAAAACGGCTACCTTCAACTTGGTAACCTATGCCCCTTTGTGAGGGTAAGAGGTGGACAGGGTTTCACTTACCGTCGTAGCTCAGTGCAGACGGGGGTAGTAAGTTGTGAGCGCCAGGGGATATTTCTATGAAATCCACCCTGTAATTGGCCACACCTCCTAAAGGTAGAACCCGATACCAAAATGTTAGACAAAAAGGCATACGCGGATATCAAATGCAAAGGAAGCTAAAATTAAGTTGGAACAAATACAAGAATTTACAAATTTGAAAACAATTTAATTATATTCAGCAAATTAAGCCACAACAGAGCTCGTTGTAAACAAAAAAAATATTACTGGGCTACAATGTTAGAAACATTCTATAAATGTAACATAATTAAATGCAAACATACAAATACAAATACACCCAAATATTATTGAATTGTTCCCACAAAAAAAAAATATAATTAAGTATTGGCAACAGTTTATGCCAATCTACAATCAGCAATTAAAATAAATTTGATGTTCAACAGTTTAACAACTTAATAATAAACATCGATCTAAGGAAAACAAATAACAGTGTTTCCGACAAATCAACCAATGTCTTTAATAATTATGAGCAATGAGTATAACAAAATAAGAAAGTGGTAAATAAGCCGTGAAACTTTAAATCAAATATCGGTACAAAAAAAAGGAGTACTCACGGTTTGGGTCCCTGTCCAGGCATAGCGCTATCCCCGTCCAAAAATCCTGCAGGGCAAATTATTAACACACACCAAAAATTCAACAAAATTTCACCGCCGAAAGCTATCACGCTGCCTTACACCAAGTGGTAGAAGGCACAAAATATATATATAGCATTGCTGCAATTTAAAAAGGTCAATCACTTAGGTTGCCAATAACACATTGTTGTTCCTGTTGACCACACTTCTGGATTAAAAAAAAAACAAACCAATCACTGCAATTGGGAGAAGAAAATGAGACTTGGAAAGATTAGCGGCCTCACGCGTGTCTTCTGCAGACACCATCTACTTCTTCAGCACGTCCTATGCGGAACATCAAAAGGGGTCTCCCGTTCCTGCTATAGATACAGCAGAAAGGTGACCGTTCTGGGTAGTTATAAATAAACTAAAACGCCCGTAGGAAAGAACCTGAAACATGCCATAGAAAACCAGAACTATAAATAATTCTGCAAATCCCGGAAAATAAAACAAAAAAAAACAAAAAACAATAAACCAACCTGAGATTTTATACGGTCCTACAATCCATTTAAAAAACTACCAGCTATGAAGTGTGAGTAGGTGACAAATCCGCCCATGCGGTTTTGGTATAAACGATAACACCTAAATCTCCCTTAGCGGGTAGCACAAAGCACAATATATCACCACTTAATGCAGTTCAAACGACGAGTATATAAATCAAGCCAGGATGCCTAAGGATTACTAAATCCTCTCAGAATACTTGCCAACGCCACAAAAACACACCACAACACCTCAACAACCGAAAAAGGAATGAAAATCATTTTCCGTGAATCATGGCGTCTTGCCAATCAAACCAATGCGCAGATGATTCTAATTAGGTGAAATTTAAACTTTGCGCCAAACAAATATGCGCTGAACAACGTGATCAGAAGATGGTAGACAGGTGTCAAGTTGAAAGTGACAACAAAGTAGATTTACAGCCACAAGTAAGTACAGCAATTCAGGTTAATAAAATTAACAATAAAAATCATCCAAACCACTTACTGTAACATCCTTGCCCCTGAGAAATTTTTCTTGCAAAATTAAACCACCTAACCTCAAATCAACTACATAACACAACAAATACTTGATATCCAAAATAACACCCCCCCAATCTCTAACAAGGTGGTGAATCCTCCTTTGAGTAGTATTCACAACATTTTACTCTAACAATAACAAAAATCCTAGTATTAACACTACCCAAGGTTAATTAAACCCATCATCGTAACCGCAATCATACTCAAACTAAACAATTAATCAAATCCCTATTTGCACTCTCCCATGCAATCTACAGCATAATACATCCTTTCTCGATTAACAATTAATAACAAATTGCATTAAAATAACCTAATCGCAACTTGTTTTTAGATTAAAACCGAGAGCATCGGAGCTAGTCCAGGATCGACACGGAATCCACATCACATACCAATACCGGAAACATGGGAGTATTGAATTTACATAAACTATCAAAATAACTTAATTATAAAATAGTTAGTTACTAATTTAGAAAACAAAATAAAGTTACTAATTCATCTTAACAACATTTTCAACCAAACATAGTGTATACTTGGTTGCATACCACTAATACCTATTTTTGATTTTAGGAATTCCACCGACATCAACTCCCCCGGAATGATGCTGTTACATAGTATAATAATTGCATAGACGGTTTAATGAGAAAAGTTTAGATATCTGATACCACAAGAGCTGAAATTTGGTAATTCAATAGTCAACTGAATAAGTAAAAAAAATAATATCCAGCTTTATGTTTATTGAGAGGAAAGTGTCTAGCTGATGCAGTCAAAGATACGACGCGCCTGACCCATGCGCAGCGTTCTTTACTGCATCAGCTGGACACGTTTTCCCCTACTAAATGTACAGCTGAATGTTTTTTTTTTGTTTAAGTTATTTATTTAACTATTAGTTTACCAAATTTCAGCTTTTACGGTATTAGTTTACCCAGCGCATATTTTTCACTTCTTTAAGTAAAAAAGCTGGGGCTTAATCCCCATTATTATTTCCTAATTATTATTTTACGTGTGTCGGAAGCTGCCGAGGCTAGACCCCCGGAGGTGCGCCAGCTGGAGGTCCATCCACTTACCTGTGATACCAAATAAAGCTTAGGAAAAATGTTCAGCTTTTGTGAAATGACTAACTCTAAACGGTCGCTGGATCCTATAAGTCACTTGTTACTAATTTCAAGTCTCTTTTCCTACCTGAGCTCACAATTTGTTTATTTTGATTTACTTCATTAACTCATTTTTGTTATTTCATAACAAATCCAATTTACATCTCAACTGCCGCCCTAACAACAATTTTTGAAATTGAAATAAAAATCTACTCAAAAGATGTATTGCGACATCTGTTTTGACATTATATTTGATTAATATATGTTGAATTTGTTTTACTTAAATTTCTGCAACTCTATTACTAAAGCAGTTGTTGTATGTTTTATCTCATAGTGTTTTTGGAAAATTTTACAGGTGAACTGAAAACAATTTTTCTTGGCAATCCAAATCTTGCAAAAATTGCAATACAGTTGCAATGGAGTCAGTACTAATCATTTTAAAACATTCTAACCAGTTAAAAGTACAATCTACTACTTCTAAATAACTTTAAATAATCAATATGGATTCTAGTTCAAACAGTTTGGTGCCAAACCCATAAATTTTTTTGTGACTTAGGCGGTGATTCTTTGAATTCATTGCATTGTTTGCAATTCATGCATAATTTTTCTTAGTCTTAATTTAAATAAACATATCCACCAGCATATAATTTTGATTTAACTATGCCCATGTGATTTTCATGAATATCTGATAGAATTAAATTTTGAAATTTAGGTGGAATAATCAAACGATATCCCCACATTAGTCTACGTTGCTCTACGCTTAGTTCGTATTTACAAATAAAATAAGGTTTAGGCTCTTCTTTAGGACATTTGTTAGGCCAACCTGTTAAAATGTAATAAATAACTTGCAAATTGGCCTAAAACATCGACACTGTGATTATCTGTCAAAACTAAAAGATGATAAGAAATATGCCCAACGTAGCAACCAATTCGTTGCCATAATTGGTAAGCCTCGTTTAAATCCAAAAATTACCACCAAAGACTTGTTGGTCTGTTGCAACGTAAATTTCTGTCCAAACAGATATTGATAAAATTTTGAAACTATTGACAATGCCTTCTTATCTAGTTGAGAATAGTTTATTTCTATCTTACTCAAAACTCGTGATGCGTATGCAATAAGTTTTTCAACCCCACTATTACCTATATAAGCTAGCTTTGCCCTTACTTCCACAAATGAAGCATCTACTGTCAACTTAAGTAGAATTTTCGAATCAAAATTAGTTAAAATTTGATTAGACATTAACAATTTTTTAATTAATGTAAATGCTTTTTCACAATCAGTATTCCATTAGATATAAAAGTCTTTTTTCAATAACTTATATAACAGATGCAATAAAATTGTCCGTTTTTCATAAATTTATAATAAAAGTTTATTATGCCTAAGAACAATTTTAGTTCTGATACATTTTTTGGTTGAGAATTTTTTTGTATAAATTCTACTCTTCCATTAGTAGTATGTAAACCTTCTTTGTCAAAATAACCAATAGCCTACTGTTTTCTCTCACCGAGTTTGACAGTGCTTTAAAGTATTGCCCCTTAAGATTAGCTTTTCTGCTGAGTTCTTCCCGCACCATCGCTTCCTTTCTTCCATCAGAAAGTCTATGGATGACATGTCCGCAACTACAAAAATTGCGACAGAGAGGACAGTTTGGTATGCGCTGCATACGCGTATAGCCATTTTTCATAGCACCTTTAGTAGCATATCCATATATGTGTCAGGCCTCTTGCCCAAATTAGAGCGGCATATAGAATTATTGAATGCATTACTGCGCATAACACACTCCTTTTTCTTTCTGTGAGATCCTGTATATTTGGCATGAAACAAGCAAGCAAAATGATTCTGCTTTCTTGCTAGTGTTTATTAATCATTATAAAGGGTGAGACATGTAACTTTTAAAATTTCAATTATAAAAAAAAACAAAAACTAATGAATATTTTTGAAATTATGAGTTTATTAAAAAGATTAGACATTTTCATTTATGAATGAATCACAACATCATTCAAATGACTGCCACGGCTGGATTGACAGAAACCCATCCGATTTCGTGTTTCAAAGCATCAATCTTCTTTGGATGGTTAGCGTAACACTTATCCTTAAAGTCTCTCCACAAAAAAAATCCAACAGGCTCAAATCACAGTTCCTAAGCGGCCAATTGACATCAGCATTTTGGCTGATTATTCGATTTCCAAAAACAGTGCGCAACAGATCGATGGTTACGTTAGTTGTATGGCAAGTGGCCCCGACCTGTTAAACCCAAATGTCATCCATTTTATATTATTAAATTTTTAGAAACAAAAATTCGTGTAACATGGAACAGTAACGTTTGCTATTTAAGGTAACGGATGCTCCTTGCTCATTTTTAAGAAAAATAATAATGCCGGCAGCTGACCAAAAACCACACCTAACGGTAATGGTTGTAGATGCACAGGCTGTTAAATAGTTATGTGTAGATTCTCTGATTCCCAAATACAACAATTTTGTTTATTGACATAGCCTCCGAGATGAAAATGAGCTTCATCGAAAAACACAATGTATCAATAAATATGCTAATTTTCGGCCAAACGATCTATGGGCAAACTGAAAACGAATCGGATGGTCATGAACCTTCAATTCTTGGACTAATTGAATTTTGAAAGCCTTCAAACCAAGGTCTTTATGCAAAATTTTCCTTAGAAAAGTGCAAGAAATGTTCAGTTTCTGAGAACTATGACAAGTTGATGTTGATGCATGTTCACGCACACGCTGAGCAATAACATACATTTTTTTTGGATCGCGCTAGACGAGAACGTGAACGTGTTGTTTTATCCACTAACAATCCAGTTTTGCAATGTTGCTTTACAACATGGTCCACAAACTGCGTTGAAGGCATTTCTTTTTTATCAAATTAGATTTGTAAATATTTTACCGTTTGAGTATAAGAATCACCACTTTGAAAGTAAGTTTTCATCATTTCCCAACTGTGTTCAAGTGTAAAGCGTCCCATTTCGTAAATGTCAAACATAAAACTTGATATCTGTAAACTCATAAATGTCATTATATTTTTGAAAAACAAAATAAACCACCCTTTATATAATCATTTTTGCCCCAAAGTTGACATTTTTTCTTGCAACTGATGGTGATATTTTTGCTTAGCACTTCTATAGTAACTTCTTTAATTTTCTTAGTATCGCTTTTTTAAGCAGCTATTTCCAGTCTGTTTTCCCTCATCCAGCTGATGTTTTGCTGTATTGCACAGTTTGCAAAGGCTGTTAGGGTCTCCTTTGTCTTTGCAGTTACTACAATGGCTAGGTCGTCTGCATATTCCACGGTCGTAACGTTTGGTGGCATATTCAGTTGCAGAACACTTTTTCCAGTGCATCAAGACTTGCTCTTTGCAAAATACTGTAATACTTTATCTAAACCTCCAGTTTTTTTTAGCTCTTCCAGTATCCTGCCTTTTAGCATCTAGTAGTTTTTGCATATAGTCTAAGAAATCTGTAAGTTGACTTATCTTGTCCTTGCTTTCATTGTTTTTCCAGCAGTACTAGTCTGGCGGTTTTTCAGAACTGTAGAAACTCGCCAGTCCGTAACAGCTCGTTCATTACGTGCAGGCAGTCTTTTGTTATAAATTTAACCACGATTTTTACAACCTTTTGAAGGTATTACATCAGGTTTAGGTGCCAATTTTGGCTTAATTTTATCCTCCGCATTAGTTACTGAATACAGTTCAAAATCCTGGGTCTACTACCTTCAAAGCTACATAATTTTTGTAAAGCCTTAGATAATATTGCTGCTGCCAAAATTGTTTCCAAACTCATCAACGCATACAATTTAAAAAAGACAAACAAAAAAGCCACAAACACCAAAGCCAAATTCTCAAAGTTTTCAAAAAACTTTATCAGTAGAGTGTTTCAAATGTGGAATGTCAAGAAATGTTGCAAAAATAAAATACGTGCAAAATAAGTAATACACAAGAAGACGATGAAGTGCAGTTTGCCATCAAAAGTATGAAAACAGGTAAAGCCGTTGGACCAGATGAAATCCCAATTAAGCTATTAAAACTCATTGAAAACAACCAAATACAAATCATTGCAGACGTATGTAATACAATATATAAAACAGGAATAAAACTAAATAAATGATTAAGATGTACATTTCTAACTTTACCATAGAAACCAAATAGTAGGGAGTGTAGGGACTACAGAACTATAAGTCTTATGAGTCACACCATAAAAGTATTCCTCAAAATTATACAAAAATGACTATATACTAAATTAGAAAAAAAAATTAGTAAAACATAATTTGGTTTTAAAAACGGATTGAGCACACGAGAAGCACTGTTCAGATTCCAAGTATTGATACAAAGATGTATGAACATGAATAAAGTTCAACATAAACAATTAGTAAAACATCTAAAAGACAAAAACATCAATGCGGTAAACATACGGATTAAAGAAAACCTATATTGGAATCAAACTAAAGTAATAAGAGTGGATGACAAATATATAGAAAGCATCAACATACAAAAAGGAGTCAGACAAGAATGCATACTGTCACTAATGCTTTTTAATCTGTACTTGGAGGCGGTTTTTCAGAAAGCAATACCCAACAATAAAGACGGTATAGCGCAGCAAGTAGGGACAAAACAAAATGAAATATAAACTGTAAATATGTAAATATATTATAACAAATAATAATTAAGAAAAAAAGAAAAAGTTGGACTGGCGGTTAAAGGGCAACCGGTTAACACAATTAAACGCAGACAATACAGTAATATTAGCATATAACCAACATATTCTACAAAGAATGGTGGAACAAAAACATGGTGTTAACTCTAAATACGGGTTAAAAATAAACTTAGAAAAAACAGATATATGATTAAAAAAAAAATCCAAATCCAAATATCATGGGACATAGGTAACTAACAAAAACGAACAGACAATAGAAATTAAAAACAGAATTAAACTAGCTAGAAATGCCTTTGCCTTTTGAGACAAATGTTCAGCAATCGCGATATAACTCTAGAACTCCGACTGAGAATGCTGAGGTGCTATGTCTTTCCTAAATCACTGTACGGCATAGAAGGAAGCATGGGCTCTGATCCAACAACTCACTAATAAACTCCAAACTTTTGAAATGTGAATATACAGTAGCTTAAAATCTCTTGGACTGATAAAGTTGCAAATGAAGAAGTGCTAAGAAAGATGGGTCATCAATACAATTAAAACTAAGAAACTGGAATATTTAGGTTATACCATGCGTAAGGTCAAATATAAAATACTGCAAGTAAAAATGCAGGAAAAAAATTGAGGGAAAAAGGATTTCCTGGTTGAAGAACCTTCGAGACTAGTTCAAGTGTACCTCCAAAGACCTGTTTAAAGCAGCAGTATCAAAAGTAAAAGTAACCATGTTAATTGTTAACCTCCGTGTAAGAGATAACACATAAAGAAGAAGAAAATGAGTGACTTAATGCAAGAATAACTATAGTTAAAATAAGGCAAAACAACTCAAATCGTAATAACACTAAAATAACGAATTAATAAAACATTAAAAAAAAAACACAAATCAATCTTTTATCATCATATTAACTTTAGACATCAACCGTAGGGTGCAATGGTCAGAATCTCTCAGGTCCAAGACTGTGCAACCATATGTGATATGCCATTTTAAATAAAATAACTTTGTCAGACTCAAAGAGTGCTCAACTGTCATAATCGGAAATGCAAGCAAGCTTAATAGTATTAGTGTGGTCAATTTGGACTTACAAGCTTTCAATAGAGGAAACTGAAATCAAATAACATTGAAAAACGTTTTATATGTACCAGAACTGTACAAATCCGTGTTTTCAAAGCACCAAAAAACAAATGGTGGTATACAGCCATATCGAACAAGACGGCCATTTAAAACCCCGTCTTGTTAAGAGGATTTCAGCAGGAAAAGAGTATCAACTATACCGACATGTAGCACGCCATGCGCCAATTTGACTAACAATTATTACATCAATTCCAATTGAAAACAAATGGTGACCAACAAACCGTTAGACAAACTTATTCTCTATCGTAATAAAATTAGTCTACTGTATCTGGCAACAAATTCTCGTCATGACATCAATTATGCACTCAACTACTCGAGTCATTTCTGCAGCAAAATAAAAAATAATAAAAAAATTATTGAATGAGTTTTTTGTTATTTAAATAGAATAACAAAATTTGAAAAATTCTTCGATAGAGATAATCAACTTCATGCATATGCCGACACGTACTATAAAGAAAACAGAAACTCAAAATAATCTACTAGTAGAGTATTGATCATTCGCTATAGAGCCATTGTCTATTATACTTAAAAGCAACAGTTGTTAACTAAGTCATCAGCTGAAGCAAAGTATCTGGCCGATGTATCTTCAACTGATGACAGTTGGATTTAGGCAGGCAGTAAGAATTTTTATATTCTATATGTCAAGAAACCAACTATTTTGTATGTAGACAACCAATCTGCAATTCTTTATAGAAAACAAGAGAAAAAAAAAAGAAAAATAGTTTAGATATAATTATGTAACGCGGTTAGTAAATTTTGTTTGTGTTTACACCTTGTGTCTTTTTTTTTGTATTTGCCATGTATTAAAAAAAAACAAAAAATAATGCATCACTGTTAGTTGGTTAATAAAATAATAAAGTTAACAACAGCAGGTCATCAGTACTTCAGTTAATAACTTTGTGTTAAAACACACGTACGCAATTACAAAAAAAAACTACTCCATTGAAAAAAAAAAACAAGAAAGACTTATCTGGTAACTATCAAAATCCGTAAAATTGAAGTAAAAGTAAATTTACTTATTAAATATTAAATTACTATAATTATTGTCAAAAACAATTTCTAATAACCTGTATTTTTTTGGTTCATAATAACTCTAATAATATTGTGGTTAAGTGGTCACAATTAAATGTCCAAAAACTATTTAAATTCTTCAATATTGCCTTGTATGTAATTTTAGTTTGTTTATGAATCTTAAAATCCCTAAAATTTACAAATTTTTAAAGTTTTATTTGCTTCACAGTTAACCACTATTTTTACAGTTTAACAGAAATTTAGTATTTCTTAAAATCTTTTAAGTTTGCTAGAAACGTTTGAAACTAACTAGTTTTTGGTCAAATTATAAATTATAAAAAACAACATTTAATTGGCTATAATAGCTTTTAGAATCTTAAAATTTGCTTGCAAAATTCTTAAAATATATCAGTTTTCCACAATCAACTTGATTCTTTCTAAGTCTAAAAAACTAGCTAAGATTTACACTTTGTAGTTGCCTAAAGTAGCTCTAAAAATTTGCTATAATATAGAATATTTTTTGAAACTACATTTTTAAATGAAAAACTAAAGTTTAAAATCAATTACTCAAACCCAATCCAACTCCAAAGCGGCCAAAAAAATACAGACAACTGTTTTGGGTTTTACAAATCCTCATTAGTGCATTTTAGTAGTACGGATCGCTTGATGGTGAAGAATGAATTCAAATAATTGATTTACAGGCTCTTATCATAAGTTAGATAATAATTGGTACTGAAACGATAACAAAAAAAAAACAAGCAAAAAATTAATACACTTTAAAGGCTTGTTGGGTCCCTAAAGAAATCGCAGAAAAACATCAAAAACCTCGCACTCAAAGTTGATTTCAGCATATCAGTCGCCAACTAAACAGCTAGTAACAGCTAATCTCAATGCTATACTAAACGGTCAACTTCCAACAATTGTTGGAGTGGACTTTAACTCAAAGGATTCAGCTTAACAAATGCTAAAAACAGTTAAGTATGCCTATTGTAAAAGCTATACCGTACTTGAGGACTTGCCAACTTATCCCAATTATCAATAACACACACTGGAAATATTTTTGACATTGCTTTACTCAAGATTATTTCAGCTCAAACCGTTGTTTTGGCTATTAATAACCTCAGCTCAGACCACAGTCGAACAGCTTTAAATCTCTATAAAAAGTGTGCGGAGAGTATCAAATCAGTCTGCAAGAATGAATGGTCCCTGTTTTCTCATACCCTAGAAAAAATCATCAGACCACTACTTGATATTCGAACAGCTAAAGGAGTTGACAGCGCGGTTGTTGACTTTCCTTAACTTGCTAACAATAAAAAAGTCTACCAAACTTTTGCCAAAAATTAGATCAAACCGATTGGGTCTGGATAGAAAATCCAGAAAACTCATCCGTTCTCAAAACCGTGATAGACATAAATAGTAACAATCTCATAACCCGACTGACCAAACCAAACTAAACCAGCTTAATGGTAAGGTAAAAAAAAAACAATCAAAAAACACAATGCTACAAACGCGCTTTTAAGTTTTTTTAACAAAAACAGCTTTAAATTCCATATCACGTCGGTCTACATCAAAAACTTAGACTTAAACGACTTAAAAAAGTCAACAAAGAAGTAGAACAGTGTCTACAGCAGACTTACACCGCTTCAATTCTTAATCAGCCGTCCACGGTATGAGATATCATCACTTATCTGAAACCTAAATCGGCACCTAAAATAAAACAAAACTTTGAAAGAATTTTCTTACAAAGCTGTAGTGTGGTTTAACAAAAAACCAAAAATTGCAACCAAGATAACAAAAGCAATAGTGCTACAGGACTACTGCAAAACAATAAGACATATGAACTCATGTTTAAAACATGTCCTAAAGACGATAATAAAGACAAAGAAAATAGTCGGTGCACTTGTGAGACTTATGACAAATATAGACTAGCCACTGCCAAAGTAAACATAAAATTCTGTGGTAAATTGCTCTATGATGCTTTATAAGACAAAAATGTGACAAAAATGTGACATAACGCCCTAAAACTAAATACGTATTAAAATTGGATGCTCACTCCAAAGAATAAAAACGGCACAATAGAAACTGAAGTAACTATTGTGCTGTCAGGCAATGAGTGCCCAAAAAAAAAGCAAAAAAAAACAAGCAACAATAAAAAAATGGCAGTAGAGATAACGTAAAAACTCAACAAAGCATCTATAAAGCATAAATAAAATCCAAACATTTAAGAAATTAAAAATTGGCAATAAAATGCTTTTAAGCCTATCTAAAGCGTTTTAAACTGTCACATACAGATTCATGATGGTATTGTAAAAAGCTAAACACATTTTTAATTACTCTGCATCAGATAGACACCAAAAAAGCACCTACAGAAAGCAGATTAAAAATATAAACAGTTTTGACAATGTATTGTGATATACTGTACCAGAAAAGCATCAAGTATAGATAAAATTCTACCTATTATTCTTGAAACATTTGCAAATAAATTAACTCCCTTTCTGATTAAAAAATTTGCATACCAAAAATGTATTCCAGTTCCTCATACTCTTTTATAAACAAATGATTTTGTTGACGTAAACTGTTATTTTTTGCTAACTTTTGTTCTATCGAGTAGAGACGTCTGATAGCTAGCAAACAGGAAGATCCTAGTGTGGCCAGGTTTATCTCTTCTTTTAGTGGCAATTTTATATAAATTTGCAACTTTTCTTGGTTGGCCAATGTTACCTCCTAAAACTTTCATCCAAGTTTTGTTTTTTTGAAGAAGGAGGCATTCCTGGTACTTGATAAGGCCGTCACACCATAATGCAGAGAGCACTTCTGCTCCCAAAATGCCATCCATTTTTCCACTGATATTAAAGTTTAAGTCAGCAAATTAAATATTTTCAGGTAAACTTAAAAAATTACTGATTAAAAAATTTGTTTGGGCGCCTGAATCCAACATTCTTGCCTGTATGTATTGCTCTTCTTCATCTTTGATTTCGATAACGGCCGTGGCCAACAATGTTTGGTCACCTAATGTCCCTGCGTGTGCTGCTATAGTATCCTCAAAGTGAATAAGTGTGTAATGTTTCCTATTGCACTTGAAACATCAGCGAGCTTTACATTTCTCTGTTTCAAAAAAACAGTTGTAACGTAACTTCTTTTCTTGCACGGTATCGATCCGAGTTTAAAGTAGGAGTTTTTTGAGTTTCCAAATTCAGTATTTCCTGAGACTAACATGCCACAAATAATCAAAGTCAATGTTCACAGACTGCTTAAATATAGTCTTCAATGTGATAGTTTCAGCAAGTATAAATTATCATTAAAATTAAAAGATATTTTGATGTTGTTGTTACTTAATATCTAATTCCTAAATAATACATTTTAAAATTTAAAAAAGAAATACTAATGACTGAGTGACAGCATAAAATGCCCGGTGTCTTTTGCAGATTATTCCCTTTACCGTAAAAATATACAAACCTTAAGCTATTTGGTCAGGTCACAAAACACCCTGTTTGAGAATAAAATTATAACTTTAAATTAAGCTGTTTTAAAACTTTACCTACTACACCTTAAAAACTAATTAAATTGGAAATACAGATTAATTTATAAAATTATAAATAGTATAATGTTTATAAGCGCACAAAAATATAGTTAAACGCGCGTAAACTGTCCCTCCGCACCAAATTTAAATTAAAATAAAGGGTTTTCAATACGGACGCTCAATCTGTTTACGCTGGTGACACAGCTGTTATAGTTGTCAAGCACAATCAGTTAGTCTTGACATTTAATTATAGAACGCTGCACAATTTAACAAGGCCTAAAAATTATTAAAACTTATTAATAAAATCAATGTTCTGTTCGCCAAGCTTTCCTAGCAATGCATTCGTTATATCGCAAAATGTCGACGAGCTAACAAAATTTTGCAATTTAACATTTTAATTTTAAATAGAATAAAACAAATTTACTATGTACTATATCACAAATGTATTTAAAAACCGTAACATTATTGAATGGCCTATCACCGTCCAATGATGACCTAGTAAAAGTTAAAACTAGTTATGGTTTTTAAATATATTCGTGATATAGTACATAGTAAATGTGATTATTTTATTTTATATTGAACTATTACATAGTGACTATTGTCACCCTGAAAACCAACATCACTTAAATCATTGGTAAAATTAATCCATTTTGCTATTGAATTAGCTTTATTCCACGAGTGTTTTTTTTTTTTCTAAAAAGCAGTAAATGTTCCTTTATATCATAAACGCAGTTTTTGAAGTACTGGTAAAAGCAAATTAAGTCAACAACGTCATTAGAAAGGCTAAAGTTGCTACTTACAAAGATACAAATTTTTCACAAATATGAACGTTGCATATGAATGCAATTCATACAAGTTCAATACGCGTATTCCTTGCAAAATGTAAAATAAACTTTTTTCAATACTATTACATATACGTTGTTTATAAAGTTAACCTACATTTATCTAGTATTTTTAAATATAATGAGTAAATAATTAGTTTTATTTTCCAAAATTTGTCTATGCGCAATAAAACATTTAGATATAAAATTTAGAAATTAACCATTTTATTATACAAGTACATAGTAGTATTTAACACTGATATATGTTTAAAGTTAAAATATTGAAAAGTAATAAAATTGATATAAAGTCAAAGAGCACCTAATTATATTTCCATTCTTCCAGAAAACTAAAAAGTAACCTTTTAATAAAACATGACACTCACACACGCTTCTGTTCATTCAAAAACGAAATTACATTCACAGTTCCTTTCACACTTGAGAAGTTCGTTTCTTAAATGCAGTGGCAAGGAAAAGATAAGAACTCAATCAGATCGGCATCACATCTCCAGGCATATTAAAAAAAAATTGTACCTCCTATTACACAGGTGCGTTTATATATGAATGAGCAAAGAGGGCAAACTGATGCAGCGCAGAATCCTGATATTGAGAGTTATCCCGACGAGTCCTTCTGGTTAGTACGCGCGTTGAATCTAACGCTTTCGGTCCTTTCTCCAGCCCGGAAACCGCGTGCGGTCGCGTAATATTTACGTAATATAGCGAAATATATTCTGTAATAATGTTTTAAGAAAAGTTTTGTTGTCATTTACGGATTTTAAATTAGTTTTTTAATAGCAGTGTGTGAGTTTATTTATTAAATTAATTTAGTTTACAGACTTTTAATTAAATCAGAAACATTAAGTAAGTTGAAATTTAAATTTACTTAAATAAGTTTTGATAGGGATGTGAATTGATTTGTTAATAATATTATTATTAAATAATGATTAATTTATTAAAAAATAGATTAAAATATTTAATCCATTTTTTAGCAGATAATATACATTTGATTTAATGTGAGCTCATGCATATGAATAGTGCAGTAATCCATTAAATTTTAATTCAATTTATTGATGCAATTTACATATTTGTAATATTTATTATTTGTGTAAATTGATAAAAATATTTAGTAATCAAATAAAAATCTGATATGCATTTCAAAATTGTTTAATTAAATCAATTATTATTTATTAGTTTTCTCATTGGATGCGTTTAATGTTAATTAATTTATAAGTAATTATTAACAAATTGATAGTACACATTTTGGGTTTTATTATTGTTAAATGTTTTCTATTTATAGGATTTTCAAGTGAAATTTATTGAAGCTCAAATTCACTTTTTAAGGGTTTCGTCCATTGACTTGAAAGCTAAATTCTCAAGTCAATGAAACACAAAGGTTCCTAAGAACTAATCATGTAATTTATCGTATCCCCTTTACCCTCATAACTTTAAGGCTAAATGTTTGAAGAACCACTGCATGGACCCTGAAAGTTAAGATCTTTAGGTATACTGTTTACCTATTTACATATTGCTTGTGCTACCATTTTCTATATAATAGTATTAAAATATTGATAGGAATAGGTAATTATAAAATTTAATTAACATTTAATTTATATATTTATAATCCCTTATGTATTGTTACAAATTTTATAAAAATAAATTACTGGAATAATATCGCACCTTCGCTACAGTATAAAATTGTCACGCAAGCCGGCAAGCATAGCTGCATATAAAATATTAACGTAAGAAAATAAAAATTAATAGTAACTTTCAACTATAGAATGATATAAGCACAAAGTTATTTATTCAAATTTGTCCACTGTCGTTTAATTGATTTTAAATACACTATTTATATAAATGATAACTAGAATGCTTTTTTGCAAAAATCTTTATTTTAAAACAGATTAATGGCATAGCCTTTCAGCAACTATTATAAACTACCAAGTAATATGTGCATCTTTGCAACATGCATACTCATTTGCCCTAGTTATTAAATCGTATTATGTCTTCTGTCATACTTATGAACTTTCTTGTAGTAAGAAAATTTACAACTGAAAACTTATAGAGCAAAAATGTACGACCTGTACAGAACAAATGTCTTTGTCAAATTTGAGTTTCACACTTCCTTAAAACTTGGTTAAATTTTTCATATATTTTTATAAAAAAATCATTATAAAATGCTATTGTGTGTCTCCATGAAACTTGTTAACAAACAAAATTCTATGATACAGCGCGTATCGTAATAAACTTATAACAATAAATAGAATATTGACTTTTAATTAAGGTAATAATATTCTATTTTATATTTCTTAAAAATAGAATATTACAAACATAATGATAAATATAATTGATAGTAGTGACCTCTACTACAAATTAACTTATTACATCTTAAGAAAGCTCTAGTCCAGCCAAAACTATGTATTTGTAATCATAAACGTAATAATAAATTGTTTTATTATTTTATAATAAAATAAATATAAATTTGTTCTATAAAAGCAAAAAAAATATTTTTTTATTAATATGTTTTGCTTAATAAAATATCTATTCAATATAACATTTGCGTTACCAGTGGTGTAGTGGTTATGGTACTCAACTACTATAGCAAAAATCTTGGGTTTGAGAGTCCTATATAAATAGGTTTTTTAAGTAAATTAGTATATCTTCTTTTACATAAAATAAACTGTTGCGTTCACGTTAAAGATCTCAATACTTTAGGTTGGAATCCTTTTGCAGTATAATTCCCAGATGTAGTATTAATCTCTAGCGTCGGTAATTATCATCGTAGCAGAAACAGACCGACGTTAAATAAATAAGTTAAAAAAAACAAATTTGCATTTTCATTGTATTTGAATTCGTTTATCAAACTTGAACGCATATGTCTTAAACTATTATTTGCAATAAATTAATTAAAACATTCATAGAACATGGTTTCTATATTGCCGCTTTCTCATTCAATATGAATAATATTTCATTTAAACTTGTTGACAAAAGAGAGCTTAAATTAATAAATTTTAATTTTGCAGCCTTATTAATAGATGTAATTATTATATTTTATTGTTGTCATTACATAGTTTGTTTGTAAAACATATATTATTTATTACATCGTACAAAATTAATCAAAAATTATTTAGTACATAATAAATAAAATGCAAATAGGATGGGAAGTCTAATTAGACTAAAATATGTGTCCTTTATGACGTGACATAAAATGTAAATTTATATTTTCTATCTGATATTTTAACCATAAATTCACTGATGTAACCGACTATCAACAATATTATCATAGGTGAGATATATTAGATGTTATAATATGATCTTCAAAGTAGATTTAATTTTAATTACATGTTAAAGTAAATTGATAATTTATAAATATTCTGTAATTAACATAAGATATGTAAAAAGCTTACAAAACCTGTTCGACACGATATCATTGTATTACTAGCATTTTTAAATGTTAAAAAAAAATGTTAATGTATACTAGTAAGGAATAAATGAATGAATTAAACAAACTATATTAAACTTCCGACATTGTCTAGTTTGGTAACACATTATTCATGAGACATTGAAAAACTGTAAACAATTCATAAATTTCTTCTTTTTCTTTCTATGAATTATGCGATGTATATGTTGTCTTTAATAAAACTTAGTTTAGATTTAATTTTTGCAGTTAAAATTTTTTTTTAAATCTTTTTCTCTTTTGCGTTAATTAAAAAACGTTTATGGGTATTGTAATAAAGCTTCTTTAAAACTGTGCACTTTATCAAGTAGTGCAACAAATTCCAACACTGACTTTTTTTAATTTATGATGCCAGCAAACATCAAAAAAAGCGTATTCAAATAAACAGTCTAATACATTGTTGATGAAGATGTTGAAAAGCAGAGCTAGAGGATGAGACCCCTGTGGATTACTCGACGTAACATGAATAGTAAAAGAAGCACACTGACACAACGCGCACATATTGAGATCTGTTAGATACATAAGATGTATCATTAATTCCATCAAAACGCAGTTTTATAATCAATATTTTGTTATCAACGGTAATAAAAACCAGTGTAAACTGTATCCATAACAATACAGCAAAAGATTATAAAACTTACCAACTCAATTATTTTGTACTTGATAATTAACTGGTATTTAATTTTTAATAAAAATTGGGGCAACCGGTAAAATGGATATAAGTCTATAGTTTTTTTAATTATTTACAAGCAAGCAAGTTTAAGCAATATTACCTAGCAACGTTTAAAATGTTGATTAACATCGATGTAAAAACTATTCAATATTTTGAATCGTTTGAATCAGAACAAGATAAATGACAAAAACTTAATATTAAAGTAAGTTTCTTAAATTTATATCTACGCAGTATGATAACTAGTAGTTAATTAGTTTAAATTTTTAGCATAACTACATCATCTCAAGAATAGAATGGCCGGTGTAATAGGCAACTAAATATACACAAAAGCTATATCTTCTTTCTTGCACTCGTGCCTTTGCCCGTTTGTGGCATCCTTCATGCGCGCACATTGCAAACTAGTTTGTATCTAACTCTACAATTAAAATCCTTCCAATGATGTACCTACAATGCCAGCTAGTGGAGAAATAATGGATCCAAATTATTTTAGGGAACAGGTTGTCAAAAGATATCTTCTTAAATTAAATACCAGAAAGACATCAGTTATAGATAAAATTTAAAAAATCATTTTTTAAACATTTGCAAATGAATTAACTCCCATTTTGAAATATTTGTCTTATACAAAAATTAAACATTTCCAAATTGTTAGAAATTCGCAAATCTTCAACTTATTCCTATAAAAGAGACAAATCTAATTCTTTAAATTATGGACCAATTGCATTATTGGCAAAAAAAAATTGAAAAATATATTAATTTTCACAAGTTTTTAGAACAAAATAACTTCATCTCAAATACTCAATATGGATTTTGATCAAAACGTTCGACAACAGATTTTCTGACTTATGTTAGTCATAAATGGAATTCAACTTTAAACAAACAAAGAGAAAATCTTGCATTAGCTTATGACATTTCTATAGCGTTTGCTGGGTATGGCGTCCTAATCTTGTGAACAAGCTCCATTGTACAAGTCTTGATAAAAAACTGTAAATCTCATCAACAGTTTTCTTGACAATAGAAAAATTATAGTTAGAATTTATCTTTTTAACTCTGGCCCAAAAATCATAAATGCTGGTGTTCCTCAAAGTTCTGTTCTTTCCCCAACTTTATTTTTGATTTACATTAATTAACTAAAAATCCTATTCATAATTTTGCAGATGATAGCACTCTTCATACTTTCCAAAGACCATATCAACAAATATAGCAAAACGTTTTGCAGTTTCTAGGTTAAAATCTGTAGCATCTTTAAACAAAGACCTCAAAACAATATCTGATATTCCAACATCAATTTTAACTCTAAAAAAACTCAACTTCTTACTGTTTCATAATCCAAATCCGAGGTATCATCAGTACCAAGTATTAAATTAAACAACAAATCTATATCAAAATCTTCTTTAATTTGTCTTCTAGGTGTTACAATCTCACATAATCTTCTCTGGAACGACCATGTTATCAACATAGCTTCAAAAGTATCTAAAAAACTAAGATTTCCTAATAGGTGTAAAAAGTTTTTTACTTTTGCATTTATATATAAAACTTATATTTGTCCATGTATTGAATATTGTTTCCAAGTATGAAGAAAAGCATCGAAAACTACACTATCTCTTTTAAACTCTATTCAGAAAGCTATTCGGATCATTGCCGATCCAAACTTGACTAATAACTTAAATCATTTACAACACAGGCGTAATGTTGCAGATCTTTGCATTTTCTATAGATATTTTAATAAACATTATTTAAAAAAAAATGCAAGACATTTTGCCATCTAAACAAATATTTACTCGTAGTATAAAGCTTGCTAGGAATTCTAACAAATATTCACTGCCAGTTCAGAGATGTAAGACCAAAACTTTTAAAAGAGCTTTATTTAAACCCACTATTGATAAATGGAATAAACTTCTAAATTCAGTTCACAGGCTGCTTAAAAGCGTTCTTCAATGTGATAGTTTCAGCGAGACTGGTTTTACTATTTGAAATTCAAAGATATTTTTATGTTGTTGTGGCATATTATGTAATTTCTAAATAATACATTTTAAAATTTAAAAAAATGCCGTTTTAAGTTGTAAAAAAATTAAATATAAGTGCAACATTTTTTGTACGTATTGTGATTCAACTTTTATCGTATAGTTATAGCTACTATTAAGTATAAAAGAACATTCACGGAGCAGCAGATTAAAAATAAAATTAGTGAATTGCTAGTATTGATCCGTTGTAACACTTCGGTTTATATGTCCATATTTTAAACATTTTTAATTTTTTTTATCACTAAAGTCCATACAGCATGTATATACATGTACATCAGATAGATATAGCATTTTGCCAACAGTTTCTGCATTTTTACAAAGGTCAGCATGTTTAATATAAATGCACACAGTTCATTCAAGAAACATCCAAGTTGTTGTCAAACGTTTTCAACTTAACTTAGGTCGTTACGTTATTAGCAAAAAAAAAATAATTTTTATGTTTATTTTTAAATGTTTTCATATTGATAATAGCGGTAAATACTGTCTAGTATGGTATCCAGATCTATTAAGTTATCCGGCAACAGTATCATCTGTGTATCTAATGGTATTGATTCTCTTATCATTGATATTGTATATTGCAGCGTTTCTTCTAATGACTTTTGTATTTAAATCTCTCTGATGAGCTACTTTCAACTTTTACAGATGCTTTTTGATTTCGGTTGAGGTTATCAATGATATTATTTTTGCCAACCAGACCAATGTAATTAGTATTTTCATTAACCTACCATGTTGCACTAACAATAGCTTTTTCATAATCAATAAACCATCTACAACTTCATTTATGTTTTGATATCACTGTACTAGTACTTGTACCTAGAGCGGATCGTATACAATTTTTTTTTTTTTTTTTTAATTCGTTATATTAATAGTACATTAAGTACCAAGGGCAGGAAAACACTAAGCATTTTGCCGTGAGATACCGTTGACGTTGTGGTATGAAATGGTTTTAAACCGTTGCGTTGTCGCGAGTTACCGGTTATTTACTTTTGACTCCGAAGCAGTTTAATAAGTCCGGTATGTCAAATTTAAATATGATAACCTATAAATGAGATGAATTATCAAGAATAATTATGAAAATAATTAGTAAAAATTGCTATTAAGTATAAATAAAATGAATATTCTTTGTAAGTAAATGTATATATAGCAAATATTTTATTAAATTAATAATAATCATAAGAAAATTATTGACAGGTGTAACCGTTTACAACCAGTACGTTTTCGTGAGATTTCCGCGATCACCCAAAAATAGAAAGAGATGGAAATAAAACCGCTGTTTGATCGCTGGTATGTACGGTTTCTCACGGCAAAACGTCTACTGTTTGCAGCACGCCGCTGTTTGTCCGCCCGAGTAAGCGAGGGCGGCTGGCAGCGAAGTGCTGCAAACGCTTTCTTGCCCGTGGTGCTTACGACTGTTTTTTGCCTGCCCCTGTAAGAAAACAATAACATATTACAACTTCATTAATATTAATTAAAAAAATTGTTTAATACTTCAAGTGTCAATGTTGTTTTTTAAAGATTAATGTTTAAGTTGTCAAATATGGTTATAACGTAACCAAGAAGTCTTGTAATAAAATCACTCTACACTAGATGTCAATAGTTCTGTCTTTTGAATAAAATATTATCAAATTAAGCAAATATTAAAAAAAAAAATTATTAAGTCATGTAATAAATTAATTTAGTTTACATTTTTAATTAATAATACTTACTGTTGTTTTAGTATAATTAAAATTAAGAATTATATTATTATTTTTTTAACTAGCGCCAACTGTGTTTTAAAAACAAAACCCTTAGCTGGAGACAAAGTATTTTACCTCCCTAGGGAGGGAAAGTTCACTTCCCTTCCTAAAATACGGGCGGAAAAACTGTTTTTCAGATTGGGCATGCAAAAAGATACTTAACAGACTGCTCAATTTACTCTACAAAAAAAAAAAAACTTTTATTAGAGACAACAAACAAACACAGTTAATGACGTATTAAAAGACACTCAAGAATACCTAAAAGACGTTAAATGTTGTTAGAAAACACAAAAAAATGTCATCAATAGTGTGTTTGCGCACGTCGCTTTTTTGCTTATAAAAGTCCACGCTATACTTATAATTATACCGTATAAGTATAACGTTTTCATTTGTTACGTTATTAATGAAATTAGCGGAGCCAATCAAAAAACCTTACGCTAAATGTATCGCCTATTTGATGTGAATTAAACATAATGAATATAGCCATAAACCACAATTGTAAAATTTTCTTATCTCTGTGTTTGCATAAATTGCAATTGATCTGTTTTGCCAAACATTAAAAGACTTTTTAATCAATTTATTTTCAAAATAAAATATTAATATGCAAGTAATTTGATTTCCTCTATGTTATGTTTATTTAGGTTATGTTTTTAATTTGATTACTTTTCAGTTTTTATCGTAACGTTATATTACACACGCGCAAACACTTTTAAAATTGTTTTCCTTACACTATTTATAACGTTATAATAACAAGCAAAAAAGTGACGTGTGCAAACACACTAAAAACAAAATCCGGTCATAAAGTTTTAAAATTATGTCACAAAGAGCCAAAAACAGTAAAACGTGTACAATTCTAAATTAAAAAATCCAGTCTTAAAACATCAAATTATTGTCAAAAAACATCAAAACTAGAAAAAATTAAATTTTTTATACAAAAAAGTCAGAAATAACTGAATCCGGTCATAAAAAGATAAAACTGTTTAAAACATTGCATTAAAATTTTAAACAAGTGCCAGAAAACACCATAAATCATTAGAGTAAAAATCTTCTTGAAATCTCAAAAATAGGAAAATCCAGCTATAGAATATAAAAAAGCCATAACCTATCAAAAAACAAATATTCTATTTACAGAATCTAAATTCAAAGCTTATAGGCGCATAACATTTATTGGAGTTTCCCACCTATTCAACCAAGTGTTAGTTATCCGAAAGTTGGACCATTCTCTCTTCTGCCGATGTTAGATGTCATAACGTTAAAAGAGAAAGTGACAATTCCAATCTCTTGTCAACAAACACTTGAGTGGGTAAGCAAGCAATATCAAACTTGTAGGTGTGTACGGGAGATTCATTCCGGCAAATCAATTTTTTAATTACTTCATCTTTGCATTTGTGGCATTTTTTATTGTATTCTATCTGATTGATTTTTAAAACCCATTACATCTACGTCAGATAAGTTTCTAACCCAACTATATTTCTCGATATGGAAATTTTGTGGTATATATCTTTAAATTTCATTTGTTGTCAATAAGATTTTCTAAAAACAAATTCAATATTGATGTCTTGCAATTTTTTCTGGCTTATGTTTACTATATGCATTTCCGTGTTCAACTTACAAAATATCACCCAAATATGCCAATTTTGTCATTCACTTATTGTCATTTATTCGAAGAGCACATTTTTGTGTTCTTAGATTTAAAAAATATTTTTATTATTATTACTAATAAAGTCGCATACCTATAAATTAAAATTATATCATCAAATATAATAAAAATGGGTTAAAAAATAAAACTTTATCTTTATTTAAGTTATTTGAAGGTTTTCCTCGACCCACCCAAATTTGGGTCACGGCTCGAGGTTAAGAATCACTGACCCAGACTGTTTCTAAATCCAAATTGCGTCTCTGTTACCAAATCTCCACAGTCTTTCCATCAAAATTTTGATTTTTTAATTTTTTTATAATGAGTACAACAATGTTCATGTTTGACATCTAAACATTATATTATTACTTTTTTGCAATTCTGTATTTTTGTCAAATTTCTTGAATTCTTTAAAAAACTTTTCATAGTTATCCCAAAATTGTTTAAATGCTATCGATGTATACAGGGTGTTGCATGACGTACCGTACACCAATAGCATGTTTCTGGAGACATTTTAAGTAAAAAAAGTTCTATAAGCATAGATCTAAAAGTTTTTAGAATTGATTATTAATTTGCACATAAACTGTTCAAAATGCACGTTAAACCTTAAGACTATTATTTACCTGTTCACATGTGTCAACAATACGCTTAATTAAATCACGTCTGGTATTAAATTTAACCTTGTAATAAACTTTTAGTAAGGCGCCACATGTAATAATCTAACAAAGTGAAACTCAGCAATCTCGGTGGCCAAGCTTCTACGTCTAATTTGCTTACTAGGATAAGTATCTTTTAGATCAGCGGTTCTGAACCTTTTTGGCTGGCGACCCAAAGTACAAATATACTTAAGTCCGCAACCCTACCAGTTTTATTTTATTGTATTAAGTAGGTAGGTAGGTAGGAGTAGGATAAAACTAAAAATAAAATATTTGTGTTTTAGTATCGAAATAATGATCATTAAGTAGTGACTACCCTGGTGTTGTATTTTTAAGCAAAAAAGACTTATACAATTGTTAGGTTTATAGAAAGTGTACACTGCATGCTATGCTGTTATATTTGTAAGCAAAAAAGACTTATTCAAATGTTAAGTTTATAGAAAGTGTACACCACATGCTATGCTGAGAATCTAGTCTATTCCTGTACTTATTTACCATGACAGCAAAACAAAAAAAAAACAGCTTTATACAAATAAGTAGTAACAAGAGAGTTCTGCTCAAAATTTTGTGAGCACTAGCGTGTTGGAAAAAGCTGAGGGAATTTTAAAACAATGAATACACAATTTTGTCATTTTATTTTAAATATTAAAAAAAAACAACAAAATCCGGTCTTAAAACATTAAAATATTTTCAGAACCAACCAAAAACGGTTAAAAAGTGCCAAACTCTATTTATAAAATCTCAAAAATAAGAAAACCCAGCCTTAAAATATCAAAGTATTGTCAGAAAGCACCAAATCCAATTATAAACTGTCAAAAAGTATAATAATGTTCATATCAAAAAAACAGCAAAAACTGGCTATGAAATATCAAAATATTGTTAAGAAACACTAAAATTTGGTCTTAAAACTGTTAGTTTAAAAATATAAAATTCTATTCATAAAATATCAAAAATAGCAAAACCCGGCTATGAACCAACATCTGAATATAAACTGTTAAAAATTTATAATTTTCTATATGAAACATCAAATAAAGTAAAATCCGTATGTAAAATTTAAATATTGTCAGAAAACACCAAAATCACTGTTAAAAAATGCAAAAAAAATCATAAAATGATAAAAATATCAAAATTATGCCATAAAATAACAAAATATTGTAAAAGAGTACCATAATCCTGTTGAAAAATGTAACATTCTACTAAAAAATGTTAAAATTTGCAACATCCAGCCATAAAACTTCAAAATATTGTTATATATTACGAAAATCCGGCTATAAACAGTTGAAACCAGTGAAGTTAAAAAAAAAATCATAAAATATTAAAATTATGTAATAAAAAACCAAAAACAATAAAAGTTTAATTGACCAAATATTTTTTTTTTAATGTCAGGTTGATAAGAATTTTATTCTGTGAAATCACAATTTCTTGAAGAGGTGAATAAGAAAATAAAGCAGGAAATTACAAGATTTGGGTTAAGAAAATAAAAAAAATAATAGTATGCTGCAATTTTTGCAAAACAAATTTTTAAGTGACTTAATTTATATGTAAAATTAAGGTTAAATAGAAGAGCAGCAATTGTGCTGAACTTCGCATTATTCATTTATTTTAACTATTTAATGAAATAAAGACATACTAATACTAATAAAACATAAAAAAACTTATTGTAAAGAAGCACCAAAATCCGTCCAGAAACTGTTAAAAGGTTCAAAATTCTATCCATAAAAATAGCATAATCCAATTTTGAAACAAGAAAATATTGTCAAAAATTACTAAAATTTGGTCACAAAAATGCAAACTTTCATTATACTCACAGAATGTCAAATCAAAATCAAGCTTTACAACATTAAAATATTGTTCAAAAGCTCCAGAATCCGACCGCAAACTGTTGAAAACTGTATTATTTTATTTATAAAACGTCAAAAATAAGTAAATGCGATCATGAACTACTAAAATTATGCAAAAATACAAAATCAGGCTATAAACAGCATAACTCTGGTTAAAAATGTCAAAAATAGTCAAATTTGGTCTTAAACATCAAAAACATCAAAATATTGTTAAAAACACAGCTTGGTCTTAAGCTACAAACTGCAGGACGTTCAGCTTTAGTAAAAAATGTTGGAAATTAACCTTTCTGTTCGATTGTAGCTGATACTTTCTTAGTTCAAATTCGCATTTCCATCATAAAACCCAATCCAATCATTTAAAATTTATCCAATTTTTTTGATTTTGTATAGTAAAGTTGATAAATTCACACAAGTTTAAAAAGTAAGGTGTACCTACTTAAGTTTACAATTCTTTATAGGTTTGAATAAAAGTTCTATATTTTATAGCTAGGCAACAGTTATTAACAAATTAACCTCTTGTTAATAGAAGGTTTTTCAATAAAGACATAACAGTTTTGCATTTAAATAAAATACTTTGATCTCGTTCATATGACCACCGCAATCACGATGACAGCAATCAATTGCTTGAAGCCAATTTTCCACACATATCGGCCGGAACGTTAGCAATTTTATCCAACGGCTTTAAATCGCATGAGCAAAAGACATTCGATCGGACCATTCCTCAAGATTTTACAATTACCAAACTTTTCATTTATTAAATCAATTGTTTAACCAACTGTGTGGCATGTGGCGCCATCTTATTAGAACAACATATTACTAATGTCAAGTCTCTCTAATTCTGGCAAATAGTCTTGCAACAAGGCACAATAGCACACTCCATTGATCGTAACATGACAATCATTATAATCCACAAAAAAATACGGGTCAATCACACCTCCGGCATAGAATCCATACCACACACTCACATTTTGTGAATGCAATAAAGGTTCCTAAAACACATGTGGGTCTCTTACTGTCCTATAAGGCATATTTTGTTTGACAAAGCTATTAAGCCTAAAATGAGCTACATTGCTGAAGATAATTTTTTGATAATATTGATCAAAAGGCTTTAGTTCTTGAGTTAATTTGATATTGTAATCCTATTTGTATTCGCCACAATTTATTCCCCGAATTTCCCAATTCCTGTAAACGGCGCAGAATCGACTGATTTGGTTCATTTTGAAATGAAGCATTTCGACCGGTGTCTTACTTGTCTTACTAGCACAAAAACATTCAATAGTGAAAATTGCAATCACAGACTCAGAATTAGTTCCAAACGTTGCTCGTTCGTGAACTTTACCATGATAAAAATGTAAGCCTTAACTTACGTTTTAGTATTGACAGGTCGGAAAAAAGTTTAAGTGTTCTGTTTGTTTTCTTTGAAAAAAAATCTGGGTTACCTAATTTTTTAGTACACAGTTTTTTTTTATATTGAAGTAAATATAATACAAGTATATTTTGTGCATATGTTACCTGCTACTAATTTTGATGTTTATGTAAATATGCTCGGTCTGATCTGTCTATATTCATAGTCAAGATATCCGTTATCTTTATTGTAAATTGTATTGCAATTTATAACATTTTTTAATGATTTGTGCTCCTTGTTATATTATCAAAATCACTGATATACATTTACTTATTTGTACAATTTATCAATTCATTGTAAATTAGTTTTTATCAACATATCACATAAAAAACCAATTTAATTACAACTATTGTAAAATGCCATACATATTATTGTACCCACGTATTATATGTATTGTTATTTGCCCATCATACTAAAACACAAATAAATACTCTTAAAATTTTACTAACAGTAAACTGGAATTCTAGTGATCTTTTCATTTGAATGTAACATCAAATTTCAATTAAACGTTTAGTTTAAAGAGTAGTTCCTCTTTGAGAGTAAAATATAATAAGTTCTATCTATTAAACATTCCGACTAAGCAAATTTTATACAGAAATAAATGAAATATTTATTTTGTATAAAATTACAAGATATTAATTACATGATTTAACTTCTATAATCCATCCATAAATACTATATTAATAATTTTGTATATAATTCTATTATTATTCAATTTTTTTTTACTTATCAAAATATTTAATTTCAATTTAAAACTTTATTAATTTTTTTTTGGTTTCATGATTTAAAAATAATTTCTTTAATTAATATTCTATTAAATGCTTCGTTTTCATAATTGCTTCAAACAAAAACATCTTAAATTAATTTTTTCTATATTAATTTAAGCTGAATCATAACAAAGTTAACGAGCTTCTTTTAACTGCAGGCAAATCAAGATATTGAAGTATCCTTCACACCTCCTTAATCAATAAGTTCATCCTGAGTAAAAAAAATTTGGTGTTCTACGCTAATTAATATTACATCAAAGAAAACTTCAGCAATGGGTGCGAGTTTTGTTCAAGAATGTTCGCTGCTTTTACTTTCAAGATTAATTAAGATGTTTGTGAAGATATTAATGAAGACGACATACATATTATAAATATTAAAATTTGTTTAAATAAAACAAAATAATTGTAATATGAATAAAATTATGAGATTAACAAAATAAACTTTTATGTCACAACATAAAAGAAGTTATTTTTAATTAAGCCTGGATTAATTATAACATGCTATAAAGTAAATGGAATAGAAATAAGAATTCTTTCTGTAATAATCAAAAGAAGACTCTAAAAAGTTATCTGATCCAATTCAATGCACATACTTTATGGCCCTTATACGTTTATGTATATATGTTTTATAGCTATGTTGTACACAGTATTGATCTTAATAAAATTTTACATAAAATATTAATCAGTAGTCATTATAACTAAAGAGCAAACTTTTAGAATGATTTGAAAACATTATAACCTGAAACTATTTTGCGTTCACTCAGATAAAATTAATTTGTTTCCGAAGGTGATTTATGAACGTCGTACAGTGTAACAGGTGCTTCTTTTTAAGCTTGCTATTAGTTTTTTTTTATTTGTCTGCATTTAGTGCAAACACAAATAATTAATAATTGCTTTTATCCAATAAAGTCGTCACAATTATCAAAATAAATAATTTAATTAAAAATATATTATTTAATTCACAAAATGGCACAAATTGTAATCTTTTACTGTTGAACGAAACCGTAATAAATAAGATTTTATTAAAAAAAAAACATAATGGACTAAGTTGTATACAGAGTGTTAATACTAAGTCGTTACACCTGAAATTGGCAGTTAAAACTTTTTTAAACAATCAAATTTCTTTTGTTGGTTTATTTAAATTTATTGAAAAAAATGTTTAGACAAATGTTGTAAAAGATAATTTAATACAAAAAATTACTTTCAAAAATCAATAATATCATCATCATTTTGTTACTTAAAAAAAAAAACATATAAGCAAATGTTTTGAGTTTTTAAGTAATTTTCCAAGTTCACAAATTTACAACTTTAGCTTACAACATTGTTAATTTTTACGTCTTATATCTTAGTAGTTTAAGTATTACACAAGTTCTATTAACTAAACTAAAAAAAAAACAAAGAAGCACATGTATACATGCTTTATAAACTTGTTTTATTTTAGAATTTTCAAAACCAAAACTTTAAAAGTATCTAAATCAATATATGATTGATCTAACAAAATTTAAACAAAATCTAAAAAAACTTCTATCGGACAATAAAATACATAGGGCATCTTAAATATTAGAACTTGAACGGTTGTAAAAGTGCTATTCCGATGCGAAACCGACCGCGAAAAATTTCTATATTTTTAAAATGATAACAGATGAGTAATAAAGTAGCAATTAATAATTGCAACTCACTAACCGCGTATGCGTTTGTGCATATCCTAATAACCGAATACATAAATCTTTACGGACATTATATTATAAAAAAAATTAATAATAATTAATAATAATTTATTTTCCAGAATCATAGTTACATGACTCTAAATGAGTTTTGCAAGATTTATAAAGTCCAGCAAAACTAAAAAAAAGATGAAAAATTTAATAGATTTAAAAAATAATAAAAATCTTCTGTTAGCAACCACTAAAATTAGAAAAAAAAAAAATATTTTTATGAGTAAAATAAAAGAACAAATTAAAAACGTCTTAGAAAACGTTCACAATTCTCAAAAAATATTGCGAAAGTCATAAAAGATATTTTTATATTTTTGAAAAGTCTAAAATGTTTTAATATTTATATAATGAAAGACTTTGAATGTATATGGGTAATTCTATTACTTTTCGATTAATTTGAAAAAGTCGACTTCTTTAATTATGTTCAAATTTTCAGGGATTAAAATTTGGATGAAAAAAAAAGAGATTCCCAAAATTTTGGACTTTAGGATATTGCCTGTTAATAACGACACACATTTATAGGTCATAAATATCACAGTAAAACGTCTTCTTTAGCTTATTTTGTATCTTAATTTTTGGGATTCTAAAAAGATAAAACGGTCCACGTTGGCTCAAATTATTCCTTATTACATGTACTTTAACTACGGGCCTGTTGCAAGACTAAAAATCACATGCTTAAAGTCTCCTGATCAAAATGGAAAACCGTATGCAACATTAGACATGTTGCGCAACATTTTGGCAGTGTGGACTCTCGGCATCTAGAGGCGAGACACGTCCCAGTCTTTGTCCAGCTACCGAGTGTTTGCGTCTTATTATTTGTAGGATGTTACGAGTCCCGACTACAAAAACCCGATAAAAAGAAAAGTGGCCATGGAATCTCTGGCTGCAAAGCATAATATGACAGTGGCAAAGATAGAAAAAAAAATCCATATTTCAAAGACATCTTTCAACCGGGAGGGAAAAAAAGTTCTTTATGATGGACTGCAAAAATAAGACGGAGAAATTCGGATAATAGTGTAGAAGCTAGCCGATACAAAGAACGGTGTCTCTAGACGGTCTATAAACAAATCGCGCAACATAGTCTACTAATGTGTACTAGGTTTTACAACTTCTAATTGTAACAAAAACCACCAGGCATTTTTTACTATCGGTTTCCTCAACAAAAATGTATACCTGTAATAAAAGTTGCTGCTTAAGTAATAAAAAGTTTATCGATCTTAGTTTTTGTTAGACGTTACCACTCACAAGTGCGCTCCAGGTAATACGAAACAAATTCACTCTGTTTAAGAATGTAGGAAGCAGCAAATTGACAACAAATAGCTCTCAATAAAAACACTATTGTTTCATACATCAGCTACACAACCTGGACTCTCTATTGGTGTTTCCTAGTCTAGACCGTAGGCGCTAACTTTAGTTCATTTTTTCCAAAAACTCTTAGAAACGATCGCTCAGTACTAGAAACCTTAAAAAAACACATATTTTTCATTCACCAAGAACGCAACCCGGCTCACCTTTTCTCTTGTAGAATAAAGATTATCTGATTATAAAAACTGTCCATGCTGCTTGCAAATCTGAGATATTTTCCGGAGTTGTTTTGTTGTAAGAATCATTTTGCCAGCTCCACAAGGGTTCTTCCTGCATACACTTCTTCACTCGCTACAATCAGAATCGCCCCGTTACTACCGCATTTTTTATCTACTCTATATGCCTAGCTATTGAGCTTTGCAAACGCAAGTTCTCTGTCAAAGTCAGTTTTAGATATTTCCCTCAAGCTGCAGTAGCCAGTAGTATTTACTCTAAGTGTTGCATTCGAGCAATGTTGCTTCGATTTTATATTACCCACTCGCTAAGATCTTATTCTTACGACCCGATTATAAAACAAAGTGTTTGCTGGGCTGTCTGCCTATAGTTGCTAACCAATTAGGACCATTATAATTATTTATTTTGTTTTTAAATACACTCCACCACAATTCAGTTTTAAACAATTTAATTAATTGAAGATTAATGTTTTGTTTGTTTAGGTAATCACAGATCCGAGTAGGTGCTATTCTAAAGCGGATGTCTAAAAGCTGGATAAAAATATTTCTTCTTTGATCGAAGAAAGATTGTTTTCTCTTTAATAATATCACGAAAATTGCTGGAGCATGTTTTAAATTAATTCAGTTTTATACGTAAAATTTACTCCAAATTTTGCGGTTACTGTCAAATTATTAAAAAACATAGCTTTCTTTTGGTCCATTTTAGTGGTCAGAACACAACAAAATTTTCTACTTTTTAGTAAAGCAGAAAAACAACCACTAGCAAGTTAAGTCACCAAAAAGCTTCGACAAAGCAAAAATTCGAAAACAAAATTTGTTCGGCTATCAAAATAAAGTTACTCTTTTAAAAATTAGGGAAACAGTTTGAGTAATGGTTTAAAAAAGTTGTAAACAACAATTCAGTTACAATTTGATACGTAAAATTAATTTTTTAGACGTCAAAAATAAATTATTCTCAAAAGCCAAATGAAAGCAATTATTTTTGCTGCTAGCTACCAACAGATGTTCTGCAAAATTTTGTTAGCTAAAGAGTTTTCTTTTAGAGATTAAATTTAAAAAAATCTTTTGCTTTTGCTATCGTACCACGCATGCTCAAATGAGAATATGAACAAATGCAAGATAAAGTTTGCTATTTTTTTGGTCTTCTACGTAAAAATGAATTTTTTATTCCGCGGCTTCCACTTTGATCTTTTTAGCGTTTCTACAATTACCAGCAATTTATTGAAGAACATAAATTCTGGTTTATTTTTAGACGATCACGCGGTAATCCAAAAACAAACAAAAATTATTTAAAAAAATGTAAGAGAGTATTGGTCCTTTTTTTTATTAAAAACTTGATTAAAGACTTAACATTCTCCTTCTTCAGTCAAAACTACAATATAGAAAACAATTCACAATAACAATTACAAATTATAAAATAATATAAAGTGCAAAATTCTTTTCATGAAATACACTGGCAAGCAAAAAATAGAGGTCACTTTAAGATTATGACTTAGTTTTGAATTTTTTTGTTTTAACCTTATGTTAGCAAATTGTAAACAATTGTACTATATTTTGCACACGGAATTAAAAATTCAATGTTGAATCGTAAAGCAAATTTATTGTTTTTATTGCGTATTTTGAAAATATCATAAATTTACAGTTCAGATAAAGTTCGAATTTTTGTTCCTAGGACTAATATGGAACAATAAATAAGAAAAAAAACTTCTTACTAATAACGAGCATTACCCCCTCTTGCATAAATGACTGCTTAAAGTCGACGAAAAACACTTTGAATTAAATTAAAGATAATATTTTGGTCGATATTGTTACATTCCTGCATAAGCAACTGTCTTAGCTCCTGAGCAGTTCTTGGAGCAGGTGCATGCTTTCGGATACGTCGTCCCAACTCATCCCAGGCATGTTCTATGGAATTCATGTCCAGGGAGCCATTCTCTATAAAGACTAACTCTGTGGGTGCTTCGGTAAAAATTCCTGCCCAAACCATAACCGACCCACCGCCAAAAAAAAAGTCGCTCATCGATACAAACTGAAGCGTATCTTTCTCCGCGTCTACTCTACACTTTCCGACTTTCGTCTGATCCATTTGGGCAAAAACCAATCTTGCAACACAATGTCGGCGTTGTAAAAGTGAACCTATAGCCATCTTTCTAGAAGACAATCCAGCAGCCCAAAGCCTTCTCCTAACGGTCAATTCACTAATATTTACATCTCTAACTTCATGGAGTTGATAAACTGCAAAAGCTGTTCTATTCCGCAAACTTGTGGACACTAAAAAACGGTCATCTCAGTTCGTGGTAACTTTTTTTTGCCCGGATCCTAATCTTTTGGTTATTGAAGTAACGCTGATACACCTTTTGTACAGTACAAAGGCTTTTACTAACAATCCTTGCGCTATATTTCTCGCCACAACAATAGAGCTTAAAGGCATTATGACCTGTTAAGTACAATACACTGTGTGAATGATAAGTTTTGCAAAAAAAAATTCAAGTAAAAAAATCACAACAAATGTAGGTTTTCAATTAGAGCAAAATGAATGCTGTTTCATAAAAGTCTGTAATGGTGATAATAACTGACAGATAGATTACATTTGTCAAGAAATAAATTATTAATTGCCTATTTTAGTTTATTTGCAAACATCAAGTTCAACAAAAAATTACAAAAATAAGTCATAAGTTTTAAAATGACCCCTATTTTTTGCTCGCCAGTGTAGTTAAAAGTCAAAACTTGAAAACGTAAGAAAATAAACAACTTTTAAAAAAATTTGCAATTAAAAAATATTTGAAAATTTAGTCTTTATATAATTTATTATAAGTTAGTAAACTCATTAAAGACTGCGAAAGCACAAACATTGCAGTCATAATCGTACTATAACCACTCTTCCTAAACGCCATTGAGCGATTTCATAATATTAAATGATTAGAAATTTTTTAAAATGTTACAAAATTTTTTTTAAATATTTTATGTATACTTGTATAAAAAAAATCAAAAAAGTAACTTTTAACTACCTCCACACCAACAAAAAATTTTAGAATTTAGCTTGAACAAATTTGATTACTAAAAGAAGCATTTTCAAAAATTATTAGAAAGTACTAAAGGAGCCTCTCAACAACTTTTTATCGCCTACAAGAGTGTAATAATCGTTTCTTTTACATCTCCAATATTTTTAAAAAATAAAAAAAATAAAATGTTTTGAGTTACTAGAAGATAGGACCCATTTTATGCAACAAATATCTATGCTCTCGAGCAAATTTGCTAAAGCTTTCTACTTGCATATATATTGTTCAAAGATCGGCAAGATGCTTGCTGAGCTGTCTGGCTGCAGTTGCTGACCGATTAAGACCATTAAAACTGTTTATTTTATTTTTAAATACACTCCACTACCATTTAGTGTTATGAATTCCAAGTATGAGACTTATGCGGCAAACCTAAATCACAAAACATATCCAAATTTATTTGTTCTTTTTTAGACATTTTTTAAATGTTTTACCCATGAATTTGATACTATGGTTATAGATATTATTAACGTTTTTCTTTTCAGTTTTAAGAAATACTAATAAATCAAGTTTTTAAAACTTTTGCAGCAAAAAATGCATAGAAAAAGCAAGATAGATAGACGCAATCGGTTTTGCGGCTAGACGCCTACTTCCAACATCTGCCTTAGCAGGTCACCAGCCAAAACATAAAATTGTTAAGCAAGCAATTTTCTTTTAGAAATCAAAGCAAATTTGACTTACGATTGTACCGCGTATGCTTTCAATAAAAAAAAATAGAAGTCAAATTTTTTTTTGTATTGTACGAAAAACTAATATCAGATTATGATTCCGTAAATTTGTCTGGCTTTTCTTGCGTCAAGCTTTCGATGCCGAGAGATATTTTGCCAAATGTTGAAGTGCGATGCGCAAAAGAATATAAAAAACGCCCGTGCTATACATGTATATTCTTCATCACACACTAGCTATCGACTATCTCATAATCTTGGAAAAAGTTTCTAAATCGGTTCCAGATCTCAAATATGGCAAATAGCCAATAGTTAGTGTGTTACAAAAACATATTTCTAATATTCTTACACTTAACCCTAGGGAAAAAGTTTATTTTTACAAATTGCGCAATCGTTTTTGTTACCAATTTTTTGTATGGACTACTATTTTTCTTTTTGCTAAAATTGACAAAAATCATTCTTACGTTATTTTATCAATTGTTTTCTAAAATTCCCAGAACTGTATGTAAAGTTGTCATTAATGTTTTATGCCAAAAGTTTCACCTTTACTACAAAATAACCACTTTTAAATTTATATAAATTTATATAAAATTACAAAACAAAGGTAAAACTAAGATTTTGAAGCTAATTTCTTTAAATATCTAAAAGTTTTAAAATTTACAAATAGCAAAAAATTGCCAAAAACTGTTAAAAAGTGCACATTTTTTCATGGAATATTAAAACTATCAAAATCCGGCCGAAACGAATTTATCCATAAACTGTTAAAAAATGCAAAATTCTATTCATAAAAAATCAAAAATAGCTAAGTCCGCTCATAATATATAAAAAAAATATTATAAGATAAAATTAAAATCTAGCCAAAAATGGTTAAAAAGTTCAAAATTTTATTGATAAAATCCCAAAAATCCCAAAATCTGGCAATAAATAGCAAAACTTAGTTAAAAAATAATACAATCTGTTCAAAAATAGTTGAAAAGTGCAATGTTCAAAAATAGCAAAACTCGGCCATAAACGTTTAAACATGTAAAAGTTTTTATAAAAATTGCAAAATGTAATAAAACAAAATCTAGCATAAACTTTTGAAAAATGCAAAATTTTCTTCATAAAATATTAAAAATAGCAAAAGCTTAGGCTGGCTATAACCCAAGTTCTAAAATAGACGTCAAAAGGATATGTATGATTGTGGGCCCTACTAAAGTGCAGTCCCTTGCTACTCCACTGGCAAGTAGTTTCAAAATAACTTTGAAAAACGATTTTCTGTAATTATATTAGTACTGAAATAAGTAGAAAAAAATGTAAAAATACAAAGTTTGCTTAAAACATTCAAAAGATTCAATTAACTTTTCATACAAATTTAAGAACCAAGCTGTTTTAAAAATATTTTTCTAGAGCTTATTTATTCAAAAACATATCTCAAAAGTTTAAAATATAAACTTAGAACTAGTGCAGACATCTGTTTAGTAAGGCCTCTTGTAAGAAATTTATCCCAGTTTATATATAATTTAAAAGTTTGGGGAGAAAATGATAGCTATATATATATTTATGTAAAAAAAAGTGATAACTTTTTACTAATAAGATTGTGGCACTACTGATTATTTTATTTATTTGTGGTTACATTAAAGTCAACTAAGGCCGCTTGAGATTATGTTCTTTTCGTTATTTTCATACTAGCAGGCCAAAGTAATCTGAGATATCTGTCACTATAATTTGATTTTATGAAAGGTTGTGTTCCGCCCAGTTATACAATTTGGTTTTTTTAATATTACTGACGCTACAAACGCTAAACCTCTCTTCCACCACACCAAGCGTATACGTCCTCTATTAATTAATTAAACATTATTTAAAATGTCAATTCATGCAACCGCATCACTTCGCTGAGCAACGTTACTGTACTTTTCTTCTATGTTTCGCATTATTTTGCACTCGCCCCATTGCGCTCTATTTGTGCCGGTCTGGTCATAATATATATATATATATATATATATATATATATATATATATATATATAATATATATTATATTAAGGTCTGTAAAACGGCATCAAAAATTAAAAATGAAAGTATTATTTTTTTTTTACCTTAAAAAAATAATGAATTAAAATTTCCTTACTCTTATTAAAAAAAATATAAATTGTATATTACAGATAATTGTATGAAATAATGCACAATCAAGCTTGGGTTGAACGATGGGATATATCTAAAATTTAAAGAAAAGGGTATTTTTGAGCTGGAGTTTGCTTTTTGCACTTTCTGGTCTTATACGTCATAAATTACCCCTTTTTATGTTTTTTAATATTTTTACAAACGACTCAACATTGCATTTATTTGAAAATAAATTCCCAAAATTATCATTTATTTGAAAATAAATTCGCAAACATAGTCATTTTCAAAATTTAATGTTTGACCTTTGAGCAAAAAAATCTCTTAAAATGCTTAAATAAAATTGAAATACTTGAATATTATTCTATAAAAACCAATAAATTATTTGTGGTTTTCTGAATTTTAAATGTAAAAAAACTCTTTTGTCGCCCTCGTGCTGCAAGAAAAATGCTCACATATTTACGCATTCCGTCAACAATAGTTATTTATTCCACCCCGCATTGTGCTAATTTTAAAATATGATACTATTCTGTAGAACTTTGATAGAAAGTCAGAGATATGGTTCTATTAATATTTTAATTATTTCAAATATAGACAATTTAAAATAAATATAAGTGAGAAGAAGAATGCTCATATCATTAAAAAGTTGATATGTATGATATTTTGGTGAAACTTTCCAAATTCCAAAACAACATATTATCAAAATATAAAAAAAAAAATCATAATTCATAAGAAACAACAATGCTGTTTGCAAGAGTGCACTGACAATCACCAAATGCTGGCAAAATAAGTGTCCAATAGTTGAAAATTTCAAAATAAGTTTCAAATAAGTTTTTTGGTTTTAAGCAAACTAATTTATAAACATATTTTAAATATACAGGGTGTTCATTTTATTGTGAAAATTTAGCTTTTTTTCAAATAAAACACCCTGTCAATTTTTACATTTTTTATTCTAAAATTATTACTAAGTCTTTTTTGTAAAAATATTTTTTTAATAAAGTGTGCACCATAAGCAAGCTTCTGAACGTCAAATAAAAAACATTTTTACACAAACATTCATATTTATTTTAACCAAACTGATAAAAATGGTAATAACAATCATTAAATCATTAAAAAATGTAATAACATACAGAGTGTTCTATTTAAAAAAAAAACTGAAAGATCCAAATTTTCATAATAAAATTAACAGCCAGTATATTTTTGCATTTTTAATTATTAAAACTAATCTTATTAAAACTAATTTTAAAACAAATTTTAAAAAAAATATACAAAGTGTTAATTTTAATATAAAAATTTAGATCATTTTAAATAGAACACCCTGTATATTTTTACATTTTTAAAGATTTAATGATTGTTTTGTTAACAGTTTTTATTGTTATTGCTTTTTTAACAGTTAAATGTGTATGTTTGTGGGAAAATGTTCTTTATTTGAAGTTCAAGAGTTTGTTTATAACTCAAAAATGATGCAATTTATAAAAAAATTATTTTACAAAAAATACTCAGAATCAATCTTAGAATAAAAAATATAAAAATCTACAAGGTATTTAATTTAATTTTTTTTTAATTCCTCAATAAAATGAACACCCTGTATATTAAAAATATTTTTATTTCAAAACTTTTTTTGAAATTTTCCGGTAATTTTGACTAACCCTGTATGTATAAATAATACGTCTATAATATAGTACAAAATAAATATTCAATATTTATCAATCCAACCATAACATAAAAATAAATAAAACAAACGCATAGTTTGTAAAAAGGCCCTAGAGTAAAAATATATTTAATTCACAGGTACGTAAATTATAAATAAATATTACAATTACGTCTTTAATAGCCAATTCAACAATAATTGTTTTAATTTTATTATCAGTAGTAGTTCTTTAATCTTATAATATAATCTTGTTCAATAAAAATAGTATCTTGTTATTATTAATAGCACCTTTGTTCTTGCAACAATGTAGATCAAGTTGCCTACCTCCCACTTAAATAAATTTGAGATTGATAAAAAGTAGCCAAAACACAACATTAATGTGGATATAGAATAATAACCAACTATAAATTTTCAATCTAATTTTCTAAAAAAATTGCAAACAAACTATTCATAATTGCATTGCATAACTATACTCTCTAATTAGTCTCATTCAATCACAGCGCTACTACTAATATGAGTAATAAACAACAAATTATATTCTATTGTTCATTTAACATAAACCTAAAGCATCCCTAATAAACAATAAGCACACGAATCACCACGCAGAAACCGAAACGAGAACTACGAACATTATTTTTATTATTACATATTTACAAATATTGTTGATGTAAATAATGAAATCAAATAGAACATTTTGGATAATATACTGATAAACATGTGTATTGAATCGGTATCTACACCACTAAGAAATTGTGCACTCACCTTGAGCCAGTGTGCACTCACCTTGAGCCAGGTCAGCTGATTCCATGCGATTCCTTAATATAAATAATGTATAACAAAACCAATGTCACTTTTAATTTACACTAAGGAATTTTAAATGTTTTAAATTACATTGAAAACTATTACACTTATATCTACGCGAAATGAATAAAATATATTAGGAAGAGCACAGCGGTATCTTCTACTTTGGTGAAGTTGACGCGAAGATAATAACAACAAGGAGGTGTTGCCAAATTCTTACTGATGAATATAAGGGCAGGATTGCTATTACAATATAATGTAATGTAAATATTTTTTTATATAAAACATTAAATACTTTTAAATAATTAAAAAAATTATCAACAATATTAATAATAAATTAATTGCTTTTGAAGTAGGTATGTAATGTTAACACTGATATTGGAAATAGTTTTAATACTTTCAATTTTAATACATTTGTAATTTTCTATGGTGGATAGTGAAAAGAAAACAACATAATTGTGTTAGTTGGGGCCGACGCAAGACGTACAGCATAAAGTTGCGAGACGTCCCAGTTTAGTCCTGAATTTTAAGTAGTTCCTAGGGTGTTTTCAAAAGTATATATAAAAACACGTATTCTTTTATTTTTTTTACAGTTGTTATAAATGTCTATATTTAATAGACGTTATTGAATTTATGCGGAAGATGCATGTTGAAACTCTGTTATATTAATAATTAAAACACAGGTGATTTTAAGTTTCAAAAATTTATTTGAAAAACTGCGTTTCATCAGGCAGATGATTAAGATTTATATATCTATGTTTTAATTAATTATTTAGTAAACAATGACGGTCAATCATATTTAAAACTAATATTAATAAATATCGATGTTTATTAATATTTTGCAAATTGTATGAATATATACAGGGTGCCGCATAAGTCACACATTAGTTTAAATAATTTATATTTTTTTTATTTATAAATTTTTTTTTTTAAAGTCGGCAGTAACTACGGGTTCATTGAAAATTTCTGAATGGACTATCCATTCAGAAATTTTCAATGACGCGTTCAAGTATATTCAGTGGTATTTGGCAAACGACGGAAGTAATGTTGGTCTTCTATTCCCCAATTGTAGTTGGTTTATCCATGCAGATTTTGAACTATACGTAGTCCCAAAAAAGTCAAGAGGTACGATATTACATGATCTAGGCGGCCAATTCATAGGTCTGAAGCGTGAAATTAACTGTTTACCGAATCGTTGTCGCAATAAAGCCATAATTTTACGGACTACGTGGCAAGTAACGCCGTTTTGTTAAAACCAACTGTCGTTGAGTTTACTGGTTTCAATTTTAAACAGCAAATAGTCTGTAATTATTGTGCGATAACTTGCGTCATTCACAGTTACGTTTTGGCCGGTTTTATTTTTAAAGAAATGTTGCACCAGCTTATAAACTACACCAAACCGTTGTTTTGTTTGAAAGTAATGGCAGCTCTTGAATCTTTTCTGGTTCCTTTTCAGCTCAAATACGGCAATTTTGACTATTGACGTAGTCATTAAGCCAGAAATGGGCCTCATCGCTGAACAAAATGTTGGTCAAAAACAGTAGATTGTTTTAAGCTTTTTAAGAGCCCAAAGCCTAAAATGGTGACAATTTGGAAGGTTGGCCGGTATCAATTCTTGCATGAGTTGTTCCAAACGACAAGCCAAACTGAGAATGGTACGGTCATCGCGTACACTCTCAGCTACCGCCGTTATATTTTTTTTACTACGTGCTGAATGTAGTCTATTTGGTCGCCTATTATCTAATAATAAATATTGAGTTTCAAATTTTTTAATAGTTTAGCGAATTGTGCTTTCTAAGGCCAATTATGTAAACTATAAGTTGCTCTAATCGTACAAAATACTTTTCTCATAGAGCGCTGATTTTCGTAATACTGCTGATTAATTTGTAAACGCTGTGCCGGGTCAATTCTTTCCATGATAAAATGTCAAACATTACTGAACATAAATAACATAACAGTTTGACTTAGCGCACGCTTTATCTAACATAAAACCCCTACTAAATAAAGTATCTCTAAATGAATCACCCATTATTATTATATCACAATTTTTTTAAATATTTTCATTCTAAAAAATAAAACATATATTTTGGATTTTCTTCTACACTAGTAGTTATGTCTTTTAACTGACCTTTTTTGTAAATTTTACAAAGTTAGGTTTTATTTTAAACAATTTTCTATTAAATGCTATTTGCATTAAGCTTCTGGATTGTTTGTCTGAATAAATGTTACATAAACCTTTTTTGTAAAGATGAGAATAAGGGTTGGTTAATCCAATATTAGTGAAAACTAGTTGAATACAGCAAATTTGCTTCTCTTAAAGGGTTCTTTAAAAGTGCTAAACTTTGTCAAAAAGTAAGTGTTGTAGTTTTATTTTGTTGGACCCCCGGATTATTGTTAAATAGCTTTTAATCACAAACCTATGAGTTTTATCAATACTTTTCTTGACAATAGAAAATTAATAATTAAAATTGATAGTGCTGCTCTTTTTCAAGATTATGCTTTTTTGGCAACTTTAGTTTTGATTTACATTAATAAACTTTTTCAAATAACCTATAGTGCTATTAATAAGTTTTGCAGATGATACCAACTTTTATACTTTATACTTTTCAAAAACCGTATCCACAAATATGACAAAACGTCTTGAAATTTCTAGATTTAAGTTTGTATCTATAAAAAAAAATCTTAAAACATTATCTAAATACAGGGTGATTCTTAACCTATGCGCATAAATTTGAAGAATTATAGTTTACAATCAATATTATTGATAAATATTAAAAGAATGTAGTAAAAGTTTTATAATAAGCGTGATAATGAATTACAAATTGCTATAATTCTGAGAACATTAGTAAATTCATCAATAAAATTGACGTAGAATTAATGAATATATCTAATATTCCAACCATGCTGACTTCAATTCTAAAACGTTATCATACATCTTTTAATAAATTAATTGAACACGTAAATTTGCGATTGATGCAAATTTTTTCTACTAAATCTAATGTAAGATTTATAGATGTTAATCAAACTCTTAATAGAAAACATTATACAAGAAATGGAGAAAATCTTAACATACATGAAAAAAACATAATATCAAACCTCATCTCATTAGTTCTGATTCCCGTGAAACAAAATGTACTTGAAAATAAACCTGGACCAAGTTACAACAGAGAAACACTATAACATTCTCATTGCCGTACAATTAATCAACAAATAACAGCATATAATAAAATTGTTAGACAACATATTACTCTCACTAATAAAAACTATAATAATCAGTTTTTTCGAAACAAGCCCCATTACAAGCCCAACCATAACAAAGAAACTATTACAAATTTTTCATATTAATGCACAATCAATCATGAATAAAATTGACGAAATGGAAGTATTCTTAATTAATGAATGCTGTGATATATTTTGTGTAACTGAATTATATGCTAAGAAAGATCATTTAAATTTAATAAATATCGGTGGATTTGAATTACAGTCATTTTATTGCAGAGACACGTACATACATGGTGGTGTTTTAATTTTTACAAAAAATAATTCCAAAATAGAAAAAATAAATAGTATTGAACATTTGGCCATTGACAAAACATTAGAATGCATTGGAATAAAATATTTTATTAATAAATTGGACTATATAAATATCATGGCAGTTTATTGTTCTCCTGATGCTACAAACGTCGATTTATTTTTATCAAGATTAAACGAAGCATTAGGAATAATAACTAGAAATAAAAGATCAGTGTTTATTTGTGGAGATTTCAATATCAATCTACTTGTATCAAATAAAACAAATAAACATTTCTAGACCTTATCAACTCATACAACATAATAAATACAATCACTGTTCCAACACGCATTACCTCTGTAAGTAAATCGTGTATTGATAATATTTTAGCTTACAAAGGTAAAGTTAAAGTAATTCAATCAACTTCTTCGGACCACACTGCTCAAGTATTAGAAACTGAACTGAATAACACCTATGTAGATACAGAATACATTCAAATAAAAAATTATTCTGCTCAAAATATTTTTAATTTCATTAGTAATTTGTCAAAAGAAGATTGGAAACCAGTAGATTCCAAAGATGACACAGATATTAAATTTGATGAGTTTGACATAATATTAAATTACTATGTTAATCTATCATTTCCAATAATTAAAATAAAACAAAAATAGAAAACATCAATCAAAGAATGACTGGATAACGAATGGAATAAAAATATCTTCCAAAAAGATTAAAAATTTGCATATTTAACATTATCAGTGTCCACAAATGATAAACTATTATAAAAATATAAATTTATTTACAAAAAAGTTATACAAGCAGCAAAACGAATGAACTACGACAAAATAATTCTCTCATCGTCCAATAAAATGAAAACTGTCTGGAATATAATCAACATGGAGACAAAATCCACTAAAGTTGCGGTCACTCCACAAATATCATTATGCATGCAAGATAAAATAATAACAGACAAATAAAAAATTGGTAACCATTTTAATGAATATTTTATAAAAATAATAAGCAATTTGGCATCTGTAAATAAGAATATGAGTCTGACTTCAAGAATTTCTCAATCGATATTTTTAGAACCTGCAACAACTAGAGAAGTTGAAAACATAATAAAACAGTTAAAGTCGTCTCAAACAACAGGTGTAGATGGCATTAGCACTAATATGTTAAAAAAGTGTTTCCAGTTCTTAACTCCTACTATAACAATATTACTAAATAATTTATTGGAGCAAAGGATATTTCCTAACCAATTAAAAATTGCGAAAATACTACCATTGCATAAAAAAGGACCGTTAACAAACATAGAAAACTACAGACCTATATCACTACTACCATCTGTATCTAAGATATTTGAAAAAGCAATGGCCATAAGATTATTAATATATTTTGATCAAAATAAACTTTTCTCAAACACGCAGTTTGGTTTTTGACAAGGCAAATCGACGGCTGATGCAATAATGTCCGTAATTTTAGAAATCTATAAAAATTTGGAGTCCGGGAATAAAACAGTTGGTGTTTTTGTAGATCTATCTAAAGCGTTTGACCGTGTCTGTCACAAAACACTTTTACACAAACTACAATTGTATGGCATACGTGGCAAATCATTGAATTTGATCAAAAGTTATTTAACAGATAGGAAACAGTATGTAGAAATTGATGGCCATAAATCTTCAGTTTTGAATATTACACAAGGGGTTTTACAAGGATCAATTTTAGGACCATTGATGTATATAATTTATACCAACAACATAATTAATGCTCTTCCAAGTGGTAAAGCAGTTTTGTTTGCTGACGATACAACGTTAATAACGGCAGAAAAACATGAACATGAATTAATTTGTGCAAATAGTCTCCTAAGCAGCTTAGACAATTACTTCAATCATAATAACCTCGTAATAAATAAACAAAAGTCAACATTTATCAATTTTTCAAAACAATCAGATTTTAGTCTTTTAATTAAACATAAATTTTTTTTTTTAATTCAACAACAAGATTCCAATGTTTTTAGGCGTCAGAATTGATAATAAATTAACATTTACCCAACATACTAACGACATATGCAAGAAATTATGCAGGCAAATTTCAGCATTAGGCGACTTAAAGAAATAAGCAGAATAAATGTAGTTTTGTCATTTTGTTTTGCAAATGTATACTCTATATTTTCCTATACCGAAACATGGTATAACTCTACTGAAGTTGCAAGAGTTTTTATTCTGCAAAAACAAATAATCCGCAGTTTAATGGGATTAAATCACCAAGTCTCATGTAGGCCATACTTCAAAAAACTAAATATAATGCCTCTTGCTAGCATATACATATATCGTGTACTTTTATATGTAAAAAAAACATTTCTAATTTTTAAACAAATTTCGACAACCACCACTATTCTACCAGGAACAAAGCGTTACTGCTGTTACCACAACACAAATCGGCACAATATGCCAACTCTCCACTATGTTGTAGTATCAAAATATATAATCAACTTTCCAAAAACATCAAAATAGTAGCAATCTGCCTTTATATAAATCAAAATTGAAGAAATTAATCCTTGATTGCAGTTTTTACAGCGTCCAAGAATTTTATGAACATTTTAAATAATATAATTCTATGTATTTTAAATTGTACTTTTATCCCATATATGTATATGATTCAACTTATGTGTATTTTATTGTATTTTACTATGTGATATTGACTTTTCCTATGTATAATATATATATGGGTAATTCCATTACTTTTTGACCAATTTGAAAAAGTCGACCTCTTTGATTTTGCTCAAATTTTCAGGGATCAAACTATAGATGAAAAAAATGAGATTCCCAAAATTTTGGACCTTAGAATAATGCCTGTTCAAAATGACACACATTTGAAGGTCAGAAATTTTACAATAAAACGTCTTTTTTAGCTAATTTTATATCTCAATTTTTGGGCTTCTGGAAAAAGATAAAAAGGTTCACGATGTCTCAAATTATTTCTTATTACATGTACTTTAAAACCCATATTTTTATGTTTAATATCGTGGCAGTCATTTTGATATATTAAGCTTCAAACATTATTCCAAAAAAACCCGTAAATTTAGCAGAATCGCAAAACGTTGCATTCTTTAAACCGTTCTAACTTTGTCAAATCTTTACAAAATTTAATCCACATGGTCTAGATTTCTTCAAATTTAATCTTTTTTTAAAGTGATCACACAAGACTTATAGAATCAATACGTATACACCACTATTTTGATGCAGGAAGTTGCACATATTTTCGCGATCTTCAAAACTTGTAATTTTCAGGTCCCAAAAAAGCGCTGTCACCCTATGTTGATTTTAGTCAAAATTTCAGTGAATACTCTTTGGAGCACAAGAAAAAAGGGTATCTACATGAGAAATGGTATATCGGGCAATTTCAACAAAATGTTAATATTCAAAAATTGGCAAAATTGGAAAACCGCACATTTTTGTATCTTAGTTTTTGGGCTTTTAGAAAATGATAAGAAGGTCCACGATGGCTCAAAATATTCCTTATTACATGTACTTTAAAACCCATATTTGTCTATTTAATGTTTGTCAGTCATTTTGATACATCAAGCTTCAAACATTATTCCAAAAAAAAACCGTAAATTAAGCAAAACTGCAAAATTATGCTTTGTTTAAACCGTTCTAACTTAGTTAAATTTTAAAGAAATTTGATCCACGAGGTCTATATTTCTTTGTGTTTAATTTTTCTTTAAAATGATTACATAAGACTTATAAAATCTATACATATTCACCACTAATTTGATGCAGGAAGTTGCACATGTTTTTGCGATTTTCAAAATTTGTAATTTTTAGGTCTCGAAAAACTGCTGTCACCTTATGTCGATTCAGTCAAAATTTCAGTAAATACTCTTCAGACCACAAATAAAAGGTTATTTATATGAAAAATGGTATATAAAGCATTATCAAGAATTTTTTTATTTTCAAAAATCGTCAACATTCAGAAAATCTAAATCACTTTTTGTCTATCTTGCTTTGTTTTTGAGATAGTCAACAAATACAAAATATTTAAAAAACTTTTTATTTAGCAAAAAAACACAAACAAAACAACATTGCTTTAACAAGTGTGCATTGATGCAAGCTTTTGATACTTGTTAAAACAGTTTTCTTTCGTTCGGTTAGTGAAATTTGATAAAAATGCTGTTCAACATAGAGAATACGCAAATATCCTTTTTGTTTACGGACTCTGTAATGGTAATGCCCTAGCAATTGAGATTTCCTGACAGAAAACAACTTTTTTGACGCGTTTTTTAGTGAAAATGTTCACCCATATTATTATCAAAAGTAAAACACCTACAACCAGGCAACGCAGCACAACGACTTGCATTTTCTCAATGGCTTCTTGATAATAACCAATATACCATTTTTCATATAAATAACCTTTTTTCTTGTAGTCTGAAGAGTATTTACTGAAATTTTTACTAAAATCGACATAGGGTGACAGCGTTTTTTTGTGACCTGAAAATTTCAAGTTTTGAAAATAGCGAAAACATGTGCAACTTCCTGCATCAATATAGTGGTGAATATAAATTGATTCTATAAGTTTAGTGTAATTACTTTAAAGAAAGATTGAACACGAAGAAATCTAGACCTTGTGGATCAATTTTCTTTAAGATTTGACAAAGTTAGAACGGTTTAAATAAAGCATAATTTAGCAATTTTTCAAAATTTACTTTTTTTTTTATTTAATGGTTAAAGCTTGATATATCAAAATGACTGCCCCAACATTAAATATACAAATATGGGTTTTAAAGTACATGCAATAAGGAATATTTTAAGCCAACGTAGACCTTCTTATCTTTTTCCAGAAGCCCAAAAATAGAGATACAAAAATGTGCGGTTTGCCGATTTTGACAATTTTTGAATATTAAAAATTTCTTGATAATGCCTGATATACCATTTCTCATACAAATAACCTTTTTTTCTGTGTTCCAAAGAGTATTTACTGAAATTTTGACTAAAATCGACATAGGGTGACAGCGCTTTTTTGGGACCTGAAAATTACAAGTTTTGAAGATCGCGAAAATATGTGCAACTTCCTGCATCAAAATAATGGAGTATACGTATTGATTCTATAAGTATTGTGTGATCACTTCAAAAAGAGATTAAACACGAGGAAATCTAGACCTTGCGAATCAAATTTTGTTAAGATTTGACAAAGTTAGAACGGTTTAAAGAAAGCAAAGTTTTGCGATTTTGCTAAATTTACGGGTTTTTTTGGAATAATGTTTAAAGCTTAATATATCAAAATGACTGCCACAATTTTAAACATAATAATATGGGTTTTAAAGTACATGTAATAAGGAATAATTTGAGCTATCGTAGACCTTTTTATCATTTTCCAGAAGAACAAAAATTGAGATACAAATTAAGCTAAAAATGACGTTTTATTGTAAAATTACTGACCTTCAAATGTATGTCATTTTGAACAGGCAATATTCTAAGGTCTAAAATTTTGGAAATCTCATTTTTTTAATCTATATTTTGATTCCTGAAAATTTGAGCAAAATAAAAGAGGTCGACTTTTTCAAATTGGTCGAAAAGTAATGGAATTACCCATATATATATCGACTAGAATAAATGGATTTTTATTATTATTATTATTATTATTATTATTATTATTAAGTTTCTGGAAAATTAGAATTTATTACTTGAAAAAAATCGGAGTGCCTTAATCAACTAATTATCAAAATAATAAACAAATAACAAAAATGCAAAATTATTACAACACTTAATATCATAATAAATGATCAAAATTATTTCTTCTATTTTCCAAACTCATCTGCGCCCGCCGAAGCCATGTTGAGCTACATTCACGTTGAAGTCTCGGTGGTTGCCGAATTGTGTTAGCGGCAGCTAGTATGCGATGTCGCAACTCTTCAACACTGTGAATTTTGGTAGCGTATACCAGATGTTTCATATGCCCCTAAACATAAAAATCTAGGGAATTTAGGTCTGGTGATCTAGGAGGCCAGGCAGTTGGACCTCTTTGACTAATCCACTTTTTTAGGAACACATTGTTTAAATGTTGTTGCACATCTATTGCAAAGTGTGGTGGAGCTTCGTCGTGAAGATACCACATGCGCTGTCTAACATTAAATGAAACTTCTTTCAGAAGTGCTGGTAGAATCTCTTGTAAAAAAAATTAAATAAACAGCGCCCGTTGCACGGTTTGGCAACAAACACGGTCCAATAAGATGAACGTTTACAATTTTAGCCTATACATTCACTAAAAATCTGTGTTGAAAGTTTGTACGCCGGAAAATGTGTGGATTTTCAACTGCCCAACAATGCGTATTTTGAAAATTGTGCACAAAATGCAAGTATAACATTCTAATAGTTTGTTAGTTAATAAACAGATTTTGTAACAACAAAAAGTTTTAACTACAAACTATCAGCGCGTTTATAGATATATTTTACAATACCTTATAGCTGTTTGACAATTAATTTAAGCAAGAATTTTTTACCGATTATTATTAATTTATTGTTAAAAAAACTGCAGCACGTTAACTTCTGTGTTTAAAGTTGCAATTTTCATTCTTTACATAGCTGAAAAATGAAACGGTCCTAGTTCCATTTGCGGAAAGTTTGAAAGGAATAGAAATTTTCCAAAAATGCCAATCTAGCTAGTAATAGAGGCCCACTAGATTGCACATGCAAATATAGTAAATTTGGAAAATATAACAAAAAATTTAAAATTTTTGTTAATTTTACGTAATAAATTTTTTTTTATTTTAATTATAGTATTAGGTGCATAACGCTAATATATTTCTTCTTATTTGTGTATATATAAAATATAAATAACATTGTCCTGCTCACACACAAGCAACGGTTTACCCGTTTTTAATTTTTAAAGCAATTTACAATAGTCTTTAAAATTTAAAAACTGAGAGTAATCATTGACTGTATGTGATAAGTACATAAGTTAAAAATGTCATACACAAGTACACACAACTGCATTAGTCATGTGTGCTTTTTTTAGGTAACATTACATTGACTTATTTTGAACAACGTTTTTTTTTATTAGACCTTTTTAGCTCTTCTTGTTCAAGTTAGTTTGCAAATAAAAAAAAGTATGTAATGTAAACTTATAAGTTATATACTATTGAGTATCCTTCTAAAATACTTTTAGTTTTTTGTATGTTTTGCTAAAAATCTTATATCCGTTATTACTCTACTGGCTGTACACAGGCAAAAGCAATGACTGCTCTAAACGTCAAGATAGCCGATTACTTGCGACTGTCCAGAAAAAAATTTGCAAATGGATGAATAGAAGATTGAGCACGTGTTATGTACATGCTTGGATTTTTTATACAATAGAGAGTTGCTGGCTTGATTTGGCCAATATAAAACCCCTCTAAGCGCTGCACATGCGTATGTTAGCCACATATTGTAGTTGAACGCCTGCACAATAGAGTGAACTAGGAAAAATACAAAAAGCCTAATGAGGCCTACGTACAATAAACTTTGATTTACCTTCCACCACAAAATCCGGAATTTAAAATCTTACTGTAATAAAAAAAAAAGTTATAAGTTTCTTGGGGTGCAACGACGGGAGCCAGTTTGTGGGTTTTTGTTAGAGTGCAAGGTTTCTAGGTAGAATGAATTTCTAAGTGCAACCAAAGCTTGCGGGGTTTAACGACGTTAAGCTAATCTGTAGACTAGTTAAGTGGCTATTGTAAAATAAGCTGTATAGGACCCCAAAAGCAAGTAGTAGTTTAGTAAATGTCTTCTTTGCGTATTTTTTGACAAGAAAATTTACCATGATTACCTCCTGGTCTTTTAGTATCTATACCATCAAAGTGGCCACTGCTTTTAAACTATTTATGCAGCTCATAACCAGTTTAGATTTTATCACTGGTAATTGCAAGGTCTGCAATACCGTTTGACATTGAGTTATTGGTCTGTCAGATTTTAGTCCGTTTTTGATCATGTTCCTGACGCATCACTAAAAGGTAGCTACTTTGTTTAAACGTTTATTTTTCTGCAGTATTATAGCATCAAGTTTTTTACTAATATATTTGGCCCTTCATAAAGTCTGCCTTCATTATTAGATTTTTTTCCTCATGCATAACGTTTTTATGTAGATTTTGAGGTTTACAACGTGTTTATTTATGCACATTCTGTATGTTGTTTGTCTCGTTTCCGCTATTACCATTAGGTAAAGTGGTGCTTTTGTTATCAATTGTTGTTGTTATTCTGTCGCATGGCGTTTACCGCGTTTGTAGCGACTGATTTTGTTTAAATCTCAGTTACTCTTTGGTAACATAATCCGTTTAATTAACTCTAAGTATATTATTGTACGTATAAATTTTAAATACATTTAGTTTATTTGTTGAAATCTATTATATATTCAGTTTCCCGCAAGACCATTTTTTGGTAATAATTTTAAGTTTGAATTTAAGATTCAAATTACGGCTTTTTAAAGCTTTACTACTATGTTTTTTGAAATGCTGCTTTAGTTTCCTATCTAGTAACTTAATGTTGATAATTGGCTATACTATCCAACATACATATCAGTGCTATAGAGTATAGACTACAAAACTTACCAACATTTTTCTAGGTTTACATAAATCTTCTCAATTTTTCAAAGACAATGTTTTAATTTTTTTTTACACTTTAAGAAATCTTAGAAATTGTAGAATTGTTAAAATTAAAGTTGTAGCATATAAGTTCTTGGTGAAACAGAATGGAAAAACGTTTTTGATATATAAAAAACTCAACTTTTTTTTAAACATGAAAAAATTGCAAAAAATGAAAACTTATATGTTACCTTTTAACAATAAAATAGAAAAATTAAGTTTAAAAATAATATCAGACATATGACGTTTGTTTGCATGCACTGCAGAAGTTGTTTCTTAAAATTCCGCATTGCTCACTCACACAAGTTAATGTCAATTGCCCTAACTTCTGTTGTGATAGCTTTTTTCAACTTTTGCAGGGTTTGAGGTTTGTTGGTGTAGATTTTTGGTATTAATTGTTTTATAAAAAATAATTACAAACTGCTTTAGGAAACAACAAGGCTACGGAATATTACAGAAAAAGAAAAATACGTATACGTATAAGCTTATAAAGGTAAAAGTAAAAGTTTTGGTGTAAAATTCTAGAAAGTGTTCTACAACTTATTCTGAGTGCTGCTGCTCGTTTTTTGTACTGAACGCTCTGCTTGTCTTATTTTTTGTACGGAAACTGGTGTCTTTAAACTTTAGGAACTACTTTGATGTTTTGGATTAATTGCCGATATCGTTGTTCTACAATTTTTTTACCCATCTGTTGATTGTGTTACGTTTTAGAACTGAATCGACTAATATTAAAGCGGTGGCAAAAGCTCCGCAGCACAAAAATAACAGACTCTTTTGATTTTAGATACTCCTTAACTGCAAACGCACGATGCTTTTTTGTCCAGATAACCGTTGTGATCACCAAACTGTAAGCACTCTTAAAACGAACGCGTGTACTGTTGTTATTAGCATTCTTGAGTGACACGTGTTTTTTTAGTGTTATACTAAACTCATTCAATATTTTTAATTTATTTTTATTGTTTTTGTCTACTTTTTTAACTACTACATTTTTTCAGCTTGTTTTACGTATTTGTAAAACGTTATTTGCAATTTATGTAAGCGTTTCTTAATTTTAAGATTCAAAGAAGCTTTAACAAGCTCAGGTCTTTAAGTTTTTTTGTGTGTATGATAGACATTCTTTAATCTTTTGTTAAATATTATTCATATTAATATTATTTGATTATTTGATTTAACATTTGATAATCAAGCTATTAAGCTTAATGATATGTTATTTAATGTTAATAAATGCGTTAGCGCAGACAGAAGCAAAGTTTTTAAAGTTCTTTTTGGATACAACAGCAATATCTATGTTCTACGATGTTTTTAAATATTGCGTTTGTTTTATTTTGAATTGTTTGTGTTTGTACAAAAAACTATACTATATATTTATACAATTTTATGTTTGGTTATTTTTTTGTAACACTTTGTATGTAAATTACAACTACTTTATTAAATTGTTCATTAAATTTACATTAATCAAAACTTCTATTTCACTAAAAGCAATCTACCATTAATTATAACTGCTAACAACTATATTAATTTATATGAATCTTAGATAAGTTACATAGAGTTCTCATTAAACTAAAATAAGCTCTCACAAATGTACTGCTAATATTATCTGCCAATATAAATTTAATTAATCATTAATATTAATAGTAATACATTGCTTTTAATATAACCATAATTATCTTCACTAAATTAATCTCTTTTAGTAGCAAATAAAAATTTTTATTACTAATTCAATAGATATAAATGTTAATGTTAACATTCATTTCATGTCCCTTTCACATATACATTTTGTTCTTTTTCTTTTGTTGAAAATAAACCTTTCATTAAGTTTTGTTCTGGACCGGAATACCGGAGGTAATAACTCTGTCCAAAATAAAACATGTTTATTTAATTCACAGGGGATTAACGAGACTGCCAATAATAAAAAAGTGTGTGAATGTGTGTGTAATTAACTTTTTCCACGTGTAAAACTGAGATAAACATTTATCAGTGTCATTGGTACAATTTTGGTGGATGTGTTTTTTATCTTGTCATTGGAATTGAATTTAAATTAAAAGGTGAGTGGTTTATTACACTTTTTTTTGTAAAATTGAATTGTTTAAAAGCTTCTGCTCTATTAATCGAAAATGTTTTAGAAAATGAAATTGAATAAAACATATAAATTTTCATATACTCTTACAAGGAGATTGATGTATTTTAATTAAATACCAGAAGTGTTCTACGTAAATAAAGTCTCTTTTATTTTACTCTCTCTATCTGGCTGGTTGTAATGGAATATGTTTATTTTAAGTTATGGTTGTTTTTTGTCAATGCCAATATTTTCAAATGTCGATTAATTTTAAGTGTTGAAAGCTTTTTAGTAATCGATGCTTTATAGATATCACAATTTACGTAATGACGTCTTTGAAATAAAACTAGCACGGTAATAGGCGCTTCTTTGGTTTCTATAGCGTTCCTAAAACCAATCTAAATGTTGGAAAATTGTATACCATCGTGTGTAGTTTTAAAAAAGGTTTTTATTGTAAACCTAAACGTTGTTGACCTTGCAAGTTTTGGTTATTTGTTGTTTTTTTGAAATAAAACAAAAGGTAATCTTAGTAATTCTTTTAGGGATTCGTCTCTGTTATAAATTATGTTAAACAAGATTTGTTAATTTGTTATTATTTACATTCAGTTATTGTTTAATTTTTTAACATTTTTTTTCTTTTGATTTCTAGACTTTTTCCTAATTTGTTTTCTGTTTCAACATATTTTTTTATATTTATTTTTGTTTTTTTTTTTAAGTTAAAGAATTCATTGTTTATCTAATTTTTGTTGTAAATGGCTTTTGTTTTAAAATATTTTTTTAACTATTCTGAAAGAGTAAATGACTATAGTTTATATGTTATTTTTTACTTCTAGAAAGAATTACTTTTAATTTTTTTATTCAGATCTAACTGGGTCTCCGCAAATATCGAATAATTCTTTGACTTTTTGTGCTAATTGTTGTTTATGTGTTGGCGTTTGTTAGTTTCTTAAACCTTACATTTAATGAAGTTCTCACGGGGTTATAGTCCAAGCCAATGCCAACCTCAAAGAAGTACGTGCAGTTACAAAAACTTATAATTTTATTGCGACTGTCAGACGTTACCTTAGAATTACATCACAAAATTGATTTGTCTAGTATACGGTATTTAACAAAGGTATTGGACAAAACTCTTGTTTGCTGGCCTAAAAAACTAGTTGTACGATGCACAATGTTTCTAATGCATTGTAAGACAATATTAAAAATATCTGAAAAGAAGCAAACCAAAATTTGTAAAAAGAATACTTTTTACGCCACAGCATTTCACTGTCGGTTTACCTAAAAACTTTTATCCAATGCCTAAAATACTAAACCAAAAACTTTAAAAACCAGTTTTAGCAACAATAGCAACTCAATTACAAAGTTACTATAATCTAACTAAAAAAACTTATAAAAGAGTATGGCAAAAAAAAATTGAAATTTGAAAAAATCGAGGATTTTGAGTTTTTTTACATTTTTTAATTGTCTGAAACTTTTCAAAATTGCATTTTTAGAAAAAAAAAAATATAAGAAACTTTTTTCTTTAAAATTATCCCAAGAATATGTTTTCATAGACAAATTTTTTTTACTAAACTTGAAAATTTTGCAGAAGACTATTTTTTTCTCAAGTATTATCCATACCAAACGTGCTTTCATATGTGCAAAAGACCCTGAAAATTTGTGCCGTGTGCTACGCTTTAAGATATCTTATAATGTATCCACAAAAATACTTAAAAATAGCAAAAAAGCTTACTTTTTAAATTTACATTGTTTGATTGTTTGTAACTTCTCAGGATTGCATTTTTCGAAAAAAATTATAACAAATTTTTTTCTTCAAAATTATCCAAAAAATAAGTTTACACAAAAAAAATGTTTTTTTTTTTTAAATTTTGAAAATGTTGCAAATACTGCAGTGGAACGCAAGAAGCAACCTTCTCTTAACGTTTGTTATAATTAAGCGTGGCGAGTGTTAGCAGCCGCGACATCTCTGCCGCAGCCGTCTTTTCAATCGAGTTTTTGTTTAAATAAATTTACGCACAATTGTTAATACAGAATGTCGGCCTTTTGTGTGCGAACTTTGGGGTGAATAGTTCACGAGATTTCTAGCTGCTTAAGGCAGATACCGCGTGGGTATTCACCCAATATTCCATGCAGATGCTGCGCAGGTATGTTTGCAAATTAATTAAATCTTTTTTTTTGTGTTTGTGATATTAATTAAATGCGTTTGTTCCCACACAGGGATTTGCGTTTGAAATATTTACGTTTGGAATTATAAATAAATAGATTTGAGTATGACTTATATTCAGGGTGTAGATTAATTGGCGGACAAACGCCAGGTAACTTTGTAGACCGTTCCAAAAGAAAACAAAAGTCTTAATTCTAAAATGCTGAGAAACTCTTCGTTTTTGTTTTCTTTTGGCACGGTCTACAAAGTTACTTGGCGTTTGTCCACCATTTAATCTACACCCTGTATATAAATTATTAGGTGCAATAAAAAAAAATGTTTTGTATGTTGTAGTTTTGTGATTATTAATTTATTCTCTTTAACAGATTATTTACATTAAATTGTTATATTTTTATTAGTACCAATTAATTAATCTTCCCTCACCCTCGTGCCGTTTCGGTACAATACTTTGTACTTGGTATTTTCTTTTATTCTCAAATATGGATAAAAACGTGTGTTGCATATGATTTTTGGCTCTAATAACTTACTCTTTGAAAAATTTTGAAAAAAAAAAATTTATAATTTTTTTTTCTAAATGCAATCTTGAGAAGTTACAAATGATCAAATAATGTAAAAAACTCAAAAACTTCAATTTTATCAAATTTTATTGCTTATTACTCGAAAATATCTTATTAAAAAAATTTGAAAAAATTCACATAAATAAGATTCATGTAGAGAAAAGCATTTTCAGTGGTTTGAGCAAAAACAAATTTTTATTCCGTACACTTGACTCATACTTTGCCATTTATAGTTGTCAGCCTACTGACTAAGCTTGGATACTTCTCACAGCCTTTGTGCAAAAACATGCGGTTATGTTCTTACAAATGTATTTGGACCAAAATCAGATAATCATGTATAATATTTTGGCAATGCTAATGGAACCAGTCATTAATTAACTTTTCTTTTTTTAAATTTTTTATTAAAGTATTAGCTTCTGTAAGTGGTCATTGAGAATGATTTACGCATAGTTATACATATCTACTGGATTTTCACTTTGCGTAAATCTTGTTGTTATAATGCTTTTGTCAAACTAGTATAGATTTGGCACTAGTTTGAAGTGGGCTGGTTACTGTCTTGCCAGTTTTTACGCAGCATCTACTGTACGTATGCTATCTCTCTATAGCCCCTACTTTTGTTTGTTTTTTGTTTGTTTTTTTGTATCTGCATTCTTTTTTTTCTTCAATCAATATTATATTTATTTTAATTATTTGATTTTTTCTCAGATGCGTTCTTAGTTTTTTTAGGTCTTTGTTCACTTCTTCATAAACATAAACAAAATTTAACAAAAGTTACAATAGCGGTTGAAACAAAAAAGCCGTACTATTTTCACTTCATACAATAACAACAACCAATTGTTTTGTTTAATTAGCATTTTTAGAAAGTTTGCAAAAACATTTGCTCATTTCTACAAATATGCTTAACATACGTTTGCACAAAAACTATTGCAAACTACTCAGCCGCCCAATTAATCCTAAAGAAAGTAGAAAAACTTTGGGTAGCCAATAGTTATAAATTAAATTAGACCATTCAAAGCCTGTAAAAATAAAAAACAACTTTTGGCTTAAGGCATCAGTCAGAAAAAACATAGATTTGAAGCAACACACACCAGCTAACTGGTGTAAGACCAAAGTTTGTTTATTATTACTAGCAAAATATTGGATTAAATATTGGAAAACGTCTTACTCAAAAATGGTGTTAAACTTAAAATAAAAAATAAATTAACAAAAGAAATTTGGTTGCAAATGTTTACGTCTAACGTTAACTCTACTCTCAGATTTATTGGACTGCTAAGTTAATGCTGTTCAGTAGATAACCGTTGCTTGAATTGCTAAAATTACGCTAATTAGCAGATTGGGTGTTGCGCCGCAGAATGGAAACGCAAGTATTCTTAGCAAAAAATAAACAAAACTTAAATAAACGTAAAAAATTTAGTGAATATTACACTAAATACAATAGTATTAAAACTATAATAAACCAATGCACAATCTAAAGATTAGATTTCTATGTAAGAAGCTGCCCTCTACGTTAAATAACATCATACAATACAAAATAAATAACTTTTACACAAAAACTTATGAACCAATAAACAACTTTAAATCTAAAAACAAGTCAAACAAAAAAATTTCAAACACCATCATTGACAAACGCCAACGAAGGCACCGCAAACTCACCCGTCACAGTTAATGCTTCTCAAAGAAATAATTCTTTAACAAATAAAAAATATATTTAGATTACAAACAAATTTAAAGTCACACATAATGACTGTTAGACAAAAGAGTGAGAGTAAAGTTGTAATAAATCTCACATAGCCACTAACTGATCTAAAAATATGTCACTCAGTTCTAATGCAAATAGACATTAAAAAGAAAAAATTAAGAAGTTTTTACTTAAATTATTTAAAAAAATACGCGCTTAATTTAAACTTTAATTCAAATGGGACACGTTTTTTATATTTTTATAAATTTAGAATGCAAGTGGCATCTTAACAAATACAAAATGAATGCCCCTTATTTAAATCTATTCTAACGCGTTAAGTGAGAACTTCTGCTATATAACAGACAGATTAAATTAAATAAAAGACGTCACAGCTATTGTCCTATAAAAAAAATCATTGGGTACTTTTAAATTGACGTATCTATTTTAACCAACTGATTTTTTTTATTTTTATTACTATAAAAACATGCATTAATGTGCCAACGATTATAGCTGGTAATCTTAATGCTTAGCATCCAGCATAGCACAACCGCATAACTAATACCAAAGCAGATTATTAAACAGATATTGTAACATACGAGAACCTAACTGTTTTAGTACTAGATATTTTCACATGCTACAGTACTAATGGTATTTAAGTTAAACTAATTACTTTGATCAGAAATTATAGTATTCTATCAATGAAAGAAAGAATGATTTAAAACAAACGGTTAATAACATTTAAAAAGGTCAGAAAAATCCTAGGGAATTTTCTAAAGCTATAAAAATTTTAATCTAACAAAATGCTTAAATTGTTATAGAAATTTACTTGAAAATCAGCAGACAGATGTTGCCAAACAAATTTAAGAAAATATTCATTTTATTTGAAAACAAATAATTCAGCTATGCATGTTAAAAACAAATTGGTCTAAAATAGTCTAAAACTTTTTTAAACTTTCAAAATGCAGATTTTTACTATGTAAAACAGGTACATTTGCTAGTTCGCAACTATGTAATGGCATCTACCAAAAGTTAGATAGATGGCTTGCAACTTTTGCTCATAAAAGAATTAGTAAAACGCTAATCACTAAAAAAATTATAGTTCTTAAAATTGCACCCAATGTTTCATGATTACATATTTACTTAAGACAATTATGGCATTGACCAACATTATTAATGCAGTTTTCCATATGAGCCTTTTTTTTCCAATCATGAAATCACTCTTACTTTGTCAGCCTTCCTAAAGTAAAATAAAATGTCTTTAAAACTACTAATCTATAAATCTCTTCAACAAATTTAGCAAAACAACAGTTTTATTTTGTTATAAACTACAAAAGCACACATCCACTCACTTTGAATTCCAATCAAAATTACCAAATTCTAAAGGTGGCTGACTAAATTATTGCTAGAGTTAACATTAGAAAAGCAATTTGCGCATTTTTTTAATGCTAAAAAAGCATTTGATATGGTCTTGCATAAAAAGCTCATATACAGTTAACTAAGTGCAACAACCCTGCAAAGAATATTAATTTATTTGCCAAGTACCTACACAATAAATCATATGTAACTACATAACATTACACCAAAAGTGCATTTTTTAACTTTTTTAAATTATAATTTTAACTTTAACTTTAACTTCAACATCTACATGTTAAAAATGATAACACCAACAAACAAAGCCAAGACAACATAGTTTGTTCTCACGGTTGCAGAATACCGGAAATGTCTTCAAAAGTTAGTTCACTACATAGCGTATCTAAATCTTAAAATAGTACAGTTACCTTGTTTACTAAACCACGCTTACAGTTACGCACACAATATTACTAGTATATACATTTAAATAATAAACCCAAAAAAGGAATTGGTAAATGTATTTTTTTTTTTTAATTATAGAAATGAATAAAGCTTTTTGAGTGTTAAGTAATAGTGTGAAATTAAATGCATCATTCTATTTTCACACTTTACACTAGCACCCGCTATTGCACTTCATTAGTGTAAAAGTTGTAACTTTCATCGTTTTTTTTTCTTTTATTTCTATTATTTTACGTTTATTATGTTTGTAGCAATAAAAGTCTTTCCAAATATGTGCATCTACGTCAATTTGACCTCATTTGATTTGGGACTCATAAACAAGGTATGCTTTGCGTTATAAACTTTGTGGCAGTAAGTGCATTTGCTTGTTTTTGCTCAATTGCAGTTGTGTGTGTAGTTTTTTAAGTACTTGTGTCCTTAAAGTTCTTAAGTGATAAATTATCCTACATCTCAATAAGATCTGTTGAGCTACTTTTGGATATTAGGTATTAATTTTTTCATCTATTGTCTTTATGCTTTATTTGTTTTTTTTTTTTATTTGGCCATTTAAATTTTTTGGGCAGTATTCTTTATTGCTCTACCTTAGTTTTTTCCTTATTTAGAATTTTAAGATTCTGCAATAACCTTTTCAACTCTTCCCAATATTGATATGTATGCACTGCATACTATGATGAACATTGTTTTCTGTATCCTAATCAATAGTCAAGACAGCATTTTATTGACGGTTACTGCATGTCATTCTGGTGCACCATATAGCAACTTTAACTGAACAACACTTGCCAAACCTTTTCATATTGTTGCTCTAGGTATTCCGACGTTATGCATCAGTTTACTTATGGCATAAGCCATTTTTTTAATTGTTTTTCTGACATGTTTGATAAATATTAGTTTCGTGTTAAACTATACTCTTAGGTATATTACATGTTAAGCCCCGCCATTACTTATTTTTTTTTTGTATCTCTTGAACCAAGTGCTTCTATAAATAGTAAAATTATTTTTATATTTTATTATCAACAAATAATTTTATTTTAATATTAACATAAAAAAAATGAAACGTTACATATTAGCTTCCCTGTCTGTATACTAAAATTATAGATTTAAACTGCTTGGTATTAATGTGCTTACTCATATTTAACAGGTTTATTTTTGTCTGTTTATACTTTCTATGTGTGCTGATTGTGGTAAAATTATTTTATATGAAGGGGCTCTTACTAGGTTATACAAGTAAAACTTCAGAAATTGTGGAATAAATAAATGTTTGATGAGAAAGTGGATGGAATAATTTTTTTAACAATTGTAATTCTTCTGATAAATAAGTGCCAAGTAGCAGTAATGAGTCACACTTGTCGTTGAAAAAACTACTACTAAACAAAACATAATAAGGACATTGCAATGCAATAATTGACTATCAAAATTGCCAGCAAATGGAAGATCAATTAAGTAAAAACTTAAACATTCTTTGTGTAGTTACTAAACATATTTTTTTTTTAAGAAACACCATTTTTTCTTATGATTTACTTTAGATTCAGATTCAGTGAAACAAAAAGACAACTTTTGGAATCCCTTAGATGTCTCAAACTTGATACATATTAACTTTGAGGCACACTATACAAGGTATAAATGCGCAAATATATGAAATATTCAGAAATTATCCTTATAACTTTTTCAAATTATTTGTGATCAATCATATAACTGCTCATATTGTTGAACAAAACAATTTGTACGCAATCCAAAAACTAAGAGACAAGACTTTTTCACAAAAAAAAAACAAATCAAAGCCATAAAGTCCAACTAATTTTGTAGAAATGCAAAAGTTTTTTGGAATTATTTTACGGGTGGGTTTGTTTAAAACTTTTAAAATTAGAGATTACTAGAGTCAACATTTTTTATTCCAATCAAACTTAAAAAAAAATAAAGCCAAAAAGTTGATTTCATCAGTTATTTTTTATGCTAAATTTTAGTAACTACAAAACAACAACAAGTAAGACAAACTCATAAAATATTGCTTTTATTGCAAAAATTAATTGAATTCTGTATATCAAATGATTAAGCGGCCATTAGACATTTAATTTTATAGTCAATTTATTGCAGAGTTATTGATATTATACAATAGTAATGACCGTCTGTAAATCATATTAAAAGATTGCACAATATGTTGAGTTAACCAGAAAGAATTTGATTTTTTTTGTACAAATTAACCTAAAAGTTTTCTCCTTCTATATAACTTGGATGTGTCTCTAATGAACAAATTATTAGATTTTGTGTTGCATAATTTTTACCAATAGTTATTATACTAGTGTTACAGTTAAGCATACATTTTTGGGCAAAAGACTTACCTTGTGGGTACAGTACGTTTGAACAGAAAGTTGGTCTGTGGAAAAGTGCAAAACAGAATTGAAAAAAGACGAAATGTTTGCTCAAGAAGGCAGTACTGGTGTTGTTATAATAAAATGGCATGACAAACAAAATGTCCTATTTTGTGGACGTAGTGAGGTGTTGGCTTCAACAAGACTTTTAAAAATGACTTACGCATAACAATACCTTCCGGTTTTCTTTTCTGTGTAAATTCTGTTGTTATAATGTCATTGTAAAACTAGTCTAGGTTTAACAGTAATTTATTGCTTTGCGGATTTTTATACAAAATTTGCGGCACGAATGCTGTTTTTGGCTTCTCTCTCCTCATAACCCTTACCTTTGTCTGTCTTTTTTGCCTTTTTGTAGCTTTTTATCTGCACTGACATTTAGCTTTACATTTTCTTTTTTTTCCAATCCTTGCGTTATTTAATTATTTGGAATGTTCTCAGATGCGTTCTTAGTTTTTTTTGGTCTTTGGTCACTTTTTTTAAATTTTATCTTCACTTTTTTATTATATTATTGTTATGTAGTTCCATTAGTTGTATTCCTTTCGACAGTCTTAAATTTGTTAGTTTTACTTTTAGTGATATCCTTGTATTTCCATCTAAAATTATTTCTTTGTGTTTTTTCGTTGCCAGGTATATTCTGAATATCTCAAAAGTTGCGTTATTTGTCAACCTCGAGAAAGCGTATCTACAATTTAGTATTTGCTTTTTTATTTTTGCTATTCTGCATTTTTTTTTAAGTTTTTTTTTTAAGTGTTGTTTGGTATTGTAGTCTCTGTAAATGTTCTTCTATTTTCGTTTATTTTTTGGTATGCATAATTGTTTTGGTTTTCCTTATTTCTTTGTTTTTGATCATTTTTCTGTTTTCTTGTTTTCATTTGCTTCTCACATTTATCTTCTTTCTCTTCTATGTATTTTATTTTGTGTGTTTGTTTTCATTATTTGTTTATTTTAGCATTTCTTAATGATGTTGTTTTATCTATTTTGCTTTCCAGTATATTTTTCAGTTTTTTTCTATCTTTCTCTCACGCAATGCATTCTACTACAAAACAACAAACAAAAAAAGGTTGAAGAAAAGTAAAACAAAAAGGAGCAGAAGCTGAAAAATCATTTGCAATTACAGAATATAAAAAAATCAAAAATTTTCATCGACTTATCTGAACAGATGAAAAAATACTCTTATTGCTTGAGAAGAGGTACCAAATGGTACAGAAAATTGTTAGAGTTATTATTTAAAAGCACAATTGTAAATGCATGTGGTGTATAAAGAAGTAACTTAAAATAAGATTTTAATTATTAACTTTGAAACAGAACATTTTTTAAAGTTACTTTGTATAAATAACTTTTGTAGTTATAAGGAAAATAAAAACTGAATAACTGTGTGGTGTGTTCTGCAGGATTAAAACTGGAGAACGGCCGGAAAGAAACTCAAATTAAATGTTTGCGTTTCAAATATTAGTGTAATATTTGCAATTAAAATTAATGCATAACATGTTATTTTAAACATTTATCCCAACATATTGCAGAATACATTTAATGTTTAACTTCTTTTATTTATATTTATAAACTCATTATCTACCATGTAAAAAGGCTTACACTCAAATATACAATCTTATATGCATTATTTGTAAATGATATTAAAAATCAGCAAACGTTAAAATATTCGTTGGACAGATCTCTTTTAACTTCTATAAAAAAAGTATTGTACAAAGTTTTTGTTTGTGCTTATGCTAATCAAAAGCAATACATTCTGCAAGGCGTTGCGGTAATGCTTCTGGTCTTAATGCCAAATTAGCTTTGCTTAACGTACGTTCCATACCAAAAATATTAAAGCAAACTAGGGTTATTTTTTTTCGGCGTCGGTCAAGTACCGCTTTGTTTATTGCATTTCTAGTTTCGGACCCGTTTTCTATCCAATTTGTTACACGCAGAAGTCCAGTGTAGACCATGTTTATCAGCGTTTCTTTATTTTTTCCGAGCACAGTAGATTTTTTGAGCATCTTGGTCTACAGTAGGTTGTCGTAAAGAAGGTTTTTTTGTAGAACACTACTACGTTGACAGTTTTTAATATAATATCTGTTTCAATAACTTTTTTTTTGAATAATTTTTTTTTTTTTTAGTTCATTTTTGATCAACTGGTTTGATGCACTGTTGAACACATTTTAGATGTCAAAAATTACTATCACACACAGTTTTCAGTAATCTGTTGTATATGCAGTTTTTCTGGCAATGTTTCTTACTTATATAAAAGCATTCACTGTCTGCATTCCTAATCAAAATCCAAATTGTTTTTTTGAAAGACATACTGTACGTTCTAGCTCTTTATTAAGCTGGCTGCGTACCAAAGGTTTATATAGCTTGCCCTCTGCGTCCAAGAGATTGATTGATTTAAAAGACCCATAATCATTGAACGTTGATTTGCTTTTATTTTGCAGCAAAACAAGTAGCGTCTATTTTTACACTGTCGTAAAGGTTTTTGTAACCGCAAGGTTGTAATAAGCCTTTAGCAGCAGTTTTGGACTGCACAAAGCTACCTACTTCTGCTAGAATATGTTTTTAACTGTTGGTGATTTGTTATACTCAATTTTGCACATGCCTAGCGTACATTTGGACCGAAGATTACAATAGTTTCTACACGTAATTAATACGCTTAAAAAAGTACGGCAATCAGTCAATAGCCTTATGCTTTTTATTGGAAAGATGAGTTAAATGAGTCTTTAAAACAATTTAGTACGTTACAAAAAGCAATTCAAATTTATTGTTCTTAATGCTCTTTTTTTAAAGCAATCTTTTCATAAAATGCAAGCAAAAAAATAAAAGTTTTTTTAATCAATCTTTAACTTTATAATCTATGTGATTTGGGTATTCTACAATAGATTATTCTAGAAATTCCACAAACGTTTTGCTTAAAAATTAAACTCAAGTATCAATAGCTTAGCGGAATTTGACCTCGCACCTCCTTTTGAAATATAGACAATCAATCAGCATCATTGCTGTTCACACAACGTACAATACGAGTTTATTGTCCGTACTTTCAACACGCTGCGGTCTAGCCGTACTCCTCGACATGAACTATATATCATCCGATATAAAGTCAATGAACACAATTTGATTTAACAAACAGATATAAGAACGAAAGAACAGTGTACGGTGTACTTACATTGTTGCTAATTAGAGGTTTGTTCTAAATTTAAGCCTACTACCACAAAACAAAAAAATACAAAAACTGATGTTGCATCAGCTCTCCGTTTAAACACGTGCAGTTTTTAATTAATTGATTCACAGTTATTGTATTAATTACTTTTTTTACTTCTTTTTATACTATTGGTCTTGATGCTCGAGTTTTATTAGATTTATGTAATAATTAAAAAAAAAAAAAACGTTTTCAATTCTTGCAAAATCAACAAACAGTAGTAAATTTATTAGATATGCGGAATATCAACAATATAATATAATATCGTCTTTTTCCACCATAATTTTACTCCTAAAGTTACTATTACTGAAGTACTTTGATTCAATTAAAAATTACTGCTTTAATTAATTTGTTTTGTAAACTTTCCGCTTCCGTAAACCTTTGTGCGAAATTACAAATGTGTTCAATTTAAGTAGCTTTGGCAGAAAAGGATTGAGAATACATAAATTATTTAATGTTGTAATGAAAGCATTAGAATTTGTTCTTATAATAAATAGAGCGCACATTACATAATTACTAAACCATTAATTAAAATTATTGAAGATTTTAAAATCTTTATTACAAATAATCTAAGATAAATGTATAAGTGTATTTGGTATTTATAAACATTATTATTAATTTGTAATAATATTTGTATTTAAAATTTTGGCAATGCTGGCAATCCTGCTGTTATGTTTATCATTAAGAATTTGGCAACATCTCCCAGTTATATTTCTCTTATTTTGCTTAGTTAAAAGTGCCGTGGCGTGTTTTAATAGTTTTCAACGTAATCTAGAATAGGAATAATTACTGCATACACATATCTAATTAGTTTTATTTTGCAGTATCTGCAGGGAAGAGAATTGGGATCAGCTGGTCTGCTACCAAGGTGAGTGCAGTCTTAAGTGCACAATATGTTCTCAGCGCTGATACTAATTCAATACACGCATCTTATCTGTGTATTGTTTAATACATTTTATTTGTTTTAATTATTATCAATTATATTATCAACAGTTATTGTAAAAATATTGATCGTGTTTTTTGTTTTCGGTTCGGAATTATACATGTGTTTTATATAATTGTGTTTATTGTCAGATGCTTCATTTCTGAATATGTACATATTTTGTTATTGATTTGTCTTTATTAGATTTATATTATTATAAAAAGTAAAGATTGAATTTGATTTCCTTTGACTGAAACATAAAATATAATAATTATGAATAATAATTTGGTATTAATTTATAAATTTTATTTATTGTGATATATAGGCAACTTGTTCAACGGAATTGCACAGTTAGAAGTATAACTTAAGGCGTATTAATAGTGTTTTAATAGTTTGAGAATGAATTCATGATTATTTGTATAGTACATGTGATTTAATAATGTGGTTTGTAATATATATTTATTTATTTATGTATTTATAAATTGCAATCAGTTAGTTAGAGATAGTACATATATTGATCAAGAACTCATATTAAATACTCTATTTTTAATATTAAGGAATCATTAAAAATTATATTAACTAATTTAACTTTAACTTCAAAATAATACAAAAAAAAAATAGAAATACTGGTAACCTAAAATTTGATTAGATACTAAATAAATCAAATCTTAATCTAAATAAATTACAGTACAATTACAAGTTTTAGTTTGAAAATAGATAAAAAGACTTTCAAAAGTTTATAACTATTTAAATTAAATTGAGATTGTTTATTGAACTTTGTTGCAATATGATTAAATATTCCCTTTGTACCCATTACAACATGCAATTACTACCATTTTGGAATACTAATAACGCAATATTAATTATACTAGATGAGAAATTTTCCCAAACCTCAAGTCCATGACTAGCAAATTGAAACAATACAGACAATGCAAAGCAATCCTGCTCAACTTCTAACTACTATTTGTGAACACATCGACATATCAATATGCATTATCTAAATTGAGTTGAAGCAAAATTTATGTAACATCATATTCTCATGTAAAGAGATTTCCATAATAGTAGATACACGAATTAATTTAGTAGGATTAAGTTAAATTACAGTTTACTCACACATGCAAAATGTAATACCCTCTTAAACTATAATCAAATTTATGGAAGACCTGACCGAATGCAATAAGCAGGGATGAGTTTCATATTTAAGCAGATTTACTAAAATGTTATGGATAGCGTCTGAGAATATACAACAAAAAATTATTGCTTACATTTGTGTTTGGATAAGAAATATATTAGGCCATTATAAAGATTTAGTTACTAAGAGATTATTTATGGTTTAATTTGTTTTTAAAATATAAATACATTAATTACATAAGGGTCCGTGTAAATAGGGGATGGATTAAAGTAATTTATACATATGTTAAGCAAATAATTACACTAATGAGGGAAATGTTGTTTAAATATTTGTCAAGAAACTTGATATATTACAAATAAAAATTTAAATATTTGACAAATGAATGTTTACTTTATTATTGTTTATATAAATAATATGATTTGTAGATGAAAATTTTTATAAATATTTTTTTTAGTTGAAGACAAATTAAATATGGACACTCTAGTCAGTTCTTTATCTGACGGGCTTTTATCGGTTAAAACTCTTTCTGAAACAGTTCACAGAACACTTTTTGCAATTTTTATAAAGCGAAGCTTATCTGATACTTTTGGTTGTTTGATTATTTTTCTGTTGTACTTTACTGCAAGTTTTTTATTGTTTCTTTTTTGCTTGCACAGTCTTCTTTATAGTTTTTTTGTTCTTGCACACATTCTGGGCAAGAGGCCAGAATATGTTTAGTAGTGTTTTTCTGGGCGGTCATACTTTTTTAATGTTATTTATTTATATAAAAAAAAATTTAAAGCAAGCTAAAAGTTATTTATTTATTAAGGTTTTTTTTAATTAAAAGTGATGGTTTTTTACTGTTTGCGCTGTAGCATTACCACTAATCTAAAAAATATGTGTTAAAAATTATTATCTAAATCTATGGATATTTTTTTTTGCCTTATTTGTTTTTATTTTGATTGAGTTTCTTGGTCTTTACTTGTTTTTCTGGTAGTAGCTTAGAAGTATGTGTTTTTAGCCTCTTGTTAATTTTGCTTGCATAGGTGATCACAGGCAATAGTTCCTACAGTTTTTACCAGTTTTCTTTTTGTGTAATTGCATCAACATCTATTTACTTGTCTATATTCTTTGGTAGATTTTATAAAAGATGTTTGTTGCTAGTTTTGGCAGTTATACTATATATATACTAGGTGATTTATCAGGTTTTAGCTTTTTTTATGACAAACCGTATTTTATCTTTTAAGATAAAAAGTTTTTTCTTTGTTGGTTTCTGTTGTTTTTACTTCTTTATCAAAGAGCTTTTTGTTGTTCTCTTTTTTCACTTCTAGAATTTTTTGGGTGTCTGTTATTTATCTTAACTTTGTTTTAAATCCTTTATAACCTAAGTTTGGGTTTCTTGTTTATTTTCTTTATTAGCCTGTTCAGCTTTTTAGTGTTATGGTTGGCATGACGTTATGCCTCTATATATATATTACTTTTAAATATTTGTTTTTGTTCATTCTGCATTTACGTTATATTTGTCTGCTCATTGTTGGGTGAAGCGCCTAACTCGAATCGCGGCGCATAAATTGTCACAGGTTCAAGCCGCAGCTCCGGCCGAGCATCTTTAAGAAATGTTGACATTTATTAATTCAGGACGTTAGTCTAATACATGATTAGTGTCTATGTAACTAAAATTATGTTTAATATAAGGGCGTGTGTGGACTTTTATTCTCTCAATTAACGGGTTTGATAGTATGAATTATGTAATTAATTTACATGTATATATTCAAAGGCAGTTTGTAAGGTCGTATCGCATATATAAACCTTAAAATATTGGTTCATGCACCTGAAAATAATTGTATTTGGCTTTTTTGTCTTAAGTGTTCAAATCTGTGATTTTTAGTTGTATTTAATTTTCTATTGTAATCCAAGTTGCATCTGACATCCAGTTTTAGTATTTTTGTAGTTGATGGTTTTTTATCAGTTTTGTTTTTAATGTTTTTAATGATTGCGGTTTTTGGTAGACTATATAGGTTGTCAGGATAGACATTTGGTGATTACTCTCACATATAGCTTTTGGTAGGGCTTTTGAATTGCTTATTATTTTTCACCGTGACCTTACAAACATATAATCAATTTGAGCGTTTTCTTTAGAAAAGGTTTATGTGTACGGACTTTCATCACCTTCGAGATACAGCCACGAGTATCAAAACTAAATTAGCACGGTTAAAGGCCGAGCTCACTAACGAGCGCTGGATCCAGCCACAAAAGGACAACCTTGCATCCTCCTACTTGTCGGGAAACGAGCAGCGGATCGATTAAGTGTGAGAATCAAAGCACTGGCCTTGGTAGACAGCGGGGCCAGCAAAAATTTTACCAGGATAAAACTTCCCGGAAACACCGGGCTGACTACGTTGTTCACCAAGCCGACCCTTAAAATATACTATTGGTAACAGGTCAAGCGACCATTACCATCCAGATCGGAAATCATAAACAAAAGGGCACATTATTGCAAGCGCCGCACCTCGACAAAAAAGATTTTTGTGCCACTTGTGGCTAATACAGAACCAAGCCACGCTCGACTATGTGCGGCACCTGGTCCATTTTGGGTGCGACGCACGAAAGGTTGTCTATTGGGCATACCCACGACCCAAGACATGCTTAAGCATACCTTTCCGGACCAAACCGGTTTCCACCAGGTAGTCCGAGAATTTGTCTGCCCATTTGTCAAGGACCTGGAGTCAGCTACTACTAACGCGGTGACTCACCGAATTCAACTGGTCGACACCACGCCTATACGAATCAGACCGTACGCGTGCAACGCCGAGAAAAAGGCCCTGATGTACGAACAGGAAAGCGATGTGCTGGCCAAAAGCGTAATTGAGCCTTCTACCAGCGCGCACCTGTCGTTATTATCTGAAAAACGCACAAGCTACGCTTTAGACCCTTCAACGACGCCAGCCGAGACAAAACGGCGGCGCTCCCAAAGATCCAAGAGACGTTGAAGGATTTTGGGGCGGCGGCCGTCTTCTCTAAACTCGATTTAAAAATCGGATACTGGCAGATTCCAATGCATCCCGTCAGTCAACACCTAACTGGGTTTGCCACACGAGTCGGAGCGATCTACCACTTTAGGGTCATTAAATTCTATTGACTTTCCCGGGAGCTACACACATCTTCCCCGTCGGACGGAACGATGTCGAGAAAGTAGGATGGGATTTTTGCAGGCGCGCGACTAAAAGCGGCGTGGCTTTAACGCAACCAAAACCCCGTCGCGACTGTCGTCTACCTCGCAAACGCGCTTGATCAATCACGCGCAACCGCGTTGTATAAAAGAAATCAGTTTTTGGTCAGTCCCGCAGCAGCAACAAACCAGACAAAAACTTCAGTTAGTGGCAGGAACTCCTGCAAGACCTGCAACACTCGTCTATGTACGGTTGCCAGTGGGTCACACTATAACCACCCCCAAAGCAAGTTAAAGAACCAGAACGTGTGATACATCGAGTCGAGACCTCTGTCGACTTGCAGACGGCTGTGAAACAAGTCAGCCTTGCACTACGTACTAAAACCGACGTCACTTACATCATTCCTGATCGAATAAACTGGGTACGCAAACGAATGACCCAAGTGAATGCTGGTTTGGTAAACACAGAGTTGTTTTTGAAGCATTCACTGACCGCTACCGTTACTGACAAATTGATGTAGCTACTGGTGCAAAAAGATATCTGTTGAGCATGACAAACACAATTATGAAGCATTACGTCATACTGGACGAAGCTGTAGAAATGGAAGCAGCAAAAGAAGACTTCCTGAAAGTTCCGGATCTGTTTAAAACTTGCCCCAGGAACGCAAACAAATCCACTGGCAAAGAAACACAAGAAGATGCACACCACCGAACCACCTACCCGGCGAATTGTGTCACCGACGTATACGACGACGAGGAAATCCTTCAACCGCTGCACTACGCTTGTGAATATTTTAACGTAGACGCTGTAGCATACGATGTGGCAGAAGAGTTGTATGTGGAAATGATGCTGACAGAGATGGCGATTTACATCATCGAAGACAGAAGCTGATTCACAGCTGATGTCAACTTACCGAACGTGACAGAGGCAAAGATATTAGACGTGATAGAAGAAGATTGTCAAGTTATGCATAATTTAAACGCAACGAGCGACACCCCGATTCGACTCATACCGTTGGCGAACAAACTCCAAGTGAGACAGTTTAGTGCGTTAGATTATCAACACGCGAAACGCAGACGTTTGAGTGCATTACATCGACACCGGAAACAACATTGCTACAAACGTTTAGTGATCGCGCGAGAATAGACTGAAATAATCTTGTAAGAACTAAGTGTGTGCCACCTGATGAACGGTTGCTTCTAGAGCTTCCGCCGAAACTCAGATTATAAGTTTTGGATTAAAAGCCCGTGCCGCGAGTTACAGAGTATTTTGATAACCGTGACATAAAAGACAAATAGTGGAACCTGTTGTGGACACTTCTATATTTTTTACCACCCTTCATTCAACTCAGTGTAATAGACAGGATTATTATGTGATACCCAGTGAACGTGCCCAGGAATATTTTTTTACTTTAAGAACTTTTAGAGCTCTTTTGCGTGAACAGTGGGGAATTGTTACTGCCAACAGGCGGCGCTGTTCGCAGTAACACCACTTACTTTGCGTACGCGGTCGACCAATCACGCGCAACCGCGTTGTATAAAAGAAATTTGTTTCTGGATTTCGCAGTCAGTCCCGCAGCAGCAACAGACTAGGCAACAACTTTGGTTAGTTGCAGGAATTCCGCTCTAACTTTTGCAAGATCTGCAACACCGCTTCTAGCGCGTCCCTCTTGGGCCTTGTACGTTGACACGACAAACTCCGTCTGTCTACCGGCAACCCCCAAGCTTGCAAACCACACCGGCAAGACGAAAAACAACCATTATTTGACAGTAATTTGACTATCCGCACTCTGTCAATCGTCATCGACCGACACCGCAGACTTGAAGCTCAGTCCGACTATTAGATCCTTGCTACACCCTTTGAAGCATTACCTAGGGACTTTTAACATACAAACATATCTTTGCTATGCAACGCATTTTTATTCATTATGCTAAAGTTAAATGGTTGGTATAGGTTTTAAGGGTAGTAGAGAGTGTTGTTATCTCTACTGCAACAAAACTTTGAGAAACGCTCACAGTCCCAAAAGGACAAATCCAACATTATCAACGTTCTTGTCCTGTCTTTTGAAGCGTACAATAGGCGTGCGTGGTGTATCAGACGGAAGGGGGTGAAAGGCGAGTCTCCGGCGCTTCAAAACTGGAACAAAAGCGACTAAGGGAGAAAACCTCAGAAAATCCTGGTTTTCAAGCTTGAGGAGGAGTTGATGACAACAAATTAAGCAAAGAAAATTGACTATGAATATGGCTACATGGAACATACAAGCATTACGAACACAAAAACCAGAAGTCTTTTAAAAAATGAACAAAATGAGACTGGATATCTGTGTACTTACAGAAACTAAAAGGAAAAGGATCGGAGTTGAGATAGTAAGACAATATATACCATATTTGTGTATAGCGGGATCAAAAAAACGCAAGATCAAAAAGGGGAGTATCAATAAGCATACACCGAATACATGAAAAACAAATGAATAAAGATGAAAATATCTAAAAACGGACAGAATATAGTTATAATCGGAGTGTATGTTCTTAGCGAGAATGCTGATCAAGTTAATATAAATATGTTCTACAAAAACCTATACCGAGTAATATCTGAGATTAAAAAAGATTGAGAAATACTTATCTTGTGAGATTTAAACGGACGCATTATCAGAAACATGGAAAGCAATCAAACATATTAGGAAAGGATGAGGAATGAATAAAATAGAGCTAATAAGTATGGAAGAGTGGGAAACATATTACAAAAAACAGAAAGAAAAAAGAGATCCACACTTACAACGTGTTTATAGACACACACACAAATGAAGAAAAAAATAATAAACTAACGACAGACAAAATAAAAAAACTAACTAAATAATCTAACCTAACCTAACGTAACAGTAAACAGAAAAGTGTTTCACACTAACAACGTGTATATAGACACACTCACAAATGAAGAAGAAATTAATAAGATAACGACTGACAAATAAAGAAAGCTCAAAAAGATTCTAAAAGTAAAAAGGCTGCGGGACCAGGAAACAACTACTGAAATAGTTAAAAACGGATCAGAAGTATTGCTTGAGCTGGTAGCCAATATTTTCAACAAATGTCTAATAAAAGGTGTGACAACATCTCAGAAGATTGAAAAATTGCTCATATAAGCTCATTATGTAAAAAAGAGGATAAGAGACAATGTTGTAACAATAGAGGTTTTAGCGTCACTAGAGCTTTTGGGAGATTGTGCTGCCAGATACTCAAAACAAATTGAACACAGCATCACATAAATAGAAAAGCAAAGTTGCTTTCAAGCGGGCAGATCATCCATTGACAATATATTTGATTTACAACAAATTGTAGAAAATAAATGCTAGAAGTTTACGCACGCACATATTGTTTGTTGACTTGGAAAAAGCTTTTGATACTGTACCCTACAAAAAACTTTTTGAAACGTTGTCAAGGATTGGAATTAATAGTGTAGTGTGTAGTGTTTTTATTCAACAAAAGGATTAAGACAAAGCTGCAGCTTATCTCCAACACTATTTAAATTTATATACAAGAAGCACTATCAAATTTGAGAAGAAAAACAGCAGGAATGGGAATAAGAATAGATGAACTTTATTTGAAAACCAAGTGTAAATAGCAAGTAATGAAAGAAATAATGATTATATGCTAAAAAAATTGAGAGGAGTATTTGGAATGGGGCATAAATATGACAAAAACAAATTACCTTGTGTAGGACAAGAAGAAGAAGATCTGGTCTGGAAAAAGATTAGGAAATGTATGGTTTGCAAATATTTATGAAGAATGACAAACAAAAAAGGATATAAAAAACAAGCTTGGATTAGGAAAAAACTGTCTGCTTGATAAAATTCAATATTGTGGTCTAAAGAAAAGAAAAGTATAGGAGTGCAAGTGAGTGCAATGCATTTTTTACGGATAGCTTGTTGAACCTCCAAACTGGATCGTGTAAAAAACAAAACTATAAAAAGACAAACGAGGAGAGTTTATAACACTACAGACGGTATAGAAACACGATAACAATAGTAGTATGAGCAATGACTAAATGGCTTAAAATGGCTTAAAATAACTTTGCAATATATACCTAGAAACAGAAAAAAAAGAGGCACACCAACAGTCAAATAGATAGATAATATTATGGAAATTATGAAAGATAAAGCCAAAGAAGCAGAGAACTGAGAGAGGTTTGTTTTACTCAAAATAATAAAAAAGGCATTTGTTTGATTTTGCAACTAGACCTCTTATTTAATGTATTTTTTATGTTATTTAAAACCTGTAGTTAACGAACAAACAAAAATCCGTATTAAATGTTGATAACTAAAAAGATTTTTTTGGTATTAATTATCATGTATCTTGTTGTAGCTAGCTGTCGTTAAAGAATTGGGCGTTGTTGAAAGTGAAGTAAAAGATGAGCAAGAAGCCTACAACGCTTCGTTCTTTTTTGTTTCGTGTGTCTATAGGTTAGGGTGATATTTTTTTTTTTAATTCAAGTAAATATAATACGCTATATGAATACCATACCACTTAAAGAGTAAATCTTACAAATCTGTATTATAATAAAATTAATATTGTAAATTTGGCATCAATGATGTGAATTCATACCAATTTTACAAAACACTCAAAATGAAAATTATATCACGTCCCACGCATACATATTAATCAAACAAATTAATAACAGAAAACTGACACCCAAGATCCTAAAACATCACACCCTACCGAGCACGTTCCAATTAATTCATACAAAATTCCTACAAATAATAAATTCAACTTAATTATGCAGCGACGCCATGCGTTTTCTGTAAGCTACTTTACATTTTTCATAATCCTAAATACAGATGGAAGTTCGAGGAAAATTAAATGGAAAAACATGGGCTAGAGTCCCCACGGCTACTTTATCGCAATATATTACGCGTTCTGCAGTGAATCTAAAAAATTTGCATATAAATAATTACGGGATAATAAATAACGACGGCTGTCGTATCATTTCGAATCTTTTTTAATGCAGGAATTGCGGAGCGTTTGTCTCCTGCCGTCTAAAATACATTGTATCAATTGGATGGAGGATTAGCCTTTATTTAAAAAATTGAAACAAGTTGCAGGGCATTAATTATGGAAATTTTATCGATTTATTTGTAATTGAAAACTGATAGTAATAAATAACTTAGGCACGTCAATGTAACAATGCTAAACTACAAAACTAAATCTTTGGGAACATAATTGTGTAGTTGTAAATTATGTAAGTTTGGGTCCGAATATATTTTGTTTTATATGTATAATAAAGTTATATTCTACAAATTAGTATAATCAAGAAACATAATTATTCAATAATTATTTAAATTAATTTATTTATGTATTGTTTTGCTTACTCTAGTAGTAATACTCGAAGCAATTATAAAATAAATTATTGTAACTAATGTAAATGTTTGCCCCATGCTCTCTATTAGAACTCATATAACTCCATCCACATGCCATAAAATATATACCAATTATTCTCATCCCTTTAAGCTAATTACTTCGCAATTATTTTACATGTCTCTAGATATGGGTCATGCTTTATAATTAATTTCTCATAGCCAGCATGGAAACTAAGCACGTGAAGTGTTTGATTTATATTACTTCTAGTAGAATAGAATCATACTTGAATAAATACCTAATTGAAATTATTTATATTTAAATACAAATCTGTTACTATTATGCAAATAACATGATAAATCAAGAAGGTATTGATTTTGTGTTACATGTCAATAACATTATCTTATTCTAAATTTTTTTTAAATAATTTTATTCAGTAACATTTTCAAAAATCTGAAACTGCCACAACAACGCATTTAAAAACACGTTTGTGTGATAAGGGTCAGTTTCTCAAATGTTCAATGCAACAAGGACCGTCAAGCAAATATTGCGGCTGCTTGTAAAACAATAGCAACTTGGTGGCAGTTATGTGGAAGTAGCCAAGTTGATGCTCTGAATTAATGCTGCAGGGTAACTTTATTCTATTTATTTCACTGTTTTTTTTTTGAGAAATTGTAAATTTGATTAGCAAATTTTTTTTGTGGCTGGAAAACATAAAAAATTAAAGATACAATTTTTATGCTATGAGAGTGCATAAATTTATTGAGATATTGACAAATTGCTGTAGTACTGCATACATTTTTTTGTGGCTGGGATACAGCCTAAAAACTTAACCAATTTTTTTGTTATGAAAAGTGCGTACCTACTAAGTCTTACGTAATTATTTTCGTTTTTTAATGATACATTTTTTAGAGAACTTTTTAAAAACGTTAAAGTATTTAATTTACTTTGCTATAAAAAGTGCGTAGTTTTGCCATGGTACTCACAAAAATGTCAATTTTTTTTAATTTATAAATTGTCTACGGACTAAACTCTACCTTTTTTTTTCTTTTGTTTCACAATGTTGGACAAATTTTGTTATTTTCCAACTACTGTGTTTTCTGTGATCCGGATGTCTAGCTGTTTATCGATATCTTGAATGGGCGTTTTAAGGGTTTTTTTATATTTGATTTTGCAGTTAAAGCTTTTTTGCTATGACCCGTAGATATTGTTGCTTGTAGACGCCTCTTTGTCTCGACTGCATAGGTTATAATAGGTCGTACGCAGGTTTTATATATTTGCACTTTGCTGTTTTTTGCGCATAAATTTGTTTCTTTATATTACGAAGCTTTGTTTATTTGATGTTGAACCTCATTGTATAAGTCTCTTTTACCGGGTAGTTTAGCGCCGAAGCAATTAAAGCGCATTATTTGTTTCACTGGACTATTTTTGATGGTAATAGTTTGTATCTGATTGGCGTTTTTAAAAGCATTATTGACTAATTTTTTTAATGGAGATTTGCATATTGAATTGTTTTGCTGTCATGTTGAACTTATGGAGTAGCCACTGTAGGTAATCTTTGTTTTCTGCAAAAAACATTGCGTTGTTTGCGTTAAATATAATACTTAATTTGTTTTGGTCTATTTTAAATCCAATACTTTTATAGCTTTAATGATTTTATCTATAATTATGTTGAAAAGTGTGTGGCTTAAACTAACCTTTTTTTATAAGTTTTGTTTTAATATATGTATTTAAAGTTTTATTTATTTTGATAGTTTTGGCTTTAATACTTTTTGTTCTTAGGATCTTTTTGACATCAGGTAATTTTATTCTATCAAAAGCTTGTGTGAGTTGTATGAAGCATACAAACGCTGGTTTGTTATATTTAATAGATTTTTTTGGAGATTTGTTTTAGGAAGAATATTGCATTGTTTTGGATCAATTTTTCTAATATTTTGTTATTTTTGGTCATTTCAATTTGCTTAACAATTTTATCTGCACGGATTTTGGTAAATTATTTGATTGTTGTTGCTAGAAGACATATTTTTTGGTAATTGTTAGGTTAGGGTTTTTTTTAAAGAAAAGTTGTCTCAACCAAAGCGCTGGATTTAAATTTGTTTGTGAGAGTAGAACTGTGGTTTTTGTTGACAGTTGTCAAGTACAGACCTCGCGACTGGAACTTATGGAAAAGTATTTAAACGAAAAACGTTTAATTAATGTGAAAACGCACTATAAAAATAAGGAAAGTTATGCATAATTAGTTTGCAATTTACGTAGAATTTTTGCAATAATGCGCCAAATAAATTGACAGTTTGCCGTTTAATTTAAAAACTTGAGAGAAAATTTATGCTGATGGATGAGAAAACTACTGTTTGTTGTTCGGTCCCTCTAAAGCAGCCGCAAATACTTTTATTTGGCATCGTAGTCAAGAATTGAATAATACAACTAATTTTGAGAAGAAATTTACATTTGCACGCATACAAGGTTTAATTGACACAAGATCTTAAGCGACCTGTCATACAACACGCGAAATAATGGTGTTATTGCAAACCAAGTTTTCAGGCCAAAATACTGCGCGTTATTGGTGAAATAAAACTACATTTATGCAAAAACGTTATCCAGAATTTTAAGAAAAAGATTACCTTGTGCCAGAGGTTTTGTGCTGGCATTTGGAAAATGTTTTAATTTATGATTAATTGCAATTATTCCTCTTCACGTTGAAATAAAAATATTTGTTAAACCAAAAAGCTGTGTTTTTATTTAATAATTAAACCCGGCGTTTTAGTTGAGACATTCTTTATAAGCATAGTAATACTGGTTATTTACTGTTCCGGTATTGTCTCCGTACTCTCTTTAAAAAGAGATTTTAGTTATTTTTATAAAAGGTTTTCTAATAAGAAATTTCATTTTGATATTAAAAAAAAGGGTATTTCTTAAGAGAAATTATTTATTGATTTCTCTTTGTTTATTTCATTAAGAGGAAGAAAAGAGGAAGGTATGCCATTAATAATTGTAAACCATATGAGTCATCTTTAAGGTCTTGAATCGATTGTGGAGAAAGTCTAAAGTGTTAAATCACAAGATCTCGGTGGCCAATTGTGATCACCTTTTCGAGAAATAACACGGTCAGGAAACTTTTCTTGCAAATTTGCGATTGTTTCGTTGCTTGTGTCGCACGTAGCGCAGTCTTGCTGAAAATAAACGTCGTCCACATTAATATCTTCTAATTTCGGTCATAATAAATCATTAATTACAGCTCGGTAGAGCCATCTATTTACCGTAACAGTTGCTCCAGCCTCATTTTTGAAAAAGTAAGGTTCAAAAACCGCACTAAAAAATGACACGTTGAGGATGCAAAGACTATTTAACAATCATTCTTGGATTTTTTGAGCCTCAAATGCAACAATTCTTGTTATTAACGTAGCCGCCGAGGTAAAAAGATGATTTTTTGATAAAATTCTGGATCATTTTGATGCATTTGAAGAACCCAATCAGCAAAGATACTACGTTTATGGTGATTGATCGGCTTGAGTTTTTGTGTTAACTGAACTTTAAAATCCTTAAGACTTAAGTCTTTATGCAAAATACGGTGTAATGTCGTTTGTAGAATGTCTATTTCCAAACATCGACAAGGCGTTGACAAACCTGGGTTTTTCTTCAACACTACGGGCTACATCAGCAATATTCTCATGTGTTCTTGAGCGATGCACACGGTTTCGATTCTTTACATTACAAACTTGTCCCAACAGTTTAAATTTTTCCACCAGGTTTACTATTGCCGGCCGAGAAAGTGCTTTACGACGACCAAACAGTGCTTTAGTTTTGCAAACTGTGACTGATAAATTTTCACCATTTTTGTAGTGAATTTTATTAATTTCAATGCGTTGTTGAATCCTGTATCGTTTCATTTTTAATAATGGCGTAGTTTTTACTTGTCAAATGTCCAAAGATAATAGCTTCAAAATTAACAACTGCCCAAATAGCCTGCTAATTAAAATGAAATTTCTTATTAGAATTTTTTTTTATTTAATTATCTAGTTTTTAATGCTGTTGGGACCCGGAACCGTCATATTTTTCAGTTTTGTGATTGCTTTCTCTACTACATTTATCATTATTTACCTCTTTTTTGTTATCTTCATTTTTGTTTTGTTTTTTGTCTTTTATCAGATTTGAGTTGATCTGTGTACTAGTGAGTTTTTTATAATAATAATAATAATATCTTTATTTACGGCAATAAAAAAAAAAAATACAAACAATTGAAAATACATATGTGTATAACGCTATAAATTTACATTGTACTATAAAATAACATAATATTACTTAATCTATAACAAACTTTTTTGAATCTTTTATGATTGTGATCAAATACATTTAATCTTTGAATAGATGAGAAATGGTTAACTTCATTCATTAACCGAGATATAGGAGAATTATGCAAATAATTGGTTCTATAGAGTTTGCACCGGAATAGATATGAATTTCTTGTATATCGATCTTGACAAAAATTAAAGTTTAGGGATGATAAAAGATCAATACAATTTATTTGACTATTAATTAATTTATTAATAAAACAAAGATCTATACTAATTCTTCGTTCACCAAGATGTTGTAAATTAAAATTTTGGGAAAAAAAATCATAACCAAACACATCAATAGGCAATCTAGTTTTAAAAGATAAAAATTTAAAAAAATTGTGTTGGACGGTTTCTATTTGACGTTAGTGGCCTATTTGGTATGGTGACCAAACAACTGATCCGTACTCTAATATTGATATTACCAGTGATATGTATAAGGAAATAATTGCATTGACATTTAATTCATATGCCGATCTATTAATAAAACCCAACATTTGTCGTGCTCTTGTGCAAATATTGGAGATGTGTTTAGAAAAAGTTAACTTTTGATCAAATATAACACCCAAATCTTTAATTTCATTTAAACGAGTTAATTGACATCCGTCAAGGTTATAATTGTTAACTATACATGTATTTGATCTAACAAACGAAATTACATTACATTTGGACATATTCAACAAAAGTTTATTATTATTACACCATTTATATCAAGTTTTAAAATATTTTATCCATATTGTAACTGGGAACCCGTTCCTTGATTTTTTCTATTTTTGATTTTTTTCAGAAACTACATTTTGTTTGCGTTATTTTGGTTAGTTCTGCTGTTTACTGCGGTTTATTCTTAGTCGCTGTCTGGTGTCATCTGACGTCTGTATGTTAGGTAGATTTTCTGTTTTTTAACTGCTAGTTCTTTGACCTTTACAGCGAACCAGGGTTTTTTAAAGCAGTGGCGTTTAGGTCTTGTCTTGCCTACATTCAAATGCCTTACAAGCGGTTTCTAACTTACCCAATTACTAAAATACTTTATAAAGTAAGGCATAAATCAGGTGCATAGACTTTCATGTTGTACATAGGTATATGAGAACGTGTTTACTAAGTTCAAAAATTTACATTTAACGCCAGTTATGCGACAATTGCATTGATTTTTTTCCTGCATTAGGATTTTTATTACCAACAAATTGATTAGTTGGCGAATTAGTAACTTTACAAAAAATTGCAAAAAAGTTTAATTCTGCGTGTAATGTTTTAAAATTTTATTGTATATACAGTATTAGATATTTGATTTTGAGGGATTTATAACCAAACAAAATAATTAGTTGGAATCCAAGGAAAACAAGTAGCTTTTTAATTTTGTTTGCAAGAAAAAATTTTGACAATGATGTTTTGCATGAGTACTTTAAGAGATGTTTTATCCAATAACTAAAAATAAGAATCTGGTTTGCCTTGTTTGTGGAAACACTTAATAAGAAATTAAAAATTTAAGTTGCAAGCCAATTTCTTTTTCTTTTTCTTTTTTGCTTTCCTCTTGCCAAAACAATTGTGTTTATTATTTATTTAATAATTTTGTTTTACTGTGTAGGAGCAGTGGTTCTACATACTATGCTATTGGCTTTTATGTTTGCATCCTTAGTACCTATACTTATTGTAGAAATTGTTAGTTATTTTAATTTGGTCTGTCCATCTCTTTGGAGATTGTTTTCTAGATCATGTATTTTTTATTTTTCCCTGAACAACTAACTTGTAGAAGTTATCCGTATGCCGATTGTGAGAGTTGCTGCGTTTCTTATATTTTGTTAAGAATGAACTTATTTGTTTGTCTGGCAGTCTTGTCTTCTTTTTTTATATATGTCGTTTTGGAAAAGCTCTGCCAGCTTGTGTGTGGGGCTCTCACCCACTAAAACCTTACTTCTACTTGGCGTTATACCGATTAGCCTGGAATTAGCTCGTGCCTTCCTTCAGACTAAGTACGCCCGGACACGCATTCTGCGCACCATAGATGTATCCGTCTTCCTTTTTTTATTCATTTATTGGATCTTGATCTTTTATTCCTCCTCTTTTTAGTTTTTATATATTGGGTTATTTGTTTAATGTACCCATAGATCATGCTCCATTTCTTCTCCGTCTCCAACATAATGTCTACTGTATTTTCTTGGGTTATTTTTTCGAATATTTTCTTCTCTAGGTTCCTATTGTCTTCTTCCCATCTTCTGCATTAATAGAATACATGTTTTGGCGTTTCTGTTACGTTGCATGTGCTGCACTTGCTATTGTCTTCTTTCTTGATTCTCATTAGGTATTCCTTAAAACAGCCGTGTCTGACCCATGGCCCTACTTCCGTTATTATTGCCTTAGTCCAAGTTGATTTTCCCGTTACCTTTTGTCAATTTGCCTGCCATTTGTCCATTACCTCATCCATGATTTCTTTTTTTCTTGCTTCTTTCTTTCTTTGCGATAGACCTTTATATTTTGCCATATACTGAATTGGCATTATGGATGCTATTACTAGTATTGCATCCGTCAAAATTGTTCTGTATTCGCTTGCTATCTTTATTTACATTCTTCTTTGTTGTGATACAATCATACTCTTATACTTTTCAAACTTTAGTACATGACCCCATATTGATGCTGCATACAAAATGATCGAATGTGCCAATGATCCGAGGATTCTTCTTTTTATTAGAAGCTGGTCCGTTTATGTTTGGCATTAGTCTACCAAGCGCCTTCACTGTCTTCTTCGCTTTGTCTGTTATTTTTTTGACATGCTCTTTCATTTCAGCATTATCACCAAACCAGACTCCTAGGTATTTTATAGCCTCTTTTGTTACAAACTCTATACTTCCAATTTCCAATTTTACTTCTTTGACTCTTCTGCCTCCATATAGAATCACAGCTTCTGTTTTGTTTTCCGCTATTTTTAATCCTTTTTCTTCGATTTTTATTTTACCTATTCTAACATCTTGTTTGCTTCAGATGCTAAATCTTGTTATGATTTAGACGTGACAACCACTGCCGTATCATCTGCAAAGCATATCATATGCACTCTTTCTGGTCTTTCAAATTTTAGCATTTTATTGAAAAATATATATATATATATATATATATATATATATATATATATATATATTGTTTGTCTAGGAAACTCTAAATGAATACCGCCGGCACTAGAATTTACAGGCATTCAAAAAATAAGTCTATTATATTTACACGTATTTAGGTTATTTTCTAAGTAATCATTTTCTTACGCGTTTTATTGACATTCAAATGTTTGTTTAGTAGTCTAAAGCGGTCGCAGACGTTTAATAGTATAAATCAATGGTCACACAACTTGCTTTATATTTATTCCACTTGTTGACTGCTGAAGCCAGTAACTAACTAAAAGTTTGCGCTATTATAATGCAACCTGTAAGTGGTCTTAGCAATATAGTGTACAATAGATTATTGATGATAATATTGATTGTTTACGGGCACTTTTAGATATTTTGCTATAGTATCTCGATATTGTGTAATCAAATTTTTTTGTGAGGGTTGGTTCTGCGTTGGAAAAAAAGTGTGAATTAACTTTTCCTGCATTTACCTTAATAGTTTTTACTTATTTCTTGAGCTTAAGTGTAGCAGCTTGTGATTGTGTAGCAATTTTTGAACCATACAGGTACATTAGTTGTTGTTGTATTACGTTGTTAACTGGTGTAATTACAAACATGCTTAATAAACTTAACTAAAGTTTTAAAATTTTGACGGGATTTTGGTGGTAATTAAACGTTTGCCAAAAGTTTTTACGGCTAGTTTTTGTTGTTTAAGTACGACGTGACGTGACGTTTAATTAAATTTGTTGCAAATTTGAATTCTAATTGCTTAAAACTATAATTACACAAAACAGTTGATGCAAGATACTTGCGAGTACTTGTGCTAAAAATTGTGTTCTTAGTTCGCTAGCGCAATTTCTGTTTTTTAGTATTTTGGAGTTTATTTAAGATTATTTTATTGCAACCTTAATTTCATTTCTACAAATAACTTATGTGTTAGCAATATTGAAGAAATTGCTTGCTTTTTAACATTTTGTAAATTAATAACATGCAACTCTTACTATGGTCTTGTAAATAATTAAGACAAGAATCTGTTTTTTTTGTATGAAAATTTAATGACGAGTTTTTTAAGAGGCGCATTTACCGCTTGGTGAAGACCGTTGGCAATTTTAGATTCAGATTATTGTTAACTTTTGGAGTCTGTTTATTTTTAAAAGTTTTTGGAATTTTTTACATCATGTTTTTATGGGTGGTACAGTTTTATGAACACAGGTTCTTAGGTGTTTTGCTATTTAATGCTTTTATTTATTTATTTGTAGTTTTAGGATGTTTTTATTATCTTCTTTTGATTATTTTTGTTTGTGTGTTAATTGTTTTTTAATCTACTGAATTATGGTAACGTTGCTAAATACGTCTGACACTGATACAATCTTGCATTACATTATTTAATCTCCCTTAACATACTTTTTTTGTAGGAAGAAAAAAAAATTATTATTGTCTTTCTGTTTTTTTTTTTTCTTTCGGGTAATTTGCTTGGCACCTCTTGCACTGTGGGTCTGCTAAACCTGTCTTTTTGATAAAGTCTAGAATTTTTTGCCAAAGGATTACCTTTAGCCTTGTGTGTTGCAGGTGTTTCTTCTTCTTTTATCTTTATTTCTATTTTAAGCATGTGTTTGTTAAGGTCACAATGTCCAGTTATCAGTCTTAGAGTCTTTGTAACTTAATTTGACTCATTTGTGTTACTAAGGTTTAAGTATTATTTAATGGTTTTTTAAAAATTAGTCTTGTCATTCTGTTATAGTTTTTCTGCAAATTGCTGTATTTTGCATCAAGTTTGCTGAATATACAATTTTTTCCGGATTTATATGGAACCCCGAAATGACTAGGCAAACTTTGCAGATTGTGGTCAATGCTTCTTGATGTTTATGCAAGTAATAAATAGTTTGGATCGATCCATTTGTCTTGTTGTGGTGTTGTTACATTAAATGTCTTTTTAACGCAATGATTTTTTTATAAAGTCCGACCACATTTTTAGGGTTTTTTCTGAGGTTTACAATATGTTCATTTATCTGTAGTCTGTACGCTACTTGTCTTGCTTCCGCTATTAGAATTGAAAAGATGGCAACGATAATGGTGCTGTTATTGTTTCTGTTACCATCAGATATGTTGGTGTCTGAACTTGACTTAATTTGTTGGCAGTACTCTTAAAGGTGTTTTTTTACCCTATATGAGCGTTCCATATGTAACTATATTATATACCGTCTCAGTATGTGTAGCACTAACTTGTTTATTGCTACAATTGTAATGCTTGCTAATTGTTTTTTGTGTTTGTTGTTATACTGCACTATGTAGAATGTTTTGAATTTTTTATTCTCTAAAATAAATATATATGTTCTGATATACACAAAATTGTATAATAGTAATTATAATTTATGCAAAAAATTTATTCTATTTTTAATTTTCAAATTTCCGTATTAATTCTTTCATGTCATTACCATCAGCTTAATATCCCGAAATAATTAGTTTATTTGTTCATTCTCAGAATGCTATTAACCATAGCCATTAAATAAAGTCATTAAGTCAGTTAGTATAAATAGTCGATAAACACCCTTTAAAATATTCACTTTGAATTGTGGTGGTGAACAATGTTGACGAAGTAAGTTAAAAATCAATTAGTTTAAATAAATAAAGCCATACTGATGAGAGGTAAACCTCGAAACGCGTCTATGGATGTTTTTTAGTTTAGTATATTTTTTCATAAATTTAATTTTTTAATTTTTTTATTCTCTGTTGTTGACATTTATTGAGTATTGGTAGCCTACAACAAGTTTGTTTGAACACGTACTAGGCTTGTTTATTATTACCTAGATATCCTTAAGAACGATTGTTTGTAATTGATTGTTTGACAATCTTCTGATGTTGGACAACTACGTAGGGTTTTTTGTAGGTTGAAATTTTTTTTTTTTTCAAAAAATGAACCTTGAAAGACAAAGCGTTTCATTTGTTTTATTTGGTCATTAGGCTACGTCAGTTATGCTATTTTTTTCTTTGGATATTTGGAAATTTGCAAATTATAACCTTCCTATAAGAGAACTTTATAGAAGGGAATTTAAAAGAAAGTTAGAAATTGTCTTATAAGCTGGTATAAGCAAGTATGGCTAGAAGTTAGTTATGTTGATGCAATTGTTTGGTTTTGGATGAAATGAGAGACATAGGGATGATGTGTAGGAGTAATGTGTTCTGCGGGCTCCTACCGTTACACTCATTTAAGCCTTATTTGCACTTGTTTTTATGTGTGTGTTCTTGTGTGGGTACTGCACTTGTTATTTTTTACTGTTTTGAAAAAAACATGGTTTTCTAATTACGGATATGTGGCTATTGCGTGGTGTACTGTCGTTGAAAACAGCGGCGAGTTATTAAGAAACATTTTTTTACTTAGCTGCTGGTTTGTTTTTTGCTTATTTTGAATCTATTAAATGCTTACAATTTTTTTTTAAATGATTGGGGAAGTGTTAGACGGCAATGACAATTTTTCATTAAAATATTCTATTTATAATTAACGATTACAAACGTTTCGGGAACTAGTCTGTCCCCTTCTTCAGTGCAATATGTTATCAATATAGATGAAATAATTAAATTTATAATTCTCTTCATTACTGGATGATGATTTGAGAACATCTATATGTGAGTGTTTCACTATTTGTTCCCTTACTGGAAGTGAATTATAAATAGAATATTTTAATGAAAAATTGTCCGTCATTGCCGTCTAACACTTGCCCAATCATTTAAAAATTGAAAGACGTCGAATTATAAAGATTAATTTATTTTTTATTTGGGATGGAAATTTTTTTAAATTAAAAAAAAAAAAATTTTTACTCTTATGACCCAATCTTGGCCCTTCCTTACTTAACTAAAGTTTACGGGTTTAATAAATTATATTTTAACGTGCTTGCCACGCAGACGTTGCATTGAATTTATGTTTGGTTTTTTGAGCTTTAGATTGCCAGGGTAAAAGTTTGACAATAGCAATCAAGTGGCTAGATGTTTGAAGAAAAATAGTAACAACTGACTAATTAATATGGTTGCATTTGTGTGTTCTGAATTGATTAGGATACTGCTAATAAGCTATCAAGAAGTAGATGCTTTAGATTGGGCTCAGTTTGCTGTTAGCTTGAGATAAACAAAGATACCGTTGTAGTTTGCGGCCTTATGCACGCCGTGCATGTTTCTAGATGCCTAAGAGCTGGTATTGGATTTAAAGCATTTGATGCAAACATAAGATGAGTTACATCTAGGCCGTGTTGGCGGTGGCATTGATTGAATTTTGCGGATTTGCGTTTGTTTTTAACATTAATTGTAAAACACAGTGGTACCTTGCTTTTTACGTTTTGCGGAAGTTTTTTTTTTAACTTTTTTATGCGTGACGCTGACTGCTGTTTATACCCCCAAGTTATGAGCGTTTGCACCACATTAACGTGAATGTAGTCAGTTATATTTTAAATTACTTAAGAGTTTTTTTCAGTTTTAATTTTGAGCTGACGGATTTGGAAATACGTTTTTGTTACTATAAGATCTTTTAGTATTAAGGATATAATAATCTACACGTTAATTAAATATACTATTTTTGTGCGTATCTTGAAGCATTGCATATAATAAGAAAGCAATCAAGCTGGGGTAAGTCTGCGCTATTGCTTTGTTTTCACGCAGGTCGTGATAAATATGAGATGCGCAAAAACAAACAACAATATTTAATACACTATAGTTATGTATTATATAGGAGAAGGCCGTTGTTTGTTATTTCTAGGGAATGATGAAGACATACGAAGAATAGTACTTTTAGTCTTAGTGGCGATCGTAGCACAATGGTATAGTGCGATTCCCGACACCTTCAATATCTAATTTGTTAAATATATTTTGATGCGGTTGTCTCTTTTGCAAGGCAATGGTAAACCAGCGTATTTGTCTAGACAATCCTTCTCGTTCGGTTCGGATTCCACGTTAAACAGTAGGTCTCGCATATTTGTGTAGAACTATTATCGCACACCACAAACATACGAGAGGGGAGCTTATGCTTGTAGCAAGCACGGCACTATAAGAAGAAGAAGTCTTAGAGGCCAGGCCGGTCGGGTTGAAAATTTTTTGGTTTAGAAAAACTTTTTGGTCTTGCTGGCGTTATATGCGTCTGACGTGGGTTGATTTTTTGATGATTACCTTAGTAGTTTTCTATTCTAGGAAAGGGGTTTTGGATTGGGCTGTGTTGATAGGGTTTTAATAAATTTCTATCACTTTCTGATCTGAAAGATAAGATTTAGAATATAAAGATGTTTTAGAACTATTAAGTCTCAGAGAAACTTGACTTTTTGTATTGTACGTATGCACTGCAGACCCATTTTTATAATTTGAGTTTTTTTTTAAATAAAATAGTACACTCTCATATAGAAATAAGTTAACCACAGTAAGAATAGTCAATAAAACTTTCTCTACAAGATTGCAATCTTTTTAATATATCAATAATACGTATAGCCATTTTTTGTTGCAACAATATTTTATTAAGAATTATGGACTCAAAATATGAAACTGTTTTTAAAGTTTTTGAGTCAACTGAGTATTTAAGTCGTCTAAGTATAAAATTAGCGGAATATAATTTATGCTTAATCAATCAATAAAAATCAATATAGATACCTAAAATTTTACCGTGTTCACAAGAATTAGGAATAACACAATGATTTTCAAATTTAATTATCTGAGTTTTGTCAGTATTTAATTTTAGTTTATTACCCACACACCATTTATTAATTTTGTTTGTGCAATTATTAATTTCATTAAGCAGTTCATTTGGAGAGTTACTGGTTATACAAGCACTTATGTCGTCTGCGTATATTGTTAAAGGATAATCTATAGAATCCGTTAAATCATTAATATAAATTAAAAAGAGCAACGGACCCAAAATAGACCCTTTGGGTACACATATGTTAGTAATTATAGTATATATAGTATAGAAATATAACTTTTGTTGTCCAAAAATATCTCTACAAATTATGTTCTGTCAGACAGATATGATTTGATAATCTGAAGAAAATGTCCCCGTATTCCAAACTTATTTAATTTATAAAATAGTATTTTGTGATTTACCAGGTCAAAAGCTTTTAACATGTCGTAATTAATACTTGCTGTATTTTTTTTGTCATTAACATTATTATAGATGTTGTGTAAAGTAGTTGTTGTTGACATAGTCTCTCTGAACCCATGCTGGACTGAATTTTTGCTAATGAGTTTATTAAAGATATTGTTCTATAGATTCTAAAATTTATTTTGTCTCTTTTTTGAAAAGTTGGATAATTTTAGAACAGAGTAATATCGGACTTCTTTAATAGTAACTAAATTATGGAAAATTGAATTTAATACAGTAGTTGATTGTTGCGAATTGAATATAGTTAAATTATTGACAGCGGGAAAAATTGGAAATTTAGCAAAATGTTGATTAAATTTATTTGATACTTCAGTTCCTGATTCAATTAATTTTTCATCCACTTTTAAATTAATGTTACTTTTTTGTGATTTAGTTTTATTGCTTTTGTTTTTAATAATGTCCCAACACGTTTTTATTCTATTGTTAGAATCTGATATTTTCTTATTTAAGTATTTAAATTTAGCTAATTTTAAAGTTTTGCTAAAAATACGTTTATATTTTTTGTAGTATTTACGTAAAACTAAGTTATTAGGGACCAATTAAATTAACATACTAATTTCTTTTTTGATTTTTTTTTAGTTATCTATTGTTTTTTATTTATATTATTAGTTAATTTTTTTTTAGAATATGCAATATTAAAAACTTTATAGAAGAGCTTATAAAAACATTCTAATTTACTTATTGAATGATTGAGTTGATCCCAATTTATGAATTTCAAATTTTTTTAAATTATTTTTGTTTGAAAATACTTTTCCAATACGATAAAGTTTATTTTTTGTCATAACTTTATTTTTTATTAAATTTTAATTTTATATAAAGCATTTGAACATCGTGGTCGCTGAAATCAATTTTTTTTATTAATAGCCATGCTATCAAAATCTTCTAACAACGTTGCAATATTATCAATGAGTAACTAATGAATCAGGCTCATTAGTTACTCATTGATAATATTGCAACGTTGTTAGACTTGTGGTACTTACGTCGGCTTTTACAGTTCACCGGACTCCTGCTGCTCTTTTTAGGGCGTCACTCTTATTTTTTAAGGAAGATTAGAGAAACTCCGCACTTTATATTTTACTTTTATTATTAACGATTAACTATCACTATTACTTTATACATTTCTTAAACACTAACAAAAATATATCCACTTTGGCGATACTATTGCACACACGTGCCTTTTAGACCTTTTGCACACCCGTGCTTGGCCGTCGGCCGCACACCCGTGCTTCGCCACTTTTCCAAAACAACTCCCTTTTCCATATCTCAAGAGCGGTTTTTAGAGTTGTACCGGAAACTCTAGATTTCAAAATGGAGAAACTACGCGGCATATTTGAATATATCGCAAGTCTACATTTTGTCGTTACAAATGTTGGTCAAAGATGTTTCTGTTTTCTTGTAGGTTTGTATATTCTTAATTGAAGAGCAAATGACTGAAACAGTGCAAATAATTAGTCTGATTCTTTAGATTTGTTTAAAAAGTTAAGAGCATATCGACTGCTACCTGGATTAGAAATATTTTTACAAAAACGGCAACTTTGGATTCATTGCTGCTTCTACAAATAATTAATAATTGATTTATTATTTTACCAGTACATTTAGGAAGGATTAAACTATAGAATGGCGAAGTTTTTTAGTCAAATAATAGTTAGGAAATAGCCAAAAATAACCATCAAATATAGAAAAAAATGCGTTTTTCTGTATTTTTTAATGCATTTTGTTGCTATTTGCAAATATAATTTCACAAAAAAGACTTTGACATATCATAATTTAATTCTTTCTAAGTGTATTGATAAAAAAATAAATCGAAATCAAATTATTTGTAGAAGAATCATGTTATGTCGGTATGGTCTTAACGCTAAAGTCAGAACATAAAATTATATTTTTCCAACTACTTATTAATTCTTAAAAAAATTCAAGAGCAGTTAAATAAAATTTAAAATCATTTTTGAAGTACGATAGGATGATATAATAATGGTTTTATAGTCAGTTAACTGAATTGCACAAGTTTCAAAACAAATTTCTTCAGTATTTATATCAATTTCTTTATAATTAATGTCGTTTTTTACTAGTATCATTGTACCTCCACGCGTAGATAAAGTTCTACCAAAATAAGCAGCTACTTTAAAATTTGAATTAGATATAAGATTGCATTCATTAGGCGATAGCCAATGTTTATCAACACATATCACACTTACGTTACTATTACAATTTAAAAATACTTTCAAATATAAAATTTTATTGCGTAAACTACTAATATTTAAATGCATTATAATTAAGTCACCTTTTGTTAAAAAAAAACTGTTAATATTGTCGTTATTAGCATAAACTTTGTTATAGTTATTGTAATTAACAGCGTGATCACTACACTTATCGCAATTCTCATCACAGTCATCACTATACTTATTGTCATCATTTTTTTTGTTGTTGTTATATTTTAGCGTCGACTACAAAGGTCATTAGCTATTTATTTTAATAAAAATAACCTCAGGTTATAGACCTGAGGAGATAAAACAACACACTAAAATGGTTAAATAAATAAATAAATAAATAAATAAATATTAAATCTAATATCACAATTGCTTAAATTAAAAAACTAAATTTAAAACTAATATCACAGAACCTACTATCACAACTGACAACAAAGTTGTAAAAGACTTTGATGCGTGTACCTATTCATTAACCTAACCTAATATCACAGATGACACCGAAGCTGTAAAATGCTTCAATGCCAGACTCTAAAAACTAAAGTAACTAAACCTAATAACACAACTTAAACTAATATCACAACCTAACTTAATATTACAGATGACATCGAAGCTGTAAAACGTTTTAATGCCAGACCCTAAAAACTAACTAAACCTTATATCACAGATTGCACTAAACTTGTAAAAGACTACAATGCTTAAAACAACTCAACAACACAATCTGATCAATAAAAATAAATAAATAAATTAACACCAAAATCATTACAAGACAACACAAAACTTGGTTACACCTGTTTAAGGAGTCCTGCGTCTTTCAAAAACTGGGCGCACCCTCTCAAGGACTCCTATCTATTTAATAAAATAGACCCCACGTTGTAAGGGAGCTCGAGCCGATTACGGTGGGGAAGATAGGCTCGGCATTCTTCCAAAATGTGCTTCACCGTTAGAGGGTTGTGACATGTTTGGCATGCTGGTTGTTCTTTGCCGGTCAGGAGATACGAAAAGGTCAAGTTGGTATGACCTATGCGCAATTGACATAGGGCGACCTCTTCTCTCCTGTTAAGATCTACTGGAGACTTCCATGCCTTCACGGAGAGCTTGATTTCCTTTAATTTGCTTTCGAAGCTGTTCCATACTCTTTGCCAATCCTCGATGACCTTCGATATGACGTATTTTTTGAGATCATCGGGTCATACGGGAATGTTGTCCGTAGGATCCGCGTCAGCCGCCTGACGAGCGGCTTTATTGGCCACCTCGTTGCTCTTGATACCCACATAACCCAGTGTTCTGACAAAGATAGCTCTCTGCCCAAACCCGGCCAGGCGGAATATCAAAGTTTGTACGAGCTGGACCAGCGGATTGACCAAGTACATAGACTGTATACTGAGGATGGCACTCAGTGAGTTGGAACAGAGGAGGAACGAACTGTGATATGACGTCTCACAGTTTAGCAGAGCTTTATGCAAAGCATGTAATTCTGCGGTGTATACGGAGGCTTCTTTAGGGAGAGACCATGAATGGGCCGTACCGTCTAAAACAAAGGCACTTTCCACCCCCCGATCTGTTTTTAAACTGTCCGTATACAACCGCAGAGAGTCTGGGTATTTGGCAATAATTTCAAGAAACTTGCTCCTCAAAACGTCTGGGCAAGTTTCTTGTTTGCTTTGAGAGGTCAGATCAAGACGAGCTATAACTCTCGGCATCAGCCAGGGTGGAATCTCGCCAGAAATAACCTCGAGTACCATCAGATAATTTACATTCAGACTCTCTTCTAGCTCCTGCGCTTGGACGCACACTGGCCTACTGACGGTAGGAATGAGTCTGTTTTTGCGTTGCTGCGTTTTGTTGGCTGTAAGTATGAGTCGGTTGTTGTGACCCTTCTTTGCTCGCATTGAACAAGTTTAAGGTTTTTTTGCACTTTGTGACCAATTCATCAATATGTGTTTGAAAGGATAAGGTCCTATCGAGAAGGAGCCCCAAGAAACGGACTGTTTAACGCACGTGATTTTGGAACCTTCCAAGTCAAGCGCGGGGCCCCGGTGAAGTCTTTTTTTCATTATTATTTTTGTTACTATCGTTGTCGTTATCTCTATCATTATTAGCCGTAGCTGGCAGCAATATCAGATTATCTGTAGTTTGTATGTTTACTAAATTATCTAAGTTAATATAATCTAGCAGTTTTAAGTTCAGATTTCTTTTGAATCAATTAATACATTTTTTTAATAAAATTATTTTTTTTTGTTTTGTTAAGGAGGTTTGAAGTTGTATGATTATTTATAATTATTTTGTTTATATCTACACATGTTATTTTTTGTTTATATTTATGTTTTTGAACAATTTTTGATCATGTTTTATTGATAACATTTATAAATACATTGATAGTAAGACGCCGAACATGTGGTATGAATTTGTAGACTTTAGTTCATTAAGAATACATTTGATATGTGGAATTGATATATTGTATCCATTTATAGCATTATTACTGCCTGCCATAGTTATAACAAAATTTGAATTTAAAAAACTGGTAATTTTATTGCAGCAGTTACCTGCTCAAATTTGGCACCTGGTTTAAATAAAAGCTCAACTGAAAAATTCTTAAAAGTACTTCTAAAATATTCAACCATGTTTTTTCCAATATTGTCGGCTAATATCAATACTTTAGGCTTCTTATATATATATTTTCTATTAGATTCATTTTGATAAAATTTTGATTTATGGAATGCACTTCCTCATCTCCAATCGGGCGCAGTGTATTTTCTACTTGAATTGACGATACGAAAAAGTTATCATTAGAGACAGTTTGTGATTCCATATTTCCTCATTTGTTTTTAATTTTATAGGAATTTGATAGTTTCTCTAAAGATTTACAGTTGCAAGAATTGTTCTTATTTTTACTTTTATTTTTTCTTAATTTTGTAATTGACACTTTTAAAAAATGTACGTTATCTTCTAATATATTAATTCTGTTTAATATTTGAAACATGCATTTTTTTTACGTTTATCAGTAATTGATTTATCATATATATATATATATATAACTCGAGTTTAGAGCTTTTTTTAATTTAATTGAAACAATTTCTTTTGTTTCCGATTTTGAAATGCCCTGTTTTTCTAATTTCAATTTAATATTCTTTACTTTCATATCGGAGATTTTCTTAATCGGCATATTTATTAATTTTATTTTATTTCACAAATTGATATATGACAAATTATCTGACAATAGATTTTTATTTTCGAGTTTTTTTTAATGTCCTATTATTTTGTAATGTTCACACGCACTGCTCACCCTTTAACTTATTGCTTATCTACTTTTAGTTTTTTTAATAGCAATAAATCAATTAATAATAAAATATTTATCGTGTACCTACACCAAAAACACGTGTACTCAATAATTGACAGATATATATATTACTCGATTTTTTTGTTGTGGCAAGGTCTTAAACAGTTTTCTCATCTAGACGGACAGCTTATTGCAGAGTTTTTTGTTTTTTTATGCGTTTTCCCGTCTCATCTACCCAAAATGGAGTTTTGTGTTAAACTACTGTACTGCCGCTTAGTAATCTTTAAGCTTGACAATGGCATCACAGGATATCATAATTTTATTAAAAAATATATTTTTACGTTTTTGTTGATTTGACGCTGAGGGCTTTTAATAAAAACTAAGTACATCAAATTGTTGTACTGAAATAATCATTATCACAAATAGTTTTGAAAACGGTTATATTGTGATACTATTTAACCGTGTTATTGATGTTATTTTTCCTGATAAAAAAACAATAACAATTTTGTTTTCACAAAGTAGATTCTTATGTACCACCGGGTTGCGTATTTCCGATTGCGTGCTCAATTGGGGACGCATTATTTTGAAATGAGTACGGTTTTGTAATGTTCCAAATCAGTGTTCATTTCGGCGCCGCTTGCATTTAAATTATGCGTTCTAAACGTAAACAAAATTAAATATTACAAAACCATGCACATGTTTTTATTAATCTATCATACCGTAAACTTAATAAAATACTACATCTATATTAAGTAGCTTTGTTTATGTCATTTTATTAAGACTGTTCTGAAGTTGTAAAGTTTAAATGGCATTCGCCGGACAACTTTAACTGAAAACTTATGTGTTCATTGCCATGCGAAAGCACACTTACACAATAAATTTATCAATAAATTTTCCGAAATCACAAAAACAAATTGGATTATGAAGAAACGTTTTTCACGGCCAGTGCGGTATGTTTTTAGAAAGATATACGTTGGTCAACTTTCAGAAAGTAATAAAGTTAAAAATAAAAGTAAATGGGTGAATAGAAATTTTAATTGTAATTTTTGAGATTAAGCATGGTTCTGTAATATAATACAAAACCGTATTCATTTCAAGATGGTGCAGTCCCCAATTGAGCACGCAAACGGAAATACGCCACCAGGTTTCGTAGTACGACTATAGTTTACGTTTATAATTAATTAGTTCAAAAAGTAATAATATAAGTAAGTTTTATTTTTTATTATAATCGGGACAATATTATTAATATATAATATAAAGTTTCAATATTATCCATGTTTAATGGTTGAACAATTTATTATTTACTATTTTTATGTATACGATTAAATGACAGTCAAGTTAAACTGTTGAATTAATTCAATGTCAAGTCCTTTATATTGGCTTAACAATTTATAGAACGTTTATGACATATTTAACTCCATGTATAGATTTCACAACAATTGCCAACAATTTAAATGTATAGTGTTGAAACTTGCTCCATAAAGCTTCCATGTAACAAAACTAACATTCAAAGAGATTAAACTTTCTCGTTGCGGCTCTGTTATTACCGAATGTCGGTCGTAGTAGAATCGAATTGGATTCAGAGAGGGTGCAACAGCCACATTAATATTACAAAGTGCAATTGGGTCATTTAAATATTTACCAAATGCACTTTGTCTGGGATTAGTGGGCGGGTATATTAAGGGTACGATGAAGTAAATGATCGTAATTAGCAGGGACTTTGGATGCCGAGTTAATCTTCTATAAAGTTATCGTTTGGTGTGCGGCTCAATAAACCAGATTGTGATTATAATCTATGCCACTTCACATCTTTGCTATGCTTTAAATTTCCTTAGGGGTGTCTGCTCGGTAGTCTTATTCAAAGCAATTTCTCAGTGGGTTTGATAGTAAATTTTCCTTTCTTTGGATTTGTTAGACGGACGTTTTAGGATAATCACTGCTGTTTATTCCAATGTTGATGTGATTATAAACTTTGATTATATATTTGCTTGAAATAAACGATTCCCTTGGGTCTATTAACAACCGGAAAGTTTTTAGAAAGATTTTAAGTTTAACTACGGAAGTAAATTTCCTTGGGAATAATTGAAACTTTTCCTATTTTACTTTCATGTAATAAAAGACATTCCAATAGGAAGTGAATTAAATTTATCAATAAAGTATATAGTAATTTTATTAGTGTTTCCGAAGATTTAGTGTTTAAAAATGTCATATATAAAGGCGAAATAATACAATACAAGTTTTATTTTGATAACATAAATGTTACAATGTAACAATCTCTGAGGCAATATTAACTCAATTAAAAAAAAAGATTTATTAATGCAAGATTTTGAATTCAATAAAATAACTAAAGTTATTATGATTAAATTAAAACAAAAACAAAAATTAATCTGAGCAACACTATTTAAATATAAAATATTAGTTTTTCATAAATAGCATGCTTAGTTTAAGTCTAAGAATGTTTTCATGTTGAATGAAAAAATATTAGAAAGAGGCAGAAGGCTAATATTTTGTGCGTACTTATGCCGCTGCTATAGATGTATTTGTCTTCTCTGCACGCTAGAGGGTGCAATTGACTATCTGTCATCTCTGCCATCTTCGAAATCTTTATCTAAATTTAAAGATGGCAGATAGTCGCGCTTATTTCTAATATTTATTCATTAATTGTCTTTATGTAGCACTTAATTAGTAATCTTTTTTTTTTGGTGTGACGGCCGAGTTGTGTTTTTTATTTATTTTTGTGTTAAAATGTTTTCTACAAATTTTAATTTTTCATATCATAGACTTTTTTTGCATGTTGGTTTGAAAGCGATGACAATGATCTAAGGCTATTTGGTACCATCAAAGATTTACTTAAAAGACTTAAAGGTACAACACAGTTAATAATCATAGTAGCTCCTACAGATTCAGTGCAGGTACGGTATTTTTAAGACTGCTCTGGTTTTTAGCCATTTTTTACTAAAAGCTTTATAGTGCGGCTATCTATGGTGCAAAAGTTTGATAATGCGTCTATCTATCTACTTAATAAATACATTTTTTTTTAGTTTTTTGATTATTGATTGGCTAGGCTTAATAAACGTAATCTTAGAACGAGTCAAAGCGGGTATTAAGAAATGGTAAAGATGCCCACTGTAGTTCGATCATAAGGTATGCTATTACTAAAGTTTTGTGAACACGAAAGACAGTTTGTAGTTTGGCTGCGTAGGTAATTGTTTTGCTAAAAACACATTTGAAACTTTTTTAAAATTCTTATTTTAGTATACGAGAATACCTTGTGTTGCTTTTTGCAAGGTGTAAGTGCAAGGGCAGCTTTGTAATAGATTAGTCAGTTTTTACAAAAATAGTCAACCACGGTGTTTACTAGCTTCTGCTCGCAGTGCAAAACATATTTTTTTTGTTTTTGCTTTAAGTTGGTGAGCAACTAAATCTGGTCATAAGTTTTTGGGTTATTTAAGGTATGGTTGAACATTGGGAGCACTTGGTGAGGTGGGGTCTAGTCAAATTGGAAGTTGCGTACAATGGTGTTTGCTGTGTTTAAATTTGCCTCTATGAAGACTTCGAACGCCATCAGTCCAGCGTATCCGTTTAATTCAAAATAGTTAGATTTTAACCAGTTGTCACTTTAGTGTTCTTTAAAAACTTAGCAAGGTTTACCAAGGTTTTTAGATGGTCAATTTTCCACTTCAAAGTTTTGATTTAGCTTTTACAATAGAATTTTGGTCTAAATCTGTAATTGTATATTTGTTCTTTTCTTTTTTTTTGATGTTTGGTTTATAATTTACTCAAATTTAAAATAAAATTAGAAGTTTTAAACTTTTAACTTGTTTTTATGCGGATTTTGGGTATCTTGCTTCAAAAGTCATTTTTTTATTAACCTAAATTCTTAAAAAAACTTTACTCAGTTTGGTCATGAGGTTTGTTAAGACGGTTAGTAGTTTGGCTGCTGTAGGTAGTTGTTTTGCTAAAAGCAGGAATAAAATACAGAAATATTTGCTTGCTTTTGCTTGTACTGCAAAATATATTGTTTATATTTGCTTTTAGGTGGCAAAAAGTTGAATTTGGTTTTAGTCTTAAGGTGTTAAGGTCTGCTAAAACATTTGGAACACTTTTGGTAAAATGGGGTCTAGTCAACTCGAAAGTTGCTGAGAACTTTGTTTGCTGGGTTCTAATTTGTTTTCAACAACAATTTGAACTCGATCAGTTTTGATTCTTTGTTCTTTGTGTTAAAGTGCTGCAACCTAGAGCAAGTTATTATTATTATACAAATAAAAGTTTAGTTTAGTATTGTTTAAAAGCTTAGCAAAGTTTGTCATGGCTTTTGGTTGGTTAACTTGTGACTTCTAAGTCTTGATTTAGTTATATAAGTACTGTTTTGGTATAAATCTATGATAGTAATCTTTGTTTTTTTATGGAATTTGGTTTGAAACTTACTCAAATTTAAAATAAAAATGTTTTTAAATTCTTATTTATTTTTATGTGTAGTTTGGGCGTTTTGATTTAAAAGTTGTTTTTCATTAGGCATTAATTCTTTAAAAAAATTACCCTGTCCTACAAAAGTATGAACAAAGAAATCAACACGGCTGCAATTTTTTTAACACAGCCCAAGTGAGAACTTATATTTTTAAAACAAGCAAGGCAATTACTGATTTTAATGCATGAAATTTTAGCTGTAAATAAATTGTGTTTGATATTTTTGGTTTTAAAAATGTGTTAACTTGTTACTTAGGGGCGAGGTGTCGTGCTTTACATGCGTTGTTACTGATTGTACAACTGCCCTCCGGCTTGGTACGTTTTTGTATAAACTTAAAACAGTGCACATATTAGTGTTTACTTGCGGTGTTGTATACTAGAAATTAAAGATTGTGTTTGGCACTGGTTTTAAATATTGTGTCTTAGAAGACATTTTTGATTTTGATGACTTTTAATAACTGTTATAGAAATAACGTCATTTTAAAAAAATATGAGTAGTACTTTGTATGACAAAAGTCATAACAACCAGAATTGGCTCCTAAATTGCTAAAGTAATGCTGTATCAAATTTATACCTGGTTTTCATCAAGTACGTGCTACTACTTTGAGTTTAAGTTTTGGTTACCGCAGGTTTATGGCTCGGAGAGTTTATAATTTTTTTTTTTTGTAAAAACTTAAATATATATTATCACACTCATTAAATGACTGCATGAAGGCGCTGAAGATACTGACGAGGTTTAGTATCTGGTTCACCTACACTTAAATGTAATTATGGTTAAATGGACATTATCATAAATTAGATTAACGTCCTGAATTAATAAATGTTTTTTTTTAAATTTTCTGCTGGAGTCGGGGTTGGAACATGCCACAATTTATGCGCCGAGATTTGAGTTAGGCCCTTCACCCAACTGAGTCACTTTTTGGTAGTTTGGCGTCATAGCTCTTATTGGAATTCAAAACTGACACCCATTTTTTAAACAAAGTACACTCGGAGCTTCGATTAGCTTCAGCGCACTTAACACACACAAATGGTGCGTTGTACCTAGATGCCGTGTGGCCATGGGAACGATGGCATTGAGCAATCTCTGCGGTCTTTTTTTTGTACTCGACTATACAACAAAGCCCGCAAATTTTGGTGAGAGACAACATCCATCTGTTTTCAGCTTTCTGGGAAAACTGGACGTACGGCATTAGGAAGGATTTCCCGTTTCTTCCCAAGCTTGCGATGAGCTTGGTTTGCACCACGTCTGCCGTAACGCAATTGGCAATGTAACGTATTTTAGGGTCTTTTTGGCCTTTAATTAAAAGGTATAGTGCACTATAGTGGAGGTAGTGCAGTGTTTTATCACAGCATGAAAGTTTGAATGCGCAAAGGGGTGCATACGGATGCTATCAACCACGTTTACGGCGCGATTAATGGTGATATTGCGCGACTTGAAAGCCACTAACAACCCTGGATTTAAAGGTTTTTTCCGAATAGTTATGGGAAGAGGGCAACGTACGCCAGCGTCTTTTGTGGGTACTGGCGGAGATGAGGGAGGTGAGGGAGGGCTTAAGGGCAGTAGGACCCAAGTTAAAGACCCTTTGGTCTTGCGGGCTAAAAGCTTTTTTGGCGCTGAAGGCACTTGACGGGGGTTGGCTGGTCTAAAGTTACAAATAGTTGAGGAGGACTTACCCCTATATTTTCTGGCTTTTTTTTGTCATCTTTTTCTTTTCTAAGATGCAAAATCCTTTCTCTGGGGGCAGGACATTAGGGTGGGCGGTGACTTTATTCTTCAGCGTATCTGGAGTCGACTGGACTTTAGGCAGGCAGGGAAACCTAGACTTGGAGCTCCGGGGTCTTGGTGGAGAGCTCGGCAGACGGTAGAGACATTGCGGTCTTGTTGGGCAAGGCTTAGGTTGTAGCTTCTTCAGAGTGAAATTTGCTTAACAAGCGAATTTGACGCCATCAGGAAGCGTCTTTACTCTAACGCAGGACCAGCTTTAAATCTTTTAAAAGCTGGGTGAAAGTGTCCTATAGTTCCGCCTAAATTACTTTTAATACGTCCGAAGCGATGTCTTGTTTCAGATGACTGACGTCATCTATTACGCTTTTTACCCGGTACTATTCGGCGTCTATGTACCTCATTTAGCGGTTATTCATCTCGGCTTTCTTTGCAAATAAGTTCTTGAGCTGGTCTTTCAGTTTCTGGGTAAACTAATTATTACATTGCGAGATTGATAATGTTTAAAATAAATTAATTAACAATTTATATATTTAATCTAATTATTATATGAGCAATTTTATTTCAAACGGACCAGAGCGGGGGGGGGGGGGTACATTAAAAAATTATTAATTTTTTTTTTTAAATAAACTGCCGTTTAAAAATTAACTGCTGCTATTTTTATCCGCTAAAAATAATCAAACTAACGGTTGATTTTAACTCTACTCGCTAAAAATTTAACGAAAATTACCGTACGGAATACGAATTGCATTTTAGCGATTGCTAAAAAAACTATCGGCCGCTATTTTTTAACTGATTCATAGGGAATACACCCATAGCATGCTAATTGCAAAAATATCAATACATAAAAGAGGCCAGGGACCGGGGTCCAAGAAACAAACAAAAATATAATTAATTGTAATTATCTTATTAATTTAAACATAATTTTTTATTTTTTCATAACTTTACTGCAATTGATAAGAAACAATGTTAATTACTCATACATTCGGGGCTATTTTCTATGCATATTGCTAGAATGTTTGCGGTTAAATATATGATAAGAAACTAGTGATTATAATTTATATAATTTTACGACATGGTAATTTATTACCATATTTAATAAGGTGTTTAATTATTGGAGCTAGTAACTGTCGAAAAAACAAATTTTGTGTTAAGTATTGCTTAGAGAATAAGAATGAATTATTTTTTGAAAATTTTATATTTATTCTAAGTTATTAAGTCAACCAAAATTTATTTTCTTAAATAAATTTTAATACAAGTTTGATGAAATTATATTGCCTTCGGAGACAAAACCAAATTCAATCATTATTTTTAATAATGTTATTTGCCTCAAAGCAATATTAGAAATTGGTTGTTTTTATTTCTGTCAATTTTACGCTCGTATTCCGAAGCAATTGATCAGGGACAATGTAAATTTATTGATTGTTTTCAAGCAACATGAATTAAATATTAAACGTATTTATAATAATTACGTGTATACCGCTAAGAGTTGTTGTCAATTTTTCGATTTAGGTAAAACATATTGGAAAGAAAAATTGGATTTGGGGTAATTAACAGAGACAATAATAATAATAATTAATAAAAGATATTGTTGTGGTTTGGTTTCGTTTATTGAACTTTATCAGACTATATAAAAGTCATTATCGTATATTTTTAATTCATTATAATCTCCTGGCTAGAGCACGTAGACAAAGTAGCAAACATAATTGACAGCCAGTCAACGGGAAGTCATATATATACTTTAAAACTGACGTAGATTGCATTACTATCTGGGGAACTACCAATAATCTAAGAACGGCACTTGATTTGTGCTAGCTTAATTTTTGTCCAACAAGTTTATCCAATTTTAGTATATTTTAAGTGTAATACTCTAGTGGCTAAGAGAGAGTGGGGCAGTGGTATGGGCGTACCGTGGTATCTTTTTTACATGTTTATACGCTCTCCCACTTTCTAACTTTTCCAGCTTGAGGTTTTACGGCTAAAAACATTCTCTAATGGAGTAATAAAATCTTTCTTGTGGTTCAGAATTTACTTAAAACTTAAGATTCCTTGTAATTTAGGTTCCAACATTACGGGCAGAGATAAGGCTACAACGCTAGCAGTGGCGTATAGAAAGGCTGACATTAACTAGTGATTTTACAGAAAATTGGAGAGTTTAGGATAATAGCTTAACCAAATTTAATAACCAAATTTTATATTTTATTAACGTTACTATCAAAGTATTAACATAAAAACTAGTAAAAACATGCTATTTACATTTTTTTTTAATCCGGCATCACGTTAAAAAGTGACGCACTTTGCTATAAACTTTTTTTTATATGACAGAATGGACAACACATTGTCAGGGAGCTCTAGCTGGTTACGGTAAAAAAGGTAAGCTTAATGTCTTTCTAGAATGTGTTTTACCGTCAGAGAGTCAAAACATGTTTTGCATGTAAACTGGTTGTCGCCGGTCAGTAAATACGAGAGGTTTTCTTTTCTGCTGAGATCTACCAGCAACTTCTATCCGTTACACTTTCAAAACTGTTCTACTCCTGTTTCCAATCTTTGATGATTTTTTGATTTACATAACGTCAGTTAGGTCATTGGGTTTTACGGGAATATTGTCCGTATAATCCGAAACGTCGACTGACGGGCAGTTTCAATAAAAAATTGGTATTAAGGATGGTTTTTAGTGAGTGGGAATAAAAGAGGAATGAGCTGTAACTAAACATTTTACAGTAACGTAAAACTTTATATATTGCGTACAATATTGCGGTGTACACGCTGGCACTAAGAAATTATGCAACGACAGTACCGAGGAAAAAATATTGAGGAGTTTAAAGCTTTAAGATTTAAATAAACTTAAATGGAAGGAAACACACAGATTAAAAGCCACAAAATACAAAGAAAGAAAGAGGTAGAGCATATGAAAGCAAAAAAAAAACAAAAAAAGCCAAAACAACTATGCCTACCAAGGAATGGGCGGTAAAAAATATACAAGAAAAATACAATTACCGGAACATTAGTTCTAACCGAAAATTCAGAGATAAGGAGAAAAAGAAAAAAGAAAAAAACTGCCCAAGGAAAGCAAACTGAATGAATTGGCTAAGCAATTTTTATACAGTAGATACGCCATCTCGAGGTTGACAGACAATGTATCTTTCGAATTGGTCAGAGTACACAAAAAACTAATTTCAATCGGAGATTCTAGAATCTTACTAGAAGTAAAATTAGCAAATCTAGGACTACCAAAGGGGTTACACTTAATATAGCTACACAAAATATTTATGAAAGAAAGATGATACGTCAAGGAAAAAGTTAATGAAGATATAGAAAAATTAGGAAGATACCTAAGGACAAATTAAATATCTAAGCTGAATAACGCAAGAATAGGAGACAGGAGAAATAGATGTCAGTGTAAAAAGTAGACAGAAAAAGAGGGAGAGATCGGCCGGGGACAGCATGTGTGTACAATTTCGAGGAGCTGAAACCAGCTTACCTCAAACTAGTACCACATTAGTGACAATAACAAAAACAAATTAACAGCAGGACCAAAGCAGAGAAGAGAACCGAAAGGTATTGCCAATTTAAAATTAAAAAAAAAAAACACACTGTCCGGGAATATTAATAATACTACGTTCTAAAACCGTCCGTGCACAACCGATAAGAGTTTGGATATTTTTGGAAAAATTTTTAAGGTTTAAAAACTTGCTCCGGAATACACCGGGACAAGTATTGCGTTTTTTTAATGAGGTTTGGTCTAAACTTGCTCTTACTCTTGATTGAATCAAAGGCTGAACCTTGCTGAACACAACTTCTTATACCATATATTCAATCTAATCTTATGTCTGCATAGTAAATAACATCCAAGGCTTTTAACCAAGAATTTTGTGCGGATGAGTTTTTATTGCAACTGTAGTCAGTTTTGGATAGACCTAGAGTTTTGTACAGTCGCAAAAATATCTCTTTTTGTGCTTCCCAATTTATACTGACCAGACACATAATCACGCTTAAAATTTTCTTAGAACGCGGGACTAGCTTTTTTATATGTAAAAATCCTATCGAGCATGAGCTTTAATAAACGGACGGTTTTAACGCATGATACAGTAAATGCTGAGCCATCACAACAAAACATATAAATACGACGACGCTTCCCAGAGGAGCCAGTCCAACATATAGTAGTAATAAGTACACCTAAAATATTTAATTATTATAATTAACCATTGTAATCAACTTCAATTGTATTAGAATAAGTCAAACTATGTAAAGTTTGATGATTTATATAAAAAGTAATTAATAGTTTTTAAAAAGTCTCATTCCAACCCGTGGAATTTAACTGGCGCTGCGGACAGGATTATCTGCAATGTATTAAATATCGACAGTTCGTGTTAACGATTAAAGCAGATAACGAATATTAGAAGTTAAAGACTTTAAACTTTAAGTGAACCTAACCTGGATTACTTCATTCAAACTTGAAATAATACCAGATGGATACCATCTTAATACTATTAATGTCATCAATTATCAAAATCCTATGACAAATATCGATAGTCTATCCCTATTAATAAGTTCCTTAAACATTATGCCTTATACTGTGAAAGACGTGACAAAAGTGTATCAGGACACCATTCCAAATTTTGATGGTGATTCCAACGTTTTAAATGCTTGCATTTCAGCTTGTGAGTTTCTAGTCAATACATTTTTGACAGAACCTAATGCAAGTATACAAGCTTTATTATTAAGAATATTTTAAGGAAAATTGAAAGGTAAAGCCTTGAAAGCCATAAGTTGTAACGAAGAAACCACAACTTGGCAAGATCTGAAAATTCTTTTATTAAATCATTTTGGTGATCAACGTTCTGAGTCATGTTTATTTAATGACTTAGCCATGATTGCCCAATAAAAATGAGGGATCTTATAATTACGGTACACAAATAAAAGAAATTTTACTACTTCTTCTTACTCAAGTGAAATTAAGAGACAACAATGCTAATAGTAGAGCATTAAAAAATTTGAATTATAAGAAAACGGCACTACAAATTTATTTGCAAGGATTATTAGAAATTGATCATGTAACAGGAATAATGGTTCGAGTGAAGCAACCAGCCGACCTTGAGACAGCTATGAGTCACGTGATAGAAGTGGAGAATTTCAATTACCGTGCCGGAAGAACAAATAATTTACAACGTACTAATATGAGAACATCATTAGATAAAGCACGTAACCAAAGTAAACAAAAGGGTTATCAAATGAATAACAGATTCACACCAGTAGCGCAACCTTATTTAATGCCATTTCAGAATAATCAAAATGTGCCATCATTTGCGCCCGAATCAAATCAGTTTAACAGGAATTATGTTTTTACATCTCCGTTTAATAAAAATAAACCATTTACAAATAATAATATGAATCAAAAATTCCCAACAACGATGCCTCTACCGCAAGCGACACATAAAACAATGCCCAAGCCTACGCCTATGGAAGTAGATTCCAGCGCGCAGAAAAGACCGGTATCAACTTTCATTCATCAAAATAAACGCCCTTGCTGGACACCTGGTCAACGATTATATTATCAGGATGACGACGAGCCAGACAATACGCAAGACAGTACGCAAATGTATGGAAACGTAAATACAGAAGAATTTGCTGATAACTGTGAATATTATAACGACCTCGATGAAGATGTCAACAACGCAGAAGAAAATTTTCAGTCCATTTGCCTTACAACCAAGAAAAAATAATGAATAATCAAAACAAAGATAACACAGCTGTAATTAATTTAAATAATAATAAATGTAATTTGCCCTACATAACGTGTTCTGGACTTAAATTTTTAATTGATACAGGATCAACCTAAACATTAATAAATTCTAAATTATTTAAACAACTAGAAGAATATGCTGTGAAAATACCATTTATTATTAAAACGGCTCACGCTACTACTAAGTACAATGATGCAATTATTGCGGAAATACCACCAATATTTTGTTCTAATATTGAACATACGTTTTTTAAATTTGATTTCAGTAAGAAATTTGACGGTTTAATTGGAATCGATTTATTAAGCAAATTAAAAGCAATATTGGATATTCGTAATAAAGTTCCTAAAACTCCAAACGCACACATACCTATTCATCTTGAAAAAGTAAGACTAACTTTTGAACCATTGCAAGCAAAAGTTATTAAAATACCTGTAAATATAGAAAACGGAACTATTTACATACCTCCATTTGAATTTCGCCCAGGAATTAAAGTTAAAGAATCAATAACTGAAGCAAACAATTACGAAGCATTAGTAATTGCCGTAAACTATACAGAAGATCTTAGAAACATTAACATTCGTGATTTATTACAAACTCATTTAATAAGCGAAATTGAAGAAAATTGTATTTTTGAAAAAATGGATATAGATAATGATGATGATGAGCAAAATAATAATAACAATTTAGAAGATAGACAAATACAAAATATCAATAAAAACTTAAACATAGATAAAATGAACATTGAAGAAGAAGCTTCTATTAGAGCATTTGCAAACAAATATAAACATGTATTTCATGTAGACGATCAAAAATTAACTTTTACACATCATGGTAAACATAAACTAAATTTAAAAAACAAAATACCTATTTATGTTAAAATGTACAGACAACCGATAAAAACAAAAAAAGAAATTAAAAAACAAGTTCTGGAATTATTGGATCAAGATATAATTCAGGAAAGCATTTCTCCTTGGAGCTGTTTAGTAAATATAGTCACAAGAACTACTAATGGAAAAATTAAGAAAAGAATGGTAATCGACTATCGACGATTAAATGATCAAATGATAGAAGATAAATATCCAATTCCTAATATTGCTGATATATTGGATAAATTGGGTAAATGTCAGTACTATAGTAGTATTGACCTAGCATCCGGTTATCATCAAGTAGAAATGGATCCTAATGACACACAAAAAACTGCATTTTCAACTGAACAAGGTCATTTTGAATTTAAAAGAATGCCCTTCGGATTAAAGAATGCACCTGCAACTTTTCAACGATTAATGGATACAATTTTAAAAGGATTATTGGAAGATGTTTGCATGGTATATTTGGACGATATAATAATTTATTCAGTTTCACTCCAGGAACACATGTCAAATTTAGATAAAGTTTTTAAAAGATTAGAAGATGCAAATTTTAAAGTCAATATAGGAAAATGTGAATTTCTTCGAATAGAGCTAAAGTATTTAGGTCACCTAATTACAGAAGACGGAGTAAGACCTAATCCAGAAAAGATTACTGCAATTGATAAATACCCTTCACCAAGAACTCAAAAAGAAGTTAAATCATTTCTAGGACTAGTGGGTTATTATCGAAAATTTATAAAAAAATTTGCTAAAATAACTAAACCACTTACCAACTGTTTAAAAAAGGAATCACAAGTTGTCATAGACAAAAAATTCACAGAAGCATTTGAAAAATGTAAAACTTTGTTAAAGAATGAGCCAATACTTCATTACCCTGACTTCACAAAAGAATTTATAGTTACTACTGACGCATCAAATGTAGCTATAGGAGCAGTTTTGTCCCAAGGAATAATTGGACAAGATAAACCAGTAAGTTATGCTTCAAGAACAATAAGCAAAACTGAACAAAAATATTCAACAATCGAAAAAGAACTCTTAGAAATAATATACGCTGTCAAATACTTCCGACCATATATATATGGTAGACACTTCAAAATTTACACCGATCACAGACCTCTAGTATGGCTAAGGAAATTAAAAGAACCCAATTCTAAATTAATAAGATGGAAACTAAGATTAGAAGAATACAATTTTGAAGTTATCGATAAAAAAGGAAAATATAATACAAATGCTGACGCTTTGTCAAGAACAATTAAATGCTATAGAAAATGATATAATATCTATGCTTCCTAATCCAGACCCCGAAACTTAAGAATTACTAGACAAAATAATAAGAGACTTAGATATTAATGAAGAACCAACATTACCAAATACAACCTTTTTTAGAGAAGAACAACCTATCTCCAACGGTAAAGATTTAAAAATGTTACAAAAAGATTTACAAGAAACTGATCTTTCTGATAGAAGATTAACTCCAATGTTAATACCAGACGAAGATGATAATACAATTTATTCTAATCAAGAATCCGAACCTACAATCGGAATAACTATCTTAAATGAAATAATAGATGACAAAAAAAATCAATGTTTTTAACAACAAATTCAAAAATAGATTTATTAAATGAAAATGGAAATAAAATTATTAAAGGTAAAATATCGACAGATAATATTGAAGAAGAAATTATAAAGTTTATGAAAGAATATCTAATTGGACCAGGAAAACATTACTTATATTTTGAACAAAAAAACTTTACCCTGAGTTTTGTAAAATATATACGCAAATCTTTAATGACAGAGGACCAAAGTTTTTAACCATAATTGATACATTCTCTAGACTTGGTCAAGCAATACCTATATGTTCTACCAACTCGATAGATATAGCTAACGCTCTGCTAGAATACTTTAAGTATTATGGAACACCACAAGAAATAAGCTGCGATAGCAGAAAAGAATTCAAAAATGATTTGATTATGAAATTATTAGAAGTTCATAAAATTAAAGCTCATTTTGGAACACCATTCAACCCTAGTTCTCAAGGAAACATTGAAAGATTTCATTCAACAATAATTGAACAAATAAGATGTCTTGAACAAAGAAAAAAAGAACCAATAGAACAACAAATGAGATTAGCTGTTATAGCCTATAATAACACAATATCTAAACCAACAGGCTTTACGCCGCTAGAATTAGTTTTTGGTCACACCGCTTTAAGAGATCCAATGGGTTTACTTTATTCAAAAGATTATTACCATTAATACTTAGTAGATTACAAAGATCGATTACAACATCTTTATAAATTAATTCAAGCTAAAGATATACTACAAAAAAAAAGTTTGTTGAAAAATTTAAAGAAAAAGTTAAGGAAAAACCTTTTAAAATAAACGAATTAGTATATGTGAGAAATAATGGCCGAAATAAATTAACCAATCCCTATTCAGGTCCTTATGAAATCACAAAAATTAATGATGACTTAACTGTAGAAGTCAAAACAAAAACAAGAATGAGAAGATTTTATACAAGAAATTTGAAACAATCTATTGTTTCAGGCTCTTCGGATGTTATATCCCAAACATCAGAAGCGACATTACCCTAGAACCAATCACTGACCACACAGGTCTTCTTCCTATAAAGTTAGGAAAAGCTCAAATAAAATCAAACATATGGAAAATAACAACTATATACCACCTTGAGCATCTTATTCAAGAAATTCAAGATCTTAATAAAAATTGTATTGATTGGATAACCATAGTAAAAAAGGGAACACATGGAAATCACTACAGCACAGAAATGTCAAATTACTTATCCATATTAACTGTAAAAGATACAAAATGTTAAGACAACTTAATCAAATTGTACCTCAGCCAAACTCACAAATAACTAAAAGAGCAATTGACGTGCTAGGACAGATAATAAAGAAAATTACTAGAAATTTGGATAATGAAGATACAGAAAAATACGACGTAGCAATTGAGCACATAATTCAATCACAATCTAAAACTCAATTAATATTAGACAAACAAATTTCTTTATCAATCAGAGCAATTGAAGAATTTTATAAAACTATATTTGAACTAAGAAGTAATCAGTTACTATTGAACTCAAAAATGCTACAAAATAACGAAGCTATAAAAAACTATACATTCTATCAGTTAGAAGAAGCACATAGAATTACTATCTATGCTACCTTCAATCAACTTATATTTCTGATAGAGAGTGCAAATTAGTTTGAATTAAATAAACTAAGTCAAACACTAAAAACAGAAAAATTGTTACGAGAACCAACAGCAGAAAATATTTATTTGATTGAAAAAATAATCACAGTAAAAGCTTATACTAAAGAAAATTTAATCATATTTATCCTAGAAATTCCTTTAGTAGAAATTTCTCAATATTCATATTATCAATTATATCTTTTACCAATTTGAAACTATAACAATTCTTTCCATTATATTATACCAAATCATCCATTTTTGGCAATTGATCGTGAAAAATTTGTATCTCTCACTGAATCCTGCCAAGAAATATCAACTCTGCAGTATCTGTGCCAAGCTTCAAGCAGTCTACAGATCACTCAAGATTCACCATGTGAAGTTCAGTTGTTATCCTACACAAATCACTATCAAGAATGTGTCCATAACTATGAAACAATTCAAGAACCGTGGATAAGTAAAATTCACGAAAATCTATGGATGATCGTTTCACTCTTCGATCAGAAGATTGAGAAAATATGCAACAAACAGAACGAACTGGACGTAATCAATGGTACCTACCTTGCAAAAGTGACATCAGGATGTTCTTTATACATAAAGAATCTTACTTGACCAGTTATCAAGAAAAGAAAATTGCTAGTATACCAAATATACCCAAACTAGTTTTTTCACAAGAGAAAGCTGAACCAGCACAAAGGAGAACGCACTTAGCAAAACTAAATAAAATGCATATAACAAACATAAGTGGAATCAATGACGATCTAATCAAACTTCAAAAGGACCTTTAAATCCTAAAGAATTCAAATACACTTTACAAACAACCTCCAACAATTTGGACAATCTTCATTTATGGATTTCTAATTATTGGAGCAATTATATTGATATTAAGATATGCTAAAACTAAAAAACTTTTATCAGTTTCAGAAAATAATCTTGAAAATAAAAGTCTCACGGACCAAGACACAAATAATCATGGGACCCACCCCTGGATTCCTTAAGTCAACACAGAGGATGTCTATGATACAGTAAATGCTGAGCCATCACAACAAAACATATAAATACGACGACGCTTCCCAGAGGAGCCAGTCCAACATATAGTAGTAATAAGTACACCTAAAATTGGTAACTAGACTTCGCTTCAAATCGCGAGCTACTATAACCAATTAATAATTAATATTTAATCATTATAATTAACCATTGTAATCAACTTTAATTGTATTAGAATAGATCAAACCATGTAAAGTTTGATGATTTAAATAAAAAGTAATTAATAGTTTTTAAAAAGTCTCATTCCAACCCGTGGAATTTAACTCACGCAATTTTTGTACCTTGTAAGAAAATAACTGGTTTGCAATGAGGTAGTTTGAGGCGAGAAAAATGCACGCAGAAAATTCTTGCCGATGAAAAGCAAAATTTATTAGCTTAGCATCTTGGTTGATGTGTTATGGCGGAGATGGTATTATCTACTGATTTGTCATTATTTTTGAGTTGTTATAACTACCAAAACCGTAAAGTAATTATAAAAGTATGTTTTAATTACGTCACATGCATTTACTGAAGCTGAAATCAAACAACAAAAGAATAAATTAATCGTTAAAAATTACGATAAAATCTAAAAAGTAATTTTACTGCATGGTAATTTATTTTCAAATTTATTAAGGTAAAAATGTATTGTTAAGTTTGCTTGAGAATGAGAATAAATTATTTTTGAATATATATATTTTATTTATTCTAAATTATTAAATCAACCGAAATATATATTTTTTTCTGATGAAATTATATTGCCTTCGGAGACAAAACCAAATTCAATCATTATTATTGATGTTATTTGCCTCAAAGCAATATTAGAAATTATGTTTATATTGATTATTTTTATCTTTGTCAATTTTATGTTCGTATTCCGAAACAACCTTTCAGGGACAATGCAAATTTATTAATTGTTTTCAATTATGATGAATCAAATTTTAAACATATTTATAATAATGACGTGTATATCGATAAAAGTTTTTGTTAATTTCTTGTTTATTTAAAATATTTTGGAAAGAAAATCATGGATTTTTGTAATTAACGGAGACAATTTGATTACAAATGAAAGATATTGTTGTAGTTTAGTTTTGTTTATTGAACTTTAACGGACTGTATAAAGATCATCATCAAGAGCACGTAGACAAAGCAGCTTACATATACTTTAAATTTGACATTGATTATATTACTATCTGGAGACATACCTATAATCTAAGTATGGTTAAATAGCACTTGACATGCGCTATCTTAATTTTTGTTAGGGAGCTCTATTCGGTTACGGTAAGGAAGGTAAGCTTGGTGTCCTTCTAGAATGTGTTTTACCGTCACAGGGTCATAACATTTTTGCATGTGAGCTGTTCGTCACCGTTCAGGAGATACGGAAGGTCCTTTTTTCTGCTGAGACCTATCAGCAATTTCCTGCCGTCACAGAGAACTTAATTTCTTTTAACTTGCTTTCAAAGCTTCAAAGTTCTACTACTGTTGCCAATTTTTGATGACTTTTAAATTTACATAACGTTTTTGATCATTGGGTCTTACGGGAATATGGTCCGTGTAATCCATATTTGCGTATAATTTTTCGGTGTACACGCTGCCCGATTTATGAAAAGACTACAAGTGAGTTACTCTACTGGCAACAAAACCGCTTTTCACATTGCGGTTTGTCCTGAAATCGTCTATGCACAACACAAAACAATTAAAAAAATTGCGTTGGAATCCACTACAACAAGCATTGCTTTTTTTTAATAAGATTTGGTTTAAATTTGCTTTTACCTTTGGGAGTAGCAACAACCTTGCAGAACCTAACCTTGTATCCTATACAAATTTAAACTTTTTATTAACTTTTGTGCTTTGACGGATACTGCCCTGCGTCCATATCTTTGCCTTTGCAAACTTTGTGCGGATGAGTATACAGTGTATCTGTAGTCAATTCTAAGTAGAACTTGTTTATACTGGGCAACACTTAATTAAAACTTTTTTTATACTAGTTACTACACACAACCCAAGGAACACTGTTCTTTAAACATAACTTTAAATTTTTGGTTTTGCATGAAAGACTTTACAAATTATATATGCGTCTTATGGCACGCTTTATTTCAAATCAAAAAACACTGCTGCAAGATGTTTTCTTTTTAGGAAAGCGTTTTAAATAGAATACTAATTGGTCAACCGTACTGTGGTACTTTTTGCACCTTGCCTAGTGTTTTTTAGAAGGAAAATGTTTTTAGAAGCTACTTTAAACGATTGTTGATTGTTTTTTTTTTAAATTTTGTTGACGATTAAAGAGATTGATGGATAACTGTTATCGATTGGGTCCTTGCCTTGTTCAAGTACTGGCATAATAATGACTTTTTTTAACATGTGGGATAGGCTCACCGTTCTTATATTAGATTAAAAGTTTAAACAACCGTTTCCTCATACAAAACAGCAGTTGCAAACTAAAATGATATAGAACATTATTCGGACTTGGTGACGTAGATGTGCCATTGCAGCTAAGTGCTGTTTCCAACTTAACTATAAAAAAAGTAGTGTATCGCAACGATTCTTGAAAAAAAAAAAATTTGTTTTGAAATTTAGAGAGTTACTTACAGATTCAAGGTGTTAGCCAAAACATTGCTTGCACAAATTTTGTGTTGAACAACTGCTTGCAGTTTGGTAAAAACAAATATATTTTCTTGCTTAGGAAATTGCTGAAATCTATTGTAGGCGTATTTTTTTTTTTGGTTGACAGCTATTTTTAGTTTTAACGGTCAGTTGACCGCTAAATTTTGGGATAAAAAACATTTGCTGCTTGAGCAATACACACAAGAAAATCTTCTAAAGATTTAAAGTGTCAGATTTACCCCCACAAGGAAGGTGTCTATCGACTAAACTCCCCCTGGTAAATTGCCCGGAAGTTTGAGACCGTTAGGCTTATAAACTTTTTGTTTAATAGATAGTGAAAAACAATAACCAGTGTTGAAAACAGAGACAGATGCGCTATATAAGATGAGGGAAGAATAAGTGATGTTAATCAGTTGGTTAACCGGGCGCTTAAGTCGCGATACTTTTTTGTCTGTATTGGACAGTCGGGCTAGGTCAAAAGTTTTGATATGTCTGCGCAATAAAGGAATCCCGAGATTGCTTTGAATTTTACAATTTTGGACGAACTATGGAGCTTTGAAACAACTCGAATTTATCAAGATGCGTATGCGGCGGTTTCCCAGATAGGGCACGCGTATGTCATAATGGGCTTGATTTTAGAAGTGTACATTTAGATTTTATTTTGGGGAGATAATTACTGTTCCGCCACACCATCGGAAGCAGAAGATTTTTTTGCTATTTTTGCTTTGCCGAGAATTAACAGTACGTGAGCCTCTTGCCAAAGGTTATTTTCAGATACTTGGCAGAATTGGATCAAGGTATGGGAACGTTGTCGAGGCAGCCGTTCTTATAAGGGCCGTTCCATTGCGGTGTGAAGAAAACGGCTTTGTTTTTTCTGGATTTACTTTAATTTACCAGTTATCTAACCAGCATTCTTGATTGGCGGTAACTTTTTGTAGTCTGGAAGTGATTACTATGGGTGACGTTGACGAGTAGAATGCGCTGTATCGTTGGCGTGTTGTTCCATTAACTTTGTGCTATCATCCCGAAGGCATGTCCGCGACGATGAGGTTAAATATGACCGAAGCAAGAATGAAGTCTTGAGGAACCTTTGACGTAATATCCCGCGTAGTAAAGATGTGTTTTTGAATTTTAACAGTCACGGTTCTTCGGTTTAAATATAAAGCTATCAGCCTTTTAAGACTATTTTTGTTGTTTTTATCAATCAAAAGCCCCCAACGATGATGTGTGTAACTTGATTTAGCTGGTGGACCGCTAAATGTTTCCATCAAAATCCGTGCGGGTAAGAAGGAAGTAGATTGTTAGAACCAACGTGATCTTGAATAATGTCTAATATAACTTTTTTTATGACTCTACTCAAGGTTTATAGTAAACTGATTGGCCGATAGTTTTGTGGAAACCGCTGTTTTTTTTTTAGGTTTTGATATGTTGATAACGATTGAGTTTTCCAAGCTGTAAGAACATGACCGGTACAAAAAATTGTATTGGCAAAATTGGTAAAAACTATTATTGTCTTGTGCAAGAACTATTTGAGCGTTTTATTAAGGATTCCGTCAGAGCGAGTTTTTTCTGTTGCTAATCTTTTGAATTTGAGAAGGTTTAAAGTTTTGCAGCGGCGCGGCGTCTTTAGCGGCTTTTAGAGTTATTTTAACTATCTGTTCAACCCATTTGACTTGCTACGAATCTGTTATGTTTGGGGGGCATTGGAGTTCTAGGCTATCCGCAAAGCTTTGGCTTTTTTCTTGTTTGTGTATTGTATACCCCATTTTTGCGGTGAATTGCTGGAATGAGGACCGGCTTGTTACTTAAGGTTGAGGAGATCTTCTACATTGGATGGTCATCGTCCTTAAAAGATTTCAAAGCACAAACTTTTGTGTGACCTTATGGCTTTCTTCACTTTACCGTGAACGGAGTTTAAGGTCAGGCAATCTAAGGGGTTGTGGTGCCGCTGCTAAAGGTGTGCATAGCAGCTTTAACATCTGCACGCTTTAAAGGGGGTTGAACTAAACATTCTTTAAAATTTTGCCAGTCTGCACGTTCAAAACATCTCCATGAAACGTATTGTCTGATCCATGTAATCTTTTTGAAGATTACTGGTGAAGAACTGCATCGTATAGGTCAAAAAACTCGATATTTTTTTATGGAAACCCTGTAGAGAATTGTAGGGTTTACAAATCATCTAGCAAAAGGTATAGCAGTGGAAGTTGCGGAACCAACTTTATTCTTTCGAGTTCAAACAAACTTTTTAAGATAAGGGTTGCAAATTGTGTTTTTTAGTAAAATAGCGGCAGAACGTTATTTCTAATTACTTTTAGCCCGGAAATTAAAATTTTCTTGAGGCTTGAAATATGTTTCTTGAAGACATACGTAGAAAAGCATGTGCATTACTAAGATCAACTTAAGTTAACAATTGTGGTGTCTGCAACTGTTGCAGTTTTACTGAATTATTATTTCTATTGTTTAATTAAGTTAGAAAATAAATAAATAAATTAATAAATAACACAAAACAGACTACAACTATTATACTGAAATTGATACTATAAATAACATCAGAGCTGTTAAAAACACTAATCTCATTAAAATAAAATATGTAAACTCTAAATTTAAGACCACAGACAACAGAGTTAAAAAAAACAACTGATGCCAATACAACAAAATACGTAGAATCTAAAGTATCCGGTGTGAAAGACTCCGATACCAGAACAATAGAGTAAATACAACTTAAATCTAATATCACATATGACATTGGAGTTGTTAAACTTAAGCCATATAATTATTTATTTAAATATTAAAATTAATATCACAGATGACATCAAAACTGTAAAACACGTTGATTTCAAAACCATAAAATAAATAAAACTTAAAATTATTATCATAGATGTTCAAGATTTAGAATAAAAATAATAATAATAAAATAAATACACAAAACTAGGTGAGGGTTTCGTTGGTGCACCTTTTTGCCAGTCTGGTTAATTTTTTCTTTAATTTTGTTTGCGACCAATTGGGTAATTTTTACCTCTTTGTCAGCAATATTAGAAAAAAGTTTTTTTTTTGTTTTGTTTTAGTAGTTCTGTCCGGAATGTACCTGTAATTTAAACTGTACACTATGCAAATAAAGATATATTACTATTATTTTAATTTTTTTAGTTTTTTTTTTTAATTTTTGTTAAATAAGTCCATTATTATTATTTTTTCTGAATATAATTTATTAGTAACAAAGCGACGTTTAGATTAAATTAACAATAGAAGACTATTTGAAAATTATGAGGTTTCTTAAAGACAATTGTTGCGCCGAATTAAACTTTGAGTACTATTCATATTTTATGATTATGTTTTTATCACTAAATTATGAATAAAAATATTTTAATATTGTACTTAAAAAACTACAACTTCAATTATTAAATCAATTACAATTTGAAAGTACCATTAAAAAATAATAAAACGCTAACTTTATCATCACATTTGTTAATGTAAGTGTGTCAACTTTAAAATTATTTCTACTAAAAACTTTTCGCGATGGTAAAATAATATTGAATGAACCGTTCTGTTTGTTTTTCATTAAGTATTAATTTTTTCGTTTTCAATGCAGACATAAAATTGTATTGTATTCTAAATCGAAAGCACACAGATTCTTAATAAAGACAATATTCCTACAATGCGCAAACATTGTAAACGATTTTATTTATATATCTTGCGTATACTATACGGAAAAATGAGTGATGATTCATCTCATAATATATATTTATTCTTATTGTTATGGAAGATCAACTTCTGATCCCGACAAAGTCTCACACATTAAAATTTTATATTAGTTTCCAGGTGAAAACGTATTTTTATTATTTTTGCACAAAACATTTTAGAGGAAAAATCGGCAAGATTTGTGTTGACAGGTAATTAGAAATTTGTCGTTTTTTTAAACGAAAATGGTTGTTAAAAGCTATTAAACGGAATTATGACGCACCAAGCTTAAGATGCTTCATATTTTTAATTCCTTAAGTGTTGATAAGTGATAACATAATAAATGAAACCTGCGTGGGATTTTTTTTAATAAATTTGCTTTATGAATAGACTTGTCAGTGACGGTTTTGTATCATAATATTCTTTTATTACGGAGGATATTAAATGTACTCCTATAGTTTCATAAAAGTGTAAGCCGATGTGCTGAAGGCATATATTCTTTTGTTGATATTTTTCATAAATCTTAACAGTCATGTGAAGGGACTTAAAACTTATTATTAAAGTTACAGGAATGTCTTTGAAACTTGAAAGGTCATGATGTGTATATGGTTTATCTTTATTATTCTTGAACAGTAGCACAGCCTACTTGCGTCTTATACAACATAACCTATATAGGACCAACAATGATTAACTTTTTAAATTTTTATATCTTTATGGTATAGTATTACTATTACATTATTTTATTATTATTATTATTAATTTTTATTGATTAGTTTTTTGGAAGTAGAATTGTATTAATATAAACACAAGCGTATGCTAATTATTTATTGCCGACGTTTTGATAACTTTGTTATCTATTACTAACGATATTTTATTAGATTTTGAAAAAACGAACATTAGTCGGTATACATCATTCGGTTGAAAAATAATTTTCTCTGTACGCGTTTACGGTCGTTTGTCATTCGTTTTATAATATTCAAAGCCGTTAAGTTTTATTATTCAAGGATTCTATGAGTTTGTATGTTTTTTATCTGCTTTTACTTTATTTATGATAATTATTTATTAAGAATTGATTCTTTATATTTAAGGATAGTAAAAATAACAATTATTATTTTTATTTGTTGTTTTAGTTCTTTTTGCAATATAGGAATTAAACAAATGTATTTTGTTTTATTCAAAAGTTTTATAAAAGTTTTTTAAAATTAATTTTACTTGATTTATATGCAATTTAAATATATTATGGCAATATTTTACTAATACTACTAAATAAAACAAACAACTTTTAAAACAATTGCGCTTTAGAAAAAAATTAACCATCTCGGCTGTTTTTTCAAGTATTTTAGCTTTTTAAAAAAAGAAAAAGTTGGAAAGGGCAATATTGCGACTGTTGGATATTCTTATTGCCAAAAATTGCATTTAGCGGTTGCTACTTAAACGGTTTGTGCTTTCTGTGCTTTGAAGTTTTGGTTGAAAACTAGATTTTTTTTGGCGTAATTGTGGAGTTTTTGTGCTTAAAACCGTTATTAAATTATTGATTGTTTTGACATCTTCCGATATTGTTGGTATTTTTGATATTTTTAATTTGAATTTATAGATTCTCTTTCCTACTCTAGAAAACCGTAATTTTCTTGAGTAGTAGATAGTCTTTATAAATCTATTGCATAGATTTTTTTTGTAAGTAGCTCCTGTTAATGTACTTAAATTTTATTCTTAGTTACAATTTTAAAAATGAAGTTATTTTGGGATAAATTTTCCAAATATATTGTGTTCATATTTTTTGTTTAGAGCTGGATTCTGGAAATTTACTATGCAAATACTGGTTTTTAATTTTTATGTTTGTTTAGCAATTACTGAAACTTTTTTATGCTGATTAGGGTACAATTAATTGATTTTTTTTAGAGTTATGCTTGGATGTTTTTTGGTCTGGCTTGGTTTTGCATCTTTTACTTTGTTTTTTTTCTGGGATTTGCTGACATTGACGTTTGTTTTTCTTTTGTATTGCTGTTTTTTAAAAAAAGTTTGTTTTTTGGGACACGTGTTTACTTCCTGAAATAAGAGTTGCAATGCATCTTTGGGATTTTGTTTTACTTTTACTTTTTTCATACCTTGTCAATATTTTATAAAGATATTTTTTGGATTTTTGATGTTTTTTATGTTATGAAAATAAAAATGAGCAAAACTTGAAGAGTTTACTCTAAACGATCACAAAGACATAACTACATACAGTGCGTGTTAGTGGTAAAATAATGGGTCCGATTCATTTTAGGTAACGGGTTGTCAAAAGATATCTTCTTAAAATAAATACCAGAAAGACATCAGGTATTAATAAAATTTTACTTATTATTCAAGTTTTAAGAAACCTTATCATACAAAAAAAAAACAATTTCAAATTATTGGACAATTGCAAATATTCAACCTATACCTAAAAAGGGAGACAAGTCTAATACTTTAAATTATAGGCCAATTGCATTATTGTTCAATCTGTCAAAAATTACTTTCTTCTTAAAACAAAATTACTTCATTTCAGATACTCAATATAGATTTTGATCAAAACGTACGACAACAGATCTTTTGACTTATGTTAGTCAAAAATGGAATTCTACCTTAGACAAAATGGAAAAAATCTTGCTGGAGCTGGACATTTTTAAAACTTTTGATAGAGTATGGCATCTCAATCTTATCAACAAGCTTCATTGTATAGGTCGTAATTATAAGTTAATAGTTTTTTTGACTTTCTTGTGAAACGTAATGAACAATTTTAAAATATACATTTACAATGTGTAAATGTATATTTTTAAAGTGTTGTGAAACGTAATGAACAATTTTAATTTAATAACCCTCATAAATGTACCTGAATTTTAAAATTTTAAAGTCCTGAAGAAGATAACGATATTATCGAATCGTTGGTAATAAATTATTAGCACTCGCTAGTTTTTAATTTTTGCTATTTTATTTCCAAACTATACTAATCAAATTCATAGTTTTGCAGATGATAGCACCTTTTATACTTTATAGTTTCCAAAAACTATATTGACAAATATGACAGAGCGTCTTAAAACTTTTAGGTTAGATTCTGTTGTATCTATAAACAAAGACATGTAACAATATATGAGTGGGGCAATTCCAACATGGTCAATTTTAACTTAAAAAAAACCTAACTTCTAACTGTTTCAAAATCAAAATTATCAGTAGTATTATCAGTATTAAATATTAAACTAAACAACGAATCTATATCTAAATCTTTTTCAATTTGTCTTCTAGGAATTACAATCTTGCATAATGTTTTCTAGAACGACTATGTTGTTGACATAGCTTTGAAAGTAACAGTTTTTTTCAATTATTTGAATTCATCCTTTACCATCAAACGATGCCCTACTACCAAGATGCACTGATGAGGATTTGAGAAAACCGAAACAGTTGTTTGTATTTGGTTGCCCGCTTTGAAGTTGGATTGGGTTTGGGTAATTGATTTTAGATCTTTGTTTTTCATTAAACTATATTTGATTGTCTACTTCTTTAGACATTGCAATTTGGTTGCCAGTTGTGATACTAAAGTTTTATTGATGATTTTGATTCTTTGGTTGAAGCAACATGATGGAGCTACAACTACTTTGCACCACTAATTTTTTACTTCTGTTCAACTTGCATATATAGAAAACTTATATTTGTCCTTGTAATGAATATTATTCCCAAGTTGGGGAAGGAGCATCAGAAACTACACTATCTGTTTTAAACTCTATTCAAAACCAAGCAATTTGGGTTGTTGCCTGAATTGACTAATGACTTAAATGCTCAACACAGGCGTAATGTTGCAGATTTTTACATTTTTTGTAGTAATTTTCATGAACATTGTTTATACGAATTAAAGAAAGACGCAAAATGTGCAATGCATTTTTTTTTCAAATTAGATGGAGCAAAGTGTATTCTAGCTAACAAATAAGTTATACTGTTTAACAAATTATTACTAGCCCGATGAGGAATATTAACTAATAGTTATTTATAATTGTTTTTTTAACGACATTTTGTGGTTTTTTTTTTCTTTTCTTTTTTTTTCTTCTTCTTTTTTTTTAGCCTGTATGTGTCTACTTCTGATCGTAGGTCTTTTCCAATTTCTTTCATCTGTCTCTGTCTGGGGGCTGTAAGAATCTGATTTTTGCGATCCTGTGATGTTTTCTTGGTTGTGTTACCTTGTTGGTTCTCCTGAATTGATCTTGCCATGCCACGTGGTCGGCTCATATTCATTTTAGTTGTGCCATTTGCGTCATCACATCCGTCCGTAGTTTTATTTTGTGTCCGAGGTAGACAAAGTCGTTTACGTTTTTAAGTATCTCATTTCCGATGGGTAAATGGTAGTTTTTTGAAGTCATAAGTTTGGTTTTATTTAAGTTTATTTCTAAAGCAATGTTTTTTGATGCCTGATGTAATAGCATTGTCTGTAGGTCATCTGAATTTGTGCTAATGAGGACGATATTGTCTGCAAATCTTAAGTAGTTTTAAGTGTACTCTATTAATTGGGATATCTATATAATTACAGTGTAGTTTTTTAAAGATTATTTCTAATGCAGCTGTGAATAATTGTAGGGAGATGGTGTCTCTTTGCCGCACTCCTCTTTTGATGGGTATCTTGTCTGTTTTTGTATCTTTATCTGTGTGAATTTGTATTGACGTTTTTTTGTAATTTTCTTTATGAGGTTTGAATATCTTGAGTTGATTCTAGCTTTATCGAAGGGTCTCAGAACTGCCTAGGTTTCAGCGGAGTAAAATGACTACCAAAAGTCTACAAAGGCGATGTAAATGGGTATAAAGTACTTGTTGCTTTTTTTGATGAAGACTTTTGAGTGTCTGTAGGTGGTCAGTAGTGCTGTATTTTTTTATTGAAATCCAGCTTGTTTGACTGGTTGACGGAAGTCTAGTTTTTGTGTTAGTCTATTGGTGACAATTTTAGTTAAGAGTTTGTTCAGCTGCTATAGGGTTTTCCAATAAGAAGTTTCTTTTTGATATTAAAAAAAAACGGGTATTTATTAAAAGAAATCAATAAATGTTTATTTCATTGTTAAGAGGAAGGTATGTCATTAACATTTGAAAACGATATTAGTCAAATGGCCGCCACGGTTACGGTTGCAGTACCACAGTCTTTTTATGAAATTTTCTATGAACAATTTGCACATTTGTGGCTATATGTCTTCGATAACTTTACGAATTCCATCTTTAAGGTCTTGAATCGACTGGGAGGATTGGAATTGACCATATTTTTTACGTGTCCTTAAAGAAAAAAGTCTAAAGGTGTTAAATCACAAGATCTCGGTGGTCAGTTGTGATCTCCACTTTGAGAAATAACTCGGTCAGGAAATTTTTCTTGCAAAATTGCGATTGTTTTGTTGCTTGTGTGGCACGTAGCGCCGTCTTGCTGAAAATTAAAGTCGTCAACATCAATATCTTCCAATGTGACAATTCTGCTTATTAACGAAGCCTCTGAGGTCAAAATGGGCCTCATCACTGAAGATTATTTTTCGATAAAATTCCGGATCATTTTGATGCATGTAAAGAACCCAATCGGCAAAGATACGACGTTTATGGTGATTGGCCGGCTTGAGATCTTGTGTTAACTGAACATTAAATGCTTTAAGACTTAAGTTTTTATGCAAAATACGGTGTAATGTCGTTTGTGGAATGTCTAATTTCAAAGATCGACAAAGATTTGACAAACCTGAGCTTTCTTTAACACTACGGGCTCCATCAGTAATATTCTCATGTGTTCTTGAGCGATGCACACTGTTTCAATTTTTTACATCACAAACTTGTCCCAACAGGTCAAATTTTTATACCAGGTTTACTATTGCCGGCCGAGAAGGTGCTTTACGACGACTAAAAAGTGCTTTAGTTTTGCAAACTGTGAAAAATTTTCACCATTTTTGTAGTGAATTTTAATCATTTCAAGCGTTGTTGAAGCGTGTATTGTTCCATTTTTAATAGTGGCGTAGTTTTTACTTGTCAAATGTAAAAAGATAATTTCTTCAAAAATGATAGCTGTGCCTGTTATTTAAAATAAAGCTTCATATTGGAAAACCTTTTATATTATGGCAATATTTTTTTTACTATTTGATTGATCGTTTTGTTGGGGTGGTCACGGTTGACTTCTATTTATTTTTTAACTATACTCAAACGCTTTTTGGTCTGGTTTTGTTTTGATCTTTTTTTACTGAGATTTGTTGAGATTGACGTTTGTTTCCTGTTTTGATTGCTGTTTTCGGGGCTTGACAAAGATTTATTTTCTAAGACACATGGTAATTTCTTGAAGTTAGACTAGCAATGCTTTGTATTTTTGCATTGTTGAATTCAAAAAGATCAACCTAACCTTACCTAATCTAACCAAGCCAATTTAATTAGGTTTGGAAAGTCTTCCGTGTTTTTATTGGCGTTTCTTTGGATTCTGTAATTATTGTTGTGCTGTTATGTTTTTTTTTATCCTATATTAGTTTCTTATTAACGTGTAAGCATTTGCTTAAGGTTGATTTATGATGTAGGGTCGATGCAGATTTTTTATGTTAGCATTTTTATTTTTCGGTTGTTGGCTGAAAATAGTTTTTATTTTTTTGGAAATGTTTCGGATCTGGCTGATTTGACTGTGTTATTTTGAAGTATTTTTGGAGTGTTGTAAAGCGTTCTGAAAAAAAAAAAACCAAGGTGATTGATAAGTGGATGTTTGTTTTTGTTCAAGTTTATTAGCATTGAGAAAGGTTATATTTTGGTATACGGCGCGGCTCTAATCCCTTATGTCGTATTATCTGGATTCTTTTTTGCTACGTTTATCTTTGCTGTCTTGAGTCATATTGAAGTCATAGTTGACATATTTTACGGCGGTGTTTACAAGGTTTATATTCCTCAGCAAAATTATCTTACCGTGACAATTTTGAAGTGGAGTTGGTAACCGCATTGTTTTGGTGAAGCAACATGCTTTAACAAGATCGGCAAAATTATTATAATTATAATTTTTTGGGAGATAAGCGGATTTGGTTTTGATATTTTTTTTACATTTTACATTTAAGTACCTAGTACCTGAGAAGGGAAAGAGCATTTTTTGAGAATTTTAAAAAAAATTAATTGTTTTGTTGATTTTTAGGTTAGGTTAGGTTAGACCAATTATTGCAAGTTTATTTTTATAAATATATTAGAGGTGGTTGCTGCCAAGTTTTACGTCGCTGGTGGCATGGGTAAAGTTGTGTCAACATCTTTATTGTATTTGCTGTAAGTAAAAGTAGTAAATTAACCATGGTCTTATTTAATAACCATGGCTCAATTGCATTTTAAATTACTTAAATTTTATTTTTTTTATAAAGTTACAACTAAACGTTTACATAATTAATTTTATAAAAAAATTTGCTCAAGCAAAACTTGTTAAATTAATGAAAAAAAAGAAGTTAACGTGAACAGTGGTTGAGTGTTGAAGTTAGTTAGTAAGTAAATTTGATTTTTGTTGATCTATTAAAGATATATGACAACATTTCTGTGGTGAAAAATACAAAATATTCTTTTCTGCTGTGTCAGTTATTGATTTTTTTGTTTAAAACGTTATATTAAGAAAAAGTTTTTTGCTTAGTGTTTTCTTTGGTTTTTGTAATGGTTGTTGTGGTACAACAATCTAAAAAGTTGCTTTTCTCTACATTATTTGTTGTTTTTTTTTTAATTTTAAATTTGGTTTTTAGAAATCTTTACGCATTGGCTGTAGATTGATTTTTGAGTAAAAGTTGGTGCGGTTTTATGTTGCATTTTTATTTTTTGGTTTCGGTTAAAATACAGTTTTTTCAGCAATGTCGACAACTTTGGGATGGTTGCTGTTGGCAATATTTGCAAACATGTTAAAGCCCATGCATTTGATTACTGCTTGGATATTATTTTTCAAGTGATATTGAGTATAACTTATTAGCAAGTTTTTTGTGTTTATGGAGTTTTAGTAGTAGTATCTAGAAACATTTTTTTTAATAAAGATTTGTGTACATTTGTCTGTCTGTCTGTCAGCTTGTTGCCATTGAAGTTAAGTAGGAGATGATCAAGTGTGGTTACAATAGTTTTGTAAACAATTACAATTTTTTTAAATGTTTGCTATTTTTTACTGTGGGCAAGTGGTGTGGTGGGAGCATATATTTCTGTTTCTTAAATTTTCTACGCGTTAAACGCCATTTGTTCTGGGTCGACTATTGTTAGATGTGGTTGCTGCCAAGTTTGCATAAAATTGTTAATTGTATTCTCGTAAAAAAAGTTAGTGAAGTTTAGTCGTGGACTCTAGCAGGATCAACTTTTGTTTTTTTAGGCAGTTTGTTGTTATTTCTGATGTATTAACAGAAATCTTTGTTGATTAAAAAAATGCATTTTAACAACATATTTTTGAGAAAAACTTTGGAAAACTTTGCAACATCCTAACATGCATGACAAAATAGTGAAAGCAATAAAATAACTATATGATAATGCAAAATCACAAATATTTACACAAAGAAAATAAGCACAAAACATATTTTTGATATTAAAAGTATAATATCATATCAGTTTTAAAGGATAAAACAGAATGAACGCTTAGTGCCAAACAGAAATGGACCGTTGAGCAGTTAAGAAATATAGAAGAAAAAAGAATATAAATAAAATATACAAAAATATAATAAATGGTTTGGTTACCAAAAAATGTGTTTCTGAGGACACTGTAATGTAGAGAAAGACGTGGAATGGTTGGAGACAGAGAATTGAAGGAGATGTTTGGTAGAGAGAACTCGAGGAAAATATAAGAAAGGTGAAGATTAGTGAATATTACGATATATATAGCATAAACAACTTAAAAAAAACTAAATTGCGTTAGGTAACAAAACAACAACTAATTTAAGTTTTGCAATAATTTTTAAGAAAAAATATGTTGCGCCGCAAAAAGTAGTTTGAAAAATTGCAGTACCGAGCAATCGTTAAGTACCTCCATTTGAAGATTACAAAGATATGCTAGATTATTTTGATATACATTTTTTGTAATCGTAGAAAACTTTAATGTTTTTTATGATACCGGGATGACCGATTTCTGTGTTAAGCTTTGAATGAATTGATGCAGTTTATGATATAATACTATCAGACTGTCGGTTTGAGCTAAAACCAATATCATAATGTATAAGTTAACAACATAACAAACAACATTTTGGTCATAATTTTTTTTTAACAAATAAAAATTTTAAAATTCTGAAAGTTGACCAGAAACAAATTTTTTTTTTTTTAAGTTATGTTTTAGTTTTTTTTAGATTGTCGTGGAGTAATCATGATTGATTATTATGAAAAAGAAAAAACTGCAAACTGTAACTGAGCAATATTATTTAATTTTACTTACCACAAAACAATCAGTGAAAGAAAGACGCAAAATGTGCAATGCAATTTTTTATATTAGATGAAGCAAAGTGTATTCTGTCTAACAAATAAGTTTTTCTTATTAACCACATTTTATGGCCAAGGTGACTTCTTCCTTTTCTTCTTCATATTTTTCAGTCTGTATGTGTTTTTCTTTGAACGTAGGCTTCTTCCAATTTCCTCCATCTGTTTTCTATTTTGGGCTGTTATTTTTTTTCTGCAATGTTTTGTATTTTGGTTGCCATTGTGTTACCCTGTTGGTCTACTTTGATTGATTTTGTCTTGCCACGTGGCAATCCTTATTCATTGCTTGTTGTGTAGTTTGGAGTCTTTTTGTTGTATTTTTTGTTATTGCCATGGTCTCAGTCCCATAGGTAAGAACCGATAGTACACACTATTTGTATATTCTTCATTTTAAGTTTATAGGGGTTTTTGGTGCCTTGAATATAAATCTTAATGTTTCAAAAACCGCTTAACAAAATTTTATTCTTTTCGGTATTTTACAGAATTGGTTTTTTTTATCTAGTTTTATTTTGTGTTTGAGATATACAAAGTTGGTTACGTTTTCAAATACTTTATTTTCGATGGTTATGTGATAGTTCTTGGAAGTCATTACTAGCATTGTCTGTAAGTGATATAAATTTGTACTGATGAGGACGATATTGTCTGCAAATCTTAGGTGGTTTAAGGTGTACTCTATCAATTGGGATTCTTATTTGATTCCAGTTTAGTTTTCTAAAGATTTCTTTTATTGCAGCTGTGAATAATTTTGAAAAGATGGTGTCCTCTTGTCGTACTTTTTTCTTGATCGGTATCTTGTCTGTTTTTGTATCTTTGTCTATGTGAATTTGTATTGACGCATTTTTGTATATGTTTATTAGGAGGTTTGAATATATTGAGTTCTATCTTTATCAAAGGCTTTCAGAACTGCCTAGATGGAGCTATAGGGAGTTTCGTAAAGTTCTTGAATCTTTTACTGGATTTTTTTTTTTGATTTTTGGTCAGTGTGTTTTGTTTATTTTTTAGTGCAGTTATTTTTGTTTTTTTCTGTGCCACTTTAGATTTCAAGGCCTTTATGTTTTTGTTGGTCTCTATGGTGATGAGTTTTTTATTGTATTTTTTTAGGTATTTTTGTATATTTTTGCATATGTCTATGTTTAGTATTTTATAATTTATTGTCTAGGTTTCTGGTCATGTTTTTTATTTGCATCAATAGTTTTTTGGTTAGTGAGCTCAGTTTACTAGTGCTGTTTTTTTGTATAGCATATATCAACTTTGTTCCTGCTTATACAAGCATTACTTTTAGTAATATTTTTGGAAAGTTTTTCTATGCCCATTAGTGCTACCTTGATGGTTTCTCTTAGTTTTTGCTAAGTGTTTGTTGGAATTTGTTTTTATTTTTACACAGTGTAACTGTGACTGGGTATTGTTGTTTTTTCAGTAGTTTGTTTTTTTGGATCTTTATAGAGGTTTGTAAAAGTCGGTGGTTGCTGACGGTATCAAATCTGTTCAGTACGATGACGTCTTGGCAGATGTTTTTTTGTTTGTAATAATATAATCTATTTTGTTTTATACTTTACAAAGAAGATAAACCTGAAAAAGTCTATTTCAGGTTTATCTTCTTTGTTGTGGTTTTTGGAAAAACGTTTTTGCAATTATTGATAAGCATTTCTTTTCTGTTGTTATTTTGCCCAGTTCAAATTTGCTTATATTTGGTATATCCATGTCTGCTTTCTGTTCGACTTTTGCATTAAAGTCTATTATTGTTAACACAAATTCAGCGTTTTCATTTTGTCTAGCTGTCGTAATGTTTTCGAACAGCTGTTCGGCTTTTATTTCTTTGACTGCGCTGGTTGGGGCATATATTTAGATAACCTCCAGGTTGTACCTTGTGTTGATCTGTATTACAATATAGATGACTCGACTAGATATTGCTTGCGTTTTGACTATTTGGTGTTTTAAGAGTTTGTTTATTAGTACTGCAACTAGGTGGTGATTTATTTTTGAGTTGTTTTGATACAACACATACATGTCTTGATTTCAGATACGTCGTCTTTTCTCTTTGCAATCTGGTTTCACTTAGGCTCAGTTTTTTAGTCTTTCCATATGTTCTTCTAATCTTAAAAAATAACATAATTATAACAATAATGCAAAAACAACACAATAGATTCTGGCCAAATTTTAAATTTTTTGTATAATTTAATGCTAAAAACAAAAAAATTCCAAACAAATACTTGACTACTAAGACTGTCTAAGTATAGTTAAACGATATAAAAAAAATATTTTTATTTTTTAATTTATGCTAACGATATATAGTTTATTATTCTATACAGGGTGTTCAACAACAAACAAATAAGTTTTAATAAACATGGGTTGCCATAGCAACGGTTTTGAAGATATGGAACATTATTAATTTTATTATTTTTTCTTTCTTTTTTTATTTTGAAAAAACGTACATTTTCTTAGAAGCTTATCCAAATTGCCAGATTCCTTTAAATTGTATGTTTGGAAGAATTCACTGAAGTTTGAGAGATATCTGTTCACTTTAAAAACAGTGATATCTTTCCGGCAGACCAAGGTCGGTATCTACTCCTAGAGCAGAACAAAAAGTTATAGCACGGATAGATCATAATCCATGGACGAGAGTGCGGAGAATTGCTGTTACTCTTGTTTGGAGAAACCTTTACGAGCATCTGCTCTATCTATATCATGTACAAAAAGTACAGGATTTAAATTTAATTGATCATCAGGCACGTTTGGTTTTTTTGCTGGTTTTTACGCAAGGATGCTAAAAACTCGGAGTTTCTTGACAAAATCCTTTTTACGGATGAAGCCGGGCTCAAACAAAATGGAGATGTAAATTTTTATAATGCTCATTGTTGGGCCAACAAAAATTTCTATGCTGTAATTAAATGTGAAAATCAGACACGTTTTATATTTAACAATTGGATGGGTATTGTAGTGGCAAGTTTTTAGGTCTTGTTGTTTTACCAAACCAATTAACAGGCGCTGCTTATCTCAACTTTTTGCAGAACACAATGTATAATCTTTTGGATGACATTTCTTTGGCCCACTGACAACAAATGTGGTTTCAGCATGATAGTATTTCAGCTTATTTTTAGATTGCCGTTAGAAAGCATTTAAAACAAACTTTTTCACAAGATCGCCTGATTTAAACTCTCTTGTTTTTTTTTTTGTTGGGATATTTGAAATTGTTAGTGTCTTGTAAATAGCCTCGAGGAGCTGCAGTTAAAAATTAATGAAAAATGCCAAGAAATCCGAGCCAATCAGATAAAGATGTCGTGCCTGTTTGGAAATGGGAGGAGGGCACATCTTCTATAACTCTGTTCTTTGTAAAAATATTTTAAAAATAAATAATGTTCCATATCTCCGAAACCGTTGCTATGACAACGCATGTTTATTGAGACTATTGTGTTTGTTGTGGTTCGTACTACCACCCCCTTAAATGTTTTACATTCTTTTCTGAACACCCTGTATATGAAATGATCTTACTGCTATTGATGAGCTTGAAAGTTATCTTATAGAAATGTAGGAATTAAGTGTAATGTGTAACTTATGTATAAATGTGTTGTTTTCTATAATAGGAATGCTCTCTTTAATTACAGCGCTAATAGTTTTTTAATTTTAATTTAAAAAAATAAGTTTATCTTGTTATAATTTTAAATTAAGTTTAAATAGTCATATTTTAATTGTATATGCTCATCGTTTTAAATCGATGGGTTTTATTATTAGCATGTTTAAATATTTTAGGTTTATATTAACAACGTTTTTTTTTTGTACAATTTATTTAACATTGTTCTGCAATTTGGAAGCCAAACCTTGTAAAATATATGTAGCGTTTCTCAAAAACATAATTCATTATAATTAAAATTAAATTAAGAGTAATTTTAGAAATATAACACTTTATAAACTATGCACAATATGTATAAAATATTTTCCTGTGACCGGATAAGTTAATTAGATAACGAAGTATAAATAACAAACAATGTTTATTTATAGTAGGATAATATGATAAAATAAAAATATTAAATTTAAATTATTATATATAAAAATGAACAACTAATTGCATAAAAAATAATAAATCAAAATCGTAATGCTTTAGAAATAAAATATTTGTAAAACATAAATTTTACTAAAACATATTAAATTATTATTGGTGCAAATTTTCAAAGAAGCAAAATTAGTTGATGTGTAAAATATATGAACATTGTTCATTTTATAATATATGTCTAAGAATTTAAAGCAATAAATCAATAAGTTCTTAGTATGCGAATGGCAATACATTATAACTGTCGATTAAGTCCTTGCACAAATGTACTTCCATTAAGAATGCAATAGCACGAAGCAACAAAACAAAGATAAAACGAGATTAATGATAAACATTAGCTACAAATGTTTTTTTACCAGTATATAATATTTCTAAAAAAACTCAGCAATGGCGATAATGGTGTCCCCTTATCAGAACAACGGCATGCAAAGACTCGTTTTAACTAAAACCAGTAATGTTTATAATAAATTTGACTTTATCTACCGTGAATTATAGTCGAACAACAGTGTATTAAAGTTTGCAAATGAATTTAGCATAAAAAATTTATTATACTTTAATAATTTAATATTTCTATTCATACCAATTTGAATGTAGGTCAATGATACAATTGTACTTTATACAAACTTATTGAAAAAAAAATTAATTCCAATTTACACAGCATTGAAACTATAAGCAGTGCAAAACTTTCTAGATATTTATCGAGTGAAATTTGGTAAACATCCATTCATATGATAATGTATCATAGAATGAATTTTCCCAAATACGAGATGCATGTTTTTTTCCACCAGCTAACAGGTACGTGTTTGTTATTTCCCTCCACATTTATAAAATGATATAAATTTGAATGCGCATATTTGAATAGTTGTTTTTGTCCCCATATTTTCCAGAATAATTTTACAATTATATTTGATATACAAACTATGGGAGTTTTATTCAAACTTTTTCTATATAAATAAGTATTCAGAAATGTATGCATATAAACATTTTGTATAAAATATATACTAATTTAATTGATATAACGTTGGCTAACTTGATAGTGCTATTATAGAAACAAACAAAAAAACTTAAAAGTTAAAATATGCAAATATTTTCATCACAAGATTATTCTTACGAATTAATAATTAAATAAAACATTTGATATCATTGTCTTTCGTAACCGGATTGAATCCGGAATCATCGATATTAATTAATCCGACAATTTGGCTCAACCACAATAATGGTCTATTAATGGAAAAAGATGTAATCCAGCATGAAATCAAAATTAACGTAATTAATAAAGTTTGAAACATTCATGAGTGACAACGTATTCCAACTCAATTGTTATAGAGGAACTTAAATTAAGAATCAACAACATAGAACCAGTAAGAAATAAATTCAAGAAGCTTTAACTCGAAATCGGAAAACTAGAACCCGACTACGAAAACGTTGTGTTTGTTTAAAATTAATAAATGATGGGCATTTTATGTAAATTGCTTTTTTAACCGGTAAGAGACACATATACTTGTGTTTCACGGTATGCACCTATCATTAGTGTGCTTAGCATCTCAGTGGTTGAAGAGACAACTTACATAAAATCACATTAACTATTAAACAGTTTATGTTAACTAATGTGTTGAAGGTCGTAACGCAATATTCCTTATTAGGAGAAACGTTGAACTGTTTAATAGTTACTGTGATTCATGTAAATTGTCTCTTCAACCAGTGAGATGCTAGTCACACTGATGATGGGTGCATTTATTAAAACACGAATGTATGAGTCTCTTACTAGATGTTTACATAAAATACATTCTTTATTAATTTTAAATGATAAAGTTTTGGTCATCAGATTCAAAAAAACGCGCAAAAAATGCTATTGCCTGTCCGTGTAGGATTTAACTGTATTACAGCTCTTCTTCACACACAAACAATTCAACGTTGCTCTTAATAGGGTACATTATAAAAAATTTATTATCTTATTTACTGGAAGAAGAAGCCAAGACAATCTTGAATAGAATTGAAAATACAGCATATTTGCTTGGGGTCTTTTGAAGAACAGATTCAAAAATCAGCGAATTATTATAACAAATGTTCGAGGTTTGTTTGAATTACAATTAGGATTTTGCGATTTTTAACTTTGAAAGCTTTTTGACGAAGTAACTAAGCACTTGCGTTCTCTTGAATTTCTTGGAGAACCAGTTAATCAATGGGATAGAATTTTAATTTACTTTATTTTTACAAAATTGGATTTTGGTACTAAACGTGACTGAGAAAAATGATGATGAAATATAATCAAGGTTTCTTACGTACAATGAATTAAAGTAGTTTTTTAACAATACATGCCTGGGAGTCACTGCAATTATGTAGGAGGCTACTATCAAAACAACACATTTAATCTAAGATAACTTATCAGCATAGAACCATTAAAACCTTAGCAGCAATAAAACCAATTAGCTATTCATCATGCCTTGGAAGTCTATCTTAATCAATGTCCAATATTCTTGCAACTAAGTGGACAAGAACGAATTTAAGATATTGAAAAATTTAAACTTTGTAATGATTGATTTTGACCAAACCACAAGCTAAATTAATGCAAAGCTGGAAAAAGCAAAAAATGCAACAACAAGCAGTATACACTATTGCATATTGACAACCAATATGACAAACCAACTACTGCTCATTATGTATTACTACCAATAAAACTTGCACGAGTTTTTTTTAACTGATATAATACTTCTTGAAGATAGCATGGGTTTTATGCAATTTTGTCGGACTTTCTTGGACTCAGGCGCACAGTCTAACTTCATTTTAGCTAGTTGTGTGAGCCAGACTGAACTTATATACTATAATGAACATTAAAAGAAAATGCACAACAAACCTTCAATCACGCATAAACTCATTTACCGCTACGATCAATTGTTTAGTGATACCTTCAATTACAAAAATTTTCCCCCCTGCGGGAGGGGGTGGTGCAAACAAATACTTCCGCTAGCCCCTTTGCTGGTCGTAAAAGGCGGCCAATAGGCGAGGTGATAACCTCGTTAAAAAACCCACGGTCTGGGACAAGTCAAATTTATTTGTGAGTTTATTTTTGACAATTTTTACATAACACCTTGTGTAACTCACTTGCGCGTTTGCCGTGCGCGGTGACCCGAAAGTCAGGAAAAGGGAATCCTGGTAGTTGAAGGGCTAATACTCAGATTTAAAAGAGTATTAGTTCCAACACACTGCTTTGGCCCTAACTTCGCGTAAAACGGGAGGTTAAACCTAACCCAGTTTTAACCAATCGGCTCGTTATCTAACTTAAGGGTGAGGAATTATTTATGTGGTGATCGATGAAAGGTTCACAATGTGCTATAGTTGGAGCCTGATAGTATTCTTTGTGTTAGCGGAAGTCTTTCATTTACATCTATGAAACCTATATCGCTTGATTAGCCCTGGCGACTGCATCAGTTTGTGACGTAGCGTCCCTTATGTGGCTCTGTGGTGAGTGGGGAGATTGAGCGAAGAAGTTGACGGAGTTTATTATGGTAGATTCTAAACCTCCAACCAAACGATCTCGCCTGTTTACGGACGAGAGAGCTAATGAAGACAAGTAGAAAGTTTGTTAGATATTTGATTGTTAAATGTTCTGAAAATCGCGGTTTCTCCTTTCTTAATTCATAGGACCAATTCCAATATTATTAATGGAACTTTAAATTCATGTAAGAAGTTGAGAGACGGTACCTTGCTTATTGAAGTAAAAGATAAATTGCAGAGCAGTAAAATGCAGGAATGCACGTCGTTAGGTAATATTGCGGTGACAGTTGAACCGCATAAATTCTTAAATATTTCAAAGGGAGTAATTTCATGGTATGAGTTGTTATACACAACTGTAGACGAATGCAAACAAGAACTGTATTCTATTTTTAGAGTACCCACTTTTTCAAAGTTTATGTTACAATATGTATTGTCGTGCTGTTAATGCGCTTCTGTCAATCGGAACGAGATTTGTGTGTGCTCCAAAAGAAAGGGTCCCCCGGTTAACATAGGTGAAATGCTCCCCATCACAAATATCTAAAATACTTTCCTAGCATTAAAAAACATGTCTAGTAGAATTTAAAAATTTTGATATCTCCCCCCTTTCTATAGGGGGCAAAAAATGGCATTTTCTAGTTTTTATTTTTTGTTCTCTGCACCTATTAAATGAAAAATTATGAAAAAAATCATGTAAGTAGGGTTTTGGGTGGTCTTTAAACACAATTTTTTTCAATCCTTCAAACCCTGTATACAACCCTTAATAAAATTTCAGAAAGGTTGAAATTTACTTTTGGTTATCTAAACCTTCGATTGCATTGAATTTTATTTTTTAACTTCATAAGTAATTAAAAAATCTACATTCATGATTCTTTTGGAATTTTTACGAGAGGTGCGCCACTATTAAAAATCGATTTTTTCACTATTTAGAAATTTATACTGTTTTTTTCTGCTTTTGTGACTCTGCAAAGCCTTTATAGCTTTCATAGTACCAAAATTTGGATTCTACGGAAAATTTTACATCAAGTAGGTATCCTAGCTATAATATTTTCATCAATTTGCAATGATTTGACAGCTCAAAACACTATTTATCGTTTTTTTACCAGACAAAAAACCAATGAAGTAATTTTTGTCCACATTTTTAAATGTCAGATTTGTATTTTTGTCATCAAAATTAGTCAGTAAACTAAATTTCATCAAACTGAGTAAAGGTAAAAAAAACCCTATCAACTTTTTTTTTACAAATTTAAGACTTTTTGCACTTTAAAATCAAAAGCTTTTTTGACCTTTTTTGACCGATTTTGATGAAAATTAGTTTACTGACTAATTTTGATGCTGGGAATACAAATCTGACATTTAAAAACTTTAAAAAAATTACTTTATTTGTTTTTTGTTTGGTAAAAAATAAAATAAATAGTGTTTTGAGCAGTTAAATCATTGCAAATTGATGAAAATATTATACCCAGGATACCTAATCGATGTAAAATTTTCCGTAAAGTCCAAATTTTGGTACTTTTAAAGCTATAAAGGCTCTGCAGAGTCACAAAAGCAGAAAAAAAAGTATAATAAAAAAAAAAAGAAAAAATTCTATTTTTAATAGTGGCGCACTACTCGCAAAAATTCCAAAAAAATCATGGATGTAGATTTTTCAATTACTTATGAAGTTAAAAAATAAAATTCTATGCATTTGAAGGTTTAGATAACCAAAAGTAAATTTCAACCCTTTTGAAAGGCTGAAAAAAATTGTGTTTAAAAACCACCCAAAACTCTACTTCCATGATTTTTTTTTAAATTTTTCATTCAATTAGTGCGTATAAAAAAAATAAAAACAAAATAATACTGTTTTTTGCCTCCTATAGAAAAGGGGTAGGTATCAAAATTAAAATCCTACTAAACATGTTTTTTTGATGCTATGAAAGTAATTTTTAAGGTAATTTGGATATTCGTGATAGGGGGCATTTCACTTATGTTAACCGGTGGGACCCTTTCTGCTCAAAACATTACTGAACCACTCTCAAAAGCAACTCGAGGTGACTAAGTACATTCAGCATAACGTTTGCCAGTTCTTCTTTATATCATATTTTGACCATCTTTGCATTAATACAGATTCTGCACTCATCAGTAAACAATACTTGTTTTCCGTTATTTACTGTCCAATTCTTGTGTTCTAGGCCAAAAGCAAGTCTACATCTTTTGTGAGCTGCAGTAAACAAAGGTGTTTTAGCTAGACTGTAAGCTGTTAAACCACTTTTCTTTAACCTTTGTCAAACAATGAAAACACTGACTGCTGTTCTTTAAACTTGTTAAAAGCTGCTTTGGAGCATTCTAGCGGTTTGCGTTCAATCTCTCAATGCAGACATTATGAAAAATCAATCGGCTTTGTTTGCTGTTTCTTTTACCACCCCTACTGGGCTTTTGGTAATAAGAGCCAGTTGCAAGAAACTGTTGGTGTGTTCTAAGCACAGTCGAACGATTTCTTCTACTTTTCTGCAATGTCACTATGTGCACAATTCTTTGATATTTTTTATTTATTGTTACGGACTACACTGTACTTTATAAAAGCCTGTGATGAAGTTTAAAACTTGTTACTTGTCTACACATAAGCATATACTTCGAAAAAATATCTATTCCAACAAACGTGTTTAACAAGTATTCCACAATTTTATTACTGTTTTGGTTTTTTCTGTTCCGTGAATTTGTTTCTACCGTTTACAGGGCCACTAGTCTTTGCAGTATACATACTAACTTGTTTTGATTAATTAAAAACAAGAAATATTTAAAAAAAGTAGATAATTACGTTTTTTTTTTTTGATTGGCTCGTTTTCTATAACGCGCAGTGTATAACACAACATAGAAACATCAGTTTAGTTGATCTATATTAAAGTCAATTTTAAAGAACTGTTTTAGAATGAAAAATTGATCGTACATTTATTGTAATCAAAGGTATTTACTTGCATGAAATAACTCAAATTTATAGAGCGTAAGTTTAGTGTTAGTATGCTGGTTAGAGAAACCCATATCTTTTATCAAATTTGATACAATACAATTATTGCCAGGACAGGAGAAGATGTAAAGTTGGTTTTAAAAATAGTAAATTAAAGTAAATGTTTTTTTTAAAACGAGGTTTTTAAATATACAGTATATTTGTATTGGGTATTTAAAATCTGGAATGTGTGTTTATAATTTGGAATTACAAAACATTGTTAATTTTGCATTTAATCATCAAAAATTTGTGCGATGAATACAATTTCCATATAAGTTATTTATGTTGTAAGTTTAAGGTTAATATGCAATAAATCTAAAAAATTATTTAAGCCTGCATAATTCTTAAAAATAATAATAAAACTAACAAGTTATTGAATTATTGCAAAAAATTGCTTTTCATTTTAATTTTAATTTTATTTTTTTTATTTGACGAAGATTCAGGATAATTTGAATACATCATTTATTATTGCATTTGTTGTTTAAAGTAAACAATTGTTTAGGCAAATTTTGTAGGAATTCTAATTTGTGAGTGAAAAACTTTTTTAATGTGTTTATATAATTAAATAAACACTTTAATAAATCTTGTGTAACATAATAGTATTGCTTCATATTGCTTTGATTAAGATTATATTATTTTGAAGTTTTATTGTATGGAAACGTCTTTTGGGAACAAAAGTTATTGTTGTCAAGTTAAATGGAAATGGATATATTTATTCGATCAATAGTCGTCAAGTTACGTGCAGTTTTGAAAACCGGAAAATTGCATTTTATACTAGTTACTTATATATATATATATATATATATATATATATATATTTATTACTATTATATATGTTTCATTAGAATCAAAAATTATAAGAATTCATGATAAAACAATTTACTATGTACAAAATTTAATTTTTACAAACTCATTACTATTTCTGGGTCAAACCTTGCAGATGTAAGAAGTTATATACTAATTTGAATAAATTATTACGTTTTTTTTTTTAATTTAACTCAGTTAATTTGTTACAATTGTAGAATTTTAGGTTAAATTAATATTAATTTATATTTATTTTTTCAGGTGAGTTTTGCTGTTTATTGAGTTTCTGAATCAAAAATCTATGTAAGTAATCGGCAAAGTTGCCACTTTTACGTTTTCTTAAAACTGGGTTATTTTTAGCGTGAATTATATAATTGCTTTATTGTGTGCTAGATACGTGTCTATTTTACCACTTATTTTTTAGAAATTGTGTTTGTACATTTAACAGACACACATTAAATGCAGACTATTGCATTTATGATTAATATAAAATGCATGTTTTTAGTATTAAATTTAGGAGTGTAAACAATGTAAGCACAACTGTGCCGAAGTACGTAATTTGCGCAAAGTTCTAAAGAGATTTTATTAGAAGATTTGACGAAATTTATATACTTTTAAATTTTTTACAGAATTTGCAAATAAATTGTGATAATAGACGGTATAGATACGTAGCAGTTTAGATTTATTAAATTTTTATACAAATTTAACCATGCTTATAAAATTAATTCATATTTTAAGCTAAAATGTAGAGGCTTGTAGGCAATGAGCCTACGTTTGGTCACAATGAAGCAGTGTTCTTGATATTGCGGTCTAGCTTTTAGCGGTTGAATTAGAGATGTTGTAGGTGGTCTTAGGGTTAATGCTGATAACGAGATAACAATAATTAATGGGTTTGGGTTTGTGTACTGTTTTGGCAATGAGTTTTTTCCCTTTAATTTACACAAGGGCTTGAGATGTTTATTTTTGAGGTTGTTTTTTTGAGGGAAGAGTGTTATGGAAATAGGAATAGTAGTTTTTGCTAATGGCATCAAAAACTCCAGGTTGAAAAAAATATTTGAGGTGGTTTTTTTGTTTATTTAAATTCTATTGAGTTGGTATTTAAGAACTGCTGGTGAAACAGTCAGTTGTGTTAAAGCGGAGAATAAATTTACAAATAATATCGTATATTATTTGTAAAATTGTTCACTGTTTTAACCGTTTCGACATTCAGCAACAAACATTAATCAAGAATCATTTTATCACTCATACTCGGAAGGATCATTGGCCTGTTAGAACCAGGTTGGTGAGTTGGTGAGAGTATAAAAACGCCAATTTCTTTTTATTTAGTCAGTTGGTGTTTTAAAACCATAGAAGAACTGTTATGTTGGTTTATGAGTGCCGGAGATGGTGGTGGGATTTTTGTTGGCAAAAGAGATCACGGAGTCTGTTGGTAAGCACGTTTTCACATGCCAGAAAGTGATTATTTATTGATTGGCTTAGTTAAGCCAACCCAGTGTAATGACGCAAACATCAGGGGTCTTGTACACGTATTGGTTTTAGTTTTTAGTTTTTGAATTTTTTTTTGCTGTGGTCTGAGATCAGAATGCGTTAATAAGGAGTTTTTTCATTTATGATGAAACTTTTTTGCTCCTCTCCTGACCATTATTTGTTTTCCCTGTTAGTAATTGTGCGGGATATTAGTTTTTAAAGATATTGGTGTTTGTAATACATAGCCTGGCAATGCTTTGCAATCCAGATTGTTTTGAGCGTTTTTGGAGTTGTATTTATGCTAACTTCCTGGTTGGTGGAGATCTTGCCCTAACAGTAGTTGGGTTGATTTGGTTTAATTAGTTGGTAACTGTGGTAGGCGGCAAATTATAACAACTTGTTCTAGTATATTGTTCTGTTAGCGTTTGTATGTTTTTTTTTAACTTAATTTGATGACGCTTTACTTTATTTGCTTGTGAGTGGTACAATGAGCGGACTTCTATTGTTGGCTTTTTGGCTTATGACTTGTAGCAGTCAAAATACGTTGAAACAATTTTATTTTAGCATTACGGTGGTTTTTGCGTTGGCTGCTGGATAGGCTACTGCTTACACACCTAGTACATAATTCTATTATTGTTAGTACGTTGTTTTTTTTTTTAGGGGTAGCATTGAAGGGGTTGGTGTAATTAATAGCTACTTTTTTTGTTTGTTGTTTGTAAATTTAACAAGCCACTCGGGTGAGGCTTCTTTGCACTAACGTATGTTTATCTTTGTGATCTCTGGACCAGTAGCATATTCGTATTTTTGGGTTGTACAAATTATTTTTTTTAACTGCTGGTGGTTCGACTAGTAGGTATAAACAAGCTTTAGTTTAAAATAGTAAGCCGTTTTGGTTATCAAGTAGACCTAATTTATGTTCACGGTGTCTTTGGGATTGGTTACCTGATTTTGGAAGTGTTGAATGATTGCCTGGGTCTGGAGATATTTTTGTTGTTCCTGTATGGTTATTTGGTATTTTATAGATTCAGATGTGTATTTGACGGCGTAGTTGATTTTTTTTAGTAAATATAATTACGCACCTTGTTTGTAGTTTGAATATTTTATCTTTTGAGTATACAAAACAACAGGCTTGCACTCTAATTGATTAGCGTGATAGGAAGTCTGTCGTTCTATCAGCTTAGCGTTATGATACAAAATGATGTGGTTTTTAAAGTTTTTATTTTAGTAGAGCACTCTGCTTACGCTTATGTTACAGGCGTTGGTTTGAGGCACAAAATAAGCTAGTTGAAAGCGGCACTAGTGCTGGCTTGCGCTTTAGTCAAAACAGCTTTTTTTGTGAACGTTAAATTGTGTATTGAATTATATATTGAATTTAACTAACCATTTCTATATATAAAAGTTATTGGCCAAGTTTTATATTAAAGCCCTTATTGTCAATTTTAAATTTATTATATAATTCTTTTTTTTAGAATACTAAGAAAGTTATACATATTGCGCATAGGTGCAATAGATGTTACATAGAGTTTTGTGGAAAGCTTGTACCATTATCTCAAGAATTTAGCTATCTAGTTCTAGGTTGCTTTTGGTATGGTAGTTGTGACGGTTGCTGGCAGTTGACTGTGTTTTTCTTTAATCTTACTTTGTAAAACTTTTTGTATATGTAGGAAGAGAATCTTTTTTAAGACGTAGATGTGTCAAATTTAACTCATGGGCGCTTAAACTGAAAGAATTTTTTAGAAATTTGCATCGGATTTTTTTGTTTCAATGAAATTGCTTTAATGGAATTGTTAAGAACGCACGTGGTGTGCCAGCTATTTAATCATTTTATAGTGGTTGTGGAAAACTTGTACCACGACTTTGTCTGGAATCAGACTAACGAATCAGTAGTTTGTTTCGAGCTATGCATAGAAGATAAATATATCTTTTAAATCAGCTTTGTTTTTTCGAACCAAGCGGAAGAAATCTAATTTTTGACTGAAAAAGTATGTGCGTTTTGCGCTTGGTTTTTCGGTGCCTGTGCATAAGATTGCTTTTTGAGGGCATTGGGAGTGCTCCGGAAAGGAACGGGAGTCTGTCTTTGATAAGAAAGTATTTTGGGTTTAGCTTGTCTTTGACTTCACATATTCTAGAGAGCTTTTATAGGTTGCTGTGTGCACGCGGCTTATGGTGCTACCTGCACTGACTTTTTTGTGGGTTTGTTGGTAGAGCTAATTATTATTACATCTGAAAGCCGTGTTGTCGTAACATTGGCAACGGTAGCATTGCACAATATTCGTAAAAGTGAAACATTAAAAAATATTTAGAGTTAACTCTAGAGCGATTAGTTCTTGCTGCATCGCATCAGCCTTGATGCATTTGGATACCTTGCGGATGACGTATTTTAAGTTTTTTTTAGACTTTATTTGAAACGTGTATTTTGGACGCATGTTGATGCTATCAACTACGTTTACAAATGTTGCTGCCAGTTCTTGAAATACTGATTTGTCTTGTACTACAATGGGTGGCGGGAGTTTGTGGCTTTAGTGGCCGGCCGGATTGTAGATTTTTTTGTTTTGCTGGGTGATGGCCTTGATGGCGCTTGACGTGAAGGGCCAGCTAATGGTATTATTAGAATAACAAACTAAAAGGAACTTATTAGCGTTATTTTTTTGTTGTTTTGTCTTTTTTTTACTCATTTCTACAATAAATTCTTTCTCGGGAAGCTGGGTTTTAGAGTGGGACATAACTTGCATATTCTGGTGAACGTCCATCTTCTCATCGACTTTGGAAACGGTATCAGACTTAACCGGAAGTTCTGCAGGCCTTTTTAGGGAGCACCGGGGTACTTTTAGCTTGCAGGTGGTTTACTTAGCAATTGCTTCTGCTTTTATCTTACCTTGGTAAAGACTTTATCCTGGAGGTCAATCTTCTTTGTCTGATCTTTCATTGGGGCCATGAGGTGGGCATCGAAGCTTGAGATCTTTGTAGCTTATTTTTTTGATAGGCTTTTTGTTAAGCGTCAGCTGCCGGTATATTATGGCGAGGATGATTGATTGCGTGACTTAATGAGTCATTGATGCATTGTGCAATAATAATTGCATTTTTTTTCTGTATTCCAGCATTTTGAGAGAGCATCACGTATAGACGTATTTTGGTCACAGTCGATAACCATTTTGTAATAACGAAACTTATCACTAAAGCCAAAAGTGCATAAATAAAATAGAAAATATAAATTAAAAGTGTGCAGTGGTGTGATAAAGAAAAGTGAAACAGTGATAAAAACCAGCGATAACAACATTAAATTCCAAGCGGATAAAAATTGCCTGTCAGTGAAGAAGAGAGGACGACATATAGCAAGTGGGCACGATAGAAGGAGACATTGCGAGTGGTACGGCACAAAGTCACGCCACGCGCAACGAAGATAATGAAACAGAAGCGTCCGCATTTATATTGATATTTAAGTTAAATTAACATAATTGAATTAAAATACAAAAAAAAACAAGAGAAAGAATAAAAGAACAAGAGAAATAGAAAAAGAAGAAAGCCATAATATATTTAACAGAAGTAAAAAAACCATAAGATCACCAGATCAAAAGAAAAGAGGAGAAAAAGAATTGAGTAAGAAAGAAAAAATAAGGAAGCAGAAGAGATTTTTACAGACACAAAAGAGATGGAGGAATTAAAGAAAATGGTTCAAACAATGACGAATATAATGGATAAAAATGTGAATGAAATAAAACAAGAAATAAGGTCAATAAAAGTAGAAATGGAGAAAAAAGAAGAAATCTGGAAAGCAGAATTGAAAACTCTAACAGATAGAATAGAAAATTATAAACAAAAAATTGAAAAAGAAGAAAAAATAAAGAATAAAAACAACATTATAATAAAAGGCTTGAATTTAACAGAGAATACAGAAGGAGAGATTAAACAGTGGATGAAAGAAAAGCTACAAGTAAAAGTAGACATGAAGAAAATACCATGGCTAAATAAAAATACAGAGAACGAAATCATCAAATTGGAAATATCAAACTGGGAACAGAAAAAAAAGATCATGATAGCCAAAAGTAAACTTAAAATACAATTACTTACAATGATCTCACATGGAAAGAAAAAAAAATACAGAGAGAAATTCGAAGCATTGCAAGAGAGGAGAAGGAAAAGCAAAAAAGAGTGTAAATTGGATACAGATAATTAATAATCAATGAGGAACTTTATGAATGAAATAAACAAGAAAAGGGAGTTGCAAAAAAAGAAGAGAAAGAAAAACTGGCAGCGTCAAAAAACTATTAACAAACAAAACAAATCGAAACAAATACTCGGATAACGGAAAAGCAATGAAAGGGAAAATGAATACAAAAAGAGAAAAACTCAAAAAAATTAGACTGAGTACATGGAATATACAAAGCATAAAGGGCAAAGAGGAAGAGTTGGTAGAAGAAATGATAAAACATAAAATAAAAATTTTAGGAATTACAGAAACAAAAAAGAAAGAAAATGGACTAAGAAAAATACACAATGGATACTGGATGATCTGGTCAAGAGTAGATGAAAAAAAAAGAGCAAAAGGGGGAGTTGGTATAATAATAGCACCAAACAAAATAAAAGACATTACGAAAGAAAGACACGTAAGCGAAAGAATCTTGTCAGTAGAAATAAAGCTATAAGGAAAGGAAATATTGACTATAATAACAGTCTATGGAGAAAATAAAGATGCTAACAAGGAAGATAAAGATGCATTCTTTGAAAAGTTACAGAATGAAATAGTTGAAGGACTGGAAAATGTAATAATCATGGGAGACTTAAACGGACGAGTTGGAAACCAAAACACAGGAATAAAAGAATACATGGGAAAATGGGGAGAAGAAACCAGAAAGAATAATGGGGACAGAGTTATAGAACTGAGCGTGGAAAACAACTTTATTATAACAAACACAAAATTTGAACACAAGAGGATACATAAATTTACGAGAGAAGAACCGACTAGAAACGAAAAATCAATAATAGACTACTTTATAAAAAAGGAAAAATGGAAAAATGTTTTAAATGTAAAAGTATCAAGTGAGGCAGAAATCGGAAGCGACCATTACCTGGTAAAAATGGACTTGAGAAAAATGGATGAAAAAACAGATAAGAGAAGAAAGAAGGTAAAATAGAAAATAAAAAGTTACGAACTTAAAGAAAAAGAATACAGAGATAGATACCAAGAGATAGTAAAAAAGAAATGTAGTAAAATTAGAGAAACAAAGGAAGTAGAAGAAAAATGGAAAACATTCAAGAACACCATACTAGAAGCAGCAAAAGAAAGCTGTGGAACAACAAAAATAGAGAACAAACATAATATAAAAACTGAATGGTGGACAAATGAAATAAAATTGAAAATTAAAGAGAAAAAAGAAAAATGGAAAAATTTATTAGTACAAAAATGGAAGAAGACTATAAAGAATACAAAATTAAAAGAAAGGAAGTAAATAATAAGGTCCAAAAAGCTAAAAAAGAATCATGGAATTAATTCGGTAAAAAGATGGCGGGAAACTATAGAGACAACTAAAAACTATTCTATGGAACACTAAAACAGATGAAAAGGAAGAAAGAATACTATATGATGAACATAAAAGACCAAAAAGGAAATATAATCACAGAAGAGGATAAAATAATGGAAAGGTGGAGAGAATATTTTAAAGAACTGACAGAAGCAGAAAACCTAAGCCAGGAGGAACATGAAAAAGATGATACTGACATGCCAGAAATTAAGGAAATAAAAGAAGAAGAATGTATAGACGCCATAAAGAAACTAAAAATAGAAAAAGCACCAGGAAATAGACAACATAACACCGGAAATGATCAAATACATGGGTAAGGAAAGAATAGAACAATTAACAAAACTACTACATGACATAGCTAAAATCACAAAAATACCAGCTACCTATATACAAGAAAGGAGATAAAAGAAACTGCATTAACTATAGAGGAATCACAATCAGTAGTGTACCGGGAAAAATTTTAGCAAGAATCATAGAAAAAAAAAGAAGAGACAAGATTGAAGATACCATAGAAGACACACAATGCGGATTCAGAAGAGAGAAATGCACTCAAGATCTTATATTTATAATAAGACAACTAAGCGAAAAAAATTTAAATAAGAAAGGGGACATCCATATCTGCTTCATCGATCTAGAGAAGGCATTTGTCCAGATAAAAAGAGAATCTAGATGGAAAGTACTTCAAAAGAGAGGCATAGACGGAAAAACAATAAATCTTTTAAAAGCTTCATACAAAAAAATTAAGAACATTGTTAGAACCAACAATGAAGAATCTCAAGAGTTTGAAACCAAGATTGGGCTAAAACAAGGATGTGTACTGAGTCCAATACTATTCACAATAGTGATAGATGAAACCATAAAAAAAGCAAAGAAAAGTATGAAGACTCTAAAAGTAGGATATCGGAAGATGGAAGCAACAAAGATTATGGAATTATTATTTGCAGACGATATGGCAATAATGGCGGAAACGGAGGAAGATTTACAACATAAAATCAACATAATAGACATGGAATTAACAAAAATATACATGAAGATCAAATTAGACAATTCCAAAACAATGATAATATCATGAAAAAACAAAACCCATAGAATAACACTACATGAAAAAAAAATTGACAAGTTGAAAACTTTAAGAACTTAGGAACAATAATTAACAATAAAGGAAAAATAGACAACGAAATAAATAAAAAAATGGGAAAAACCGGAAAAATATTCAACATGATGAAAAATACATTTTTTGGTAGAAAAGAAATACCAAAGAACATAAAAACAGATATAGTTTAATAGGTAATAAGACCAACAATAATGTATTCCAGCAAAACATGGACATTGTCAGAAAAACACAAAACAAATATAAATGCAACAGAAACGAAATTCCTAAAAAAGATAGAAAATAAAACAAGAAGAGACAGAATAAGAAACGATGTACACAGACAAAACTTACAAATGTAATGTGTGCCGAATGAAAGATACGCAAATATCGAAAAGAATATATATGAAAGAAGAGAAATGAGAAAAAAATCTCAAGGAAGACCGAGAAAAACCTGAAACGACAATATAAAAGAAGAAGCGGAAAGAAAGGGAATACCATGGGAAGGAATCAAACAAACAACTCAGGACAGAAAAAAATGGAGAGAACTATATCAAACGAAAAAATGTACGGCTGATTGCAGTCGAATTCTTATCTACATTCTGCTCGTCCTATAACTAGGTTGTCCATACGTCCCGGTTTTCCCGGATTTGTCCCGGATTTAACTTTCTTGTCCCGGTGTCCTAACAATTCTTTTCGGGACAGTTAATTGTCCTGGTTTTAACTTTTTTGTTCCGGTGTCCCGCAACACCCAACAACATCTGTAAAAAGAAAAGTAAGTTTTGTTAATAAAATCATCTATGTAACTCATATATATTTATAATTTTGTAATATTTTAGAACTGATGATGGCCTAACAACCGAAACCGGTCTTAAATAAAAATATAATTAAATCAGCATAATAAAGTATATATATAAATTTTATTAAAATATCCTAACCTCAAATAAACTATTTAATCCTAGCGGTTTTACATTATATACTTATGCTTCAAGTTACCACTACTAGATGACGCCTTTTCTATGTATTTGAATATATTTGTTATATTTTGCTACTATCACATTAAAGAGTTAATGTTCTAAATAACAATTGCTTAAATAATCGGTCGGATAACACTAGTACAAGCCTTTAGTTTTAAACTAAGTATCTCACTCACCCGCCTACTCAACTATTTGTTATCAAAAAATTGGTTGTATGCTATTTTTTATGAAATTTATTAACAATTTGCATCTTCTTATTTTTTAAAGTATGCATACCATCCAATCTTTTGATTACAAATACTTGGTGGGTAGATGTAGTAAACACCAAAACAAACATGTTGTTTACAATTATTATTAACTACTCGTGTATTACACACACTCTAAGTGTTTATCTAAGAAACTAGTTGTCTGTATCTTCTAATATAATTTATTTACAACCAACATTAGTTTTTTAAATTTGATTGCGTAATTGAAAGAGCATAACATCTCTTTATAAGAAACATCATTTTCAACAGTTTTTAAACGTTTAATTGTTTATCTTCAATTATAATGTTTTATTATTGCATAATATTCAGTTTGAATTTAATTAATTTTAAGTTTTAACCCGAACAACATACATGCGTTTGTAGACAATTCATTAATTAATATTTTTCTTTTATTATTTTAACATAACATTTGATAAAGTTAACAAAACTGCCAAACGTAGTAGTAATAGTTTGGTTAATTAATTCTATTTTAAATAATTTCAAACCAGTTAAAAATGAATAATCGACGTTAAATTTGATATAATCACATAAATTATTTTATAAAAAAATTATTATACTTTTTATAAATGGAAAATTGCTAAAACATGTAACCTCTAATTGCTCCTGTAAAACCTTTTAGTAAACTGTTAATCTAGGCCATTAATCAGAACCAGAAAACATGTAAAGCAAAGCAATATAAAATAAATAGGGCACGGCACAATAAATTTTTTAGTAAAGTTCAAACATGTTGAGAGTTTACATTTTAATTCAATTATTTTCAACTTTATCAAGTAAATTATATCCGGCTGAAGATATTACTCATATAGAAGCAGCATCACAATGCTTATACGAATATGCAAGGAAGCGAATTGACAATACATCCTTGTTAACATTCGTGCTTCAGAAAAATATAAGCAGTCCTGCTTTTGAAATTGCCGATAATACAATCAAATTATTACATAGTCATCAACAATGGAAATTAGAATATACAAATGGAGTTATGCATTTTTTTAAATCTTACAAAATATGCATCAATTGCCCAACTAACGAAACTGAAATATATAGACAAGTGTTTAAATCTGATATCAAATCAGATTTTTATATTTATATTATTGATAATATGGCTGATTTTGAATTATTATTGCTAGAAATTAAGCAACAAAAACCTTTTAATATAAGAGCTGGTGTTGTTATTTATTTTGCTAAAATACTGGACAATATTATTGATAAAGCTTATGCTATTCTGCATCAACTTTATAAAAATGGAATACATAAAACTTACACAATGTTACCTTCATCAGAAACAACTTTTATTTTGTATACATTTAATTTGTTTTCAGAAAATACTGTATTATGTTGTAAATCACCAGAACTGGTTTTATTAAACAGATGCAACAATGGAATTTATGAAACTAATAAATATAAATATTGGAGTAAATACAGAAATTTGAATTGCACAATTGATACCTTATTGATGCCAACACCACCGTTTGTAATTCAGGCCGATAAAGGAATAGAAATATTAATATTAAAAGAACTAGGAAAAAGATTAAATATTAGTTATAACTATAACATGAGTGAGGCTGGCATTGGTTGGGGAAAAAAGACAAACGAAACATGGACAGGATTATTGAAAATAATTTACGACGAACCTTTTAATATGGGTATTGGCTGCGTATCAGTGAATGAACATCGTATAAAGGAATTTGAATTTACCGAAAATTACATTATTGAACATATGATTTGGTTGGTGCCTTCAGCTAACCGAGTACCCCAATGGAGTGTAATAGTAAATATATTTAATTACAATTTTTGGTTGTCATTAATTGGAACAATTATATTATTTGCAACAGCATTTTATTATTTAGCAAGAAACAATCCGAAAGAATTAAATTCGCTTAAGATGTTCGGAGCTTCTATGGTAATTTCATTTCAAATTATGATAGGCGTTGCTGCTAAAAAACAACCAAAATCTAGAATATTCAGAATTTTATTTGTAACTGTTGCATTGTTCAGCATTTTAGTTATAAATTTATACCAAAGTGGTTTAATAAATGCTTTAACAGTTCCAAAATTTGAAATGCAAATTGGTACTGAAGATGCAATATTTGAATCAAATTTAAAAATTGGTGGTCTTGCAATATATAGAGAAGTATTTAACGACCCAAATAACTCTAGGTCAATGCGAATTTACAACAGTTATAAATCTGTTGAAGGGGATGATGATAACATGTTAAATTGGTTATATAATGTTGCTGAGAACAGAGATACTGCAACAATATTTGGTGAAATATATTTGAAATATTTAAAGTCGCAACGTGATATTAGTGTTACCAATACTGATCGCACTTATAAAGTACACGTGATACATGACGTTTTATACGCCGATCAAATTAGAATAATATTTTCTAAAGGATTTCCATTAAGGGATACTTTTAATGAAATTATAGTTGGACTTATAGACAGTGGTTTAATTGATTATTGGACCAATTATTATCTTTACAGATATGTAGCAGATGTTAATAATAATAAGACAGTTGTATTTACTCCTGAATCTAATGAAATTGTTCTTCAATTAGGACATATGGAAGGTAGTTTTGCATTATTGGGTGTTGGTGTGGCAATAAGTTTGGTGATGTTTTTTATTGAAATTTTTGTAAATAAAATCTCAGTTAGAAAAATTGAAAGGAAACAAAAGGTGCAGCGAAAATGGAAGCAAGGAATTAAAAAAGCTGTTGGTTTAAAATTTAGTACTGAAGCTATAAATCCATTTGTGCATTAAATACATTTTTGCTAATTTAAAGTTTAATAACTATATTAATTTAAAAATATGCATTGTAATAATTAAATGTAGTGAAATTTTGTTAAAAACAAATTTTTGTTTTATTTTGTATCATAATTAAACTAACGTTGATCCAAAAGAGTTAAATAGTAATTTAAAAAAATTATTATTTAGTAATTTATAATGTCAAATTTTTTTTTTTTTTAATCATTCTGGAATTTTAAATTTGAGTGTGATGGTGAAATCATTTTCACAGGCCTCATTGGTAGTTTTTTCAGTGGTAAACTTTACTCTTCCGTCTCAACACACTGCCAACCTATGTAGAACATTGGAGGAGTTTTTCTTATGCTGACTATGCCAAACTAGCTCTAACATGGACTATTTTGCGTTGGAAAGCGCCAGGTAGGTACTTAGTCTTGTCTTTCATTTCACATCTTTTGCATTTCGGGTTGTCTACATTGTCTATAGTATGGATATCTTTTATTTTTTGCATTTTTTTTCTGGACTTTTGAAAATAGTAGTCGGCCATTTTGGAGTTTGGGGCAATCATTGTCTTTTTTGCCAGTCTAAAACCATCGTTTTTTAAATGCATTATGTATGTTTGTTTTTAGTATGGTGTTAAGGTTTTTTAGTGGTAGTGCAGTCTTGGATTCAGGTCACATCTTGAAAGTTCTGATCCTTTGCATGCAAATATATCAGCTTTAACGTTACTTCTTGTGTGTATTATTTGCACGACCGGTCAATGTGAGGCATTCTAATATTAGTTTTGATGTGATTTTAGTATTTTTATAGCTAAAATTGCTGCTTTGCTCTCCGTTATGTTATTGATTTGAAGGAGTTTGTCATTAGCTCTTTGCTACTGTTGTTTGTGTGAGTAGAAGTGTTTTTTACTATTTTTTTTTAGGAGAGAACAGTGTGCCAAAGTCCAATTGCATTCAGGCGCAGTGCTGTTGATGTTACTACTGTTTTGATAAAAAATAGCGAGATGTGGCAGACACAGCATTGCTTTTATTGCTACATTCAACGTTGTTTGGTTATTTAGGTGAGATCGTTTCGCATTAACTAGTGCTAAACTAGATGGTGGGCTGTATTAATTGCAATTGAATCTCATCTAAAAGGTATATTACTGCACCCCACGTATTCAACCGTGGAACATGTGTTTATTCTTGTTAATTTTAAGTTTGTGTCATATTTAATTAGTGCGGTATATTTTCCACCAAATTCAGCTATTGATAAATACGCCGCCCCTTGCTACTCTGTTGAATCATTAGCTAATATATATCCCAGTTGTAAAGTAGTAGTAAACTTATTCTACTAGGAGATTATAATCTACCTGCAGCGTTGTGGATAAATGATGAGTTAGGAATTGGAGTAGTCTGCAATAAAACTTACGAATTGGCTACTAAATATGCAATTTAGTAGCCAATTCGTTTGGATTTTTAAACTGCATTGAATGCATAACAATACCCAATAGTAGGGGTGTGTTTTTAGACTTGTGTTTTACAAATGATCGTGATGTAAATGTGGCAATGGCTGTTGATGTTCTGTTAAATGTGATACCAACTGTGATATTTTAAAGTGTAACTATGTTTTTAATGATTTTAAATTTGCAGATTTTAGCGTTATCAATGGTTTTTTATTGAGTGTTGATTGGTCTCTACTTTTTTATAACTGTGATATTAATGTATGTGTTGATTTATTTTATTTTGTTTTGTATTATGCAATTGATTGTTACGTACCTAAAAAACTGTGGCGTGAAAACAACTTTCCTATTTGGCTTAGCAAGGAACTGATTTTACTTACTAAATTGAAATAAGTTGTTTATAAACATTTTAAATCGTCAAAACTTCTATCCGATTGTTTGAATCTATTCGCACTTTATGTAAAAGTCTTAGCGCTTGCTTTTGCAAGCAGTATATTGCACGAACCGAGAATAATATTTAAACAAATCTAAAGAATTTCTGGAAATTTGTCAACGAAACCAGAAAATCCAATGGCTTTCCGTCTACAATGTACTATGGAAACCTAATCTGCACTAATGGGGATGATTATGTCAACAAATTTGCAGATATTTTTTTACTATTCTGAAGTTTATACAGCTCCAACGTTTGAGTTTCAAAACAACGTAATACATTCAAACTTTTCAATTAGTTTGTTTGATGTTTTTAAAGGTATTTAATACCTTAAAAAGTAACCTTAGCACTGGCCTAGACGGCATCTCTTCCATGATGTTGAATGAATGCATTTATTCCATTTCTATGCCGTTACATCTACTTTTTAATGCTTCCTTAAGCAAATCTAAATTTTCTAATATGTGGAAACAAAGCTACAATATGCCTTTATTTAAATCTGTGGTTAAGGAAGGCATAACTAACTATATAATTATATGCATTCAATCTGCTATTCCTAAATTGTTTAACCAATTTGTAACTGAACAAATACAATGGATGTGTAAAAGTATTATAATTGATGAACAGCGTGGTTTTTGTGAGAGTCGTTCTACACTTACTAATTTATTGTCCTACAAAAATTATATTTTTGGATCAATAGTACAAATTGATTTTATTGACACCGATTTTTCAAAGGCTTTTGATCGTATGAGGCACAGTATTTTGTTAGCTAAGCTTCATGCTTTAAGTTTTTATCATGCTGTGGTTTTATGGTTATCTAGTTTTTTTAGTTTTTTGAAAAATTATAGTCAATGTGTAAAAATTAATAATTTTCTTTCACAGTCAATTCTTGTATCTTCAGTTGTTTCCCAGGGATCACACTGCGGTCCAATTCTGTTCCTGCTTTTTATCAATGATATTCTTCAGTGTATTCATTCATCGTCTTTTTTTTTATTTGCTGGTGATCTAAAGCTTTACAGTAGAATATCATCTGTTAATGATTGTCATCTGTTACAACGAGATTTAGATTCTGTAAATGCTTGGTGTCATAATAATTATCTTTTTCATAACGTTAACAAAAGTTTTTCAGTTAGTTTTAATAGAACACTGAATAAAATACTTTACGGTTATGATATTAATCATAAACCGTTGAAACAAGTTTCTCAAATAAAAGACTTGGGCGTAATTTTTGATTACAAACTCACATTTGTGCATATTAACTATATGTGTAACCAGACTATGAAAATGCTGGGTTTTGTTTACAGAATCTCAGTAGATTTATCCCCAAGTACGCTCAAATTACTTTATTGTTCTTTGGTGCGCTCTCATTTAGAATATGCTCCGTCAATCTGGTGCCCGTCTTACGAAAGTCATATTCAAAGTATTAAAACAATTTCAAAATAAAATTGCTCGATTATTATCTTATAAATCGGGGATTTTAGCGGTTGATTTTGATTGCAATTACATTACATGTTTGTACAATTTTCCACCACTAAAACTTCGTCGCAAAGGGCTGATCTTTTGCTTTTGCGTGGACTAGTGATGTTTGAAGTAGACTGTCCTGGGCTTCTTGCATCTCTACTATTCAGTATTCCTATTAGCGATTGACGTACCAGACAGATGCTATTGTTTAGAGAATTTACACATTCTACAAATTACGGGTGCAACAACCCACTTGTTAGGATGTGTAAACTGGCAAACTGTTTGCCAAGTTATTTTAATTGGTTTTGTACCAAATTACAGTTTAGGTTGCAATTAAATCATATTGATTGAATTGTGTACTTAAATAGTATTTTAGATTAAACTTGTTTTTTATGTATTTTTATATATTATGTATATTATTTTTGTTGATGTTATATGTTTATTTATATATTATAGTGTAGATGTAAATGGTTTAACTTTTACCGTAAATAAAGAATTATTATTGTCTAGCTGTGTATAATTAAAGTATTATCCTTAGAGACTATATCTATGTTTCTAACAGCCTTGTCAATGTCTACATTGCTACAACAACATAAACACTTTTTATGGTTAGGTATGGTCCCCATGTGAGTTTATTGTCAAAAGAAGGAATTTCACCTTGGCTATCAGCGTTAATGCGGTGTTTGGGAGTTTGGTTTTTTGAGGGGTAACCGTAAGAGCACTACTTATATTTTTATATCATTTGTGTATTCGAATTAGACTATCTGTTACTATACTCTATAGTAGTGGTGATAGTACACCACTCTGAGGGCAGTTTCTGTTAACCACTTTTCTGATTGTTGGGACGCTTACAGTGACTGTTGTTGGCGCATTTTATTAGCATGTGTTTTATTCATTTACATTTGTTGGATTAACAACATTTGTCCAAAGTATTTATTTTATAAGATAAGATAGTTTTGTCAAATGCACTAGTAGACATTTTGTCTTGTAATTACGCTGTGTAAAGCCAATTTTGTAGATTTTCTTTAAGTATATGTGTGTTGGTTTGAGTGAATTGGCGAAGTAGTAAGTGACGTTTTCTAAATTGACTTTTTTACAGTTTTTTAAGTGTATCTAGAAAAAAAAAACCTAAAAGCTATCGGGTGATAAGATTTTGCTAGGGTGTAAATTTTTACTTTTTTTCGGAGATGTTATGAGGATGTAGCGGAAGGCAATACATGCTTCATAGATTCTCACCACGTGGGACAAACTGAAATTTCTGTTGCAAAAGAGATGGTGCTTTGTATGGTGAAAAGTTTCTAATTACCCAGGTTATACGCGTATCTTCTACAAGGTGGCGTGCAGAGTTTTAGTCATTTCTTCATAGGGGTGGGATTGCAGCATCAAAGTAATACAGCATGAGAAGAATTTCTAAATGTATCTCGGTTGCTTTTGATAGGTTGGCTGTGTATGCGACAGTGAAGGTGTTTTCATCATCCTTGCAAAAAGTGTTTTATGATTTATTTTTTTCGTTGACTAATAAGTTGTTTGTAATTTTTACCGATTTAGGATGTCTACATGTTAGAACCGATTTTGATTTATTTAGATTTTTAACGATAGATAATATTTTTAAGTTTGTTGACTTAGTTAATTTTTACCAATATATAAACAAAATGGTTGTTTATTTAAAATTGAAACAATTAAAAATTTGTTTAGAAAGGGAAGTTTGATGTTTATAAAATGAGTTCTTTGTTAAATCTTTTTTAATTATGACACAAACTGCTTATGCAGTTTAATTATTAACTTATTTAATGTTAGTTGCTCTTTGATAATATTGATTTCAATACACTCTGGTTTAAACAAGATGGTACTATTTGAAAGAAATTAAAAGTATTACATTTTTCAAGACTTATTATTTCAATTTCAAGAAGTGTAGTAACTTTTTTTCATCCTCATATTTTTTGCCTTGTGGTTAATTTTATAGAGCTTTATTAAACCTATAAATTTAGAAATCTGATTTTTTTTTAATCAAAAACAGACCGAACAGATCTTGAGGTTTGTAGAATAAACTGCATTGATATTGGTGCTATTAAGTTACTTCATATCTGTATGCGGTGAATTGAGCATATGTCAAAGAAACTTTTGTGATGTGTATAAAAAATATGAATACATTGGTATTATGGTTTGTTTGTTTTGTGCTTTTTGCGCTTATTTTATATTGCACCAGTAAGTCTACGAGTAGTTTAAACATATATTGGTGTATTATGTATTAGTGATATGATAGGATATCTGGCATTACGACATTTTGGTTCTATGCTGGAGATCACTTTTATTATTAGTATTAAGTTGTATTTACTACTACTATCAACATAGTTTTAGCAAGCAAAAAGTCTTACCAAAGATGAGAGATAAAATGAGCCCAAATGATGTTTGTAATTTTTTTGGATAAAACTAAGAACGCAAAAGCATTTAAAAAGTTTAAACTCAATATTGCCAGCATAAAGAGCAAACAATGTAATTTAAGTTTAGTATGTGTTCAATAAATATTTAACTGTATGCAAGGACGTAGGGGTTCTGAGTCGGTTTGATGCAGGGAGCTATCATAGGCTTGTCCAAGCTAGTCTGCAAATTGATTTAAGACCGGAAAGAAATAAACCATTGACAAGTTAGAAACAAGCAAAGAAAAATACTAGAAAGAGCGTAGATTATCTTTTTTTTTTACCTAGGGAGGTGTTGGCCTCAATAAGTGGCCCTTAAGAATGACTTTAGGATGGTAATACCTACTGTTTTTTTTTCTGCGTAAATCCTGTTGTTATATGTTTTTGTCAAACTAGTTTAGATTTGGCAGTAGTTCGGGGTAGGCTGATTATTGCCTCGCGGATTTTTACACAGAATCTGTTGCACGCATGCTGTCCCCGGTCCTACTCTTTCCCTATAGCCCCTATCTTTTTTAATCCTTTTTATCTGCTTTGACATCTAGCTTTACATTCTTTTCTTTCTCCAATCTGTGTGTTATTTATTCTAATTATTTGGTTTGTCTTCAGATGCGTTCTTAGTTTTTTTAGGTTTTTGTTCACTTCTTCTTCATTGTATCTACTTTCCTTTATGAATAGATTATAAAATTCTATTAACTGTATTCTTTTTGGCAGTCCTAAATTTGTTAGTTTTACTTCCAGTGATATCCTTGTACCTCCATCTGGGATTACTTCTTTGTGTTTTTTTGTTGCCAGGTATTTCTAACCATCTCAAAAGTTGCGTTATCCGTCAACCTCGAGATAGCGTACCTACTATTTGGTATCTGCCTCGTTATTTTTGTTATTCTGGATTCCTTTAGCATTTCTTTTCTCCATCTCGTTATCTCTGCAATTTTCTGTAAATGTTCTTCTATTTTCTTTTATTTTTTGTATGCATAATTGTCTTGACCTTCCTTATTTCCTTCTGTTTGATCTTTTTCTTTGTTTTGTTGTTTCTATTTTGTTTCTCTTGTTTCTCTCCTTTTTCTTCTATGGCTTTTATTTTGTGTGTTTGTTTCCATTGTTTGTTTGTTTTTTTTTTCTATATTTTTCCATTGTCAAACTTCTCATTATTTTTTCTTAGTACTCTTATTGCAAAGTTTCTTAGCGCCCTCCATTTATTTTTATCTCTTAGGCATTTCTTAATCATTGTTGTTTTATCCACTTTGCTTTCCTGTATTTTTTCTAGTTCTTTTTTATCTTTCTCCTACGCTTTGCATTCTACTAGAGTGTGTTCTGCATTATTGTTTCTTTCCTGACAGAATATACATCTTTCCTCTTCTTTGATTTTTTTAATTTTTTGCAAGAACTTTCCAATGGCTCCATGTCCGGTCAGTATTTGTGTTGTATAATAGCCCGTCTTGGATTTGTTTTTTACCCATTTTTTTATCTCCGGGATTAGTTTGCTTGTCCATTCTCTCTTTTCTTCTCTATTCCACTGCCTCTGCCATCTTTCCATTGTCTTCTCTCTTGCTCTTAACTTAGCATCTTTTTTACTGGTTCCTTTTTTTATTAATTTTTTTATTTTTATTCTTTCTTCCACCATTATATTTGCGCAATTACCTCTACTGCCTTTTGTGACACCGTTCTGTAAGCCCTGCAGATCCTTAACGAACTGGCTCTTGTAGCTCCTCTTATTTCATTTCTGTTTTTTTTGTCTTCATGGCTTTTCCCCATGTTTCTGCGGCGTATAAAAATTTGTTTCTTGCTGCTGTTGCTATTAACCTTCTGGCTTCTTTTTCTGGACTTCCGTTGTTTGGCATGAGTTTACCGAGCTTTCTCTCTATTTCCTTTGTTCCCATAACTGCTTCCTTAACCTGTTCATTCTATCCTTTTGCTTCAAGTGTCACCCCGAGGTATTTGATTTTTTTCTCTATGGTTATTACTTGGTCTCCTACCTGTGTCTATAACGTAGATCATCTGGCCAAGAGAATAAAAACAGGTATCCAAAAAACAACAAAAAAATATGCTCAAGAGCGAAACGTCAAGTAGACTCTAAACTAAGTGCAAACATTGTGGAAATGATGGAAGAAAAAAGACACATGAAAGGTAGAACAGTGGAGTTTAAGGCACTAAACAGACTAGTAAAGAAAAACATACAGCAAGACGTACGAAGATATAAGACCAAAACAATTTAAACAACAACCAAAAATAACTCTAATATGAAAGTCTTAAAATCAAAACTTTCAAATGGAAGAACACGAATAACCAAGCTCAAAAACAAGCAAGGAATTGTAATCTCAAACTCAGAACAAATATCCCAAATAGTCGAAAACTTCTATACTGATTTATATGCATCAAAAACACCAAATTGAGAACTGGCAGAAGGTAGAGTATTGAACGAGGGATCAGAGGATATGCCGGAAATATTAATACAGGAAATTAAATCTGCTCTGAGTAAGATAAAAAATGGCAAACGTTTCGAAGAAGATTGTATTACAGCCGAGATGCAAAAGCTGGGTAGAAACACGGTAGAAAAATTGATACAAACATTGTTGAATAAATGCCTGAAAGATAGTGTGTTCTTTTTAAAAAAGGGGACACAACAAACATTGAAAACTATTGTCCTATCAGTTTACTATTGCTACTCTACAAACTATTAATTAAAATTATATGTAACAGGTTACAAAAAAATTAGATTTCTATCAGCCAGTAGAACAGGGAAGCTTCCGGAGTGGATTCAGTACAATTGACTACTTACAAACACTTTGCACCGGAATAGAGAAAGCTACCGAGTATAAAGTACCAATCTACCTGGCATTTATCGATTTCCACAAAGCCTTCAATTCGATTGAAACGTGGCAATCTTAAAATCTATGAGGAATGCAAGAATAGACTCAAGATAAGCTGCCATCATTGAAAATATCAATAAAAGTGCTACATTACATTTCAAGATTAAAGAAGAACTAACCACCAATAAAATAAACAAAGAAAGAAGAGTGCGTCAGGGAGATACTATCTCACCAAAGTTAAAAGCTATTTATCCTAAGCTTAGAAGATTGGTGGAACATACTTCAACCACCTCCGTTTTGCGGATGATATAATCTTAATATCAAACGATCTCTTAGAGCTGGGAGAGATGCTACAACAACTAAATGCAGCTTCCAAAAGTATAAGGCTAAAAATGAACAAAAGGAAAACAAAAATAATTAGTCCAGATAATTTTCACATCTTGCTAGACGACGTGGAAATTGAATGTATAGACTATTATACATACCTTGGTCACGTCATTAAACTTGAAAAGAAGAATCAAACAGCAGAAATCACAAGACAAATCGGTATCACGTGGGTGGCGTTTGGAAAATTACGATATATATTAGAAAACATTGACATACCAATAAATCTAAAAAAAGAAAAAGTTTACGACGCATGCATATTACCAGTGGCTACATATGGCTTAGAAACAACAAGTTCTAAAAAGTAGAGTTCAAACCGACTAAGAACAACACAGCAAGCGATGGAATGATTTAGGCTTGGGAACTTGTTAAGGGATCAAATCAGGAATAAGGTAATCAGAGAGGATCAAGGGTGACTGACATTATTGAACGCATTGCTCAGCGCTAAAATGGTGTTGGGTAGAACACGTCGCTAGACAAAACATTGACAGATGGACAGTCAGAGTAACTTATTGGCGGCCGAGGAAAACAAAAAGGAACAGAAGCAAGCCACAAAGGAGATGGTTGGACAATATCAAGTCGGCCATTGGTAGAGACTGGTTTCAAATGGTTCAAGATTGCCAGATGTGGAAAATACACGGAGAGGCTTATGTCCAGGAGTGGATGTTAGAAGGCTGATAAAGAAGAAGAAGAAAGATGCAGATCTAACTGCAATTGATAATTTGGTATTTAAAAACGTGTGAAAGGAATAGTTTTTGTCCATTTGTGTTGATATTAAACTGCATTACCACATAAATGCTTAGAAAAAAGCGTTGTAAAAACCGTGCATTAGCCTTGCAGTTTTAGATGTTATTACAAACAGTATAAAAACAAAGCTCTAAGAAATTAAAACAATCACGTTTACTGCCCAAAACTACTACTACTCAAAAATATTTACAACTTCACACACTTCACTCTAAAATCAACGAAATTAAAATAAGTACGCCAGCGAGGTACCATTTTGCCTAAACTGTTCACGTCAAATTTAGGTGACATTTTTAAAAAACTTAAATGTGACTTGAAAGGTATAAAGATAGATTGCACCTTAATAATTTACGTTTTGCTGACAAAATCGTCTTAACCTCAAGTAATGGATATGCTGCAACAATTCAACGAAACAGACAAAAAGTTGGACAAAACATTAATAGCAAAATGATAAAGATAATGAGTCTATTTAAGCCCCAGATATTGATAGAAAATAGAATTATCAAATGCGTAAACTTTCACATGTAAATTGCTTTTCTACTTATCAAGAGGTTTACTGTAATTAATAGGTTTAAACTAAATTCCAGAAATTATTGATTTGCGATTAATAATAAAAAACTCACTACAAATTGAATTATGGGTCTTGTTTTTTTTGTAAGTCGTTTTTGATAATTAAAAAATGCTATAAGAACAACTAAATAAGACAAAAATTTTTTTTTTACATAAAATATGATTGAAAGTTGCAAAAAACTTTTAACAAGGACGACTAGCTGGTGCATAAAATATGAGTTCTTCTACGTGTAATACTTTACATAAAATTTAGCAGCATTAATATATGAACTAAGTGCTACTCAAAAATTAGACAAATCGATGAAAATGTTATTTAAAAGTGAAAAAGCCAGCCCATGCCGTAACTTGCAAAGCATCATTACAATAAAGCAGGGGATTTTATTAAAATGACTTCAGAAATACTTTGAGTTTAACAGTGGAAATTAATTTTACTTAAAAAAAAAATTATTAACAAGGTCACGGAGAGGCTTAGATTGATTAAAATGCGGTTAAGAAAAATACAAATTGAATCTTTAGCGTTAAATGTTTTACATCATTCAAAAAACGGTCGCAAAATCTACAAAATTGACTAGTTACTGACGAGGTCTAGTATTTGGTCCACTCACACACTTAAATTAAATGTACTTATGATTATAGACACTAATCATGTATTAGAGAGAGACTGCAAGAGTACGGCCGATTGCCATTTCACAAAAGATTTTTTTTTTGTAATTACTATCTTGAATTAATAAATTTTCTTAAAAATGACTTGCCAAAGCTAGAGCTTGAGCCTGTGAAAATTTAGGCGCCGAGAGATATGATAAAAGAATTAAATTACTTTACAACTTACAACAAATTCTAAGTTCCCAGAATAGCAATACATAGTTAGAAATGGAAAAAAATCAAACTCTTGGAGTAGGAAGTGTGAAGTTTGAAATAAAAATAAATGGTAAAAATACTATTTTTAACTGTTATTTTTTGTGGGCGTAGTGAGGTGTTGGTCTCAACAAGTGGCTTCTAAGAATTATTAACGCATGGCAATACTTTTCGGTTTTATTCTCTGCGTAAGTCCTGCTGTTAATTTGTCTTAGTCATTGTTTCTAATTTGGTACTAGTTTGAGGTAGGTTGGTTTTGGCCTTGCGGAATTTACGCATTCTGCTGCGATAAAATATGCTATCCCGGTCGCAACATGTGTTACCGCTTTTTTAACCTGTTTATACTTTCCCTTTTTTTTAAGTTTTGTTTTTTTTTCTATGGGTATTATTTGTTCACCTACCTGTATTTTTTTATTTTTCCTGTTGGTCCTCTTTGTCGATAGCCATGCCGTTTTGGTTTTCTGCAGAGCCAGATCTAACCTTTTATTTCTCATCTATCTCTTTATCATTTCTATTGCCAACTCTAATCTTTTATTTAATATTTTTATGGCTATATTTCTACCTACCAAAGCTACGTTATCCACAAATGCCGTTATTGTCACTCCTTTCTGCAGCCGCATCTTAAGTAGCTGATTATAAACTAAAGTCTATAGTTTAGGACCTAGTGCAGAACCCTGCGGTATTTCTCTAGTCAGTCTAAATTTTCCATTTTTCTCCTGAAGGTAGCTCCATATTATTTTGGTAATTTTATTTGTCAGTTCTCTTTTTTTGCTGTTTTTATAATTGCTTCTTATAGAATGCTGTTGAACGCATTTTGTATATCTAGCGCTATTATGACACAGTATTGTCTTTTTTGTATGGTCTATTGTTTGCTTCTTTTGCTATGGCTTTTACCTTTCTAATGGCTTCTAGAGTCGTTCTTCTCTTTGTAAATTCATATTGTTTTTGTTCCCATTCTCTTTTTTCTTCTATTGTCTTTTTAATTCTTATGATAACTTTTTCCATAATTTTTGTTAATGTGTTGATCAGGCATATTGGTATATACGTCGTTGTATTGCCTGTTTCCTTCTTTTTCTTAAATAGTACTAGATTTGCATTCTTTCAGCAAGCCGGAAAAATTCTTTTCTTCAGACATCTGTTTATTCTTTGTGTTATCTATATTTCATTTTCCTCTAGCGCTGCTTTCACTATCTCCGTTATTATCTTGTCTGGATCTAGTACCTTATTATTAGGTAGTTCCCTTATAATCTGTTTTATCTCTTCCACTGTTGCAGATACTGTTTCTGTTTTGTCAGCTATTCTTGATGGTTTTTCTACAACTCCTCTAGTAGGAAACAATTTTTTAATGATTATTACTTTATTCTCTTCTTCCTTTAAGCACACTGCTTTTATTCCTCCTCATTACTATTTTGTATGGTTTGCCCCAGGGATCCTTGTCTACGGATTCTAACATTTCTTTCCAGCATTTTTTTTTACTGTCTTTGATGGCTTCCTTTAAAGTTTTTCTGACATTTTTCAGTTTTTCTTCAGTTTTATCAAAATCTCTTCTTTCCTTCTTATTTGTCTTTTGACTTTTCTTGCTGTTTGTATTGATTTCTTCCTGCTTATTAACTGTAGAACGACTGATATGTACCGCAGTTAAATTAAAACTTGATATAAAACATTAGACAAAAGATTCTATTCTAAGAAACAAACTAAAAATGTAAATTTAAAAATGATGCAAAAGGTACGTACTTAATTTGATAATTACCTTGGACTATACAGATGAAGCATATGTAAAAAGGGAAAAAGAAACACTGCAAACATGGAACGCCTGGAACATCAAAACAAGCAATAAATGAAATATTAAAAATTTATAAAATAAAAGTTGAAGAAGAAACGAAACTGTGTCAAGGATGCACCATTTTGAGCTAAAGACGAACGCGCCACTAAAACATACAAACTTGATAGATACGTCAAAATATTATGTGGGTTCTATTGATAATTATACAAACTTTAATAAACTTTTTTTTGTCAAAGTTAAAGAAGACGATGAAAAAGGTAGAAAACCATAAGCAGAACAAAGCAGATAGTTTGGTTATATCCCCTGAGAAAGACTTGAAAACGTTCTTCAAATTTTACACATTTGCGTTAATTAATTATATTGGTTAAAAATAAAAACAAATAATTTAAATTTACATTTATTTTTTATTCATTAGATTAGATTAGATTTTTTTTATTAGTATTATTAATTTTTTAATAAATTCATTGAATATTATGAAATCCTTATGAAAAATATTTTAATATTTAATATGGAAGAAATAGCTCCCATGATATGTAAATAAATTCCTACAAAAATATAAGATTCTCATACAGAAAATAATTCCCAGTCTGAAAGATATTAAAATGGTACAAGAGCTTGTACAAAGCGATTGTGATCCGCATCATAGGACATTCCAATTTTGAGCGTAGAAATTACTTAAATATTGGTTTTAACGAATGGTGCGTGTTTTGTACGGCACTGATGTAAATTAGAAATGGACGGCCGTGAGTAATACTCTCGTATTCAATTCCCGATAATGAGCTGGTTGTATTACTACTCCGGTATATATGCACTTCTATTTGCGTTGATTAGGAATTATGTGTGCTAGCTTAATTTCCATAGCAACAACTCCATACGGGAATCCATGCTGAATCAAAACAAGATTAAATGAGGACGTTAATATATTGTTTACTTCAATTATTATGATTGTATCATTTTAAATTGATTTTATTGGATTAAATATTAGTTCTGTTATTAGGGGTTTAATTTAAATTATGTAATATTTGCTATTTTTATATTGAGTTGAAACAAAAATAGATAATCTTAAGTTATGCGTCATAAAATTTATTTGATGCAGTTTATACAGGATAAGATTATCTATACACAATGTGTCAAAAGTGCAAAACACCTCTGAATGCACATACACAAGAAACTTAGGTATTCAATTGGGAGTCTAGTTGACAAAATGAGTATCCATGTAATTTACGAAGGCACTACACCATTCAAGAAAACAACGCAAATTAAAGCAAAAAATTTATGGTTACGGTTCTAAAAACGCGGATGAAATTTTAATATTAAGTATATGGCAAGTAGGACAACAATAATAAAGCATATCTACTTTTTTCTTACTTTTACTTATTTTTTGAGTTGTAAATATACACTTATTTTGTAATGGCTTTCATTGACTTATAAATAAAAAAATAAACAATCATCGCTTCCAAAGTACTTGAAAACAATACAAATACCTCTTAATAGGCTTATGAGCATGCTTATTGTTCTTCTGTTTTAATAGATCCTATTAGGCTCGCTGCTTCTTGCAACATTTTTTAACGTAATCTGACGTCATGTACTGTTTATATAAGTATCTATATTTTTTAGAGTTTGGTATTATTTATCATCTGCTTTTTTGTTTATATAATAACACATTACTGAAACATACAGCATTATTTTGTATTTGTAAAAGATATCTTGTAATAGAACAATTTAACTGATTTTATACCTAGTCTATTCAAATTTAGAATAGTAGCTGCAAATGTTTTGGATCAATGTGTGATACGTTAATTTATTTATTGATTAGCCGATCTTAAAGACTTACAATGTGTTGGATTCACTTTCAGAAGCGCCTACTGACAAAACTTTCTCCAAATTAAATACTTGGAAGTTTGACACCTAGTGGTCTCAATGAAGAACTTGTTTTACAATATAAAAAGGCATCAAGAATTATTTAGTTGTCAGGCTTTACTTTCTGGAACTGGAATGTTTTTTCAAAATGACACATCGATATTTATCTTAAAAATATGAAATGGAGGAAGGGGAGAAAAGATAAAAATGATAAGATAGGGAAAACAGAGGAGTGGGAAATTAGGGGAACTTGATTTATTAATATAGAAATGAGAATCAAGAAATTTGCCAAACAGACGCAGCAATTTATTCCATTTTTGCGTTGAACGTGAAGCTAGGACTGCACCAAACATTGTCAAGGGTTTTTGGCGGTGGAAGCCAAAGACAAATTATGGTCTTTGTTAGTCACCAGTTTTTTAATCTTTGTATACCATTTTCGACGGCGGAGGTTATAATAGAAGGTCTTTGAAGCATTGGTCAAGTTTCTTTTGACTTGCGTTAGAATTTTCTTAAGCTTTTTCAACCAAGATGTTTTTTTTAAACAAAAACATGTGTGATTTCTGGGGGGTCGTAGCTCTCTTCTAAAGTTTAAAAAAGTTGGACTAAAGTTTGTGGATTTTGATGCAATTGTATTTACTGCAAAAGACAACTTTGATAACTCTGGTAGAAATTTGTCCCAGTTTTTATGCTTTTTTGCAATTATTGATTTTAACGTCTTATTAGCAAGTTTGACTGGGTTGGCTGGAGAAGTGATCACAAGAATCTTAATATGACGTTCTTTTAATTCTTGTAACAAAATTTTATATTTTCCACTAATAAAAAGGGACCATTATCTACAATACAATACAATTTGTTTCGGGCTTTCAAACTTTAGGAAAACTTTATCTTTCAACAATTGGACTATTTTTTAAGACGTAGCAGCTTGAAGAAGTTTATACTCTACCCATTTGTTAAAGCGATTTTGAACTACTAAAAGAACTTTTTTTTGTTTTGATCTGGGGAAAGGTCCCATAAGATTTGCAATAATTGTGTGAAATGTCAAAGTTATTTGTGGTGGGGTTACATTTCCTCTGCGATCTTCTTATGAAATAGTTTGTACTGATGATAGACTGGACATTTTTAACATAGTTTTTTATTTCTGAAATCATTCTTGACCAATAGTATTTTTTTGTCATCCGGTTTATAGTTTTTGCAATACTCATATGCCCGACATCAACAATATTATGGTTTTCTTGCAAAATGGTTGTTTTGTGTGTGACAGGTACACACATTTTTTATGGGTTTTCTAAAAATGGCAATACAATATTTTATCACTGATGGTCCACTTGGTGGTAATCTTACGGCACTTTTTATCCATTGTGGAATAGTTTTTTTTTTGGTCTACTGAGGGATCAGCTATTTTAACAAATAACTTGTTTTTTGTCTATTTAGAAGAGAACGGCTCTTATGTTAACGTTGGAAAAGTAGGTATGTAGAAAAAAAGTTTTTGAAAGTCAGTCACAAGTTAGGATTGGAACTTTGGTCAATAATGTTTTTAATTTTTGGAAAAAATGTTTCTGTTTTGGGACTTCAGTAAAACTTGTTTAGTTTTTGGAATAATTTATGCAGTAGTGTTAGTAGAGAAGCAGCTCTTAGAAAGACTCAACCTTTTTTTACGGTTGTAGGTGACTTTATTTCTAAGTTTGCTGTTACTTTATCCGGATCTGATTTTATTCTTTTGTTACCATATGTAATTAATTTAAGACTGGCGGCAATAAATCGACTACTTTTAAATTGGACATATGTTCTTCAAAAGTTGTTCAAAGGACGATCGTGTCGTCCAAGTATGCAAATGTTTTAGGTTTTATATTTGGACAAATAATGGCGTCTAACAGTTGTTGGAAAGTAGTAGGGGCGGAGTGTAAGTCAAACCCCATTACCTGAAATCCAAATAAATCTTGCCCTGTCACAGTGAAGGCTGTGATAGGCTAACTATTTTTGTCCAATGGTATTTGCTAGTAGCCATTTTGCAAGTCTAATGTTGCCAAATATTTAGCTCACAGTAATTTGTCAAATATGGCGTTAATGTAGGACAACGGGTAAGCATTTTTGCAAGACACTTTATTTATTAAACAAACACGACTTTTGATATTTTTTCTTTTTGGATTGAACGATTGGGGTGCTCCATCGGCTGTTAGATGTTTTCATTATACTACAGATCTATTCCGACTACTATGTCGACGAACAAACCCTCAAATGTTAAAAGGTAAAAGTATCTATAATACTTTTAACTTTTAATGAGAGTTTATATTTAAAATTAATGACATTTTGACAACCATCAACAACGCAGGCCATAATGGGATCGGCTTATATAAGAACAAGCTGACCCAACAAAAATGGTTTGAGGATTTCTGCAGGCGTTGCGGCGATGGCTTAGTAATTCTTATCTCTACCAATGGGTATCATTGGAATAATTGGAAGAAGTAGTACCTCAGATCTTCCAATAGAATTTAAATCTTTTTTTGGAGTTTTATACTAAACTGGTTGATTTTGATTTACTTTCCCCGATTGGATTATGGGTCCGTAAGATGACTAGAAATGTACTGGAGGTTGGTATGTTTGTTTGTCTAGTTGCACATTTTTGTGTTCATCAGTTAGCTGCATTAAACCAGCAAGGGTGACAAAATCTCTTCTGCGGATATTTTCTCGGTAGTTGGGAAGTAGATTGGAATATATTTTTTCCATTCCGGCACCGTGTAGCGTAGTGGTTATCTCTTAGAGTGGTCTTGTTTGTAACTAGCTTGGGGATGTTGTAGATATTTGTATGTTAGCAAAAAGTCTAATTAAATAATGGACGGTTTCAAAAGATTATTTATTCCAACAGTTATTAATCATTTATAAATACTCCACTACATGTAATTATAAATTCCTAAAAACATAATTAAATTCATAACGTGACTATCCAACACGTGCAACCAATAAATTAAATTAATAAACTAATTTCTAGAATCAACTAAATAATATTATCATACTAAAAATATAATCAACACAAAATAATTAATTAATTAAACACACCGGAAGGTAATTAGCCATAAACCCATAAGGCACAAAATATTATTATTACAATAAGTGTTGAATGTAGAAACGCAAATGAAAGATTTTTTTGAGTTTGTCGCGTTTGAAAAGAAAGGTCACATTTTATAAATTTATAGAAATAAAATTTATTATAAAGAACGTATAAAAATACGGTTTTCCGCGGGAAAAACCTATGCTCTTCAACCGGTATCATATTTTCATGTCGCGAAGAAGGGTTTGAATAGAAACATAATAATGTTCTGCTTTCTCACCCGGTGCATGAGTAAACAAACTAACAATAGGGAGGGAACAAAAGAAACTTTCAAAATCACTTAAAAATTGAGAGTATGTTTTCCAATCTTTTTTGCCGTTTCGGTACTAGAGTAAAGCATTGTTGCTGAACAATTCATCTATGTGTTCGAGGAACACACTTGATTTATCGAAATGAATACCCTATGTCTTTACCACGACTTTGTTTGGCGGGTAATGTCTAACTCAATGTATTTTTTTTTAATCCATAGTCCCGTAACCAAGTAAATGGATAGGATCATAATTTTTCCGTCTAAAGGCAAATTAATTTTAGTTAATTTGGCCACTTCATTTTTGCCGTCTGTAAGATCTTCAACACATCTATATTTTGGGGTTTTATTATGATATACTTTACTTATTTTTTCATTTTAATTGCACTTATTTGCAATATTTAACCACGACGTTTTTTTTGTTTTAAAGCGGGTCTAAGAAAGATAATAGGTTTTTTATACTTGCGTACACATTTTAATTATCTGGGATGAATATTTTTGATTAAACTGGTTTAAGCAAGATTACAGTTTTTTTTTTAAACGAATGGGTACATTAGCCGGAATTAGTTGTTGTTTTTTAAAAACAGGTTTCTTTTTTAACAGAGCTTTGCTTGGGCGCGAAATTAAAACGTACTTTTTGCCGCACTTTTTTGGGGGAGAGTCGAAGTTTCTAAGCCGACTCAAACCTGAGTAGCTGAGTAGAAAGAGTGCGACTGCGGGATTAATTTTAATTAGGGAGTAAAAAAAGGTAAACAAATAATAATAATAAAATATATTTTATTAACTTCCAAAATAAAATAGTCGCGGTCAATGTCCGACGGAGAACGGACGCGCTCGCGAATGTGCATAAAGGCGATTTAAATAATGGTGAATAATCTACGTCATTTAAAAAATTAAAAATTCTGTGAATTAGAACAAACAGTGGAAAGGTGAAAAGTTTATTGTGAAAGTTCAAAAAAGTGTAAAACTGTGATAAGGACACATTAAAAAATAAAGGTGCGGTCGTGTTTTAAAACACACTCGTGTCGTGACGCGCGACACGTCTAGTGTTACATAATAAAACATAAACGCGGAAACAGCAATTCGATATTAATTAAAAGTGAAACTAGGCCAAGGGTCAAAAAACGTAATAAGATGGATGCATTTTTAAAAAGCGGGATGTTGCAAAGAACACCGCCGGATAAAAAAATAGATAAAGAATTAGGTCAAACGAATCAAAAAAGAGGGAGAGAAATAGGTTCGCCAGGAGGTAACAACGAGGCGAAGAGAGCAAATAACCCCACAACAATCCAAATAATGGGGAAATTAATTAGAGAGTTAAAAAACTTAACCAGTGAGTGTACAACCACTAAACTGGAAATTAAAAAGGTGGCGAATCAACTAGAAACAAATATGGAGAGAATGGAATTTGAAGAAATCCAAAAAAAAGAACAGGAGAATGAAAATAAATCAAAAATAGGAATAGAAATGTCGACACAGACAATGGAAACTGGAGATAATAGGGAAGAAAACCGTAAAAACCATTTCATCTCGGACGAGGAGATATTAAAAGTGGATAATGAAGAGGATATAAAAAATATTATAAATAAAGAATGGAGAGATACAGACTATAAATATGTAAACGTGAAAAAAAAAACCCAATAATGGGAAAGGAAATGGATACAGGACTTTTAATAAATAAAGATGAAATAGGCAAAGAAGGTGGTATCTTACAACAAGCAAAAATAAAATACCCTGAACTAATGGAGGAAGAAGGAGAAGATGAAACGCCATATATAGAAATAGTTAAAAATCTAAGCGGAAAAAATGTGGGAAAAGTACACATCATTAAGCAGAAAATCGAAACGGCAGGGAATAAGGAGATACTAATAGCTATCAAAAAAATGCTTATCAAAACAAAAACATTAAGTATTGAAGAAATAAATATACCAATACCAACGGAAATTATGGCAAGAGATGCAAAAAAAATTATGGAAATAGCAGGAAGAAGAACTAACACAAAAATAAGACTGTGCGTGCCAACACAGGGACAGGTAGCGGAGACACATAGAGAAAAAAAAAACAGGTACGGAAACAGGTGCTATAGTAGTGAGCAAACAAGGTGTCACATATGCAGATTTGCTGAGACAGGCAAAAACCCAGATAAAAGGATCTACGTTCAAGGAGGTAAGAGAAACAAAAAAAGGGGAGTTGTTACTAATTACAAAGGGTAATGAGACGGAGAAAAAGATAGAAAAAATTAAAAATGGAATGGAAGGCTGCAATGTACGAAAAGCCAGCAACAAAACTACAGAACTGGTGATAATAAAAGATATTAGCCCGGAAATTAAGAGAGAAGAAATACTGGAAGAAATTATGAATAAAGTGAACACAGAAGGAAGTACAATAATTTCCATAAAGAAAGGTTATAGAGAAAAACAAACCGCTATAGTCAAAATGGACAAAAAAATAGCAGAACAGATAATAGGAGAAGGAAGAATAAACATAAGACTCATAAGATGCAGAGTAGAGAAAGTTAAAGCAAATGAAAGAAAATGTTATAAATGCTGGAGGAAAGGACATGTAGCGGCAGAATGCAATGGGGAAGACAGGTCTTCGCTATGTATAAAATGCGGAAAGGAGGGACATCAGGTTGCCGAATGCAGAAACAAAGAATACTGCATTGAATGCAAAGTATTAGGACACAGAACGGGAGAGAAAAGTCCAGCTACAAAGAAAAAAGAAATGAGGAAAACAAAGAAGAATATGGAGGACAACAACCCAGATAACTGGGAGAACAGAAAGAAAAAATAGTATCACATAATGTATAAGTTTATACAAATAAACATAGGGAGGGGAAGAGAGGCTCACGATTTACTAATAGCAACAGCGGAGAGAGAGGAAATAGACCTAGTGCTAGTGAGTGAACCTAATAAAAACAAACTAAATGGTAAGTGGATAAGAGACAAAGGAACAGATGCAGCAATTTTAGCTAGGGGGAAGTGTAGGTACAAGGTGGAAAGATGGAGAACACCAAAAGAAGGAATAGTGTGGGCAGAAGTACAAAACATGATAGTATACAGCTGTTATATCAGCCCAAACTGCGGTCTGGAATACTATCGCGAGTGGATAGAAGAATTAGAAAGAAGTTTAAGAAAACAGAAAAACAAAAAAAATATTGTAGGAGGAGATTTCAACGCAAAATCACCGAGATGGGGAGGCTACAAGAACGATTTAAGAGGAAAAATATTAGAGGAGATGATAGCAGGGTTAAATTTTACAATCTGCAACAAAGGAGACAAACCGACGTTTGTAAGAGGAAGCTCAAAATCACATATTGACATCACCATAGCAACGTGGGAAATGGCAAAAATAATAATTGAATGGACCGTGACTGAAGAAGATTCACTGAGTCTTCACAAACATATACAATACAATACAATACAAAGGAGAAAGGAAAACAGGAGCACACAAGAGAAGGTTAATGGAACGTAAGAAAAATGGACAAGAAAAAGATTAAGAGAGGCATGGAAACAGAAGAAGTGACAGAAAACAAAAATATTGAGAAAAGATGCGAGAGGTACTCAGAAAAACTGAGGAAAGCGGCGGAGGAAGCAATTCCTAGGTACAGGGAAGGCGGACGAAAAGGACCATACTGGTGGTGTGAGGAAAAAATAGAATGCAGGAAAAACACAATACAAACAGCAAGGAAAATCAAAAGGCTGAGAAGAAGAGGAGTGAACACAGAGGAAATAGAAGAGAAACTAAAAAACGACAGAATTTTTTTAAAAAAGGCAATTAGGGATAGCAGAAAAAGATGCTGGAAAGAAATGATAGAATCTATAGATGGGGATCCTTGGGGAAAACCGTACAAAATAGTGATGGACAAATTGGGTGGAAGAACAAAAGGAATCTGCTTAAAAGAAGACGAAGAAGAAAAAGTCATAATTAAAAAACTATTTCCCAAGGGAGAACCAGTAGAAGAACCAGAAACAAAAGAAGAAGAAGCAACAGTTATGGCACCAGTGGAAGAGATCAAAGAGATCATAAAAGAATTGCCTAACAACAAAGCACCAGGTCCGGACAAAATAACAACAGAGATTGTTAAAGCAGCTTTAGACGGAAACGAGATAGAAATAACTCAAATAATTAACAGGTGCCTAAAAGAAGGAACTTTCCCAAGATGTTGGAAAGAAGCCACTCTGGTACTGATTGAGAAAAAAAAAGAAGCAAGAAAAGCAACATCATACAGACCAATATGCTTAATCAACACACTGGCTAAAATAATGAAGAAAGTTATTGTACGGAGAATAGAACAAGAAATAGAAGAAAAAGGAGGATGGGATAAAGAACAATACGGATTTACCAAAGGAAAAACAACTTTAGGAGCTATTGAAAAAGTGAAAGCAATAGCAAAAGAAGCAAACAGCGGAACGCAGAGGAAAAGGCAACACTGTGTAATGATAGCGTTGGACATACAGAACGCGTTTAATAGCGTATCATGGGCAGCAATCATAGAGGCGGCAAAGAAGAAAGAACTGAACAGAAAAACAATCAAGATTATATGGAGCTACTTACAGGACAGAAACCTAGTGACCAAAAATGGAAGATTCAAACTTACTAGAGGGGTACCGCAGGGCTCAGCACTGGGACCATAACTGTGGAACCTTGTCTATAACGAGTTACTTCGAATAAAGATGCCGGAAGGCGTGTCAATAACAGCATTTGCGGACGACATAGCAGTAGTAGGTAAAGTCGTAGAAATAGAAGTACTAAAAGGAAGATTAGAGCTGGCAATTGATATGATACAAATATGGATGAGAAGTAAGGGCTTAAAACTAGCAACACAAAAAACTGAGGCGGCATGGCTATCATTTTAAATAAATAATATCATGTTAGTATTCTATTGCTATATATAGATTAATGTAAAAAAAAAGAAAATTTATACAATACCTATTTGTTGTTGTGACATACTAAGTAATTTCTAAATATTTCATATTAAAATTTAAAAAAAAATTATATCTACAGGTTTTGCCAAAAATAAAATAGATTGGGTTTCACTAGAATCCAGAGAGCTTATCTAACTTTAAATATCAAAAAAAATCACCCAATTGACTAAAACAAACTCAATCAGTTCAATGATGAGGTTACTTTTTAGGCTGATAAGCCAAATATCTAAACTCAATGGTGAGATAAAGAAGGCAATTAAAAAGTACAAAAATTGCTAACAATCCGTTATTGATTTTTCCAACAAAGATAATAATCTAATGTGTAAAAATAAGCGTACACCGCTTCCTTTTATTTATGGCAAAGAAACTTTGAATATACTTTGGAAAACAATGCCAAATTATTTGCTGACAATTCCAATGCCGTTCTACGACAAAGTCTTAGATTTGGACCACTTAAAAAAAATCCACAAAAAAGTAAGATATTGTCTGCAGCGTACTGATTCTGCTTTAATTTTTAAATTAGTTTGGCCGTATAAAGTAAGCGATATGATTCCTCATTTTAAACCAAAATTAGAACCAGATTCGGAATGCATCCCAAACAAAGCTTGAAAGCATTTTTTTACAAGGCTGTAATGTTTTTAACTAACATTTCAAATACAATGCTAAGAACATCCCATTTTTGTATTAATAAAAAAGTTTTAATAAAGTTCCAGATATTTTTCCTAAAATAACTTTGGACAAAATCAGGAATCACACGGAAGCTAAAAATCTATTGCCATTTTTTTGTATAAAACTCAGAAAGAATCTTTCTGTTCAAACACACAGAAACTATCCTGCAAGAAAAAAAAATTGGAGTTTTGTACATTTATGCAAAAATTTAGAAAACTTAATAAATTATTTTTATTCTAATTTGTTAAATATACCCTAAGGTTTTCTTAATTTTAAAATGAGCAGACAAAAAAAACACCTTGCAACAAATAAACACTTTACCTATACGGACGCCAACACGACCATCTATTGCAGGCGCTGCAACCATTGCCACCGACTGCCAACAATCTGCATGCCGCCACTCAACTATTACGCCTTGCTTCTGAACGCATTTAGACTTTAACACTGCAAGAAGGGCTGTAATCTCCTGGAAGAGGCTGTTAAGAAAACACTTTTGATAGGAGCGCAAACAGATAACATGTCCCCCTTTTTTGTGTTGAAGATGATGATACTATTAGAACCTGTACGGATGGTTTAAAAATTAATAAAGGTTTTTGAAGCGGGAATCTTCTCGCAAAATCTGGATCTCAAGTACAACTTATGGAGTTATGAAAAAGTATGTCCAAACTGTAACAGATAGTAGAACGGCCTAAATTGCTATAAACAAGCTTAAAAACACATCAAAACTCATTTTTTTTTAATATCATTGTGTCTTTACTTTAGCAGCTTGTGTAAATAACATCAAGCTGCTCTGGGTAGAGCATTCCAACAAAGTAGGTAACATTGAGGCGGAGTGGCTAGCCTTATGACGTGTAGACCTGAACCATTGGACCGCTTTAACACTCAACAGCTTAAATAAATTATCACACCCAACGCACTAGATAGGCGTTGGGATGACACTTCTAGCTGCAGACAGGCAAAGGAAGCAATAACTGCCTCAAGTGCTAAGACATCCGATTACTATTTGTGACTGTCCAGAAAAAAACTTGCAATTTATGACAGAAATTTTGACAGAACACTGCCAACTAAGAAAACACATGCACACGATTGGTATTGAAGATAATCCAACTCTCTCATACAATAGAGAATCCATGTTGGGAAGCTGCTGGCTTGACATGGCCAGTACAAGAGAGACTCTTCTAAGAGTTGTACTTGCATACATCAGTTAAATGTTAAAGTCACAACTGGAGGAGGTACAAAAAGCCTGATGAGGCCTACGTGCAGTAGACTTTGATTTACACTCCTACTTTCAAATCCAAATCCACCCAACCAATAAAAATACAAAAACTTGAACTCCAAATCCAAAAAAAGATTTAAAAAATACAGAAAAACGGAATAATACGTTCTCAACTACTACTATAAAGGCAGAGATTTTCTAAAAAATCATTTTTTCAAATTTTAGGTTGCAACCCTAGCTCACTGGCATCAACTTTTAAAAACCATCTAAGGAGAAGCCTGTAACAATGTGAGAAAAATGTTTGGGATGCTAAAATAAGCATTATAGACAACTTTTTGTTAAAGACTTCCTGTTTAATATTATATTCCTCTACAAACAAGTTCCCTTGAAACACAACAAAGCTCAAATAGGCAACAAGCTGTTTACCATATTGAATCTAATCATTGCAACATCTTTGGACAGCATTGTGTTGTCATTAATTGACAATTTGATGACACATGCTATAAAAAATTTTTGGGAGAGGTTTAGGTCAAAATTTCCATTAATTTGGTTATCGGGGAGTTTTGCCTGACATTAAAGTTTATCGTAGTTACGGTGTAGGCTGTTTAACTTTTTTTGATTACTTGCATAATATTTTTGCGCATGCCAAGAAAGGTCTTCTAAAGACTCAGTCGATTTTTCTTAATCTTGTGGATGTTATCGATACGTTCTCATCATCTATTATGCAGTTGACATATTTTTTAAATTCGTTGATTTTTTTCATTCTGCTTTTACATATGGTTTTTAAACTTCTAAAGCTGCACGTACATCATTCTCAGGATTTTTTTATCGGAAATATCGGCCGGTGAATCTATACTGAAAGATACATTTAGTTGAATTATTTAGATAGATGATTTTAATTGTAGGGTGAGATTTAAAGTGGTCGTTCTTGATATTGTAGTTTTCTGTTCACTGATTTTATTATTAAAAATTGTGGCTATTGATACTGTTTTTTAGAAAATAGGGTTAGTTGCGGCCAACGCGCAGGTTTGTTTTTTTGCTTTGACTACAAGCACGAGAACATAACAAATATGCGCTGAACAGCAAACTATAAAGGTTACATAATCTTTTTTCTAAATGATAATGATGAAGTCCAGTATATTATCAAGTACGAGCCATTTTTGTTATCAATGTATGTAACGAGCGGTGGTTACACTTTAAACAATCAACCCCTAACTGAATGACACATACATATGTAAAAAATACTTCCAACAGCAAAGTTGCATTAAAAATTCTCAGTCATGAACAGAAAAATTTAAATTGATTTATGAAGAATTTAAAGATAACAAGTCTTTGGAGAAGTAATTAGTACCGCAAAAACGCTGTTAAAAAAATGAATGTTCAATAAGCCAAAGGTTCCACAACGTCAACAAATTTGATTAGTAACATTTCAATTTGGATACCAAAAATCTATCTCAATTTTCCGGGAAATACGAAGATTGGATGTTTTTTGTTTACTTATTCAAGTTTACAGTTTATAAAAATATGCAATTATTCAATAGCCTAAAGTTTTAATGTTTGCATTTGTCACTACAAGGAGTAGCAAGGTACTTGGAACCTGTTGCAGTCTCAACAATTAGCCCCAAATCTGCAACAGGATTGCACTAACTGCTTAAACACCTTTGTGCTTTGAGCAATTTAAGAGTTGCCGTCGTTGAATCGAACGTGTTATTAATATACGTAATTCCAACAAAATTAGCCACTTTCCAGACATTTGAAACATTTTTGTAGAGACAAAATATGAAACGTCATGAGTTACAAAATGTTTATAAACATCAACATTATTTTATCTTGCTATAAAACATTTAAGAACACTAGGTGGACAGACAAATGTTTGAAGTAAAAGAAGCTATGCAGATAAAAGACTAAGTCACGAGTCTAAGATACCTCAAGTCATACCAATCATATTTTATCCAGAGTCGCTCATTTAAAACCAACTACAATATCACGACTTGTATTATGTGCAGCGCTGTTACAAGTCAGCCTAATGAATGTAGTCTAAGTAACTATGATACAGATGCAAATTATTTTTTATTATTGGATTGACATAACAATAGTGCTTGGCTAGTTAACGGCCGACAACAAGGTTTTGAAAAGTTTTGTAGCTAAAATTTCATTCATACATCAAAGACTGGAGACATATTTCTGAAACCGTTAATTCTATGGATATCATATCTTAAAGAAAAACACTACGGCAATTAATTGAAAGGTCACCAATAAATGATATAGAACTACCAGAACTACACAAAATGAAACCTGTTAAATCCTTCAGGATCATACTCCAAACAATACTAATTAAAAAAAAAATATCAACACTACCAAAGTTAAAAATCAAATAATGGCTTATCGTTTCCGGTTTACTACCAACTGCAAAGTTAATCAAAAGAATAAACAAATTATAGTACATGAGATGAACGTATTGCGAAAGAATATTGTCAAAATAGTACAATATTCCATATTTGAACAGAAACTCAAGGCCCTTTAGCAAACAATTCAAGAGCAAAAGAAAAGCCAGTTTTGTGCTTTAAACTTATTTATTGACAAACTTTTTTTTTTTTAGTTAAAGCGGAAATAAACTACGTGGCATTTTATTTTGTTATAGCATTTTATTATGAAAGGCTGCTATGATGACAATGAAATATCATGTACGTCAATAAGTAAGCAAAAGATCTCTACGAATAGATGTCTAATAGAAACTACTTTAGACCATTAACTTAAATCAAAACTGAAGACCAAAAAGATGAAACAACTTAAATACTCGGACATTTTTTTATTCAAAATAATCTAATGACATATGCAAAAGCAAACTGTCTTATTTTTTTGCCTGCCTCTACTCAAAGCATCATTTTCGGCCCGCATATGTGGGCCAAAAAGGCAATTTTTGGCCCGCATATGCTTATTGACCTTTTTGGCTATTTGCAGTGTTTGATTGGCTGTGAATTACAATTTTATGTGTAGACGTCATACTTTAAAATCTGACAGTAGTGCTGCTAAAAGCGTCGGGCTGCTAAAGCCTATTTTTGGCCCTTGATACACTATATACTATTTTGTGCGCGTGATTCCTGAGGCGGCAAAAAGTTTTTGTTGTAGAAAAGCAAAAATCCTTTGTTTTTGTTTTTCTTTCCACATCGTCTATGGTCATCTGGAGTTTACGTGTTATGGCAGGTGTTGTATTTCTTGTCATGTAGATCACTAAATTGTCAACGTACAAGCATTTATCTACAGTTGTAGCCACTAAAAACGCAATATTGTTTACTACGATTGCAAAAAGGGTCGCTAATCGTTGACACATGGAAAACACCGTTTTCTAGACATAAAGACTTTGAGTTAGCGATTTTTAACTTAACTTTAAAATTGGAGTTTCTGCAAAATTTTATAAAGCTAAGTCATAATACGTTTTTTCTAGGTCAAAAAACATTGTTATGAGACGTTTTGCATAGATATAGAATTTTTTAAGTAGATTAAATGATCAACCGTACTGTAGTTTTGTTTAAAATCCGTTTAGTATTTAGCTAAGAGACCACGACTATTTAGCATCTACATCAGACGGTTGTTGATAATTTTCTCTAAACAGCAGGTAAACAAAATTGTTGTGTAGCTGTTGACATTATTTGGATATTTGCCCGGCTTTAGCATCGGCAAGATAATGGATTCTCTTCAACTTTTTGAGTAGAAACTGTTTTTCTATTTTAGAATGTAGATTTTAAGCAACTGTTTTGTCATGCGGGCGGGAAACTACTAGATAACCTGATAAAGGATGTTGTCTGGTTTTGGTGCAGAAAAGACACTGATGGTGTGTATAACCGTTCACAACTCTTTTAAAGTAAAGGTCAAAAACTTTGGGGAAGCAAAATCTAACGGAATTTTTTTTTCGCTGTAATTTTTAAAGCTACTAGCAAGACGCAAGTAGAGTAGCCAATACGTCTGCAATTTTGAAGACTTCTTTTTCTAAAGTCAGTCTTTTGCAAACATAGCCACAGTGAGGAAAAGTCTGGCCAAGAATCCAGGCACTTTCATTTGGCATCGTAGTCCAAAATAGACTCATTCTGCAACGAGTTTTGAAAAGAGATTTGCTTTTGCACGCGTACAAGGTTTAATTGACACAATATTTTAAGCGACCTGCCATACATCACGCAAAATAATGGTGTAGCAAACCAAGTTTTCAGGTCGTGTCATCTCTTAATTTGGCAATCAAAATTGGCCACCAAGACTGTGCAACCTAACGCCGATCGATTTTTTTTTTAGGCTACATGAAGGAAGAGGTGTATGCAAACAAACCACAAATAGTTGAACAGACAGAGATACGGCGCGTTATTGGCGAAATAAAGCCACAGTTATGCAAAAACGTTATTCAGAATTTAAGGAAAAAATGACCATGTGCCAGAGGTTTTGTGACAGCTATTTGGCTAATGTCGTATTTTATGTTTAATTGCAATTATTTTTTGTAATTAAATCCGACGCTTTTGTTGAGACACTCTTCACATGTCACTATAAACTTGTGGCTAGATTTGGAGACAACAAAAACAAATCAATTTCGGAACCTTCAATGTGTGTGGGGGAATCTATGTTGAAGGAAACAGCAATACTTTGTTTGAGAAGATTCTCTATCAAACGAGTCTGAGTTTTCAAGGAATCTCAAAGTGGGCGTTAAAATTGCGCTCTAGGAAATAAGGTTGTGAAAGATGCAACATAAATTTTTGTATATTTTTCAAAGTTTAATCAAATTTTGGAAGATACAAGTTGAATATCGTGGCTTTTATAGGAGCGGTATGCCGGATTGCAATTTTTAAAGTCTAGTTTTGAGAGTTATTTTTGTAAACGGTAAATTATTTTTCAAAAAAATGGCAAACTTAAAATTAGTATTAAAGATGACAACAAAGTTGTAAAATACTCTAATGCTAAAACCATAAATAAAATAAAATTTAAAACAATCATCACAGATGACATCAACATATGAAAAAAAATTTAATACCAGAACTTTAAAATGAAATGAACAATAAATCTGCACAAATAATTCCGCAGTTTTAAAGGACTGCAGTGCCGAAACAAAACAAAATTTAATAATAAAACTTAATAGAGAGTCTATTGCTGGGAGCGTGTTTTGCTTTTTTCCAGCTGGGTTTTCTTTTTTCTGATGCTGAATTGTTGGAAAAAGAGTCATCTTGCATCAAATAGCTAGACATTTATTTGTTTTGGCGTATTTGCCAAAATAGGTTTTGTCAACTTGGTTTTAAGTCTAACCTGATTGTGTGTAGGGAGTGTTTTTTTCACGTTTTTGGTTAAGGAGGCTAGAGTTTTCTAGAGGATTTGGCGGTAGTGGCGTATTAGGTCTAATAACCAGTTTTGACGGTTATTTTATTTGTCCGCTTAGTGCACCAACAAAAAGCGGTAAAAGTTAACTTACTAACTAACTAACTCAGTTAAGTCTACTGAGTATTTTGACAGAGTTGTAGTTTTAGTGTAAAATATTCTGGCAATCGGTGTATAGATTAATACAAATTTACGTGCTTTAAAATACGTTTTTTTGTTTTTTGTGATAATTTTTTTGATAGCAAATTATTTTTAATATTTTTGTCAATTACTTGATCTTGCGAAGTGCTTTTGCAATTAATGCACGTAATTGGCTGTTAGCATTTGCTACTTATAGCAAAAAGCAGCTGTGTGACCAAACCTCATTTGAAGCAACGCATTGGCCACGAAATATATTTGGTCAAATTTTTTTAGAAATATATTGTTTTTTTTTTTAGTTTTTGTGCTGTAAATAATTAAAAAAATTGTCAAAAATTATATTTTAAAGAGTTTATCTTATAGGAAATTTTCCGTAGAACACTATCCCGCCTTTTCCGTAATTTTACTTGTTACTTGTTCTTAACGTTATATGAGCTATGACTTTAACGTTTATATTTCCAACTTGTAAACAAGACTGAGCAGCTGAAACTGATTTTACAAGAAGGCTATCTAATGATTTTTTAAAAGATTGTATTTTATTAATCAGTCCGTATAAACATTTACTTATTAGGAAAGGGCTTACTTTTTAAAGTTTTTTTTCTTATTACTGGCACCAGTATTTGTCAAATAGATTTGCTAAATTTTTTCTTTTTTACCGAGGAAGAAGCTGGGATTTTCAATTTGTTGCTGGACGGTGATCGGGTAGCTATATTTATTGGCTCAAGCAGAAGTTACTCTGATTCCTCATCACGACAAGGTGGTACCCATGTGGGAAAAACAAGAATTTTATTTTATATGCTAACTCCAAGTTTTAGGATCGATTATTAAAACGAATCTGATTAAGTGCGACTAAGCAATCGTCTAAATTAAACCAAGCAACAAAGAATCTTTATATTTAAAAACAACCTCAAATTATTGTTTGAATATGCAATTTTGTACTAAAAATTAGCCCACCAACAAATATTTGCAACTCCACAGGAACAGGCAAATAATATTACTCATGTATGACGCTATATTGGTTGACCTTAAAATTATTAACAACTTTTGCACTGTTAACATCTACTCGAAAATTGACTTACAAAAAACAAACTGATTTTAGCAGTTTTTAAGTTCTTCTTACTACGTATTAATTAAAAGAAAACGCAGCAACAATAGAAGCTGTGGAGCTCTGCGCGAGGGAATGCATAACAAACGAAACTGCATTAACTATATATCATTCACTATACTTAGCTTAACTACTTAATAAATATATAGGGAGAAACAACAAAAACAAACATACAAAAAATACAAAAACAACAAAACAAAATTTTAAAAATAATACACACATTATCAAAACTAACAACAACACAACAACAACAACACTAACAAAAAAGTATACAAAATAATTAACAAAATAAAGATACAGAAAAATTAAAATAGAAAAATGTAAACTAATATACAAAATTAAACATAAAGATATTAAAACCAACCTCCAAATAAAAAACAACAAAGAAATTCACGGACCTAACACTAGAAGAAGAAGCAATATACATGTACACACAACAAGGACAGAAAAAGCAAAACAAACAATTTTTGGCAATGGACTAGTCACGTACAATCAACTGCTTGAAAGTATTATGAAAGCAAAAACTTATATAAAATTCAAAATAAAAATAAAAGATTACTTTATATTAAAAAGATCAAAACAAACAAATGAATAAAAATAGATAATACACACAACATTAATAACAAATAAGATAAATGGAAACATAAAATGGTTCCCCGAATACGAAGCTATGCAGCCATCCATATGGAGACGGTGTAGAGCAGCAAGTAGGAAGAAAACTAAATAAAATATAAATTGTATATATGTAAATTTATCACAAAAAAAATGAACAACTAACATACACAAAAAATGGAAAAATCATAATACACTAAACTAAACGCTTTTAACACACTATTCATAAAACAAATTACTATTAACTTATTGTTTTATTTTAATAAAAACTAATTAAATACAATTCTACAAATATTACAATTTTAACTACAAGATTTGCTTAGTATTATGGTATAACTATTAAATTGTAAATTAATTTAATATTTTTTTTTTTTAATTTTAAGTGTTTTATTTTCGAGCAAACTTTCTTACATCCATAACTTTTTTAATACTTTTTTTCCACTTTTGCCTTGCTTTTTGCTTTCTTAAATCATCCATAATTTTCTTGTAAAGTTTATTCTGAGATGATCTATACATACAAATTTCAATCAAAAACACTATAAAGCTTGTTGCGGCACCTACACCTAATAAAGCAAAAGTTCCTTCCATATGTGACAATTGGATAACAATCTCATCAGATTCAAAAATATCTATAGTAGTTTCATTATCAACACTTGGAGTATAACTGTAAATATAATAATTAGTCCAATAATAGATTAAACCATTATGTACAAGTCCTTCTAAGATTTTATTTAAACTATCTCTTAATGGAAATCCTGGAGAAAATATCATTCTGATTTGATCAGTATATAGTATATCACGCACTATATGCACTTTATATGTATGATCATTGTTTGTTATACTGATATCACGCTGAGACATTGTATATTTTATATAGAATTCGCCAAGTATGGTTACTGTATCTCTTCTATTAGCAACGGTAGTCATCCAATTAAACATGCTATCATTAGTTTGATCTACAGTTTCAAAATTATTATAAATATGCATGGCTTTTGAATTTTGGGGATCATAAAATATGTCTCTATAAATAGCAAGACCTCCAATTTTTAAATTTTTATCAAAAATGTCGTCATCATCATCAATTTGTTTTTCATACTTTGGAACTGTTAAAGCATCTATTAGGCCACTTTGGTACAAATTTATAGCTATAATACTAAACAAAGCAACAGTAATAAATAATATTCTGAATATTCTAGTTCTAGGTTGTCTTCTAACTGCAACTCCTGTCATAAGCTGAAAAGATATTATCATACATGCTCCAAACTTTTTAAGGTAATTCATTTCATTTGGGTTATTACTGCTCAAATAATAGAAAGCAATTGCAAAAAGTATTATGGTAAAAATTAAAGCTATCCATAGATTATAATTAAATATTATTACTATTACACTCCATTGTGGTACACGTAAAGCTGAAGGTACTAACCAGACCATTTTTTCCATGATGTAGTTGTCGGTGAACTCAAAATCATTAAGGCGGTTTTCTGTCATTGAAACGCAACCAACACCTATACTAAAAAGGTCGTCGTTTATTAATTTTAATGGTCCAGTCCAGGTACCGTTTAACTTTCTTCCCCAATCTATTCCACTCTCACTGATAGTATAATTATAACTAATATTTAATTTTTTTCCAAATTCTTTTAATATCAATATTTCTAATCCTTGATTAACATCAATTACAAATGGCTGCGTTGGCATTAAAACTATATTAAGAGTACAATTTAGGTTTTTAAATTCATCCCAATATTTTAACCTTTTTGTTTTGTATCGCCCATGCTCGCATATGTTTAATAATTCCATTGTAGGCGTTGAACAACATGATACTGTATCTTCTGAATACAAATTGTAAGTGTACAATTTAAATATGTTTGCTGATGTTGGTATCAACACATTTGTAGTAAAAATTGAATCAATGTAAAGATACTGAAATATTTGTTCAGCTGTTCTAATTGGATCTTCTGTTATTTTTGTATAATATACTATGACACTCCCTCTAGCATTGAAAAGTTTTTGTTTTTTAATTAAAATTAACAAATCTTTAAAATGTTCAGTGTTATCAATGATGTAAATATAATAATTTGGTTTATCTTCGGGGATAAACATTCGAGTCAGTATTTCAGTGTCATTAGTAGGACAATTATTACATATTGTGTATGATTCAAAATTTTCCATTATGCCATTAGTGTTTTCTATAGTCCAAATTTCATAATTGTGCAATATTCTTATAATTTCTTGAGAGACTTCATATCCAGGACTACTTAAATGTTCTTCTAAAACCACATTTATTAGAGATAAGTTTTTTATTCGATTTTTTGCATAATCATAAATGCATTTTGCAGCGTATTTTATATGCTGATTATCATCCCCTGAATATATTTGGCTTGAAATTGCTAAAAATATCTGCAGCAAGATATAAACTAACAACATGTTTATTTATACTGAATATAATGTTTGAAGATTTTCTATTGTATGATTACATTTGCTTGCGTGTTTTGTTTTAAATTGCATAACATAAATTTTCCTTTTGATTAATGGATTAGATTATTAACTTACTAAAAGGTTATTTGTATTTATAGAATCAATTAGTATTATAAAACTTAATGATGCCTAATTTTCAGAAATTATAATTAATGTTTTTGTTGCAGGTATTTCTGATGGAAATATATAATTTTGGTGAATCTACATAAGGTTTGTGCGATTATTTTTTCAATAAGATTTTAGGGTTGAAAAAAATATAAATTATTCTAACTTATTTGAAGCAAAATAAATTATATTGAAAGGAATTATTACTAAATGTACATCTTGTTTGGTGTGTTTAACATTTAGAACACATCCCGCTGGGAAACTTGGCTTTCAATCGTAATAGATTGAATCGGTCAATATTTAATTCACATAATATAGACTACTGGCAGTTATTTGTATGTACCCTGGATATTTGAAGTATAAATTATATTTATTATGTTTGTTCCAACAAATTGTATTTTTATTTAGTGTTTTTAATATAACAATAAATAAATAACCGGAACTAGTATGTACACAAACGAAATAAACTAATAATAAATAAAATTTTTATTTAAATAACCAAATTTTAAAATAAAAATTTAAAAGTTTCTTCTTTTGCTTATGCCATTATCTATTAATGGATGTTAGCAACAATATGGTTCATCTCTTTGCGGCTCCTGGCTGTGTGTATCAGACTTCCGATGGTCTTCAGTCCCGTCTATTGTCTTATGATTCTTTCGATTACCCTCTTTCCTTTGATTTTGCCCTTGATAATAAGCTGTAGTATATCGTACTTCTGATTTTGCATGACTTGTCCCAAATAAGCAGTCATTCTTCTTTTTATTGTAGTCAACAGCTTACGACCTCTGTTTGCCCGTCGCAGGACTTCTTCGTTGGTTATTTGCGCGGTCCTTGGGATCTTGAACATTTTGCTATAGAGCCACATTTCAAAGGCTTCTATTCTGTTTATTTATGTCACTTTTATCGTTCACCCTTTACTACTGTAGAGGAGCACAGACCATATATAGCATCTGACAAATTTTATTCGGAGGTTCAGATTAAATTCGGTGTTAGTGAGGACTTCTTTGAATTTTATAAATCCATTGCGTGCCCACTCTATTCGGCACCTGATTTTGGTGTCTGATGACCAATCTTTTGTCAGCTACGTTCCCAAATACTTAAAATTGTTGATATTTTCCACCGGTAGGATGCCAAATGTTAGCATCGCGTTTCCTGCTAGATTTGGGATTGCGGGATGTAACCATAAACTTTGATTTTGTTATGTTTATGTTTAGTCCCATAAGTTGGCTCTGATTCCTTATTGTGTTCAGCAGTTCTTGAAGGTCTTTTAAGTTATCGGCGATTAGTATTGTGTCGTCTGCATAACGTATATTGTTTGGCCATATACCGTTGACGTTTGTTTTTTTCTCGGTTTGTAAGTGCTTCCAGAAATATGTTCTTAGAATAGATGTTGAACAATAAGAGGTGACCTTGTCTTACTGCTCTGCAGATCTTGATTTTACTGGTTTTCTCGTTTTCTATTTTTACCTGGGCTACCATGTTCTAGTATAAGCTCTCTATACATCTAATATTTTTTTGATCGACGTTTAATTGTTTCAGGATTTCAATAAGTTTACGGTATTGCACTTTGTCAAAAGCCTTTTTGTAATTTATGAAACAAAGATATACGGGCTTTCTCTGGTCGTAACAATTTTATACTAGTATTTGTGTTGCAACAATTGCTTCTCTTCTCCTCATCTCTTTCGGAATCCAAACTGCGTGTTGCCAATTGTTCCTTCACATTTTTGATATATCTATGCTTTTTTATCTAAAAGTTTAAGTATTTAAACTGGGACTTTATATGGTCCTACAGCTTTATTGATTTTTGTTGTTTTTATGGCTTTTTTAATTTTGTTTTTGCTGATTGACGGACCTGTCAGGTTGTTATTTGTCTTTGTCGTATTGTCTGGTCGTTGGTCTGCAAATAAATTCTTAATATATCTCTGCCATACTTTTTTTTCTCCTCAATGTCTAGAATTATTTCATTTTTCTGATTTGCCAACATGGAAATGTTTGTTTTTTTTTTAGTTTATAATATATAGTTAGAAAATGTTTTTATAATTCTATTTGTGCTGTACATCAGGGGCGCTCAGACTTAGAGCATCGGCTATCTACCATAAAATTATTAGGCGGCAAACGATCGACTAGGTCACTAGGTCCTAGTAGACCTAATAAAACCTAGTCACTAGGTAAAAATAATTGTTAAAAAATAAATATTTAGTGTACTTTTTTACAATAAATGTAAGAAATTTAAAAATATAATTATATAAGACAGTCGACTTAAAAACCGACTGTTTGAGCACCCCTGCTGTACACTATAACAATTATTACTGAACCTCAAAATTTAATCATGTTTATTTTGGTAGGTTTGCTAGCATTTGTTTCTATGCTGTAAAATTAATTTTGCAACAACAGCTTTTCTAAAAACAAACAAGTGGTTGCCAGACAAGATGTTTATCAAAATGACACAGTTTTTCCGCAATTAACAAATCAGTAGCTCTTACAAGTGCTGTAGGTGTTTGAGGATTGTGTCCTAAAAGTAAAACAGTGTGAAGTTTTTTCAAATTTTACAAAAAAGTTTTGATAGTTAATTATAGTGAGATTAATTTGATAAGTGATTCACTGTCACAAGCACCTACAGACTAGTTTAGACTAAATTTTTTTTATTTGATTTTTTTCGAAAGCTTTCATGCAAAAGCAAACGCATGCGGATACTTTTAACCACGCTTTCAGTTAATGGTTACGTTTATATATTTTTATGTTTTGAACGTAGCCAATCGCCATTAGAATACAGTTTTATCCCGTATTGCATACTGCGGCGGGCGTCGTGTTACAGTTTTCTCTGTGGATGTTGTTGAGATAGGGGGGATGTAAGAAGCTAGTAGACGGACCTAAACTGATTGCCTGGGCTTTAGGGGCCGGCCTAGTTGAAGATCTTTTGGCCTTGGTGGCTAATGTCTTTGTTGGTGCTGAAGGTTTAATAGCCCGGCTTATAGTTTGTTAGGTAAGATAACTAAAAGGGACTTACCCTTTTTTTTTTTCTTTTTGTTGTTCACTAGGTTGAATTCCTTTTTTAGCAACAGGGTTTTGGGGTAAAGCGTGACGTAGTTGTCTTGCTGGACACTCATTATCTTTCCTAACTTAGAGGAAATGGCGGATTTGACCGGTTTTTTAACACACCTTTTCACTGAGGCGCCCGGTGCCTTGTTGAATTGGAAAAGTGGTGCGGTTACTGGGAAAGATGCTGCGGGGTTTTTAAGGCTTCTTTAATAGAGGGGCCGGAACTTCTAGTGTTGTGTATAGAAAACATGATTCTCAGGATTGCTGTAGAGGCTGTGTCTTTCTTTGTCATTTCTTTTGAGATGTTCTATGCATCTTGAAGAGGAGTTTTTTGTGGTGCAATCTGGTTTGTTTAAACTTGTTTTTGTGGACGACAATTTGTTGATCTTTTTTTCTGTTTCTTGAGTAGCTTTTTGTTTTTATTTTTGAGCAAAAATAGTTTTTATGTTTTTTTTGGGCTCCATGCTAGAATTTTTAAAAATCTGATTTGATCAATTAATTTAGGCAAATTAAAGTGTTGAGTAAATAAATACTTGATCAATTAAAAGGTAATTGCAATAGAAGTTCTTGGTGTGGTCTGGCTTGCTGCTTGCACTCGGATCTGTTTGCTTCCTTGCTTGCTTTGCTCTGTCGTGGTGAATTTTAAGTCAATAACTGGTCTTTACAAACTTGTCTGAGCTAGAATGGCACTTTTGGGTCAGTTGTTAGTCTTAACGTAGCTATAGAATGCGTACTATTTTTTGATTAAATGACAAAAAAACACTACAGATTTACGTGGTTGGTGGTTATGGTTTTTGCTGTTGGTGATAAACTAGGTTGATTTTGTAAAATTGTTAAGCGTTTGTGGTTTCTAATGATGGATGAAGCTTGTTATTGTTACTTTAAATGTAAGAGTATTTGACACTCGCTTTGAAAATGCAAAAGCTATTTTTTGGACAAACTTTTCTTTAGGTTTGGAATAAATAAAGCTACTAGAAAAACATCAGTTTTTAACAATTAAAAGTAAAAAATGCATACAAAACTTTACACTTAACAGGATGATATTTTCAGTGTTATTCAATTTTAAACTTTATTTAAGATTGGTGGTTTTATAAGTAATTTTTGTTTGAATACGTTTGTTTAAATTTTACTGAAAATTGTAAATGTATCATAAAAAGTGAAATGAAGAGCGCAGTACTTTTTTTATCTGCATATTGGACAATGGCAAGTTGACAATGCACTCTACAACAAAATTAGCTCCCATGATGAACCACATTTTTATTTTAGTTGTTTTTCCATTAAGCAAAACTTTCTGAATTGGGGGTCAGAAAATCCGAAAGCCATTTGTGATTTTGTTATGCATTTTTGACATTTTGGTTTTCCAAGCGAGCAGGATGAAAACATTGTTTTGTATTTTTTCAGAAAGGATGAAGTTGATTTGGTAACTGTTGGAGTTTGATACCGTAATATGTTGACAATTTTTTTTGGCCGCATGCTAACCATTAGTGAACCCTCATTCAAAGGACTGCATAAAAAATATATTACGTCAAGTGTATGTAGCTATATTAAAGCAGAATGAATCACAAATAATCAGCACTTTGTTATACTATAACAACTAAAACTACAATATTCTCAGCGGCTATGTTCTATTAGCAACAACTATCATCAAAGTTAAAAAAAAGAAGGGATTTTTTCATTGATGCCAAGTAATGTTGGATAATAATTTTTAATTAAATTTTGTCTTGGAAGCAGTTGCTTATAAATTTTATTTGCAGAAAACTAACATAAATGTATTTTAAATTTTTTTAGAACTATCAAACGCCGAGTGGCGGTACAAATAAATTTAATAAGTAAAACTTATTATTAAAAATTAGAGTTGTTGGTCATACTAAACATTACTCAAATACAGACATAAACTAAGACAATGAAAACTTTGACATATTTTAGAATCTTGAGTTAAGCGATCTTGATTTGTAAAAATATCCAATGCATCCTTAAATGCAGTCTGCTACTCATTGCCACATTAGATAATCTACTGCAACAATTTTGGAATTTGGAATAACCAACGCATATAGTTAAATAGCTGGCTTGTAAAGAACAAATAAGAAAAAAAAACCAGCGAGATGAAGATGATTGTTATATTGTAAGACTGCTGATTTAATTTTGACTTGAAATATTCTTTAGGCTTGGCGACCAAAAGATGTTAAGCGTTAAAAAATAGACTTGCAAGAAAATAGACTTCTGAGAACAATATTCAAGATTTTTTTAGGTAATTACAGATAACAATATAACAACAAAGTTACGCGACGTATTTAATCGGTCAGCAAAATCATCAACAAACGTGTTGCTTAACCACATTTTTTAAATAGGTGACTATTCTGATACGATTCCGTTGATACAGTTATAGGCTAATGGGCGATATTGACAAAATGTGTATGACTTGTCTGAACTCACAGCTTCTGCCTCTGTTGTAAAAGGATTTACTGTTTCCGGGACATTTTATGATTGGTTGTTAAATGTACCTAAGTCATATACAGGAGCAGTTGATGGAATGATACAGTAGTGACGGTGTGGACAACTAGGGAAGCAACATAGCTGAGTGCAAGAGTTTATGCTAACAGAAGTGTTTTAAAAGTAAACGTTTCAAAAGCATACAAATCTTTACGGCGGGAAGTAAATGGCAATTAATAGAACAGTTAATTGCAGGTAAATGTAATAAATTATTTTATATTTTTTCATCCACAGATACTAAGATATTTTAAAGCGTAATGCACGGCATTTTCTAAAATTTTTAGGGTATCTTTTGCACATTTAAAAGCATTCTTTTCTTTAATGTTCAGAAAAAAAATACGTTTAATTTTTTTTAAGAAAATACTTTTTTTTTTAAGTTATGTGAAATTTTTGTTATTTTTTATGTATTTTTGTGGATACATTGTAAGTTATCTCGGAGCGTAGTGCACAGCACTTTTTGAAATTTTTAAAGTATCGTTTAAAAAAAAAATTAAAATACCCGTCAAAACTGTGTTTTAAAGTACTGGGAAATTTTCAAAATTCAAGGAACAAAAATTTTGGCTGTGAATAATTTTAAAAAATAATTTTTTACAGCCACATTAAAATTAAAATTTAAAAAAAAAGTTTTTAATAATTTTTTTCTGAAAATGCTATCCTGAAAAGTTACAAAATATCAAAAAATGTGATAAACGCAAAAAATTGTATTTTTCAAATTTTGAATGCTTACTGAGTTCAGATATGGATTACTGAAAAAATCTAAAAAAATCACACGATTAGGATTCATGAGTTCTTAGTGGTTTGAGCAAATAAAAAAATATCCTGTACACTAGACTCATACATGGCCTTATACGTACGTTCACAATCAGTTAATTTTATTCATTATTTATGTTTTTTTTTTAATTTATTGTATTTTACATTAAAAATTTACAATCTTTATATTTTTTTATTTATTTAAAAGTGCAACATTTTAATCATAAAATGACATAATAGCAAAATCCGGCCTAAAATTATTAATTTATGATCAGAATATAACAAAATTTGGCTATAAACTAAAAATAAACATAAAAAGTAAAAATCTGGCAATGAAATATTAATTAATTTTAAGCATGAACTGTTAAAAAGTAAAAAAAATGGCAAAATCTGGTCATAAAATTGAAAAAATATGTATAAAATTTCAAAATTGTAAAATAAAATATCAATGCAATGTCAGAAAAATATACATAGTTTATTATTTTACCTAAGAATTGGTAACTGTGAACATTATCAAAGTAAAGTCAAATTTGAATCATTTACTCATTAAACTATAATTAACGTCATTGTTTATTACTTCACTTATGGACTAATAACTGTCAAAATGATCTTATTATAGTCAAATTTATTCAGTTACTGCATAACTTGTAATTAATGACAATTGGTATAAATAATTGTCAAAAAATTAAATGTAGACGTTATTTATCTTTAATTAGTAACAGTTAACATAGCTTATTACGTCACTTATGGACTGCTAACTGTCAAAATTTTTAAACTATAGTCAAAATTTATTTATTTATTACCTAAACTGCAATTAATGATAGTTGTTCCTCAACGTTCTGCTCTTTGGACAATTTTATTATTAATTTACATTAATGATTTTTTTCAAATAACTAAAAATCTTATTCATGGTATTGTTGATGATAGCAACTTTTATACATCATAATTTCCAAAGACTATATTGCTAAATATGTCAGAGCATTTGAACCTGTAGCATCTATAAACAAAGAAATCAGTACTTAGTCAGGGTACTTCTAATTTGGTCAATTTTAACTTAAAGTATCATCAGTAACAATTATTAAACTAAACAACAAATTTATATCTAAATCTTCAATTTGTTATTTGTTAAAATCTGAATTCTTTCTGAATAAATGTAAACAGTTTTTTACTTCTGTTCAGCATTTGGATTAATATAAAAAGTATGAGGAGTATACTACACTATTTTTTCAAAATCTATTTAAAAACGAGCTATATGGATCATTGCCTTTCTAAAAAAAATTAATTATTAAGATACTTCACAACACCGGTTTATTGTTGCAGATGTTTGCATTTTATATTGAAATTTGAAGGTATTTTTATTTAGTTTTGAGATATTGTCGCTGTCAAATCAAACCGGCATATGTGCAAAAATTGAGTTTTTAAGTTGTTGGTGTAAAAAAAATATTTTTTTTTGTCTATTTTTATGTCGAACCGGCATATCGTATAGTTGAATAAAAATCCGTCAAATGGGCTTGGGCCGGTATGCTTTTACGCGTGAATATCCATTTTGTTTATTAGAAGACAGATCTATTGCTTAATACGCCAGTTGCTCAAAACTTTCAAGGAGGAAAGACGTCCATCATGTAAGTAAAACTGAATTATCTCAAAATAGTACATTTTTATTATTACCCAGATGTGACTTATTGGCAGATAATCTGGTTTGCACTTAACATATAATACGTTTATAACAGCCTCAACTAAAACAATCCGGCATATATGCCAAAATGTTGGTTTTTGGGTAAATTTTCTCCTGGCGAATAAAGCAAAATGTTAATTAAAACCGAAATATGTTTCAATAATTTATTTTGGATTGTATCAAAACAAAGTTTTATGTGATGATTTTGAAGATAATATGCCGGTTTATTTTATTCTTACGTTTCGTTATGCATGATGTTTTACGGCTTACTAGGCTCAAAATCGACCCATGTAGATAAATACTTAAACTAACTACCACTTTAATATTTTTTGTCAGATTATTTATAATTTGTTGTTTGTTGAAGGAAAAAGCGTACAGCTTTGATATTAAAACTTGCGGCAGAAAGTCAATTATTGGGGACTGAAAGATACAGTGTCAACAACTTTATTAGCACGGACTCTACTGATGAGGAAGACCAAGACCTATTTTATAATTCAGATGACGATGAAGTCGACCCCGATTATAACACATCAAAATCTGGATCCGAAAGTGATAGTGAAAGTAGAGATGAACTGGCGACTGCGATTGAAATCGAAAATGCAAACGAACCAATTACAAGAAAAATGAAAAGAGGTAAATTTGATAAAAGAGCTTTAGCAAAGAAGATGCAAAACTGCGGTGAGGAATACGAGTCTAAAACCCGAGGAAGAGTGATCAAACAAAGTATAAAACCTCCTTGCCAGAACTGTAAACTCAAGTGCACTGAAAAAATTGATGAAAACTATCGGAAAGAAATGTTTGCAATATTTTGGGGAATGGGAGACTTGCAAAGAGAATTCATAAAAGATAGCACACAGGCAATTGTTCCCAAGTATTAGAGGATTACATTGAATTGTAAAAGGGAAAGGGGCTTTAATCAATCATACTCGATAACGAAAGATAGAGAAAAAATACGGGTATGCAATCAATTTTTTGAAAACCCCTTTGACCTATTGGACAGAGCTATTTGTACAACCTTTGAAAAAACAGACAAAAACACAGGTGTGCTAAGCTTGGCAATGAGAGGCAATCATCGAACGGATCGAAAATTAGATGAAAAACTCGTGAAGAGTGCAAAGGTTCACATAGAAACAAATCCCAAAATTCCTAGTCATTACTGCAAAGCTCAAAGTTCTCGAGAGTATATTGATTGTGGAAAATCTATCGCTGAATTTCACAAAGATTATCTAAAAGAAAAAAAGGAGTCCAACCTTGCAGGAATCAGCTACTGCCAGTACAAAGCTATTTTCATACAACCTTTCTTTTTTTACACCAAAGAAAGATCAGTGTGAAGTTTGTTTTATTTTCCAAAACTCGAAACAAAATACGACAGAATATGAGAATCATATTCTAGAAAAGGACTTGTCCAGACTGAAAAAAGTGAATGACAAAAAAATCACAGATTCAACCGTCGTAGCAGTATACGACCTACAGGCAGTGCTGTCATGTCCGCAGGGGGCGGCGTCTTCCAACTACTACTACTACAAAACATAAAATATATCACACACAAATTTTTAGTTAAGGGCCATACTCAAAACGAGGGGGATTTGGCTCACTCAACTATTGAAAAAAAAAGTTAAAAGTGCACTCCAAAGTGGACCGATATACTTAACTTTCCAATACACCATGGCCATGAAAACGGCAAAGAAAAGTGGCAATCCTTACCTGGTTCATGAGTTGAGTCATGAGAACTATTTTGACATAAAAGCTCTGAAGGACTCCCAAATAATTTTACCCATGTCGGACATTCGAGTATTTAAAGTAATTAAAGACGACAATAACTTTTACTTCAAAACATCCTACGGATCACATGCCTGGGAGGAAGCAAATAAAAGGAACAAACGATATTCTAAGAAACCTACTATTGATGAGAAAAAGAAATAGGGTACCCTAAAGTTACTTACCGACGGGATAATACCGTCAATTTATTCAGATTTCTATAGAAATTTGTAAAACTTTGAAGCAAAGGGAAGAACAATATTATTTTAATAATTGTTTAAAAAATTTGTTTAGCAATAAATTATTTTTTCAATGCCAATATTATCTTTTTTTTTTCTACCTAAATCAGGTTCCAAAAGAAGAGGCCACTGCGACATAAATGCAAATATTACACTAATTTTAAAGTCATATTGGCATATCTGCATATTTCTCTTAATTTAAACAATTTTTGATTTATTTGAAACTACTACTTCAATAAGCAATTTTGTCTAAATTTTATTCATGTATAAAGTGGCTTTAACGTGAACCAAACGGACGTTGAAAGGTAAAAATCACATGCGAAAACTTTAAAGTTCTCTGGTGAAAAATATGCGTTTTGCAGACGCCGGTTTGATTTGACAGCGACGATATTAATTAATTGCTAAATATTACATTTTGAAATTTAAAAAAAAAAAAAAAATTCTAAAGGTAAGAAATCTTTCCTGAAACAACAATGTTGTTGACATAGTTTGAATTTGTAAATAGTTTTTTACTTCAGTACAACTTATGTATATTATAAAACTTATATAAATCTTTGTAATGAATATTTTTGCGAGTATAAAAAGAAGTATTTTGAACTATTATTTTTTTCTAAATTTGATCCAAAAACGATCTACTTGAATTGTTTATTGTTTTTTTTTTATGATTACCAGGTTAATATGGCGTTGTAATCTATAATGTGATTTTTTTGCAGTTTATAGTCCGTCAAATATTTATATGTAAAACACTAAGCTATGGTCTTTCTAAAATCGATTGCGTTCTTTCCTACTCTTTTTATAATGTCAAATGCGTTCTTATAGAGTATAGAGTTGACACACAGTTTAGAGCAACTTATTTTGTCTTTCTTGTGTATTCTGTCTCATAAAGAGTTAATTTGCAGTCTAAAGTATAATTTTACAGTTATTTTAAATTTGTTTGCAATTAATAGGGCTATTTTAAGTGCAATATATGTATTTTTTTATATTCTAGAACAGTGGTTTCTAATTTTTTTTGGCTCACAGACTCTTTTTCATAGTCAAAACTTGCTCACAGACCCTTTTCATAATCAAAACTTCCCCACGAACCCTGGGTGAAAAACTACATAAATGCATATTGAATGCTAAATGGTGACGTACAAATAAAATATAAATAAAACATTTTGTTGAAGAAGTATTTATTGAAATTATAACTTTTATTTTAAAATACAAAAAAATTAAAGATTTGGATGAACTTGATGGGAAGTTATGAATGTATTTATGTCTTGCTCAATGTTCTACCAAATAGAAAGACAGAAAAGCAATCAAAAGCTTCTGTACAATAACCCATAATGGTGCTGGATATAAAATTGGGATATGTTTTTGTAACCAGAACCTTGTTTAAACATTGGTTTCAACAAGTGTTGCCGTACTGTAGTTGGTGTAAGTATTGATTCTATTGCGTTCCTGTATAAACCTGCCTGACTCACCGCAATGTCTGTTATTACTTGTTTTTTTAAGCACCTGCCGATATTTATATTTTACTTAGAACGTAAAATTTGCTAGTAATTTATTTACTGTTATTTATTTTAACTTCCTTATTAATAAAAATGTGTCACAATTTTTTTATTTTATATTAAACTCTGACGTTGTGCAGGGACCCCGAAATTGATTTTAATTTTCCGTAGGGACCACTTTGGGAACCACTGATCTAGAAGGACATTTTGTGGTATATTGTTTTGTTTAGTTACCTTGACTTTTTGTTGTTGAGTTTATATGTTTTTCTGTAGTTTTACAATTTTTTTTCTGATATATTTATTGATTGTAGGCTTTCAAACAGTGTTGTTTTTTTTATTTGCTATAATTCCCTGCTCTATAAAACGGAATCGGAAATATTTTTGCTTCTCATGACATGGTCAAGGTACTTCAATTTTTTTTCTTATGGTATTATTTATCTGTATTGTTTTTTTCATACTACGTAATATTGATATGATATTCTTTGAATCTTGCCGTAGCACCACAAATACAGCTAGACGTTTTATGTCTATTTATTTAAAAATATAAGTCTTAGTTTTGTATACAGAGTAAAAAAATGTTGCATGTTTAGGTTTTGGTTGCAGTCAAGTTGTAGTACTTAACTATCAATTTATTAAAGGTTTTTTTTTGTTAAATGTAACTGAATGAATAATAAATAAAATAATGCTAATAAAGAATTTAACATAATTTTGTTAATTAATGCTTTCTTTACGTATTTGGAAACTAAACTTGTACAAAACTATTACCATCTATTTACAAAGTTGAATCAACTTTCATATTCATTATGTCATTTTATCAACCATTGTAGTTAGTTTTAGAAGTGTCTGCATTAATGATTTTCAGATCGCATTTGCTTTATTACAGCTTCACAATTTTTAATAATACACAACCAAATAATTTACACTTGAATAAACAGACCATTATTTTTATTTTCAACTTGTTTTGTATTAGTATTTGAAGTTGGTGATTGTTGTTTAGTTGGAATTATTTGGCAATACAACGAGTATGAATTTCCGATTGAGTTGAATTGTACATTCCATTGTTTTATTTTATTTTCAAGCTGCCACTTTTTCCGTTTCATTCTATTTCAAGTTGCTCTGCATTAAAAACATCTCATTTAAAGCATATGTATGTAACATGATAGCCACAAACTATAACGTATATCAAGTTTATTGAGTTAAAAAAACCAATGATAATACTAAAAAGAAAATTTGTTATGAGTTTTTTAAAATAAATAATACATACCCAACAATCAATCAACTATTATAATAAATTATGCAATTCCTGAATAACTATCAACATTTTCTTGTTTCAATTATATTTAACATTATTTCAATAAATATATAAGGAGGTTTTTATATTCGATATTCATGGAATATTAAATTAATCCGAAAGCAAATGGAAATTGTAATACATGTCGCTCGTAGACTAATAAATTCTCATAGAATCAATAATGTATCATTTGCACCTCGGTCTGAATGTATCGGAATCTAAAATATCTTTCATATCGACATTACTGTCAGCAAACTAAATGGGAAACGAGAAAGGGTTTCGGGTTCTAGCAAATCGACATATTTCTCTCGCGACCTATGGCGATAATCATCCAATTAACATATTAAATTGGTGTGATGATCGGATTATAGATTAACAGTTATAATCTGTTGTTATGGAGTTAGTATTAATATTGATTTAGTAAGAAAGTTAATTACATAAAACAAAATTGAATAACTTTTTTGGTATTTTTTTTTAAATTATTATAAAATGCTTTTATTCATAAAAAATATTGTAACAAGTAAAACTACAAAGTAAAGTTATTAATGAATAAGGTTGTTATACTTGTAAATAATCAAAAACTAACTCGTTGAAAGTGGTAAATAAAATATTAAAATTGTAAATGCAGATCTTTGTATTATGTGAATATCATGTTCACGTTTCCTTGATCTCATATTTACATTGTGCACAGCTTTTTGTATATCAGTTTATTATATAGTAAAGATGTGGGAGTTCTTTGTGCGTTATTTTTAAATTTTATTTTAAGAGGACACAATGAAGAAAATGTTGTAAGAAATTAGATCAAAGTTCTTTAAGCAATAAATTACACAAATATTTTCTATATTCACAATTTTTATGTAATCATAATGATATATTCACTACTAAGATTAATACAATTAGCAATATTACAAAAATTGTAATTAAATATTTGATTAACATTAATAAAATTGTAATACAAATTATTATACAAGGGGAGATTTTATGTTATCTACCTAGTTATGAAAATAATATGCTTTTTCTTCTTTGTGTTCTTGTCCTCTATGTATGTTGTCTATCATGTTGGTCCATAATATTTTAATTGCAGTTGATCTGAATAGTGCTGTAGGGGACATACCGGTTCGTGTTCTAAGATTCCGCAATTACAATATATGGCGTTGTCAAGGACCTTTACGGCTATTTATGACGTGTCCAAATGTTCAAAATATTCTAGCTTTCTTCTTTTAACTGTTGCCAAGATTGTTTTTTTTTGCCTATGCGCTGAAGCAGCATCTCGTTTGTTACGTGGTATATTTATGACATTCTCAGCATGTGGCGCCACATCTTAAAGGTTCTTACTTGCTTACCAGCATCTTTGGTAAGTCTACTCTATTTAAGAGAGTTGAAAAGATGTAATATCTAAGAACGCTCATTATGATGTCATACTTATAAATAAATTGCACAGTACACTTTTTATTTTGTTAAATACATTGTTTGCTATTTTTACTTGACGTCTAATTTCTTGCAAATGATCTCAGTTTTTGTTCAATATACAGGCTAAGTAGGTAACTTTGTTGGCTTTTGGTAGATTGGTGTTATTATTATCAAAAACTGGTGGCTGTCTTTATTGATGTTTTAGCACAATTAGGATTGAAAGTATTACAACTTAGTTTTATATCGTACTTCTCACTTTTGCTATACTGTATATTAGTCGTTGAAGGCTTCTAGGTTTGTTGGTTATCAATGATTACTACTATGTCCTCTACCTTAAGTAAAGCCTTTTTGAACAACATTTTGGAGTACGCGGTAAATAGGAAAGGTGACATTTCATTGCGCATTGTCTTGAGATGGCCATCTTACCCTACTGTATCCTAGTATATCTATTTGCAGTTGCTTAATTTTTTTAATAACATTTACTGCTTTTTACCGGATGGGTACATACATTGCACATTCCATGTTCCGATTTATTTATCTGAGTTAACTATCTCTAGTTATTTATTTTATTTTACAGCAATTTTGTTGAATGAGGATTCGTTAACCCTTGTTTTTTTCTCTCTTGCCGAATTTAAGGTTTTAAAGTCTATGATTAGTATGTTTTGTTGTTTTGTTATTACTGGCTATTATGGTTGTTGTTAGGAGGTATAATGTAATAGTTTTATGTTAGACCGGTTGAATTAATAGCTTTGACTTAGTGGCGGTGTAGCTGCTTCTCTATACCATGTTGAAGGTTACATTTATTTTACCTTTTGTTGGAAAGGTTATACCGCTGTGATTTGGTTGCCAGAATTTTGTTGGTTTTCTAGAATTGGGCACCGTGTGCAGGCGAGGTCACTCCATACTTACAATAAGTTATTGCAAAAAAATATTATGTCAAGTAGAAGTGACATTTTAATTTCCAAGTTTGTTTTTAATTGCTTAAAATTGGTTGTTTTTATATCAGTTTAAAGAGACAAATGAGTGATTTGCAATTTGAACACAGATCAAATTTCTATCAAAAAGAAATGAGTATACGAAAAAATAGCTCATCTTATTTTTAAGTCAAATAAAAGTGTGGAAAAACTTTTGAAGTACAAACTGACAAAATTATCAACAAAATTAAAATTTTGGCATTGATTGACCCTCAAGTGAAAGTTTTAGTTATAGCCAAAAAATAAAAATATCAATAACGGTTTTTTTAAACTTCTACATTAAGATTTAAGAATAAACAAAGTGTAGGGACACTGGATTCCCAAGCAGCTTAGTCTTAAACAAAAACTGTGATCACTTAACACAATAAAAAAGTTGTGCAAAAACAATATTACGAGTGAAATTAATCAAAACGGAAGTTTCTTTTACAAGACAAAGAAACATTAGGTTTATCTGAAAATGTATAGAACTACACTGCCGATAACAAAGAAAGTAAAGTTTTTGAAACTTGATCCTAAACTAATTAACTATATTATTTGGATAATGTGACTACATAGGCTATTAGGGTGTTTTTTGCAACTAGTTTAACCAAATGGCTATATACTGTAGTGATTATACGTATCATCACATACAGAACGCTCATATGGGGCAAAAGAAAACATTTTTAAGACTACATTAATGAAACTATCTTAAATACAAAGATAACCATGTATTTTAATATCAGCAATAAGAACAGCTTTTACAGCAGAAGTAGAAACACTATCTTTGCTACTACAACTGTCGTTAGTTGAAATGCAGGAAACAAGAAAATCAGCGTACCAACTACAAACAAATGAATACAGACCGGGAATAGCAAATGTGTTATGAGGAAGAGATACTTAAGATGGAACCAGCCTTTATAAAAAGTTATTGCATACAGAAGTCATCTGAGGTAATAATACTAAGTGACGAGTGGATCAAAATAAATTATACATAATATATGCACAATAAAAAAATCAATATACAGAGAGGCTAACAATTTCAATAGAGCTGTAGTAAAAATTTATTCTGTAATTTTAATATATTAATAAGTTTTGTTAAAAAGTATTACAATATAAACATATGATGTTGATGGGTTGTAACTTTTATTTGATTACAATGAAGTTTTCAGCATTTATCCAACAAATTAGTCAGTCATACTCATGTTGTTAATTGTTGTTGTTTATCTACTAAAGATAACGTTTTTGTTTATTTGTAAGGCATACAACCGTGTGACCGTGTATAATACAGTTTGTGGCGGGTAGTGCAATACAACAATCTTAGATGTATGTATGTATGCTGACCTTTAGTTTTGATTTGATGTATTGACGTAATGTCAAAATTTTACTGTGTTACTGTAAAATAATATGAAGCTGGAGTCAGGGGTCGTCTATTAAGTTATCTTTGTGCAAAAATGACTTTGTTTTTAAAGCAAATAACAGTGCAATTAAATTGTGCACTAGAACTATAATCAAATTGATGACTATAATGCTCAACAGCCAAGTGCTACAACAAGCAATACATTTGCCAGTAGTAAAGTCCGAACTGGCGATGGACTTCATAACTAATCTGGAATCACAAACAACAAAGCGCGTTTGATATAGATTTTAAAAGATTAGTATATTGAAAGAAACCTTAAGTAGGACCAGCTTTGTTTTGCTTCTTTGTCCTGCTAAAAGCCGCGAGCTGCTACAGCTGATTTTTGGCCTTTGATACGTTTTATACTATTTTGATTATATGGTGTAAAATATATTTGTTATTTATGGTACTTCTTCCCTTCCTGAAGCCGGCTGGAATTATCTCGTTTATATCTAGTTTTTCATTTAGCTTTTCTTCTAATATTATGGCGTAGATCTTGTATGCCGTACACATTAGTGTTATTCCCTTGTAATTATTTACTAGATTTTTGTTTCTACTCTTGTGTATCGTGCATACAAGACTTTCCCTTTATTGAGTAAGAATCATTTATTCCTTTTATACTCCGTATCCCATTTATAACTGGCGTTTTTTTTAATTATTAATTTTTTTTTTATATTGTTACTTTTGAAACTTTTTTCACTTGCTGCATTGACTCTTGTCGGTTTGGTTTTTTATCTTTTTTTTTCTCCTTCAAACGAACTAGAAATGTGTTCCTTCTAAGCCTTTATTAATATTGCCTCAATATCTACGTTCTGCTTTTTTGTTTTTTTTTTTTAATTTTAATTTTTTATTTTTTTATAAATTTTCTTTTAGTTTTTTTACACTAACTTTTGTATGTTTTCTATTCTTTTAGATATTATTATTTTGTGTTTTTGTTGTTTTTCTAGTGCCTTATCATCTTTCGGGCTTCTAGCTTTTTCTAAGTACATTTGTTGTTTCACCATTTGCTTTTTTTAGTTTTTCCCCTTTTTTGTATATGTTTTTTTTTTACTACCGTTTCCCTGATTGTTTTCTCTAATTTGCTCATTATGTCTTCTACGTTTCTTAATTTTTTACTATTTCTTTTCAGTTTGTTTTTAATTGTTAGCACACTTTTTTCCGTTAAAACTACTTTCTCTTTATTTTTTTATCTTCTTACAGTTTTTCCAGTTAAGCAAAGTTCTAATAGCTGGTGGTGTGATTTTATTTTTATTCTTACTTCATATGTATTTACCTCTTCCCACACTGCCGCATTTACAACTGCGTAGTCCATTACAGTTTTTTTTTTTCTTTAATTTTTATCAATTTCATTTCTTTTCAGTTTTTCTTGTGTGGTCATTTTGTTTGATTTTTTTTTCTGGAAAAGGAACAAAAGACAAGAAGAAATAATAAAATTTATTTATCATGTTCGCAAGAAGCACAGAAAAACTGAAAATGATAAATAAAGAAATTGAAGAAATAGAATAAATGTAAAGACTGCATATAAACAAAAACAAAACATTGGTTATGAGAATTGCACGAGCGGAAGAAATGAACATTTACTTTAACGGAGATAAATTGGAGCAAGTGGAAAACTATAAGTACTTTGATACTGAAATGACAAAATGACAATGAATTTGGAGAAGCAAGAGAACAATCAGTACGAAAAAGAATGGCAAAAGAACTCTTAGAAGAAAGAGCAAGTTAGATTTAAATCTGCAAAAACGATTGTCAAATATTTTGTATTGAAAAACTCAAAGAAGCATTCTTAAAGTGATGTACACATTTCTGCGTTGGCGTTTGTCTTTATCTTTATTATTATTATTTCTAAAATTGTTGTGAAATTGTCGGCATCGGTGTGTCTCCAAAATAAAACTGATTTATACAGTGTTAGTGGCAAAAAACAATTTAAAAAAAGGTATGAAATTAAGCGGAAAACCGAAAGAAATGTGATTGTGAAAAAACCACAAAAAAGTCAATTAAGATTACGAAGATATTACCGTTTAAAAGTGCTTTTAAACTATATCGCTAAAGGCCAACGACCGTGAATTAAAAAAACTCTGTTGATACTAAAAGAATTTTTAAATAAATTTAAATAAATGTGAAATGTGAATTAAAAAAAACAATAGCATGGATTGTGGAAAATGTAATCGAGGAATTAGAGGTGAAGCCTCTTGTATTTGCAATGGAATTTGTGGAAAAAAGTTTCATATAAAATGTATAAGTATTACAGATTATGATTTGAATCTTATTAATACTAACGTTAATATACTATTTATGTGCAATGTCTGCATTAAATCAATGAAAGAGATGCAACAGAAACTAGAACATGTATTAAATGCAATAAATGAAAATAAAAAAATGCTGCAAATTCAAGAGAATCAAATTAATGAAATACACGATAAAATTTGTCAACCTAAATCCATTAATGAATTTGATAACACTTATGCTAAAATACTAAAACAGCAAACAAAAATTATAGTAAAACCAAAAAACAAGCAAGAAACCAACAAAACAAAAGATGAACTGAAATCAAAGTTAGATCCGACTAATTTGAAAATAAGTGGCTTAACGGGAAATAAAAGTGGAACAGTTGCTATAGGATGTAGTAATGAAAAAGATAGAAACCAAATTATAAAAATTGTAGAAGAAAAATTAGGAGCTAATTATGAAGTGAAGATTAGTGCTAATAAAAAACCTAAACTAAAAATATGCGGATTTACAGAAAATTTAGAGAAAAATTTGTTTGTTACTAAAATAAAAAAACAAAATGAAAATATTGCAGATTGTAATATTGAATGTGTCTCAATATATGAAAGAAAATACAACTACAATAATAAAGTTTATATCAAATATAATGCAATTATTGAAATTGATGAAAATGGATTTAAGCATTTACTCAAAGAAACAAAAGTAAATGTTGGGTGGGACAGGTGTATGGTATATGAGCATATACATTTGATAAGATGTTTCAAATGCCTGGGCTTTAATCACAAGTCGAATGAATGTAGAGGCAAGGATACTTGTTCTAAATGTCATGGTGAACACAAAATTGATAAATGCGAAAATAATGAAGAAATAAATAAATGTATAAATTGTATAAGATCAAATGAAAAATTAAAGCTGAATTTAGACGTGATTCACCACAGTTTTGATAGAGATTGTCCGGTTTACTCAAGACACTTGGAAATTAAAAAAGAAAATATATCATTCTAGCAATTAAGAAACTGTCAAACGCCACAATCAAGACAAGTTGAAAAAAACAACGAAATTCTAGATGTCCACAAGAAAAATTTTAATGAAAACTCTATGTCCTTTTTTCACATTAATATTGGTTCGCTTGGTAATAAACAAATTGATTTACAAAACTATCTTAATGAAAATAACAACATTGATATTGTATCAATTAACGAACACTGGCTGAAGAATGAAGAAATTGATCTAGTAAACATAGATGGCTTCGTTATCGCTAATAGTTTTTCACGTAAATACATTGAACGTGGTGGAGTAATGTTGATGGTAAAAGAAGAACTTGAGTTTGAGAAATTGGACGATATCGATATGCTATCAACGGAAGTAACATGTGAAGTATGTGCAATAGTTTTAAAGTGTATTAATTCAATTTTTGTATCTATTTATCGTACGCCCTTGGGTAATTTTAATGATTTTATTATTGTGTTCTATCAAATTTTAAACAAACTGGATAAGTACAAACAATCAGTTTTTATTGGAGGTGATTTTAATGTTAATTTTAATGTGAATAGTTTAATGAAACATGAATTCTGTGATACTATCGAAAGCTTTAATTTTAAACATACTGTCAACAGTAATACAAGAGTTACTGCAACAACAGCTACCTGCATTGATAATATTTTAATTAATACTAAGGCCTTTTATGATGTAAGCACAGTTGAACCTTATTTATCTGATCACTACGGCATTATATTTAGTTTATATAACATAAAAAAGCAGGTTAAAAAACCAATATTATATAGGTCTTTTGCAAACACAAATGTAAAGAAGTTTAAAGAAAATATGCAACAAATAAATTGGTCAATAGTAATGCATAATAAAAAAGCAGAAACATCATTTACTTTATTTCATTCGATATTGCTGCAAAATTTTGAAACATGTTTTCCATGTCGACTTAGAAATCATGTAACTAAAAAGAATAATCTTTGGTACACAAACGAATTAAAAGAACAAAAAAAGTTAATCAACACTATCAGTGATATCAGTAAATATGTTAATTCGGTTGAAGTAAAAACCTTACAAAACGAATTAAAAAAATCTTATAGAATAAATATAGAATGCGCAAAAAAAAGTTATAATACTTTAAACATTATTAATTCCATCAACAAACCAAAAGAGATGTGGAGCATAATTAATAAGATTGGAAACCGAAATAAAACAACGGGAATGCCAGATAGTGCAATAACTGCTGATATGTATCAGACTTATTTTTTAAACATTATTCATTCAGTTACAGGAGGTGTTTCTGGAGATATAAATCAGTCTTTAAACTTGCTTATACAAGCACAACCTAGATCAAATAGTTCTTTCTTTTTAAATCCGGTCACACATGTAGAAGTTGCCGATATAATTAAATCATTAAGTAATAGTCGATGTGCGGATGCATACGATTTAAATTCGTTATTGATTAAGAGCGCGACTAATGAATTGAGTATAATTTTAGCTTATTTAATCAATCTATCGTTTGAACAGGGAGTTTACCCAAAAGAATTAAAATTAGTAAAAATTGTGCCTATACTAAAACATGGCAATGTACATGAAGTGTCTAACTTTAGACCAATTTCTATAATACCTGTAATATCTAAGATATGGGAAAGAGCGTTATATATTAGATTGTATAATTACATGGACAATAAATTTTGTAACGCTCAATTTGGTTATCGAAAAGGGAGATCTACAATCAAGGCTATCTCTTCACTTATTCATGATATATATGAGGCATTTGAAAGTGGCAAAACTGTAGATGCAGCATTTATTGATCTGAGCAAAGCATTTGATTGTGTTTCACATAAAATACTGCTAGAAAAACTTGAGCATTACGGAATACGCGGAAACTCGCTAAAACTGATACAGTCGTATTTAATGAACAGAGAACAATATGTTCAAAAGAACAACTTACAATCCATAAAAGCAGAAATAAGTGTTGGGGTCCCTCAGGGTTCAATACTAGGCCCTCTCCTGTTTTTAATTTACATTAATGACCTTGAGTATAATATAAAATCGGCTACAACATTTCTATACGCCGACGATACAACACTTTTAGAGAATCCAGCAAATAACTACTCTAATGTAATTCAAGGTCTTGATGAAGCTCAATACTGGTTTAAAAGTAACGGGCTAGTACTAAATAGCAATAAAACTGTTCATATTAAGTTTTCTCTTAACAGTATGGCTAAAATGGAAAGTGTAAAATTTTTAGGTGTACACTTACAACCTAAATTAACATGGGAAGTACATATAGATATGATAGCAAATAAACTTAACAAGAACATATACTTGCTTAGAAAAATTGCTCAAAACACAAATCAGTATGTTACAAAAACTTCTTATTTTGCATATATACACTCTATCTTAAGTTACAGTATATTATTCTGGGGTAGTACAACAATATCTAATCGTATATTTATAATGCAAAAAAAGCAATAAGAATTATTGCTGCTGTACCGCACTTAACAAGTTGTCGTCCACTTTTTAAGACTTTGAACATTCTAACTGTCCCTTCGGTATTTGTTCTTCAATGCTTGTTATTTGCTAAAGACAATATTTTAAAACAAGTAAGACAAAAAGATATTCATAGCTACAATACAAGAACCAACACAAATATAGTGTTACCTACAGTTAGGCTAAGTAAAGTTCAAAAAAGCTATGAATACCTTTCTATAAAAATGTACAATTACTTACCAACTTGCATCAGAGAATTGCCAAGAAAAAACTTTAAAACTGTCATTGAAAATAAACTGTGTCAAGAAGTTCTATATAACTATGAACTTTTTTTTAACATACTGTTTTGATTGTTATTTTAATCTGTTTGTGTTTTGTTTTGTTATAATTTTTCCTGTAACTAGTCAATTTTGTACTTATCCAGAAGTTGCAAAACTGTATTGTACATTTTATCTATTGTGTATTCAATTGTACTGCATTGTATTGTATTGTATTGTATTGTATTGTATTGTATTGTATTGTATTGTATTGTATTGTATTGTATTGTATTGTATTGTATTGTATTGTATTGTATTGTATTGTATTGTATTGTATTGTATTGTATTGTATTGTATTGTATTGTATTGTATTGTATTGTATTGTATTGTATTGTATTGTATTGTATTGTATTGTATTGTATTGTATTGTATTGTATTGTATTGTATTGTATTGTATTGTATTGTATTGTATTGTATTGTATTGTATTGTATTGTATTGTATTGTATTGTATTGTATTGTATTGTATTGTATTGTATTGTATTGTATTGTATTGTATTGACATGATTTATACCATTTATTTGGTCTGTAAAATCAAATAAACATATTCTATTCTACTAATTGAAGCGTTTTGTAGTTTTTGAAATTGTTTTATTTTAGTTTACTGACGGATCTTTTAAAGACCAAGATGGTTTTTTTATTTCTATTTTTCCTCTTTTAATTTTACCTTGAAATATGAGGCGTTGAAAATAAAAGCGCTTACCGTAGAGATTAATGGGCATTAAGTGGACAGGCAAGATCCTGCATGAAGAAATGGTAAGAAAAGCAAGGGAGGAATAAACGATCATAGGTTTAATCATAAAAAGAATGAAAATATGGATAGGGCGTACATTAAGAAGTGATTGTTTATTGAAGAAATGGTGAATGCAAGTTTGAAAAGAAGAAGCAAAATATAGAAGATAATTGATATTTTAAAGACAGGATAATGGTACAGTGAAGTGAAAGTAAGTTGTATGAGAGATTGCATAGCTATAGTTTTTTGAGCACATGTTTGGGAATGTAACGTTATTAATGAATCAGTCATATTGTGGACTTGTGTTAGACCGGATTCAAATGGGATTAATTTTTGGATGTATAAATATCTGATTTTAATCAAGGTAATATAATCCATATGTTGGGCTAGGTTGTGGTTGCAATTTTTGAATATTGTTAAAAATTATTGATTTGTTAGATAAAGGAAGCCATATTTTGGTGCTTGATATATTTAATATTTTTTAAAGTGCGAAATTTGAAATAAACTTTACATATAAGCTATGCAGATTAATTAAAAATGTTTTAGCAACAATAGCAATTAAGTTAAAGGCAATAACGCAATGCTCTTATTAAGAGTAAGATAGTTTGTATTTATGTAATTAGAGTTTGTAGTACAGATCAATTTTTATACACACAGGCTACGGCATTTTTAGCGCGTTTTTTTAAATCAGATAACTAAAACAATGTTTATTTGTTTTGACTTACACTGAGTGGAGAAACAATTACATGAAAAACAGTTATTAGCATAAAATTTGATTTATTGATAATGTTTAGCAATACTTTTAATTAAATATGCGCATTGGCTCAAATATATGTTGTGGTCATTTTAACAATAATAAAGCAACTTCTAACAAAAGTAAACGTTGAAAACAGTTTTAATCTAAGTTGGATAAATATATTTTATTTCTTTTTATGAAGTGATATGATTACTTCTTTAACAGTTTTTATTCATTTTGTTCAGTATTGTTTACAATCAAATTGAAATTAGTTTACTAAAGCTTTTACAATTAAAATATTGTTTTAAATGCCATTTACTCTGTCAGAGTAGGTGGTCATTAAAACGGAAGGCCACAGTATTTCGAAACTTAGGTTTTTGGTATTTTAAGAAGCAGTGTGCAAAGAGCTATAAAACTGTTATAAACAGGAAACTACATCAGAAGAATTTATTTCGGTAGGCAAAGATGCACAACTCTTTGTAATGACCACTTGCTGACGTTTTCCAGTTAGTGTGCAGAAAGCGTTGCAAGAGGTACAAGATATAGCAATTAATGAGAAAAACGTAAATAGAGAAGGTGAATATGAATTACGTATAACAATTTGCAAATATCCTATAATTGACCAGGGAATATCTGGTATAGTTCCTACTTAATTATAATTGAATATGAAGAAGACCTGGACTAAGATTTGCACATTGTAATATTACTTCAAAACTTTGTTTCTAATTTTGGTAGTAACTTGGTAATGGTGTGATGAAGCAGCCATGGCAGCATACGGGGTTCTGCGTGAGTAGTGATGCTTTTATGTTAAAATAAAAATAATCAGTAATGGTGGTTTAGTATTTGGGCGAAAGTTTAACAACTCCTGGAGGCTGTCGAATAAGTGGTTCTATTGAAGTGCTCGCCGCAGGGACAACTTTTGTTTCTTTTGGAATGTCTTTGTAGGCGATTACTGGCAGTTTTTAATAAGCAAAGAGTTTGATAAGGTTAGTGGTTCAAGTCCGTCGTAGGTGTCAGAAGTGCTGCACGCAGATAGCGGTGATGGCGACTGTTGTAGATTTTTTTTGTAATGAAGCCTCTATCGGGTATGTTGCTGCTTTGACGTTTGGGCTCAGTGTGAGTGCTGTGGAAAACATGAGTTAGAGTATGAACTTGAGTGCATACAAAACGTCGCTCGAGTAGGTAACATGATAGTGAAGAAGCCGTGTTTTAAAGAAGTTTTTTTTTTTTGGAACGCCTTTGAACCGGTAACAATCTCCTTTTTTACGCAGTGGTAGATAATTTATTGCAGAGTCCTTATAACAAAAGACTTCTGGTCGCCATGTTTCTGGGGTTTGGTGGCTTTGGTATAGCTTTTTTTATTGAGAATTAGCCAATTTTACCCAAAAACTTTTTTTGCAGCTTATCCGTTTACGTAGCGTTGATGCTAGTATTAGTTTTGGTTTGGATTTTTTTAATCTTTTGCAGACTAGCAACAGGTCTGGTATAGTCGGTTTTTTCTTTTTTCTTTCGGGTTTTGTCAGCTTTGGCAATTTTTGGTCTTTTTTATGATGGCTGGTCTGGTTTAGTAGATTTGCGCTTTTCATTAGTTAAATGTGACTGTGTGCAAGCAAGAGTTGCAATGTTTTTTAGTCATATGTAACTACGTGTTATAACGGGAATTTTAATGCTTCTTGAGGACTTCAGTTTTTTTGCTTTGTCAATTTTTAATTGTTTATTGTATGTGTAAAAAGCGGCTTATAGACAAATATTATAGTCAATATATTGCACAATAATTGATATTATACAATAATATTGACCGTCTGTAGATTATATTTGAAAGATTGTACAATATATTGAGTCAATTAAAAAAAGTAACTTACAAAAAGATTTTGCAATTATATTGCAACGTGTAGGTGGTTCTAGCAATATTATGTGCAATAAATTGTTCTTTAGGAAAATAGGCTGACGACGGTGTTGAACGATCGGGTTGGTTTGTCCCGTTTGGTGTAGTTTTTTGTTTGGTTATAGAAAAGTTAACAATGCCTTTGTTTCACTTGTCTTGTTGGTTATGTTCAGGCATTTGCTGGAGTTTAGATTTCTGGTTTGATTTGGCCTGATTGGGAGTTGTCTTGTGTCATCAGCTTTATAGTGCGGATATTGTTTATCTATAGAAATTTCTAGAAGGTCGTCCAGTGATCTTTAAATATGTCTTGGTTTTGGTTGGTTGGGGGTTTTTTGTAAAGTGTTTTTTTATTGTCTTTGGTTGGCTTAAATGCTAAAAGGTAAATAAAAGCAGTATTTAGCAGATGGTGTGGTTACGGCTATTAGTTTGGCGTTTGTCGGTACGGCGGCAACAGCAATCGCTGAAGCAGGGCTGTTTTCTATTGTGGCATTGACCGACTATCCGAATTCTTTGTCATTGTCTGTAGCGTTGGTCTTTATGGTTGGACGTCGTATTTGGTATCATTTGCAACTGCAATCAGATCGCTCATTGTAAGTAAGTTCATACCTATGTTGCGGTTGGGAGTACGTGCCAATTAGATTGTGCCATGTACTCATTGTTTGTCTCCGGGTGGTGGACTTGTTGTAAGGCTGTTTTTTGTAGAACTTGGTACATGCTGTCAATCAGCGTTTTCTATTTTGACTTTTTTTGCAGATTTTGCAAGTATTCTTAGCGTTGAAAAGTGCTTGTGCTTGCTTTAGTCGTTGTTATGTGAACCACAGTAGTTGTTTTTGAAAGGCGTGTACTATTGAAATTTGTCTAGTCCGGGCAAGTGCACTAGCGTTATAGCCGCTTGGGTGACCAGGTGTTTTTAGGCGGTTTTGAACAACTCTTGGTTGATTTAAAGGCTTTTGGCCAGCTTAGATCAGGAAAGTTTGTAAGCATTTTTTTATTTGTCTCAAGAGATGGTGATTGATAAGTGTTTTTTATCTTGAGAATTGGTTCAGTTGTCTGTAATAAAAAATAAAATTAAAAAATTATTTAATAATTTTTGTTTTTTTTAATTTTAATTTTTCATTTTTTGCGGATGTGGTTTGGTTGTGGGTTTTGGGTGTCGGGTAGTGGTAGAACATAGTAGGCAACGGTGGCGGCGGCTGTTTTAAATTTTTTTTGTAAAAAAGGCCTCGTCTATGTTTTTTTTTTTTGTTAGGGGTAAAAGCATTACGCACATTGTGTGTCGTTTCCTGTTTTCCGTATACCTACTAAAACCCTGAACCTCTTTATCCTCCTGAGCTTGCGGAATCACTGCTGTAGTATTACTTCACAAGTTCAAAACACTTTCTATTTTTGTCTAATGCTTTCTTCTTCTTCTTTTGTTGCCATTATTTTTTTTATTACTTTATCAATAGCTTTCCAGTTGCTTGCACTCTCTACCATAAGAGGGGTTAGATTGCTGATGCTTATCTCTTTTCCAATTTTATTCTGTACTTCTATGTTCTAGATTATCCGTTTTCCTACAGTAGGGGCAACCGTCCTGCACCGCAAGATACATTTTCTTTAAGTACGACCCAAAGCATCCTTGTCCTGTTAGGATCTGTGTGAGATGGTAGTTTAGATTTTTATGTTTCTTGTTTACTCGGTTTGTCACTGCGGGTATAAGTGACTGCGTCCATTTGGCTACCTTGCTCGGCTATTCTTTTTCCCATTTTTCTATCGTTTTTATTCTATTGGTTTTTTTTTGTTCTTTTAGTTGTTTTTCTATGTTATTGTCTTGCTCTTGGACAAGGAGGTGTATGGGGATTGTTTCTTTTATTACCTATAGCTTTAGTAGAAACTGTTCTGTAGGCACTTGCTATTCTTATTGCCATTTTCCGTCTGGCTTTTTCTAGAGTTAACCTGTGTTTTTAAATCTTGCAGCTTTCTTTCCATATAGGCGCAGAGAATAGTTATGTCTGGTTATGTTGCAGCTCAGAGTAAGTGCTGCGCATTTAATAAGTTAGAGTATGACTGCGCCGCGTACGGAACGCTGCTTAAGAGGGTTCCGTGGTGGAACCGTGCTTTCAATTAGTCTTTTTATCTTACTGTGGCGCTTCCGTGCCGGTAATACAATGATTGCGGATGGGTACATTAGAGAAATCCAGTATGCACATACAGTGCTTTTTGTACCATTTATTGAACAAAAATAATTTAAATTTGTTTAATAATAAAAGGACGGAAGTAGAAATAGCCGAGTAAAATTCTGAAATTTTAGTTTTGTATAGAATTTTACCTATAAATTAACAAGAAAATAATAAAAGAAATATGTAATTACTGATTTCCAAACTTGCGTTTTTTATATATATGGGTAATTCCATTACTTTTCGACCAATTTGAAAAAGTCGCCTCTTTGATTTTGCTCAAATTTTCAGAGATCAAACTATAGGTGAAAAAAATGAGATTCCCAAAATTTTGGACCTTAGAATAATGCCTGTTCAAAATGACACATTTGAAGGTCAAAAATTTTACAATAAAACGTCTTTTTTAGCTTATTTTGTATCTCAATTTTTGGGCTTGTGGAAAAAGATAAATAGGTCTACGATGACTCAAATTATTTCTTATTACAGGTACTTTAAAACCCATATTTTTATGTTTAATATCGTGGCAGTCATTTTGATATATTAAGCTTCAAACAATATTCCCAAAAAAACCGCAAATTTAGCAGAATCGCAAAACTTTGCTTTCTTTAAACCGTTCTAACTTTGTCAAATCTTTACAAAATTTAATCCACAAGGTCTAGATTTCTTCGTGTTTAATCTCTTTTTAAAGTGATCACACAAGACTTATAGAACTAATACGTATACACCACTATTTTGATGCAGGAAGTTGCACATATTTTTGCGATCTTCAAAACTTGTAATTTTCAGGTTCCAAAAAGGCGCTGTCACCCTATGTCAATTTTAGTAAAAATTTCAGTAAATACTCTTTGGAGCACAAGAAAAAAGGGTATCTATATGAGAAATGGTGTATCGGGCATTATCAAGAATTTTTTAATATTCAAAAATTGGCAAAATTGGCAAACCGCACATTTTTGTATCTCAGTTTTTTGGGTCTTTAGAAAAAGATAAGAAGGTCCACGATGGCTCAAAATATTCCTATATATACTTTAAAACCCATACTTGTCTATTTATTGTTAGGGCAGTCATTTTGATACATCAAGCTTCAAACATTATTTCAAAAAAAAACGTAAATTAAGCAAATCTGCAAAATTATGCTTTGTTTAAACCGTTCTAACTTGGTTAAATTTTAAAGAAATTTGATCCACGATGTCTATATTTCTTTGTGTTAATTTTTTCTTTAAAATGATTACATAAGACTTATAAAATCTATACATATTTACCACTAATTTGATGCAGGAAGTTGCACATGTTTTTGCGATCTTGAAAAACTGCTGTCAACCTATGTCGATTTCAGTCAAAATTTTAGTAAATACTCTTCAGACCACAAATAAAAGGTTATTTATATGAAAAATGGTATATTGGGCAATATCAAGAATTTTTTTATATTCAAAAATCGTCAAAATTCAGAAAATCTAAATCACTTTTTGTCTATCTTGCTTTGTTTTTGAGATAGTCAACAAATACAAAATATTTAATAAACTTTATATTTAGCAAAAAAACACAAACAAAACAACATTACTTTAACAAGTGTGCATTGATGCAAGCTTTTGATACTTGTTAAAACAGTTTTCTTTGGTTCGGTTAGTGAAATTTGATAAAAATGCTGTTCCAACATAGAGAATACGCAAATATTATTTTTGTATACGGACTCTGTAATGGTAATGCTGTAGCAATTGAGATTTCCTGACAGAAAACAACTTTTTTGACGCGTTTTTTAGTGAAAATGTTCACCCATATTATTATCAAAAGTAAAACACCTACAACCAGGCGACGCAGCACAACGACTTGCATTTTCTCAATGGCCATTTTTTATATAAATAACCTTTTTTCTTGTAGTCTGGAGAGTATTTACTGAAATTTTGACTAAAATCGACATAGGGTGACAGCGTTTTTTCGGGACCTGAAAATTACAAGTTTTGAAAATAGCAAAAACATGTGCAACTTCCTGCATCAAAATAGTGGTAAATATAAATTGATTCTTTAAGTTTAGTGTAATAACTTTAAAGATAGATTGAACACGAAGAAATCTAGACCTTGTGGATCAATTTTCTTTAAGATTTGACAAAGTTAGAATGGTTTAAACAAAGCATAATTTAGCAATTTTTCAAAATTTACGTTTTTTTTTTAATTAATGGTTAAAGCTTGATATATCAAAATGACTGCCCCAACATTAAATATACAAATATGGGTTTTAAAGTACATGCAATAAGGAATATTTTAAGCCAACGTAGACCTTCTTATCTTTTTCCAGAGGCCCAAAAATTGAGATACAAAAATGTGCGGTTTTCCGATTTTGACAATTTTTGAATATTAAAAAATTCTTGATAATGCCCGATATACCATTTCTCATATGAATAACCTTTTTTCTTGTGTTCTAAAGAGTATTTACTGAAATTTTGACTAAAATCGACATAGGGTGACAGCGCTTTTTCGGGACCTGAAAATTACAAGTTTAGAAAATCGCTAAAACATGTGCAACTTCCTGCAATAAAATAATGGTGTATACGTATTGATTCTATAAGTATTGTGTGATCACTTTAAAAAGAGATGAAACACGAGGAAATCTAGACCTTGCGAATCAAATTTTGTTAAGATTTGACAAAGTTAGAACTGTTTAAAGAAAGCAAAGTTTTGCGATTTTGCTAAATTTACTGTTATTTTTGGAATAATGTTTAAAGCATAATATATCATAATGACTGCCACAATATTATACATTATAATATGGGTTTTAAAGTACATGTAATAAGGAATAATTTGAGCTATCGACCTTTTTATCATTTTCCAGAAGCCCAAAAATTGAGATACAAATTAAGCTAAAAATGACGTTTTATTGTAAAATTTCTGACCTTCAAATGTGTGTCATTTTGAACATGCAATATTCTAAGGTCCAAAATTTTGGAAATCTCATTTTTTTCATCTATATTTTGATCTCTGAAAATTTGAGCAAAATCAAAGAGGTCGACTTTTTCAAATTGGTCGAAAAGTAATGGAATTACCCATATATATATATATATATATATATATATATATATATATATATATATATATATATATATATATATATATATATTAATAACGTTAATTGTGTTATATAAACGTATCCACTTTAAAGGACAATGTAATACATAGTAGTTACGCTTTGATTTCAAATTGAAATATAATAGTTATTCAAACGAACTAAGAACACAAATCATTACAAATACTACAAAAATTGCAAATATTGTAAGAAGAAAACTGAATTATAGTTATTAAAAGAGATCGGACGGTATCGGGCTGAATGTGATAGATCTGCTATTGCATAATACATTAAAAGAACTTCTACATATTCTATACTAAAGCTGCAACTATATATTATTTTATGCATTGATTGAGAGTTGTAGACTATCAGTATTTGCGTATAAAGTAATAGTTAACTAACACCAAAGGAACAAAAATAACAATTCATCAACATTTATTTCTTACTAAAATTGAATTCTTTTATTTGATTCAAAAAACATATTTAGCATTTTAATCGAATCTTTTTTAGGTTATGTTAAAACAAAATTAAACAAAAATACTCTCGGTCTAAATTTTATTCTATTAAAATAAAATCATTAAGTTGATCTTTCTCTTTGTAAATATAAAATAAAAAGCTAAACTTTTTTCCTTATTCAAATTGTATTTCAATAACGACATTCTATATATCGAGCAGAGAAAGCACAAACGAAAACAAACTGCTTTGTGAAATAAAAAATTGCGTAACGAAATTGTTTATATAAATCTCAATCGATTCTCACTTATTAACCTTTTCCCCTACAAACTCAACGTGTCAATCAATTACACTAGGAAATACGAAAGCCACGATCTTTCCTCGACATAACATCTTCATTTTGCTAGCGTGTTTGCTCTGTCAGACGTTTGATAGCACAAATCAAATTTTAGCAATATGTAAGCAGGAAACTCTATTTAAATTTCATTTCGCAACCGGGCTTTTATTAGTTTTTTCTTTTCTGTATACATATAAACGTTTGTAACAACAATGTCTAGATTTAATTTGATTTAATATAATATATAAAAATATTAAGTTAAGGTAATGCTCTTAAATTCCGCTCCTCTATCATTCATTCTTTCGAGGTCATTACTAGAACAATGAAAGATTTATTGGTTATTCGGGAAGCAATAAAGTTCTGCCGTATATTATAATTTTGGAGCGGTTGGTAGCCCTTTATGTACACTTGTAAGGTGAAAAGGGGCTACTTTAATTATTAATACTTCTTAAGGTTATTGAGGTGTTTTTATAAAATTTTAAAATTATATATTTATTTATTTTGCTTTAACGTTTATTAAAAAAAATATGTACTTACTAATGAGCATCAAACTTAATAATTTTTCATATTTATATACCAACACCAAATATTTAATTAAAAAATATTTTCTTTGATATAATTGATTCATAGTAAAGGAGTCTATCCTAGGTTTCAACTGGCTGACTGAAATATTGGTTCTAATGAAATTATCGGGTGTGATCCGCATAGAGAATTTATATTGTTTTATATGAACAATGCTGGCGCAATTCACCCGTTCAAAGCGAATTATAACAGGCTACGAATCAATAAGTTAATTCCTAGATTACTTTAGCAGGAATTCGTATTGTGTTTAATACTTTCAGAAGGGTATATTGTAAATCAAGTTCTATAAATAGTATTGACGCCTTTAAGTTAAATACATATATTTTTCATTCATTGTTCTACTTGAATAAATCACAGTTCAAAGGAAAAATACATTGCTATTGATTGAACGAGAGTTTTATAATTGAAAAAGAAATTGATAAAGCAATTTATTAAGAATATTAATTTAAAACAAATAAGATTTGATGAAACTTTGATAATTAGAAATGGTTTAATTAGTTTTAAATATTATTTACCTATTAACAAAATGTTCAAAAAAACATTTTAATTAAAAAATATTGGATTTTTACTTACATGATATAACTCAGAAATAAAATAAAATCAAATAATGGCATATAGTGTCAATGCTATGAAAACATGTTAAAGTCAATACTTCCATAAAACCTCATCTTTTCTGATATGCTGGGTTACAGGCATAGTCAATATATGGCCGGATCCGGCCCGTGCAGCCATTAATGCAACCAGAATTTGAAATCATTTCTAGTAGCTCTAAAAGCCTTCTACAGTTTTTACAAAAGTTCTAAGATTTTTTAAGATCCTTGTAAACAACTAAATATATTGTTGTTGGTTTCTTCCAGTAATTTGTAAAGTGTTCTGTGCAAACTTTTTAAACTTTTTAAAACTTTGTTGTTGCTTTCTAAATATTTTACAATTTTGGAGGCTTCGTAGATTAATTGTTGATAAGTACGAAGACTATTAAAATCCTAAAACAACACATAAAAATAATTAATTCTCAAGCTATTTTGAATTTTTAAAACAATATAAGTTTTGTCATAATTCATTATTTATAAATAATGATAGATGATGAAAGAACATGTGGAGATCTTAGACAACCGGCTTGTCTAGTTTTTTATTGACTTGAAATTTTTTTTATGCGGTTTGCGTGGCGTTTTACTGGTCCTATTATGCACACTTTAGGTTGTTCTGTGATAGTTTTGGTTCTTTGATAAACTCTATAAACAACTGCCAAAAGATTTTTTTCAGCTTTTTTTTAGTTAGCTTTTTTCTCATTGTTACCAGTCTTGTATAGAATCCCGAAAGCAGATTTCGGTTCAATAAACGTCCCAGTAGTTCATTTTTTGATCAATTTGTTGTTTTTAAGGTTTCTTTTTATTTTTTGGATTTTTTGGTATTCAGGGGTACTTTTAACACACCATTCAATAGCTGTTACTTTTGCTTAAAAAATTGCAGCATGTTTTTCCAGAACCAACGTAACTAACGTTTTTTAGTTTTTGTTTTTAATGAACCGGTTTTTATGCTATTTTAGTTTTTAACCACAACTCTTTACCTTATAGTTTCTTTTGTTAATACTTTTTTTTGAGACTGTATTATTACATCAAACGATTTTTTTGTGAGAATGACTAGCGCATGGCAATACCTTTTGGTTTTTTTCTCGCCTTGCGGAATTTACACAGTTTGCTGGAGCTTACTTCCTACACTGACATATATTTCTATTTCTTTCATTCCTGTGTTATTTAGCTTAGATATTTGCTTTGTCTTTAGGTATCTTTTTAATTTTTCTTTATTAACTTTTTTTTTTGTTGTAAATTTTTTTTATTATAAATATTTTGTGTAGCTTTAAGTGTATTTTTTGGTCTTAGATTTTTCTAGTTTTGCTTCTAGAGAGATTGTAGAATCTCCATTTTTAGTTCTTCGTGTTTCCTGGTTGCCAGATATACTCTGACCATTTTGAAAGTTGCTTTGTTTGTCAACCTTGAGATGGCGTATCTGCCGTATATAAATTGGTTAGTCAATTCATTTAGTTTGCTTTTCTTGAGTAGTTCTTTTCTTCTTTTTTTTATCTTTGCAATTTCAATTGGTACTAATGTTTCAGTAAATGTTCTTCTACTCTCCATCCTTTCACTGTTCATTTTTTGGCAGGCATAGTTGTCTTGGCCTTCTTTGTTTTTTTTGTTTTCATTTAGTTTCTCGTTTTTCTATTCTTTGTCTTCTGTGGCTTTTAATATATGTGTTTTATTCAATTTTGGTTTATTTAAATCTTAAAGCTTTAAACTTGTCTATTTCCTCAGTACTGTTGTTGGATATTTTCTCAGTGCATTCCTTTTGTTTTCGTCACTCAGGCATGTATTAATGAATGTGGATTTGTTGATTTTGTTTTTCTCCTAATATCTTTTTTAATTCTTTTTTTTATCTTTTTTCCACGTTTTGCAATTTTAAATGGTATTGTTTCAGTTAGTAGAGAGAGCATCACGCATAGACGTATTTTAGTCACAGTCGATAACCACTTCGTAATAACAGAACATATCACTAAAGCCAAAAGTGCATAAATAAAATAGAAAATATAAATTAAAAGTGTGCAGTGGTGTAATAAAGAAAAGTGAAACAGTGACAAAAACCAGCGATAACAACATTAAATTCCAAGCGGATAAAAATTGTCAGTCAGTGAAGAGGAGAGGACGACATATAGCAAGTGGGTTCGGAAGAAGGAGACAGGTGCGAGTTGTACGGCACAAAGTCACGCCACGCGCAACAAGGAAAAGGAAACAGAGGCGTCCGCATTTAAATTTTTATTTATATAAATTAACATAATTGAATTAAAATACAAAAAAAAAACAAGGAAATAAATAAAAGAACAAGCGAAATAGAAAAAGAAGAAAGCCATAATATATTTAACAGAAGTAAAAAAAACCATAAGATCACCAGATCAAAAGAAAAGTGGAGAGAAAGAATTGAGTAAGAAAGAAAAAAATAAGGAAGCAGAAAAGATTTTTACATACACAAAAAAGATTGAGGTATTTAAAAAGATGGTCCAAACAATGATGAATAAAATGGATGAAAATATGAATGAAATAAAACAGGAGATAAGGTCAATAAAAGTAAAAATGGAAAATAAAGAAGAAATCTGGAAAACAGAAGTGAAAAGCCTAACAGATAGAATAGAAAATATCGAACAAAAAATTGAAAGAAAAGAAAAAATAAAGAATATAAACAACAATATAATAAAAGGCTTGAATTTAACAGAGAATACAGAAGGAGAGATTAAACAGTGGATGAAAGCAAAGCTACAAGTAAAAGTAGACATTAAGAAAATAACATGGCTAAACAAAAATACAGAGAACGAAATCATCAGAACAGAAAAAAAGGATCATGATAGCCAAAAGTAAACTAAAAAATACAAATACATACATAGACAATGATCTCACATGGAAAGAAAGAAAAATACAGAGAGATATTAGAAGCATTGCAAGAAGGAAAAAGGAAAAAGAGTTAAAATTGGATACAGAAAATTAATAATCAATGAGGAACTTTATGAATGGAATGAACTAGAAAAGGGGGTCACAGAAAAAGAAGACAAAGAAGAACAAGCGGCGTCAAAAAACAAACAAACAAACCGGAACAAATACTCGGATATTGGAAAAGCAATGAAAGGAAAAATGAGTACAAAAAAAGAAAAAATCAAAAAAATTAGACTGGGTACATGGAATATACGAAGCATAAAGGGCAAAGAGGAAGAGTTGGTAGAAGAAATGATAAAACATAAAATAGAAATTTTAGGAATTACAGAAACAAAAAAGAAAGAAAAAAGACTAAAAAAATACATAAAAGATACTGGATGTTCTGGTCAGGAGTAGATGAAAAAGAAAGAGCAAAAGGGGGAGTTGGTATAATAATAGCACCAAACAAAATAAAAGACATTACGAAAGAAAGATACATAAGCGAAAGAATCTTGACAGTAGAAATAAAGCTATATGGAAAGGAAATATGGACTATAATAACAGCCTATGGAGAAAACGAAGATGCTAAAAAGGAAGATAAAGATGCATTCTTTGAAAAGTTACAGAATAAAATAGATGAAAGACTGGAAAATGTAATTATCATGTGAGACTTAAACGGACGAGTTGGAAACCAAAACGCAGGAATAGAAGAATACATTTAAAAATGGAGAGAAGAAACTAGAAACAATAATGGGGAAAGAATTATAGAACTGAGCGTGGAAAACAACCTTATTATAACAAACACAAAATTTGAACACAAGAGGATACATAAATTTACGAGAAAAAAACCGACTAGAAACGAAAAATCAATAATAGACTACTTTATAATAAGCAAACAAAAATGGAAAAATGTTTTAAATGTAAAAGTATCAAGAGAGGCAGAAATCGGAAGCGACCATTATCTGGTAAAAATGGACTTGAGAAAAATGGAAGAAATAACAGATAAGAGAAGTAAGAAGGTAAAAGAGAAAATAAAAAGTTACAAACTTAAAGAAAAAGAATACAGAGATAGATTCCAAAAGATAGTAAAGAAGAAATAAAGTAAAATTAGAGAAACAAAGGAAATAGAATAAAAATGGGAAACATTCAAGATCACCATACTAGAAGCAGCAAAAGAAAGCTGTGGAACAGCAAAAATAGAGAACAAACATAATAAATAAACTGAATGGTAAACAAATAAAATAAAATAGAAAATTAAAGAGAAAAAAGAAAACCGGAAAAAATACATTAGTACAAAAAAGGAAAAAGACTATAAAGAATACAAAATTATAAGAAAGAAAGTAAATAATGATGTCCAAAAAGCTAAAAAAGAATCATGGAATCAATTCGGTAAAAAGATGGCGGGAAACTATAGAGACAACCTAAAACTATACTATGGAACACTAAAACAGGTAAAAATAAAGAAAGAATACAATATGATGAACATAAAAAACAAAAAAGGAAATATAATCACAGAAGAGGGTAAAATAATGGAAAGGTGGAGAGAATATTTTAAAGAACTGACGGAAGCAGAAAACCTAAGCCCGGAGGAACATGAAGAAGATGATACTGACATGCCAGAAATTAAAGAAATATAGGAAGTAATAGACGCCATAAAGAAACTACAAATAGGAAAAGCACTAGGCATAGACAACATAACACCAAAAATGATCAAATACATGGGTAAGGAAAGAATAGAACAATTAACAGAACTACTCAATGACATAGCTAGAAACACTAAATTACCAGCAGAATGGAACATGGGATTAATACTACCTATATACAAGAAAGGAGATAAAAGAAACTGCAATAACTACAGAGGAATCACGATCAGTAGTGTACCGGGAAAAATTCTAGCAAGAATCATTGAAAAAAGAATAAGAGACAAGATTGAAGATACCATAGAACACACAATGCGGATTCAGAAAAGAGAGAAACACTTAAGATCTTATATTCATAATAAGACAACTAAGCAAGAAATTTTTAAATAAGAAAAGGGACATCCATATCTGCTTCATCGATCTAGAGAAGGCATTTGACCGGATAAGAAGTGAATATATATGGAAAGTACTTCAAAAGAGAAGCATAGACGGAAAAACTATAAATCTATTAAAAGCTTTATACAAAGAAAAAAAGAATATTGTTAGAACCAACAATGAAGAATCTCAAGAGTTTGAAACCAAGATTGGGCTAAAACAAGGGTGTGTACTGAGTCCAATACTATTTATATTAGTGTTAGATGAAACCACAAAAAAATCAAAAAAAAGTATAAAGACTCTAAAAGTAGGATATCGGAAGATGGAAGCAACGAAGATTATGGAATTACTATTTGCAGACAATATGGCAATAATGGCGGAAACGGATGAAGATTTACAACACAACATCAACATAATATACATGGAATTAACAAAAATAAACATGATAATCAACTTAGACAAATCCAAAACAATGATAATATCAAGAATAAACAAAATCCATAAAATAACACTACATGGAAAAAAGATTGAACAAGTTGAAAACTTTAAGTACTTAGGAACGATAATTAACAATAAAGGAAAGACAGACAACGAAATAAATGATAGAATGGGAAAAACCGGGAAAATATTCAACATGATGAAAAATACATTTTTTGGAAGAAAAGAAATACCAAAGAACATAAAAACAGATATAGTAAAGAAGGTAATAAGACCAACAATAATGTATTCCAGCAAAACATGGACATTGTCAGAAAAACACAAAACGAGAATAAATGCAATAGAAATGAGATTCCTAAGAAAGGTAGAAAATAAAACCAGTAGAGACAGAATAAGAAACGATGTACACAGACAAAACTTACAAATAGAACCTATGAATGAAAAAATAATGGAGGGACAACTAAGATGGTTTGGACATGTATGCCGAATGAAAGATACGCGAATAACGAAAAGAATATATGAAACAAGAGAAATAGGAAAAAACCCCTGAGGAAGACCGAGAAAATCCTGGAACGACAATGTAAAAAAAGAAGCGGAAAGAAAAGGAATACCGTGGGAAGGAATCAAACAAACAACTCTGGACAGGGAAAAATAGAGAGAACTATATCAAACAAAATAATGTAAAAAGCCATACACCAATAGGTAGGATGGCATATGTTTAAATAAATAAATAAACTAATGTTTCAGTAAATGTTCTTTTCTTGTCTATCCTTTCACTGTCCATTTTTTGGCAGACATAGTTGTCTTGGCTTTTTTCCGTTTCTTTGTTTTTATTTAGTTTCGTGTTTTTTCTATTTTTTGTCTTCTGTGGCTTTTAACATGTGTGTTTTTTCATTTTGGTTTATTAAAATTTAAAGCTTCAAACTTGTCTTGCATAATTTCTCAGTGCACTCTATTTGTTTTCATCACATAGTCATGTATTAATGATTGTTGATTTTGTTTTTTTCCTAATATCTTTTTTAATTCTTTTTTAATCTTTCTCCCATGCTTTGCACTCTACTAGTGTATGTTCTGCGTCGTCATGCGGTCTTTTTGAGAGAATATACATCTTTCATCTTTCTCCATCTTATTTATTTTTTTAAATACTTACCAAAGGCTCTCTGACCGGTGAGTAATAACAATATAAATAATAAAAATATTTATTTTTATAAAACAAAACTACAATGAACATATAATACACATGTGGAATGATAAATGAAAACAAGTCATAATAAAATACTTTTAAAATTGATGGATAAAAAAGTTATTAATGGTGTACGGTTGAAGCTGCCAAATTTAATATACAGTTTTTTTAAGTAATAAGTAACTAGTGTTTTTTATTATTATAGATGATTAAAAAAATTTATACAAAAGTTAGAAGTACTTTTTGCGAACATATTTAATCTGTGAACAGGGTAAATATAATCCAAGCTATGTCTGGTATTGTGACAGTTTGTAAATAGATGTGAATCAAATGAATATTTGTTTCCGCAAAAACTTTACACACTCATATATGTAGACAGCTGGCAACGTCAACAAATTGTTCTGTTTAAATAAACCACAACAGGTCATGTTTAATTTCAAATTAAATAATATTTGCAATGCTTTTTTAATATTCGAACTATTTTTCCAAAATATTATACCATACCAAACGTGTGAGTAGATGTTAGAAAAATAGAACAGCTTAGTTATTGTGTAATTTGTGTTCTTAGATAATACTTTTAGGCCGTTGCAAAATTTACTCAATTTTGAAGAAATGTATTCAGTTTGCTCAGTATACTTTAAATTCTTGTCAATCACAATTCCAAAAAGTTTAGCACATTTTCAAACTTATGGTTTAGATTATTCAAAATAATTTCAGTTTCTGTAACTCTGCTTTGACTAAAAAATAAACATTCAGTTTTTCCAGAATTTATTAACAGTCTATTATCTGCAAACCATTTTTAAACTGAACAAGTAACGTTATTTCCTTCTTATAATATATCTGCAAACGTTTTACCTTTCAACAAGATATTTGTGTCATTCGCATAACACATAATTTTATTGTTTTGATCTTCAGGGCAGATCATTAATGAAAATAATAAAGAGAAGTGGACCTATTATACTTCTCTGGGAATACTAGTGAAAACCTCAATAGCGTCCAACAGCACGACTTTTCCATTCTCATTATTTTTAAGTTGCATTGAGTGTTTTTGACCATGTAGGTAGGACCTAAATCACTCTAATGCAATATCTTTTATGCCACAATGATACATTTTTGTTAAGAGTATGGAGAAATCTAAGCAATCAAAAGCCTTGACATATCCAACAGTACTCCACAAACTAAATTTTTCTGGTCCACACCTTTGACAATATATTCGGTGTAGTCATAAATTGCAGTTTCAATACTCTTACCACCTAGGAAGCCATGTTGAAAATTGTTTATTAAACGTTTGTACATTACTAACTGAAAGATTTTAGAAAACCTACTAAGCAGTCTAATTGGACGATAATTGCTGAGAAGTTTGCATTCTCCTTTTTTATATACAGGTTTAATTACTGCATATTTTAAATTATCGGGATAAATACTTGTTTCTAATTATCTTTTTATGATGCTGCATAAAGGTTCAGTTATGTTATTGATTGATCTTTTTAATAGCAGAGTTGGAATATTGTTATAGCCGGAACTTATTTTAGGCTTTAGTTTTTGTACTATATTTAATAATTCATCAATTGTTATTGGTTGCATAAATATAGATGCATTGTTATAAGGAATGTTGCAGATATATGTTGTCATTTGCATAGTTCTAAGTTTTCTACAACATTGTTAAAATTTGTATTAAAATTATTTGAATTTGTTAACAAGCTGTCAGATGTAGGCAAACAGTTTTTATTATTATGAAATGAATTAATAATTTATTCAAAAACAGTTATTATTTCTATCAATTATATTTGAAATAATTTGCCAGGATGCTTTTTTTTTTGGTGTAATAAATTGTTGTACTGTTTTTTAATATTTTTTAAAACATTATTATACTCAGGTAAATAGCTGGATATTGTTAGGTACAGTAATAATTGCTGCTTGCATTCTTTTATGACTACTGTATTAAAAGAACATTTGTTTGATGTTGGCTTGCTATGTACCAAAGGTAAATGTTTTTTAAAATACCTTAAGTGTATGTTTATAAAAACAGCGTTAGTGATATTCTCTTTGGCTCCAGTTTTAAACAAAGGCGAAATATAGCTTTGTAAGTAAGTGCAATGGCTTTGCAATAGAATAAATGCACTTTTTTAACAGTAAAGAAGGAATGCGTTTAAGGTTTTTAATTTCCTTAAAAACATTACACAAACTAATAGAAAATTTTGAATGAATTACGCTATTATTAAAATTAAACTATAGAGTTGGATTAGTTTCGTTATCATAAACTGGAGAAAAAAATCTGCAAAATTAGTTACAAAGTCGTCCCCATTATTACAAGTTTGATCTTTATAATGCATTGTGGCTGGAAAACCATTAGTTTTTTTGTTCTCATTAACAAATCTCCAAAAATGTATTGGATAAGTTTGTAAAATATATTGCTCGTATTGATGTGCACTGAGATTTTTGCACGTAGTACGAAGAGATTGGAATTCATTATAGTCCGAAAAAAGTTTTGAAGGTTTATAACGTTTGTGTACAGTTTTCTTGAGTTTAGCAAGTGATATCAATTTTTTGTTGAACCAAATAAGAAAATTGCTTTTACGCCACAGTTTTTTAGGGACAAAACAATCAATAACATAATCGATTACAAAGTAAAATACAACAAAACACATATCAATATCAAAGTTATAAAATTGTGCAGTCCAATCAACATTCAACAAATAATTATTGATTGCGTTGTAGTCGGCAAGTTTAAAATAATTAAAAACATCATTACAATTTAAAATATCACAGGTAGTATCACATTTTATAGTTAGTTATAACAAATACGCAGTATGGTGTTGGCTTAAATTTAACAAAACATCTACAGCTTCTATTACAGAAATATCACGATCGTTAGTAAAACAAATCTAAAAACACACCCTCACTATTAGGAATACAAATGCATTGTACGCAGTTTAAGAACCTAAATGAATTAACTACTAAATGAGCAGGATAATTATCATTACAAATTACTTCTATAGTTAAATCATCGTTAACCCAAGATGCTGCAGGTAGATTGTAATCGCCCAATAAAACTAGTTTACTACTTGGAAACTCGTCGGCAATAGATTTGACGGAATAACAATAGTCAAGATATTTGTCACTAGTTGAATTAGGTGGTAAATATACCGCACAAATTATACAAGACACAAGATTAAACTTAACAACTACAAACAAATGTTTAACACTAATAAACGTGGGGTAAGGTAAAACAGATTTTTGGTGAGTTTTGATAGCAATTAAAACACCACCTTTAATTCAGAGTCACTGATGTCTGGAGAAAGCCAGGTTTCAGTGAAAACAATCACATCGTAGTCTGATATGGCTACAGCTAGCAAGAGTTTTCTGAGTTTTGTTTTTAAACCCCCTACGTTCTGGTAGTAGATGGAAAAGCCGTTATTATTCCTGAAAATGGGTTCAAGCTGTTGATAGGATTTAGGCTCCAAAAATCTATTGGAGTTGAAGCAGAATTATTTTGTGAACGACCATAACTCACAAATTTTTTAACAGCAATGTTAGCTGGTCAAAAGTTTTTGCACATAAAAGCTCGAGCATGGTCGGCTGGAACCGAAACTTTAAAGCTACTGTAACTTCTAGATTGTACAGCTAGATCTACAGCGTCGATTGAAATATTGGGGTATTTCAATTTAATGTAGTTAATAACATCGGATTTTTTAGATCCGCTTTTAAGTTTTGAGACATGTATATATTAGTTTGGAACATATGCATGCAACATATCGTTACTTGGACCACAACCAAAAATTGTTGGGGTTTTAGGTTGAAATTTCTGTTTAGGTTTTGTTTAAGCAGTAAGGATTGCAAAAGAAGAAGAATTATTAATTACAGATATAATTGCAGGTGGAAGCAATTGAATTTTCTCATTAATAGTTGGTGTAACTACACAAGGCATAGATTCTTGAATACGAGTTTTGTATCCAACTATTACCTTATCTTTGTCTGCAATCTTTTCTTCAAGATACAATACTTTATCTAATAGCAATTTATTGTTAGACCAAACTTCATCTAACAAAACTTGATACAGTACGATAGTCTCTTTATAAAGCCTGGGAAGTTCGGAATCGTCAAGTTTGAATGACGTACCACAGTGACATTTTTTATGGCAAATGGCGCAACTGTTATGAAATATAATTGCACAACTAGTACATGTTACGCTAGATTGTGCAACACTTCTGCATTTGCACGCTTGACATAATAATGAATTAAAATTTAAAATATAAAAATTTAACTATAAAAGTGATTAAACATTTAGGAATAAAAAATAATACAAGGATGATATAATGATACACAATTCACACCGGTGCGGTCCTTCACCTGGTGACTAACTACAAAACAAACAAAGGCAGACCATGGTTGGGATAACACAAGAAAACAAAGGAGTGTTTAAAACAAGCTTAAAATATAAAACACAAATTAAAAGAAAACAAGTTACGCTACTGGTAAGAATATTGGTTTGCGCTGCGTGGGCGGCAGCTATAAATTTAGGTTAAGTTTCAATAAACAAACTTTACCATACATTTTACTGAATAATGATTAAGACAGATAGCACAAACAATCACAAATATAATTACCAGTACGTTAGGTAAAACTTCACAATTAAAAACATTTATAAACACTTATAAACACTTGAAATTGAAACAGTAAAATATCATAACTCAGTGCAGTGCAGGTATATATTATATACAATGCTGTATATAATGTACTACACAGTTTTTAAAGCTTTTTTGGGTTAGGAGGGTAATCTTTCTAAAAACTTGCTGATGTAATGGAGTCACTCTAACAAGCGTCTACCGATTAACTTGTCATTTGCTTGGTCCTAGCTAAGTAACAGTTGCAAAATTGATTTTAGTTTTTGGTAATCTGAACTTTTGTAATTAGTTGTGTGCGGCCCTTTCTATGCGCGTTATTAAACTCATTGTTGGTTTTGCAATCACTGCAAGGAAGTTGGTGTGCAAAAGCGTTTGGGTTTTATTGGCCACGTTTACTGCGCGTTGTATGGTTTATAGATTTGAAGGTTGCCGTCAGACTTTGAGACGGTTGTTTACCAAGGTAAATCATTCTTCTGTGGACTGGGCATTGTGGTGGGCGACGTTGGTGTTGTCTAGCTAGACTTCCATCTGCTCTTTGTGGTTGTAGGTGGCGAGCATTCAATCTCTACTAGGTGGTTTAGATGTCGGTGTTGCATTCACTTTAAAAAGAAAAGCGCCTACCGACTGAACTCCCCCTAATGTTAAATACCTGGAAGTTTGAGATTGTATAGCCCATAGATACATTATATTTGGATATTTAAAAATACGATTTAAGGAGATAGGTGGGTCCTAACCTGTAGGCTGTCAGGTATGATGTGGTGTAGCCTTACATGCGCAACCTTCCTTGTCTCTGAGTCAGGCAAGTTTGGCCTGATCAGGATTGGAGATTATCGAAATACTTTTTGGTTAAAGTTTCAAACAAAAAAAATTTAAACTTGTTACAAATTCTTCTGGGCGGGCCATAAATTATTGATAAGCATCCGCAATGTCAGACTTTAGACAACTTTGAAACGGTTAAGGTGCTAGTTTGCGGTTGTGCTTCAGATAAAGGACGCCTCTGTGATCTGTGATCTGTGATCTGATTGTAGATGTGTATATGCGCATTTTGTTTTTGAGCAACAAGTTACTAATCCGCCGCAGCATTAAATTTAATTGTGCGGACACAACGGCAATCCTAGCTCCAATTATTGAACAGCGCTTTAATCATCGAACAACGCTCCAAGCATAGAACACTAAAATTTGATCTAAGCTCGGACCCATGCTCACCGCTCGAGCTTTGTATTTAATTTGAACTGAATTTTTAGCGGCGTGTGATCGGTGAGCAAAAGTCCGAGTTTAGAACATTTTTTTTTTTTATTAGGCCTTTTTACCTATTGTGTTTTTCCCGTAAGTATGTCAGCGACAAACAGGTTAAATAGCAAAAGCAAGAGGATGGAGTCTTAAAAAACTGGTGTGATTTACAGTTAGGTAGAGATGTGATTTAAAAGTTTGACTGTCGTAGTTTTGCGGTTTTGATATGAATAATAATAATAATAATAAATGTTTATTTACGCAGTATCACAAAAATATTGTTTACACGGGTCCAAAATATAAACATACATTTGATAGTTGTTACAATGTAGTGTATCACTTGAGCAAAGTGAACCTAAATACAAATAATTACATTAACAAAGACAAACCAACACAATACTATATTATGACAGGTTAAATATTTGTTAGAATCGTAGAATGCACTTTTTATTAAAAATTCTTTTACGATCATTTCAAATTTAATACTAGACAAGTTTCTTACATTTTCTGAAGACCACACCTGTAGATCACGCGGTTTAATGTAAAAACAGCTGAATGACCCTTTTTGATTCTTTGCTGGCAAATTATTAGTTTTTGTGTAGTCTTGGATTATGTCCAAAATTACTCTTTCTATGATTTTAAATAAAGTGCATAGAAGACTGATCGGCCAGTAGTTTTAGAAAAACTTTTAATTTTTATTAGGTTTTGGAATTTTTATTTTAAGCTGAAACTTGTCTTTGGAGATTTTGCACATTGTGGATTGTCATTCTTTGTAATAGATTTCAAAATATTTTTCCAACGCAAGTTTTTGTGTAACCTTATCGCTTTTTTAACTTTGCTGTGGAGTGAGTTTAAAATTTTAAAATTTTTCTATGCTTTTTCTATTGATGTTTGGCGACATTTTTTCTGCGAATAAATGCTTTGGTAGCCCGAAATAATCTTAAAAGGTTGTCGGCACAAACTTAATGGGTTTTAAAAGTCTTTTTTAGTAGTACTGGGTTGCGGTTAGAGCTAAGGTTATTGATTGTTTTTATTTTGACTTAAATTGACATCCTTAAGTATTGTACTGTCAAGAATGTTTTTTTGGTAACGAGCTGTAGTCCGTTGGTTCATCCGGATCAATACTTAATTTTTTTTTGCTCAACATAATTAAACAAAGCTCAATTTTTGGCATTGGATTATAAGCTGCTTAAAGCTGGGTGCTTTAAAATAAAGTTTTCAGCAATTATTGTTGTACGGGAGTTTGTAAAGACCGCATTAAAATTTTCCGTTTTAATTGATTGATGCAATCTTGACTGTGCTGTTGGCGTTCTAGAAGCAAACACGAAGTAATACGTCAGGTGTATTATTTATGGTTTTAGAAACTTATGATAGTTGATATAATTTTTTGTTAAAAATTGTTGTTGGTGCATGTGAATATATCATGCTAGCAAACGACTTGTTTGCTGATACGGCTGCGGTTTGGGGGGACATGAGCTTTGTAAAGTAGACTCCGGTAGACGGCTACCGGGGTTGGAGCCATCGCAGGCTTGAGCGCTGGTTGGCAATTTTGTTGTAAGACTTGCAACCCAAGTAGTTGGCGGGATGAGAGCCAGAGCAATGTGAGCAATGTGACGTACAGTTTTGGCAGATGTATGATGTTTTAAAACATCTTTTGGCGGTGTTTCCTTTGCTTTGGCATCTCTGGAATTGTGGTATGCCGCCGTCCGGTTTGTTTGGCTTTACTTAACAGTCTGGCCTAAGAGCTTGGTTATATCTATTATTTTTGCGCTTTTTGCTATCAATGGCGGTTTTTAATAAATATTTGCTACTTTTTTTATGAAAATCAAATTGTGTCAATTTGATTTTGGGATTTTTGGTTGATGTTTAATAGTAAATTTATAAATTATTATAAGATATTTTTCTAAAATATAAACCGCCTGTTTTATTAAAAGTGGATTGCGTGATGAATGACAACTTAATTGTCATTTCAAGAAATATCTGTGATCTTGTTAGTTATAAAATCTGGGTCGCTGCATTGTAGTTATGCTGTTGCATCGAAACGGTCAATTGATTACTAAAATAATTAACGGAATGATTAAATATACGAGTGTCTCACAACACAAGAATTACTGATATTTTTGTTTAAATTAAATAATTGAAGTGAATAAGTTAAGTTTATTAACAAATTAAAATTAAATTTATTGAAAAAGTAAACATAAATTTATTGGCTGAAAAACCATAATATTTGTTTGCAAATTATTATTGAATAAATGAATCATTTGTTGATAAACATAATCTAATTTAAGATTACACTTTCCTCAAAATAAAACGATTTAATTCTATATTTGCATTTATCATGTATGTGTGTGTCTGTTAACCGTGATAGTTCATGGGAAATATTATCAAGTTATATGTAGTGTGGGGTAACTATCTCTCGACGAAGCGTCAGTATCTCATTGTATGTAGTATGAATACATTATAAAATATTTTAATTTGAATTAACAATAAATTTATAAAAATTTAACAATGTAAGTATAAACCATTGTATTCATTATTATTTTTGACTAACAATTTATTATTATTTTTTTAGGTTATTCAAAATATCGTTAATTCTTTCAATAAACTTTGGCTTTGTTTACATGGATTGCCATTATAACAGTAACCATATCTTATGTATTTATGAAATGCTCAACAATCCAACAAATATTTACATCAATCCTGTACCTTATTCAAGAGTACGGTTTTATAACAGCACTATACAAACATACTCCAGCAATATAATACAGGATCCTACGTATGTATCACGTATACTTGTGAATGGTAGCCATTTGGAAAATATACAAATTGGAGTTTTAAATAGATATCCTCATCTAATTGAAGTACAATTTCCTTTCAATGATTTAACAGTAATTGACAAATATACTTTTACTAATCAGAAAGGATTGGCATTCGTAAATTTGACACATAATAAATTGAATGGAATTACTGGAGACGTATTTACTGGTACTACTGTTGAAATACTTGATTTATCTCATAATTACTTAACGAATATTAGTTTTACTAACATGACGTATTTAAAATATCTTAATTTAAATCATAATCATATAACTTCACTGTTGGAAGATACTTTTGCAGGCACACGTTTAAAAGAATTGTTTATCAGTGGAAACCATATTGAAATAATGCCATATTTTTTTAACTTAAATGTTTTAGAACGTTTGGAAATATCTAAAAATTATATAACAGCATTGGAAGTAGGATCTTTTGTAGGTTTGCATGCACTTAAGTATTTAGATATTTCTTCAAATCAAATTGCCTACATGTCCGACCTAATTTTCTACAATACACCAAATTTGGAAATTTTAGATATTAGCAATAATCGATTAGAAAATATCAAATTCAGATTAAAAAATAAACTAAGTAAAGTTAATATAGATAAGAATTTTTACACGTGTACTAATTTATCAGATATTATTGATTCGATTAATAATCTTAAAATTGAAATTATTTATGGAACCGAAATGAAAAATGCTGCAATAAATGGGATTGCATGTACCGATCATTATATAAAGCATGAGGTATTTGATACAACTATTATTCCGGTAGATAAAGAAAATTATGAAATAAATCCTATTTTTCCTGATGATCTTGATGTTAAGATTGAAGAAGATCAAATTTCTAATGCACAAGTTGCAGAAGATAAAATGGACACGTTGATAGACAAGATTTCTGCTATTGGAAATACCCTTACTGCAATTATGATGATTTTTATTTGTATAATAGTTTCAGTTTTGATTGTTGTTGTATTTTATGGTTATAAATGTATGCATCGTATGTCAAAAGTACATACATCCGCAGATCATAATGAATTAGAATCAATTATCTAAAGAAATTTGTTATAAATAACTAATATTTTTTTATTATGTTCAAGTTATGTTGTAAAAGTATATTTAAGTAAATAAATAAAATTGTGTCTTTTTTGCAAATCAATATGCTTATATAATTTTTTTTTTGTTTCAAATAATTATGAATATATTAAATATTCAGCAGGGTTTAAACCACCAATAATTCTCCATTGCGATGGAAAGTAAACATCTTCTCAAAACATAAAACAAAAAGTATTCCAATAATATTAAGGTATTTCTTAATAAAATATAATATTTAATAATAAAACTTTATTTCTCAATTTAATTTTTGTAAGCATAATTCATAATTCTTAACTTATTAACTTTTTTAAAAGTATAAAATGTTGAATTTACTATGTAGCAATACAATTATGTAGAAACTTGATGGTAAATTATGCATCCAAAAACAAATAGTTATTAGTTACAATTTGGATTATGGATTACCGATTAACTGGATATAACTACGACTTCAATTATATTTTATCTTTATTCATAAGTAAATTAAATAAACATATAATGAGTGATATAGAAATTGCAACAATAGTAAGACTTTATTAATCAAATTTGGCAAATACCTTTGTCTATTGAAAAGTAACATTTGATAATTTGGATCAAATAGTACAGTTAATTTTGACATTATTGCGTGCTTTTTATCATTTTTTCAATCTGTCTATAAGTTTGTGTTTGTTTTGATTAAAGTGCTCTATTCTAAGAGGAAAAACTATTCATTGGTCTTGGCACCACAATGAATGGTTTTTCTCAAACTCCGTGGTTGTCTTTAAAAGTGGTTTGGATTTGTAATATTTGATAAAACCTACTACACATATCAACATGTATAGTATCAAAGTTCACGTTTTTTGTGAATTTTTTGTTTTCCATTTTGTATTTTTTATATTTTTTGAATTTTTAGTTTGCTTGTGCTGAAATCAATCTGTGAAATTTTTAATTTTGTGTGTGTTTTGTCTGTTTCTAAAATCTTGTTGTTCATGGTGAGGTATTTTGTATTATCTTAAAGTTTTGTAATATTCCACATTGTTTCAAAATAATTATTTTACTACAAGGTGGGGCATGACCTCTCTGAATTGTCAGGTGAATTGTGAGTAAATGGTAAAAGACATTTTTTATATTTTTTAAACGTACTTAGTACGTCATTTTTTCCGTTATTTTTTGAAGTTTACGTTGTCTTGGCAACGATACTCATATTGAGGCGTTCCATGATATTTTTGGCCACTTTTGCCAGCATTTTTTAATGCTTTCAGGGTTTGAGGTCAAGCTTTGTATACCTGAGCTTTGAGATATTTCTACAGAAACAAATTGCAAGAGGTCATGGAACATCCTCTCGCAACGAGATTAGACAACCGGGAAACAACTGCTGCAAAAGATTGCGTGAACGAGGGGCAGTATTGGTCGTGGTTCTATCTTGCTGAAACCAGAAGGCTTTTGCATAATAATCTTCTATTTTGGGTTGTAACATTTTTTTCTACATTTTTCAATAGCAAGCAAAATTTTCTGTTACAGTTAAGTCCTTTTCTTTAAAATATTGCCAATATTGCCTATAGTGCCCCACACTGTCACTTTAGAGCTGTTACAATCATTATCTTACAGCGGTGTAACTTAAGGTTTGTATGTAAAACTTGCCTACCGCCTACCTTACTTTACTGATTCATTTTTAAATGGTTTTAGGGTAAGAAATTCTGTTGTAATGAGCAAAATGAAACCGCCTCCAAAGACTTTTTGCATTGCTACTACACATTTCTTGTTTTAAAAAATGATTAACCTAACTCAACCTAACCTAACCTAACCTTTTTTTTTAGTAGGGGCAAATATTTCATAAGACACCCCAAGGGGTAGTGTCAGATACTTACTGACTAAAACCACTTCTTCTTCTTTTTGCGGGAATTACAATCTTTTTTTACCTTGGGATTCAGTTTAAGTATTTCATCAAGATGGAGAGTCCCGCGCATCAGACTTCAGGCGCGCACACGGTTCTATAACAACACAACATTTACATTTTAACACTACTTTATTTTTTTTTTTGTAGTTCAATTTGTCTGTCACGCCATGGAATTTAATATTTCTGCTTTATAGAGCACTAGGGAGCAGACTACCAAGCACATCAGTCGCCTGGAGGAAGATCTTGCTTCACCCAAGTTTGGCATTAGCCCTGCCAAAAACCGGACCGCCCTCTTTGTTTTCTCACATACTTCTTTTAAATGCACACTGCACTCTAAGTTTAAACTTTGTTTTATTTTTGCTTATTTTAACCCCAGTTTGTTGATTTTCCGTCTTCTCCTGGTCCCTCCTAGAGCGCTTTGTAACAATTACCGTCAGGTCGTTGGCATAAGCCACCCTTTCTACCTCTAGAGACAGCTCTAAGCTTACCACATTGTCATATAGGACGTTCCACAACGTGGGGCCCAGAACTGATTTATCTGGCTCCTCCCAGTTAGAATTACCTTTTCCTTTTCTCCATCATCTCCCACTAGCAAAACCTTGTGCCACAAATAGGTAATGATAATATTTAGCAAGTATTTGGGAACACCTGCCCTTCAAAGCTTTTAGAATCTCTCCACAGTTTGCTGCCGTGTTGAAGGCGTTCTTTACGTCCAGATGCATGTTTTCCAGTGTGAGCAGCTGTATTTTTTGACAGTTACTACAGCCGCTTTTACCTCAGCAAGCGCTCTCAAGGTTGACCGTACTGGCGCTTGCTGAGTGCTTGCTTATTCTGAAGTGCTTTCAGCAGCCTTTCTACTATTAGGTGCTCAAGAAGCTTTTTGGTTACGTCCAAGAAACATATGGGCTGAAAAGCTTTTGCACCTACCCTTTTTTTACCCTTGTCTAGCAAAACAAAACTCGCTTTTTTTCAAATTTCCGGGAAGTTTCCGTTTACGTACAAAAGACATATGGGCCAAAAAGCTTTTGCACCTACTCTACTTCCAGATTCCTAGAAAGTCTCCTTTTGTAATGGATTTGTTGGCTGCCGCTAGCCACACTTTGGGATATTGTTTTACTAAAGCTTTGACAATTTCTACGGGGATCCTGACAGGCTCTGGTGCTTTTCCACATCGTATTTTTTTTAAACCTCTTAGAACTTGTTGTTTCAAAAAAGGACAAACTTCCTTTGCCTCTGCTGGCCACTTTCTACGTATTCTTTCCTTTTGATTTGGAAAGAGTTTCTCTACGGCTGCTTTTTGCATTTCTGTCGATACTCTTGGTGGTGTTTTTGTAATTTTTTCCATTACAATTTTGTACCCCCTTCCCATATGTCCTTGTCTACCCCCTGCATCAAGAAATTCCACTTACTCCTCTTGGCGGATTTGATTAGACTTTTTGTATTCCAATACTGTTTCTATATTTTTCCCTGCCGTGGCGTTGGCACAGGTAATCGCACTTTGAGCTTGATTGCGCTGCGCTCACGTCTCTGCTATTTTGTCATTCCATCAGTAATTTGCGCGTTTGTTTTGCAAACACTTTTTTTCTGGTAAGGTGTACGTTGCAGAGACGGCTTATGTCTTTACACAGTGCTGCCGGGCTATCTTTTGCTTCTATTGACATAACCTTAAAATTCTTGATTATGCTTTCCAACCCTTCTGTTGTGACTACCTACCTTTTTTATCAAATTGCTGGCGCTGCCGTAATCGTAGCTCTAACTTGGAATTTAATAGGTCGGTGGTCACTGAGGTTTTCTTCCTTCAGCATCTGCCACCCTGTTGCCAGTCTCATCATCCTTGCACCGCATAAATTCATGTCTATATATGATTGTGCCCCCCGACTCTAAAACGTGGGTGTCACCCCATTGTTTATTGGAGAAAGATCTTTGCAGGCGGCCCATTTGACAAGCAGTCGGCCGCCTCTCCCGTCTTCAACGCTACCACCCCATAAAGGGCATTTAGCGTTGAATTTCCCCCCAATTACGGCGTCTCTGATTCCCCCCTCTCTCTAGACAACAACAGCTGTTGGTTTAGGCTTTCCAACACAGCTTCCAGTTCTTGCAGAGTCTTGTTTGATAAAGCGTAACAGGAAACGTAGAACCTCCCTCCCAGTTTCTTGTTGCTGACCTAACCTAACCTAATTTAACCTAACCACACTTTACACTCTTCTTTCTACTTTGGGGACCCGCTAGTAATTGGTTGAAACTAGGAAATTTATTTTGCCCCACTAATTTTGTTGATTTTGTCTTTTGCGTGGCAGATGAATTTTTTTGGAAAAATCTTTTTATTTTGTAGATAACGACACAAAGTTTCTTTTATTTAATATAAAGTTGCATTGATAATTTACCACATTAAAAAAATTAATTAAAATACAAAATATCTATATCAAAAAATATAGTTGGTTTAAAAACTCATTTGAAGTAGATGTAATAGAGTATTAAAAAAGCATGCTTATTTTGTGACAATTGTTTAACCGACAAAAAAGGTTGGATTTTGCACTTTGTTACGGCCTAAACATGGGGAGCATGCATTCACATTTAAAAACTCAATTATTGAAAAATTAATTTATTTTATTTACAATTTTATTTTATTTTGATATTTTATTTAGTTACTCCTGGGGGGGGGTACGGGATTATTCTTCTGAAAAGAAAAATAATTGATTAGTTAAATTAATATTATTTGAATTCAATTGTTACTCATCTTCATTAAGCATTTACATTAGGCAGCCTTGTTTATAGGGGTAAGTGCGTCGGGTTGTCAAACTTGGGCGAACGACTGGTTGCCTGAAACATTGTTTATGTTTAATATGTGTTTGTAAATATATGATGTGTCGATATGAAATTGGAATACAAGGAGGTTGTTGCAAACACACATGTACTAATAATATCTAATTATCGGTTGGATACCCTGTAGGGAAATCCTTATTGAAGAGAGATAATTGTTATTGAATATAATTTCTTATTAAAACTTGTAAAATTAACTTACGTTTGCATTGGTTGATTTCTTCAAATTAGCTGGTTTATTTTCCCTGTTCCTTCACTCTTTATTATTTTCCTTGTCCATTTTTAAGTGTTCCAACTTGAAATCCAGGTAATTTGTTTGTCCCAAACGTTTATTCTCTCCTAACCTGAAATATCAAACATTTAATTAATTAATTGTTTAGTGACGCATTGTATGAATATGAAATTCTGGTTTCTTTTATGAAAACATATTTTAGTACTTACCGCGTTGCTTCTACTAATTATCGTTGCTACCGATGTTTAATTACACTACAACTTGACACTTCTAGTAGTTCCAATAAACGCAATCGAACTCTCACATGAACTTCGCTCGAGGTAGTTCTAGTTGACAATTGTGTTGGAACTACTGGCGATGTTCAGTTACTTTAAGTGTTTAAATTCAAATTTGAATCATTTCCACGTTGTAGTAAATATGAAATTAATTATTTGTTTGCGTGTTTTGTGTTTCCTTTTAATTGCTTTACTTGTGCCGTTTGTATTTCCCTTAACTCCTTTTCTCCCTTTTTTAATTTTCTTGGTTGGTAAAGGAGTACATGCGCACTGGAAATAATTGTCTCAGGAGATCCTGCAGAGCCTGGACCCGGTCCTTTTTACCTTTGACCAGCATAGAAGCTGTTTCATAACGCAAGTTGCGGAATTTGTAATTGCTAACTTACGTTACCACGTGTAAATCACGGATTTATTAAGTAGCATTTCATCGGTAAAATACAATTGTTTTCTTGTGCGTTTGTGCTCTGCCAGGTAAGTCAATTAATTCTTCCCCTTAATTTCTTTCATAAATTATTCCTTTTAAATTTATTCCAGGTCTTAACATAGGCCCTTCTTATATGTTGATTAAAGCCAACGCCCTTTTATGTATTTGTTGCTAATTGCAATTGCACTAAAATTTATGTGCCAACGCATGAACGTGATTCAATATTTTCAATATTGCTAAACCTAATTTGAACGCTGAAGTTAGAACTAATTGGAGAGTTGACCCACGTGTTCCCAGATAGAAGAAGCCTCCTTCCGATAATTATTAATTACTACGTTATTATTTTTTGTATAATTATTGTTATAGATTTGAAGACTCTAATTAATGTTTAAAGATATTTTGTTATAATTCATTTTATGAACCGGCCTGTGAGCTACCTTGAGTTTAGGGTGTATGTGAGTGTGAGTGAGGAACTGATAATTTATATTGATTTTATTTTATGTGGGATTGATTTGGGGATACTTTGATTTTATTGCATCATTATATGTGTGCTCTGGTACTAAGTTTATTTAGTGTATCCTTCCCCAAATTTCCCACCCTCTTTCAGCGTGTTTATTGCTTCCACGGATGCTAAGAGAAAGAAATCAACCAGGAATAAGTCCAAAGCAATTGGAGCCCATCGGAATACCCAGTTAGTAGAACATCGGCTACTGGTGAGTGATTATATTTTTATATCTCGGTTATCTCTCTCTCTCTCGTGTAGTACATGCCTAAATATTGTTTATATGTGATTTTGCAACACCGACGTTCCACGTGTGTAGTGAACCACCCCCTTCTCCTCTGAGCGTAGTCAGGGTAGTCCTTTCAGTTGTTGAAGGGCTTAGGGCGTAGCAACTTTTCAACAGATTATGCCGGATAATGGTTTTGTCTAACAATATTTTTGATATTTTAAAGCTACAATTTTATAAAACTTTCCTGCTTTCTGACAATTGTTTAAAGTTTTAAGGCCGGATTTTGCTGTTTTGACAACAAAATTTTGCAGTTTTTAATTTTTTATGGACAAATTTTTGTTATTTCAAAAATATTTTAGTTTTTTTATGACCAGAACTTTTATTTTTTAACATTATATTAACTTTTTTTTATGCTTTTCAACAATATATTAGTGGATTATCTGGATTTTGCTAATTCTTAAAATAGAATTTTGAACTTTTGACAGATTAAAGCTTCTAACATTTTGTAACAACATTTAATCAACCCAAATATTATTTTGGTGTTTTCTAACATTATTTTGATGTTTTAAGGCTAAATTTTGTATTTTAACATTTTATTAATAGAATTTTGCACTTTTCAACTATATTTGGTCAGGTTTTGTTTGATTTAAATGAGATCTACAAGAGTCCTTGAACTTCAATCCAGCAATCACGCGAACAGCCCTTTTTTGAAGTATAAAAATTACCCCATAACAGAATACTATCTATACCCTAGAGTAGAATGAAAAAAGCAAAATAATCCATTTGTGTAACCAACGCGATGTTTCTATGTGCAATTTTTTAATAAGATTGTAGCAAAGGTTATTTAAAAGTGCTTGCACATTGTGTTCCCAAGAGAGTTTGCTATCTAGACAAATGCCTAAAAACTTAACGTTTTTATTAACTTCATCTAAGTAAGGAAAAAGACACATGCTCTGTTTAAGTTTTGTTAGCTTCTACTAGAGCACTTACTTAATCCGCCCGGGAAGCTGTTGGCTTATAAATTAGGGTAGTATCGTCAGCATATAAATACGTCTGTGCCAATGTTACATTACTCTCAAGATCATTAACATATCAAAGAAACAACAAAGGTCCTAATACAGACCTTTGCGGTACACCGTAGTACATTTTCTTACTCTCAGAAAATGTTCTATTAGCCCAATCTATTTGCTCTCTATTGGTCAAATAACTTTTAATGAGCTTAAGAGGCAAACCTCTAATACTATGGTACTTCAATTTGTATAACAGCTTTTCCTGATTTACCTGGTCAAATGCTTTGCCGAGATCTACAAAGCATGCTGACATTGAACTCTTGCTTTCAAATGTAGATTTTATATCTAAAACATGTTGTTTCACAGCTTTAATTTTGATTTATTGGGCGTATATCCAAACTGGCCTTTGCATATTTTAGTTTTTAAATATCTAAGTAATCGTTTTTTAACACCTTTTCAAATATTTTTGCAAAAATGGGACTTATAGAAATTGGTCTATAATTATCGTATATGTTAATGTCTCTTTTTTTATGAACCGGAATAAAAAAAATCTTGATGCTCATTAGATGTTATATTAGAATTACTTTTTTTTTGGTTGTTTTTTATTTACTGTTTTATTTATAATTTCCCAATTTTTTTTGGTTTATTTATAGATTCAGATATCAATTTGCTATTGAATTTAGTTTTTGTTGTTTTAAAATATTCAGATTTAAGTTCATTTATATGATTTTTTAATGCAAGTCTTTTTTATTTATTGCATATAATAAATTTTAATGTTTTTTTGCTGTTTTAGCTCTACTGTGTATCAAGATTCTTTTATTCTTTTTGTTTTTTGTGATAATTTGTGAAAGAGTACATTTATTAAATATATTTTGAAAGGCTGTGAAAAAACGTACATTTATTCTGCTCACTTTTAAGTTCATAAAGAAATGTCCAATTTACTAAAGGTAATTTACTACCAAGCTTGTTTAAGTTTTTGTGTGACAGTATCCTACCTTTATATAGGTTTGAGATTTTTAGGCATTCTGTCAGTAAATAATTCAATAATCAAACCATAGTGATCTGATAAACTGTTGTTGTTTGCCTATACATGTGGAAGATGTCGCGGTTTCCCAGGTGGTTTTAAAGTTTATTATTGTAAAATTACAAGTACTGACTAAGTCGATAAACATTTTTTCACTTGTAGTAGATTTATGCAAATCAATATTAAAATTGCTACCGATTATAACATTGTCATATTTATTTTCTAATAGCAATAATAGAATAGTAAATATTTTATAGAGATTATTAAAATTTTCTAACGGAGTACGATACACATATACACAATTACAATGTTTAAACACATATTGTTTCAACTATCATGTTGATTATATTTATATCAATTTTGTTATCTTCTAACTAATGTTCATTGACCGTTACTACACATATGTCTTTATTTTATTCTAGAAATATTTCAAGATCATCATAATTGTTGACGCATGTACGTTTAGGCCATACATTAGGTTTAATTAATTTTTCAACGTCTTCCATGGGAACATTAATTTTAAAACATGAATAGATATTAGGATATTTAGACATCAACAGAGACAAAACCTTGCTTTTGATTCATAGATGGTTCTGCATATACTTCGGTCTTTGACTTTGACTTATTTTGAACATCTTTATCAACAATATTTATTTTATTTTTGATAATAATATTTTTTAGGTCACTAACCTTGTTTTTTAAAAACTCTATTTTAACAATTTTTTTATTATAGTAATTAAATTACTTACTTGGATTGATTCTGGATTATTTTCAATTCTTTGTTTGCTGTTGTAAATATCTATGCAAGACGCACAGAACCACTTTGTGTTTAAGTTAGTACAAAATGAATTTAAAACGCTTTTCTTTAATTCTACGCAGTCCGGATGATAATAATTTGCACATACACTTCCACATAACACATACAAATTGGAAAATATTTTCACCAAATTTATTACATAAATTATTAATCTGCATACAGATTTTTACTTCGAGTTTCATTTATTGCCATTTTAACTGACAGTTTATAGTCGAATTTTGAAGCTTTATAATCATTTTTAAATCACTTTAAGCTGGATTTTAATTCTATCAAAAAATATTTTAATGTTTTATGACCGGATTTAGTTATTTTTAAATTTTTCTTTTTTGCAATTTAAGATTAAATTTTATTATTGTCTTGTTAGCTTTTTTTATGCTGACGTCCAGTTCTATATCTACTTTTTACCTCTGTTTGAGGTTTTCTACGACATGAACAGTAATATAACATCTGCTTAAACTTTTTTGTATGCTGATGATACAACTTTATTACAAGACATAACGGATATCAATTCTAGTGTTGATCAAGGACTGAATGAAGCAATGTTTTGGTTAAAAACAAATGGACTTGTTATAAATACAAACAAAACTGTCTCCATGCAGTTTGCCATCAACAGTTTGTTTAAAATGAAGAGTGTTAAATTTTTAGGTATACATATGCAACCAAAGCTTACTTGGGAAATTTATATAGAGAGTTTAGCATGTGAACTAACTAAAAACTTATATTTGCTTAGAAAAATTGCACAAATTACCAAACAAGATGTAACCAGAACATGCTATTTTGCATATATTCATAGTATTTTAACTTATGGGATATTGTTATGGGGATCTACTCCACTATCAACTCGCATTTTTGTTCTGCAAAAAAGAGCAATTAGAATTATTGTTTCTGTATCACAACTGACTAGCTGCCGTCCTAATTTCAAAATTTTAAATATATTAACAGTACCACCCACATTTGTGTTGAATTGTTTATTACACGCCAAGGACAACGTTTCGGATAAAATTAAACAGAAAGATATTCATAACTACAACACTAGAACTAACTCCAACATAATTCTACCAACTATTAGATTGAACAAAGTTCAAAAGAGTTATAAATATCTTTCTATTAAAATGTACAACCATTTACCAACAAAAATAAGAGAAATGCCTCGAAATTTATTTAAGTTTTAGATAAGAAGACTGATACTAGAAACGTTGAACGATATTAGCGTTATTTTTTTAATATTGTATTTTAATATGTTTTGTAAAAGTAACAATTTTAATGTAAATTTTAAACTGTATATTTTGACATGATTTACACCATGTATGTACTTGGTTTTACAAATCTTAATAAATTATTCTTATTTTTATTCTTCTTATTTTATTTTTTTTTGTTTGATTTTTAGCCCATTTAGTGATTCTATTGTAATTCATTCTATATACGTCTTCAGTACCTAGTTTTATTTTTAATAGAGCTGATTCTGAATTTAACTTTTGTGCATTTCATTAATCTTTTGGTTTTAGACGTTTGCACAGTTTCAGCAGCGTAGGTTAGTTTCAAATTTTGTCTTGTGTCATGCTAGGGTTTGAAGTTTTGATAGCATTTGCTTTTACTTCTTATATCAGGTTTCTGGAATTTGATATCTGCGACCCAACATAATTAAATTTAATTTTTTGTTCTAAGAATTTATTTTTCACTTTTACTTTTCACTGGATGGGATCTTTTAAAATTACCATTGACTTGGTTGATATAAATATGTTTTTTTTCTGCTTCTGTCTTAAATCTAAACAGGAACAGTTGCAAATAATTTTGTTTTTTTTTGCAATTAGTGCTGGGTTGTTGGCGTAACAAAGAATTTTTTTGGATTTGTCGCTCATTCATTCCATCTTTAATTTTTTAATTATTTTGTTTATCAGAATATTAAAGAGTGTTTGGCTTAAACTATCTGCTGTTAGTTTTCAATGCTCCATTAACTATAATGAGGATTTTGTTGTTGGAATGTATTTGTTGTTAATTTCCTAATGACGCTAAATAGCTATGATAGTGTCAGCCGTATTTGGTAAAGTACTGTTGGGACTGCAATGCATAGGAAGACAGGTTTATTTTGACTTTTTATAAATAGAAATTAGCATTTTTAACAGTTTAAGACTAATGTTTTTTTTCCTTTTTAAGAGTATTCTGTTGTTTTTAAACTGAATTTTAATACTTTGCACGTTTTAACTGTTTTTGGCCGGATTGTGGTTCTTTCGACACAATTTTTATATTTGATGACTATATTTGGTTATTTTTGACTTATTTTATGACGGGTTTTTGGACAGTTTAATAATTTTATGCACTTTTTAGCAGTTTATGGTCCGATTTTAGTGCTTTCTTACAATATTTAAATTTTAAGAACGGATTTTAATATTGACTTTTTATAAAATTTTAAACTTTTTAACAGTTTTAAGCCAGATTTTGTTTTTTCCAACACTAGTTTAATATTTTATGGGCGGATTTTGCTAATTTTGACATTTTATAAGATAGAATTTTACACTTTTTAACAATTTATGGCTAGGTTTGATGCATTTTGATATTTTATAAATAGAGTTTTGCACTTTTTACCCTGATTTTAATTTTTCTGAAAATATTTTAAGACCTTATTTTGTTATTTGTGACTTTTTATGAATAGACTTTTGCATTTTTAAAATAGTTTATGATTAGACTAAAAAAAAGTGAGACAAATAATTAAAATTGTGAGGAAAGTGACCTTTTTAATATTTTTCGGTAAAGCTCAAAATCTTAGCTAGACCACTGCTTATGAAATTCTGATAAAACTATCTGTGTTGATAAATGATAAATAAAGACAGTAACAGATTTATTGTTCAAATCAGCAAGCTAGTCATTAATTAACGATGCTAATATTTAAAATATTAAATTAATGAAACGTTTTTATACTAAAACACATTTGTTTTTAGTTTTATTTTTACATACCTACCTACTTATTTTATTTTATTTTATACTATAAATTAAATCGGGTAGGGTCACGAGCTTTAACTATATTTTTACTTTGGGTTGGTAACCAAAAAGATTAAGAAGTGCTGCGTAATAGCTTTAATTAAGTTTTCTACTAGTTAAATGCTACTTGCTTTGTTGGTGTTACTGTATAAGTCAGGACAGTTTGTTTAATTAGATTTTTTATTATTTCAATATTTTAAAAAATGCAATACTTTTTAATAATAATTTTGCTCAAAAGTTATTGATTATTTTTATACATTACTTATAGATTTCTTCTAGTTTTCCGGTTTCTGTTATCAGTGGTTTCAAAAAATACACTCACTAAATTCCAGCAAGTGTTTACGTATTAGGCTGTTGCTAATTTACTACTACATCTAAAAATTCTGAAACAATCTCATTCTTTATATTTCTTATATGTATCTTTTATTGTTTATTTTCTTATCAATTGCACTATTATTGTTGTTTAATATTTGTAATGTGAAAGATTTTTGGTATAGGTAATTAATTTGTTAAAAAAGAAAATTGCTGGTGTTGTTGCCACTGTGGGATGTGGTATTGGTTTGTTGCAAACATTTTTGGTTAAACGGGTAATTGATTTGGAGTAGCTTTAAAGTTATTTGGAGACGGATTTAGTAAAAAACTTTTAATTTTATAATTTCTTCAATTCTATTGTTTGCTTTTTTGCTTCTACATTGCAGACCCATGCTTTCAAGTAGTTCTTCTACAAATATGAGCATTCTATTTAGGAGAAAATGTTTACTATAGTATGTTTAACTACGTGGACAATTTTATTGCTGTTTTTTTGCGGGGGTTAGTTTAAAATTATATGCACTTCTTTCTCAATGTTCTATTTTAGAATTGAATAAAATTGAATATTTTAGTTCTACTTCTCCTCTTTCTATAAGAGGACTAAAAAATCTTAAAGGTGCATATAAACAAACGTTATTTATAGATCTGATCACCAGCATGAATTCAAAATTTTAGTGAAGTTTGTCAAATATGACTAATATGACATAAATTTATAAACTTAGAAAAACGCTTTCAGTAGCTTGATGATACAAGCTTACCAAAATCCAAATAAACTGAACTGAAAACATATTTGGAGATCTATGCAGCATTATCTTTTCATAAAGTAAATAGCGTTAGTAATCCAAAAATCATTTTTGTATCTAAATTAGAAAAGGGGAGTAAGAAATTCAACCTTTTGGTAATAAACGATTGGGTGGGTGGGTAGAACATCGACATTATTATTTGCAAGCGAGTAGTTTTAACGGGAGTGTGACGCCTACTCACTTAATGAATTTTTTTGTTAATGTTATTTGTATCTAATTGAATGTGTCCTTGGACAAATCTAATCTGCATATAAATTAATTACCTCATTGACAGTGCTACCAAAATGTGTCCAACACAACACTTATTTTATTAATGAAAATGACATAAAAACAGTTTCATTGGCAACGTCATCAACTTTTAAGTTGAAAAAGAATTATGCCAATTTAAAATATTTTAAATACTTTTTTTAAAGAACGTATCAGTTTAAACGTACCAAGATGCAACATTGTGTCAGTATCATCTAAGATTTCTATCAAAGATGAATTAATCAACGTCAACCGAGAGACTAGACTTTCCTCCGTACTGACAATGCTCCTAAAATGTGTTCAAATGTAACATCTTTTATTTAACTTAGTGTGATAGCTCAACGGTAGAGCCCTTGCATATCATGCGAGCAGTCTGGGGTTTAACCATTGACAGAACTAATTAAAAACTTGCTTTTTATCTACCAGGGTGGCCCAGAAGTCACGTAATATAAGTTGTTGGTCTCATCAAACATCATTAAACAAGTCGCATACTTACTGTGGCGATTTAAAATAGCCGTAAAAAGCATAAAAAAAATGGAAACAATTTTGTTGACAATGCCGTTAACTACAAAGTTAAACAAAAACATCATTTACCAACTGCGCCATTTTAGTGTCTTATATTTGCTGGATTTTTTTTAGAAGACATTAGCTTAAACGTTTGTACCAAAGACAAAATTGAACAACGGTAATCGAGAGACTGCCCACTGATGGATATGTTCCTGAACGAATCTAAACTGCGCAATAGTCAATCATCATATCATCAATGCCACCAAAATATGTCTAATAATAACAACTGCAATATTTAAAGATCGACAAATCTAAACTAAACAGTAATTAATCATAGTATGTATTAACAACTTTCTTAAATAAAACGCTTTTGTTGGCGGACTTATAGAAAGAAGGAACCAAAATCAACTGAAAATTTCTAATATTTGATACGGCGCAAATAACAAACTAAAAACCTGCAACGTTGGGTTCAAAAAATTCGTTTCTGCTCCGAGAATCTCCAAGGAAGTAAAAACAAAGCTCCAATGGCATAGCTTGTCTAAAGCTATATATTATGAAATGATTTTTTTATTTATTAATGGTAACATTTGTCAACAGCAAAATAATTGTCAAACAAGAAATTAGTAACAAACTACGGTGCCAAACAGAAGATTAATCGCTCTACTACAAATTGTCACAAAATGACATAAAGCGACAATAACATGCTATCATTACTAGGCTTATTACAGAACTTACCGCTTTTATCAAAAGACACTATTCAATACATTATCAAGAAAAATTGCTACTTATAGAAACAAAATGCATTTCAATCGTTGACACTTATTGAAAAACGGAATACAACACTATTATACTTGCTTTATTTGATTACACGGTAGAGTATGAGAAACAAATATTAGAGCAAAATCTACTGTACGTACTGGATCAAAAATACATCTACCGTTTTGCAAAATTGTATAATTTGCGCACCATGCTGTGAAATAATACCGTTTATTGTAGCTAGTTTTATGTTAATTATGTGTTTTTTATACGCCACTTAGTTCTAGCTACAACAACCAAGCGCCAATGAAGAAAAACTGTGGCAAAATTTGAGTAATAACACCAAGTACTGTTTACTTTAATTTAGTGTGTTAACAGATTTTTTTTCAAAAAACTATTATATACATTCTGCTCAATATAACATAGGTTTGTTGACTACACTAAACCACTTAACACTGAATATCCACACTTGCCTACGATTTAAACAGTCACCACATTACGTAGAAATACTAAACGATTGACAAAAATATTATATTTGACGAAAAAAACAAAGTCACCTTCTACTCTGTCAGATGGCAATACAACCAGATTTGTGCTTTGCCACCCGAGATAACTACCATAAACTACAGGCAGTAAACTGACAGGTTCTTACAGATTTTCCAATTAGTTAACACTGCCAGTTCTATTTGAAGTTTAAATTTAAATTCTTTTTATAAAATCTGCACAGTTTTAGGCTATACGATAATTATCAAAGTACCGGAGACCCATAGAAGAACGAAACAGACTTTACACACTCTTTCAGAAAAGCGTGGAGCTTCATACGTAAACTAGGGGGCAGCTCTTATACCCACAGCTAAAGCCCTGCGGCAGACTTTAACAAAATTGATATCTGCATAGTCGCACTCTCAAAAGCTCCGCCAGACAATAAAACACACAAGAGCAATTGCATTTTAATTCTAACACTACTTTTTACTCCCTACTTTCTAGATTTTTTTAAGAATACGGGCTTTAACACCAGAGAATGGCATAAACAATTCTACTCAAACATACTGGAATCCGAAGAGCTGTTGTCTTTAAGAAATCTAAAATTATAAAATTATAGCAATACTGAAACCTAGTATACCAATCACTGAAACAGTTAGCTACAGACTAATTGTATTTTGCAGTGTTGCATATAAACCCCTAGAAAGACTAATTTACAACAGAATCTCAGAAAGCATAAATCGAATCACACATGTTGAACAAGCAGGGGTTTAGCCTGAGCAAAGCTGTGTGGACCAAGTACTTGGGTTTACAACACATATTAAACTTAGGTTCTAGAAAAAACTAAAAACTTCAGGTATATTTATTGACCTCACCGCAGCTTATGGTACTGTCTGGAGAAAGGGTTTACTACTTAAGCTAATTGGTGTAGTACCATGCAACAGACAATTCCGGGTTATCTAAACAAAAAAGTTAACAATACAAGGCACCAAAATAACGGCCTACCTCAAGATTGGTGCTTGCATCTCTCTATTTTAACTTATACACTTATGACTTTCTGGCAACTTTCTCCAGAAAAATTATATATGCCGATGACATTGCATTGGCAACAAAACACTACACCTTCGAACAAGCAGAAAAAACACTGGCTCAAGACCTAGCGACCGTAAAGTTATACTATAAAAAATTATGATTGTGCGTAAACCCATCTTATGTGAAACTACAAGCTTTAAACTAAATAATAAAGAAGCTTCCATTATCTTCACAATCAACTTTAATGGAACAACGCTATCACACATCCAACACCCGAAATATTTGGGTGTTACACCTAGAAAACACTGCAGAATATTGTTTTCCAGTATGGATAATTAGTTCACATATAAGCAAAGTTAAAATCCAACATAATAACATTATGAGAACAGTAAAAGAACACTTCTCTCCCGATCTAGGAAGATATGAGAACACCCTCCAGATCTAGGTTAAAATCAAGACACTTTTGATTTTACAGAATAACAACATTGATATGCTACAAACATGGAAAGAAGAGTGAAAAAATTCTGAACTTGGCAGAAACGCCCACCTTAACTCGTTAACAAAACTAGACTAAACAAGATAAAAACGAGCAATGGGAGCTGCGGAAGCAAGCTTTATTAGTGGGGCTTCTCCGATCTGCGAGTTCGGCGCAGAGAACCAAAACAGGCAACATATAATTTTTAACTGCTTTTTTTATTGGTACATTAGAAATCCGGAAGACAAAACAACCCTTACTAAATACAATCCAATCAATCTAAAAGTAAATTTATGATCTGAAATGTATTTATTTATTTATTCCAAAACTGTACTCTATTAACTCATACGAAATATAGTGTGGCAAAATTGCATTGATAAAATAGCGGTATAGTTTGTAGCAACGCAATTAAGTTGGCTGCAACCTCTTAGTTAGTAGAAATACTAAGTTTAATGCATTTTAGATTTTTTACAACCTCAATGTGTCCATTTATGATGAAAAGTTAATAGTACATTTAGCTGAGAGCTTGGTGACTTGTACTGCAAAGTTTTTTTTGTGATGTTGGATATAATAGACGTCGAAGACATTACGGTGGAGGTCATTACTAAGTGTATTTATATACACAATTGCCAAACCGTGTTACTTGAGTCCACTTGCTTGCATCAGGTTATGCAAATATTTACTTTCTTCTAATTTTGAGATAACAAAAATAAGTAGCAGATTTATTTTTGTAATTTTTTTTTTAACTTTAATACTTTACAAACCAATTCAAGTAGTATCAGAAAAAAAACGTTAATTGTATTTTGTGCTGTTATATTTTAAAAATAATTGCAAAATACAAACGGCCGAGTACATATGGCAATGAACATGCAGATTGCTTTTCGGAATGGTTGTTTTGAAAACATATCTACAAACTAACTATGAGTAATCCGACAGCATATTACAAGTTATATGAATGCATCAATATTTTGCATGCAAGCAATTACATGCAAACATATACTGTAAAAAAATATTGTTTAGTAATTAAAAATTTAATCATTTTAGTTTAACAGAAAATATTTTATTAAATGTAATAATTTATTTTAAAATTACAATAATTTTTAAATCTACTTCTGGTAAATTAACTTTAATCAGATATGTGTTAAACTAATTTAGTATACTATTACTTTTCTGTTTATTTCATAACTAAAATTGCTTTAAGTTAAGCGAAGATGAAAAACCATCAACTGTATAATCGCTTAAAAGCAAAACTTCTTATATGCGGTTGGAGTAAATGGCTTAATACTTGATATCTATTTACGTAATCAAATTTAGTTATTGGGAGTACGCAACGCGTACTAATTATATAAACTAATAGTAATCAAGTTTAGTTATAAGAAGTTATGACACATTTAAATGCAAATTAGGTATACGTGGGGTGGTTATAGGATCTATTAATGATCAAAAGCAAATTCTTATATATGTTAAATATTGCTTCATTTTTATATACTACATAAATTCATTCTTTGTACTTTATTTTATCATTTTTTGCAAATATTTTATTGTTTCAGTTAATTTTTATGGCATATATGCATGTCTTTTTGGTTTTTATTTAATAACTTTATTGAGTTTATAGAACGTTTTGAATTGATTGGCATTTTTACCGTATACTTTGATAACTAAACTATACACAAACATAATATTGATTTTGTGTTTTTTTTTTAATGTTAATTTCATAAAATTTTATTGGTATAATATTTCAAATATAAAATACTCCTAATAGTTATAGTTTATATCAGTATATATACTTATACAAATCAGGAAAAAGGTCCGTTGAAACTATTGCTCGTTAACATAAGTTACGTAGCAATAAATTTTACGTAATAAAACTATCAACCATTTTTTACAAAGTTTTTTGATATATTTTATCCTTTAAACGATCAAGGGATAATTTAGTAAATCATTTTTTTTAAACTTAAATAATCAATTGGCAATCTTACACTCTACCGACCTTGTCTAGTTTGGTAAACTTGTTGGTTGTGGAAACCATGCTGTAAACTTGGTACTCATAGAATGGTTGCATATCAAATCATGGAAAAAGCAGTAAAAATTCGGGCATATTCTATAATAAAGTAACTTAGTATAGCAGAATAATAATTTAATTTGAAAGTCTGACTATACAAAAATCCGACAACAAAAGTTTTAAAAAATATTTATTTCACAGAAATACGGTAATTTTTTTGTCAAAATTTGAAACAACTACGTTTGGATTTAATATACAATGTTTAGTAAACATTGTATGCGCCGAACCAGTGGTAAATTTTTGAGTAAAAACAGAACTCTAAAAAAACCTTACTATTTTATCTTTTGTTCAATAAACCACTATCTATTTTTATTAAAATTATTTTATCAAATTTCACTTACTAGACTCAAAAAATCTGTTCATAAACGTTATAAATCTTTAAGACTATTGTCTGATTATAACGAGTTTCAATCAATTTGTACTTCGTGTAAAAATCTCAGTACATGTCTATACAAGCAATATATTACTCGAACAGAAAACATCATTCAAAGTAACCCTAAACATTTTTGGAAATTTGTTAGCGACTCTAGAAAAACTAATGATTTTCCAGCCACAATGTATTATAAACAAAAAACTTGCAGTAATGGAGATGACTATGTTAATAGTTTTGCTGAATTCTTTTCCTCTGTTTACGATACACAAACTCATCCAACTCCTTTGTTTGACTTTAAGAAAAACGTATTACATCGATCATTTTCAATTAGTTTGTTGGATGTATTTAAAGGGATTGAGAACCTTAAATGTAACTTTATCACTGGACCGGACGGTGTTCCATCTATGCTGTTAAAACAATGTAATTATTCAATTTCTATGCCATTGCACTTACTTTTTGAGGCTTCTCTTAATGAAGCCAAGTTTCCTTCAGTTTGGAAACAAAGCTACATTATGCCTTTACATAAATCTGGAGCTAAGGAGGATATTACTAATTATAGAGGTATATGCATCCAGACTGCTATTCCTAAGTTGTTTGATCAAATTGTAACTGGTCAAATACAATGGATGTGCAAAAGCATTTTAGTGGAACAGCAACATGGGTTTCGCGAGGGTCGTTCTACTCTTACAAATCTTCTTTGTTACGAAAATGATTTTTTGAATGCCTTTCAATCAAGAGTTCAAGTAGATTCTATTTACACAGATTTTTCAAAGGCTTTTGATCGCGTTAATCATAGTATTTTGATTGCTAAGCTTCGGGCTTTGGGTTTTCATGAATCTGTTGTTGCGTGGTTGTCGAGCTTTTTGGAAAATCGTACACAGTGTGTGAAAATTAATAACTTTTTATCACAACCAATTGTTGTTCCTTCTGGGGTTCCTCAAGGATCTCATTGTGGACCAATTTTGTTTTTACTCTTTATTAATGATCTTGTTTATTCTATTAATTCTTCGTCTTATCTTTTATTTGCTGACGATCTTAAAATTTATAAAAGAATATCATCTATCGAGGACTGCATTAGTTTGCAAAATGATTTAGATTCTGTTCAATCATGGTGTCTTATTAATAACTTGTTGTTTAACGCAAATAAATGATTTTCGATAAGCTTCAACAGAACTTTAAGTAAAGTATCGTTTGACTATACTATCGATAATAATGTTTTGGAGCATGTTACACAAATAAAAGATTTGGGCGTAATTTTTGATTCAAAACTAACTTTTGTTGAGCATATAAACTATATGTGCAACCGTGCTATGAAAATGTTAGGATTTGTTTACAGAATGTCTACTGACCTATCTCCTAGCACACTCAAATTACTTTATTGCGCTTTAGTACGTTCTCATTTAGAGTACGCTCCGTCAGTTTGGTGTCCATTCTACAGCGTTCATATATGCAATATAGAACGTATTCAAAACAAAAATTTTCGTTTATTATCGTACAAATTAGGCATTTCATCCGAAAATTACGATTTTAACCTCAGTGCATTGCAATATAATCTTCCGCCGCTGAAAATTTGGCGCAAAAGAGCCGATTTATCATTTTTACGTGGACTTATGATGTCTGAGATTGATTGCCAAGAGCTACTTGTAACTCTTCCATTTCAAGTCCCCTACAATAATCGCCGAACCAGACAGTCTCCATTATTTAGAGAATCTATACATTCTACAAATTATGGATTTAATAATCCAATTGGTAGAATGTGTAGAATTGCTAATAGTTTCTCTAATAATATTGATTTATTTTGTGTTTCAAAATGTAGTTTTATGTGTCAATTAAAATGTGTTGATGAATAATTTTATATTTTGTTTTTATTTATGTATACTTTTTTCCATGCTTTTATTTTTCAATATTCTTTTATATATTTTTGTGTAATTGTAATATTGTTTGTAATTCATCGTTATTTATGTATATAATGATGTAGATGTAAATGGTTTTGTATATACCGTGAATAAAGTAGTATTATTATTATTAAATTTAGATACATTTAGACAAATTACCATAAACTCTTAACCAACAAAAAATAGAAAAATTATACAGTTTCAGATGTAAACTGACCAGAAAAACAAAAATAACGCAACCTTCTCAACGTATGTTATCTTAACTGACTTCATGTTATTCTTCCAAGTGACAAAAAAAGATTTTTACTACAATAAAAGAAACCGTTTAAGTAAAAAAAAATTACAAAAATACCATAAATGTCTCAGGAAACAACCAAGCTTATTATGCCAATACAAACGTAGAGCAACCTGTAGTTCCAGTCCTAGCACTACACAAAAATGTCAAAATCTACAGTCATAGTCCGTACTACAAGATTGGACACAACAATACTAACTGAGCAACACAACTGGAAAAAATATCAAAATATATAACATACATATTTTGTTGTCTTCAAACAGAAATAAAAATTATAATATATAAAACAGGACACAAACTAACGGCATTAGTTTAAGTGCATAGTGATTGGCTAATATTTTGGTAAATGTGTCAGATTGATTGTTGTTTATTTAAAATAACAGGAACTCAGGAACAGAAACTGGAAACTTAAAGTGAGTCAAAATTACTACCTTGGCTGTGTTTTTTATTTTAATTGTTATATGACATAATATTTCCAATCTGTATATAACAAGATATAAGTAGGTTTTAGAGTAGGTTTTTATTATTTATAAAAAAATTAAAAATAAGCTTATTTCTAATACCTAACTAATGAAATCTACAATTCCCAGAAAATTTTATGATTATTGAAAAACATACTTCCAGAACACAAAATTACGTTTAATTTAAAATAAGATCAAGCACTAAACAATAAATGATTACTTAAAAACATTTTAAGCTTTGCAGATGCAGTTTTTGTAGTGTTTGCTACAAAAAAAAAACTAGTACTACAAAAAAAAATTTAATAACACGACCTAACAAAATCGTAATTATATGTATAGACACTGTTGCGCCTTATCTATTGTTGGTTGTGCTAGATGTGGTTTTGGGATGTATGCTGATAACTTAAGATAATAATAGTTTAATGTTTAGGTTAGTGTGTTGGTTTGGAAAAAAGATTTTTTTTTTAAATTGTATATAGCGACTTTTCTTTTTAAGTGCTTTTCGGGTTTGTTCTAGAGTTACTGTAGTTGCTATTGGTAAAGCAAAAGTTGTGGCGAGGTTTTTGTTATTGTTGGAGATCACATTAATTGCAGGTCTGCTACAATCTTTATTCTACGCAATTTTTGATGCAAGTACATTGATTTCAACGGTAAAACAAACATTAATTAAAAAAAAATTAAAATGTTAACAATTATTGACCGATATCATTACTACCTATAATATTGAAAATAGTAAAGAAAATTCTGTTAAATTATTTTGAAGAATTTTTTTTTTGTATTTATCAATACGGTTTTAAGGCGGTGAATTGCACAATAGATGTTGTACATTCTTTAACAGAAATTGTTAATAATTGTTTGAAAACTATCTAAGTCATTAGTGAATTTCAAATTGATTACTTTTTGAATAACTGGTTTTTGGATAGAGTTTAGAAGTGATAGTGAAGTTTTGGATGCTCTTCTTGATATTTGGGAACAATATTTAATACAAGGACAAATATAGGTTTCATATATATGTAAAAGTTGAGCAAAAGTAAAAAACTATCAAGAAATTTTAGTTTTGTTGATACATTTATAGCTATATTAACAACATGGTTGTTCCAGTGAAGAATATGTGAGATTGTAACACCTAGAAGACAATTTGAAGAAGATTTAGATATAGATTTGTTGTTTAGTTTAATATTTGGTATTGATGATACTTTTTGTTTTGAAGTTGAAACAGGAAGAAGTTGAGTTTTTTTTTGAGTTGAAGTTTGGAGTATTAAATTTAAATATTGTTTGGCGGTCTTCATATGGCTCTACCATATTTGGTGATATAATTTTTGGGAAGTATGAAGTATAAAGGGTGCTAACATCTGCAAAACTATGAATTGAATTTTTGGTTATTTGAAGAAAATTCAAAAATAAAGTTGGCAAAAAAGCAGAACCTTGAGGAACATAGTTTATGATTTTGGGGTCAGAGTTACAATTATCAATTCTAACTATAATAATGTTTTGATTAATAAGACTTACATATAGGACTTATACAATGGAGCTTTTCAATAAGATTAGAATGTGCCATTTTTTATCAAATGCTTTGGAAATGTTTAAAGTTACTGCAATAAGTTTTCTATGTTTGTTTTACTTTTGCAAGTAAACTAAAGTTAAATCTGTTTTGCTTTAGCAACTTGTCTTCAGCAGCTTTATTGTGTATCTTATAAATGATTATTTTGCTTTAATGTTCTGCCACACCAATTTGGCTTAATAACTTGGAGACACTTTGTTGCTAAGCATAGAATATTTTGCTTACAACAAAAAGTTAGAAGGGTTATTTGCGGTTTGATATATACAGAGCACTGCAGAACATATTTTACGTATACGTATATCTTAGAATGTTTTTTGCATACTAAATGAAATCTGAATTATTATAGACATGACCGCACGATTGATTCCTAACATTTTACAGACTGGTAGTAGATAGTATGGAAAGAAATTTTATAATTAGTTAACTTGCAATACTAAAGTTATTTTATTGACTTCTTTTAAAACAAACATGAAATTTTTTTGAACTTCACAAGTTTTTTTATAATATTAACAAATTTTTGCAAAATGATTTTAATATATAAATAAAATTGTATTTTTTTATAACTAAGGCAATGTTATTTATTTGTTTTTTAATTTGTTTTAACTTTTTAAAATTTTAGTTATTGTAGTTTCTAATATAATCCACGGTTTACATATGATATTTAGACCCTATAGCTTTGCTTATATAATAATAATTTTATTTTTTGCTTTTTGGCTTTGAATCAAATTTACAAATATATCTATAATAAATCATAATTCTTATAAATTAACATAATTTAAAATATTTGTTTACTTATTTTATTTTTTTGTTTTTTAACTGTTTTCATCAATTCTATCTCTTTTCTGTATTTTTTTAATATCTCTTTTTTTTTTTCTATTTGCTCTTCTCTCATCTTATTACACTCTTTTAAAATATGTTCTATAGTTTTTTCAGTCTCTCCACACATTCTGCACACTTTTAGATTTTGTTTATACAAAATTTTGTCACTTATATTTTTATTTTTTTGCTTTTTTATATCTCTATCTTTTCCCATAATTTTGTGCTTTGTTTCTATTTTAGTTTCTTTCCTTTTTTTTAATGTTTTTACTAGTTTAACCATTTTTAGTGTAGTTTTTTTAATTTTAATTTTCTTTTTTACTTTTATCATTTTTGTTATATTTTACATTTGTGTCTTTGTCTCAACCTTTTTCATTGTTTTTTTTTCTGCTTTTACTTTTAATTTTTTTTTACTTTTTCTAGCACATATTTTGCATGTACTGCTTCTATTTTTTCTTGTTCCTTCCTTCTCTATATTTCCGATTCATACACCATCATTCTTTTAACTAAACTATCAAACTTTTATTCTAATAAAACAAAATTTCTTTCACATATTTTTCATACTAATCTTACTACTTTATTTGCTTTTTGAGCCATATTTTGTCTATATCATTTTCAGTTCTCCATTTTGTTTTTTTTATTGTTATTTTTTTTGCTCTTTTGCAACTATTTCCATGTTATCGGCAGCTAGCGACCAAATTTTTTTTACCATCCCCTACTTGAGCCAGCTTCAGTTTTGTTTCTACATCTGCTTAGTAAGTTGCAAACAAAGTAGGATTTTATGAGCAGCCCTTTCTCAGTTTTTTTGTTGTCCAAAATGTTTTACTTATTGCTTTGTTAACTCACACCCTGCTTGCTGTCTTTTCATACACTTCTTTTATTTTTTTCACTAGGTACTTGCTAATTAATTTTTCTTTTATATACTTTCACAGTTTCTCTCTATCTACACTATCAAATGCCGCTTTTATAATAATAATAATAATCATATTTATTTCATTAACTAGGACATGCCTAATACATAGTAAAATAATGTATACATACATACATATTAATTAATAACTAACCTATAAATAACAAATTTTCACACATAAATACATTAAAAATTATAAAATACTATTTGTTATAATAAATTGTTAAAATGCAAATTTAAAATTTTTAACCGACAATAATTTAGTAATATTACTAGGTAATTTATTAAAATCTATTAACACTTTATAGTATAAGGAAAGAGTACCATATTTAGTTGTTGAAGTATGGACATTAAAATTATTTAATATTCTAGTATTATATCTGTGAATATCTCTATTAAAGTAAAATTTAGTCATTAAATAATTTGGAAAATCTCTTTTTAAAATTTTGAAAACAATTGTCATTATAAGAAATGTTAATCTGTCCGATACTGATAACCATTGTAGAGCACTTAACATTGATACTATTGGTGTATACTTATACAGTTCAATAATATTCTCATACCACTGTTCTGTAAGATTTGCAATTTATTAATATTTGATTGTGGTAATAAATATAATACAGAACTACAGTAGTGAAAATTCGGTTGGATGATTGACCTATATACTATAATTTTAACCGATATTCTTGAGAAAAAGAACTTTTTTTTTTAATCTTATTATAAATATATTCAAAGTGTTTTTAAAAATTTAAGCAATTATCAAGATTAAATCCTAAATATATTATATGATCTACGACTTCTATGCGTTTATTGTTTATGTAAATGATTATATTTAGCGGATCTAAATACAAAATTATATGCTTTGAAGAAATAATCATGGCTTTTGTTTTAACTGAATTTAGTTTAAGTTGGTTTATTTTGAAATATCTGTCTAGTTTTTGCAATTGTGAATTCAGCTTAAGAACAGCATCATCGAGACTATCCGAACTAACTGAAATTAGTGTATCATCCGCAAATAGGTTTAAAAAGTATATTCTTTGTTAATAAAATAATCAATATCATTTATATAAATGAGGAATAGCAATGTTCCCAAGCAACTACCTTGTGGTACCCCAATTTCTACATCACATTCTTTAGATAAACTATTGCCAATTTTTGTTTTTTGTTTTTGTTTTGTTAAATAATCGACAAACTACTTTAACGCGGTTCCACCTAAGCCATAATATTTCAGCTTTTGAATCAACACTTTTATCTTAATTGTTTCAAATGCCTTCTTTAAATTTAGAAATACCGCGACTATGTATTGTCCGCTGCATATATTTTCCTTCTAATTAAAGATACTTAATTGAAGTGCAGATTCACAAGAATGATCTTTTGGAAATCCGGACTGGTTTTTCATTAATTATTTATTTCCCACAAATTATTCATATAATTGAGTGTAAAATGCTTTTTCAATCATTTTCTTAATCCCTTGCAATGTATTTATAGGTCTATAATTCTCTACCAAGTACTTATCGTTAGTCTTAGGTATAGGACAGATAACTCTCGATTTAAGACATGTGGGAAAATCTCCATTATCTAATGACGTATTTAATAGATGAAGTAATACATGATCTATGACATTGAATACACTTTTTAAGATTTTGTTATTAACTATATCATGATTACTCGTTTTATTATCCATTAGGTCCAAGAATAACGCATATACTTCTTTTTTTTACTATTTCTTTTTTAACTATATGGTGTAGAATGTATACGTTATTTATGGTAACTTTCTCCGTCCTAAAACAAGCTTGCCTGTTTGGAATTTATACCCAGTTCTTTATTTATATTTTTTTCTAGTATCATGGCATAGATCTTGTATGCCGGTTCTTTGTAGTGTTATTCTTCTATAGTTGTTTACTTAGTTTTTGCTTTCATTTTTGTGCATCGGGCATAAAAGACCTTCTTTCCGTTGACTTGAAAATTTTGAGTAGGAATCTTCTCTTTTCTATACTCCATTTATAAACTTACTCAATTTATCAATTAATTTTTTTGCTTCATTTTGTGTTTTATCTATACAAGGCGTTTTTTTTCTTTTTTTTTAATTTGTTTCTGCTTGTTGGATTGGCTCTTGTTTGTCTTTTTTTTCTTACTCCTTCTAAACAAATTCAAAATGTGTTTTTTTTACGCTTTCAACGGTATTGCTTCAATATCTTCCGTTTTCTTTTTATTTGCTTGTTTATGCATTTCCATGCTTCTGCTTCTGTTTTTATTTTTATAATCTTTGATTTTTTTTTTATAAAATTAATTTTTTTTTTCATTGTTTTTGTAAGCCTTTTGTGCTTTTGTTGTTTCTCCAGTGCCTTCTAGCTTTTTTGACTACATTTGCTGTTTTACTACTTGCTTTTTTTTTTTCTTTGATATGCTTCTTTATTGCCGCTTTTTTAATAGTTATTTCTAAATGTTTTTTTGTATTTCCTAATTTTCTAAAACTCTATAATTTTTTTAACTTATTTTCTGAAGTTAAAACAATTTAATTTACTTGTGTAATAAAACAAAAATACAAAGTTTTTTAGTTTGGCTTTACGGCTTGCGGATCGTATACAGCAATGTCATTATTTTTATCAGAATCTTTCTTTTTGGCACAATATTTGCATACTTGTTTGATTTGCAGAAATCACTTTGATTCTTCTTTGATTTTGTACAAAATAATGTTAAAATCTTCATTGAATATTTGTTTAAACATAATTGTACCTTTTATCTATTTTATAATTTCTGTAGAGATGAGCTAAACGTTTATTGCTTTCAATGTATTTACATTCAATTTGAGCACTTAAATAATGAAATTTGATTTGGAGTACAGCGTTAATAAATCTTTGTACACTGTTTTTGATTTTGGGATCTACAGTTGGTAGGAAACCAATGTTATTTTTCTTTGTCAAAACTGTCCGAATGTTTACGTACTCTTGTGCAATTATTTATGAAACAAACTAATAATTTATTTAAACTCAAGCACTAGCTGGCGCTACTATTTGATTGTTTGATTATTTACATTATTGTTTACATTAAAATAGAATGCAGAATTTATGTTTTTCTAATCTTGCTTGGTTAAGTAGCGATACTTTGATAACTTCTGTATGCTTTGTTTATTGCAACTGTAAGTTAGAGCGATTTTAGAAATTATTTAAAATATCAGTTTTAAATGCGTCATCAATATTTCAACTTCAGCTTAATCTGCGTTTTTCTCTACAAAGTGGACCTATTCTTTTGGCAAAAAGTTTCTTCTTAGTTTTTTATGTTGATATATAGGCTTTTCTAGATTTTTTAGTTTTTCTAGTTACCCACTCTTTGGGGATTCATTCTAGCCAAGAACACTTTTTTTTTAGTTCCTTGACCTCAGGATGTTTAAACTTTAATTTGGATCTGCATTTGAATCATTGATGTTATTTTTGTTACTATTAATGGGAGATTAATTTGGTCAAACGTAATTTGGTCAAACGTAATTTGGTAGGACACTTAGAGAACACTGTATAAAAAATCTTATTTGTGATTTTAGAATACTGTTGAAATCATAAAAGATCGTTCAACATATTTAGAATTGTTTTTGTTGTTCTGTTTTTTTTTATATATTGATGTTTTATTGTATGTATACAAGGTGTTTCAAAACATGTGTTGGAAAATAAAGGGTGGGATTGGTTGGTTAATTATAAGAAAAAAAGTTCCCATTAACATGGTTCCGCAAACGCACCGTTTTCAAGATACAGGGTGTAAAAAAATTAATTATTTTTTATTTTTTCAGCTTTTGTACACATTTTAGCATTAATATTAGCTACTTTTTAAGCGCTTTAATTCAATTTTTTTCATGTGCCATTGACGGAGATTTTGGGTTGCGTGAGGTTTTTATGGCTCTAATTTCTATGACACTTGGGAAATTGGCATTCTGAAAGCACATTGTGAACCACCAATATTTTCTACACAAAAAAAGTACTCCTAGTCAAAAGCTCTTACGTAAACCGTTTTAGAGAAATACGGCATTTTATGATGGAAAACATGAAAAAAAGTAGCAACATGTTTTGTTGTTGATAAAAACATTTGTTTTTGATCTAGTCGTCATGCATTTGTTTCATGCATTTGAGTTATTGACAATTGTAGGTTAGTTGTTAAATAACCTTTTTTCAAAAGGAGTCAATACCGCGGGAATTTATTAACTTTATTGCTCAATTTATTTGCCCATTTTTAATATTTTGCTTGCGTGGTGATAGCAAAATGAATAATTACAGTGATAGCAAGATGTGCAATATGCATTTTGTTTATGGCGTTGCCGATGGAAATGCAGCAAAAGCTCATCGAATTTATTAAGAAAGGTTTCCAAACCGACAGGTACCAAATGAAAAAACATTTATTTGTATTCACGAACGTCTACATCAAACTAAAAGTGTACATAAAAAAGCTGCAGGAAATGGGAGACCTTGCCTGCTACCTCCGCAAATTAAAAAAGATGTTCTTCAAGAAATCTAAGACAATCCATCAATTAGGACTAGAAGAATAGCTTTAAACCTAAACCTTAGTCACGTTACAGTGTGAAGCATAATAAAAAACCAGATGTTATATCTTTATTACATACAGCAAGTTCATGCTCTTTTACAAGCGAATTTTCCGCAAAGATTGGCTATGTGTCAATGGTTTCAAGAAAAAATTGCGCAAATCCTCGATTCTTAGATCAAGCAAATTTTTCTCGCGATGCAATTATAAACTTCCATAATAATCATGTATGGGCCGACGAAACTTTACATGCCATAATGGTAGGCCATCATCAGCAAACATTTTCCGTTAATGTTTGGGCAGTTGTAAGAGACCATTTAATAGGTCCATATTTTTTGCCGTTTAAGCTAAATGGTCAATTATATCGTAATTTACTTGAAGAAGAGCTGTCAGGACTTTTAGAGGATGTTCCGGTTCGATTAAGAAATTTTAGTTTAGTTGTGCGTCAATTCTTAAAAAAAACAGTATAGGAACCGTTGGATAGGTCGAGGAGGCCCACGGGTTTGGTCTCCTCGGTCTCCAGATCTAAATGTTTGGATTTTTTTGTGTGAGGTCACTTAAAAAGTTTACACTACATCAGTTAATACTGATGAAGAACTAAGAAATTGCATTATTGCATCCTACAATACTTTACGAAACACTCTAGGCATTTTTGAACGGCTACTTCAGTCACAAAGACGTAGTTTGGAAGCCTGCGTTACCGTAGGAGTAGGTCATTTTCAACAATTTTTGAGATTTTTCTTGTTTTTTATGTTATTGCTTAGTTTTGTAAAATAAAGGTTTTATGATCATGTTGCTACTTTTTCTTTCCGTTCCTGAGATATTGTCAAAAAATTAAAAAAAAAAAATTTAACCCCCTGTATCTTGAAAACGGTGCGTTTGCGAAACCATGTTAATAGGTACTTTTTTCTTATAATTAGCCAAGAAATCCCACCCTTTATTTTCCAACACATGTTTTGAAACATCCTGTATAGAGAATTTATTTAGTTTTGTTTAAAAAAGTTTTTTATTACGTTTAACTTTTTGCAAGGTTTCTTTGCTATATTGTAAATCCTGACTAAAACTATCTTGATCTGATATCTAATTCAAATACATACATACAACTTTTGGATTTGTTCACTTTTGCGAGAAAGGTCTTAAGCAATTAGTAATTTACTTTCATCCGTTGAAATGGCACAATTCAAAATAAAACTATTTTTTGTTCAAATTATGACACAAATTAAAATAATTACTAAAACATGAAAAATTGCACAAATGTCATTTAGCAGTTAAACAATAAAGTTAAGTTAATACGTTTTTGATAACTTATGAAATAATATTAATAAACAGATTTTATTAATAGTAATAACTCAAAAATCAGGTTTTTGACGTGTTGCACTTTTGTTGCACTTTTGTTGCAATTTTTAACTATAGTACTCGGTTCTTTAGTCATGCAACAAAATGGAAAGTTACAATTAATATGAACCACTATTTATAATGTAATATATTTGGGTTAATAATAATTATTAATACTGATTTCTTTTTGATTTACAATAGCTGACTGCAAGAAAAACATGTGGTACTTATTTACAAACTTTTGATTTTTATTTTATCTTGTTTATTTTTTTCTACAAAGTGTAAGTTAATATTTTTTTATATTAATGATTTTGTTAATTACTTATAATTATACACAAATCAATAAGACACATTAAATAAATTGAATTTTATTGTTTATCTGCAGTTAAAACTTTGTTCTCTCAATGACAATAAAGCACTAACAGCATACAAACACCTTTTTAAAATTCAAAGTATTTCACCCAGGTGAAATCCAACAGGGAATAAAAGTAAAAAAACAATGCAAAATTTCTTACAAATAAGCTAGGAATACGAATACTTGAGCATAAACAGTGAGAAGCAAATTCAATTAAAACTTCACCGTCAGTTTAAATAATACAAACAGCAACTGCCGAAACTTTCACATACTGAAAGCACTGAAAAACTTGGTCCGATCAAATTTGTTTAATGATATACTCCTCCTTACTGAGGAAACTTTTCCGTGCGAACTTCCTACAGAGTTAAAATATATTTACGAAAACTTCCACATATCGGTGAAAAAAATAATATGATCATTAATTTTGATTGATGCAATTATATTTAGTTGTATAGTTTTAATATTTTATAAAAATTTTATAGTTAAATATGACGGCGTTTGAAAATATATGTTGCTTTACTTGTTCATATTATATCTTGAACTTTATAAGATTTTGGTGATTAAGTAATTTAAAAGTAAACACTTTTTTATAAAATCAATATGAAAACATCCAATAAATCCTTTCTATTAATACATCCATTTAATATTCTATAATACTTTCAAAATATTTTACTTCACGCTTGAAAGCAATATAGTTTTATATCTTTATAGTAGCTTAATAATGCTGTTTTGTTTTAACCCGTTCTTATCTACACTATAAGTTGTTTTCATATTTTTATGTTTAGCTAACATATCTATATCCTAAATACTTAAAAATAAATAGCTTAGATAAACGTACAGTCAAACAGGACACTTTAAGTCTGCAGATTTGAAATAAAGATGAAAGCTCTGCTTTTATGATGGCGGAACAATAAGAGAAGCCATCCAGTTCGCTCTCTGTCGTTTTTATGTAAATGTTATATCCCACTGAGTGGTGCAGCTACGTAGCCAGAATCGTAAAAAATATGGAAGCCTAAAAAAAAAGAAAGAACGTGGTAAATTCGAATGAATTCAGATATTTCTAATTTGATAACAAAAGTTTTATACACTTTGAGAAAAGTATAAAGTAAATCGGTGCGGGTCAATGTTTGGAGATTGTCGCAGCCGTAAAGTTTCATTTCGAGCTTTATGCGGGGACAATGAAATATTTAATTTTGTGAAATTTATGCGGAAATAAAAACTTCATATTTTTTGTTAATTTTATGTTGAAGCCATAAACATTACATTCATATGCTATTTCAATTTAATTTAATTTAATTCATTTTTTATTTTAAAAGCAGAAACTTGTTTATGTGGGTCATAGGTCATTCCGGTATCACTATGTATAAATTGTATTAGTTAGTATATTTAAATGAAAAAATCATATTATATCTAAAAAGATTAAGGTTGGAATGTTGTTAAGCAATTAGAAATATAGGTTTATTTAGGTATTAGTTAAAATAAAATGGCTTTGATAACGCTGATATAAAAATTTCTCCCATAAGTTTCTGTTTTCGGGTTGTTGTGTGGGCGGAAGTCTCTGATCTGAAAATAGATTAATAACGATTCAATACTTTGCAAACATTATTTTTGATTATTGCGTGAAGTTGATTTAAACAAATTGGTTTCTAAAGAAGTCTTATTGCGTGAGAATTAAACGATGCTTGGGTGTTGACTTTTTCTGTTGGGGATCTTTTTGCTTTGTTACTGTACCTGACTTCTTTATTTTTTGGTGCTAACTTGCAATTTTTGCAAACGCTATTAAGCTAATTAACCGCGTCTTAATTTTTAGAAGCATTATTAGGGACAAACGTCTTTGCACATACAGGCAATCCTTCTGGAAGAACCAAAACAGAAAAACTTTTGAGTCCTAGCAAAAGCTATTGTAGCTGCCATTGTTACTACATTATAAAAGCGGACTCAACTTGAGCCTATTACTGGAACAAAGCTTCCTATCGTTACAGTAAAAAGTAAAAATTAAAAAAAATTAAAAAAAATGGAAAATAATATTTAAATTTTGTCAAAAAACGTGAAACATAAAATTATTGAATTTTTTGTGTTTTGAAAAAGTTTGAAAATGAACCAACAACACTTGACTGGGACTGTAATCATTAACCATTTCCGGAAAACTGAACCGGTTACACACAACCATGGCAATAAACTATTGAGAACCTGATAGAAAAAATTGGCTTAAGTGGCATCGTGCGGTTGCCACGACGTCTTTGAGACCCTTGAAATTTGGAAGACCGACTCAACAGTTATTCTCAATTGAAGCGGCAGTTAGAGACTTTTTCATTATACTGCAGCTAGCCGAGACTACTATTCCGTATAAGGCAATCGTTTATATAAAGCTCAACGCTTTATGGCAAACCAAAACTTTTTGTGGGCCAAGTAAGCAAAAACAAGCTTTGGCGATGCTGCGGCCAGAGAAGTACTTACTAGACTTTACCGGCCTGTACTCGAAAGACTCGGAAACGTTTTTCTTTTTGCAATCTGAAGTATTATTATATCTAGAACAAAATTTTTGATATTGCATATTACAAAAATGTTGTAAAATGTTTAAGAGAAAGGTTAATGAATGCTAACTAACGACTATGCGTAAACAAAGAACTCCAATTAACGATTAAATGATGCAGCTATGGACAGGCAATCAATTAACCATAAGTGTTGCTTCAGAAACAAGCAAGCAAATTATGGTTAATTCTCTAATTAACTTTGTTGATGGAATTGTAGAGTTGTACAACCTGACACACCTTATCAAAACGGTCAAACTGAAACGTCTCTAGCAGTACAGAATAGTCAAGAGAAATACCCTAACTACAAACAACCCAAACATATAGGCGTAGCTAGCCTAACAAACAACTTATCTAACCTAACCTAACCTTTTTTTTGGTAAGGAAAACGCTACAATTGGATGTCAATTTTTAATGTTTTTCTTACCGCTACCTCTGCTTTGTGTCTTCAGACGTGCCATTGCATGCAATGGAAGATGTTGTGCTCCGGGGAGTCGGTTTTGCCGCAGTAATGACAATGGTCGCTCTAAGTCTTTTTAATCTTCTTGGTGTACGTGCCAAAACTTTTGTAAACTGTTAGGAATGTGAGGAAGTAGTCGGAGTTCCTGTGTGGGCATCTCACCCATCTTCCTATTGAAGGAATGAGGGTCTTTGTCTACTGCGCAATGTCTAGAGTGTCATCCCACCTACGCTGCCACTGCTCTTTAATGTTGTACGTGGCTTTGCGGCCTTATTTTCTGGTTTGGTACTGTTCTGCCAGTTCATCCACTTTCAGGTTGATTGGCGAGATTGCCGCAATGACCCAGGCACCCTTGCCACTTGTCGTTTGATGATATTTATTAGAGCAATTATGGTTTTTTCTGTCTTGCCGATAGTGTTTTGGACGTACGGGCCAAAGATCCAGTTTAAGTTCAGTTTAAGACTCTTACGTACTTGACGGATTTTTTTGGGATGAGGGTTTCTCCTTTTAAGACAAAGGCAACCTTGGTTTTTTTTGTCGTGCCTTTGACGACCAGTGCCTCGGTTTTCTCGGGCGCCAGTATTAGGCCTTTTTTTGTTATCTATTTGTCTACCGCTTTTAAGGCTTTGTTTGCAGCCTCCTACATCTCTTTCATGTTGTTTGCTCTGACTACCAGCGCTAGGTCGTTGCCGTAGGCAACCGTTCTGCATATTGTTGGAAGTTGTAGGCTCAGCACGGGGTCGTACACGACGTTACACAGATTCGGTCCTAGGACAAAACCTTGCGTTAGGTTTTTCTCCTCCCCTGCGACGATTTGAATGGTTTGTTTCATCAGGTAGCTTGCTATGAGATCTAGAAGATACTAACTCGCATCTATATCTGTCAGTCTTTTCTTGATTTGCTCCCAGCTGGCGTTATTTTTTTTAGGTTATCAACCAGATTTTTTTATTTTTCCCTCTTGTTCCTGCGGATAGCTGTTTGGTATTTTTTCTGAAGGTTTTATGTTGGGCTTCAAGATCCTTAACCCTTTTGGGTTCTGCTTTTACCTTAGATATTGTCAGAAGCCTTTGTATTGCGGTGCATTCTTTTCTTTATGCGTCGATGGATTTGCTCCATCAGTAAAGCAAGTTATTTATTTGGCCGCGGATCTTGTAGCTGGTCCAATCCTGAACTTTTATTAATTTTTGGAAAAATAACTGGTTGTACCTGAGGCCTAAATTTACGTTCTTTGTTTATTGACATTTATTGCTCATTCCTATTCTGACCTTTGATTTTGGTTGTTGTTGCGTTTGCTAACCTTGAATAAAAGGTGTCGGTGTAGGTTTAAGGATTCCTTGTCCTTTTCCACCTTCTATCTCCATACCGAGATGTTGTTTGTGGCAGTCGTTAAATCAATGAACAATACGCTTTCCTAGGTTTAAAGCCGCTATCCATTGTGTGAGGTGCTTGCCCTTTTGTCAACTTTTGCTACTGATTTGGAGTTGAAGTCACCTAACAAGATTACCTCCTTCTGTCTGGATCTGAGGGCCTCCATGATGTTGTCCATTCTAGACTTATAAGCGGCAGAGTTATGTTTGGCGAGACGTACGCGTTTATGATCTCATAGTCTGTCAGGTTGATGATTTGAAAGTCATTTTCTGCTTGGTGGCTGAGTATTTTGGATCTTTTCTTGTTCATTATCTGAACCGCCACATCCGCTCCGTTGTCCGTCAGCAAACCCTGCGTTTTTGCTTTGGATTTATTTGGCTCCTGGAATAAGATGACGTCTGCCCTCATTCGTCTCGACTAGGCTACTGCTACGTCGTGGGCTGCCCTTCCGGTTCCTACGTTTATTTGCAGATATTTATTCATTTTGGCCCGTCTACAGCGGTCTAGAAGTTTTCTGAACTTTGGGCATGCTGTGGAGTCTGACCTGTGGTCCTTGTCGCAAAGTCTGCAAAAAGCTTAGTTTTTGCATTTCTTTGCCTGATGCCCAGTCTTGCAGAAATTTAGGTACCACTATGTTTTGGTTTTCTTGTCGGGGCAGTACGCTCGCGTGTGTTAATCTCTGGGCAGTTGGTGCATCGAGGAATGCGAAACCTCTCCCTTATAATGCGTTTGAGTCATCTTATTTTAACCTTTTCAGACTTTGTCAGCAGACTGGCGGGTTTGTTGCCAATAACCAACGTTGCGTTCTGGTTTTTGTTTTTGGTCCGTCTTAGGTTCTTCAGCTGAAGAGGCACCTTTTCCATCCCCAGATCTGACAGTTTGCTCCTTATTGCCTTTTCTATTTGGTCTTGGGTGGTATTTCCGTCAGTGTTTCAGACGTGCAGCGTTCTGATCTCTAAAGAGTTTCCGCTCGAGACTTGCTATTTACCTAATTTATTTTGAAGGACATTTCTTAATTCAACATGTGTGAGTCAGCATTTTTAGAGTTCTTTTTGCTTTCGATGTTTTTGGGTCCTCTCACGCGTGTTTTTCGCAAAGCTCCTGTTGTACATCGTCTCTCTGGGGCGTCTAGATTATCAAGGAATCTTGATTCCCGTCTTCCGACTCTGAGCCTTCATCCTCGCTTGCTTCCGGTTGAGTGAACCCCTAAGGGGAAAACTCTTTTGAAGAGGAAATTTGGTCCAGATCTTCCTTTCCAGTGTCAATTTTTGTAGCGTTGTGAATGGAGCCTTTCCTTTCGGTAATTTTTTTTACGAGGCTGTTTTGTTTTTATCTTCCATTCTTGTTTTTTTTTATTTTAAGGTGCTGTAAGCTTATAGGGTGTTTACGCCTCTAGCGGCTGAGTCCTATCGGGTTACTACTTGCTTTGTGACCTACCGCTGGAAAGTTGAGATTTTTCGGCTTTAGCTACCGTTAGTCGCGCACCCTTCTTGTTTTTTTGGCGGCGTCGAGTTTTGCCCTAAAAAAAAAATAGGAAAAGAGAAAGCATCGGTTGCTTGAAAGTGATCCAGGGTAGATCAAAGAGTTTGACTAAGAGAGGACGACAGATCAAAGAATTAAAGTGTGGAAAGTGATAGTCTCATAGCCGTAGCGAGACCACCGTGTAATAGTGTTGGTCCGCGCATGCATTCTCCTATCTGCCATCCGGGAACGTGCCTGGAAGGGGATTCACCTTCCCTTGCCCCCAAAACTTGGGGTCCAGGAACCTAAAATAACGTAACCTAACTTAACTTAACAAACAACTTTCCTAAAATATTGTATAACTGCAACAATACCAAAAGGCCCTCATAGACAGTGCTGCAAATTTGTTCATTAGGCATTTAATTATCTGTGAATTGAATCAACATTTGCTGTTTATAGTTGCGAAGGATGTAATTCACACAACCGTAGATAGAAAATTACAATTCCACCTTAGACTTTATAAAACTTGTGATGCATTTTTAATGCAAGTATCAAATTATTGCTAACTGCGACCAACCAGTGGCAGAACGGCTATCTGTACCATGCTTTCTTAAACTTTTTAGAATTTTTTGGATTTATGAAAGAATTAATTTGTACTGCCCGGATACCTCAAAGAGTTTGTGTTAGTGTACTTAGACGACATTTTTGTGTATTCGCAAAATTGCAAGTAACATTTACAATACTTTTAGTTAATGCTGTAGCGACTTTAGGGGTTTGAACTTTGTAGCGGACTGGTGAAGTGTAACTTTGAGTAGACAAAAATTGAGTCGGGCATAAATAGTGCAAGGATGGCAAACAACCGCTCATGCACTACCTGAAGTTGGTCCGCGATTATCTTTGACTAGCTACCAAAAAACAGTTTTTAACACTGAGCAGTTGGCTTAGGGAATACGTGCCACAGTCAAAGGATTTTTTTGCGCTTTTAACTTACCTGCACGACAGTAAGTAGATCACAAACTTGGAAACAGCGTTTGAAGTCAAGGAGTTACTGAACCAACCTTTGTTTTTGGACTTTCCTCCACAAATTTAATTAATTGCTATGATCTTCAACTTAAAAACTTCTATGATAGTGTTTTTTGCAAACAACGTTGAAAAAACGTATTCAGTAAAAGTGTGATATCATTGAAGCAGAAATAATACAATTTTAGGGACTTGGAGGCGATCAATTGAATACAAAACACATTGAAGATGATATAATTGGGGCATCAACTCTGTCCAATAAACTTTATTTCTTTTGGCGTTTGTTGTTACACATTATGTTCTGGCGTTTAATTAGCTAATAATTTTTTTCAACAAATTTTTTTTGTACGTTTAGTTGGAACAAGCAAATTGAAAATTGGCATATTGTATATGTTGTCGTTTTTGGTTGTTTGCGTCAATAAAATAGTCTACTATTTTATTTCCCAGGTTTTGGGATAAGACGTTTGGCAAGATGTTTGAACTTTCTGGGATGTGTTTGTAAAAGTAAACTCTGGCTGAAGTAAATACAACCGAGTCAGTTTAGCTTTGGCGATCATTGAATTGTTCAAAAACGCTGGTAAAACTCTTTTTAAAAATTTGACTAAACCCCACTCTAAATTAATAGTTTGTCTTTCAGATATATGCAAATTGTTATTACCGCCCACACGATTGCCAAACATTTGGTCAGGTTGAACATGATATATGACACAACGTGACGCTATTTGAGTTTTTTGATACAATACTTTAAGTTGCAAGTTACATGCTTTTTGTCTAGAGAACAAATAGTGGTGGTGGTTGGGGTTTATCTAGCTGGAGAGGTTAAAGAAAGAGGAAAAGGCACCAAGACCAAAACTATGGATCTTTGTTTATTATGAGTTACTTTGAATGAGGTTGGAGGTTTCCGGAAGGCGTGACAATAACGGCATTTGCGGATAACGTAGCACTTGTAGGTAGGGAAGTAGAAATGGGTATATTAAAAAAAAGACTAAAGCTGGCAATAGATATAATACAGTTATGGATGAAAAATAAGGATTTAAAATTAGCAACACAAAAAACAGAAGCGGCCTGGCTATAGACTAAGAGGACTAATAGAGGAACAGGTAAGATACAGGTTGGAGACCAAGTGATAACCATAGTGAAAAAAATTAAATATCTCGGGGTGACACTTGAAGTAAAAGGATGGAATGAACAGGTTAAGGAAGCGTTCATGGGAACAAAGGAAAGCTTAGTAGACTTATGCCAAACAACGGAGGTCCAGGAGAAGAAGCCAGAAGGCTAATAGCAACAACAGCAAGAAGCTAATTCTTATACGCCGCAGAAAAATGGGGAGAAGCCATAAAGACGAAAAACAGAAATGAAATAAGAGGAGCTACAAGAGCCAGTTCATTAAGGATCTATAGAGCTTACATAATGGTGTCACAGGAGACAGTAGAGGTGATTTTAGTAACACTTTTCGCGGATATGATAGGGGAAATAAAGAAACTAATAAAAGAAGGAACCAACAAAAAGGAAGCTAAGTTAAGAACAAGAGAAAAACAATGGAAAGATGGCAGAGACAGTTTATAGAGAAGAAAAGGGAGAATGGACAAGAGAACTAATCCCGGAGATAAAAGAGTGGGTAAAGAACAATCACGAGACGTGCTATTATACAACACAAATACTGACCGGACATGGAGCCTTTGGAAAGTTCTTGCAAAAAATTAAAAAAATCAAGGAAGACAAAAGATGTACATTCTGTCAGGAAGAAACTTACGATAATGCAGAACACACTGTAGTAGAATGCGAAGCGTGGGAGGAAGATAAAAAAACTAGAAAATATACTGAAAAGCAAAGTGGACAAAACAACAATCATTAAAAAATGCCTAAGAGTTGAAAATAAGTTACTTTGCAACAAGAATATTAAGAAAAAAAAATGAGAAGTTTGACAATAGAAGAATATAGAAAAAAACAAACAATAGAAACAAACACACAAAATAAAAGTCATAGAAGAGAACGAAAAGTAACGAGAGAAACAAAATGGAAACAACAAAACAGAGAAAAAGATCAAAAAGAAACAAATAAGGAAGGTCAGGACAATTATGCATATCAAGAAGTAGAAGAAAATAAAAAAAACATTTACAAAGACTACGATACCAAACAAAATTGCAGAGATAAGGAGAAAAAAAAAGAAATGTTAACGGAATGCCAAATAGCAGAAATAACGAAGCAAACTTCAAATGGTAGATACGCTATCTCGAGATTGACGGATAACGCAACTTTTGAGATGGTGAGAATATACCTGGCAACGAGAGGACAGAAGTAATTTCAGATGGATATACAAGGATATCACTGGAGGTAAAACTAACAAATTTAAGACTGCCAAAAAGAATACAGCTAATGGAACTGCATAAACTATTCATGAAGGAAAACGAATACAATGAAGAAGAAATAAACAAAGACTTAAGAAAACTAAGAACGCATCTGAAAACAAACTAAATAATTAGAATAAATAACACACGGATTGGAGAAAGAAGAGAATGTAAAGCTGGATGTCAGTGCAGATAAAAAAGTTGAAAAAAAAGACAAAAGAGACAGAAAAAGGTAGTAGCTATAGGGAGAGAAGGGCCGGGGACAACATGCGTGCTACAGATTTTGTGTGAAAATTGACGAGGCAATAACCAGCCTACCTCAAACTACTGCCAAATCTAGACTAGTTTGACAAGGACGTTTAACAACAGGATTTACGCAGAGAAGAAAACCAAAAGGTACCATGCGTAACTCATTCCTAATGGCCACTTGTTAAGGCCAACACTTCACTACGTAAATAATTATTTTTTTTTACAAACGATGTATGTACATTGGGAGCTTGTATCGGGTATAAGTTATTGATCAGATAAAGTTTGTCGGTCGTTGGGACAATGTTGTTGATGAACACGATGTTGAATTCTTAAAGAAAGTTTTCTGGTCACCATTGGTTTGGAAACAATTATGTATGTACATTTATTTTTTTGTTTAGACAGAATTTTGGAAAAAGAATGATTTGGCTTTGATTACCAATTTGCACGGTGACTTTGCGTTGATCACTAATCTGCTTTTGCTTTTCTTGTATTTGCACACTTTTTTTCAAGCCGGTTTGTCCAACTTTTCTATTTGATGGTTGCACCTTGAGAATGCTAAGCCAAATAAAGTTTTAGCTTGCCCCGGAATTGATCAAGGTTTTAACTCTGTTTTTTTAATTTGAGATCTGTTAGTTTTCCGGCTGCGTGTGATTGGATAGATTGCGTGATGTGCATGAAAGTCAAAGGCTAGACCATAAGAGTTTGTGTTGGGCTAGGTTTGTTTTTATTTTTATGATGATTTTTACTATTAATTTTTAAGTTTTGATATGTGATAAAGATAGATAGATAGATAGATAGATAGATAGATAGATAGATAGATAGATCATAAAAAATCTAGAAATATTTGGATTTTTGTGAGGTTTTTTACTAAAACATACTGGTTTTGAAGAATACATTTTAATTGGTAGTTATAGCTTGCAATGAAGTTAAAACATTTACCAAGGCATCTGTCTGAGCTTACATAAATTGTTTTTTAACTCTCATTTTTTTTCTAATATTAATTTTTTTTATTGCAAAAACTATTTTTTTCTTCTTTTTTTTGTTTTTTTTTCTGTTGTCTTGATTTTATTAGAGGAACTTTTGAGGTTTGTAAAGGTACTATGCGTTTGGGTGCTTTACGTTGGGCGTCAATAGTTGATGCCCTTAAAACTTGGAGTCGACTTATTATAGACAAAACACTTTGTAGATGATTTAATGGTTGCATCAACTCCGGCCAATAGGTCTCCACTGTGTTCTTGTGTTAATTTTTTTAGTCAGGTATCCACCGGTTCATAGGCAACTTTTTGATGTCGTCAAAGTGTGATAGATGGTTTTCAATGCTGAAGTGTGCAGTGACATCAGGTTTTGTGATCAACCGCAGCTAGTCGGATTAGCCAATGGGAAGTACTCACATTGGTATTAGAGTAAATTGGAAGTCATTTTGGTTTTAGTAGAATTTGTTTTTTTTTTTTATTTTTTACACATTATGTTAGCTGTACGTGTTGACACAAATTATGTGATTAAATGTTATAAACTTTTTATTAAAACTTATAAACAATTCCTAATTATATAATCAATCCAGCAAAATATCTAAATAAATTGTCATCTAGATACTATAATTAATGTACCGTACTTACATGGAAGTAAGTCTTAATTCAAATTTGTTTTTTTTTTTTATTATTTTAATTTCTGTCCTCACATATATTTTCTAATTAGTTTGGTATTTAAGTATTATGAAGGTAATTAAAGCATTTGAAATGAAGTTGATATGCCGTGATCGTACTAGGCACAACAAGATATCGAAAATTACATACACACACACACACACACACACACACACAACCAAGTATAAGAATAATTTACACATTCTGATTAGTCTGATATAGTCCAGTTATGTGAAATTATGCGAGTAACATTTTAACTTCCGATAGCCGGCAACCTATCATTTGCTACTTTATGTACCTGTTTTGCTTAGATCAACTTAATTAGAATTCGTGATTTTATTCTGTATTTACCAACCAACTCACCTTACCATATAAATAATGACCAAATAAGAAATTGTTTTTGATTGGAAACATTGTCTGTAATATTTAAGATTATAGCGGTTTTATCGATAAACAATAATTAAATATATAATAAGTTGGTTTCTTCACAATCTGTACAAAAAAACATTTTTATTTATTATTATTGATGAAAATAAAGAAAGTAAATCCCAAGATATTAAAACATTTATTATTTTCCACCCTAATCTTTTAAGATGGACGGAAAAACAATAGACGTAATAATAATTCAGCATTAAGCAAGTAATTTAAGGCACCATTTATTCAGTTGCTCTAATAAAATTCACCCTATTGTGAAACGCTACACACAATTCCATGTGTGCTATAGCTTCCGACATGTTTTCCACTTTTCCACGTACTGTGTAAGTGCAATTTTGCACAGTGAGCTAGAGTAAAATCCATTTTCATGATTGTAAATAGCCTTGGTACAATCAGGAATGAACATAAAAAATTCAAAAGTGTAATGCCATTGTGTATTTATGATAGTTCAACTTATAAAGTAATATATGTTGAATGTTTATTTCACGTTATGTAAAACACAATAACTTTGGAACTAAAATCAAAAATTCATTTATTCAAATTGAAACAAATATTTTTCAATTGTTTTATTTTTCATTTATGTTTTAACGTATTTAGAATATTTTCAACTAACTAAAAAAACTTTCTTTGACATGAGAAGAATGTGAAGGTAGAAATGGTGATTATTGATTCAAATATATTGGAAATCGTTTGCCGCCAGAAAGGTATTCACATTCTAAGCTTAGGCAGCTATATATAAAAGGGATGGAGCTGAAATTCAAGATATTAATTGCACAGGGTGTTTGAAAGCTTAACAAACTAATTTAATATTTAATATTGTTCGCAGTAAACAAATTCATTCTTTTAGATTTTATTTTGTTAAATTATTTTTTTAATAAAACATTGATACCTGCTGCTATTGACTTCATTTAGTTTATTATAAAATATTTTACTCAAACCAAGTATCAAAATCAAGGTTTACAAAATTTAGTTACAGTTGAGTCTTGACAATCATACAATAAAATTATAAGTTGAGAAGAAATTCTAGTTTTGCAAATGAATTTCTATGAGACAATACTCTATTAGCAATAGTATTGATGCTAATACAGGGAAGAATCATTTATATAATTATGTTAAATTTATACAGCCTCACACACTATATATTGTAAAATTTAAATTCACCTTCGTGAATAGTTTCCCAATCATGTAAATATGTATATTCAACACTTCGGGACTAATATATTATACCGAAATTCCCGCAGCAACCATTTCCCAATCGATTCCATCTGAAATTATCATCCAGTTCTAATAACACACGTTATAACACTATTATCTTGTACCATTTAACGCAGTAATACCAATCAACAACAAGCCGGGAATTAATTTACGCACGCATTAAATTTTGATTGGAATTATCTTATGAGACGCAACACTGACGTTTAACCGAATTTGTCAACAATAATTAATTATTTCACGGACCGTTTGCTGATAATTGGGATAATAAATTGTGCACTGATTGAAACGTGTAGCAAATTATGATGTTGACGAATGTAGTTGGGAGAAAATGGCAGGGCAGCAGGACTGGTCAATTATAGTATGCAATCATACGCGACCTTTGGATCTGGGAATTGTGATTTACAACATTAAGTATATATACATCTAAACATGTTTTTTGTTTCGATTAACGTAACGACACCGATATGTCATTTTTAATATTTATTTAAGCAACAATCACAAACATGAAGAATATATCTAATTATACAATTGCTTCCACATGACAAAAATGCTTTTTTGCTAATTAATTTGTTTAAAAATAATCCCAGAGACTGCGATGCTTGCAAATGTTGATGTCAGCAGAAATATGATTTTTTTATTTTAATTGCAGCATATATGACAAAAAAACACAAAGTTTAAAATAAGTCTTGATACGTAATATCATATTTTTTTATTTTACACAACATTATTAACATTTCAAATTATTACACCTAGAAAATCATGACATGCAAAGCTTTTTCTCATTACTGCGACAAGTAATTTTATAAAAAAACAAACAATTTTATTAAAAAATCTGCTTCTGACATGTAATTAAGAGTTGTGCTAGAAAATAAATATTAAATTATATAATAATATATAAATCTAATATTTAAGCATAGTCAGTTTTATTGCGTTTTTCATTAGAGTTTCACCACTGGAAAATTTAATATGTTTCCGCTTTTTAAAATGAGACACAACGAAATGATTTATTGCATTTTGTAAATTTATTTTAGAGCGCAATAAAATCTAGCCGTAAAGCCAAATAAATGCTAACAAGATTTTTCCTGTTCGTTCTTTTGTATGCGCATTCGAACTGGTTTTTATGAATATTTTTTTATAAATGGAACAGGAAAACCAACAATACACTGTTATGTAAAATTTGTTATTTTGATTATCATACTTTATTTAATCAAAATTGAAATGGTTTCAAATGTCTTTTAAGATTTCAAAACTAATATAAACAATTAAACATAATTTGATATATTATGCATTAGATGTATTTCAAATTAGCTTCTAGAGCTTCATATGCTGTTATCAGTTTATATTAACCTTTCAGGAGTGTCGCCAATTGTTCGGAAACACTTGGTGTCGGCGGTGTCTAAAACCGCATTAATATTTTGTAACTTTTTTAAAGTTTATCTATTTTGACTTTTGTATATGATAATATTATATATAATATTATGATAATATATATATAAAACACAAAATAACTCTTGATTGAAAATATATAATATATTTATTAAAATATACAAACAACTTATGTATATTTATTTTGTTACAATGTATTTTAAAGACAAATTAAAAAGTTAATAAAAAAAAATAAAGTTTTTGATTTTATTACAGTTAAAATAAATAGTTAACAATAAAATATTCTATATAAAAGTTTCTGTTTTTTTTGCAGATAGTTGTTAAATGCCTTAAACATATATACTATCTGCAATTCATACAAGAAAACTTTGTTTTTCTGTTTATAGTTATATTATAAAAAAACATATTGTAGTAATAATATTTTGTTGAAGAAGTTTAGCTTGAGTTTTACGCATTTCTTGTAAACTTGTAAATTTTGTTCAATTTTGTCTATCATTTTTACCTCACGTTTAAATTTAACTTGCTACTCAATTTCTTCTTGTTCTTATTCTTGTACTATTCTTATGCGTACCCTTATTTCTTTCACGCTTCTCCAATCTTTTTTTGTACTCTTCTACTTGCCTTAATTTATCTACGTTTACGTACACACTATAATATATTCCATTTTTTTATTTTTATATTTTTTGTTTTGTTTTTGTTTATACTCAGTTTATAGATAAATTCTATTTTTTCAAGTTTTTCTCACTCACAACATGATTATATCATTGGCAAATAAAATAGATACAATTTTCCAGCACTCAGCTACAATCACTTTGGCATACACGTCACACAACGTTGTTGATTCATATACAAATTGACTATCAGTTTTTTTTTTCTAATCTAGTTCATTTATTTTCAAAATTATAACACACACTTAATCTTTTGTCTTTCTCTAAGTACCTTTTTCTAATTGTCCTTACTATACAAATTGCATTTTTTGTCCTTAGTCTTTTATTTATTACCTTTAACAAGAATTACTGGTTTTTTTATCTTGTTTTACTGACTTATTTTTTTTTTAATTAAAATTTTGACTTTCCAAGTTCTAATTTTTATTGTTTTTCTAATATTTTTAATAAAGTTGCTTGGTTGTCATTCTTTTGTTAGTAGTAACAGGATTCACTCTTACTTTTTATAGTCTTATTTCTCATTGGAGGTTGGGTATCATTATGGCTATTTTTATTTAATTTACAACTGTTCTAAATAGTTGGTTTGACGTTAAGCCAAAGTTTTTAAGCTATATTTCTTTTTTATACATCTCTTTCTTTTTATCTTTCCTTCCACTCAGTTCATTCATCATATTTTTAAAATTCTTTTGAAACACCATCTTTCAAATGCTACTTTTCTTCTTCAGCTTCATATTTGATGTTGGATGTTTACGATGAGCATGACTATTTTCACTTTATTGGTTGCTATTCTAAAGAATTTCTTTGACGCCTTCCCTTTTGTTGTTTCTTTATTGAGTGTCCAGGACTCGACTCTGTATAGTAGTATTGAGAATATGTAGCACCTCAACATGCGTATTTTGGTAACAAGATGGAGTTTGTGGTTTTTGAAGTTATTATTCATTGTATTAAAAGCGGCTCAAGCTTTCTTAATTTTATTTTGTATTTCTTGACTATTGTCCCAGTTTTTGTTTACAATTGTGCTTATGTTGTTTGCTTCACTCTCTCTGTTTGTTAATTGTGAGCGTATTTACATTAGGTATTTTTTCTTTGCTTATGACTATAAACTTTGATTTGTTGCTATTGTTATTAAGTTCAAAATTTTTACTAGCCGCTACAATTTTGTGTAATAGTGTTTGAAGTCTTTTAAAAAAGTCAGCAAATATCATTGTATTGTCGGCATATCTGATGTTGTTCAACCTAGCTCCGTTTAGTAAGATGCCTTCTTTTGTGTCAATAGAGCTTCTTTAAAGATTTGTTTGCAGAATCGGCAAAAGTATACACCTCTTTTGCTATTTTGATGTCTTCTACTTTTTCATCTTCAATTTTCAGGGATGCGGTCTGGTTCCAGTACAAGTTGGTAATGATTTGGAGATCTTTGGCGTCTCTTGTGTAATATTTTAACACTTCTATATTTCTTACATCTTTTTGCGTTCATTTTTTTTAGTAATACAATGAATTCCGACTTTAACTATTTTTTTGATACGCCACCAGAGCTGAATATTCTATCAAATATGTTGGTAAGACTTTTGATGTTTTTCTCATTTAGTAGTTTTAGGATTTCAACATATATGTTGTCAGGCCCTGTCGCTTTCTCATTTTGTATTTGTTTTATTGCTGCATCTACTTCCTCTTTCAGGATGTGTGGATTTTTTTTCCTTTGATAATTGGTGTTTCTATTCTTACTTCATCTTTAAAAAGTTTGTTTAGATATTCTCTCCTCGTTTTCTTTTTGTTTTCTAAGTTTATGATGATTTTTCCTTCATTGTTTACTAGCTTCCCAAAGTTCTTCTGCTTGTTTTATCAGTCAATTCTCTAATTCTTTGGTGTACATTAAAAACGACATATTTTTTTCTGCAGTTTTTCTATATCTGGGCATGCTTCCGTTCTTTCTCTTTTTTTGGCTTTTTGATTTCTTGTCTAATTGTCTTGTTAGTTTTTTTGTATTTTTTATTGTTATTTTTTTACCTCTTTTTTGCTCCATTAAATTTATTATTTTATTTGTTATCTGGGCAAATCCATTGAGAAACTTGCTTATGTATTTTTTTTTAGTTTCTATAACTTATTAGTAGTCCTTTGATTGGTATATAAGGGTATTTTTTTATTTTTTTTTGACGTTTTTTAACTTAATCGCATTTTTTGTTTAAAAACCGCATTTTTTGTTTAAAAACCGCTATTTTAACTCAAAAAAATAAATTTACTAATGAATTCAATCAGAAATTTTTCGTAGAATCCAAATATGGCGCCATTTCAAGTTTATACCCTGTCAATAGGCCGCAAAAGCCATGTTTTTGTTCTCAGTGGGCTGGACAAAAAGGAGCGTTTTTAAATTTTTTTTCAACCGCTAAAGTTGACGTGTAATGTAAATTAATTAGAAAATATAAATTTGTTTTATGTATTTGGGTTTTAAGCGTCTAAAACTCAAAAAAAACTGCAAAAATAAGCCTATTTTTCAACATAAACTTTCACAAATGCACATTTAACAGTTTTCAGAGAAACTATACACCAAATATTATTAAAAAATTCCGTTTTGCAAACAATTCTACATAGAAATTAGTCAGTGTCGTGCTTATCTGGCAAAGAAAAACCCATCTAAAAACAAAAAGTTGTTCAAAATTTACTTACAAATTTTTTTTTTATTTTTTTTTTAAGATTATTTGGATTATATTTTTTTAAGTTGATTTCAGAAGTTTAACAAAGTCATTTTTTGTTGCTTGAACCAATTTTCGGCCATTTTACTGTTTGTTTGATAGTTTTTGCGCCTGCGGCACAAATTTAGAATTGATCTATTGGTGCAAAAATTTAAAAATATTATTATTTCTGGCATTCAAACATAAATCTGCCTGTCGCTTGTTAAATTTTTTTTTTTAAAGTTTTAAATCACACCCTAGTGTGTTTATTATATTTTTTGTAAATATAAAAAAATAATTAATTTTTAACGCATTTTTTGCATAAAAATTTTGTAAACATTTTTTTCTAGATGGACTTTTCTATAGACGATGAGTACAACACTGACAATTTTCCATGTAAAATTGTCCCCAGAATTCAAATTTTTAATAATTTTTGGTGTATTGTTTCTCTGAGCGCGGCTAAACGTGCATTTGTAAGAGTTTATGTTGAAGAATAGCCTACTTTGCAGTTTTTTTGAGTTTTATACGCTTAAAACCCAAATACACAAAACAAATTTATATTTTTCAATTAATTTACATCAAAATACGTCAACTATGGCGGTTAATTTTTTTTTTAAATGCTACTTTTTGCACAGCCCACTAAGAACAAAAACATGGTTTCATGGCTTTTGCGGCTTATAGACAAAGTATATAGACTTAAAATGGTGCCAAATTTGGAATCTACGAAAAATTTCTGGTTAATTTTATTAGTAAATTAATTTCTTTTGAGTTAAAATTGCGATTTTCAAACAAAAAATGCTATTAAGTTAAAAAACGACAATAAAACTAAAAAAAAGGTATATTTTTTTTTATAGGTTTCATACTCTCATATATCAAAGGACTACTAATAAGTTATAGAAACTAAAAAAAATACATAAGCAAGTTTCTCATATAACATTTGTTATTGTTTTTGTTTTTGGCATTTGTTTTCTTAAACCAAACTTTAAATTCTTCAACTATTATGAGTATAAAATTGATCTGATTTCTGATAAAATGTCCTGGTCTGCTGAGTGGGGATTTCCAGTTTTTTTGGGGGCATCAGTACGACTAATTCTTTTTCAATTCAATTCAAAGACTAGTATAGTATCACCTTGCTGGTTTCTCTCTCCTAACCCGTACGATCCGTTATATTCTAACTTATATCCAAGTTGAGTTAAAGTCCCCCATTGTGATGGTGATTTTTTGTTTTGGTATAGCTTGTAATAGATCTGTAATGACTTCAAATTTTTTTTTCATCTCTTCGTTTGGTTTATCCGCAGTTGGTGCGTAGACCTGGAAAATATTGATGTTTACAGAAATTGCGTCAAGTTAAATCAGTAGAACTCTTTCTGACACCGGTCAAGTACTTTACACTTCTAGCCATTTGTTTGGTCATAATGACGCCGACTCCAAATTCGTGCTTGTTATTAGATGTTCTACAATAAATTATTTTGTGGTTGTCTATATCCATTGCTCCTGTACCCACCCACCGCATTTTGATTATCTCCATTATGCCGATATTTACTAGTTTAATTTATAGTTTGTTGTAGATTTTACCTTCTTGTGCCATTGTTCTAACATTCCACGTACAATTTTTTTTTTTTTTTTTAATCTATTGATGTAGTTGGTTTGCTTGACACTGTTCCCCGGAGATCCGAATTAGAGACTTGATTCCGGATTGAAATTTAGGTCTTAGCATGTCTAAATTTTTTTCTCATCATTATGCCTTTTACTGCATTGGGTTTCCTTCTGCAGTTCATCCGCTTTTGAGATCAATTTCTGGCTGTTGACAAAAAGAGGACTACTTATACCGGTAGTCGCTCGGTGAACAGAACCTTTAGTTTCTGGCAGGGTGCACAACGTACAGGTAAGGTTGTTGGTTGAGCTAGCATTTGCAGTCACTCCTACTAGCCTGTTTTAATGTCCAGGGCTTCGCTCCGTACAACAAGGTAGAAAATATGTAACAATGTAGCATTCTCAATTATAATTCTAACTTCATATGACGGCTGCAGAATAGCTTTTTAATTTTAACAAATACAGCTCTATCAATTTCTAAGCAAATTCTTATATTTTTTGCTTATTCTGCGTTTTTGGTTACAACCGTTTTAAGATATTAATATTGCGTAACTTTCTTTACTTGTTTACTAGATGTATGAAGATTTTCGATAACTCTGTGATTTTTTGTAATGGCTATGAATTTAGTTTTTTCTAAATTTATTTCAAGTTAGTAAAAATTACACATAGAATTGAGGTGTTCTACTAGGATTTGCACACTATCTGCAAATATAACTATTTTGTCCGCATATTTTAGGTTATTGACAATTTCTCCGTTTATTACAATTCCCTCTACGGCGTCTTTGACAGATTCTTGATAGCTTTACTATACACGTTAAACAGTAATGGTAATAGGATGCATCTCTGGCGAACATCACGTAAAATGTTTATTTTTTCTGTTAATTTATTACGGATTCTAACCCTGATCTTTTGGTTTCATTATTAATTTTTTATAATTTGAATGTCTTGCCTATCAATATTTCTTTTTTTTTAAATGTCTTTGCATGGTTAACTTTATCAAACTCCTTATCAAAGTCAACAATACAGGCATACATGTTCTGATTCATATTCCGGCATTGCTGCATTGTCTTAAACAGTGATTTTCTAGAGCCCATTCTATTTCTGAAGCCCATTTGACTGTCACTAATTTTCAAACTTCCTGTATTCCTTAGTCTTGTTTTTTTAGGTATGGTGACAAATGTAGATTTTTGTGCACTTCTCTCTTGTTGTATATTTTGTTAAATAGTTTAATCAAGATATTTATGTTTTTCTGGTCAATTAGTTTTATAAGTTTTATAGTAACTTTGTCTTGTCTACCGGCTTTACCACTCTTGGTTTGTTTTATGTCATGTACTACCTGTTGTTTTAGTATTTCTGGTAACATACTCCATCCATCTTTTTAGTTTCTTTTTTATATTTGTGATAATATTACCGTAAGCATTGTTTAGTGTAGCTATTTTTTGTTTTTTTTTTTATGTACTCGTAATTTGTTTTATTTGTGCATATTAAAAGTGTCATGCTTCTTTTCACACTATTTTACTCTTTTCTGCGCATTTTTCGTTTGCCTATTTGATGTTGTTTTAAATGTTATTACTAATTTTCTTATACATTGACGTATTATTGTTTGTAAATGATCTTTTTTCATTTATAAGATTTAATATTTTTATCGTCATCTACTTTTGTTTAGGTGTTCTTGTTGGATTTAAAGTCTCTCGATGTTTATGGTGTCAATATTTTGAGTGTTGTTGATTTTTTCTTTTGATTTTTGATACACGTGTTTTTTGCTGATGTCGATTTAATGTAGCTTTCTCTTGGGTATAAGTTCTTATAAATTTTGTTTTTACTATCGCTACAACGGGGTTGTGGTTTGAGAAGGTGTCGGCCTCCAGATATGTCTTAACAAATATGATCAAATTCTTAAATCGATCGGAACAATATAGTCAATTTGATTTCTTATAATACAATTTATCCTATCCGCAAGAGACTTCAATGTGTAGAGTCTGCGCTTCAGCTTCTTGAAGAAGGTGTTTAAGATGGTAAATTTTTTAGTTTGACAGAATTGAACAAGTTTGTCGCTTCTCTTGTTACGTTTTCCTAATTCATATTGAATTGCATTGAAGTCTCTTAAAATCATTCTTACTTCATGATTTTTAGTTGATCATAAAACTGCTCCGATTCATCATCGCTCTTGTCAGCAGTTAGAGCGTAAACCAGTCAAAGACTTGCAGTGTGACCGTATAAAATGAAAGTTGCTACCTCTACAGCAAAACGGGACACCAGTTGTAGAATTTGTAGAATTACATTTTTTTAACATAGCAGTTTTTTTAGTGTCTTTGAGCACAACTTTCGCAATTTAACTTTTTTTAAATTGGTTTTTGGCAACGTGTTGGGAATGAAATTTCCAGTGTCATAAAATATAAGAGAATCTAAAATTTTTATTTGTTTATTAATGATTGAAATACAAAAAAAAAATAGTCATTTGCTTAAACTTTAAGATTATTACTATTACCCCCCAAATTTAGTAGATTTTTGTTGTGTTATGAGTTCTTTTTCTAAAATAACAATTTTTATTGCTTTGCTGTTTTGTTGTATGATACAATGTGAAATTTTGTACAATAGTAGATTAAACAGCCGTTTCAATTTATTGTTAACAATTTTTTGTAGTTGATAAACTCATTAATTTTTTATATTTGATATACTTATTGGCGTACGCCTTACTTTTATTTACATTAATGATTTTCACAAATATCGAATGTGGTTGTCGCAAATTTTGTTCAAAACAAAGGGGTTTTTCAGAAATCATAATAGGACAAAATATTCTTAGAATAGACCAAGGAATAACCCCTTAAATTTTTGCGCGCATGTTTACCTAACAACCTGTATATTACGATAAAACTAAACAACCGTTATTCAATGCAGATAATTTTATTTACGCTCCTAAAAGCAGCTCAAAAGAAGTAGAGCAAATGTATAAAGATTTAACAAGAGCAAATCAGAAAAATTACATTTTACATTAGTGATTGGAGGTTTCAACGCAAAAATAGGTAAGAATACCAACAACAACGACTTCCAGTATTTTGGAAAACATGGTCTTGGCGAAAAGAACAGTAGAGGAGAAATTTGTACTGCTTAAATACGTTTGTTGAGAAACTATATTAACGCAGATAAACATGGAAGAGCCTAGACAATTTGGTAAAAAACGAGTTCTTGACTAGATTATTGCAAATAGCTGATCAATGTGCAAAGACGTCGGAATCTTGAACAGGTTTAATAAAGGAAGCGATTACAGGATGGTTCAAACAAAGATAACTATAGACTTCAAGCAGGAGAGAAACAAACTAATAAAAAGAACGGGTTTCTTACACGCGATGAGTTAGAAATCAAGAATTGGCAAAACACTTGCAACTTGCGTAAATAACAAACATGCACATATATCAACTTGCAAGGAGATAAAAATTTTCACCCAAGTAGCATCAAAGAAAATATGCGGGAAAGTAATACGTGTAGGAGACCCGAAATTAAGTGCGACTACCAAGAAAAGATTAAAAAACTAAAGAGTACAACATACTAAACAGAAAAATAAAACAGACATCCGCAAAAACATACGATTATACAACACCAACATAATTCAAACAATAATTGAAAACAATGCCAATATAAAAGTGGTTAGATCCAAGCTCTAAACTGGAAAAACTAGAATAACTAATCTTAAAAAAAAGACGGATTTGAAATCTCAGACTTTTTAGTTTTACACTGACCTATAAAGTACAAAATGTGGGGTCAGAGGACATACTAGATATATCCATCCAAGAAATAAAAGGTGCTTTTAGGAAGATGAAAAATGGCAAATGTTCCAAACAGAAGACCAGATTACAACTGAAATGCTATAACTGGAAAGAATTTATATGGAAAACGCAGTGCAAATACTTTTGAACAAATGTCTACAAGAGAGCAAAACCCTAACCGACTGGTGTAACGCAGGAGTGAAAGTTTTGTTTAGAAAGGGAGACACTACCAATATAGAAAATTACCGTCTATTAGCCTGCTATTACACCTCTACAAGCTGTTTACAAAAATCATCTGTAACCTAGTTACAGGGAAGCTGAACTTCTATCACCCAGTGGAGCAAGCATGGTTTTGCAGCGGGTTTAGCAACTAACTATCTATAAACCCTACGCAAATTAATTGAGAAAACTACGGAATATAATGCACCTATTCACCAAGTGTTTGTCGATTACCATAAAGCATTCGACTTGGTTGAGACTTGGTCAATCCTAAAAGCTATTAGGAATGGAAAAGTGGGCTCAAAATACACCGCTATAATCAAGAGTGCGCCTAAGGGATACTATCTTACCCAAGCTGTTTACCTTATGCCTAGAAGACACTTTTAAATAACTAAAATGAGAACAGAAAGGCGTAATCATCGATAGAACATACCTTAGCCACCTTTGTTTTGCTGACGATGTTGTCGTCATCTCAAACGATCCCGCTCAACTAGGGTATGCTCCAACAACTCATTCAAGCGTCGAAAAACATCTGGCTGAAAGTGAACCTAGGCAAGACCAAAATTATGAGCTTTAGTACCCTTACATTACCATAGACAACAATATCATTGAGTGCGTTGAACCATATACGTACCTCGGTCACTCTATTTTAGTTATAGAAGGGGAATCAGAAGTCAGTCCACGCATTGGTCTTACTTGGGCAGCGTTTGGAAAACTTTGGTACATCCCAGAAAAAAATGATATTAATATATAATTAATATCAATAAATCTCAAGAGCAAAGTCTACATCATTTGTGTTCTATATGTAGCTACTTATGAGTTTAAAACATTGAACCTCACAAGAAACAGTTCTAATTGACTAAGAACAACACAAAAGGCAATAAAATGTCTAATGCCGGGAATATTACCGAAGGACAGAATTAGGAACGAAACAGTGAGAACGAGGTCAGGAGTAACTAATACAGTTAAGCGTATAGCCAAGTTAAAAAGGAGCTGAATAGGGCACGTTGCAAGGCAGAGCAGTGACAAATAGACATATTCTTTGAAAACAAAGTTAACAAATTATTTTTAGACCAAGTTAAAAATTATCAATTATATTATTTAATGCTAAAGTTAAAATTGAACCTTTAAGAAAATCTGGTGTTTATAAAATCTTATGTTCTAAATGCATATGTTGGGCAAACTGGTTTAAGTTTTGAAACACAATATACAGAACATTTTAAAGCGTTTAGTTAGTCTATCACAATAAATGTTTATTTGCAAAATATCTTATAAATTGTAAAAATACTTTACACAACTGTACAAAAGGCATTAAGCTTTAATCTGTTACAAACTGTCAAAATTTACAAAAAAAAAATAATTCTTTTCTTAATTTACTAAATGAGCAACAAGATGACGTGATTGCACTACTGTTCTAGGAGATTTTATTGCCAATGTAAAATATGAAAGTGTAGAAGATTGTGTTGACCCATATAGTCTTGGCGAAAGAAATAAAAGAGAAAAAAAACTCATTAAATTCTTTTAGATTTAAAATCTGGTTATTGGAAGAATTGTACAAGAAAATGTAGACAGAAATATAAATGAGGCTTGAAGCAACATAAAGAAAACTATAATAGATGAAAGCAAAAATAAATTACAATCTAAAAGTAGCTCCTAACCTTTCAAAAATGGATGACATAAAATTTTGGCAATTATGAAAAGACAAAACAAAGACAAAAACAGAAACAAGTACAAAAAAAATCAGAAAAAAATAAGACAAAAAAAAATAGAAAACAAAGAAACATTTTTGGAAAAACAATGCAAAGAAATAGAATTGCTTCAACGGAGGTTCGATTTATTTAATAAAATAAAATTATATAGTGGACATAGAGAAAAAGATAAAAAAATGGGAAGAATACATTTAACAATCATTTGAAGACATTAGAAATGAAACAGACATAAAAAAAACTTTCCACGGGTCCTTAATAACAGCTATAGAGGTAACATATGCTATCAAGAACTTAAAAGATAGAAAAGCAGTAAGCCAAATGAAATACCAGTAGACATTCTTAAACTAATTAAGGACGACTAAATTAAAAACATGCACAACAGGAATCATATTACAAGAATGCCTGAAATCAATATTCATTTTACTACTAAAAAATCATAATGCAAGAGAATTTTCTGGTTTTAGAACAATAAATTTAATGAGTTATACTTTGAAGGTTTTTTTAAAGCTTAACAAGTTTAGATTTTGTAGTAACTTAAGCATAAGAGAGGTCTTATTTGGAATGAATGTCATAATACAACAATGTCTTGATAAGAACGTATTTATTGGCTTTATTGACTACGAGAAAACCTTTTATAAAGTTAAACACGATTGGTGAATGGAAATATTACAACAAAAAGGCCTTGACTATAATGACATTTAAATAACAAAAATTTTGTACTGGAATCAGAAAGCTTTAATAAATGTTAAGGGACATGACTTTGATGAACTAGATATCTGGCGGGAAGTTTGTCAAGAGTGCATACTATCGCCGGTCCTATTTAATATGTATTCCCAATGATTACCCAAAGAAACCATTAATGAATACTTAGGTGAATTAATTATGTTTATAACCGTTTGGTCAAATTATTAACAACATTCGGTACGCAGATGATACTGCAATAATAGCAACAACAATACACTATCTTCAAAAAATGCTGCAAGACACAAACACATTTAGCCAGTCTAATGGGCTTAAAATGAACTTAAAAAAGACAAAAATTATGGTTTGTCACAAAAACTAATGACATTAATATCCCATCCATACTAATAAACAACACCATAACCGAAAAAGTAAGAAGCTACCCACATTTACGTGACGAATTGAAGATAACAGTGATCAAACCACGATAACAGACGCGTAAAAATTGCTAGAGCCACTTATGTCAGAATGAAATAAAAATTTATAAATATAAATCTTGAGAGTTTGTACGATGCGTTGCTATATTATTAACGCTTTTCTATGGGATAGAAGCATGGGCGTTAAAAAAAGTTATAGGCGTTTGAGATATGGATTTATTGCCGTATACTAAAGATACCCTGGACAGACCTAGTAACCAATGAAAAAGTTATGCAAGAAATGCATAGAAAAAAGGAACTAATTCTTACTATTAAAAAACAAATCTAGAGTATGTGGGACACATTACGCGTGGAAAGAGATATTCAATTTTACAACTTATTATACAAAAAAAAATACAAAGAAGAAGATTCGTAGGGCACAAAACTTTATGGTTAATAAACTTACGTGAGTGATACGGACAAACATCTATCCAACTATTTAGAGCTGTAGCGTCAAATATTAGAATAGCAATGCTGATTGTCAATCTTCGATAGGAGACGTCAAAATAAGAAAAAAAAACATTTGCTTTTGTTTTAGTATTCACAATTTGCCAACGCTTATACAAACATGGAATAAAATCAATAAGACTGCAGGTCTTATTTTAACCGCAGATCATAGGCGACAACGTTTGCAATTTACTCATAAGTTTGGGTTCTAAACATCAGATGGTCGAGTTAGGTTTTTAAAAAGAGCAATTAGCAGAATACTATTTGTTTTTATGAACTCAATTTTGTGAAGATAGTGTTATGATTTGGGCAAGCATTTTTTGTAAAATCTGACTTTTAGTGTGAGTTTGAAGAAGCAATATGAATGTCAGTTGATGTTTAGAGGAAAATCTAATGTTTTTTGCTTTGTTTGTTACAATATCTTTTTTTTATGCAAGATGAATGTTTACATTGCTGTATTCCTTTAACTGCCAAAAAACAGACTTAAATCGGATCAAAAGCAAGCTTTTTTTGGCGAGTGTAGACATATTCCTTAAGTATAATTTACTAGTTTGTTTATAATCACACATGACCATTTGTATTTTAAAAATGTTTTTAATATTTCTTTATTAGAAATGTCCTTGACATTGTTATTACAATTTTATATTTATTTTTACTGTTTTCTACAATGTAATGTTTGTTTTTAGTTCTGAGGAAGGCTGACGTTTGTGCCGCTCTAGTCAAAATGCGTAAACAAAGTTGCCTATATTAGGATTCAATAACAAAAATACTTTCATATGTTTACATGTTTATAATTATTAGTTGTAAACAAAATAATAACACAACATAACACAATCCGGAATATAATAGAGCCATTACCCATTATCAAACCGCCCATTTCTAAAGTAGGATTCAATAATAAAAATATTCTCTTCATTTGTATACATTCTTGTAACCTTGCTTACTTGACAGCTGTCAAAGTTAAACTGTCAAAACAAATAGTATAGTTGACAATTTTACAAAGGCGACATATTTAAAGTGATAACATAATCTTATTGATTTATAAACTCCCTGTAGTTTAATTAATAATATCCAACCTTTAATATAATTAATTTTAAAATACTGGATCTTGTTAAGATCGATAGAAGGCCGAAGGTTCTTCCGAGTATATTCTTAAAGATAATTCAAAATTTTTAATTTTTAAACATATAATATTGACCTGAAATAATTTGCTTTTTTAGATGATTTAGATTATTACATTTTTGGAATATTATAGAAAAAGAAACATTTATTACTCCCTAAATATTAAAATACTAATAAAAATCATAACAATATAATATTTGTAAACATTCTATTCCAATTTTTAATTTATATTTCTGATTCTATTTTAGATTTTAGTTCAAAGCAATAATAAAAAACCATTAAATACCACAATAAAATGTTGAAAAAATGTACTCCATATTACTTTTAAATTGGACGAATGAAATTTGGTTAAGAGTGTACTGGACGAATTAAAATATTATTAAAACGTAAATTAAAATAATTACTAAAAGGCCACGTAATTATCCATTTTATGTGCTTCCTTAATTTATATGCCAGAAAGCAACCCGAGGGAAATCGCAATAAAAATTCTTTCATTCTTTACTCGGCGTTATAAATTTCAGATGATGAATTAAAGTTACATAGATTTATAAAAGAAAAAATATAAATTAAAATTTTAACTATAACGTTTTTATTTTTATTGATCTGCAATAAATATATATATATTTTTCGATTTACTTTAAGCCGATTACAGTGGCTTATTTTATATAAAATGTAATGCTGACCAATATATATATTATTAAATTGTGTGTGATATTAATAATTTTTTTTTGTTTCAGGTCAGTTCACGTATAATTAATTCAATGTAATTGAAATATTTGAGGTAAGTTTTATTTGATTTATTTTCAAAGTACTGCAACAATCTTGGCTTTAATTTACTTAACGCTACAAAGCAAATATGGGAGAATACTGAAATATGAGACAACTTTCATATGCTGCTGGGCATGATGTGCATATTGCTTGTTTAATTATATTAGTTTTGCTCTATACTGTGTCGGCATTATTATATAAATGAATGGTGCAGAATAAAGTTGCTGCAATTCGTTGCTCAATATACATACTTGAATAATTTAAAAACTAAAGTTTGAGGAATTATTATGTTATAACTATTGCTGACTGTATGAAAATTAATTATGCTATAATCTGCTTACAAATTTTTTTTACGATAAAACAATTAGTATTTTCTCTATTAATCACAAATTTTATCATATGTAACACTAATAAATGTGTGGATAAAAAATATAAAATTAAAAAATATTTAGTTAGTAATGTACATATATGTAAATAGTAATAATTTTATTCTTTAAATAAAATATTCTCATTAATACCTGACAATATTATGTATTTCAATATAAAAAAACTAGGATAAACTTATTTATAAAGCAATCAACAATACTAAGCAAATTCCCAATTAATCATTAAAAAAGTTAATTATTAACCAATTAAAATACTCGCACCGTTAAAACAAAAACAAAATTATGAGTATATCACAAATTCGCAAACAAAAATGTTTACGTAGTTCAAATTAATTATTTAAAAAATGTAAATAATTGAAAAACAACATTAATTTATTATTGTGTGACAATAGAAACTAGACGTGTTTGATATCAATTGTAAGCAAACAACATTAAAATACATAAGTAATTTAAAATTTTACCTTAGTACTAAAGATTAGTTAGGCATTTAGTAAATATGTTTGAAATTTGCGTTTTTTCAGCTATTGATAAGTGTGTTTGATTTTTTTCTAGTTTGTTTTAAAACATTGTATTTTTATTTATTTATTTTTATATAATACTTTATAGAAAACTTAGTAATTAAATAGCGATAAATTACAACAACTTTAAAGCGGATTTATGTTGAAATTCTATATTATATTAATAATAAAACACAGGTGGTTTTGGGTTTCAAAGATTTATTTGAAAAAACATGAAATATGTTGCAGATTGTAACTTTAAAGCTTGAGATTTGAGACAGTTTACAAATAATTTTTTTTCCAAATTTATTTATTAAAAATTATCCATTTGAGTTATTTGTAATATTATTATGTTTAAACATATTTTTTTTAAACGTTAAATTGTCTAATAATTCTTCTAAGAGTATATTTAGTCTTCCATCATAAAAATGAAATACACTCAACACTCGTCTATTCTCTTTTCTCCTATATATTATCCCAACAATAAACTTAATTCAAAGTCGTTCAGTATATCTTCTTTTTTCATGTTATCATTAGTTTAGTTGATGGAGGGTAGTAAAGGTACCTGATAAATCATAGTTGGTGAATAAGGGAACGGGCAAGAACAAATAGGCCAATGTTTTTATAACCGGATCGTTGCGTTTCGAGTTTGATACAATTTAGCACGTAAACGGCTGAAGTGGTTTTTGCTAATAGCAAATTCTAAGAGTAATTGGAACCCATCCATTCTAATTGTGTATAAATAATGCGGTGTTTATCTAATTTTAATTAAAATAATAGGAAAATCGTTTTATCACTTGTTGAGTTATATCAGATTACTATTTTTTTAATCAATCCTGAAATATTTAATTAGAAAATTATATTTTATTTTTAGAAATAATTTCATTATTTTAAACACTCAACATTTTATTATGCATTAAATGTCTTACACAATAAAAAAATGTACTTAGATTTATTATTAAGTAATAAACATACATTAAAGCACGTAACACACGTTGGATGCAGTTATTCCAATTTTAAAAACCCTTCCCGAATTTAATAAAGTCAAAAGTATATTATTTTTTTCAAATTCTTCAACGTTTTAGATTGAAATACAAATGTTATGTTTTAAATGATTTTTTATCAACTTTATGAGCAAGACACACGTTACGTTTTTCCAGATCTGAGAAACCCTTACTAATGTTTACAAATCTATATTAATTATGTAGTTGTTCAAAAATTTAGAAAAACTAAATTAAAAAAAAAAATAATAAAAAATATTGATGTTGGTTGTAAGATATCTCAAAATACTTTACGGTCAAGAATATTTAGACAAAATCACTATATTTGCTTTTAAACTTTTGAAAAAATAAATTTAAAAACTTTTACTGCTTATTCAAAACTTATGGAAGCGTTATGCTACAATTTTTTTTTTTTTTAATTTTGTTTGATTTTTGCTATGTTTTGATAGTCAAACAACTATATATAGGAATAACAAAAAAATTTATGATTGTTGTGCATTATTTGTGATATCTTGCATAAAGGTGCGTGTAAGTATGCGAGCCGAGCGGTTTGCAAGCCGCTTGTGAGCCGCTCGGCTCGCATATTGCGACGGTTTTTGTGGAGTGACACGAGCTGCTTGCGAGCCGTTTTTGTCGAGCCAACTATTTTCTGTTTTTCTGCAAACACAAAAAGTATATAAATATGTGAGACACGCGGTTTGCGAGCCGCTCGGCTCAAATATTGGGACGGCTTTTGAAGCGCGACACGAGCTGCTTGCGAGCCGTTTCTGGTTTTTATTTTTATTTTAAAATAATAATTTTACAATGATAATTTAAGTTATGCTTTACCAAAATAAATCCATTTTTTACCTCATAATTTTTATTAAAAATTAAACTATTATTTTTTCCCACGCATCTTCTTTTAAAATTTTTTATAAATGTTTTTTTTATGTTTTGAATTCCATAAAAATGATTTAATTAATATCAATGAGTTTAATATGTGTTTCACTTTATAATAAAAATAATAAAAATTAAAAAAACTCGCATGTACACAAAACCCCGTCCGAATATAAACTGAGAATGCCTTTGTGATCGCAGAAAAACTGACAATATTTGGCTCAACAAAAGCGGCTTGCAAGCTGCTCGTGTCGCGCTTCAAAAGCCGTCCCAATATGCGAGCCGAGCGGTTCGCAAGCCGCTCGGCTCGCATATTGGGACGCTATTTCTTAAAAGAAACTGACGAGCAGCTTGCAAGTCGCTCGGCTCGCATATTTATACGTACCTTAACAACTAAATTTTGATTACAATTATCTGCGACTTAAATTTTTCTTTACTAAAGTGAAGAAATAAAATATTGTAGATGAGACATTTGGTAACTATAGAAAACAATCTTTAAACAAAATTTCTAGTAATTTTATTAAATAGTTAAGTGTATTTACTTTACTTACTTACTACTAGTCATGTGAAATAGGTTTTTTTTTAGCAAAATACTGAGTAAAAATAAAACTAGCCATTAGCTTAGATGAGTGGTTGATTTCAAAAATGTAGATTTTTTTTTATTATAATTAAAAAACTACTTTTTTCAAATATCATTACGCACTAGCACAATTTTACTGTTATGTTGTTAATTTAAATGCGTATTTACATATTTAAATTTTGAATACTAATTAAAGGTGAGTGTAAATTTTACAAGTTAATACTCTTATAAGAAAAATATTAAAAGAGAATTTAAATAAGAAATTAGCAAATTTATTAATGCTAGTAATACCTTTACTGAAAACATCAATATATTATATTTAATCCGAACTTTTTTTCAAATAATCAAATTCCGGATCGCAGTTTACTAATAAAAGTCGATGGTAAAAGTATTACCAACCACAGTTCAACAAAATTTTTGGGATTAACAATCGACTCCAATCTCAGCTGGGAAACACATATTAATCAGTTAGCCAAGAAACTATCAAGTGCTTCATTTGCAATAAACAACTTAAAGAAATGCACAAACAAACATTCGTTATTGCTATTTTACAACGCCTATGTGCAAAGCATACTATCATATGGCATCATCATATATGGTTCAGTTTCTAAAATTGAACGACTATTTGTAATACAGAAACGAATCTTAAGAAGAATTGATTGCACAGCCTACTTAGAACATTGCAAACCAATTTTTATAAAATATAATATAATGACTATCTATTCATTATATTATTACCATCTATTGCTATACGTGAAAAGCAACTTATATAAATTTGACACGAACGGCAACAAAAATACAGGCATACAAACAAGAGGCTCAAATAGGTTATGTATCCCACTGCACCATTCTACTCTGTATGAACATAGCCCCCACTATAGAGGCAGCGTTCAATATACTACCTGTTGAAATAACAAACATTGGCAATACCAAACATTTTAAACTTAAAATCAAATCTATTTTATTGTCAAATCCTCTATACAGCCATGACGATTATTTTAATTTATTTGTTTAATGTTATATGTGTATAATTGATGTAAATTTTATTATTAGTCTTAAGCATAAATCTAGTATTGTATTTTTAAATGTTTTTTAATCAACTTTTATATTTAAATTTTATTACTGACATGTCCTATATCTGTATAGATCTTACTGGAATAAAGAAATTATTATTATTATAAAAAAATTAAAATAAACATTATCAGTCAGTAATTATTTTATTACAATTATTACAAAATTGATGTTTTAAATACTTAAAAGAATTGCTTTAAATGACTATTTACAATGCACACCTCACTAATGACAGATTGAGCAGTTGCATGGCACTTTGTTGCACAAGAACTTATAAGAACTGAAAAATTACACCTCCATTCGGGCCCTTTGGTACTTATACAATTCTTTGTCAGTTTTTGATACGCCACTGCTGGCGTTTTAACCCGGTTCTCTGCCGGTAATGCTAGCGTTACGAAGGAGTTACAGTTTTAAGTAGATTTCAAACTACTGATAAGATTGTTCATCACTCTATCAGAGAAGGCTGTAGTTGTAAAGACCTGGTTGGCAAGCTGGGTTGGGGATTTGGAAAGCGTATAAACATGTGAAAAGTATATCACATTGTATAGGAATCGAACTCACGTTTTTCGGTGCAGCAGTCTAATCCCTAACCCACTGCGCCACGCTTTCCTCATACAATGTACACAAAAATAAATATTGGATGATATTTTTGTATATTCAAAAAACTATAGAGACCACGTTAACCACCGCTGAACATCTTTAAAAACATGGTTTAATGTGCAAACAAACTGCGCAAATGCAAGTTTGCCAAAACTGAGGTTGAGTATCTGGGCCACTAGACAAGCCATTGCATCACCACTTAACTTTGACCCGGAATACGTGTGAGAGACAAGACCACTAAAAAAAGCTTTCAGGGTTCTGTTACGTCTTGCAAACAAATGATTCAATGGCAGAAGGAAGGATTTTGAAAGCACATTATTTTTTATACGAGTTTTAAACTTGAACAAGAAAGAAAGATATTTAGCGTTTAGGCCATTAATAAAAATGTAAAATGTTATCAAAGCTTTAGTCAAGATAGAAAATTTGTCAAATACCAAGACAAATTTTACGTAATGGTTGCTATTACTAGCTGAGTTTACTTACCACATTGATGCTATTGATGCTACCTCCCAAAGTAAAATAAGCACAACCACCACTAAAACATGTTATCCCAACGACTGTGTCGGAAGATACATGTGTCCGAAAGTAGGATGGAACTAGTCATGCCATTATAAGCTCAGCGCAAAGTACTAAATGCACACCAGTTTACCGTATCTACAAGATACCCAAGCTAAAAAAGATCATATTTATTTGGGGCTACTTAATTTGCATCCGGATAAAAAAGCGTATGTAACATTAACCCCGCTGAAACCACAATCAACAGGTTACCTGTAAAAAGAGTAGCGTCTGGCACTACAAAGGTAGAGAACAAAGTTTGAGGCGATACCAGCATACCAGCACAGTCAACTACCAGTTCCTGTTTCACCGGTTTTTATACCCAAAATAGTGTTAAGCGACATTTAATAGCTAACGTGGACTTGTGTTAACGGACCAACGCCTACATAGTATAACACAACCGCGGTACTGACAATGTCGCTGGACAGAGTCTCAGCAAACTGCTTTTGCAAAAGAACTTTAGTGTGTGGACACAACGGTTCTCCAATTATTGAACAGCGCTCATCAAACACTAAAAACTGTTCTAAGCTCTGATCTTTGAACAGCGCTCCGAGCATAAAACACTAGAAACTGTTCTTCGCTTATTGCTCTGATCCTCGTATTTATATTAAAACAACACTTTTTTTGCAACGTGCGGGTATAATCATTAATATACACTAATTCTGTCACAAATTTATCTTGTATTCTGTACATTTAAAATAATTTTATCTATTAATTATAAAAATAGAGCAATGTGCAAAGGTCCAAGCTTAGAACAGTTTTTAGTGTTTGATGATGGAGCGCTGTTTGATGATCGGATTTAGAATCGCCGTTGTGTCTACACCCTAAAGCAACCTGACAAATGGTCTAGGCTTAGACAAACGCTTCCAACACGTTCGACATCTTCAATCCAAAAAAATTTATCACACCGATATCAACAAAGGCATATGGTAGTACTGAGAGACCAAACTAAAACCTTCACTAACAAATAGCTATGCCCAAAACTGCAGTAAGTTACAGAAAATGATTAAAAAAAAAATTTACTATAATATAATGCAAATGTGAATCATTATGGATTACGGCGCCCCTGAGGTATTGCGCCCTAAAGCAGTGCTTACCACCTAACGACGCCTCTGGCCTATTCAAACGTTGCAAAAAAATGATATTGATAAAGGTTATCTTGTACAGCATGAGGATTTTTGTGCTTCCAAATGTGAGCGTTATGTTGCTTGAAGATACTAGCACTGATAAAAGTCGCTTTGTCAATCGTTCGAATAAAATAAAATGTTGTTAAATATTTACAATACTTGCTTCATACATTGAGAACCAAATTGATTTGTTCTTTTTTAATTAGAGGTAACTTTTGTATAAGTTAACACAATAAAACAATATATAATACATAATGAAGAGTAAACATAAGAGTTTTACTTTCTAAATATTGTGTAGATTGCTTTTGTTATTCACATACTTTTTCAAACAACTTAATTTGTTTAAGCGTATACTGGGGAGAAGCTTTAAGTTTATGTTGGATTTTTTGAGCTATTCTAGGTTTTTGGACTTGCACTTTGTTTTTAACTAACCCCCGGGACAGTAAGGTTAGGATATTTTGCAAATTACCATTTTGAGAAATGAGTCTGTTTGAAAATGTTTGGTTCAATGTCACTAAACTTGCAGTGTGACAGGTGGCAACGTCGTTGAATTAAGTAGTTTTTTCCTCAATAAAACTATGCACGGTGAGTTTGAATTAAAATTAAATCAAAAGTTTTTGCACTTAATTTTTGTATGTTTTTACAAAATTGTTTTAGTTTTTGTTTTTAAAGAAATTTTGAATAATCAAAACGATAGATTTTTAGCTTGAGGTTCTGAATAACATTTATGGGGCTCTTCCAATGATACAAAATAAACAGCGTTTCTTGAGCTCAGAAATAAATTTTTGCGTTGATTTAGAATAAAAATAAAAAAAAATTTAGAAGTAGTAAAAGAAAGGGGCTGCTCGAAAACCCCCCACCACTTTTTTCAAGGTCAAGGCCATTGCCATGGCCACGCCTCCTCAAGGCCATCACGCCCCTCCAAGGTCAAGGCCACGCCTCCTCAAGGCCATCACGCCCTCTCAAGGCCAACTCACTACACCCTCCAAGGCTAACCCCATTTTTCATGGTCACACGTGTTCAAGGTCATAACCACACCACTTTTTTCAAGGCCATTGCTATGGCCATTACGCCCTCCAAGGCCACACCCATTTTTCATGGTCACACGTGTTCAATTTTATTTATATATATAATGTTACTCAGCTGCATTTTAACTATTGAATATAACTTCAATTATAAAAGATAGTAGTAGTAATGGATGTCATTAATTATTTTTATAAAATTAATATAAAATTAATATCTAAATTAATAAACATTAATGTAATTAAGAATGAAGATATAAATATTTTAAATCAAGTTCTTAAATTAATGAAGTGTGTATCCGGGTACTGGTGTATTTGTGGAGGATTTGCATCATATTTATTAAACCGAACAAATTCCTATAAAGATATTGATATATTTACTAACACAAAAGAAGCAGATTTAGTTATACAAAATGCAAAGAGTATAGGATTTAACTTCAAACCAATTGAAAAAGAATGTTATTCTGGAGAAGATCAAATGAATAACTTTTATTTACAATGTAATGGACACATCGTATTCAATATAATAGTTAAAACAAATATGGAGTTTGGATCACATGAATTATTTTCAAATTCAATTATACGAGAATTTGATATGGGTATATGTATGAGTGCTATATATTTTGAAAATCGGAAATGGTGGTCCATATGTCGTAAAAATTTGTTACACAACAACAAATTTATTAAGAAAATGCGCATTCAGAAATATCATAATAGGATTATTGAAAAACAATTCCAACCACTTTCCCTTTGTATGTTGTGTTTAGACAAAATTATTATGTGATTTTTGTGTGAAACACATTATTCTTGTAATCCGACCTCTTACAAACCAATCGGTTAGAACTCCTATAAGTTTTAAAGTAAATTTTATACTATTCAGTTCAACGTTAAGCATCACTACATCAATGTCTTTCGAAGAAGTTGCATATTTACCTCCTGTAGAGGTTCTTATTATAAACAATGGTGTAGAAATTCCAATGCTTCCCAATATTGCAACAGAATATTTTCAACAGAAAGCATACATTTTGCTTGGTATGATGAACGTGGATTTACAAGCCTACGAAGAAATTATTGTGGAATTTACTGATGAAGACTTGAACAATTTGGAACTAGACCCTAATCTTATTGTGTATAATCATAATTTAAAAATATTACGATTAAAACTGTATGATGAGTGTTATAAAATCCACATTGTAATAATATTAGATGATTTTGAGAAAGATATATTAAATGAATATATTTAAGAATAAATAGTTTTATTTTTATTAATTGATCTATAAACCATATTGTAAAATGAAACGTGTACACTTTGTAGACAAAAACAAAATAAAATATATGTATGTTTGGAACTTTGCACATCAACAAGCTAGAAAGGGGGTTTGGATGCTTAAAGCAATAGATAGAAGTAGATTTGCACAACGTATTGAAAAAATAGATAAAATCATATCATCTGTTTTGGATGAAGGACACAGGAACAGAATTTACCTTGAACGATGTAGTGGTAGTGGAAAGTGTAATTAACGTTTTGATGGTGGGGAATATAGATATAAATGAGCAGTATTACCTGAATTTCTAGAGTTTCAACCATGTGGGCTGCATACGCTGAGATGAACTTACCAATACCAACAGATTTAAAAAGTGCAATAGAAACTTTACATAATCGGTTTTACATTTTCTGTATGGATGCTTGTCGTGCCCAAAATCGAATTGATAGTTTTGAAAGTGATGAAGTTTATCAAATGAGAGAAACAAAGTATGGTTTGGGGATGAAGATTTGTTACGATTATCATCTCGGTATAATTTCATTAGAAGAGTTTTGTGAGCAATTATTAAAAATTGACATTTTATATGATTTTATCTATGATATAGAAGAGTTTTTACCAAACCACATAAAATGCAACATTCGTCAAAAAAATGAATTAACACCAGTGGATTTATTTTCGTCAATTACTAGAGTAATGCATATATTAAAAAAACTTTCTGAAGATTGTGATCGAATGCGAAGAAGTATAGAAAATGAAGATTTGAAAATGGATTTAAGAAAAATTGATGATATGTATACACATGGGGTGGAATTGTGTCAAAAAGTTTTAGAACATCATATTACATTAAAACAATTTTGTCAAAAATTTGAAAAGTCCAGTGTTTTATTTAAATATTTAAAAGAAATGGAAAATTTTCTTCCAGATGATATTTTAAATCAACCCAATACGATGGAAGTAAACGCAACAATTCAAAAAATACATAAAAAACTTGAAAACTTATCCAAGGATGTTGGATGGATTAATAATAAGATTATGCACCCATTTTTTGAACAAGATATAAATACTCTAAATGGGAAATATAAATATGGAATAAATATTTGTACCGATTTTTTAAATAAAAATATTTCATTAAATCGTCTATACACCGGATTTTTAGAAGTCGATGTATTGTTTAGATTTGCTGCTGATATTAAACTTTACCTGTAATTTATGTATTGATGTTTTAATAAAAAATATATATTAAAAAAAATGTTTTATTAATTCATTACAAAATCATTATACAATTGATAAACATTTGATAATGCACACATAGAGACATGTTTTGAGTGATATAAACATTTTGATTCCGTTAGAGTTAAAGCTGGATGTTCATCAAATTCTTGTATAGGTATGGTTGTAAATTTTTGTAAAAAAATAACTTTTTCTCTTCCCTTAACATAAATCGTATCATCTTTGATGTCTTGTAGTATATTTTTAAATTGATGTTGTGGTGTAAATCCTTGACTCCAATTGATGCAATGATGATTATTGATTAACCATATAGCTTGCTTTTTAAATTCTGCTTCCAATAAGTGGAATGGAAAGGGAGGTTTGAATACGTAGTGGGCTATTTGAGTGCCATTAAAAATTGCCAATTCTTTCGGTGAAAACTCGTTAGAACCAATATTAAATCCTTGGACGTCAATAATTAACATTTTATTTTCAATTTAGAAAACTCTTTAAAAAGTTTATTTTTAAGAGAGTACAAATGAATTTGTTTTTTTAACCTCTTTAATTTTATCTTATGAATAATTAACCTTTTATTAAATTCTTTATCCATTTACAACTGTCTGACCGCTTTGGTGAATGGATTGTAACTGATCATCTTATCGTGAAGAATGAGGCATACAGCAGAAGTGTTGGCTTTTGTAGGTTCACTTGTGTCAAATTCAATTCTAATTTCAACAGCATTTGATTGCAATGTTTCGTTTTGATTACTACAATCGATGAGTACTATTGGTGTTGTTTCCTTAAATTCTTTGCGATTAAAAAGAGGTTCAATTTCTTTGTGATAATAAGATTGTTGAAAATTTGCATACATTTCATATAATTGCGCAATTTGATTTGTTTTGAAATTTAAATTTAAATTATCATAAGGATATCTTTCAGAGTTTAAATAAACTCGAAGATTTGTAAGTTCATTATCATCAAATTGACTCATATCCTTAAGTTTTTTGTTTTTACGATCAGTCTGTAACCCAAAAATTATATATCTTGGTGTTTCTAATTGAGTAGCCGTTTTCACAGCCCATGTATGTCTTGTTGTTTGTGGCAACGCAGGATATTCATGTAATTCCCAAGATCTAAAAGCTATAGATAAATCCTCATTTTTTCCTAACAATTTTGTCAATCTAAGTTGTTCAGCCAATCCTACAGAAATGTGAGGAACTTTCCAATTGATTTTATTAATTGTCACCTTAACACCTTCTTCTTCAGTAGATACAAGTGCATCAAGATCGGTATTACTACGTATTAAAACCAGTTCTTGTTTGGTATTTATTATAATTTTCTTATAATCCTCAGCAAAACCTAATAACATTTTAAGTGGTATGCAAACATTAAAATTTCCATCCGCATCTACCATATCATCTTGTTCTGTAGCCGTTTTTGATAACCATCCAGCGTTTTGTAATTTTTGATTAGAATTGAAGGACAAGTAACCTTTCAATGTTGATGTTAAACCAACATTTCTAGTAGAGTCAATAACAACACCATTTAATTCATAGCGAAGTTCACTAAATAAGTACGCAATACCGTTGTTAATAAACTTTGTTTTTTTTGGTTTCTTAGAATCATCAGCTTGCAATTTGCCTTCTATGTAAATGTAGCTTTCACTTGGCAATGTGTACATATCTTGTTGTTAAATCGGAATTCTGATTTCATCATTGTTGTTGAAACTTGTTGATGCATATGGTTGATGAGTGTGAAATTGAGAATTTGCGATTGAGTTGTCGATAAAGACATTTTCTTTAACATTAAGTATACTCATTATTTAATATAATTTAAATCCTAAAGACTTTAAAAATATAATGTTTTCTGATGTTAATCTACTGCGTGCGGATTGTCTAATGATGGAATTAGTTGTTGTAGTCAAGTTATATTGTAAGTTTTTGTAACCATAATTACGCATACTATGATATTGCACTACCATATTTAAGAAATTTTTTTTAAATGAAGTCCTACTGTGATGGTCTCTCCTCTGAAATTGACTATATTTCCGTCTTGATCCACTATTTTAAGTGTTATGTTATTAATAGTTGATGTATTAATTGGTAAATATATAACCGTCTCAGGGGACTGTACAATTTTATAACCTGGCGGTACCGTGGGAAAAAATTGAAACAATGTATGACCCAATCTTCCGTTTCTATAAGAGCTGGTTGTTATACTACAATCCACACATAAAGAATTTATTTTTAAAATATCTGTTGAAAAGTCTGATTCATTGGAAATATCTTTTGGTAAAATTCTTTTACTAAAACCCAACAATGTTCCAATTGAATTTTCTTTAGTAAAATCAATAGGTTTTGTACATTTTATATGCACTTTTAATGTATTATTATTTCCTCTAATTTTGATATCTTCGTCATGCTTTTGAAGTTGTTTTTGTAAATATGTGTTTAAATCAGTAATTTCATAAGATCCTACAGGAATTGTAATTTCTTTATTGTCACCATAGTAAAATTTGTTATTGCTTTCATCTATGTTTGCAATTGAATAAAAGGATTCAAAATTTGTTAGGCCCAAGACAAAATTTTCATCTTGTTTTAAATATAAAGGTGGGTTGAAATCTGCCTCTAGGATTGAACTTTTGCCAGTAAAAGTAATATTATAAGACATACTCGTTTGACATCAAACATACGAATGATGGATTTTTCATAATGTATTTTCATATAAAAATATTAAACATAAATGTCCACAATTATAAGTGTTATACTTTTGAAAAGCATCATGATTATATAAAATATTCTTTTTACCATCTTTATAAAAATATCTTACTAATTCTAAAGGTGGTTTTAAATTACCAAAACTGTCAAAATATTTAATATTATTATCATTTCTAATATAAGCTACCCAATGAGAACCAATTTTTGATTTTGTTTCTAAATTTACAATACCACATTCTTTTGCATTCATTTTAGTTGGTAATTCATCTAGCATGTATACACCTCTAAAATATGGAATGTTTTTTGCATATTTATACAAGTCAATATTGGTTAATGCTCTTTGTGGTAGCTTTCTTATTAGTTTTTTTTATAAGGATAAATGTAAAGACCGTGACCACGTTTATATGGTTTCACATATAAACCATCACCAATTTTATAACCCTCTTTGCTATTTACTTTGGATTTTAATACATCTTCTTCCACTTTGTTATGTCGTTGTTGTTCTTCTAGTTGTCTTTTTAATGCTCTTTTCTTTATTATAGCTTTTGCAATTCCGATAGCGCCAGAAACTATAGCTCCTAAGAAACCCCCGCTTTGTGGTATTTTAATAATCCTTGAAGGTATTTTTCTTTTTCTTATATATTTTGTTTTACGTTTACCACCTTTACCTAATTTAATTTTTGCTGACATTACATTAGACTTTGATTTTGAAATTTTTCTTTTTGAAGTTTTTTGACGTCTTAGACTCATACCTAATTTGGTTTTTACGCGCATAACACCAGACACACCTAGTGCTGCAAACTTTTCACCAAAACTAGCGTCAGGTGCTTTTAACCTTATTGCAGCTTGTCTGGCTAGTAATCTATCCGCTTCGTGTCGTTTAGAAATATCAGAATATTTTGAATATGCAATATCGTGTTGTTTGCAGTGATCGTCTAATACGTTTATACCTTTATCACCTCTTTTGAGTCTTTTTTCTAATTTTGTTCCTGGACCACAAAAATTGTATCCCGGAATATGAAATTCCCGTGTAGTTTTATTAATTAATTTGTTGACAAATCCACGTCCGTTAATTTTTTTGGTACGTTTAGTCTTTCTTTTACGAGTTAACATAATATACTAAATAACAATACAGAATGTAGGTGTACTTATATATTCTATGAAGTATTGACAAATTGATCAGTTTAACTACAGATTTCGAAGCATAATGAGAGTTGTAAAACAAACTCAATCTTTACCAATTAACAATCAAGATGTAGATTGTTCTGAGAATACGTTTCAACGACATAGTGAGTTGCTTAGTGGTGGTTGTAAAAGAGGATTGATTATTGGTTGTTCTGGGTGTGGAAAAACAAATATTATAATTAGTTTACTTTTACATCCAAACGGTTTAAGATTTCAAAATGTTTATATTTACTCAAAAACATTACATCAATCAAAATATCAATATTTAAAAAAAGTTATTGAACCTATAAAGGGTATGGGTTATTTTGAATATGATAACAGTGATCAGATTTCATCACCACAAGAAACCAAAGAAAATTCAGTTTTTATATTTGATGATGTTGTATGTTGCAATCAAAGCATAATGAGGGATTATTTTAGTTTTGGTCGACACAATAACATAGATTGCTTTTATATTTGTCAAACATACACTAAAATACCAAAACAACTTATAAGAGATAATGCTAATATATTGATTATATTTGAGCAAGATAATACCAATTTAAAACACATTTACGATGATCATGTAGGTGTAGATATGTCATACCAACAATTTAGAGATATTTGTTCCTATTGTTGGAAACAGAAATATGGATTTTTAGTTATTGATAAAGAAAGTGAAATAAAATCTGGACGCTATAGAAAAGGATTTGATTCATTTATTTATTTATAAACAATATATAAATATATTGTATGTTTGAGTTCCAACAGTTTGCATCTACATGTAGTTTAATAAACATCATGGACAAGCAATTAGTCAAGCAGTTATTAAAAACTCGACGTATTGTAAAAAGAAAGTTTCAAGATTTGAAATCTGATTATGCACAGTCGCAGTCACATATGCGATCGGCCTATCAACCATTAACCAAACCAATAGAAGACCTTATTGCAAATCTCAAAGTTAAATTGGAACCAAAATTTGAAAAAGTTGAGGAAACTGAAGAAATTAAAAATGAAACACCAAAAAAGAAAAAGTATGGTAGAAGGTCATCCCCTATTAAAATGGAAGAATTTGTAACACCAACTAATACTACCATTGATACAAGTATTCTTCCACAAGTTTACGAGCACACCCCTTCTACATCCAATACACAGCCAATAGTCGAAGACCTATATGTTGCTGATAATGATGATGATGATGATGATGATGATGATGAATATGCAAATGTTGAAGTCCAAACTAAAAAGATGAGTGATTTGGATGAATATGTAAAACAATTTTCCACATTACCTAAAGCCTACATTTACGACATGATATCTGATACAACGAGGGCTATGGATCACACATATGGAATAAGAGTGGTACCAACTGAAGATGGAGACAAACATAATTATGCTATTGGTAATGGAGTTGTTACCTTCAGAGGTGATGATGTAGTTATTAAAACAGTTATAAATGGGCAAACTTTTGAACGCATATATACAGGTACACCGGGTTTGTATGAGTTATTATTCAAGAAGGTACCAACAGGATTTAGGAGTGTGGATGTAACTAATTATATGGAAATTGTTAATAAAACAAATGCAGCAAAACATGGTTATATACCAACCGGTAAATTAATAGGAACTAAACTACCAAAATATAATAACATAATTGCACCTTTGCTTGATAGGCGAAAAGCAATTCCGGTTAGACTCACACCTCAATCATTTCGTACAGGTAAAGCACTACTTGAATACGACAATAAGCCATTAGAATTTATATATTGGGACAATCCTAATGAATTAGTTAATCGTCTGCGCCTTCTAATTTCTTCCCAAGCTGCTGGGCATACTGGACATAATAATGAAATTACTTCAATAATTGAAGAGTTGCGAGAAGCAAAAATTATTAAATAACGGTAACATAGATGTAAACTCTCATTAACTGATTGAGTTTTAAGAAATAAACATGACCATTGATAAATTTGGAAGAACACTTTATTCGAAACATAACGATATCGACATAATACTTCAATCAACATCACCAAAAAAATACAGTTATACAACTACACTAAATTTTTTTAGTGATACAACGCTCAACAATAGATATCTTTTATATAATACTTTATCAAATTACATCTTTCCATACAAATCGGCTACAATTGTATCGGCTTTCATTAGTAATAATTCTCAAATAAGAATAAACGGTTCACCATTCTATGAGAATGCTCTACGTAATTTACCTTTAAAAAGGGGGGATACTATAGAATTTCCGGAACAATATGTTGGTGGAAATATGGTAACGTTATATGCTGAGTTGGTACTTAAATGTCTTGTGGAAGAAGAATATAGTCCAGTTGTTGAAGAAAATGGTTAAGAATAAGATAACAAATGTTAAACAAGAAATTGTTGAAGAAATTCACAAACCAGCTCGTAAAAATTTCAAACGAAGACATGTTATAGTAAAAGGTCTTAAAGATTTAATTCAAGCAGATTTAGTGGAAATGATACCTTATGCTAAATTCAATAAAGGATTTAGATATATTTTAGTAGTTATTAATGTATTTTCTAAATTTGTTTGGGCATTTCCAGTAAAAAGAAAGACTGGAAAAAATGTTTCATCAGCCATGGAAAAGATATTTTTAATTAAAAAAGATGTTGTCAAAAATGTTCAAACAGACATGGGTACGGAATTTTACAATAAAGACTTTCAAACGTTAATGAAAAAATACAACATAAATCACTATAGCACATATTCAATTCAAAAGGCGTCCGTTGTAGAAAGAGTTAATCGCACTCTAAAGAACAACATGTGGAAACAGTTTAGTTTACAAGGAAATTATAAATGGTTAGATATTTTACCAGAAATTGTTAACAAATACAATAATACCAAACACAGCACTATTGGCATGAAACCCATTAATGTTGACAATAAAACAGAAAAAGCTATCTTACAAAATTCATACAATCATTTAAAATTGGTTGACCCTAAGACTAAGAAATTTCGTGTTGGTGACAACGTACGTATAAGTAAATATAGAAGTGAATTTGCTAAAGGATATACTCCAAACTGGTCAAATGAAATATTTACTATAAATAAAATTCAATCAACATACCCATTAACATATTTATTAATCGATCAAAGTAAACAAGAGATAAAGGGTGGTTTCTATGAATATGAACTACAAAAAGCAAAATATCCAGATATTTATTTGGTTGAAAAAGTAATTAAAAGAAAAGGTAATAAAGTATTTGTTAAGTGGTTGGGATTTGACTCATCACACAACTCTTGGATTTCAAAGAATAATGTCCAATAAACATGTCTACCCACCACTAGCATATAAGAGATTTCAAACGTACTCAACCTCAGTGTTCGTTAAAAATGTCTTTGGATGATGGTGTTTCCCCTACAAGGTTTTCAATATTTGAAGAACGATTGCATACATTTAAGAATTGGGTTGGAGTTGTAACACCCAAATCACTCGCCAAAGCTGGTTTTGTCTACTTACAACACATGGACCACGTTCGTTGCTTTCGCTGTGGAGTCAATATTGTACGTTGGGAACCAACCGATACAGCTATGGGGGAACATATAAGATTGTCACCAAATTGTGAATTTGCAAAATTGCTTAGCAAAGGAGAAGAAAAAAAAGAAGATCGAAAAAAGTTTAAGAAAATATCAGAAAGGATTTATTATTTATTATTACTTGATGTATTACAACAATTACAAGAATAAATATTTTTTTTTGTAAATTTTTTTCCACTTAATTATCTTTCCAAAATGATACGAAATAATAAAATACCGTTAAGAATTTAATATTATGTCCACGCTTTTTACATTAACCAGCAGTTTCAATTTAATTATACAATTATTTACAAGTGTTGTGATTTTTCTACATTTAAAACTGCATATTAAACAATTCAGTAATAATTCTCTGCAAATTTAAAATATCATTTATGTCCTATTTATTTTTCTTGTGTCGAAATAAAACTGGATATCCAATGAGCTGTTTCACCCGCGGCAATAATTTATATTATTGTACAGCAAGGAACATTTGCAGACAAGTGAATAACCCTATAAAATAATTTACAATTTACATGAGGATTTTAGTACATAATAAATAATATAGTTTTTTTATATTCTAAATCTCATTTATTTATGAAAAATTACATGTCAGCAATTACATCAGAAATAATTTTGTTAGTGTTAATAGAAAGTTTACGTTTATTGATATCCTGTTCGAATAAGTCCGGGAGCATGTAGAGAAGTTCCTTTATTCCATGTGCATTGTCATTCGCATTGAACGGTGACATTAGCGCTTCTGTGTTTTGTAAACAATCGCCATTCATATTCACCAAGTTATAAATCAAATTATTGTAAAACGTTGAAAATTGTTGCTTCTTGAGTTTCTCTAGAAGATCTTTAACCAGTGGTAGCAATTTCCATAATTCCAGAACAGATTCAAATGCTAACAATACAAATGAAGAATTTGTATCAGAAATTTTTATAATTTTTTTCTTATTGTAATTTTGAAATTGAAGTGTTAGTCTTTGCATTGAAATTGGATTCCATTGTTCTTCATTAGTGTTCTGCAAGTAGTTGGTAATAATACCCTGCAGATCCAAGAACTGCATCCATTCACTTTCTCTGAATAGAACACATTGCTTTGAGTTGCCACATATTTGAACGACCGGATAAAAATCTTGAAAATCTGGGAGAATCCCTACTTTAATTAACTTGCTCTTGGACTTGTTGAGAAAATATGTACTGTTATTCAATAGTTCGGATACCATCATAAAGTAGTTATTTGACGTGTTGTTGTACAATACTGCGAATAAGCGAGTGTACTTGTTATATAGCCCCTCTGCTCACCCCACCACTCTATTGCAAAAAAAAATGTACAGGAGGTGTGGTAATATTTGTTATATTTTTCCGAAGTTATGAACTCGCCCTAAGGTGCTTGACTCTGAAATATGTACGCTTGAGCTAACTTTGCTACATGTTTTCGGTTGAGAGCAGGTCAAGTGTGAGTTTTTATTTCAGATTCGTGACGTACTCGTCAAGCGCTTTCATTTGAGTACCATGAAGGTCACATTTAAATCACCGGAAGTCATACCGGAAGTAGCTATTTTTATTTCAGATTCGTGATGTACTCGTCAAGCGCTTTCATTTGAGTACCATGAAGGTCGCATTTAAAACACCGGAAGTCATACCGGAAGTAGCTATTTTTATTTCAGATTCGTGATGTACTCGTCAAGCGCTTTCATTTGAGTACCATGAAGGTCACATTTAAAACACTGGAAGTTATACCGGAAGTAGCCATTTTTATTTCAGATCCGTAACGTACTTGTCAAGCGCTATCGTTTGAATACCATGATGACCCTATTTGAAACACCGGAAGTAGCTATTTTTATTTCAGATTCGTTACATACTCGTCGAGCGCTTTCATTTGAGTACCATGAAGGTTCCATGAAGGTTCCATTTGAAACACCGCAAGTCATACCAGAAGTAGCCATTTTTTTATTTCGTAATTTTAAAATTATGACATTTAAAAAATATGATTCGTATTACAAATGAACTCTTTGCTAAGAAAATGAAATGGCTGGTAGATGGGGGTAAATTTTTGATTTATTTTGAAAAATTATAAGCCATTTCCAAAATATATATGTAGAGTTTTGTGATTTATAAATTTGATTTGAAATGAGTGCACCGAGTTGGCCTTTGCAATGAAGAAGATTAAGTGTGTATGATAATGGTTGTCTTGCAGCTGCGTCCACGAACAGGTTTTTTCCTGTCTCGCATGACTGGAATTGCATGTGCATAAAGATCAACAGTCTGTCTCGCGCTTTCAAATGACATTCCATTCCATTTAAAACCGTGGGACTCGAGAATTGCATGTGCATAAAGGTCAACAGTCTGTCTCACGCTTTCTAACCACATTCCATTCCATTTAAAACCGTGGGAATCGATACCAATTGCAAAAACATCTGCGTTCAAACTGCATTCCAGTCTGGCGAAGGCATATAAAATAAAACTGTGAGAGATTTGTGATGCATTTACAGTCTATAATTCAAACGTGTAACACTGTTTTAAATATGAATTGTTCAGAGTGTAACAAAACATACAAAAGTGAGAGTGCGCTTAAAAGACACTATAGAGAAAGTTGTAAATTAAATAATTATTCCCCTCCAAGAAAACAACAAAAAACAAATCCAGGTAAGTTTATTTAAAAAAAATTAATTATATTTATTAAATATAAATATTTTGTAGATAAGTTTTGCAATGAATGCAAAACAAACATTCCTTCACATTCATACAACAATCATCTTAAGAGTTTCTACCATAAGAAAAATTGTTGTCTTATAATAGATGATGGTGTAGAGCTAGTATCGACAGCATTTAAAAGTAGAATTGTTACTTATAGATTTAAACCAAAACATGATTATTTAAATATAATTGATTTTATGAATGAAATTAAACATCAAGTAAATAACATCATAAATAAAGTTATCAATAAATTTTGTGCTGTTAAAATAAGTTTTGAGTTATTTGGAACATATATAATTAGTGAAAAAGATTTGCGAGAAATAAAATCGTTTAATAGTACTTATCAAGTTGCTACAGTCTCTACATCATTTGAAGAATTATATGAGACTTTTAGGCAAATCCTAGACACAAAAATGTCTGAATTTCAAGAACGTGATTCAGGTAAAGTTATTTTATGTTTGCCTCATTTTTATATATTTAAATACCTTTTTTATAACAGGTTGGGCTTTAGAAAAAATATTGTTTCTAGAAGTTAACTTCAACAAATATAATCCTCTCCGTGCTTCATCCTACATTCCACTGCCCACAGAAATAAAAAGAAAGCAAGCAATTGTAAATATTGAAAATGAAGATGATTGCTGCTTTGCGTGGAGTGTTGTTGCTGCAGTACGTCAACCTACCGGAAATCCAAGTAAAACTACATCATATGAACATTTTACAAGTGTGTTTAATTTTAATGATATAAATTTTCCAATTAAATTAAGTGACATTGAAAAATTTGAAAAAAATAATAATTTATCAATTAATGTGTACGGTTTAGATTCATACTTTAAAGATGGAATCAGGAAATATGAAATCGTAGGTCCAATGCATTACACAAAATTAAAAAAACCAACTCATATAAATTTACTTTTATTCAGTGACGATGATGGTAACAATCATTACTGTTACATTAAAAATTTATCTAAATTAGTTTCCAAACAAATTTCTAATCATAAAGTAACAAAATATTTTTGTGATGGATGTTTACAATACTTTGGAAATAATATAAAACTATTAAAACATTTGGAAAATGATTGCAACTACTTGTATACTCAAATTCCCAGCACAAATATAAATGTTAATAAATTTGGAAAATCTCTGCCTGAAAACATATTAGAATTTGAAAATATCCAAAAACAATTAGAGGTACCATTTGTTGTATATGCTGATTTTGAATGTGTTTTAAAACCGATGTTAACATGTTCTCCTGATCCAACAAAGTCTTTCAGTACTAAAACATATGAACACGAACCATATTCATTTGCATACTATATTAAATGTAATTATGATGATTCATTATCAAAATTAGAAATCTATCGAGGACCAAATTCAGAACAAATATTTATTAATAAATTAGAAACTGATTTAAAAAATATATATTATAAACATTTAAAACCAATAAAACCAATGATAATGACGGAATTGGAAAAAAAATACTTTAAAAATTCCTTAGTGTGTCATATTTGTGAATCATCTTTTTCTGATGTAAATGAAAAAGTAAGAGATCATTGTCATTTGACTGGCAAATTTCGAGGTGCTGCTCATTCCAATTGCAATTTACATTACAAACGCAGTAATCATATTCCTATATTTTTTCACAATTTAAATTATGATTCACATTTATTTATCCGAAACTTAGCCTTAAAAAATGAAAAAATTAATGTGATTGCTCAAACAAAAGAAAAATATATATCATTTACAAAAGAAGTTCTAGTTGATGTAATTAATAAAAAAAATGTTTACATTCAAATGAGGTTTTTAGATTCTTATAAATTTATGCCTCAATCATTAGAAAAATTATCAAAAAATTTAAATCCGCATGAATGTATAGAAGTAAAAAAATATTTTAACGATCAAACAAAATTTAATTTTATAAGACAGAAAGGAGTATTTCCTTACTCCTACATTGATAATTGTTTAAAATTAAATGAATCAAAATTACCTAGCATAGAAGAATTTTATGATAAATTAAGAGATGAAAACATTTCCAGTGAAGACTACCAACGAGCAAGTGATGTGTGGAATTTATTCAAATGTAAAACTATTGGTGATTATGCTGATATATATTTAAAATCAGATGTTCTACTGTTAGCAGACGTTTTTGAAAATTTTCGTAAAATTTGCCTACAAAATTATAAATTAGATCCTGCACATTATTTCACTGCACCAGGTCTAAGTTGGGATGCTATGTTAAAATATACAAAAGTGAAATTAGAATTACTAACTGACATTGACATGTTACATTTTTTTAAAAAGGGCATTCGCGGTGGTGTCAGTACATGTATAGGTAGGCAAGCTGAAGCAAATAACAAGTTTTTACCAAATTATAATCCATCAAAACCAAACTCATTTTTAATGTATCTTGATGCAACCAATTTGTATGGTTGTTCTATGTCTGAATATTTACCCGAAAAAGGTTTTTATTGGTTAACACCTGAACAAATTCAACAATTAAATGTATTAGATATTTCTGATTCATCTAATACGGGATATGTTTTAGAAGTAGACTTGGAGTATCCATCTAAATTACATGACATTCATAACGATTTTCCGTTTTGTCCAGAAAATATAATTCCACCAAACGGTAAGTTTCAAAAATTGATTCCAAATTTATGTGACAAAAATAAATACATTATTCACTACAGAAACTTAAAACAATGTTTAAATAACGGTTTAAAATTGAAAAAAATTCATCGTGTTATTCAATTTCAACAATCACCATGGCTTAAAACTTATATTGATTTAAATACCAATATGCGAAATGCTTCTAAAAATGATTTTGAAAAGTTATTTTTTAAACTTATGAATAATAGTGTATTTGGTAAAACTATGGAAAATTTAGATAATAGAATTGATATTAAACTTGTAAGCCATTGGGAAAAAGTAGGTAAACAATTTGGAGCTGAAGTATTTATATCTAAACCAAATTTTAAAAATTGTTCAATATTTTCTGAAAATTTAGTTGCCATTCAGATGAATAAAGTAAAAATATATTACAATAAACCTATATATGTTGGATTTTCTATATTAGATTTGTCAAAGACGGTCATGTATGATTTTTATTACAATTATTTAAAACCAAAATATAATGAAAATGTGTCATTATTATATACAGATACTGATTCCTTAATATTAGATATAAAAACTAATAATTTTTATGATGATATGAAAAATAATTCAAATCACTTTGACACATCTAATTATAAAGATAATAATATTCATGGAATAACCAGAAGTAAATCTATTTTGGGTAAAATGAAAGATGAATATGTTGGTAAACCAATTCAAAGTTTCTATGGCACCGGAGCAAAAGCATATTGTGTGGTAACACCCACATCAGTTACAAAAAAAGCAAAGGGTGTTAAAACTTGTGCTATTGATAAACAATTGACGGTATACGATTTTCAAAATATTCTAAAAGGTAAAAACAAGCTATGTAGAATGTATATTTTTCGATCACATCTACATAATATGTATACAGAATTAAAAAATAAAGTAGCATTGACCAATTTTGATGATAAACGATATATAATTCCTGGTTCAATGAAAACTTTAGCTTGGGGACATAAACTGTTAGATAATGACCCTTGGAAACAAAATATTGATATGTTCTTTGAAGTAGCAGAAGAAATTGAAAAAGAAGAATCTGAACAAAATGTAGAGACATTTTTTAGTGTCAATAATAAATCACTTTGGCAAAGTAATATAGATCTATTATGGAAAGTGGTTGAGAATGAAGCACTCGTAACTTTTTAAAAATATTTATTAATAAGTAATATATTTAGTGTACATTTTATTTGTAATAAAGTATAATATATAAGTAAGAAACAATGTTAGAATAATAATTGATAATATGTTAACAAAATTGTACAATGTTGAATTATTAAAATTAATGGTATTTTGAAAACTTGTTGTTATGTTTGTATTATTTTTTAACCTATAAATGATGTTGTATCCTAAATGGTTGTTGGCATTTATCGAGGTCTTGCATGTTTTTGGATGGTAAATATAGTCTATATCCATTTGTTTCCATGTTGAATTATTAATTGAAATATAACATTCTTTTGTATTTTTGGGTTTGGAAACATATAAAGTGTTATTAAGAATTGTCGTTAACAAAATGAAGGTTGTTGCATTCATGGTGGTAGTTGGTATAATAACTGATGTTATTATTTATTTTGGTATATATGTAACTGCTTCACAGCTAAACTTGAAAGAATCGTGCCAAATAAATTATGAATTGAGTGTGACTTACTTAACCTTAGTTGTCATGGCCTACAATTTAAATATGAGCAATTATTTACCTTGAAAAAGTAGTGTGGCTATGGTCTTGAACACGTGTGACCATGAAAAATGGGTGTGGCCTTGGAGGGCGTAATGGCCATAGCAATGGCCTTGAAAAAAGTGGTGTGGTTATGACCTTGAACACGTGTGACCATGAAAAATGGGGTTGGCCTTGGAGGGGGGTAGTGAGTTGGCCTTGAGAGGGCGTGATGGCCTTGAGGAGGCGTGGCCTTGACCTTGGAGGGGCGTGATGGCCTTGAGGAGGCGTGGCCATGGCAATGGCCTTGACCTTGAAAAAAGTGGTGGGGGGTTTTCGAGCAGCCCCTTTCTTTTACTACTTTTAGATATAAATTTAAAATTATTTTTTGATTTTGTAACTTTTCTTACAGGAACTACAAAAAGCTGCAGGTATTTTATCATCAACAAAACTTATTATTAAACAGCTACAGATAAGATCTTTGATAAATGTTTTTAATAATTTTTAATAACAAACATTTGCTTACAGCGTTACTAAATATAAAAATAAAGTACAACACTTTTTGGTTTTAATTAATAAATTAAAAACTTTCAAGCACCAAAAGAATTGTGTATGATGTATGACGCCAAACAAAAACAATTAAGTATTACTACATGTTTCTAACTTGCATTCAGAAAAAACGCGACAAAACACTAAAAAAATATTTATCAAAAGTTACAATATTTGTACAAACATAATTTCTTTTAAAGCCTTTTACCGATTTTTTCTTTTCTTGTGTTACGCTTAGTTATATAAATTATTTTTTCTATTTCTGACGGATCTACTACACTGTCCTTTAACACTAATCAATAATAATAATAATAACAATAATAATCAAGGAACAGCCATTGCCGTCAAATCATTCGACCGCATCAAACGTTACTTAGATTCCTTAATTTGTTCCGCAACCGATTCTTGCTCTAAGCTGTTCCGTTTGAGTTTATTTGGTCTATTTTGTACTTTTGCATCAGCAAGTCACCGCAACGACTCGCTAGTGCTTTTCTATAATTTAAACCTGCACATAATTATTAATACATTCGGTGCGCTTAACAAACATATTTTTTTTAGTCTAGACATACTGGTTGTTATGTCAGAATCTCTATAATTGAAGACGCAAGTGGATGAAGGGTTCATGTGACAATTTCCTAAAAAATGAGATTGTTCAATAGATAAAGGTTTTAAGTCACTAGCATTTTTCGTTCGTCTAGTGTAAGAAATATAGAAAATAGTAGTTGCTAAAGGGTGTATAGACAACTATTTCTCTTAGTGCATAAGATAAAATAATTGTTTTTTTTTTTAAATTCATAAGTTTGTTTTCTATTTTTTGTATCTAGATATAATTCTACAATAAATGTTTATTTAACTTCATTAAACTAGTTTTAGTAAATCTAACCCCAAAATACTGCGGATAAAAAAACTTAAACGGCAATATCTCTAAATGAATTCTATGCGACATGAACCCTTTATCCACTTGCGTCTTCAGTTATAGCAATACATTGTATATTAGCAATTACTTAATTTACACATCCCCCCAAGGTTTTGGCGCTGTCCGTTTTGGCGCAGGCCGTTTCGGCGTCAGATTGGCGGCGGCGAAATGTCCTTGACCTCTCTACCTGTACGTAAATAACAATATTTATGATGTTAATTGTTAATGTAACTATATTAATTAATGCAAACCACTGTTAACACTTATCTTAAAGTAATGCTGAAATAATGTAAAATTAAAAAAAAAAAATTTGGTGGCAGTTTGAATTATAAAACATTGCTTGGAAAAAAATTAAAAGTATATAAGAAGAAAAAGAAAGAGCAACTAGGAAAATTAACATAATTATTATTGGCATAAAGGGAATTTGAATTAAGCTCAATCTACATTAAAAAAATGCAATAAAAACTACTTAACAAAAATATCAGTATTAAAACGTGGACTAGTGAAAAAAAGAAAGGAACAAAAGAAAAAAGTAAATATATGTTACTTGTATGAAACTAGATTAAACAGTATTAACAAAAAACTTGTAAACTATGATTTTTTTCTTCAAATGTGGTTAGATTAAACAACAAAAACAAGATTTCAGGTATTATATAATAACTTTTAAGGTAATCGGAGTAATGAAACATCGATAGATAAAGATTCATGAAAAAAAATCATCAACAAAGAAGTTCAAAAATAAACAAGAAAACAAATACGACAAAAAATAATTAAAATTAAAAAAGGCTGGCATGTGTAAATATAAATACAGTAAGGGATGAAGTGGAAGAATATACTTACGTAAAAACTAAAAAGCAATCAGTTGTATTATTATCGGTGTGATAGCTTAGTCCGGGATTTAATCCCCAAAATATGACTAAATAGTAAGTTGCTCTTTATTTAAGGAGGTGATTTGCAAGTCTCTTAAGATGATGGTATTGAAATCTGGCGAACGCTTGTGAGACGACCGCCTGAAAAGAGAACGAACGAACTATGGGAGGGGTTCTAAAGTAGACAGAAGTGGTCGCATTGGCATGATCTGATCTTACCTTTTTATGCGTGTTTTGTAGTGTTCGTTCCGTTTCTGTTACTACTACTTAATTTAACATTATAATTTACGTATGCAATAAAAATATTTATTAATTTTAATAAAGAATAAGTATGTATAATGCATATTATACATATATTTATAATTAGAGAGCGGATTCCTAGCTATTATGCTTACGCTAAATAGTTAAAGCATCGAAAATCTGTCTAAATATATGCACAAATTGTGAAAAATGTAATCATTTGGCACTAAGTTTTTTACGATTTTTTGCTTTTTTTAGTATTTTTTTTTTAATTTTGATCTTATTTCAAAATTTTGTGTTTATTTTTAAGCTTTTTCTTCAGTTTTGGTGCATTTTTTTTTTTGATAAATCAGTTTTTTTTTTTAAATTTAGTAGATTAAAATGTACATAAAAAAACGCAAATTATATTATTCTTTAGTAAACGTAAAGCAAAATTTACGTATTAAGATCTTGTATAATTTTTATAATATTATTTTGACAAGTTAAATATAATTCTGTAAATCCCGACTGAGCTCATAACGTATTTTAGTGCCACTTCTTCAAGCAAATTAAATAACTGTATTTTATAATTCTCAAAATAATTGGTAGGTCGGGGATTCTCTCAATTTCAAAAATTTTAAAAACGTTGTAATACAGTTTTCGGATCCTGCAAGTAAAAACCAGCCAAGCAGTTCTAAAAATAAAGAACTTCAAAATAATTTAGCTTTCTTAAAAGATAATTACGGTGTTGTGAGTCAAGCCATAAATTTGCTAGAAAAACAGGAAAAAACGTTAATTGAAAATCTAAGTATAATTAGAGATTTCAAAGATGCAATTTTAAAAGTACTAGGCTATATTGGGCACACCGTAAAATCAAAATCCAAAGATGTATTAGTGAAAAATTGAGATTTATCTACATTAAATAAAATAAACAGTATTTTTAGTGGAAAGAATGTTCCAGATTTCGATATGAATCCAGTTTTTAAATTTGAAAATTTTAAATTAAAAAATTTAAAGTTGCACCAGTAACAAGTGTGCATGTCAAAAAACGTTTTTTACCCTTTCACAAAAATTTTAATTGATCAAAGGCAGAATTTTACAGTTAAACACTTAGAGTTTAGTTATTTAAAAGTTTTTTTATATTATTTAAAATGTGTGTAAAAATATCATCACTTAAACTGTTGTAATTATAAATGTTATAAAACCTTTATTAAAATATTTTATAGTTTTGGTTTTTTTTTTTTGTTTTATTATTATTTTTTCAATTGTGTCATGCCTTTTTAATGCTTTTTTACATGTTTGGTGCTTTTTTAATGCTTTTTTAGTAACATTTTTATGCTTTTTAAGCGCTTTTTTCGTATATTTAATGCTTTTTAATCCGCTCTCTGTTTATAATCTGATTATTTAATTTATTAGATTTTCTGTTCAATTCTCGATGGATATTGAACGGTAAGATAGCTTAGTTAGGTGTTTGATCCCTGAATATGACTAAAATAATAACTTGCTTTTTATCTTCGGGATAATTCGGAAGTCACTTAATAAGCCGTTGGTTCCATCAACCCTCTTTGTCGTAAGACTTCTGGGGCAATGTAAAATAGCTGAAACGCACAATAATAAATCTATTGCTAGATAGTAATTTTGTTATCATGTAACTAAAGCGACAATTTTTTGTAGAATTTTTTGTTTGTTTTTTTTTTCAACCAAACAAAATAAAAAATCATTGTTTGAAATGTTGAATTTTTTTACAGTTTCAAATATTTTTTTTTTGGTTTTTTTGACTATCAAAGAAAAGTTAAAAAAAAAATAATTTTTTTTAATTTATTTTGCAAATTAAAAAAAATTAAAAAAAAAACTTTTTTAGAAAATTATATTCTTAAAGTTACACAAAAATCTTTAGGTAGCAGTATATACCTTGCTTACTTTTAGCAATGTGCTTAGAGAATTGCGCCGTATAATATTTTTATTGACTATAATATTATTATAATATGACTATAACAATGCTTTGCCCATGCAAACACGAAAACACGCCCTCAATATATTTACACGTGGTCGTCTTCAATAGGATTCGCTGAAATTTGTCGGAGCGCTACATGCAAGCTACGCGTTGAACTACATTATTATTAATATTTATTTTTGCAAATAACTTCAATCATTATCAACATATAGGTTTGAATTTTGGAATTGATACTCAAGTATTTGTTTTCTAGAGCATAAAACCAAAATAAATTTTTATAGTAAATTTATTTATTTAGAAACAATAATAAAATTATAAATAAATTTTTTTTTAAGTATTAATATATTCATGCTTTTCATTGTTCATTTCTACATATAAACTTTGTTTTTTGAATTTGTTGTAAACAATACTTTTTAATAAAATTGCGAATTACGAAGTAGTTTGAATATTCCCTGCTCTTAATAAGCCGTTGGTTCTCTTCAAACAAGTTGTAAGATTTCTGGGGCAATGTAAAATTGCTGTAAAACACAAAATAAATAGAACAGACTAGAATATTGACTAGGTGCTGTTGGCATAATAAAATTTAAAGTTAGTAAAAGAGCAGATTTAAATTTTGAACTACTAGAATTTTGCTTAAAAAAAGTTACATAGGTAGTATGAATAAAGACACTATAAAAGGTTATAAAAAAAATTAGATAAACATAAATTTTTAAAATGCACAGAAAATGCAAAGCAATTTGAAAAGAAATTATATATAAAATTGATGGCATAAAAGTCACAAAAAAACAAAGCAAGTAAGAAAAAATTAAAAAACAAAAGAACTGGAAGTATAAGCTATACGGACAGACGAAGAAGCGTAGAATTATATACACAGAGAATCTTATGTAGCAATATAACATATTTAAAACAATATGGACGCAAATAAGAAAATTAAAAAAAAAAACGTGTACATGGGATACAGAACAGTGCAAAAATAAATATAGAATATTTAATTTACAGATTAGGAAAGTTTATGAAATATGTGTAAAAAAGTAAAAATTAATATCTAAACCAACCTATCAACATATATTATAAAGTTTTTCTAAAATTGGTTTTAGCTCTCTTAATTTGTTAGCTATTAGTAAACCAAAAATGGTTCAGTTTTTGACCATTTATGGTGATGCCTTTTGTGTCACAATTGAGTTTTTAGTGCATACTTCAAAACGGTTATAAACAGTTTTGGAGATGTGGTGTCCTTGATGCTTTATAGATGGTTGTTTGTTCTAAAGTTTGAACAAAATTTGACCTGTTTGTTTGGTTGGTAAAAATAAATGATTTTTTTTAGTTTTGAGGTTTTTGTTTTTGTAAACAATTTGTCTTAAAAGTGTTATTGGGTTGATAGTTTTGCAAGTCAGCCTTAACCAATTTGTTGTTGAGCAAGATAATAATTGCATTCTGCTATTTGTCTGAAATTTTGCTATTGTGCAGACAGTGGTTAAATAGTGTTTTTATTTTTTTTCATCAAAAACGTGCCTTCTGCTTAAATTGTTTTATTGATTATTTTCTTTTTTGCGCAAATTTGTTGTTTTTTTGTTTTTAACAGTTTTAGCTTGATGCTTAAAATAGATATTAGTATTTCAGTAAGTTTGTTTAATGTTTGGGCAAATTTATGTTTTCTCTAGACAGATGTTGGTTTAGGATCATTATTGTCTTGATTATTCAGCGTTTTTTTTGCTATTTTAACCTAGGCAAATTTTTTCTGGTATTTTAATTTTTTAGATGATCAGTTTATTAAACGTCTCAATTTGCTTTTTTAATTAAAAAAATTAGGTTCTTTTCTTATAGAGAGTCTGTTTCAGTTTTCATGTTTACAACGGTGCTTAACATTTATTGAGGAATTGTTATGCGCTTGTTTTATAAAGTAGTTGCTTTAAATTGGGTCATACATTCTTTTGCGGCGTTTTCTAAACTATTATGTAAAAATTTTATTCACCAAAGTGCAAGTTTTTTTTTTATTTGTTAAAAATACTTTTTTAAGTGCTTTAGATTAATTTTAAGATTATAGAATATTGGAAAGGTTTAGGATTAACATTACCATTTGTGCTGGCTGTACATACCTCTAAAGCTCTTGCTTTATCTGGGTGACCTTTTTGTTATTTGTATAATCTGTCTGTTTATTTTTAGCAGAGTTTCTGCGGATTTTCTTGTTGACATTTTGATTTAAATTGCTTTTAATATTGTTGCTATTTAATATTTTTTTGTTATTTTAGAACAAAATATTTTTGATTACTTTTGAACTTCAGCTCTAAGTTGCAACAGTAGATTAAGAAAGAATTGACCAAAAATTCTTTTAACTTTGTAAAAAAATTTTTTGTTTTGGTATTAAACAAATTAACAAAAAAAACCAATCACACTTTTACTAGAGAAGGTAGAAATTCTAGTGTTGCGAGTTCTACTTATGATATGATATTGATGCATTTGAATGCTAAAGCGTTTGTAAACATAGTTTAGAAAACAATTTATAAACTGGATGGTTTGTTAAAAAATTCAATATTTAATAATGTCATATTAGGAAGCCAAGCAGCTTTTTATTTGTATTGCTTCTTTACTATATTGTCATCTCTAGGCGATTTGTTGGTTTTTGTTTTTGACAGCGTTAACTCAATTTTCCTTGTATATTTTTTAGTTTTGTTGTTTTTAACTTTTCTTTATTAAGGTTTTTACGTAGTATTTTTATGCTCTTGTTTTGTTTTATTGTTTGCTGGATCTTTTTGTTGCAATAAATTTTGAAATCTTGCTTAATGGTTTTGGAGATTTTTCTATTTATTTTTGTAGTTTCTTTTTGGTAGCATTTGGATTGTTTTTTGTTTCTTTGACTTTGTTTGGCTACAAAGTACTGCGTCATGATCATTTTTTTCTTCTGAATTTGAGACAGTGGATATTTTAATTTTTTGTAAAACTTATGTTATTACGTTGTTTGGACGTTCTATTTTTGTGTGAAATAATTTTTTTTATTTCTTAATGTACTAGGAACATTCTTTTCAAACTTATCGATGTTTAGTGGGGTTGACAATACTTGGTTAGTTATTGTTTTTATAAGTTGTGCAATCTACTTGTAAAGTTGGCACACAGTCTAAAAAGGTGTCTAAATGTTTGTAAGAGTCTATACTACTTTGCACTCAGACCATTGTATTACGAATAAGAATTAATTTAGCGTTATTATACGACGCAAAAATGATGCATACATGAAAGTTTAAAAGTTTTTAAAATCTGCTAATTGTCAGTCTACAGCTTTTAAATCTAACTAATTTAGATTAAAAACAATAACAACAGTATCAATACTATTGTGCTAATTAGAACTTCTAATAACTGCTTATCAACCAAATTATTAAATTGATGTCCAGTAGGACATTATCTTGATTAAGAATTCAATTTTTTTTTATTAAGACAATAATTATATTAAGGCCTGTAATATCCAACTCCTAATAAACCACCTAATAAACTATTAGCTGAATAACCTAACTTTTTTTAAACTTTAATTTGATATATTTTTGCTACACCTCTAAACGGCTTTTAAATTATATGCTTAATGTTTCTATTTGTTATAAATGTATATGTTAAGCATATATTTAATTGGCTGTTCTTAGGTTTTAATAAAATGAATAAAAGTAAAAGTTAAGGTTATTCAGCTAATAGTTTATTAAATGCTTTATTAGGAGTTGGATATTACCGCCCTTAATCTAAAGATTTGTTTTACAATATTTACCATTTATCCTGCGCATATTGCGTATGGATTCATTGTCTAGAGATACTCGAAAAACTATATGTGTAGTCAGTCAGTAGATTGTATATAGTGTATCAATCAACATTGCTTAGTATACTAGACCGATTAAAATACTTATATAAAAATCGATATCTTTATACTACGCACAGCTTAGCGCCTTAAATATTATTCTTTTTTAATTAATATTGTGCAATTGTACATTTAATAATTAATATGCTATTTATTGTTACTACAATATTTTCTTTTATTTTTGAGTAGTTTAAATTAAAAAAAACATAAATATTTAATTATATTAATAAAAATGTTTACAAATACCATAGCAAACGACGCGAGATTAGCAATTTAAGGCTGGGTTAGTAGCTACATAAAAGCTAAAAAAATAAAAATTATCACATGAAAACATGTCATATTTTTAACGTATGTACAGGTACAAATTACAGCTTAATCTCACTTCATATCACAAACTGACAGAACACGTCATCTGGTTTTAAACTCATTATTTTCTATACAAAAAAATCCTAAAAACTTTACCCCTAATTGAATAAAAATATGCATATATTAAAATTCCATTTACAAATATAAAACAAAAACTAAGCGTCGTATTATTTATAATTATAGCATGTTACATTACAAAAAAATATGTATAAAAAACCGAGGATGGTTATAGAATATGCATAAGGGTCCCATTTAAATAATCCACACGTTTTAAAGCGGCACACGGAATGTGTGCAATATTATTTTAAATGAAAACATATATTGTAACTTAGTATATAGAATATATACATCCCAGTTAAAATGTTTTTTTTATTCATCCAGTTGCTATATTCCAACACGAGAATCCACATTTAGTTATAATTACTACGGTTTTGTATAATGCAATAATTCCGCGATATCGTGTTGCTGCATCGTTAAATCGTACCAGATTGCGGGTATAATTAATTAGTCTTTGGATTCACTAGGTAATGGTGTAATAGAGAATTTTGTATTTGGTTCAATTATTAGGTGAAACTACGTGATACTTGATATTGCATTATAATTAATGTGAAATTAGTTTCAATAGTGGATAATAATAAAGTGTGTTTATTAAAGATCAATTCCATTATTTGCTAAGTATATTATTTAATGTAATTTTGAAATTTGGTATGAATGGAAGTTTATTATTATTGATTGCTTTATTGTATGCCGTATAACATTCATTATTAAACATTAAATTATTATTCATAATTATTTATTAAAGTAATTTAATCGATCATTATTTTTTACCATCTGTATTGAATTAGTTATGTATGTCATTATCAATATTGTTTTGATGATTGATCGGTACGACTCATGCCAATCATGCAAAGTAAACCCTGCTACTGACCTTGGGTCATCATAGGCTGGCAAGCGCTTCTGATTTTACTCGTGATACATTTAGATACGCTAAGCACACAAGTTATATAATAGAAAAGAAATCAAGGATGCTTTTATATTTATATTATAAAGTAGATGTAATAATAAAAACAATGCAATATTTTAAATAATTTAATAAACAACAAGTTGGGGATGATGATAGATAACATAGGCAATTAAGAAGTATAATTGATTAACGCTTCAATAGTTTGGTAGAGAGATTAAAAAATATGAAAAATAAAATGATGTCAAAAAGCATTACAAAGTAAGACTAAATGGAATTACATATTGGAAATATATTGAATCTATCCGGTCGTTAAGTAAAAGCTTTATGAAATATTTAATATGTTGTGTCTTGAAGTTGCTTGGATGCAGATATTTTGGCATTTATTGGCTCAAAATGAAAAAGGAACAGTTTATAAAACAAAGTACTTGGGAGGTCCCCATAATTTGATAAATCATTTTCCGTCTGTATTGCGGACTGCTCCGTAGAATTTGGGTGGAGCAAACTAAACTATAAATCTGATGACGACACCAACAATAAATTGGACAATGAGAATGAAACTTGACGCGATAGCAAAAGGGAGCAAGACTTCTTTAAAAGAAGCGGACTCGACAGGACTTACAAAATGCTGTGGCGGTGGTATTGGAACAAGGCATAATGAGAAGCACAAGGCAAGAAAACACATCAAATAAAAAGTCAAGCAATAACAGTAAACAGAAAGTCACTGAAGCAAAAAAAGAAGCTTAAAAAACACAATAGATTACCCACACTGTTTGTATGACCGGAACATTTTTTTGTAGCTCTGACAAGGTGTATAAGAAACTTGCAAAAACACATTGGTCATAACACAAAAGTAGAACTAGAAAAGGTGGTTGACCATAGAACAGAGAAGCTGCAGAAAATAAACTTGGCACAGAAGAAATGATAGAGAAAGAAGTACTAAAGTACAAGTAGAACAAGAGTTGCAATAACTCTGTACCGAAATAAAGAGCTTAAGATAGAAGTCGAAAGAAATAAATCTTTACTATAAGTTGCCCGAAAGAAGGCACTTACAAAAAGTACCTTAAAACTGTAGAAGAATGATAATAAAAAAATGTTTTTCAAACAGACGCCGGGAAGAAGAGGCGAAAAGTATAAAAACAGAAGAAAGATGGAATATAAAGGTATTACAAGAAGAAAAAATAAGAAATTCTAAAAATGAGCAGAACACAGAAATAACTTATGGTGAAGTGGTTGACGAAAAGAAAAATCAAATTGACAAAAAAAGAGAAAATACAATAGGTTACTAAAACGAAGAAAGACATGTTAAAGTAATAATACAAAGCAAAGAAGTGCTGGAAGTAACAATACGTAAATATAACGGAGGAAGAGGTAAAAAATAATAATAACATATTTGGATAAGACAAAAATACAGCATCAAAATAAGCTTAGCGTAAAGAAACGCAGAAAAACTGATCAAAAAGGGAAAAATATTTATATGATGGTGTACAGAAAAAACAATTGAGAAAATCTCAGCTCGGACTGCAATAATTGTCTAAAATGTAGACGCTTGATGGCAAATTGTAAAAAACAAAAAAAAAACAAGGAAAAAGTGCATTGCTTGAAACGAAGACACATGCCTAAAAAAATTTAAAAAAATATATTAACAAGAAGACAATAAGAGGAAATTCCAAAAAAAAAAACGTCACATATAACACCTTTAGAACAAGGAAAAAAATCTAAAGTACCTAGCAAGTCCTTATTTCTATTTTTACAAATCAATACAAATAGGAGTAAAACATGCTATGACCTACTCAAATTGACATAAAAAGATTTACACATTGACATATTAATAATTAGCAATTTAAACAAGAAAAAAGCTGGGTAACAGACAAGAGATTGGATACGGCGATACAACTAATAATTAAAAAGATTAAGACTAAGAATTATAGGATTTTCTCGTGCTGCATATCTACAAACATAAAAATTTACGAGTTGCCAAAGTATTTAAAAGAACCTAAAAGAGACTTTAAATCAACCACCAAAAATCTAAGCTTAACAAAACTTACAAAAGGGGAAAGCTAATTACGGAATGACTCTTAAACAATAACTTAGTTATTTAAAATAAAGAAAACAAGTCGATTTTTGTAAGAATAGAGGATTAATTAACAATCGACCTTACTTAGCTCTGAGAAATGTGTCAATAATATCGCCAAATAGATAGTACTAGTTGAAGAAACGTTAAGCCTTTGCCAATACGTCTACTTTGATTTGAAGGACAACCCGGCTACACACAAGAACAATTTTAGGAGGTAGATTTTTACAGAACCACAGATTGCGGTTCTGGATGGGATCACAAATAGAATGGTCAATATATTAACTATCAAAAGTTAAACTTAAGAAAGGATAGAAAGTTTAAAAAAATCTGGTGCTATGTGGAAATAGTAAATTAACAAAAAAAACACACAAAGCTGAGAAGAGCAATAATAAAATGCAGAAAACAAAATAGAATAGGACAAAATAGATTCTAAAGACAAAACGTAAAAACAAGACAGGAAAGAGTTTAAAACAAAGAAAAAATAATGAAACTAGTCGTCAAAGAAAATTCAAGTTTTCTAATTTCTGTAAAAAAAAGCTAGTACGAATAAAGAGACTTAATAATAAACCGGACGACAAACCTAGCGCATATAAGCAAATATGTCGTTGACAAATAAAGTGGCCTAACCAAAAATCAATAAAGTTTTAGAGGAAGAAGATCAACCATAGAAGCAATTGATAGAATAAGTGAAATTGCTACAACAAAAATGAAAGAGCTAAAAAAAGGCTAGCGGCGCTGATAACAATAGACTTCAAAAATGCATTAATTACGAGTTGATAATTAAGAAGCTTGATAAAGGAAAAATAGTACTTTTCTTGAAGAGACTAGTAACCATTCCAATAAAAGTATAATTGACGAGGGCAATAAGGAATGGGAGATAACCTGGGGTTATATAAGGGTCGGTATTTTGTCCAGTGCTGTGGAACATCCTCTATAATATTATTCTAAACATCTTAAGATCTGTAGGAATAGAGCTGATAGTTTGCGTAGAACTGATAGTCTGCGCAGACAATCTGATCATTATTTTTGTGTTAGATAAAACCAAAGATATCTTTATGAAAAAACCTAATGATTTTGCAAAACACCATCAAATGGTTGAATCGGAACAAGCTCAAACAAAATTCTATTAGCAGAAAAAAAAAGTGTCAAAGTTTTTAAACTGAAACGGGTTATAATCAAACAACAAGAACTGTTCAAATATTTAAGCAAAACTTTTAACATGCTTGTCAACTTTGAAAAGGATGTACAACAAATTACGTCTAAAGCCAAAGCAGTAAGTACCGCACAAATTATGCAGCGTGTTTAAACATGGGCTTTTAGAATATGCAGTGATACCGAACAATCTCTACAGAAAGTTGTATGGTAGTTACCATAACAATACTAAAATTACTTTTAGCGACCAAAAGGGAGTAAATCATGGATAAACAGAACAGAAAAAAAGGAGTTAAGGAACCAAACAGTTAGATTAGCAAAAAAGGTGGTTAAACAAAAAACAATAGACAAAACAACTAATGCTACATTACAAGCAGAAGTAACCAAAAACACGGACAAAATAACTACCACATGACTAAATTTTAAACTGGAAATGTGTGTTTTCAAAACTACTCAAAAAAATTGAAAATACAAAAAATAACAAATGCATGTTTTTGCAGAAGGCAGTTGTGCCCTCCACGCAATCTTTTTTGTAACATATGGACGACCACCAAGAAAATATAGTAAAAATCCTAGAAATTGAAAAAATATGGGATGTCATACTAGAAATGATAAAAAGAAAAGATAAAGAAATGCTTTGGTAGTACCGTTTATTAACAGGAAGAAAAGAAATGGGTTTTAGTTACTGAAACCTGACGCTATTTGTAAACACGGGTTTGAAGATGTTTTGGTCAAGATTTTTCATTTCTACGGAAATATTTTTTTTTTGCATTATGACTTAACGGTGATGTGCCTAGATCTTTATTAATTGCATAGAGTATATTAATAAGTAATTATTAGATCCAACATTGGGCAGATAAGAATTTCTTAGATGTAGGATACCATTTAGCCGGTGCGGACCAAAACTAAACGTAGAATCTGTACACAGATGTTCTGACAGCTTCAACAATTTTAGAAAAAGCAAAAAGACTACAACTTACATCCTACGTAAACAAAATTACACACACATTTTTATGGTAGTACAAACAACTATCTAGACGAATTTGATCAAAAGCTAAGTAAAATAAAGTGTCATAGGATTATGCAAAACAAGGCTTTAAAGTAAAAACACTATCTTACATTCTAGACAAATTTTATACTAGAACTACTTGGAAACTGACTACAAAAACGGATGAGTAGCATTAATATTAAATTGCAAAATAAAACAATGGCAACACCTAAATAATCAATCAAAAAATTAAATAGATTATGTACTATGTAGTGACCAAAGGCTGGGAGTGACCACTGACTCTTCTGGTTAGCTATTAAAATAATAAGAAAGATATAAAAATTAAATAACCACCAAAATGTTAAAAATTGGAAGAAATACCTTGTAGGAAGTTATAATAAAATAACTAAACAAATGCTTTCTGGAAGGAAAATTACTTTAAACCTGGAAAAACGCTAAGTTATAATAATACATAAAAAAGTAACATTATTCTACAATTATTAGAGATATATACCAAGATGCAACCTTCCACATAGGAATTGATAAACTCTAGACTAATAAAATACTGTTTAGCAAAGGCCTGGCTGTATATAAATCGTGTGAATAAGAACATTACAAACGAGCAAATGCAAAATCACGTGAATGGAATTTTAAAGCACAATAGATTTACTTGCGAAAAAATTGAGCCTTCGACAACCCATGCCCGCTTTAAAATATCAGCTGATTTTATAGAAAATGAAATATTAATTAATCCGGACAACTGGCCACAACGCATTGAAATCAGTCGCTATAATTTTCCAAGAACCACCACAAATAAACCACCATCTTGAAACAATTGTAAACTCATGCATTATGAATATTATGTTTTTTTAATATTTCTTGTATGAGAAATAAAATTAATCAATTCTCGTCTCTTCTCTGTGAACGTAATAACAATTTTTCTATTATATGTATATGCGAACACTCGCTTAAAAACTATGAGGTAAAAAATCTCAAAATAAAAGATCTTTTAACAGCAACACATTTTTCACGATCTGTTATAAAAAATGGTGGTGTTGTAATTTTTGTAAATAAAAATATTAGTTTTAAAGAATTTAATGTAAATAGTCTTAGTGTTGAAAAAGATTGTGAATTGGCAGCAATATATGTACCTGAAGTGGAACTTATTTTATTAATGGTGTATCGTTCTCCCTCTGGAGATTTTAATGTTTTTATTAATATAATTCAACAGGCGTTGGATAAATTTAACACTAGTAATAAGCGATTGATTGTGGGAGGTGACTTCAACGTACATTTTTACACTAATGATCCTAAAGCAATTGAATTATGTGATACTCTTAGACAATTTGGACTTCATCCTCGATATCATTTGCAACGAGAGATAATAACTGTATCGACAACGTTTTTATTAATTTTAACAACAATGATTTAAATGTTTCTGCGTTTGAATCTTTTATTAGTGACCACCTTTGTATTGAGTCTAGTATTATGTATACAAAATCTAATAACGTTCTGCAAAACAAAACCTGGAGACCAATTACATTGGCTGGTAGTTTTTCTCTCTACAATTACTTCAAATATATAAACTGGAATCAATTTTTTGATAATAATAGTAATTGTAATCAGATCTGTAATGATGTCATAGCTACTTTATTGCACTATTATCTGATATGCTTTCCTGAAAAGAAAAAAAATATCAATAATAAAAGTGGTGTTGTCTGGTACAATAGTCATTTAAGATCTTTGAGAGAAAATCTGCGACTAATGCAAGAAGCTAACAAACAAGTAAATAATGCTGATACTCAAAATGTTTTTATACGTTATAAAAAACAATACGCTTTGGCCATAAAATCGGCTAAAATTAAAGCCAATGATAAATACTTGTTGTCTCGTAATAACTCTGCAAAGTCAATGTGGGAAATCCTTAATATGAATAGAAGACTTAAAACCGACTGTGATAATAACTGTGATATTTTACAAAATGATTTTAACCATTTTTTTGTCAACGTTGCAAATGACATAATTTGTAAAATACCTTCATCTGGAGATGATCCTATTTTTTTAATGTGTAATAGTTATTAGTCAGGAAGTTATCCTTATTTTAAATTTAAAAAAAATTTTGAAGTCATTGTTTGTGACACTATAAAAGTATTGAAAAATTCAGCAAGCAAAGATATTTATGGATTCAATGTGAAATTAATAAAATCTGTAGCAGATACTATTATCTCTCCGCTCACAAAACTGTTTAATAAATGCATTCATCCGTCTTTCCTGATGATGCTCTTAAAGTGGCAACCGTTATTCCACTTTTTAAAAAAGGTGATAAAAGTGATATGAACAATTACCGTCCAATATCTCTGCTTCCAATACTTTCAAAAATTATTGAAAAAATATTAAAAAATCAATTAGTAGAACATTTTGAATGTAATAATTTATTTAACCCTACACAGTACGGATTCCGAGAAGGAAAATCAACTACAGAAGCTATAACTGAATTTACTAAGGAAGTTAATAATTGTTTTGAATCAGGGGAATATACTGCTGCTTCCTTTCTAGATCTCAGCAAAGCCTTTGACTGCGTATCACACGAGATACTTCTCAGAAAATGTTATGTGTATGGCCTTCATCCTGCTAGCTGTCGCCTTTTAATGTATTATTTGTCCAACCGAAAGCAATGTGTAAATGTATCTGGTAAAAATTCTGATTTTGTATCCATATCTCACGGTGTTCCACAGGGATCAGTCCTTGGTCCGCTGTTGTTTCTAATTTACGTTAACGATCTTCCAAGTTTTATCCATCCGTCAGCAAACACGGTATTGTTTGCTGACGATACCACTATTTATAATAGAGGAAATAATATTGATGACGTGAAGATTAGTAACAACAGAGGATTAAGATTATCAGAAACATGGTTCCAAGCCAATAAATTAAAACTCAATGCTGAGAAATCAGTGCAACTGACGTTTAGTTTACGTCATAATATAGCAGATGCAACGAGTACTAAGTTTCTTGGTTTATCTTTAGACTCCAAACTAACTTGGAACATACATGGAAATGAAGTTGCAAAAAAACTATGCTCCGGTATTTTTGCTCTTCGTAATATTACCAACACTGTTTCAGCCAACTTAGCAAAAAATGGATACTATGCGTTGTGCCATACACATCTTCAATACGGATTGATTATTTGGGGTCATTCTGCAATCATGCATAGGTTATTCTCGTTGCAAAGGCGAGCTATTCGAATTCTTGTTGGAGCTGGTTATAGGCAGGATTGCAGAGAATTTTTTATTAATTTAAAAATTCTTACACTCCCGTCAATGTTTATTTTTGAATGTCTGATATATGTTAAAAATAATATCAGTAATTATAGCACCCACGCTGAAATACATTTACATGACACACGAAATAAAAATCAGATATACCCACCTGCGTCTAGACTGCATAAATCTAATAATTGTTTTGGCTATTATGGTATTAAGTTCTTTAACAAGTTGCCTCAATACGTTAAGTCACTCCCATTACCAACGTTTAGAAACGTCGTTAAAAATTATCTAGTATGTAAAGCATATTACGATTTTAACACATTTTTAACCGATAGTTTAAATATGTAAATAATGTTAATAATATTTTATTTTATATGTAATAATGTATCAAATTTTGTGTAATTAATATGAAATCTATGTGTTTTTATATCTATATATGTACTTCTGACTTGTGTAAAATAATTTTCTTTTTATATACTGCACGAATAAACAATTATTATTATTATTATTATTATTACTTCATTCTTAATATTGTAAAAACATACCTTAACCACTTGAGATTTGCAGACAAAATAATGTTAGTAAGCACCAACAAACACAAAATCTAAACAAGTAAGGTTAAAAATGAATCCAAATAAAGCCAAAATAATAAGTAATGACCGGTAAAATGCATTGACAACACAACAATAGAACATTTTATAAATTACAACTATCTCGGACATAAAATAAATTTCAAAAAATAAAATCTCACCGCTAAATTCGGTTAGCATGATTTGCTTTTGGCAAGTTAAAATTTATACTAAAAGATAATGACATTTCAAAAAGAATAAAACGGAAAATATATGACAACTGGATAATTCCGGTACTCACATATGGACTGCAAACATTTTTTTTTTGTTGAAATAAAGATATTAATAAGTTTTTGCGTAGTTGCATTTTGTTTTTGTTGCTTAGGATTAGCCTGAAAAAATCAACCTTGACAGTGACTTAAAGAAAATTTAATTTGAGAACGTTAAACGAGGCCCGGAGATTGCCAAATTAAATCAGATTAAAAGAAATGTTTGTGTCAGAGGTGCTGCACGGCTGGTACTTTCCGACTATGCTGTTGCTTTGACGTCGGGTTAAAGAGAAAAAAATGAGAGTATGGCTGCGCAAATAGACCGCATCCGGAACGCCGCTTGAGAAAGCTTTGTGATAGTGGAGCAGTTGTGCTTTAGAGTTTTTTTTTTTTCTAATATGTTTTTTGGGCTGTAAAAATATTTCTTTCTTGGGCGGAAAAGCTTTGGTTCAACTCTAAGTTTTGCGGTTTTTGCAGGCAACTTTACCTGCCAGGGATCTATCATTGATTGCTTGTCTGGTCTGGTCTGTTTAAAATTTTCTTTCTTTTTTTGTTTGTTTTTTTGTTTGTTTTATCAACTTTGACGAGGTCAAGTCTTCTTGATGATAGCGTTGGCTTGCAGCTATTGCTTGTAATCCAGCTTATCAGTGATCTCTTGTTGATTGTTGGTCTGGTTCAGTATCTAAGTGCTGAAGTAGAAGTTGCAATGTTTTTTGGGAACTTTTGGTTTTTTAGCTTTGTCGCTATTTGATTGTTCCTTGAACGTTTGTTGATAAGATTGCATGATCAATTTGATTTGTTTTGAAGACGGACAATTTTTTTGCATTTGGTGTGTCTTTTGTTGAGTTTCTAAAAATAGTTGAAGTTTTTCTTTTCTGTTTTTTGGTCATTAGTGTTTAGACATTTGTTGGAGTTTGGCCTCTGAACTTGACTTGGCTTAATCGGGAGTGGTTCTGCGTCTTCATCTTTATTCTCCGAGTTCTGTTTATACATAATTTACAAGTTTTCTAGTGGTCTATAGGTTGTCTAGTAGAGCTTGCATAGGTCTTGGCGTCTGCTGGCTAAGACTTTTTTTGCTTTTTGGCTGGATACATTTTTTTAGTTTTTAGTTGGTTTGATTGCAAAAGAGTGAATATTACTTTTAAGATTTGGCTACCAACATTGTCTTTTTTTTGGGTTTCGTATTGGCCTTTTTTCAGCTTTTTGGCCTTTTTTTTAACCTGCTTTTCTCGTGCTAATACTTTTATTTCATGTTAATACTCTTCCACTTTCGTTTTTTTAGCGTTGAAAAGCGTCGTTTTTGTACCGTATCAACTGTTTTTAGAGAGTTTGTACTATCAAAAGGTTGTTTTGACTGATTCGAATGCATCCAGCACAAATGGGAATAGTTTGTTTGTTTGTTGCGGAGAATTGTTATCAAAAAGTTGAAATGTTAACTGATTAGTTTTCTGGTCGTTTTGCACAAAATTACAAAATTTCTGAAAAGTTTGTGAAATTTCCGAAAAAAAAAATTGAAAATGTTTTTTTTCGTTTTTTTGAGGATGGAGTTTCCAAGGGCAAGTAAGGTTGTAAAAACAGGGATTTTGTGTTTTCTAAATGCCTATCGTTATCGGTCCGGGTCTGTTGATTAAGAAGTCACAACCGCTTCCGTGTTCTGCATGGGTGGTAAATTCTTTTTTGTTGAAACAAAGATAATTATTAATAGGGTTAAAGTACTTGCGTTTTATTTGTAATGCTTAGGGTCGACTTGAAAAAATTTGTCCAAATGAGTGTTGCTGCTTTGACGTTGGGGCTCAAAAAAAGTTTGGCAGAGAAAAATAGTAATTATAAAAATGTTGCAGAAAAACAAAGAGTCTTACAAATATCAATGGAGCAAAAAAGAAACATTGACATCCAAAATAAAACAAAAATATCAGAAAGACAGATGAACACATAAAATAACAAAATGGAGACCATGGAGAACCAAAATAATTAGGGAATACTGCAGATGAGATGGATAGACAACATCACGAAAATAAACAGAAACATGTGATTGAGGACAGCTCAAGATAGGGAAACATGGAAAAACTTTGAAGTGGCTTATATTCAACACTAGATGATTCAAAGCTAATGAAGAAGAAGAATATTAATAATTATGTGTTAAGTTTAATTGATATAATAGCACGTGGCAGCGATGACAAAATAAACTGGATTGAATAAATTGATGCGGTTGCATGAGCTGACGATTAATAAAATTTGGCGACAATTACTAGTGGCTGTTTTAAAGTAAATTTTAATTAATTAATATGCGGTGTAGATGTTTGGTGGGTAGTTGCGAAACGGAGCATCCCGTTGCGTCAGTTAGAAAAATAGGGTCTAACAGATGGAAGTATAAAACTTACTGAATAAACCAATTTAAGTAAGCTGGTAGTTTATCTGAGTGTTGAAATCTACGTGAATTGATTACTACTTATAAAATTACAAACTATTTAATCATTAGACTGTAACAACCTTAAATAAATGCAGTTTGTTATTAAAATGCTGTTAAGAAATTTAGCTTTATTGTTTTAGTGTCAATTTTATACCTTTTAATTACTGCTTAAGTAAAATTATAATTCCTCTAGAAACCAGCTTTGTAAGTTTAAAATTATATTACCTTTAGCATATTTTATTAATTGCCTTCCAAGCTGCGGAACTATTCTATAACTAATTATAAATAAAGAGAAATCTTACGACTTGTAATACATGACACTGTTAAACTAATACCAGTTAACGTAAAGTATTAAGACTCATAAAGTTCTATATAATATGTTCTAAACTTTACTTGCTTATTATATAATACTTTTAATTTGTTGTGTTAAACAATTCTGGCTGTTATGAAGTTCAAATTGACTATTAATTTAAATTACCTAACATAATATAATGAACTCTGAATTGCAACGATAATTTTTCTACTCTTTACTGTAATGTATCCATTAGGTATGCTATTTTATTTAAAACTCTTTCAGGTCACATTTTCTTTGAACAGCTTTGACAAACAAAGACAAGAAAATTTACATAAAGTCTCTACCAACACAAATATAAATAAATTTGTTTTTTTTTAGACTGACTGCAATACTCAAAGCGCCGCGGATTTTTATTTGCCGTTACATGTTTTGAGTTAAATTTTACTTAAACATTAAAATGTTTTCTTTTTTATTTAATTTGAATTTATTATTTTATTGCACCTTAATTACATAACACTGCAGACGTTTTTTAAAAAATCTAATTACTAATTGTAATGGCTTGTTGGCAAAATATTTTTATCATTTCAATTTTTCTTGTTTAATCTGTATTGTCATCTTAAGCTAAATACAAATTTACTTTGCTCTCTAGCAGGGTTAACTTTCTAACAAGCCCTCGTTAATAATTATTTATTAGGGACCATTATGAATAAATTTCTAATCGGATTTCAAAGGTGTCACATAAAAGGATGATTAAATAGCTCCTTAAAAGAAAGTCTTAATTTAATTTACACTCAGCATATTTTCCATAAAACTTACCCTTAAGAAATACGACCCTTTTCAGATTAACACCCAACAAAATTATTTTTTACGCTTTTTATAAAAGCAAATAACCTCATCATACAGTATACTCTCTCTCCCGTTCCTTATACGATTAAATCTTGTCGCAACGTATTTTTGAATTTTAATAAAGGCGGCTTACAACACCTTATTACTGCGGTTGTGAATATATCTACGAGATCGTTATACACACACTTTTTGCCAGATAGGTAAGATGGAAAGTCACGTCGGCACGTATATAAGAAATTTGAATTGAATGATGTTCTCGCATGTCATGAACCTGATTGGCATACAAATTCATAAGCCTGTGACTTTTTTTCTGAATAGGGAATTTTATTAAGTGATATTCAATCTTTTTCAAGAACTCGGTCTTTTATCTCTGTTAAAAGTTTGTTATATAAAAAGGGGCAACTTTATCAAGTTTGATATAAGTTAGATATTATATTCTATTCAGATTTTAATCATTTACTCAGTATATTATAAACTCAATTTTTAATTAATTTTTTGATTGATCTGTATTTAGGATTGATTTGATAAAAAAAAATCGGTTGACATCACTCTATTATTGTTTTATAATTAAATGTTCCAGCACAGAATTCTGTTCGTGACCAATCAATAGGTTCTCTAGGGATACAAATAGTATGTTTGTTTATATTTTGAAAGGCGGCTAGTTTTTGTTTATTTTCTAATCAATCTACAGTAAAAACGATTTTAATCAAGGATTTCTATAAAATAATTTCTTTTCAATATACATTGTACCAAATAATAATTATTTGTTAGTAATAATTTCTTAAGAACATGTCATTATCACACTTCAGTCTAACCTAATTCATCAAAAGACTAATCAATTTAATTCATCCGCAAAATAATGCCAAGTGAAACATGTCCCTTATGAATAATGAACGCGCAAATATCTTCTAATCAATTATCTATACGTTATGTACGCACAATGCATGATTAATTAGATATAAAGCGTTAATCTATTTACAGTTCACACGCATATTGCTAAATTCATAACTCAATTTGTATGTTTTTTTTGTTACTTTTTAATTATAGTATATTAAAGCAGTTATTTATAAATTATTTTTTAATTAAACAACAATATTAAAATAATAAACAATCAGGTAAATATATAATATATTTTAAGCAAGAAAATTGGAACAACTGAAGATCTATTGCTTGAACAAAAAGTATACGAGCTGATCTAGTAAAATAACTAATAAGTAGTGACCGGATTATATGCAAATGCATATTTGCATATGCATTTGCATATTTTGACCATATTTAGGCTTTGTTGCATATTTCATTCATAATTAGTTTTTATGCATATTTCACAAATTTTTAGAAAAACAATATTAAAAAACGTCATTTTTTAAGTTACTATATTGTGCAAAAATTAAACATTAGCTATTTTTACTGCCAACTACTCAATTACAATAATTTTAAATTGAAAACACTTGATTTTTTTTTTATTTACTAGGTTATATTTAAAATACCTTGGAAATTAAAAAAAATTAAATAAATATGTTGTCCTTTAAAAACTAAAGTTGCAATAGCAAATATACTAAAAATTAAAACATACTTGTGTGTATCTGCCTTTATGGTACTCACAAAACCATTCAAAATGAAGTTATTTAGTCGTACATTTTTTGTCTATATATGAAGTTATATATTTTGAAACTTTCTACCTATTAAACTTATTAAAAATTTAAAATAATAAATTTTCTTATATATTTTGTTTTTTTTATAGAGAATAAACTATATTTGTATATATTTTGGGCTTTTTTTATTGCATATTTGCATGCATATTTCAGTGTTTTTAAGTTGCATATAATCCGGTCTCTACTAATAAGTAAGAGTTCAGTTTACTCAGCATTGGTAAGTAACTTTAAAAGCTAAGACCGCACAAGGTAGCAAGTTAAGAGTAAACATAGGAATTAAGGTAGTCTAATAAAGTAGTAAAATTTATTATTACCGAGCTATCGATTATGTTTCAACTGGCTTAGGCTATCGATCGGATAGCCTCGACTTCTTACGATCGTCGTAGCAGTTAATAATAAAATTTGTTTTTACTTTCCCGATGTTCGTCGGATGGTCGGGCTAACTCAAGTAACACTAGCGGAGGTCACCCGATTCTCTTTGTTACCGAGCTTGTCGGCTCTACCTCTGGCTACTTCTTACTCACTAACGCTGGACACACGCTCTGCAATGTGTTTGTGGAGGTTAGCAAACTAACAGCTAGTGGCCCTCATGAATAACACTGACGGACGTCAGATAAACAATCTGGCAAGCACTTGAATTTGTGATTGTCTTTTACTATCTGTCTACTGCTCTGCTTTCTTCTTGACGCCGTCTCTTGTGTAAGGACATAGAAGTCAGCACGCTGACAACTAGTGGCCCTTTGGCATCTTTACAAACACTAGATCACACAATCCGGCAGCTAATAACTTCAGTACTCACTTCTCTCAGTTCATAATTGTTAGTTTCTTTCTTTCATCTGTCTATTTATTATTTATGCATACGGCCAATTAGTTTAATCAAAAGCAAAAACTTGTAAATCTTAAAGAAGAATTTTAAAAACATTATAGAAATTTCTAGACCTCAACCATTGTTTTAGTTATTTATTATCAATACATAAATTGATTTTGCATACGCGTTTTTGCCGGTTAAATTGGTTTGTTTTTTTTTCTGCGTTTTCTGGTTTCTCAAACTACATTTTTGAAGTTTACGCTTAAACATTTCTAAAAACGTTGTTTTGTGGTTTTAGTTTTGCTGGACAACTAACAGTTTTGCAAAAAGTTTTCTATGATTGTTTTTGTTTATTTTCTGGTTAATACAATATTACTATACAATCAACAAATATTTAACAGACAACATTTAAAACATGTAAAACGCTAACTTAGTTTTGTATCTAGCTAAGTAAGCTATTCTAATTTATTTTGTATTTTTGTTATATGTATGTATTGTTATTGTTTGACTTATCATATCCACATGTAGTTTGCTTAAATAATTAAATAATTAGATATATATTATTATTTAAAAACCAATTAGTCAGAGCCGTTTTTTAAGTAAGATGCGTCCTAGATCACTCTCTCTATGATTTTATTTAAAGTGTATAGTAAGCTTATAGGCCGATAGTTTTGGGATTTTCTTATTTTTAGTGATGTTGATGACGCGAGGGCTTTTGCAAACTGTCAGAAAGTGCTCTGTTCTAAGAATAACAACTGCAAAATTGGTGAGATAGCTCTCTTGCAATTGCTTTATGCAAAAACAATTTTAGAGATTTTTTAGGATTTTATCTGAGCCAGGGGCAGATTGTTTGAATTTTTTAATTATTTTTCCGATTTGAGAAGGTCTGACGCTATCAAGTGTTGTGTTGTGTTGATGTTATCGTCAGCAGTTTTTAGGAAATCTCTAATTTTTCGGTAAATCCTTTTGCTCCTGATTAGTGTTTTTGGTATATGCGGGTACCATTGAAGTTCGAGGTTGTCTGCAAATGCGAATCGTCTTTTTGGTGGCCCGCTACGTTGAAATGAGTGCATTTGTTTGTATGCCTTTTTGCTGTACGTAGTCAAACAGAGTTTGATCTTTATTATTGGTTATTCCACGCTTCGTGCTTAGTTTTTAGCATTTATTGTGGGATGTGAGTTAGCAAAGACAATATTAAAATTCTCTGTTTTGATACGGTTTTGCGGTCGAATGTAAGCAGAAGCGATTTTGATTGTGTCTACCTTGTCACAGTCATCACTATTGCATTTGATTTGAAAGAAAGCAAGTTGGGTGTAATTATTTTGGAGTAGTAATAATGATTTTTTTGCAAAGATCCGAGTTCCACGCTTTGTTAGGAGTTTCTACTAGTAATACATTGTCGGGTGTACTTATCATAACTAGTTGTTAAGTAAAGACAAAATGCTTGTCATGTCATGAATCTGATATTTACTCATTTCCTTCTTTTTGTTTGAGATGTTTTGTTGAGCTCTGCAACAGCCATTGCAAACAACTTGTTTGCTGTGTCTACTGCAGGTTTGCTGGAATCTGCAGGCTTTGAAGATAAAGAAGGCAAGAACTGGCCCAGCGCGGACTTGATTTCTAGTCTGGTGTTGATGGTTTTTCCATGAACTGCCATCGTTTTGAAGTAGGTTTTGCATTTTTTGAAATTTGCGTAATGGGGGCCTAAACACAAAACGCACTTTAACGCTTATTTATTAAGGCAGGCTACCGATTGGTATTTTGCTATTTTTTTTTTGTATTGAACCACAATCTATAGACCTAATAGGTTGGTGAGCTTTATGATCTCTGCACATTTGGCTTTTTTTCAGGAGTCACATGGCAACCAAGTACAAACAAATAAATTTGTTGCCTATGCGATGGACGTTTGTGGAATTTAAACCTAGAACTTCAAGTGCCTGACCGACGTTCTCCTCGGTGAGGTAACTTGGGATCTTTAGAACCATCACCTTGAGGCCGCGCTTATCTCCGGTCGTTTAAGAGCAGGGAATTTTCACATTAATTTGTAATTCACAGTTTTCTTATAAAGTATTATTCATAACAAATTTAAAAAAACAAAATTTATATGTAAAAATAAACAATAAAAGACATGAATATTTTATTTCCTAAAAAAAAAATTATATAATATTTTATTATTGTTTCTAAATGAATAAATTTACTATAAAAATTTATTTTGGTTTTATGCTCTAGATAAAAATTACTTTAGTATCAATTCCAAAATTCAAATCTATATGTTGATAATCAATGAACTTAAATTCAAAATTAAATATTAATAATAATTGGAAGCGCGCGTCGAAATTTAGTTCAAAGCGTTGCTCGCATGTGGCGCTTTGGCAAATTTCAGCAAATCCTATAGAAGACAACCACGTGTGAATATATTCGGGGCGTGTTTGCATGGGTAATTCATTGATATAGTCATATTATAATATTATTATAGTAAATAATAATATTCGGGGCGATTCTCTATACACATTGCTATAAGTAAGCAAGATATATACTGCTAGCTAAATATTTTTGTGTTACTTTACTAGATTTTTTATTATTTACGATTTTTACGTATATTGCTAGTATTTAAGGGCGCTAAATTTCATTGCAACCCTCTAAAAAAGAATATAATTTTCCAAAAAAATATATTTTTTTTATTTTGTTTAACTTGAAAAATAAATTTATAAAAAAAAATTTTATGGTAAAAAAATTTAAAATTACAAAAATTATTTTTTATTTTGTTTAATTGAAAAAAAAAACATCAAAAAATGTTTACAAAAAATTGTCGTTTTTGTTAAACATATCTTGCTTCATAACAAGATTACTATCTAGCAATATCTTCTTTATTGCGCGTTTTACAGCAATTTTAATAAAAAACAAGTTATTATTTTGATTATATTCGGACTGTTATACCCCGGACTGTTAGCGTGCTACGCTAAGTCTCTAAAACTGAGCTACCTCACCGTTCAATATCTATAGAGAATTGGACAGAATAAATTAAATTAACAGATTATAAATATATGTATTATTTGCATTATACATACTTATTTCTTATTAAAATTAGTAATTATTTTTATTGCATACGTAAATAATATTGTTAAAATAAGTAGTAGTAACAGAAATGAAACAAACACTACCAATCACGCATCCATATGCAACATTGGAACATGCCGATGCGATCACCTCTGTCTACTCTAGAACTCCTCTCATCGTTCGTTTGTTCTCTTTTCAGGCGGTTCGTTCACAAGCGTTTGCTAGATTTTGGTACCCTTATCTTAAGTGCAATACTTGGCATTTCTTGCTTTGAGATGAGCAAAATTGCTACCCGATGGATGGCGTTTGTAGTCGGAATTATGCAGATTCCCTTATGGGTGTTTGTAGACAAATGATAATTGTTTTTATTATAAATAATTTAAAGATTTTCTAAAAATTGTGTTTATTGCAAAGCAACACAAACAAATTACAGCGCGTTTTACCCTCTCCGACTCTTATAAATTTCCGACTTTTGTGGATTTTAGGCAGTTGAGTCCTTGCCAACGAACAAGCACGAAACCCGTCTACAGGATTCTTATATACTGGATTTTTACTATATTTGGTTACTTGTTAGACACACCACCGTAACGGCAGCTCCAAGCAACGGCTCTAAACCTGATGCCGTCGACAACCAACACCAGTAGTCATTATTCTCAGGATAGTCCGGGACTACAACAAACAAAACACTCTGTACCTGCACATTTTTTTAGAGTTTTTGGAAGGCTACTGACAGTTGTTACAACACTGACACGTTGCTTTACAAATTAAAAACAAGTTGTACACCAACTGCACTTTGTGTGGGTGCGTCTGTAACGTTCTTGGTGAACGTGTTGCACTTTCTTGGCGATGGCGTCCGTAGAAACTTCTAGTTTGTTTAATAGCAATGTTTAATACCCACACGACAACCTCCGACCACCAAAAAACATCTTCCGAGGGCCGAGCTTTTGGACTTGGATTTTCCTCTCCAGCAACTCCTCGTGGACGCGAACCGGTAACAAAATTCAAAGAGGCAGGCTTGAACCTTTTTGGCGGTGACTTTTATGTCTTTTTACTTGAAGGGTCAGAGAGATTTGCTGCTGATAGCTGTCTGGACGCAGCACCTAATGGGTGTTAGGTATTTCCTGAAAACCTAAAAAAGTATAGACTTTTTCCTGCAGGGTGTCTTGTAGTGGAGATGTGGCTTGACATGTCATTCTTTTGATTGGAAAAGTCCTGTAGGGCGGTGGCTTTATACTACTTCTAGGAGGCCGCGCCTTGATTTTACCTTTGTTTCCTGAGGGTGATTTTGGGGCTTGACGCTTTTGGTTTTTGTTGGAGGTGGACAGGTTAATTTTTTTGTCATTGGTATTAACTGATGGTAGAAAAGCAGCGCTGGCTATGGTGGTTGCCTGCAGAGGTAACTGTTAGGGCTTTGATGGTGTTGTTGAGGGCCTTAAATTTGTTCTTGAAGCTCTCCGCTATTAAGACCATATGTGTTTTTTTATTTTGCGTTCTTTCACGTCTTAAAAGAACTAGTTATTTTGGATGGTTGGTGGCTGTTGCTTGCTCTGCCTGTGCCATCGCAGATGCGACGGTATTTCTAAAAAAATATTTTCTAATTTTTTTAAGTCAGTAAAGTTCCGCTAATCCGGATCAATTAAAACATGGCTTGATGCAAATTATTGAACAATCCGGATTACTAGAACAATAATAAAATATTTAAGCAAAAGCCACATTATATAATGAAGCTTTTATTATAATGACAATAGAACAAATTTTCAAAAACAAATTAAACCTCTTAAGAAAAACTCCGATATTTTAGTCTGGCAAATGCAACCTTGCTTATCCTCCATTGCGCCACTTTTGTAATATTTTTTGTTTTTTGACTAGAGTTAATGTTTTGTGTGGCCGTTTTGGTGCCGTGTTGAAATAAACTAAAAATTCTCGGATTTTCCTTTTTTTTTGTTGATAGGCATGCTTGGAACTGAAAACCGTGGTCGGATGGCCAATCCGGATTAAATCGGTCCGGATTACAAGGTACATAATGTAAAACATTTTTCAATTTTGTCCGAACTACAAGTACATCTGAATTAAAGCGATTCGGATTAGCGGAGCTTTACCGTCATCATAGTTCTTAAAAATACAAAGAATTTATATTATTGAATATTAATAATTATTAATATCTATTGGCATTTATTTGTGCAGGTATGATGGTCTATAAGCTGATTCAGTGCAGCAAAGTTCTGTTAGTTTTCTTGTTCCGTCTGTTAACGGTTTGGTCGACTCGCTCTGCTCTATGCTTGCTTGTGGTTGTACGTACACGTTTTGTAATAAATAGCGTCTCTACAATAGTTTAAAATGACTTTTATTACTTGTGCTCATTAAAAAGCATGCCACGTAAGTATTAAACATTTTCAAACCTATATTACGTTAAACATTGTTATTTTCTCCCATGAATGGCCTGGAGGTTGTAACTTTATAAGTCACTACTTTCTGTTTGACATTTTTTGGATAAGGTTACAGCCCTGGTGTTGGTGGAGTTTTGGTATGGTGATGATAGTGTATTGTATAGCCTGGTAGAATGTTTTATTAGGTTAGGACCCGTTATTTTTGGGGTGGGTTTTTAAAGAAAACGTTATTACGATTTTGATATTTTTCAATATATTTTGCCTAGGGCCTACTGATGGTCTTAACTAACTAGACGGATGCAAATAAAATGTTATTAAAGACGTAAAGGCTATACTTTCATTAGTGCGCTGGTGGAATACATTGATCAAAGTGGTAAGTAATGCCCGGTTGCACCAACAAAACTTATGCTGTAACTAAAGCTCAGGGCTTGCTTACATCTTAAAGTCTCCTCAAAACGTTGCACCAACACAAAATTATAACTCACATTGACACGTGTCGGTCTTACGTCTCAAGTAGTTGATTTCTATGATTAAAGCTCTATTTTATTGGTTATGTTTATTAAAAATATAAAAATTGATGACATATGAATAATAATGTATATAAAAATAAATTATTTTAAAATAATAATATAAGTAAAATTAGTTTTGATAGTTAAAACAATATTAGAGTAAGTTATTAAATAATTATAAAATAATATTATTACAACTTATTTTCATTGCGTTTTAGGATTACAAGTCCTAAGATGTAGACACAACTGGCTGTGTCTACATCTATTGTTAGTATGTTGAATTGCATTTTGCGCAGTTCCCAAACGTATTTTAATGCTAAAGTAAGACGCTGGCACATTTAATTGGTACAACAAAATCTACAACTTAAAGCGCCCCTTTTGTAGACCGGTTCAGATGAACTTCACCTTAAGTTGCGTTGGAGCAACCGGGCATAAGACATCTTTCTTGTTTTTTTGTTTTCTCTGCCTTTTTGTCCTTTAGTTTTTTAAAACGTACGTTGTAAAAATAAATAAATAATTTAATTAAGTAAAAAAAAGTTTTAAAAACTTTAAATAATCATTATATTTTATTATCGCAAATTCTAAAATTCTCTCTATTAATTTAACACATTGAAATTAAAACAGTTTTATTTAATTATTAACTATTTCTTATACAATTAAAAAATACAGTATTTAGTAATAAACGACGTTAACCAAAGATAAGATTACATCTGTAATTTAACAATACATTTTTATAAATAAAAGCATAGTTTTAAATTTATTGAATTTTTAATTAAAGTTGCGGACAAATTAAATAAAATGGTCAACATTTGTGGATAACAAACATACATAAATAATTGTATATTAACAAAATTAAACCATATAAAGTTTATACTCAAAATAACACGTTTGTAGGATTAAATTATGTTCAAACAAATTATGAACGCTGCTTTGCTTATTTCCTACATAAAATAGCGGTTATTAGTTGCGAAAAAATAATGAATTGTTTCAATAATCAAAAAGATGCAAGCAAGTTTTCAATATGTTACTTACCCAGTTTCTACAAATAACTGTGTTTTATTCATAACAACAAAATGTTAAATATTTATATATCAAACAAACCGTTATATTTTTTTTTATATTTTACATTGGTAATCACAAGTTTATAAGTTGTATTGTTGTAAAAATATTACACAGCCAAAAAATTTGCAAATCAAAAAGCACAATCCACAGCGTTGCTACTGTTTAAGCTATTAGTGACATTAATTTTTGTTAGTGCAGTATTTATATTTATTATGCAGTTTGTAAATATTACACATACTTGTACTTTTCCGGACATATGTAAACAATTGATTTTGTACTAACATGAAATAAATTATTATTATTATTATTATTATTATTATTATTATTATTATTATTTAACCAAAAAAGTTGTAACGTCTTAAAAGGAGTACGACAATAAGATATCTAATAGACTTTAGCTAGCGCCAGTTGCTAAACAAATTTCTGAATGGTTGACTTTTTAAGATCTACAATAAGCAATTAGGATAAAGCTGGCAAGGCATAGATTATAAAGCCATAATCCACTTTAAAACTTACTAAAATATAATGCAAAAGTAATTTTTCGAATTTAAGAGCACAATTAATTTCAGAACAAAAAAACACACCTGTACATGAATAAGCTTTTACTCTAAGACATATAAAGGACATTATATCATATTTGTTTTTTATAAAAATTAATTTAAAAAATTATATTTACTACCCACACGGTTAATGTATGTCATCCAAACATTGGATATTTCTCATTAAGGTTTACAAAGTCACGAAAAATAGAGTAGATGTCAATTAAGATTACACAAACTCTATGGCAAAGGTAGGGGAGCTCCATACTCGTTTTTAATTACGAGTAAATAATTTGAATTACCCAATTCTCATTCCTGCTAACATCAAGGTTTTACTAAGTTTACAATAAAAAATGTGACAATTATTGATTATAAACAGTAAAGTATTGCAACTATAAGTAAGCTTTTATGAGAGCAATATTATGTTAAACATATACGGTTATAAACTACATTTTTGGCAGAAAACGGCTTTTTTTTTAATCTGAAGCAGCTTACAGGTAATGAAGTAATTACGAATTGGGCTTATACAGCTTGTTCCATGCTTCTAGGTCTGAAAATCTGACAGCACTTAATAGCACGGGCTGTGTCTTTTAAAGATTTTTTGCTTCCTACACAAAAAATGCAATGACATCAAATTTCCAATCACTGAACGATTATATATACACGGTTTAATAATGTCAGAAACAACTGACAGTTAAGGTTCTTAATATATTTTGTATTTTGGAAAAAATAGACGTCTACATCAACCAAAATGTTAGAGATATTATAGTATATTTTGTTAATAAAAACAAATTTGGTTTGATCAGAGATTTTTCTGTCTGTGATTTGCAAACAAATTATTATTCTTTTTTAGCTTATTTATTTTTTTAATCTACAGCTTTATAGTACATATAAGCAAACAGTTTTTTTTTTATTGGGTAGTTATTAAACTTACATCAAGAACGGAGTTTGTTTATTTTTTGCAAGCATCATTCCACTAAGAAACGGGTTTTCTGATAGCTTGCTGCTTATGTTCCGGAATTGATGCAAGTTTTATTTTATTTTACAGATAGTGTTTGAACATAATAATCAAAACTTTTAATAGGTTTTACAGTTTTATATTTTTTTTTGACTAAGCAGACAAATAAATATAGCGAAGTGATCACTATTATTAAAGTATTTTGAATCAAAATTTCATCAAAGTAACCACAAAAAACTAACTCATTTTCTAATACACTATGATTTTGTTGTTTTTTATAATCTTATAAAAAATAAGTTATTTTTTTTGCATTAATTTAAATTTTTGTTTCGTTTGCTATGCGTATTTTGGGAACTGCAAAATTAATTTGGTTTTTAAAATAAACAAAAATTTATGGTGTGCGTGATTTCTTATTGTAGTAGTACCTTGATATAATCTATTGATAAAATAGGAAATCTATTCTAGACTGTTTATCTTAATTCATCATCATCATCATCATCAATCAGCCCTTTGCGTCCACTGCTGAACATAGGCCTCCCCAATTTCTGTCCATTTCCTCCTATCCTGAGCCTCTCGCATCTAGGCTCCTCTTGTTCTCTTTATATCGTCGGTCCATCTTGTGGGGGGCCTCCCCCTGCTTCGTATATCTGCTCTTGGCCTCCACTCCAGTAGTCTCTTGGTCCATCTTCCATCTGACATTTGGGCCACGTGTCCAGCCCAGTTTCACTTTAGCCTCGCCATACGCACAACCACATCTGTGACACCTGTTGTTCGGCGTAGGTCTTCGTTTGTGATATGGTCTTGTAGCGACACGCCGAGCATCGATCTTTCCTTCTTTTGTTGTGCAATTTGAAGCTTTTTTGCGGTTGCGACAGTGAGTGTTGCGGTTTCAGTGCCGTAGGTCATAACTGGCAATACACATTGATCAAACACTTTCCTTTTCAAGCAGACTGGCAGATCGCTTTTGAATACGTCCCAAAGTTTTCCATATGCGGCCCAAGAGAGGATTATTCTTCTTTTAAATTCGCATGTTTGGTTGTCTCTGGTTAATAAAAATAGGTGTATTTGTCTACGAAATCAATATTTCTATCGCCTACATCTATCTGTCTGCTCGGGACCAAGTTTGTCATACATTTTGTTTTGGAATAGTTTATTCTTAGGCCTACGGTATTACATGCTTCCTGGAGTTCTAATAGCATTGTTTTTATATCGTTAAGATCGTCAGCAAGCAGCACTATGTCATCTGCAAATCGCAGATTTGATAGATTTTTGCCATCTATGGTTAAGCCTTTTCTTTCCCAGTTGAGCTTTTTGAAGGCGAGTTCCAAAACCGCGGTGAACAATTTAGGCGATATCGTATTCCCCTGTCTCACGCCTCTACCAATTGGAATGGGTTTGGTGTTTTCGTGGAGTTGAACCGTCATACTGGCGTTTTTGTAGATGTTGTATTTGGTTCTCGTGTAGCGATGGTCGACACGGCATTCCTGTAGTGCTTCCATAACTGCATCTAACTCGACGGTGTCAAATGCTTTATGGAAATCTATGAAGGCCAGTACGAGTGGTCTGTGGTATTCAATACTTTTCTCGACTATTGTTTTAACACTTTGTAGATGGTCATTGGTTCCGTATCTTGTGCGGAATCCTGCCTGTTCCACTGGTTGGTAGAAGTTCAGTTTATTTTCAAGTCTATTTGTTATTATTCTTGTAAATAGTTTGTAGAGAAGGCTTATCGGCCTATAGTTTTCTAGGTCAACTATATCTTTTTTTTTGTGCAGTAAGATCACAATAGCGTTGTTCCATTCATTTGGTACTGTACTGTTGAACAGGCAAATCTTAATTGCATGTGATTATTTCCTACTAGTACGAAGGGTTTAAACATATTCTCTTGTTGCTTGACGGTTTCATTTGTTTTTAACTCTAAAGCGAGTTATTATAGATTAGGCAACAAATTTTATTAATTTTAAAATTGTGAAAGAGATATAATATTCTTTGCAAACACAATTTATGCCGGGTCTTAAACCGTAGAAACGGTTAAGTTGTGGAGCTTTTTGTTTGTTGTTTTGAATTTTGAATAAAATATGTTACACCACAAGAGAATTTTTTAAGAGATCAGCGATGAGTTAAAGATTTATGTTAGATTGAACTAACAGATAGAAGTCCAAATAAAATTGATAAGGTTTACAATAAGTAAATTTGGATTGTTGGAGTTTTATTGTTGATTGTTCAAATTGTTTGAAACAATTGCTCATAATAGTAAAGTTTTTTGTTTATTAGTTAATAAACTATTGGTTTGCCTACATTGAGTTGTAACTGGGCATCAGCATTTTTAAGTCAAACTGAGTTGCGCTTGTAATTTTTAAAATGCCATTTGTCAATTATTATTAACATTAATATAACTACTATATATATATAACTAACTTAATCGTCTTTTATCTTTGCTGGAAGGTGTTTTTTGTAGCACGTCTTATTCTCGACTGACCTAACGCGCAGAGGTTTTGCGACTCCCACTCCGCTATTACCTCACACTTGGTCGTCCTGAACTAGTCTCGGACTTTGTTCTTTTATTTGACTGTGCCTTGATGTATTCTGCGCAGATTAAAGTTTTCTTTGGCTTATCAGTTTTTTCTTTTCTGGTAACGTTGTTTTTATTTTTTTTATCTCAAACAAATCACTTTCTTAATAGATTTTAGTTACTTTTCTTTATAAGTTGCATTTTTGTTTGTGTTTTGACTGAACCTTTTTGATCTGCTTCTTTGTTGCTTTTTGCTGTTTTTCCCTCTTTTTTTGATAAACTGGCGTTTTCTTCATTTAGCAGATTTTGGATGTCTTCTTTGTTTTGCATCTTTACTCCTAACAGAAAGGTAAAGGATAAGTTCACACTTCAATTAACAACTTGTGTAACTTTTCCACATATTAATACAATTTTGACGGTCTTTGATTAACTAATTTTGCTAAAATAGGTATGATTGTCTTATTTTAACGTTTTACTTGCTCATTGGCTGTAGGCAGACCAGCTGTATTTCAAACGTGCTTAATTTCTTATTATAAACATTAATTGTTATACTTTTACTCTTTGTTGGATATAGCAACACGAATTTTGTGAAACTATGTATGACTGCAAATATGTGGTTGTAATTCTTGGTTGTGTTTAATAGTCCTAAATGATCCACGTTATACGTATGAAGCAGTTTTGTTTTTGGAAACGGATTTAAGAATTTCTCACAACAATGCATGGCACACAATTTCCAACTATATTCTTAACTTGTGTTTCTAGCTCTGGTATGTAGTACTCTTGTTTAATAGGTTCTTTTGTTTATTTGACAGAAAAGTGCTCCTTTTTATGACTTAATCGAATAATTTTTGTGATTATGTTATTTGGAATAACTTATTGTATTTGATCATTTTATATGGCGGCTTGTTGTTATATAATAATTATCACAATTTCTTTTTTTCAGAAGTTGCTTAATTTCTCTAATAATACTGAGACAATCAGTATTATTCTGGGTTACTTTGAACTTAGTAATAGTGCTGTCTACTAACAGTTATACCTTGTATTGGCTGAGGTACATGTGGATGTCTTGAGCTTGCTCTGCGCTATATTTAGTAGTTATACTTCTCTAACAAACAGCACCCGTTGTGTTACTTTGGTTGTCAGATCTTTTTTTTCTATGGTTTTTTAGAAAGCGGAACAATCAGTGATTATTGTTTGTAGCTTGAATAGATTTGTAGTATTTCCTTTAGGATTCTCAACACAGCTCATTAGTTGATTCCAAATTTAAACGGAACTTTTTTTTAGCATATTGCTTAATGGCTTTGCTATTTGTGCATATCTCTTGATAGTTTTTTAAAAATATCTTGTCAGTTCTGGGAAATGTCTTTATTTTGGATGGAAATACTTTTTTCTTTTTTAACTTATGTCACAAATTTGCATCACTTTATTTTAAATAACATTTTTTTACTTTTATTTGTAATCTGTATTCTGAAGCGGTTTTTAGTGTTTCTAGTTTTGACATAGTTTTTTTTAATTTGTTGCAGGTATTATCAGGTTGTCCTTGTATGTAAATACTGTTTTATTTCTTGATAAGTTTTGAAACACTGCTGGCAAATTACACAAACCAAAGGGTACTTGTTTAAATTTGTACTGCCCTTGACGCGTTTAAAACGAAATGTATTTACGGCTGTCTGTTTCAACGCTTGCATGAAAAATATTAGTTTTTAAATCTATTGTACTATATATTGTTGCATTTTGAAGTCATATTATAATATTTGATTATTTTTTTTATATATTTCTTTTCAATTTCTACACAATCTTGTAGTTCCATCCTTCTATTGACTATTACCACTGGACTTATTTAGATGAATTTGTTTTAACAACTTTTTTTTCTATAACTGTTCAATTTAATTATTGAGTGTTTTTCTTTTTGAAAATGGTAGTCTTTGGGATCGTAATGAGATTGTTTTGTCGTCTTTCACAATGATTTTTATTTCTATTTTGGTATTTATCTTATTTGGTTTATAGGTTTTATTGATTTTCTTGACTGTATTTTTTGCGTTTTTGCTTCAGTTTGTCTTTGCAGCTCAGATGCGATGATTTTTGTTTGTTTATGATCAAGTTTTTCTCAAAGTAACATAGCGTTTGAACATAATTATTTCCAAAACTATTTAGTAGCTAGTAACGTCGATTTTTTTAGGTTTGGACATTAACATAATTGGTTGATACACATCTTCTTTTATCAGATTTACTTGGCTACTTGAATTGAACAATGCGTTGATTATGGCACCTGATGACAATCTTTATTGACATGTTTCCATTTTCTTTTTTGTTTAAGGAATGGACGCCTGTCTTGACTAGAACTGCACTGGTTTGCTTTATAGTCATACTGGTTGTATTTAAAACATTTGGGCACTTTATTCTTATTCTTACATTCCAACGACTTGTCGCAGTTGTAACATCTGGGTTTTGCATTGTTTTTGACGGTTTTTCTTTTGATTCCGTTAGTTTTTATTTTTTGCAAAAGTGATTTTGTTTTATAATTTGTATATATTTGTAGTTTTTCTTTAAATTAATAAAATTTTTGTTACCGTATAAAACTAGTGTATTTGCAATGCTAACTGGCATGCTATCAAAAACATATTGAATATGAGACGACGTCTCAATGCAGCTTCTACTAGCAAGTTCTCTCATAACAAGCAAATGTTTTTGAGATGAATTGTTTTTTTTTATAAGCATATAGTGCAATTCTGCACTATCTGTTTGTTCAAAAAACTCTTTTAGCAAAGAGTTTTTTAATTGCCGCCAAGTGTTTATTTTGACTGTATATAAAAAGTTTGGCTAAACTACTCACATTTCTTTTTGCAAAGATTAACTTTTGTAATTCATTCCAGTTAAGTAAAATAGCGGTTTCTTTAAATTCCTCAACTTATTTTTTAATCAGAAAATTATCGTCGGCATTGAAGAATCTCACTGATTTAGGTATTTTGTAGTTGATTTTTTGTTGATGCTATTTATGTCTGTAAGACACCACCATTTTATTCCGGGTTGAGCCAAGTTTGTGGAATTTAATAAGCTAACACGAAGTTGCAATGGTTATTTATTTAATAAAAGTAAGTGCATTACATTAACTTTAAAATAACTAAACATTTTAATTGTCTTTTATTGTTGCCGGGAGATGTTTTGCGATTCTCACTCCGCTACCACCTCACATTATTTTATATTTTTTAGAGTTTATTTTATGAGAGTAATCACATGAAGAATTTACGTTTTGAGTAGCTGTGCGGAGTATGTGTTGGTTTTGTTGAACTAACCAACATTATTGTTGATACACTGTATCTGGTAGTAAAACCTTAAACGTAACATCCAAAGTCATGCTGTGCACTGGTAGTTGAGGCTTTGGGGATTGTACTATAACTGCAAAACATTATCAAGTTTACACAGCTCAGTTGACTTTGAAGTTGTATGCAGGCCACATTACATTAGTAAAAAGCATTTATAAACCACTTTATAAGAATATACTTTGGAGTTATGTTAATTATAGGTCTGTTCCAACATACAATTTGGACGGTTTGCAAACCGTTCAAACTGTGCACACAAACAAATATTTGTCATCTTTAGGCAATCTTTTATACACAGTAATTTGTTTGTGTGCATAGTTTGAACGGTTTGCAAACCGTCCAAATCGTATGTTAGAACAGACCTATTGTGACTAAAATTATGGTATACATGTATTGATGATATGATGGGGATTTATTGGATCTTATGCTAGAGAGACATTCTATATTAGGTTTAATTTATGGAAAAGCGCACAAGAACAATAGCGGGTTGTAGCGGTGACACATTGATGCAAAAAGACGAAATATACCGCATTAACTTTAACCCAGCGCAGTGGGACAAAAACGGAACAAAGTGTTTTTTGCAGTAAATTTATGCGGTCGGACAATTTGACGGCAATTGATCATTTGCTAACAAACCGTTGAAACAATTATTTGTGATTAATTAATTAAAATACGACGTAAACTCACGGTGTGGTGGATAGGAGGTTTATTGTTTGATGCGTCAGTTATATAAAAATTAAATTTTGAAAACTGAGTTATATTATTGGAAGTATGTTTACGTTGTGTATAAGTAATAACAAATTTGTCAACATATTCCATAATTTTTGTCATCTTCATTAGTCTGAGAAATTTTTATGGCCAATCTCTGACTCATTGTCTTTGATGTTTATAACTTATTAAAAACTGGGGTCTTCTTTTGTTTTAATTTTTGCTACAAAATAATTTCGGAACTTTAGTATGTTAATGCTAAAATACTAAAACATTACTAACCGTAACTTGAAAGTTTTGATTGATTATTTGTGCATACATTCTTGATTATGGTATTAGCTATTTTACATGAAAGTGATATTTTAGTCAATGTAAAACTAAAATAACGAAAAATTGACATACAAAAACTAGTACTTTTAAAATTTAATTTAACAGTCCATTGGTTTTAACAAAGATGTAACTACTTTTTAAATTATGAAACTCAAATAAAAATTTTATAAATTTAATGATAATATGTAATTATATTAACAACAATTTTATTTTTTTATAAATAAAAGATTCATTAATTGCCTTAGTAAAACCACAACAAAAGGAAAAAAAAAATGAAAAAAATAGGATGTAGAAAATTCCTTTGAGGATGTAAAAATACGTATAAATTTTTGTACATTAAAAGGGTTAAGGGTATTTTATATTAAGCCTTTGAAGGATCTAATTTCAGATGTTGATTAATTAATGTCTCTTTAAAGAGACAGTTTTATCAGTATGCTCCATTTATAAATCAATTTATTCAGGACGCTTCTCTCAAAGTCATCTTTAGCTACGTTTTAAAATTGCTATCAAATTTTCAATCCTTTTTAATAATCAATTTTATGCAATAATAATTTATGCTTAAGTAGCGTTAATAAATAATTATAATTAACAATAATAATGGCTAATTAATTATTTAAATGTTTGAATAAATAGTATCCATTTAAATATTTAGTTAGCAAAAATAGGTATCAATTCAAATACAATTTAATATTAATAACGCTAAAATAATTACACATGAAGATTGATTACATAAAAATTATTAACACTCTAGCCAGAAAAGTTATTGCATTACATTTAAATATTTTTAAATTGCTGTTTTTTATTTGTTGTGTATTAAGATTTAATGGCTGTTTGTAAGTTGGGTATAAATTTTTAACTTCTAATTGAGCCTGAAAATTTCTTATATTTATTGATTTTTACATTTGTAAATAATATATAAACTTATACATTATAGATGATTTACTACAAAGATTAACTATTTTGTATTAAATTCAACTTATTTTAAAATTCAAGGTAATCTGAATGAGTAGCAGTTACGAAACTAAATCTATTTGCAATAAAAACGAGGATTTTGGAAGATCGCCAAGTGTGTCCTTACACTTTCAACGATGTGTTGTATGTACCCAAGGAAGGAACTATAAAAGTGTAAAAGTATATAAAATAAAATAAAACCGAAATCCTTCCCCGTCTGGCTTTAAGTGCTGCCTGAAACGCGTCTCTTTCCTTTTGGGTTTATTTCAGAATACGACCGCTGATTTAATACGCAATGATGGCTGTTTTATACCGCGATTTCCCAAAGCAACACGGAGACAAGAAAAAACATCTATATTTATATTCTACAGAAGGCAAATTCGTATCCAAACATTAAGTTATTATGCTTGTGGTTTTCTTTTTTATATATTGTCAGATGATTTCGATTTCAATTTTGCTAATGGCAGGATTTATTTTATTTGTTTACTTTTTTATGCTTATAAAGAGTACTTCAAAGGAGAACAATAGAAAATGTAAATAATTAATGTATATTACAAGGCTTGTAATATACATTAAAGGTAGCCGACATTTGTATTATTATATTTTTAATGCCAGAAAACTCAAGAGCGTATGTTCCAAGTTAATATTAAACAGGCGCGGTATAAACTCAATTTATTTAATTATTTTACATTATTTTTGTTATCCATATTTTTTGTGTAATTTATAAACCGGATCATTTATAAATTGTTTGTTATGTGTCACATAAAAAAAAATCAGATTTGATGAATAAAACTCCATTTATTGAAATTGACATTTTTTTTTAAATTAATAGCTACAAATACGTACTTTTACGTTAAAATAATTGTAGATAGATAAAAAATATTTTTTATGCAAATTTTTAATTTATGGTTTTATTCTTTTAGTCTAATTATTAGTCTAGTTTGTATTTATAATAATGTCATCACGGCATGCTGTTTAGTATCATTATTTTATGTGGTGTATTGTAATAGTGTCTTTACTCATTACGATGCAAAATATTTGATATTTAAAGGTATGTTGTTGTTAAATTCAGGAATGACAGCTCTGTTGTGAGTGAGCTCTCACTTATCTTGGCTCGTACGTTGCTTCACGCTTCCGTACATTGTTGCCAATAACCGCCTTTACTATACACTAAGAAAATAAATATCACTGGTTACTGCCACATATACAATTACGTACATGTGCAAGAGCCAGTGATTACATTAATAAGAAGAAAAGGAAAAACAGGATGAGTACTCTTCTTGAGTCGGAGCTCCGGCGACTCTGTCACAACACAGGGGGGAGCCTCGGTCGGGATGAGTTAATAGTTATATAAATTTTAGGATAAGTGACAAGGATAAACGAAGAATATTACAGAACTATCTTAGTGTGTTTTATGTACTGCAGTAGACAACAGTATACTTTGACGTTTTTAGAGATAACGAGTAGTGCCATGCTTGTCGGTAAGTGGATGTCTATTGAGATAAGGTTTCGCCATAGAATAGATTGTGCATTAGTGAATCGAGAGCATTCAAAAAATAAGTGATTGGTAGTACCTACTTCACCACAGACGCAGAGTGGGTTATCCACAATATTGATTTTAAATGGATGCTAAGGAGATCGCAAATGTCCAGATCTAAGTCGACATTCATCTATTTTAGAGTAAAATGGAAATTTGTTAAACCAGGGCATTTGGTTTACCACTTAATTTATCTGATTGAAGTAGGTAGTTCCTTTGCTTTGACTATTGATATTGAATTGTTGTTGCCAAGAACTTAAGCTGTCTTTGCAGAAAACTAGCATAGAGGTCGGTGTAATTGATAGTGATATCATTACACCGCCTCCCATGTCCCAGTCCCGCTACATAGTCTGCCTGTTTGTTGCCTTGTATGCCTTTGTGGCTTGGCACCCAACAAAATTGAGTTACCAGACCTTTGCTTCATAATTCAAAGATCATGTTCTTAATATGAGAGATCTAAATGTAGTCTTTGATGCTAGATGCGTAAGAACATATAGCATTAAGGGAACTTTGGGAGTCAGAAAATATTATAGTTTTAGCCCAATTATTAGAAGAGATTAAGAACAGAGCCCTATAAATGGCATATAGTTCAGCGGTAAAAACAGATGAGAGATTAGGAAGTTGTCCTGTTTCTTCCAACTTTAATGATGGAATCCATATTCCAAACGCGGTCGATCGTGTGTTAAGTTGAACCGAACCGTCAGAAAAAATTTGATGTAATTAGGCCAGCGTTGAGATGAAAATTCCTCAAACACTGCATTGATTGCGGAGATATGGATTTATGAAGAATGGAGTCGTATCTAACTTGTATGGATAGGGATTGGCTAGGAGATACAAATAATTTGGAGCTATTATTAATCACGCGGTCATATTGAGAAATTTCATTAAAAGCCAAAATTAAAGGACAACCTATTGCTGGCCAAAAAGGATAGCTCCCATACAGATTCTTATTGTCCTGTTTTGAATTCTGTTTAAAATTTTTAAGTTAGATTTTTTTAGGCAAGATTTAACAAAGGCTTTGTAAAAAATAAGAAAGATTTCCGGGTCTCTTCTCCAGTAAGTGCCTGCAACACTTCTCAAAATGTTAATGCCTTGAGAACAAGATTTTTGAAGTACATTGACGTGGTTACTTCAAAACAATTTGTTGTCAAAAGTGACACTAAGAAATTTATAGAAGGGTACTCGGACAATAGGAATGTTATTAACACTAGGATAAACATTATTAGGTATGACATTACGTGACCGGCCTGAAAAAAACATTGACCTGCGTTTGTCAAGGGAGAGTTCTAACTTTCTGCTAACAAGGCGACTGAAGGTCTGTGCTAGTACTAGATTGATATTTTGGATAACACTATCTGGAAAGTATCTTGATGAATAAATATCAAAATCATCTGCATAGGAGATGATTTTTACCGAGGGAATAGAGGAGTGTACTAGGTCATGTATGTACATGTTAAAAAGCAGGGGGAACTGAGAGGGCTGCTTTGAGGGAGTACGATGGAAGAAGAAACAAGCCCCTCTTCCGCGGATGTTTCTGCCAAGTATAACCGTTTTTCAGACACCAGTTCGATGATAATGTTGATGAGCTAAGGGGGCAGATTCAAATTAATTAGAACAGATTTTAAGTAAGCTATGCACACATTATCATAAGCTCTTTTTATATCTATAAAAGTAACACATAGACATTTTTTTTGGGCCAAAGCAGATATAACATCACAGTATATAGTCGTGACGTTCTCATAAATACTGTGGCCTTTTTTAAAACCTGTGATAGAACCTGTAAATATAGAGTTCATCTCACACCATCTTTCTAATCTCACTATGATGATATTTTCAAAGGTTTTACAAACACATGAAGAAATGACAATTGGTCTAAAACTAAATTCCATGTCCGGAGAAGGTTTTCCTTTTGGTATGGGTACAATCTTGATAGTTTTCCAACTATCAGGAATTATTCCATATTCAAAGATATAATTAAATATGTCCACCATAATTATTATTTATGCGCTGTAATTACTCATTTATTGTTTTATTTTGTATTACTCGATACTAAATAATTTTTATTTATTTCCACAGAGTGATGAAACTACTGTAAGTAGAAAATGTTATCCGGCGATGAGACACGAAGATCTTTAGTGAGCAAAGGAGCTTCTTGCAACATAGAATAGGAGATGTTATCATTTCCCATAGCTGAATCCTTTCTGTGAGCAAGGACAAAGTTGAGTTTGCTCATTTGTCTAGATGCAGTCGAATTAGCAACATCTAGCAAGGTAAGCACCAAATGGTGTCAAACGTATGGAGGGGCTAGTTTTGACAGAAATTCTGAAACCCAAGTCTCATCTTTGGTGGGAGTGACAGGTCTAGTAATTCTTAAGAATTTTTTAATAGTTGACCATACGTAAGAAGGTGAAGAGTTTCGGCTAAGAGTACTGCAAAAACTTTTAAAGCTTTCTCTCTTTATGCAAAGCAAAAGTCTTTAAGCTTGGGCAATAGCATTTCTACCCGCGTCAAGATGCACCAGTTTCCCTGTACTGCGGAAAATAGTTAGGAAGCGCTTTCTTTTGTTGATCGCCTCAGAACAATTCTTATCCCACCATTTGGCAGAGATAATATCTCTATATGACACCCAATCTATTTTTTTTTTATATATTTGATTATAATGAGTGTACGGAGCATACTGAGACTGAATGAGGTGAATTTTGGTAATAATAGGGAAGTGAACACTTCCATAATGCCCGTACTAATAGTCAGAGATTAAATCTCGGATTAATCCTGGATTCATGAATCCGAGATGTATTTTGTTATTTGTTGATTGGCTCTAAGCCAATTCACGGATATCATTAGTCGCGATCGACCAATGCATTGCTCGCTAATTCTCGGATCGAGTTGAAAACTATGCAACCGTCAATATTGTCCTAGATTTAAATAATCTTGGGTCAGCCCAAAATTGTTTATTACTGTGTCATATATTAATTCTGACATTTGGTAATAAAATACATTGGCCGATCGCAACTATATTCACCATCACGATATCCGTAAATTGGCTTAGAGCCAATCAACAATTAACAAAATAAATCTTGGATTTACGAATCCGAGATTTAATCTCTGACTATTAGTACGGGCATAAGTGTCTTGCAGTGTTATCAAATGACATTTTAAAGCAATATCAGGTGAGGCTATAACTAGGTCGATTACGTTGATGTGGATGTTAGTAGGCGACCCATCATTTATAATAATGAAACCCAAGAAATCTATCGCAACTTCTAATTCCAATCCATTGCGGTTATGATAATGGTAGCCCTAGAGAGGATGGTGGAAGTTAAAGTCTTCAACAATAAAAAAAGGCGATGATAAGGACGAGAATATTTGTTTCCAAAGATTTCTATTCAACAACCGATTAGGGGGATAGTAACATGAGAAAATATTGAGGTTAGACATAGAGGACTGAACAAATTGGAAACAAGGTGAAACATTGAACGTAGGAATTTTGGATTTAACATAGATATCACGGCTAATGAACGAGGATACTCCTCCATAGCCATCATCTCGTATGTTGTGGAAAGAGCTGAACCGAGGAATTGCAAAATGTTTATTTGGACGAATCTAAGTTTTACACAGAGCAACTGCATTAATCTTTAATTCACGCATTTTGCGTAACAATTAAGGTTTTTTTGTTATAACTAGATTGGATATTCCAACTAACCAGACGTATCGGCGCATGAGTCAATATTTGATTGTGATACTAAGTTGTTCAGGGACGTGATAAGATTAGACATAGACGGGATTGATTTGTTTGAGTTTTGAAAGGAAAACTGTTCAAGAGCTTAAATTTCTACCAAGTTATAAATGAACGATGCATTGGTAAAAGGTCTTTCATCTAAGGAGGGGTACGCTAAAAGGGTCATAAGTCGAGGAACCGGGCAGGGACTGAAGAGATAAGTTTTTTTGGAAACGGAGTTTTTCTGGGGACTTACAATACGATCTTTTCCGCTTGGGGAAGTTTTCCCTAGATGGTTCGTACTTGGAAATAACTGGGTCTCTGATTGATCGATCATGGTACGCAATCTGATTGATGGGTTGGGAGACAGCTGAGGAAAAAAGTTGACGGGAAATTTGCCGGGGGATTTCGGTCGTAGGAAGGGATTGGGGAAAATTTCTATCTAATTGAGTGGAAGGGTTATTAAAATTAGAAGGATTTAGTTGTGAAGCTTCATGGAAGGAGTGACCATAAAATGCCATAGCTTGCTTAGTTTTAGACTGCAAATTTGTTAGGCTAATGATGACTTAAACTCATTGGAGTATTGCAGGCCTTTGCAGAAAATACAACATGGAGCATCAGGTTTGCTGCAAATTTTTATTTTGTGTTGATCAGAGCACAAGGGGTATTTACTACTGCTTTTACACACCTTGGAAGTGTGGCCATACCGCATACAGTTAAAACATTGGATAACTTTGGAAACATACACGGTAATAGGAAGGGAATTGAGGTTAAAGATAAATTTTTTGGGAAGAACATGCCCTCTAAAAGTGATCAATATAGTGCTTGAGTTTTCATCTGGATTTTGAACTTTTCTGTTAAACCTTCCAACCTTTAACACGTCAACATTAAGAGAGTTACTGGCATTGTTTTTAATCTCGGCCACGTTAAACTTGCAGTCGACTCCACATACCAAACCCTAACATGATATGTGGTGGGACGGAATATAGGACTTCAAATCGTGGCTAATACAAAAGTTGCCACTCAACAACTCATTAGCATCTATCTTTCTCGAAAAAAAACAGCTACTCTGTTTTTGCTTCTAGCGTCAACCTTAGTAGCACCAACCACCTTATCTTTTTGAATTTTACTTCTAATTGCTAGCGGGGAAATATTTTGGTTGTCGATCGGTTCTATATAGACTTGGTAGGGACCAATGTCAAAAGTAATAAATCTTTCCACCAACGGAGTGATAATTCTTATCTCGTGTGTTGAGATAAGGGGTTAAGTAGTTAAGATATTAGTTGAATTATCGTTTGCTGAAACCATGATTACGTCTTCAATGCCGTTATTACCATCCCCATCACCCCCAGCGGGGGCGCTAGGGTCTCCCATGCGGTTGGCTTGTCTGAGCCAGGCTCAGACAAGCTCATCTTGAATAAACTCACTTAATAAATAAATGTCACACACCCTGAGTTTTAAAGAAATAAATTAAAAGGGAATAAGGATGGATGTCACGTTGTGGCTTACACTGTAATAAATAACCAGCGAACAACACGACTAGTTTGATTCGAGGTTCGAAGCCGAGATTTTGAAGGTATAATAACAAGTGAAATATCTAAACAATAAACACATTTTGCATTTTGATTTTAATAAATATGCAATGTAAAATAGAAAAAATAGTATAAATAACTTGTTTTATAAAACTATTTTTATTGCTCTAGGTGGAGCCGTTCGTTTGATTATTTATTTTTATTGCATTTGTCTTTTAAATCACTTGCTTTTGACTTAGTGACTAGTCTCTTATATAACTCGTTCTTTGATATACTGTTTTTAGGATTATTACATTATATTATTTTTTTAACTTTGCTAATTACGCAATAAAAGTATAATTAAAAAAATATATCTATCCTAATTTACCAAATGAATATCTCAATAAACATCCCCCTCTCATGCACATTATCTTTAATTATACAGAAGGTTGCCCAATAAAAGCGATATACGCGTTACGTTTATGGAATCCGTTTTATGTGACCAACGTATATTTTATAATAGCGATTAATACGCCAATCGCACCCAGATATGACATTAACTGTCCTAAGAGGTATAAAACTTAATCCTAGATTGCAGCGACCATCCACACGTCCTGCGGTTTAGTGGACAATTAAATTCGAAGGGCGGAGAAAAAAGCGAAATTTTATAGTCGGAATAATAAAAAGCAGCTTTTATAAAAATGCGACCCAATTAAAATTTAATTATGTGCTGGGACAAATTGAATTTTCTTTTCATTGCGTGTTGGTGCTGAATTTATTGACTTTTTCAGATATTTACAATTATGATCAAAAATATGTACAGCATAAATTGCGCTCATATTTTATATAATTAATATTTAATTAAACACTGTATGAAACTAGGGTTTTACTTTTTCAGTTAGTAACGGCTTCTCTATTAAACAGAATAAATGAATTACATATTTGTAAAAATAGAATGAAATGAAATGAAATAAAACACTAAAACAAAAAATATTTAATAAATGTACATAGATTATGTAAAGAAATCAATACTATAGGTTTATAATCTTTATACAGGGTGATTGGGAAGGAACCTCTAATATTTGGAGCAAATTGAATAAAAAAGCTCAATAAACGTATAGTCAAATATTAACAGTTAATGAGATTAGCAATAAAAATATTTTTATGGTAAAAGCTGTTATTATTTATTTATTTTATAAATGTTCACATTTATTTTGAAGTTTGTGATTTAAACGCTTGTTTTATATCTGTCGCATTTATTTTTACAAGTGAGTTTGTTTAGCTGGTATTGTCTTTAGGATGATGATAATAATTTGCGGTTGCATTTTTGCAATTGAATAAATGGATAAATTTAAAGATGAAGCTCATTTCACCCGTGTTGGGGTAAATAACTGTCAGAATGAATATGAACAACGAAGAGTGACTTTCAGCATTGTGTTAAATGATCGTCTTACTGGAGCTAGATATTTAAAGTTTTTAGAACATAATGTTCTATTAATTTATCAATTATTTTAACAATCATTTTCCACAACGTTAGATTGATTGTAGTAGTTTCTAAATTGGCCATTGAGATCATCAAGTGTGAATCCATTTGATTACTATCTTAGGGTAGGGATGATTTGAATCATACAAGTGAAGTACTACTTAATAGGATTGTTAATTGTGCAGCATTTATAAAAGAAAATTACCGTGCATTTCAACGAGCTATCTACAAATCTGATGCATACATCGAGACGGACTTCTCCTCTCGTGTGTTTGTGGTGCGCGATAATAGTTCCACACAAACATACGGGACCTACAGTTTAACGTGGAATCCGAACCACACCACTACTAGAGGGGTTTACTAGGCAAATACTTTGCTGGTTTTCCATTGCCTTGCAAAGGAGGCGACCGCTTATATATTATTTAAGTCTCGGGAAACACTGAATTTTGAAGGTAATTTCATATGTCCTACATCCTTGAATTGTCAGTCAATATAGAATTCTCAGCAAGTTTTGTATTACAAGTAAATATTTTTTTAGATGGCATTACGTCTTGTATTTTATTTGAACAATGCTTATGGAAATATTTATAGAAAATGCAAAGATTTGCAACATTATGCCGGTGCGTCAATGTTAGGTCAGCAATGTTCCAAATAGCTGGTTTTGGATTAAATTTAGAAGAAATAGTGTAGTTTTGGATGCTCTTCTTCATACTTAAGAAACATATTTAATACAAAAAAATTTAAATACTAGTTTGAGCAAAAGTTGTCACCCGATGTCAAACAAGACTGTAATTTATTTAATAAATGAAAAACATTAGTTTTGCTTTTGGATTATGTTTATTTGATGTCTAATTTTTTTTTATTAAGTAGAAAAAATGATAACGACCAAGCGGCCGTTGCCAGAATTGATGACCATACGGGTTCGATTTATGGCATTTTCCATCACTGTTGTCAGAACATCCGGCAATAGGTTTTTGCATTTCTGACGGATATTCTCTTTGGCGGCTTTAAGAGTCCAAGGCTTGTTAATATAGACACGTGACTTCAAGAAACCTCACAAAAAAAAATTAGAATTGTTAAATTAGGCAATCTTGCCGGCAAATGCAAATCACCAAAACAAAAGATTAAGCGATCCAGAAATGAAGCCTTTAAAATATTGATTGTGGGTCGTGCAGTATGCGCTGTTACTCCATACTGTTGGAACAACTTGTTCTCCAGTCCTAATTCGTCCAGTTGAGGTAGTAGAAAGTTGTTGAGCATGTTTCTGGAGCTATCGGCGTTCACTGTAGTCGTTTAGCCCGCGGCGTTTCCTAAAAATTAAGGCCCGATGACGCCTCTAGCGTAAACACTACACCATACAATAACTTTGAGCGGATGTAATGACTTTTTGTGTGTTATACGCGGATTTTCGGTACCCCAAAAGCGATCATATTGCTTATTTACGTATTCACAGAGATGGAATTAGGCCTTGTTGCTCAAGATAATTTTTGATAAATAGTTGTTTTTTTTGTGGTGGAGATTCAGCATGGCTTAAGCGTAGGTTACACGCGCTTGGCGGTCAACGGTTAGCAGCTGATGCACTGTTTGCACTTTGTAAGGAAACACCTTCAAGTCTTTTACCAAAATTCTCTGTAAAACATGCCGATTGATGACCAATTGCGTGGCACGTTGTCTGGTTGTTACTCCGGGGTCCTCTGCGACATCTTCAGCCACAGCCGCAATATTCTCAGCTGAATGGATGCAAGAAAACAAAGACCCGAAACAAAAACAATTAATGTAATATGAGTATACTTAAAGATCCTAGCATCAAAAGAGAGGCGGAAAAAGAAATAAACAAAAAGATATGTAAAAAAATCAACAAAACTAATTCAGTAAAAAAACAAATAACAGTTTTAAATAAAATTACCCAAAATATCAAGAAGACACATCTGAAAGAAGGGGAAGAAAAGAAAAAGAAAAAATCATGGATAAAAAAATTAAATAATAAATTTAATGAAGCAAATAAAAAGTAAAAAGAACAACAATAAAGAATACAGAAAAATTAACAAGACAATAAAGCAAACAATCAGAAAGACCAAAGAAAGAAAAAGAATGGAAGCATGCCAAGTAAGAAAAATTGCAGTAAATATGTGACGTTTTTAATGTACACCAAAAATTAGAGAATTGACTGGTAAAACAAACAAAAAAACTTATTAAGCTGGTGAACAATGAAAGAAAGATTATCATAAACTAAAACTTGAAAAAAACGTGGAAGAAATATCTCAACATTGTTGAAAATGAAAAAAAAAATAGGAACACCAATCATCAAAGGAGAAACAGGTCCGCACATCCTAGAAGAAAAAGTGAATGCAGCAATAAAACAAATAAAAGATGGGAAAGCGACGGGGCCTGACGACATACAAGTTAGAATCCTGAAACTACTAAATAAAAAGCACATCAAAAGTCTCACTAACATATTTAATCGAATATACAACTCGGGTAGCATACCAAAAAAATGGTTAAAGTCAAAATACATCGTATTACCAAAGAAAGTGAGATCAAAAAAATGTAAGGAATATAGAAGTATCAACCTCGTAAGTCATCTTCTCAAAATATTACACAAGAAAATTTACAACACATTCACAGGAAAGCCACTTTTCTCAGTACAGGTGCTCTTCCAAAGAAGCAGAGACGTAAACTGCAATATCTACGTATGCATAATTGATTACCAAAAAGCTTTTGATCAAGTGTAACATCATAAGATGATAGAAATCTTAAAACCATTACCAACTTGTACTGGATCCAGGCTACATCCCTGAAAATTGAAGATGAACAAGTAGAAGACATTAAAATATCGAGAGAGGTAAAACAAGGGTGCATACTTTTGCCAATTCTGTTGAATGCATACTCTAAATAAATTTTTTTAAAAACCCTTGAAGACACAAAAAAAGGCATTTTACTGAATGGAGCTAGACTGAATAACATCAGATATGCCGACAAAACAACAATACTCGCTGACTTTCTTAAAGGACTTCAAACACTATTAAACAAAATTGTAGCGGATAGTAAAAAAATTAAACTTAATATCAATAACAACACAACAAAGTTTAAGGTCATAAGCAAAAAAAAAATACCCAATGTAAATCTGTACTTTCACAATAAACAAACAAAGAGATTGAGGCAGATAACATACTTAGGCACAATTGTGAACAAAAACTGGGACAACAATCAAGAGATAAAGAATAGAATTAGAAAAGCTCGAACCACTTTTAATATAATAAATAACCTCTTCAAAAACCACAAACTCCATCAAACTCTATCTTGATACCAAATTAAGCATGTTAAGGTGCTACAAATGCTTGATATTACTATACGGAGTCGAGTTTTGGACACTCAATAAAGCAACAACAAAAAAGCTGGAACCAAAATTTTAAAAAAATATGGTTATATCAACGCATCCTGCGGATATATTAGAAGGACAGAGTAACAAACATAGAAATCCATCAAAAACCGCAAACTTCAATATCTAGGCCACATTATGGGGAACGAGAACAGATATGCCCTATTACAAGCCATCATTCAAAGCATGATACACGGCAAGCAAAGTTCAGGTCGGTTGCAGAATCTTAAAGCGTGGTACGGGAAGACGTCAAAAGAGCTCTTCAGAATAGCAAGCAATAAAGTGAAAATAGTCATGCTGTTACAGAAATAATTTAACAAACAGAAGCAGATAAAAAACAGAAAAGAACCTACATTCAATAACTAAAAATAGACGTACTTATTCTATAGAAAAACCAGAGTTAATCTCAAAATAAATTGCACTAATCGCCAAACAGAATCTACAGGTTTAGTGGATAAAAGCCCCACATGCTAGTAGAACTTTCACAAAAGCATATAAAAAAAGTTTGAGTTTAGAAATAATAATTCTCTGTTGTTAGCAGATTATGTTAATTACATGCACCATTAATGATTAACCTATTGTCTAATTAATTGTTGTATTTTACAATATATTCTTTGTTTAAAAAAAATGAAGCACACTAATAGAGCAGATGTAAAGCACATATAAATAGTTAAATTTTAAAGGCACATGTCTCACTTATAAAAAAACTATATCTATTTATCTATTATATATCATCTGAGAGTTTATTTTCGTGTCCCTTATTTATCTTACTAATCTTGTTTGATATAATTTTTAGTGTTTTAATGCCGCAAGTGCAAATTTTCACTAAATTACACCATTTAGCTAGTTTAAGACTTTGTAAAATTAATAGACGTCAATCTACAAAACGCCAGTTTAAATGAAAATTGAAGAGATTGGCCGAACAAAATACCAGAAAATCGTAGTAGAAGCAGAGTAACAGAAAAAAGATGTTCGACTCTTAAAATAAATAAAGATATTCGGCAGAACCAACTCGAGTGATTAGAATAAAAAAAGCAATATAAGTCCTTTTTTTATATATTCTGAGACCATAAAATTCATGCTGTTACATTGATACAGTTTTAAAACCCATTTTACTTCTATACATTTAAGACCACCCATAAGCCAGCAAAATTGCAAAATAATACGCAACCTTTTTCTAGACCAAAATAACATTAATTGTTTGCTTTGGCCTTTAAGATCACCAAACATGAATTTTATAAAACATATCTGGGATCTGTTGAATAGAATATTGCGTAAACCATCTGACTTCCAGCATGCCCAGAAGAGTTTGTCTGGAATATATTAAACAGAAAACTGCGTCGTTTACCGCATTCCCCAAACAAACACCTCAAGACGCATAGACCATGTAATTTCTAGCATGCCCAAAAGAGTTGATAAAAGCATAAAAGTACGCGGAGATATAACGCATTATATTTTTTTTGTTATTAATAATATTTTTCTATAGTAATTTAATCAATTGTATATGTACACACTAACTATTTTCAATAAATTTCAGAGTTGTACCTCAATAACATAGTTGAACAAAAAAATGAACTTTTAATTACTTTTTCTTTGACTGTTATTATAATTTTGAAGAAGATTTTAAACAAAATCGAAATATATGGTATTTAATATATTTTGTATTATTTTTTTTAAAACTTGACTAATAAACCAGTTATATAAAAAAAAGTCCGTTCGTACCGACAATTATTAAAAACGCGCTCAGATACAGATTGCAATCAAAAGATTATATCTCCGAGTGTTGTTTGAATGCACATATAAAAAGATTTAGAACGTATGTTGTAATATTTTGTATACCAAGTTTTATTTAATTTTATATTTTTCATATATTTGAACAATAGTTATAGTTCAAATAGATTTCTTTAAATGTAGGGCAAGTATAATAATACATTTTTGTTACCCTAAAACCTATAATTTGATCAACTCTCTTTTATAACTGTTCGCTCTGGCCCTTCTTCTAAACGTATGATCCACTTTATTGTAATATTGCATGCATCATCAAGTAATTTTACTCAGTAAAACACTACGCCGTAGTGTTTGCCCAGTTGGTATTGGACGACCGGGAAATCTACGTCTAAATTTACGCTGCGTCAACACCATTGACGAATTATTACGCAAAAAAAACAGAAACATTTATTCCGCGTTCTTAAGAAGTATAGCGATTTATGTCTTATTGACGTGTATTTGTATCTGTTTACTTCACAAATGTCAAAGCAGAACTGGCATTTACCGACATTTGCAAAAATTATATCTTCTGATAGGGTGGTGACTTTTGCGCTACCTACTATATGCAAAACTGAACAGAAATAAAATAAACTGTTTACATCTGAAGAAATCCTAGTTTTCTAGATACTTTGTCAACAACGTGGTCATTACAGAGAAGATCATGTAAAAAAATAACAACAAACAGAAATTGAAAAAAATTTAGATATAGATTCGTTGTTTAGTTTAATATTTAGTAATGATGATACCTTAAATTATAATTTTAAAACAGTAAAATGTTGAGTTTCTTTAAGTAAAAATTAAACTTGTTAGGAGTGTCCTATTTAGATATTGTTTTGAATGGTTTTTTTATAGATGCTACAGATTCTAACCTTGAAATTTTAAGAAGTTCTACCATATTTGCCAAATTGGTTTTTGAAAAGTATGAAGTAAGGGTGCTATTATCTGCAAAACTATGAGTAAGATTTTTAATTATTCAAAGAAATTTATTAATGAAAATTATTAAAATTAAACTTTGTAAAACAGCAGTACTTTAAGGAACCTCGGCTTTTATGATTTTTTAGTCAGAGTTAAAGACCAATTATTTAAAATATAATTTTTCTATTGTTAAGAAAACTATTAAAAAGATTTACAGATTTATGATCAAATCATATACAATAGAGTCTGTTGATAATATTAGGATGCCATTCCCCATAAAGTACTTTGGAAATGTCAAATAATTGAACACATGGGTTTCTCTTTTTAGGTATACATAAGTTAAACATTTACAATTTTTCAATAATAGACGGTAAAGTACCAGGACTTTAAATTTAGTAAACAATTAGGCAGATAGGTAATTATTTGAAAATAAAAAGTGTTTTGTTTTGCTATGTGGAGGTTTTTGGTTTTAATTTCTTTTTTCAACAATTTTGGCACTTAGCCCCTTTGTTACTTCTGCTTCCTAATTATATTAGTCAAAATAGAAGATAATTTTATTTGCAAATGTTTTAAGAATAATAAGTAGAAATTTATCCATACCTTTGGCCTTTTTTATTTACTTTAAGAAGATAAATTTAACAGACCGTTGCTTAAAATAAATTTGGCCCATTATTTTACTACTAGCCAGCATTGTAGTGAGAGGTTTTAGAATTAGATGCAAATTGGTTTGCAAAACTATCTGAATTTTTATTTAGATCAGTATTTAGATTGTTTTGATTATTTTGAAGATTTGAACTACGTAGTAATAAATTTATTGTTCTATAGAAATTTTTGTTGTTTATGAAAAACTAAGAAAATTGATTAGCTTTGTTTTTGTCAGTTCTATCTTTTTCAGACTGTATTAGATTGTTGCAATGTTTTTTTTTTTTTTTTTTTTTTTCAGATTATCACTTTATTTTTATAGTTAAGCAAAACAAAATACATGTGTGCTATCTCGAATTCTCAAATTAAGTACGGGAATTATGATAATTAATTTACATAAATGAATATTGCCTGAAAAATACATATTATTTGTTTTTTTTCTCCCCACTTGCTGCTCTACACCGTTTCCATGTGGATGGCTGCAGAGCTTCGTGTTCACGAGCGTTTCCAAAATCTGTCTGATTGGAACAATTACTGGCGTATTTGGTTTTTGCTTTTTGTTTCATGTTTACTGTTTACCTAAAAACAGAAAACGAAACAATTTTTTTGATAACAAACTAAATTATTTTTTTGAGACAGAAAACTAGATTCTCAGAATATAAGCAATAAGATTTAAAATCAAAATGATTAATATTTATCATAGAATATTGACAATAGTTGTTCTAATTTCTGGAGTAGATGAAAGAAGTCGATTTAATAATTTTGGGTTTACTAAGAAGTACATCACTAGGAAAATATGTGGATTGTTGAATAGCTTGAGTATGGTTGTGTGAAGCAGCAAAAATCATAGGTTACTGTTTGGATAGTGTTGTAGAAGATAAGTGATTTTACCATTCAGTAATATGTACATTAAAATCTCTCAACAAAATTATTTTAGCTTTTTATGATACTTTAAAGAAGCTTGTTGATATTTTTAGAAGTCACCAAAAAAGTTTAGAGTTGTTTTATTTGGAAAACGGTAAATGCCTATTACAAGTATAATTTTATCGGAAAGATTATTCCAAATCTTAGTTATCGTTAATATTTATTACGCCGTTTTGTCTAATTTTGCCTCTTAAAGATTTTTTTCAAATATTAGGCGTTGTTTCAATCAACCTGGACCTATGATTTGTTAGAAAGTTTTATATTTAGCGTAAACTTGTGATATATCCTATATATACCTACTTACTAACGATCTACGTTGTTTATTAATTAATTAAACAATAATTTACTTTAGAATAGCCTTGCCGCTTGTCAACAAATTTTATCAATCATTGACTAATTTAAGCGACCACATGCGCTGTTTTAATAATTACTAAAATATTCTGAGCAATTAGCAAGCAAGATTTAAACACATTATTGTTAGGTTATAATGTAAAATTTTGTTAGATCGGTTTTAAAAGAAGCTATTCATGCAAAATAAGTTTTTGTTTTGCAAATAGCATCTCTTTTCTGTCATTCTTTTTTCCTGTTTCAAAGTTTCTTACCTTTTCGGTATTTTCTTGTCGCGTTTTGTAGGCTATATCTTTTACTAAGCTTGACAATAATGTATATGACGCGGTTTGATATTGAATTTTACTCACAAGGTGTTTTAGCTGTATGGTGGATTGCTACGCCTTCGATATGAGAATATGTGTCAGAGTTATTTTTGTATAACTGATGACCAGATTTTAGTACGGTGCACTTTTCTCCTGGACGCCTAGTTTTACAAAATCTAAAAAATGTCCCTCTTGATGTACTTGAGCTCTTCTTCTAATTGTTTTTAACTTTTCATCAGTTCTAAGGGTTCGTGCATTATACGTTGCTATTTGTAATCGTTTTTTTTTGGCAACTTTTTGTAACCCAGTGATTTATTGCACTTCTGACTTGTTTGCTTCTTTGACCGTTGACGTGGTTGGTGGCCGCGGTGAGTTCATAATAAAAGAAGGAGTTGGCATTTACCCATCACGCTTGCCATGTGGGATGATGGGTTTGTGTAATCCAATCTGACTACGCCACCGTTGCTTAAATAAAATTTTTCGCTGTCACACTGTCGATAGAGCTTACAACTAGCCTTATTCAGAAATTTCATTTGCCTATTTACCTACAAGCGCTGTTTGTAGCCGCCCACTTTGGGACAGACGTTACATTGTATTTCTCGCTCCTTGCGCTATTGTGACTCTTGTCATCTTTTGCTTTCTAGACCGTTAGCCAGGTTTTATTTGTACCCCAGGCGGGGGCCCTGACAAGGTGATATTAGCTAGGCCAGCTGAACCCTGTTTTTTTAACGAGGTTGGTACTACTCCCTTTTCTCCTTTCTCATCCGAGCTTGGGACCGATCCAACAAAAATGGACATTGCTAAGTCCAAACAGCCTCGTGAAGAACGAAATAGATTATATTCTTGCAAATAACAAACATATAGTTACAGACGTTTTGGTTCTCAACAAATTTATCACCGGAAGCAACCATTGACTTATACGAGCCACAATTATTATCAATACCAAAATCGAAAGAACTAAACTATTAAAAAACAGAACCCACACAAATATCGACGAACAGCTGAAACTACACGAGACGCAGTACGAGCAGCAGCTTTTATCACGCTTTTCTACAGAGAACCTGCAAATTCTTAAGTTAGAAGAGTTAGCTGATATTGTAACCAGCACTAATACCGCTAAGAAAAAAGTAAGTGCGTTTAAGAAAGAAGCCAAAAACCCCAAAAATTGCTAAAATACTTTTAAACTAATTGAAAAAAAGTACTCTAAGTCTTAAATCTACCGAATATAGATAGCCTAATACAGAGATAGCTACAACACCCAAACGATCAAGCAGGTTATAGAAGATAACAAGAACGGAATAATAGTTAGAGACTAACAAGATATCAAATACGTCATAGAGCAATACTATACTAAACTCTATAGTGCAACCATACCAAATCTAATACGTCTCCGAAGAAATTTCCTATATTAGTATAGAAGAAATAAGCGCAGCACTAAAACATATGAAAAAGAGAAAAGCGCCTGGCAAAGACAAAATTACCAGCAAGATGTTGAGCAACGGTGAGGGGGAGGGGGAAGTATGCTAGTGGTTATACGTATTTTTTTTTTAATAAATATCTAGTGAAGGGCCAAATCCCATTTTTCTGGCAGAAGGCCAACGTAATAATACCTAAGACAGGAAACATTAGTAAAATAGAAAATTATTGCTTTATTAGCTTGCTATCTCTTATGTACAAGCTGCTGACAAAAACAATTATTAGTCGATTAACAATTTATCTTGATTTTTATCAGCCCCCCGAACAGGCAGGATTTAGAAGAGGATTTAGCACGTTGGACCACCTACAGTCTCAGCAATCTTTTATTGAAAAAAAGCGCAGAATATAACATCTTGTTAAACCTTGCCTTTGTGGGCATTTGACTTCATTGAACTATGGGCAATTTGGACAACAATGGAAAATGCTAGAATTGATTTTTCACAATTTTTTTAAAGTTTATCTACTGAAATGTTCCTTCCAAGTACATATAAGTAATGACACAGCTCTGATAAAATACCTATACGGAAAGGGAGTCAGAGAGGGAGGCTCAATATCACCGAAGCTGTTCACTCTGGCAATGGAGGACATTTTCAAAAAATTATTCTTGGCAACAAATGGCATCAATGTTGACGGAAAATATCTGAATCATCTTCAATTTGCTGATAATATTGTGTAGATCAGTGTTGATATAAACAAGTTAGAAATCATGTTGAAATAACTAAACGAGGTATAGAAACAAGTAGGCATGAAGATAAACTTAACGATAACCAAAATCATGACTACGCAGAACACGAACGTCACTATACATCAAGACATAGAAAAGGTAAACAAATACATATAATTGGGTCATAAAATCATGTTTGGTAAAGACAACTTGACGGCAGAAAACAATTAGAGCATAGTTGGGCTGCGTGTGGTAAATTGGGCTACATATTAAAAATCGTAAAATTTGCAATGGTTTAAAGCGACAGGTCTATGAAAAATGCTTTCTCCCGGTAACAACATACGGTTTAGAAACTATGGCACTCACCGATAAAAGTGCAAACCGATTACGCACTACGCGACGAGCGATGGAACGGGCCATGTTAGACGTAAGCTTGAGGGACAGAATTTGGAACGAAGAGATCCGCAGAAAAACCTGTGTGACTGACATCATAGCGCAAATTGCAGATTTCAAGTGGAGCTTGACAGGGCACGTTGCCGGACAAGAGTATTGTTGATGCACAAATTATAATATTTCCTGGCAACTAAGGAAAACAACCCAAGGAATTTCAAGACCACAAAAAAGATGTCTAGACGACGTTATAGAGGTTGACAAGCCTGGCATCGCCTAATAAAACATCGTGAAAAGAATTAAAGAAGGCTTACGTTCAGTAGTGGACTGTTGTCCACTACTGAACGTAAGCCTAAAGAAGGCTAAAAGAAGAAGAAGAAGAAGAAAAATATCAAATTATCTGTAATGCATCTTTAAATCATAACTTATACTTAGACAGATTTTTTTATATTAACATTACATCTATGCTATATTCAAAATAGATTTTTTTTTCTAAGTATTGTTTTTGGTATTCTAAAACAGATAGGAAAAAATAGATAAAACGGTTTGAATTTGTTGAGTAGTTTTTAGGTGTGAAAATTTTACACTAAAGAACAGTAACTATTTCATCTATGATTTTTTCATCATACTTAGAAAGCGGTTAAACAAAAGATTTAGTAAAACTTTTATAGTTTTTATTTATTGAAATCGATTGAAAATAAAATAAATCAATGTAAAATAAAATAAATAATTGTTATTTTATTATCAATATGGTTGCTCCATATTTAATAAGTAAGTAAGTAATGAATTTTGTAAAATTATATATATCGTATATAAAATTTTACAACAATAAACTTAGTGGTAAAAACATAGTAGTTGTTTTATTTACTTATTAATTGTCATTTTATATTTATAAAGTATTTAAGTATTTAATTTTTGATATTACTTTTACACACCTTAATACAAAATAAACTGCAAAAAATTATTAATACTAAATTTGAAAGAAATAATTATTTTAATAACAAGTTACTTTTTATCTATAAATAATCATCACAAGCATTTTGTTTCAATTATTTTATGAATATTTGTAACGATATACATTAATTATTATTAAATAATTACTTTAAAACTAATTTACAAATATTAATTACGTTTTGATTTGATTTATAAATATATGTTTTAAATTATGAGCTAAATACTTGGAACTACATACATTCTGAATTGAATTTTGGTCGGGTTAATAGAATATAATGATATTGCAAACATTATAGGTAAATGGGAAATAACATGGAAAATGTACTACATGCAGGAGATTGCAGTTTATTCAGTATTTCTGAATTATTGTATTATTAAATTTCATGATCTGAATTAAATTTGTTATTGAATAATATGAAGGGTGTGTTTATAGTCTTGATGTATACAATGTGTTTTATACAATATACATATATTGAATAGGAAACTGATAGAAATATACGTGCATCTTATAGGTTGGGGATTTAGTGAAGTAAATGTAACTGGGATGCTTGATACGTTTAAGTTGAATAGAATGTAGGATATCCTTTATTATTCTCAAAATTCTTAGAATAAAAATCAAATCTGTGTCTACTAATTTTATGTATGCATGGCGTTGGTTAAAACAATACTTAGAAAAAAAATTTTTTAGCAGTTTTGATATATATTTATAATGTGTACTAAAAAATTAACAAGTCTATAATGATTTAAGTTTATGCATATACTTGATTTAATTATTAATAATTTTAATATCAACTATAGAATTCAATATTAATCTTTTGTTTTGTTTTAGGTGAGTTCTCCAAGTCATTTAAAGTTTAAGTAAGTTAAATTTATTTAATCTTATAAATATTTGCATTTTTGGTTGTTACAGTTAGCATTTGTTAGCCGGTAAACGGTTTGCTAAACTTTGTTAATAAGATGAGCAGAATAATGGGGCTGTTAAGTAAATGTAGCGTAAGTGTTTTAAAATAGGTTATGTGATGTTGATTGTCGTTTTTGAAAACGCAGATACAAAAGTTTGTTGACAATGCGTAGTTTTGTGTTATAGCAGTTTTAAAGTTACAAAAAAAACACTTCAAAAACTACAAAAAACTCATTTATTTCAATAACACAAATTCTTGTTTGGCACAGAACAAAATTTTTGAGGAAACTAAATTTAGTCAAAAATTGCTCAAAACACATTTAACCTTATTAAATTAAAAAAATAAAATTTCTTGCTTAAAATTCTTTATCAAATCTAACAAAAAATATAAACATTTTTATTGTACAAATAATTTACAACACTATTGAATATAATACATAAAATGAAAAGAAAAAAAACTGTTTTGTACTAACGGCTATCGACCGTAATCTTTCCGCCAAAAAAAATCTTATTTTTCTATAATTTTTGTTTCATTATAGTTATTAATAACCAATAAAACCACCTTCAAAAAAATAGAAACTGCTCTTGCAACACATGGTGTAAACTCCACAATTAGTAGATAGATAAAACACATGTTAAGGAAAAGAGCCGTTACTGTTAGTGTAAGGAATTTGACGGTCAAGAAAGTCGTTACTAAAGGTTGTCTCCAGGAAGGTGTATTATCTTTATTACTTTGGAATAAAGTAGTCGACAGCTTTATTTGGATACTCAATGATCATGGTTTCTATTCAATTGGTTATGCAAATAAGATAACAATCTTATTAAGAGGTAAATTTGAAATCATACTCTGCAATTTGATGCAAAAGGCTTTAATAATTATAAAAAATTAATGCAAAGACCAGGATTTTACGGTCAACCCTCTGTAATCCGAACTGGTTCTTTTCACACAAAAAATAAAAAATTTGAAATCTAAACTTACCAAAACTCATAAATACCCTAATACCGCTAATAACCGAAGTAAAATATCTTGTGGTGGTTTTTAACAATAAGCTCACTTGAGGACCGCATCTTAGTATGAGATGCAAAAAAGTTTATGTCTTTTTGGCAATGCAAACGAGCTGTTAGGAAAACATGGGAACTGTCTCCAAAGATTGTGCTATGGCTGCACACAACCGTCAAGACCTATGCTCACATACGGGGCTCTAATAAGGTGGCCAAAAGCTGGACAAAAAACGTCTGCAAACAAACTGAATCAGTTGCAACAAATGGCATGCTTAAGTATAACAGGTGGCATGCGGACAATACCAACTGCAGCTATGGAGGCAATGTTGTGCTTGTCGCCCCTCAACATTTACGTTGAGGAGAAAGCGACAATGGCAGTTTTGCGTCTGAATGCAGATGCACATTGGAATCTCTTGGAAGAGGCTGTTAAGAAAACACCTCTGTTAGAAGCGCAAAAAGATAATATGTCACTCTTGTTTTGTGTTTCAAATACCCTACAACGTGCGCTCACATGAACAAGAGGTGCAAAACGTGGTCAATGATTTGATTAGAATCTACACGGATGGCTCAAAAACCAATAAAAGTTCTGAAGCAGGAATCTTTTTGCAAGACTTGGACCTTAAAATATCATTATAACTAAGAACTCACACAACTATCTTCTAAGCAGAAATAAGGGTTATGAAAGTTTAAAACCGCAAAATATCAGGCAAGAATGTTCAAATTCTAACGAATATTAGAGCGGCCCTAATTGCTATAAACAAGCCTAATATCACATTGAAGCTTATTTTTAAATGTTATTGTGCTTTTACTTTAGCGGTTTGTGAAAATAGCATCGAGCTGCTTTTGTTAAAACGACATTCTAACATAGTAGATAACATTGAGTCCGACGAGCTGGCGCGTTAAGGTTCAATTCTCATGGCGTGTGGACTTGACTGCTTTAACACTCAAAAGCTTAAATAATCTACTAACAATTAACACACACAATGCACTGAGACAAACTGCAGACAGGCAATGGAAGCAATGATTGCTTCAAACGCTAAGATAGCCGATTATTACTTGCGATTGTCTAGAAAGAACTTCCAAATTATGACAGGAATCTTAACAGGACACTGCAAACTAAAGATTGAGCACGTGCTATGTACGTACATGCCTGGCTCTCTCATACGATAAAATGATGGGGAGCTGCTGGCTTGACATGGCCAGTATTAATGAGACCCCTTTACAAAATCTAGATAATGTGTACATTACACAGTTGATGTGAGAATTATTATGTTTTTTTTAATATTTCCTAGGTAATTTGCACATTAACGTAAAACTGTTGGTTAAAGTACGGAAATGCATTTAAATGTATATTGTTATTAAATCGTTTTTTAATTAAACTAATCATTTGGTTCAAAGTTTTAATTGCCATACATGATGTTAGTAAGAGAACTAGAGAGAAGGGGAATATTAACATATATCAGGAAGGTAATATGCCACTATTTACAAGATAGAACTATAGTGTGCTGCTTCTTAAGCTTTATGTTGAGCTTCAGCATTTGGAACGTTTACTATGATGTTTACTGAGAGTATAGATGCCAGACGGAGTTACTATAATAACCTATGCAGACGATCTCGCCACAGTTAATTAGGAAGTGGATCAAGAAGATTATTGCAAGCAACATAAATAACAAAAACCATGGTCCTAATGGGCAGAAGGAAGGACTTATTAGTTAAGATCAGTCTATAGGATATTGTAATTAAATATCAAGATTGCAATAAATACTTAGGGATGAGAATATGTAAAAACTGGAACATAACAGAAGTCAAATTACTAATGGATCAGGTACAAATCATGCTAAACGTATGAATCCCAAAAATTGGGTAGTTTTATAAAAGATCAGAAGAAAAAATTCAATAATATTAGCAAGTGTTTACAGAACAGTCTTGACTAAGATTATACAGACAATAACGAGAACAATCCCTAGACACTTACTTGTTAAAGAGCGAGCCGAGTACATAGGGATCAACTAAAGGAATTAACTAAAGGAACAAAAGAAAACCAATAAAATAGAAACGATTAAAAATACTGAGCAAGACCTGCAGTTTAAGAGAGATGTTACCATGGGTAAAAACGGAACATGGAAATCTAAACTACTATCATACACATATCTTAACAGGCCATGGATGCTTTAGGCTATACTTTCAAAAAATTTGTATTGTGGTACATCACATCTGCATCTACTGTGATGATACAGACAACTCAGAGCATACACTGGTGAAGTGCTTTTACTGAAAAATATAGATGCAGAATAAAGTTGGCAAGGTAATAACCGTCAGCAATCTGACCTTTCGTAAGCTTGAAAGTGTAATCAACTATAAGGCATAAAAAAATATTGGCAACAAAAAAGGATTAGACTTGGATGAAAGAAAAAAAAGTGTCTTGGGCTTGTTAAGTAATACTACAGCAGTGGTTCTGCAAGTCTAGAAGGATATAAAAATTTAGGGTTTATGTGGGTATACCTGTGCGGGACACAATGTGCGTGATGCGTTTCCCTCCTTATGAAAAAAAGTCAGAGATTTAAAAAACTTGACTGCAAAACTAAATTTTTTTAATCAAATTATAGAGAAAACTTTGAATCTGGTCAGATGATTGGAAATATAATTAATTGTAATTTTTATCAAAAATTGTTTTTCAATCTTTGGAAGTCAAAATGTTAAAAAATAAGATGTTGGTTGTACGGTTATTTGTTAAATGGGTTAGTTTTTTATACCATAAAACTTTTTGGCAAGAAATTGATTTAAAATTTTTTCAGGAAGTTGTATGGCGGCCACGACGACAACAGCTTCTTACTCTTATGGTAGAAATTATGTCTGCAGACAAGTTGTAAAAAGTTAAAACTAGTCATAACAAGATTGCTTAAATCTACCAACACAAACGCAGGTCACAAAAAGTCTGAAAAAGTGTAACCTGAACATTTGTTACGCAACCGATTTACTACACGACTTCTGGTATCAACCACCTTTACATCATAGAGCGGTTTTAACAACTCCCGGACATGTGACAGATGGGAATTTATCTCTAACGATCTTTTTTCCGGTACTAAAAAACGTCTTGAAAATTTATATTTTTTAAAATAATAAATTAATTAAAAAAAACGTAGACACGGCAAGAAAAATTCAATTGCAAAAATAGAAAACTTTAATTTTTGAGGTCTAGTCGTATAAAGATTATTATTTGTTGCATGCACATTTTGAAAAACAAATTGGTTTAGGGTTTTATTGTAAGGTTTATATTTGTTTTTGAACACACGTCAAAGTTGCGTATAGAGTAACTAGCAACAATAATTTGCGTAGAGATAATTTCAAGCATTTTTTACAAAACTTGTTTAGTTCAATAAAAGCCATCATTAAAAATTGCATCAATACACAATGTACACTTGCAATACAGCAATATTTCAATGAAAACTAATATAGAACACAAAATGTATTACAAACGATATCACTCAACAATGCACTTAACTTTGTTAATATGAAGTTTCATATACGTGTGTCATTATATAGCGAACTGTTTCAAGCATCACTGAACTTACACATCTAACGAGCACATTACGGGGCCAAGAATAGATTCAGGTTAATTGATTATGTTTTACATTGTTAGTATAATAAAAGCAGAATAGACATATTTAAAATTTGAAAATATTATGCTTGACAGTTATATAAAATCATCAAAAATACATTAATATTAAAAAAAAATCTTTAGATTCCTTTTAAATTTATTAAGAATGTTTCCACATTTGAAATCGTAAAATTTCGCAGCTAATGCCATATGAACTTGCATCAGATTTATGATGTAATAAATATGCTTTTATATATCTACCACATGATGCCCAACAAACCAAAATGAATGCTCCATTCATACACAAAAAAATGTACTTTATATATGAATGCTTTAATAATGCTTTCACGTATTATAAATTGATTTATTCTGATCATATTTTAGCTGAAATAAATTTTAGTGAAAAAAATAACATTGCCATTAAACATTCCCTAAATCATACCCAGTTTTTGTTGTTGTTTAATTATTTATTGAGGTTCAATAACTCATGGGTAAACATGATTTTATTGCCTGTTTTGTAAACACAAATAATTTATTAGCTTAAATGTGCTAATGGCAACGATTTTTCTTTTTTGGATTAGTTTATAATTGTTTGTAATTAATTTATTATTGTAGCATTAATTTGATGCTTTTTTAAAAATATTTTTTTAATTAAATTAGTGTAAATTGCTGCCGTTGACTTTACTTCAAAAGTTTTTGTTTGTAAATCTGCGTTAATTAAAATGGAATAATCTTCCTATCTACTTCAAATAGATGAAAAATTTATAAGAGCTTAAGTGGTTTTACTTCTTTCACATAACATTATCATTAATTAAGAACTTTGCAAACAACTACAAAGAAAAAGCTTCGGCGTATAATTTTATCAATTCATTTTAGGATGTTTGTATTTGTCCATTGACTCCTTGCCTCATGTTTACAGCATTTGTTAGTAAAATTAATTAAGTGTAACACTTTGTCAATGTACTAAGAATATTGGCTTATTTATATATCTTGTGAGCAATTTCTTAACTTCTAAGTAGTCAACGCTCTTGCGAGTGTCTAGACAATGTTCACAGTTTAAATTAATGTCAATTAAAAGTTGGATAATACTATTGTAATTGAGAGTTTTTTTAAACAATAATATATTTGTGGTAGATAATGCAAATGGCAAAGGATGTTATAATTATATTAATTGTGTACAATTAATTGCTAACACCAATTTACAATTAATTACATAATTTAAAAATTCTACAATAAAATAATAATAAAAATACAATAATAATACAGCCAACTAGAAAATAAAAAAAAAAATTATTATCAAAATAGACAGAATATAATATTATATTATTAGAAAAACTTAAACTGTGTGTCGTTGCTTTAAATAAATTGCAATTTCTGTAATCGAACGCAAAATTAGGAGGATATTGGAGTATAACTGTTCAGAAAAAAAATATCAAAAATGTTCCTGCAACTATAAAAGTTGGAGTTTGAAGTAAATCTATAATTTTGTTGTAGCGACCTGAAATGTAACGGACTGAACAAAATACTGGAACAGTATTAAAGTTGTTTAGAGCGTTTTCATATTTACCTGAAGTTATTTGCGTACTATAATCAAATAGATTTTTAGTAGGAATACTTATAGATTTGAAAAAGTTGGACGTCATTTGCCGCATAATAATCTCTGTTGTTGCCCACTTTTATGAATAATATATAAAACAACTTATTTAAAAAAAAACATTTTGACAGACACATATACATATACTGAACGCTGCTTCTAGATTTTGAAAATATAAGAGGTAGAGATAAGTTAGTTTAGAGACTCTAAAAGAATAGGCTGTTATAATGTTTATAAACTTCTACTTATGGCAGGTTTGTACTATTTTTTTAACATTTTGACGCATATTTGACTACTAATATTTTTTTACGAGCCACCCATGTCATTGAAACACCAAAAAAATTAACTGACTTATAAAACATTTGTACTATTTGTAATTTATAATAACGTAAAACGATCTTCTTTTCTACACTGTAATAGTATATTATTAAATAAGATATAAAGGTTACCGACAAATTTGTTATTATCCGATTTTAATTTTGTAATAATAGAATACAAAGTAAACGTCTTGTCAACATGGGTCAAAATCTAGCAACACATTATTGTTTCTGACAACGTTCTCTATCGTAAAATCAACATCTTGAAGATAAAGTATCTGTTTTTTGCGTTGAAAATGGGAAATTTTTTAAAATACACTGACTAACTTATACTGTCAAGTAGTGTCAGGTTTTTACTGTACAGAAAGTTTTCTTTTTTTTTTGAGGAAGTTTTTTTGGTGCTTTTTGTTTTACGGTTTTGCTAGACTTATTATACACTTCTTACGTTTATTTTCTGTAGCAACTCTATTTTTTTATTAAAGTCCAAAATCTATTGTCAAGTGATAACTTTTAGCTTTTTTGTAATTTTTGCCAAATGAGGTTGTGCGTTACAGCTTATACGAATTGCGTTCACTTAGCAATTGTAGCAAAGATTCTTTTTTTTTATGCACTAAGGTGTTCATTTTTATTATGGGACTATGCATGTGTTTATCACAGTGTCTTGTAAGCGTTTGCAGCTTGAATTGATTTAATTAGGTTACCAAAGTTTTAGTGTTAAACGATGGCTCAGTTAAGTAAATTTTTGAGTGTGTCGTTCCGTTACTGTTTTTACAGGTTTATGTATTCAGCATTAAATTTGCCGCGAATTTTTTTTTTGTTCGGGTTTGTATGGAATTTTAAAAACAGCTTAAAGTTTAGTAAATGCCCTTTGGCAAACTGATTTGCTATAAAAATTCTTTATATCATTTTGTTTTTTAGTATCTAGACCAGGCAAATTCAACAAATTGTGGTCAATTATTCTAGACTGTTTATGCTGGCCACAACTAGTTTAGATTATATTACTGGCAATTGCGATGCTTACAATGCTGCTTGACTATTTACCATGATGATTGCACTACTTGATAGCAGTTTTCCGGCCAAAAAAAACCAAAGCATATTTGCACAGAGGTAGCAAAGTTTGCTTCCTCTGGTTGTTGTCTTTAAAGATTCTAGACACGGTGCTACTTTAGTCTTTGGCCAGATAATTCCCTTAATTGTGTTTAGGTATTTTTTGTTTGTTTATTTGTTTTGCTGTGGCATTATTATAATGTTTTTTTAATCAATTGTTTTTTTATAATATCCCACCTTAATATTAGAGTTTTTTCTTATTTGCTTGTAGCCATTTTAATCAAATTAAGTTGCGCAAACAAGATTAGTTGCTAAAGATATATTAGCGCTTCTTCGACAATCATAAAGAGAGTAAAAATTAAAACGGTTTAATAAAACATCATAATCTGTAGTACCACACATATCACAAATAGTGCATTGATTTTTTAAAGTTTTTTAATTATCATTAATAAAAATGATAACACTTTATGGCACTAAGTTGAACCCTTAAGGAACACTTGTATGTGCTAAATAGATAGTAATTTTAAAATTAAAAAAAAAAACACTTTGCAATCGGTCATTAAAATATGACTGCAATAGATTACAAAGATTCTTATCGCATCCATCAACACATAGTTTATTTATTATAATTTTGTTTTCTAGAATATCAAAGGCTTATATTACATTCAAGGACTACAGAGGAATGCCGGATTTCTAGATTTACTTTTTGATTAATTGTGCTATAACTTTCCGCCGAGCACAAAACACAGTTAGCAGTCATCTAAGTATATTGCTCTTGTATTACATCTACTTACTGTCTAACTAAACTTTATAATAATAATATAATAGACATTTTACATCAAAATATAGCCATTTTACTATTATTTGTTTGTTTACCTTGACTATTATGGTTACTTGCAATACCCACCTTTTCTGTTTACCAAAAGTTTTACGGGATTTACTTCATAACAAAGTTTGGAAAAACTAACTGAGTATAGCATCTATTTTTTATAGTTAAACTCTGTACATTAAGCAAACAAGCATTTTGGCAAATGTTTTTGCTTTTCTGTTTGTGTATGTTTCATATTGTCAAGGTTTTGGCAGTAATCTTTAGCTCGGTCAGCATCTGTGCTTTAAAATAGTTGGTACTATGGCTTTTCCGCATCTATTGATCTATGTTTGGAGTAAATTTTTTGTTCATAGGATTGCTTTGTTAAATGAGTCTTTCTTTTGCTAGTTCTATATTGTGTCATTTTTATAACGTATAATAAATACATGTTTTTTACCGTACCTGATTTTTTGCAAAAATTTCTACGTGTGGAATGTCTGCTAGTATCAGTACTGTATCAGTGGATACCGTGCAATATGATTTTTTTGTACATTTGGTATTTGGCATATAAAATTTTAAAATACCTAACTGAGTATAGTATCTTTTTCTTGTTGTTCTTTTCTTTACATACATTAGGCAAACAAATATTCTGAAAAATTTTATGGCTTTTTTACTACTGTATGTACTACATTTTTAAGGTTTTAGTAGTAACAAAAGTTAGGTTTTTTTATATTTGGTCAGTCTATGTGTCAGGAAATCATTGTATTATGAAATAGGTATTTCTATGCCTTTTGCGCGTTTATTAATCTATGAAATTTTATTGTTTATTGACCTACTTTGTCTATTGTCATTTGATAGAATATTTTTGTTTATTTGCTATTTAGTAAACTAAAAATCTCTTTGTTGTTGTTAGAAGCAAATGTCTAACTTAGGATTACAGAAAGTTTATTTACCGGCCGATTTTAGAGTAAAAATAGTCAACAATATATTTATTGAATAACATTTGCGTTTTGTCACATTAATGAGAATAGGTTTTATGACAGATTCTTCTTCTTTTGGTGCATCTTCATTACTAAAGGTCCGCGACTACTTCACTAAAATTTTTCATATTGGCGGCCGCATGGAACAAACGCCCCACCTCCATGCCGGTCCAGTTGCGGATATTGGGTGACTAGGAAAGTACTCTTCCGCCAATCGATCTTTTACCTTCAATTTGTCCTTCCATTATAAACTTTAAAATATTGTATTTTTGGTTGCGCATTATGTGTTCTAAGTATGCAGTTTTCTTTTGCTTGATTGTTAAGAGCAACTCTCTTCCTTTACTCATTTTTTAGAGTACCGTTTTATTCCGGACCTTCTCCATCCAAGATATTTTTAGTAGCCTTTGATATAACTACATTTTGAAGGCCTCTAGTTTATTTAACATATTAGTTTTTAGGGTCCATATCTCAACTCCGTATAGCAGCTCTGACTAGACGTAGCATTTGATTGTTTGCCAACCTAATTTTAGGCTTAAACTTTCATCGCAAAGTAAGTTCTTCTATTTTATAATTGTATTTCTGGCTTGTTCTATTTTAGATCTTATTTATTATTCTGGGTCCTACTGTTCATTTAACATTGTTTCAGGTATTTGCACTTTTTGACTTGTTCGATTTCACTTCTGTCGAGTTTAATTTCCTAATCTCCGATACTTGTGGGGGATCTGCTTTTGTTCTGGCCTTGTTTATGGATAGACCTGCTGCGGTACTTTCAAGTTCAACTCTGTCAAGCATATATTGTAAATCTACTTCATTTTCTGCCATAATGCGGGAATCATCCGCAAAGCGTATGTTAATAATCTATTGGCCATTAACTAATTATAAACCCTTGTTTTGGTCTTTTAGGGCATTTTTAAAGATTTTTTCTTGAGTTAGCATTAAAAAGCATCGTGGACAGTAAACACCCTTGGCGAACCCTACGTTTGATATCTATCTTTTTGTATCTTTGCTGAGACCAGCTAAAATACTATTTTTGAAGACAGTCTTTAGGTTTTACTAACAGGTTGCTTACATTCTCAAAACAGCATGTATATTTTTTGATATTAAATGTGATTTTTATATGAGCTTACTTTTAAAAATTATACTCAGCCATTTTACCGTAGTTGACAGCATTAATGGGATATTTGTAGTTTTGGTGGATTTAGCTGTTTGAGTTTTTTTTATGGTGGCAGTGATAGTACACTTTCTCTAAGAGCAACATATAGCAGCAACTTTTTTGACTACCATGTCTATCATACACTAATTGTGATTGTCTACATGTTGATTTGGGTATTTTTTAGCGTGGTAGTAAGGGATGTTTTTTGAATTGATGTTTTGCTTAACATTTTTGGCAGATACACGTAAGGTTTTTTTGGCAATAGGAATTCTCTGGTTGAAATACCTCGGAAAGCGATACACAATAAAAATTTATATTTTTTGCCATGTAAATCGTGATAAAGTGCTTGCCTTATTGTAGGAAGGCTGGGTAGATTATATCTAGTCCTAAAGCTTTGTATGCTTGTATGGCAAGTAGTTTTTGATTGTTCTGGTTATACGCACATTTTCTACAAAACAATGAGCAGCCTCTAATGATGTTGGGATTCTAGCATCGGATCAATTTTGGTCAGTGCAGTAGTTTCTAATAATTGGGTTTCAAAAAGTCTTTTAGATGTTTTTGACAGGTTTGCTGAATAAGTGTCATTTGTTTCTTTAAGCAACCAAGTCGTTGTTTGGTGTTTTTGATAGGAATGTTTTTAGCACTAAGGTAGTAGAATTGTTTTTTTTCACAAAACGATTTCTATGTTTCCTTTTGTAGATTAAGTATGAGTTGTTGTTTAGTTTTTAGAATCAAAGCGTCATTGTTCTACGACTGATCACCTTGTTTGGTTTGATACAGCAATTAAAAATGTTTTTGTACTAAATCAACTTCTTGTTGCTGTATTCTTTGACATTGCAAAAGCATATGACATGACGTAGAAGTACAATGTTCTACAAACGTTTCATTTGTGGGGTATTTGCGGAAGCATGGCATTGTTTATACAACTTTCCGTTTATTTAAGGTACGTGTAGGTGACAGCATCTCGGGCATACGTCAGCAACAGAATGGTATCCCTTAAGGGTCCATTTTAAGCGTGACACTATTTATGATAGCAATTAACGGCATAAGTCAGTTCATCAAGCATTCGGAAGGCGAATGTATGTATGTTGATAACGTAGCTATCCATTGTGCCTCGAGAAATATGCCAACATTAGAACGTCAATTTCAGTTAACAATCAATCACATTTTGACTGGGCTAATAACAATGGATTTATTTTTCTACTAGTAAAACGTTGTTTATCCATTTTTATAGAAGGCAAACTCCACACGGTGACCCTTCATTATATTTTGGGGAGAACTTATTTTTGTACAGAAATGTGTTTGATTTCTTGGTGTCACATTTTACTGTGCGTTGACTTTAATAAATCTGAGTTCAAGATGTGTTTTGGCACTAAACTTGCTTAGGTCGTTGAGTAAAAAGTTATGGGGAACGAATTGGAAAACAATGCTACTTTTGCATTGCGTTTTGGTGCGATAAAAACTAGATTATAATCTATGCTTCCGCAGCTCCATCCACATTACGTATTGTTGATCCTTCTTACTATACAGGAATTCCTTTAGCAACTGGCGCATTCTGCACTAGCCTTATTGCTAGTGTTTTGACTAGGCAGTTTAAAATTTTGATTATTAGGTACGTCACGAAATTAAAAGCTAAAGGCTTGCATCTGACGATTTCTGTTGTATACAATAATGGTTTCGACAAACTATACATCAGGATACAGTCCCAAAAACCGGTTGCTGTAAGAAATTGCAGTATACTTTGGGAACTGAATTTCTAACTCCCTAATGTATATCAACTGTTTTACTGTCGCGACCCTCCTTGGATTTTTCAAAGTTAAATAATGCATTATTAAGAATAAGCAAAGCTTTAACTTTACCAGTTGAATATCAAATTAAATTTGCAAAAGTTCAAGCAAGGCACATAAATGCCACTACCGTTGGCTCAAAAAGTAACAACGGTGTGGGTTGTGCTTTTCTGGTGGATGAACTGCAGTTTACATTTAGCTTGCCAAGTGTTAACAGCGTTTATACTGCAGATCTGTATGCTATCTGTCAGGTTCTTTTCTACATCCAAGTAAACGCAGGTACAAATTATGCTATATGTACAGACTCGTTGAGTGCATTAAGCAATCAATATCCTGATCATTACTTGCTGAGGCAAATTTATTTAATTTTGCTTCAGGTGTCTCAGATAAATGTCACTGTTTACCTTGTTTAAATTCTCAGTCACGTAGGTATCAGTGGCAACAAAAAAACTGTTGAGCTTGCCAAGTTGGCAATAACTAGCGCTGAATATGTTTTATTTAAAGTTTGTGTTAAGAATGTTTGTAATTTTTCTTATCAAATGCTGTTGTCTAGCTGGCAAACTGAGTGGTTTGCTATTCAAGACATCAAAGTGCGAAGGTTACTTTACTGTGGAGTTCGTCGTGCAGGCCGAAACGTAGGGATGAGGTTATTCTTACGCGGCTTTGCATTGGTCTCTGTTGATGGACTCACAGGCATTTATTGGCATCTGTGGTGCCCCTAGTTTGTGATATTTGTAAGGTCTTATTAATTGTTTGTCATATTTTATTGGATTGTAGGCAGTTTTTGGAACAAAGAATTTTGTCTGAATTATTACCCAGTTTGTCGATTGTCTTGGGCGATCAAATTGCTAATGTCGATTGTTTGCTCAAATTTGTTCGACGGAGCAGACTGGGTATATGGATATGATTATTTATTTATTATGATTATTGTTTATGTATTGTAAAATTCAGCAGTGTTTAAGACCTTTTACACTCTAGATACTGTTGGAATTATTTTGTCATTTTTTGCTATTGTTTTAATAATTTGTGAAAGTTTATTTCATCTTTGTTATTTATTTATTTATTTATTTTTATTTTTTAATGTGCCTTTTACAGCATATTGTTTTACACTTTTTTATAGTTAGGAATAAGAATCGGTATTAATAGTCTCTTTAGGCCGATATGCCATAAATTTAAACTAATAAGATTTTGGAAGGTTTTATAAGACATTTATTCTGATTGTGTTTTTGAGTTGTAAGTCTTAGATTTTACTTAAAACGCAGGGTGATATCTATTATAATCTTACTGCGTGAAGTAGCAAACGTGAGTTTGTTGCATAGTTTTGGTGTTTTTAGGTTATTATTGATTGAAATTCTTTAAAAGCATACCCTTGTTTTTTGTGCATCCGTTTGCACTGGAAGTTAGTTTCACATCTTACACAAATTTTCCAAAGCTATGGCTATGCCATAAAGGTATCTTTATTTTTGGCATTTAATTAAACTGATCTTTACAGCTGTAACATTTCAGTTGGAGAGCTGTAGCATAGGAAAGGCTGTTAGATGCTTGTGTGTAAATATACGTTCCTAGTTTACTATTTGAGGAGTTTTAAAAAAAGCTTATTTGTTGTGTTTGCTTATCCGCAATGTTTGGATTTAGTTTTCTAGGATTTTTGGATTAAGGCTACTATGTTCTACATTATTTTTAACTTCTACCAAATTATTGCAACGGCTGCTTGACAGTGATGATATATTAGTTTGTTTGCTACCCGTTATGGAACCCGTAAATATGGAGACATCAAACTACTAGAAATATAGCATCCGGAAGTACACGAGCGGGTACTGTTTACTAACTATTACAATTATGCCCTGTTGCAAACTCTGTCGCAGCGTAGAAACTTATTGTTGGTTATTTGACTGGACAGTGATATTTATTTTCAATTTCAGAAAACATCAAAAAAGTTCTTTTGTCTATTTTTTAATAAAAAATACATATTAAAAAAATGTTATTGTAATTTTTTTTAACTTGGCTTTTTAGTAAATTACATAAACTAAGCCAACTATGTCAGTTTTAGAAAATTTAAAAAAAATTACAAATTTTTAAATATTTTAAAATTATTTAAATAAATTTTGGATATTTTAGTTTAAAAACTAAGCCAACTATGTTAGTTTTAATAAATTTAACTTATTTTTAAATAAGTAAGTTATTACTAATTTAGTAAATATTAAAAAAATTACTATTTCAAAATACTTGCAGTTTACTTAATATTATTTTTTTTAATAAATTATTTTTTGGCAAACTTTATGACCTACGTAATTCCAAATTTGGATAACCATAGTTTAATAGTTAAGCAAGGTTGAGTAATTTTACAATTTTTTTTACACAAAATTTATAAACAATAAAACTTAGTATAATTAAATTAAAGAAAAATTGATCACTTTCTTTTTAAGCGAGTTTTAAACTTATTACATTAATTGATCGAGTTTGTCAATAAAAACTTATTATTATGCATTTTTGATACTACAATTCTACTAACTACTCTATCAGTGGGTTAACAAATAATACATGGCCAAAGTAAAGTTACTTTGACCGCTATTTTTTGTTTTTTTATGGATAACATAATTTTGATTAAGGAATTCATTAATTGAGCAATTCCTCTTAAGAACCTAAGCTTGTGTTAATAACGGACAGTTTTAAAAAAAAATATTTAAGTTTTTTAAAAAAACTGTCCGTTTATGCCATCCAACCTACCCATTATACACAAGAACGTCTAACTATTCATCAAAATAAATTATTGTGATATATTTATAAAAAAATATTTATTTCTACTTCTTCATGACTTTGAAACATCTATTTTAAATCAAATGTTTTAATCTACATTATAGACACAAATTGTTTTTACTATTTAAATTGATTTGTTAATTTGATGCTAAAACTTAGCTCTGTCAATTTATCTACAATATTTAATACCTGATTTTTATTAGGATGTTAAAACAAGTTGAACTTTTATGTATAAGCTGAAATGGCGTTTCTGAAGACCTAGTATAATTCAAAGGGGTTATTGGATAAAGTGGTTTGCGGATTAAATAATTTCATAACTTTAACATCTTACTTTATATTGAACGTTTATCTTTTATGAAAGTTAACCTTTTAATCATCTTAATAAATATGCATTTATGTATAAACATGCATAAAAATTGTAAAATAAGATAATAAGCACAAAAATTACTTTCTTAACAAATTATTTCATTACTAATCGCCTTGAAGAGGCAATTATGTTTGTATTATGTACCATAAATAGCTTATAACACCTCAGTATCTAAGGATAAAAATATTATATAAATATACAATATTTTCACCCTTGAATACTACCTCGGGTTATATTATACAAACATAATTGGTTGGTAATTAAATAATCCGCTATATCTATTGGCATACATATATTTACTATCTATAAAATTTGTGTTGTTTATAAAATTGCCTATCAGATTAAATTAGCCTAACAAAAGTAATATTTTAATGCATTCAAATTTCAAGTAGCTAAACAGTTTGAGTAAGCTTTTATGCTTACACATCGTTTGTACAATAGATACAAATATTTGAAGTAGGATGTGTTATTATAATTCTACACAATATTAGGATGTTACTAATACCATTCCTATAATAACATTGCAAAATCAAGGTCTCTACACATTAAATTGTTAAATCCATAAACACATCGCTCTAAATCTTCAAAGCTAATATATTATATTCTGTTCGTTGATCCGTACAGTAAATCAAAATGCAAGTAAAATCCCTCTTTGGTGAATTTACTCGGCGAAGAAGATAGACTACAGATATAAACGATGTAGACGGGAAATTACAAGGTATGACAAAACGGAAACAACAAAAGCGTTTGTGGAGTGTTGCAGTGCATTTTTCAGAAAGTTCTTTAAGTCTGGAGACTTTGATACTTGCCAACAATGCGCGATAAATATATGCAGTTTTTATGTGTGTGTTTGTTTTTGTCAGTTGTCTTTTCTTCCGTTTGTAAAAGTTTTTTTTTTATTTTTCTGTTAGCACGGTGAAATAGCATTTGAATCATAAATGAGCTCCGTGTTAGGAAATTACATAATGCAAATAAATCGGAGTGGTTATACAGTACTTACATAAAATAATGTCTAGGTGATTGTCATAATATGTAAATTGCACATATAATGCTTCATATAACTTTTTTATTATTTGTACAAATTTAATACTTAAATTAATAATTCAAATAGGTTTTAATTTTTGAATATAAATTCAATAAAATTTAAAATAAATTCTCTCAATGTCGTTCATAAATAAAATATTGATTATTCACAATGTATATTACATTTAATTTTTTTATTAAAACAACTTTATTGATTAAAAAATAATATTGAATATTTTTAGCAATACATAGCATTTAAGTAAAAAAATTACTTACTCTGCACAAACAATAAATAATCCACATTTCTATTTAATAAAAAATAATTAGATAATAATTATTTATGTTGTCAAATTATATCCTCTGTCAAGGTTTATTGTGTGCATACTTCATTATAAATTCTGAATACAAATTCTTTGAAGAAATTTGGTTTAACGAGCACTCGGAATTAATTAAATCCTAACAAAAAATATAATACAGAATGAATTAAAAATACCATTGAAATGGAAGCTTAAGCAACAATAGTCCCACGGATGGGGTACGTGATTGCAATCTAGATAATATGAGAATAGACTACAGTAGAAATCTAATTATTCTTCACAATTCTGCTGATATATATATATTTTTTTATTTCATTCGTGCAAAAAATATATATGTTTCCGACGGGAATTTAATTATAAATAAAATTTTGCTTTTACAATTTAAATATACTCATATTCTATAATTAGTTGGATAAATTTCTGTAATAAACTTTAAATTAGAGTACATACGACAACTAATATTGCTTTGAATTAAATAAAGTTGTTATGAATGTTATAAAATATGAATATTATAAACATATATGTATACATAAATTTTATAATAAAATTGAAATTTAAATGTTTTTTATTTTTAAATTAACTTTGTATTGCTAGTTTTATAAACAGAATGTTGATTTGAATTATTACACCTAATTTTATGCATTTTTTTATTATTAATTAAAAAATAATGTTTTGTGCTTTTAGTGCAAGCCGATTATATATCCGTAACTTTTCATTATTTTCTATTAAAGCTTTAATTTACACTATGGTTTTATTTATAGCAATATTGAAAATAAAAATGCGGTTTTGTGTTATAGCCTTGTTTGTAATACTCACATGGGATTGATAGATTAAAAAAAATGCAACACAAGAGAACCCGACATATAAAGCCCTCACAAAAAATACCTAAAATAATTTTAATATTATAATAATTTGCACATAGTTTTCTATTATTTGGACCTATTATTACCAAAATTGTTGCATACATGATTTGTCTTATCTAAAAAAACCTTAGGTCAACGTCAACCATTCTTTTTTTCTGTATAGGCAGCTAATCCAAATTACATTGCCGCGCGGAATATTTGGATTTTTTTCTAGTTTATGTAGGGTATTTTTTTTAATTATAAAGTGTCGGATTTACTCTTAAAAGTACCTTTTGACTAGACCCCATTTGAGTGACACCAGGCAGTTAAACAATTTTATTTGGAAGATTTGGTCTATTAAAATTAATACCTATAGTTAATGTTGTCAGTTTAGAATGTGCTTGTTGTTTAAAGATATACTAACAATAACATTGTTAGTCAGTAATAGAATATCTGAAATGATAATCGAAATCAACTAGATTAATTTAATCTGGATTTTTATTGTTTTGCTTGGTTTCAGCTAAAAAGAACTATGTCCTTCTCTTAAGAAAAAAATTGTTGGATCCGCAGTCTAGTGGTTTTGGAATGGGGTGGTTTTTCATTCTACAAAATTTTACTTCTAGCAGAAGCACCCTTTATCAATTTTTGGCGTTCTTGGCATACCGTCGTTATTATGCTTATCTGCAGCTTTTGCAGACGACTTTGTTAGTCAGACACACATTAGTACGTGCTTAGTTTTATTTTGGCTTAGGGCTGGCTTGGTTTATACTGTTTTATATCATCTTTATCTTGTGGTTTAGGTTGTTTAAGGTTTTTTATCATCAGTGAACGTTGTTGTTGTTTGATCTTTGTAGATATGCATATGTTTATTGGTTGTTGGCTAAGTTTTTGTGGGAAACATTGTTTTTTTTGTATAGATTTTGCTTATCCGTTTTAACTGAGTGTAGTTTTTGGCTTTTTGTGCTGTTTTGACAAAATTGTAAAAGTTATTTCATTGCTGCTTAGATATTTTACTTCAGGTAGCATCTGGTAAATTTGAAAAATATTTTTGGTACGTTTTGAAAATTTATAAAATTATTGGAACAAATAAAAAAATCTGTTGTTACTTGTTATTCCAGATGTTGGTAGAATTGTTTGGGGCAAGACTTATTTGTTTTTTTAATATTGTTAGCGTTGGGCGCCAATTATTGCTGGTTTTGATTTTTACGTTGTTGTAGGTGGTGGCATGGTTACGTCGAAATGCGTAGTATTTTAGCTTTGAGAATTTATGGAGAAAAAAGTGCTATATAGAGTAAAAACTGTTTTTAAGTTGCCAAATCCAAGACCGATGTTTTTTTTTTATTAAATAAGCCAAAAAGAAATAGAAATAGAAATAGAAAGAATAGTTTGTGCCATTATGCTACTAAACTTTTGTTCTTTATTTGTTTTGATTTGTGTTACTATTTTAATTAAACTATTCTTTATTTCAATATAAATAAGTATTCTCAAAGTGTTTTTATATTTAAATTAAGCTGTTATTTTGATTGCGCATCCATTTTGATCGACTTTGGTTAAATATACTTTATTTATTAATTACCAAAATAGGGTACAAGAGTTTTAGAAGTTTTAGACATGTGGCCTTCTTCAGTAAGATGTTTACAGCTATTTTCCACTTATAGCCACGTGCATTGGCATTATATTTCTAAGGTATTATTTTGATTTACGCAACAGCTTTATTTTCTAATATACTTTATTTGGGCTAAAATTGCGTGCTTTGGAATGTGTTATATGTATACTTATTTATTTTGTTAAATTTGTCTAGTTACTGAATACTATACCAACAATGAGTTTTTTATATACTCAGAACACAGTTTGGTTACATTTTTTGCAACATATATAACCAGTAAAGTCACAGTTGGGTATCGTAATTGCGCATAATAGAATATTCGTATTATGCATGAACGCGACAAAAAAGTATATGAAAAAAATAAGGTTGTTGTTAACTCGGTTTAACAATTGTTTTTTTTTTTATTTTAAATGTAGATAAAGTCGTGCAAGCGTTTCATATTTGCAAAAAAAAAATTCCGCGTAAGAAAGTAGATTGGTAAGTGTAGATCGACCCTCACGAAACCCATGCTGTCCTTCTACTAAAATACTTTTGCACATCCAACGTATTTGACCAGTTATAATTTGATCAAATAATTTTGGTATAGCAGATTGAATGCAAATGCCTCTATAATTTGTAATATTTTCTTTAGCATCAGATTTATGCAATGGCATAATATAAGTTTGTTTCCATACATCAGAAAATTTAGTTTCATTAATGAAAAGTTGAAAAGTAAATGTAATGGTTTTGAAATTGAATAAATACATTTCTTTAAGAGCATAGAAGGAATACCGTCAGGTCCAGTGCTAAGATTAGATTTAAGGCTTGTAATTCCATTAAAAATATCTAGTAAACTGACTGAGAAATTTGTATAAATTACATTTTTATCAAACTTAAACAATGGAGTTGGATAAATTTGAGAATTATAAACGGAAGAGAAAAAATCTGCAAATTTGTTTACAAGAACGTCACCATTAATACAGGTTTGATCACCATAATACATTCTAGCTGGAAAAGCATTAGTTTTCTTAGCTTTATTTACAAATTTTCAAAAATGTTTTGGATTAGACCAAATGTTATTCTCGGTGCGTAAAATGTACTGCTTGTAAAGACGTTCAGATTTTGACATGAAGTCCGAAGAAAATCAAATTCATTGTAATCAGAAAGAAGTTTTGAAGATTTAAATCGTTTATGTGCTATTTTTTTAAGTTTAGTAAGTGAAATTAATTCCTTGCTAAACCAAATAGGAAAGTTGATGTCATCCCACACTTTTTTAGGTACATAACAATCAATTCCATAATACAAAACAGAATAAAATAAATCAACACATACATTAATATGACGGATGTTAAAAAAAACAGACCAATCAACGTTCAACAAAAAATCATTGATTGCGCTGAAGTTGGCACATTTAAAATCATTAAAAACGTAGTTACCGTTTAAAATATCACAAGAAGTATCACATTTGACATCTATCACATAGGCATTATGATGTTGACTTATATCTAATAAAACATCTACAGCATTTATCACAGTAATATTATCACAATCATTAGTAAAACACAGATCTAAAAATGCATCCATACTATTTGGCTTGGTTATAAATTGGACACAGATTAAAAATCCAAATGAATTAGCAACTAAATGTCCAGGGTAGTTTTCGATGCAAGTAACTCCAGTTCCAAATTCATCATTTAGCCACGTTGTTTCTGGTAAATTGTAATCTCCCAGTAAAATTAATTTACTATTAGGAAAAACATCAGCAAAAGATTCAACGGAGTAGCAGTGGTCAGCATATTTATCAATAACCGAACAAGGGGGTAAATAAACTGCACTAATTATGTACGACACAAACTTAAAGTTGACAATTACAAACACATGTTCAACACTATGATATGGCGGATGTAGTAATGTACACTTTAGATTACTTCTAACCGCAATTAATACGCCACCTCCTCTTAATTTAGGGCTAGTTAAATTAGACCGATCACATCTAAATAGGTTATAGCCAGTTAGTCTTAGTTCTGAGTCAGTGATGTCTTCAGATAGCCAAGTTTCGGTAAAAACAATAATGTCATAACTTGACAGAGCTACAGCTAACAAAAGTTTTTTCAGTTTGGTTTTTATACCTCCAATAGATACTTTAAAGCTGCTGTAGTTTCAAGATCTCACTACCAACTCAACAACATCAATCAAAACAGATGGTAGTTTAGCTTTCATATAGTTTGCAATTTTAGTTTTATTTGTTCTACGCTTAAGTTTTGACACATAAATATATGAAGGGGGAACGTAGGCTTGTAGCTGGTCATTGTCAGGACCACATCCAAAAATCGTTAGAGTTTTGTGCTGTACTCTAGGTTTAATTGGTTGTGCACTATTAGTAGTGGTAGAAGTACTGGATAAAATTGTTTTTGTCGGTGGCAATTGAATTGAATCCGTATTAATAACAGGCCTCTCTAGAAGCAGGTTCAAGTTGACGGCAAGATTTTAAGTTTAAAATTTTCTTTCAGATAAGAAATTTTGTCAGTTAAAAGTTTATTGTTAGAGCGAACTTAATCTAACAATACTTGATACAACACGATGTTTTCTTTGTATAGTTTGCATAGATTAGACTCCGATTTAAAATCAAATAAAACACCACAATGACGTTTTTGTAGCGAATAGCACAGCTATTATGAAAATAACTCCACAACCACTACAAGTAATTCCAGATTGTGCTATACTGTTACACTTGCAAAGGCCAGTCATAATAAAAAATGTAAATGTAAATATAAATGTGAATAAAATAAAATAAAATATGTAGGAAAAGGTTTAAAACAAGGAGACAAATTTTGCACCGGTACGGTCTATCACCTGGTGACTCACTTTAAAACAAACACGGATAGACCACGGAAAGGTTACAGTAGAGACAGCGGGATAATTAAAAACAAACTTTAAAATTAAATTAAAATATAAAATCACAAATTAAAACTCTGTTACGCCACTGGTACGAATAGTATAAAAATATGCCGCAAACGGCGTGGATGTTGCAACAATAATTAATGGTTATTTTTTTAAAACAATGCACATCAAGAATATCGTTGCTATAAGAAGTTAACAATTAGCATATATAACTACTTACACAGTCAACACAAGAAGTGCCAAGTAATTTTTAATTAAATAAACTTAATAACACACAAAACCACAACAGCACCAAAATAATAACAACACAAGACACAGTGGCGTTACTTGACGTGAAGGGGCAAATGAAAAAAACAAATGATAAAATTTATAGACGAAGAAACTTGTGCTAAGTAGTGATAATTAAATTGGAATAAAGAGCAAAGTAATCTACCTAGATAAAGAAGAACTTATATTTAAAAAAAAAATGTTTTTTAAAGAGAAACAGTTTAAAAAAACAAAAACAAGGCAAGAAAAAGTTAAAACAGATATGGCAACAGTAAAAAAAGAAACCAGTAAATAAATAAAAACAAAGATAAAAGCAAGAAAGAAGACGATGGAAAACTATAAAATAATTTTAGTAAGAATAGGGGAATAGACATATCCCCGAAACGTTTGCCCGTGTAAAAGTATAAAATAAAATACTTTTTACATAACATAACTTTTGTTTGTCCTAATTGGCCATCTTTAACCTACCCATACTAATTTTAGTAAGATTTGTTAATTTATCCAATTTTGCATTTTCTTGTGGCAAGAACAGTTTGCACTGATCCTAAGCCCAAACTAAAATAGTCGTAGTGCATTATCTAAAAAAAATGTTAGACAATCCCTAAAGGTGACGTAGGAATTGCGATGATTTCTTGTCTTTAATCTTCTTGTGTTTTGGGAGTTAACAAGTTCTCTTATTTTGTAAAGCATTGAACCGATTAATAATATTAATTCCGTTTTTGATTTTGTATATTTTCTGTCATTTGATGGAAAAGTCAAATTATCATAAATATTGAACGCAAATTTCAAGTTTAAATTTTCGGAAATGTAATTGAAATTGATCTCGGTGTTCAAACGTGAACGGTTGACTGAGGGTAATGCATTGATTAAATATTCATAATAGAGTGTGAATTTTCTCAGAAAACTCCAATAAACATTTGTATAAAATTACTTCGGAGTTACTAGTTGTGTGTTTTTTTTTGTTGATGATATAATACGTAACTTAGGTTAGTTGTTAAATATGTTTATTAGACTGTTACAATCAAATATAAACTAATTGCAATTTACTAATTTTACTGTAAAATATCAAAAATGAAAGTATATATTATGATTATAAAAGTGGATGCTAGGATTGCATTAGGTAAAACCAGGTTCAATATAATTATATACAAAAGGCTGAGACTTGTTTATTACGGTATAATAATGATTTATTACACAGATATTTTTGATAAATGGTACTGCTCAGTGATAAAGAGTAGGAAATAAAACTTTTTGCGTTGTCCAGATTTGGAAGTTTGAAAGCTGTGTATTGTTAAATTACAAATTTAAAGTAAAGGTAAAAGAGATTGGAAAAAAGAAATAACTTAAATTGGCATTTTAAAGTTATGGACTGGTATGTTTTGAAATATAAAATTTTGTTTTAGAGTTAGATGCATTATAAATATTGTTGTCTTTGGCAGTGTGAAATTGTTAATTCCGATTTCGTCATTATTACTCCAAACGTACTTCGGGCTTTTTAAAAAGTGTATCATTTGAAAGTAACCAAAATTGTTTGATACAATTACTATTTAGTTATGTTCATAACAAAACAAATGCGTTTTCAAAAAAATATTAACGCAAGCTTATACTTTGGTGTTCTAGTTATAAGACATAGTAACTTATCAATCAGAGTAATCAACATAATCCTAGAATTTAACATAACATAGTTAATGCAATTAACACAACAAGTTTATTTATATGCCATACAATCAAAAACTGTACAATTACAAAAAAAGTATTTAAAAAATAAAACTTTTTTTTTTAATTTTTATTAATTTATTTACGATTTAAATTCAATTGCATAAATGGACATTTAATATTGAATTGCACTAGCTGGAACAACAGTCGTTTGTTTGATTATTTATAAATAATAATGTCATAATTTTAATCATATGGGTCTTACTTAGATTTAAAAAAAATAAACAAGTTTAAATGTAAAACTGAATAATCTTTAATTTTCAAGAAATGCTCTAAAAAAAATACAAAATAAAAAAACTTGTTCTAAAAATAATTAATCCAATTACAGAAATATTAAATGTGAATTGTATCAAGATCAATCATTTTTTATAAAAAAATGTATGTTGCAAACTTAAACTTTTACTATAAAAACTTTTAGTAGAAAAACTGCAACTAACATTATAGTACTTACAACCTTGGTTTTTTGCAACTGTTGCTGTTTTGTATGCTACTTCAAAAGCAGGTTTTTGTTCAGTAAATGACCTCTTTCTATTTTGAAAATCTAATTTGCCATAAAGTATTTTTTGTATCTGCTGGTCTTTTGGTATCCAAACCAGACAAACTTTGCAGGTTGTGACTACTGCTTTCAGTCTGTTTATGCAGGTCATAATCAGATTGTTTTTTTACATGCAATTGTAGAGTCTGCAATGACGCTTGACTATTTGACATGATGATTATAAGTTTGTCAGGTTTTAGTCTTTTCTTGATTGTGTTCCTGACGTACCACTTGATTGCAGCCAACTCTGACTAGAAAACCAAGGCATATTTGCCCAAGTGTAGCAAAGTTTGTTTTCCTTAGTATATCTATGTTTTTTTGACTGTTTTTAGGTATCTTTTGTTTATTATGCTGTGATATTATCACCACAAATTTTTTCCTGATGCAATCGCTTTTTATGAGCTATGACTTTATCATTAATGTTTCTTTATGCAACACATTTGTTATGCTAGGTACGTCTTTATTTATTTGCAGTATATAGGGTGTTTGTCTTGTTTCTGCCTATATCATCAGGTAAATTAGCGGTAATAATAATAGTATTTCTATAGCTGCTGTGAGCGTCGTTCTTATTGCCCGCGTTATCAGGAAACATGCTAACCTCTGAACTTAATCTATTTTTTTGGCGCTTAATAATAGTTTGTTTTTTACATACAAGCGCTTTGTATATGATAATGGGTTTTACTACTACCGTGTATATCCATCTGTTTATATTAGGTGTCCGTAGTTGCGTCCTATTATTATTTTGGTTGCAATGAACATTCGAATGGTTTTTGTAGCTATATTAATAAACGCGTGTTGAAATTTAGTCTTTTATTAAGCGTTAGTCTTAAATATTTTACTTTTTTGACATTGGGAGCGTAGCTCTATACATGTTTAGAATGTAAAGTTTTGCCGCTTTGTGAACAGTGGAATTGTTGTTAGGCTTGTTTTTTACTGATAATTTTTTCTTTTTGCACTATTTTTCTGCGATATTTAGTGCAGTCTGCTACTTTTTTTGTAGAATAATGTGATAATTTCTAATAGTATATGGCGACTTAAATGGTTTGAATCTGTTGATTTTTAATTTTAGGTAGTTTTGATTAATTATTGTTTTTGTTTTTTGTCAGTTCTTTCTGTTTACCTTTTTGTTTGGCAATTTTAGGTTTTGTTGATTAGGACCTTCCGCATCGTAGAGCCCGGGAAATGTGTCTGCAGTTTTTTGACCTAATGTTTCTAGTACGGTCTTTGCTTAAGGCGTTTTGGAGGCGAAAGCATGTGAGATTGTTTATTGTTTTTTGTTGAACATATGTCTAGTTTTGTCCTTGCCCTGTCAAGTTTTTTGTTTTACTAAATAGTTTTGTTGCAGGTGTGCTTGATAGTGCTACGGCAGCTTTTTTCAAAAGCAGTTTTAATAGAATTGACAATTAAATCTATCATTATCTCTAGATCTTGTGCTGTTTTTACTGCTTTTGGACAGATTTTGATTTGGTTAACTAATATTTTGTTGTATAGATCCTAGATTTGATATTCATTTGTATGTATGATCACACAATAAAGACTTCTCTGTCACATAGCCATTTTTTAATCACTTTATCTCCGTTTTTTTTGCAGAAAGTTAAAATCTCATACCACATGTTATCTTCAAAAAGGTCAGGTTTTACATAAATATCAATTCATCACTCTAATATGTAAACAATTTTTCTATTTACAAGCGTTTTTATATGCAAAAAATGCAGAAATGATTCCATGCGCCTACTAACGTTAGTCATTTTTTTCCGGATGACACCATGCGCTCACTGGCGTTAGTTTAAAAGTTACTAGATGACTTATGCGCAGAGTAAATAGTGTACCGTCTCATGTTAGTAGGGATAATTGGTATATAAGCATACTTCTAGCACATGGCTTGCTTAAAACTTACAACATCACACTAGTAGGCACATTTAGAAAATACAAGCGAGAGATACCATCATCAATTCAATTCTGCAAAAATTGTCAGGTCAAAACTTGCATCTATATTCTATAGTCACCAACAAAACATGACTATGATTTCCTACGTTCCACAAAAGAAGAAAGCTGTCATGTTACTTTCAACAACGCATCTAGAAGGCAAAAAGCACCTCAACGACGAAGAAAAACCAAAAATCATCAAATATTATAATTCGACAAAAGGTGGAGTGGACTCCTTGGATCTGATGGGCGCATCCTATAATCTTTTTTTAGTTTGTCGATCTTATTTAAGATAGTGGTCATTACTGTTTTTGCTTTTCCAAAATTGAAGTAGCAATTGATAAACTAATTTGTGATTCTTGCTAGTGCAATACTTGTAAAAGTGTTTCTAAAAATCTGTTTTACGGCCCCTTTGTTGTTTCTGTTTTGGTTGCCAAGTGTTTTTACGATTGCGGCGTGTTGCTGCTGAACAGGTTCTGATTTTGTGTCTCTGATGTCCCTAAAGTGTTTGATGCAGATTATGTGGAGTATTGATGTTGTATTTTTGTTGCATTATTTAAGCTTTATTTGGATCAGATGCATGAGCCTTGTTGCATTACCTAATGCTTTAGTTGGTTTAGATGTATGGGCCTCTTGTTCATCTTTTTGTCTTTGGAGCTTACGCTTGGCCGCTCCCGAAAGCCTAGACTTTGTAGTTTTAAACATGGCTTTGCTTGTTGAGTTTGGGTTTTCCAAAAAGTCTTAAATTGTTTTGAAATTGTCACTACTTTATTAACATCATTGAATTGCTTTTTCCAAAATCAGAAAAGCAGACTACTTTTTGGATAGTGAAAGATTACCTGTTAGCGGATTTTTTTTTTCGGTATATTAGTTTTTTTTACTTGTTTATTATAGTTATTCTAATCTCTTGGCTATTTGTTTTTAGCTTTCTAGCAGGCATCAGACATATGTCGTCATCGCAGTTTTAGTCCGGTCAGTTTTTGTTTTACGCCGGCGAGAGTTTTCCGACTCCCACTAGAGGAACTGACAAAACCTCAAGAGTTAACTCTAACCTAAACTTAAGAAAACTGTACAAAAAATACTATTAACGATAAGCTTAACTGAGCATTCAGTATTGTTGATTATATTCAACTAGGAAAAAATAAGATATTAGTATTTACCAGTAAAAACTTTTGAGATCAAAATATACAAGTAACTTAAAGCATTCTAAGGTTTTATGTAGTAAACTGTTTTAAAATTAAGAGACTATCTAAGTATTATAAAATAACAAATTAAATTTTTGCATTAATTTATATTGTTTTGCAATTATTATATATGACCTGTAAACTATTTTATCTAAAATAAGCATTAATAAACTTATTTATAAATTTATATATCTACTAAGTTCTCAAATCAATAGACAATTAAAATATTTAGGACAAAAATTATTATATAACAATTTAAAAAAATAGTATTTTATGGCAACAAATTAACCTAAGTGTTATCACAAAGTTTTTATTACCCAAAATCCGCCTACTTTTTATTATAATAACAATAACCAGTATTAAAGTAGTAAAAGTTTATTGTACTAGATAAGTAATTCACAAACTTCTTCAAGAAAGATACCCTGCACATCTCATAAAAAGTAATTCATTCCAACACCATTTACATTTAACTAACATCTAAAATAATAAATTTACATTTGCATTAATTAATTTAGTTTTATTGTAAAAAATAAATTCAATATTATATCAGCATTGCATCGATAAATCACAACGGAACACTGTCTGCAGAAAGAAAATAATATTGATGGGGACTACGAGTCTGATAACAAGACAATTTGCAACACATGCATGCACTTACTTTTTTAGTATATATAATAGGTGTGCAAACATGTAAAGTGCATTAGAAACCACTGTAGATTTACATAGAACGAATTTAATTCAGATTTAAGTACACAAGACGAAAATAAAAACGGGATACTCTTTTATAATAAAGATTAAGTATTGGTTACATGAAAAACAATTGATTGATTGTAGGTAATGTTTGTTTTTTTATCCGTAAGAATATTGTGAACTATAAATCTTCTTTTGTGCAGACTCACTAAACTACTTTTACTGAAAGTATTTAAACCAAATAAGTTTAATTAACAGATAATGCTGTAAATAATAAAGCTTAAATAATGGAAAAATATATTTATTTCAATGAAAATAGCTGCATCAATAAACATTACAATCAAAGTTGTTGATGATAATGAATTAATTTTTGAAATGAAATTCCAGTAAGTGTGAAATGCGACAAATTGGTCATTTTATAAATGCATTGTTGACAATTAAACATTGGACTATTTTTTAAGCATTTCAAGCTTAATTGTTTATTTGTAGAGTTAAATACGTACCATTTTAATTAAAAATAAATCACATGACAAAATATAAATAAAACAACAAAAATCAACTTAACAAGCCTTCAATACCAGTAGCCTGAGATGGGAACGAACACCCGCAAACCTCAGGACGATGAAAGAGGGATAAAACCAATCTTTTCTTATTTTATATTATTGAAATACATTTTGTTTTTAAAATTTAATTATTACTAGATAGTTTTAATTTTAATTCTACTTTAATGTGTATATATAATAATATTAACAATAAAAATTCTCTTCTTAAAAAAAATAAATTTAAAAGGATTTTACTAAACAAATGAACAATATTTATTTATTATATTTAAAAATACTTAATTTTTTATATATTTAGAAGTTATTCAAGCAGTCATTGAATAATTTGCGGATATTGGGCAATAATAAATTTGAAATATTATTTATTTAATTTATTGATAAACCGTCCACTTTAAAAAAATTCTCTAAAAAATTTTGTTCTAACGTTTCTCAACTGTCAGTAAATATTTGTTAGAATTCCTGCCAAGTTTTGTACTACAGGTAAATATTTATTTAGATAGCAATATGTTTTTTTATTACGTTTGAAAAATGCCCATGGAAATATTTATAAAAAATGCAAAGATCAGCAACATTATGTCATTGTTGTGAAGTAAGTAAGTATATGGAGTAGTTTTAGATGTTAATAATAATACTTTATTCACGGTATATACAAAAACCATTTACATCTACATCATTATATACATAAATAACGATGAATTACAAACAATATTACAATTACACAAAAATATATAAAAGAATATTGAAAAATAAAAGCATGGAAAAAAGTATACATAAATAAAAACAAAATATAAAATTATTCATCAACACATTTTAACTGACACTTAAAACTACATTTCTTCTTCGTACTTGGGAACAATATTCAATACAAAGACTAATATAAGTATTATATATATATGCAAAAGTTGAACAGAAATTATAAACTTTTTACATCTATTAAGAAATTTTAGTTTTCTAGATATTTTCAAAGCTATGTTCACAACATTGTTGTTCAGGAGAAGATTATGTAAAATTGTTATACCTAGAAGACAAATTAAAGAAGATTTAGATACAGATTTGTTGTTTAGTTTAATATTTGGTACTGATGATACTTTGGATTTGGATTTTGAAACAGTAAAAAGTTGAGTTTTTAAATGTTAAAATTAACCATGTTGGGAGTGTCTCAGTTAGATATTGTTTTGAGGTCTTTGTTTATAGATGATACAGATTCTAACCTTGAAATTTCAAGACGCTTTGCTCTTTGGAAAATATGAAGTATGAATGGTGCTATTATCTGCAAAACTATGAACAGTATGCGACGTTGCAATTGATCACATAGAGTTTTTAATTAGGTACAACAAAATACAGATTCAGTTGTATCACCTCGCTGAATTCTTGTGTTTGGATAGCCCGCCGACTAAGTGGAGATGGGCGTGAGTTAAAGGATTTAAACAGGGCTCCACGTGATTTAATATTATATCCAAACATACAGCGGTGCTGAGTAAATCACGAAATTATGCAAAACTATGATAAAAACAAAAGTACACAAAAAAAAGGATAATCAGTAAATGATTTGGTATCCCTCAACTTAATTATTTAATGCGTCATAAAAAAAATAATTATAAAACAAAATTAATTGTAGCGTGCACCACACTAAAACTAAGATATAAATTAAAGTATTATCTGATATTATATATAAAGCAAAAATTATCAATTTATACCAAGTTTCGATTTCGAAACTCAATTCATTTCTATGGTTAACCAAAATAGAATGTATATATATATATATCTTAATATTAAACATGCACTAATAGGGTAGCTACCGTATTTGTGGGGGGTAAAGAAAATATTCAAGTGATGAAAGTAATTCAAAATTCGTGAGTTAACTATTCGCCAAATCTTATAAATAAAAGTGAAAAATAAAATTATAAACTCTTAGCTGAATGTCCTTGGGTCCTTCCAAACGAGCGGCCACGTGGCTGGATTTCTCCGGAACAATTATTGTATCTCTATTGGATTAATTCCTTAATTAATCTAGAATCCACTTCCACAGTATTTAAGGGTTGGATCATCGGTAGACCGGATCTCCAGAAACGGGTAGCAATATTTGTGGGACCGAAACACGTGCTCAATATATACTAAAATTTATATACGCGCAAATTAGACATAATTAAAACAATTATTGATATACTCGCACATTACGCATAATTAAAACAATTAAATTGTAACAACAATAATTAAAAAGTTAAAATCATTGTACATACCACGCGGTCTGTACCTATTTTTTTTAAATCTGTTCTAATCAGTTCCTCGATCCAATTCGGCTTTAAAATCCAACTAATGTCGTCGTGGCCAGGATTCATCAACATTCCTATTGCCGTGACAGGTAATTAGAGTTGCACACAGAGAGCAATAATTGCTATACTTCAACGCGATTCACACAGTGCGTGAAGATTATTTTGTGCAGCTAATACCGCGCCGAACTGGGTTGCTTCGAGGTTCGCTACAGAAAGACTCTCTGCAGCGCGTACAATAAGAATTTCGCGGATATGTTTTTGCAGTTTTTTCGCGACCGTGAAATTTTATTTGTGGAAACAATAAAAACAACATTCCTCGTGGAATTTATTATTATTAAAATCTATGTTATTTTTTATTGATATTGATGAAATGAATAACTGTCGTATATTTAATTGTTACAGTAGCTAATTAATATTATTAATATATAAATATAAATTTAATTGTTACAAATTCCCCCCTTACTTAAAAGAAATATACATGTATGCAATACATATATATTTACTTAATTAAACATTTTGCTGTAGAAGAAATACGGTAGCCAAATCATGTAAGTCGTAACTAGCACATCGCATGACATAGCGTCAATCTTAGAAGATTTGTACTTCTACGGAGAATTCGTGGCCGAGTATTCCTACAGCCCCTGCGACCAGAGCGAATTCCAATTTTTTTAATCTGTAGGATGAGCTTTCAAATCTTTAACGTGCCACCGTCCACGTAAAGCACCGTCATTATCTTCGAGTTCATATACTCCATAAGATATCTTTTTCCTAATTTTAAAGGGACCTATATATTTTGGTGCCAGGCGCGAACTAAAATTTTTTGATGCATCAGACAGTACGTAATTCCTTTTCCAGACCGAGTCACCTTCCTGGAATTCAATGTTCCGTCTTCTCAAATTATATGCAGATGAGTTCTTTTTGTACGCGTCACCTATTTTACCCTTAATCTGCTCATATATTTTCTTCAAAACTTCTGCTTTTATTTGAGGATTGCGCTTACCAAAGTCCACATTCTGAGGGTCAATCTCTCCGGTTCTTTCAGGGTTTAGTTCTATTTCTCTACCAAAATTGATGAAGTAGGGCGAGAAACCTGTTACTTCGTGATAACATGTTCTAATGGCACACGCTATTTTTGGTAGATTTGAGTCCCATTTCTTTTGATCGTCATTCTTTATGTAAGAAATCATCATCGTTTTAATAACCCGATTGACTCTCTCACACGGGTTAGCTTGGGGGTGAAAGAAACAATTGAAAATAATTTTCGTTCCGTAGGAATTACACATACCCTGGAACTTATGCGACTTATATTGCACTCCATTATCGCATAGCACATATTTAGGCACACCATATACTAGAAACACTTCATTTTCAATTAAGTTCGTGACCTTGTCAGCGGTAGCCGCACGAAGAGGATACATAACGGTATATTTGCTGAAATAATCTGAAATTACCAGTACAAACTTATGGCCTTTAGTTGATCGTGGGAATGGTCCTATCAAATCTGTAGAGATCATCTCCCAGGGGCGACTTACCACCGGGTGACTTTTCATAAATCCTTTTATTTTCTGTTGTTCTGGCTTACTTGCCAAACAAACTGTGCAACGTTTTACATATCGCGCTATATCTGACTTCATTTTCGGCCAGTAATACAAGTGAGAAACACGTTTAAATGTTTTCAAGACACCTAGGTGTCCAGAAGTAGGGTTATCATGAGAATCATACAATATTTTCTCCCTGTCTCCTTTTCTCACTACTTTTTTCCAATAGTCTGTCTCATCTCGTAATTCTGGATAACTACATTCAACGTATTTAAAGATATCATTGCCTGAAACTCTGTACGCTGCGTATTTTATAGGGTCCTCTAAAATCTTATTTCTTAACTGGTCATACCACTTATCTACAGCTTCTCCTAAATCTATTACTTCTAACTCTGGCACACCTCGGGATAATGCATCTGGTATCACATGGTCTTTTCCCTTACGATGGATTACGTTAAAACTAAATTGTTGTAGGCGTACTGCCCATCTTGCCAAGCGACCATGGGGGTCTTTTAAGTGGTTCAACCACACCAATGAATGATGGTCGGTTATTACTGAGAAGCTCGCCCCCTCCAGATAGGGTCTAAGCTTTTCAATGGACCATATAACCGCAAGGCACTCTCTTTCTGTAGTCGTATATTTCTTTTCTTCTTTGCTCAGTGACCTACTTAGGTAGCAAATAACATATTCCTCTCCATTTTCATCTGACTGCGTTAGCGCCGCGCCAATTCCATATCCACTGGCGTCTGCCTGTAGCACAAATGGTTTTTCAAAATTTGGGCACTTGAGTACTGGAGCAGACACTAATGCAGTTTTTATTTTCTGGAATGCAGTTTCACAGTCGTTCGTCCAAACAAACTTCTTTGACTTTTTTAGTAAATCGTGTAACGGGGCTGCCATAAGTGAGTAGTCAGCAATAAACTTCCTGTACCAGGATGCCATACCTAGTACGCGTCTAACTTCTGTAACACTTTTTGGGGTTTGTAAATTTAATATTGCCGTCACTTTTTCAGGGTCTACATTAAGTCCTCGACTATCTATCACATACCCTAAATATTTAAGGTTTTCTCGACAAAACTTACATTTTTCTCGAGACAGGGTAAGATTAGCTGCCTTTAATCTCTTAAAGATTTCTTCCAGAATTTCACAATGTTTGTCAAACGTTTGGGTGACTACAATGATGTCATCTAAATAAACAAACGCATAAGGCTCCAGCTCCGGGCCTAGCACACGGTCGATTAGGCGTTGCCAAGTGGCTGGGGCATTATGGAGGCCGAATGGCATTCGATTAAACTTAAATAATCCTCTTCCAGGAACCGTGAAACTTAGATACTCTTGCGACTTCTTTGCAACAGGGACTTGCCAGTACGCCGACTTTATATCTAACGAGGACAAGTAAGTAGCATTTCTTAGATTGTCTAAAATCCCTGCTATGTAGGGCAGCGGATAAGCATCCCTCTTCGTGACACTATTTAGTTTACGAAAGTCCACGCAAAATCTAAAACTTCCGTCTTTCTTAGGGACTAGCAGGACTGGAGACGACCAACCCGAATTTGACCTTTCGACTACCCCTTGAGCAATCATTTCATCCAATTCTTTATTAATGCATTTTTGAACGTACGGTGAAACTCGATAATACCGTTGTTTGATTGGTGGGGAATCAGTATCAATGACATGCTCCACCAAATTAGTACACCCTAATTTACTACCCATCTCTTTGAATTTGACTTCTAATAACTCGTTCAATCTTGTTTCTTGAACAGTTGTCAACACTCTTAATGGCTCTATCGTAGCTATTTCACTTAGCGTAAAGTGCCAATTATCATTTCTTAAATCGGGTACTATACCCATTTGTTTCCAGAAATCAATACCTAAAATTAACATACGCGGGACGTCAGGTACCACTATCATTTCAATCACACAGAACTTATCTAATACATACACCGGTACACTAACAGTCCCTAAACAAATACATTTTTCGCCATTTGCGACTATTACGTAAGCAGGTTCCTTCTTATTAACTTTCAACCCCAACTTTTCTAATACTATCCAACCATCACGGCCAAGAACTGTCTGAGTAGCTCCTGAATCTAGCAAACCCATAATTTTTCTACCTAGAATGTTAATTTCTAAGTATGGCCTTTGATCCTCGTTGTAGTGCGATAGTATGTAATCCAGAATGGTTTTGGTTTTATAGGTCGTCGATTTTTTTGTAGAAGGCATTGAGCGACCGACTTCTAATGCCTTCATCTCCCGTTTCCCGAAGACCTACAGTTGGGACAATTTGTTACTTTAAAACCTTCCTTGCCACATTTATAACATTTTACTTTTGGTTTGGTACTTGTACAATACCTAGCTATGTGTCCCGGTTGTCGACAATTATAACACGTTCTGGCCGTTGTCATTGTCGCAGTTTGCAACTCCGATACTCTACTAGGATAAGTATCAACATAAGCTAAATCTGGCTCTAGGCTTCTATTTTTATTCGGCGGAGGTGCGTATGCATCCGAAGCGGCTTTACGTTTTTCTAACTGTTTACATATTCCTTTCAAGTCTTCCACGGACTTTATTGTAGCATATCCCAATCTGTCTTGATAGTACGGCATTAAATTATTGATCATCACTTGTAATTGCGTAGACTGGGGAACGGATACGTTCAAACGAGAGAACAGATTTACCATTTTTGATAGGTACATGCCCGTAGACTCATCTCGACCTTGAGTCCTATGTTTTATCTCATCGAACAACTTATCAGTATAGAAAGGCGGCTGAAACTCTTCTTGTAGAGCTTTTCTTACGTCAGACCAATTCATAAAAGAATTTCTGTTGGCACGGTACCAGGAAAGTGCGTCTTTCTCAAAGAGATCGCTGGCTGTAACATACAATTCTTGGCGTGACACTCGGCGAGATACACGCAACTCTTCTACTCGTTCCAGGAATGAGTTTACTGAGTGACCCGATTTGTTTCCATCGAAGACTAGGTTCCACTTACATACTGGGACTGAACTACCAGATCCACTTGCAGCTGTACCAGTAAATTTTGTTTGATTTACGGTTGGCGGTTCCTCGTCCGAACTAGCATCAGTTTCATTCTCCTCTGCCAAGGAGGCGGTCGATAACTCTAGTGCGGTGGAGTCATTCATGAGTAATCGCGATGCTGTTTTCACTTTCTTCTCGCAGTTAGTATGTACCATCATAAGGTCTAACAGTAGATGCGACTTCTTCGTTCGGTCATCTTCCGTCTTCGCGACTGCACGATTGCAACGTTCAACGGTATGGTTTAATTTTGTCAAAATTTTCTTATATGGACCTGACTCAGCTCCCGTATCTAAATCGTCTACTAACACTTTTAATTCTGCTATCTTTTCTTCAACAGCAGCACAGTCAACATCAAATTTGATAGTATAAGGGGGATATGTCAGCTTTCCGCCGGATTTCTCTAACTTACGAATTGACCTTAAGGCTGCCCGCATTTCTCTACAAGTACCTACATCTTTAAACCCTCTAAGGTGCAACTGATAAGTCAACTCGTCCTGACTAAGCCGGTTGATTTCTATTGTACGACCATCCATGATAAATGTCTATTTACTACTTCCACAAATAGCGCGATACTACACGTAATAATCTTTTTTTTTTTTTTTTTTTTTTTTTTTTTAAATTTTTCAAACACAACACAAAATATTACTACCCGTCAAACTAATAAGTCCACGTTTATCATCAAATTTTAAATATATGGAATTCTAACTATTTGCCCTACCAGCTAAGAATCTCTCAATTTATCACTTAAACAAAAATTTTAAAAAAAAATATAATAAAATCAAGATATTTCCTTTCATCAAAATATTTTCTTTTAACAATACTTTCTTACATTCGGGCCCCACGTTGGGCTCCAATTTGCGACGTTGCAATTGATCACATAGAGTTTTTTAATTAGGTACAACAAAATACAGATTCAGTTGTATCACCTCGCTGAATTCTTGTGTTTGGATAGCCCGCCGACTAAGTGGAGATGGGCGTGAGTTAAAGGATTTAAACAGGGCTCCACGTGATTTAATATTATATCCAAACATACAGCGGTGCTGAGTAAATCACGAAATTATGCAAAACTATGATAAAAACAAAAGTACACAAAAAAAAGGATAATCAGTAAATGATTTGGTATCCCTCAACTTAATTATTTAATGCGTCATAAAAAAAATAATTATAAAACAAAATTAATTGTACCGTGCACCACACTAAAACTAAGATATAAATTAAAGTATTATCTGATATTATATATAAAGCAAAAATTATCAATTTATACCAAGTTTCGATTTCGAAACTCAATTCATTTCTATGGTTAACCAAAATAGAATGTATATATATATATATCTTAATATTAAACATGCACTAATAGGGTAGCTACCGTATTTGTGGGGGGTAAAGAAAATATTCAAGTGATGAAAGTAATTCAAAATTCGTGAGTTAACTATTCGCCAAATCTTATAAATAAAAGTGAAAAATAAAATTATAAACTCTTAGCTGAATGTCCTTGGGTCCTTCCAAACGAGCGGCCACGTGGCTGGATTTCTCCGGAACAATTATTGTATCTCTATTGGATTAATTCCTTAATTAATCTAGAATCCACTTCCACAGTATTTAAGGGTTGGATCATCGGTAGACCGGATCTCCAGAAACGGGTAGCAATATTTGTGGGACCGAAACACGTGCTCAATATATACTAAAATTTATATACGCGCAAATTAGACATAATTAAAACAATTATTGATATACTCGCACATTACGCATAATTAAAACAATTAAATTGTAACAACAATAATTAAAAAGTTAAAATCATTGTACATACCACGCGGTCTGTTCCTATTTTTTTTAAATCTGTTCTAATCAGTTCCTCGATCCAATTCGGCTTTAAAATCCAACTAATGTCGTCGTGGCCAGGATTCATCAACATTCCTATTGCCGTGACAGGTAATTAGAGTTGCACACAGAGAGCAATAATTGCTATACTTCAACGCGATTCACACAGTGCGTGAAGATTATTTTGTGCAGCTAATACCGCGCCGAACTGGGTTGCTTCGAGGTTCGCTACAGAAAGACTCTCTGCAGCGCGTACAATAAGAATTTCGCGGATATGTTTTTGCAGTTTTTTCGCGACCGTGAAATTTTATTTGTGGAAACAATAAAAACAACATTCCTCGTGGAATTTATTATTATTAAAATCTATGTTATTTTTTATTGATATTGATGAAATGAATAACTGTCGTATATTTAATTGTTACAGTAGCTAATTAATATTATTAATATATAAATATAAATTTAATTGTTACAAGTACTTTTAGTTATTTGAAGAAGTTTATTAATGTTAATCAAAAATAAAGTTAGTAAAAGTGCATTTATGATGTTAGGGTCAAAGTTAAAACCATCAATTCTAACTATAATTTTTATATTGCCAAAAAAATTATTGATGAGATATACAGTATTTTTATCAAGACCTATACAATGAATTTTATTGACAAGATTAGAATGCCATAGTCTATTAAACGCTTTGGAAATGTCTAGAGCTACTGCAAGATTTTCTTCTAAAAACAAGTATTTTTGTTTTGGATTAATAACAGAGGTACGAAACAAAATTTTATATGACATTTTGAATAGTTTTTGTTAGATTTTCTGCTGCAATATGTAGGTTATTAAAATAAGTATCAAAATCAAAATTATTAAGGAATTCTTCAATTTTTACCATGTTTATCTTAGAATAATGATAGATGAAGCGCAGTTTAGGTTTGGTAGTAACAAGCAGAGAAGTATTAACAACTAAAGGAATAAGTGAATGATCAGAATTTCCTAAAGCAGCCTTAACATTATTTGTTGTAATCTCTGGAATAGTTGGAAGATACAAATCTAATAATCTTGGTTCAACAAGAAGTCTATGACGAGGAAAATATGTGGGATGCTGAATAAGTTGGGTAAGATTATGAGAAGCAGCTAAAATTATAGTTTGTTGTCCGGATAGTGTTGTAGAAGATGAGTGGTTAAACAAATTAGTATTTTGTACATTACAATCTCTTAACAAAATTATTTCAGCTTTTCTATGATTACTTTGAAGAAGCTTGTCAATATTTTTAGAAAAGTTATATGCTATTATAACCAACATGAATTTTGTACGTCACTAGTCTAAAATATGCTAGTTGTTAGTGGATGTAGGCACACACACTTTGATAGTCAGCAAATGAATGTTTAATATGATAATCGGAATATATTAGATCTGGATCTTTATTACTTACTTTAGTTTTTGTCAAAAAGAAGATATGGGGTTTTCAATGTTTAGGATGATGATGAACAAAATTTAAACTCTTTTTTAGACTACGAATATTTAAAAAAATAATTTTCAAGTAACAAACTGAGTCAATGTCAATGTTTGTTTGTTGGTTAGTGGAACAGGCAAGACCTTGTTCCCCCAATTTAACCGTATCAATAGTCCAGGTCTTTGCCAAGTTATCATTTATTTAATAAAGTAGACAAGGGTACTAACTTGATTGTACCCGCCCCTACACAGTTTTTAGTTGCTGACGGCAAGAGATCAAATACAGCCTGATGTTGGCTTATTTTGCCAATATACTACAAATGCAACAATTGCTCAGTCTTATCGTGTCGAGCAAGCTTGCACTATTTCAATCAAGCCAGTATCACTAATAATATTAGCGACTTTTGCTTTGTAGGCCGGTATACCGTGGCCTGTGTCACTAACACTAGAAGGTCAAGCAATTTGCCGAATAACCAGGTCACATATGAGGCGTACATTCACATTTTTTGTTTGGTATGACTTGACGTAAACTCATCCGCAAAACCGTAAATTTCAAACTTTGTGCATTTGACAGCAAACAGACATCTTCAAACACTGAGTTCATTTAACTATTGTTGATCTTGTTTAGATTGTATCTAAATAGAGTAAATGTGAGTAAATCTGATTTATTTCATAAAAGTAGTAGCCATAACTTGACAGAAATTGTAATACGAGGGGCACTGCTAAAGTTTGCGAAATCAAGTACTGCCTGTATTGCCAGCGTTTTGCAATTGTCATGTTAGTGACGTTTTTCACTTATAATTCAGTTGACAGTTCGATTGCAAACTGCTCGGTTTTGTTTCAACAAAATTTAACGAGAGTAATGATTGTGTGAAAAATAGAAATTTTGAATCGTGACTTTCAGGTGATGATTTTTTATGATGTTTGATACGGTTTAACACCGCAGCAATGTGTGGAAAAACTTAATTTGTTATTTAGAGATGAAGCACCATCTAAAACTATGGTTTACAAATGGTTCGCAGAATTCAAGCGTGGATGACCAATGACAATCGTTGCGAAGGTTGTCTATGCACTTCTGTTGTCGCGAAAAATATTGATGCAATGCGTGAAATAATTTTGTCAGGTTGGCATGCGACTTATAGTGAGATAGAGGCATCCTTAAGCATTGCAGCAAAACAAATACATACAATTTTGCACGATAATTTGCATGTCAGGAAGCTTTGCAGTCGTTGGATCCCACACAATTTGAAAGAAGAACAAAAACAGGCACGTGTCAAGTAGTGCAAGAAAATGCTAAAAAAATTTGTTCAAAATTGGTATATAACATCGTAACAGGTGACGAATTTTGGATATTTTCATATGAGCCTGAAATTAAATAGCAATCGACTGTGTGGGTGTTTCAAAATGAACCTAAACCCATAAAAGTGGAGCGTTCACGAAGCGTTTTGAAAAGAATGATTGTTTGTTTTTTTGGAAAAACGGGCCATGTTGCATTAGAGGATCGAAGGACAGTTAATGCTGACTGATTTGTTTGCCGGAAGTTATTGCTGAAATCAGAAGGAACAACATAAACCGGCGAATCATTGTTTATCATGACAATGCAAGCGCTTACACAGCACAACAAACTGTAGAGTTTTTGAACAGTAACAACATCCTATTAATGACTTATTGCCCATATTTGCCTAATTTTCCGCTCAATGACTTTTTTCTATTTTGACATATCAAAAATAAAATGCGTTGTAAGCGTTTTTCATCGCCTGAAGAGGCCGTTGAAGCATTTAAATCAATTGTTTAAGAGGTACTTTGCTCAGAGTGGTAAAATAAAAAAAAAAGTGTATAGATTTTAAAGGAGAATATTTTGAAAAATAATAAAGCAATTTACATAACGTAATTTGTGTTTTGCTTTACTTTTTCCGCAAACTTTGGCAGTGTCCTTTGTAGCTATAACTGCTACATTAAAATCTTTGCAAACGTTATGAAGGCTCAAAGTCAATTTGATCAAATACTCTTGCAATTTGGAATAATATTGTACGTTGGCATACTTTTTCTTGAAAAGGAATTAGTAAGAAGAAAAATCTAAATTTAATTTGTTTAGTTAACCATTGCATTTCAAGGATTTTTACGGTGTCTATGTCAATTGACATTTGCTTTGAATTATTTTTTGGTTTTTTTAGTTGCAGTTTTAATTTTCTTAAGTTAAAACTTGCGGTTGATAATATAGTTGTGATTTTGTCTTTTATCTGCTTACATTCTTTTAACGTGTGGTTTCTAAATTAACGTAAAATTTTTATAAGATTGTCTTAGATCTCAACCATTTGTTTTCTTAGTTAGTGTTTTTAAACATTTTATGGCAAGATATAGTTTTGTTTATATTTTTTTGTAATTGCTTCATCAAATGGCCCATTTTGTTGTTGTACTGTTTTTTTAAATTTATTTTAGAATTATTGGCACTATTTTGAGGTGGGTTAATTATTGCCTTTTTTACGCAGTGCTGCGGCACGCTTGCTGTCCCTAGTCTTTTTCTTCCTATAGCCCCTACTTTTATCTGTTTCTTATGTTTATCTGTTTTTTTCCTTTTGTTTGGTTTTATTTTGTGTTTATGCTTTTATTGTGTGTTTTTTATAATTTTCAGTAGTCAAACTCTTCAATGCAAAGTTTTTTAGCGCATGCATTTCTTAATAATTGTGGTTTTATCCTTTTTGCTTTCCAATAAATTTTATATTTTTTCTCTGTGTTCTTCACAGGCTTTGCGTTCTACTAGAGTGTGTTCTGAATTATAATGTATTTCTTTTTAACAGAATTATTATTTTTTCTTATCGATGATTTTTTAAAATATTTTTTCAAGAACTTTTAATAAGCTCCGTGCTCGGTCAATATTTGTGTTGTATAAAAACACGTTTTAGGTTTGTTCTCTACTTATTTTTTTTTATTTTTGGGTTTTTTCTTGTCTACTAATCTTTTTCTCATCTACTCTACTGTATCTGTCATTATTTTTATGTCTTCTCTATTGCTCTTATATTTGCTTTTTTTTACTATTTTTTTTATTTCTAGCTTTTCTTTTACCATCATATCTACAAGAAGTGTTGCCGCGATCATTTTTATTGATTTTTGTAACACTGTTATGTAGGACTTGCTGGTCTTTAACAAGCTTACTTTTGTAGCTTCTCTTAAATATTCATGTTTTTGTCTTCTGGCTTCTATTCAAGTTTTTTCAGCTTATAGCAATTTGCTTCTTGCTGCTGTAGTTATAAGCTTTTTGGTTTTTTCTTTTAGGCATTTGAAATTTGGCATAAGTCTACCAACTTTTTTCCCCATTTTTTTTGTTTCTCTGAGCTGGAAAAATATAGTATTAATAATGTATTACACAAGTTTGTGTGCATTTGTTACTATAAGATTTAATAAATTTTTTTATCTGCTGAATGTATTCAAATTTGTCTGTACATTTAAGCAATGTTTACGTGACTGCAAATTTTTGCTCTCAAAAATGGAGTAATATGTAATGGAGTTTGTCTTGTAGTCGTGGCCCAATTAATAATTTATTGTTTAATAATGCTCCAGTAGCTGTTTTTCCTAAACCGCCAAATAAAACCTGTAGCTTTGTTGTCTTGTTAGTGTTTTTTATAGTGTCATAATGCGATAAGTAAATTTAGTTTGTGTTCAAAATTGGTATCTTAGACTGGGCTTATGTACAATTGCAGTTTTTATTGCTACTTCTTAGAAAGACTAAAATTTTGCAACGCTTGTATTAAATATAACCCCCTTGCGGGAAGGGATAGTGCAAAAGAATACTAACGCTTGCCCTTTTGCTGGTCGTAAAAGGCAACTAATAAGCGATGAGATCACCTCGTAAAAAAACTTACAGTTTGTCTGGGACAAGTCAAACTTATTTGTAAGTTAATTTTTGACACAATTCACCGAACATCTTGTGAAACTCACTTGCGTGTATGCCGTGCGCGGTGATCTGAAAGCCAGAAATATGAGATCCTGGTAGTTGAGAGGCTAATACTCAGTTTTAGAAGAGTGTTATTTCTAACACACTACTTTAGCCCTAGCTTCTAGTAAAACGGAAGGTTAACCCTAATCTAGTTTTAACTAATAGGCTCGTTATTTAACTTAAGGGTGAGGAATTATTTATGTGGTGATAGATAAAAGGTTCACACTATGCTACGGTTGGAGGCCGATAGTATTCTGTGTGTTTGCAGAAGTCTTTCATTTACATTTATAAAACCTATATCGTTTGATTGGCCCTGACGACTGCATAAGTTTGTGATGTAGCGTCTCATATGTGGCTCCGTGGTGGGTAGGGAGATTGAGCAATGAAATTGACGGAGTGTATTATGATAGATTCTAAGCCTCCAACCAAACGATCTTGCTCGTTTACGGACGAGAGAGTTATTGAAGTTTGTAATAGTGCAAATAAAAAGTTTGTAAGATATTTAATTGTTAAATGTTCTGAAAATGGCCAGAGTCTTAAGGAGGTGTTTCCCTTTTTAATTGATTGGACTATTTCCAATATTATAAATGGAATTTTAAATTTGTGTAAGAAGTTAAGAAACTGTTCCTTGCTTATTAAAGTTAAAGATAAAATGCAGAGCAGTAAAATGCAGGAATGCACGTCGTTAGGTATAATTGCGGTGACAGTTGAGCCGCATACATCCTTAAATATTTATACACAACTGTTGACAAATGCAAACAAAAACTGGCGTCGCAAGGCGTTATCGATATTAAGAAACTAACTTGTAGAAAGGATGTTGAGGTGAGAGATATAACATCTATGATTTTAACATTCGATTCCGAACGGCTCCCAGATGAAGTTAAGGTGGCATATGTTACTCGCCCAGTTTGCCCGTTTATTCCTAACTTAATAAGGTGTTTTTAATGTCAACATTTTGGACACACTGCAGTTACGTGTCCAAGTGTTGCAACATGTGCAAAATGCAGTAAGGAGAAACATGACCCTGATCCATGCAACAGTTTACCTTTATGTGTGAATTATACATTAGGCAAAAAAGTACAAAAAGTACAAAACAGAAGTATAAGTGAACATAATTTAAGTAAGTTTCAACATTTGTTAAAACTGAATCAAAATAAATTTCAGAATACAGAATGTGTTGACAAATCTTTTCAAAACTTTATGGAGTATTTTTTAGACAATTTCGAAAACGCGTGTCCACTTATTACCAGAAACACACGGTTAACTTATAATGTAAAATGGATTTCACAGGATCTAAAACAATCAAGCGAAAAACTTAAGTTTCAATATGCAGCCTTAAATAAGAGTCCAAGTCATGAAAAAAATGAGGCATATAAAATTAACAAAAACACACACAGACAGTTAGTAAAAACAACAAAAAGAAAATATTTTGAAAATATAATAGATGCTTCTGAAAATAAAATTAAATCAATGTGGAAACTAGTCAACACCGACTTAAAACGTAATAAAGAAAAAAAAGATATTTTATTAAATATTAACGAAGTAACCACAAAAAACCAAAGTAAAATAGCAAATGCTTTTGGAATTCACTTTTCAACAAATGCGAGTAAAATGATTAAAAACCAGTTTGGACAAAATGACGTATCGGTTTGCACTACTTCTGACTTCCATATACATACAATGGCAGTATATGAACTTAGTGTATCAGAAGTAAAATCAATAATACATAATTTAAAAAAACAAGCAATCGACCGGCCCAGATGGAATATCGATTAAAGTCCTAAAATTTGTATGTAGCGAGATTGAAGAACCACTAACACTATTAATTAACCAATCAATAGTGCAAGGAGTATTTCCTTCAGCACTAAAAACAGCTCGTGTTGTTCCAATTCACAAAAAGGAATGCGAAGATAATATGGAAAATTACAGGCCGGTATCTATCCTGAATACATTATCAAAAGTATATGAACAAATAATTTCACAGAGGATATGGAACTTTATAGAAAAATATAATTTACTTAATATTAACCAACATGGATTCGTAAAAGAAAAATCAACAGAAACTGCTACTTTTAGTTTTATTGAATATATACACAAAACCGTAGACGATAATTACATGTGTGCCGGATTATTCTTTGATTTGTCGAGTGCCTTTGATATTTTAAATATTAATTTAATTGAAAACAAACTCTGGAGTTTAGGTATCAGGGGGTCGGCATTAAATTTAATCAAGTCATTTTTAACTCACCGTAAATTATATGTTAATGTAGGAAAATGTAAGTCAAGTATATATGACAATCCATTGGGTGTAGCGCAAGGATCCACTTTAGGTCCATTAATATTTATTTTATACATGAATGACCTTGTAAAGTTTATTACAACTGGTTTTGTGATCAATTTAGCAGATGATATTTCAATTATTGTAAAAGGAAAATCAGCTGATGAACTTCAAATTAAAATAGCAACTGCAATAGAAGAAGTAAAAGAATGGTGCAAAAATAACAAACTAATTTTAAACAGAGAAAAAACAGTAAGTGTGCAATTTTTCAAAAATAGAACTTCAACAGTAGATATCCCATTCAAAACCGACAGTACCAAATTCTTGGGTTGCTTCATTGACTCTGAACTTAAATGGACTAACCACATAGATTATATAAATAAAAAACTGAGCAGTGCATATTATGCAATTTCAAAATTAAAAAACACCCTTTCCTATTATTATCTAATGCAAATGTATTATTCTTTAGCCTATCCTCATATGGCATACAATATTATTGCCTGGGGAAAATCTCAAGAGTCAACCAGAATACAAGTCGCACAAAAACAACTGGTTAGACTAATTTACAATATGGATTATCGCGAAACTTGCAGACTAGTTTTCAAAAACCAAAAAATACTGCCATTTTTTTGTATTTATATTTATTATATATGTTTGGGAAAAACTCTCAAAACCATGACCACCTAACAAGGAACTGCAACAACCTGAGAATTCCACTTCACAGAACATCAACATATAAGAAGTCACCATCTTTATCATGCATTGGCATTTACAATAAAATCTCAAATAATATAAAAATGTGTAAAAACAAGACTAATTTTAAATTTAAATTTAAGGAATACCTTTTGCAAAATTGCTTTTATACATTAGATGAATATTTCTCTTCTTAATTTTTTTTTTTTAATTTATTATCTATAAATACTTTATTTTATTGTTATATAACTATGCTATATTTATATATTTGTACTATATTTTAAAATTGTATTATTGTAATTTTTATTGTTTTAATATGTGTACTGACTTGACAAATGTCATAAACCTGTGATCATACTTGTCGAATAAATTATTATTATTATTATTATTATTATTATTATTATTATTATTATTATTATTATTATTATTATTATTATTATTATTATTGCAAAAGTAAGCATTTTATTTTAATGCTTAAAAGAAGAATAAAGCAAATACGGTTTCTACCTTTTCTAGATTGTTTGCTGCAGTTGCTGAAACACTCATTGTTCAACAAACACCAATTATGACATTTATTTTTATTGCAAAATTTTCTTCTTTTTTATTGCGGTGACTTATAGGTGACTTCCAAATCACACAGGTAGATTATTAATTTAGTCATATTTCAGGGTCAAACCCCGCTAACGCTCTATAACTCAGCTATCTCACCCTCTTCAAGTAAGAAAAAAAACTCTAATGTGAAGGGTCAAAAACCGGTTGCAGGCCCATCAGGCTCAAAACCAAAACTGATTACCTTTGGTTCAATCCGGACTAAGGTCATAACGAGTGGGACTTCAACCAATACAACTTAAAATGGGGGTTTATTTAAAGCCTTAACCATCTAAGGTATTAGCTTGTATCGAATCAAAACCAACTAAGGTGGCAACTTCCAAGTCAAAGCCTAAACAGGCTAAGACTTAGTCTGAGTCAAAGCCTGCAAAGACGGCAGCCCAATCTAGACTACCGCCACCTGAGGTGCAGGTTTTTAGCGATTCTGCGACCACATACCTTAATATTGACATGTCGTCAGAGTTGATAGATGTAGAAGTTATTCCCGCACAACCTATCTCTGACAGATAAAATTATGTCAAATAGTGGGAGTTCATCTTCTTCCCCAGATGATAATTTAGAAGATAAACCAAAAAACACTAATAATAAAAGAGTTAAAATTACATTTTTAACATAGCTTTAAAAATGGCTTTAACCATTATTTAATGGAACTGCAATGTATATAATGCACATTACAAATCTTTTAAAATTTTATTAGCCAAAATTTCACTTATTTTTGTTTCCTTACATAAAATTAATTTTAAGGTTGAAAGTTTAGTTAATCTTTGTGGTTATACTATTTATTGGAATGATCGTATAAATGTTGATTGTGCTTAAGGTGGAGCGGCATTATTGGTTTGTGATACGGTTTTCAGCATAAAACTCCATGTCAACACTTTATTAGAAGCAGTAGCCGTTCAATTACAACTCCGTTCCTCACTGACTGTTTGCTCAATCTATATTTTGCCAAACGTCAGTTTGGATATTTGTTTCAATAATCAATTACTTGAACAACTTCCGTCTCCATTCTTTTTTATGAGTAGTTTTAACGCTTATAACACTATGTGGGGCTCAAATTGAACCGATGTCAGAGGTTGTAACTTGGCCAATCTATTTTCAGAAACGGATTTAGTTATCTTAAATAAAGGTAACATGACCTACTTTTTTGTTGCCTTTGACTTTACTATTTGTTTTCCAAGTATCGCAGCGTTGCTGGATTGGGAAGTTACGAAACATATTTAAGATAGTAGCACTTTCCAATATTCATTCGCGTGCTTGGTCATAAAATCTATGAAAACCGTAATTGGAATTAACAATAAATGATGCTGATTGGGATAGTTTTGTTCAAGTATTTCATTATGATGACAGTGTCCCGGCCACTATTGACGAAGATTGAAACTTTTACCGATTCCATCATACAAGAAGCTTATGCCAGTATTCCTCTGTTTTCAGGGAAACATTTCAGAGAGCCCGTTCTTTGGTAGAATTTTGATTGGGAACATGCTAAATTAAACAAACGCCAATCTTTTTGAAGGTTTAATCACTCTCCAACTGAAGAGAAATTGTTAGTTTATTTGAAGTATAAAGCTGCTGAGCGAAGAACTTGCAGAAAAGCTAAAAGAGAATCATGGTCAGAATACTATGAATTTGAAAACCCTCATCGGGAAGGTGTGGGAAAAAGTAAAAAACATTCTGGCCAAACCGCATTTGTACCTGTTAGTGGGTTATTGTCAGGTGATCAAATTATTATTATTATGTAAAATTTTCAAGAGATCAAAACTAACATAGAGAAGAAACATTTGTCATTCGTTTACGACGATGATGAAATATATAATGCATCGTTTAGTGTTTGGGAATTGGACTTCAGGTGTCTGAATTAAATGTCACTATTTACTTTGTTTGGATACCCAGTCATGTAAGTATCAGTTGCAATGAAAAAGTTGCTGCGTTTGCCAAATTGGCTATAACTAGCACTGATAATGTTACAGACTAAGCTTGTGTTAGAGATGTTTGTAAAAAAGTTGCAATGTACTAAAAGCGTCATTATACCGTAGAGTTTGTCATGCAGGCCAAAGCGTAAGGAAGAGGTTATCTACACGCGACTTTGAATCGGTAACTGTCGATGGACTCACTGGCATTTGTTGGCATCTGAGGTGCCGCCACTTTGTGCTACCTGTAATGTTCCATTAACTGTTTGTCATGTTTTATTAGACTGTTGGCAGTTTTTTGAACATAGAGCTGTTGTTAAATTATCACCCAGTTTGTCGATTGTCTTGAGCGATCAAATCGTTGAAGTCGATCGTCTGCTTAAATTTATTTGACGGAGCAGACTGGATTTATGGATATAATTGTTTATTTATTGTGATTAATGATTGTGTATTGTAAAATCCAGCAGTGTTTAGGAACTTTCACAGCCTAGACACTGTTGGAATTATCTAGTCATTTTGCTATAATCTTTAATAGTTTTTGAATGTTTATTTTATTTTTGTTTTTATTTATTTATTTAATTTTATTCTCTAATATGCTATTTTATAGCATATTATGCTTAACCAAGAAAGGCGCAGAATGCCACAAAAAAGATTGAAAGAATGAGATTAAGATAAGATGGCCTGGGGCAAACTATTGCAACATCAATAACCACAGAATATACTACTCGAGACCACCAGATGAAGAACATAAGAATAGAGTAAGAATGATTGAAATAGATTCAGTCGCGAGGCATGTAACTAACTTTATAGCTGTATCAGAAAGAATAATACTACATAAAATATCGAGTAACCTAGTCCAACTAAATATAATCTAAGTTTATGATCTAATTTTAGACAGCAGTAATGAAGACATAAAGCAATTTTACTTGAAAATTGAATACATACTGAAGAAATTTTCTAAACAAGACATCACAATAACAATAGGAAATTATAACGCAAAAAAAGGTAAAAGTAAGACTGAAGAACCTATATGTTAATCATACGGATTAGGCTGATAAAGTAAAAGAGGCAAACTATTAAGCATATTTTTGCTGCTAAACACAGATACAAAAATAGCTTTTTTTTAGAAAAAAACAAACCCAGGAGCAGACATACAATCCGAACACAGCTCAGTAGTGTGACTTCAGAAAGTCCAAATAAAAGATGAAAAAAAAAGAAAGATTAACAACAGAAAATGCAACATTGGTAAATTAAAAAAAAACTACTACAAATACACAAGTAGAAAAAAAAATAGCAGAAATATTTTCACCAACAAACTATACCACATGCGCAAATAAGATAAAAGGGTAAACTCAAAAGTAGAGAATGAGATTCTACAATTAATGCAAAGAAGAAGAAGCCCTAAGAATACAGATGTGAGATGATATACAATATAATATAACACACAAAATACTTACTGCGACGTTCCTGCAACTCATCAATTTAGTTTTTGATAGGTTAATTTTTAGGGTTAAATTTTTTACGTTTTTCTTAGCTGTGAGATCATAATATTCAATTTTTTTTTTCAATTTGCAAGTTACTTACGAATTGGCCGATGATGTTGACGTCTTTTGTTTTCTAATGAAATTTCTTAAAAATGTTTTCTAACAACTTCAAAACTGCAAATAGTTCTATAGAATTAAACGTTATCTGGTTGTTGATAAGGGCATAAGCATACTTTTTTGTATTAGTAGACGATTGTATAAAAGTGTATATTAGAAACAATATGATAGCCACTTGAACGGCTTCTCAAATAAAATTTTTACAAATAAGTCATGAACCAAAATTAAAAATATTCGAAAACATTACAAACATTTAGTTCTTCTTTATTTATTTTATATATGTTCTGATGATATACACGAAATTGTATAATAGTAATTATAATTTATGCAAAAAAATTATTTTATTTTCAATTTTCAATTTTCAAATTTCCATTTTTAATTTTTGTTCATGTTATTACCATCAGGTAAATATCCCAAAATAATTAGTTTATTTGTTCATTCTCAGAATGCTATTAACCAAAGCCATTAAGTCAGTTAGTATAAATAGTCAATACACTCTTTAAATATTCACTTTGAATTGTGGTGGTGAACGATGTTGACGAAGTAAGTTACAAATCAATTATTAAGTTTAAATAAATAAAGCCATACTGATGAGAGGTGAACCTTGAACCATGTTTTTAGTTTAGGATAATTTTTTCATAAATTTAATTTTTTAATGTAAACATTTAGTTAGTATGTAAACAACATTTATGAAAAACATACATTGACACTTACTTTGAGAAAGCAGCAAAAACATCAGTGTTGTGCCAACCCGTTTCTAGTATAGTGTTAAAAGGGTTAACATATAGAAGTAATCCAACCTGCATTTTGAAGATTGTATATAAACTTACTTGAACCACAATAGAATGTAAAATTTCAACTTTTTTAAATATACATTAATATCTCAAAGCAAACTAAAAACTATTGAACGAAAATCTACATGCAAGATTAATAAATACCAATAGTAATTAATAGCGGAAATTTGTCGTACAGTTTATTTATCATACAAGTGTAAATCAGTTTCTAAAGTTTGTTTGGCGTTAATTTATTAACATCCTGCATATATGCGCATAAGTTAAAATATCTATCAATCAATTGCCATGCTTTCCATTTTCATTTAATGTTGAGCAAATTGCATATTCATCAAAAGCTTTAATATAGAAAATTTCAGCATAAACCATTTTATGATTAAAAATATTAATCTATTATTATTATCATAGAAATTGTTATGTTGTTATCACATTGAGAAACAGAATTTATAATATTCCGTACATATATTACTGTAGATTAACATTCTATACACCTAATAATTTGACTTGAATAACAATTTATTAGCTCACTTCCTCGAGGCAGTCAAAACTATATAGAAGATCATCACCCAACGCAATACACAATTAAATCTAATTTATTTCAAAGAGCAAGGTGTAGTCTTTGTTAGTCACATGCATATCCTTCCAAATATAAATTACACTTCCGAGTGAAATCTTGTCACTTCGTATAACAATGCCAATTAGTCTACATTGAAATTAGTATGTATAACAATGAAAAGTTCTATGATGCAAATTTCTAATTATACTGACTTATTTTATAATAATTCAACAAGTAATTAAAATTAAGATTTGGTTTTACGTAGGTAGGTTAATTATTTTATTATGAAAAATAAAACTATGGCAACATTTTTATTATATATTTTAATGTGTAAAATCGGCATTATAATAATTAAACTAAAATGCTAATATCGAAATAATAATATTTCATAGTATTATTAGCATTATGTAGTTTGATTTATTCTCAATAACATCTCTGATAGGTCTGAACTATTTATGATTAAATTTCTTAAACTATTCAATTCCATAGCATCCTGCAGAACACGAATGTCAATTGCCGTGGAAGGATGCTCCTGATTGAATAATTCCTTTGTGCGATTGTAAATTCAATACAAAGCAGATTTACTAAATTCCAACAGTACCTTCAATACATTTCGCTTCTAAATAAGATAAAATACTAACATTGAATTTAGGGTGGTCTTTAAAAATTTAGGTTGGCAGCTAACAAAGTAAGGCCAGATTAAACATATTACCGAGGTAAATTTCAGACCGAGGGGGATAAGAAGATACTTGTCGCAACCACGAATGGTGGCAATAAGTTTATACTGACGAAATAAAGATATTCATTTTAATTTACAATGCTGTGCAAAATATACATTTTTATGGAAGTTTTAAAATAGTTTATTTAATTAAATAAATTTATGCTTACAGTAGTTTATAGCTTAATCTTAGTTTTAATGATTACGTTCTGATAATTTTTATGACGACAATAAAATCAATAGTGCAGACATTTATGTAATTAAAGATTATTCTTAATAATAAGCTTGATGTCATTGTTCTTTGAAACTTACAGGAAGCCTTTTATTTCTAATGATTTTTTATACTTTGTAATAGCAATTTTAAACACAATACAAAATAAATTAATATTTAGAAATTAACTTTGCGTTCGAATTTTAAAAATCAAATAAAACTACAACTAAATTTGATGTTTCTATAAACTATTTATTTTATGGTAAATAACATTTAATCGCATTTATGAAAACCATTTTAGACAAATGTTTGACGTGAATATGTTTGACTTGGCGCATTCGGTTTTTGGTTTGCAAATTTTCTGAGTTATGTTTGCTTTCAGGTGGTCGGTAATTGATGGTTTATCGGCGTAGTTAAAATATTCAACGTAATGCTGGCTATACAGGTAACTGCATAATTGACAATTAAACTTGCACAACCGTTTGTGCAATTATAATTGTGCGCGTGTGTTTGATTAAAATAAATGACTTGCAAAAGTTATTTTGATCAAGTCCGTTCTTTGAAATATTTTTTTTTATAATGATTCTATTGTTGCGTTGGCTGAATGACGTGTTGAGCCGTCCAGCTAGAACTACATTGTTTCATGATCAATAACATTGCAATTTGAAGTTAAATTATTTGTCATCGCTCTATATCAATTTTCATTAACGGTAACTCGCTTTCAATTTTTTATTTTAAAGAAATATGATTAAATAATACCACAAGCGTACAATCCGCACCATATAGTGCATTTTTCTGAATACAATAGCTATTGTTGAATCATTTGTAGTGCCTAAAGTAAGTTTTTGCTAAACAAAACGTTGCGTTTTTGGTTTTCTGTTAATTGATTATGAACTCACTCAGCAAACGTATGACGGAAACGATGGTATCGCAGTTTGAGTTATTAGACAAGCCCCAGCTTGTCTAAGGCACTATCCGTGAGGTTTGCATTGACAAATTTAACTATGAATTTATTTTTTAAATTGACCTACAATTGACTACTGCTCAATTCTAGCTAAACAAGCATCAAAATATTGACTGGACTATTCTGTTTTTACAAACGTTAACTTTTGTTTTTTATTTATTTTAAAGGACCTTAAAAACAAAACAAAAATAGATTAAAACAAATTAGACAAGAATATCACATAACACATATAACACATAAAAAATATGGAAGAGGCTTATATCCAGTAATGGGCAGATCAAAGTTTATAAGAAGAAAAGGTAAACGTACAATATTTTAGCATTTAATTTTTTTAATGGCTTTCCTGGTCCCCGATGCAGTACTGCAATCTTTGTCTAAAGTTTTATTTTTTTAAATAATAATTTTGGTCCAATACGTATTTTTTCTAAAATACGCATTTTAAGGTTTAAAAAAGCATGCTGTAAACATGTTATGTCACCAAATCTCAAAATTAAATGATCAGAAAAGACATTTTGCAACACAATTTGAGTTTGCCGTGCTGTTGAAACTATATTTAGTTTTGTCTATGTCTGCGTAATTCTAATCTTAAAAATATTTTTTTGCATACAAATTTAACGTTCAGAACTAATGGTAGTTTGATTATTTTCTTAAAAAAATTTGATACTACAATTCTATAAATTGATACGCTGCACCAAACGGTCACATTATGAAAATAAAGTGTTTTTTTATGAAATTGATGTCAATTTTTTCAGCTCAGAAGCAGAAGTTTTTCTTGTTCAGGTCAATATCTTTTAAAATTTGCAAAAACCAATATGCAATGCAATTGAATGCCATGTTGCCTGACGCATTCGATATTTTTTAATGTTTTTACTGTACGTACGCCTCTAAATTTTTCTCCTAATTTAAAAGTTTTGCACCCCCTTATTATTGTTTGACGTGTTGGGAAGACTTTCAACTCGCGTTTTATATTTTTGAGGATTCTTGCTATTGATTATATTTTTCTCACTAGCTACACAACTTTGTTATTGTTTTTGAGTTTAGAAATATAGAAGACAACAATCTGAAATTAGTTTTTTACACACCATGTAACCTGGTTTTTTAATCTTCTTATGACAAAGCAGAAATTGAGGTTTTTGATGCAATCTTATTGTGGTAAGGGCCTGCTTGCTACACAGATGTTATTTTTTTTTTTAATTCTAATACATGTTGGCTATTAAATGTTTTGTCCGTTCTACCAACGACTTGTAAGACTTTTGAGTTTTTGGTTGTAAGGGTTTGTGCATGCTACACAGACGTTTTTCTTGTCTTGCTAATGTTGCCATCGTGATTTAGACTTATAGCAATTTTTTACTGTTTGCTCTGCGGGTTTTAAAGTAACCGTAGAGTTAATAATAGAAAAGTGTGTCTCTTAAGTCAGTTTACTACAGTTTACTATTTTTTGCTATTGGGATTTGTTGATTTATGTTTATATTTAGCGATCAGCTTTAAATTTGTCTTTTAAGCTACCGTAGAGCAAGTAGTAGTTAACTCTGGGTGTGTCTTTTGAGCCATTTAAATACTACTACACATAAAAAGGTCAGCTTTTAGTAAAGATTTTTTAATCTTCTGCCAGTGTTGATTCTATACAACCGAGTATGAAAGCAACGTGTTTGGCACTTCACGGGACCTCTATTTGTGTTTCACTCTGCACACTGCCATATACATTCACACGTTTATTGTTTAAGAGTTTACCTTCCTTGTAGTTGGTGGGTTGGTTTAAACCTGCAAACTTGTTTATTTTTTAAGTTGAAAAGTACTTGAAAACTTTAGTGTTTTTATAAAGGCGCCAATAGCTACTGACATTTACAATATGTTGATACACAAGTCCGCTATTTTAATACACGCGCTAGCTATACCGATACATGTATGCCTATTTACAATTTTAAATATGTAAAAAAAAATTTGAGGTGTGCTTTAATGGAAAAACCTTGATCTTTTGCACGCTAAAATAACATTTTTAAAACTTAAAAAAACTAGACATACGCCCGGTTTCTCCAACATGTCTCAAGCCCTAACTAGACCTCAAGCTAGGCCTTAAGCTGAAAGCCGAGCTTATTCCGTTGCACCAAAGCAAAATCTCACCTTATTTGCGTCAAGCAGAGCTCAAATAATAGTTGCCGTTTTCGAGAGCTCAAGCTCTGCAACTGTCATCAATATTATTTTGTAGTCTCTAAAGAATTATTTACTACTGCTTGCCTTTATATACTGCAAAGCATATTAATTTTGATTTTAATATTTAATAAGTTACAGTATAATTGGCTTCAAAATATTCTAACTAATGTGTTCTTTAAAAATATAATTATTTGACACATACATAACCATAATGTAACAATTTCTGACATTTATATTTTATGATAAATTAATATCAGTAAAAAATTTATTAAGACAAGAATATTTTTTTTGACCAATTAGAAAACAGCTTTGTGAATATTGGCGACATTGCCAAATCTATCCGGATCCTAGCAAAGATGCATGGTGCAACACAAACTCGACATAAGCTGGGCTTGATTCTGAGCTGAGCTTGGTCAAGTAACGTCTCAAGTGACGTTGGAGAAACCGGGCGTAAAGGTTTTTTTTTTTTACGGTGCCGTCTCTACTCAGAGGTTTGCAATTATTAATGCAATCTTTGTTAAATCAACGTTTCTATACTATTTTTAGATATTTCAAAACTTTTTGATATAGCATATTTATTCTCCCTCCCTTCCCCCCCATAAGATATTTAATATATTATAGTTTTTTTTATAGTATGAATAAGTTTCTTTTTTTTTGGTCTCGTATTTCATAACTTATTCTTAACTTCATCCATGCTTCCATGTCGTATAATAAAATTGAGAAGATGTGCTATCTTACTATACGCAATCATAGTTTTAAGTTATTGTTCTATTTTGTTTAAAGTTATTTCATTTGGATAGAAACTGTTTTTGCTATTTCAATACGTTTAATAATCTCTGTAATTTCTAAAGAATGATAAGCCAGGACAGTACAAAATATGCGCACATTTTTGCTAAGGCAAACTTGTTTTTTTTTTTTTAAATAACACGTCAACATAAAATATTAAACTAATTAATAAAACAAAACAAAATGATAAACTAACAGTAACAGTTTTCACGTCCGACTGTACAACAATGACAATTTGTTCCTTAAAACATACAACTGCCCTTTGACAAAGTCTATCAAATCGGATTTATCACTTTACTTTAAGCAAAAATTATACAATTTATGCATGTGGGTTTTTTTTTGTTAGCACTCTAAGCATTGTCACTTTAAACTTTATTTTTTTCTTGAATCTGCACGTATCTGATAAAAAAAGTAAACAAAGCCAATATCTAATTTAATATTTACTATACCACCAGCATTTTGATCAACCAGCAACTAATCAAAATAGAGATTTTTAAGCACTTGCTAAATTTAACCGAGATTTGGTATTAAATCCGTACGATGGGCAAATAGTATCAAGGCGCTACTGGAATAAATTTTAATAAGTGCCTAAAACACCTCCTTTAATGCTGGCAACAACATTGAAGAAATAGTAGAGAATGTTGAATGAGCAGTGAGTATGCTTGACAACAGAAAACTGCAACTTGCTGCATAAAAGTGGAAATAGAAAAAGCATTGAAGTTTTCTTTTTTACGATCGACGGCGACCCAATAACCAATCAGAGCAGCATTAATTACCAAGACATTGTTTACAATACAAATGCGAACAAGACTGATGTTTAACATTGTAGAACTTAAAGTGTGAAAAGGGGGGGCTGTGTTCAGCGTTGTCTTTTTAATAGTGCTATAAGAAATTTCTGTATGGTGCTAGTGAGTCAAAAAAATTGAGAATTTTACATACGCAAAGAGAAGTTATCATCCGCGTACAGGAACGCTTCTACAAAAGCGTTACTAGCCATTGCTAGTACAATACTGCTTATACTGTTAGTTTTAGATCGGTCGTAATTGGCCTGTAGTTTTGAGCAGAATATATTGGCAAGAAAAGCTACTATTGCAATATGGAAAAAAGAGTGGCAGAGACAAAAACTTTTATTCTTAACATAAAAACACGATTGTATTGACTACTATCTTTACTAATATTTGAAAGGACACAGGTGTTTCTTAAAGTTCTTGTGCAGATTTAAATTGTGAGTTAACAAAAACTGCTTACACTGCATTATGATTGTTATGCCAGAGCTGGGCAGCAATCTAAAGTGAAAATGAATACAAACAATAAAGAGAACATCTTGCAGAGGAAGGAAAAGGATGAGAATAAAGACATTACGGTAATGACCCAATTTTATTAAAGTTCTACGGTGTTCAGCCCTACACTGCCATGCAGAATGGAAATGCAAAAAAACATAGGTTTATACTTGAGCTCGCTTTTAGTTTTCTACGTGTTTGTGCGCATCCTTGTAAGCGCTTATATTAAACAACTTATATTATACGCAATAATTGCGTTTATTTGTCAGCTTTCTAGGTGTTTGTATTTTTAAGTTATTATTTTTCAGCTCAGGAAAAAGTGATGATATTCTTAAATTTTTGTGCGACCGCGAGTAATTTGATGCATTCCCACTTTTTCTTTTGCATTTTCAAATCAATATTTTTTAGCAAAAACATATTATCCTCACTGGAATTTGACATATTTTCAGACATGCAGTATAGTTACTAGCGTTTGCTTTCTACGGGTTTGTGCCCTTGCTTGTACACGCTTACAACAAGCAATTTATTTCTGTGATAGAAGCTGTAGATGTTTTGTTAAATTTAAGCCAACACCATACTGCGTACTTGTTAACTATAAAATGTGATACTACCTGTGATATTTTAAATTGTAATTATGTTTTTAATGATTTTAAACTTGCCGACTACAACGCAATCAATAATTATTTGTTGAATGTTGATTGGACTGCACTATTTTATAACTGTGATATTGATATGTGTCTTGATGTATTTTACTCTGTAATCGATTATGTTATTGATTGTTTTGTCCCTAAAAAACTGTGGCGTGAAAGCAATTTTCCTATTTGGTTCAACAAAGAATTGATATCACTTACTAAACTCAAGAAAACTATACACAAACGTTATAAATCTTCAAAATTATTGTCGGACTATAATGAATTCCAATCTATTCGTACTACGTGCAAAAATCTCAGTGCTCATCAATACGTGCAATATATTTTACAAACTGAAAGTAAAATTCAAAATAATCCAAAACATTTTTGGAGATTTGTTAATAAGAACAAAAAAACTAATGGCTTTCCAGCCACAATGCATTATAAAGATCAAACTTGTAATAATGGGAACGACTTTGTAACTAATTTTGCAGATTTTTTTTTCTTCAGTCTATGATAACGAAACTCATCCAACATCATTGTTTAATTTTAATAATAACGCAATACATTCAAATTTTTTTATTAGTTTGTGTGATGTTTTTAAGGGAATTGAAAACCTTAAATGTAATTTAAGCGTTGGACCCGACGGCATTCCCTCTTTACTGTTAAAAAAGTGCATTTATTCTATTGCAAAGCCATTGCACTTACTTTTCAATGCTTCATTCAATGAAACTAAATTTCCTCAAATATGGAAACAAAGCTATATTACGCCTTTGTTTAAATCTGGAGCCAAAAAGAATATCACTAACTATAGAGGCATTTGCATTCAATCTGCTATACCTAAATTGTTCAATAAAATTGTAACTAGTCAGTTGCAATGGATGTGCAAAAGCATCTTAATAGAAGAGCAGCATGGATTTCGTGAAGGGCGTTCCACACTTACTAATTTACTCTGTTATGAAAATGATATTTTAAATGCATTTGAATCTAAAGTACAAGTTGACTCAATCTACACCAATTTTTCAAAGGCGTTTGATCGTGTGAGTCATAATATTTTGATTGCCAAGCTTAGTGCTCTGGGATTTCATCATGATGTGACTTTCTGGTTATTCAGCTTTTTGAAAAATCGCACGCAGTGTGTAAAAATTAATAACTTTTTGTCACAGCTCATTCTTGTTTCATCTGGTGTTCCTCAAGGATCTCATTGTGGACCAATTTTATTTTTGCTTTTCATTCATTAATGATATCTCACAGTATATCAATTCATCGTCATTTCTTTTATTTGCGGATGATTTAAAAATGTATAAAAGAATATCATCTCTCAATGACTGCCATCTTTTACAACTGGACTTGGATTCTATAAATACTTGGTGTTTTATTAATAAATTATTTTTTAATGCTGATAAATGTTTTTCAATAAGTTTCCATAGAACTTTAAGTGAAATTTCTTTTAACTATATAATTGACACTAAAGTGTTAAACAAAGTCACTCAAATACAAGATTTAGGCGTTATTTTTGATCATAAACTTACATTTGTTGAACATATAAACATCATGTGCAATCGTGCCATAAAAATGTTAGGATTTGTATATAGAATGTCCGCGGATTTATCAGCCAGTACACTTAAACTTTTATATTGTGCTTTGGTGCGTTTGCATTTAGAGTATGCTCCGTCAGTTTGGAGTCCTGTTTATGAAATTCATAACCGTAGTATTGAACAAATTCAAAAAAAGTTTTGTCGTTTATTGTCTTATAAATCCGGCATATTATCTGTAAATTATGATTACTGCTACATTGCTCTTTTGTACAATCTACCGCCATTGAAGATTCGCCGCAAAAGAGCTGATTTGTCGTTCTTGCGTAATTTAATTATGTCTGAGATTGATTGTCCGGAGCTACTTGGTACTCTTCCATTCCATGTAGCACCTAATAATAGACATAGCAGACATTCTTCTTTATTTCGCGAGTCTACTCATTCTACTAATAATGGTTTCAACAATCCACTCGGTAGAATGTGTAGATTTGCAAATAATTTACCACTGATATTAATGTATTTTGTGTCTCTAAATCTACGTTCAGAAGTCAGCTAAGTCATGCTGACTAATGTCTAATATGTGCGCTTTTATGAATGGTATATTTGTATTCTTTATTTTTGTATTGTAAAACATCATTGTTTATGTATATTTGATGTAGATGTAAATGGTAAGATTATATCGTCAATAAAGTATTATTATTATTAATTTATATTATAAGCAACAATCTTGCTTATTTCTCAACTTTTTTCGTTTTTGTACCCTAATGCTAGAAAACTAGAAAAGATTTTTGAAGGAAATACTGTTTAGCTACAAGCGCAGAACAAAGATTGTATTAAATATATTAAATCTTTGTGACAAAAAAAAAAGATTACACAAACAAGTATGTCGAAAAATCTTTACAGGAACAGCACAACTTATAATACTTTAAAGTACTTAACAGAAAACAAATAAAAATATTTGAGTGGCTTGACGGAGCTTATCATGTTACAAAAAGAATTTGTTGCTACGAGAAGATTTTTATTTGAAATTTGTAGAGCTAATTTAGCGTTTCTAAACATACCAAGTACCTAAGGAAGAAGAACAGTAATGAACAGAGATATTGACAAAACTACAACAAAAGTAAAAATAAAACAGGCAAAAAACCAAGCTTTGGATGGAAACAAAAAGTACAAAAATATAATAAATGAAAGTAACAAGACAGCTAAGTTTACAGCCAATCTGCCAAAAATTGCGACATACTACTTACTTGACCGTAGAAAAAGCAAGATTGGATGGATAATATGTGTGGCGCAAAAGCATGAACCCAATAAAGTGCTTCAACTGTAAGCGACATAAAAAGCGAATGTCAAAAATGCAACTAGAAAGGACATATTTCTTTAGTATGCGTAGATGTAGCCAAATGCTACAACAGCAGAAATTTAGTTTGTACGCTAAAAAACAAAAAGTAAAAAAAAAGTTTACTTCTGGATACAGTGAAAGAAAAGAATGTTTTGGTAGTGATGACAAGTAACATCCTATAATTTGATGTGTAGTAGTGGAGCCTAAATATTACTTAAAAAAAACCAATACTAAAATATAACATAAATATAGTACTGAATATCGGAACCAAACTTTAAACAGGAGCATGGTTTTCTGATAACAACTGCAACATTGCAATAAAAAAAAATTGCCCAACATAAGTATAGCAAAATATGAAAAAGCTTAGAGATAGTTTTAAGCGACATGCTGGACTGCCGATTATAATTATAAGGAGGCTTGACAATAGAAAACTGAAAGGGGCTAATAATGACGGAGTGTCTAGCAATACACATAATAAATGATAAAAATAAATCCATTTTTGAACAAAAAAACTTAAAGATGGAAAATTATGTGAAACAAGAATCTACTTGAAATGACAAAGACGCAAAAAAGTATTAGAGAAATTAAACAGTCCCAACTGTTGGATAAAAAATGTGTCAAAAACAAATTCCGCACTACATTAAAAAACTCGAGAAGGCTACACAGAACTGCAATGAAGAGACAAAATACTGGCTTACTATTCATTTTTAAAAAGAAGCTGCGGAAATAAAAAAGCTGTTATATACTGAAGGGCAAAAAAGTGATTTAAGTCAGAAAAATGTGCATCCAAAAAAAAAAGAACTATGGTCATGCAAATGATAAATTAAAGGAGATTAATTTGAAATAGCAATGAATTTAAGACATAAGACTATGTACAGAAGCAGACAATGATGTATGAGGACTTGAGTATAAAATAGTGAGGAAAAGGAAAAAATACACATCCTAAGATTACGTAAACCAATGAAAAAAATGCTAAACTATTAAAAAAAAACTTATCCAAAAACAAAAAATTATAAAACAGCCAACAGCACAAATAGGGTAAGAAACTTAACTATTTACTTTACAGAGGAAGAACTGCAGTAGGTAAAATATAAACAGAAAAACGGGAGTTTTTTTGTGTAGATGGAATACCGGCGGAAATATAGATAATAATGGCAAACGCATTTTTGCAATTCTGTTTAAAGCTACTAAACAGTTTGTTAGAAAAAAATTTTTTTTAAAATCTGGAAAACGGCGCGACTAATGCTATTAGAAAAAGAAAACAAAACACGGTGAAATTTAAATGACAAACCACAATGTATGATAAACACAATGAGGGAGTGCATTGAAAGTACGGAAAATCTGTCCAATAAACAATATAATTTCCGGAGAGAAAGATTAACCGTTGACGCGAGGAAGTGTAGTATTTGGATGACAATAGATGTACAAAATGCAGCTACTTAAGCAAACAGGATATTATATTCTATTCATAGAGACAGTACAATTAAGATAACTTGTGGTGTCCCACAAGAATTGATCGTTGGGCATATTTTATGACTCAGTAACCCTGATTAGTTATGCAGATGATTTTTCTGTAATAAAGACAGGCAAGAATATGAAACAAGTGGAACAAACACAAAGAAGTGTTAATACAAGTATAATGTGTCTACATAACTGTATTCAGCAAGGTACTTCAGGTGATGGCAGGTTGATCACCCATTGACATAATGGTGGAACAAAGGTGTAGAAGATACAAGGATAAAAGAGATGGAAATGTAGAAGTATAAAGGCAAACGAGTGGCAACAAAAGTGGTAGAATCACAACAGAAAACGGAATGAACACGGACATACGAAAATGGAGCGGACTGGAACATGGCAACGTGGATTTTCATACAACAAAAATACTGACATAAATGGTGTTTTGCAATCTATCTGAAAAATTTACAATATTAGTAAGTGCATCATGCTGATACCGTAGAGAAGAATAAGACTCCAACATTCAATGTTTTATTACAGCAGATGGACAAATCAAAGGAAGCAAATAAAAACAAAACTAAAGAGCAAAGAAATTACTGCAAAAAACATGATTGATAAACATATGTTATGTTAGAAACAAAAAAAGTGGAAAGTAAAATCTACAACAACCAAAAACATTGTAAAAACAAAAAATAGAGGAAAAAAAAAACAAAGAAAGCAGAATGTTTAAAAAAAGAAAAAAATACAACAAGTTTTATAGTAATGCTACAGCAGTTTTCGGGATGTGTATATGTGGGAAAGGGTTTTAGTCGTTAAGAATTTGAAACATATTTGCAATGCTGGGCGTCTTATGTAATGTATTTTTGCTTTCCACCAAACAAAAACGTAGTTAGAGAGTAATTAAAGTGGTATTAATAACAAAAACGGTAATACCTACGAATGCCGTAGCTAAATCTTACAGACTAATCAGTTTGACATTATGTTTTTTTTGACAATTCTAATGAAAGAGGCACTAAAGGTTATGACTCAGCACTTACGTTAGTACCAACAATATCAACGGTAGGTCGGTTTTTTGCAAGAAAACTTAAGGTAGGTTGAATATAAAATTAACCTCCAAAAAATTGAGGTAATAAAGGTTTGAGTATTTATATAATTTTAAAAATTATTTAGCCAAACATGTGTTTTCTATAAACTTACATAAGATTTTTTTAGTAAAGTTCACCAGATTGAAAACATAATATGATTTACATATCATACAATGGCTGCCGAGCCTATCTATGGTGAGCTACATTGATTATTGATTTAAGTATTATGCAATTTGAGCCGCATATTCAGAAACTGGTGGTAATTCTGAAATTTGCGGACTGAAGTATAAAATGAATAAAGACAATTTTTATTTAGCTTTCTTTCATTGCATCAATGTATACTAAATAAATTACATTTTTAATACGTTAATGATGAATGATTTTGTGATGATTACTGAAATGTTTATAAGATGAAACATCTAAAGAAAGTTCTCAAATTAACTTTAGTATAAAAATTACTAATTACACTACCATTGATGTCATTTTTTTTAAAACCTAAATTAAGTATTTTGTAGAACGCCAATTTTAGTTGATAAAATATTCAGTATAGTCGTGGTTAATTGAAAGGCAGACATAGACAATCAATGAAATTAATAATTACCCATGTAGCCTTATGTGTTAATATTATATTCATTCATTCATTTTAGATTTATTACGGTTATTACATTAAACCAATTATAAACCGACACTTGCATATTAAGACCTAACGTTCTGCATTCATTAAGGTTAGACATTAAAGGAATTTAAATACCTCATAACTAACATTCCTCAATTAAAACCTATTAAAGTAAAGATGTTGCACTCCGTCTAACTATTTAATTATAGCTGAATAACTTTATAACGACGGACGCGTTCTCACTTTACGACTTGGATGGCTGAATTTCCATTTAATCTAATAATATATATATAAAACGTAAAACCGTTTATAGTTCTTACACCAAATTAGAAAACCTTCCTCACGATTTATTCATAATTAAGTTAGTCTAGCAAATAAATTAAAAAATAATTAATATCAATCTTAAAATTATTTGATGCTTAAATTAATTTCATGCATAAAAATATAATTCAATCAAATTTAGATTGAAACATTTTGTCAGAATTATTTTCAAGACACGTAGCAGTATTTTTTATTAACAAATAAAAAAAATATGAAAAACTCAAGTGTGTAAAAAGATAATAAGAAGTTCTTAGAAAATATCCCCTTATATCCTGGAGGTACACATCACCATTCATAGTTCGTCTAGGTCAGGAATGCAGACTAGAGACTCCTGCAAACAACGGGGCCAGTAGCCTCGTAGCGTGGAGTCAACATTCTTTTAACAACACTCTGACGATATTTTTTCAGTGCATCAGACCCATTTATATCCGTATCTAAAAAACACAAATAGCAAAGAGGCACAATTTGTCTACATTTGCATTTAAGCTAACAAACCGAGCTTGAAGGATTTGTAGATTATGCATAATTTATCGTTTTGAATGCATAATGGATATAATGCATTAATATAACACATTAGAAATGTGCAAATGTATTTTTTAATATCTTTAACAATAAATTATTACAAGAATAAAATTATGAAACAACATACTAAAATATCAATAAGATGCGCTCTACATATATTTTAAAGTAAGATTGATTAGTTTTTCTACGCAATTAAATAATAAAACAAACGTAATTTCAAGTTGCCACAGAAGGCAACCTCTAGACGTAGAGATAACCTTCTTAAAAACACACAATTTGTCTAGAACAAGTCAAAGTTTGTTATGAGTTCACTTTTAACTTATTTGGTATAGAACATTTTGTAAAACTTACCTGCAAAAAGAGGATTCTGGTAGATGAAGGGCTAATAATCATGTTTGAAAGAAGCAAAACGGGAGATTAAATCTGAACCTAACATATACGGTGTGTTAGCATAAATAATTATTTTATTGCATCAATAAAACCTATATCATTGAGTACTTGTATTTTATGGCAATGCACATTATATGCAAAATGACAACAAGCTTAACTTAAATACTGAAACAAATGAGTATAACTTCATCTAGTTTAACTTAAATAAGTAATATATTCTAATTTATTATTAGCCATTACCTAATGCAGTAGTAAGGCTAGGGCAAACAGACAAGGTGTGTAAAACCAAAATAATTGTTTGTGCTTGATTCTTGGTTACTATGATTGTTGAACTAAGTTTGAATACATTTATATCTGTTTTATATTATGTTTGATTAAATAAGAATTTAATTATTTACGTACATATAGGTGAGGTTACAATATGGCATTTTATGATTTATACACATATTTAATGTAAAACTTACTTAGCTATAATCAATATTATAATGCAATAGAAACTCTCCATATTGAGCTCACTCTTGATTACTACTCCATTATTGTCCGAGTAACTAGCAAAACATAGGTGGCTATTCGCAGATTCACAGCTTGAACTAGATCAATCAGACCTCAATTCTATTGTTCAATCGAATTATATTAACTAGGAGCGTTGTCGAACAATTGGTTTTTTCTAGTACAAACCTTGATTAAAATTCGTTAAACACGCGAGCATTACGACGGTTATAATTTCATTGGATTTTATGGCCTGTTGCATGAGGTCATTTTATATAACGGAAGGTGGAAAATTGTATAATGCTATAATAAAACAGAATTATATGGTTTAATGTGTTGTTATTACAATAAAAGTCATATTACATGCAATAACTATTCGATTAGATTTATATAAAATATTTAACTGTTCTCCATAGTGATGTGAATATATGGATTTCGGATGTGATATTGAATCAAAAAGTACTATAAACAACCGTTTGCAAGATATGGTGCAGAAAGATAAAAATATTTTATATAACAACAACTACTTTATTGTTCTTTTCGATACTTACAGTGCATATAAATTTTTTATTGGCATAACTATTTTGAATATATTTTTAACAATTTTAAATATATAAAAATATATCTGTAAAACAACTTTATGCTGATGTTTTTTATGTTTTTAAGCTTTATTATAAAAACTATAAATGAATTTTAAAATGGATAACGTAATTATATTTGTTAATTCTAATCTGATTGTAATATAACTGGCAAAATTTGGTAGTTTTGATCAATCGTATATGCAGATTGGCTAATTTTTTAAATGTATTTTTAATCTTGTTTTGTAATGTTTAAATCTAGTAATTGAATATATTAAACTGTACATTGCTTTAATATGTCTACTTAGAGCTATACAGGTATTGTAGCCTAACTCGAATCTTGGCGGCAGAATTTTTTTAATAAATGACGGCATTTATTAATTTAGGACGTTAGTCTAATATATAATTTTTGTCCATTTAACTACATTTAAGTTGAGAGTGTGGATGGACCCGATACTAGGCCTTGTCAGTATTCACAGCGCCCCTATTCTCTCAATTAACGGACGCGATAGTGTGTTTTTAAGTACAAATTTAAGGGCAGTTTGTGCGGTAATAACATAAACTTAAGCTTTAAAAATATTGGCTTTTGCAACTGAAAAAAAAAATATTAAGTAATTTAATATTAATTGTGCAATTTTTCCGAAGTGAACTGTAACAAAATTATTGTGAACGTTTTTCTATTATTTTTTTCTAACTTTGAACTGCAGTTTTTCAGTAATGAAAGAAAGTTTTGACACTACAGGAATTGGTCGGATGTACATTAACAACTCAACAACATTTGGCTGTATTATGAGCATGTTGGTATTGCGTGATGATCTAGAAGTTTGAAATATCATGGTTAAAAATATAAAGCGCGTATAAAATTTGTGCCGTCTGTTTTAGTTTATTAAAAAAACAAAAAATATTTTTTTTAAACAAGTAAATTTTTTTTATTTTCCTAAGCTTCAAAAAACATTTTTGAAGTTGCATTTCTAATAGCAAAGAGTTTGTTAAGTTAACTGTTGGCGCTAGCGTACTCTCCGTGTTGCCACAAATATGTAACTTTTGATAGTTTTTGATAAATTTTATTATTGATTTATCATTTAAAAACAATTGCTACTGAAAAAAGTAAACTTAGTTTTAGGAGAAACTTAATAACTACTCATTAACTTGATGGCAACTGACGACATCTGCCTATTACTCAGTATTTATATTATTGTTACTGGGTTTTGGGATTTTTGCGTGTTTTGTTGTTTATATATACAAAGACTCTAAGTGTTTTGGGGTTTGGATAAAAAAGCTTTCCAACCGTCACAACTCTAGGAGTCGTGTTGCTTTTTGGATGTTGTTCCAAATAATTAGTAATTAAAATTTAAAATTCAATGATTGTTGTTGTCAAATTTATGTGGTATGTTTGAAATTGTTTACCAGGTACAGTCTGGTACCAGAAGTTACGCAGTTTTTATGAGAAGGTTTAAACTTGTTCAGACTTATCGTTGACGTAACTTTGACATTTTTATTTGTCCAATTCTCTTTTTCCCTTCTATCTTGCCCTGCAGGAAATAGAATGCATTCCTGGAGTACGTTGCGGCATATTTTTACTTTTTTTGTCACTTTTCAATTAGTTTATTGTGCCGTACTCTGTCTAAAGCTTTTTCATAATCTATGAAACAGATGTATACTAGTTTACGTTGGTCATGGCAGTTCTGGACATGCACCGGGACTGCAGTTAGTGCTTCTCTGGTCCCTAGATCCTCTCTAAAGCCAAATTGTGTCTCTCTAATGACGCTTTTGCATTTCTTAAACAGTCTTTGGTAGAACACCTTAAAAAAAATTTTAAAGTGTGGTTCATCAAGCTAATAAGTCTATATTTATTGCATCTTTTGGCGTTGTTTTTCTTTGGTAGTTTATTTTAACCAGTTATTAGGGTATTTGCTTGTATCATTTGTTTTGTTAAATATTGTTTGTATTTTAAATATGCTGTTGTTATCAAGGAGTTCGATTATCCTAACCAGCTAAAAGCAATCTTTGTGCTCTTAAACCAGCACGTAGCCTATATCACTGCACCACTTGTCATATACTTGCTCCTGAACATTGAACAACTTAATAACAGATGTATTTTAATAGAAATGGTTACACACTTTTTACACTATTGACAAGCACTATATACCATCAAGCGGGAAGTGTCTATACTTAAATACTTTTTACGCGGCTCTGGGTTAAATTAGGCGACACTCAACACTACAATGTATAATTATTTATACAACTAGATAGTGATTTTATACTACAACCCCTACCTAAGGACAATTACCTTAACCTAACGTAACTTAACCACCACTTTTAGGTGTTTGCAGAAAATATTGGTGTTTTTACGAATCTATTACTACCCAGAAGAACACAATCAAGCTCAAACGGAGCTTACAAAAACCAACACACACACTTTCCTACATTTTGAAACAAACAATCTATATCAACTAGAGCCCGGTTTACCAGGTTATTTCATAAAAACTTTTCAATATTTTAACATACTGTTACAGTATTTTAAACAATACAAATTACCAATATATGCTTATCACCGTAATTTGGTGCAAAATAATAAACGTAAGCTATTACAACTTAACACTGGCCTTAGAGTAATCACTCAACTGATGATTAACCTACTAAATAAACACTACAAATTGCAAAAAGCTTTTAAAAGTTTCTTTAGACGGCAACATCAGAGACTATGGTTAAACTATCATTTTATTGATTTTAGTTGACGTGTTTATTTTTGACACGCTCAATCAACTACTTGGACCAGCCATTAAAGTAAAAACAAGTAGAAAGCTGGCAAAGAACCAAACAATAGACCACACCAGCCTTTCACCAACAAAGACGATAAAAAACCTGCGTTTTACTAAAATGTCTGCCAACGTCAGAGCAACATGATTAGATATTTAACTTAGGATGCCACTACTATGAACGGCAAGAATATTTAAGGTCTGGTTGATTTGAGAGCAATTTATAATTTTACTTTAATAAGGCTACCCGGCATCCGACTAATTACAATCAAAGTTTTTTAAGCCAACCTAAAAACCATTGTGGAAAACGACCGGCAAAACAACTGCTAGCAAAATTGTAAGAACCAAATACCCAAAAAAAATTTCTTAGTGATACTAGCTTTAAAACGTTCAGATTTTTCTTGGCCGAAGCACTAGGTATCATTTATATTACAAACAAAATGAAAAAAGATTGCAGACATATCATTTTATTTGCCAGCTACCGCTTAATAGGGCTTAAATGTCTGGACATTAAGGTTATTTTATATATTTAGAACTTGACAGATGCTATGGCCAATTTTACCCCTATAGTTATTCTTATTTCAAGAATACGTAAAAAATAAAAAAAATATTATGTTTAAAAAAAAGACGTACGTTTACTTTGAGCAAAAGTAAGTTTTTTGGTAGATGAGACTTTTGCAGTCAGGATTTGACGCATCCAAATAGAGAACACTAACGCGGAAGATTCTTTGCAGAAATTTTACAAAATAGCAAACAATATAAAAAACTTTAATGGCAAAGTTTTGAGGTATTAAATTGGTGAGCACAAGTAACTATTAAGAACTTGTTTGTAAATTAATCAACTAGTGATGCTTACACACGCCCTACAAGAAATCAGCACCATTTGACATTTACCAAAGGTTATTCAAAACGCAACAAAACTACTACGGGCCAATAATAAGTAATTTTTTTTTTAATATTTAATAAAGACTGCTTGAATGGTTGAACCTTTTTAATTTAAAGTACTATTGTAGAATTACCTATCAAGCCAACTGTGGTAAAAAGTATATTATAGATTTTGTGGGAATACTGGACGTCATTAAATCAGGAAACAAATTTATGTTGACAAATTAGTTGAAAGCCTTAATAAAATTTGTACGGAGAACTAACAGAAGATATCAAAATATGCCGAGGAGTACGACAAGGGTGCATACTATTTCCCTTACTATTTAACCTATACTCTAAAGCACTTTCCTAAAAGACACTGGAAAACGTTGACAAAGACATAAAAGTAAACAAAAAATAGATCAACAACATTCGTTTTGCTGACAACATTGAAAACTTCCAATACTTAATAATAATAATAATATATTTTTATTTTATGTAAACACATTACATACTAGTATACATTTTGCATAATACATAAAATAGGGTCAAAAACAGTGCATAATAATTAAGTTGGCAGATCAATATAATTGCCAATTGAATATGGCTCAAGATTACACAATAAGTTGAAGATCTTTTTTTTAATATAATAAAGTTGTTTTTAAGTTTTATGTTGTTAAGTAGATTATTGTGTAATTTTAAGCACACGTATTGAAGTCCTTTTTGTGAACTTGTATATTTTACAATCGGATATCTTAAGCTACTTGTGTGTCTAGTTTTATAATCATGATTGAGACAAAACATTTGAAAGGTTTTTTTATTGTTTATTGTTATTTTGAATGTATATTGTTGGGACTGTTAATAAATAATTTTGTTTAAATAAGATTTTACATGAATCAAATTGACGCAACTTAAACATTATTCTTACTGCTCGCTTTTGCATAATAAATATTCGATTACTGTCTGTTGATATTCCCCAGTTCACAATACCAAATCTTAACAAAGAATCAAAGTTTGCTTAACATGCTATTTTTGCACTATGTGTATGAATATTATTTGATAAAACACTAAGCATATAGCATACTTTACCCAGTTTTATACACAGTTTATCAATGTGTTCTTTTCATTTAAAATTTTGGTCTACAATAACTCAAAGAAATTTTGTAATGACAAAATTATAAAGTCTATGATTATGAAGTATGTTGTTTGGAGTTTTAATTGTGTTATTTAATTTAAACAACACACACTGTGTTTTTTCTTTATTTAACATAAGTTTGTTGATTGTAAACCAATTGTTCAGCTGTTTTATATGCACACTGGCATTACTGCATAGTTGCATAAAACCATGTCGATGCAATATCAAGTTTGTATCGTCTGCATAATTTTAACAGAGCTTGTAAACATATCATTTATATAAATGTTAAATAATAAAGGACCCATTGCACTACCTTGAGGAACCCCTAGTATTGTTTCAAGTTTAGTTGACTTGTATGTTTTGTTATCAACTTTTACTTGGACAAACTGCTTTTTACCAATTAAATAAATAAACGTTTGTGGTCAATACTATCAAAAGCATTTGATAGATCAAGAAACATACCACAAACTATTTCAGTCTTTTCTATGAAGTTTATTACATTATTAGTAAACTGAAAGATAGCTGTGTTAATGTTTTTTTCTTTTGTAAAACCATGTTGTGAATTATGTAAAAATGTATTTTTGTTAAAAAAATCAGTAATTCTGTTAGCCATTGCTGTTTCAAATATTTTTGAAAAAGATGATAAAATGCTAACAGGTCTATAATTGTTATAGTCCTTAGCATTACCTTTTTTGTGAAATGGTTTTATTAGGGATAGTTTCAAAAGTTGAGGGCCTTGAATAAAAGATGAGTTTATAATGTTACATAGAGGCGTTGAAATGTTATTTATTATGTTTTTAATTAAGTTAATGGAGATTTTATCGTAACCTGCATTTTTTCTGTTTTTTAATTTCTTTACAATTTGGATAGTTCAATTTCATTTAATGGAAACAAATATATTGATTTAGAATTATATTCTATGCTGACAGTGTTATCTAAATTATTTTCTATAATTGGAATTAGGTTTGAAGCAGCTTTAGCAAAAATATTATTCAGATTGTTTACAATTTGTACTGGGTTTGATGATGGAAGTTTAGTTTTATGCGGATTTGATAAAAGATTTTTTATTATTGACCAATGTTTTTGATTTATTATACGATTGAGATATCAGCTTCAAGTTTTTGATTTTGTAATTGACAATTGTATTTTTGCTTATAAGTTTTTAAAATATCTTTAAAACTGGGAATGTATGTTGCCAATAATTTAAAAAGTAGTATTTTTTTAGCTCAGAAAGCTCAAGTGTGTTAATCTAATTTTATGTTTAGAAAGAATGTTAAATTTGGAAGTGGAAAATATGTATTAAACAACTTGTTAAAAAATAACATAAATTTATTGAATTTGTTATTGGTATTTATATATATACTTCAAATGTCAAAAGCTGTCCAAAGTGATTAGATATACATGTTTTTTTAGAATCAGAATAATTGGTGTTTATCTTATCTAGACATGTTGATGAATGTGTAGAACACGAGTAGGTTCATTGATTTGCAATGAGCAGTTATATGATGATATTATGTCTGTGAACATTTGAGATTCTTTAGAACTAATTAAGGTGTCAATGTTAAAATCATCCAGTATAAAAAATATTTCATTACTTATGCGCAAAACTTCAAACAGCATATTTATTTTAGAAAAAAATACTTACTTAGTCAACAAAATAAATATCCATAGCAAAACTTTGGGATTAGAGATGAACATTGATAAGACTAAATTTATGGTAATAACAAGAAACCCAGAAACATTCATAAATAGCAGAATAACAATTGATAACACTGCTATAGAACCGATTACTAAATTCAAATATGGTTGCACTAGAAATAGAATTCTGTTAAAGAAATAAAATGCCTTATAGAAACAGCGCAGAGCGCTTTTATGAAATACAAACAGGTGCTGACCAGTAATGAATTTGACCTAAATTTGAGAATATGTTTTAAACAATGTTACGTATGGTCAGTACTACTGTATGACATAGAGGCGTGGACGGTAAAAGTTACAACCATGAACAAGCTTTTGAAATGTGAACCTTTCCCTGCTTACTGAAAATCTCGTAGATGGATAGAATAACAAACAAAAAGATATTAGCTTAAATTCATAAAGAACGTGAACTGCTAAAAAATATAAAACAAAAAAGTCAGCATACTTCGGACATATTACACGCAACCCTAAGTACAGCATTTTACAACTAATTGTTTAGGGCAAGATTGATGGCAAAAGAAGATTAGGTTGAAAACAAAAGTTGTGGCTGCGTAATATTAGAGATTGGACTAGCCTAAAGACAGTTTAAAAACTTTTTCAAAAATGAAACATGTGATTGCAAACATTCATTTGTGGATACGCACCAGAAGAAGAAGAAGAATAATACACCTTTGCACTAGGTGGTTAGAAACCGTAGCAATACTTGCAGCTACAAGCAAAATAACTACAAAAACGCTTAAATAAAAACCTTTTGAACAATGGAGGTACACAAAAATTATACTATTGGACGTCGTCATACAGTTCACTAATCAATATTTTCAAAAAGCAGTACGGCAATGGAAAACTGCACATGTAACCACCGTGATTTACTTACAAACTTTTTCTTTTTTTTTTCAATTTTTATGTGTCTATTCTTAAAAGTAGGCTTTTTCTAATTTTCTTTATCTGTCTTTGTCTTGTGTTCTTACAATTTATTTTTTTGCTGCAATGTTTTGGTTGATATTGTCTCTTCATTATTTTGTGTTTATATATATATATATAACTTATTTTGCTTTAGAAAAGCCGAAACTAGTAATGTATTTGTAAAAATAAATTTGTGATAGAAAACGTAGTGAATAGTTTTATTATTTTATTAACTTGAATTATCACGTAGTAGATGTTACAACTATCAATTAGCTTTTACTACTGTTTTTTGGTTGCCATTGTGTCACTTTGTTGGTCCACCTTGATTGATGTTGCCATGCCACGTGGCTAGCTCATCTTCATTTCAGTTGTGCTATTTGCGTCATCACATCTGTTATCTGAGATTTTTTTGGATTTATTTTTTCTGATTTTATCCTTAATGCTAATCCCCGACATGGCCCTTACATTGCTCGTTGTGTAGTGTAGTTTGGAGTCTGTTTGTCGTATTTATTGTTATTGCCACGGTTTCGGTCCCGTATGTAAGAACTGGCAGTACGCACAATTCTTAAACTCTTCTTTTTGAGTTAGGGATTTTTGGTGTCTTGAGTATGAAGCCTAATTTTTCAAAGGCCGCCCAAGTCTTATTCTTTTGGGTTATTTCACAGGATTGGTTTTTTTACCTAGTTCTATTTTGTATCCAAGATAAACATAGTCGGTTACGTTTTCAAGTACCTTATTTTTGATGGTTATGTAGTAGTTTTTGGAAGTCATTACTTTGGTTTTATTTAAGTTCATTATAAAACCGATGATTTTTGACCCCTAATGTAATTGTACTAGCATTGCCTGTAGGTCATTTGAATTTGTACTGATGAGGACTATATTGTCTGCAAATCTTAAGTGGTTAAGTACTCTATCAATTTGGATTTCTGTATGATCCCAGCCTAGTTATTAAAAAATATTCTCAATTGCAGATGTGAATAATTTTGGAAAGAAGGTGTACTCTTGCCGTACTTCTCTCTTGATTGGTATTTTGTCTGTTTTTGTATTTTTGTCTTTTTGAACTTGTATTAACGCATTTTTGTATATGTTGTTTATGAGGTTTAAATATATTGAGTTGATTCTAGTTTTATCAAGAGTTCTTAGAACTGCCCAGGTTTCAACGGAGCCAAATGCCTTTTGGTAGTCTTGTTGCTTTTTTTTATAAGGGTTTTGAGTGTCTGTGAGTGGTCAGTAGTGCTGTATCTTTTTTGAAATTTTGCTTGTTTGATTGGTTGATGAAAGTCCAGTTGTTGTGTCAGTCTATTAAAGACAATTTTAGTTAAAAGTTTGTACTGGTGCAATAATAAACTTATTGGGAGGTAGCTTTTTAAGTTGTTTTTGTCTCTTTTTTTATGTAGAATGATAGCTTTTGCGATTTACCATCTACTTGGGATTGACTCTTCCCCTATACATTTGTTAAGTAGGATTTAGATACTTTTTTGTAGATTTGTTTCTTCCATTTCAATAATTATGCGGTCTTTTTCTAGGTTTTTTTGGTTTTTTAAATGGTTTAGAGCTATTTTTAATTCTTCTTTCTTTCTGGGATTTTTTCTGATCCAATATTTTGGATTTTTAGTCATCTACAAGACTAATTTGGTGGAATGCCGCCACGTTAAACATACTACTTGTATGGCCAAAGGAAATGCTTTCCCAATCTACAGGCAATTTAGGTGATTGATAACAACAGAACATTGTTGGGAAATAGCAAAAAAGAAAAAAAAAACTGTTTACAGCGATTTTACTATATGTGTTAGATGATCTAAAAATATTTTTTTTCTTTCTCCATCTTTGCTAATGTTTACTTTTCTATCTTCTCGCACTTGGAGTTTGACTGCCGATGGCATGTTTATAGTTGTGGTTTGGTTCTTTGCGTTTTAGATGCGGGCAACCTAGCAAACTTTTTGTAGCGTTTGGTATATCTTCTTGTGTTACGTTTTGTATGTGTTTAGCTAGAAAGCAGCTGTTGTCTTTGATGGTGCAAACTGTTTGATTGTTGTTTTCACTTGTAGGTGTAGTTTTTCAGCCTTTTTATACTCTATTATTTTGTTTTGTTGTTTTATTATTTTTTATTAATTTAAAAAATTTAATTATTTTGGAGCTAAGATAGAAATTATAATTAAACAATTTGCTTATAGCATATGGTTTTTAATAGCTAACGTTTTGGCAGCGTTGATGTTTAAAGCTCTGGGGAAAGCAGCAACGGTTGTTGTAAATGTTTATGACATATATTGCAGAATAATTAGTCTGGTTGTAGTGTTGACTTCAACTAACTGCTTTATTGTCATTGTCATGTAGGCTTTAAGTTATAAGTTTGGCGTGCAGCGTTTGTCAGTTCTGTTGGAGACCTTGCGGGAAGTAATTTCATCTATGCTGATTTTTTGGATACGATTTTTTTGTTTAGAAAACCGATGTTGTTTTACGAATGCCGCTGCAAAACTGTCTGCGGAAATCTAAATTTTTTTTTTTTAAACTTTAAACTAGTTTTTACAATGTGGTTTGTATTGGTAGATGTAACTAAACTATTTCTTGGTTTGTTTGGCCCTACATTAGAAATGGTTAGTGGGCTTGTAGGTTTCTCGAATGTTTTAAACTTAAACTCACTTGTCACATTTTAACGGATTCACGCAATTATCTAAGTTACCTTTTGACACTTGCATATAGAAAGCTGTAAATCTGTTAATAAAGTTTTATTAAAACTATTATTATCCGGTGAGACAAGGAATTATACTAAGTACATTGTTAGATTTATTTTTTTAAGAAGGTTGTTTGGTCTCAGACTTTTTTGAAAGAGATTTGTTTGTATTGTTTCATACAACTGTGCAACTGTTTAAAATGTTAATGTTTTCTATTGATTTCACTTATCTTATGCTTAAAATTTCTAAATTATTCTATAGCTGTTAAATTATGCAATATCCTATTACTTCATAATTGTTCCTTCTAACTAAATTTCACTTAGTTTGGACCTAGTTGTTTAATTAGTAAATGGTAGCTTTGATAATAACCAAACAAGCTATAATTGAGCATAGGTTTATTTTAGAATTTAATTCTTCTTTGAAAGTCCTAATTGAAAAGGAATGCAATTTATGAGATGCACAAAGCTTCCCGCTGAATAAATACAAACCAATTATACATGCGCTTCACCTAGAGGACTAGAATTTACATTTGTTACAACGTTTATAGCATGCTTGTTACATACCTCAGTTTTTGTGTAATTTTCAAATACATAGTTAATAGAGTTATTTCAATCTAAAATTTTAATTAAATTTATTCAATAAAATATTTTATAATTTATGTGATAATAAAATTGCATTAAACTAGGAAAAGTCATAAATCTATTGAAGTAATATTAGACTATAAAATGATTTCAACTGATTTAATATTGTTGAAAACGCTTTGTTTGAATTTTATTAAAATGTGCATTATATGAATATTTGTCTTAGACACGACAAAGCGAACAAATTTGCAATAAGCTCTTCTGTAATGTAGCATAACTTCTGTTACAAATGCAATACCAGTTGATACAATCTTTTTGCTTTAAAATTGCAAGCCGGTATGGTATACGTAAGTATACAGATTATCCGCCTCCGTGCTTTGACTTTTATTAAATGTTTTTGTAAAAATTGCAATGTTCATTGTGAAACATTATTCAACATAGAATTCAACAGTATTAAATTATTTGTTTTATTAAAGTAGTGAAATGTAAAATTTTTGAAATTAACTTAAAAAACGAGATTTGAATAATAATAGATATATTATGGCTAAAAGTATAAAAAAATTGCTTTATCTAGCAGGAAATTTGAATTACTTTTTATAGAGCAGGCAGCAAATAATAAAATTCATTTCTCAGTAAAATTTTTACTACTAATTTTGTCTTTAAGAAATGTTCATTTAACGCGTGTTTGAATAAATTCACTAATTTATAATTAATTTTTTAATTGATTTAGTTATTAAATTTTTTTATCATTATATGAAAATATTTGTTCAAAACATTATATTTATTTATAATTAAATTTATAATTCTTAATGGTTAATATTTACAAAATCAGTCTTTAAAATGTTTCGTATAAATTTTGAATCAGCCAGTATATAATTTATTTGTTATATAAAATTATGTTTATTGTTAGCATAGAATTATGTTTATGTCGTATGATAATTAGAACATCAATAATATTTCGAATTATTTATTTAATACACTAATATGCCACTCCTGGCGTAGTAATTCTTTTGATTAGAAGTAAGTGCAATCTGCTGTAATTTAAACAAATAAATAGTGCGTATTTTTGTAAATCTGCAGAATTTTCGATGCATTGTATTTTAGTTATCCTCTTATTTCAGAGACGTGTCGGATCTATTTGTTTTGTGTGACTGTTGTGGCTTAACGGCTTACTTCCCCTCATATTGAAACAATGAGACAAGAAAGTGCGTCCCCAGATGGATAAACGCGCCGAAAAGTGATTTCAACTTAATTTAATATCTTACATATTGCTTTTAGTATAATAATTTAAATTGTCAAAAAGAATTTCTAATATACAAAGCAATTTAACTAGTAATTGAATTTCCATGATGGCTGTTGCATTATGCAAACAAAGTAGATGTATGGTATCATATTACATAAATATACCCAATCCAATAACACGAGTTGAAAATTATATCTTCCTATATGAACGCTGTTATGGCCGCTAGTTTACACACGGAGATAAACCGAAATTCCAATTGTTTATTCCATTAAGGACAATATATGGCTTTAATTTTCTCAACCTGCATTTGCATACGTATAGCTTTTACATGTAATCTTTACTAAAATAAAATCCTAGATTCTATTGAATTGCTTTATCTTTTTATTTGGTTTTAATCTACATTGAAACTTTTTTGTCGCTTTTTAGAGTATAAATAACTCGATTTGTAAAAGATGTTCAAGCTTGTGATCAATATGACGTGAGAACATTTCAAAAGTAAGCCAAGACAAGTTTTATTGAAGGAAAAGTGTGATCCGCCTATCAAAATGTTATTGTAGCATTTGAAAACGTTTCAAAATAAAGAATAAAAGTTTTTTGAAAATTGTATAATTAACTTAATAAGCAACTAATAAAATTAGATAATTATTTTGGTATAATAACAATAAATTGATTAAATAAATCTATGTGACGTTTCACTTTTTACAAAATTAATTTAATAATTATAAAATGAATAAGAAAATAATTTGTTATAATGTTAAATGTTTGTAATATAACAATAATAATATCAAATTAATTAAATAAATTCATTAGTTTCATAAAGGCCAAGGTCGGATTGAACTAAAAAATATTTTCAAATAAACGTCTATGAAAAAAATTATTAATTTATTTTAAACTATCATAAAAGTTTTATTTATTATTTAACAACAGAATGTTATAATTTGGCTAAGGCTATTTTTTGACCCAGATATACATAAGAGTTTACTTTTTTTACGTGCTGTCCTATTATGATTGCATTAATATATGTGTTCCTGTTGATTAGGTTAGGTGAAGATGCTTATATAATAGGTTTAATAGTTGTCTATGTTTGTTGAATTTCTTTTTTAGTATAATATAATGACTACTGCAATTTCTTACTCTGTCAGCATTTTTTCCTCAAATAGGCGTTTGTTAAAAAGTATTTTAAACTAGTATAGCTTAGCCGCTTTCTTTCAACATGCCTGTGAGCATAGTATTGTCATTTTATAAAACTTTTTGATAACATGCTTACCCATTTTCCTACCTGTTTTATTTAGTTTTTTGGTATTTTTGATGAGTTTTTAGTTTTAGTAGCATTTTGGTTTAGGTTGATATTTTTTTTTGCTTTTTTGGATTTGTGGTTTTACGTGATCTGTTGCTTTGTTCTGTATTACTTGCGTAATTTTTCTATAGAGTTTTGTTGTATTTTCATCGGCTTGCATTACATAGTTGCTTTTGTACAATTTGTTTGTGCTCTGTTAGAACAAGGTATAAATAATTGAAGAGGTTAAAGTATATTTTATTTTTGACTTAGTTTCCTAGGCTTATACATGTCCATGTTAAATTTGGCTTTTTCTTAAAAAGGATTTGATGAATAGTGCTTTTTTCAATAAATTGACAAGCATTTTTTTTTTGCCTGTTTTTATTCTTGTATTCAAATGTTTTAAAGAGGTGTTGTAGTTTATTTTTATTGTGACATTATATAACTATATTTAAAGTGGTTTTATTATCCTGTATTGTTTAGGTCAGGTATTTATAAATTAGAAGTCTTATCTTGGACAACACTGCCTTCATTTCTTTTGTTAAACATAACTTGTCCGGATTGCAACTTTAGGCACTTTTCTCTTCTTTTTTTTACTTTTTATATGTCTGTCCATATAGTTTATCTAATGAATTAAGTTCTTTATAGTCTTTAGTTCTTTTGTGCTCTCTACAAACACAACTATATTATAGGCAAGTTAATTAGATTAAATTTTTCTTCCTCAAAGGGGGACAAGAGAGTAAGGGGTTCTAGCACTTTGCTATTTTCAAAAAAAAAAATTGGCATTAAACAATGTTGGTATTAAACAACAGCCCTGTTTTACTCCTTCTCTAAATTTATACTACTTGTTGTGTTTGTCATTTAAGTTTTGTCATACATACTTATCAGTTTTCTATCTTTCAAACATTGTCCTATCACTTTTATTATTTTTTTCTACTATACAAAGTCAAATGCTTTTATTAAGCTTATAAAGCACATACTTAAACTTTTGTATTTATTTAAGTATCTTTCTCTAATTTGTCCTTACCATACTAATTGCAATATTTTTTATTATTCCTTTTTTGAATCGAAATTCTTTTTTAGCTATATTTTATTTTATAAGTTTTTTATTTATTCCGTTCGGGAGATGAAGAATTTAGGATGTGGATAAAGATGCGACGCTGTGGGGTGAGATGTGGTGTTAGCCATTTTAGGTTAGAACAAGGTTAATTAATTGGTTAACCGGTTGCGTGTAAAGATAAACTTTCTTATCTGGCTCAGCGACTGAACCGGAGATTGTTGAAGTACTTTTTGGTCAAAGCTTTAAGATGTATGTGCAGTGGACAAATTTCAAAATTGCTTTGAATTTTACGATTTTAGACAAACTATAGAACAGCATTTGCAAAGTTAGACTTTAGAAAAACTTAAGTCTTATTGAGATGCGAGTTTATATATAATAATAAGTTTTTGGCGTTCTGGTTTTATCAAAAATTAGCTGCACATGCAATATGTACGTGAGTTCTTTGTTAAAATTAATTTCTAGATACTTATCTGCAACGGATCATGATATGGGAAGATTGTTAAGACAGACGTTTTTGTGAGAGGTGGTCTGTCGACGTGTAAAGATAACAGTTTTGCTTTTTTCAAAATGTTTTGCAAGTTGTTCAACTAGCTTCTCAGGTTGGTAGTGACTTTTTATAGCTGTGATGTAACCACACAAGGCAACTTGAAAAGTTTAAAAACGCTGTGTAGTCAGCATATTGGCCATTTAAACCGCGTGCGTCAATCTCAAAAGCATGTCCGCCATAAACAGGTTAAAAAGCATTGGAGAGAGAATAAAACCTTGAAAAACTTTTGCGGGTGATCTGAAAAAAAAAATAGAAAAGATTTTAGGGTCACACTTTGTTGAAGGCTTTTTTGACGTCAAAAAAGACTACTTCCGTGGATTTTTTAATTTGGAATCTCTTGACGATGTGGTCAGTTACGCGGTTTAGTTGGTGGACAGTTGAATGACTCTATCTGTTGGTGTGAGAAGACACGACTATTAGCTTTCGAGTGGTTTAGATTAAGGTATAGCTGCTATACACAGGTAGTTTTGTAAAAATCTTTGGTTTTTCCAAAAGTTTGGGATGTTAATTACAAGAATGCTATTAAATTCACGGTTTGAAAAATTGCATTAACAATATTGGTGAACGATGAACGCACGTATTGCTTAATGCGAGAACCATTTTAATGCCTTAGTCGGTATTCTGTCAAAACCAGAAGACTGGGTTTTAAGTCTGTTAATAATTTTTTTAATTTGAGAAGGTCTAATTCTTTTCAATTTCAGTGGCTTTTAGGAAGTTGTTGAACCTTTTTGACGCGTTACAGATTTGTGTATTTAGTGTATGAAAGGAAACATTGGAGTGTGAGGCTATCTTTTTGCAGATGCTTTGATCTTTCCTTCAATATTGAATTGTACTCAATTTTTGCTATGAATACATTGGATTGTCATTCTCTGTAAAAATGCCAAAGTCAGCACAAATTTTAGTGCAACCTTTTGGCTGTTCTCATTTCTCCGTGAAGGGAGTTTAATGTCTTACGATTTTTACGGTCGCAATGTCCCTGCTATTGATGCTTGGCAAAATTTTGTCTACGGATCAATGCCTATGTTTTCTGTGATAACTCAAGGGGATTATCGGCGCAAACCTGATGGCTTTTAGAAGCCTATTTTTCTATATAAAAAAAAATAGCCAATCCGTATGTTTGTGGTCAGAATTATGGTCAATAATAACTTGGATAGTTTATTGGAAGTTGACGATTTTTAGTATTGTTACTTCAAGAGCGTCCTTTTGGTAATTTGCAGAATGGTAGTAGGTGGATTCATCTGGATCTACTACTTGAAAATTAGTGCATTTATTTTGAATCTGTTCTACGCCAAATGGTTTAGATTTGACCGCGTCAAAATCCGTCGTTTAGATTTGGTTGCTTGGGTTGACGTAGCTAGATGCAATTGTGATTGTGCCTTATCCGGGCACAGTTGCTATAATTGTGTGTTGGGTGTATCTACCTTAAAATGGTCCAAAAATCTGTTTGCAAAGATTAGTAACCTAGACACACATCCACGTTTTGTTGGATGAAGAACACTTCTACTTTACTTATCTTAGCTGAAATTGTTGGCATTCCAGAAGCAGACCCTAAATTAAGCTTCTGGTGTGCTAAACATTATTGATTTTTAAGAAGAACGTACATAATTTTATAAAGTGATTATCACTAGATGCAGATGCCATGCAGTTTTTTTGGGGCAAAACTTTTGTGGTTTTTAGCCTGAAGGACCGGTAAGAGGAGCCGCCAATAGCTATTGGGTATTTCTCACAGTTTGACTTAGCTTTAAAAGATATAAAAGATTTGGTGCAACAACTTCTGCCTCCGTTTCTTTTGCGAGGTGATTTTAACGCTCACAGCCGTCTGTGGGACCTTCAGAGGAAATGCAGCACAACAATGCAGTTCTTCTTAAGACAGGAAGCTATACGCATTTTAGCACAAGAGGATTTGATTTTTTGGCAATTGACTTGTTTTTCTTATCTCCACTAGTAACTACACATCTTTAAAAAAAAGTTATTGACAATCTTTACAGCAGTTCTTATTTTTCGATTGTAATTAAGACCAGCATTTAACGGGATACATAGTTAGTCTTCCGAAGTTGATGTCTTGATCGCGCGGATTGCTATCTTAAAAGCCTAACGCAACCGTTACTGGAGGGCGCTAACATTGAGTCTGCCGTAAACAAATTTACGTAATGCATTATACAAGCAGCAAACAAGTTTATTTCAAAAACTAGCGGTAAAGTTTCCGGCTCAACTGTTTCTTGGTGAAAAACAAAATCAAATTAGCGATAAAAGAGGAAAAGTGCGTTTTAAACAAATTAAAAAACTCCCGTCAATAAAAAATATGTTTGTTTTTAAAAATCTGCTTTTGCAAGCAGAATAATTTTTGCATGTAAAACGAATACCTGGGAAAACTAAGTTTTGACAATATTACTAGCCACTCCGGTTAGTGAGGTATGGAATAAAGTAAAAGCAATAGCGTATTTTTTTTTGCTGGTTTTGCATATTTTTTTTACATTGACGGACGGTAAAGTACTAACGCGATTTATATAACACATGCAATAGCAGCGCAGTTTCAGTTTGCCAGCAACAAACCAAATTATTCTTTTTTTTGTACGAAGGCTAGTTTTTGAACCATTTCTAGACTTTTCACCTCATGAGTATCCTTTTTTATTAATAAAAAAGTAAGAAAGTGCAGTGAGTAGTACGGGATCTTTGTCCGCACCCGAAGCAGAAGATATTCCGTATCAGATGGTCAAGCATCTGCCCCATACCACGAGTGCAAGATTTCTTATTATATATAATGTGATATCGGATCTAGGCGCTTACTTAACGTCTTGGAACAAATTATTTATTGTACCTCTTTTGAAACCTACTTACAAGCTGTCTAGCAAAGATACTAAAGAGAATAGTGAACAACCGCTTGGTGGGATTTGTAATTTTTTCGACTTTTTGTAAAACATCAAGCTCGTTTTTGTAAATTCCACTTTACCATTAACTAACTGACCTAGCTTGAAAATGACGCTTGGGACACCTAGTTGCAACGTTTTTTGACTTAGACAAGGCATACGGCATGACCTGGTAATACACTTCTTAGAAAAAATGCACGTGTGGGGACTGATGAATTGTCTGCTTATTTTTATTGAGTCAATATGAAAGACTGCTAACTCATTAACAATATTTCTTTTATATCATTGCTGGATAACAGCTTCTTTAAAGCTTTGTTATATGTGTAACTTTATTTGTTATTGCGGTCAACATAACGTTATCTGTCAATATTCTTGTCAGAAAATGCTTATACGTTGACGACTTCGCAATTTACATGGCGGGAAACTCCATTCCAGATATAACGCGTCCACCATAGAGTTTATGCATTTATTTCTGCAGTTTTCGTAAACTTTATTGTGTTTAAGTCTTTACTCTGCAAAGCACAAGAATTAACTGCGTTAACTTTGTTTTACTCCGTTTTTTAAGATTTACTTTTAATTGGTCATTAACATTCCAAAAACATTTAAATGAGCTAATTACACGATGCAGAAAATCTCTCAATTTAATAATAAAGTGTTTAGCCAATATATTATTTTGTAGTGAACACAGAGGTAGGTGCTGTTGCGGTATAATTTATGCCACAATGCATATAGTACAAGCCCAGCACTTAGCCTCTGCTGCGAGTCAGTTGTGTTTCCGTTAAAAACCCACAGAGACCGATTAGTATTCACTTACGCAGCGGCAATGTGAGAGAAAAAAAACTACTTAAACAAACAAATATTTATTGCAAACAACGCGCAGCAGCAGAAATACTACATCAGACCAACAGTCAATAGTATGTGTGCCTGTGAATAAAAACTTATCGTTTGTTTCAATTTAAACCTCTTAAGAGTATTTGAGGTTGGTGTTGGGGAGGTAATACCCTATCAAATATCCGGACTCTTTGCGGATCTACACCGAAGTCTCAGTGGACAATCGGGTAGATAGCGCTTTTACTACCGATGATGCCGCTCACTTCTGGTCTCTTCACGAGTCAGCTAGCGTGTACAAATATAAGCAATCTAACAAGCTTTATGATACTGTGATTTGTCAAACCTCAAAACGTTTTTCATATGTTCTGACTAGTTATGTGCAAATCAAAATTTGGACGTTTTATTGTACGAATGGTACAACTCGTTTTAGCCTCTGTTCACACTTGTTACGTTGTTACTAAAATAATAGAAGAATGGCAAAACAAGTGGAACCACTTGTACAGCAAGTTGCGTTCGGTGCTTTCTGCGGCATGGATATCGCCAAAACCTGAGCAGAAGAGAAGATGTTGCTGTATGCCGTTTACGCTTAGAGCACACTAACTTGACTTCTTCGTACCTTATAACTGGTGACACGCACAGCCTAAATGCAATTTGCCTTAGCCGTTTAACAGTAAAACACATTTTAGAAGAATGTCCAGCCTTTGCTATTTAACTCAACAATCTGAGGGTTCAAAACAACAAAAAAGCCGTTCTCTACAGTCCGGAGTCCGTAAGAATATGTATGATTTATTTAAACGATGCAAGATTATTTAAAGAAGTATAATATAATTTCTTGCTTTACATTAACGTCCAAACACTTATTTTTGGGTGTTTGACAATTCTTAAGTCTTTACAACTTTATTTTATCTGTGATAGTGGAATTTGTTATATTAGGTTAAGTGTATTTTATAAATTTAACTAAATTGTTTATTAATTAAGTTATGTCTTTGTAACTGTGATATTAGTTTCAGTATTTTTTTTTTTTTTTAATATATACTTGGTTTGTGTTGTTTTTATCAGGTCTTTAACCTGAGATTATTATTATTTTATTAGCCAATAACCTTAGTAGTCGACAATAAAAAAATAAAAATAAAAATAAAAAAACAATGAATATAGTACATTATCTGCAATAATAACAATGTTAACAAAAATCAATGCTAACAACCTATACAAATAATTTTAAATAACATTTCTTTTACTTTAATCGTTTTTTTAAATATTTAAAGTATTTTTATATTCTTTATTTCTTTTCTTACGTCTTGCGGTAAATATTTCAATACAATCGGCGCATCTCAACTGTAGTAAAGACGAAAAATCCTCTTTGTAAATACATACGTGAACAAAAGATATAAAACTAAAGATTTCTATACAAATGTTATTTTATGAAAAGAATTATGCCTAAAGTAAATATCCACAAATAGCTTAAACCTTGTTTTAAGTGTTTTGGTGTAAATAAATGTTTAATATTAGTAATACATAAATATAACATAACTTTACTAATTTAATTAAAATTACCTTTGGCCAAAAAACATTAATTAATAAGTTGTTTATTAATTAACAATAAGTTCTATAAGGTAAATCAATGTCCAAATTGAAAAAGAATTTAAATAAATCTAGTTTAATTATGTTAGATAAGAATTGTATAATAGATTATAACTGCTAACGAACAACAATAAAAAACACATTGAAGAAACTTAAATAGAGCAACAAAACTAGTAAAATAACTTTTCATTGCCACAATTAAATCAGATTTTCTACTTTTATTCCACATTCCAATCGACCCTTATCATAACAAGGCAATAAAAAGTTATATTTCTCTATCTCTACCCCCAGTTATATTATGAAAAAATATAATTCCACTAAGCCTGGCGGTGTATTTATCCTGCAATATCGCTTTATTAAATTACATCTACGTAATAAAATTACATTAATTACGGTCAGCGGTAACGCACCCGTAATATAATTATAAGATATTCGCCGGTGTTTCCTTCCCTTTCACGTGGACCATAGCATTATCATTTCTCTTATTACGTGCGGTGTAATATATCTTCCAATGATGCCCAACAGAAAGTTTACGGAATTGAATTAGCTTACTTCGGGATTACGCATTCCGGTAACGGTTTGATTAAGTATTTGCGGGAAAAGTTTTAGCGAACAAATTTGCTTGCAACTTAGTTTACACAAGTAGTTTATGAATGTTTTTTCTGATATGAAAACATAAATTTTTTTTAGTTTTAGCAAATCTGAATTTTATTATTGTTAGCAGTTAGCAAACTGTCATTTTGAAATGTAAATAGTTATTAAAAAAAAATATATTTTATTACATTTTAAAGCTATAATACTCCGATTAAAACCAAATATATTAAAGCAAAAAAATATTTAATATTAAAAATAGTAATATATGTACCAAGCTAGCAATTTAAAATTTAGAACAAGTTTTGGTTTTATTAACAATAGAAAATATACTAAAAAAATGATTGATTTCTTGCCATGCAGTTATCTAATTTCAAATCCAATACAATTAAAAAATCCGTTATTTATACATCATATTATAAACACTGAGTTTAATCTTACACTAAGTTTAGTTATAAATAGTTAAGAATAACTGTAAAATTTCAAAATATCTAATCATGTTTGCAATAAGTAGTAAGTGTTGTAAGTTTCTAGTTATTATAAAAGTTAGTAAAATTTAGAAGTAGATTTTACTTAGAATTATTTTGTTACAATTGATAGTTGTGTCTTTTACTACGTTGTAATTTATGTTTATGAAATAATAAAACAATTTACTATGTTTTTTATCAAAAATTTATTCTTACAAATACATTACATAGTTTAAATTTTATTAAAACTTATAAAATTAAGAAAATATGCAATCTTTATCTATCATAACAAATTAATAACAACATTATTCTTAAACCCCCTTCAATTTCAAGAATTCAATTGTAGAAAAATGATTAATATTTTTAAATTCGGTCTTGGATTGTAATTATGTTAACCGATGCATTAGTTATCTTGGCGCCCGTATACATGTAATTCCCTATACTGGCCAGGGGTATAGAGTCCTTAAATAAATAAAATTTTGGATTTATTTAATAGAAAATCTTATGCTAAGTAGTCTTTTGAATATTGTTTTAGGCATATAACCACCGCGACTTGCTCTATAGCGCATCCTGTCTACGTCAGTCTCCAAATGGTTTGTATGCTTATACCAAAAACGCGCAAGTCGAAGAATTGTGAAGGTCAACTAACAGATTTATTTTTTAAATAATTTGGTTGCCAAACGCTTCTTTTAATTTTAAATTTACAGGATCAAAATTTGATGCGCTGTATAACAACAATTTATTTAAATTAAAAATTAATTATAACAATGATAATTAACGAAAAAAATATTTTTTTAGCCTAGAAATGTAATGATTTTAGCTGTTGTGGAAATTCCTGATTCAATCAAGCAGATTAAATGATGATAATATTTTGAAGAAATTTAAGATTTTCTTCAAACTTTTACAAAGCCCAATTGGAGAAGTTTTGGTGCTTCATTGATAAAGAGGTTTCAGTTTTTAAGTTAATTTGATCTTGTAAAGGTGTTAGCAACAGATTTTATGCTACAATGTGAACTTAGAAATTTTTAATATCCTGTGATCGGCGTAGAATTGATATTTTTGTACTTTGACCGGTGTCTTGTCTTATTGGCACAAGAACATTTAATAGTGAATATGTAAACTTGCATTTATTCACTATAGCCCGCACTACCTGTCGAGTGGAATGCGATTATTACGACAATAAATTGTTTTGTAAGAGCTCTTAAAGTTGCGACCACAGACTCAAAGTTTTGGTAGTAACTTTTAATAATTTTCAAAACATTGCTTGTTTCGGAACTTTACCATGATAAATAGAAATGTAAGCCTTGACTAACGTTTTGACATTGACAGATCAGAAAAAAAGTACGTTTTGTATTTAAATACATAGTATATAGTGTATCAAGTGCCAAAAATAGGCTTTAATAGCCCGCTCTTTTAGCAGCAAGTGAGGTCTGCTAAAGCGAAGGGTTGGTTGATTTGGTTATAAAATTATAATCCGTCATTTAAAACTGTAAATTCAATTTTTAAAACTGCAAATCCTTCACCAACGTGTTTAATTTTATTGCTAAACTATTAATCAGGATTTTAAATTATAAATCCGATCATTAAAAATGTGAATCAAAATTTCAAACTGAAAATTTAGCATTACTACAAAACTGTAATTTCTGTTTTTAAATTGTAAATCCAGCTTTAAAACGGTATTTGCTTAAATCATCAAAATATTGTCAAAAAACACCAACCATAAACTGTTGAAAAATGTTAAGTTTTATTTATAAAGTCTAAAATAACTATAAAATTTTATCAGAAAGCATTAAGATACGACTATAAACTGTTCAAAAGAGTAGAAAATCCGACCTTGAAACAACAAAAGATTTTTAGAAAGTAACTAAATTTGGCTATAAACTATTGAAAAGTGCAAAATTCTTTTTATGAAACGTCAAAAAATTTGTTATTATTTGTTAAAAATCCAAAACTATCATAAAAAGTTTAAAATAAATAAATCCGGTCATAAAACAAAAAATATTTTTAGGTAGAATCAAAATCCGACCAAAAATGGTAGAAAACCAAAATGTTTTTTAACATGTCAAAAATAGCAAATTAATAAATCATTAAATTATTGTTGAAAAGCACCAAAATCCGGAACGAAACTGTTAAAAAATTGTTTTTTTTTTTATAAAAATTTTATGAAATATCAAAATACTGTCAGATAGATTTAAAATTGGGTCATAAACTATCAAAAAATGCAAAATTTTAATTATAGAATGTTAAAAATTAAATAATTTGGCCATAAAGTATAAAAATATACGTAAACAAATAACAAAATTCACTGGTAAAATCTTTAAGATTTTATGTATACAGTATTATAAAAAGTTAAAAATAAAATGTTGTTACATAATATTAAATTTATAAAAAATTTAAAATTAGTGACAACAAAATTGTCCAATTTCATGTTCACTATAAAATTAACTGTAAATTGTTGAATACCATAAACATTGTGAAAAAAAACATTTCATGCTTGAAATTTGTCCGTCTATTACGTAAATCATATGAAGTTCATCAAAATTTTGTGGAAACCCTAAATATTGCATAAAATTTGCTTGTAAACAATCAAAAAGCTTATTTTTGACATTAATTTTGCTAAAAAATGATGTTTAACACATTTAATAACGCAACACAAAACTTGTTAAAACTGACGCAAAAACTAATTTATTTTACAAAATTTACTCTCAAAGTTTTAAAACTGCATAGAAACGACTCTAACAATCCTAAAATTGCGCAAAAACTCATTTCTAACAAAAGCGTTTGTAAATCATGTACACTACATGAAATTTGTCAAAATTTGCGTAGTAAACCTAAATTTTGCATAAGATATCTTTAAAAAATAAAAAAATTGCACAGAAAAAAAAAACATTGATAAATCTCGTTTACCACATATACTTTGAGTTTCATTTATAAAATAAAATCTGCAAAAAAAAACTTAAAATTACACAAAATAGACTTGTATAACATAATATTTGTACCATAAATACTTATTTTAAGAACATAGTTTGCTTAAAAAATTGCAAATTTGCATAGAATAAACATTTATAATATCCAATTTGCACAGAAAACTTATTTTTATCATAAACTTTGCTAAAAAATTAGTGTTAACACATAAACTTTACTAGAATCTATATGAAAATACCAATTGATTAAAAAAACACAAATTTACACATTTTATAATAATATAACATCAAAATTGCTAGAGTTAGCATAAAGATTGCTCAAAAAACAGGCAAACTTTATCAAAATTAACTTCAAAAACCTCAAAAATGCACAAAACAAACATTTATTACATAAAAATTAATCCAAAATCTAATTTTTAGCACAATATTGGCTCCAAACGCCGCAAAATTGCTCAAATGAACATTTATAATAATAATAAATTATAACACTAAGATTTTTACCTCAAATACGTTATTGATATAAATATATATTTCTAAAGAATATATATAAATACAAACAAAAGTTTACTACTCGAGTTTTGACTTTTAAAGGCTATTGTTAAGTGAGAACATACTAAAGAAAAACTACATTTATACAGAAAAAATTATATAGAAATTGAAATTATAGAAAAATAAATCGCATTGCTAGAGAGATTTAAAAAGTGGTGATTTATATTGTAAGTTTTTTAGCTCGTTCAATAGATTAACAAGAAGATTACATTGTTTTTTTTTTTTGTAAATTTTGGCTGCTTCTTACAGATTAAACTAAATGCCTATTGTACAGTTGTGTAACATTTTAATATTATTAATTTTGGGAAAAGTATTATTACAATTTATAATATGATTTCCAAATGAACTTGTATTGTAATTTAATCTTAAATTTAAAATGTTCTGTATATTGTGTTCCAAAGCTTTGGCCAGTTTGCCCAACATATACACTATTGCATTTGGAACATGAGATTTTATAAACAGTATATTTGATAATTTGCAACGTGGTCTAAAATCAAATTGTTAATTTTGTTCAAAGAATGTGCGCTATGTTTTCTATGGTTTTTCCAAAATAAGTTATTGTTGTAAATTAATCTTTGTTTAAATTTGAAACCTTTGGGTTAATGTAAGAAATTGTGTTTTGAACAATTATAATATGAAAATTGCTTATTAAAATTATTCCTAACATAAAATAGTCATGTTTAACCCATAAAATTGGAACAGAAACCTCATATTAACCTTAAAATTTACATAGAAAACATCAAAAGTACACAGAACATGTAACATAAAAATCGCTTAGAAAACTTATTTTTATCATTAAATTTGTTTAGAAATAATGTTTATTGTTTATATCTTAAAAAACCTCAAAATTATATAGAATAAATATTTGTAAAAATGCACAGAAAAATTGGTTTATAAACATAAAAATTGCTCGTAAATCAAGAATATTACATGAAATTTATCAAAATTACAAATAAAACTCATTTAAACTATGAAAATTGCGCAAAAATATTTTTTCACATAAAATTTGCTAAGAAATCATAAAATAAAATTGCTCACAAAAATAATTTTTAGCATAAAATTTATCAAAACTGACTCAGAAAAAACTTTAGGCATAAAATCATAATATATATGTAATATAAAACATTAAAAAAACCAAATATCGCACAAGATTTTCTTAGAAAACCTTAAAATTACTCAGAAAAAGCATTTGCAGCAAGAAAATTGTACATACAAATCTTTTGCAGTATAAAATTTTATGAAAAATACGTTTACTACACAATCCTTCTTACAACTGGGGCAGAATACCATAATATAACATAAATTTTATTTTAAACAACCTTAAAATTGTACAGAAAAATTTATCATATAAATTGCTTAAAAAATTTACACAAAATTTTTTTTTATCAAACATGATTTATTAAATAAAAAAAACCTCAAAAATGTACGGAAAAAAACCTTATAACATAAATTTTATTTTGAACATCCTTAAAATTGTATAGAAAAAAATAATATTTATCAAAATTGTTTAAAATTTTTTACAAAAAAGACTTTTAAAACTTTAAAGTTGGACAGAAAAAACAAATTTTTTATCAAATGTGATATATTAATTTAAAAAAAACCTCAGAAATGTACGAAAAAAAGCATTTATAACATAAAATATAATTTATATAATATAAAATATTGTTAGAAAAAATCAAATTCAAGAAGAAACTGTCAAAAAGTGTAAATTTTTAGTAAAATGTCAAATATAATAAAATCTAATTATGAAAAATAAACATATCAAAATCCGGCATCAAAACATTAACAAAATGTTAAAAACACCATTATTAAGTCATTAACTGTTAAAAAGTGCAAAATTCTATTATAAAAACTCAAAAAAATAAAAATACTGTCAGAAAGATTTAAAATCCGGTCTAAACTGTTAAAATGTGTAAAATTCACATTTACATCTTAGATTAAGTATTTTTGACAGTTGATAATCTTTTATTAGTTTTTTTTACTGCCGTTATTTAAGATTTGGTAATTTTTGACATGTTAGATTAAAGAAAAAATTTTCAACAAAGAAAAATAATAAAAGTATTTGTGTATCTGTCGCAATTGTCTTGTTAAAATTTACTCGATGATAAGAAAGTTACAGCCATCAATGTTTTTTGAAAAATTGCAATAATTTTTTTTTTTGTTAAAAAATAAAATTCCATGCAATCAAAGATTCAGATAACCAAAAGTAAATTTCAACCTTTCTGGAATTTTTTTAAGGGTTGTACACAGAATTTGAGGGATTGAATAAAATTAAGTTTAAAGACTACCTAAAACTCTACTTTTATGATTTTTTTTTAGAATTTTTCATTTAATAAGTGCGGAGAAAAAAAAGTCCAAAAAATGCTATTTTTAGCTCCCTATGGAAAAGAGGGAAATAACAAAATTTTAAAATTCTATCAAACATGTTTTTTTGATGCTAGGAAAGTAATTTTTGGGTTAATTTAGATATTCATGATGGGGGGAATTTTACCTATGTTAACCGGGGGGACTCTTTGTGATATTTCCAAAATACGCAATAAAAACAATAAATACGCTTTACGACTTAACATTAAATTTTTAATTTAGTGTGCAAAATACAGTACAATTTGCTAACAAAAAGTTAAAAAAAAAATTCCAAAACTAAGTCATAATTTTAAAATGACCTTTATTTTTTGCTCGCCAGTGTATTACAAATGCTATTGCAAACATTTTATGAGTAAATTGTAAAGAAAAACTTAAACTTGTGCTTAAATTTTTAATCTACAATAAAATTGATGACCATTTGTGCATTTTACAAATTTTTAAAGCTTTATTTTTAATTATACGTGTATATAAACTAATAATAATAATAATAATAATAATATCTTTATTTTACTTTAGCCACACTACATGGATATGAAACGTCATACATTAGAATATAAAAATTAAAAACTATATAGTAATACACATTAAAATTTAAATCTATAAAAAAATACACATTAAAAATTTAAAACTAAAATCTAAATAGACAAGAAACAAAGTAAAAACAACATATTTATTTATCACAGAAAAAAATCATCAATAGAATAGTAACATGCGTCACTTAAAAATGAATGCAATTCTTTTTTAAATCTTTTATAGTTATTAATATTTTAAAAATTTATAGGCAAATTATTATATAAAGCAATGCCGGAGTACTCAGTGGATTTCTTGTAATGTGTGGAATGAGGTATTGCAGTTCTAAGATTATCACAATGTCTTGTATTATAAGAATGATTTGCGCTATTAGTTTTATAAGTATTGATGTTTTTTTTCACATGTGTTACAGCTTTAAAGAAAAAAAATGGAAGGCATTGTTAAAATTTTATCCGATGTGAAGACACCAACAAATCCAACCATTAAAACTAGGTTGACTAAAAATGCATTTGCTTGGTTATTAATTATCAAAAATGATCATCGGATCAGAAATTTCAAGAGCTAATGCACTTTTAGTCAACTTAGTTTTGTTGGTGGAGATTTTCCACCAACAAAAGTCGCACAAAATGATGATACTTCATAACTTGATTAAAAACGGTGGTCAGAAGCATTTTTTTGTTGGAAGTTGTTCTACATATCAGTATCCTATTTTGGTGTATTTATCAATTTTCTCTGAGTTTTTTTTAATCAATTTTCAATTAGCTGTAGTAGGTACACAATCGGTGGTCAGAAACATTTTTTTGTTGGAAGTTGTTTTACGTACCAGTATCCTATTACAAAGTTTTTTTTTTTTTTTAATTTATTTAAGTGCGCTATTTCCACAATTGCAGTTAATTAGTTTTTTTTAATCATATGCCTAACTATTTGATTTAAAAAAAGAACATGTTATATATCACTAAACGCGGATTTTAATTTGCTATCTATTGGTGTATTTATCAGTTTTCTCCGACGCACTTTTATCGAATAATTAATTTTTGATTAATTTTTTAATCAATTTTCAATTAGTTGTAGTACGTACGCAATCGGAGGTCAGACATTTTTTTTTGTAGATCGTTTTTACTTGTTATAAGGTATTTTTTTACAAAAAAATAGCAATCTTGAAGAGATCGTTTGCTAATTAGGTCTAATTAAGTTTGTTAATTAAGCCATCCATTACAATTTTTTTCAACTAGACATGTCATATATCACCGGATCAGAAATTTCAAGAGCTATCGAATGGTGTATATGCAAATGCATTTTTAGTCAACCTAGTTTTGTTGGTGGGGTTTGTTGGTGTCTTCACATCGGTAAAATTTTATGTGTCTTAAAAATATCTTTGCATGTATTGGGAATTTTAATGTTAAAAATTAATCGTATTATTGTCTATTGTTGAATAAATATTCTATTATTATCAGTCGCTCTACCCGTACAACAATATTAAAAGCTATATGCAAATACGCCAAGGCATAATCAATAGTTAATAAAATATCAGAATTTAATGACTTTTTAATTGAAAAATTGCAAAGAAAGCTTTATTCAATTTTTGACCTATAAAGTCAATGTGATCGTTCCATGATAATTTTTTATTAATAATGACACCAAAAAATTTTGTTAATACAGATAATAAATAATGCTTGCTATCAAATAGAATTTTAAAATTATTAGACAATTGTCTTCGTTGATGAAAATGCATATTAATAGTTTTATCAGCATTAATAATTAATTTATTTTTATGACACCATAGATGAAACTCATTTAAAACTTTGTTAATTTTACGTGCAAGTTCAACTTTATTTAAAGCTGATATTGCAATTGTAGTGTCATCAGCAAACTTAACTACAGTTGCATCCTGATTAGCCATAGGCAAGTCGTTTATAAATAGCAAGAACAAAAGAGGCCCTAGTACGGAACCCTAAAGCACACCCGTATTTAATGAAAATTCTTTGACAAGTAAAAAAAAAGAGCTACCACATATTTTCCATCGTTATTTATTTATATTATGTATGAATTATAATAAGTTAAAAGTGGCAGTTGCAACGGAATAATTAATTCTAAAGCCATGTTGGTTGGTTGTTATTATATTAAATTTGTTAAAAAAATGTAATATTTTATTATATACAGTTTTAAAGATAGATGGAAAAACACCTAGTGATAAAGATAAATTAATGATTTTAATAAGTATTTCAGTTATGGCTGGTATAATAGACTTTAGGGTTATTGAAGATATACCATCAATACTACATGACGTTTTGTTACTTAAACTTGCTACTGTTTCAAATAACTCATGTAAGTCAATTGGTTCCAAAAAGAAAGAATTTGCATCAAAAGAAGGTAGTGTACAACTGTTAGACATATTGAGCCCAAAATGTGCGGTACTTAAATTTAATGCAATGTTTGAAAAATAGAGAGCAAATTCATTAGCTATAACATCTTTATCTTTAACCGTAACTGAATCAATATTTAATTGAATATTGATTTTAAGTTTTGCACGATCTAGACTCTTATTAACAAGTTCCCAGGTAGTTTTAGATTTATTTAAACTAAAATCTATTTTACTGCCCATAAAGCTTTTCTTAACTAGATCTATATTAAATTTAAGTTGAATTTTTTTAGTTTCATAGAATATTTCAGTATTAATATTATTAATATTTTTTACAATACAAAACACTTTTTTTAATTGAGTACATTTATTTTTAAGAGTAGGAGTAATCCACTTCTTAGTATTATTAACGTTTGTTTTACAAACTAACGGACAAGCACATTGAAAACAATTCTTAACACGATTTAAAAAACTTTAAATATTGAGTTTAAGTCTGAGTTGAAGTTAACAGTTACATTCCAATCAGTATTTAACAACATTTCTTTAAAACATTCAATACATTTATTTGTGATTTTTCTGTAAGTAATTATATCTTTTTCTTAAGATATTGAAACTATTCTATAAACTGATAATATTTGCAGTAGATGATCTGCTATGCTACCATCAATATTTACAGTATTATATGTTTCACACGGTAAATTTGTTATAGCATAGTCAATAGCTGTTTCTAACTTTATACCGTTTATATTTGTAAAGATGCAAGTGGTTTCTTTTAGTTTCTTTATTAGACACTGGATTATATTCAACTTGAAATATGCATAAAAATAGCAAAAATATGCCAAAATATGCAACTACATGCAACATAATATAAACAAATATAGTTTAATCATTTTATTAAAAAAAACAAAATATATAACCAAATTCTATTTTTTTGAATTTTTAATAAAGATAAATAGCTAAAATGTGTCAAAATATAAAACTTCATATATACAGGGTGTTAGACAAAAACGTACGGCTTAATAACTATTTTGAATGATTTTTTAAGTAAGCAGATACATGAATGTTTTAATTTTTAGTATACTTGCAATAATATTTTTAAAAGGCAGCATATATTTTTTTAATCTCCAAGATATTTTAAGTATAATTTGTTTAAAAAAAAGATTTTAGTTGTTCTATATTTAAAATGATTATAATTGAATAGTTGGCAGTAAGAATATCTAATATTTAATTTCTGGGATATTTTTATGTTAATATGCATAATATAGTAACTTAAGAAATGACGTTTCTCAATATTTTTTACTAAAAATTGGTGAAATATGCATAAAAACCGAATATGGATAAAATATGCAACAAAGTCTGAATATAGTCAAAATATGCAAATGCATATGCAAATATAAATATTTGCATTTGCATTTGCATATAATCCGGCCCCTACTTATCATTAATTCATATGAATCAAATATGTCTAATAAAATATTTTTCTGTTCTGTATTAACTAAAAGATCAACATTAAGATCACCACATAAGATACAATAGTCACATTCTATATAAATTTTGTTCAACGCCTCACATAATAAATCTACAAATGTTTTAAAATTGCTCTCTGGCGGTCTATAAATGGACAGTACACATATATTTTTAATATTTTTTTAAAAGTATATTCCACATAGTTCAATGTTCATTTCACTATTAAAAGCATCTAGCTGAACTTTTGTCACTGTTGTAGTAACATATTTAAACACAAAAATTGCGGAGCCTCCATGTATATGATGCAATCTTATAAAACTAATTGCTAAATAAAAGTTCAGAATCACTATATCACAAAAATTGATTTGGGTAAGCCAATGTTCAGTAACACATAAAATATTTATATGTTTATTTGCGCACAAACATTCCACTCTAATTATTTTATTTATTAAACTTTGGACATTGACGTAGCCAATTACTATTTTAGTCAGTTCTGTAAGCAGAACTGTACTGTGCTGCACTTTATATTCGTTGACAAGTCTAAAAAACCATTATCGGAATTATATCTGTCTTGTACACTTTTATTACAATCTTTGGAATTAATTGAATTATTGGTGATCATTATTTTATTATGGACTTTTGGTTGTCTTATATGTATTTAGTTATATGATGTAAACTGTATATTTAATTTTAATGTTCTGCCATTTCTTTTAAAAACAGGAGTGGCAATTTTTTTACAATTTTATCCATTTCATTACTATTTCAAGGGACATTTCATTACAAATTGAAAATCGAGATGGCAACACTGTTGCGCATCGCTTACTAATTAAATTTAGTATGTGTTGTACTAAGCACTGTTATACCGTTTGAAACTTAAATATTTCCGGCTGGTGTTAAGCTACTTTTACAAAATTTCGTGTTTGTGAGAGGGTGCGTTGTGTGTGTAAGATAGGTTGTAGTACAATTAAAACTAAAACAAATTTAAAACTTTTTTTTTTATGTAAATTAAATTTAAACAAATACATCATTTAAACAAAAATTATTAATTACAGTCAAATACTTTAGTGAGCGTTATTACAAACAAACTCATTAATTAATTATAAAAATACTACCTATTTTGTTTGAGTTTAATTTCAAATTCTACATCGTCGTCTTGATACTAAAAGAACCACGAAGTAACTTGCATCTGTTAAATATTCATGAACATAAAAAGCGCAATACTTTGAAACCAATTTTATGCGCTCTTAGATAAAGCCCCGTGGTTATTTCTCTTTAATTAAGTCATTGCTTCAGCGAAAATTATAACAAATTAATCACTTACGTTTGAACAAGGAAAATTGCTTTGGGGACAAAAACACACACCGCATCAGATAAGTAGAACGCTTCGAATGCGATTACTTTAATAAAAATTCCACTCGCTATGCATTAATTTTTTTTCAAACCACCTTTCGGATTTAGGGAAAGCATTCAGAATCAAATATTTAATTGTCTTCTTTTATTCTTTGAATGTAATTCTTTGATGTTTTTATAAACTTTATTCTACGGAAAATCTAATGCATACGAATCGAAAGTTTAATTTAAAATGAATTATTTAAATAATCAAATATGGAAATTAATTACTAAAAAAACGATATTCTTATCAATGGACTCTCAAACAATTAACTACAATAAAATTGGTTGACATTTTTATGTCTTGAATAAATACCACACGTTTTTTAATTGGAATAAAACGTGTCGTATAACTCTACACTTAACTAACTGGAAGAAATTTGATCTACTTCGTGCAAGATACGTGAATACCAGTTACCACACATTGAATTAAAACCAAATCATGATTCTTGTTTATCCATCTCAATTAAATAGCACTTTACTAAACTGATCGGCAAATCTCCTGGCCTATATTTTTTCTTTACTTTTCGCTCCAACATTCCTTACAATAAAAGCTTCCAAACTCCGTCTGATACATCCATCCAAGGCAACATAAATTTTCTAGCGTTTTTCCCAATATCTAATGGTGCGTGGTTTTATTATGTGTTTGCGGTTTTTATAGTCTCCCCTTGCAGTAAAAAAATATTTTTTTTTTCTACAAATAATGAAAAAGTTTTATCATTGGGAAAGCTGTGCATGTAAATTGATTATGACAACAAAATTTATGACGTAAATATTTTGGCTTACTTTTAACATAAAAATTAATAGAATGTTGTAGAAAATTTATTAAATATTTTGCACCTAAACAGTGTTAACTGGAGTTGTTTTTTTTTTGTTAAAGGTATTATTATTCTAATTATAATTGATTTAATATTAAATAATTCAATGAGTTCTAGAAAATTAGTATTATATATTCAAATTGAGAGGCTTACGTGGATTTGTTATTCTCCATCCACAGGGGTAGAAAATTATACGTAACCCCACTTTAATGGAATACCTATTTTATTCTATACTAACCCAATTTGTATTCCTAATAGCTTAAACCAGCAATGCGATTAACATTTCATTTTGATAATAAGATTTAAATAAACTACCTGTTGTTAGAGTACCATATAAAATACGCTATTTTTTTAATAGATTGCATTGTGGTAGCTATAGCATTACTTTACTTTGGACACCGAGTAAGTTTATTATGTGATGAATCGTAATCTAATGTGGATGATGAATAAAAATAGAAACTTTATTCAAACTGAAACTCAATATAGATTCTATTATTTATGAATTAATTAATCTATTTTATTAGCTATAAATAACAAGAGCCTTATCTGTCAGTGTTTAATTTAATGAAGTACTGGAAAGAATCATATTCAAAAGAAAAAATCTTTAAAATATTGATTGCGTATGAGTTATCTAAACAAAAAACTGCTTCTATACTATTTTTGTAAAAAGTCTCTCAACTAGCTTTTATCATTAAATTGTTGTATTTAATGAATCTATTTAAAATTTTAACCAAAAATGTCTGATTGAAGAATTTCTATTGTTTTATTATATAAATAATGTAAACATTTTTCTAATAACGTATTCTATTTTTAAATTAAAAATGATATATGTAATATGTAAAATTTAATGTATTGTATTTTATATGATTTACGTGCAATTCAAAATTATTACATACTTACTATATATTAATCTATATATCTTTGTTACAGGTACTTTGTTAATTGCGTATTCGGCTGTATCAATCAGAAGATTTCATGACAGCCATATAAACCATACGTCCCACAATACTGGTGAGCAAACCGCAAACATAGTGTACAATTAACAATGCTTAATGCCAGTAATTTATTCTAGAATTGCTATCCTATAACATATCAGATTGAATTAAATCTAGTACGGATTCATAGAAACCATTAATTGATTTATAATTAAATATTACATTAATACAAAAGCAGAATCACAAGTAATCAAACTTGACATTTAATAATATGATAACTAATACTTTCATCTTGTTTTTGTAATACTATACATTATAGACATGTTTCTGAAATTGATTTCTGAGTTAAAAGTCATTAGTAAAAATAAATACATAATTATAGTTCATTTGTTGTAAAAAATTAAATACATACTAATTAATTAGTTTTTAACGTACTGGCTGCTTTTTAAATAAACGTCTTAAGATATTCTGTGGTTTTTATGTGAAAAAAATGTCTAACCAGATTTGAAGATTGGTCTTTTTACTAAAAAATGATTGTTAAAGTTTGTTTGTTGGTAAAAAACGGAAAGTTGAAACTCTTGATAGAGCACAATTATGAGAATACGGAGGATGTGTAATAACCTCTCACCGAGTTGAATAGCTGCTTTTGCATTGTTAGCAGTATGCGGGCAGGTATTATTATGCTCAAAACCACTTGATGACGTCTTTTCTGCTCCTCAATGAAACGCAAATTATGTACGATGGCTGATTGGTAATAATTTATTATTTTACTCAAGTTTACTCGAATTGGTTGACGTAGATCATTGCAGATTCAAATCTGTCGTCATGAATGTTTGATAAAAAAATTAACAATTTTTAGGTAAAAAAAATATTTTTTAACTTTTTTTAATAACGAACTAAAACAGTGGTTTAATTATATTCTTCTTTTTACATTGGTCTTAGTCTTAGAAGGTGTTTGGGGTTTTTCTATTGTCTCCTAGAAAAATTTCTTTTTGGCAAGTAGCACGTACGTCTAACTAGGTGGTCTTGACGTTACTGTTAATGCCATACCAGGACTTTTTTTTTGTTGTGTTGGTTTGTGACCGTTTTTTTATGATATCTTGCTATTCTGTATCTGCTTGAATTGTTAGCAAGCTAGGGCAGCTTGTACAAGATCTTTGATTAATTGTTGATTCAATTTGGCTATTCTGTAACTTTATTTAGTGGCACGTGGTTACGTACAATGTATTTTTTTACTGTACGTTTTACATCCATTATACATTGTCTTCTAAATTTTGCAATTTGTTTTAAGGTCTTTACTAATGGCTTTTTTGGTAGATAAAAAAACTGCCAGCGTGCTAAACTAGTGTTCTATCACTGAGCTATCTTACTGTAGGAATTGCGATGTTGGTTCGTTAAAGGAGATTAGTCTGGATTGTTTAAATTGGGTTGGATAAGATTAAAAAAATATTTTTTTTGTATGGTTTTAGCTGTTTAGTTAAGTTTTGCAAACTATCTAAAAACTTTTTTTTTTAATTGATGTTTCTTATTCTAGGCTTAACATTTTTGGTCTTTTTAGACATTAGCTGGAGCTTAGCTGTTGGGTGTAGATTGGTTTAATTGTTGTTGGTCCTAGGTTGTCAATTTGATCGTACGGGTGCTGTTTGTGCATAAACTATTTAAGAAGTCCATGAGTAAGTTTAAATGCCTAGATATTTCTAATATTTAGTAGGTATCTTCAGGTTGAATTTTGTAATTTTTTGGTTGTCTTGCAATAAATTTTGGTTTAAAGCTTGAAGTATTGGTCAATAAAACCCATCTACGCAATTTATTCTAGTGTTGTTTAAATGGGTTTCAGTAATTGGGAGTTGTTAACTTGTATTATGTCATAGGTTGTAGTCGGGAGATTCTATTGAAGTGATTGTACGATATATCCTTTGATCATATTTGTGTAGTAAACTTGACTTAATGCTGCACGGTTCAGCTAAAACTTTTTAGCGGTTTTATGTAATTTTTGTGCTTAGTACATACTTGATCTAATGTTTGACAAGCGTAATCTATGCTGCATTCTGGAATGGTAAAGCGACACAGCTTTGCTAGATTTTTTATTTCTACCGTATCTACAGCGTTTGTGTTTTTGGGCTTTCATGTTTCTTGTAGTAACTGTTATTAAAGGGATTTTACTATTGAGTCCGAGTAAGACTTACATCACGTTAAATGTGTTTAACTAAAAAATGTGTGTTTGTTACTTTTTTTTGAGAAAAGGGTCGGGTATTGAGCGGGTAATTAGAGCTATTGAGACGGTGTTTTTTTGTTTCTAGTGTTGCTAGCACATATTGCTCTGGATGTTTTTAATTAATCTTAAAGTTTGAAGTAATATATTAAAGGTTGGGGTAGCGTTTGAAAGGTAGTTAAATGTTTTTTTTTAAGATGGCTATGGTTGTCTAATTATTTGTGAAGTGTTTTTGGGAAAGGATTTTTAAATAAATTGATTTTAGGGTTTGGTAGTTTTAGGATTGATTCTCCCATTTGGTGTAGTGGTTGAAGTTTTGTCAGACTTTATTTTTTGTTTGGGTTGTTGTGATGAAGTATTTTTTGTTTTGTTAAACCTTGTTTCTATACCAGAACTTTTTTGACAACATTGTTTGACAAAAATCCGTAGTTGGTTGCTGGTTCAGTTTGGTCTAATTTTTCTTTTTTTTTGCAATATTTTTTGAACTTGATTTTATATAATTTTTATTGATGTTAACTTGGAGCTTGCATATGCCATGTTTGATTAATTTGCATTTTTTTTGTAGCATATAGTCACGTACAAGGGTAGAAGATTTTTTAATGTTTTTTTTTTTGTTTTTTTGATAAGTTTTATTTTTTGTCGGCAAACTATTGGCACTGGTGTCTTGAATTGAAAAAAAGTTTTATGAGAATGATAACGCTGAAAATCATCTTTTCTGATCAGGGTAGCTTCCGTAGATTACAAAATGTAAAATATTAAAATTGGATCTGCTTGTTTTTGGAAACTGTACCGCCCAAAAGTTTTTTTTTTTATATTATAACGAGGCTATACAGTTTTAAATTCATTACAAATAGTTTCACCAGCTTTTTTTGACCCAATCCAACCCAATCCGACCCAGTCCTGAATTTAAGTAATGTAAGTCATGTGGTAAATAGTTCTTTTATCTGGTTCTGATGTAGAGAAACATTTAAATTTACAATTTTATCTATTGATTTGAAATATGATACGTATGGAATAATTATCAATGAGCTGATATTTTGTAGTAATAACGTCACTAATAATTTTAATTTGTTTGGCCAAAGAAAAGCTTTTTCACGACTTAAAATTTTTACTAATCCGTTCCAGAACAAATGATTTATAAAACCTTGTAATAAATGAAACTTTAGAATTATGCACTTCTCATTAGCAGTTACATCATCGTCTTTATTTCGAGTTCCTTTAAGAAGAATTGAAGGTATGTTTTGATTAGGATTATTTTTTCTTTATCTTTTAGTGCTAAACAACAAGTAGTACATGTAACTTTTGGAAATTTAGGATTTGAATGACGTCTTAATAATTTATCTGTGTTTTTATTAACGTGGAAAAAAAAATCTTTTTTGTGTAAAAAAATTAAATTATTTTTTCCACAATACATATAATTAAAACTGACTATTAATAGTAATTTAAACCACTTATACTTTTCCATAATAAATTTTTCTTCCACATACAGTGATAATTTTACAAATTCTTTATAACAAAAATTAACACTTTGACAATATACTCACAAAAGTAATTTTTTGATTATGAATATTCAATTTAAAAAAATGAAATTGTTCATATTTAAAACAAATCACATCAACTAAATCCTTCAGATCAGTAAGTACAATTTACTGCATATGATGGCAAGTAAACTAAATAAAAACAACAAAATTGTCATAAAAACAAATATAATTTTTTAATTTAAATCGCATTAACCTACTTAGAACAATAATCGTATTATGAAATGAATTAATAATTTATTCAAAATCAGTCAATCGAATCACAGCGGCCAAGGGTCAAGCATAGACAATTGTTTCGGTTCTACAAACCTCGTCAGTATGCCTTGTACGACCACGGCATCGCATGATAGCGAAGACAATTTTGAATAAAAATTTCTGTTCTTATGAACACAATTGATATTATAAATAATCAACTAGATGGCAAACCAGTCTTTCGTTTGATTATTTATAATAATCGTATTGTTGTTAAATTTTACATTTTTCATTTTCATTTCATTTTTTTCATTTTTCAAGAAGGTGCAAATACAATATTTGTATTTAGTATTTTTTGATCTTTGCATGCTACTCTAATCATTAGTGTCATCATTTTAATTTTTGCATTAGTTGCTAGAGCTTGGCATTTAAATTTGTGTTTTAAAGGGATTGATTAGCAGCTTTTAAGTAGGTTCTGTCTGGCTGGAGATTTTCTTTGGTTTTTGGCAGGTGTCCACGGGAATCTTTTGATAATCCGGTTGCTATAAATTAAATATTAGTTTAAATTTTAATACTTCTAGTTTTAAATTGGTTGCGTCAGCAATAGGGGTTGCGGAGGTATTCGTTTATACTTCCAGTTTTACCATTTGGGTATCTTGTCGTTGCTTGCTGCGTACTTGCTTAGATTAGTTTTACTGATTAGATGTTGTTATTTGCATCTTATGCCGCTGCTGTTTTTGATTGTGAGTAAGTTTATATATTTTATTGTTTTACGTACGTATCAATGCAATCGGTCAATATATTTTTTAATTATTTTTGTGTAATAAATATGTCTCAAAGCTGTATGGTTCAGCATAACATTTTTGGCGGTTTTCTATAGTCTTTGTGCCTGGTACATACTGATTTTTAATTTGTTTTGCGGTGTCTGGCAGGCGTATTCTATGTTATACATTATATAATGGTGAGGTTCTGCAGTTTTGCTAAGTTTTTAGTTTTTGCGTATCTAAAACATGCGCAGAAATTAAATAATATAGTTTTTTGCATTTTTTGTAGTAGTTATTGTCAAAAAGATAATAAGCGATTGTTCTGACTAACATCATGATAAAGCAGTTTAGTTTAAAAAAATTAGAAACAAAATTTTTGGACGTTTTACAACAAAACACAATTTTTAGTGATTAATTTCTAGATGTCCGTGAGGGAAATGAGTTGAGTATGAAACATTTGCTCTACATCTGTTGTGGGTGGCAGCGTTGGTACAAGACATTTTGAAACGGTGTTTATTTCATTTGGTGTTGCTGTTGAAGCATCTTAATTAAAGTTATTAATAAAACAAAATTTATAATTGTAAAGCGGACTACATACGAAACGACAATCAAGAAGGCCTTTTGATGGTTAAGGAGCCGTGTTTTGAAATGTTTTTTATTTTATTTTGGTGCTTTGGGTAATGTGTTTAAAGTTGAAGTAATGTTTGAAAGATGGTTGGTTTTTTTTTTTAGGGTGGTTTTCTTTTTTTTGGTCCAACGTCTTAACAGACGTGTGGTAGCACTATTCTTACTGTGTTCCGCCATCTACTCCGATTTGCTGTTTTGCGGACTGAAGTCTCAATGTTGGTGTGAAGGAGATTTTGGATTGTGGTCACCGTAATCTAAATAATTGCGGAGTTTTTGTGGCAAAATACATTTAATTACATTGGTTTTGGGATGTTTTTTTTTTATCTGTGGAGGTGAATGGGATTTTACAGGTGGTCTTGATGTTAATTGTAACAAGCACATTTAAGATGTATAGGTAATAACACTACCCTGTTACTAAGAAGTCCCAAATATATTAATCTGGTTATTTCCCCAAAGTTATATTAACGACATAATCTGGATATTTCCAATAACTAATTAAGCAACGGACGCGACGGATTATAATAATCCGGATATTTCCAGCAGCTGTATTTTGTAAAACATTATTTAGGCAGTTAAGATTTCATTCTTGTTACATTGTTAGACGATTATTATTATTTCACTGTTGATTAAACATTATTCACGAAGAACCACGTTATTATTATTATAACCCTACAACACCCTGTTACAATTGGAGCCCAACTTAGTGGCTCGTGATTAAAAAGATTATCAAAACGGCGTCTTACAATTTGAGAAGCAAGATGTCCTTATCACAGGAACAGCTCCTAGCTGTAATGGAAAGCATGAAAGGAGTTTTTAGTGATTTGGTAAAATCGGCTCAAACACCTGCACCAGCACAAGAGCAGAAGATGACCCTTGCCACCTGCAGATCGAGATTCGCCGGAGATGAAGCCGATGATGTAGATGCCTTTATCGATGCAGTCAACATATTTAAAGATTGCATGAGAATTGACGATGAAAGCGCATTAACAGGATTTCCGATGTTGTTAGATGGTGCAGCGAGAACGTGGTGGAAAGGAATAAAAAGAAGTGTTTCAGGATGGAAAGAAGCACTCGACGCCCTACGCCACGCATATGGGTACAACAAACCTCGATTTATGGTATTCGAGGAACTTTTTTCATGGAAGCAAAACAAAAATATGCCGACAGATTTGTTTGTGAGTAAAGCACGAGCACTACTATCACATTTGCCAAATGATCCAGAGCTGCCCGAGATGTATCAGATAGACATGGTATACTCACGTTTAAACTTGAATATTAGAAAAAGGCTATCACGCGAGTCAGTGAAAACGTTTAACGAGTTGATTATTCAAGCTCGAGCCATTGAAATGATGGAGGAAGATCCACCAAGAAGGAACAATGAAACATTGAATAATGCAAGAACAAGTCGCCCAAGATGCAATTTCTGTAAAAAGTTTGGACACGATGAATTTATTTGTAGGCAAAAACAAAATGCAACAAACCAAGTGCCGCCAGCACCTAACACAACACTTATATGTTTTGGTTGCGGAAAACCCGGACATATCCGCAGTCAGTGCCAGGATGCACAAATACCATCTACAAGTATTAACAACGCATCAAGTTTTGATTTCTCCGCCGCCGATTTTGAAGCAAAATATGGACGTCCAAGTATATATATTACTGCAGCAAACCATACCGATCTGGTAATAATAGATACTGGCGCAAATGGCTGCGTTGCAGGACGACAACTGAATGATCATCTTGAAGAACTTAATTATCCATTCCAGTACGACCAAATTTACATGTCACTTGCGGACGGAGTAAAGAAAAAGCGAGACGTAAGACGTTATGAGTTACCAGTTACGGTAGAAAACAAAACTGTAATAGTTCCGTTTATTGCTGTCCCAGAATTTACCGAAGCAAGAACTCTGATGGGACAAGATTTTATTCGAAAAACAAATATGGTTTTAAATGTTCCCCGAAACAAATTTTATTTTGATGAAAATCCAGAGAACTGTTTTGCATTAATACCTGAAGGTGAAGAAAATGATATAAAAATAGCAGTAGAAAAATCTACCGAAAATCAGATTCAGAAGCTAAGCGACGCTGATCAACAAAAACTAGATAATTTGTTGAAAGAGCACCAGGAAGTGTTCACACGGCCTGATCAAGCAACCCCGTTTGCAGAACACGCAATTCGGCTATCATCAAATAAACCAATTGCTGTTCCGCCATATAGAATGTCTCCTGAGAAAAAGAAGTTTCTCGAAAAAGAAATAGACAGACTACTAGAAGAGGATATTATAGAAGAGTGCGAATCCCCATATGCAGCCCCTGTAGTATTAGTACCAAAAAAGACGGGAGAATATAGGCTATGTGTGGATTATAGAAAACTAAACTCCGTAACTATAGCAGACACCTATCCTCTACCCAGGATTGACGATTTACTTCATACTGCCCCAAAAACTCTTTTTATGACGACATTGGATCTAAAAGCAGGATATCACCAAGTAGCTGTAAAAATAGAGGATAGAGACCGTACCGCTTTCATTTCCCCAGTTGGAACCTTTCGATTCAAACGAATGTCATTTGGTCTTCGCAATGCCCCAGCGACATTTCAACGGCTCATTGACCGATTCCGGAGCGGACTCAAAAACATTATTATTCTTGCTTATCTGGATGATATAATCATCTTGTCCACAACTTTTGAAAAGCACCTACAAGATCTAGATGAAGTATTTCAACGGTTAAAATTGTTTAAACTCCAAGTCAACAAAGAAAAATGTGAATTTGTACGTGATCGAGTAAAACACCTAGGACACATATTAACACCCAGAGGAATAGAACCGGATCCCCAAAAAGTGAGTGCAATAGAAGAAATGAAGCGACCTGGGAATGAGAAACAAATTAGATCATTTTTGCAAACCTGCTCCTGGTTTAGAAGATTTATACCAGATTTTTCAAATATATCTCAACCGCTAAGCAGGCTATTGAAAAAGAACGCAAAATTCCACTGGGACGAATCGCAAGAAATTGCGTTCAAAGAGTTAAAAATGAGACTGATAAATTATCCTATTCTACGATCGGTTGATCCTAGTTTGCCATACACCCTAAAAACTGACGCAAGCGCCTACGCTTTAGGAGCTGTTTTGCTCCAGGGGGAGGGTGCCGACGAGAGACCAATAGAATATGCAAGCCGACTACTGACACCCGCAGAACAAAATTATTCGACAACGGAACGAGAAGCTTTGGCTGTGGTATGGGCCTGCAATAAATATCGAGGATATATAGAAGGAGCCGTAATTAATGTCAAAACTGATCACCAACCATTAAAATGGTTAATGTCATTGAAATCGCCTAATGGAAGACTAGCACGATGGGCATTAACTTTACAATCATATAATCTAGTTATAGACTATTTACCGGGAAAAGCTAATCTAGTCGCAGATACGCTATCAAGACCTCCATAACATGACGCCGCTGAAATTGACTGCCCTATCTGTTATACTTCGATCGACATGCCCACAGAAATGCTTGCCAAGATTCGAGATAAACAAATTGAAGACCCTGAACTAAAGAAAATTGCTGACTGGCTATCTACCGCTAGAGAAACACAAGAAAAACATCAAGATAGATGGAAAAAAGTAGCAGACAAAAAAAGAAGAGAAGTATTACCATACGGACCAGGAGATTTGGTATTGGTCAATACACACACCAGAAGCAAAGCGGCCAACAACTACACATCAAAATTTGCTCCTAAACGAGATGGACCATATATAATAAAGCGACTTGTAAGTCCAACAACATATGAAGTGGCTTCTCCAGAAAATCCAGCAGTTTCTTTGGGAACATACCATACAAATGCACTGACTCCATTTAAAGAGGACATTACACCCATACCGATACCTGTAAAGCCAATTCGCAGAAGAGGACGGCCGAGAAAACAATAAAAGCACTTTCGAGGACGTTGAAGCACTTTTAAGGGGGAGTATGTAACAAGCACATTTAAGATGTATAGGTAATAACACTACCCTGTTACTAAGAAGTCCCAAATATATTAATCTGGTTATTTCCCCAAAGTTATATTAACGACATAATCTGGATATTTCCAATAACTAATTAAGCAACGGACGCGACGGATTATAATAATCCGGATATTTCCAGCAGCTGTGCTGGAGTATATTTTATAGTGGGAAAATGTAGTATATAAGTATTTTGTAAAACATTATTTAGGCAGTTAAGATTTCATTCTTGTTACATTGTTAGACGATTATTATTATTTCACTGTTGATTAAACATTATTCACGAAGAACCACGTTATTATTATTATAACCCTACAACACCCTGTTACATAATCATTTTTTTCTGTTGAGCTTTCTTTTTATCTTTTTTTTCTTAGTGTTGACTTTACTTGTCAGCGATATATAGTTAATCGCTGGTTTAGTTGGCTTGCATTTTTTTTTTCTTTAAGTGTTTGACTCTAGACCGAGCTACGTGATGGGGTACGTGTTGCATTGCTTTTTGTGGACTTTTTTGTTTGTTGGTTTTTGATTATTTTTTTTTTCAAACGAGTTTTATCAAGAAAATGACATTTGCTGATAATTTTGGGCAATTGAATTGGTTTGGTTAAAATTATAAAGTTTTTGCTTTTTTTTAATTTTATTTTGTTTTATACTTTTCAATTAAATTTTTAAATTTTTAAATTATTTTGATTTTTTTTACTTTTATTGTTTACAACTATTTAGGTTAAACGAGATCTCTAGTCAATTATTAAAACTTGGCGGTATTTGGCGGACATATTTTGTGCTGCATTTTACAATGGTGAGATATCACAGTCACAGCTTTGCTGGATTTTCTTTCTTTGCTTTTTTGTTATTTTTGTAAAACTGTTATTCTTTAAGGTTTTTAAAAGCAGCTTTTGTTAAAAAGATTTAAGTTTTATACGTCTTCTAATTAAGGAAAGGGCTTAAAGTCATCTAGGATGAGAAATTCAAGCGCTTTCTTAATTGTTACGTGGAATAGAAATTGACAATTGGACTTTAGAAAATTTAATCTAGTTGTGTTTGGTAAAAGGAAAAACATAGAACAAAGGAAGAAAACTATGTTTTTAGTTTTTTTTTTTAATTTAGTTTTTGTTTTTAGTAGTCATTGTGTTTTGCTTTCTAAATGCCTTACACGTTGGGCACTAATTATATACTGCTTTGTTTTTGTGTTGCCAGCAGGGTTATTTCCGGGTTTTCCCCGTTATTGCTTTATGGGTGGGTATTGCAAATATTTTTGAGCAGAAAACATACTTGTTAGAAATAATTTATCATTTTGCATGCAAGTACTTGTTGTCAAAGTGCTGTTGGTGCATTTAAAAGCGCAACTTGTGGCCAATCTACGGTAGTAGTGGTAGCGGTGCAGAACGGTTAGTGGCAGTGACTGGTTAAGAATTTCTTGTGAGATGGTGTTTACTTCTTTTGTTGTAATTGCAAAGACGTTTAGGTTTAAAGTTTTTGCTGAAATTAAATTTGAGTTTAGGTTGTTTGCGCGGATTGCATACCAAACACAAGTTCAGAGTGTTTTTTGATGGTGTAGAAGCATTTGTTGAAATGTGTAATTTATCCAACACAAACTTCAATTATTTGTATGGAGGTTTGTTTTACGCAAGAAAAAATTGCAATAAGTTTAAAACTAAAAGTACAGCAACTTTACTCAGCTGGTATATCAATAGGAGTTGTTCAGTTTTTCACGAAACTATTGAAAGCATAAATTAAATAATATTTGGTAAAGAAAGGAGGCATTGGTAAACTGGAATGTTTTCTAAGGTAGTTCTAAATGTATTTTCTTGTGAGACATACGAGAGCGGAGTGAAATATTCTGGACCTGAACAAGAAAACAAAACTTTTTTGGATTGGTTTGTGTTTATTTCTCATCATAGTCTCTGCTTAAGTTTACACACTTGTTTCAACAATGTTTTAAGGCTGTTATGCCAGATTGATAGGTTGATTTGTGAGGGTTTTAAAATAGTCATTTACAGCGTTGATAACTTTATTATAGTTTTGCAATTTTTTTTCATTGAGCCACTTTTTATGATTTGCAAACAGATGTAAGTTGCACGAGGCAAAATCTGGTGAATATGGTGGATGAATGGCAAAAGTATTCGATGTTAACTGGTGGATTTTAGCCATTTCAATGACTGGCGTGTGAACCGGGGTTAAGTCTTGGTGAAAGAACACTTTTTATGTTAATATTTTTGATTAATTTTTGCAATAAGCTAGCATTATACTCTGTTCCCATTGATGGTTTTAGTTATTAAAGATAATGAAGAAAAATTATCTGCATTAGAAAAAACAGTTGCCATAGCCTTGTAAGTTGATGTAACTGTCTTTGTTTTCTTTGGAGCCAGTTTTTTTTTGCGGTCTATTGTTTAGACTATTATTTGGTTTTAGGAGTGTAGTGATGAACCTAAGTCTCATCAACAGTAATAAATTGGTGCAAAAATTTGGTAGGATTTTGTTTATACAGTGCTAAGTGAATCGGTTAAAATGGCCTTTTGACATTGTTTTAAATTGGGTGTTGGTAAACGCGGTATTTTTTGCGCGTTCTATTGGAATATTTACAGTTTCTGCTATCTTTTTCACTTTTACTTTGCGGTCTGTCAAAAAGATATTGATAAGTTGTCCACTATGTGGTTAAACACTGGTGCTTGTCCGATCTATTATGAATTCAATAACTCAGTTATCCGTTGTTTTTGATGGAGAAAAGTTGCCTAATGTTGAATTAAGCTCAGTTTTAATAACGGCTGCAGAGACGTTTTTTAAAAAAAATATTTAATGACTACACGAGTTTCAATCTTATCTATTGTACTGAAATCATTTAAGATGTTTATTTTTATATTGTTTTGAAATTTGTAAGGTAACATGATAAAAAATGAAATTATGCAATGCCCATAATATTGGGCATTATGGCTTTGTATCTATATGAAGCCCGGAATATTTCACTCTACCCTTGTACACTAGTGTATGCACTTTTTATTAGGGCAACATGTATCTCACTGAACAGGTAAAATAACAATTATTATACATTTTTTCTAATCAGATCTACTTTTTAAGCCGTCACAAATAGCAAAAGTTTTTTTAGTTTGCTCCCGAAACCGATTTATACATGTTTCTATTTTTATAAATTTTTGAAATGAGTTTTTGAGATCATTGAGCTTTATGCGGAAGTCGTCCATAGAATAAGCGGCTTTCTATTCTATTCCGATCTGACTCAAATTGTACGTGCATAACCGTAGGTACTATTTCTAGACATTTTGTAACAAATATGAAAAGCTTTTTTTTTGAGACGTCGGGTAAGTTTCTTGAGCAGATTAAGAATTAAGTTTTTATCTGCTGCACCATTTAAGAGAAAAACTGACTACAGCCGAACTTGAACCAACTTCTTTCTTTCTGTAGTAAAAGAAGTAAGAGGCTTATTTAATAGTTTCATTAATACCTACTGATACATTTTGTTCATATTTTGAAACAGTTACCAGAACAATGTTTTTCAACAACGGTTGTTGTTTTGATTATTTAAATTATTAATCTTTTTTTGAATTGAATTGATGACATTGATTTAAGAAATAAATCATTTTTTATCATTATAAAAAATATGTTTTTAACCTACCGGTTGGTTTGGAAAGAATGAACTAAAAAGGTTAAGAGTGTAAATGGCAAAATAAATAATGGCAAGTAACCAGTAATAGCTTTGGGTACATTTTGTTTTACTTATGCTCATTAGCCCATTCAGAATGGATGGCCCGGACATAAGTTTAAACTCCCGCCAAACACGATCTGTTGTACTAACTATAAAAATATCTGTATGTTTGAGTTTACAGATGGGTCTAATAAATATAATAATAATAATTATTATTATTAGTAGTTACCGAAATGGTATTACATTGTTTGATCATTGTTAACTTTTTTTAATTAAAACCGCTATCATATATTTTGAATACAAATGACAATCTACATTACTTGTATTAAAAACATACAGTCATTAATCTACGACACAAATACTTGAGATACAAGCAGTAAATAATGATACATAGTTGCAAAAAAGCAAATGCTATCAATACTAATATTCACCTCATTTTATCAGTTTGTGCTGTACGTGATTAATCAACGACACAATCATTTCAACCAATTTGCAGTTTGAGCCACCTCCACCAGTAAACTCATGAATAATAAATATTCCAATATAATCCATCATCTATATACAAGCTAGATAATAGCGAGAGCTCGTCCAAAGTGTAGCTTTATGTCAAACAAGACGTCGACTCTCATCGCCTGTCTAATGCAAATCATGAACGGTACATTAAATGCGACCGTGAGCTGCATACAAATGCATCTAAGTCACTCTTCTTTTAAAACGTAACGACCTCAACCGTGATTGTTTCACCCTTGGCCTTTTAAATGTATGAAGACAATTTATTTATATGTTTTAAATTGGTTACATATTAGTCAACAATACTTCTATTTTTAAAATCTATTTGAAATAAACTTTTAATGCTGGAGTTTTATAATTTTGTGTTGACCCTAGCAGTTTATTAGCGTTACAGTGGAAGAGGCTATAAATTAGAGAAATAAAATTTTATTGCATGTAAGTAATCATTTGTCGCATCATAAAACATCTAAGATTATTAAAACTGTAACTAAAATCAATTGGCATTAGTAAAGAGGGGAATTCTATTTAAAATTATAAAATAAAATTTGTACAATTAACATAAATAATTATTTTTGTCAATTTTATATGCTTTTAATTCTAATGCAGGAATGATTCATTAATTGAGATGAAAATCTGACTAATTCAGGTGCTTGAAGTTGCTAACTAAATATCACCTAACTAAAACTAGCGTCAACCTACTCAACTTAATTTCAGTGCAAGCAGCTTCTGCAAGTTTACTCTATCAATTAAATATCAATTTCTAATTGCTGACGTCAGTAATAACAAGCGTAAATATTGACATTCCTAAGTGCATTTGAAGCGGCATTTGCTAATTAAGTTTAAATGGATTAAACATATCCTCATCGCGAATATATATAACCACTAATTGAAAATAATCTATATAAATATTTAATTCAATGCTGTGCTCTATACTAGACGCTACTCGTTAATTATAATTTGTTTTCTACTATTATTACGAGCGTAAAAAATTGCACTAATTGGAATGTATTCCGCCTCGCAAAACAAATGTGGGTATTAAATTTATTAATTGGGTATTACTACTTCAATAAATCAATGAGATTATCTACGTTGTTTTAATAGATATTTTTAATATTGATAAAGTTATTCTTATTTACATTTTATAAAAATCAAAAATAAATATTATATTTATTTTGAAGACTGAGGTAGCTCTAAAGAATGTCTTCAGTAAAGGTCACAACTTTATTGATTATCTATATCTTACTCACTACATGTAGTCGTAATGATTGAAGAATTGTTCACTTACTGATCGCCAAAAGTAAAAAAAAACTTATTTTGTTATAAAAGTTTTATGAATTAAACTGTTAAATTCAGTTTAAGGGATTAAATTCTAACTGAGTAGGACCGGCTGAAGATGGCTTAGTCAACTGATTGTATCTCACACGTGTTTAATAGATAATATGTTGAAAAATCAAGAAGGCCATGGAAGTAAATCAACATTAACTAGGTTCAGAAATTTTTAAGTAACCCTAGTTGTATGCGTGTTAGCTGTTGAAAATGCAGGTTTTCAACTTTCTCAGATAGAGCATTAATGATGGTTCTAGAACCGTGTTAATGTAGCGGTTTTTGTTTAAGGTTTCTGGAATCAATTGCTTCTGATACCATCAGCCTGCGTGTAAAAGCTGTATGTCGTTACACAGCAACTGTAAATTTTTTTGTTTTCTTTGGCTACGTCTAACTATTTTACGACAATTGTGAGCATACAAATCTTGATTTGTTGCTAAAGATAACTCACTTGTACTGATTGACTCATTGTAGTCTTTTATTGCTTAATTCCAGATAACACTTCTTATTGTGAGAGTTAAGGACAAACAAAAAAGCAGTACAACTTGCAATGAAATAATTGAATTGTTTGGTAAACTAATTAAACAGAGATTTTTTGTTTAGTTCTTTAATTGCTCTTGTTGTTGAAAATTGGTCTTTAAGAGCAATAAGCTAAAGAGTCCCATCTTTACGTTTTGTAGTGTTTCTAGGGCGTCCAGGTAATCTCTCTAGTTGTTTTTGTTTCTAGAACCATCTACGTAAACATTGGGCTACTGTACTGACACTTTAGCTTACTCATTGGGCAATATTACAAACTGACAACTTCTTTTTTGGTGCTTGGGGCTCAGTTAATACTACCGCGTTTGACCTTTCTTAACTGTTGAAATTTGTTAAACAAATTTGTAAAATTTTAATCATTTTTTTTTGTAAATAATTTACTTATTATCTAAAGTTTTGATAAAAATTCGGACAAAGGTTTTTGGTGTCTTTTTATTTTTGGCTGTATATAAATATATTACTGATTTTTTGCGACCAGTTAAAACATCTGTTGTGTTTACTTTTACCGTTGCCGGAGTTAAGGCCTAATATAGTTGAAAAGTCTAATTTAAAGTCATTTGGAAAGCCATTAAGGTTTGATAAGGTTGTGCATTATTAGATGTGATAGAATAGATATTGTTTTGTTAGAACATCTATTGTTTGATACATATTTTTTTAAACATATTATTTGCTTATTAATAACAAATAACTGAAAATTTAAACAATGCTATTGGTAGTGGTAGTGGTGATCCTGGTTCTAGTTGCAGGTGTTGAGGTCAGTATCGAAATTTGCAGTAATGTAATGTCTATATTAACGTTTTGGACTTTTTGTTTGGGTCACAGTAGGTTGATCATAAAAGACTCATGGGAAACACTTATAGGTAGGAAAGTAATAATTTTTTTTGGTGTAGCAACTAAAAGTCTAAACTTTTAGCAGTTCTGACTGACTAAAAAATTTATTGAGTACAAGCTGGAAGAAAATTAAAACATTAGCAAGATATTGCTATTTTTTTAATTATGCAATACAGTACGCTTGCAATATGTTCACATTTAATAAAGTTTTTTTGATTTTATCCGTTGATACTTGAGTTATAGTTATAAACAAAATAACATAACTTTATAGCATTGCATCATGCTGCAAAAAGGGATCTTTACGTCAGTACCGAATTGTATAATGCAGTTTAGAGTACTTCACCGCAGCTTATAAGTTAAGTGTTTTGCCCACTTACCCAATAGTTTGTCGCCCTCTTTTTTCAGTATTATAAATACTGACATATCTAGTGAAGAGAAATAGTTTTTAATGATTAACACTTGGACGAGTTAATAAATCACAATGTAAGGCGCTTGCTCATCCTATTGTTTGTTATTAAAATATTGTTTTTTTTTTCTTGAATTTAATTAATGACATTTGCAAAAAGTAGAAACAACTAATCTTTTGATGACTAACACTTAGATGGATGGATGGCCATTCTAATTAAAATATTTACTCTTCTCTGCCTGGGTTATCCGATGAGTGCTGTGGAGTAGCTTATCGGGTATTGCCACCGGTCCCAAAAATAAAGAACACTACATCATACCTGATAGGCACGTATGCTCCAGACATTTCCAAGCCTATAAAAAAAACATTTTTTTTATCAGTAACTAGAATACGTCATGACAACATAAACAATAAACACAAAACTCTTTCACTAATGCCCGTTTGCACCGTTCTGTTGCTTATCTTACCCTTTCGTAGGTTACATTTAAGTTTAAGGTCTACCTTATCTTAAATTGGTTTGCACGTGTAAATAATTTTGTTTTCTTAGCTACAACGTGGTTTAGGAAAAAGAAACAACTGTTTTCGATTAGATAGTATATGTGTCTAACTTTACTGTTTATTGTTTCATTATTATCTGCTATATAATGAAAGCAGAATTCGATATTAAAAAAGAGACGCTGCAAGCTATAAAAAAATAATATGTAGTACAAACAAATAATAAAATGTTTTGTAGAAATTTAATTTGAATGTAGATTATTGACTTTAATATTTGTTACAATATTACAGGTTTCAAAACTAATTGTTTAAAATTTTAGTTTGACAATAAATGTCATATTCAATTAATTCTAATGCAACCAGATATATATCATTATAAAAATCAAAGATTAAATCCATATTTTGAATTTGTTAAACGGACTTTTTATAATACGTTATGTTTATGCGCACCTTAAGCCTTAGTAGTATTACTGTGTGTGCCGTGCAAACCGTTTAAAACTTTAAGGTCCACTTAAGTGAAACTTAATAGATAATCCGAGATAAGTGGAAGCGGAGCAAACGGGCATTAAAGATCTTACGCACGCATGGGAAACGATGTTATACCAAATATAAAGCTAAAATACACAAAGATGCAACAACTAACAAAAACGGTAAAACTTTAATAGATTTTTTTTGCAAAAAATAATATGAGAATCAACAAGACATACTTTCCGCATTAATATCAACAAAAAAAATTTCATCAACTCTCGAGGTCGGCAATTGATGATAGATTTTATAATTACAAACCGAATAACACCATCACAAATACTCGATGACATAACATTAAAAAATATTAGTTTGGGGATTGACTACAGCGGCGCGCTAGAAAGAGACAAACGTGACTTGGGAACAGCTGCGACTTAACCAGAACGACACATAGATAACAAATAGCAACGGAGAAAACAAAAAAGGTCACTCCTAGTGAAATAAATTATATTAATAAATATTAAATTTAATAAATTAATTCAAATAAGGAAACTAAAAATACAAATACAAAAAAGGAAATAGCGGTAATGGAGGAACTAAAAAGCATGTTCAAAGAATTAATGAAAGAGATAAATCCTAAAAAACAAAATTAGAGAGCTAAAAAAATAAATGAAGGATAAAGAAGTGAAGTGGAAGCAAGAAAAAATACAAATGATACAAAAAATTAAAAATCTAGAAAACAAAGCTGAAAAAAAAAACAGAAAAAAAACAACATTATAATAACAGGCATAAAAACAAAGGAGAATGATGAACAATACAAAGTTGAGAACTTCTTGAATGAAAAACTTTAGATACAAGTCAAAATAGAAAAAGCTCAGTTAATACATAAAGAAGAACAAATAATACGAGTCGAAACCGGAACATGGGAAACAAAACAACAAATAAAGAAAGAAGATTAACACGACGACGAACGATGAGAAGAAAAAGAGCATAAATAGAAAAAGAATAAGAACATTGAATATAAAAGGATACATGAAAAAAGAAGCTGAATTAGTGGAAGAAATGATAAACCAAAAAATAAAAAAACTAAGAACAACGGAACCAAAAAAGAAAGAGTAGGGAATAGTAAGAATACTTAGAGGATACTGGTTATTGTGGACAGGAGTGAAGAAAAGGAAAGAGCAAAAGGAGAAGTAGAAATGATAATAGCTTCGGAAAGGATAAAAGATATAATAAGAGAAAAACACATAAATGAAAGAATTATGACAGTAGATATGAAGCTAATAGAGATCGAATTATGGACTATGATAGTAGCATACGGGCCAAATAAAGACGCAAAAAAAGGCAGCTTCTATACAAAATTAAAAGAAGAAATAAATGAGGGAACAGAAAACATAGAATAGGCAATGGGAAAAGAAGGAGAAGAAATAAGAAACAACAATAGAAAAAGAATTATTCAACTACGCATTAAAAACAATGTAGTAATAACAAACACTAAATTCAAACACAGGAAAGATCACAAATACACGAGAACACAGCCAATCAGAAACAAGAAATCAAACATCGACTACTACCTTGTTAACAGAAATAACTGGAACAAGATAAATAATGTAAGAGTAACAAGACAAGCAGAAATAGGAAACGACCACTATTTACTACTAATGTACTTGAAATGGAAAGCAAAAGTTAAACCAAACAAAAGAAGGAAAAAAGTTGAAATAAAATTGTACAAACTAAAAGAAGAACAATAACAACTGGCATACCAAGAAATACTACAAAAAAAATTAGAGAGAAAAAAAAAGAACGTGCATAGAAAAAAAGTTTCAAACTTTTAAACAAATTATACTAGAAGCTGCAATAGAGAGCTGTGGTTCTACAAAAATTGTAAATAAAGATATTAAAAAAACCAAATGGTGGACAGAAGAAGTCAAGAAAGAGACAATACTTTTAAGAACTATTTAAACAAGAAGCAGCAGAAAACAAAACAAGAGAAGATGATAAAGTGCTACAGGACTGAAGAACGGAATAAATAGAAGGAATTAAAACAGACAAAGTAATAAAAGCAATCAAGAAATTACAGACAAAATAGACTGCAGGAACAGATGAAATAACGCCGGAAATGATGAAATACGTGGGAAATGAAAGAATTGCAATAATAACGAAAATAATAAATGACATAATCAGTAATGGGAAAACGCCAAAAGAATAGAATAAAGGAATAATCTTACCTATACATAAAAAAGGAGATAAGAGGATATGTGAAAACTACAGAAGAATCACACTAACGAGCATACCAAGCAAAATATTTACAACAATTATTGAAAAAAGGATAAGAGACAAACTAGAAACGACAATAGAGGACAGCCAATGTAGATTTAGAAGAGGAAGAGGCACACAAAATCTAATATTTATAATAAGACAGTTATGTGAAAAAATGATCAAAAATTAGAGTTATGTATGCTTTGTTGACTTTAAAAAAGCATTTGACAGTGCCAAGAGAGAGGACATATATAAAAAATTAGAAGAAAGAAGAATTGAGAAGAAAATAATAAACGTAATTAAAAACATGTACACAGAAAACAGAAACGTAGTCAGAATGAATAACGAGGATTTAAAAGAATTCCAAACGCAGATAGGAGTAAAGCAAGGATGTATGTTAAGCGCATTGCTTTTCTCAATTGTGCTAAATAAAGCAATAAAACAAATAAAAAAACAAAAATGTCAAAATAGGATATTGAAAAATAGAAATAACAAAAATATCAAAACTGCTATTTGTAGACAATGTGGTATTGATTGCACAGATAGAAGAAAAGATACAACACAACATGGAAATAATAGAAGAGCAACTAAAGAAAATTAACGTAAAAATAAACTATGAAAAAGAAAGACCATGATAATAAATAAAGTGTGTATAGGTCTACAAATGGTGATTTATACATTTTTTTATCAAAACTGGCAGTAATATTAAATTATACCAACACCCTATGCAAAAACTTAATAATTTGTGGAGATTTTAATAATAATTTTTTATTCATGGGAAATGTTTATGTATATTTATTTAAACATACAACAGCTCTGTAGGACTTGGGATGTATTAATTAAAACATCCAATTGATATAAAATGCATTTAATATAGTGTACGTTTTGGACATACTAACGATGTCCTTCATCAGCACTGTAACATTTACATTTTTCAATTTAAACAATTCTAGATGAAATAAAAATAAAAACTATATATTTATAATTAGCATTAAACATGGCTTACCATTAAAAGTTATTTTTACAATTATGCTAATTATAAATATATAGTTTTTATTTTTATTTCATCTAGAATTGTTTAAATTGAAAAATGTAAATGTTACAGTGCTGATGAAGGACATCGTTAGTATGTCCGAAACGTACACTATATTAAATGCATTTTATATCAATTGGATGTTTTAATTAATACATCCCAAGTCCTACAGAGCTGTTGTATGTTTAAATAAATATACATAAACATTTCCCATGAATACATAGAAGAAGGACGTAATCTAATATCGTTTAATAATTTTTTAGTAAACACAAATGAAAAAAAACTTTTATGTGATTTTATGTTGAATTATAGTTTAAGCTGTACTTCTGAAGGCCCAACTCGAGTTTTTACAAATAAAAATAATGTTACTTCATCTACAAAAATTGACTATATTATAACAACTATAGAAAATAACTTGTATAAATCCAACATTGTCCAACCAAATATGGGAGATCATTTAGCCATTATCTGTAATTTAAAAGTAGAGGGAAATAAACTTTGTAATAACGATGTTCAAACTGCTAGCAGAAATTTCAGTAGTTATAACTTGAATAAATTAAATACATTCTTAAGTAGCTTCAGCTTTGAACATTTATACCAAATTACAGATATCAATATTGTATTTAATAAACTTATGTCTAGTATTTTGTGGGCAATTGAGGTAACTTGTCCAATGAAATATAATAAAAACAAGGGTTTAATTAATGACAATGCATGGGTTGATGATGAATTAATTAATAATGGTAAACAACTGAAAAATTTGTTTTGGGTTATGAAAAATGCAAACGACATAAACATTCAAAATCTATACAAAACTAAGAAAAAAGAATATAAATTGATGATATTTAACAAAAAACAAATACACTATTCTAATCTAATTACACAAGCTGTAAATAAGCCAAAACAAATTTGGAATATTGTTAATTCAAAGCTGGGTCGCAAACAAGTACACAATAATTTAACAATTATTAAAGATTATAGAGAAATTGATGATTTCAAAGAACTTGCTGAAACGTTTGGAACATATTTTGCAAATATAACGGAAAAATCATTATTAAAACATTTTGGGCAAAATCGTTCACAGTATCGTACAACGTCTGAAACAAATAATAAAATATTCACTTTTAATTCAGTTAATAGCACCGAAGTAAGAAAAGTAATTTGCAATTTGAAAAACAAAAAAAAGTACAGGTTTGGATGGTATATCAACAAAAGTTTATAAAACAATTTGCGATAGCATTAGTGAGCCTATGTGCTACTTAATTAATTTATGTGTCAACTCTGGATCATTTCCTATTGATCTTAAAACAGCCCTTGTTATACCAATTTCCAAAAAAAAACAATTCCTACAACATTGATAATTATAGACCCATAGCTCTGTTAAATGTACTCTCAAAAGTTATAGAAAAAGTTATTTCCAACCAAATGGTAAAGTTTCTAAATAAAAATAACTTAGTATCTAGTGTTCAACATGGCTTTAGAGAGTGTAGGTCAACTGAAACTGCAGCCTATGAATTTATGGAAGAAATCTATAAAGAAGTAGATAAAGGCAATTTGGTAGCAGGACTTTTCTTTGATCAGACAAGAGCGTTCGATGTACTAAACATTAAATTTATTATTGAAAAACTTTATGCGCTTGGGTTTAGAGATAATTTTTTACAGTTTATCAATTCTTACTTAACAAACAGAAATCTCTGCGTTAAAGTTGGACAGTATACTTCAAATTTGCACGACATAAAAACAGGTATTCCACAAGGATCTATCCTGGGACCATTACTTTTTTTGTTATTTGTGAATGATTTGGCCAATAATGTATCATGTGGAAAAATCGTTATGTTTGCGGATGACACATCTATAATAATCTCGGCAGAAACTCCAGATGCACTGAAATCATTAATTTCAGTTGTCATTAAAGAATTTACAAGTTGGTGCAAACAAAACTGTCTCATTGTAAATATAGAAAAAACAGCATGTTTGTATTTCCGCAACCGTAAAGTCAATGAAATAGTACAACTCCATCTTAATAGTCTCAATATGAATACGGTTAGTTTTACAAAATTTTTAGGTGTTTATCTTGATGTAAACATGAATTGTATATGTATAAGTCATATTATGCTATATTACAACTGAAATCAACTTTAGATACTACTCACATATGTCTTATAATATAGTATTGTGGGGAAACTCAACAGGCAAACAAAGAATTTTTATTGCTCAGAAGAAAATAATCAGAACAATTTTTAATTTAGATTATAGACAATCTTGTAAAAGTACTTTTATTCTACATAAAATACTTACGTTTCCCAGTTTATACATTTATAAATGTTTACTATTAATCAAACGTAATATAAATACTTATACTACCAACGCAAACAATCATAACTGGAATACGAGGCATTCTGAAATGTTAATGACATCAAAACACTTCACAAAAAAATACGAACAAGCACCTTCATGCGCTGGAAAAAAAATGTATAATAAGTTACCAACACAATTAAAACACATACATGATTTTAATAAATTCAAAAATAGTGTAAAAGACTTGCCTGCAGGCAAAACTTACTATACACTAAATGAATATCTCTGTGATACATTTTAATCAGTTAATGTATGTCAATATATGTATATTGTTAATGTATTTACCTGTATAGTTTTTTTAACTTTGTGTATTTTATTATTTTTATTGTAATTATTATTTTGTATTGTAATTATGACTTGTACATTCGTTTTATATGGCTTACGTACCAATAAAATATTCTATTCTATTTTATTCTAATTGCAAAAAAAAACTAAATTATAAAATAAGAACAAAAGGAAGAATAATAGAACAGGTTAAACAATACAGATACCTTAGACCAATAGTACAAAGCAACGGAAAACTAGACAAAGAGATAAAATCAAATACCAGAAAAATTAAAATTGTAAAAAAAGTAATCACACCAACATTAACATATAGTAACAAAACATGGACGATGACAGGAAGACAAATAGGAAGAATAAATGCAATAGAAATAAGATTTTTAGGAAGATTGAAATCAAAACAAGAAAAGATAAAATAAGGAACAAAACATACAGGACAAATTTAAATATAAAACCAATACAAGAAAAAATTACGGACGGTCAAATGAGATGTTATGGACATATCAGAAGAATGCATGATGAAACTCACACTACAAAAATTTATGTTACAAGAATAACAGGAAAACAAACAAGAGGAAAACCCAGAAAACAATGGAACAGCACAATAAAAAAAGAAGCTACAAGAAAAAGGAAAAAATATAAGAAATAACCAAAAATACACTGAAAGGTAAAAAGTCAATGGAATAAATAAATAAATAAAATAAATAAATAACATCAGAGAGCACAAAACTGCTCTATATAATGAAATGCAATAATGAAAAGTAGTAGAAAGTAGACAAAAAATTAAAAAAATGCATGAACTCCGCAAAAGAAAAAGCTTTTAGTAAACTAAAAGTTAATACGAGCGCAATAAGCCACATTAAACTATAGTTTTGTTAAAAGGTAAAAAAACTTGCCAAATTGAAATAAAAATGCTACCTAGCATTTAAAAGCACAACATTGGACTAAACTTTTGCAAATTAAGTTTGAGTAAAAAACAGAGTAAGCGCAAAAATAAAATCAATTAATATAAAACTTTGGATTAAATTTACTAGCGACGTAGACCACGACATGTTAAAAAAAATGGAAAATGCAAAATGAAACATGGTTACAATATCTTAAAAATTTCTACCACGCTAAAGAAACACTCATCATAATTAAATCTAAAACAGACACAAACGCTGCAATCAACAAAGAAGAACTAGAAACAAAATTAAAAAAATTAAGAAATAAAAAATTAACTGTTTTAAATCTTGTAAAAAAACTGTCGCAATTAATTAATAAAACGAAAGAAACAAAACCACAAGATAAACGGCACAACTGTATCACTATTTAAATATTTAAGAAAAGACAAAAAACTTACTTAGAAAATTATAGAGAATTAACCTTCTTATACACAATAATGATACTAGTTACGAGCATTATCAAAGAAAAACTGGATACTAACAAATATGGAGGAACAAAAAGTATTTATAATCATAGAAATTAAAAAAAAAGGCACAGAGTTCAACATGTTTGGGTATATTTGCCTTATTAAATATTCAAAACATATTAACAGTTTAAGATAATCCATAACCTAAACACCAACAATACAAAAGTAAAAGCAGGAAACCAATTAACTGAAAACATCCTATCCGATAGGAATCGAAGAAGGTAACTTAACTTAAACTTTTGATAAATAAGAATTGAAATGACATGCTTTGCTTTTATTGCCAAATAAGAGATAATTTTTTTAATTTGTTATTGTTAGTCATTGTCATCAACTCAATATAAACATCTCTACCAATCAGTTGCAAGCTCATGGTAGAAGATAGTTTTATAGAGCAGGTGATGCAATTTAGATATTTGGGGGTAGAGAAATCAATTGCCCGCAAGCTAGTTAAATCTATAATCTAAAATTTTAAATTAACAAAGCATTTGCACTATTAGAACTCTTACGAGATACAGTATGGTTCAACTTATATATGCGCACAGACTCCAAAATTAGAATCTATAAAACTTGCATTAGACCAATCGATACATACGGCACAGAATTGCGCAATGACATAAATAAGGCAAAAAACATGCTAAAGGTTTGAATAAAACAAATAAATTTTTACTTTTCAATGTTCTAGTTGTTAAAAAATTAAAAATGCAAAACAGTTTGAAGTTTAAATACATTAACTCTACCTTTGAAGATCGTAAAATACTACAAGCAATTATTTTTTTATGATATAACTATATTGAACAACATTATACCTAATGAAATAACAGCATTTTGTCCTAGTGGCCTTAAAGTAAATCTTAAACTACATATGTCTTGTTGTTTTTTGTTTTTCTAAATTATTGTTTTCTCATGTATATATAGTCTTGACGCAATCATAATTTTAAACTAAAAATGTTCTAACCGCGCATAAAATTTATATTGTACACCAACAAACTAAATTGTATAAAAATAAAAATTGTACGAGTTTGGGCAGACTAGAAGACTTGGTTATACCTATTTTATGCAGTATGCAGGTAATCAGAAAAAATATGAATTAGTAAACTAATCAGAACTAGAAACAATTTATGTTTTAGCTTATTTATGACACTAACTTGAATCTATAACGATTACACACAAAAATTATGCTTAACATCTAAGAGTTATGTTTAATCTAGAAGAGCGTTAAGGGTTTGCTTAAGATAAAAGTAAATTTCGTACATTGTTTTTTAAAGTTCATTTTTCTTAAACAATAAAATTTTTTTTGCAAATGAACCAGTTATAGAGTGTTAGAGTAGCATGCTTTTAGTCCGGAGTTTGATCTTAAAAATATGATGAGTAATTCAGAAGTCACTTAATAAGCTGTTGGTCCTTTCAACCTCCTTCAAACAAGTCGTAAGATTTCTTGGGCGATGTAGAACAGCTGTAAAACGCAAAATTAAGAAAAAATAAATAGATTAATTGTCTTGAATTTATAAAATTCCTAAATTTTTAAAATATTTTGCTAAAGCTGGAATTTGAACTTGCAACAAAGGTTTCTTTTTGACAAGACATTATTTTGTTGTAGCTCTGAACGCAATAAAAACAAAGTAGTTAATTAATACTTCAAGCTAGTTTTTATTTTGTTTACTTTATTCTTAACAAATTAAGAAAAAAAATTCAGTGCTTTGATTTTTTTATTTGATAGTAACAAAACCGATATTCTCAATAGCGTTGAACACTTGATTGCGGTTGTCAACACAATCAAGTGTATTATCAATGATGCGAGGTGTCTTTTGCAGATGCTGGTACATTTAATATTTTTTGTGTGGTTTTGAAGTTGATGGGGATTTATTTTGACAATATCAACGTTACGCAAAGCGATTTAAAATATTCTTGTAGCCTAGACAATTTTACGTTAAGCAGGTGATATTATATATTCAGCTTAGTAAGATTTTGAGCCTTGTTAGTTCTAAAGCGACAAATTTATCTTTGTCGAACAATTAAAATTTTATCAGGTTGCACTGAGTTTGATATTTTGAAGCCAATTGCAAAGAAAAAAAATTAAATTTGTTTGCATTTAATTAAAAAAAAAATTACTCTTTATTCAAATTGACTTTTGGGGTTTTCACTCAACAGTGACCAACTCTATTTAATTGACACTACCTCCTGTAGCTTTGGTTACCGAAAAGTTGTATCAATATGAACATTTTTTTATTGTCATTTAAAAAAATTTCAAACAATTTTGAGATAGGTTGAGTTGAATACCTCCTTTTGTTACTAAAGAAACAATTTTAGTATAGCTTATCTCATACTGCATTAATTATGTTTTGTGCTATAAAACGATTAATATATTTAACTACTAAAAATTTCAGATTGTTTCCGGTTTATCTTATGAAGATGATAATAAAGCGGCCGTCACACGACCCAAGAAACATTTAACTGTCTTGGTTTAAAGTTTTGTGTTTGAGTTTTTTTTTGCATTTTAATATTTTCTACTGTGTTTTGTATTATTTGTTTATACGAGCTTACTTAGACACAATAAGTTAAGGTGACTCAAGAGAGGAATAGCCGGTCTATACAGTCTTGGGTTGAGCATAAAAATGTTAAGAATTGTTATTATAGATTGGTTTGACACCGTCTACTGGCTGCAACTAATTACTCTATCTTCTAACACTGAGCGTCCAATTCCATTTAGTAGTTGAAGATGGTGTCCAACGTTGTAGTTTGGAAAAAAAAGTAGTTTGTAAATAAAACTGTCTACTTAAATTTTACTATAAGTTTAAGTTTTACGGGCCGCTTTAAATGCAATTAGTTTTAGTTTTATGCAAAGCTTTAAGGATACTCGGACTATTTAAAAGTATAAATTGTTAATGTTTGCAACTAGGTAGTGCTGCATATTGCCCAAATAAGGTGGTGATTGCTGATGTTAATTTTTTTTGCAATTGCACAGATTTATAATCTTGGACCAAAATCTTTTGAAAGTTGAAATTTTTGGTCCAAGCGTGGTATGCTAAATTTGTACAGGAACTTCTTAGATGTTAAGTAGTTGCTTTTGGTTACGTTTGTTTTGTTTATCACGACTGTCAAGCAGTTTTGATTGGTTTTAAGCGGTTTTGTCCTGACGTTTAATGGAAGATGCAAGCTGAAGCATTGCTTTGTCATACTTGGGTTTGATAGTTTTTTTGAAGTTTGCAGCTAGTCGCTTTTTTGTAGGGTTTGACAGTTTTGGCATCTTCTTTTTTTTTATCATGTACTAAGTCTATGGTTTTTTATTTAACTTTATCTTTTAGTTGTTGCAATAATGATGCCAAGCACTTTTTTAGTTTTTTTTGGTAGTATGCTGAGTGGTATTTGTGTTTTTGGTCTATCGTTTTTTGATAGATTTGGCGTGATGCTTAAATTGCATGGTAGTGCTTGTATTGTTTTGCATTGGAAGTTTTCAATAGTCATTTGTTGGGTTTTGAATTGTTTCAGTATACTTTAGAGTTTCTGTGGAATTTACGTTGACTTTGTTTGCGGTGGCAATTTCTTTGCGTTGTTTTTGTCAAAATTGATCGTGTGTAACTGTATTGTGTTAAGTAGCATATTATGAGATTTTGTGTAAGTCAAATTGGTAAAGAATACTTTAATTTACAATTTAGTGATTAGTTTGTTATATTTATGAGTTATTTAGGATATAGATTACTAATGTTAGTTGGCTTTGAGGACCTTGACTTAGTAACTTATTTTATTAGACGGAAAGTCAAAGCTGGCAATTTTTTAGCAACTGTTTTTTTTACAGCATTTGTCTTGCAAGGTTTTATTTTTGTGTTGTTTTTTAAAGTGTTATTTTTGGATTTGTGAAGGCATTATTTAATTTGTTGTACGTCATTTTTTATGGTTCTTTCTTTGGAGGTTGAAGTCGACAACTCAGGCTTTACTTACTGATTTTAACAAAGCAGTATTAAAAGAAAAACAAATACTCACAATAGAACAAGAAAAATAAAAGAACTAGAGCAACTTTTTAGAAGATTTTCAACAAGAGTGTGATACTGAAGTATTATCAAATATATTTGGATTCTTTGATTTAGATTTAGTCAATATATGTACATATTGGCAATACTGATTTATTGCAAAAAGCAAGTATGATGTTAAGGCACCAAGAAAATTTTGGCAAGAGAAATTATCAATACTATTTTAGCTGACGTTCTAGCTAGTAATAGAAATAATCTTTTTGTAGAAATAATTAACAAGTTGCCACTACTTAGGTAACTATAGTTGATCTTAATTAACCTTTAAAATGTCAGCTCAGCCACGAACAAAATTTTGACTGCATAATAAAAGATTTAGATAAGGCACATAAACGTTGTTAATCTTAACAAGAAAGAAGTCTCCAAAATACAACTAGGTTTGTTTAGACTTGTACAAGTTTTTGCCATTGTTCTATCAACAAAATATTTAAAAAAAATAAAAGATGAAAATGTGGCTACTACAAATAATATTTACGAGTCTTATATCTGTTTAACGCATTAATAAAACTTTATTTTTCAAGGCTGAATTAATTTTAGGAACTACTCAAGGTTGTTTATTTTAACCGACAAGATTGAGTCAAACAAATGCTTATACAACGATTATGAAAATTGTTTTCTAGGTTTGGCTTTCTAAATGTTTTAGTTTTAGACAACGCCACGCAATTTAAGTTGAATTTATAGATTTTTTTAATAAAACGAATGTTTAGTTTATTAATTCTTTGCCATATCATCTAGCTTCAAATGGCTCTACCAAAAACCGTGTCAAAACTCTAGTGAACATTTTAAATAAAAAATGCCAAGACTCAAAAATAAATTTTAATCTAGCTATATGTTATTTTCTTATTACATACAGAAATACAGAACATTGTTTGACAAAGGAGTTGCCAGGTATGCTTACAATGGGTAGACCACTAAGAACACGATTTGATAAGCTAATACCAGGCAGTAAAACAAGGGATACTGTTAAACAGAATATTAAGCAGTTTTAACAAAAAAAAAAATTTAAGAGGAAAGGAGAAATGCAATTTGCAGTGCTTGTAAAAGATTAATTATTTACAAAAACACATTGGACATTAGAAATAGTAACTAAGAAATTAGGTATTAAATTGTATAAGGTACAGTGCGGTAGTTTGTTATAGACTCGTCATGTAAATCAAGTGCTGCAGTCAGAACTGCATATGAAGATGTAGATGATGTATTGGAAAGTATTGTGGAAACTGGTCAGAACATAATAACTGCCAGAGTTAGATAGTAAACCTGAGCAAAGCTTAAGTAAGCCATTTATTACTGTAGATGTAACACAAGTATCGCCTGTTAGACCAATGCGAAACGTGCCTAACCTGATAGATTAAAATATTAATTATGTTAAATTTAAGGGAAGTAGAGTGTAATATATGAAGATATTTTGTATTTAAATGTATCCTATTATTTCTTGTAATATGTATTTATATGGAGAATAAATAGAAGGTAACTAAAGATGTATTGACAGTCTGTTTCTTAGTTTTGTAAAATAAAGTTATTTAAGTATAATCCAAAAAGTTTTAATTATTACAAAAGTAATTATATTAACGTCAATTGACTTAAGTTTACTACCAAAATCTTGTTACTTCCAACAACACATCCTGAGTTGAATAACGTACTAAATTTGTTAATTTTTATAATTTTTCATATAATAGCATTCCGACAAAACAGGACTTACTACAAACAAGAAATGACACAACATTTGCTTTCTACATTTATTAACAACAAAATAAACGTTTGTAGATAATATAAATAATAGCCAAAAACATTTTATTTAATCTAATGTTATTTAACTAATGATATTAATTTTCCTATGAGTGTCAGTTAAATTACACTTTTATACTTTTTTTATTAATAAACATGCGGGGCTATTCTCTATGAATATTGCTAGAAGTAAGCAAGATACATATTGCTAACTAACAATATGAACTGTTATTTTAGAAATTCTTGTTTGTTAACAATATAAACGGATATTATATCAGAAAGCGTAGCAAATCTGATAATTCTCTAGATAAAATAATAATAAAATATATAAAAATATATTTTATTAATGTGCCAGTTTATATTCTTAGAAATCAAAATTTGTTAAAATAAAGTTTATATTGTTAGTTAGCAATATTTATATTGCTTACTTCGAGCATAGAGAATAGCAGCGATTGTCTGTTTCACTTCATTTTCTTTTTTTATTAAATTAAAATTAATTCTAAAATATAAATCTAATTTTATTTTATATAAAAATAAATTATAAAATTATAAAAAAAATTATTTATATTCTCATAATATATTGTTTTTAAATTATTTTAAATTAAAGAGATAGCGCTATAGCTTTCACACCGATTATAATAATCCCTTTATATTACAAAAATATAAAATTCCCTCTAACCTAAAAAAGTATTTTTAAAACATATATGAAGCTTTTGTAGTTTTTAGACCCAAGTGATGGATACATAGTAGGCGGCAGAAAGCCAAATCTTGTTGACGTGTTTAGAAGCAACGGTAGACCACTCTGGCAAAAAAAATCGCATTTTCTACCGTAAATAAGTTTGAAAAAATAGTTACAATAGGAAATGTTATCTGTTGGCAGCATTATATTTAACTTTGCCTATCAATAACAATAAAACAGAACAACAGTTGAAATTACTTCATTTTCTTCCTTGAAAGTTTGTTGGGTGAAATTTAACATTTTATATCTCTATATTGAATTAATAATATAGTATATTAATTTAACCCTACATTTTCCATTACCATAAATATTAATACGTTTATGTAGTAAAACAATATAAATCACGTTATAATTATCTGATGTTCGTGCAAATAAAATCTCATTATTTATACAAATATATATATATATTTATATATTATATAAATAGCAATTATACAATATATTTAAATGTAAATAACAAACTATTCAATTTAATTAGCAATCGATTCTATAATAAAATTTGCAAAAATATTTTCAACCTGATTCAATTCAATGTTGTGTGCTTTAATTTTATTAGCCTATAAAACAAGCTCGCTGCACTGTTTTTATTTCACGTTAAAAAAATGCAAATGCATGTTAACTAATGAAAATTGCACCAATTTGTGTGCAGCTGTAGTGGTTTTAAAATTCAATGATTTAGAGTAAATAGAAAAAATTACTTGGATGAATAGAGTTGGCTCTTACAAATTCTATCAAGGACGAATTCACGGGTAAACCATGTTTAATTAATACCGGCCAAGATTCTTTTATTTGAATTAAATTATATAGAAGTTTATTTTGTATAATCTTTTTTTAATTAAAAATGCTCGAATAATTAATATAATTTGTTATGTAGAAGTAATTTAATTTTATGAATAGTTCCACAGGTATATACAACTACAAGCAAGTTGAGTGATATTGACCTAATTAAAGTAGTATAGTATTATTAATAAATTCGGAAACTGTTAAAGTTTGAATAAAAAAAGTCTTCTGGAACTTTTAAATTTTTTGATAAATATATTTTTTTTGGGATTTTTTTGTGGCAAATTTAATTTGAAATTTTTTTTTTGTTTCTTGTTAAATTTTGATTAGCTACACGGTTTTTGAAAAAATCAAGTAAGACCAGAAGTCATTATTTCTTAAAAATAATAAAAAACGTAAAAATAACATTAGCCGTAGCCGTCAAATAAAATTTTATAAACGTCACAATTTGTTTGAGTGTAATTGTGTTTTCTTAATTAACTTTTTTTTTCTTGAAATGTATTAATACAGTAACACGGAGATGAGTGATATGCATCTAGTCTTTGGAGAGTGTTTAAGAAATGCAGCGGCAGCAGTTAGACGTTACGCCGAAATGTACCTAGAGAGACAAAAACCGGAACGCAGATTGTTTTTGGCATTGGATTAGCAACTCCGAGAACGTGGTACTTTTGCACCTTATAAAATAGACTGTGGGCGTCATGTAAATTTGGATCCTAAAGTAGAAGAACATTTTTTAAACACTCTAAGGACTAGATACATATTACTCATCTCCGTGTAACTGTACCGCCTTATCGTATAAATTGCAACTTAAAAAAGCTAAGTATCTTCTTGACTTATTGATCATACAGTTTTTTACTGAATTGTTTTATGTATAAAGTATCAAAACAAGCGCAATGTACATCTAAACATGTTATTTGTGTACTGTGTTAATTTAGAACGCATTTAGTTCTACTAATATCAAAATAACTGATATTATAAATTTTTTAATTTGTCAAATTTTGCAAGAAAATAAAAGTAATTAAGCATTGAATACATAAATCTTTCTTACGGTAAAATGTCTATTATTATTTTTTTTTTTTTATTAATTAAATGATGAAGTGTTTTACTTTAATTTATATATAGGTTGGAAAAGCAGTTACAACGTTTGAAAACGCAAAATTTTAGGTTTTTTTAAAAATTGATTCTAGTAGCAGTTACAGTTCAGTGGATGCAAATGATCAGATATGGAGTTGACTGAGCTGTTTATTGAGTTATCTTTTAGTGTTAAAACTTGGTGGCAGTTAAGTTGAGATGGCTAATAACTGGCAACTTATATTAATTAAACTTGTTTGTATGTAGCTTTGTTGGTTTATTTTTTGATAGCATGTGAGATTAGTTGGCTTATATTTCTGATTGTTTGAGTTGAAAAGACCGATATTTTAATTAACCTCGCGGTTCTTCTGCGTTAATATCGTGGTTTATCGCACTGTTTACAGACGGTATTGGGTGGCCTATACTAGAAGGTTAAGTTAAATTGTGTTTTACCCCATGTGCTTCCATTTAATTATTTGTTATTGGGTTTCAAGTAGCAAACATGGAATGCGCCGCGTTTAACGTCAGAGTTAGGAAGAACTAAAACATAAGTTTTTGTTGCAATGTTTTTTTTTAACTGGTAAAGCCTTTCAAACAACGGCAAAAGCTTTTTCGTTTCTTGATAGATGAAAAAGGATTTGCTTTAAGCCAAACCAAATCACTTGTTTTAAAACTGAAAAACACGGTACAGGACTAATAAAAATACGTTTTGGGCACGTTTTTTATTAACTGCTAACATTAACAGGATGTGAAATTAAGACACTGAAGAAATTACCAAAAATGTAATTCACAAGCAGAAAACCCGTTTGACTTATAGGTCATTGTTTAACAGTTTGCTAAATTTTGGAGAAAAACAGTTGCAAATATGTTTAGAAGCACAAACGTGCAAAATAATTGGTTAAATTTGTGCATAACGTGGAATGTTTTGTCTTTTTGAAAAAAACAGAGGTTTTTTCAAGGTTTTCCTGTCTCTGGAACATAACTTTTGCATAATCGGGTAACTTTATTTGCAATCGTACACTGTTTAAATAGGTATAATATCACAAATTTAAAGAAAACTTTAAACAAAAATCAATAAAATATCTGAACTGAAAAAATCTACCAAAACAAGTTTATTAGGTTTTAATGGCATATTTTGCACAAAGTCTTGTGACCATAATACTGATGATACAAAGATATAAAATTATTGCCAAAAAACTTTAAAATACATAATAGAGGAATTTTGCTCAGTCGGACATCTAAAGATTGTGGCACCGGAAAAGAACGCACCGGAGGATAACAAAAAAGTACGTCAGCAATAAGATTAATCTTACTACTGACGTTTTCTACAACAAAATTAAGATTAATTGAAACTATTTCAATATACCAAAACACGATGGTCAGTGAGTACTGTAAAAAGCTTTCTTAACAAAAACACCCGTCAGCGCTTCATACTAGAGACAGTAGTTTACTACCCGTTTGTCCTCGTCAGTTATCTGAAAAAGAATAGCGCCGATACTTAAGTGACTAGCGTCACACTGCATATAATAGGATAAGTTTGAGTTTGGGTGACATAATAGAACTTCCTAATAAAGTTTACGTTTCACACACAAAAACGCGTTTCTCTAATCATGCCCCCAATTTCCCAAAAGTAAACATTTTTTGAAGTAAATGCGTTAACAGTTTAGTGGTGTTAGAGAATATACACAAAAGAACGGCAAAAGTGGCAAATAGGTTTTTCAAAATTTGATAAAAAGATAAAATCATCTAAGTATGCATATACAAACAAAACCAAAGCGGGGCTAAAAATACGGTCAAGCTAGTGAACAACGCGGCATAAACTCATAAACAGGTAAAACGTTGAATTTTTTGAATTTTCAAAAGGTGGTTTTTTACAGGATAGAACTATGGGTCATAAAACAAACCCATTAAATGATTTATTAAAATCAAAATTTATTTTTTAAGAAAAAGTTTTATAATTTGGCCTCCAATCATGCAATTTGACGCCCCTTAATTATTTTTTGTTATACTACGTAAAGTTAGTGGTTTATACTAATAAAACAGCAACAATTGAGGCATTGCAAGTGGTGCTTAAAATAGATAAAGCAAAATTGAACGTCAACGGTCAAGAATGTGCTTTGTTGCGCAGTAATCAAATACTCAAAGTAGTTTTAAATGTTAATTTATTTTTTAAATATTTTATTTTATATATTAGTTATTTTTTCAATGAAGTTGTGTCGGGTTTAAAAATACCTTGCCTTGCCGATGTACACATTTACAGGGCTTGGAAAATTGGCCCTCAGTACCATCAACCATATAGAACTAGTAATTGCATTATTAATTCAAAAAGAACAGACATAGTAAAAATGTTTAATCAAGTTTAAATAGAATCTGCCAGATAAATGTAGTATAATCTTAACTGATTTGTGAAGTTTATTGTAACATTTGGTCACTTTTATAGTTGTCATTATCAAACATTTTGCTAAAACCGGTTTTTGTATTGTGGCAATAGAGTGAAGTTTTTTTTTTATATAACGCTTTAGATAAAAAGAAGGTGGAACTTTTTATATTGGAGTAGTTGCGATATTGATAGGAAATAATGCATAGATACATATTTAAAATTAATTGACCTTTGCGGTATAAAAAAACAAGAGTAATTTTTTTACTAAATTTGATCGCTTATTAGTTTTATTTTGCGTTTTACAACTTTTTACATTGCCCCAGAAGTCTTGCGGATAAAAAGCAAGTTATTGCTATGCTAAGGCTCTACAACTGAGCTATCTTACTGTCATTGTTTATCGATTGCTAATATAAAAACTAAATAACAAATTAAAGTTGAGTAGTTGTACACGGTCACAAAATACTTTTTGTAAACAGGTAAAAGGTATTATTTAGATTTAGAATATAATAAAATTTTACCGGAATTTTGCTTCTTGAAAATGAATTATTTTTTTTAGCTAAAGTTTTTATAATGATTTTGGTGAAAACAAACAGATTTGTTTGAGTTGATGGTTTTGGAAAAAAATCATGCTGTTGTTTAATCATTATATTCTTAACACAACATCATTTGCAGCTTTTAAACTTGCAAAGTTATTATATTTAAAAAATTTAAGTTTTGCTGACTTACATACATGAAAATTCAAAGCTTAACTGTCAAAGACATTAAAAAAACTATCAACATACCAGAAAAATATAAAAAGATATGCAACACTAACAAGTTAAGATTGTACATATATGCCAATAAATCTTGTTGTTTTATTGACTTTGTCAATCTAATCTAGATTTTTTCTGGTTTAATGAGTTGGTTATTGCATTGCGGATTTTCACGCAGAAGATGTGGAACGCATGCTGTCTCCAGCTTCTTTGTTTCTATAATTATATAGTTTTCTTTTTCTTTTTGTTTTTTTTTTTAATTTTTATTTAAAAAAAAAAGTTCAGTTCTTGGTCAGCATTTGTGTTGTATTATAGAACGTGTCGGGATTATTTTCTACTCATACGCACTTGTTCTTGTAGCTTTTATTTCAACATTATATGCGCAAGACGTGTTGACTCGTAAGTGATACCGTTTCATGTGCTATGCTAATCTTTAATAAGTTTGATTTCGTAGCTTTTCTTATTTTATTTCTGTTTTTTTGTCATGGCTTCTCATCAAGTGTCTGCGGCGTATAGCATTTTGGTATTTTTCTGCTATCGTTATTAGCCTTTTGGTTTCTTTCCTGAACCTTATTTGTTTGACGTAAGTCTCTATTTTCTTTGTTTTCCTGACTAGAAAAAGAACAGAACAAACAAAATAACGACGCTTTTTGTGTGTTTTATTTTTTGGTTTGGATGCCACTGCGAGATACTTTCTTATAGTTATTACTTGATCTTTTACTTGTGTTTTAACTGTTTTTTTTTATTTTAATTATTTAATGCCGCTTCTATTTTTAATCTTAATCTTTAATTCTCATAAATAATAGTATCATATTAGTGTTATGTTGATCTCAAATGCTGTTTTCGGTACGCTTTCTGGCATCATCATCTAAAGTAGTTCATTATAAACTAATTTCCATAGTTTATGACCTGGTTCCGAACCCTGTGGTACCCCTTTGGTCAGTTTAAATATTTATTTTTTGGTTATTTATATAAGCTTTATATTACCTTAATTGTTTTTCAGATCAGTTCTTTTTTTGCCGTTTCTATAATTAATTCCTACATCGCTCTGTTAAAAGCGATTTGTATGTTTGACGCTATCATAACGCACTCTTGTTTCTTTTTTAGCTCTTAATGTTGTTCTTTCGTTGGAAATTTATATTGGTCATTTTTCCACAATTTTCTTTCTTTCTCTTGTTTTATTTTTTAGAAAATGACTTTTTTCTATATCTAAACTGTGAATGTTGATTATGCATATTGGGCTGTATGACATTGATTTTTTTTGTTTTTGGAATCTTGGGATACGCTTTCTAAAGGTAGAACCCGGTACCTAGTATTTAAAAAAAAGATCAACAAAAAAAAAGACGACATACACTTTTAAAACATTGATTGTTTGTAAGATCCAAAATTTACAGCGAAATAACACTTGACTAAAAGTGAAATTGCAAAAATACAGGAATACAGCTTTTTCGAAAAAAGTAAACTTTTTAAAACTACAGGTATATAGAATCTTGACTAAAAATAAAATTGGGCTCGGAATACTACTGAAAATTTGGCAGTGGTACTTACTTGGTATGTCCGGAAATAGCTTTTGTTCAGGCCCTAAAGCACAATTGCGAGTATTTCACTGCCGCCACAATAAACTTAATAGTTTCAAAACCTATGTTAACCCCAATGCTGTTTGAAGAACAGTATTAAAAAAAACAACTTATTCTAATTCCCAAATACTCACATGGAGTATTATTTACTTAACAATTACAATCAAAATTGAGAGTTATTTAAATTTTAATCTTTCTTAGTAACAGTAAGCACCAACTTATCAATTAAAATCTAAGTTAAGAATTGTTTAAATTTAAATATCTTCTAATAACGGTAGCTATCATAAGAAAAGGTAAAAAACTTATTTTAATCAGCTCTCACTGGGTACCAATAACCATTATATAAAAAAATATATAAGGAAAGGAAATAATTAATTCAATCTAGTTTTAAGAAGATCCCAAGTTATTCTCTGACGTTCACTCAGTCTTAGGTGGTGTTAGGTATTCTAAACTCAAATACCAAAATAAAACTTGCATTAGAGTATCCTTAAAAATTCCTTTTTGAATACTTGAGATAGGGTTGTCTTTAAAATTTCTCATCCGCATACTTTGATTTTGGTGTCCATAAGATTCTTTGCTAAGTACTTGGAATGGGGGGTGTCTTTAAATTTCCAGGAGGGATCAATACTTCTTTTGAGATTAATTTTCTATAACTATAGGCGGTATAAAAAAAAGATTTAATTAAAAAAAAGGTCTTAGATCTCTTGGGCAGCCTAACATTATCAACCCAATTGACATGCGGTGGAATAATGCGTGATTGAATAAGCACTGAAAACTTAAAAATTGTATTTGGCCACACACCCCGAGTAGCGTCTTACTTAATCCAGCACTATATTTTGCTCGACATGCCTAGGGTTTCCAAGATGCCAAAGGATTAAACTATATCTTTAACTGCAAGCCGCGTGCATCTTTCATAATCCGTAATACCAACTGCAAACTTAGTTTGCTCACTTTGGTGCGGTGATCAATTGATGATGTACGCTTCGTTTTCTACGTTAAATGATCACATTATATTTAGTTTTAGGTCACTAAGCAGCAACTGCAACCCAAGAACAAAATACCACACTATATTATATGGAAAGTACTTCAAAGGAGAGGCATAGACAGAAAAACTATAAATCTATTAAAAGCTTTATACAAAAAAAATAAAAATATTGTTAGAATCAACAATGAAGAATTTCAAGAATTTGAAACCAAAATCGGGCTAAGACAAGGGTGTGAACTGAGTCCAATACTATTTACAATAGTGTTAGATAAAGCCATAAAAAAAGCATAGAAAAGTATGAAGACTCTAAAAGTGGGATATCGAAAGATGGAAGCAACAAAGATTATAGAGTTACTATTTGCAGACGATGTGGCAATAATGACGGAAACGGAGGAAGAGTTACAACACAACATCAACATAATAGACATGGAATTAACAAAAATAAACATGAAGATCAACATAGACAAATCCAAAACAATGATAATATCAAGAAAAAACAAAATCCATAGAATAACACTACATGGAAAAAAGATTGAACAAGTTGAAAACTTTAAATACTTAGGAACAATAATTAACAATAAAGGAAAGATAGACAACAAAATAAATGAAAATTTGGGAAAAACCGGGAAAATATTCAACATGATGAAAAATTCATTTTTTGGAAAAAAAGAAATACCAAAAAACATAAAATCAGATATAGTAAAGAAGGTAGTAGGACCAACAATAATGTATTCCAGCAAAACATGGACATTGTCAAAAAAACACAAAACGAGAATAAATGCAACAGTAATGAGATTCCTAAGATAGATAGAAAATAAAACAAGAAGAGACAGAATAAGATACAATGTACACAGACAAAACCTACAAATTGAACCCATAAATGAAAAAATAATGGACTTAGATAGTTTGGACATGTATGCCAAATAAAAGATAAGCGAATAATAGAAAGAATAACAAAAAGAATATATGAAACAAGAGAAATGGGAAAAAAAAACCGAGGAAGACCGAGAAAAACCTAAAACGACAAAGTAAAAAAAGAAGCGGAAAGAAAGGGAATACCGTGAGAAGGAATTAAACAAACAAGTCTGGACAGGAAAAAATGGAGAGAACTATATAAAACAAAATAATGTAAAAAGCCATACACCAAAAGGTAGAATGGCATATGTTTAAATAAATGTTTTTTTTTTATTATTTGTTGTTCTGTTTTTTTTGTTTATGTTTACTATAGTAGTTTGTTTTTTTTTTCTGTACGTTTTTTTTAGACTTTATTGTACTTTCTTCTGTACTCACTTTGTTTATAATTTTTTTTAACAGTTATTTTTTGCTGTTTTCTGGGCTGATTTTTATATGATATGTTATTTTTTTAATCTTAATTTTGTCTTTTTACGTATGGTGTTTCTTCTTCTTCTTCTGTTTTCTCTATTAATTCTATACATTTTATTTTTGCTTGTTGTAAAATATTCGATTCTTTGTCTATTTTGTCTTACTCTTTCTCATTATTATTTTTTTTTTACTTTCACATGTTTGTAATCTGTTTCTTGCTATTTTTTGCTAATTTTCTTTTTATCTTATTATTTCTCGTTTGCATTATATTTGTCGATCTTTCTACAGCTATGTTTTTTTTGTCTTTTGTTGCTTTATAGAATTTTTTAAAATTTATTTCTCTATAGCTACCTCTAAAAGATTTGCCATTTTTTTAAATTTTATTTCGGTGTTTATACACGCACTTCTTAATTTTTTTAACTTTTCAACTAATTTCTTTATTCTTGTTGGACAATCAAAATATAAAAACTAAAAGAGTAGCTTAGTTGAGTGAAGCGTCTAACACAAACCTTGCTGCATAATTTGTTGCAGGTTTGAGCCCTAGCTATTTTTTTTAAGAAATTATGGCATTTATTAATTCAAGATGATAATCTAATATATGATTAGTATCCATTTAACTATAATTACATTTAATATAAGAGTGTGGGTAAACCAGATACTAGGTCTCGTCAGTATCTACAGCACCTTCATTCTTTCAGTTAACTGGTGCAATAGTATATATTTGTGTGTTTAATTTAAGATATATATATATAAGATAGTTTGTGGTGTAGTAGCATAATCGTAAGCCCTAAAATAACGGCTCTTGCAAATAAAAAAAAAATCAATGGAACACGAATTGAACTATAAAAGGTGGTCCATCTAGTGGTATTTTTTTAATCATTTGTTATTTTGACAATGACAAGTCTTTTAAGAAATCTTGACCGAAAGTCTGTATCATATCTCCGCGGAACGAAATTAATTGCTTTACGCTTGAACAACGTTGGAAAATATTGCAAATTTATTTCCAAAGTCAATGTTGTGTAGCCCAAACAGTGCGTTTATTGCAAAGAAGTTTTGGCCAAAATGAGGTCCCTACCGCGCGTACTCTACGCAAGCTTGTGCACAAAGTTTGTAAGACCAGCAAACTAGAAACCAACACACACGGTCCCCGCCGTCGCGTTGTACGGTGCACACTGACAAAAATGTGGCTGTCGCAGCAGAGAGTGTACTGAAACATCAACTCGCCTTCGATCTCAACAACTCAACATTTTACGCACCAATCTGATGAATTTTGCACCAAGACCTCGCATTATTTGCTTTTAAAGTCCAATTGACTCAGCAATTGAAGGCACACGACCATCTAACTCGTTGTTGCTTTTCAGTTTAGGCCTTAGAGCAGATCAAAATGAACAACAATTTTGCTCAAAAAATCATATTTTCTGACGAAGCGCATTTTTATCTTGGCGGCTATGTTAACAAGCAAAACTATCGCATCTGGGGATTGGAAAATCCGAACGTAATTGTCGAGAAGCCAATGCATCCCCAGAGAGTGAGAGTTTGGTGCGGATTTTGGAGTGGTGGCATCATTGGCCCATTTGTCTTTGAAAATGCTGCTGGAAACGCCATTTTGGTCAACGATGAGCGCTACAGAGGCATGATACACGATTTTTTGTGGCCGGAAATTAAAGCATAGACTTTGATAATCTTTGGTTTGAATTTGAATCTTAATAATTTGTGTATTAAATGTTTTTCATGTATTTTTGTTATTTTTATTGAAAAAAAAAATGCATTTTAGTATTAATAAATAATTGTTGATTTTTTTCTTAATTTTTTTTTTTGTTTGCATCAGTCAAAAAAGTATATAATCTTTCACCAATTGAAAAATTTTTAATTACATGTTGACAGCATAATCTAACAAGTTATAGATTAACATCAAACTAAAGTTTCAGTTTTAAATTAATGATTAATAACTAAATTTTTTCATTTATTCATTTTACCAAACTTTAGATAGATAGTTAGATAGCGGACTTGTGTTAAATATACAAGAGATCTCAATTAATATTCTTTGTTAAACATTATATAATAATTTTGTATTGTTATTGTATAATTATGTAATAATTAATTGCCGTTTGTTTGTTTCACATTCTGTTTAACGCACTCCTTTAGTTATTTCGTTAATTATTACATGATGAATCTACTATGTTGTGAAACAATTGTTGTATTACAATAATTTTTTGTTTATAACTTTTACACTACGTAAAGCCAGTTTAAGTTATATTATATAAAGTTTATTTTTACCATCATATATTTTAAACAAATAAATTTCTAAAACTGTTTAACTCATTATAGATAACTAAGTGTTCAAGCAGTTTGAGCACGTTTAAATTTTATCCTGTTACAACACGTCATTGTAAAGCTGTATCAGATAAGAGAGCCGAACACGATCCCATCGCGATCGCGTTAAACATAAACTACTTTAAGGCTTAAATTTCAACTCAATCAACAAACAACCGCACGCCGTCCCTTGGGACTTGTGGTCACGCATGCAAACAGTAGAGACAATGCAAAAAGGTCATGTGAACTCATTGTTTGCTTTATAATAATTATCAACACGCGTTAAGTACATTAATGACGTTGTAAAATCACTAATGGGTAATAATTTAATTTTGGTAATAAATAGTAATAGCAATTTCTAAATTTGCATTATTTCTTATCTCAGGCTAATTGGAAGACCGACTAATAAACCTCCTGGAATAATAAAACAATTGTTTCTAATTTCACACAAATAAATTTCATGTATTTACTCAAGTGCGAAAGTGCCGAATCCTTTTCTCCTAATTAAAATTAACACCTATTTTACCCGCAGAAGCAGATGTATAAAGGCACTGAATTGTTATGGAAGAGATAGTTTTTGGGGAGACAAAATGAGTATTCCTTGAACATGTAATCGGGTACTAAACCCGACATCATTCCTAATTATTATTCAAATTATTTGTGTGGACCGCTGCGAAACGCGTCGGTGGAATGAAATAGATGTTACGAAAATTATATGATAGAGCGGGCAAGCAGTTAACGGTTATACGACGGAATAGCAAATTGCTCAGTTTAAGGTTTTGTTGAGGATATGTGGTCCTATTCCAGTTCCGTATATTTATTGTTTAGTTTGTGTGCAAATGGAATTATGATTTACATAAATGTTAAATATACAAACATTTTTTTGCAAATGAAAGAAATATCATCCTTATATTTTTAATTTAATACAAAAATATTAAATTATTTTTAACGTACACATTCTTATTTGTAGTATTCCGCTTTGTTTGATTATAAGTGACTAGTTAACCGTATCGTGCTGCTCAAATGTGAGATGTGTTGTGCCAATTCCTTTGCCTCTACGTTATGTAGCATACTTATCACATTATGGTGGGTTGTCTTAGCTGTAGATTTGATGCGTTCTATTTTTTATTGTATGGATCTTAACGTTTTCTTTTCTAATATTTGAAAAACATGTTTTGTTTTGGTCTCGTTGACGTAAACACTAACAAACACAGGTTTTATATATTTCTTTTTTCTTGTAATACATATATTTTCCATGTTTTCTTATGATTGATTTTTTTTTGGCTGGCAGCATAATTGTGCGTTTAGGGATTTTTTTTTTTACTGTTTTCTTCTTAAAAGAAGTTTATTGTTAATAATCATTTTTGATTTCTTATGGACAATTGCGGTTAATAAATTACAGTATACAGGTATTTTACTAATTAAGAGGATTGTTTTATTATACGGGTAATATATATTCAGATATGTGTTGTTATATAACGCTTTTCTTACTATGTTGCAAGTTAGTACAGATATTATACTTAAATGCAGACAAGCTTTTACATTAAATGTTGTGTTTTTTTATGTATTTTTTAACATACATAATAGTTACATGAGTTTGGGATAAAGTGCTTGAGCTATTTTCTTAAATTTTTGCGTGAAAACGAGATATAAATTTAGGAAGACAAAAGCTCTATTTTTGTGAGGTTGTCATGAGTGTGGTGAGTTTTGTCATTTTTTAGAACGTTTAAGTTTTTTTAGGAGTAACTCAGAGATAGGGTTGCCAAACTTATGTATTGTTAAAAAACAATTTAACTCTTTTTAGAAATAAACTTAAAATAATTCAGTATTTATATGGGCAATTCCACGTCAAGTGAGCAGTATATTTCACGCGACCCTCTTCGATTTAGCTCAAATTTTGTACACTTATTTAAGTACCCAAAATATGACTTCATGCCAAATTTCAGATCTCTAAGTCACATAGTTTGCCTCGTAGAACCAATTGAATTTTACGGCAATTTTTAAGTTCAACTTTTAACTTTATTTATCTTAATTGCATTTCAGCCTGGAAAAATTTTAGAATAGTCATAACCGATGGGAAATTTCCCAAGGAATCGAATGCAGCGGTCAGATTTTTTTGTGGAATTTTTTGTGTGCACCTTCAAAAAGTGATCTTTATACAAAAAAAAGTATGCCATGAGAAATTTCAGACCTTAAGATTCAAAAGAACACGTGTCGCACTATAATTGAATTTTTAAAATTAATAGTAAAAGTATTATTAGCTTCCAGATTTGAGTCAGATGCATACCGTGGGTCCCCAAAAAAGCAAATGAGTACTTGCTAATTAGGTTCCACATGAAACTTTACATCAATATACTCTGTATATATATATATTTTTTAAATTATAATATTTTTATTATATTTTAAATTTTGAACATAAAATTAGACTCTTAAACTAAAATTATTAGAATTTAATAAGGCTTAGGCCTATAATTTTTTTTTTAATTTAAAAAACTTTTAAAATGACGTATTGTATATATTTTTTATTCTGTCAAATTTGTAACATTCTATTATTGTTTTTTTAAGTAAGGTTAAAAAATGTTCCCTTTGAAGTTTTTTTTAATAGCACACAATCGGTAGGAGCTACATTAAAACATGTTATTAGGTGAAAAATGCGCAATTGAATGGCTTTTATTTTTGAAATTTATATTTTTTTTATGTTTGACTTTTTAACATAGTTTTAACAAAAATAACAAAAAAAAAATAAAAAAATCATTCTTTAATTTATGATATAAGTACGGTTAGAGATAGATCCAGATATGCTGTTCAAAAAAGATGGACAATTTAATTGTCTATAATTTTTATATTCTATTGTTTTTTTTTTTTTAGACTTTTAAGAGAGATATTTTGAGTATTGTATTAAAAAAAAAAAAAATTATTTTGACGTTCAGCTTCTAGGATGAACATGTTTGCCTATAATTTTATAATTAAAAAGTGTCTCAAATGAACCCCCCTACCCACCCTAAAAGTTTGTTACCCCTATTCATTAACACCCTGTATATTAATCAATATGTGCTAAAATTTTGATTAAAAAATAGTTTTGTGCGTTTAAGAGACTTTAGAGCCAAAACTACTACTACTGTGGGAAATTTTTATTCAAGCATCTTAAAGTACATACTTTTGGCTATCTTTGCCCAAAATTTGAAGTTTTAATCGGTAGTTGAGATATGAATTTTTGAAAAAAAACTAGTTTATTGCATTTTCTGCGCGTGCGCGACAAGATATCAAAAATCTGACCACTGCATTCGATTCCTTGGGAAATTTCCTATCAATTATGACTATTCTAAAATTTTGGTTACTCAAATAAGTGTACAAAATTTGAGCTAAATCGAAGAGGGTCGCGTGAAATGGACTGCTCACTTGACGTGGAATTGCCCATATATTAGTTATGAATTATAGTAATAATTTTTAGAAATAGATGTACACATAAAATGCATACTGAAAAAAAAGTTGCTTAGTTTAAGCTTAAAAAATATGATAATTTTAGTTTGTTTTTTTTTCGGTGTATCAAAATCTTAATTTTGGAGAAAATCAATGAATACATGGCATACTATTTTTTTTTATGAAAAATAAAATAGAAACTTGCGTAGTCTTAAAAATATATCAAACTTTAATTTAAGAGCTTCTTTCTCGATAGTATAATTTACTATTTATGTCTTCTTTTTTACACTTTTGCATGATTTTAATTAGAAGTTTTTTTAGTTTTTAGGTTATGATCAAACTATACTTCTAGATTTTTGATTGAGCCTGAAAAAATAATGTATTATTTTTTCTTGTTTATAAAGGCACAGAATTTTGGTTTGTGTAGAACAAAGTTAGGAAACAGCGGAATGATATCTCTTAAGTTTATTATATAAAAATTTATTATTTAATGCCTAAACCCAAAAGGAAAAGTATAAAAGTTTTGGTTTATTTTTATGCGCCAGTCAATAAGCTTTTTTTGACGGTTTTTAAACAAATTACGTATTGCACTATTTTTACTTTGTTATTCTATATAGGAATGTTGACTACGTAAATGTTAAAAAGGAGCGACAGGTCGCATCCTTGTAGAATCTCGGATCAAATTGGGCAAAGTAGACTTCTTTTTGTCAAATTTGATGCAAAACAGTCAATTTTGAAGAAAAGAAACAATTAGGTTAAACAATCAAGCAAAGTAGTTAGACTTTAAAAAGAAGGTTTTGGTACTAGATCTATGATCTACTACTTTTAGCAATTGGTGTGTTATTAAGTTTTTAAAAAAGAACCCGATTTGATGCTTTGGCAACACGTGATAAAAATCAGTGTGCAAATAAAGCTTTTTTAGTATGATTTTTTTGTTACATTTTTTAGTCCAAATTGGTATTGCAGAAACAAGCAATACGCTAAATGTTGCCTGCAAACAGCCGCATTTTATGAAGGCTATTAGTAAAACAGGTACATATACTAACTGCGTGCATATTTTTATCTACCAATTATTAGTACATGTAAAACAAAGAAACGCCGAGTTTAATTCTTTAACTTTTTATCACACATACAATCCTAGGCACAGTTCAAGTATTTTTGAAGTACCACAACATAAATTGAGCATTTATAAAAAAATGTCTAAAATATAAGGTTATAAAAGTATACAACAAAATCCCAAAGTTTTTGAAAATGCTTAACAAATTTTAAAACCAAAGTGTAGATATTCTGCAAATACAATATTACTTAATTGATTGTAAAAATATTTTGTATGTATGGGTTATTCCATTACTTTTGTACATATTTCAAAAACTCCATGTCTCTGAATAGCGCCAAATTTTAGTACATAAAAGTATGAACCAAAAAAAGAAGATTCCTAAAGTTGTACCCTTTTAGACCATTTTTTGCCCTTTTTATAAGAACCAAAAAATGACTTAAAAAAGCTATTTTATAATTTGCGTTTTTTAGCCTTAGAAATAGGTACCGATACGGCATACGGATACCCGGCGGCTAATGGTTTGTTATTTTATGTACTTTAACATTCATATATACCGCTCCGATTGTGAACACATTTTATGAAATTTTACCTCAAAGTGGTGCTACATTGCAAAATCACAATATAATTGGATTCACGAAAGCTTAAAATATTCTTAGTTAATTTTTTTTTTTAATGTTTAAGGTTTTTTCTGATCACTTTTTGACTAAAAACGCAAAAAATTGACAATTTCAAACAGGCGTAAATTTTTTTTTGTCGAAATGAAATGACTTGAAATTTTAGAAAAATATTTTTTAAACATGTATAAATAAATTCTAAAAGTTTGAATATGGATCTCGGAGTTTGAAGTAGCTAGTATGAGGTCTAAAAATTTTAAAAATTTGTTTTTGCACCACATTGTTTGATTAAAAAGTATGCATTTTTTTTCAAAACGTATTAGAAAATAAAGTTGTAGAACGAATTTTTTTTTGTCGATATGAACTGATGTGTTCTTTTTTATTTCTGCGTAGTTTAAAGGGCACACAGAGAAAAAACTACAAATTTGACTGAAACATAACGATAATCTATATTCATAATTAAATTGTTTAATATTTCAAACAAGAGGAATTGAAATTTTACGTTTCACATAAAATCAACTCAGACGATAAAGCAGAACACTGCACAGTCGACAGAGATCAAAACAACGCTTTATTATTACAATTGTGTTTCTTTTTTGTTTCTGTCGTCTTTTCCCTATTAGAAGTTGGACACCATCATAACAATCTTGATCTTGTTAGCTGCAGCCTTGAACAACTCAACACTGCTGTAGTTAAACCAATCTTGCAAGATCTTTAGCCAGGAGACCCGACACCTACTAATACTGCGCTTTTCCTTGATTTTTTCTTGCATAATAAGTCTCAAAAGTTTATATCTGGAGCCTCTTATAACGTGACTTAAATATTCCAGTTTTTTTTTCTTCAGAGATGGCAAAACTATGCAATCTTTTTTTATCTTGCAAAGAACTTTAATGTTAGTAATTCTGTGTGTCCAGGGAATTTGCTACATCTTACAATATTACCACATTTTAAAAGCCTTCAGTCTCTTTAGCTCGAGTTGTTTTAGAGTCCAGGCTATAATTCCGTACAGCAGGGTGAGAAAGACGTAGCAGCGCAGCACTCTTGTTCTGAGTTCTATACTGACATTTCTCCAACACAAAAATTTCCTCATCTTTATGAAAGCCGCTCTTGCTATCTCTACTCTTTTCCAAATTTCACTTGCCTGGTCACTCGTCTCACGAAGCACAGTCCTAAGATAAGACTTATACGTATTAACCCTTTCTATTACAGTGTTACTAATTTTTGGTTAAACCTGTTAGATATGTGTATTCGAAATTATCATATATTTAGTTTTTGTTAGTTTTATCTGTAGTCCATACTCATTAAAACAATAAATGTTGTTTAATCTTTTTACTACAAGTTTTGTTATACTACTTGCTAGTAACACCGTATCATCCGCATATCTGATGTTGTTTAGTACTTCTCCATTTATGGTTTTACTCATGGGTTCCCTAGACAAGGCCTCATCAAATATGGCTTCACTATACATGTTAAAGAAGAGCGGAGACAGTATGCAGCCTTGCTTGACTTCCCGGCAAATTTCAATCTTCTCTGTCAGCTCATTCTCGACTTTCACATTTGCAGATTGACCCCTGTATAAGTTGGTGATTATTCTGACATCCTTTTTGTCCAAGTTTTTTTTAAGTATCAGTTGTTGTAATATATTGTTTTTAACCCTATCAAAAGTTTTTTGAAAATTAATGAAGCATACATATAGATCTTGGTTTATGTCTAAACAGAGTAAAAAAAAAACATTAACTTCAAAAAAAGCCTCTCTCGTTCCCAAGCTTTCTCAGAACCCAAACTGTGTGTTATTTAAGTCCTTTTCTAGTTTTCTGTATATTTTATTATACAAATCTCGATACAAGCTATTGTCGTGGTATAATGTGTCATAATATTTTGTTAAAGAGATCCAGCAGTTTATCTGTTAGATCTTCATCAAACAGGTGCAGCATCTCTACTGGTATCAGATCTGGGCCCGTTGATTTTCTTGGTATCATACTCTTTATGGTGTTCTCAAGCTCATGTTCCATTATTTTGGGTTCTTTATCTTCTACTTTCAAAATAATTTGTGATTGTATTATAAAAAGTTCTTGGACATAAGATTTCTATAGTTTTAATTTTCCTTTAACAAGATGACTGTGTTTACATTATATAATATATTATATAGAATTAGATGACGGATGACGGATGACGGATGACATATGATGACGGATGACGGATGACGGATGACGGATGACGGATGACGGATGACGGATGACGGATGACGGATGACGGATGACGGATGACGGATGACGGATGACGGATGACGGATGACGGATGACGGATGACGGATGACGGATGACGGATGACGGATGACGGATGACGGATGACGGATGACGGATGACGGATGACGGATGACGGATGACGGATGACGGATGACGGATGACGGATGACGGATGACGGATGACGGATGACGGATGACGGATGACGGATGACGGATGACGGATGACGGATGACGGATGACGGATGACGGATGACGGATGACGGATGACGGATGACGGATGACGGATGACGGATGACGGATGACGGATGACGGATGACGGATGACGGATGACGGATGACGGATGACGGATGACGGATGACGGATGACGGATGACGGATGACGGATGACGGATGACGGATGACGGATGACGGATGACGGATGACGGATGACGGATGACGGATGACGGATGACGGATGACGGATGACGGATGACGGATGACGGATGACGGATGACGGATGACGGATGACGGATGACGGATGACGGATGACGGATGACGGATGACGGATGACGGATGACGGATGACGGATGACGGATGACGGATGACGGATGACGGATGACGGATGACGGATGACGGATGACGGATGACGGATGACGGATGACGGATGACGGATGACGGATGACGGATGACGGATGACGGATGACGGATGACGGATGACGGATGACGGATGACGGATGACGGATGACGGATGACGGATGACGGATGACGGATGACGGATGACGGATGACGGATGACGGATGACGGATGACGGATGACGGATGACGGATGACGGATGACGGATGACGGATGACGGATGACGGATGACGGATGACGGATGACGGATGACGGATGACGGATGACGGATGACGGATGACGGATGACGGATGACGGATGACGGATGACGGATGACGGATGACGGATGACGGATGACGGATGACGGATGACGGATGACGGATGACGGATGACGGATGACGGATGACGGATGACGGATGACGGATGACGGATGACGGATGACGGATGACGGATGACGGATGACGGATGACGGATGACGGATGACGGATGACGGATGACGGATGACGGATGACGGATGACGGATGACGGATGACGGATGACGGATGACGGATGACGGATGACGGATGACGGATGACGGATGACGGATGACGGATGACGGATGACGGATGACGGATGACGGATGACGGATGACGGATGACGGATGACGGATGACGGATGACGGATGACGGATGACGGATGACGGATGACGGATGACGGATGACGGATGACGGATGACGGATGACGGATGACGGATGACGGATGACGGATGACGGATGACGGATGACGGATGACGGATGACGGATGACGGATGACGGATGACGGATGACGGATGACGGATGACGGATGACGGATGACGGATGACGGATGACGGATGACGGATGACGGATGACGGATGACGGATGACGGATGACGGATGACGGATGACGGATGACGGATGACGGATGACGGATGACGGATGACGGATGACGGATGACGGATGACGGATGACGGATGACGGATGACGGATGACGGATGACGGATGACGGATGACGGATGACGGATGACGGATGACGGATGACGGATGACGGATGACGGATGACGGATGACGGATGACGGATGACGGATGACGGATGACGGATGACGGATGACGGATGACGGATGACGGATGACGGATGACGGATGACGGATGACGGATGACGGATGACGGATGACGGATGACGGATGACGGATGACGGATGACGGATGACGGATGACGGATGACGGATGACGGATGACGGATGACGGATGACGGATGACGGATGACGGATGACGGATGACGGATGACGGATGACGGATGACGGTCGTACAATCAAACGAACTGTCATGCGCCATTGTTTAAGATTTCTTCCAGAGAAGCAATCCGTGAGATGTTTCTATTGAAATTGAAAGTAGATATTAGGTAAAATAATTTATTATCAATTTTTTTATACTATCCGATTTATGTCAGTAAACATTAAAATGTTCTAATGATATTGTTTTTTTTACATGCACGGAAGTTAAAATTCAGATTTGACCAAACTGAGACTATTATTGGAACTAGGAAACATCACTGTTTCATATCAGTAGATGAAAAAACAATAAAGATCAAAAAACATCATTTGATAAGCAAAAACATTTGGTTAAAATTTAAAAAAAATCAAATAGAATCAAATGAAGAAAAAAATACAAAAAGTCAATTGAGAATTTTACAATCATATTCATCCTTATTTTCTCAACTTTTTTATGTGGTAAGTGATATTTTATTTCTTCTTGTTTAAATTATTGAACAATTTAATTATGATTATAGATTATTGTTATCTTTTAGTCAAATTCGTAGTTTTTTCTATCTGTGTTTTCTAGCGATATAACTAATCAGAATTTGAATAAAACACATTAGTACATATTGACAGGAAATTTTTTAATCTACAATTTTGTTTTCTGATAAGTTTTGAATAAAATGCATACTTCTTGATCGAAACCTTAATAAACAATGTGACCTTTAGACCTTATATTAGCTACTTTAAACTCAGAGTTTTATATCTAAACTTTCAAAATTTATTTATATATGTTTAAAGAATAGTTTCTCAGAACTTTAAGTTATTTTATTTTGATAGAAAATTTTTACGTCTGTTTGAAATTGTCAATTTTTGCGTTTTTTGTCAAAAATGGCCAACTTTAAAACACTATATCTTGGAAATTACTTATGTGATTATACAAAACCTTAAACATTCGGAAAAGGTTTTAAATAAAAACCAACAGCAAACGCGGATGACAAGATATTAATAGCAGACAGAAATTTACAAAGAAGCATAAGAATATACAAAAAAAAACTAAAAAATATATAAAAACTTAGTAGGTTATTTTAAAATTTGAATCTATCTTTGCTCTGTTTTTTGATATCAAGTGCAAAACATGGGATGAGTTTTACAAATCTTCTTTCATTTAAATGCCAATATCATTTGTTATTACTAACAAGTCAAATGCTAGAAGCAACTTTTGGGATAAGAAATCATATTTCAACTGTTTCTTCCAAAAACAAATAAACAATTAGTAAAAATTTAGACATCTTTTGCTCCTAAAAAAAATAATAATATGTTCTATTAAGAATTGGTGCGATATAAAAAAATGTTTAAAAAACTTACGGTGTTTATTTGCACTTAATAAAAAACTATTCTCCAGATATCTAAAGAAACGGTGTGAAATAAAAAACATATGAGAAGAGAAAGAACATATGAGATATAAAAAATAAAAGTTTATTAATATGTATATGCTTATGTTTTCGTTGCGGTTTTGACGCTGTTTAATAATGTGTACTTTTCTCACATTTGTATTGCTTTTAGTATTTCCACGTAAGGTGTTTCTTTCTCTTCTCCTTTCTCCATTAATTCCGGGTATTTTATTTTGGCATGTTATAGAATGCACGATTCTTTACCTATTTTGTCATTATTTATTAACCCTAAGATGCATGCGCAAGTTTTTATACATCTATACATGGGACGGGTCCGTCGGACCCTTTATAAAATAATGCAGATGAAATGATTTAAATATTCATTTATTTATAAACTTTTGTACTACATTTTATATTATACAAAACAAATATTACAAAAATCTTCATTATGATCTTCTTAAGTTTTTTTTTAATACATTTGGCAAATTTGCAAAGTTTTTCTGGACATTTACATGAGGAAGCATGACTTTTTTTTCTGAAAATAAATAGCTACTAGTATGTTTTTATAAAGCATTTCTTGACAGAAATAATTAAATTAAACGCAGTATGAAAATAGCATAACAACGAACACAGCAAAGAGTCTATTAGACTCCACCTATGCATCCTAAGGTTATTATTCCTGTATTTATCTTTTTTCTTATTATTGTTTTTTTTTACAATTTTTTTATCTGTTTCTTGCTATTTTTTATTGATATTTTTTATATCCTCTTTATTAACTATTTTTATTATCTCATGGTCCCAAATAAATTCTTTTTGAGGTTTTTTTCCGTACTGTCTTCAGTCTCTATTGTCTGTGTTGACATATCCATCCCTATTTTTTTTGTCTTTTTGTTTCTTGTTTTGTTTTCTGTACTTTTTTAAACTCCAGTCTTTCTATAATTATCTCTATTGGGTTTACCACTTTATTTCTAGTTCAGTGTTTACACACTCACTGGTTAAATCTTTTAGCTTTTTAATTAGTTCCGGCATTGTTTATGTTGTTGTAGAATTATTTACTCTGTTTGCCTTGTTGCTACTACCTAACAAGTTTATTTTTCTTTTTCTTTTTGCGGAAAATCTTTATTTTATTTACATTTTGCAGTATTTTTAAGTTTTAAAGTTTAAAGCGGTATTCATAATTATATTTTATTCTCCAACTTAAGACGACGTGCTCACAAAATTGGTTAAAACAAAAAAACCACGCATTCAACCTCTATATTTTTTAGAGCTCTAGCTAAGAACTAAGTTTTGGTTTCATATTTGCGTTTTTTATCTATTTAATAAAGTTGAACTGTCAAAACAAAGTAAATAGCATTGTGAACAATTTAAAAAAAGCGTCATGTTTAAAGTGATTACATAATCTCAGACACTTATAAAGACACTGTATATGACCATCTTTATTTTTATACTTTCAATCGAATGACCAAAACCATGGTGAGCAAAGGTCAAAAGTTGGCAATGACTATTGGTACTTAAAATGTGTATTTAGCGTTAAAAAAAATTAATGAAAGGAAAATTGATATTTTATGTGTCTGCGTAAAAAGCAAAGGAAACGGTGAAATGTGGGTACTATGAATGACGTTAATCTAGCTTTGTGGTCAGGTGACAATTATTAGATAAGTGCTTGTCAAGATGTAGGCATAATTCTATGCCCTACTGCCAAGCAACATGTAAAGAAGTAGAATTGATTTCATAGAGTTTTGGCAGAATCTGAATAAAATCTTGAGTGCCAGTGAACCTGACAAAACAATTATTTTGTTAGAAGATTTAAAATGGTTGGGTGGGTATCCAAACAGTTAAATCAGAAAGAGTTCTAAGAAAGTATGGTGACAAAAGAGTAAACAAAAATGGCAAAAAATTGAGTTTGTGCGTTGAAAGGAGACTATTTATATCAAAAACATGGTTTAAGCACAATTTGTGGTGTATCATGAAAGATTGAGAAGCTTAATTAGAAATATTTTAGTGGTACGTAGAATTGAATGTAGAATTGATCAATATTTTGTCATATAAAAATGGACATTTTGTACATTTATTAAGAAAACGCTAAAAAAAACTAAAAAGTTAATGGTTTTTCAAAATGACTAAAGAACAAAAGAAAATCTTGTTTAACAAGAGAGAGAATTAACAAAAGATGTATGTGGAGTGACGGTTGTTGGAAATATAAAGAGAGATGCATACTAGAACAAACAGATAAAACTAGATGTGAATGAAACGAATGAAGCATATAAAAAGTGATTTGCAGAAAAAAATGAGGCGGAAAAAAGTTGATTGCATAATGTGTAAAAAAAACTGAATGCAAAGAAAGTAGTAATCAAACGTAGGGATCAATCAAAATTAAATGAATCCAAGAAAACTCAGAATGACTTTAAAGAAAATTAAAAAAATATTTTAGAACTGGGTAAAGATAGCAAAACAAAGAATACAAGAGAAAGTTTGTGTCATTCAGGAGTGACTAAGAACGTATGTATATGTATGTAACGAGAGATAAATTAATTCACTGACATTTATTACAATCTATATAATGGCATGATAGTTAAAAACACAAGTAGATAGAAGAAATACTTGCAACAACCTTAAAACACAACGTTGTAAAAGAATAATTTGAAAATAACAAATAGTATACATGTTAAAGTTTAAAATTTTCTTGTTTAATTTCAGATTGATTATCATTTCACAAAGACAATTTGTTCCGGCTAGGCTACCTAATAATAAAGTAAATTAATCCAAAGTGAGAAATCAATGCAAACATAACCGATCTCAGCCACAGTCAACTTGTTCTAATAAATATTAAAGCAACGTAAAATGTGTTAAATTAATTTGTAAAAAAATTAACTTTCTTATCAAACCAAAAGTTTTAAAAACCAATCTTTATAATTAGAACCTTAATGACTTCTACGTAAGTATTATCTTCATGTAATTATTTTTTATCGAAAACAATAATCAACAGTGTCGCATAAAACCCGACGCACATTTACCATCATTAATTTCGCACCCGGATAAGAATATTATAGGCATGTCTGCATCACAAATTTGATAACAATTTCAAGGAGGGTTTGTTTATAAAACGATAGAGAAAATGAAAGGAAATCAGATTATCAAAGGAAACATTTTCACCAAGCCAATGTCAAAGATATTTAGTTGTATGAATTTTCTACAAGATTTACGTGACTTACATCATCAACAAATTTATGATGATAATATTATTTTATCTACATGACATGAATTAAATTTGTTAGACCATATTTAATTTATTATACAATTTTAAGTCAAATAAATTGAGCCACAGGAAACTTTGAAAGCAATAAATTATACAAGAAATAATAAAGCATATTTCATCTAAACGCTTTCGACAAAAACTTCTCACATTTAAATAGCTTTAACATAAAAGGGCGGCTCAAGAGCCTGGCTCTCTTTTTAATGAGAGTAAACGAGATCGAAATGCTGAAGATATCCTGAATAACGTAACTTCCTGCACGATTGAATATGTATAGTTGAAAACATCCGTATATTGCATTCAATTCTAATGGATTATTGACTGAAAGTTTTATAAGTAGGTATATGTTTTTATCAAATCAACATAATAGAGTATTTAATCGTATTATAAATACAATATTTTTACATAATAATGATAAAACATAATAATTAGAATCTATTTATTATATAAAATTAGATAGGTTTGGCTTTACTAATCAGAAACCTTAGATATTTTGAAGCATTTGGGATTTGGTTTAGTGTGTAATTAGCAGTATCATCAGGAAATTACTACACATAACCGTGTATTAAATGAGCAGTGGATATATGGCAATATAAACTAAATATTCAGAGAGGAGATAGCGGTAAACAGTAGCAGATGTTATGCTGAGTTGTAAATTTGTATCATAATCTTGAAATAATAAAATATCTAAATATTTAAATTATGGGCAATTTAAGTAGACAAAAAATGACATTTTATAAAAAATTCTTTCCAATGATCTTGTTAACAATAAGATTAATTAATTTGCTTTCCATAAAGACAAACAATTTTTATTTAAAACATTTTTTTTAATTAGTTCTTTTGTTTGATGTTTTGGTGGGTATATAAATAGTATGGATTGTTGATTTTTTTATACAAAAACAATTAAGTTTGAAAAAACTGGGTTATTTGTATTCTATATATTTTAATATAATAATGCAGTTGTTCTAAACCAGAAACTACTTAAATAATGAGGGGAGTTAATTATTTATTCTAACTCAATCTATCAATAACAGTGGCTAAGGACAAAGCTAGGCAATTGTTTCGGTTCTACAAACTTTGTCAGTATGCTGTATGACACGGCATTGCATGCTAGCTAAAGACAAACTTGAATAAAAATTTCTGTGCTTATAAACACAATTGATGATGTAAATAATCAAACGAACGACTATTTAAGTTTACATTTTAGACCTTGATATATCTCAAAACATTATATAGAAATACAAAAAAAAAACGCAAGTGCAAACAACTATTGAGTGTAAAAACTAGTACCAGATTTTAAGTTTATTCCACATCTGCAAAAATATAATTAAAAATTGTTTAAATCAAACTCATTCTGAAGATAAACGACATTGAGCTTAATTTGTTAGAACTCTTGTTCTGACCACTAAAGATATACAGTTCTTTTTTATAATAACTTTTTGTATGGCTTTTTCTTTCTTTGGCTATACTGTACTCGTAATTAAGATATAAAACTTAAGACAATAGTAAATTAGCAGTATTTTAGAAAACTAATTTTGATTTAATTGTTCATCAATCTATACAATTTAATATTAAATAAAGCCATACTGATGAGAGGTAAACCTCAAAACGTCTATAGATGTTTTTAGTTTAGAATATTTTTTCATAAATTTAATTTTTTAATGTTAATATTAAAAGACTTGCAATTTAGTAACATTGATCAGTCGTTACTAATTTTATATATTACAAATTTATTTTGTACATAAAAACTTAGTAGGTTATTTTATAATTTGATTTTATCTTTGCTCTGTTTTCTGTTACTATGTGAAAAAGATGGGATGAGTTTTAAAAATCTTCTTTCATTTAAATGCCAATATCACTTGTTGTTACTAACAAGATAATTGCTAGAATCAACTTTTGGAATAAGAAATCATATTTCCACTGTTTCTTCCAAAGACAAATAAACAGGTAAAAATTTGGACATTCTTTTGCTTCTAAAAAAAATAAATCTTTAAAAAAAATTACATATTGGTCATAAAAAAACCAAAAAAATGTTGCATAGAAACAAAACATATTTTTTCATTTTGTGCTAAATATACACCGTAAGCAAAACTATTCTCTAAGTTTTTAAAGAAACGACGTAAAAAAAAAACGAAAATAAGTAGAGAAAAAACATATGAGGGTAAAAATAATAGTTAAATCTGAAAAACTTAAGACATGAAATATCAAAAATAAACATGAATCTTACACAAATATTTGTGTATCAAAAAAATTAACTGAACAAATAAACTGAATATGCGTATCGCATCTGATAGCTTTCTTCACATCATTCAAATGTTTAATTTTGCTGTTTTAATATTAAATAAAATATAACAAAATTAATAAAACGTTTTCAAAATGATTAAAATTTAGCATACAAAAAGTATATTACAAATCTCAACTTTTAGATGCATTTAAAATCTTAAAAAAGTTTATATATTAGCAGTGGCTTTTATATACTTACCGTTCATTATCTTTTTTTGTCGTGAAAGTATTTAGATGTCGTAAATTATATATTATTGTCGTTTAATATACTTATTTTTCAAGTAAAGTAGTTTTTTTGTCTTATATTTTTTGTAATGCAAAATTTTTAAGGGTTTTAATCTTATTCTATGGGGTCTAAAAATCTAACTCAAAAAAACTGCAAAAAAGCAAAATTGTTTTTAGTAGATTAAAGAAACCGCAGAACAAGGTGGGTTTACTTGTAAGTATAAAATCAAAATTACTTTAACGCAATAGGCAAAGAAAATTCTCATTACTGTAGCTAATCAAAAATTAGTCAAGGAAGATGTAACCTGTGCGCGGACACAATTTATTGTAAAAAACAAAATTCAGCAAACCGACTACTTAAGCAATTTTACCGCAAAAATTCGAGCACGCCACACGGTTTTATTTAAATGATAAAGATGCAATAAAAGTCAACAATAAATAATTTTATAATTTATAAATTATAAAAGTTTTGTTTAACGTGGAATCAATAAATGCTCAATCTTTAGGTAAGCTTGATATAAACTTTATGTAGATAACTTTAGGCAGTTCTTACATTCCATCAGTTAGAGCAGAGGTGGAAACCTATTAAAAATACATTATTTGTGCATCCATATATATGCCAGGTATTGCCTGTTTTATTTATGAGTTTACAGTTATGAGTCTGCAGAATATTATTATTATTTATCCTTAGTCTTTAATACCATTTTCTGTATTATTTTATAACTCCTTTATTTTTTTTCAAGTTTGAGTATCTTGAGCCATTTTTGCTATCTCGCTCAACTTTACTCCTCTTCTCTTTGCTGCTTTGTGGGTCTGTTTGGACCAGCAGCGTAATATTTTACTTGTTTAATTATTTGTGGATCCAATTTTATCTTGGGCTTTTTAGGTTTTGCCAATATTACCATTGTCTTTGTTATACTTGTATTTATTTTCATGCCTATCTTTTTTAGTTCTTTTTTGTTTACATTGCATTTTTGGCTGTTTATAAAAATTAGATAGCTGATATCTTAGAAAGATCTTTATAGCCCATCCTAACATTTTTAGAGTATATTAATAACATATAAAAGTATCTTTTTGATCTATTAAACAAAAAATTAAAAGTACTTGACATCTTTTTTTTTAATCTGTTTTTAATAGAATAAAAACATTTTAAAATTTAATGGAAATGTCTCTAATACATTGTTTTTTAAATGTTTGATCAATTTTAAGCAATAATTGTTATCTTCAATAATTTGCAAAAAAAGTTCCATAAAAAGTTACAGGCGTTTGAAAATTGCAAAAAAGAGGTAAAAAACTGTCATTTTTGAAAAATGTATCTACCTTAAAATATTTTGCACTAGGTAGCACACAAAATCATGTATGTATATCAAAGAACCGATCTTCAAAGTTTGCACGTTTTTTATTTTTATTTTGCATAGAAACGTAATACTTTGGCCAGCTAATATTGCTGTCAAAAAAGTTGTGAGTTATGGTCGTTCACGAAATGTTCCTGCTTTATCTCTAATGGATTTTTGGAGCCTGAATCTTGTCAACAGCTTGGACCCATCTTCAGGAATGACAACGGTTTCTACATCTACTACCAGAACGTCGGGGGTTTAAAAACTAAACTCAGAAAACTCTTGCTAGCTGTAGCCGTATCAGACTACGATGTGATTGTTTTCACTGAAACCTGGCTTTCTCCAGACATCAGTGACTCTGAATTAAATTTAAAAGGCTATCAAGCTTACAAGCCCTAAACAAAGCGGTGGTGGTGTTTTAATTGCTATCAAAACTCACCTCAAATCTGTATTACTTTACCCCACGTATATTAGTGTTGAACATTTGTTTGTAGTTGTTATGTTTAATCTTGTGTCTTAAATAATTTGGGCGGTATATTTACCACCTAATTCAACTAGTGACAAATATCTTGACCATTGTTATTCCGTCGAATCTATTGCCGACGAGTTTCCAAGCAGTAAACTAGTTTTATTGGGCGATTACAGTCTACCTGCAGCATCTTGGGTCACCGATGATTTAGGTATAGGAGTAATTTGTAATGATAGTTACCCTGCTCATTTAGTAGCTAATTCATTTGGGTTTTTAAACTGCGTACAATGCATTTCTAATCCTAATAGTAAGGGTGTGCTTTTAGATTTATGTTTTACTAACGATCGTGATATTTCTGTGATTGAAGCTGTAGATGTTTTGTTAAATTTAAGCCAACACCATACTACGTACTTGTTAACTATAAAATGTGATACTACCTGTGATATTTTAAATTGTAATTATGTTTTTAACGATTTTGAACTTGCCGACTACAACGCACAGTATATGTGATATTGATATGTGTTTGGATGTATTTTACTCTGTAATCGATTACATTATTGATTGTTTTGTCCCTAAAAAACTGTGGCGTGAAAACAATTTTCCTATTTGGTTCAACAAAGAATTGATATCACTTACTAAACTCAAGAAAACTGTACACAAACGTTATAAATCTTCAAAACTATTGTCGGACTATAATGAATTCTAATCTATTCGTACTACGTGCAAAAATCTCAGTGCACATCAATACGAGAAATATATTTTACAAACTGAAAGTAAAATTCAAAATAATCCAAAACATTTTTAGAGATTTGTTAATGAGAACAAAAAAACTAATGGTTTTCCAGCCACAATGCATTATAAAGATCAAACTTGTAATAATGGGAACGACTTTGTAACTAATTTTGCAGATTTTTTTCTTCAGTCTATGATAACGAAACTTATCCAACTCCATTGTTTAATTTTAATAATAACGTAATACATTCAAAATTTTCTATTAGTTTGTGTGATGTTTTTAAAAATGAAAACCTTAAATGTAATTTAAGCGTTGAACCTGACGGCAATCCTTCTTTACTGTTAAAAAAGTGCATTTATTCTATTGCAAAGCCATTGCACTTACTTTTCAATGCTTCATTGAATGAAACTAAATTTCCTCAAATATGAAAACAAAGCTATATTACGCCTTTGTTCAAATCTAGAGCCAAATAGAATATCACTAACTATAGAAGCATTTGCATTCAATTTGCTATACCTAAATTGTTCGATAATTTTGTAACTGGTCAGTTGCAATGGATGTGCAAAGGCATCTTAATAGAAGAGCAGCATGGGTTTCGTGAAGGGCGTTCTACACTTACTAGTTTACTCTGTTATGAAAATGATATTTTAAATGCATTTGAACTTTACAAGTTGACTCAATCTACAACGATTTTTAAAAGGCGTTTGATCGTGTGAGTTCTAATATTTTGATTGCCAAGCTCAGTGCTCTGGGATTTCATCATGATGTGACTTCCTGGTTATTCAGCTTTTTGAAAAATCGCACGCAGTGTGTAAAAATTAATAACTTTTTGTCACAGCCCATTCTTGTTTCATCTGGTGTTCCTCAAGGATCTCATTGTGGACCAATTTTATTTTTGCTTTTTATTAATGATATCCCACAGTATATCAAGTCATCGTCATTTCTTTTATTTGCGGATGATTTACAAATCTATAGAAGAATATCATCTCTCAATGACTGCCATCTTTTACAACTGGACTTAGATTCTATAAATATTTGGTGTTTTATTAATAAAATATTTTTTAATGCTGACAAATGTTTTTTAATAAGTTTCCATAGAACTTTAAGTAAAATTTCTTTTAACTATATAATTGACACTAAGAGTTAAACAAAGTCACACAAATAAAAGATTTAGGCGTTATTTTTGATCATAAACTTACATTTGTTGAACATATAAACATCATGTGCAATCGTGCCATAAAAATGTTAGGATTTGTATATAGAATGTCTGTGGATTTATCAGCCAGTACACTAAAACTTTTATATTGTGCTTTGGTGCGTTTGCATTTAGAGTATGCTCCGTCAGTTTGGAGTCCTGTTTATGAAATTCATAACCGTAGTATTGAACAAATTCTAAAAAAGTTTTGTCGTTTATTGTCTTATAAATCCAGCATATTATCTGTAAATTATGATTACTGCTGCTTCATTGTACAACCTACCGCCATTGAAGATTCGACGCAAAAAAGCTGATTTGTCGTTCTTGCGTAATTTAATTATGTCTGAGATTGATTGTCCGGAGCTACTTGGTACTCTCCCATTCCATGTAGTACCTATTAATAGACATAGCAGACATTCTTCTTTATTTTGCAAGTCTACCTATTCTACTAATTATGGTTTCAACAATCCACTCGGTAGAATGTGTAGATTTGTAAATAATTTACCAACAGATATTAATGTATTTTGTGTCTCTAAATCTACGTTCAGAAGTCAGCTAAGTCATGCTGACTAATGTTTAATATGTGCGCTTTTATGTATGTTATTTTTTGTATTCTTTATTTTTGTATTGTAAAACATCATTGTTTATGTATATTTGATGTAGATGTAAATGGTAAGAATATACCGTGAATATAGTATTATTATTAATAGTATTAAAATGCTCAACGTATAGGTTAGGTGTAGTCTATTTTTCTATGTTCAACAAGCTTATTTGTAAAACTGTTATAAATAAGTATTCTTAAAATACAAAAACCACTAGTTAAAGTTTTTACATTTTTTAAAGCTTGTAAGACGTGTTTTTCTTAAATAGCTTAGTTATTGTGTTACTTTTTTAGGTAATTTTTTTAATAACCATTAGCAAACTAAGTTTGGTGACATTTATAAGGTTTCATTGCTATATTTGCTTTTGTTATTTTGAATGGTCCCGAATCTAAAATATCTATGTGGACTCTATCTGCATATTAGGATTGTTATATCTACATATGTATCTTACAGATTCATTGTTTAGTTTTTTAGTATATTTTTGCTTGCAAGTTTTTTTTTTATATTGTTACACATGACTATAAAGTTTAAAGACTGAGGTCAGAAAAAAAAATTAAATAGTCAAAATGTAAATTTTATTTAATGTCCACTTTTCCCACATCAATACAGCGCTAGGCGCGATTTGCTAATTGTTTTAGAGCTTTATCAAAATTTTCTTTCGGTACCTCATTCAGCTCCTTTGTCACAGCTTTTTGAATGGTCTAAATATGGTCAAAATGACGGTTTTTTAAATGCAATTTAATTTTTGAGAGTATGAAATAGTCGGCTTACCTAAATTTGACAATTACGACGGGTGGTGCAACACGGAAACTTTTTTCTAGAAAAAAATTGTTTAACAATGGTGGCGTTAAAGACTGGCGCATTATTGTGTAACAGAAGTCCATGGACGCAAACAAACCTGGACAAACTTGCGGAACTCTCTTCAGCAAACGTTTTAACACACCTTTATAAAACTCAGCATTGACGTTTTGACTATCTGGATTACTTCCCTGTGGTTGAAAAACTTAATCAACGAAGATTGGAGATTCTTTGCTTTTTTATTTGGCACTCTGTCTTTCTTTCACGAGTTACATATTTTTCAAAAATCTTGGATTGTTTTTGTGTGATTTGAGCAGATCTGCACACAAAGTCACACAATATTTTTTCTGCTCAATGGTCAAACAATGCGGAACAAAGCGGGCACTTTTTTTCTAGTTTTTTGGTGATTATTTGACGGATGGTTTCTTTATCTATATTTAAGTTGTTTGCTATCATTCTAATGGTTGATTGACGATAAGAATTTAACGCAGAGCGTAGGTCTTTCATCGTCTTTCAAACTGTTTTGGCCATCACAAATACGTTATAATTACGTAATAGAGACGTGTATTGACGAAATTATTACCAGTTTTACGGAAGGCTTCTTACTACGTAGTAGTGTTGACCGCATATACATGGAGCTACTTAATTTGCCATTATATATTATAAGTATAAGAAAACATTAAGAAGATTGAAATCTTTTGAAATGTGGCTTCACAAATGCCTACTAAAGTTTTATTACAAACAATTATGATTTAGTAAGAATGTGCAAAGAACTAGAAATACTATTAAAAAGGAACTAAAATTTTTGCGATACATTTTAAGCAACTTTATTTGAAAAATGCAGCTTTTATTTTAATAAAAAAATATTAGACAAAGATGTATTGGCCGTTGCAAGATTTTATTTTTGTAGAATCTTTCATCACAGCAACAACCATATTGTCAGAAGATGACGATGATTTTAAAAATACGGAAAAAATGGTTTTAGAGTTTTAGAGTGCTGCAAGTTTTGCATTGGTAATAAAAGTAGCCATCAGAAAAATGCAAATGCAGTTGCTAGAAGTTGAAAGATACTGTAACAAATGACGCATCAAAGTTAACATTAACAAATGCAAGCTTGTTTATTTTACAAAATGATTTAACCTTCATAATCTTTAGTACATAAGTCTGGAAATCACACCGTGATAAGCGGAAATTAAATATCTGGGAATGTCTTAAACAAACAAATTTTTTTTTTTATTTTAGAGTTTTATAACAGAGCTTCTGAATTGTCTGTTTATGATTTTATAACATCTTTAATATATATTTTATAATATCTTTTATTACTTAGATATTTTTTGCATATTTAACCAAAACAATACAAGTTAAGGTTGTATATGTAATATATTGTTTGTTGTTTTTTACTATTTAATTTTTTTTTATTTGTATTAGTTAATATAAAACTTTGTGTATAAAAATTAATTTAGTTCTTGCATTATAAAGTAATAAACAATTTTTGTAAAAAACATTTTCATATTTTTTCAATTTTTTTTAGTGAAATTTCCTCAATAACTTACAAATGTCGCAATATGTTTAGAATATGTGTAAACCTAGCCGGTACAAACAATGCGCCAAGTTTCAACAAACAAACTGCAGCAAGAAAAAAATTTACGCTGGATTTATCGTTTGCGACGTACGTAAAATATACAAATACTTGATGATGTGAAAAATTGCCATCAAAAAGTACAAGGAAGCTGGTAAATGGAAATTTATGAGCTACCTTTACGCTTGCACAACATTGCAGAATTTAATTTTAACTTACAATGTGGAAAGTTTAATACACCAAAGATGCAAAAAGTATATAGTTTAAAAATATTTTAATTAAATTACATAAAAACTATTAAAAAATAAATTAATCTACATATATTAGATAATTTCCGTGTTTAGTAAAATAGCAAACAACAATTAAAATTGAGCATATATTTATTTACTACACAATTGTCTATAATTAATTAATTATATTTGTAAACAATTCTGTAAGAAACCACAAGCATAACAAATGTTATATATTTATTTGCATATATGAGGTGTTTACAACTGCAGTACAGCAAGAACAAATTGTACAAAACACACTAAACATTTACTGAGTTACCCTAAACCACATACAGCTATTGCGGTATGACGTTAATAAATAGATAGAATACGCAGCAAACTATCTTTCCAACTAAGCACTAACAAGTTGTCGGCTTCCTTGCATCCAAGCTCCAGGCCCAAACGTTATCTCAGAGAACAGACAATGTTTAAATTATAAATACTTTTTCTTGCATTTCCAGAATAGTTTAACACCGGGATTGTGTTTTTGGAATACTTCCCCTCACAAAAAATTCAATTTAAAATGTTTAACATCAAAGGAATACGGTTAAAAGGGATTGTAAATAATTTAAACTCAATATAAAAAATCAGTAGAAAAAGTTCTAATTAATTTAATACATTTGCTTCCATTTTGAATGTTAAATATTTAATTTTATGTTGTTTGAACTCAAGAAACAAATTTATAACAATCATGAATTTAATTCAGTTTACATTTAAACCAAACAAAGTAATTTTAAAGTTTATTAAAGCCATAAATTAAATAATTTCTAACCAAAAACTTTTAAATGCATTTTTTCTACTTCTAATTACGCGCTAACAAACAGATGCAGCTGATATTTTTTAATCAAACAAAACTATTCATAATATAATAAATTAATCAAATCTACGTAAGCATGAAATTGTGAAACTGCTAAAAAATTAAATTAAAAAAATCTGTGGAAAACAAAGCTTGCGGTTATGTAATTGTTATGAAACTTCTGTCTTGAATAAGCGTTCCAAAGGAATTATAAATGGGCTGTCAAAAGAGCTGCAACTTACAACAGTGCAATAAGGAGGATTAATGAATCTGTTCCATGTCCCGAGTAATTAAACATAATTCTCATTAGCATATTTTTTTGTGAACATTGCGGTTATAAAACAAATCCGTGTCAATTTTTCAAGCGTAACGTTTTAAAAAACGGGCCATTAGATGAGCGCCCATTCAATCGTAAATAAAATACAATTGGATTTTTTTTAAATTGGAGGGTCGTTGAAAATGAAACGTTAAATACACTCGATGAAATTAAGCGTGTATACGAGCAATTTGCGGCACTTACAAATTAAATGCGTACTCGATTAGGTAGACAGTCTTGTTTTAATTTACATTTGTAATATGCTAGTATGTTAGTAAATTCTGTAGCAGATTGTCTTTTTAAAGTAAGAGCAATCACTTAATTATATGTTTTAGCAGCTTTAATTAGTAACATTGTTTATAATAATAAATGGAATAGATGTTTATATATATTGAAACATTATGGTTCTTGAGGCATTTGCAGTTGTTAGAACTGAGGCTGTTAAAGTGTTATAGAATAGTTAAAAAGTATTTACACAAAAGCCAAAAATAGTTTGGAATCGTATGGAATTGGTATGGTGCTGGGTACACGTTCATGGTATAATTAAACTTTTTATTTTAATGTTTATTGGGTTTTGATTTGTCGGCCGTAGAGTTATTTAGCCACACTAATGCCCAATTGTCCGTCCTTAAAATGAAAGCTTGGTTTTATTAGTAGGTTTGGTATTTCTTGGTAGCCCATATTGTTGCTACGCACTTTTACGAACTTTACTTGTAGCTATAAAAAAAATTCTTGCAGTCAGTCAGTCCTAAACTTGTATAAAATTTTGTGGCATTTCAGAACTTTTTTTCTGATATATAACTGCTTATTTTAAAGTTACATTCATTTTTTTGCAACACGTAGTGTAGGCTAGAGCTTGGGCGTGCATGTGTTAAGATTAAAACACTATTAATAGATTTGTCTGCATTCTATTCCCATTTGAAGGGTTTATTGGTGCTTTGTAGCTTTATTAGTGGTTTGGCTACTTAGGCAGAATTAGGTGTGTACTTTTGTAGACAGGTGCATAATCTCATGAATTTTTGGACTTGTTTTTTGTTAGTAGATTGGGGGTTTTAGGTGGTGTTTCATAGGTTGGTTTGCTTCAGCCGTGGTTTAAGTATTTTATCTCTTCTTGTCCAAATGCACACTTTGTCAGATTGCATTCTAATCTATATTAATGCAATTGTTCTAGTATTTTTTGATGGTAGTTTGTCCATTGTTTTCTAGTATATTATTATGTCATTTAAGTATACTACTGCGAAAGCGGCTAGGAGTTTGGCGAGCACTTTTGACAATAACTTCTGAAAGGTGCAATTTTCAACTCAAAAGGCATTACCCAAAATTCTGTCGTTTGATGCTGCAAATGTTGTAAGGCTTGTTTTTTTATTGGTATTTGCCAATATCCAAAGTGCAGGTTCATTTTGGTAAAGATGCGTGCAGTGCCAAAATCTTTTAATATTTTTTGGATACAAAGCAGTGGTGCTGCTTATTTTGGGTTGCATCGTTCACTTTGTGAAAATTAATCAAATTTTTTGTAATAATATTACTAGTGAGCAGTAGTCGCTTGTGTTTGGCTTTATTATCCATAGCTAGTAGTTTCTTTACCTATTTAAATATTATTACCTTTTTCTAAGCAATGTTGATCTATTTGGGTGCCCGTCAGGGCGTGTTATCTTTTATTTGAACGTGATGAGTCACGGTCTTGGTAGTTGGTGGTGTTTGATTTTTGGTAAAGACGGCGCTAAATTTTTGGATAATTTTGCGCAATTTTTTTTTTTAGCTAAAAGGGGCCTAAAGTAAAGTTTTTGCTTAATTGTGGAGTGATCAATAATTTTGTGTTTAATTGCTTACTTGCATGTTGATGGTAGCATTTCCTGTTACAATTTTGCAGAGGAATATTTGTTGTTATTTGGTTTTGAGGTAATTTAAATTCAGTGAAATTTCCTCCTGAGTCTATAAATGTGTTCATCATTTTCTATTGAAGTTAACTTTAATTCTGAGAAGTTTCAGCTTTAGTCATTAGTTTTTTGTGGTTTGGGGATCGGCCAGAATGTTGGATTTTTGAACGATCATTTGGCCGGGTGCCTTTCTTTTGCTGCTCTTTTTTTTGCAATATTTTTTTTCAAATTTAGTTTGTTTGGTCGACCAAACTGTATAGTGTGTAGAATTTTAGAATGTCAAAGATTTGTTTAATCTTGGATTTTATTAGAATAACCAGTGCATTTGCATTGTTTTCTTTTTATGGTTTGAACTGGTAGAATGCAGTCTGTTGCAACAAAAAGGTTCTTCAGGTTTTCTGGGTTGGTGGTGTGTTGTCTTCAGAATGCTGGCAAGTTGCGCTACCAAGATGCCAACCATCTTGGTTGGCATATTGTTGAAGCAAACTTAGTGTTGCTTGGCAGAGCCATTTGTTTAAATTTTGATATTTTTTTTTAAGAAATCATTTGTTTTAGATTGAGATGAATTTCTTTTTTGGTCAACGCGTGGTGTGTTAGTTTTTGCATTTTTTTACCTGTTTTTTGTTTTGACTTTTGGTTTAGTTTTTAGTCTAGTTGTACAAGTAAGCAGACCTGCTACGGCTAGAATAGAAAACTGCCTAACAATTCTTATCAGGAAAATAGAGAAGAAGCAAGAAGACGACAATAAAAAAAAACACTTACTTGGAAAACTATTTCACCTAAACATACCGGAGTTTTACATTACCTTGTCGCAGGTATAATTCACTAGTTAGAAACTTGCAAGATTATTCCAAACATTTGCACCAAACCAGCAATTACTTGCAATGTACCTGTTTTTTTATTTATTTAGGTTGTTACTACTTTTAAATAATTGGAAAAATAATAACATTTATTGTAGAAGATGTGATTTCCAATAGGTTGAGTTATTGCCATTAGAAAGAGTCACCGCTAAAACCAGTGTCAAATTTTTTATAAAATTATTGAGTATTGTACACAATTTGTCAGTTTTGTCTGCAACAAGTAATTACATATAGACCACTCTTTTACACTTTTCTATCATTTTGAATCTAACCTAGTTGAGAGATGAAACTAAGATTTAAAATCACAAGTTGCCATTTTGGTTGACGACAATCACACTGCATGGCCCGAAAAGCAACAACTTGATTCTTGTTAGCAAAAAACTTAACTACTGGGTACACGCCGGCCTACTTATCATTTGGAAGAAAATTACAACATTGTGATGAGCTTGCTAATACTCTGAAAGAGTTTCAAAAATTTCAAGACGATGCTTAAGATGCTCACAAAAAAATTACTGCTAACCACTGTTGACCAAAACAATTTTTTCAGCCTGTTGATCCTGTATTGGTTGCCACACATGTGCTTAAAATAATAAAATGTTAGTGCAAAATTAGTCCCAAAGAAAATTGGATACTAAATCATCAAAAAACATGGACCAACATAACATCGTTAAAAAAAAATAGCCAAAAAAGTTTTTGGGAGTAAACCACACTTCTATGCTATCTACTATGGTTCTATTACGTTTGACGTTGCATCAGTAATATTTATCCAAAGAAGAAGATGACCAATAAGGAATTTTGTCTACCTAACTGTTGCTATTTTTTGTTTATTTATTTTTAAATGAAACCTGGAAATTGTTGCAATGCAACAGTTTCTACGGTAGTGTGAGAGCGTAATAGACATTCAATAACTGATTATTTTTGGATTGCGCCTCAAAATTATTTGTCGTACGTTGCACCGGGTGTATCTTAATAAATTAGTGCTGCAAGATATAGATTTGGAAACCAAGTTAATTAAATAAGTTAAGATAGTAAGCTGCACCAGCTTGCGTTTAAGTGCGCAGAGGTATTATGATAATAATGAAGATTAGGTAAAACCTAATTTTTGTTTTTGGGGAAATTATAGGCGTGAAGAAAGAGGGCGTAGAAATAGTGTTTGTAATTGGAGTGCAGAACGTTATGTACTAAGAGTGACGGCGAGATACTTGTAGGAAACATTTAGAGAGCAGAGAGCGTAATCTCAGCGGAGACAGACATGCACAGGAACAGTTTTGTGAACATTGTGGCCGAGGAGGTTATAATAACGGTAGATCTGATCAAAAAGTGTTAACGAAAGCTACAATAGCTAAAGTAGGCTTCAAAGAAAAACCTGATCATTTTAAATGTAGTACTGTCAGTGATACAAGTTTTAATTAAGTGTGGAAAAAAGAGACACATTGCTAGGGAGTGTTTTTAAAAAGATTTAAAATGTTTTTGCGCTACATCAAGCCAAAATGTCTGAAGTGTTAGCAAGACGGGGGCAGGAGTTTATCAGCCGTCAAAAATATACTCCTTCTAGTTTTGAGGCCAACATAATAAATAAGATTGATTTTTATCCTTAGTCAATCTGAAAATAAAATGTTGAATTACTGCAATAAAAACTACTTGTTTTCAAGCAGAGTTTACGATTTGCTTTAGATTAAATTATTTAAAGCAAACGTATAATTTTGCTTTTATTCAAACACTTTTTTTAGCATTTTAAAAATAAAACGATTAAAGGACAGATTTTTTAACTTCTCTCACCTAGTAAGTGAGATTGATTAACAAACCAAATCAACAAAAAAAAAGTTGTTTTTGCAAATTACTCTCTCTGACAGGGTTTAGTTTAACAATTACTTTAGCTGTTGACGGGTATTTTAAATCTTTGCTACACTCTAAATGGTAGAGTCATTGTACAGGACGTAATAGTTGGTAATGGCTGGCGGTTTAAAATTTTGCTAATTGTAATTTTACAATTTGCTTCAAAGGCCAATTGAAGCATTTTTGATTGTTATTGCCGATATAATCATACTATCTACCATCACGACGATTCAAGATGATTTTTGTTTATGGGTTTGCTGTAGCTATCCTAAATATTTTGAACGGAATCTTTGATGCAAATGTCTACTTATTTGCTGTTAATGTTTAACTTGTTGCTGTAAATCCACATGTTGTTGCAATTGTCGACATCGTTTTTGAATTGGTTTTGAAGAAATATTTTTGGAGAAATTGGTGCTATATTGTTGGGATTATTGGATAGGTAAGTAAATGGTTTGTTATTTATGGCCAACTTACAATCACATAGCACTGTATAAAGCGTTTTATGCAATGGCGATGATCTACTTAACACCTGGTTGAGAAATAGTTTGACCTGCCGCACCATTTGCTCACACTATCTTTCCCACTATGGAACTGCCGGCGGATTAAACTTTTATTGTATTTGAATTGAGGAGCAGATTTTTTTTTTATTTAGGACAATAAGTAGTCAGCTCCAACAAAGTTTGTGTTTGGTGTACACCACTGCTTTTGCAAGAGATATACTGTTGCAGCGCTTGTAGAAAACCATCTATTGACAAACTGTAAACAAATTTGAGATGAACGGTTTGGTAAATTCTGCATATAAACAAGCAAATTTAATTATTTTTTTTTACACAAAAAGATCCGCAAAGTTTATTCCCGTCACTTAGAATGCGGATGCATTTTTAACTCGGTCTAACGGTAACGGCGGCAAAACTGTTTCTAAATGTTTACCTTCTTATCTGCGTCAAATAACACAACGCAATACACTTTGACTTACACTACAGCGTTCACTCAATATTCAAAAACGTTTGCGTAAACATGTTTAAGAGCAGCTGCATGCTATTTTATGTTTATGTAAAATGAATTTTTCTACTATACAGTCTTGCTGGCGACAACATTGGACAACACAAATTTTCCGTGTTGGGTCGCTTTTGCAGCCACGTTTTTAGTCAGATTATGTTTTCTTAATCTGTATATGGTCGAAAGTAATTTACTTTCTTGCTTTTTATATGAATGGTTTTTTGTTGTACAAGCTTTGATATTTGTCTAACGTTGTGCATGATAGAACATGACCAAGCAATGTGTCTAATAAGGGATAAATAATTGGAAAAAGTTCTGTACCATGGTTCCTTAATAACCGTAGCAATTAATTAACCTTTGTTTTAGCTAGTTTGGTCGTTTCTATCATTGTGATAAAAAAGAGTTTTGCAGCTATGTCTCTACGATGGTGAGTTTGCTAGGTTGCATATACCAGGTTTGTGCTTTTACAGAGATTGTTCTGTAAACTTACAAATTTTTTTTATTTTTTTTGTATTTACCTGATGGAGGTAGAATAACTATCCAAAATAATGTCAGGTGGAGAGTCTTTTATTTTTTGGTACAGTCTGGCACTGTTTGTAGCTGCCAGGAGCTTAAGAATTGACGTTTTTTTATGGGAACTACTTTTGTTTTTGTTTGTAGGAGATTTTTGATTTTTGTTTTGTTGGTTTCTATTTGAAGAAATTTTGTGGTGGTGTACGCTTGACCACTGGCATTACAAAAAATATACAAGTTTTGTTGTTTTTTTATAGACGCTTGTCTATTTACCCATCTTGGTAAGTTTAGTGCATGCAATTCTTTGAATCTTTATACCACTTTAGAAAATTTTCTCAAGTTGTATCATCTACCTTCTTATCTCTTTCAGTTCTTTTTTATTTACAGTTTTTGTAATATTAATTTAGGTCTCAGGGTTGCAGGACAGGTGAATCTTATTGGATCAAAGATCTGTTAAGTCTCATACTGAATATACTTCTTTCTTTCTGCTTTTTGGATAACTTATAGACAGATTATCTGTTGCTCTATTCCACATAAAGCCTAGGATTAGTGTTTTTATCTTTGTTTTTTCATGCTTTGCTTGCTTTTTTTCTCAAATCAAACGCGGTTAGTTTACACTTCAGACAATTGTTAAATCATTTTGTTCAACTCCTTGGCATTATTTACGTTAATGACACAATTGTCGACGTAGAAACTAACCTTAAAATTTACAAATAATTTGTGCAAAAAAATGGTTAGATTCCCGCTTCACAAGCTTGTGTGACTTTGTTGAGATGTAAATTTATTGTGGCTTTTAGAACGAAATGGCTACTGCGCACCAAAGACGACTTTTTTATGTTAAAATATTTTTATCTAATTATCTTTTGTAATTTACAAGAATTTCAAAAAAAAAATTGTTTTTTGTGTATTTTAATTTACAAAAAGGCCTTTCTTATGTCGGCTACAACACATTTTTTTTAAATCTAAATTTTAGAAGATTTCTAGATTTTTACTACTGCCCCGTAATTTTAAAAATAATGTTTTGTCAGATTTTGGTTTAACTTGCTTATATCTTTGGTGATGTTTTTTTCTTAGCAGTCAAAGAATATGTTTTTGTAATCTTTAAATATTTTATTGCTTTTGAGTATTTTAGTAGTCTTTTTATTGCAATATGAAAATTGTTTGGTAGGACGGGATGCTATTCAAAATATGGCAAACTAACTAAGTACTAGCTTCTGTTTTCAGCCACAGTCACAGACTTTGAAATATCCCTAAAACATTCTTTTAGTGCAATGTTTTTGGCTTAATAAGCAGTTGCTGTAATGGTAATCCCTTTTATTACATTTTGTTTTTTTTTATCACAGTCTATTGGAGAAATATATGTACTACAACCAGCTCATAATTTAATACAAAGTTATTAACTGTAATCACTTTGCTAGCGGTATCTAAGCCAATTAAGATTTCTATTAGGCCAGGCAATTTGTTAGCATTTTTTATGTTTCTTTCCTTGAATTTGTTCATTCAATTGCCGTTTGCGATATGGGAGAGGGTAATACAAATTATCTGCTGACTCAAAGTCTCAATTCTGTATTGGTAACTACCATCTGGATTAGCCAATCGTATCTCGTAACACAAATGTTGCTGTCATGCTCTACTTACACCGCCAAACAAAGCATGAATAAATTCTTCTGTACTTTTTGCACGGTACCCAAGTTTGCTTTGAGGTTTTGCAAAATATACAACTGCTGAAATACACTGTCAAATATTCTGAGCCTTTATTAAGTACTTTGACACTTAAAGTTTGTAAAAATACTTGTGTTGTGTGTTTGTGTAATTTGAGAGAACTTCTTGACTTGTCTTTTTTTCTGTTTGCTGGATGACTTATTTGCATTTTTTACTGTTAGATTTACTAGAATGTTAGAACAGAGCAACGTAAAATATGGGCTGTTATACACCACGCCACTTACCCGCTCGCAACACTTCTGTGATGATGCCTAATCTTCAAACAATGATAACAATGCTTTCTTATCAGTTATTACTAGTTTTTGAACCAAAGAAAATTCTTGGATTTTGTTTTTGTTTTAATACACAAAATATACAGCTTATTGCGCTGTTTAACAAATGCATGGTTGTTGGAATGAAAGCTCCGGTCGTTAATTTATTTTTACTTTGGTTTGTGTGTCTGAGTTTGAGAAACTCTAAAATCTTCAGCTGGTTTTGAGATCCGTGAGTTGTTTTTCACTTCCGATTTGAAAAGGTTCATCAATCCAGTTTATCAATTTTTGATATTGATTGTCATAATAAAAAAAATGTTTTTTTTTAAACTTTCAATATGTCTATGAGAAAAAAACCGGCTCCCAAAGAGATGGAGGGAATGCTGGACATCAACATTGGGGAAAATATAACACTTAGTTGATGTAAAACAGGCTAACAGCCTACCTAAGAATGACCAAGAAGAAGAAGAAGAAGATCTTTTCATTTATGTTTGGAACTAGATTTATTTTTTTGATTTGCGCCCACAAAGCCAACCATTCTTTTACATAATACAGTTTGTATTTTTGCTGCCCATTATTACTAATCAAAGTATATTTTTTTCTGCAATAAATGATTACGTGCAATTGTCAACTTAACTAATCTTACGTTATAGGGCTTGCATTTATTCAATTCTTGCGTTAAATTTCCTTTTGTGAATTTTTTTGTAGCATTAGCTCTTAAACTGAGGCGTCTTGCTCCTTTAACGACATCTTTTTATCATGTAACACCGTCCAGTGCGCTTTAACTTTTTGGAAATTAAACTTCTTTTTGTTTATCATTTGCTTTAATTGTTGTGCGTTTTTGGTAAATGCAACATTATACAAGATTCTCCATCTTCTTGCTAACAGACAAACATTTTTGTGTGAAAAATCAATATAGCAAAAAATCCTAACCAAAAACTACTTTCCAGCACGTCACGCACAAAGAGTTTGCAATTAAATTTTTATTGAGTGAACAACAAAACAGAAAAAAAAAGATTTTTTTATACTTGAACTCTATCTGAAAATGTTTTTTTATCACTGTGTGTATTTTACAATACTTTATGCTATGTAGAATAACTCACACATTTGCTCTCTGTCACGTTCGACATAAAATCACTGCGAAAAAAACTACTCGTCTTTAGGCAGAGAGATAGGATTAGATAATTGATAGTTTCCATTGTAAAATTTAATGTTAAAAACAAAATTGTTTTTATTAATCGGTATCATTTTTGCATTTATGCAATTGGCAGTCATTTCGCGGCTATAACGATTTTGAATCGCCAATAAATTATGAAATGAATTAATAATTTATTCAAAATCAGTCAATCGAATCACAGCGGCCAAGGGTCAAGCATAGACAATTGTTTCGGTTCTACAAACCTCGTCAGTATGCCTTGTACGACCACGGCATCGCATGATAGCGAAGACAATTTTGAATAAATATTTCGGTGCTTATGAACACAATTGATATTATAAATAATCAAACGAAAGACTGGTTTGCCATCTAGTTGCAATTTTTAATACTAAAATGTCCGCATTAATCGGTATCATTTTTGCATTTATGCAATTGGCAGTCATTTCAATTGCATAAATGCAAAAATGATACCGATTAATGCGGACATTTTAGTATTAAAAATTGCAACTAGATGGCAAACCAGTCTTTCGTTTGATTATTTATAATATCAATTGTGTTCATAAGCACCGAAATATTTATTCAAAATTGTCTTCGCTATCATGCGATGCCGTGGTCGTACAAGGCATACTGACGAGGTTTGTAGAACCGAAACAATTGTCTATGCTTGACCCTTGGCCGCTGTGATTCGATTGACTGATTTTGAATAAATTATTAATTCATTTCATAATTTATTGGCGATTCAAAATCGTTATAGCCGCGAAATGACTGCCAATTGCATAAATGCAAAAATGATACCGATTAATGCGGACATTTTAGTATTAAAAATTGCAACTAGATGGCAAACCAGTCTTTCGTTTGATTATTTATAATATCAATTGTGTTCATAAGCACCGAAATATTTATTCAAAATTGTCTTCGCTATCATGCGATGCCGTGGTCGTACAAGGCATACTGACGAGGTTTGTAGAACCGAAACAATTGTCTATGCTTGACCCTTGGCCGCTGTGATTCGATTGACTGATTTTGAATAAATTATTAATTCATTTCATAATTTATTGGCGATTCAAAATCGTTATAGCCGCGAAAATTGTTTTTGATTTATTTTTTGTAGATGTTTTTGTAAATTATGTATTATTTTAAATTTTATGGTAATTTTAGTACAAGAAGTTTAACTATGCAATTAAATTAATTTTTTTTTGTGTTATTTTTAATGAATAACATTTTAGTTCTTACTAATTTAAATCAGTGTTGTTTTGTAACCTATAACAACCAAATTAACAAGCAGCAATATACTTCAACGAACATGTCAAAATTATAGTGTAATATAAATTGTATTCAAGTTAAATATTTTCATCATGAAGCAATATAAGAATATAACATTACCAGCTTCAATACCCCACCGTAAATATGTACAAGAATCAGAATCAAAACATGATCAACTCACCAAGCAAGTACTAAAATCAAAACTAGGATTAAATTCTGATCAAATGTCTAGTCAAACTCACTCTAAAGATAATTATGATTTAAAATCAGCTCAAATAAAAATTATTCAACTTGAAAAAACTATTGTTAGAGCAGCACATATGTTGCGTTCTAAAGATGATAAGATTGAAAATCAGAGCACTCAACTGCGAAAGCTTAATACAATGTACAATAATATTTTAGATAACATGGAAACTATATACTATACTTCCGATCAAACGGTTAACCTTTTAGATAAAATGCGAAGAAAATTAAAAGAATGTTGTCTTAATAATGAAATGGGATTATTGACAAGAAATAATATGTCAAAATGTGATACATCAATTGATATAAATCCACAAATTTCAAATCTGGCTACACTTAAAGTATTTCCAACTGCTTCTAAATGTATAAATTGTGATAGCAAATATACAGTAAAGTCAATGGCATCGACAACTAGTGACTTGATTAATCCAAATATATTAAGCAAGTCTAGTAACGTTGAAATTAACATGCAACATAGAATCAAGCCAATTCCTGCAAAGAAAAAACGCCTTGTTGTAAAACGTAATGTTAAAATTCCTTCTAAAAATGATTCAAATGTAAAAATAGTACCTACTACTGACACAGAGATTGTTCCTTCCGGAGATGTAAATGAAGCAATTAATGATGTTAAGCTAAAAAGTATTGGATCTAAACTTACAGACTCATTAGAAACCAGACAAGCAATGGTTTATAAGCAAGTGATAGGTTCAACTTTAAAAACACAATCAAAAATGGAAAACGTCAAACATATTATTGACAGTTTAAGTAACAATAGAGATTTTGCTTCGGCTATAAAGATGATTAAGGCGTCAAATAGTTTTAATAATAATTATCCTAAAAATATAACTAGATTTGCTAAACCTAAGCCTAAATTGGTAAATTCTGTATATAATATCTGTAGTTCTGGAAATTTTTAAAGATGAATTATATATAACTTGATACAAATTTTAATAAAAATTATGAAAACAATTAATTTTATTTATTTTTTAATTCTATGCTTTTTTTTCCACTTGCCATAGTGGAATTAATATAAAATACATGTTGATATAAATTATGAATGATGCTCTAACTTTAAAACTGTTATTTTTGTAACGATTATGTATTTTTGTATCTTGTATGAATATAACAGAAATAAGTGATTATATGCTCTATTGATATGTTTATTTGCATACCTTTATTTATTATTTAAACTATCTAGAATTTATTAACAGTTTTAATTTTTTGAAATTTTGAAATTTTTTATTTGAATTATGTTTTACTTGATTTAATATTGTAAAATTTATCCACGATTTCAACTAATAAAAAGTTAAATTTTATCACATTAACTTTCTACAGAAAATAACTTTTTTTTTTTTCATTAGGTTTTTATATAAATTTAATTCGCTATTTGCTTAATATTTTTATTAGTGATACACTTTTTTAAGTGTGGTTTGCTAATTATATACAATTACGTTAATAATTTATATACTGATTAAATTTGCAAAACATGCGATAAACTTTAATGAAATTGTGCATTCTATTGTGCATATTCCTACATGCATTATTTTTAGATTTGTAACACTGAAATCTTTTAGATAATATAGCAATTATGGTGAATGCGCCGGGTGTTCTGCTTACAATGATAATGCAACTAGATAAAACTAGAAAGAATATATTTAAATATTTTTATCAGATTTAACTTGTTTCAATGGTAGCATATATTGTTGCGCAAGTATATATGAATTTATTGTAGCCAACTATATCAAACAACAATAAAACTATTTTATTTGCGGAATTGTAAATATCATATGTGCGGACGGTAAAGTTGGAATAAAGTTTCAACATATCCTGGCAAATTTAGTTTGGTAACAGTTATTATGAAATCATATTTTAAATAAATTTTAAATCTTGATTTTTTAGTTTTATTATTATTATTAAAAATGTATTATAATTAATTATACCTGATAGTATCACAGAAATCAAAATTATACAAAACAAGTGATTTATGAAAAATAGTTAACGGTCTTGTTTATAAAATGACATTTTACGAAAATAAACTTAAGTGCACAATATGTTTTTGTTATTAAAAGTAAGGTATTTCTTACCGGATATTGCCATTAATTAACACCATTTATGGCACAATCCGTAAATTTTAACATTTTAATGTCTATTTATTTTAATTTTCATATTGCTGTTGGTTTAGATGCATTGATTTTATAATAAGTAAAACTTTAAATGTTTCATCAATTTTTATATTATAATATTGTCATTAATTCTATTTTCAACCGCTGCAAATTCTTTGCATCAATCGAAAAATAGAATTGTGTATTCGGCGAATAAGTGGTACTTTTTTTGTAAGGGGTTAAATACATTACGCTTATTGTGGTTGGTTCTTGGTTACCCGTATATTTACTAAGACCCTTAACCTTTATTTTATAAGTCTACAACACTATGTATTTTTGAAAAAATATATGAAGAAGAGAGGAAATGTCTTCTAATGAGACAGATGTAAAGCAATAATTTCAAATAAAGCCTAGTTAAATAGGTAAATTTTTACAAATGCCACAACGACATATGTAGCGCTCGTTACTATTTGTTCAATCGGATAACCCAATAATAATATGTATTGTTGGTTTTCAAGTTTTAACTTTTCTATTTTTTTTGTGTTGCCGTTATTTTTTATGCTTTTATTAATGGTCTTCCAGTTGCTTGCACATTTTACTATGGATTGCTAATGATTTTTTTTTTTACTTTATTCTGTACTTTTATTCTGATGTTCTTCTAACGAGAGCACTTTACCAGTGTATGTATTGGGTTATTTGCACCGCAAAACACATTTTCTTTAGGTATATTTAACACAAAACATCCATGCCCTGGAAGTATAGTGTAAAATGGTAGTTTATTTCTATGTTTTTCAATTCTTCACAATGTCACCAAGGGTATAAGAGTCTGCGTGCTCATTTAACAACGTTTTGAGCTACAATTTTTGTTTTTTTGTTTGTTGTTTTAGTTGTTTTCTTATAGTGCCGGATCGCTTTTGAGCAAAGAGGTTTATGGCAATTGTTTTTGTTATTGCTTATACAGTCTAAGTTAAGACTGTTCTGTAGGAACTTGTTATTTTTATTTCTATTTTTCTTCTGGCGTTTTCTAGAAATAATTTGTATTTTTTAATGTTACAGTTTTTGTTTTTATATACATTTTTTATTACTTTACGTTTTTACCTTTTACGTTTAGCCTGATTTGTGCCAGTGCCAAACTAGTAGTTTTTTTGATTTTTGTTTGACTTCTATTAAGTAAGTGGGGTCTCATACTTCAGTTTTATATTTATCGCAAGGTTATCTTAAAATTTGATTGTAGTGTCCCCATGACAGATCTTGATTATAATGTCTTTAATTCTGCTTTTTAGGACTATAACTTTTGTTTTTTGTTTTGCCAGTTGTAAGCTTATCTTCTTGATTGACTTTCTAATCATATAATACTTTTTTTTGCGTTATAACCGGAGACTGGCTCAGTTGGGTGAAATGGTCTGGTTGAACAATTTGCTAATCTGACAATGAACAGCTACTGTGTAGATTACCTAAAGATTTCAAGAGTATGGGTAATAATTTTGTTGAAAAATTAACAACCAATTATTAATATAAACTAAAATCTAAATTCCAACATGACTTTAAGGTTCCTGACTGCCTTAAATACAGAATGCAAGCCATTAATCGGAGAATAAAGTTACTAAAGTACCTTATTATATCAATAATAAACAAAACACACTTTTCTTCTATAATTTTATCATCTTTTGGAAAAGTCAATTTTAGCTGCATTGCTTCATAATTATCAGGACATATTTAATGAAATTACTGGACTTACCACAAAATATTATAATCGGTTGTTAGACCAAACTTTGTTCCAAGTGAAACTCACCATATCTTTTTGCCAATCGCAAAGCAGTGCAAAGGGAGTTGGACAAAATGGAACAGAATGGTTTTATAAAACAGAGTAATTTGTCATAATGTTTGCCATTAGTAACTGTTAAAAAAAAATGAATCTGTTCGAGTCTGCTTAGATGCTTGCAAATTAAATAGTATAATAGAGTCAGACTCCGAATTGCCGCGTTCGGTAGAAGATATAATAGGTAATATTGGTAAGGTTCAATATATGTAAACACTAACAAATTCATATTGGCAGATACCATTACATCCGAGCGTTAAAAGATATCGGTCTTGGTGTTATCATTTTAAAATACTCCCGTTTGGGTTTAAAACGGCTGTATCTTTTTTTACGCGGTGTATTGATACTGTTATAGGCCCTGAATTTTGCAGTTTTACCGTCTTGTACATAGATGACATTTTTGAGACTTTTGAAGATCATAGTGTACATCTGGACAAAGTGTTTACTAGATTAAGTTGTGCTGAATTTACTTTTAAACTTGGAAAATGTAATTTTTTAAAGTCAAAGGTTGTATTTCTTGATTACGTATTAAGTAATATAAAAATAAAGTCTGATAAAAGTCGGGTGCAGTCAATAATAGACTATCTGCTCTCGTAAAACTCTGAACGACTACATAGTTCTCTAGGTCTTTGTAATTACGACAGAGCGTTTTGTTCTATGTTTGCCCTAATTTTGAAACTTTTGGTAGCATTATTAAAATCTAAATCAAAGTTTAGACATCTGCCTTTAATAAACTAAAGAAATTAGTTTTGTAAGAAATGTTACTTTACAACTCGAATTATGCTCATAAATTCTATGTTCAAGCAGACGCTTTAGGTTTTGGGTTAGGCGCATGTTTATGGCAGATGATTGATTCGCAAAAACATGTAATTGCATATGCCAGCCGCTTATTACTGCTCAGAGATCGTAACTATAGCGTGCCAAAGAAGGAGGCATTATCCGTAGTTTAGGCTATCATTTTTTAGGTCAGCATTTTACGGTGTTAAGCGACCATAGATTCCTTGTGTATTTAAATACCTGCCAATTATTATTGGCTAGAATAACAAGGTTACTCTCACTGCTCCAAGAGTTTGACTACAGTGTTATGGATATTTTCGAGAAAGAAAATAGCATTGTCGACATCTTATCTTGGAACCCGCCTCTCCGTTTTAATACTCCAATTGATTAATGTTTTAATGTTTTACTGACCAAAGGAGAAAAAAATACAGTAGAATTTAACGAGTGCATGGCTAGTCTTTCTTGCAAACAAAAGAATGGCTTTTTCTTATCCCGGATTAAGAACAATTTAAAGGACCCGGATCATATTGATAATTCCTAATTTATTATCCATATAAAAATGTTATTTTTTTGAAAAAGAGATTTGCAAGGAGCATACTTTTGTATTCCTAAAAGTTTTATCCTAACCATTATCAACATATTCTACATCTCGATAGTATGGTGGAAAATTTTTGTTTTTTTTTGTTTTTTGTTTTTTATTATCCCATTGCATGTTGTGCAAGTTGCAGAACATGGTATTATGGGTTTTATTTATTATAAGTTTTTAATTTTGTTCATTTTTTATTTTATTTTTTAATTCTTTTTTTAATTTTTTTATATTCACTTCACTTTTTATATTATGTGGCAAGTTATTATAATATATGGAACCTTTTTTTAATAAACTATTGTTTACTTTGTTTGTTCTATTTTTTATTATATGTATGTCACTTCTACGCCTAGTGTTTATATCGTGTACTTGCTTATTTTTTTGCATATTTATGTTGCTTTTAATCATTTTGTGTTTTATTAGATGGATTATTGTGCTTTGGCTTATTTTTATCATTTCAGAGACAGTGAATATATTCCTGTTTTTGTATAGCTGCTTGTTTCTGTTCTTCTATTTAAATTATATATTATTTTTATTAATTTGTTTTGTTCTTTTTGTATTTTGTTTATGTTATATGCTGTAATGTTTCCCCAAACATTTATGGCATAGTTAACTTTTGATGCAAACAATGAGTGTTTCCGAGCTCGATATATTGCGCCTATGGTTCATCTATATGTTCGTTCCATTTCAAATCTTCGTTTATTAACATTCCTTAATATTTAGTTTGTGGCACTTGTAGTATAATTTTGTTTCCTATTTTTAGTTGTAGATCTGGTTTTATTTTGTTTTTCTGAAAGAAAATAATATAATTGGTTTTTTGGCATTTATTGTTAAAAGATTGTTGTTAAACCATGTATTCAATGCCATCAAATCTTGATTAGTATTTTTTCAATTTCCGTTTTATTGCTTCCTTAATGAAGAATGCAAGTATCGTCCGCGTACATATACAGGGTGTCCGGAAAATACGTGTACAACGTTTGACGACAGACTCCTGACGTCAAAATAGGTCGATCTAAGCCGACTTAGTTATATCCAAAATTGTCTCGTTTAGCCGGTAGAGGGCGTCAAAAATTTGTAAATATTAAAAAGAAATTACCTGTAACAATAATTTTTTAAGTGACCTTGTTGCTATGGCGTTTAATAATTTGACAATTATTGACAAATTGTCACCAGTCTATGAAATTTACTCAAGTATACGATCAACATTCTTGAATTACAAGTTCATTTTACCATTAAAAATGGAAAATTATACAAACTCTCAGAAAGTTGACATGGTCCTGGTATACGGGTTTTGTCAATGAAATGGGCGTCAGAGTGTTAGGGTTTACATGGAGAGGTTTCCCAACCGTCGAATACCAAACCACCAAACATTTGCCAATATTGAGCGTCATCTTCGGGAAACGGGCAGTTTTGAGAAAAAGTTTGAAGGCAGGGGTCGTATGCGAACAACTCAAACTGTGGAAACAGAAGAGATGATTCTGGAAAGAGTTGAAGAAGAACCAAGTACCAGTACCCGTCTCTTAGAACGTGAGTTAAATGTTCCTAAAACGATTGTCAATGAAGTTTTAAGAGAACAGTTGTTACATCCTTACCACATACAAAAAGTCCAGGAACTTTTACCGACTGATCCCCCCATGCGGCTTACATTTTGTCAATTTATTAGAAACAAAAGAATCCTTGTTCCAAATTTTTGTAGAATAATTATGTTTACTGACGAGGCATGCTTTACAAGATCTGGGGTAACCAATCTGCACAACGAACATATTTATTCCGATGAAAATCCACATGCCATTAAAGTTGCACATCATCAGCATCAATTTAAAATTAATATTTGGGCAGGTATTATTGATCACTACCTTATTGGTCCCATTGTTATTCCAGACAGGTTAGATGGAAATATTTATTTAAATTTTTTGCAAGACACATTACCAATTCTTCTGGAGAATTTGCCCCTTTTACTTCGGAGGGAAATGTGGTATATGCATGATGGTGCCCCGCCCCATTTTTCCGTTGCCGTTCGGCAATACTTACATCATCAATATCCCATCCGATGGATTGGAAGAGGCAATGATGCACCAGTAAAATGGCCACCACGTTCTCCTGAGTTAAATATGTGTGACTTCTTTTTGTGGGGCGCTATTAAAACAGAAGTTTACAAGACTCCGGTAAACACACGCGATGACTTATTGCAGCGGATTTTAAATGCAGGCAACCATTTTAATAATCCCGAGACATTAGATAGGGTCCAATATCATTTTTTAAAGAGTGTTAATAAGTGTATTCAGCAAGATGGCGGTCATTTTACACATTTGCTTAAGTAATGTTTTTGTTTTACTTAGTTTCTTACAATAGATACTTTTAACTTTGTTATACTTTTGTTTTTTTTTGACGCCCTCTACCGGTTAAACGAGACAATTTTGGATATAACTAAGTCGGCTTAGATCGACCTATTTTGACGTCAGGAGTCTGTCGTCAAACGTTGTACACGTATTTTCCGGACACCCTGTATAGTGTGCCTTTTATTTGAACTTCTTCGATGTCGTTTATATATAGATTGTATAGAATTGGGGCTAAAACTCCTCCTTGCGGTATTCCGTATTCCGATGTGGTTTGTTTATTATATATTCCGTCAATCTTTGTTTGTTGCTTTCGGTTTTTTATGTAGGACTTAAATAAAGCATAGCTCTGTTTACGGATTCCCATACAGTTTAATTTTTCTAGCAATTTTTTTTTGGATATTGTATCAAACGCTTTCTTTAAATCAATAAATGTTGCTACCGCGTACATCTCTTTATTTAATATTGTTTTTATTTTATGTACAATATCCGTTACAGCTGATGTTCTGCTCAAGTGTTGTTGGAATGAGTATTGGTGTTTGCTTATTAAGTGATGTTCTTCTATGTGCTTTGTCAGTCTTTTGTGTATTACCTTTTCGACAATTTTTGAAAACGTTGATAATTGCGCTATTGGTTTGTAATTTTCAGGTAATGTTCTATCTCCGTTTTTAAAAATAGGTATAATTGCAGTATTTTTTAGTTCGTCTGGAAAAACACCTTTCTTGATTATATTGTTGGTTAGTTTCTTTTATTATGGTGTGTGTTATTGTGTTTTTTCCGAGAGCAGCAATTTTTTTAAGGTTATCTATTATTTTTTCTATTTTATCTTCATCGGTGTTGTACTAATAATAATAATAATAATAATAAACTTTATTCATGTTTGCCAACATATTTACAAAACGTAATATTGGATATGAAATGTCAAAAATGATAGACCTAGAAAGAAAAAAAATACAATTCTAATATAGAAATATAGACTAACATATACTCTACTATACAATTTATATGTCTAAATTAGCAAAATTTAAAAATTCTTCGATGGAATAAAAAGCTTTCGAAATAAGATAATGTTTAATTAAAGTTCTAAATTTGCAAAAACTTAGTTGTCTAGTTTCAATTTTTAACTTATTAAATAATTTAACCCCGGTGTTAAAATAAGATTTTTGAAACAGTTGTGTTTTATGTACATCCACTGTAAGTAGTGATCCGTGTCGGGTATTATAATTGTGGTACTCGGATGGAGCATGAAAAGATGTTTTATTTAATTTTATATAACAGAATGCTTTAAATATATATATTGAAGGAAAAGTTAAAATTTTATGTTTAATAAAAGTGTCCTTACATGACTCTCTATAACCCAGATCAAAAATTAATCTGAGAATTCTTTTCTGCATCAGAAATACTTTTTGAGATTCAGATGCGCGTCCCCATACTAAAATCATATAAGATACATGAGAGTATACGAGAGCATAGTACATATTTAATAGCGTTTGGTTTGTTATCAGCTGCTTTAATTGTAAAATTTGAAAATAAGATTTATTTAGTTTGTTTATTATACAAGTTATGTTTTCCGACCAAACTAACTTAGAATCAATAATCAGGCCTAAAAAAGTACAACTTTGTTTTAAATTATATAAAATATTATTTACTGAAATTCTAAAATTATCCGGCAAAATTTTACGCTTTGCAAAAAATACACATTCTGTTTTTTTATGATTGGCAATAAGCTTATTTTTTAAACACCAGGTATTAAATTGAGTAATAGCTGTTTTTACTTTAACCATAAGTTCTTCTGGATTTTCTGCAGATATTAAAACTGTGGTATCATCAGCGTACATTATTACTAATCCTTCTGTTACAAACTCTGGTAGATCATTTATAAACATTAAAAATAACAAGGGACCTAGTACAGAGCCTTGTGGAACCTCCATTTCTAAACCTTTCTGTTTTGATGTAGAGTTTTTAATTCTTACAAACATATTACGGTCAGTAAGGTAAGAAATTATAAAACTTGCTGCAATACTTCTAAAACCTAAACTGTGCAATTTAATAGCCAAATAATCTATATTTACACTGTCAAACGCAAGCGACAAATCAAAAAAAAGTCCAATGACATATTTATTTTGGTCATTTTCGCAAATGACAAATTTAATTAATTCTAGTGCAGCCGTTTCAACAGATTTATCTTTACGAAAACCATGTTGGCACGTAGAAAGAATATTATATTTGTTTAAAAAGATTGTTATTTGTGTATTTATAATTTTTTCAAAGACTTTTGATAATGTTGATTACACCGAAATTGGTCTGTAGTTACCTATATTATTAGTTTCTCCTTTTTTAAAAAGCGGAGTAACGGCAGCTGTTTTCAAAACACTAGGAAAACATTTAATATTAATTGACCAATTAAACAAAAATACTAAATGATTACTAATCAGATTACTTAATGTTTTTATTATTCTGCTTGATAATTCATCATTTCCAAAAGAATTTTTTGGATAAATATCTCTGATTGCCGATCTTACATCAATAATGTTAATTTCCTGTAATACAAACGAGTTTGCAATATATTTTTTTGTAGTGGTACAAACATTATATGGAGATGAGTTAAACACATTATTAACATTAGTTGATGCAACAGTTGAAAAATATTCAACAAACTCATTGGCCACTAACCGAGGGTGCGTTATTTGTAGTTGATCATTGTTTAATAATGCAATATTAGTCTGCAATTTGGTCTTTCCTAAGTTTTCATTGATTAAAGTCCAAGTTGTCTTTATTTTGTTATCTGATTCATTAATTTTTTTAGTATAATAACTCTTTTTACATGCAACTATATTTTTCCGATATTGTTTTTCTTAGATTTGTACAAGTTTTTTAAATTTACATCATTTGAATTGTTTGTTAACCAAAACATTTCCTTTAGGTATTTACCTTCTTGAACAATATCTTGTGATATCCATTGTTTGTGCGATTGCGCTTGTTTTCTTATTACTTGCTTTGGGCAAGATTGATCCAAACTACTTAATATAATGTTAATAAAATATTTGAATGCGTTCTCTAAGTTATCACATTGGTAGAGTCCGTGCCAGTTAGCTATACTAACTAAATGAATTAATTTTTTAACATTAAAATCGGAATATATTCGGGTTGAAAATACCTTAAAATGAGGAATTTCAGATTTGATTGAAATATTTAAAAGTAAACTAAGATGATCTGCTACAACAGGATCTACCAATTTACAGCTATAACTTTTACTACTTAGGTTAGTAGCTACGTAGTCAATACAACTTGAAGATGTATGACCCAGTACATTTGTGAAAATTCTAGTTGGTTGATTATTAGGCAAACTGAGTTGAAAAGAATTAAAAACATTTATTAATGCCTTTTTTTGAGTTGACTCTTTTAAATAATCAATATTTATATCGCCACATATTAATATATTGTTTTGTTTTGAATAAAGACGATTTAAGACATAATAAAGTTTATCGTTAAAAATGTGTACGTCGCCAGTCTGTGATCTGTAGACAGTAATAATTTTTAATTTAAAATTTGAAATTGATATAGTTATTCCACATACCTCAAAATGCTTTTCCATTGAAAAATTATCTAAAAATGCTATTGTTTCATGTTTTAAATGTTCTTTTACATAGATTGCAACACCACCGTGTATATAATATTTACGAGAAAAATGATTTGTTGTACATTTCCATTTCTTTTTCTATTTGTTTGGTAATAGTTATTTTTTTTTTAATTTGGGATATTTGTTTAGTGTTTCCTGAGCTAGTTTTTTTTCCATTTTTTGTAAAATAATTGTTTATAGTGTTAGCTACTTTTTCGCTGTCAGTTATTGTTTTGTTTTGTTTATTTACTTTAGTATTTATTGTCTTCTTCTTTTTTACTGTTTTTTTTCCAAGAATATTGTTTATTTCAAATCAAGTTTTCTGCATATTGTCTTCTGCATTGTTTATTTTGTTTTTATAATACTCAAATTTACGTTTATTTATTTGAGATTCTGTTTTTTTTTAATTTCTAAATATTTTTTTTTTAATAACTATATTTGTAGGATTTAATTTATGTCGTTCATAGTAGTGATTTCTGTTTTTTTGTTTTTTCCAATATATCTAAGTTTATCCAGTCATGTCCTTCTCTCATTTTAATTGTTTTAGTAGTGGTATTTTGTTTAATATTTCTTTCTATAGTTGTAGCAAGTTGTTCAAAAGAGTGTATTTCGTTTATGTTAGCATATTCAAACATACATTTTACTTTTGTATAATTAATTTTTATTTTGGTTTTTGTAATAAATGGTTGTTTTGCATTCTGATACACATGATGATATTACAGCTGCTTGATCTGTAATTGAAAATGGGAGCAGTTTTGTCTGTGTAATTTTGTTTTTCTTTGGGTTGGGTCAATAATACATAATCAATTATACTTCTATTAGTATCATATTTATCTGTTCTTGTATAATCATCTATGGCAAGTTTATTTATAATTGTGTAACCAGATTCGTGAGTTATATTTTTATATAAAGTTTGTATATTTTCATGTTTAAGAAGATCTATATTAATATCGCCCATTATTATATGAGGTCTTTTTTCTGGAAGTATTTTGTTTTCCAGTATATTGCATAGTTCTATTAGATTTATATTCGGTGGCTTATATATTAATGTTATAAATGTTTTATGATCTTCAATCCATATTTTAATTATTTGTATGTTATTTATTGTATAATTTATTTTTATACTATAGCTAAGATGATTTTTCATATATAATACTTGTTCTCCACCTTTTTGTTGATTTCTTTCGTTGTGTATATGATTATAATTGTTTAACGTAAAATGTTCCATTTTGTTTTTATATATCCATGTTTCGTTTAGTGCAATTATGTAATAATGTAACAAAAACATGGTTTTATGGCTTTTGCGGCTTATAGACAGGGTATAAACTTAAAATGGCGCCAGATTTGGATTCTACGGAAAATTTTTGATTGATTTCATTAGTAAATTTATTTTTTTGAGTTATAATTGCGGTTTTTAAACAAAAAATGGGATTAAGTCAAAAAACGTCAAAAATACTTAAAAAAATTGTAGAATTTTTTTTATGGGTTTTATACCCTCATATACCGATCAAAGGACTACTAATAATTATAGAAACTAAAAAAAAATACATAAGCAAGTTCCTCAACGCACCCCCCCTAGCTCTGGTCCGTTTGAAATGGAATTGCCCCTATATCAACAGCCGTTTTGATTCTTTTTGCCTCTGATTTATCTGTTTCTCTTGCATAGATTTAACCTTCATTTACCCATACGTATTTAATTCTTTCTCGCTTAAGTTGTCTTGCCTCGAAAAATAATTTGTTTTTGTTATAAGTTAAATGTTCATTTATATAAAATTTCTGATTTTCTCCTTCTAGGCCACATTCTTCTGTTTTAATAGATTTAATTTTTTTCTTTGCTCCAAACCCATATCTCTATTGATTGTATTTGTATATTTAACAATAATCGCCGAATCGTTATATTTCGGCGATTTTCTACAATGGGCAATTTTTTAATGTCTTTCCCTATTCCTTTCATTATACTTGCAACCGTTTCTTCTATCTTTTCATTTTTTTGTGATGGCACACTACGTATTATTATATTATTTTTTAGTTTTTCCTGATCATACATTTCATTCTTCATCTCTAGTTGATCGATTCGTTCATGTAAGTCATTGTTCTCTTTTTTTAGTTCTTTAATCAGTTTTGTTAAATCCTTATTGTCATTTTTGAATTGCTCAAATTGACTAGACATGAACTGCATGGACTCTTCGATACTAACTAGTTTTGATTCAATTTCTATCATAGTTAATGTAAGATCCTCTTTATTTTGATTTCTTTTTGATCCCATCTTGCTTTTTATTAATAATATTATTATTAAAAAACGACAATAAATATAAAATAAATAGAACAAAATTGAGTACACACAATAGTTTTTTTGTTAAAATTTAAAATATCTACAGACCAGTTTTTTCTTGGGGTCGTTGTTCCCAATATATTGATACACTTTTATTTAAGCACGGTAGAATATTAAAATATTAAAATCATAAGTAACTTATACTGCGATTAAAATTTTGTTATTTACACAACACATATGAATTTAACACCACTTTAAAAATGCATTTGCACACATTAAAATTTTATCACATTGTTTTATACCTCTTAATATCACAGTTTTCTTTAGAGCCGACACGTTCGGCCGTCCGTACTGTTGTTTAGCATATCAGAAAAGACTACATAATGACGTTAAAAAAATAATTAAATTGTATGGTATATGTCAGACCACAAAGGTATCAATATTACCTAATCCTACACATTAAGCAATAATACCAAAAGGCGTTAATGATTTGCATTAGCATAGCATTGGACCTATATTGACCACTACCTACTTCTATTGGAGTCGTAGATGTGTTCACCAAATGTCACATTATATTCTTTAAAAACCGCCACAACGTACTCGGTATTGCGTCGTCTTACTTCGGATCTTTTTCTAAAGTTTAATTACCCAAAACCAATTTTGGCAGATCACTGATCACAGTTTACTTCTTTTAAGTGGTATGATAGTTTAAAATTTTTAGGGATACAATTGGTGCATTGTTCAGTTTGGCATGCATAAGTCAGAAAGATTAATGCAAGAATAAGGAAGGCTGTTTTGCGTATTTTGCTACAAAAAGCACACTTGTTGGAGACTAGAAGTTTAGAAAATTGCACATCTGCTAAATAACGTAGTCCATGAGTCTACCCGTTTGACGCTTTTCAAACTGCAATTAGCTAAACCGCCAAACCTGATATTGTCTTCGCTGATTACCTTTTTGCCGACAGAAAATACAGCTTATGATAATCACAATAAACTGTATTTAGCTCGAGAAACCTTTTTAGGAAAAGCCTAACGTTGCATGGCATCCCATCCTGGTTGTCTTTACTCATTTTTTTAACTAGAAAGTTTAACACTTTTACGGATCAATTCATTATTGTCCGCTATATTTAGCCAAACTAAGAAGTTTATGTTACTTTTTGAAAGTCCTTATTGCATAAAGAAAAAAGTAGCCGATGTTACTTTTATACTAGAAAACCCAAAAAATCTGATAGAACGAGGTTTGTTCTACGACTCTCACAAAAAGAGTTATACAACGCCTACTTCTTAATGTTTATTTTGTCGAAGTTTGGGAACAAATGATAAATGATTGTTAATTTTCCAACAAGATTAATTATTACCCATACTCTTGAGAACCTGAGCTACGCTACAACTGCAAAAGGCGAATAAAAACAAACAATACTACCGTTACTGAGATGCAAGGTCATTACATGCACAAGTCTGTGCAAGTCTGCACGTAACAGCAATTATAATGCGGTCACATAGTGCAAGTAGCTTTACTGCAGTAACTGACAAGGTTAGCTTGGATGCTAGCTCACGCTGTGTAAACAGGCCTTAATATAAAATTAGTGTTTATTTAATCATAATTAGACCAGATACTAGGCCTTGTCGGAATCTACAGCGCGTCTTCATTTTCTCAATTAACGGGTGCAAAAGTGTATACTTGTGTTTTCAAGAACATATTAAAGGCAGCTTGTGCAGTAGTAACACAAACATAAGCCTTATATTATTGGTTCATGCAAATGAAAAAACAAAAGTTAATGTGCTAACTCCGTATAGCATCTCTACTCTCAATAGACTATTATAGTAAATATTTCCAACACGGAGTTTTGTGGCACACATACAAGTTTTATCCAGGGTTTTTTGCACACGTTGTATTTTTGTGTAGGGTGTGCAGTTATTTGACAAGTAACATTAAGTGTAGAGTAGTTTTTTCTGAACCTGTGTTGGTTTTTGCTGAGACTTCTATTCTAATTCTTTTATTGAAATGTGCCTATAGAATTTTTCTAGAGTGTTTAGTAGGTAAATGGGTCAATATGTCTTGTCTTTGCTTTTTTGGTAAGTTACTCAATTAATACTAGTTCTGCTTTTTTTTTCAGTTTGTTGGTTTGTTTGTTGGAAAGATGTCTTGCTTTATAAGTTTGTCAATCATTTTTATACAGAACTGCGAATTTTGTGTGCTCCGATAATTTTTGGCGGTCTTTGTATGTTGTTTTGTCTTGCTTTAAAAATAGTTTGATCGGGTGGTTTTGGTTTTAATTTATTAGTGACAATTTTGTATGATTTGCACCACATGCCCAAGTTTAGTTCCTTGCATTTTTTTTTTCTATGTTATCTTTATGGAGTCTGTTATAGCTTTTTATAGAGTTTTTTATCTCTTGCGTATGCCTATTATGCATGTTGCAGCAGGTTGACATCTTTTCTTTTTGTCATTTATTTTTGTTACAGTTCTTTTGGCTTTTATATACTTTTTCTAACTTGCAATATTTTTACTCTATCAATAAATTGGTTACTCTTCCTCTTTTATTGTTCAATGTTCTTATGCAAGTTGTAATTATAGTTTTATTTAGATTATTAGCGATGTGAATTGTTTCTTTTGTGTTTTGATCTAAGTTTGCTAGGAACACATTTTTTTGGCTATTGCGGAAAACTCAGCACATGTTACTCAGGTTTTTTTCTTTGCCCATATGCCAGTTTTTAATTTATGTTATCATCTTAGTCGAGCAAAACGTGACGTTTTTCTAAAGTTGATACTTAAGATACAGAATTTGTTTTTGTTTCTTAAATGCGCTACTATGTTTTTTTTTCTATCAAAATTCCCAATAATAAATTTTGTTTTTTTTGTGTTTTTTTGTTTTTTTCTTAATTTTATCAGTCATTTTTGTGTTGCTTAGTTTTTTTTATTTGTATAGAAATAATAGGAGTACATAACCGTAAATTTAAGTGATATTTTCTATTCTCATTACTTCTTGGTTTTGTTGCTTGAAATTTTGTATTGTCTGGGATGTATGTTCCTGAGTCTTCTGGTTTGGTTATTTATTTATTTATTTATTTACTAGTCAACGGAAACCATTACAAAATAAGTATATATTTACAAATTAAAAAACATAAATTAAACATAAAACAACTAATATTAAAAATAAAAATAAAACTTAAATAGTTACAATATATAAAAAAGGTTAGGTATGGGTGACAAAAGCACGTCGCAGGGTATTAAAAGAATCTTAAAAAAAATCCACTTTAACTTTGTTGGCATGCCGCAAAATACGTGTAGATGCAAAGTGCACCGCATGATCAGTGCGTTTGAACGGTATATGAAATAAATAGTCATTGCATAAAACTGAAGCTGGGACATGAATACCTATAGAACTGAGCAAGTCAGGACAGTCAATAATCTCACTCTACACAATGTAGAGAGCAGTTCCGTGTAGCTGCCTGCAACGTTGCATTTATACGCCAAAAAACGAACAAACTTTTTTTGAATCTGTTCAATTTTTCCTTTACTGACGGCGGTGTATGGTGACTACACATTGGAACAATACTCAAGGTGAGGACGTACTAGAGCGTTTTAAAGGATAATTAGAGTACGATGATCACAAAACTCTTTAGAGTTACGCTTGACAAATCCTAAAAGTTGATAAGCTTTAGCCACAACAGTATCGGTATGTAGTGTAAATCAAAGGCTTGAATCAAACGTAATGCCTGAATCACAAATAGTGTTAACTCTTAACAACATTACATTCATAAAAAAGTAACCATACATCACCGTAGACTGACGTCTAAAAAATGTCATCACTTTGCATTTATTTAAATTAAGTAGTAAGTTATTAGCCTGAAAAAATCGAAAAAATCTGTACTTCTTCATTAAGTAGTACAGCATCATCTAAAGACTGAATTTTTATAAAGATTTTTATATCGTCCGCAAATAATAAACAACGCGCATTAGAAAAACAGTGTACCACATCATTGATAAAGATATTGAACAGTAATTGTCTTGTGGAACACCCGAGGTAACATCAATATTACGAGAAACGCACTGACCAATGCGCACAAATTTAGATCTGTTAGATAAATAGGATTGAATCCACAGTAACAAGGTGCCATTAACTTCAATACCACGTAGTTTTATAATTAGTATCTTGTGGCCAACGGTATCAAAAGCTTTTGAAAAGTCAGTGTAAACTAAATCTACCTGGAATCTGTTTTCGAGCGCATCTGTTATATAAAATTCATACAACAAAAGGTTGGAAGATGTCGATTTGCCAGTTCAAAAACCGTGTTGATTGAGAGCAATTTCAGATTGCAGAATGGCAGTCAATTGACAGCTAACTAACTTTTCAAAAACTTTTGGAATAACTGATAAAATAGATATAGGTCTATAGTTTGTTACATCATTTATAGCACCGGACTTATGAATTGGAGTGACATAAGCTTGTTTCCAGCAAGTAGGAAAAGTATCCATCACCAGAGATAAGTTAAATATAAGCCATAAGGGCCGACAAAGGGCAAACGCACATTTGTTGAGAAAGAAAACTGTTAATCTATTAGGCCCTGGACAGTTATTGGGTTTTAATAGTGATAGTTTGTTGACAACTTCAGATATTTTTAAAACAAGATGCGATACATTTATGAGGGTAGGAACAGATGGTGGAGATTATGTGCTGTGTATACTCATAGATGCCATCAGCGGACTGTAAACTGACCCAAAAAAATCAGCAAAGAGATTTACAATGCCATCAGTAGTGTCAATTTGAAAATTAGCATTTGTGAAAGTAGATAGTATTCCAAAAAGCTTTAAGATTAGATTTAATCAAATCTTCCACTTTCTTAATGGGATTAGAATAACACGTATTAGCCAATTGCTTACACTTATCATGTATTAAACTAAATTTGTGGTAGTCAGCTGCTGATCTAGACAGCACATATGCTTTGTGTAATTTTTTTTTTTAAACACAAGGTCTTTTAGCTCTTTTGTAAACCGTATTGGAAATTTATAGGTTTTTTTATAACACTTATTTATATTAGGCACATAATAGTCAATTGTGTCAAAAATTAATCAATAAAAACGGTGACATGCTTCATCAATATTACAATCGACAAACATGTTATCCCACCTAGTGTTGAGAAAAACATCATTTAAAGAAACAAAATCAGCATCTTTGAAATTATATTGCGTCACGATATCTTCTCCACACCATACGTTGTCAGGTGTGTCCTGTAAAGAGTCAAGTTTCAAAACTACATCTAAAGCAGGATGTTGAAGATCGCATGGTACAATAAGATACAGCAATTCTGTAAGGTTCAAGTTTGAAGAAAATGCCAAAGGCGCAATCAATAAATCTAGCAAAACCAAATTTATGTTTAGTATGTAGTTCAATTGATGCGAATTAATATACCCAAACGTGTTAGCAACTAAAATACCTTTAAGACAAGTGGATTCCGTTCTTACACCAAATTCATTATTAATCCACAACGTTTGTGGCAAGTTGTAATCGCCAATAATATAAACAGTGTTGCATTCACTAATTAATTCTACACTTTCACAGTGACGTTGGTAAATAGAGTAATCCAAACCAGGTGGAATATAAACAGTACCTAAAATTATTTTCATACTGCCGATATCAACACAAACATACAATTCCTCATAGACAGAGCAATGACTAAGTATTTCATATAAATGATACTTATTGGACACGGCAATAAGTACGCCTCCGCCACGTAATTTTTATGTTGTAATATGGTCCAACTTTTCCTGCTAGCATCTACTTTCCTCTTTGCTGCCCAAACTAAGACTTTTGTTTTTTGGTAATTTTATTCTAGTAAATCTATTGCTGCTTTACATCTGTTTAAGTTAATCTAGATTTCTTTTATTAATTTTACTGTGTCTACATTGACACTGAGGTTGTCTTTCAAGAATACCTTGTTGATGATTTTTTTTATTTTGTCTTTGTTGAGATCTTTTTCTACGTCTAAAATTTTTATTGTTTTTTTTGTGACGGCTACCACACCAAGTTTTTTGTCAATTTTTTGTTTTGCTTTTGACCACTAATATAATGTTGTTATTTTATGGTTTGTTTAATTCTGCGATGATGATTTTTTTGTGTCTACTTTGTTATTTATGCATTTTATTATTTTGCCATACCTGCAGCCATCATTTTCTAAGTTTGTGTTCTTTTGCTTCTTAGGACAAAAATTTTGTTTTTTTTTTACCTGCACTGTCTTTATTTTGACGTGTATTGTCATTTTGTCATTTTGTTAATTAAATTCAGTAAATTATTACTTTCATGTTTTTGCATTTGTGACACAGGTTAGGTTAGGTTAGGTTAGGTTAGGCTTTTTATTTTGCCGTGTATTGCTATTTGGAGACCTTTCTCGTTAAGGGAGTAAATTAGCACTTTCCTAGCCATTCTTGTTTTTGCATCTGTGACACAAGTGAGTCTTAATTTTCCTTATCTAGCTGCCATTTTATTTATTTTTTGAATTGCTTTAGTTATTTCTTTTAGCTTTTTCAGTGTTTTAATTTTTTACTACATAAGTGTGTTTTTTGTTTTCCTTATCTGGTTTGCAGTTCTGAGCAATGATGGAGTTTTTTGTTACCTAACACTATTATTTAGGACTGTCAAAAGGAATACAACTGATGGAACTGCATAAATTATTCATGAAGAAGAGGGGATACGATAAAGACGAAGTGAACGAAGACCTTAGTAAGCTAAGAGCACATCTGAGAACAAATTATATAATTAGAGTAAATAACACAAAGATGGGAGAAAGAAGAGAATGCAGAGGAAGATGCCAGTGCAGATAAGAAAAGGCAAAATGACAAAAGAGACAGACAAAGGTAGGGGCTATAGGGAAAGAAGGGCCGGGGACAGCATTCGTGCCGCAGATGATGCGTGAAAATCCGCAAAGCAAAAACCAGCCCGCCTCAAACTAGCACCAAATGTAGGTTAGTTTAGACAGTGACATTAAAACAACAGGATTTGCGCAGAGAAGAAAACCGGAAGGTATTACCATGCGTAAGTTATTCTTAAGGGCCACTTGTTGAGAGCCAACATCTCACTACGTTCTAAAAAAAAATAAATAAAAAAAAACACTATTATTTAATGGTTTTTTATTGTTCTTCTATCACAGCGGTTACCAACTCCGGGTGATTCTATGTTATTATTTTTGCTGGGTTGCCTTTTATGTTCCCTCCACTGCTTTCTATTACGACTTCGCTTTTCTCACAGTTTGTCCTGCAGGTGGCGTTTGTTGTATAAGTGGTACTACAAACTACAAACTACTTTTTATAAATTACATTTGTGTATAGCCTACAACAAAAAACCAAGAATAGATTTCAACGGTACATCTACTGGAGTAAAATGTATGTTATTTATACAAACTGTTTGATTACGAACATTTAGATATGACATTATTCAATTACGAACTGACAAGATTAATGAAATCAAAGATTAATTTTAAAAGTGTATGAGAAATTTTATCAAATGCCTTATTGTAGTCTAATAAAACTAGTACAGTTACTTTTTTTATAGGTCACCTTAATTTTGTCGTCTAACACATGACCAAGTGCTGTGCAACAGCTGTAACTTTGTCTAGATATTTTCTTAGCTGCGTTTCTCAAGTACTTTAGATAATGTAGAAAGATGTTAGTATACATATATTTATTGTATGAGTAACACGTTCAACAAAATGGTTTAAAATCATATTTATTATTTTTGTTTTATAACTGTGGTAAGTTTGCTATGACCGTTAGGTGGCGTTATCTACCCGTAACACACGCTCTCTATGAAATGTGCTTAGCTAACTATAAGCATAGAAAATTTCAGAATTAGCGAACAGTTTGTTAGCAGCAATTTTTATTTAATAGACAAAGTTTCCGGCTTGAGAAGCGAGTTGTAGCCGGTTGTTTAGATCCAGACAAGGGTCACAGGCACCAAAATCCGACTTTAAAACAAGACACTAGAATTACTACAATACGTCAAGTCTATCATTGCATCAATGTTTACTTCTTTATGTACTAGGACATCTTTCGGTGCGCAAGAAGAACTATTCCTAACCATATTTGATATAATTTTGAAGGATTTACTTTTAAATTTGTAACAACTGAAATTTTAAAATTTACAAGCCTCAAACCAACAAAATGCTGCATGAGAAATAAATAAACAAACTTTTGTCAAACCCAAATAATGTTAACAACATCTTCAAAGCAAAATCTATGTTGCATGAGCTGGCTAGTCATGATGTATAGACAAAACACAAACATTTACTATGAGCACAGCTTGAGCTGCAACGCTAGAATTTATTTAAAACTCGCTAGTAAAACCTTAGTAGAGTGCTACACTACTCTGAAAGAAACCAACGAAAAAGTATAAGCAGTGACTAACACAATCCTAAAAGTATTATATTAATTTAAAACTTGCTAAGGGTTTTGAGTAAAATCATTGTCAATATAATACAAGTTCTCGTCAGTAAACAGGTTGTTTGTTATGCGACAATTAACATTTTTACTGAGTGCAACAAAAAAGTTTTATAGTTTGACTTCAAACTAGTAAAGAAAATAACCTAAAAAGGTAGCGAGGAAACAAATGCGGCATTGGATAGCTGAAAGTGTTTACTATTCTAGAACAAAAACACGTATTTGTCGCTGCAGTAGTATTTTTTCTGAAAAGGTTTAAAAACGAACAAATTTTGTTTGTGCCGATAACAATGTTTGTCAAAAAACACAAGCAACGGATTAATATGAAATGTTTTGTTAAATTAAAAAAAAACTCCCACTGAGTGCTATACGATGTTGAAAATGGCCTATGTTGAGAATTCTTTATCTTGTGGGCGTGTTTTCTAATGGTATGAAGTACATTGAAGGAGAGCACTTGATTATAGAATAATTTTTGAATTAAACCTTTTTTTATAAGCTGGAACTTAACACAAAATACTAAAAACAAAGTGATAGGCAAATACTCAAAAATGATAAACACTTTCTTGCACAAAAGACGAATTAATAGAACAATTCACCACTAAGTGAAAGAATTTCTAGAAAAATCTAGTTTTGTGTCGTACAGCAAATGGACACTTTTTAAAAATCCACGGCTCTAAGACATATAGTAGAAACTGTTGTAAATACTTTTATTTTATTACTATTTATCCTTGTAAGTTACAATAGTGCAATAGTCTAAAGCAGTGTGACACTTGGGTTACTTCACTATTGATTTTGACTTGCTTAGCTCATTCAGTGTTATTGTCCTTGTTTAAGTTTTACACAAAAACTATTTTTTTAATTACCGTATAAACGTATAGATTATACGCAGCACTTTTACGTTAATATTAATAATTTATATGTCACCTTTTTAGTATTTAATTATTTTAGTTATATTTGTATTTTTAATATTACTTGTTTTATGTTTACTTATAATATTTTGTTGTAGTTGTACATGTACACTTATTTTGTTATAGTTATTGTTGATTAATAAATAAGTAAATAAATAAATAAATATTGCTAAAGCAATTTACAACTGGAGTATGTTTTTACTCTCTGGCATTATCTGTTTTTATCTGCTGCTTATTATTAATTATTTAATATTGAATTATAAAAACAAACTCAATGAAAATGTTGCTTTAGTAAATTATTCTGAATTTATTTGTAATATTCTATTCATTTAAAAAGAAAACACAAATGCAGTCAGATGCAGATTCACAAAACGTAATGAGGTACATTGTTGTCATTTCAATTCACTGCATTTGTGTATCATCTGTCATTAGTAAAGCTTTTATGTTTTCTCGTATTTCGTAAGTCGAATCCATAATTGAAATTCAGTTTCCAAACAAGATTGCAATTTAAAAAATTACTTTGAATAAAAAATGTCGATTGTAATCCAACCAATGAATTGGTAAATAAATTAAGCATTTCTCCCGCTTATAGTATTTCAAAGCCAGGACGTATTGTGATGGGTCTGTTACAATTTAAGTTGATTTAAAACTCATTGGAGAAGTAAATTGAGTTTCGGGAGCATACAACTGGGCCGGAGATAATTGCTCTCTATTTGAATGTTCCTTAATTTGGTTATATCTTCAATTATTTATACAATATAATTAGTATATAAATATTATGATATATTTTTGCTACCTTAATATTTTTGAAAAGGGTAGATAATTATTGTTCTAAAAATGATTAGCTTAAATTATACGGTATATTTAGGACTAATTATGTTAAAATATTTAGAATTATGAATATACAATAGTATATAATTATTTTTATTTTAACATTATATTATATAAATGTTTAATTAACTTAAAAATGTTATTTTCAGTTGTTTTTAACAACTTATTTCTTAATTAAGTTCTTATACTTTTTTAAATATTTGTTTATGATTTGTTTTCTTTAGAACAAACTTTTATAAAATTCTTATATTAAATGAAAGAAGAGAATAAAGTCATATTTATTTCATTAATTAAAAATGTCATTACTAATTGGTATTATTTTTGTTACAGATAATTAGATTTTTGGAATTATTATACAGTAGGTAAGTTTGTAAACTTTGTCAAAATAATGTATAAAACTTTATAATATTTTAAAATATTAACGCAAATAGAGCTCCATTCTTTATAATAACACTGAGGGCGCCTTGTTTTTAGTATAAAATTTAATCATTTTTAATGTTTTTTGTTATGCATTATTATTGTTATTTTGTCTGCAAACACAATCGTTTACAAAAAATAACAATTAAAACAAATTGGTTTAGATATAAATTACATCATAAAAAAGAATAATTGCGTACATTGATAGCGTATAATAAATCACGATTGTCTGAACAAATACCAGGGAATATGAAACAACTGCGGATACAATAAAATTATGACATTAAACGAATGCTCACCAGCAAATTAAAAACACATATTTAATCTACAGAAATAAAATTTAAGTTATAATTATTTAATTAACTAGTTATTCAACTTTTCTTTTATAAATTTCTTGAATATCTCAGAGATAACAAAGTATTCACTTAAATTTTAGAGGTTGAAAGACTTGTCTAGCATAGAATCACTTGTCTAGCGTAATAATGGTTTCAGTTACCTAAGCATTTAAGTTAGTTTACCTTCCTTAGTTAACTATTTTGTTACAAAATCTTAACTTCTTGATACATTACGTAGAAAGTGTGCTATATGGTTTGCTACAAGGAAACTTGCTTTGTATTATATTCTTGTAGATGATTGATGATGTTGTTGGGTTAATTAAATTGAGACATTTATTGCTTGCGTTTTAAATATATTATAACAGATAATATGTATACTATAATGATATAACACATTTATTCAAAACTTATTGCTTCTATTGTTTACTGTTTATTATAAATATTGACAAAAGTTTATGGAAAAATTAATACTTTGAGGCATTCTGAATAGCGGACAGCTATGAAAACAATGATTACTATAAAAGTATGCATTTAAAGATTTAGTATCGGCAGCTATTTTTATAATTTGGCAGTTTGTGTATATTGTATTTTATCATATTAAAAAATATAAAAAAAATTTTATACAATATTGTAATGCTTTCAAAAATACAGAATTTATCTTATTTTTTAGGTTGTAAGGTATAAACTTTAAAAATAGTATTCTTAGAATACCGTATAAGCAAATTATTGTCATTTCAAAAACAAGGTTGTACAAAATACAGTAGGTAGATAGATAGATAGATAAATAAATTTATTTATTTCACAGGGATTGTAAAATATAAAAAAAATATATACAACAGTTGTTACGGCCATAAAACCATTTCATATTTACATTTGTATTTATAACATTTTATTTTATTTTTGTACATTATAACACTTGGGAATTTCCCAGATAAACAAATATTTATTTTTCTAGTAATTCTAAGACCATAATCCATCCCTTAATTACATATTTTCAAAACATCTGTTTTATAAAACTTTCTTGTCATTAACCAACCTTTCTCGTTCTAAATATATGAATAGATTTTATATTTTAAATTAGTATTATTACAACATTCTTTGAATAAACATATTATTATCTTATTACACTGCGTATAATTTAATTCGTAAATTTACACCTCACACTGCAACACATCCTCATGATTGTAAACCAAGGTGTCGCAAATCAACATTGGTCCTTCGAACCCGATTTCTGACAGTGCGACGAAGTCGAATAAACATTGAATTGTATAATAATCAAATATTGCAAGATGGCAGATCAAGACCTGAAGAAGCTTTGCATGCAGCGATCAATAATAAAAGGAAGCACACGATTTGAAAGCTACCTTTATTCAGACAATGCTAACGTTGTTGAGTTAGAAGAAATGTTAGCAAAAGCTAAACAAATTCTTTACGATTATGAAAAATGTCAATTTGAAATTAAACTGTTATCAGAAAGGCATCTACAAAGATAGATGTGCTTTTGAAACGCGGTTTTAAAAAATTATTGCACAAGCAAAATTGTGCATATTATCAAGATTGATAGGAGAAAATAGTATTATTCCACTAACCAAAGAAATTGCATCTAGTGAAGCTCCAGTACGCTTGCCAACAATAACACTACTTTTATTCTCTAGAAATTATGAAGAATGCCTACATTTTCACGATACATTTAAATCGTTGATTCATACAAATGGCTTATTAAATGATATTCAACGATTCCATTGTTTACGAACCAGTTTGACCGAAGAAGCTAGACATGTTCTAAATTTATTTGAAATATCAGTAGCAAACTACACTACTGCATGGGATATTCTAATAACACGATATGAAAATAAGCAATTACTAGTGCACAATTACTTAAAACCATTGTGCGAGTAGTCAGACATATACAAAGAAAATCATATTTTTGTACGCTTAATGCTAGACAACACAACAAGACATATACGAGCTTTAAATACTCTAGGCGAACAAACCGAATATTGGGACCGTATATTAATATACACTATAACTAAGAAACTTACGTATAACATGCGACGAGATGGGGAAGCTCAATTAAAATCATCAACACTGCTAACATTTAAACAATTCTGTGAATTATTAAAACAAAGATAACATATGACATGTTAGAAGTTATTGAAATTTCTAAACCTACACAACAACATTACAATCAACAAAAAACAACAATGCAAATTGTATCTACAAGACCACGGCCAACCTGCAACTTATGTAAATAACAACACAATTTATAAGAATGTCCAAAGTTTTTCAAAATGAATCCAAATGACAGACTGGTCGAAGTGAAGAAAATGAAGCTGTGTATTAATTGTTTATACTCTGGTCATACATCAAATTAATGCAAATCAAAAATAAATGCAAAACCGCACAATTTTCTACTTCATTTTGATTCGGAATCAAGACAATTCATTGCATAAATAGAGTCAGAACCATCAACTATCACATCATTTCAAGCACACTAATCTGTTGATCTAAGTACAGAAACAAAAAATATGTTTTTTATCAATTGCCGCAATATATTTATAGAAGACTCAATAGGCAATATGCAATTATGCAATGTGTTCCGATGCCGCATTAAACAAGCGAGGGCAGCATTTACACGTATGAAGAAAGTATTATGTGGGAAAGATCTGAACCTAGCGCTACAAATAAAAATGCTTAGATGTTATGTGTTTTCAGTCTTTATGTATGGAGTGGAGGCATTGACACATTTTGTTGTAGAATGTAGTCAATCTGATTTTTAGTGATATGTTGTGGACAGTGTTATTAGGATGATGTCTAGGTATATAGACGGCGTTTTGGCATTTAAGATCATGTGTTTGGATGTATTGATTAATTTGACAAAATTCTGCAAACCTGTTTTTTTTGTTTCAAATGTGTAAATAAAATTTACCAACTATATTTTTGTAGCGACCATCTTTTGTTTTTGGGTTAAAGTTGCTTATTATTTTGTTTATATTTTTCTTTTTTGTTTGTTTTAATATTTTTTCTATATTCTTGTAGTATTCACGGCTAGGTGTTCAGCCGTCTGGTCGAAAGAGATGTCAGTAGTTTTTGCTGTACCATCCCAGTGCAATGATGAGAGGGGGATTGTACCCGAGCATCCGAGGTGCAAAACCACGTCTTAGTGTTTTAGTCTCAGTGCTCTTCGGTTTGATGGAATTGGTAGTCGGGTAGTTCGGGTCTAGTGCTGGGGTCGACGTAATTGTTGGAGTCAGCACTGGGTGGGGTTCGTGTTTCCTCTGGAAATAAGAAAAGTATTTGAAACTGGGCAATAAGGTTGTTGTTACACTCTAAGATACCACGAGGTTGCTGGGCGGAGGTTGTCGGAGACAGAGAAAACTGTTTTGGCCCGACGCGCCAGGTGCAATATAACTTTAGTGGTGTGGAAACTGAGAGGTTTTGACGGAAAAGGCAGTGTTACCCACCAGATAATGAGTTGTCTGATGTAGCTCAGCAATCTTTTTTGTGTTCTAGGTGTTTTATCGTGAAGCAAAAAAGTTGTTGCGTGATTGAGAGATGCAGTAGAACTGGCTGGAAAAAATTGGTGCAGCGGAGTTTTGTGCGTTCTGAACTTACGCCCATGACAGTCTGGCAACAATCTACATCACTAAGGTCTTTGCATTTTTTTTCCAAAAAAATCAAATATACTAATAAAGTTAAAACTTTCCTGGGAATGTAGGAGAGGATTAAGTGGTTGTAAGCGCAGTTTACGTACATCATTGTTTTAGTCCAAGAGTCATCGAGAGTCGTATCCGGGTTTGGTCATTAAAATTAATTCACAGGTTAATAGTCAGTTGTCTAAGAAGCACGCGGGCGTCGGACTTGCGTAGCACGTTTAGGTCCAGCTTTTGGATGCGGAGGCGTCGCGTTGGTGTTTGTCATTTTGCGGTTTTGCCTTGGTCGTTGTTAGCAATGTTTACCGGTACGGAGCACTGGGTTTCAGGTTTAAGTTCCAAGTTTTTGATTAGATAGACCAGATAGTACACCAACGCTTCCGGTGTCAAGGCGGGAGCAATGACGTTTTTGTTTGATGGCTTGTGTTTAACCTCGACTTTGTAAGGTGCGTCGACTTTAGCCAAGTTTATCAAGTCGGATTTGTCTTTGCTAGATTTGTCATCTGCGTTTCAGTTGTTGTCGTTGCTCGAGTCATTTTCTTTGCTCAAATCATCATCTTTGTCAGTCATTATCTGTGCCAGAGTTAGTATTATTGCTCAAGTCACTTTCGTTAAGGTCTTACGTATTTCATTAAGTATGCTCTGTTTATGTGGACAAGAACTGGTGCATGTTGTGCCAAGTCAGTCGTTCTTCTCAAATCTTATGATGCACAATTTTTAACTTTCTAGCTCAGACACCTAAAAAAACAATTTATATTGTTGGGGTTGTGCAATTGGGGTGCATGTTTCCTCTTTGAACAAGAACGAGTATTTGAAACTGGGTGATAGGGTTATTGTTATCCTCGAGGATACCACCAGTTTGCTGAGCGGAGGTTGTTGGAGACAGGTTAAACTGTCTTTGCCCGTCGCGCCAAATGCAATATAACTTTAGTGATGCTTGCTATTTTGTCGTAAAGCAGAAGAGTTGTTGAGTGGTTTAGAGATACGGAGAAACTTGCTGGCAAGAATTTGCGCTGCGGAGTTTTTATGCATTCTGGAACCACGCTCATGACGGACTTTAGTCCGGCAAAAAAATTGGTCGGTATTTACGGTACTTACAATAAAATGTCCTTATTAAGAAACAAACTATTACCGGTAAGACATCTATAAAAGAAGTTGTTATTATTTGATATAATAATTTGGTAAATTATGTTTTTGTGATGAAATTTATAGATAGATGATTATGGAAACAATAAAACAACTTATTGAAAAAGAAAAAACAGGTATTTTTTTTTGTTTTTTAGCCATGATTAAGACAACAAGGGTTTTTGAAACGTCGGTAGAGAAATAAAAACAAAATCAAAAGAGGAAAACCTGTTTTTTTTTTTTCAAAAAATTGTTTATTATTGCTATAATCATCTATCTATAAATCTTTAATAGTGTTTCCATATTGTTTGTAATTTTGTAAACTTTTCGGATATTGGTAAAAACTACTTAAACAATACATTTTGTACTACTGCTCTTAAAAAAAAATGTATGGATTTTAATACAATGTTATTAACATTAGTATATTTATTTTTTATGATAGCGTAACTAACAAAATATCTTTGTAACATTCCATTTTGGTGTACTTGTAGAAGCAAAAAAATGAAAATTATTGTAAAAGTTAGTTTTATTTGAATTTAGTCTTCTAAGTAGCTTTCTGTAACTGCAGAAGATTTTTATTTTTTATGATGCTCTAATTCTGATACATCCACTTTAACATTTCTAAAAAAATTGGCAAAACTCCTCCTGAATGCATAGCTGGTGTAATATTAAAGATTTTTTAATTTTAATAAAACTTTTTTGGAAGTAATTTTGTTTATTGTGTTAAGAACAAGTATCTGATTAACGCATTTAATTTGATGAAATGCATTAAAAACTATTTCAGATGAGGATTTTTTTACATATATGGTTGATGTATGCTAGGATGGAAGGGTAGGCCGTACATGTGCATATTACTTGATTGATTATCTTTAATTTTGCATTTTCTATAAGTTGACTATTTTCAATTTACAATTGATGAATGTGTTTTTTAAGTTGACAATGCCCCATCAAATTTTCTGTTAATATTTGCTGGTTTTTTTAAGAGAGTAAAATTTATTGTTTTCTGTACTTGTCTACAGTCTACCGTATTTTTAGTGGGTGCTTCTTTTTGTAGAGTAGTAAGGCTTTTGAAAGGTAGAGTTGTCTATAGTTTAGATTTAATATTGTAATTAATATTTTGCTGTCCATTAGGATTTGCACATTTTTACCAACTATTTAAAGTTACTATTCTTATTGTTCTACAGATAATTCCGGCTACTTCTACTTAAAGGATAGTTGTGTGCGTATTTTGTGCTTAGAATATTAAGGCATCTATATTTTGCAAGTAGTTTTTTCAATATATTTTGCAATCAAATAGGTTGGCTTGCTGATGTTTTCTGCTTAATTTTTGGCTACTACACTAATACTTTTTTTTATGAACATATTCCTTAGCTATGTATCACTATCTTTGAATGTAGTTTTCATGTTGTGCCAGCAGTTTGACTGCATTGCAAAAACAACGTATATATCTATTGGCATTTTATATTTAAATGCGGTACCAAAGTAAGTTTGTTGTTAAAAATTATCAGCGTTATTGGAATGTTTAGCAGTTTTTGTAGGTTTAGTTGTCTTTTTGTTTTTTTGTTAAAAGAACTAGTTTGGTTTTTTAAAGATTGATTATAAGGTTTCTTGCAATATATTATAAAGTATTTCTCTAAATTTGTCACTAAGCAAGATTGTTATATTATCTGCGTATAGAAACCACGATTGAATTGAGTTTTTGTCTAATGATGCTGCTTACTACTATGTTTTATAGTAGCGGTGATAAGGCACTTCTCTGGCAACTTTTTGCAAATTATTACAGCTTTTTTTTGCAGCATTTGAATTAATTATACACGAATTGTGGTTTTTTTAACATTATATGTTAAAAGTGCAGTTTTTTTTTTTTTTTTTATGTCTACAAATATTCTAAAAGTGAACATTTTGTTCTGAAGCAACTTTATGATCTGCCACAAGATAAAAAGCTAATTTATTGGATTTTATTTAATTGTATGCATATAAATTTGGGTGTATCGGGCGTTTTTATTAATGCCGTTTCTTAAATTCGTTTTTTCGACAGTCTCTGAAGTGTTTTCTAAACGAAAGTAGTAAGACTTACTGCACAATAAGATTTTTCTTGGAAGTAATCATTACGTCTTGGTTTTGATATAAACACAATTTTTATTATTTCTACTCAAGCTATGGAAATTATAAAGAAAAATATTATTTATAAGTTCTTGGCAGGTGAATTAAGAGAATGTTTTTGTCCAATTGTAATTTAAAAAAAAAACAATACTGAGACCTTGTATGGCAAGAAGTGGTTAATTGCCCAGGTTATACGCGCTTCCTGTACAAAGAGTTAATCATCGGTTCAGTCATCTCTTTCTAGTTTTAGGGTCACAATACCAGAACCATCTCAGTTGCTTTTGATAGGTTATCTGTGTATGTGACATCCGTACGTTTTAAGCAAATTGTTGTTGGAGGTATTTTGAAACGATCTTTTGCCAAACTATAAGTTTTGAGTTTTTTAACGCTTTTATAAGTTGTCTAGTTTGATTGTTTTATTGCAAATTTGATACAAATTTGGTGACTGGGTCAATATATGTGAGACAAATGAATCTTGAATCGACTATTTTTTTTATTAGCCATTGTTGACATTGAAATTGTAATTGCTTTATGAATTGTACGCTGTTATCTTATGATTATAGGGGTGGTTTGACTTGTTGGAATTAGTGCCATCTGTAAATGTTGGTTTCTTAAAAATTTAAAATTTAAGTTTATTATATTTTTAGTTAGTGTATGATCAAAAAATCTTCTGGTTCTATTGTAAATTGCATCTTATGATGGATGCTGATGGATGGAGAGTTGTCTTTGTGTGCTTTTGAAGGAAACTAAGATCTCATCTACATTTCTATACCAAAAATAAATGTTTGATTTAGTTAGCCGAGATGATCGTATTTGTTGCTCCAAATGTTTCATGGAAATGTTGGTTAGATGGGGGCTAAGCGGTGATTCCATTGGCAGCCCAGCATTTTGTTTGCAAAATACACCGTTAAATTAAAAATAAATTTAGTTATTACACATTTTAAAGGCATCTTTTAACTCCATCTGTGTAGTGACATCTATAGCATATTTGTCATTGTTATTTCTACATATAATTTGATAATTAATTTAGTTTTGCACCAGTACATTCAGAAAGGACTAAACAGTAATATGTCGGAGTATTTTAGTCAAATTATAGTTAGGAAATAGCCAAAAAAACAAATCAAAAATAGAAATAAATGCGTTTTTATGTATTTTTGTATGCATTTTGTTGTTATTTGCAAATATAATTTGACAAAAAAACTTTGTCATATATAGTTTAATTATTTTTTGAATTTACGGGTAAAAAAATAAATTGTTTATCAAATTATATATAAAAACAACTATGATTGCAAAGTTGTAGTTTTTGTTAAAATACTACAAATCAAGGTAGCGGTCGGCATGGTCTTAGGCAGTTGAACTAGTTCTGCTGACTTTTTTACGCTATTACTTACCTGGAACTGAGGGAAATTATAAAAAAGTGAGTTTAATTTAACCGAAAATTCTCTAGATTAGATAATTAATGTACGATACTACTGGTCTAATGGGTAAATACTTCTTAAGTGTTTTGACCAAACCGTATATTTTTGGGGCGACTGGATTCATTATAATTAATTTTAGTTTTTTGTATTTAGTTTTTTTTTTGCTTCTTCTAGAAGTTGTTTTAATTTGTGTCAAAAAGTATTTGTAAGATCTTGTTTAAGTACTTCTAATTTTTTGGAGTTGATAAAATTATTGATTTTTTTTCTGTACTTTTCTTTCTCAATGCTTTCGTAAAAAATGAATTTGTGATAAAAAACGTAGTAAATTATTTTATTAACATAAATGATCTTGTAGTAGAAGTTACAACCACCAATTATAATAATTAGTATGTACACTTTTAAAATGTGGCTGTATAGGAGAATCTTAAAAATATTGTGCACCGACAAAATTACGAATGGGGATGTGTTACAAAAGATGGGATAAGAGCTAGAAATTATAATAACAATTACATTTAAGAAACTAGAATATCTGGAACATGCGAGAGGAAAGATATGAAATACAGGAGAAAACTGCAGGAATTTTGGGAAGACGGATTTACTGGTTAACAAATCTTAGAAATTGATTCCAGTGTACTTCAAAAAAATTGTTTAAAATGGCAGTGTCGAAAGTGAAGATTGTCTTGTTGGTAGCTATCTTCCGAGTTGGAGACGCTACATAAAAAAATAATGAGAAACAAAAAGCAGAACTAAGTAAGGTATAAAAGAAAATTTAGTTTAATTAGTAAAATTATTTGCTACTTACTTTGAGTTTACCTTAAGTATGCACCAACAATAGTCTAGTGTTTACTCAAGGAGTAGCCAACCCGCGGCCCGCCTAGAACATTTTTGCGTCCCGCGATATTTATAACACTTTTACAAAATATATTTATTTAATGATGGCCAAAGTAGTGAAAACTAATTTATTTAAAAAATATATTATTAGTGCATCTATATATTCAAAAATTAACTGTAGAGTTTAAGACAAAAAATTCATTTTGATTTTAAAATAATATTCTTGCGCATATATGACAGATATGTGTGTTGGACTGTAATATTTTATAATTCTTTTATTCTTGTTTTCCAAGCTTGTCTATCTTGGACCATTTTTGCTATCTTGCTCCACTCTATTTCTTTTCTGCTGCTTTGTGAGCTTGTTCGGACTTGCTCTTTGTTTTTTTCTTGTATTTTCAATTTATGTTTTTTATTGTTGTTCTGGTTTTATCCAGTCTGTGTATGTGTCTTAGCCTTCCTAGCTTTCTCTCCTCTATTAATGTTTCTATAGGTTTAATATTTAGTTTATTTTCTACTTCCGAGCTCTTTACTTAATCTTTTCTCGTTATTTCTTTAATTATCATTAGAAGTCTCATCTCTATTGCATTAATTTTGCTTTCAATTCTTTTTGTTGTTGTCCAAGATTTGCTAGAGTATATTAGGGCTGGCCTTACTACCTTTTGTATTTCTATTTTTATAATTTTTGTTATTTCTCCCTTAAAAAATTGTCTTTTGAGTGCATTGAATATTCTTCCACTTATTTTCATGTCTATATTCTTTGTTTCTTCTATTATTGAACCAAGGTAGTAATATTTTACTTGTTCAATTATTTGTCGATCTAATTCTATCTTCTGCTTTTTAGGTTTTGTCGCTACTACCATTGTCTTTGTTTTTATTGTGATTATTTCCATGCTTTTTTTTTTAGTTTTTCTTTGTATATTTTTTTGTTTGTAGTTTTTCTTTTTTGTTTGCTATTAATATCATGTTATCCGCATACATTAAGATTTGAATACCAATTTGTTTTTTTTTTTGTATCCTATTCTCGTGTTTCTCGGCTCTTTTTTGACTTTTTTTTATAGCCTCGTCTATTAATGTTGCAAAAAGTATAGCGGTTAAAGTTTGCAAAACAGTTAAATTATATTTTGATTCAATTTTTCACTTAAAAAAAATTTCTATAGTGAGTCTTAATCTAATATATGGATATATAATTTTATATGCGGCCCGCGGAGTTATAAAGCATTTTCAAAGTGGCCTGCAAGATCATTTGGGTTGGCCACTCCTGTTTTACACGCTCAAAGTAGATAAATATGTATTAATAATAATAAATATTAATGCGTTTTTGATTCTTGAGTGAGTTGTCCATAAAACGCTAGAAAACTTTTAATTCCATTAAAGCTTTATTTTTGCAGGCTTGGGCAGCATAGGTATTGCACACTTTGACCAATTCAGCTATCTCCGTATGTTGCTGTAAAGTAATCACCAAACTGAAATGTGGTGGTGCACTATTGTGCATAAACCACTTAGCGATTCTTGTTGCCAATGGTACAATTACAACTTTATTATTCAAGAAGAACTGATGTTTTTATCTGCTCACATATGGTTGCTATAAAAATTCTTTATTGCATTTTTTGAGAAACTGGTTTTATCGGTGAAAAGAATAAGTGTCAGGAATTGAGAGATAATGGAAGCTAATGTTTGCAGAAGCTACTGACACAACGCAATACGTGAAGGAAAATTAGCAGGTAGTAGTGCCTGAACACGCTGTATATGGTATGGATACAACAAAATGCTTCTAAAAATTTTCGAAACTGTTAAATGACTTACATTCAAAGTATTGGCATTTTTTTTTGCGAAGAGCTACTTGGATTTTCCTCTATCATGTCCAGCACATTCTGTTTAAGTTGTACCGTTCTTACTGTCATTGATCTTCCTGGCCCTCCATTTTGTTTTATGAGCCTGTTTTACAAAGACGTCAATAAATGTTTTTAAAGATTTTTTGGTCGGGGATATTACGGCTAGGAAACCGTTCAATGTACAATCGTTTAGCTTTTAATGAATTGCCATCAGCAAATCCATACATGATATGCATGTCAGTCATCTCGACGTTTGTATTGTGATGGTAGAGGAACTCACTAACTGTTAAATACACTCAAACAGCCAAATGTCACTCAATCTAAACAACTGCGACCGATACTTTTGATGTTCAATGACGAAATGTATTCAAATAAAATCTACTTGTACATTAGTAGATAAAACAGCCGTTCCAAGTTATTGTTAACATTTTTTTGTACTTGATAAACTCATTAATTGATTGTACTTGATATTAATGAATAATTTTAACAAATATCGAATATGGTTGTCGCAAATTTGGTTCATTCTCTATCTTTGAAACAAAAGAGTTTTTCAGAAATTATCATAGGACAATATATTCTTAAAATAGGGCAAGGAATAAGTTTTTAAGTTTTTGCCGAATGTTTACCTAACACCCTGTATAATATATAGAATATCATATAAAACCATTACTTCAAGAAACAATAAAACTGAATCATCATTACTATATAAGCAAGCATTTAATTCAATTAAAGAAAATTGTATATAATTTATTATACACTTATACAAAATTTATTACTTCATTTTTGTATCCCGTGCAACATTTTATTTAATAATAAATAAAATTTTATTACACCTTTAGTAAAGATAAATTTATGATGAGAAAGTCGTTCCATGAACGTGTGAAGCCATGAAACATATAAAATTAGTTTATAGTCACCTGAGATGTATTGAATTTTGTTATTAAAACATTTCAGCGAGTGCTTATATGTCTATTAACTTTATACATAAAATACTTTGTTGTGTACTGCTTTGAGATATTGCATTGTAATATGTAATATTAATTATAGGTCAAATTGCATTGTTAAATAATAAAATAACACTTTATACTCACAATTATTTGATATTATATTTTTTTTACTAATAACTTATTATATTATTAAGCTTATTATAGCAAATATTCATAATTTCTATAGAAATAGCAGGTATGCATCAATTTCCAGTTGAACTTATGCATTCAGTGTAATTTCAAACAGAAATCTGGAACATGTCACTGCAGATTAAGATGACACAAAAGCCATTAAATCTGCATTTATGGAAATGAAGTCGTAAATTGCAGATTTGGTATTATCGGTTCATAGAAACGACTTTAATATTTATCTGGTTTTAAAAAGTTAATAAGATTTTTATAAAAAAAAAATAAAAATGAAGGATCTGTTTATATCTTATCAACACAAATACTTACTTTCCTTCGGTTTTCGTTTCGGGTTTGGTTTTGTGGTGCTAGAAAACCAATATAAATTGAAATTGCAAGAGAATGTCTCTTGTGTTATCTCCCTATGTTTGGATAAAATGTTTTTTGTCTCGCTATAAGAAGCGAGCGATTCTGAGTGGATTTATATTTTTTAATAAAATATCGGCTGGAATTGTCATGATTGATTTGTTATTTATTTTATTTTATTCCAGGATATTTTTTTGTATTTTTTGTAGCCAATAAGTCAATTTTATTTTATTTTTGCTTTAGATTAAATGTATTTAAGATGCATAAAAAGCTGTAAAGAACTCAAAATAAATTTGATTGGAATTATATATTTCCATAAATAAACAGTTTTACATTATAGTAACATAATATGTTTGTTTCTTATTATAAGTTGTATTGGATAGTGTAATTAAGGATGCAAATAATTAGAAAACTATGTTTTTGTCTATATCATAGTTTTTTGTATTAAAGCTAGCTAAGATATATGAGTAGACATTAATTTTTTTGTTGTAAATTTTTTGAATTAAATTTGTAGTATACAGGGTGTTTCAAAACATGTATCGAAAAATAAAAGGGGAAATTGGTTGGCTAATTATAAGAAAAAAAAGTTCCTATTAATATGGTTCCGCAAACGCACCGTTTTCAAGATACTGGGTATCAAATTTTTTGAATTTTTGAATTTTTTGACGATATCTCAGGAACTGTTTGAGATACAAAACTCAGCTTTTGTACACATCTTAGCAATAATATTAGCTACTCTTTAAGCGCTTTTTCAATTTTTTTCATGTGTCATTGACCGAGATTTTAGGGTTGCGTGAGGTTTTTATGGCTCTAATTTCTATGACAATAAATTTGGCATTCTGAAAGCACATTGTGAACCACCAATATTTTCTACACAAAAAAGGTACTCCTAAACAAAAGCTCTAACGTGAACCGTTTTAGAGAAATACGGCATTTTATGATGGAAAACTTGAAAAAAAGTAGCAACATGTTTTGTTGTTGATAAAAACATTTGAAAAGAGTCAATATTGCGAGAACTTATTATCTTTATTACCCAATTAATTTGCCCATTCTTAGTATTTTGCTTGCGTGGTGATAGTAAAATGAATAATTACAGTGAGAGCGAGAAGTGCGGTATGCATTTTGTTTATGGCGGTGCCGATTCAAATGCAACAAAAACTCGTCGAATTTATTAAGAAAGGTTTCCAAACCGACAGGTATTAAACGAAAGAACATTCATTCGTATTTACGAACGTCTACATCAAAGTGGAAGTGTACATAAAAGAACTGCAGGAATTAGGAGACCTCGCCAGCTACCTCCGCAAATTGAAGAAGATGTTCTTCATAAAATCGAAGACGATCTATCAACTAGCACTAGAAGAATAGCTTTAAACCTAAACTTTAGTCACGTTACAGTGTGTAGGATAATCAAAAGGCAGATGTTATATCTTTATCACATACAGCGAGTACAAACCCTTTTACCAGCGGGTTTTTTGCACAGATTGGCTATGTGTCAATAGTTTCAAGAAAGAATTGCGCAAAATTTTCAATTCATAAAACAAGTTTTATTGACGGACAATGCAAATTTTTCTAGCAATGCAATTATGAACTTCTATTATAATTATGTATGAGCCGACAAAAATCCACATGCTATAATAGAAGGCCATCATCAGCAAACATTTTAGTTTAGTTGCGCGTCAATTCTCAAATAAACATTATAGGACCCGTTGGGTAGGTTAAGGAGGCCCACATGCTTGGTCTCCTTGGTCTCCAGATCTAAATGTTTTGATTTTTTTTTTGTGGGGTCACTTAAAAAGTGTAGTTTACACTACATCAGTTAATACCAATAAAAAACTAAGAAATCGCATTATAACATCTTGCAATACGATACGAAACACTCTAAGCCATTTCGAGCGGGTACTTCAGTCACTAAGACGAAGGTTGCTTAGTTTTGTAAAATAAATGTTTTGTGATCATGTTACGTTCTTGAGATATTGTCAAAAAATAAAAAAATAAAAATTTTACACCATTTATCTCAAAAACGGTGCGTTTGCAGAATGTTAATAAGAACTTTTTTTCTTATAATTAACCAAGAAATCCCACCCTTTATTTTCCGACACATGTTTTGAAACACCCTGTACATACACATTTTATGTTAAGAGATTTGAATATAAATGTACAATGAGAGCCAAAGAGAGTTAGTTATTTTATTGCTATACAAAAATATATAATTATCAATCGTAAAAATTAATAATAACAATGTAACGAAGAGGCTTTAGAGATATTTTACAGTCGTCAAAATAGACCATGTAAATATACATCAACGCATTTTTGTGTTTAAAACATAGACAAATATTAGTAAAACAATTAATTTTTTGTAGTCCAAATCGATCGGTGAGACAATTTTTTTTGGATTACTTAAAACAAAATTGTTGTTGAAAAAAGTATTTAAGAGTAAGTAAGATGAAAAAAAAAAAAGTTGGATTCTATGAATTAAAAAAGAATTTGGAAGAAATTGGAAAAGAAGAGTATTTGAGATCAACAAAAAGTAACGTATACATAAATAATGAAAAAGCATTACAAGTAATAATACAAAAATGAGTTAACGAAGAAACAAGTAAAAAAAACAATGGTCACATACCAAAAAGCATGTATCGACAGCAAATAGTAGTTTTAAAATAGGGAAAAAACATTTTTGAAACAGTTAAAAGTGGTCTAAAACAGCATTAAAAATAAAATGTAAGAAAGCGAATCCAACAATGGCTATTCTACTCTGGAGTGCAGCAAGTCTAAACAATAAAGAAGAAGATTTTTGGGATTACATTAGAACTTTTGACGTAATTGGTAGAAACCTGAATGGATAAAGAAAAGAGGGAAAAAATGAAATAATTTTGTCAAACAAGTATAGAGGAATTTGTCAACTAATTGGCAAAAAAAAGTGTAGGGCCAAAAACGGAAAAATATATAAAATAATAAGGTTGAAAAAATATGAGAGAGCAGATAAACGGGTCAATATAACAAAACTTTACTACTAATAGTAGACTTTAATGCAAGAATTGGATAAAAAAAAAATCAAAACATTTTGAACACTATCAGAAAAAAATAATCAAAAGACAGTCAAAACAATAAAAAAGGGAAAATAATTGAATTGAAAGAGGCAGAAGAGGGTGGGACGAGTTAAATGGAAATAAGACTGAAAATGAATAAACGAATATATAATAAATATACTACGAAGTAGTAAATAAACAAGCGTGACAGGAAATAAAAAATAAACCCACTAGCCATTGGAAGTATATTTAAAAAGTGACTCAATAAATAAAACAAAACTAAAACACTAACAAAAGTAATATGGTTGGAAAAAAGCACAAACAAAATTTAAAAAAAAAGTAATTTTTAGAAAACGACGTTGAAAACAAAATGGAAGAATAAGAAAAAGTACACATAAAGCAACAGTAAAAAAGTTATATATACACAACTGAAAAAATATCTAGAAACATTTAAGGTAATTCCGTGATAGTTTGGACAAATGTCCCTACATTGACATCTTTGATTTTGCTCAAATTTTGTACACATGTTTGGGGTACCAAAATATGACGATTCTTAAAAATTTAAATTTTAAGGTGCAATACATTGTAAATGGCGGCCATTTTAACTTTTTAGGAATATTTGATTTTCTTTCAGGTTTTTAATAATAATAATAATAATAATAATAATAATAATAATAATAATAATAATAATAATAATAATAATTACGGGGGGAATCCTGTAACCCCTACGGAACGCGTCCCCAAGGTGGCGGATAGGGGCAAGCCCTCTAGATATAGAGGGTAGGAGCGCAAAGCTCCCGCGGACCAACAGGACACAAGATGGTCAACGGTTTCGAGCGGATGAACCACTTGTGAGATAAGTGTCTGACCTCTAGTTGAGGCGACTTATCGAAGGCGTCTGTATCCTATAGGGACGGCCTAAGAATAAGCTTTGGTAGGAGCAACGTAAAAATACCAACACCCAGTAAAATGGAGAACAATTTAAACAATTTAGATAATCTGCCGGTACCTGAGCTGCGTCAGGGCACGTCTGGAGCTGATGCTGGACGTGACAGCTTGCAAACCATCAGTGGTAGAGTGTTGAACAGGCGGGCACCTACCGGGCAACCCGAATTACTTACAGCCGAAACTGATTGCAGAAACCAAGAGCATCAAACTGCACCCTCCGAAAGTGTTTTGCAAGCTAATCAGCCAGCAACCACCAAGGCAGGTATTCGTAGACAACGTATGACATGGTCTAAAGAAATGAACCTAACAGTTATGCGTTGTTACTTTAAAGCGACAAACATGGAAACCATTGCCACAGGTTATAGATCAACTATGCGGACACTATTTTTACAATACTACCCTGAATATCGGGACTATATTACAGAACAGAGATTATGTGACCAAAAACGAGTAATAATAAAAAATAATAGACTAACGCAATTTGAAATAGAACATATAAAAATTACTCTTACAGAAGAACTAAATATTACTAACAACCCTATAACAGAAATAGAAGTTCATAACCAAAAATCACCAATAAATGAAGAAATAAACACAAACATTGCTGATGAAAATGAACAAAACTCTAACATTCAACTATCTGATTCTAGTTACGGCAACGCAGATTCTGTACATCTTGAATTTGAAGCATCTCTTATAAAATGGACGGATGCTAACACAACGCAGAGGCCAAGTTTACCAAAACTAAGAATAAATAAACAATCATTGGCAATTGTTAAAAACGTTAACAAAACAATCGAACATCATGTTAATAACGCAACTAATATTGAAGCTTTGCATTCAATAATATACTGCGCTGCATATACAGTATTTAAACTATGTAATCAAATACCGGTTAATGAACAAAACAACTATAAACAAAGCACTCCAAAATGGCAACAGCGACTAGAACACAAAATAAATCAACTTAGACAAGATATAGGTCAGCTAACACAAATATCACAAAACAATGTCACAAAAAATGTTTATAAACATCTTAAACATTTAATCTCTAATAGTGACAATATAACACAAGCACAAATAGTAGATATACTTGACACACAAAAACAAAAGTTATGTGTATATGCAGAAAGACTAAGAAGTTACATAAAAAGCAACAAACGAAAAAAACAAAACCTCTTATTCCAAAACAATGAAAAGGCATTTTACAGTAATTTAAACCAAACTAACAAAACTCTTCTTAAATCAGATATGCCAGATAAAGAAGAAATTACTAATTTTTGGAAAAGCATTTGGTCAAACAACATAGACTATAACAGAGAAGCAGATTGGATTAAAAACATAAAAGCCAAATATAATCATATCACTAACGACAATAATATAAATATAAGTATAAATGAAGAAGAACTAAAAGAGATTATAAAGAAACTACATAACTGGAAAGCTCCGGGTTTAGACAAAATTCATAACTTTTGGTTTAAAGAGTTAACATCTACTCACAACGCATTAGCTCAACACATAACTCAACTACTTCATAATCCAAACAGTATGCCTGCTTTTCTAACTCAAGGTGTAACATACTTAATCCCAAAAAATGAACAAACAAAAAATCCAGCTAACTATCGCCCGATAACTTGTCTTCCAACTTTATACAAAATTATAACAGCTGTTATTACTCAAAATATTCAAAATCACATCTCTAAATTTAAAATTATGACCGAAGAACAAAAAGGATGTCGGAAAAAATGCCAAGGACGTAAAGAACAACTAACCATAGATAGTGTAATACTAAAACAAACACAAACACAACATCGAAACTTATTTGAAACCTTTATTGATTATAAAAAGGCTTTTGATAGTGTCCCACATAGTTGGCTCTTAGAAATCCTTGATATATATCATATAAACCCAACTGTGTCAAATTTTCTTAAGCAGATTATGCAAACATGGCAAACAAGACTTTGCTTAAAAACTTCAGACAGTTCATTTGAAAGTGATTTAGTTTCCATACGAAGAGGTATGTTTCAGGGTGATTCCTTAAGTGCTCTTTGGTTTTGTTTATGTCTTAACCCACTATCTGAGCTATTAAATGAAACCAATTACGGGTTTCAAATTAAATCTAACAAAATAGCCTTGCATAAAATAAATCATATTTTCTATATGGATGATATAAAGCTGTACGCAAGCAGTAAGACACAACTAACATCGCTAATACGGATAACTGAACAAGTGTCAAAAGATATTAATATGGAATTTGGTTTAAACAAATGCAAAGTCAACGCAATAGAAAAAGGTAAATGGACAAAAACAGAAGGTATTAAAACTCTAAATAATGAAACCATACAATCAATGGAACAGGAAGAAACATACAAGTATTTAGGTTTTGAGCAAACAACTAAACTAAATCACACGCAACTAAAAACAGCGCTAAGTAAAGCTTATTCATCTCGACTGAAGCAAATACTAAAAACATATTTAAACTCCAAAAATCTAAGCAAAGCCATTAACACATATGCTATACCTATACTTACCTATTCCTTTGGAATTATTAAATGGTCTGATACTGATCTAGACTCATTAAATAGAACAACAAGAACAATGCTAACCCAGTATAAAATGCACCATCCAAATGCATGTATAGAACGCATTAATCTCCCAAGAACAGAAGGTGGAAGAGGAATATCTGACATTTATAGCGTACATAATAAACAAGTTGCAAATCTTAGAAGCTACTTTTACTCAAGAAAAGACAGTCACTTACATCAAGCCATAATAAAAGCAGACAACAATTATACCCCTTTATGTTTAAAAAACATAAATCTTATTATCAAAGAACCCATGTCTATTAAACAAGACAATATTAGTAAGTGGGCATCAAAACAACTGCATGGGAGATACTACAACCATTCTCATAAAGATGAAGTGGATAAAGACAAAACATTTAAATATTTGCAAATTGGACAACTATACCCCGAAACGGAAGGCTTTATTCAAGCAATTCAAGACAAAGTAATAAATACTCGAAGCTACCAAAAGTACATATTAAAAGATCCAGCTAATAAAACCGATAAATGCAGAAAATGTAATACAGACCCAGAGACGATAGAACATATTACAAACGGATGCAGAATATTAGCACCGACACAGTACGTAGAACGACACAATGCTGCAGCTAAAATTGTACATCAAGAGTTAGCCTATAAATATAAACTAATAAGTAAAAAAGAACCTTACTATAAATATGTTCCGCAATCTGTTCTTGAAAATAATATCTGTAAGTTATACTGGGACAAGACAATATTTACAAACAAAACAATAAACCATAACCGACCAGACATCACTATTACTATTAAAACATCAAATAGTACATTTTTAGTAGACATTGCAATCCCAGCTGATCATAACATTGAAACAAAATACGCAGAGAAAATAGAAAAATACTTACCTCTAGCTTCAGAAATAGAAAAACTGTGGAAACAAAAACACATTAAAATTATTCCTATAATAATATCTTCAACAGGAATAATACCATCAAAATTAAACAATTCTATAAAACAATTAGACATAGAACAATACAATATTATAAACATGCAAAAGGCGGTAATACTAAGTACATGTAACATAGTACGATCGTTTTTAAAACAACACATATAATACATCTATGTATTAGACTTGGTAGTATGTACCCGTCTAATACAATGAAACCAGGTTAACCTGTAAAAAAAAAAAAAAAAAAAAAAAAAAAAAAAAAAAAAAAAATTATAATAATTTTTTTTCCTGACTTTAAAAATAGATACTTAAAAAGAAGAACAAATACAATAAATAATAAAGAAAATGTAGAAGTCAATTAGAAATTAGTTCAGTTAATTATTAGATGGTTTCCTGGTCTTCTACTATCACTAATACTAATAACTAAAATCTAAAAATTATTGAAAAAACTAAAAATAACAAAAAAATGTATAAGTTTGTAGTGATATTATAACAATGTTTTTTTTTATTGCGCCGTAGTTGTCTAAAAGCCTTTAAAATATAAATAATTAGCAGCTTTTACAATGTTATAGGAAAAAATTGCCTAAAAATTTCTGTTCTGAAACGTGGAGTAGTTAATAGCCTTCTATTCTGAATATTGAGGTTGTGAACATCAGTGCGAAATGACAATTTATTGGCAAGATATAGTGGTATTTTGCTTGTAGTAATTTGATAATAAAAACAAATAGAATGTCGTCTACGTCTATTGCTCATATTTAGCCAATTTGTTTCTTTTAATTTGTATGATATTTGTTGGTGTTTTCTAATGCCGTATATAAACCTCAAGCAAGATTTTTGCATTTTTTTAATCTAATTAATTCTATCAAATGCATCAATACAATTGCCATATACTACATCACAATAATTGATCTGACTATGTACTAAAGAGTCGCATAGTGTTAATAACAATAATAATAATTTTTTATTGACGGTATATGTAAAACCATTTACATCTACATAAAAATACCATAAATATAAACAATATAATACATATATTAAATAATCAATATAAAAAACAGAAGCAAAAGATCGACATAAAAAACATAATATAATATAAAATACATAACATTTAATTAATATGACCCAATTGAATCTTATACATAGATTTAGAACAAAAAAAATGAAATTGTTTGTTAAACAGTTTGCAAATGTACTAACTTTACCAATGGGCTTGTGAATTCCATAATTAGTAGAATGTGTAACTCTCTTAATAATAAAGTCTGCCTGGTACGTCGTTCACTAATAGGAATGTAGAATGAAAGAGATACAAGTAATTCAGGACAGTCTACTTCAGACATCACTAGACCACGCAAAAATGAGAGATCTGATCTTATGCGCCGAAGTTTTAGTGACGGTAAATTGTATATATATTCAGACTATGGATCAAATAATTTTAGGATAGCAGAATAAATGCAAATGCCTTTATAGTTTGTATTATTTTTTTTAGCACCAGATTTATGCAATGACATAATATAAGTTTGTTTCCATTCATCAGGAAATTTAGTTTCATTTAATAAAGCGTTGAAAAGTAAATGTAATGGTTTTAAAATTGAATAAATACAATTTTTTAAGAGCATAGAAGGAATACCGTCATGACCAGTGCTAAGATTAGATTTAAAACTTGTAATTCCTTTAAAAATATTCAGTAAACTGACTAAAAAATTTGTATGAATTACATTTTTATCAAACTTAAAAAATGGGTTGGATGAATTTAAGAATTTTAAACGGAAGAGAAAAAATCAGCAAATTTGTTTACAAGATTGTCACTATTAATACAAGTTTGATCACCATAATACATTGTAGCTGGAAAAGCATTAGTTTTCCTAGATTTATTTACAAATCTCCAAAAATGTTTTGGACCGAATGTTATTCTTGGTGCGTAAAATGTACTGCTTGTAAAGACGTACGTTCAGATTTTTACATGAAGTCCAAAAATAATCAAATTCATTGTAATGAGAAAGAAGTTCTGAAAATTTAAATCGTTATGTGCTATTTTTTTAGATTAGTAAGTGAAATTAAGTCGTTGCTAAACTAAATAGAAAAGTTGTTGACATGCCACACTTTTTTAGGTACATAACAATCAATTGCATAATACATAACAGAATAAAATAAATTAACACATACATTAATATCACAGTTGTTAAAAAGAACATACCAATCAACGTTCAACAAATAATCATTGATTGCGCTGAAGTTGGCACATTTAAAATTATTAAAAACGTAGTTTAAAATATCACAAGAAAAATCACATTTGACATCTATTACATAGGCATTATGATGTTGACTTATATCTAATAAAACATCTACAGCGAGGGGGTAAATAAACTGCACCAATTATGTACGGCACAAATTTAAAGTTGACAATTACAAACACATGTTCAACACTTAGATATGGCGGATGTAGTAATGTACACTTTAGATGACTTCTACCCGCAATCAATACGCCACCTCCGCTTAATTTAGGGCAAGTTAAATTAGACCGATCACATCTAAATAGGTTATAGCCACTTAGTCTTAGTTCTGAGTCAGTGATGTCTTCAGATAGCCAAGTTTTCGTTAAAACAATAACTTGACAAAGCTACAGTTAACAAAAGTTTTTTTAGTTTGGTTTTTATACCTCCAACGTTTTGGTAATAAATTGAGAGGCCGTTGGTATTCCTGGAGACGGGTCCAAACTGTTGAGCGGATTTAACGTCCAAAAATCCCCTGCAGGAGGTGCTGGTAAATTTTGTGGTCAACCATAGTTAATAAATTTCTTGGCAATGTTTGCCGGCCAAAATTTTTTTAGAAAGAACTAAACCTGCTTGATCCAGATCTTACTACCAACTCAACAACATCAATCAAAACAGATGATAGTTTGACATACTATTATTAAATTATATAAAATAAAATTTAATAACATAAATCAACTACTGCGCAGTAAAAACACGTATACACACAATCGTTCATAAGCAAACATAATTGAAATGAAAACAACACAATTAAAACATATTAATTATAAACTAAGAACAATTAATTAACTACATCATTAATATCGTAGATTTGTTGAATTCCTAATTTAGTGTTAATACAAACTGATCCATTTTTGGTCCATACATTTTTTTTCCATATTTTTCAGTAGCATTACTTATCCCTTTGACTTTCATTTTTGTAAGATCTTCCTGAATCCTAATTTTTGTGTTTTTTAGACATTTCTTTTGTTTCGTTATACTGTATTATTAAAAGTAAATTTAACTAGGGGACAGGTTGTATTTTTTCTGGTTCGGTTTTCAAACATATGAAGGACAGCTGATTTTGTATTTTTGGCCTGTTTCTCCTTAATGTTGAATATACAGATATTGTTTTCTCGCATACGCTGATCTATGCTATCAATTGTTTTTTTAGTGTTTTTTTATTCTTAAGGAATTTATTTTCTTCTTTTAGCGATTGAATTTCAGTGTTTAAATCATTTTTTCTTCATTCAAAATTTTGCGTAGCTACTTTAAATTGGTTTTCCAGTATAGATGATATTAAATCCGTAAGAGCTCTATTAGCACCAATTTAATTATTGTTTTTACACAAACTTTGTCACTTTTCATAATAACTTTGCAATTTCCAATTTTAATAATGAATTCACCACTTTTACGTATTGTGTTAATACTGCACGGCGTTTATACGTCTACTTACAACGCATCCTCAACATAAAACAATTTTGTGCTGTAAATAAGCAAAAAATAGTCTTTTTCTTCTGCGTCTAGTAGGCAAAGGTTGCCTGTTCCTTCTGGAAGCCTTGTCTTATTGTGGTTGCTCTTGGGATGTCGACTGCCAACTGTCATCTTTTTAGTGGTCTTCCTAGGGGTCTTTTTCCGCCGGATTAGCCATTGCGGGCTATTTTAGCTATTTTGGTTTCTGACATTCTGGTTACATGTTTATTTCAACAGCATCTACGCTGCCTTACTCATTGCTCTGCATCTTTTATCTTGCACTTTTGTCTTATGTGTGTTGTCCGTTGTTTGTCCCACATCGTGTTTCCGGCAATTGTTCTTAGTGCTTTCATCTCTGTTGTTTGCATCTGTCGTTTGGTTGCCGCCGTGTCCGTTCTCGTTTCCGCCCCATACGTCAAGACTTGCCGTACACATGTTTTGTAGATTCTTGATCGGTTGTGAAGTACTTGTTTTTCCAGATATTTAGCTTTAGGTGTCCCGATATTATAGCAGCTTTGTTAACCTGGTAATTGACGTCGTCTTTCAGGTTCCCGTAGCTGGATATTTTGCAGCCCAGGTAGTGAAACAACATTACCTGCTCGATTAGGGTGTTGTCGATTGCAAGCTTGCATCGCACGGGCTCACTTGAGATGGTCATTGATTTGGTTTTGGCTATTGCAATAGACATATTATATGTATTTTTTGGCCGTTGTTTTGAATTTGTGCAATAGTCGCTGCAGGTCATTTTTTGTTTCCGCTATTCAAGCTGCATCATCCGCATAGCATATGATGTTTACCTTGTTGTTACCAAGTCTGTATTTTGGGTCACTTGCTTTAACGGTGTCCATGATGACGTTGAACAGTAATAGGGTGAGACTGTCCCCTTGACGGATTGCCGAGTTGGTTCTTATCTCTTTGATTAATTTCTTGTTAACTCTTATTTTGGTGGTATTGTTGGTATTTAGTTTTTTAATTGTACGGATATATTCTGTAGGTATTTTTCTTTCTTCAAGTATTGTTAAGACGTCTCTAAGCTGTATGCTCTCAAATGCTTTTGTGAGATCCACGTTAATTGGGATGATGTTGGATATCTCTTTTGCAATTATGCTCGTGAAAGTTTCATTGCGGAGCTAAGCAGTGTTGTGCCCTAGTTTGATGGTTCCTTTTTGTCTCCCTTTTTGAATAGTGGTATGGTAATAATTCTTTTACATTTGGTTGGTGTTTTCCTTGTGTTATTACTGCATTGAACAGTCTTGTTAATTCGTTGGCAAGGGGTTCCTCACTGTGCTTGATAAGTTCATTGACTATTTCATCTTTGTTTGGCGTTTTTTAGTTTTGCTATTGCACTTCTGACCTGTTCTTTTGTCATTGTTACTTTTTTTTTAGTTTGTTCTTTATGCTTCTATCTATCCTCCTCTTGGTCCTGGCTTACGTAAAGTTGTTGGAAGTAGTCAACCCATTCTTTTTTAGTTATAGCTTTGATTTCTATGCTCTCGTTTGTTGCTTTTTTTTGGCCTTTAAGCATTTTCCAGACTCTTTTTTGTGCTCCGTACATGTTGTGTTCCATGTCTGCACAAAATTTTTGTCAGTATTTGTTTTTTTTTTCGGATTCTTCTGTTTACTTGATTTCTTGCCAGGATGTAGTTGTCGTGGGCCTCTCGTGTTTGTTTGGTCTTAAAGTCTAGATAAACTTTTTTTTTCCTCGGTGATTATTTTTACTTCTTGGGCGAACCAGGGTTTGGTGGTTGGTTTTGCGTTATGGTTTATTGTCTTCTTCCCTAACGCTTCCTCTGCTGCCTTATGTATACTGTTTTTGATTTTGTTACAGCTGATGTCAATATTATTATTATACCAGTGACTGGATGTTAAATTTTGTTTTTTTTTGTGGGTGCGGCAGTGATAGTTTTTATTTTACACAGTACTAGGTTATGGTCTGAGCCTATGTTTGCAAAGGTTAGGCTTCTGACGTCTATTATCTAATTAGGGAGTATGGCTCTGTTGATAATAATAAAGTCTATTGCGAAATTGTTGTTTCCACCGCCTGTAAAGGTGACCTTATGCTGAGGCTTGTGGTCGAAAAAGGTGTTGTTGATCTTTAGTTCATTGAAAGTGCATTGTTGAACAAGCATCTCCCTTTTGGAATTTGATGTTTCTTCATTGAACCTTTGCTGGACCCCGTCTACTATCTCCTTTTTAGTTCTGGCGCTTAGGTCTCTAAGCAGGATGATTTTGTCGGTGTTTGGGATTTTGTTTAGTAGATATTGTATTTGTTCGTAAAATTCAATGGCTTGTTGTTCAGGTTTGCTGGAGTCCGGTGCGTACACTGACATTATATGCGTGGATTTGCTATTTAGTTAGAGTGTTGGACCTTCAGTATGCGGTTGTTTATGTATTCTATGTCATCGATGTTTTGTTCGTATTTGTCTTTGATAAGCAACCCATTCCTGAGCTTGCCCTTTTAGTTTTGGCGCGGCCGCTATTTACAAGGATGTAGTTTTGGTACCTTGTAGTGCCTCTGCTTCTTTTTTTTGTTTCTGATATCGAGCATATATCGATATTGTGGGCGATTTGCTTTAGTATTATTTTGTGGTTCATATTGTTGAAGGACCTTACATTCCAGCATCTTTTTCTTAAGTGATGCCGTTTTTTCATTGTCCGTGGTGTTGCAGTGGTCGTCGACGGTGTTATCAGTCCGGTGTCCGAGGCATTTCTTTCAGTTCTGTGAGCTACTTTTTTTTCTTACCTTAGGCAGGTTGCTGGCCTTACCTAAAAGCCCTCCTTATTTATCCGGGCTTGGGACCGGCGGCGACATCTGGTGAACTACTCAGTCCACCCCAGACTGTCACCGGCTGAGTTAAAAAAAAGTCAAAAACCATATTTAAAAGGGCGTAATCATAGTGTAGATATGGAAACCATGCATAAAAAGAGAGAGCTAAGAAAGATACTACGCAAATGAAAAAAACAACATTATTAAAAGGCGTTAAAAACATATAAAAACATAAGATAGTATACAGACAAAGAAAAGAAATAAAAATAAAAACAATACAATCAGAAGAAGAAGCATGGAAGTACAATATCAAAGAAATAACACAGCATAAAACATGTCTAAACCAAACATCTACTATGAAAAAATGGCGAGATTATTTTTCAAACTATTTTATGGAATCGACAAGAAAAAAGAAGATTAAAACAAAAAACTTCAAAAGTAGCCAGAAAAAATCACAAAGGAAACTATACATAGACAAATAGAAAACCTAAAGACAACAAAGACTCTAGATGTGGATAGAATACAAAGTAAAGCATGAATGTATTGAAAAAAAGAATTGGTTAAAAGATTGAGAGAAATAATAAATAGTGTATGAAAGGGAGAAGGATTTTTTAGCAAATAGGAAGTGGGTTTTGTAAGTTTAGTATACAAAAAAAAGTTAGTTGAAAACTATTGAGGAAAAACATTAGTTAATACAGCATACTGATATACGCTATAATGCTAGAGGAAAAACTGAATAAGCATTAGAGATGGAAAGAGTATTGCTCGATGAACACACGGAGTTTAGGAAACGGAGAAGTACTACCAAAAACGTATATATATTACCGATAATGTGCGTAAGTCCGATAATTATCTACTCATACACGTTAAAGTGCAAAACTTTAGTCGTAATGCGCACATTACCTAGGTAATGTGCAGACTAAGCAGGACATTTGCAAATTACCGAATAAACTTTGGTTATAGTGCATGAAGTTTTGAAATAAATTAAATGTGAAAGAAGGTTATATAATTATACTCTAAAGTTTTTTAATAAAAGTATTAAAAAACTTTAGAGTTTAACACTTAAAATTTGTACAATTTTCTATTAAACAAAAAAATACCGAAATGTTAAACTACTTTAACACTTAAAATGGTTACAAAACTATCACTATTTATCAATCAACATAAAAATAGATTAGAAGTAATTAGAAGCAGTTAGGTCATTTTTTTTTACAAGCACTAAATTATAATATAGCACATATTAGTATTAAATCACCAGATTGGAAAGGTTCAGTATTACGATTCTAGATGAAGATATAGCAAAAACGGATATTTTTTTGTTCTATGTACATATGACATTTAAGTTTTAAACATGTCAAAACTAAACTATTTTGCAAAAGTTTTATCAAAATCTTTTTTATTAGATTGGGTCACATCATAAATAACACCGGTTTCAGTTTTAGGCAGCAAATAATTTGTTAAACCAGGTATAAACCACACTAAACTGTTGTTTTTTTATGTATGTAATGGCAGTTCTTGAATTTCTTCTGGTTGCTCTTCAGCTTAAATACGGCAATTTTGCCTATTGATGTAGCCATTAGCCGGAAATTGGCCTCATCGCTGAATAAAATTTTGGTCAAAAACAGTTAATCTTCTTAAAGCTTTTTAAGAGCTCAAAGCTTAAAACAATGACAATTGGCCGGCATCAATTCTTGCATGAGTTAAATTTTGTATGCTTTTAAACTAAGACTCTTATGTAAAATACGACAAGCTAAACTGTTGAGAATGGTCCCGAATTGATTCATTACGGTCATCGCATACACTCTCAGCTACTGTCGCTATATTTTTTCCACTACGTGCTGGATGTGGTCTATTTGGTTGTGTATTATCTAATAACAAATATTGAGTTTTTAATTTTTCAAAAGTACAGCAAATTTGGTAGGCAGATTATGTAATCCTGAAGTTGCCCTAAGCGTACACAACACTTTTCTAGAGCGCTGATTTTCATATTGCTACTGAATAATTTGTAGTTATTGTGCCGGGTTAATTTTTTCATGATGAGATGTCAAACATGACTGAACAAAAATACCATAACAGTTTGACTCAACAATGTAAATTAAGCGTGCGCTTAATTTACATAAAACCTTTACTGAAAAATGTACTTCTAAATGAATTTTCCATTATATAATTTAGAAAACATACCTGTTGTTTTATTTACAAAAAACAGAATTTAAATTTAAACTAGTAGGGGTTACAAAGCTTAAACAAAAAATAGGTATATTTACATTACATGTATTTGTACGTAATGTAATTAAACCCGTTAATGCCATCAAAGTTTATAATCCGCAATGTAAATATATTTAATATAATACACAGCTTTTGTTAAATAATCAATTAATTCTAATTGAAATCATTAAATTCAAATTATCGTATAATTTAATTAAATGGTTAGCTTGAGTCTACGAAATCCAATTAGATGTGAATTAAAGCAAACCGTTTAATAATTAGAACAGAATATAATATAAATTTGTTTGAATTGATCGTATTTCAATGAGAATTATTACAGAAAACAGAGATTTCAATGATTAATAATTAATTAAATATTTATTATTCATCATTTAACAAAGATCTGTGCTTTAAAATAAGTTTTTATAAAAGAGAAAGGATTTACCTGAATAGCTAGCGAATCATAAATCCCTTTTTGTTCCCTAGAAGAATATTGTTGAGAAACTGAGAATTAATGAACCAAGTAATGAGGTGATTAAGATTCCACTCGACTAGGCTTCAAGTATTTAGCATTTCATGAAATAATAACGAAACACGTGTGCTTTGAAAAGCAAAACCGATTTAGTTTAGATATAAATGTAGATATAAAAATGTACAAAATATTCAGAAAAATAATAAATGGAAATTATATTTACTAATGTATAGTTAAGAGTTTTAAAATTATTGTTCAATATAATATTGCGCAACAAGCACGGTTTAATGCTTATTTTCTATAACTTTGCATACAGTTTCAATACAAGAAACAATTGAATATGTTGTAATTTGACAGATTTATAGGTGTATTAGTTTTTTTTTTTATAGCTCTGTACGTAATAGATACTTTTTGCACGCTGTATACGCTCGAATAAAATAATATACTTTTCTATATCAATACTAGTTGAATAACGAATACGTTACAGTAAGAAATAGAAAATATTATATCTATTAAAAAACCAGTACGTAAAGTTACTAATCTCCCATGAGTATAGAACTGCACAAACTTTTGGCGAGTTGTGCACTATACTATTTCTACAGCAACAATAAGTAAAAAAATAATATTTGTGTGTAATGGATCGTACGAAATAGCATACTTTTTTATAGCAACAACAGATAAATAATATTATATAGCTTCAATAATATTATAATCAAAGCATATTTAATCATAATATTCTACATAATCAAAATTAGTTACTAATATTTTAAATTATGACTAACTATTATACCTAGAATAATTTTGTAGCTACGTAAAAAGTATGGGATTATCCTACTAAAAACCAAAAATAATCATTTTATTCTACTAATTTGTACACATTCTTAATATATTAAGAAATATAATCATTTGTTATGCATATTTGAATGAAATATCTTTTAATCTAATTAATGTTGCACTTTTATATTAAAATGTATCCGCAATGTAAATGAAGCATAATGTAGAAGGATAGTGAGGACGAGGCCAATCTCGGATTTGCAGCGCAGCATGTATTAGTCAAATCCTATTTTCATTACATTCAACTCGAGACCTAAAGCCACACTGCTCAAAAGAATTCTAATTAAATTACACAATATCTACGGTTTTATTATATTTACTGTAAACAAAAATTACATAATTAGTTTTAAGCATTAAATTTATTTATTAGATAAAGTTAAAGTTTTGTTATTACTATCATATAGTCTTGATTTGCAAGTTTACTAATTTGTCAAGATAGTGTATTTATTTTATAAGTTAAACATAGTATGTTATCAGTAAGTAGAAATGCAACTTTGCGCCGTTTCAACTAGTAATGTTTACTATGCAAGTTTTTAGAATATATATCAAGAATATTAATATTAAAGTAACAACACGAAAGATAAACATACTTTTACGCGAGATATAATCGAGTTAGTAAACTTGCACGTAGTTATATAACGTTAAAAAATGTTATTACAAAATGTCCAATGAAATTCTTTTGGTATACATGTTCAAGAAAATAAAATGATGCATTTTTGTTAAGATTTAATTAAGTCAAATTATTTATTAAATAAATTTAAATGACAATATATTTAATGTTTTAATATTACATAAATAAAACTGAAATATTTATTATAAATTAATTATATAAAAAAAAAACATTTTTTTATATTACAATTTCATTATAAAAGAATTTTGTTTTACGTGAAATAACATAAGAACTGAATTTTGGATGTATATTTTATTTTAATACAAAACAAACAAAATATTTTAAATAGTTAAACTTACTATCTTACTAATATACTTAATGGTTGTGACCTCTACTACGTGATAGTTCACGTATATGAAATAATTAAACAAATTATTTTGTTCTTTATCACATATTTATTATGTTAATATATATGTATTAAAAAACATAGTAAATTGTTTTATTATTTCTTCAACTACTGCTCTAAATTAACCTAATTTTTTTTAGAAATTTGATACGTTGTCAATACAATGTAGGCATACAAAATTAAACATCTACTTGTACTGGACCTAAAAACTAGGAATTTTAGTTTTAGTCTGTTTGATGTAATATTGTACTTTTTTTTATCTGCTGATAAAAACACCAGAAAGATTTAAGCAATGCTGTCCACTACTTTCTCATTTGAGTGTGCGTTATTGTAATGTTTAAAGAAGTCTATAGGAATGTGCATCTTGTGCTACATTTATAAAGGCCAAGATAGTGTGGAGGTTGTTGATAATTGTTAATTAAAAGCATGTGTAGCAATTATACCATTTTTTAGTTAGCTGTACTTATTGTGTGATTTTTGAAAGCATTAATGCCTTTTTTAGATCTGACTAGATGCAACAAATGTAATAGAATGGTTTGAGTTAAAGTTTTAGTTTGAAATTATTCAATTTGATTAAAATAGGAAAACACATCTATGCCTAAAGTTTGATGAGTCAGTATTTGGTGTGAAATTGTTTAGAGTATTTGTTACTTGATTGTATTTATGCTGTTGTCTTTGTTAAGTAGCAAAACCAAAAAAATGCTTGCCAATTTGGCTTTTCTCATGATTACAGTTTTTTTAACTTATTTGGTTAGTTTAGATATTTGGCATATCAGCCTAAGAAGACTATTAATGCCGATTATTTTATCTAATTATAAAAAATGTACAATAATATGCTGTCAAATGGCATATTAAAGAATAAAATTTAATAAATAAATAAATAAATAACAAAGATGAAATAAAGATTCACAAACTATTAAAGACTATAGCAAAAATGACTAGATAATTCAACATTAACATTAGCAGTCTCTAGGGTGTAAAAGGTTCTAAACACTGCTGGATTTTGCAATACACAATGATTAATTACAATAAAATAACAATTATATCCATATACCTAGTCTGTTTTGTCAAATAAATTCGAGCAAACGATCGACTTCAACAATCTGATTGCCTAAGATAATCGACAAACTGGGTGATAATTTAGAAGCAGCTCTACGGTCCGAAAACTGCCGATAATCCAATAAGATATGACAAACCGTTAGTAGAACATTACAGGTATCACAAACTGGCGCTTTTAGTACATTGTAGCTTATTGTCTTGAATAGCACACCATTTAGTTTGCCAGCTACATAACAGCTTTTGATGTAGAAAATTACAATTATCTTAAAGAGAAGCTTTGTCTGTACTATATTTGGCACTAGTTATTGCCAACTTAATAATAATAATAATAATAATAATAATAATAATAATAATAATAATAATAATAATAATAATAATAATAATAATCGTTTATTTCTTGCTTTTTGGCCTTGAAAATACTACAACTTAACATAACATAACATTTACCATATAACTTAATTCACTACTAATATAATATATTTATATATAATCTTAACCTTAAACCCTGTTTTAATTAATAATTTGTTAATTGTATTTCAATTTTTTTGTTTGTAGAAAAAGTAAATCCATTGCTATTAGCCTTGTTCAAAATGTAGTTGATAATTATTTGAAGTAGACGATCCAATGTTGGCGTGTTTTTTAAAGCGCAATATACAGCTACGTCATCAACATACATACATCTTATGCCGTTAATAGCTATCATAAATAGCATCACCCTTAAAATAGATTTTTGCAGAAGACCATTATGTTGCTGACGTATGCCCAAAATGCTATCATTTAAACGTACCTTAAATGAACGGGAAGTTAAAAAGCTTTGTATGAACAATGTTTTGCTTCCGCAAATACCCTACAAATAAAGCGTTTCTAGAACATTGTATTTCCACGTCATATGTCATATGCTTTTGCAATGTGAAAGAATACAGCGACAAGATGTTGATTCTGCACAAAGGCATTTTTAGTTGTTGTATTCAGCCAAAAAAGGTGATCAGTCGTAGAACAATGACGCTTTGAACCACATTGTATATAAGCAATTTGACTCCATAAATCTAATAACTAAGTAAGACGCTTATTGCTCATTCTCTCTAATAACTTGCATAAGCAACTAGTTAGAGAGATAGGCCTGTAACTTGTTGGGAGTTTTTTATTTTTACCAGGTTTAAGTACTGGTACAATGATAGCCAGCTTCCAAGACTCAGGGCAGTACCCTGCTGACCGTGCATGGTTATAAACTGCAAAAAGCTGAAGTTTGGCAGAGCGACTTAATTGCTTAAGCATAGCATTGTGTATCAAATTGGCACATGGAGCAGTATTGTGCGTTTAAGATAATGCAGAGTTAAATTTCCAAATACTAAACGGTGCATTATATATTTTATCATTGTCGGAAACAAATAACAAATGTTTTTTTTTTCTATGTTAGTTTTGATCTTTTCAAAGTTTTAATTGAAATTATAATCACTGAACGCGTCAAAATTTACATTGGCCAGAATATTTGTGATATTAAAAGAATCAGTAATAATTTGATCACCTGACAATAACATACTAAAAGGTACAGATGCGGTTTGGCAAAAAAAAAATTACTACATCTTCTCGACGGGGGTTTATAGAGGTAACGTATTCCGACTATGATTTTTTTAGCTATTTTGCAAGTTCTTTACGCAATAACATTTACTTTAAATAAGCTAACAAGTTCTTTTTAGTTGGAGAGTGATTAAACTTTTGAAAAAACGGCGTTTGTTAATTTAGATTGTTCACAATCAAAATTTTACAAAGGAATGGGCATCTGTGAGGTTTCTTTGATGGCAGAGGAATACTGGCACGGGCTGCGTGTATAATCAAATTGGTAAAAGTTTCAACATCTTTGTCAATAGTGGTCTGAACACTGTCATTGTAATCAAATACTTGAACAAAACTATCTCAATCAGCATATTTTATTCTTCAATTCCAATCACGGTTTTTATGGATTGTATGACCAAGCACGCGAATGAAAGTTGGAAAGTGGTCACTATCATAAAGATGTTCCCAGACTTCACAATTCAGCAATGTTGCGATACTTGCCGAACAAATAGTAAGGTCAATAGCCGAGAACGATTTATTGGCCACGGAAAAGTAGGTATTGTTACCTTTATTTAAGTTAAATAAATCCGTTTCTGAAAATAGATTGGCCAAATTATGATCTTTGACATTGGTTTGACTTGAGCCCCACATAGTGTTATGATTATTAAAATTACCCATAATGGGGGAGGAGGGGAATAATGGAGACGGAAGTTGATCAAATAATTGTTTTCTATTAAACAAATGTCTAAACTGACGTTTGGCAAAATATAGATTGTGCAAACGGTCAGTGAGAAAGAAAATTGTAATTAAACGGCTACTGCTTCTAATGAAGTATTGACACGGAGTTCTCTGCTGAAAACCGTATCACAAACCAATAATGCCACTCCACCCTGAGCATGATTAAAATTTATACGATCTTTCCGATAAATAGTATAACCACAAAGATTAATTAAATTTTTAACCTCAAAATTAAGGAAACGCAGATAAGCAAAATTTTAGCTAATACAATTTTAAAAAAGATTTGTAATGTGCATTATATTTATTGTAATTCCATTGTATAATAGTTGAAGCCATTTTTAAAGCTACGTTGAAAACGTAATTTAAAGTCTTTGTTTATTAGCAATTTTAGTTTTTTTTTAATCGTCATCTGGGGGAGTAGAAGAGCTCCTACACTTTGACATCATTTCATCTGTCAGAGTAGGTTGTGAGGAAATAACTTCTACATTTATCAACTCTGACGACATGTCAATATTAGAGTCTGTCGGCGCAGGATTGCTAGTAACCTGCACTTCAGGAGGCGATAGCCTAAATTATTCTGCCGTTTTTGCAGGTTTTGACTCAAACTGTCTAAATCTGTTTAGGCTTTGACTTGGAAGTCGCCATCTTAGTTGGTTTTGACCAATACGAGCCAATATCTTAGATGGTTTAGGCTTTAAATAAGCCCCCATCTTGAGTGGTTTTGGATAAAGTTCCATTTGTTGTGACCTTGGTCTAAATTGGACTGTTGTATGTTTAGGTTTTGAGCCTGATGGGCTTAATACCGGTTTTCGATCTTTCACATTAGAGTCCTTGTTCTTATTTGATGTTTTTGCAATAGCAGTAAATGTCATAATTGGTGTTAAACTAAAGGTGTTTCAGCAACTGCAGCAATTGCTTTATACTTTTCTTGAGCATCAAAGTAAAAGAGTTTATCTGATACTCTGATCTTAGCTATCTTTCTTTCCTTTTTCATTTTTGGATAATTTCGAGAATAAACAGGATACTTACTTTTGCAATTTACACATAAAACTGAACTGTTGCATAGATCAGAGTCATGTTTCTTTTCACTGCATTTTGTACATGTTGCAACACTTGGACACCTAACTGCAGTGTGTCCAAAAGTTTGGCATTGGAAACACCTCATTGGGTTAAGAATAAACTAGCAAAGCGGGCGAGTAACATATGCTATCTTAACTTTATCTGAGAGCCGTTCGGAATCGAATGTTAAGATTATAGATGTTGTATCACTGACCTTACTACCTTTTTTACGGGTTAGCTTTTTGATATTGATGACGCCTTGCGACGCCAGTTCTTGTTTACAAGTGTCATTAATTGTGTATCACAACTCATACCATGAATTAACTCCCTTAGAAATATATTTAGTTTTATGCGGCTCAACTGTCACCGCAATAACCTGCATTTTACTGCTCTGCATTTTATCTTTCACTTCAATAAGCAAGGTACCTTAAGGATCTCTTAATTTCTTACACGATTTTAAAGTTCCATTAATAATATTAGATTTTGTCCTATAAATTAAAAAAGGAGAAACCTTCTTAAGACTCTGTCTATTTTTAGAACATTTTAACAATTAAATATCTTACAAGTTTTCTACTTGCACTATTACAAACTTCACTAGCTCTCTCGTCCTAAACGGTCAAGATTATTTGATTGGAGGTTTAGAATCTACCATAATAAACTCCGTCAACTTTATTGCTCAATCTCCTCACTCATCACGGAGCCACATATGGGACGCTACATCACAAACTGATGCAGTCGCTAGGGGAAATCGAATGATATAAGTTTCATAAATGTAAATGAAAAACTTCCGCAAACACACAAAATACTATCGGGCTTCAACCGTAGCACAGTGTGAACCTTTCATCTATCTCCACATAAATAATTTTTCACTCTTAAGTTAAATTACGAGCCAATTGGTTAAAATTGGGTTAGGTTTAACTTCTTGTTTTACTTGAAACTAGGGCCAAAGTAGTGTGTGTTGGAACTACAGATTTTTATTTTTTTGCAATGTAAAATTTGTAGCACTAATTTTCGGTTGCATCGTTTGACCGTTGTTATTTGTTCTGAAACAATGAAGCTCTTGATTTCTTTGGTTAAATTAAAAACGATTTGATACTAGTTTTGAAAAATTTTTGGAAACTTTTTTTGTTATTTATTGTAAAGCCTAAGATGGAATGAGTTAGTAATGTGAGACTCAAATGGTTTTGGTGGTGAAAAGAAAAAAGAATTTTGAAGTTTTTTAATGATAGTTGGTACTTAGTTTAGTTGGTACTGATAGGTTGATTTTTTTTTTATTAGATTGAGAGATTACGTTTAAATTATATTTATTAGATGCAGGTCAGAAAAAATAATTGCAATTAATAATGATTGAAATTGTTGCAGAACCAAATAATGACGTCTAAAACTTTATAGTTAATATATAATAAAAAAATATAGCTTTTACAACATGCAGGACCAATTGAAATTGGCCTGCAGTAAAACAGAAAAAGGCTACGTTTGGATAACCATTGATAACCTGACTATTGTGGGTGCTATATTTTACCAAATAATATAAGTTTGTTCAATTTTAAACTCTATTTAAATTAAATCAAATCTGCTATTAGACTACAACAAAGACAAGACACAATAACAAGTGTTGATTTTAATGCCAGAAGCACTAAATGGGACTCTAAACATTAAAACCAGAGACATAAAGGTTTGGCTAAGTAGTTTGATATATATTTAGATGTGATTAACACGGGTGACGAACTCACTTTTGTAAGAGGGATAAAGAATTTACAATAAGACAAATTTTCATGCACTACAAACATAACGCATATGCAATTAGCCGGTGCTAGATAACAAAAACCTAAGCCATTCACTGGGAAACACAATGTTTGCTGACTTAGATCTGATACTTGTTTTTGACTAATTTTTGGTACTAATTTCAAAAATGATAACAATTTTTGACTATTACATCAAGTTTTTGTTCTACAACATATTGTCGATTTTAGTAAATTTTCATCCTTTTATCGTTTAATTTTATATACCAATGCTATACTAACTTAATTGATAAAAAATTTAGGAGCAATAGAACTTATAAGGTTAAAAATATTTATAAAATTTTATTGATAGTATCATATAAAAAATGATACATTTTACATACGTTTTTGTTGTCCGAAGTGAGAAAATCAAATAATTTTAATTTTTAAGGAATAAATTTTTGTTTGTAGGCTTTTCTAGAGTGCACCATTCTTAAACAATCTATTTTAATGTTTCAACAGTAATCAGCATCATGTGAGTATTCCACCTTCTTTAATATTGTCTCTCTATATCTTTTAAATCTTAGTGAAAACGTTTACCCTGCTCATCACTTACATCTCCTAGATTTTCGGAAAATTTTTCAATCAATTTGTTTTATAAATGATTTGAATTGTTGATTTATTTTCTAATTTGTGGCCACTTTTAATTTTAAAGCTTTAACAAACTGCTTTATTAGACCCAGTTTTATGTGAAGAGGAAGAAATATGATCTGATGAACGCTCTACTAAAGGTTAATATATTACATTTGGGTCCCCAACATTTATATCACTTGCCGTCTAATTTTTCTGATATCAATGCTTGTCCTTGGCTCCGGTGTCTCATAAATACAAGAAACATGGATATTTTGTGAATCTTCCTTGTTGATCAACTAAGTAGTTAATTATTTTAAAATCCAAACAGATGATCTACTTATGATCTTTATACTTAATTAGCTTTATCATATTTTTAATTGTATCGTAATCTTTTCTGAGAAGTATTGAATGTCCAATTAGAATTAAACCGTATTTATTTCCATTATGGAGCAAAACGCACCTTAAGCTTCTCTTCGAACTGTCCAAAAACAATCGCCACTCACTTTGGTTACATAATGTCACATCCATAAAATTTAATAATACTGATGTGCCATCATGGCAATAAACTAATATATTGTCTACTTTAAAATAATGTAAAAATTCTGTTTCTCTTGTACCATAGATTGTAATTTTAGTACCTGGCTCAAGCAACAATTTTTTGTTTATTAAGCCTGGAAGCTAGCAATTCTGATGCTTTTATTGAAAAAATTATTTTTTTTACTTAATTATTTAATTTGGTCTGGTTAAATCTATGAGAAGTAGATTATGTAGGAGAACTGCATTTAAAATCTATATCAGCATCCTGTTTGTCAATTATATCTGCAAAACCTCTCGCGTCCTCAAGTAATATAAATTCTTTATACACTGGCTCAGATACTTCTTCAGAATGGGGTATTGAGCGCATTGCTTATTTTAGGTTTGAGTATGTGATTTTTGTCTAGTTTTTTTGTTTTAATTCCTGGTTTTTGTTAAAGAGAAATAACAATCATCTACGTGATTTTTAGGCTCTTGCCATATCATTAGAATGCCAATTACCAGTTTTTCTCGCTTTATTTTGCTTTACTGTTGTAAATTTTTATGACAAAGTATACATTCTTTATGATACATTATAGCTCAACTTGTTTTGGTCTGCAAGTCGCACTTTAAAGTATGCGAAGTACACCTGCTTTACAAAATTGCTAAAATTAATCCTCTGACAAGGCACAATCACGCTTCCACATATATAGCAAAATGTATCTGACAAATTTTTCTTAGTAGCTATGTTAATTACCTGACAGTGCACCTCTATTAATTGTAAACAGCTAGGCGGCCTTAATCTCATGTGAGGCCAATAGGAAACATATTGGACAATAAGATTCAAGTTAAAACTAAATTAGACGCAGAATGAAACGTGAATAAACAAAAAAAATCAAAATGCGATAAAACAAAAAATTTATGACGTGGTGGGCAAAAACTGGTATTATTTTTGAAATTAGCACCCCAAAATTAGTTAATAACAAGTATGAGATCTTTGACTCTAATTTAAACAAGAGTTTTAGTATATAACAAAAAATTGCCAAGTTTAGCCTCTGCTTGTTCTTTTGGTTAACAGGCTCTTATGTTAGTGATCATGTTTTTTCTTACCACGTTGAGTCTGCATTTTTTATAAAAATGAAGAGCTGAGTATTTTTAGTCCAGAAAAATCCTTGAATGCAAAAGCTTGGTTTAGCATGCAGAAAAGATAGCAGCACCACGTTAAAGTTGAATTATGTACAAGAAACCAAGGAAAAATTTCTGAAATACACACATTTTGATTACAACATGCAAATCTTGGACCATGTTATAAAGATTGTCAAGAAGGCAATTTTGCTTAATATTTGCAAACCAAGATTAGCAAAAAACTACAGCCGCTGGCAATATATGTTTGGTAATTTTTTACTGAGCTTCAGTATGGCACCTCACGATCGAAAACGCAAAATATAGGAATGGCAGACCAAAATTTTGTTTAATCAAAAAAAGATTGGAAATTCATAAAAAGTGTGACCGTGACAAAAATAAAGCAGACGTCAATATCAAGTGGCAAAGAAGATTGGAGAATGAGACGGAATTTGTGCAGAAGACAAAAAAAAAACATGATTCCAACAATTAGATTAGTTGAAAATTTGGTGATTTAGTACTTTATCACTCAAATTTTGCAAAACACTGGTGCTTTTAACGGTACGTTAATGGTTGAAAAATTACAGATACAGATACAAACGCTTGCTTATACTGTGGAAAAATAGCAACGCAGACCGTAAGTTACTTGTATGACAAACGTGGCACCAGAAAAAATACAAAACGTGACTGAAACTTGGGATACATCTGACACGGCAAGATAATGGAAAATATTTTTGAGGGTGATAGTTGAAGAGGTAGCGGTTTATGCCTTGACAGTGATGGGATTGAATGGTTTTCAGCATCTTGTAGTGGTTTTATTTGTCTTCATTTTTGCTGATGTTGCTTAGTGATGCAGAATTTTGTATAAACCTGTAAAATTAACTAAATAATAAGAAATAAAAATATACCTATACATTTTAACTAGTTAATAATAATTAATAAAATAAAGATATTTAAAATTTTATCTACTCGAGAAGAATCGCCATAGGCGCTATAAAATTCAGTTTGTATTATATTGTTTTGTTAATTACTAAAAAACTATCTGTATTGTCTGTGTTTCTGTAATGTATAAAATGTAGAAAAAATTATATTGCAACTAAATTAAAAAAATAAATGTGAGTTATAATATAACAGTAGAAAATAGGTTAGTAGACACACATTTTCCTGATAAATATGACAGTTATATTCCACTACATAAACCCGTTATACCATATTTGTGTTATTAGACTAGTGCAATCTTGCACTTAAAGCTTCATAGACAGTTACGGTATTTAATCAACACCGTGCAAACACATAAACTATTATTATATTTAACACCTAACATTCTATATTTAACATGATATAAACAGTAGCATGTTTTTAGTTGTTAAATAAATAATTTGGGAGTCTATTTTGTAATTAAATTAATAATGCAAGTTAATTACTTTGTAATTTAATCCAGTTTTTTATTTATTGTTTTGATACATTTAGAAACAATAAATAACTTATTCTATTTCATGCAAACTGATTTGCCAAACTATGTTGAAAAAATTCAATTGCACCAAATCAATTTTCAATACTATAACTTCTACTATGGCATAAGAAAAGATATATCTCTAAGATTTTTCATTATGTGAATTGATCTTAAAACTCAGCACATTGCAAGTGGCCTGCGGTTCTGACGTAAGTAATTCTTTACGTTTTAAATTGCACCCCATAAACGTTATTAACTGCAATATAATTCTTGGCAGGATGCCTATTTTATTAATTTATTATTTCTTATATTCAATCAATATAGAATAATTGTTAGTCTGTATCCTATTATTAATTTTTATATTGGCAATTAGCAGAATTTATTATATTACCAAACAATTTATTCAACAATTTTTCAAAGTAAAATAAAAAACTATACATCTAAACAAAATAATAATCAATTTTATAAAATATGGAATTTGCTTGTAACTTTCATCAATAATATGAAGATACCACGATAAAATTGAGCTCAATAGCATAGCTTGCATTAAACCCTTTTTTGCATAAAACCGTGAAAAGATCAGAGTGAAATATTTCACTGAATTCCAATCCCTTCATCAACTGCAGTATTGATGGTGAATCGTTCGACGATAAGTAATACCTTTTAGAGTTGCATGTAATAAATTTGAAAGCCGATGCAGTAGGTGAAGAGATATGGAATGAAATAAATCTGGTTTTGGTTTTTATGAAAGATTATACGATTTATTATAAATTTGTCATCACTAATATTGCAGTAAATTTTGTATTTAGGGAAAATGCAAACTAATGTTGGTTTTCAGTTAATCAATAAATTAAATTATATCTACTCATTTCTATGAAAATTAAATTAATTTTAATATTGCAGAATGGAAAAGTATTAAGTTATTGTTTTTTATGCTGAATTAATTATATTTTGTCATTGAACTAATATTTATTATGTTATAATTATTTTTTAATTTAAATTGTATATTTTATAAAGTGACGTTTAACATAAATAAGTAGTATGGCAATAAAAAAATACATATATACTTCTAATAAACGCTCTAACTATTATTGTGATTATAATCTTCTCAATTTTTGATAGATTATTTTCAAGAAGTAAATAAAACAACTACTATGTTTTTACCACTAAGTTATTATTGTAAAATCATATATACCATATATATTTTCACAAAATACAATTTACGACTTAAGTTTCAACGTTTTACAGTCATTATCAAGTGAGAAACAAATAAATAAAACAATACATATATATATATATAGGGCAATTGGTGAATTGGTGGGAGAAGGGAATTTTACAGAATATTAAAAAAGTGGTGGATTATACTGAATTAGATTAGTTTGCTCGTTCAAAAGGTTAACAAGCGGATTATGGGAATGTTTAAATTTTGGCTGCTTCTAAAAGATTAAGCTTTGTACCTTTTGTAAAGGTATGTAAATTTTTTAACTGATTAATGTTTGAATGAATGATTACAATCTAAAATATGATTTGAAAATGAACTACAATTTTTATTTAAACAAAATGCGCAATAATGTTTAGAGCACCATCTTCTTCCAAAACTACGGCCCGGTTGACCTATGTATAGGCTATTACATTTAAGACATGATATTTTATATTCACCAGACTTTTTTAAAGAGTCACCTTTATCATTAGCATTAAAAAGAATTTTTGATAATTTACAACTTGGTCTAAACGCAATTACTTGACTTTGTTTTTTCCAAAATAAGTTGAAAATGAATTTTTATTTATACTTAAAAATTTTGAATGAATAAAAATTATTGTATTTTGATATTGTTTTTGTTTATTATATTTTGTATAAGATTAATTGGAAAACCATTCATTATTCCAGTTGATAAAATAGTGTTTAATTTTATGGTGAGGTTATTGAATGATAATGGTAATGAAAAAGCTCTATGTACCATAGAATGAAACGCAGCTTATTTGTATGACATTAGACGATTAAAATTAATTGGAATAATAGAATTCGTGCTTGTTGGTTTTCTATAGTTCGATTTTGTTATTTTTATAAATTAATGTGAGATCTAAAAAGAAAATTTGATTAAGTTCTTCTGTTTCTAGAGTGAATTTGATTTTAGGATGTATGCTATTAATAATTGAGGTTAGGGTATTTTAATAAAAAATGTATATATTTTATTGTGCTGATTTTACTTTTTTTATATATATTAAGACCGGTTTCGGCTGTTAAGCCATCATCAGTTCTAAAAATATTACATAAATTATAAATATATATGTGTTACATAGATGATTTTAACAAAACTTACTTTTCTTTTTACAGGTGTTGTTGTGTGTTGCGGGTGGTGTGAATTTGTCGTGGTTACTGTTACATTTATTGGTTATTGTGTATTGTGGTTATTGTTGTCGAGTGATTAACTATAGTGTGGTTATTGTTTTTTAAAAATGTATAGATATGTTGGTATGGGTTATTAATTTGTTTGTTTAGGCATCTGTAGTTTTTATTGTTTTTTAATTTGTCTAATTCATATGATTCTAGTATTGTCATTTTTAAGCCTTTTTTTTATATTTACCAGAATGATATGTGTTTTTTAGTAAAGTTTTTTTTCAAATATTTGTACTTTAATTTGTGACTAATTGGTGGACAGAAGAAGTCAAAAAAGAGATAAAGGATAAAAAAGAAAAATGGAAAAGATACTTACAAACCAAGGAAATAGAAGATTACGAAAAATACAAAGAAAAGAGAAATAATACAAAGAAAATAATAAAAGAAGCAAAGATAAAATCATGGACAAAATTTGGAAGCGAAATGAATGATTATTTCAACCGAAATCAAAAACTATTTTACGGAACGTTAAAACATCAAAAACAAAAAAAAAAGAATACAATATGATGAACATAAAAGAAAAAAATGGTAAAATAATAACGGAAGATGATAAGATAATGGAAAGATAGAAGCAATACTTCCAAGAACTAACAGAACAAGAAGCAGAAGAAAACAAAACAATAGAAGATGAAGAATTGCTACAGGACAGAATAACGGAAGAAATAGAAGAAATTAAAAAAGACAAAGTAATAGAAGCAATTAAGAAAATAAAAAACGGGAAGGCACCGGGAACAGATGAAATAACGCCGGAAATGATGAAATACATGGGAGATGATAGAAATACACAAATAACGGAATTAATAAACGACATAATGAGGAATGGGAAAACCCCAAAGGAATGGAATAAAGGAATTATTCTACCCATACATAAAAAAGGCGACAAAAGGAAATGTGAAAACTATAGAAGAATCACACTAACGAGCATACCAAGCAAAATATTCACAAGAATTATTGAAAAAAGAATGAGAGACAAACTAGAAACAACAATAGAAGACAGAACACAGGATCTAACATTTATAATAAGACAATTAAGTGAGAAAATGATTAAAAAAAATAGAGTAATGCATGTATGCTTTGTTGACCTTGAAAAAGCTTTCGACAGGATCAAGAGAGAGGACATATGGAAAGAACTAGAAGAGAGAGAAATTGAGAAGAAAATAATAAACGTAATTAAAAACATGTACGCAGAAAACAAAAACATAGTAAGAATGAATAACAAAGAATTAAAAGAATTCCAAACGAAAAAAGGTGTGAAGCAAGGATGTGTGTTAAGCGCATTGCTTATCTTAATTGTGCTAGACAGGGCAATAAAACAGGCAAAGCAAAAAATGAAAATGGTAAAAATAGGATATTGGAAAATGGAAGTAACAAAAATAGCAGAACTGCTATTTGCAGACGATATGGCAGTGATTGCTGAAACCGAAGAAGAGTTACAACACAACATGGAAATAATAGAGAAGCAACTAAAGAAAATAAACATGAAAATAAATTATGAAAAAACAAAGACCATGATAATTGCAAAAGAAAAACTGAATCACGAAATAAGAATAAAAGGAAGAATAATAGAACAGGTCGAACAATACAGATACTTAGGAACAATAATACAAAGCAACGGAAAACTAGACAAAGAGATAGAGGACAAAATAGGAAAAACAGCAAAAATATATAACATTTTAAAAAATACTTTCTTTAACAAAAAAGAAATATCAAAAACAACAAAAACAGAAATTGTAAAAAAAGTAATCAGACCAACATTATCATATAGTAGCGAAACATGGACGATGACAGGAAAACAAATAGATAGAATAAATGCTATGGAGATGAGATTTCTTAGGAAGATTGAGAACAAAACAAGAAAAGATAAAATAAGGAACGAGACATATAGGACAAATTTAAATATAAAACCAATACAAGAAAAAATTATTGAAAGTCAAATGAGATGGTATGGACATATTAGAAGAATAAGTGAAGAAAGAAATACTAAGAAAATTTATGAGACAAGAGTAACAGGAGAACAAAAAAGAGGAAGACCCAGAAAAGAATGGAACAGCGCAATAAAGGAAGAAGCTACAAAAAAAGGAAACACGTGGGAAGAAATAAAAGAGATAGCCAAGGATAGGAAGAAATGGAGAAAATATTACACAAACTAATAATGTATACGCCTGTCACCGAAAGGTAAAAAGGCAATTGAATAAATAAATAAATTAATTTGTGACATAAATATGTCTGCTAACGGGGGGCTTAATGGAGAACCCATTGCTAGACCAGTATCTTCTTTGTAGAACTTATTATTAAATTGAAAATAATTTTGATTCAAACAAGTTTCAAAGGCATTAAAATTTTTTGATTTTATAATTATCTTTAAGTTGTGTTTATCTAAAATATTTTAAATAATTTTAAGGCAATCATTTATCGGTATATTAGAAAACATATTAGTTGCGTCAAAAGATACTATAACAGATACAAGTTTTGAGTTTTTTGGAGTGGTTATTAATTTCAAGTGTTAAGACAAAATTAGAAAAATCTTTACTCTTTCTATTTAGAACTAAAAGATTGATATTTCATATTTGAATGTTTTCGAAGTAGTTTAAAATCATTTTTGTATTTTTTAATCAATTTTTATATTGAGTTTGATACATATTTAAAGGGGTTTTCTTTAAGAAAGTAAGGTTTTTAGTTTGAATAAATGTATTAACTTTCTTATTATAATTATTTTGATTTAAAACAACAACTTAATTTAATTTATCTGTTTTTGTTATTATTAATTGTATAAGTAAAGTTATTGATTTTATTGATTTAATAATTGATCTATCTCAAAAACTATCATCTGTGGTTTTTGAGGTAGACTATTTTTGACATTTGAAATATGAAATATGAGCTTTTAGAATCAAATTTAACCAAAAAAATTATAAATTTATTAAATATCAGTTTTAATGAACCAGTTTTTTGCTTATTGTTAGTTTGTGAATCAAATATTAAAGATCTAGATTTTGGTTTTTTACTATTTTTAATAATATAATAATAATAAGGAGAGCGTGGCGCAGTGGTCTAGGCATCCGGCCGCTGTACCGAAGATCGTGGGTTCGATTCCCATATACCGTGATATACTTTTCACGTTCTATACGCTCTCCCACTCCCCAACCCGTCTTGCCAGCGTGGGGTTTTACGGCTAAAATACCTTCTCAGAGGAGTGATAATTCTCTCTAGTGATTCGGAATCCACTTAAAACTGTAGGTCCCTTGTAATGTAAGTTGCCAGCATACAAGCAGAGAAGAGGCTTATGTCCTGCAGTGGACTCAAACGGCTGAAAAGACTATTTTTCTAAAAAAATAAGTAATATAAATAATAAGTAATAAGAGTAATTAATTTGTTGTAGTACTAGTGCTCTAGCTGTTTTTTTAATACTTTTAACTACGTTTATTATTTTTTTCTCAATTTATTTTTTTTCTAGTTTTTTCTATATATTTTCTCTTTTGATCTTGTGAAATGAAATTTTTGGTATACTTTAATTTGTTTGCCAGAAGTTATTGCTGAAATCAGAAGAAACAACATATACCGGCAAATCATTGTTCATTATGACAATGCAAGCGCTCACACAGCACGACAAACTGAGTTTTTGACCAGTAACAACATCCATTAATGACTCATTGCCTATATTTGCCTGATTTATTGCCCAATGACTTCTTTCTATTTCAACATATTAAAAATAAAATGCATAGCAAGCGTTTTTCATCGTCTGAAGAGGTCGTTGAAGCATTTATATCACTTGTTTTGAAGGTACCTTGCTCAAAGTTACAAAATTGTTTTGAAGATTGGTTTTATCGGATGCAAAACTGTATAAATTTTAAAAGAAAATATTTTAAGAAGCAATAAAACGATTTACATAACGTAATTTGTGTTTTGCTTTACATTTTTTGCAAACTTTAACAATGTCCCTTGTACAGTGTTTCTGGCAAATATTATAACAGAACATCAGCTCATGATGAAAAGAAAAGAGTGAACGATAAATGTAATGAGTATGGACTACAAATGAACTTAACAAAAACTAAATATTTGATAATTTTGAAAACAGATATCCAACAGTTCAACTGAAAGTTAGTGACACTGAAGTAGAAATAGTTAATTTGTATAAGTATCTTGGAACTGTGTTTTGTGAGACGGGTGACCAGGCAAATGAGATTAGGAGAAAAGTGGCTTTCATGAAGATGAGGAAGTCTTTGTGTTGTAGAGATGCCAGTATAGAACTCAGAACAAGAGTGCTGCGCTGCTACGTCTTTCCCACCCTGCTGTAAGGAGTTGAATAAAATGTGGTGCTATTGTAGAATGTGGCAAGTTCCCTAAACACAGAATTACTAACATCAAAGTGCTTTGCAAGATGAAAAAAGACAGCAAAATAGTGTAATTTTTGAAGAAAAGAAAACTTGAATACCTATGTCACGTCATGAGAGGCTCCAGATATGAACGAACTTTTAAAACTCATTATGCAGGGAAAGATCAAGGGAAAGCGCAGTACTGGTAGGCAGGTGGTCTTTTGGCTAAAAAACTTGCGTGATTGGCTGCAGCAAACAAAATCAATATTGTTATGATGGTGTCCTACCTCCGATTGGAGAAAGACGACAAGAAGAAGACGCAGAGACCATTTTTTAATCTTTGCTTAATTCCAGCCAAGAAGTTTAAATCAGCTGTTAATTGTTATCCTCGGATAAGGCAAAGGCAGCCAAGAAATCTAAATCAGCTGTCAATTGAAGACGCAAGTGGATAAAGGGTTTATGTCGCATAGACTTCATTTGGAGATATTGCCGTTCAAAGTTTTTTTATTCGCAGTGTTTTGGGGTTAGATTTAGTAAAACAAGTTTAGTGGAGTTAAATAAACATTTATTGTAGAATTATATCTAGATACATAAAATAGGAAACAAACTTATGCATTTAAAAAAACAATTATTTCTTCTTATGCATTAAAAGAAATAATTGGCTACTCACTATTTAGCAACTACTAACTTCTATATTTCTTACAATAGACGAATGGGACATAGTCTTTATCTATTGGACAATCTCATTTTTTAAGAAATTGTTACATGAACCCTTAATCCACTTGCGTCTTCAATTGTTGTCCTCAGCTAAGGGAAAGGCAGCCAAGTTGTTGTTCAAGGCATAGAATGGCGGACGTTTGTTATGGATTTGAAATTAGTTGGTAACTTAGCTTGAAACAATAAGAAAAAAATTACTTTACATTATTGTCAATTTGCTATCGGTAGCAACAAAGAACTGGATAATTTTTTCTGCAAAGTTACAATTGCACATTGAAGTACATTGTCAAATTTTTTTTTAAACTTTTAAATTGTCACTTACCGCCACCGCGGCACTTAAACAAAAGCAAAACAGTTGTAGTTGCCAATTTAAAAACCCCAAGAAAAAAAGAAAAAAAAAACAAAACCACCCACTAATTCATTTACTTACAAAAAGTTATGTATAAATATTTTTTTATAAATATTAGATTTTCTGTGCTTCTTATGCTTAAATCCACATTGGCTGTTCTCTATTGTTAATTCTAATTTGTCTCTCATCTTTTTTTCAATCGTTCTTGTAATGCTTGGTATGCTGTTTATTGTGGTTTTTATGTATTTTTTATATTCCCTTCTATCGTTTTTATTATGTATGAGTAAAAATATTCTTTTATTCTATTCCCTTGGCGTTATTTATTACTGACTATGTCATTTATTAATTTTGTTATTTGTGCAATTCCTTTATCTACTATGCATATCATCATTTCCGACGTTATTTGATTTGTTCTTGGTGCTTTTTTTAATTTTTATTGCATCTATTACTACTTCTGTTTAAGTTTTTTTATTTCTTTCGTTTTTTTGTTTTATAGCACATATTTATCTTCTTTTGTTTTATTTTCTTCTATTTCTTGTTTTGTTAGTTCTTGGAACTATTGCCTCTATCTTTCCATTATCTTATCTTCTTCCGTTATTATTTTGCCATTTTTATCTTTTATGTTTATCATATTGTGTTCTCTCTTTTGTTTTAGATGTTTTAACGTTACGTAGAATAACTTTTGGTTTAGATTGAAGTTTTCATCTTCCTAAATATCTTTGCACATTGGTAACTGCAATAGAAAACTTACAAAAGATATGAAATGCAAAATAGTTATAGCCCAAAGTATGTTTATAAAAATGAAAAAATTAACAACTAGAATTCTAAAATGTTACATTTTCTTTACTCTGTTAAACGGAAAAGAAACGTAAACAACAAAGACAAACAACATTAATAACCTTGAAGCATTTGAAATGTATGCTACAGAAAGAAGCTTACAATTTTATGAACCGACAAAATTATCAACGAAGAAGTACTACACCAAATAGATAAAGCCAGAGAAATTACTTGACAATAAAAAGAAAAATACATAGTATACTGTTATTTTTTTAATCTATGTGTGACTAGTTATGAATTACCTTAATATGAATTACTTTAATGATCTTAATTCAATTTATTCTACGCACTTTAAAACTTTTTTGGTATATGTAATTTGTAATACTAGTTATTCTGCTCATTTTGTTGTCAACTGTTATGGATTTCTAAACTGCTAAATTTATGTTTTTAAAATATCTGTAATATTACTGTGAATAATGCTGTGGATGTATTGTTAAAACTTAGCCAACATCATAATGCTTATGTGATTGATGTAAAATGTGATACTAGCCGTGATATTTTAATGTGTAACTATGTTTTTAATGATTTTAAATTTGCCGACTTTAACGCAATCAATAATTTTTTGCTGAATGTTGATTGGTCCGCCCTTTTTTATAATTGTGATGTTTATAATTGCGTTAATTTATTTTACTCTGTGTTGCATTTTGCTATTGACTGTTTTGTTCCCAAAAAACTATGGCGTGAAAACAATTTTTTAGTTTGGTTTAATAAAGAATTAATTTTACTTACTAGACTCAAAAAAACTGTTCATAAACGTTATAAATTTTCAAGACTTTTGTCAGATTATAACGAGTTTCAATCAATTTGTACTTCGTGTAAAAGTCTCAGTACATGTCTATACAAGCAATATATTACTTGAACAGAAATCAACATTCAAAGTAACCCTAAACACTTTTGGAAATTTGTTAGTGACACTAGAAAAACTAATGATTTTCCAGCTACAATGTATTATAAACAAAAAACTTGCAATAATGGAAATGACTATGTTAATAGTTTTGCTGAATTTTTTTTGTCTGTTTACAATACACAAACTCATCCAACTCTATTGTTTAATTTTAAGAAAAACGTATTACATCGAGTATTTTCAATTAGTCTGTTAGATATATTTAAAGGAATTGAGAACCTTAAATGTAATTTTAGCATTGGACCGGACGGTGTTCCATCTATGCTGTTAAAACAATGTAATTATTTAATTTCTACGCCATTGCATTTACTTTTTGAGGCTTCTCTTAATAAAGCCAAGTTTCCTCTAGTTTGGAAACAAAGCTACATTATGCCTTTACATAAATATGGAGCTATGGAGGATATTACTAATTATAGAGGTATTTGCATACAGTCTGCTATTCTTAAGTTGTTTGATCAAATTTTAACTGGTCAAATACAATGGATGTGCAAAAGCATTTTAGTAGAACAACAACATGGGTTTTGTAAGGGTAGTTCCACTCTTACAAATCTTCTTTGTTACGAAAATGATCTATTGAATGCCTTTCAACTAAGAGTTCAAGTAGATTCTATTTACACAAATTTTTTGAAAGCTTTCGATTGCGTTAACTATAAAATTTTGATTGCAATGCTTCGGGATTTGGGTTTTCATAGTTCTGTCGTTGCGTGGTTGTCAAGCTTTTTAGAAAATAGTACTCAGTGTGTAAAAATTAATAACTTTTTATCACAACCTATTGTTGTTTTATCTGAGGATCCTCAATGATCTCATTGTAGACCAATTCTGTTTTTACTCTTTATTAATGATCTTGTTTATTTTATTAATTCTATGTCTTATCTTTTATTTGCTGACAATCTTAAAATTTATAGAAAAATATCATCTATCGATGATTGCATTAGTTTGCAAAATGATTTGGATTCTGTTCATTTATGGTGTCTTATTAATAACTTGTTGTTTATAACGCAAATAAATAAATAATTTTTTTTTTATAAGTTTTAACAGAGCTTTAGGTAAAGTATCGTATGACTATCTACTATCAATAACAATGTTTTGGAACATGTTACTCAAATAAAAGATTTGGGCGTAATTTTTGACTCAAAATTAACTTTTGTTGAGCATATAAACTACATGTGCAACCGTGCTATAAAAATGTTAGGATTTGTGTACAGAATGTCAACTGAACTATCTCTAAGCACACTCAAACTACTTTATTGCGCCTTGGTACATTCTCATTTAGAGTACGCTTTGTCAGTTTGGTGTCTATTCTACAACATTCATATATGCTGTATAGAACGTATTTCAAACAAATTTTATTGTTTATATGTTTTTGTGAAATTTGTAATATTGCTTGTAGATCATCATGATTTATGTACAGAATGATGTAGATGTAAATGATTTTTTATATACCGTGAATAAAGTATTATTATTATTAATTACAACTATCAACACTGTTATTACGTAATATTTTTGAACGTTATTTTAATATAGTATTATTGCGTAAAAAAAAATTAAACCTTACCTTCCTTCAACAATTTAGAGATTTACAATGATTCAATATGATTAGATTATTTTATTACAGTCAAAACGTGAGTAAACTTAATAGTTTTAATAAACATTATAAACGGTGGTTTATTTAGTGGTTCTTTTTTAAAAATTCAAAAAAATGAACAAAAATTTGTTATTTTTGGTATATTATTGGTTTATTCAAAAGAGCAAACATTCCCACTATTTATGGAACACGATTTCATTCATGTGGCTACCTTACCTAGCTTTGCAGTAGCGCATATTTGTCTTAAAGGCCTGAATCGTTAATAACATCGGTCCTTCACGGCACCTTACATGGGCTGTGTGGCATGGCGCGACATCCTGCTGAAACCAAACATCGTCCAAGTCCATGTCTTTAATTTCCGGCCTAAAAAATTGTTTATCATGCCTCTGTAGCGCTCACTGTTGACCGAAATTGCATTTTCAGCAGCATTTTCAAAAAAAAAAGTGACAAAATCCGCACCAAACTGTCACTCTCTGAGTTTTTCAATTTTTAGATGCGACAGTTTTGCTTGTTAACAAAGCCGCTGAGATGAAAGATATGATACTGACTTTCTGTCAAGATTTCCTACGGAAAAAATCTGTCATTGTCAAAATAACAAAAGATTAATAAGATACCAGTAGATGGATTACCCTATATATGTTTATGCTTTTTTAAATTAAATAAGATAAATATTAGTTTAAGTGTTTATAAGTAATGTACTTGCTCTGTCATAAACGTGTTGTTTCTGGTTTAATATCGTAAATAACCATTATTTGTAAAATTATCATAATTTATCTTCACTTTCCATGTGATTAATCAAGATCTGAACATTTTCCGGACGGCAAAATATTCAGGCTCGTATGGTAATGCGCGATACGTTTGTTATGTTTTGATGCTAATCCCAGATTGGCAGTAAAGGTCAGGAAAATTCAAACGTTTGTCACCCGATCGATTTTCTTTTGCAAATTAACATCGGATCAAGAAACTATTATACAATTGAATGAATGAATGAAACATTACATGAAAAAAAAAGTCTGAAATAAGTATTTTTTTTTTCTGTTCACAAATGTTTTGTTTTGGTAATTGAAATTATCTAGTAAGTTACGTGTTTAAGTTTGTATTATAAATTTGTTTGTTAAGCTGTATACTAATTGCATACTAATTGTACTGATGCAACTAAAACATCACAACCTTAGGCAATTCAGTTCTCTTATATCTCTTGAGAAATTATTTATGTTGAAACTACGTCAAAATACCTTTATACAATTTACTCAGCATTATGAACAAACAATGCAATCTTGCAATATGCAAATAGAAAGTTTATTCAAAAAAATATTACTCTGAATTAAATCAAACACAAATTTACCAATTTTGTATTAAATGAGCTTTGTTTTTCTATACATTTTTATTATACTTTACAATAATGTCAGTTAAATTGTTTCTTTACTAACATTAATTATAGTTAATAACTGAAGACATAATAGAATAATAGAAACAATGAAGCCATAAAATATAATCTTGAATGAGGAGATTATATTGAAATTAACTACACCTATTCTATTGTTTAGAACGTTACTAATGATCACATAGTAATTGCAGTAAAAAATCATTTGAAATCCAGTTATATATTTTTACTTAAAAATAGTTGATTGATCTATACAGGCAATCCATTAAATAACAGCGAATTTATTTCTACATTTGAAAAAAATAAGATTTTGTAAGGGACATTTGAAAGTGGCCAAGTTGGTGAGTATAATCAATCTTTAGCAGTGAGGAACCGTGACAGTAATGCACTGAATAGAATGGGATAGAGGTTGTATAAGAGGAAAACATATTACAGCCAGCAGTAGAATGTGATATTAATCCGTATGATACATTCCAGTTGTGCCCTAGACTTAAGCGAAGCAAATTATGAATGGAGTTTGTGGACAATGATGAATTACATACAAAATTAGATATGACCTAAAATGTAAATTAGAATATGTTAATTATAAAAATGAATAAATTGTTTTTTTTTATCTGAGATCTATAACATAAAAAATGTAATATAATTTTATGGCTTGATGTGAAATACGAAAACAATAAAAAAATACTAATATCGTATCAATCAAAATTCCCCTATTTTTATCTAAACGCGCCAATCTATAGGGTCACTTCAAACCAATAAATAATATATAAAAAAAGCATTATCTTTATTAGTTTGTTACTGTTTTCACACTTTTTCAGTTTTATTATTTACAATAAAATGTCTATTAATATTACCCTAGCCATATTTAAACAAATTTATAGTATTTCTTGTATTTTTTGTTATTACAATTATATTTTTTTTTAACTTAATACAGCTCGTAGGTTCTATCCTTAATGGTAGCGTTCCTTTTAAATTTTATACATTATATTGGCAAAAATATATAAAAATATTTAAATCTTGTTTGTAATTTTATTAATCAACATATACGAGAATTATATTATAATCCAAATTCAATTTTAAAAAATATTAAATAAAAAATATAAATTTTGTATTGGTTTTAAAAGCCGCTCCAAATTGAAGAAAAGTTTTTTTTTAATAACTTTATCAAAGGTATATACATGTTATATTGAATAAATTAAAGTAAATTCAATCAATAAAGACGAGTTTTGTTTTACTGGGAAAGGAATAAATTGCAAAATATTGGATGGATTGTCACTTTTTGATGTCAATAGTCAATAGTTCTACTCTCTTTTTCGTTTCTTGATAAGCCTGACTAAGTCTTAAATTTTGCACTGCTCTCTCACGTTTGTTTTTCTTTCTGTAATGTAGTGTGAAGCTAGTGATTATTCTCATTTTTTAAAATTATTTTAACAGACGTTTTGTTTCTGCATTTTTAACTTTTTTTTAGATGTTTATATATTTGTTTCTGAACGTGACATCTTTATCTCAACATTATAGCTGCTTTGCTTTAGTTGTTTGTTTTCTTACTTCCTCTTTTATGTTCTTGTTGCTAGTGATTATTGCGCCGCGGTAATTGGATAATAGTAAATTTATTTACGGCATACGCCTTTTCATACAAAAAATATATAAATAAACAATTATACATCGGATATGGTTTGACAATCCAAAATACATAAAATAACATAAAGTACTTAATTATTTAGTTTAATTTCAAAAGGTTATATTACTACAACTACTTTGAAACTTACTAAACGAAAGTAAAAATATGATAATGATTTTGATGGTCATTATTAGTAATTTGTCTTATGTACCTTGCACTCAAAAACACTTGATTGTTGTGAGTAATGTTGTTTGATTAAAATTAAAATTAATGACAATATATTCTACCATGTATTAATTTATAAATAGAAGTCAAAAAATCCACGGCAATCTGTTAGAAGATTAACATTGTATAATTCATGGTATAATTTTGGTGAAAACTTTGATTGAATTTGCTTAATTTTATCTGTGGTGAACACCTGATATGGTGACCAAACTATACAACTATATTCTAAAACTGATCGAATTAGTGATTTAGATAAAACTTAATTAACAAATCCGAGCATCTTTTTAGATTTAATACAAATTTCCAAAAAATTACTATTAAAGTCAAATTTTAAGCCTATAAATCTTTAATTTTTTTTTACGGATTGTATTGATACACTGTCAATTTAGACAAGCACTAATCGTAACGGATTTTATGAGTTAGTTTTGTGTAACGTTTTGGTTGTTGTATACTAATTTATATTGTTTTGGCTTCTTTGCGATAGTTATTTATGCCGTTTTTCTCAATAAGATAACTATGTTAAAATTATTGGCAGTTATATTAAATTTGTACCGTATTTTCTGCAAGTTGTCTTCGTAGTCTTTGTCTGCATAGCACAGGATTTTGGTTTCTTTTTATTTCAATCTGTATCCTTTGCTAGCTGCTTTAACTTTGTTGATTATTTTGTCCACGATTAGATTGAATAAGATTAAGCTGAGGCTGTCTTCTTGCTTAATTTCTTTTGCGGTTGGAATTTTCTTTGTCATTGTGCTACCTGTTTTTATTCTTGCTATAAGTTTTTTGGATTTTTGATATTATTTTGTGGTCGAGCTTCTTGACCACTTGACTAGGAATCATGGATTTCCAATTTAGTGGTTATTTATATTTGCAAACCTCTGCTACGATTATAATTTATTTTGTTTAACCAATGTTGACATCTGCAATATTTTTTTTAATTTAATTTTACCAAAGCAATAGAACAATCTATAGTCACATTCCTGCTTGTGAAAAACTTTTTAAACAACCAAGTCTTAATCTAGAACTTTGCTACCGTTCTCTAAGATATTACGTACGTTCAGTGTTACTATATATAGATATAGATACTCAAATCTTATTTTGAGTAGACTGAAGGCGTTCAAAATGCAGGTAATTAGAAAGATGTTACAAATTTTATTGACTAAGAGTACAACTAATGATAAAGTTTTAAGACAAATAAATATGAAAAATTAAACATTAGAAACCTGCCTACTTTAGGCGTATTTTGAAACACTGAATATAAATTTTTACAATTTATTATGCATAGAAAAAATTGGACACTTGGCATAAGACGCTGAAAAAAGAATTCAATTTGCCAAAACTGTCGCTAATCTTCAATGATGTGGAGAGGGCTCCTAAAGAAAAAGAGACAACAACTCCTTCTATTTTCTACCAGGTGCGTTTTATTGGAACACTTTGTTACGGCGAAACAATAAAAATACAAGGATAACTATTCCAATCTTCTTTTTTTTATGGTGCATTTTCCTAATAAAGGTTAGCAATCATCATAGCAATATTTATTTTGAAAACTGCAGCTTTAAATAGTTCCACCAAAGTTTTTCCCTACCATTCCCGGAGGGTTTTCAGCAAAGATGTTCTGTGGCGTCCTACGGATCTATTTTCCTGTATCTTTTTCTGCATAATTAGTTGGAGAGTTAAGTACTTTTTGCTCGGGAAATGTGCCCTAAATAATTGAGCTTTTTTTTAATTGTAAGTAAAAGTTCTCTTTTTTGTGCGTTCTTTGTAATATTTCTTCATTGCTTTCAAGGTCCATCCAGTTTATTTTTAGCATACGACGGTAGAGCCACATTTTGAATTACTCAATCTTTTTTATGTTGTTTTTATTTAGTGTCCATGCTTTCATACCATACAATAAAGTCGAAAAGATATAACATCGCACCAATTGTATTTGCAGGGTTATATTGTGGTTTCTATCTACAAAAAATTTATTCATTTTAATAAACGTTGCTCTTGCTGTCTCTTTACGTATATTGATTTTGCTGGTCTGGTCGTTGTTCTTCCCTATTCGTGTTCTCAAGTACTGATAGTTTCTCATTCTTTCTATTATGGTATTATCTATTGTTACGGTTGGGATATTATTAGAATCTATAGGATTGACTAACAGTATTTATGTCTACTAGTATTTTCTAAAAATCTTGGATGTATCGCGGTATTGTCTGCATATCAAATGTTATTGATAGTTTGCCCGTTTATAATTATTCCTCCGGAGTCTTCGTTAATGGCTTCCTTAAATATGACCTCTAAGTACATATTAAATAGGACTGGCAATAGTATGCAGTCTTGTCGAATACCTCGGCGGATGTCTAATTTTCCAAAGTCATGCCTTTCAACAGTTATTTGGGATTTCTGATTTTAGTACAAGTTTATTATTATTCTGATGTCATTGTAGTCAAGACCTTTCTGTAGTGCTATTTTCATTAGGTGCTCGTGCTTAACTTTATTGAAGGCTTTCTCGTAGTCAATAAATCCGATGTATAGGTCAACGTTCATTCTGAGACATTGTTGTATTATGACATTCATGCTAAATAACCTCTCTCTTGTACCTAAGTTCTTACGAAATCCAAACTGTGATTTGCTGATATCCGCTTCTAGCTTCTTGTATATGCAACTATGAATAACTTTCAAAGTATGGCTCATCAGGCTAATAGTTTTAAAGTCTGAGCACTTCTTTGCGTTATGCTTTTTTGGTATTGGAATAAATTTGATTTAAGCCATTCTTGGGGTATGATTTTGGATTTGCAGATTGTATTATATAGATTTACTAGAATGTTCAACTTGTCGTCATCAATTAATTTGAGGAGGTCTACTGGTATCTCAACTGGACCTATCGCCTTCCTATCTTTTGAGTTCTTAATAGCATGGTTTACCTTTTTGGCAGTTATAAGGTTTTTTTTTGTAGTTTCTTGTATATTTATCTCATTTCTAGTGTCATCAAATAGTTGTTGTTTGTATTCCTCCCACCTTTTGATTTTTTTTCTATGTCCATTATAATGTTTCCATTTATATCCTTTATTAAACTCTTTTGTTTTTTTCTTCTTATGCCAGTAAATTCTTTGACCTTTTTATGTAGGTTAAATGAATTGTATCTTTGTTCTAGTGCTTCTATCTGTTTGCATTTTGGTCTAATGAATGTTTCTTTGGCCTCTCTAATTTTTGGTCTTATTTGTTGTTGAATCTATTTGTATGTATCTTTTGTATTGTTTTCTATTTTCCATTAGAATCAAGATTTTATCAGTCATCCATTGTTCTTTGGGAGACCAAGTATTGCATTTAAGTTCATTCTTGATTCCATTCAGCAAGGCTTTTTTAAGGTTTTTCTATGTATCGTTTACCTCACTGTTCTCTACGCCTCCCTGATGAATCGATTGAGGTTTTTGTTGATATTTGTCTTTACCCTCTGTCTGATTTGGTCTTCCCGAAGCATAGTTGTATTTAATTTAAGTTTTTGATACTTTTCTTTGGACTTTCTTTAGCTTAACTTTTAGGGTGGCTATAATAGGGTTGTGATCAGAATACACATCTGCCCCTGGATACGCTTTAACTGTGCTATTAGCGTTTTTATATCTTCTGTTAATTAGGATGTAAGCTATTTGGTTCCGTAGTATTTTATCTGTTGTGTGGGCTGGTGATGTTCAAGTGTATAGTTGCCGTTTTGGTCTTTTAAACCATGTGTTTGTAATGACCATGTTTCTAATCTGAGAAAACTCAATGAGTCTTTCTCCCCTTTCATTTCTATCACTTAGACCTTATGGGTCTACACATTCATCTACACTTTCTTCCCCGACTTTTGCGTTAAAGTCCCCTAAAACAATGATAATATCTGAGCTTTTTACTGTTTTCATAATTTTGTTTAGTTGGCTGTAGAATTCTTCTATTTCTGTTTTGTTTTTATCTGCTGTAGGTGCATACACTTGGATGATGTTAATTTTGCCTGCATGAGATCTGAGTTGTACTATTATTACTCTGTTTGATAGGTACACAACATTCAAGACAGTTTTTTTTTGATATTTTGTTACACTATTATGACCACTCCGTATCTATGTTGGGCATCATTGCTTCCTGAGTAATACATGTGATAGTTAGTAATCGGGTATTCTCCACAGTCTGGCCATTAAATGTCACTAATACCTAAGATCTCTATATCCATTTGTTGCATTTCCGTTATTAGGTTGTGTATTTTTCCGGGTTGGTATAAACTTCTTACATTCTATGTTCCGATTCTTTTCGAACATTTATTGATTTTTTTGATTTCGTCATTTAAGGCTTTCCCCCCCGGGAGATCCGATTGGGAGAATTGATACTCCGGATAAATTAGAATTGAATGAAGTCATCAAGATGATTTTTTTTTCTGAGGATATCCAAAGGGATCTTTAATGAAGTGGTTTTCTGTTGCCTTCTACATCCTATGCCGTTGTCCTATCTTTTGGATCATCCGCCTTTGGTGGATTTTATTCCGCCTCCTAAACAAGAGGGTGCCCATCTTTCTCCCGAGGGAGAAAGTTTGCTACTTATCTCTGCAACAACTCGGTATATAGCCTTAATTTTCCACGTTGGCTAAACGGCTTGAAGAATGGGTGTGGGACGGAATTAATGGGAAAGTGTATGTGAAGTGATGGAAAGTTTGGTTGGGACATGGTTTTCTCTCGGGATGTTGATAACCAAGGTTCGCGTGGGCAGGGGCGCGTCCTTGAAGTAAAGCTATCTTTTAACGGGATTGTAATGGAGTCTTTACCCGCTACTTCTTCCAATAAATCCTGCTTATTCTTATAAAACTCTACATAACTTGATGACACCAAGTGCACTTGTTATGCACTTGGTGTTTTTTAATTAAAAATACATACCACTACGTTGGAAACAGACCAAGGCTGGGCAGAGGGTTAATTACATGCATAAGAGAAAGCCCCAAACTCTTGGAAAACATACTTATGATATATTAGAGTAATGTTGAGCGGCTTAATATAAAAAAAAAGTTTTGTGGATGGTCGCAACTACATGTTACTCATTCGAATTAATACCATTATTTTCTATTACGATGGTAGGACCATTAAGATTAGCAAAAATGTTTGTTGGCAAAGTGTGCACTTTTACTAACACCTAGCGGAACCATAAATTTTGTTTGTGAGCTCAATTTATATAATTGACAATTTGGAAACGCATTATTCAAAAAGTAAATTAAGCATCATCAAAAATGTTTTTGGAGACAACAAGTCTGCAAAATGGTTTACGTGGTAAGTTATCTCAATGCACTTTGTTATTATTTTTTTTTAAAACACATTATAGTGTTGCAACTGTACTATTTTTATCTGCAACTCTGTTAGCACCTACAAAAAAAGATTTAGCATCAAATATATACGTATGTTATAATAAATTGTAATTATTTTCAGTAATTAATTTCAATGTTTGTTTATTTGATTTTGAGTGTCAAATATGTATTTATATAATAAAAAATTGCTAAAGAAGGAATCTAACATTATTAAAGAATTTTGCAAAATTATTAAATTCTTCAAACAAAAAAATGTATATCGAGCAATAATAAGTATTATTGCTCGATATAAAATACTAAAAACGGCTTCGAACATCACAGCTGCAACAAAACTTAGTAAACTTTGAAAAATAAACATTACTCTTCGAGTTAGTTGTGTTAATTGAATTTACAATAATTATGGAAACAAGCAGGTTTTGTTGGCAACGGTGGCTTTGTACAATATTTACAAAACTTGCGTTTGTAGTTAGATAACATAGTAAAAAGCAAGATTTTTTATTTTTTTAATTGTTTTTGGGGAAATTGAGAACCACGACAGTCTGGATGCAGTCTAGTCACATTATTATGCAACCTCAGTGCTGAGTTGGAAAATGTAGTACAATATATTATTGTGCGTCATGAATTGACCACATTTGCGGCGCGGTTGAACATAGCAGACATTTTTTGATATACGGTTTTATCACTTGTTTTAAAACGGGGGAGGGGTCTTGTATCAACATTTTCCATAAATTGAGGTTAGGGTATTAATAATTTTAATTGTTCACAACAACACCTGTGAGAAGAAAAGAAAAAACTGATGATGGCCTAACCGCCGAAACCGGTCTTAATATATAAAAATAAAATCAGCACAATAAAGTTAAAATTTTTTATTAAAATACTCTAACCTCAATTATTTTAAACTGTGCAATAATCAGAAACAAATACTATTTTCTATAAATGCTGAAAAAATTTAAAGGTTTGTTGTGCTGTTGACATTGATGGCGCTGGAAGCGCATGACGTTTGGCGCCTGTAGAGTTTCAAAAAAGCTCACTTGGTTTATTTTTTTGATTTTTTTGCATCAAATAACATAAAACAAACTAAATATTCACGTCAAAATTTCAAATTAGCCAACTGGGCACAGTACTCACAAGAGATAGATATGGAAATAAAAACACAAAGAGACCATATTAACTTTAATATCCTAACAAATATTATACAGAACGCGGCAGATAAAACCATCCCACAAACTAAAACAAAAAACTATACTCATACTAACCACAAACCACAACCATGGTGGAACCCGGAATGTAATAAATTAATAGCCAAACGTAAATTAGCACTAGGAAAACTACGAAAAAAAAATGAGCATTGAACACTACGAAGAATATAAAAAGACATGTAAAGAAGCTCAAGATGGTATAGAAAAGGTAAAAAATAATAGTTGGATTGACACTTGTGAAAACTTAAATCCAAAAATGGACAGCAGAAGAGCATGGAGTATAGTAAAAGCTATAAAAAGGAATGGAAATGCCCGAATAAACTCAATTAAAACAAACGAAAAATTAACGGAAGAATTATTAAAAAGCATAGCACCGGACTACACGGAAAATCACCATCAAATAGTTGAAAAACAAACAAACCATATACTACATCCTTTGGAGACTAATTTTAACAAGAACGAATTAACCTTTGCATTAAAACATAAAAAAGCAACCGCACCTGGATTAGATAAAATAAATTATTACATGATCAAGCAGTTACCACATAAAGCAAAAACAATATTATTGGAAATATTTAACGAATGGTGGCAAAAAGGACAAATACACGAAAATATGAAGATAATAAAAATTCTACTATTTTTAAAAACAAATAAACCGGACGATCAAATTAAATCTTATAGATTAATATCCCTAATTCCATGCGTTATAAAGGTATTAAATACGATGATTAAGAATAGACTTAATTACTTTGTAGAAAAAGAGCATTTATTATTAGAACATAGCTACGGATTTAGACAAAACAAAAGCACATCAGACGCTTTATATAAATTATTCTCCGAAATAAGGTTAAACAGCAAAAAAAAGAAATTACTTCGACAGTGTTTATAGATCTAGAACAAGCGTATAACTCAGTAGATATCTATATCTACTAATCAATATAATTACTGAACTAAATATACCAAAGAGATTTATAAGATATATATATTCTTTTCTAACTGACAGATCCTATACTATCCAAGCAGAAAACACACCTGTCGTACCTATAGTACAGGACTACCACAAGGGAGCACTCTAAGCCCTATACTTTTTAATCTATATATGCACAATATTAAAATGCACACAAAAATCAATCTTATTCAATACGCTGACGATATTACTTTATATACGACAAATAAAAATATAAACATAAATATAAAAATATTAGAAGACGAAATCAAAATAGTGGATAAAAACTTTCAATTACTAAACTTAAACATAAATATAGACAAATGTAAAACAATACATTTTACTAATAAACACAAAATACCACCCCATAACAACATAAAAATGCAAGAAAAAGATATACCGGAAACGAAAATACATAAATTCTTAGATGTGTGTATGGACAGAAAAGTAAAATTTAATAAACATATCAAAGAAGTAGAAACACGAACAAAAAAAGATATAAATTTGATTAGAGCTATAACCTCAAGGAAGAAAGGAGCCAAACAAGATATAGCAGTACACCTTTACAGAACCTTAATAAAAAATAAAAAATAATGTATGGATGCCAAATATATGCACAAGATGATAATAAAAAACAAGCAGCAAATTTAAAATTTGCGGTTTTTACTAAACTTTTTTTTTTACTTTAACTAAAAATGCGATTAAGTTAAAAATTGGTGTTTTTTAACTTAATCGCATTTTTAAAAAACTAAAAAAAAATCATTATTTAAAGCTCATTTACAAAAAAATAATTTTACTCAGTCTAATAACACATTATTATAAAATAGTCAAAATGCTTATAATCACAATCCACGTCAGTTGAAACATGAATTTTTAGTTTTTGAAGACTTGGTATTTGCCTTCAACGACAAACTAACGCGTACAATGACCGCTTTATTAGGTTACAAAGTTTGCAAAATTGCCATTCTACAGCTATAAAAATAAAAAATTGTTTTTATCACTTTTGCGATGTAAACGTAAGTGAGCGGACAAATAGATAAAAATTAGAAAAAAAAAAATTTACTAGTAAAAGACTTGCTACAAGTTCACAACTTCCTAAGCCTCATTGTAAAGCAATACTATAATTTGCCAAAATTTACATAAACTAAGGAGAAACAAATGAAAGCAAGTTTTATTTACAGACAGAGTTTAGGTTTATTGTGATTTCTTGATAGTTGTGGAATAGTATCAGAGTTTAATTATAGTTTGAGCTGGAATGTCTTTAACGGTACATACAAAATTGTACATTGTTCTATGAGACTTTCTGACAACTTTCCAATATAATAATTAGATGCTTATAGGTTTTGTTGTTCTGTATGCTTATTTTGCGGAAGATGCCTGATAATGCAATATTACCGCTTTATTAGGTTACAAATTTTGCAAAATTGCCATTCTACAGCTATAAAAATAAAAATTATTTTTATAATTTTAGCGATGTAAACGTAAATGAGCAGACAAATAGATGAAAATTAGAAAAAAAAAAATTACAAGTAAAAGACTTGCTACAAGTTTACAAATTCTTAAGTTTCATTGTGTAGCAATATTATAATTTGCCAAAATTTACGTAAACTGAGGAGATAACAAATGAAAACAAGTGTTATTTACAGACAGAGTTTAGATTTTTTGTTATTTCTTGATAGTTGTGGAAAAGCATTAGAGTTAAATTATGGTTTGAGCTGAAATAACGGTACATACAAAGTTGTACTTTGTTCTAAGAGACTTCCTGACAACTTTCCAATATATTAATTAGATGTTTATCGGTTTTGTTGTTCTGTATGCTTATTTTGCGGAAAATGTCTGATAATGCAACAATTTACTCTGAAAAAGTCATTTAACAATATTTGCACAATAAATTAAAATTCTTGTTTAGAGTAGTCAGCAGTAAGTTCAGATGACAGTTCTTTGACTTTAAATGTGCGGTAAGAAAAAAAATTTATTTTTCAGGAAGACAATACTTACTATATTTTAAGAATGGAGGAAATACACGTTATTAAAAAACTTATTAACAAGAAAATTGTTTGTTTTTATTGTTTAAATAGACAAGAGATGGATAAAGAAGACTGGTTTTTGCAGGGACTCAACTCTCACTTATTGCTTAATGTGCTAAACCCTGGTAAATTGTATTGACTTATAGGCTAAACTAAGTGAGGGTAGCCAGATATGGCAATATGGCATAAAGTGGGATTTGATCTAAAATGAAAAAGCGTCTGTTCTCCATGTTAGGGGTGGTTGAGCACAAACTCAAAAAACCACTTTGGTATATAAGTTTCTTAAGAAATCATTATGATTAGAAACCAACTAACATTGGCTTGTAGTACTGGGCAGTTTTTATATAGGCAAAGAATTTCCAGGCTCACATTATTTAAATTTAAATTATAGATACGTGGCATGTGAATAGTATGGAAAACTTGATAACGTGGTCAAAAAAACAAAAAACTTAATCTAGAAATAATGGAGTTTAGCAACTTAAATGACTAAGTGCAGGAACATGTTATTATGAACATGCAACATTGTACTACTCAGGAAGCAATGATAACAACCATAACCATCAAAATAGCGTTAGTATCTTGGTTATCTATAAATTTACCAAATACGTAGAAAATTTTATATCAATATCAGATAGAATCATGCTACCTCAATTACAAGATCACTTTTCCAATATTAATATTTTAAAAGTGTACGCACAAACATCTGATAAATAATTATCTTATCGTTATTATATTATAGTCGTTAAAAAATCTACTTATCATTTGGAGATCTTCTATAATAACAGGTGATTTTAATGCTAAAGACAAAAAAGAAGTTTTACATTTGATAACATTAAAAATATTTTTAGAGCACATACTTAAAAAAAATATAAATAAACAAAGTGCAATACAAAAGATATTTAAAAAACACAACGTTTATTTTTAACACTAAACTGTGGACTCTTAGCAGCATTATTATCTGTACAGTTTACGTGATCTGCTATAACTTCAAGAGTTGTTAAGCTATTTTACTTCAGCTTTACTTCTACATAGTATAGATAGCAAAACTGAAGAAACAAAAAACAGATCTGCAACAAATCAGAATTGGGACTGAAAATTATCAGCCGGATTTATACTGAGAATGGCCGTATTTTGTACATTTTTTAAGGCATGTATACATTGTATTAAAATTTTGAACGTTGTTAAGTAATTTTTAAAATAACTTGATAACTGATATGCTTAAAATTTGCTGTATTTGCTGTATACTAGTTTTTTTGTGTAGATTTTAACTTTTTGCTTATAAAGACAAATTGGTTAACATTGCAGTATCTAGAGTTAGTTTGAGTCTAAACGTACAGCATTTAGAAAATATATCTTATCTTGTATTATACGGTTAACAGCACAGTACTTATCAAACGTTTAACGGTTATTAGCGTTTGTTTGATAATTAAAATATTTGTTTTAAGTTTAGTAAAACTTTGCAATTTTTGCATTGAAAGCTTTAAGAAATGTTGTTTGTTTGTTTAAGCAAGAGAATTTATACGTTCTTTAGATTGAAATAAATTTTAAGTTTAATTTTCCAGATTTTTTCTAGTTTCTGGATTTTGTCAAAATAAATGTTTTTGTGAATGAAATGAACATTTTGTGTTGTATAATTAGTCACGCCGCTTCCTTTTAGGATAGGAAATTGAAGTGTCGAGCACACCAAGCATTAGGAAAAACATGTGTATGGTTAGATGTCCATATGAAGTAACAGATCTATTTAAAAAGAACTTGCTTAACTTTTGTTAGCACTGTTAATCATGTATGTCTTTTCTGCAGTATAAAAAAAAATAAAATACCTAAATTATTATAATTATTTTAGGAAAAGTGCTATTACTACATACCATCACATCATTTAACAATTCATCTAAATAATCTTTTAAAAAATTTAAATAGTAGTTGGCAGTTAAATAATTGTTATATACAAATGGACCAAAGAGCATGTTATCAAAAATTTTAAACTACACTACTTGAAACATAAACTGGCTGCTATAATAGACAACTTAATATAGACAAAAATATTATTTGCTCTGTTGTACTCTTGATTTGCGCGTTCTTTTCTGGAGCTTAAATTTTACATATTCTATAGGCTAAGCTAAAATAGATATTTACTGAAAATCTATATTGATAATTTGGCACTGCAATTTTCTATACGACTAGCAAAATATCTAATAAAGATATAAAACGTTTTAATGTTTTTCAAACTTGCATTTGTGTGATCTTTAAACTATACAGATACACGATAAACAGATGTATCAGGATTTTTATCAAATTCTTGCATTATGTTGTCCACTGTATTGGACGCTTTGTTAATAATTTCGGAAAAGCTTTTTGTTGATATAGGTGGTTGTGCATATGTTGGAATATTTGTTAGTCAGGTAGTTGCCATTTGAAAATTTTAACTCATATTCTTGAGCAGCTGTTACTGAATTTTCAATATAAAATCCGTAAAACATCAGTACTGGTTATAAGCGCAAACAGAGAAATAAACTTTAAGATGCTTTACTATTTAATATACAAGTAAATATTTTCATAGTAGCGTAGACAGTTTCTATTAAATACCACTTAGTATTCAACTAAAATAGTCATAACTTTATTAATAGTTGCTTTAGAGAAAAAAAAAACATTACTTCTCATTTCTCCTACGTGCAGTAATATATTGTAAGTGAACAATAATTAAATTTTAATAAGCATATTTATTACATTTTTTAATCTTAACAATTGCTAAATATTACCTCAACACATTAATTAAATAATAATAATAAACAATTTTTTTTAATTATCTATTATGTTCCATTTCATTTTATCTGAATATTCTTACTAGTATTTTTACTTGGTTCAACATAATTAATGAGATGATATTAAAAAGTTTGTCATACTTCACTAAGCATATTAGACTGTCACACTATATTTGTATTTGGACCATTCCTATTTTTGATGCTCATTCTTTAGCATGCATTAATAAATCGCATGTTTTTACGTCCGACAATAAAAACCCGCTTAATGTCATACGTGCTATGCAAATGCAAATGTGAGTTATATAAGAATCGTCTGGAATATAATGAGCGTATAATTATTCTCATCACGCTTGAGTATCCCTATAACACGAGCGCACTTGACATTTGACATTTTTTGTAAATGTGAAAATATAGTAAATATTTACAAAAATGATGGTTGATATATAATTTTTTTTTTTTAATTTTAATTGACATAATCTTCTCAACGTCTTGTAAAAAAGAAGTTTTATAAAAATTGGTAATTGAGTTGTTTAATCTCATTTGAGTAGAGTACACAAATATAAAAGCAAAAATATTTTCAATTTTTAATACAATTTACATTAATTACTGTAGAATAATTCTATAGAGGTTAACAGTACGCAAATGGAAAGTCTATAATAAAAGCGTAGTAACATAGCAAATCCATTTATATATGTAATGTAGTCCTGTTAACTCTGAACATAATAGTTAATAGCGAAACACCAACAGAGTGTGTTATTATTCCTGCACATCCCATTGACAATGACAGCGTCGTTTGTTCGAGCGGGATAGCGGTGATAGTAAATGGGAGCGACGGTTATTAATCCTAATAACCCAACCTCCAAGGCATTGTGTCCTTATAATGCTTTATGGTTCAAATACTGGTCATCCAGGAAGATTAGTTTCAAATATATCATTCTCGGCTGATGGATCTCGCACGAATAGACAACAATTTTCCCCCAAGGGATTTTGTTTTGTTTACACTTCCATCAAATCTATTAATTATACTGATTCCTTAATAATACAAACATGTTCTCATATAATAATATTATTATATTTATTAAATTTACAGACTTACAAACTAAACAAAGTACATAATTTGATTAGTATTCAAAGGTTTAAATTTAAACTTTAGGCCAAGTTCAGAAGTTATAATGGGACGCACATGGTCAGTTTCTCTTAACATCTTGTAAGATTCAAAGCAAATATCAACGCTTTACTAATTACACTTCAAGATATTAATCGGTTTAATTGGGATACTTTAATTTATTGCAAGATCAATCTAAAACACTAATTGCTCAATTTATAAGCTGCTTATATTCAATTATGATATAATTTGTAAGAGCGTCTTTATGAAATTAAGGAATTTGATTAATTACTAAAGTTGTAATTTAAAGAGATTTTGAAAAAAAAATTAGAGAGGTTAGGGTAATATTTGAAGAAAAAATCTGAGGAAAGTTTTTAAGAAATTTGTTAAGTATGTTAGTTATATCAAATAAATGTTGAAAATACGCGCCTAGGAGAGTAATGAGCAAATTATGCAGTAAATGTAACTAAATATAGCGAGGAATTAAACATATACAATGAAGTTGATAGGACAAAATAATGAAGATCCAGAAAATCATAGAAAGATAGTGGACAAAATACCTTAATTAAAAGTAGATGAAAAGCAGATTATACCAGAAGTCATCATGGAGGTATGCTTAAAGATTGTTTAAAAAATAGGCATATGCTGATGACATCGTTTGTAATTCTGGCAAAATAAAAGCAAAAAATAATTGAGAGTAAATAAGTTTTTTGATAAAACCAAATAGATGGTGTTTTTAAGAAAAACGGAAGAAAATTCAAAACAGATAAGTTTAAGATGAACATTATTAGATTAATTAATAAGCAAATAAAAACGTTTAATTTTTTTAATTTTTGTGTTTGATAGTGATGCATCTAATAGAGAGCATGTACTATATTATCTAAACAAAAAATGGTAATTTGAAATGCATGTTTTAGAAATGTTATGTTATATAGAGCAGAAGTTTGGGCAATGACAGAGGAGCAAATTATTGAGAAAGTACAGTTAAAAGCTACATAGTTTTGCAGAAAGCCAATTGTATAAAAGTTAGTGGGAGGGAAGCTGCAATACTGTTAAAATTAGAAGTAAAAGCTTTTTTTCTGAACCTTAAAAAATTAATAATAGAAACAGTAAAAATAGTAAATAGTGTGCGTGTTACAAATTTTGGAATAGAACAGAAGAAATTGTTTGAAAAAGTTAAAAGTAGAATGTCAATAAAAAATAATGACAAAGAGAAAAAAAATGCAAATAAAAAGTTAGTGAACAAACTAAAAGAGGTTGAATTGAAAGTACGAAATTTGTATAATTAGTAAAAAACAAGTAGAGACTTGGAATCATTGACTGGAAAAGTGTAACAGACTTAAGTTTGATGATGATGAGTTAAGGCTGACAAAGAAATAAAATAGATGTGAGTAATAGGATCAAACTCTCGCCCTGCCTAATTCCAGTAAAAATTTATATATTCTAGGTAGTTACTCAATTGATTTTTAAATTTGTTGTGTTGCTAAAGTTAAGTAACTGTATAGTATTAATAATTTTGGTTGCTAAACCCTTGTTTTTCAATATTTGGATCTATTAATTTTTTTTTATTGTAAGAGTTGATACTAAAGGCTTTAATGCTTGTGTTGTTATCTCACAGTTGTTTTTTTAATATGTACTTGTAAATTAATTACATAATATATACTATCAAAACTTGTTAATAGAGAGTATGAAAGCGTTGTTAATAATGACGAGGCCTAATATCTGGTCCAACTAAATTCTTATATTAAATGTAATTATGGTTTAAATGAACACTAAATATCCTTTGTGGTCATTGGAGATGATATCTCACAGTATAGCAGGGCTATATGCAATGCATATAATTTTAAGGTGTATACGGAGGCATCTTTGATGAAAGACCATAAGTTTTGAACTGTCCGTATACAACCGCGGAGAGTCTGTGTATTTGGCAACGGTTTTAAGAAACTTGCTCTTTAAGATGTTAAGCATAACCAAAGGTTGCAACTTGTCAGAGCCGACCTCAATTACTTTGGATAAATTACATTGAGACTCTGTATTTGCGTTGCTGCGTTTCGTTAGCTATAAATATGAGTCGGTTGTTGTGACCCCAATTTGTTTGCGTTGCCGCAATGAACATAAGTACAAAGCGACTGCTACGAGCGGTTAGCGGTAATACACCCGAACTCACAGCAAAGATTTGGTACATGCTCTCGTGGCGTATCTGATGCCAGTGTTTTGGATTGCGTCTAGTGTTTTCGGCCGGGATTTTCTTGCGGATGAGTAATTTCCGATCTTTGACAAAACTAGGGCCTTGTACAGTTGCAACAGTTTTTTTCTCCGCGCATCTCAGTTGATGTTAGTCAAGCACTTGATTACGTTCAAAGTTTTTTTGCACTTTGTGAATAGTTCATCAATATGTGCCTGAAAGGAATGGGTCCTATCAAACACGAGCCCTAAGAAACACATTTAGTTTATAGTTACATTTATTGCTAGTGTGGTTGGTAATTGAAAAGCCCGCAAACAAAAACACGTTTAATTTAAAAAGAATGCAAGTCTATAAAAACAAAGCAAAAAAAAAGAAAAAATCATAAAGGCAACATACGATTTGCATCGCACAGGAACAGAGCAATTGAAAAGAAGCTACAGAACGCACTAGCTTAAACGGACACTGCAAATTTCCGGCACAAAACTTTTCCAGCAGAAGTATAACATATATACCTTAAGAGTAAATATTCAGAAAAAGACAAAAATAAGAGGCAAAAACAAAATAAAGATGGCAGCATTTTTTAAGATTATTAACTACCGTTTGGTATGCTATTTTGAGTTTTAACATTACGTGAAAATTGAAAAAAAGTTTCTTATGAATGTATATATTAAAAAGTATAGGTTTGATGTACAAAACCTTGTTAAAAATGCACGCACGAGGCTTTTGTTGTAGAGAAGCAAAAATTTCCTGCCTCTGCCTTTTTGTCTACTTTGTCTATTGTGATCTGGACTTAACCTGTTATGGCAGGTATGGTATTAAGGTAGCTATTCCCACTTTTACTTTGAACTTTTAAATAAAAATTTTAAAAAAAGTGACAAACGGTTTCTGAATCCGAATGCGTGCAGCTTCTGCAAACTTTTATAACGCCAAGCCATGTCATACGCTTTTTTTTTGTCAAAAAACACCGACAACAAAGGGTCTGGGATAAGAAAATTAAATGGTCAACGGTGCTGAGGTTTTATCTGAAACCCGCCTGGTGTTTAACTAAAAGACCGCAACTTTTCAGCATCAACACCTGACGGTTGTAGATTATTTTTTTCTAAAATGTTACAAAAGCAACAGGTAAGTAAAATTGGTCTGTAGCTGTTTACATAGTTTGGATAATTCTTTGGTTTCTTCAACGGCAAGATAATGGCTTTTCTCCAACATTCCGGGTAGACGCCGCTTTCCCGTATTAGGTTGTAGGTTTCCAGCAACTGATAAGGCACGTCGTATGGTCCCGGTGCGAAGGTAGTACCCATGACGTTGATAGCCGCTTCCAACTCTTTTGAAGAAACAAAGGAGTTGTAGAGCAAAGACTTCAATGATGGAATTCTAACAAAAATTTTAATTTTTTCTCTATAACGCAGGATTTTTTTTTTATAGTTTTGAGAACTACTAATAGACACAAAATAAGGTGCCAATGCGTTTGCAATTTTGACTGTTTTGGTAACTTTGCTTTCTTTCAATACGGTTCTAACTTTTTTTTACACTTTGCGGACAGATTTGATTGGCGTGATCATGACCGTTCCTTGCTTTCAAACATTTTGGTTCGTTTTTTCTTGAAAACGATCATGTTTTCCTGCGTTGGGGCTTTTTTAAAACAAAAAAGTTTTTCTTTTTTTGTTCAGCTACTTGAATATCGTCGTTCCACCAAAGAACCGACTTTGGTACAAACGTTTTTGCTGCTTAGACGATACAAGTAGTGAAAACCTTTACGGCGGTCTCAACATCTTCATTATTTGACTTTGGGAGAATCAGACAGGCTTGAAAACCTTATCAGTCTGCGCGATTGAGACACCATTTACGGGGGGATTGACTGTCTGACCAGTTTGACAATAATTTCAATTCCGATGGAAAAATGAGAGGAGATGGGCGGTGAAAGTTGTAAAATAAAATCTTGTACGTTTTTTGATGTCCAATCAAACTCCGACGGAGATAAGTTGCTTATAGTGGCTTTTTATGGGACTGAAAGCCGGGTTGCAATTGCCTAGAGTTTAGTTCTGAGGAATATTTTCTTAAACGGTAAAATTTCATTTGTTTTCATTCTTGACTATCTCATTGTTGATGTTTTTAGATTTCAGAGTTTATTTACTGTTTTTTTTATTTTTATACAGGTTTCTAAAGTATGTCTACTTTTTTTTGGAATCAGAAATTTTTGTACATTTGTTAATTGATTTCTTTCTATATCTTTGGCAAATTGATACTTTCTTGTACTGGTGTAAGTAGCATATTTTTTTAAAGTCTTGATGTTTCAATAATTTTCAACCAAGGTTTCTTAGTTCTAGTGCCGTTTATGTTTAATTTACGCGTTTTTAGTGCTTTTTCTGTTGCTTTCTTAATAATTCTGTAAATTTTGTTTCAGCTTTTATCTACTTTGTCTTCTTAAAAGATTTTGTTTTTGTATTATATGTGCTAATGTGGGTTTATACAAAATAATATATTGTAGTTTTTTTTTATTACTATGGTTGTCTTATGTATTTTTTCTAATACAATTTTGTGTTATAATTCTAAGTTAACCAAAGTGAGATATTTTAAGAATATGGGTCGGATTTGTGTCTCTCTTTGTTATAATATAGTTTATTGTGGATTTTTGGTCTTGAGTGTTGGACCACGTATACTAGTGTTGTGTTAATTTATGTCAAAGTACGTGTTATTTATTTTTAATTTGTTATGTGGACAGCATTTTGTTAGTATTTCTCTATGTCAATTTTTTTTTTTGTTAACTTTGTGTTTTACGACTTTAAGCAGGTCTTTTATTCTAAAGGTTTTTTATAACTTGGACAGGCAATCCAAGTCAAGTTGAAGTTTATTGTGAAAAAATATTACCTCTTTTTGGTAGTTTACATTAAGTGCTAATACAGATATCACGTGCATTTGTTTGTTGCTTATGCATATTGTTACTTTGAGTATTTTATTGTTAATGTATTAGGCATTGTTGATTTGTTGTATAAACTTTTGTATTGTGGGTTGTGAACATGTGGTTTGCAGGTAACACCGATAGACTCGGACGTAACAACGTATTTTTTGTTGGTTTGGCCATGTAGAGAGAATGAGTTGAGGATATAGTAGAATATAGACTAGAATATAAAACTTGGTTGTTGTTGTAGAATAACGTCAAGACAAATAGTACAAAATAAAGTTAAAGAATCAAAGTAAGCCATTGTACAATATACGTGACTGCTTACCCTAAAAGTGAACGGCGTGGCGTGACTAGGGTTGTTAGTATGTCAAAAGTAAACTACAATTTAATAATTTAATTTATTTGAAGGCTCTAGATAAAGTACTATTCTATTATTACACTATTTGACGTACTTGTGTTACCAAGAAGATGACCACTACCCACTTTGTGATCTTACAGATTATGATGTCTTTTTTAATTGTTTTAGTGTTGACTTTCTTCAAGATTGTGTTAGAAAGGTTATCATTAAATACGTTTGCAAAAATGTAGATTGTCTGATTTTACTAAACAACCGCAGCATAATGGTCTAGAGCGAGGACTGTTGAGTAGACAGCCCGGGTTTGATTCTCGGCAGCGGCAATATCTAATTTGTCTAATATATTTTGATGCGGTCGTTTTCTTTGCAAGGCAATGGCAAACCAGCAAAGTATTTTCCTAGTAAACCCCTCTAGTGATGTGGTTTGGATTCCACGTTAAACTGTAGGTCCCGCATTTGTGTAAAACTATTATCGCATACCACAAACATATAAGAGAGGAGCCGACACTCGTAGCCAGCACGGCATTATAAGAAGACTAAGCATTTTGAACTTATATGTATTAAGATTAGTAGCCAAAAACAGAGTGATGAATGCTGTAAATTTTGTAGAACCTAATTAAAAGGTTTATTAATCCTTTTTTATAATGTTTACATGTTTACACTATGTAATCATATCACAATTACTACTTTTTTAATTTTGTATCTATTTTATGGTTGTATATTACTTCATGTTGAAACTGTTCTGTTAGAATAATAGTTTAATAGTTAATTAAGAAGATAAAATATAAAATTACGTACTTCTTACATTGTACTGCTTTCAAAGTTGTATTGTTATAAAAAACCATGTTGTAACAAAATGTGTAAAGATATTCTATATTCAAAATCTATTTCACTTTTATTTTATTTTTTACCTTTTGTGGCCTAAATTCTACAACTGTTTCGATCGTTCTTATTCAGGCCGTATGTTCTTTAGTAAACATAATATTGTGTTTTCGGCAATTGCATACCAGTGTACTATTACACTATATATTTGTAGTGTTAATATTTTTATTAGGTATACGTCTATGGCTTTTTAATTATTCTTTTAATTCAGAAATACAAGTTTTATTTTTAATTAACACAAATTTAGTTTAAAACTAATTTTAATACAATAAAATTAATTTAATTATCATTTAGTTCTTGCATAAAATAGAAAATTAATTGACAACTCAAGCACTTAATATTTAAAACTTTCCAATTGCAAACTTTCCTTCTTTGTTGCTACCTGTTTCATTATTCTCTTAACTTCGAATTTTTTTTTGTGGTAATTGAAAGTTATACGAAATTAAAACAAAAATTATCACACCGAATCGCAATAAAACGTCTAGGAGGGCCATTGTGTCGCGGCAATATTAAAATCTGAAGTTGTAATTTGTATTTAAATGAGTGTTAATTCATAAAATGTTGGAAACTTTTCCGTAAGAACAGATTCATTTGAATAATTTTAATACGCAGCAGCTTTCGCATAAATAAAAAACGCAATACATGCAGTTATTCAGTAAGTTATGCTGAAAAGTTTTCATTTTGTTTGTATATATTATGTATATGACATTGTTAAGGATTATATATGGGGCTATTTGCTCTATATATTTAATATTTATTACAAAAAAAAAAAATTTATTACATATTGATATATTAATAAATATATCCATGTTTTGCTTAGTTTTTAAATAAAACAAATACATTGTGTTTGCTAATATCAAAAGTGATTATTGTATTCTGGATTACGCTGTTTCAAATTAAATTGTATATAGTTAAGTACAATTATACTAAAATTAATCTTAATTTTATTTAGTATATTCAATAATAAATTTGTTGTTGTTCTAGCTTCAACCATAAATTATTAATATTTATGTTCTATTTTGTTATGTATCTTTATTTGATGAAGCCTAAAACTTTTTCAATAAAATTAAATATAAAAGCAATCTATAAGCTTTTTTTATAAATCTCTGCTTTTGTTTTTTGCCAAACCTTTAGGAATTACGTTGTATTTCAAAACAATGCGCAGTATGATTACAATTCAATCAATGAAATGGAACTGACATTCGAGAACGTTGGTGCCCCATGATGTGCGAATGACAGCATTCTTGCTGAAATTGATACTTGCATTAAATCATAATTTCAATGTATATTTGTGTAGTTAATGTATGTTGAGGGTTTACATAAATTTGCTTAAACATTGGATTAATTTTTTTATTTCAATTAATTTAATTTTTATTTATGTATCATGTTTTATTTGTTGAAATTTTATGTTGCTGTGACATAAATTGTTATCAATATAATAATGTGCATTTTTTATTATCTCAAAAACGAAGCAAGCTAGACAAAAAAATTATTTAGATTTTCTGTTTGAAATTAAAAAACGTACTCAAAATTTTATTTTTTGCTTCTAGTTAGGAAACACCTTGTTATTGTATAAGTATAAGTTTTGTTAATCTTATAAGAGTGTGAGTGAGATACATACCTAATTTTATCAATTATTTTTAATAATTTATTTGATCAAAAATAATACATACTGCGCGTTTTTCTTCTTTTAAACGGTATCACGCCTAATTGTTTAAATTCAAAAACTACAGTACGAGTAGTAGTTTAATAAATACTGTTTGAGCCGTGGTGTGAGTATAATGGTGTGTCCGTCTCGAGAACGCTTTATTAAATATATGCTTTGCTTTAAAAATAAAAGACCAATAAATTATAATTATTAAAAACTTTATTATGAGATCTTGTTCTGTGTATGGGTGCATATATCATAAACAAAAAACCAAAGGAACCGACATTAAATATTTTCGATTTCCGTTTTTCGCATATTGGCAACACTGCTTATCACCCATTTGACGTCACGGTTTAGAGAGAGATAAATAGAATCATGCTTATTCCACACCTACTCACTACTACTACTATATACTCACACCACGATTTGAGCTATTGCCAGTGCAGGAGTTGCCTGTGATTTTTTTAATTGTTTAACTGCTGTTTTACTTTTGAATTATATATTATGTCACAACAACATTTCAATTTCAATTTCAATTTCAAAAACAAAACCAAAATTGTTAAACTATTATACTGAAGACAATATTTAGGCAGTTTGTGACTATGAATATGCGGATTATAAGTCATAGGTATAAGTCTTAGCAGAAAAGTAGCAGAGAACCAAGCACAATTTAAAACCAAAATTTGTGTTTTAAATTATTATGATAGAAAGGACAATAAGAAAAAAAAAACGCTTTTTTCAATTACTCCGATATTTATTCACTAATTTTTACAACAGAAACGTAGAATCCGATCTATGATTCTAGAAACCAGATCCTATTTTTTAGACCAGACGTTCTTTGAAAAATTGTAGATGTTGCGTTTTACAAAAACCCATCTTTAGAAATTACTGAAAGTTGCACTGAAATTTGCTGCAGCCATTTTTAAAGTCGTTTTCTTGCTGGATAACAAGTCTTGACAACCGAAAAGTTCTTTACGTAAAAACACCTTTTTTCAAACTTGTTTTAAAAATGTCATTAACTAAGACTTTTTTTGAGCTTTACTGATTTATTAGGTATTTTATTAGAAGATGGATTTACAGCCTTTTAATTTGAATAATTAATAAGTATGTATATTGCATATATTATACAGGGTGTTAATGAATAAGGGTGACAAATTTTTCGAGTGGGCAGGGAGGTTTATTTAAAAAACTTTTTATTTATAAATTTCTAGGAAACCATGCTCACCTTAGAAGCTGCACGTCAAAAACTTTTTTATTTTTTTTTATACATTATTTGAAATATTGCTCTTAAAATTATAACTCAAAAAAATAATAGGATATAAAAATGATAGTAAGTAAGAATTTTTTTAAGTAAGTAAGAATTTATTTCACATTTACACTCATACACAAAATACAATTGTACATGTAAAAACGTCAACAAAAAAAGAAACATATAAAAATACATATCATAAAAATAACTTGTTAAAGCTTGTCTACAAAAAATTGTAATTAAAGTAATCTGCCATGCAGTATGGTTCAATTTCACATAATACACTATACATTGTTTGTTTAATTTTGTTGTAGTTGGTAATGTTTTTTATGGCTACGGGAAGGTGGTTATATATTTTTATGCATGAATAAAAACATCCGGTTTTGTATTTATTTAACCTGTGATGTGGTATATTGAATAGCTTGCCACCTCTAGTATTATATCTCGTAAAATAAAAAACATCATCAAAATAATGACTGTGTTTCCACAAAAACTTTATACATTCGTATATAAAAAGACCATAAATTGTTAATATGTTTGCTTGTTTAAAGATACCTCTGCAACTACCATTGTATTTCAGTTTGAACAAAATTCTTATTGATTTTTTTTGATTTATGAACACTTTTCCTACATTTGCTGAGCCTCCCCAAACAATAAGTCCATATCTTAGATGCGACTCAATATTTGCAAAATAGAATATTTTTCCAATCTGTAAGTTGGTGTTGCGTATTAGTATACGCATTCCCTAGCAAGCACTGCTTAGTTTGTTGCATACATAATTTATGTGTTGCAGAAAACTGAGCGTGTCATCCAGGATAACACCCAAAAGTTTTACATTATTTGTAAAGTCGTATTTATTGGTGTTGAGTGTTATCGACTGTGGAGTATCATGACTTTGATTTGTCTTATAAAGAACGCATGCTGTTTTTGCATTGTTTAAAATTAAACAGTTTTTATGAAACCAAGATTCTATATAACGCATACTGGTATTACCCGTATTTATGACGGGATAGGATCTGGATCTATCTCTAATCGTACTCATGTCATAAATCAAAGAATAAATTTTTTATTTTTTTTTTTAATTTTTGTTAAAAACCATGCATAACCTATGCAGCATATTTTTATAAACCCTCTCAAAGTTTTCATGCTGCCATAATACGTGCTAACAATATTTTTTTAGGTTCGATTGGCGTCTTGTTTACCAGACTTTTCTTGTAACCCCATAAAAAAAATCTAGGGGCGTTGGGTCCGGGGATTGTGGCGGCCACGTTACTGGCTCCTCTTGCCCAATCCATTTATCTTTAAACTGTTTGTTGAAAAAGTTCTCACGAAGAAGAAGAAAAAGGTATGGCCTAATCAACAACGTCAACTATGCCTGCTTACACGTAGATTCTGAACTTGTGTTGAAATTTGGATTGTCAAATAGTATGAGGGTTTTTGTCGGCCCAAATATGGTTGTTGAACTCTTTGCAGATGATAGGGGTGGAGCTGATGTTCTTTTAAAACTTGCTAGACACTTTAGCACCAATGTCACGTGCAATGCTTTAAATGCTGCTGGATGGGTTTTGCAATATCTTATAAAGCACATCTATTTCAAACCGTAAGGTTTGACAATGTTATGCAGCTCCGCAATTTATCTTGTTAATTGCAAAAATTTCTGTTTCTCGCAATTGTTAATAAACTTTTGCAAACACTCTATTGGAAGGTATTGGACAAATTGAAAATCGAGCTGTATACAATCGTATTGCAAGTCTACCATTACAACGTGCTTTGCTAAACTAACATCATATTATTATAAAAAATATGCTGATTCATGACTTAAGTAACAAGTAACACAAATTCAACTATTGTATATGTTTAAATCATAAGCGATGAAACATAGCCAACTTGAAAAAAAAAAAGTTTTTGACGTGCAGCTTCTAAGGTAAACATGAGCTGCCTATAAGTTTTTAAATAAAAATATACATGCGACATTTTCAAATTTTAAACTTCACATTTTATTATAGATTTGCTACAAAACAAAAAAAATGTAACAATTGTTATTTAAAAAAAAAAAACTTATAGCACAATAAAAAATTTACTAAGTTTGGGGGGTAATGAAGTAATAATCTTAAAGTTTAAGCAAATATTTGGACAAAAAATTTACGATTTAATTTTAAACTTTAATAAACAATTGAAGATTTTGGATTCTCATATATTTCATAACACTGAAAATTTTATTTTCTACACGTTGCAAGAAACCAATTTTAAAAAAGAGTTAAATTGCGCGAGTTGTACTCAAAGTTTTATGATACTCAAAAAACCGCTCCCTTATGTTAAATCGGAAATTTATTAATTTTCAAGATAAAAAAAGTATAATCCGAACAATCAACGCGCAATATTGCACAAGACGTCTTCTTAAGTATTTTAAGTGTAAAGTATGTGGTAAAGCAAGTTATTCCACATTTAAATGTAGATTTAAAAATTATAATTGTAATAATTGCCGTCATTTCTCAAATATTTGTAAAATAAACGAAGCAAATCGCAATTTTGTTGCATCAAAAGTTTAATTACGATAACTTACACAAAACTGATGTTTTTATAGTTGGTGGTGCAAAGTAGTTGTAGCTCCATCATCTTGCTTCAACCATAGAATCAAAATTATCGATAAAACTTCAGTATCACAACTGGCAACCAAATTGCAATGTTTAAAGAGAAAGACAATCAAATATAGTTTAATAAATAACAAAAGTTTTTATATTTATGGTAAAAGTCCGTGGGCATTGCCTCAACGATTGCCCCAAGAGTTATTTTTAACTCTAGATCTACTAGGTTGCACATTCCGCCTTAGGTTTTGTTTTGAAACACGGAATTCTAACCTAGAATACATCAACGCCGAACCTCGTTACTTACCTTATATTCTTTGCACCAACGACAAATTTAGGGTCTTGCACCTTTGCTTGTCTACAACAGACACAACTCCTACCAGACCAACTTGTTGCTCGCACAGTGACCCCACAAGAACTACTCAGACAACTTTAGGGACGTGAATTCACTTAACTGCGTGCCCATTCCATTAACTGACCAAGCGTCTTTAAACCCAGGAGGGCGCCTCTACCAAAATGCTCTTGAGCACCTGATGAACGCCAAGAAGCGTTATTGAACCAACCTTAGATTTGAACTACACCGTAGAACGCGATTTCTAAAGAAGCTAAACCTCTTCACCTGGTGAATAACTACAACAGAAACAATGAAAGCGTACTACTTGTTATTATAAAGAACAGGAGCCGGTAACAAATGACGCCCTATGTTTTCGGCTTGCACATACGGGAAGTTGCGTTGGCTGCTAAGGAAAGGCTTTGAGAAATTGTTTTCCGGTGGTCGGAGGTTGTTGTCTGGATGTTTTGCATTTTTTAGACAAACTAAAAATTGCGCTCAATCAATCTCACACAGAGAGCAACAAACACGTTTACCCAGAACGCTACTACTAACGCACACACACAGCGTGCTTTTACTCGCATTTACTAACAAATGCCAGTTTACCCAGAACTAGGTGGTTTTTTGTGGAGCGACGTGTTAGATACCCTAGTCGCTATTAGTGCCCGTCTAGAAACTCTGGCGGGGTGTGCAAGCACAGAGTGTATTTTTATGGAGCAATTTCCCGGGGTTAAATTGATTTCTGGAAATTTTACCGGCACCAGTTGGATACCGTTGCTAGGAAGCTGCAGTAACCGTGGTAGATAACCACAGAAGGTCTTAGACGGTTATTCCAGTTGATGTCAAGTCAAAAACACGATTCACAGGCTTGTCAACACGGGTAGGAATTAGTTTCAGAAAGTGGATTAATATTAAAACTAAATAAATGTCTTGTAATTGACAACTGGCTCACATATTAAAAGTATTTTTAAAAAAATTATTAACACCAGGATTTATAAAAAATGTGAAAAGGTTATAACAGACACACAATTTGAATTTCGAAATGGATTTAGTACAAGGGAAGCGTTGTATTCGTTTGGAGTACTGACCCAATGATGTTGTGATGTAATCAAAGATGTATATGCTTGTTTAATTGACTCCAGCAAAGCTTTTAACAATGTCAAGCACAAAAAGCTCTTAAATATTTTAAAACAAATAAATATTGACCATAGCGACACCAGAATTATATCAAATCTTTATTGGGGCTAGACCGCAAAAATCAAGATTGAAAGTGAACTGTCAGACGAAATTCTATGTAGACAAACTGCTTAAATAGAATAATCATATTACACAACTATGTGATATGTTTAACAGCGTGTGTTATACAATTAGAATAGCCACAACGTATTTGCACTTAGAAACAAGAAAATTAATGTACTTTGCAAACTTTTGTAGTCTATTGCGGTGCGGAATTAAATATTGAATCGGCATTCATAATTCAAAAGAAAACAATTAGATCAATGTTAAAACTGAAATTTAATGAATCATGTAGGGGAAAACTTTTAAACTAAATTACTTATTAACATTAACTGCCATCTACGAATTAGAGTGCGTTTAGTTTATGTTCAAACACAAAATTAAATTTAAAATGCATAAGTATATGCACCTGTATAATACATTGCAATTACAAATATCCAGTATATAGCCTAACGTCTCATACTAGTATAGTATACTCATGTGTACAATGTTTTAATATGCTTCCAAATAAAATAAAAATTATTTAACAATTTAATTGCTTTAAAAAAACAGTTACTAATTTTTTAATAAATTTAAAACCGTATAATTGGAACAATTTTTTTAATCGTACCAAACCGTAATATCAATTTTATGTATTTTGTACTATATTACACTATGTACTTCATGTAACTATTTTTTTTTTATGCATTTTGATTTTCTCTTTACTGTTATAATTTATTTATTTTTTGTATCAAGTTATGAAATAAACATTATTATTATTATTATTATTATTGTTAACATAAGGAAAGGCGTCTGACAAACATGTGTTCTCTTGCCAATGCTGTTTAACATATACTCTGAAGCCATATTCAGTAAAACCAAGTCAAAAGAGCATGCAGCAATTTTTGTAAACGGCAGAGTAATAAGCAACATCCGTTATGCGGATGACACCGTTGTTCTCGGAGACAAATTGGCCGATCACGCATGCTAAACAACCTTGAAGTAAAAAGCAGAACAAACCTAACAAAAACAAAGTTTATGATAATTTTTAAAACTAAACAGCAATTTCAAGTATTAACAAGTATCTTGGAACCTGGATGAACGAAGAATGGACATATCGGCAGAAAATATTAGCACGCATCAAAAAAGCTAGAGCATCATTTGTAAAAATGAAAAAAACGTTTAATTTCTCCAGGTCTAAGCTTGAGTTTATGGACTACAATAGCACGCTGCTTTATTTTTCTCAACTTGCTATATGGCGCAGAAAGCTGGACCTTAACTTAAGAAACCACCAAAGAGATTGAAGTTTTTGAGATGTGAGTATATTGCCAAATACTACGCATATCATGGTGGATAAAGTGCTTCAAAGAATGAACAAATTCACAGTCCTTTTTACCATAAAAAAACGTAAGCTTCAATTCCTAGGACACATCACAAAGAACAAAAATTACGGATTACTTTAACTAATAATTTAAAGAAAAAATTAAGGAAAACGCAGCGTGGGAAAAAGACGTATATCCTGGCTGCGTCACTTTGGGGAGTGGATTGGAATGTCATGGGCAGACCTATTCCGCTCAGCCATCTTAAAATATAAAATAGCTACATTGATCAGCAACCTCCCACGGAGAAGTTGATTGCAAAAAAAAAAGAAAAAGAATTGACAAAGAAAGGTTACATACTATTTATGAAAGAGTAGGATTTATACAAAAATGTAACAGAGTTGTTTCTAGGCATCGTAAATTTTTATTTTAATAATAATAATAATAATAATAATAATAATAATAATAATAATAATAATAATAATAATAATAATAATATTTCATTTGGCCAAATGAATACATAAAGTTTGACAAGTTATTACAAATAGTACATAAGTACACAAACATAATTAAAAATTGTATACAATAATAAATAGATACTAAACACATTAAAATTTCTAATTCAAAATACTCATTTAAATTATAAAAATAATTAACCAACAAATATTCTTTTACTAGCTGTTTAAAGATGTTTACAGTTTTTGCAGCTTTTATATTACTTGGCAACTTGTTGAACAAGTAACTTACAGCACAATTGGGTGATTTTTTGTATCGTGATGAATTGTAGTTTTATATATATAAATATATATCGTCAACATTTCTTGTATGATAGGTATGATTATTTACTGTGTTAAATTTATTTTTATTTTTATAAAGAAATATAAGTGTCCTATAAATGTATACGCAACAAACAGTGAGAAGTTTTTTAGATTTAAAAATTATTCGGCAAGTTTCACGATTTGGAATATTGTAAATGATTCTTATAATTCGTTTTTGCATAATAAATACACGTTGTATGTCGACAGATTGTCCCCAGATTACTATGTTGTATTTAATAACTGAATATACCATTGAATGATAAGCAGTCATTACCTGGCTAGTATCTAATTCCTTTTTTAGATTAATTATGGCAAATGTTGCTTTTGATAATTTGGAACAGACAAGATCAATGTGAGCACCCCAGTTTAGATCTTGATCAATAAAAACTCTTAGAAGTTTAGTTGAAGTACATAAACCTACGTTAACCAAGTCGTCATTTAGTACAATATTTGTTCTATTGTTGAAATATAGACTTGCGGTTTTATTCAAGTTTGCCATTAAGTTGTTTTTATTACACCAATTTGTAAATTCGGTGACAATTGACTTACATTATGATAAAAGGTCTACTTTATTGTCTGCTTCTATAACAACCAAAGTGTCGTCTGCATACATATACACTTCTCCACTTTTAATATGCAATGGCAAATCATTTGCAAATAGTAAAAAGATTAACGGTCCAAGTACCAATCCTTGTCCCACCCCCAATTGCATTGAATGTTCTCCAGACGCACGCCGTTAACGCTGACACATATTTTTCTGTTTGTTATGTAAGATTCTATCCATTTGTTTATAGAACCTTGGATTCCTAATCTATCAACCTTTGCGCTCAGAAAATCACATCGAACACTGTCAAACGCTAGAGATAAGTCAAAGCACCGAATCATAACGTGTTTTTTCTTATCCAACTTATCATGTATACTCTGTATTATAACTGTCATTGCCGTTTCCGTAGATCTATTAACGCGAAATCCGTGTTGACTATCAGAGAACATATTGCATTTATTAAGAAAATCTGTGATTTTTCCCGCTACTGTTTTTTCAATAATTTTAGAAAACCAACTAATTAAAGTGATCGGTCTGTAATTTTCAGGCAATTGCGAGTTACCCTTTTTAAAAATTTGAACGATGTTACCCTTTTTTAATAACTCCGGAAATTTACCAAAATGTATCGATTTATTACATATATCTGCTAGTGTGTGTGAGATAATATATTTACAATATTTAAGTAATTTTGCTGGAATTTCATCAATGCCTTTGGAGGTTTTATTTGGTAAACTAGAAATAGTATTTATGATTTCATCTGCAGTTATGGGAGTAATAAATATTGGTTTGTCATTTGCAGTCATGTTATAAGTACACCGATATATTATTTCCAAAATGTTGAATTACTTTTTTTGATAGAGTTGTTACAAAGTGATTAGCTAATATATTGCTACTATCTATAGACTCATTAATTAGGTTGTTATCCCAGATTATTTCAATGTTTCTATTTTGTAATTTATTGTTATTAGTTTGTTTATTTATAACATTCCATATCGTTTTAGCAGGGTTACTAGAAGTTCTAATTAATTCACTATTATGCAACTTTTTATTGCACATTAAGTTATATTTCAGTTCTGATTTAAATTTGTTGAATGAAATTGTTAATTCAGGAGTTTTTTTTTTGCAGCCAATTTAAAAACTTCAATTCATCATATTATCTACTTATGTTTCTACTTAGCTTAACTGATTTATACTTATTTTTATTGGTTTTAGTTTCAGGACAAGTATTGTACAAACACCACTTAAAGTAATTCCAAAAACATAAAAAATATTCATTTATGTTTGAAAATTCATTGTTCATATTGCTCATGTCATAATGATGAATAAACGTATTTGCAAAATAAGACATGTTATTTTCATTAAAAATTCGTGTTGTTATGGTTTTATCATTAGGTTTTCTAACATGTTTCACATTTATATTGCTAGTAAAAACTTGACTCATATGATCAGATAAACAGAAATCGTAAACTTGACAATTATATTTACATTTAAGATTTGTAACTACGTAATCTATTTGTGTAGCAGAGTTAAAACTATCAATTCTTGTAGGTACATGAATCAACGACTCTAAATTGTATGAGTCAAGCATATCATTCAATATCTTACAGTTTTTACTTTGCGTGTTTAGTCTTTCCACATTTAATTCGCCAGTTAATAAAATATATTTATAACTAACTACAACCGTATTTAAAATATTATCTAATTGTTTAATAAACTGATTAAAATTACCGGTTGGTGGTCAATATATAGAGATAATACATATACAGTTATACATTAATACGCCTACAACCTCGCAGCATATTTCTATAGAGTTAAATTTATGGTGTGATAGCTCAATGGTAGAGCACTTGCATATCATGCGAGCAGTCCGGGGTTCGATCCCCGAAATATGACTGAAATGATAACTTGCTCTTTCACCAGCGTGGTTCGGAAGTCACGTATTAAGCTGTTGGTCCCATCAAACCACTTTAAACAAGTCGTAGACTAACTGTGGCGATTTAAAATAGCCGTAAAAAGCATAATAATAATAATAATAATAATAATAAAATTTTAATTCTTTGCTGTGTTCTAGAAGACTCAATTTTACAAAGATAGCTGAGCCACCATGTATATGCAAAGTACGACAATAAACAGATACAAGCGTATAATCAGGTATATTGTTACGCTAACTTGTATTTCATTCATGTAATGTTCACTGGTACATAAAATTGTAGGTGATAATTTATTTTCTATTAAAATTGCTTCTAATAATTGAAGTTTGCTCAAAAGTCCTTGTACATTTCTATGAAATACACTAAATAATATTTCTTTATCAATATCTACTTGGGGTTGAGTTGTTGCATTAATTTGATGATTTACGTCGGCGTTTGATGAGCCATTGCTGCTTGAAAACTTCTATTTTCTTTTTGAAAGTAAACTTCTAACTGCAGTTTCTTGTGGCCAGATAGTTGGATCGTATACGTTGTCAATAAAGTCAAGTGGATATGTTATTTTAAAAGTGGCACTAATATCAGTTGTTTTAAAATTAACGCGTTGGAATGGAATAGTTGGTGCAGTCTGTTGTAAATATTGTAGTATTGTCGTAGATATTGTAGCAGGACTAAGTCGGTAGACATATAAGTAGCCCTTTTGAGGTATTGCCCTAACACCTTCTGTTGTGTTAGATCCTATTATCACCTTTTTAGGTATCCAAGCATTATTTTTGTTTATATTATTATTTATATTGTTTTTACCATTTGGTTCAACGTATTTTTGTTCATTCATTTCTGTTATAATTTTTTCGGTTGCTTGGTTTTTTTGTGCTTGCTCGATTTTATTTTTATCAATATTAACGACATTGGAGTATGTAGCTAATCCTATTGAAAGATTTTCTATTTTATTGCTAGTCACTGGAGTACAGTTTGCAATATTTTTGTTCTTGGGATTTGTATTATTACTGGCATTATTTTGTCATGATGCACATTGACATTTTTATCTTTTAATAGATTGATAATTTTTTTTTGATCATGTATGCGTAACTCTAAGTGAGAATTAAGTTTTTCTAGAGTACTTACATGAGATTTTAGATATACTATTTTATTTGAAAGTATCTCAGTATTTTCCTTATTTGCGTTTTCACTTAAATGTAAATACTTGGGAGAATCTTCAAATATGTCTTTTTTTCTACATTGTCAGGCACTATATTTTTAGTTTTATTTAAACAGTCTATCACAGCGTCTTTACACTTAAACTCACTTGGTATATTTCTGTATATAATTAGTTTTATTAACTCGTTTTTTCTTAATTTGTTGAGCTCATTGTATAATAACTTCTCAGTAGTCGCCATCTTGAAATATTAAAAAAAATAAATGTATGAAAAATGATGCAACTTTATTGCATCTCTTACATGAGCTACTAAAAAAACGTTTAATTTAAATGAAATACTGATTGTGAAAAAGCATTTACATAAAGTAAAAAACTGGTAACCTAATCAAAATTTAACTCATTTTGAGTAGGAGTAGGGGCAGTTTAATTTTTTAGTACGGCAAAAAAAAAACAATTTCAACTAGATAATTATATAAATCATTAGTATTTGAAGTTTTAAAATTTATCAATACTTTTTTGTGCACATATTGACACTTTTGGTAGAAATTTTTGGCTCTAAACAAGGCGTACAAATTATAACAACAAGACGGTTGCAACGTTGAGCACATTTCTTATCATCTTTTAGTTTTGATATCATTATGTTAAATCTCAAAATAACTTTGCTGATTGCCGATAAGAAATCATAGTCATAATGTTTTTATGGCTAATTTCCAAAAGCCTTCTTCTAGTTATTGCCATTCTTTCAGATTCTTTGCAATCAAGTACCACTTTTTCCGGCTACTTTGCAAATATCTTTTTTCTATCGTTGTTGCAGTTTTTCAGTTCTTTGTTTATTTTATCTTGGTTGCCAATGTGTTAATTTGTGCTTCCAGTGGTCTTGCCTAGCTACACGACTAGCCCAGCTCTATTTTAAGCGTGTAGCACTCGTCATTACGTTTTTTACTTTGGTTTTCTTACTTACTTTTGCGTTTCGTATTCGGACTTTTAGGCTCACTCCTAGCATTGCCTGTTCTACTGTTTGTTGAGTGGTTCTAAGTCTTTCTGCAATTGTGTCTAACAGAAGGGATACACATGTTGAAAACTTTTTTTTAGTCAAACTGGTACGTTGTGATTTCTCAAAATGAATTTAAATTTTGTAAAAGCTGCTCATGTCATTCTTATGCGTCGTGTTATTTCTGCTGTTTGCTTGTTTTTTCCTAGTTTTATAGCGTGGTTTAAGTAAATGTATTTGTTTACCGTTTCTATTATTTGGTTTTTACACATTATAATTGGTTGCTTGCGGTTTATGATTTTTTTATTATCAAGATTCATTTTTAGGCCTGCTTGTTTTGACGCAATAGTCAATTTTGCCATCATCGTTTTTAAATCGTCCAGGTTGTTGCTTATTAATAAGATAACAATAATTTGTTGGGGTTATGTAAAGTTTTAGTAATAATATTAGCTCATGGGTTATGTTCTTCTGGATTATTTTGTTTAGCAAATATTTTTTATGAGCTAGTTATAAGTTGTAGATTATATTTAAATAAGACAATAATTAATCAAATTGTAAGTGGTTTAAGTTTTTACACTCGATATTTATTTTTTTAGATTCCCAGTACAGTTTTTTAAACACGTTTTTTAATGATAGCGTAAAGAATTTCTGGGAGATAGTTCACCTTATCAGATTTCTTTATTATTTTATCTGTAATGATGTCTTCATCTAATTTGGTTTGGAAAGTAGCATTTTATATATATTTTTAAGAAGATTTGTATACTCGAAATCTATTCTAGCATCGTTAATTGCGTTGAAGTTTGTCGATAGTTTTATAGAGTCAAATGCCTTATGATAGTTGACGTACGCCAAATAGTAGTATTAGTAGATACTTTTAAATAGTTAGAATGTTTTAAGACGAATAGTAATGACTCAGTAGCAACTGAAGGTAAATAGGTTGAAATTTTTCCAAAGTTTGGATTGCTAAGAAAAATTGTTTCTGATAACAGAACTCAATAGAGAAACATATCCGTTTCTCCAATAAACTAAATTAAGTTAAATATATTTTGCGCCAATATAGAAACTTAACAATCATTTCTATATCTTTCTAAATTTTAGTATTACAAGGATTTTTGGTAAAAAAAACACAACCAAATCATCTTTGGCGGTCTTTTATTAAACTGAACCAAGACAATTGCAGCACTATTTGTTTTGTTTTTGGGATTACTATTGCAATAGAAAATAATGAAGTCAATGCTAATAACTACAATAACTTCGCTGACAATAGTTCTTTAAAATTGATTGCAATTATTAACAAAAAACAAAAAATTGTCAATGAACTAAAATAAATACGTCTATAATAATTTCCTGAAATAGCTTGTTGAGTCTGTTTAAACATTACCTAAAATAAAAAAGCATTTCAGTAAAAACTATTTTACAACTAACCACTGTTGCCAAACATAGAACAAGTTGCGGCGCTACAACTGACTTAATGCAGCTTTTTTAGAAAAGACTAAGAAATATGCAAAAAGTTGTTAGCGCTACCAAAAACCTATCTGGGTTATTGACAAATAAAACAAAGTTAAAAAATTTAATAAACTTATTCAAACCTCAGTACTGAACAAACAGTCAAACATCACATAGAACGAAACACTAGCATAAAACTTTAATAAGTTCTATTTGGCCTAATAATAAAAAACTAGCAGCAACTAAGAAGTCAATAATTTATTTTCCAAAGATTGCTTCCCAGAAATAGTCTAAGTTAAGTGAATGAAGCTGTGATTACAGGAAAGTTTTGTTGTGGTTAGTACATTCCATACATTATTGCAAACGGCGGACTAACAAAGAAGGAAATATCTCGTCTTTTTGAGGTACTAATTACTGTTTAATTATATTAACAAAACTAATACAGTTTCATCAAATTAAACAAACTTTCACATTCAAAAGTTTGCGTTTACTTAATAATTTACTGCTTTACAGTTTGAGGAAAAAAAATAGCTTATCAAAAGTTAATTAAAAATATGGACCTATTGTATAAAACTAAAAATTTATTTTTTATCAAATATGCTTAATTTTAAATATTATTTAAAAAAATATTTGTTTCTTATACAAGCATAACATATATTATTTATTGTGTTATCAATTTGTATTTCAATATGAAATATTTATTAAATTATATCATATTTGAATATATTTCACCTGTTTACATATTTCCGTGTTATTAAATGTCACTGAATCCAATTATATGGATGTATATTGAATTGATTTTTCCAGCAAATTACCTACATTGTACGTAATTGTTTTCGTCTTTTAAAGCAAAGCAAATAAGCGAGAAACAACAGCACAAAACACTAAATATTGTCCTCTGCATATACATTCAAATATGCGAATAAATTTAACGGATGGTCAACTAAAATATGCATGCTATGCTGCTTGCTATCTATGCGCATTCAAACTATAGAATACAATACTTCATTATACAAACTCTATTTGGAAATATACGATTTTATTGAAGTAACAAAATATTTGTTTACATACAGAAATAGTAAGTTGATTTTTTTTATCTATTATATGTTTTTATGACTACAGAAAATATACAAATCGTATTCAAGAATGTAATATTGCAAAAAATTACACACTCAAGCGTACTACATAGGTACATAATTAATAAAATTAAATAAGTACGGAAAACTAACGTAATAAAATAATTTACAAACAGATGTTTAAACTGTAATAAGTTATGTCTATTTGCAAAATAAACTAAAAAAAATTATATTTGTATTTAACATTTTGTAATTTTATTTATATTTTTTCAGTTAGTAAGTTATTATAAATTATCAATATTAAATTTCAATAAGTAACAAAAATCAAATGTAATATTACGCTGATACAGTTAATTTAACTAATAATAGGTTTAACAAACAATATAATATAATATATTTAACAAAATACTTGTTAATATTTTGTTTTCTAAACGCAGAAACATGTAGTATCAAATATTACTGTTTACTTCATGTGGTATTAAAATCTAAGCGTTTGATGTTTGTAAACTCGTTAGCCAAATGCAACTTGGTTTGGTCAAATTATAAAATTCTTTGAAATAAAACAAAAATAAAATGGTCGGTTTAATATAAAAAGCTTTTTAAAACGTTGGATTTAAAACTTCATAATATTTCAGCTCTCCACGATATTTTCTTGACAGCGTTGCAACGAATTCTGTTTAAGACTAATAATTTAGCTTTTAAAATTTGAACGGCTTTGTTTTATATGCCATAAAAATATAATGTCCGTCATGCTATTTACATTAAAATACCAATAAACTAAAAACAATTATATTTATCAATCACATTGTTTGCTCGATTAAATAGCACATCATTGAAACATTTGCATACAACATGTTAAAGTTTAATAATTTGAGAATTATGCGACTGCAATATTAAAGTTATATTGTATTTGTTATTACAAATAAAATAAAACATTTGTTTAATTTTAAAAGGGAATAAAACGCTATAAAGCTTTTTCAATTATATGGATTTGATGAAAATAAAATATCTAGTTATTGCTTTTAACTTTATTTCCGGAAAATTTAATATAATTTGTAGGAGAAACCCTTTGATTTACAAAGTTTAATAAATGTACAAGAACAAAATGTGTTTACAAAATTAATAACATTGTTTTATTAAAATATGCATAGAAAATAAAATAGTTGACTATTTGGTAAATTTGTTTTTTTTATAATTAGGTTTGTAAAAGTTTTTTCTTAAATGAAATATGCACATAAATTTCCATAAAATAAAATTATATTTTTTATTGATTATTTGGCTTTCTTTGACAAATTGAATTAACAGCTTCTAGTTTTTGTATTTGTATAAAGTTAGCGTACTTATGTGTCACATTCTATTTTATTACATCTACTTTTAGAGCAAGTTTTGATGCGTAATTTTTTTAATTAATTTACTAGTAAAGTAATATATTTCCTGATTGTTTTCCATATGTGCAAAACATTTTTTAGAGGTAGATAACCTAGACGGTGAACTTTGTTGTATGTGTTGCAATGTGTGGATTTATTATTTTAAACTGTCTAAAATGTAAGTGTACGTTTTTCAGGGTTTGCTTTCGAACGTTAAAAACAATGAATAAATTCAGTAAAAAGCAATTTTTTTATAGTGTTTATAACATCTTATTGTAAATTTTGCGCCTGAGCAATGACCTATTAATTTTAGAAAACAAGCTAAACATAAAAAAAAAATTACTGACACGAATAAGGCAAATTTAATTGTAGTTATAAACTATTGCTTAAAGCAACAACGTGAGCAATCCTGATCTCTGTGTGGTCAACATGGCCCAACTAACTAAGTGCGATTGTAAGAAACTGCTGCGTAGCTTCAGACACTTTACTTTTGATTAGGATAGTCTAGTTCCGCTAGTACCAAGCGACCGGTTTGTTTAGATGGACTAGGTGATTTTAGAAACTTTAGTAAAACAGTTAAAAATGTTTAACTTTGATCTATCTGATTTTTAACTGAATTCCGTCTTTGAGTATGTTGTTAGTGCTTGATGTTACTACCGTTTTATTGCCCAACACTTCAAGATTTTTGTTATTTAGCAAATCTAGTTTTAATAGTTCAAAAGCTGTGTTATGTATTCTGGTGTGGAACGTTCAATTCAATAGAACCAAGTGTTTATTTTTTTCCTCAAACAATTAGAAAAAATAACTGTTAAATTAAGCTAACAACGATCAAACACTAAAAGCATTTCCCGTAATTCCAAAAAGTGTCGCGTTTGTGTGGTACAGAAATAACTAAAATAACTCTTTTTTAAGTTTTCTGGAAGAATTTTACAAAAGAATTTTTTACCAGCACAAATTTCTGCAAAACTAAAGATATTAATACACATGTTGTTAGCCTGCAAACTTTGCTACGCAGACGATGGTTTAATTACTGATCAGATTCAAACTTTTGAATGAAAAATCTAGACTTGAATGTCAAATATATATTTTGCCTTGCAACTTTAGCACAATAAGCAAATTAAGTGTTACAGCTCTCGAATATAAACTATTTATAAAAACAAAAACATTTTATTAGATATAGGTTTACAGTGATCTTACGTCAACAGTCGTTTCAGCCAGTGGTCAGAGAGCCATGGAGTTGTTTCTTTGGCTATTCAAAAAACATTTCTATTTGCCACCAAAACCAAGATCTTGACAGAGTCTACAATCTGCCTATACTATGGAAAATAGGTGTTTTGACTAGATTGAAATACGACACTTCTTTGAAATGGTTTTATTCCTGTTAGTTGGCTGAAACCTTCTAAACCGCTTGAGGTGGTAAATGACTTCTATTGACCATCAATTTTTCAAAATGTTTTATTCAAAAATTAGAAGGTTGCTCTGTAGGCATTCATAGTTAACTTTTGCAATGTAGTGCTCAACTAGGTAGCAGATAAAAAAAAAGTTTTATGCGTAAATGATTCGCCAAGCTTATGGTACGAGCAGATAATTCAAGTTACTAGACGTCCATTTAGATTTTTCAATCAAATATGGCAAACTGTATAAACATCTGAGAGATTGATATGCTTTTTAAGATGCACACGGCGTTGTTTAAGTTACTAGAAAATTTGTGATTTAGGATGTGCAAGGTCGTGTGTTATTGAAAAATTATAAAGATCTTACCGTTGGTCAAAATATTGCAAAACCCATCAGCCGGATTGCAAAAATTCATTATTACCCGCTCGGAATTTATAGAGGCATTAAACGGTATGTACAAAAATGTATGGTGTGTAATTATTTTAAACCTTTTCAGCAGAAAACGCCTGGCAAGATAATAAAATCTTAAATCTCTAAACTGTGAAGAACTCTGAACATTGATTTTATTAAACCTTTTCCCCGATTATCAAATGAAAACGTTTATTTGCTATGTTATGCAAGACAAATTTATCAGTTGAACGTCATTCTTTACAATCCGCTACTGTTCCACCCATTTGTTGTTTCTTAAAAAAAAAAAAATCTTTTGTTTTGACTGCTCACATTGTCAAATAGCTGATAACGCTTAACAGTGTGATAATAAAAAGTTCCATTCTTTTTTGAAAGATTTTGGGATTGTATTAATCCATTAGACGTTCACCTTAAGCTGCTTAATTTTGATATACTGGCTATATGTTGGCTATGTCTGCATAAAATAGTTTTTTAGATTAAAGTTTTGGTCAAAAAGCTAGTCTGCGTAAGTTGAGTATGCAACAAATGCAACAGTTAGACATTTAGAAAAGATTAACATTAGTGTAGTTAACTCATTTGCATAAGGAAGCGCAAAGTAATTACTAAAACATTATATTTTTACTATACAAAGTGACTGCAGCAAAAAGTACAACAATTAGTTGAAAATTAACGTAACAAGGTTAAGCTACTAAAAAGCCTCACTGAGATACGGACACAAACAGTTTATAATGCAACTAGTTTTAAAAGCAGATTAAACGATGCCCGATATACCGGTTGTGTCAAAAAATGACAACATTTTGTGAAAAAATGGTTGCAGAAAATAACAGAGCTCGAAGAGTGGTAACTCTAAACTAAAAACAAGTTAAAAAAATTAAAAAGCAGTTATTCTAAATTTGCAAAAAATGCTTTGTATAAAAAAATGAGCAGAAATGAAAATTAGTAAAAAAATTGTTGCTACTACAAGCTGCCTTAATTTGAAATGAACCTATTGGCAAAATGTAAGCGGAAATAGGTAAGGTTTTATCTACGGAATGCTTATGATGTTGATGCTTTAAGCTTTCTATCTATAATCTTACTGCAAAATAAAAAAATGCAATTAACATCAATTACAATATATATTGACGCAAGAGAATTACCGAGTTTAGCTGCCACATTCTGATGGGGTGGCGCTAGTAGTGTAGTTACGAAAAAATATTATTAGCAAACATTACATACTAAAGTAATTTCACATTTACAAAAATATTGGTAAACTTTTTTTTCATGAAAAATGTTGACACGTACAGAACCGTTTTTAAATTAACATTAACTTAATATTTGAATGATAAGATTTTAGTCAGCACATTTTAAATGTTGAACTACATACAATATTCTATGAGTTAAAGATTTGCAGTTAAATTTAACAAGTAAAAATTTAATGAAACACTATTGTTTTTAAAGTTTGAAGGCGCAGTTTGGACTATCTCCTATATTGTGCGATTTTATTCTATTATATTAAAGCGTTTTCTTGTTGAGTTTAAAGCTGTGATCCTTTATTTTCTTTGACAAACGATTTGATATTAATTTTTTTTACTAAAAAATGGATTACAACGCATAATAAACATTTAGAAATGCAAAATAACTGCAAAATGGAATGATAAGTTAGCTATCTACCACAAAATACCAGGAAGTACCCATATATTAATTTTTATTTAATGTATCAAATTAACTGTAGAAATTAAGGTTAAGTGGAAGAAAATGTGATGAACTTTCCTTTTTTTTGAAATTTTGCAAAATAAAGATGCATACTATTACTAGTTTCTTCTTTTAACAAATTAAGAACAGTTCTGCATAGTTTTGTGTGTTAGGAAGATATCACTATTAAAAGTAAAACTATAATTTTGTAGACACTGATTGGCTAGAATTAGCAAGGATAGTGTAACAAAAACAAGCTTTTTTTTAATTAGAAAAGTTAAAACTACTTACGTCAGTAAACTTATTACTCATGCAGTATAAATAATAAATACAAAATAAATATGACTGAAATGATAACTTGCTCTTTATCCACCAGCGTGGTTCGGAAGTCACGTATTAAGCTGTTGGTCCCATCAAACCACTTTAAACAAGTCGTAGACTTACTGTGGCGATGTAAAATAGCCGTAAAAAGCATAAAATAAATAAATAAATAAATAATTTAATTTATTTATAGTCAGTAGTTAAAAAAGCGTTAATAAAAAAAAATGAGTTCTAAAGTATCTCATGCAAATAGTAAAAATTGGCAGCTATTTGATCTAATTCAGTGACAATGTTAGGTGCAAGACAAAAACTTTTGGTAGTGCGTCATAAAAAACAGTACTAGGCTTATTTAAAAAAAATGCGCAGAATGCAGTTTATAGACTAAATTAAGGTGCAAAAAATATTTAGTGGTTTGCCACAAAATTAATACTACTAAAAATGCAACGCAAGACAAAATTTATGCAGTATTTTTTTGAAAAATTAAGTTTGGTTTGATAATAAAGTAATGATAAATATGGTGCACTATTTTTGTAGTGTAGTGTGAATAAAGGACAGCGGATAACACGTATTTAGCTGGCTGCAACGCATTGTACAGTATAATTTGGGAAAAACTCCACATGGGCTCGAGGAACTGCATCGGCACTTGATGTAGCACTGGACAAACATTTTACAACCCGTAAGTGCCAAGTTATAGTCAAGTCAGTTTGACTTTTGAAAGGTAAATAGTACTAGCGCCATTGACAATTAATTCACACGGAACATCTAAAATAAGATACAAAACTAAGAAACTTTATACAAATTTTTTTTTTACTATACAGAATTGCTGGAAAATATTGCAAATTCCGTTGTGAATAACTGCTGCTTAATTATGAGTAGTACAAAACCTATAACGCAAACACTCATAGAAGCGGGTCAAATAGGCATCTAATAGTATATTAGTGATGTCTAAAAACAGATCACCACAAAAAAAACTAAAAAAAATTAACTATGATTTGAAAAGCAGCATTTGCATTTAAAGTAGATTGAAAAAAAGTATAAAACATCAAAATAAAAAATAGATATCAATATAAAGAAATTTTTAAATAGACTGCGATATATTAGATGCTTAATGCACGTCCATTCTACATAGCAGTTTGGTCTACGTAGCAGTATCAGAAGTCTTTTGGTCCAGTTTGCCGCACCGATGTATTTCTGCCACTTTTCCCCTTATTTTCTGATTCAATTGTCTTGCCTTTAATATTTGCACATTACTTCAAAAAAATTTAAAAACGTTTCACAGACAAAAGGTGCAGCAAAATATTTTTAGCAATGATTGCTTTGAAGGATACGTTCTTGTATGCCGACGCTTATCATACATACGGGTACCTTTCTCTGACTTTATGCTAATGCCTTATACAGAATTATATAAGTACGACGCTGCACGACCATTTTTGTTTGTTTATTTTTTTGTTTGGGTTTGCTTATGGCATTACCCGGGCTAGTATCTCAGCTGTTTTTTTTTGCAGTTTTTGCAATATAAGGTTTCATTGTTATGTTATAAGCATATAAGATACCTAAAGATATTTTATGCATTTTTTATTTAAAATGGTAACGCCATAGATTCTAAAGAAGATAGTCTTAAAGATTTTTCTGTTAATTATTACAGTTTCTGTTTTGTGCTTTCCTGCTGCTCATTTGGCATTATTTACTAACTTTTTTGCGTTGTTTCTGGAAAAAACTATTGCAATATTGTCTGTCTAATATATGAGCTTAATGTTGCTTGGAATCTTAAGCTTCAGGGCGCTGTTGTAATTTGATTTCTATATTGTTAGACTCTTGACTGACTATCAAAAAGTTGCGGTTTTTCAAAAAACCGCAGCTAATCTTTAATAGTTTAAGTTTTTAAAACCTTGTAGTGATTCTACTATGTCATCCCAACGTGCTGAATAGAATGCATTTTTGATGTTTTTAATTTTTTATTGGTTATTTCTGTTTGAGAAAAAGCTATTTTGCTACTTCCTCAAACAGACAGAGTGACGAGTTTTGCTAGTTACAATTTTGTAGTTTCACGCACTTTTTTTGTCCTTGGCTAGTGCAGTTTTAATTTTCCTAAGGCTCATATTCTAGGTTGTTGCCAGTGAAGTTACAATTTTTTAGTGCAAGTTGTTGAAATTTTGCCTAGCTTGTATGCTCTCAATTAAGCAATATTGCTGTTTTACTAGTATACCGCTTGTCTAATTTTTCTGTGCTTTTTCTTGGTAAGAACGTAGTTGTATGTTTTAATTTTTTAAATGTCGATTTGTTGTCTTTGTTTATTATAATTAAGTCTTTGCAACAAGAGTACTAAGAAAGAAAATTGAAAGGTTTGATAACGGAAGAATATAGAAAAACAAACAATGGGAGCAAACATACAAAATAATACAAAAGAAAAAGAATAAAGATAAGAAAAACACAAAATACAAACAAAGGTAAGAGCTATAGACATAGAGGGGTTGGGGACAACATTTCTGTCGCAGATACTGCGTGAAAATCTGCGAGAAATAACCAGCTCTTAAATTAGTGCCAAATCTAGATTAGATGGACAAGATTTAGGCAGAGAATAAATCCGGAAAGTAATGCCATGCGCAGTATTTTTCTCAAAAACCTTTTGCTAAAGCTAATACTTCACTATTTACAAAAACATAATCAGGTCAAGTTTTCATAAACATGATGCGAGATGAGCTTCTTGTATAATTATTAGAACCTAGAAATAATTAAATGTTATTTATTAAACCCATTTATTATAGTAAGGTATGATGTAAATATCTGTAGTTATAAGTTTTTTATTATGAATTCTTTGATGCAATATTTGTATGTGGGTGGATTTATAATGTTATGTACAACAAAATATAATTTGGTCAGGTTTTATATCACGTAATAATAATTTAAAACATGTAACAAAACAATAAAAAGATACAAACTTGAAATAAATTAGATTGACAAAATTTAATACTAGTACATTTTTATTTAGTTTCAGATAATTTGGTGTTTATTAATTCAGTAATAACTGAAATTACACATTTTAAACAAGTTTTTGATTTGTTAAAAATAATGGCTTTTAAAAATAAACTTTGAGTTTTTATACTGTAAAACAATATTTGCAAATTCTAAGTTGTGTTACTATTGTCGCCGGTGACCGATATGTTCAAATTAAAGATAACTAAATAAAATGTTGAATACGCGGTGGAAATAGTGTGGTATATCAGATATATGGCTGTATTCTGTATATGAGCAATTCCATTTCAAACGGACCAGAGCTGGGTGGGGGGTGCATTGAGAAACTTGCTCATATATATTTTTTAGTTTCTATAACTTAATAGTAATCTTTTGATCGGTATATGAGGGTATGAAACCCATAAAGAAAAATTCTACAATTTTTTTAAGTTTTTTTGTCGTTTTTTAACTTAATCGCATTTTTTGTTTAAAAACCGCAATTTTAACTCAAAAAAATAAATTTACTAATGAAATTGATTAGAAATTTTCCGTAGAATCCAAATCTAGAGCCATTTCAAGTCTATACCCTGTCTATAAGCCGCAAAAGCCATAAAACCATGTTTTTGTTCTTAGTGGGCTGGGCAAAAAAGAGCATTTAAAAAAAAAAATTTAACCGCCAAAGTTGACGTGTTTTGATGTAAGTTAATTAGAAAATATAAATTTGTTCTGTGTATTTGGGTTTTAAAAGTCTAAAACACAAAAAAACTGCAAAAATAAGCCTATTTTTCAACATAAACTTTTACAAATGCACATTTAGCACTTTTCAGAGAAACTATACACCAAATATTAATAAAAAACTGATTTTTGCAAACAATTTTACATAGAAAATAGTCAGTGTCGTGCTTATCTGGCAATGAAAAACCCATCTAGAAAAAAAAAAATTTGTTCAACATTTACATAATTTTTTTTTTTTTTTATTTTTCTTAAAGATTATTTGGATTATATTTTTTTAAGCTTATTTCAGAAGTTTAACAAAATCATATTTTGTTGTTTGAACCAATTTTGGGTTATTTTACTCTTTGTTTAATAGTTTTTGCGCTTGTGGCACAAATTTAGACTTGATCTATCGGCGCGAAAATTAGAAAATATTATTATTTTTGGCATTCAAACATAAATCCTCTTGGCGCTTATCAAAATTTGTTAAAAAAAGTTTTAAACCACACCCTAGTGTGTTTATAATATTTTTTGTAAATATGAAAAATAATTAATTTTTAACGCATTTTTTGTCTGAAAATTTTGTAAACATTTTTTTCTAGATGGACTTTTTTATAGACGATGAGTACAACACTGACTATTTTCCATATAAAATTGTCTCCAGAATTCAAATTTTTAATAATATTTGGTGTATTGTTCCTCTGAGCGCGGCTAAACGTGCATTTTAAGAGTTTATGTTGAAGAATAGGCCTACTTTGCGGACTTGCAGAGTTTTAGACTCTTAAAACCCAAATACACAAAACATATTTATATTTTTTAATTAATTTACATCAAAATACGTCAACTTTGGCGGTTAAAAAAAATAAAAAATTGTTCCTTTTTGCCTAGCCCACTGAGAACAAAAACATGGTTTTATGGCTTTTACGGCTTATTGACACGGTGTAGACTTGAAATGGCACCAGATTTGGATTGTACGGAAAATTTCTGATTGATTTCATTAGTAAATTTATTTTTTTTTAGTTAAAATTGCGGTTTTTAAACAAAAAATGCGATTAAGTTATAAAACAACAAAAAAACTTTAAAAAATCGTAGATTTTTTTTATGTGTTACATACTCTCATATACCGATCAAAGGACTACTAATAAGTTATAGAAACTAAAAAAAATACATAAGCAAGTTTCTCAATGCACCTCCCCCCCCAGCTCTGGTCCGTTTGAATTGGAATTGCCCATATATTTATAACAGTAATGTTAATAAGCTTAATTGTGCGTTAATCTGTTCTATAATTTTCTACATTGCCACATTATCTACTTTTTGAATGTTTTGGTAAACATTTATAAATCATCTTTTTGCTCTTTAACAATAGATATAATTTTGGTTCAATTACTGTGACTTAGTGTCCATCTTTGATTAGGTGGCATCAACATTAATGGTCTGCTCTAGTGTCAAGTCAACAGGTGATTTTGAGAAATAAAATTTGGTACGTCGGATACCAAATACTTTTTGACAAAATTCAGATACCATAAGCAAATTGTTCTTTTGCGCTTTCATAAGATTGCTGACGTATATTATAAATCATCTGCCATAATTTGGTTTATGTAAAGCTTTGAATCATTGCTACGGATACTTTTTAAAAAATGATAAATTCACTGTACTGTAGATAATGTTTAGCTGTTTTTCTACGTTTTTTTTCAAAGTTTTTTTGCAATAACTATATACCATTTCCTATAGTATATTAGGTAAGTTGGTTTCTAACAAAAGCTAAAATTTGATCTTTTGAAAAATCTAAAAATTGATCTAACACTTCAGGATTTGATTGTTGCGTAGATATATGTATTGCTAAAAGTGAATTATTTGTAATTCAGCGGAAGTCAACAGAAGTCATTGCTATAGAAACAATTAAAATGCTGTTTATTGAACATTTTGATAAAACTTCTGTCTTAACCAAAACGTCCACTAATCCACTAGAGTCTATATATTCATTAATAAATTAATCTGAATGGCAATCTTTGCTGCAGTTGCAGTTTTTGCAGTGTTAACAAACTAGTAGCTTCAGTATTATTTAAATCTTCATTTTCGATATGAGAAAATTGATTAGTTTTTAACTCTTTAGCCAAGTTATGCTCAATTATATGATTATATCTGTTGAGTATTGTGGGAAATTATTGTGAATTGGTTAAAGACTTTAAAACCAATCCAAAGTTTTTTTTTTTCTTATTTACTCTTGTTTTATGTAAATTATGTCACTCCACAATTAATATTATTAGAGGTTTGGGTTAAATCATTACTACAAATGTCTTTATCAAAATAGTAAATATACTAATATAGCTGCTCTGGAATTTTGCATTTATTACATCATTACACCAGTTAAACAACTTTGCAGGTTTTGACAAAGAATACTTTTGACACAATTTCTCAAATAATAATTACTTTATAATATCTATTGTCCTTTTTGCCTCTAAAACTATTGCTTTATGAGCTAATATAGTTACGTAAATGTCATTGAGGTATACAGTTTTTTTTGTTAAACTGTCCAGTAGATGTTTCAATTTATTATTATATCTAACATAATTTTTTTGTCATCTTTAAATAACAGATGAGAGTATATATTTTTAATGCCAAATCTTGTACTTTAGCTTCGATAATCCAGGGAATAAAAATAATTGTATTATTGAGTGGCACTAATAGTAGAACTTCACTTAACCACATTAGGCACTATGTACGTTAAGTTTTTTTTATTTCTAATTTTATTCTAAATTTATCACATCTGTTTTGCGTCAAATATATTTAAGGCACATTTTTGTCTACGATCTCCCATCTTGCATTGCAATCAATACACAATTAAAAAAAAAAACAAAACTGATGTTTTGAAACCTATTTTAGCATATAAATTTGATTATTTATAAATTTTAAAGTATTTTTTTTTTAGTAGTAGTAATCAAATTTATTTCATATACACACATACACTTTTTTTTTTTTAAAGAAAATATACATATATAAAAGTAAGATAGAAATGAGTATGGATATGAATATGAAAAAGGCTATCGACCAAAGTCTTTCTGCCCATGAGTATTATTATAGTGGTAAGAAAGATAAAATATAGAAGTTTGGTGAATTACAAAAAAAAAAAAAATAAATAAATAGCAAGTGAAATGATCGTCAGTTAGTCGGATGAGTCTGAATTGTCAGTGATATTAGAAATTAGTAGGATATGTTCAAGGATGGATTTAGATGGAAATTTATATTTAGCAATTTTTCCGTGATTTCTTGGAATAGCAAGTTTAGATATTATTTTCACGTTAGCAGACCTGTTGCAGAATTTTTTTGTCAGTTCTGAGTGACGTTCGGAAAGTGATTTAATTTGCGTTAGTTTGTAAAGAGACTCATTATTGATGTTGTGTAAAGAGTTATTAAGATGACGTATTTTAGTGATACTCCTAATAGCTGATTGTTCAGCGACATGCAGATTACTTAGAGTCTCTTTACAGCATTGTGAAAAAATAATTGATGCATAATCTAATAGAGGTCTGCAAATAGATTTAATATGTGTAGCTGTTTTTATATTGATACCTTCTCCTCTATAGGTAAGACAGCGGAAATGTTTTGCTCGAGTTGTGCATTTGGATTTTATAGATCGGGGGAACGTTTAAAGAATAGTTTATTAGGGTCTAGGACACTTCGGCGCGGCCGTTTCGGCGCGGCCAATTCGGCGCCGGCCGTTTGGGCGCTGGCCAATTCGGCGCCGGCCGTTTTGGCGCCAAAATTTTTCAAATGAAACATAGTATATACATATATATTATAATCATAAAAATTTATTTGATATTTTTTACTAGTTTATATTTTTACTTCTTTTAGTTATTTATTTTATTAGAATATTATCCTTTATATTTTTCAGGTAATTACCTATTATTAAAAAGTGATAATTAATTACCCATAAATTATTTGAGGGCCAAAATTATGTTTATTGTAATATATATTGTATATTTGACAATTTAAATATGTACGTACATATATTTTGATTTTTATGTATAATTTTTGTTTCATATGTTATGTAATTTAAATGTATTTTATATTTTATTTATCATACATTATTCGTTATGTCTCATAAAACAAATCAATTTTTATTATAATGTGTATATATATTTTTGTATTATTTGAAATGTTCTGGCGCCGAAACGGCCGGCGCCGAATTGGCCAGCGCCGAGGTGCCCTCGCGCCGAATCGGCCGCGCCGAATCGGCCGCGCCGAATTGGCCGCGCCGAAGTGTCCCATTCCGTAGTTTATTATCAAGAAACACGCCTAGATATTTGCATGTTGGAGATGGTTGAATTGTTACATGGCTCAGATTTATATTCGGTGAATTTCTTGATATGCGATGGTATGGAATAAGGAGTTGGGTTTTGTTAGGATTGGCATAAAGCCTCCATGTATTGAACCATGTTTCAATATGATTGGTTAGAGATTGAAAGTGCTGAATAGAATGTGCCAGATTTTTTGCATGAGATATCAGCACAGTTATGTACATTTTTGGATTAAAATGTTGACCCACGTCCAATATATCACTACAATATATATTGTACAAAAGTGGTGACATTGGAGATCTTTGCGGAACGTCCTGCTTAGGAAAAAAGACGGGAGAGAAGGAATTTCTAACTTTAACACGTAGTTGTCTATTTTGAATTAAATTTTTTATTGTGCAAATTAGGTAAGGAGGAATTTGCATTAATGACAGTTTGTACAAGAGAGCTTCTAACCAGACAGAGTCAAAAGCCTTGTTTATGTCAAGAAATAGTGCTGACGTCTGTCCGCCCTCAAGGTGAGTTGTTTGGATGTTGGAGGTAAGAATACATAAAGGATGGATAGTAGATTTGTTTGAAGAAAAACCAAACTGATGGATAGGTATTTTGGGTTGTACATGGCTTAACAATTTTTGCTTAAAGTGGGATTCAAGGATTTTTGCTATAATTGGAAGAAGTGTTATAGGTCTATAGTTGGATGCAGAGGTAGTATTTGAGTTTTTTTTTAATTATTTAAATTACTATTCCACACTTGAATTCAGTAGGAATATATTGATGGGATAGGCAGAAATTGAGGATTTTAATTATATGAATGTGGATATTATTGTGTAGGCGTTTTAAGATTTTTCGAGGAATATTATCTGCACTAGGAGATGAATTTTTATTAGCTTTTAAAATTAGAAAATATTTATCTTCAGATATTAATACATTTTCAGGCGTTTAGTATGAGGTTTTAAAATAATAGTCATACCAATAACTGGTATGACTATTATTTTAAAACTTCAGTCCGTTTTTGTTTGTCATAGTCATCATTTTCACTAAAGCTGAACGCTTTTGTAAAATGATTAGAGAAAATGTTTGCTATGTCTTGATCAAGTTCATGTAGTTTGTTAGTGTCTGGATCAGTTATAGGCTACATTTTTAGAGATGAGGTATATTTACTCAGTTTTTTAATTTCCGTCCAGTATGTTCGTCCCTTTTGTTTGTTAATTTTGTCACATGCATATTAACGTATGAATGTTTTTATTTAGTTCGTTAAATTTACGTTTAATAGTTGCGTCTTCTGTTTCTTTAAAATCTCTGTATAACTGTCTTTTTTGTTTTATGAGTCTAAGGATAAATGGAGGAAGTGGGTAGTTAAAATAAATTTTCTTTTTTAAGGGCAAGTATTTTTTTTTAATTTTTATACTTATTAAAAATAAATAATAAAATTTGTTTCACAATTAATTTGCAATATTATTGATTAATAAATCAACTCAAAAGTATTTTATAAACAATAACTGATTAAATACTTAAACTTAAAAAGTCTATTTATTATTATTTATTAATAATTAATACACCAACTTGTAAATGTAAAACCGCAGGAAACTATTCAGTTCAGTGCCGGCTAACCTTAATTCTAAAGTAGTTTCCGAAGTCATTAAAAAACTCCCAGTGGGACTAGCAACTTTGGCTGCCCGAAAATTTTGATTACAGAAATCTAGCTTCGCATAATCCTGCGGGATTAATAACTCTGAATAAAAATAATTATCCTTTTTATTTTGCTGAATTCATTGCGCAAATCATCATTAAAAAATTTTATTACTGCTTTGCTTGCTAATGATTATTAAAAAGTTGTACAAAATTAATTATAGATAATTTTCAAAGTTAAACAATAAAATATTATCTTTTATAGTTAAATAATGTTTTTATCTAAATCATATAATCATACACATCTTAGCTTTATAATAATGATGTCAGGTAATATTCCGAACCTGTCGCAGTTAATTTTCATAAAAAAATATTGCTCTCAATAAACTATAATTCCCAGTCCGCAATCTCCATCCATTATCCACAAACGTGTCATTTTTTCTTTATCCGGCCTTATTTAAACAAAAAAAAATCCCTTAGTAATCGGATAGGGTATCTCAATATGTCAAAAGCACCCTTGAAATCACTAGCTATCCTACCGATTCGGTTGAAAGTTATATTCATTTAAAATGTAAAATGTTGCAAATTACACTGGTTTCCATTTGAAAGTATAATGAAGAGGAGCGAAAAAATTGCCAGCGGTGCAACTGCCCAACTGTTTGAAATTAGTGGATTACGTTCCGCCTCCCGATTGATTAAAAATTCAAAGATGTAATTAATGAAGAGAAAATAATTATCTTGTCTGGCTGTGTTAATATAATTTTTATTTAATTTTTGCGCAGTTAATAAATAATTAATACTATGAAAACATTATAGAATAAAATTAGATTATTTTTTTGTTTGTTTTATTTTAATAAAATTGTGGGAGAACCTACTACTTGGCACGGAATAAAATCAAATGACTGTCACTGCAAAATAGAAGTGTAATGCTAATTAATGTTTTGTTATTTTGAAAAAAACAAGACAAAAGTACACACAGCGCCGGAAGAAGAAGACAAATCAGTTTAACAATATTTATAATAATGAAAAAAATTGCAGTCAAGAAAGTAATAGAAGATGAAGAGTTGGTGCAGTACATAATAGATACAATTTATGACGATGTAAACCACAGAAGAAAAATTCAAACTTTTTTTTGGTATAATTATCCGCCTACACATAACTAGAAGAGCAAAATGTATCAGACATTTCTGAGTAAGACATGATTATAGGTTAAGAACTTTAACTAGACAAACATAAAAATTACTAATAATATTGTAATTATGAAAATGATAGCAAGTGAAGAAACACGGTTGATAAAGATTGACGTGGCAGACAAAACAGAGCTGAACAATGGCCAGAAAGTAAACAAAAAAACTGAGAAAAAATTTAGAAAAATAGTAAGAAAACTAAGACAGTAGACGAATTGTTGTACAACGTAATCAGTTTATTTTTTACCCGAAAAGTTGTCATATGCAGATTGAAAAATAGTCAATCGACAGTAAATATAGCTAGACAATGAAATAACAGTAGATGTACATCAAAATATGTTACTTTAGTAATGTTAAGAAGAAAGATGGTACTCCAAGAATATGCGTAGATTATAAAAAGTACACAAGAGATAGTGGTTAAGGATTGTCACTTACTGTTGTTGATTAAAGACGTGTTGGACACTTTACAAGACGCCGTACTGTTTATTGTGCTAGACTTGAAGAACGGATTTTTTTATGTAACACAGTACACAGCGTTTGTTATCTACTAAGATTAATTTTCGTTTACAAAAGTTTTATTTGTTTTTTGTAATTTACTTGCAGTGTCCTAGAGATACAAAATATAATATTTTGAGAACTCAAAAAAAAAAATATTTTTAATCTTTATAGATAACTTTTTTATTCTAGTAAAAACAAGCTTGAAGTACTAGAACGACAAGACAAGAGCCCAGTAAACAAGAGTTTGAAAGCAACCTAAAAAGTTGTCAATTTCTATAACGACAAGTCAAATTCCTAAAGCACGTTATTGTAAATAATAGGACGTATCCTGCAGAAATAAAAAAACAGGGTGTAAAAAAATTCTTATTATTTTAAATTTTTTTAGACTGACCGAGTATTTGAAAAAAAATTTACATTATGCCAGAATAACTAACAGATCTATTGAAAAAGATGCAACCTTTATTATAATTTACGGATAAAAAAAATAGCATTTGAGGCAATAATTAAATGCACTTACAGAAAGTTTAGTTTTTTATTTATATAAGCCAAGTTTAAATACTGAGCTACGCATAGACGCAAGTAAAAAAGCTATGGAACAATATAACTCTACTAAAGTTTTATTGCAAAATAATTCTTTCCCATTCAATATATAAACAAGAAGACGACGAAAGCAGGGAAAAAATATTTTAGTTATAAATTAGGTAGTAATTGATAAAGTCAAAAAATTTAGAGTATATCTGCTAAGACAGACATTTAAGATAATAATTGACTACAACGCATTTACAAAGGCAATATACAAAAAAAAAGTAATATTGCTAAAAAAAATATTAATACAAAATTGGGCACTAACCGGCACCGGTATGAAACAAGTAGATATTTTAAGCTGGTACCCAATTATGAGAATAGGTGCGACACAATATGCAAAAAAAAACTCAAGACACATTACTATAAAAACATTGAAAGATGTGTTGCAAGTAAAGAAAAACATGGCAACTACGAGAATACCAACAACGTACTATACAGAGTAAAAATGATATAGAGCAGCTAGTAAGTCTCAAGATTATTGAGATAGACATTATTAGAACATTTTACAAACAAAGACATTATTCAAAAAATGTAATTGTACGCTGCATTTAGTGCATTTTGATAGACAAAAAGGAGATAATCAATAAATTTTAGGAAAATAGGAGTACACTAAAAGAAGCAGCTAAACATCATACCTAGTTATGTTGTTCTCTTTTAGAGTAGGCAGTAACTCTACAATATCCTACTATGTTTTTTAAACTTTACTTTGAACAATTTGTCTCCACGATTTTCTGTATTTACATACAAGTACGTTCTTTGCTTTAGCAATATCTTTACATCTGGCCATGCATGCTTTCTTATTTTTTCCACTTACAATTTTTTTTAACGCATTCATCTACAACATTCAATCAACTTTTAGGTGGTATCCCTTTGAATTTTGATCCAAATACAATTCTCATCATAGATTAGTTTTGTTATTTTATCCTTACTTATTCCCTGGATATTGCCAAACTAACGTAAAATACATTTGTACTGGTTTATCGGTGTTACTTTTAAACTACATTTGTTTGTTGCCCAGTCATTTCTAATTCTGTTCAAACGAGTTTTTTTCACACACTTCTTAAATACCAACACACTTTTATAAACTGCCATTTTTGCTTCTTTGTAGAATACTTAATTTTTTGCAATTATACATAGACTTCCTACTACTTTTTACTATATATTAATTTTTTTTTTGGTTTTTGGATGAAAATTTAGAGGGGCATGATGTGCTGGTATAGTGTGTAATGATCATAGTGGGCTTCAACCGTTATTTGCTTCACGTATTGTTATGTGATAGGTAGGTGTGGGTTAAATTTGTGTGTGTGGTCTATGTTGTTTAGCTAATACTACATCATATTGTTTGCTCCTGCAGTAAAATAATTATGTTAACAGGATTAAACTTACAACTCACTAATTTTTTTGTGAGATGGTCAATCCAAAAGTACTACTGAGGGTTTTTAGATAAGAGTTTTTTATAAACACTTTTTTAGTATTTTCTATTGAAAATGTTAGTGAGTAAGCTATTGTTTTTAGTTACTTACATCTTTTGTGTTTTGAGTTGTTTTGTACTAATGCGCATTAGAGGGTTTGTCTATCACGTGTACAATAAAACCTTACGTTATTTTGACGGTTATATGCTGTGGAGTATCAAAATATGTTTGATGGCTAGAGGTTGTTAATGGGCAAAAATATTACAAAACATGTTGAGAATTTGAGGAGTGGTGGAGTTTTAAGAGTAGATTTTTTTGGTATTTATTTTCAGTTTTTTTTTAATTTTTGTTAATTTGATGATTTAGAAGCTTTAGTTTTAGGTGTAATTTTGAGTTATGTTTAGAATGATTTTTGATGATTGATGGTTTCATCTACATAGAAAACAAATCTACAGATAATTTGTGCAAGTGTGTTTAGGTGACTGATTTGTACACCATTGCAATGTTAGTGTTACTATTACCGCTTATTGCAAAATAGCTTTAATTGTCTGTTATTTAGTCTTAGTCTGGAGGGGCGGATGTTTTTTGGCAAAATAAAAACATTAAAATTAGCTAAACGTTTAAAATTTTTAGAGTATTTTTTTAAAGTATCTTATGTCTGAGTTTTGCCTGAGAATGTGTACTGAAAATCAGTTTTGCCGAATATAGCTTTTATTTTACAAAAATTATGCTAACTATCATAATAAATTGTTGTTATTATAAATTGTTGTTATTACAAAACACTTCTACAAGTTTTAATAATGTTTTTTGTCCTATAAATTGTGATTTTTTTGGCAGCGTTTTAGTCACGTGTAAAATGGTTGTCTGCTGTTTCTGATTTGGTAACCTTGTTTAGATTTGTTCTATTGGAACTTTTTTTTTATATTTGATGTAGAGAATAAGCTACATATACATTGATATATGAGTCAAAGACTATACAGATTTTTATTGTTAAGTTTTAGTTTTATTAGACAGTAGTTAAAACTCAAGTTATTGATTACTCACCTGTAGTAAAAAGGTTTGTCTGGTGTCAAAAGTTTGGAGGCTATCACTAAACTCCTTTATGTGCACTGTACACCAGTCTTGATGTAAATGGCTGGAGATAGAGTGTTACTATTTTAGAAAGGTTTTTAAAATTTTTACAATAAATTTTTATTAACAGTGAACACCTTAACTTGCCTTAATCTTAGTTATAAGATTTTTCTTTTTGAATTACTTTTTGGCAGCGTTTTGTTTATAGATAAAAATGTTGTCTGCTGGTTGTATTTTGGTAGCTTTATTTATGATTTGTAGGAGTTTATGTGGTGTTTAGTTACTGTATAAACTTGTCAATAAAGTAGAGACTGAGCGTCAGATATATGTTATTTCTAATAGTACCTTCTTTTTCTTGGTCCAACGTTTTGACAGGCATGTGGTGGCATAATGTATGTTTTATTCTTATCCTATTCATCATCCAGAGCATCTATTACTTTTTTTATGGTGTTGCGCCATCTACTCCGATTTGCTGTTTTGCGTGTCAATCCATCGGGTCGGAGATCTTCTTCTTCTTTGCCTACTATCTGGTTTACTCTGCATGATTAGCTTTTTTATATTATTTTCTTTTGTAATATGCCCAACGAGTTTTAGAATTTGACGATAGACCATGCTAGAAAGTTGTTAAAGTTGTTGCTTAGGCTCGATCTTGTTAGACACTAATATATTTGACCGCAAGGCCGTTCATGGTATTCTTAGCATTCTTCACTAGCAACACATCTTAAATGAATTCACTTGGCGCCGGTCTGCGGTAAGCAATGTCCACGTTTCCGCTCCGTATATAAACACAGAGAACACAAGAGTTTGCACCAGTTTAGTTTTGGTATGTTTATGTTTCGGTTTTTCCATATAGGTATTAGTTGGGACATTGCTGTTCATTTCAATTAGATTTGACGGCATATTTTTGCTTTGCAGCAACTTCTATTGTTGACGACGGCGCCTAGGCAGATAAAGTGGTTCACTACCAAATACTTGCCAATTTGAATCTTGTTCGGCCAGTTGTTCTTTGCGCGGTTTACAATCATGGTTTTGGTTTTGTGTTTTATTTCTAAACCGAACACCATGCTTTTGTTCTCTAGCTTTTCAAATAATGTTGCTAGTTTTTTTTTTGCTACAGGCAAATAGCAGCGTGTTGTCTGCGATTCTGAGATTTTAATTTTTTTTTTTTACTAATTGTTACGCCACCAATCTACTCATCTAGCACAGAGCGCATATTGTGTTTGCTGTACAGATTAAAAAGCAAAAGCGACAAAATGCAACCCTGTCTTACCCCCTTATCAATATTGCATTGTGACAACAGATAGTTGTCAACCTTGACCACAGCAGTACTGTCCTCATAAAGATTTTTGATTAACTGTGTGAGTTAAATTGGTATTCCCATCTAGATTAAGATTGGCTTTAACGTAATCTACAACACAGATGTACATAGGTGTGTAGTATTTTCTGGCCATTTTGATTAATTGTCTTAGATTTTAAATTTTCTTGTCCTTTGTCTCTTGTCTTTTAAAAAATCTTGTTTGTTCTGGTGCTACTTGCCATGCGGAAAAGGGCTGTAGTCTGGATTGTAAGATTTGAAACATAACTTTGCTTTGCTTTGCTCCTTTCTTGTGTAGGGGAATATTTAATTTATTTAATTTTTTATATTAGTCGACAGGTTTTATAAATAACTCTGTCTTTGCTTATATATTATTGCAGTTAATATTTTTGCAGTATTTTGATCTGTGCTTGAGGATTTGTTTTGTCCCAATTTTTGTATAGCGGCCTGTACCTCCTGAAATAGTATACCCGGTTCTTCAATCCAGTCAGGGATGTTGGTGTTTTGAATTTGTTCCTTTCTGTAAAATTGTTTGCAGTACTTTTTTTATACAGATACAACTTTATCCATATTAGTAATCAGTGCGTTGTTTGAGTTGTGAATGGACCAAGTTTGAGGTTTGGCTTTTCTAGTTATTAGTTTAATTTTAGCAAAAACTTTACTGGACTGAGTGGAATTTGCAAGTTGTTGTGTTTCACTACATATGTTGTTAAGATAATTATTTTTATCTCTTCTGCATCCAGCCTGAGCATGTGGATCTCGTATTTTATTTACAATTATTGTTTTTGTATCTTGCCACATTCTATTTGGGTCGGTGTGTTTGTTTGATGTTATCATGACAGCGACTGTTTGTCTAGTGTTTCTGTGAAAGTAGCACTGTTCATTATTATTGGTATTTTTGGGTTTTGAGATCTACGATATAATCAATCTGATTTTTTAAAACGTTATTTGGTGAGGTCCAGGTGAATAATTGTCTTATGTGCTGTTTGTATAGGGTGTTTGTAATGTTGTAGTTGTTATCTATGCAGAACTGCAGTTGTCTTTTGCCTCTCTTGTTTTGTGTTCCAATGCCATAGCGTCCATTGCATTTAGCTTTCTTAGGATGATTACTATTTCTTGGTTAGAGATTTTGCGAATTACTTTTTTTTAAATTGTGTAAAATTTGTCTACAATTTTATCACTTGCGTCGGTTGTTGGCGCATATACTTGGATTATATTTAAAACGTATGGGTTAAGTTGATCCGAATGAAAATAATACGTTCGTTTACCGCCTCGTATCCAATTATTCAGTTTTTAGGATGATATTCACCATAATTGCTACGCCCGCCTTGCTTTCATTTTCAAGCTCGGAATAGTGGATTTGGAAATCTTCGGTTTTAAAGTGAATCTTTCTTTGCTAGTGTGTTTTAGCGATACCGGTGATCTTTAGGTTATAGCGCTGTAGTTCATTTTCTACAATGCGTAACTTCCCTGTTTGCCGTAGTCTCCGTACATTCCATGTATTTATCCTTGTTTTTTCACTGGTCACAGATTTATCATGCATAGCCCAGCTGTCCACTTTTGCATGCTCAGTATTTTATTTCACACTGTCTGCCCTTGACGCAGTACAGCGCTGGTTTTTAGTCGGTTTGCCAAACAACATATTGAAATTTAAATTTGTCAATTTATTACATGTTTTTGTGGAAGTGTAGTGCAGTAGGTTCCTGTGTCTTTCTGCATCTTAGTAATGATGTCGTTTCAACGTTGCCTGGATATATCTACTTATAAGCGGTTTTAAAGTTTTATCCGCTTTATAGTAGAGTGTTACCATATTTGGCTACCCTAGCTTAGTTTAGCCTGCAGAACGATGCAGTTGTCCGGGGTGTAGCACTTGGAACCATAAGCTAGAGTTGGGAGCCCCGCAAGGACCAGTTACCACTGACCATCTCCCGACATGGTCGCTCGATACGTCCGTCAGTGACAAAAGGTGCAATCTTTACGACGCAACCTTATACACTTTATATGGACTGGTTTAGACTTTGATTTTTCATGTTTGACAAAGTTTTGGTAGTCACAAGTAATAAAGAATTTTGAGGATTTTATGTTGTAGCTGTTTATCTTGGTGGTTTGTAATGATGCATGTTACGAATTAACTATAAGTTGCTATGGTAGAGCAGTCGTGAGCAATAAACCTTTTGTTTTTTTATTAAAATTTTTGCTGTCTTATTAAATTTGACTACGTACATTTTCTGAACCAATTAGCCGTGACATACTTTTCTGGGTGCTTTGGAGTGTATAGAAGTGCAAAATTGTAAGCGTACTGAGCGTTTTAGACACTAGGCGTAAGGTAAGTCATAAATATATAAGTTGAAGAGCATTGAAGATAAAACTAAATCCTAAGGAACCCTTGTTTTGATTGTGCCAATAATATAATTTTGCTTAAATAGCTTAATTGCCAATGTTCTTATTTTTAGATAAGAAGCAATAACTTATGTTTTGATGCAAGATCTTATTGAACGTTTTTCATCATTGAAAAATTTAATACTTTAATTTGATCAATTGCTTTGGTTATATGATAGATTGTAGAAAACCCATATACAGGAATCATATTGATAATTAAGCAACAGGTTTGTAGCCGTCGTGTAACTTTATTTATGATCACAGTTTCTGCCATCTTAAGATTTAAATATGTTTTTTTCTAATTATTTTGAGCAGTGTATAATGGTAAAATAACTCTGCCCAATATTGGAATTAATTTAGTTAACTATCACAAAACTGAAATCAGTAGATCTTAAATTTATTATTTATTTGAGAATCCAGCGTTACAAGCTATGCGTCTCTTAATTGCAGAATTAATAGATGTAAATAGTATTACTAAAAAAAAATGTCTAAATTTTCAATTTCTAGCAGAAGTAGAAATTATTACTTATTATAAAATTATAAACAAATTTATTCAAAGCTAATATCCAGCAATCAATTATCTTTATTATTTAAAGTGTTTCTAGTTTTGTTTTGTTTTTATAATTACTTTTACATGTTTTAATCATTAAACAGTTTTTAGTTTTCTATTTTATAATTTTGTAGAAGTCGATGTTTAATTTTTGTATTGAATACTATAACAGCTATTAAATTATGATTGGAATTGATGTTTGCGTCAGGGTGTTATTTATGATACATTTTTACGATTTTATTTATTTTCTTTTTAAGTATATGATTGCCTGGGGTGAAATTTGACAAAGTGTTTGTTATAAAAAGTTGCTTTCATTGCAAAATTGAAATTCTTTTGAAATTGCACTCACAGAGTACTTTAGCTTTAGTTTTAAATTTAATAAAAAAGCGTAGTCTTTATTATATAATTATCTTTATAAACATATATTTAAATTATTTGCAGATAAAATTAGTTTTCTGTAATAATTTTATTGAATAATTTTATATTAATTTTTATTTAATTAATTAATTTGATTTGAAAATAAATTTGGATTATCAATGCTATTCAATATACATTTTGATTGATTAATATTGATATTGTACTAGTTTGCTTTAAATAAAGTAACTTAAATCAATAAATTATTTTATTATATAATATAATGAATAATAATGAAAATGTTTCCTAATTAAAAATAGATAACTGCAACAGTAACAGATATATTTTAATATCAAGTTAAATATTTGTGGAAAATCATGTTTAGTGTAATATTTAATACTGCTCGAAATACACAATAAATCCATTGTAGCACAATAAATCTCTCTAAAACTGACAGCTCAAACTCGCGACAAATCAGCGCAACATTAACTGTCAATTAAGTGATTTATTAATTGAAAAATTATACTTTATAGGCCAATAATCGTCCGCAAGTATTGTATCTATGTAATTTCTATTTGAAATTCATTGTCATTTCTTTTATAAGGTTTATGAATAATATTTATAATACATTTTTATTTATAATTAATTATAAATATAATCAATCATATATCCGGTTATAGAATGCGAACAAATAAAGTTTGGCAGAGTAATTTAATTGCTTAGGCAAAGCATTGTGTATCGAATCGACACCTGAAACAGTATTGTGTGCTTTAAATAATGCCGAGTCAAATTCCCAAACACTAAACGGCGCGTTATATAATTCATCTTCATCAGAGATAAATGACAAAACGTTTATCTCCATGTTAATTTTAATATCTCAAATTTTTTTATAGTAAGTATCATTGTTGAAAGCGTCAAAATAAACATTGACCAGAATATTTGAGATGTTAAGGGGGGTTGATAATAATTTAATCATCCGACAATAACCCACTAGTAAGTAATGATGCGGTTTGGCCAGAAATTTTTCTGATTTTTTCCCACACCTTTCCGATGGGGGTTTTCAAATTAATAGAAGTAACATATTCTGACCATAATTCTCTTTTAGCTTTTCTGCATGTTCTTCGAGCAACAGCTTTGTACTTCAAATAAAGTAATAAGTTTTCTTCTGTTGAAGAGTGGTTAAATCTACAAAAATAACGGCGTTTATTCAGTTTAGCTTGCTCACATAAAAAATTCCACCAAGAAATGGGCTTTCTGAGAGGTTTTCATTGCATGTGCTGCCAGTTGTTGTGTGTAAGTTTTATAAAGTGGTTGTTTCAAATTAGGTTATACATTTTTTTGCGGTACTTTCTAAACTAGCATGTAGAATTTTTGTTTACCAAAGTGTATGTATTTATCTTAATTTGTTAAAAATACTATTTTAAGTGCTTTAGATTAATTTAAAGATGTTTGTGCCGGCTAAAAGTACCTTCAAAGCGCTTGCTTCAGCTGAGTGGTTTTATTGTTTTTTGTGTAATCTTTTGTTTTCTTTTTTTTTTTCTTCTTATAGTTCCTTATTTGTTCTGAACGTTGGTAACCATTTTTGCAATTATTACTTTATTTACTGCTGCTTGGAAAAGCTTGGTAGTGGTCATGCTAACCCATGATCAAAGATTCTTCAGCTACAATATCATTTTTATTCCGACAGCTTTATTTTGCTATTTTTTCTTGCAGTATTTTTTGCAGTAGCTGGAATTTGCTTTGATTCTTCATAATATGCCCTAGGTATTGGAGTTTTCTGCATTTTATGGTGTTGAGGACTTATTTCTCCTTCTGCAACCTGTGAAGCATTTTAGTGTTGGTTATGCAATCCTCTTACGAAATTCTCAAAATTATTTGATATAACTACATTTTAAATGTTTCTAGTTTTCTGCTTATAGCATCGGTTAGTGTCCACGATTCAATTCCGTAAAAAAAAAAACGAAAACACGTAACAGCGCAGAATTCTCAGCTTCGTATGCAATGTGGTGAGGTCGTGGCTCTTTAGTAGAGATCCCATACTGTTGATAATTGCTTTTTCTGTTCGGATCATCACCTTTTTGGAGTAATCCCACTGGTCGCTTACAATAGTGCCAAGATACGTGTATTTATTTACTTGCTCAATAGGTTTCTTATTAACGGTGATGTGGAAATTTCTAATGTGGAATTTACTGATGATCATAAATTTAGTCTTTTTGATGTTTATATTAAGGCCATATCTTTTGCTACTAGTTGTTACTCTATTTATGAGGTCTTGTAGTTTCTCAATGCTATCAGCAAATATCATCGTATCATCCGCGTAGTTTATATTATTTATGTTTTCACCGTTTAGCCTTATTTGAGCTTCTAAGTCTTCCAGTGCTTTTTTTAATATATATTACAAATATATATATATTGAATATAAACGGCAATAATATGCAGCCTTGTTTCACCTCTTGTTGAATTTTCACCTCTTCTGTTTTCTGTCTTTGCATCGTTAAAATAACACTTGAATGCTATAAAGGGCTTCTCGTTTACCCACCGCGTTTCTGAAACCAAATTGCGTTAGTGATATTTGCTCTTCACAAAGTTTGTATATTTTCTTATGGATTCTTTTGAGAAATAGTTTCAGAAAATGACTCATAAGACTTATGGTTCTAAACTCTTTGTATTTTTTAGCACCAAGTTTTTTGAGAAAGATGATGAACTTGAACTTAGCCACTCTTGTGGAAAGTTGCTAGAGTTATAAATGTTGTTGAATACTAAAGTCAGCCACTGTATGCTTTCTTTGTCAAGGATTTTGAGAAATCCTATTGGATATTGTCAGGTCCGGATGCCTTGCCTTCTTTCATTGCCTTAATTGTTTTACATTTAGTTTATTTTTAGCAAATTGTTGTATATATGATTTAGATATTGTTTACAAAAATAAATACATTTATCAAGTTCAATATCTTCTAACATAAAATACGTTTTATAAAACTTTTTCTTTTTCTGTTCATATGCTTTTTAAATAAATAGCAAACGTGATAAGAATGTCTTTCCGTGTCATATTACCAGTTTACCGCAACTGCATGGCTTAAAAATATACGATGTAACTGAAGCAGCTTCTATAATAAATTTATGTCTATGCTGGTACTGAAAGAATCACTCCCTGACGTATTTTTTAGATGAAAGCTAAATGTGAAATAGTCGCCACATTAAGTTGAATAATGAAGGTACTTGACCTAATATTTCCGTGACAACATGCCAACAAAAATTGCTAAGGATTTGATGCACATAAAGAAGATGCGTTTGAATACATAGAATAAACTTGTATAATTTCATTATTTGATACAAGTGTATAACATTTGAAAGAAATATAATAATAAATTTATCTTGTTAGTAAACACACAAATCCTTTTGATTTAATAGATTTGTCTAGAGGACAAAGCTCTTATAATGTCTGGAATCTTTTATTACATTACAGTTTTTGTATATATTTCAAAGTTCATAAAAGTCTCAAGATAATTTAATAGATTAAAGATGAAACGTCTATCGAATTTAATATTTGGTTTAAAACAAGCTAAAGATAATCAGTATGCTACTTTGAATATATTTTTGTTTTATTTGTTTAATAACTAATAATCTTTTTTTAATTTAATAAAACAATGCATAATATAGAAGTTATACTAAGTAATATTATAAAAATTATGCTCATTATGTCTTTTTAAAAAAGTTTTTTTTTAATTATTATTAAGGCGGTGCTGTGCAATCTATTATTGATTTAAAATAAATTTATAAAAGATTTTTTAAATTGGGATTTATAATAAAATGGATACACAAATGTGAAAAGTTATAGAGAAAAAAAAAACTGTTGTACATTGATAAGTAGGCATAGATCAAGTTTATGTTATAATATTGTTAATTGCTTTTGAATCAGTATATTTACTGTGATTATTAGAACTCTAGTTCTAGGCTGGATAAAATAAGCAGTGATGTATGTTTGCGGTTCCCAACGTTTTAATGAGAATGTTTTTTTGTTTGTAATCTCACTGCCAAAGGTTTTAACAAAACATAAGTAAAAATACCTTATTACAGCTTTACATACATACAAATATCTTTTATTCATTCAACAAATAAAACAACTTAGAGTGAAATTAATCGTATAAACTTGAGTAATATTATAAACTAGCTAAATTGTTAGTTAAACTGGTAATAGGCTTTTGTAGTAATCCGCTTACCGTTTATGAACTACATTATGTTATTTTATTAAATACACTGAGTACGTGTTAAAAAGTATCTAGGTTGGGATAATTTAAAATATACTTTGCAAAAGTAATTTATTTTTAAGTCTATATACTTATTCATTCCCTTCTAAACAAATTGAATTAGGTCAACCCTCAAGAGACAATCTTAGTAGTAAATCCCCGACCACCTCAATCATATTCGCTGCGACTTTTCCCTTGCCTTTATTTCTTCTTTTTTGAATGAATGGCAATCAACAATTTTAATTAAAATATTTTTTTTAAATAAATATAAATTTACAATGTTACTTTGCTTCTTTTTATTTATTTCTACACATCATACATTATAAATGGCCATTTTACCTTTTCTGCGTATGTATTTTTCCGACAGGTTTCTGTCCGCTATTATGATATGCATATAATGTTTATGCCATTTTATATTTTTAGATGCATTACCATCGGTTTTACATTTATGTAAAAATTTTATATGAATTCCCATCTGAATTGTGCCATTTAGAACTATTTCAAATATGTACATATTATATTTTACTGCGGTGTAAATATTATGTAATTGTTTTTTTAGATCTAGAAATTTATATTATTATTGCTTTATTATAAGGTTAAAAAAAATAAAACTTACTATCTTATTATATCTATTGCCAAGTAAATTTTAAAAACAAAACAGAAATTAAAAATTAAAATTAAGAATTGTATTTGTTACTAGTTAGAAATACTTTGGAAATACATAGATTTTACTAGCTAATTAAGATGAAAATTAGCTAGACAAGGTTACAAAAAATAATTTTGACGTTTACATGCAAAAAGATTTTATTACTAAAATGTATTTTACATCTGATTGCTAAATTTGTTTTTTGGGTTGCTTTGTGTTTTCTATATCCTACAGTTTTTTTCCGTGCTATATGTTTTTGATCAAATATTTTATTTAATTTCGATTTTGTATTTGGTCAACATTATATATTTTATTCTCTAGTTTTGTTAATTATATTTTTTGTTTTAAATACTTTTATATATTAAATATTTACTCTCGTAGTAAAAAAAAATCATTCAGTTTTTCAACGAAAGAATAATTTGACAATTAAAAACTATTGTTATATACAGGGTGTTAGGAAAATTATTCTAACAATATTTTGTTCTATGATAATTTCTGAAAAACCCCTTTGTTTCAAAGATACAGGGCGAACAAAATTTTCTACTACCATATTCAATATTTGTTAAAATTGTTAATGTAATTAAAAGTATGGCGTACGCCAATGAGTATATCAAGTACAAAAAATTGTTAACAATAACTTGGAACGGCTGTTATATCTACTAATGTACAAGTTGATTTTTTTTAAATAGGTCTCCTTCTTGATGATCACGTGTATTGGTTGCAGTTGCTTAGATTGAGTGACGCTTGGCTGTTTGACGTTTCTTTAATAGTTAGTTTATTAAAACGCTTAGATGACTGACATACATTTTATGTATAGATTTGCTAATGGCAATTCATTAAAAACTAGACGATTGTACATTGAACTGTTTCCTAGAAGTAATATCCCCAACCAAAAATTTTTTGAAAACATTCATTGTGAAACAGTCGCATTAAAACGAAATGGAGGGCCAAAAAGATCAATGACAGTAAGAACGGTACAACTAGAACAGAATGTGCTGGACATGATAGAGGAAGATCCAAGCGGTTTTTCGCAAAAAATTGCCATTTCTTTAAATCTAAGTCATCGGACAGTTTAGAAAGTTCTTAAGGGCAATTTGTTGTATCCATATCACATGTTTAGGCACTATTACCTGCTGTTTTTTTTTACGTATTGCGTTAACTCAATGGCTATTGCAAACATTAGTTCTAATCTCTCATCTGCTGACACATATTTTCTTCTTTGAAAAAGCAAGATTCTCAAGAAATGCAATAAGGATTTAGATATCAACTATGTGAAGGCAGATAAAAATCCGCATCAGGTCTGTGAAGATTGTTTACAACATCAGTTCTCCTTGAATGTTTTGGTTGTATTTGTGGGCGACTGTGTAATTGGACTAGTATTTCAACCAGAAAGACTTACCAGCAAGGTGTATTGCAACTTTTTGGATTTGCAATGTGGTTTATGGGCGATGGTGTATCACCACATTTTAGGTTGGTTGCTTGTGATTATTTAACAGCAACATACGGAGATTGCTGGATTAATTGAGGTGAGCCACACGCATGGTTTGCTTGATCACCAGACTTAATCCCCTTGGATTATTTTTATAGGGCTATCTGAAATTATTAGTTTACGCTACTCTAGTGGAGAGTTTGGACGACTTGCAAAATTGGATAGTTGCTAGGTGTAACCTAGTTAGAAACAACTCTAGTGTGTTTGAAAGATTTTGGCACTCAATTACAAGAAGATTGAATGCTTGTATCAAGACTGGAGGAAGTTATTTCAAACATTTATTGTAGATTTTGCAATTTTACGTGTATTTTTTGATAATAAAATGTTGTAACTGTTGTAAATTTAAACATACAAAGATTGCTAGATTAATCGAGGTAGGCCACACGCATGATTTGCTCGATCTTTAGACTTTTTTTTTCTGCAAGCGTTAAAAGTCTCTATGTCACAAGAGGGAATGATAATATTTAATCTTTTAATGACAGACACTTGGGCGGGTGGGTGGGTTACTTTAAAACATAAATACAAACAAATAGTTTAAACTGGGTTTTTGCCCACCCGCTCAAATGTTATTTATCAAAAAATTAGAAGTTAATTTCTCTGCAAAAGTTAAAACTCTCATAACACATGAGGTATTGGTGATATTAAATCTCTTGATTACAGATACTTGGGCTAGTGGGTGGGTCACTCTAGAACATGAGCACAGACAAATAGTTTAAACTAGAGTTTCCGCCCGAGTGTTAGTTATTAAAAAATTCAGAGTATCTTTTCTCTGCAAGCGTTAAAAGTCTTTGTCAAAAGAGGTGATGGTGATATCTAAACCTTTGTAAAGAACACTTGGGCGGGTAGTTGGGTCCCTCCAACGCAAGAGTACAGACAGTTAGTTTAAACTAAGATGTACGTTTTTTTTTTAACATTTTTTCAATTTTTGAAAAAAAAATCGGTTTTCATTTCTTGACGTAAAATTATACTTTAATTACGATTTGAGGATCCGATTCCGACTTTTTAAGCATTTATCTGTCAATTTTAAGCTAATTTCTAAAATTATGGTCTTTTGCATTTTTTTGAAGATTGACAAAATATTGGGTTTTATTGCCAGTACGCACATATGCTTATGTTGCCATTGCAAATATGGTTCAAAGTTTGTAATTTTTTTGGCTTTTGGAGATATTTTAGACTCCTGATTACGATTTCGGAATAGGCGTTTTGATATTCTCAACATTTTACCTTCTAGTCCAAAGCGGTTTTTTTGTACAATTTCATTACAAAAAAATGTGAAACAAACATACTTTTAGCTGGCAAAGGGAGACGCGGTTGCACATATGGCAAATCAAAAAACTCTGACAGATACTCTTGTAAATTGGAAGTCCGTAGGTCAAAGGATTTTCTTTGCGCAAACAAAAGAAGTAAAATGTAAGAAAGAGGGAGGGTCACAGTAAAAACAGTAACTTGCTTTAAAATTAAACTAAGTTTTGACTCTACTTCCGAAGCGTTAGTTATCAAGACATTTACTGCTAAACAATTTTCTCGTATCTAATTTCAAGCACGCAAGTAGTGATACAAACAATAGATCTTTTGATGACTTACATTTAGGCGAGTGGATGGACAAAGTAGAAGGAAAAACTTGTCTATAATTTAAATTTAGTTTCCACTTACCCACCCAAGCGTTAGTAATCAAGAGATTTATTGTTTAACAATTCTTTAATATCTAAATCTAAGCACACAAGAGGTGGGACAAACAATGGATCCTTTAATGACTAACACTTGGGCGAGTGGGTGGGTCACAGTAGGTAAAGTAACTTGCCCATAAATTTAATTTAGTTCCTACCCACCCACCCAAGCGTTAGCTATCAAGAGATTTATTGTTTAACAATGTTCTCATATCTAAATCCAAGCACATCAAAAGGTGGGACGAACAATACATTTTTTGATGACTAACACTTGGGCGGGTGAGTGGGTCACAGTAGAAAAAGTAATTTACTCATACATTTAATTTAATATCCAAAGTCATTAGTTTACGTTACTCTAGTAGAGAATTTGGACGACTTGCAAAATGGGATAATTGCTTGATGTAACTCAATTAGAAACAACCCTGGTATGTTTGAAAGTGTTTGCACTCAATGACGAGAGGATTGAATGGTTGTATCCAGGCTGGAGGAAATTATTTTAAACATTTATTGTAGGTTTAGCAACTTTACATGTACTTTTTGTTAATAAAATTTTGTAACTGTTGCAAATTTTGTTTACTTTGTATCTTTGAAACAAAGGGGTTTTTTCAGAAATCATTATAAGACAAAATATTCTTAATATAAACCAAGGATTAACTCTTTTTTGCCGCATGTTTACCTAACACCCTGTATATGTGCTTGGCAATTCTTTACTAATGAGAAATTATTTTTATTATCATCTTAGTTTAAAAAAAAAATAAGGTGTAGCAGTATTTTAAATAATGCTTTTAGCAACTTATATAAACAACAACGAGAAAAATTTTGAATAATATAAATTTAACTTAAGCAGCTATAAGCATGACCAGTCACTATTAAACTTTGGTGGACCGAATATAATTTTGAAAACAACTTTTATATTAAGTTACTTAATAAAAGTCTTACTAGTTGTTGTAAGTGTATAGAAGAAGTGAGAAATAAAAACTAAACAAAAATTTCATAAGAATTAAAAACGTTTTACCAGTACCACACAAAAAAGAGATGTAGAAACAAAATCCTAGTTGAACTTATAAAAACCTAGCAGATTATTGTATAAGGAAGTGTAAGAGCAAATAAAGCTAATTAAAAGCTTTATTTGCCTTAATGACGTTTATAAATCTTGGGTTCTACAAAGTTTACAGGATTTATCATTTCGTTTATTGGTGCGTTTAATTTTTAGCTGCTAATTTTAGTACATCAACGTTTAAACTGTTTAGTAAAATCAGTTAATCTACATATTTGCAAAAAAGCGTAGCAACTAAAACGAGTCAAAATCAAAACAATTTAATAAAAAATCATAATTTGTATAACTGAATACCTTCAAAACTAGAGCCAAAAAAAATACAATAAACAATAACAAATGTTGATTTGGAGAAAATGCCTATTATTGATTAAGCAAAACTTAATATGGAACTAAAACAAATAAAAGACAGAAAATTGTATATATTATATAAAATATCGACCAAAATGAATTAAATAAGAGAAAACGGTTTGGAAATTGCAATTAGAATAGTTTTTACTTATTGTCTTCAATAAGAAATAATTTCAAACACATAGGAAAATGTAAAAAAATATCTTCTTTGTAAAAAAGAATACCATATATAAAAAACTATTTATCAATAAATTTGCATCTAATTATACTTTTTACAAAAATAATCACAAAACGTTTATTTAAGAAACTAAATTTTTATCAGCCAGTTAAACATATTGGGTTTTGGTAGGGGTTTGGTACGGCAGACTATTTACAAACAATTTATAACTCAATTGAAAATGCCCAGAATACAACGGCTAGGATAAATACTATATATTCCAAGATACATATACAAAAATGCATCGTTTTAGTTTTAATTGACAAGGGTATAGCAACCGATCGAATTCTTATTAACAGAAGAATTTGTTATAAATATACAATTTTATCAAAACACACTGATCGTGTAAAATGTATCTGAAAGACTACCCTGAAAAAAGTATAAATAAAGGCGTAGTATATCTATACTGTCTATACTTTGCTAACAACTTTCTCTTGATAAGCAGTCATTCCAACAAATTACGACTGATAGGTAAAAAAAATAATTACCAAGACGATTTGATTGAGCATACGTTGTAACATATCCTAAATAAGATAAAATTATACCAATTTATATAGTTTATGATACGTGCGTTTTGCTAGTAGCAATTAATGATTAAGACACTGTAACCTTAAATACAAAAAAGTGCAAAACGTTTTAGAATATTACAAACTACAATGAAAAATCTATGCTCTAACCCGAATCAATTTAAGCGTGTGACCAAACTAAAGTAGCAATAGATTGAAAACCAAAAGCAAAACTCCAATACATAGATAGTTTGCATTTTCAAATAGTGCTCATGAATAATAAAACAAAACGTTGAAAGACATTAAAGAGATGGTTTGATTTAAATCAAGTTAAAAACATGTAAAACACTTTTAGAGAAATAGATTTTAAATATTTAAATTATCTAGAACAATATATTATAAAAAAACACTTTAAACTAAATAAGACAGCAGCATTTAAGTTTAAATAAACAATAAATGGGGCATAAAAATCTACAAAGAGTAGATATATCAAAGAGCACATTTGCAGAAAAAATGATAGCAACTTAAAATAAAACAGAAACAGAAAGAGAAATAAGTTTAAACAAAAATAAAACAAAACAAGGTTATAGCCTCTACACAAAAACAAACAAAATATTCACATTCTACTACATGGAGAGTTGATTAAACAATGCAACAATTTAACTACCCAAATATTGCAATAAAAATGAAGACCACAATTTCATCAGATTCTAGGAAATAAAAAGGTTTTTTGCTAAATTTGGTAGTATAATTCTTTGTGATGAAGAAACGTATTTTATGCTCTGACAGATTGATTTTTATTTAAATTTGACTATGCTACCGAGCTTTGAAGTTGAAAATTTGGGTATTCTTAAAAAACTGCATATTTTTGATCATTATAATTGTTGAATGCAGAATTTTTGTCTATAAACAAAGAATTTTAAATACAATTTTTAAACTCAATTTTTAAACTTATGACAAGAATTTGACCATTAGGTAAGTTTAAATTTATTTCAATGTGCGTATTATTTTATATAAAAATGTACATAAGGTGGCTTACCTTATGTACATTTTTATTTAAAATAATACTTATTGGTCAAATTCTTTTGATATGACAAAGAATTTATTTTTTCTGATGCTTTTACTGCTAATCTTTATGAAGATTGCATGTGTTACTGTTAATAAATCTGCAGCTTTCTGGGTTTTATCATAAATTAACTCAATTTATGTAATTACTTAAGGGAATTAAGTACAAACTTTTTTTAATTGGTTGTAGTTTATTATTAGTTACTAAGGGTTTTTCAATAAGATGTTTTATTTCGAATAACAGGCTATTTGAGCAGCTGTTAATTTTAAAGCTATTATCTTTTGACAATTGACGAGTAAAAACTACGCCATTATTAAAAATAGAACGATACACGCTTCAACAACACATTGAAATTATTAAAAATCACACACAAATGGTGAATATTTTTCAGTCACAGTTTGCAAAATTAATTTTTGGTTGTTGTAAAGCACCATCTCGGCCGGAAATAGTAAACTTGGTGAAAAAATTTGAGCTGTTGGGATAAGTTTGTAATAAAAGAATTGAAACCGTGTGCATCGCTCAAGAACTCATAAGAATTTTGCTGATGTAGCCCGTAGTAATAAAGAAAACCCAGGTTTGTCGATTCCTTATCGATCTTTGGAATTAGACATTCCACAAACGACATTACACCGTATTTTGCACAAAGACTCAAATCTTAAGGCTTTTAAAGCTAGTCGATCACCATAAACGACGTATCTTTGCTGATTGAGTTCTTGAAATGCATAAAAATGATCCGGAATTTTATCGAAAAATCATCTTGAGTGATGAGGCCCATTTTTACTTCGGAGGCTTTGTTAATAAGCAGAATTGTTGCATTTGAAAACCCAGGAATGATTGTTGAAAAATGTTTGCATCTTTTATTGGAAAACCCTAAACATCATATCTTTTTTACATTTGCATGGTAGTAAAGTTACGAATAACATGTCTTTATTTTCTTTTTAGTTTTTTTTATTCTTTGATAAAGTACATATTAAATTGATGATAATTTATAACAAAAATCCAATAACATTTACACCATCTGTAATTTATTTCCCGGAGTTGGTAGAATCCGCTGTCTAAAAACCCTGAAATAAACTGTTTTGCTACAAACTTTAAAAAAGTTTTAAAATTCAATTTTTGATGTTTTTTAAGGCAAACCTGCATAAAATGCCTTATTAAGGCTAGTTTTTAATAATTAAGGAACGCAGAAAGACGCGGTTGGTTCTAACTGGTTGTATCTTGTTGTGAATATTGCCGTGCTTAACCTTTTGTAATTGATTCAACCTTGATTTTTCTTAGAAGAAATGCAATTTTATGTAACAATTAACTTTTCTGATCAATTTAATTTATATTTAGTATTAAAAATGGTAGTTTTTTGTACAAATTTCATCATTACAACAACAAAAAAATCATAAATGTTGGTAGTCTTTAAGGTTTTGATTTTTGATAACTTTATTTTTGATTTACATTTTAAAAAGGTGTGTAAACATTTTTACTTCTACAATGTAAATAAAATAAGGTTTTAAGGCACCAATGACGTTACCAATATCTCTTTTGATATGTAATTAATCATTTTAAAATTCTCCCAGATAAATAAATGCGTAGGTAAGTATTGAAGAATTGTATATCCATAACTAAGTGAAAATTATTCACATAAAAAGCAAGTTTAATTTGGGGGCAATGGTAGTGTTTTGTCAAAATACTTTGCGGCCAAAGCTTTGAAATGACTTTGCAATTGAAGAATTTCAAAGTTTTGAATTTTACAATTTTGGACAAAAACATGATCCGAGGACCATTTGCAAAGTCATACTTTAGACGGATTTCAATCAGTTCCGCCGCAGCATCGGAACTAGAAAGTTTTTTTTTGCTTTATTGAGTTTTTTATTCTCCAATTTGGATTAAGGTCTGTTAACGTTATTAAAACATACGTTTTTATGAGGTGTAGTCCGTTGCCGTGTTAAGAAAACAGCTTTGCTTTTTTCCGGTTTTACTTAGTTGTTCAACTAATCTTCTAGATTCGTGGTAGTTTTTTGCAGCTTGAAAGTAACCAGTGTAAGTTACTTTGAAAAAAAAAAGAAGCGTAGTGTTGTCAGCGTGAAATATGCTTCTGGATTTTAACAGCCATAGTTTTGATGTTGAAATATTAGGCTATCAGCCTTATAAGACGCATATGGAAGTTTTGTTTGTGCAGTTTGTAAACAAAATCTTTATGCCAGACCTTGTCGAAGGCTTTTTTAATCTAAAGCCAGAGAATCAACTTAGTTGGTAAACAGCCAATTAATTCTATCTGATCCCATGTTGACAGGAGAAAAGAAGATGGCTGGTTTCCACATAATTTTGGATTATATTTAAGATAACTTTTTCTATGAACTTATTTAAAATGCATAGTAAGCTGATAAACCGGTTGTTTTAAAGAAACCATTAGTTTTTTTAAGGTTATACTGCTGGTTATAGAAGGAAAGTTCTTGACATAGCAAATTCTTAAGAACGTCAACTTTTAATAAAGTTCAATAACAATTGAGGAAAAAGTCAAAGTATTTGTTGACAGTCTCAAATTTTGAAGCATTTTTTTATAATAGATGTAGAGGACGTCAAAAAGGTTCATAAAGTAAATTACAATTTTTTGGATGACACTGTCAATGACATATTGCTTTAAAACATCCATCTATTTTAAATCAAAAAAATAATTAAAAAGTTCAAAACTTTGCTATTGGCCCGGATAAAATTACCACTTTTTATAATAACGTCAAAAAAACCTTGCGCTTTTATAGTACGATCTAATGTTTTTCACTTTGTTAAAAAAAAAAAGTAAAATAGTAGATTTTTTTGGGAATGACGTCTAAGATTAGATCAAAGGTGTGCGAGCAGTTTCAGTTTACTTTAATGTTATGTTTAAAAGTCTATTCCAGGATTGTAACTATAAGTTGCACGTAGTTTATTTCTTACTGGGCAATGCGTAACGTGCTTAGGTCTAGGTTTTGCATTGTTTGGTCGCTGTTGACAGCTGCTCGGTTTTGCTTTGGTTGTTGCTAAAAACGTGTTTTTGCTTGGGGTATGTGTTTCTTTCTACCTACATCTAAAATTTACGTTTAAAGAGAATTGCGTACACTCTGGTATCTGCTAAAAAGTTACGATCTTTTAGTTAAACACCAGGCGGGTTTTAAGTAAAACCACAGTACCGTTGATTAATGTACCGGTGTTTTTTTATGGAATTTTGCAATAGTTGCACGTTTGGGAATTCAAGGGTCATATGCCATTTTTTTTTTAATTTTTATGCGCGAGTAGTAAGTTTAAAGATGGAGTCTGCTAACTCAAAAGCGTTATGTCTAGAGAACGTTGTGTTTCCATGGGTTAATGATTAGCGTCACTGTTTTTGCAATTGCGGTAAACGGTAGTGCGGTTTCAGTTGTTACACCTGTAGTTAAAACTTGGTGATCTACATGGCAAAAGATACCATACTTGACATAACACGTCAACTACTATTTATTTTAAGAAGATTTTTTTTAATTGAGTTGTGTCATTTTAAGATCAACTGCGTCTCTCTGAGGCGCTGAATTAGACAATCAAAAATTGTATTTAAAAATTGTAATTAAAATTTATGAGGTTAAAAATGTTGTATTGACGTTTTATGTTTATAAAAAAAATCTCTGTAATAATTCTTAACAATTATAATGATTAAAACTACAAAAATATACTGTTTTAAAAAAAAAATTTAGTTAAATTTTCATAAAAATTTATTTGGCAAATTTGGCTTAAAATACGTTTTTTTAATCACAAATAATCATATTACCAAATATGCCAAAATACATTTTTTAGACACCTTAATACTGACATCAAAAGAGAAAAGTAAAATCCAAGTATCAAAAATAAACTTAAAAAACTAAAAAAGAGCTAAAAGAGTTAAAACTAGTTAGAAAAGAAGGAATAAATGAGAAAAAAATAATATTGCAAAACAAAAAAGAGTGGCAAAAATTTGTACATAATATATCTTTTAAAAATACAACTCTACACCAGTGTGTGGTAGAACATGCATACAATTTGCAAACCATAGTTTAAGAATTGCTTTTGTAGATTACTTTTAATACCTATTTAATAAGAAAAAAATATTTATTTATTTTTGTGATATGATATATATATATATATATATATATATATATATATATATATATATATATATATATATATATATATACATATATATATATAAATATATATTGACATTTTAATATAATTTACATTTAGATTTTTACATTAATAACAAAATATAGAATAATTAACTTTTTTGTAATTTTTGGAATTTTGTTTTTAGTTTTGTTTTTAATTTTATTTTTAATGTAAAAGATGTATTATAATAAACAAATTGAAACTCATGCGGGACTCAAAAGGCAAGACAAATACAAGCTTCTGATAGTTTAGAAGCAATTTTTATGTTTGTTAGTTTTAAGACTCTAATTTAGCTTTTGGATGAATAGGAGGTTAAACTTAGCGATTTATTTTTAATCAGCCGCTTTGTCAATTCAACGATGCGTTGAGGGATTATTTATGAAGTGCTAGATGAAAAGTTTACACTGTGCTACAGTGTGTAGTTGACAATTTAATATGTTAAATTGTTACACACATTGATTAAAAAGTTGTTGATTGATTTGTCCACCCAACAGTTTATACAACAAATTTGTTGATAAAAAAATATTAGACAGTTTATATGTGAGGCAGTTTATGTTGAACAATTGTCTTGACAATATCCTGTTGACAAATGATTTGTAAAACTGACAGTTTGTACATTAGATTTGTCAAAAGAATATGTTAACAATTTACATGTAACATTCTATTACCAGATTTGTCAAAAAAAGTTGACAGTTTATATGTCAGAATTGTGCATCAAATTACAGATAGAAGTTAAAAACATAATTTGCAAACCACACATTAATTAAAGTTTACACAGAAATTTTACAATTTACTATTTTTTATGTTAAATTATCATTTAAATGTTTTAAATAAACATTTACTAAATTTTAACAGCGAGACAACAGGAAAACTGACGATTGTTTTAATTATATTTAAGATTATTTTGACAGAAAAACAAAAAATGACAAAAATAAACAAACAAAATTCATTTCATGAATGTAATTTGCCTTTATCAGTCTGATATATTTCAACTATTCAAAAAAAAACAAATTAGAAATTATGAAATTTTAAATAATCTGCACAGATTTATTGCGTTGAGATAGTATACTTTCTAATTTATGATTCCATTTAGCTTGGGGATTATAAAAATGTTTACATAATAGTTATTGACAATAAGAGTGAGGTTTACAAATCTGATTAAATAATTTTCATAAATGGATCATGGTGAAATATAATTTGAACTAACAAGTATATATTTATTTGATATCACAAATAGATTTGTGGTAGATTTATTTGCAGCTATATCATATGAATCGAATTATTTTTAACAGTTATTAGGACTCTAGTTTTTATAGCAACAATTTGTAATTAAATTGTTGCAATAAATTATAACTACGTAGTTAATGATATAGCAAAATTTAGTAATAATAGATTGAGTTGTTTTGTCTCAAAGTTAGTAAAAAGTTTTTGCTTTGACATACTTGCAATAAGTCATGATTGAAAGTATAATTAAGAGCTATTATTTATACTGTGTTAATCAGGCTCACTGTTAATAACAAATTGACAAATTGTCAATCAATTTTTTTTTAGAAATTATGTTATGCATTACAAACAAAATTGCTTACAACAAATAGATTGAACACAGTAAAATATTTAAAAACTTATTAGTGAAATAAAAAATCAAAAAAATCTTAAAATATCAAATTCCTTAAAGCATTAGTTGTTTACGCAACAATTTAGAAATTCAAATTGAATCTATTTGAAAGAATAGTAATTAATATAATTATAAGACTAATGACATTTTATATATGTACACAAAAATAAAAGAAAACCCAATTTAAAGCTCAATTATTTTTTTTACAAACGTGATTTTTTTTCCATTAACACAAATTGATTGAATTGTTTATACTATACGGCTTTATCTCAAATTGTAATCTTTTCTGAATCGACTCGGAAATTAATTTAATACCATCTAATTTTTTTATACGCCGCCCTAATTTGTCCCAGTCGTCTCCTTATTCTTGAAAAAAGAAACTTTTTCACACTTTTCCTTTTTATATCATTCCTTTCGCCGGCCTTTACTAACAATTACTTTATAAATGCTGTGTGATTATCACTCGGTATTAATGTAGAATATACTGCCTTGGCCATTAAAGCCAGAACAATGCCATATTATTATATAACCGAGACAAATGTTACGTGTTACGAATAGAATGCATGAAAAACCAAAGAAAGTTATAAAAGGAGAGTAGTTTTTGCTTGCAAAGAAAATTATTTTTATTTCGAGGATTAAAAGTTGGTTTCCTAAGGTGTTTTTATATAATAACAGCACTAAGCTTTATGGATTAAACTTTTATAAAATCATAAACTTTTGAGTATAAAAAATATTTAACATTGCATTCTTTTTAATAAAAACAAAATTACTACCAATTACATAATAATGTTTAAAACCGGCGATACAAAATTAAATGTATATATAATAAATATTATAATACTTACTACTATCTATATAGAATCAAAGAAATGATTTGGCACAGTATTATATAATACAATTCAATTAAAATGTCCATTCGAATAAGCGTTTCTATAATACTTTTATAATTTACGAGAATATTTAAATGTCAGGTCATAAATTCATTTCCCGCTTGAAGTGTGAAATAACTTTCACGTGGGCGAGGTATTGGTCTAACTAAAGGGCTGCGTATATTTTTAAAAGCCCTATAAAGTATAGTCCCCACTCCGAGAGGACCTTTAATAGTCCACTAAATCAAGAAAAAAAGACTTGCGCACGCTGAATATTTTTAAAGAATAAACATTTCTTGCTTCAATGAGTACATAATTAATGGTGTGGGTAATAAATCTTATACAATTGTATGTGACAAATTTTAAAATTTGAGTGTTTGGTAGTTTTTATAATTAATAGGTAAAACTTTAACTAACTTAAAAGTTTTGCTCAGAATAAACTTTGCTATTTGTCTACGCAATCGGAATTTAATATGCTGAATTAATCAAGAAATAAAAAGTTTTTTAGACTTGATATTATAAATTTAATGATAATTATTTTTATTACTAATAAAAACAATACTGTGTCTTTATGATAAACGTTGGAAATATTTACAATAATGTTATAAGAGTTTCAACTATTCTAATATTATTAAAGTTTGTTAGTTTGTCTCCAACATATCAAGAAATTTCTGTGTTTTGGTATTCAATATTGAGTATTAGGAATTTCTATTTGTGTTAGTATAATACATATTTGGATTTCAAAAGCAATATTACTGAAATGTGCTCAATTGTGACTCGAATATTTTAGTATTATGTAGAATGTGTCTGGTCTATTTTTTGTTAATAAATTTCTCGCAAACTATAAACTATAAGATTTTTATTGAATAGACATACAAATATAACATTTTTTTTACTTCAATTTTTTAAATTTTAATTTCGTTTTTTGTAATTATTTTTAAGGTTTAGTTTATATAACTAATATTATTTAATTAGTTTTAAACTGTTAGCGCATTTACTTATTTTTTGAAAATATTAATACGCAGATTGTACTGATTAATAATTGTCAGTACAATAAAAATTAACTAAAAAATATGTTTGAATATAATAAATAACAGCTAATTAAATTGATTTTTTTTAAGATTAAGATTGAATATAAATGTGGATGTTTAAACAACTATTACCTTCATCAACATTTTTTTTAAACATAGTTATAATGGTAGACATCAATTATATTTAATATAATTTTGCGTATTCTTTTTGTAATGTGATACGTTTTATAAGTTAAGTAGTGGTTTTGCATGATATAAACTAAGTAGTAACCATAGATATAGTGTCTTTACGACATTGGCTTATAGTACCTCAGCGGATTATTTCATTTTACATGACTATGATATGCTGCTAAACGTAAATTTTTGCTGAAAGCCGTTGATCAGTGCTAAGAGTGTGAGATTCAGTGGACAATTGGTGTCATGTCGTTTTTGGTCAAAAACAGCTTTACGGAGAGAGCGGTGTGAGCCGGTGCGTTGTCCTGATGAAAGAACTAGTTGCTTGTGCGCCAAAGATCTGTCCTTGACATTCTAGACATCTCACAGAGTTGATCAAGACTTTGGCAACGATCTTTACAAAACAAGAGCATTGATTTTGTCAACGTTTTTGTTACTTCTTGACGTTGAGGGGCGTCCCGAACGAGGTTTGTCTTCAATTGACATTTCTCTATTTTAAACGTGAAAACCACTTGTATACTTTGGTTTTACTTAGGGCAGCATCCCTATAACCAGTCTTAAGCATCACAATAGTTTTTGAGGCCGATTTTCCCAACAGGAAACAAAATTTTACAGCTGCGCGTTGTTCTCGACAATCGACCATCACGTTCTTGGCAAAAATGGAAAAAGTTGTTTTACTAAAAAAACTCCCACAGACAAACTAACTAACTCACTGCAATAGAACTTTGTACACTAACTTAGAAGACAAGTCTTTAACGGACACTGAATGAAACAATGAGTTTCTTCACTTTCCCTCCTTGCCACAGCGCAATTTTCGTTATTTTTGGGTCTCCCCTTGTATAATACAAACATAATTTTAAATTAAGCAGGCAAAGTTTGTTATAATTGCTCTAGGTATTTTGTTGCGACCAAGCTGGCTATTAGATTTAATTTTGTTTTATCGTAATTTTTAGCAATGCAGAGAGTACAAGTGAGTCTCTAATTGCCAAAGTGCGTGTGTGTTATTCTAATTCCAAGTAACGTTTTATAATATTTTGTGTTGCTAAACACTTTTGTTGTACTCTTGCTATGTACTGCACTAAGAATTTAAACTTTGACAACAATAAAGAAAATTAAGTAAGTTTAGTTTGAAGATAAATTGATAAGCTATATTAAGGCATAATTGTTAGTGCAAATTACAAATTGTTTGTTTTTAAGGTATAAACAGTATTTTTTTTAGCTTAAAGAATTGCTAAGAATTTCAATTTATAGTTGTAAAGTTTACGTTTATTAAGACGGTTGTTTCATTAACTTATTTTTTTTTTTCAAGAGCACCGTTTTTTTTTATGGCATTGATTTGCTCTAATAAATTGATTGCCAGGTAATGTACTAGACTGTCTATTTAAGTGAATGGTTTTTAGGTGTTGGTACTTAGTCAGGTTATAGACAATCTTGTTGCCTTTCTGGTAGACGGTGGTTCTACAGTTTTTTGTTGGGTTGCTTATGGTACAAAATTGTAATAGGATCTTGTGTTTATTAGAACGTTTTTGATCAAATTAGTGGTGGTTTGTAAAAACCTCCCAAAATGCAATTTTAATTAAAAAAATGTTTTAGATTTTTTTGTTATAGAGAGTCTGACAGTTTTTGTGTATAGTGCTTAAAATTTATTGAGAAGTTGTTGTGTACTTGTTTCATAAAATGGTTGTTTCAAATTAGGTTATACATTCTTTTGCAGCGCTTTCTAAATTATCTTGTAGAATTTTAGTTTATCAAAGTGTAAGTATTTATTTTAATTTGTAAAAAATATTATTTTAATTTTAAAATTTTTATATACTTAAATTTTGAGAAGCGTTGTTATTTGTGCTAGCTAAACGTACCTTTAAGGCGCTTGCTTTAACTGAGTGATTTTTTAATTTTTTGTTTTCTTTTTTTTTTTCTTCTTATAGTTCTTTATCTGTTTCGGACGTTAGTAACCATTTTTGCAACTAATACTTTATTTACTGTTGCTTGGAAAAGCTTGGTCGTGGTCATTCCAACCCATGTTCAAAAATTTTTCAGCATACAATATCATTCTTCTTCCGACTGTTTTTTTTTCTGATACTTTCCATTGCAGTATTTTTTGCAGTAGCTGAAATTTGTTTTCATTCTTCATAATATGCCCTAGGTACTGAAATTTTCTGCATTTTATAGTGTTGAGGACCTATTTTTCCTTCTGCATTCTGTGAAGGATTTTAGACTTGTTTATGCAATCCTTCCACAAAAATCTCAAAATTATTTAATATAACTACATTTTAAATGTTTCTAGTTTCCTGATCATAACTTTGGTTAGAGTCCACGATTCAATTCCGTAAAAAAGAACCGAAAACACGTAGCAGCGCAGAATTCTCAGCTTGATATGCAATGTGAGATCGTGGCTCTTTAGTAGAGATCTCATACTGTTAAAACAGCTCTTTCTTTCTTTATTTGGATCTTGACCTCTTTGGAGTGATCCCACTGGTCGTTTACGATATATTACGATGTCAAGATACGTGTATTTATTTACTCTCTCAATGGGTTTCTGATTAACGGTGATGTGGCAATTTCTAATGTGGGATTTACTGATGATTATGAGTTTTGTCTTTTTGATGTTTATATCAAGGCCATACCTTTCGCTACTAGCTGTTACTCTATTTATAAGGCGTTGTAGTTTCTTGATGCTATCAGCAATTATCATCGTATCATCCGCGTAGCTTATATTATTTATGGTTTCACCGTTTAGTGATATTTCAGCTTCTAAGTCTTCCAGAGCTTTTCTTAATATATATTCCAAATATATATTGATTATCAACGGCGATAATATGCAGCTTTGTTCCACCTCTTGTAGAACGTTCACCTCTTCTGTTTTATGTCCTTCCAATCTGACAACGGCTGATTGGTTCCAGTACAAGTTTTTGATTATTCTTACGTTACTTTTATCCATCCCAACGTTTTTCAAAATTTCTATTATCGTTTAATGTTGTACTTTATCAAAGGCCTTCTGGTAATCAATAAAGCAAGCAAAAATATTACAGTTCATGTCTCTGCACTTGAATGCTATAGAGTGCTTTTCGTTTACCCACCGCGTTTCTGAAGCCAAATTGCGTTGGTGATATTTGCTCTTAGAAAGTCCGTATATTTTCGTATGAATTTTTTTGAGAAAAAAATTAGAAAGTGACTCATAAAACTTATGGTTCAAAACTTTTTGTATTTTTTAGCACCAGGTTTTTTGGGAAAGGTGATAAACTTGGATTTCAGCCACTCTTGTGGAAAGTTGCTAGAGTTATAAATATTGTTGAATACTCAAGTCAGCCACTGTATGCTTTCTTTGTCGAGGAGTTGATTTTGGATATTATTAGGTCCGGATTCTTTGCCTTTTTTCATTGCCTTAATTGTTTTACATTTAGTTTATTTTTAGCAGTGTTACCCGGGGACTTTTTTGTCGATATTTTGATTTAAATTGCTTTTAACGTTGTTTAGAAAAAAAAATTAGATGACAAATTATATTTGTTGGTTTTATTTGAGTCCCTCTTGTTATTTTTGAAAGATTACTTCTAAGCTTAGATCAACCCTAAGCCGTAGCAGTAGATTGAGAGAAAATTAACCAAAAAATTCTAATAACTTTGCAAAAAATTAGACAAATAAATTAAAAAAATAATCACTCACTAGAAATTTTAGTGTTATTTATGATATGGTCCAGTTGATGCAATTGAATGCTAAAGCGTTTGTAAAAATAGTTTTAAAAAATAAAATAAACTAGATAGTTTCTTAGAAAATGGAATATTTTTAGCTACTCACACCCTGTGACCCTATCATACGATAATGGCAAGTGATTTGTATCATGGTGCGAGTAGCTGCACAGCCAGCACAACAGTAACTGACTATACCTGGGGGTATCAATAGGTATAGCGGATATGACTACACGTATAATTCACGAGCTGCACTGACCCAGGAGCCAAGCAGTGGCTCGTATAATGGTTTTATTTTATTTCCGTCAAGGTCGAACAGCTGTTTATTTAGACGCACAATTTCATGCGCATCATGTCATGAATGCCGGCATAACGGGCATAACCTATTCGCGTTCAGTTTGATGTTTCCATAATGTTTAGTTATTATTGTTATTAGTTTTGTAGTTTCAATTTAAGGATTGCCTCAAAGGCTTTAAATAAAATGTCACCACCAGGTATTTGCAAACATAAATGAAAAGTGTCTTTTTGTAATAATATATTTTATAGTTCTTTAACTGATAGCAGTTATAGGACTATAATATGTATTAATATTTATTTTTACAAAACTTATATTTTGTTTATTTTAAAGAATTATTATTTATTTTAATAAAATTTTTATTTATTTGCAAATTCTGTGTAGATTTGCCATTTTTAACTCTGCCGTTGTCAGTTCCCAGCCCGAAAATAAAGAGGGAAAATTGCAAGTTTTAAAAATAGCGCCTTTTATAGACGCAAACGTAACTCAGCGCCGCTAGGCGTCCGTTTTACAAACTTAATGTTTCTTTCTAGGAGCTAAGAGGCGCTAAAACTTGTGGCAAAATATTTATCGAGGATTGACTTATTAGACCAGCTCGGATGCTACTTGCTAGCTTGCACTATGTAACCATGCCTTTAATCAACGTTTTATTATGTTTGTGAAAACTTAAGATTGTGATATAAAATAAGTCAATTATCAATATATCTTCTATTAAAATTGTTCAAAAGCAAATGCATTTGTTTCCTTATAATCTAAGCGTTTTGTTTATCTAATACTGTTAATACTGATTTTTAATCCTTTTTATTTCCATCAAGTATTTTCTTCAAAATAAAGTTTTGTTTAAAATACTATTTTTTATTTTTAAATCTGTTACAGTTGTACGACAAATGGTTGATGCTTGAGTTAACATATGAATAAAAAGAAAAATATGAATGAGATTAGTAGCAATTAAATGGTTTTTTACTAGCTACCCAAAAAAATAATAAAAGTCTTTTATATATTTATCTTTTATTTTAATTTAAAAATGCAAAAAAGTCAAATAATAATAATATTATTATAACATTAAAAGATAATATAAACAGATTAAATATTCCACCTGTTCTATCATCAAAAGCCTTAATAAATAATTAATTTAATATTAAACTTTCCATCTCCTACTTCTATGCAATTACTTTCAATGCCTTTACCCGCAAAATCTTAACTCTCATTTTAATACTGAAATTATCTGAAATTTAACAGCAAAGCAACTCGTACATAATCTGATGCTACCCTCTTTCCAGAGAAATATTTAAATTCTAATTTGATGAGAGTTCACGCCTACTCTTGCCTTAAATATTTCGAATTTGAATACAAATGAGTTTATAATTTATGCCATTTATATCTTTTGTAAGGAAAAAATGGTTGGTATACGATTAATGCACTTAAACTGTATTAAAACAGTCGAGCTTAATTGCTTCCGTTTTCTTTTGTATACATTTATCAGAATTAATTAATGTTAATTTCTTGTTGCTAGGTAATTATACGGTATTGTAATGATTTTATAATTTAAAAAATATCATTTGAAATTACAAAAAAATATTTATTTAATTAATAGTAATTTAATTTTACTACTAATTGATGTAGCATAGCATAGCTAGGATTGTGTGTCTGTATTCTGTACGGATAGTTGACAAATAGAACCAAACACACACAAACTTTTAACATATATAGAGAATATGTGATGTAGAGAAAATTAATTTAATTTTATATTTGCTAAAACGTTGGTTCAATATTTTTAATCAATTTTATAAAAACATTATAAAATGTATAGTTTTATATAATTAATACAAACAATGTTTTTAATTTATTATACTCTCAATACAATGTGTATGATTTTTAGCGTGCAAAATAATAAAAGGAAAATTTGCGATCTCGTCAATCTATCAAGCTGCACTATTATTTTCCCGATTAAACAAATCCAAAATTATTACCAATAAATTATAAAAGCGCTACGCCATTCCTATACAAATCTTATAAATCATTTCGCACGTGGGTTACTCTAAATAATTGCTGCTTTCACACAACATTATTCAATATGAGGATGCCGTAATCAATTTCCTTTTCATGATATATTAGCCTATAAAACTGACACTTATTGTTATCAACGTTTTATGTACGAAACACATTGCACAATGCACTCTTAGATTATACATGGCTTGAGATTAAAGAAATTTTAACTTTAATCAAATTTACTTTTTTTTAAATTGAATAATAAAATGTTTCCGGTATTGAATTTAATTTTACTTGTAGTTTTCATATTTACTTATATAAAATCCAGCAATTCAATTTCAATAAAATAAATCTTACTTATATAAACCGGCGAATATGAGTGCCAAAAGCAAATATACTGAAAGCATAGATTTGTGTTTGATGTGTTACATCTATACCAAAGAATATTCGATCCACAATAGTTTCATTTTGAGAATTTATTGTTAAAATCGTATAGGAAAAGAAAATTATGATAGTATAAAATTGGTTTATACAATTGAAACATATTTATGCTGTTGGCGTGATTATTAATAAAAAAATTGTATGAAACTTTGTTGTTTAGTATATTGTTAGTTTTAAAACACAACTATGATAGACACATTGATTGATTTATTTTAAATTAATCAATATAATTGACATTATTTTGTAAAAAATGTTGTTATAAAATATTTAAATAAAGGATGTCTCAACAAGAAAGAATTTTTTTTTATTTGACGGTTAAATTTATGACAGATTAGTAGAAAGTTTGCCATTATTGATAATAAATTATTAGTTGACACATTGAATTCTTATTTTTTACAATTTTTGGTAAAATGTTTTAAGTGACTTGGGCCGATAACTCAAAACTATCAACACGTGTTTGTTGTTTGTGTCAATTAATTTATTGCTCATTTTTATGTTGATTGTTAACCAACTTTGCAAAAATCCATACCAAATAGTAAATTTGGTATGGATTTTGGGTTAGATGCAATATTAGAAAATTTATCTTTGAAGACGCTTCTAGGAATGCACAAACTGTAAATGGCAAACCTTATCTGGGAAGGATAGCCTTTGTTTTTTTAACAGATATAATTGAATCAAATGTGGTCAATATGACATGTGGTTCTAATAAAAGAGTACTACTACATATTAGGTAAATATTGCACAAAACATTCTCTGAATGTTTAATTTTTTTTTTTTTTTTGGAAACCAGAATTTGCCACCTAGATTGTACAAAACCAAAAGTTTACGTCAACAAGCCGACAGCTTTGAAAGAGGATATTAGAAGCCGAATTACTGAAACTCAACCACAATTATGTTAAATGATAATTGAAGTTTTGTCAAAAGAACACAAATTTATCAGAATTTGAACAAACTAAATAACTATTGACAAGCAACTTTGTTATTGATTAATGCCGGATTACAAAATTTATACAATTTTTAGAAGACACTGTTTTATAGTTATTACACTAAAAGAAGGGTATAATTACTATTTGCGGCTTGAATCTTAAGCTTTAGTAGTTGCTACTAAGTCTTGTTGATTGAAGTACATAGAATTATGATGTAAAAAAAGCTTTGGTGTACTGGAAAGTTATTTAAATTAGAAGACACGTAATTATTTCAAATTGCGCTTAATTTTTAAGTGGTCGCTACGACGCACTCAGTGCTCTGGCTTCAAATATTGCAACGCCATCTGACATAAAAGTTTCTTACTTTTGTCAGTCTAGCTAACCTATGAGAATGATAAAAATATTGTGTAAATATTTTATTTGAGGAACAGTGCGTTACAAAGTTACACGTGTTTTAATGTTGTGCTTCATCTAAGAGCATAAAGTGCTAATAGCGACAAGTAACTTAAATATTTCTTTTAATTATTTTGTTATTTATTTCTAGTACTTAAAATAAAAATGTTTTTTTTGGGTGTTGATAGATAGAAAATTTGCCTAGAGCGTTTACTTTATTGTTTCCACGTTAAGTCTAAGAAGACGACAAAGAATATGTAATTTGTAAGTTCTTTATGTTGGCGTAGCACCATATGTGCAGGTTACATTTTTTTTGTAGATTGAGTGGTTTATCTTAGTTTACTCGACTTAAATTTTTTTGTTAATTCTTGGCGTTATTCCTTCTAATTTCTAATGTTTTTATTATGCGTTTAAGTTTGTTTAGTTTACTCTGTTTTGATTTTATATATTAGTTTATATTTTTACTTATTTATCTTTACACATTTGTACATACTTATTTGCTATTTGTTTTTGTCTTTTAGATTTTACCACAACTTTGTATGTTTTAAGTTTATTTAGATAAAAAAAAACTAGCCAATGCCAAAAAACAGGTTTGCGGCAACAGCGTTGCCTAAAAACTCTACGGCCAAGCCAAAAGCAGCCAAGTTGTTTTTTTGAAGAAGGTTACAAATAGTCCTCAAAGCTACCAAAAATCTACAAAAGAAACCAAAAAATGCGTCGCCTCCAGCTTGTAGGTTGACGATAAGATGGTTCTACTTTTTATTAAAATATATTTGAAGTCGGATGTTACTATTAGCACTCTTGTCCAGATCATAAGCAAAAAAAAAATTAAAACTGAGGTTAGCAAACCAAAGACTGAACAAGATGCTCTTTAAACCTAAATTGCCAAAAACCGTTGCTTCAAAAACCAAGAAAACCACTGTAGAAAAAATGTTTGTTTTGGTTGTAGCCAAGAAGTTTTTTTTTGTTTAAAAAAAGAATTTTCCTAAAATACTTGCAAAATATTGGATTTACTCCCACAAACGCCTATCAATTTTATTCTTATAATAAGTGCTGGAAGTTTGACACTTGAAGTGTAAATACCTTTCTGTTTAACTGATATTAATACACTTTATAGGCGATGTATAAATTTTTGTAGAAGATTTATACCACATTTGGGCCGGAATTCAGACTGTCTGATATTTGTCTATAAATTTAGCCATTTAGTTGAATGGAATCTTTGCAGGCTAAGTAACAGCTGATTTTAAGTTAAAAGTTGTGCGATTTGAGCTGATCTTGTTGCCTGTGCATAGAATTGCTTCTTGCTAGCTTTGGGTGTGTTTTTAGGAAAAGCAGGAATCTGCTGATAGGGCAAGTGCTTGACTGTTGCGGTTAGCTTACAATTTATCATAAACCGGGCAGTAATTGTAACTGGCGGAGCTTAGATAAGCTCCAGCGCATTTGACGCACGCATATGGTACTTTGCACCATGGGTGTTGGCAGAGTAGAGAAGCGTAAGCAAAGACTTAAGGAGCAGGAGCCCTCTTAGAGTTGGTCGACTGCATCTTAATGGCTGGCCGGGTTGGTGATTAACGTGGGTTGGCTTAAGATCTAGTGGAGCAAGAAATTAAAGAAGAAAGAATTGGGGGCTTCTTTGTAGGCGGTGACAATATTTAAGTGATTTTTTATCAGTATCTTGTCTTTAGAGAAGCTGGAACAAACAAAAAAAATTCTAGTTTTTTATAGGAGGGCTAGACTAGTGATCCGAGGTCTTGGCGTAGAAGGGTTTGGCGGGCACAGGAACCTTTAGGTTTTTTTTTGGAGAAATTTTTGGTGGAGCTGGGGCTTTCAGTAACGTGGTTGGCTGAGTAGGCGCGTTAAAGACGGTATAACTCTTCTTAGTCTTCTGAGTAATTATTACGCAGGGCAATGAGCGTTTTCTTTTTGGCTAACTTGTTTATCTTGAATTTATTAAAGTTATTGATTTTTGTATTCATTTTTTTTAACTGGTCTTTCAGCTTCTGGGTCTGCACGTAGAGAAGCCTAGGATTTGGCCATTGGTCAGCATGGTCTCGGGCCTTTGCTGGACAATGCTGTTACGGCTGCACTTAATCTTTGGCAAGACTTTTGCAGTAAAATCTGCATTTATTTGGGCTGCGGGCTTGCTTCTTTTGAGTGGTGAAGTTTGTTGTTCTTAGAGGTGTTTATTTGACGGCTGCTACGCAGAGACCAAGATCTATTTGTATGCTTTATTGACTTTCAAAAGGCTTTTGATAGGGTTTAGCACGATATATTACAACTGATACTTAAAAAAACTTGGACAAAAAAGATGTCAGAATAATCACCAACATATACTAGGGTCAATCTGCAAGTGTGAAAGTTGAAAATGAGTTGACAAAGAAGATTGATAAGGCGTTGTCTGGGGAACCGATTGTTGAATTTAGAAGTATCAACATAAACTGGCGAATCATTGTTCATCATGACAATGCAAGCGCTCACACAGCACGACAAACTGTAGAGTTTTTAATCAGTAACAACATCCAATTAATAAACATTTAAGGTTGTATGTTTAAAATCTGTAGAGTTAAATGCTAACATTAAGATTGATTGCTTGTTTCTTTGGAAATACGGGTCATGTTGCAAGTGTTGCATTAGAGAATCGAAGAACAGTTAATGCTGACTGGTATACTTTTATTTGTTTGCCGGAAGTTATTGTTAAATTTAGAAGTAACAACATAAACTGGCAAATCATTGTTCATCATGACAATGCAAGCGCTCACACAGCACGACGAACCCATATTTGCCTGATTTATTGCCAAATAACTTTTTCCTATTTCAACATCAAAAATAAAATGCATGGCAAGAGTTTTTCATCGCCTGATGAGGCCGTTGAAGCATTTAAATCACTTGTTTTGGAGGTACCTTGCTCAAAGTAGCAAAATTGTTTTGAAGATTGGTTTTATCGGATGCAAATGTGTATAGATTTGAAAGGAAAATACTTTGAGAAGCAATAAAGCGATTTACATAACGTAATTTGTGTTTTGCTTTACATTTTTTGCAAATTTTGGCAGTGTCCATCGTACAGTGTTACTGGCAAATATTATAACAGAACATCATCTTATAATGGAAAGAATGAACAATAAATGTAATGAGTATGGACTACAGATGAACCTAACAAAAACTAAATATATGATAATTTTGAAAACACATATCCAACAGGTTCAACTATAAATTAGTGACACTTTAATAGAAAAGGTTAATTTGTATAAGTATCTTGGATCTGTGCTTTGTGAGACAGGTGACCATGCAAGTAAGATTAGGAGAAGAGTAGCTTTCATAAAGATGAGGAAGTTTTTGTGTTGTAGAGATGCCAGTATAGAACTCAGAACAAAAATGCTGCGCTGCTACGTCTTTTTCACTTTGCTGTACGGAGTTAATTAAAATGTGGTGCTATTGTAGAATGTGGCAAGTTTACTAAACACATCAACATCAAAGTTCATTGCAAAATTAAAAAAAGACAGCAAAGTAGTGTCATCTCTAAAAAAAAGAAAACTTGAATATCTATGTTGTGTCATGAGAGGCTCCAGATATGAACTTTTAAGGCTCATTCTGCATGGAAAAATTTAAAAAAAGCGCAGTATTGGTAGGCGGCGGGTCTTTTGGCTATAGAACTTGCGTGATTGATTTAACTGCAGCAGTGTTGAGTTGTTCAGGGCTGCAGCAAACAAGATTAATATTGTTATGAAGGATGACAAAAAGAAGACGTAGAGATCATTTTTTAATCTTTGCTTAACCCCAGCCAAGCAGTCTAAATCAGCTGTCAATTGTTGTCTTCAGCTAAGACATAGGCAGCCAAGTTGTTGTTAAAGGCATAGAATGGCGGACGTTTGTTATTGTTTTTAAAGTTAGTTGGTAACTTAGCTAGAGACAATAAGAAACAAATTAATTTACTTTATTGTCAATTTGTAATCGGTAGCAACAAAGAACTAGACAATTTTTTCTGCAGAGTTACAATTGCACATTAAAGTATATTGTCAAACTTTTTTTCAAAACGTTTTGAATTGTCACTTACCGCTTCTGCGGCCTAAAAACCCCATGCAAAAAAAAAAAAACAACCCACTAATTTATTTACTTACATCTATGTATGTAACACCAACATGAACATGAAAAAGTGGCAGTAGTGGTGGTTTGCTCTTGCAAGCTATTAAGAAATACTTTCCCGTCAACTACAAAATTGATACTAAGAATCAAACTGATGTTTTTAGCTAAAGGCCGCTTTTAAATGAGCCGCACTTGCCAATGCGGCTAATGCAATAGAAATTGCCGCTATAACAAAAGATAAGAAAACAAAAAGATTCACACACTGGAAATATAACCTAATTTTATTCTATCTAAATTTAATAATTTGTAAATGAAGTTGTAAAATTTTTAACTTGCGGTCATTTTAGTTAAATGCTGCAAAAATTGTAACCCGGACACAAACTATAACTACAGAAGCAACTCCATTATTGTCAGAACTATAGTGCAATTAAAACAGAAACTTTTGTGATAGATTATAAATACAGGCAATGTTGTTCAACAAAACAACTTATTTACATTTTTAGCTGGCCTACACTATTCAACTATTTTGAAGAGCACTAATTTAGTGGTTTGATACATCCGGACACAAGCAAAACGTAAGCAATGTTTTTATTAAAACATTAGTTGGCAGCTGGTGATGTGTCGTTGGTTGATTTATATGTTAAAACATTTTTTCTATAAATAAAAAACAAAATGGTGTTATTTTGAAAGTATAAAAATTGTTTGACTTTGCAAATGCATTTTTTTGTAATTGTAATCTTAAAATTATTTTTAATAAGCAATTTGTTTTACATCATTATTCTTCTCCACTTTTGAACAGTTTAACAGAAAGCTTGGCGTTTATGTATTTTTACAAATAATATTGATAATATTGCATAATTTTTGTAGTTTAAATCCACCGTTTCTTAAAGCTGTTGTAGTTTTTGTTAATTTGAGAACTTAATGTTGGTGTGTACATTAATGGTGGTAGGATTAAAATCTGTTGAGTTAAACGCTAACATTGTTATATTGCTTTCAATAGTGCAGCAAATGTATTGGTTATGCAATAAAAAGTTATTATGATGATTTTCTAGATGTGGAAACTTTCAGAAGACGTTTTCTACGTATCTGCCATGCTACGTTTCTATAAGATTTTTTTAGTTTGTTATATAGTATTTTAAGTTTTCAGGAAATTTTAGGTCATGTGTTCTAAGTGTTGCAAGCATGAAGTAGCGTTGATCATTTTGACTTTTTAATAAGGCTTGCTTCTTATCGCATTTTCTGCATTGTACCGATTTTAAATTAAAACAAATTAAATTTAATAAATAATTACCTTATTCAAAGTGTTTCATGATTTACATATATTTTTATTTATAGAAAAAACAATAAAAAATATTTTAATTGAAATTAGTTATAAAAAAAAACTTTTGGCTGTAATTTTATTTAATCAATTTAATAAACATTTGTTATCCAGAGTTGTGGTAATTTTATTTATTATTTTAGGTATTTATTTCCTTTGCGGTATCAGCGAATTTTGAGATGTCGTCTGCGCTTCCTTTTTTGGGAGTGATGAACGGCTAAATGTTTTTGTCGGCCGATTCCTCTCTCATTATTTCCACTTCGCATCGTCTTGGCACATATTTCTTTTACATGGTTGCAAAAAACATTTATTGTGTACTTAGAAAAAATATATAAATGATGCATAATTATATTTTGGTACAATAAAATATTTTTTTGTTTTTTTTTTATTTAACGTGCAATTGAACCAATTTTGTAAAAAAAAAATTTTAACTACTCAGTATGTTTTTTATTTTTTTATAACAGTATTTTTTTTAAATCGGCTGCCTTTATATAAAAAACAGTACAAATATAGGTATTAAACTAAATAAATCAATTTAATTTAATAAATTTTAAAAATTTAGTCAAGTAAGTAATAGTTTCAAACTACTGAGTTTTGGATTATACAGTAAATACGGTATATTTGTGATAAGATTAGAAAAACGCAGAAACAAATGTTTGAATTACCTACCGTATTCTTAAAAAGAAGAAGCGTTAGTGATAAAAATTAAAGCCAATTTAGCTTTTTTAATCAATGTTTGCTTATATAACACTCATCTGATAAGCTATAAACCATAAATTATGACCAGATTAAATTTGTTGTTTAAAACTACTGTCGTGTGTATAAAATTCAGTTAACGCAGTTGTCAATGAAAATCAAATCAATTAAGCACGATAACAACGTATTACAGTATCTGGATTTTTAATCTGCGTAATACATTTATATTTAATAACTAAACTATCTAAATTTAATTTAACGTTGCGACAACAAGCTATTACTTATATTATTATACTAAACTGATAATATAAGGATTAACGACATATTAACACCGACATAACAACGTTCACATTAATGTTTATAATAACACAAACATAAATTTTCGTCTTTATGTGTTTGTGTTTAATTTTTATTGTACGGCAATAAAATTATCAAAATATAAATAGCTTTTGAACGACAATGTTAATTTCTAAAAGCTAAACTAGTTTACTAACTTTATTTAATTATTTTTGTTACGCATCTAGCAAAAATTAATTAAAATTGATTCTATTCAGCTACAAGCATCAAATCAATTTTCAATGCTTCAAGACAGCTTCTCATGAAAACTTTTCAATAAATTTCAATAAACTTTGACATTATAATGCATATGCACAACATCATTATGCACTTGCTCTCAATTTCTCGTATATTTTTTTAATCACAACCATCAAAGTGAAAAATGTTAACATTAAAAGGCGATAGTGTCGAGTGCGACTGCAAACGACTGGTGCTGAAATTGGCCGCAGTATTGTGAGCATAAGGGTTGAATTACAATAATTAGTTTCTAGTTTATGTTATGGCACTTAAAAATAAATATAGTGCACAAATTTATGTTTATAATTGCAAACAACTAAATGTAATTGCATTTATTATGCAACATAGTATATGAATTAATAAAATTAGTTTAATGTGTTTAGGATTTATTTTATATTTAACTAGTTTTTAAGTTTTAACAACTAAAACTGTTTTGGTTTGTTAGGGTAGATTTCTTAAAACAATTAGTAGGTATAAATATGAGTATGCAAACCAAAATATGATTATATTTGTATTAAGTATAACATACATAAAAATTAAAAACATTGCACACTTTGGGTTTTTGTAGATTAGGATTTGTCTTTAATTACAAGTAGAATGCGTTGTTATGGTATAAATTAGTTGTTTAAGTTGATTTGCATAAAAATAACAAACAATTAAGATTAATTAACATTTATTGCTACAAAAAAAGTTGGTTTTTATTTATGTTTAACTACAAGTAAAACATCCGGTTGAATAAATACATTTAAAAAAAACATGAAATTATGCCAAGTACACTTATTTGAGATTTGAATTCAACTATTTTATCATATGTTGTTATTTTATTTTTAACTAGTTTATTTATGTTTGGTCTTAATTTATTTTAAAAAAATGTATGGTTATCTGAATTATATAAGCCCAATAAATTTTAATTTTATATAAGATTTAATTAAACCGGAATTTTTTGTTTGCATTTTTAGTAAATGTTAATGTCTGCTGGTATTTGCATCTCGGTTTACAGAATTATCGCTGTGAAAATAGAAAAATGCCGTTCCGCTATTTGCTGCTAAATAAGGCTTTTTTTCTATGAGACTTAATAAATCATAAAAAGCAAATTGTTGAACTTAACAGAAAATAATAACAAAATATAAATAAATAAATTGTATGTATTGTTTCTGAAGCCACAAGTAAATTTAGAGTTTTAAGTTTGCACATGTTTGCAGGTTAAGTTTAGTCAATAATATTGTTCGTAGCGTTTTCTTAGAGTTGCAATCATTTTCTTGGTCCAACGTCTTGACAGACGTGTAGTGGTATGATATATGTCTCATTTTTGTTCTATTTATTATCCAGAGCATCTATTACTATTTTTACGGTGTTGCGCCATCTACTCCGATTTGCTGTTTTGCGGACTGTATTTTGCAGATTTTGGATTGTGTCAGTCCATCGGGTTGGAGAACTATCTTTTTTTTGCCTGCCATCTGGTTTACCCTGCACGATCAGCTTTTTCATATTATTTTCTCTTGTAATATACTCAAACAGTTTTAGAATTTGACTATAGACTATGCTGGAAAGTTGTTGTTTAGGCTTGACTTTCTTAAGCACTGATATGTTTGTCTGAAGGCCGTCCCTGGTATACTTAGCATTTTTTTCTAGCACCACATCTCAAATGCGTCTACTTGGCGCCGGTCTGCGGTTTGCAATGTCCATGTTTTGGTTGTGTGTAAGTTAATTTTTAAACCGTACACTATGCTAATGTTTTCTAACCTTTCGATTAATTCCACCTGTTCTTTTTTGCTATGGGCAAGTAGCAGCGTGTCGTTTGCAAATCTGAGGCTACTTTTCTACTCATCTAGTACAGAGCGCATAATTAGTTTGCTGTACAAATTAAAAAGCAAAGGCAACAAAATGCAATCTTGTCTCACCCCCTTACCAATATTGCATTGTGACAACAGATAGTTGACAACCTTGACCAGAGGAGTACTGTCTTCATAAAGATTTTGATCAACTCTGTAAAGTGAGTTGGTATTTCTATCTGGATTAGGATTGGCCACAGTCTGTGCCATTTGACTTTGTCAAAAGCTTTAACGTAATCTGCAATACAGATAATCATAAGTGTGTAGTATTCTCAGGCCTTTTTGATTAATTGTCTTAAACTTAAAATTTGTTTTCTTTTTTTTTTGTTCTTTAACAAATACTGCTTGCTTGGTTGCTATTTGCTATGCGCTAAAAGGGTGTAGTCTGGATTGTAAGATATAGAGCATTGCTTGTGTGCGACATAATTGCAATAAATCGATAGTTATTGCATTTAGTAGTTGCTCTTTTTTTGTGTAGGGAAATAATTGTTGATGTCGTTCAGTCTCTAGGCCATCTACCCATTTTCCATATTAGTTGACAGACTTTATGTATAGTTTAAGTGCTGTCTTTACCCATTTTTTTTAAGATCTCTGCAGTGATTTGATCTATGCTTGGGATATTGTTTTGTCCTAGTTTTTGTATAGCGGCTTGTACCATTTAAAATAGTATACCCGGTTCTTCAATCCAGTCAGAGATTTTGGTGTTCTGGATTTGTTTTATTTTTGTATAATTGTTTGCAGTACTTTCTCTATACATCTACAACTTCATCTATATCTGTAATTAGTGCGTTGTTTGAGTTGTGATGAACCAAGTTTGAGGTTAAGTCTTTCTAGTTATAAGTTTAATTTTAGCAAAAACATCACTGGACTAAGTAAAATTTGCTTGTTGTTGTATTTCACTATATATGTTGTTAAGATAGTTATTTTTATCTCTTCTGCATCCTGTTTGTATGAGTTTTGAAAGTTGTTTGAATTTGGTTTGCTGTTCTTGACTCTGTTAATTCCAGAGGTTTTTATGCCTTTTCTTGCTTCAATTAAGGTAAACGTCTCGGTAGATATCCATTGTTGTTTTATCATTGGCTTACGGTGAGGTTGTGTATTTCGTATTGTATTTACAATTATCATGTTAGCAATTGTTTGGTCCAGTGTTTTTGTAAAGGTAGCACTGTTTATTATTATTGGTAGTTTCGGATTTTCAGATCTACGATTGCAAACCTGTAATTTTATCCGGAACTTGCAAGTTAATAGTTGATAATCTGATCCACAGTCTGCCCTTGGTAGTGTTTTTGCAGAAAAAATAGATGTACTATAGCGGTTTTTTATTAGTTCACAGTCAATCTGATTGTTTGCAACGTTATTTGGTATGGTCTAGGTAAATAATTGTTATATGTGCTGTTTGTATTTGGTGTTTGTAATGCTGTAGTTGTTACCTATGCAGAATTGCAGTAGCCTTTTGCCTCTTTTGGTTTGTGTTTCAATGCCATAACGACCAATAATGTTACGTAAGTGGTCGTCATTAGTTGTGCAACTTTTGCATTTAGGTCTTTTAGGCTAATTACAATTTTTTGGTTAGAAATTTTGTTAATAACATTTTCCAAAGTTGTGTAAAAATTGTCTACAATTTCATCACTTGCGTCAGTTGTTGTCGCATATACTTGGATTATATTTAGAATTGGGTTGAGTTGAACCAAATGGAAATAATAACGTTTGTTTACCGCATTGTATCTAATTATTTAGTTTTTTTTTTACGGTTGTTCACTATTATTGCTATGCCCGCCCTGTTTTTATTTTCAAGCATGGAGTAGTAGATTTAAAAATTTTAGTTTTGATGTGATTCTTTTCTTGCCAGTGTGTTTCAGCAATATTGGTGATTTTTAGGTTATATCGTTTTAGTTCATTTTCCACAATTTGTAACTTTCTTGTTTGCCGTAGTCCCCTTGTTTTTTTACTGGTTACAGATTTAGCATGCAGAACCTAGCGGTCCAATTTGCATGCCCAGTATCTGATTTCACACTCTCTACCTTAGACGCAGTACAGCGCCGGGCGATAATCCGTTTGCCAGACGACATATTAAAATTTAAATTTGACATTATATTACATGCTTTTGTGGGAGTGTAGTGCAGTAGGTTTCAGTGTTTTTCTGCACCGCAGTAATCTAGCCGTTGATCTACTTACGTTTTGAAGCTTCATCCGCTTTAATGTAATGTTGATTAGCTTGCTGCTTCTTATGAGATCTTTACCATATCTGACTACCCTAGCTTAGTTTTGCCAGCAAAACGATGCAGTTGCTTGGGGTGTGACACTTGGAGCCAAAAGCTAGAGTTGGGTGCCCGCAAGGACTAGTCACCACTGACCATTTCCGGACATGGTCGCTCAATACGTCCGTCAGTGACAAAAAATACTATGTCTACGACGCAACTCCATACACTCTAGAGTTGCAATAAAATTGTGTTAATGTGTCCGAGGTTATGCTTAGGTGTTTGGTAAAGTATTTTTTATGATACTTTAGAAAAATTTCTGATAAATTTTAAATATCAATAAAATAGATACATTATTTGTTAACAATTATTGTCCTAGAAAGTAAAATTTTTAATTAGTAAATTATTTAATTGGCGGTTAATCTTGCAATGGTTTGTTGTGTTTGTTAATTTTAGAGTGATACAATAAATTTATTTGTGCATTTAAGACAATATTAACAATTTATACATTAAAATGAGTTTTTACAAATGTTTAACTTGTTTTTTTTTATGTTTATTATCTATAGATGTTGGTTATGATGTTGAACCATATAATATTATTTGCACTTAATCTGAATAGTGCTATAGACAACTTCCTTGTCCTAATTCTTAGATTTTGCAACCACAATATACGGCGTCGTCCAAGACCTTTATGGATATTTATGTTTTCTTACAGTTTTACCTTTATCATTTTGCATAACGTAGCCAAAGTATTTTAGTTTTTTTTTTAACTGCTGTCATGGTTTTTTTCTCATCATGCCAACATGTGGCGCTAACATCACTTTTTAAAAGCTTTCACTTATTTATTAGCATCATTGGTAAGAGTACAAGCTTCTATTTTGTATAAAAGAGTTAAAAATATGTAACATCTAAAAACGCTCATTTTGATGTCAATGCTCAGAGATAAATTGCAAATTGCACAGTATACTTTGCATTTTGTTAAATACTCTTTTTTAACGTCTAATTTTTTGCAAGAATTAGAATTCCTTGTTTAACATGCAGCTTAAGTGGGTGATTTTGTTGGCTTTTGGTAGGGTAATGTTATAATTGATCAAAAACTGGTAGTTGTAGCTGTTGTTGGTTCTGCTAACAATTACAATGCGTTTTTTTACAATTTGGTTTTATACCGTACTTTTTACTTACTTTTGCTACCCGATATTTATTATCTTGTTTTTAATCATTTTCCTTTCCTTTATTTTATGTTAAAAAAAATTAAAAAACATTTTGAAATACGTCTTAAGTAGAAGGAGTGACCGTATACAGCATTGATTATTTTTTTTTTTCAATTTTTTTAAATTTTTTTAAATTTAGTTTTCCACACGAAAAGTAGCTTTTTGCTCAACGTATAAATTGATTATTATGTAGACGTCTCTGCCGTCTATTCTTGCTTTTTGTAGTATTTTCAAAAGCTTTAAATGTTAGACTTTATCAAAGATCTTTATGAAGTCGATCAAACATGCAAAAGTGTTCTAGTTGACGTTGCGTGCTTGCTGAATTAAAACCTTTTACCAAAGCGGCTTTGTTTTGGTATTTGGTGCTGAAGAAAGGGTGATGGGCGCCAGTAAAAAAATCCAATCGAATATTATACTATCTGTATTTAGTAATTGTTATTTGTTAAGATATAATATTTCTTAGTAAGAAAAAGAAAAATGTTTGCCGTAGTTTCATCACTTTACAGTAAAATATCCATCGTGCACGTTTGTAAAATAAAACTGGCTATTCCTCACCTATTATTCCAGATTTTTTTTTATTAATACATATTTATTTATTATTTATTATTATGCTTTTTTACATTGCCACAGTAAATCTACGACTTGTTTAAAGTGGTTTGATGGGACCAACAGCTTAATACGTGACTTCCGAACCACGCTGGTGGATAAAGAGCAAGTTATCATTTCAGTCATATTTCGGGGATCGAACCCCGGACTGCTCGCATGATATGCAAGTACTCTACCATTAAGCTATCACACCTATATATGCTGTTTTTATTCTTTTTATTTGTCAATCAGTTAGTTTGGTTGCGTACCATTTATTACCAACATTTGAGTAATATATAATAACAATAAACATGTAAACGTAAACTTTTCTTTTCTACACAAAAATAAATATTTTAAAACAAAACAGAACCTGCTTTTTTCTTTATCCGGGCTAGTTTTGCCAAAAAAAAGGCAGCATCATTAAAAAGTTTATCGCTTTTTTCTCTATACGGTATCTCCAACTTGGTGCTTTTTGTAAAGTTACGTGCATTTTTTATATGTTTAGTTTAACAGACCTCTAGCTATATTATAAAACTTTGACATCTTTTACTAATTCCCAGAGATCTGTAAAATTGATCTATAGAGCAGGCGGTACTGTATGGTCACTACCCTGTTGATGATTGACTTTAAATTTAAATTGCTGCTACTTTATCAACTAGCTATACAAATGACCGGCCGATTCTCTAAGTGTCTAAAACTAATATACCGCCGGGCACTTTAAATCCGTAACAATATAATTTTTTTCCACTAAGTTAATGGATTTACTTGCTTAGACAATTACTTTATCTCTTTTATGGTGTTTTTGCGTCATCACATTCCTGTCTTTAAAACGTAGGTTTGTACTGTGATTTTTTTTTTCAAAATTGGTACAAGTTAAGATTGATTTTTACGTCACTAAACGCAAATTTGGCTTGTTTAGACCATTCCCAGTTATGCTTTTTGTAACAACGTAGTTAGTGGAGGAGTGGATCTATACTTAAACAATAATTTTTAATAAACCGTTGGTACCAGCCCGTAATTTTAATAAAACTTTGTTTTTGGCACTGGAAAGTTGAGAATTGTGTTAACCTTTTCACTATCAACGCGTAATTTTCTTTGATTAACTACATAACTTAAATATTTTATTTCCGTTCTTACAAATTTGCATACACCAATATTGATATGATGTTTTACTAAACATGTGATTTCTTATCTATTTCACATTAATTTAAAATAATTTTGCGTTAAATGTTTAAGAGAGCAAGTGTCTTTTTTAAAAAGTTTCCCTTTTTTCCGCATTTTGTAAAGTTTATTTTTGTTAAATCTGCTTTTCTACAACCATAATCAGACGACATGGGAATTGCCAAGTCTAGTTTTAACTATGAGTTTACTACCTCTGTTATTCTTTGAGTTATTCTTAGAAGCCAGTTTCTATTTACTTCTAAATGCTTACACTTTTTTAGTAAATTTTTGACTGATGTAATATCTGCTATACTTGAATTATATATATTTTTCCATCTGATGAAATGATGGAATGACAGGCAATCTTTTGTATAAAATTGAGACATTTGCAAAATATGTACTAACGCTTTCGTTTGGCGCTTTGCCCGTTACAATATAGAAGCGTTTAAAATTAGTGTTTTATTGATAACAGTGAACTCTACAACTCAGTTCAACGCTGTTAACGCTAAATGTTCAACCTTTGTCAAGAAGTACCTTCAAGTTATAACTTACTTACGGTGTTTGAAAGTTTTAGACCGAGTAATTGGTTGGCCGTAAACTAGCATAATTAAAATGCAGCTCTAATAAAGTCCGACAAAGTTTTCCCTAATGATTTTGGTACAATTGCCAAACAGAAGTATAGATATGAACAACTTAACTTTATATTTTTACGGTAACTAAACCAAAACAGGAACCGCCAAATTCAAAAAATGTCAAAAACATGAGCATGTCACACTCAAAATGCATCATTTGTAAAAAAGTTTAATAAGTTTTTTTTTAATAAAGTTTTTTGATTACCGCAAAGATACACCTGGTGCAGGTTCTTAACTTACCAACTTGTTTGAAAAAGTTTTGATAAATGTCAAATAATTAAAGAAGACTTCTTGACTAATTCTGGAATTAAGACCAAGTTTTGTACTCCCTTAAGTTTATTGCTTTTGCACTGATTATATTTGCATTTCCGACATCTTCCATAATTAGTTGATGAAACTCTTTAGCCTTTGCTGGTGGGTAAGAATCAGAAGTTTATTGGTATTTTCTCATTTCAATATCAGTGTCGTTTATTTTTGTTTTTTTTTTTATTTGGCAAATAGACTAGAAACGTTGGTTTGTTTAGCAATAGAGACTTATTTGCCAAGTAAATTTTGTGGATGCTTTTACTAGGTTTTGGAGCAATTTTTTTTCTAAAATGTGTGAGAGTTCGTAACGCAACGCCTATTATTACAAAAATGTACATGTAAATACTTTTTTGCGTTACTTTTGAATTAGTCAGTAAAAATAAAAAACTGAAGAGTTATCATCGTACATAACTTAACGTATTGAGGTTAGGTTAGGTTATGTTAGGTTAGGTAGAAACATCAATTGGCTTGCGCTTATTTATATGCTTTTTTATAGTCCGATTTGATTGTACATATAATTACACTTGCTCTTATTTGAATGATAATTTGCGTTATTATAAGCAAATAGGTAATTATTTTGCATTATCAATTGATTTGTTGTTTGATTGGTTGTAGAAAAATATTGGACATCAAATTGAAGAATTTTTGACATTATGTGGACCAACTACAAATTTATTTTGGTTTACTACAGTTTTTATATGCCGCTTGCTTGGATCAACAGCATCTATAGCAGTAACCAATTTCTTTGAATATTTACTACTCCCTGCTGCGGGAGGGGGTGCTAAAAAATATTTCCGCTAGCCCCATTGCTGGTTGTAAAAGGCGACCAATAGGCAAGAAAAAAATTTTGTTAAAAAAACCCTAGTTTATCAGGGACGTCAAACTGTATTGTGAATTCATTTTTGACAATTTTCACATAACACCTTGTGTAACTCACCTGAGTGTTTACCGTGCGCGGTGACCCAAAAGTCAAAAAAAGAGGATCCTGGTAGTTGAGGGGCTAATACTCAGGTTTAAAAGAGTGTTAGTTCTAACACACTGCTTTGGCCCTAGCTTCTAGTAAAACGGGAAGTTAAACCTAACCCTGTTTTAACCAATCGGCTTGTTATTTAACTTAAGGGTGAGGAATTATTTATGTGATTATAGATAAAAAGTTCACAATGTGCTACGGTTGGAGCCCGATAGTAGTCTAATATGTACATCTATAAAACCTACATTGCTTGATTAGCCCTTGCGACTGCATTAGTTTGTGACGTAGCGTTCCATATGTGGCTCCGTAGTGGGTGGTAAAATTGAGCGATGAATTTGACAGAGTTTATTATGGTAGATTCTAAACCTCCAATCAAACGATCTCGATTGTTTACGGACGAGAAAGCTAAAGAAGTTTGTAGTAGTGGAAATAGAAAGTTTATAAGATATTTCATAGTAAAATGTACGGAAAGTGGCCAGAGTCTAAAGAAGGTTTTTCCTTCTTAATTTATAGGACCATTTCCAGTATTATTAATAGAACATTAAATTCATGTAAGAAAATGCAAAACAATAAAATGCAGGAATGCACGTCGCTAGGTAATATTACGGTGATAGTTGAGCCGCATAAATTCTTAAATATTTCTAACGGAGTTATTTTATAATATGAGTTGTTAAACACAACAGTTGACAACTGCAAACAAGAACTAGCGTCGCAAGGCGTTATCAATATTAAAAAACTAACCCGTAGAAAAGATGGTGAGGTCAGAGATACAACATCTATGATCTTAACTTTCGATTCTAAACGGTTTCCAGATGAAGGTGGCATATGTTACTTGTCCGCTTCGTCCGTTTATTCTTAATCCAATGAGGTGTTTCTAATGTCAACGTTTTGGACACACTGCAGTTAGGTGTTCAGGTGTTGCATCATGTGCAAAATGCAGTAAGGAGAAACATAACCCCGATCCATGCAACAGTTTACCTTTATGTGTAAATTGTGGTGGTAAGCATCCTGTATATTCCCGAGATTGTCTAAAAATGAAAAAGAAAAGGAAGATAGCCAAGATCAGAGTAACAAACAAATTCTTTTACTTTGATGCTCAAAAAAGATATTCAGCAATTACGACTCTTACCTTTTTTAGACTGTTTGCTGCAGTTGTTGAAACGATTATTATTCAACAACCACTAATTATGAAATTTACTGCTATTGTAAAAACTTTTTTAAACAAAAACAAAGATTTTAATGTGAAGCGTCAAAAACCGGTTGCAAGCCCATCAGGCTCAAAACCAAAATTGATTACAATCCAATCCGGACCAAGGTCACAACGAGTGGAACTTTAAACAAAACCACTCAAATTATTTAAAGTCTAAATCATCTAAGGTATTGGCTCGTTCTAGGCCAAAATCAACTAAGGTGGCGATTTTCAAGTCAAAGCCTAAACAGGCTAAGGCTCAGCCTGAATCAAAACCTGCAAAGACGGCAGCTCAACCTAGGCTACCACCAACTGAGATGCAGGTTTCTAGCAATCCAGCGCTTACAGACCCCAAAATTGACGTGTCGTTAGAATCGATGGATTTGTAAGTTTTTCTCGCGCTATCTACTCTGACAGATTATGCCAATTAGTGAGAGTTTTACTCCTCCAGATGAAAATTTAGAAGTTAAACAAAAAAACGCTAATCAACAAAGAGTTAAAATTACGTTTACAACGTAACAAAAAATGGTTTCAACCATTATACAATGGAACTGCAACAAATATAATTCACACTACAAATTCTTTAAAATATTATTAGCCAAAAATTTACCTATTTGCGTTTCCTTGCAAGAAACAAATTTTAAGGTTGGATGTTCTGTTAGTCTTTGTGGTTATACTATTTATAGAAAAGATTCTGCAAATGTTGATTATGCTCAGGGCTTTATTGGTTTGTGATACCGTTTTTAGTAAAGAATTCCGTGTCAACACTGCATCAGAAACAGTTTCATTTCAACTACGTATCTTTTTCTTACTGATCAGTGATGCTCAATATATATTCCGCCAAATGTCAGTTTGTATATTTGTTTGATTGATCAGTTACTTGAACAACTTCCGTCTTCATTCCTGCTAATATGCGACTGTAATGCTTATAACACTATGTGGGGCTAGAGTCAAACTGATGTGCAAGGTCGTAACTTGGCCAATGTTTTTTCAGAAACGGATTTAGTTTTTTTTATATAAAGGTAACAATAGCTACTTTTCCGTGGCCAATAGATTATTCTCGGCTATTGACTTTACCATTTGTACTCCAACTATCACAGTTTTGCTCGAAATATCTTTATTATTTGATTACGATGACAGTGTCCAAGCCACTATTGACAGAGAATTTAAACTTATACCTTATCTATCATACAGGCAGCACATGCAAATATTTTGTTATCTTTCGGAAAACCTCGCTGTAAGCCCGTTCCTTGGTAGAATTTTTAATGTGAGCAAGCTAAACTGAATAAAGGCAGTTTTTTTCGTAGATTTAACTACTCTTCAACAAAAGAGAACCTATTACTTTATTTGAAATACAAAGCTGTTGCTCGAAGAACATGCAGAAAAACTAAAAAAGAATCATAGTCAGAATATGTTGCTTTTATTAATTTGAAAACCCCCGTCGGGAAGGGGTGAGAAAAAGTCAGAAAAATTTCTGGCCAAACCGCATCATTACCTACTAGTGGGTTATTGTCGGATCATCAAACTATTATCAATCCCCTTTGACATTTCAAATATTCTGGTTAATGTTTACTTTGACGCTTTCAGCAATGATAATTGCAATGAAAATTTTTGAGATATTAAAATTAACATGGAGATAAACGTTTTATCTATTGTCTCTGATGAAGATGAATTATATAACGCGCAGTTTAGTGTTTGGGAATTTGACTCGGCATTATCTGAAGCACACAGTACTGTTCCAGGTGTCGATTTGATTCACAATGCTATGCCTAATCAACTAAATCACTCTGCCAAACTTCATTTGTTGGCATTCTATAACCGGATATGGTCAGCAGGGTATTGCCTTGAGTGGAAACTTGCTATCATAATACCAGTACCTAAACCTGGTAACAATAAAAAGTATCCGACTAACTATAAACCTAACTAGTTGCTTATGTAAGTTACTAAAAAAAATAATCAATAAGCGTCTTACTTGGTTATTAGATTGAAAAGATTTAATTGCTGACCTACAATGTGGTTCAAGAATTTATCGTACTACGATTGATCACCTTGTTTGGTTGGATATAACAATTAAAAATACCTTTGTACAGAATCAACATCTTGTTGCTATTATCTTTGACATTGCAAAAGCATATAACATGACGTGGAAGTACAATGTTCTACAAACGCTTTATTCATGGGGTATTTGCGGAAGCATGGCATTGTTTATAGAAAGCTTTTTAATTTTCCGTTTGTTATCTTGGGCATACGTCAGCAACAGAATGGTTTTCCATAAGGGTCTATTTTAAGCGTGACACTATTTATGATAGCAATTACCATTGGAACGTCAACTTTATTTAACTATCAATCACATTTTAAACTAGGTTAATAACAATGGATTCATTTTTTCTACTAGAAAACGTTGCTTATTCATTTTTGTATAAGGCAAACCCCACACGGTGACCCTTTATTATATCTTGGGAAATAAGCTATTCCTGTACAGGTTAGAAGTTAATACTACTACATCTGGGAATTTTGCCGCAAATTCAGTAACTCCAACCTAAATTATTGGGTTCTTTATCGTGCACGCAACATCAAGGCAGTACACGGGACCTACTATTTTTTTTCTTTTTATTCGAAAGAAGGCGTACTCATCACAACACATTTTTTTTAACCAAAAAAACTGACCCTCCAGATAGGGGAGGGGAGGCTCGAACCCAAGACCCCTGGAATAGCAGTTGAGTACTTGTACAGTGTTTTGTGTGAAGCAGCTGAACCATCACTCTGTCTTTGGCGTAAAATCTTGACTGTTAGGTACGCCGCAAAATTAAAAGCTAAAAGTTTGCATTTGACGTTTTCTGTTGTGTACAATAATAGTCTTGACGATTTATACAACACCAGTATACGGTCACAAAAACCGGTTGCCGTAAGAAATTACACTATACTTTAAGAACTGAATTTCCAATTTCCTGATGTATACCAACTGTCTTACTGTCGCAATTCTTTTTGGACTTTTTAACGTCCAAAGTTGAATACTGCATTATTGAGACTAGATCCAACTAAGTGCAGGTACATATTTTGTAATATGTACAGACTCGTTAAGTGCATTTAACGCCATAGATGACCAATATCCTGATCATTACTTGCTAAAGTAAATTCATTCAATTTTTTGTTGGCAATAACTCTCGCTTACTATGTTTCATATAAAGTTTGTGTTAGGGATATTTGTAATTTTCTACATCAAAAGCTTCTGTCTGGAGTTTGTCGTGCAGGCCAAAGAGGTTATCCTCACGTGGCTTTGCATCGGTCACCGTCGATGGACTCACTGGCATTTCTTGGCATCTAAAGTGCCGCCAGTTTGTAATACTTGTAATATTTTATTAACTGTTTGTCATATCTTATTGGATTGTCGGCAGTTTTTGGAACAAATAGTTGCGTCTGAATTATCACCCAGTTTGCAGACTGGGTATATGGGTATGATTATTTATTGTGATTAATGTTTATGTATTGTAAAATCCAGCAATGTCTAGGATCTTTTACACCCTAGACACTGTTGGAATTATTTAGTCACTGTTTGCTATTGTTTTAAAAAAATTGTGAAAGTTTATTTTATTTATGTAACATATTTTTTTTTTTTTTTTTTTAATATGCCATTTTACAGCATAATAATTTATACAGTTTTTATAGTTAGAAAAATAAATTGGCATTAATAGTTTTATTAAGCTGATATCCCAAAAATTGTAACTAACTAACTAACGAATAAAGCACTCAAATAGTTTACACATTTTGTTGCTGATATTAGTAGAAGTGATATACTTTAATTCTGTCATCTTTAAATAATTTTTTTAGATATTTATAAAAGTAGTAATTTTATTATTATTATTCAAAAAGTTAATTTGTGTCGGCATAGAATTGAATTATTTATTTTGGAGTTTGACAATAGCATACTCATTATCTATAGGTGATGTTAACCGGTTAACATAAAACTTATAATTTTTTGACATCAAAATACTAACTTTGGCTGCATTGCAGAATTAAGCAATTTGTGCCAGAACATTAAATTCGAGCAATGTTGCAAAACATATTGGGCTAAATAGACATAATAATAAGTAGTTACCAATACAATTGTATTATTTATTAGCTTGAACTTCTGTGACTTACATAAAACACAATTTATACATAGAATAAAATCACATAAATATAACAAACAGTATAAAAATAACATGAAACCATTAAGACCAACTTAAGCTTAAGATTTTATTTAGTCATAAAGTTTTTCAATGTAATTTCCTTAGATATAAAATCTCAGCTTCTATCTGTAGCGTTTTATATCTGCTAGGATTTTTATTATTAAGTCAGTTTATTTAAACATAATCTTAGTTATCTCATATATTTTGCAATAAAATCTGCAAGCCTTGCAGATATGTTTTACTTGATATTTTATATTAATTACAATTGCAATTTAATCTTTTGAAATTAAACAAAATATTGTACAATAAAATTTTTATTAAATCTATCGTTAATAATTTTTATATGATATTCAAATAGTAAGCCTCTTAAAAAATAACCGCAACCAATACGAACATACACAAAATAAATAAACCGAGTGAAGCGGGAACATTAAAAATACATTAAAGCGCTTTACGATAACCGACGAACACTTACATTCGACTTTCGAAATTAATTGAATTCAAATGATGCAGAGAGAGGAAAAAATCTATATAAAAATACTGTGGGATCCGTGTACTTCACATTACTTAATAGCTACTTGAAAATGTTTTTCCTTTCTTTATATATAAGTACAGACGTAGTAAATGATCCTTCTGGAATAATTCCATTAGTAGAATAACAAATATATTGATCCTTAGGGGTGAAATTGATACTTTCATACAAATAAATATATACAAAAATAAGAAGAAAACATATTGAGTCTGATATAAATAATATTTCAAGTTATGTTTTAAATTCAATATTTTTCTCTCCAAATATATATATTTTTTATATTAAATTTCTAAACAGTGTATACGCTTGAATGGTTTTTTTATGATATAAATACGATTACTTTATAACATAAATAATAAACTGAAATTGTTTCAAAGCAAGAAATTTTTTACACAAAGGTAATCCGTTCAATTCAATTCAATCCGTGATTTATATCGTTACATAAAAAAATCAGTAGTGCTCTAAAAGTATTTGCTACAATGGATTTAAAGTATGTAGAATCCATTTACAATCCTTTAAATATAAAATATGCGTTGGACAAAAGAATCAAAAGCACGTGCTTTTATTTATTACAAATTGTTCGGATTTATAGCGACGAAACCGTATGAAAGACTGCTAATGAACAAGCTGAGCTTGTGTTTTTCATTGTTGCGTCTGGTTACATTGTCGCATGGGATTTGTTACTCAGAAGAGATAAATAGAGTAAACAGTTAATTTGTAAATGTAAAGTATGCTTAATCCTAGTATGGATGGAAAATACATAAAAAAGCTATTTTGTTGGTGTACGGAAGAAAAACAGATCGATATAAAATTATTAAATTCAACATCCAAAAATTATAATAATATTACAAATAAATTTAAAACTAAGAATGTACTTTAATCACACTAACAATATTTTCTTCAATAAGTATATCTTAGAGGGTATAAAATGTGACTCAATAAATTAGTTTGTAATTAAAAACGTTATAACTAATTAATTATTATAATTTTATAATTAATGTATTTTTTATGAATTACTATTTTACCAATAGCAAAATACATATACAAGTGTTTTAAAGTATGCACCTTTCATCAGTGTAGCTAGCATCTCACTAGGCAGACAATTTACATAAAATCACAATAACTATTATACATTTTGTAACTAAAAATGTATGAGAGGGGGTAACGCATATCTTCATTTCTTATTAATTGCTTAAGTTATTTTATTTATTTATTTATTTCTATTTTATTAAGTTTGTTTAAAAAGGCCAAAATTAGAATTACAATCTTATTGTTATAAGAGATATTTACGATACAAGTGAAATCACACTTTTTTCTTAAAAAAGTGTGTAGTAAGAAACTAGTAACATATAGACGTAGATAAAAAACTTTTATTTTATCTAGTTTTTTGAGTTCCAACCAAACTGGTACGCAACTTTTTTTTTGTCACATACACATTCTTAACAGAGCATTGCAAAGCAGCGAAATGTATAGAAAAGTTTATATGAGCATAGTTTCAAAATAACAATGTTTTAAAGTTGTAAGATATTTAACTATAAATTAAATAAATTTTCTTCTTTGCAATAAGTATTGTTTCTGAATATAGAAAGTAGATTTTAGAACTACACTGTTTTTACAAAAATTTTATTCAAAAAACAAATCATTTAAATTATTGCTGCCATTTTGACAAGGTTAGAAGGGTTAATATAGACAAACTCAATCTTGATTGTGCCCAGCTCAGACACACTCACCACTCAGATTGGTTTTGAGTGTGAAAGTATCAAGAATATTTATTGAATACTTTAACATTTTTTTAGCAGAGATCAGTGTCCTACGTCTTAGTTTTACTTTTGACGTTTTTAAGTAGGTAATTGTGTTTGGGATTCTTAGCGTATGTTTGTAGTTTTGACTCCATTCAGAATGCAATTCTTTTAATTAGCTTGTTTTATCTATAAAGCTGTTTGCACTCCAGAAGCATGCTCTTAGTAACACGCCAGGTGTGTTGTTCATTTTAAGTTCAAAATTGCAGACATGATAGTCTATTAGAAAGCAAAAATTTGTTTTTAAAAAACAGTTAACTTTACGTTTAGATTAATTGGTGTTGGTGGATAAAACATAAAGGGTGGTTCATCTAGTGGTATCCTTTTAATTATTTGTTAATTTGAGAGTGACTGGTCTTTCCCGTAGGAAGTATTATATCTCTGCGGAACAAAATGAATTGCTTTACGCTTAAACAACGTTGGAAAATATTGCAAACTTATTTCCAAAGTTAATGTTGTGTGGTTCAAACAGTGCATTTATTGAAAAGAAGTTTTGGCTAAAATGAGGCCCCCACCGCGCGTTAAGTACGCAAGCTTGTGCAAAAAGTTTGTGAAACTAGCATGCTAGTGGCCAACACACACGGTCTCCGCCATCGTACGGTGCGCACTGACGAGAATCAATCTCAACAACTCAACATTTCACGTACTAGCCTGATGCGAATTTTGCACAAAAACTTTTTTATTTGCTTAAGATCCAATTGATTCAGCAATTAAAGACATGATTTGGACGATCTTTGGTTTCATTAAGATGGCGCGCTTTGCCACACAGCCCATGCTACAATCGACGTTTTGCGGGCTATGTTTGGTAATCATGTTATCAAACGGCGATGTCAGTTGGCCACCTCGAAGCAGCGATTTGACGCCGTTAAATTTTTTTTTGTGGGGTGCCGTGAATGACCGATGTGGAATACTAGGTTAACAAGATGTACTATTGCGATCCCAGCCGAGGTTGCCACATGAATGAAATTGTGTTTTATAAATAATGGGAATGTTTGCTCTTTTAAATAAACCAATAATATACCAAAAAAAATTGATTTTTGTTTATTTTTTGGAGTTTTTAAAAAAAGATTCTTAAATGGACCACTCATTATAAGCAAACAATTTTAGTTTGGGCATTTGATTCTGCTTTGTAATGCAAATTTTTTTGAATAAATCTTACATTCTACAAAACTAGCCGGATAAAGACTTGAGCAATCACTTAGAAACTGTGTTTTTAAAACAATTGTAACATTCTGCAGCTTGAATCGGTCCGGCAAACCAGAGTGGATATGAAATATCTTTTAGCATTCAGATATTGCTTTTGCAATGGTTTTTAGGCTTAAATTTAAAAACTAGTTTTTTATTTGGTGAATATTGTCTAAGTTTTCTTTTGTTAGTTAAACGTTTCCGGTTTTAAAAAACTTCAATTGTTTCTGCTTTAACTAAATCAGTTGACTTTTTGCCTTTTAAACTGATGGTCCAGCAAAAGTAACAACTGAAAGTTGTTTTTCAGTTGCTTAAGGATAGCTAAAAGCACGGTAGCTTTAATAAGAGCAAGATGAAAAAAATTACCTTAGATTTTCTTTAAACTTTATTTTTAAATAAATCCCATAATAATTTTGTTTCTTTTTGCTTAGCATTGGGATTTGTACTTTGTGTTTAACTGTATGATTTTGATAGTACGGTAAAAAATATGCGGCTGCTGTAACATCTTATTTTTTGTTGGGCACTTAGTTGCGGGAAGCGGATTAAACATTGTCTTCCTGAAGTGAATCTGAAATAAGTTGTTTGTTTTTGCTACAAGTTGGTAATGTGGGGCAGAAGGTGGATCATTTTGCCTTAGGCTAGAAGCAGAATAAGTGGTATTAACATCTTCTAAATGGTATTTTTCAGGGATAGAACCTAAAGTTGAAGTTGTTTTAGCTTATTTCTAGAACTTGATTTGTGAAGGTTTTTATCTTTGAATCACTTTTTTATTAATTTTTCTTTTAAAACTATGTAAAATTTGCTCATATTTGAGCTGTTGCTTCGGCATTTAGCTGCAGTTTGCAATTACTATAGCATTAAGATTTTTTTATTTAATAAATAAATTTGGTTTAATTTGCAAGAAAAATTGCATTTAATTCAGCTTCTATGTATTTGGCTGATTAAATGTAAGCTGGCTGTTGTTAGCTGTGACTGCCAAATTGCTTTCTGTATTGTTGGAGGCAGTAGATCTAAGTCCAGAAGCGTTTTAGTTCACTGTTCAAAAGCGCTAAGTTGTAAGTCTTTGTAAGGAAACCACTGGTTTTACGCCGGTTGTTCGCTTTCCATTGGTTGACTGGTTTATGAGTTTCAGCCCAAGTTTTGTTGCTTGTCCTTTTTCAGTACAGAAAACGTCTACTAGCACGCAAACTTGACGCACTAAACATTGCAGCGCGGTGGCGTGTTTTTGAAAACACGGTTGTGGAGAAAAGTAGGTCAGTTACTGTTTTGTCCGGCAATGTATCCGATTTTTGTTTAAGCGTTGGCGCAACCTGCGCTAATCTATTTTTGGAAGTTTTCTTTTTAAAATTTTCGATGCATAGGCAACGTTTTTGTTGTGTATAGCAATTGAGACAGTGTCTGTCGCGTTGAAGGCATTTTCAGGCTCAACTCTTTTCTGTCTGGGTGTCTCTTTGGCAAGAGTCTTCTATTGTATGAGTTAGTTATTTTATCTAACTTGTTTGATGGACGTTGGTCTTAACGTAGCTTTTACTAAGGTGATTAAATTTGATTATACTTGCCTGCATTGAAGAGTTCAAGTTAACGTCTAAGAACTTTTAATTTTGTAGGTTTGACGCTTGAGTTTTAGTGTATGCTTTACAAAGATTTTATGAACTCTTTTTGTTCTTATAGGTGGTCGTTTTTCATGTAATCGATAACCGGACGTGTGTTTTCTACGATTGTGCCGAGTTTTATTTGTGCGTTTGTTGCACATTGCAAGACACAGAATGCGGTCTTAAAGATAACCTGGAGATGTTAAAGTTGTACGATGTTAGCTTAAAGCTACTTGCAGTGGCCGTATAAAATGTTACTTTTAGCAGAATATGCAATACTAAAAATATAAAAACAAAGTTTTGTGCAGAAAGTGGTGACAAATTAGATTTGGTGGAGTTGTAGTTAGAGGGTAGCGGTAGTGGAAGATATGCCAAAGGCAAAATTTTAGCTTGAACGGTTCCACCGTCGTTACCGTTTTTGTGTTTTACCGGGTTTAAAGTAGAAAATGAGTATTGAGCGGAGCTCTAATTAAAAACTACTTAACATCTTTTTTCAGGAGTGTAAAAATGCCGGCTTGTGTTGTAGGTCAGCGTAAATTGTTTTTTACAAGTGTTTGTAACGGTTATGCTTAATGGTAATGTTACCATCTAAGTCTAAGTGTTCTGCCAAAGTAGCCAAACAGTTTGTGGTAGCTTGTTACTTAAGAATGAGCGTCTTTATAACTTTGATGTGATGCTTTGACGTTAAACGGTTGGCATAGTTTTTGACAAGAAGAGTATGAATTGTTAGTGTTTAGGTTACTTTTGGAACGTCAATAGTATAGCTCCCTGACGGATAGTATGATACGCAATGGAAGTACAACTTGTTTTTAATAAGGTTGTCCTAAAGTTTGGTTAAGTTATTAGTTAGGTCTTCAAGGTACCTGCTTTGATAAATTGTACGTCGAGGTAGCGGCAAGGCATATTTCTCAAAATCTTGCAGGTAAGATTTAAGAGACTGTTCTTTAGTCGCGCGGTAGTAACGTTTTTTATGTTTGTTGATCATTTGATGATATTAGTAACTGTGGCATTCTATAAATGAATTTAAGTTGTTTTAGCATACGCGCTCAAATAGTGGCTACACTACGTACGCACCCCATCAGAGTGCTTCCTTACAAACACACTCACGCAGTGTGTTTTTACTACGGACACGCTTAGATAGATAGATAGATAGATAAACTTTATTTGCATAAACTTAGTAAAATAATGTGGTACAAAAACGTCAGGTACAAGTTGTAAGTTAATATTAAAAGAAAACATTTTTACATGCACACTTATGAACATTAACAAAACAATTTAAAAACTTAAATTAAAATAATCATTAACATGATATAATTCATTATTTAATAATATTTTTTTTAAAGATAACTTAAATTCTTTAGCTGGTAATTTTTGGATTGTATAGGGTAAAATATTATACATTTTGACTGACATATAATGAAACGAATTTAATGTTTTTGTTAGTCTGCAGTATGGCAAGCAGATGTTTTTACTTGATTTGGTACAATAATTATGCAATTCATTTTGAAACTTGTAATTTCCAGCATCTATACCTTCTCTCACATGCACCAAACATGCCAATACATATAAACTTGCAACAGTCATAAAACCCAGTTTTTTAAAATGAGACCTACACGTATCTCTGAAACCAAGACCCGCAACTGCACGAACAGCTTTCTTCTGCAAAACAAAGATTCGATTAGCGTGATGAGAACTACCCCACAGCAGCACTCCATACTCAATTAAAGATTGAATAAATGCAAAATAAGCCATTCGTGTAACTGTTAAATCCGTATTTTCAGCTATTTTTTTAATTAAATAGATATTACTGCTTAACTTTGTGGACAACGATTCCACATGCTGTTGCCAAGATAATTTATTGTCTAAGTGAATACCCAAAAATTTTATTGATTTATTAACACCTTCATTTGCATTAAGTAATGAAAAAAGCATATGTTCTGTTTTTGCTTCATTTAACTTTAAATTATTTGCATGAAACCATTGTTTTGCTTCTTCTAAAGGACTCAACCCATCCACCACAGAAGCTGTTACACTTTGAATGAGAGTTGTGTCATTGGCATAAAGATATGTCCTTGCCAGTGTTACATTACATTCAAGATCATATATGTACAACAGAAACAGCAGAGGACCTAAAATAGACCCCTGCGGCACACCGTAGTACATTTTTTTTCTATCCGAAAAAGTACCACTAGTAAAGACAATTTGTTCTCTGCCAGTTAAGTAGCTGTTAACATCATTTAATGCTACACCCTTTATGCCATAGAATTCGAGTTTGTGCAACAACTTCTCTGGGTTGACTGAGTCGAATGCCTTGCTAAGATCTAAGAAAAATGCAGACATCACACTTTTGCATTCAAAGGCCTGTTTGATGTGAAGAACAAGTTGTTTTACAGCTTTTATTGTAGATCTAGAAGAAATATATCTAAACTGTGCCCAACAAATAAATTTTTCTAAAAAAGAGAACAAACGCTTTTTTAATAACATTTCAAATACTTTTGAAAAAATTGGTGTTATTGATATAGGCCGATAATTTTCACATTGGTTTATATTCCCTTTTTTAAATATTGGTATGACTTTTGATAATTTTAGTTCAGAAGGAAAAATTCCTTCTTCAAAACAAGCATTTATAACATTTTCCAAAGGTTCTACAATAACATTTGATACATATTTAAGTACTTTAGAATTTAGATTATACAGATCTATACAATTAGAATTTTTTAACAATCCTATCACAGATTTGATTTCCATTGTCGAAACTGGTTCAAGAAAACAGGAAGCGCTTGTATCACTTGTGTAATTGTTTAATAAAAATTGATAGCTGTTATCATTATGATTAAAACTAGACAAAACATGTTCAACTGAATTAACAAAAAAAGTTTGATGTTCGTTAGCAGATATAGTTGATGAGATTTTATTTACTTGTTTTCTATTAGTGCTTTTATTAATTATTTCCCAAACTTGTTTTGGTTTGTCTAATGATTCCATTATCAATTTACTGTTAAAATCAATTTTTGTTTTTTTGACTTCGTTTTTTTATTTGCTTTTTTCTTTTTTTATTAATACACTCAGTTCAGTTGAATTTGTTTGTTTCCTAATAGCATATAGTAAATTAAGATAATTTTTTTGATTCCTTAGTTCTGATGTATACCAAACTTGTTTCTTATTATTGTTGATATTTATAATTTCATCTGGAATACAATGATTAAAAATATTTAAAAAAGTATTAAAAAAACTTGTAAATTTGTCCTGTGAATTTGAACATTTATAAACAAAAGACCAATCAACTTCAGATAGCGCAACATAAAATTGATCTAGATGTTTTAAAGACAATAACTTTCCTTTATATTGCGTATACGTTTTTGTATTGTTAACATCTATTGCTGTATTAATTATTAAGCCAAAATGATCTAAAAAGCGTTATCACTAAACAAACACTTGCACAAAGTGCGGTCTTTAATATATCTTGGTGATGTAGCAATAGTGAATTTTATCTGTAGCATGGTGTACAATACTAAGAGTATAGAGGCATGGATCTGTGCAGATAGTAGTGCCAAATCTGGATTAGTTGTAGGCAAGCCCGGTAGTAGAAGAAATGTCAAATGGGAAATTTTGTGAGCTACTTGAGACCTTTTTTCAAGAACGTAAAATTCTCAGTAATACAAAGTTTTACTTTTAATGATTTTATTCTGTTAAAATAGGTAGAAGCTACAATACTTCATTTGAAAATGCATATGTCAAAATTGGGCAAATAATAGATTTGAATGTTTGCAACTTATTGCTAGTACTTATATTGCTATTTCTGCGCAGCAATATAGTTTAATGACTGCTTGTCATCTTAGCTTTACTTAGTATGGTCGCTATGTGCAGTTTGAAAGTTAAACTACTATCTAACTCTCTAACTATTTCTAGGTACATTGCAGTATTTATCAAAAAAATACAGCGCTGTTTAAATGAACGTTTTATAAGAAGTTAGCAAAAAACTTCATAAAAAATATCTTACATAGTCTTGCTCTTTGAAGGTTGATTTTTTCTTCTAGTATTTTTGCCAGCTTTCAAGTGCCTTCCAGCTGCTTGGAGTCGTAGGAAGATGACTTTTTTTTATTGTTTAGGCAATCAAATGTCATATTGACATATTTTTTATTTAATAAAATTATTAAGTAATGGAGAATCCACAAAAATTAAAAAAGAAAAAGACTAAGGTTATTAAGAAGATGGACAGCATCGAAAAGCTGTGATTGTGCAACGCGGTATTAATTTAATATATTATAAATTTATTGTAAAAATATTGGGTTAAGTAGAAGAACAGTTTTATAGCTGAACTTTGCCTTTTTGTACATATTGATGAGAAATAAAGAATGCTATAAATAAATAAAAAATAAAATAAAAACTTTTAGATACCTTAAAGTTTACAAAAGTGTTGATTAATTTTAACACAAGGCGTGATGCGTTGTGTGTTTTATATATATATATATATATATATATATATATATATATATATAACTTTGCGGCTAGTGTTTTTATCTTTTTTGATAAAAAATAATCATTTTTGGATTGAAAAATTGCCAATATATTAAGAGTTGCTTTTAGTGCCAGACCTTATCAAAGGTTTTAAAAAAACATATATCATTAAAAGCTTTTTTTTGTACACAAACAAATTTTATAATTTGATTAGTAAGTTGATGGGTTGTAGAGAGCTCATGTTTGAAGCTATGCTGTAGATTTAGAAATAATTTTTTAACGGTAGTTTTGGATTCTATTTATGATTACAGTTTCTGCAACCTTACTTATAGTTGACACAAAACTATTTGGGCGGTAGTTTTATGAAAAATATTTATCCTTTTTAATTTTTGTGAGAGGAATTACTTTAGATCTTTTTTATGAAAACGTAAAATGCGACGTCTTTAGCATTGCATTTGTAATGTTTATGAGGAACGTTACAGTTTTGTGATAAAAAGCATTTAGAATGCAATCTGGACTAGGTGCCAGTTTAAGTTTAAGATGAATGATAATATCTCTCACACTAAGCTAAATTAATTCAAAAATTGAAGCGGTATCAGTGTACAGAGAAACTGTCTTATTTTTTTTGTGGCAATTTTTTTACGTTGCTTATGCAGGCGTGCGTTGGAGTTTTCAGCAAATTCTATGTATTTAAAGCTTTTTTTCTATAAAAGTGTTTGCTTATTTTAAAGGGCTTTAGCAATTCTCTACATCAAATTGTTGTCTTGTTGAGCAAGAATTTCTATCTATCTATTAAGCTGGTTTAACTAAATTTGGTCAATTGTGTTATGAGACTGTTGACATTTATGTATTGCACGATTCTGAGAACGGATGAGCTCTTTGATCTCTCTAATTTTTGGCAAAGCCCCGGTAAATTTTTTAATTGCTAACTAAATGAGACTAGTAAAATTAACGACTGCGCTGGTTAATTTTTGCTGTACTCCAGTAACTGTGATAAGTTGGCATGTCTAGCACTAGTACGTTTGTTTTTAGCATTTGTTAGTATGCTGTGCCAACCTGGATGCTCAAGATATAGTTTTTTAAATTTTTCATCAACAATTTTGTCTCAGAGGGTTTTTGCGAGCATTTGCTGATAAGTTACTAGCTTTTTTTTTATCTTAAGATAGTGATTGAGTGGCTTAACCTGTTGCGTGTGCAAAGGATTTTTCCTTTAAGTTGCGGGGGTTACTCTTGACTTTACTTGTAACTAGTAACAAAACCTGACTTTCTTAAAGATATTTAGAAACAGCAGGTTTTATGCTTTTTGTCTGCTTGTCATTGATTGATAGGTTAGTAAGATAGAGGTAAAGTACGGCTAATCTGCACTGAGTAACGACTGTAACATCTGATTGTTTTCTTGACGTAGTGGTCGCCAGGCTATCGCTTTTGAAAGTGCATTTGTTTTCAGACAAAAGATTGTACTTTTGATCTGGTCAACAGACAACAAATATATACCGGTAACTTAGGGCCTGTTTTTGTTTTTAAATTCATGTCACGTTTGCAAGCATGTTGTTCAGTCGATGCTGAAGCTGCTTAGTGGCCTGAATATTTACAAAGATTGGTTCAAAACTCTTTTTAATTTGTTTTTTTACGTTTGTTGACAATACTTCTCGTTTAGTTTACTTCAGAGATAATCAAATTGCTTTAGTTGCTTTAGCAAATGTTGCTAGAGTTTAACAATGGTTTTATGAAAATTGTTTCTGCAAAACTAATACCAAATGGGGCAGTAGTTAGCTAATCCGGTATAATGAGTCAAGAATAACATAACAATCAAATTCAAACAGGTCATTCAATGATGCAAATGTGTGATATACATCAAATATTGCAAAACGTTTTTCAACAGAGTTTTGGGTTATTTATACGCTGTTCATGTACGGTATACGGTTTGGAATGTAACAAATTTGCACTGCTATGAGCAGTTTAGCATGTTGTTTAAGTAATACGTGCTTAAGGTTTGTAAAGAAGCACAAATTTTGTGTTAAGTATTTGTAATTTAACCTAACCCAAGGATCTAATACACCCTACTTTGTAGAGGGTTTGCTATTTTGTCGGGCAAAATTTGCAGCTTCTAAAATTTCAAATAGCAACTTTTAAAGCTTGTACATGTACCATTGCTAGAATAACCATTTGATTATGTTTTTTCATTAATTAACAGTTTTTCTTTGTAAAAAATAATTGTTATTGTAACATTGCAAGTTTATATTTACTCAATGGCATAGAAATTAATTAATCAATTTAATTTACTTTAACAAACACATTTGTAAATCAATTCCTTCATAAATATAAATTATTGATTTAACTAAGTAAACATATAATGGGATAATCTGTTGGAATAACATTAACAAACTTAATTTGTTTCAGGCAATCTGCAATGGAATTACCATAAACATCAGGATCTATTGGACCATAACGCAACAACCATGCTTTCCATTCCACTGCTAACAATTCTCGCAATACTAATCCTGAATCGATCCACCCTGGGATTAATACAAAATGATACACTCAATTATTCAAAAGGCAATAAATCTGAAAACAACAACGCAGAATTTCGCCCTTCATCGGCCACCTTATTTACAAATAATACAGAAATTAATCACCCGACGAACAGCACCTTATACAATACTCATGAGCCGGGAAATTTATCACACCCGTATTCATTAAATAATAGCTTGGCTTTATTAAAAAGTCATAAGTTTAATAATGCGAACCCGAGCAAGGCGTATTCAAATCAAAGTGGAATTATTTACGACGAGAATAAAATGGATATAAATCTGACCTCACGTAATGTGGCCAGCAAGGAAATGGGTAAAAATGATTTCACCGCGGGTAAGGATATTACTAGCATATATGATGACCAAAATAAGCAACGTGGGATTTTACTCAATATCTCAACTGGCATTGAGGATAATGCTATCGATAGAATATTAAATGTTAATATTGAGTCTACTGATGTAGCTTCTAATGAAATATTAAATCATATATTAAACAGAACTATAGAAGGTAATCAATTATCTGAACCCGATGGTTCAGTTAATGATAATAATATAACTGAGTTTAATCCTGATAAAATAATTCCTAAAGGAAATAATTCAGTTTTAATAAATGAAAAGAGCGGGGATTTAATTAAAAATATTATCAAGGAGGTTGTTATTATGCCGGAGGTCGAGATTAGCACGATGCAATCGAATGTAAACTCGCCGCCAACAAAGAAAAACTTGTTTCTCAAGGAAAAGGAACAACACGATGAAGTGGAGGACCAGATTGGATTAATTCAAAGCGTCTCTGGAGTTAAGCCTGGGGCGATTAAAAGGTCTGGTTCATCAACGAATCAATCTGCTAATAATCAGTCAATATCTGTTGTCGATGTCGCTACTACTACCGTTTCTTTAAGTGCTTCCAAAAATTCACCAGGGACTAATTTGCCGTATGGATGGATAGGAGAGTACACAACTAATGGCCACATTTACAAGGTATGCTTACATCAAACTAATTTGCAAATTGAATTATATTGACGGTCGAGTGTCGTGCACTAATCTATGGTAATTGAATGTTGCTATGCATTTTGCACGCTATTCGCTAGGAAATTCATTTAAGGTCAATCAATATTGCATCCCTAATAAATCTAGAAAATAAATATGTTTATTTACGTGGCTCTATTTTATTTAGATTTACATAAACCCGAATTTGTGTACATTTATATTTTGCGTGCACAAAAGAGTTTTGCGAGTTTTACTAATATTTACTTAATTAACAGTACAAATACAGTAAATAATATATGAGATAAAAATTTCATTTGTTTATAATTAGTTTAAAATTAATATGTTATTGATTTTGTAATAAATTTTAATAACAGAGCTAAATAGAATAGCTACTCTGTATATAAATAACTGATATTTTATTGATATACCTTAAATAACTTAATTTCAATTAATTTCAATAATATTATTTAAGATTTATTTTAATTTTTTTTTTTAATTTTCTTGAACATAAGAATCTTGATACTTTTATCAATTTAAACAAATACAAATAATAAACTATTTATATATAATAGACTATAATTATTGTTTAACTAACAACAAGTTTGTGTACATTTATATTTTGTATATTTCAGATAACGTAAGAAAAAAAATAGATTTAATATTTTAATAAAAAAGGTAATTTTTTGTTTTTTTTTTGTAAAAAGTTGTACTAAGAACTCTAGGTTATTTTTGTTTGATATAATGGTTACTAAAAAATAGTTACCGGTTGGTCTCCGACGGTGAATGTGAAGGCGGCTATAAATATTCCGAAAGCGGCAAAGCTGTTGTTGGTGTTAATGTACTAAAGTCTAAAACTTTATTAGCACATTAAATCATTTAGAGTCTAATTAAGTTTTTATGTGTATAGTACAACACTAGTGCAACAGATATAAAACTGTATCTTTAGCAGGCAGTGCAAAACTTTGGTGTATGGGTATGGTTGTGTATTTGTATTCGGAGTTATTAGTGGCAGAGTATGAAGGGAGTTAGCAAACAATTTTTGAAAAAAAATATAGCTTTGCTCTTTTTAGTGTTAATTTTTACCTACTTGAAATTTAAATAGAACTCGGAAGTGCCTCTATTGAGCAAGAAGTAAACACGTGTTCTTATAATTTTACGGCCGATGTTTTTTTTTTCAGATAGGAAGCAATTAGTTTTATTAATCTCAGATTAAATTTTAAAAGCTAAAGTTTTAGGAGTAGACTTTTGTGCCAGACTTTATTAAAGATTTTTTCAACATTAAAGTATATGACACTTGTGGTCTGTTTTGTAAAAACTACTACAGTTTATTTAATCTCTGGTAAGCTTTTGGTTGTGGAGAACTTATATCTAAAGCCATATTAATGATTTGGTAACAGGTTTTTAGCCGCCGTGTGATCTCAAATTTGATCTAAGATTAAAGTTTCTTCTTATTTAATTAAAGTGAACAAAAAAATAATTAGTTTGTAATTTTGTGGAAAATGTTTATTTTTTTGTTTAAGAACAACATTAGAACCTTGTAAGAGAACGCTTTCAAAACTTTGTTTGGAAGGTAATTTGGATCTGGAACTGATTTGAGTTTAAGATGTGTGATGATATCTTTTACTCTAGACGGCCAAACCTATTTAAAAATTAAACTATTGTCAGTATGTTGTATGCACTTCTTTACATCATTGTGGACTCTGTTTACATGATTCAAGTCTAAATCTTTATCATAGACTGTTGATTTTAATCTGATCAAGACCTAATCGATTTGATCTAATTTTTAGTAATGCTTTGGTTGACTTTTATTGTTAACATAACAAGTCTAGTAAAATTAACAATTACGCTGTCAACTTATTTAGCCGTTCGAATGTTAGGTAGTAATCTAGTCAGTTTTGTAGATTAATTGATTTTTTTTCTTAGACTTTTTATAAAGATCTAAGACTGCTAGGCTGTGGTCTGAGCTTAGGTAGTAAATGACCAAAATTATTGCATAAATTGTTTATTTGGCAATTGATACACTGAAACCAACTTTATCAATTCTAGGCCAGGAACATTAATTGCAATCAAATTAGTTTTCAATTTAACAGTTGGGAACATACGGATTTTCAAATAGTCAGCAAATCGTTTGGCAAACATTGCACGTCTCTGCGATCTAATACGTGAAAATGTATGAGTTATGTTGACATTTTTTTCAGAAGTTAAGTGTGTTTAAAATAATAACATAACATTTATGTTATTTTTGAAGAACGTTTCTAGTTCCTTTTCTTTATGGTTTATGCTATTCAAAAAGCAATAACAAAACAGAATAATGTCATAAGGCGTGTCAGTCATTACGAAACTATTATACCGAGTGACACACGATACAGTTTCTTAAAATTTTGCTGGCATTTCCTGATATTTTAAAGTTGGCAGTGTAAGCTTCTTTAGTGTGTTTTATTACTTAGGAGAAAGGGTTATTTTTACTCCTTTTCCTTGAACACTGGTCTATAGGACGCAATTTACGCAAACTTATGGGGCGTTGTAAGACTATTTTTTTCCTTATTCTGATTACCAAAACCCTTAACACAAGGGTAAGTACTAAAATATTGGCCTTTGCAATTAGAAATGTAGCAAGTTGATCTTTTACATTATCGATTGTAAACTAGTCAGAAAAGAAAAGCGATGAACCCTTTCTTTATTTAAATAAGTGACAATTTTATAAAAAACTATTTATCAAACTAATAATTAGTTTAATTTTTTGCTGTTACACAATGCATTAATATCTGATTGACTTGAATGCAGACATGCTTTTGGATAACTATTTTTATTAATAAAATAAAATAAAGGAGACTTTTTTTGTTTACCGAAAAGGTATCTTTGTAGGCAGCTTGGTAGAAAATCCGTTATTACGCTTCTATGTCGAAATATTAGTTGAATCTATCAGTTCCTGAGGAATATAAGAAAGATTCAAATTGTATTTGTTACGATAGTAAACAATGCGTTTACCGTTGTGCTAGTTTTACCCTGGTTAAATTGAGTGCGGAGTATTTTGATGATTTTTTGCAATTGCTTAAGGACTACGGAAAGGGATTCTACAAACGCTTAAAATTGATTGATTTTCTTAGTCTCTATTTATTCCTTATTGTTGAATCTAGCCAAATAAAACTTGGTGCATATGTTTTGACATTGTTAATGAATAATATAATAATTGAAATAAAATTTTGTTTAGTAATTATCTTTTTGGTAATGGTAGAAGCAGATTTAATGTTGTATATTTGAGGTTAGAGGTTAAACTAATTAAAACCAATTTGTAATAATTAGCAACCAACGTGGGGCAATTGTATTTTAACTTACCCAACATTTAAAAACAACATCAAAATGAACTTGTTTTTAAGAAAAATTGTGGGCAGTTGCTTCAAGTCTACAATTTCTAGAAGATTGTTAAAATTACACTCCCTGAGTGAATGGTAACAACTTTCAACAATAATACTTGACTTTACGTCGTACAACACGTAACAAATTTGAAATGAGACACTTGCCGTTGTACAACAAACTTCAAGAATTTTGTCATAGTTGGTATACTTGGAAAACTTATAGAAGAGAATGTAAACGGTAGCTAGTTCAATATGTTTAGTTTTTTTAAAAGATGAACTATTGCATTTTTTTGCATCAAATTAATAGATAGATCTCAGACAAAACAGGAAAAAATTATCTAAACTAAGATACAATCTCAGATTATTATTCTAATCTCAAACAAAACCCAAGTTGGCGGATATTTCATAAACACCGCCATCTTTGCAAAATGCACAGATTCCGCAGTGCAGTCAAACATAAAACTCAGACGCAAAAGAAAACAACATTTAAAAGCATTTACAAAATTGACTATAAACTTAAATTTAGTCAGTCAGAATTGAGAGACAATAAACCGGCGTCTTGTCTTATTGTTTTATACAGAGAGATTTTTAATTGGTTTGCATCAACATTTGCAATAGGTTTGTCTGATTCTGCCAACCTTGCCTGATCAGAAGTTGGGTAGGACTTGAGATGTGCGAATTATTTTTGCTTAAGTCATTACAAATTTCTTTGTTTTTAACGTACTAGGGGTTCTGATCATTTAACTCAGGGTTTGACTTTGAAATGCGTCGAGACGATCAAAGTAAGAGTTTGCCGCTGTCCCCCAGACTTGAAATGCAAACGTGGTTTGCGGTCTGATAATGCTCGTATATACGCAAAATTTATTTTGGACAACCCGCTTTTCTAGCGAAACATCGGTATTAGCAGGTTTTCTGTCATTTTGGCTTGAGAATGGCCTTGGCATAGGAATTTTATTGAGATGTGGTGCGCCGTCAAGTGAAAAGAACAGTTTTACTTTTCTTTAGATTTACTTTGACTTGCAAGTCATTAAGCTAGTTTAGATGATTACTGGAAGTTTTTTAATGTTTTACGGTAACAATTTTTGGCGATCTTGAATTGTACATAAGTGCCATATCATGGTCGTATTTTGGCAACTTAAAGATTGAACAGCAGTTTAAAGCCTTCTATAATATGATTTGTCCCTTGATTTTGCTGATGAACGACAGGGTATTTACGCCAGAACTCATGATGGTAGGCAGGTAGAAGTAAATTAGCTTTAGCGTGTTCTTGGATGTTATTCAAGATAACTTTTCTATGATCTTGCTCAAAGTGTATAGTAGACTGATTGGCCAATAGTTTTGGAAAAACATTTGGTCTTTTTCAAGTTTTGGAATGTCCTGCTGCGGATCGAAATTTGAGTTTAGATACAATTTTTCTGTTTAGCGGCATGTCGTTGTTAAAGGTCTCCAAGAGATCCAGATTGATGTTTCCTGACCAAGAGAGGGAACATTGGAGTTTTAAGTTGTTGGCAAATGCTTGGGCTTTTCCCTCATTAGAGTGTTGGAGCTCACTACTGTACAATTTATTTTTCGTGCAGTTTTATAGTAGATGGATTTAACTTCTTTGTTAATTTTTTAAAAAAATTATGTTCTAATGGCTTTTGATGTTTTTGCTATTGACTTTTGGTTTGCTTGCTGATTATTATTCTAAACGCTACTTGTAACTAAAATCAATTTTGTCTACAACAGTGCGTAGTTTTGGTCAACAAACGGTCTTGATGAGTTGAGGAGAAATGTCTACAGACTAAACTTTCTTCTTTTCCCAGTATACTTGAAAATACTGACTTTTATAGGTTATACTAAATATTTTAGAAAACTCAATTAAGTAAATAAGGAGAAAAGAAAACGGAGAAGTGAGGATGATGTATCGGTCTACTGTGTAGTGAATTATCCTGAATCAAGTAGAGACTTTTTTCTTACATGATTTTTTTTTAATTTCCAGTTTACCAATATTTGTGTTTATTTGTGAGTACTATTGAGTGTTTGAAAAAAAAGTTTTATTGACTCTATTTGCCATTTATTGATAAAATATAAATTGTTTATTTTTTTGCCATTTGGCCTTGAAAAGTGTTTAAATTTTACATTTTATACATTACTTAAACAAATTCAATATTCAATTAAATTTAACATATCATAATTTATAACCATCTACGTTTGTACTGCGTAATCTATATGATATAATTTCAATTTAAACTCTACGATCTTTGTAAATTTTAAATTCATTTCTTTAAATAACGCTTTTCATTTATACCATTTTTCTTTTATTTTTTTTTAACACAGTGCAAATTGTGCTTTTTTAATTTATTCAAAATTTTCAATTAATTTTTTTATTTTCACATCTTGTTAGTATCTGTTTTTGTATAAATTATCAAGGTATTTTGGGATATTATTTTTCTTAATAATTACATATTTTTCACTGTAACTTGATTTATATCTTCTTGTTTTTCTTTTTTGCATTTCTATATCTTTAACACGCATCGTTATTTTTTCCCATACAATTTTTTCAATATTTTTCATTTTTTATATTCTTTAAAATTGTATTCCTTTTTATTATATTTTTTTTTTTATTCCAATTATTTTATAATTTTCATTCATTTTTTCTTTCAGACATTTTTGCAAAATTTTGCATTCATTTCTTTCTCTTAATCTTTCTTTATATCTTACAGGGTTTTTTTGTTTCTACTTTTATTATATATTGGTTACTTCCTCTAATAAAAATGTTGCTGGAGTTTTTCAATTTATTTCTAGTACTCATCTCCAGTATTTTGCCTGTTTAGCTTTAAATTCAATTTGTTCTTTTTTTTATCTGGTAGGTTTTTGACGCTGGTAGAGTGCGTTGGTAGTTGGAGGTAGAAACGTATTCCTTGGTCGGTTGTTGGCTTGCTACTTCTGTATTGTTGCTCTTTTTTTAATTGCTTCTTATTTATCATTCTAGATGCTACTAATATTAACTTTGTCTAAAATAATGCGTGGTTTAAGTCAATGGGACAACTATGATAAACTATGCTAGAATAGAAAAGAGAATCTTAAAAAAAAACTGGGTGTTATAGACAAAGTGTTGGATTTACCTCAGTTAAGTCATATGAACACTTCGGAAGAAGCGCCTACCAACTAACGTTTTACTTTCTTATAGATATACATAAAAGTAGCAAGTTATAATAATAATAATATTTTTTAATTTAATCAAGAATAGATAAAGAGAAAGTAGAACAAAATTACCTTATAAACTGAGGTGTAATATTGTTGCTGGATGTCAGCTACAATAAACAGTTGCTGTAGATAGATTTGCAGTCTTGATAACATCCAGTGAGGATAATGTTTAGGTGAAAGTGGAAGTGTAGGTGAGTGTTGGTTAGGTGTGTATTAGATCATAGCTCCTATTGGTGGACTTAAGCAAGGTCAGTCGATATTACTTTCAGCAAGGTTTTTTCTAATTCTTAACTCACACGTAGAAGAAAATATTTTTTTAATCTTATTTGCCATTTCTTGTTACGTTATTTTAAATGAGCACTAAATAAACGGTTGTTTAGCGTATGGATGAGTTCAAAATCTTGGTGGCATCTGGTGGTGATAATATGTAGGTAAAACTTGGAAGTCGCTGTTATGTTAAGTAGGGTTTTTAGCTTTTTAATATAATTATAACAACAATGTGAGTATAGTCAAATACATAGACGGGCTTAATTTAGAGTTTTTGGTCTAATCTAGTATGTATCTTTTTCTTCAAATTCCTTTTTGTATCTTCAGATTTGTTAAATACATGTAAATCTTGTTTTTGACATCTGCTGAATGACAACTATGTAACTTTTTCTACTTTTGTTGATTGAATTTTGTCTGTAAAGCAGCTTTAAAGGTAATGCTTATACCAATAAAGTGTTTCTGACAAACAAGTACTTTCTGAGACCTGTTTCATTAAACATTACTACTACATTTGTTTTGCATTTTAGTTTCTTTGTCAAACTCTGTAGATGCTAAGGATTATGCAATAGAGTAAACAAAATAAAAATTGCAATAATTGTAAAGTACTACAAAACATGCACTATTCAATAAAATGTTATTTTACATAAACACTTTGCGTGCTGATTTTTATTTAAATATTTTTTAATGCCCAAGAAATGAAAATATTAATAACCAAACTAAATTTTAATAAACTCATTATAATTATAGCTTTAACGTAAAGTGATTTAAACAATTTAAACAAAATTGCTCAGTTTACTTGTACAGTTTGTTGTAAAAAATTAAATTTACATAAATGTTTTTTTTTTAATTTATACACACGTAAACATATTATGTGTATAAAAATTTAAGTTGTTTTATAATTACACTTGCAACCCCAACATTTATTTACAACACATGAATAATGTACTTTTGTGATGTTTTGCTTAAAATATTTGTGTTATTACACATAAAAAGTAATAACAAGTTTTAAAATTTGTAAGTTTAGAGATTTTCGTAAAAAGTGGCAAACTAGTATACAAGTGGAAATAATTTTAAGACTGTGAATTATATGTTATGTTTTAAAAAGAGATATAATAAAAAATAACTAAGTTAAGTTTTTATTTAATTTTTCTTTTTATGTACTGGCCACCTACTAAGCTTTAGCCCCAGAAAAATTGTTGAAGAAGTCATTAAGTAAAGTGATGGTGCCTGACTATGGTTTTATTACTAACAAACGTGGATACGTCAGTTAATTTTATTTCTTATCCAAATTGTGATAACAAATAATATTTCTTTTGAAATATAATTTGAGACATGCAAACAATTACAAAATGCTAATTTACAAAAATATTAATGATAATAATAAAATAATAATGTTAGATTTATTATATACTATATAATTATATTACTAATTTATTGACTAATGCAATGTTTGATTCTATGTAATATAGGTGTTATTGCATTAAATATATGTATAACTCTATTATGAGTACGTATACACAATTCAATTCTGTCTATTTGGCAATATTACTGATAAATTGGCTGTTCGAAGTGCATAAAGCGTATGTACGGCTCACGCAACATATAATAGCTTTCCAATTGAAATGTGAAGCTTACAAAGAAAAATTAATTGCATTTATAATTACCATCAATCAAATAACTAAAATTGTTATAATTCAATTATTGTTGCTGTGTTTAGCATACATAAGCTATATAATTTAATTGTATTTGTTTATGCAATTATATAAATAAATGTTTATACATTAGTCTAAAACGGACATTAATTACTATTCTAATAGCCATATTAAATTAATGTAAATTAAAAAACAGATATTGTTGGTTTTTAATTTACTAACTGTTTTATTAATCAGTATAATAAGTATTACATACTTATATCAGAAATAAAACTCAATATTAAAATTAAATTAATACTATTTTATTTATCAGTTCAATGATTTTGTTACAAACAATCCCAGTACAATTTAATGTATAGAAAGGGGATCATGTTATCATTGAAATGAACTCAATTGTTATTTGTTTCATTTCACTTTCGGTTCATAAATCCTATCACACGTGAAAGGCATTAGTTGGAGGTTTTACGGCGAAACACAATTGCCAACATTGAGTAAGTAAATGTATGGCGTAGAGCCGACTACCACATAAAATGTTTATCGTGCTGAATTGCTTGATACATTTAAAGTTTGCAGGATCAATGCCTATCCCAAGAGGCACGCAGTTACGTAACTTAGAATTAGTTAATACTTGACTTCATAAATTATGTTAAGAATATGTCTAACTAATATTAAGTTTATTTAATCTAATAATGTTGTCAACGTCTATGTATTTAATTAGTAAGTTTAATATTCCATCACAAAAGTGCCTATACTATTTTAGATTTTTTTATAAACTATAATATTGTTGTCATAAGTGATCTAACAAACCAAAAATAAATGTAAGTAAATTAGTTTTTGGTCATTTTAGATGATTAATATTAAGTAGATTAAATCATTTTAATCGTTTAAGTAGTTTTACATTATGAGTTGCTGCGATATCAAAGTTTTTTCTATATTATTCTCTGAAATACTCCTAAATCTGCTCAGTTTTGTAATTAAATATACACATTATTTTTAAACTAATGTTGATGGTAGATGGATAATTTTTACTTTACAATATATAATTTCCTAATTAATGAGACAGATATCTTTATTTGTGGCGTTTTGAGGTCAGCGTTACTATGTACAAATAAATTGCCGGTCGGTTGTATCTTAATGATCTTTATGTGTGAATGGGGTTTGAGTGGAGAGGAAAGCTTTTGTAGTAAGCTGTTTTTTGTAAATAAAAATTATCATTAAAAAAATGCAGGTAAAAAACTTGGTTATAGAATATGTGTAGTTTGAAATTACAAAACAGAACAATTTAATGTTTTTTATACTGAACAAAAAATCAATTTTAGAAATCAAAAATTTGCTTTTTGCAATATCAACGTAAATCATTAGAGGGCTTAAAAGGTTTATAGTTTTGTGTTAACAAAGATGCAGTCAAAAATAACCATTAACATTTAGTTGTAATAGTTTAGGCTAAGGAACTAAACCTAAAGCAAACAATTTATGTAATTTCGCGTTTGTTTCAGACTTTGTTGGTGTTTTATTTCAAGATTCAAATAGATTAACATAACATTATTTGTGTAATCTTAAGTTTTGTTGATCAAACTGTATTAGTTACTGGTATAGTTGATATGTAGTTGTTAGGGTTTGTTTGATTTTTTTGGGTTGTCAAGATTACATATCATTTTTCTATTTTTACAGTAAAGTAAATATTTTAGAGAAAGCTAATATTGTTCATAATTTTTTTGCACTACGAGATATAGTCTAGAAAATTTTTCTTGAACAAAAGCGAATTGCGTTACAATAAATAATAACTTATTAGATGCGTTACTAAAAAAATTAAGAATAGTGCAATAAATACAGGTAATTTAAAAAGTTTACGTAGTAAGTAGGTTTGCAAATGATATGTATATAGTAATCAATGCTTGCTGAATAAAACAGTTAAAATAAATTGTTTAGTATATGATATGATAATATTAAACTGTGAAATTTAGCTAAAACAAATATTTAAAGCATCACATAGTTTACGTCGATTTAGAACAAAATTACTGAAATTACTAAAAAGCCTTAATGTTGACCAAAAGTAAACAAAGGTGTAATCATCACGCTCAACCTGTGCTTGTTTTAAAAAGATGTTTTAAGCTGCATTGTTACTATACATAACATTTAAATATATTTTTGTAACCCATAATTAAAGCGGTAATCTATAGAGTGAAAGAATTCTTGTTTTTCATGATTAAAAGAATTTTAAAAAATTCATTATTTTTTTAAACCATTGTGGTGGAATCACAATTGAAATTAGGTGTAAAGTCGTTAGAATTTTTTTTATTGCAAACAATTACTACAAGCAACATAGTTAGGTGGAGGTTTACGTTTCTGGTCTTTATAAGTCACCCAACTTGTTGGCTATAAGCGTTACTCTCTAGTAAACTGTATTGACTTACAAGCCAATCCAAGTGAGCGTATCTAATTATGGCAACAAGCATCAAAATATTACTTATATAAATAGACAATTTCTACTGACTAACAATTACTAGTAGACAAGTCTGGAAATGAAGAGAACTTATTTGTCCTGGGTTTAAGAAACTGATCTCAAAGGCGGAAAAACTACTTTATAGTCAACGGTATAGGATGCAGAAAGAATTAAAAAACCATTACATTAAAGGTTCAAAAAACAGCTTTAGTAAAATCTGTAAATCTTTACTGCTCAATGTCAAATTCAATTTTGAAGTAATTTTTTTATTTGGATACTTGTTGAGAAAATTGACAAAAACATATGAAACAAGAAAAAAGAATACAATAGCAAATATATTAATAATAGCAATGAAAGAACAATTAGTTAATCCAGGAAGGAAGAAAAGAGATAAATGTAAAAATAATAGGCATAAATAAGATAAGATGGTCTAGCAATGAACAATGCAATTAGGAGAATACTCGTATCACTAACAAAAATATAACGCAACAAAATAATAGTTTTATGCTGTTAACAGTACAAGAAACAAACATAATTTAAGTGCATATATCTACTTTGATTGCAGATGACCAAGAAATTGAAAAATGATATAAACAACTAAACAAAGTAGTTATACATTAAAAAAACAAAAATTGTCTAATTGTAATGAAAAACCAGGTTGGTTAAAGAAAATACAAAGATTTGGTCAAGAGTTCTGGCTTAGGTAAAGAAATCAAACAAGGAAATTGATAGCTTGAATTTTGCGGAGATTTTTAAGTTTTTGTGTTGCATACTATATACTGAAAGTCCGCAGAAAACAATCCTGACAGTTTTACAAGAAAATAAATTTACTATGGCTTGGTAAACAAAAATTGTCAGAACAGCTTGCAATTGGTAAAAACTACTCCTAAAGTAATCATAGAATTAGATCATAACTCTTTAATAGCGGCTATGAAATTAAGAAAATCACAAAATTTAACAAAAATATAGCAACACACAGAATAATTAACAAGTACGAGCTGAAATAATCAAATAAATAACTTAGAAACGTTTGAAATTACCGTGAGAACAATTAAAAAAAACATTTGAAGCTAATTCCCAGAGCAAAAAAATGAAATAAATACATAAAATTTTGAGTTTGATAAAAAGCAGAAAAGATAGAACATACAAAACTAGATACGATAGTTAAGAATGCAAGGGAATAATGGTTTAACTTAAAATATAAACAAATAGAATTGTTAAACAGCAAGCATGAGAAGGTAAAGTATTCAGCAGTAACTAAAAGCATTGGAAAGGCTAATAGATCAAAATGTAAATTTGATGTTTAAAAACATAAAAAAATTAACGTTTTGCAGGAATACATTGAAACACTCTTTAAAGATGAAAGGGTACGCATATCAAAAGACACTTGTACTTCTGGTTTCACAATCTATGTAAAGAAGTAGAGTGTTAACAGGTTCTGACAAAGTTCTTTTTAAATTAATTAAATTCTTGGATGAACAAGTTAGGCTTTAGAAACGGTAATGGGACAAGCGCTGTATACAAGTACTTTTTATAGATGTCAAGATATCTATGCCTGTTTCATAGATCACAACATTGTAAAGCATTCCAAACTAATTGGCATCCGCAGCAAGAAAAGAGTTGACAATAAACATAAAAAATATTTAAAATTTCTAATGTAACCAGAGTAGCCATTTAGTAAAAGCGTGTTTTATCTTCAAAGTTTTATAACTTTTATTTGAAGATAAATTTTAAAGATGCTTTAAGTTAAGTTAAGTTGACCAAAAAATAATAATTACACAACATAAGATATATTGACAACACAGGCATTTTTGCAACTTCTATAGAAAGTTTGCAACATTTTTTTAACAAAGTTGGTGAGGGAGGGGGGGCGATAAAATGCTAGGATCTGTTGATGGTGATAAGCGCCTCCTGGAAGAGGCTGTTAAGAAAACACCTCTGTTAGGATCGCAAACAGATAACATGTCACTTTTCTTTGTGGTTCAAAGACCTTACAACGTGCGCACACATGAACAAGAGAAGCAGAACGTGGTCAATGATTTGATTAAAATCTACACGGATGGTTCAAAAACTAATAAAGGTTCTGGAGCGGGAATCTTCTCGTAAGACCTGGACCTCAAAATATTATCACCACTATTGGCTCATACGACTATCTTCCAAGCAGAAGTAGTTGGGATAACCTATGGGGTTATGGAAATTGTGAACCGCAAAATATCTGGCAAGAATATCCAAATTCTAAAGGATAGTAGAGCGGCCGTAATTGCTATAAACAAGCCTAGAATCACATTGAAGCTAATTTATGAATGTCATTGCGCCCTTACTTTAGCAGCCTGTGGAAATAGCATTGAGCTGTTCTGGGTAAAAGGACACTCCAACAAAGTAGGTAACATTGAGGCGGACGAGCTGGCGCGTAAAGGGTCAACTCTCATAGCGTGTTGTCTTGAACCCTGGACTGTTTTAACACTCAAAAGCTTAAATAATCTACTAAAAATTTGCACACACAATGCACTGAGACGGCGTTGGGATAATACACCGGGCTGCAGACAGGCAAAGGAAGCAATGACTGCTCCTAACGCCAAGACGGCCGATTACTACTTGCGACTTTCAAGGAAGAATTTGCAAATTATGACAGGAATCTTGACAGGACACTGCCAACTAAAGAAACACATGCACATGATTGGTATTGGAGACAATCCAACGTGTAGAGGATGTGAAATGGACGACAAGACAATCAAGCACGTGCTATGCACATGTCCGGCCTTCTCATACGATAGAGAATCCATGTTGGGGAGCCGCTGGCTTGACATGGTCAGCATAAGGGAGACCCCTCTAAGCGTTGTACTTGCATACATTAGCCACATAGGGTGGTTAAATGCAAAGACAACGGAGTGAGGTCACCACAGGAGGAGGTACAAAGGGCCTAATGAGGCCTGCGTGCATTAGGTTTTGGATTACCCTCCAACTTTCAATCTAGATGAGCGCCAGGCCACAATTCTTGGTTAAACTATATTTTATTATAATACACTATTATATGGTACAATTGTACTATTATTATATTACATGGACATCCTACTTTGGCAAGCCGTACAATTACACGCACTTACAATTAATTATAGTACACCGTTGATATCCGCGATGGCGCGACAGACAAAAGTATTATTTTGGAAATATATTACTGTTCTAAGCTAGGTCAGAACTCTTATTCTTTATTTCTCTCATTTCTCTAGCAACCCCGACTAAAGCCATATGTATCCTTGATTCATATTGCAAAATTGAACTGTTTTTGGTATATGGTAGTAACCATGTTACAATGGGCTTAAGACAAACGTCGAAAAACTTAAATTTATTGTTATTAGTCAAAACTTTATAAACTCGGACAGATTACTCTTGCACAACAAAAAAACAAAAAAATTACAAAAATACTTATGTGGAAAGTCTGTTGAATATAGAAAAGATCATTCAATTAAAATAAAAATTCAAATAAAGATAGTTAGAGTAAAATTAACAAAATCTAGCAAAATTTTAATAAAACATAGTCTGTCCCTCAAAACTAAAGTTTGACTGGCAAAATGCTATGTTTTCCCAATATTTTTGTACGGAGTCAAATCTTGGACTCTTATAAAGGCTACAACAAAAAAACTAAACGCTTTTAAGTTGTAGTTGTATAGAAGAATTCTCAGAATCCTTTGGACAAATAATATGTATAATAAAAAAAACGTAAAGAAGTTGAAGATTAAAGCAGAAGTTACACACATATTTTATAAATTAAGAAGTTTGAATATCTTGGACAAATAATGAATTATCCAAAAAATATGGTCTGTTGCAAAAAATACTTAAGGAAAAATTAAAGTAGTAAACGGAGGCCTTGAAGAAGGTACATTTCTTGGTTAAAAAATTAAAAAAAGTGGTTTGGTATATCTACAACGTGTTGTGTTGTACGGCCAATAATAAGTAAAAATTGCTATGTGAATAGTCAACGTCAAGGAACGGAGAGATGAAATACTAATAAAAAATTGGGCAATTTTATTTAACTTTATTAACAAATTTAAAAAAAAAAAAAGACACAAAATCTTATCATGCCATTAGCTAACGCACAAATGCGCATTGTAATTAAAACAATTCTCAAATTGGGGATTTATTTGCTTGAACATTTTTTTAATTACCGGATGTGACTGTTTTTACTTTTCAAACGTTATATTTTAGGCTGTATCACTCCGTTACAGGATGGTTTAATGAGGAAACAATTGGGCAAATTTAAAACAATAAAAAATAATAATCAAAAGTTGATGTAAAAACTAGACTCTTACAATAAATCTAAAAAATATCAAATTGGTATATTTACTAAAAAAAATATTGGTAAACTACATTGACCAAAACGACTAAACACTTAATTAAAGTTAAACACAAAGATTACACTTAACCATGAATTGTTAAAAAATATTTATTTATTATTTATTTACTAGTAAACGAAAGCCATTACAGAATAAGTATATATTTACAATTTAAAAAACATAAATTAAACATAAAACAACTAATATTAAAAATAAGAATAAAACTTAAATAGTTACAAAATATAAAAAAGGTTACGTATGGGTGACAAGTGCACGTAGCAGATTTTTAAAAAAATCTTTAAAAAAATATCCACTTTAACTTCGTTGGCGTGCCGCAAAATACGTGTAGATGCAAAGTGCACCGCATAATCAATGCGTTTGAAAGGTTTATGAAATAAATAGTCATTGCGTAAAATTAGAGTTGGGACATGAATACCTATAGAGCTGAGCAAGTCAAAACAGTCAATAAGCCCACGATACACTTTAAAAACTAGTGTCACGTCAAAATTAAAACGTTTTTTTTAAGACTGGTCATATTAAATGTAAAAAGCAGTTCCGTGTAGCTGCCTGCAATGTTTCATTTATACGCCAAAAAACGAACAATTTTTTTTTTAATTTGTTCAATTTTTCCTTTTCTGGCGGCGGTGTATGGTGACCACACATTTGAACAATACTTGAGATGGGGCGTACTAGAGCGTTGTAAAGAATAATTAGAGTACGATGGTCACAAAACTCTTTAGAGTTACGCTAGACAAATCCTAAAAGTTGATAAGCTTTAGCCACAACACTATCGATATGTAGTGTAAATGAAAGGCTTAACTCAAACGTAATGCCTAAATCACGAATAGTGTTAATTTTTAACAACATTACATTTATAAGAGAGTAACCATACATTACCGTAGACTGACGTCTAGAAAATGTCATCATTTTCATTTATTTAAAATAAGTAGTAAGTTATTAGTCTGACCCCAACTAGCAAAAATCTGTACGTCTTCATTAAGTAGTACAGCATTATCCAAAGACTGAACTTTTATAAAGATTTTTATATCGTCCGCAAATAATAAATAATCATTGATAAAGATATTGAACAGTAAAGGTCCAAGATGTGACCCCTGTGGAACACCCGACGTAACATCAATATTACGAGAAACGCACTGACCGATGCGCACAAATTGAGATCTGTTAGATAAATAGGATTGAATCCACAGTAACAAGGTGCCATTAACTCCAATACTACATAGTTTCATAATTAGTATCTTGTGGTTATTATTATACATGTTGATTTGGCTGCCTTTAAAACTAGTGGCTGTACACACCAATTATGTTTATTTATGAGGCACTAATCTGAAAGCCTAGAACTAAACAAATAATGTCAATTACAAACGTAAACTTTTTAATTTTGTCGGCAGCAGAAGGTCATAACGGTTTTCAAACACAACTTAAAGTGGAAAATAGATGACTTCACTTGCAGACCAACACTATTGCACGGTACCTATGTTTTGGCAAAAGGCTCTAAACTTTTTTATTTTTAATAAATTACTTATTTTTATTGGTTAAACTCATTGTCTTTCTTTTATTACTTTGGTTTTTAACATTACTTAGTATGAAGGGCAAGAAACCCAAAACCATCTATATACTTATACTATTTTTTTTTCTAAATAAACCGTAGAAACTACGACTACAAAAAAAACGTAAAAATTTGCAGTATGAAAACGTCAGAGAATGAAAATAAAATACATCAAAGATGTACTTAAAACTAAAAAAATTTCACATCCAAAACAGTTTGCTTTTTGAACTCTAGGAGAGCAATGGTCTGACAAACAGCAAAAGAGAACTTATGACATCATTGGCTACAAAATCAAATAATAAAAATGAAAAAAACCTAAATTTTAACCCGATAAAAATAAACAGTCTGTATTATTTTGTATTTTTTAGACTACAATGTACGTATAAGAAACAAAAGCAAATTATAGACAAACTTTATAGTAATAACATCGGTAGCTCAAACAATTTTAGAGGCATTGTACTACTTTTTTTTAAATTGCTGAATACAGAATAGTCTAACAGCAATCTTAATTTTAAACAGATCAAATATAATATTACGAATTGGCTATTGTTAGAATGTCATCACGTCGTTAATTTAAAAATTTGTGTAAACGGTATTGCTGTATAAATAAGGACATGTAAATAAAGTAAGAAATAAAAACGTTGATGGTTTAACGCAAAAAGTCAACCAGAAAGATGTGTAAGTTTAATTCTTAGCATTTTTAATTGAAAACTTGAACAATCTACTAAAACAAAACATACAGTGCGTGTAAACAACAGACAAAAAAGCAATAACTATCTTAAATAAAAAAATAGCCAACTATTAATTGCTACTTTTTTTTAAATTTATTTATAGCGTCGACTACTAAGGTCATTAGCTATTTATTCTAATTTAATAATAATAACCTTAGGTTAGAGACCCGAGTAGACAAACCAACAAATTAAAATGGTTAAATAAATAAGTAAATAAATACTAAACCTAATATCACAGTTGCTAAAATTAAAAACTACATTTAAAACTAATATCACAACTTACACCAAAGCTGTAAAAGACTTTGATGCCAGTACTTGTACATTGACCTTACCTAATATTACAAATGACACCGAATCTGTAAAATGCTTCTATGTCAGACCCTAAAAACTAACTAAACCTAATACCACAACCTAACCTAATATCACAACTTAACTTAATATTACGGATGACATCGAAGCTGTAAAATGCTTTGATGCCAGATCCTTAAAACTAATTAAACCTAATATCACAACTTAACATATTATTACAGATGACATCAAAGCTGTAAAATGCTTTGATTCCAGACCCTATAAACCAACTAAACCTAAAATCACAGATTGCACCAAAGTTGTAAAAGACTACGGTGCTTTAAATGACTTAACAACACAACTGATCAATAAAAATAAATAAATAAATCTAACAGGTTGACTGCGTTACCGATCTTTTTTGACTGGTGCTGAGTATTGTCGGTAGCAAAAATCTGAAAACTATCCTCTAGTGCGGTGCCTGTAACTTTGTAATTTTTTTTACAGCAATTTTAAAAACAGCTTTAGAATTCTTATTTTTTTTAAATTTAAATGCATTTAAATAAAATACTAGTTTGTTTAGACTGGTAACGCACAGGAGTAATAATTATGCCGTGCCGGTCTTAAAAGACCGGTGCAACAATAGGTCCAAGATAAGCATCTTTGGCTTGTAAAATCTGTTAGAATGTAACATTTAAAATGATATTGAAGATAAAAAAATCCTACAACCTATTGAAAACAATAATTTGTGTATTAGAGATAAAATAAATATAGGCGATGCCGCTAATAACTCAATCCATGATGAAATTGCATGTTTTCTAACTAACTTTTTACTAACTGATGACGTTGATTCTGAGCTAGATTATGATTCGGACAACTCTATAAAAAATAAAAATTATGTCTCTTCGTCATCAGATTCTAACAACGATGATATTTTTTTTGATAATGACAATAATTTGTACATGGATTTTGCAATAAATATCAAAATTTTTATGTTTTTTTATTTTATTTTATTATTTTTTTAAATTTCAAAGTAGCATTTACATTTACAAAAACGACCGCAGCAAGACACAGACGTAAACTGAAGAAGTACCCTGTATTAGTAAATAAAATCCGAAATAAATTTGTTAAAATTATAAAATTGTAAGATTATACAATTAAAAACACAATAATATAATAACGCACAGGGTTAAAGATTGGTTACCAACCCAAAAAGACCGATAACGCACACAGGCAAAGTTATGAATTTTTGTTGCCGCAGTCAACCTGTTAACTTTAAAATCATTATAAGACAAGGCAAAACTTGGTTACACTTGTTTGAAGAGTCTTGCGTCTTTCAAAAACTGAACGCACTTTTCCATAAACTCTTCTCTATTTGTGAAAATAAACATCACGTTCTTAGGGAGCTTGAGCCGATTACTGTGGAGTATGTAGGCTCGGCGTTACTTCAAAATGTGCTTCACCGTTGAAGGGTCGTGACATGTTTGGTATGCTGGTTGTTCGTCGCCGATCATTAGATAGAAAGGAAGTGCAGAAAAAATAAAAACAAAACTACAAAAATAACAAAAAATATGAATTTTTAATACAAAAATAAATGTAAGACAACAGAATCACATTACATCCTCTCTGATGTAGTAAAAAACGGTAGTTAAGGTTCTACTATCTAATTATTAGTCATTTGTTTAAAAAAACATGTTATATAGGCAACAAATTTTGTCGTTTTGTTTAACTCTTCAGAAATAATTTTGGTTGTCCGAAAATACATGACAGACTGGAATTTTACTACTGATGTAAAATAAGTCTGTTTAAAAAATAATTTAAATTATTCTAATAAATTAAAAACACAATAATGTATGCAATTGTATGTATATAAAAAGTGTATTCCACGTTTGTTATAAAAAATTGAATTTTTACATTAATTAAGGCAAAAAGCAACAGTTGTTTACAATTTGATGTTGTGATCAGTAACAAGATAGAATGTTTTGCATTTGGCATATAAACATTTTCATATACCAGTATTTAACACTTGTACATTTTATTGAATGTTTTGTAATTAAAACGGGCATAAGTGAATTTAATACCTTTCTATTTTAAAACGTTCCAAATAATATAAGGTTTTGACATTATCACTACGTAAGTTTTTTTGAATTCAATATACAAATTAATTAAAAAAACAAATTTTTCATATAATTTTGTTAAAAACTACATACATTATATTTGATTAATTTTATAATTAACTCGAATCAGCTTGTAATTTTGATAATTACAAATCAGATTTATTTTAAAACATTTATGAACATATAATTTTAATGCATTAAATTTTAATATTATATATAATATTTCAATTAATTTTAGTTTATTTTATATAAAATTATAGTATAATTAATTTTAATCAAAAAGTTATATTAATTATACATTAATAATGACAACTGCCTGTCGGAATGGTGAATGCGCCGGGTTATATAGTATAAAATTAGATTTTGTTCAACAATTTTCATAATAATAAAATTTTATTTTGGGATATATTTTTTTTAAATTCAAACTATATAGGGTATTATTTGCACAACATACATGTTATAACATATTGCAAATTTATTACGTACGAATAATTTTTGGTCATCGCTAGTTTAATGTTTCATAATATTTATTATTATAATATACACCATAATAATTTCATATATCCAAAACTGATATGAAGTTAATTTTTAATATAGGATCCAGAGACTATTTTAAATTTAACAGCGACACGCTATGCAATCATGTGTTGTGTTCAACAAATTGGTTAATAATTCCAATTTTATTGCTGTGTATTGTGTCTACAACAGATTGATACATTTTGGTATGCGAGTTATCATATATGATTTGTAGTTGCAAATGACATTTTACAATGCAAATAGTAAATTTGTTTTTTTTTTTATTATAACAGGTATTACACAAATTTTAATATTACAGTTATATTATAAGACATAAGAAATTTATATTAATGATGAAATAAAAGTTTGTACTACAAATAGCATAACATGGTTTGTGGTAAAAACTTATTAATCATTTTAATTTATAGGTTTTTTATTACATTTTGGTTAAGATTGGGCTGTTGTTTCAAATTAAAAATGTAATCAAAATAATAATTCAATAATTTTTTTAATTAATTTTTTTTACTTTTAATTAATATTATGAATTTTGTAGGGTAAATTGTAATTAAACATTAATTTAAAATTATTTAAATGTTGTCGTAGATTGAAAATAACTTATTCTGCAAATCTGTTCAGTTATATAATAATGGATGTATTTTTAAAATCTATAGAAAGGTTCTCGTTTTAGAATTAATTTGGTCTTATAATGTTTTATCCATACTTTGTTGCCTTCATAGCAAACAAAGTTACCAGCAATCTCTGTTCTTTCATTATGTTTTCCGTTCTTCTAGTATCTTTCCATTATACCCTATTACGTTACAATGTTGTGTGGTATATTATTATTTGGGAAGTTCCTTTTTAGATCAACAAAGTAGTCTTTTATAATATAACAATCTATTAATGCTTGTATAACAACAAAGTAATGCCTATTTATATTTAATTTTATATAATACAGCTTAGGACAAAAAGTCATTTTTATTTATAATTATTAATGTTTGTATACAAATATGTATTTGTTCTACGATAAATAGTATTATTATTAATTAAATTTTATTTCAAAAACTTATCTAATCAGTTATTTAATTAAAACAACAATCTTTTTCATTTAAAGTTTTAATAAAGAATATTACCAAGCAAAATGTAATTTAATTAATTATGAACATGATTATTTGTAAAATTAAATTAATAATTGCATAAAGTCAAAAACAATAAAAAATTATGAATGGCCAATTAGTGTGGTTGGATCAATAAAGCCAACAAATTATACAATTTTAATTGTAACACAATGCAAATTGCATTATTTACACATTAAAATTACATACATTAATTATGTAATTATCTTTTAAATTGATACAAATTACCCTATGTGTTTGCCTTTTTGCACTTATCTGCTATATATTATCATATTCACATTACTAAATGTAAATTCTAATAGCGAACAATGTGAGTATTAATATTACAGTTATAAATTGGTAATGCGTAGTTCATTTAGTTACTCAATATGCTTTTATGGTATTTTAATCAAGATAAATTTAAATTGTTATTACTGTAAACTAAACTAGATAAAAAAAGTTTTATTATTAATTTTACAGAATCTTCATAAATAATTAATTAAAATTTTAATATTAATAAATTATTATTATTTAATTAATTGATAGTTCTGAGCAAAACTACCTCGTATATAGATGCAATTTTGGATAATCACAATAACTAATAAATTTGTTTCTTGTTGTGGAGGGTTTAAAAAAATATTATAAAATATATAAAGAAACAACAGTATAAACTAAAATAAACAAATTTTTTTAATAAATATAGGTACATAAGACGTTTAAAGTGGCCTCTGAAGGGTATTTGAATTTTTTCTAAAACTTTCTCATTGGCTCGTTTTTGTTGGCATTTTTAATTCATTTGAAGCTGCAGCTTCTTGAGGCTATTTACAGGATTACCAAATACCAAGTTTACAAATATTTTCAAAAAAAAAAAAAAATTAAATCAGGCGATCTGGCATAAAACAGGACGCTTTTTCCCTCTCATCTATTTGTAAAAGTTTAATGTATATGCTTTCTAACGGAAATAAAAAAATGAACTGCATCTTTATGCAAGAACCACATTGGTTGCTTTTAGTTAATAGTAATGTTGTCAAAATGATCATACGTAATGTTATGCAGAAAGTTTAGACAAGCAGCGCCTGTTAATCGGTTTGGTAAAACAACAGGACTACAATACTCTTCAAAATGTTTAATGAAAAAGCGTGTCTAAATACTAGATTCTATTAGATCAAAAAGATTTTTGTTGGCACAAACATGCGTATTATAAAAACTAACAACTCTATTTTGTGTAAACCCGCTTTTATTTGTAAAAAGAATATTCACAAAAAAACGGGGGTCTTTAGGATCATTGCGTAAAAATCAGCGACAAAAAACCAAACGTGCTTGATGCTCAAGTGGAATTAAGGCCTGCACTTGTTGTACATATTACATATAAAGTTGCTTTTTGCGGAGGATTTTCTAAACAAGAGAAACACTAATTCTACTAATTTCTATCTTGGCTGATGAAACAAACAAAAAAGGTGTGGATACCGACCTTGGTCTTCCGGATAAATAGCACTGTTTGCTGAATGAAAAAAATCACCAATAACTACGTGGTACTACGTAGTTATTGGTGATTTTTTTTAAACATTTAATGTGAAAAAAACTGGCAATTTGGATAAGCTTTAACAAAAAAACGTTGCATTTTGGTTGCAATCTCATAAGCACATTCTGCGTTAGAGTAAAAAGCCTCAACAAAAACTTGTTTACTGACAACAACAGTCAAATAATTAATGTTTATTTTACAAACTATTAGTTACCTCTGATAAAAAAGTAAAAAGAAAATAACATTTCATATTTCCAAAATAGTTACTTTACTTTGCAAACCTAAGTTTATTAAAACTTTTTTGTTTTTTTTTTAGTTTGAACTATTTTTTTTTAATATTTTACATTATTTTAACTCGTTGTTTAGTCAAACTACAGAAATAACCTACAAAAAAAATAAACGCAGCTGCTATAGTCTGTTTCATATCAAGTTAAAAAAAAAAAAAAATCTATACAATTTTTTCTGGATACCTGCAGTGAAATGGTACATTGTATTTTGACTAACCTACACACACTTACAGCAGTAGATGTGCACCTGTTTGAGCAAAACATTTGATTTTGCGCTTGTATTAGTTTTTCACGCTTTATTTTAGAATTGAATGGACCATAGAATTACTATAAAATATTGCATCAAGAATAACACACACTAGCATTAAAATTTTATATAACATAATGGTTGATTTACAGGACAACTTTAACTAATTATTTGGAAGTGATTTTACAACAAGCTACTTTCTTGGCTCATGCCGAGTTCAAAATATTTTACACCTACTGTCTTGATATAGAAAGAGAAAACTTTATAAAAAAAAGATTTTTTACTCTTGTTGTTTTGAGCTAACCACTCAGTTTGCCAGCTAAACAATAGATTTTGATGGAAAAATTTACATTCCTAACACAAATTTTAAATGAAACATATTTAGCGCTAGTTATTGCCAACTTGGCAAGCGCATCAGTTTTTTTGTTGATATTGATACCTACGTAACTGGGAATCCAGACAAAGTAAACAGTTACATTTATCTGAGACACCAAAAGCAAAATTGGATAAATTTTTTAACAAGTAATGATCAGGATATTGATCATCTATGGCGTTTAATACACTCAACGAGTCTGTACATATAGCATAGTTTGTACCTGCGCTTAGTTGGATGTAGACAAGAACCTGATAGATAGCGTACAGTTCTGCAGTATACACTGCAAGCCAAATGTAAACTGCAGCTCATCTACCAGAAAAGCACAACCCACACTGTAGTTAATTTTTAAAACATTGGTATAAATCCAAGTGGCATTTACGTGTACTTGCATGTGCTGCTTGTATGATGGAATCGGTATAAGTTTCAATATCTTTGTCAATAGTGGACACTGTCATTGTAATCAAACACTTAAACAAACATATTCTAATCGGCATCTTTTATTCTCTAGTTTTGATGACAGTTTTCATTAATTTTATGACTAAGCACGCAAATGAATATTGAAAAGTGGTCACTATCAGAAAGATATTTTGAGACTTCTTAATTTCTTAATCCAGCAATGCGGTGATACTTGGAGAACAAATGGTAAGGTCAATTGTCGAGAATGATTTATTGGCCACGGAAAAGTAGGTATTGTTACTTTTATTTAAGATAACTAAATCCGTTTCTGAAAAAAAGATTGGCCAAGTTTTAACTTTGCACATCAGTTTGACTTGAGCCCCAAATAAAGTTATGAGCATTAAAATTGTCCATTAGCAGGAATGGAGACGGAAGTTGTTCAAGTAATTGATGAATTAAACAAATGTCCAAACTGACATTTGGCGGAATATAAATTGTGCAAATGGTTAGTAAGAAAAGGAGATGTAGTTGAACTGCTACTGCTTCTAATGCAGTGTTGACTCGGAGTTCTTTACTGAAAACCATATCACAAACCAATTAAGCTGTTCTACTATTAGCACAATTAACATTAGCACATTCTTTTATATAAATAGTATAACCACAAAGGTTAACAGAACTTTCAACCTTAAAATTAGTTTTTCGTAAAGAAACGCAGATAAGTTAATTTTTAGCTAATAATATTTTAAAAAAATTGTATTGTAAATTATATCCGTTGCAGTTCCATTGTACTCTCACTAATTGGCAATGTTTTATCTGTCAGTGTAGGTGGCGCGGAAAAAACTTTTATATCTATCGACTCTAACAACATGTCAACATTAGGGTCTGTGGGCACAGGATTGCTAGAAACCTGCACATCAGGTGGCGGTATTCTAGATACTACTATTGATGTAAGAGAGTTTGTCTGATATTCTATTCTTCCTTTCGTTATTTTTTTATTTTTGGACAATCTCGAGAATAAACAGGATGTTTATAACTACAATTTATACATAAAAGTAACCTGTTGCATGGATTGGGGTCATGATTTTCTTTACTTCATTTTGCAACACCTGGACACCTTACTGCAGTGTGTCCAAAGCGTTGGCATTGGAAACACCTCATTGGGTTAGGAATAAACGGACAAACAAGACAAGTAACATATGCCACCTTAACTTCATCTAGGAGCCGTTCGGAATCGATTGTTAAGATCATAAGTGTTGTATCTCTGATCTCACTATCTCTTCTACGGGTTAGCTTTTTAATATCTATAACGTCTTGGAATGCCAGTTCTTGTTTGCATTTGTCAACAGTTGTGTATAACAACTTATACCATGAAATAACTCCTTTATTTATATTTAAGAATTTATGCGGCTTAACTATCCTAAATAAGCAAGGTACCATCTCTTATCTTCTTATATGAATTTAAAGTTCCATTAATAATATTGGAAATGGTCCTATAAATTAAGAGGGGAGAAACCTTCTTTAAATTCTACCCATTTTCAGAACGTTTAACAATTAATTATCTTACAAATTTTTTACTTGTACTATTAAAAAATTTATTAGTAAACGGGCGAGATCGTTTAGTTAGAGGTTTAGAATCTATCATAATAAACTCCGTCAACTTCATCGCTCAATTTCCCTACCTACCACGGAGCCACATATGAGACGCTACGTCACAAACTGATGCAGTAGCCAGGGCTAATCGAGCAAAATATAGGTTTTATAAATGTAAATGAAAGACTTTTGCAAACACAAAGAACATTATCGGGCTCCAATCAAAGCACATTGTAAACCTTTTATCTATTACCACATAAATAATTCCTTACTTTTAAGTTAAATAACGAACCGATTGGTTAAAACTGGGTTAGGTTTAACCTCCCGTTTTACCAGAAGCTAAGGCCAAATCAATGTGTTGGAACTAATACTTTTCTAAACCTGAGTATTAGCCTCTCAACTACCAAGATTCCTTTTTCCTAACTTTTGGGTCACCGCGCATAGCAAACACGCAGGTAAGTTACACAAGGTGATATGTTAAAATTGTCAAAAATAAACTTACAATTAAGTTTGACTTGTCTCTAAAGTATTCTTTTTTACCACCCCTTCTCACAGGGGGGAAATGATCTGTTGTATATTTGCCTAAGTGAATAAGGTTGTTTATATCTTTGTATTCCAAAAAACCTCACTGCTTTTGTTATTACATTGTTCCACTATTCCACAGGCTATTTTGATATATTTAAAACATAAACATTGACGAGTTTATAAAATATCTAACGTTGTACCCCTAAATCAGTCTACAAGCAATGCAATTCTTTAAACGTTAAAAAAAATCTTAAATTAACTTGCTATTTACGTTAAACGTATGGCGCTGCATCTAGAAGATTAAGCATACGCGTTGTTTATACAAATATTTTGAACGGCTCATGCGCAACTGTTTCCAGTTTTAGCTTGATCAACAAATCAGGTTATTTTTGACAAGTCAAACGTTAATAAAGTTTTACTCCAAATGCTATTATATCCTGGTTTGTCGCTTTGCTAGCTCACGATTAGCAAACCAGTGTTATTGAAAACTAATTCAGTTTCTTTGGCTACTTTACAGACGCAACAAATTATGTTGTTATATGAAAGTTTGGCAACTTAGGTTTTGGAACTCTCAAACTTGTGTCAAAGTGTTTTGCACGTAAAATTATACATAGCTAAAAATTATTTTGTATCTGCTTTCTATAAATAGAAACAATTTGATTTGTAAAGAGTTGTGGGGAATAAACCTATTATTAATACATCACTCTATGCAACAGGTTATACAGCCATAAACCTTCACAAACCTGAGTGTAGTTTGTAAAAGTTTTAAAACTTTTTTTTATATGGACTAGCGTCACGCTTAAATTTAAATTGATTTTGCTATTCCTAAATTTTATTGGTTACCGATCATTACCAGCATAGGTGTGTTAGTTTTGCGTAGTAATTGTTTTATTTTTTATTTATATTATGATAATTTGGATTATAGGATTTATAATTATTAGTGCAATTTATTTTAGAATTAGCTCTAGGCTTTTTTTAAAAGAAGTACGCCCGGACAGGATTTACACACACATCACCTGTGCATTTGTAGCTATTGGATCTTTTCTTTTTTCTGTTTCTTTTTTTGCCTCTATTTGTTGGATTATTTACATATTTTTGGATTAGATTAGTTTTTTTGTTTTCATCATAATCTCAGTAGTGTTTTTAAATGTTATTGTTTTCTCCAATTCCGTTTCCAGATTTTTTTTAAATTATTTTTGTTGTTTACGCTTTTATCTTACTTTACATATTCTGTTATTTTGCATTTTTCACACATGTGGTTTTTTGTTATTTTAAATTTTGTTAAGTATTCTTTAAAACATCCATGTTCACTAAGAAACTGCGTTACTTAGTAGTTGACTTTACCCTGTTTTTTCTTAACCTTTTAGCTGCTGTAAGCGCTTATTTACGTTCTGTGTCTGCGTGGCAGTGTTGCTGTTCTTGTTGATATACGTTTACAATTTGCCAAATTTGTTTTGTGAGTGTTTATCTACGTACGAAAATTTAAAAAACCCTCAAAAACGTTGATTTTTATTCAGCGTCTCACTCAACGAGCATACAAAACCACGCTGTGCATACGTATTTTTTTTTTAATATTGGTAAAAAAATTAAATAAGTCAACAGATGATAAATCAAAATATTTTTAAGTAGTTTGTAAAGTTTTTAACTTTATAGTTCTTTAATTTTCTACAAAAAAAATATGGCAAAGAACTGGTTCTATGTTGTTGCTGTTGAAGTATATGTACGTTCTTAGCATATTTAACGTCACACCAAAGGCGCGCATCCGTATTCCCAACGCCGCAGCAAAAGAGTTAATCTATGGTTTTATATCACTTAAAAAATTTTGGTTCGTTTAGACTTCTTTGTATCTCTCTTCTAATTGTTCTGCCAACAATTTAGTAGGTTCTCATAACTTCAATATAATTGATGGTTGTAACTTCTACTACGTGATAATTCATAATTATGAAATAATAAAACAAATTAATATGTTTTTATCACAAATTTATTTTTACTTTATTTAATACATTACTACTACTACTACTACTACTAGAGCCTTTCACAGATCTAATAAGTTATATGAGTAAAAGAATAAGCAGCAAACGATTTAACGATTACAGTAATGCGGTTCTAATGGTAAAAGGATTATAATACAAAACAAATTAAAAATTGAGGTGAATATCTAAAAAGAATTAACTAATGGTTTTAAATATTAAAGAATAAATTGAATCTATTTGATCATTTAAAACGGATGCTGCGTTACGTTTTTGTTTTAAAATGTCCAATGTTTATGGTAAATTTAATTTAAGTGTTTTTTGTAAATTATGTAGAATTTTTACGTTCTTCAGTTTTGGGAAAATATGTTCTGGATGTCATTGGCAAATGTTGAATTTATTTTATTATTTTGTAATAACTTATTATGTTCTATGTACCGGGTAATTTCTGCTTGTTTGTCTTATATCTTGTATACGCTTATGCATTGTATTATGTATTGATGAGAAGCCTATTGTTGTGTGCAATTTGTTTGATTGTCTTTTATTCTATATTTTGGTCTTCTTCAGCTATTGGAATTGTAATTGCTTTATGAATTATTGAATTGTACGCCGTCATTTATAATTATAAGGGTGGTTTGACTTGCTAGAAATTGTGCCATATTTGTAACTCCGCCTTCTTAACTGTGTAGTTTAAATATTAAAATATTATGTTGTAGTTTATTTTTTAACTCATATAACTTATTACATCTGTGGATAGCTCTAGTAGAGCCAAAACTAGTAATGTGTTTGTAAAAATAAATTTGTGATAAAAGGCATAGATAAAAACCTAACCTATATTTTTTTATGTATCCAATGAGCACCACAGGTGTATAACCATAATGGCATCTGTTGATACCATTCTGGAACCACTTGTTTTTTATAACTTATCTTTATTGTTGTGTTATAAGCAAACGCTTATAACTCTTGTACCTGAGAACTTGTTTCTATATTGGTGTTTTATATAAAATTACCAACTGAGCTATTGACTGCAATAGTCTCTTCTTATTTGACGCTAGTTCTTTGTGCCTGGCATTAATTTGCAAAGCAATGAAATCACTTTGTTAGTTTTTGTTTTTCTTACGAGTTCTTTTATTTTTAGGTTATGGTCAAACCATACTCTTAGATATTTGATTATGTGTTTGGATTTAAATTGCATTCTACTTATTTCTAGTCATCAATTTTAGCTTTCTTTGGCTATAAAGAATAACTGCTTTGGTTTTATTTTTATGCATTTTAATGCTTTGTTGGCTTTTGACACCAAATTTTTTTTCTGATTTGAAGGTGATAACTGTTATTAATTTTATTAAAATATATGTCCTATGAAATAAGTCCCAAGATTAAGTTTTTCTTTTGAGATGAAGGGTTTTTAATATGAGCGGGTAGATGTTGAAATGGAATAAAACAAGCTGTGTGAGAGATTATTAATTTTTATTTTTATTTGAAAGGCCCATGTATGCCATTAAGTGTGGAATATGACATTCTTTAATTAATTTTCAATAACTCTTCCGCATAGATCCGGCTGAATTTGAGCGATGGCCTGTGTTATGCTTACCTTTAGGGCATCCGTCATTTGTGGTTTATTTGCATAGACTTGCGACTGCAAAACCCCACAAGAAAAATTTTTGCGGAGTCTAAATTTGCCAAATTGAAGTCTGCAATAGTCTCAGTTCTTGTGCACGGCGAGGAATCAACTGCTTCGGGTTCTGCAGTACACTTTCACGGACCGCGGCGATGTTCTCCGCCGATCTTGCGTTTTGGTCACGTGGTTGTCTTAAATTTGGCCACCAAACGTTGAAATGTCAACTGTGAGGGGCCACCAGATCTACCGTAAAACGGGCGCAATGCGCGCAACGTTTGCACTAACTAACACTCATTTTGATAATATGTTTTATCATTTGAACGTGCTGTTCAATCGTGTAATTTGCTATAGTAATTTGGCATAAGTAACTGAATAATAAACAAAAGATTTGATAAATGTCATCAAAACAAAATGGTTGCCACGGGCCGCTAAAATATACTCGCGCTAACCGAAAAACCTTTTATTCTTATTTTTTAAGTGTGGTTGTATCTTTTTAAACTGAGTTAAAAGCGTTTTTTTTGTCAATGGTAACTAGCAGACAAAATTATTTTTTTATTTTTTTTGTTTTTTTCTTCACGGTTTAGTGCTTTTTTTATTGTACTACTACTGTAAATTTGCTTTTTCTGAATTTCCATGCATATATTGAATCTATTTGATTATTTAAAATTTCTAGTAATAAAAAGTCTGTTTGTTTGTCTTATATATATGTACACTTATGCAATCTCTACGTGTTTTATATATATTTTTTTTTTTAGTTTTTAATTTCTTTATGGTATTGATGGGATAGTTTTTGAGTGCAATTTAATTCTATATCTTCGTCTTCTTCTGCTATTGGAATTGTATTTGCTTTATGAATTATTGAATAGTACTCGAACTGTGTAGTTTAGATATCTAAATACGTTGTTGTTTATTTTTTTACTTATATAACTTATTACATTAGTAGAAGGCTCTAGTAGAACTAAAACTAGTAATGTATTAAATAAAGTAAGAATATGGGGCGACGGCACACACTGCAGCAGCATCATTGGACACTGTACGTGAATTGTTTCCAGGAACTGTTATTTCGAGATTTGGGGATATCTCTTGACCGCCAAGATCACCAGATCTTACGCCCCTTGACAACTTTTTGTGGGGAGATTTAAAGAGTGTCGTCTACACCGATCCTCCAGCTACTACGGAGCAGTTAAAAAACAACATTCGAGAGGCCATTAACAATATTCCTATTGAAATGTGTCGGCGGGTATTTAAACATTTAAAAGCAGTATTGGAGGAGTGCTATGAGAAGGATGGTCGACATTTGGACAACATTGTGTTTAAAAAATGAAATCCGCATCTCTGTATTTTCTTAATTTAATATTAAAATTATTCCAACACTTTTTATACTGTTATTATAACGTGTTAAAAACTGAAATCTCTTCTGAGTCACCTTGTATTGTAAATTATTCGATAAACACGATTGTTGGAATTGATATTTTTACTAGCTTTATACTTGTGTGTAGATAAGTAATAAGTATTAAACTTAACTTAGTACTACACAAGCCTTTGTAGAGTACACTGTAGTTGGTAGTAATTGATGAAAAATATTGAATAGCTGTGCAGATAGTGACATTGCTAGAAAATGGAGTAAGTAACAGTATGTGGCAAGACAATAAAATGTTAGTTGTTTTACTATGCAAAAAACACACCAACGGTTTTTGCAACTGGTTCTTAACACCGACGGTCAGGTACGAGTGATAAAAAAAACAACGGCCAGAGCCGATTGCTTTGTCATGATTTCTGCATTGATGATCTCTAAATATACCAATCTCATTATTATTTCTGTGCCTTACTGGAAAAATAGAGTAGTGTTAAATAAATTTGCTTATGATAACAATATGAAATTATACAGTGAAATAGAAAAGTACTGTGGCAATGATGTGTCTTTTATTGATGTAAACTCAATTCTTACTCATAAACACTTCATCCCTAGTGAAAAATACTTAAAAGCTAGTGGTAAATTTATATTGTTTAAATATATTTTAGAAATACTAATATATAAACACAAACAAAAAAATTACATTATAAATAGTAATCTAATTGGTATTAATACCTTAAAGAAGAACGAAGTATAGCAAAATAAACAACAACAACAACGATGAACTAATTGTATAACAAACAACGAAATAAATGATGTCAGTGTAAATAGCTTAACCGAAAAAAAAATCCACCGATGCCTGGATCTTTTAACATCCAAGAAGATGATGCCCACAAGAAAGAAATTCAACTTTTTTTTTTGGTGTAAATAAAGACGCAAATAAACTAAAAATTGCACATATAAATGTACAAAGTGTAGTGAATAAAATAACAAATCTTGAGTTTTTTTGTTTTTCTGGACATATTGATATTTTATGTGTCACCGAGCATTGGTGCGTTAAGGAAGATATAAAACTAATTAATATTCCTGGGTACAAGCTGGCGGCTAGTTATAGTAGAACTGTCCACATCCATAGAGGATGTGTCATATTTGTATATTGCGGATTAGAATACAAAACAATAAATATACTAGATATGTATACAAAAAAACTTAATATTGAAATGTGCGACATAGTTATTAAAGTTGATGGAATAAAATAGAATAAATTAAATTTGTATAGATCTACACGTGCCATGTTTGATATTTTTGTTTCAAATTTGTCAAAAGCTTTAAGCTCTCTTTGTAGATATGGAAATTTTAATATTGTATGTGGGGATTGTAATGTAAATTATCTTGAAAAATCTCAAAACAAAGATGATCATCAATCACAAATTTTTGAGTATTTATTATGCACAAAAAAAGTCATTAATTTAATAGAGAATATTTATAGTTATAGATGATAATATAAATCATATAATATTACTTCTAGAAAATGTTAACTGGGATGATATTATATATCTAAATATTGAAGACGCCTTTGAGACAATGATAAATATTATTACAACTGGAGTAGAAAGTCCATGTCTTTTGAAGTCTTGTAAACCTAATTCAGATAAAAAACAGTGGATTACAAATGACAAATGACTTAACATGCAGTATAAAATAACAAAATCAAAACATAAATTCAACATTGATAAAGCAAAACCAGAGTATTTTTTATCAAAAATCACAAATGCGGAAAATAAGGCTAAAGAAACTTGGAAGCTAATAAATAAAAATTTACGACGTTCAAAAACAAAACCAATAATAAAATTAAAGATAGACAATAAAACCAAAAACAGCTCTGAAGAGCTATCAGATATATTTGACAACTACTTTGCTAGCATAGCTGATAATTCATTAAACGCTCACTTTAGCCGCTGTTTATTAGCAAACTGTACATATATGGAATATCAATGTAATTCAATGCAGAAATTTTAGAAGTTGTAAATAAACTCAATAATAACAAATCTCCGGGTATAGATGGAATTACTGTTAAGGTTATAAAAAAAATATATTACACTATAGAACTGCCTCTAGTCAGACTTATAAATTGTTCACTGTCATTGGGAGTTTTTCCTAGTGTACTGAAAACGGCATGTGTTACACCTGTATGTAAAAAGAAAGATTTTATGGATATTGAAAATTATCGACCAATTTCAGTGCAAAGTGTCTTTTCAAAAATACTTGAAAGAATAATATATAATAGAATTATTTTATATCTAAATAACAATATCTTATTTACTGAAAATCAACATGGATTCCGTAAAGACTTTTCAGTTGAAATAGCATCTATTCAGTTCCTACAAAACGTTTACGACGAAATGGATAAAAAAAATATGTTCTTGGTCTTTTTTTTAATCTGTCAAGAGCATTTGATACAGTAAATCCGGATTTTGTAATAGCTAAACTTTGTGCAATAGGGATTAGAGGAAATATTTCTGAATGGCTTAGATCTTACTTAACAAATCGCAACTTAGTTGTAAAAATATATAAAGATTTATTAGGAAAATATCCAATAACTTTATGTGTTCTTCACGGATCTGTATTGGGTCTTCTTTTTTAATGTATGTGCATGATTTGCCTTCATTGATTAGAAAAGGGTTAGTAGTAATGTTTGCAGACGATACTTCTATTGCAATATCAGCAAACACAGAAGAAGAGTTAGTAGCAAGTGTGACAAACACTATTAATGATTTTAATCAATGTTGCTATTAGAATAGACTTATATTAAATACAGATAAGACTACATTTATAAATTTGCATGATAGAAAATGTTTATCCGACAATTTTATAAAAATATTCAATTTTGATCTTAGTAAAAATGTAAAATTTCTAGGAACCATAATTGATGAAAATCTGAATTGGTCATGTCAAGTAGACAGCGTTTGTGAAAAGCTTAACAAAGCTTTTTTGCAATCTTACAAATGCGATTGACTTTAAATTTAGATTAATTAATGAAGATTTATTTTGCTATGGTTTATTCACACTTGACTTACAATATCTTAGGGTGGGACCAAGCAACAAACATAAAACGGATATTTGTGCAACAAAAACGTATTATATGTTTAATATATGGAGCGGATAGACTTGCGACTTGCAAAGACTATTTTATCAACAATAACTTACTAACGCTGCCATCTATCTATATTTATAAGTCACTAACCTATATTAAAAAAAATATATCTAAGTTTCAATCAACAACGTTCACACTTCAATATTTGCATGCGTGCGACTCTATAACAAATTACCTACATACTTGCAAGAAATTACTAATTACTAGAGACCGGATTCCTAGCTATTATGCTTACGCTAAATAGTTAAAGCATCGAAAATATGTTTAAATATATGCACGAATTGTAAAGAATGTAATCATTTGGCACTAAGTGTTTTACGCTTTTTTTGCTTTTTTTAGTATTTCTTTGAATTTGGTGCTTATTTCAAGATTTTGTGCTTATTTTTAAGCTTTTTCTTTGGTTTTGGTGCTTTTATTTGATAAATCAGTTTTTTTGTGAAAACGTAAAGCAACTGAGCTCATAGCGTATTTTAGTGCCACTTCTTCAAACAAATCAAATAACTGTATTTTATAATTCCCAAAATAATCGATAGGTCGGGAATTCTCTCAATTTCAATTTTTTTAAAAACGTTGTAATACAGTTTTTGGATCCTGCAAGTAAGTCAGTAGAAACCTACCAAGCAGTTCTAAAAAATTTCAAAATAATTTATCTTTCTTAAAAGATAATTACGATGTTGTGAGTCATGCCATAAAATTTCTAGAAAAACAGGAAAATACGTTAAATAAAAGTCTAAGTATAATTAGAGATTTCAAAGATGCAATTTTAAAAGTACTAGGCTATATTGGGCACAAAATCTGATGATGTATTTTTGAAAAATTGAGTTTTATTTACATTAAATAAAATAAACTATATTTTGAGTGGAGAGGATGTTCCAGATTTCGATATGAATCCAGCTTTTAAAGCAAAATTTAAACATGCACCAGTAACAAGTGTGCATGTCGAAAAAAGTTTTTTTCCATTTCAAAAACATTTTAAGTGATCAAAGGCAGAATTTTACAGTTAAACACTTAGAGCAACATTTAATTATTAACTGTATTTGTGGATAGTTTTTTTTAGTTATTTAAAAGTTTTTTTATATTATTTGAAATGTGTGTAAAAAATATCATCACTCAAACTGGTTTAATTATAAATGTTATAATATTAAAATATTTTATAGTTTTGGATTTTTTTAGTTTTTTTTTTTTTATCAATTATGTCATGCCTTTTTAATGCTTTTTTACAGGTTTGGTGCTTTTTTAATGCTTATTTAGTAACATTTTCATGCCTTTTTAAGCGCTTTTTTTCGTATTTTTAATGTTTTTTAATCCGGTCTCTACTAATTACAAACAAACTCAAACACATATATTTCTAGTCACTTAATGTTATTATATTTTGCAAGAATATTTAGTTGATTTTTTATAAAATGTTTTTAATATGTGTATTATTATTTTTATCTTATTTGTTTATATATGTCTATTTCAATGTGTATTATTAATTTTTATATATTATGTATATTGACAGTTCATATCCATCTATTTTATTATTGAGATATTAAACGCAAACCGCTAGAATGCTCTAAAGCAGTTTTAGGCAAGCTCAAGGAACAGCAGTGACTGCGTTTGCACTGTTTGACAAAGGTTAAAGGAGAGTGGTTTAACAGCTTGCAGTTCAGCTACAGGACTTTTGCTTTGTGCAACTTATAAAAGACTTAGACGACTTGTTTTTGCCCCAGAACACATTAATTAAACAGTGGACAACTGGAAACACGTATTGTTTACGGATGAGTGCAGAATCTGTTTTTATGGCAATGATGGTCAAATTAAAGCATACAAAAGAATTAGCAAACGTTATGCTGTCTATACTCGGTCATCTCGAATTGCTTTTGTAATGTTTTAGGTATAATTTTTTCTAAGGCATCACGAATCTTTTTACGATTGACTGAGGCGCATTAACAGCCCGACGATACATAGCAGTGATTTTAGAAGAGCATGTAATGCATTATGGTAGATTGTTAGCAATGGTTTTTTGTTAATGATGGATAATGTACAACCACGCACAGCAAGAATTATAAGCATATTTAGGACCAGTTCAGCATACTTGCTGCAACAACACGTAATGAGCTCTGATTGGTCCTTATTGAAGAATAGAACAATTTTCCCTAAGCAGACATTCACATCGTGCTTATTTCTATGCCAAATGAAATAAGGAATGCCATCCAGAATAAAGGTGGCAATACGCCAAATTGACAACAAATTTTTGCCACTTTAGTTCAATTTGTTGTAATGTAAACTGTACGTGTTTTTTTTTATAAATTTAAAATTTTTACAATTTTTGCTTAGTTTCCGTTTGTATCTTATGAAAACGTTGAACAGTATGTAAAAAGAATTACTGAATTAGTATACTAATCAATTTATACTCGTAGCAATAAAAATAAGCAATATTTAAGAAGGTAGATATCACGTAAATTTTTGGGGTGGCTCGTTTTCTCTGACGCGCAGTGAATATAAAATCACCAGTGAGTTACCGACTCCAATAGTTTCCTTTTATTTAAGACTATTCTTTTTGTACCTACCATTAGTTTGCATAGCAATATGATCACTTTATCAGCTTTGCCCGTGGTTTTTCTTACGTGTTTTTTTTATTTCTAGGTTATGGCATTTTAACTGTTTCTAGAGTCACCTCTTTTAGTTTTCTTTTGCTATAAAGAATAACTGCTTTTGTTTTATATTTAGTTTTTCTAAACATTTTTCTCTACTCTTGTTTTTATGCAATCCAATGCTTTGTTGGCTTTTGACACCAGATTTTTTTCTAATTTTGAGGTGATAACTGCAATCACACAGTTTGCATCTTATCACACTTTTCTATCTTTACCATTTTGATAAAGTATCTATTCCATAAAATAGGTCCCAGGGTTGAGTCTTTTTTCTGAGATAATTTTCTTTTCTTTTTTTTGTATGTTCTACTCTTATTTTTTTGAGTAGTGGATAGTATCTTTTTAACTGAGTTAAAAGCATATTTTATGTCAACGGTAATTAGCAGACAGAATTTTTTTTTCTGGTGCTTTGGTTTTTTTTTACTGACTATGTCTAGTACTTTTTTTATTACAACTACTGTCGATCTACTTTCTCTGAATTTTTATGATAACCTTGGAATAGTTTACTTTTAATTTTATTGTTTAATTAACTCTCTACCATATGTTTGTATGGCTTACTAAAACTATTTGTTAAGCATAGTAGTCTATATCTAGCTGGTTCTTCTTTGTTATTTGGTTTTTTATGAGGGCGGGTTTTTCTTATATCGTAGTACTGCTTTCCTTCAATTCTTGGTTAAATATTTTTAAGATAATTCTCAATATTTCATTTACCGCTTTGCTTATTAGTTTAGGAGGTATCTCTTTTAGTGCAAGCACCTTTTAAAGTTTCAATTTACTTTGTATTATTTTTAGTTTGTCTGTTGTAGGCAATTTGACATTTTTAATCTCAATGTTTTCTTAAGGGGCGATCGGATTTTTGGGAATAGCTTTTTTGCTAGTTTCATTTGTTGTTTGTCAGTTATACCCAGTTCTAGATTTAGATTTAACTTTTTTTTTTAGATTCTAGGATTTCATATTTGTACTTTTTCTAATGCTTAATTTTATTTTAAAGTTTTTTTTAGAATTGAATTAATTTTTTGGTAGTTTCTACTAGTATTTTTATAGAATGATTTGTTTATAACTTTCTTCTTATTTATCACAAATTTTTTTTAGTCTCTATCCGATTTGCTCCAAATTTGATTATTGTGTTTTTTTGTAATTAACTAATCGTTTCTTGGTGATTGTTTACCTTTTGTTTCTTTTGTTTTCACTCTGGTCTTGTTTTCTTTAATTTCTAAGTAGATGTTTTGATAAAGATTTAATTTATCTTCTACATTTTAGTTTTTTACTCTATCCAACTTTCTGTGTTATAGATTGTTAAGTCAATAAACGATGACAACACACAAAAAATTTAATCCATTATTATTTGTTCTTTGGGGCCATCTTGCTTTTTTTCTTATTATCGTCCGTTTGAATTGAAATCTCCTGTTGTGACCACTTTTCTGTTTTGTTTCTTTATGCTATTTCCTAGCTCATTTTAAATTTGGTAATTGGTTTGCTAGATGACTAATAGAAGGAGTAAAGTATTAGTTTCTTAAGTTTATCTCATAAAAAGTTATAATTTGTCCTTTAACAATTATACACTATAATATCTCTAATATTACCATCTGGGCCCACTTTTTGTCACGTTTATATTAGGCTCTAAAACTAGCTCTACATTCACCCTATCAGTTTTAGCATGCACGTGGAATAGATTCATGAAAAAACCTACTGTTTTCAACATTATTTTGAAGATAATTTATTATTGTTGTAAAACAAGCGTCCTTTTATCTTTATCATCTGTTCTCTTGTTTTTTTTATATGATGAGCAAGTCAAATAATCCGCGGTATGGCCTCTTTGTATTTTACTCTATTTCTTAGCCAGCCCACAATTATTTTGCCTTTTATTATAAGTTTGTTTGTTGTCTCTATGGGTAGCTTGACTATTGCAGGTTTTAGGCTGTGTTTATTGGGATTATTGGATATCTTAATTTTGTATTTATTGTTTTTAATTTCTATTGCACATTTTTTTAAATTTTATTTTCTACGCTCTGTAGTTTTGTGCGGGTTTTTTTACTTTTTAACATATGGCCTTGAGAACCTTATACCTGCATCGAGAACAGGTTTTATTGGCTTATTGGCTTTTTCCTACATACTAGAGAGTTGCAAAGAACAGTTTTTAGACAAAAACCATAGAACTGTGTTTTTTTTATGATTTATGTTATTTCAAAGATAAATGAGAAGTGGCAACAAATATCTTTGGAATGGTTTTTAAAACAAACCGGAAGAAACTATGTTCTTTATAACGACATAGAAATTGCTGTATTTTTTTATTGCAAATCTTATTTACATAAGTAAAATAGCGCCTACGATAGTTAACGTTCTAAGAAAAAAAAATTAAGAAGTAAACTTAAGAAAGATCATTAAATATTGACCTTTTATTATATTTATGATTAATTAATTACGGTTTAAAGAACAAAAAAAATCATTGTAGTAAAAGAAATTTTGCAAAAAAATTGTTAAAAATTTTAATAATTACTCTTTGTATATTTACAATTTACAATAAACTTTGTACTTTGTTTTTGGTAGGTTGCCACACGTTATAATATGTTTATGTTATATTATAACCTACAATTAACAATTTCTAATTGCTAATTGCAAAATATTTTTAAATTTGTATTTTGGTTATTTAATAGCATTAGCAAACTCTGAATAAAAATATGTTTTTTTTGTTGTTGAAACATTTGATTTAACTTTCACTTTATACATAATATATTCAAGTGAGTTAAAGTTTATATGTTGTTTTCTGTCTCTTCCATAATCTTGAAAACAAGACAAAAGTGAAGTTTATTCCGTGCCGTTTATCCAAAACGACCCTGCTGGGTAGTTTAGAATGACAAGAGTAGTAAAGCTTGATGCTACCACAGTTTAAAATTTATGTTCTATAAATTCAGATATCCCTCTTATCACAAATTCCACTAACATTGTGCTGTTATAAAATTGTCACTTCTACTCAGTGGCGTTTGCATTTACGAGAACATGAATAATTGCATTGTTTTACATGCTCTAAAATTTTCATTAAATAATTAATTTACAATGTATGCAAAACTATCGTAATTTATTGAGTTATAACTAGTGGTTGAACAAAGCAATGATTTATATTATAATTGCCGTGGGTGTAATATATGAGAATTTCCGGTTCAAATCACAGCAAGTTACTCTTGTGGGCAACAACATATTGCCTTGGGTGCAATGGTTAATGACTTTAGATTCGAAGCTTGACAACGTGCATGGACATTTGAATAATTAATTCATACTAAATATTCTAGTTGTTTTCTATAAGATTTTAATAATTCTCTATTTTTTTTTGGGGTTGTTGATATTTATTTCTTAATAATTAAGAATATTATATTTTTTTAAACACATAAAGTTAGGTGGTTTATAATAAGTAAAAATTATATTTTAGGTCAATTATTATAATTTAATAAAACAACTTAAAAATAGTATTTTGCTAAATTTTAATGTTATACAATGTAGATTCTTTTACAATATCTGTTATTTCTACAAATGTTGTTTGAATGAATTATTTGATTTTTTTTCAATATATAACAAAATGTTTATTAGTAAAATATAACTTATTGCTGATATATTAAACTGTTGCCAGTTTCTTATTTATAACTAAACAACAGTTGATAAGAATGTTTACTAATTTTTTTTAAGTAAATGTTATAAATGAAAAGTATTAATTAGTTGTAATTTGTATACAACTTTAAGTGCAATAACTGCGTTAACTTGTTTAGCGTTAATGTATAAATATCTTAATTAGAATGTTGTAGCTTGTTGTATCCGCTAATTATAAGCAGTGGCCATGTGCTGCAGGCAAATAATGTGTTCCCGTTACCAAATTTCCTGCTAACATAAAGTTCCCAACAATCTTATTTCACAAAACTGTGTTATTAAGCCAGAACAAGAAGCTAATTTAAGTTTAGCATGCGAATTACCACGCAAAATCACTTTAACTGAATTAAACTAACAAATTAAAGCCGAGAAAGAAAAAATACTAATTCCAGTTTCCACCTGCATCTGCAATAGCAATTAAACTTTATATCTAACAGCAAAGTGTAGCAGACAGAGCGAATTATTGTCTTAGTTTTAGTAATTTAACACGAATTATGCGTTGCTTGTACGAAGATTAAAACATAAAAATTCAATTATTTTATAAAATATTTTCAGATTTACTAGTTTAGAAAAAAACTGTTTACAATATAGATAATAATTTAAATCTTAACAAAAAATATGTAATAATATGTTGCTAATATTACAACCTTAGAGACGCAGTACGTTCTTGCTTAAAAGATGACATGATAATGACGGCTATGCAATCTCAACATGTTGATGAGAGTTTAGAACTTCTATTTTAGTTAAAGCATACTACGTGCATGCTAGCACACGTAGTTATTTAGTAATTTGGTGACGACTTTAGAATATTATATTATTATAATAATATTGTAAACGCAAACATCTACTAATTTACTAAATACAAACAATAATAATATATTTATCTGAGTCTATAGTAATTTAAAAACTTATTAGTTGTGGTTAATATAAAATCCAACATGTTAAAAAATTAGATTTTTTTAATCTGTATGAAATATATATATTTTAATCATAAATTTAAAAAAAATTACTATGTACTATATCACGTATATATTTAAACATGTTATTGTTTTTAAATATATTCGTGATATAGTACATAGTAAATGTGTTTTATTCATTATCTTAAATCAAACTATCACATAGTAACGGACACCACTATTCTATTTTTAATTAAAAAAATCATTTATTCTATCCAACAAAAATGTATTTAAATATTTGATTAAATATGAATGAATTAAAACGACTTAAAAAAATCTACAGTATCTTTTATATTTTAATAAAAACTTATTATAAATATGTGAACGTTTCGGATTATTTTCTAACTCTTTTTTTCAGCAAGTTCAAATGTTTTGTTTTGTCTTTAAATAATTAAAACTGTTTGTAATAAAAAAATAAATTGTTAAGTTTGTTATTATTTGATGAATAACTTTGTAGTTTCTGTTATTTTGATGTTAATTGTTATGAATTAATATTATGAATGCTCTTGAAAGCAATGTGTTATCTTTCAAGAACAAAGTTGCTTGGCCGAAGAAATTTTCTGGTTTGGTACGAGTTTGTATATCCATATTGGTTCTTATTTGTCTGATTTGCAATACTCTTGGACTATCCGGAGGATGTCTTTTGTATAGATGGGTATAAGAAAACGGCAGTTTGGTTATGAGTTGGGTCACCTAGTGGGCAGAGTAATTTTTCTTTTCATGTTGTTTTGCTTGATTCTCGGACTCAAGCTTGTGATTGTAAAAATTAAGTATTTATAAGAATGGTGGACAAAAAATTGTGATGCCATTGGCGGAATGAGGTTGCACTATTGGTTTAGGTGTTGCAAGTTCAAATTATCTGAAACACTTGCGGCACTTGTTATACCGTAATTATTATGTTTTAGGTTTTGGACGAGGTTTATGTGGAGGTTCGCACTGTGATGGCACATAGTGAGTGTGTTAAATTTTTTGCCAACAAAATAGTTCATAGTTGCACAAAATCTACTTTGGGCTGTAGGTTGTTTACTTTTTTGTTCCTTAGGTGCTTCACGTTTTTTTGCGGAATTAATATGTCAGTTTTAGCACAACACGCGTGCCGCGGTTGTCTGCTTCATTGCAGTATCGGTAATATGTAAATAGGCTATACATCTCTGCGTTGAAGGCTTGGCCGGTTCAACTATAGGTTGTTTTGGTTTGAATTTTTTGCTTTTTTTTTTAGGTCGGATAGGGGTAGACAAAATATTGCCGGTATGTATTTCTTTCTACATTACTAGGTGTAAAGGGTTGCAATGTTAACCGTTAAGCGGTTTCCATCTGTTATGTTATGTCCGGTGAAGTTACTGATGTTGATGACTGCAGGTAGTGCAAAATCAAAGTGTAAAACTTTTTTGTAGCACTCTTTCTTGACGGGTTTTACGGTGGTTGTTAATTGGATTGTTTGCAATTTTTGTGGCATTTGTTGCTTGACTTTAATGACGTTTACTTGTTGGGTTCTAACCGGTTTTGGTATAAATTTTTAGACTCTTTTGGTCTCTTTGGTAATAACATTAAAGCTAGCTTATCGTATCTGATTTTGCACTGTTACCGTATTCTATCGATTGCTTATGTCCAGCAAGTACAAGTGAGTTTTGTGTGTAACCTGCGGATTGCAGGTGTAATAAGGATTGGCAATCATTGTCACTAGTTCTGTTACTTTTTTTATTAATGTATTACGTCGTAATTTGTGGTATCTCTGTTGAATTCTGCATCTACCTGGAATAAGTTTTCCAAGGTAGATCAGATTATTGCTAATGGGTTAAGGTGATTAACCCGTTTTTTTAAGGTATTGTGCCGCCATGTTTTAGTGTGATAATAGACAAAAATAGCGCTAGTATCTTTTGTGTTCATAGTTTGCAATTTGGTAACGTCGTAAAACCTTATCTAGTTTTTCCAAACCTGACTATGGTTTTCGGAAAATGTGCCTGGACATGTTCTGGAACGGTATTGGTTTTTTTGAGTAGGGTTACAACAGTTTAGTTGACAGTGGTCTTAACTTAGTTAAGGATCGTGTTGTTATGGTCACCTAGATGACTAGTTGTTTTGTAATGATTGTTAAGGTACAACACTCTTTGCTGCTCCACGTAAGGCGCTATTTGTTACCGGATAAATTTCCTTAGGTAATATGGATGTTGCCGTGTATGCCTCTTAAAGCGTTGTGTTATTTCCTAAAGACAGAATTGCTTGGCAGAAAAGGATTTCTGGTGCTTTGCGGGGCTAATTCTTGTTTGTGTAATTTGTACTTTGTACTTTAGTAAGGGTGCAAAATAATGTTACAATGACATTGGATTATTCTGAAAAAAATCTATTGCGTGGTGGTCGGCGACAACGTGTATGTGAATATAAGTTTGGTTGTAATTTTAGTTACCCGGTGGCATTCCACAAAATTTCAGTCTATATTGTAGTCAGAATAATTTTTCTTTTTATGATGTTTTGTTTGGCTTGCCAACTGTACTGACTTGCGTTTTTTTAATAAAAGACCTTGCAAATGTGTCGGATTTACCCTCACGGGCGCCTACCAACTAAAATCCCCTCTAATGATTCCTAAAAGTTTGCACTTGAAAAACTTAAGATTGCATATTGCGCCAGTTTTATAGGCGGTTGCATAGTGTTTGATTTTGTACCCCAACTATGTCTGATTTTAGACTAACGAGCATTTAGCATCATTTGCTTGAGATAAGCAAAGGATAAACTGATTCTTTTTTGATCAGTTGGAGTTATGCTCCCGACTACTTATTGCTTAAACATATGATTGCTACGTGCTGGCATTAGGAGTACTCCCGGACGGAGCTAAAGTCCGTTTTTGAGAGGCAGGTGCTTTGAAATGGGGTCTAAAGGACATACTTGCATTTAACTTGATATAGTTTGGGCATCCTCTTTAACTTGCTGTGTGGCGCCCTTTACACAATGCGCATGTTGCTACATGCCTTGACTATTTGGTATATTTGCACGTGCAGATCAAAAGCCCTCCGGCGCACTTAACACACACATACGGGGAGTTGCATCGCAAAGCTGTGAGGTCATAACGCTGGCAACGGTGGCATTGCACAATGTCCCCTGACTTGCGTTTAATTTTAACGTTCATTTGGAGATTGTAAAGCTTTGTAAAAGACAGGATCTTTTTGCTCTGCGCGTTTTGAGGCAACTGAACGTAAAGCATGGGGAAAGGTTTTCCGTCTCTTCCTATGCGCTTGGTAGATAAAGAAGCATACCTCAGAGCCGATAACTCTGCGTGCGCCACATTAGCCGTGACACAGTTAGGTATGTTTCTAATAATATATTTTAGCGTCTTTTTAGACGCAAATTGGTAACTGTAATAGTGTATGTTGTTGGCATTGACATGTTCTATTACAGTGTAACACCCTACCGGCTGCAAAGATGCACCGCTTGAGGTGGCGGCTCCGGCTAGTTGTCGGCGCGGCCTGGGTCTTATTACACTATTCGTGTTGGCATATTACATGTATATTGTATATTACAAGTTATTCTATAACGACTTCCGCACTCGCGTCAAAGACCGATCATGCCGAACTGATTTAATCCGCACACCAAATTTATACTAAAGTGGCTGCAGGGTTTCCAGAAGATTCCCGAAAACCTGCCCCACCAGATTGTTTTCATTACTACTAACTACAATAACGTGTTAGCTGAGTGGCCTATGCGCCATTCTATACGCACTACACGTTACAACTGCTTTAAAATCCTTATGCAATGTAGAGTGCATGTGGATGCCATTGTGGACATTGACCGATCTTGCGATGGGTACTTTTGTGTCCTTGAGAAAATTTGGATCTTTCACGAATTGTGATGAGAGGCAAGCGACGTGTTTTGCTTCCTTTGTTAAAGCTGACTGGGGAGGGCTTGTTGGAGGATTAAAAGGACAAGAGGATGTTCTTGATGTGGACATTTTGGCCTTAAAGACTGGCACGGTCTTGGAGTCTTTAACCTTGGAGGTTGAAGATACTGGCGTTGAAAGCGTTTGACTTGGAGGACCGGGTGAAGGCCCAATAATAGAAAATTAGAAGTCTTACCCTACGCTTTTTCTTTTTTGTCTTGGACTAGTTGATTACCTGAAACTCCTCTTCTGCGGGCGGTGCGTCCAGAGCGTCGAGACTCGACCTGATTGGTGGCAGGCCTCTTGAGGGAGAGCTGGGTTGGTGCATCAAGAGTCTTGATGAGCTGGGACGTTGCCACTGCAGTGTACTCAACTTTACAACTTTGTTCTCCAAACTTATGAATTGACTGTCTAGCTTCTTTAGATGCGCCTTTACTTTATTGAATTCTGAAATAAAGGTGAAGGTCGGATGCAATTAGAATTGCATTTATTTCCGGGCTGCGGGCTTGCTTTAATTAGGTGATGAAGTGAGTTGCTCTCTTGGTGTGGACGTGTTGCTGTGTCGGCTGCTGGCAGTCGACGTAAATGTACTTACTTGCAATTGTAAAAATAAAAGTATTTTTAAGTGTGAAGAACAAAGAAATGTAATGCTATTGGTTGAATGAGGCTACGCACACAAATTGGCATTACGGTGTTTGGAGTTACGCAATGTTTTCTTTCTATTGCATGAAATGTTTCATTAATCTATTATTAATACAATTTTTTTAATGTTAAACTTAGTTTGATGTATACACAAATTCTCAAAAATTGATTTTTTGTACGCCGCACAAAACTTTATGGTCACTTAATTGTTAATAAGGTTTTTTAGACTATTTTTTTGATACTGGAAAACTCAACAATCATCTGTAGCGTGGAAAAACAATCTAGAAAGTGCAGCTATCATTATTATTATTGATATACACTTTTTTCAGTTTTTGACTATATAAACTGTTATCTTTTGTAATAATTGCGGAATATTTTGATAAACTCATTAAATGAAGTGGTGTAATATTTCTTTTTGTTAAGTGCTATTTTAATATCTTTGCGGACAAACACTGCTATTTCGTAAATAACTTGTAGTCTCTAAACTCTTTTTTTATTTACTATTTAAAAAAAAAAAATTATAATCGGTAATCTGAAAGCAAATTTTGCAAACGCGTATTTGTTTATTGTTAATCAAATTTAATGTTGGTATTTTTTTTTGCGGTTCTAATGTCAGAAAAAAAAATGTTCAAATTATAAGCATATATAATTATTATTAAATTATAGTCACATCTATTAAGGTTATATTGAATAAATTACTTTTGATCTGCTTATTGACAATTTAATTGATTGGTATTTACCTCTCTACAAAACAAGCGTTTAATTTTAAAATTAAAAACATGGCTGCAATTGTCTATCTAATTTTTTAAGTTTTTCCGGTTTAGATGCATTTTATAAAAATAAAAACGACACTAGCTTTTCATTGCCATATTTTTTGTAGCACGCACTGTAAACACTTATTGAATTGATAGTACATATTTAACATACGTTTCTTATATTTCTTTGTTATTTTATTTACGTTTGCAGCTAAAAATGTCTGAACAGCCTACTTTTTGGCCAAGTAAACGTCTTTAATTAAAGTTTTTTTTGAAAATAAATCAATTGCCTATTGTTATAATTGATTTGTTTAAAAATACGTATAAATGCATTAAAATACCTAAAACCAGCTTAAAATGCTACAAAAAGATGTTCCGCAACAGAAAAAGATTTTTCTATAATTTCAGAGAACAATATTATTAAGTGTGACGCTACGGTCAACTTTGCAATGCGTTAAAAGCTGTAATTTAGTTTTTTCAAAAAAAATTACATAATAGTTTTTAGCTTGTTCTACAAGTTTGATAATTAACGTTTTTTAAATAAACAGCGTTTTATGATGTTTCAATCTATTACTTTTTTAATTAAAGTGTAGAGCATAAGGGAATCTACAAAATTATATAGCTACAATCTTTTTATCACGCCGGTAAGCCGAGTTATCGTTTTTATTGAGATAACTTGAGTTAAAAGCTTTACCTAACTGAGCTACTCTTCGGACTACTTTGATATCTAAAGATTAGTAAACATAAAATGCTCAGCTGTAGTAATTCAAGTTTTTTTTTAATGATTTATTCTAAACAAATAATATTATATGCACACAATCTTTTGGTTTTAAAACCACTTTGTTCTTCTTCATTTGGTGTTTGCGTCATATTTAAAAATTTTTGCATTTTGGCCCTCCCGTCTTTGGCATTGTTGTTTTGTTGCATTCTTTACGATGTTTTATAGTAATTGTTATTTCTTTTCTTTTTATACCAATTAGTTGTAATTTGCTGTTTAATGTTTTGTGTATCTATGTTTTGTTAACAAAAGCTATTATAGCCGATATTATATGGAGCCAATTTTTTTGGAGATATTTGTTTGTTAATACATTTTTATGTCTTTGTGCATTTCCTGCCTACTATTTATGTGTTAATTTTCTAACAGCTTTTGTTTTACAACTTTATTTTTGTTTGTCTTTTCACCTATTTATATATTTTTAGAAATTCATTTTTTTTAATTTAAAACCATACCGACCGCTATCTTGATTTGTAGTATTTTATCAAAAACGGCAACTCTGGCTTCATCGCTGCTTCTACAAATAATTTGATAAGCGGTTTATTTTTATACCATAAATTTAGAAAGGATTAAACTAAGTCTTTTTTGTATTTTTGTATTATATTTGGAAATAGCAACAAAATGCATTCAAAAATACAGAAAAACTCATTTATTTCTATATTTGATGGGGTTTTTTGGTTATTTCCTAATTATAATTTGACTAAAAGATTTCGACATATTGTAGTTTAATCTTTTTTCAATGTACTGGTAAAAAAATAAATCATTATAAAATTATTTGTAGAAGCATCAATGAAGCCCGAGTGGCCGTTTTTGTTAAAATACTACAAATTAAGGTAGCGGTTGGTATGCTCTTAACCAGCTTAATTAATTTTTAAATAGTTTAGTTATTTTTTTTGTTTTACTATTTTTTTTAACTTTTCTTGGATTTTGTCTTTCTTTGCTGCGTTTTGTATACTTTTTATAATGTTTTTTAAATATTTTAAACGTTGTTTTATTTGTTAGTATTTTTAGTTTCTCATTAAATCTTTTTGGTATAGATACTTTGTTCTTTTAAGTTTTAAACTTTTGATATTAAGTGTTTTGTCTGTTTTTTTTTTTGAATTTTGTTGATTGTGTCTGGACATACTAAATTTTTGATATTTTTGCTTTTAATAAATAGTGGTCAGATATCTGGGTTTATCTATATGTTGAATTATCTACGTATATTTGTATATATCTTTACGTTATTCAAATGCGTTTGTTATTTTTAAGTTGTCAGGATTGCAAAGTTTAACCAACCTTTCCCCATTGTTATTTTGAATTTTCTCTTTAAAAGGTCAAACCATTCTTCTATCTCTATTTTGTCTAATTCTGCTATTTAGATTTCTAAGTATAATAATTTTTCTTTTATTTCCGATTTTAATTATTTCATTGTTTAGTTTAAAATAAAGGTTTTTTTTTCTATTGGTGCGTCATATGATATTAGGGGCTATTCTTCATGTACATTGCTAGAATGTAAGCAAGATATATTGCTACTAACAATATAAACGGTTACTTTTACAAAATAAATTTTTATATATATTATTATTATTTTATCTAGAAGTTTGCTACGCCTCTTGATGTGATGACTGTTTATATTGTTAGCAAACAAGATTTGCTAACATGATAATTCATATTGTTAGCTAGTAAGATTTGATAAAATGACAGTTCATATTGTTAGCTAGCAATAAAAATTTTGTTTACATTCTAACAATATGACAAACTGGTCAACGGCATGAAGATGCGGAAAAAAAACAGGAAACTACAGCATTAAAAACCCGTAAGGGTATCTCTAGTAAATCATCAGTATGGCATTGTTTAAAACAAAATATTCCGGAGTCAAAAGTTCCCCAATCGGATCTCCGGGTGGAACAGTATTGAACAAAATTACGAAATTGAAACCAAACATGAAAATAGGAACTTGGAACATAAGAAGCATGTTTCAAGCTGGGAACACACTCAAGCAGTAATAGAATAACGTACTATTCAGGTAGCACAGACAGCAAACATAAATACGGCACCGCAATTATAGTCAATAGAAAATTACAAAAGTCTGTTATAAGCTTCGTACCATATTCAGACCGAGTAATGTTTTTGCAAATACAATTCACAACTAGCAAGATCAATTTTATCCAAATGTATGCACCCACTAGTGATAAACCAGATGGTAAAGTGGAGTAATTCTATCTACAAGTGGATACCGTTTTGAAATCCACTAATAAGCACGACGTCACAATCGTTATGGGAGACTTCAATTCAAAAATAGGAGAAGGACGGGTAGAAGACTTTGTCGGAGACTACGGACTAGGCATGAGAAACGATAGAGAAGATAGGTTAATAGAATTCTGTCAAAGTAAAAATTTAGTAGTGGCAAACACGCACCCATGAGCCGATGCTTCATCAGACCACAATCCAGTCGTTGTCAATGTTAAAGTGAAGCTTAAAAAACTAGAGTAAAAAAAAAATCTTGTAAAAATAGCAATCAAAAAGCTAAAAGATGCTGAGATAAGAGAGCAAATCAAACAAAAAACAAAAGCAAATATCCAGAAAATAAGCACATCAAATACAAATAATCCCAATAAGTAATGGGGAAGCATCAAACGAGCGTTACTGGAAAGAAACAGAGATATGCTAACACCAGACAAAGTTATACCAAAACAACAATAGATAACAAAAGAAATTTTAGATTTTATGAATAAAAGACGGAGAAATAAGAGGAACCAAATAAAATATAAAAAGGTTCACAAAACCATAAAAAAAAAAAATCGTAAAGCAAAAGAATACTGGATGTCTCAGAAGTGCAAAGATATTGAAAAGCTGCAAAGTCAATACGACAGTTCCAATAGAAAATTAGAAAACTAAGAGGAACTAATAGGAAATGAGTGACACCGATTATAAAAACCGGCAAAATATAAACAGACCAAGCCCAAAAACTCATTCGATGGAAAGAATACATTGAAGAGCTATTCAACGACACGGAATGTCTTCAAAGTAATACGCAACAATATCTGCATAGCTCTAGCCTTGAAATAACAAAACACAATGTAGAGCAAGCAATAAGGAGCGTGAAAGGGGGGAAAGCTGTAGGCCCAGATGAAGTGCCCTTAGAACTATTAAAACTAATAGAAGATGAGGAAATTTAAATAATCGTTGACCTATACAGTACCATATATAGAACAGACGTTATATCAAAAGAATAGTTTGAATCTACATTTATTACAATTCCGAAAAAGTTAAATGACCAAGATTGCAGTGACTACAGAGCAATAAGTCTTATGAGCCATACCTTAAAAGCATTTCTGAAAATAATACATAAAAGACTTTACACCAAACTTGAGCAAGATATTAGCAACACTCAATTCTGATTCAGGAATGGCTTAGAAACACGAGAAGCATTATTTGGCATTAACGTACTACTACAAAGATGTATGGATATGAATGTCGAGGTACACGCTTGTTTTATAGACTACGAGAAAGCGTTAGAAAAAGTATGCCATGAACTACTTGTAACACTCCTAAAAAGCAAGCGTATTGACTCCGAAGACATACGAATAATTGAAAACCTGTACTGGAACCAAACAGCGACGGTGATAGTCGACAATAATTCTAAAGAAAGCATAAACATCAAACGAGGAGTGAGGCAAGGCTGTATACTGTTGCCGATGTTATTCAATCTATACTTAGAAGCTATATTCAAAGAAGCCTTATCTGAAGAACTTTGTAAGCTTGTTGTTGATGAGCGACCAATTATCAACATTAGATACGCTGATGACACGGTGATAGTTCAGACAACATTGTAGAGCTGCAAAGAATAGTGAAACGCACAAAAACTGTCAGCTCAAAATATGGATTAAATATGAACCTCAAGAAAACAAAATACATAATCATCTCAAAAGCACGTATACCACCTAACGCAAATCTTTTTATTGATAACAATTATATTCGAAAGGTAACCAAGTACAAATACCTAGGTACGTGGATAACAAATACAAACGAACAGACATTAGAAATCAAGTCCAGAATAGAGATGGCTATAACTGCCTTCCTCAAAATGAGAGATCTTTTCTGTGACCGCGATCTAACGCTAGAGCTTTGTGTTAGAATGGTAAGATGCTACATATTTCAAATTAAACTGTATGGTATGGAAGCATGGACACTGAACCAACACCTCAGCGACAAACTCCCAGCTTTTGAGATGTGGACGTATCGGAGAATCTTGGAGATCTTATGGACGGACAAAACCCCAAATGCCGACGTCCTCATAAGAATGGGAAAAGACCTAGAAATCTTTTACATGATAAAGATCAGAAAGCTGAAATATTTGGGACATACCATGCGAGGGGATAAATATAATGTACTGCAGCTGATTATGCAGGGAAAAATAGCAAGCAAAAGAAGTGTTGGAGGACACAAAATGTTCTGGATGCGGAACCTAAGAGACTAGTTTGGCTGCACCTTTAAAAATCATTTCCGAGCTGCTGTTTCAAAGATCAGAATAGCCACAATAATAGCTAACCTCCGAGTAGGAGATGGCATGTGAAGAAGAAGAAGCAATATGCATAGACTCCGATTGATGTTACTCTATGTTGTAATATGTTTATATTTACTCATACTACATTTTGTCTATTGCTTCCTGATCGTTTTTTTTTTTTAGTTTATTGTGTATGAGCAGTAAGACTTTTTTTTTTGCTTGTACTTCTTTTTGGACTGTGCTTTCCTTTTTTTTTGTTTTTTAGTGTTGCTATTTTTTTTTATTATTAGAATATTACAGTGTATCACTGCTTTCTTTCTTTTAGTCAGGTTCTCTACTTTGGTCGGTTTTCGCATTGTTTTCTTCCCTTGTTTTCTTCTTTTAGATTTTAACATATAGCTTAAATTTTCTTCATCTTAGGCAATGATTATTTGGTCGTCGGATAAACATAAGGTAAATAAGTGATTGTTTTGAATGGGTAGTCCCATCCCTTTTTTTTTCATGTTCTTAAGATGTCTTCAGCATCCTTGGAGAAGCCTTTTCGATGTTTCAAAAAGAGTTGTTAGTATATTACCTACTTTTATGGCTATTTTGTTTCCTTTATATAAATTCACTACAACATTTATAATTATAATAATAATATAATAATAATATTTTCTTTATTCAAATAGTATAAAATAAGTACATAGAAATATTATATAGTATAGAAATGCGTCATATAAAATAAGTAACAAATACAATTAATTTACAAGTTGGATAGTTTATTAACATATTCCGTGATTGTGTAGGGTTCAATGTTACAGATCTTATTAAAAACAGATAGTTTAAATTGGTTAAATAGCTTAATAATTTTGATGTTTTTAGAAAGTTGGTTATATAATCTAATACACATATAAAACGCGCTTTTATCTGTTAGAGATAATCTGTGGTCTGGTTATTTATATAAGTGTTTAAAACGTGTGTTGTGATAATGCTCAAAAAGGTACTCATTAAAATAGTTTAAGTTTCTTCTTACAAATTTAATACATTTAAAAACAAATAAACCTGTTACTGTTAGTATCTTATTTGATTTGAATATTGTACTGCATGAATCCTGATACTTTAAAGAAGTGAACAGTTGAATCACACGTTTATTTATTACAAAAACACGTTGTATATCATTAGCTGCACCCCACAATATTATTCAAAATTTCAAATGAGAATAAAAGTTTGCGTAGTATAGAGTTTTTGATGTATTTAAATCAACGTAATTAATAAGAGATCGAATACTAGAACAAGCTCTGTTTAGTTTAGTACATAAATGATCTACTTGAAATTGCCGTTTTAGACATTTGTCAATGTACACTCTTAGAAATTTAGTATGGGTAGTTAAGTTTAGGTTTTGGTAGTCATTTATTAAACTGTTCTGCATTGAAATCAGATTTTGATTTAAACAAAACACAGTTGGTTTTTTCTTTGTTTAGTAACATACTGTTATTGTGAAACCAAGTTTGCATTTCTTAAAGACTTTGTTACTGATTTGAGATACACCATGCAGATTTGTAGATATTAAAACATTTGTGTCATCTGCGTAGTAAACTATGTTTAATTTGTGCCTGGAAATTTAGAGTTTATATAGTTTGGTAAATAATTTATGTATATCACAAATAACAGAGGACCAATTATGCTACTTTGTGGTACCCCCATACTAGTTGGCAGCGTATTTGACTGTATATACCCATTTTTACTATATAGTTGGACAAATTGTTGTCTATTTGCTAAATTTGATTTAAACTAATCAAGTGCACAACCGCGTACTCCATAGTTTTGCAGTTTACTTAACAAATTCAAGTGGTTTATACAGTCAAACGCCTTGGACAGATCAAGAAATAGACCGCATAGTTCTTGATGCCTTTCTAAGTGATAATAAATACTGCTTGTAAACTAGAATACAGCTGTATCAATACTTTTGTTTTTAATAAAACCGTGTTGATTTTTATTAAGTAATTTATGAGTATTAAAAAAATGCAAAAGTCTATTATAAATCAGTTTTTCAAAAAAATTTGAAAAACTTGTTAATAAATTTATTGGTCTGTAACTATTTGCGTTTTGTATTTCTTCTTTTTTATATATTAGAGTGACCACACTGGTTTTGAAAAATTCTGGAAAAACTCCACTCTCTAGTGATGCATTCAATATATTGCATAAGGGATAACTTATAGTATTGATAACTGATTTAATTACTGTTATTGATATGCTATCTACGCCAACAGAAGTTTTATTAGCCATAGAACGCACAGTAGTGCAGATTTTTTCTGGTGTTATAAGAACAAAGAATACAGAATGATCGTTAATGCCAACATTTACAGATTGAAACGTTTGAGTTATTACACTATATTTTAATGCATTAGCACCCATGTTACTAAACTATTGATTAAATTTGTTTGCAATGTCAATATTAACTGGAATTGGAAGAATACGTTTAATGTTCTTACAAGTTAATTCATTTACAGTCTGCCACATCGCTTTAGTTTTATTCTGCGATAAAGTCATTTTATTAGTGATATATTGTTTTTTAACTTTATATTAATTCTTTGCGTAGATTATTATATATTAAGTTTACACTCATAAAAATGAATTGATAAGTTCTGAAACAAAGATAATTCATTTTTATAGTTGGGTTATTTAAATAAAATTTACTATGAACTTTTTTTTCATTTATTTTAACATTTTGAAGTGAAATATTAGCGTTAAAACATCTAATTACTGTGTTTAAAAAATGTTTGAGCTTAATGTTTACATTTGACATGTAGATGATATACCAGTCCTCAGCCAATAAGTCGTTGTAAAAAAGTGTTTGATTGCAATCGGTTATACGTCGAATTAATATTGTGTTACTTTGAGTATGATCATATGTAATATTTATATCTAGAATTTGAGCACAGTGGTCTGAGAAACCTGTATGAACACACGAGTTGAATGATTTAGGTTGTTATAATCATAGTTGGTAATTATGTTGTCAATGCAGGTACTAGAAGTTGGAGTTAATCTAGTGCTTTCTTTAATCATAATACTAGCTTGAAACGACTGCGGTACGGATAAAAAACTATTTGTGTTGTTAGTAGAATTTTTAATATCAATATTAAAATTACCGCAAATGAAATAGGTTAAGTTTTCAAAAACTATAATATTTAACAGTTTTTCTATTTTTTTTAGAAATATATCTTCGTCACTTTTAGGTGTTTAATTAAGCTTGTTCGGATTTTTATGTTTTTCATTGCTTGCCATAATTTTTTTTGTGGGATTATGTTGTATGCCTTTCTGAGGTCTACAAAAGCGAAGAGCACCAATCGGTTCTTTGCTTCAATCACTTGTTGGAGGGTATATATATGGTCTACACATGATTTCCCCGCGATGAAGCCCGCTTGTTTGTCACCTATCTTACTCTCTATATTTTTCTCTAGTTTATTTTTTAGAAGTTTTCCATATATTCTTGCTATTGTAGGTGTAACTGTTATTTCCCAATAATTTTCAAATTTTTCTTTGTTTTTTTTTTTAATATTGATGTCATATGAGCTGTTTTCTATTTCTTTGGTTTTTCTTATTTTGTTTTTCTGTTTCTCCAAGTGTTTCCAAAGCTGCTTGCTTTACACTCTGCTTTATATGTTTATAAATGTTGTTGGCGTTGTCATGTGTAAACTCCGTCAGCTTCTGGCTCAATCGTCTGTTATAGAGTTCTCTTACCGTTTCGTCTTGTAACAGATGTAGTTTATATTTTTTTTTGTTTTTTGGCCAGGTTTTTTACTTTGAGTTTCTAGAGTTGTTATTTTGGTGTTCGCTCCAAGGATATTCTATTTTTGCTATAACTAGCTTATAGTCGGATCCACATTCTGGGCTCTTTTTTACTCGTACGTCCTTTATTCGTAAGGTTAAATTTTGTTTAATTATTATATAGTCGATTATAGATCGAAGGTTTCTAGTCTCTTGTGTTTATGTGTATTTGTGGATGTTCTTGTGTTTGTAGAATCCGTTTAATATTCTTAGGTTTTGCAGTTCACATAGTTTCGTTAGTCGTTTGATATTATTGTTTATTGTTGCTTTACCGAATCATTCTATAACGCTATCTTTGTCTTTTCTTCTTGTCCTACCATTTAAGTCAACTGTTTAATTCTTTTGATGATCTTGCTAAGGTTTTTTATATTTTTTTCTTTTTCTTGTATATGGTTATTGTCATTTGGGCCGTACACTCCTAATATTATTGTGTCTCTGACGCGAAGTTCCAATTCGATCTTAATCAATCTTTCGTTTATTGGTTTTCATGATTTTATTAACTGTTTTTTGATTATTATGCTAACACCCGCTTTTGCTCTCTGGCCTTTATACACTCAACTCCAGAACAGCAGCGCTCCATCTAGTTCTTTGCTCCTTTTTTCTTTCTTTTTTATTTCGCTAGTTATGAGAATGTCGATGTTCATTCTGTGGAATTGTTGTGTGACCTTCATCACTTTATTTCTCCAACCCTGCTTGTTCCATGTGCCTACTATCATATTTCTTTTGTTTTCCTTATTTGTTGTTTTCTGACTAATATATCTAACTGGGTTTCTAATATTTTAAGCATCACTGCCTCCGTTCGTATCCGATTAGAGGCTTCCTCTTAACGAGGTGTGGGTTTCCACCCGGGGTCTGTTGGAGGAGTTTGTGTTACTATACTTATTCTTAATTTTTCTAATTTCTGTATTATTTTTTGTAGTTTTTCTCTTCATCTTTGTGTATACTGAAAATCCTAATTTTTTTCTTTAGTCGATGTTGTTTATTATTTGTTGCATTCATTTTTCCAAGACGTCTATCTTATCTTATTCCTGGTCATATAAATCCTGTTTTTTTTTTATGAAACTAACATCTTATTATGTGACTTCCGAACCACCCCGGTGGACAAAGAACAAGTTTTTAATTTAAAATTTAAACTAATAGACATAACAACACAGAATAAATAACATAAGTGTTTAATACCAGGCTACAAAAATCTCTATAGTTGGCTGACTTACAATTTTTTAATAAGAAATGGTTATATGTATTGCAATAATTTGGAATGGGAGAGACTTATATGAAGCTCACAATAAGTTTTTTTATTGAGACTTTGGACATTACTAAACCAAGGCAAGATTATAAAAAGTCAAAATCATGTTTTGTTTATAAGATTTATTTTAAATGTGTTTAAGATCAATTTTTAACTAAAAAATATAATTTAATAAAAACTATCAATAAATATATATAAAATATTATCATAATTTTATTGATATGTTATTAATATTTTATTTACGCCATGTAATATCCACTAATGTATTAGTATTTTATTTATGTGATAAATATTAATGCCTACAATAAAATTTATATAGTAGCTTTAAAGTTCAAAGTTGAATTAGTATATTAATTTCATAAATTGTTGATTATGCAATACATATCAATTGGAATATATATTTTCGAATTAACTATAAAATTGCTGCTATTAAATCTATTTCAACATATTGCCAAATAACTTTTTAGTTGAATAAATGCAATAAATTGCATAAAAGCTGGAAAAAAAGTAATTTGGTTCTTGATATACTTCTGTCAGATAAAATTATTCGCAGCAATAGCTCTCACCACACACACTCCACACACACACCACACCTAGATTTATACAAAATCAATGTCATGCAGATGCGTCGTTTCGGAATATTAAACATTTAAAATTGTATCCCAAAAAATTAAAGGACCCATTGCTATTGATGGTATTTGAAATGTGCTTTTTTAAATTAATGTTCAATTCCAATGATTTTGTCAGAATTGTTAACGTGATTTATTTTGAATTGAAATGTAATTCAGCATGAGGAAAAAAATTATGTGACAAATTCAGCACGAAGTTACAATTTGTTAAAAAAAATAAATTGTGTTATTTGGTTTAAATGTAGATAAAATTTAATTAATTCATAATTTCTCATGTGTACAAACACATTCATAATACAAAATGAATATAATTTGAATGTAATATGAAATGAATATTTGTACAATAGAATACAATATTTTCAAATATCCTGAAAAAGATGTAACTACACATCAACACATATTATGTTCAAAAAATAAATTTTAATCAGAAAACTCATATGACACCAACGAATCCAATTTAAAATCCTGATGAAAAACGTGTCTTATTTTTGTTTATTTTTTTTCAGGAGTTGTTAACTACAAGAAGCAGCAGTGATATTACCGCTACAACCAGTCCCGACGACACACTTTTATTTTCATCAACGGTGGCAACGACGCCAACGACCGGAAACATTTTACAATCGGCGGGGGAACCTCCACTTGAACTTGAAGTTGATAACTTCCAACCAACGCAAATAAATTTAAACTTTGGTGCGGCAGACACCTCCACTTTAGAGAGTTCCACGGCCGCGGTGAATACTCGCGATAAATTCAGTACTGAAAGGACGGAATGCCGTAATTGCACCGCTAAAAGCACGATCACGGTCCCGAACGCAACAGGTAATATAGATTATTTATAACTTCAAACAATTTACCCACTTTTGTGTTCAGACCAAAATTCTGTTTTGCTTTTAATATACTTGTAGACTTGGTAATTAGATAATAACAAGTTTATAATTATGTTTAATAAATTTAATTATAATGTTTTGTAAAGAAATAATAAGTAGAGCTTGGTATTAAATTAATAATGATGATTACACACAGTTATCTGACGGAATAGATATGGCAAAATACTGAAAAAACACTTAACAATATTTGTCATAATCATATATTTACTTCAAAATATTATAGTTATGTATCGTCTGTATACAATACATAATACCCACATACTTTCATACAATTTTGTAGAAAAATATAATCAATTCAATTAAATTTCATTTATAAAAAAGACGACATTAATTGTTTTGTTGGAAGCTGTCACCATAGCTCAGCAGTTATGTTCTTAAGGATCTTCTATTTTTGATATACATTTAACATTTATTATTTTTTTATGATATTCTGTATATCATTTACAGCATAAAGTGTTTCATATTTTCAATAAAATATTGAAAGCCAACATGTTTGTTGTTATTTTTTATTAAAAACAACAAAAGTTAAATAAAAAGACTAACAACAATTTGAATTGAAATTAAATACATAAAAAAATAACAAAAAAATGTTTTAAACAAATAAAAATAATCAACATAGAAGAACTAGCTCAACTCAGACAAATACTGGACAAACTTTTAAAAACTATTTTTTAACTAGGAAACTATTAAAATAAAAAATTGAATGAATTGGATAGAAAAGATAAGATAAAAAAATCTTAAAAAATGGTTTTTTTCAGCTAAAAAAATTAAAACTATATCATGTTCACTTTTTAAAATAAGTAAAAGTTAATATTTTTTTCAAAAATTCAATTTTTAATGTTGTTTTGTTGTCTAAAATAGGTTCTAAGAAAAATATGTGGATTTCAGAGAAAAAAGGTAAGAAAAATGGAAGATGCATATGCAGATAATAAAATGACTGAAAATTTATAACATAAAGTGTGAGACAGGGGTCCTAACTCGGTCCTAGTTTGTTTGCTATATACATATATTGCAGACATAAAAGAAAGTTAAGTATATCACAAGCATATGCAGTTGTAGTTGGTAGAGTGAAAGTAAGGTTGTTAGCATACGCAGATGACATGGTAATCGTGGCAAAAAAGCAAATAAAATAATATAAAAATAGTTAGATGTTTGGAAAAATACTTCAAAAAATAAAAAATTAAGAGAGAATGTCGTTAATAAACAAATTATGATGTTTAGAAAAAAGAGAAAAAGACGTACAAAAGAAGATTGAAAATGGGAGAGACAAAATATTGAAGAAGTAAAATTAATCAAATACTTATGGTATGTATTTAGTACAAATAATGGCAAGAATGAGCACATACAAGAGTTCAGGATTCTGGATTGAAAGTTGGAGGGTAAACCAAAGTCTATTGCACGAAGGCCTCATTAGGCCTTTTGTACCTCTTCTGGTGATGACCTCACTCCGTTGTTTTTGCATTTAACCACCCTATGTGCTTGATGTATGCAAGTACAACGCTTGGAAGGGTCTCCTTTATGCTGGCCATGTTAAGCCAGCAGCTCCCCAACATAGACTCTCTATCGTATGAGAGAGCCGGACATGTGCATAGCAAGTACATTGCTTGGAAGGGTCTCCTTTATGCTGGCCATGTTAAGCCAGCAGCTCCCCAACATGGATTCTCTATCGTATGAGAGAGCCGGGCATGTGCATAGCACGTGCTCAATTGTCTCGTCGTCTATTTCACATCCTCTACACGTTGGATTGTCTGTAATACCAATCGTGTGCATCTGTTTTTTTAGTTGACAGTGTTCTGTCAAGATTCCTGTCATAATTTGCAAGTTTTTTCTGGACAGTTGCAAGTAGTAATCTGCTGTCTTAGCGTTTGGAGCAGTCATTGCTTCCTTTGTCTGTCTGCAGCCCGGAGTATCATCCCAACGCCGTCTCAGTGCATTGTGTGTGTTAATTTTTAATAGATTATTTAAGTTTTTGAGTGTTAAAGCAATCCAAGGTTCAGGACCACACGCCATGAGGGTTGAGCCTTTACGCGCCAGCTCGTCCGCCTCAATGTTACCTACTTTGTTGGAATGTCCATTTACCCAGAGCAGCTCAAATCTATTTCTACAAGCTGCTAAAGTAAGGGCACAATGACATTCATAAATTAGCTTCGATGTGATTCTAAGCTTGTTTATAGCAGTTAGGGCCGCTCTACTATCCGTTAGAATTTGGACATTCTTGCCAGATATTTTGCGGTTTACAATTTCTATAACCTCATAGGTTATCCCAACCACTTCTACTTGGAAAATAGTCGTATGAGCTCCTTGTGGTAATAATAATTTGAGGTCCTGATCTTGCAAAAAGATTCCCGCTCCAGAACTTTTTTTTAGTTTTTGAGCCATTTGTGTAGATTTTAATTAAATCATTGACCACGTTCTGCTCCTCTTAATCATGTGTGCGCACGTTGTAAGGTTTTTGAAACACAAAGAAGGGTAACATGTTATCTGTTTGTGCTCTTAACAGAGGTTATTTCTTAACAGCCTCTTCTAGGAGAGTACAGTGTATGCCAGTTCTCCCTGCAGTGTGCCAAAGTCCTGCTGCATTCAGACACAAAGCTGTTATTGTCGCCATCTCTTCGACGTAAATGTCGAGGGGCGGCAGACACAACATTGCTTCCATAGCTGCAGTTGGTGTTGTCCGCATACCTCCTGTTATACTTAGGCATGCCATTTGTTGCAACTGATTGAGTTTGCTTGCAGACGTTTTTTGTCTAGCTTTTGGCTACCATATTAGTGCCCCATATGTGATTATAGGTCTTATGACGGCTGTGTACAGCCATAGCACTATCTTTGGAAACAGTCTCTATGTTTTCCCTACAGTTTGTCTGCATTGCCAAGACATATGATCTTTTTTGCATCTTATATTTAGATGTAGTCCCCATGTGAGCTTATTGTCAAAAAACACTCTAAGATATTTTACCTTGGTTTATAGCGGTAGTGGGGTATTTATGAGTTTATTGTAAAGAAAACGTAAGAGCCTGGTCTTTGCACCAATTTTTGATTATTCTTAAAGTCTTTTGCATCAAGTTACAGAGTATCTTTTTGAATTTACCGCTTAGTAAAATTGTTATGTTATCTGCATAAGCAATTTTGTAGAAACCATGATCATTGAGTAGCCGTATAGTGCTGTCGACTACTAAATTCCATAGTAGTTGAGATAATACACGTCCCTGGGGACATCCTTTAGCAACAACTTTCCTGACCGTCAAATCCCTTACATTAACAGTAACGGTTCTTTTATCCAACATGTGTTTTATCTATCCACTAACTATGGGGTTTACACCATTTGTTGCAAGAGCAGTTTCTATTTTATTAAAGGTGGTTTTATCGAAAACGTCTTCAATATCTATAAATACGCCCAAAATAGACAATTTGTGTCTTTTAATGATCTTTCGATTCGGTCCGTTACAAGATGTAGTGTCAATTTGATAGATCTTCCTCGAGTGTATGCATGTTGGTTTGGGTGTATTGGCTTAGTAATAAGAGCCGTTTCCCGAATTGATCTTTTGCACAAGTGTTCTAATGTCTTTAGAAGAAAAGACGTGAGGCTGATTAGGTGATAGGGTTTTGCAAGGGTGTTATCGTTACGCCCTGGTTTTGGTATAAATACAACTTTTACTTCCTTCTATGCTATAAGTATGTATCGAAAAGCAATGCATGCACTATAGATTCTTGCCAGGTGAGTTAGTATGATATTTTTGCCCTATTGTAGAAGAGCAGGAAAGACTCCATCTAATCCTGGCGCTTTATAAAGAGAGAAGCTTTTAATTGCCTATGCTATACTCACCTCTTCAACAAGCTGGCGAGCAGCTATACAGTCCTCCTCTGTTGGAGCTGAAATCGTAGCGTCGGACCAGACTTGTTCCGGGGCGGTACAGCCTGGGAAGTGAGTATCTAGAAGTATCTCCGTTGCTTTCGATATATTGGTTGTGTATGAGCCGTCAATTTGTTTCAGGCAACCCAGTTGCTGTTGGAAGTCTTTGGATAAGACGTCCTCACAAAAAGATCTTGCAAGTTTTCTGTTGACGTAGACGTATGAGTCTTTTATATTTTTTCTGGGCATTTTTGTATAACATCCAGTCTGATTGGTTTTTTTAAGTTTTTTGCTCTGTTGAAAGATCTCCGTGCAGCCTTCTTAAGCCAAGATATGGTGTTGTTGAATTTGGTAACCAGCCTAAGTGAGCAAGAGTCTTTGTATGCTCAAGTTAAAGAATTTTACAACTTGCTTACATAGCTTTTTATTTCTTCTGCACTAATAGGTTTAATTAAATCTGCACAATTACTTAAACTCCGCAATAGGTTGTTTTGAAAAGCAGCCTTATCGGTCAGCCTCTGGTTTCGGTAGAGCCTGATTATTGTTTTTTGTTTATGTCCTACATTATATTTTATCCACCTGTGATCTAACATTGAGACCGACGTAGATACGTGCCAGTCGTGGATTTTGCTTGAAATGCTAAGAGTTGCCAGTGTGATATCTATCACAGTCTGGCTGCAGTACGTTCAACGCCTCGATTTAGTATTTCTAGGTTAATACTGATAATTAAATTGTGAAGTTTCTTACCCTTGCTATTTGTGTTTTCACTTCTCCAGACTTTATGATGGGAGATGGCGTCACATCCAACTATGAGGTCAACATTTCTTCTTGTACAATAGTTAGCAAGAAATATAAACAAGATATTAAGGCAGATGAGAGGTGAGAGTAAAAAACATGTATTCAGATGAGGAGATAACAAACACGAAAAAAATGTGTTGAAAAAAATGAAAAGGGAAACATTTGGCTGAGAAGCGTCATTAAAAGAAGAAAAGAAATTAACATGGATTCTACAGTTTATGTTGTAATAATATTATGTTGATAACGTAGTAGAATTAGTAGATTGTGCTATGGTTTTTTTTTTAATTATGTACTAAATTGTATCTAAATACTTTTTAAAGCCAAAAGGCAAAAAATTAAACTATTATTATTTTACTAGAACAAGTTGACAAAACAAAATATCTTAGGTGTTCAATTAACAACAAACTTATTTCAAACTATAAAATAAAATGTCAAATCAACAAACAAGAAATGGGTTTATAAGGCCACTCTGCGACCGTTCAACTTGAACCATAGATTCTGTCTAGTAAAGTGCTTTGTCTAGTTGGTTCTATTGTATATATAAATCAAGTAGAAGCATGTTGACTTACCAAATCTTAATCATTAAAGTAATATTATTATTAGGCTAATATTGACAGTTTGATTTCTAGCATGCTTATGAGGAAACTTGTTATTAAAAATTTAAAAAAAAAATTATGATTTTTTATTAAATTGTAATTATTTCTTAGTGTGCATAATTTACATATTAACAAAAATTAAAATAAAAATTATTTACCGATTTGTAGTGTTTCTTTATTTTTGTACTAAGTACTAAAAGTATATTTAACTGTGTTTTCAAAAACTTATGCAAAATTGAACAAGATCCCACAAACTGCTACATTTTGGCACTTTAATCCGCATCTAGTCGGTGATCCTCAGAGCGTATTTAAGTAGTAAAGTGGAATTGTGTGATAAGCAAAATAGTAAACAGCAGTAAAGAAGCAACTTTTATAGATAAAGAAAGAGAAACAATTTTTTGAAAATGATAAAAATAAGGATTGCAAATTTTTTTACAACTGTTGACGTCTAGAGCAATACGGCAAAATAAAAAAAAAATAAAAATTTGAGTTTACGGCAATACAAAAAAATATTTATATTCAGTGAAAACACTACTTAAGAAAAACAGTACAAAGAAATTATGGAAGAAATTTATTATAATAATTGTGTTATTGACAACAGTCTTCTTCCTCTTCTTTTTCTATTTTTTCATCTTTATCAGCTTTCTAAAGTCCACTTCTGGACATAGGCCTCTCCGTATATTTTTCACATCATTCAATCTTGAGTCTTTTGAAATCAGTCTCTACCGATGGCCAACTTGATATCCTCCAACTATCTCCTTTGTGGTCTGCCTCTGCTTCTTTTTGTTTCTTTCGGCCGCCAATGAGTGACTCTGATTGTCCATCTGTCAATGTTTTGTTTAGCCACGTGTCCTACCCAGCGTCATTTTAGCTAAGCTATGCTTTCAATAATGTCAGTCACCCTTGATCTCACTTCCTGATTACCTTGTTCCTGATTTGATTCCTTAACGAGATCTCAAGCATAGAGCGCTTCATCGCTTGCTGTGTTGTTTTTAGTTGGTTTGAGCTCTTTTTTGTAAGTCTTATTGTTTCTAAGCCATATGTAGCCACTGGTAGTATGCATGCGTTGTAAACTTTTCTTGAGATTTATTGGTATTTTATTGTTTGACATCGTTGTCTAACAAGATGTGGGGATCATCTGCACTCATTATTTTTGTTTTTTCTCTGTTCATTTTTAGCCTTTAGCTCTACGGGATTGTTTGATATTAAGACTATATCATCCGAGAAACGGAAGTGATTGAGATATGTTTCATTAATCTTCATTCCTTTTTGCTCTCACTAAAATTTTTTGAAGCCATCTTCTAAGCTTAAGATGAATAGCTTTGGTGAGATAGTATTCTCCTGACGCACTTTTCTTCCTATGTTTATTTTATTAGTGGTTAAATCTTTTTTTTATCTTGACGTGTAATATAGCATTTTTATAAATATTTTCAATGATGGCAGCATATCTTGAGTCTATTTTTGCATTTTTTATAGGTTTTAAGATTGCCCACGTTTCCACCAAGTTGAACGTTTTGTAGAAATTGATAAATGCTAGGTGGGTCGGTACGTTCTACTTGGTAGCTTTCTCAATTTCGGTGCGTATTGTTTGTAAGTGGTCAATTGTAATGAATCTACTTTAGAAGCCTGCTTGTTCTAGTGGCTGATAGAGGTCTAATTTTTTTGTATGTCTGTTGCATATAATTTTAGGTAATAGTTTGTATAATTGCGATAGTAAACTGATAGGACGATAGTTTTTTTATGTTTGTTGTGTCCTCTTTTTTAAAAAGGATAATGATTTCTGCGTTATTCTATTTTTTAAGAAGTACACTATCTTTCAAGCATTTATTCAACAAGGTTTGTATTGATTTTTCCACCGTGCTTTAGCATCTTGGCTGTAATACGATCTTCTCTGGGACATTTGCCATTTTTTATCTTACTCAGAGCATATCTAATTTCCTGTATTGATATTTTCGGCATATCCTCTGATCCCACATTTAATACTCTACCTTTTGCCGGTTCCTTATCTGGTGTTTTTGATGCATAAAAGTCAGTATAGAAATCTTTGACTGTTTGGGATATTTGTTCTGAGTTTAAGATTACAATTCTTTGCTTGTTCTTAAGCTTGCTTATTCGTGTTTTTCTAGTTGAAAATTTTGATCTTAAGACTTTCATATTAGAATTATTTTTGATTGTTGTTTAAACTGTTTTGGTCTTATATCTTTGTCTCGCCGTATATTTTTCTTTATTAGTCTGTTCAGTGTACACTTTTCTACCTTTAATTTGTCTTTTTTCTTCCATCATTTTTACGGTGTTTGCGCTTAGTTTAGGGTCTACTAGACGTTTTTTTCTTGAGCATATTTTCTTTGTTGATATTTGGATACCGGTTTTTATTCTCTCGGCCAGCTAATCTACTCTTTCTCGTATTCTTCCTTGCTTGCTTCTAACTTGTCGATAGTTAAAAATCTGGGTTTTTTTATCAGTTTATTTCTTTCCAGTCTTAAATCAATTTGCAGACATGCTCGGACAAGTATATGATTGCTCCCAGCATCGAACCGGCTCAGGATCTCTACGTCATAGCATATCTTCCGACTATTTGCTAGACTGAAATTAATTTTGTTTTTTACCGATTTGTCTAGGCTTTTTTATATCCAGCTGCGTTGAAGTGATTTTCAATTCCTTTGCTTTTGTTATTTCTTTGTATACTTCTTCATCTTTGGAAGTGCTAGTTGGGGCGTAGACGTTAATAATTTGCATTGAGTATTGTTTGTTTAGTTTTACTGTGATATATATTACTCGGTTGGGCACAGAGTTGTATTTGGTTACATTATGTTTAATATTTTTGTTGACGAGAAATCCTGCAGTTCCTACGTGGTCGTTTGTATTAGAGTTTTTTTAGTATAGTACATGTCTTGACCTTATTGTAGTCGTTTTTTTACCGGGTAGTCGTGTTTTGGATAATCCAATGATATCCCACTTGATGCCAGCCAGCTTTCTTTCCAGTTCTATTAGATGTTCTTTGGATTTCATTGTTTGTATGTTGTAGATTGCGATAGATAAGCATTTTTTCTGGTGTTTGTTGGTGTTACATTTTTTTGAGTTTTTGTCTTTCCCAGAATCCGTAGGGCAGACTTACAAGTCAGTGTGAAATTTTGAGTGTAACCCTCTACTCACCTGGGGTATTTTTGTTGTAGAATTTGTAATTTTTATAGTTTTGTACGGTTGTGTACGGAGGTCTTACAAAATCTTTTCTGACCATGTTGTCGACATAGTTTTGAAAATATCTAGAGAACTAGGATTTCTTAATAGATGTAAAAAGCTTTTTACTGTTCAACTTTATATATATATAAATCTTAAAATTGTTTTTGTATTGAATATTTATTCTAAGTATGGGAAGGAGCATTGGGAACTACACTATCTGTTCTTAACTATTTAGAAACAAAATGATAGTTTCACCAAGAGTATTATGTTATTTCTAAATATCATATTTTGAAATTAAAGAAACAAAAATAGATTTGATGCACTATTATAGATTTACCTAAAAATATTTGATTTGCTTACTTTTTTAAAAATCAAAACTGTTCAAGTTCATTACAATGTAAAACTTAAGAATTTAAAAAATACTATGAAAAGATTTTGGAAGATTCAGGAGACAAATAAAGTTAATCATATGAAGAAAGATATAAGAAATTTTAAGTAATATTTCCAGCAAATTTATCAGCGTAACGACAAATGACGATTTATCATAAAATTGCTACTAAGAAAAGATCCAAACCTAGCTACATTAGAATATTCTCGATTGCTAGCCATCAGACGACTAAACGAAAGTTAGCAAAAAATAATAAATTGCGCCAATAATATTATTTGTTTATGAAAGAGTACAAAAAACACATGAAGCAGGTCTAGAACATAGCAGATGGTCCCACATTACGTGATCATGAAGAGGAGCACCACCACAAATTTACGTGTTTTTTTAAAAATTTTCTTAATGATATTTTAAGGATTATACTAGTACTAGAGCAATCTATATTCAAGATACTCGTAAAAATCAACATTCTCAATTATTTGTAAGTTAGTGATATTTCAAAAATGTATAAACAAATTCTACTGCAGGAAGATCAGAAAAACTTGCATTGTATATTATGGAAATACAACACAAGCATACAAATCCCAAAAATTTTATGAAACCGAAAAAGAGATAGAAAAAATAAGAAATTAAATGGAGAGTTACCATGTAAAAAAAGCCAACAACGTACTCACAGAACTAGTGATTATCAAAGGTATTAGTCCGGAGACTACCAGAGAATAAATATTGGAAGAAATGATGAGCAAAGCAAACACAGAAGAAAGTACAAAAATATCCATAAAGAAAGGGTATAGAGAAAAACAAACAGTTATAGTCAAAATGAACAGAAAAGCAGCGGAACAGATAATAAGGACTCATAAGATGCAGAGTAGAAAAAGTAACAGCAAACGAGAGAAAATGTTACAAATGCTGGATGAAAGGATATGTAGCGGCGGAATGCAAAGGAGAAGATAGGTCATTGCTATGCATAAAATGCGGAAAAGAGGGACATCAGGTTGCAGAATGCTAGAACAGAGAATATTGTATAGAATGCACAACGATAAGACACAGAACGGGAGATAGAAGATGTCCGGCTACAAAGAAAAACAAAACAAAAAAACGAAGAAGAATATAAAGGACAACGACCTCAGTAACTGAAGACAACACGAGGAGCAGATCATAAACCAAAATGTATAAGTTTATATAAACAAAGATAAGGAGGGGAAGAGAGGCACACTATATATTGATAGCAACAGCAGAGAGAGAGGAAATAGACCTAGTGATAGTTAGTGAACCAAATAAAAACAAACTAAATGGTAAGTGGATAAGAGACAATAAAACAGATGCTGCTATTTTAACTAGGAAAAAATGTAGGAACAAAGTGGAAGATGGGGAACACCAAAAGAGGGAATAGTGTGGGCTGAAGTAGAAAGTATGATAGTATACAGCTGTTATATCAGTCCAAACTGCGGAATAGAATACTACCGAAAGTGGATAGAAGAATTAGAAAACAGTTTAAAACAAACAGAAAAGCAAAAAAATTATAGAAGGAGGAGATTTCAATGCAAAATTACCGAGATGGAGAGGATACAAGAGGGATTTAAGAGGAAAAATTCTAGAGGAGATGATAGCTGGGTTAAACCTTACAATTTGCAACAAAGGAGACAAACCTACGTTTGTAAGAGGAAGCTCAAAATCACATATTGACATTACTATAGCAACATGGGAAAAGGCAGGTATAGTGAATAAATGAAACGTGACAGAAGAGGAATCACTGAGTTTACACAAACATATACAATTTAATACAAAGGAGAAAGGAAAACAGGAGTACAGGTACAAGTACGGCGGATGAAGCAATTCCAAGGTACAGAGAAGGAAGGCAAAAAGGACCATACTGGTGGTGCGAGAAAAAACAATACAAACAGGACGGAAAGTGAAAAGACAGAGAAAAAGAGGAGAAAATACAGAGGAAACGGAGGAAAAACCAGAAAACAACAAAAAAATCTTAAAAAAGGCAATCTGGGATAGCAGAAGAAGATGTTGGAAAGAAATGATGGAATCTATAGACGGTGATCCTTGGAGAAAACTGTACAAAATAGTAATGAACAAAATGGGAAGAAGAGCAAAGAAAGTCTACCTAAAAGAAGAAGAAAAAGAAGAAGTCATAATTAAAAAAATGTTTCCCAAGGGAAAACCGGTAAACGAACCAGAAAATGAAGAAAAAGAAGAAACAGTCATGGCAACAGTGAAAGAGATAATGGAAATCATAAAAGAATTGTCTAACAACAAAGCACCAGGTCCGGACAAAATAACAACAAAGATTGTTAAAGCAGATCTAGACATCAAGAGGTGCCTGAAAGACGGAATTTTTCCAGAAAGTTAGAAAGAAGCCACCCTAGTACTGATTGAGAAAAAGAAAGAAGTAGGAAAAGCGACGTTATACAGGCCAATATGCTTAATAAACACACTAGCTAAAATAATAGAAAAAGTCATTGTACGGAAAATAGAACAAGAAATAGAAGAAAAAGGAGGATAGAAAAAGGAACAATACGGATTTACCAAGAAAAGAACAACTTTAGGAGCTATAGACAAAGTAAAAGCAATAGCTAAAAAAGCAAACAGCGGAACGCAGAAGACAAAACGCGTTTAACAGCGTGTTATGGGAAGCAATTATGGAGGCGGCAAAAAAAAAACTGAAGAAGAAAACAATCAAGATCATATAGAGCTACTTACAAGGTAGAAACCTAGTGACCAAGAACGAAAGATTCAAACTTACAAGAAGGGTACCACAGGGCTCTGCACTAGGACCAAAACTATGGAACCTTGTTTAGAATGGACGTAGAAATAGATATACTAAAAGGAAGACTAGAGCTGGCAATAGATATGATACAGCTGTGGATAAGAAAGAAGGGTTTAAAATTAGCAACACAAAAAACAGAAGCGGCCTGGTTATTGACTAAGAGGACTTATAGAGGAACAGGTTTGATACAGGTAGGAGACCAAGTGATAACCATAGAGAAAAAACTCAAATATGGATGGAATGAACAGGTTATGAAGGCAATCATGGGAACAAAGGAAATGGAGAGAAAGCTTGGTAGACTTATGCCAAACAACGAAGGTTCAGGAAAAGAACCAGAAGGTTAATAGCAACATCAGCAAGAAGCAAATTGTTATACGCCGCAGAAACATGAGGAGAAGCCATGAAAAAAAAACAGAAATGAAATAAGAGGAGTAACAAGAGCTAGTTTGTTAAGGATTTGCAGGGCTTACAGAACGGTGTCACAAAAGGCAGTAGAGGTGATTGCGGCAACATCTTCCGCAGATATGATGGTGGAAAATAAAAAAAAAACTAATAAAAGAAAGAACCAGTAAAAAGGATGTTAAGTTAAGAGCAAAAGAGAAGACAATGGAAAGATGGCAGAGATAGTGGAATAGAAGAGAATAAAGAGAATAAAGAGAATGGACAGGAGAACTAATCCCGGAGATAAAAGAGTGGGTAGAGAACAAACTCGAGACGTGCTATTATACAACACAAATACTGACCGGACATGGAGCCGTTGGAAAAAAAAATCAAGAAAGAGGAAATATGTATATTCTGTCAAGAAAAAACACACAATAATGCAGAACAAACACACTCTTGTAGAATGCAAAGCGTGGGAGGAAAATAAAAAAGAACTAGAAAAAATACTGGAAAGCAAAGTGAATAAAACAACAATCATTAAGAAATTCGTAAGAGATGGAGGGCGCTAAAAAACTTTGCAACAAGAGTACTAAAAAAAAAATGATGAGTTTGACAATGGAAGAATATAGAAAGAAAACAAACAAACAATGAAAACAAACACACAAAAAAAAGCCATAGAAGAGAAAGGAGAGAAACGAGAGAAGCAAAATGGAAACAACAAATCAGAAAAAAAAACAAACAGAAAGAAATAAGGAAGGTCAGGACAATTATGCATACCAAAAAATAGAAGAAAATAGAAGAACATTTACAGAAATAACGATACCAAACAAAATTGCAAAGATAAGGAAAAGGAGAAAAGAAATGCTAAAGGAATGCAGAATAACAAAAATAATGAGGCAAATACCAAATGGTAGGTACGCTATCTCGAGGTTGACGGATAACGCAACTTTTGAGATGGTCAGAATATACCTGGCAACGAGAAGACACAAAAAAAAGTAATTTCAAATGGAGATACAAGGATATTACTGGAGGTAAAATTAACAAATTTAGGACTGCCAAAAGGAATACAGCTAATGGAACTTCATAAACTATTCATGAAAGAAAGAGGATACAATGAAGAAAAAGTGAACAAAGACTTAAGAAAACTAAGGACGCATCTGAAGACAAACCAAATAATTAGAATAAATAAAAGATTAGAGACAGAAAAGAATGTAAAGCTGGATGTCAGTCAGTGCAGATAAAAAATTTAAAAAAAAGGCAAAAGAGACAGAAAAAAAAAATAGATTCCACATATTATTCTTAAAACATTTGCAAATAAATTAGCTTCCATTTTGACTAAAACATTTGTTTTATTATATAAAAATAAAACATTCCCAAATTATTGAAAAATTGCAAATGTTTAATTTAAACCTCAAAATGAAGGCAAGTCTAACTAATTTTTCAAATTATAAATCAATTGCATGATAGTTCAATCTGCTAAAAATGTTTAAAAATTATATTAATGTTTACATTGTCAAGTTTTTAGAACAAAATAACTTTATCTCAAATACTCAATATAGATTTTGATTGAAATGTTTGACAACAGATTTTTTAACTTATGTTAGTCACAAATGGAATTCTACTTTAGATAATCAAGTAAAAAATCTTGAAATAGCTCTAGACATTTCCAAAGCATTTGATATGGTTTAGCATCTTAATCTTATCAAAAAACTTTATTGTAAAAAGTTTCATCACAAAACTGTAAATTAAGTTTTATCAATAGATATCTTGACAATAAAAAAAATATATTCAAAAATTAAAACAAAATAAAAAGTCCAAAAACGGTATTAATATTTACATTCTTGAGTTCCACTGAAAACTAGAAATTTCTAAAACTGTTGGTAAATATTTGCTGCGGTACTATTGATGAACATCTTATTTGGCCGTTTATAATACAAGATTGTTTGGTCATTATTTACAAATCTTACAAAATAAGCTTCACACAAAACTAAAAGATGACTCTTTTATTTTAATAAGCAAGTAACACATTTTTAATCAGCATTCTCCAAACCGCTGAATTGAAGTAGAGGCCCAGTTGTTTGGTCAGCAATATTCTTCAACTTTGATACAAATAAAAAATCTTGTTTGTGAAAAATATCCTAAAAACTAGAATACAGCTTATTGCTAAGATTATGACGCTATAGAAAATATTTGTATTGACCGTGAGACTTTTAAAGATTTACTTTTATGGTTTCAGGAAAGCTCAAACAAGTATACGGAAAACGGATATTTTAATAAATGATTACAAAATAACAATTTCTTTTTGCTTGATTTTATTATAATTTTACTTGAAATAAAATTGCTTTTAATAAATAAAGTAATAATAATGTATTTACAACCGTTTAAAAAACTAAACATTATCTTTTTAATTCATATTTATCTCATTCTTTTGCAACAGTAGACAATTAATTTTAAATTTATTTTAAAACTTAACAAACAAAAATTATATGATATGTTTTATAAATTTATTATTTTGTTTGTGTGAATCGATGCTCAATTTAAGTTATTTTTATTATTTGGTAACAGAAAACTGCAGCAGCATAGACTTTACAAATCTTGTAGTGAAGCTTCCAAATGGCTTTGAACATTTTTCATCATTATCTCTCCCGTAATCTGCTAAATCTCCCCCAGCTCAATTCACAAATATATCGCTTGTATTTACTCGGTAGCCACTTCATGTCTCAAGATCAGTATGGGTTATAATAGGGAACAAGAAAACTAAAATAACAACTTTTTAAGGATTAATTAACAAGTTAATTAATTTGATTATTTATTTATTAATAACAAAATAATTGTATGTTTTTTTATAAAGTAATTTATCAATCACATAGCTGTTTTATGAGACAACAATTAATTTAAAAATCTCGTTCCGGTTAAATCAATTCCACTTCTTTGTACGACTTTCATAACTCTCTTGAAACTTTTCCGCAACAACATTTTATACTTTAAATTGCACAAAAAGAATTAAAAGTAATTGCTGCCATAAATCCTCGTTAAAGATTCAGTTGCTCCGACAATTTTTAAACTACGTGCGAAACAGAAAAAGAATTCCGCACTGACAACATGAATTAGGCTATTATATATAAAGCTATTATTTATATATTTTTATCATTTCCAGGTGAAATAACAACAATTTCTACATTTGTGGATCCAGTTATCACCCTACTGACCACGCGGATTGTGGATTATACAATTACCGAAAGGCCCGAGGTGATTATTGATGACAACGCAACAATTCGTTTGACTGAATTTCCCTGGCCTGTAAAAAAAGAGTCTGTTGTAGAAGGGGATATTGTTTTGGGAGGGCTGATGATGGTACATGAAAGAGATGATTCGGTGACATGTGGACCTATAATGCCGCAGGGTGGAATACAGGCGTTGGAAGCAATGCTTTATACACTTGACAGGTTAAACGAGGGTCCTAACCAACTTTTACCCAACATCACACTAGGAGCTCACATCTTGGACGATTGTGATAGGGATACATATGGCTTAGAGATGGCTGTCGACTTCATTAAAGGTGAGTCTAATTTATTAACGTGCCATTTACATGAAGTTTATTAACAAGTTAAATTTACTCAGAAGATTATTACAAGAAATTTTCAACCTTATTTTACACTTGACAAAATAAGCTATAAATTCAAGCGCGACATTTACCAATTTCAGTTTATTTTACGCACCAAAAATTTATTTAATATACAATTTTAAGCGTTACAGGCATGAATAAATAATTTCTGTCCTTACGTAAACTAATTAAAAGTAATAATGGTTGGAAAGGTCAGTCACAATTTAAGTTTTAATTAAACCACATTGAATATGATGAAACGGATCCGCATAAATAATAATTACTACCACTCGTGGCTCTATAATTAAAATAATGAATTTGGATTTGAGTTCCGAGTAAATATCTCTTGTTCTGCAATTCCATAAATAATAAAAATATGTATGGAAATTTGTATTAATCCAGTTTATTCCAGTAAAATATTTTTATATTTTGTTCGTGTTGGGCCAGATGGTTTTGTCCAATATGTTTTGAAATATTTTTACGATAAGCGCGTGAGATATATTCTATCTATATTGAATCGAAACTAGATCAATGAAAATGTATGTGCTTTACTATGTCCCGATGGGGTAGAAAATCTATGCGTATTTACTTGGGTATTCAAAGGAGGGCACTCTAATATTTTATGCTACATAAATAAGTTGCTGGATACCGAACGTGTCTATATACTTTTGTTGTTCTTTCAATTTTATGATTATTTGATTCACTGGCTTTTGATGTAACTATGGAAAGGACCGTCTGTGCATAAATTCCAATACTAGTTTTATGTTACTTTGCTTCTTCAAGATTGAAAATATGTAAAATGTTTTGTGGATTTATTATTATATAGCAACACACTAGAGCAATTTTAAATGTTAAAAATGATGTAAAAACGGAATTAAATATAAGTTAACTAAAAAAAGAACAACTAAAATAAAACATTTTAATTCAAAATTTTAAATATTAAAATTGTTGCTACATAAGATATATAAAATTTAATAGAAAACTTATTTATAAGTATTGTTCTCTGAATGTGGAAACTTTTCAATAATATTTGTTCAGTTTTAAAATAAATACATATTAATAAAGATACCATTACATTCAAATTTGTCGTCAAAATGCTTCAAAACAGCAGTTTTCATCTCTTCATCGTCAATAAATCACCTTTCACTTTTTTTGTATTTTTTTTTCACATCTTATGTAATAAGGTAGCTTAATAAGCGCCATTTACTGTGGTATTTCTTTTGTTAAAATTAATCATTAAGATGCTCTTACAATCCCAAAAGATTGTGGCTATGATTTTTTTAGTTGACGGGGACGTTATTTTATACATTTCTTTTTGGACAGAGGATCATGATGCACGACCGAACTTACATTGATTTCTGTAACAACAGATTGCAGAATCTTTTCTTGTTCTCCGTCACAAATCTTCTAAAAAGATTAAGCAATTTATATAATAATTTACAATTAACTCAATGCTGTTTTTGAACTGAACGTACAAGTTTTGGGACTTATCTTGCACTCAGTTTATTTATACCCAAATGGTCATGGAGTATTTGACAAATGTATCCGATAGTCTTGAAATTGCTAATCATTTTCCTACTTTTAGTCGGCTATCACTTTAAACCAGTTCTTTAATAAAAACAATTGAATTTTTTGTGATTACTTCAACTGGTCATTCAGAACGTCATCTTCTAAAGATTCATAACCCATCTTAAACTTTTTGGTCTATTCTTTCACAGAGGGATAAGAAGGTGAATCTTTATCGTATACGCCATCCAATCTTTGTTAATTTTGATAAGAGGTAAGACTTTCCAATGTGAAAAATTTGATAACCGGTACTTATTTTTAATTGTGAATTAAATTATACTATTTCAGTTGATTTAAAACCATATGATAAAATTTTAGAAAACCTGTAGCTAGGCTATAGAAAAATGCTATAATAGTCAGCTGTGTTTTTTTTTTGGTTAACTTTATGATAATATAATTTTATTATACTTATTGCATGTTCTCTTTTTGTTGATAAATCACAAGTGAAAGTTTACTGATATTATAATAACCAGCTGTTGAAGATTGTGCCCATGCTGTATGGTATTCTATCTGTTATAAGTTAGTGTTTTGGATCAAATTTGTTTGGGTACATTGGTTTACTACCAGAAAATAGCTTTGTTGTATATTACGTTTAAGTTTTTTTTAATTTGTTTATTAATTATATCTACATCGTTTTAAACCACATCTTAATATTTTAGTCTATAATGTATAATGTATAATAAATATATAATAATAATGTATAAGATTTTAACATATTAAGCCCTGCCATTACTTAATGTTTTGGTGCCTACTGGACCGGGTGATTTCTCGCTTACTTAAAATTACACATTCTGCGTTGCGGTAATGCCTTCTGGCCCTAATGTCACGTGGTAATGATGCATGGATTGATGCCATAACGTGTTAAGTCATTCCTTGTCATAGCAATTTGCTCAGAATATAGCTATAAGTTAGCGTTTATTAATTATATTAATTTTTTATGCGTAACTTTAGGGTCCATACAGATTTAAGTGAATCACGCTGTAAATACACCTTGGCTAAATCTTACTGCCCAAAAACTCTCACGTGTTTTTTATGTAATTTGCTTCTTCTTTTTACTCAGTAAGAGACACATACACTCGTGTTTTAGGGTATGCACCCATCATCAGTGTGACTAGCATCTCACTGGTTGAAGAGATTTACATAAAATCACAGTAACTATTCAACACTTTATATTTAGTAATGTGTTAAAGGTGGTTACGCAATGTCCCCTATAAAGAAAAACGTTAAACTGTTTGTGTTTGGTTAGGAAATCAGTTAAATGCTAGGCACACTGACAATAGGTGCGTACCCTGAAACACAAGTGTGTGTCTCTTACTAGGTAAAAAAGAAATGTACATACAAGTATATTATTTATTAATTTTAACGGTTAAATTCTTTTTTGTTGAAATTTCAAACTTTGTTTATTTTAAAAGATACACAATTAAATGCAAATTTGCGTAAATAATGTGGTTCATATTGTTCTAGTGTAAAGTTTTGAGTAAATTTGTGTTTTTTTGTTGTTAATTATTCAAATAATATCTTAGAGAGTTAAAACTAGTCTCAAACGATGCAAAATTTAATGCATCTTGAAACTATTATTGTAGATTTGCGTAATTAACTTGGTTTTTATAGTTTTAGTACAACGTTTAAAGGAAACAACCAAAATTTCTTAGAAAGTGTTGATTTTCTTGTTTAATTAACAAATATGACCCTAAATTGCTGAAACTAGTTTTAAATATGCAAAAATTTAATGTAAATTTACTTTATTAACTTGGTTTATTCATTATTTTTTGAATAAATAGTCAAAAACTGTAAAAATAGCAATTTTAATTTTAACACAACATTTTTTGTTCCATCTTTTGTTAAATAATCAAATAATATCTTAAAAATTTAAAACTAGCTTTAAAATACGCAAAATTTAATGTTTAAACCACCAGTTAATTTATCAACTGTGTTTCCGCCCGCTCACCCGATTGTTTGTTATTAAAAAAAATTGTTACTTTATCTCTTTCTTCTAACTTAATGACATCTGTAAGACATTCTCTTATGTTTGTTAGCTGCAGGAACACGGAAAGTGGTAGTAATATGTAATTCCTTAAAAATAAATATTCGGACGGGTGGGCGGGGACATTTTTTAAACCACCGTCCCAGAATTTATCAATTGTGTCCCCGCCTACCCACCCAAATGTTTGTTATCAAGGAATTAGTTGCGTCACTTCCCTTTTCTTACTTACTGACATCTGATAGTAATTCGGTTATGTTTTTTTAGCTGCAAGAACACTGGAGGTGGTAGTAATATGTAATTCTTAAATACAGAAGTGGGTGTGCGGGGACACTTTTTTAAACCACCGGTTTAGAACTAATTGACTGTGTTCTTGCCCACCCACTCATGTGTTTGTTATCAAAGAGTTAGTTGCGTCACCTTTTTCTTCTAACTTAATGACATCTGTCAGTCACTCTGTCATGTTTTTTAGCTGCAAGAACACTGGAGGTGGTAGTAATATCTAATTCCTTAATGATAAATACTGGTGCGGATGAACAGGGACACTTTTTCAAATTACCGACCCAAAACTTATCAACTGTGTCCTCGTCTACCCACCCAAGTGTTTGTTATCATAAAATTAGTTGCGTCACCTTCTTCTTCTAACTTAATGACATTTGTCAGTAACTTTGTTATTTTTTTTTTGCTGCAGGAACACTAGAGGTGGTTGTAATATGTAATTCCTTCATGATAAATACTGGGGCGGGCGGGCGGGGATTTTTTTTTTATTCCCAAAATGTGTCACTTTTAATGCAAAATAGCAACAATAATAATTTGTTTCTTGTTTAATCATCAAACAATATTGTAAAGAGTTAAAATTAAATTAAATGCAGAATTTAATGTGGATTTACATAAATAACTTGGTTTATATAAGTCCGGTAGAAAGTATTGAGTACATAATCAGAAACTGTTAAAAAAAGTTTTAATGCAAATGTCAAATGTGTTTTTTTTTAATCAAATCATCAAATATTATCCTAATAACTTAAAACAAGGTCCAACAATTTTTTAAATTTAAGATACTGCAAACTATCCATTTGGAAAACGGCACTTACCACAACGCCAATACACTCAATCAACATGCATATACCCAGAAAAGATCTACAGAATCTACTACTACAGGATAAGATGTCCACCCTTGCTGTATTTATAGACATTGAACGTGCATTTGACAAAACCACTTTAAAAACAGAAATAGCCCTAACGACACTATAACAATAATAATATTTATTTCTTAAAGAAACCATACATAACAAATAAATACATAAACAATAGAAATAAATAAAAAAACGTAATTTGACATAAATTTTAATAGATATATATAATATTAGTTTAATAATAAAATTTACAATAATGCCGCAAAAAAATGCTGTACGCTGTACGGTTCTATGTTAATTAATAGCTTTTTTATTGCACATACAAACTTACTGTATAATTGTATTTCACTATAGTAAAATGACTACTATTGTTTTAAAATAGTTTTGATTTTTGAGTATAAACAGAATGCATTCTATAATGTAAATTGCTAGGAATGTCAAATAGTTATTTTGCTTAAATATACCTCTACAACTTTTAAGCTTAGACATTAGTCTAATAACACTCTTTTGTGTTTTAAATACATGATTGGTATGTGAAGAATGTTTCCAAAGCATTACACCATATTTTATAATATAAAAAAAAATGTGCCGTAACAGTTACAGAGTGTAAACAAAGCTCTAGAAAGTTGTTGCCAAAAACCGCCTTTAACTATTACTACTATATGAAATAATATAATAGACAACCTAACTTAACAACCAAATAATCTAGGTCTTTACACAATTTTATTGTCTACGCAGATGACAAGATTTTGCTAAGTGACAAATTTGAAGGTGTACAAATGCAAAGCTCCTCAGTTTACCCTTAAAAAACAAAACTGGTACTTTTAACAACAACAATAAAAAACTAAGAAAATTGGCAAACTTAAAGATGAGATGTAATAAGTAAAGCTGGGAATTATATGCAGTCAAAAGGTTAATCATATGCGCATATAGATGCACGCAATTTTGCCAAAACATGCACTAACTCTGCTAAATTTAGTAAAAAAATAAACATAATAAAAAAACATGCAGGCATTTGATTAATATAATTGATGTAAATATGTGCTGTAAAATGTTTTTTAAATTATTAATTTATTCAAAAATCTTTAAGTTATAAAAAAAATTACAATTATTATTAACAAGTAAGAAATGGTTGAAAAACGCTCAACTAAGTTGTAGGACCAAAATTGCATTTGCACGTGTTGTTTACATATAAAATCAAAATATTTTTTTAAAAGCAATCTTGGCCTTTACTTAAAAATAATTTAAAATTATTGCAATTTGTTTTGGTAAAATTTCAAATGTGCACAAAATATGCGAATATCCATCAAATATGCACTGATATGCAACTTTTATGGAAATATGCTCAAAAACTCAAAAATATGCAAAATATGCAAAAAAATATTGAGTTTTGCCAGTTGTTTTCTTTTTATTTGTGTAGATACAAAATTACTTAATTGGCATATAAATATTATAGAATATGCAAATGCTTAAAATCCCAGCTTTAGTAATAAGGTATGTATTTTGTTTTGGCAATGCAGACAGACTGTTCACAAGACATGGTGAGTGTTTTAAAAAAAAAGTACTATGGCAATACACTAGCTGTTATAAAACCTATGTTCACCTATGGGACACTGGTTAAGTGGCAAAAATTAAGGTAAAAACATACGCCAACCAACTAAATCAAATGCAACAAATGTCATCTTTAAAAATAATAGGCGAAATATGAACAATCTTAACTGCAACCAAATAATGGTATGCTTGCTATGTCAAAAATATACCTGCACTAACAGCACTGTGGCTGCATGTAGCCGAATTCTGGTTGGACCTAATGTTTCTCATTTTGTATTTATGAGATCCCACAGTATACAAACAAATAAACACAAAAAGCAACGTGAGGTCAAGGACAAACTTCTTTAGATCTTCACCTATGACTTAAGAACTTTTTAAGGTCTACTCTCAAAACCTGGACGTATCTTTATTTTTAGGAACATGTACAACTATCCATTAAGCTTAGATAGCTAAGATAAATATGGGGCAATAGAAATAATAACCCGAGCAGCAGAGTAGCAGTTTTAGCTATGAAAAAGTCTTAAACACATCAAGGCTAATATCAGAGTGTCATCATAAATTTACTTTGGCAGCTTGGTTTAAACCCTGAATTACTAAAAAACTTCAATATTATACTAAAAGCAAATATATGCAATACTTTTAAAGTATTGTGGTGCAATAGCCCGGGCTGTAGACAAGCAATAGAGGCAAATATTGTTTTAAACTCAAAACGGCTGACTACTATTTGCAGCTGTCCAGAAGAAAACTACTGCAGGGCATTCTTAACTAAGAAACCACATGCATTTTACAGTGCAGACAGCTTAATATGTAAAGGATATGAAATAATAATAATAATAATAAAAATATACTTTATTATTTTTTTTACATAAGAATATTACAAAAAATAAAAGTAATAATAGATGACAAAACAACCGCGCACGTATTATGTACTATGTACTTGCCCGGTACTCTCAATTGCAAAATAGTTTATGCTACTGAATTGTTGGTTTGACATGAACAGGATAAAAGAAACCTCTTCAAACAATGTTCAAGCATCTTTAGCTACTTAGGCTAACTGTGTGCAGGGGCAATAGAGTGAGGTTACTATTGGAGGAAATACAAAACTTTTAATAAATCTTAACTGCAGTAAAAATGGTTTAACTTTTAACTAAATTCAGATTTCAAAATATACGTAATTACCCAAGTATGACATTTGCCACAATAACAGATTATAGCTTATATTAGTTGCAGGTGTGCGTGCAAGTTTAAGCAAAACAATTTTTATTTCAAATAAGATGTTGTAGATGCCACAAATCTTTTAGATGATTGTAAGTTCAGCACTGTGTAAAATTTTGCTATTGGGTGATTTTTGAAAAACATATATATTTAAAACTCAGATGCAGTTGCATTTTAGTGTTTTTTTCTTGCATTCACCTTTGACACATTTAATAAACCAAATTAAAGTGGTATTATTGTACTAACAGTGCGTTCAGGTATCAATGTTTATATTGTATTGTAAATGTCCCAAAACGCCGTTTCTACACCTGAAAATTTTCTGTAGACTTGCATAACTTTATAATTTAAAACCAAATAGACTATATTACAATAACAATTAAATAAAAAATATAGCTCAATGGTAAAGCACTTGCATATCATGCGAGCAGTCCGGGGTTCGATCCCCGAAATATGACTGAAATGATAACTTGCTCTTTATCCACCATTGTGGTTCGGAAGTCACGTATTAAGCTGTTGGTCCCATCAAATCACTTTAAACAAGTCGTAGACTTACTGTGGCGATGTAAAATAGCCGTAAAAAGCATAATAATAATAATAATAATAAAAATGTAATAAAATCACAAAAAGTGTTCTGGAATGGACGCCAGTACATATTATAATCTTATAGTTTTTTCGATTTGAGTCGGACTGAAATTAATACAAACAAAAACTGAACTAAGAATAGTTTAAAGACATAGACCAAGATCAAAAAATAGGTGACAAATTAGAAAATGTATTTAAAAATGGACAGAACAGATAAAAAAATTGCAAACACAGAAATGAACAAAACAACAGAAGAAAAATAAATACAATTCAAACGCACGAACAAAAATAAAAAATAAAATATGAGATAAATAGAGTTATAAGATTTGCTAAAGCAAAATGGTTCTTTTAAGAACGCGCCAAAATAAAAGACTAGGACAAGAAACACAAAATGTTTCAACTAAAAATTAAAAAAGCAATAAGCTTTAAGCAAAGCATACATTATCTAGGACAACATTAGAAACTGCAATAACAAGCTGATCCTGGAAATTAAAGACAAACTGATTTAGCTAGATAAAATCCCCAAAAAAATTTTAAAACTACTCTAGCCAAATGCAATTATAACAAACACAGTTGTTTAATGTAGTATATCATACTTACAAAAACTGGTTCAAATCAACCTTGGTAGTAATACCAACAACAAAATAATACAGATAAATGTAGCTACTATCGTACAATCACTGTAATGAGTCACGTTTTAAAAATATTTTACGCATTGTACATAATAGAATATACTAATAAATAAAAGAACATATAGGGAAAACATTTAGATTCCGCAAAAGCTTGGAAATGAGGAAATTTTTATTTAACTTACAAGTCATAATACAAAGATGCAAAGATGTAAACTAGAAAATAATAAGAAACATCAAAATAGATGACAAGGGTTTCAAAGTTTTTTGATTATATGCTCTGCATAAATGTTAAATATTAGTGGAGATGACGTGTTTTTTTACCTATTTTTTTATTGTTTAAAAACTCATAGTTTTTATCATAGTTAGCTGATGGTTTATTCAGCAAACAGTGCCATTTATTTGAAAGACCCAGGTTGGTACACAACAATAAATTTCCTTATCTTTGAAACCGTTACTATGCGGTCCCTTGTTTATTTTTATTTTTTTAAATTTTGGTTTATACTACTACTTTTTTATATGTTTTACAACTTTTTTTAACACCCTATAATATTTTTTACTCACATGACATATACCTAAATTTTAAATGAAAACATTACAATTAAATTTAAAATAACGTTTTAGGTTATTGTTTTTTTTAATTACTTTTATAACATTTATGAAATGATTGAAGTATATTAAAATTAGAATATTTCTGAATAATATTTGAATCTGGCTTTATGCGTGATATTTGATTATTACAAACATTATAGGACATTGATAACTTAGTAAACAGGTTTTTACCGACTTTCGTTAGCATATTTAGCGGGTTTTAAAGTTACGCGTTAAAAAGCAAGTGGTCATCAGTAGAAAACGTTCATTAAACCAAAATCTCCTTTAAAATTGTTTGCGGCAACATAAGTTGTAAAAAAACACCTTGAAACTTGTTTAAAAAAAATGTGGGAAAATAATCCAATTTAAAACCGACAAATAACAAATTTGCTAAAACAGTCAAATGCCAAAAAGATAATATCTGGTTTGTATAACAGAAGCAGGATAATTGTTTTTCAGCAACAAAGATGACAAATCCAGACTTAGACTCAACACTTAAAATTATAATTTTTAACTATAAAAGTAATAATCTTCAAACAGGTTGCATAATGTGGCTTTAATTGGACTAAAAACGGAATAACAATTGCCTGGAAAATATACATAAAATCATAATAAACTTTTAGCTTGTTTTTTTATAGTTTTAAGAAGACGTTTTTAATTTTGGCTGTAAAAGTGTAAAGAATGGCCTCATTCTTATTGTCGACAGACGCAAAGTAAATGACTGCTAACATTGGCAACTGAATTAGCTTTTATAAGCAATATTGGAAATTATAATCAACGGTTTTTGCGTCAAAAATATTAGTTAAAAAGTTCTTTTGATTTCTTTTACTCAAATAGTTTGATTTTTAGTTTCTTTTGTTTTTCGAAGGAGTTGGACAGTATGGACAGTAAGGGTATTTCTTACTCATCAGGACCAGACAATGTGTTTTATTGGATTAAACAGGAGCTTTCCTCCTCCATGATGATACAGTAGCTTGAAATCTACAATCTAGGAAATTAGTGTTACCAATATGTTAAAATTTTTGTTAAAAGTTTTGGTTTAAAATTTTAAACTGTTAGTGAATAATTGTTAAAATTCATATTTGTACTACGAGTAAATATTTGGTTAGATGGCAATGTCGTTAAAATTTTTTGTATAAAAATGCAAACATCTGTGACATTTTGCCTGTATTGTAAAATGTCTAAATCAAGTATTTAAATAGAGTTTAGGAGATGTAGTCTAGTTTTTGATGCTTCTCTCTACACATAATATAAGATTTATATAATATGCAAAAGTTGAACAAAAGTAAAAATGTTTTTGAAATCCAAGGTTCTTAGATATTTTTGACCCTATATGAACAACATGTTTGTTCGAGAAAAGATTATGTGAGATAGTAACCCCTAGAAGACAAATTGAAAAAGATTTAGATAAGGATTTGTGGTTTAATTTAATATTTAATACTAATATATGACCAGTATGGTCATCTGGTGAGATAAAGAATAGGTAAAAAACTTGGAAACCCATTGATTTTTAGTACTGCATTTTAGAGTTAAGCTCATTTAAAGTATTTAACAGTTTTCTAATAATAAAAGTCTCAATTAGACTATTGAAGGCACTTTGCAAAGCTTACAAATTGTTAATAGGATTGCCATCCATCTCACTGACGTTGGTAATAGCCGATGTCTTTCGAGAGAACCAAGCGATGTTGCTTGGAAGAGTGGCGATGGTATACTGCAGTACCAGGTTTGCAGTAGTTTTAGGAGTTGCGCTAACTTGTTTCTTGTTTCTAAGAAAACCGTTGTTACGTGGTTTGAAAACGTGTTTGCCAAAATTAGTAATTTCACTGATGCCGGGTTGTTCTGGTAGAATCTGCGCTACTTTTTCTGTTGATTTTCTAATACTAGAAATTGTCTAGCGCTAGAAATATTATTCTTGTAAGCGCTGGTACCTTTCGAAGATTTTTATTTATTCCAACCTTTGTAGATACACTGAACAACCAGAGTAATTAAGTGAGTCGTTACAGTCACAATTAACACATGCTGCTTGCAAGTCACGCGGTTTAGTAAACGTTGATGAGGCATTGTTTTTGGCATATTTGAGGTATTGTCTTGCAATGCATAACAATTTGATGTTACATGCTCTTAGCTCTGACACCTGTGGCACTAAGCAAGCTTGTTAATGCTAATATATTTGTTTCATGTAACTTTATTTTTAAACAGCTTGATGACAGTGGCTTGGAACCGTTTTAGAGTATAATCAACGCTTGTAGTTGTTTAATACATGAGACTTTTTATTTGGTTTATTTTATATGTTTTATTGATTATATACTTATGTTTATCTTGTAGCGTGTTTTATTTTATACGTTTTAATATTTTTTTAATACAGTTTTTTAGTAAGTAAGCCATGATTTTATTTTCTTGATGTTATTAGCAACGAAAATAGTGTTGTCAGAAAAAATATATTTTATATTAGAGAGATGATGTAAAAAATCATTTCTATTAATTTGTTAATATTTTAAATTAAACTTTATTATTTACAATAAATATTCTATAAATGAAAGATGTAAATTAAATTAAAATTTATTATTTACAATAAAATTATTATGGCTATTCTACAAATGATAGTTATTCTACAATAAATAGCTATAATCTGATAAATAGGTTTTTACTTTATCTAAAGTGTAATCTTTTTAGAACAAATCTAAGAATTTGATTTGTTTTTTTTGTGTATGTATAAAAATTAATTTTACCATTAAATGTATTTATCAAAAATTTTCTTATTTTGTGAGTGCTTACAAAAATCTCTAGACATACCATTATTTTTTTTTTAGAAGTGTTTTATGTTTATTAATATTTATTTTTACAGAACTTTGTATTATTATAGGTGGTATTTGTTTTTTTTCTATTAGTTTATGTGTTAATAGATGCTTTCCTTTCACTGTTTTGGACGGTTCCGAACAATTCTGTGCTTGACGCCCCATGTACCTTTCACAGAGAGCGCGACGGCCCAACTTGTTCCTAGTTTCCTTCTCCTCTCCTGCATGCACCACCTACCACGACGGTGCATCACTACGGTTCTGTGCGTCATGCCTCTTGAAAGGAAAGCAGTAAATGTGTGTCTTATTGGTATCATGAGTGGTTGCTGGTACTAATGCTGAAGTTTATTTTTACTTTACAAAATACCACTATTTTTATCAACATTTTGTTCCACACCATCAATATTTTGTTCAATACATGGATGAATAGAGTAGTGGCAATGTTACCGTTTAAAGTGAATCGTAATACATCTATAAAATAATACAGTACATCTATAAACATTTTCTTAATAATTTTTTATTAGTAATAGCAGCCTTTATTTTAAAAATTGAATCTCCACTTTAGACTTAATTATGACAAATAATTCTCTAAAAAAGCAAATATTAATTTTCTCATAGAAATCTTCACAAATGAATTGAGATTGATTTTGTAAAAATGTAGGGAAAAAACAGATTGAAATTTAATAATAATTGATATTGAAATAATTGGGTAGAAGGACAGGAAAGGCTAGACCGATAACCCTTTTCATATTCACCCTTGGGTTATAAATAACAGATATTAATAATTCTGTCAATTCAAAGCAATTAAGTAAAAATAATATAATAACTTATCTAGTATTGATTGTTCTTTGGTTTATTTTTTTTAAATATTGCTTAGCAACGTTTAAAAATGTTAATTAACACCGCTGTAAAAAATGTTCAGAATACGGCTATTAATTAATATAGTGAACATTTTTCATTAACTTTTATAATTTAAATTTAAATAATTGTTTTGAACATATTAATTATTAGTTATTATTGTCAATCAATTTTGTCGAATTTATGTCATTTTCAAGAGTTAATTATATTAAAATTGAGTGAAACTAAAATGTAGGTTTCTTGTTGGAAAACATTATAATATATACGCTTTTTTTGTTGTTATTCTACGAATAGTGCCATTGAATTTTTTTGTCCAACAGTTTGGCAAATTTTAAACAAATATATTGTAAATAAGCCATTAATCAAAGTTATTACAGTCATATTTGTTTTTATTACAATTTGTCTGAAAATATTTATTATTTTAGTTTTTCATGTTAAAATCGTATATTATTTATTAATTTATATTATTTCTTAACACATACAAATAATAATGAATATATACAAAGCAAGGTTCATTGTTAAGTTTTGTTTGCGATAATGGTTGGATATGTTGATGAAGGGTCGAGGAGAAAGTTTAAAATTTATGTAGGATTACGGGATCACTCCGAATTATTAGGATCACTTGTAATTCAATATTGAAAGGATTATTTGTAAATTTTGTATGTAACTTTAGATTCGCACGGCCCAGGAAGTTGTTGTTTTATTCATACATACAATGCCATTTGTTGAGTTATTTTATAGAACATTGTATTTCATCTCGCATTTACGAAGAAATCTTACTATATGCATATAAATTTATTATTCCTAATACAGTTGACGTATACTTTAATTATATTAGACGTATCTTCTGTTACATATTAACGCAGAAACATCAATACATAAGTTTTAATGGAGTTGGATTCAGAATTAAATTAATATAGTTTTTCAACATCAATTGCATTAATTAAAGAATTATATAATGATATTTATTCTATGAATATTGTATGATCTATATTAATTATTATAAATTATTTTGTATTTGTAATATTTGTTGAATGAAATTTGTATACCGTTATGTGAACTCACGTACAACATAACAAAAATTAACCATTTCAATTTTAGAGTTGTAGCTATTTGTTTTCAATTTATTTTTAATACGATCTGTTATCCAGGTATTACGTAAATATTTTATCCCTCTAGGATTGTAAATTAAAATATCAGTTGTTTGAAAATATTGGCATGTTTTTATTGTAAATCAAACATAAACAATTCAAATCACGTTATAGCATATTTGTTTATTAAATACTCTCATCCAATATGACTAGAAAATTATTCAAATATATAAATTAACATTTTAATTAAAAGAAATATTTTTTATGGGTTTAATTAAAGTTAAATAATTTTAATAATTTTACATTTATAATATAATATTATTGTTTGTTATTTTTTGGCAATAAAGAAAACCTTCTCAAAAAAATTATGTTAATGAGTTTAATAAAATATGTTTTTAATATTTTTAAAATAAGTTAGAAACAAATGTTTTAACAGTTTATTATTAAATGTTTGATAATAACTCTATTTTTAATAAATATTTCTTATTACTAACATGTTTCTAACATTGTTAGTACTGAATATTGCCAATCATTCTGAAACAGTGTAGCTCAAAGGATATTGATAAAATATTATTATATTTTTTTACTTTGTTATCCTCTTGGCAGAAAAGTTATCATCATGTTTTACTGCTGATTATTACTCTGAGGTTCTTTATTATTATTTTCTTTTTTGGAGGTTTGGGAGCGGAATCTTTTGAAGACTATGTGTTAGATTCACTTTTACGAGAAAAGTGTTTTGCCGTTTTTCTCAGTATTGAATGCCTAGTTCGAGACCTTTTGGCTTATGCAGCTTTTTTAAAGATTGGGATTTAGGAGATGGTTAAGATTTTACTCTAAAAATTGTAACTTGGGATCCGGTGTTATTAACTTTAAATTAGGGTTTGGTTACTTGATTCTCCGATTGTTTGTAGAAGACATTTTTTTTGTTTGGCTTGTCGAATTGGGCTAGATCAAGATCGAGATGATTTGCTAGATTATCAAAATACTTTCCGCCTGATAATTTTTTTTTGTTTTTGACAAATCATGCATAGAGCTCCAAGGAGCTTTGTCAAAAAGTTAATTGATTGAGGTGACAACTTTTTTTTTCATGTTGGGGACGCATAAGTAAGCGTGGGTCTGACAATAGATGCGTGAAACTGGATTTTGTTTTAGAGCGACAGGTCACTTTTCTGACGCATTATTGGAACAAAAAGGTTTTGTGTCATTATGGCTTTATCAAGAATGGTCTGCACGTGCAATTTGTACGTGAGTCTCTTGTCAAAAATAACTCCCTGCTACTTAGTACGTTGTTAAGGTAGACGTTTTTATCAGAAGCGATTTGTTGCCGTGTGGAGAGAACAGCTTTGGTTTTTTTCTGGATTTACTTTGACTTGCCACTTTTCAACCATTTTTCAAGGTTGTTGGTGGTTTTTTCTAGTTATGAGGTGACTATTGCAAGTGACCTTAAAGAGTATGTAAGCAACATATAAGTTAATTAGCAGCGGAAATAAAATGGAGTTTTGAGGAATTTTTGCCGTAACTTGTTGTAAAATAAATATGCGCTTTTTGAGCTTTACTGCCAGAGTCTTACAAAACGCAGAGAATAGTTTATTCTGTACTGTTTATAGAAAAGTCTTTTGTCTCAAATTTTGTCAATGGTTTTTTTGACGTCGACGTGATCTTCTTCAGTCTAAATCTTTTGATTATAAGCTCTATCACGCGGTTTAATTAATGGACAGCTGAATGTTCTCATCTGAAACTATGATGGTGAGGAGGGAAAACGATTGTTAGTTTCTGTGTAGTTCTGGATTCTGGTTTAAGATCAGCATTCCTATCACCTTGCTTAAGATAAATATAAAATTGATAGGCCGGAAGTTTTGAGGACGTTGTATTGAAATTTTACAATTTTTAGTATTGTTACGTTTTAAACGTTTTTTTGAAAAGCTACATGGCTGTGGTGGGTGGATTTGTCTGGACTCACTACTTGCAACCTTTTTTACTCTATTTAGCTAAACAACGCTCAATCTTTAGGTTTGTTCTTTAGATGTTCCACGCCGTTTTGATGCAATTTTGAGGATTAATTTACTGCACTTGGGCTGCAACAGTGGCACAACTCAAAAATGCAATTATTGAAGTAAATACAAATAACAATGTGAAAAATGTGGTTTTTAAAGCAGCAATACTGGCATATCTCTCGCATATTATTTGGCTGCTAGATGGCAAAAGTGTTTCTATTGCATTTTCTAAATTGGTATTAATGTGGGCTGCAATACTGACATTTCTTAGTATGTTTCAATTGCTTGGTCCAGATGTCAATACTGGCACATTTTGAGTTATGACGGTGTTGCAGACATATATTGTTTTCTTTTGTGACACATTTCGTGTTATGTCAATGTTGCAGAAATATATTTAAACTCATTTAACTTGAAACTGAATTTTTTGAGTTGTGCTACTATTGCAGCCGATGAGCGATATGTTGATGTAATTTTGAATGTGCTTATAGTTTGTTTATGTTAAGACTGCAGTAGTAGTTGTTATGGCAACTGGAAAACAATGCTCTGGTTGGCTTAAAAGCTTACCCAATTTACAATAGAATATCTACCAGGTTAAAACAAAGCTACTAGTAATTGAATAAATTTAGTTAACAATTTTTACTATTTAATATTTATTGATTTTTTTGCGTTATTGTAAATAGTTAACGCATTTGTAAATAATTATTTGTATTTTAACTTTAAATTACAATTTCTTGTTGCTGACAAACAGTATAACTTCAGAAACCTAAATATAAGTAAACGTCATTCAATTCTAAGAGTTGTTTTTAATAAATTTTAATATTAAAAATTACTAATATACATTTTTATTGAACATATTAATATTTAATTAAGAAGCAATAAACTACATCGTTTCTGCTTTAAAGTTTTTAAATAATTTAAAATCATTTTATTATAATATAATTAACAAAGTGAAGTTAGCTGTATTATAATACCAACAAGGATATCATGCAATTACAGTTGTGTGACACTAACTTTATAAACCACTCCCATCACTGCAGTCTTAACGCGGACAAACTATAGATTAGGCACATTCATTACTATTGATTTGGAGGGTACCACCGACATTTTTGGGAGTCTCAGCGCTTAGTTGAATTTGTGTACCGACTCATACAACAGCATAATGTTAAGGTAATGTTTGATGAAGAACTCACTCTTCTACTTTCCCCATTTTCATCTGTAATGCTGTTAGCGGACCGTTACATGAAGCGCATCTGGCCGGAGTGCCTTTGGGGCAGGCTGCCGATTGGAGACGTCCAGCGCAATTGGGGCAAATGATATTAGTGGTGTAATATCATTAAGCGGTATGCCCGCTGACACTTCTGGAATTGAAGAATGCGGTTGTTTTTTACATCGGATTTGATGACATTAGCGGGGTTGGGGTATGAGGCAACAGGCCTTGCGGGTATCAAGATTAGCCGCTGATGACTGTTTGTTTGCAGTTGTTGAAGGCAGCTGGAGGTAGGCTAAAAGCTTTTCAGATTACTTAAACGGGGGTGACTTACTCTTGGATTGTTTGCGTTTCTTTTTATATCCTTGGACCAACTGGTACTTTTCGTTGTTCAGAATGGGCTTTTTGATGGCAGTAACTGACAGTGTCTTTGGCTGAGACGGTCTGGAAGTTGGAATTGGAGTTCTTGTCCGTTTAGATGTTTTTAGGCTTTTTTTATCAGCCAACGGAAGTGGTGATTGCGGTTAGCCTCGGTTATAAGCGGGGCTTGGCGTTTGACATTGCTATTTCTTTTGTAAGATTGGCGGCTGCTTTGCCTTTCTGTATTTTGGTAAAAATTGATAGTTTCGGCTTGCGTGGCATATGTGGCGGTGAGTATTGCGATGGTGCTTTAAAAAGCCTCAAATTTTATTTTGTAAGCTATTTGTTTCAAGATAGTTCTTGAAGAAAATTTAAGATAAATAGCATCAATAACTATGAGTATCTATTGGCATTAATAATTTTTGACATTGGTTTGCAATTATAATTATAGGGTTTCAGGTAGCTGAATTAATACGTGGAAGATTTAGAAAGTCTTCCAATGCATAAGGTTTTGCTGCTTGCTATCAAATGTGTGCTTTTTTAATTTAATTTTGTATGAACATGATTGTTTGCCAAGCAGTCCAAGGTATTTTAAAGATTCTTCTCCAACATCACATATCACAGGCAATGATTTTTTTCTTGCCTTGTGTTTTAAGTGTTAAAGTATTGCCACATACAGTTAGATTGGAAATATCAAAGTTTTTACTGTTTGTTTTTTAATATTTATTGTTATGTTAGTATTATTCTAAATATCTTGTAGGTTCCGCATTATTTTTGCAATCTTACATCTTCTATTTATTTTTTTGGAACATCCACGTCATTTGTAATTGTTGCACCTAGATTTATAAACTGCAGCACCACATGCAACTGTACAATACGCATGATATCCGTCCTGTTGTTATTTAGACAATCTACAATTATAATTTTTGTTTTGTAAAACAATAGTTTTAGGTGGAAACTTTTTTGGTCTAATTTTTGATATAACGGTTGTAACTTTTGATCCATGTTCTCAAAAAGAACTGTGCTGTCGGTGTATTGCAAATTGCTTATTTTTACACCTCCCAAAACAATGCCTTACAACCAGTTTTGTTCTTTTTTTAGAAGGAGTTGATTCTTGATATTTTAAGAGATTGCACTTCTAATGTGTTTGCAAATGTAGTTTAAATTTGAATATAAAATTTCAATTCTTGCGTCTAGTAGAAATTATTGCGGTGTCAAACCGCCGTTACTACTCCCGTTCAAGTTCAGTGTTCTTATTTTTTAATTTTATGTTTTAAATGATTGGTTTATTCCTGGTAAACCCTTCTTGGAATTTCTAAATACCACCATATAAATATCAGAAAAATGTATATTAAATTCAGTCTTTCAGCTACTTATGCTTGTTATACAATTATATCTTTTAGTTTTACCTTTGCTTTGTCAAGTTTTGTAATTTGTTTTAAAATACAGTACCGTAATTGCAAGATAGAACTCTTATATTACAATTAAAGTATTTTATGCGGAACAGGCTTGCTTGTAGAAAATGATGGACACAATTTTAACGGATGATGAGGTTGATAGAACAGAAAATGATGTGTCTGATGATTCAGAAATCGATTAAGAGGAACGAATGCTACATGAAAGCAATTCTGAACAAAAAATTTCTCTTGTTGATAAAAATAACATAAATTACAGTTTGTTTTTTATTAGAAAAGACAGGAAAAACCTATTGAAAAAAAATGCTAAAACTAAGCTGAACATTTGAAATTAGATAAGAAAATATCATAAAACGTCTTTATGGTCCTTCTCAAGCAACTAAGTCGATGAAAAATATACAAAAATATGGAATTATTTTATTAATAATTCAATAATTACTACAATCACCAATTGTACAAATAAATATATTGCAAAAGTTTCCGAAAATTATGTCAACTCCAAAAATGTATATCCAACTAATTATATTGAACTTTGTGCTCTCTTTGGACTATTGTATATGGCTGCAGTTTGTAAAAGCAATAGTCAAAATTTTAAAGATTTGTGGAGAATTGACGGCTATAACATTGAAATAATTCATTTTACCAAGTCGCTTTAAAGGATTTGAGTCTTATTAAAATGTATTTGTTTTGATGACATTGAAACTCAAAGTAAAAGAAGAAAAATAGACAAACTTGCTTTGATTCACAAAATATTTGATATTTTCAATCTAAATTACCAGAATGGTTACCAAATTTTAGAATTTGCTACAATAGATAAAATTTTAGCATCCTTTAGAGAAAAATGCAGTTTTAGAGTATATATAACATACAAACCCAACAAATATGGTTTGAAAATTCTAGCATTATGAGATGCTAAAATGTTTTATACTAACAAACTGAAAATATATGCTGGAAAGCAACCGGTCGGGCTTTATAAGGTTTCCAATGCATTTGATGTGGTTTATAAGCTCTGTGAGCATATGTTTGGTTTAAACAAAAATGTTACCATAAACAATTAGTTTACATCAGAGTTTCTGGTTTGAAGTGTACTGCAGGAACATAAACTTACTATCATTGGCACCATCAGAAAAAAATAAAAGGGACGTGCTTTTAGGATTTTCAAAACCTTCCCCTCGACCAGCTTGTACTAGCATGTTTGGGTATTCCAATGACCTTATATACCAAAAAAAAAAGGAAAAATGTACTTTTGGTATCTACTTTACATCATAATGATGAAATTGATAGTGAAATTCTGTAAAAACCGGCAATTATTGTTGATAATAATAAAACCAAGGAAAGCTTTGACACCGTTGATAAGCTACGCGCCAGTTATGATTGTGACAAAAATACACAAAAATGTCCGATGGTGATTTTTTATTCTATGTTAAACATAGCTGGAACTGATTCGTCAATTATATATTCTGCAAAAAACTCAGAAATTAGGATATTAAGACAAATTGTTTTGATGGATTTAGCAAACGGCTTACTGCAACCACACTTGCAAGTTAGAGTAAGTATGTTTAATTTTCCACGAAGCCTTTCATTTAGGATACAAAAGGAGTTTAAAACTCAAACTCAATCTTTTCAACAGAATATTATTATTGGAAGATGTTTTTATTGTGATAGAACAAAAAACAGAAAAACAAGGTTTTCTTGTTTCAAATGTAGAAAGCATATGTGTTTACAGCTTATAACAGCAGTCTGCAAAAATTGCAGGGATACTTCATTCTGTACCGAATAATTTAATGTTTGTTATTTATTTCAATTAGTATTAATTCAAATTACCTTATTTTTATTGTAAATTTTTTGTTTTAAAATATTTGATTTGAAGCGTATTATATATACAAAATATATATTTTAAGTTTCATTTTATTTTTTTATTAATAAATCATTTTTTTATTGCAATTAAGTTTTTGTGTGTGTTATACTTACAACTACCATATACTAGTCAAATTGTAAACAAATTCAAAAAAAGTTACAAAAATATGAATGCGGTCTTAGATACCGCCGACCCCAAGCATGCCTAAACAAAAGGCGACACCGCTAGAAGGTTAAAGAACATTGGTGATAAATGCATATTAGTTCGGCTTTTTTTTTAATTTGGCATGTTTTTGTATAGTTCTTGAATTAATAGGATTAAATGTTTTATTGTTTGTCCCAATTGAGACTGTAAAAAGCTTTAAGATTTACTTTAAGGGATATTTTATTAATTGGCCATATAAGAAACTATTGAATTCACATTTTAAATATAAATAGAATTTTTGATTATTTCAAGAAGTTCATTAAAGTCAGTTAGACATAGAATTGGCAAATGAACTTTATGATTGTGGGTTCTAACTTAATTTGTCTGTTAGCAAGAAAGCTATTAATATGACTTAGAGCCTTAACATCCAACTCTTAATAAAGCACCTAATAAACTATTAGCTAAATAACCTTTTTTTAAACTTTAATTTGATTTATTTCTGTAACACCTCTTAGCGGCTTATTAATTATATGCTTAATGTTTTTATTTGTTATAAATGTATATGTTAAGCATATATTTAATTGGCTATTCCTAGGTTTTAATAAAATGAATAAAACTAAAAGTTGGGTTATTCAGCTAATAGTTTGTTATTTATTAGATGCTTTATTACGAGTTGGATATTACAGCCCTTAAAGATTTGTGATCAAAATCTATACAATGAGCTTCTTAACATTAAAATTAGAATGTTATACTTTATCAAATGCGTAAACAAACTTTTTTCTATGTATTAACAAAAACATAACAACAACTATTTAACAGCTTTTAATGGATATTTATGAAAATGTTACTGTTCAACAGTTTTTAAAAATAAAGCAAATGCGTTAAAATAAATTATTTTCATTAAAGGTTTCTATAAAGAATTTAATTCTAAATATTTTACTCTTTATTTTTTGTTTTTTTTTTATAGGACGTAGTGAGGTCTTGGCCTTAGCAAGTGGCCCTTGAGAATAACTAACGCATGGCAATACCTTTCGGTTTTCTTCTCTACGTTAGTTCTGTTGTCATTTTGTCCTTATCATGTCTGACTCTAGTCTATTATTAGTTTGAAATGAGCTGGTTTCGGCATTGTAGGATTCAAACAGACTGCTGCGGCAACACATGCTGTCCCCGGCTCATCTCTCCCTATACCCTATTTGTTGTCTGTCCTATACTGACGTTCATCTCTCCTTTCAGCCATTCTATTGTTGTTCAGCCTAGTTGTTTGATTTGTCCTTAGATGTCTTCTTAGTTTCTCTAAGTCTTCTTTGTCGGCATATTCTCTTTGTTTTGTGAATTTTTTGTAGAGCTCCATTAGGTGTATCCCCTTTGGTAATCCTAGATTTGCTTATTTTTTAACTTCTAAGGATATTCGTGAGTTTTCATTTGGAATTATTTCTTTGTGTCCTCTAGTTGCCAAAAATACTTTGACCATTTTAAAGGTTACATTGTCAGTCAACCTCGAAATGGCAAATTTACTATTTGGAAATTCTCTGGTCAGTTCCGTCAGTTTGCTTTCTTTGAGCAGCTCTTTTCTTTTTTTCCTTATTTCTGCAATTTTGGTTGGTACTAATGTTTCATTGTATATTCTTTTCTTGTCTACTTTTTCCTTTTCCATTCCTTGGTAGGCACAGTTTACTTGACCTTCTTTGTATTTTTTCTCTTCATTGCTTTTTTCTATGTTTTCTTGCTTCTACTTAGCTTTTCTTTTCTCCTTCCTTTGTCTTCTGTGGCTTTTGATGTGTGTGTTTACTTCCATTTTTGTTTGTCTAGATCTTGAGTTTTCAAACTTCTCTATCATTTTTCTCATTACTGCCGTTGCATAGTTTCTTAATGCTCTCTATTTGTTTTCGTCATTTAGGCAAATATTAATTATTGAAGATTTATCAATTTTGTATTCCAATACATTCTTTAACTCTTTTCTATCATTCTCCCAAGCTTCGCACTCTATTAGCATATGTTCTGCGTTGTCATACGTGTCTTCTTAACAGAATATACATTTTTCTTCTTTCATCATTTTATTTATATTTTGTAAATACTTTCCAAATGCTGGAGTCCGGTGAGTAGTTGTGTTGTATAGTAACACGTCTCCGGTTTATTCTCTACCCATTTCTTTATTTCTGGTATTAACTCTCTTGTCCATTCATCTTTTTCTCCGTCTTTCCAGTGTGTCTGTTATTTTTTCATTGTATTATTTCTTGCTTGTCTCATTGCTTTTTGTTTACTATTTCCTTCATTTACCAGTTTCTTTTTGTTTAATCTATCTTTTACCATCAAGTCTGCGGGTAGTGTCGCCGCGATTACCTCTAGCGCTTCTTACGACACCGTTCTGTAAGCCCTACATATCCTTAACGAGCTTGCTCTAGTGGCTCCTCTTATTTCTTTTTTGTTTTTTTTTGTCTTTAAGGCATTTCCCCATGTTTCTGCGGCGTACAATAGTTTATTTTTGGCCGACGTTGCTATTAGCCTTCTTGCCTCTTGTCCTGGTCCTTCCTTGTTTGGCATAAGCCTACTAAACATTCCTTTCATTTTCTTTGTTCTTCTTACCGCTTCCTTAATCTGTTTGTTTCATCCTTTTGTTTCCAGTGTAACTTCAAGGTATTTAATTTTCTTCCCTATGATTATTATTTGTTCACCTACCTGTATTTTTCCGGTTCCTCTATTTGTCCTCTTTGTCGATAACCATGCCGCTTCCGTTTTCTGCGGTGCTACTTCTAGCCCTTTACTTTTCATCCATCTCTTTATCATACTAATTGCTAACTCTAGCCTGTCCTTTAGTACTTTTATGTCTGCATCCCTACCTACTAAAGCTAAGTCGTCAGCAAATGCCGTTATCGTCACCTCGTCTGGCAGCCGCATTCCGAGAAGCTCATTATATACTAAGTTCCATAATTTGGGTCCTAGTGGTACCCCTCTGGTCAGTCTAAATTTACCCTTCTTGGTCACTAAGTTTCTTCCTTGTAGATAACTCTATATTATTTTGATTGTTTTCTTTGTCAATTCTTTCTTTTTTGCTGCTTCTATAATTGCTTCCCATAGTACGCTATTAAACGCGTTTTGTATATCCAACGCTATTGTGATGCAATGCTGTCTTTTCCTATGTGGGCCGCTGGTTGCTTCTTTTGCTACCGCTTTTACCTTCTCGATAGCTTCTAGCGTCAATCTCCCTTTGGTAAATCCGTATTGTTCACTTTTACATCCACCCCTTTCTTCTATTTCTTTCTCTATTCTTCTCACAATAACTTTTTCTATTATCGTTGCTAATGTATTGATTAAACAAATCGGTCTATACGTTTTTGATTTACCTGCTTCTTTCTTCTTCTCAATCAGCACTAAGTTTGCCTCTTTCCAACATTTCGGAAATGTTCCTTCATTTAGACATCTGTTTATTATTTGTGTTAGTTTTATTTTGTTTCCTTCTAACGCTGCTTTTACTATCTTTGCTGTTATCTCGTCCGGACCTGATGCCTTATTGTTAGGTAGTTCTCTAATGATCTGTTTCATCTCCTCTACTGTTGTCATATCTGCTTCCTCTTCTTTACTTGTCTCTGTTGGTTCTTTTACCGCTCTTCCTTTGGGAAACAATTTTTCAATTATTTTTTTTTCTTCCTCCTCCTTTAAACACACTTCCTTTGGCCTTTCTCCTAGTTTATTCATTGCAATTTTGTACGGTTTTTCCCAGGGGTCCCTATCTATGGAATCTATCATTTCTTTCCAGCATCTCTTCTTGCTGTCTGTTATCGCTTTTCTCAGTGCTTTTCTGTCTATTTTTAATTCTTCTTCTGTCTCTGCAGTGTCCTCCCCTTTTCGTTTCTGTCTTTTGATCTTTCTTTCGGTTTGTATTGCTTTTTTCCTGCTTTCCTTTTTCTCATTGCACCACCAGTACGGCCTCTTTTTTCCTTATTCCCTATACCTGGGGATTGCTTCTTCCGCTGCCTTTCTCAATTTTTCCGAGCAACGTTTGCATATTTCCTCTATGTTTTTGCTTTCTGTTACTTCTTCTATCTCCATGGCTCTCTTTATCTTTTCTCGGTTCATCCTTCGCACGTTCCATCCTCCTTTTTTGTGTCTTCTTTTTTCCCCTTTTCCGATCGTGTTGTATTTGATATATTTATGTAGGCTCAGCGATTCTTCATCTGTCACGTTCCAGCTGCCCACTCCTGCTGTTTTCCACGTTGCTATGGAAATATCGAAATGAGACTTAGATCTTCCTCTTACAAATGTTGGTCTGTTGCCATGGTTGCATATCGTTAGATTTACTGTAGCAATCATTTCTTCTAGAATTTGTCCTCTCTTATTGCTCTTTGTCCTTCTCCACCTGGGTGATTTTGCGTTGAAATCTCCTCCTATTAGGATTTTCTTACTCTTCTGTTTTTTTAAGCTATTTTCTAGTTCTTCAATCCACTCTCGAAAATATTCTATACCGCTGTTTGGACTGATGTAGCAGCTGTATACTATCATACCTCCTATATCAGCCCACACTATTCCTTCTTTGGGAGTTCCCCACCTTTTCACCTTGTCTTTACAGACTCCCCCTTGCTAAGATGGCCGCGTCTGATCTTCTATCTTTGATCCATTCCCCGCTTAACTTTTTTTATTTGGTTTGCTCACTATCACTATGTCTATTTTTTCTCTCATCGCATATTTTGCTCTTAAAACCCTGATTTTTTCTTCATTATTTTAAAGATATTTGTAGAAATTAGCAAAATTTTACTGAAAACGTTGCTTTTTAACATTTTAAAAATTATAAACGTTAAAATATTAGTTGACATTTAAAAACTTTGTAAAATTTACATTTGATTCTATAAACTTTTTGACATTAAATTTATCAAATTCAAACATTTAAAATCTCTTAGCTTATTTACAGTTTATAATTTTTACTAAATGCCGTTTTTAATCATGTCAACTTATGACAAGTTGATATGATTAAAGTACATTTGATAATTTGTATTTAAGTTTATTTAATAAATTTATTATATCAAACAAGACAATTTTTGGTGACAATAAATATTAAAACTTTAATATTTAACCATAAACACATATAGAACGAATTTTATATTTATTGAATTCAATGATATATTTGTTACATGTATTTTATTATTCCTAATCGCAACACTGAATTATTTTAAGAACTTTTATCTCTTTAACATAAAGCGACAATCGCTTGTCATTGTAGTTGTAAACAAGGTGAACATTTCTACTTAAAAAAAACCAATGCAATTGATATCAAGGTTAGTAAAGATGGGTGTGTCGGTCCGGTACGCATTGTTTTACATTCGGTGGCCAATTATAATTGATTTAAGGTGTTTAAATTGATCAGAAAACTGTGAAAATTTGTGAAAATGTATAACAAGTGTGTTACTCAATGCATGCTGATTATGAAGCTGAATGGAATTGATTTACGCATTGGATGTCATTAAAGGTATTTATTGGATTGGGATGAGTTTAATTTTTGCCATAATATTATTAGTATTAGATTTATTATCTAATATGTTATAAATGTTAAAAATTGAAGGGTGATTTAAAATAAATAATGTTTTATTAAATGAATTTTATAGGATTGTTAGTAATATTAAATATATTAATGCATTATTTATTATGAAAATTTAGATTGTATGAGAATTAATTCAAAAGTATTAAACAATTAAACAATTAGACGCATTGGGTGGGCCTTTTTTTGTGACTAGGATGCTGGTTTTTAGTAGATAGGTCTAATAATTTGAGGTGTAAGGTCTTCGCGTACTCGAATTCCCTAACCCGAGTTTAAATTATCTTATTTTTCTACTCATGCTATTCTTTTTCTCTCATATCCTATTCTTTGATATATAACTCTGTTGACGACAACTTGCCAGAATAAGTATAAAATGAAAAATACCAAGCTCATGGAATATTATGATAAACAAACAAATAAACGGGTACATATTATTTCTGGTCGGGCGACATGGTTGTAAGAAGCTTCTTTAGCTTCATAGAAAAGTTGAAATAATTTTGTTACGAGATTTTAATGTACATAATACTAAATTGTCATTTTCTATAAAACCATCCAAACAGCAAGCTATGATTTTTGCTGCTTCTCATGATCTTACCCAATTTATTTAGCAACCTACATATTTTCCTGGCGATGGACTTCTTGGTAAACCAAAATTATTAGATTAGAATCTTTTAACTTTCTAAAGATTACAACAACTATTGTTGAGGTTGCTTTAAGAAATTCTGATCAATTACTTATTACTTCTGTTGTTAAAACTTTTCTTTTTATACTAAATCTAAACCGCACCGCATCTATCATTATTCTAAGATAAAAGAGTTTTTTAATAATTTTGATTTGATTAATCATTGCTTATATTCTAAGGATTTATATATTGCAACAGAAAATTTAAAAAAAAATTAAAATGTTATAAAAAAAATTGTTTTATTTTCCGATATTATACCAAAACAAACATGTTTTTGATTCATTTTTTTGGCATAAGTTTCGGATATTTATAGAAAAATAACAACCAAAAGTACACAATAAGACCAAGAGCATTGCGAGGACACTACACGTACTACAAAAAAAAATCAGTTGACACAGGTGTTAGAAAATGCATACTTTGTTAAGCTTTATTCTACTTTAAGATTGTAAGGAAACATCATATTCTTTTGTACTTACATGATTCAACGTGCTTATGTTAAGATAATTGACTTGTGGTGGCCAAACGTTTGTAGTAAATAAAATAACGATTAGTTTTGTTGCTTATAAAACGTCGGAATATTTTACTAATGACTTGCCATACGTTTTTTAGTACAAAATAATAAAATATTAATGCAAAGCTATTATCTGTAAAATTATAGCCAAACGCTTTTAAGACAACTATCCTATATATTGACTAAACATAGTAAACAGCAATACCTTTAAAAATGTTGATAGGCATGTGAATAAATAAACATTTTTTAAATTATTTAAGCTACAAGGCTACCACATTCTACATTGTTCTACAACCGTCCGATTACAAAGTAATTCTATCTTTCTGTTATGGATTTCTAATTATATGAATTTATTATAATATTTGAATACGTCTAAAATAGGTTTTGTACTTGCATTTTAACAATAATAAACTTATTTTGTATTACCAACGGCAATTGTTTCAACAAATAAGTTTAATTCTAGGAAGTCATTATTGAATGGAATTGCTTAATAATATTACTAAACTATAAACATAATTACGCCTAATTGTTGAAATACTGTGAACCATCCACCCACCCGAGTGTTAGTGATCTAGTGGTTAGATCTTAAACTACTGGTGATGTTCTTCCTGTCAAAAAACACGAGATAAAAAGTTGTCATTATTATGGGTGAGGAAAGGCAAATTTTTTAATAACTAAAGCTTGGGTGGGTATGCGGGAAATCGATAAAGACAGTCACGCCAAATTGTTGAAATAATATGACACGCCCACCCACAAAAGTATTAGTGATTTAGTGATTTTATATCAAACCACCGGTGATGTTCGTTCTGTCAAAAAAAAACTCAATAGGTCAAATGTCACTATTATGTGCGAGGAGAGGAACGTGCAAATTTATTGATAACTAACGCTTGGACGGGTGGGCGGGAACACAATAAAAATAGTTATGCTCAATTATTGAAAAACTGTGATCCGCTCATCCACTCAAGTGTTAGTGATTCAGTTATTTGATATTAAACCACCGATAATGTTTGTTCAGTCAAAAAAACACAAAATATCAAGTTGTCATTATTATTAGCGAGGAAAGGAAATACTATGACCCGCCCACCTACCCAAGTGATAGTGATTCAGTAATTGGATATTAAACATTGATGATGTTTTTTTTGTCAAAAAAACACAAGAGATAAAATTGTCAGTTGTTACTATTATGGGCGAAGAGGGGAAACGTATAAACTTTTTGATAAATTTTGGGCAGATGGGCGGAAACACTATAAACTTAATCATGCCCAATTGTTGAAATTTTGTGACCTTCCTACCCACCCAAGTATTAGTGATCTAGTGTGTTGATATTAAACCACCGATGATGTTTTTTCTGTCCAAAAACGCAAAAAATTAAATGTCAGTTGTCACTATTATGAGCGAGGAGGGAAATGCTAAAATTTATTGCAAACTTATTTAGTTTTCTAAACAACTTTTATTTAATTAATTAAACAATACATTTTTAATTAATTTGTGTTTTTTATTGAATTAAAAAACTGTAAATTGTGTTTTTTGTGCAATAAATAAGACTTGTACGCAATTTTTGACGTTTATACAACAACATTTAAATGTTTTAAATAATTTTGTATGAATAAATTTTTTTTGCGCAATTTGTAATAAATATTATAAAGCAAATTAAGTTTATGTGCAAGTTTTTGCAAAAAATGTGTATAATAATTGTTTTTTTTTTTTGTTCAAATTTATAAAGAAAATTGTTTTTTTTTGTCTAAATTTTTGCAATAGTACTTTTTGAGTAATATTAAGATGTTTCTGTGTGTTTATGTGCGATTTATAATTGAATTTTTGAGATAAATTAATTAGTGCTAATTTTAAGCAATAAATGGTTTTTTTGTGCAATAAACAATAATTTATTTGAGTTTTTGTGCTAATATTATGCAGTAATTGGTTTTTTGTACAGTTTTTAATAATATTTTTGTGCAATTAATATTTTTTTGCAAATATTATAATTAATTTTATAAGGTAAATTGGGTTTTTGTGCAAAATTTATGCAATCACTAGGATTTTGTCACAATTGTTTTTAGTTAATATAAGTTAGTTATATTAGCATATTTCTTGAATTAAATCTTTCTAATAAAACTATTTTGGAATTGGCATATACCGTTCTCTAAATAAAGCAACTTAACTCCAAATTTTTTTGATGACCTATCTGAAAGTGTTGACAGGATTCTTCAAGCTATTTATAGATAAGCTAAAATAATTTTAAAGATTTTAATGTACATAATACTGATTGATTAAGCCACTCATCATCTAAATCACTATTTGGATAACTATGATTTTTGCTGCTTTTCATAATCTTACCCAACTTATTCAGAAACCCACATATTTTATTTATGATAAACTTCTTGGTGAACCAAAATGATTAGATTTGGATCTTTCAATTATTTTAGAGATTATAGCAACTACTGTTAAGGCTGCTTTAAAAAATTCTTAACATTTGAATATTATTTCTGTTGTTAAAACTCATTATTGTAAGATGAATTTCTTAATCATTTTTATATTTATTGCTTATATTTTAATGATCCACATATTGCAGCAAAAATCTCACATAAACTATTTGAAATGAAATTAAAAAATGTGTTCTCTGTCATTGAACTAAAACAAAAACTGTATAACATAAAAAAAAATTCATACCTGTAATTTAACGACGCATCATTATAGTAATTTAGAGTTAAAATTGTTTAATATACATTTGTTCAAAAATGTATCTAAACCAAATTACATCTTGTTTTTTTTAACAGTATTTACATTTTTTTTTCAAAATTATATTTAATACACAGTTTAGCGCTACGTAAATTTACTACGTACAACTAGGACAAGCTTTGTTATCACCTTATTACGTCTTAAGTACAGATCATGATCGTATGTAGTTAGAAAAGAAACCCACACAATAATCTATTAGAATAGGTGCTACTAAGTAAGTGCTTGGATAAACAAGAATTTGGTTAATATATTGTAATACACATTTTTCAAAACCATACGGCCAACAACTACCAAGGCAATGGTCTGCTAAATTTTGCTAACCTTCATAACTTGTATTCAAGTTTGACTATATAAACCAAATTGACTAAAAAAGTAATTCACTCTATTTATGAAATATTTATTTGAGTAATTATCAAATTCAGTACTGTGCTTTTGCCGTAATTTTAAAAAAGAAAAACGGCAATTTAAAGTTTTGTATTGACATTAACTATTTAACAACACGACTTAGACTTGATTTTGATTTTTTGTTAAAAATGTATGTAGTACCATAAAGATTTTGGTTGGAAGCGTGTCTTTACCAATGAGCATAACATTTGGGTACTGACTAATTTTTATGGCAAAACACTTGATAATTTTTCTACACCAGATAGTGCAAAAAAAATTTAATTCAAACATCAAAACTTCTTATGTAGTTGCACTTTGTTAAAAAAGTTTTTAAATTTGCAACTTTGGTCTTAGCCTTAACTAGTCTGTAAAAAGTAAAACGGATATTTTTATGTAGCTATACTACAATTACTAAAGTTTAAACGGTTGAGTAATTTATGCGTCCAGAAAAATTTTTTTTTTTTGGTGATGCATTGCAAACCTGAACTAGTAATAACAGCTTATTATTTGGTAAAAACACAATATTTTGTTAATAAACTTTGGTTGTTTAATTACCTTGCAGCAAAGTAGTGGAGTAAGTATTTGCGTGTTGGTGCTGTGCGTGAAAACTTGTAAAGAAAGATTAACAAACTTATTTTTGCAATTTTTGCGCGTCCATTTTATCTGTTTTGTTTTTAACTAATGATTTTATGACATATTTTGTTTTTTAGTATGTTTTTTGTTTTTTTTCCTATTAATTCTTACATTTGAATAGCGTATGTTTTGTCAAGTCTAATAAGTTGTTGCAGTAGCTTTATTTGGCGTTGTTTTTGAAGTGCAACCGCTTTAAATATTATACAAAAATTTTCACCTGCCCATCAGCTATTCAAGTAAATATTTCAAATGTCATTTGTGACATAATAAATAAAATAGCATATTGCGCAGCTATTTGCAATATAAAATACTATTTTTTATACACAAAACAAAACGTAATAGGAGCTTCGGCCGGTTTTTTGTTAACACCCATTATTCTTATAAAATTCAATTGTAGTTTTAAAGCAAGAAAAAAATAATTTTGTGATAATTTTAACGCCATAATTTTTTGTATAAGCACGTAAAATGTTTAAAACAATCTGAAAAAAATTGAACATAAATTGGCAATTAACTTTTTTATTTATGACTATATTTTAATAAGCTTATTTCACAAAAAAATTGTTATTATTCTTATCACAATTCCGAAAACAGAAATAAATTATTTTTATTAAGTTCAATTTTGTAGAAATATTTTTTCCCCTTAAAGCATTTATGTACGGTTAGCGCTTTTAATAAGTAAATAAAATATGTTATTATGCTTTCTCTTATACCATCTGCTCAGGTTTGGTAGCAGTCGGTTCAACTAGACACTTTTTATCTTGTTCTCATTCCTTTTGCCATGTTGCTATAGTTTTAGTTTTTTATGTTTTTTGTTTACGGTTCTTTCTGTTGTTATTTCATTTGCACCAGCTGGCTGTTTCTAGTAATTGTACTGCAAGGTCTTGTGATCTTAAGCGTTAGTATTCTCTAGGTAGATTTTTTTGTTTGTGTGCATATTTCTATTTTGGTTTTGGCAATGCTTCTGACGGTTTTTAGAGGGTCCATATTGCTCTTTCTTTCTCGAAATCTAAATTGGTTTTTTGACAGACTTGTTTTTTCTTTCTAAGTCTAACAGCTATTAATTGATTGAGTAATTGGTCCATCGTGTCCAGTAGATTTATTTGTTGGTATCTTTTGAGAATTTATTGTTTTTATTTAGCTTTTTAATCAGTATTAGTTATTCTTTTTCCATTTTTTGGAATCCTATTATATTTAAGATTTTGTTTATTGTCTTTTTTATTGCTTTCGGGAAGTGTTCCACAACCATTTATACATCTGCTGGTATCAGATATATACCCCGCTTTTTATTTTTTATTTTTCTGATGGCTTTTTTATATTATTCTATGATTTAATTTTTTTTGCAAATAATTTTTTGATAATTTTTTTTTTATAGTTTTTGACGTTTTTGGCGCTTTAGGTTTTACATTTTTTTTACGATCTTGTATCTTGATCATCAGAAAAATTTCGGTCGCTTGGGCTATTTGGTATATCATACGACTGCAGTATTAAATCTTGGCTCAGTATTATACGTATTATAAGTGGTTTTTCAATTTTTTTCTCTTTGCACATAAACTACATATTTACTGTTTATGTTATGTATAAATATATTAATGTGTAAATATTTACTTTAAATTCAAAAACAGGTGAGTTAGTATAATAATTGCATAGACGGTTTAATGAGAAAAGTATAGATATCTGATACCGAAAGAGTTTAAATTTGGTAATAAAATAGTTAAGTGAATAAGTTAAACGAAAAATTATCTATTTTTATGTTTATTGAGGAGAAAGTGTATCAAAGATTTGACCCTCCCGAGCGCATACCCATGCGCAGCGCTCTTCACTGCATCAGCTGGACATTTTTTTCCCACTAAATGTACAGCCGGATGTTGTACAGATGATGCATGATTTTTTTTTAGTTTCTTTGTCTTCCAATCTCTGTGGCGTTAATTTATTGTTTTGTTGTTGGTTGGCTTGTTTTTTATTTTGTAGTAAATGTACTGGTGTAGGCTGAGCGATTCATTGTTTAGAACCTCTCAGTTTTCTAGTTGCGTTTTTTTGTAGGAAAAAATTACATTTATGTGCGAGGTTTGCTCGCATCTTATATAGACTGGCTTCTTTCTTTTAGTCTGTATAACCATCTGGTTTTTGGTCAGCCATTTATATAGTTTTTTTTTTCTCCCTATTCTTAGGATTTGGCGTTGTAGTGTCCAATTACTACTACTTTCTTTTTTGGTTTCCTTTTTTAATTTTTTAAAGAAGTTTTGTAACTTTTCTATTGAACAGTTTGGTGAAATGTAACAGCAAATGCAACAATGCAAAGACCATATTAAAAAAACGCAATTTGGTTTCAGGAATGCGTTGGGTACCAGAGTTAACAGGGTTAAAGTTAACGTCTTTGCATCTCTATATTAATTCATTAAGCGCAAATAGTGCCTGCGCTTAATGTATTAATCTAGAGATGCAAAAACGTTAACTGCGAGGTAAACTTGTGTTTTCTAGATTTTAGCAAAGCGTTTGATCGAGAAACACGAAAAATTGCTTAAAACACCTCAAGACCACCGAAACCGACAACAAGACATCTGCATAATAGCAATCAGACGACAGAAGTACAAGTTAAAGATCAACGCGCGGGAAATATCTAAATTTGCAGAGGTGCGAAGCAGGGTTGTGTGCTTTTGCTAACTTTGTTTAATTTATACTTGGAAGAAATATTTAAAGAGGCGCTGGATGGAGTGGAGGAAGGAATATTGATCAACGGCGAGATAATTAACAACTTAAGGTATGCGGACAACTTTGTTATATTGGTGAGTGCAGCTCAAGGACTTCAGCTGATGATGCATAAGATTAAATTAGTCAGCGAGAAGTACGGAACGATCTCAATCTTAAAAAAAAAAACAAATATATGCTTGTTAGTAAAGATAATCCATCACAGCGGACAATACTTCTTAACAACAAATTCATAGACCAAGTGGACAAATACACATATCTAGGCACATGCGTGAATAAACTCTAGGATCATTTAGTAGAAATCAAATGCAGAATAAAAAAAGCGAGAACGACATTTATCCAGATGAGAAAAGTTTTCAACAGCCCAGACTTGAGCATGCAAACTAAGATCAAAATGTTGCGCTGCTACGTTTTCTTAATATTAATGTACGGTATTGAATCTTGGACCCTATTCAAGAATACAGAGAAAAAAATGGAGGTTTTCAAACTATGGACATATTGTCATATCCAAAATATCTCATAGAAAGAACACATTAGTAATGAGGAGGTTCTGCAAAGAATGAGCAAGGAACAGGAAGTAAAGAAAGCTGTGAAAGTTAGAAAATTTGAATATCTTGTGCACGTAATAAGGCATAGATACAGGATACTTCACTTGTGGTTATAAATCATTATTACCGTATCTGGCTTGTTTTCGGTTTTTGTTTGCGATATTATTGTTTTTTGGTTGGCTTATTTATTATGACTAAGTCAGTTTCACAACTGAATGCTAGTTTGTCCATGATGTTATGGCAAGAATTTTTAGCATGATTTTGTTGACACTCTTTTTTTTTTGCTTAGTTATATTCGATTTTTTTTTTTTGGTTATTCGGTTGGTCTATATTTGTTTAACATTTTCTTTTTAATAAGTGTACTTATATATATATATATTTTAACGCCTTATTATGACGTTAGTTTTATCAAAGTTGGTCAGTATGATTAACCTTTAATATTTTGAATGCTCAAACGATACAAAGTGAGTCAAATATTTTCGTACAGAAGTGTGTCAAGTCATCCAACCATTTTAAATGTGTTTTAATTTGCACAAAAGTATAGTTTATTTTATTTTCCTCAGTATTTAAGAGAGTTAAACGTCCTTGCAAAATTTGATGAAGTTGAAAACATTTTACAAATAATTGAACGCAGTCTAAAGTTAAGTACCAGAATGAAATAAAAATCAATAAATCCTGTATAATCCAAATTGTTCCAATCAGAATCTAAACATTTTTTGGCAACCAACAAATACTAAAAATGTAAATCTACATAGAATAGATTTAAATAGTAAAATTTAGTTTTGTTTAATGACTACGAATATTATTTTAAAATGTTAGCGTTTACATAAATAAAATTTGTCTTTCAAATGTTTAAAGTAAAATATAAAAATAATGACGATTATAACTCACACGAGAAAAATTATTCTATAAGCACGGAGATTTAACAAAAAAATATAACTCAATAACTCAAAAGTGCATCCACATAAATTTCTACAAGCGCATGTAATAATTTATTCAATAAAAAGGAAACAATTTGTTGTAGCGGACAAAAATGAATCGGGCACCGTTCCACCTCGTAAATGGCGCAATGCCCCCTTTTTGTTAAACGACGTAACGCAATACGAAATTTTCTCCCTTGATGGAAACAAATCAGCGGGACACTATGGCGAGTGCTGTGTGTTATTTTTTTTTCTTTTCTCTGAGCACGATGAAAAATTCGGGTCAGAGCTTTCATGAATGAAATAGTCCAAGTCGGATCGTAATAGCACTCTGATACCGAATTAAAGTCCCTTGCCGTTTTAAACTTGCATGAAATGTAAATAACGGATAAAAAAGGGTACATAATCAGCTGCCAATGGAATAAATTAATATTAGTTACATAACAACTATGGTTAAATAAAATTGATTATTGGAAATTATTAGATTGATTTGTATTTTATATAAAAATAACTTGGAATTTTTACGTGACGTAATTTTGTAGCTTCTATGAAGCATAGCTTTAATCGATTAGCAAGTAGAGATTATATGTAGTAATTAGGGTGGAAGATTTTAGTAATACATCAGGTTACATACAAGTAGTTAAATGTCAGTTTGTTGAAATTTAGATATCTGTCTCTAAGCGTGTATGGTAAATAGTTTTGTAAATGTGCGTCGCACATGATTGAAACTATGTTTCAAAGTTCTAAATAGTTTATCGTCACGATAATACGACTTTCTATCGAGACATTGGCATCATGCATTGTAAACTATCAATAGCTGAATTTAATTAATAAGTAATTTTGGTTGCGGATTGTTTTAGTCGATAAGAAGTAACTATTTTTATTAAATTATTGATGGCAAAATAATAGATTTTAAATAAATTCACAACTTTAAAAATGAAATGACAAAAATTGTCTACTTGATGGTTATATGAAATATATTTAGATTTTTTATTGTGTTGCGTCGATTTACATACAATTTTATGTACTTGCGACACAAAAATATTGTTAATCTATAAATATATGGCAATTTGTTAAATTACAATAGAGATAGCTTCTGCCAAAAAAACTTTCTGGAGAAATTTAATGTCATTAATATAGTTTTAGAAGGCGCTAGAATTTTTCAGAAAAATTCTAATAAATATAATATAAAAAAATAACATATTTTATAATTACTGCTACAAGTTGCTAAAACAATTTAAAAGTTTTTAAATTTTGATTGTTTGTTTTAAAGTTACACATTTTATAAACGTGTTTTAAAAGTTTACTTAATAATGTAATATATCAAAAAGTTTACTGTTTATAATTTGCACGCACCACTAGAAGCAAATATTCACGATTAACTTTTAGGCGGAGTGTATTGTTATTATTTATTAACCGACGAATTGTCATGCATTATATACAGGGTTAGTTAAAATTACCGGAACACCTAAATAATGTTCCAACTGTAAAAAATTCAAAAAAAGTTTTAAATAGTAGTTTTTTGGTTTTAAGCAAACTATTGTTTAAATATATTTTTAATATACAGAGTGTTCATTTTAATGTAGAAATTTTACAAACTTTTGTTTTAATTAGAAAACTTTGTATATTTTTACAATTTTTTATTCTAAGTTAGTCAAAACTTTTTACATGATTGACTAATCGTTGCTAATAAGTATAACAAATAAATATTCTCTCATTAATCCAAATTGGTATAGATATGAAGTTGATCATCTCTATTAAAAAAAAACCTAAATTTGTTGTTCTGTTCAAATAGCAAATGACTTGTTCAATCATTTTCCATTGATTTTTTGATCTAGACAAAATTGGTTGTTTGACACAGTAGACTATGAGTTGTCTCATGATAGGGAAACGATTTGTTCTTTTGCAGCATTTGTGAACATGGGGTTGCCGATATAGTTGGTTGGGTGATGGCACTGAAAAGAGCGAGTGGAGATTATTTGGTTTGTTTGTATATTTGACATTTATAAAGTTGTTTATGAATGTCAAAAATATTATTTTGGCAGACAGTGGTCTGTGAGTGCAGTGTTGCTAACCTTGTGGCATAAAATTCTCTATAGGTTACTAACATGGTGTGGAATTGTTATGCGGAGTTGTCGCGTCTATTGATACACATTTATATTGATTGATTTTCAATGGAAAAATTGGTTTTGGTGGTTCACAAAGTTTGTATTAATTTAGTAAAACATGTTTTAATTGTGTTTGTTTAGTATTACATATTACTGAGTGAGAAATTACTTACTCGAGTTTTTACTGGAGATTTGGAAGTCTGGCAACGTCAACTAAGAGGGTCATGCGCAAATTTGAATTAATTTTTTGTTAATAGCGAGGCGTTATAAGTGTCTTTTTGAGGAGAAACGGCCTCTTTTGCATGAAAACCTTGTGCGGGTAATTACTTTGGTAATCAGCAAGTACGCCGTTTGTACACAACCATGTGGTTTTAATTACGCCGTAATTTATTTAGAAAATAAATAGTATCCGTTAGCATCCGTTCATTACGCACGTGTTCTGAAGAGCTCTCTGTAATATCTATATTTTGATTGAAATAATAACTTAAACAATTTGTTGTGCATTGACATGTTTCTAGATAGTGTGTACTGTGTAGAAAAAGTGAAATTTAAAGTGTGAAACTTTTGTTTGTACGGAACATAAAAATAATCAAAATAAACATTTTGTGTGAAAAAACACTGGAATTTCTAAGACGCCTCTTCGACGGATAAGTGATTTAAATCTTCGTACTATCAAACAACAACAAAATAATTACTGAAATACTTAATTTAAATATTGATGAAAAAAGTTTCATCATAAAGATTATAAACATTTAATCATACCAATAAAAATAAATATCATAGTGACAATAGAAAACCTAGAATACTTTTTGTAGCAGATAAAAGTGGACGAGCGATGAGCCAGTTGTTGAGACAGCAATTATCAGATGAATTTACCATACATGTCTTTTTCAAACCCGGTCTCACATTCTTATCAATTACGAATAACATAAAAGAACTTGCAAAAGACTTTAATAAGAAGGATTTCATAATAATATGGGCAGGGAGTGACGATGCAACAAAGTGTCGTACCATAATTGCAAATAACATTGACACAGTTATAAAAAATCTTAAAACTACAAATGTAATATTAATAAGTATTCCTTTGTGTATACGTAGGCCGATCATCAACAAATTTGTGAATGAAAATAATATAATGTTATTTTACGTAGCTTGTAAGTACAAAAATTATACTGCCCTAGTAGATATTGATAAATTATTAAATAGCAGTGACTTATGTTATCAACAGAATACTCGCTGTTTAATAATACGCAAATCTGGCAAAACTAAAATACCAATTAAACTGAATTACTTAATTAAAAAAAAAAAAATTATACATCTTTTGCATCTACGAATCTTTTACACATTGAAACAACATTATTGCAACTTGAAGTTGATAAAATAAATACAGAAAATTGCAATAGTTCTATTTTAGTATGAATTGTTCATCGATGTCAAATAACACCGAAGCGTTACTAAATGGTTCAAAGATAAAATTAAATAAATCGATAAAAAATATTAAACTTAGCATCTATCATAAAAATATTTGTAGCATTGTAAGTAAATTAGGACAACTGAAAGTATTTTTGAACAATAAAGAGTGTGGAATATTAAGTTTATCTGAACATTGGATTCGTACTGAGCAGATTGAGTCTATAGCCTTAAGTGGATATTATATAGAACATATTTAGTGTAGTTCACCATACAAACGTGGTGATGTATTAATATTTGTAAAAAATCAAATATTTAGCACACAAATTAATTTAAATTCATATTGCGAAGAAAAAAACTTTGAATGTACAGCTATTGAACTTGAAATTAATAATGAATACTTTTAGATAGTTTCTTTGTATCAAAGTCCAAAAGGAGATATTAAAATATTTTTTGATAAACTTAACGACGTGTTAGATTTTTTATGTTCTAGACGCAAATCGAGGATACTTTTATGCGGCGATTATAATAGAAACTTTTTAGATATAAGTAATAACACTACCAAACAATTTATTAATATATTACTATTATATAATATTATACCGACTATATTTAAGCCAACAAGGCGTACAAACTGTTCGATAATATTTGTATTTCTGACAACAATTTAATATACAAAGCAAGTGTTTTAAACGATGGATTATCTGACCATAATGTCCAATCTATTAATATAAAATTATCCAATGACCGTTTTAATAAAAATCGTAAATGTATTAAGGTTAGATCATTTAAGAAAATTGAGAATATTAAAATGTTTCAAGAAAAAGTTTCAACTGAAAATTGGAACTTAATATTGGATTCAAATATTAATAACGCGTATAATATGTTTAACAACATACTCTATTTTCATCTTGATTTTTCATTTAAATTAAAACGTATTAATCTTTTCATAAATCCACTCAAATCAACATCGAATGGTTGGATCACTAATGGGCTAAAGATATCATCTTAAACTTTAAAAGAATTATATAAATTGACTTTAACTGGTGGAACTAAAACTAAAAAGCGTTATAAATTATACAAAAACATATATGGTAAATTAATTAATGCAGCTAAAAAAATGTACAATGGTAAATTGTTAAGTGAGAGTACAAATATGTCCAGATCGGCATGGAATATTATAAATTGTAACACAAACTTGCGACAAAAATGCCATACAAATATTAGTTTAAGAATAGATGATAAAATAGCACATGAAACGTCAAAAATAGTATTACATTTTAACACTTATTTTAATTTTATTGGTGGAAATGATACCTACTCTAGCATGATTTCAAAAACTTCAAATATATTAATTAATTCAACTTTATTTTTCTGTACTCTAGTAACTGTCTCCGAAGTTTAAACTATAGTATATACTCTTAAGTCAACGTAGTTATTAGGACCAGATAAACTGAGTGCAGTACTAATAAAAAATACTTGTCAACCAATAGTTTTGTGCATAACAAATCTGATAAATCAATCATTTGCCGAAGGAACATTTCCAGACAAACTCAAAATATCGAAAACAAGACCTATATTAAAGAAGGGTTCTGAAATAAAAGTAGATAATTACAGACTACTATACATTTGCAACACTATTTCTAAGATATTTGAACGAGCAGTTGCAAATTGTTTAACTGAGTTTTCTAAAGTTTGCAATTTATTTAATCATATTCAATACGGTTACCAAGAAGGCAGATCAACATTGGATGCAATAATTTAATTTTTAGAAAAGCTATATACTCATAAAGATAAAAAAGAACTGTGCATTGGAGTATTTCTGGATCTTTAAAAGGCGTTCGATCTTGTTGATTATGAAAACCTGTTAACAAAACTTGAAACATACGGAATTAGAGGCTTAGCATTAAATTGGTTTTGCAGCTACATTAGCAACAGGTATCATTGTGTAGAGTTGGAAATGTAAAATCAGATATGATGGTTATGAATAGAGGGGTTCCATAGGGTTCTGTACTTGGATCTCTTCTATTTATACTAAACGTTAACGACATCAACACAGAAAACACTTTTCTCTTTGCTGATGATACTTCGCTTTTTGTAAGGAGAAACAACGAAGACTCAGTTGTTGAAACTGCAAACAATCAACTGCTGGAATTAAAAACGTGGTATAATTCAAACTTTCAGACAAGTACTTATGATAATGCTGAGCATAGTTTATTGATAAAATTTAATAAAAATATGAAGCAATTAAGTGTAATAAAAATTTTATGTGTTTATATTGACGAACAATGCAAATTTAGAGCACATATAGATTACTTGTGTAAAAAGTATCATCACTCTGCTATATCATAAAACAATTAGAACCTGTAGTAACAACCAACACATTAAAAATGTTTTATTTTGCCAGAATTAATTCTGTTTTATCTTATGGGATTACTGTATGGAGTATGGCACATGATCTTAAAAAACTTTTTATAATACAAAAACGGGCAATTAGGTATTTGACAAAAAATGTAGATTTGATCATTGTGTACATCTGTTTAAAAGTTTAAAAATTTTAACGTTACCATCAATTTTTATATTTAATATTTTTATGTATGCAAAATCTAATATTGCGAGTTTCAAAACATTAAACAGCTATCATAGTCAATTAACTAGACATGGTAAGCTACTTACAATACCTCTCTATAACACACAAAAATATGAGCAAAATCCTAAATATCAAAAAATAAAGTTTTATAATAAACTACCACAAATCTAAATATAAGAGCTTTCAAATGCCAAATTAAGGAATTGCTCATAGAAAAAGCATATTATTCTGTTCAGGAATTTGTTGATGACAACATTTTGTTTTAATTAATATTGTTTGTATTTTTCTACCTTGTTTTAATTGTAGGTCAAATGTATACGTATTTTAAATTTATTATATTATTTTAATTTACTTATGTTTATCTATGTTTTGTTTTATTGTGAAATTGTAAGACGGGTATGATGTTCTTTTGTGTAATATTTTAATTTGGTAGAATATTGATATCACATGACGGTAACGTGTAAAAAGTAGTGATAAACTTAACAATGATAAACAAGAACTATTTAAATAATTATTGCCTGAAATTTTTAATTATTTTTCAATATTAATATATGTTACTGTTATGAATATATATATATATATATATATATTTTTTCAATTAAATTTCTCTACATGCAATTTAGTTTTCCCTGTGGATGTCTTTTTTTAATTTAATTTTTTTAATTTTTTTTATGAAGCATTTTATCTAGCCTCAACAAAAAAATAAAATAATTGAAGCCCAGGATCCAATGTAATCAAGTCGTAAGTAGTAAGTTCCTTATTGATTCTCTATTTGGGTCTCTTTCTTGGTTGTGCCATGCCCGAACTCTACTCCATCTCCATTGAGCAAAGCTGGCTGGTTGGTAATAATACCTGCTAACGATATCCATTACAGTGGTAACGCTTTCAATAGCCTTGCAACAGGAAGCGTGTATCAAGTCGATACCATCTTTTTACTCAAATTGTTTTTCAACACAAGACAGGCTTTTAAATGTCTATTTTATTTCTTATTTCAGGTCACTAGTTTTGCGTCTTTTAGAAAGTTTTCATTTTGATCAAAAAGAATTTGTTTACTATGGCTGCGTACCATCATTTGTTCTTTAGTGTTTTGGAAATTTTTACTTTCCCTATCATTGCTAAACTGAATTAATTTTTTTTTTTCAAAAATAATTTATTACAAAGTCTAATTTCACTTCTTTGGAGTTGACTACTAAAAGATGATTGCGCAAATACTTTAAATAAGTTTTTTTTATCAAATGTATTGCAAGTTTGAGGTTTACTTAATTTTTTGTTTTGATTTATGTTTAGATTTTGGCATAGGATTTTGGTTGATTTCTGTGATAATCTTCTCAGGTTTGATCTTTTTAACAAATATTATATTGTCTAAAAGTATGACACTGCTTTGATTTAATTGTAAGCACGGCACATCTACATCGTAGTCAACTAAGATACTCTTCTTTGATTTTTGCTCAATTTGCTTTATTTGTGGTTAGGTGTAAATACTTAACAATCACACTCAAAATTTATTAATTTAATTAATTTTATTTTTTGTCCAAACCAAAGTATTTCTGAATTTTGACAATTGGTTGAACAGTGTGAACATTAAATACTACACAGCTTTAACTCGTATATTTTCTTTCAAATTTTGCGCATGTATAATGGTACGTGCCATAACACAACAACTGTTTGCATTTTCTCTGAACTTGTGCATTAGCAAACTATACATATCCTTTATTCAACATTTGTGTTACAAAAAACAGGTTAAAAATCAATTTTGGTACATATAAATTAAGTCTCAATGTTACTTGATTTTAGTCCTGTTTATTAAAAATGTCAAACTAGAAAATTGAACTTACTTGCTCTAACTTGCAAATGTGGTTGCAGTAAGCCATATCTAGCGCATAGCTTGTCAACGGTGTCAACGCCACCTTTGCTATCTATATCAATTTCATCATTATGATGTAAAAACACCAAAAGTACATTTTTCTTTTTTTTTTTTTGGTATTTATGAAATCAAAATACAGTTATTAAAATACCCAAACGTACTAGTACTAGCTGGTCGAGGGGAAGGTTTTAAAAATTCTAAAACCAGTTTTCTTTTATTTTTTCTAATGGTGCCAATGAGGGTGAGTTTATGTTTCTGCAGTTGACTCTGAACCAGAGGCACTTATGTGAACCAATTATTCATGGTGACAGTTTTGTTTAAACCAAAAATATGCTTACAGAGCCTATGAACCACATCAAATGCACTATTGGAAACCTTATAAGACCCGACCGGTTGCTTTCTAGCATATATCTCCAATTTGCTAGTATAAAACATTTTAGCATCGCATAATGCTTGTATTTTCAAACCATATTTGTTGGGTTTGGATGATGTATAATCTAAAGCTGCAACTTTCTCTAATAGTGCTAACAAATTCCGACATGTGGTAGCTATTCTGGCAACTTAGATTGGAAATATTAAATATTGTGTGAATCAGAGCAAGTTTGTCTATTTTTCTTTTTTCACTTTAAATTTCAATGCCATCAAAAGAATTACATCTTAATAAGAATTGAAACCTTTGAAGCAACATGGTAAGATAAAATATTTCAATGTCATTGCCGTCAATTCTCTACAAATTTTCAAGCTTTTGACGATTGTTTTTACAAACTGCATCTACATACATTAGTCCAAAGAGAGCACAAAGTTTAATATAATTAGTTGGATTTACATTTCTGAAGTTAGCATAATTTTTGGTAACTTTTGCAATATTTATTTGTACTACTGGTAATTGTAGTTTGTTATTTTTGTAAAAAAATTTATCTACTTAATTGCTTGAGAAAAACCAGGAAAACGTTTTATGATATTTTTTGTCTAGTTTTAAATGTTCTGTTTAGTCTTAGCATTTTTTTTAATAGGTTTTATTGTCTTTTCCAATAAAAGACCAACTAGATCTGTTATTTATGTTTTCATCAACATCAAAAATTTCTTGTTAGGAATTGCTTTTATGTAGCACACGTTCCTTTTTATCATTTTCTGAATTATCAGACACATTATTTTCTATTTTATCAACCTTATCATTTGTTAAAATTTTGTCCATCATTTTCTGCAAGCGGGCCTGTTCCGCCTCATAGGATTGCATAACGTACAAAAAACTTTAATTGTAATAAATGTGTTTCTTTTTACATTTACTGTACTGTATTTTAAAACAAAATACAAAACTTGAAAAAGCAAAGTAAAAATTAAAAGATATAACTGTATAACAAGCATAACTAGTCTATATAACTTTCAAATAACATCCGGTGGACCGTATTCTGAGAATAATGTAATTAAATTTTAACAAAACGTAAATCCATAGAAAAATACTTCCTAATTAATTAATTAATTAAAAAAAAAAAAAAAATGAAATTTTAAGCTCACCGAACTTAAACGGGAGTAGGTCTCTGATACCGCAATAATTTCTACTAGACGCAACGATTAAAATTTTGCAATCAAATTTAAACTACATTTGCAAACACATTAGAAATTCAAACTCCTAAGATATCAAGAATCAACTCCTTCTAGGTAAACAAATAAACTTAAATAACAATTGGCGCGGTGTCACACACCGGGCGTTACCACTGGAAGATTAAGCTCTCAACTGACAATACTTAAAAAAATTGGCTTTGCGCCTTGTGGCTTTTTTTTTTGTTTCTGTTTTTTTCTAATCGTGGCGTTTGACAAGTTTAAAAAAAATCTCGGTAGCAGCAATATTATTACAGGCAGCCTTAGAAGTAGTAGTTTTTTGGATTTTGGACAGTATCAAATTCTTTTTGATGTTTTTGTCTTTAGCTTAAAAATCCTTGGCGAGTTGTTGCAGCTGCATGCAATTCCCTACGGCTGATTTTGTAGTGTTGTGTTTAAAGCTGAAATTTGAAAACAAGAAGCTACTCTTTAATTGTTTATGTAATATTTTGATACATCCATTGCTAAATTTTATAGCTAACACACTAGATAATTTTAATAACAAATATGCTATTAAAACGTTAATATAAAACATAGAAATTAGAAAAGTGTTTTAATAAAATAGACGTAATGTTAGCCTTAGAAATTATGCTTACACTTAGATATTAAGTAAACATTCAAAATACCTTTAAATATTTGAATGTCATTGTCAAAAGATTGTTGGATTATTGTATTTGTAGTTTAATCACAAAAACGAATGCAAAAGGTCAGATTCTTAACAATTACCCTCAACAAACGGGTATTACAATTTTTGCAATCCTCCAACGTTTCACAAAGCCAATTTATTAGACATAATTTTATAACATTGCTAACAATGTTCCTAACATTATAAATTTGGTTGTGTTGGAAATCTTTGAACAAGCTGCGGCAAAGAAATAGAATCTGTATGTTCACCAAGTTGACTGCTCTTTCTTATTTTGCATACTAGACAAAAATTTGAGCAGTTCGTCTATAATACAAAGGTTATATGATGTAGCTTGCGCCGCCGAAAGACTAACTGACTACATAAATAATGCTTAGAAAAAAGCCATATAAACTTGTAACTGATTTGCTGACGACCAATAATTTAATTCAATAACGTAACTAAGACAGGCGTGTTTAGCAACCTTACCATATCTCAAAAGGTTGCAATACGATGAACAACTCCTAACGCTAAAAACACATTATAAGTGCAAATTTTTCACCGTACGGTTTAACTTAAATTGATATGGACATTTGCTGGTAGCTTTTAATTTTAATATATTTTGATCTACAACGATGATTTAGACCTAGATTAAGCCAACTTTTTTGTTTGCTTTTTTTGCAAAATTACAAAATAAAGACAATTATTAATATTATAAGTGGTAAATTTAAACTAGTTGAAGATAATTGGAAACTGAAATTACCTACCTACCTGCTTTTATAAATATAGAAATTTTTTACGGCAGGAAAAAAAAGAAACTTTTAGAAGGGTGGGTGGGTCACAATTTAGTTTAAAATATTAGATGATAATCATAAACTGAAATCATTTATTCTTTTAACTTTATAACAATCAACATTAACAAAATGAAAAAATATCCAACTTCTGGACTAACACTTGGATGGTATAGCGGGGCAACATTTAAATTTACTGGTCTAATAAACTTAAACTCAGGTTCCGCACGCCAAGTTGTTGTTGTCAATTCAGAAGTGACAGCTCCGTTGTGATTTAGCTCTCACATATCTTGGCTTGTACGTTTGTTTCACGCCAGTGATTACATTAATAACAAGGTAAGGAGCTCCGGCGACTCTGTCACAACACAGGGGAGCTTCGGTCGGGATGAATTAATAGTTATTGAATTTTAGGATGAGTGACAAGGTTAAACGTAGAATAATACAGAACTATATTAGTGTGTTTTATGTACTGAACTGTATACTTTGGAGTTTTTAGAAGAAACGAGTAGAGCCATACTCGTCGGTAAATAGATATCCATGAGATAAGGTTATGCCATAAAATACATTGAGCCACAGTGAATCGAGAGCATTCAAAAAATAAATGATTGATAGTACCTACTTTAACGCATACGCAGAGTGGGTTATCCATAATATTGTTTTTGAATAGATGCCAAGGGGATTGCAAATGTTCAGATCTAAGTCAACTCAGAAGACATACATATATCTTAGAGTGAAATAAAAAAAATTTAAACCTTGGTTTTTGGTTTACTACTTGATTGATCTGATTGAAGTAGGTAGTTTTTTTGCTTTGGCTAATGGTAATAAAATTTTGTTGCCTAGAATTTAAGCTATCCTGCCGAAAGCTGGCACAGAGGTAGGTGTAATTAATAGTGATATTATTACACCGCCTCCCATGTTTTAGTTCCGCCACATAATCTGCTTGTTCAATGCCAAGTATGACTTTATGGCTTGGCACCCAACAAAATTAAGTGACCAGACCTTTGCTTTGCATTTCAAAGATTATGTTCTTAAAGTGATCCAAATGTTACCTTTGATGCTAGATGCATAAGAACATATAGTATCAAGAGAACTTTGGGAGTCAGAGAATATGATAGTTTTAGCCCAATTAATAACCGAAATCAAAAACAGAGCTTTATAAAGAGCATATAGTTCCGCGGTAAAAACAGATGAAAGATTAGGAATTTGTTCTGTTTCTTCCAACTTCAATGACGGAATCCACACTCTAAACGCGGCTGATTGTGCGTTGAGGCTGTCAGTAAAAATTTGAAGATAAGAATTTTTTAAACACGATATTAATTACGGATTGAGATAAGGTTTTATGAGGGAAAAAATTGTATCTAACTTGTATTGACAAGGATTGGCTAGGAGAAACAAATAATTTAGAAAAAAAGTTCTTATTAATCACGCGGTCATATTGATAGATTTTATTATGAGAAGACAACTTTTTTCTGGCCAACAGAAATGGTTGCCAAAAATGTTATATGTTTGTGACAAGATATCATATGCCATACCTTCACCCATGCCAAAAAGGTTGGCAACATATCTCTTAGTAAGGAGATGTTTTCTTATTTACAGTGGCATAATATTGGCTTCTACTTCTATAACGTTAATAGAAGTGGATTTCATAGCTCTATACAGATTCTTATTGCCCTGTTTTGAATTCTGTCCAAAATTTTTAGTTGCAAAATCAAGACGAGATCTTACAAATAATTTGTAAAAAATAAGAATGATGTTTGGGCAATTTCCCCAGTAAGTGCTTGCAACACATTTTAAAATGTTAATGCCTTGGGCACAAGAATTCTGAAATCCGTTGACGTACTCCAAGACTATTTGTTGTCAAAAGTAACACCAAGAAATTTGTAAAAAGATACTCGGACAATAGGAATGTTATTAACACTAGGATAAACGTTTTCCGGTATGACATTGCTTCTAAGTTTCATTCATTGCGGTTATGTTAATAATGATCCCACAGAGGGTGATGGGCTTTGAAGTTGCCAACAAAAACAAAAGGAAAAAATAAGGACAAAAAAATTTGTTTTTACAGATTTCTATTCAACGAACGATTGGAAGGACAGTAACATGACAAAATGGTTAGGTTAAACATAGAAGACTGAACAAATTGAGAACAAAGTGAAACATTAAAAGTAGGGATTTTAGATTTTAATAAGATATCTTGGCTAAAGAAAGAGGATACTTCTCTATAACCATTTTTTTGTGTATTGTAAAAAGAGCTAAACCGAATAATTGTAAATGGTTTATTTAGACTGATTCAAACTGCACACAACGCAACTGCATTAATCTTAAATTCATGCATCATGCGTAACAGTTTAGGTTTTTTGTTATAACCAGATTGGATTTTCCAACTAACCAAGCGTATTGGCGCATGAATCATTGTTGGATTGGTATACTAAATTAATAGAAGACGTGACAAGATAAGGCATTGACGGCATTGGTTTGTTTGGGTTGTGGATGGAAAACTGTTCGAGAGCTTTGACTAGGATTTCTACCAGGTTATATATAAATGATGCATTGGAATATGCTAGAGGGTTATATGTTAAAGAACCGGCCAAGGATTAAATAGAAAGGTATTTTTGGGATCGGAGTTTCTCTGGAGACTTTTTATTCGATCTTTTTTGCTTGAAATTTTTTTTTCTCGATGGATTATAGTCAGAGAGGATCGGATTTCTGACTGATCAATTAAGGTAGGCAACATGAATGATAGGTTGTGACACAGCTGTGGAGAATAGTTGTCGGGACGTTTGACGGGGGATTTCGTTCGTGGGCAGGGATTGAGGGAAATCTCTATCTAGTTGCGTAGTAAGATTGTTGACATTAGATGGATTAGGCTGCAAGACTTCATAGAAGGAATAGCTATAAAAAGCCATGGTTTGCTTTATTTTGGATTGCCAGGCGTATTCAGTGAAAATACGTTTAGTTAATGCCGATCTAAATTCATTGGTATAGTGGGGGTCTTTGCAGAAATTGCAACTGGTTTGCTACAGTTGTCGATTTTGTGTTGGTCAGAACACGACAAACATTTAAAAGTGCTTTTGCACACCTTTGAAGAGTGGCTATACTTCATGCAGTTGAAACATTGAATTACTTTAAGGACATATACATAAATAGATAGAAAATTGAGATTAAAAATATTTTTTTTAATATTGTATTTGATGGTTCTAATTTAAACCCGTTTCCATCTGGATTTTGAACTTTTTTATTAAATCTCTCTACCTTTAGGATGTCGACTTTGAGGAAGTAAGGCTTTGTTTATGATCTCGGCAACATCAAATTTGTAGACCACACCGCGTACCAACTCCTTGCAAGATATGTTGTGAGACGGAATGAATGCTTTTAAATTGTGGCTACTACAAACAAAAGTTGTTAATTAATAGTTCATTATTGTCAACAATTTTTGAGAAAAAAACAGCTACTTTATTTTTACCCCTGGATTTAACCTTAGTAACACCAACCATCTTTGCGTTTTTAATTTAACTGCCAATTGCAACTGGGAAGAGATTACGATTGTCATTTGATTTTATATAAACTTGGTATGGGCCAATGTCTGAAATGATAAATCTGTCGACCAACGGAGTGATTGTTTAATATTAGGTGTCAAGATAACGGGTTGTGTTGCTTGAATATTGGTGAAATTATTACTTAAAACGGCCATATGTTTTTTAACAAGGGTGAGGGGTAGTCTCTTATGTGCCAGGTTTAGACAAGCTCACTTCAAATAGATTGAATTAGTATAAAATTGTCACTCACCTTAAGTTAGAGGAACTAAACAAAAAGAAAATAAGGATGGATGTCAGTTGTGGCTTACTCTTAAACAAATAACCAGTGTAAAACACGACTAGTTTGAGGTTTGAAGCCGAATCCACGCCCTCAAGTGTTTGTCATCAAAAGATTAGATCTGTCAATTAAATTATTAACTTTTTGACAAAAAAAAAATTTAACTTCTGAATGACCAATATTTGGGTGGGCGTGTTTCAGCCAACCCACTTGAGTGTTTAGTATTGAGAGACTAAATCTGTCACATTCTATCTTAACTATATGGCAATTTTATTATCATCAGCAAAAAAATAAATGTTTAACTTCTGGACAGTCGGGTGGGTGGTTCAGTTGTAAATACCGCTTACCTACTTAAGTGATTGTTATCAGCAGATGGGATATGTCATTTTTTTCTAACTTTATGACAACTAATGTTAGCAATATGGAGAAACATCTAATTTCTGATTGACCAATTTTAACCACTTTTTTCCAAAATTCAAATTTGATTAACGCTTACTTACTTGAAAGCTTGTCATCAAAAGATAGAACAAGTAACGTTTTTTTAACCTTATGACAACTCAAATTAGCAAAATCAAGGAATATCAAACTTCTGAATGGTTACCATTTTGGTGGGTGATTGGGGCGCATTATTTTAAATTAAACCAAAAATCTGGAATACTCATTAAAAATAGGATGAAGATGGAGAATAATTCTAGTCGTCTGACAAACTAATGCGCAACCAAAAGTACCGCATACTGCAATTAATAATTGAACGCAAAATTGATGAAAAAAGGAGAATAGGAAGGAAGAAGATGTCCTGGTTGCAAAACATACCCCATTAGACGGAACTCCGAACTGTAGAAAGTTTGATCCACACAGCTAAGGATCGAGTAGAAATGGAACATGTGGTCGCAAACATCTATTAATGAATATGTGCAGGACAAGAAAAAGAAGACAAACTAAGACAATTTTTACATTTAGTCTATCAATTTTTTACGATAGCAGAGATAGTTTTAACTAGACTTAATTGAGACAAAAAAATGCTAAATAGAGCGTAAGTTCTATTACCACCCATACCGCAGCCGTTTTTACCAAAATGTCAAAGTTTAACAACGCCGAGTCCAAACAACAAAAACAAAGCAATTGCAAACTCTGGTGGTAAAATACATAAAAATAGAATGATCTTGCTAGTTACACTGCAGCCACTACCGCCACCTTGCTGTTAAAAACACTGCTTCAAAAATTAAAAAAAAACTTTAAAAAATGACAACAGTTAAAAAGAATTGATGGTGCAATGTAGTTGTAGCTTCATCATGTTACTTCAACCAAAAAAAAACAAAAATTATCAATTAAACTTCAGCATCACAACTGGTAACTAAATTGCAATGTCTAAAGAAGTGGACAATCAAATATAGTTCAATGAAAAACAAAAGTTTAAAATAAATTACTTAAATCTAATCTAATTCCAAAGCGGTCAACCAAATACAGACAATTGTTTCGGGTTTTACAAACTTTCATTAGTGCATCACCAAAGAGTACATTTTTATTTTTTATTTAAATTAAGTTTTTATAAATGATGCATTAAGTTTTCTAGCCAATATATTTATAATGTTTATTAATCTATAACAGATCAATATTAAATCTGTTTTTTGAAACGACTTAGTACTGTGCCCGTTTTTGTTCTAAATCATAAAAAATTCTAATGTTTTATATGTTGCGAGGTCACTCTGCTAACTATTTATTTTGTAAATACATAGCATTAAATATGCCAGATCAACATTAAAGTAAACAGTTAACAGATTTTAAATAATAAATATTAGATATATTGATCAGTAATGTACATCTGCTTAGTAGACTACAAATATGTCTATGACAAAATCAAATAAAAAAAAATACCTTACTATTTTGAATTAAATTGAAACGTTGAAATATTACTTAATACATCAAATATGCAAATTAATATACAGTTAATTTGTTACGTGGCGGGTTTGAACAAGGTAGTCAACAAAAGATACGCGACAAGACTTTTAATGACAATTATAATAACACAAGATTAAATTAGTTGATAACTTGTAATGACATTTTTTCTTTTTGAGCTTGGTAAAAAGATGTTAAAAACCATTTTTATTTAATCAAACAGAATAGTTTCAATTTGTCCAATAAAAGCAATTATTTAGATTGTCTAATCTTACTAAGCAATTGAAACTTCCATGTACTAAAATCGGGAATTAAAACCGGATCGGCCTTTAAATGTTTTATGTAATTTATGCCATCTATATACAATGACGATTGCCGAACTCATTTCACAAGCTGCCAATCAATTATTTAATGTTAATTTTGTTTATTTTTTACTCATTATTATACCATAAATATATTTTTTTACATTACATTGGCCTAATTTTAATCTACATAGCTTTACTATTTGTCCTGTAGATATTAAATAAAAAACTATATATATTATGCATGTATTTAAACTTGTAACGTTTAGAAAGCTATTACTTTATATTTAAATATGATAAAAAGTTGAAAAGACTATATCCTGCATAGGCAATTTTAACATCATTCTGATAATAAAATTTGTATTCTCCAATGCATAAAGATAAAAGATGCATAATTTTTTGTGCTGAGACGTTTATATCAATCGGCCTTCGGTGTTTTTTTACCATAAGTATATATCTCCCTCTTATAAAAATATGAGGTCAGGAGGGGTTTGATTTAATGCAAAAACTTCTGAACGGTGAAAGTTTTATTTTTTGCTAGCATGTGGAACATCTCCAACAGATGCCAGGATATTTTCATATGCAAAATATATGTTTTGTTTGTAAATAAGGAGATACGGTGTGCAGACGCACACATTATGAAGGTGTTTCTAACGAAAGTTTTAGTAATTGAACGAGTTTTTTATGTTTGTTGTATATTACCGTCAGCTCTTCGAGGTAATATTTAAGCGCTTTTTTGTGTGTATTTATGTAATGGACTTTATAAAGAGATATTTTCTGCTTAAATTAATGTTTGGGCAAAAGCAAAATTAATTAATATTTTTTTGAGAATAATTTTACAGACCAGTAATTTATTTCGTATATGCATAATATCTGAACATATTGCTAAGGTTCCTGTTAACGATTTCCATATGCTGATGATGAATTAATAATTACTACCAAAATAATTTAAATTAATTTATTTGATTTAACTCAAACTTAATAAGTTTTAGTTTAAAATTGAAACATGAGATATTTACACGTCATTTTATGTTATCCAATAAATATTTATTATATCTGAGTGAGTGTTCTCATAATCTCTTTGCAAGTTGCGAAATTTATAGTGCAGTAGAAATCTTAGAATGTACTTGAGTGTTTTATGCAGCTGCACGAAGAAGCCAGGCATTAGCATAGATGACTGTTATAAATGTTCAAGTGCTGACGTCGAAGTTGCAATTTTAATATTAAAATGAGGAAAGTACATGTGATGAAAAGTACTCAGTCTAAGAAAAATCATATATTAAACAGTAGCATTAAACGTAAATAATATCTTTCATCTAACTTCTAATTTATTTGCTTAGACAATGACATTAAGATTTTTTTGCTTATTTTTGTTAATTTTTTTTACTTCTATTGCAAATCATAGACAATTGATAACATAACACAATTTATTAAAGTTTTTCAATGTATATAATTCCATTAATTTCTGTATTTTTTTTTTCAATCAATAAAACGGATTTTTTTTAATAATTAAGTTGAAGTATTAAAACAAGTGTTATAAATAATTTTTTTTTAAATTACAGTTAACTAAAATTAAATGTCATATAGACGTTGCTATTATCACTCACAAAGCGGATTTTAATAGTGAAAACTTATGGTGTTAGTTTAGAGAATTTTTTTTAAAAAATTGTTGAAGAAATTGACAGAACTGGTTTGATTGTAAATGAAAAAGTATTAGTGTGGTTGGGCTACACTTTTTTTCGGATGACGCATTCAATGCAGCGACAGTGAATGGTGAACGTTATTGTAATATGTTATGCGTTAGTCGGTATGGATTTAGGCGAGATATTGTTTAAGCAGGACTGGACAGAAGAACCTGTGACATTGACTATACGTCTAAACATTTTTATTAAACATTAAAAAATGCAATATTGAAAAACTAAAATTTACTAATTTTTTTTTTTAAATATTGTAAGAAAAAGCTGAAAAGGAGATATCGGCATGCAAAAATATTTTTTTTATGGGAGTTATTGTTAGGGAGATACATTTGATATTAAGAATAAAATCTTATTTTGTAATTGGAAATCAAGATTGTTGCTGTCAAATAATGCTTATGTAACATTACTACAATTATTTGTGAGTTTTTAAACTAATTTTCAGAAAAATCTTTCTACAGCAAATTTACTTAATTAAATGTTACGGAATTGGAGAGTTGTTCTATAAATACGCAATTGAAGTTTTCCACCGGAAATTTCTCAGTGTGCAAGTATTTGTAAATGCTTTGAGAAATTTAGTACATAAATGCGATGTTTATGGTAAAGTTCAAAAACGTAAAAATAAAAACAAAAATGACATAATGAAAATGAAACTGCAACAATTTTAGTGTAAGAATTAGTTAACAATAATTTCCAAGTTCTTTTTAGAGCAAGAGAGAATCTAAGTGGTATAAAAGTCACGTATGTTATATTCTGCCTACAAATAAATTTTACTCAATACTAATTTTTATTCATAAATTTCAAAAAGCAATGATTTATACCGACTAGAATTCTTTTTTATTATTGGGTGAACGCATACTTGAACGCCGTAATTTTCACTATCATATCATATTCAGTGACAAATCAACGTTCATAACAAATGAAATAGTTTCTAGTCAAAATTGTTGCTTTTAAGGCAAAAAAAAAATTCCCACTTTAGTATTTGTACAAACAGTCAGAAATTTAAGAAAGTTAACGTATGGTGTGCGTTAATCTACAACTGAACGCAAATTATTATTAGGAAATTTTTAGTGAATACGTTTTGCTCAATTGGATGAAGAAACTTTGGAGTTTAGAAGAAATATGATATTTCAGTAGGATGTCTGCCCAGCTCATAGTGCCTTGATTGTTACAAATTGGCTTAATGACCATTTTTCAAATTGGATTGCAATGAATAGATACACATTTTTTATTGTACGCTCATAATTTTGACGCTTAACTAACTTAAAATTTTTGATAATTAAAATTTTGCATAATTACAGTTTTTCAACGTAAATAGTATTTATATGTATAACAAACAGGAAAAATGTTAAAGAATAATTTTTTTGTAATGTTAAATAAAAATAACCCACTGCATTTAATATTATTTCTTTATTAAAAACAAGATACCGCAGCATCACAACAAAAAAAAAATAATTATTAGCATGACTCAACAATTTGTTATAATAAGTCTGCTTCAACTAGGACATCAGCCGGCGCAACAAGTTAGGCGTTTCTAGCGCCATAAAGATCATCAACAAGGCCAAAGAGTTTTTAGTCCGGTCGGCCCTTAAGGCCAACGATTGTTGGCGATGTTCAAATATATGTTTCACCATCGATCGCGCTATAAACGTGAAAGATGGCATTCGATTGCACCACCGCATACAAAATAAGCTCAAAATATGTTATCAAAAACGTGCCAGAATGCATCTTTCAGTAAAACGCATGGAAAGGACTAGGAAATCTTTCCCCATGTGTTACGTTTAGCTATCGCAGAACTCAAACAATGCCAAGAGATCATGTGTCTTTTGAAATTGTACAACTTTACGGTTTGGGTAGAGCACAAACGTAAGTCTGGTGATATTGTACAATGCCATTGTTGTCAGCGTAATGTTGCAACATGCACCGCGTGCTATAAGCCGCACACAAACTTTAAAAACTGCCCAGCTTATCTCAAGCTGATTGACAGCAAAACTTTATCTAATGCACTCTCAAATTTACTTGTTTTTCTGCACCAGATTTCTGCTCTTTACAGGAGCATTACTAATGCACGCAAAGAAAAATGCAGCGGAAAACTTGCCAACAGTATCATAGTGAAAAATCTTTTTTCGTTCCGCTTGACACAAACAAGCAAAAATGATTTCAAGGAGATACTAACATATTTCTTACATCTCCTAGTGAAAAAAAAAAACTAGAGACAGACAAATTGTTCCAAGTCATAGTCGTAGAAGTTTTTCACAATTTCTATGCAACGCATATAAAGTTGGCACACTAGCTGCATTACAAATATTATTTCACTACGACCAATGTTAGATAGACATGAAAATCTATGATTCACTAGGTGTCAAACTTCTAAGAATTCAAATAGAGAGGAATTTAGTTGGTAAGCGTTTGTGAGAGTGAACACAACAAAAAGCCTACAATCTTTACTGCAACAAATGTAGTAGAAAGACAAACAGTTAGATACAAAAAATTGTAAAAATTTGTTTGTAAATGTATCTCCATCGACACAGACCATGTACACGTGTCTGTTTTTATAAAAAAATATTCAAAGTGTTACATCTTCATTTTACAGCAACTAAAAAATTGGATTGGATTTGGTGGCATTTTTGATTTAATTATTATTGCAGCACGTTGAGATCATTTATAAACGTAGTATAGACAAAAAATTAGAATATTTTCAAAGAAAAAATCAGGGGGTTTAAGTTAGGCAATCTTGTAGACCATGATACAGATTTACCTTACTTATGTTTGACCAAAAGTTTTAAAAAATGCGCTAAAGCACCATTGTGCTGAAATCACATTTGTTATTTTTTGTTCAAATAGATGTCATCTAAAAAATTACCCACTGTGTTTTGCAAAAAGTTTAGGTAAGCAATTCCTGTAAAACAGTTTGATGAAAGAACCGGATCTATTCCAAAATCCCTATTCATATGTTTAATAAAAAACAAACGTGAAATCAAGTTACTGCTTTAGTTTTGCTTGACTTTACCAAAGCTTTTGATACTATAAATCATAAATTACTGCTTTCAAAACTAAAATTCATTGGTTTTGACAATAATGCAATACAGCTAATTAAAACATTTTTTCTAAATAGAACACAGATGGTAAAAATACATGAAAATATATCTGATTGTTGTAAACTAATTAGTGGTGTGCCTTAAGGATCCATACTAGGGCCATTATTATTTATAATATTTTTAAGTTTTTTAGAATCATTGGTGAAGTCAAGTAAAATTAAACTATACGCAGATGATACCCAAATTTATAAATCTTTTCACATTAAAGATATTGAGCTTGCATCTAGAGAATTAAATGCAGACATAAATAGCATTATACTAGCATCCAAAAAACATTCTCTTCTTATTAATGCTAGTAAAACAGCATGTTTAATATTTGGCAGAAAAAAAGATAGAATTTTGGCTAAAGCAATAATGCAAATAAATGTAAAAGGTCAATCAATATCTATCTCTGAAGATGCAAATAATCTAGGCCTTATCATGGACAGCTCTCTTCGTTTTAATAAACACATCAGTAACTGCATTAGAAACTCTTTTTATAAACTAAAGTGCATATACTCTCACCGTCATTTGTTAGATGTAAATACCAAGCTAACGCTTTTAAATTCAATGGTGCTGAGTCAGCTAAATTAATGTGATGCTGTGTATGGTCCTTGTTTAGATTACAATACTAAGAAACGCATACAGATTGTTCAAAATGCTTGTATAAGGCTTATCTTTGGTATCCGCAGACGTAATCCAATAACGCATAAACTAAAACAAGTAGGTTGGTTAAACATGCACAATTGTCGCATTCTTTATGCATATACTTGCTTTTACAAAATTATAATGTTCAAAGCACCACCGTACCTCTACAATAAGATAAAATTTAAAACTGACGTTCACAATTTGAATACCAGATTTAAAGGTGCAATATCACCACCATATCATAAAACTCCTTACTCTGAAAGTTCCTTTTCGTACAACGTTTACAAATTATATATTGAATTACCTGCATCTTTCAAAAGTTTGTCAGTTACAAAGATTAGATTGTGTGTTCGAAATCTATTGTTAGACAAACAATAATATATTTAGCATTGTGGAGTGTTTACGATAGTTGGTTTTTGGATAAGACAACATACAAACATTTCTAATTAGTGTTTTTTGTTTCTGCTTAAGTATCTAATTAATATTTTTTTTCTTTTTTTTTAATTAAAATATTAATTTTTTGTTGGTATTATAGGAATTAATATTATGTTATTTGATCTTACATAGATGTATAGAGTAAGTATTGTCTATACTTATAGGGTTAAGTGGAAGAGCAGACTACTGTGCAGTACAGGAATCTGAACTTTGCCTTTTGTCATTCTGTGTTTATTTAATTTTAATTTTATAATTTGTTTTATTTTACTTTGGCAATAAAGACAATTTATTATTATTTATTATTATTATGTTTGATGAATATTTCCAAAATAAGATACCAGACAATCTTGCAGGCTATGATACAAATATTTGTTTATCTTACTCTTCTTTCTCTGAATGTTTAATTAATGCCTTGTAATTAAAGGGTGGGTCATGTAACGTTTGGAATTTGAAATACCGATCATTTTGTTTTCAAAGGTATAGTGACATTTATAAGTTGACAGAAATTTAGTTTTATGTTTGACATTTACGAAATGGGACGAATTACACTTGAACAAAGTTGCGAAATAAAAAAAACTTACTTCTAAAGTGGTGAGTCTTCTACTCAAACGGTACAAAATTTACAAAACAAATTTGATAGAAAAGAAATGTTTTCAACGCAGTTTGTGAAACAATTTGTGAAACGAGTTTACAAAACTGGATTAGTGGATACAACAACACGTTCACGTTCTTGTCCTGTGCGCTTAACCGAAAAAATTAATGTTGTTGCTCAAAGTGTGCGTGAACATGCCTCAACATCAATTCGTCATTGTTCTAAGAAACTGAACATTTGTTGCACTTGGTTTAAAAGCCTACAAAGTTCAATTAGTCTAAGAAATAGAGCCTTATGATCATCCGACGCGTTTTTAGTTTGCCCAATGGGCTAAAGATCGTTTGGCTAAAAATAGCATTCTTATAAAAAAATTGTGTTTTGCAAACAAGCTCATTTTTATCTCGGAGGCTATGCTAATAAGCAAAATTGTCGCATGACTATTGAAAAGCTTATGCATCCACAACAAGTAACCGTTTGGTGTAGTTTTTGGTCCAACGTTATTATTGGATAATTTTCTTTAAAAAATGAGCAAGTAGCCGCCGTTACCGTCAATAGGTAACTTTACTATGTCATGCTAAACAAATTTTTGTTTCTAAAAATTGAAAAATATGAAATAGATGATATTTTATTTCAACAGGACGGAGCCACTTACCATACAGCCAACGTAACCATCGATCTTTTGCGCACTGTTGTTGGAAAATAAATAATCAGCCAAAATGCTGATGTCAATTAGCCACTTAGCTGTAATTTGACCCTGTTGGATTTTTCTTTTGTGGGAAAACCTTAAGAATAAGAAGAACGCTAACCATCCAGAGACTATTGATGCCTTGAAACACAACATCAAAATTGCCATTCATGCTATTGGAGCCTAAACATTCAAAAATATACTAAAAAATTGGGTTAATCGGATGGGTTTCTGTCAAGCCAACCGTAGCAGTCATTTGACTGATGTTGTGTTTCATTCTTAAATAAAATTGTTTAATCTTTCTAAAAAAATTATAATTAAAAAAAAATATTTATACTTTTAGACAACTGTAAACTACTCCAATAACGCAATTGATTTTTATGATACATTCACGCTTTTTTAGTTTGTGTGTATTTGGCAAGAGGAGACAGAAGGGTTTCAAAAACTTTCTAAATTTGTTAATTTGATAAAGTTTGCTTAAGCTCACGTAGCAAATCTACGCTTTTCTCTTAGCTGAGTTTATGAAATTGTTTATTGCTTTTGAACGTTTATATCTTATCATTTTTTTACAACTTCTATCTATTCTCAATTGTTTTACTTCCTTACTAACATATTCATTTCTGTTAAAAAAAATGTGTTCTAAATGTTTTCATTTTTACGCATTTTTTTATCTTCTTTTTTATACATTTTTGTAATATTTTACATTTATTTTTTTGTCTCATTTTCTCTTCATACCTCATTGCACGCTTTCCTTCTTCTAATGTTAATTGATCCATTTTAACTTTTACTACAATGTCTGCTGGAGTCTCTTTTTTGCCCCTAATATCCATCTCCAGTTTTTTGCTTGAATAACCTTTAATTTTTCATGCTTTTTCCGTTCCCATGGTTCCGCTCCGTACAATTACATATTTTTTACTAAATTATTGAACTTTTTTTTTTTATTCTCATTCATTTAATTTTTTTTTACAATTCTCCTTATTGATATTACCGCTTTATTTGTCTTTTTTGATAAATTTTTTATTGTTGTTTGTACAAAAACATATCCTAGATGTTTAAAAGTTTTTACTTCTTCAATTTCTTTTCTATTCTATTTTCAGTTTTTTACTTTACTTCTAAACGTCATAATTTTTGTTTTATTTGCATTTGCTTCTAACCCTTTTTTTTTCTAAAACATTTTTTCAAGCATCTAATTATTTAATTAATTTTGTTTGCTTGTTTTGCTACAATAACTATTTTGTCTAGATACGCCAACGACCACACTTTCTCTCTGCTCACTACCACTCCCACTCATCTGCGCCTTATATGGCATCTCTTCTAAATCTGAAATATATGCCGCATACAAACTAGGGCTGAGTGGGTCTAAAACTTATCACTCATTGTTTACCCATTTACACAGACCCAACTTACCAGGTTTTTAATTATTCCTTTTTTTTATATACATTCACAGTTTCTTTTTATTTACACTGCCGCAATGCCGCTTTTAAGTTTAAGAATATCATGCATACATACATAAAACTTTCTTCTTTTTTTCTGCTATTGTCTTCTTTACTATATGGTGTATGTATACGTTATCCATGTTTTTTTTTTTTTTTTTCTAAACCCGGCTTGTTCTTTTGGCAATTTTTTATTCATCTTTAGTTTCTTACTTAGGACTATGGCGTACTTAGTAGGTAATACTTTTGCAGTTTTTTGCAAGCTTTTTCTTAATCAGATTTTCTGTTACTTACATTCATGTTACATTTTGTATTCTATCCATATTACTTTTGTTTATTTCTTTTGCTTACATTTTTTTTTTAATATTTTATCTACATCATGTTATAGTAGTTGTATTGTTTATCGGTTTTTTCATTCATAAAGTTTTCAGAAGTGCATCCTCTAGTTTTTTATCTCTAAACGTATTTCTATATCTATTTTTTCGTTTATTTATATATACATTGCCTTAACTTTTTGCATTTTTTCTTGTATACTATTTGCGCAGTCTTTTTGAATATATGTATTTTAAGTCAACTAATTTATAATTTATTACAATTAACATTTCTACAAATAAATCATGTAAAAGTTTTTATAGAGAATATAGTAAATAATAAGTATCTGACACTTCTCACTCTAATCATTTAAGTATTATTCATTAACTTAAATAACATGAGTTACTGATTGTTTAAAAACCGCAATGCAACCACAGTTTCCAGAAAGCAAAAACTACGTAATCGGCGACTATGCTAAAAAATATATATAGAAGTAGTGTGACATCTTGTTCTGCACGGCGGAATTGTAAGATCTTTACTATTCCTAGACAGCTTTATTTATCAAAATATTGTTTTACCTATATAATTTGTCATATTACATTATTTATCTTTTATATTGTGAATATATAATAAATTATTATTACATACAGATGTGTTCTTCACCTATTTTGTGTGATTAAATATGTCGTGATGTGTATAAATTGTGCGGAATTTAGATTATGTGTAGTTAATACAAACAATATGAAACTAAAAGTTGAAATTCTTTATTTATATTTGCATGGAGTGTTTCTTTGGCTGAAGGAGAAGGTTTTGAATTTATAATAAAATGCAAATCAGCAATCAAATGTCCAGTATTGCTAACGCAGATTATTATAGTAACTTTTGCAAACATCATTACAATGAGCGTAGTGATATTTTTTAACAAATTAAATTTTTTAAATACTGTATATGATGATAATAGTTGGTGTCTGTGGATAGTAAGAGAGTTTATTTCAAATATTAAAATAATTATACAGTGCGTTAGAAAAGTGACGCATCATATTCAAGGCCGTATCTAGAAAAAATTTCGCAATGACTAAAAAAATATCAATTTTATTTTTTACAATATTTGTAATTTTAAGACGTACATTTTTGACTTCAAATATAATCATAAAAAGATATCACAGTTAAATTTGGAGATCTTAGGCCAATTAACATTGCCGTTTATTGAAATTGTGCAGTGTGACTTGTTGTTCCATCTTGTTGGAAAATTTCAGCTTACATTACAAGTTTCATATAACAGGATAGTTTTATAGCGTTGAACATGTCAAATTTTGTGCCTGGAAACTACGGTTTGCAAACAGCAATAATTTTCTGTTACTATTTAAAGAAAACTGTTGCAGAATCACATCGAATGCTTGTCGTAGCTTAAGGTGAGCTCGCTCTTCGTAAATCGTAATGCTTTGAGTGGCTTACAAAATTCAAAACTTGGCGATTTTGACGTAAAAAACAAAAATCGTAGAGACCACCAAAAAAGTTTTAAATAAAAAAAAGTTATTATGAGCTGTTAAACCTTCGCAAAACCGTTAATACTGAACGCTACCAACAACAAATAATCGATTTGAATCAAGCTTTACGTGAAAAACTACCAAAATATTAAAAACAGCAATACAAAGTGATTTTGCTTTATGATAATGCATCATCACACACGGTAAAATTAGTCAAGGAAACGATTAAGACGTTTACTTAGGAAATACTTTTGCATGCGGTTTACTCACCAGACTTGGTTTTGCCAATTACTACTTATTTGCATCGATAGGACGCACACTTTCTGAGAAGCGCTTTGCTTCTTTGCCCCAAAAAAGCAACAGTTTTTTTGGCGTGGCATCTACAAATTTTTAGACAGGTAGGAAAAATGTATAGCAAGCAATGGGCAATACTTTGAATATTTTTTTTTTAATTATTTTTATACAATACACGTATATTTTCTCTACACAAATTCCGGTTATATATTTACTTTCTTTGTTTTATGCAAAACATTTGCATTATCGCAAAGAAGAGCATGAAAATCTGAGCAAAACTAACAACGTGTTGCACCATTTGAATTTTATAGGGATGGAATCTTAAGTTGTCGCGTAAAATTTGCTTTAGGTTAGTGTTCAAAATGTTCAATGTTCTTGCTTGGCAAACTGCCAAACGTTGTGGACTTTCTGCACCACTTTATAAAACGTTGGTGTTATTGCAATATGGTGGTTCTTAAAGGAATCTTATCTTGCCGAGGAACGTTATATTGTTGCAGGAATTACCGCTGAATCTCAATTATGGATTTGGTTCTGACATAAGCTGTTACACAACATAAAAACGCTGCATCGGCCACAAAGTCATAGTTACTACTGGATTCTATTCTAAACCAATTCCCCTAGTGACTTTTTTCTTATTTTTTTTGGTTTTTTTACCACAACGTTTTGAAATTTGTTAATACATGTTTTCTGACCCTGTATAAGTAGCACTATCAAATGACAAATCTTGTAATAAACTACATAGTCATTTTCAGTCTAAGATAAATTGCTTGAAAGTGAAACAAATTAACCGTAATGATACAATGATGTCAGATACTTTAGCTGGGAATTACTTAAAAAAAAATCTATTAGAAGATTGTATTGTTGTACACCGTCACTTCTTCAAAAAAGTACAATTCTTCATTACAAACAGAGAAACGGCAGAAGTCTATTCTAACAACCAAATAGTTGTTGCATTTAACGTTGCGGGTCTTGAGTACAATAAACGCAATCTTTGCATTTGGTTAAACATTTTTCAATTTTATTGCGCGACATTAAAACTGCATTTCATAAGAACTTCAAATTTGTTTTGTGCAACGATAACTTTTTTATTAAAATTGGTGTTGGTATTATTAATAATGATGATTTTAGTTACATTTGTTAACAAACATTTGGACAGGTAGGTGGGCACTCCAGTTTAAACTACTCAATGGCGATCATTACTAACCTACCTATCCGCTGAAATTTTGCTAATTTAAAGATTGGATACTCTTTTCTCTTTCTTAGACAATGAAATTTTTGACACTTGCAATTTCAATTTTTTGATAACAAATTTTTGACACCCCACTTTTTTTACGACAAAAAGGCATCTAACGCTGGCAAAAAGGAGAAACTTCTAATATTTGATAAAAACTTTAAAGTAGATGGTAATTATAATCTGAAGTGAACCATCTATTTGACGAAGGTTAATAAATATTTATATATAGTCTTTTTTTTTTTGACTAAGGGACTTCTAACACTTGCAGAGAAAAAAACTTTTAGTTTTAAACATAACAATTAATTGGGCCGTTAGGTGTGCACTTCAGTTTATACTGCTTGTTAGTAGTCATAATTTTAAGTTATTCAACCATCCACCAAAGTATTAGTCATCAAAAAATTAAATATTACTTTTTTTACAAAGTTTTGTTACTGAAATTCGGACAATCGTCCAGTGGTGTGGAGTCGGAGCCGAAGTCGGAGCCTGGAGTCGTGGAGTCTGTCAATGTTTGAGGAGTCGGAGTCAAAGTCGACTGTAACCAATCCGACTCCAACTCCTTAATAATACAAAAATTAAGAAATAGTATAGAAAAAAATTATTCATATTAATAAGGTAATTTATACAAAAATTAAAATAATAAAACTTTTAAAAACTGTTTGATTGCAAAATTAAAATTGCTTTTAAAATATCTTTTTCTAAGGTTGCTCTTAAATCCAACTTTATTAGTTTTAAAGCTGAAAATAACCGCTCCACACTTACTTGTGTCGGTGTTAGTGTCGGAGTCGGTGTCGGAGTCGGAGTCGAAACAAAAAAATTAAGGAGTCGGAGTCGGAGTCGCTACAGTTTTGTAACTTGTAACTGCACTTCCCAGCAATCGTCCACACATTGATATTTCCGATTTTGCTCAAATTTTGTACACATGTTTGGAGTACTAAAATATGTAGATTACTAACATTTTAGATCTCTAAGTGCAATAGAGTGTAAACGGCGGTCATTTTAGTTTTTTTGGAATATTTTGTTTTTTTTTTTCTATAAGATACATCTTTTCCAATATGAATTTTGACTATTTTTTGCTTATTTACAGCGCAATAACTGAAAAAAAAAACAAAATATTTCTAAAAACTTAAAATGGCCGCTATTTACACTCTTGCATCTTGCATCTAGAAATCTAAAATTTTAGAAATTGACATATTTTGGTACTTGGCAAAATCGGAGATATTAATGTAGGAACGATTGTCCAAATTTCAGTAGAATTACCCTATAAGGAGATTAAATCTAATATCACTTTTTTTAACATTTGTAGTTTTTTGTTAACAAATTTTTGATAGGTGAACAATCCAGTTTAAACTACTTGATAATACTTATGATTTGGACTGACCTATCCACCCGCCCAAATGTTGAGCATTAAAAGATTGAATATTACTTTTTCTTTTTGGACAAGGAGATTTCTAAAGTACAAACTTTTATGTTCTTGTTAACAAAAATTTGCGCGGGTGGGTGGGCAATGCAGTTTAAACTTGTCCAAGTTTTGGTCATAAAAAAAATGAATACCACTTTTTCTTCCTTTAATCAAAGGACTTTTAACACGCGCCAAAAAGAAAAACTTTTAATATTTTGTTAATAAACAATTGGAAAAGTTGGTGTGCACTCCAATTTACTACTTGTTGGTCATTCAAATATTGGGTATTAAAACAATAAATATCATTTCTTCCTTCTTGAACAAAAAGACTACTAACGCTTGCAAATTGAAGAAACTTTCAATTTCCTGTTAACAAATTTTTCTGCGGGTAAGTGGGTATTTTAGTTTACCCTACTTAATGCTATTATAATTTAAAGTAACCCAACTAGCCGCCTAACTGTTGGTCAAGCAATTGGATTTCTTTTACTTTTTTTTAAATGCTTGCAAAGAGCAAAAATTTCCAATTTTTTGTTAACAAAGTTTTAGGCGGGTAAATTTGCGTTTTAGTTTTAACTACTTGATAATAGTTATAAATTGGGTTGACCTACTGCTTACTTAAGTTATGACAATTTCTTCCTTCTTGAACAAAGTCACAAAGAGATTGGATTAATTATTTTTTTCTTTAATGTAGAAACTTCTAACGCTTGTAAAAAGAACAAATTTCGAATGTTTTGTTAACAAATTTTTGAGCGGGTAGGTGTACACATTAATTTAAACTATTTGATAGTAGTCACAATCTGGAGTGACCCAGTCACTTGTCTATGTGTTAGTTAACAAAAGATTGATTTTATTATTTTCTTTTTTAACATAAATGTACTGGTAAAAAAATAAATCGATTATCAAATAATTTGTAAAAGCAGCGATGAAGGGAAAGTTGCCGTTTTTGTTAAAATACTACAAATCAAGGTAGCGAGCGGTATGGTCTTAATGCTTGCAAAGAAGAGAAACTACCAATTTCTTATCAACAACCTTTAGGCGGGTGGGTAGGCACTTCAACCAGTTGATGGTAATCATGATTTGGATTGATTTAACCACCCGCTAACATATTGGGCGTTAAAAGATTAGATTAAACATTTTTCTTTACCGACTAAGAGACTTTTAATTCTTGCAACAAGAAGAAAGTATTAATTCTTTGATAACAAACGCTTGGGTAGGTGAGTGGGCACTACAGTTTAAACTATTTGCTGGTAATTATCTTCTGGAGTGCTCCACCTAATCGATCAAGTGTTGATTATTAAAAAAATAGATATCACTTCTTTTTTATACAAAAAGACTTCATGCAAAAAAGAAAACTTTCCAATTTTTAGAGAACAAACTTTGGGGCGGGTAAGCTAAACCTCTAGAGAAAGATTACAAGCAAGTAGTTTGAACTGGATTTTAACCCACTCATCAAAGTGTAATTTTTTTCAGTTGTGACATATTCTAATTCTAATTACCAATATGTATATTCATATGTAGAATTTTCTTTTAAAAACATTTTATATAAAAAAATTGATTTATTTGAAGAAATTAAAAAAAAATTATTGGTTCTTAACCTTTTAGGTTGGCGATCCCAAGTACAAATATATTTGAAGCCTGCGACCCTATATAAGTATTTTTTTAATTTAATATTTTATCATCAGCATCACAGAATTATTAATAAGTGATTACTTTGATATTTTTAACAAAAAAGGCTTATATGAAGACGAAAGTTTATTAAAAGTGCACTCCGCATGTCATGCTGCTAAAGATCCATTTACATAAATATGTGGTTGAGAAAATCTGCCAGTACGGCTCATAGTTTTGTTTTTTGGCATTTATTTTTTTTAATCACCTTGCGTTTTGCGGAATTTTGGAGTTTTTTTAAAAGTTCATTACTTTTACTTCAAATAGGTTTCTAAACCAACTATATTTCTTAATATAGACATTTTGTGGAATATATATATATATATATATAAAAGAAGGATATCGACTACCTTAGCATAACGGAAAAAAAAAGGGGGGAATGGAGAGAAAGAGCTAATAGAAGGATATAGGCTATACTGGTCGGGAGTGGACACCACCCAAAGAGGGGCCACAGGAGTAGGACTAATGGCTAAAGAAGATAAAGTCAAAAATATAATAAATATAAAGTACATAAACGGAAGACTAATGTCAGCAGATATAAAAAGAGATGACACTAATACATGGAACATAATAATAGGATATGCACCAAACGATAATGCACCTAAACAAGAGAAAGACGAATTCTTTGATTTATTACAAACGGAAATAGACGCATCGGAAGGAAAGAAATTGATAATGGGGGATCTCAATGGACGAGTAGGGAACAATAACAGAGGACTAGAAAGAATCATGGGAAAATTTGGAAAGACAACAAGAAACGACAACGGAGAAAGAATTATAGACATATGCGTAGCAAATGACCTCACTAAAACAAACACCAAATTCGAACATAAAGAGATACACAAGTACACAAGAGAAATGAAATCAAAAAATGAAAGGTCGATCATTGACTTCTTCCTAATAAATACAGAAGACATGAAAAATGTAAAAGATGTGAAAACCAAAAGACAGGCGGAAATTGGTAGCGATCATTTCCTGTTAAGATTAGACATAATGGAACAAAATAGAATTGAATATGAAAAGAGAAAGAGAAAGAGAAAAACAACAGAAAAAATAAAAAATTATGAACTAAAAAGACCAGAAACCCAAGAAAGATACAGAAAAAAGATTGAGGAAAGTTTTGAAAAATTGGACAGAGAAAAAAAGGAAAAGGACATAAATACTAAATGGCAACAATTTAAGGAAACATTATTAGGTGCAGCAAAAGAAAGCTGTGGAACGACAAAAAATACAAATGTGCAAACGAAAAAGTCCAGATAGTGGAATAATGAAGTGAGAGAAAGAGTAAAACTAAAAAAACAAAAATGGATAAGATATCTACAAACAGGAGAAAACGAAGATTATAGAATATACAAAAAAGCCAGAGAAGAAGCTAAAAAGGCCATAGAAAATAGCAAGAAAAGATCATGGGAAGAATTTGGAATCAAGATGAAAAAAAATTATACTGAAAACCAGAAGATGTTCTACAGTACACTAAAACAACTAAGACGACAAAAACTACCAATACAAAAAAACATAAAGAACAAGAACGGAAAGATCCTAACAGAAGAAAGAGACATAATGGAAAGATGGAAAGAATACTTCGAAGAACTAACAGAAAATCAGGAAGAAGAGGAAGTAGAACCAAACGTAGAAAACTCCCTGGAAGATAGCATAAAAGAAAACGAAATAGAGGAGATATCTAAGGAGGAACTAGTGACAGCAATAAAAAAACTAAAGCTAGGAAAATCGCCAGGTCAAGATAATATAACATCAGAAATGCTAAAATATATAGGGGACAAGGGAACAGTAAAGATGAAAGAATTAATGAATGAAATCATAACGAAGAAAGAGATACCAGATGAATGGAACATGGGAATCATCCTGCCGATATACAAGAACGGAGACAGAAAGGAATGCTCGAACTACAGAGGGATCACTATCTCAAGCATACCAGGGAAAACCTTAACAAGAATCCTAGAGAAAAGACTAAGAGCAATCGTAGAACCAACATTAGATGAAGCACAACACGGATTTAGAACAAATAGAAGTACACAAGACCTAATATTTGTAATGAGACAGATAGAAGAAAAAATACTTAGAACAGATAAAGCAATACACATCTGCTTTATAGATCTGAAAAAAGCTTTTGACAGAATTAAAAGAAGAGATGTATGGGAAAGTCTTGAAAGAAAAGGGATAAACAAAAACACGATTAACATGATAAAAACATTATATAAAAACAACAAAAACAAAATAAGAACACAAAACTGCAAATCAACAACATTTAAAACAAAGATTGGGTTAAAACAGGGCTGTGTACTAAGTCCTCTACTATTTTCAATAATAATGGACGACGTGATAAAAAAGTGTAAAGAAAGGATTAGAGGGATGAAAATAGGATATAGAAAAATGAAACCAATAACATTACAAGAGCTCAAATATTATTGATTTTTTTTAAATTTTTATGAAAAAAATAAATTTTAACATTCATCAAACTTTTTTTTTGTAATGTAAGATCATGCACATAAAGAACCTATAGTACATTATATACATTAATTATAAAAACTATCTTTAACTCGATTTACAATTCATTTTAAATATAATATAAGACCATAGCGACAAATTTATTTTAAGAAGATTCTAGAAATTTTTTTCCTTGAAATTTATTTTCCCACAAAAAACAATAAATCTTCTCACAGCTTGTACCAATTACGTTATTAGCAACCGAAACATTGTAGCGATAAATTTCCAGTTATCTATTCACAATACAAATACAAAGACATAAATTCTTGTAACAGGTGTCACCAAATCAAACCGATATATGTTATTATTTATGTATTGTTTTAAATCAGACATTTTTAACGCTTGACTGGCTTGTCACTATGATTAATGCCGGATATTGTTACGAAGAATTTTGATATAAACGTGCAGAGAAGCTTATAATTCGGTGTGATGCTCAAAAAAATAATAATAGGGGAAAAAATAATATCTACGTATTAGTTCAGATTACAAAAATCATCAAAGAAAATATAATATTACGTTATTATTTAATTTATAATATAATATAATTTAATATATATATATATTTGTATCCTTTAAATTTAAAAGCCGTAGTTAGTGTGTCTTCTCTCATTCATTCTATGTAACAAATAGCTTAAAGTAAAAGGAAGTTGTGTATTGTACCCATTGAACAACTTATTCTAAGCTGACCGCCTCTTGGTCAGTAGTTGAAATTGTTATGCTTCCCAAGAGTTCTATTTTACTCCCTGCACTTAGAGAAGTGCACGTCAAGTTTTGTAACCAACAATTGTATGCGACATGTAAATTGTGGCTTGATTAATGCTGGTGAAGTATATGTAGATTTACACGTGTTATATTCACTAACTGTGTATTGATAATATTATCCTGTTGTGCAACGTAGTGAAATATTACGGCAGGCATAACAATAAAATCAAATGAAGCATTTTTTTTTCTTTTATTGTCCGGCCATTTCTGCACGTAACTGTTTGTAACGTTAAATCTAATGTATTTTAGAATCGAAGCTATAAAATACAATATTTATGGAATGATCTGATGGAATTTGTGGAAAATGTGTTTTTTACATTTATCGATCTAATTATCTAATTGCAAAATTATTTTTAAATAAATATTAGTTTGATATTAAAAATATCAACATTAAATTTAAGAAATAGTTGATAATAATAATATTATATAAATATTTAAATGCAATGTATGTAATGTGATAACAAACATAATTAATTAAGTTTTTTGTCTATATTTCAACTGAATTATTATGAACTTGAAAGTTTATATTATAATTCGACAATAAATTTAAATTGAATAAAAATTATACACATTTATGTAATAGACAATAATAAAAATATTTTTTAGCAATTTGATAATTTTGTTAAACATTATTTCAAAAACGGTAAAACTTTTATTGCCACGATTTACAATTTGCGTTCAATTTTTAGCAAGCAAAATTTTTCAAGTGCATTAACTGTGAAGAAATTAATTGAAAAATTTTATGATACTGGGTCGATTTGTGATTGTCATTGACATGTTTTTCCAGGTTGTTCAGCAGAAAACATCTGTTTGTTTGAATGCCACGGAGGGATTGGTAACATCTATTTCGCATTGTGTTTAACAGTTGAAAGTTTCAAGAAGTACTGTATCTAATTTAATTAACAACTCAAACCTACATACCACACACAGAATGTGTGAAATAGTTTATTGAACAACAACAAACCCTATTTTTTGTTTGGTAGTTTTGTAATCAAGCAAAATTGCCACATTGGAGTGACAAAAACCTACGTTGTTTCATGAAACATAAATGCATCCCAAACGTGTTACTATTTAGAGTGAATTTTGGGCTAGAAGCACTAATTTTGATGTTGCTGAAAACGCAGAAAAAGTTAATGGAAAACGTTCTAACAGAAAGTTGCTATTTGCTATCACATCACTTAACAATAGCATTATTGCACAAAATAATATGTTTTCTCGACTGATCTACCAGAATTTTCCGTTAATGTTTGGGCAGGTGTTGTAAGAGACCATTTAATAGGTCTATATTTTTTGCCGTTTAGGTTAAATGTCTATCATATTGTAATTTTCTTCAAGAAGAGCTGCCAAGACTTTTAGAGGACGTTCTGGTTCAATTAAGAAACAAAATGTGGTTTATGCACGATGGTGCTCCTGCACATTTTAGTTTAGTTGCGCGTCAATTTTTAAATGAACAATATAGGAACTGTTGGATAAATCGAGGAGGCCCACAGGCTTGGTATCCTTGATATCCAAATTTAAATGTTTTAATTTTTTTTGTGGGGTGTGAAGCACAAAGAAATTGCATTGTTACATCCTGCAATACGATACAAAACACTTCAGGCATTTTTGAACGGGTACGTCAGTCACTAAGACGTTGTTTCAACCTACGTCTTAATGACTTACGTTACCGTAAGAGGAAGTCATTTTCAACAGTTTTTGAGATTTTTCCTGTTTTTTATGTTATTGCTTAGTTTTGTAAAATAAAGGTTTTGTGATCATGTTGCTACTTTTTTTATCTGTTCTTGAGATATCGTCAAAAAATTTAAAAAAATATTTTTTTTACACCTTGTATCTCAAAAACGGTGCGTTTGCGGAACCAAGTTAATAACAAATTTTTTTCTTATAATTAGCCAAGAAATCCCACCTTTTATTTTCCGACACATGTTTTGAAACACCCTGTTTATTGCTAGATAACAATATTATCTGTTATTTTAAACAATTTTTTTGCTAAAAATAAAAGCACTGTAGATAACTGAATTCAAGGACAACAGACAATTGAAGGTAATATATAAGAATTCTCAAAAACTTGGAATAATCCAAGACAAATGTGGATTTTTTATGTTATAGCAAAAAAAGCAACAGCAACTAAAACATTTAATTTTGTGACAACAAAAACTTGGTAGGCGTGACAGCTGCAGGCAAATCAAACTAAGATATTCTCTTGCTACGTATTGCCAAATAATATTCTGTATTTTAAAGTACTTATATGAGTTTAGTCGTGATATCAGAAAAGACAATATAGGTCACCACACGGTATGTGGTGACTTTAACGCTAAGTCATCTTTAAAAGGATTTACCAAATATAACTAACGCGGAGATATACTTAACAAACGGCTAGGTGTGATTGATTTACATGTTGCAAACAGGCATACGTATAAACACACGGAAATATTGTGTGTAAAGACGTCACTTTGTGCATAAAAAGGTTGGTGAATGAATTTGATGGATGTAAGGCCAGCAGCAAAGAAAATCTGTGCGATCACAACAATATTTATATGGAAATTGTCAAACATGGAAAAACAAACAGTATCTAGCACAATAGCTGAATTTTTAACTCATAAAAAGTAGCTTAATTTTCAAAACTGGTAAAACAAAGAAACGCTAAAAATGCAGTACTTATAATCTGATGAAAATGATTAAGAAGACGTGCAACAAATAATTTTGTAAAAAATGCGCAAAATTAAGGAAAAAAATGGTTTTTAGTGGAACAAGGAAATTACGAAACGGCCGTAAAGACAAAAAGAGTGATACGGACAAATTGGTCTCTAAAAATGCAATCAAACTTTTAATAAAATTGCTTGAAACTTTTTCTGTGTGGAGATCAATAACGACTTGTGTAGAAACGGCAATAAAATAGTCACTGGCAAGTTTAGACTGTATAACATTTTCAGACAGTGATTAATACAGAGTATTAAAAGAGCTGTTTCTAAGCCACAAAGAAATCGAATGGACGAAAAAACCGGTTAAAGCCATATTTCCATATGTACTTTAGATAAAATAAGAAAGGATGTAAGCTAAAAGCGGCGGATCCGGACGGCACTTCATCAGAAATCATCGAGATTTTTGCGGAACGTATTACAAAGTAGTTTTGTTTTTTTAATATAGTCTATAAACTTTTACTTTTGGATTATATTGAGAGTGTTAAAGAAAGCTTTGCGTACTGCTTGTTTTGTACTTTTTAAGTAGATGTAGTGGGGTTTTCTTTTATATTATATGTTATTAGTCTTACAAGTTTTTTCTAGTTTTGTTTGGTTTATCAATATTACTACGGTTTTGGTATTGTATGATGGTTTTGTTAGAAATAACTTTTGTTTGCTGCATTTTCTGATAGGTTTTTTACCCATTGCTGTGATTGTGGCATTTTGAAAGCAAGTTCAGGTTCAATAAACATTTGTTAGTTTTTTTTTTGGTGAGCTGGTTTGCTTTAAAGTTTTTATTCTATATTTAAGTTTTTTTGGTATTCAGATCTATATCCTTTTATGAAGTATAATTTTAAAAAAACATATTTCTGATTTTTGGTGGTGACTCCCAAGTGTGTTTGTTTATTTGTAGTCGATAAGCTACTTGTTGTGTAAGTTGTTTTTGTAGTTTCCGTTTCTAGCCTTTGCCTAATTTGGTTGTTGTATTATTAAGTTTTGTTTTTTACTCTATATAAACGTTTTATGCAATATTATTGGTCTTATTACCACAATATATAACTATCGGGTCATATTAGGTATTGATGTTTTCTGCTTTGCATAAGAGATAATTACAGTTTTGTTTGAATTTCTTCTCTCTACGGTGTTAAATGCATTCTGCATTATATGAGATAGTAATGTAGTAATAGTAATAGTAGTAATATTTGTTTATTTCCAATGTTTGTTGTACAGCAAATATGCAATAAATTGTGTACACACGCACACGAAAATTTGTCAAAAAAGCTTAATTAATTAGTGAAAAAAATAAATAAAATAAAATAGTAAAAACAGTATAAAAAAAACGTAATTATAATACAATCAAAACAAGTTTAAATTAATTCACAAATCTAGTCTATAACTATAAAACTCCAACAGATTATAGGACTCACATTCAATTAAAAATTTGATAAGACGTTATTTCTTATTGTTATAGGTTAGTTCTTGTTTTATCGATCTAGGAATATGATTGTATAGTTTTATACAACTATAATGAGGGCTTCTTTCCAGTGACGTTAGATTATAATTTGGTATTTTGTATTTTTGGCCAAGTCTTGTATCATATTGTCCAGTTAGTAACTCGTTGGTAAATTTAGATCTATTTTTCTATACAAATATAATAGATTCCAATACATACATGGCAGTAACTGTTAGTAATTTATTTCTTTTAAATGCTCCTCAGCAGCTATCTTGTCCTTTCATCTGAAATATAATTCTGATTGCTCTTTTTTGAATAATAAAAACTGTATTTATATTACAACTATTACCCCAAAATATAACACCAAATTTTAAGACTGAATAGAAGTTTGAGTAGTAGAATGTAGTTTGTATTTTTAGATAAAATTCTTAGACCATAACAGACGCTATTTAATTTCTTTGAGGTGTAGTCAATATGTTTATTAAAATTCAGATTTTTGTCTGTTACGATGCCTAAGAATTTTGCATTGTCATTAAAATTATATGTTGTATTATTCAAGTTGATGTTTTGTAGCAATTGGTCATAATTACCAGTTTTGAATAAAATGCATTTAGTTTTTTCAGAATTTAGTATCAACTTATTAATTGTAAACTATTCATCCAAACTTTTCATTATACTTTTTCCTACGGTTATTAATTTCATATAATTTGAGCCTCTCAACAAAAGGTTTGTGTAGTCGGCGTAATTTACTAAGCGCGCATTATTAGGATTACTCATTTGTAGGTCGTTGACATAAATTACAAACAAAAGAGGACCTAAAATGCTTCCCTGTGGAATTCCCATTTTAATATTTGCAGTATTAGATGTCACGTCTCAGTTGCTAACTGGATCTCAAATTTTTACGGAATGAGTTCTTAAACTTAAGTATGACAATATATACTATTAGTCTAAACTTCTTTTTTATTAGGATGGATGATGAAACTATTGGCGTAGTCTAAGGCAAAGACGCATATTCTGTTTAGAATTTGCAGTCTGTGTCAAGACACTTTAGAAGAGGAGATTACATACTGCTCCGTGGTTATCAGCGACCTTAACTTTTACAGTTTTATTTTATAATGTAGTTGCGTAACAATCCTATTTTAAGCATATAACTTGCTAAATAGTGGATAAAATGTGCTATTTTTCTGTTTTTTATTGCATTGGCAAGATATGTAAAAGTGTTTTTTTCTTTCTTAATAAAGGTCTAATTCTAATTTTTGTGTTATTGATTTGAGGTTTTCCAATAGGTGTTGTTGTGTTTGATTTTTCTTGTTTTAAAATTTTTGTTAGTTGGTCATCTGACAAATTTTTTACATGATCTCTTTTTTTATGATTATTACATGTTGTTTGTCTAACATTTATTCTTAATCACTTCATTTTTTTGTCATTATCTTAATGTATGTCCATATTGCAACATCAAAATTACGTGGCGGAAGCGTACTTATTGCCGTGTCCAATAAGTATCATTCATATGAAATATTTAGTCATTGCTCTGTCTATGAGGAATTGTATGTTTGTTTTGATATCGGCAGTATTAAAATAGTTTTAGGTACTGTTTATATTCCACTTGGTTCGGATTACTCTACTTACCAACGTCACTGTGAAAGTGCAGAATTAATTAGTGAATGCAACACTGTATATAATATTGGCAATTACAACTTGCCACAAACGTTGTGGATTAATGATGAATTTAGTGTAAGAACGGAATTCACTTGTCTTAAAGGTACTTTAGTTGCCAACACGTTTGGGTATATTATTTCGCATTAATTGAACTACATACTAAACAAAAGTTTGGTTTTGCTAGTATTTATTGTTTGCGCCTTTGGCATTTTCTTCAAACAGAATCGTTGTTTCCTATTGTACCATGCAATCATCAACATCCTGCTTTTGATGTAGTTTTAAAACTTGACTCTTTACAGGATACAATATAATTTCAAGGATGTTGATTATGTTTCCTTAAATAATGTTTTCCTCAATACCAGGTGGGATAATATGTTTGCCGATTGTAATATTGATGAAGCATGTCATCGTTTTTATTCATTAGTTTTTGACACAATTGACCATTATGTGCCCAAAATAAATAAGTGTTATAAAAAAACCTCTAAATTTTCAATATGGTTTACAAGAGAGCTAAAAGACCTTGTGTTTAAAAAAAAAAAGTTACACAAAGCATATGTGCTGTCTAGATCAGCAGCTGACTACCACAAATTTAGTTCATAACGTGATAAGTGTAAGCAATTGGCTAATACGTGTTATTCTAATCACATTAAGAAAGTGGAAAATTTGATTAAATTTAATCCTAAAGCTTTTTAAACGTAGCAGTAATCAAATACCATCTACATTCACAAATGGTAATTCTTAAATTGACACTACTGATGGCATTGTAAGTTTTTTTGCTGATTTTTTTGGGTCAGTTTACAATTTGCTGACGGCATCTATAAGTCCACACAACACATATTCTCCACCATCTATTTCTACCCATATAAACGAGTCGCATCTTGTTTTAAAAATATTTGATGTTGTCAACGAACTATCACAATTAAAACTCAATAACTGCCCAGGCCTGATAGATTAACTGCTTTTTTTCTCAACAAATGTGCGTTTGCTTTTTGTCGGCTCTTATAGCTTTTATTTAACTTATCTCTGGTTATGGGTACTTTTTCTACTTGCTGGAAACAAGCTTATGCTACTCCAATTTATAAGTCCGGTGCTACGAATGATGTAACAAACTATAGACCTATATCCATTTTATCAGTTATTCCAAAAGTTTTTGAAAAGTTAGTTACTTGTCAATTGACTGCCATTCTGCAATCTGAAATTACTCTCAATCAACACGGTTTTTGAACTGGCAAATCGACATCTTCCAATCTTTTGTTGTATGAATCTTATATAACAGATGCGCTCGGAAACAGATTCCAGGTAGATTCAGTTTACACTGACTTTTCAAAAGCTTTTGTTAGCGTTGACCACAAGATACTAATTATAAAATTACGTGGTATTGAAGTTAATGACACCTTGTTACTGTGGATTCAATCTTATTTATCTAACAGATCTCAACTTGTGCGCAACGGTCAGTGCGTTTCTCGTAATATTGATGTTACGTCGTGTGTTTCACAGGGGTCACATCTTGGACCTTTACTGTTAAATATCTTTATTAATACACATTAGTACACTGATTTTCTAATGCGCGTTGTTTATTATTTGCGGACGATATAAAAATCTTTATAAAAATTCAGTTTTTGGATGATGCTGTACTACTTAATGAAAAAGTACAGATTTTTTCTAGTTGGTGTCAGACTAATAACTTACTACTTAATCTAAATAAATGCAAAGTGATGACATTTTCTAGACGTAAGTCTACGGTGATGTATTTACTCTCTCATGAATGTAATATTGTTAAGAGTTAACACTATTTGTGATTTAGGCATTACGTTTTATTCAAGCTTTTCATTTACATTACATATCGATACTGTTGTGGCTAAAGCTTATCAACTTTTAGGATTTGTCAAGCGTAACTCTAAGGAGTTTTGTGACCATCGTACTTTAATTATCCTTTACAACGCTCTAGTACGCCCCCATCTCGAGTACTGTTCAAATGTGTGGTCACCATACACCGCTGTCAGTGAAGAAAAAATTTAACAGATTCAAAAAAAGCTTGTTCGTTTTATGGCGTATAAATGCAACATTGCAGGCAGCTACATGAAACTGTTCTCTACATGTAATATGATCAGTCTTGAAAAAAGACGTTTTAGTTTTGACGTGAACTTAGTTTTTAAAGTGCTTTGTGGGATTATTGACTGCCCTGACTTGCTCAGCTCTATAGGTATTCATGTCTCAGCTTGAGATTTACGCAATGACTATTTATTTCATATACCGTTCAAACGCACTGATTATGCAGTTCACTCTGCATCTACACGTATTTTGCGGCACGTCAACAAAATTAAAGTAGATTTTTTAAAAAATTCTTTTAAAACCCTGCGGCGTGCACTTGTCACCCATACGTGTCTTTTTTATATTTTGTAACTATTTAATTATTATTCTTATTTTTAATATAAGTTGTTTTATGTTTAATTTATGTTTTTTAAATTGTAAATTTATACTTATTTGGTAATGGCTTCCGTTGACTAGTAAATAAATAAATAAATAAATTATTCATATTGTTCTCAGAGCTGTTATTTCTGTTGTTGGAGCAAACATTTTGTAATAGTGGTTTTTGATCTTATCTCGACAAGGTACGATAAGAAGGGCTTTACCCATGTTTTGTATATTCTTACTTGCTGCTGTTGCTTATGTGAATGTTTTGCCATACTGCATCCCGTAAAAAAACTAATATTAAAGAAGCCTTAACTGTTTGCTCTCTTGTTTTGAAATTTTGGTTGTTGGTTATGTTGGCCCCAAGGTATTTGAAACTTATTACTTGTTTTACACTTTGGTTGTATACGTCTACTTTCTTAAGATTTTAAGTGACTGGGTTTTTTGAGTTGAGATTATTGCCGTCTTCGTCGTTGGGCATTACAACTGCATCATCTGCATATAAAACTATTTTTTATGTTTTTATATCTATATCTTTTGCCAGCTGTTTTTACCTCCCTTATCTTTTTATTTATGATAAAATAAAATAAATTTTGACTTAAGCTGTTCCATTATCCTGTTAATTATATTCTGTTATTTGTTTTTATGAATGTTTTGATACAAGTGTTAAGTTCTTTGATAAGTAGTATTTGTCAATATTTTTAGTAGCCTGGCTCTGTTGATTGCTTGTTTGACATTTATGAAATGAAGCACATGAAAGCTGTTTTTAGGAGATAAAGATTGTTATGTTTATCTTCCACTTTTCTGGTATTTTTTTTAAATAAATTATTTGCTGCAAAATATATATATTTTTCTAAAAGGCACTTCTCAGCTATATTGATCATTTTGTTAGGTTTGGTTAGATTATGTTAGGTTAGGTTAGGTTGTACTTGTTAGTTTCTTTCGTTTTTTAGTTTATTAGATGTTTCATTTATTCATTCTCTTGCGACGGACCACAGTCTGGTTATGTTTACTTATGACAATTTCTACTCTTTTGCATATGCAGGCGTTGTTGTTTGTAAATGTGTTTCTTTTGTTTTTGGTTATTTTATTTATTTGTAAGTATTTACTCATAAAATAAACGTATTTAAGTAGATAATAATAATTTTAAAATTTTAATTTTTTTTTTTATATAATCCAATACTACCATATAATAATATTTTTGAGTACAGTTAAGAATAAAAAGTTGTTGTAATTAAGGATTACAATTTTAACAGATGATAGGTGCATAAATTTCAAATATAATAATGAAAACCGGAAGCAACTGCAACTCTTGTGTTAAATTTGTCGAATTAATCATAACAGACAAAAAAATTGACTTTTTTCATTAAAGAAAGTTTACTTGCCGACCAATGTTACCAAAAAAATAGTCATCACGCTCACTGTAAATAGAATTATGACAAAAAATAAAATTACAATTTTTTTTTTAATAACAGTAGAGCAATTATTTGCAATTTGCCGTAACGTTAAATAACTTTACTCCCACGCTACTAGATCAAAATTAATGCATTGGATAATTTTTTTGAGGTTGGTGTACAAATTTTGTCTGTTTTCTGATGAAAATCGTGTGTGTCCGCTTAAAATCGACACGGTGATAAAAAAATTATGGTAAAATTAATTTGCGGCATTTTTTGCCAATACTAAGTTGTGGTAAGTTTTGGTATTTGCCGAGCTTAGTACTTTTACACCTAATATTTTTGAGTAAATGTTTTTATTTGTTATGAGGTAGTCTATTGTTAACTTTTGCTCTCTTGTATTTCATAATGTATAATTATGTTGTGGATTGTGCAAGCAGAATGTATTATTTATACGTAGTTTATTTTGGGCACATGCGTATGTGTGTTGTTTGCCATTATTCTGAGAGGGCACAAATGAATATATTGTGTTTTTTTTTATTTCTATTAAAATTTCTTGGTCTTTGTTGTTAAAGGACGTCAAATTCTAGCAGATTATTTGTAATGGTATAGATTTGCGAAATAATAAACAATTTTTTATCCACACCGTGTGGTCGACATTATTATCCGTCTTAATATCTGAGGCCATAATTGTATTTTTAGAATGCAGAAGTAGTGTTGTTAAGAGCATACCAACCGCTACCTTGATTTGTAGTATTTTAACAAAAACGGCAAATTTCCCTTCATCGCTGCTTCTACAAATAATTTGATAATCGATTTAGTTTTTTACCAGTACATTTAGAAAGAATGAAACATGATATGTCAAAGTTTTTTAGTCAATTAACAGTTAGGAAATAGCCGAAAAACCTAAATATAGAAATAAATGCGTTTTTTTTTAATTTTTGAATGCATTTTGTTGCTATTTGCAAATACAATTCCATAAAAAAGACTTCGACATATCATAGTTTAATCCTTTCTAAATGTACTAGTAAAAAAACTAATTGATTATCAAATTATTTGTAGAAGCAGCGATGAAGGGGAATTTGCCGTTTTTGTAAAAATACTACAAATCAAGGTAGCGGTCGGTATGGTCTTAAAAGCTTATTTATTGTCAAAATAGCTTTCAGAACTAATGTGTATCCAGCTAGCAAGGTATTCTTAATTGGTATTTATATTAGAGTTAGTGCAGAGGCAGAATCTTCAGTGCCTTTTTTTGTATTTAATTCTTAATTTTTGTTTCTAATAGTTATATGAAAATATCAAACTGATTAGATTATAAGATTTTACCTCTTTGGCTATGAAGGAGCAGTCGGGGTACCTTTTTATTGTTATTTGGTAACGCTAACATACTGCTGTAAAGCAAGTATTGTTTTTGCATCTTTACTGTGTCTGCAGTTGGTAAAGATAGTTTGGATGTTTTTTTTGTTTTTGCCATTCTCTTGAGTTTTTGTTTCTTTTTAGTTGCTGCTAGATGATTTTACCTCTAGAGCTGTGGGGTGAGTTTCTGTACTATTAAAGCTATTTACCTGATGCACAAGGAAAATTCTAAAAGTTTCTTTTTCTTAAATTATAGAATCTTGGATTCTGTTTTAATCTAGGCTATTGTTTTTAAATCAAATACCCAATTAACGATTTTGTAGTGCAGGGCCGTTTTATTACAAACAACTTCAGGAAATCAAACTTCTTTCTTAGCTTTGACAATTAGTTTTTGAAATTTTTAGTTTGTAGATTTCCAAGCAAGTATTTCACATAGTGTGCAAAACTTGGCTCAGTTATTTTAAAAATGCGTTTTAGGGACTAGCAACAGTTTACATTGTTTGGGATTAAAGGTTAAGATTAATCAATCATTGTCAAAATAAATTGCAGACTAGGAATATTTTTGTAAAATTGGGTGCCCTGCAAGCATTATACTTTTTGGTGAAATATAAGACCATGGACTGGTACTAGGAAAGATAAATTTGGAGATTGATTATGCAAAATTAAACAATTTAAACACTAAAACAGAAAAACAATTAAACATAGAAAACATAAAAAAATTGGACTAAGAACCTATATCAAAACAAGCTAACAGAAAAACTAAACACCTACAACTAGGAAACAATCACAGATATAGAGAAAACTAAAAAGCAGCAGAATAAGCACTAAGTGAATAAAAAAAAAACAAAAACAAACGAGAATACAAAACACCCTAGTTCAACAAAAGAGAGAGAAGTTTAGAACAAGTTAAAAAAAAGCGTTTTTTAACTATAAAAGTAAACAAACACCTAAGTCTAGAGAAGGTTATGTAAAAAAAAAAAACAGAATGAACCAAAAAATAGACATCATCAAAAAAGAACACTGCAAGAAATTTACAAAGGATATTAAATACGACCTTTAAAGCTTTCAAAAAAAATTTGGAAAATGGCAAGAAACAAAGAAAAGACATGAATAAGTTTATAAACATCAACAACATCACAGAACAATAAAGAACTGAATATTTTACCAACTTAAATGAAAAAACGAATGAAGAATCTTACAAACAAAGAAACAACAAAGAAAAAGATAATGTAGAGAGAGTGCAAATAACTCATGAAAAAGTAAACATAATATTAGAAAGCTAAAAAAGAGAAAGGCGCCGGGACCGATAAAATCTAAAATGAGTTTATTAAATTTAGAAGAACAACACTACACATTTGGCTACTAAAATTTAAATTTTTCAAGAATAAAAGGTGACGGGCCATCTATTTTTTGGAGCTTAAATCGGCTATAAATAAAAAATTAAAGATTTTTTTTTTCAAAATTATTAGATTATTAGAAAGTTTGGTCATTTTTATTTAGGAATAAAACACAACATAATTCAAATGACTGTCACGGCTGGCTTGATAGTAACCCATCCGATTAACCCAATTTTTTAGTATGAATGGCAACTTTTATTTTGTGTTTCAAGGCATCAATCGTCTCTGGATGGTTAGCGTAACACTTATCTTTAAGGTTTCCCGACAAAATAAAATCCAACGGGGTCAAATCACAGCTCCGAGGCGGTTAATTTAGATTAGCATTTTAGCTGATTATTCAAATTTTAAAAACAGTGAGCAAAAAAGTGATTGTTACGTTAGCTGTATGGCAAGTGGTCTTGTTAAAACTAAATGTTATCCATTTTATACGCTTCAAAAATTTGATTAGCATGGCAAGGTAACGTTTGCTATTGACGGTAACGGCGGCTCCTTGCTCATTTTTGAAGAATGCCGCTGGACCAAAAACTACACCAGACGGTTATATAATAAAATACAAAATAGACAAAAAAATAGTTATAATAGAAGAACAGCAAGGTTTCAGAAAGAATTAAAGTACTACAGATGTAACATTCATTGTCAGACAAATAGTATAGAATTCAGTGGAATTAACAAACTTGAATATATGTGTTTTGTAGATCTAAAAAGTGTTTATGATTAAATAAAACGCAATGACGTACTCAAGCTGCTAGAAACAGAAAGCGTAAGCTCCAAAATAATAAAATTAATCAAGGAAATCAATATTAACAATAAAATCATACTCAAAATGACAAAAGGCGAAACAAAGAAAATATCTATAAGAGGAAGATTATGTCACGAAGACTCATTCGGTTTTAGGCAGTTTAACGCTAGAGAATTGCTGGTTTAGTCGCTCAGTCCTGTTGTGGTGCCACTAGTATTATTGTTATGGAAAAATATTAAATACCATCACATCTACGAAAATATCGGTGAACCTTTCTCTCTAGAAAAATATTTACACGTACAGCGCCGTTTTTAAATAAAAGTTGGTTTTTATACGACAAAACGCCAACCAACTCAATATCCAAACGATAAGATTTTAGTATTTATTTTATTTATTATTTTATCACTCTTTTTATATGTTGAACTACATACAATATTCTATGTCTTCATGTTCTTGGTTAAAGATCTAAAGTTACATTTAACGAGTAAAAAATTAATAAAGAACTGATTAAATACGTCACTTTTTAAAAATTAATTGCAAACAAATGACTTATTGCATCAAATTTCTACAAGTTTGAGGACACAGATTGGACTTTATTCTACAATGTGTGAAAATTTGATTCAATTATATTCAGGCGTTTTCTTGCTGAGTTGGATGCTGTAAACCTTTATAATAGCGGAACTATTCTCCCCCTTAACAAGGTCATGAATAAAATAACACGAAAAATGAAAAAACGGTAAGGTTACAGAATGGGACTTAACAAAATCACCATAATATGCTTTGCCGATGACCGGTACTGATAGTCCACAACAAAATCGATCTGCAAAAGTAACTCTATCAACGGAAAAAAACAAAATGCGTGGTAATTAGTATACAGGTAGTAAATACGTAGAAATGGAGACATTAAGGTCAATAAAGAACATAACACTTAGAGAGAATAAAACATATAAGAATATTTGAGAAGAGTACAACATACAAAAGTCAACAATTAGCTTATAACAAGAAAAAGAAATAATAGTGACTACGTGAACAGAATGAGTTCGGATAGATTTTCTAAAACCTGCAAGAATAACAAACCATACATCAGAAGACAACGGGGAAGACTAAAAAATTTAACTTAACTTAATCTACTAATTATAACAAAGACAGAATGAGAACATGACAAACAGGATTATTTCTAGTTGATAGAAAAATAAAAATATTTGCAGTGCTTATCTAATCACAACCTATTTTGATTTTGTCAGATAGTTTTTGGATTAATAAAACATCAGTTATTTTTGTGTATGGGTTGGGCTTACTAAGCAAGCCAAAACGCGTCGTGTAAAGTTGAGAAACGGGTATAACGCGTTTTGGATGTTTAAAGTGGTCACAAAGCAATTTTATTGACGTAGATAAATGAAATTGAACGTACGAGTATTTAAATTTGACTGCTTAGGACGCATCTCTCTGCTTACGTGGTTTATGTGTCTATGCAATATTGAGTTTAACAACCAATTTAAGAAAAATAGCTAATTTACATTTTTTTGGCTGTAATCAATTTGTATTATTTATAAGAAAAGCATTTTTATCTGAGTCAACACAAGGGTTGTTGAGTGCCATTGTAAGCGTTATTGTAACTACAAAGTGTAATTGTCGGTCTAAGGAGATTATGTGCAGTGTGCATAAATAACATTGCTTGCAAGAAAAAATAAATTTTGCTTGTTTGTTTTACACAAAGTTTTTATTAAATTATTTTTGGCAGCGATACATATAACTTTGTATGAATTTTATTTCTTTATAATATTAGTTTATATAGTATATATATATATAGTATAGTATTATTTAGTTGTTTAGAAAACGTTAAAATTGTTTTTAATTTTTATTCCCAAATGAATTTCCTGGTCGGCTAAATAACTGCATTAAAATTACATAAGTTTGTTTAATTTTGTTTGAAACGGCTTATGATCAAGACCTGTTGACTAATAAATTTTAATTATTAAATTAAAGCATACTTTCTATTTCCAGATAATTAAATTTATCTGATTGAATGTCGATTACTTCTATTAAATTTTTGCTTTAGTTCTGAAAAAGTTTTGTTATGGGGATTTATTCAAGTGACTTTAACCGGAAGGAAGTCGAGCATTCAGTTGCTCTTTAATTGCCAACGCCAGTAACTGAAATTGAAAAGTAAATTTTTATCACAAAACTTTAAGAATTATGTTAAGATTGCAATTTTATTAAAACCAATAATAATAAGTTTATTTAAAGTTGAATTTATGAAAATGTTTTTTTAACTAAAGTTTATTAGATTAAAATTTAAGATTAAAATAAAAGATTTTAGGTTTGCGACGGTTTTCCGGATCTTAGAAGCCCGGACGGATTTTTTTTCCAAACGTGTGTAGCGCATTAGATTTAAATACGTGCATTAAATTTTTAATTGAACTTCATGTCAGGTTTGAGGACCTGAAAAACGCAACGGGTGCCACGGGCTTTATTGAGTTTTTATTCCGATAAAATGTGATGTTTTTTGATTATTTTAATTATCTTTTTAGTCTTGATTGATTTATTATAACTGGCTTCAGGCGTAAAAATGTAGCTACACTTTTGAATATTTATACTTTACAATCTTGATCTAAAATTAGAAATGAACACGACTAATTAATTTAGCGGCAAAATAATGTTTTAAATCTTTGGTTATCTCAATAACAAATCCAGTGCAGTATTCTGATTGATCTAATAATGGTTGGATGCACTTACTACAATAGGAATAATTTGTTTGATTTATATTGTCAATATTTGCTATAGACTAGTGTACGATAGGACTATACTCACATATGTGAATCACCATCCCGATTGGTTCTCACTAGTTAACTACAACTGATAGTTTGGTGTTTTTTAAAAGCAAACTAGACTTGATAATATGTAGTATGCTACATTCAAAAGGGATTGATAACTGGCAATAAAATGTAAAATATGCTAATTAAATTATTTATATATTAGGTGAAATGTATTTATTTTAATTTATTAAATAATGTTATTCAACAATTTTTAATTAAATTAATAGTTGGTTGTAAATATAAATGAATGCATTGTGAGTTAGCTAAACTGTAAGAACTAATATTTTTTGTTGCTTGCTCACATATAATTGGTATATACGCTTTTTATGAATCATAAACCCTATAGCTGGTCACACATGTTAATTATTCTTTGGTTGTTTTAATAAATGTTTATTTTATTTGAAAGTAAGTGGAAAAAGTGTAAAAAACAAACTTATGTAATAATTGACTCAATTTATTATAAAATAACAGCGATAGACATTGAGAGACTTCAACCACATACAATAGCCAGCTATAAATATGACAACAGATATTTACATGGAACATATATATCCATTCTTGTAGAAATCTTAGAATAATAGGTATATTGCACCCTCTCCACACAAAAGAATACATTTATTTTCATAATGTGTGTATATACGAGCGCACAATGCTTTGAAAAATTTGTCATAGAAAGGACGTATGTTTGTTACACACGATCTGTGATTGTTTGTGTCTGGGTTCTACAGACGCTGGAGACTTTTTTTAAATAAGTTGTCTCAAGGAAACTTGTTTGATTCATATTAATGATTTCCTATCTCGCTTTTAGTATCAAAATTTAAATGCAAACAATGTGTTTATTATTAGATTTTTTTATTGATATTTCTGGCTATAAACTTAAAATGATTGATGCAAATTTTATTCTCAATTAAATTTTATTATGTAATAAGAAAATGCATTTGAAGTAATAAATTAAATTTAATTGTTTTTTCCTTTATTCGTTTAAAAGTTTTACGTATTGAAAACGTGGCTCAGTTCCAAATGCATGAATAAATTCAAACTAAACGGATACATTCTAATTCTGTTTTTATATCACCAAATTTCTTTGTCCTAAATATTTTGTTTGCTCTTATTATGAAGCCGTGCATTGCCCTGTCGACAAATCAATTTTATACGAACAATAACATCTCGTTGAAAATAAAGAGTGGACACATTTATGGTTGTATGTGAAGGAAATATTCTTATATGATTTTATTTTCTACACATGCGAATTGTACATTAGATAAATATTATTTTTGTTATTGTTGATTAACATGCTTTTTTATATTTATTTACGGTAGATATGAAACAATGTTTTCTTACCAGCGTCACAGATGCAGTTTTATTTGATTTACTTTTTGACTTCAGTGTTGCTTTATATATTTTTTATTGTCCAGTTGAATTTATAGTTAATTCTGGAAAAATTGTTAAAGTTTTAATATTATTTACTTAGATACTTGAAATTTTATTGCAGTTGCGTGGTCCAGATTAATTTATTTTCTTAAGTTGGCAATAAAAGATGAAGAAGCAATGATACTTTATCAGCATTATATACATTATTGTGAACGGACCGTATATAACTAGCTCTTTATAAAATTTAATGACATGTACTTAACGTTGTTACTAATCATGGTACAGTTCTTTCAATAATATATTTACGGAAAACACATTTTATATTGATCTTTATATTTCTTATGATTGAAAATTATTTAAAAAAGTTTTTAATAAAAATGCTGATAGTTTTGTTATTTAAATACAAACTATTAGCAATTAATCTCAATTTAATTATATCTTGTCCTCTGGCTAAACCAGCAATGATGCAGATAAAGTACGATGGTTGCCTGACAGACACACTTCTGTAGGTTTATTCATTTTGAACTTTGCCAACCATTATGGTTAACAACTATTTTGGTAATTACAAACTTGTTTATTGTTATCTGGAATTGTTTGGCTTTTTTTTAGAATGTCGTAAAGTGTCGGATTCACACTTACGAGCGAAGTTCTAGAAGTTTGCACTTATTGTGCCTACGTGATAGGCGTTGCATAGAGTTTATGAAAAACCTGTACCAAGTTTATAACTGAATACTGTCGGACAGTTTGTTTGTCTCTAGTTTTTACACTATGAGATGTAAAGAAGATAGATATATCTTTTAAAATCAGCTTTGCTTGCTTATGCTAAATGGAAAAAAAGCTGAATTATTTTACTAAAATAAGGTTTTTTCTTGGGTGTGCTCCGAATAGAAGCTAGAATCTGCTGTTGAGTTGAATCTGCATTGGATTGGTTCTAAGTTTGACTTACCTTTAGTTTGAGATAAGCTGGACAGCTTTTTGTTACTTGCTGTGTGCGGCCTTTTGCACGCGGCGCATATTGCAACATGCTGCGATTTCTGTGTGTTTGTGCAGGTAAAGCTGGGATGGACTCTAGCATATTTTACGCAAACATATGGTTTTGCACTTCGATGCCGTGTTAGTCACACGCGCTGACAACGATGGCTTTGTACAATGTCACATTTTTTTTGTATTTGACGTGGACCTTGAAAATGTACATTTTAGAGAGAGACATGATCTTTCAACTTTTTTATGGCAATTGAACGAAACATATGGGGAAAGGTTTTTTATTTTTTTGTATGCGTTTAATAAATAAGGTGCGTAATTTAGAAAGATTAGCTCTGTTTTGCACAGCATCAGCCTTGATGCATTTGGGGACGTTTCTTATAGCGTATTTTAAGATTATTTTGGGACCTTGATTCATGATTTTGAACTTTGCGCTTAAAATACGATTTGGATTCTGCTGAAGTGTTTGGTTTTTAGAGGCCGACCGGGTTAAGAACCTTTTGGCCTTAGTAGTGCTGAAGACAGTTGACTTGACAGGCTGGTTGATGGCCTATTTGCGTAGCTAGTTGAAAATATCTTACCCGTGTTTTTTTTCTGTTTTTGTATTTTTTTCTTATTGCCCACCATGGTGAATCCTTTTTCAATAAGTGCACTTTTGTAGTGGGCAGCAAACTTGTTGTCAAGCTGGACTTTTATTATCTCTTTATTCTCAGAAATGGCGGGCACAACTGGGCGTTTGGCAGATTTCTTTAGCGAAGTCTAAACTGAAGAAAGATTTTAAAGGCTTTTATGAAGATTGGGGTTGAAACTTTTGGTAGCGTAGTTGACTTTATGTTTTGCTTGGCGATGATGAACATCAGGGCCAATGTAAAACCGGTTTTCTTTTTTGACATCTTTTTTTTTTATGTTCTTGTGCATTTCTAGTAGGGGTTTTTTCTGGTCTAGCTTAATCTGTTTTGATATTGTTTTCTGGATTGACCTTTCAGACTTTTTGTTGATCAGCTGGCGATAAACTTTTTAAACTTGTTGACCTTTTTATTTTTTTAAGGAAGTCTTTGTTTTTTGGAGCTTGACGTACATAATTATCTGGTCCATGCTTATCCCGGGTTTTATGCTGGAAGATATTCTTAATTAACTTATTAGTTTTTTAATTAATTAATTTATTTAATTTTTGATGATTGATTATATATTGAAATACTTAATTAATTATCGGTGATTTTTTAGAGTTGGGTGTAGCTGCGGTGATTCTTTGAGGTGTTTGGACATTTAAAGCAAAAGAATTTAAAAATTGTGTTAAAAAAATAAATAAACTGTCATACTTGTTAAAGGTTATACATTTTTTAAGCATAAATATACAAAAAAAATGTTTTAGAGATCTTGCAATTTTTTAACTCAAATCACAAATTTAGTTTTACTGGTTAACTTGAAATTGTACCGTGTTTAGTTTTAAATGAAGTGCAACATTCAAATTTCTAGAAGTAGGTCAGTTATTTCTAAAGACTGAAGGTTTTATACAAACAATTCAAGATAAAGTTATTAGCACAAACAAAAAAATATATAAAAATATATAATCAAAGACCCAAACAATCGATAATTGTAGAAAATGTAACATCAAAGCAGAAACAATCGAACATATAACTAATAGATGTGCAATATTTTCTTTTACCTAATATACAAACAGACATAATGCCGCAGCTAAAATTTTATATTATGAATTAACAATAAACTATAACTTAATTGCAAAAAGAGATGCATATTACAAATACACTCCTCAATCAGTACTTGAAAATGAATTATGTATTTTATATTGTGACAGGACAATACTAACAAATAAAACATTTGCTTACAACCGCCCAGATGTTACTATTAGAATAAAAGCTAACAGTACAACTTACCTGGTAAATATTACAGTGCCAGCAGATCACAATTTAGCAAAATACACACAACAGAAAAACTGGAAGAATACTTACCTAGAGCTCATGAAATACAAAAGCTGTAGAAACAAAAACAAGTAAAAATAATTCTTATTATAATATCATCTACTAGAATAATTCTATCAAAATTAAAAGATAACATTAAAAAATAGGATTAAATGAACACTATTACAAACATGCAAAAAGCACTTATTCTTATGACATGTAATATTGTTCGGTCGTTTCTAGGCCAATAGAGCAAAAACATACTAGACTTGGTATGTACTTACCCGTTTAACTATGAAAACCCAAGAAATTACTGAAAAAAAAAATAATACTTAAGTAAAAAATGTTTACAAAATATTGTCAGTAATAACTTTTCACTTTAGAATGTATTATTAGGAAATTATTCATGTAAGTATTAGGTTTTAGTTAATAGTAAATATTTTAAGTTTTGTTTAAATAAGTAAGATTTTGTTATATTTTTTAAGTTATTTGGTAGCTGGTAACTTATTTTACATCTACTATACACAAGTAAACTGACAGTTTGTAAAAAGTAAACATTGCAATTTTGGGCTAAGACTTGTTTGATGCCAATGTGTCACCAAGTTGAGAAACGTGTTGGTTATTTAATGATTTGTTTTTAAAACTTGATATACAGTACTAAAAGTAGTAGACAGAAGTAATGTCAAAACAAAAAGCTTATTTTATATATACAATGAGTGCGCGCCTGCGTTAGCGTTTAACAAAAAACTTATTAAGAATACGTTTTTTTAGTAATCCCAATTTCTTTACTCTTAACATTTCAAAGTGTCATCTGTCATCTGTCATCTGTCATCTGTCATCTGTCATCTGTCATCTGTCATCTGTCATCTGTCATCTGTCATCTGTCATCTGTCATCTGTCATCTGTCATCTGTCATCTGTCATCTGTCATCTGTCATCTGTCATCTGTCATCTGTCATCTGTCATCTGTCATCTGTCATCTGTCATCTGTCATCTGTCATCTGTCATCTGTCATCTGTCATCTGTCATCTGTCATCTGTCATCTGTCATCTGTCATCTGTCATCTGTCATCTGTCATCTGTCATCTGTCATCTGTCATCTGTCATCTGTCATCTGTCATCTGTCATCTGTCATCTGTCATCTGTCATCTGTCATCTGTCATCTGTCATCTGTCATCTGTCATCTGTCATCTGTCATCTGTCATCTGTCATCTGTCATCTGTCATCTGTCATCTGTCATCTGTCATCTGTCATCTGTCATCTGTCATCTGTCATCTGTCATCTGTCATCTGTCATCTGTCATCTGTCATCTGTCATCTGTCATCTGTCATCTGTCATCTGTCATCTGTCATCTGTCATCTGTCATCTGTCATCTGTCATCTGTCATCTGTCATCTGTCATCTGTCATCTGTCATCTGTCATCTGTCATCTGTCATCTGTCATCTGTCATCTGTCATCTGTCATCTGTCATCTGTCATCTGTCATCTGTCATCTGTCATCTGTCATCTGTCATCTGTCATCTGTCATCTGTCATCTGTCATCTGTCATCTGTCATCTGTCATCTGTCTTCTGTCATCTGTCATCTGTCATCTGTCATCTGTCATCTGTCATCTGTCATCTGTCATCTGTCATCTGTCATCTGTCATCTGTCATCTGTCATCTGTCATCTGTCATCTGTCATCTGTCATCTGTCATCTGTCATCTGTCATCTGTCATCTGTCATCTGTCATCTGTCATCTGTCATCTGTCATCTGTCATCTGTCATCTGTCATCTGTCATCTGTCATCTGTCATCTGTCATCTGTCATCTGTCATCTGTCATCTGTCATCTGTCATCTGTCATCTGTCATCTGTCATCTGTCATCTGTGGTTATTGTTTTTAAAAAATGTATAGATATGTTGTTAATCACTCGACAACAACAAATACCCTAACCTCAATCACTAGCATATCTAATAGAGCTAAATAGTATTTTTTAGAAGTTGATTTTATTTTTGTTTGATCTACAAAATGTTTGCAATTATCAAAATATTTTTAAATTTATATTAAGTTTTTTAGTTTTTGTCTAATATTAGAAAATTTTAACTGTTTACTGCGAAAATATTAGTTTCCCTATTTTCAAATTTTTGTGGAACAGGCCAGAATTGCTCTCATTGCTTCAATTATAAAACAATTTCGTTATAAATATAGATTATCGTTATATTTTAGTTAAATTTGTATTTTTTTGTGTCCCTCTAGCAATAATACTACGCAGAATTTAAAAAAAAAACACAATAGTTTATATCGGCAAGAAATTTTCCGTTCTAGAACTATGTTTTCTTATAAGTTTTGAAAAAAAATGCATACTTTTTTATCAAAACCTCGAAAAACAATGCATCACATAGATACACATAGAACAATTTTAAAAAAATTTTAATCCTCATATTAGTTACTTTAAATTTTGAGTTCCATATCCAAACTTTCAGAGTTTATTTATACATGTTTGAAATATATTTACCCAGAATTTGTTTATTTCATTTTAATAGATCATTTTTACGCCTATTAGAAAATGTCAAATTGTGCGTTTTTTGTCAAAAATAGCCAACTTTGAAACACTCGTTATCACCCAGCCTGTTCACTGCTGGACATAGGCCTCTTCTATAGCACCCTATCGTCTTCTGTCTTGAGTTTTGTGGATCTAATTGTTTGCGATCTTTTTTAGGTCATCGGTCCAACGCGTAACGTATATTTTATTCTAGTATTTTTTTTGTTCATTTTTTGTCTTTCATTTGACTCACGTGGCCAGCTCATCTCCATTTGAGTTTAGTTTTTCTCTGTAGGCTCTCATTGGTGGTGTGGTAGTGAAGGGTTACTCCGATTCTATTTTTTTTTTGGGTTATTTTAAATTTTCTTGCCGTATTGGCGGTTAGAGTTAAGGTTTCTACTCTATATGTAAGGACAGGCATAATACATTGGTTATGTACTTTCCTTTTCAGACATATCGGAATTTTGTTTTTAAAGATATGGCTAAGTTTTCTTGAGCAGCACGCTCAAGCAAGGTTGGGTTTTTTCTGCAATTTGCAGGTCTGGTTATCTTTAGATAATCTAATTTTATGACCAAGGTATATGTATTTGTAGACTAAATCTAAGTTTGTGTTTCCAATGTTAAAGTGTTTGCTCGGTACCAATTTAGTCATTACTTTTGTTTTTGAAGCTAATCTTCAATCTAACTTTTAAGCATACGATTTGAAGTTCTTTCATCAACTGCCTTAACACTTCCAGGTTGTTGGTTATGAGAACTGGTTTAGTTTTTTCCATCTATGTTAATGCTTTTTGATTTCCAATTAAGCTTGTTAAGGGCATACTGCAGGACTGTTATAAATAGTTTTGGGGACATGGTATCCCCTTTTCTTACTCCTCTTCCACATTTAATGGGGTTGGTGTTTTCATGTAACTTTACCAATATTGTAGCATGCTGGTAGATGTTATAGATTAGTTCTGAGTATCTGTAATCAATGCGACACTATCTCAATGCGTCTATGGTGGCGTTTAACTTTACAGTATCGAAAGCTTTATAGAAGTCTACGAATGCAAGGGCTAGTGGTCTGTTGTACTCTACTGACTATTTGATTAGGACCTTGATACTTTGCAAATGATTGTTTGTTTCAAACCGATAGCAGAATCCAGCTTGTTCGTTTGGTCGGTAAAAATCTAATTTCTTCTCTAATCTTGATGTTATTATTTTTGTGAATAGTTGGCTCAAAAGTGTTATTGGTCTGTAGTTTTGCTTTATTCATTTTTTTCTGAATGGTAATTGCGTTGCGTCATTTATCTGTAAATGTGCTATTGTGTAGACAGAGGTTAAGTAGTGTTTGTATTTATTTTACCAGAAAGGTGCCTTCTGCTTGTATTGCTTCTATAACTATATTGTCTTTGCCGGGCGATTTGTTGTTTTCTGTTTTTGACAGGGCGAGCTTGATTTCTCCGATAGTGAATTTAGATTCTTGGTTGACAATATTTTTTTGTGGTGTTGTTATTTCCAAATCTTCCACTTGACGACTTTTATATAGTTTGTGGTTGAACTCTCTACTGTGCGTAATATTTCCTTTTAGGGGTGCTATTCTCGAATCTATGTAAATAGAACCGTATGTGTTTTACATGTGATTCAGTATTTGGTATTTTCGAACGGAGTAAGTTGGATCGTATGTGAATTTGTTCACATGGAATGCATCAAGTGGGTAATACCATGTGAATAGCTGTTTCGTCTGGAATAGACAAATAAATTTAACATTGATGTTTATCAAACGTTACAACTTTTATACATATTTATTTGTGTTATATATTATTATAAATAATACCATTTTATAATGATATATATATATATGGCCATGTATGAGTCAAGTGTACGGAATGAAAATTTGTTTTTGCTTAGACAACTGAAGATGCCTTCCTCTACATGAATCCTAATGTGAATTTTTTTTAAAATGCTTTTATAAGAGCAGAAGATACTATAAAAATTTCAGAAAGTGCCGTGTGCTTCTCTCCGAGATATCTTACAATGTATCCACAGAAATACTTAAAAATATCGAAAAACGCTTAAAATTTAAATTTTCTGTAGATACATTCTAAAATACCTTGAAACGTAGCACACTGCACTTCCTGAAATTTTCAAGGTATCTTTTGCACATATAAAAGCACTAACGTGACTTTCTGCTCTGAAGAGATACTTGCAGCCCGTTTTGCTTTATCTATATTTATTACTATAAACTTTAACCTATACGTCCTATCACATCTGACAGCTACAAAGATGTTTTTATTTACTTTCGCTGCGTTTTAAAGTGATGCCACATATTTCATACGAACAACATAATTTCAATTTCGTGTACCGTTCAAAAATACGTTATTTGTTCTCATGTGAATTTTTCTATTTGAATTGATTCACATGGATTCGAGAATAGCACCCCTGTTCGTTATGTTATTCCCTTGCATGTTTTTTTAGTTTTCTTGTTTTTTTCCTTTTGTTATCAACGTTACTGCGTGACACTTTCATGCTTTTGTTCTGTTCTATTGTTTGTTGGATCTTTTTTCTATGATATCTTTTGATGTCTCACTGAATGGTTTTTGAGATTTTCTTAGTTACTTCTTTTAGTTTCTCTCTTGTTGTATCTAGGTTGTTTCTTATTTTGCTTTGTTTAGACATTAAGTTTTTAGCATCTTGGCTGTTCTTTTCTTTTTTCCTGGATTTAGAACAGTTGGTATCTTGGCTTTTTTGTATAGCTTCCGTTATTGCGTTATTTAGACTTTCTATGTTTGTTTCTGAGTGATTGTTATTTCTTAGTGTATCGGCAATGTCCGTTTTTAATTTTTTTATGTCTAGTGGGGTTGCTCATGCTCGATTGGTCGTTGTCTTTGTAAGTTTGTACTTTTCTTTTCTTAGGTCTATTCGGATTTTATTTCTTACCATTCTGTGGTCATTTTCCGTTCTGCAGTTGAAACACTATATCTCCGGAAGTACTTGAGTGATCGGAAAAAGTATTAAATTAAGAACATTTTGAGTCTATGTGATTCTAACTATATTGTGATTTTGCAATGTGGCACCACTTTGAAGTCAGGTTAAATTTTATAAATTGTGTTCATAATCGGAGTGGCATATATCAATGTATCTCAATATGCAATATGTTTAGATCAAAAAATAACAAATCATTTGCCACCGAGTACGTCTTAGTACTTATTTCTAGGGCTGAGAAATCGGAAATTAAAAAATAACTTGTTTTAAACCAATATGGGCAAAAAAAAGTTGCTAAACCACTTCCAACCGATGCAGGAATATTAAAACTGAGAATTATAAATGCTATAAACTTCGTATTATTACAACACATTTGAATCAGTTTTAGAGAATTTAATCGAAGGATTAAAAGATGTGCAGACGTAGGTGGTAATTACATCAAATAAGTACCTAATTAAAAAAAAATGTGTTGATTATTGTTATTGTTGTAACGTTCTAAATAAAATACAATTTATTTAATTAAATGAAAAACTGACATTTTTATTTACTATTAATTTTAGAGATTGTTAAACAGCATGAAATTTGTCTTTCTCCGACTAATTGTGTACAGACGTACTGATGAAGTTTTTAAAACCAGAAACAGTTGGTTACATTCACCAGTTAGGAAAAACAATTTGTATTTATTATCAATTTATTTAAGTACAATTTTTTATTGTTGTTTTCAATATTTATGAAATTTGGTATGGTTGTATAAAATTTTATTCTAAACATCTTTTCTTTGTAAAATTTGTTTGTATATTGAAAAATAAAGGTACTTTATTCTTAATCATTTTTACAAAATTTCTTAAAAAACACCTTGTATAAGACTGAATCAACTCATTTTTGGTATGTTTTAGTTTTACATTAACACTAGAGAATTGTTGGGTTTAGTTGCCCCGTCCTGCTGTGGTGCCACAAATAGTATTGTTATGGAAAAATATTAAGTCCTATCTCATCTACGAGAATATCGGTGAACCTTTCTCTCTAGAAAAATATTGACACGTACAGCGTCGTTTTTAAATTAAAATTGGTTCTTATGAGACAAAACGCCAACCAACTCAATATCCAAACAATAAGATTTTAGTCATCACTCTTTTTACATGTTGAACTACATACAATATTCTATGTCTTTTGGTTACAGAATTAAAGTTATATTTAACAAGTAAAAAATTAATAAAGAACTAATTAAAGACGCCACTTTTTAAAAATTAATTGCGGAGAATTGACTTATCGGATCAAATTTTTACAAACTTTCTTCTACAATGTGTGAAAATTTGATTCAATGATATTTAGGCGTTTTTTTGCTGAGTTTGATGCTCTAAACTCTAATAATAGAGCAACTACTATTCTCCCTCCTTAAGCAGGACTTGATCTCCAAATGCCAATCTAAAATTTGAAAATTTTGTGTTCATTATACCTCTTGTTACATCTATTCTGGGACACAAGGTATGTACTGCATTGTTTGTACGTCTTTCTGTGGCGTATGTCATTACTGGTAGAATTTATTGGTCTAAGACTTGTGTTTTAAGGTATTGCGGTAATTTTTTGTTTTTATTACACAGTTTAGTTTTTTATAGTGAACAGATTTGAAAATGTTTTTTAAAGAGCTTTGGTATTATGACGTCCTATACCTATAATTGGCTCTTAGCTGTCTTCTAACTAGATTGATATTTTTGTTCAACATGTGTTGACTTAACTTAACTTAACAATAATTTGTAAATGCATTTTATAACTACGCAATTGTTACTAACTTCTTTTTTTTGTCCTTCGCTTTAAATTACTCTTGCCCCACTGCGCTTTATTTGTGCCGGTTTGGTTTGTTTTGTTTTTTTGCATTAGCGCGCTATTGCCACTGCTTGCTATTGTTCTAGCGTGGGTTTTCTATAAACTGAACCCTCACATAAAAATTTTCTACAAATGTATATTTTTTCTCTAGCATTGGATCAACTGTTTGTGAAGCCCAAATTTTTATATGTTATATCATATTACCAATCATTTAATAAACACATCTCCAAGGTGTACTCTAATAGCACTGTGATTGTATATAACTACTTATTATTAGTGTAATGTGTCCAGCATACAACTTCTCTGCCTAATCGGCCAGTGTAATCTTGACCATCTCTTGCACGGCTGATACGTATAAGACCTCAATACCAAATACAGTGTTAACATACAAACTCAAGGTCTTTTGCCAACGCATAAATAACAATATTTTACAGCTTAGTACCATCTCAACTCTTGCGGCGTACTCTAGCATGCTACAACTGTCAAGTACCTCAATGACCCCAATGCTACTGTACTTTGTTTTACACATTTTTAAGACTTTCATTGTTCTATGTATGAATAACAGTTCTAAAGTACTTTAATGACATCATTGTTAGTGTATCTTATACACATCCAAGACCCATTTGATTTATGTGTAAATAACCCTAACAGATTCTCAGACATTAGCTGTACGTAAATAACATGATATACAATTGTGTACATGTACATTAATAATTATTAGCAATGTTAACAAAAACCACCGTTAACAAGTTACATTCTTAAATTCTACTTTGGGAATATTAAGTTTCAATTAATATCACTTGAACCTGAACAAAATAAATGAAATACAAATGGATGTAAAAACAGGAAAGAACTGTAATTTAATACGGATCTAGTTTTTGTAATCATTAGATTTGTATCGAGTAACCAAAGAGATTTATTGGGACTCTTGATAATGTAATCGTACAGCTTGATGCTGAATCAACAATCAATCCTCTGCATTATCTTGTTTGATAATGCGGAAAATAGCCGGCAGAATCTTATTACAACAGTCTAGCTTGACCTCGTCGTTAATAAATTACATTCGTGTTCCACAATAAATTAAATTTAAGAGAAAATAAATAATATATAAATACTATTGACATGTGCTACATATTAAACCGATTCGTTGGTTTTAAGATTTTATAAGAAAACATCCGGCAAACTACCAATTTCTTGTTTTATAAAATAAGAGTTAATTAAAAAAATAATAATAGTTAAAATTATAAAATTTTATAGTTTATGCAAGAAAAAAGTTTACACGTTTGTACATGTTTCTTATGGCTTTAAAATTGATTAAAAGTGTACTTATTTGCAAATAAACTTTTTAAAGACTAATTTTTATAAGTATTTTATAAATTGATTCAATTAAACATTATTTGGTTTTTATGTTTATTTTTTTAGGATTTACTAAATGTTAAGTAAAGTTTGATTTTTAAATCAACCAACACAATTATCAATTGCGAATTAACACTGTTACAGCAAGCGCTAGCTGATAATTTAAGTTTTAAAATAATAAAATTTGATGAGGATGTGTTTAGTTTATATTTGAACACAGCTTTATTATTAATATTTTTGTTCATTTTACGGCTATTTTACATTGCCACAGATTTAATACACGGTTTTTGTAGCTTTATTTTCTATGACGGATACATGTCCAGTTGAGTAAAATTATTTAAATCTATCGAAATCGATTAACACGGTAGTGAATTGTTTGTACCTTTAATAATATTAACTACCCAACTAATTTTAAAGGTACAATTATTACAATTTATTGCAATATTAATAACAATTCAAAATTATAATATTATTTTTGTTAGTGTTGTACTTAAACTTTTTTCTTTTGTTTCAGGTAAGCTACTTAACAATGCGATACAATTCACCATCTAGCAAGTAGCTGAGGACTATATTTTAATACTGCATTACAGAAGAAACCAAATAATTCAATTCTTTTATAATACTTTTGTAATATGTAGTCAATAACTACTTGCTAGAGGACAGGACTATAGTCTACGCGAACTGTCGTAAGTTGCCATAACAATTATAATTAAGTTGTTTATCAATTATGTCTTATATTAGAGAACTTGTCAATTAGAATTGCAAATTTTGTTATGTTATTAGTTTTGTTTTTTCATCGATTGCTCCATCATTGAAAAATCAACAAAATTAAAATTATTTTCTTCTTCTTTATATACTAATCAAATTTTATTAAAATATTTAATCAAATATGCCATCTATTATTATAAATATTGCAATTTCCATTTACTTTATTTGCTACTATTGGCTTTTGATTAAGCAAAGCATCATTTTTTCTGTAAATGAAATTTATTTAAAAATTAATTGCAAACCATTTAGAAAAAAAAATATATTCAGGAATGTTATCAGTAACTTTGGGCTCTTGTTTACCAACAATTCGATGAAAAAAAAAAACAAATCTAAAGAATATGCGGAATTTAAAAAAGTTAATTTCTTAAAACATTTTTATATGAAAGCATGAAAACATTTATTGAAATAAATTTTTTATTACTTCTTTCCTTACTCATATTTATATCAATTTGAAACTGCTATTTATATAACGACGTTTCATAAGAATTTTATTTCAATAAAGTATTACCAATAATTGTATCGTATATGCGTATTTTATAGTCAGATATATTTTAATACACTATCAACGTTGCTTTTATTATTTTATTAGCCTCTTAAAAGTACGTTTTAAATAAAAGATTATTTATTAAATAATAACTTCAACATGTTTAAATTGTGATCTATTTAGTTTAAGAAACACTTATAAAATTAATCAAAAGTATTCAATAATAACAAATTAATTTAATAAAATTATGCTAGTCGCTAAGAAACTAAATGAAGTGGTATATGCATAACTGTAATCGTCTATTTCTCGTGGTTGAGCACTGCTGTGAACTATTTGAATTTGCAATTTATGAAGAACTGGCTACTGCATTTGTTGAATGTTGAGTAATTAATATGCGGCTTTGCAAATTGTAGCTCTTGAGGTCTTGCATTCTAGTCAATCAAATTAAAATTACTACCACACTTGCAGCTTAAACATGCAGAAATATAAACAATACGTTAAATTGTAGTTGTTTTGGCATACTAAAGGGCATATTTTGTTTGTAATGCACATTTTTATGTAATTGCTTTTGTATAAAAACATATTTATGATGATTATATAACTTTGCAAAAATTAATATGTGTTTTGTGCTAAAGATGCCAATCTTGAATTATTTTTTTAAAGATAAATCATCACAAAAAATATTTAATTTATTAGCCTTCTGTTTTCCTTTCGAACACTTTTGTTACTCGGGTCATATATTGACCCCAGTTTTTATTTTGCCTAAAATAATTTAAAATTAGCGATAAATTTATATAACATATATTTAATTAATTAATATATCTATTGATTATTAAAATTAAAATTTAAATTAAATTATAATGTCGTTAATAAGCAAATACTTACAAAAAATACTTATTTATTATTATAGTATTAGCTCCTTAGTAAGATTTCTTTAGCACTAGTTAGTTAGTTTAGAATTTTGATATATCAGACTATAAATACTATTAATGTCAATTTTTTCTTTAACTATATAATATAAAGTGTAAATAAAACGCAGTAAAATAGCAATAAAAAAACTGCTTATATATGGGGGTGGGGAACAAAATTACTTGTTCTTAATCGCTATTTAATTCTATCTACCAATTATTGCGGCACAACTTAGCGTCCAACGTGGGGCAAGGTTTTGATACTTTGGCTACAAAATTATAAGTCTTTTCAGAGTCCACATAAATTGCAGAATTTTAATAAACCTAACAACAATAACCTAGGTATCCGAAACGAAAACTACAAAAATCTCAACTTTTCTTGACAAAACCATAACAAAACTACGCTCATTCTACATAAACAAAAAAATCAAATTCTTTATGAAAATAGCATTTTAACCTTAAAGACTGTTCCCCAGTTGCATGACAATAAACAGCTTATTGCTGCCGACCTGAGAATTTGTGCAATCTATTCACAGCTAAATATGCTTGCAAATGATGTGGTTTTTGGTACTTTTGACTTTTTTTGTAGAAGATCTTTTACTAAAGCAAAAAAAACTTCTGTTAAAAGTGTTGCAATTTAAATTTTTAAGTTTTTTTCTTAAATACTCTGACTTACTACTGCTTTATGAGCATGAAATCTATCTGACAGATAACCGTCTTTTTTCTGTGTTGTGCAGGCGGAAATTGTTAAAATGGATGCTTAGGTAATTATAGAACGGTCTGATAGCCCGTTTACAAGTTTCTTTATGACCACTGTAAAGCGAGATGGCTTGGTACGTCTTTATCTAGACACTAGGAGATTAAATACTTTTACCAAACTGGAAAACGAGTTACTTTATCTTATTCAAGATATCTTACATTCTATAGCGTGTATATGTTTTCAATGGATCCCCCTTTATCCTATTGGCAAGTTATACATGGTTTATGGTTGCCACTCGAATTTATTATTTTAAGGTTCTTCATTTTGGTTTTAAAACTGCAGTAGCCTGTTTTACTAAGTATAGATCTTCTAATTATGTTTACTTTTTTTTATTATTATTATTATTATCCCCGGCTAAAATTTCATTTGGAGGTGCAATGTGATGCTAGTGGTATAGGTGCAGTTTTGTACCAATAAGTTGAAAGCTAATGCTCTGTTATTAGTTATTTTAGTAGACTACTGTTAGAACTCAAACGGCGATACTCCGTTGCTGAAAAAGAGTTATTAAGTGTCGTTGCTGCGTTATAACGGTGGCGAGTGTTTTTAATAGAAGGTTTTTTTGAACTCATTACCGATCAGCGTGCGTTCTTGTTTTAAAACAGTTGCCGTTTACTCTCTTTTCGAATTGCGCGAAGAATATCAATTCAACATCCGGTACGTTCTTGAAAAACTTAATTTGTTAGTTGATACTTTGTTGCGGAATCCTCTTGTACGGTTTCCTCTATTTTTTCCTAGACCGCATTTTTTGGATTATGACAATAATAGTTGCTTGTTAGCTTACGATGAACGGTTAAGGAAAACCTCCAACAAACACAAAGTGACCCTACACAACATTGTATTTTAATAAACAAGGACTTGGTGTATCTGCAACATGATTGGGAATCTCCTTTAGTGTTATGTATTTTCAAAAGGTTGATTCTTATATTTGTAAACTTATATCACCCATATTACGGTCATTTTTAAATTTACAAAACGTGATCTGCATTCAAAGCTTCCACGTCCGGAGTTTGAATCAATTATCTTGGAGTCACTTAACAACCTTGCTTTTGTGGACTTTTATGATTCTCTTCCGCGATCTTATTTATATATTACTTGTACTGGATGTAACTAGTAAGCTGGTAAACCTTGATCCTCTGAAAAGAAGCTAATACCACCGTTATCGTTAATTGACTTGAAAAACATTATTTTTCCAAAGTTGGTATTCTAAAAAAAGTGCATATCAATTACAGAACGCAGTTTACAACTGGTGGTTGGTCTTAGTTTTTTAGAAAGTAAAATATCCAATCGGTTTTTTAATTTTTTTTGCCATCCCTATAAAAATCTTGACAAGCAAGTTATGCAAAAGTTAGATAGACTCTTTTGCATCTATTGTTCTAAAAAACATATTGCATAGGCCAAAGAAATTCTTGTTGTTACGTTTTTCTTGAACTGCGAGGTTTTCTGCTATGGAATTACATTTTGGAAAATTGCCGTCTTTCTCAATAAAACAACCTTTTGAATTGGCTGAGCCTTTTCCTATGGATTTTTACGTGCGTAGTTTTTATGTTTGTGAAGTATTAAAAGCTTCAGTTCATTCTAGATTTGCGCTTTTAACCCTATTTTTTCTTTAATAATCTCCGAGACAAAAAGTTTTTTCTTCTTTTTAAAGGATTTTATCGTATCAAGGCAATCATTGCTGCAAAGACTTACATTCTAGTTTTTATACTTCACATTTAAAACCTTTTTAACCTCTTTTACACAATCTACTGCAACATATTTAGTCCCAAACAAAAATCTTAGTAATAGAAAGTAAAATATAAACTAATCTAAAACAGTTTTGGAGAATTGTCAGTGAAACCAAAAATTATTTTTTTTTTCCAAATATATTATAAGAATAAAATTTGTATACTAAAAACGATTTTGTTAATAGTTTTGCAGATTTTTTTGGTTTATAAAAACAGATCCCATCAAAATTAATTGTTTGATTTTAAGAACAACGTAATTTGTAGGGAAATTTTAACATTGTATTTTCTTGACGGCATTCTTTTCAAGTTTTTAAAAAGTGTATTTAATTTATTGTTGAGTCATTGCACTTAACTTTAATGTTATTGATTGTTGTGTCTACTACTACGTGATAATTCATGTTTATGAAATAATAAAGCAATTTATTATGTTTTTATCACCAATTTATGATATAAAACTCAGTAAATTGTTGTATTATTTCATACTTTTTAATGCTTCTTTAATTGAAACAAAAACAATTCTAATATGGAATCAAAGCTGAATTACGTCTGTGTTTATATCTGGAGTTAAAAACGATATGCATTAAATCTGCTATTCTTAAATTGTTAGTTTAAAATGTAACTTATTAATGTATTATGGATTTTGTTAAAGGCGATTTAAACTTACAATTAATAACCTATTCTACATCATTTTTTTTATCAGTATTTTTATAGCCAAACTTAATGTTTTAATTTTTTCATTAAGATATGGTTTTTTGTTGTTTAACTTTTTGAAAAATCACACGTAGTATGTAAAAATTATTAACTCTTTGTCACAAAATAAAATATAAAAGAGCATAGTATTTATGTATAACTTTAAATAAAAAAGCAGGGTCTAGGACACTTCGGCGCCGCCAATTCGGCGCGGCCGTTTCGGCGCGGCCGATTCGGCGCCGGCCGTTTGGGCGCTGGCCGATTCGGCGCCGGCCGTTTCGGCGCCAAAACTTTTCAAATAAAACATAGTATATACAAATATATTATAATCATAAAAATTTATTTGGTATTTTTTACTATTTTATATTTTTAATTCTTTTAGTTATTTATTTTACTATTATCCTTTATATTTTTCAGGTTATTACCTATCATTAAAAAGTGATAATTAATTACCTATAAATTATTTGCGGGCCAAAGTTATGTTTATTTATTATAATATATATTGTATATTTGACAATTTAAATATGTACGTACATATATTATGATTTTTATGTATAATTTTTGTTTGATACGTTATGTAATTTATATGTATTTTATATTTTATTTATTATACATTATTTGTTATGTTTCACAAAACAAATCAATTTTTATTATAATGTGTATATATACTTTTAATTTATTTTAAAAGTTCTGGCGTCGAAACGGCCGGCGCCGAAATGGCCCGCGCCGAGGTGTCCTCGCGCCGAATTGGCCGCGCCGAAACGGCGGCGCCGAAGTGTCCCATTCTGAAAAAAGCATGTTTAAATGTTTTGTTGAGTGATGAAAGTTTGTTTATTTGGAATAAAATTGACGCTTTTATATGCGCAAAGTGGAGATTGGTTTAGTTAATTTTTTTTTATCTTGTATGGGTTCTTCTACTTTTCTATATCTGTTTCTGTCTCCATCTTGGGCTGTTAGAATCTAATTTTTCCTTGCGATGTTTTGGATATTGTTTTTCTATATTTACTTGGTCTTCCAGTGCTTTTTTACTGTTTTTTTGGTTTTTATTGTGTCACCCTGTTGGTTTACTTTGATTGATCTTGCCTTGGCACGTGACTGGCCCACATTTATTTCAGTTGTGCTATTTGCGTAATCACATCTGTTATCTGAGTTTTTCTCCGGATTTCTTTATTTCTGTATTTACCCCTAATGCTAATTTCCAGCATGGCCCTCTCCATTGCTTGTTATGTAGTTTGAAGTCTGTTTGCCCTATTTCTGGTTATTGTTATTGTATACTTTTTTTTCAAGTTTGTTGAGATTTTTGGTTCGGTTACGTTTTTAAGTACCTCATTATCGATGATTATGTGATAGTTCTTGGAAGTCATTACTTTGGTTTTATTAAAGTTTATTTCTTAACCGATGTTTTTTTATGCATAATGTAATTGTGTAGCATAAGGACAATATCATCTGCAAATCTTAAGTGGTTAAGGTGTACTCTTTCAAATGGAATTTCTATATGATCTCAGTCTAGTTCTTTACAGATTCCTTTACTGTACTCTTTTTTCAATTCTATTTTGTTTGTTTTGGCGTCTTTGCTTATTTGAACTTGTATTGACGCATTTTTGTATACGTTCTTTATGATGTTTGAATATATTGAGCCGACTTTAGTTTTATTGAGGGCTTTCAAAATTACCCAGGTTTCAACAGAATCAAATGTTTTTTGCTATTTTACAAAAGCAATGTTAATGGGTATTTTGTACTCGTTGCTTTTCTCGATGAAGGTTCTGAGTGTCAGTAGATAGTCAATGGTGCTATATTTCTTTGAAAATCAAGCTTGTTTGACTTGTTGATAGAAATCTAGTTTTTGTAACAGTCTATTAATGACAATTTTAGTTAGGATTTTGTACAGGTGCGATAATAAGCTTATTAGGCGGTAGTTTTCTATGTTGTTTCTCTCTTTGTTTTATGAAGTATGATAACTTTTGCGTTTTGTTATCTAGTTGGGATTGACTCTTCTCTTATACATTTATTTAGTAGGATTTGGACACTTTCTTGAAGATTTTATTTTAATTTTGAGTATTTTAGTTGTTATGCGGTCTTTGCGTGGCTTTTCTTGTTTTTTAATTGGTTTAGAGCTGCCTTTAGTTTTTCTTGGTCAATTTCTGGGAATTTTTCTGACTTGATAATTTAGATTTTGGGTCTATGGTACTGGCGGTTTTGGGAAGTAGAGCTTTAGAGAGTTCCGTAGAATTCTTGAATTACTTGTTTGATTTCTGGTTAGTGTGTTTTGTTTATATTTTAGTGCCGTTGTTTTTGTTTTTTCCTGGGCCAATTTGGAGTTAAGAACTTTTATGTTTTGTTGGCTTTGATGGTATCTATTATGAGTTTTATGTTGTATTTTTATAAGCCCTTTTTTATATTTTTGTTTATGTCATTGTTTAGTATTTTGTAGTTATTGTTTAGGTCTCTAGTTATGTTTTTTTTTTGCTTCAATAGTGTTTTAATTTGTAAGCTCAGTTTACCCGTGTTTCTTTTTTGTGTTGCTCATATCAACTTTGTTGCTATTTGTGTACTTTTGGCAATGTTTGTGTAGTGTTTTTCTGTTTCCATTTGTGCTAACTTGCTTGCTTTTCTTAGTTTTTTAGCTAATTGTGAGTTGGAATTTGTTTTGGTTTATACACAGCTTATCTATAGTTGGATATTGTTGTTTCTTAGTAATTTGTTTTTTTTTTTGGATCTAGTGTTTATTTTTATAGTTGCTTGGACAAGTCAGTGGTTCTGCAATAGTCGATTAGCATTTTTCTATTGTTGTTTTTTTGCTTACTTCAAATTTGCTTAAAGTTGGTCTGCATTCTGTCTGACTTTTGCATTAAAGTCTCCTATCGTTAGCACAAATTTAGCGTTTTTGTTTTGTCCAGCTGCTGTAATGTCTGTGTACAGCTGTTCCGCTTTGACTTCTTTGGTTGCTCTGGTTGTGGCATATATTTGAATAACCTGCAGGTTGTATCTTTTGTTGATCTGTATTACAATATAGATTACTCGACTAGATATTGCTTGCATTTTGACTATTTGGTGTCTTAGACGTTTGTTTACCAGAATTGCGATTCTTCCTAGGCGGTGGTTTATTTCTGAGTTGTTTTGATACATCACATGTCCTGATTTCAGGTACGTCGTTTTTTTTCTTTGCAATCTGGTTTCACTCAGGCCTAGTATATCTGATTTTATGTGCTCTAGTTCCTTTGTTAGGTTTTCTATTTGTGTTTCTAATCGTAACGTTTGAATGTTTTGAACGTTTGTGTGTTTTTTTGTTTTTGGGTGTGTTTATGTTCCATTTATATATATCGAGTTTTTGTCTCCTTCAGAATCCGTGAAATTGGTGCTGTGCAAATTTTTATGCGCGTGACTTTATTTGCTTAGGGTAATAGTGGTTCAGGATTTGAATATTTTTATTTGAAAGGTATGATAGTCATAATTCTTTACGCTTGCCAAACGGGTTGGAGGATGGATTAGGATAGGATATAGGAAGAGTTAAAAAAATGTAAATGGATTTCTAGTAGACTGCAAACCACACAAAGAGCAATGGAGAGGTCTCTACTAGAAATTACTTTAAATGACAGAGTTTAGAATGAGGAATTCCGAAGAAGAATCGGTGTGGCAGAGGTACTTATTAGGGTGGCGCAGCTTAAGTGGCGATGAGCTGACCACATAACAAGGCAGGACAAGTAGACAATGAGAATCACAACGAAAGGGACGAAACAAAGTGCTGGCAGACTTCAGAGAAAATGGCAAGATGATATCCAAAATATCGCAGGAAAAAACAGAACTCAAACTGCAGCAAATAGGAAGACATGAAAATTTTTAGAGAAAGCCTACTTTTATAAGTGGATAAATGATGGCTGAAAAGAAAAAAAAGAAGAAGATGCATTTTAGGATATGAAGTAATGGAAACCAAGACTTGCGTGGGCAAGGCTGTGTCCTTGACCTAGGCCTATGCTCTAACGTGATTGCAAAACAGTGCTTACCTGCTACACTTTAATTACATTAACTCTTATTTGTTGGTTTATGGTTATCTTGCCAATACTCGGGCGCCAGAGCCTCGTTAGTTAGCGGCAGGGTGAGGTTGACATTTGGATCGATTCGAGATTAGAGCGACCCCTTACACATGGAATGGTTTATATAAACCCAACATTAAATTTTTGAGTAAAATGCAAAAAACTGTTTTAAAATTGGCATTTTGTTACAATTTTAATTTGAGTGTCTCTTGAAAACTAATATTTTTAGGATGAAATTAATTTTTAAAGATGGGTAATATAATGAATAATTATTTGGTTGTAACAGTTTTATAGGCGCAGCACTAAATTTTTGTTTTTAAATGCAAATAAAATGCAAAAAAAAATGATTGAATTTTTTTTTAGTAATGAAATTGATGCGTAAAGATTGACAATTTACTAAAGATTGGCTTGGTTTACATAGATTTACTGTTGAATTTGTGAGTAAAATACAAAACTATTGCTAGACTTTTTGTGTTTTTTTAAGAAATAAATTTTGTTTTTTGTGATAGAAAATTAATATTTAAAGCGCAATGCAATGAAAAAAAAAACTTACGTAGTTATACACAAGGTTCAAAATTACTTTAATTTAAACTAATACTAATTAGTAGTGTGAAGTACAGAATGATATTGTTACATGTATACTATGTATAATAAGGTTATACCAGATGTTAATGTACACAGTAATAGTATTAACATACTTGTGAACCTATTGTTAAAACTAGAACAGCAAGGAACATTGTTGATAGAGTAATACGACAATATCCCGGTGCGGAGCCGGATATTTATACAATTATTGCTGCCTCGGTGCAGGTATGAGTAGAATACGAATATTTATTATATTATAGGATTTAAATTAATGTAAAATAACATATTTAATTTATAACAATTAATAATATTAAGTCATTTGATTTTATTTGATAATTTTTGGAAAAATCTTGTTTTATTTATTAAAAAGCATTAATATTTGAGAAACATTATAAATTTATATTTAATGTATAATACAATTTTATGAAAATTTAAATAAAGCAGTATTATTAAAATTTAATTTAAAATATTGAGTTAAGTGGTTCCTTCATTTATTAATATTAATTCAACGTCTGTGCGTTTTCATTTAGCTGCCGCAAACGTGACATATTTGCCATTCATTCAGAATCTCAATCTTCATTAAAATTTTCCGTTGAAATGATCTATAGCCTCTTAAGAAGCAATTTCATTAGATTATGAAAGGAAGTAGGGGTGAAACCTGGAATGGTGGTGCCTTCTACTCAGTCCTTAATTTTAATTTCGATGTTTTTGGAATTAAAATTTCCATTTATTATAATGATGAATTCGACATTGCTATATTGCTTGTTCGCTTTGCGGCTTCCAATGGATTACTGAATTTAAACACTCCCTTCGCTTTCTCACGTTTATCTTAAATTAACGTTGAGTTTGTCTTTAATTTATTGAATACGTTTAACACTTAAGAATTATTTTACATATATTACATTTATAATATAATTTTCGAGTTGTCTTTAATTATAATTATGCACCAGCATTCGCAAGTGCCAAGGGGCATACATGAAGAGTTGCAGATAGTGTATAATAAAACTGATCTAAGTTCTTATTGCTTTAGGCTATTTTTAATGTTATTCTGGAGATAGAAATAATTTATAAATTAACCAAAAATTAATGGGATTATCTCACAATTTATATCTGTTAATAATTGGCTATTTATTTGTTTCACTTAAATGGGTTAATGCAGTTCTACTATACAGAATGAATTTTACTTTTTGCAATGTGTTGAGAAGATGCTGGAATAGCCAATCTCATAATGACTAGCAGTTGTCTGAGTGGGCGGGTGGGTTATTTAAGTTCATGCAATAGGACGGAAACTTGTACAATTGTACTGACCTGCACATCCGGATACTATTACTTAAGTTTTCTTTTGCTTATATTGTTCTAATTTATGAAAAAAATTAATTATTTAAGAGAAGTTTTTGGAAAATATATATATATAACGTACTTTATCAAACTTGAAAAAAAAATAACTAAACTGATTTTAAACTTGTTTTAACTTATTTTAACTTATTTTACAAGAATTAAATAATTTGTTAAATGCATAATGCAAAATCAGTTAAATATTCACATAAAAACGATTAATGCAAACTCCGTCTAAAACCCAACAGTGAACTCGTGCAATTGCATATGCAGTCTAACAAACTCGCTACCACTTATCGACAGTACAGATTATTATTAAATTTTAAATTTATTTTAAATAATGCATAATAATTAATCTATATATAGTGTTACAGTGATATACAAACCTATAAACAATTTGTAAATATTGTAATGTAAATTATAAAATTCTATTATTTTGCAATTTAAATCGCCTAAGATTATTCCTTAAGATTTGTTAGAATTGAATGTCAGTTTTATTATTAAAACTTTATTAAAGACTATTTAAAGCATTAACATTATTTGGAAAACAAAATTGTAACGTATTCAATAATGTTTCCTAATAAATGTAAGATTTATTGTTTTAGTAATGGCTTGTTTGGTATTTATAGTTCAAGAAATTTAAACAAGTGCATTAAAATAGAAACTTTATTATAAATTCAATTAAAATTTATAACTACTAGCGTTTTCTATGTCTGTCGACGAATAAATGCATTAAGAGATATTTCCTTTGCTAATTTAATTTTAATAAAAAGGGAATTAAGACATTTTTTATCCTGATGCCACTCATTATTTTTAAGAGAGATTTTTGTTAGTTATCTTGGCACATTTTGTACTCATACTGTGATGGGCATTTTATTTGTTTAATGATCAATCCAGAAAGATAATATAATTATTAACACTATTTTGAAGTAATAATGTTAATGAGACGTCAATATCTATGCAATTAAATAAAACTGTCTGTCTAAAAATTATATCTAAGCATTTAAAATTAGGAAATATCTTAAAAACTATAAAAGACCTTTTTTAAATGTGCCTTATAAGTTACGCTATTAAGAGGCCATTTTTTATTTTCAAAATTAACCCACACACTTTAATTTTACAATAAATTTTTGTCAATTAAATTAATATTAACGGAATTGGTAATTAAATGGTATATTTAGTCATTTCCCATATTTTTTTTAAATAAAACAAAAATTTATGTGGTAAAAAGAAAACAAGAACATTGAATGGAACATTGTCAATAATTATTGATTTTGGGATAATGAAGTGAGATCAAAAGACATAGAACCACCATAATCTTTAAAGATCTTAAACGATCGGGCATGCTTCTAATCAAATTATCAAACTCTTTTTATGGAATTTGGTTCTACTTATCATAAAAAGTTCATTCTCAAGTTTTTAGTCATCTGAATCTCATAATGTTTGATTGGATTCAAGTTCAGTGTTTAAATAAACTTAAGCTCTTGTTGAAGTGTGTTGACAAACATTACCTTGCATTAAAAAAGAAATTGCAAACAAATGGTGTGAAAGACATTACATTTTTAATACCTGATATCGGCTTCTGCCTGGGAGTGCGAGAAGAGGAGAGTCGGCGGTTGCAAAAAGGTAAGGAGATCATCCTGTCATTGTATCTGCGTGAACAGGTGGTAAGTTACCGTACTTATCCACTTAAAATTAGTATGGTAGGACTTTGCTGGTAGTCATTAAATACGTTTAGTAACCAAACGTTGAGTTTGGATGTTGTTGCCACACAGCGTTCACCTGGTGCATGTAGGCGTCTTACTGAAGGCGTCCTTGCTTGCAGGGGTTAGCGCAATCTAGTTATGGACAAACTTGCAGCCAAGTGAGTGTATGCGCCAAGAGGTTGCTGGAGTGAGACTGTGAGGTTACTATAGAAGTGACACTATTGTTTTGTGATAAGTCTGGTATGTGTGGTTCGGCGAATGCAATGTTGTTAGTGGCCGCCTCTGTGCAAGCTCTCAAGGCAGTCTTTGGTGTTATAGACCATGAAGTTCTAGTTGAGGTTTTGTGAAAAAAGCTGCGGCGGGTAGTGCATGCCTGTAGGTACCTTACATTTTAGGGGTTATGGGTAATATTCCTGAAGTAATCATTGGTGGTTGGATTGTAGTGAGAAGGATTGTCATTATGGTATGATGCTTTAGATGGACACAGTTAAATTTTAATACATGTATGTTAACGCTGCTTGATAATCACTGAAGTTTGCACGCAAAAAATATGGAAATTTCTGACCATAATTTAGTTTTATGGAAGTAGTGTAATGTACCAGTTATATAAAATTGAATTAAATCTTGTTTTGACTATTTCATGAGGTGCATCGATTGAACCAGCACTCACCAGTAATAAGCACGGATGACCAATCTTAAACATTCGAAATTGCATTTACTCGTGCAAATTGTATACGCTGTTTCTGATAATTTGCACTTAAATTAGAACCGTTGCAGATTTTCTTAATTTTAATCTATGTTCATTTAAGAGTATATATTATATACTAAAACTGTCATAATGCGATTACGCAATATACTTTATTTCTTAAGCATTTGCAAACATACACCGTGGTTATCATTCTGTAAAGCAGCAGTTTAAGGATGTTGTTTTGCCCTCAAATGCATTTTGTTACTATATTTTTTTTTCTTGAATAGGTACCTTTTATAGACATTAATGTTAAAACTTGAAAAAACTTACAATTATGCAGGAAAACTTATAAAAGCCGATTAATTTTGCACTTAAATTTAGTCTGGTTACAGTTCGTGGCTTTTCACGATTATCTTCCTACTAAAAAATGTTGATTATCCGGTTGTAGATAAGAATCTAATTGTTTTATTTGGCAAGACAAGATTACTCTAATCTAATCTAAGTGAATAACAGTTTAATCAAAAATAATTATCATATTATGATCTTTAATGTAGTTGAGGCCTACATTAAATCTGATATGTAATGCGCACGCAAAAGTACGATTATTTTTTGCAACATTTTTGAGTTTAAATCAATTTTTGGTTTATAGTAGTAGGTTGTCCTTACCTCTGACGTTAGTGTAATGTGGGTAAAAGACGACGTTTATTACTCAACTTTAGTTTATTTGGCGTAAACTCACTTGTATGTTTTTTTATAAAGAAAACTAGCAACTTTGTTTACTTTGTTTTCAATAACCGATTACATTATGTGTCATGAAGGACTAGACTGTGAGTGGTAAACTAATGACAATAAACCTGATTGCAAGTTTTAAAGTATTTTTTTCACAATTTCTGGTATTTGTACAATTGGTTAGGCCTATAGAAATTAAGGGTTTATTCATGCAAAGTTTTTTTTTTTTTGGGTTAGGCGGTAAAATCTTCTAAAGACTGGCAAAGTGTCGGATTCCCCCTTTCAGGCGCCTACCGACTAAAAACCGCCCATTGAATTGCCTGTGGAAATTTGTACCTTTTGGCACATGCCTTCCTTTGGATGATTGGTAGGGAGTCCTCTTTGTTACGATGCGATCTGATTGATTGGTCTGCTGATGGAGTATTGCATCTTGTCCGGTTCAGCCAACCTGGCCAGGTCCGGGTTGGAGTGGGTGCTGAGTTTGGCAAAGTATTTTCTAGCTAAAGCTTCCAAATACTGTGACAGCGGTGGTATCCCTAGGTTGTTACAAATTTCTTCGTTTTTAATGTACCAGGGGGCACCAACAATCCAACGCAGGGTCAGGTTTTGGAATGCCTCAAAACGTTTGAGGTGAGTGTTTGCAGCTGTCTTCTAGACAGGTGATCTAAACGCGATTTGCAGCCTGATGATGCTTGTATAGATCCTGAGCTTGTTTTGGATTGACAATTCGCTGTGTTGTTGTAGCATTGGTACTAGACAATTTTTTGCCATTTTGGCTTTGTCCAGAGTTGCTTCTACGTGTAGCTTGTAGGTGAGGCGCTTTTTGAAGGTGATTCCCAGATATTTAGCAGAGCTCGACCATGGGATTGGAATTTTGTCTAAGTGTACCCGTCCGTGGGGTTTGTGACGTCGCCTGGTGAAGAGGACAGCTTTGCTCTTCTCCGGGTTGACCCCAATTTGCCATTTTCTGAGCCACTTTTCAAGATCTTCGTTGGCCTTTTGAAGTCGGATAGTGATCACCATCGGTGACCTGGAGCAATACATTAGTGCCGTATCGTCAGAATATTGCGCCATTTTAACCCCGTGCTTCCTGCCTGATGGAATGTCAGCGACAAAAAGGTTAAACAAAAGGCGATAGAAGAGAGCCTTGAGGTACCCTAGACTCAATCTGCCAAGTGGTAGATACGTGGTTCTGGAGTTTGACTGATAAAGTTCTGCTTTTTAGGTAAAACGCCAGAAGCCTTATTAGACGCCGGAACTCATGTTGATGGTCGGGTAGAAGAGGGTTAGCCTCGGCGTGTTTTTGGATAATGTCCAGAATTACTGTTTTTATGACCTTACTCAAGGTGCATAGAAGACTGATTGACCGATAGTTTTGAGGAAACATTCGGTCTTTTTTTTTCAGGTTTTGGAATGCTGATTGCGTGCAAGCCTTTCCAAACTAATGGAAAGTGCCCTGTACGCAGTATATCATTTGCAATGTTGGTCAGAGCCATTATTGCTTTGTGCGAGAAAGTTTTCAACGTCTTGTTCGGAATACCGTCTGGTCCTGGTGCGGATTGGGATTTAAGTCTAGATAAGATTTCACTAACGCGGGACGGTCAAACGCTGTTTAGCGGCGGATCATCGTTAAAATTTTGTAAGACGTAGTTTCTTAAAGGATACAACATAAGGTGTTTAATGCATAAGTAAGAAATATTAGCACAATGTTATTGTAGCGCTCTATAAAAAATTTTTAGACTATTGATCGTTTTAAATGTACCACATGCTATAACTATTTTTTTATTTACATACTCTAGACTAACATGCCTACCACAATTTAAATTAATACAGTTTTCTATGTTTTTTGTTACAAAATCTTCTATGCTGTCATGATACGCTCTTGTTACTATCTCAGCTAATTGTATGCGTAAGCACAAACAATGCGGGCCATCTATTGCAGCTCAAAAAAAAATCCAGACTTTTGAAATATTTTTTTAAGGTTTCAAAAAGGATTGTAAACAATGCTATTGCAAGCTCAAAAGGCAAAACTTTAATTATTAACTTTGTTTAAAAATAATTATCTAGTACCTTTTTTATGAAATTTGCCAGTATCTGGATGTAAAGTACTGCAAAGTAATATAATAAACGTTATGTAGAGACTTCAAAAAGTTAATAGTTCTGCGTTGTTTATGTTTTATTATAGTTTGAGAGTTGAGGTTTTGTAAAAAGTTTTTAAGTTAAAATTATTTACGTAATAATTGATATAGGGTAAACTACTCAATTGTTGAACATTTAAGGTTTTTTTTTTTCACCCTTTTTAAAATATTTGTTGTGGAGGTAAAAGTGTGTATAAAGTACTAAAATGAAAGTGCACTTTAAAGATTTTTTTTTTTTTTTTAATATAAAATTCTTTAACCTTAACACACTTATTACATTGCTTAATTAGTAATTATATTCTTTTATACAAATATTCTAAAGGTTTGTCGTCAAAATGCTCCAAAACAGCTGCACCAAAGGTATGATGGCGGCCGCGACAGACGGAAAAGTTACCGCTCTTGAAGCAAAGAAGTGCAAATGTGGTAGTATTGCATTAAGTGGATACAAATGTATTTTATGTGACACCATATATTACCAAAATTGTGTTAAAAAGTTAAAACAAGTTGAATTCCTTGCAGAATCAGAGATAAAGTGCTGTGCAACTGAAGACGACTTGAAAATTCATGTGTTTTTAAAGTGGAAATTATGTATTTAAAGGAAATTATCAAAAATAAAGATGAAATTATTGAAACAAAAAATACCTACTATAATTTGAAACTCAACGGAATCTCAAATTTTAATTTAAGAGCATACCGACCGCTACCTTGATTTGTAGTATTTTAACAAACACGGCAACTTCCTCTTCATCGCTGCTTCTACAAATAATTTGATAATCGATTTATTTTTTTACCAGTACATTTAGAAAGGATTAAATTATGATATATGTTAAATCCCAAGATTTTGGTGGCTAATTGTGATCACCTCTTCGAGAAATAACACGGTCAGGAAACTTTTCTTGCAAAATTGTAATTGTTTTGTTGCTTGTGTGGCACGTAGCGCCGTCTTGCTGAAAATAAACGTCGTCATTTACCGTAAAAGTTGCACCAGTCTCATTTTCGAAAAAGTAGGGTTCAATTAAACCGCCAGCCCAAAAACCGCACCAAACAGTGACACGTTGAGGATGCAAAGACTTTTCAACAATCATTTTTGGATATTCTGCGCCCCAAATGCAACAATTTAGTTTATTAACGTAGCCTCTGAGGTGAAATTTGGCTTCAACTTTGAAGATGATTTTTTGATGAAATTCCGGATAATTTCGATGCATTTGAAGGACTCAATCAGAAAAGATACGACGTTAATAGTGATCGATCGGCTTGAGTTTTTGTGTTAACTTTTAAAGCCTTAAGACTTAAGTCTTTATGCAAAATAAGATGTAATGTCGTTTGTGGAATGTTTAGTTCCAAAGATCGACAAGGAATCGACAAACCTGGATTTTCTTTAACACTACGGGCTACATCAGCAATATTCTCATGTGATCTTGAGCAATGCACACGGTTTTGATTCTTTACATCACAAACTTGTCCCAACAGCTCAAATTTTTTTACCAAGTTTATTATTGCTTTATTTTTGCGACCTGTGACTGAAAAATTTTCAATTTTCAATTTTGTTAGTGAATTTTAGTAATTTCAATGCGTTGTTAAAGCGTGTAATGTTTCATTTTTAATAATGGAGTAGTTTTTACTTGTCAAATTTTAAAAGATAATAGTTTCAAAATTGACCGCTGCCCAAATAGCCTGCTATTCAAAATGAAACTTTTTATTGGAAAACAATTTAGTAAGTATCGGTGATGGATTGCATGTATCTTTGTGACTTGGATTTTTTAATTTAAACTCTAACGTATACTTTTGGATCTCATATTTTTGCCGCTGCCCGTAATGACATTTTGCTGCGCTTTATATCACTTATTGCTCATTTGACGCATTTAGCATCAAATTCGGTTATTTTTAGCATGACAACTAAATAGATATCTAGACCAATAAAACAAAAGAATCAAAACATCGAATAAAAATCTTACACAAAACTATAAATAAATAAAAAATGTTTTAAACTAGTGATTGAACATGTGTCCAACAAATAAAAAGTATAAAAACATTTAATTTTTTTTAAATTTTAGAATTGACTTACCTTAACAGTTGTATTAAAAAATAGCACACAGTGTTACATTAGAAAACATAAAACTAACTTACTGACAGATAAAAAAAAGAAGTGTCTTATAAAAGGAAAGCCATGCAACGTTCGGAATTTGAACTACCGTTTATTTTGTTTTTTTTTTAATATAATGACATTTATGAGTTGACAGCAATTTAGTTTTATGTTTGACATTTACGAAATAGAATGCTTTACAATTGAACAAGTAGGGAAATAATAAAAACTTACTTCCAAAGTGGTGAGTTTTCTACAAACAAGAAGAAATGTTTGAAACAAAATTGATAGAAAAGAAGTGTCTTTAAGTCGTCATCGTTCTCAGAAGCTGAACTTTTCTTGCACTTTTTTGAAAAAAAAATTACATAAACATAAAGATCACGGTTTGAAGGCTTACAAATTTCAAATAGTCTAAAAAATCAAGCTTCATGACCATCCGTTGTGTTTTTAGTTCGCCCAATGGGCTAAAGATCGTTTGGCCAAAGATGAGCATTTTTATCGAAAAATTGTGTTTTCCGATCAAACTTATTTTCATCTTAGAGGCTATGTCAATAAGCAAAATTGTTGCATGTGGGGATTAGAGAATCTACACATGACTATTGAACAGCCTATGCATCTATAATTGCTGTGGTTTTTGGTCCGACGGCATTATTGGGTCATTTTTCTTCAAAAATGAGCAACGAGCTGCCGTTACCGTCAATAGCAAACGTTACTGTGCTATGCTAAACAAATTTTTCTAAAAATTGAAAAGTATGAAATGGATGCATTTGGTTTCAACAAGACTTTCTTCTTTACTTTCCATACAGCCAACGTAATCATCGATCTTTTGTGCACTGTTTTTGGAAATTGAAAAATTATCCAAAATGCTGATGTCAATTGGCCGCTTAGGAGCTGTTATTTGAACTCGTTGGATTTTTTTTTGGGAGATTTTAAAGATAAATGTTACGCTAATCATCCAGAGACGATTGATGCTTTGAAATACGAAATTGAAGTTGCCATTTATGCGTTTGGAGTCAAAACAATAAAAAATGTACTAAACAATTGAGTTAATCGGATGGGTTACTGTCAAGCCAGCCGTCATTTAAATGATGTTGTGTTAAAATAAGAAATTTTTCTAATAAACTCATAGTTTTGAAAAAATATTTATTAGTTTTTTATTTATAGCCGATTTAAATTCCAAAAATTAGATGGCTTACTCTTTAGAAAAAATCAAACGAGTTATTATCACATATATCTTATTATTCTAGATTAAAATCAAATCCAATAACTCTCGCGTGTTCAATAACTAGGTGGTTTACTCTAATTGCATTGATATATTTATCCCTCTTTTGCAATAATATAAATTAACGATGTGTTTATTCTGTAAAATTTAAATTAGTCAAAACTAGCTGTAATGTACGACTTTGGTGATTCAAAACTGTGTTAACTTGTTCTAGGTTAGTGAATTCTAAAAAGTTTCATATTTGTTTGCACTTTATATCAGTAACCATTGGATCATTAAACAACGGATTATTAAAGTTGTCAAGAATGATAATTTTTTATTATTATTGATGACTATAAAAAACTAAACTTACTAAATTAGCAAGTGGTTGATTTTAATACCGACTCAAATATACATTTTAATTTAGTAACTAAATATGAATTTTAATTTAAGAAATCATCTTTCTTGACAAGTCACGTAGAATTCGCTGGATTGAACTTAAAATAAAATAAAAGTTCCACATGATTTGTAAAGAGGAATAAACTCGCTGCAATGATCTTACAATTACAATAATTGGTATTTTTTTAATATTAATTACCGTTTTATTTTGGTACAAGTATTGTTATTTAAATAATATCTTCTGTCTGTACTAATATTACAAAAAAAATGAGAGTTTTGTCTGTGTGATTTGAGGTTTTGTTAGTTTTTTTTTTCTTTTTGTTTCTTGTTGTTAACAGTATTAAGTACTAGTTGCTATCTTTTAACAATTATTCTTCTTTTTCTAGTGCTCCTCCTATCGGAGATTTGCTATCATCATGGCAATGCACACTTTGTTGACGGCAGCTCTGAACTGTTGGATGTTGGTACAGCCAAACCATTCTCTTAAGTTTTTGAGCCAAGACGTTCGTCGCTTGCCAATGTTCCTTTTCCCGTTTATCTTCCCTTGTATTATCAGTTGCAGAAATTCGTACTTGGGGCCTCGCATTATATGTCCTAAGTATTGTAGTTTTCTCGTTTTAATGGTGTGAATGATTTCGCATTCCTTTTGCATTTTGTTTAGGACTTCGATGTTGGTTTCCCTATCAGTCCACGAGATCTTCCGCATTCTTCGGTAACACCACATTTCGAAAGCTTTCAGTTTGTCCATGTGCCATTTTTTCAGCGTCCATGCTTCCACCCTATAAAGCAACGTGGAGAACACGTAGCATCGCAGCATTCTTATTTTAAGCTTTATGTTAATATCCCGGCTTATGAATAACTTCTTCATTTTCGCAAAGGAAGATCTTGCTACCTCAATTCTCGATCTAATTTCTTTTGTTATGTCTTCCGTTTGTTCTATCCATGCCCCTAGGTATTTATATGTCTGTACATTTTCTATTATGGTGTTTCCAATTCTTAGATTTAACTGGTTTTGGTTTTGTAAAGATTTTATGACTAGCATTATTTTGGTTTTATTGTAGTTAATTTTCAGTCCATATTCGTTGCAACGATTATTTAATTTATTGACTAGTTGTTGCATGTCTGTTATATTGCTGGCTAATAGGACTGTGTCGTCAGCATATCTTATATTATTGATCGCTTCTCCGTTTATAATAATTCCCGTCATTTCCTCTTCCATGGTTTCCGTAAAAATAGCTTCACTGTACAAGTTAAATAACATTGGTGATAAAATACATCCTTGGGTTACTCCTCTGCGAATCTCTATTTCCTCCGTTAGTTGATTTTCTACCTTTATGTTTGCATTTTGACCCCAGTATAAGTTGTTAATTATTCATATGTCTCTCAAGTTGATGTTTTTACTAATTAATATCTGTTGTAGTTTGTCGTGTCTTACTTTGTCAAATGCTTTTTCAAAGTCAAAGTAACATGCCAGCACATCTTGGTTCATATCCAAGCAACGTTGGAATAGAACGTTGATCCCGAAAAACGCTTCTCTTGTTCCGAGTCCCGCTCGAAATCCAAACTGTGTGTTGCTTATGTCTTCCTCAAGTTGCTTATAGATTCTCTTATGAATTATTTTGAAAAACAATTTCAGTGTGTGGCTCATGAGCGCGATTGTTCTGTATTCTGAGCATTCTTTTGCGTTCGTTGTCTTGGGAATAAGTATAAAGGTCGACGTTAACCATTGTTTAGGGATTTTTCCTTTATCGTAGATGATGTTGAAAAGGTATGAGAGGATATCTATTGCTTCTTCATCAAAAAGTTTGATAAATTTTATTGGTATCTCATCGGGACCTACAGATTTTCCAGACTTTATGGAGTTTAGGGCATGTTCTAGTTCTGTTCTAAGTATTTTTAGGTTTGTGTTGCCCACTTCTATGGTAGACTTGGGAGATCTTACGTCATCAAATAGTTCCATCACATATTCCTTCCATCTCTTTAATTTAACCTTTATATCAACTATTATGTGTTCATTTGTATCTTAATAATAATAATAATTTTTATTTATGTTAAATGGGCAATTCCACGTCAAGTGAGCAGTCCATTTCACGCGACCCTCTCCGATTTAGCTAAAATTTTGTACACTTATTTGAGTACCCAAAATATGACTTTATGCCAAATTTCAGATCTGTAGGTCACATAGTTTGCTTTGTAGAACCAATTGAATTTTACGGCAATTTTTAAGTACAACTTTTAACTTTATGTATCTTAATTGCATTTCAGCCTGGAAAAATTTTAGAATAGTCATAACCGATGGGAAATTTTCCAAGAAATCGAATGCAGCGGTCAGATTTTTGTTATCTTGTCCCGCACACAGTTTTTTTTCAAAAATTCATTTCTCAAAAGTTGCCACCGATTTAGACTTCAATTTTTGGGCAAAGACAGCCAAAAGTATGTACTTTAAAATGTTTAAATAAAAATTTCCCACACTAGTGGTGGTTTTTGCTCTAGAGTCTCTTAAACGCACAAAACCATTTTTCAATCAAAATTTTAGCACATATTGATTAATATACAAGGTGTTAATGAATAAGGGTAACAAACTTTTAGGGTGGGTAGGCGGGTTTATTTGAGACACTTTTTAATTATATACTTATAGGCAAACATGTTCACCCCAGAAGCTGCACGTCAAAAAAAATTTTTTATACAATATTCCAAATATCTCTCTTAAAAGTCTAAATAAAAAAAAACAATAAAATATAAAAATTATAGGCAATTAAATTGTCCATCTTTTTTTAACAGCATATTTGGTTCTATCTCTAACCGTACTTATGTCATAAATTAAAGATTGATTTTTAAATTTTTTTTTTTTTTGTTGTTTTTGTTAAAAATTATGTTTAAGTCAAAAATTAAAAAAAAAAAATAATTCGAAATTAAAGGCCATTCAATTGCGCATTTTTCACTTAATAACATGTTGTAATGTAGCTCCTACCAATTGTGTGCTATTAAAGAAAAACTTCAAGCATTTTTTAACTTTACTTAAAAAAACATTAATAGAATGTTACAAATTTGACAAAATAACAAAAATACATTACGTCATTTTAAAAGTTTTTTAAATTAAAAAAAAATTATAGGCCTAAGCCTTATTGAATTATAATCATTTTAGTTTACGAGTCTAATTTTATGTTTAAAATTTAAAATAGAATCAAAATATTATAGTTTAAAATATATATATTCAAAGATATTGATGTAAAGTTTCATGTGGAACCCAATTAACAAGTACTGATTTGCTTTTTTAGGGACCCAGAGTATGCATCTGACTCAAATCTGGAAGCTAATGATACTTATTAAGTATATTAATTTTAAAAATTCAATAGTAATGCGACACGTGTTCTTTTGAATCTTAAGGTCTGAAATTTCTCATGGCATATTTTTTTTGTATAAAAATCCCTTTCTAAGGGTGCACACAAAGAAATTCCACAAAAAAATTTAAAAACCATCAAAAATTTTGATTAAAAATGGTTTTGTGCGTTTAAGAGGCTCTAGAGCAAAAACTACCACTAGAGTGGGAAAATTTTATTTAAGCATTTTAAAGTACATACTTTTAGCTGCCTTTGCCTAAAATTTGGAGTTTTAATCGATGGCAACTTTTGAGAAATGAATTTTTGAAATAAAACTGTTTTTTGCGTTTTCTGCAAGTGCGGGACAAGATAACAAAAATCTGACCGCTGCATTCGATTCCTTGAGAAATTTCCTATCTGTTATGACTATTCTAAAATATTTCCAGGCTGAACTGCAATTAAGATAAATAAAGTTAAAAGTTGAACTTAAAAATTGCCGTAAAATTCAATTGGCTGTACGAGGCGAACTATGTGACCTAGAGGTCTGAAATTTGGCATAAAGTCATATTTTGGGTACTCAAATAAGTGTACAAAATTTGAGCTAAATCGGAGAGGGTCGCGTGAAATGGACTGCTCACTTGACGTGGAATTGCCCAAATACAAAAAATACATTTGTTTACACAAGTCATACACAAACTAAACATAAATAGATTTACATATAATAACTAAAAATTTATATAATTAAAAAAGTATGTCACAGTTTAAAAACTCATCAAATTAGTAAAAGGTGTTACTTATTAATATATGTTTAATTGTAGATTTAAAGCTATTGAAATTTAACTCTTGGGATTCAATTGTCAATTTGTTATAAAATTTTGGCCCATAATAATTACCTGCCCATCTGCATTTATTTATACGACTATAATTTAATTCTATATTATTTTTTGCACGCGTGTTGTAATTGTGGTTTATTGTGCGTTCTTCATAAAGTGTAAGATTACTTTTTACTAACAACAAACATTGAAAAATATATTGTGACGGCAGTGTGAAAATTTTTAGATTATTAAAACTGTTTTTACATCTGCCCTATAAGGTCAGCCTAACATATATCTAATTCAATGCTTTTTTTATTAATTCTATGAAATTCATTTATATTTGTTATTATATTCATATTATTTCATATAATATTATTATTTAAATAACGAAACATGTTGTAAATAATACATTAATAAATAAATAATAATATTATATGAAATAATATGAATATAATAACAAATATATATCTAATTGTTTTCCGTTGTAACCCAAATAATTGAGTACATTACCAGTCTTATTATATTTCTTGCATCCAGTCATTTCTTTTATCTTCTTATGCATGTGGAACCAGTCAAATCTCTATTCCATTGCCTCTATTTCTGTACATTGTTTGGTCAGGTAATGTTCCTTAACTCTTTTAATATCTTTTTGTATTAGTTTGTGTATTCTCTTATATACTTCAACGTTGTTTTTGTTTTTCCTTTGTTTCTCCATGCTTTCCAAGATGTTTGTCGTTATCTATGGCTTTTTCTTTTTGCCACTTCTATTTACTAGCTGATCTTTAGTTATTGTTTCCAATTCTGTTTAGATACATCTCCACTTATCCTGTATGCTGTTTTCACTTGTTGTATTGGTGGTTCTCATATACTCGTTTGCCATCCTTTTAACCCTATGATGAATTTTCGGGTCCTTGAGGAGTTTTGTGTCTATATAGTTATTTTGATATTTTGTTTTCTTTTTCATCTTTATGTTGATTTTAGATACAACAATTATTATCTATAGATAATTTGTGTTTTAAATAGCTGATTTTATTTGTTGAATTTATAATGATTTTATTATGAGTTTGTACAATGCACGTGAGATAATACTATTATGCCACTCATATTGTATAAAACTAATGACATATCTTTCTTTAAATACTGATCCAGTTTCTTTTTTAATTTGCAATAAATAATCAATTCTATAAAAACTCTCTATTCCATCAATGTTTTCTACAAAATTGTCTATCCTATTCCGAAGTAAAGCTTTATTTTATTTTAATGATTTCTAACATTTTTTAGCATTAATTTTTCTCGTAATTGCTATATGCTGCATGTCATTATTTTTCCGCAAGCAGCAAGGTTGAAATAATTTATTTCAACATCGTTCTCATTATAATCACTATTATTGTATAGAATGTCATCAGATGTAGTTAATAACTCTATGAGGAAGTCTTACCCTAATAGGGTAGGGTAAGACCTATTGATGAATTATTTCTCTTGAACTGTTATTGCAACCACTTGTAACACAAACTTTATTAAACGTAAAATTAAACAAACTACAACAATGTTGACTTTACTGCAGTTGTTATCATTTAATGTTTAATTTAAATTATAATAATTAGATATTAAAAGGTTGCTTTTTCTGTATAAAAATGATATTATTATACGACTATATAATTTACTTTGTATTTGAGATCACAAATTACTATAATATTTACTTTACTGCAGTTAATTTGAATTACAATTAGTTATCAAAAAAGCTGTTTTCATTGTTATAAAAATACCTGTGAACTGAAAAATATATGATCATGACAATATAATTTATTGTAAACTTTTTACCAGTATGAATGCTACAAAAAGTTACAATTTACATCAAATATTGTTATATGATACTAAAATAAATTTAAAAGCTGTCATAAAACATTTTTTGCTGTATTGGATTTATTGGTATTTTTCTATATTAACACATAATTTTTTCCATTCATTATTTGTTTTATTGCAATATAAATAACATTTTGTAATTATTAAATTCTGTAAATGAACATTAAAATTTAAATAAGCATACAATTTTCCAACATCTATACAAAATATAAAATTGAATTTTGAATCTTTTATAAACTAATGATATTTTAAAATATTGAAATAGTTAAAAACACTCATAATACTATAAACTTGTCTATAATAGAAAAAGGAAACTAACCAAATATTAAAATAAATAATGCGCAAACATTCTCACAGAGGTCTCTAGTATGCCGACATATTAGGACGGTAAAACAGTTTCCTGCAGCGTCATTGTTTCGGGTATTGATTTTCCTCCAGAACTGCCAAATAACCTAACAAAGTGCTGCCGCCGAGCAGGAATATTTCAAACTAATATGAAAATTCCTATATTTGAATAGCTATACGTAGAAAACTGTTTGTGAAAGAAATCTGTAAGAATGTTAATATTTTTATAATGAAACTATAATATTATTTTTAATTAATATTTAATTTAATTTATAGTTTTGGTAAACTAATTACTTATATAAAATAAATAAAAAATAAAATTTACGGTGTTTTCTTTTCTGGTTACTCAGATATAAAAATATTTTTAATTAATATTGCAATGTCAAGGACAACGGTTTATTACCAGCATTAAAATATAAATATAAAGCATGTTTTTGATAAGCACAGAATGCATGTATAATATTAATAATAATTTTAATAACATTGCTAGTTTTTCAATACCAACTAACGTTTGTATCTTCTTGAAGTCTTGCAAAATAAAAATATAGTTATTTATATTTTTTTACGTTTTCTTATCATTTAATATTTACATTTAACATTTATTTATCTTGTTAATGGATTTGTTTTTATTTTTTAAAATTACATTCATAGTTCAACACTTAACAGTGTTAATACGTTTTATAATATATTATACAAAAAAATTGAAACTAATTGGATTGTTTAAAGATAAAAATTAAAACATTATTATGGATTTGTATAAAAAATCAAAATATGAAATAAGTACATTCAGAATTTGTTTAATAATACAAGATCTTAATACAGAAAAAATAACATAAACACACAAGGACTACTAATAACCCCCCGATGAACTAAAACGCGCTATTATATATACAAGGCAATACACTTCAACAGATTATGACGGAAAATTCTGGAGGCAGTAATCAACGGAAGAACAAATACAATTTTTGGTATGCAGATGATACTGTCTATATAACTGACGCAACGCGCGCTGACCTTCTCAACCACCACACCGTGCTTAAACATTGTATCTTAATGAACCTAACACTAACTATTAATAATAACAATAATCAAGGAGCGGCCATTGCCGTCAAATTGTTTGACCGGATTATTTTACTGCGCAAACATTACTTATCCTCTTTGCATTGTGCTGCAGACAACTCCCATTCTAGTTGTTTTAGTGCGCTCAATTTGTGCCGATCCGGTTTATTTCGTCTTCTTGTATTAACTCGCTAATGATCTAGCCCGGTATGGCTGTTTTATAACTCAAATCTGCACATAATTATTAATATATTTTGTGCAATTGATAATATATTTATATTAATAAATAGTATACTATATTACCACATCACCTAATTAACACATCCTCAAGTTGTACTCTAATACCAGTGTGTTTATAACTGTTTTTTACTGTAATGTAAAGGAATAGAAATGTTTAAGAGTGGTATGGACGTACATTAACAGAACTGTTGACAACCGTTGCATTAAAAGTGTGCATTACCATGATGATAGATAACTTCTGCTTGGAGCCAGCAAAGCTACAAACATGCATAAAACACTACAAAGCTAATTGTTAAAATTGTTAACAATATCAAGTTTTTTAAGAAATACATGTATGCATCTGCTTAAGCAAAAATGTTGTTAATGGCTTAACTACGTCTAATTTGCTGCTCAATATTTGTCAGAAAATTAATGTAGATGAGTTGTGAATTTTGAAGAAAACTTGTTTGTTTTGTCAAAAAGTATCTTAACGTCAGAAAGGGTTACTTCAGTGACGCATTTCTGATTGCAGTTGTGACATGATCAGTCAATTTTGAATTTTGGATTCTAAAATTGAGTGGAAGAATGAAACTATTTTTACTGCATTAGGCTTCATTAGGCTTTTTGTATCTCTTTTAGTGGTAAACCTTACCCCTCTGTCCTAACATACAGCCAACCTATACGGTTGATGCATGCTAGAACATTGTTTAAAAGGGGTTTTCTTATGTTAAAATATCATATTAAAAGTAAAGTAGTTTATTGTATACGTTTTATCAGCCTTGATGTGATGTTTGTGAGACTTTTTTATAGATAAAACTGCTGCAGTGTTGCCTGTTAATGTTTGCACGTTTTTACCCGATATATTTTGGGGTTATTGGGTTATTCCGGCAATTTTTACTTGAAAGATAGTTTTTTGTAGTAATGATATTGAGACGTCTAGATTTTCAGAGCCTATAAAAATCTTTAAGCTATTAGTATAGATTTGAAAGAGTTTATCTTGGCAGTATGTCAAAGTCCGATTGCATTTAGGCGCAGTGTTGCTACAACATTGTTTTTATTGTTGCAGTCAACGTTGTTTACATACTTCTAGTTGCACTTAGGCATGCTATTTGTTGCAACTGATTTAGTTGGTTTTTTGACGTTTTCTGTTTAGTTCTTGGCCACCAGACTAAATTTGATTATGAGTAAACATAGATCTTATGACAGTTGTGTATAACCATAGTATTATCTATGAATACAGTCTTCACAACTTTCAATTTCTTCAGGTTTAGGTGCGATTTCTATGTAAACTTAGTGTTATTTTAATTACGCTCAGGTATTTTACCTTGATTTACAGCTTTATTGAGGTGTTTAAGAGTTTTGGTAAATTTAATTGGTTAATTTTCCTTTTTTTTGTGAAGAGAACCAGAATGATTTCAGAGACTTAACCATAAGAACTTTTGAACCAGTTTTCTATAATTTTTATGGCTTGTGCAACTTAATGCAGCACACAAATTTGTCACTTACAGAAGAAATATAGTTGATGCATTACCTTATTTAAAAGCTGTTGCTGATCGACTTTTAGCGAATTAATTGTTTTTACGTTTACACGTTGTTCTGTAGTTTGCTGGGTTACTTAGTTTTTATTATTTGAAGTTTAGTTTTTGGAAAAGTTAAAAGGACACTTTGAAACTGGCAAGAAGTAGCCCGATTTTTGACTTAGAACTTCATTTTGGGAATGGAATAAAAAGGGTTTAGTGTAGAATTGCCAGTTGAAAATTTCTATACCATGCTTTACTTTGTAGATGCGTTTTAGATTATCCTGGATGCAACTTCTATGTTTGCACAATGTTTCTTTAAAAACAATTGGTTTTGAAGTAGTCACGGTAATCAGCATGTTTACTGAATTGTTCGGAGTTAAATTAATCTTTGAATCTAGTACGACAATGCGTTTATTATTATTGGTGGTGGCGGAGGTTTATTTTTCTTTTTTTTTGTCAGCCTGAGATTTGTGGATTATTGCTTTAATTAGTTGGCATTTTTTATTCTATTATTTCTGTTTTTGGATTCTGCTTAAGAAGCTATATATTTAATATTGTTTTTTGTTTGCTTTTGTTGATTGTTTTATTTTTACGCATTGTGTTGAGAAAGATCAGGCGGTTGCTAGTGCTGAAAGTGTTTCCGGAACATCAATGTTAGAAATATTTGCTTAAAAATGGATTTTTGAATTTAAGTTTGATTAGCTTGACAAACATTATGTGTTGGTTTTATTTGGTTTTTAAACAACTTACAATGTTATTAGTGACAAATTAGCGGGGTGCAGTAATGAAGAAAGCCGAGTTGTTTACTTAATTTTTTAGATCTTAGTTTGCTTTGGTTTTGGTTGCCTATTTTGACTGCGACGTTGTTAACTATGTTAACTTTTTGGTAGTAGCGCAATTTAGTTTGATTGAAGGGTTTTTATTGTTTGACGATGTTTTTGCGTTTTCTGCTGCCACAACCAAGCTTTTTATTTTAAAAAGCGTATACAAGTTTTAGTTTTGTGTTTGATTTTGTTTGAGAGCAAGTATTGGAAAGAGTGTGTTATATAGCTTTTCTATAGCTCCGGATAGTAGATTTGTTTTAGTGCTTTCTAGTTTAGCAGAAAGTTTATAGCAATTTCTTTATATTTTATCAATATCTTTTTTTTTCAACGTCTTTTTTTTTATAAAATTGGCAAACGTTTCAAATTGCGTTTACAATAATATTTTTTGGTAGGTTTAAGAAGTTTTTTTATTATCATATGTTTTGGAGTTGGTTGGTTTTGGTAAAAGTGTTTGTTTGCTGTCGTTCTATGAACTTGCTACTGATAAGACTCTCACATTTTAGAATATTTATTTGGGATATGAGAAAATGCAAATACGTTGTTTTTTACTGAAAACAATTATTTTAAATAAAACTTAGTATTTGTTTTTTTTACAATCATCAAGTGTTTTTTTTAAGATATTGTATAGAAGTGACATTTTTGGGTTTACACATTGCTGTATTTGTGGGTTGCTGGGTTATTTTATTTCTTTACTTGAATTTTATATTTGCTTATCGGAGTTGATCTAAAAAGATCAACTCTGAAAATAACCTATTTTTTTTATTAGTATTTTTCTATAGACATGCAAAGTATCGGGTTTAATCTCACGAGAGCCGACCAAACTTTCTTCTAACTGAATTTCTAGAAATTTGCATTTTGTTGTGAATTAACCTTTCTGCTTAATTGAAAATTAGTGTAGGAATATTAAAAATACACCTAGTTTTCCAACTTTATAAGGGTTGCATAGAGTTTGTACCAAGTCTACATCTAAATACAGACTGTCCAACAATTTGTTTGTTTTTAGGTTTTACATTTGGAGTTGTATAGAAGATTGATAGATTTCTTTAAAATCAGCTTTGTTTGCATTATGCTAAACAATGAAGATACGAGTTGGAATCTGCCGTTGAGAGACAAGTGCATTAGATCGAGTCTTGTGTTTAGCTTGCTTTCAGCTTGAGATAATTTGGGTAACTTGCTGTGTGCAGTATTTTGTACACAGCGCATGTAGCAATGTACAGGTAGAACTGGAATGGGCGTTTTTTATTCTTTCCTTTGCGTTTAACATATAACGGTGCGTATTCTAAAGCGGTTAATTCAGCCTGCACCGCATCAGCTTTGGTGTAATTAGATACGTTTTTTATAACAAGTCTTTTTACACTCTAACTAAAAAAGTGTAATAAAACACTTTGTTACTTTTGCACCTCAAAAATTTGAATTTGAAAGCGGGTGCATGCTGACATTATCTACTACGTTTATAGCGCTGTCAATGGTAATGTTTATATCCATAAACATTGCCGACAACCCTTAAAGTTTGGTTTTATTTTGTATGATAATAGGAAAATGGGTGTTTTTTGACAGCATTCCCTGTGGATGTTTCCAAAGTAGGAACGGTTGTTGAGGGGCCTTAGAACTATTAAGCAGACTTGAAATGATTGCTTGGGTTTTAAGCACCAGTTGAGTTGAGGACCCTTTGGTTTTGGTGGCTGATGGCCTTAGTAGTAGTGCTGTAAGCACCTAACTTGATGCGCCGTTGATGGTCTATTTGCAGAAACAACTGAAGATTACTTGTGTCTTTTTGGTGTTTTTTATCTTATCTTTTTTTACTGTTCACTAGAGTGATGTACAGATAGACCTCCATTGCTTCTTTTGCTTTGGAAGTGACAGCCTCGACCGGGTGCTTAATAAGCCCCTTGAGGAGGGTTTTGACCGGGGCGGCCATGGTTTTGGTGGGTTAGATCGGGACAGCTTTTGAAGAAGATTTTGGTGTATTCAAGATCTTTCTGAAAAAGCTCAGCCCTGCCACTTTTGGTGAGTGACGTGTGTGACTGGATGTTCTGTTTTTGCAATTTTTCTTTGTTTGCTTCCTAAATAAATTTAAGTTAGTGAGCAATAGATAGCATTTTTGGGTTTTTAAATAAGTGTTTTTATATTTTATTATTTTTGGACCTGGGAGCAACTAAAAATATGTATTTTTTTATTTCTTAATGCTTTACGAGTTAGACACCAATTATTGCTGATTTACTTTTGTATATACTGTAAAAGTGGTTGGATTAAAGTTTCTACGTTTTTGTATGCGTAATTGGGTTTACTTTGATTAACAACAAAATATTTTAAATTTTCTATGCGTTGGCAATACTCGAACTGTAGAAATGGCAAGAGTCTACATTGCTGTTTCAATAAATGGCTTTCATAGCTTATTTAAAAAAGGAATATGAAAAAATTTTAGTTAGTAATTTATATTGCCAAATAAATGAGTGATGAGTCCTTTTTGAGTGACAATTTAGCTTTTTTAGGACAACAATTCAATTGTGGTTTAAGCAAAATCTATGTGGACAGCGGTTGGCAAAGTTTACATGAACTGGATGGTCTTGCATACTTAGAAGTACTAGACGTGCTTAGTTATTGTTCTCAATATTTTTTTTCTAAGTGACGTTTTGGCTTGGCATGAACTTGGGATTAGTGGAATGGAACTTGATGAGCGAAAGACTGCACAACCGCATATAAAAATAAAGTTAAGAAGATGTTTTGTTGGTGAAACAGTTGTGTTTTGCAGATAATTTTAACTATTTTTTTTAACTGTGCCTTAATAGTTTAATTGAAATTATATAATTGGTTTAATTTATTTTAGAAAAGGCGTTTGTTAGGTATTGGTGAAATGGTTTACGTGGTCGAAAAATGTTAAATTTATATCAATTTTATGATATTTGTTGAAGAATTATAGTAATAAGAGTAAGAAATTAAGGGCTGTTGACAGTTTTTTCAATATTTTTGAGATTTACGTTTATAAAGTGCTCATATAGTGCGGTGTGCCATGTCGGCCGTCTGATCTTTGAGATGGGCGGTGCCAATCTTTTTTAAAAATTACAATATTGTATTTTAAAAAAGGTATTTGATAATAATTAAATTAAAAACAAAGTTATAAAACAAATATAAATTTTATCTTATTGGTAATGTATCATGTAAAATTGCGATAAACAAAAGTTGAAGAAGTTATGTATTAAACAAAATTTAGCAATATTGCTAATCATAGTACAATAATATGATTAAAATAAAAGAAAATAGATTAATGTAAATTAGTAATTATTAATCATACTTAATAATAGATAATTAATAAGAAAAACGTTTCAAAAACTAGTTCTTAAAAACTTGCATGAAATTATATTGTGCCTTGTTAATAATTTACCACTTATCGTGCACGTACTTTTAAATAAAAGGTACTCAATAATAAGATTTAATACAATTTTATTGTATAAAAATTAATAATAACATCACATTACTTTAAATATGAATGTTTACAAATTATTTCTGATGTGTTTGTTGAATAATATCTGAATTTAGTTATTATGTTATCTCATTATAGTTCTGTTAAGGTTGTTATACTTTCGCCCTGGTAATATATGCACTGATAATAATCTTCATTGATGGAATGTGAAGGAATTGTAACATGGCATGTTCTACATATTTTGGCAAGTGGTAATTACAATTTGTTTGCCAACGACATTAACAATGTGGGTGGAACCCTTACGAAAAATGATGAATTGACCATTGAACAAGGCACGACATACGTTCAATATACTATTTATAAAATATTTTAGAAGATTAATTTTATTATGAAATATTAAGTTCTAAATGATGATAATAAATAAAAATATTTAAATGTTAACGTTTAAATTGAAATTTATTAAAAAAGCTTATTAAATGAAAATAAATTGCACTACGTTATTTGTGAAAGATAACCTGCGATGATTTGGAGTCAGTGGCTTAAAGTAGCCATCTTGTGATAGTACTTATGGCTTAAAGTAGCCATCTTGTGTTAGTACTAACACAAGATGGCTATTTTAAGCAGCTGAGAAATTCATCCTCAACCATCTGCGTTAACAATCCCAGTTATTCAAATTTTGACTAACTGGATTGTACTATTATAACATTGTGTTGGTTTATTAACACAATTTTTTAATTAAGTAATAATTATTGCTACTTTTTAAAAAGCCTGAAGATGATGCATGCATGCATCGAAACCGGTCGCTGAATAAACTTTTGTTTTTTTATAAATTTTAGATGAAGGTTTTTTATTCCCTACATTATTTGTGGTTATGTTCATATATTGTAAAAATAAAATATATACTTTAAAATGGTTTTTATATGTTTTTATTAAAGACTGGTCAATTCATTTTTGTGACAAATGTCAAAAACTTAATGTACAATAAAAAATGCAAAGTTTTTACTAAAAATATTTTAGCCTGGATAATATATGATGTGCCGATATTGTACCTGATATAAGCGCTTTGTTGCATATTTGGGCAAAATCTAATTGCTAAGCTATTTTTTTTTTTAGATTTGGCGTTAAAAAATATATGTAATTTATGAATCTTTCAAATAACTAAACAAAATTGGTGCATAACAAATAGAAAAAACTAATGAAAAATTTTGCAGATCTAAATTAACGCACCAAGTATTACGATTTTCAGATGTTTTTTTTTTTTCAAAATGTTACGTTATTTATTTTTATTTTTTTAACCACTTTTGCTAATAATAGATGTTCATCATATGTTCTTTGTATTGACAATCCTCAATCTGCCTGCTTTTTTTTAATTATGTCAAATAATCTATTATTATTGTATTAGTTAATAATACATGATACAAATAATTTTATTTATGCAGTTGTCAATAACATACATTCCTAATTTGAATACAAATTAAAAGCAACATGTAAAATGTACAATAACATATTTACATATAAATGTACATACTAAAATTAAACATTTACATAATTTGCTATGCTTACGGGTGAAAGATTTTAAATAGTTTTTTTATGAAAACATTAAACTAATTAGTTCCGTTTATGTTTCAGTCAGGAACAAAGTTTTATTTACATATTTTTTGTGTGTATATTATATAGAATATTATTATTGTTCTCGAGTTTAGCAAACTCTTACATAAATAACATTATTCCAATAAATAAACAAAACAATCTTGTATTAGTTTACAACATTAAAGTTATTAAAATGTTGATTTTATTTTAATTGTTATAAAATTATAGAAATATTTTCAAGCAATAAAGCAATATTGAGATGATCTATTTAATAATTATTTTTTTTTATTTTTATAAAAAAAATACAAATTAATATTATTTTTTGGTCTGCTTACTTATTTTTATATAGCTAGGTTTTTATAGAAGCGGCAGCAAGGCAGTACTAGCTTGCAAAAAAAAACAATAAAATCTGTGTACGATAAAAATTGAGGAAAACATTTTGCCAAGGAAATGTGGCTGACCGCTATAAGGCCTACCATAATCATGAGGATTAAGTAGAACTGCCAACCAATTAGTCTTAAAATGATGTTTGCAAACACAGACAACTAAAAGTAGTACTTTATTAAATTTTATATAACACATAATAGCAAAAAATGAGTTACCTTTAAAGATAGATTTTCCTCGGATTTTCCGTAATTTTTCAAATTTTTTGATTCTTTTTTAGAAGAATTAAAAAAAATCGTTTCGATTACACAAATACAATTTTTTTTTAAGATGTGATCGCTCTTCATTAACAAGCCCTAAGCTTGACGGAGGAGGTGTCTTAATTGCTACTAAAACCTGTTTTAATTGTACTTTATTACAACCTACATTTTTAAGTGTTAAACATTTGTTTGTTTAAGTTTAAGTTTGTTTCATATATTATCAGTGCAGTCTACTTACCACCTAACTCGGCATGTAATAAATATTTAGATCATTGTTATTCTGTTGAATCTATCGCTGACAAATATTCAGACAGTTAACTATTTTCACTAGGCGATTATAATCTACCCGCAGCGGTATGGGTAAATGATGAGTTAGGCATAAGTGTTATTTGTAATGACAGTTATTCTGCTTATTTTGTTTCCAACTATTTTGGATATCAAAACTGCGCTCAATGTATTTCTATACCTAATGATGGTGGTGTGTTTTTAGATTTATGTTTTTCTAACATCTGTGATATTTCTGTGATTAAAGCCGTGGATGTTTTGTTAAAACTTAGTAAACATCATATTGCTTATGTGATTGATGTAAAATGTGATACTAGCCGTGATATTTTAATGTGTAATTATGTTTTAATGATTTTAAATATGCCGACTTTAACGCAATCAATAATTTTTTGTTGAATGTTGATTGGTTTGCCCTAAACCTTGCCTTAACCCTAAACATTTTGGAAAATTGTTAGCGACTTTAGAGAAACTAATGATTTTCCAGCTACAATGTATTATAAACAAAAAACTTGCAGTAATGGAGATGACTATGTAAATAGTTTTGCAAAATTTTTTTCCTCTGTTTACGGTACACAAACTCATCCAACTCCTTTGTTTCAGTTTCATTAAGAAAAACGTATTACATCGAGCATTTTCAATTAGTTTGTTGGATATATTTAAAGGGATTGAGAACCTTAAATGTAACTTTAGCACTGGACCGGACGGTGTTCCATCTATGCTGTTAAAACAATGTATTTATTTAATTTCCACGCCATTGCTTTTACTTTTTGAGGCTTCTCTTAATGAAGCCAAGTTTCCTTTAGTTTGGAAACAAAGCTACATTATGCCATAAATCTGGAGTTAAGGAGGATATTACAAATTATAGAGGTATATGCATCTAGTCTGCTATTCTTAAGTTGTTTGATCAAATTGTAACTGGTCAAATACAATAGATGTGCAAAAGCATTTTAGTGGAACAGCAACATGGGTTTTGCGAGGGTCGGTCTCCTCTTACAAATCTTTGTGGTTACTAAAATAATCTTTTGAATGCTTTTCAATCAAGAGTTTAAGTAGATTTTATTTACACAAAATTTTCAAACGCTTTTGATTGCGTTAATCATAGTATTTTGATTGCTAAGTTTCGGGCTTTAGGTTTTCATGAATCTGTTGTTGCGTGGTTGTCAAGCTTTTTGGAAAATCGTACACAGTTTGTGAAAATTAATAACTTTTTATTACAATTAATTGTTGTTCCTTCTGGGGTTCCTTAAGGATCTCTTTGTGGACCAATTCTGTTTTTACTCTTTATTAATGATTTTGTTTAGTCTATTAATTTTTTGTCTTATTTTTTATTTGCTGACAATCTTAAAATTTATAAAAGAATATCATCTATCGAGGACTGCATTAGTTTGCAAAATGATTTAAATTCTGTTCATTCATGGTGTCTTATTAATAACTTGTTGTTTAACGCAAATAAATGTTTTTTGATAAGCTTCAACAGAACTTTAAGTAAAGTATTGTATGACTATACTATCGATAATAATGTTTTGGAACATGTTACACAAATAAAAGATTTGGGCGTAATTTTTGATTCAAAACTAACTTTTGTTGAGCATATGAACTATATCTGCAACCGTGCTATGAAAATGTTAGGATTTGTTTACAGAATGTCTACTGACCTATCTCCTAGCACACTCAAACTACTTTATTGCGCTTTAGTACGTTCTCATTTAGAGTACGCTTCGTCGGTTTGGTGTCCATTCTACAGCGTTCATATATGCAATATAGAACGTATTCAAAACAAAGTTTTTTGTTTATTATCGTACAAATTAGGCATTTTATCCAAAAATTACAATTTTAACCTCATTGCATTGCAATATAATCTTCCGCCGCTGAAAATTCAGAACACAATACTTTACAATAACATAGGAACCGAGCATTTATTATAATTTTGCCTAAAAAGAAGTATATTAGAGGAACTAAACTACACCCAAAAAGAAGCGGAGAATGGTTGTGGTAATAAGGTAATTTTCAAAGACTGGGAAAAATATTGTTTATAATAAATGCACATAACGTTGAGTACCTTGGACATATTATGCAAAACAAAAACAAAAGATTTTTGGGAAAACAACCTTCTTAAAAACTTTAGAAACTGGTTGCCCATAACTTTTACTCAGCTATTTATAGCAACTGTCAACAAGGTTATGATAGCTAACTTGGTTGCTAACATCCAGAGCGGATAAGAACTACAAAAAAGAACAGTAAGATTCCTGGAAAGCACAACAAAGATTGTCTTTAAAAAACACAATGTTTAAGAACAGTGCTGTTGAGAATATTATTACTTTAACCAAAATTAGAGTTATTTTAATTTATTGCACTAACTTAACAACAAATGTTTTAATTTATTAAATTAAAAAGGTTTATTAGCCTTTACACATTACATCTGGCTGCTAATCAAAGGCTTTTTAATAAAAGAAACATTAATAAAAATAGTAATTACGTATAAATATACTATATAAACAATTTCTCTATTAAACGAGTTGAAAATTTTATTGTGGTGGGCGAAATTTAGAGATTTTTTTCAAAATTTGATTATTACTGTACGATAATTTTTGTTTTTTTTACGAATAATTAATTTGATTTATTTATATTGTTATTATTATTAAACAGAAAACAATAACTATCTTGCTCCTACGACAGAACTAGCAATATACATGGTGTTAAAAAAAATGTAAAATATTTAAGAAAGTGGTAGTACAAACCACAACAAACAGAAAAGTATTAATAAACATAGGTTGTCATAGCAACGGTTTTGAAGATTCGAAAGATTTTTTATTTTAATATATTTTTACAAAGAACAGAGTTATAGAAGATTTTCGAAGTGTTCTCCTTTCATTTCCAAACAGGAACGACATCTTTGTCTAAAGGACATTTGTATTCTTTTTTTGGCACTTTTCATTATTTTTTAACTGCAGCTTCTTGAGACTATTTTCAACAGTAGTATACACTAATGATTTCAAATATTCCCAAAAAAAAAAATCAATAAGGTTTAAATCAGGCAATCTTGCTGGCCATATAACTGGTTCTCCTCTTCCTACCCACCTGGAAAAGTTTGGTCTAAGTGCTCACTAACGGCAATCAAAAATGAGCTGATACACCATTAAGCTTGAACAACATTCTTTGCCTGTGGGGGCAAAGCAATATCATCCAAAAGATCATACATTGTGTTTTGCAGAAAGTTGAGGTAAGCAGCGCCTGTTAATTAGTTTGGTAAATCAACAGAACTTAGAAACCTGCTGCTTACAATACCTATCTAATTGTTTAATGAAAAACGTGTCTTTTGTCCATATTTAACTACAGCATGTGGATTTTTGTCGGCCTAACAATGTACATTATGAAATTTAACAACTTCATTTGTAAACCCGGCTTTATTCGAAAAAAGAATTTTGACAAGAAACTGCGGGTTTTTAGCGTAGAAACAAGCGACAAAAAACTAAACGTGCCTGATGATCAGTTAAATTTAAGGCCTGTACTCGTTGTACATGGTATGGATAGAGCAGCTGCTTGTGGAGAGTTCTCCAAACAAGAGTAGCACCAATTCCTACCTTGCTGATATTCTCCGCACACTCGTCTTTGGATTATGCTCTATTCGTTCTAAAATTTTGTCTTGGTTTGTTTTCGAAGTGAACCAGTATCTCTCAATCTCTGGTAAATTCTTCCAAACATACGATGTGAATAAATCTGGCGATTTGGATAAGCCATAGCAATGAAAACTTGTGCACTAACAATAACTGTCAAATATTGAATGTTTATTTCACAAAGCATCAGCCAACTATGATAAGAAAATGCACGTTTTTGCAAAATAAAAAATAAATGGAAAAATAATAATAAGAATAAATAATGTTCTTTATCTCTGAAACCGTTATTAAGACTTTTTTGTTTGTAGTGGTTCGTACTACCGTCCCCCTTAAAGATTTTATATACTTTTTTTAACACTGTACACACACTACTTAAACCGTGTATTAACAATGATGGTGATAGTAATAGTTCTATAAATTTGTCACAAAACTACCTAAAGAAGTGCTGACTGGGAGAATTTTTATTTATTCAATAGCAATATTGAATGAATTTTTTTTTGTCTTTTGATATGCATTTATTTTAATATACTTTAGTTGTTAACAGAATTATAATTTAATATATTTATATTTTTCACATTACTTAAAAATTCTAAAAAAAAAAACATTATGTACAATAAGTTAATTGCTTCAACTGTTTTAATTATTTTGATTATTTGTATTCTCTTTTGTTTCAGGTAAGCGCTTTGTCTATGTCACAATCGATTGTAAGTACTTTCAATGCATTATCGACTTTCCACTTTAATTAAACATAATGTAAAGCGTTTTTAGTAGTCTGCAGTTCGGTAAATAGTAATTTACGCCCCATTTAACCAATACGTGTGGTGTTTGTTGTACAGCATAGCAAAATAAACATTTGTCGTCTGCAAAATATCAGACTATTTCATTTAAAATTATTTGTGCCAGCACAATTGCCATAGAAGTGTAATGGTAATTGTGTTGATTTCCATATGGCTGTACATTATCGTGGTTTCGGGATAATCATTTATTCTGATTATTTGTTTGCGTGTTTATCGGCTTCGATTATACCTTATTGGTTGCACAGTGTCTGGAAATTGGATCGATTATTGTTATAAGCATAATACCATCTCAATTTAACTATATTTAAATCATAACGCTTTTAAAACATTTAATATTTATCTCTGCAAATGTTTGTAGCCTGTTAAATTGCGTAGTCATTTATTCAGGATAAACGGAAACCCCATGGTGGTTTTTAAAATATTTACGCAAACATATTTTCAGCACGAAATAAAATATTTTATATATTATCCTTACATGCAAGAAATATTTGAATTAATATTAAAATTATAACATTCCAAGTCAAATTATTTATGGCGGAATTCAATTTTCTTATCATTTAAAAGGTAGAAAGTCTGTGAAATATAAAGTAATGTATAATTTAAGAATCCGCTGCACGTTTTCCCACCTGGTCATTTCATCCACGTACAGTTAATATCCCGCGTTTTACAATTACTAGTTTTAATATTCGCCGCGTTATGTGTATTTTTTTCCGCTATTTCGAATAAGTAGAGATTAAAACTGCTATCCACGTTTTCATTTCGGAACGAAATACACATGCAACATTTAAATTAACATTGCGGTTTCAAGTGTGGATAGTTATTAAGATTACGTGTGTTTTATTAAACGGAGTTTTTGTGTTAAACATATGATGAGATCTAATTATGTTAATTATATGAATGCAAATGACTTTATTTTAAATAATGACGAGTTAATATGCAAATATTAAGACAGAAGTTTTATTATTTACAAGGTTAATATATCAGTATATACAAAAACTATGATAAAAATGTTAATTATATATAATTAGCGAGGGTATGTAAAATATATAATATTATTGATTTACGGTAGTAGTCTATTATTGAAAGTACACAGATTATTTTTGAATTGAATAGGCTGTTGGCAGTAGAATTTACTGATGTATCGGAGGGTTAGGATTCTTCAATAGTAGCTTATATTATGTATCTTGGGTTTTTTTTGTTGGCATATTTTGTATAGCAATTACGTTTGGGTTGTTGAGTTAAAACAGTTTTTATAAAAAAACAAACATTAAAGAAGTTGTGTATAGGATTGTTTAACTTTAACTAGACGATTAATATAACTATCTGAAAATTATTGGTTTGTATACATAAAAAACTGAGGGTGCTTTAGGTTTGGCGTTCTTGATTCAAGTGTTTGATTTAGGTGGAGAAACGTCACTAACAATTAATTAAAAAAAAATATTGTTGTGTGATTAAAGCGAATCAATTACTAATAAAAAATGTTTTGGACAAAATTTATGTATTTTTTTATTTGAGATAAAAATGGGGGTTTCAATTGTGGCCATGGTCAACCTATCCTTGGTTGATTTTAGAATAGGAATCTTTTATGGAAATTTTTTTTTTGCCTTGATTTTTTTTTGATATGTGGTATATTATGTCTACAGAGACTTACAAATATATGTACCGCTCTAGACTCTCAAGCGGCAATCTACTTACAAAACTAGGTGCGTTAATATCTTTATTCTTGGAGTGCAGACAACAAGGTAGCCGAGATTTTTTCTATGATAATGGTAATAGTAAACAAAATTTGCAAATATTAACGGACAGAAAAACAGCAATTTTAGCTTAAAGTTAATAATAGAATGTGTTTTACTTCTAACGTTAGCAGCACTTAAAATAACATTGAATTGTACTAAGGAAAAGAACACTCCAATACAGTAAGCAATGAAAACAGCCCAATATTTAGAAGATGCAAAATTGTTGACAATACAATCAAACAAATATTATGTACATTCTCAGCTTTTTCTTATGCAAGGAAGGGTTGAGGAAAGTCTGGCCAACATAAATTTGGATTTTTAGATTTAGAGTTGGAAGGCAAATCAAAGTTTATTGCACGTAGATTTTATAAGACTATTTGTACGTCTTCCAGTGGTAACTTTACTTTGTTACCCTGCTACTGATGTATGCATGTACAACGCTTGTAAGGATTTTTTTACTGGCCATGTCAAGCTAACCTCTTTCTAACATAGACTTTTTTATTGTATGAGAGAGTTGGGCATGAACATTCTGTGCACGTTGGACTGTCTTTAATACCAATCGCGTGCACATGTTTTTTAATTGGCAGTTTTCTATTAAGATGCTTGTTGTAGTTTGTAAGTAGTATTAGGCTGTCTTAGCGTTTAAAGCAGTCCTATGTGCTTGAGGTCCAGATTCTGCTCTTTTTGTTAATGTGTGCACATGTTGTAAAGTCTTTGAATCATAAAGAAGGGTGATATGTTTGCGCCCTTAACAGAGGTTTTTTTAACAGCTTTTTTAAGAGGGTACAGTGTTTGCTAGTTTTTTCTGCAGTGTGTCAAAGTCTAATTGCATTTAGTTTTAAAGCTGCCAATGTTGCCATTTTTTTAAAATAAATATACAAGGGGCGGTATATACAACATTGCCTTCATAGCTGCAGTTGGCGTTGTTCGCATGCGACTTTTTATATTTAGACATGCTTTTTGTTTAGCTTTTGGAAATTATATGTAATAATAAGTCTTATTTTAAAAATTACCCTAAGATATTTTACTTATTTATTATCAATCAGTTTAGTTTTGAAGGGTTAACCGTATGAGCTTAGTTTTTGTATCATTTATTGATTGTTTTTAGTTCTTTTTGCATTAAGTTGCAGAGTATGCCCTCAAATGTATTGTTTATCAAGATTATTATGTTATCTGCGTAACCAATTGTATAAAATTTTCGATAATTGAGTAGTTGTATAAAACTGTTAACTACTGTATTCCATAATTTTGTTTTTAGGTACAAAGGCCGATATTTTAAGACTTATGCTTGTGTGACTACTTGACAGCTGCTTTTGAATTTATATCTGTAAATTAATTACATAATTTGTACTACCAAACCCGTTTATTGAGAGACGTTTAGTATCTGATCTACCCCACTTTCTTATTAAATGTTATTATGGTTACATGACACTAATCATGTATTAGTTTAATGTCCTGATTTAATAAATGCCACAATTTCTTAAAATGCTCTCTTAAAGTTGTGGTTCAAATCCACAACAATTTATGCGCTGATATTTGAATTAGGCACTTTTCTTTACTGAATCATTCTCCGGGGTAGTAATGAAAATAATACACCTTTCTAGAGACTTTCTTCACAATTGTCAAATTCTTTACTGCTATTTTCTCTAACATGTGTTGTGAAAACAGTTTTTTGAAGGTGGTTAAAAAAATATATTTTTAAGCACATACATTGGCTATGTGTTGGGATAGAGGAGTAAGATACTGATTATATATAAAAGTATAATAGAGCTTAAGTGCAATAGACTTTATTTTAGGTTTTCATTAAATTAAGAAGGCTTATAATAAAGCTAGAAAATGTTAATTACAATGCCTGATTTACCAAAGTTGCGTTTTGACTGAAAGATTTAAGAAAGAACAAAAAAATATAAAGTAGCTACCTTAGCTAGAAGAAGAAGATAAAAGAAAAACCAGGTATTTTGAGCTCTTCAACACTTGATGGTTATATATTATGAAACAATCTAAAACAAAAAGATTATACATTGAAATTTAATTGTAGAACAAGTTAGTTAATGAGGTTTTAAAAGTTTTTGACAAATTGGTGAGCTTAATTTTAGGAGTTTATAATGAGGCATTGTAGGAAGGCAGCTGGTAAGTGGTTTTTGTCCTGGTACAAATTACTTAATAAAAAATATTATTTGTTGGCTGAGCTTGTGTTTAATAATAACAGAACTGAATTTCTATCACAAACCTGTTAGTAAAAACGTCTATCTTGACAAGGACTATACAAGCAAGTTTTAACACGTTTTGTGACTGGCATAGTAATTATTAACTAACATTGTGCCGTTAGTTTGAAAGGTGCAGTATTCTAAGGAGTGTTAAAAGATACATCAACAAATGTAAAAGTGTAATAATTAAAAGGTAATACTACAATAGTTTGGACAATTGTCCCTATCTTAAAACTCCTGGAAATATTTCCACATTACGTCTTAGCTGCCATTAAAAGAAGTAGGTTATTATTGCGTAAATAACCATATTGATAAGTACTTTTTAGACCATTTTTCCCTAATAATCGATTCTCTTTTAAGCTCAACAGTCCGAGTTCCGGAATGCGTCATAACATTTCTAATGAGAAAATGTCCTAATGTTAAGAAATGAAGATCATTTGGATCATCCGATATTGGTTGTGAATTTAATATGGCTTTGAGTTGGAAATGTGTTTATTTTGGCGTAGGTTAGATTTGCCTTACTGGCTATTCTCTTAAAATAATATTTGATTTTTTTTACAGTTGCTTTCCTAAACTATCTATGTGAGGAGATCTAGGTGGCATAAAAATCTATTTGATACCTTTCTCTGACATGGTATTTATTATACGCTCTTGTTTTTCATTTATAAGAGTAAAAGTCTACGCAGCTTCTTGTTGACGTCTATAAAATTAGTAATTGTTAAACAACATTTTTTGAGGTTTTACTCTTTGCGCTACAAATTTTCTTAAAGCTGCAATAAATGATTTCGTAGTGACATCTGTTAACAATTTTTTTGTGCACAGCTTTTGTTGAAAGACAAAGAAATATTGCAACATATGTTTTTTTTTACTCTTTTGCTGACCTTTCTTTGTCAAAAATGGACTACAATAATCAATCGTTGTTGCTAAAAATGGGCGTGATGGTGTGGTTCAATTTTTAGGCAAACCTTTTTGATAGGAGGAATTATTTTTTTTATTGTGCTTCTGGCAGCTAGAATCCAGTATCTTCTTCATATAGATGCATATGTTGTTTGCATTCTAGCATGCATTTGCAGTTTGTGTTTTTGGTCAATCAATTAATTGTTTGGTGATAAAACTCCACTTCATTTCTGCTGGGTAATATAATTTGGTGATTTTGATCTAATTTAATTTTTTATTTGATTCTTGAATTATAATTTTTGCGTTTATGGTTACAGGTACACTAACTACTATGGATCAAATAATTTTGCAAAGTTTTGATATTATACTATGCTTTGTTGTTTGTTTGTTTGATTGTTTTCGGAAATTTTTATGTCATGTATTGTATAAGTTGTCCTTAGTGTTCTAATTTATTCCTAGAATTTTTTGTATTTCATCTTTGTCCAATGGCAAAATGTAATTTTTATGATAGGATTAAACCATGTCCTTTAAAATTATTTTGTTGTTTGATTTTTATTTTTTTATATGCACTAGTTTTTTGTGTTTGACAATGAACTCGCCATATTGTTTTATTAGAGCTGGATTTTTTAAGAAGTTTTTTTTTAATATTATAAAACCGTTGCAAAGCCATCCCATAAGATTCTCTTAATTTTTTCATGCCGTTTTTAAATGGTAAATTTAGTAACTCTATTAGTAGTCTGCTTGAATAACATTTTGCAGTAATTCTCGATAGTTTTTTGGTTTGTAGTGGAATAGTTTTACCTAAAATCAAACCCAATTTTGTTTTTGTATTATTGTTGAGTGTAATAGTTTAAGTGGCGTATGTAGCGGGGTGAGGATATTCAATAGGATAGGATCACAAGTTATTGGTTACGATTTGTAATTCGAATTCAAGCCCAGCGGCCTTCCTCTCTTTTATTAATAACTACTATTTTATAAACATTAATTATACTTATAAATATTAATTGTTTAATTATGCAAACCGACCTTGCGGAATAGCTGCGTTATCATAACATTGATTGTTTTATTTAATTCAATCAATGCCATGATACAAGGGTACTACATCCCCCTTTTTATGAGATTGAATTTAGTTTTAATAAAATATAAATTTCAGTTTAATTTCTTTTTTTTTTTTTTTTTTTTTTTTTAATAATCTATCTTAGAACTAAAATAAATTTACATACAATTAAAATAATGCAGTTCAGTGTATTTGTATTGCATTGTCAGTGACATTGAAAATTAAATAAAAGAATGTGCTTCTCGTTGCGTTTTGCAAAACTTTGATTTGTTATTCTGACCTGTTATTACAATTACACTTCACCTACTTAAAATAATACTATAAAATAAAAACATAATATGTACTCATTATTAAATTTTTAACATTTAACACTTTTAGTTTCTTTCACGATAATGTTGTATTCTGTTTTTATGCACTGTCACTTGTTTGTTATTGTTTTCTATTGTACAATTTACACTATCACAATTTATTACTTTAAAAGGGCCATTAAACCATGGATCTAGCTTTTTTCTTGATTCATTGGTAATTAATACTAGGTCACCTGGTTGTAATGTCCTTTTATTATTTGTATTTTTATCGTAAATGTTTTTTCGTTTTAATTTTTCTTTTAAAATATATTTGCTAACACGTTTATTTGTTGTTTGCATTCTAAACTTAACTTCTAAATAATAAGAGTCTACATTGTATAAAGGATCTATGGTGTTATTTGTAAATGAATTTGGTATTTCGCATTTTTTCCCGAAAACTAATTCGAATGGTGTGTAGTTATGATAAGTACTTGGGGCTGTATTATAACAGAAACAGTAATAAGGTATCCACTGATCCCAATCTGTTTTCATATCGTTTATATACATCCTCATGTACTCATTAAAAACTTTATGATTCCTTTCACATCCACCTATGCTTTGGCTATGGTATGCAGTTGAAAATTTGTGATTTATTTTCATTAAATTTGTTAAGTTACTTATGACTTCATTTTTGTATTCTGTGCCCATATCAGTTCTGATTTCTTTCATTGGACCATATACCAAAATGAAGTTTTTCATAACTGCTTTAGCAATAGTGCAAGCCTCTTTATTTGCTATAGGAATTATTATGACATATTTAGTTAGTTCACATTGTATAGTGACTGCGTATGAATTACCGTTTGTCGTTGTTGAAAAAGGACCGATTGTATCAATGCATACTATATCGAAAGCCTGTTGGGGTGTTGGTGTGATTACCATTGGTTCTACGTGTTTTATTTTGTTTTTGTTAATTTGACATTTATTACAAGTTTTTACAAAAGTGGCTACGTCGCGAGACATGCCTTTCCATCTATAATATGATCTAAGTTTTTTCAAAAGTTTTTTCTGTCCGCAATGTCCTCCTATCATTGGATCTTCGTGAAACTTTTCTATTAATTTGTGACGTTCTTCTTTGCCATTTATTATTTTTTGATTTGTATATAATATTATATTTAGTTCTTTTAATATTTTATTACCTTGTTCTTTTATTTCATTTATTGTGCACATTTTAAAAATATTATCGTTCATATTAAGTTTTAATTCATTTATGTTAAGATCACTAGCCATATTCTCTAGCTGAGACAAGATTTTTTCTAGAAAAAATTTGCCATTAGTCATCAAAACTTCTCTTTCAGATCTGAATTTTCCTTGTTTCCCTATAATTATACTAATATAATTATCATTATTTTCGAACTTTAAAATTGGTAATTTAACAATATCATATTTATCAAAGCTACTATATACTTTAGGTTTCACCTCTTTGTTATCTGTTGTTTTATTTATTATTTCTGGTACGGACTTTGTCATAGAACGAGTGATTGCTAAGATTTGCTTGTTTTCATGTGCAATATTCTTTAACTCGCTTATGTTTATCCTCGATAGTGCATCTGCGCCTACATTTTCAATTCCTTTAATATATTCTATTTCAAAATCATACTCTTCTATATCCAATCTCATTCTAGTTAATTTAGATGAGGGATCTTTCAATGAAAACAAATAAATTAATGGTTTATGATCTGATTTTACTGTAAATTTTTTACCGTATAAATAAGGTTTAAAATGTTTGATTGCCCAATGTATTGCTGCTAATTCCTTCTCAATGGTAGCTTTATTTATTTCGCCTTTTGTGAATGATTTTGAGGCAAACGCAATAGGCAAATCATTTCCTTCGAAATTTTGAGAAAGTACTGCACCACATGCTTCTTTAGATGCATCGGTTGTTAAGATAAATTCTTTATCAAAGTTTGGGTATTGCAGTATTTCTGGTGACAGTAAAGAATTTTTTAATTTTATGAATGATTGTTCACATTCATTGTCCCAATTAAATTTGTTGTTTTTCTTCGTAAGTTTGTTAAGTGGTTTTGTAATTTCTGCGAAATTTCTTATAAATCTCCTATAATAATTGCAGAAAGCTACAAAACGTTTAATGTCGTCTACGTTAGTAGGTGTAGGATATTTCTCAATTACTTCGTACTTTGAATCATCAGGTAATATACCTTTGTCTGTAATTTTGTGTCCTAGGTAGGTGACATCAGTTCTAAAAAATTTGCATTTTTCTGGATTTAGTTTAAGATTAAATTTTCGACATGTTTCAAAATTTTTTTTATATTTTGAATATGATGCTCTTGAGAACATCCAATTACAATTAAATCATCCATGTATAAAAATGCTTTTTCGGGTGTTATACCACTAAACGCAATTGACATCATTCTTTGAAAACTATTAGGACTTATTTTGAGACCAAATGGTAACCTGGTAAATCTATATGATCCATTATCTACACTAAAAGACGTAATGTCTCGTGAGTTTTCTTCTAATGGGACTTGATGAAAACCTGATGTTAAGTCTAGTACCGAGAACCATTTTGCACGACCAAGTTGGTCTAGAATATCGTCTATTCTAGGCAAAGGAAATTTATCGGCTACTAGTTTCTTATTTAGCTGTCTATAATCAATGACTAGGCGCCATTTCTTTTCTCCCTTAGTCGATTTCTTGGGGACTAGTATTATAGGGCTATTGTACTCTGAAATTGATGGTTCAATTATTCCATCTTTTAACATTTTACCTACTTGATTATTAATTTCCTGTTTTTGAGAGTGTGGAGTTCGATAATTTTTTATATATACAGGACTGTTGTCAGTTAGCTTAATTGTTTGTTTATAAAAATTATTAGTGCTTAATTTATCGGTCTTTAATCCAAAAATGTCTGAAAATTCTTCACATAGTGTCAACATTTCATTTTTTACGCATTTAGGCATATCTTTATCGATTTGTTGATTTAATATCAATTTTCTATTATTATTATTTGTTTCTAATTTAAATATATTAAAGTTATTTAAGTTTGATATTTGTACATTTGCTATATTTACTGATACACTTTCATCATTTGTGTTAATAATTTTCACTAGAGGGTTTTGATTTGATATTATGGTACTTGCCACCAAAACACCTGGTGCTATTTCGTCGTTTATTATAACTGAATTTTGTGTTATTGTTGAAAACTTTTTTATATAACGAATAACTTCACAGCGAGGTGGTATTGTTAATACATTTTCACTTAAATGATGATGAATTGGAACAGTGATTTCCCGGTTTGTTGATCTTATACTTATCGTTCAGTTAGAATAATCTAATTGGCATTGATATTTAGTAATAAAATCTCTACCTAGAATTGCATCAGATGGAATTGGAAAATCATCATTTACAATATGAAAAGTATGCTCAATTGCCATGTTATTTATATAAATGAAAGTTTCAGTTGTTGCTATTGAATTTGACATTTCATTTGTAATGCCTTTTAATTTACAAGCCTTTGCCCAATCAACGATTTGAGTTGGGTCAATTTTTGATCTTTTAATTAATGATATGTCTGCACCGGTATCAATCAAGAACGTAACGTCATGATCTCTCGTCATTTCTGTTTTTAATATTACAAAGTTTGAAAGTGCAAGGTCCAAATTAAAAATTTTTAAAGGTTTGCCCCCAGTGGACCTGGTTGGGGGTCCTTTCGGTTTTCCGAACCGTTTTCCGATTCGTATGTACGTACAAACTGGTTTTGTCCGTTTCTTTGAGAGAATCCTCGGTGCGAATTTCCTCTATGGTAATTTGTCTTAATATTACTATTATGGTTATTACTATGTTGATAATTGTAATCATAACCGTTATTATTAAATTGTGAATTATAATTATTCCTATTACTAAATTGATTATGAAAACCTCTCTTGTTAAATTGATTATAAAAACCTCTATTATTATTTTGAAAACCTCTATTATTAAATTGTGTATTTCTAAATTCTCTATTATTAAATTGTTTGTATTGAGATCCTTTGTGATCTCTTGTAAAGAATACGTTAGCTGCATCAGATGGATAATCTGGTGCTACGCTAACATATTTGATAATTGCGTCTTGTGACGTTGTAAATGTGCCTGCTTCCATAATGATTTTTACTTTTTCGGAGCATGCATTTTTTGATAAGGTCTTAACTGTTGAGTCTGTGACATATGTTTCAGCTAAATTTACGGGTACTCCCTCCGAAATATATGCTCTTTTTAATGAATTTGCTAATGATTCTATATCTGCGGCGTATTTGGATGTATCTTTTGTATTTTTTAATGCTAATAATTTTCCAGTTATTAATCGCGAACTTTCTCCTTTTAATCCGGTTTTAATATTTTCTATTATTTCGTCAATAGAATTAGGTGATGATATTATATCTCTTGCTTTTCCAACTAACTTTGTTTTTATAAAAGCAATGGCATTTATTTCATGACCTGTTGAATTAGCTTTTAATAAAGTTAAAGCATCAAGGACTGCTTGTTTTTTATCTTGACTACCGTCGAACTCGTTCGGTAGTATTCTACTAGCTAAATTAAAAAAATCAATTGATGACATGGTGCCCGGTTTTGTAATTGTATCGCGCCTAGTTGTCAATATTAATTTAATTTCATCATATATTTTATCAATGTTTTCAAAAATTACTTTTACTGTTTCTATTTCATTCGCATCTACACTTGATGATTCAACTTTTTCTTTAAATATTAGTTTGTGGTTATTATAATCAGTATTAATTAATTTAAGCTTATTTATTCTACTTGTATTTAATTCTTGATTTACGCGTCTATCTTGCGGATCTTTTTTTATATTAGATAAATAGTTTTTAAATTTTTCGTGTAATTTTAAATAAATTTCCGACATAACATCATAGATTCTTTATGCATTACAATAATTAATTAACATTACTAAATTTTATTATGTTTAACTAAGACTAACCTTTATGAAAATAGACAAAATTACGAAAAATAAATAATAAATACAGTTTTGTTTTTTTTTTTTTTTTTTTTTTTTTAACTCACGCCTTAGCCAGTTGATCGCATGATTTTCTTATTTCATTTTTATTAATTTCTTCTATGATGATGGACCGCATCGACTTTGAAATCCTCTTCTTTGTCCAGATTAGCAGAATTGTTAATAGTATTATGCTAATAATAATGAGGAACCATTCCGTTCTTGTAAGCGATGATGATGATGTAGATTCGGTTGCAGCATTCGTTCCTGTACCTGCGGCTTGGACGATGATTTCTTCTTGCTTCGTTTGTGTTGTTCCCATTTTCACGTACCCACTGACACATACACGACACTTAATTTTTACTAGATCATTTCACTAATGTACCGGCATATGACTTGCCAGAGCCTTCTTACTGCGCTTTCACGGCAGGAACTTTTAGGGCAGGATCGCCATGTAATAGTTTAAGTGGCGTATGTAGCGGGGTGAGGATATTCAATAGGATAGGATCACAAGTTATTGGTTACGATTTGTAATTCGAATTCAAGCCCAGCGGCCTTCCTCTCTTTTATTAATAACTACTATTTTATAAACATTAATTATACTTATAAATATTAATTGTTTAATTATGCAAACCGACCTTGCGGAATAGCTGCGTTATCATAACATTGATTGTTTTATTTAATTCAATCAATGCCATGATACAAGGGTACTACATGAGCCACTTTTGATTTGTTCTGTGCACATTAATTTAAATTTTACTTTTGCTCTAATTAACAAATAAATCTCTTTTATTTTATGAAATTGAGTGTCTGCTAGTTTTATATTCTTGGGCTGTTTAAGCATTTGCCTGTCAAAGGCAATAATATGATCCAATGTAAAAAAAAAATCAGCGTTTTTATAGCCTTCTATTGTTGATTGAATTCTTATGGATAAAGTACTTATTACATGTGCGTGGTTTCTACTTATTCCAATAAGTATTGATGCTTCTTCACATTTAGGCAGTCTCAGCTTGGCGGTCATAATGTAGACTTAGGAACCATTGTTTAATAGCGCACGAGCCTTAAAGTACACTCTATGCTTATTCTTAATTAATTTAGTTTCCGTTGATAGTAGGACATGATTTATGTTTTTATGTCCCTTACCGGTGCTAACGTGATTACTAGCATTGTGAATGGCGGGTTCTGTGTGGGCTGTCTCTCTGTTTGGCAAATGTAGTAAAGTATTGTGTTTCTTTCCACATTCTCTGCATCCAGTTGGTTTGCAAGTTGTTACTTGATAATTGGATCGTAAGCAATTTAGGCGCAATCTTTTGCTCCGCGTCTTTGTAATTCTATAGCTTACTTCAAGCTAAAGAAAATTGGCGCATTTACCGTTTGCTTTCACAATCATTAGTCTGCGAGGTTCAAGTCAATTGATCATTATGCTATCATTCAATCCCAATGTTTCCAATAGTCGACATCTTACTGACAAAAACTGTTCCAAATTAGTTCTTTTTATTTTTTTCTGGTTTTGTAGTTTAGTTTTGTGCATATGAGATACACAATTAGATTATCTCATGAATCCAATAGACGTCCAAGTGATCATAAAACACGCATGTGTTGAGACGTGATGTCTACTAATTTTTGCATTGCTTGCAGTGCCGTAACTAGCTTCTGATGCGCCCGGTGCGAGGGCATCTTTTTGCGCCCGTAACAAATAGTAGATTTCGAAAATAATAAAAATACTTTTTGAACAATTTCAAAAAAGTTACTATTTCTGTTGTAACACTGGCGCGTGAAAGGATACTAAATTATGGCTATATGCGGTACATGGTACAAATTGGTTTTGCTTTTTTTGTCCTTTTGTTTTGCTTAAAAATCACTGTACTTTCTACTCATGTTACTTCCGTTGTCATATTCTTTTTTTCTAATATCGATTATACTCAATCCATCTTTCTCTAATAATTTTACAATTTTTTTGGCTAATCCCTTACCAGTTTTTTTGTGTGAGTACTTTGACAAATTTTAAAATTTGAGACATTTGCTCATAATGTAATACATCGGGGGTGCAGTCTAACAAAGTAAAGAAGTACTTACTTAGCTGTCTTTACGTTTTTAATAATATGTCTTATAACAGCATTTCCCATTAACTCAATTATTTCATATTGTATAATTGAAAAAAATACGAAACTTTCCTTTTTTAGGAGATTCGATGTGTGACCCTAATTTTAGATTATATCAGTTGCGCCTAAAAGTATGCCGAAATGAGGCTGACCTATTTTTTTTATTGTACTTTAGATAGATACGTCAATTGAACACTTTTTTTGCAAAAAAATTTTTAAAGTTTTTCTTTTTATGACGCGTACTTAAATGTCGTCAGTCACTGAACCTTTTTTGTATTGGCTAAAGATGATACAGCTGAGTTATTCAATGCTTGATCTTTGTTAAAAAGATGACGGGAAGCAAAATATTGCTTTCTATTTTCTACTATAAAAAACTATGTTTGGTTCAAATATTGCTCGTTAGCTAATTTTCTTGTGAATTGAAAAATTTTCAAAATCATGTTTTTGCGCCCCCTAACCGGCCTGCACCCGGTGAGGGGGCACCGACGGCACTGCCCTAGTTACGGCACTGATTGCTTGTGTTGATTTCTTATTTAAGTTGGGCATAGCAAACTATTTTTTAATATGTTATTGAGTTATAATTTTAGTATTTTCCTAACGTTTTTTTAGAAGTTCAAACGTTATGGTATAATTTAAGTAAGTAATTTTCAGAGATTTTATTGTCTGATAAGATTTGCTATTTATTGTGGATGGATGTATAGGTACTGTAGTTTTTGCACCTTGCTTAACCCATCATTGTTATTGACAATTGTCTTGAATAGTTCAATGTATGGTAACTATTTATCATAACTTCTTGTAAATACCGGAAAATTGATTGTTGGCAGTTTAATCTTGTTTGCTTTGATTATACCTGTGGACCCGGGATGCAATAATATCTGATCAGCTGCACTTTGTTTTGCTTTTTTTTTTGTATTGATTTACAGCATCCAAGAATTTAAAATACAATTCTATAAATTTGTCTTTTTTTGTTGACGATATCTCTGAATTATGTTTCTCTTTAATGTCGATCTGGATTTGTTCAAATTGTTTGAATAGTTTACGAGCTCTTTCGATTCGGTTTGATTATAGCGAGATATTTTCATTAAACAGACTTTTATTTGACAAAGTTGACAAATATATATATAAAACTAAAAAATAGATAAAAGGCAACTTATTTAAAAGAAAGTATTATATATGTAGAAAAGTATAATAAAAACCAGTTACATGCGGAGGAGTTAAAATTTTTAAGGTCAACTAATAATAATATTACGTTTATTTCTTGCCTTTTGGCCTTGAAAATTACATTTACAAATACATTTACAACTTCCCAAAATAATAAAACTTAATCCTTATAAAATTAACACAATTAAGAATATTTTCTTTTCTGTTTGTCTATTTCTTTTCTTTATTTTTTAACTGCCTTCTTCCGTCCCCTTTCAATATCTCATTTTTTCCCATCTGTTCTTCTCTCATTTTGTTACACTCTTTCAACATATGTTCTATAGTTTCCTTAGTCTCTCTGCACGTTCTGCAAATTTTCAAATCCTCTTCCATCCAAAATTATGTCACTTGCTCTTCATTACCACATTTAGATCTTGCAATCATCTTTTTGTCATCTTTACTATATCTATCGCTCTCTAAGTACATTGGCAATTCACTTTCTATAATATGTTCATAATTTGCGTTGTACCTAGTCTTTCACTGTTTACACTTTCACTCGCATTCTCCTTTCTTGTCTTTGTATATCTCTATCTCTTTCCATAATTTCGTATTATGTTTCTCTCCCAGATTCTCTCATTCTATCAATTTCTTGGCTTGCATATTCATTTCTATTGTAATAATTTTCCCTGATCTCCCCTAGCTTTTCATTTCTTGCTCTCATTTTTTCTTTCATGCATTCTTGTAATATTTTGCATTCGTATCTCTGTCTCATTCTTTCTTTATACTTCATTGTTCTTTTTCCTGCTTCTACTTTTAACTTATCTTTTTTGGCTTCCTCCAGCACAATATATGCTGGAGTTTCTCTATTTAAACCTAGCACCCATCTGCAATATTTTACATGTATTGCTTCTAATTTTTCTTGTTCTTTCCATCCCCATATTTCTGACCCATACAATATCATACTCCTAACTAAACTATCAAACATAAGCCCTTTTATTTTCATACATTCAAATTTTTTTTCACTTAGTCCCCAAACTTGTCCCACTACTTTATATGCTTTTCGAGCCATCTCTTTAATGTGCTCGCTCTCGGTGTTACTCGTACAAAAAACATATCCTAAATATTTAAAAGATTTTACTTTCGTAATACCTTGCCCATTCCATTTCCAGTCTTCCACTTTTTTTCTCCTACCCCCCTTTCTGATCACCATAATTTTTATTTTTCTACATTAACTTTTAAACTGTTTTTTCTAAAATATTTTTCTAAACTTTTTATTATCTCTTTCATTTCCTTAGCTTCTATTGCTAGTATTACCATGATGTCTGCATATGCTAGCGACTACATTTTTTCTCTACCAACTATTACCCCTCCTGCTTGAGCCAACCTCATAATTTTTTTTTACTTCTGCTATGTAGGTTGCAAATAAAGTAGGACTTAATGGACAGCCTTGTCTTACTTATTTAGTTGTCCAAAATTTTTTACTCATTTTTCCGTTAACACATACCCTACTTGCTGTCTCCTCATACACGTCTTCTATTCTTCTTACTAGGTGCTCGCTAATTTTTTTTCTCTCTCATACACTTCCACAGTTTTTCTCTATCCACACTATCAAATGCCGCCTTTATATCCAGGACGCAAATGCTTTCCCCCTTTCTCTACTATTTCTTTTTCCACAATATGATGTAAAATATATACGTTATCCATGGTACCTTTTCCCTTCCTAAAGCCGGCTTGCCCATCTGGAATTATTTCATTCATACTTAGTTGCTCATTCAACTTTTCTTCTAATATCATGGCGTAGATCTTGTATGCCGTACCTAGTAGTGTTATTCCCCTGTAGTTATTTACTAGCTTTTTGGATCCACTTTTGTGTATAGGGGATACAAGACTTTTTCTCTATTGACTTGGAAACCCTTCTCCCTTCCATACTCTGTTTATTAACTCACTCAATTTCTCAATCAGTTTTTCCGTACCATTCAACCACGCTTCATTCTGTATCCCATTCATACCTGGCGCTTTCTTTTTCTTAAGTTTTTTTTTATCTTTTCCCATATTGCATTTTTTGAAATTTCTTCCGCTTGGTGGATTGGCTTTTGTCTCTACTTTTTTCTTTTTTCTTCTTTCCTCCAAACAAACTTGAAAAATGTTCCTTCCACGCTTTCATTGGTATTTTCTCAATATCTCCCTGTTTTCTTCTTATTTCTTTGTTTATGTATTTTTATGCTTCTGCTTCTGTCTTTATTTTTTTAATTTCTATTTTTTCTTTTTTTATAATATCACTTTTAGCTTTTTTACATTGATTTTTGTAAACCTTCTGTTTTTTCATATATTCTTCTTTTGTAGTTTTGTTGTTTCTCCTGTGCCTTAACAACTTTCTGGCTTTTTGTTTTTTCTTAATACATTGCTGTTTTACCATTTGTTCTTTTTCATTTTTTCTTCTTCTTTCTCTAATTTTTCTCAGATTTTTTTTGTACTTTATCACACTTTCTTCCGTCCATGTTATCCTTTCTTCACTTTTTTCTTCATTTTCCTGTCTTCTTACAGTTTCCCCAGTTAAGTTGAGCTCTAATGGCTGGTGGTCTGATTCAATTCTTATTCCTACTTTTAATTTGTCTATCTCTTCCCACGCCTTCTTATTTACAACTACGTAATCTATTACTGATTGCCCGTTTGTCACTATATAAGTAAATTCTCCCTCTTCATCTCCTGTGATTTTTTTATTTAAAATGTCTCAACCTCTCTCTTCTATCATTTCTATCATTTCTTTTCCTTCTCTATTTTCTGTGGTATCTTTTGATTCCCTGTTTCTTGTGTCCTCATGTTTGGTTTTTTTCTTCCTTCTTTCCATTTTTTGCGTTGAAATCCCCTCTTATAAGTAATTTTCTTTCTTCAGTTTCTGGTATTAGCGTATCTAACTTTTGTCTAGTGATTTTCATGCCTCTACTATATACTGTTATTGCTTTATATTTTTCTCCTCCCTTCAAAAAGTTTTGTTTATGTATTATCTCCATTTTAATAACATCGTCCTTTTCTTGACTTATTTTTTTTTTATGCCAGTTATAATGCCTCCTTTTACTTTTCCTTTTTTTTTCTCTTTTATAGCTGGTTGGCATTTCCAGATGTATTCGGCTGGCATGTTGTGCTTCAACTTTTCCCATTTCTAGTCATCTATCCACGTCTCTACCATTCCAATGATGTCAAAAGTTTTTATGTACTCCCAGAACTCGTGATCTTTGTTGTCTATCCCAGCTACGTTCCAAAACAAAATTCGGCTTGTTTGTTTTTTTTTGCACTGTCTTTATTTTTTACTATTTTTTGTTTTTTTTTTCTATTTTTTGTATCTGAGTCATGTCCTTGGTCCTTGCATGCGTTGTCTACTTTTTTGTGTTGATGCTACAAATTACTTTTTTGATTTGCGTTTGCTTTCTTTTGAAACTCCTTGATCTTGATCACTCCAATTGTATACCCCTCCATCTATTTCCAATTTTCTGTACCGTACCCATACTCTTTTGCCCTTTGATTTTTTGTCCCTTGCTATATCTCTTAATTCTTTCTGAACTCGTCTTTCTTTCAAATTCAAGTCATTTTCAATGTATATGTTTGTGCCTCTCAGTTTGTTTTTGTTATTCATAATATATTTTTGTACCCATGATTCTGTTTCTGCTATTATTGTTTGTTTTTTTTCATTTCTCACAGAATAAGCAGAAATTATTTCCGTCTCTATTTTAAGTTTTTTTGTATCATTTTTTCTATGGTTTCTTTTTCTTATCCTGCCTGTACCTTTACTCCTCTTACTACAAACTTGTTTCGTCTCTCTTCTCTTGATTTTTGTTCCAGCTTGTCTTCAATTGCTTTTAATTTACTTTTTAGTTTTTTTTTTCTCTACTTCCCACTTTTCTTCTCTTTTTATCATTTCTTCCTTCATATTTTTCATTTCCATTTTTATTTCTTCGGTGTTTTTTTTCATTTCCAATATCATCTGTTGCATCATTTCTTTTATTTCCTCCATTTCCTTATCTTTTCCGGAACAATGTTTTTCTGGCTTCTTATTGCTTACTTTTCTTATCACTTCTATTTTCTTTGCTCCGGTGACCTGAGAACTTTCTTGCTTCTTTGAAATATTTCCGGTTTTTCAGCACTATCTCTATTTCTTTTTCCTTCTCTGTCCATTTAATTTAGTTAAATTAAATTAAATAATTAAACCAGCTAATTAAATTAATTTAAAGTTTTTAAATTTAAAAACACAAACAAAAAAAAAAGTTTAATTGTTCTCGGGGCTCCAACCTACGACGCGACTTGCCGGTTGCTGAGTTCATGCGCACTGCCCGCTACACCACGGAGTCTATTTGTTAGCTCTTACGTTCGTCTCTTTTTCACTAGTGTTTTAGTTTATTATTGTCCTCGTGTTAGACTTGTTAGGTTAATGTGCACAATATATAAATTTGTTATAACTGCCCGTTTTTCACACACCAATTATTCCGCGGCTATACTGCACTTTTCCCCACACACCGCACCTCTTTCAACCTAAAGTTTATTTATTATAATCACTTTTTAAACACGCAAAATAAGTACACACTGTTCGCTGTTTTATCTCTCTCTTGCCTAGTTTATTAACAACTCTATATGCCACCAAATCGGATATCAGCCGGACACTTTAGTCAATATTATTTCTAAACCTTATATGTATATCTTATATGTATATTAATTTTGGTTCTGTCCTTAAATTTAAATTATGTGGGTTTAAGTTGCTTTTCAAGAATGTTTTATATTTTTTATGTATGATTTTATTGCAGATTCCAATAAAATAATTAATAATTATGAAAAAAATATAAAATAATATGTTTGAAATTTTAATTGATAACTATTGTATGTGTCGATATATTATTCTGGTTACATTTTGTCTAGAAACATTGACAGCAGAGGCCATGACTAAGCAAAGCTTCTTGAATATTCGTATTTATATCATAAAACTAATCATTTTATTGTTATTCTTTAATTATTAATTATTTATTTAAAATAACAAAATTCATTTTTAATCATTTGTAAACAATTAATTAATTCCCACAAAGAATACTTGTAGCTTGAATTTCAAGAATTTGGATATGTAGGTAAAATAATTCGTAGTTCATTTCTCAGAATAAATCATGCGAAACTAAAGTGGATGTTTCAAGTTTCCGGAAAATTCAGAATTGTTGCGGTTAACCAAACATGGAGCTTCACGTGCAACCCAACAAGATAATATATAGTAAACAACATTGAAATGTGCAGTCCTATGAAACTACAAATATGAAACGTTTACCTTTCTGTGTAATGTGTGATATTATTAATACAATACCATACACATATTTAATAATTGCAACTCATGTTACATTTGTTATTTAAATATGCAAATTTTAATTTCCGATATAAATCATTAAAATACAAAAAAGGCGAAAGGGCAAAAAGGAAAACATAAAAATCTCTTCCTGGAGTATGCTCAAATAAAGACGGAATACATAATGAAAAGCAGTTTAAAAATAATCTCATTTTAATTAAAAGAATAATTTTGTAATGGAAAATGAAATAAATTAGGAGCGGAATGTAAATTGCAAATATGTATTAATTTTCTTTTCAAACAATCTCATTTATTATTGTAAATAAATTCGTATTTTCAGGTTGTTTATTACTATAATTATGTGTAAGAATCACATTGTAGTAGAACCGCAGGAATTTCATATTTGTAGCACACAATTATTTCGTAATAAGTTATTCATGGTTATTAACTGAAAATTATTTGAGCAAAGCAGCATAACATTGCGGAATTCTTGTTACATATTAAATCTAGGAAGCCTTAGGATATTAAATTAAATTACGAGCACAGATAGTGCGGTTTTATTTTTTTTAATGTATCAATAATAACATCAAACATTTTTTTTTAACTGGCAATAAATATGTATTATATCTTGTACTACTTCTAAAAAGAGGGGAGGGGAGAGTTATTATGATGTTGTACAGTGTTGTTCTTAGGTGTACAATTGTACTAAAAGTAGTACATTGTAGTTGTTCTTAGTACACAAGTACCACATCATCACAATCGAGAGACGTAAAGTACAATTTAAAATTTTTATCAATTTCACAATTTTCAATATTATTTTCAGATATTGCAATAAATTTGAACGATTTAAAAATATAATTGAAAAAACAAATAAAATTACAGCTTGTTAAACCTTCAAAAATAAATTATCAGTCAATGTTTTCAACTTTTATGATTGTGGTAAAAATAATGCTTCGTTTTTGCACTGTTTTGCTGCAGCAAAATTATTATTTTTGCAACTTTCTTAAATAAAAGACTTTTGGTTAAAACGTGCGATGTTATATTGCATGTAAAACATATGCTATGTTTTGTAGAAAACGGGGATATTAACTGGAAACCAAAACAGTCTCTTATATGACACAAGATATGTAGAGTATTGAAACTAAAAAATACTGATTAAAAGTGATATGTTTTTATTATATAACAGTTTTATGTTGTTTTATTTAATGAGTTTTTTTATTTATTTTGATTTATTTGAAAAGTTTTGTATTTATTTTGTTTTGTTTTTAAGTTTATATATAATATATAATATATATATATATATATATCTGGTATTTATGAATTTTTAAATTTTGCGCCATAAGATTAGTACATTCCAATACATTCAAGTACATTTTGCCATCAAAAATAGTACAGTACAAAAATTTGCAGGAACAACACTGATGTTGTATACTTGCCAGCCGCTTGCTAGTGGCAGCATCTACAATAGTTTATGTCAGGGCCTGTCACAAGGCCTTGGAATGTAGGGACTGGGGCTTTACTGATAATAAATGATTTTATTTAAATCTAAGTTTAATGTTTTGCACATTATTTCAATAAAATCATTAAAAAAGTTTAAAGTTGAAATTTAAATTTGTTTTTGGATTGGTGGGATTTATAAAATTATGCACCCAAGCCTCAAAAATGTTTTGCAATGGGGTTTCCTCTTAGAGATGGCTGGCCTTGTGTGTACGTTTTTTGCAAGTACTTTTTTTCTTTAAGTACGTCTTCTATTGGAAGATCGCTATTATTATAGCTATTTGAAATAGTTGAGTGTTGCTACAATCATACTAGTTCTTAAGGTTTTTGAGCTACGATACCTAAAGTTTACCAATATCTCTCTTCTTTCCACTAATTTTTCTTTGTACTAAGTTGGAGAATTTTGTATTTGGAGCTTCTGATTATGCTTTAAAGCTTTTTTTAATGTAGTTAATACTTTTACTTTTATTTATTTATTTATTTTTTTTTAAATTTTTATTTTATTTAGTTTTTTTGTGCTTGTGATCCTATTTGTCTAAAGGTTAGGTTAGGTTAGGTTAGGTTAGGTTATTTTATTTTTATAAATACTGATCTGGCAATTTTTATTCTTAATTTTATGTTTGTTTTTTTACCTGTTTGTTTTATCCATTTTTCTAAGTATTTAAAGGATTTCTCAAAATTAATGTAGCTTGCAAACATACCCTAATTTATATTTAGAAAGCGTTGAAAAAATACGTTAGCTTAAAAAAAAGTCTTTTGCGGAAACAAAACTGTGTATTGCTTATGTCTTCATCAAGTTTTTTGTAAATTCTTTTGTGTATGATTTTTAAAAAGAATTTTAAGGTGTGACCTATGGGCGTATTATAATAATTTAAGTATTTTTTTTAGATTTGGATTTTTGGATAAAAGCACAAAAGTTTTGTCCCGTTTAAGGATCTTCTCATGTTTGTAGATGCTATTGATATGTTTAAAAGAATATCAATTACGTTGTCATTAAAGATTTTGATAAACTCTTAAGTATTTAGTAAAAACCAACATCATTACCGGGTTTAATTTTTTTTAAATTTCTGCTCTTAGTATCTTTAAATGTCCGTTATTTGCTGTTAAGGTTGGTTTTGAAAAGTTTTGAAAGGTACTTTTTTAAATTGTGTTTTACGTCAGTTATTAACACCCTTTTGAGTCCTTGAGTATATTCACTATTGCTTTTTTGATGTTGCAGTCATTTTCTGTATCTTCTTGTGCATGAAAAGAAGTTTAATTTTATTTCTTTACATTGAGCCGTTAAGTAAACTATTAATTAATGTTTTATCTTATTTTAACCCAATTTTTTTTGTAATTTGGGATAAGAATTTAAAAAAAATTAACGTGTTTGATTTATTTTCACAAGGAAAGTGCCTGGTTCACCGTCTGGCTTATAGACCTTCCGGTTGATAAAAAGATAGAGATAAAATATTTAGGAGGCGGAATAGGATAAGATGCTTTGTGGGGTGGAATGTGGTGTAAGCTACTTTAGGTTTGCTTCGTTATCTGCTTAAGGGAGTTAGGCCAAATTAGAATTGGAGTAGCCGCAAGATTGTTGAAGTACTTTTTGGCTAAAGCTTTAATATTTTTGCAAAATGGAGGAGCCTTGAGGTTGTTTTAAATTTTATGATTTCGGGTCAAAATAGAAAAGCATCCGCAAAGTCAGACTTTGAAAGGATTTAAGTCGATTGAGTTGCTAGTTTGTGCCGGTTCACCAGATGCATAAGTGATTATTAGTCAGATGGTAGAAGTGCAGAACCGCAATTGGTTTCAAAACAACAAACAACTAATCCGCTATAGTATCAGAACAAAAAAAAAATGCTATCTTAGCTTTACCAAGAATGAACCGCAAGTGCAATTTGTATGTGTCTAGGCTAAGGTTATTCTCAGACAATAAGTGAAGAAATCATTTTTGTTTTTTTTTTATTTAATTTGACTCGCTTGTCATTCAAACACACTATAAGATTGGTGGTAAGTTTTTGTAGCTTCCAGGTAACCACTATAGGTAACTTTGAGAAGTGTTGTCAGCGTATTTAACTTTTTTGATCTTGTGCGTTTATTTCAAAGGCATGTTTGCGACAAAACGGGTTATAAAAAAGAGAAAAGAAAATGGATCCTTAAAAAACATCTGCCGTAATATGCCGTGAAATAGAAATATGGTTAAGATTTTTTAGTAGAGTTGAGCTTTTCCCAGGTTATGGGATGTTTATCACAAATGAGCCTTTCTATGTTGGATGTTTTATGCAAGAACTATTTTAGAGCTTTATTTGGTGTTTTGTCAGAGCTAAAATCTAACCGAGTTTTAAGTTTATTGATAATTTTTTTGTTTTGAGATGGTCAAAAGCTTATTAGAGGCGCGTCGTCGTCAGCGGCTTCCAAGAAGTTGAGTTTTTGATGAACTCTTTTAACAAGTTTCAAATCAGTGTTTTCGGTGATTGATGGGGAGGGAAGCATTGAAGTTTTGAAGATGTAAATGCTTTGGTTTTTTCTTCAACAATGTATGGAAGCTGGAAAGAATTTGTCTGTTTTGTAAAACTTTGTAGATCTTCTACATTAAATCACTCTTTGTAATGGATTTTAAAGTGTTTTTTTAAGCACAAATTGCAACTTTACGGCCGTTCTTACTACTATGTGAAACTAGTTTAAGATCTCACGATCTCTAGGATTGCGATGCTTCTGCTAATAATGTCTCGGCCGGCATTATTTTTTTACAGATTAATGCTTTTATATTTTGGGAAAATTTGAAAGAACTATCAGCGCAAACCTGATAAGTTTTAGAATCTTTTACTTACGCTTGGTGGATTGGGTACGTCAAAACTGAGACTTTTTTTTAATGTTTTTAACTATTTTTACTGGGGCCAGGATGTCAATTCTCTTTTTTTTCCCGGTTATATTTCTTTCAAAGAGTTTTAGTAGTACTGGGTTGTAGTCAGAGCTAAAGTTATTGATTATTTGGATGGAGACTTAACAGTAGACGTTGTTGAGTATTGCTACGTCAAAATCGTCCCTCTGGTGACCTGCAGAACGTTAATGTGAGGGTTCATTTGGTTTCTCTGTTTGAAATTATTTTGCTCTACATAATTAAACAACGCTTAACTTTTGGCATTTGTACATAAACTATTCTTTGCTAGGTGTTTAGAGTTGAAGTTTCCAGTGATAAATGTGAGAAAAAAATTTGTAAGAATTGTGTTGAAATCTGCTGTTTTGAATTGCTTGGTTGGGCTGATGCGATTATGATTGTGCCTAGCTCGGGCACAGTTACAAAATTGCATTTGATTTGAGCGTGATTGTGTTGAGTGTATCTACTTTGGAATGATCTTAAGATCTTATTGCAAAAATCAGATTTTTGCTTAAGGTTAACCACTTAGTAACGTGACTGTAGTTCGGAAATTTATTAATTAATGGGGAGTTAGGAAAAAATGTTATGCATAGAGACTCTAAGTATATTCAGCACCGGAGTTTTGTTTTAAAGAAAGCAATTTTAACCGTATACACAGACTCTGTGACTCATAAAAATTGAAGTTTAAGTAACTTAACACTTGAGTATGTCGACGGTGCATTTCAGTTGAAACTATTTGCCCACAATCACTGTATTGTATGACCTGTTTACCAACTTGACTGTTTGTCATTAAAAAATTGGGTCTGTCATCTTTTTTTCTGCAAATTTAATGACAAATTACATTTGCAGTGAAGAGAAGTATCCAATTTCTAGATTACTAACATTGGTGGGTAAGGCACTTTAAATAAATAGACTGAGCAACAATTAATAAATTAAGTGTTTTCTGTCCACAGATCTATTTGTTAAAACTATTTGTTATTAAGAAGTTAAATGTATCAACCGTGTTTCTTAGTATGTGACAAACTACGGTTACAGAAGAAAAAAATATCCAATTTCTAGACTGATAATTTTAGGGTGTGTCACTCCAATGGAAACTACAATTTTACAATTTATGAACAACTGAGTGCCCTTTTATCCAACTAACTGTTTGTTATCAAAAAGTTGTATTTTTTCACCTCATCTTTTAAGTTATTGACAAATTATGTTTGCAGAGAAGAGAAATGTTAAATTTCTAGATTACTAAAACTTGGGTAGGTGGTTAAAGCACTCGAATTAAAATTACTGGTCCAAAGTTATTGAATTGAGTGTCTCTTTACCCATCCTACTGTTTGTAATTGAAAAGTTGGGTTTAACAACTTCTTCTTTTAATTTCTAAGAGAAAACAAAAATCAATTTATGGATTACTAACATTTGGGTGGGTGGTTGGGGCTTAGAGTGCCCCAACCACCCAAAAATTACTTGCCTTTCTACTTAACTGTTTGTTATAAAGAGATTGATTTATTAATCTCTTTACCAAATTCAATCTCAAATTATATTTGTAGAGTTGAGAAATATCTAGTTTTTAGATCACATACGCATAAGTGTATGAGTAGAGCATTTTAATTGAAACAATTTGTTTATAATCAATACAGGAGATTTAAATTCTTTTAAAGTTTCTCTTTTAGGGTTGGGGTTGCTTAGATGTAGGATTTGCCCGATTGCACCACGGGATTTTTATTATGCTTGCCCTGAGTTGTTTTCTTATTTATTAGTTGTTAATGAGTTGAGCTGTTATGTTTATTGTTTTTTTTTTAATAATGTGATTGATCAAGTTGTGAATCTTATCATTATTTTTGTTCTTATTTTTTTCTCTGATGTAGATGAGTGCGTGCATTTTGTTATGACGAGCGTGAGCGTATCTATTTTTCCACAGTGCTGGCAAAAATCACTTTTCTTAATTTTAAATTTTTGGAGGCAACTACCAAAGCATCGATGCCTTAGGTAAGGTAGTGAATTATTTTCTCATGGTTTTTATTAATCCACATCTACAGGTTTCTGATCAGTGACTTAATCTAACTAATCTTACCGACTTGGCATTTTTATCTGGTCGCCCATTTTTTTTTTTTAATTTTTGCGTTGTTTTTTGTTTTGTTTTGTCTAAATTTTTGTTGTTTCCTTTACTAGGATGTTATTGGTTTTTATCCCTCCATATACTTTCACCGCTTTTAGGGTGGTAGTATTCACTGCACACTTTCAGTTCTTTTCTCTTTTGGATTCGGCTGAGGAAGTTTTTTCTTTTCTTGGATTGCTTTACTTTATATAGGAGCTGCGTACAGGATTATAAAATTTACAACCAAGCACAGTCATCTTTTTTGATAAATCTGGTACTGACTGTGTTGAGCATTAGCTCTGCCAGCGTCATGAGCGCTTTTTCTGTTTTTGCGTCTGCCTTTTTTAAGTGCTTTGCCTGGTTGGTGTTCCTGCTAAAGATAATACTTAGGTATTGGATGTTTGGTTTTGAAGCAATCCTTACTATCAGTGCATTAATTTCTACCTCTGAGAATTGTCTTTTATCGTATAGGACCACATCTGTTTTTTGTTGGCTAGTTTAAAAGTTTAAAGCTAGTAGTTAGTTTGTTGTCCGTAAAGTCAAGAACAATTTTTTTTCTGGTGTTAATTTTTAGTACCTAATTAAAATGGGTGTTCCAGCAAACCGGACTTAGTACTAAGCCTTTCAGTACACCGCAACTGGCATTTATTTCTTTTTTATTAATTAAAATTGACCTTTTACTAAAATAATTGCTATGCCAAGCATGTTAAAATGGTAATTACTTTGGAAGAAAAGAAAAACATCTAGTTTCTAAATTATTGAAGTTTAGGTAGGTGCGTGGAGCATTTTAGTTGAAACTATTAGCCACACTGTTTGTTAATAAAAAAATAGATTTATCAACTTTTACTCTTAATTTAATGAAAAATTACGTTCAACAGAGAAGAAAAATTAAATTTTTAGATTACTAATACTGTGGTGGGTAAGTGGAATACTTCAATTAAAACTACTTGTCCACAATCAATAAATTGAGTGCTTTGCTTACTCAACTTACCGTTTGTTATCAAAAAGTTGGATTTATCAGCTTCCATCTTTAATTTAATTACTAATTACAATCGCAGAAAAGAGAAATATCTAATTTCTGGATCAGTTACACTTGGAGTTGCTTGTCCTCCATCGTGCACCTCCTTCTCTGCCAGGTGGCAAATATGAAAATGTTTTTTTAGATATTGGTGGGACCGGGGAATAAAATACCCGGAGCGCACCAAAACTAGCAAAAAGCTGTTTCTGATTTGGATTGAGCAGACTGCGGCTTACCCAAAATAGGCGACTGGCGCGTTTGCTAAAACCTCTATACCTATTAAATTACAAATTTTCAAACAAATGTACTTTAGGTGAGTAGAAGACAATGCTCCCACTTATGCAATTTGTCCAAAAGAGTATGGAGACGGCAAAAAAATTAAAAATGTAATCCAAAATCAAAATCAAAAATCAAACCAAATAAATAACAAAAAAATCAACAACAATTTGAAAACATTATTTATTGCAAGCTATAATATACAAGCAATAAAAACAACAAATTATGTAAAAACTGCAGCAAGGAGACCTTATCTCTTTCTCTTATCTCAAAACTTTTTACCACAAGTATTGAAAACGTCTTAAAAAAATTCAATTACAGTTTGCTGACACTGCAGTTTGCTGTAACAGCTAAACCAAACGTTTAAAGAAATTAAACTGAAAATGAACATCAAGTAGAGAATAATCTTAAGTCTAAAAAATCAAAAAAAATCTAGACAATTAAATGCGCAGACCACTACATTTACATTGAGCGCATAATCAAGCTAGGAAACGAAAATCAAACAGCAAAAGTTAGCAGACGCATAAGCCTTACTTGGGCGGCATTTGGTAAACTGGGACACTTTCTGGGAAACAGCAACATACTCATAAATCTAAAAAGTTAAGTTTACAATACATGTATCATACCAGTAGCTACATATGGCTTAAAAATTAAAAATAGTATGAATAGAATGCAAACATCGCAAAATCGGATCTGATCGGAATCTCTTTACTGGACAAAATAAAGAACGAAACAATAAGAAAAATTAAACAAATATAGAGCTGGGCCGGCCACGTTTCAAAACAAAGCAGCGATAGATGGGCAGTCAGAGTCAGGCAGTGGCGGCCAAAAGAAACAAAGACGAGCAAAAGCCGGCTACAAAAGAGATGGTTGGATGATTTAAGATAAACTGCGTGGAGGGATTGGTTCCACAAAACTCAAGATAGTTTGACAGATATTGAAGATGTACGTAGAGGTCTACGTTCAGGAGTAAACTAACAAAGGTTAAAAAAAATTTGGTGGCTAGGTGTGGCATTCATATTGAAACTACTGGATGACAATCAATAAATTAAGTGACCCTCCCACGCAACTAACCAATTCTAATTAAAAAAATAGATTTATTAACTTTTTTCTTTAATTAAATGACAAATTACATTTGCAAAGAAAAAAAAATCTAGTTTTTGGATCACTTATACTTGTGTGGGCAAGTTGGGTACTCTAATTGAAACTACTGGTCTACACTCAATGACTTAATCTAACCTATATGTTTATTATTAAGATGTTGTTTATCAATCTTTAACTTTAATTTCCAAGAAACGAGAAATATTCAAATTTGATTTATTAAAACTTGGGTGGGACACTTTATCCCAGAAACGTCTGGCTATTAAACTCAAAAAACAAGCAAAAACACTCTAAAGTTTAATTTTTATCATAATAAAATGAAAAAATCTAATTTTAAATGATAAATACTGCAATAAATCACTAAAAAAACAAAATGTTTTATTTGTAAGTTCTTAAAATGTGTCAAAAAATGTTACATTATGTTTTTCAGACTAGTTATAAATAAAAAGTTTATAAACCTGTTTTAAACTGCTAAAGTGTTTTTAATAAAGATTTTATATTTTATAAGTATATTTTTAAGATTTCATGTAACTAAAACCAGATTTTACTCATTGATGGTCCTGTAATGAGTGAAATTCATTAGTAGTAAACTTTTTGTACTTTATGGCTTGGTTTTAATGATTTAATACCGGATTTTATCAATTTAAAGGTAGATTTTGATATTTTTTAAATAGTTATAAAAAATGCATTTTTATTATTTTTACTTATACTGGCATAGTTGAATTAGATTTTAATAAATTTTAAATGTTTTTATTAACTAGAACGTTATGTTGGCAAAAAATTAAATTTATAAACTTTTTTGGTATTTTGTGAAATTTTGAAAATAAATTTCAGCAAATTGTCAGTTTGGTTTTCACTTATTATATTTGTATTAGGGGTAAACAAAATGTTTTGCACCTGGTTTTTTTTTATGAAGAAGACCGACTCTGATTTAGATAAAATAGAAAGCCAAGTAAAACCATTTTTTTTTTATTTTGTAAATATTGATCTTTCAGTAATTTAATTTGTTTGGAATTAGCTTAAATGCAATTTTTGGATTGTTTTATACTACACTAGCCAAGTTTGTTTTAGAATATAATATTACCTTTTTACTTCTCTAAAACTGTCATAAAAAATGTTTTACTTTTTATGATTTTTGCTAATAAATAAAAACTTTTTTTGAAACAATTGTTAGTATTTTGTCAGATGCTTTTGGGTTACATTGGGTTTGAATAATTGATTTTTTTTTTTATTTAAACAATATTTTAATTGTAGATGCATTATTTTACGAACGAATGTATGTATTTTTTTGTTATTACAGAATTATGATATAATGGTTAACCGAATCTATTTAAAATTTTCCAAGTACATTAGTTATTCAAACAAACTTAATTTAATTGAAATAGTGAGGGATAAATTGATACTACAAATATAATGACAGGGTTACTTGATGAATGGGAGCTACTTACTACCCGCCATCAATAATATATAATGATCAAATAATTTTTTATTAAATGAATAACTATAAATTCCTTTAATACCATTTAATCAATCAATTTTATTATATAAAAGCTATTTTACAATTCTCATAACTTAATTTCAACAGCCTAATTATTATCAAATAATTTAATCATTATATTCAAAGTGTAATCCTCTTTTCATGACCCTTGTAATAATATTAAAACAAACAGAAGCTTTGGACACGTACTTCCCTATTGTGTAAATCGAACGCACGCGAATTCTCCAGCAATAGTAGTATCATCGGGTCCTTCAGCTGCAAAGTTTCGAACTCAAAATGTAAAGAGGGAGATACGCTTAATTCGAATGGTTTAATCCAGAACTTTAGTGCTATCATGGGCGGACTAACTCAAAATCCTTTTGCATAATTAGATATTTGAAAACGTCTGTGTGGAAAATTTACTACGTCCTATGTGTAGGAATTTATTAGTTTTGTGAATACGTCTGCGGTTGGAATTAAGTTTTTGTTGATTTAAACTGCTGCATGGAGTTTGTTGTTTCAGGTGATGGTATTAGTGTAGGTGATATGAATATGTTACGCATATGGTTAATTTATATTGTACAGAATATTATGAATATGAATATTTATAATCATAATTTATATAGAATTAAAGATTATTTAACTTTAATCTTGAAATTTGTTTGCTTATAGGCGTTATGCATATTAATAAAATTATATTAAATTGTAAAGCTTTATTCTAGGATTTAAAACAAATATAATGAACAAATATTAAGTTAACAGATACACAAACTATTTATTTCTAAATAAGTCATCAAAGTTATTGTAAGTACGTTTAGCAAATAATAAACGTTTTTGTGAGAAGTTTTGAACTGATCGTTTTCTTGCAACAATTTTTGTTTGTTTGGCAAATTATTATAACATTACTAAAGAGACTTTTTTTATATAGTGATTTGATGAATATTGCTATAAAACTTGATGCATTAGGTTAAAGTAAACAATCCACAATAGGATATTTGAATATTGATTTTTGATTGCTTTAGTTTTTGAGTTATTTTGTAATGTGTTTTTTGTTATGGGTATTATTATTATCTTGACTTATTTTGTTTACTACTATTTTTTTATTAGTATTATTATATATTTGTTAGGGCCGCTTTTACAGTTGTCAGATAACTTAAACCAAGAATAAATTTATCTACAGTATAAACTTGGTGTAGCATTAGTTATGTCTTTGTTGCAGTCTAGATAACCTATTGAAACGTCAATGATGACTTATAAACTGACGTATAAATCATTTATACGCAAATTTGTTGTGCGCGTTACTTGGTTACTACACTAAAGATAACTACTGCTCCAAGCACCGAATAAGTTATCACTGGTTTATTTTCCTCAAAACATACAATTAAAATTTTATAAAATTGCCAGGACTCCTAAAGTGATGGCTCCCATTGTAAAATTTCAATCACCCACATACTCAAGTGGAATTTCTATTCAATGAATTCCAAATTAGAACTAAAAATAAAGACAAACTCCTTGAAGATCTCAATGATTAGGTCAATTAAGGAAATAATGCTCGACGGTTATCAATTTTCTTCTGTGCAAAAATTTTAGCAATAAATTCTACTTAAGTTGTAACGCGTTTTTGCATTTTCTAAAAAAATCATTTATTACAAAGATAGCCGTTTCTGGAACTGACTTATAAATTGACGTATACGTTGTTCATACGCTAATTTGTTGTGCGCGTTCATGGGGTGCGCACTGTTATTAGAAAAAGTTGAATCTATAACTTTAGTGTTGGTTCATTCTACTGCGCAGCGCTGCAATCGCTAAAATTTTCAAAATCAGATAGTTAGCTATGACTGACAAATAACAATAAAATTATTGTGAGGACAAAGATCTGTCAAGTTTTTTTTTCAATAAACTGTGTTTTTTGTGTTATATGGTTGTGTTGTGTTTCTTGTGAACATAATTTATATAATATACATAAGACAATTTTTAGTGAGTATTTAGGTTTACTATCGTTAATTAATTTTAAAGTTAGTATATTTAAAAAGTTTTATTAAAAATAAATCAAATCCTACTCCTATATTATATAATTCTTGAGATTAATAAATATTTTTAAAATTATTAATGTATTATATAATAAATAAATAAATAAAAATAAAATGAATAGAATTTGATTTGATTATCATTACTAATGTGTTTACAACATTTTTTTTGCTTAATTTCACCATTTAAATTATGTGTAGAAAATATGTGTATATGTTTGCAATGTATAATCAAATTTAAACATTAATTTAATTTTTTATTTTAAAATAATAAAATGTGAGTGATTGTTATTTTATAAATAATGAATATACAAAGATTTCATCAAGTCGATATTAAAATGTAAGTATATGTTTTTTTTTTAATTTAAGTTGTAAAATTTAATGATTTATTTAAAGTTTGCTTATTATCTAATATATGTCATCAGTAAATATGAGTGCAAATCTAATAAATTTAAATTAGACTTGCCTATTAATTCAATGTCTATAGATTTTTAATAAAAAATTAATATATTGCAGAGTTTAAATTTGCCGCGGAATGCAAATTAGTTTTGGTTCATTCCGACGTGATGGCGCAAACGTGGAAACAAGAGAGAGGCTGAGTTGCCGTTCTATATGAATATATGTTCTATGTGCGCGTTACTTAGTTACTGTACTAGAGATAAGTTATAAGGGATTGTAAAAGCGTATTTTTATATACTCCTTAGATAGCGCTACTCCTTGTTTAACCGACGATTGTAAAAGCGGCCCTTAATCTAATTAAGTTGACGGTTGTAAACAGGTTTGTTTAATATTTTCTAACTGTGTCTGTGTGAACAGATGGAGGATTAGCGTGGTTATCCACCTGTAGTTGGTGTGGTGGGAGTCCTCTAAGAGTCATGAAAGACGTTTGGTTGCCTAACGTTGTGTTTGAACATTGTTGCCTTTCAGCGATTCTTAAGGTTTGAGGCAGCCTGGCAAAGCGTTTTTAATTTTATGCGGTTATGGGGTTAATATATAGCTTGCAGGAGTTAGATAAACCTGTTTAGAATCAAACCCGTGGCCAAATACACACTCCGAAAGGTCACTGATGGGAGATTTTGGGGTCGCTGTGGAAGCAAAGTTAATGTTTTCTGGTATATGTGGTTCATAAAGGTTGGGTTTTAGCTCACGGCGGGGAGTGTAATGCCGTTAGTCAGTTGTGGCTTTACAGGGACGGTGCAAGCTTCCAAAATAGGTGTTAGAGCGTAATACTACTCAGAGTCTTCAGTGATTGGAAAAGGACTTTCGGCGGGGCTTGTAGAGTTCAAGAGATTTAAAGTGGTTGGGTTGTAGTATATGGTTCCCTAAAGGGAAAGGTGAAACTTCCACCAGGAGCATCCCAGGTGGCGAATAGAGAATTGCACTCGCGGACCAACACCATTGCACAGTAGTCTTGCCACGGCAATGAGACTACCTTTTCTTTTTCTTCTTTTTTCTTTGAACTGTCGTTTGCCCTAGAACAACTCTTTGGTCTCCCTTGGCCTCCTTTTTGGTGTACCATCGCTATTAGGTATTGAGGGCATGGTAACCAAAACAGCTATTCATCTCTTTCTTATAGTGGAACCCAACACTTTAAACGCCTATTAGAGTGCGCACAAACAACCCTGCCGGAAGGGAAAAACGGAATAAAAAAAAAAAGTTAGATAACCAAAAAGATATACCCCAAGGAGGTACTACTTATACTACTAGTGGGAATTCCTCCAATGCTCCGGCAGTCTGCTTTATGGATTTTAGGGGGAGCAAGTATCTATCAAAATACTCAAATTTGTTAAAAAAGATGCCGCAAAAAACGCAGAAGCAAGAAAAGAAAATATCAAAAGCCTTCTAAACTTCAACGCTGAAAACAAAAACGTACACACGCAATAATAACAAATGAAATACTAGAAAAAAAAGAGAACAGACGGAGTACACCATGATGGCAAATCTGGAAAAGCTGCAAGAAGAAGACGAAACTTTCTTGCTAAAGAAGCAAATTGAAGATCTAATAAATGAACTGAAAAAAACTCTGGACAAAGCCAAAACTGCCAGAAGTCAATAAAGAACGGCAAGAACTGAAAAAATAGCTGAACACAGAAAATTCTATTAAATGTTTTCAGGCGACAAAAAACTTGACGTGGCCAAATGAAAAATTTGAAAATACTTTGATAAAGCAAGAAAACCCATTTAAAGATAGTGGATGTAACTACGTAGTTCTATGGCTAGAAGCGACCGACAAGAAAATGAAAAAGAGCTTACAAAAGTACGCAAAAGAAAGATCGCTGGAAATAATGGAGATAAAAGGAGACGGTAAAATAACAGCATCGACAAAGTTTCAAGACCTAGACGGCTCTGTTATCAATAGCCAAATTAAAACAGTAGCAAGAATAGAGGCCACAGAGTCAAAAGACGAGCTGTATAACAAATTATCCAAAATAAAAAAAGAACAAGAGAAAAATGGATGTAAAAACTCAGCGATATAAATGTGCAGCATTCAAAGACACGGACGCCAAGGTTGACAAATACACCGTAAAAGCAAATGAACTATAACCAAAGGTGACAAAAACACGGCCCGGGGTGAGACTATATGTGGAACCAACGGTAAAGAATGGAGCAAACAAAGGAGTAGTAACAGACGTAGCAAACACAGAGAAGCACTGTTAGTAAAACCTACGGAAGGCAAATCATATGCTGACATGGCGAAAGACATAAAAACGGAGTCGACGTAACTAAAATGGAAATAAAAATACAATAAAGAAACTAAAGGCCGGAAACATCAGTAAAACAGGTGCAGCTGTACATGCGCAAACTAAGAAGATGTCTCTATTTATCAAAAACATTGACAAAACTACAACAAAAGATGAAATAACTCAGGCAATTGCAGAAGAAACGAGAACTTTTCAAGACATAAAAGTGAGTATGTCAAAAGGGACAAACCGAGAAGGACTTTAGTACGCAGTAATTACATTACCAACCGTGGAAGGAAGAAAGCTGTGCAACCAAGGTACTATCGAAACAAGATGAGCAAGATGGCAAATAGAAGAAGTTATTCAGCCCATGAGATGCCTCAAACGCCTTAACTTTGGACATAAGGCAAACGAGTGCGACAAGGAGGAAATGAAAGTAAAACCTTGTTTTAAATGTGGCAAGAAGGGACCAGAAGGTACAAAAAGACACATTGCCAAGGACTGTCAGGAAAAACCTAGGTGCTATACTTGTGATGAGGAAGGTCACAAGACCTACAAAATGGCGTGTCTAAAGTATAGAAAAGCGGTAATGGAGTTTAAGAGGCAAAGAAGGATACCTTTCCAAAAACCATAAAAATGAAAATATTACAAGTAAATATAATTAGGTGTAGGGCGGCTATGGACCTTCACAGGCAAACATGTGAGGATAAACCTGTTCAAAGTCTACAAACTAAACCAAAAGATAACAAAAAACAATCCCAAGTGGTTAACCGACAAAAACATGGACGTGTCAATTTTTATACCGGACAGGCACATAAAAGTCACTAAAACAGGCAGCGGCAAGGGTTTTGTTTGGGTAATGGTAGATAACACAACTATTTATTCATGCTACCTGTCTCCCAACACAACGACCAAAAACTTTAAAAAATTTTTGCTTGGCATGGGCATAGACATCAAAGCCCTAACATTCTTTATGGACATAAACAAAGCAGAGTTAAACAACCAAAAAGGAACAAAAAACTATTCTCTCGTTACACATCGAAAAAGAAATGAGTCGCCATGACAAACTGACTTCTGCAGCGCTGCTAATGGACGCTAAAAAAACGCATGCGACAAAACTTTTCGGATAAAAGACGATAAGGTTGGAAAAAGACCATTCTTTTGGTGGACAAAACATATTGCTGCCCTACGTCAAAGCTGTATTATAGCAAGGCAAAGCTCAACGAAGGCAAATAAAGTTCATCCAAACAAAGCAAAACTTACAAACAAAAAAAGAAGGAGTTTAGACAAGAAATAAAAGTATAAAAAAAAAATTGTTGGTTGAAACTGTGCGAAAAAGTGGACCAAGACATCTGGGGTACTAGGTATAAGCTAGTTATTGGCAAACTAGGAGTACGCAGCCAAATTATATTAAGCAAAAACAAACAACTGGACATAGCCAAAAAACTTTTTTCATGCCATGACAAAGCCAAATGGCAGTATAGCTCTACAACAAACGAAAAGCTTTTTATCTGCAGTGACAAAGAAGTGAGAATAGCCAAAAAAAATTAGACCAAGAAAGCCGCAAAAACAGTAGCAGAACTAAACACAAAATTAGTAGTAAACTTATTTAACAAATTGTTTAGGGAAAAAACTTTTCCGCCCATCTGGAAGACGGCCAAGCTGGTGTTACTTGAAAAACCCCAAAAAAAGGAACAAGAACTTGCATACAGACCTCTCTGTCTTCTCAACATTATGGGAAAATTATGTGAGCACGTTATAAACCAGAGACTTTACGACAAATTTGAAGCAAAAGGCGGACTAGCATTCAACCAATACGGGTTCCGCATACAGCGCTCTACGATAAAAGCTCTAAAACAAGTTAAAGAATTTTAACGCATTATTTACCTTAGCTGTAAATTTTTTAGTTCCGTTCCGTAGAAAGGCATAAAAGAAGTTCTAAAAAAAATTCACTTTACTTAAAAGTCATCATCTGTTCTTATCTGTAGGACCGGATAGTAAAGGTAGGAGAAGAAAGCGTTATGGAAATGATTTGTGGGGTTCCACAGGGCTCAGATCTTAGCCTTACGCTGTGGAATATATATTACAACGACGTGCTGAGACTGGATCTGGACAAGGACGTAAAAACTGATTGGGTTTGAAGACTATCTGGGAGTCGTAGTTTGCGGTAAAAGCGGGATGGTTATAGAGAAAGTGGCGGAATGGGTCATTTGGAAAATTGGTAACTGGTTAGACAAAAAGCGCTTAACCTTAGAACACCAAAAAACAAAAGCCGTTGTTATAGCCGGGAAAATCACGCTTAAACAGGTGATGGTAAAAGTTGGCTTGGACAAAATCCAAAGCCAAAACAGCGTGAAGTATTTCGAAGTACACATTGGGAGGAACATGAACATGTGGAATAATCTCAAACAAACCTCAAAAATACGGAAAAAACAGCGGACGCCTTAAACCGTTTGATGCCAAACGTGGGAGGAGCAGGACCGGGAAAACGAAAGTTAATGCGTTCGGTGGTGGAGTCCATTATACTCTACGGAGCTCAATTATAGGGAAACCAACTTAAAAAGGCCAACCACAGGCAATTATTTAAAAAAGTGCAACGGAAATCAGCATTAAGAATTGCAATTGATTATAAGACAACGTCTAGCTATGCAGTTGGTAGCAAGGGTTATTTCAGTACACCTTCTGTCAAAAGAGCAAGCTGATAAAACCAACAAAGAGGATAAAAACAACGCCAAACAAAAGATCATCGAAAACTCTGAAAAAGAGTGGAGTCTCTCAGGAGACACTGCAAGGTGGAGCCGACAACTAATCAAGAAGGTAACACCGTGGATTACACAGAATCACGGTGACGTTGGATACTTCCTAACCCAATTCTCAACAGGACACGGTTGTTTCACTTCATCTAAAAAGGATGAAGAAGATCGAAAGCGATGCATGCGCCTACTGTATGATAGTAGACACCCCGGAACATTCAATATTTTATTGCAATAAATTTGAATAGCGATTATATTATCGAAATTAGGCTGGACAGCACAGAAAACTGGCAGGTGATATAAGTAATGGTGGTATCTATCATAAAGAAGAAAGAAAAAGAAAGAGCAAGGCAAGAAAAGTAAACCATATATGGGTCTAAGTAACTGAGAAGAAATGCCAAAAAGTGATACCAAAATACTTATATAGATAAAAAGAAGGAGTTTTTTAGTCGGTAGGCGTCTGGCAGTTGCACAAGATGCAGCGTTCCAGACAAATCTGGCACAACGTCTATGAAGATTTTTTATCTCTTTCTCACAAAAAAAAAGTGAAGAGGGTTTAAGTTAAGCAATATATGCAGCTTTGTATAAACGTTTTGTTTTTTTTTTTAGGATGCTAGACCGAGGGTACTACTAGTAAGTTGTACCCGACGTTTGTTTTGATAAGTTTGCTCTATTCTTTCAGTTTTTGAATATTTGGGGATGTCCACAAAGGTTTTCTTTTTAGTAAGTAGCTGCTTGGATTCTTTAACCGAGGCGGCAGTAGTCTTATTGCTTTAATCCCTTGATAACGAACTCTTTGGCAAGTGAAAGAGAATGTATGGCTTTGGATAAGTAGTTTTATAAGCAGTTTTGCGTTAATTTTGTGCAATAAATAACTTTTTTAATATTGTTGATCAATTTAATTGGTTTATTGAGATTTATGTACAATATTTATTAAATTTTACGCAATAATAGGTTTAATGTGCACTTTTTATACATTTTATGCAACAATGAAGTGCTATGCGTTTGTTTATTACTTAATTTTGATAAATTTGGTGTAGTAAGTAAGTATTCTGCAAAATTTTGAATACTTTTATAAAGCAAATAAGTTTTTTGTTCGATTTTTGTTTGATTTTTTTTTTGTTTTTTTTTAAATAAATAAGTTTTTTTATAAACGTTTTGTTAGTTTCTTTTAGTAAAGAGACGCTATGTGAAATAAACGTCATTTTTTATGATGTGTGTTGGGGCAGTATGCCACTCAAAACCGTGGTTTGCCGTTTTTTTACAACACAGTAGTTCCTGGTAGTCCGTTGCTAACAGTGTTGTAGAAAACCCAGGTTTGTTTGCCATCTATGCGCCTGGATTTTTGGCGTTTGATATTAGAACTCTAGTTAGGCAGTTTGAATTTTATTATTTGCTAGCGCTGTAGTGCCACTTAGTTGTTAGACGTGATGTTTGTTGATCTGTTATCTTGATACAAATGAAGATTATGCAGACATACGATTTATGTATGGGCATGCAAATGGCAATACTTAATGTTGTATCAACAGCATTATATTAATCGTTTAACACCTAGTAGTAAAACATTTTCATTTTCAACAAGTTCATAAAGTCTACCAAGCGAACCATCTAGCAGGAGCACCTGAGTTTGCCAGGATTCCGGAAATTGGGAAAACAGTTTTAAATGTTTATTGAAAATTATTCTAGTACGAGTACAAGACAAATAGCTTTAGTATTAGCAATTACGCATGTTCTGATATGAAAACTATTAAAAGATTAATTATGATGTCCGTACCATATTTAAAAGGTACAGTCTTTTTTTTTTCAGTGATTTTTCATTTTAATTACGTTTAAACTTTTGTCAGTGATGCTTAAAAATAAAATTTCTTATTTGACCAATAAATATTATTTTCAGACGAAGCAAACTATTTAAGGAATTTTATTCGGATTTTTACAACAATCATTTGTGGGCTGAAGAAAATCTCCACGCAATAAATGAACAAAAATTTTAAGAACAATTTTTTGTGAATGTGTGGGCTGTCATAATGATGAGATGTTTTTAAATATAGTCATTTTTTTTGCCAAGAAGACTCAACGTACAATTGTATCTTCAATTTCTTCAAGAGCATTTTCTTAAAAATATCTTACTTAAGATCATTCTGACCGCTACCTCTTGTAGTATTTTAACAAAAACGGCAACTTAGGCGCCATTGCTGTTTTTACATAATATAATTTGATAATCGATTTATTTGTTTACCAGTACATTTAAAAAAGATCAAACTGTGATATGTTGGAGTATTTTAGTCAAATAATAGTTAGAAAATAGCCGGAAAAACCCATCAAATATGAAAATAAATGCGTTTTCATGTATTTTTGAATGCATTTTGTTGTTATTTGCAAAACTAATTTGACTAAAAAAACTTTGACATTGTACTGGTAAAATTATTTGTAGAAACAGCAATAACGCCAAAGTTCCGTTTTTGTTAAAATACTACAAATCAAGGTAACGGTCGGTATGGTCTTAACATGAGAAATGAAGGCTGGTTTATAGACGATGGTGCACTTGCACATTTCAGTATCAAAGTCCGCCGATTTTTGAACAGAACATTCAACGATCGTTGGATATGCCGAGGTGAACTTTAACCGGGGCCTGTTAGGTCGCTAAATAATCTTGATTTTTTTCTTTTGATGACACAATGTTTGGTAAACACACGCTAAAAAAAACAAAAAACACAGAAGATGAGCTAAAAACTAGAATCTTAGCTTCATTTCAGACTATTTAAAACATCTTAAGAATCTTCTAAAGGGCCTGTATAATTTTTGTTTTTAATTTTGTATGCATTTTCATTTTTTATTTTATGTTTTTGTTATATATCATTGTTATTAATAATAATTATTAATTATTGCACTATTACGATTTAATTAAATTGTTATTTAGCGCATCAAATTTTGATCTTGTAAATTTAAAAATCTTGGAAAAAAAATATTTTAACACTCTGTATAGTGATTTTTTATTAGGACGTAGTGAGGTGTTAAGCCTCAGCAAGTGGCCCTTGAGAATAACTAACGCATGAGCAATACCTTATGGTTTTTTTCTCTGCGTTGGTCCTGCTGTTAATTTGTCTTTGTCATTGTCACTAAGGTGGTACTTGTTTGAGGTAGGCTGGTTTTGGCCTTGCGGAATTCTCACAGTTTGCTGCGGCAACACATGCTGTTTTTTGTCCTACTTCCTACACTGACATCCATTTGTTCTTTTTTTAATTCTTGCTATATTCAGCTTAGATATTTGCTTTGTCTTTATTTTTATTAGTTTATTTGTCGTTGTATCCAATTTCTTTCATAAATATTTTGTCTAGCTCTATTAAATGTATTTTTTTGGTAGTCCTAGATTTACCAGTTTAACTTCTAATAAAATTCTAGAATCTTTGTTTATAATTAAAATACTTTTTGTAAATTGCATTGTTTGTCAACCTTGAGATAGCGTATTTGCCGTATGGAAATAGTTTAGTCAATTTATTCAGTTTGCTTTTCTTTAGCAGTTTTTTTTTCTCTATATTTTTGCAATTTTGGTTGATACTAATGTTTCAGTAAATGTTTTTTTCTTGTTTATCATTTACAGTCCATTCTTTGGTAGGCATAATTCTTTTGGAGTGCTTTGTTTTGAGTGAAATGATATTATCAGTATTTTAAATAGAATACCCTGTATTTTCTTTTATTTTTATTTTTACAATTTATATGAAAAAAGAGTTTTACAACACAGAAGTACAAAAATGAGAAAGCGACACTGAATGAAGCTATATAAGGCACTAGCATGGTAAAGAGTATGTGAGGAAGTAAAATACGACATACATTTAATGGGAGTGGCGGCCGGTTCAAGTCTAAGAACGTCCTTGCTTTTGAAGAGGGTGTTCAACGAAGTTTGTGTCTATGTAAACCGAATATGAGTAAACTGATTAATTGGTATGTTTTGACATACGGCTTTACACAGAAGGCCAAGACTGCTCACATACTCACTCAGAGTGTCCTTTGTACTAATACGCTTACTTAATGCGTTGTCACTGCAAATACGCTCGCTGCCTTTAGAAGATCTTGTTGATACTTGTGAAGTACGACGTCAGGGAGCTACCCACAGTGGCCGTACTGAAGGTTCCCCGTTAGCGGGTAATGCAATGCCGTGGGTATGGAAGCAAGTCTCTGTGCAATGGCGGTGTGTGCCAAATCTTGGATCTAGAAACTGCGGGTTTGTCCGATGGTGGAAAAGGCGCCGGGGAAACGAGTTAAAAACTAAATAGTTTTCTTAATATACAAGTTGATCACTGAAAAATAGCTTAAATTAAAAAAAAATCAATGTTTAATGGCAATTTCAGTTGGGTTAGATATATGGACGACTACCGTTTGTGTCAAATGAGTTTAGTATTAGTGTATCTAAAGGCGGTTGCGCAAATTTAAAAATAGGATTCTACAAAATATAATTCTTCTACGGATATGCGACTAGAACTGTGTTGTAAATGCAGAACAAAAAAAAATTACCGTCGTTTGGGGTGAGATTGATAACCGAGGGTGAGATTGATCACCAAGTTGCGATTTCATAAATTTTAATCTAGCGCGCAAACCGCCTATTGGATTCGTCTTTCGCCGCCAGGTTTACGTAGAGAAAGCATGGCCGCATGAGTGGTGTACGTGCCGATTTGATAAAACGTAGTGTTGTCTGAACAAAATTGAATTAAAAGTTGTATCTGTTTTTGTGCACATTTAGAACTTCCAGAACTTTGTAAGGTAAGTCGAACTACAATTTAGTACTGAATAAATTAACTATATGGCACTATTTGTTAATGTTTCTGGACGTCATAACTGAAAATTCGGTCATTTTGTATAACACGTTGCGAGTTTATAATTAAATTTATGTGATGGGATCAGATTGATCACTTATGTGGGGTGAGATTGATCAAGAAATTTAAACGCTTTTTAGGCGATTTTCACGGCCACACTGATAGTGTTCTTCTTTTTTAGTAAATAAATCATGCCGCGCCGTTATAAAAGGAAAGTGGGTGCGAGGAGATATACCGACTATGATCTACAAACTTTAGAGAGGGCACTAAGGAAAGTAACTGTAGATGGCTGATCGTTGCGCCGTGCATCAACTGAGCTGAAAATACCATTTGGCACCCTAAGGAATAAATATCATGGTCTGCGCATCTGTAAAACAGGTGGGCAAAGCGTCTTCTCCGTAAATGAAGAAAAGGCGTTCATCAAATCTGCCAGTTTGTGTGGAGAATGGGGGTTTCCATTAAGTATTTTAGATATACGCAACCTAGCCAAAAACTATTTAGATAGCAGAGACCGCACAATTACGAAATTCAAGGACAATATGCTAGGTAAAGATTGGGTATATGGCTTATTGGAAAGGCACAAAAATGATATTAGCCAAAAAATTGCCACGAATATAAAAAGATGTCGTGCAAATGTTTCGCGAGAAACTATAGTAGAATATTTTGGAAATTTACGAGTCACACTGGAAGGCGTTTCTGCTTGTAACGTGTTCAACTATGACGAGACCAATTTACAGGATGACCCCGGCAAGAAGAAGATGCTCTTTCGCCGAGGCACTAAGTATCCAGAACGTGTGTGCAATTTTACAAAGACTGCCATAACTGTTATGATGTGCGGTTCTGCATTTGGGGTGCTAATACTTCCATACGTCGTTTATAAGGCCGAAAAACTGTGGCAGCAATGGATAGAACAGGGACCCAAGGGACCCATGTTGCAATGAGAGGTGCTGCAGTTCCGGATCTCGTTACAACAGGACGCACCATGGATGGATGGACGCACAGACATTTACAGAATGGTTTGAAACATCATTTTTGCCGCATGCAAAAAGGTTACCTGGACGTAAAGTGTTGTTGGGGGACAATCTTTTGTCGCATTTTACTGACTGATTTACACTGTTATAAAGCAATGCCTAGAAAATGACATTGCGTTCGTCTGCCTACCCAAGAATTTAACCCACTTAACCCAACCTTTAGATGTGGGATTTTTCCGTCCGTTTAAAATAGCATGGAGGAATGAATTGACGAATTGGAAGGCGACACATAAACAGCAAACGTCAGTAGATAAGAATGATTTTCCACAACTGCTTGCCTCTACTCTCACCGAAATGGAAAAGAAATCTAATAATACCATTAAAAATGATCTTATCAGTTCATTTCAAGCAACGGGAATCCTATCAATAGATCCTAAGCGAGTTTTACGCAAAATTCCAGTTAATGATATTGAAATAGGTGCCGATGTCAACGATACCCTTTTAAACTATTTACAGCAACATCGATTCTCAGCAGCACCAACAAGAAAAAATGTAAAACGCCAGAAGCTTAACGTAGAGGCTGGCAAAAGGGTTACCGCCAATAATGATAGTTCCAGTGATTCAGATGTTCGTGAACTAGTCACTAACGACAATTCAGATGATGAACCTATTGAAGACGTTCTAGTGGTTGAGCGACAAGAAACTGAATACTATGAACCACGATTGGAAGATATGGATGTTGGAACATTTGTTCTTGTAAAGGTCCTGGGAGGATCTAGAAAAAAGACGGTTTACCGTTACACGGCCGTAGTACAGGGTGTAAATTCTGAGGAAGGAAAACAAGAGATTGAATTCTTAGGGATGAAATCTTCTGACAAGACACAAAAATTATTTGCTCCCCAACCCGATGATGAATTTGTAGCTGGCATAGAAGACGTGATAGCTATTTTACCAACTCCTACTGTTAATAGCCTTTACGATAAAGTTACTTATTTATTCGAAAAGGAAATCGATGTATACGAAATATAAGAATCCTTTGCTTTTTTTATAATTTAGAACATAATATTTAGTTGCACCTATGAAACAGTTTTTTTTTTGTATTTCAGATGAAAAATAAATGTTTATTTTGAAAGTATGCCATACATTTTTTATTTTGTTACCTATTGCATCACTAATTTGCCACTGATCAATCTCACCCATACTGAACAATCTCACCCCAAACACAGAAAACTCATATAACTTTTAAACCGTAAGTTCGAAATGGACGGGGGTCAGATTGATCAGTTTCTATGCAGCTCTCTGCTTATTATATGTATTAAAACTTTGGGTGAACAATCACACCCCACATGTAGTATGAGATTGTTCACAATATTTTTCCTTTATAGATCCTTTAATGATTTTTTTTATATTTTCTGATTATTGGATATTGTTCCTGAAACTCACATCTATTGAAACAACTTATCTATAAAAAATATTTTTCACACAGAGAGAAAATACATTCGAAAACATTTTTTTTATAATCAATCTCACCCCTAATGACAGTATACAAAAATGCGTTTGCCACTTTACTTTTACATTTAATTGTGTTAGGATTCTTACTGCCGACAGAATAGTCGCCTGGGATAAAGCAATTTGTTGAGGATGTTTTTAATCTCTTGGCCGGGGTAGCGGTTGGTTGCTTGCAGTTGTTGGTAAATTGCTTTGCCGGCTGGTAGCAGATACTGATTCACATTCTAGATTACATTAGGATTGCAGTAGTGACCTGGCCATTGCGTGACATTTCAAATGTAGGTTGCTTAGAGCAGAAGCTAAGGTGGTTTGGAGCCAACCTGGTTTATGTTTAACCAGTTCATCCGGCTGCACAAATCACTTGTCACATCTGGCAAAAAAATTGTCGGCTTGTTCTCTATAAGGAAGTTGCAGGAAGGCAGGTTGAAGTTTGTGGTTTATGCTCAATAAGGACTTCCACCGAACTTGCTAGTTCTGTCTAGTGATTATTATTTTAGCTCTGGTTTTTTATAATAGGATTATTGTTAAACTGTGCAATAATAAGTTTGAAAACTTTAGGAATGCTTCGGTTTACAGTTGAGTTTTGGTCAATGAGGTTCTCTACTAGTAGGTATTTGCTGCAAAGTGTCGGATTGTAATACCATCGTTGAAGTTGTAGTTTACACTGCTCTCATAGCCACGTAGACTGACTTCTTTGGATGTTTTTTTTTTGTTTTTTTGTGTGTATAAGGAGACCCAAAGGCAACATGTTTTTGAATGTCTCAACTCGAGCGCCATTGGTTACTGGCGTTTTTTTTATTGGAATGGTGGAAGCGGGCGATTTATGTGCAAGCTCACGGGGAAACTGTTTAATGGGGTTAGCGTCAGTGTAGATTGCATTTTAGTAACCAAATTAATTGTTTTGTTTTGACATACGTTTTTACATACTTTTTTACATAGAAGGACAACACTGCAAACACACTCACTCAGAGAGTCTATAGTACTAACATTCTTCCTTAGAGGCTACTAGTAGCCGCGCCTGTGACTTGTAGCAAAGAATACAAAATTAAGATAAGGTAAATAAGCTTACATCTATTAATAATTAACAGGTTAAGAAAACTGGCGCAGTTAGAAATAGAATTAAACCGGGAAAACAGCAGACAAGTAATTTTGGAAGTAATATCGGCCGTACTAGATAAACACCACTAAAAAAAATGCATAGATAAAGACATCCCATAACATTCTTGTATACTTTAATGCAAAAACTAAAAGTAGTAGACAAATAGGAAACAACTGGCAATTGCAGGAAAAAGAAATATAAACACTGAGTGAGAATTTATTGAATCACATGCTAATTACAGAAACAAAATGAAGTGAAGAATACTAACAACAATTATTAAAAAAATATACAAAAAATAAGTATTAAAAAAAATATTGATTTAAGATATATGCTAATAAGCAGTTGCTAGAGTCTTGCAAAATTGTTTTCCTACTTAAATAAAGATTTTATAATCTAGGGCAGTAATTCTTAACTTTAGGTCGCGACACAAATACAGGTTGAAAAAACTTTTCTAATATTGTCTTTTTTCTATTATTGGTTGACAGTTTGCAAGCTGTAGTGTTAGTAGTAAATACGTTTGGTTTGTCATATTATGTAGGTAATGAGCTGGAAGGCGCGGCGTAAGATACAAGACTTTAAAATTTTTACTGAAGAGTTTATGTCTTATGAAAAACTCTCTAAAACCATTACTGGAACTAATCCATTTACCAATTATTGTAGCAAATTGTGTTAAAGTCGGTACACATAGATCCAACGTACCAAAGTAGTAGTACCAAAGTCAAGGAAGGTTACAATGCAGTGCTTTTTACATTGAGAAAACTAGGCTATACAGAACATGCAACCAGATCTACTTTAGGTGTCAAAAGCCTAATCTAAATTATAAACTTTATATATGCGTGCGCTTTAAACTTTTGAATAATTAGATATTATTTGAATATCTGTTAGTTATTTTGCCAAAATTGATTCTCTTAAAATTTAGATAGAAATATTTTTGAAACACAAAAAACACAAATGTTTTGATTGTTTCAAGTAGATGGCAAAATTACCATATTTGGGTGAAACTTTTTTGAACACAGAATTGAAAGGTCAAACTTACTGCAAAAAACATGCAGTTTTTAAAAACAAAATAATATTGTACTTAGAAAAAAATGGTTTATTGGCAGCATTTTCAACATTGAACTTGTTTTTGGAAAATCTTAATGACAACAATATTTTTGTGGAAACTATGTTGCTTATTTTTTTAGAACATTTGAAAAACCTTAAAACAAAAATAGAAAATTATATTTTACCAAATGTTGATATCGTGAAACATAGTTGGGTTAGAAATCTATTTGAAGTAATGGACGTTGAAAATTATTCAGCTGGATTACAAAAAAAATTGCACAAAATGCAAAGAGCTGGAGTATTAAAAAAAAGATTTGTTAAAAGAAGTCTTACAAAATTTTGGGTCGAACTATCTGTGAAGTCTCTTCTGAGCAATAAAACTAAAAAAGTTTTCCTACTTATTTGCATAAAACAGGTTTTAAATGTATTTGTACTTTTGGTCGTCAGTCAAAAAGGTTAAAAACCGCTGATCTAGACGGCTAATTAACGTATTTTTATATTTTAACTATGTTTTAAACATGCAAAATTCCTGAGTTTTTTTGTTTCTGGATAAAAAATAATTTCATAGTTTTTTATACAACATTCTACTTTATCAAACATAAATTGAAATGTCAAATTTGGACACTCTATATATAATTCTTAGCGCTATAGTCAACAGTATCGAATATTTATTTATTTGAAGGTTGGGATGTGGTATGTTACTAAAAATAGTATTGATGTTGCTAATTGATTTAGTTGACTTACTTAATTTTTTTATTGTTTCTACATAAGAAATAGTATATAATTATTAAAATAACTTTTTTCTTTGTACAGCATATTCTTAAAAAAAGATTTTCTATATGTCTATATTAAATAATATATCATTTGTCTTTTGTCGTGTACTAATATTTTTTGTTTTTTTTTTTTAGGTAAACTTATTGTTCTTCCTGCTAATTGGTAAGCATTTTTAGATATTATATCCTAATTTTATGTTAATTTTTTTACAACAGAAAGTGGTCGTATTAAAAGTTGTTTTTAGATAATCTAAATGAACAAGAAAATATTTTTAGAACTTTTTAAAATACCTGAATATACGTTTATAAGTTTACAGTTATATTTCTTGTTACATTATCTAATTGAAAAGAATTTATGCTTACATATTTGTGGATTATAATTATAATACTTGAAAAATTTAGGTGATTTTTTTTTATATTTATCTATTGCAATTTGTGGTTTTGACTTTATAAATTTAGAAATTAATAATTATTGAATTATTAATTTCATTTTTTATTAAACTAAGTACACATTAATTAATTTTTCTCAACTGTATTTATTTTTATATATTATTTTTAACTGACTTGTATTATTCATCGGTAAAGTATATATATTTAACTTTATAGTATTTATATGCAAGCTATAAAATGGAAATATGTTAAGTAATTAATCATTGTAATAAATTTAGAAACTTATTCTAAAAATAAAGTTATTTCATAATTTGTTACATTGGATAGATTGGATTCATTCTATAATACAATAAATCATAATTATTATTACTAAAGTTTCTCAGACTGTCGCGTGAATTATTAATTAAGATAGTAACCACCGAAAACTTTTAGTTGGACACTTCAATTAATTGTATTTTAATGAAGTGATATATAATACATATAGGGATCTAAGGAATCACTGTGACTAGTTCGCACTTTAAGCGGTATATTTACTCACCAAATGTGTATAGCAAATCCTTTGAATTGAACTGGCTTCAATTGGCCAGTCATTAAATATTTATATTCAACTATTTAACATTAGTCAATAATATTAACGTATGCAAACACATGCGTATTATTTATAAATAAAAGGGCTTTTGATGTATTAAATTTTGAATAAACAATATTGTATATAATACCCGTTGGCTAACTGTAGCTACTCTCGATTGCAAATTCAAAGTCGTTATTATTTATTTGTTTGATAAATATTAAATATAGTGTGTCTGATATTATTTCAAAATAGATGGGTAAGATTTTATTATTTATAATAAATTTGGCTTGTTTATAATATAAATTTATTAAAATATACATAGAGACCCAAACTTTTATTGTACATGATATAGTTTAAATCTATCAATAATTTTAAATAATATATATTTAATAAGACTAGGTAATGATTGTTACAATTACAAACAAATAACTTAAAGGTACATAAAAATAATTGTAAATTTATAAATATAAGTGACAAAACTGTTGTCTATGTTAATGTTTACTAATTACAATAGTATGCTAAATAATTTTTTTTTATTTAGTAAATCAAGTTTGTCGACACAACGGCGATCCTCCATATCGAACAGTGACCCTGGAACACTAAAATTTGTTCTAAGCTCGGACCCTCGTTTATTGTTTCGATCCTTCTATTTATACAGGGTGTCCGGAAAATACGTGTACAACGTTTGACGACAGACTCCTGACGTCAAAATAGGTCGATCTAAGCCGACTTAGTTATATCCAAAATTGTCTCGTTTAGCCGGTAGAGGGCGTCAAAAAAACAAAAGTATAACAAAGTTGAAAGTATCTATTGTAAGAAACTAAGTAAAACAAAAACATTACTTAAGCAAATGTGTAAAATGACCGCCATCTTGCTGAATACACTTATTAACACTCTTTAAAAAATGATATTGGACCCTATCTAATGTCTCGGGATTATTAAAATGGTTGCCTGCATTTAAAATCCGTTGCAATAAATCATCGCGTGTGTTTACCGGAGTCTTGTAAACTTCTGTTTTAATAGCGCCCCACAAAAAGAAGTCACACATATTTAACTCAGGAGAACGTGGTGGCCATTTTACTGGTGCATCATTGCCTCTTCCAATCCATCGGTTGGGATATTGATGATGTAAGTATTGCCGAACGGCAACGGAAAAATGGGGCGGGGCACCATCATGCATATACCACATTTCCCTCCGAAGTAAAAGGGGCAAATTCTCCAGAAGAATTGGTAATGTGTCTTGCAAAAAATTTAAATAAATATTTCCATCTAACCTGTCTGGAATAACAATGGGACCAATAAGGTAGTGATCAATAATACCTGCCCAAATATTAATTTTAAAGTGATGCTGATGATGTGCAACTTTAATGGCATGTGGATTTTCATCGGAATAAATATGTTCGTTGTGCAGATTGGTTACCCCAGATCTTGTAAAGCATGCCTCGTCAGTAAACATAATTTTTCTACAAAAATTTGGAACAAGGATTCTTTTGTTTCTAATAAATTGACAAAATGTAAGCCGCATGGGGGGATCAGTCGTTAAAAGTTCCTGGACTTTTTGTATGTGGTAAGGATGTAACAACTGTTCTCTTAAAACCTCATTGACAATCGTTTTAGGAACATTTAACTCACGTTCTAAGAGACGGGTACTGGTACTTGGTTCTTCTTCAACTCTTTCCAGAATCATCTCTTCTGTTTCCACAGTTCGAGTTGTTCGCATACGACCCCTGACTTCAAACTTTTTCTCAAAACTGCCCGTTTCCCGAAGATGACGCTCAATATTGGCAAATGTTTGGTGGTTTGGTATTTGACGGTTAGAAAACCTCTCCATGTAAACCCTAACACTCTGACGCCCATTTTCTTGACAAAACCCGTATACCAGGAGCATGTCAACTTTCTGAGAGTTTATATAATTTTCCATTTTTAATGGTAAAATGAACTTGTAATTCAAGAATGTTGATCGTATACTTGAGTAAATTTCATAGACTGGTGACAATTTGTCAATAATTGTCAAATTATTAAACGCCATAGCAAAAGGTCACTTAAAAAATTATTGTTACAGGTAATTTCTTTTTAATATTTACAAATTTTTGACGCCCTCTACCGGCTAAACGAGACAATTTTGGATATAACTAAGTCGGCTTAGATCGACCTATTTTGACGTCAGGAGTCTGTCGTCAAACGTTGTACACGTATTTTCCGGACACCCTGTATATTAAACTAAAGTTTTTTTAGCGTCGTGAGAGTAAAATTATTTTAAAAGTAAAGAATACATGATAATTTTGTAACAGAATTAGTAATTTTACCACGACGTTGCTAAAAAAGTTTCACTTAAGACCATACCGACCGCTACCTTGATTTGTATTATTTTAACAAAAACGGCAACTTTGGTTTCGTCGCTTCTTCTACAAATAATTTGATAATCGATTTATTTTTTTACCAGTACATTTATACATTTAGAAAAGAGCGCCGTTCGATGTGTGAGAGTACGATGCTATGATTGGAGCGAGGATTGACGTTGTGTCGGCACCCTTATGGAACAACCAATAAACTTTTGAAATAATAATAATAAATATACACTAGGATTATCCTTATAATTGAACACATTTTTGTAACACAAAATTAACATTGCAACATTGGGGTCTGTATGACCCGAAGGACACAATTCAGTTTACGATAGCTAAACTGGATTTTTATTAACTTACTTGCATTTTTTTTTTAATTCAAATAACAAATAAAACATAAATATTTATTTTTTTTTATTGTGGTCAAATAGACCCGATGAACACAGCAAGGTTTAGAAGTTAAAAATGCTGGCTGGTTTTTTTGTAAATCTACAATAGGTTAAAATTGAAATAATTAACATAACAGACAATAAACATAATATCGAATCCGATTTTGGGCAGTTTTTAATATAACGCCTCAGGGGTGCTAATGATCTTCTGAAAAGATACAGTTAATGTTAAAAGTTGATATCTGGAATGGTAATTAAATTCAATTTCCTAATATAAAGATTTAAGGTCAAATTACAATGGCAAAGATCTGAAAATTTTGGGGTAGAAAACTACACTTAGGGTTGTTTTTACAATTGTTGGAAAAACTATTTCACAGTTATACCTGGTATAACACGCAATGCATTTAAAAAATGTTAAGATAGTTTATTCTCTTGCTAGATAACCTATTAAAACGTAAGTTGTTTATGAGCAAATTTAAATTGTCTTTTTTAAAATGTTACAAAACCTAAATGTATTTGAATCAGATAGTGACGAGAAAATACAAAAATTGGAGCAACATATTCTATTTTTTTCTTTATTTATATTCACGAATATACCGGATAAGTTATTCTCGGTTTAATTCTCTCCAAACCCTAACTATGCTTTAAGTGGGGATTATAAACGCGGCTCTTATAAGCATAAAATGACAGTTTAATCGTATAAGTGCCTAGCAAACTAAATCTTATCTAAAGTATGCTTATAAGTTAGACTGCACTTAATGTGCCAATTTGGTTGGCGTCACAAAAAATTTGTTAAGAAACTGTACTACTTCTATCTCGAGATGTCAGGTTTTCAGGCTACTTGTCTGTCAATTAATTAATTATTTGATTGAATAAAGATGAAATTTCATTTCATTTTAAATTTGTTCCACGCAAAGCTTTATCTATTCCTTGTAGAAAAGTTTTACCATTGCATTAGGATTTTTATTTGCTAGTGTTGAGTGTCATCTCGTGTGTAACATAAGTTTGCTATTAGGAAACAGGTAATTTTAAATTAAAATCTTTGAGAAATGTAGTTAACTCCGAATTTAAAACAAGTTAAGTAATTTTGTATATTGCACTACGTGGACGCATGATACAAGATGACGTTGGCATAACATGAAAATGTTGTAACTTTGCTAAGTGTTATGTTATTGTTGTTGAATAACTTATTATATTTATAACCGTATTTTGTAAAATTTATATTTTGAGTCAACAACATTTAAATGTTAAGCCTATGATGAGCAACTTGCTGTTTTTTGAATATATAATTGCAAGTGTTTTTAAAAGTTATTGTCTTGGTTTGTTTTGGTTTGAAGGTGAAAAATTTTTTTCAAATCGTCTTCTAGGTGTTACAATATCACATAATCTTTTCTGGAACAACCATGTGGTTGACATAGCTTTGAAAAGATTTAGAAAATTAGGATTTCTTAATAGATTTAAAAAGTTTTTTTACTTCTGTTCAAGTTTTGCATGTATATATAAAACTTATATTTGTTTTTAAATTGAATATTGTATTCAAGTATGAGGAGGAGGAGCATTAGAAACTACATTATCTCTTCTAAACTTTATTCAGAAACGAACGATTTAGATCATTGCTGATCCAAAATTGACAAATGATTTAGATACTTTAGAACAGAGGCGTAATGTTGCAATTTTTTGGATTTTTTATAAATATTTTACTGGACATTATTGAAACAAAATACAAAACATTTTGCCATCTAAACAAATTTTTACTTGTAGTACAGGGTTTGCTAGGAGTTTTAACAAATATTTACTGATAGTTTTGAAAGAGATGTAAGATCCAAATTTTTAAGGAAACAATTTTTGGCCGTACTATAAACTTCTAAGTTCAGTATTTTCAATGTTCACAGACTGCTTAAATCTAGTTTTTAATGTGCAGTTGCAGCAAGAGTGGTTTCATCTCGTTGAAATTCAAAGGAATTTTTATGTTGTTTTGGCTTATTGTGTAATTACTAAGTATCACATTTTAAAAATAAAAAAAATAAATAAAAATTAACTTTGATAATACTGCTAATAACAATTGTAAGCTAGCTGCCGCGTAGCCTTTATTCTATTGCAACGCTGGTAACTTACATCACTGGTTGGATTCACCAATTTTGGGTATATTACAAACTACTAGAAATATTATTGATCTATATAATCTCTATAAAAAGATTTAATAAATTTGATTGTAGTTGTGTGTAGAAATTGGTTTTTGTTTAGAAGGTTTTAAATGGTTTTGATGTAAAGCATTAGATGTGAAAGTAAACATTACTTTAGTCTTTATTGTTTCAATTTTGAGGCTTTAGGATATCTTTAGTTTGGCGGTTTAAAGGTTATTAAGGAAGTAGGTTGTGGTTGCCTGTCTATAAAATGGTAGTTTACTTGCTATAAGATCAAACAGCGGCATCTCTTTGAGTTCTATTTGATAGTAAACTTAATCTTTCAGTTTTTTTTGTGACGACGGCTTTGAATCTACGGAATTTTCTTATAACAAAGTTGAGTTTTTTTGAATATTTCTATATAGAAACATTTATTTCGTGTAGATAACTGCTTTTTTAGATTGTTTTTTGCTGAGATAGATTCCGGTTAACTTAAGAGTTTGGTGTAATAGTTTTGTTTGGTGCTTTTATAAGCGGTATGATGATGTTAGAATTGATTAATAATTTGCCGTTATAAGTTTGATTTAATAAATATTTGATTTTGTTTAGTTTATGAAAGCTATTTATGTCCGTCTGTAGATTTTCAAGAAAAAAATAAAATATTAAAAATAAATAATGTTCCATATCTCCAAAACCCATGTTTATTAAGAGTTTTTTGTTTGTTGTGGTTTGTACTACCACCCCCTTAAATATTTTACATTTTTCTTTAATACCATGTATATACATAAGTCATAGATGACCTGTTTTTTTGGTACATATATATTTGGATAGTGTGTAGTCATACCGCTAGCAACAATTGCAATGTAGAATCTGGGCGTTTTTATTTAACGGTAGTTTATAGATTATAGAGTTTAGTGAGTTCAGTAAGAAAAAGTATTTTATATTTATTTGTTATTAAAAGTAACTGTACGTTTGTCTTTTTTCATACGTCTGACTGATAATGGTGCATACTTTAGAACGATAAGTTTTTCTTAAACAACATAAGCACAAGATGTAGATTTTAATAAATTTTTTAGCGCTGCTCTGAGCAGAAATATGTTACTTTAGATTTTTTAAGGTTTTTTTGTTTGACCTTTAATGGCAATCTATTATTAAAGTGAAATCTTTTTTGATTTCATTTTTTATTATGGATCTTTTTTAGTCTCCGTTATTTTAAATCTTTACAGGTTGTTGGTTTTTGTTAGAAAAATAGTTTTTTTAATACAGTTTTTGGTTGATCTTTTCATTTGCTAGTTAAATTAAGTTACAAATTAAGCTAAGTGATTTTTTGCATTTTTTCTAGCAAGCTCAACATTGTTTGAACTAAATTAATACTTGAACTTAAATAGTTAGTTAGCTACCGCACGTTTAGTTTTGATTGCTTGTTTGTATTTTTTTTTTTTTAATTTTCAATGTATTTTTTAAAGTTGGATCACTGTTACTTTGCACATATTCTTTATGAAAAATAATTTAATAAAAATGTCGTTAAACATGGCTACAATAAAATTTCAGTTAACTCACTTTCGGTGCAATAAGTTAAAAAAAATTATTTAGCTATAGTTTGGCATCGGTCTTAATAGTACTTTAGTATGTACGTTTATTATATTAATATTTAGCTCAATATACAACGCAAGATTCAAGTACTAAGTTGCTGTTTTAAAGGATTATTACTGTTAAACGTAACACTAAAATTACAGATTAGTAAAACATTAAAATTAAAAAAAAAAAAATTAAAACTTGTAATAAAACATACATTAAAATTTCTTTTAACGATACGATACACAGAGATAATAATACATTTAAAATAAGTTGGCTGCAGATACCTCACAGTGTGTTTTAACTGATTAATGACTAAATAGTATAGCACTATAACTTAGTTTATGTTAGGTTAGGTTAACTATTTGCAAGTTAATAATTTTTAGAAATTCTGATTTGTTATCAGTTAGCCAGTGTTCAAAAATAACACTAAGTATATATTCTTTTCGAAATAAAAAATGATAGAGTTAAAATTGATCATGTTGAGAGTGGCTTATTCAGATATTGTTTTGAAGTCTTTGTTTATAGATGCTACAGATTCTAACCTAAAAATTTCAAGACGATCTGCGATATTTGTCAATATGGTCTTTAGAACTTTACGGTGAGATAGCTCAGTTATAGAGCGTTAGTGTACCACGCTAACAGTCCCGGGTTCGATTTCGAATATGACTAAAATAATAACTTTGCTCTTTATCCACCGGGGTAATTCGGAAGTCACTTAATAAGCCGTTGGTCCCATCAACCCCCTTCAAACAAGTCGTAAGACTTCTGGGGCGATGTAAAATAGCTGTAAAAACGCGAAAAGAAAGTATGAAATATGAAAGTTTGTAAAACTATGAATTAGACTTTAGTTATTAGATATTTGAAAAAGTTTATTAATGTAAATTATAAATAAAGTTGGCGTAAAAGCTTAACCTTGAAGAACATCAACATTTATGATTTTGGGGCGAGAGTTAAAACTATTAATTTTAACTATATTTTTTTTTTGTGAAGAAAACTATGAATGAGATTTACAGTTTTTTTATCAAAATCTATACAATGAAGCTTGTTGACAAGATTAGGATGCCATACTCTATCAAACGCTTTGGAAATGTCTAGAGCTACTGCAAGAATTTTCTCTTTTTTTTTTTTGTAGAAATAGGTTGAGCATTTGCAATTTTTTAACAATTAGGGAATGGTTTATTTTTGTATGTTACGCAAAAATTTTGGTCAAAATGGGGTGCTAATTCATATGCAAATGTTTTAAAAATGATTTTGAATTTTATCTACACCTGATGCCTTTCTGGTTTTTAAGTTAAGAAAATATCTTTTGAAAATTAGTTGATTAAAATGAATTAGACCCATTATTTTTCTACTACTACTACTATAGTAGAGTTAGATTAATTAGAAAATATTTGCTATTTTTTAACTAGTAACTAGATTATTTTAATTATTACGAAGAGGGGTATTAAACATTTTTTACTACCTGGCAATGAATTTATTATTTTATAAATTTTTTTGTTGTTTATGAAAAGCTGAGAAATTTGATTAGCTATGTTTCTGTCAATCATATTTTTTTCAGATTGTATTAGATTGTCACAATAATTACGAGCTAACTTATAATCCTGTTTAGTTTATTTGGAACAATTACTCATGTGGTTTTTAAATGTTTTTTTAATTTTTATTTATTGCTTGTTTTGTTTGAATTAAAAGAAGTACTTTTTTTTGGTTTAATTACAGAGATTAGGTCAAAATTTTTAATTATATTTTGAATATTTTTTTTGCTGCAATATGTGGATCATTAGAATATAAATAATGAGTAGTTTAAGCCTTAAACTAAGTCAATGTCGATGTTTGGTTGATTAAATTGATTAGTGGAACAGGCGAGGATTTGTTACGCCAATTTATTGTGATATTGAATTTTTTTGTTTTACTTAGTTGGTACATTAGTGTCTTGTTGGTGGCCTTGTTAGACTATGAAATTCTGAGAATCTTTCTCTAGCACCACATTTTGAATGTTTTTAGGTTTTTGATGTTTTTTTTTTTGTTTTCCAGACTTCTATTTTATATAATAAGGTAGAGAATATGTAGTACTTTAATACTCAGTAACTTTTCTACTTTTAGTAGTACTTATTCTATATTTTAATTATTCTAAACTTTGGTTTTTGCTATGTTTATATACTGGCTATATCTTTGACAGTTTGTGTTTACTGATTCAATTTGGGGCGAGAGATCTGCTATATATGCGGTCAATTAAGATGTTAGTATTGTCGGCAAAGCGTATGTTAAAAGTTATGTTATGCTTCTTCTGACAATGCTTCTTCAAAGACACTTTTACAGTACACAATAAATAGCAGAGCTGAGAGTACGTACTTTTTTCTGACTCTCCAACATATCTCAACTTTTTCACACAAATCTTTTAATTATTTATAAATCTTTGCTGTTAATATTTTTCTTTTTTAGTATCTCTAACATTTTTTAAATTTTATAGTATATAGTATATATCTAGACACTCTTGTCTTAATATGTTTTCTTTTAAATTGTGCCCTTGTGGTTTTCATACTTTTACTGATACCTATCTGGGCATTAAAAATATTGTCAATAAAAAAAAAAAACTTACAATACAAGAAAAGTTTAGTACTAACTGCTTTAGAATTGAATTGCATAAAAAAAATAAAAACTAGTGACAGATCCCAAGAAATGGTCAAGAAGGTGTTAAAATAATTCAATTAACATGTAATGTCATTTATGTTATTATTAACTGGATTCACGTTCCGTACAAACAATCATTTCTTCTTAACAGCTGCTTTAGATTTCTATCAGTCTTGCTTTTTTTTTAATTAACTTTCAATTAATTTGTTTTCATTGATTAAGTTCTAGTCTTATTTTTATGAGGACAAAGTATTTCATTTTATATTTAACTCGGTATTATTTTTAATGCCACTAAGCAAAACTAAATATTTTTTAGATTTTCAATTTTTTGGGCTGTTTGAATTATAAAGGTGTTTTATTCTTTTTTTAATATCATATGCTTTATTTCTATTTCAAGAATGCTGTTTTGTATATCCAATTTATCACAGTAAATCAAATTATTTTTATCAATAAATTTTAGTTTCTGTTGCTTTTGGCACAACTTAGGATGATATATTCAGATACCTTATTCAAATATCGAATATTCTTTACACGTTAAAAATATTTTATATTTATTTATATTTTATTTATAATTGACAATGTAATTAAATCCACACTGGTCGTCTGTGCTATTACGATTAATTTTTCTAATATATAATTAAAAAAAAAATGTTTAATATTATATTAATGATGTCCAGCTAGCTATTAAATAAAAACTCATTTAATTTTCAATATATTTTTTTCTGGTCCATTGAACTTTATTGCTTCTCTACCTAATTGTGTAATGAATTGCATTCAAAGCAAAATAAAAAAAGTGCCATAATAGATGTTATCCAAGGTCCTGTAAGTGTGTCCGCGCCTACAGACCAAGAGACGCGCAGTCTGCGAAGCGCAGCGATCCTTTTTGGAAACGCGTGTCGGTTCAAGCAGGATTGTTAAATAGCAGTAGTCCCGTACGCGTCCTGCCACCGACGACTCCCGCGGAATATATCTCGCGCAATACTTCTAAACACGTGCATGCGAATTATTATGAACTAACACATATCATCTGGACATATTTTACTAAAGGAATATTATTTTTACTGTTATTATTATAGACTTATTTAATGTTACTGACATATCTAATTTTTGGTAAGAAGAAAAGTTTTAATTATACTGTGATTTAATTTATAAGTGTATATAGTTATTTGCCATTGAAAAGTAAATTGTTGATTTTATTGCGAGATTAAAAATATTGTCTAGATCCAATCTTTCTAATTTGTCTATTATTAAAGTATATTTAAAAAATCTAATAACAATATTATAACATAATCTTAGACAACTAGCATAATAAAAATAATGTTTTTTTTTATATCAATTTGATTGAAATTATCTTAATTTTTTTAAGTTAGTTTTTTTAAATTTGAGTATTGCTATAATTAAATAAATAAATTTATAAAAAAAATTATCACTTCTTTTATTAATTTGTAAAATGAAGATGATATAAACTTGGTGGTAACACAAAACATTTTTATTAAATTGGTTATCGACCTTAGTTTACCCGACAATAATGTACTTGATAATATTATTGATTTTATGAATTTTCTATGATATAGTTTTTGAAATAAAAGCACTTAAAGCATTAACTTTGTTTTAAGAAAATACCCTAAAAATTACATATATAAAACACTTTATAAAAGTTCTATTATTATCACACACATGTTATATTCTCAATTGTATTATTGTTTATTTATCGATTTAATGCGCACATTAAAAAATAATTTGTGAAATAAATTGGTTATTAAATTATATAAATAGTAAGTATTAACTCATATAAGTTAAGTTAAAATTTATATTTTGGTGAATTTATATTTTATATTATTTTCACTTTTTTCACGTTTGTTTTTAATTATTTTTAATTTAGTTATTTAAAACAATATTTTAAAATAAATGTAATAATATTTAAATTTTTGAAGCGTTCTGAAAATGTTATGCACTTAACAAAAATAAAATAAATAATTAATATAATGTATACAATAATAATGCTCTAATTATAAGAGTATTAGAATTTGTTTTTTAAAACAAGGTAAAATCTATGATTGAGCACTACTTATTTATTGTGCAAAATATTTTGTATTTTTTTAGCAACGGAAATGTGTAAACGTTATAAATTGCACAAAAATCTATTAACTATAATTTTTATTATCAACCAATTATAGCTTTGTGTCAAGTCGTTTTGAGTAAAATAAAATTAAAATTGCTTTGTATTTAAGAAGTTGCATAGTATATTAGTAAATAATTGTTTGTTTATATTGTGTATCAATTTGTAACTTGAATAATAATTAGGTTTTAGTATTATTATCATTTTCAGTTTCTTTAAACAAAAGAGATACTAAATGAAACTGAATATTTAATTAATGTTTGTATAAGTAAGCTATAAATTGAATCTATTTACAAGATTTTTATATTACCAGTTCTGTGATATGTTTTTTGTTAATCATAATAAAAAAAATTGTTTCTATATAAAAGTTAGACAACATTTTATTATATTGTATAATAAAATTAATAAACATTTTTTCTTCAATTCAAAGTGTAATTATATTATTAGAATAGAATAATTTAGTAATGTTAACAAAAGTTGGCAAAAATGTTTCTAATAAAACTAACTAATAAATAACAAGAGCACAGTTTGATGAAAAAATAATTTAAAAAAAATAAAAAAATAAAATAAAACAATTAATAAGTTTTTATATAATGTCTGATGAAGACTGAGGTTCAATCAGAACTGCAGTCCTAGTGTAACGTTCAACTTTATCAATTATGTTATAAATTTATTAGTTCACATGATTATATTATCATAAAAGGAACATGTTTTAAAAATATTAATACAATAATCTATAAATATAAGTTTATTATAGAATTCATTTTTTTTAACGATTTGTGGCTTTTAAAATCAGTGTGAATGTCTCTCTGCAAAGACACGGCGACAATGTAAAATGTACTTACATGGTAAAGTGAGTATTTGCAATGATTCAAAAGCATTTGTACGTTTGTTTCTGTAAGTAAGCCTTTAACAATATATGTCGTTCTTTTCTGCAAACAAAATATTTTATGGATATCAGTATAGCAGTCTCAGGTCAGGGACTGCGCTAGGCTGTACGCTAAGCGCTGCTTCAGAGCGCAATTTTTCAGGAGGCGCCGTGGCCTTTATTGAAATTGACTCACATTTGTTTGTATTATGTTTTTTTTTTTTTAACTCAAATTTGCGCATGGGCGGAAATATTAATTTAAAAAAATTGTGTTAGAACTTGACGACTGACTATAAAATAAATAAATTGTCAACATAATAACTTTATTAATTCTGGAAAACACATAATTATTATACTAATCTTAAAAATATTAAAATTTTAATTTGGGTTACTGCTACCAATTTAAAAGATTTTTAAAAAGACATTATGTATTTTCTTTATGATTACTATTGTTTGGCAAAAATAACCTTAATAATAATATTATATTAACGGCAAATCATTTGGTGAAAAAATAAATTGATTATCAAATTATATGTGGAAATAGGAATGACGCTAAAATAGCTATTTTCACTAAAACACTGGAAATCAAGATAGTGGTCGGTATACTCTTAATTGTATTATTAAAAAATTATTTATAAGTTGCTTATTCTGCAAACATTTTAAAATATATAAAATATATAAAATATATAAAGAAGAGACGCAATGTCCTCTAATGAGACAGTTGTAAAGCAATAATTTCGAATAAAACCTAGTTAAATAAATAAATTTATAAGAATGCCACAACGACATATGTAGCGCTCGTTACTATTTGTTCAATCGGACAACCCAATAATAACATTAAAAAATCAAATTTATGAAAAAATTATCCTAAACTAAAAACATATAAATAAATAAAGCCATACTGATGAGAGGTAAACCTCGAAACGCGTCTATGGATGTTTTTAGTTTAGGATAATTTTTTCATAAATTTGATCTTTTAATGAAATGAATTAATTGAATCACAGCGGCCAAGGGTCAAGCATAGACAATTGTTTCGGTTCTACAAACCTCGTCAGTATGCCTTGTACGACCACGGCATCGCATGATAGCGAAGACAATTTTTTAAAAATTGCAACTAGATGGCAAACCAGTCTTTCGTTTGATTATTTATGATTTTTTAATGTTATTTTAAAATATAGTTACAATAATTTATTCTATCAATATTGTCAAGTTTCTGTATATTGATGTGGAGACCAAATTACACTGCTATAATTCATAATAGATCTGACCAGAGACCTATAAAGCGTCAGGTATGCAAACGCGGTTTTATCGTTTGCCATTCTAGTAATAAAACAATTTTATGGCTTTACCGCACATTTTTTCAATGTGGTTATTAAAGGAAAGTTTAATATCAAGTATTATCCAAAAATTCTTAATTTTACTTAAAGGTTTGCACATTTGCAGGAATAAGATATATAAATTTTAATTTTTGTTGATAGTGTACGGCTAACTAAAAAACTATATATCAGTTTATAGTATTTGTTTCTGATTATTGCATAGTTTTATACTTTTTTTTTACAGCTGTTGTTGTGTTGCGGGTGGTGTGAATTTCTTGTGGTGTCTACAACAACACCAGTAACAAAATACAAAAACTATTGTACAAATACGATCTTAAAGCTTCACTATCTAACCTTAACACCATCAAAAATAACATCTGCAATCAAAAACATACATCAGACAAACTGACTAAATCAAGAATATACCAAATCAATTGTCAAGATTTCACAGCTTCATATATAGGACAAACTGGTAGAGCACTTAAATACAGACTCAAAGAACTCACACACAAAAATCACAACTCCACTTTTTCCAAACACTTACAAATACACAAACACACTTTTAATATCAAAAACAAAAATAATATAAAACTCCTACACCAATGTAAAAAAGACTTAAAAATGACAATACTAAAATCATATGAAATAGACAAATTAAAAAACAATAAAAACTACAGATGCCTGAACGAACAAATCAATAACCCATACCAACATCTATACATTTTTAAAAAACAATAACTACACTACACTTAATCACTCAACATCAATAACCACACTACACAATAACCAATCAATGTAACAGTAACCACAACGTATTCACACCACCAGCAACACACAACAACATCTGTGAAAAGAAAAGTAAGTTTTGTTAATAAAATCATCTATGTAACTCATATATATATTTATAATTTATGTAATATTTTTAGAACTGATGATGGCTTAACAGCCGAAACCGGTCTTAATAAAAATTAAAATAACTAAATCAGCACAATAAAGTATACATAAATTTTATTAAAATAACCTAACCTCAAATATATCAGTTTATTACTAACATGCAAAAACCCATTGTTAATGTTTCAATCAAGATGGTGTGACTTACTTAATCTTAGGCTTTAGTAAAATCAGTGTAAATGGAATCCACTTATAGTTTATTTTTAAAAGCTGATTGATAAACCAGAAGATTAGTAGTAGTTAGCGACCTTCGATGAAACCATGCAGCTTGCTGCTTATCGTTTGCTTGCACATCCATTACGTTGAGATATGATTGAGTCTGACTATTTAGTTGATTACATTATTATTATTAACGTTGCCAGATTTATGTATAAATAAATGTTTTGCAACGGTCAAACAATAGTAAAGGGTGGTTTTTTATAGGTAAAGAACTTTGAACTGAAATGAAACTCATAAAAATTATGTCAACGCCATAGTATTGGCTTTATTTGAAAGATAAATATATGCTATTACACCACTTATTATACCACTTTTTTTAAGCAGCCGGGGCCTTACATTTTCAATAACACGGCAAATGTTGGTTTCTAGCTGATCCAACGTCATTGGTTTTATTGGCAAACACTAGCAATTTTAAATATCCTCACAGAAAGAAGTCTACATGTGTAATATCACACAATCGTGGAAGCCAATTCACGGGTCCGTTACCCGATATTATGCGGTCAGCGAATGTTTTCTGCAATAAATTGATTGTTGGAACGAAAACTCCTCCACATTAACGTCATTTAACTGGGGAACGAAAAAGTCAATAATCATGGATGTATAGCGCTCTCCATTGACTGTCACGTGTTGCCGTCATAATTTTTAAAGAAATATGGGCCAGCTCATAAAGCACATCAAACAGTGTGTTTTTGTGGATGTAACGGCGTCTCAATAATTGCTTCTGGATTTTTTTGCTCCAAATCTGGTAGTTTTGTTTGTTTACGTAGCCATTGAGCCAAAAATAAGCCTTATCGCTGAACAAATATTTTTGGTGAAAATGAGGATTAAGAACAATCTTGTTTTTGGTTCATTCTCCGAACGTACGACGCACATATTGGTCACGCGGCTTCAGTTCTTGCACGAGCTGTATCTTGTAAGCTCGCAAACCGAGATTTTTTTGCAAAATCTTTTACAAGGTGGATGGACACAACTCCAATTGCTGTGCAGAATGGCAAATTGACTTATTTTGGTTCACCTTAACACTACGCTTTAAAACTGCAACAACTTCTTTAGTGCGCACTGTGCGACGTCTGTGAGGATGCATATTATCAATCAGACTATGCGTAGTGCAAAAAATTCTAAAAAACATCTTTTACAAACATAATTTTTAAGTAACACGCTAAGCCATCTGGGCCAGACGTTATAGAATTCTTTATTGTTTTAATTAGCTCTATTCTGTATGCATATTCTTCTTTTTCTTCTTCTTTCAGCCTGTAGAAGTCCACTGCTGGACATAGGCCTCCCTCATCTGTTTTCATGTTGACTTGTTCTGTGCTGTTTGGTGCCATTGTTTTCCCGCAATCTTCTTAATATCGTCCAAGCATCTTTTTTGTGGTCTTCCTTTGCCTCTTTTAGTTGTTTTAGGGCGCCAATGAACTGTTCTGATTTTCCATCTTGATGAGTCTTGTCTAGCAACATGTCCTACCCAGTTCTACTTTAGGTTAGCGATGCGATGGATAACATCGGTGATTTTACTTTGCTTTTTTATTTCTTCAATCCTTATTCTGTCCCTTAGGCTTAGAACAAGCATAGTACGTTCCATTGCTCGTTGTGTAACCCTAAGTTTTTCGGCGCTTGCTATGGTAAGTGCTATTGATTCCATGCCGTACGTTGTGACTGGCAACACACATGACTCGTACACTTTACGTTTTAATGGTTGAGGTATTTCCGGGTTTTTCAGGATATGCCCCAACTTTCTAAATGCAGCCCAGCTTTGTCTAATACGCCTTGTGATTTTTGCCGTTTGATTGTTTTTGCCCAGTGTAATGAGCTGGCCCAGGTATATATATATATATTGTTGTACTGATTCTACTTGTTCATTGTGAATTGTGATTGGTCGGTTGTCAGGGTACATTACCTTGGTTTTTGAGAAATTTATCATAAGACCAACATTTTCTGACTCTCTCTTTACATCTTCTAGCATGAATTTTAGGTTGTCTTTATTATCACTAATTAGAACAACGTCGTCTGCAAATCTTAGGTGGATGAAGTATATTCCATCAATTTTTATTCATTTTGTTTCCCAATTAATTTTCTTGAAAATGTCTTCTATTGCGAGGGTGAATAACTTTGGTGATATGGGGTTACCCTGCCGTACTCCTCTTAAAAATGGTATGATTTTGGTGATCATATCCTCTTTAATTTTTACTTGTAATGTAGCGTTATTGTAGATGTTCTTTAGTAAGGTGGAATATCTGGAATCAATTCTAGCTGCGTTTAGAGCTCTCATGATGGCCTACATCTCTAGGGTATCAAAAGCTTTTTTATAGTCTATAAAAGCCAGATGTAGGGTGATATTCTATTTGGCACTTTTTTCTATAATATTACGTAGTGTTTGTATATGGTCCATTGTACTATAACTTTTTCGGAATCCTGTCTGTTCTACTGGCTGGTAGAAATTTCTTCGATAGTCGATTGGTAATTATTTTTGAAAGTAGTTTATTTAACTGTGACAGCAGGCTTATCGGTCTGTAGTTTTAAATGTTGGTGTTATTTCCTTTCTTAAAGATTAAGATGACCTCTGCATTTTGCCATGTAGTTGGTATTCTGTCTTCCTGTAAACATTTGTTTAGTAGTGTTCTAGTAGTTTCTTAAAGGGTTTCTCTACCTAGTTTGATCATTTCGATGGTGATTTGATCTTTTCCTGGTGCCCGCTTGTTCTTCATTTGATTTAGAGCGTTTTTAATTTTAAATGTATCTATATCCGGCATCTCCTCTGAACCAGCATAATTCACTATCGGCTCATTGTCGTTATTGGCTGGGATGATTGATTTATATAGGTTTTTATAAAAGTTTTCTATTATTTGAACTATTTCCGACTTTCTAATTTCTGTAAGCCCTTGTTTGTTTTTAATTTTAATGATTTTCACCTTTCCATTCCGTAACTTAGATTGTAATACTTGCATATGTTATTCTTTGTGTATTATACGATCGTATGTTTTTTCGTACTTGTTTCGATATTTGTTTGTTTAGCTTTAAATAGCTTGGTGAATTTCTGTTTGTAGTTTATCTTTGTTCTATTAGGTTGAGAGTGTCCGCGGTTAGTCGCTTGTCTTTGTGCGATTTAGCCTTCGTACAAATCTTTTTGGTACATACCCTGATGTCTTGTGTTACTTTCTCCGCTATCTGGTTTAATTTCATACTCTCTAGTTGTTCAATATTATTTAGTTTGCTAGCCAGTTCATCATGATATTTGGATTTGTTCTGTTTCAAATCTTCCGATGTACTGTAACTTTTCTTTTGGATAAGCTTGTTTCTGGCGCTATTGGTGTTTATATCCAGGGTGGCCCTGACGAGCCTAAGATCGCTGCCCGTATGGATTCTATTTATGCATATTGCTAGCTAACAATATTGTTACAGAGCAAGGTTGCTTAGCAATTTAGTAAAAAAACGTAATAAATACACAATATTGCTTAGCAACCTTCCTCGATAACGATATTGTTAGCTAGCAATATGCATACAGAATAGGGCTAATTGTCTTCAAACAAATCTTTATTAATTACATAAAATGTATCCTGATTAACATTTGGTACAAAGCTAAAATCAGATAAAGTACATACATTATCTACATAATCAGATGAAAAAAAAAATGGTAATCGAAGTTTTTAGTTTATATAATATATTATGAAACACATTGACAAATTCATATCATTTGTATTAAATATGTCATTTCAATTAACATTTGCTAAAAAACTAATCAGTTAAACATTTTTAAAATAAAGGCCTTTGTCTGCTTTTTTGAATAGTTATTTCTATTTCTATGCAGTATGCTTTGTGACTTGGAATGAGTTGATGTATCCGTATGAGCCGTTTATTAACTTTGTTGCTTGGCTTGATGGAGCTGCTAGTTGAACTTTTATATTGTCGTTGTACCATTTAGCAATTGTAATGATGATTTGTTAAGACATACTTTCAACTGTATCACAATGAATCTGATATTTATTTAACACTGATGACGGTGGTATGTAGATTTTACTAATAATTAAATTATTTTTATCTATTTAATGGACATGAATAACTGTTTGAGAGTTTCTGAGATATTGGGTCATTCACATATTTAATGAATAAATTTTTTTGTCTCTAAAGTTTACGTTCTTGGAGACCCTACTGAGTTTGTTAAAATTTTCTATATACGCTTTAGTCTTATCTGTTGGTATAGAAATGTGTTCTACAATTATTATGTTGTTATTATCGCGTATTATTTTTTTGATAAATCTGAACTACCAAAAACTACCTTTAATGGTTGGGGTTTTGCGACCAACATGTAATATTTTATCTGGTTGAGGTAATTTTCTAATAGGTTCAAATATTGGATGAGATTTTTTATTTTTTAATTGCTGAATTAGTCATTTCAATTTTGAGTTTGAGTGTCAATGTAATCTTTGCATAATTATATTCTTAAATGGAATAAAATTAGTTTTAAATAACTGTTCCAATGCTGCTGCATTACATATCGGAAACTTGAGATTTACAGAGCTTACATACAATTGATTTTATTTTTATTTTTTTATCTCCTCATTATTTGTTGAAACGTATTCACAATGCACCCACGCGTTACAAGTGGTAGGTTATAAATATATCTTATATTTAGAAGAAGGAATAAATTTTTTGCAATATAAATAATAAATTGTCATATTTCTAGAGTATATTAAATTATTAAAAAAATAATATAATTTAATTGCAACAAAAACTAATAATAGACATTGTTTCCTGCTTCACAACACAATAGGATCATTTGTGTTGACTAACATAATCGAGACAAAAGTAGACCTCGGAAAGGACTGTTAGCAAAAATATAAAATAATTTTTTTTCTAAAATTAAACTTGCAATTTCTACCTTACGCATTCGGCTACAAATGTATATAGTTTTTAAGCATACGCTTTAACCATAAAATTATAAACAAAGATTTAAATTAAAAACACATTTAAGTAACATTAAGAATGAAATAGGTTAGGTTTGTTAGCTTACAATAATTATTCAAATAAATTACGTTAGCACACAAACTGTTATTTTATTTTTATTTTTAATATTTTTAAGAGCCGATATTTTAGGGCTTACGTTTATGCTACTATTACACAAACTGTCATTGAATGTATACCTGGAATTAAACACACACATATATACTATCGCACCCGTTAATTGAAAGAATTACTAGGCCTAGTATCTGATTCAATCACACTCTCATATTAAATGTAATTATGGTTAAATAGACACTAATCATATATTAGACTAACGTCTTAAGTTATTATTTCTTTAAAAAAAAATGACGAATCTGCAACAAATTATGCGCGAAGATTTGAGTTAGGCGCTTCAAACAGTTTAAAATGAGATATTGTAGTAGTGCAATTATAGCGTTCTAAATCAATATATAAATTAATTGCAGTGCTTTTCTCTATTTGACTGGAAGTATTTGATGTTCTTTTAAATTATTTTTTCTATTGTTGTAGATGGCATTAGTTTTGTATTTAAAATTGGCTACTTCTACTTTATTGAAAATATAGCCTTTGGTAACATAGACGATTCCGATGTCTCATAAGGTTTTTACAACGTCAAATTGTCTTTTTTCTAGGTTTGTAAATAATACTTTTTAAGTTACATTTACTATATGCGTCAAGTAACTAATATCCGGAGCATTTTTAAGAATTTTTTTAAGTTCTAAGAAAATAATATCTTTAATATCTTTGCTGATTATCCATTATTTTTATTTTTCATAAATGCATTCAGTTTTATATATTTTGGAATATTGATGTTATTCTTGATATTTCATATTTATAGCGTAATTTTTTAGCTTCGAATAATTTGATTTGAAATTTGATGGTTTTATTTTTTGCAATACATCTCCAAAATATACAAAAAAACGTATTCAGAAAAAAACTAAATATTTTTAATATAATCATTAAAGGCTTTTTCATATACATAATAATTTTTAATTACTTTAATGTTACATTATAAGCAGTTTCTTAAATTTCTGGGTGTATTCTCATGACCGAATGTTTATCGTTTGACATTATGGCTGATAATTTGTTGAAATAGCACTAAGACAGTTGAACGGCCAACGCTTCCAAAATTGTTGATATATTTTTTGCGTTAATTGATATCTACTTAGGCGATTGCCAGGTAAGACAGCTAAATCATAATTAGGTGTTTGAGTTAATGATCTATCTACTAAGAAATAACCTGCTTATTTCAAGGTTTTAAATTCATTTGGTTCGTCATAGATAGGACCGAATGGACGGTAATTAAGACACCCTACTATTTGAATTAAAACCGTATTAAACTCTTAGTAGGTTAAAATGGTTTTTTCTATAATTTGTTTTAGATGATATTTTACATTTTTAATTCTTGCTTCCCATAGTCCGCCCATGTGAGGTGAATTTGGGGGTGTAAAATGCCATTATATTCCTAATGTTTTTGTTGATTGCGTAGGTTCTAGTAATAATAGTGGATTCTTTGTTGGATTATCAGAAGATTTAAGCAATTCTGTAGAATTACTTGACAATTTTTTAAATTAATTCTTTCAGTAATGAGTAATTGATTTATTTCATCTTATAAGGTTGTGAGTTCAGTTATTGTGTTAGCGCCGGTTAATAAATCATTCATATAAAAATCTTTTTAGATCATTTTAGCGGCTGATTTAAATTTAATTTCTTGATCTATTGCTAATTGTTGAAGACAACGGGTGGCTAAACAACTTGCCGGAGATGTACCGTGAATTTCTGTTTTTAATTTGTATATTTTTACGGGTTTGTTAACATTTTCTCGCTATAGTATTTTTTTCTATTTAATATCATCAATGTGTATTTATATTTGAAGATACATTTTCTCTATATCGGCTGTAATAACAAATCAGTGCTTCTTGAATCTAATCAAAATTGAAATTAAATTATTTTGAATATTTGGTCCTACCATTAAAACATCATTGAGTGATAAGTTTGTGCTAGTTTTGGCTGAGCCATCAAATATTACTCTGATTTTGGTGGTTAATCTTGAATTTTTAACTACTGGGTGGTGTGGTAAAAAATATCCTTAATTAATTGAGATTTCTTGTATGAGATCGTTTGTATTTGTCTAAAAATTTTATATATTGTTCTTTCAATTCATCGTCTTTTTGTAAATTTTGCTCGGTATTTTTTAAACGTTTTAATGCGGAATTATATGAATCTCTTAAGTTTTGTAAATTGTCTTTGAACGAAAATTGTATTATAAATCGACATGATTTGTCTCTGGTTATTGTGTTGTTGTAATGAGGTTTACATGCCTTTTCTATTGTTGAATGATAAATTTTTGGTGGATAATTTTCTATTCTCTAAAATTGACTTATTTGATTGCTAATATCAACTGAAAAGTGACAAGTTGTCTGTTTTGTAACTGGGTTCTGCAATTTACCTGATACAACCCATCATAAATGATTATTTTGTAATACGAGTAGTTTGTATCCTAACTTATTTTGTTTTGGACATAAGATTATCCAAAAACTGTTGGAACCTATAAGCATATCTATTTTTCCATTTGAGTTGAATGTTGGATCTGCAAATGGATTTTTTTTTTAAATCCTTAACAATTAGTGATCAAATGGAATATTAGGATTTTTTTTGTTAATTTTAGCTAAAATTAAACATGACATTGAAGCTTGATATTTGTTGTAACGTGATTGAACGGTTGCGACAACTAGTTTGTCGATACTGGTTATGGCTTTACTAAGTCCTGGTACTAATATATTATGCTTCTGATATGTAAACTTATTTTTTTTACATAGTTTGTTAGTAATAAAGTTGGATTGTGATCCAGAATCAAGTAACGCTCTTCATTCGAATTTGTGAACATCCTGCTGTGGTGACGTAGTGCATTAGTTTAATACTTGATATTGCTGAGGTACGTCTGATTGTGATTGCTTATTAATATCTTGGGCATAGTGCGCTTGCGACCGTTGATAGTCAATGTGAAAAAGAGTGTTACGCTGAGAATTACATCTTTTGCATTGTGCTGTAGCTTCTTTTCTTTGACGAACTTTTTGTTCTAAAAACTTTTTGTATTAATATATTTGATGGTCAGCATTATGACACATTTTACAATTTGAGAATATTTGTGAGCTTGATGATTTCATGGTTTCTGATACATGATGCGTATAACTGTTGAGAACTGGTGTTTTGGCTTGTCTTTTATGACATGTGTGTTATCCCAATCCTTTTAAACAAAACATCTTTGCTCCAAAAATTTGAATAATTGTTCTAATGTTGGTAACTGACTTCTGGGACTTGCTAGATTCCATTGTTGTTTTGTGCTGCTGTTGAGCTTCTTTTGCACTATATATTTGACTGCTGAGTTCCAATGTTTAATAACTGGTAATCCAAGTGATTCTAAATTTCTTATGCGCTGTTTTGTATTTGTGTTTAATTTTTGAAGTTCAGTAACATTTTTGCCAACAGGGGCTGCTTCAAATAATGTTTTCATGTGTAAATTAATCATGTGATCTTTGTTGTCAAATTTATCTGTTACTATTTGAACTGCTATTGGATAATTTTTAGCTGTTACTGTGATTGCATCTACTTCTTGCAGTGTTTTGTCTTAAAAATAATAAAACTTTTGTATAGCTGATAATAATTGATTTTTATGTATTAATTTTCTAAATAAATCTATAAAGTTTTTTTTAATTTTCATAATTGTTACTGAATTGTGATATATTAATTTCTGGTAACGTAACTGATTCTTTTAAATTTGATAAATTTTTATGTGAAACTTGTAAATTTTAATTTTGTTAATTTTTAAATAGAATAACTTGCTTTTGTAGAGCTGATTCTGTTAAATAAAATGCATTTTCAAATTCTTCTTTATTGTTTTCGTATGCTTCTGGGTCTATACATTCTAATTTTGATTGTACATATTAATTTATATCTATCTATTCCAAAATTCTCGTAGTTTATTTGCTTTACTATTCAATGCATGCATATCTACAATTTCTGCTAACTCATTGGTTAGGAGTTTGTTTATAAATTTTTGAATTCTTGTTATGCTATTTTTTATTACTGCTTGTGATTGTTACAATTTTACATTTTTTTCTGTCATTTTATGTTGTTATATGTGATGATAATGCCGCTCGGAAATCTTTAGTCCTAAACGTTAAATCCGACTATGTTGCGTCGCTTACTCTGCCTTGCTTGCTACGTACGTGCTGATCTAATGCTGATTTTTATCCGGTTTGTACCATGAATGTATACACTTTTTTGACTGTTGTCATTATTTTATTATTTATAATATAAATATTGTGAATTGTACATGAATATGAAAATACTGTTTAAATAAATAATTTATTTAAATAGGTACTATTATATTGGCATACAGCACGTAACAGTTTTTGAGGGTAATTTGGATAGCTTGTAGAAACTTTGTTTATTACCTAACTAAATTTCAAGAAGCAATTTAATTGATTTATAATCGATACGACGGCCACTAGATTTATATTAAATATAATATTTTTTTTAATTAATTTAATTAGCGTTGCACTATATATTTAGGATAATTTAACTGCATTACACGTTTAAGCGGAACGCATTGCTTAATTATATTTTGGATAATAGTATTAAAATTTTCAACAGTATTATTGACTTTAGAACAAGACATCGTTTCAAGGATTATTTAATAGCTGTTCATTAATAGATTTATAAGCGGCTTTTCTATAATCAGAAACATAGTTATGCATTTGAAGATCATCATCGCATACGTTAGCAAATCCTACTGACGACTATGCAATGTGGTATTAGTTTTTATTTATATTATGAAATTCTATATAATCTGCTATACATAGTGCATGGTATAACTTATTTGATTCAGATAATACATTAAATTGAGAAGAATCCGGAATATTATAGTCACCACAAATTAAATATTCAGAATTAGGATGTGACTCACAAATATTTCCATTAACTTTAAAAAAGAGTTCTTTATTACTTTCAGCCGAAACAAGTTTTTTCTAACTGCAATTAAAACTCCACCATCTAAACTCTTATTACTAGTAAAACTAAACCGATCTTTCCGAAAAACATTAAAATCATAAAATTTTAATTCACTATCACATACACAATTATCTAATTTTTAATTATTTTAAATTTAATTTTAATATAAAATAGTTTCCAATAATACAATAACATAATATACACAACAATTAACTTATTTTTTGATTTGACAATTTTGGTTAATTCTATACATACTTTGTATCACCATTTTGTTTCTTTACATCTAATTTGAACCAAACTAGTTGTTAATTCAGCTTTAAATCTAATGTTTCCTTAAAAGTTCTTTGCGGTTTTTATTGGATCAATTGCTAGATCATTTGTAGGAAAAATAATCTTAACAGGTCGTGGTTTAGAAAATGGTTTGCCAATCCTTATAATTTTTGATGGTTGAAATGCGAATCCTGTAAGTTTAATAATTGCTTTGATAACAGCAGTATTTTTAATGATTTTTTCATCAATATTCCTAGAAGTCACTTCAGAAAGAAATTAAATATCATTACGTTATTGGCTCGACGAGTACGTTATTAAAACAAATTCTGATGTATGTCATTCTTTAAAAATTCTTTTTTCTCTATTTACACGTTTACTTTTACCAAAACAATCAATATGATGACATTCTTTACATTTGCCATGACATATAAGTGCAAATGATCTAAGGTTTATTCTAATTTTGCATATTTTGCAAGAGTTAATTATAGTGAAGAAAAAAAATATTAGATTCATTATTTTTGTGTTACTTCTGACGGAAACAACGTTAGTGCTTCTTTTAAGATAATTTTTGTTTTATTTTTAATTTGAATGCTAGCTTCTAGTAAGTATTAAAACTTTTTTGATTTTGTTCTACAGTCAAATACTTGAAACTTTTTTCCACAGTACCAACATTGTTAGTTATTTGGATTTATGAACGTATCTTTACGTCAAAACTAGAAAAATTACTTCAATTTTTCAATAAATTCCAGAGCTCAATTTTGAAGCTTTTATTTAATTTTGCTTCAGATGTACTACATACTACAAAATATTATAAATTTATTTTTAGTTTATATTCTTTTAATAACAAATAGGCATTTATTTTGTAAAGTTGTTGATTAACTAAAAACTCAACTTTTAATTGTTAATTCTTAACTTATGTCGAATTTTTTAAAAACTGTAGACAAATTAAACATAGATCGGTTTTTGGTGTTTCAAATCCTATGTTGAATTTGACGTTAGAATAATTTCTTCATAATCATCATTTTTAATTGTATGTGTGTTAGTCGGCATTTGCATCAATTTTAATATCAATAAAGATTTTATTTTAAGTTATAAATAAATTGGTGTTTCTACCTAACTTTTTTAGGTTATGTGACTTGATAGTTTTTACATATGGACGCCTAATATGTCTTTCTATTGAATATTGTTTCAAAGTATGGTACAATTATAAACTTATATCTATGGTTACTATCTACAATATTTTTTTAATTAAACATCACTTTCAAATTCTGTTTTACCTAGGGTCTCATTATTATAATGAATGTTGGCTCAAAAATTGTACACGTTTTTTTAAAATAAGTTATTTTTTACCAACACGTTGATAGTACTAATGTTTTATTGCAACTTGCAAAAATCAATAATTTTTTTGATTTTATTAAATTATTTTTTTAAATTTTTTATATGTATATATTTTTCTATAGCACTTTTATCAAATGTGTCGCAATATTAAAATTGTTGATATACAATTTATATTTTAACATTTGAAATTAATATTATGTAAAATGTGAAATAATTTAATTTTAATTATTTTGCGTTTATGTTCATGATAGCTTGACATGCTATTTAGTATTACTTGAGGCTTAAAAACAAGATTTTATTATTAATATAATACAACACATTGGACCCAATACGATACAGAACATTTTGTTTTTAAACGTTTCTAACAAAAGAAAATCCAATTAAATTGATTGATATAAACTTCAAATCTAGCGCATTTTATTACTCTTACTCGGAAGGACCTTCGGCTTGCTAGAATTAGGTTGGTGAGGTTTATCGAGTATGAAAATGCTGATTTCATTTATGTTTATAACTTAATTTTATACTCTCGCACTAATGACGTTTTTAGAACTTAAAAAAATTATTTTGTTTATTTCATAGGGATTTATTTTGAAATGTATGGCATAAATTATTTCTTTGAGTGTATCTGCATTATGAGATTCAATAGAGGACGACAAATTAGATTATCTGAAATAACTCCTAATTAATTGCAAGATAGATTGTTATCCGTTATTTGGAGAAATGAAATTAAATGTTGCGGCATGTTAGGGTTTGTATAAAGCTTCTAAAGTTATAAATTTGTTTATTAAATTTATTATAGGCGTAAAGAAACTGTACTATACAACTCACTACAATGGCTATTATTACCTTAGATGATAACAACTTGCTTTACTAGTTTGTGTCGCTTACTATACTGTTCTGTAACAATAGTTATTTTTTTCATTTATTAAATTTTAATAATTTTAAAATAAATAATTTTAGTATAATTTTATATATTAATTAATATATAGATTATGTTCTAAATACGTAGTCTGTGGGGTGTACCTACTAAAGGCCAAGTTTCAAGGTAGCATAAAAAATTATAAATATTGACTTCTGATTAGATTTTATATAATGAACAATAAAATGTTTTGTATTGTATTTGAAGTATTTAAATCAAAGTATTTTTTTTTTAATTTAATTAAGTTAAATTTTTTGTTTGTTCAGCATGTTGAAAGTGGATTATATTTTTTACAAATTTATTTGTGTTCTGGATAAAACTGATTTTTTAGAATAATACGCTTGGACTCAAATATTAAGCCGTGGTTCAGACGCTTTTGGTACGCCAATAGTAAGATTAACTTTATTACCTGAAATTAAAATACGGTATTACAATAAATTTAATTTCTACTAAATTTAAATGATGATTAAAATTGCATTAATTTGATATATTTTATTAGTGTAATGAGATTAGTATAGTTAGTTAATCATTTTAATAATTTGAGAGTCTTATTTTATTAACCGATTAACTATCATGCATTATGTTTTTTTTCTTTGGTGGTTTTGCTATCATGAGTACTCTTCAACATAAAAATTGCAGATTGGTTGTCTACATACAAAAAAGGTTGGTATCGTTGACATCTGGAATATAAAAAATTTCATTGATACGCTTAATCTAACTGATGTCATCAATTGAAGTTAAAGTGGTTTGATGCCGTTGCTTCTGAGTTAACCAAACAAACGGGCTACCGCAAATGATCAGTACTTTACTGGTAAAATGTTCAGATTGTTTTTCTTTTATATAGTCCAAGTTGGTATAGACATAGAGTTGATTATCTCTATCAAAGAAAATTTTGAATTTTTCAATTAAAATACCAAAAGGCTTGTTTAACCATTTTCTAATAATTCTTCATTGGTTTATTGTAGAAATGACTTAAATTGTTTACTGATTGAAAATTGTTGCTAGATACAGTATATGAGGGGTGTCCGGAAAATTTGTATAAAAAATTTGGGGCAACATGTCATGAGGAACAGCGCATCAACATCAAGTTTTTTACAAAGTTTACGAAGACAATTTTTTGAAAGAACTTAACGTCAACACGTGGTTAAAAAGGTTTCGTGAAGGCCAAAAAGACTAGAAAGATGACCTTTGCTCAGGACGCCTCTCCACATCGACTTCTAAGGGAAATGTTGAACGAATTCGGGTTTCTGTTTTAAAAGACCGTTTATTGACAATTCAGTATCATTCATAGCTAAGGATCTGTCAATTTCCAAAACAATCTTCCACAAAATTGTGACTGAAAATCTTAAAATGAAAAAATTGTTGCTCAAAAATTGTTACAAAGCTCTTGACTCTAGAACAGAAAACAAGAAGGGTTGCTTGCTATGAAGATTGGTTGGAAGCAGAGGAAAGTGAGAACTTTTTCAACCGAGTCATCACTGAAGACGAGTTTTGGTTCTACAAATTCGATGTGGAGCAAGCAGAGGTACCGAGAATAAAAAAGTTGCAAAAATCAAGGACTAATGTGAAAGCATTGTTGATTATTTTCTTTGATTCTATGGGCATTGTTCACTACAAATTTGTCCCTTCCGGCCAGACAGTAAAGCTGAGCTCGTGTTCGAACGGATTTGGCACAAAGAGACAGGTGGATCCTTCATCACAACATTGCGCTTGCTTACACTTTTTTTGTTGTGCGTGACTTTTTGGCTTGAAGCTTAATCACCGTGACAGAACACTTGTTTTATTTAACCGATTTTGCCACAGCAACTTTTTCCAGTTCCTAAAATGCAAAATGGTGTTTCGGGGGCGGCACTTGGGGGATGTGGAAGGCATCAAGGCAGCAACGACACGGCAACTAAAGAGTCTCACAACTAAAAACTTTCAGCAATCTTATCAACAGTGGACACGTTGTTAGTAAAAGTACATCTTGTCTTAGGGGAAGTACTTTGAAGAAGACCATATTGAAATACCTGAATAGTTGTTAAATAAAGTTATTATTCCATTTTTATACATATTATTCGGACAAATCTTGTACTACTAATTATTTTACAATAAGGAATAGATTTGTCTAATGGCTCATTCTTCAAAAACATTTTGTTGTTGCTTATCATTCTTTTCTTAATAAGAATTGATGTAGGGTAGTAACTATTAAAGTTAAAACGTTTAATTATCTTTTTTGTGTACTTAAGTTGGCTGACAAAAACATTATCTGGCTTAATGTTGATTTGCATTCCAAGATAATTCAAGCAGCAAAGTTAAAGAGCAATGGTTATAATGCTGTTTTTATAATAGAAAATGCATAGATTATTATTTGTGTTAACAAAAGTAAGTGTCTTTAAGAAATATGAAATCTTGTTATTCCAATTTTTTTAAACTTGTTTTAGACTATAGACACTTTTCTTCAGTTTGTCCACTTGCTTTGAGCTATCATAATAACTTTTAGGTTGGTACATACATATACATTTTTTTTTCTAAGAAATGAAATGTGGTTACCTTTTAACAATTGCGTTTTGCAATGCTAATTATCAGTCAAATTGGTGCATAACATGCCATAGGACTAAAACTATCAGTACAGATACCTTTTTTTGTTTTAATTTTCTTACAACAAAACGGACTTTTTAACTCTTGTTTTAACGCAACATTTAACGACAGTTTTAACAAAGTTTTATGTTTTTATTTTGGTTAAGGAGCTAAATTCATTTGCTATGGTTTAATACTATAATTTGTTCATTTGAAAAAAGTATATTTTTTATAATTTTTTTTTATTGTTAAATTGGTTTGTTTTTTTTTTTTAATATTTGAATACAAAGTTTGAAAAATGAGAAAGGTTTGACTAATACGCAAATTTGGCTTATTTGAAGTTTTGACTATTAGTTCACCTGTCTGTTTTACGGTTTTTTAGATGCAAGAGATGATTGCGCAAATACTCTGCTTGATTTTTTTTTAATCTGCGTGTTACTCTTCTTAGTTTTTATTTTTTTTGGAAAAATTTACATTATCCGATCATAATTGTCATTGTCAATTAAGATAACTTTTTGCTGGACTCCGTTTTATTTAATGTGAACACTGAATAATAGTACACTACTATAAATTTATATTTAAATTTTGTTTATGTATTTGCATTTTCTTTTTAATCCTACTATTTAGTTAAGAACTATATGCATTGTACATAATGTAAAAAATTTTTTTTAGTAAATTTTTTGACGTTTTTGATTTTAGTGCTATTATTAGACATTTTGCACTTAGGGCCGTTTGCACCATATCTTTCTTAAAACTGGATCTTAGTCAATTATTACTTATATCCAAGTAAAACTTTAACATTTTATTTGTTGTACTACTGTATTTTAAGCTTCACTTAAGTAAGGTACAGATAAATCTGGCAATACAGCAAGATTTGCTTTATTTTGTCCTTTGTTTTTGACAGCAGACAGATATTTTTGTTAAATTTATTTAAAATATTCTTAAATATTTCAGCGTCATGTTATGTGCTTTTTTTTGAATAAATATAAAATAGTTATGTATTATAAAATAGAAGTAGGTATCTACCTGGTGATTGTACTTGTATGTGTGTACTACTTATCACTTTTATAACTGTAGGAAATTAAGCAATATTTAAAAAATCATTGCGTTTGCATTATTTTCTGACGAAAACTTAGAAATTTTATAAATTTTGATTATAATTTTGCTATTGCATTTATCACTATGACTATAATGCAGTGTGATTAGATTTTTATAATTTAATAATAGTATAAGATGGTTTTGTTATATCTTATATTTAATTTTTGAACACCGCTTTTATAAATAATTGTTTATTTTTTTATTTCATTAATTATTATGGCCGGAACGCCTATTTTGGGGGATTTAAGATCATGCTTTGCATAAGCTGTTTTAGTCTTAGAAGGTGATTGTGATATACAATATACAATTCTTTGATGAAAAATACTTGGGCGGATGCATGAGTCACTCTAAAACATGAGTACGGACGAGTAGTTTGAACTAGGGTTTCCACCAAACAACTCAAGTGTTAGTTATTAAGAAGTTAGATTTTTTTTTTTGGCATGAAAAGTTTCTATGTCACACTTCCTTGATGGCAGACACTTGGACGGGCGGATGGGTCACTCCAGAACTTGAGTACGGACGAGTTGTTTGAAATGGGGGTTCCGTTTACCCACCCAAGTGTTAGTTATCAAGAAATTAGAAGTTTTTTTCTCAGTAAGCGTTAAAAGTACCTGTCTCAGGAGGTGATTGTGATACTTGAGATGGCGTGTGGATTACTCTATTGCATGATTAAGAGATTTATTAATTGATAAGTGTTAATTATGTAAAAATTTTAAGTTTTTTTATTTTTTTGTGTTAAAAATCTGTATGTCAAAGCATTTTTATACTCCCAATAATGGTTTTACCAGCCCACACAATAACTTTTGGACTATGTAGTGGTTGTTCATGTTTTTGTCTTGCATTTTTGTTGACCCAGTAGCGGCTGTTCTGTTGGTTTACGTAACCATTTAAGTGAAAGTTTGCTTCGTTACTAAACAGGATGTTTTTAAACATTGGGAAACGTTAAAGCATCTTATTTGTAAAATTCAGTTAGAGAGGATAATTGGCAACGTTTAGATTTTAAACAATTTGAATTTTGTATGCTGTAAGAATTTTTTGATGGAATCTTGTGCAACAACGATTTCTTAATGTTCTGTTCTTGACTGCTTTTGCAAACTGATCGAGACAGATTTTTACGCACTGAAGTTCTCACTTTTTTAATTGTTTGTTGGCTTTGAACAGAGCGTGGGCGACCTGGATTGTAAATTTCTACACACGCACTAGTATTTTCAAACATTTTAATCTATTTTCTGATTGTATCGTCTATTGGTGCATTCCGTATAAAAAATTTGGCACAATATAAACGTAGACTTGTGACTATCAAATCATTATTGCAATAATAGGCGCGTACGCAAAACGCGCGATGGTCTCTTGGGTACAATTCTATGGCTAATAAATTCTCCAAAGAGTAGTGCAACAACTAGTTCTTAACGTGCAATTTTTAATTATTTTAAATTAAAAAGATTAAACTTCAAAAAGAGTGTCTTTTGTCAGCCAGCTATAATGTGAGACTCTGTAAACATAGTTTTTTATAGTTGTAACGTTTTTTCCGTGTGATTTGTTCATGTTTTTACACTTGAAATTGTGTGAAATACACACCTTAAGCACAATTTTTAAATTTATATAAAGATTAACAAAGGTAATGTATTGGTGATAACTTTAGGTTATATTCTGCACCTTATATGCGTAAACCAAATTCATAGTTTAGTTTATTCAAAGTTTTATCTACAGATTTTTATATTTTACTTAGTAGTGCAGCAAATATAAACTCTACTTGGAATTAAGTATCACTTAAGCAGTTAAACAAGATGGTGCAAGCGGCTTTTAATTGTTTTATCAAGTCTAATTTTGTTATGGTTTTGTCTTTAGTCTTTATAAAATAAACAGTACAAAAGTATGAAAAAACATCTTTAAAAAGTAAGAAATTTTTGGTTCCTCTTAGAGACGTGACATTCATCTTGCAAATGTCGACATGAACCAAATCTAAAGCTTTTTAACAGTTTTTTATTGTTGCATTAGAGTTTTGAAGATGTTTGCTATATAAACATCTTTCACATACATAGTCTTTTCAATGTTCTGTTTACTTAATGTCATACTTGTTAACGATGTTTCTGACATATAATAATAATAATAATAATAATAGATTTTATTTCCAACAGGACCATGCTTTATACAGGAAAAATCAAACAATTTTAAATACAAGTGGTAAAATTTACAGCCTGGTTAATAAATAAATAAAAATATTATGTGTAGTTGTATGCGGAATATTAAAACGTACTTTGGTTAAAATACTTGAGTTATCATATGTTCCGTGTATAATTTTGTGCAAATTTGTTATTAAAAGATGATGATGCACTTTTATAGATGAAATATTGAATTCTTCTAATAAATTGTTTTATGGATAACCTCTCTCAGGATATATTTTGTATTTTTATAATGCAAAGCTTTTAAAAACTTTTGTTGAACATTCTCGATTTGTTTAAGATGTTTCTGTGCAAACGGAATCCAGATTGGTGCACAGTAATCCAATTTACACATAATTAATGATTTGTACAGACACATATATACATCAATAGAGCTAAAATCTTTAGTTGTTCTCATAATAAATCTTATTAATTTAGAACAATCATTTACAACAGAACTAATATGAGAATTAAAAGTAAGTTTTTCATCAAAAATAACTCATAGATCTTTAATTTCTTTTGTGCATGTAACAGCTTGCTCGTCTATATTATAATCATACATAATCGGATTACAATTACGAGTATAGGACATTACAAAACATATACCAACATTAATTTCTAAAAAGTTATTACTACATCACACGCTAAAATCTCATAAATTACGTTGTAAAATATTACAGTCATTTTTTGTTCTTATCACTTTATACAGTTTTAAGTCATCCGCATAATTTAAAATATCACAGTAAAGTTTATCACTAACAGAGTACATAAATAGAAAAAAAGCAGTAGACTTAGGTTTGAGGAACCCCGCTTGAGCTGGTATAGCTTTTAACATTGTAGTTTTCGTAGCTTACAGTTTGTGTTCTGTTTTGTAAATAAGATTTCAACACTTTAACAACATTTCCATAAATATCAAATGTTTGAATTGCATTTATTAGAATGTCATGTGGTAGACGATTAAACGCTTTTGTGAGATCCGTATATATTACATCCGTCTGCAGAACCTGATCCATGTTAGAAGAAATTTGTTCAGTAATACACAACAAGTTAGTAAATGTAGACCTCTTTTTGACAAATCCATGTTGTTTATTGCTCAATTGACTAGACACAAATGAATATATATGATCTGAAAGAATACTTTCAAATACTTTGCTGTAACTACAAAATAACGAGATTGGTCTGTAGTTACGGATTTCAGCTTTGTTGCATTTTTTATGAATTGGAATGACTTTTGCTTCTTTCCAAGATATTGGATAAACTCAGGTTTTTAATATAAGATTGAATATATGAGTAAGAGGGTCTAGAACAATTGATGCAGAGTCTCTTGCTAAAAATTCTGGAATTCCATCTGAACCTGTTGTGTAACGCGTTTTTAAACGTTTGAAATATTTTGCAACTAGTTTTTTTGATATTGTAAAGTCATCCATGCATGTTTTATGATTTGATACTTGAGTATAAATTAGATTATTACGTGATAAATATGCTTTTTCAAAATGTTCGGCAAAGGCGTTAACAATTGTTTTTCCGGTGTTGAAGTATTTCTCATCTGTTTTCATCACTCCAGGTATTTGCGAATTATTTTATCATAGATTCACTGTCACTGATGTATTTCTGATAAGTTAAGTTTATGTTTTCCTTCGATTTTCTAAAGCTTTCAAGTTTCGTATGTTTAGCTCAGTTTTGTGCTTGTGTAGATTTCTACGATATTGTTTCTTAAGTTTAATGTCATTTATGATAGCAGTATTAAACTATTTAGGATATGAATTTGTTTGCACACATGCATATTTTGGAACATAAACATCAATGACTTTATAAAGCTTTGTATAAAACGCCTTACAAGCAGAATCGACAGTAAAGTAGCAAAGTTTAAAATACAGCTTGTTTAGATTGGCTTTTTTAAAATTATATTTAGGACTAGATGAATTTCTAGTCAATTTTGGAACTGTGGTGCTGTGTAATTTAAAAACAACTTGCAAAGCTGGATGATATTCGTCTTTGCGTACAACTGGATATTCGCAATTGTTGATGTCATACCAAAGATTATTGGTTAAAAAGACTAAATTTAGAAGCCTGTTTATGTAATTTGGAAAACAGTTGATTTGTTTAAGATGGTTAGAAGCTGAAAAGTTTATAACTGGTTCTAAATGAAGTGTCTTTTGAGCGGAATTGTTTATGTATTCATTATAGTGAGGTAGATTAAAGTCACCACAAATTATGCAATTATCCATATTTATCACCGTACTTATATAATCAAAATGAAGTTGATAGTTTTTACTTGGCGCAGATGGCGGTATATACACAGATAAGATGTCATAAGAAGACCTTTTAATATAAATTCTACTACCAGCTATATTGATGTTTAATACTGGTGAATTGAGTATGAGGGTTTTACTTTTAATTGTAGTTTTAACTGCAACCAGTGATCCACCACAAGATTTATTTCTGTCATTTCTGTAAACAAAATAGTTGTTGGAGAATATTTTGCTACTATTAATTTCCGGAGACAAACAAGTTTCAGTTAGAGCTACAATATCATACTGTTGTGATTCAAGTGAGTTATAAAATGTATTTGTTTTAGGTTTTGTGCCATTAACATTCTGGTAATATAAGTTTATATCCTGCTGGAAATAATTTAGTTTTCAGGGTCGATGTCATTAGTTTGTTGACAGAAGTTATTTTCTGGAACTATGGTTGGAATTTTATTTACATATTTGATTGTTATATTGGTTTCACTAGTATTTAATTGCAGTTTCAAATTATTTCGAATTTTATTTAAATAACTACGCTGAAAGGAGTTATCATCTGATTTGATTTTGATATCTAACTAACCTTATTTTTATTTTTTAATATTGAATTTGCATTGGATTGCGAGTTTAAAATGACTTTAATGGGACGTGGGTAGATGAACGCTTTCCTAATCTGATTGCTTTTCTGATGGTTGTATGTTCATTGATTATTCTCAGTTTTTCTTGAAGTTTGGTAAAATCATCATTGTAAGACGCTGTCTCAGGTAAATTAAAAACAATTAAATTATTTTCACGTGCTTTTTGTTTGCTTATTTATTTTATTGTATCTAATATTAAGTTATTATCTTTGGGTAAGTTATTCATTTCCAATGATTCGATGCGTTGACTTAAATTATTAACAGTATTTTTAAGTGCATTGTTTTCTGCACGAAGATTGGTTATATCAACCAGCATATTTCTAATTTCTAACTGTTCAGCTTTTTGTTCTTTAATATCTTTTGCCAATGTACTGACTGTATCTTCAAGATTTTTTAATAATAAATATAAAGAGTTTAGCTGGGATGGCAATATTTCTTGCATTTTTCGCACATAGTTTGAGTGGCGACGTTATAGCCGTAACCGCCTACACACATATATTTTGTTATGATTCTTAGCAATTAATAGGACAAGGGACACAAGTACGCCACAGTGCCTATTGTGACAATTTATTTACAAACAAAGAGGGCATCGGATAAGGTATATTACAAATAAACAAAGGTATAATAAAAACAAAATAAAAAACAAAATAAAAAACAAAAATGATGGATATAAATTAGAATATAAAATAGCTTAAATAATTTATTATTTATTTATTGTTAATGTTTCTTTTGCTATTTCTCTATTTCAATAAAATTGTACTTACGTTGGATATATCGTTTTAGTGTACGTGATGACAGATTAATACGGTTCAACATATATTTAGTTATTTAACACATACTTGACATTTTGATGTGCGAGATTTAATCAAACAGCAGACATCTTTTAGACTTGACTTGACGAAATATCATTTTTAACAAATTTTCGTTTTGCTTAACCGCGGCAACTACTTTTTTTTTTTAAATCTTGAAAATTGAGCATCAGCAAACTGTACATATGATTCAACTTACAGTTGGGACAAGAAAATAGGTTAAACGTTAGTTCTGGTACATATAAAACATTACCCAATCTTATTTGATTTCGTTCATGTCAGGTCCACATTGCGTATACCAATTCTATTAAGCGTGCGTCATATGTGTCTTGACGGTAGATGTCTAATGTTGATAGTCTATTGGTGATAAAAGTTGATTTGTTGTTTTTCTGATGTTTTTTTGATCCGGTTTTTTAGTGTTTTTACGATTTTAAATGTTTTGTAAACAGTCTTTGGTGAAATTACCTTTTTGTTTGTAAATATAACAAATATACTTATTTCTGCAATCATTTTTATTACTGCAAAAAAAAATTGACGTGTTTTTTTTATTTCACATTTAAAGTACTGACAAAGTTTATAAAACACAAGAATATGGCATTGGTGCTTGTGGCTTTTTTTTGTCTAAAAAAAGTTTTCTGTAGTGAATTGGTCTTGTTGAGTTTTTTTTAATTGTAGGCTTTTGATGAGTTTTTTGGCCGAAATATTATCTCACGCAGTACAACAATTTTACAGCTTTGGAGGTTGTAGACTTAGGATTGCATACAATTCTTTTGATTTTGTAATGTTGTATTTAAAGCTGAAAATTGTTTTTGTTATACGTCGGCTGTGAGTTTTGATTTTTTTTTAAGTAACAGACAAACATTTTTTAACATTTAACTTGCAGAGTTACAGTTTGCAATTTTGTGTTCTATTTTGCAGTCAATATTTTGTTTTACTTAGGCTTGGGCGTCTAAATCTTACTTTGCCATTGTCTTGCCAGCAACATCAACTTGATTATTGGAAGGTTTTTTCTGTACGCAATTGCAACAAATAACTTTTTTGATTTCAACTCAATATAAAAATGATTTTAATACAAATCCATTTCTGACTAGCATTGAGTTTGTTGACATTTTCAATTGATCCAAACTTAAAGGCAGATTTGTTGTTGTTGTTCTAGATGGTGACTGGTTTACAATTGAGATGTTAACGATGACTGGCGGTATTAAGGCTATATTGACTAACTTTTTGATAGCTATTGCATTATTTTATGCTTTTTCTAAATATTTTTTGAGTGTTTTTGTTAATGTTAAAACTCTACTCAATATGTTGATGCAATTTTTTTTACTGTTGGATCTCTCTCTATATACAAGATTTTTAAACTACTAAAAAAAAATAATTGAATTGCAATAAGGACTTTGAGTCGGCTTTTTTTATCTCGTTCTATCAATTCAGCAGTTATGATAATTATTGTCAAAAAAGTTTTTAGTTATGAACCTGAAATAAATTGGAGCTTTGCTAAGCATGAATCAAACGTCTTATAAAGGGTGTTCCAAAATTAACGCAAGATTTAAATTAAATAGAAAACACAGTTTTTAGATTGTTATTTTTGTTAATTTAATCATAAAGCACAGAGGATCTGATTATTTATGGAATAAGACATTTGACAAATAGACTCCACGGCTTTGTTGGTACATACGCACTCTTTTGTCAAATTTTGTTAGGATCATTCTGCATAAATGTGGTTGAATTTTGTAACTTTAGCGTTTAATTTCTTCCTGTAATGCACGAGTGGTTGTGGGCTTGTTTTCATAGACCTTTGACTTCAAATAATCCCATAAACCGAAATCCAATGGTGTTACATCACACAATTTAGGGGGTTCATTCCAATCACCAAAACGAGATAGTACACAACCAAGAAATGTCTCATGCTGTAATTGAATTGTTTCACGGGTTCTATGGCATGCGGCATCGTCTTGGCTCGTCATCGTCATTTTTACTAACCGTAAACTCTCAGCTTTCAGATTTTTTTTTTAAGGTTGCCAACAATTTACACCCATTATTTGGTATAGTATAGTTTTCTATCTTAAGTTTTTTTTATTTTGGGTTGCATTGTAAATGCATTTTAACGGTTTTTCTTGTTTGCTAACTTGGGCAGGATAAAATTTTGGTTACGTGGGTATTAACAATATCACATTGCGACAGAGTCATTGTCAGGTTGTGTTGCAAAGTACACTGACGGGAAGAGCGTTCGTTGATTTTGTGTTTAAATTCAAATTTATTTGTTATACATTTTTTTATACTGTTTATTTAATTTTTTTTATCTTGTTTATTGTTACTTTTATTTAAATTTAACAGTTTTTGATGTTATAACAAAATCAAAACTTAAAATCAAACTTGCTAAAATTGTTATATTAAGACAACATTTCATCCGTGAAAAATCAATTTTAAACGTCGAGGAAAAGTAGTTAGGTAACTACTGAAAGTCGCAAGTTTTTATTTGATATTTGTTAAATTTTATTTAACCACTACTAGAACATGTTGTGATTTATAAACAACAAAGTCTACGTGAGGAGCAAACTTTAGTTTATTATATAATTTGGCTCTTACTTTTTTGTATTTTTATTTTGTTCTTTAACATCATCTTGAATTGTTTATTTTAACTTTCAATATTATAAGTATATTTTTGTATCAACATTAAAAAAATGTTTTTTGTTTATTAAAAATCTAAAATATGCGCTTTTAAAATGCAAATTGTTTTCATGTATCTGCCATAGTAAGCATTATGTAAATTAATGTAAAATACTAGTTTGTTTTTTGAGGTATTAATTCGAAAAATCTATGCAGATAAAGTTTATTGTTTTTTGATATATTTTGAATAAATTAAGTTGGTTTTATATGATATGATAGGATTCTAAAAGTGCAATTAAAATAGCAACTAAAAAATGTACATATCTATTCATTATAAAAAAGAGTTTATAGGTCTCGGGGGTTGCTGCATAACGGGTAATTGGACAGGAATAATTTGCATATAAATGCGTCATCATAACCCATACTTTTATTCTTTTAGATATAATATTTATGATTTAATTGAGTTGAAGATTATATTTGGATTTAATGAATTAATTTTAATATTAATTAAAAAGTTAATTATTTTTATTTAAGCTTTATTTACTGGAATATAGAATTAAATCAATAATGAGTATTTTCCGATATATTGTTGCGGGCTCCTAGTGCTATCAAATTTAAGCAAAACCAGCAAATTTGATGTATTGATTGACATGTAGCAAATTAAGGTAGGATGAATTAGTTTATTAGTTTTTAAGTTTCTAATTTTGTAAAGCATGTGCTAAGCGGGGGTAATTATAACAGAGTTTACACTGATTGCTCCCACTTATCTATACCATAGAGCGCAATTAGCGCAAATTTATTTGTAATTACTCACTGATTTTAAATGAGATTACAAAAAATAAACTTGTAAACTTATAATAGAACTGATGTTTGCACTATCGATAAAATTTAACTAGATAAGTTAAAAATATAGTAGTTAAAACTAACTAGTGTCTTATTCTTCTCATATAACTATTATTTATTATTTTATATAAACTTATTCAACATTGTATTGTTTTTAATATGCAGGGTGTTAGGTAAACATGCGGCAAAAATTTAAAGGGTTATTTCTTGGCCTATTCTAAGAATATTTTGTCTTATAATGATTTCTGAAAAAGCCCTTTGATTCGAAGATACAGGGTGAACAAAATTTGCGACAACCATATTCAAAATTTGTTGAAATTATTAATGAAAAAAAAAGTATGGCGTACGCCAATGAGTATATCACGTACAAACAATTTAATGAGTTTATCAAGTACAAAAAATTGTTAACGATAACTTGGAACGGCTGTTTTATCTCCTAATGTACAAGTGGATTTTATGAGGTCTATGATTGCTTTATTGCTTTACTGTTCTGTGACAATTTAAATTATTTTTTGACTGACTGTCGTGTTCATGTTTTTACGAGCTAGGTTCTCATTGATGATGAGATATTAATTTTTCTTAAAGATGATTAAAGTTGTTTGTAATTATTAATTATACTCTTGAACGTTCTGTTGATTGATTTTAGTAGTGCGAAATTTTTGCATTACTTGAACATTTTTTGTTTGGTCTGGTTGCTAACCTAGATCTGGTTTGACGTGCAAGTTTTTTGGATATTTTATTTGCTATTTTCTTTACGTGATCTTGTTGAGACGGAATAGAGTTTAGTCTTATTTGGTAAAATTTGTTTGTTAAGTTTATGTTTTGATAAGTCTTGATTGGTTGGAAGCAGATAATTGTTGTGTATAGTCTTAGCTTAATTTTGGGGTTTATTATGCTGTTAGATCTAAGTAGCCGTAATAGAGGTTAGTTGCTATTTTACCTTTGTCTAATGTTTTCTAAAAGTAGAGTATGAAATTTAGAATTAATAATTTTGCTGAATTTTTCTATAGTATCTTAGTGTGATTTAGATACACGTTTATTAATATTAATTTAATAAGATTTGGTGTCAAATTGAAGTGGTTAATGCATATTTTACACAAACTAAACAACAGATAAAGGGCAAAGTGTTTGTGCCAAAATCCGTGTTGCTAGTCCGACAGCAAACGTTTTGCTTTGGTATGATTTTGGAGTTTTTTTTTAATCATTATTTTTGGGTGTGTTTTAGGCTTATTTTTGGAATATTAATAACGTAGGAATGATTTTATATATTTTAAAACTAACACAAACAAAGTTGTGCATAACATAAGTGTTTTGGAAGAACAGTCAAACTGTTTAGATGTGTAAAAATTTTTAATTGTTGATGGTCGAATATTTTTTAATATTTTTTTTTTGGTAGACACAAATTATATAGATAAAAAAATTGTAGTTAGAATTGATAATTTTAACTCTGACTTTAAAACCATACCAAGTGCTGGTATTCTTTAAAGTATTGATTTTTTGCATTCTTTATTATTGATAAACTTTTCCAAATAACCATTTTGTTTTCTAAGGGTTACAATTTTACATAATCTTTTTTGGAACTACCATGTTGTTGATGTAACTTTTAACTAAAGATTTCTAGAGTTTTAGGATAAATACAGTTGTTTCTAATAGTTGTGTAATGAGTGTTGCAAGTTTAAATTTGTTGTTGGTTTTATTTTGGATGGAGTTCTTGTATTAGATGTTTTGCCATCAGGTATATGCGTTGTTATCTAGTCTTGTATCTTGGCTAAAGTGTTATGACAGATTTTATTATGTTATAATTTTTCTTCTTTTGTATTAATTTTCGTTTATTGGAGTGGCATGTTGACGTGGTCGTTGCTGCCAGGGAACCGATTTGTGTTTGTTTAATTGAAAAATCTTCAAAACACTGAAAATGGTGGTTTTTACTATCTTAACTCTACTTAATAGTTAAGTGTTTGATGGAGATGTTTTGTACAAAACGTGCAATTACCGTTTTGTCTTCTTGTTTAAGTACCGTGGTGCTTTGAAAGTTTTGCTTTGATAAACTTTTATTTGTGAGTACTGGCAAATTTAAATGAAGGTCTAGATATTTTGCTGAGTACTTTTATGGCATTTTGGTGTTATTTAGGTGTACGTTTACGAGAAGCGTAGTCTTGTGTTAGGAGAAAAGTAAGTTTTTCCTGTATTTAATTGGATAAAATAGCAGTTTATAAAATTCTTAAATCTAAGGGTAGTTACTTGTCGTCCTTTTTGTGATTTCTATAAGTAACTTAAAGGAATACATAATAATAGTGTTGTTGGCCTATTGCAATATCTCTATACTTGATATGTTTATAATCAAATTGAAAACAAATAAATTATATACATTTGGTAATATTGTATAATTTTGCAGCGCTTCACCGGTAATCCGAGATGGCGTTGACAGGTTTAATTTAACAGACAGTATTTTACTGTTAAGATAAGACGCAATTAATGTGATAAATTTTATTGCAAATTTTAAGCGTTTTAGTTTGAACAGTTGACCTTTGTTTTAGACCTTGTCAAATGCATTATGTAATAGACATATACTGTTACCTAAAACAATTGATGAAGAACACAGTGTTTGTACAAAAAACAGTGTTTGTAGTCATTCGTGTAGTTTTGTTTCTTTTTTAAATCACTTATTTTTATCTTGCTTAATAAGGTGCACAAAAGAGTTATGGGTTCTTAGTTTTAAGGAAACTCAGTCGTAGATACCTTTTTAAAATAATAGTAACGTGCGACCGTTTCCATGCAGTTGAAAATTAATCGAAAAGAAGTATTGCGTTTATAATATTTGTTTATGTTAAAATCTTTATTACCATTTACGGTTGTATATTCTCATGTAGAACACTGTTGTAAGTATCCTTTAAAAGACAGTTAACTTTTTGGTAGACATAGTTGACATGATTCAGGTCTAAACTGTTCTTGTAGACCGGAAAGTATTAAAGTTTAATGCTGTGAGCAAATTTTTTGGTTTGTGTTACAAAAAAGTATAATTGATGTCTATTTGTTTTAAAATGTTGTTGCCACCTAATGATTTTGCGTTTTGTAGTAGCGCAGTTTGGCAACACAAGTTTTTGTGTTTTTTTTGGTTTGTTTGCACAGCTTACATTATTTTCTGTTTGTATTATAGGCAAACTGCCCAAAATCTGTTTAGGATTCATAAAAATAGCGTGTTTTTTATCACTACTCTAATCGTTGCCAGCCCTAACAAAGATGTCATGAGTAATATTTTTGAGCATAGCTATGTCAAGAAAAATGGCGTTATATTACGTTCAATGGTAGAATGTTGGAGCATTGATTCCAAGAATTGTGTTGTCTGTTTTGTTGATCTTTATTGTAAATTCTATCGATTTGTTTGTATTAGCTGTTTGACAAAACCACGCGGGGTGTTTTGAAGATCTACTGTTAAATAATTGAGAGTAAGTCTCAATTACATAAAGGTATTTGGATTGTCTATTCAATGTTTAGGTGTAAACATAAGTTCTGAGACATCACATCAATTTTATTATTGTGGAAAAACTTTTGTATTTTCTAAGTAAAACAAGTTTCATTAGTAACTTGTTTGTGAATCAGTAGATTACTATCTTTTGATTGTTGAAATTTGAAATTAACTTAGTGAAAAACTTTAGTTTTTTGTCAGCTTTTTATGGCGTATGACAGTTGTTTTATATTTGCGGGTGGCAAAGTTTTTATTTGCGTTTTGTCAGTTTACGGTTTACCTGCAGAATGTTTTTTTCGTTTTTTTTTTTTTGTCAGAGTGCAATACGATTGTTAGCTTATTTCGTTTAGAAGCGCAAAAGGTAATATTTAGCAGTTTTATTAAGAGCGTACTAAATCGGTAATAGTTCTGATCTTAAAAACTAATAAGTTTACACTAGAATAGTGTGGTTTAAAGTTAGCCATTGCTGTCAAACAGTTAGTTTAGCTTAAATGTTAGTTTTAACGCTCAAAGCAAGTCAAGTGTTGTTGGACATAAAGTTTGCACCAGAGTTAGCCGCTATTTGTTAGTTGTTGGCATTTGGGTCCACACATGAGTGCACGTTCAGTCTGCTATTAATAATAAAAGTGTTAACATTGGTTAAGTATGCAGTGTTAAAACTAAGCATTTTTTTTATTGTTATTAATCCCATAATATATTTATATTTAGTACTGGTAAGTCATTGCAAACATTCTTTTTAACGTATTTTTTTGAACGTGTTTAAGATTAAACCACGGCTTACACCAATGTGTAAGCGCATAAATTATACCACGACTTACACCAACGTGGAAGCGCATACACTTGGCCACTTGTCCTATAGTTGAGCTTAATTTTGGCTTTAGCGTCTGCTGCCAGTTTTAGAATTAAGTTAAACAGCCAATTAACTTTTTTGGTTTTTTATCGAAATTGTAGCTTACTGGTTATATGTAGGGAGCATTGGGTAGGCAATTTGTGACTAATGTATTTTAACAGAAAATAGAGTTATGTTTTTACAACTCAACAACTAGCTTATTAAACTAAACATTATTAAAGCAGAAGCGGAAAAAACTAAACGCAGAATACCAAGAATTCTACAAGTGCATAAAGAAAACCTTAAAACAAACAAGAAAAGAAATAAATAAGCATAATAAAATTTAGCTTAAGTAGCAGAAACAATACAGGTGACAGACTTGTAGAATTTTGTCATAGCAATCATAACGTTCTAACAAACACATGGTTTCAACTGCCAAAACGCGGTCTATATACTTGGATTACCCTATCACCGTCTAGAGAAGATTACCAGAAACCAGATTGATTAGATTAACAAAAGATTACATCAAACGGATTGTTCCGTCAGATCACAACTCAATTATAGCAAAATCGCGCCTCGGTTTGATTAAACAAAAAACTCCCAAACTAAAAGGATGATTGACATCCGTTAACTAACAGAAGACTTAATAACAAAACTTTGTACTCTAACGACATAAATACAAAAATTAATAAAGACAACATCTACAAGAAATAATTTAAACAAATACATGAAAAAAAATTAGTAGAATACTGCCATGACTAGAGGAAGGACATTTTTTGATGTTTCATCGATTACGAGAAGGCGTTAAACAGTGTCAACCACGTACGTCTTATCAAATATTTAAAAAATGCTGGTAAATACGACAAGGATGTAAGATTAAACTAGAATCTGTATTAGCAACTGGCGCTCAATGTTAGGATAAATAACCAAACCACGACAGAAGAACTTGAAACAAATAGAGGGAAATGGCAAATGTGAATTTTGTTACCATTGTTATTTAAAAATAGCGTAAGATATGGTACTTGGACCATATATAATGAGGTTTGAGATACTAAATACCCCAGCTGGTCCTTAAAAGGAAGATAGATGGCAGGAGAGTTATAGGAAATTCGCTTGGTTGTATATAGTTGTTGTAAATGGGTGGTTGGCGGCATTATAATATAAATAAACAAATATAATCCCTGTCACTGAGTGACCAAAAACGCAGGAACTTTTAAATAAATTTTTATTTATATTCAATATTCAAAATGATTACTTTATTATTTATTTTAAATATAAATTTTTATTTTTAAGAAATGTATAATAAAGATCTTTTGTTAGTAAGTAATATTATTATTAACATTTTTATTATTATGATTACAGCTAAACATATCATATTTCTAGGTTAATAAAAAGAATAAGTGACATTTTTATTCATTTGTGTTGCTTGTGTTGGTGCGGTTAATCATATCTTACTTGTAATAGTATTATGGGTTGTTGGTATGCTTAATGATTTTGAGTGAATACTTTATTAAAATGCTTGTTTAATGCAGTTTTTTTAGATATATTTTTTGATAAGGACTTATTTTACATGACAGGAACTGTTACAAATATTTTTGGAGATTTTGTAAAGCTATTAAAGTTTATAGTTAAGATATTTTATCAGCAAAAAAAGGGTGTATTTTGGATCAGTTATTCTATAGTTAATGAAGTTTAACTCAATTAAACTTCTTTTGAGAACTTTAAGTAACTACAATGGGGATTTAATGCTGTTTAAACAGTTTCTCTAGTTGAATAATAAAAAACGCTGATTTACAAAATCTAAATAGTTTTATACTGCGTTGAAAGTATACTAGAAACATTTAATTGTTTTAACAATATTCTTCAAATAGTTAAATAACATAGTAGAGTTTCAGTTTTTGGTCAAAATTCAAAATTATTAGAACATATTTTTTTAGAATTGTTAAACACTATTGAGTGGAGTCAACTGCAGTATTTTTAATTTGTTTTGTTTTCATAACAGATTTACTCTTGTAAAATGGTTTAAATGTGTTCTCAATAGAACAATATTCAATTAAATTCTTATTGCATTTTTTTTGTTCAACCTAGATTAAAAAAAGTAATTAATTTTGTATTGAATCATACTATTTTACACCTACCAATTATATAACAAATATATTTATTTACAATTTCATTTATTGTTATCTGATTGTCTACTCGGAACACGATTTTATATTACATATATATACTTTATTATCAAATTTATGCTCCAAAGCAGCGGAAATTATAGTAGATATATGAAGTAAAATAAATATGATTAGTGTAATTTACTTCTAACATTATCTCTAATAATATACTATTAAACCAATCAATATTCCTTAATAATGAAAATATATATTAACTCATGAATAATGCAGGAAATATAAAATAAAAATTAAACTTTGAGTCTTATTGCATTCTTAGTTATTTTTATTAATATTTAATTAAAATTTCCGATGAAACTTGTCGGAGTATCAATTTACGCAAGCTATATTGAAATTTGATAAAAAATACATTTTAGAATTTACATTTCAGGGATTTCTTGAAATACATTTAACAAATAAACAAAAAAATAACAACGGTAAATTTATAATGAAAATATTTTATTAACAAAAGTAACAAGAAACAATAGTATAATTAATTTCTGTACTTATTTATTCAGTTAATAAATGATTATATTAAACAGGTGAATTACAAGAAACCTTTTAGATGTCATTGTTGCTTTTATAATCTTGTTACAGAAATGAAGTAAAATTGGGAGTACTCGGATCAGTAACATAATATATTTACAATTAAATTATAATTTATTATATATCAAAGAATCAATAATCGTGGGGTTTCAATCATATTGTTTTGCAAAGTTAAAATACTGTATTATTAATATACAAAAAAGTGGGTGGTTTTAATTTTTCCAATAATTTATTGACGGCGTAAGTTTTTTTTAAATCCTTACAGCTAAAGCAAAATAATAATTTGTGCTAGATTTTAATTGAACATAAGTTTTTTAAATTGCTTTCTTAAGAATAGATTTTTAAGTTTCAAAATGCGTCTATTACAGCTGCGGAGAGCGTATTGGAATAGTTGACTAGGTGGCTTTAGCAGGACGTAATAAAGCTTTGGTAGTCTAATTAAAGGGTAAATTAGAGAGATGTTTGAGTTTTGAGGAGTTTAGAGGTAATATAAAAGGTAATTTTTTTAGTGGGTTTTAACTTTAAATTTAAATTAATCGACAACAAATTAAATATTTTGAATCTATTTATTTTATATGAAATAACATTTAATGACATTAATGTTAAAGGCTGCTTGTTTATCCACATAGACTAAAGATTTAACCAAGTCCAAAAAAATAAGTTAAAAACATTAGTAGGCAGTTACCAAATACTTTTCTTGAAATAATTTTCTTACTAATTAATAGTTCAATTGATGCGTTGCATGTGTAACATGTGATGTCGTTTTGATCTACATCATTTCTGGACAATACCATTAAATTTTGGATATAAATCATTATTGATCATTTTTAGGAAACCAATTTATTTATGCTACTGGTTTTTAGAAAAAAACAACTTTGCAATAAATTCTGGATTTACTTTCAATTAATGTTGAGCCTATTTAGCAAACGTACAACGTAAACGATACACTTTTAGCTTGAGTTATTGGTCACACTACATCTTGGACTAAGATTTTTGTCCATATTTTTTGCGTAGTCAATTAACAAAGTCCTGCAAATTTAGTTGAATTTGCAGACTAAGGTCTATTTTAGCGACACATTTAGCAAGATCGGCTCTATAAGTTTTTTCAATGATTTTAAATAAATTGCAAGCGTTGCTCTTATATTAATCATTTTACAATGCCATCTTACAGTTTATTTGCTAACAATATTTTTTTAATGTTTGGACTTTGTAGATTTTGGAGAAACATTGAGTCTTAATTTAATCAAAAAAAGCTATTATTTAGAGGAACAACAATTGAATATAACTTTTGAGGCTTTTTTACAATTTGCAAGCAATAGACTTCAAGATGGTTTTCTAGAATTTTTGTTTTTTTGGTATCATTTTTGTATTTTGTTTTTTGATCTAGTGCTGTAAAAGTAATCAAGTGTTTGCAGGCCTTATTTGTAAGAAGTTTTCTAAAAACTTAAGTTATCTTTAAATTTTTGAAGGTTTTTTAGATGCGTTTTGTAAAAACTTAAGTTATCTTTAAATATTTGAAGGTTTTTTGGATGCGTTTTGGTGGCTGAGTTGTATGATCCTGGTTGTGAGAATTTTTTTTACTTAATTGATCATAGCTTTTTTCAGGCATTCAGGAGTACTTTAATTAGATATAGTAGCCTACGGGTTTGGTAGTGGTCGGTGTTCTTATTTTTAATAAAAACGGCTTTGAATTTTGGAATTATTTGTTTCAGTTTGACATTGTCTATATAAGACTTTGATTCTAAAAATTTTGTTGTAACAAATGAATGGAATTAAGTATATAACTAGACAAGCCACTATTATTATTAAGCAAAGGTGATCCAGCCTAAATGTAACGTGGCTAACTGCTTGGCGGCTTGCGTGTGGTTATCAATTTGGATGTCAATTTTTTGTAGTTTTTTTTTTGTAAATTCTCACTTGTTACTAAGTTTATAAAAGCTTAAATCTATTAGATTTTAGTTTTAATTTTATTGTAAAGGAGCTGCAGTATTGTTACTACTAAGTTAGCTTTGTTGTCTTTTTGTGTGTTAGGCAGTGCAGGTGTTTGCAACAGATCTGTTTAGTTTTTATGTTTTTTTTTTATTTTGTTTTGTTTAGTTTTAAAAATTTGGTTTAGGAGATTTTTGAAAGACTTTACAAGTCTGGCTTTGCTGTAATGGGAAAACTCATGTTGGTATAAGTTTTTGCAAGAAACTTTTGACAGATTTTTTGTTGTTGGTTGTACATTGTTATTATGACACAGGCTAGTCGTGTCAATAAAAATTGCATATTTTTGTACCAACAATAAATGCAAAGTGCATATTCAATTTGCAAAAGAAGTTTTTAGGGTCCTCGTGGTAATATTTGCTAAATAATAAATCAAAAACATGTTGGTCAATCATGAATTTTTTTTTATCAAATTCGCATAAACCTAAACTTCTATTATCAAAACCAGTACAAATTGTAAACAATCTGAATAATCCTTTTGCTAATGTTGCTTCAATCAAACCTAATTCCAATTACAGAAAATAATTTAGATAACACTGACATCATAGAATATAATTCTAAATCAATATATTTGTTTCCAATAAATGAAATTGAACTATCTCAAATTGTAAAGAAATTAAAAAAACAGCAAAAGTGCAGGTTATGATAAAATCTCCATGAACTTAATTAAAAACATAATAAATAACATATCAACGCATCTATGTAACATTATAAACTCATCTTTTATCCAAGGCAAATTTTCTCAACGTTTGAAACTATTCCTAATAAAACCATTCCACAAAAATGGTAATGCTGATGACTATAACAATTATAGACCTAATAACATTTATCACCTTTTTCAAAAATATTTGAAACAGCAATGGCTAACAGAATTACTATTTTTTTTAACAAAAATACTTTTTTACATAATTCACAACATGGTTTTACAAAAGGAAAAAACATCAACACAGCTATCTTTTAGTTTACTAATAATGTAATAAATTTCATAGAAGAGGGTGAATTAGTTTGTGATATGTTTCTTGATTTATCAAAAGCTTTTGATAGTATCGACCACAAACGTTTAATTTTTAAATTCAACAAATATGGCGAAATAGGAGTTACAAACACCTGGTTTGAAACCTATCTAATTATTAGAAAGCAGTTTGTTCAAGTAGTAGTTGATAACAAAACATACAAATCAACTAAACTTGATACAATATTAGGGGTTCTTTGAGGTAGTGTAATGGGTCCTTTATTATTTAACATTTAAATAAATGATATGTTTACATGCTCTGTTAAAATTAGACAACATATAATTAATTATGCAGACGATACAAACTTGATATTGCATGGACATGATTTTATGCAACTATGCAGTAATGCCAGTGTGCGTATAAAACAGCTGGAAAATTGGTTTCTTTTCTTCTTTGTATTTCCTCTTGTTAGAAGAGTCGTGACCATGACTGACATGTCATTTCAATTTGCTGTGGCCTGTTTGATAACGCCACGCCATCTTTCTCTATTGCGTGACCGTGTTGCTGCATCATACACTGTTGAGCTGGTGGCTTCTTTAACATGATCAGCCCAACGTTGAGGAGATTTACCTCTTGGCCTGGGACCTTCTACTCTGCCCTGTACTATGAGCCGTTCCAAATTTTCGCTGGGTCTTTGTTGAATGTGACCAAAGTAAATTAGAATTGTGGTTCGTTTATTTCGGCTAGAACGGATACATTGGTTCTTCTAGCCGTCCACGGGATTCTAAGTATCCTTCTCTAGCACCAAAGCTCAAAAGCACTTTTCTTCGATCTTGGGCTTTTATTGTTCATGATTCGGCGCCGTAGAGAATCATGGGGAACACTAATGTTTTTATAACTTGTTTTTTTGTGTTTAGCGTGATACTCTGATCTTTCCATGTATTCTCCAGCCCTTTTGCTGCTTGCCTTGGGATCTCACATCTTCTTTTTATTTCTTGTGTACACCCTCCTTCGTTCGATATAAGTGCCCTCAGATATATATATATATATATACTGGTTAACTACTTTACATTGCCCTATTTGCTGTATGCGTTGCTGGTTGTTGTTCGCTCTCAATAATCATTATTTTTGTTTTCGTGTAGATAACCAGTAGACCACAATCTTTGAACTTTTTTTCTAATTTAAGGAGAATTTCTGTGAGCTCATTGCTCGATTTTGCTAGGAGGACCGTGTCGTCGGCGAACCGAAGGTTGTTAAGTTTTACACCTCTTATACTAACTCCTCTACCCCAGTCGTTTCTTACTTTTCTCATTATGTACTTGCCATATATATATTGAAAAGCAAGGGAGATAGTATGCAACCCTGCTTAACTCCTTTTTTGATGAAGCAGAAGTTTGATGTTTGGTTATCTATTTGTACGACGGCTTCGCTTTTTACGTAGAGGTTGTGGAGAAGCACAGTCAAGTGTTGTGGTACTCCCATTTCTCTCTGTATTTCCCACATTTTTGTCCATTCGATGCTATCGATTGCCTTTCAGTAGTCAACAAAACAAAAGTATAGCGGTTTTTTGAATTCTCTGAATTTTTCAATTATCTGGCGTATGTTTGAGATTTGTTCTCTTGTGCCCCGTTCGTTGACGAAGCCTGCCTGTTCCGGTGGTATTTGCTATAAAAGATATGATTTTAGCCTTTTATTAAGTATATGCAGAAATATTTTACTGGAATGTGAGATGAGGGCAATCAGGCGGTAATTTTCACAGTCTCCTCTTGGTCCTTTCTTATGTATAGGCATAAATATGGATTTTGTCCATTCTTTCGGCCACTTTTTTGTCATCCAGATCTTTTGACATACTCTGGATAATAACTGTACCCCGATGTCTCCCATAGACTTTATGATTTCAGCTGAAATTCCCTCGATCCCAGGCGTTTTATGGAGTTTCAGTTTTTTAATAGCTCTCTTTACTTCATCTTTTAGAATTGATGGTTCCTCTTCTTCTTTTTTCACTTTTGTTATATTGGGAGCTTTGTCATCTGAAAACAGTTTCTCACATTATGTTCTCCAGGTCTCTAGAATTCCATGTATTTCCGTTACATCTTTGCCATCCTGGTTACAGATCGACCAAATTCTATGGGAAGACTGCCTATTTATCTGTTTTACCAGTTGGAATAAATTCTTCGTGTTATTGTGGTCTGCATGTTGCTGGGCTGTATGACATAATTTCTTTAGATATTTGATTTTGTCTTTTCTGCATAGTTTCTGGATATGTTTTTTGAGTTTTGAGTATTGCAGACGTTCTTCTTGAGTGTGTAGGCGAGAGCATCTAAGTGTTTGTCTCTGTTCTATGATGTCTAAGGTGTCGTCAGACATCCAGTGTTGCCTTTTACCGGTCTGTTGGCTTCGCGGAAGTTCTTGTAATGATTTGATGATGATATCCTTAGTATTTTCCTATGCAGTTTCTGGCGACTAATTGTTTGGATTTTTAAGTGAACAAGGAGTGAGTTCAAGTTGTTTTGGAATAGTTCATCGTCTTTAATTAGGGGCATTTTTGGGAGTTCTCGCTTGTTTGGTTTCTTCAGTTCTATTTGGAATTTTGCCTTTACTAATCTATGGTAAATTGGTTTACAAACAACAAACTTATGTTAAATAAAGAAAAAACACAGTGTGTGTTGTTTAAATTAAATAACACAATTGAAACTCCAAACAACATACTTCTTAATCATAGACTTTATAATTTTGTCTCATCTACAATATTTCTTGGAGTTATTGTAGACCAAAATTTGAAATAAAAAGAACACTTTGATGAATTTTCTATAAAACTGTGTAGAGTATTCTATATGCTCCGTGTTTTATTAGATAATATTCATACACATATGGTAAAGATAGCGTATTATGCAAACTTTGATTTTTTGTTAAGATTTGATATTGTGCACTGGGGAATATCAACAGACATTAATCGAGTAATTATTATGCAAAAGCGAGCAGTAAGAATAATGTTTCAAGTTGCGTGAATTTGATTTACATATGTAAAACCTTATTTAAACAAAATAATTTATTTACAGTCCCGGCAATATACATCCAAGAATGCTTGATATACATGTTTAAAAATAAAAATGACTTTCAAATGTTTCATCTTAATCATGATTATAAAACTAGACACAAAAGTAGCTTAAGATATCCGATTGTAAAATATACAAGTTCACAAAAAGGACTTAAAATTACAAAATAATCTACCTAACAACATACAATTTGAAAATGACTTTATTATATTCAAAAGAATGATCTTCAACTTATTGTGTAATCTTGAGCCATATTCAATTGGCGATTATATTGATCTGCCAACTTAATTATGATGCACTATTTTTGACCCTATTTTATGTATTATGCAAAATGTATTCTAGTATTTAATGTGTTTTCATAAAATTGATTGCTTGTTTTGTTGTCTATTTATTAATATTTTTTTAAGTAGCAGTCATATGACTCAATGTGTGCAAAGTTGTTTTTATGACGTCTGTTATTCCTTGTTGATGCAGTGCAGACATGTTTGATTTTTGGAGGATCTGGTGGGGAAATTTTCTAGGTTTGTACCACTTTATTGTGCCACAGATTAAATTGCAAGACATAAGCTGGTTAGCATTATCTAAAAAGATTATTTAGATGCAAGGATGCGTTGGAGGACATGTTGTAGTTTATACGGAACCTAGTAAGCAATGATATAGTGTCTAAAAAACGTTTAGTTTGCATTAGGATTGCCAATTGTGTTGTTCTCAATCATTCTATTTTTTGATATATGGTGTTAGACTAGTTAGGTATTTTATTTATTTCGGATTTTTCTTGGTTTCTTGGTTTGAATTCAGATTAATTTACTTTTAGAAATGTTGCGATTTGCTAAAAGATTTGTTAGTTTAAAGGTTTGAAATGCGGAACGATGTGATACGCCGAGTTTTGTTTATTTTCTTGGCCACGTTTATTGTGAGTCATTGCTTGCAACAGAAAATTGGAGTATATAGAATAAATAGCGGCTAGCTCAATTACGCATACGGGGTTTTCATTGGTGGATTGTGTTTTGACTGTTTTTCACTTGCTAGCAGGGCTTTGATTTGTTGTTCGAATGTCGTATATTTTTGATGAAAATTAAAGTTTGTTGCAGGCTGTTGATAAAAACTTTTGATGGTGTTTGGTATAGTTGTTTTTCTAACCAATAACAAGGTGTGGTGGCGGATGTAAAGATTTTAATTAAATTTATTTATTTGTTGTTAGACTCTTTCTTTGGTTCTGTCTTATTAGTACGTCTGTTTATTGTGATACAAAAAATATTTTTTTTATGTTGCAACTTTAGGAATCGGTTCTTTAACATAAACTCTGGTCCCTTCATTTTTTTTTAGATTTTATGTGCTACCCAGTGCCGAGATATTTAGGGTACAACATTCAAAAATGTCAATTTTTTACCTTTTTTGCAAATTATTGAAGATATCATTTATTGCTTAAAATTGATAAAAAATTCTAAAAAAAATGTGTTAGAGACATTTCCGTTAATTTTTATAATGTTTTTATTCTATTAAAAACAGATTTAAAAAAAAGATGTTGGGTATTTTTAATTTTTTGTTTAATAGGTCAAAAAAATACTTTTATATGTTATTGATATACTTTAAATTTTTTAGGATGGGCAATAAAGAACTTTTCAAGAAATCAGCGATTTAATTTTTGTAAACAGCCAGAAAAAACAACTTTATTATGCAATCGTAGCGATTTACACCTTGCTTTAAATTATTTTAGTTAATTTAAATAACCAGTTTTGTATTTACAATCGGCTTTGACGTAGATGTTTCAGCGATTATAATCGCGTTAGAATAAATTTAACATTAATTCAATCAAGTCATTTGGCAACGCTTGATCGATGTCAAATAAAATGAAATTCGTACAAATAATGGCATTTATACTTAAATTGAATTTTTACTGCTTTTTCAAAAACAATATAATAAACAATTGCAACTAATATATTCAAACATTTTTACAAGATTGTAATAATAATAGAAACACTTAAAAAAAAATTAGTGAGCTTAAATAACAAAACCTAACCAAAATAAAAGTAAACGTCAAAAATTACAGTTTGCTTTTATACCTCATTGTAAAAGTTTATGTTAATTTGTAAATACGTTACTATATGCAATTGAAATTATTATGCAACTACGATCTACCGTAAATATAACATTAATGCACGATAAATTCAATTGCGTCATCTGGCAACGCTGGATCGATGACAAATGAAGTGAAATTTGTACAAATAATGGCATTTAAATTAAAGTAAACGTCAAATTTGACAGCTTTTATATCTCAATGTGAAAATTTATGATAATTTTTTAACTTCAAAAATTTTGGTTAAATTTATATAAAAAATTAAAAATTTAACTACATTGGGATAATCTGCATAACTGCTATCACTGGTCGCTGATTAGTGAGCTCTACAAATATTTTATACAAAACACAAAATATTGATCATTTTGATATTTTTTGGGTTCTTCAGTTAATAAATAATTTTTTTATTATAATGTTTAAAATAAAGAAAGAACGACTTTGAAACATCCATTGTTCTTATATATTTAAATTAGAAAATAAAAAGTGTGCAAAAACTAGTTTAAGAAAACCGACATTGAATATGATTAAATATTTAAATCTAGGAGATGACATGAAACTTTGCTCTGTTTGCTATAAAGATGCAAGATTAAAAACTAAAACTATAGTTGACCATATTTCAGGTAATCATTAGTTTTCATATATGTACATAATTTTATAATCTGCTAACACTGTCAAATTATCAATAAATACTTAGGAGAATTCTCAAATTCTCAAATATCGATTACTTTAAAAAATTCAGAGTATACAAAAGAGAGTGCTACTTTAGAAATCAACAATTTTAAAACGTTAGATTTGGATGAACGTCCTTCATCATTTAATTTAAATGACGTTCAAGATCACGTCGAGTTTTTTAATAATCTCAAGACAATTTTTAAAAATCCAACTACGACAAGAATTCAAAAAATACATTTTTTGACGTTAATGCCATCGCACTGGAGTACTTACAAAATAACAAGTATTTTGAGAGTCTCACACAGAGTTGTAGAAGCTTCTCAAAAAGTTTTAGAGGAGAGTGGAATATAAGGTTCAACTAATCTAAAACCAGGTATATTATTTTGACCATCAGTCTACTTGTCATTTATTTGAAAAACTAATTTTTTTCTTATAATCATAGAAAAAATACTCGACGATGAAACAAAAGAGAAAGTTATTAACTTCTATTTAAAAGATGATGTTAGTTCACAAATGTCTGGTAAAGAAGATTTTGTCACCACTAAAAACGATGCTGGGGATAAAATTAAAAATCGAAAACAATTACTTTTGGAACCACTGAGAGAAATTTATGCTATGCTAAAAGAAGATAAACCTGATTTGAAAGTTGGTTTTCCGATCTTTGCCATCTTACGACCGATTCAATGTGTTTTTGTCAAGAGCGCTGTCAATCTTACCGTTTGCGTGTGCCATATACACCAAAACGTCAAATTATGTATATTAGCTAAAACAAATCACTCATGTGTTATTATTTAATTATCAATTTTTTAATAACAGGTGCAAATCTAAAAGCTTTAACTCAAGGCAAAAAACATGAGATTGCTACATATCAAGACTGTTTGATTTTAATTACGTGCAATATTCCAACAGAGAGTTGTTATTTTTTAAAATGTGAATTGTGTCCAGGATATACAAAATTACCTACATATATTGAGAAACTGTTTGATTTAAATGAGGTTGATTCGGTAAGTTTTAAGCAATGGGTCAACACGCCGTACTGTACACTCGAAACAATTACAAAAGATTCAACGGAATTTATTGAATACTTTTCAGAAAAAATCCATGTCCTTTTGACACATGCTTACATCGCAAAACACCAATCAATATTTTTGAGAGATTTATAAACAAAAATATCTGAGACAGAATTTATTGTTATTATGGATTTTTTCTGAAACCTTTTGCATAAAAGTTATATTATTACCTCTAACAATTTAACTCACGACAATGTTGCTGTTCATACATTTATGAAGATTATAATTCAAGAATTAAAAAACAAATTTAAAATTATTAAAAAAATTCACTATTTTTCTGATGGAGCGCCGCAACAAATTAAAAATTATAAAAATGTTGTTAACTTATTTAACCATAAGAAAGACTTCAAAATTGATGCAGAATGGCATTTTTTCAACAGCGCATGGCAAAGGACCAAGCGACGGACTAGGTGGAACCGCTAAAAGAACTGCAGCAGCTGCAAGTTTGCAATTACCTGCCGATAAGCAAATCTTAACGCCCCAACAACTTTATGTTTTTTTGTCATCTGAACGGTTGAAAAATATCAAGTTTTTTTAAATATTGCATAAAAAAATTACAATACTTAAAATAATTATTTTTGTTGTTTTTTTTTCGATATTTGTCTTGATTACAAAAACGCTGATTTCTTAGAAAGTTCTTTATCGCCCATCCTAAAAATTTTAGAGTATATCAATAACATATAAAAGTATTTTTTTGATCTATTAAACAAAAAATTAAAAATACCCAACATCATTTTTTTTATCTGTTTTTATTTGAATAAAAACATTCTAAAAATTAACGGAAATGTCTTCAACACATTTTTTTTTTAATTTTTTGTCAATTTTAAGCAATAAGTGTTATCTACAATAATTTGCAAAAAAAAAATCCGTAAAAAGTTGCAGGCGTTTGAAAATTGCAAAAAAGGTAAAAAATTGACATTTTTGAAAGTTGTATCCTAAATATCTCGGCACTGGGTAGCACAAAAAATCTAAAAAAAATCAGGGGACCAGTGTTCACTCATGCATGGCCATATGTTTTTTTTAGTGCTGCAAAGGTGGCCGATTGTTTGCCAAACGTTTTTTGCATATAGCCTGAAAGTGTGTTTATTTTTGTAAAAACTTGAGCTATCTCAAAATTTTTAAAGAATTTTTGTCAACTTTCACGCAACTATGTAACTATAGTCCCAGATTTAATTTGGCTTTACGGACAACAGAGTTGCTCTGCTGAATTCTAAGATGAAATAAAAAAAATAGCAACCAATATGCAATAAACCAATATGCAATACCAACGTTGAAGTAAAGAAGTAAAGTTTTTGTACCAAAACATTTTTTAAATAATGTTGTCAATAAAAAAACTTAAAAACCATCCACAATTTAATATTTTAAGCCTATCGCACTATTATAATTATATAATAATGGTATGTGCTCTTCCGTATTAATGATCTATATAATAACAAATAATATTGTGTACACCAACAAATTAATTTCCAACTAACTTAATGGTTTTCTCATCACAATAATAAATATCAATTTCCACGCAATGTTTCTATCTCGGCCCAATTAATCACAAGGAGTTGCAATCACCTTAATACGTAAGGGATATATAATACCGTTTTGCTCGTTAATTATTACCTCATCAAGTACAATTTTGCAACTAAAGCTGCTTACTACATATTCGGTTGAATCTCAGTTATAAATTGGTTGGGAAGAGGTCTCTTTGATGATAATTTTATACGCGGTAATAAGTCTACGGGTTAAAACACTGTGCGTTAATTAAGTTTAATTAAATGGAAGTATGTAATTGATCTAATGATCTGAGTACTTTCACTTTAATTTATATTTAATTGGATACACTTGTTGGTGTTACTTTATTATAATGCAGTAACGTTATTAAACCATTTTAAGTTTAGTTGGTTTATTTATTACAGTATTTACTCAATTATTCAGAATGTGCTACCTCATTTTAAATTACAAATAAAAAATATAAGCAACACAACAATCAACTGCACAATAAATGTATTGTTCTGTCCATAATGATTACTTTTCACTACAATTTTATAAAATAAAATTGTGTTATATACTTATTTTTCAAACGAGTTGCTAACTACAAAAAACATTTGTTTACATTTGTTGCAATTTTTATAGTGATTTTTACCAAACCTGTATGTCTAAACAATTATTTATTTCACATAGCTAATGCTACATACAACATGACAATAATGAGAAAAAGTCAAAAGAACAAGTTCATTAATTAAACATTTAGGTACAATTACATTCAAATATGTTTTTGTTAAAATATTATTATTGATATGTTATTTTTATATAAAGGTTATTTGTGTAGGAGTATGTTTAATAACATTTGGTATAGTATTGAATTTTTTTTTCTTTTATGGCATGTGGGCTTTGTTTGAAGCTTTTTTTTTATTATCTGTCTTGGATAATTATTTATGTTTTTATGCAATTATTATTGTATTTTTTTTTATTAATTAAATAATATATTATAAGATTTTTTCAAATAGTTTTCAATTTTTTTAATAAATTCGTTTCTTTATTTTGTACTTGTTTCTATGAAAAATATCTTTACTAACTACAGTGGCTATCTAATAACATAATACGATACTTAATATTAATTATTATGTTATCAGATAATATATCTGTGGCAATTGTACAAATTAATAAATATTATTTTTAATACTCTAAATTTTTTTATTATAATAGAAAAGCTATGTTGCACAGACAAAAATAATTATATTTCACCTGTATGTCCAAAAACTGATTTCTAATTTCATTTCAGCCCTCAAACAACAACAATAGACAAGTATAATTTATTTAGTTGTTTATTTATTTAGTAAAGTGTATAAATAAAGCAAACCAGACGTTTTGGGAATTTTAATCTTTTTCCTTTATCAGCTTAATACTGCCAAATCGTATTGTTTTATTTATTTATTTTACAAAATAATTAAAAAAAAGAAATTAAATAAATTATACTTGTCTAATGTCGTTTTAAAAAAAAGTCTCCAAAAATACATTAATACTAAGATAATTAAAAAACAACTTAATATATTTTAATTTCTAATACACATAAGAAATGTAAGCTAGAATAAAAAATGCTAAAACAGGCAAAGTCATGAGTACAACAGAAAAACATATTTTTGTGTATATTAAGTTGCCTATTATACCGGCCAATCTATTCTTAGCATGCTATAAATATCAATAAAAATAAAATTTTACTATTTTATTAAAAAAGATAAAGTTTAAATTAATAAATTAATTATAATGCAAATTATAATAGATACATTTATTCTTCTTAAAATTTTAAATAAGAATTTAGTGCAATTATTCATTTAATCAAAACTGCAACATAGTATATATTATAATAAGTAATAATAATAATAAAATCCACTTTGCCTTTACAAATCATCATAAAAACGACTCATCTAATAAATTCCTTTTTAAATTCTTTCTCCTTACCATCTTATTAAATCTCTGCTATACATTAAATTTTTCAAGAAACCTGTTTAGTAACAACAGTTTATCAGTAAAGTTTAATGAAATAACTAGAAAACTTACCATTTTTATCAACCTTTTTATAGTAGAAATTATGAAATAACATCAAGCTGTGCATTATTAATTTATACCCACAGAAAATATGTAATATACTCTGCCGCGGAAGTCAAGCTATTTAATATTATTACATGCCCTGTTATTCCGTTGCCATTGTTGAGATAACTGTGGGTTAAGGAAGTAATTCTTGGTCGTTCAATGCAAAGAAACTTCTTCTTTGTGAACTAATATTAGGTGCTTTAATAATGCATAATATTATTAAATGTAAAGTTGACTTCAGTATACTTTCATAATATAATGACCCTTCTTACTGTACGGTAACTTTTATAATGTAATGTAAATATTGAGGTAAATATAGATGGCATAGTTTGATTTGTTCAGTTTATTTACAATGTTTAATATAATTAAAAATAATTGTATTAATTAATATCATAAACCAATTATTTATAGAATAAATACAAACTATTTATACAAAATTGACGTTCGGTAAGCTAAAGGGCATTCAAATAACAACTACAATTTAATGCCGGTGCACACATCCAATTACGTGACCTCAAGCTGTTTGTTAGCACATATTAGTTCAGTTGCAATTTATTTATTTATTTACTTATTAGTGAATAGAAGACAAAATAAAAGTGACTATAACTAAAATAAATTAATTTAATACTAAAAAGCCACTAATACTAAAAAAAAAACAATAAATACTAAACACGGCAAAAGGTATTTAAAAAATCTTGTAAAATCTACTTTACCTTTGTTGGCATGCCAAAAAATATATGTGTACAAGTAGAAAGTTTTCTGGCAAACCGCAATCATAAAACCCATCACAAGTAACATTACACACCAGTGATGTTGTTGCAAAAAAAAGTTAAAACTGCCGATTTCTGAATAAACTTTCTAAAAGGAACTCAAGATGCATTATTTTAAATGCATACAAAAAAGAAAACCATGAACAAACCCCAAGAAGAAGCAAAACTAGAAGCCAAAACCAAAGTAAAACTTAACTTTTAGCAATTAAACCGACAAACAACAAAAAAAGAAAGAAATATATTTAACCCAATATCACCTGCCAAGGAATAGAGAAAACTCCCAGCCAACAGAGGCCAAACCTATGCGGGCACCACTGGACGCTCTTCAAGATGATTCAATAGATATACAGGATTCCGAAAATAATGCTCATGATGCACAAATATTTCCGATCAAACCAAATCAAACACGCGAATCAAACTCCAGCTAACGCCTAAACACGGATGACCAAAAGACAAGTGAGAAAAAAAAACTTTAACTGTTTCCAGCAAACCAACAAAAGAATACACCAAACAAGACCCAGTAGAAGAAGCGAATGATTGCCCGTCCTCGGCTAAAGCTCTCCGATTGTCTAACATCAGCGTTAGCCTAGGTACCCTCAACAAACCTCCAGAAAACATGAAAACAAAAAAAAATAAAGTTCTCAAGGAGCATTGCAATTCTCACTTTAGCACGTACTTACGTGCGACAGAAAAGATGCGCAAACCTATCACACCGGATCAGTAACCAACAGAAAATAAACTAAGTTACCCGCAATGGCTGCAGGCTTCAACCTTTTCCAGCCAACCTCAAGGAATCAAAAACAATGTGCAAATGCGCAGGTACTTACCTTCAAACCGTCGAAGATTACCTAGTCAACATAGCACAAGCAATTCTGCACGCTAAAAAAAACATTTAAAAAACGTAAACTAGCTTTGGGAACAAGAAATAGCGGCACAAAAAAGTTAAAAAAAAGGTCAAAAAGCTGAGGGAAGCTATGAACAAACCCAAGAAAGTAAAATTTACTTTTTAACAATTAAGCCTAGCAATGATAAAAAAAAAAACAAAAATAGTAAACAAAATAAAATTCCAACTAGCAGAGGCCACCTATGCTGGCACCATTGGACAACCCTCTAGATGACTCAATAAATAAATAGAACCCAGAAGATAAAGCTGATAATGCAGAACCATTCCCGATCGTGCCAATCAAACTCGGCGGCAAATTCCAGCAAAGCCTTGGACAATGAATGGTGACCCAAGAACAAGTAAAAAAAAAACTCTGTTTCCAGTAAACTGACAAAAAATAACATTAAACAAGACCCAAAAGAAGAAGCGGAAAACTGACTCCGACTGAACTATTCCAATCGTCCAACACTAGTGTCAGCCTAGTTTCCATTGATAAACGTCTAGGAAACAATCAAATAACAACATCGCGGCTTTTACCTTAGCACGTAGTCACGTGCATACAAAGAAATAAAAACGGAAATTTGTCAAAACCTTGTTAGAAAAAAAATTGCTAATCAACCAGACCAGACCAGCGACTAAAGACAAAACTCTGACAAACATGGTTCTCTGCAGAAACCGCAAGTTAACACTAAAATGTACAAATTCCCGCTAAAAATAATATTATTATGAGATTATTTAGGACCAAAGCAACCAAGTGCCTTGCACCACAAGAGTTTTACGTAGAATAGGCCCATAGGCGACACCCTAGAAAAGTAGTGTTTCCATATTTGTTCTGTAATAGGAGGGATTGTTACCAGCCCGAAAACATCGTAAGACAATAAAAAACTTCAACTTCAAAACAAGGTTCCTCCACCATCACCGAGCATTTTTAAGCGGCTTTCTTTGCAGATTTCACTTTGTCTCCGACGTCAAAACAGCAACAAAGTAGCTATAATTGGCTCCGTAACAAAACAACTGCTACCACAACTACTTACCTACCAAATTGCTTGCCAGAGACTGCTAAAAAACAACCAAAAAACAGATAAAAAAAAGTGCACCTGCAACACTTCGTTCAGACCTCTTATTTGGCAACTTTCAAAAAAATGGGCATTGTTTCATTTGCAAAAAACATTTATCTAAAGATCAGGTAAAGAAGAAAACTGTTTTATTATGGTAATTGACGGCTAGTATCAAAAAAATAAAGAAATATTGTGCACATCTTGATGGACGCGACAATGATTTTGCTTTTTTAATCTTCAGGCGTATTCAGTATGTACCTGTCTTGTCGATACAAGAGCTCAGAACTATTAAAAATGCGCATGCTTACGCTGTCTGCTAAACATACTGAAAAAGACTACTTACATAAAACAAAGTAGAAAATGTCATGAAAGAGTTTTAACCATTTTTTAATAAACGCAACTCTAAAAAATTTAAGTTTTTTTTAAATTTTGAAAATTTGCTTGTTGATAAGAAGCACGTTAGATGCTTATGCAGCAATTGGTGTGCCAGGGCTGTCTTCTATTGCGGCGTTGTCCGATCATCCGAATTCTTTGTTGTTGTCTGCGGCGAAGTTGTTTATTGTTAGTGAGTCTATAGTTATTATTGCGTCCTCCATTGCGGATGAGACTACGCATTAGAGTCTCTCCTGTAGTTTTTGAGCCTGGTACATAATGTCATTCAGCATATTCTATGGTACCTGGCTAGCGTATTCCATGTTTTTTTTGGGATGATACAATCATGTAGTCTTGTTGGGTTTTTTATCACAACATTCTTTGCTATTTTAACTAGTCTCTTAAACGTGAAAACGTGTTTGCAGGGTTTGTACCATTGGAAACTAGTCTAGACCGAGCGAGTGCACTAACACCGCTTGGATGACCAGGTAATCTTTGGCGGTTTTGTACGACACTTAGTGGATTTGCCGCCAGCACAGGAGAATGCTTGTAGGAGTTTTTTTTGAAAAAAAAAATATTTTTTGACAAAAAAAAATCATTAATGAAAAAAAAATTATTGAAAAAAAAAAATCTTTGGGATGGTCGTTTGGGGACAGCTAAAGTTTACGCGTTGAGAGCCAATTGTTGTTGGTCCAACCCTGCAATCAAACTAAATCAAGGAACTTTAAACAACGCCCAGAGGCAGCCGAATAAGTAGTCCAAAGTGTTGACTGTGAGCTTTTTTGAGACTGTTTTTTTGGTTGATCTCTGGCACGCAATTTGTTTGATGATTTAAGTCAGTCATTGGACAGAGGTGCTGCACAGCAAGTAGTGGTAGCACTGGCTGTCTTAGGTTTTGACGTTGGAAAGAGTGGGATCTGTACAAAAAATTGGTTAGTGTACGGCCGAGCACGCAAACCTCATGCGAAACGCCGTTTAAGAGCTTCCGTGATGGTGGAGGAGCCGTTCTTTGAAGTAGTTTTTTTCTTCTTTTTGGGTTGCTTTCTGGACCGGTTACACAGAAAAAAGTTTTTTATATCTACTTCTTCATTAAAATTCCAGAGAACAAAATTATGTTGTAGTTATTAGCATGTTGTACATTTTTTGACATATATATCACGCGAAAAAAGAAAACAGCAAAAAACTTAATTCAATCTCTTTGTTTTGTATTTTTTTGTTAAATATTTTGACAAAAATAATAGTAAGTAAGTCATATAACTTATATTGTACTGCGTAAGAAAAGCAACAAAAAACTACTTGGTTACAATTTTTGTATCACGTCGAAGAGTCGAGTTATCATACATTTTTTTTTTTTAAGATAGCTGAAAAAGCTTAAAAGAAATCTTGGTTAACAAATTGAGGTTGAGCTTAAAATAATAATAATAATATTAATAATATAGCTTCATTTCAAGTAAATATAATACATGAAAAAAGCGAAGTTCAATGTAGCATTGATCTTCCACTTAACCTTAATTTGCACAAAAATTTAGTTCTAAATCTTGAGTTCTCGAAGTCTATCCAACTCTCGGCAGTATATATTTGGTCTAAAACGTGTTTTTAACATTTTACCATTTAAACACTGCAGAAACTATAATTTAAATATGTACTATCTAAGTTCTCCCTACAGAATATAAGAACAAACTGGGTTATTTGATTAATTTACATTTACTTGCCTATTTTTTGGATATAGTATCTGGACTAATATTAAAATAATAAAATAGTATTAATATTAAACTTACATTGTTTAATATTAATACTATTTTATTATTTTAATATTAGTACAATTACACACAAGTAAAATAATACAGTTTATCTATAACTGTAATAATAATATGTAAAATCTGATAGTCTAACATATTTCAATAAATGCTTCTTATTATTAAAATAGTTAGGGTATAAGATTTTAGTTACATATTATTATTACACAGGCATAGATAAATTATAGTGTTTTACTTGTATGTAATGGTTAATTTGTTTGATTAGTTACTACACTTGCCAATGAGTTGTAACTATTATATTAATTTGTTTTTAATGTCGCTATTCTCTTCATTATTACTAAATTTACGAAAATTTATGAGCAAAATTAACTATTTCTTTTAAATTTTAAATTGTAATACTAATGCGTTTATTGTTGAATATTGGCAATATAGGTCGCTCTAAAGTAAGTTATGTATAGATTTATTCATAGTACCGCATTACGGTTGAGTTCAACTAAAAATAATTTAAATACGTATCATATTATTGGTATCATCATATCGTTTCAAATGACTATAATACGGTTAGAATAATGCTGAAACAGTATAAAGGACTAATACATATAACTAAAAAAGTGATAAATTTGAATAATGTTACTTCCGGAGCCTATTCTTCTTCGTAAATAAGATATTTCCGAGATATAGTGGCCACGCTCAGTTCCGTAGGGAAATTACACCATATTTGTTTATCAGAAAAAAACTATGAACTTTTCAACAAACTTGTTTTTATTTATACATTACTTTGAGTATACTTGCTACATTAAGATTTTAATTAACTTATATAATTATTACTCGCAAAATAATTACTGCTTTTTCTCCTCTTTTCTATTCAACCTCACTTAATTTAAATGCAATCCAAACTTTTTAATAACAAGGAATTCAATTTAAATTTACTTCGTTGTTGCTTTTTTAAAGCCATTTGCTAACGAGATGAAACTCACGTCTACGTTTTGTATAAAATTGTTTTCAATATTTTCTCGCAAAGGATTGATCCGATGTTAAAGTTTTTAATATTGACACGACATAGTTTGCGTGAGATGCAAATTATATACAAATCAATCATTTTGTTAATCTTAAGGAAATCGATTTAAAGGATACTATATATATATATAGCTAAATTTATTTTAGATGGATGTATATTAATGCTTGCTTGCTTCCTAACATATCTAAACATTTTCCAAAAATATTCAATTATTTTGTTTTAAAAAATTTAAAAGCAATTTAAATTGAAGAATTTTCCATAACAAACTGTTTTTATTGTAGATTTATGTACGTAGTTTTGAGGCTTTCTTTTAGTTTTCAACAAAATGCATGTATCTATTTTATGTTTGTTTACATATAATTTTCTAGTAAACATATTTTTGTATTTCAACTAAGCTATCTATCTATAAACACTCGTGAGACTGACATCGATAGTTTCTAAGCTATTTAATCTCATAACTACCCCAATCGGATTTAACAATTTTGTGCATAAATTATTAATTAATTTGAAACTAATTAAACTAAAAGCTTAATTTTAATGAATAATTAAATTGCTTTTATTTGTTATAACTATTGTTAGAAAATTTCATTAAACTGTGATGAAATTTACAATTGCTTGGTGACATAATATGCATCATTTAGTTTAAAATTACCCACTCGGCATTTCTAACTACTATAATTAGTAAATAGGATGTACTTCACTTAGTCTAGAATAGCATGACAGGCTAATTGCATTTTATTAACATTGTCCTTATTATATGCGTTTTCAGACTCTTGTTAGTTTAAACAACATTTACATTACTAATAATAAGTATGTTTTGTTTTTTTAGACAATTAATTAAATTTTTATGAATAATTATCGAATGCAGTTTGGGTAACTGCAAGTTGTAATTAATAAAATTTGCAACAAAAATACAATTACATAAATAAAGCAAAACCAGAATGTGATATTTTTATTTTATTTTTTGGTGCAGTAAGATCGATGCCAAGACGTTTGGTCGCTAGTGTGCAATAATTAAGTTTTCTGCTCTTTCACAAAAAACTTGTACTTTACAGGAATACTGATCTTGAAATGCTGCAGTACAGTCGATTAAAAACCAAAAATGAACAGTTTTAATTTAAATTATTGTATATACAAAAACTAACAGAAAAAGTGCACAATAAAAATATTAAGAAATGGGTTTTAATTTTTTTTTTTTATTAGTTATGAATTAAATTTTATTAGGATTCTTTAGAATTGATTTAAATGTTTTGACTTAATATTGTTTTCATATTAAAATGTTTCCATTTTTAAAGAGATATGTTTGAAATGTTGGTATTTTTAAGAGCATATTGACAGCTACATGGTTTTCCAGTGTTGTAACAACAACAAAATAAATTGATTGGACCGACAGGTTATAAGTACGGTTACAGTATACACAAACAAATGTGGTTACGTATATTACAAGTTACATGCCGGCGAGCGTTATTATATATTAGTATCATATTAGTACTCGGGTAGCAAAAATAAAAATCTTTTAAATGACATCTTGCCTAATTAGTATTTGACGTGGATGTGACTATAAACCTCTATTTTTATCTTTAAAACAGCACACCGGAACCATTTTTGTGTTTATTTTTTGTTTACATTTTCATATAATAATGGCTCCATTTTTAAATTTTCTTGTGTCTACACTAATTTTTTGTCTCGATCATTAGTGTTACTAGTTATTCTAGTAGAAACGGTTTGCAAAGATTGTTTTCTACTTGAGTCTCAGGCACCTAGTCTATTAGCGGGTTTATTAAAAAAATGATGGCATAACAAAGGTTTATCAAGTTTGAAGTGACACCTCTTGTTTTTTGTAGATTATTTGCTGTTGTTGTTAAACTATATTTTAAGTTTCCAGTTTGCATCTATCGACCTATGGCCAATGACAAAGGAAAAAATTAGAATTAATGCAGTTTTGTTTGTATTGTTTATTATGGGCTGATTTGATTCTGGCTTTGAAGCTCAAAGGTTGTTGTTGATATAATATCAAACTACAAAGGCTAGTGTTGGCAACGTTCTAAAGCGACAAGATTGGTACAATGCAAATTAATACATTTCTGGTAACGTGTTGTAGCGATAAGCGCTTAGTTGTAATTATTTTTAGTATGTTTTGAGATTGTTTTGATTCTTTGTCTCTGAATGATGTGGCTGGTAATGAACAAACATCATTATAAAATTAACAATTTACAACACACACTGCCCAAGTTTGCAAAAAATGTTAAGCATAACACAAATTGCGTTATGTAAATTGCTTTATTGTTTCTTAAAATATTTTCCTTTAAAATCTATTATACACTTTTGCATCTGATAAAACCAATCTTTAAAACAATTTTGCCACTCTGAACGAGGTACTTTCAAGACAAGTGATATAAATGCTTCAACGGTCTCTTCAGGCGATGAAAAATGCTTGCCACGCATTTTATTTTTGCATTATTATGATGAACAATGATTTGCTGGTTTATGTTGTTCCTTCTAATTTTAGCAATAACTTTTAGCAAACAAATTGAAGTATACCAGTGAGCATTAACTGTCCTTTGATTCTCTAATGCATCCGTTGACCAATGACCCGTTATTCGGAAGAAACAAGCAATCATTTTTTTTTAACGCTTTGTGAACGCACCACTTTTGTGGGTTTAGGTTTAGTTTGAAACACTCATTCAGTTGATTGCTGTTTAGTTTTTGGCTCATATGAGTATATTCAAGATTCGTCAACTGTTACGATGTTATATACCGAATTTGAACGACTCCTTTCGAATTTCTTTAGCATTTCCTTGCACCACTTGACACGTGTTTTTGTTCCTTTCAAATTGTGTGGGACCCAACGACTGCAAAGCTTCTTGACATGCAAATGATTGTGCAAAATCGTATGTATTTGTTTTGCTGCAGTCAAAAAATATGAGTAAATTAAATATTGAATGCTTTAAAAATAATTCCCGAATTCAAGGCAGATCGGGTTGAATCCTACAAGTTTGTTTGTTGTTGTGATTTCATTAATAAAGCATTAACACTAAGAGAAGGAGAGAGAAGGATTGAATTTTCCAATCAAAATTCTCATTAAGCCTGTAGATACAATAATCTTTCCGATGCAATAAATGCATCTATTCAGGAAGAAAGGGTTACAAGTATGCAATCCAAAATAAATTCATCCTCAACAAAACCACATATAAAATGTAATTATTGCAACAAAAATGGTCATTTAGGAAAGGATGTTTTTCCAAGAGAAAACAACTAGTAAACTTGCTATCCTTCATTAAGCGGGAAATAAAGCCTGAAGTAAATATAACAAAAATGATTTGCGCATACTGTAAGAAGAATGGTCACCATATTAAGAATTGTTTCAGAAAGAAAAGAGCAGATGAATTTAAAAACAATCTAAAAATCAACGTAATTAGTTCGGAAAACTCAGGAGACGCGACCGTGACTCAAACAGGGAGCACGAATCGCGTCAAACAAATTTAAGCGATAAAATTGAAAAGAATATCAATAAACCTAATCTTAATCCTAATCCTAATCTTAATAAACACACAGGTGAAAATATTTAAATTAATCTTTTACTATCTAACTCCGAGTCCTTAATCGTAAACAATCCATTACAAGTTCATAAAATAATTTTTTTCCAAATCTCGGATCATGATAACATTATCTTTTTGCTGTCAGAATCCAATCATGTAAATCTCATGATAGACACAGGTGGTCAAGAAACACTGTTAAAAAAATCTTGTTTAAAAGGAGATACTGAATTACTTCTCAATCTTAAGGTTCAAATAAAGGGTATAACCAACACCTTAATTCTTACATATGGTATCATTTACGGTACCATAAATCCTAAAGAGCCTATCATCCTATTCACTTAGTCCCTGACAACTTTCCAATTCCACAAGATGGAATATTAGGAAAGGATTTTTTTCAACTTTATAATGCTGAAATCAGTTATAAAAATAAAAATCTTACATTAAATCATGAAGGCAAAATAAAAATCTTAAATCTTATTCCATCAAGAAAAATTATACATATTTCTGTTCGTAGCGAAGTAATTAAATTAGTAAAAACCAATTTCGAAAACGAATCAATTTGTCTTGCAAAAGAAATTCAAGACGGAGTATTTGTAGGAAACTGTCTAGTGAAACCCATAGATGGGTTTTGCAATTTAACAATTGTCAACTCCAGTGCGGTGGATAATCCTATTCAAGAACCTACATTTAATTTTGAAAACCTTGAAAATTTTGAAATCCTAACTTTGTCTACTAAAAATGAAATTAATACATTACGATTAAAATCATTAAGTAAATCTATACGAACGAATTACATGAGAACATGATGAAAAAATTATTGATATATGTAAACATTATTCAGATGTATTTCTTTTAGATGGAGATCCATTACCATTTACTAACGCTACTTTTCATCAAATTCCTACCACTGACATTATTCCTTTCAACGTTAAACCATATCAGTTACCTTTTTATCAGCAAGGAGAAGTCAATTCTCAAATTAAAATAATGTTAGACGAACAGATATTAGTTGAGTCAAGTTCTTCTTATAATTCTCCCTTGTTGGAAGTTTCCAAAAAGACAGATATACATGGAAATAAAAAATAACGCGTAGTAGTTAATTTTAAGAAATTAAATAAAAAAACAATTGCTACCAAACATTACCAAAACATTAGATCAACTTGGTAAATCAAAATATTTCAGTTTTTTAGATCTCGCTTCCGGGTACCACCAGGTAATAATGTCACCTGAAGATAGAGCAAAAACAATGTTCTCAACTAATCAAGGTCATTTTGAATTTAATCGCATGCCATTTGGTATGAAAGGTGCTCCAGGCACATTCCAAAAAATGATGAATGGTGTTTTAACTGGTCTCCAAAGTTTCAATTGTTTTGTTTACCTTGATGACTTTATTGTCTATGGTCAAACAATCAATAAACATAATTTAAAGTTAATTGATATCTTCGAACGATTGCGTCAAAATAAATTAAAACTTCAGCCCGACAAATGAGAATTTTTACGACCAAAATTAACATATTTGGTTCATATAATAACTGAAAATAACTGAAAACGGTATCAGACCTGATCCCTCAAAAATAGAATGTGTCAAGAATTTTCTTTGTCCGAAAACTCCTAAAGATAAAAAAATCTTTTCTTGGTCTGGGCGGCTACTATAAAAAATATATATTTTTTTTTTTAATACAAACGTCGATGCGTTAAGTAGAATGTATGCGATAAACGCAATAACTCAAAAGCAGGCAAAAGAACAGAACAGTTGTGAGCACTTTCAACAAACTGAAAAAAATTTATTTCAAAATCCCAATGTAACTGATACACATCAAATATTTTTGACAGTCCTATAAATCAAACGCAAACTATTTATTCCAATAAATTTCCACTATTTAAAGGATTATTACTTAAACTTACTTACCATGAACATTATCACAAAATTGCAAGAAGAAAAGCTTATTTTACATACTCCGACTTATCTATATGTTAACGATGTTAATTATATATTCATACCCACTCGTGCATCTCATATTACACATGTTGAATTATATGAGTGTATTGATGGATTACTATCTTTGATAATCCAATTAAACATAAAATGTTTTGCTGTATCTAATCGTATTAAGTTAATTCCCTATAAAAATTTGTAACAGAAACAATAAGAAATATGTTAAAATATGTATTTCAAAGTAATAATGTAAAAATTGTAATATGTCATAATAAAATTTACAAACTTGAATCTGAAGAAAAAAAAAATTCTTAAAGAAAGTCATTGTACTTTCATTGGAGGACACCAAGGCATTAATAAAACTTATAAGAAAATAAGAAACAAATACAAATAGCCGCACATGTATAAAGATATCAAAGAATTTGTTTGTTCTTGTGAACTTTGTCAAAAAAATAAAATTACCAAAAATACGAAAATGCCATTAGCTAATACTACAACGTCAAAAAGGCTATTTGAAAAGATATTCCTTGACATAGTTGGTCCTCTGCCTGAAACAGATTCTTATAATAAATATATTTTAACATTTGAAGATGACCTTGCAAAGTTTTGCGTGGCAGTTTTACTGCCAAATCAAGAAGCTTCTACCGTAGCTGAAGGGTTTGTTATTAATATTATTTGTAAATTTGGAATACCTTATTATATACTAACTGACCAAGGTGTAAATTTCTTAAGTAGGGTTTTCAAGGAAACTTGTAAATTTCTAAAATTCAAACAAGTGCTTATCATCCTCAATCAAATGGTACCTTAGAGAGAACCCATCAAAATTTAGGAGAATATTTGCGAAATTTTGTGGAAAAAGATATTCGGAATTGGAATACTTGGATTTTTTATTCAATGTTTACTTATAACACCAGTATTCATTGTTCTACACATTTTTCGCCGTTTGAATTATTATTCAGTCGAATTGCTGTTCTACCGAGTGCACTAGTTTGTTCCCCAAAAGTAAGTTATTTATATGATAATTACAATAACGAACTTAAAGCTTGCATTGTCATGATATAGCACGAGAAAATATTTATAAAAGTAAGACCAAATCAAAGTCTTATTATGATTCCTCAACAAATCCCTTACAGTTAAAAATTGGAGTTAAGGCCCTACTGCTGTACAACAGCAAAAAAAAACAAATTGTCTGCATTATATAATGGTCCCTATGACGTTATTGAAATTAACTCAAAGGAAAATACAACCATTAAAATAGGCAAAAGAAAGTAAAGGTTCATAACAATAGATTAAAAATATTCAATATATCGACGAATTTCTAAATCATTGTTTTGGTACTTTTAATTTAATGACTGCTTGTTAACACGACATGCTCATAAAACATTAGAAACAAAGTTCTGTGTCTCAAAATACTTTACATGTCAACAATTGTTATATGTATTTAGATTAAAAGTATTCCAGACAAAAAAAAAACAAAAAAATATTAATTAAAATATGTGAATAAAAATATGATTTCTCCTTTATTATTATTTTAAAACTAAACAAAAGTTTGATCATATTTGAAAAGCTCAGTTTTGATTTTTTTTTAAGTTATCAGCTCCGTTAACAGGTGAATCTTCTTATAAGCTGTATAAGTTGATTGAATCAGAAATATTCTACATAAATGAAAAAAAAATAAAAATAACAACATTAGTGCATCCATGATTATAAACGCAATCCAAGACGTAGCGAAGATTCTAGTTTACTTAAGTTAATTCATAGATAAATTTAAGATAATTATAATCAAGTCTTACAATTGAAGGTATAACGATGGAAGAAAATCATCTATTAATTTTTTTTTTTAATTTTTTTTTTTAATTAATCATGATATCCATCGTTATATAATTATGTAATTATTGTTAGTTTAATAGTTAAATCATGAGCCTGTTTCGTAAAAGAGATGTAAACATGAAAATATTAACCTTAAGCGTCTCTAAGGTTGATTGTTCTTAAACAAACGTCAAACAGAAAGTGAAAATTGTAGCAATCCTCGCTTCAATTTTCATCTCTAGGGGGGAGGTGTTGTGAAGTAATTTTCAATTAATCTTATTTAATATATTTAAATAATATTATTTACCTCATCTGTAACAGTAATGATCATATTAAAACGAGTCGACATTGAATATAAAAAAAAGAGGGTTGATCTTATTTGTGGTAGTTACTGTCATTAAATAAATTGGTAATACATAATTTTGAACATTATAATAAAATATCTTTTATCTAAGTTCTTCAAACACTACCAACCATCCACAACGTTAGGTTAATCCTAACACTATACTGTTGTTTGTTGCTAATTTATTTGATTGCATTTCTTCTTTGAGGAAATGGCACTAAGACTTTTTGTTTCGCTTTAAATTGTATTTGCTCTACTGCTTTCCGTTTATGTCGTTCCGGTTTGTTGCATTGTCTATTGCTACGACCTGCTATTGTGTGTTTTTCTATAAATTAAACTTATTAATTTATTTTGAAAAATTAAAAAATATTTAATCTTAATCTCTAGCATAAGGTCAATAAGTGGTGAGTTTTATCAAAACACCTTCTTTTTTTTTTGTGGTGCCTTGTCTGTGTTTAGACGTTAGATATTATAGTGTTGGTAGTTTGGTGGTGACTATCTTGATTACTTGCAGTTTAAAACAGTTCCAAAAATGTTGAATTTGTTTATTGTTTGATGGTGCGCAGCAATGATAGATTTTTACATCTTATCTATTTTTTCCTTTTACTTTTCTTTGTATGATTAGGCGTAATAGATATTTTGGTTTTCTGACAATATGCACAAAGTATTCGGTTTTCTTTTTTATTGTATTTAACAGTTCTCTTTTGGTTTTTAATAAAATTGTTGCCAATTTATTCGATTGCATTATTTTTTTGCGAGAAAGGCACAGAGACTTCTTTTGTCCCGCTTCAAAATTCATTTAGATGTATGCGTTGTCGTTAAGCATGCGGCAAAACAACATAGCTCAAATGCTTCCAATCAATTTATAGAGTTTTACTTTTGCATTTATACAACAGAATCAACTACACGTAGCACTTGAGAACTTGTTTACAAAGATTAATGAATAGGTTTTGTTTAGCTATAATAGTTTTCTATGATCTGACTGCAACTAGAGTCATTTTGACACCCATAAGGATTTTTTTATTGGAATTAATTGCCACATTCATTCATCAGCCTAGGTATTTAAAATATTCCACGCTTTTAATAAGTTGCCTTTTAATTAGTGAAACAGTCGATCGCGATCAACTGGTCGATTGCGTTAGGTTTCTAAGTCAATCGTTTTAGATATTTTATTTTTAGTATTTCTGACATTTAATTTAATATTTCTGAAATTCAATATATAAAAGTTTACTAAATATTTATTTTTATTATTTACTAGGACCTAGTAACCTAGTCGATCGCTTGCTACTTAATGCTTTTATGGTAGATTGCCAATGCTTTAAGTCTGAGCGCCTTTGGTTTACAGTCTCTTGAAAGATCAGAGTAGATAGTAAATAATGTTGGCAATAACACGCTTTATTGCTTCACTCTTTGTTAAATTGGGATTTTCTGCGTTAGTACATTGTCAGCTTTGATTCTTGCTACTTGATTATAGTTGTTTAAATAGCGTTAGATTTTTTGGAATCCGATTTGTTTGTATAAGCAATAAGGTTTTAAGCGGATTTTAAGAGTATAGCTTATTAAACTAATTAGACTAAAGTTAGTGCACCTCCTGGCCTTAGATAATTAAAACACCAATGCATACTAAACTATACAAAGTTTGTAAATAAGACTGGCAATTTAAAATTTCATATGATTTGGCAACATTTGGAACGCGGGATTTAGAGAGGCGGTAGGTGAATATATGAATCGGCTTTAGTGCCAGTTTGAAGTTGCTTGAATTAATTACTTGTCTGTAGTGATATTAATTTTGAGCAAGGATATGCTTTAGTCTTGATTTTACAGTGTTTTGTCAATTGTTTAGGTTTTATGGTAACTTAAAGCATTTGAAAAAAATAGATAGTTGATTAAAATAAACTACGCAGCGGAAGGCTTTTACCTTTGAGAAGCATTAAAATTTGATAAAAGTAGATTTATAGACTTCTATTTTTAACTTATATGCGCATATATGGCTTGACGCTATAAGCGTATTGCCATATAAAAGCTATTTCTTTGCAGTCACCCGCGTGACTTGACAGCTATGGCAGGCAATATGGACGTTTGTCATATTGACATAGCTGTCAAAGCGTCTGGGGTGGAGTTTAGCATGTTAAGAGTTTTGTACCAATTTGCAGTTGATCACTGAAGTTAGAAAGTTATAAGATTCAAAAAATTTAATTTACATGATTCCACAACACATTGTGCAGTCAAAATAATATGCCAATTTACAATTGAATTTAATCTACATCACCGTTTATTAAATTTTGACTAATGAATTTGGAATTAAAAAAAAATTGCTCAAAACTGGTCCCAAAAAACTTTTTGCAGGACTAAAAAAAACTAGAAAGGTAAAGGGTCTTAATTTTTTTGGAATTTATTGCAAATGTTTTTCATTTTTTGTAACTTTAACATCTCTAAAGAGCAAAAAATTAGCAGATTGCAGATTAAATCTATGTTGGTTTACTTTTTTGATTGCTTCAAAGAATTTGGTTTTGAATGCCACTAACTTTACGCAATTACAATCATCATGTGCTGTAGATTGACTATAATATTTAAAAATTTGCTGTCAAATTGAATTTACGAATACTACATTTTTTTCCTTGCTTTGTTTTTGTTTTGACGTGGTTAATATTAAAGTTTTAAAATTTTTATCAAAAAAGCCAGGTAGTAAACAATGACTGAGCAGTTGACCGTATTGTAGGATTAATGGAGTAAGTGCGGTATTAAAGTGTTTTTGTTTGGGAGCGATCATTAAACACCTAGTGATTTTTATCTTATAATCAAATGTTGCTAACTAAGCTAAAAATTACTTATTTGGGGACTTGGTGATGTCAGGTTTGGTATATGTTATCTTTTTTATGTGTTTGTTGACTTTTTTGAATTTTCAAAAGTTGACATAGCAGATGAATGTTGAAATATTAGCATATTACAGCTTAATTGATAAAATGTGGCAGTGTATGTGAATATTGTATTTGTTTGGACGATAATGTTACTAACGTTGATCTTAACTTAGTTTTAGTACTTATCCGTCTGAAAATATTTGTATTGTCAGTTTTTGTTTACTGACGATTTTGTAACAACCGAAACAGGTTTTAATTAATAAAATAAAATCAGCATACTAAAGTATTAAAAAAAAAAATTTAAATTACTTAACTTCAAATATATGTGCAAAAACCAGATAAATAAATATATTAAAAGTAAGCACACACTACAAAACTTCAGTTTTAAGTAGAAACGCTCTGTTTACTTGTGAATCACAATATCACTTAAATGGCTTTCAAGGCTGCGGTTACAAATTTATTTTTTTTTTAAGAAATGCCGCACACTGGTTGCTCTATTTTGAATAACAGCTCTAATATTATTCTTAATCTTTTTGATTGTTGTGGGATTATTGGCGTAAACATTATCTTTAAGAGAAAGGAAAAAGTCTAACGGTGTTAAATCACACGACCTAGGCGGCCAATTGATGTCTCTTTTTAGTAAAATAACACGTCCGGGAAATTGTTGACGCATTAGTGCTATTGTTTCTTGACTTGCTTGGCATGTAGGCCCGCCCTGCTAAAAATAAACCATTTTTATTAATAGGTTTTGAATAATTTTCTTGTTTATCCACAAACATTTTGGACACGATACTGATCGTTGGTATCTACAAATTTTGCGTTTTTTATGGAATTAAACTGGTATGATTGCTTAATACTGAAACTAGGCATAAATTTATAGGAAAACATTGTTCCAATTACTGTTCAAATTTTTTTTTTCTTTTTCTTTTTAGCCTGTGCTCATCCACTCCTGAATATAGGCTTCTTCCATATTTCTTTATGCGATTTTGTCTTGGGCGATTTGATGTCAGTTTCTGCCCGTAAGTTGTTTTATATTATCAAGCCATTTCTTTTGAGATCTTCCTACGCTCCGTCTTGGTTGTCGTAGCCGCCATTTAACAATGCGGATTGTCCATTTGTTTAAATCTTGCCTTGCAGCATGTCCCACCCATCGACACTTTAGCTAAGCTACCCGCTCAATGATGTCTTTCACCTTCGTCCGTCTTCTTATTTCTGTATTGCGTATTTTATTTTGCAAGCTTATTCCGAGCATGGATTTTTCCATTGCCTTCTGCGTTGTTCTAAGGCCTTCTGCACTTTTCCGTGTTAGGGTTGCAGTTTCCAAACCATAAGTAGCTACTGGCAAAACACAAGCATTATATACCTTCTTCTTGAGATTAATAGGTATATTTACATTTTTTTAGATATGCCCCAACTTTCCGTAAGCAGCCCAACTCATTCGTATTTTCCTGGTGATCTCAGCAGTCTGATTATCTTTACCAAGTTTGACAGAATGACCGAGATAAACGTATTCTTTTACCGTTTTGAAGACAAGGTTGTTGATAGTTGTATGTAAATCTTTGTTACTCATAATTTTAGTCTTATTTAAGTTCATTTTTTGTCCAACCTATTTAGAAGCATCCTGTAGTTGGGTCATCATATGTTTCAGTTTATTGGGATTGCTGCTTATCAAGACAATGTCGTCCGCAAAGCGTAGATGGTGTAGGTATATTCGATTTATACCTTTGGCTTTCCAGGATAGTTTTTTGAATATATTTTCTATGGCTATTGTAAAAAGTTTTGGAGAGATCGTATCTCCTTGACAAACGCCTCTGTTGATTGGGATTTGATCGGTCATTGAATCTTTATTGATTAGAACTTGGAGTGTTGCGTTTTGGTATATGTATTTTATGAGGTTCTTATATTTTGTGTCTATCCTTGCCTCGTCCATGGCTGTTAAGAACGCCCATTTTTCTATCGAGTCAAATGCTTTGTGATAATCGATGAAAGCAAGATGAAGAGGAATGTTGTACTCCGTGCACTTTTTGATTAAATTGTGGATTGTTTGCAGGTGATCTGCCGTACCAAATCCTTTACGAAACCCTGCTTGTTCAACCGGCTGATAGAAATCAAGTTTTTTAGATAAACAGTTTGTGATTATCTTTGTGAAAAGTTTGTACAGGTTTGACAACAAACTTACTAGACAATAGTTTTCCATGCTAGAGTTATCACCTTTCTTAAAAAGTTGAACAACCTTTGCATTCTGCCATGTGTCTGGAATTTTTCCCTGGTGGACACACTTGTTTAAGAGTATTCTGACTGCCTCTCCCAAGACGTCTCCACCTAATTTGATTATTTTGGCCGTTATTCTATCTTTCCCGTGGGATTTCCTGTTTTTCATTTGTTTAAGCGCCATTTTCATTTTTGCTTTATCGATATCGGGAATTTCCTCCGAACCCACATTTATTATGGTTTTTATTTTTATGCTTTTAATTTTGCCTGTAGTGTCTCTTGATACTCGCTCTTTTTTTGCTCAATTTGTTCAGTTGTTGCTTAGCCGGTTTTTATCACTAGTTTTTTGCGTTCAATTTGAGTGTTAATTTGTACGGTGGCTCTAACTACTCTGTGGTCGCTTCCAGTATCAAATTTGTTAAGTATATAGTGCATATTTCTTGCTTACTGTTGATCATATAATCGACTTTATTTTTTACATTTCCGTTGGGGTTTTTCTAGGTCCACCTTCTCTGCGACGGTTTCTTAAAGAAGGTGTTCACGCAGTAGAGGTTTTCACTTTGGAAATAATCAAGAATTAAGATGGTTTAATAACATATATTTATTTAATAAAATTTTGTTTATTTGCTCTAGACATTGGCTAATTGCAGAAATTGATATGTTAAGAAGGTACCTTTTAATGTAACTTAAAATTGTTACTGCTACATAATCGATAGATTTTGTCTATAAATAAATGAATTTTTATATTTAAATTATAACGCGCTTTTTAGCCCTATGCTAGTTAACCAAAACTAGGGCTAGTCAAACTAGCTCAGTTAAAAATGGGGCGGATTCCGAAACACACGGATTCACAGACAGTAAAGAAATATAACTAAAGTCACTCACCAAATGATCTTTACAATGGCAGGGCGCCAACTGATTTTTTTTTAACTGTTGCTGCCGTCACTCAACTTCTCTATGGGTACTTCCACTGGAAAGCTGGATTTCCATTTCCACCACAATCAGAACGAATCGATAAAACTGTTAGGGTAGGAAAATCAAGAGGAGTGGGGTTAGAAAACAATTTTCTTGTTTAACAAAAAAAAATGAAAATAAATTCTATTTAAAATATATATATATATATACATATATACATATATATATATAAAAGAAAACAAAATTACCACACCAACTTAAGGTAAGAAAAATATATATGCGGCAACAGTACTCACTCACACACTATATCCATACTATTTAACACAAAAAAAAAAAATCTCTGAGTTTACAACAGTGATAACAAACAATTTTTTTTTTTTTTAAATTGGTAAAAAATTGGATTTACGTCTTCTTCTATTCTTCTTAGTGGGACTTAGTGCTTTCAACTTAATGGGAATATTACCTCACGTGGCCGGTTATGATTATTACGATCTCTATCAATATCTTGCTATAAGTATATTCTTCATAAACTAATTCCCACGTGGCCGGTCATTAATCAATACTAATGCATTGAGGGTACCGGATTATTTATTATTCTTAATAAATTAACTCCAACACGTGGCTGATGTAATTTTAATTTAACTATCTTTCATTTGGCTGAGCGGGGGAGGGAGGGTATATTTGATGTAAATGACGAATTAATTTTTTTACAACATACACAAGCCTACAAGAGAATTGTAAGTGAAAAACACGAAAAAAAATATACATCAAAATTAAAATAATTGGAGTACTTACTTGAGCTTTAATGTTGTCCCTGAAAATAATTAGAAAGTCTACCACTGACTGATAATTATAACAGTAAATAAAAGTGGTAATGCACTTAGAGCATTGCTTCAAAACGCTTCTAAAAGTGCTTTAAAATTGGGTAAAAACATCCAAGCATAAACGGCGCTTTTAGAATACATGAGATGATAAACTTTTCGACGCGATGTATGTTTTCAGACTAACAATTTTTTTGTTTTAGTTTATTCTCAATGCAATGTAATAAAACTTTCACTTGTTTATTATAAATGTTTTATTTATGTATTATAAATTGAATATGTAAACTTCACTAGTCTGTTTCTTAAATTTTAATCGTGTTTTAATGTTTTTCTTAAAATGTTGAATAATATTTCTATTTTTAATGTAGTATTACATACATGCGTATGCGTATAGTACCTGTTTTTTACTAAGTTTAAAAAAAATACACTCTTTACGAGCGCATGAATACTTCCTGCTTACTACCAAGCACTTAAACGTTGATAGAAGATGTATTGTTTAATTAAACAAAGAAAGTTTCTAAAAATATAAGATATTATATCATGGTTTTTAATATAAATCCAAATTTTATCTCTATTGATTGACATTCATTATATTAATAATAAATCATCCATTATATCCCTTTTAGCAACAACAAACAAACCTTTCCACCCTCAAAAATGATTTTGATTGCTTTCCGCAGCAGGAGATCTTACCACTGAAAAACACACCAACATAAAGAAAAAGTATATAAAACAGAAAGTGTACACAAGCAAAATTACTTAAATGCAATTTCCTGCTTTCAGAATCATGCGAAACAAATAAGTTATCAACTAAATTTCCATGCCACGCTTGACACGACCATAAATAAACCGCGATGAAATGAAAGGAATACAATAAAATAAAAGTCGATTGGAATCTTGCTCATTATGAAAATTGAGGGAAGGCAAAGTAGGTGTTTGAATTTTAATAGATGCTTATTCGTTTCAAAAGTAAATTTTGAATGAGTTGCCACATGCAAGGCGATAATTAGGGGTTGCATGGGCGATTTGCGACTAACACTTGATTTTTACGTATTATGAATAAAAAATTATGTTTAATTACAAACTTTATTTGAAGTTATGAGTAATCAATCAAATTGTATTATACAATTAATTATAGCCAATTAACATATTTACTTTCATTAATAACACAATTAATTTATGTTTGTATTTAAAATAAATTTATGTAGATTGTATTATTAAAACCAATTCTTATATTGGCACGTAGCGTCGTATAATTATTCATTTTAGTAATCTGTTTGAAATTGAACAAACACATTTTTGGCATAATAAAATTTTATTTTATTAATTAAAATACCGGTGTAAATTAATCTATCTTTTGAAATTGAAGGCAGTATTGAATTTCAAGTTTTAATTAACAGTTTTTATAAGAAATTATTTTCTTTATTCATTTATTCAAACAAATTGAGTCGGTGATTGAAAGAACAATATTAATTAATCTGACTATTTGAACCTCACATTGCTAAAATTAATTAAGTAGCCTATAAATTTCTTCCAATGACGATAGCGATTTATTAATTATTTTGATATATAGTGCTTTATTTTAGTTTTTACTTATAATTCGCTTAATTTTTCTATGCATAATGCTATTATAGTATAAGTGTGCCCAAAGATATACCGGCTTTATTAGTTTGACTTATCGGATTAGCTCATTAGTAGCCTCCTTGGGAGTTCATTAAATAAGTACTTAACAATCTCCCATCTTTTATACCTGCACGGAACGGGCTATTAAAATGTTATCTGAATGCTATAAAAGCAAGGGTTGTATTAAAATTATTTTTACGTTTTCTGTGAATGGCTTGGTGATATATTGCGTTTATTTTTTTAATTAAAATAGCATTTTAATTTTAAATAATGTGGAGACCTTGAAATAAACCTACATTTGATGTAAAACTTATTGAAATCAACAATGAAGTGGAAGCTACAGTCGAGCAAATTACAACGCTGTTACGCACACATTTGCCTACAGATGCAAAGGAAATAGTGCTTAATGTTTACAATTATGTTGCTGAAGCAGATATAAATGTTGGGGCGTATGAAAAAACAGCAACGATGACTAGTGCCGTAACTAGCTTCTGATGAGCCTTTCAAACTCCAAAACTATGAAGTTTAGGTGGTTTTCTGCGCTCCAACCAAGCTGCACCCGGTGCGGGTGCACCGACGGCACCGCCCTAGTTACGGCACTGAAGATGACTGTAGTTCCTATATCGACTACGTTGTAAATGTCTATACCGATGCTTCTCGAAAAAGTAGTTCACGGTTTAAAAATTAATTGTTTTAAAAAGTTGTTGCGAAAATATTTAAAGAAAACTAACTGGGTTTTCATATAATAATATTATCGATAAACGTCAAGTTTTAATGGAGTCCACACGCATATCTGCTTGGAGATATAATTATTTAAATAAAATTGAAAAACTTTGCAAAGAAAATGTACAAATAATATATGTAGATGACACTCACGATACGATAAAAAAGAGACTAACAATAGATCTTTTTTTTTTTTTTATTGTGGCTGGTGGAAGCTCTACCAGCCTGCGTGCAATCGTCTGGTCCACGTTTTTGGTTGTCTCTTACATTTCTTTTTGGCTATTTCTTCGTTTGTTCTTCTTCTTTCTTCGTCTTCCTTGGCCTTTATTATATCTCCTACTATCGTAGATATAATGTTTCAGCAGTCAGTAGTGCTCAGCATGTATGCCATGATGTTTTCCGGAGTCAACGCGGCTCCGACTTGGGTTTCAGCCGTTCTTCGTTCGTCGTTCCATTGCGGGCATTTGAAGAACGTGTGTTCCACATCGTCCGTATCCTGGCAATATGCACATATTGGGGTCGTTCTTATCTTAAATTTGGGGAGGTACGCCTCAAAACATTCATGCCCAGTCAACATCTGCGTCAAGAAGTAGATTGTTACCCCTTGCCTTCTCTTTACCCTTATTTCTATGTTTGGGATAACCTTCTTTGTCTACTGGCCTACATTTTCTGTTTTCTCTCACCGGTTTTGCCAGTTCTTTAAAGTATTGCCCCTTAAGGTTTGCTTTTCTGCTGGATTCTTCCCATATCCGTTTTTCCTCTCTTCCACCAAAAGGTTTATGGGTGGCATGTCGGTAACTACAAGGATTGCGTTAGTGGAGACAGTTTGGTATGCGCTGCATACGCGTATGGCTATCTTCCGCTGCACTTTCAGTAGCATGTCTTTGTATTTCTGGTGTGCCAGGCCTCTTGCCCAGATAGTGGCGGCATATAGGATTATGGAACGCGTTACTGCGCATAACAGCCTCCTTTTTTGTGCTGTGGGACCCTGTATATTTGGCATAAGACAAGCAAGCATCCTGACAGATGTTTCTGCCTTCTTGCTGGTGTTTATTATGTGCCTCTTCATTTTTGCCCCAGCATCAAAAGTCACGCCTAGGTATTTTATCTCGCGAGTGGTGATAATATTTTTGCCTAACACTTCTACAGTAACTTTTTTGATCTTTCTGCTGTCGCTCAAGAGTACTGCTTCTGTTTTTTCCGCAGCTATTTCCAGTCTATTTTCTTTCATCCAGCTAGTGGTTTGCTGTATTGCCCAGTTTGCCGATGCTATTAGGTTCTCCTTGCTCTTTGTAGTGACTACAATTGCTAGGTCGTCTGCATATCGCACGGTTGTGACGTTTGGTAGCATTTTCAGTTGCAGAACCTCGTCGTAGTAAACGTTAAATAGCAGTGGACCAAAAATTAATCCCTGCGGGACACCGCACGTGACTTTTTGGAGCGTCTGCTCCCCCACTAGCAATGTTCTTTGAGAGAAATAGCTTTTCACCATTTGCAGAAGGTATGGTGGGATGTTTCTTTCTCTTAGAGACCTGACAATACCCTTCCAAGGCGCCGAGTTGAAAGCATTTTTAACATCTATTGTGACCAACAGACAGAGTTTCCTATGTCGTCCCTCTCCATTTCTTGCCTTGTCTACTTCTTTTAGCACTCTTTCCATCGACAAACAATGGATCTATAAAGTGTGAAGTTGATCTACCTTCAGGTCGTGGAAAACGAGTAATAATTTTACACGCAGGCTTTGAAAGTGGTTTTGTGAAAAATGCACTGTTATGTTACTTTTGGCAAAATTGGTTAAAGATGCTGCATTAGATTACCACGATAACATGACAGCGAATATATTTGAAGAATGGTTTGAAAAACAATTATTACCAAATTTGCCACCTTATTGTGCAATCATGTTAGCCAATGCAAGGTTACCATTCTGTCCAATTAAATAAAATACCAACTTTGGCATTGAGAAAAGAAGATATTAAAAAATTTCTTTTAAATAATGATTTGTATTTTGAATAAAATTATAATAAACTACAACTATTGAATGTTTTAAATATAAAGAAATTTACTAAAGGATATAGAATTGATGCATTGGCAAAGGAACGTGGACCTAGAGTTCTGAGGTTGCCCCCGTATTATTGTATATTTAATCCAATTGGAATGATATGGTTGCAACTAAAACAAAATGCGAGGCGGCATTATAGAAATCCAAAACTCAGCAGTAGAACTGTGGATTTAATAATGGGCCCTTAAGGAGCCTACTAATGTGCTAATTCAATAAGTCAAAGTAATATAGCCGGTATATGTTTGGGCACACTATAATATTCTTATCAAGCAAGATTGCTAAGCCTAGCAAGATATATAAAAAGAACGCGAAATTTTATATATTCTAAATTTTTATAAATAAAAAAATATAATTTTTTTAAATCAAACATAATAAAATATGAAAACTAAAAAAAGGTATATATTTGTTAAGCGGGTTTTAATGGATTTTAGCTTAAGTAACACAAAAATGTATAGCTAGCAATATTTATCTTGATTACTTCAAGCAATTGCATAAAGAATAGCCCAGAATATATAATAATAATAATAATAATAAACAATTTGTAATGTAATTACCTTATACTCTAAATTGCATGAGATTCCAACTTAAATGTTAGTTTTTCTAATAGTTTTATTGACATTTTATTCTGGCAATAAGTCAAATTAAATATTGATAGGTGTTTGGATTGTTCTTTACTGCTAGCGGTTTAAGGAAAATACATATCTTATGTTGAATTATGCTTGATAAAACCTAAAACATGATCTTTTTAGCCACAATGATATTGATACGTGGTGTAAATGATAGACTTGAATCAAACGTAATACTAAATAATAATAAAAATAAAATGTTTTTATTTTATATGAATTCTGACTGAAAAGGGCGAAGTTTAGCTCATTAGCCGGTCTTCCACTTAACGGATAGTGGTAATTCTTGACATCAGTTCACTATATTTTTTTTTTTTTTAAATTACTTTACACTTATTTAAATTATGTAATAAATTTAGCACCAATTGGAACTTTATAATCAAGTATAACAGCATTATCTAAAGACTATTTTTTTATAAAAAATTTATTTTGTTAATATTATACATCTAAAAATGGTTGAGAGGCTTCTTGTATGTTATCTGTTATTAACGTTGCATGCCTGTTAATATTTACTAAATATTGGTTAACAGCTTCGTAATTGACATTTTTAAAATCTGGAATTTTTTTAATAAAACTCAGTTTTGCATTATTTTTTCTAAAAGTTTTGGTTCTACATCTCTGAACTGTTGGTGAATATTTGTTAGAATTCCTAGCAAGCCTTGTACTACTAATTAATATTTGTTTAGATGAAAAAAATGTCTTGTATTTTGTTTAAACAATGTCCATGGAATTATCTATAGAAAATGCAAAAAGTTGCAACATTACGCCTGTGAAGTATTTTAAGTCATTAGTCAATTTTTGATCAGCAATGATTTAAACATCTTGTTTTTGAATAGAGTTTAGAAAAGATAGTGTAGTTTTCGAAGTTTTTTCTCATACTTGAAAACAATATTCATTACAAAGACAATTATAAATTTTATATATATGCAAAAGTTGAATTTACATCTATTAAAAAATCTTAGTTTTGTAGATATTTTTGAAGCTATGTCAACAACTTAGTTGTTTCAAAGAAGATTATGTGAGATTCTAACCACAAGAAGCCAAATTGAAGATAATTTTGAATTAGATTCGTTGTTCAGTTTAATATTTGGTACTGATAATACTTTGCATTTTGGTTTTAAAACAATGAGAAATTGAGTTTTTTAAGAGTTAAAATTGACCTTGACGCTTTGACATATTTGTTGATATGATCTTTGGAAAGTATGATATATAAAGGGTATTATTAATTACAAAACTATGAATAAGATTTTTAGTTATTTGAAGAAGTTTATTAATGTAAATTAAAAATAAAGTTGGCAAAACAGGATTACTTGAGGAACACTGGCATTTATGATTTTAGGGTCAGAGTTAAAACCATCAATTCTAACTAAAATTTTTCTATTGTCAAGAAAACAGTTGATAAAATTTACAGATTTATGATTAACACTTATACAATGTAGCTGGTTAATAATATTAGGATGCCATACCCTATAAAATGCTATCAAAATGTCTAGAGTTACTGCAACATTTTTTTAATGTTTGTCTAAAGAAGAGTTCTATTTGTGACAGATTGGACAATAATGCAATTGGTCTATAATTTGAAATATCAAACTTGTCTTTATTTTCACGTAGAGGTTAAACATTTGCAATTTTTTAACAATTTGCAAATGTTTTATTTTTGTATGATAAAGTAAATGTATTAGTCAAGATGGGAGCTAATTTAATTACAAATGTTTTAAGAATACATGGCGGAATTTTATTTATATCTGATGCCTTTTTGGTTTTTTATTTATTTATTTAAGCTTAGAGCTGTTCTTCCACTTAACTTTATAAATTTTACAAATTATTTTTGTTAAAAATAAAATATAAATATAATCCTCCACCTTTTATACCATGCTCTGTTTGTTCTTCAAAATAGGTATTATTTCATTATTTTTTATTGAAATACACCGCACTCTCCATTTACTAATAATTTATCCCATAAAAATGATATAGTTGTCAATATCAATATTTTAGAAGAAATCTTTTAACGACGCTTTGCCTAAAATGTATAGGATTATATTATTTTACCACTAGCGGCCATTGTAGGTACAGCAATAGGAAGATCTATACTAGTAGAGTAGTACTAGTAGAGTTAGATGCAAAATTTCTTGAAATTTTTTTTATTTGGATTAGTAACTAGATTGTATTGATCATTGAAGATTTTGTTCTATCTTATTATTTTTTAGGAATATTTGTTGTTTATGAAAAGCTGAAAAATTCAATTAGCTTTGTTTCTGTCAATCTTATCTTTGTCATATTATATTAGATGTTTAGAAAAGTTTTTTATAATTTTGTTAAGTATGTTTGGAACGATGATTAACTTGTTTCTTAAATGCTTTTTGCTTCTTGTTAACTGCTTGTTTTGTTGGAATTGAAAATAAGTATTTGGTTAGTTAACAAAAAATGGAACAAATTGTTTGATGACATTCTAAATAGTTCTTGTGAGATTCTATGCTGCAATATGTGAATTTTTAGATTTAAAACAATGAGTATTAAAATTGAAATTATTAGTTTTTTTATTTTTTTTTTATTTTCAACTTTAAATAATGATAGATGAAGCGCGGTTTAATTTAGTAGTAATATGAAGAAAAAATTTAACATTTTAACAACAAAAGTTATAAGTAAATTATCAGAGTTTCTTAAAGCAGCTTTAACATTAGTTGTTGAAATTTTTAGAGTAGTTGAAAGATACAAATCTGTTTATTTTGGTTCACTAAAAAATCCATAACGACAAAAATTATGTAGGTAAGATTATGAAAGGCAGCAAAATTTATAGCTTGTTGTCCGGTTAGTGTTGTAGAAGATAAGTGATTTAACCATTCAGTTTTATGTACATTAAAATCTCCTAACAAAATTATTTCAGCTTTTGTTATCAAAAAAGTTTGGAGTTGCCTTATTTGAAGAACGGTATATGCCTGTTACAAAAATAGTTTTATCGGAAAGATTTATTTAAACAAATATGCTATTATAACCAATGCCTTAAATTGTGTACGTTGTCAGTCTAGAATATGCTTGTTGTTTGTAGATGTAGTCACAAATACTCTGTTGGTCAGCAAATAAATGTTTGTTTGAACTAGATAGGAATAAAGTATTTTGGACACAGGTCACGGGAGTTTAGGTACGCAAAGATCAGTGTACTTAAAACAAGAGTTTTACTTTTGAGTGCGAAAATTCCGACCTCGAATGACAGCTCTAGTTCCACACGCGTTAATTGTGTGCAGGTTTGCTTAAATGTAAACAATATGTTACTGATAGGTTTTTATTATTTGAGAATACCAAGTCCTGAAATACTTTACGTAGATTTATAATATTTTTGCATTGGTATAAAGTATGAAAAAGATGTACATATAATGTTCCTACTACTTATGTCATCATACTTCATGTACAAATAATTGTTTTCCAAATGTTATTAACTTTGGATGCTTTAAATTAGTTTTTAATAGCAATCAAAACTCTTTTATTCTCAGATTTTTTATTAGATTCTAAACCTCTGTTTTTTCTGTAAATGTTGCCTTTTAACTGAATTTTGTTATTTGAAATATTGTCTATCAGCAATGTTTCAATAACAATTTTATTATATTATCATATGTAATATCCCTAGTGCATAGAATATTGCCAATAATTTATTGGAATCTCACAAATGCATTTTTGCGGACGGCAATCGATTGCCTATTTTTTTTTGTAAATTATTCCAATTTTTTACATTAAAAGAGAATGTTTAACAATTTTTATGAATTTTATGCTATAAATTAATATTATGAGATATTTTTGATAAGCGTTTATGAAGCAAATAGGTTTTTAGAAATTTGTTAATCATTTTATTTGATGGGTATTTGCAATTTATAGTTTGTTAAATGTGTAGTTTTTAAACGTTTATTTCTTGCCTTTTGGCTTTGAAAATTTTACAACTTAACATAACATTTACCATATAAACTTAATTCACTTCTAATATAACTTATAATTTAAATTACCGCTAAACCCTGTTTTTAATTAATTATTTATTAGTTTTGTTTGAATTTGTTTTTTTCCTTTTTGTTACCGCCATCATCCATTTTATTCCTCCTCCATCTTCTTTCTGTACCTCATTTCTTCTCATTTGCTCTTCTCTCATTTTATTGCATTTTAGCATGTGTTTTATGTTTTCCCTTGCTTTTCCACACAACCTGCGCATTTTCTTTTCCTTTGACAAATTTTATTCAATCAATTAGCGTAAAATTTTATTAATTTAACTTTGCTCTACTATTTTAATTAAAGGCTTTGATTTTTTGATTATTTTTAAATAATTGAAGTGCACTACAATTGTTAGAAATTGTGTACCGTTTTGGTATTTTTATCTCTTTCTGATCTGTAGTGATATATTTTTGTAACATTTTGTCCGTTTGGTGTTACGGCATCTGCTTCTATTTGCTGTATGAGTGCTGTTTCAATATTTGAGTGAAGCAGATTTTGTATTGTGTCAGTTTATCGGATAAGAGGCCTGCTTCTTCTCCGCTTGATATCGGGTTTACCTTGTGATATAGTTTTTTTTTATGTTGTTGCTTCTGAAATGACCAAGCTTTAAAATGCGGCTATGGATTGTATTGAAACACTGAGACATAGCGCGTCTACAATTTGCAGTTTGCAGACTTTTTAGCTGGATTTGGCGTCGTATTTTTGCTTTGCAACAGCATCTATTGTTAACTATGACGCATAGATAAATAAAATGATATTTATATTTTTCAAATTGAAATTTGTTTGGATAGTTGTTATTTGTACAGTCTACGGTCATAGTTTTTGTTTTTGTTATTTTTAGACCGTATTCAATATTATTATATTTTTTACTTAATGCTAAAAGTTCTTCTTTGCTTCGGTATTTTTATTCTATAATATAAATAACAAGGTGTAATTGTGCGCATGCAAAATATTGGTTTTATTTGCGCAGTAACGCAGATAAGTTTAGCTATATGTGATGAATTAACGTACAAATACTATTAAAATGCTTAAATATGTTGACTTTAATAACCGCTGTTTGCTTTAGGCCTCAGTAAAATACATCTTTTGAAATTAACAACATTTTATTCTGACTTCTCCACCTTTAGTTATATTTTTTCTAAAAAAGCTGTGTCTTTTAAAAAGTATTATCTATTTGGAACTGATTTGTAAAATAATATTTTTTGCATAAACAAATGGCCATTCCTATTATTTGAGCATCATTCTTATTAGTATTCTTTCTTATTTTAAAACGATTAAATTAACTGTTTTGTAACTAATCTACTATTAAAAAAAAAAGTTGTTAAAAATACCATCTCCCAAGTCATTATAACTTATATATCACTCCGTAAATTGTAATCAACACCAACAACTAGAGTAGCATTTGGATATGCTATATTTTTAGATCCACACAATAAGTCTACGATTTGTTTAGATAAGGTTTGATTGAACCAACAGACTTTCGAAGTTCTGAAGTTTTTAATTAGGCATTGAACCCATTGCATGCAAGCGCTCTATCATTGAGTTATCATTCTATGACTAATAAAAGTTGGTTTATAATCTGCTATAACTCTTAAACCGCATATGACTTTTACATTATCTAAATCACTATTATTAGTTGTATATGTTTGGACAATTGTGTTTTTACATCTACAAAATGTAATTTGTTATTATTGCACTACTTCAAAAGTTGGTGTAGGTTATATTGAATCAGATGGCAATCGTTCTGACATTTTATTTTTTTGAAGTAGTTAATATTCATTTGCAAACAATAAAAAATTAAAGTACTTAAATATTGATGCTAAGTCATTTATAAACAAGTCAAATACTATAATGCATTATATCACAAAAAATTAAATAACAAGTGATATTTTTATAGATGTTTATATTTATACTATGTAATGCTTTACTATAGTTATAACAGTAACCTAGATTTTGAAATATGTTTACTTTATTTAATAAGTTCAAAAATAAGTTATAACATTGGTTAACAATTTTTTTTGCTAGCGCTTCTTTGAGTATGCTCTCGCTGTATACATCTAGCTGTTTGAAGCCAATAGAAAGTGAATGTAGATGTTGTTAAATAGCTTAATTAGCTTATTTATAGAATCCTCCTCTATAAGTTTTAGTAAATTCGCTAGTACTTTATTAAGTTTTTCCGCTTTTCCTGATTTAGATTGTGCGTGTTCTATTTCCTGTTTTAATATTACTGGTCCGGTGTATTCTAAGTTTGAGTTTGGCAGGTCTGCACGGTCATTGTTAAATAGTTTTGTATATTGACTTCATCTTGATAGTTGTTTTTTTTTAAATCTACAATCAAGTTGTTATTCTTGTCTACATTAGGTTGACGTTTCTTTGATTTCTTAGTCATTTTTTTAAATTTTTTTATGCATGTTGAAAAGGTAATATATTTTCTCAAGATTTTCAATTTTCCGCCATTTTTCTGACAGCCAGGTTTCCTTAGCTATTATTATTTTTTGTTCGATTTTGTTGTTTACGGTTTTGTAGAGTGGTTTGTTTTTGTTTATTTATTGATTTTTGTTTATCATTAGATTTAGTATTTTTTTGTCATTTACTGCTTGATTGCTATCCCAACTAGCACCAAAGTGGCCGCAATTGAAATGAAAACCTTGAACCAGTAACTGCTACGTAACTGCCACTAAATCTGCGACTTTTGTGAATAAATAACTTTACTTAATAAATTTATAGTTGCTGCTACGTAGTTTTACTAGGAGTGGCTACTTTATAGTTATAATACTTTTAGGTAGCTTCCCCGTTAGTTAAAACGTCGTAGTTACTAGTGGGACAACTTTAAAGTTTCTGGAACTTAACGGACGACTACCTAACGCTACTAAAATGCGACTTTAAAATTTTAATTACTTTCAAGTAGCATTGATAGTTCCTTCGACAATTTTGGGACGTCTGCGCAACTTTAACTGCCATTGGTTTTCCACTAGTCAATCAGATTTACATGTGACAATCGTTTTACACCGGCAAGGTATAATAACTCTAGCAGAACTTTTAATTCTAATTTATTTGTGTTGGTCGCGTCTCTCTCTCTGGCAAAGCTGTTTTATACAAAACTAATTTGTATAAAAACTGCATTCAACAATGTAGTCTATTTTATAATATTAGGAAAAAACAATTCCCATGCATCGATTGGAGTTTTGGCCTCTTTTGACGCATTTGTTGAAATGTGTACTTAACTTACGTAAGCAGTTGCACCGCGGTCAAAATTACCAAAATTATTTCACACCGCAATATATTTTTATTTGAAACGTCTGCAAACTCGAACCAATCAATACTGCAAGGAATAAAAAATAAGCAGCAGTTGTGAAAGTCAGACAAAAATAAGCATGTGTTTGCAAATGCGCAGACTTTTAAAAAAACGTTGGTCATTATCACCAACGTGCAACTTCTCCCGGGTTAAGGTTACTTTTTCAAAAATTTGCCATCTTTATGGACAACACCTGTGACAATATTATTTCAAAATATGTCATATTGACTGGAAAATGGTTCATTTGTTATAATTTTTGCACAAAATATATCAAATAAATGCGTGTAATTGCAAAATAATTATTTTAAATTTTTTTAGTATCTACGTACCATATTTTCACATGACATTAAATATTTTAAAGACATTATTTTAATATAAACATACAGTTTTGAATGACGCCATGTTTGATTTCAACTTGTCACCTTTATGTTTATCAGTAAAGTAGCATTCGTTTTAATTTTGTAATTCAGACCATCGGAAATTAGAGATGTTTAAGATATTATTATTTTTTACTTAGTATTCCATTTTTTTTCTGAGTGTTTAAGTAAATCAGACAAGGATTATGTAGGAGTGAAGCAAAAGAATAATAAAGTCTGTTGCAAGACAAAGCAAGCACTATTAAAAGTTTTAAAAAGTAGGAAAGAGGTTCCATGTTTAACACGGCTACCATGCCGCGACGACGCCGCTACGTAACCACTACGTCCCTGGAACGTAGCCGAACAAGTTTCAGGCAAGTTGCCGTTACGTTGCAGTCACCGACAAAATATTCCCCATTTAGGTCGCACTCATGTAATTGGAACGTTCCTATTACGTGCCCATAGCTAGTGGTAAAGCACTTTAAACTTCCTACAACAGTTGCCGCTACGTTCCCGCGACTAATTGTGCTAGTTGGGATTTTTGTTGGTTTCAATTTTGCATTTTCTGTTTTATTTAGTGCTGTTTTTTATCTTTACCCATTGCTGGTCTACAGTGTGTTTGTTGTTGTTGTGATTATGTAAAACCTCTTTGTTTTGTTTTTTTCTGCAATTTGCGGTTTCTGTTTTTTTTGCAAGTTGTTTTTAAAATTATGTACTTAGATCCATTATTTTTTTGCTGGTTTGCGGGCTATGTTTTTTAGTTTTATGTATATGGTTGCTACCACTGGATTATGGTCCGATGTTATGTCAGCACCTGGGAATGTTTTTACTGATTTTATACTATTTTTGAATCTTCTGTTGATGATGATGTAGTCTATTGATTTTCCATCTGCCGGAGCTTTTCAAGTGTAGAGCCCCCTTGGGGGAAGTTATATTGTACGGGATATAACGTGTTGGTAATTATCGTATCTTCTTTTTTTGTAAAATTTGATTAATCTGTCTCCTTAATTGTTCCTGATCTATTTCATTGTACGTACGTACGTATCTAAGTATATTGACCTTGATCTTTTTTATTTCTTGAACGACATTGTCTATTTTCCATGTTGCAATTTTCTCTCTAATCTGAGCGGTTAGCTTCATTCAATACTTTCCTATCCAGAAATACTATTGGAGGAGTAACAACTCCGGAATATTTTGAATTCATTTGAAGTCATTTTTGTGTGTAATGATTTATACTAATATATCTTAAAGAATTATTAATTTGGTGATTTTCTTTTTGCTTTTCGAATTCCATACTATTGGCCATTTTATGGTTCATTTGCTTTTGGGGCTTGCTCTAGATCGCGGGGTAAAGGAGTACGCAATATTGAGCCGTTCATTTTGAGGCAGACGCTGCAGTTGTCAATTTTTGTTTCACGCCTGGTATTTTATTTCTTCAGTTCTTACCAGCAACCCGGTAAAAAATCCCCGATTCTCACATGATGCACTCATCAAGGAACTGACAAACCCCAACATTAAGAAGCATTTTTATTAATAAATTAATATGTAATCACCAATTTAATTTTTAATTAATTGTGACCTTAAGAAATTTGTTTGTGATAGCTTTGTTTTTTTACAGCTAATTTGTGTATTGGCATTATTTATAACTTTTTGTTAATATAATAGTATTATTAGCAAATACACTAGAATTTTGAAATTTTGTTTTAATAACGTATATTATTAAAAAATGATCTAAGAACAAAGCTTTGAGGTTCTTCTTTGATGATTGAATAATGTATTGCTTAATTGAGTATGACGTTGCTCTTCTAGGTGCTTTGAAACTAGTTTAATGTTACAGTTCTCACCTCATTACTGTTTAGTTTATTAAGTAATATTTTATAATCTACAAAATGAAACGCTTTTTCTAGTTTTTTTTGAATTATTGATAGATATTGATACATAATTTAATTGCATTAATTGTATATTTATTCAATTATAATCAGCTACAGTTAATGGTGTGCAGGTGATTATGCGTTAAACTTTGGATTTGAATAGAGTATAGTTGATGAAGAACATTTGTATCCTTGGTGAAACATTGTATTTTCTAAAACAGTTAAAAATGTTTTGTTTAATCAGATCTGTTATTAATTTTTTAACAAAACAATTTCAATTTTAAGTCATACATTGCTCCAGTATGTCAACATAAACAAATTGGAACGACATTGGTTCTTTGCATATTAGTTTAACGCCAAAAAAGCTATAAACAGGTGCACTTATTAAATTTTTCTTAGATATCCGTGTTTAGGCTCTTTCAAATTATTTATAGCTACGACCTATTAATTGCATTTCTCTATAAACTATAGCTTTCTATAATATACATTACCTTATAAATTATATTGATGCGATACATTCTAGAACTCATATAGTGCCCTAGACTATAAATCCCATTAGACTCTCTAGAGACTGTTTCCATATTAAAACAAATAGTAAGATATTAAATTAAACTCGACCCTCCTACATATATGATCACATTTAATTACACAACCGTTCAAATTAATGTAGACATTTGGAGACACATTTTCAACCACTAACGTTTAGAGACGAATGCAAATATATTACACCTTTCTAAATGTTGACGGTTGTGAATAGTAAACGGTCTTTGACAATAAATTATTTGCTAGGAACAATATGGGCTTATTATTAACGACACGATGATTTAGTTTAGGTTTTATTGTCATTAATGTTTTATTATCTTTGGAGTATATTGGAAACGTCTAGGGCTATTGTAAATCAATTGCAAGTTAAACGAATGGTCTTCCACCTGATCGCTTTATAGATAAAGAGAAAGTGGAAGTAATAATAGCAACTTTGTTCGTAGATGTAATAAAAATGTCTTAAAATCTGACTAACTTAATCTCTATTGTAAAGCTTATTTATACTTTATAGACTTGTGCGAACAAAGCTTTATTTTATTGCATTCTGCTAAAATGGTTTACTAGCCATATTAATTAGTATATAAAAATATTCTATTAAGTTATTAAACTTTTAAATTAAGAGATTTGTAAAGCATCTTAAAATTGGGTGATATTTCTCTCCCCACCTTATCTCCCTAATTTATTATATAAATGGATACCCGGAAGAGAGTAATGTGATACTAATTAATAATGTCCACTAATTGCCTGCGTTATTTTTCACGACAGTCATAAATTATACTTGCTACATTGTGAGGGATATAAAAAAATACGTTATGCCGCCGCGGCTGTTTCGTGTATTATATAATTAATTAACATGTAAGATATGCATTATCACATGTAAACTAGACTAATTGTAATTGTAATTTAAAATGATTACAATCAAGCAAATATTAGTTAAGTTGCTGGTGAGGTAGTTTGAGATAGTATGATTAATGTATATAATGGAATAAATCATTGTGAACTCTCATCAAGACGTATTAATGTTAAATAATAAATAATATTTTTTAAATGTGTATAATTTATTAGAATATCTATAAATTATGAGTAAGCAGTCTTTGTTCTTAGTATAATATAGGCTACAAAATGCTCGTTTAACCGAAATTATATTCCCAATTCTGTTTGTAGAATTAATTCGTCCCTTATGCTAGGGTTAGTAGTACACTACAACATATTACACTATCGCGCGGTTTGTTTTTGCTTTAGAGAGAAACATTACATTACTCTTATTGTGTATCTGTAATAGCCTTATAAGCAAAAGGTTTCTGCTTATTAAACTACTTAATTATAATTATAATATTAATTGAACCCTTTGAATTATTATATAATAAAAAATAATTATACTAATAAAGATTTTGTAGCAATTTATTTGTAAAAATTATTAAATCTATATAGCGCAGTTATACTTAAAAAAGAATGCTGTCAATCCGTTTAATTCCATTGAAAATGTATCGCATTCCATTAACTACTTTAATTGACAAGTGCCCAATTGAGTCAGGATACGTTAGTCCATTACTTTTTCAAGTGAGATGTAATGTGCTAAGCGGTGGTAATTATTTCAGAATTTTCACTGATTACACTTTAAATCACTTATCTATACCATGGGGCGTAATTAGAGTAAATTTAGTTGTAATTACTTACTGTAATCACATGAAATTGCAAAAATTAACTTAAAAAGTATATTTGACGTGTGCACTTTTATCAAATTGATTTAAGTTAGTTTAGTAAACAAAATATTGTTACAAAAATATAGTTATTTATTAATTATTTGAAATTCAACTAATTAAGAATTTGAATTAAAAGTAAATTGTTTATAAAATTATTTATTTAAACGTTTTTTTTTTTTTTTGATCTTACAAATAAAGGTTTCAAACAAAAAGGTATTTTTTAGTCTGAATTAGAGAGTTAAAAATACCTGTTTTTTTTATATTTGTCTTAATTTTTGGCTTGTTGACTTTTGTTTTTAATGCAACATCAATACAAATTATAACTTATATATGTCTGAAAATAATTACTGAAATATAAGTTTTAAAAAAAATCTTTTAAATTTTGTTTTGATGCTAATGTTTTTTTGTAGCTCTAATAAACGTTTACCAATTACCCTGCTATTTTTACAGACAATGGACCTTTGTGCTTAACTAAAGTTATGTTGCGTGTTTCTATATAGGTTTGTACCACATTTGACAATAGCTGTCTAGTTGAATAAAAGTTTCAAAAAAGTTCATTATTAATTGCTTTGGCCAACAGAGTAACAAATAATTTTTAACTGGCTGCAATTTGCGATTTTTTGTGGGTTGGGAATAATTTTCCTTTTGCAGGCGTGTGGAGTGTTCTTTGATGGATATAGTTTTTTAGATGCAAAGGCTTTAAGTTGAGCTTTGTTAGAACATTAGTTACTCTTGGTTAAAAGTTGAGCAACTTTTGTACTTTTTGCTGTGTGTGTTTTTTGCACGCGACGCGTGTTGTTAGATACTTGATCAATTATTTGATTAAATTTAGAGCTAGGATGCAAACATAACGTGAATAAAAAAGCTATAACGTGGACAATAGTAGCTTTGAGCAATTTAAGCAAATTTACGTCAATTGTAAGTCCGCAAAGCTCAGTGAGAGAAAACATTTTTTTTTGTTTTTGGCGTTTGGCGGAAACTAAACTAACAGCATATATAGATTTTTCCTATTTCCGAAACCCAAACAAATGTTCTATCTAACTCAACAAGTCATCTCTTATGTGGCTTATCACCTTTTATTAACGCGGTTTATACTCAGAGCGATGAGAAATTTTAAATGTTGTTTTTAATCAATTTTTTCAAAATTTACTTGATAGTTATCATGGTGATTATTGTGTTTTTTGCAATATTTCTAAAATTGGTTTAATAACTTGAACTGAGCTAACAGCTTTTGAAACACGTGTTGATTACGTAATATGACAGAAGGAAGTTTTTGTGTGTTATTTATAGTAGATGTTAAAGATTTTTAGGTTTTGCTTGACTTGAGGGTTAGTGGGGATAAGCAAATGCGTTCGGCATTCTTCTCGAATGCTTTAATTTTTGTTGACGTAGGTGTAAATGTTTTGTTGTTTTAAAAAATTCTTCTTTAAATCCTCATCAGCATGTTGATTTGATCTTTTTTGTCCAGACATCTGCTTAAATTTGGTCTTGTAGATGTTGATTTTCTTAGACTCATTTTGTTATTTTGGTTTTACAGTGTTTTTAGCAAATTGCTTATCTAGACAGACACTTTGTTGTTTTTTTTTTTAACTTTGAATTTAAATTTGAAATCTAAATAGTGTAATTAAGTACAATTTGTTTGAGCAAAATAAAGTAGACTACAGTTAAAGTTTAATTCATAATACAAAAGAAGTTCAACGTGTTTTTTATTTGTCTTTTTTTATCAAAATTTCCCTGCATTGTTTTGTATTGAATGATAAGATTTTTTAACAATTGCATTTTTTGATTATTTACAGAGGAATCATAAGTTAATTGTTTTAGAAATCTTCATTAACAAAAATCTAAAAGATTGGCATTAGGCAAGCAAGCTATGGCATCGGTTCATTCCAACAAATCCATCTTGAAAAAAAATTGTTAAGGAACTGGCAAACTGAAATGCAGTGGGACGCCATTAAGTATGAATTACATGTGCATTTTTATTTTTAAGAAAACATTATCTACTAATTTTGAAAAAAAAGTTTTTTAAAAAATCTTAAAAAAATATAAAGATCCCGTCAGTCTGCTGCAAAAAAAATCCGTTATTTTTGTTTATGCTACAAAAGAGAGAAACTGTGAATTTTCATTATTCATCCTCAAAAAGATTTTTGTCACCAACTGCAAAAGCATATACTATAGACTTAAATGAATTGCAGTTGGTGTGTATTGTGTTATTATCTGATTAGGATTTTTTTTTGTGGGGAGACCGTGATTGCGGTTAACGGTAGGGAGAAGGATGTATAAAGTATTAATTTTAAAGTAATTTTTTAAGCTCTAAATAAAAGTAAATTTTTTTGCAAAAACAAAGTATTCTTAGTTGCGGTTGTTTTGTTAGGTTTTGCATTTGAGTTTATTTAGAGATAGTAATTTAGTTTTAAAAAGAAATCAGTTTTTGCCTGTTTCAGTTTTAGTTGAATTTATTAAATTTTCATATTTTTTTTAAGAAGAACTGCATCTTGCACATTTTTTTAAAGTTTTTATTTTGTGAGGGCATATGTGTGTTTCTGTGACCGGTATTATATGGCTAGGTTTTGGTTATGAGTTTGTTTACCTAGTTTTTTTTACATTTTTCTATTTATTGATAAGGTTACTATCTATCTCTGTTTTCTCCTTATAATTAAAGAACATAGGTTTTTTTTGTTAGCAATTATTAAGTATTGGGCAAACCAAGCGTTACTGGCAGTCAATGCTGTTTAATGAAAAGATTAAGTGTTGACTAGGTTGTACGTTTATCAACTAAAAAATATCTAGAAAAAGGTTAGAAGGTTAGCCAGCTGTACGTCAGATTGTTGATCCACTTGAAAAGGTTAGACTAAGTTGACTATTGGCAGTTGATTTAAATTATATATGATAGATAAGTTCACGTTGCAAAAGCTTGTGGTTTTGCTTGTGGTTTTTGTTAGTGTTGACAAACAACAAAAAATTCTTTGGGATTACACAAGAGATTACATTATTTTGTTTAGTTTTTTGTTTGCGACCTGAAAAAAGTTTTAGGGACTACATTACATTATCAAGATTTCAACACAAAGTGTGTTTTCCGGTGTTAATTTTTGTAAACATGTGGACGTTGTTGGTTTTTCTATTGTTGAAAGGAAACAGTGTGTTAATTTGTTTTTTAAAACCTGGAATTTCTTTAACGATGGCGCATGGTTGGCAGATTTGTGTTGACTCTGCAATTTTATTTTTTACTGCAGATATATTTTTTTAATTTTTTTAATATAGTTTTTGACTTAGCCACAATCCATCTTATGTGGATCTTGGGTTTAAATAAAAAATACAGTGGATACTGTCATGGCAAAGTTTAACACATTTTTTTGATATAGCTTGCGCAAGGGCTTAATGACTTGAGCTATGAGTTTAGCTTATTTATGTTTATAATATTAAATTGTAACAACCAAATAAATTTGATATATTTATTTAAGGATTAAAATAACTTACATAACAAACAAGCAATTTTCAAAGTTTTTAGGCATGCAGTAAAATTGATGATTTTAGTATAGGTAGCAAAAACCAGAAAACGCTACGGTACCAAAGTTGCTAGCCATTAAAAGTGAATCAAGTTATTCTGCTTACCAAATACCCTACTAAGCAAAGTTCTTTGATAAAAACACTAATGCCCGTACTAATAGTCAGAGATTAAATCTCGGATTAATCCTGGATTCATGAATCCGAGATTCATTTTGTTAATTGTTGATTGGCTCTAAGCCAATACACAGATATCATTAGTAGCGATTGACCAATGCATTGCTCGCTAATTCTCGAAATGAAAACTATGCAACCATCGATATAATCCTTAATTCAAATAATCTTGGGTCCACCCAAGATTGTTTATTAGTGTATCATATATTAATTCTGACGTTTGGTAATAAAATATATTGGCCGATTGCAGCTATGTTCACCATCACGATATCCGTGAATTGACTTAGAACCAATCAACGATTAGCAAAATGAATTTTGGTTTTATGAATCCGAGATTTAATCTCTGACTATTAGTACGGGCGAAAAACATAAAATTTAAAAATATTTAAATAAACTTTTAAACATTAAGAAATACTCATCGTCAAATAAACTTTGATAAAATTACTTAGTCCAAAAATTATGAACATCAAACAAAACACAAAAAACTAACAATTTACAGTTTTAGTGAGTAAAAAAAATATTTAGCAACACTTCCTTGATCAAAATACTAAAAAAGTACTATTTAAAGGAAAGTTCAAAAACGGCTAACCAAATCTTTTGGCAACAACAAATACACATATTTGACCAAAACACCAAAACACTATTATTTACAACAAGGTCTAAAAAAGATCAAAAAGACTTTAGCATCAACAAAGTTTAGTTTAAAATTTCAATAAAATACTATTTATAGCAAAATCTAAAAAAGCAAAATCTTTAAGCACCAACAAAACCCCATCAAATAAATTTTGATAAAACACCAAAATCTTATGATTTAGAACGCAAGCTGCAATAAAAACCAAAAAGACCTTTCAATAATGTATTTTAGCGCCAACAAAAATAACTTATTAGAAGTGTTTTATCAAATCACTAAAATCTACTATTTAGAGCAAGGTTTAAAAAGTGTAAAAAAATCATTTTTGATCATCATCATCAGAGTACTAAACATTTACTATTTATAAAAAAATATAAAAAGAATCAAACAAAAAACAAAGTTTACTATAAAATCTATCTAAGGTATTTGATAAAACACCAAATATTTACGATTTTAATAAAAGCCAATAAGACCTTGTACCAACATTTCTTTCAGAATTAACAAACATCAAATATTTACGATAGAGTTCAAATTCTAATATAAGCCAATAAGATCCTGTAGCAAAATCTCCTAGTATTATCAAAAGTTTATCAGAGCACCAAAACCTTCTAACAAAGAAACAAAACATCTACTATTTACAGTAAAGTCTAAGAAGAGTTAAACAAAGGTTTATGTAACATATTATACCAAAATACCAAAATTTTGTTTCTTGCACACAAAGACCTCTTTGAGCACTAAGAAATACTTAATGTACGGTATTAATTAAAACGCCAAAAATTTACTATTTTTACCAAAGTTTAAAAAGAGTCAAAAAGACCCTATAGCATTATCAAAGTTTTGTGTAAAGTTTTTAAAATTTATCATTTGCAGAATTGTACAATAAAAACGCAAACAAAATATGAATTACAAATCATCACTGCTTAAGTTTCTTGACGGTACGCGGTTGTAGGTGTTAGCGTATTGATTTGACTTTATCTAACTTGGGGTAGGCAGATAGACAGGAAATTTTACGAATGATTGTTTAAACATAAATTTAGGTAAGTTAATGACTCCTCCGTAGTTTTGTAGACATTTAAACAACATTTTTAGACGTCTTAGGTGTTTTCTGCTAAAACTGATACTATAAATATATTATCTCTATAGGCATAGCAAAAATATTGATTTTTAAATACTTTTGATAAATCTTTAAAGCGTTTGAGCAGCATTTTGATGACGTTGTTATTGCAGTTTTGGCAATGTTCTTGTCTGTTACTGGTATCTGGTTAAATGCTTTGATTAGGTCAACTACTAAGAAGATTTTTGTCACATCCAGATTTTGAGCAAAATTTCCCGAACTGGGTAACGGTCAAGTTTAATTTGTTAATTTAATCCTTTAAAATCTTTACAAAACTTTATTAATCACCACTTTTTTGTGGGACTAAGTGAAACGAGGATAAATAGTAACTTTGGAATGGCTTTGTTATTCCATGTTTTGACATCTTGTTAAATTCCTTCTTAGCGGTCTTTAATTTTGTTGGGGCCAATCGCATTGATTCGTGTGCTACATGGAAACCTGTTGTTGTTTTAGTATAGTGCTTAGTTTGATGTTTTATTGGTTTTGGTGATCCGTCTGGTTTTCAAATTTCTGGAAATTTGCTATAAGTTTGTGAAAGTGTATCCAATTGTTTGATGTTTATGGTTTTATGTATTACTACGTTTTTTTGTGCAGCAAGCGAAGTTGTTGCGTGTATTAGTTTCTGGTTTTTTTCATTTACGAGAAGGTCGTAGAAATTGAGAAAATGAACTCAATTATTAGTTTAGTGACATCAGCTATCACAAACCTCCACCGAAATTTTTGACAAAGTTAAAAGTTAAGCGTTAACGTCATAATATTGTATGTCGCGATTGTTGTTCTATTAGCCGCAGCAACTTTGAACGACAATTTGCTTTGCGGTCATTAAATATAAGACCAAAGAGTCATACATACCAAAGAGTCATACATACCAAAGAGTCATACATAGATTAGCATCATTGTATATTAAAAATTCTGTTTTTGTAGTATTGTCAACAATGTAAATGCAGCGAGATGTTGTCTCTTGTCATTATCAATTGCCCGTTTTGTTTTTCTGAAACGAGCACAGTTGGGTGCACTTAAAGAGTTAAACTGCGCAAGTTGTTGACTTGCGTCCAAATTTTATATGGTTCCATCACAAACCTCTGTTGCGCTGCTGATTATACGAAGTTAATCCTGAGCGTGACCCTAATTTTCCATAAGATTTATCTCTGTTATTTCGTAGTTTGAGTTTGTGTTTTTTTTATTGATGTAATCTTCTGACTGTTGCTGCAGTTGCGCCAATAATCGTTAGCGTGTTGGAATCTAAACTGTTGCTTTGGCGATCGTTGGTTGACTTGCCGTTAAGTTTACGATGGAATCATTTAATTTCGCAATTTTAGTTAGGTTTCTATGAGTCGCCAGGACGTCGGTAATTTTCCAAACCACAGTGTACAAAGCGTGGTATCTGGGACTGCTAGTTCGGCCAGACTTTAAGGTGCTGTTTAACCAATTTTGACTTTAACGTGGTACACGCATTTTACGCAGGTTTTTTACGATGACATATGACGTTAATTGTAATTCCGGCACTTGCATCATCTGTTGGAGTTGTTTTTGTGACACGTTGATAGTTTCAAATAATCCTTACTCTGTAGCATCAAATTGGTTTTAAATCTTTTGGATTGGCTGTGTGATTCTTATAAAGAAAAGTTACTTTTTTGCAATTAAAACATATTATTATTGTCTTGACTTTATCAGTTAAATTAATACTTATGCTCCAGTTTGAGGTCTATGCAATAACTATTTATTACGTATACCGTATAAACGTACAGATTAAGCGTACCACTCTGCTTGTACACGTATTTTACGGCATGCTAACAAAGATAGTGATTTTTTTTAATATTAAAATTGCACTAAAATTTTAATAAAATATTACTAAATTAGCGGTGGAATTAAGTAATATTCTGAATACTCGAGTTGTGCTTAAAGTTTTATGAAACTCAAACATCGCGCTATAATTAAAAAAATGATTTTTTTTAATGTATATTTTTCGCAATAATGCTTTATAATTTTAGTCGCAAGTTCTTAGTCTTAAGTTACTTTTATTTTAATTACTAAATTTAAAATACATTCATTGTACTATGTTTACTAATAACTATTAGTATTTCATAAATTAAATATTAATTTAAATGATCAAATTATATACATGAAACTTATCAACATTATTTTTTTTCTGATAAGAAGTAATTAGTACAAGCATTGTAAACTACTTGATACATGGGTGTAGGTATAAGTTCATTATGAAATTACAATTAAGTTAAGAGCCTGATAAAGATTAATGTTTTTTTAAAACTTCAATTAATTCAATTTGTAAACAAGTCTGTAAATTCTTAACCGATACTGACATGCTTCATAGCTACTTTTATAATTAAATTATTTTAATAGTTAAGCTGATATTAGCTCCACAATTTTTTTTAAATTAACTAAGTTATATTTTAAAATAATTTATAAACTAACTTTAAACAGCACTCCCAATGCAAACTCTTTTAAGAAAGTGCCTACGCATTCGAGTCTAACCTAAATAAATCTGTGCATTGTTGGAATTATTACCGTTAGACCCTCTGCATTCATAAAATATTTATTTAGGAGCCCATTCACAAATAACTTTATGCTATAACAAGCAAAGCGTTTAGTGTTAGAAATTAAATCAACAATCTAAAATAGCAATTTATTGAAAAAATAGTAATTATGTACGTTGCATTAATATTTAATAAAATAACATAAACTAATCTTGCCTAAACGTAATAAAACATTTTTGTAGCAAGGGAAAACGTTTTGAATCGTAATACTATGAAATGAAATGATCAGAACCGATGGGATTAGCTACAGAAAAAATACTAAAGGCAAAAAATGGAACATTTCTTAAATAAGATATAAAGGGGAAGAAATTCTTGACAGATATAAAGAGGCGGAATGGAATTAACTACGATTTAATTCATACGTCTAAATAATTTTCGCAATAAAAAAATACAATTTAGTTCAATGGCAATAAATTATATAAATGTTATTTTCAGATAAAGACAAATAGTGCAATAAATAATAAACAAAAATGAAATTCGGTTTTATACATATCATGATAATATCGACATTTTTTTGTGTTAGTGCTAAAAATCATCACAAACATAAAACCAAGTACTTCCATCATCAAATCAAGAAGCATAAGCACCGCTCATTGGATGCCGGTTACTTATTAAGTTCTGATTACAACTACGGGAAATATTTTTCATTTCATGAGGGAGGCATGGAATTAATAGATTCTGATAATTATCAGCCCGACTCGGTTGAAGAGAAGCATCACATCAGGCATCATCATCACGATTTGCTGCAGGAGATTCCTTGGCCTGTCAAGAAGGAGGCGATAGTCGAAGGCGATTTGATACTCGGTGGATTGATGATGGTGCACGAGAGACAGGACAATATAACGTGTGGTCCTATTATGCCCCAGGGCGGAATACAAGCGCTTGAAACTATGCTCTACACTTTAGACAGGTTCAATAAGGATAAGTTATTGGTGAATGTGACGATCGGCGCACACATATTGGATGATTGTGATAGGGATACTTACGGTTTGGAGATGGCTGTCGACTTTATTAAAGGTGAGTTTTATTATTAGTTTATTATTTTACCGCAGCTGCTGCAATATTCTTAATGCATATCTTGTATAAAATATAATGGATTTACTATAATACAATATTAACTTCTAGGCACTTCAACTAATCGATTGTTATATCGGTTAGATATTACATTATTTAAAGATGCATCAAATATAAATTGTTCTTTTACAATATTTTGATTACTGTTAAAACTTGATTAGATAATACAATCAAAAACGAAGAAATTAAATTAAAATTTAAACTTTTACGACGCGAATTACATCCTGTACATGTACCTTCTACAGAGAAGACCCTGTATATACATTTACTTATGAATTATATTTATTGCAGACATATTATTTTTTATATAAATATTATTTTTATATTTTATTTTAATATTATTTATGGAATCATAAAAACTAAGAATGTTAGTTTTTATTTAGTTTACTTTAAAGGAATATCATTTTATTTTAAGACAGTCTTACAACAACCAGCAAACAATAAACTTAATAAATAAATACAATCGAGTATTATTTAAAATTTATGTAATATAAAATAATTTAATTACATTATAATAAAGTTGTTTGAAATTAATTGTTTATTTTTAATAAAACAATAAACGTAAGACGTAATTGGCGCAGTCAATGGTAGGATAGTTTTATCCAAGTATTTTATTAAAATACGTCAGTTTCAACTGTTTGTGGAAAGAATCTACTCCCAAACAAAAAACATCGTGGAATCTACAACGAGCAGAGTCCATCCTCGAACATTAGAAGGTATCCATTGCGGACTGTTCTACGTGGATTCAACACCAGGCCCAGAGACTACACTTCACGGAATCTCCCGCATCGAGGTCCGAAGAACAGGCAACATATCCGGTTCCCTGCATTGATATCCGAAGTACGGCCGCATGTAAGTCGATTTTGTTTTGTCAATTGCGTGATTCGATTGTAGGTGCAATTAATGTCATTTAATATCGATTCCGAAATAAATTTTATTATTGAAATCCTAGATAAGATAACCTTGGATTCTCCTCAAAAACCAAAGATAGATATTGATAATACAGATAGGGTTGAGAATTTTGAAATTAATTTTAGCATAATGGAAGAATTTAAACCCGAATACTTGTCCTGCATACCAACTTTTGACGGTAATGCTAACGACTTGCATAATTTTCTAGCTAGTTCCGAAAGTTTAGTAAATACATTTGTAACTAAATCAAACGCTAATACTTTTGCTAGCGTATATATTTTTAAAAGTATATGTAATAAATTAACAGGTCCTGCAAAGGTTGCTATTAATATTCAACAAGTTCAGAATTTTAACGATTTAAAAACTGTCCTTATTCAAAATTTTGCAGATCAACGAGACGATGCTTGCCTCGTTCGGGATTTAGTTTTACTAAAACAAAGCAATAGCACTCCTTTGCAATTTTACGAAAAGTGCATTAGCATATAAAATTTATTAAGTTTATATACTAGAGCAACAGAGGTAAACGTAGATGCACAGAAGGCAAAAACTGATTTTTTTACTAAAATTACATTAAAATCATTTTTATGTGGATTAAAGGAACCATTGGGTTCAATAATTAGAGCAATGCGTCCCGCTAATCTACAAACTGCATTGCAATATATTAACGAAGAAGATAATTGTAAATATTATCAACATAATATTCAAAACCCATCACAAACGATGCAAACATTTAAATCTCAAAATGTTTCATCGCCATTTCAAACTCGTCCTCAACTAAACCAAGCACAAGTACAAAAAGGGCACTTTCAACAAAGGCAACCAATAAAAAATTATGCTCCTGATTTTAATAAAACTCAAATAAACGCTTGGAAACCAAATCCGAATTTCAATAATAATTATACTCCTACTCCAATGAGAATTTCTACAAATACTAATATTCAGAGTAATCAAAAACACAATCGAAATTGGTCTTCTCGAGAATTACATAACAATGAAACCGAAACTGAGCATTATAATGTTGAATTAGAAGAACAGCATACTGCTGTTAACGAATATAACGAATGCATACCAGATTTTAATCTCACCCACCAAAATTTTACGATAACTGCCGACAATCTCAATCCAAGCTAGTATCTATTAATAACAACGAACAGTATATCTCCGAATTACCTTATATAGATGTCCCTGAAATCAATTGTTCATTTCTAATTGACACCGGTGCATCAATATCTTTCATCAATCCGGAGATTGCAAATCAATATTGGCCTAACCGAATATATTATAACCCTATCGAAATTACAAATTGTATGCAAACATATCGAAAAGAATTAGCAGTAAATATACCATGTTTATCAATTTTTGAAAACAACATTCCATTAAATTTTCATTTGTTTAATTTTCATAAAAAATTCACTGGATTAATGGTATCGACACATTGAAACTATTAGGCGCTACTGTAGATTTAAAAAACTCCAAATTAATCACTCAGAACGCAGTTTTGCCATTAAAAATGAAAGATTTGCCTAATAAATCTGTTGTTTTCAATATAGAACCTCTTACCGAACAGCTCATTCAAGTACATACAGAAATTAGAAATGGAGCAATAATTGTACCTCATCAAGGTAACAGTTCAATTCAAATACCAGAATGCATAACTTTAGCACAGAATGGTAAAGCATTAGTATCGATACAAAATAGTTCTGAAGAGCTTCTCTCGCTAAAACTCCACGAACCCATACCTGTTATCAAATATACTCCAAATTTGTTTGAGCAATGTTGCGAAATCAATAATTTCAATAATGTCGACAATTCCCTCGATTTAAATCTAATCAAAACAGACCATATGAATAACGAAGAAAAACATTCAATAAAAAAAGTTTGTCAAGAATATTCAGAATTATTTCACAATGAAAATAATAATTTGACTTGTACCACTCAAATTAGACATCAAATAAGAACAACAGACGACTCTCCTGTATATACAAAAACTTACCGCTATCCACATATACACAAGCAAGAAGTTCAAAAACAAATTGACAAAATGTTAAAGTCAAAGATAATAGCACCTTCAAACTCTCCTTGGTCATCACCTATTTGGGTAGTACCCAAAAAAATTGACCAAAGTGGCAAACAAAAGTGGCGAATCGTCATCGACTATCGCAAGTTGAATGAAAAAACCATAAGTGATAAGTATCCCATTCCTAACATCTCAGACCTATTAGACAAACTAGGACGGTGTCAATACTTTTCGACAATCGATCTCGCAAGCGGTTTTCATCAAATTAAAATTGATCCACAAGATACCGAAAAAACGGCATTTAATACAGAAAATGGCCACTACGAATTTTTGAGAATGCCGTTTGGCTTAAAGAATGCTCCTAGCACTTTTCAACGAGTCATGGACCACATTCTAAAAGGTTTAAATAATAAGATCTGTCTAGTATATCTAGATGATATAATTGTCTTTTCAGTTTCCCTTCAGGAACACATTGAAAATTTAAAATTAGTCTTTCAAAGACTAAAAGAATCAAACTTCAAAATTCAAGTCGATAAAACAACCTTTTTGCAAAAATCAGTATCTTATTTAGGTCACGTAATTACTCCCGAAGGAATTATGCCAGACCCAAATAAAATCAAAGCAATACAAAACTTTCCAGTTCCAAAAACTACCAAGGAAATAAAGTCATTTCTTGGACTTTTAGGTTACTACAGGCGTTTCATTAATAATTTAGCAAAAATAACAAAACCTTTAACAACGTGTTTAAAGAAGAAGGCTAAAATAGTTCATAATCCCGAATTTTTACAATGTTTTGACACTTGCAAAAACCTCCTAATAAACAAACCGATCTTGCAATACCCTGATTTTTCAAAGACTTTTAATGTCACCACAGATGCAAGTAACCTAGCCATCGGTGCTGTACTCTCGCAAGGTCCCATTGGCAAAGATTTACCAGTAGCTTTTGCATCAAGAACCCTAAACGAATCCGAACAAAACTACAGCACTATCGAAAGAGAACTGTTAGCAATAGTTTATGCATGCAAATACTTTCGACCTTATATTTATGGTACGAAGTTTAACATAATAACCGATCACATGCCCCTGCAATGGCTTATGTCCTTAAAAGAGCCAAACTCAAAATTAATTCGTTGGCGTCTTAAATTAGAAGAGTTTGACTACCAAATATTTTATAAAAAAGGCTTACAAAATAGCAACGCAGATGCCCTTTCCCGTGTGGAAATACATGTGAATGAAACCGATCAAGTGCCATTACATTTATTAGATTACATGGATAATTTTAATGAAAAACTTTCAAAATCTGAATCGATAAGAGTCCATCCAGACCCGGAAACCCCACCTATAGTTGATAGTGACGATGGTACTCAGCACTCAACTGAAGATAACATAGGTTTACAAATTCCTATCACGGAATCTCCTTTAAATGTATCACATAACCAGATAATCATTGAATTAGTGCAACACTCTCCCGCAAAACTCAAGATGGTACAACCTTACGAACACAAGCAATGTTTCTATGTACAAATATCAGAAAACAATTTTGTAAAAGACGTTATATCTTTTGTAAAAAATTACATTGTTCCGAACATAACCTATTTCATATATTTTGAACAACCTGATGTTTACGAAAAATTTACGGTAATCACAAGACAATATTTTGATTCAAATGCTTGTAAATTTGTTTGTTCTAAAATAAAACTCATCAACATACCATTAGACGAAATTGATGAGACAATAGAACAATTTCACACCTCAAAAACAAACCATCGTGGAACAAACGAAACGTATGAAAGGATTAAAAGAACGCATTATGCCCCAAACCTAAAAAAAAGAATTCAATTATTTATTAATAAATGTGACATATGTCAACAAGCCAAATACAAAAGGTTACCTAATCAAGTCAAGTTTAATATTACACCAACACCAAATAAACCACTTGAAATAGTGCATATTGATACTTTTCAAATATTAAAAACTAAATTTTTAACTATTGTAGACTCATTCTCGAAATATGCACAAGCTTATCCATTAACTACAGTTAATGCTATAGAGATAACTGACAAATTACTTATGTATTTTTCACATCACGGTCTACCTACACTTATAATATCAGATAACGGAACTGAATTTAAAAATAACATAATTCAAGACTTGTTAAAACTACACAAAATAGAGATGCATTTTTGTACACCAAATAATCCAACTTCTAATGGTTTAATAGAAAGACTACATTTAACCTTAATTGAACACATTCGCCTGCTAAAAACATCGTATCCTAATGAAATACCCCAGAAATACATGCTATACGCAATTGTAGCCTATAACAACTCTATCCATTCTTCTACAAAATTAAAACCTATAGAAATACTTAATGGTCATATTAATAATGAATCTCTTTTATCTATCGATTTAGAACACGCTCTCTCGCAAAATTACATTGAAACACATAAAGAAAAAGTAAAAGAATTATATGCGTGTATTAACGAAAAACTATCACAAAACAAATCAAATGTTATTAACAAACGCAATGAAAACATTATTGAAACCCAAACTAACGAACTTAAAGAAGCTACACCAAAAAATTTTACGAGCACCAGACACAAAGATCATAATAAGTTCTCAAAAGTGAAAAACGTACAATCTATAAACCCAGACAAGAGAACAATATCAACAACTACTGGCAATATAATTCATTTGCGAAACATTCAAAGACCTTTGTATACGGAGAAATCAAATTCCGAAACCGATTAATTATCTTCACATCAAAATAAATTAGATCATAAATTTTAGCACTTCCTATAAAAATTAAAATATAAATTGTGCCTACTATCTACTATGTTACCATGCTCAATCAATAAAGCATATTTTAACGGACTTGACTTATAACTCACCGAATTATAATTTAAATTTTAAGAAATTGCAAATGATTTTGCTAATTAAAGAACTACTAGTGTGAATATTTTGCAAGCCTACTCAAAAATATATAAGATATCAGGAAATTCCTTATGCTGGTGTATTTCGGTATTCGCAACCCTAAGTTATTTCCTTTTACATCCATCCATTTCAAGATATCAATAAACTACATCTTAGAGACACGTATTGCATTTATGATTGAGTCATGTTTTTGGCTGGACAGGTCGATTTATTTTGCAGGATTATATGGATCATATCAAGAATGAATAAAAATATTCATGTTCAACAAGCTCAACTGAACTAGCATGAAAATGGACCAATAATGGGTGGTAACAAGCATGACAGCTGACCAAGCTTCGGAAGAAGAATCTCCCTGCAACTTGGTTCTTATAGGGGAGGAATTACATCCTGTACATGTACCTTCTACAGAGAAGACCCTGTATATACATTTACTTATGAATTATATTTATTGCAGACATATTATTTTTTATATAAATATTATTTTTATATTTTATTTTAATATTATTTATGGAATCATAAAAACTAAGAATGTTAGTTTTTATTTAGTTTACTTTAAAGGAATATCATTTTATTTTAAGACAGTCTTACAACAACCAGCAAACAATAAACTTAATAAATAAATACAATCGAGTATTATTTAAAATTTATGTAATATAAAATAATTTAATTACATTATAATAAAGTTGTTTGAAATTAATTGTTTTTTTTTAATAAAACAATAAACGTAAGACTTAATTCGCGAGATAATAGTCAAACTAATAAATACTTTAAAATTGTCCCAAATTAAAATTAATGTTATTACAATTCATATCCTAAGAGAGTTATGCAAATTGGTTTTAATTAAATAACATTTTAAATAATAATGGTGTCTTTTTAGGTCTAGGTTTTTCAACGAAAAATAATTTAATTTAACAATTAAATTGTGATAATAGTAATTGTTACTTACAATGTGTACTATAACGCCCCTTGCAAATTTCAATTATTACGCCCTCGTCTTTTAAAGTGTTAAAAAACAAATAATTATTACTTAAAAAAAATGCTTATTAAAATTATAAACGCACTCAGTACTTGCATCAACAAAGGATACAGAAAATGAGTCAAGATTACATATAACCGGCTTCATTCTATGCAATTGTGTCGCTTGTTACGCAGTTTTGTCATGTATTAGACCTACGTACAGGGCTGCACGTTAGACATTAGAACTTTACCAATTTGTGCAGTAAGTGGACATAATCCAAGGCGACAAGGAATCTAACAACATTCTCCCCGCCCACAAATATAGGTTTTGACGGGACTACTCTGCAGTGTCTTCAGCCTGAGAAAAACCCTTGATCAGGTTTGACACAAAAGTTTAGTTTTAAAACTGCACATATTTTCTTTGCGTTTTATAAAACTGTTAACTTAATATCTTAATCGCAAAACTTTCGTGTTAAACTTCTGAACGACATTTCTACACCGTGGTCCGATGCTGTCAAGTATCTGGGTATTACCTTTGATAAAAAACTTACATACAAGTAACACGTACAGTCCATCCTAGACAAGAATCAGATTGGCAAAAAACCTATTAATTTTAATTCTTTGGCAAAACAGCGGTATGTCGCTTTAGAACAAAATCTGGATGTACACCATCATCGTCAGATCAGACCCAAATTATATATTACTGTTAAGTCTATAATTTAGAAAATAGCAGCAAACACGCATTTCAATTGTCTCTGGGTCTTCCAAAACCTTTACGGTGGCTTTTTAGAGCTTCATAGTATGTTTCAAACAAAGAAATTTGTAACGATCTTGGTATTCCCCAGCTACGCCAACATATCATAACATTAGCCAAAAAGTACTTTGATAACCTCGTGGTTTACTCCAAACCAGATGTAGCCAGACTTGCTGAGGTAAACAAATATAAATACTCTTACAAAAATTAATCATTATTATTACTTCCTAAAGTAGTTTAGCCCACAACCTACAAGGCGTCTTAACCAACTTTTTTTTAAATAAAATTTTCAAACGGAAGGTATATGAACCTTAAGATTTTAAACTTTTAGGCATGATTTGGCGGAAGTTTACTTTGTATGCACTCTCTTTTAGAAGGTAAATCAGACAGTTTTTAGAAGATTTTCTTTTCAATTCACAAAAAAGCGCAGTCAAGGCAGACCACCAGTCAAGATAATAAAAACATCACACAGACATCAATCAAACTAGGTACTATCCAGGTTCAGAAAAGTCTATCACCAACGCACATATTTATCGCATCGGCAAGTAAGCTCCAGAGTAGCCTTTTTATTTGCCAGCATGCCAACAGGACTAAGCAACATCTGCTTTGCATGCCAGTAAAATTGAGAAAACGCAACAACTATCCTAAAACGCACACAGGCGGCTCCAGGCGTATGGCTTAGTGCACGTGGCAAAAACGGGATGACAAACAAATCACTAGTCAGTCACAAATTACAATATCATAATGCAAATGTGAACTATCGCGGGCTAGCTACGGCGCCCCTGACGTATTGCGCCCAAAAGCGGCTAACCTGGCTTACCTGGCTTACCGCATAGCATAAAAAATAATCTATAGTTTCATGAGCAACTAAACTGAAATGTGGTGGTGCACCATCGTGCATAAACCACATTGCAATTTTTCTTGCTAATGGTACATCATCAAGAAACTAAGGTAGCTTGTGTTCCAAAAAGTTGCACCTTGCCGGTAAGTTTTTCTGGTAAAAATACTGGTCTAATTAGACAGTCGTCCACAAATCCAACTCAAACATTCAAGGAGAACTGATGTTGATGTTGAGAACGATCTTCACATATTGATGTTGATTTTTATCTGCCAACATATGGTTTATATAAAAATGTCTTATTGCATTTCCTGAAAAACTGGTTTTATTGGTGAAATGAATATGTGTCAGGAATTGAAGGATTAGAACTAATGTTTCCAAAAACCATTGACATAATGCAAACGTGAAGAAAAATTAGCAGATAGTAGTGCCTAAACACGCTGAATGTGGCATCGATACAACACATTGCTCTTAAGAATTTTTAAAACTGTCTTATGACTTACATTCAAAGTATTGGCAACTTTTTGCGTAGAAATACTTGGATCTTTCTCAATTGTGTCCAACACATTCTGTTCCAGTTGTACCGTTCTTACTGTTATTGATTTTCCTGGTTTTCCATTTTGTTTCAATGTGCCTGTTTCACAAAGACGTCTATGAATGTTTTCGAAAAATTTTTTGTCGGGGTTATTATGGCCCGGAAACCGTTTAATGTTCAACTGTCTAGCTTGTAATAAATTGCCATCAGCAAGTTCTTACATGAAATTACAAGTCATCTCGGCGTTTGTATAGTGATTTATGGTAGAGGAATTCACTAACTATTAAAGACACGTCAAACAACCAAACGTCACTCAATCTAAACAACTGCGACCGATACATGTGATGATTAATGACGAGACGTATACAAATGAAATCTACTTTTACGTTAGTAGATAAAGCAGCCGTTCCAAGTTATTGTTAACAATTTTTTGTACTTGATAAACTCATAAATTTTGTGTACTTGATATACTTATTCGCGTACCCCATACTTTTATTTACATAAATGATTTCAACAAATATATAATAAAAAAAAAAATATATGGTTGTCACAAATTTTGTTCACTCTGTGTTTTTCAAACAAAGGGGTTTTTTCAAAAAAATTTATAGGTTAAAATATTTTTAGAATAGGCCAAAGAATAACCCCTTCAATTTTTGCCGTATGTTTACCTAACACCTTGTATATATAAATGTAAATTCATTGTTGTTATACAATTGGAGAATTTAGTTCTCAAAGTTATATACTTGGAGAAAAAAGCTTATTTTTTAACCGTACATAACAAACTGTTATTCTTAGACAATATAATTATATTGTTACACAAAACTTGTTAATAAATTATTATATAGAAAAAATACTTTTAATCACTTATTATTTATAAATTAGATAATACACTGGAGCTTAGATCTTAGTTTGTTTTTAAGGCGTAGTAAGGTGTTGGTTTGGACTAGTGTCATTGTGCTCAATGTGGTACTAGTTTGAGGTGTAGTGATTTTGGCCTCACGGATTTTACACAGTCTACGGTCCATCTCTCTCTATACTTTATTTTTCTGTTTTATTTTTTACACTAAGATCTTTGTTTTTTTTTTCATTCTTGTGTTATTCAGCCTTTGCCAGTTTTATTTCTAGTGAAATTTTTGAATCTCTATTTTGGGTAAGTTTTTCGTGTTTTCTGGATGTCAGATATACTCTGTAATTATTTTGAAAGTTGCATTTTTGTCAAGCTTGAGATGGCGTATCTACCGGTTGGAAATTGCTTAGTCTGTTCCTTAAGAAATTTGTTTTCTTTGGTCTTAGCTAACTTTTGTTTGCAATTAACAAGGTTACGAAGTTAAAACTGAAGTTTTATGTTGGAGCGGTAGGTGAGAGTATGATGCTATGGTTGTAACAAAAATCCTTGTTAAGTCCGCAGCTTTAAACATGTAACCATAAGTATAATTTAATTTATAAATAACATAAATTTGAATTCTTCAGACCGTAGAAAATGATTCAGATTTTCTATATATGTTACTTTTAGGTTTATACATTTGTTTGGTTTTATTACTAAGTGTAAATCTGGTAAAGTGGTAACTGTAACTCAATGGTCCAGTGCAAACACTGTTAAGGAGGCAGCCTTAATTCAGTTTACAGCATCGGCAGTATCTAAAATGTTGAATAGGTATATATTGATGCGTTTGTCTTTTTTGCAAAGCAATGACAAACTAGTAATGTATCTGTCCAATAAAACGAGAATGTTTTTTTTCTATACTTTTGCTGTCTTATTCTTTTAGAAGTTTTGTTTTTTTAATAGTCTAAGAATTTTTGTCAATTGTCTTTAGCAGTTAATTAGTCAGCTGTGCGTTGCATATTGTATGCCTTACATTTACTCAACAAATGTAATATAGTCTCTCTGTTTTTCAAACTTATAATACGGCAAATGATGTGTGTTTTTATTTCCAGTCTCAGCGTGTGCATTTATATTGCTGTAGCCAGTTATCAGTCTTTTAAGCTTGTGATATTACGCTTCTGGCAATAACCCTGTTAGGAATAATCTGCATGTCTGCTTTGAATTTTTTGTTTGTTTTATATAGTACCCAAGAAAAAACAGGGTTAAAGTCCAATAAATGTCTACTTCTGTTCATTTTGGCTTATGTGTTATTAGGTTTTCTTTTATACTTGATATCTAGATCAAGTGTACTCTATTATTTGTTGTCAATGTAAAGTACATAGGATAAGGTTATTTATGGAATAACACATCGGGCAAATTGCTTTCACGGCTTTGCTGGCACATACATTACTCTTGTCAAAAAATTTCATAGCTATTCTGCATAAATATGGCTGAATTTTGTAGATGCAGCGTTTAATTTTCTCCTGTAATGCACGGGTGGTTGTGGGCATGTTTGTTAATATTTACGAGTTTACTAAGTAAATTTAAATGTTCTTTTAATAACCTCATATAAAACTCTAATCCTAAAGAAAACATCTGTAATGTAATTACTTGTTTTCTTAGAATTAAGCCATAAGCGTTGTTAGAATATTGTCCCTATTACCCGTATTGTAAAGGATATAAATATGGTGGCAGGTAGATTTTAAGTTAGTTAATAGATAATCTTTGTCGATGTTACATGTTTATATTATTATTAATAAACCTATTTTCTTATGTAAAAGTTTGTTTTAATGATTAAAACTCATCATTGTTGACATAGACTTTTAACTTAAAATAACCCTATAAAAAGAAATCTAATAGTATTAAGTCACACGATCTAGGGGCTAGTTCTGATTACCGAAACAAGAGAATGTACGACTAAGAAATGTCTCATGTAGTAATTGAATTGTTTCAATAGCATGTGGCATTGTGTAAGGCTTTATTTTTACTAACCCTAAACTTTCAACTAAAAAATTGTTTTTTTTTTTAGAGTTGCTAACAGTGTACTACGCAAATGGACTTTAAATTCAAATCTTAAGCTAATTTTGAGTCACCCTTTACAAGCCATAACCTTTCTGGATATGGCTACGATATGTAATGTTATAATTGTATACAGTACACACTAGTAGACCATGTTGCCCAATTTGTCTATAGACCGTCTAAAGACACGGTTTGTTGATTGTCTAGAGACACTTTTCTGTGTCAAGTCTAGCATCCACACTACGATTTGAATTTCTCAATCTTATTTTTGCAATCCACCATAGAAAACTTTTTTTTTGCTCCTAGTTGAATGATGTTTTTAAACTATGGATTTTTTTTCTATCTCCGCCACTGTCATATTGTGCTTTGCAACTAAAGATTTTATGGCTACATCCCACAAACAATAAGACGCATGGTAATCTTCAATTAGTTTTAAAACTAAACCGCCACTGTCATATTGTGCTTTGCAACCAAAGATTTTATGGCAACATCCCACAAACAATAAGACGCATGGTAATCTTCAATTAGTTTTAAAACTTTCTCGTTAGATCACATGTTTTTAAAAGAACTGTAAAATTTTGGAAAATAATTGTAAACAGCCAAACCACACAACTCGGTAGCTGGAAACAGATTGGGACGTTAAGTGACGTCCACAATGACAAAATGTTGCGCAACATGTCTAACGTTGCATGCAGTTTTGATTTTTAGTCTTGCAACAGGTTTGTAGACGGGGATTGGTCTATAGACATGTCTAAGTAGACAACCTGAGACACGTCTCAGAGACCAAAGTTGCGCAACATGTCTACTAGTGTGTACTAGGCTTTAGAATATAGTTTTGATTTGATCATGTTTGTGGCACACAAATTGATAACAGCCTCTTCTGCTTGGATAGAAAACTAAGTCGTGTTTATCTAGGGATAGCGTGATCGGTTTTTCTGATTTAATTTGTGTTTATTTAGTTAAACTATATACACTGATAACCTTGCTTTGGCCATTATAACTAAATGAGTAGGGGTAGTAAGATTGATCTATGGCATCTGAGAGCATTTTTTATATTTTTCTTTTTGTAAAAAAGACAATTCTTATTTTATCTAGGTTTATTGATAGCTCTTCTTTATTGCACTACTTATCTATGGTGTTTAGCCGACTTTAATTTTTTTGTTTACTAAAGTAGTAAGATTATCAAGACAACATCCTTCTTGTTGTTAAGTACCTGAGTAAGCTATCAATGACGAGACACGACAGTAAAGGTCAAAACTCTGGAAACTTGCCCACAATTATAATATAGCTACATTTTTCTTTGAAAAATGCCAATTAAGTATCGCAATGTTATGTTATTAAAAATGTTATTATAAATTAGTAAAACGTTTTATATGTGGAAAACTTGAGAATATTAAAAAACAAACAGAATAATCGACAATTACTTAAAACTTTTTCTTAAGTATGTGAATTTGTTTTGTTGTCTACAGAGTTGAATTGTAAGGTGTCATAGACTTAATAAGATTTTTGCAGAAATGGAAGAGTGGCGTAAAATAAAGATGATAATGAAATGTGATTTTAAGTGTGTTATGGTGCAGACAAACGAGCACGCAGCGGCTGTAACGCGGCATTGCAATGTTGCGGGGTAATTTTGTTTATCTCAAACACAAGCCGAGCACGTTTTGATCCATCTGAACTAGCAAATATACTTAAATTTTGTGTATTTCTTTGCATTATCTCTCCTGTACGATGACACTAGGCTGAATATCCTACTTTTGCACTCTTCTGCTGTAATAGTTTTTATGTATTCTTCAGAAGTTTGAATATAATTTATATGTTTCTATGAGAATCGACATAATCTTTTCTAACCATTCAATAGTGACACGGAATTACAACTGCTGGCTATAAAATTTAAGCCGTACACAAAACAGGTCTTAAATGAAGAAAATTTTAATAAAAAACAGTCCTTACTTAGACACAAGCGCAATTAGTGCGTGTTTGGAACTACAAACAAACAAGTTTTGTGTTTGACTGAAAAAACGACAAGAAACGGGTTGTAGCAAACTGTTTGAGATACGTTGCATTACTGCTGCAGCGCGTGTTCCAAGACCCTGCTAAACGATAGAAAATCCTGTTGCAGCCGCTGCGCGCTGTTTGTCTGCGATTTGAGTTACTCAGGACAATTAGTTGTGTAGGTAAAATTCAAGTTTTAATTGTTATAAAAATAAGGGTTTCAACATTTTTAATAAGCCGATTTTTAGTAGTAAAAATTTGATAGGAATGGTTGTTGAAAATCCAAATTTAAGACCAGAAATTACTGGGTGCGTAGGTGTGGTTTTGTAGTTTTGTTTGTTAACAGACTGATGAATTAATCTTTGATTTAGTACCTCGAGTACTTGTACTATGTTTTTTGGATATGGTCTAAAAAATTGACTGTGGCAATGATTTTAAAAATTTTTGTTCCCAGAGTTTCCACGCGCTGGTTATTAATTGTTGCGGGTCTAATTTTGTAAATGCTTTAGAAGTAGCTGTATTTAAGTTTTTACTTTGTTGTGTTTCTAAGTGGGTTTACTGGGCTACCTGAAAACAGAAAAAAATATAATCAGTTAATAATTAATTAATGTAAGAAGAATTTAGTTTTTGGAAAGTTGCCAAATAAGTGGTCCTAGCAAAATTTTACTTGTGCTATTTCTAGTAAGGGCGAGTCCTGCTTCTTCTTTACTTTTAGGCTAGTTTGCCAAAATTTCTAAACTATCTAACTAACTATTTCTCCTTTAGCTAGTTTTGTGGTGTTAATATTTCTGACGGTAATACTAATTAATAATCTTTTTTGTTAGAGACTTTTTAGTTTGACAGTATTGGAACATTTGTTTGTTATTTTGTAGTTGAGGAAAGTTATACATTGCACGTACGTATTATAGTTTTGTTGGGTGGTGATATGGGATGAGATTTCAATATTATATTGTTTTTGAGTAAAATGTAATAAATGAGTATTACTTGTAGTACTAGTACTAGACCAGGGATTTAATCATATTGTTAAGGCAAATCACTGTTTTTGTCCGGGTTGTTGATGTCAAATGTTGGTTGTCTTTTCAGAATGAGACACTACTTACTATGAGCTACTTAGTTATCAAAAATGGAGAACTTTGTCTTTTCTTTATTGTCGTCAATTGTATGAAGAAAATGTTTTATTATGTAGACATATTTTAGCTTATTTGCAAACAAAAATTTATGTAGTAGATATTTCTCAAATTTTATGACAAATGTATATTATTTTTAATTAAATTGAGTAAAACGCCACTTTTAGAAACTAACACTTTTAATAAACAAGCCAATTAATGCCTACTATTTTAATACAATAAATAAAGCAATTACAAAATTTTATATTATGGATTACACCCATATGCAAATCAGCGAGTAGACTAGACTACGTTAAGCTAGCATGGATAATTAAAATGTAATATTATTCCAACGTTTGTCCTCACAATAGTAAGACGCTAACATAATTCACTAAGATTATTTCCTAAACCTGATCTCAACTTCTATCGCTTATATACGCGGAGTAATTGAACTAAAATAATACAACCATTATCATTATGCAATGTGTGCGCACATGTGTAAATTTTAATTAATTAATTGCGGTCGTTAATTAAGTATGGAATAAACACAATAATTAATGTGTCGGCGTGAATTAACCGTGTTTTGAATTTTCGGATTAGCAAGGGAATCCCCCTCATTTAATTCGATTCCGTTTTGAGTTTACAAGTAAACAATTTTAAATGCTATAAGAGAATGGAGGGATTGGCTGCAGTTGAATGTCGGATTACCGGTTAATCGCGGCTATATAAAGAGGAAGTGTTGGGTGTTTTTAATTAAAATGAAATTAAGTTACTGTTTACAGCGTCCTAAACAATCTGTAATAGGATTTTCAATACAATGACAAGTTTTTATAACAAGAATAAAAAATATTATTAAATCACATTAAATTTTACTGTAGTTGTTTAAGTTTTCACTAGCTGAAGATATAACTGTAGCAATTATTATACACCAGACCAAATATCTAAAAACACACAAGTTGTGCAATATTATTTTTTTCATTTGCGTACAATAATGGCGTTATTGGATATGCATGAATTATTTAAAATGTTATATCTGTATTCCATAAATAATATATAGGACGATTATATCAGATTGACAGTAAATGTATAGTTTTGTGTGAAATTATAATGTATATCATTTATTCAGCAATAATTTTATATTAATGGATGAGTACTTATATGATATTGTCATATTGTGACAGAATATTGTTTTATTTGCATGTTTGCAATTTATATAAAATACATAAAACAAGTTTTTATTAATAAGATAAAAATATAATATTATTTTTACAATGTATGTATTTGCTTGTTAATCAATATCCACAAACTTCTTTGATCGTGTTTTGAATGTTTAAGATACTTCTCATGGGATTTCATGTTCTCTGCCGGTAGAGCAGCTTCTATTATTTAAAATAAGATTCTTACATGATACCCAGTACACGATTTAACTGTTCTGCCGTGCTTAAGAAAATAACCTTTACTGCCGCTAAAGTAGTTTTGAGAAAATCGCAAAAATCTATCCTTGAATTGAATGATGTTTTTGCAATAATAAATTTTTTATCTCTTCCATTCAGATTATTTTATGACAAATGCTTTTGAGTTTTGCTATTATTAGTCTTATAGCATTTTTACATTTTATATTTTTAAGTAATTTTTAGTTTTACACGTTTTATGCTTCGAAAATAGATAAAAATTACTAGTGAAATAATATTATATATATTTTTTCCTAAAATTGTAGTTACGTTTTTTTTTTCTATAAGATTGGTAGTATTTTATATGTATTGTTATTTAAATCTTTGTAATTATTCAATGCTTTTTTTTATTAACTCTATGAAATTCATTTATATTTGTTATTATATTCATAATATTTCATATATTTTTATTATTTATTAATTAATGTATTATTTTATACAACATGTTTCGTTATTTTTAATAACATTTTCAAGTAAGTATATTTATACTTACTTGAAAAATAAACAAATAACAAATTTGTAATTATTGTTAGTTATTTGTAAAGTTTGCTATTTAATAGATAGTTTTAGCAAATAAGAGATTTTCAGAAATATAACTTTGGACAGATTACTGAACAGGGTGGATCAGCTTCAGTTTGCGGTCAAAATTACATTAAAAGCATAGCGATATTTTGCCAAATTAACAATATACCATCTATAGAAAGGTGAAGGATGTTGTTAAACATACAAAATTTTTAAACAGGAACAAAAACTTAAACTACTGTTGACTGTTGCATTTGTACATTAAAAGATTGTTGCTAAAGTTTGTTTGCTGAATAATATGCATTGAGGAAAAACAATTAGATACCTAATTTAAGTTTCAAATCAACTCCGGAAGCTGCATTAAAAAGTTTGAAGGCATAACATATGGCCCAAAAAAAGTTTCTATATATTAGACCAGACTACTAGAACAGTACCCAACCCGCCACATACACAAAATATGGTTATTGTTATTTTTAAATTTGTCCAAAAAGATTAATTCTGGAATCAACCTTAAAAAAGTTGAAGGTATTTGATGTTTGAAAACTGTCAAATAAGTGGGCTAAGTATAGATTTTTTGCCGGTGCTCTAAGCAGGGGCTTTTTTCTCTTCAGATTGAGTTTGTTGTTGTGAAATTTATTCTGTCTGTTTTGGGAGGTTTATTGGCTTTTACTAGCGCAATAATTTTTTAGACTTTTTATTTAGATTCTTTTTAGATTGATATAGCTATAGAAACTCTTTGAATGAAACTAAAATGAAAAATGATTAATGTAAAGCGTTTGATTTATTTATTTAATGTTTGTTGATGCAACTGATTTTTTTCATAAAGTACATTTTTATTTCTATTGTTTATAGAACATGACTTAAATCTCTTTATTGTCAGATAGTTCAATATATTCAATAAGTTGTTTTATTTGAGTTATTGGTATTTACTTTTTTATTAATATCTTAATTAATTAATTTTTATGATTTTTTTTACAATTAATGTATGTTGTTGACTCACTTGAATTGTTAGGTCAATTCTTTATTAATTTAAATTTAATGAAGAATAGACTGCATAGACTGCATACAAAACGCTGGTCTTTTGATAATAAACAGATGCGCTTTTTGGACGATCTTTAGATTATCATGGGGTTATGTTTTAGAACTATGGATGATGATTGGAAAGTGGTTTGATGTTCTATTTTTTAATTTTAAGACGGTGGTCCTGTTTGCAGAACTTCAGTGTTAAAAAAATGCTAGCTTATGTGGTAGTCAATCTTGCTTAACCGATTTTTTTTCGGTGAGATAATGCTACTTGGGATTTTTTATTGTTTGTTTGTCCCTTGTTGATTATTATCTTAAAATGTTTTTTTTTGGAAAGATTAGGCGGTTTGTGATTAATAGTTTTTTTTTATTTTTATTATTTGCAGTTGTTTCTATTTATTATCTGAAGTTTTTTGAAGTGCTGCAAGTAAACCTGCAGAAGAAAAACTAGTGCCGGGCTTTGCGTTAGATAGGGGTTTGCCTGTTGCGGGTCACATTTTTGTGTGTATTATTGACAGTTTTTTAGTTTTTCATCACGTAATTGCAGTGTGTCTAGCGTCACAACGGCGTTGGGCTACAAATTTGATTTTACTGGTTCTTTTATTTGTTTCCTGAATTTGTTTTATTTTTTTGGTAATTGCGTTTGCAATGTGGTGTGTAGATCTATTAGTTATATGCTGTTTTTGGCATTATCTGCTGTCTTAGTCAGGTTTTTGATTATAAAAAAGTATATACAAAGTATAGCTTGACAAATTGTAGTTGGGAGTGCGTATTGGGGTAATTTAGTCTTTGTTCAACTTTGGATAGTATACTCGCTTTAGTATTTTGTGGTTTTGTATTTTATGCGTGCGGAGGGCATAGTTTTTTATGCATTCAGGAATGATGATGCCAACATTTTTTATTAGGTTGTAGTTTTTGGTTTTCATTGCGATTTTTGAAGGTTTTGCTATCTTGGAGATGCAATCGCTTTTACCTTATAACTATTTGTGTTTTGGTAGTAGTTGTTGTTGTTGAAAGTTGCTATTGTTGGGTATTTGTTTAGTTTAGGTTTGTAGACTAACAATCAATCCGTTCAAATAAAAAAAAAATTTAATTGTTTACTATTATTTATAGTTGGAAGAGAGACTTTTGATCAGTTTATATGAGGAATTGTGGTAGGCGTGTTTCTAGTTGTATTGTAGATGGTAAACGACAACTTGCTTGTGTCCATCTTTAATTTTATTTGAATCTGATTGAGTATAAAATTAGAAAAACATTTTATATTTTTTTGTTGGTTTTTTAAGCATTTTCTAATGCAAGTTATTATTGTTATCAATTATTAAAAAAAACGTTTTTAATTTGTTATGTGCGTGCGCTAGGTAACTTATAAACAGAAAAACTTTTTTAATTAATAATTCAATTTTGTTTTTCTTCTTTGGAGTTGGTTTTAAGTAGAGCTTGATGTTGTTAAACGCAGAAACAAATATATCTTAGACAATGTATGGTTGAGTTTGTTTTAGAAAGGTTCTTTTAGTAGTCGACATAAATTGGTTAGCTTAATGATTCTCCTCGTCTTACTAAGTTTTTATTAGATTGATGTGTCTCTATTTGCGTTTTATAGATTTTTAATAAAATATATATTATACTGTTTTTGAAAAAATACCTCCTCCTTCTCATACTTCTTTTTAGTACATTGTCTTGTTTCTTTGCGCATCTCTTGTCTCTTGCAACTTTGAGCTCCATGACTCGTTCCATCGCTTTGGTGGTCTTTGCAATGGACGTTTAGTGTTGGGTTTTGCTATTTCGGCCCATTTTGCCAGTCGTTCTGGGCCCATTCGGTCGACTTGTCTGTCTCACTCTCTTTGTCTGGCTCTAGTCCATTGCACTACGTCCTGTACGTTCAGATTTTCTCTGATTTCTTTACTTCTTTTTCGATGAAGAAAAGTCACGCCTGATATTGCACGTAGTGTCTTCATTTTGGTGGTGCGCATTTGTTGTTTAGTTGGGTTGGTTTTAGCCGCGTATGTTAGAATGGGAAGAACACGTGTTTTGTAAGTTCTGACTTTGCTGTGTGCGGACATATATTTGTTCCTCCAAATGATGTTATGTAGTGCTTCGGATATTTGTGCTTCTTTAGTTGTTGATCTTCTGACCTCCTCTTTAAGTCTTTTGCTGTCTGTTATGTCTACCCCAAGATACTTAAATGTGTTTACTTGTTCTATAATGTTTGCGGACCATGCATTTTGTTTTTTCGGCTGAAATCTGCAAGTTATACTTTGCAGTTGATAGGGAGAACTTATATAGTAGAAAAAATACAATACCCTTAAATATTTTGCATGTATTTGATCTGTGACTGTGTCCAAACAAATCCTTATTAAATTAGATTTTATTTAGGCGCAGTTTACTCAAAATAGATTGATTAGGTTTGGTTTGATGAAACAATTTTCACAACAAAAACTATCTTTTAACGACAATTTTTGGTCAAGTATTTGTGATTAACTTTTTTTAAATTTTAATATGTATGTATATATTTATTATTTAATAGAGGGAGTTTATAAATGAATGGGATTATGTAATCATTTTAAATATGCCGCTTTTTTTAAATTGTTCAATATACTATTTGTTTTGACAGCTGTCAAGCAAGCAAGGTTTTAAGAATGTATACAAATAAAGAGAATATTTTTATTATTAAATTATATTTTAGGAATGTTCAGTTTGATAATGGAGAATGGCTTTATTCTATTCCGGATTGTGTTCTGTTGTGTTATTATTTTGTTTACTACTGATAATTATATACATGTAAACAATGTAAACATATGAAAATATTTTTATTATTGAATCCTAAGAAAGGCAACTTTATTTACGCATTTTCACTAGAGTTGCACAAACGTACATTAGATGGTTACATAATCCCAAAACATTTATAATCACCCTATATGTAACAACAACATAAAAATATCTTTGAACTTTAACAAGTGAAACCACGGACTTGCTGAAATTATCACATTAAAAAATAGTCACGGGAAAAACCGAATTTGAAAGTTTAATCCATATCTCAATAATACGGTTAGAAAAAATATTCTTAAATGTTTTGGTCTTACATCTCTGAATATTTGTTTAAATTCTTAATATTTCTTGTTGGGTTTTTCCTTTTTAAGGATTTTGATACAGAAGAAGTTTATATCGGAAATAGTGAGGTGTTGGCCTGTCCAGCTGTTAATTTGTCTTAGTCAATGTCTCTAATGTGGTACTAGTTTGAAGTGGGCTAGTTTTGGCTTTGCGGAATTCACGCAATCTGCTGCGGCAACAGATGTTGTTCCCGCCCCGTCTCCCCCTATACTATATTTTTTTTCTTCCATTTAGATATTTGCTTTTCCTTCCTTTGTCCTTTGTGATTTTTTATTTGTGTGTTTTTTTCCATTTTGGTATAATTAAATCTTAAAGCTTCAAACTCCTCTATCTTTTTCTTCAGTACTGTCGTTGCATAGTTTCTTTGTGCTCTCCATTTGTTTTTACTCAAGCATATTTTAATGATTGTAGAATTGTATACTTTGTTTTTCAATACCTTTTTTAGCGTTTTCTTATCTTTCTCCCACGCTTCCCACTTTACTAGCATATGTTCTGCGTTGTCATGCGTGTCTTCTTAACAAAATATATGTTTTTCCTTGTACTCTATTGCCAACTCTAATCTTTCATTTAGTACTTTTATGTCTATGTCTATACCCCTACCTACCAGAGCCACGTCATTCGCAAATGCCGCTATTGTTACTCTTTCTGGCAGCCGCATCTTGAAAAGCTGATTATAAAGTTTATTCTATAGTTTAGAACCTATTGCAGAACCCTGTGGTACTTCTCTAGTCTAGCCTAAATTTTCCATTTTTGATCAGTAGATATTTTTTCTGAAGGTAACTCTATATTATCTTGATAGTTTTATTTGTTAGTTCTCTTTTTTTGCTGCTTTTATAATTGCTTGAATATTACTTATGGGTTAATTAAATAACTAATAACTTATTATATATTTAATAAAAAAATTGCATGAGATTATGTTCAAACTAAATTTAATTTTATTATAAAACATATTTATTTTTATAATATTAATTTGAACTAAATTAGGGTTATTGGATGTTTTGCAAAAGTTTATAATTACAGTTTTTAAAGGTTTAAAATTAAACGATTATTTCTGCATCAACAGTTAATTTGCCCAACAATAGATTTAGCCATAGATATACAACTTTTTTTTTGAACACTAATTGATGTATTGTATGTATCCGCAAAACTGCAATTTATTTCCGGTTTTATTATGATTATTTACATACAAGAGAAATAAAACTGACTGGCCTTATTACATTACCCTAAAGCACACCTATACTAACATTGAATGCATTTTATTTACAATTGTTAATTTTATCCAATGAGTTTCCTTAGAAATAAGTACCAGTTTCTAATATTTTTTTGCAATAAAAATTTTGTTTTAATGCAGTCAAAAACTTGCGATAGGTGAACAAAAATTTAAACTATGTTATTATTATTGTTTGATTTATTATATAAATTTTGGACAAAATCATTCAACTTCTCTGTAGATAAGAATTTCTGATGTCTGCTCTACAGACTCTTTACACATAAATAGTTATAATTTGTTGGGTTTCTCATATAAATTTATATATAAAAAGTAATAGTACTTGTGCTTTTCTGTAAAATGTTTTTTAGACTAGTGAGATGCTAGGCAGATTATTATATGTAGCTTACATACTATCTATTAAATTTAAATTTTCATACTTTTCTATTTTGATTTTAATGAAAATCATAGTTACAATAAAAAACTTTAAGTTTTATAGAAACTTTTAAAGGATAATTAATTTTAGAGATATTATTTGAGTAATAATTGTTGATTTGGTGTTTGGTTATATCCATTACATGATGCTTATTAGCAAAAGAAGTATAGTGTGGTTCTAACTATACTTCTTTTGCTAATAAGCATCATGACATGGATGTATACAATCTTGCTTGTTGTCCTATTAGGTTTAAATAAATTTGAAAATAAACCGGTAGTTGATTTGTAAGATTGACTTTGTTAGCATGTTTGCTAGTTTTTTCACCTACAACTATTGATGGAAGTTTGCATACATTAAGTTTGGCAAACAGTTGCCTGTGGTATTGATTACTGGTCAATGGATACGGTTAATTTTTTAATGAATTGGATTTACAAACAACCTTGTAGGCGTTACTTTTCTGTGGTAGCAATTGAAAATCCACACATTTTTCTTATACAGCAAACATGTTAATTGGTTGTTTGTATTTTGAAATTAGCTTTTTCTGTTTAGTCAGACGAAATATATTAAGGTATGGGTAATTTGAAATTTTATTTGAAGAATTTTGTTGCATAGATCAACATGTGATCTTCGATGGATTGAATTCCGTATAAGTTCTTAGTCAGGTTTCAAGAATGAATGAAGATGTTTTGAAAATATTTCTTAGATTCTTACTTTAAAATGATTTTATCTTGTTTAGATTGGAAGTTGCATCCATATCCCAAGGTCTACATTAGTATGTCGGTATTGTTCAAATGATTGATTTGTATAGTCACAATTTGTTGTTTGATTTCATATTACTGTTTTTGCGCAGTAGTGTATTTAATTGATTGTTTTCCATTATCCCGCCTTACCCAAGACCACCGTTATATGCAATCTGAAAGTTAAACTTTTATCTAACTCTATTCTTAGTTACTGTGCAGTAACCCTTTATGGAATTAGAGCGTTTAGATAAACGTTTTTATAAGAAGTTAGTTAATAACTTTTGGAGAAAACATAGGTTTGCTTTTTTAGGGTTGATTTTAACTTCCAGTACTTTATCAAAGTTTCAAATGCCTTGCACAGTTTGACGTTTTAGCGAGATGCTTTTAAATTAATGTGAACTGTACAACAACGCTGGAGTAGAAAAGAAGACTCTATCAAAGGCTTTTTTAACATTGAAAAATATGACATTGTTTGTTTGTATAAAAACTAGTTTTGATTTAATTGGTATGCTGGTTAGTTGATGAATTATATAGAGCTCATCTCTGAAGCCATGTTGATAAATTGGCAACAGGTTTTTTAGCCTTCGTGCGATCCCGAATTCTATTATAGATTACAACTTACTTAGAGTCAACAGAAGATTATTCGGGTGGTCATTTTGTGGAAAATGTCTTTCTCAACTTTTATGAGAAGAATTACATTAGATTTTTTTAACTTTAGACGGCCAAACTAATTCTAGAATTATTTTAGTGCGCTGCAGACTTTGTCTTACTTCTATGTGAACCTTTTCTACGTAGTTCAAATCTAAGTATTTATTGTAGATTGGCGTGCATTGAAGTACATGACACATTGGATTAATATCTTTGGTGGAGAGCTTGAGAAAGACTTTTTCTCACTGATGTTTGTGTTGTCTAATTGTCTTTTATATTTTACTATTTATGCGGTTTAGTTTAGATTAGTCAGTTGGGTCATTAGATTTTTGTCATAAGTGTCTGGCACGATTTTGAAATGAATTTTTTCTGTCTTGATTGATTTAATCAAATATTTGGCAAACATCTTAGTAGACATTTCTATTGCTAGCAAAATGAGATAAGCAAAGTCAACGACCGCGCTGTCAGCTTTTTCAGTTGTTTGAATGGCAGATAGTAATATGATGCTTTCTTTTAGAATATAAAAAATCAGGGACCAGTCAGTTTTGCAGACTAAATTGATCCTATTCTTACATTATCTATAGAAATTTTAATCTACTGTACTGTAGTCTGAGCTGAGGTTAGTAATAACCAAAATAGCAGTTTGAGCTGAGATAATTTTAAGTGAAGCAATATCAAGAACTTCACCTGAGCATACCTAAGCAATACTTTACCATTAACATTTGTTAGTCTGCTGTGTCAAGATGGATGTTTTAAATTAAAGTTTTTTGCAATAATTGTTGGAAGCTGAGCGTTTATTATAGCATCAAGGTTTGCTGCTTAGTTGGCGACTTATATGCTAAAGTTAGCTTTATCAATCTCAAGTAAGGAACAATTATTGCAATCAGGTTAATCTCTAATTTAACAGTTAAAAGCGTAAGGTTTTTCGAGTGATTAGCTCGATTGCGGCTCTATGTTGCTGTTCTCCAAACGAGCTTTTTCAGGAGTTTTTTCAGGAGCTAAGTTGGTTTGGGATATTAACACCACATCGATATTATTCTGAAAGAAGAAAATTTTTAGTTTTTTTTTTTATGATTAAAAGAGTAAACAAAACTGAATGTTAAGCTTTGCACTTGTTGTGAGTATTAAAAATTAATATAAAAAATTTACAGTGAAAAGGTACAGGACCAACCTTTGACATCGATGGCATTGGCTGATTGTGCTCGATTTAGGTTTAACCTCTACTCTGATTTTGAGGATGCACATATATTTTATTGAACAATATTTGTTTTTTGCCTTATTGAGCATGCAACTTAGGAATAAATAACTCTGTCTTTTCTCTTGATTTGAGTTTTAAAATTCTTAATTGAAAATTGTTGTTTTTTGATATTTAAGACTATACCGATTGCTACCTTGATTTGAAGTATTTTAACGAAAACGGCAACTTTGGCTTTATTGTTGTTTCTATATATAGTTTGATAATAAATTTATTTTTTTATGAAAAAATTAGACTATGATATGTCGAAGTATTTTTTGTCAAATTATATTTGCAAATAGCAACAAAATGCAATCAAAAATACATAAAAACGCATTTATTTTTATATTTGTTTAGTTTTTTCGGCCTTTTCCGGTATGGAAAAATAAATTGATTATAAAATTATTTGTAGAAACAGCAACGATGTCAAAGTTTCCATTTTTGTTAAAATACTACAAATCAAGGTAGCGGTCGGAATGGTTTTAAGTAAAGCTTGAATCAGATTGATTTTGCAAATAAAATTGCATTTATCTTTTTCTGGCATTGCTATGTTGGACTGGTCTGCTGCTGGCAGTCAAATGCTTGTAGAATTTAAGAATGATTTTTTATGCTCTGTGCTTGCTCAGGATAGGTTGAGCTTATTGCAAAAGGGGCATGTGTTACGGTAGATACGGCCAAAATATGATTAAATTTGGTTTAAAAGATTTAAAAAAATTAAATTTTTGTTTGCGGTAGTTAGTGTTTGGAGAATAAATAAAAAAAAATTGTTATTTTTATTAGTAGAATACAGCTTACTCACCACCTGGATTTTTACCTAATTCAAATCTTTGTACTCTTGGTTAAAATACGTACATGTGTGTATATTGCTGTGTATATGCTTAAAGGTAATTTTACTATATTCAGCCTTTTTTTGTTGCTGCCCACAGTGAGTCTAAATATATTTCTATTCGAGAATTAGATTAACAAAAAAAAAATTTGCTTAGACAAGACATTCAACATTTTTTCTTTAGACTATTATGCCTAGCGACATTCTTCACTTCAGTTTTTTTTTAATACAGTGAAACGTTATCAACAACATCATATTGCAAACTGCACGACTTTGTTTACAACCGAGTTTCCATGTAAAATTATTTTTTTATAAAACCATGCTATTAATTAATATGTTCTGAAATGTCTTAACTAATTTTGATAAATCATTATCAAACTCATAAAATTATGTTGGAATTGATGTACCTTGCAGTGTTTATTTTATGTTTTATTTTTATATATTATTAAATCTTGTACTATCGTTTTAAACAAAAAATATAAATTGATTGTACCTATCACTCATTTTAAAAATCCATTCATTTTGACAACCATCTCATCAATAATATTACAGTGATAATATATTAGTTCGTGACGTTTCTTCTTAATCAAAGTTCTATTTATATTCAAATCGATCGCATTTTAATGATGATTTCATTCGTCAATCAATCTGCACGACGCATTAATAATCATTCCGCGTAAATAATGAGGTGCGGTTCTAGCTCATTCAAATATCTAACAAATATACTAATATCACAATAATGATGCATTCGTAATTGTACCACAGTTAAACGCACAAACCATATATCACTTTTAGTTTTGATTAAATAAAACCACACCGTTTAATTATACCTTGTATGAAAATTAAACATAGCGTTGTGTAACGAGGTTGAATAGTAGTAAATTCACAGTAGAAAGAGGCAATATTTTCTCTGCTTTGCGCCGCGCCGCAGCTGATGATGCCCAGTTTTCTATTGCAAGCAATCTCCCTGGTGTAAGCGTCTGCTTGCTGTAATCATATATCAGACTGTCAGTCTATGATACTACACTCTTTTAAATAATGTCACCGTCTACATACAGAAAATAAGTAAACATTTTTCAGTCAATTCATAACGGAATGCTTATATCATATGCATCAATTGTATTTTGTGCAATGTACATTAAAGACATATTTTTATCTAACATATCAAAAAAAGATGGGATTATTTTGCAATAATTAAAATAATTCTTATAGAATATATGTCTAAACATTGGTGATTGTTATACTTTGCAGGTCAAACAGTTTATATTGTTTTTAGAAACGTTACTTTTTGCAATTGCGTTGGTATTGATTTATGCATAAATTGTCAGAATTATTCACAAAATATAAGGAAAACTGTTGTATTTTAAATGTTTGGAAAGTATAATATTGATTCATGGATGGAGAAAACTTTTATAAATTTAATGATAGTATTACTGAGAAATATAAGCTAGCTATTTCAAAGAATAAATGATAATATTAGGCTTGATAATCTTACAGATTTTATAATAAATGAAAAAATGTCACTTTTAATAAAGAGAACAAGTAACTCGTTTGATATTTAAAATGTGTTTGGGTTTTATACTTTTAGTTGTGTACTTGTTATAAGTTATGGACAAAACAATAGTTTTGTACGGATACTATTAACTCATTATTCTGCTTCAGCACGACCGTCACATGCGTGTGAATGCTGCCTTATTATCCTATTCACTACATGAAGGAGTGTCCAAAGGGTTTATTCATGTGCGATAATGCATTTACAATAGAAACTAATTATTAAAAAAACTGTAGCATATTAATAATAATTACAGTTTGTCCGTTTTATCTCAGTTAAGTTTTTTTGGATTAAACAGAATGTGCTGATCATAATTTTATATAATTGCTCTGAATTTGCATAACTATGTCGTATTAGAAATAATAAAACATAGTATAAGGATTTATTATTATAATTATTTTGTAAGTAATTTGATTTGAAAGAAATAATGTTGAATTTTTAAAATTAACTTTGCGACTAGATTTTTGCATGTAAACGTATTATGATTTGTTATATCTTTTGTAAGAGATTTTCAACGACTTTTAAATTTGTTTTTAAAGATCAGCGTAGAGATAACATTTTTTAATTACAACAAAAATATTATTAAATGGGAAAACAACGGTAATCCTTGTTTACGTTACGTAAAAAAATTGGAATATGATAAAAAAATTTAATACTTCTGTTATTATGATTTAAAATATTATAGAGATTCGGTATTCTTGAGTTGCAGAATGAAATTTAAAAAAAAATGTTTGTAAACACATTAGTTTACTAAAGTGCGCTAAGCCTGATCATAATAATAGTCGCAATTGCGTACTTGTGTTTTCAGTTTTAATTGAACAACGTTGCAAGTAGTAAACTAATATATATATTACTAATATATTAGGCTTAGTACTTCTAATTTGTAAAATTATATTGCCTAATTATAGCGACAAACACATACACACAGTTGCAACTATTATCACGTTATCAACAACTGTAAATTTAATCCACTGGCAAATATTTTACCGTTAGACAAAATTTGAATTAAATTATAGTTGGTAATTAAACTGTTTGTATTTTGTAGTAAATTAGTTATGCAATGGTGATATTTTTAAATTATATGAATTTAATTTATAACACAGATGGGGATAATATCATTAAAAAAATTGTATGATAGAATACTCATTTAGTTTGTGCTCCAGTCATAATTGTTTTTTAATTAATGAATTTTTGTATTTTAATACAGCAAACATACCAATTTAATATACATATTATTTTCTGAATAATGTAGTTATTAAAATAATGAAATTATTTTTTTTTTGCTCACCGTTATAAGTTTTAGCTAGATTATATTCACGTTTTCTAAGGATATGCTCAAGGGTCTTTTGCTTTTTATCAATTTGTAGTAGCGTATAAGGACCTTAGCGTTTATGATTGACCTTTAGTGTCTACGTCTCTCTCAACACTATAAAGCAGTACAAATTGAATGTAACATTACACAAAATGATATCTAAGGTTCAGGTTTAGGCTTTATTAGCGTAGCATTTTTCTCACGTGACGTGACATGGTTAATCAAACATTATATATCTGATGTTTTTTTAGTAGTTTGCCGTTCACTTTGATTCTATCTTACGAGTTTTCTAGTGTTAAAGTAAAAGTGTGAGTAGACCCCTCGTTTAAGAGGGATATTGCTGCTGATTGATATTTGTATAAATTTTTTTTAGTTAAAATTTTTGGTTTTCAGAATGTTCATTAGTGTGTCAAATTCTTGACCGTAGTCAATAAAACAGATATACATTTTTGCAGAAGAACAGATAATCTAAACAAAGCTGTTTTTATTCTAAGTTTGTTATGAAAACCAAATTGTTTTTTACTAAGGTCTTTTTTACAATTTTTACGTAATATTCTTTATTTTTAAGATTAGACCAATGTCACCATTGGTGTTTTGCTTTGGTAGGTTTGTTTTGTCACTAAATAGCTTTTGGATGTATTATGTTTATTTTTCTTTCTATCTTGTTTTACTTGTCATAAAAAGGTTTTTTGAAACATACAAATGTTGCTGCCAAGATATGCTTAATTTAATAAAAATTTACGTAGTTATAATGGGTTTAAACCTAGGTGTAAATTTTAGAATATCTGTCAAAATATGTTTTTTAAGGAGAAATTGAGTTAACAAGGACAAGAAAGGGTGTTTTAATGGGAAAAATAAGAAAGCGTTGGGGTAGAATTCAAAAAAGTATCAAACTTTTCAATAATTTGCAAATAAATGTTAATTGGCTTTTTGGATAGACTTTATTTTTTAAATTAAAATTGTTAAGTCTTAATCTTAAATTTGTGATTACAGAAAAATTAATTTAAAAAGCTTTATATTTATAAATTATATATATATATATATATATATATATATATATATATATATATATATATAACATCTGTATTCAAACGAGAACAGTACAGAAAATGAAATAAAATATACATGTAGTCTACATACATAAACATTCTGTTTTGAAATGGCCATTGACCTTAGTCTTTCAGCCTAAGTTGAATTACAAATATAAGAATAACTTTATAGCAAAAAAAAAACATGATGTTATATGGGAGTGAGTGATGAGTGAACGTCAGTCTAAGATGTCGTTTGTCAAGTTTATAATATTTTGAAACAGAGGTTCAGCTGGTGTTTTTGATACAACTGTTAGGTTTCTGTGTATTATTAAGTTGGCTAGTATTTTGTGGTTGTTGGCATTATTGGCAAATTTTGTTTGAAGCTTTTTTAAGCGTTTGTTAAGCGGGACTATCTTGGTTTTAGCATATAACAGTTTATTAGAGGGATTATGTAAGGGATTATTAGGGTGACGGATTTTGGTGACAGGCCGTAAGCATGTTCTTTCTGCGACATACAAGTTAGTAAGAGTAGGTTTAGTTGAATTTAAAAATAAAATGGAAGCATAATCAATCGACAGATAGATTTATAAATATGAGTTGCGCATGCTGTACTAATGCCGGAATTTTTATATGTCAGCAAACAGAAAAGTTTTGCTCTATTGACTATTTTGAATATAAGGGATTAGGTATAAGAATTAAATTTAAGTTTGGAGTCAAAGGATACTCCCAAGTACTTGCATACTTGTGATGGGGAGATTAATAGCTGATTCATACGAATGCAAGGGGAGTTTATTTTTAATTTGTGATAAGGAATAAGAAATTGGGTTTTTTGAGGGTTTGCTAGTAGGCGCCATTTATTGAACCATGTGTCTGTTCTGTCTAATAGTGATTGCAGCTGGTCTATGGAGGATTTTAATGACTTGGCATGTGATAAAAGTGTGGTATCATCTGCATATTGCAGAATGTACACATATAAATTAGAGTAATGTGGGTTAAAGTGGTAGATGTCGTGGCAGAATAAATTATATAGAAGGGGTGAGAGTGGAGATCCTTGTGGGACACCTTGATGAGGAGTAAATGAATAGGAATATGACGAGCGGATACAAACTTGAAGAGTTTGGTTAATTAAAAACTGGTTTACTATTTTTAACAAATACAACGGCAGATTTAAGTTAGACAATTTAAAAAGAAGACCAACGTGCCAGACGGAATCAAAAGCTTTGTTTATATCAATAAAGAAGACGTTTGATTCCTTGCCCTCTAGACGAGACGTTTGGAGATTAGACGTGAGGAATGTGAGAGGATGGGATGTAGAATGACTTTTGCGGAAACCAAATTGGGTTATAGGGATATTTTTCTCAGTAAGCGTTAAAATTTTATTGTAAATTTTTAATTCAAACATTTTTCCAAGAAGGGGAAGCAACGTAATGGGACGATAACTGGATGGATGAGACAAACTGCAATTAGATTTAGGTATACAAATAACAGTTCCCATTTTCTATTCATTAGAAAAATATTATTTAAAACGTCAAAGTAAGTGTCTTTGTCAATGATTTTGTTTTGTGACGTAACGTGCGTCTGTCTACAGAATGTATCATACCAATTATTCATGTCAGTTAGATTATTATTGTTAAAATTGTTAGAGTGAGAAATAGCAAATGCGTCATTAAAGTGATTGCAAAATGTATTGGCTATATCTGTATCCGTAAAGCAGATTTTATTTGTCGTTGGGTCAGTAATGTTATGAATTGCATTTTCTTACTTTGTTGTAATACGTTTTTTTTGTCATTGATTTTATTACATGCAATTATATATTTGTCATTTCTGTATTAAAATATTAAGTCGTGAATGTTTTTGTTGAGGTCATTGAACTGTCTTTTTACTGTTTTGTCGTTTGTTAGTCGAAATTCTCTATACATTTGTCTTTTGTATTTGATTACCCTCAAAATGAATGGTGGAAGGGGAAAATTCTAGTATGACTTGATCACTTTAGGAATATTCCGTTGAATGGAAGATGAAATTGTTGATAAAAATGTTTTTATGGTACTAGGTGATATGATGGGATACGTGTTGATGAAAGCAGTTGCGTCTTTATTCACTTCATTTATGTTACAACTATCAAAGTGGTAGATGTATTTGTTCTTGGGGAGAGAAAGAGGTTGGATATCAATTTGGAATGAAATTGCAAGGTGATCGGAGCATAAGTCGGGGATAACATTTACTGAATGAATGATTGCTTTTAGATCTGTTGTATAAAGAAGAATATCAGGTGTAGTACATTGGTTGTCGGCTATTATGAATGTTGGGGGAGTGGAAAATTTAAGAAAATTGGAGTAGGATAAAAACTGTTGAAGATGGCGAGTTTTTCTTAAATTTAGATTAAAATTGTCTATGATAATAGCATGCGAGTTTTGTGCAACAAAATTTAAATAGTTCTACATTTCTGTAAAAACTTACAAATTTTTAATTTAAGTAGTTTTGAAAAAAGGATGAGTATGCTATGCAAAACAGTAATAACTGAAACTGTATTTACCTGTATATCTAACTAAAGTTTTGGGTGCTATAGAACAGTAACTAAAGTTCAACTATTTTAAACACAAGTTTTTTTGCAGAAACATACGTATTAGTAAAATAATTTAAATATCACAATATACTTGAGCTTGAAGTTTCTATCACAACTATTTACAATAAATTTTTGAGATAAATACGCTTCGTTTTTGAGATAATGGCGTTTTTTTGAATTTTCAAATAGACTTATTTGAACTGCGCTTTTTTGACAACGCAAAAATTGATGCCGCCGGCGCAAAACTGCAACGTTTGATTTGGAGGCTTTATTTGTTAATATTTTTTTTAGATTTTTAGTGCAAAAGTTTATTTTTAAGGTGCAATAGGATTACAATATTTTGCGTTTTTTTTTTAATCAGTTTTTTTAATTTTATGTTTTTTTTTTTAAATTGTTAGTAACTTTTCTGTTCTTAATAAAAAATATATTTTTGTGGTGCTATCTGATACAAATAATTTTTGACAAGTATCAAAAACAGAAAGTTAAAAAAAATAGAATTTTAATTGTTAATAACTTTTTTATTTAATGAATTAATAATTTATTCAAAATCAGTCAATCGAATCACAGCGGCCAAGGGTCAAGCATAGACAATTGTTTCGGTTCTACAAACCTCGTCAGTATGCTTTGTACGACCACGGCATCGCATGATAGCGAAGACAATTTTGAATAAATATTTCTGTTCTTATGAACTTTTTTATTTGTTTTTAAAAATTAAAATGTCTGGTGAAGTAAAAGTTTTTAGCTAATTATTTAAAAGTTTAACGGCCATGGTGTCAAAATACCTTTTTTTAATTTTACCGTGCAATAGTTTGTTTTTGTAGTAGATATGATAATATAATTTCTCAATTCTATTTTTGCTGCCCGGCGCATTCACCAAAAGTTGAAGGGAGGCGTTTTCTAATTCTATCGCTTAAGACCATTCCGACCGATACACAGTGGTTCTAAGTTTAATGAACAATATATTAACTGGATTATTTTGTCTGCAAATTAGAACCATCAACTTCTCATTACAACAAACGTTTTTGAGTTTTAATTTTTTAGTGCAAAAAGTCTTAAAATTGTGAAAGTTTGATGAGGGATGTTTTTTTTTTTTTACTTTTTCGATTTTAATAAAAATTAGTTTACTGATTAACTTTGATGCCAGGAATACGAATCTGACATTTAAAAAAATTGAAAAAAATAATAATTTATTTGTTTTTTGTCTGGTAAAAAATTCGATAAATCGTGTTTTGAGCAGTCAAATCATTGCAAATTGAAGAAAATATTATACCCAGGATACCTACTCGATGTAAAATTATTTGCAGAATCCGAATTTTAAAAGATATAAATGCTTTGCAGAGTCAAAAAAGCAAAAAAAAAAACAGTATAAATGGCAAAAAAGTGGAAAAATCAATTTTAAATAGTGGCGCACTACTCGCAAAAATTTCAAAAAACCATGGATCTAGATTTTTCAATTACTTATAAAATAAAAATATAAAATTCCATGCAATTGGAAGTTTACATAGATAACCTAAAATTAATTTCAACCTTTTTTTTTAAATATATATATAGTATGCAGGGTTTGAGTGGCTCAAAAAAAATGTGTTTGAAGACTACTACATGATTTTTTCATTCATAGGTGCGCAGAAAAAAAAAACATGAAAATGCTATTTTTGCTTCCTATCGAAATTTTTAATTATGTTTTTTTTTTTATGCTAGAAAGTATTTTTTGAGGTAATTTGGATATTTGTGATGAGGGCCATTTTAACTATGTAAACCTAGGGGACCCTTTAACTATTTGTGTAAACTGTGTTTTTGAACATTATGACAAACCTTAAAAAAATCCTTTATTGTTTTCTAAAGGAAATTTGGTAATATCAGTTTTATGATATAATTTTATTTACAATGTCTGACTTTATTGAGCAAGTTTAATTTTTTTCTTAAAATTGGCGGGTAAATAAACTTACTGTAATAAATATAGTCTGTTATTTTTTTGGTTTGGTTTGGTTAATTTGACAAATTTAATACCGGGGTTGCAGCCTATTATCTGTTAAAAAAAATTTATATTTAAAAATATGATTTTATGGTAGTTATTGGTTTGCAAAATTATTGATTTTTTTAACATTATTATTTTTTATTATTATTCATTTGAATACGTGTCTTTTGAGACCAAACAGTTATTGCAAGACCTGTACTATTTTTTTCTTATTGTTCTGCTTTTATCGGATATTTGAAATTATTGTTTTTATTCTAACTCTATTTGCTGTTTTTCTAAATAGTTCAAATTACGCAGCCACAAAATTCTACATCTGCCAATACTTTGCTTTCTTTGAAGTGTTTGTTACATTCTTATTCTATTTTTCTTAGCGTTTGTCACCATATCTACCTAAAAAATATTTATTTCTAAAGCCTGTAACTCGTCTAATTAAGTTTGTTTTATGGTCCAGCTTTTTATTGTATAGAATAATATGGTTATGTTTTAAGGAGAGATTACTGTTGTTGAAGAAACTTTTTGAATGCATTTTTTGTCAATTTTAAATTTATTTTAATTTTTGTGATCTGAACAGCATTGTTTTTTCTATGCGTTTAGTTTTTCTATGTTATTTTTAACAAGAACGCCGGATTTAATTAATAAATTAAAACACATTTTTTTTTTAATTAAACATATATTTTTATTTCAACGTAAAGTGGAATAATTGCGATTAAACATTAATTTTTTTTTTTTAATTTTAGAAAACGTTTTTGCATAATTGTGGCTCTATTTTGCCAACAATGCGTTGTATTTCTTCTTTAAGGTATTCAATTGTTTGTGGCTTGTTTACATACACTTTTTATTTTACGTAGCCCCAAAAAGTAAGTTTTACTGCGTAAGGTTGCACGATCTTGTTGGCCAATTTTGATCATCAAACCGAGAGTAGTACAGCTTGGAAACTTGGTTTGCAGTAACACCATTGTTTTGCGTGTTGTATGGCAGATCGCACAACTTTGTTAAAATAACTTTACATCAATTTGATTTATTAGAACTTGGTTAACATTTTGCTGATACTGCACACCATTAACAGTTACCGCATTTCCAGCTGAATTTTTAAAAAAATACGGTCTAATTACTTAGCCAGCACAAAATGCGCACCAAACAGTTACTTGCGGCGAATGCATTGATTGTTCGAGTATTACACGGAGATTTTCAGTTTTGTATATTTACGTTGAGTTAAAAATGTGTTTTATCTGAGGAAATGATTTTCTTTGAAAAATCCGCAATAATATGTTGCATCTATTCAACGAATCCACGGCGCGGTACAGTGGCTTGAGTTCTTGCGTCAATTGAACTTTGTACGCGTGCAAAAGCAGATCTCTTTTTCACAATAATTAAACGTTGCTTGTTTAAATATTTCTTTATAATTTTTAATTGCGTAGTACTCACACGAACAAAATGGCGGCAAATTCAAATGTGTGGCTCTTTTTGAGACACCCGTTAGAAAGTTTTTTACTGATTGATTTTCAAGAAAAATATAAGCATTTCTCACCCATTGTAAGTAAAATTATGACATTCAAAACTACAAAACTTATTTTAATTAACAATAAAAGATTGATTTGCAATTTTCCATAATGTTGAAATGTTTGGTTTTTATATAATTAGAGGCTTGAAATTTTTTTAATAGAATCATAAGACACTTTTTAAGCTACAGATCAAAACTTATCAAATTTATTATTTAGTAGCTTAAAGTTTCTAGAACAACTTTATGACATGACAAGATATTGGCAGTTTTTATAAAATTGTGAGAACTATAGAATGCTTATACTAGAAGTGACCATAATTTTGATAGTAAAAACAATGAGTCTTTAGTTGTTTGTTTTAAGTTGTCACTTAACTTCATCTAGGGCCGGCGGGCGTTTTTATTTATTCTTGTTTAGTAGTCTTTAACAATGTGATTTTAGAAAAGGACGTTCTACATGTGATGTTGTAGAAAATACATGGAGTATATTTAAAACATCTTGATAAGAACAAAGAATGCCTTGCAATATTTCTTGATTTAAGCAAGGCATTTGATCTTGTGGGCCATCAAGTTTTTTAAAAAAGCTGCATAGATATGGTATACGAGGAATAGCGTTCAAGTGGTTTGAAAGCTAATTGAAAAGAAGGTGCTGTCTTTGTTAAGTTGCAAAACTTAAAATTTCTACTATTGCCAATTCAAAAAATTGTACCCTAAGGACCAGTGTTGGGGTCTCTTTTTTTCTTAGTTATGTAAACGATCTAAATGTGGCAAATTTTGTAATATTTACAGATGATACATCTACATTATTTGAGTCAGGAAATTTAACTATTTTAATTAAGGATGCAATTGAAAAAATGTCGGATTTTCAAAAGTATTTTAGTAGTAATAATTTATTTTTAAATGTCAATAAAACTACATGTCTACGTTTTTAAGCAACAAACATATCTGCCGACTACTCTCTTCTTTTGATACAAAATCATATTTCATTACCCCAAACTACAAAAACTCTATTTTTAAGAATATTTGTTGACAATAATTGTAATTGGCAATCTCATACAGCTTACGTTTGCAAAAAATTTGCTTCTTTTTTTATGTTATGTCACAGCTTTGACAGTATTTAAATCTTGAAACATTAAAGCTTATTTATTACGGCCAATGTCAATCCATCATAGCATATGGTCTTACTCTGTGGGGTAGTTTGACACAAACTGAACGTGTATTTAAAAAGCAGAAAAGAATTTTACAAAATATGTTGAGTAAAAAACTAAACACCATGTTGTTAATTATTTATTAATAAAAAAATATTAACTGTGTATAGTCTTTATGGTAAACTACTTGTTAATGTTAAGTAAAATAAATGTAATTACAATACAACAGCAAATTTATATCACAAAACTAAACCTGGTACTACCACACTTGAAATTCTAAACTTTCGATTAGCAATGTATGAGAAGGGTACAAGATATATGTCTATAAAATGCTACAATGTTTTACTGGTAAGCATAAAAGAACCACTATTAAATAGATTTAAAATTATTTAACTTAAGGCGTACTATTCAGTGATGAAATACATAGATGAAAACTTCAAGTTTTAATTTGTAAATCAGTATTATATTGTGTTGTAAATAATTATTTTGTAATGTTTTGTATTATTTGTAAATTTTAAAGTGTTAATCTTATAACTACATTTGAATTTGAATTTTAAACTGACTTTTTATATCCAAATTGTGTTTTTGAAAAAAATGAATAAACACTTTTATTATTATTATTATTTATCTGATGAGTTTGCTGACCTATTTATCTTGGTCTCGTGCTACATGCCCTGCCTAGTTTCATTTTATGGCGGCAATGTATCCTACAACGTTTTGTAATTTTTTGTCGTTTATTGTTATGCCTAGTATTTTTCTTTTTTCAGCTCTATAGGTATATTTTTAGTTTTTCTAGTATTATCTTAGTAAATGTCTAAGTTTGGAATTCTTAGGTTTTTTATGTTGGATTCTTTTGTTTAGTTTTTATTCTTGGTTAAATGTTCCTATAGTTATTGATTGTCTTAAATATTTGAATTTAGTTATTGGTTTCTAGTTTTATTTGTTGTTCGGCATCTTTGTGTGTCGTATTGTACTTTATTTTGTTGAAGTATATTTTAAGGTTGATACGCTAGGTGTTCAGTAGTGCTAAAACCCGCTTGATTTTTTGGTGGTAGAAGTCTAGTTTTGGAGTTAATCGGCTGGTTATTATTTTTGTGATTGTTTAACTTTCTTGTGCATAATTATCACGCAAGCATTTGTTCAGTCTTAGAGTATAACTTTTATTTCTAGACATTTGTTGAAAAATATTTTTAGTTGGATTTCAAGTATTGCTCCTCTAGTTTTTAACATTTTTCTTACTATTTTATTTTCTTTTGCTTTTATCTTATTTTTTTATAATTTAGTGTTGTTTTACTGCATTAAGAAATTTGTTTTAGTATTTTTTTTTTTTAGTTATTACCCTTAAAAAATTTTACGTTTTTTTTACTTTTTTGTCGTTTTTTAACTTAATTGCATTTTTTGATTAAAGTTGCAAATTAAACTAAAAAATTTTTTTTTTCTAGTAAAATCAATCAGAAATTTTGCGTAGAATTTAAATCAGGTGCTATTTTAAGCTTATACCCTGTCTATAAGCCGAAAAAGCCATAAAACCATGTTTTTGTTCTCAGTGGGCTGGGCAAAAAGGAACATTTATTTTGATGTAAATTAATGTAAAAATTTTATTTGTGTATTTGGATTTTAAGGGTCTAAAATAAGCCTATTTTTGCAGTTTTAGACCCCTAAAACCTAAATACACAAAACAAATTCATATTTTTCAATTAATTTACATCAAAATGCGTCAACTTTGGCAGTTTTTCTGCTCAGTTTACTGAGAACAAAAACATGGTTTCATGGCATTTTAGGCTTATAGACAGGATATAGACTTGAAATGGCGTCAGATTTAGATTTTACGAAAAATTTCTGATTGATTTTATTAGTAAATTAATTTTTTTGGAGTTAAATTAGCATTAAAAAAAAGCAATTAAGTTTAAAAACGACAAAAAACTACAATGTCGAATTTATTTTAAAGGTTTTATATCCTTATGAACCGAACAAAAAACTACTAATAAGAATTAGAAAATAAAAACAATACCAAAGCAAATTTCTCAACGCTCTGGTCCGTTTATAATAGAATATGAGTTTACGTTCTTTATTTTTTTTTTTATTTTTGGTTAGGTCTTTCATAAATTTTTACATTTTCTTTTTTGTTGTGTGTTGTTTTTTTTTGTATACTTTAGTTATAGTTTTAGGATTTTTTTTGCACTTTGTATATTTTTTTGATGATTTGTTTTGCTATTTTTTACGCTATTTTTTTTATTTATGTGTATTTAGTTGTTGCTTTTTTGTTGACTAAAATCAGTTGTTTTTGTCGTTTGATGTTATGTTCTCTTGCGTTTCTTTAGAGATATTTTTGTAGAATTTAATGATTTATTTGTCTTCAATGCTTGTAGAAGCATATGCCTGTAAGGTTTTTACTGAGTTTAGTTGTTTTTATTATAATATATTATAATTTTATTACTTTCTCTAATATTGCTTTGAGCATTTTTATCTTATTTGTTAGTCTTTTATGTATTAGTATGTTTACGCCGACCAGGCTAGAGTTGTCATGTTCTTTTAATATAGTTTATGGCCTGAGTTTTATATAATTTTTTTTTTTTTTTAATTTTACTTATACCTACTGCGTCTTGTTTAGTTTTATGAAGTTTGATTTCTAACTTTTTTATCCCAACTTCTAACGCCATAGATTTTATATTATATGTGTCAATTTTATCGATTTTTTGCTTTCGCATGTTTTTTAGAGCAGACTGAAAGTTTACTGCCAGTGCGGCATTTTAAGCTTTTTGTTCTAATAATCTAAAGTACTGTAGAGTGGCGCAAAATAGAATAAAGCGCAGACTGTTACAAAATGATATTTTTTTTTATTTTTTCTTGATTTATTAACATGAGAAATTTAAGTTTACATGGTTTTTAACAAAGTGTCTTTAAAATGGCATCTTTCATACTCCAAACACTGAGTCAGTTTTTTTCTGAAGTTTTCATGCAGTCTTTGAAGCATTGCCACAGGAATGTTGTTGATTTGAGCTCAATATTGTTTTTGGGGGCTTTCAGGGTCTTGTGATGATTTTAGGTATCCTCACAGAAAAAAATTACAAGAGACCAAATCACGCTGTGGCCCCATCTTGCTGAAACCAGACGTCTTAGATTATGGTCAAGTAACGTGCAGAAGTGACTGCAGTCGATTATTTTCTTCAAAAATGTAAGGGCCGATGATCCAAATTTTTGAAATTGCACATTATATAGCTTCTGCTGTAGATCTTTGGAATTTATATCACGCCAATAGCGCATATTCTGTTTATTTACACGTCATGTAAGGTTAAAATTTGCATTGTCTAAAAAGAAAATGATATCGTCCGCGGCAACGCAGCAAGCATGTATTCACTAGCGAGTTGTTTGGCTTTAGAATCACTTAGCCTCAATTCTTGGACAACAACCATCTTATAGGGGTGAGAATAAAGATTTTCATTGACAATTTGTTAAAATGTCTGTTTCCGAATTGAACGATTGCGAAATTGTTGAGTTTCAGCTCAAACCTTCTCTATGTTTTCTTAGGTAGTGACGGTATTCTGAAACTTCCTTCTTATTGTGGACACATTTTTGGTATCTTGAAATCAATTAACCCACGCAAAAATTCAATCAGCCTTTTTTTCAAACAGCTTCACTTTCAACATTCTAGAGCTGCTAAAAAGGATGCAAAGACCTTTTAAAATCCATGCGTCTGCCGCGCGCTACCTTTTATTAAAAATCGGCATTTGTATCATGTTAAAGGGTATTGTGCCGTTATTCTATCGCGCTGTTCAATGCAAGTTGGTACAGGTTTAAGAATGTAGGTAAGGTTTAGTGGTATGGGTAAAGTTTGATGTTAAGGGTAAGAAATCTTTACGATGTTGAGTGAGACAGCATCTAAACGTGCATCACTAAAATTTGTTTATATTTGCTTGGATTGGAAGTTGTATCTATTTGCTACCCGCTTGATCGGCAATTGCTTATTTATTATTAGCAGTTTACCTCCATCTGGAAGCCTTTTACTATCGGTCAACTGTGACCCCGTTAGTAGCCTGCAGTAGTTCTACCTACTGGAATAAATGGCCACTTTTTGATGCGCATGAGCGTGTAAACCGTATAATTGTTGCAATTAACCCCGATGTATCTAATTTTTAATCTGCTTTAAAAAATAAACGTATAGTTTTTCTTGTGCTACTTTGCATATATATTTTTCTTGTAGTAAAAAGAACATTTAATTTAGTGTAAAATACAAACATTAAATTTGTTTGCAATATTTTTACGTTTTTTTTTTCACTAATAACAATAATGACCATAATGTAAAAATTTATTATTTTGCTTTGTAACATACTTTTATAAGTTTTTTTTTAATCTATCTGACCTACTATTAAAATGTTTTATATAATTAATTAAATAAATTATAAACTAAAAATATAGAGTGGTAAATGTTGTTATTTTTGTAAAAAATAGTTTGAACTACACTTGCGAGAAGGTTCATTAGAAACTCAAACAATGTTGCACTTACTTCGTGCTTCAAACTTGATTACAATTTCTAGATGTGGTAGTCTTAACCTCTTGTCTCGGTAATTAGCTGCATAGCAGGAAAACACTGACGGTTTATAAATTTAAAGAAATATATATAAAAATCTAAATAAGTTGTTAAAAATATTGCTTGGTTTGCCTAAAATGTGTTTCAACATTAAACATTTATGTTGTCGATTTAAGTATCTATTTACCGTCTTAAAATAACATTTTTTATTTCATAGAAACACATTTCTTTTTACTTATAATATATGTTTATGCATCATAAGGAGTTGAAATCTTTACTTAATAATACTAAATGAAAGTATAAAAAAATGTTATGGTTACTACTATATATAAAATATATAAAATATTACATTACAAAATAACATGTTTGTACCTGATACTTATGTATTATAATAATATTGATATTTAAAAAAGAAACGTAAAAATATCTTTGATAAAATTAATATATTGGGGGAAACAGAGAGCTGTTCAAGCAAACATAGTCTTCCTTATACCTTTGAGTATTCTCTTTTCAATATTTGCCTGTAGCAAACATCTATTCTATAAAAAATACGAGTCGGAAGCAAATACCAAAAATATTTTTTTCATCTCATAAAATTTATGACGACCACAGATTCTGCCACCGCATATAAAAAAAATCTATTGAAATATAAATTTTAAAGCATATTATTAAATTATTAAAAGGAGAAAGGTTCTCTTTAGCAGCTTGCTTTCAGGATGGGAAATAATTCTGGTTAATGGGCCAAGGTATTAAAAGGGAATTCGTATATTTTGCTACTTAAACCTTCATCTACACAAACATTTTCCACCCTGCCAAAGAATTGCAAACATAGGTGTGTGCGTATGTGTGTGATTGGGGCGCTTCTATGTTTGCATATACGTGTACTCAATGTCCTTGTCAACATCATTCCCTATTTGAGGATTGTTAGGGTAACTCGATTTGACACACCTATATTTAAATTGATCTATTTAGTTTTATTGTGTGTGCTATTTATATATTTTTGCATAATAATATTATAATTGTATTGAATCAAACAATTTAAATTTCATTGCGTCTATTAAAAAATCTCATCTTAATTATCCCGATTAAATATACACGTGGCTCACAGCCCGCCTTTTAAAATTAGCATTTTAACGACATTTTTCATGAGCAATAAAATTAATTTCAAAATATTTTTATTAGCAGCGAATGCAAATGACGCGGCTAATTAAATGGGTCTATCAACGGGGGCCCAAATGACTTTCAAGATAAAAGGGTATTAAATATACAACCCCAGGAGTAGTTTAAAAAAGGATTTGATGCTGGCACGCGAAATTAACATTTTTATATGTATAAAAGGTGTAACACTTTCGAAAATTAAGTTCCATTACTTGAGATTTGTTTTTGTACTATTGAAGGTTAATTACTCAAGTTTATAAATGGAAATGTTTGCCATTTAGGAATGGAACTGAAGAGGATTTTAAGGTGTGATTTATGATGGTGTACGGAAATGCAATGCATTTGTTACTAATGTATTACTATCTATCTAATGTTTAACAGAAGAGACTCGGAATTTGCATGAAATATGGTTACAACTTCAACCACACATTGAAATAAAATTACTACAATATACAGAGTGTAGTAGTAGTAGTAGTAGTAGTAGTAATAAATATGTTTATTTCATATTATATACAGACGAATGATTATACATATATTACATTGTGACAATGGTTGGTTGAATATAAAAAGGGCTATTGACCGAGGTCTTTCTGCCCTTGTACAGAGTGTATTTATTTACATTTTATTTAATAGTTGAAAAGATAAATTTGTCTAAATTTTCTAGATTTTCCGCTTTTTATTTACTATATAAAAGTTTATTTGAAAATTTAATATTTTATTTTTTATATTTCATTTAACCCAACTTATATTATTATTTAATAAATAAAATACTTTTACATATTTTTTTAAGAATTGATGTTCTTTTCTTTATTTAAATAAAATATTTATTCATATTTAAATATGCACACAAAATATTGTGCAATTCCGTTTAAAGTTTTCTCTTTGAAAAGTAAAATAAAAAATAAATAAAACGTTGAATGAAATTCTCTTCTTCGATCAAGTGGGCGGAAATGTGATCTCTTGTTCCAGCATCATATATAAAAGAGCTATTTAAATGGTCCATCGAAACTTTAAAGTGTGTGCTTTCAGTTCGATGGTCGATAAAAATACTTTAAACAGTAATATTAGCCATTCACAAAATTTCAATAGGTTTGCAATTGAATTGCTTCGGAGCATCTGTGCTATAAATATCAAATAAAATAATTAGTTTTAATTTTGTAATAGATTTTTCATAAATATTGCGGTGGAAATCGATTAGATAATTGCTTTGACCTACTTAAACAGAGTTAAATTATAAATTAAGGGGAAGGTGCGACCACCAAATGCTAATACTAAATTATTTTAGCGGTACAATGTTAATTTCTATAGGGTTAATAGTCACAAGATTACGTTTAATAGCTATTTGGTTTATAAAAGTACGATAATCATTTCTGATTGTTTAAAATCTATAATTTTATTATTTTTGTTTGTTTTATATATAAAAAATACAAATTACTTTTGTTTAATTCTAATTGAAAAATGGTTTTAATTGGTAGGATCAGGAAGAAGATAAAACCGCTAATATTTGCTTTTTATTTATAAACAATATATATATATAAAGAATACACAGATAGTACCCGAATACTTCGTAACAAAAACACGTTATTCACATAAACGGAATTTTGCTTCTGATAAAAAGGAGTAAGTTTTAGAACTAGAAAATAGTGATATGAAACAATCTGATGTAAAAAACAATTTAAATATTGAAATAGAAAGTTCCGATGCAGATGAAAGCGCGATGAAGATGAAACGCTTCTACAAAGTGCAACTTTAGTTGGCAAAGATGGATTAACTGGTATGATTTTTCAATAATACGAGTTTAAATAATAAGGCAAAATATTTTGCGTTTAGTAAAGAAACAACTTTATGCTCTCTAAAAAGAACAAATCTGTTGTTTTTTGTCATGTATGCATACAACAGCTCTGTAGAAATTGTTCTAGGACATCGAATAATAGATCACAATGTTGCAATCATTAGAAATCTAGCTTGCAATGCTTCTAAGAGTACTCTAATAATTGCAAAATGTTATATTTGTTAACAAGTTAACACAAAAGCATGTAATTTTTGTGCAAAATCTGTTTGCAATGAGCACTGCGTTGCAAAGACAATAGAATATAGTTGTAAAAATACAATTGATCAATTAATTACAATAGTTTTTATATTATTTTATTTTAAATTACTAAAAGTACTCAGGTACCCAAACCGTCACGTCCGTATGTAAAACGTTTAGACGTAAATTTTTCGGTAAGAAAAAAAAACATAATTAAAAAAAATGTAATACGGTACAATTAAGATAGTTAAGAGATGTCACTGAATCTCAAAACTTAAAAACTTTAAACGCCAAATATGCTTAAAGTTCAAAAAGGTACCCGGGTACCCTGGCAGTCACATAAAGGTTAAAAGTTAATAGGTCGTGATGCCAGAATAACTATAATAACATTAATACATAGTATACCATGGTACCATTTAATTAACTTACACAACTTCAAAATATGTGTAAGCTTGAACATTTTTTGCAGTTATTCTGCAACCACAAGGCCTTAAGAGCATACCGACCGTCAACTTGATTTCCAGTATTATAGTAAAAACTGATACTGACTTTATTTTTTTACTAGTACATTCAGAAAGGGTTACTTTTGCTATGTGGGACGTCCAATAAGGTATAGTTCTTAATTACGCGTGGAGGCACATGTATATCTATTATCCCAAGTATGTTATCAAAACAAAATAACTTATTTAATTTTTTTGTGGTTTAGGAGAGAAAGAAATTTTTTAAGGAATCAAAGTAACTTCTGCCTCTAGCTTTTTAGTATCTGGAGACCGTAAATATACCTTTTATTTGGAGATATAAATAAGATGAATTAGGATGGGACGTCTTATAGGCTATGGGATAAAGGTGTAGGGTAGCTCACTTTTAAGGAAAGATTTGGTTTACCGGTATTATATAAGAATATAGGAATTCTGGTTCATCTAGTCTGGCCAGATCAGACTTTAAGTGTTCCAGTGGGATTTTTACTGTAGGTGATTTCTAGATATTTTGCAGAGTTGGACCACGGAATAGGTATCTTGTTGAAGAAGATGTTTTTGTTAGGTGTGTTGCTATAAAAAAATAACAGTTTTGGTCAATTTTGAATTCACGTTGACTTGCCAGTCATTTTACTTTTGAAAATAGTTAGTAAAAATGATTAGGTAAGCAACTTTGGTGATTTTAAACTATATAGGAGCGCAGTGTCATCAGCGTTTTGTGCAATTTCGACTCTGTGTTTTCAGCTCAATGGCATGTCGACGTTGAATAGCATAGGCAATAGAATTTCATATTTTAAAAACAAATTTCTTATCTATGTCGTTTCTTTGTTTATCCAACGCATTTAATCCTAAATAAACGTCAGTATATTCAGGTGATAACTAAATGACTACCTACTCCTAAAAGTAACGGCATGACTAGGTAAACTAAGTATACAAGTAAATAACATTGTATTTAGTACAAAAACAATTAAAAATATTACTAACAAATAACACTGTTAACAGGTAAAAAGTTTAATTATATTTTATTTTTGGCAATACCTAATACCTATACAAATGTGCTAATGTGAAGCAATTTACATCAAACTTGTCATTACCGTGCTTTTAATTTGGTTATTTATTAAATAGTATCTCTATATTTTGGATAGTACCTAGAATCTTTTCCAGCGTTGAGTTATTGTAAAGGTGCAACTTTGTGTTTATTTGGTGCATAGGTAGATCAGGTGGCACAGAGTCGAGAATGCACGGCAGTCATAAGTGTAGCATCTAGGTACAAAATTGCAGCTAATTATGTGTACGTTTTATGTTAATGGTAGAAATCTTTGTAGTTTTTTAAGGTTTGGGAAGTAACCTGCGCCAAGTAGTTGCACTGTTGTGAGCTGTAGATGGTTTTAGAAATGAAAAGTGATAATCTCCAGCGCTTTTGTTGTGTGTACGTTTGTAATTGGAATAGTTTAGGATATGGCGGTGGTTGTACTACAAAATCAATTTTTTTTTTTCTTAAAATTAAGAGGTTGATCTACAACGGAGGGTGTAAGACTGTAATCGTAGTTGTGTAGTTTTGGTAATTGGTGTTTATTGGCTTAGTAAGAGTCAAGTAGCAGTAATAGAGATTGTGACTTAAAGGTTACATTTTGTACTGATTCTCCGTTTATTTAGTGGTTGGGAAACAAAATTTTCTTTTTTAATTTTGTTTTTAGTTTTTAGGTTTGAGTTAGTTAAATTTCACTCTATTATACAGAGGTAGTGTAATGTTTCTGAAGTTTGATGGACATATTTTGTCAAATTTTATTTTTAACTGCAACAGCCTAATTTTTACATTATTTTCTATAACTTAAGTATATCGAATTACAAAGTATACTTTCAAAGTTGCAACGGTTATTAAATTAGAGAGTCTAGTACTACATTTCAAAATAGTTTCGGTTGTACACCGCCTTGAGAGTAGTCTTTGGCAACTACTTTTCTACTTTTGTGTTTTGTTAATTGTTAAAAGAATTATTTTACATGTTATTTGGGTTAACGCTGTTTGTTAATAAGAAGGTTAAAATTTTATACAAGGTTGTTTTGTCAAACGTACCTGCATTGTCAATGAAAAATAATTGTGATATTTAACGGGCAATCAAATTTGGCCAAGGTGTTGTGTTGCTTTAGTTTTCATATAAATTCAACTTTTAATTTTTATGATGCCATGGGGATGTAGCTCAAAGTTTCACATCAGTTTATCATGAGGGTTAGGGTAAATTTTTTTTTTCTACTATAGATTTTAGATTTTTAGCATATGCAGTAGTATAGCCAGAACCTGAAAAAGAAAGTTTTAAAAAGAAAAATTTTAGAAATTGGTGCTACTCTTGTTTAGAGAACTCTCCACGAGCAGCTGCTCTATCCATACCATGTACAACAATTAATATAGGTAAATAAAACAACTACTATGTTTTTACCACTAATTTTAATTTTTATGATTTACTATTTTGAAAATTAGTGGTAAAAACATAGTAGTTGTCTTATTTACTTATTAAATATGAAGTACCACATAGTAACCGTCGCAACCATCTCGAGAATTAATATAGGGATGGAAGGAACAAGAAAAATTAGAAGCAATACATGTAAAATATTTGGGTAAATGCTAAGTTTAAATAGAGAAACTCCAGCATATATTGTGCTGGAGGAAGTAAAAGAAAAAGCAAAAATAATAATAAATAATAATAAAAACATTTATTGCTCATAGTACAAATATATATCTTAACAATTACATAACTACAAAAATATTTAAAAAACAAATGTTTGGGCAATGTTTAAGATTAGATTGAATGTAGTAACATTCATCTAATTTTCCTCTCTAGAATGAAATATGAAAAAAGAATGAGGCAGAAACACGAATGTAAAATCTTTCAAGAATTCATGAAAGAAAAAAGGAGAGCAAGGAATGGAAAGCTGGGGGAGATTCTGTAAAATTATTACAATAGAAATGGGTAAGCTAGCCAAAAAATTGAAAGAATGAGAGAATCTGGGAGGGAGACATGGTACAAAATTATGGAAAAAGATAGAGATATACAAAGGCAAAAAAGGAGAATAGGAGTGAAAGAGTCTAGACTATTGCAAATTATGAACACATTATACAAAGTGAACTGCCAATGTACCTAGAGAGCAAAAGATAAAAATAATAAAAATATGATTGCAAGATTTAGATGTAGTAATGAAGATCGAGTGACAAGATTTTGGATGGAAGAGAATATTAAAATGTGCAGAATGTGCGAAGAGACTAAGGAAACTATGAAACATATGTTAAAAGAGTGTAACGAAATGAGAGAAGAACAGAGAAAAAATGAGATTTTGAAAGAGGACGAAGATGGATAGAATGGATGAGGACAGTTAAAAAACGACAAAAAGAGGTAGACAAACAATTTTTTTTTTTTTTTATTGTGGCAACTTTATAAAGATTTAGTTTTATAAATTTGTGAAATTTACATCATTTTCAAGGCCGAAATAAACGTTTAATTATTATTATACAAAAAAAAGGTACAAGCTTTAAATTTATCTGATCATCAGGTACGTCTGGGTTTTTGTCGCTAGTTTTTACGCAAGGATGCTGAAGTTTTTTTAAGGATAAAGCCTGTTTTACACGAACTGAAGTTGTTAATTTTTATAATGCACATCGTTGGTCCGAAAAACTTGTAATTGAATGTGGACATCTGACACGTTTTTCATTAAACATTTGGATGGGTATTATAGGCAACAGGTTTCTACGTTCTGTTGTTTTACCAAACCGATTAACAGGCGCTGCTTACTTCAATTTTCTACAGAACACAATGTATGATCTTTTGGATGACATTTCTTTGGCCCACAGGAAATAAATGTGGTTCATGGATGATGCTGCTTTAGCTCATTTTTTGATTGCTGTTAGAAAGTTTTTCTACATAGGTGGGTAAGAAAAGGCAGACCAGTTTTGTGGCCAGCAAGATCGCCTGATTTAAATCTGTTTGATTTTTTTTTTAGGGAAATTAATTAAAAGTGCCAAGAAATCCGAGCCAAAGAGGGGTTTTAGAAAGAGTACGAATGACTTCAGACAATGATGTCGAGCTTGTTTGGAAATGGAATGAAACTGAAACCGTTGCTATGACTACCCATGTTTATTAAGACTATTTTGTTTGTTGTTGTTTGTACTACCACCTCCTTAAATAATTTTGAACTGCCAGTGTAATGTTCAACGCCTCGGTTAAATATTTGACCGTAAGGCTTATGTACTCATTTTTGTGGGTGGATATTAAGGGATGATTAAAGATAGGACGTTTTATAGGGTGTTGGATAAGGTTGTGGGGTGAATCACTTTAGGTAATTGATTTACCAGTAAATTAAAGAAGTATTTTATTTTGCATATTTTTTTACTGCTTAATACCTTAAACCACAGTATACCACTGTGATTTTTAACCTTGGGTTGTGACCTAAATTTGGGTTGCTTTAAATATCTTTGACGATTTTACAAACAGAGACGTAGCTATTTATAAGCAAGGGTCTGGGCCCTATTGACGTCTATTTCAAAACCTGGGTTGCCGGATTCTGCTATTTTGACATTCTGTAAACAAAATTTGTATTTTTTGATAGTTTATAGTTGGATTGTTTTTTTAACAATATTTTTTTATGTTTTATATTTGCTAAACTTTTACTAAAAGACTGTTTTGTTGCAAAATTTGTTTGCTGTTTAGGCATCTGCGGCATAGGGAATACGTTTAGATTTTTGTTTTATGCATATGTTTGTTTAAGCTACAGTGTCTAGTTATAAGTAGTCTAACAGACGTCCGCAGCAATGATTGAGCGTTAAAATTAGTTACTATTCTAATGTTATAGTAAATTTTTTTTTTATACCATGATGGATATAAGTGGATATGAATGTATTTGTGCTTGTTTGGACATGTTCAGGCTTGTTTGTTTAACCGGTTGCAGGTTGAACAAAGTTGTAGTTTGCGCAAGTAATTGGGTTGTATGTGTCTTTAACAAGGAGTGTATTGCTCTTAAAATGTTAGTAATAATACATCTAAATGTTACAAAGAGTTGCATATCCGAAAGTAGTAGTGTTTTAGTTTTTTGTTGTTGGATTGGTTCACTGTAGAGACGGAGAAATCCAGTTTATAAGCTGATTGGAAGTTGTTTTAGAAATGTTTTGAATTTATGATTTTTTTATTTATGAATATTTGCTACTGTTTGTTGCAAAAAAAGCGTTAGCATTTAGTTCCTATAACAGAATGCAACAAACGGTAACAAATGACACTTAACTAGGGTTACATTACAACTGAAACAATTATGTTCTAACCTTACGTACAACATTTTGAGAGCAAAAACATTACTATGGCTTCTGGCCGAAGAAGATATCCCGAACGGACCAGTCACGGTGGGCAAGCTCTGACCAAAATATTTATCAATACTATTATAATGATCTTGGTCGTCTGCAGTTGCGGATTACATTTGACCCTGAACATACCATATACTTCCCAGCCGCACAATTAACTTAAAAGTGTAATTTTATGATTTGAGACTTATCTTAAAGACTGTTCTAAAACTTGACCAACAAATTTGAGTGAGACTACCGGCAAAATAAAACAAGTTGGCAATAACAACCAGACTGCTTAACCTGCAGATTGTGTTATTAACATCTACGACGTGTAAGCAACTTTGAAAGACCCCAGGAGGTGACCAAATAACATTGGAAATAAAAAATATTGGTAGAAACACTCAAATGTAAGCTATGAGAACATTGCTAAATAAATGCCTCACTAAAGAAAAAATGCAGAAGTTATTATCCTACACAAAAAAAGGCAATGACACAAAAGTGGAGAACTAGTAAACGACGATTTGTATACTAAAAAATAATTTTGTGCAAAGTTGTTTGCCAAGATGACACAAATTTTCTTAAACTTTTACCTTAGCACTAGAAAAAGTGTTCACGCAACAAGATTAGGATGAGAATTGTATGAATATTGATGGCGTATATCATTACAATAGAAACAGTTAATCAAAATGTATACTTTAGCCATACTATTAAGATTATCAAGGAAAACCAAACCGCCAAAGTAAAACGCAGAGTTTAACTAGTATAGGCTGCTTTTAATAGATAAAGTTTTATACTAAACGACAAAGAGGTTTTGCTGTACTTAATACAAAAGGTATAGAATAGCTGCATTCTGTATGTTGCTATATATGGTTTAGAAACGACAATAACCGAAAAAAATATTAACAACTGAAAGTCCTTCAAAGAGCCATGGAACGCGCAATGCTAGAGACAATATGCGCAATAGCAACATTTGGTTAAAACCCGTGCTATAAGTTATCAGTCATTTGATTTTTGCAATGGCAAAGACACATATTGAAACCCATAGTAGACACTTTTAATTATTACTATTTTTTAAAACAATGCAAACGTTTCTTTCTTTTGACTTTTAAAAACCAATAGAATTTTTTTAATGGTAGCAAATTGTTACAGCTATAATGTGTCATTAGATGTTGTAGCATCCGTTTTTTTTTGCAATGTTGCAATGCGCAAACAAAATCCATGAGCATTTATTAGAAGCTTTTAAAATTACTAACTAAAAATATAATCCATTTGTATACTTGCTTAATGATCAAATCGACTTGTTTTGCGAAATGTTTTTTTGTCTTAATTAAAAGTAAAACCGCTATTCATTAATCCTTTCTCTACCCGATTAATCTGTTTTTTTTTGTATTATTGAATGAAATTTATAGTCATTTTAATTATAATAATTTTAATGTAATTTTCTACCTCTGTTCAATTTATGTTATATTGTTATATATATGCTTTGCATATTTTTTTTTTATATTCATACTTATTTGTTTCACCGTCCGATAATGGCTTTGTAAAGGTTGAAACTAGTTACGATTTTTTTAAATATATTTGTGATATAGTAAATGTGTTTTATTTATTTTATAATGAACTATCACATAGTAACGGCCACCACCATTAAATTTTTATAAATCTTAGGTTTGGTCAAGAACGTCGTTGCCATTCCAAATCTAAATATAATTGGTAGATTACGTTACTTTATTATTATGACGACTATTGTAATCAGTATAATTTATCAATCAGATTATATTCAGTGTACAGTGAAATTATTGAAAGGATTGTAAATGGACATAATTTATTATCAGCTTGAATATATTAATGAAATAACAATACATCCGCATTTGCTTATCGATTTGATATGAATTATTATTACAACCGTCAGCATAATTTCACCTTTACGTGTTATGCCGTGAGACAAGTCAGATATTGAGATTTAATATACATCACCGCTGCTGTGTGAAAGTTGCTCGGGACTTTAGAGGGTGAAAGTCTGAAATGTTCCCTCGGGCAATTGCTTTGTTTTCCTTTCGCGCTGGAGTTTGGGATATATATATTTTCATTTGTCTTCACTTTAGTGTGATTTTAGTTGTTTTGGATTAAATTAGACTATAGGGAATATGCGAATAGATATAGTTTATTGTAGTTGTAATTATTATAAATTATATTAGTTTACATATTATAATAACTAATTTTGCTATTTACAATTATATTAATTAATTTTCTTTGATATGTAATGAAACTTTATGAACAATCTAAAATTAAGCTGGCCAGTATAAGCTGGTGAAAGTAAATTATTAATGCGAGGGAAATAAAACAAAACATCATTTATGGATGAAAGAATTGTTAAATTTGATGTAAAAAAATTTTTTAAGCGAAAGTAATACGTATAATTAGTTTTTCAAATAAATGCTAATGTATTCTTATAAATATTTATTACTTAATGCGATGACAAAACAATTTATTCTGTTTTTAATTTAACTGATTGATTTTAGAAATTTCCAGCTTTAATTATAAAAATTGAAAATAATAAATCTTAGCTTTTTTCGGATTATTTAATTAATAAATAAATCTCCATCAACATTTTATCCGTTCTGTCAACCTGTAAACAATAAATCACCAAAAAAATCCCTAATTTACGACCCCGCATCAAACATTTTATTAATTTTTGCATTTAAAAAATACAAACATATCAACAATATCCCAGCTTATAATTTCATGCGATTTATATTACCAGCAATAATAAATTTCATTATTTGCCTTACATTATAATCCATTGAATATTTTTATGGCTAGATATTTACGAGCGGGTTTAATAATTGTGCATATATATATATTTCCGTAATTAATTTTCAATATGGGCATATTGCTCTTCAGATAAGAGGTTTTGTTCAAACGATATTATGCTCACTGACTCGGATTTGTGATTCAAATCAAATGCCGCGCGTTTTAATAGGAACTCGATTGGCGTACAGCAATAATGCAATAATGGCAAATATAATAATTACATGAATATTAATGAGTTTCTTACTCAAATATGAATGTTAAATTACTGCAGTTATTAGCGCAATAGTCTAATTGCTTTTTTGTTAATTTAAGGCGGTTTTTACAAAAATATATTATTTATACATATTATAGCAGTACAAAAACCTTGTTTTAAATCAATCCGTGTATTGTTTGTTTTTACTAACTTATTTATTACAAAATTTGCAAACGGCTTTATATAAATAGATGGTACTTTTATTAAAATAATGCCAAATTTGATTTTTTTCTTTTTGTTGCGTCATTTTATACCTAAAACAATAAAAAAGCTAAAATAATTAAATTAAACTAGAAATACACACAACGGCAAACGTAAATAAATTCATTTAAATTTAGTTTTTATTCCTTCATGAAATTTTATTACAATTTAGTGAATTTAGTTACAATAATTATTACAATGCACGAATTAGTAGAATTATTGTCTGGATGTCAAACGTATGTAAATTGAAAATAAAACTATGAAATAACAAATTACACATTTTGGAATTTTTGGATTATAAATTAATTTTCTTTGATACCGGTCGTGAGTTTAACAATAAAACTATTCAGGGAGAGATAAAATTACATTGAATTGCCTTCAATCTAATTGCAATATAGAAAGAGTCCACTGAACGTTAATCGAACATATAAAACGTATTAAGTACAAACCAAGCTATTGTATTTTATAACAACTTAATATACAATTAACTCAAGTAATACACGCCAAAGCTTTCGTTGGGCGCAATATTGAAATTAAATTAAAATGAAATGAAAGTAATAATTTATTAGAACTTGTCAAAAATTGTAAACATCAATTTAAAATACAAATATAAACGTTTGCGGATTTACAACAAGAAAATAAACAAATGGTAATTATGAAAAGAAATATTAAACCGGTTTGAGTGGATAATACGGTATATATAAAATTAAAAAACAACAAAAACAAAGTTAATGAAATCTTTGAACATAGCAAGGTAAAAGTAAATATAAAAAAGGCATTTACCACACGAATTCGAATAAATTTGATTACAGATTTTCCATCTTTGTACGTAAAAAAAGATAAAAAATAAGTTACCCGTATTAGCAAGGAAAGGTGTTTTATATAAAAGCTTTAAGTGTATTACTACTATTAACTATAGTAACTATTAAACTTGATTATCGGGATATGATGGACTCATGAAGGATGCATAATGATCACAATAAAGATATTTTTTATCAACAAATTTTACTTAACAAAATTTAACATATGTTAGAAGTTATTTACAATAAAAACTATCCGGGGGTTCAGGATAAATACTTAGAGTTTAAACACAATTTTTAACTTAATACTTGCTTTTCTAATGCTTTGTACTATACAATAGGTATATTACAACCGGTTTATCCCAGCATTTTCGATTAATTTGAATAAGTCGACCTCTTGTATATTGCTCAAATATTGAGGGATCAAAATATGGGTAAAAAAATAAGATTTTTAAAAGTTTGGTCTTTACAATATTGCCTATTCAAAATGGCACATACAGGGTAGAGCGCGGCACTTTGCTATTTTGAGAAGAGTGCTGTGTAGGCCCTCGTAGTCGGAAAAAGTGACGGGTGGCTTCCTTGGATGGGGTAAAATAGAAAGTTTTTGTTCTGTTCCGCACAGTCAAAACAATGCAGTGGTCGGTCATTTTGCGATGCGGCCTGATTTTCAAACGCCCACTCAATTATTGCTGATAATACTAGGTGGTGTTATTGGTTTATTTCTCAAAGACAATTAAGGACGGAGAATTTGTAAATTTGTAGGACTACTGGTTGATCAGTTTTAACTTCTCTATACACAATTTTTAATGATCTATTTATTAAAAGAACACAAATTACTATACGTACATTGCACCTGAAAATTTGCTTATCTTGCAATGATAAGAGCTTGTAAATAAACTCACACGTTTAAAACTTTTGGAAATAGATAAACTTGCATATCAGTCTCTCAAAAGTTTTGAGAAAATTTACGCTAAAGATCATGGGAACTAAATAAAACCAATCCTGACTTTCTAAGCGGTGTTTGAATAATAAAATTGGCTTTACTTGAAATGAAAAGTGTATACAAAACTTTTGACAAATCTAGAACTGTTTAAGTCGCATTTAGATTTTCTGTCAGGTGCATACATTTAATAAATACTACAACAGAAAAACTAACAAACGATGTTGCCAGCAGTTAAGGCAGCAACTGTTATAGATCTTATTACGTATTGCAAGATTTTCTAGATTTGAACTAACCGGATTGTTTATTAGGTTTAGGTTTAAGATTTTGTTGTTTTTGTTGACGCATGAGGTTTTGCGACACAAGATGTCTGTTTTATTGAAATCAAAATTTTACCTTAACAAAACAAACTACAACACTGCCTTTGAGTAATGACGATTTAACATCAGAACAGTTGGTGCCAGCTACAACTCATTTTGACAAAGATCAATTAAACCAAAAGCTCAAACATTACCAACCTGACAACACAGAATTAGAAATTCATTTATGACCTGCGCTAGTACTCCAATTCGAGGTGCCGGAGATGATCAGCTAAGATTACTATTAATTAACTGAAACGCACCTCAGCCTAAACAAACTTCAGTAAATAATTTTTATTTTTTACTTTGTGTGTGTTTGTTTAAAGAATATATATTACATAATTGAATGAGAAAAGTAGGATTATGATCATTTTGAAACAAATTTTATTTTTTCAGTGAAACACTTTTCTGAAAAGATGAGCAATTATATAATCAACAAGCCGCATGTTGCTGAACTCTATTTTATACTATTGCGGAAATTTTTTTAATAATAGTAATAATCATAATAATAATCTTTATTTCTAAACTACATATACATAATATAAAGTATACATACATATAGTAAAGAAAACGCGTCAAAAGTATTCACTTATATTGCATGGTTCCAGTTTGCACAAGTAATCATACAACTTCAATTTGAACTGTTTTAAATTATTAATTTCTTTAAATATTTTTGGAATTTTATTGTACATTTTACTAGCCGCATTATTATTCAATCTTATGTATTTGCTGTATTAAGAACTTTCTATTCTAGAGATGTAAACTAATGCATTTACATATAAACACCCATTCCATTTAGTTGACGTAAGCCCATGACCTTTATTTGGTGCTTTAGGGGCTATAATTACCATAATTGGTATTATCAAAATGGACCTTGTTTACTTATATTAAGACTGTGTATAGGATAGAAATAATGTTGGTGGTTTTTTGTATTAAAGTTGTATTTAGTTGTGTTTTAGATATAAGATTGTTTATATTTAAAATTGTTTATAAGCAATTCATAAATATAGAGACCAGTGTCAAAATGTTAAGTCGATTAAAATAAGTTCTACAAGAGTCAATGTATCTAATACCGGAAATAATGCAGACTATTTTTTTTTAGTTTTAAATAAATGATTTGAAGAAGAGCTAAAAATTATACCATATCTCAGCAAAGATTCAAAGTGAGCGTGGTAGACTGTTTTTAAATTTAAGGGATCAACAAGATGGCTCAAAATTCTACACATATAACAGGCCAGGCCGTGTTTAACCTATTGTTTAGTTTTTCACAATGTTGTTGCCAGTTTAAAATTTTAACATTATCTAATTGTGTGTTAAATTTATTGGCCACATATTTTTGTATAACATCATTTGTGACATTTTCTTTAATTCGTGATATTTTTATTTTCACTGCCGCAAAAACTGCTTTCTTTACTTTCACTTAGCACTTCTGTGCCAATATTTTCTGCACGGACACGTCGTGGCTTTGTGTTTTTGTTTTTAAGAAACTTAAAACCATCTTCAGCTTTAATTTCATCTTTTGGTTTGTTTACATTTTCTTCTTGCTTGTTATTGATAGTATTTTTATTTAAACTATTATTTATGTTTGTTTTGCAAATATTAAATCTTTTTATTGAATTTGTTTTTGTGCTAATATTTTTAAGTTAAGACATCCTTCTTAGCTCCATCTGTGTTTAATAAATTGCCAACTTAATTTTTGTGTTCTGTATATCAAGATGCAATTTTTTTTGTTGTTTCAGCTAAAGTAGTTTGCATTTAAAACATGCTGGTCCATATTTTTCTTTGCTTTTAGAGCACACTATATGAAAAGTTTGATCACATAACACGCACTTGTACAATTCATCACTTGATACACTGTTGTTACATTGATAACATGTATGTACATGTATTATTTGGACTTCTGAATCCGAGAGCGATTGATTAAACTACTCCGGAGCCATCTTGGCCATCTTTTTTAGATATATTATAACAATTTACTATATTTTTTATCACAAGTTTGATCTCACAAATACATTACTAGTGTGGAACAATTTTTAGAACCAGAACTGCATTAACAGTTTATTCGTACTGTTTATATTAAAGATATTTGTTTTACTAACTAGTAAACTAGTTCTGTCAAATAGCTAGAGTATTCAACAATAGCTAAATAAAAACAAACAAATGAATCTGGATAAAATTTAGAAAATTGCAAAAAAAATCAACTTTTTGCAGCTTCATACAGGATGAGTCATAATTAGGTGTAAATAATTTAAATAAGTTCAAATAAGTTTTTTGTTGTCAAAACAAAGCAATTATTTATTAATTATATATTTTTGTACCAAAATGCTTCTTTACTGTTCCGTCTTGTTGAAAGAACATCTATATGTTTAACGGGATGTCTTCAAGTATATCATGCAGCTGGTGTCCAAGAAAGTATAGATAACTATTTGCATTGATGCAATTGTTGAGTTCATTCAGTTTCAATAAAGAACCAGCTCCAAGAGCATACGGAAGATCAACCTCGCCTAGTCTTTAATGCTCTGAAATAAAGATCTGATGATTTGGAAATCTTCTGTTAGGGAAGAAACTCGACAACAATATCTACAATTTCTATTGGAGTGAAATCATCCATTTTAAATGAAATTTGTTCTTAAATCTACCAAAGATTTTCACACAATTTTTGGCTGCTCATGATAACCGCTGTTTTTCAAAGCAGACTACTTGATCTCAAAAATTAATAAATTAGTAACAAATAGAAATATTTTTATTTTTTGTAAAACACTGTAGTTTTTAAGAGAGCATTTTAATACTAAGGTAGATTATGTTAATTGCTTTGCTTTGTCAAAAAAAACGTTAGTTAAATTATTTACACCTAGTTATGACAAACCCTGTATAATAATATTTTTGTTATTCTCAAGTTGGCAGTTATTTGAAACAAACAGCAGAAAATATAAAAAGAGAATTTTCTAAAATTAAACATTTTGGAGATAGTTTAGTTTTATAAATTTATATACAAGTACAATTAATGTCACTAATTACTGTTTGACCTGACAATAAATAAAGTTGCAAATAAGTTGCAAGACTTTTGGGGCAATGTAAAATAGTTGTAAAATGCGTAATAAAGGCTCTATTATTTGTCACTAATCTAAGACAAAACATACTACGAGATCTATTTACTCAAATAGTTAGAAAACAGAAGTTGAGATTTGATGTGTGGAAGTGATGTGAAGATTTGAATTTTAAAGTTCAGATATGATTTTGTTTGAATAGATTGCAAAACACTTTCTAATCATGCACAACAGATGCAATAGCATTACGTTTATAAGAAGAAGAACTGAGCCTCAATTTGATTTTGAGTCTCAGAAAAATGGTCTACAAAGTCATTGACTAAAAAGTGTCTAAAGATAAAAACCTAAGTAGCCTAAATATTAAAACTTTGGTTTTTATAAGTATATTTACTATAATATTAATCACCAAAAATTGCTAGAATAGCTAGCCATGCAACAGCATTACGTTTATAAGAAGATGAACTGAATCTCAATTTGATTTTGAGTTTCAAAAAAATTGTTCAAAAAATTATTGATTGGAAAGTGTCTAAATATGAAACCTAAGTAGCTTCGGTATTAAATCTTTGGTTTTTAAAAGTATCTACTATAAAATTGACTTACCAAAAAACCACAAATATAAAGCCACCAAAAAAAGTTAAAGTGGCACACAATAAAGCATATATATTTTCAATAATTGCAAACATTGGCATGCATGCAATTAATAAAATAAGGACTTTTAACTAATATTATATCAATCATTTTAGTTCTGTATCTATTATTTTCCGCAATTTGTTTAATTATTTGGAACTGAATTTCTTGTTTTTTTTTACTATTCTATTAACCATACAATTATATGCGGTTAGTTTATGAGGTATAGGGTGATTGAAATTCTGAGGGATTGTGGCATCTATAAACGTCGGTTATCTGAATATATTGAATGATATTTTGATATTTTTTCTTGTTAAAGCAAAGTCTAACAAGTTAATTCAGTTATTAGTTTCTGATTTTACTGTAAACTGAATGCGTGGATGAATAGTATTTATGAACTGTAGGAAACTGTCAGGCCGAACTTGTAAAACCTGCTGTACAAAATTTTATATGTGAAAGTGTATGCATAGGTCAAACTGGTTTTTTTTAATCTTTTGTTATGATTTATCGCAAAACAACGATCAATTCTATCAGCTATAAAACATGTACAAAACACTGAAAAGAAATTTGACGAATCCCACAGGAAAAAAAATGGTAAAATTTTGCAAAAAAACTAGCTAATTTTTTTAATAAAACTTTTAATGTTTTACAACCACAGAGATTATTATTTAGTAGAAAAAACAACATGTAGTACTTATTAGTTTATTTAAAGAAAATTAATAAACGAAAACGATAATGTACGTATACACGAAAGAAAATGCATTTCTGCAAAATAAACTTAACAGAGATTCATAATAAAAATCAAAGAAAATTTTAGTTGAATAAGATTTTAATACCTTGTATTGCTTCTTCGAGCCCTAACTATTGTCTGCATACGGATGAAGCTTGCTTATTGTAGTAGTTGCAATGCCCGTCCTCTAACACGCCTGCCCAGCATGTCTCAAACATGTTTTGTAAGATTTCTATCTGAGGATTATGCAGGCCAGTTAAATTTTCTTATTTCAACTGCAACCAAGTATTCTGTGACACACTTTGCAGAATGCGGTCTTGCGTAATCCTGCATCAGAATAAAGCAATTGCCAATAAATAGAGGAAATGGAATTACGTAATTTTTCAAAACCTCTCTAATATACTGCTGTGCAGTCAGCGATCCTCTATTAATGAAATCAATTTGGTGCAGGCATCCATTGATATTCCTGTCCATACAGAATCTAGACTCGTCACTAAACAGTACAGTCTTTTATTGTGCCAATGTTCAATTTAAATGATTGTGAGAAAATTGGAGTTTGGCTACTCGGTGACGTGGGATTAATTTTGGTTTAGCTGCAAGTTTTTATGCCAGCTTTTTGCAATCTTTGGCGAACTGTCCACACACTCACAGCTGTATCACGAACCTCACGGCATTGGTTTGTGGTCTTCACTGAAGTCAATTGACGATTCCGTATAGTACGAACAATAAATCGGTCATCGATAGCAGTTATTTTTTGTTTTCTGCCAGATCTCGGCTTCCGAGTATTTCTGCCGGTCTACGTAAACTTGAACAGTTTACGTAAACCGGCAGAAATACTTTTTAGACGTTAGAAAGACGAACATGAAAGAGTTTGGACTCATACCGCTTGCTTCTTCTATCTGCTATAAGAACAACAGCTTTTGCACAATCTTTAGCACTTAGAACCATAATCGACACACCAATCTGCTCTGAAAAAAGATGCCTGCAGAGTTAATTACACAACAATCTTCTTGAAAGTAATCAGGTTGATAACTGGCATCCAATTTATTGATTGCATGTTGCACGAGAACGGTAAATTAAATATAAAGCAATTTTATAAAGATTCTATTTTAAAATGGCAAAAACGTTAGGACGTGGAAAAGTGGAATACCACTTGTCATAAATAGCTACGTATGCTTTAATTACTACATTGATGTAATTTTGTTTGGTTGTAGTGTAACTTTAAACTTATTTGACTTACCAAACACACAATTTTAGTTCAAAATCATTAAATTGAAACAACTATTATAACTGTTACTGTAAACAATATATTTAAACAGATAAAACTGGGAAACTATATAAAACTACATCAAGAAAAAGCTCTGAAAGGAAGAACATGCAAGAACGGCAAAAAAGGACAATAAGTAAAGGTGTAAATTACAAACAAACCTCGAATCCGAAGTAATACAATGCGGATTTAGATTGGTAGTAAGGAAATAGAGAAAAGGTTTTAATTGTTAAAAAAAAAACTGTTAGGGGCCAGTAAAAACAACTACTTTAGTGTCATAGTGGTACATAATTGCAAGTGCGGACTAGTGAAATGATGTGGTACGTTGTTGCGCAGGATTTGCTTACAATCAAAGATATCAACAAAACCAAGCCTGGAAATTATTTCAAAATAAGAGGAACGGGAGAAAAGAATAAAACTACTACTTGGCACATATATACCACAAGAAAATGATTTTTCAATAAAATCTAAACTTGTTGGAAGTGACAAATGCGTGAAGCTTAAATGTTTTAAATAAGTTTTTAAGTAATTAATTTCTATCAACTTTAATGTATTTTGTTACATGTACTCAGTTTCCACACTGTTTAGACATACAAAGGCATATTATTGTACTTTAATTGTAATAATTATTAATTCAGAAGACATTGCATATGAACATGTATTATTAAATAAATAATTTTACAAACTCAATTAAACAAACAATAGTTTTGGTTTTACAAACATTGTCAGTGTGCCAAATAACAAATTTGAATAAATAATAACGTTGATGTTTTACTGAAAGACACAAACAATCGTCTTGTAATGTAGATTTAATACAATATTTTTGAATTATAAATTTAAATTAAGTCTCATGCAATCTTTGTGAAACAACGAACTGTTGACTATTGATATGATGGGTTAGTATAAAAATACTGAAAACTTAATACTAAATATAGACATAATATATGTATTAACAAACAAGATTATAATAATTATTATTATTATTAAGTTATAATTTTATTCATAAAAACTTATGACAAAACACTTTCGCTAAACTAGTTGAATCTTACGTAATTCCCTAATGCCATGTCCGTTTCTTCTCATAAAAGTTCACGTTCGATCCACACGCTCCTTGTAGACACAGGAGAGGCGTAACTCCTGCCATTAATGCGAACCTGAACTCCCTAATCAAGCTACGTATAATGCGTATTGGGATTGGAAGCCCCGTTAAACTTGACACACTACCAGTTATATCAGATCGTGAACGAAATTCCGTTAGGGGTTTCTAAGATTAACGAATTCTTCGAATTTTATCGGTATGAACAAGATTCTTTTATTTTTTTCAGCATATTGTTATTACAAAACCTTTCTGTTTTATATACACCAACCTCTACTTTCATTGTTTGCTTTAGGTATACAAGAGATGATATAAAAAAATCCTTTATGCATGTTTAAAAATATGCTCTAGTTAATGGATTACATTTTTACATTGTTTGATATTGGTTCGTATATTAAAAAAAAGTTAATTATTACACTTTTAATTATTAATTCTGAAGTAAATATACGTTCTATAGTTCACTAACTTTTTGATTATACTAAAATATTAAAATGCATAGATTCAATTAGATAAATTTGCTCCAAATAGTTATTCACAATTGTATTGTAATCAGTAGTACCAATTTTTAATGCGCGGCGCATTTACCACCATACTAAATTAGCGAATATGACAAAAAGTATAATTTATATATTCAGCAAAAAGTTGTAATAAACACTGTCCATTTTTTGCGGCTACCGTATATCATTGCGACTGGCAACATTTTTAAAATTTAAATTTGCGGTGCTACTAATTAATTTATCACGTAGTTTCGTATTACTATGAGAACATAAACAAGCAAGTATATATTAAAAAAAATATGTTATAAAAAGCCAACAGATCTCAGAGAGATATATTTTACGGTCAATAAAAGTTTAAGTTTAAAAATAAAATAAAAGTAGAGCAAGACATTTTATGTTGTGGTTTTCTAAATTGGAAAGTTTATGTAATATCATTGTTATAAAGTGTTATTACTTTGAATTAACATAATTAATAAACAGTGGTTGAATAAATACGCATATTTACATTTATAAATTAAAGAGATGTAAAATGCAGATATGTTTAGAATAATAACGGCATAAGTTAATAACAGTAGTAACCATTTATTACACAAAAATATTTACATAAAATTGTTTACTAAAATATTGGTTAAAACAAGTACTCTATTATGTAAAGTTCTACTGAATTTAATAAATAATGCATTGTGAATAATATCCAATCACAGAAGAAGTATTTTCCATATAATGAGGTATTTTGAATACATGGATATTATTTATTTTTATTTTTAATAACAACAATAATAAAATACTTTATAGTATATCTTTTCTATGAAAATTGTGATAAAGCAAGGGGTTTGTTTTTTAGTATGAGAAGTAACGTTTTTTATACTCCTGATGATTGGATGCGGAACATAGCGTTTATGTGTAATACACTGAGATGAAAAATACTAAACAGAACGTTGTATTGGAACTGCAGTCGAGAAATAAACATCTTAAATTAACACCCAAAAAATCAAACAAACTAAAAAATAATATAATAATAATAGTTCATTTTCTTGTCATTTGGACTTGAAAAGTATTCTCATGCAACAATAAATTTTAACACACATTATATTTTATAAAATTATATTATAATTTGTAACAATCTACAAATAACACCACTTAATCAACATAATAATATATACTACAAATTACACTCTACAATCCCTATCAATTTCTATTCCTTTTTCAATTACGCTTTTCATTCACGCTATTTTTCTACCATCTTCTTTCAACACATCCTTTTTTTCTATTTGTTTTGCTCTCATCTCAACACATTCTTTTAACATATGTTTTATTGTTTCACTGGCTTCTTCACACATTCTGCATATTTTGCTGTTCTTATTTATCCAAAAAATGCAAACTATTTCTTCATTTCCACATCTAAATTTTTGATGTTACTTTTTGTTTTGTATTTGTTTACTTAAGATATTAATTTTGCATTTATTTTTTTCTTTCAATTTTTTTTCATATCGTATGGCTGTTTTTCTAGCTTCTTTTTTTAAATTTTTTTTTTAACTTTGTCTAACACAATGTATGCTGTGGTTTCTTTATTTAATCCTAGTACACATTTCCAGTATTTTGCTTGTATAGTTTTTAATTTATTTTACTTTTTTTACTTTCAAATTTTCGACCCATAAAGCATCATACTTCTAATTAAGCTATCAAACATTGTCTTTTTTTTCACACATTTATTGGTTGGACTCTCATCAAATGCTTTTTAAAAGTTAATAAAGCAGATGTATTATCTTTGTCGAATTGCAATTGAAGTGTAGAAACTTTTTTCTTGTTTCTACACTCTTTCTAATACCCTAATGTCACTGATGTATTTAAACATCTTATATATGCGGTTATATGTTTTTTTTAAAAGGTATGACTTAATGAAGCAATGATCCTGTGGTTTGAAAATATTTTAGTTTTATTTTAGTAAAGTCACAAATGTTTAGACAGTGTTATTAAAACTTGGGACTGGTAAAGTCTCTTGCAATAAATTTTAGTTAATTAACAGAAATTTTGTCAGGTTTTGCTGCTTTTGCGAGTTTACATTTTACTTTAATGTTACATAGTGGACTATATATATTTGGAAAAAGATTTGTGCATTGGGTTAGTTGGGAACATCTGCATTGGATACTAGACAATTGCATGTGAGGACAATCGCCAACAACTGAGAATTAAAAAATAAAAACCGCAGCATTGGTTTTTATTTCAAGTAGTATAATCTTAGGTGACATTGAAAATTTTTTGTGTGATATTTGCTGACTTTGGTTTTTTATGACTTCTATAAAACTTTGAAAAGCATTGGAAAATCTTGGAAAATATGTGAAAAATTTAGGAAGTTAAATTTTTTTTGGGATTTTACGGAATTAAAGAGATTGTTTGAAATAATTTTATAGAGATAATTGAAAACTGGGCATCCTTGAGAGACATTTTAACATTAAAAAAATAAAATAAAAATATTTTGGAAAATTTCTACAATTTTTGGGTGCATTGAGACGTTGGTTTAGTTTAGGGAACTTTGGGAGTTTGTTTTTTTTTTGCAGTCTTAAATAACTGTATTGGAATTCATATTCTTTTTATTTTGTATTACCACTAACAAATCAATTAAAAATATTGTTGTAATAACGCTGAGAGTCAATTCTGTTTTAATGGTTTACGCCTACTTTTAGTATTTTTTTGTACTCTACTGAACTTGTTTGCGTGTTTTTTTAGTTTATAACAGTTTACTCTAAATTGGTGATTTATAAAAAAAATGTTTTTGTTTATTTTTATGCTAGTTTGGCACACTATTATAACAGTTTCTTTTTAACTTAATATAATACTTTAAATAACTGATCAATATAGTTTGATTTACCAGTATTTTGTCGTTTTAACTTTTTTTGCCAACGCGCAACGTTTAGAATGTTGTGCGTTTAAACGCCACTCTAACTATGGTGCAGATGTATATAAGGTTTTACGTGATTATGTGATGTTGCATTATGGCTTTTGTAAAACGATTGTCTGGGTCGACGTTGACTAACAAACTAGTTTTTGAGATGGAATGTGTTTTTATAATGAAAACCTCAGCAATTTTTAGTATCGTGTCTTTAAATGTGAGAAATTCAAGATTGTGGCGGATACTAGGGTTTCAGACGTATCACGCCCGGCATTTATATAAAGTTTTTGATTTGATTTATTTTTGTCAAATTGATGTGCTTGGTGATTAAATAAACGTATAAGAATAGAGAATTATAATTGTGTTTGTTTGAGGTTTGTTGGGAGAGCTTAAGTGTAGTTGCCAAACAAAAACTCTGGAGATTGGTAGTTGTTTTTGCTTTCTTCAATACAGTAGAGATATATTTTGTCTAATAAAGTTTGTTGGTATGATGTACGCCAAAGTAGTTGCCCATTGAGTAAAGGCGTTGTTTAATCTGTGTGCCATAACTTCTGTCTTTTTTTACGAGTAAAGTAGGTAGGTGTTGTTTGCAAATTGGGATTTGTAAGAACAAGAATTCTAGCAAAAGTAAAGATGCAAAAATAAAATCTTGTTAGACTTCAACTGGGGTGCTATTTTGTTTGATAGATAAAAAACGGTTTTTAAGAAATGATTCTACTAATTGAGTGAATTGGAGTGTTAAGTTGAGCTGGTAAAGTTTTGCATAAGGTTCTCATGTCACACCTTGTTAAAAGTTGTTTTGAGTTGTTGTGCTAAAAGAGTGATATGAGGTTTTTGTTGTGGTGAATTTTACCGTTTTTTTAGGTTGCTAAACAGACTTAGTTGTTTCCTGGCATTGGCACCATAATACTTTTATTTTTACGGAAATATAAAACCTTAAACATTCTGTTGGTAATGTTTATGAATGTCAGAACGGATATTTTGAAGAGAGCTTTGAGTAACCCATAAATGATATTTACATTTTTACATGGTTTGGCTTGAAGTGGAACTTTATTTTATGCTTTGGCCAGCTAGTAGTGTACTTTACGGTAAACGTAGTTAAAAGTTAAAGTTTATGTTTTGAGACAGTTTGTCATAGTTTCAGATTATTTCTTGTTTTTATTTTGTAGGCTGTTAAAATCGTGATTAGTAAATATTAGAGTTTTTTTTTTTGTTTCTTAAAGCTTTGGGTATGTTTTGGAAAAGTTTTTGTTTATGTTATTTAATAAGTGTAACTTGTGGTTTGTTTTGTAGTTTCTTGTTTTTTTAATTACCGAGACCAGTTTGATCTGACATAAGTTTACTGTATATATAATTATAAGTATAGCCAATTAGTTATCTGAAGGCAGCAGTTTGTACCAGCAAAAAAGAAAGTGAAGAATGCTAGTTTGCAAAGGAATAGACAAGGCTTAAAAATAGGTGGGTTTGTTTAGGTCATAGATTTGTAGGCCAGCGGAGTTAACTGTTTTAATTACTGTGCTTGGCGTTTAAATCAACAGCAACAATTGTGAGATGTTTTCAGTAAACAAAATGTTGAGGTTGCCATTTGTGATATATGGTCTAATTTAAGCGGATATAATTATAAACTGTCTATATCTTTATGTGTTTATAATCACAGCAGTCAATAATGTTTTTAGGTCTAGGCAGGTAAATAAATTCAGAATGATTGATATTATATTTCATATGAAAAGAAATTATAGTTTCTTATGTTTGTCTAAACGTAATGTTGGAGATTTGGTTTTACAAATTAACATGATTTCTATATTGTATTAAAAAAAATTGGTTTCAGTTTATTGAATTTGATTAAAACGCCACAATCGTTCCAAAACGCGATATTTAGAAGAGGTTAATTAGGTGTGTTGTTCGAAATGGTGACCGAAGGCAATAAAAAAAAAAAAATTTAATGATATCTTTGTTCCAAAGTCTAGATTTAAAATTATGTTAGGTTAAAGGGCGTGGTAGTAGTAGTGACGAGCATAAGTTGATGATTTGCTTTGTAGAAGCTTGTGTTTTGTGTGGGGCTTGGTAAAGGAATTTTTATAGAGTGTGCAGACTCCATCTTGCTCACGGTTGATGTGCAAAGCCGTAGGCTTGACGACGTTTTAAGCAAATGCTCTTATGTGTGTGGGCCGCTGCTGGTTGCCAGCTGATAATAAACCAAAGATGACGTATAATAAATTATGGTTTTTCATTGTGTTTGTTTTGAAGTGATTTGCATCTTCTTTTTTATTACTATTTACATGTCTGTTGATCAATTTGTTTTTTATTTTGTAAGTATTGTTTGGGCGCTTTCTGTATGTCTGCTCAATGTAATTGCAAGGCTTTGACTAAGTTTTCTCCAAAAAATGTTGTTTTTTATAGTTTAACTCTCCAAGTAATTTTTGTTTGATGCTTTCTATTGGCAGATTCTTTTTTGGTCCGGCATTGCTTGCTAATAGGTTTTGTTTGGTTGTTTCCGATGTCACTTGGCAACGTCCAGTTATGTGGCAATGACATCAACGGAAGTTGTTGGCAATCCAAAATTGATGACGTGAATCTTTGCCGGTAGTCGGTAGTTCTGATCTTCTATATAATAATAATGGGTCCCTACCAATGTAACAATCTGATTAGAGCTCATTAATTATTGTGAAACGTTTCCAGCGTTAGTATGGAATGGTTTTCTTCTATTTTTTTATCAATTTGGCTTCTCCGACGTCTTGTTATGGATTGTCTTTTATCAGTAGTTATCAATAACAAGTTTAAGGTCTTCCGGCTCTTAAGACAGGTGGCGTTATTTGTCGGAACAGCGCCACCTGTGCGGACGGAGAGTGAACTACAGCCTAGCGGACGATAGGTGAACTAAAGTTTGTCTATCTATTGGACGATAGTTGAACTATCACTTGTAGAAACCTGTGCAGGAATCTGCAGGTTAAACTTCAGGTTGAATCTACCTAGCGGACAATAGGTGAACGTTAGTCCACTTATTAGACGATAGTTGAACTATCGCTTAGCAGAAACCTGTAATGGTTTAAAAAGTCAAGAAAACTGTAAATACAATTGTGGATTGGAGTTGTGATGTTGAAGTGATAAATAAAACTATAAAGAATTGTTTATTTATATTTTGATAAGTATAATGTACACAATTAAATCAAGCTAACAATATTTTTTTAATTTATTTATTACATGATAAATAATTGTATAACAATTTCACATTTTCAACTGCACAATGCGGATACAATATTTTATGAAACGGACAGTTGACGTATTATTGGAGTATTTTTTTAGTGATGGTTCCTGATTGAATGGATATTTTTCAGTTAGAATGAATTGTTGCAGGTAATCACATTTCATTTTTATCTTAACGTAAACAATTTTGTAATCATTATTTATATTTGACAAATATCATCTACGTTATAATGATCTGTTGTATTCTATTGCAATCCATGGTAATGACTAATGAGTCTTAATTAATATTACGACTTTTTTTCAACTGACAACTTTGAGTTCACAAACTAGATTGAAAATAACATGAGTTATCATATGGCTACATGAGTTATTATATGACTATTATATGCGGCCAATTTTTTAGATTCAATTTTTTTTTTTTTTTTTTATTAATTTTATATTTCTGTAAATCTATGATTACTACCATATTTACCTGAAGCTTTTGCTAGCCGTTGTCAGTTAGGGATCTTTGGATGGCCATATTGGTTAAATAATTGTGTGCGATGACAACTTGTTGGGCTGCCGGTGGTATCAGTAGTGGATGTGGTTGTCGGAAATTTGGTATAACTTTCCAGATTTGCCTATTCGGTAACGCAAGTTGTTATTTAGTAGTTTAATAGGATAGACCCTTAAAACTTCAAAAAGCTTAAGTTAGTAAGCACTTTTGGTATGCGCCCTTTACTGCATCAGCCAGCGTCTTGGTTACGATCTATTGATTTAATGGCGGTTGAGGTGATATGGCCGGGCTAGACCATGGTACTGGGTCTTTATTAATGTTTATGGATATGGGTTATACCGTTCTATCAGCATCTTTAAGATATTGTCGGATGGTTTTAGGTCTAGATGCGTTAAGCAATAGATTTATTGTGCTGTGTACATGTTTTATTACGTAGTTAAATTACTTCACATATTAGGTGAATCATGATTTTGACTTTTTGGCGTAAGAAATGATATGTCTTTTCAATTATTTTTTATTATAGTATCTTGCTCATTTCGGTGTTACATGCATAAGTTTGTAGTACGTAATGTAGGCCAAAACATGGGCGTGCAAGTTTTAAGGGTTGGTTTATCAGGGTTTTTACATTTAAAAACGTTTTGTCAGTTTTTAGTGACAATTTAAAAGGTTTCTTTACGTTTTGTAGTTTCAAAAGTGGTTTGCTTACTTGCACTAAATTTTTGTATAATTTTGAGCAGCTCAGGGTCATATGGGTAAGCTTCTGTTAGTTTAGGTAAAGGTTTAGTTTGGTTGGCGGATGTGTGTGTTTTTTAGTAGCTGGTAACTTGGCTGTTTCTGCCAAAATTAATGCAGCGAAGTGCATAGTCAAGATATGCATATTTTTTCTAGTCAATTAATTAGTTCGTTGCTTTACTAAAAAGTGATTAACACGTGAATGGTTTTACTCGTGGTTTTGGGATTGGTGGGTATTGAAGAGTTTGATGCTTTTGCTATTTTCAATATATTTTTTAACTTGTTGGTTTGGTCAATTAAATCCTACTAGAGTGGGTAATGTATTTGCTATTGTCTTCTTTTTGTGATGCGGATAAACTTGCTTGTATTTTGCTTATCGCAACAAACAGAAAACTTTCTAAAGGTTGCCTGGATTAGTGGTGCGTCATCATCAAGACACCGGCAAGCTGCACTACTAAAATAGGATCTGCATATCTTTAAAGCAATTTCAGCTTAGTGTTTCGGTAGCTTGGTAGGGGCACCTGTATAAATTTTTGCTGGAGTTGTTTAGCATTTTTACACAGGTTTTAGAGTAAAGTCAAATATTTAGATGTTTCTGGTACTTGATAGGTAGCAAACTGTAGTTGTTAGGATTTGTCTGCTTACTGGCGCTCGGTTTTTGAGTAAAATTTTTGTTTTTTATATATATTGTGCATCTTTGTCAGACATTTTTTACTAATCATTTAATTTTGGGGCAAAAAAAATGCGAGGTGGTGGGGTGCCTTGACAGGGGTAGAAGAGGTAGAAGAGTTTTTTGGGTCTGTTTGGACTCCATCTTACATAGGGCTAAAGGGCAACGTCGTAAACATGACGACAACCATGTTTGCGTGGACATTAGCGGGCTGCCAGACAAAGGTGTAGTGTCTGTCAGCAAAAGTGACGTAGTCCCTTTTCTACAAAGATGGCGTTTCCTTTACAATGTGGTAGAGACGGTTTTTCATTGTGACTCTCTAGTGATTGCAAAACTTTGTGTTTGTTCCAGGGTGCTGATTGATTTGCTGTTTATTTTGTATATTTAGGGCAGTTTTTGTAGTATCAGGCCGTATTGGTTGCTAAAAATGCTAGGAAGATTTAGTTTTTTGTTGTTTTTAATTATTTAGGATATTTATTCTGCTAGTTTTGTTCAGATAAAACTTTGAGAAATATAAGAAGGAACTTTAGAAAACTGTTTTATTTTTTTAAGTTTTTTAACTAGGACACTGTAGAGAACTGAGCACAAACGTCATAATGATAGAAATCAAATCAAATAAAAATTTTATTTTTGCTGTTACAAACATAAATACAATTTTAGAGATATGGTTGATGGTTGCGCAAATGGCGAGTTTCTGCTGTCAGCATGGTCATTGCTTCAAACTTTAAGTATTAACTTTTCAGACAGTACTGCTTACCTGGGTCTTTTAATGATCCTAGTGTTCTTATTATTGTAGAAATGTTTTTAAATTTAAATCCACTTTTTTGTGGCTTTAATATTTCATGCAGCGTCAGAATAACTAAATACGGCATTACAAATATTACACAAATTACGGCAGCAAATATGAATGTTTTTCAACGTAAATTAAGTTTTTTTGTTTTAATAAAAAATTATTCACAAATTTATGTAAACAGCGCAAAAACCGTGACTTTCTTTGCTCCAGACATCATTTAGGGTTACTGCGGCACTGCTAACAATATTGTTTTGTAACGGAATAATTTATTTTTGTTGATTTAATTAAATTGTTTGTTATAAGTTATTAAATAATATTTTTATTTTGGTTTGCTGTAAAATGCAAATTTAGTTGTTTTCTAAAAGTTCTTACAACAAATCAGAACTAACATAAAGTTTGTTTTCCATATAATAACAAACTAATAACTTTCCTTCATTTTCCATAATATTTTTCTATTGAATTGAATCAATTAAAACAAAAGTTGACTTTTTTATCCATTCTCATATATAACTTTCATTTGAGTCGTTTTTAATTTAACTTTATTTCTCGGAGTCAAACTTCTTAACTTCTGCCAATTGAACTTTTTCATGAAATAAATATTTTTTAAGCATTTAAAGATGAATGCGGCGTATTATAAATAAATTCAATTCACATAGATTAAATAAAACTTATTCAATAAAAGGAAAATAGATTATTGAGAATAATACGATATATATAATGTGCGCAAAATAAATGGATTTCTTATTTTGTTGCCACACATTAAATATTTAACCAAAATAGCATATATTCTGTTTTATATTTGCATAATATCTAATGTATCAAAATTATAATTTTGTTTATTTTGTTACAGGTAAGGACTCTAAATCTTAGAAACTAACAGTAAGTTTATTAAGTAGTTGTAATTTTACTTGCTATAAAAATAAATGTTTATAAATACAGAACCAATAGTTAATAATTAAATGTATTTTTATTAGTACTTCATTCCTGCATTATAATTCAACTCAATTACTATTCTTACAGTTGACCTTTCTATGCAATAATTAATAACAAGCTAGCATTTAAACTAACATCTAAAGCTAATAAATAATTCATACAATACGCCACCTCCTTAAACGCAACCCCATCCGGCTGCAACAAGTGAGCCGACACTACATAACGTTGCAAACCGAGCATTTTAATTAAAGATTTATTTGCCCAGCAAAGCGAGACTGTTTACAGTTTCATGAACATTTTCTGTAAACCATATCGTGTACATATATTACTGCAATGATGATTCATATCGTCTATAGAGATTGAGCCCAGACTCTGAGCCAGATTAAGTTATAAATTAATATCGTTGAGTGCTCAAAGAAGGTTATGTACATCAATAGATTATTGCGGACTGATAATATATCACGGGTAATTTCAGCTTTATTGAATAATGTACTTAATCAATATGGCTTATGTTGAAATATGAAATTTATATTGTTTGCTACAAATTTATGCTAGGAAGCTATAAAGTAATAGATGGTTTACTTATGCATAGTTTGTTAATAATTACTAATAATGAAAAAATAGAATTAATACTAAACTTTTGTAACTACTGATTTTATCATTTGATTAAAAATTGTATAAGTTAAGAAAACTAAGTTCCAGGTTTATTATTAGATACAACTTTTTTTAAAACTGTTAGAAGATTTTTAAATAAACACTAAATAAATTTTCAATTCAAATGCAAGAATATGCATTACCTAATGAAGCTAGTTTTAGTCCAGTCAAATATCCTCAAATATTGATCTCACCTCTAAAAAAATCCAAAAGTTTTGAAACTTTGCTCACTGATTTATAGGTACCTAATGAAGAATGACTTTCGGTCATTACCGAAGGGCATTTTTTTCGGTTTTTTGTTGATATCTCAAGAACTTTAAGTTGGAGATAAAAGCTGACTATATACATAATGAAAGCTGATAAACTTAATTTTTTTTTGTATTCCCAGCCGTTACAGAGTTATAGGGCGATAAAGAATAGAAAAAAATGTTTTTTGTATTGTTACGAGCCAAGAAGCCGGTGTCTTTTGTTTGGTCCTCCGTTCATTCTGACGGTCCTCTGTCTCTCCACCAACTATCTGCCTTATCTATATAGTGTTCACGATACGCATACGCGACAAATTGTAGTATTAGTGCGGTCTCTCTTTTACCTTCTTTGTTCATGGAGAAAGGTGGTAATAAACCTTTTAACGATGTTTCTAAAAATAGCTATCAACAAGCAGATTGATGCTTGCTCTTTATCCTTTATCTTTATTTAAGAAAACTGGAATGCGGAAAACAAAAAAATTCACTTTATACGATACTTTTTCTGTACTACTAAGTTACACAAGGTGGTGTAGCTCAAAAAATCTTCAATCTCAACAATTTGCAAATGTTATGTCGCCTATGTTCTCAAGTATTATGCCGACAAGAGCTGTACCGTTGTATTTGATGGCTATTCAGCGGCACCATCTAATACGTAGACAGTTGAATAGAACCGAAGTACAAGCTAAAGAGGTCAGTTGACATATACTTTGAACACAAAACGCAAATCACAGTCAAACAGGATGATTTTATTTCTAATGAACACGATAATTTAGACTTATTTTATTCTTTTTAACTGCTTTTTATGACCATGGAATTAAAACCAAACAAACATCGAGTAACGCTGGTAAATTGATCATCCGCACAAGAGTTACAAATTTTTTAACTAGTAACAAAGTAGCAATAGTTGGCAAAGATGTTGATCTTATTGTCTTTTTTATGACTTTAACCCCATCTGAAAGACAGATATTATTTGTTAAACCAAGTTATGGTAGAGTAGAAAGGAAGGTATATTTGAGTCAGCAATTGCAAATTATGAGAATAAAAAACTGTATACTTCTTGTGCATGCATTCAGCTGATGTAAAACGACTTTCTCTGCATAACAAAAAAGGGAAATTTGTCTGTATCAATTTGTTTATGAAGCGCAAACTACACTGCAAAGTATTACTGATGTAATAAAGCTGAAGCTGGAAACAAAATATTTCTGGCTTTGTACAATGCATCTCACAAGCAACCTTTTTTTTTACATGCATTATTACAATGCTTGTATACCACCAAATCCAAGGCAGTTCTTAATCTTATTTCTTGCAAATGTATAATCAGATGTATACAGATATGGTTGCCAAAAATCAGGAATAATGTGCACAAACATTTGCCACAACTTCTATCAAGAATGCTTGAATGGCATTACTTTCACCTTTGAAGAAGACTTTGATGACTTTGATGGTCAGGATTTTTTCATACCTTTGGAAGAAACATAACATTTGGCAAAATCGCTTGTAAATAAGCTGAGTTTATTGGACCTATAACTAGAAATCAGGTGAAATTGCACTTTTTTTATTCTTTACTGATTACGTGCAGCTTAGATTGCTGGGTCTTCTTGAAACAAGCGATTGAGAGTGGATTGATTATGTAGATGATTCTTATATTCTTTAGAATTTTCATATTTTATGTATTCTTAAAAAAAATTATTTATTACTTAATAAAGTTGATTTCATTTTCTTTTATTAAGTTGTAAAGTTTGTCTCCTAAATGATCCAACGAATCAAAAAATGTAGGCAAAACATTGTCAAATATTGATTTAGAAGTATCTAACAAATGATGGTAAAAAATACACTTTTTTTTTCTTGGCATCTTTAATAAATTACATTTTGTGGCGTGCTAACATTTTTTTTCGCATTCATTAGCGCTCTATAACTCTGTAACTGCTAAGAAAACTAAAAAAATGTTTATGTTTATTTTTGTTGCAAATTTTATCAGCTTTCATTATGTTTATAGTTAATTTTTACCTCTGACCTACAATTGTAGAGATTGCCGCTAGAGCTTGTGTCATATTTGTCAGGACTTTTAGTATATCCTTTACTGGGTACCTATAAATCAGTGTAAAAAGTTTTAAAACTTTTGGATTTTTTCAGAGGTAAAAAGCTATTTTAACTGAACTATTTGAATAGGATGTCGTTCAGATTTAAGTGTTTGTCAGTGCAGTATTGTAGTGGTTTTTTTTGTTATGTTATTTGAGGGTAAAACGTTTTTTTTTTTCAGTGGTAAATAGAAAATAAATACGCCTACAGATAAACTTAGTTTTGTATTACCGTTTTTTGGTTGATACGAAAAAGACATGCATCCAACCTTATAAATTTTATCAAATCTTTTGCTAATAGATAAGTTATGATTGTACGTTTACATTTTTTGTTCTCTTTAATAACGGAACAATTTAAATTGTTCCACTTGGATTAACGATGGCGCAATTTTTTGTCAGTCATACTCTGTTCATCTTTTTTCGACCACAGCTTTTTTTTTATGTAAGTCATAATTCTTTGGATGATAGATGTGTAAATCATTTTTATATCTTAGATGTTTGAATTTATTAGTTACTTTTATTATTAATTTATTTATTTAACGTTGGATTATTTTCCAACAAAGGCTAATTACCGACTCTAGAAATTTTCCCGCAATTTAAAGAATTTTAACCTAAATTATTGGGTTTTATAACGTGCATGCAACATCGAGGCAGTAGACGTGACCTATTAACGTTTTTTTTATCCAAAATAAAGCGTACTTGTTTACAATATTTATTTTCTAAACCAGAAAAACCGACTGTCTAGATGAAGGACTTAAATCAGAGACTCTTGGTATAGCAGTTGAGTACGCTAACCACTACACCACTTAGGTGATTCTTAGTTACTTAATTTAAATATTATCCTTGATGTTTAAATTGTCTCTAATCATACCACTGTTGACATGTATTTAGTATTTGAAAATTTAATTCTAATTTTGATTGAATGTATGACTGTTGAGCATTCTTACCGTATGACTTAGAATTATTTTATCTTTTGCAATCATACACATTGTTTTTAAAACGTTTGACTTTAGGTTTGTTGGTTTATTGCTAATGTTGTTTCTCATTAGCAATTTTTATAGATCAGGTATTTTTGCTTTGTTTGCTGAGTCTGACCTAAGGAAGTTTTTGATGTGGAAAAACTAATGGCGTTGTTAGATTGCTGTTAATTTATGTATAGGGATAATGGACAAAAGTTTTTTAACTTTTTTTTTGTGACACTAGGTAAAGAAATTTTTGAACTTGTTATTTCTAATCTGTAGTATGAATTTGCCTGAAGGTGGTGATCTTTTTCTTAAACTTTGAGATTTAAAAATTTTTGTTTGCAAATTGTGTGTTATTTGAGATTATTTTTAAATTGGTGCTGTATTATATATATATATATATATATATATATATATATATATTTTTTTTTTTTTTTTTTTTTTTTTTTTTAAATTTATTATAATATATTTACATTTGCATATTTACAACATTATTTATTTTCTTTCTCCTTTTTTTCTCCCCACTTGCTGCTTTGCACCGTTTCCATTATGGTAGGCTGCAAAGCTTCGTATTCGGGGCACCATTTTCATTTTCTCTTTCCTTTTATCTTCTTTTGTGTATTATCATGTTTGTTTATTTATTTGTTTGTTTTGGTCTTGTTTTTATGTAGTGTTCTTTTATTTGTGTTTTAAATTCTTTATAAGTTTTCGTTTTTTTGATATTTTCAGGTAGTTCATTGTATGTGATTAGTCCATTGTTTTATTGTTTTTTTCGCTTTTTCTGTCCTTGTTGTGTGTACATGTATATTACTTCTTCTTCTCGTGTTATGTCCGTGAATTTCTTTGTTTAATATTATTTGTAGATTTGTTTTAATTTCTTTATTTTTAGTTTTATATATTAGTTTGCATTTTTCTATTTTTATTTTTTCGTTAATGTTTGTTTCGTTGATTATTTTGTATACTTCTTCTGTTGGTGTTAGCTTTGGGAGTTTATGTATTATTTTAAGTATTTTGTTTTGTTGTCTATGTATGTTTTGTATATTTGTTTTTGTTGTCTCACCCCATATATTTATTAAATAGTTAATTTTTGATAAATATAGTGAGTTGTATATACTTATTGCAGTTTCTTTTGTTATGCATTTTCTGGCTCTATAGACAGCTCCTATTGTTGCTGCACTTTCTTTAAATACTTTCTTTATTTGTGTATCCCATGTTAGTTTCTCTGTTATTATTATTCCCAAGTATTTTGTCTGTTTTGTTCTGGTAATTGGAATGTTATTTATTTCAATTTTTATGTCAATATCTTTTGTATTTTTTTGTCTTATTACCATATACGTCGTTTTTTCTTCATTTATTGTTTGTATGTTTTTGTCGTACCATTTAGTTAATTTCTTAACGTCTTCATTTATGTTTCTTTCTATTGCTTCTTTGTTTTTTCCGTGATATATAATACATGTGTCGTCAGCATATGTATATATTTCTCCAGTCAAGTTTGTCTCATATATATCATTTATGTATAATATATACAATATTGGTGCTAGTACTCCACCTTGTGGTAGCCCATATTCTGCTGTTGTTGATGTGCTAAGTATGTCGTTTATTCTTGTTCTTTGTGTTCTGTTTTTAATATATGTTTTTAGTAGTTTTAAGTTTGTGTTTCTTATTCCAAGAGTTTCCATTTTCTTGATCAATTTGTCTTTGTCGATGGTGTCAAAAGCTTTTCTCATGTCTATAAATATTGGTATCACATATTGTTTTTCATCCAGTTTTTGTGCTATGTGTTGTATTATGTCAGTGGTTATACCCATTGTGTTTGAGTTTTTTTGAAATGCATATTGTCTTTTGTTTATTACGTTATGTTTGTTTATGTGTGTCATTAATCTGTTATATATTGCTTTTTCTGTTATTTTGCTTAACACTGATATAAGCGATAGCGGTCTATAATTTTCTGATTTTGATTTTTCTCCTTTTTTGTGTATTGGTTTGATAATTTGTTTTTTAAGTATTTGTGGATATTCACCTATTTGTATCATTTTATTTATTAATTTTTTCAGTATTGGTGCTATTTCTTTTTTTATAGCTATTATTACATCATGAGTTATTTGATCTTCTCCTGGGGCGCTTCTTGTTTTTAGTTGTATGATTATATTTTCTATCTCTTCTTCTGTTGTTTCGACAAACATAGCTTCTTCTTCTATTCTTACGGTTGTTATTGTTTCCCTGCTATCATTCTTCTTAATTTTGTTTGCCAAGTTTTTTCCCACTGTTGCAAAGTAGTTGTTCAGTTCGTTCGCTATGTCAATTTTATTTGTTTTTTTTGTCCGTGTGTTATAATTTCTGTTATTTCTTGTTTTGTTTTTTTCTTTGTTTTGTTTAGCATACTATTTATTTCCGACCATTGTTTAGCTTGATTTCCATTTGCATTTTTTATTTTGTTTTTGTATAATATTATACTATATAACTATATAAAACTGTATTTTTTTGTTAGTGGCAGTTTTCACCTTAAATGATTCTATTTATCTGGACAACAAATAAAGACAAACATTTATTTTTCTTAGGTTAATTTAGTTTTTTAGTATTTAGATCATATGTATTTTATTAATTGTTGACAATGCTTTTAGTTTGTATAAACAATCTAAGCATTGGCAACAAATAATAGAAGACATCTGGTCTGAATACCAAAAGACTAGTATAAAAAAACCTTATGGCGAATCAACTTGTAAAAAAAGAAAGAACAAAGACATTTATTAGAGCAAAACTTGCTTTCATGAATCTCATATTTAATCAAAAAAGAATAATCCAATGCAATGTTGCAACGGAACATTGCAACCCGTGGAAAACTGATAGGGAATAAAGCACACAAGTTTACTTTAACACAAATTTAAATGCGTGGTATTACATTTGAGTAGAATCAATCTATAAAGGTTTACAGGGTTATCATCCCCTTACTGTGCTTGAGTAAGAATATGCATAAAATGGTAGTAAATGCCGCGGATGTTTGGATTACAAAAAGACTCCACCAATGCTGAATAAATGCGGGTCCTATAATATACAACGCACAGCCTATTTTGGCAAACACAAATTAACTAAAAAAAGCTGAAGACAATATGTTAGTTAAAACTTAGATTTTATTGAATATACAGAATCGGTAAAAGAATAAGACGTCAAGGGTGCACAATAGAACAATTATGCTCGTAGTGCAGAGACGATAGACTATCTCAGGAAATAAAATGTGTTTTTGACGTCAATCAGTGTAATGCGATAGCAACGGAGTTTAATGGCGACACGATTATTTAATTTATTACAGTTAATATATTTTTGAATAAAGGTTTCAACATTTTTTATACCGAATTAGTAGTACAACGTCAGTACAGATGGCAGTTTCTTCTAGCCTGAGCTGACCGGAAGTATTGCTTCCGTGTTAGATTACGCTGTTTTGTAAACAAGTCTGCATATTATAGTGCACATAAGAGCACACATGTTGCACATAAAGTGCTGACTTTGGTTGCGCAAGTTTTTAGGGCGTACGTTTGTGATACTTTTGAATATGTACCTGAAAACAAATATATACTATTGCACTTGCTAATTAAGAAAACAGAGGCGCTGTAGATACTGACGAGGCCTAGTATCTAGTTTACACACACTTTTATATTAAATGTAATTATGATTAAATGGAGACTAATTATATTAGACTAATGTCCTGAATTAATTATTAAAAAAAAAAATTAAATCTTTAGGGATTGGTTTTTTGCATAAATCATGGTCCCTTGATTTTTTTTAGTTTTTTTAAATCACCTAGCCATGATCTTGTTTGCAAAATTTCAAACGTTTGTAGTTTTAACAATTTTTGTACAAAATATCAAATTTTTTTTTTTTTTTTAATTTGAAGACATTTTTGTTAATTTTAAAAAGTTTCAAATTTTTTTTTTTTTTTAATTTTTTCTTTTTTATACATACATATATATATTTACAAAATTGTTACAAAATAGTTTTTATATATATATATATATATATATATATATATAAATCAATTAAAAGCTGATTTGAAAAAAAAAAGTAGGATATTTTCAATTTTTATTGAGTCAAAATGATACTTTGATATGTTCTTGATTTACCCCGAAGCATGGGTAATAAAAATTTTTCTAAGTAATTAACTATATAAATTTTGTAAAAATAACAAAAAAAACTTCGTTATGCCAGCGGCGCGATAATTCAAATTTTTGAATACTACATGCAAAAATTAGATTGCTAATTTTTTGGAAAGTTTGTTATCGCCTATCCTAAAAATTTTTGAGTTTGAATTTGGCAAATATTTAAAAATACCAGAATATTTTTTTCAAATCAGTTTTTAATAAATAGAAACTTTTGAAAAATTAACGAAAATGTCACCAATATATTTTTTTTTATTCTTGATAAATTTTATACAAAAATATTGATTAGTAGTAATTTCTAAACAGAAATTTCTGTAGACACACGTTTGAAAATTGCAAAAAATAGGCTCAATTTTTGGAAGTTTTATTCTAAAAATTTTGGCTTTGGGTAGCACAAAAAATATTTAAACAAGTTAGGAGACTAGAATTTATGTCAAAAAACCACCTTTTTTACATACAAATTCATTTTTTGCATACGGTTTATTCATGCATGGCTTTATTTTATTAGTTTTTGAAAGCAGGCTTTATGAAGAGCAGTGAAAGTTGTCAGGTATTATGCAATATTGGTTTTTTAGATTTGTTATTATCTCAGTTTTGCAAGTTTATTATTGTGGTAAACACATTATATTTGCCAAAATTTTCAAAGGTTTTTTGTATCTTTAGGAACAGAACAATTTTATATTATTGGTAGACTTATTGAAGCAACTATAATCAGAGTTAATTTGTGTTACCGGTGTGCCATTTAGTAGTGATGAGGGGGCGGTTGTTGTAGAATCCGAGGGGCAGTTAAGCAGCTCTGTAGGTAAATGCAATTTGTACTTTAATATATTTTCAAACGTACTAACACAAAGTACTGTTTTTTACACGCACTTCCTTATAGTGTGGTTTTTAAATAAGAACTGTATGTTTGTATGGTACAATGTAATGTGGCATGAAGTCTGCAACAGTGGCCGTTGAGGAGTTTATTTTAGATGGGGTGTGCACGCCGAGGGTAGTTAATGTTTGTCACACGGAGTTTTGTTGCATGGATTAAGAAATTGATGGTTTTAGCACGGTTGGGCCTGAAAATTGGAAGCTGCTGACTGTAGCAGTCTTAGAGGGTAGGCACTAAACGTATGCGGAATTTTAGTTTATGTGTATGGGTTTTAAATTGATACTTGACCTGCTAGTAATTTTTTCTTGCTGAGACTTTAAACTGGACTGAAGAGCTGGAGAAATGTTGTTTCTGTAGTTTAGGCAAGAACGCCCGCTTCTAGGTTATTGCGTGGATGAAGGTTCAGATTTACCATCTTGCGTAACGTACTTGTACTTTGTTTTAGCACGGAGTCGACTTAAAAGCTTTAGCTGGTCCAACTGGCGTTGTGTTTTTTTTTGTAGGTTAGGGAAAGGAATTTTCTAAAGAATTAATGTGTCGGATTCACTTTCCGGATGTTTGGAAGCGCCTACCGACTAACTCACCCTTCCCATTTTATGTTAAATCTTACACCAAGAAGTTTAACACATCAATGTGTACAACCTACCAATCTGGCTGTGTCTTATAAATGACGTTTTTGAGAGGTCGAGAAGCATCCTGCGTCAGCTATAAAGGCGTTGATTAAGTGAGGTGACGGTTGAAGAGCCACGAGTTTTTCTTATACAACAAATTTGTTGATAGACTTTTTGTATTGGAAAGATTGTTTGTCTAACTCAGGTTCTGAGTTATTTGCAACTTTTTCAAAGAAATTTGTTGCTAATACCTACATATGATCCCTGATCAGGACAATTCTTGCATCGATTCTCAGTTGTGTACTTCGTACGTTGTGAGATGTTTTGAGAATTTTTTATCAAGTTTTATTTTGAATTGCCATTCCCATTGCTGGATATGCGTATGTCAGTATTGGGCAAATAATTGTTTTAAATAATCGATCGTAACTTGTTTGTAGAGTTCATGTTGCTGTTCCCACGTAGAAGAGGTGATACCATATTACTTGTCATTCTGGCCTTAACCAACATGGTCTTAATATGTACTCTAAGAATTAGTCTATGATCAAGTTTTACTTCTAAATACTATGCAGTATCTATTCATTGAATTAGAGTGCCGTTGAGATAAACGTTCTAATGAGGAGTTTGTTTGTGACATTTGGTTAAAAGAATTGCTTTGCTTTTTTCTGGATTAATTTTTACTTTTTAGTACCAAAGTATCAAGATCCTTGCATGCCGCTTAAAGTCTTAGCGTGATGACTTTCTTGAAGAGTACATCAGTGCCGTGTCGTCTGCATACTGAGCAATTTTTACACTTTGAGTGATGCAAGGCTACAAACAGATTGAAGATAAAGATAAAGATTGAAGATAAAACTGAACCTTGAGAAACTACTGCTTAGATAAGTCGAGGAGTAGACACGTGCCCAAACAACTTGTTTTTGCTTGAAGCAATGCATTTTTGCAAGAAGTCTTTTATGCCTGATTATACTAATGGTTTTTTCGACATCAAAGAATATGATTCTCGTAGCATGCTTTAAATGAGAACCAGTTTTTATTTGGTCTGTAACTTTAGTTAGTTGATGGGTTGTGGAGAGCCTAAATCTGAAGCCGTGTTAATGATTTGGCAACAAGTTTTTAGCCGCCGAGCGTTGTGTTTGCTTGGAAACTAGTTATTGTATCATTGTTTCTAGTCGACTGCGTACAAAACACCAGATAGCTTTTTGCGTTGGGGCCACTGATGGTAAAGGTGCGTGTCGCTATTTAAATTTTGGGAGACTGTATTTTGGTTGTTTTTTAAGTAACAACGACAACAATAATTTCTCCTCCCCTTCCTCTAGGATATCTAGGTTTTGCCTAATGTTGGCGTTTTTTGGCCAAGGATATCTTTTTTTAAGGTAAGTGCTTTGTTGTTATAGGATTCTTTGGAAGCGTTAATCTTGTTTTTCCAAGCTGTTTTCAGCTATGCGGTTTTTTTTGTTGGTTTTTTTACATGTTAGAGCAATTGTTTTATTGGTGCGTTGCTGGTGCTAAAACAAAACAAGAAAAAATAGTTTATCCAAGATGAATTGTAGATGCTTCTTTAGCTCTCTGTGTTAACGTGTTGGTTGAGATGGTAAAACTTTTTTTTATTTTTTGCGGAAGTTGGTAAAAAAATAATCTGCTGCCAATTGTTGGATTTTATTATATGCGTGTACTTGTAACGGTGGAATATCTCGAGTTACAAGAGTTGACATGTTTTTTTTTTGTTGGTGACAGTTAATACTAGGAATCCTTTGGTTTACCAAATGCGGTTGTTTTTTTGAGTGACATAATAGCGGCCTCAGACTTTGTTGGTCAAATGGGTATGCATCTGGGTTTTTTAGATTTTTTCTATTTTTAATGACGCAGATGCGACATTTTTTACAAACTTTTAGACGTTTTTTGTGATGTTTGGCTAGTTGTACGCTTTCTGGATGACTCTGAGTGTTTTGTTTTGTCCGGATTGTCCGGATATGTTGTTAAGGTTGGATGGATATTAGTCTGAGTCTGTGTAAGAAAATACTCTTTTACTTTTTTGTTTTTGTTTTTTTTTTTGTAGAAGATTGCACTTATTTCCAGATAGTTGGCACCTGTTTGTAGCACTAAACTTAAGGCTTTGTCTTGGTCGGTGAAGGTGTAGTGGTAATGAGTTCTGCTTTTCCCCGTCAAAATTTTGGTTAGTTTTTTTATCTTTTAATATTCACGCAGTCAAGTGCAGATGCTTAGGAAACTCGGCAGTTTTTCCGGGTATTAGGTTTTAGATAGTTTCAGACTAAGATCAGATGGGTGTCGCGAAATTTGTTGCTTGTTTGGACCACAAATCATACAATAGAAGATAAGTCAATTCCTTAAAGAAATTTTGCCACGAGTTTTTGCGCCTTTTTTGGCTCCTGAGAAAAAACTTTAAGTTTGCAAAACGGTCGCCTAGCGACGCTATTTTTAAATATTGCCATTTTTTTTCCTTTTTATTTTTGGGCTTGGGACCGACAATGGCGTTGAAAATGGCAAATTAATTTTTGCATACATTATAAACTAAAAAAACTGATGCATCAAAATAATTGGAACAAAGATAATATGGTTTACTATAAAATTAAATTTATATTTATGGCACATGCTTTGTTGACAATGTGAAAATATTTGCTCCCTTTGACGATTTTTAGAAGAAAATATATATATCCAGTTATAAAGCTATAATATACTTACAAAATGGCGCTTTACATTTATATTTATAAATACCTAGTTGTAACACTACCTGTGGCCATATTTGCTATATACATACCTATTGATACCTCCAGGCTTGGACTGCTTGCATTTAAACAAAGCCTGGAAGTTGCCGACTAAGTGACTTGTAAGAACTTTGACCTATGCAATTAAATGTTAAATGGTTATATTATGGATTGCGTAATGTTGGCGATTAATAACGCACAGATTAAATTCTGCTTGGTATATTTATTAGAGCGTGTACACAGAACGAACGTTGACAAACACAATAATTTAGTATGAAGTTATTTATGACAAGTATCACTCACAAACATGATACTTAAATAATATTTTATAAAGTACATAGTTATTTGGATTGTTAAATTAACTTTCAATTCTCCTTAATTTTTCAATTCACTATTTGACTTTGTAAAATATGAAAATACAAAAATTCTTTCTGTAATTTAAAATGTGTCGATTACAAGCGAATGCTTGCCAAAACAAATAAATTTTTACTAAATTTCTCCTTAATCTGCACTTTTGACAATAATATTCTATGAATTCAAATCTTCAGTCATTTTTATTTTGTCTTGTAAGTTTTTAAATATTGCTCTTGAAAGTAGTTTGGTAAGTAAATCTGCAATGTTATCTTGCGACGGGCAGTAAACACATGTTATAATACCTTTATCTATGGTTTATTTAATATGATATGCTTTCACACCGATATGTTTAGTATGCATACTAATACGTTGTTTTTTTACAATTCGTAGACAACTTTGATTATCTTCATATATTATAGTAGGAGTTTTTACACAGACATAGAAATCATTGAACAAATTTTGTAATTCAGTTTTAGTTGAACTGAGTGCAATGCAGTTTTGTTTTCTACATGACCAATTTATCATTCCACCAAAAAAGAAAATATAACCGCTATTGGGTTTTCTAGTTGTTTTATCTTCAGCAAGCAATTATTCATAAAAAATCATTTTTAAACTGATAGTTATTGAAAAATATATTTTATATTGTTTGATATATAGATATAATTAATTGGTTGCTATCATATTACTACTTATAGTTGCAAACTCTGCAGTGCTCTTTACTATTGAAGTTTACTTTGGCCTTTGATGTCGTTGACTATCCCCTTTGTAGTCCTAGGTAAGAAACTCTCTCAGGATGTTATCATCTGAGCCAGATGAACGCTAGTTTTGAACTCCTCCCATGTTTATATCTGGTTTGGAACAGACTAAAAGTAAACAAACTAATAATGCAATATAATATACTTAGTTTTTGTTATGTTTAACACCTGTCTAAATAAAGCCTGTAGCTTAATTATGATGACTCGCGTATGAAACACTTCTATTATTCAAATCATGGCAAATTGTCAGTTTCAGATAATTGTTTGAATTATTGCAAACAGCTACATGTAATATTTAATAATATACAATTATTTATACAAGTAATGTATGTTTCATTGTTACTTAATTGACATAAAATTATGTTTTATTATCATAGCGTTTTTATAATTTATTAATGTCATTATAGATAGCTGAAACATTAGTACATAGATAATCAATAATTTGATAATAATTAGGGCTATCGCTATATCCGGCATTCATTTTCACCCTTTATAAATTCATCAGCAAATCCGATTAATGGCATTGGAATATATTGTGCAATTGAATATTTTACTGTATGTAACACAGGTATTGTGTCGGTTACGGTATATGAATAATGATAATAATAGTTTTTAAATAGAAAATCAATTTAATAAAAAGAAAGCATTACATTATTCTACGGATAGTTCTATACCATATAATTTATCACAAGATAACAAAAAGGGAATAAAGTAAAAGTTATATTAATGCTGTTGAATAGAGGATTATATCCTTATACATTAAATCTATAGAAATATTTTCAAATTAATTTGACTTATTAAGTAATAATAATGTATTAATTATTTTGGGAACAAATGTTTGGTAATCTAGTTGAGTGTAATCCCTTGGCTGTATCAGGGATTTCCTTTTGGAATCTTAGCATTTATTGTGCTAATGGGAATAAGGGATTAAGCACAACACGTTTATACTTTGTGTAACATTATCTTTTCTACTAAGGAAAAATAATTTTAACATAATATTATTCAACAAATATGAAATACTAATCTACAAATAATATTAAAATAAATGAGGATATAATAGAAATCATAGTTAAAGTAATCATTTAATGACAAAATATGAATTTTAAGTAAAAAATATATAATAAACGTTAAAACAATATTAATTCTTTTAATTACTTATGTCATTTGTATAGATAATTTTTTACAAAAATCATTAGTTAAAAAATTATTTATTAGTTTTTCTCTTTTCTTTAACCCTATTGTAATTACAACATTGTGTTACTATACACTAAATAGAAATAGTTCGTAAAAATATTGCAGCACTTTTAACAATTACATAAAGTCAATTTTATTTTTAAATAGGTTTTTTTATATTGTTTTTTGCTTGTTATTTTTGGATGGCATCTTCTAAAAAAACCACAGAAATCAATAACGATAATTTCTGAAACAAGTTTGGTTAGGTTAAAACTTTTTTAATTTTTGTATAGAGTTTAAGAATGCTACGTACTGTTCTGTATTTTTTGATTTGTTTAGTCTCTGTAAACTGCGTTGGGAGTGTCGCATCTGTGGTTGTTGATGGTTCTTGATTTAATTTTAGAAAAAAATGATGTAGCATGGATTACTTGTACGTGCTATTATGCTATTGACAATAAAATTTTTACTCACTAGGTTTTCTTTTTATTGTTGATACATGCGACAAAAAAAAACGTCAACAAATATGTTATACTTCTTCTTTTTCTTCTTCTTCTTCTACTTTTTCTTATCGAAAGCCGTTTGGCTTGTGGTGACGCTTTGTTAATCCTGGTTCCGCTGTTTCTAAGATATTGATGTCTAGCTGTCTCTCCATCTCTTTAGTGGTCTGCCGAAAAGTATTTTTGTGTTTGTTTTGCCATCTTTTACAGTTTTTTCTAGGCGATCATCATCTATTTGTGATATGTACTCGTTTTACCCACGTTGTCTGCTTCGTACCCACTTTGCGATGTCCGGTGTGTTACATTTGCCCCTAATTTCTTTGTTGGGTTTGCGGTCCATCAATGTGTGACCAGTTATCGTTTGTAGGGTTTTTATTTTTATGGTTCTCAACCGCCTCTTTGTCTCTGCGGTGTCAGCTCTTCTTTTCGCTGCATAGATAAGTATTGGTCTGACACATGATTTGTAAATCCTGAACTTACTCTCTACTGATATGTGTTTATTCTTCCATATCGGTTTGCACAGGGCGCCTGATAGTCTTACTGCCTTGTTGCTTCATAACGCTGTCTTTGAGATCTCCGTACAAAATAATCTCTACCCCAAGATATTCGAATGGGGACACTTGTTCGATAATTTGATTTTGTACTACCACTTTGCACCTTATTGGTGATTTTGAAATGACTAGGCTTTTGGCTTTTCTTGTAACAATTTTCATATTGACTCTATTGCATGCTGCTTTGTATGTGTTTAGCAGCCGCTGTAGTGCCTCTTTTGAGTCTGCAATGATAATGGCATCATCAGAGTAGCACACGATCTTTATGACAGTCCTGCCTAGTTTGTATCCGTAGTTTTTTCTATCCAGGTTTCCTATTATTTTGTTCATTAGCCTGTTGAAAATATGTGGGCTAAGACTGTCGCCTTGTCGTATACCTACCTTGATTTTAATTTTTATTTCTTACCCGTTTGCAGTCTTTAGTTTTGTCTTATTGTCTGTGTTCAGTTGTTTCACCGTTTCTATTATATTTGGATGGATGTTTACCGCCTCTAGGGTTTTCAACACGTTGGAAAGGCGCACTTTGTCAAATGCTTTTTCGAAGTTGACAAAGCAGAAATAGGCAGGTTTGTTGAATTTGATTGCTTTTTCAGCGATTTGACAAATTATGTAGATGGCGTCTGTTGTTGAATGATTTTTCCTGAACCCTTGTTGTTTTTTTTTCATTGTTGCATTTTTTCCGATATTGTTTGCCAAGAGTTTTGTAAATATCTTTAAAGTGTCTAGCAGGGTGATGCATAGGTAGTTATTTGGGTCGTCTAATCTACTTTTCTTGTGTAATGCGATGCTTGTGCTCTGTTTCCAGTCTTGTGGCACATGTGTTTTAGAAAGGATTTTATTGATCAGCTTTGCTAATTGTTTTGCTAGTGGTTGCCCTCCATATTTTAGGAGTTTGTTTCTGAAGTTGTTTTGGCCTGGTGCTTTTTCGTTTTTTAAACTTTTTATAGTTGCATCCGTAGATGTTGACATTTTGCTCAATTCACCGTCTTTTTGTGAATACAATTGCTTTCAGAATTTTACCAGGTTTTGCGACTTAATGGTACTTATCTGCGCTGTTTCATTGATCTCTTTTCTGAGTCCTCTCAGGAGCTTCCAAATTCTTTTTAGTGTACTATACATGTCATTCTCCATCTCTCTCTGAATTCATCCCAATGGTTTCTTTTAATGTTTTGGATTTGATTTGTGGTTTTGTATCTTATAGCTATGTATTGTTCATAATCGTGTTGCGTTTTTGTAGATTTGTATTGCAGGTGGGTTTGTTTTTATTCCTTTCTAGGATTTTGACTTCATTTGTAAACCATGGTTTTGGACTGCTTTTACAGGTCGATGTTTTGTTAATGGTTCTTGTCGCCAAAGCTTCTTTTGCAGCCTTGTTTATATGTTGTTTCAGTTTTTCCTATGCATTATGTGTCATTTTGTGTAATGGGATTCATTTGTATGTTATCAGCAAGTCTGCGTTGGTATAGGGCTTTTGTGCTTTTGTTTCTGAACGATTCAATGTTTATTTTTTTTATCTTTCCGCCTTGTTTAGATCTTGTGCGTTGTGGAAGATCTAGCAGTATTTTTCCTAGAACCAAGTTGTGGTCTGACCTTATGTTAGGAGATGTTAGAACTCGTATATCAAGAACTTGCTCGGGTCTTATGTTTTTGTTTGTATTTATATAGTCTATTACTGATGTTCCTTGTTCTTGTGTGAAAGTCATCTCATGTTGTGGTTTGTGTTCAAAATATGTACTGCATATTTGCATTTCATTGTGTGCACAAAAGTCAGTTAGTGTTTCACCTCTGCTGTTTTGCGTTAGTTCATTAAATTGATTCTTGAGCCCTGGTATGATAGAGTTTCCTACTCTGGCGTTTAGGTCGCTTAAGATGATCACAATGTCTTTGTTTGTTATGAGTGACGGTAACCATTTCCTGCAGCTCTTCATAGAACAGTGCTGCTTCTTCGTCGTCCGGTTTACTTGCATCAGGTGCATACACCGCAATTAAGTGCAACTTTTGTGGTTTGTTGGTCTTTATTGTTATGTGGAGGATCCTGTTGCTATCGTATGTTATATTTTATACTATTTACTTTAATCAGTGTTATTATTAATATACAACCAAAATGTAGTATAATTTGCTTTATAAGTTTGTAAGACGATGTTTTTAAATAAGGACGTTTACTTTAAAATTGCTCAGTTTTTATTAGAAAAAAAATTTATAACTGCATTTTAAGGCAAAAATTACTGTAATGAACATGTAAACTTAAACAAATTTGAAAACTAACATTATTACTTGTAAATCATTATACTACTAAATCGAGTAGTGTATGGTTTTTATAAATGCGGTGACGTAAGTAAATGATAAACTACAGTATTTTATTATCAGAAAAAGTTACAACATGTTGGTAACACAAACATGAAGTAGAGAGCATAAAAAAAGCAAATTTATTTTGTCAGGCTATATTGGAAATTTTTATTAGTCTACTAATAATGTAAAGTTATCTAGAGAGAGTTTATGGGTAGCAAATTTCTTCAAAAAATTAATTCATAAATTTAGTTGCAAAATTTTAATAAATTTTTCATGGTTTTTAACTATAATAATACTTTATTGACGGTATAATCTTACCATTTACATCTACATCAAATATACATAAACAATGATGTTTTACAATACAAAAATAAAAAATACAAATATACCATTCATAAAAACGCACATATTAGACATTAGTCAGCATGACTTAGCTGACTTCTGAACGTAGATTTAGAGACACAAAATACATTAATATCAGTTGGTAAATTATTTGCAAATCTACACATTCTACCGAGTGGATTGTTGAAACCATAATTAGTAGAATGAGTAGACTCGCGAAGTAATGAAGAATGTCTGCTATGTCTATTATTAGGTGCTACATGGAATAGAAGAGTACCAAGTAGCTCCGGACAATCAATCTCAGACATAATTAAATTACGCAAGAACGACAAATCAGCTCTTTTGCGGCGAATCTTCAATGGCGGTAGATTGTACAATAAAGCAATGTAGCAGTAATCATAATTTACAGATAATATGCCGGATTTATAAGACAATAAACGACAAAACTTTTTTTGAATTTGATCAATACTACGGTTATGAATTTCATAAACAGGACTCCAAACTGACGGAGCATACTCTAAATGCGAACGCACCAAAGCACAATATAAAAGTTTAAGTGTACTGACTGATAAATCCGCGGACATTCTATATACAAATCCTAACATTTTTATGGCACGATTGCACATGATGTTTATATGTTCAACAAATGTAAGTTTATGATCAAAAATAACGCCTAAATCTTTTATTTGTGTGACTTTGTCTAACACTTTAGTGTCAATTATATAGTTAAAAGAAATTTTACTTAAAGTTTTATGGAAACTTATTGAAAAACATTTATCAGCATTAAAAAATAATTTATTAATAAAACACCAAGTATTTATAGAATCCAAGTCCAGTTGTAAAAGATGGCAGTCATTGAGAGATGATATTCTTCTATACATTTTTAAATCATCCGCAAATAAAAGAAATGACGATGAATTAATATACTGTGGGATATCATTAATGAAAAGCAAAAATTAAATTGGTCCACAATGATATCCTTGAGGAACACCAGATGAATCAAGAATGGGCTGTGACAAAAAGTTGTTAACTTTTAAACACTGCGTGCGATTTTTTAAAAAGCTGAATAACCAGGAAGTCACATCATGATGAAATCCCAGAGCACTGAGCTTGGCAATCAAAATATTATGACTCACACGATCAAACGCCTTTGAAAAATCGGTGGAGATTGAGTCAACTTGTACTTTAGATTCAAATGCATTTAAAATATCATTTTCATAACAAAGTAAATTAGTAAGTGTGGAACGCCCTTCACGAAATCCATGCTGCTCTTCTATTAAGATGCTTTTGCACATCCATTGCAACTGACTAGTTACAATTTTATCGAACATTTTAGGTATAGCAGATTGAATGCAAATGCCTCTATAGTTAGTGATATTCTCTTTGACTCTAGATTTAAACAAAGGCGTAATATAGCTTTGTTTTTATATTTGAGGAAATTTAGTTTCATTCAATGAAGCATTGAAAAGTAAGTGCAATGGCTTTGCAATAGAATAAATGCACTTTTTTAACAGTAAAGAGGGAATGCCGTCGGGTCCAACGCTTAAATTACATTTAAGGTTTTCAATTCCCTTAAAAACTAATAAAATTTTTTGAATGTATTACGTTATTATTAAAATTAAACAATGGAGTTGGATGAGTTTCGTTATCATAGACTGAAGAAAAAAAATATGCAAATTTAGTTACAAAGTCGTTCCCATTATTACAAGTTTGATCTTTATAATGCATTGTGGCTGGAAAACCATTAGTTTTTTTGTTCTCATTAACAAATCTCCAAAAATGTTTTGGATTATTTTGAATTTTACTTTCAGTTTGTAAAATATATTGCTCGTATTGATGAGCACTGAGATTTTTGCACGTAGTACGAATAGATTGGAATTCATTATAGTCCGACAATAGTTTTGAAGATTTATAACTATAACAACATTCTAGTTATAAAAACTTGAAGAGCGTTACTTAGGTTTGCAGCATTATAACAAAAACAATATCTTTGTTGTCATTTCTGTTTTCACATAAAGCAATAAAGTGCATTTAAAAGTACGCATTTATTTTTATTTGGCTATTTCCAACTATAATTTAACTAAAATACTTTGACAAAACATAGTTTGATTCTTTTTAAATGTACTAGTAAAAAAATAAATTCATTATCAAATTATATGTTAAAGGAATAGAAGGGATTTTTTTAACGCACGTGGATTTCAAAATTGTTTTAAAACAACAATTGGTAACAAATTTATAATAAACGTTAGTTACTTTTATTATATTGAGGTAAAATTTTGAAAAATTTAACACTGACGTTAAACTGGTGCATGAGAGGAAAAGATAATCTAGAGCAAGTTGGGAATTTGCATATTTTGTAGTAGGGCGTCAAGCACAAAATAGCTCCAAACTTCCCAGAACAGTAAAAAAAATGTATTAGTTAACATGGGTGCAATAAACAAATCTTTATTGGCTTGGGTATTGGGAAGGTAGTTCTAACTTATAGCAGTTTTACTTAATGACTACATGTTTTTTGCGTGTGAAGAGAAGATATATTAAAAGACACTGAGCAGCCCGTAATGTCCAGTAATGTCAGGTTTTTACTGGCTAAAAACCACATTTTTCTTTTTTCTTTCTCTGAGGTGATTGGCTTGGCTGGTACTGCGGTTTTGCCGGACTTATTGCACACCTTTGTGATGTGCGATAATAATTACACAAACAGACGGAACCTGGTGTTTAATATAAAATTTGAACCTTATTAGTAGAGTGGTTTTATTAGTCCGATACTTTTACGTCGTTTAGATAAGAGGACTACCGTATTTAATATTTGTTTATAACTAGTTTGTTTGCATTTATAAACCGTTCTAATTGAGCAATAAAAACTTGGTACTACACAAGCTAGAAAACATAAATTAAATGTTATTATGTGCAGCAGCTAAAGATTATCTAAAACAGATAAAAAAAAATAAAAAAGATTAAATAAGAATAAGTGAAGACAATTATAAAAACAAGCTGTTTAAATTACGAGATGTACAAATGTAATAAGTTAAATGAGTTTTCATTTACTTATTTAACTTACTACAAATGTGATAAAAAACATAGTATATTGTTTTATTATTTCATAAATATGAATGATCACGCAGTATTTGTCACAACCATCAATTATATCCCAATAGCATGGCTTTTTTCATTTATTTTTAATGCAAAAACTTGCTATGACCGCTGCTGAGTAGGCTAGTGTTCGACGTGATTGGTTTTTAAAAGGTCTTGACATCAGTTCTCTTAATTTGTCGTAAATTATTTGTGAATTTGTTAACCGCGGTGACTTCTTTGTGGCATTATGGTTTCAACTATGAACTAAGTCAATTAAATTAGAGTATAAAAACGCGACAAATAGCTTGTACATGATTACTTAAAATTAACTATTTTTGTCGTTGTAACAAAAATAAATTTACGACAATAACAGACATAGTGCAAAATTTAATCATCTAATGTTATAGCTTGATGAAATAAGACTAGTAAAATATAAGGCATACACATAATTTTTTTAATTTGGTTGACAAAAAGTATTGAGTTTACTGAAAAGGTTGACAAAAACTTGAGAACAGCAACAAGACGGCACATTACACAACTATGGATTTTTATGTTTTTAACATGTTCCTTTAGGAAACAAACTATAAAACATTTAAATTTAAATCTTTGCGTTTTTACATGCATGCGTAGAGTTGCCATTTGTATTAAGAAAAATTTACCGTTTACAAAAAAAAATGCAGATTTTGAAACTTACTTTTTGGTGGGCGCTTTTAACGCCTACAATTTGCAAAAAAAGGAATACGAAACTATATGAGGTACTCTTTAATTAAGGCGATTTTTACGTGTATTGAGGAATTTTTTATTACAATTAAAATTATGTTATATTTAAATAGATATCAAAACCGCTATGATGGTTTTATATTATCCAAACGCAGAGATAATTAATTAGGCCAAAAAAAGAAGATTTTTTAAAATGTTTTAAGAGACCCCTGACGCAGAAAAATACGGTTGTCTTAAAAAAAGCAATAGATTACGGTTTGCAAAATTCTTAAAAGCAAGAAAAGATAATAGAAGAGTGATTACGCCATAATTACGACAAACATTTGGTTGGCTAAATGTGGAAAAATGTATGGCAAAATATTTGCTTTTGTTGTTTCCATCCCACTGGTCAACGGACGCAATGTCACTAACGCGGCGAGTTGGAAGAGTTTGAAACAGCTATTAACGGTATTGGTATTTTGATTTTTTTTGTATAACAACAGTTTTTTTTTTGCATATGTTAAAGGAAACGTAAAAATTTACACGCTAATGTGGAAACGAGGCGTCTATCAAAATTGCTAAAGAGATAATAATTTTCTTCCATAACCAAGCAAGTATCCAAACAACGTCAACAGTATTTACTGCGTCAGTAAAATTATGAAAAAAATGATCAACAATTGCCTAGTAGAAAGAAAAATTATTGAGTGTTTTTTTTTTACTTAGACGTATGACTAATTATCGAGGTAATACATTTTTAGTTGTTTTATTAGAGATTAAACTTAAATTATTAGTAGAAACTATCTATTCTTAGATTTTATGTTTAAAAAATAGTGTTTTATAAAGGTTAGTAAAATCCGAATAGTAGCAAGAGAAACATAGTTTGGCAAAAAAGCCTTGAAAATTAAAAAATACACTACTTTTCTAACCTTTACAAAAAATAAAAAATAAGGACACTTATATATAAGAAAAACCAGTATAAAAAATTATTATACAGGATATATCTCTAAACTAAAATCTACTTTTGTTACTCTGCTAAAACATTAAAAAAGTAAATGCTAAAAGTTGTAGCGAATATCGTCTTATTAACTGCATAAAGCCATGCGTTAAAAATATTCTTATGTATTATACACACTCTAAAATAAAAAATGATAAACCATCACATTGAATACACCAAGTTTTTTATCAGGAACAAATTCGGTACAAGGGAGCCAATCTTTTCTATGCAAGTTTTAACCCAAAAATGATTAGATCAACGTTTATGCTTGTTTCATAGATTATAAAAAGGTATTTGACAATGTTAAACATAGATAGTTAGATAAAATGCGTAAAAGAACTGACATTGACAATAAAAACAACCGCATTATCACAAGTTTTTTTTTTATTATTAAGAATGCATTTTTTTATTAATTCTGTTCAATCTACATCCCGAGAACGGCGGACTGTCTGCGCACAAGAAATAAAAAATATATTTTTCTTTAAAATCTATACACTTTTGCATCCGATAAAACCAATCTTCAAATCAATTTTGCCACTCTGAGTGAGGTACCTCCAAAACAAGTGATTTAAATGCTTCAATGGCTTCTTCAGGCGATGAAAAACGCTAGCTACGCATTTTATTTTTGATATGTGAAAGTAGGAAGTAGTCATTGGGAAATAAATCAGGCGACTATAGGCAGTGAGTCATTCATTGGATGTTGTTACTGGTCAAAAACTCTACAGTTCGTCGTGCTGTGTGAGCGCTTGCATTGTCATGATGAACAATGATTTGCCGGTTTATGTTGTTCCTTCTGATTTCAGCGATAACTTCCGGCAACAAATTGAAATATACCAGTCAGCATTAACTGTTCTTCGATCCTCTAATGCAACAGTTGCAACATGAAAGGTGCATGGACGAAATTCGCAAAGATCGTCATCAAACGTTGGTCTTCCACGTTTGAATTTTGCAAACCATTTGTAAACCATAGTTTTGGATAATGTTTTATCCCCAAATAACAAACTAAATTTTTCCACACATTGCTGCGGTGTTAAACCGTATCGAAAATCATAAAAAATCATCACTTGGAAGTCACGGTTCGAAATATTTTTTTCATACAATTATTACTCTCGTTAAATTTTGTTGAAACGAATCCAAGCAGTTTGAAATCGAACTGTCAACTGAATTATAGGTAAAAAACGTAAAATTTTACGATTATGACAATCGCAGAACGCTGACAATACGGGCAGTACTTCATTCCGCAAACTTTAGCAGTGCCCCTCGTATCTTCTATAAATAAACTCAAAGCTTTTAAGTAGGTGTTTAAGGGAATGCTTTGGGTTTAAATTTTGAAATAACAAATACCAATTCTTTCAAAATAAAAAACACAAAGAATTGGAAGGAAATGGTTTTTCTGGTTACAAAACCTTTAAGAATAGTTCGGAATTGCTTTTACATGAATACAATTTGCACAAAACTGAACAAATTTTTAAACATTACTGCTTAATAATTTATGTAGTTTTATTGTTTAAGCAAATTTGGATAAAACGGTTTTAATACCAACAAAAGCAATGTTCATTACAATTGCGCATAATAGAGCGAAATCGTTTTTGTGACTCACTCGTATTACTCATTGAATTGAAGACGGCAATTTTTTGACAATGTTTATGTCTCTAGTTTTGCTGCCATATTGCTTAACATATGCTTAATATATTCAATAATGTTTTTGGGCTATAACTTGTTGCAACTTCTGCTAGATATAGCAAATTTTTCACAGTTCTAGTCAATTAAGGTGACAAAAATATCTTGTATTATTATTAAAAATATTGCATTTTGCTTTTTTTTAGTTTTTATGTTGACAATTTGGTGATATTTAAGGTACCAATTAGCATTTTTTCTAAAATACTTAACTTTTAGTTTACCATAAACAAAGTGAGCAGCGAGGTAGAGGCTTTTTGTTTTTTAATTAAATAAAAAAATTGTCTTCATGCATTGACGCTGAAAAGCCATATTTGGTTTATTAAGACATTAAAAACACTTTAGCATATAAATGTATTTTGTTTGCCATGGTGATCCAGTTTTTTTAATTGGTTTGCTGAAGTGTTTTGTTTAATTTGTTTTTTATATATAATTGATTGATGCATAATCAGCCGTTTTTAAGTTTGGAGATTGCTTTGTGGATGTTTGAAAGTTATAACAGACAAATTTGGACACTTTGTTCAGTTTTTTGAGATGACAAACAATTGAAGAAGTGTTTTTTACAGCTGTCAGAAGGGCCTGGTTATCAACGTTCAAAGATCAACTTCTTTTTGACTGGTATAACCATCTTTAAAGCAACAAACCACTTTTGGCATGTAATTTTGCTTTAAATTCTGTTACTAAAAAGGCAGTTGAGATTGCAAAATAGCTCAGCAGTTTTTCATCGTTTTTTAAAGCGTTACATCATCATATATGTTTGTAGGGTTTTCAATGAACATTTTAATTAATTTGCCGTATTAACAAAATATAATATGACAAATGTTAAGTAAACGCCAAACAAAACAGAAGAACGCATGGAAAACGGCGGATAATTATGCATTAACCTAATACATGGTTTCTATTTTAGTTTAGATTTAAAAAACTTGCTTGCTAGATAAAACATTTGATAAGAATAACTGCTTAGGTTTAATTATTAAAAAAGTGGTACATTATATGTAGACCTTCAGCAACGTTCTGCAATAAAAAAAAAATATATGTATTGAATTGAGACAAAAACATAAAATTGAGCCTACAAATAATAAAACCAGTGCAAACCAAAAGATATGTTTGCCTAAATTAAACTAATTTGGATCAATTGGTTCTTAAAAATGATTTCAAATTTAATGAATTGATCGCATGCAACACAATAGTAAAAAAAATGGTTTGTTGTTATACTGTAAGACTTTCTTTTACAGTTTATTTATGATCTGACTTGTTACATACATCTTCCTAAATATAAAATGTATGTATTTTGCTTACAGACTTTTTGAAATTTGTTTGGCATTATTGAGACGAATTATGTAGATCATCATGATCCTCTGATTACGCTGATGCAGACGCATTAGCTTCTTCTCTGCCCGTAATGCTGGTAACTTACATTACAGGTGGACCTACAGTTTTAAGTGCACTTTTACCACTTTATGGTTATTAATCTATTCCGGACCAAAGAAGGATCTTAGTCATGAAACCCTACGGCCACAAAGCTGATTGGAGAGTGGAAAAGCGAATGATCATTTAATTTAAAATAGTTTCCGTTGTCAGATTTAAACTCACGATCTTCGGTACAGCTGTTGGATGCTAGACATCTCTATTTCTTGCTATGTAGGTATTGGAGGCAATAAACAGACACATAAAGCACCTATTATGACAAAATAAAGAAGAAAATAAGCTTTCCGTGACGGTGTCAAAGTTTGTTAATCAACGTAGATTGGGGCAAAAAATAAAATGTATTATTGTGTTGGTTGCGCAAAGATATATATTAATTTGTTACAACCTGATACTAAAACACATTTTGGAAACATACCGAATTTACTTTTTCTACTGTATTTGGTTTTGATTTTTTAATGTGGAGTCTATTCTGTCAAATAAAGTAGTCAGTCAAATAATGAAAAATCAATAAAATTTCTACAAAACGTTAGACATTTTAAAAACGTTAGTTTTCACTGTTTAGTTATCTGCTTATTTGATTAAACAATGTTATTTTATAGATCAAAACACCGTTGCAATTTATTTTTATTTATTGTATATGTTATGGATATGAATTGGTCATTACAAACAATGCCCGAGCAATTTAATTAATACTGTCCAAACGTAAAATATGCTTAATGACATAAGAATTTATATATGTAAAAGTTAAACTAATATAAAATTAATGGTAGTGGCCGTTACTATGTGATAGTTATTTTAAGATAAACAAAACACATTTACTATGTACCATATTACGAATATATTTAAAAACCGTAACATGTTCCAACCTTTTACAAGACCATCATAAGACGGTGAATTGTTTGTATCACCGTCTGATGATGCCCTTGTAAAAGTTTGAATATGTTACGGTTTTTAAATATATTCGTGATATAGTACATAGTAAATATGTGTAGAATATTTTTATTGGGCTTTTTACATTGTTTACATTATTATCAATTTATCACTATAATCATAACATATATTTAGGTTCTATGAAAACATTTATTATAAATTAGAGTTTAAAATAAAAAAAATATTGATGAATATGAAAACAAAATTAGAAACTTTTAATAATTCAACTTTACATCTTTATTTACATTTTGCCCAAGGTATTGTTAAATTAAAATTAAATAAAAAAAGTATTACTTGGTGATTAAATTCCCTTAACTAATTATATCTGGATCAATTATATCTGCAAAGACATTCATTATAAAAGAACAATTAAGTCCTTTAAATATGCTTGATAATTCTCTCAAAAACATAAGCAATTAATTCAAATAAATATTTTACAAACGCGATTATAACCGCAAGCAAAATCGGATTATTTACTGATGATAAAATATTATTAAAGCCGTGTATATTAAAATTAATTGTTATTTATATACCAATATATTGTAATTTACAATTTATAACCAAATAAATTAACAAACTGCAAACTGAAATGAGCAAATATTCATTCAATATATCATTTTTTAATTGAAACGTTTTGTTGCGTATCAGATAATACTCTCTCATAATTGGTACACATATTGAATACGATCGAATTGATGAAAAAACTCATGTAGTATGGATGGAAATGAATAGGGATGAGCAAATGAATTGGCGTTTGAAATGTAAAATTTTTAATTAGAATAGATTGTTATTTAGTTTTCAATTTGATAAAAGTTTGGCAAACTATTATTTTTATTGATTTGGCAAAGGTTTGTGATGTGGAATATTTACTCTTAATAAATATTTATAGAATAAAAAAAATAGATAAATTTTTGTATGCTTATTTTTTTGCGTTGTATCCAATGTTTGTTACGGATGCAGGGTAACATATCATTCGGGCCAGAGTTGATACAAATTTTAGTTTTTTTACAGAAAATGAATTAATTTCTATTTTTAATAATATATTTTCACAATCTTTTAACAAAGTTCGATCACTTTGGAAACCGCTGTTTCCGTTTTACCAACTAGATACGTATTTATAAATATGACAAACAAAAGAGTAATGGATAGAGGAAACAGAAGAGATTTATGAAGCTAACATTATAGTATTTGGTATTATAACCTAATTAATTAATATGTGACAAATGACAAACTTTGATGATAAGCCTTAATATGTTAAGATCTCTAACTATAGGATTTTGTTTACGCTAAGGAACGTATTGTATTCTTAGATAGTGTCATATTTGGCATTGCAGGAAAAAAGACGCTTTGATCTTAGACTACGCAAAATAACTTGATTCAAAGAGACTTTCACATTATTACAACTGTTTTTAAGGAAGTAGATAGTGAACCACAAAAGGTTAGATCATAAAGGCAGAAGAATACCGCAGAACCGTTATTTAAAAAACAAATTTTTTTAAGATTATTGATTTTTACTTGAGTTTTACAAGTTTGTTTTTAAATCAAATTAATCATTTGTTAACTTTATTTTAAAACTATTAACATAGTGTTATTAACACGATGATAAAATCATGTTAATAGTCTATAAAAATTAATAATAAAGTTGAAAGTTTTTTTTTTTAATTAATATTATTAGTAAAAAAATTTCATTGGGCAAATAATTTTTTTTTTTATAGTAACTATCTAATAAAGTAAATATGCGAGTTTAAGTATGTTGATTTTTTTAAATTTAATTAAATCTGAATGAGGCCGATTCTTGCTTTTAATTGAAATCTTGGTGAAGTGAAGAAACGTCGATTTGCCAGTGTGTAGAATTATGTTTGTTTAGTGAAACATGAATAAAGTTGGAAAGATTTTATGAGTTTGTGCTCTTAAAGCGCTCAAATAACAAGAGGCAGTTGAATTTATGTGGATAATTACTTTTGAAGGAATGAGAGAAAATTTCACGCTTGTATATTTACGGCCCACAATTCAAGGCGACTTTGTTAGTCGGATTGCACATCGCGACATATTTACTGCATACATTTCAACTGCTATCGATTTTATATGAATATAATGAAATTCATTTTTTGTTAAAATGATATGATAATATTCATTTACATTGCATATTCACATATTCGAATATTTTAAAAATATTTTAAACATGGAAATTTGAATTAAACAATATGAATTTGCAAATTTAATTATATTGTTGTATGCTTTATTTTATAATAAATATATAATTTTTTTGTAAAATCTTATAGTATTTATGTTACTTTTTTGTAGCGTAATATTTTCAGAAATTACAATAGATTCTAAATTATCTTGGCGTTTACAAATTAAACAAATTTATAAGAAACTTTATCAAGCTTTTTATGGCATCTTACAAATTAAATCGGTACTTAACAACAAATCTATTATGGTAATATATTATGGAATGGATTACTCACATGTGTTACAATATAGTGGTAAAGTGTTTATCGGTTGATTTGAATCGTGTTTTTGTTCAACAAACGCGCATAATAAACTTTAAATTAAAAACCGTGAAAGTTGTAAACAGTGCTTTATAAATAAAAAGTTATTGACATTGCTTTCTACATGCATATTTAAATGTAAAAGTCACGTACAATAGAATGTATCTCAATTTGAATTAATCTCATCTTGTTATCATTTTAGTACACAAAAAGCTGATTACTTCTGCATTCTAATTCATAAGACGCGAAAACACAAAAAATTAACTTCTGTGCGTAAAAATTTATAAGTTAAGGCCAAAAATGAAAGTTTTAACCGAGTATAAAATATTTAAAACTGAATTAAAAAACTTTTAGTGTCTAAATGTTATTATATCGTACATGATTTTATTAATGATGAACTGTAAACTATGTTTTGTAAATATTGTATTTTTAAATGTGACTTTGTGACTATTATATTTATTACACAATGGCTAGGGGGAGCTTTTAGGAAATTCAGCTGTCAGAGGTTATTCACATATAGTCAAGTCGTGGAGGTACTGACAACTGTAGCATGCTTGGATTGTTGTGTTATTTACATACTGGCAGTTGCGGCCTTGAGATTGTGTGATAACAGTGTATCTGGCAGTAAAGCCTTATATATTCGTAAGTGCTGGTTTTGGAGATACAAAATAACTGCAAAAGATTTTTAAACTTACACAGTCTAGTTGGGTTTTGGCATACACTGGTATTAAAGAATACATTGGGCAAGTGTTAATTAAGTGACTAGCATTATTAAATATTATGTATTAATGTTCTGGCATCGCGACCTATTGGGTTTTTTACTAGAGAAACCTTCTATATTTTCTAATTTTATTGAATATATAAATAGTTGAGTGCAGCTTCAATGCGAGAAGACAATATAAATCGAATCGACACAAACAGAGGGAAGTGGGTCTGATGAATTGACATCAAATAACGGTTTGGCAAAAAGCCGTTAAAACAATTAGTGTTTAACTAATTAATAAACGACGTTTACGCACGTTGTGGTAAATAAGAAGTTTAGCGTTTGTTGCGTCAGTTAAATAAACAAACAAATTTTTATAACAAATGTTAATTTCTAATATCTCAATTGTAGCTGGTCTATTAGCATCAATCAATAACTTTGCGTAGCTCTACAAGATATTCCTTAATTTTTCTTTCAAATCTTGTTTCTATTGATTGAAATCAATTGATTGATTGGAAATGGCTTAATGAAAAAATCTGAATGCGGAAGAAAACATTTTCAGTGGTTTGAGCAAAAACAAATTTTCAATTTGTACACTTGACTCATACATGGCTATATAAATTGGTATAAAAGCTATTTTCACAGATAACAATGTAATATGTTTTATCGGGTTTAATAATTTTTTTTTAATTTGTTCAAATAAAATCGTTTTATTTTAAAACGTTGTTGTTGGTTTAAGCAGCTTAACTTCAAAGATTACAATACAAAAGGTTTTTCTCGTTTTTGTATAACTGTAAAAGACCAAATAAAAAAAAAATATGTTGTTCAAATGACGAAAGAACTATATTTTGATTTATAGGTTTTTTGATCTGGCGGCCTAATTATCAGTTAGACGAAATCTACAGAAAAAAATGGACTGTATTTTTTGGACAAATAACTATGTAAAACCTATGAGATGACTGTTTACTGAACAAAAAAACTAGACTATTAAAAGCATTTTTGATACTAAAATTTAGTAGTTATAACATTTTGTTTTAGAATACCTTTATTATAGTCCGGAAGCTAGTAACAAAAAAGTGCAAGAGGTTAGGAAAGGCTGATATTTTGAGATCGGACTGTTTATCGGTCATAGGACGCCTCTGCAAAGTCAGCACCCTAGGTGTAATTTTAACACCTTACATAACGTACCCAAAAATTGTTTTGGAAAAGCCGAAAATTATCGGCAGATAGTCGATGCATTACAAAACTTTAATCAAGCAGTCAGACAGTAATAACCAAACGCACGGCGTCAGCACAGTTGCGTACATGCTACAAGAACTAACTTAATGCAAATGATTTGAAAAAGCTGAAATTTGGAAATATGTCAAATCACGAAATTATATTCATAAAACAAACAGTAAGACATAGTTTTTATAAAAACCCAGTCAGTCAGCACTCAATTGAAGTCGTGATAAGGCGCACGTCAAGAAATTAAAAAAAAAATCATTTATTGGTAGAACTATGCAGCAAATGCAGTCAACAAATACGTCACGGCTTGTTCTCAAACAAGGTACAAACAAATATATTATAGTTTGATAGCAAAGTGTTTTTGTTGATAGCAATTATTAATATATACAAATAATTGTTTTTCAGTATTAAATACCATCACGCTGATCCAAAGCAAACTACTTCTGAATGTAATTTACTCTTTTCGAAAAAATTAAGCAAAGATACTAGTGACGTTAAAGATGTAACAGACGTAGAAACATGCATTATCTGTGATAAGGCACAAAAGAAACATAATGGAGGTTGGCAATCACTGCATACATCAGGAAATAATAGTACCGCAGCTAGGATTGTAATATGTGCCACTAAAGCTAATCATTTGAGATTGCTACAAAAAATTGATGATTTTTTATTTTTTTGTTTGACCGCATATTACAGAATTTGCTTAACTGATTTTGAACGTCAGTGTGAGCGCAGCTACGCTAAGGAACGTACAGAATATCACAAAGCGCGAGATTGTCATAAATTAACTTATGAAGAAGTATGTAATTACGTTGACAAATTTGTCATTAAAAACAAATCAACCGTTTATCTTACGCTGCTACGGACGATCTATATCAATTGTTTAAATTGTCAGTACAGATATGTCTTTGACGCCTCACCAAAAAAGTATTATTGGGATTTTCTCAAAAATAAATTATCGGAAACATTTGCCAATAAAATTAAAGTTATTTTACATAAAAACAAAAAAATAATTGTATTACAGTGCATAACACCAAAAATTTTACCGATTTTTATGCAACATTGTTAAGCTGTACGGACTCACGACGTCAAGCTAGTATTAAGCGGCAGCAACTTATATCATCATTTGCGCAAGCCGCGATTTATGCAGTTTTCAGCGGACGTATAAAAACTGGAAGGCACGTAACACTTGCAATAGCTTTGAAAAGCTTGACTAGTAGCAGAAATGTCGATAATATTATTAACGGAAGCAACTTATGTTGCTAGTTTTAGATCGCAAATTTGCCCGACAATATAATTACAAAACCAAAAATCATACTGGATTAGCTTTTGATCATTTTGATCGGTTTGTTGATATTTTAACTGGCAAAGACACTTTACATGATACTGTGGGAATTATATTTCAAGACATTATTGATGATATTACTAAAGAAGAAGATACTGTAGAACAATTTGGTAAAAAGTCTGTTAAAAAAAAACGGAGGCGAACCTTTGATAGTATTAACCCTAACCTAGAGCTCTATTCTAAGAAACCAAAATAGCAGGAGGTCTTACAACGATTGCCTTTAGATTAACATATCACGCCACACAGTTTAAAAACACAAAGAGAGTAAATCTTGCGTTCATGTTTACTCACAAACTTGGAATTCCTGACACCCCAATGTGGGTGAGATTTAACAGTTTGATTTATTTGGACGATTTAATAAAACAAAGAATATCTCACCTGACAACAATTAATTTATTTCCGACCAATAATGCTATCGTGCAGGAAACAATGATTCAAAGCCTCAAAATTGGTGAAGAGTGGGGGAAACATACATATATACAAGTCAGCTATGATTTTGCTATTGCTAAAATTGCTTTGCAAATACAGTCAACAGAAAGTCTTCGATTTATTTATTTATCTTGGTTCATTTCACGTTATGATGGCTTATTTTAAAGCTATTGGAAGGAGGATTGACCAATATAACGATTGATGCAAAATTATTAGCTAGTGGTTTGGTCAATGGATTCATCACGGGTAAACATTTTAACCGGTGCAATCGACTCTATCCTATAATTAGTTTGGCAATATCTATTCTACACTTCAAACGTTTTTTGAGAAAGAATGATCTTAAAATTACTGAAGATATTATAATTTATCTTGAATATTTTGGCAAAAAATGCACAAGCACTCCTGTTATAAATTACGCGCCGTTTTTAGAGATCATTGAAAAATACGAGAAATACCGTGAACAAATTATTAATAGCAAGCATAGCAAGACACCCCAGTATTTTATGATCTATGCAAAACTTGTTAAAAACTATTTATTGTTTATTGCAAGTATTTGAATTGTTAACTTCCAACTGTTCAAACATATGTTGCTCAAAATATAATTATTTTTTTTCAATAAATCAACCCAATTACACACGATGGCTTGTTAAGTATCATCACAATTTATGTAAAATTTATGACACTCATCCTGGACTCAGAAACTCATTTGAACATGATTTCTTTAGAGTAAAACGGACTGATAAAACTTTTTCAAGACAGCCGATAGACTTCTTTTTTATTTTGCGTTTTTACAGCTATTTTACATCGCCTCAGAAGTCTTACGACTTGTATGAAGGGGGTTGATGGGACCAACGGTTTATTAGGTGACTTCCGAATCACTCCCGTGGATAAAAAGCAAAGTTATTATTTTAGTCATATTCGAGCATTGAACCCCGGACTGCTAACGTGCTACGGTAACGCTCTATAACTGAGCTATCTTACCTAACACCTTGTCGCTGAAACAAACAATAAATGCAGATGCGGCAATCAAGCTGACGGGTATACTTAATTTAACAAATTTGATTGCGGCCCGTCAACGTTGGTATAAAAACCACAGCATACGATCTTCGATAATTTCAACCAACCTACAGGAAACAGGCTTAACAAAAAATCAAGACATCACGGCAGATTTGGAAAAAAACAAAATAAAAAAGAATACAGCACAATTAAATAAATTTTTTGAAAAAAATGATCGAAATTTTAATGCTTTTGATGAAAATATAGACAAGCAAAAACTTTTCAACATCTCCAATGGTCATGCTGCAAACAATTCCATAGCGGAATTTATAGTAAATATTGAAGCAAATGGTAACAATTTACGGGAAAAATTTATATCCGAATGCAAAAAAGACCCCAACCGATTTGAGAAGTCAATTAAAAGATCCAAAATTGCAACGTTTGCAAATGTTTTGAAGAAGAAAAAAATTACTGTACACGGCAAAGTACAAGAAATACGTCTGCAACGTAATTTTTTTGGACAAATTTTTGCAGTTTCTTTGGAGCTAAAAATAGATATTGAGAAAGTTCATTTCGGTTAACTCCCGTGCCGTTGTCTTTGTGTCATTTGGACGGAACAATATGCAAAACCAACAAATCCGTTTTGTTGAAATGCTTAGAATTTGAAGTAAAAGATTCCGTTTTTCCATCTCACATAGATGTAATTTTGATAAACGGGTTTTTTATTTGCATATAGTTAAAAACAATAGCAAAAGTATCGCTATAGTTTTTGATCAATATTGTTCCTCATCCATAAAAGACAATGAACACTTTCTCCGTGACACTTATGAAAAATGTAACTACCATATTAGTGGAGAAGAACAGAGTCGACTTGCGGATTTTGCAAAAGAACTCCGGAACATCAACTTTAAAAAAGCTATAGTTAACTTTCTAATATCTCATTGGGAAAGAAATGAACAAAACTATTTACGTAAATTACGATTATTGCTATAAATTACAAACTATTGATGGAATAGTAACAAAAACAATAGATGACACTTTCTTGTGTCAACTTCATGAAAAAGCAGATACAAAGATCATTTAACATATTTGCAATATTGATTATGAAGCAAACGTTTTAGTAAGATGTTCAGACACCGACATACTTGTTACTCTACTGGGAAATATGATGAATTTGAAAAGTACTTCAAAGGTTTGGATGGACGTTGGCGTTGGAAATAATCAAAGAACTATCAATGTTAGTCAACTGTACGAGAAATTAAGGGAATCAATGTGTACTGCTCTCCCTGCGTTTTATGCATTTACTGGTTGCGATTACAATCCCGCCTTTTTAAGGAAAGGAAAAAAAAACGCTATCAAAATTGTCCGAACGAAGAATTTTAGGAAACTTTCACAGATTTGAGCCGAATAAGTGATGAAAATTTTAATAAAGTCTTTGGAAAAATCGTGTTTTAAAAAAAGTCAGAAGAGTAGATTAAGCTTGGAATATACTCCTTAACAAAGCATACACGTTCAAAGACACCAACGATGTCTTTCAAATTAGTACCAGTAACGTTGACGGTTCAAATTTACCACTATGTAAAACTGAGTTAATAAAACAATTACAACGTGCTGCATACATATCAAACATCTGGAGGAACGCACATACAAATCAGCCAACTCAATTGTCTGCAGTGAAAAACGGTTGGCTAGAAATCAATGGGCAATGTGACTACGACTGTTATGACAGAAGTTATCTGCCTAACTTTATCAGTGACGTTCTAATTTAACCAAATGTTACTAATACAGGTAATTTTTGTACAAACAACTATTGATTACAGTTAAATATTTTACACATAAAAATATCATTTGACTGACTAAACATTGAATATTTCTTTATGTACAGAAAACAAATTGGGTGAAACAGACGATGTGACGGAAAAAGCAATTGAAACAGAAGGAACCTCAGACGGCTCGGATGATGATTGCGACGAAGAAAACAACGAAATTATTAGTGATGATGAAATGGAACCCTGAATAAAACATAAAAAAACACTAAATTTTTTTTTATGATAAGTAAATGTAAAAATTACGTATTGATCGGTCAAAACCTTTAATACGACAAACAGCGTGCGCGCCTATCACGACTCTAATTGGGTGCTGAATTATTGGGTTCTGATAAAAGATATGTCTGACAGTTTGTTTTATAAAGTTAATTACGTAGTTTGACATATTCCTTACTTTCAGCTTTTTCTAATCATTTGCAATAAGTTGGTTCTTGTAGCATGTACGCAACTGTGCTGACGCCGTGCGTTTGGTTATTACTGTTTGACTGCTTGATTAAAGTTTTGTAGTGCATCGACTATCTGCCGATGAATTTTCAACTTTTTCAAAACAAGTTTTGGGTACGCTAAGTAAGGTGTTAAAATTACACCTATTTTAGCGTGCCATTGCCAGGTGTCCCGACACCTGGGGTGCTGACTTTGCAGAGGCGTTCTATGACCAATAAACAGTCCGATCTCAAAATACCAGCCTTTCCCAAACTTTTGCACTGTTTTGTTACCAGCTCCCGGACTATTAGCTATATGATACAAACAACATACGTTAGAACTATGTTGCAGATAGATAGATAGACTTTGGCATTTTGTTATTAAAATAGCATAATAAAACAATAGTAGTAATTTATTTTGTTTAACTTTATGGACATACGTTATTACAATGCAACGTAACAACATAAAGTTAGAGATACGAAATGGCAATTAATATATAACAAGTTAATTTAGCTGCTATTTTGTCAAATCTTTCATATTACTTGGAAAGACATAAAGGAACTGGCATTGATAAGAGAGATGCTACAAAGTTATTATTTGGTTAAGCTACGATCTATAGGTGATAGATCGACAAAGAAATCTTAGAAAACGCGTACACACAACTCACAACAAAGTGGATTGACTACATAAAGCGCATTAGCAAATGAAATCAGATAAGGAATATCTCCAGCAATAAATATGCATATAACTGTGTGATAATAATGCGGTCTATAGTAATTGATCAAATTTTGTATTGCTACACCTGAAATCTTTACATTTTTGTTAGTTTTAACCAAAGTTTTGTTTTTTAAGCTTTTGGTTAAAAACTAAAACTGAAACTTAAATATACAAAAAATTTTGCAATACACTCTAGGCCAAAATTACAACTTATTTTGAAAATGGCAAAAATTCTAAAAATTTGATGGAAGTGCCAAAAACTAAAACCTAAATTTTGGATGGACACCCATAATGGACACTAGTTCCTATGACTTAATTATTATTTAATTTAAAACCTTTTATTTTGATAAAAATAAAAAGTGATTGGTATGCGAACAAAGGCCTTGATTATATTAAAAAATTTAAATCTAAGATAAGTTATACTTTTAGCTATATTCCATACAAAATCAAATAAATAAATTTAATTTTAAACAAACTGATTAGTTGATTTTTAGTAAAACATTAATGTATACCAAATTAAAAAAAAAGAATTTGGATTTTAAAGATTGGTTTTTAATTTTTTTAAAGTTTTTGATGAAAAAACTATAATGCCAAAAAACGGTTTTGGACTAAAAAAAGAAAAAAAATCAAAACACAGTTCTTCAAACGTTGAGTAAGATGTCTAATGCATCTGAACTGAAAAACAGAACAAGATCTTTTAAAAGCTTTATAAAAAATGATTTCTTTTAAACATTGTTTTAAAAAACATCAATTGCATAGACAAGCTATGTTTGTTGGAAAATCGGAGTGAGGTTACCAATAAATGACCAAATGAAGTTTAAGTGCAGTGAAAATAACGTTACATGTTTACAACTTATATTTATATTTTATAAAGCTTTATGAACGAGGAAAAGAAAACGCTAACCAAACAAGTTGAACAAACTTTGTAACATAAAGTTGTAGATACAAAGAGAAAGGCACTTTTCAACAAGAGATGATACAAAGTTTTTATTTAGTAGCAGCTGCAAACATTTTGAGAACTTTTTTTAGGACAACAGTCTATAGTGGTCAAAACTAGAAAGATCTATATTGACAAAAAAATGTATTTTTGGCTTTTGGTTTTATTTAAATCTTTTGGCCAAATAAAAATCTTTTAGCTACAATTTTTAAGAAAACAAAGAAATGTTTTGGCAGTGATCAAAAATACAATCTGTTTGTCAAAAACCGGTATATTGTTAAAAGTCTAAAAACTACATACAGGCTTTGACCAAAAAATACAACTTATTTGTATTCTACCATAAGTTTTGGTCGGGCACTAACAGTTTAGCTGACCTTACTAACAACTATCTATTTTTTTAGTAAACATAAAAAGTGATTGAAAAGCGTATAAAAACCCGGATTATGTTGCAAACTTAAGAAAAGAAAGCAGAAAGATTTTTATGATACTTCTCGAAAAACTGGAAATGATGTTGAACAAATTGATTTATGTTATTGTTATTTAGTGAAGCACCATATAAAGAACTAAAAAAACATTATTCTAGAACAATGATTTTTTGGCCCAGTTTGAATTAGTTGATAGCCAACAATCACCTAGTATTTTTAGAATTAACAGTGCCTTAATGGTTTTCTTACATTTAAGCTAGCTGAGTGGCGGACACGACAGCAATCTAAACAAACCCAATTTACAATTGTTAAAAAATATATTAAAACATAAATGTCAGCTGTGGCTGTCACGTAGATTTCGCTAATATGTATAGAACTGAAAATGTCCTTGGACCTACAAACGGAAAAAAGAAATATTTTTAAAGAACTTTATTTTCAAAACTTAGATTCAGCTTGGAGAAAATTGTCCGATGCAATAAGGGTAAAAAACAAAATTGGTCTTTTTAAAAAATTCAAAATGACAAATTTCTTAGCGCATATTAACCAGATACAAGTATAAAAATATCAATGAGCTAAATAAAGTCTAAATGTAGTAAACATAATTTTACTTTCTTAATGAAATTTAGAACTCAAAAAGCAGTAAGCACGAAATTTTTTTTTTATAAATTGTTAGGGAATAAAGACGATAACTGGCAAAACCAGACAACCTTTGTTGGATAAATGATTATTGTGTACAATCCTAAACAAAAACTATGTATAAATTGTGTAACTTTTGAACAACACATAGGAAATAGTTTGTAAATGATATGCTATAGTTGAATAGCTACCAATAGCGCAGAAAAGCTTCAAAATAAGAACCAGATTGCAGCAGACAATTAATGGAGTAAACATTGCAAACTAGTTCACTAGTTTGCGGTCTTGTGCAAACAATTATTGCCTAATAAGCAAGTCATTGAATTGATGCAAGTTAAAACTCAATATTAGATTAATAATTAAAGCACAAGGTTTTATAGATTTATTTGATAAGCTGCGATATGTTTCACCACACTGTGATATTATCATGCAGATGATGGTATGTTGCAGTTTATCAAATAAACATTAAAAACTCAAAAAAACGTGTAAATTTATTATTAACTTATGTAAGCATTTACAATCGCAGCCGGGCGTAGAACCTTTGACTTTACGCCAATTGAAAGATTTTTTTGATTATAACAAAAAGCAATTTAGCTAGAAATGAACACAGTAACCCAGATTTAAAGCAATTTATGTAAGAGTTTTCTATCACTGAACTGAATAGAAATAATATCAGAACAGTAACAGCGGCACCCTAAATGCCACTTCTGAAGTTAGTCATTGGTTATTACTGGAAAAAATTAATTAAAGTCAGTAAAATTTTTACAGACTGTGTAAAAGACAATGTTTAGTAACAAGTCGTTAGGGACTTTGAGCTATGATAAAAACCGAATTTAATCAAGCTTCATTTGTTGAAAATTGAGCTATTTAACATCTTGTCAAATAAATGTCTGTTTAATTTATATGATTGGAAGCCATAAACTCCACTATTAGGTTGATGCTTTTCTTATTAAGTGCATCTTTTATCATTTTATGCGTGTTTTTTTTTAAGTTTTTATTTATTGCTTCGTATTTATTACAGTGTTTTAGTAAATGTTTTGTTATTTCAGGTCTGTAATTTGGCAAATGGTTTTTTAATAGGTGTTGTTTCTCTGCTGTCGTTCTATGTCCGAAATGATTGTTGCCGTTTTTTATTAGTTGTAAATTACAATGACATGTCATGCATGAAAAACTAACAGTAATGACAAAACATAATAAACTTTGAAGTTTTATTAAAAGCTGTTTTTATTTATTCCAGGCAAAAAAAAATTGAGTGTATACAGTGCCAAAATGTTTTTGCATCTTGTTGTTTTTAGCAGTTTTCACTCGCTTTGTTTTTTATGCTGCTACAAGCTAAAATTTATTTTTGGCTCTTGATACACCATACAGGTATAATAATTACCAAAATTTGTTGTTATTTATTTTTATTTGCCAAAACCTTAAAAAAATTGTTTTAGATTTAATAATAATTCAGTAAGATTACTTATAATGTTTCTGAAAAATAATTAAAAAAGAATCTGATTTAAAGGTCAATTTGATATGGTTGATTATCGGCAATTGACTAGTATTTCTAGAAACAACAGTACCCAAAAGCGAAATTTGGTTAACGGAGAGAAAAAACTTAAAGATGCAGACTTGATTTCCATACAGATTTGGACTAAAACACAATTGAAGCTTGTAAAAGATGCATTCAGGCAATAATTTATCATTGCAGTAGTCAAGAACAGTAAAGGTAACTCAAGTTTAGACTGTAGTTAACCGCTATTGACTTTACGGCAATCGGAAGATTTTCCCGATTGTATCAAAAAGCAAAATATTAAAATTTGTCTAAATTAATATCAACACAGTTACTCTAGAGGCAATTTATACAATAATTTATTACCAGTGAGATCTGGTCCTGGTAGAAATAACATCAGATCAGTAGAAACGCTAACTTGAAAACTAAGGCTCAAAGTTAACTGTTGGTTGACTTGACTATTAGACGGAAATTGCAAATTAAATGAGTTTAATGTTTAGAAAAAGTATAGAAACAATGTTAGAATGTTTCTGTATGAAGACATCTTTTTGTAAAGTATATTTTAACAGTAGAAAATACTCTACTACAGAGTAAAACAACCATCAGAGTTGCCAACTATTAATGCATTTTTACAGCAGTTTCTTTAGTAGTACTCTCATGTTAAATCACATCATTAAAATCACTTTTAGCAAAGTAAACTCAAGCGTATTGTACACGTTAAAGAACTCAATAACTCAAATTGGAATTTCTAAACATCACTTCTGTTGAACAAAAAATATACTATACAATTACGTATATATAATTGTACTTGTTGGTTGAGAAATGTGTATTATTGCTTTGTTATAAGTTAAATTTGTTGACAACATTAAATATAATATATTCAAACAATACACGTAATAAATAATAAAATACGGAACCAAATTAATAAGTTAAGTTATTTTGATTTATGTTTATAAACACTAACTTTACAAAAAACACCATCTCTCAATGCTTATTTTACTTCCTGTAAGCGTTCCTACTGCACCAGCATTATTTTATTAGCCGTGAAAAGTTTTACGGCCATCCTGCACGGAATTAACTGACCCCATATCACATGGTGCGGTGGTTTTAGGGATGCAAGGCGGTAGAGTAATAAGTTCTATTTCAATTTTGGTTTGAGAGAGGTTTTCGACGGCAACCGAGTATGCGAGAAGGGCCACATGTTTTAGGGAATATTCATCCGTAGTTTGGAGGAGTGTTTATGTGGGTCTTAGTTTACTGTAAACCCTTTTCCTTATTTATACACATCATATCTTTACCTACTGAAAATTCTGATTTTATTGTTTAGTAAAACAACGTTATTGTAATAAATAACACCTTTATTAATTATTGTTTCTGTTTTTGATTTGATTTTATTGAATATTAAAATGATATAAAACATATTTAATTTATTGTTATATTGGCAGTAAAAACACTTATGTCAATTTTTTACTAGTCAACTGGTCTTCTATACATAACATAGTAGGTTCACAATGATAACTTACTGTAAGTGTGCTAAATAATGTGGCAGTAATTTTGCAATTTCAAGAAATAAATATAAATAAACACGGTGGAGTATCGATTTTTGCTTGCTATGCTATTAACAGTAAATCTTATAAGATACAGCACATATCTAAAGAAAAAGATTATAGAAAATAAAAACACATAAGATAATTCTCACAGTTGTGTTTATGTATTATAATAATTAGGTTTAGATTTATAACAGATATACGGATTTTACAAATTTACATTAAAAAAAAACATGTTTGATTTTATACGCTTGAAACTCGACATGTGTTAATGGATAATGGTAATATTTTTTTTTGTTTTATCTACCTATTTTATATCCTCTTGCTTTAATGTATACTCCATATGTTTCAACTTTTTGTGCTTATTACTCCCGGAGCTTCATACGTTAAATGGCTTTACTTTTGAAAACAGTCTTGTGTATTTGTTTATGGCTATCCTCGCTTATTATAAATCGGGTAATTTATTTGATTGTTCACGTTTTTATAATACGTTTTGACATGACACAAATAAAAGATTATTATTGTAATTTTACTAGTGTTACTTTGTAGATCTGTCTAATTAAATTATCCAACTTTCGTGGGATTCTTCTTCATATTTACTAAAGCGCATTTTATTTTTCCATAATTGTATTCGGAATGCAATTTAGATTCATTAAATTTCCAAGCGTTTATTAAGTGGTAAAATGAATTAAACTTCCGTTTCTTTGCGAAGTTTTCTAGGCGACTAAAGTAAATTCAATAGTTTTTAATGAAACTGTCACTTTAAAATGTAATTCAATTGAAATGAACGGAATCTGTTTTACATTCTAATTATATAAAACGATAATAGTTTATCTTTGATGGATTTGTTAAATTAATACCATCGATGGAAAATAAATTGAAAAGCTAGACATATTAAACGTCTGTTTCAGATTACCTATTTTATGAAAACGATTTTAGAGGGAAAATTGGAAAGTTTAATTATTGATCACAAATATTCATCAAACTATTTGGCTAAATTTGTTCTTTATTATTTTTTCGTTATGGTGTTGAACACTATAATTTTACTCTAGACATTCTCATAAATATGCAAGCATTGTGAATTAATATTTCATAGCTAAACAATTGCACGCTGATAAGAATGGTTTGCTTAAAGGATTTTCCTTCGATTTGCGATTCAAATGAAAGCATTTGAATGCGCAAAGCTCGCCAGCCTTTATCACTATGTTCGGTTGCGTGTTTATTCCGTTCGTTCTCTTCATAAACTCTCTTTTCAAATTGAAACTACAATGTAATGAAATGGGCAAAATGTAATAATTTCTTACTTGAATTTTTATAAAATTATATTTTTTGCTTCATATTTGCATAATTTTCTTTCATTATTATTTTAGAAAAGTTATCGGTGAACAGAACTTTATATAACCTTGAATTTGTACATTTTATACAATTTTGAAATAATTGTTTTGATTTTATTGGAAGTACATTTAATCCATTGTTTTAAATTCTTTCTTTTGTTTTGAGTTATGTTATTTTGAAACAAATTCTATGGTTGCTTTTGATTGTGGGTTGAAATAGTTATTTATGTTACAAAGACTATTATTTCGGATGAATGCGGAAAATAGCACATGAATCCGAAATGCATTTTTGTCCGTGTTGCATACATAACCTTTGTAAAATCAAAATATAGTATAATAAAATAAATAAACTATAGAAATGTATTTCAAACATTTCACAAATTAGCCGTTCAACTGTAATTGTGAAATTTTAACAAACAATCAGTTTAAATATCAAGCGAGGATTTAGAAATCAGGAAATTCAAAAAGTAGTTTATGATGTAACATCGGAGTTACTGTCTTAAAAGTTAAAGGCTATATATGAAAAAGCTAAAGTTTGATGATTATAGACAAGTATTTTGGTAATTTATTGCAAAAAATGGTATCAAGAATAACATCAATATTGCAAAATTTATAAAACTGCATTTTAAAAAAAATAAACAATGAGTATTATGCAAAGAACTTAAAGGCATTATCTTTGGAGAACTTTGATTTTTTTTTAATGCTACGGGTATTGATTATTCGATGCATAACGTAAATGTAACTTTAAATTAATAAATTTATTAGAATTTTTTTATTGGATTTATAAAAACAAACACAATTTTGAGGGTTCTTCTTCAGCGCAATTTTTTTAAATTGTTGATTAGAAGACATGGATTTTTAAAGAACAATAATGCTTATCAAATCTACCAACAAGTATCGTTTCTCTTGTTGGTATTGAACTATTGCTAAAATTTAAACAAAAATTTATTTATTTGTACAATATTGATACGGTTGTAACAATGTTTGGAAACAGAATGCATATCCTTATGTTTGGTTTACAAGACAAAAACGCTCCTCAAGCCACAGAATCTAAACCAATGATAATGGAATCCTAATGGCAAACATATATTTTTTGTACGTGAACATAATATATTTTTAAGCATAATATTACTTGTTTGTAGTCAAAATACTAAACAAAAAGTGTTGTTTTAAAACTATTTTTCAATCCAGAAACTTTTTTTAATAAAAACTATAGAGGAGGTTTACTAGTTTATAAAAATTTATTTTTTCAATTTAGGCAAAGCTAACCTTCAATAACAAAAAACTGAGTGATTTTTTTGTGTATATCTATCCTCACTATTCTATCAAAGACTATATATATCAGAAAACTTTACTTTTTGAATATGTAATAACTATCGGCGATTTTATCCTCAGTTTGGCAAAAAATGGAGTTTATCTCAATTCATAATTAAAACTGTTTCAACCTTTATTATGACCAATAATCTTAATTCTACTCCCAGATATGTTAATAGTCAAAAGAAACGTAATACTTCTTATAAACTCTATTTAAGTTATACTCGATCTATGCTTCTCTACAGTTTTCTATTCCGAACAAGAAGTTTTTTTCTTCTTTACAATATTTAATACTACGACATATGAAGTAAGCTGTCAAGCCATACTCTTAAATATTTTGTGTTTGGATCTAATTTACATCACACTTAGTTCTGGAGTCACCTCATTTTTTTTCCGCCGTTCAGAATAACTTCTTTTGTTTTAATATTGGCTATTATAAGCCCTCTTCCCTTTATTATTGTTTTTATGCATTCTAATGCTTTGTTAGCTTTTGACACCAGATATTCTTCCAACTTAGAGGTGATTATGAGTATTATCTGCAAAGCCCATGATTTCCACCCCATCAGCCATCAGATCTCAGGGTTGAGTTTTGTGGTACACTACAAGACATTATTATATGTTCATTTAACCCCACGTTTAATCTCTTGTTTAAGAAATCATTTAAGATTATTTTCACTCTCATTTTATTGAATGTGGATTGTATCCTTTTGCACGGAACTGATTTAAAAGCGTTTCTTATGTCAATCAATGTTCTTTTTTATTGCGCGTTTTGCAGCTTTTTTACATTGCCCCAAAAGTCTTAAAACTTGTTTGAATGTTAACTCGCAGACAGTATTTCAATTGATCTGTTTTTTACTTTGCTGACAAAGTCTAGTTTTTTTTTATTGCACCCACTTGAATCAATGCTAGTTTTGGGATCATTTATTTTTTATTTTGTTGTTTAATATACTTACTATTATCTACTCGTAAGCTTATCAAAACTATTTATCAAGCATAGTCTATATCTAGTTGTTTTATCTTCCTTTGCTGGCTTTTTGATGAGGACGAGTTTTGAATTTTTTCATATTTCTGGAAAACTGCCTATTTTTATTTCTTAGTTAAAAAAATTTAAAATAATTTATGGCATCTCATTTATTGCTTTGCTTATTAGTTCAGGTCGTATTTTGTCCTTTTTTTAAATTTCGTGCCACGTTTAGTTTGTCTATTGTGTATGGTTTGATATCTTCAATTTTATTGTTTTCTAATGGGGTGATTAGATGTTTTAGGAATAACTTTTTTTTCTGTCTTATTTGTTGTACAACTTTTGATTTAAATTTAACTTTTTTGTTACCATTTTGTAAACTAACCCCCAGACATCTTTGCCCACTTCTTTACATAGGTGTTTCCAAATATTTTTTTTAGTATTTAAGATTTTATATTTGTAATTTTTTCTTTTGATGCCTTATTTTATGTTGAGCTCTGTTTTAAAAATAAGACTATTTTTTAATTTTTTTTTGTTGTATTTTCTATTGGCTTTTGTACATGAACTTTTGTAATTATAGAGTTTTCATTCAACCAGTACACTTTCTTGGTATTTGTAATAATTTGTTGTTTTTTTTATAGAATGGAATTACTTACAGCTCTATTTAAACTTATCACGAGTTTGCCTAAGTCTACATCTAATATGATCTCTATCTTATTCTTCAGTGTTTCATTGTAATTAGCTATTTCTTTGTTGATGATTTTTTGATTTTGTTTTTAGTCATTTTGAAGTAGATGTTTTATGAAGAGATTCTCTTCATCTTCTATACTCTATTTTTTAATTCTATCTAGCATTTTTTGCCACAGATTATTAGCGGTTTTAACCCTTCCCTTACAAATGTCGGCTTTATTCTATTAATACAACTAATAAATCTTTACTGAATATTCAATCTATCATTATTTTTATCATGCGTTTTAGTCTATTTTTGAGTACAATATTTTAATCTTTAATTTTTTTTGTTTATTCTTTTTTAATTGATCTTTATACGCTCTGTAGTCTTAGGTGTTTTATTTTCTCCACCCTTCTCTATGGAACGGAAGCATAGACCACAAAAGCAAACAACATCAATAACCTAGAAGCATTTGAAATATGGTGCTACCGGAGAATGCTTAAAAACTTATGGACCGACAAGATCACCAATGAGGAAGTACTTTGCCAAATGATCAAAACAAAAGAGATCACCAACACTAAGAGGGGACAAGTATAACATTTTAAAATTAATTATTTAGAAAAAAATTAAAGGAAAAAGATCAATTGGCAGAAGAAGAATCTCTTGTCTCAGAAACCTAAGAAAGTGGTTTGAATGTACCTCTGCTGAACTATTCAGAGCAGCTGCCAACAAAGTCCGCAAGTTATGATGGTTTCCAATCTCTGTAAGGAGCGGAGTTCAAAAAAGAAGAAGAAGTCTTAGGTGTAGTACTATACACGCTGTTTTGTCTCTTATATGAGCAGGTGCATGGTTTCCTATCTTCGTCAACAACTTTGTTAGACAGTTTTATAATTTTGTTGCACTCATTTTTTGTTTGGGTAAACTTTCTTATTTTTAATTCCAGATTATTTACTTCTATTTTTTGTTTTATTTCTGTTAGTATGTTGATTTAAGATCTATCTTGTCTTGTTTTATAACGTATTCTAGCATAATTCTGTGCTCTTTATTATTTTCTTGAGATAATTAAATACAACTAGCGCTTGTTGCGTTTTTATTTTGCATTTTTCTATGCCGTCATCATTATTACACCTATTAACTTTTACAACGTAATAAACATTTGTTTTGTTGTCTCTGAGTTTGCTAATTTAACTTCTATATATTTTTTTTGTTTTTAATTTATCCATTTTTGATTATGTTTATAACCCATAAATTTTGTTTAGCTATTTTTTTAGATGATCTAATTTTCTATCTTAATATTTTGATCTAGTTAAAGGATTAGATGAATCATCTTTGTTTTTTAATAGCGTTTTCATGCTTATTAATTTGTTATTGAAATAATCTTCCATTATTTAATTACCATAAATTCTTTAAGCTGACTTATGTCACTTGAGGTACTTATTATTTTTTCAATTTTGAATTTGTTTGCAGCCTTTTCATCTTTGTGTTCCATCATTTGAGTTTTTTTTTGTATTGAAAATCTATAGTTTTTTTAATTTTGATTAGGAAATTTAGCCTATTTATAGCTTCTTTGATTTGCGTTTTGGTGCTCAAGTGTTTTTTAATGAGATAGTTTTTTTTTATGTGTTATTACTTATTTTAATTTGTTATATACTCTATCCTAGCTTTGCTTTCTTTGAAAATCTTTGGAAGAATTACCCGTATTCAGTGTTCAGGTAGGTTTTTGTAACCCAATCTCTAAGATCTTGAAAAACTAGTCTCTGTATTTTGCTCGGTTTTATGTTTTTTGTCATTTTATTCTCATTGACTATATAGTATAGTATGCAATATTTCACACTGTCCAGTTTTTTTTGTACTTTGTAATTATTTTTTTTTTTAGTTTTACCTTGTATTTCAAATTTTTTTTGATGGGTTTTCTGGAGTTTGTACTGTTACATTTTTTTTAAGCCAATTTTTTTGTTTTTAGTTTTGTCGACTTTTTCTCTTTCTTATCATTACTTGTTGTATAATTCCTATCCTTTATAAAATCTTTTATCACAATTCAAATGTCAGAAATAATGCCAAGTTGACAATTTTTGCTGTTCAAATTATAAAGTAATTGGAGTGCATACAACACCTACACTAGTAAATGTAAGATTTACTATGTATTGAATGGAATACAGAAAAAGGGATACAACAAAAGCAGTTTGAAGCTAATTTACATCAAAATCAGTTATGTGAAAATTAAAAAGGTTAAGTGGAAGAGCAGACCCAGTCTGGACTTTGTCTTTTTCTATTTATATGATTTGAATATAATAGAAATAAAGTATATTATTATTATTATTATTATTATTATTATATCGATTTTGTTATGCATCGGCTGGTTTTTTTCTCCCAGAATCTTTGGTGTTGCCCGGCGTAATGTTGGAGAGAGATTGAGCTTCTTCATGTGGTAATTATTTGACAATATTTATTGACCCTCTAAATTGTTGTTTTGGCCCGCATTTTAGAAAGTTTTGGTAGAGGCAGGCAAAAAAATCCTAACAAATGCAATAAAATGTAATTCTATGTTATTATAACAAAACACTGTTTCTTATAACATAATTGCATAACAAATACATTTAAAAGTAACATTTTGTGACTACAGATTCAATTACTAAACGCACTATTAAGCATTGTTTCTGCTTTACAAAAAAGCAGCCTTTGAATGAAGTAATCTTTGGTCTTTTATTATGTCCGCTAAATTTTAAAAACTTTATAGTTACTATGATATCATCATGCCACAATAGGTTCTACTAATGCTAAATTAGTGCTACTTCTCTGCAAACTTCTTGTTTTGTTAGCGTATGACCGTAGACTGTTATTTACAACACAAGTCTTGCATAAAGGATCATTGCACCTATCTCAATTTTACTAAAAAAAAGAAAAATTATTGGAAAAATTAGCGTTGAGACCAGCTTTAGTTTTGTGATTTTGCTGATTGACGTATTCTTCTATATTTGCGTTAGTTTGGTTGTTGCTGTTCTTGCTAGCCGGCGTCTTATTTTAACTTTACGGTCACCCAAGTTTGTTATAGAGAGAGATAAATTTATTTATTTTTTTGAAACCATTCACTTGATTTTATATTTGGGGAGTTTGTTTTTCTGTCAACTACCATGATTTTGGTTTTACTAACATTGAGTTTTGGCTTATAGCCTTTATTTATATAGCGCCACAACGCTGGTCATGATAGTTTTCAATTTAAGCTAGTCTAATTGCTTATGCGCTTTTACCAAACAACAACACCAACATGCTACTCATTAAGTATTTGTTTTATAATGTACTTACTATATATATGTTTAAAAAGTTTGCGATAAAATACAGCTTTGCTTTACTTTTGATCTGACATCGAAAATGCCTGTTTTGTCTACTTGGACTTTAGTTATGCTGTGTTTGTAAAGATTTCTAATAAGCTGTACCAGATAACAGGGTGTACTGATTGATCTAAAATTTTTCAGAACACATCTTACTTGCTAAAATTGAATGCTTTTGAATAGTCAATAAAACACATGTGAAATTATATTTATGCGTTTTCTCGATAATAACAAAAATTTTTATTGTTATAATCATACATAGATCAATAGTAATAACACTCAAATAATAAATAAACAACATCTTTTTTTAGATCAAACAAAAAAAAAAACAAAAAAAATACAAACTTCTATACTTAAAAAAATAAAATAAAAATTTTATATTTTACCTTAATGGATTTATTTTACTCTTTTTAATTTTTTCTAATATTTTTACTCTTTTTCCATTTTTATTCAAACATTCTTTCTATTTTCTTGCCTGCATTTAGTTATTAGTCCCTACTTTATTTTTACAAATCTTACATTTTTTATATTCTTCAGTTAACTAATATTTATTACCATTGTTTACACTGCCAAACCTAAACCTTGCAATTAATTGTTGAACATTTTCTAATTGGGTTTTCTGCAAATAGGCTGGAAATTTAATATATTCTTAAACACATTTGTATTTGGCATTGTATCTGCTACCATCAGTTTTTCCTTGCCTACCTTGCTGTTTTACTTATTTTAGTCTGTTCAATAATTTTCTGTCTACATTTTTACCTATTCTTCTACTTTCTATTACTTTTTTTACCCTTTTATACAATTTTTTTTTATACCAAAATTTGTCGCATTTCCATTCTTTTTTATTTCTACTAACTTTATTATTTTTTTACTAAACTTTCTTCGCTCATTAAGAAACTTTTGATTCAACTTTTGGCAGTTTTGTTGCTGCCCACCAGCAAATTTTTTACGGTTGGCTTCTTGCAAAACTATATAGCCAGGTGTTGAAGGCTCTACTCTTAATACTTGCTTTAATTTCAGTTGTACTTTTTCTATCGTGTGAAAGAAGAGCCTTCATTTACACTCCAGAGTTCTACTCCATATAACATAACACTTCTAATATTATCATTTTTATTTTAAAACAATTTTTTTTTTTTATTTAATCATAAATTTTTTAGCTGTTAGCCGTGTTTTCTTACATACATATTATACAAGCTCTCTATTAGACTCATCCGTGGCAAACATAAATTATAAATACTTAAATTTCTTGATGATTCGACATTTATTCAGTATTTATTCTGTTGTGCTTTTCTTTAGAACAAATCCACTATATTTGTTTGATATTTGTAGAAGTTGAGTAGGTTTCAATCTTTTATTTATTATGGTGAGCATGATTTGACTGGAATGAGATAATAATCCAAATTGTTACAAGCTTTTCTAAATAAATAGAGTTTTAGAGTGCATTGCACAGTGAATGCATTTTTTACGCCTGCTTCTTTCACGAGTTTGATGATTTTTGCTATTTTTTGTTGTTTAGCAGTTTGATTGCTTTTTCCACTTTTGATTTTAGGCTCTTATCAGTACGGTGTACAACTTGATGTTGATGGCTGGTATCAGCAAAAATAGTCTTTATATTTCAGCAATTTTTTCTGGATTAGTTATGATTAATTTTTGTTTTTATTGTTTGAGTTTTTGGTTTAGCTGTTTGATTGTTTTTTTCTATTTTTGTGCAGTTTTATGTTTAACTGAATATGTTAAAAAGAGCCCGACAGTACTGCCTCCATACTTAGTTAATTCTCTCTGGATTGGCTGTGATTTTTTCATTTTTATTATTTAAGTGTTTTGTTTAAGTTAGGCAATGCATAGTACTTAGCCTCTGAGCTAATATCTAATGTGCATATTCTTGATATATCTGTAGGGTAGAATTATTTCATGGTCTAATTATTTCAATGTTAGAGTGTTTTGTTTTTGCTCATTCTTACGTTGATCTATAAGTTAGATGTCCAATGTTTTTGCCTGGTTGTTGTTTAGGTTGTAGTACATTTTACTACTTTTGGTTTTATTTAAGAGTTTTTGAAATTTGAAACATTCTCAGTTAGGACTGGGCTATGCTTTTACGTTTTTGAGAGGCGTTTTCTATGTTGTTCTAACGAAGATCAAATTTATTTGGTTTTTATACATACTGTTTGGTGATGTTCATGAATAGAGACGGCTTGGATGATGTTTAAGTATAAGTATAATTTTGTACATCCAGCCGTTAGTATTGCTAGATGATTGTCGTTTTCTGTGTTGCCGATTTTGCCGTAGAAATTAACCGTAATACATTGTATCTATTTTATTGTAGGTTTCATTCGTAGTAGGCATGTAGACCTGAAAAATATATATTTTTGCAGGCTTGGCGTGTATTGATGTTTTTATTAAGCGATTATTTATGACCATCTCATCCTTTTACGTGTTATCAGTATTATTATTATACACGTAAGAAAAGAAATATAAATTTTACATTAAAGATTAATAACATAAACATAGGAGAGGTAGCTAACACAAAATATCTAGGACTAACAATAAATAATAATCTAAAATGGGACAATCACATTCAAACTCTAATTAAGAAAAATACAAAGGCTATAGGCGCATTATATAAACTAAAAAATATAATCAATCTAACTACAAGAAATATGATTTATAATGCACTATTCAGCTCACAAACAAATTACTTAATGAACATATGGGCAAATACCAAACAAGGAAACATAAACAAATTGCAAAGACAACAAAACAAAGCTATAAAAACAATTTATCAACTGGAAAAACTAACACCTACTAAAGAGATACATGAACTATCTAAACAACTAACTATTAAAAACAAGATAAAACAACAAAATATAGTATTAATTCACAAGATCAAACTCGGACAAATAAAAACGGAATTTAAATTAAAAAGCAGAAAAGAATTTCACACCTACAACACTAGAAAAAAAAATGACTTCCATATTGAACTTAATAGAACAACCACAAAAAATCAAAGCTTGGCTGTTAAAGGAATCCAAGAATACAATAAAATGCCTAATGAAATAAAAAACCTTACCAGCATTCAACAATTTAAAACAAAATTAAAACAACACCTAATGATAGAACAAACACAAAACTAAGACACAAACAAAAAACAAAAGAAGACAGCAGAAATTTATTTCCAATACCAGGCCCCTCGAGTCTTTAACAGATGGATGGCGGCACTGCTGGAATATTATATATTTAAATACAAATTGTAAATATGTAAATAATTATAATAAATATAAAAAAAAAAAAATTTGCTCCAAAGATATACATTATGTGGTTGGTAGTTTCAAAATGTTCTTTGTCTTTCTAATGCGTTTTTTAAACTCCACATATACATATTTTTTCTCAAACTGGTCCTTGTTTGTGTATGTGCTACTTGCTTATGTGTTAAATTTATTGCGTAACTTTAGGTCATTTTTTGTTTTTGTAGTAGTAGTGGTTTTATTGGATGTTTGATTGCTAAATATAATTACTTTTTTTCGTCACTGCAAGCGCATTAGCCACTTTTTTGTCCGTAATGCTTAGTTTACAGATAGATAGGTACAGTTAAAAGTGGATACCAAACTACTAAAGAGATTATTAATCTACTTCTAACTAAAGAAGGACCTTACTTATAAAATCTTATGCTGACAAAGCAGGTTGGAGAGTGGAATAGCGTATAAACATTAGAAAAAGTTTCTGTTGTGAGATTTGAACCCACGATCTTCAGTTTAGTTTTTACGTTAAGCTCATTGAAGTCTATTCCTGTTTTTTATTCTGCTAGTATACTTCTTTTAAGGTTCTTAGTTGGTGATTTCCATGCATAAGCTTTTGCATAAAAATTTAACTTTTTGCTGTTTCTAAGTTTGTTTTGCTAATTTTTGAATTGTGCTTGCATGTTGGTAATATATTTATTACAAGGATCTGTTAGCAGACAATACTGTTAGTTAGATGATTTAATGGATACAACTGGTTTGTACGTAAAAACCATGTTGAAGATTAACGCTGATCTTTAATAAGTTAAAAAAAAAATGTTGATGCTCAATCTATTACTTGCGATCATGTAAAAGGAGTTTTTTTTAAAGGTTTGTTTTCTGACAACACTGTTTCTAGTGACAGTTAATTTATAGGTGATAGGTGACAACTGATTTCTGCTCAGTATGTTTTGTCATTTCAGGACCAGAATAAGTCAATTTGCCATCGTGTACAGCAAGTGAAGCTGTGTCCATCCAACTTATGGAAGATTATGCAAAAAGATTTTGGTTTACAAGCTTACAAGATACAGCTCGTGCAAGAGCTAAAGCCGCGTGACCATTATATGCGTCGTACGTTTGGAGAATGGGCCAATAATAAAATTGTTCTTTATCTTCATTTTCATCAAAAAAATTTGTTCAACGATGAGTCTTATTTTTGATTTAATAGCTACGTAAACAAACAAAATTGCCGGATTTGGACCATGGAAAATCCAGATGCCATTCTTGAGAAGCCGTTTCATCCACAAAAACTCACTGTTTGGTGTGCTTTATGGGCTGGTGGAATTATTGGTTCATATTTCTTTAAAAATGATGCCTGTCAGTGAGAGTCAATGAAGAGCGCTATCAATCTATGATTACTGACTTTTTTTTTCCCAGTTTAATGGCGTAAACGTGGAGGAGCTATAGTTCTACAGGACAACACAAAGTCACACAGCGCGCGACACAATTAATTTATTGCTGGAAACAATCGCTGAACGCATAATCTTGCATAACGGACTTGCGAATTGGCCTCCACGGTCGCTTGATATCACACCTATGGACTACTTTCTGTGGGGATATGTGAAGATGCTAGTGTACGCCAATAATCCAACGACGTTGGATCAACTGGAAGCCAATATTCGCCGCGTTATTGCCGATATATGGCCCCGGCTGCTTAAAAATGTGGTCCGATATGCCCCATATCATATTTAAGCAGTAATGGCATAAAATTATCTTTTCAATAAAGCCAATCCTATGACGTTAACATGATTTCAGTTCAAAGTTCTATACCTCTAAAAAAAAACAACGTTTATTATATCTAAATAATTAAGATATACTGCATTTTTTTTGTACTAGAGTTTACCTAAGTGTAGTAACAATCTAAATCTGGGTTTAATTGAAACATATCACATGTTTTGTTTTCTTTTTTAGTTTTTTTTTCTTAAAACTATAATTTTGTTGAAATAATTACATTTTTTTTGCATTTTACTTAATATCATATAGCTTTACTTCAAGTACTTTCAAAAATCATGTAAAATAAGAAAATAAATTGTTTGTGGCTTTGTTTACAATTGTAGTAGTTGAATTGCATTTATCTGTTATACAAAAATAAAGTCTTGTTTCAGCGTAACATGTACATAAATTACATAGCAGCAGAATTTCCTAATTACTGAAATGTTAATAATGTCGGTTTTGAATCAACAAATCATAATATAATTACAAAATTATAAGTTAGCCATTTTGATGTAAACTAAATTGAATAAGCTACAGATAATTAAATTCTATTGTTAAACTGTTAACCAAATATTACTCAATTTTATTTTCAATCTATTATTTCATTTCATTGTTAAAGCAAACAATGGTGTTTATAAACTACTAAATTTGCAAATAATTGTTTAAATAATCATTTTAATTACTATTCCATTGACTGGAATAGTAATTAAAATGATTATTTTATTTGATGAAATTTTTTTGCAATATTTGCTTTGATTTAAATAAATTGAAAAAGCATTTTCATGCATATAGAAATAAAAAATAATGCATACGCTGCGATTAATAAAATAATCCTAAAGCTAGTTTGAGAAGGATATTTTTTGAACGTTAAACTTATACAATATTTAAAATGCCACAAAAAAAAAATAACTTGACGATCGACTAACCGATCTCGTTCTTTTCATGTATGGTGTATCAATATGAACAAATTCACAAATGTGGTATTTGGGTTTAAAGAAAGCTTTGTTTTGTTAAATTTAAATGTATATTTGGTTATTATCTACAAATGATATTAGTATTATAGTTTCTGTACACAAATTAAAATTAATTGATTTGATTACAATTAATGATTTAGTGAAATTATGCATTATAAATATTTGATTTAAATTGAATTTACTTGATAGCGATCATATTTCATTTTAATTAGATATGAAGCTGTAGAATTAATTAGTATTATATATTATAAAAGTAAACTTCGAATATCATTTTAATTAATTTTTTTATTGTAAAACATTCAAAATCTGTTAATTTATTTGATCAATAATGTAAATATTATTACATTTTTATATGCTACTGACAAGTTGCAAGCTATAACAAGTTTTAACAACAGAATCAATAAGGTAGACCAACGTACAATTACGTGATGTATCACGTTGGGCTTATTTAAGAGACTCCTTTATCATGATGATGGATCATTGTTGTCACTCCACTTAATGTTATTATGTTTTATTCCCAAAGTGGGTAATAGCTAAATTAAAAATCAACATTGTTTTTGTTTGAAGTTTAAGTATAATCGATCAGAACCAACATTCATGAAATTGATATGAAAATAATTGAAATTAATTAAGAATTAATTTTTATCTGGCTTCAGAAACTTTTTATCAGACACAGATTATAAAGAATCCGTTCAAATATATATCTTGAAATCAAGCTGACAAATTAAATTAGCGTTTTTATACTCTATCGACCTAGCAGACCGAAGGTCTTTCCGAGTATGAGTGATGAAATAAGGCGTTTGTAAAAATTGTTTGTCGCTGAAACTATGAATGTCGAAGCATAAGCGTGAGAAGCAATCATCTAAGCAACTAACCCACGCTTCACTCAAGCTGACATTATTATTGTTGCGTTTATTTGAATTGAGGGAGCTAACTAATTTATTATATATGTAATTTAATCAAATAAATGAATGCATTTTTTTCAAATGATTAACAAAAATTACTAAACTAATCATGTTATGCCACACGGTTATAAAAATATGACACATTTCAAGTTCATACATTCTCACATAGAGGGTATTATTTGCACTAACTTAGTATGTTTTTTGCACTCACTACTTTTGTTGGTGATTCTAGAGACAAGTCTTCCAAAAACTTCAAAAAACTTTATGTGTCGGATACACTATTTGATCTGTTATTTTAGTTAGCTGATGGGTTGTGGAGAGCCTATATTTATAGCCATGTTGATAGCAATAGGTTTTCCGCTGCCATGTGATTCCAAAATATATACAAGCCTACAGTTTCTGCCACTTTACTCAAGGTCTACAGAAGGTTAGTTCGGCAATAATTTTGTGGAATGTCTTTCTTTCCCAACTTTTGTAAAATAGTTGACATTAGACATCTTCTATAAAAACAGAAAATGCAACGTTTTTAGCATTGTATTGCAAATGTTTATAAAAGTTTTAGGAGAAAATGTTTTTAAAGCTTTGTTGGTATTGCAATTTGGACCAGGTGCCAATTTGGGTTTGAGATGAAGAAAGAGATTTCACCTTAGACGGACAAATTGTTTTAAGAATTGGAGCAGTGTTAGTGCACTACAGGTACAGTCTTACTTTGTACAAGTTTAAGTCATTGTTGTAGGCCGGCAGTATTAAGCGGGTTTAGCTTGGTTTGGTTAGTTGGGTCATGAAATTTTTGCGATTTGTGTCTGGTACCATTTTGAGCTCAGATAAGTTCTTTAAGACTCAAGTAATTTAATTTTATTTTTGGCAAAGTTTTAGTAAACTCTTCATTGCTAGAGAGATAAGGCTAATAAAGTCATCGACAATGCTGACGTCAACTTTTTTAGCTGTTTGAGTATTAAGTAGTATGTGATGCTTTTTTCTAAAATATTAAAATTACCGTCAATCTTATAGACCCTCTCTTTTGTCCTCTCATAAAAATCTAAGACTACTGAGCTGTAGTCTGAGCTAAGGTTGTTAATGATTAAGATGGAAGTTTGAGCTGCAATGTTCTTAAGTGAAGCGATGCCAAGAATATTTTTAGGGAACTTCTGGTAGCTGTAATAAGTTATCTTTATACTGAACATACTTAAACAATACTTTACCTTAAGAATTTTTTAGTCTAGTATTTTCTAGATGCTTAGAGTTCAAGGTTTCTACAACAATTGTTTGTAGCTGATCGTCTAGTTTAATATTGAAATCTGCTGTTACTATCTGCATAGTTGGCAATTAATATGCTTAAATTAACTTTATTAACCCCAAGCCAGGAATAATAATTGCAATCAAATTCAACTTTAAAGGAGACTTTCAAGTGATTAGCTGATCTTTTGACAAGAATACGTCCTTATGCTACAAACAAGTTTCTCAATCACGAAAAATTGTTTAGAATGTTGTAAACATTTTCAGGATCTAAGAAAGTAATAACATCATATTATAGTTAATTTTGAATTAAAACGTTCTTAGATCTTTTTTTTTTTAATTTATATTGTTGTTATTTTAAAAACAAATGTGTTTATTAAGTGTTTCAGCCATTATGAAACTACTTTGCAGAGTGACTCGAGATGCATTTTATATTAGTCAGCCTGGTAGGAGATTTTTGTGAGCGTTTGCTGATAACTTACGAACTTTTTTTTTACTTTAATATGGTGGTTGAGTGCTAGTATTTGCTGCCTGGGCATGAGATTTTTTCTTTAAGACACAAGAATAGCTCATAGTTTTACTTTTCACTAATTTTGGAGAAACTGGCGTTTTATTTTTGTTACTATTTAGAAGTTTGAACCGATTTGAATGTGCACTAAGCAACCTTTAAAACTGACAGTGTAATTTTTAAGCATAGGTCACACTTAAGAAAAGGTGGTTTATTTCTAGACACATTTTACAAAAACGTAAGGGGCGTTGCACTTGGCAGGTTTGACATGATTTTTTTTCTTGTTTTTGAAAAAGAGTTTAATTTTGGGTTTTGCTAGTAGTACACACGTCTTTACTCAAACGGCATATTTGTTGACGCGTTTACACATTGTATTGTTTGCACAAAGTGAAGTGAAAAAAAGTTTTTGACGGTAGTGCACTACCAATAAATTTGGTGATATTCAGGTTGGTTGTAGTTGTTGATTTGGAAGGAATTTGGTTTTTATAACTGGTTAGGTAAGTTTTTTTTTAGTACCGTTTGTGGTACGTGAGTTTGGTTGAATTTGTTAGTGGTTTTATTTAGCCAATGTGGAAACAATTCCTACTGAGATTTTTTTAAAATTTATTGTCTGTCCAGTGACTAATGGTTCACTTTTTTGGTAATTACATTATCCCACTATTGCGACACGTTTTTGAAATATTTTGAATAGCATTGCGTTTATAAAGGGTAGGCCATCTAACTTTTTTAATTTGAATTGGCTATAAATAAAAAAGTAAAGAATTTTTTTTTTTAATTATGAATTTATTAAAAAGATTGGATATTTTCATTTAAGAATGAAACACATCATCATCATCATCATTAACCAGCCCGTTCCGTTTACTGCTGGACATAGAGCTCCTCTATAGCACTCCATCGTCTTCTGTCTTGAGTTTTGTGGATCCAGTTGTTTGCGATCTTTTTTAGGTCATCGGTCCAACGCGTAGAAGGCGTTTCTCTGTTACGTTGATCGGCTCTTGGTTTCCACTCTAGTATTTTCTTTGTCCATATTTTGTCCTTTATTCGACTCAAGTAGCCAGCCTATAATCGGAGTAACTCTACATCATCATACATACATGAAGACTTACGGAAAAAAAATAAAGTGGCAGACGTAATCGAGCGTATAACTAAATTGAAATGGAGAATTTAGTTATACGCTTGATTAAGGTTTTTGCCCTTTATGTAAGGACAGGCAGAATATATTGGTCATGTACTTTCCTTTTCAGTCATATCGGAATTTTGATTTTTAAGATATGGCTGAGTATTTCATATGCTGCTCAAGCAAAGTTGGTTCTTCTCTGCAATTTGCAGGTCTAGTTATCTTTAGATATTTTGATTTCATTACCAAGGTATATGTATTTGTAGACTAAAGGCCGCTTTTACAATTGTCAGATAACTTATACCAGTATATATCTGGTATAGCATTAGTTATGTTTTTGTTACAGTCTAGATAGCTTATTGAAACGTCAATGATGACTTATGAACTGTCGTATAAATCATTTATACGCAAATTTGTTGTGCGCGTTACTTGGTTACTATACTAAAGATAACTACTGCTCCAAGCACCAAATAAGTTATCCCTGGTTTATTTTTTTCAAAACATACAATTAAAATTTTATGAAATTGCAGGACTCCTAAAGTGATCGGGGCCATTGTAAAATTTCAATCACCCACATACTCAAGTAGAATCTCAATTCAATAAATCCCAAATTAGAACTAAAAATAAAGACAAACTACCTGAAGATCCTAATGATTAGGTCAATCAAGAAAATAATGCTTGACGATTATCAATTTTCTTCTGTGCAAAAATTTTAGCAACAAATCCTACTTTAGCTGTAACGCGTTTTTGCATTTTCTAAAAAATCATTTATCAAAATTGCCATTTTTGGAACTGACTTTTAAATTGACGTATACGTTGTTTTTTGTGCGCATTTCTTAGTAACTATACTAGAGATAAGTTATAAAAGATTGTAAAAGCGCATTTTTATATATTCCTTAGATAGCGCTATTCCTTGTTTAACCGACGATTGTAAAAGCGGCTCTTAATCTACGTTTGTGTTTCCGATGTTAAAGTGTTTGCTCGGTACCAAATTAGTCATTATACTTTTGTTTTTGAGAAGTTAATTTCTAATCCAACTTTCCAGCATACGATATGAAGTTTTTTTAGCATCTGCCTTAACTCTCCCAGGTTGTCGGTTATGAGGACTATGACGTCTGCAAAACGAAGATGGTTTAGTTTTTTTTATCTATGTTAATGCCTTTTGTTTTTCAATTAAGCTTGTTGAGGACATACTGCAGGACCGTTATAAATAGTTTTGGGGACAAGGTATCCCCTGTCCTACTCCTCTACCACATTCAATGGGGTTGGTGTATTCATGTAATTTTACAGATATTGTAGGGTGCTGGTAGATGTTATAGATTAGTTCTGAGTATCTGTAATTAATGCGATACTTTCTCAATGCGTCCATGATTGCGTTTAACTCTACAGTATTAAAACTGTAGAGCTTTATGCAAGTCCACGAATACAAAGGCTAGTGCTTTTTTAACTATATTGTTTTTGCCGGGCAATTTGAGGCTAGCTCGATTTCATTGATAGTGATATCTAGAAGCTCTTTGGATCTTTGATTGACAAAATTTTTTTGTGGTGTTGTTATTTTTAGATCTTCTACTTGACGGCTTTTATATAGTTTGTGGTAGAACTCTTCTACCCTGCGTAATATTTATTCTCTGTTTGTTGTGTTATTTCCTTGCATGATCTTTAGATTTGTTATTTTTTTCTTTACTAAGGTTACTGCGTAACACTTTTATGCTTTTGTTCTGCTTTATTGTTTGTTGGAATTTTTTGTTACAATATTTTCTGATGTTCCGGTTGATGGTTTTGGAGATTTTTTAATTTAGTTCTTCTCTTGTTGTATTTGAGTTGCTTTTTATTTTGCTTTGTTTAGCCATTAAGCTTATAGCATCTTGGTTGATTTTTTCTTTTTTTTTTTGGATTTATGGCAGTTGGTATCTTGGCTTTTTGTATAGCTTCCGATATTGCGTCATTTAGACTTTCTATGTTTGTTTCTGAGTGATCGTTATTTTTTAGTGTATTGGCAATGTCCGTTTTAAATTTATCTATGTCCAGTGGGGTTGACCATGCTCGATTGGTCGTTGTCTTTGTAAGTTTGTATCTTTTTTTTCTCAGGTTTATTTGGATTTTACTTCTTACTATTCTGTGGTCACTTCTTGTTATGCAGTTGTTGAGTACTGTTACGTTTTTGACTACTTGTTTATTATTGGAGATTATGAAATTAATTTTGTTGCGAGTTTTACCGCCTGGGCGTTTTTAAGTCTTCTATTAAGTTTTATATTAAAGAAACTATTTATTTAGTAGAGATTGTTTTGTAAGAGAAAGTCTACCATCATTTTACCTCAAACATTTCTTCCCTCTGATCCGAAGATTTTTAGACATGTCTCCGACTGGTTTGTTTTAATACCAATTTTAGTGTTAAAATTGCCGCATACATATCCACTTTTATGTGTGGGCTGACGTTGGTGCGTATACTTGTACTATTTTAATAGTGTATCTCTTGAGGTTTAATATTAAAGAAGCTACTTTTGTTGAGAATTTCTTGTTTGATAAAATGTCGTTACTCAAGCGATTGTGGATTAGAAAGCCAACTTCTCCTTCTAATTTATCGGGTTCTATTGCATAGTAAAGGGGCTGCCAGGGTTTTTGTTTTAATAGATCCTCGCCTCGTCTTCTGACTTCACTGAGGCCAATATCGTCTCACTTTATTTTCTTTACTTCCATCTCTAGTTTGATCAGGCTGTCTTTGGACATAACTGTTCTTGTGTTATATGTTCCAATTTCCAAATTTTGTTGGTTATTTTTTTTTATAACTTTGCGTCGTTTAGTTATAATCTTAAACGATGAAAGCGAATCATTGCCTCCCCCATATTTTGCAAGGCAGACCTTTTTTAAGGTGTGATATTTTAAGCTAGAAGCTTCCCCACCTGTAGGCTTCCATTTGTTTTAAAATTTGTTAAAGTCGTAATCTTCCACGCTGACTAAACGGGTTGGAAGATAGGTAAGAATTGCTTTTCTTCAATTTACATACTTTTTATATTTATCCCGCCAATATTTGGTTGCCAGAGCCTTGTTTGTTATCTAGCAGGGTGTACCGGGTGACCTAAGTAGACACCGCTTGTGCAGGTGAGGTTTACATTTGGAACATTTTGTTGTTAAAAATGTTGGCGTCTCCCCTTACACTTTTGACTGAGAATGAAACACAATTTCATTCAAATGACTATCACGCCTGGCTTGACAATAACCCATCCGATTAACCCATTTTTTTAGTACATTTTTGATTGTTTGAGCATCAATCGCATGGATGGCAACTTTGATTTTGTGTTTCAACGCATCAGGACACAGTCTCTGGATTGTTAGCGTAACACGTATTGTTAAGGTTTTTTTACAAAAAAAATCCAACGGGGTCAAATCACAGCTTCTAGGCGGCCAATTGATAACAGCATTTTGGCTGATTATTCGATTTTCAAAAACAGTGCAAAAAGATCGATGGTTACGTTGGCTGTATGGCAAATGGCCTTGTCCTGTTGAAACCAAATGTCATCCATTTTATACTTTTCAATTTTTCGAAACAAAAATTTGTTTAGCATGGCACAGTAACGTTTATTATTGACGGTAACGGCGGTTTATTGCTTATTTTCAAAGAAAAGTTACTCAATAATGCCGCCGGACCAAAAACCACACCAAACAGTTACTCGTTGTGGATACATAGGTTGCTTAATAGTCATGTATGGATTCTCTGATCCCTAAAGGCGACAGTTTTGTTTATTGACATAGCCTTCGAGATGAAAATGAGCTTCATCGGAAAACACAATTTTTCGATAAAAAAATCTTAGGCCAAACAATCTTTAGCCTATTGGGCAAATTGAAAACGCATTGGATGGTCATGAGGTTTTATTTCTTAGACTTATTAAACATTGTAGGTCTTCAAACCGAGGTCTTTATGCAAAATTCTCTTCAGAGAAATGCGAGAATGTTTAGTTTCTAAGAACGATAATGAGTTGATGTTAATGCATGTTTACGCACACTCTGAGCAACAACATTAAGTTTTTTGGCTGAACGCACTTGACGAGAACGTAAACGTGTAGTTTTATTTACTAACGATTCAGTTTTGCAAACTTATTTTACAAATTGGTCCACAAATTGCGTTTAAATCTCTTTTTTTCAATCAAATTTGTTTTGTAAATTTCTTACCGTTTGAGTAGAAGACTCACTACTTTTGAAATAGGTTTTCAATATTTCCCAACTTTGTTAAAGTGTACAGTGACCTATTTCGTAAATGTCTAACCTAAAACTAAATTTCTGTCAGTTCAAAAATGTCATTATATTTTTGAAAAGCAAAATAAACGGTAGGTAGTTCAAATTCTAAAAGTTACATTGTCTACCCTTTATAATGTTGCACGGTATGTTTTGACTTTAGTTGATGGTGATGTTTTCTTGTTTGTATTTACTTTGGTGAATGTTGCACTGACGCTTTTTCTAGTAGATAATAATTTTTTTCAACAGATAACCTGGTTAGTAGAAATTTGGCAGTAGGTTTGGTTGATGAAATTGTAGACTTTGAGAAATTATGTTTGCAAAGTGACAACTTTTTTCAGATGTGTAGAAACTTAATTTAAACTTATTTTGCTGATGATGGCAACGTTTTGTTTGGAGTTTATTTTAAGAAAAGCATTTTTTTAAAGATACTAGTATAAGAGTGTGTTAGCTTAGCTGCAATGATACTAAGATAACCCTTGCATTAGGTTTAATAATTTTGAACTTCTTAAATCACACTAACGCCTGCCGGCTTTTTGCATTATTTTTTTGTTTTTATCTTGGCAGTATCACAGTTTAGACAAAGTGGTGTATTATGTACCGTGTCGTTGCACTTTGACCTCTGCGTTATATATACACACAATATATTTATTTGGATCAACGTTTACTAATTCCGCAGAGTCAAACCACTTTATGATTAACTTTGCTGTCACCAGCCAATTAAGATACTATTCTTGTTTTATCTTTAATTTGATAATTGATGATGGGCGTTTTTTTTTAAATTTATTTGTCGAGTCAGTATGTTGCAATTTGTTTTCTTTTTGTAGAACACTGTTTGAAGTTGCGCAATTATTAGTGGTAATTAAATAACACGTTTAAAGATGGTCGGCGTAGGTAATAGCGGCATTTTTATTTTTTTGAAGTCTTGGCTTGTAAGTTGCATGCCTTAAAAGGAAACAAAAATGTTAGCAAATCTTTACCGGTGGAACATTTTGACAAAAAGTATCCGAAAAGCTTTAGTTTATCAAGTGCCGAGCATGACCGTCAATGCAAACAAAACTAAGTTTTTTTTTTGTGTGGTACAAGTTTTGTAAATGGAGTTTTGGACGTTTTTTTGCACTTCTGGCCATTGGATTTAAAAAAAGTTTTAGTGATTTCTTTATAACAGATGTTTTTTTTTGGATTATTAATTACAAATTTGGGTTTTAAAAATTTATTTGATAAACTGCAACATGTTTTATAATACACTAGCACTATCAGGACTAAAATGGTGTCTATTTTGACGTAATGCATATTGCTGGATTGATGAACCAATAGCTCTTTTACCCTAAATAGTTTCAGATCTTTAAGCAATTTACTGCTTAGCAATAATTTATGGTAATCTTGTATTACAGGTACTGTTTAAAATTTGCTTTTGCAACTTCCTTAAGACTTGTTGCAAGTTGATTTTATTGAAGTTTTTTAAAACGTGTTATACTAGTACAATGGATCTTAGCAGAGAATTTTGGAGTTTGACTTTGAGAGTTTGTGCTGGTTTTGGTTTTTAATAGTAAACATTTTAGTATGTGGATAGCAAATTACGTCACTTTAAGTAAATAAAACAGATAGAATTGTTTCTGTAGCAAAGTATTGATTTAAGTAGGTACTCTGCTAACGCATTGAAAAAAATTATTTAAAAAATCCCAAGATGAAATCAATGTAATGGAAAACTTTAAAAGTTTTTGAGTTTGGATATTTGCAAGTGAGCAGTTGTTTTTTTATATTAGATTAAATGGTGTGGTATAAATGCAGTTTTTTTCGATTGTCATTTCTTGCATTGCTCAAAATTCTTTATAATTTGAGTTCAAATGTTTATTGAGAGTTTTTTTGTGATATTGCAGACAGAAAAAACTACGTTTAATTGGAGGGTGCTATGTGAGTTGGTTTGTTGACATCAAAAATAGCAACTTTGCTTTATATGGGATTATGTTGATTTGCTATTTCAGCAGCCAGTTCTTCTAGCAGAAGCTTTTTAACAAATCCAGTTTTGTAATCAAATTATGGATGTTGTCTGTTTAGACTACGCTTAAAAAAATGTTATGTCAAAACATCGGCAACAAGTTAAAAATATTTGGACTAACATTTTCAAAGATCTGTTATCCTTGCTGGTATATTTCAAATATCTCTAATGAAGATTTATTTGGTAGATTGTTTAACAAAATAGTTTAATTGCGACACTTTTTCAAAAATATCTATTCAAACCTATACCTTAATAAGAAAAGTAAAAAGCATTAGTTATGCATATTATAAATAACCCAGATAATTAATTACGCTTAATAATTAAAGTTTTTAAAATAATAATTTTATTTACAATAAATTTGCAGTTGCAATTAAACTAATGCAGCTTTATACACTTGTTTGTTATTGAGTGACGTTAGCAATAGCGTATTTGTTTGTGTTGTAAACAATTAAAACTGTCAGCATATTTTTTCCGACTTTGATTTAAAAAAGTTATAGAGTATCTAAGGTAAACAAAATATTTCTACACGTAATACGTGTTTACTAACATGTGCTTGGAAATATAAATACAGAAACTTTTATCATACCCCTCTATAAAAAAGTATTAAAAGCGTTCGCCCGATACCAGCCACATATTTATTCACAGAAGCATTAACTTAAAATCTGCCAAATACATATTTTTTTTCACCCTGAAAAAAACATCTTTCCATAACTTTAAATTCAAATAAAGTTGATTGACTTAGAACGTGGCAAAAAGCAATAATGTCAAAATTGCCTAAATATTATAAAATAAGGGAGAAGTATACGAATACATACTGACAGAAACTCAATATTTTATGAAAGAGAAAACTTCGTCGAGTATTTCGCAAACAGCCATCTGTTAATAACGACGAATTAACGCCACATAAAATACACTGATATTTATATATTTACCAAGCGTAAAATCTCATTGAATTGAATTGTTGGAAACAAAATTTCATGTAAAATTTTAATCTAAAAGGATTATTGTATCATATTATCTGGATTGAAATTGATTCAATCGTTTTATGAATACTTCAATTCAATTCGGGATTGGTTATAAATATTCATGTTTTATTCTGTTAGTATAATTTATACTTTAATCGTATTATTTTTTAAAAATATTACTTTCTAAAAGCCGAGTTGAAGTTTATTTTAGAAAATAATGAACAATTTTACCGCAAAATATTGTGTATAAATATTTAACAAAACCTTCAGCACAGCACGTATTTAGCTTGTCCATCATTGTAATTCCTTATTCTAGGCTGTAATTTATTCAAGCGCAAATATTTGTTCAACAATGAAAAAATACCATAATCATAGAAATATTTTATAGTTCATGCGTAAAAGTAATCTCTTATCAAGCTGAATATTCACACTTAATTAAATACACAAAAAAATGGAAAGAAATGAAATAAATCTCATCGCGAGGACGCGTCAATCCCCGAACCATTGAATCCGCGATGCCCCAACAGAATTCAATTTATATTTTCTTTCTCCCCATAAATCAATCCTCAATCTAGGACACAGTTTCATTTCATGGGGCTCTTCTCTAACCTTGAATAGAGTGCAGTACATTACCTCTATTATAAAAGTTATATTTCACGGGCCAGTGCCAGTTGGTAAGTGTTGTCGCCGTATCTCGACGAGCCAAACGGGACACCGGCGCGGATGTGAAGAGGTCCACCCACTTGAGACTTGCTATTAATAAATTTTGCTTATAACCGTTTACAGGGAAGCGATGTCGTTTATGAAATGAGCTCGGTAAGAGATAAGAGGCTCCTGGATGGTTTACACTTAAACATTTTACAAGCAAATACTTGTGACGGAGCGAAAATATAACAGGAAAATCAATATGGATGGCTAAGTAGTATTTTACAGCCACCGTATTTTACTTTGATATGTTTTGATACAATGTTGCAAAATATGTGTATATTATATTATGAACATAATATTCATTTTCATTAAGAAACAATTAGTTTAATTTTTGAGCGTGTAATCTTGCAAACAAAACTTCAAGAAGATTAGGGTTTGTTATATTATCGATTTGCAATACTACATCAAAATATTGATTAAAATTACTTTGGCATAGTTATGGAGTATTCAATTTACAATGGTTCTAATCATAACCAACAGTACATTTTTTCTAGATTGGTTGCACATGCAGAAAGACTTCCACAATTATCAAACGTTTTATTCATTTTATAAGTAAATAGTTTTATTTACAAAATGATAATAATAAGTAATACAATTTTACAAACTTAAAAATAAAATCTTCAAATTAATTTAGCATCCATCATGAGATATAGTTAAAGTATATTCAATATAATATATTGTGCAACGAGCACGGTTGATGCTCATTTTTCACAAGTTAAACGTTGCAGACGAGCCTTGGCAAATAGAGCAATTTTTACATTTAGAAAATGAGCACTTTGTGCGAGTTGCATGCTTGTCTTTTCTTCAACTGCAATACTTATAACGTATAGAAAAATAATTTAATTATTTATTAAACCTTGACACAAAACCGTATAAGAGGTTGTAGATTATATAATAAATATTAAAATTTGACATATGTATAATATCTATATATACCGGGAGTTTATAAATGAATGGGATTATGTAATCACTTTAAATATGCCGCTTTTTTTAATTGTCCACTATACTATTTGTTTTGACAGATCAACTTTGACTGCTGTCAAGCAAACATATGAAAACATATGTAGTATAGTGGACAATTTTAAAAAGGCGGCATATTTAAAGTGATTACATACTCCAATTCATTTATAAACTCCCTGTATAAAACTTAAAAAAAATATACTCAACTTTTCTTCAGTAATAGCAGTTGCATAAAGATCACATTCTAGTGAAGAGTAGAAAAATATTATTAAATCCACACATAAGGCAAATATTTAAATAATTTGCCTGTATTGACCATTTTTAAATTTTGTTTACCCTATTTAACCCCAACTCATATAATAGAGTAAAAAAAATGTAAATTAGTAATAATTTAATTATTATATTTATAATTATATTATGTTAACCTATGTTTAAGTTGGCAGAGAAATGTATAATTGACAAGATAAGGGTCATTGCAGCGTTTTGTTACTTGAATTTTATTGTTTTAAATCTTTAATGATAGTGGAATTTATTTTGTCTTTAGCTTTTAGTATCTTTGTTAATATTGCTATATTTATGTTAAGACAAATGTTTAGAATTGATTTGACAATGAAAATTATTATTAATGATAGGGAATACAGAAGTACAGCTTACATATTCTAACCGAAAGCAATTTTATATGTATAGAAGTTGCCAATTAAAATATGAACATTGTTCATAGAAGTAGGTTTCCCAATATATAGAATTGGTTTAAATTTTGTTATCTTTGTAGACCAAAAAACCAGATTTTTCAATAGCGTAATGCACGGTACGGAACGCAACAGCATGATTACTCCCAAGTACGGTCATTGCAAATCTAATCATCTGTCTGATAATAGCACTGCTTAGTGAAACTTGCCACAATATATCAAATAAAGTATTAAAACACAAAACCAAACCTGTTTTAATTAAACATCCTGCAAGTTATTGAAATTTTTGAATTAGTCTGAGAATATTATCTTAATTGAGTGGGACGAGCTTACAAAATGCCACCTTGGTCCAGCTCTCTTGGTGTGATTAATGTTCATTTGTTGTCATTTTAGCAGTTTTGTCAATGATTGCATCACTTGTTGATTCTTTTTCAATTAGTTTATTGCTGCAATAAAATTTTAGGCGTTATCACTAGTCAAATGACCTCTTCTAGCAACAAAACGAGTAAAAGCCACTTACATACAACGGTAATAGAGTATGACTTTATTGTTTTTTTTTTTTTAATTTTTTTGATTTATTTACTTTACTCTTTGAATTGTTTTATAGATCTTTTAAATTTAGTTTGGATGCATTTAATACACTTTTTGACTATATTTCTGACTGCAACTCGACCATTTAGAGGCCAGAATTTAGGTTTTTTTTTTAATAACATTTGTGTTATTTGAAAATGATTCTTTTTTATGTAGTTTTAAAATTGCAAGGGTGGCTAAATTAATTTTATCAAAATGTAAAGCGTGTGTTGAATATTTAGTTCTTTTAACAAATCTTTGTACTTACGCCATTATTTGGATAGTCTTACCAAAAGTTGACTATTTAGTCAGGGTTATTGAAGTCAAACCACGGTGTTACATTTTGCTTCCGGTAGTGTTATTTCTTTTATAAGATTAGGAATGGTTATCAAGAATTGTGAATTTTGTAAAAACTTAGGACCGGCCCACCATAGTGCTGATTGAAATAGCTTCTCAGGACTGAATTTTTGACGGTTGATCAAGTCGGGTAGATTTTTGATGTAGGAACATGATGAGTATTTTACCTAAACGAACGTATTGAACCAACGAGTTTTTATTTAATTTAAATCAAGGTTACTTTTGAGTCTAAGTAAAAATATTGCTTAAGAAGGTTTTTGTCAAATGCAGCACAGATTTTTTTTTTAAAAGCCGTGAAGTTGACAATTGCACTTTATATTTTGTCCATTGTGCTTGAATATATTGCGGTAACAAATTATCTTAATTGACGTTTTTTTCATACATTCTGCATCAACACCTTTGTTTTATCACAAGATGCCCCAAAAACATTAACGGATCAAAAACTTTTGTTATTTTTTGATAGTTAACTACTGCTGCACAGATGAACATAAGTACACAAACTTATTATCTTTTGTCCATATCACGATACAATGGTTTCTTCGTATTGCGTATGGAGTTGCTCAAGAAAATGTTAACAGTTGTTAGCTTATTTACGTAGTTAAAATTTATCTTTTATAAGAAGCTTAGTTATATTATTTTGTAATTAAATTGTATTTTTAATAGTGTTTGCTTCAGCAATGATGTCATCCACTTAAAAATGGCAGATTATATTAATGCTAATGGGTGGGCATTTTTCTCAATCATAGCATGTTTTTGCAGAGAACGGATAGCTAAATAATATCCGGGTATTGTCCTATATGTGGCAGTTTTAAGTTAATGGTCTATCTTTATTAACACTTGCCTATACATCTTACATATGTCTGCGATAATTACATAACTATCAATGTGATCTCATTCATATTAGAATATAAAATTATTTGTCTTAAAGCGGAGGACCAATTAACAAAGTCATCATTCAGCAATTTTTTTAGATGAAATTGGCAATGAATATACTATTGAAAACTACTTTTTGTTGTCTGGTTACTAGATTTGATGGCTGCATAGTGTGGCAAGTAACATCCATGTGCAGAGTTGTCAGCAGGTTTCATCTGATCTAACAGAAGGTATTCTCTCATGAATGCTTTATATTGTTGATATACAGGGTCCGGCACTGAAACTTTCTTTTTTCAATGAGACGTGAGGACGCTACTGGAGATCACTGCGGCGCGGCAGTGCTCTTAACGAAGAACGTTGGAGGGGAGATTTATTCCAAACCATCGTCAGTCGTTAAAATGCTTTGGGCAAGAGAGCAACGCGTATTTGCACTAGAAACGTTCTTTTCACGAGGCCGCTTAATAGTTGCGGTGCAGCGTGCGTTCCGTTTACGGTACAATATTCCCTCTCAAGGAGCTGTTCCTGCCCGGAGATCCATCTTATCCTGAGTGGAAGCTTTTAGAACAGATAGAAATGTGTTTCGCATTAGACCAGGAGCAACACGGACCGTTAGAACACCCGCAAACATTGAGGCAGTCCGAGAGTCGGTTTTGCGATCTCCTAGGCGCTCTGCATCTAAAACATGCAGCTGCCCTGCGGTTGTCGGAAAGTTCAACTCGCCGAATTCTTCATAACGATCTTCACTTTTACCCCTACAAAATGGTAGTCGCACAAGAACTTTCCAAACGTGATTTTGTTTTACGACAAGAGGCATGCGAAACGCTCCTTGATAATTTACCCCTGAAACAGTTGTGTTTTTTAGCGATGAGGCACACTTCCATCTCTTAGGTTGTGTTAATTGGGTCACAGTTTGGGCTGCGATATCAAGCGTGGGAATCATTGGACCATATTTTTTTTAGGTGGGCAATCGCACGGTTACAGTAAACTCTGAGCGTTATGTGGCAATGATTAACAACTTCTTTCTGCCAGCTTTTGAAAATATGGCTATAGGCAAAGTATGGTTTCAGCAAGATGGGGCCACAACCCACACATCACAAATTTCAATGGCTGTTTTGCGGAAAAATTTTCCAGGGCGACTTATCTCTAACAGGAGTGACATATCGTGGCTAGCTTGCTCGCCAGATTTAGCCCCATGTAATTTTTTTCTATGGGGCTACCTTAAATTTACAGTCTACAACAACCGTCCTGCAACTGTGAAAGAATTGAAAAACAATATTCGTCACAAAATAGCCAATATACCGGTTGCAATGCTCGAAAGAATCCACATTAACTTTAGAAATTGGCTACAACAATGCATCGACAGCAACGGCAGACACTTGTCAAATATGCTTCATAAGACTTCATAATTTAAAACTTCCCATGTTAATGCTTAATACTAATAATTTAAAAAAATAAAATGTACAATTTATAGTTTTATTTTTTAGTTTTAAAAAAAGAAAGTTTCAATGCCGGACCCTGTACTTCAAGTTGGCGGCAGAGGCAACGTTCCAAAGCTAAAAACTGTTTGCGTGCCCGTTTTTTTAAATCTCCTAACTTGTGGCAATATTTTTATATTATAAAATTTCAAATTGATTGTTACTTGTTTTTGTAATTGTTTGTTAGAATATATTTTTACATTTTTATTTTTAAAACTTAAAATCACTGATGTTGCTGGCAAGTTTTCAAAATATTGAAAAACAGTCTTTTAAAAGGGTCTATGTCAGCTGGTTTAGAAAACTTGTCGTCAATTTTGCGCTAAGGCAATTTTGTAGTAATTTGCTTGATGATGATTACATTCATATTTGTAAAAGATGGTTCTACTCTTAAAGATGTTTTGATGGGTATTATTTGTTTTATTTTAATTGTGACTCCTCTAACAACAGCGTTTACAAATTGTTGACGTAATCGTATTTAGTTCACAGCGGATTTGGAATCAAATAAAACTTAAATGGTATTTAAAAATTGGATACATTAAATATAATTATCTAATTTACTTGAGCAAGGAATAAGAGTTTGATATACAAAATTTGCTGAATTTTTTAATTTTAATTGCAAATTTAAATATTTGGAAATAAATAATTAAAGCTAAACTTCTTAAAAAAAAGCTGCTGGTCTAGATTGATTAGGTTTTTAGCTTTTGAGAATGATTTGTTTTTTTTTGTTTTGCTTAAGATCGGAAATCTTTAAAAGACGTAGTGTTGGATTCACTTCCAAGTCTGTGAAATTAAATTTGACAACTTTTAAATTTTTTAAGCTGCTGCTGGTGTGGCCTTCTATTTTCCGTTGTTTTTTTTTTAATTTAATGTTGTATATTGCAGTAATTCTTTTATATCCATTGCGTGCAATTGCGTGGGAATTGTTGCAAATATTACAGGATTTTCATACATTTTCAATGTTCGCATCTATAGCAGGCCACCAAAAATACGATCTGGCAATAGATTTCTTTTTGTTAATTTCCAATTGCGTATTATGTAAATCCAAAATTTATTTTTTTTTTAATTTTGATGGAAATACAATGAGATAAAATACTACCAAACTGTAAATGTAGCTGTGCGCGTCTAATAAAAAATGGTTTAATATTTGGATCATTTTTATTTTCTAAAAATGTCTACCTATGCTAGCAAATCTGTACATCTGATTTAAAATAGGGTTTTTACAAGTTTCCTCAACTATTTCTTTAAAATCAATTGGTATATTTTTAACTAAATATAATTTGTGGCCTACGTCATCTGATCTGTCTTAGATTACCGGCCGTGGACATTGCAAATGAAAATCCGCGTTAGCAATTTTATCAGAAATAATAAATTAAATTTCGTATTAATATGCAGCTAATATTATTGTCTATCTTTGAAGTCTACTAGCTGCCCTTTTTACTAACAAAAATAGACTGCAATGGTTTGTAATCGGTTAAAAGAATAAACATTTGTCTATATAAATATTGATTAAACTATTTTATGCCAAAACTAATAGCTAGCGCTTTCTTGTATATCTGCAAATAACTCTGTTTGCTCTTAGATAAGGTTTTTGATGCATACGCAATAGATTTACTATTGCCGTTCGAGTAAATATGTGTTATTACTGCTCCTAATTCGTATGCACTTGCATTGCAAGATAGATTGAGAAGCAAATCTGAATTATAATGTAACAATATTTTGTCTGACATTAACTCTTTTTTTACTAAATTAAATACTTTTTGGCACTCGTCATTCCAATACTATTTAGTTTGTTTTTGTAGTATTTTATGTAACTGCATGTTTTACACATGCAGTTTAGAACTTAGATTTGGAATAAATTTTGCATAATAATTCAATAAACCTAAAAAAGACTTTAACTCTGTTACATTGGTAGAAGTCCTTGCATTAAGAATTGCATCTACTTTATCTTTACTTGTAGTCAACCCTTTTTTATTATTAGTAATTGATTTTTTTCTGAAAGAAACTGCATTTTTCAATTTTATCTTTAGTCTATTTTTGCAAAAAAAAATTAAAAATTAGTTTTAATGTCTTATGTATAATGTTTCTGTTCATTTTTTCCTGTTATTAAAATTTTGTCTAAAAAAATTGCTAATCTTTGAATTCCTACAAAGAGTTGATCAATCATTTTTTGAAAGATTGCTGTAGCAGAAGCAATACCGTAAGGCAGACAATTAAACACAAATAACTCTTTGTGAGTAGTAATAGTTAATTTTTTTTTTAAATTTTTGTTTAGTTCTATTAGTGCATACGCTTGCGATTGGTCGATTTTGCTAAATAATGCACTTCTTTTTTAATAACAGAATATTTCTTCTATTTTAAGTATGGGGTATTTATTTATGTGTAATTTAGGGTTTACACACATCTGGAAATTTATTACTTAATGATTTTTAATGTATCATTTAATTTATAAAATTTTGCAAATTTTTAAAACTGAGTTTATAGATATTTTTTAAAATTGCAGCCATTCTTTGCCCAATAACGGGCCCACCCTGGGGCACGACATATGAATTTAAATTTGTGTAACATTTATTTTTAAAATTGACTGTAACACTTATGACCTTTCTACAATTGGTACAAATTTAAAATATTTATTGTATGTATCATAAGAAATTACTGAGATACCTGACCCGATCAATTTCCATGCAAAGGCAAACATTTTCGATAAAAATTTTGACCTTTAGCGGTATATACTAGTTGATCTTATAGATTTTCTTTTGAAGTAGCCTTAAAATTGCATGTTTTAGCTAGACTCTTCAATGGGCAACTCCATTTCAAACGGACCAGTCCTGGGGTGGGGGGGGGGGGTGCATTGAGAAACTTGCTTATGTATTTTTTTTTAGTTTTTATATTTTATTAGTAGTCCTTTGATTGGTATGAAACTTATAAAAAAAATACGATTTTTTTTAGTTTTTTTGTCGTTTTTTAACGTAATCGCATTTTTTGTTTAAAAACCGCAATTTTAACTCAAAAAAATTAATTTACTAATGAGATCAATCAGAAATTTTAAGTCTAAACCCTGTCTATAAGCCGCAAAAGCCATAAAACCTTGTTTTTGTTCTCTGTGGGTTGGGAATAAGAAGCATTTTTTAATTTTCTTTAACCGCCAAAATTGACGTGTTTTGATGTAAATTAATTGGAAAATATAAATTTGTTTTGTGTATTTGGGTTTTAAAAGTCTAAAACTCGAAAAACTTGCAAAATAAAGAATATTTTTCAACATAAACTTTTACAAATGCACATTTAACAGTTTTCAGAGAAACTATACACCAAATATTATTAAAAAATTGAGTTTTGCAAACAATTCTACATAGAAAATAGTTAGTGTCGTGCTTATATGGCGAAAAAAAACACATCTAGAAAAAAAAATTTTTGTTCAACATTTACTTAAATTTTTTTTTTTTTTTTATTTTTTTTAAAGATTATTTGGATTTTTTTTTTAAGCTTAATTCAGAAGTTTAACAAAGACATCTTTTGTCGCTTGAAACAATTTTGTGCCATTTTACTCTTTGCTTGATAGTTTTTGCGCTTGCGGCACAAATTTAGACTCGATCTATCGGCTCCAAAATTTAAAAATATTATTATTTTTGGCATTCAAACATAAATCCGCTTGGCGCTTGTCAAAATTTGTTAAAAAAAAGTTTTAAACCACACCTTAGTGTGTTTATTATATTTTTTGTAAATATAAAAAAATTATTAATTTTTAACGCATTTTTGGTTAGAAAATTTTGTTCATTTCTTTGTAGATAGACTTTTCTATAGACGATGAGTACAACACTGACTATTTTTCATGTAAAATTGTCCTGAGAATTCAAATTTTTAATAATATTTGGTGTATTGTTCCTTTGGGCGCTGCTAAACGTGCATTAGTAAGAGTTTAAGTTGAAGAATAAGCTTATTTTGCAGTTTTTTTGAGCTTTAGACCTTTTAAACCCAAATACGCAAAACAAATTTTTATTTTCCAATTAATTTACATCAAACCACGTCAACTTTAGCGGTTAATTTTTTTTTTAAATGCTCCTTTTTGCCCAGCCCACTGAGAACAAAAACTTGGTTTTATGGCTTTTGCGGCTTATAGACAGGGTATAGACTTGAAATGGCGCCAAATTTTTTACGGCAAATTTCTGGTTAATTTCTTTAGTAAATTTGTTTCTTTGAGTTAAAATTGCGGTTTATTGCGAAGTTAAAAAACGACAAAAGAACTAAAAAAAATCGTAGAATTTTTTTTTATGGGTTTCATACCTTCATATATCAATCAAAGAACTACTAATAAGTTATAGAAACTAAAAAAAAATACATAAGCAAGTTTCTCAATGCACCCCCCCCCCCCCAGCACTGGTCCGTTTGAAATGGAAGAATTGCTCAAATACCGTTACATAACTTGTTACACTTTTTTTTCTTGTACTTGCTTTTGTAAACGAAATGTATATCTCTCTGCAATTTCATAAGGTGCTGGTTCTAGGAGATTTTGTATTACTTCTACTAGTTCTTTGTATGACTTTGCTCTCGGTTTTACGGGATCACAAAGATTTACCATTAGTTCATATGCTTCTTCACCCACCACTGTTAACAATATGGGCACTTTGCTCGCAGTTTCTGTTTTATTTGCGATGAAATATTGCTCAATTTGAGCAATGTTCTATTTTTTAACACCGAATTTGTATTTCGAAATCTTGCCTCCTTTGTTTGCCATTTGCTTACTATCCTCGTCGCCACTGTTATAATTGTGCTTTATAATTACTTAGCTTGGGGTAACTAACTTAAACAACCGAGCGCTGGAAATAAACTGGTTTATTTCAAAACTCTAACATACAATAAAAAACAACAAAAAACGATTTACGTTATCCGCATATATAAAATAAAATAAATACGAGGTAAAATAGAAATCTAATAATATTATTCTACCCAACACTTATAAAATGCTGTTGATATAAAATTAAATTGCTTGTTGAGAACTAAACATATAAAACACTTCTAGCTAATCATTCTATAAGCACATAGAGATTTGTTTGATGGTATCATAAAAAATCAATTAAACTTTATAAAAGTTATACAAATTATTAATATGGTAAACTGAAAGGTAGCCTAGCACTGCAAAACAATTACATTTATATCTACATAAAACATAAAAAACTAGCTCAAAACAAAACAAAACTCAAAATTTGATGCATTTGCATATTCTATAGTATTTATATGCTAATTAAATAATTTTGTAACTATACAAATTAGAAGAAAACAAGTGACAAGAACCAATTTTGTTTGCATATTTTGCATATTTTTGAGTTTTTGAGCATATTTTAATAATAACTGCATATTGGTGCTTATTTGTTGCATATTTGGTGCATACTCGGTGAATACTTGTATAATTTTAAATCATTTTCAAGATTACCTTTTGTAAAAATAAAAATAAATTAATTAAAAAAAAAATAAAGTTTTGAACAACTAAAAACAAAACTTAGGGTGCGTTTATGCTGCACATCGCCGGCGCTGCTCGCCAAGATTGGCGCTGCCCGCTGCTCGCACATCGCCATTCAGCAGCATAAATGCACATCGCCGCGCTGCTCGCACCACGTCGTTATTTAATTACTGTCGACTTTTATTTTACTAATCAAATATAACTGTAATAAAATTATTAATATAAGTCATATTATTGAGTTAAAATTATTAATTGAATTAGGCAGTATAAAAAAATAACTTAATTAACAAAAAAAATTGTAAATTTCTGGCGCCTTTAGACCTTCCGTCGACGAAAAACAAACCAAATAATTAATAGAACACGCTTGTAAATGCTCCAGTTGCACCATCATGTAGTACATTTGTCCATAGAACAGTTTAAAAAAATATTATCATTACCAAACGAATCGTAATAGTTTGTAAACTTCTAGCTTTTGCGACGGTATGATCTTAAAACAAACAAACAGAATTATTACACAACAGTTTGCAAGAAAACATTTCTTTAAATAAATTGAATAGAAGAACAACATAATTTAAAGTGACTAGTAATTTTATATAAAGTAATTAATTTAAATTGCAAGTCAAAGTTTTTTTTAATTTAAAATTGTGATAATCGATCGGTATTTGTTTTAATAAAATATTACTATAATGAAATTATTAATATAAGTCAAAATATTGAATTAATATAATTAATTACTATGCCACTTCAGTAAAAAAACAAACATTTCTTTAACAATTTCCTGCTTAATGCGGATTTATTTTAATTAAATTCTTCATAATATTATTGTAAACGCAACAAAGCTTTGATAAATTAACACAATACATGGAAATAAAACTTCATTCTTTTAAATTGCATATAACCGCAACATGGTTTGAAGTAACATATTAATTAATTAAACTAATTTAATAAGTTAATATAAATTACATCATGTTAACGTCTCACAAAACTGGCACTAAACGGACCAATCAGAGCGCTAGTTTGAAGATGTACGGCGATGGTCCGATTATAAAAAACAAACTATTTTGTTTACATCGCAGTGGCGAGGAATGTGGCGAGCAGCGCGGCGATGTGCGAGGTGCAGCATAAATGCTCCCATAAGATTATATAGGTTTGTTTCATCATCGCCACAACATCCCAGCGCCAATCTTGGCGAGCAGCGCCGGCGATGTGCAGCATAAACGCACCCTTGGCGTTTTGGAATGGAACAACAAAGAAACTCTTCAAATGAATTCTTTAATTAGAAATTTAAAAACCGCAGACAATCATTTTTAATTGATAATTTAAAAAAATATATCTGATAGTGTTTACAGTTCTATAATTAATAAAATATAGACAATATTAGTTTAATTAGTGTTCTGTTTTTATTGTTACTTTTATTGTCCAGGACTTCATATTTTTTCTGTTTGAAGCATTTATTTCTTTAATATTAAGTTATTCAAATATTTTGTCTTACAAATATACTTAGTTGAGCTTTTCATTTTCCAAATTTTTATTGTTTGTTCTATGAGTTTTTTTTAACATAGAACTTTTTAAATAAATGAATAATTAAAAAACATGTTTTAACTGTACATACAGAACATCTACATATATTATATTAATCATATGTCTGCATATTTTTATATTATGTGCATATTTTTACCAAATTTGGCCATGAATGTCAAGTTGACAATTTTTTGTTGTTCAAATTATGATGTAATTGGAATGCATACAACACCTACAGTAGTAAATGTAAGATTTAACCATGTATTCAATGGAACACAGAAAAATAGATAGAAGAAAAATCAGTTTGAAGCCGATTTAGATCAAAATTAGTATTGTGAAATTTTTTTTAATTTTTACAATACTAATTTTGATCTACTCTACTGTTAAGTGGAAGAACAGACTCAGTCTGAACTTTGCATTTTTCTGTTTATTTGATTTGTATATAATAGAAATAAAGTATATTATTATTATAATTATTATACTTAATGCATATTTTAGCAAAACTGTGTGCATATTTAGTGCATATTTTGGCAAAATTATTTTTAACTTTTTACGTGCATATAATTCCCAGCTTTAAAGACATTATTAAAATCCGTCTATTAAATATTAATTGCATACATGAAAACTAGTTTGTTGCATATAATATTAAATTTAACCGCTAAACTTAAAATCCGCATTAAAAATATAAAATTCGACTTTTAATTACCAAAATCTGGAAATAAAATATCAAAATTTGGTTATAGCATATCAAAATCGGGCGTAAAAACTCCAATCCGCAAACAAAATATTGAATTGGTTGCATATAATAGCAAATCCGACGTAAAACATAAAAATTAAAAATGCAAGTGCAAACAAAAATTAAGTTTGTTGCATTTCATACTTTTACAAATGTCTTTACAAACCGGATTAAAAATAGCTCCGGACACCAAACAACAAAATCTAGCAATAATCAAAATTCAGATAATACATATTAAAATCCGGTTTACAACCAGCAAATCCGACAGAAAACATACATGTGATGTGTACTATATAATAATAACATCCCTAACATAATTCAAGAACATGCTTTCCGTACAGCAGAAAATAAGAAATATTGATCGAGATTTATTATTATACATTATTGAATGGTAAACGTAAAGTTGTGAATAATTTTCATTACAAAAAAAAGTAGCTTTAATATTGTAATTGTCAGATTTACACCTGTTCACTGGTACATACAAAGTAAAAGTTTATTGATTAATTGCATATATTATCACTTACAAATTCCGAGATTTATTGGACTATTTATTAATACTAATAAATCTTTTAAAGTACTAGCACATCAACTCGATTTCCATTTTCCAATTAATATGCTCAATTAAATTTTATTAAACCGGTTTTGTAACACCTGCACAAATAATTTTTCGCTACATTAAATTTAATTTTATAATTTAAAAGATTATTACTTTTAATTGCTAATTTCGTATGATTCCATGAATTTATATTAAACTTAAAGTATTTATTCTAGAACTCATTTGCTGTACAAATATATTCGTATCATTTACCCAAACATTTTATTTTCTTAATTACATTTCAAGAAACGTGTTTAAGGAATGCAAAGCGAATTTAAATTATCCTGATTGATTCTGTCTAGACAATTTCAATATATATTTAAATAATTGTAAACTTTTACAAAACCTTTTTTATCTTTGCGTATTTATAGCACTACGCATTTGTTCTATTGTGGGATGTCTTATTTTATCTTTTTGTTCTCTTACAAAGAATAAATACGACTCTCGGTATTTTTGCATACAAAAGAAATGCGAAACGAAAATTATGTAAAAATGGGACTTTATTATATTTCATGAATTGTCGGTAGAGTGAAAAAAAGAAGTGCAAATTGTTATATAAAATAGAATTTTTATGAATAGCATTTACACACAATACTATTGTTATGCCAATTTAAATTTGGAATATTTTAAAAGCATTAGATTTTCTTTAATAACAGTTCAATTCAAATGAAACGATCTGATTGATTAATTTCAGAAAGCTGCTTTTACAATTCTCGTGTGGTGAGTTTTAAATGGATGTGAATGCATCGGTACTCATCAGTATTGGTGTTAAATCGTCTAACTTTGCGTGAGCTTTACACTGATAAATGGATTGAAATTTGACTAAAACCCGTGCATTCTCTACACGGGAGAATTGATTCATTCACACCCGTTAATAATTTCCAAGCATTTTTTTGTCTGGCACAGTTTTCATTCATTCTTTTTATATTCTTTGTGGCAAAACAATTTTGCAAATGTTCGTAGCTGGAATATATTACATTCAATTTATGTTTCATTTAATAGGAACAAAAATTAATTTGCATGTTTATTACTGAGGGAAATTAATAATATGAAAGTAATTTAACAAACTTGTAATTTTATTTGAAGGAACTACACATGGAATGTGTTGAATGAAATATTAAAATACTTTAATATGTTTATTATTAACATTATATTTTTACAAATTTAAATTACATGTATAGGGTTTTACAATAAGAGGTTTCATTTTGATATTTAAAAAAAAACGGGTATTTTTTAAAAGAAATCAATAAATGTTTATTTCATTGTAATGAGAAAGGAAGGTATGCTATTTGAAAACGATATCGGTCAAATGGCCGTGGTACGGTTGCAGTACCACATTCTTTATATGAAATTTTCCATGACCAATTTGCACATTTGCGGCTGTGTGTCCTCGATAACTTCACAAATTGTTTCTTTAAGGCTTTGAATCGATTGTGGAGCATTTGCATATACCTTATCTTTTACGTGGCCCCAAAGAAAAAGTCTAAATGTGTTAAATCACAAGATCTTGGTGGCCAATTGTGATCACGTCTTCGTGAAATAACACGGTCAGGAAACTTTTCTTACAAAATTGCGATAGATTCGTTGCTTGTGTGGCACGTAGCGCCGTCTTGCTGAAAAAAACGTCGTCTACATTAATATCTTCTAATTCCGGTCATAAAAAATCATTAATCATAGTTTGGTAGCGCCATCCATTCACCGTAACAGTTGCACCAGCCTCATTTTCAAAAAAATAGAGTCCAATCACAGCGCCAGCTCAAAAACCGCACAAAACAATGACACGTTGAGGATGCAAAGACTTTTCAACAATCATTCTTGGATTTTCTGAGCCCCAAATGCGACAATTCTGCTTATTAACGTAGTCTCCGAGGTGAAAATGTGCCTCATCACTGAAGATGATTTTTCGATGAAATTCCGGATTATTTTGATGCATTTGAAGGACCGGCTTGAGTTCTTGTGTTAACTGAACTTTAAAAGCTTTAAGACTTAAGTCTTTATCCAAAATACGGTTTAATGTCGTTTGTGGAATGTCTAATTCCAAAGATCAACGAGGAATCAACAAACCTGGGTTTTCTTCAAAACTACGATCTACAGCAGCAATATTCTCATGTGTTCTTGAGCGTTGCACATTTTATTGAAAAACTTTATGATTGATAATATAAAAATTGGAATACATATATGAAATAAATTATACTCAATAATAAGAAAAAAGTTTGTCTAAGAATATATTGTTGATCTAGAGGGGATACTTAAATGTATCTTCTGCATCTGAGCTTCACTCAATTTATCCTTTAAATGGGGGTAGAAATAAACTATTATGCTGGACAATGTAAAAGATTATTTCAAACAAAACAACTTTTTTGAAATAACTTATTTAATATATTTGATGCTGTTGGATGTTACTATGTGATTATTGATTATTAAATTGATTCGTAAAATATTATGAGTTTTGATAATGATAATGCTCTGAAACTGTTGATGTTTTTTTTTTAATTATGCTGATAAAGGAATTGTTTAGTTTTTTTGTTGAATTTTTTGAAATCTATTTTCTTTTTAAGTTTGTTGTTTTTTTTTACATCATTGATATTTAGGAATAAAATAGTATGCCACAACAACATATAAATACTTTTGATTGAGATTTAAGCAGTCTGTGAACATTGACTTTAAATATTTGTGGCTTATAAGTCTTGGGAAGTATTGAATTTGAAAGTTTATTCCATTTGTCGATAGTACGGAAAAAAAAACATTTAAGAGAGTTTTCTATAAAATATTTCTAGCAAGCTTTGTACACGAGTAAATAATTGTTTAGATGGCAAAATGTCTTGTATTTTGTTAGAACAATGTCCATTAATTATAGAAAATGCTAAGATTTACAACATTAAGTCTGTGTTGCAAAGTATCTAAATCATTAGTCAATTTTGGATTAGCAAAGATCCAAATAGATCGTTTCTGAATAAAGTTAAGAAAATACGAGGGACACTGCCAAAGTTTGCAAAAAATGTAATGCAAAACACAAATTACGTTATATAAATCGCTATATTGCTTCTCAAAATATTTTCCTTTAAAATCAATACAATTTTGCATCCGATGAAACAAATCTTCAAAACAAGTTTGCCACTCTGAGCGAGGTACCTCTAAAACCAGTGATTTAAATGCTTCAACGGCCTCTTCAGACAATGAAAAACGCTCGCTACACATTTTATTTTTGATATGTCAAAATAGAAAGAAGTCATTGTGCGATAAATCAGGCAATATGGGCAATGAGTCATTAATTGGATGTTGTTACTGGTCAAAAACTCCACAACTCGTTGTGCTGTGTGAGCGTTTGCATTGTCATGATGAACAATAATTTGCCGGTTTATGATGTTTCTTTTGATTTTAGCGATAACTTTAAAACGCTTTGTGAACGCACCACTTTTGTGGATTCAGGTTTATTTTAAAACACCCATACAGTCGATTGCTGTTTAGTTTCAGGCTTATATGAATATATCCAAGATTTGTCACCTGTTACAATGTTATATACCAAATTTGAACGACCTCTTTCAAATTTCTTTTTAATTTCTGCTTAATTGTATATAGTTTATTTATTATTTTTCAATGAATTAATCTAATCTCAAAAGTTAAGTAATATACCATAATTTGTGCTGAATAAACGTTAGTACAATACCATAGATTTTAATTTGAAGTGTAGTTTAGTGTAGATCCGGTGTGGTTTACCTGGTGGTAATTTTTGCAAACTTAAACTTGTTGGTTATGTACTAAAATAGCAATAGGAATGACCAGTGCTGTTGTTTCTTAATCTATTATGTTGCTTTACTGTTACAAATCAAAGTTGGCGATTTGCTCTTTGTAAACTGACAGGGGTTAATTTTTAGATTTTACATGTGTGTTACGGTGATTAGTCAACGTCAAGTGCCAGTAAAAAGTTTAAGAATTAGATTTACAATTCCAATTTGTTTACGTAACTTATGATTACGTGTTTCTTGGAATGTTTGTCACTTTACAATTATGTTAGCTTAACTATCAATATATGATTACAAGGTGTAGCCAATATTATATCCAATGCATCTAATGCAATTTTATCAATAAAGTCGTTAGTCATAGCTTGGGCTTTGTCGCTTTTTTTAGAAGTTTTGGGTTTTGCGCTTCACTACGTAAGGATGTTGTTGTAGTATTTGGATGTATGGATGTTAGGTTTAGCCGATCGTGTTGTAACGACTCGCTTTTTGTGTTTGTGGATTGTCTTCAAAGTGTTGAAGTCATATTAGCTGACTTAAGTTTTGACACGGGATTGTGATTTTAACCGTTTCTTTGGAATCAATTGTGTATTGTAGTCGGCTTGGTATTCCTTAAAGAATTGTTTCTGTTTTTTTTTTACAAACTTTAACATTGTTAAACATTCTTGATGTTGTTGCGTTAGAGTCTTGGTTTTAAAGCTTACAAAATTTAACTCATGCAAGAATTGAAGCCGACCAATTTTCTAAATCGTCACCGTTTTAGAACGATTTGATGAACAGTTAATTTCACGCTTTGGATCATGTAATTTTGCACTTTTAGACTTTTTCTTTTATTTTATTTTTATTTTTAAAAATTTATTTCAATATATTATACAATGTACGGTGCAATAAAACAAAAATACATACAATAGCAAAAGAAACAAGTCAAACAATTAATAAACTTTGATACAAAAAAATAATAATACATATACTAATACATATATTTAAAATTAACAAACACCTGAAAAAAATGTTTGCATGTTGTATGGTTCTAACTGAATTAACAATTTCTTTAGTGACTGTTTTAATTTTTGTAATGTTTTAGATTCTTTTATAGATTTTAGCAAATGATTATAAATTTTTAGGAAGGAATAGTGAGGCCCTTTTTCAAATAATTTAATATGAGATGGGTATATATATGTCTTGCCGTGTCTAGTATTATGCATACTATAAAGTTTATTATGGTTAAAAAGTTGTGAATTCATATAAATTTCACACTTTCATAGATGTATATTCCAGTACACGTAAGGATATTATTATCTTGTCTAAAAAGCCCTCTGCAACTATCACTATATTTTATTTGATTCATAATTTGAATTGCCCGTTTTTGAATCAAAAAGATTGTATCAACATTAACACTATTGCCCCAAAATATTATACCATATTTTCAGTGTGTATAAAAATTTGCATAATAAAAAATTCGAATTATATTACTATTAGTATGACTAGAGAGCACTCTTAGACCATAGCATACTCTACTTAGCCTAACTGATAAAGTTTCAATCTGTTTTTTCTAATTTAAATTATCATTAAGAATGACTCCAAGAAATTTCACGGACTGAGTAAAATTGTATTTTTTATTATTTAACGTAATTGTACATGGTGTTTCCATGCTTTGATATACTTTAAATAAAATATTTTTTGTCTTATCTGCATTCAGTAGTAAAATATTTTTATAAAACCAACTTTCTAAATCTTTTAAAATTTGATTTCCAATTGTGATTGTAACGATAAATGTGCTACCCATTAATACTAAGCTGGTATCGTCTGCATAGCTTATTATTTGGCATCCATCTGAGATGTTACTATTTATATCATTTATGAATATATTAAACAGAAGTGGCCCTAAGATACTGCCTTGTGGTACACCCATGTCTATATCCAAAGCATTTGATACTACATCTTCACCGTTAATATTATTTCTAATTTTCACTGATTGTGTTCTTGACTTATCCATTTATTGGCAACTCCACGAAAATTAGGAGAATTGGAGTCTAACATTACTTCTGTCATTTGGCAACAACTACTCAAAATGCTTGAATGCGTTGCAACTTCTGAATGAACAATGTTACCCGTAGTCACAGTCAACATTTAAAAAAAAAAAAAAATTAAAATTATTAATGTCTAAAATGGTTCTTTTGGATAATTATAAAGATTACACGATAAAAAAGATTATTTTTTTTTAAATTTTTAAAAAAGTAACTCTAAATGAATTGGTCCATTTGTGCTAATTTGTAGAATACACTTATATATGTTCTTCTGAATAAACAACACACCAAATGAACAAACCGCTGTAAAAAAATGCACTTGTAGATCAATTCTGCTGTTAATACTTTTTTATTACTATGGAATTTACTGTAGGGTCTACACTATTCTCTGAGCTTCAGGTGGCGAGACCATTAATTTGATTTTGCGCATTGTTTTAAACAGTTTTTATCTACAGGCAAATGACCTCAATGAGTACTTAAGGAATTTAGATTTTTAATATATTAATTACACTAAAGTTATTGTTTATTCTAGCACTCTACGTTGTTTATAGATTACAAATAAACAATAAATTAGCTCAACATTTTTGTTTTTTTTTGTAGCTTCTTGTCAAGTTTGTAATATTAAAGAGCTGGATGGCTTTGATGTTGACGTTATTAATAAGTTGTTATTTATGGTTTTTGGAGAATGTTCTAATAGTAGCTTGGTTTACCGTGTCGATTTTTAAGTTTTGGTAGAGATTAATGTTTTGGTAATACCAAGGATACTTATTAGTACTTTATTTTAAAATTGTTGGATTATTACTAATTCAAGAATACCATTACAGTGCTTTGTAATATTTCTTTCTAAATTTTTTTTTGGTTTAAAGTAAGCATTATTTTCCATAATTCTTAAAGCTATGTCTGAAATGCAAGATATCAGTAATTGACAAAATTTTGTAAGCAAAAATTTGCTTGATTTACAAATAAGTCTCTTGTACTATATATGTTTATTTTTATTATGTTTTTAATTTTAAAGATTTGGTTTATAATTGAGTGATTTTTTTTTTAATTAAATTAATGCTCTGTGAGTTTGTTTTTGTTTTTTGTTAACTTCTTATGCTAATTTTTTGAGTTTAAAAATCATGATCACTTTTGCTACTTTCTATACTTTAGTCTAAAAAATGCATTAATAAGATAGATATGCTTTACGATTGCTTTATGAGGGAGATGTTATACAATTTTTCTAGTAACTTAATCAAGCCTTGCAGCTTTCTTTAGGTTTTAATTTTTTTATTAATTCTGTTGCAATTTTTTTGCAGTAGGAAGTCACTCATTTTTGAAAAATCTGTTTACCTTTTGTATGCTGCTTTTTTGCTTATTTGCCTTCTGCGTTTTTAATTGATAAACTTTGCAGTATGGGTACTTTTAGTCTTTTGGTGGATTTTCAAAGAAAACAGCCAGTTTTATTGCCATTTGGCAATTTGCTTTGAGATTTTTTTATTTTAGTTTTTTTTTTTTTTTGAGTTATTGTGTAGCATTGTTTAGTCTAATTATATCTTTTGAGTTTTTTTTTAATAACTATTTTAATAATTCTAAAATAGTTATTACTTTAGGATTGTGAGATATTAATGGTATTATTTTATAAACCTTGTTGATTATTAACCAACATTTCTATTTTATTGCTTAGCTGATTTTTTTTTAAGGGGATCGTTAAATTGGTATTTTTCTCAAGTTTGAAGCTAGGCCAGCGAATTAATCTAATAATCAACTTACAGGCATTTTTTTTTTTAAATAATACTGTTATTTAGAGTGAAGAATAGCAAGAGTCCATATCTTAAGTTTTTTCCAATTGTATATAAATAACAGACACATTTTTAGCTATAAAGTTTTGCATTGATCGATTGATTAACTGCAAAATTTCTTTTCCTTCTTCTAGGTTTTTATTGCTTGTTATATTGGCGCCAAGCTATTTGAATTGCATAACTTGTTCTATATTTCAAATTTGCAATTGGGTGGCTCTTTAGATATTGTAAAAGACTGTGTTTTGCTGGTTGATATCTGCATGTTGAACTTAGACGCAGTTTGTTTAAACTTGTTTACACAGCGTTGTTGCAAAGCATACCACTGTAATTTCTTTGTTTCTCAATTGATATCTTCTTTCCACTTTTATGACTTTTGTATTTGTAAACATTTTGTTCATTATGATGTTGAATAAGGCAGGACTTAAGTTACTAGATGATGTGTTTGCTATTTAAATAAAGATGCAATTGCCGGTGTTTAGTAATATTGGTTATTCTATTTAGGTGTATAATTCTTGCAGAAACGACACAACGTCATTTAGCCTTACTTTGAAAAAGTACAGGGTAAAGTTGATGAAACACATAAAAACTGGTTTGTTGAATTCTATAGCTTTTTTGGTTAGTTGTCGGATAATGAATATTCCGTCAATAGTAGACCTATTTTTTTTAAATCCCTGTCGTTTTTTGCATATTCTAGAGACACCCACTTTTTATTTAAATATCTTTTTAAAATGTTTTATTACCGTAGTTAGAAAACCAATTCTTCCGTAGTTAGCTAGGTTAGTTTATGATTTTTTTATATATTGATTTTAATATATTGTATTTTCACTCAGTTTGTACATTTTTGTTGTATATTATTTTGTTAAAAACTATATAGATTTACATAGCTCATCAACATTTTATCATTATTTTGTTGCATATCTCTTCTATATCTGGCAACTCTTGGTTTTTTATTTTGCCAACTAATTGTTTTATATATTCCTGGAATACGTTCTACGTTGAGTGTATGTTGTCATCTGTTTGGTTCTCGATGTTATTGTCAGCTTTTCTATACAACTTTCAAAAGTCTTTCTTCTCAATGCGCTGTTTTAATTCTTTGGATTTTTTTGTTGATTCTGTTTTTTTACAAACTTGTATTTATTGTATTTTTTACTTTGATTTATACTGTAGACATGACTTTTGTCCTGGCAGCATCTTTTTTCTTATTATACTTCTTTTTAGTGCTTTTTGCGGCTTTTATTATATTAGGTTTTAGTTTTTGTCACAACCATGTAATAAATGTGAGTTTTTACAAGTTTTTGTAACAGAACAAATGTCATGCCTTAGCCGAGATTTGAACCCAGGACCTCCAGTACCGTAACTAGTCTTTCAACCGTTGCGCCACCAAGGTCGGCGGGTTGGACACATCTTGGTGGCATTTTATCCATTGGTAAGGACATATAGCGCTAATGTATCCGCCTCCACCCAGGAAACTGTATATAGGTCCTCTAACCTTTGTTAATATACATTTTCTCAATAAATGTAGTCCGGGGATCAAGTACCTTTGCTTGATATTGTAACACAAGGACTTTGCATTTGCTCTGGTAAGTTGTGCAAAAATCGAAAATTAGAATGCCTTTTCTTCGACGTCGCCTTTTGGAGTTATGGTTGATTTTGACAAAAAAAATCCTGAGATCCGAGTTCCATTAAGGTGTTTTACAGTCTCATCTTTTCACTCTTTACACCATTCTCTAGGTTTCAACATTCTTGATATGTTGAAGATAATCTTGGTAGTTTTTTTCTGATGGATTTACTCGTAGCATATTACCAGTTTTTTGGTGTACCCTGCGGTATCGATTTATAGACTAAGAAGTATTTTAGAATTAAATATACTATTAATACTCTTCTCTCGTGTCTAAATGCTTTAGCAGCCGTCACTTGCGTTGCTTCTTGCTGCCAAAAACGGCAGGCTGCTATTTTTGGCTCTTGATGCACTATATACAATAGTGGCACCGCTTGTTTACTGTTATCAAGTAACATTTGTTTGATTATTTAAATAAGAGACCAGTGGTAAGGCAACCTTATAAATACAAATTCTTTATTAACCTTGGGTGTGCATGCCTTGCTTTTTTCTTTCAATTTTAACTAATTGGTGTGACTATCTTATATAATCATCAGATAGATTTTTTTTGTTAATTTTGTCGGTGCCATTTGTTGTTTTTTTTTCTGATTCATACTGGCCGTGATTTTTACTAGCCTATGTGTTTTTATATGTAAATTTGTGTGGAAAGATTAGATCTTCTTACTTTAAAATAATGCAATTCTGTTTTGCTTACGTAGCTGCTTAGATGAAAATGCTCATCATTAAAGATCTTTTGCAAAAATTTGTTTTCTTGTTGCTACATCCGTTTGGCAATTTCTAGATTTCAGTTCTAGTGTTATTTGGATTTTGTAAAGAAGAAAGTGTAAATCCTCAATCAAAATTTGTTGCGCAGTGGATTACGTAAAACCTAGTTGCTATCATCCATGGTGATTGATGTTCTTGGCAACATTCTGCACTACGAGTATGTTGAGGTTTGCTTGAACTTTTGAATCAAATTTTAATTGTGAGTGTAGAAGGTCGGTTTTGATCACTAAAATGCTTACGTAGAGCACAAAATGCATTTTTAAAAGTTTTAGTGCATTTTTTGATATGTTACTGTATGCTTATGTCAGAAAGTTATTTAAGTTCTACCTGCAAGCTAAAACTTGTTTTTTTAATCCGCTAAGTTTCTTAGTGGGCTTTTCTACTTTTTTGGTAAAATGGAAATTTATTTAGTCATATATTCGCATATTATATTATATTATAATAGATACAGATACGCAAATAAATTGTGAATAAAAAAGCGTTTATGTTGTATTTAGTATAAATTCCAGCATACTATCAATCGGGGCTACTCTCTATGCACATTGCTAGAAAGTAAGCAAGATATATATTGCTTGTTAACAATATAAACTGTCATTTTAACAAATCTTGCTTGCTAACAATATGAGCTGTCATTTTAACAAATATAGATTGCTTATAATATGAACCGTCATTTTGATATATATTATTATTATTTTATATAGAGATTTTTCACGCCTCCTGATATGATCGACCGTATATATTGTTAAGAAACAATTTCTTAAAATGACAGTTAATATTGTTAGCTAGCAAGATTTTTTAAAATAACAGTTCATATTGTTAACTAGCAATAAATATCCTGCTTACTTCTAGCAATATGCATAGAGAATAGCCCCGATTGACTGCTAATATATCTTGTTTATGAAATGGATATTCTCTATAATTTACTATTTAATCAAATGATTTATTCAAGTATTTGCTGCTGCTATACACGTTTGGCATTAAATCCAGTATTTGCTTTAAATTAAATTTGTAATTGAATTCAAGTAAATACTACATAGTTCTGCTACACAATATATACAATAGACAATAGTGTGTGATCAATTCAGTATAATAATTGAAATACATAATAAACTTTTTTCTTGTTTTTTCTTTCTTTCAAGAAATGTGCTTTTAATATTAAAGGTCATAATAATAATAAAAATTACAAGTTTAAGATAGCAATTTATGTAAATTTATTTTTAGTATTAACTATGGGCGGTTACAGTCGTAAAACTCATAAACTATTTAGTGCGGAAAAAAGTAAAACATGCGATTTTAATGTTATATTCCCAAATCTAATTTATTCTGACACTCAACATTTTATGTAATATTTTCATTACATTACTCATCTACCCGCCGTGAATAATTCATCACCACTTCCACTTACGTTAACAAAAATAATGTATATATTAAACACTCTGTGACAATCTTGGAATACTATGTCGTTATTATTAAGTTATTCAATGTAATTCTTCGTGTCGAAATTTATGTGATTACCAGGATGTCACTTCAATTTTCATTATGCCTCTGCCGATTTATCCGTGCGACACTGGAAAATAACGAAATTTATTTTCACACGCGCTCTTACCAACCAACTCTCTCGTTTACTGTGTTTCGCCTTCTCTCAACGCGGATTTATTTATTTCGCACCGGATGATGAACATTAAATATTTATTAGCAGTAATAAATCTTGCTCGAGTTGACTGGTGCGGTGGATTCATGATAGCCAAGTTTTGATTTAAGGAATTCTGACGTTTACAGTATTTTCTCGATGATTGGATTTTAAGAAGGCATAATTTAGGGACACATAAAATATGATATTATTTTATTTTATGGACGTATTCTTTATAGTCAATATATGAAATGGAAAATTGCGTTTTAAAATGATTTGTCAAGTAAATAAATTTAGTTTTCAAATTTAATGTAATGCTAATAATAATATTTATATAAACTATTGGTTTGATTGTTGATATAGAAAATAAATATTAAAACCACATATGTTAAAAATTTATTGCTTTCTATATCAGTAGTTTGTAAATTGTAAATACAAATCTGAATATCAAATAAAATTTTGTAATAAATACTTACAAATATTACGATTTAAATATATTTTATTAAAATTATGATATTTGCAGGTAGACATAAATGTCTAATAAGTTTTGACAAATAATAATGTAAAATATAAGATACGAGGTCTGGCTCTAAATATCAAGACTGCGATTGCAAAAGGTTTGCTACAGGGATAGGGGTGGAAACAAATGCAGCTTTGGATAGCTGGAAGTGTACTATTCCAGTACAAAAACCCGTTTTTGTCGCTGTAGTCTTATTTTTTCTATAGAGGTTAAAAACGTGTTTTTTTCGTGCCGATAACAATGTGTGACAAAAAACACGAGCAACGAATTAATGTAAAATTTCTTGTTAAATTAAAAAAAAAAGTCCGACTGAGTGCTATAAGTTGTTGAAAGAGGTCTATGGTGAAAATTCTTTATCTCGTAAAATGGCAAAAAACAGAGAGATTGGAAGAACTTAAGAGAGGCCTGTGTCCTGGAGTAGATGAATTAAATTAGTCGTCTCTTCTCTACTTTCTAATTTTTAATCTGTGATTGCTCGCAATATTACCTGTGTTTTCTTGGTCGACTTTGGAGCTAAAACCTTATATGGTAATAATATGATAAATATAAAAGACAAACCAGGAAATATAATAACAAACAAAGAGAAAATTATGCAAAGTTGGAAACAACACTTTGAAGAAGTGATTGAGACCGGGGAGAACAAAACAAATAATCAAGGGGAGTCGGACACAGAAGGAATGGAGGAGATAACAGTAGATGAAATAATGAAGGCAATAAAATAACGGAAAAACGACAGGAATAAACAATATATCAACAAAGATTTATTTATTTATTTATTTATTACTTAACGGAGGCCATTACAAGTATGAATATATTATACAGTTTAAAAATACAATAATTAACATATAAAATTACTAATAAGTACGTAAGACAAGAGCAGGAACATGAATACCAATTAAAGTAAGCAATTCAGGACAATCAATAATTCTATGAAGCACTTTAAAAACTAACGTTACATCAAAGTTAAAACGTCTTTTCTCAAGAGTGGTCAAATTAAAAGTAGACAGCAGTTCTTCGTAGCTGCCAACAATGTTGCATTTATATGCTAAAAAACAAACAATTTTTTTTTTTAATCTGTTCAACTATTTCTTTACCTACTGAGGTATATGGAGACGACACATTAGAGCAATATTCGAGGCGTGGGCGTACTAAGGCGTTGTGAAGAATAACAACAGTTTTAGGATCACGAAACTTGAAGTTGCGCTTGACAAAGCCTAACAGCTAATATGCTTTAGCTACAATGATATTGATATGCAAAGTAAATGATAAGTCACGCCTAAATCACGAATAGTGTTAACCCTCGACAGCGGTTCATCCATCAGGGAGTATCTATAAACTACCGTAGACTTACGTCTAGAAAATGTCATTACTTTCCACTTATTCAAGTTAAGTGATAGACAATTAGTCTGACACCAACTAGAAAAAGTCTGCACCTTCTTATCAAATAGTGAAGCATCGTCTAATGTATAAATTCTCATAAAGATTTTTATGTCGTCAGCAAACAATAAACAGCGCGCATTTGTAAAACAGTTTACTACATTGTTAATAAAAATATTGAACAGCAGAGGTCTTAAGTGTGATCCCTGAGGAACCCCTGACGTAACGTCAATACTACGCAAAACGCATTGACCAATGCAAACAAGTTAGAATCTGTCTGATAAATAAGATTAAATCCACTGTAATAGGATGTCTTCAATGCCAATACAACGCAATTTACTAATTAGTATTTTGTGATCAACGGTATCAAAAGCTTTTAAAAAGTCAGTATAAATTAAATTTACCTGAAATCGGTCTTCGAGCGCATCGTTGGAAGATGTTGATTTACCAGTTCGATAACCGTGTTGGTTAAAAGAAATTTCCGATTGCAGAGCAGTAGACAAGTGTCTTGTAACTAGCTTTTCAAAAACTTTTGGCACAACTAATAAAATGGATATAGGCCTATAGTTTTTAACATTATTTTTGGCACCAGATTTATGTATTGGAGTGATAAAAACTTGTTTTCAGCAAGTAGGAAAATTATTAGTGGTTTGAGATAAATTAAATAAAAGCCACAAAGGTTGGCTTAGGGCAAATGCACACTTGTTAGGAAAAGAAGCAGTCAATCAATCAATGCTGATAGTTTATCAATTACGTCAGATATTTTTAGAACAAAACGCAATTCATTTATATGAGTATGAATAGGTGGGAAGGTATAGTTATTAGGCAAAGCCGTAAATGTACATAGCGATCTATAAACAGATCTAAAAAAAATTGCAAAGAGATCTACTATACCATCACTAGTGTCAATTAAAGAAACATCACCCATAAAAGTAAAAGGAATCTGATTGCTACTACGTTTAGATTTGCCGTATCCCCAAAAAGCATTAGGATTAGATTTAATCGAATCTTCCACCTTTTTAATGTGTTAAGAATAACACGTATTAGCCAATTCCTTACATTTATTACGGGTAGCACTGAATTTGTAGTGGTCAGTTACTGAACGAGATATCACATATGATTTGTGTAATTTTTTTAAAGTAAATTCGAGGTCTTTCAGTTCTCTAGAAAACCATATAGGAAATTTATAGGTTTTTTTCTCACTAATTTTTGGAACACAGAGGTCAATTATGTAAAAAATAAAACAATAAAAACGAGAACATGCTTCATCAATGTTACAATTTACAAACATTTTATCCTACCTTGTATTGATAAAAAATCATTTAAAGAAACGTAATCAGCATCTTTAAAGTTATATACAGGTGCGTCATCGTTGTTGCACCATGAGTTGTCCGATGTAAATTCAAGTTTTAAAAAAAGATCTAATATCCTGCATTAGATTGCATCGTACAATAGGAAACTAAGATTTAAAAAGGTTTAAGATGATTAAATACGTGGGAAAAGAAGGAATAACACAATTAGAAGAGCTACTAAATAAAATAAGTATGAAGGAAAAAACCCCAAAAGAATGTAATATATGAATCATGCTAATACACAAGAAGAGTGATAATAGAAATTGCAAAAACTACAAGGGAATAACAATAACAAAATCCTAGCTAGAATTCTAGAAAAAAGAATTAGGGATAAACTTGAAGAAACAATAATGGATAGTGAATTTTTATTCAGAAGAGGAAGAAACACCCAAGACCTGATCTTTATTCTACAAAAAACAAGCGAAAAACTAATAAAGAAGAAATAAGACATACACACCTGCTTTGTAGATCTCAAATAAGCTTTTAAAAAAATTTGTAGAGAAGAAATATGGAAAGAAATTGGAGACAGAGGGAATGAAAACCAAAAAAATAGAATAAAGACGATGAAAATGGGGTTTCTCAGAAAATAAAAATTAAATCCAGAAAAGACAATATAAGAAAGGAGACACACAGACTAAACCTTCAGATTCGACCAATTAACGAACAAATAACAGAAAGACAGATGAGACGGCTTAGACATGAATGCAGAATGACTGAAAATAGAAGCACACAGAGAATTTATGAGACACGAGCAACAGGGAAAACCAATTAGGAAGACCTAGAAAGAAGTGGAACGATGCAATAAGAGAAGAAGCAGAAAAAAAGGGACAAAGTGAGAAGATGTAAAACAAATAACCCACAACAAGAAATAGAAAAACTTTTACAAAAAAAAACCTGATTAAAATAAAAATTTACGCCTTACTGTAAAGGAAATATAATAATAGGTTTAAGATTAAATAAAATTTAAAAAAAAGTAGTATTTTTTTTTGTAGAATCAAACTGGCGCCATTTTAAGTCCATAATTTGTCTATAAGCCGCAAAAACTATAAAACCAACTTTTAGTTTCTTGTGAGCTGGGCAAAAAAGAGCATCTTTTGATTTTTTTAACTGCCGATGTTGACGTATTTTTATGTAATTCAGTTGGAAAATATAAATTTGTTTTGTGTATTTGGGTTTTAGGAGTCTAAAACGTGAAGCTTTCTTACAAGGTTGGTAGAATAATGTATACAGAAGATTCTTTTGAATGATATAGGTGCCAGTAGTGATGCGGACTAAAATTATTTGATGACAGAAAGGTAGACTGATGTCTAACTTTAAATAAGTTGTTTTTAAATATGGCTGTTCTAAGTTAAGTTAAGTATAATGAAACACGCAGTATCTTTAATTTCTATATTAATAGATTTACACCACAAAACTTTAAGTACATTTTATATTTAAAGAACAAGTAACATACCATTTGATTGGGTTAATAGGAAACCCGTGTAAACGTCTTTATCTTTTTGTTAAAACTAGACAATTTCCTAAATACCAATTTGTTGGCTAACCTTGATTTGCCTACACAATGCGCGTTGTCTGAAATTGTAGTTTTAATATGAATAATTATACTGGTTGAAGCTCAACGGATATTTTTTTGGATACTTTGTGATGATAAATATATTTTTAATATTTTTAAATCAAAACTACATTGTCAATGCAATCATTTTTCTAAAGTACATATGTAGATATTTTTATTAGAAAAATCTTTTCATTAGGGTAAGCGTTTAATATGCTAAATTATTTACTTCTTTTTTAACACTGTCATTACGTCTTATTTTTGCTGGATTGACAGGGTATACTGTGTTTTATCAAAAAAAATTTGATGGATAGGTGTGTCACTTTAAAACATAAATACGGATAGCTAGTTTGAACTAGAAATAAAAAGTTTTCTTTGTCTGCAATTGTTAAAAACCTCTATGTCAATGCAATTGCTTGATGACTGACACTTGGTGGGTGTGTGGGCACTCTAGAGCATGATTACGGACGAGCAGTTTAAACTGAAGTGTTCACGCATTAGCCCAAGAAGTGTTGGTTATTAAAAGATTTGAAGTTTCCACACTATGCAAGCGTTAAAAGTCATTATCTGAGAAGAGGAGATTGTAATACTTATTCTCTAATGACTAACGTTTGGGTGGGTTATTTTAATTTATAATTATTATTGAGTAGTTTGAACTGGAATGCCTCCTTACCCGCTCAAATGTTGATTTATAATTACTTTTCTTTGCAAGCGTTAGAAGTTTATATATTTAAAAAGGAATTTAGGCTGGTAGGTGTCCTACTTTAGTTTATGATTATTAAAATACTTGATATTTTAAACTGGAGTAATCTACTACCCGCTTAAGTGTTTGTTATCAAGAAATTAGATGTGACTCCTTTCTGCAAGCGTTATAAATTTCTATGTGATACCAATCCCTTGATAACCAACACACACTTGGGTAAATGTGTGAAACACATAAGTTTTTTAGGTGGGTAGGTTACTTTAGTTTTTAATTACCATTGAGAAGTTTGAAGTGGAGTGCCTGCCCACTTGCCCAAGTGTTTGTCTTTAAAAGTTGGTATCATCACTTTCTCTTTAAATATAGAAACTTTTTGCTCTAGTTTAAACTAAATTCAATATTTTTAACAACGTACAGCCGAATTTTAATACTTTGATTTACATTCTTTGTTTTGTTGCCGGGTTTTAATGTTTTTAATGCCGGATTTATTGTTTTTTGCATTTTTTACGCTTTCTAAAGGAGTTTTAATATTTTATTTTGCATATCTTAATATTTTACTATAAGAAGTTGGAGTTTTTGGATTTTTATGGCCGGATTTTTGTGTTTATTAAATAAATTATAAGTTTTGTGGGCGGATCCAACGTTTATTAACTATAGTTTAATAATAATATAAAATATTGTATAAATTTTTACATTGTTGACATTTAATGAACAATGTTGCTACTTCAAAATCTATTTTTATAATTTTTGTTAAATACTAGCCGTTTTTTTATAACATTTTACAACTAGATTTTGATATTTTTGGCTTTTTATGGCGGAATTTTGCAATTTTTTACATAAATCTTTCTGGCTTGATTGTAGTATTTTTAACATTTAACTGCCTGGTTTTAGTACTTTTAACATTTTATGTCCGGATTTTTACATTGTTAACTTTTGATTAACGGATTTACTACATTAAAGCAAAATATTTATATTTTTGTTATTTACTGGCAAAAATTTGTTGACAAGATTTTTATATTTATTATTTTTTATGAACTAATTTTAAGAATTTTGTGTAATTTTTTTAACAAAATATTTTTAGAATACAATTCTACATATAAATCCACCAATTAGTACTGTCTATTGATAAATTTAGCTTCATAATGTATTTTTTTTGGATTTACCAAAAATGAACTAAAGTTGTTTCAACCAAAAAAAACTACAATTTCTATAATTTTAAATTAAAAAAAAGTAAAGAGTATTTTAACATTTATGTAAAATGTTTCAGTTTTTATGTATTTAATCATTTTTATTTCTCAATCATAACGATCAATCTGTATACTTTTAATAAAAATAAATCTATAAATGTTGAAATAAATTGTTGGCAGAATTATAATTTTTTGTTTTGTTTTAGGTAAGTTCATCCAGTATGTTTCATAACAACAAGGTCTGCAAGTAAGAAATTAATTTAAGGTAAATTTTAAGTTAATTAAGTTATCTAAAAATACAAGATTACTATTGTAATCTTATATTTTTATGGATAATAAATCACTAAAGATTACCAATTTGGTAGTTTTGTAAAAGTTTGAATTATGTCTCATAAACATTTACAATATTTAAACAATAATTGGTTATAAATGTAAATTTTGTATTAAATATAACATTTTAAGTGTAAAAGAATAAAAGGGCTAATAATACCGAATATCTGTTTCATAAAGACTGACATAAACTTTAGCTGGCAGGATCTCAAATATATTTTGAATATCGTTTTGCGTCAATGTCATTCAGTTGGTATTTGCTTACATTATTAATGTAATGTAGTATCAGCTCAATGTAAATAAAATAAAAATGAATTCAAATATATTAAGTGGATACGAAAGGCCTTATGTATTTATGCCATTCTTCTGTCTCCACCAATATTATAAAAATTCACCTTTCTTACAAGTTTTATAAAAATTAACATATTTTTTATGCCGTGCAGTATATCTCGTAAACTATGGCGTTCTGTTCAAACTAAAGCATAATTATCTTACAACAACGTAATTATTAAAACATCATATCTAGTCCAGCACTAATTCTCTATAGTTTCACAACTGCCAGCCGCATACTATTGTTATTAACTTTTGTTATATGCAAACTATTGATCAATAATATACATGGAAATTTGCTCTCAATAAACATATTATCTATCTATTCACAATATAATTTGCAAACACTAAACAATAGCCTCAAAATGCAACTGACATAATACATTAGTTAGCATTACAATGATCTTACTCGGAGGTTGTGATTTCCAACCTGTAATCGAAGGATAAATTTATATATTGTTCAGTACAAAATAAAACCATTGAAATCATGCAACAAAGAGATAGGGATAATTACATTGAATTGAAATATGTAATATCCCCACCGGGCTTCATTGTTAATATTTTAAATCTGCATTTAGGAGTAGTGCTTACTTAACTAGAATAATTTGTTATTCTATCAGATGTGGAGAATTGCGTTTTACAAAATTACAAGATACTTGTCGAGATTTAATTGAAAATACGAAGGTTTATGCTGAATGCAGAATTTTATTATTTATGGCATTTCTTGTGTGGGATTATGTAAGTTTTTAGCTCTTAATAATTATTTATGAGTGAGTTGCATATAAAAGTTTTTAATTGAATCAAATAGTCTATAAGTTAACCTTAACTTAAATAATTGGCTAATTTTAAGCAGATCTTTGTGAACCTAGGGGTAAAATCAGGCGAGATTAAAAGTTAACTTAAATGAATTACCACAAATGTAACATTTTTGTTATATTTTGGTAATTCGGTTAGTTGCTATGTATCATAAAAATAAATACAATAAAAACCAAATTTTACTCTTATGTTATTAATTAAATACTTACTTACGCTTAGTTACAAGTTATTTTTTTAGTCTTTAATTAAATTACTAATTTTTATAATAGTATATTGTACTAGCACATAATGATACTCAATTCTCACAAGTATAAACGTAGTCGCACAAAGTTTGGGGATGCTGCAGTTTATACAAGTGCAGAAGGGACATTATGTGCAAGTTGTACACTATACTTTATCTACGATTACAGTAAATAAAGAAAATTTTACAGTTTATGGAAACTTGGGCAAATTGTATACACAAAAATAATTGAATCATTTATAAAATGTTATAATATGATTTTTGACAGGATTTGTTAATAACTTCGTTCGTAATGACTTTTTATTGTTATGGTAAATTAATGAAATATGAAATCGATTGTATTAGTATAACTTTTAACGGTTTTTATATTGTAATTGGGCCTCTTTGGACTTATGTTTTAGGATTTTTTTTTAAATATTCTTAAGAAAGTTGTTGGTATATTTATTTAGATGAGTTTTGATTTTTAGAATGCGGTTGCTAAAAAATTGTTTTGTTAAAAAATACCGAGTTAAAGATATCATTTTGTTATTAATGGTTGTTGCAATAAGCATATTATATAATTGAAAACCAATAAAGTTTCATTTATGCGTGTACATTGATGTAGGTTTAGAAACTTTGGTTTAGAGTTTAATTTGATTGTAACAGCATTGAATTGCGATGTGTAGGTAGTGGTTGGTTTTTCAAAATAAAAGTTTTGTGATAGGAAATACGTTTCAAATTAAAATCAGTGTTTGGAAATTGATTTACATTTAAAAGATGAGATAACTCTCAGTGATTAGCAATTTTATCGAAAAAGTTTTTTACCAAAACCAACATGTGATCTCGTATGGTGTTGAATTTTGTATCAATTCTCATTTAGGTGTTACAAACGTAGAAAGGTGTTTTGAGAAACTTTCTCACAGTCTTACTTTAAAATTATTCTATTATTTTTAGACAAGAAGAAGCAACCATACTTTATGCTGGATGATGGCGTCATACTCTTACTTTGTATATAGTGTGATTTCGATTTTTATTTAAGATTACAGTTTCTTCTACCTTATTTAGGGTTGACAGAAAACTTATCAGGCGGCAATTCTGTGGAAATGTCTATCCTTTCCAACCTTTCAGATTTTTTTTATGAAGATTAAAATAAAACGTTCTTAGCATTTGTAATGTTTGTGAAGAACGTTACAACCTTGTAAGAATGCAATTTGAACCAAGGGCCGATTTCACTGTAAACGACCTAACCGGTTTCAGAATTGGGGTGTCACTGCGCTGTAAACACGGTCTTACTTTTTTGTGTACCCGTGCTACGTGGTCTAAATCTACGTCTTTATCGTAGACCGGCATGCATTGGAGTTTAAGGCTGCCAGCAAAAGCTTTGGCTTTGATTTCCAAAGTGTATTTTAAGTTTATTTTGCCATGAATGAAAGGAAGTGGTGTACGCTTATTTCAAAAGGATTGTTTTTTTAACCTTACCATTGACCCAGTTTAACTCGGTTTAATGAACCGGGTGGTGAGACTTTTGCTATCTATGTCTGGCTCGATTTTGAACACGGACGAGCTCTCGGGTTCATCTGTCGAGGCCCAATCAATTAAATCTAATTTTTTGTAATGTCTTAGTAGATTCTTTTATTGCTAGCGAGATGAGGTTAATAAAATCTATAAACGCGCAGTTAATTCTTCAGCTTTTTGAATGTCAGGTAGTGATCTGACGCTTTTTTCTAGAATATAAAAAAAAACAAGAAATAGTCAGTTTTGCAGACCAACTTGTCCTATTCTCACATCTTCCATGAAGATATAAGATTACTGAGCTGTGGTTTGATCTTAGATTGTTTATGACTAAAGTAGCATTTTAAGCTGCGATGTTTTTAAGTAACGCAATGATGGTGGGTTGGCATGTCTGGCTCTAGCTCAGTATAGTTTTTTTTTACATGCTTTAACAGTGTTTTTAGCATTTGTTAATCTGCTGTGCCAAGGTGGTTGCTTTGCGTTAAAGTCTCCTGCAACAATTGTTGAAAACTGGGCGTCTAGTATAGCATGGAAGTCTACTGCTATTAATTGCTTAGTTGGCAACTGACATGCGGAAATTAGTTTTATCATTTTCAGGCCAAAAACATTTATTGCAATTAAGTTAGCTTTTAACAGTTTAACAATTAGCGGCGTAGAGATTTCCGAATGGTCAGCTGGACATTTGACAAAAATTGCGGTTTGACGACCCTGTGCACCAATCGTGATTTTTAAACACAAAAAAATGTTTTGAATGTTGTACGTTTAACTAATAGTACAATAATAATAATATTTTTTATCAAGTTTGCTTCTAGTTCTTTTTTTTATTATTTATGCCGCTGCTGTTCTAAAAGCATATACAATGCAGAAAATTATCAATAAGGGTGTGAACCATTATAGTTTTACGTGAATTATGTTAATCAACTTAAGATTTTTTTAACTCTCTATTGTTGCCATGAATTTTTTTAGAAATTTTTGCTACCGTTTAATAATAAATTAATAGTTTTTTTTCTACCTGATGATAGTAGTTTATTGCTACAATCCCAGAGCTAAGGATTTTCTTCTTTGTGACACCAGGGTTACTCTTGGCCTTACTTGGTTAAGCTGGTTTAATACAAAAAATGATAGATCTAACTATTCATATCATTGTGTAGTAATCAACCCTTGAACTAGACATTAACTTTATTCTCCGTTTTGTGTTAATTGCACGAAGCGCTTGTATCTTTTTATCAGCAAAGACAAAAGACGCTTGTGGATACTTTATTAGTGATAAAGATAGAATGAGGCTTTTCTTGGAATACCCGAGGAATTCCGTTGTTAAAGCTGGCAGTGGACCCGGATTTTTATGGTTGTTTTGATTACTCTGTGTGTCATTAATTAAAATGATGTTACTCTCGTAGAGAGTTTTTTTTTTCTTGACAGCAAGTTTTCACCTTTGCTTTATATTCATCGCAGTGGCGCACCCTTTTTTGTCTAATCGGCTTATTTCTTGGGAATCATTGTAGACATTGAAGAAGACGGAATAAAGAAGTCATAAGTAATGTCTAAGTTTTTTGATGCATGGTCATTATAAAAGTTTGTGTTTGTGCTACTTTAGTAAAATAGTGAATTAAAATTTTGTGTGCTTAAATACAATTGAAGTTGAACTGCAAAGTTTATCAGCAAGTCTTTGACTAGTTTGTAGTGAAAAACTAAATATTATACATTAAGGTATAACTAAGACAAAACGGCAGTTTTTAATAATTAAGGAATGTTAACCACAGGTCAGTAGAGATTTTAGATTTTAGATTGTTTATAGTTTAAGATTTTTGTATAAAATAGTTTGCAGACAACATTAACATCATCTGAACTACTAAGATGTGACCAATTACCGTTACTATCTTAAGATTAAGATATAAAGCTGGATCATGTTTTTTACAAAAGTTATAATAAGAACTAGATGAATTAATAAGGACCTTACTAATAGTCACCTATTGATTTTGAATGTATGAATCTGAGATTTATTGATTTGTAGTAGCAAAGACTACAATAGGATAAACAATAATTGTTAATTAATTTTAAGCCAAATATGCACAATACTGTGATGGCAATTGCCAGTTGCTATTACGTTATGTGTTCTTTGCTTAATTTTTAAATTGAGTTGAAATCTGCAAGTTTTAATATAATCTAAAACTTAAATAATCTTGGAACAATTACAATTTAAGATTAAGCTTATTACAAATTATTTGTTTATCGGTCTTGTATGGAATCCCAAAAACCGGTTTAAGTGCAACAGACGTATATTTGTTTTTTTTTTTGGTAAACGAGTTTGCACTAAGGTTACCTTTAGTATTCTAACAACAGTTACATTGCTTTTGCCATAATTTTAGTAGTTTTTACTACAATATTGTAGTAGAGAATTGTTACGACGCTTATTGTTTTTTGCTGCATTTAGTTTATTTAAAACATTAGTATAATAACCTGTTTAATCAACAAAAATATGAGAACACTATAAGCCATAAACGTTTCTCATTTCTGCTATGCAACGCATAATTTTACAGTTTTTTATTGTAAAAACTTGAAACCAATCTACTTGATTGTGTTTTCTTTTGATAAGCGAAAAGAAATGTGAACTTGGAACTATTCAATCTACTAGGCTGTTTATATGGTCCGAAGTTTATTTAAAAAATCAACCAGAAAGACTCTTTTTTCTTTTACATTTTCTAGATTCAAAATACCATAGACACTTATACCGCAGACAATAAAATTTGGCACATTATTTTAATACCATGTTTCAATTGCATCTAATTTTTATTATTGAATATGTATTTGACATATTTATCCAAAACTAGCATTAGTGAGTTTTGGCTGGTTTTGAGAAATTTTATAATAAAATTATGATTTGCTCAGATATGGACACATTTTTTTGCTTATTGTGTTTATTTATATTTGATTGCCCCTAGTTGTACTTAATACTGACAAAAAATAATTTAAAATGTTCTTTTATTTTTGGTTTTATCAATATCTCCGCCGAAATCTTATTTCTTTCTATTTTGTAATAACTTTACTATACAGCTAGAAATCAATCACTTTAACATAATAACTAACAAACGATATAAATTAGTGTTTACAATAGTTTCTTAACACGAGAATTCCAGATTACTGAATTATGGCTATCTTATAATTCAAGTCTGGGGGCAGACAATAATTCTGTTGTATTGTTATAGAATTGTGCGTGTATACTTTACAAGTTGAATACACACACAGTTTTCACAGTAATGAATTATATTTTTTCACTGCCCTATATTTAAGTCTAGGTTAGCTTTTACAAAAATTAAAAAAATATGAATATATTAAAATAATATTGCTACAAACAATTCTTGTTAATTTTATTGTAGTAAGACGTCTTTAATTTCAATTTTGTATATCATTGGGCGCGTTTAGGGAACGCAAACTCATTTACTTTTCAATCGTTGCTAAACAAATGTGTTGAATATACCTTGACACTCAACAGTTGACTAAAAAGTCAGCGGTAATATTTTAGTTTGTATTCAATAAATTGTCCACTTTTGATAGTAATCAAATTGCACTGCAAGTCAACGGTTGTGTTTCTTAAAACACGTTCATTATTTCAGTAATTAATGGGCGCTTTATTATAAAGATTTTTTTATAGAATAATAAATATTATTTTAATATGATTTAACAAAATACGTATAATTTCAATTAATTATTTTTTTTTTAATTCTGTTTTAATTAATTTAATATTTATAATTAACATTTACCTACAATTATATTCCACAAAACCTCTACAAAACAATAAATTAATTAAAATTTTAATAACTGGAAAAGATATTATTAAATATTATTGAATTAAACAATGGTTGTATTTTTTAATAAGTCTTTGTACTGTTTGGTGGGTATTAGACAAAAACAAATATGCTGCATTCATAAAAAGTAATGTCTGCAAATATGATGAAACATGTGAAATAAACAGCCGTTAAAACAACCACACATCTGTCGTGTTTTTTGCTAACAGTCTCGAGATTGCAATCATTCAGTACACAACTGAGGCCTAATGTGGTGAATCTTTTGCAGACAAAAACTTTAAAAGGGTTTAAATTAGTTTGATAAATGGTTATTATTATTAGATTTGTTAGATACATTGTTTTGATGTTACAACAATATTATTATTTCATAGTTAAATTAATGCAATAAAAATGTGGCTGTTTACATACATTATAAAAGTTTTGTTTAATTATGTAAGGTATCATTTAAAGGCAATAAATAAACTAAAAAAAGAAAACTTTACAAAGTGCTGGTTCAAGAAAAAATTCTTTGAGATTATGTTTAAATATTTCTCTAACTGTAATAAATAACGTTTTTTTGTGATTAATAGTTTTATCTTTAAGAGTTGTAAATTAGTAAATGTATGAGTAAGAATTGATATTTTTGTTTTGATCTGTTGCGATTATTTCATCACGTCTTTTTGTATATACAGAGTATTAGAAAAAGATTGTAAAATATTTAATGAGGTCCTAGCTAGCACAATTAGTCGCGGGAACGTAGCGGCAACTGTTGTAGAAACTTTAAAGTGCTTTGTCACTAGCTATGGGCACGTAATAGGAACGTTCCAATTACGTTCGTGCGACCTATGGCACGTAGATACTAAAAACATTTTAAAATAATTATTTTGCAATTACACGCCTTTATTTGTTATATTATGTGCAGAAATGATAACAATTTAACCATTTTCCAGTCATTATGACATATTTTGAAATAATATCGTGACAGGTGTTGTCCATAAAGATGGCGAATTTTTAAGAAAGCAACTTTAAAGTGGTTTTTACTAAAAAAAGCGACTAAGTAATCGTCACTTAGCAATAGTGGACCGGAACTGAAAATGTGTAACTTTAAAGTAATAATTACTACAAAGTGCCAAATGGAGCTGCAATGCCACTTTTAAGTTCCCTGTGGGTGTTCACAGTACCATCTGGGACTCGAAACTCAAACTAGTTGGTTTTAACCTTACATGGCTTTCTCAGCAAGTGTCAAGTACAACCACAACCTGATGTTGAATTAAATTAATCTCGGTATTTCATCCCATAAAAATTGAAAAACATAAATTTTGTGCTATACACTGCACTTAACAATAATGCTGCACTTACCACAAATTTTTAGGTTAATTTTTTTAATTTAATAATATTTGCAACGCTTCTCAATATTGGCATAATAGGAACTGTATGGTGAAATCTACTTCATGGTGATTTTGAGAGGTGACACGGACTTTGTAGTAGCCTACAGCACAATTACATATAACTCTGCAGGTAACGACAACTTTATTGACACTTATATATACTACTTATAAGTTCCAGGCAGTTAAAGTTGCGCAGACGTCCCAAAATCGTCTCGGAAACTATCAATCGCATTTTAGTAGCATTAGATAGTCGTTGCTACTATCGTTTCAAAAACTTTAAAGTTGTTCCACTGGTAACTGCGACGTCCCAACTACCGGGGAAGCTACCTAGAAGTAACATAACTATAAAGTAGCCATTCCTGGTAAAAACTACGTAGCAGCGACTATAAATTTGTTAAATAAAATTATTTATTCACCAACGTCGCAGATTTAGTGGCAGTTACGTAGCAGTTACTGGTTTAAGATTTCCATCTTAGTTGCGGCCACTTTGGTGCTAATTGAGGTATTAGTAGGAACCAAAATAAATAAAACAATCTTAATAAACATGAGTCCGCAAAGTAACGGTTTTGAAGATAAAGAAGTTTATTCGTTTTTCTAGCAAAAAAAAAACAAAATTACATAAGATGTTTGAAGTACTCTTCTTTAATTTTTAAGCAGGCACGACATCTTAGTTTGAAGAATATTTAAACTTTTTCTAAAACTTCCTTATTGGCTCAGATTTTTTGGCATTTTTGATTCATTTGTAGTCGCAGTTTTTGGGCCTATTTACAGGTGTACCATAGACCAATATCTATAGAGAAAGAAATGTAGATGGTATAAATCAGGCAATCTTACAGACCATAAAACAGGTCCGTTCTTCTTACCCATCTACGTGGAAAAGTTTGATGTACATGCTCTCTAACAACAATCGAAAAATGCTGGAGCACTATTATGCTGGAACCACATTTGTGGCCTTTGGTCAATAGTAGTTTTTTTCAAAAAGATCATATATCATCTGCGTTCTGCAGAAAGTTTAGGGAAGCAACACTTGTTACCAATTAACAGGTGTTGCTTTCCTAAACTTTAGTAAAACAAAAGGACCTAGAAATATGTTGCCTACAATACCAATTCAAATGTGAAATAAAAGACGTGTCTAATGTCTTGAGTTCATCAGAGCATGGAAATTTTTGTTGATCAAAGCATTATGCAAACATTAAATGTGTGAGTGGTAGAGCCGTGTTTCCGTTAGATTTATGGAGATATTTTTAAAATCAGCTTAGTCTACTTCCCGTGTAATTGCTTGTGTGTTCAGTATAATTGTGGACTGTATTTCTTTTATTTTAATTACAAGTTGTAAACGTTACAATTAATTGCTTTTCGTTAGTTAGTTATAGTATCTGTGCTTCTATTTGAAAAAAAATATCTGTCTTCTTATTATTTTTTGTATAAAATGATTAACTTTTCTTTTTGTCCTCTTGTAAACACCATCATTTGTATATTGATATAAAAATCAACAAATGTATAAATTAAAAACGTTAAGAGATTTAAAAGAGTAAATTTTTCTGTATAGGATTGATTTAATATTTTAAGTATTAATATCATTTCCTCAGTAATGGAGATATATAAAAATACTTTTGTCACACAAATACAAATTGCTAACTTGTTTCTAATACCAAACATTGTGTGCTACTTGGTTTGCAATTTTGCAATAGTAAGTTTCTGGTAATTTTTTTGTTTGCTAGTGGTGGTTCCATACGTCTTTTTTTGCAAAAACAGGAGTAGCAATATTTTTCTAGCAACTATTAGTAGCGCTTTTGTAGTTGCTATTCTGTTTGGGCAAGCAACTTTCATTTGTGTTCTGGCAAGGATACTCTTGTACTACTCGGCGTTAGTTTATTTGCTCCATGTTGAAGCGTTTTTATTGGTCCGCTCTTCAATTAGGCATCAGTCGTGCTAGGGACGTTACCGCCCTGTCCAAATTTTTTGCGGCTAGCTTGATGTGATGGCTTATGTTCAAATTGTGCTCTTTAAGGATGTGTTAGCAACACAGACAACTGTTTTTTAAAGTTTTTTTTAGCTGGTAATTTGACGGTTTCTATTTTGTGTGCTGATAATTTAAGGCTCCGCTGTTCAATCTGTCCTAATATTTTTGAAACTGCTTATTTGGTTTTTTTTTGTTGTCTCCGGACACGACTATTGCTTATATCTTTAATAAAGTATATATACTTTATTAAGGATACTTTTTTTGCATAGTTTTTTGCAGAATACTGTCATAGCTGATATTAAACAGCGTTGGACCTTTAACCGATCTTAGCGGAACCCTACTCGTAATGTCTTGTTTGTGTTTGTAATTTTCTCATATTCTTATTTATTTGGCAGTGTAGATAGCTACATGTAACCTTTAACTATGTCGGGCTATCTAACTGTGATAGACGCAATCTTCACATTTTTTTTTTTTTTTTGATTTTTTTTTTGATTTTTTTTTGTATTGGTTTCTGGACCTTGATGATTGCATTAATAGTGGAGAGCGTATAGTGTGCTGGTGAAACTTGCTTTTTTTTATTTTTGTTAACTTATGTTAATTATCTGCTTGTAAAGTTTGTTGGTAGAGTTCAAGAGGCACAACAGTCCGTAAAACCTTTTTCCATGTTTTTCTACAAGCGTAAAATTTGTTTAACTTGTCAAAATTTATACGTTTTTTTTTTGTTTGCATTAGTTATTTGCTTGCGTGCAGCTATTTCTAAAGTCAGCAATGTCACTACACCACCAATATGTGGGTTATTGCAGGTTTTTTTAATTGTTACTCCGTAACAGTAAGGGAGTAGTTTACTTCTCCCGTTTGTTTTTCTAACTTATCGGCAATTATTATTCAGTTTAGCTTTCTCTTTACGGGGGAGCACCAACTGTAAGATTTTGCATTAAAGTCTTTTTTTTTATTTGCGGTAAGTATATGTCTGCATCGATCTTCAAGTCAGTAATCGTTTGTAAACTTTGTTGAGTGTAGGTTAGTTTTGCACATTTGTTGTATAGCAGATCTGTGGCTTCTGTTTCTCTACCAAGGTTTACTTGCGTGACTTATATACTTATATGCCTACTGCAGGCTCACTTTATTCTTCAGTTTTGCGATTATTTCTATATACTTTATACAATTCATTACTATATCGGAAAACATACAGAAATACTATCACTGCAGCAAAAGTTGCTGCAAACGATAAATATATTCATTTTAGTCAAAATCTACACAAAGCTGCCTAGAGAATAATAAATTTTAAACGCAAGTCAAATCTATGTGATAAAAACTGTGATATATTTGTAAACGATTTTAATTTGTCTTTTGTTAGTATTGCCAGCAAGCTTGTACAAGCGTTACCTGTACCAAATACTAACCTTTTGTTTTTATTGTGTAATTTTTGTAATGTCTTAAACTATTTTAATTTTAGACATGTAACTTTTAATGAAGTTAGAGCTGTAATTTATAAAATATAAAATAGTAAAAATTGCGATATTTATGGAGTATTGACAGAACTTATAAAAACTGTTAAAAACGTTATAATTGAACCACTTACTAAGCTATTCAACTTGTGTATAGATTCTGAAAGTTTTCCTGAACTACTTAAAGTAGCTACTGTTATACCTGTTTTTAAAAAAAGAAATAAAAATTTACCGGATTACAGACAAATTAGCTTATTACCAAAACCACTAATTTCTTAGACATGAACAAGACCTTTGACTGTGTAAACCATAGAATTTTACTTAGAAAACTGTATATTTACAATATGTCACTAAAAAGCTGTAGAACTATTATGTCGTATTTGTTAAACCGAACGTAACTTGGAATTTCTTCATGTAGATACTGGTGTGCCACAAGGGTTTATACATGGACAATAATTTTTTAGAAATAATACCAGAAAAAAATGTAATTTTATATGCTGATAATACTACAGTTACTAATCAAGCTAATACAGTAGAAGAAGCCGCTAAACAACTTACAACATTATTATCCTCCGTTTCTAAGTGGTTTCTACGTTTCATAAACGTTTCAGACATAGCCTTATCAAACACAACATCTATTTTTTTAGTTTCTGCATTTACTTTAAATTTTGGCGGCCAACGCAAATGACTGTACAAATCAATACTGATTTCAAAGTTGAAACTGCTATGTGTAATAAGAATATCTAATGTTTTGTTTACAATTGGTAAAATCTGTATATAAGGATTGGACATAGTGCGTGTATAAAAGAAGAAATTGATATTTCCCGAATGCTGCATCCAATCTATAGTAACGGAAGGAGTATCATCAAGTGTTTCTTTTTGTGTTTGTGTTGCTTTAGCAACGTTTTCTCGGGTAAATTCTGACAGCCTTTTTATTGAGGTTTCTGATGAAGTCTGTGCGCTCACAATATATTTGGCAAGGATTTGATCGTAATTTATATTTGGATGCACATCAAAAAATAGATGTGTACCATCCATACCAACAGCTTGCAAAATCTGTTGGACACCTCCAGGATGAAAGAGTAAATATTTGGTGATGTCGTAACCATGCCCTTTGATTGTTATCTAAGCATCATCTTTAGTACAATGTTGACGTAATTGTTCAGGAGTTATTTGTTTGAAATTTTCCATAGACATTTCAAATCTGTTTGCTGGTCTAAATTATAGAAAATTTGTGATAAGCTCATCATAATTTTTTTTTATTTAATTGTAATGGTTGTTGTTTATAAGCAACCGGCTAAATTTAAATGAGACTTGTCTATAGCATTCTAGTATGGCGATATTTCCTGCACCTCACGGACTTTTCTTAATACAGAGACGGGCAATTAGAGCAATTAATGGACTTGGATTTTCAGACAATTGTAAGCAACAATTTGTTAAACTTCAACTTATGATGCTACCATCTTTATATATTTTTGAGTGTTTAAGATATATAAAAAAAATTACAATTATTTTAAATTCAAAAATCTGTTCATAGTTACAATACTCAAAACCATGACAAAATTTGCTCTAAATTGCTACGTTTAGAGACAAATAGAAACTAAAAACTATTTTTGTGTTAAATTCTACAACTCTCTCCCTACAAACATAACAGAACTGCCTATCAAACTATTTTTTGATTAAAATTAAAGAATTTTTTACAACAAATGCATTCTATAGTTGAGATGAGTTTTTACTATGTTACCATTCTGCACAAAAATTGAGACCGAACCAACAACAAAAACAAAACAATATTATTAACTCATAAGCCTGCTACTACTTTTATATAAAGTACTCACAAAAATAATACCAAATTGGCTATCACAAAAACTAGACTTTCACCAACCAGTCAAACAAGCTGGCTTAGGAAAGAACTTGGTACTATCGACAGACATTGAAAAGTCTAAGAGAAAAGAAACAAATATAATATACTACAAAAGCATTTGATTCGGTTCTACATCAGGCAATCTTAGAAGCACTCGACAAAGCAAGAGTTAACCTATATGAGAATGCATATACGCAAACTAAAATTGACGAAGACAACAAATCGGAAGAAATACCAATGACATGATATTTCCTAAACTGTTGAATTAGGAAGAAAAAATTAAAAATTGACAGAGTATACCTCAGTCACTTGAGATTTGCGGACAATATAACGAACCTGGATAAAACAAAAATAATGACATCAGGAACATCTAAGTAATTATTAACAAAAAATTACTTAAAAATATAAACAAATACACATACATGGGCTACAAGATCAAGGCAGATAAAAGCCACACATTCAAAATATTGAGTGGGTCTATGCTAGTAAAAATTTGGTAAAATGGGATTTATACTTAAATCAAAAGAATTTCTTATAAATCTAAAGTGCTTGAAAACACCCATACAATATGACAAAATGTTATATAAGGACGGTATATAGATTTCATATAGATGATGCTAAACTGTCAACAGTACCCATCTAACCTAGCTTGCATTTAAATTAGTTGCACAATCTTAAAAAAATAAATGGGAAACAGAAAATGGACAACTTACCGTTTCGTAAAGCAATCAATTTCTTTGCGAAATAATCAAAATGAGTTCACTTGACTTAAATAATCCGATAATCAAGCTAACTTATCTTTATCTGATTATGGTCCAGAGTATTGACAAGTAGTTAAAAAGTTTGTAAATACTGAAAAAGAACGATTTATTACCGGATAGTGTACGGAGAGATTGAAAGATGAAAAGTATATTGAATCCAACGCAAGAAGTAGACATATTTACAAAGCCTTTGAATAGCATCAATTACTTACGAGACATTGTTGGTGTGAGAAAAGGATCTAAATAAAATTTATTCAATCCGTAATGGAAGATCCATTATTAGCATTACTAAATTATATAAATGTAGCAAACAAGCGCTCTTATTTTTTGCTAGTCTTGATAATACCAATTCTTAAAAAAAAAGATTATTATTTACCTAATAATATTTAAGCAAAGTGATGATACTTTAAGTATAGTTGAATTATATAACAAAATGTAATCTTAAACTAGTTTTTAGTTCAATTAGCATTTTAAGTTATAATTTTATTTTATATTTTTTTATTAATTTTATACATATAAAATTAAAATTAAACTTAAAAATAATTTTATAGTTTGTGTTTTTATCAAAAAGTTATTTTTTTTATACTACCATAAATTGCTTTTCATATAAAATGTTTTAATCAAAACGACGTACAATCGAATTTATTACAACAAAAAATTGCAAAAAAAAATTAGAACAGCATGTATATTTATTAATCAATAACAACTGTGGCAGTATTATATTTAATAAATATTCTCTGAGATTAATGGCCACCATATAAATTATTCGTTTCTGTTTTATATCGCACATTTGTAAAATTTATATTCGTTTCTAACTGAAACGCTGAATGTACATACAAGTGCTATAATTTACCTTCACACATCATACAGAAAATATATTGATTGCATTTTAGATATCAAAGCAAATCCCCCCGATTAATGAAGAGATTATATTAAATAGAGATCAAACACAGACTGGCTAGTTTCCGGCGCTTTGTTCAATCTATGCAATAACTTAATTGACATTGCAAAATTCTGAAAGCGCATCTGTATGCTAACAGGTATGTTGTAAATATCCATTTCCGTTCAAAATCCTATCTCGTGACTGGTGAGCCGGATACATTTATGTTTGCACATTTCATGTTGAAAGTTAAATTTTGCGGGGTATCTCACATTTCAATGGAATTCCTTGTTATGTAACTACAAGTATGCGTAACAATTAACTCAATATATGCAGCATTCAATTTATATTCAAGCATTCGTGATGTGTTAACAGATAGTCTAGGGTTAGTTTGAAGTCTAATTTATATTAAAATTTTAAATTAGAAAATACTACTTGTCAACTGCTCATAAATTATTAAAATTATATTAAAAATATAGCAATTGGCGCCACTACTAAAGTAGAAAAAAAGAAGTAGCTGATGCAGTCAATACATAAAAAAAGTTACAATACAATATTATAGAAAAAATAATGACGATCAAGTGGAAAAGATAAATATAAAAGAAATTAAAATATAGTTAATATAATAACAAATACCCTACCTTTCACCACAAGATTTTTTAAGTTTGCAATTGTTGGCAATGTTCTGCCAATAACTTACTGTAATAAAAACCTATGCAAACCAACCGAACTAGTCAAACCATACATGTTGGCAAAATCAACACATGATATACAATTTTTTTTATTTATATTATCAAATGAAGCATAATTGCTTAAATTAAATTTAACTTTTTTGTCAAAATTAAATCAAACTTCTACTTAATCTTTAAATTTTTAAAGCAAATTAACTATGCTACAATTACAACATTGTGTACACAGTTCAAATTAGAAGTCCATTACAAAATAAATATGTGGGTTGCTGAATAAGTTGGGTAAGATTATGAGACTCAGCAAAAATCATAGCTTGTTGTTTGGATAGTGTTGTAGAAGTTAAGTGACTTAACCATTTAGTGTTACGTTTATTAAAATTTCTTAACAAAATTATTTCAGTTTATCTATGATTACCTTAGAGAAAACTGTCAGAACTTTTAGGAAAATTATCAAAAATGTTAGGAGTTTTGGAAATGGTTGGTGCCTATTACAGAAATAGTCTTATCAGAATGATTTACTTTAAAAATAGTGCTATTATAACTAACGCCTTAAGTTTTGTACGTGTCAGTTTAGAATTTGCTTGTTGTTTAAGGATGTATAAGATTATAATTGGAATCTACTAGATTAAAGCGATTTGGGTCTTTACTATTTACTTTGGTTTTAGTCAAAAGTAGGATATTGGGTTTAAGATTTTTTTAGACCACAAATATTAGAGAAATGAACTATTAAACCAAAAATTAAATTAATGTTTGGTTGATTAAATTGGTTAGTGAGCAGGCGAGGCCTTGTTCCGCTAGTTTAATCGTTTTATTTATGTCCAAAAATGAAATTAAGTTGTCTACAGATGGTTCTGTCCTTTTGACCTTATCTGCCCATCATTTGCTTCCATTATGTACCCAAACATATTTTTAAAGGCAGACACGCGCGCGTTCATAGACATAAGTAAGGCATTTGATTCTGTTTAGCATAGAGGCCATTCCATGAAATTTTTTATCTCAAATATGTAAATACCTATTAGCCTGATTAACACCTTTAATCTCTCACTTATAATAACAATAAAATTGACATTAATGTGGTACGCATTTACAAAACTATATATTTGTCTAATCTTTGGCTACGTTTTCATAATATTCTAAATTTTTAGCAATCTTACTTAATTCTTTATTTATAGCTGAAAGGACATCCTAACAAACTATTACCAAAAACCGACACCCTAATAACCCTTTTTACAATTTTTCAAACAATTTTTTTTATGAGCTTTATCCAGCTTTTTGAAAAACTGTAATCTAAATAAGACCGACAAAACAAATATTTTAAATAATATCAAAAATCTATGAATATTCTAAAATATAACAAAAACTTGTCATTTGTTGAACAAATTCTAACTCTTGCCAAAGACAATGACTAATTGGCAATATCATGCTATATTAGTGCATATATCTTATTTTACACTTTATGCATATTTTTTTTTATAAAGTTTAAACAATTATTTTATTGGTCAAAAGACTACGGTGTATAGCCAATTGTAGGATGTATTTATTATTTTTGTAATTTTTTAACAAGTGACAAGTAAAATAGTCAAATTTAAGATGAAATTTTTATTACAACGCTATGTCTTCAAAACAAATTTGAATGAAATTTATTGTCCCTTGTTTACACTTCTTCATCAGAAAAACGTGAGAAGGTAAGCAAATTGGACTGCGACAGTCCAATTTACTTACACTGTCAAAAATAATACTCTTTTGCTTATATACACCAATTTTTTCAAAAGTATTTGAAATGTTAATAAAAAGTGCTTGTTCTCTTTTAAAAAAAAATTATTTGTTGGGCACAGTTTGGATATATTTCTTCTAGATCTACAATAAAAGCTGTAAAACAACTTGTTCTTGACATCGAACAGGCTTTTGAATGCAATAGTGTATTGTCTGCTTTTTTCTTAGATCTAATCTAATCTAATCAAGGCATTCGACTCAGTCAACCCAGAGAAGTTGTTGCACAAACTCAAATTCTATGGCATAAGAGGTGTAGCATTAAATATTGTTAACAGCTACTGGCAGAAAACAGATTGTCCTTGCTAGTGGTGTTTTTTCGGATAGAAAAAAAATGTACTACGGTGTGCCGCAGGGGGCTATTTTAGATTCCCTGCTGTTTCCTTTGTACATAAATGATCTTAAATGTAATGTAACACTAGCAAGGACATATTTTTATGCCAATGACACAACTCTCATTCAAAGTTTAACAGCTTTTGTGGTGGATGGGTTGAGTCTTTTAGAAGAAGCAATACAATGGTTTTATGCAAAAAATCTAAAGTTAAATGAAGCAAAAACAGAACATCTGTTTTTTTTATTACTTTATGCAAATGAAGGTGTTAATAAATCAATAAAATTTTTGTGTATTCACTTACACAATAAATTATCTTGGCAACAGCATGTGGAATTGTTGTCCACAAAATTAATCAGTAATATTTATTTAATAAAAAATAAATAGCTGAGAACACGGATTTAACGGTTACACAAATGGCTTTTTTTTGCATTTATTCAATCTTTAATTGAGTATGGAGTGCTGCTGTGGGGTAGTTCTCATCATGCTAATCGAATCTTTGTTTTGCAGAAGAAAGCTGTTTGCGTAATTGCGGGTCTTGGTTTCAGAGATACGTGTAGGTCTCATTTAAAAAAACTGGGTTTTATGACTGTTGCAAGTTTATATGTATTGGCATGTTTGGTGCATGTGAGAGAAGAATGGAGAGAATGAGAGAAGATGCTAGAAATTAGAAAGTTTTAAAATGAATTGCATACAGCTAAGGAATTTAAGTTATCTCTAAAAAAAATATTATTAAACAATGAATTATATCATGTTAATGATTCTTTTAATTTAAGTTTATAAATTGTTTTGTTAATGTTCGTAAGTGTGCATGTAAAAATGTTTTCTTTTAATATTAACTCACAACTTGTACCTGACGTTTTTGTACCACATTATTTTACTATTATGTTTATGCAAATAATGTTTATCTTATCTTATCTTATAAAACCTCTAAAAACACACTTACTACTACAAACCTAAACTGCACATTTTTATTTATACTATCACAAAGTACACTTTTGGTTAACTTTTGCATATAACTCAACCGTAAATAATAAAGGTCAACGATAATTGCACCGTGTTACCGGCATTTTTTTTAAGCGTTTTCAATAATACGCTAATGGTTGAAAAACTAAAAAAACAATAGAGGGTTTTTGTAAACCTCAATAGACATCATGAAACCTTAGTCCTTGTCCACTTAGTAGACATTGGCAATTATAATTGCTAGACAAACTTTGTTGACGGCAGCTTGAAAGAGTTTGGTTGTTGTTTTTGTCGTAGATATTTTTCTTTTACTGGGACCTCATCTGTTTTCTATTTTACCTTGCATAATTAATTGCAACAGATTGAACTTTTTATTACGCATTATAAGTAAACTAGGAAGCTAGCGTATTCTGATGTACTTAAGTATTTTTACTAAATTTGACGAGTATCAACCGGTACAACAAGCCGGGTTCTGAAAGGGATTCAGCACAACCGATCATCTACAAACGATTTGAAGTCTTATTGAGAAAACCACGGAATACAACGTACCTATTTATATTGCCTTTATCGGTTTTCACAAAGCCTTCGACACAGTCAAAACTTGGCACAATCTATATAAAATGCACAAATTGACTCCAGGTACAAAGCAATTATTAAATATATCTACACAAACGCCCTACCATACGTAAGAATTAATGAAAGAGACTTGACCAACATCATCAAAGTAGAACGAGGATTAAGGCAGGTTTGCAGACGACATCATACTGGTATCAGAAGATCTAGACCAACTTACTGAAATGCTTTAAGAGTTCAACCAGGCATCGGACACAATAAGGTTAAAAATGAACTGCACCAAAACGAAAACAATGAGCACCGAGAACCCACTTGTATTCATAAACAATATTGTCATTGAAAATATTACTTCATACAAACCTGGCCATATAATAGTACTGAGGAAAGAGAACTAATCAAAAGAAATATCATGACAAATACTGCTGTTATAGGCAGCATTCGAAAACTAAGATACATTCTAAGAAACAACACCATACTCATAAATCTTAAGAGGAAGGTTTTTGATACATGTGTACTTCTTGTAAACACCTACGGGTTAGAGACAACCGCCTTAACAAAAACAACAAAAATTGAGAGTGATGCAGAGAGCTATGCAAAGAGCTATATATGGCATAACGTTAAGAGACAAAATTACAAACAAAGAAGTCTGGAAAAGAACAAGAGCAAAAAACCAAATACAAAGAATTGCAGAACTAAAATGGCAATGGGCTGTACACATCTCAAGACAAACAGACGAACGTTGGACAGTTAAAATTGCACAATGGCGACCCAGGAAAACAAATAGGGGCAGGGGAAGACCCCAAATACGATGGATTGATGACATCAAGCAAACTACTGGCAAAGATTTGCACCAAAAGGCACAGGACAGACTATTTATTTCAAAATGCATTTTTTGTTTTAAAAAAAGTTATTTTTGCTGATTTGAATCTTTAGTGTATCTTTTTTGATTGGTCCCATTCCACATTTAGTGAGTACTTGAGATAAAAGATGTTATTTATTTTTTTATTATTATTATGTTGTTTATGCAAAGTTGATTTACCGCAGGGCGTTTTTTACTTACTATTATGTATTTATTTAACAGTGAACGCAAATGTTTTTGCAGACACAATCAATATGACGGTAGAAAAAATGTTGATTTTAATGCTATTAAGATGCATCTTCAAAAATGTTGGCAAATAATTTTCCAAAGTAGACGTTAAAGAACTTGCCTAACTCCAAGATATATATTTACTTCTTTAGAATTTTATCATTTTTAATTTTTTTTGTTTTTAATACAGATATTTTATTGTTCTATTTTACTTTAATGTTTTTTTTTTTTCATAATGTCAAGCAGTTTGTTATGCTTTACTGTTCCTGGAACGTTGTATTGTATGACAAAAAGTGCATTTCTAGCTCCTAATCTATTCAGAACCCAAATTGTGTGCCCAGAATTTGTGTTTTGAGATTTTGTTAGTTTTGTTTATGTTAGTTTACTGCAGTTATTATAGAGGTATGTTACCAGATTGATATACTTTATTAAATAGATTTATTAGGGTGATCTAAAAATAGTTTTAAAATTTATTCTGCCTTGACTAACTTTAAAATCTCCGATATTGTGATTTTATTTTTTCCGGTCTGCTAAAGTGTTTTTTGTACTTTCTCATATAGTGCTTCTACTATTGGGGTGTTTTGAGTGGGAAGAGGGGAAGGGGCAAATATTTGATGTTGTGGATACGGATTAATTTAGTACCCATAATTTTTACATTTTTCTGTTTTTGCCTGCATTTGCTCATTATCATCCTACTTTAGTCTATTACACTTATTCACCCAATGATTCCTGTCATCCAATATTTATTACCATTCACTTCACTGCCACACCAAAACTTTGAAATCACTTGCTGAACATCTTCTTATTGGTTTTCCTGCATATATGCTTGTAGTTTATTGTATTCTTGAATACATTTGTATTTTTCATTGTATCTGCCATCTACCATCAATTTTTACTTGCCTATCTTGCTGTTCTACCTCCTCTAGTCTGTTCAATAATTCTCCATCTACATTTTTACCCATTCTTTCACTCTCAATTACTTTTTTCACTGACATTACAACTCTTTCATACAATTTCTTTCTTTCTATACCAAAATTTGTCGCACGTATCGTTTCATTCTTTTTCATTCTTACTAACTTTATTGTTTCCTTTACTAAACTTTTATTGCTCTTTAAAAATACTTTAGATTCATACTTTAGCAGTTTTCTGCAGCTCACCAGCTAAGTTTCTTACAGTTGGTTTCCTGCAAAACTATATAGCCAGGTGTTAAAGGCTGCACTATTAACGCTTGCTTTAAAAATTTTAGTTGTATTTTTTCTATCAATTGCTCATCTTTCACACTCTTGACTTCTGCTCTATATAACATAACACTTCTAATACATGCATTTCAAATTAATATTTTCACTTTAAAACAATTCTTAAAATTTTCTTTCTATATAATCATAAATCAGCTGCTACTCATACTTTCTTACTTACATATCGTAAATGCTCTCTATTAGACCCATCACTAGCAATCATAATTCCTAAATACTTAAACACTTTCACGTGTTTAATTAATTGACCATTCATCTTAAACCCTACTTTTTTTTTAATAAATCTTGTTATGTACCTTTCCCAATTCTAGTCATAGTTTTTCTTCTAGCCACAATTATGTATATTTAATAAAATGGTTTTCCGTTTCTTTTTGCATCTTGATGCTGTTGACCATTTTATTGGTTCATCCGTTTTTAAATACATTTTTTGTTCCAGTAACAAAAAAATTTGTATTATGGATACAATATTATAGAGAATAACGTTTAATTCAATATTGTCAAGAAAGAGACTACGCATACATAAATACATACTCCCAACTATCTCCAAAAATATTGTACTCCTGGAGATCTCTAAAAAACAAAAAACTGTCAAAAAGTAAATCAATTATTTTATCATAAATAAGAGGTTTAGATTCTTAGGAAAATCAAAGATTAAAAAAATTGGCTACAAAATATATGTTAACAGATTAATAAACTGCAGGTAAAACACGACTACTTTATCCTGCACAAGATAACGGTAAAAACACAGAAAAAAGAGAGCACAAACATAGTCTTAGATTTTAATAATAACTAATAAATATAATTGATAGGCAACTTACGAAGTGAACAAAATACTTTTTGAAGATTAGGAAACCATCTTATCTGTTCTGAGACAAATATGGCAATAGAGCGGTTTAAGATTAACAAATCAACGGCCAAATTTACGGAAAACTGTTGCTAAAATATACTAAAGCCTATCTAATCAAATATACTAACAAATGTCTTCAACGAGATTAATGACAAGTGGTCACTTACTAAAAGAATAGCTGACATCGACCTTTATACCAATCCTAAAGAAAACAAACGCTAACAAATGCAACTAAGTTGAGCCGTGATCTAAAAATACTTTTTATCACAATCTATGCAAGTATATACAAAAAACTATTTGTTAACATTAGGAAGTGCAATTTGAATTTAGAAACGGTTTTGGTACAAGGGAGGCTTTGTTTAGCAATTACTTTACCAACAAATTATTGCATGTTTTGTTGATTTTTATATTACTTTTGATGTAGTTCAATTGGAGTAAAAAAAGGTTTCTGGCTTGGCTGTATACTATCACTTTTCCTTTTTAACTTGTATTTCAAAATGTTGTAATAACAGCGAGATAATAAATAATTTAAAATATGCCGATGACTCTAATAGACTAGGTAGCATAGTTGAGTAAGAAGTACGGTATGAAACTAAATTGTAAGAAAACGCATGTTTTAATTGTTAGCATTAACGACAACAACCAGTTTTTGATCAACAATAACATTGCTCTACTAAAATTTGACAAAATCAAATGTATTTAACAATATTAAATATGTACTGTGCAATCTGTTTCTTACCAAAGATGCTGGTAAGCTAGTAGAAACCTTTGAGATGTAGTGTTACCTTTGCAGATAATATTATGGATATACCACGTAACAAACGAGATGGTGTTTCAGTGCACGGGCGAAAGAAGGAAGTTGTCACATCATGCAGAATGATGAATATTGTCTTCTCCAGGTAATACTGTAGTGAAAAATTAACAGAGGTTCTGGACGCCGCCGTATTTTTTGGTTGCGGAATCTAAGGTCATGGGCCGCTATATCGTCTATAGCACAATTCAGATCAACTGCAAATAAAATATTAATACCCAGTTTGTTAGCCAACATCCATAGAGGATAGGTACTCAAAGAAAAAGAAGTTTATGACATTACAATCTAATGTTTGAGACAGGTGTTTTGGGTGGAGTGTTGTCTACACGTAAAGAAACAAAAACCTAAGGTGTTTTACATCAAATAGGTTCAAATGTTCTTACTGAGCATACAGTTTTTTGTTACTCTTACTGTTTCAGATATCTGCACGGGCAGAATAAAATCAAAATCAAAATCAACGTTTACATTTAATTACAACAGTTTATCATTTTAACAGATTTTATAATTACATGAGCAAATATCGAAATACTGCAGAATTACCCTGGCACTATTATTTATTAAAAATTTGTGTACATAATCGAAGCAAAGTACACACTGTCAACATTATTGCTAATAAAACTCACTAAAACTGCGTGCTTCTAGTATTTAGATTTCATCAATTTGATTTAAATAACATCAAACGTAATATATTTTGAAGTAGTATATTATTGTATTGATTACGACTTGGACCAATTTAATGCTATAGTAGAGCCTCTATGCTTGATCAATTTTAAAATTATTGTTTTCAATTTATAATGTTTATTCAGGAGGAATACGATTACGATTTGGCTGGTTGCGTTTAGTTAAAAATCTTTAAAACAGTTTTTTATTTCATTGAAAGTCATTTTACATACTTTCAGAAGCTTTCAATTTTATTTGCTCTTTGCATTCAGTATTTTTTTCACCATACAGTCTTTCAAATGGTTCAAATTCTTTTCATTCATTGCTATTTATACCTATTCATTCTACCATCCGTCTTGCATTCAATATGTTCTTAAATTGAAAAAAAAAAAAAACATTATTATTACTTGTAATAAGATACGTATTTTTTTTCATTGTGATGAAAATTAATAAAACACCATAATTTGTATAATTGATTTTAATTTTAGAAAAGAACAAAGCTTGGTGGCTTGAAAATAATAAAATATATAATTAATTACTTTATTTGTGTTTATTCTAACACCCTGTCTCAGCCACTGTTGAACAATTATTTTATATAAAAACCATCCGTGTTATTCGAAAATGGTGGAATGTGCTTAGAGAAATTTATATAAACATTGAACAATATCAAAATATTTACTAAAGCATTGCGTATCCAGTGATAACGCATGGATTATTATATCTACGGATTAAAATATCTCGAGTTGCTGCTCTAAGATACAGAACAAATATATCTGCGCTTTTTCTATATAACAATGCTAATAACGAGGTTGTATCAAGTTATATGTATTCTTGAAAACGGAAATATATGCTTGAATGTAACCAATATGCTCGTTACAGTAACAAAAATAAAATAGTTTTGAATAACAATGTTATTAAAAAAAATATAAATCTGGCTAGTATTAATTAACAAAAACGTTGGATGTGAAAGCAAATAAATTTTAATGTTTTTGAATCCGTTGTTAATGTTAATTATACTTTATATTTTTTTGTTCATATATGCTAGCTTTGGTAAATATTATAAAAATTTATATTACAGAAAAATTATTCACTATATTTATTTGCAATTTATTTTAATAATAATAAATATAAACAATTATTGTTTTTGTAGCAAAATGTAAATATATTTAATTAAACAAAAGGTGGCATTGTTTATTATGGCTCATTTTAGCGTAACCAAGAATTAATTGCTGGTTATTTATTTCTTTAAAAAAATACTTTATGTACTAAACCAAATTAATTGTTTCAATTTTAATTTGGTTTGTACATTATTTATAATTAAGTTGAAAATATATTTATAATTATTATAAACTTTTAGATAATTAATGGTTTTATAAAAAGTAATAAAAACTGTTATAATTCTTTCATTATATTATGAAATACGATTTATGTTATATTTTTAATCAAAATATTATCATTAAACAAGTCGTAAACTTTTATTATAACCCATTATGAAGGTCTTTATTATTATTTTAGGTGATGTTTTGGTGTCTTTTGTTTATCGTAATATGGTTTAAATTGAGTAAACAATTTACAGTAGTCATTAAAAATCTTAAGAGTTCGAATATAAATGAAAAGCTAACATTTTTAAGTTACAAAACATTACTATTTTTAGATAATTTTCTTATTTTTGCTATGGTAGTAAGTTTATAAATTATTAGATGGTTTACAAATAAATTCTTGTAAACAGCCGATAAGTAAAAAAACTTTTTATTAGATATGCAACGCATTTGTTATTATTATTTTTGGCTTGAGCAGTATGGTTGGTATATGTTCATCTTAATAAAAATGTTGCATATTTAGTTTGTTGCTTATCGTTTTTATAAGAAATAATTATTTTTGTGTACCACCTTCTTAGAAAGAAATGAGAGTTGGGGTTGGAAGCTGTGTGTAGACCACTACACCGACATTGGTATGCAAAAGCCCGAATAACAACAGAATTACAATTATCAATGTTTAGGTTGTGCGATGATGCTCGTTAGCGTTAGATAAGGCCTTATGCTAAAATTAATAAAATACCGCTTTCTGCAAGAAATCGGAACACAGGCAGTGCATGAAAGAGCTGTCAACCCAGTATTACGTGTTGAGTCACTAACGATCAGTTGGGGAAGAGTGTGGTCAACAAAACAAATCTGGGATTGACCAGTAGATTCCTCAAACATTTTGTGACTAACTGCTTACGTGGTACTTCAATAAATTGGACAAGTCTTGGATAGCTACGTTGTTAATCAAGTTATGAGATACTGCTACATTTTTATCATAAAAGCGTATAAAGTAAGTCTAGGAAAGATTTTTTTAAGACTAAAATTAATTTCTTAGCACTAAAAATTGATAGTGAGTGCATATTGTAAAAGAGTTTTTTTACCGACGTGATAATACAGGATATAGCACGGAAACTACATAAATGTGTTGAAATAATAATAAAATTGATAGTTGCTTAAAACAATTACAAAACTTTGCCTTTAATAATAATCATGAACGAAAAATTGCATCTGTCATGTGATGCTTGTTTTTGTTGACGCATTGTTGAAGGTGATTACGAAAATTGACTTCCACTCTTTAAACGTATTCAGCATATTAATGTAACACTTAGATGTTACAATTTCGGTAAATTGTTACCTAAGACTATGCAGCGTTTTTTTTAAGTAGTAGTTAGAGGTTAAAGTGAAAATAGCAACATCTTTTTATTCTGATCAAGTGCAAGTGTATGGGTGGAAAAGTAATTTTCTATGCAAAATGCGTCTTACAGTACGGTTGCTAAAATTGATCGAAATGACACTGAGCAGAGCGACATGGGCTTTGCAGTATTACTTGTTTGACTTTTTCAACGTTTTCTGGAGTACACAAAATACATTGTGGGCTGATTGTTAACCTAACAAAAAATTGGATTATGCGTAGAATGCATTACAAACCGTAGAGCCGTTTCAATTAATATAAAATTTGAACTGCATTTACTACTTTTAACAAAAGAATAATACATGATTATGCGACAGTTAACGTCAATGGTTCTATGATGCCAACTAAAAGGGAAATGTTATGAGTCAAGGAATGAAATGTATTTTTTAATGGTCAAATTTTAGTAATTTCAAAAACACTTGGATTACGTGCTCTACTCTGTATAACAAAAACTCTCTGTATAAAAAAAAAAACATTAAAAACACAAAAAAGTTATTGTAAATGGTTTTTCTTGTTTTGTTTTATCTAATGGTTCATTCTATGAAATTTACAAAAGACGTTTAACATGATTTATACAAGACACAAAGGAAGGTATGCAAAATGCTAAAGTGTAGGAAGAAACTGGCAAATAAATACGTTTAGCCAAACAAAATAAAATTTAAAAAATTAATATTTCTTTAAAAAACTATATAGCAAGAAAAACAAAACTAATTCAAACGAAGAAAACACAATTATCAACAAAGACGATGTCATTCAAGTAATAAAGAAAATAAATTTTAGAAGAGCACTTAGACCCATATACATTGTATATACTATAACAAACTATATAAAACACGGAAGTACTGTACTCTCTTCTTGATTGTAACTTCATAACTGAAGTATCGTGACATTTCTGATATATTCAGGTTGTTTGGTGGACCCGGGTTTTCCATTGTTGTCGGTTTGCTGCTTTTTTAAGATTGGTGAGTATGGACTGTTCTGTAAAATTCTTAACTTGGTCCAACCAGCGCGTCAGATATCTTCCTTTTGCTTTTTTTTTCTTTTCAATTTCTCCATGAACTATTAGTTTTTCGAGGTTATTCTGTTCCCTGCGATGGGCCCAATTATTTTAAAATGCGTTTACGGCATATAATGGATAGCTTTTTTTTAATACCAAGTTTGTTAAATATTGATGTATTGGTTTTGCGTGCCGTCCATGGTCTGCGCAGAATTCTTTTGCAGCACCACATTTCAAAGGCGTCTATTTGGTGTATGTACGACGTTTTTATAGTCTATGATTTTGTGACGTATGAGAATATGAAGAAGACTAAAGTTCTGACTAAAGTCATTTTGGTATTGTTGGTGATTTGTCTGTCTCTCCATATTTTTACTAAATTTGTCTTGGCCGCCCGTGAAATTGCGATGCGTCTCCTAATTTTAGGTTTGCAACTTCCTTGATTGGTAATTAGCGACTATAAGTATGTGAAATTTAACAGTTTTGATTTGAACTTAATTTGTGAGTAGTAGTGTATTGGTTCTGTCCACTACCATGAGTTTGGTTTTGTCTAGATTAATTTCTAGCTTCACCTCACGACTCTCATCTTTTATGTGTAACTGACTCCAGTAGAGCAAGCATTTTGTCTTCGTTCTTGGCTATTAAGGTGGTGTCGTCGGCACATCTTAGATTGTTTATTTGTTTACCGTTGATTGCAACCCTTTCTTCAAAATTATCTAATGTTTGTCTCATTATGTGTTCTCCGTATGCGTTGAAGAGTCTAGGTGAGAAGATGCGCTCCTGCCGCTCGCCTTTCTGTGTTCTAAAGCGACTTGAAGTTATTTGTTTAAGTTTAACAATGGCTTTGCTGCTGGTGTATAACTTAGCAACTATTGACGTTAAATAATTTGAAACAACTTTTCTTTTTTTTAGTGCTGCCTATAAATCATTCCATCTTACGGAGTCAAATGCTTTTCTAAAATGTACAAAGCATAAGAGCATAGACGCATTAAACTCTCTTGATTTCTCTATTAGTTGCCGCGTGTTAAATATCTGATCCCTCGTGCTTCAACCATTTTACAAATCCTGCCAGTTTAGGTGGTATTTGAAATTCCAGGTATTTTTAGCCGCTGGTCAATTATTTGCAGTAAGATCTATCTTGCGTGTGCTACTAGAAATATTGTGCGGTAGTTTTTGCATTTTTTTATAGAGGCTTTTTTGTGAATTGGGACCATTATTGATGTACGCCAATCTTTGGGCTAATAGCTACTCTGACAGATATTGTTGCATATGTTGTGTATTATTTCCACGCCGGTTTCTCCTAACAGCTTCAACATTTTGTCAGTGATGCCGTCAATGCTTAATGATTTGTTCAAGTTTAGGTGTTTTATGGCTTCTTCTATCTCTGTTTTCAGTATGTTAAGTTTTTGCTCAGTTGCCATACTTTTGGGTTGTTTGAGTGTTATTATTAGCTTGTTTTTGTATAGTTTTTTGCAGTATTGCTTCCATTTTTCTGCGACTTTATTGTTTTTTATAGTGTTTTTTCGTTTTTATTTTCTATGGTAAATGTTTTTGGTTTGGGTTTTTTTGTTAGTTCTCTTACTTTTTTATATAGATTGCAACAATAAGATTAAATTGTTTTTTTGGGTAGCAATCAGAAAGGTTTTATCAATCTATGTATTTGATCAATGTCTTAATGCAGATGTTAAAATACTGCAAAGATAAATATGTTTTTGCAAAAGTTCTAAAAAAGGCAAACATCAAAATTGTCTTAAAAAGATTATAATAATTTTAATAAACAATCAACACAATTGGCAAAATATTATAAACTTTTTGCCAAGATCTTATAAGTACTAAACTCATCAGTAACTTAAAAGTTTTGAAAATTTTAGCAATTATGCAAGTTAACCAAACTAATCTTTTAATGTATTGTAGGAATTTCAATAGCAGAAACATTCAAATATTGTAAAAACCTTAACAATTATGCAAGACTTTATAAAGTTTAATAAAAATAACCCAAAAGTAGTGAAACTGTTTTATTGCTGATAACATAAAATTCTTGCAAAATAGTTGAACAAAGATGTTAATAAACAGTTTTTAACTTTAGAAAATCGACAATTTTACATTTTTTTAAATTTTCTTTATAAGTTGTAACATGTTAACATTATAACAATTTTCCATAATTATTTTCCGACATAATAATAGTTTAAGGTCAGTTTATTACATATGCTACATTAAGTTTGTCTATATTTTGTCAAGTTTACTAAATTTGATAGATTATAGATGGTTAATATTTAGAAAATATGTGAACGGGACATTTTAAAGTCAACAACTGATTATTTACATATAAAGACATTTTGACAGTTTTGAATTCTTTTATTTATTTTGGCATTTTTTGTTGTTGTAATCTTACTAAGTAGACAGTTTATTCTTATTGTGGTAGTTTGTCAATTGTAACTGGTTAACTAGCATTTTGATGATTAACATCAACAGTCACTACTTGGACAGTTTGTTATTTAAATATCACAACATTGCCGATATGTATATATCTAAACAGATTGTCAATGTTTATGAAACAAAATAGGTGTGTGTACATTTTGACAACTACAATATTAATTTGAGAAATTTACAACTTTTTCAGTTTCTATTTAAAATTTAAATAATATTTTGTTTACTGTTTTCTGAAAATAAAAAAATTATTTGATTTGTACAAATTACGCATTTGTTGTATTTTTAGAAATAATTGTAATCAATAAACTAACCAGCATTACTAATTTAATTAATTATAAAGACATAATAATTTAATTCATAATTAAAGCAAATATATACATACATATAAAAATATTAGAAACTTCTAGAACATTGGTAAATATATAAATAGCCACTTTTACAACACTTTTATCAATTTTATTGAAATCATAGATAAAAAAAAGATTCGACTCGCATTTAATGCTTAAGCAATTTTTTTACAAAGCTGCGTATCTCTTTGTTCGTCCTTTGTAAGGCGATATAGTTTAGCCACACTTTTCAGTCCGCTCACACAGTGCAGTTACCTGCACCCGTTTAGTTATTAAGTGAATATTTATGCATCATTTATAATAATAACTAGTAAATTAAAATTAAAAATAAGTGTGTAGTGATTCGAATACATGGATGGAAGTATAGGAAAAATAAGCGGTTTAAAGGTATGAAAATGGGTATTCTATTAGTAATAATTAAAATTGTTATTAAATTATAACAGTATTGGATTTGAGTTTTCAAGAAAATGGTGAATTCAAATTTTGTTTGATATGTTTTACAATTATGTACTTATATTTTTTTTATAAATAATTGTAATTTATAAAACATTGCTAATTTGATTAATTATGAAGAACAATAAATTCAATTAATAATTAAAGCAAATATTTACATAGATAATATTTTCAATATTCAATAATTTATTAGAAACTTCTAGTACATTTTAATATATGTATAAATAACAAAAGAACACATCAATTTATTATTTGGCTCGCATTTTATGCATAAACAGTTTTTTTTTTGGCAAGCGGCTTATCTCTCTACTTTGTTATTCTTTGTGCGCAAGGCGATTGCGCTCAGCCACACTTCTCATACACTGTATCGTACTTCAATTGCATTGATCGAACGCGTATAATTATTAAGTGAATATTTGTGCATTATTAATAATAATAATTAGTAAATTAAATTAAAAATAAGTGAGTAGTGATTGGAATACATGCATGTGAAAATGTGATTTTTGTAACGAATATTAATTGTTAAATGATTTACTTGTGATGTTTATTAATACATGATAAAATTTGTTACAAATGTACTTAATGTGACTCATATAATAAAACCGATTTGACAGATTTGAATCTATTCTTATATTTATTTAAGAAATTTTAGGCGGGTCCCGATTTAGGCGTTTTTTGGGGTTTATTAAAGTCTGTATAATTTGTTTGTTCTACATTTAATGGTAATTTTATAAAGTTTCTACACTAATGTTTTAATTTGTAATTGAATCCTCATTCATTTTGTAAATAATTTTTGACATAAAATATCAAAATCAATTTTTAAGTTGATGATAATTTAGATTTGTAAATTATTTCGGAAAAGCATTTAGTTAATGGTTTTTGGGGTTTTAAACTCATTTTTTTGCTAAACTTGCTTACTATTTATTAAATTTATTATTTTGTGCTGTTTTTATGATTTTTGCAAAATTTTGATGAATATCTTCTTCTTCAACCTGTATGTGTCCACTTCTAAACGTAGGCCTTTTCCAATTTCTTCTTCTATCTTTGTCTATTTGAACTTGTATTGACGCATTTTTGTATATGTTCTATTTAATTCACCTAACACTATTTACACCAATCAAAAAAGTTTTTTTATTATATCGGCTTAATTGAGTCTCGGTTTAGTATGGTTTGACCAATCAAATGCAACTTCCAGAAATTTCCAGCATCCAGAAGCATTTCAATATCTCCAGATTCATAAAAATTAAGATAAGCTAGCTTGAGGTTCTTTGGTATGTCATAGTTTGCTTGGTCTAACTTTATGCTTGGCTGTTTTTGACTAGAAAGTCTAATTCTTATTGACAGGTTTACTTAATGAATTTATTTGTGATTCAAAGGATATTGGTAGAATATTGATATACATAAACATTTTAAATTTTATTAATTTTAAATATGTATTAAAAAATAAATAGTGCGTTAATTATTTTTAATCTTGCCCGAGATTTGCGTTTGTGCGAAATATGTGATAGACACAACAATTTTTTTAAGAGAAAATAACATAACACAAAATGTTTTTAATATTTATCAATGTAGTAATATTATCTAAAAAAATAATTACAGTATGCTAATACATAATATTGTATTTATTTGATTGATTTTGTAACCATAATTGTAAAATTTACTAGTCATTTTATACCAAACATAATTATCACATTTACTGTCAACATTCCGCTCCCGTCCATTACACTGCGTCTCAACATATTTACTCATTGATCCGTCCGAAGTTATTTGCATAATACATTTATATCAATCAACAATACTGTCATTATTTGAAGCATTGGTTGATACAACGTTAATTAACATCCGTTTATTAATTGACGCATTCAATGTACATATACTTTAACTATAGTTTACTTCAATAGAGTTAATTATTATTAATGGAGTAATAATAATTAGCAATATGAAATATATTAAATTAATATGTTATTTAAAGTAGAAATACGCTGGAGGGTTCTTATTTCATTATTAATTTAATAATAAAAGCAAGGGTAACTTAATAAGTGCTGCTGTGAAATATAAATCATCTCTTAAGTAGCGAAGTCAACTTTATGAAAAATAATTTTTGAAAGTCGAAATTGGGGTTTAATTAGAGTTTATGTTCATTATAGTGGATTGCTATATAAAAACTTTCTACATTATATAATATACACAGGGTGACCAGAATAAACGATCTTCTTAAATATAAGTGGTTTGCTAAACAATATGAATTATAAAATGTTAATTTTATGTTTAGTAAGTCTTATGTAATTGATTTATCTAAATCTAATTAGTTTTTTCAATTTTATGAAATTAGTTTTATTTATTTTGATTCTATTTTGGTTTACATAATTTATTTATTTATTTATTTATTTAAACATATGCCATTCTACCTTTCGGTGTATGGCTTTTTACATTATTTTGTTTCATATAGTTCTCTCCATTTTTTCCTGTCCAGAGTTGTTTGTTTGATTCCTTCCCACGGTATTCCCTTTCTTTCCGCTTCTTCTTTTACATTGTCGTTCCAGGTTTTTCTTGGTCTTCCTCGGGTTTTTTTTCCCATTTCTCTTGTTTCATATATTTTTTTCGTTATTCGCGTATCTTTCATTCGGCATACATGTCCAAACTATCTTAGTTGTCCCTCCATTATTTTTTCATTTATGGGTTCTATTTGTAAGTTTTGTCTGTGTACATTGATTCTTATTCTGTCTTTTCTTGTTTTATTTTCTATCTTTCTTAGGAGTCTTATTTCTGTTGCATTTATTCTCATTTTGTGTTTTTCTGACAATGTCTATGTTTCGCTGGAATACATTATTGTTGGTCTTATTACCTTCTTTACTATATCTGTTTTTATGTTTTTTGGTATTTCTTTTCTTCCAAAAAATGAATTTTTTATCATGTTGAATATTTTCTCGGTTTTTCCCATTCTTTCATTTATTTTGTTGTCAATTTTTCCTTTATTGTTAATTATCATTCTTAAGTACTTAAAGTTTTCAACTTGTTTAATCTATTTTCCATGTAGTGTTATTCTATGGGTTTTGTTTTTTCTTGATATTATTATTGTTTTGGATTTGTCTATGTTGATCTTCATGTTTATTTTTGTTAATTCCATGTCTATTATGTTGATGTTGTGTTGAAAATCTTCTTCCGTTTCCGCCATTATTGCCATATCGTCTGCAAATAGTAATTCCATAATCTTTGTTGCTTCCATCTTCCGATATCCTACTTTTAGAGTCTTTATACTTTTCTTTGCTTTTTTATGGCTTCATCTAACACTTTTGTAAATAGTATTGGACTCAGTATACACCCTTGTTTTAGCCCCATCTTGGTTTCAAATTCTTGAGATTCTTCATTGTTGATTCTAACAATATTCTTATTTTCTTTGTATAAAGCTTTTAATAGATTTATAGTTTTTCCGTCTATGCCTCTCTTTTGAAGTACATTCCTTATATATTCTCTTCTTATCCTGTCAAATGCCTTCTCGAGATCGATGAAGCAGATATGGATGTCCCCTTTCTTATTTAAAAAGTTCTTGCTTAGTTGTCTTATTATGAATATAAGATCTTGAGTGCTTCTCTCTCTTCTGAATCCGCATTGTGTGTCTTCAATGGTATCTTCAATCTTGTCTCTTATTCTTTTTTCTATGATTCTTGCTAGAATTTTTCCCGGTTTGTTTTATCTCCTTTTTTGTATATAAGTTGTATTGTTCCCATGTTCCATTCTGCTGGTATTTTTGTGTTTTTAGCTATGTCATTGAGTAGTTCTGTTAATTGTTCTATTCCTTCCTTACCCATGTATTTTATCATTTTCGGTGTTATGTTGTCTATGCCTGGTGCTTTTCCTATTTTTAGTTTCTTTATCGCGTCTATAACTTCTTCTTCCTTTATTTCCTCAATTTCTGGCATGTTAGTACCATCTTTTTCATGTTCCTCCGGGCTTAGGTTTTCTGCTTCTGTCAGTTCTTTGAAATATTTTTTCCACCTATCCATTATTGTATCTTCTTCTGTGATTATAGTTCTTTTTTTGTCTTTTATGTTCATCATATTATATTCTTTTTTCTTTTTCATCTGTTTTAGTGTTCCATAGAATAGTTTTTGGTTGTTTTTATAGTTTTTTGTAATTTTTTTACCGAATTGATTCTATGATTCTTTTTTAGCTTTTTGGACCTCATTATTTACTTCCTTTCTTTTAATTTTGTATTCTTTATAGTCTTTTTCCTTTTTTGTACTAATGTATTTTTTCCATTTTTCTTTTTTCTCTTTAATTTTTATTTTTATTTTATTTTTCTTCCATTCAGTTTTTTTATTATGTTTGTTCTCTATTTTTGCTGTTCCACAGCTTTCTTTTGCTGCTTCTAGTATGGTGTTTTTGAATGTTTCGCATTTTTCTTCTACTTCCTTTGTTTCTCTAATTTTACTACATTTCTTTTTTACTATCTCTTGGAATCTATCTCTGTATTCTTTTTCTAAAAGTTTGTAATTTTTTATTTTATCTTTTATCTTCTTTCTTCTTTCTTCTCTTATCTGTTTTTTCTTTCATTTTTCTCAAGTCTATTTTTACCAGGTAATGGTCGCTTCCGATTTTTGCCTCTTTTGATACTTTTACATTTAAAACATTTTTCCATTTTTGTTTGCTTATTATTAAGTAGTATATTATTGATTTTTTGTTTCTAGTCGATTTTTCTCTCGTAAATTTATGTATCCTCTTGTGTTCAAATTTTGTGTTTGTTATAATAAGGTTGTTTTCCACGCTCAGTTCTATAATTCTTTCCCCATTATTGTTTCTGGTTTCTTCTCCCCATTTTCCCATGTATTCATCTATTTCTGCGTTTTGGTTTCCAACTCGTCCGTTTAAGTCTCCCATGATTATTACATTTTCCAGTCCTTCATCTATTTCATTCTGTAACTTTTCAAAGAATGCATCTTTATCTTCTTTTTTAGCATCTTTGTTTTCTCCATAGGCTGTTATTATAGTCCATATTTTCTTTCCATATAGCTTTATTTCTACTGACAAGATTCTTTCGCTTATGTATCTTTTTTTTGTAATGTCTTTTATTTTGTTTGGTGCTATTATTATACCAACTCCCCCTTTTGCTCTTTCTTTTTCATCTACTCCTGACCAGAACATCCAGTAACCTTTGTGTATTTTTCTTAGTCCTTTTTCTTTCTATTTTGTTTCTGTAATTCCTAAAATTTTTATTTTATGTTTTATCATTTCTTCTACCAACTCTTCCTCTTTGCCCTTTATGCTTCGTATATTCCATGTACCCAGTCTAATTTTTTTTATTTTTTCTCTTTTTGTACTAATTTTTCCTTTCATTGCTTTTCTGTTATCCGAGTATTTGTTCCGGTTTGTTTTTGTTTGTTAATAGTTTTTTGACGCCGCTTGTTCTTCTTTGTCTTTTTTTTTGTGACCTTTCTTTTCTAGTTCATTCCATTCATAAAGTTCCTCATTGATTATTAATTTTTTGTATCCAATTTTAACTCTTTTTCCCTTTTCCTTCTCCTCTCTTGCAATGCTTCTAATTTCTTTCTGTATTTTTTTTTTCTTTCCATGTGAGATCATTGTCTATGTATGTATTTTTTAGTTTACTTTTGGCTGATCCTTTTTTTCTGTTTCTAGTTTGATATTTCCAATTTGATTTCGTTCTCTGTATTTTGGTTTACATAAAATATGTTTAATTCAAAAAGTATATTGCTGTCTTAATTTAAATGAACTAAATAATAACTTTAAAAAAATAATTTACTTAAAATTGAAATATAGTTTATTAGCAATAAAAAATGTGTTTAATTGATCAAACAAATAATAACTAATATTCTGTATATAAAATATTATTGGTTGACTTTGACAACAACTCAAATATAGTATTGACATGGGTAAGGCATAATGGAGTTCTTTATTTCCGAGGTGATTTCTAAAAAAGCGGTACAAGTTATGAATATAACTTTTTATTTACTCAAAGTACATATACTACTTTGAGTAAATAAAGTTTTATTGGTTAGAATTATATTGTAAAAATATTGGCCTTGCCATCAATGCACATATGTAGCCGATTCGTAAAGTTTTCTTTCACTTTCAACAGCATATCTGAAGGTAAGCAATTTTTTTATGAATGTTTATAAGAAAAAGTTGCAGGCTCAAATCAGATCAGTTGACTGAAGAACATTTCTTGTAAAGTGCTGCGTAAACATTTTTTTCTCAATTTTGAGTTGTTAACATTTTTCAACATGTTACAGTATTTGTCGAAAATAACAGTATTGATCAAAAGTCACAGTAACAGTGTGCCACTCTCTTAAAAAATAATGTTCTACAACGCTCACAAAAGACAAAGCATACGATGCCAGCAACGGCTATATAAATAGGTTGTTAGTGGAGATCTTAGAAATTATTAACAACTTAGTATCTAAATTTTTTGATTGTTTATTGTACCAAAAAGATTGAAATGCGTTTTGTTGCCAGTCCAAACAATTGCGTTAGGAAGCATAGCTGTAAGGATTACATCAATCATCAATCATTACAATTTACCCAATTTGCTAGACTTACTTCTTGAGCAATCGTAATTTTATAGAAATGTAATTTGAAATCATTATTTTAATATTTGCCTTATTGTTTGAAACGTTATCCGAAGTGCAGAGTCATGTTTCCAAGCAGAGCGTGTTTGGGACTGCTTAATTGACGTTCTGCTGCTGTTGATATTTTCATTTATTTTCACGGAAATGGGAACCCCAAAAAATTATTTAAAATTTGAAAAACAATTTTGTTTAAATTAAAACCAAAGCGCTAATAATATTATTAATTTGTTTCATTTTAGTTTATCTACTTTCTATGATTTGCGTTTTTTCATGGTTACTTTTGGATGTTATTCTGTAGTTTGGTGCATTTAAAAAACTTGAACTACGCTTGATGTGATCTTTTCTACAAGCTAACATTAGACCGATATCTAAATACCTAACTACATGTTTGAGCAAGGATTTTGATTGATTTGCTTTTTCAATATTTTTTTGGAATTCAAATATAATTATAAAAAGTTGATTACGAAGAGATTGACGTCGGATTGATATTGGCTTAGTCAGCCTATTTAAAACTGAATTTGAAAATTATTTTTTTTAGTTTTAATTTATTTAGGTTTGTATGCCGTATTAGATCTGGTTGGGTCAAGATTTTTTTTATAATTTAACTACTATTGTAACAACAACCCAGAAAACCGAAAATGTATAACATCATCTAAACAAATATAGGGAGGGGAAGAGAGGCACATGACCTACTGGTAGCAACTGCGATAAGAGAAAAATTAGACATAGTGATAGTGAACGAACCAAATAAAAAAAAGTTAAGCGGGGAATGGATCAAAGATAGAGGATTAGACGCGGCCATCCTAGCAAGGGGGAAGTGTAAAGACAAGGTGGAAAAGTGGGGAACTTCCAAAGAAGAAATAGTGTGGGTTGATATAGGAGGTATGATAGTATACAGCTGCTACATCAGTCCAAACAGCGGTATAGAATATTATTGAGAGTGGATTGAAGAACTAGAAAATAGCTTAAGAAAACAGAAGAGCAAGAAAATCCTAATAGGAGGAGATTTTAACGCAAAATCACCCAGGGGGGAGGGACAAAATGCGATAAGAGAGGACAAATTTTAAAAAAAAAATGATTGCTACAGTAAATCTAACGATATGCAACCATGGCGACAGACCAACATTTGTAAGAGGAAGATCTAAGTCTCATATCCATATTACCATTGGAACGTGGGAAACAGCAGGAGTAGTGGGCAGCTGGAACGTGACAGATGAAGAATTTCTGAGCCTACATAAATATATAAAATACAATACGATCGGAAAAAGGGAAAAGGATGACACGAGAAAAGGAGGATGGAACGTGCAACGGATGGACAGAGAGAAGATAAAAAGAGCCATGGAGGTAGAAGAAGTAACAGAAAGCGAAAACATAGAGGAAAGATGCAAACGGAAAAACTGAGAAAGGCAGCGGAAAAAGCAATCCCCAGGTATAAGGAAGGAGGAAGAAAGGGACCGTACTGGTGGTGCATCGAGATAAAGGAAAGCAGGAAAAAAGCAATACAAACCGGACGAAAGATCTAAAGACAGAATCGAAAAGGGGAGGACACTGCAGAGACAGAAGAAGAATTAAAAGTGGACAGAATAGCACTGAGAAAAGCGATAAAAGACAGCAAGAAGAAATGCTGAAAAGAAATGATAGATTCCATAGATAAGGACTCCTGGGTAAAGCCGTACAAAATTGCAATGAATAAACTGGGATGAAGATCAAAGGGAGTGTGCTTAAAGGAGGAGGAAAGGGAAGAAAAAACAATTGAGAAATTGTTCCCCAAAGGAATAGCGGTAAAAGAACCAACAGAGACAAGTGAAGAAGAGGAAGCAGATATGACAACAGTGGAGGAGTTGAAACAGATCATAAGAGAACTACCTAACAATAAGGCACCAGGTCCGGACGAGATAACAGCGGAGATAGGGAATACAGCGTTAGACGGAAACGAAATAGAACTACCACAAATAATAAACTGATGTCTAAATAAAGGAACATTCCCAAAATGTTGGAAAGAGGCAAACTTAGTGCCGATTGAAAGGAAGAATGAAACAGGTAAATCAAAGACGTATAGACCGATTTGTTTAATCAATACATTAGTAGCAAAGATAATGGAAAAAGTTATTATGAGAAGAATAAAGAAAGAAAAAGAAGAAAGGGGTGGATGGAAGAGTGAACAATACGGATTTACCAAAGAGAGATCGACACTAGAAGCTATCGAGAAGGTAAAAACGGTAGCAAAAGAAGCAAACAGCGGCTCACATAGAAATAGACAGCATTGAAACATACTAGCGTTGGATATACAAAACGCGTTTAATAGCGTATTGTCCGGGAGCTGGTAACAAAAAAGTGCAAAAGTTTAGGAAAGGCTGATATTTTGAGATCGGACTGTTTATTGGTCATAGAACGCCTCTGCAAAGTCAGCACCCCAGGTGTCGGGACACCTCGCGATGGCACGCTAAGAAAGGTGTAATTTTAACACCTTACTTAGCGTACCCAAAAATTGTTTTGGAAAAGCTGAAAATTCATCGGCAAATAGTAGATGCATTATAAAACCTTAATCAAGCAGTCAGACAGTAATAATCAAACGCACGGCGTCAGCACAGTTGCGTACATGCTACAAGAACTAACTTAATGCAAATGATTAGAAAAAGCTGAAAGTTGGAAATATGTCAAATTACGTAATTAATTTTATAAAACACACAGTCAGACATAGTTTTTATGAGAACCCAATCATTCAACACCCAATTGGAGTCGTGATAAGGCGCGCACGCTGCTTGTCGTAATTAAAGGTTTTTGACCAATCAAAAATTACTTAGTATTTATTTATGTTTTATTTAGGGTTCTATATCATTATCGCTATAAATTTCGTCGTTTTCTTTGTCGCAATCATTATCCAAGCCGTCTGAGGTTCCTTCTGTTTCATTTGCTTTTTTCGTCACATCGTCTGTTGCACCCAATTTGTTTTCTGTATATAACAAAATATTCAATGTTTAGTCAGTCAAATGATGTGTTTATGTGTTTGTTTTATGTTTAACTGTATTCAATAGTTGTTTGTACAAAAAATTACCTGTATTAGTAATATTTGGTTTAATTAGAACGTCACTGATAAAGTTGGACAGTTGACTTCCTTCATACCAGTCGTAGTCATATTGTCCATTGATTTCTAGCCAACCGTTTTCTACTGCAGACAGTTGAGTTGGCTGTTTTTTGGGTTCTGACTGATTGGGTTCTTATAAAAACTATGTCTGACTGTTTGTTTTATGAATTTAATTACGTGATTTGACAAATTTCTAAATTTCAGCTTTTTCAAATCATTTGCATTAAGTTAGTTCTTGTAGCATGTACGCAACTGTTCTGACGCCGTGCGTTAGGTTATTACTGTCTGACTACTTGATTAAGGTTTTGTAATGCATCGACTATTTGCCGATGAATTTTCAGCTTTTCCAAAACAATTTTTGGGTACGCTAAGTAAGGTGTTAAAATTACACCTTTCTTAGCGTGCCATTGCCAGGTGTCCCGACACCTGGGGTGCTGACTTTGCAGAGGCGTTCTATGACCAATAAACAGTCCGATCTCAAAAAATCAGCCTTTCCTAAACTCTTGCACTTTTTTGTTACCAGCTCCCGGACTAAAAAAGAAAGAATTGTCAAAGAAAACGATCAAGATAATATGGAGTTATCTACAAGGAAGAAACTTAGTGACTAAGAAGGGTAAATTTAGACTGACCAGAGGAGTACCACAAGGCTCAGCACTAGGACTCAAATTATGGATTAACGGCATTTGCTGACAACTTAGCTTTAGTAGGTAGGGATGCAGACATAGAAGTACTAAAGGAAAGGCTAGAGCTAGCTAGCAATTTGTATGATAAAGAGATGGATGAAAAGTAAAGAGCTAGAATTAGCACCGCAGAAAACGGAAGCGGCATAGTTATCGACAAAGAGGACAAATAGAGGAACCGGAAAAATACAGGTAGGTGAACAAATATAAACCATAGGGAAGAAGATTAAATATTTTGGAGATACACAGGAAGCAAAAAGATAGAACAAACAGATTAAAGAAGCGGTAAGAGGAACAAAGAAAGTGGAAGGAATGCTTAGTAGGCTTATGCCAAACAAGGGAAGACCAGGACAAGAGGCAAGAAGGCTAATAGCAACGGCGGCCAAAAGTAAACTATTGTACGCCGCAGAAACATGGGGAGATGCCTTAAAGACAAAAAAAAAACAGAAAAGAAATAAGAGGAGCCACTAGAGCAAACTTGTTAAGGATATGTAGGGCTTACCGAACGGTGTCGCAAGAAGCGCTAGAGGTAATTGCGGCGACACTACCCGCAGACTTGATGGTAGAAGAAAGATTAAACATAAAGAAACTGGTAAATGAAGGAAATAGTAAACAAGAAGCAAAGAGACAAGCAAGAGATAATACAATGAAAAAATGACAGACACAGTGGAAAGACGGGGAAAAAGTTGAATGGACAAGAGAGTTAATACCAGAAATAAAGGAATGGGTAGAGAATAAACCGGAGACGAGTTACTATACAACACAACTATTCACCGAACATGGAGCCTTTGGAAAGTATTTACAAAATATAAATAAAATGGAGATAGAAAAGAAATGTATATTCTGCCTAGAAGACACGCATGACAACGCAGAACATACGCTAATAGAGTGCGAAGCGTGGGAAAATAATAGGAAAGAGCTAGAGAATGTATTGGAAAACAAAATTGATAAATCCTCAGTAATTAATATTTGCCTGAATGACAAAAACAAATAAAGAGCATTAAAAAACTATGCAACGGCAGTAATGAGAAAAAAGATAGAGGAGTTTGAAAACTCAAGATCTAGATAAACAAAAATGGAAGTAAAGACACACATCAAAAGCCACAGAAGACAAAAGAAGGAGGAAAGAGAAGCTAAGTGGAAGAAAAAGAACATAGAAAAAAGCAATGAAGAGAAAAAATACAAAGAAGGTCACGACAACTATGCCTACCAAGGAATGGAAGAGGAGAAAGTAGACAAGAAAAGAATATACAATGAAACACTAGTTCCAACCGAAATTGCAGAAATAAGAAAAAAAGAAAAGAGCTGCTCAAGGAAAGCAAATTGACGGAACTGACCAGAGAATTTCCAAATGGTAGATATGCCATTTCGAGGTTGACTGACAATGTAACCTTTAAAATGGCCAGAGTATATTTGGCAACCAGAGGACACGAAGAAATAATTCCAAATGGAGACTTAAGAATATCCTTAGAAGTTAAATTGGCAAATCTAGGATTACCAAAGGGGGTACAGAAGCCATCTAAGGACAAATCAAACAACTAGGCTGAATAACAATAGAAAGGCTGAAAGGAGAGATGAACGTCAGTATAGGACAGACAACAAATAGGGTATAAGGAGAGATGAACCGGGGACAGCATGTGTTTCCCCAGCAGTCTGTGTGAATCCTACAAAGCCGAAACCAGCTTATCTCAAATTAAGAATAGACTAGAGACAGACATGATAAGGACAAAATGACAACAGAACTAACGTAGAGACAAAAACCGAAAGGTATTGCCCTGCGTTAGTTATTCTCAAGGGCCACTTGCTAAGGCCAAACCCTCACTACGTCCTTAAAAGAAAAATTACTATTGTAAAATAATTATGGAAACAATCTTGATTCAGCCAATTTCTATGACGTAGACTGTATTAAATTTGTGGTAGCTTGCTTATAATTTGAGTATTAGGGTTCTAGCATTTTTCCCTTCACATACACCAAATTCACAACCTAGTCTTATAATTTTTTTTTTCGATTAAAACGTGACGCCAATTATTACCGGTTTGTTTTAGCCAAAAACTTTTGACACTTTTGTTTGTCTTCTTTACGTTGGTACACTATTCTGTTGTTTAGTGTTTGTTTGGGGGCGTAAAAGGGTAGTTTTTTTTTAAAGACTTGCATTTTGTCAAACGCAAAGTCGCGGATATTTTGAATCAAGTTTTGTTCTGGTATGATAACTGTGTTTAGATTGGTGCATTGGATATTTCTAAATGTTTTTCTAATATAGACATTCTAATGCTTATAAACATGGCAATGTCAGGAATCCATTATCGCGTTTCTACAATCATCTCTATATGCAACTGATGTGATTACTCTTACAGCGCGTCTTTGCAGACCAAAATAAGTGAATCCATACTAAAATGCCATATCACTTTAGATTGGAAAAGTATGTGTTAAGTGTCTTAGTAAATATGTTGTGCGTTACAAAGCTAATGACACTTTTTTTTCACGGTTTTGCTATTTTAGCTTGGAATCTAAATAAATTTTCAAAAATTTGGCACTACCGTTAGTAATTTTAGCAGATGTCTTTAAAGAAAAAAAATGATTTTTACTGAATTTCTTTATTCAAAGTTAGTTTATTTGATACCAGCCAATTCTCAACTTTATTTACTAGTAATTTGTTGTTAGATATTACTAAATCAGGCTCTTTTTCTCTATTTACTTGTCTGGTGTCATCAGCAAATAGTATTATACTATCTGTGGATCTTTGTAAGTTTAGCAAATCGTTAATGTATTTAAGAAATAATCGGGGACTAAGTATAGACCCCTGCGATACACTATATAATATAATAGAAGTTTTTGATACTTTTTATTTGCTGTTGTCTATTAGAAATATATGAGTTAATCAGTTTGCATGCTGTAGGATAAAAATTGTAAAAAATAATTTACGTAGAAGAACTTTATGAGGAACACAATCAAATGCTTTACTAAGATTCTAGAAAGTTCCAACCGAGTGCACACCTGATTTAAATCTTTCTAGAATCTTATTGGGAAACGTAATGATTGCTTCTCTCGTAGACCTTCCTCTACGAAATCAATTAGATAATAGTAAATTGCTTTCTAAAAAGTCAATATTCCGATTGAAAAGAATTTTTTCAAGAACTTTAAATAAAATGGGAAGAAGATATATGGGTCTATATTTGTTAACTTTTTCTTTGTTGCCAATTTTATAGATAGAAATAACTAAAGCTTGTTTTAGCACTTTGGGAAAGATATTACTCATAATATATCTATTTATTAATTTAGTAAGTGGAGTAACTAAAATGTTTACAACACTTTTTAACAAGCCGGTAGTTAGCCTATATACATCTCCACTTGTAGAGTTTTTTAAAGACATTATTGTTTTTCTGACTTCTATGTATCCTACTTATTGAAATTGAAAATAGTTGCTTCCTGTATCAAAATATATATAATAACTTTAATAAGATCTAAATGAGAAGCAAGTAGCTTACTAACTAGAAACTTTGCAATATTACTAAAAAACCTATTAATATAATTAGAAACTTTATCACAGGTTTTATCCCAAGACTAGTTTTTATTAGTGACCACAATGCTTTAGGACTGTTTTTTTAATGTTTTATAAAATTGTCGTATACAGCTTGTATGAGTAATTATGTTTTAGATTTGGAAATGTATCGCTTGTTTCTTTCATAAGAAACATAGTTTTACGTATAGATAACAACTCGTTGTTAAACCAGTGAATGCTTTTATGTTTGTTTGAGACAGTCTTAGAAGGATATCTTTTTCTCAACAGTCAGCATTTATTTCAATTATGTTCATAAACTGTTTAAATTTAAAATCAATATTTGTGTTTAAGTTTATAAAACTCAAATTAATGTTATCAAGCTGGTTAAAAAAGTTAAACTATCCACTTTTTGTTATTGGTTTTACTACATGTTGGTGTTTATTCCAGATGACCTCGTTTAAATACTTAAAATGTATACCAATGTGGTCCGCTATCAATAGGAGTAACTGATTCTAATGATAAGTCTCTATTAGAGAAAACGTTATCCAAACAGTTTTTTTTTTCTAGTTTTTAAATTTACAATACTCTTCAGTTCATACGATAGTAACAAATCACATAAACTAGTTTGTGTATCATTTGTGAGAAATTTATCGTTGAAATCTTTACCAAGTATGATTATCTTATTATGTAAAGTAATTGTATCAAATAGCTATTCCAAAATACAAATAAAATTATTAAAAATGCCAGAAAGACTTTGATAAACAATTATTATAACAATTAAATTATGCAAAAGTAATAAAGTAGCAGATATTTTACAATCTTTTTCCACTGACAATTTATTTAAATTGTCAAATGCTACACATTCCAATAAACTTGGATTTATCATTTGCATTACACCCTCACGTTCAAATTTTGTTTGTATAAAATACGATGCTACTATAAACTTATTAATGTTAAAATATCTGATTTCATTTTTTTTTAACATGTTTGCCTATACTTAAAAGATTGAATTGTTTATCATGATCTAATAAAAATGCTTCAAGCTCGTTTACTTTATTCTGTATACTTTGAATATTTAAAAAATATATGTTTAATAGAGTATTAGGTATTATTTTCTTGCATAAAAATATAACTGTTGACTTCAATTCTAATAGGCCATTATTATTTTCTGATTACTGAAATTTGCTCCAATTTTAAAAACAGGATATGATCCGTTGATTATATATTTTTTGCTTATAAAGATTTTATGTTTTAAAACTGTCACTAAACGCTGTTTTATATTATCCAATGCTACATTTGAATTGAACCTTTTTGCAAATAGCCATACTTTTCTAGGGTCAGCTTGAATTTGTGCATTAACTGACTTGCCTGTGTCAATAATAATATTTTTATTTTTGTTAGCATATCTTTTTTTGTTTTTTTTTACTAACGAAAAAGATTTATCTTTGTCGGTATTGACAATTGATGAAACGTTATTATTATTTGCTCGCATATTGTGTGGTTGATTTAAAATATGCAATTTATTTATATGCAGTGGCTTTTCAGTCTTTTTATGCCCAAGGTTTTTTTTTGATACTGTAAGAAAAGTACTTGCGTTTAATGGATCTTACAATTTAGTTTGAGACAACTGCGTATATGCTGTAGATTGATGTAGATTTTTTTATTGTTACCGATGGATGGTTTGCTGATGTCCGAGTCTACAGCGTTAGATGGCACTAGTTGTGATGTTTGATGAGTTTCATTAATATCTTGCGTATTAATTAAAACAGCATTATTACTTTCTAAGCAATTATTTTGAAATTTAAGTTGTTTTATAATGTCTTGTTGTTCAGATATTAATTTATCTTTGCAATCAAGTAACAATAATAAGTATTTGATTTCTTGACTACCATCCATTATATTGGAATTGGTGTTTATAAGTTCCATCGGAGATATAAAGGGTTGGTTTTCTGTTTTGTTGTTCTTAACCTCTTTTTCTTTAGACGTTTCACTTGTTAGCAATTCATTTAAATCACTTCTACAATTGTTTATATGTTTTTCACTTCTAAAACATGTTTGATGATACGGTTTAAAACACTCATTACAAAATGTTTTATCTTTAAATGTGTTTACACTATTATTACATTTATTGTTTGCCATGACCGGCAGCTCGTGTATTTTCTTAATAAGGTACTTATTTCAGCTCCTACTTGATAAGTGTAGTGATGCATTTTCTTGTTTTTTTTTAGTAGATGGTTACGTTTATCGACTTGGACGTTGCAAAACAGCTTTTGAAATACGTTTTATCTCAATTTACAATGAGTTGAAGGTGGTTTGTGCCGGTACTCTCTGTAAATGTTGACAGATTAGAAAGATTTGAGAGAGGTCTTAAGGAGCTGACTTTAGCGGTTGATGGTTTTGGTGAAGTTGATGGCACTTGATTTGATGGGCCAATTTGATAAATAAACTGGAAGGGACTTACCCAATTTTTGCTTCAATTCTTTTTGTCTTTTTTTAAAGCCCATTACGGTGATTTTCTCTTCTAATGACTGGGTTTTGTGTAGGGCGTTGACGTAGTTGTCCTGGTAGACTTCTATTACATTTTCCTCCTTTGAGGATGCGGGTTAGACCGTTTTGGAGGCCGTTCTTTTGATGAAGGCCTAAGCCAGGATTTTTTTTGGCTTGCTGGTCTACCACGTAGTTGCTGAAAATTAGGGTTTTTTTAGTAGAGTCAAGGCTGTAGTTTTTAATCAAGAGGGTGAGTGAATAGGTGGTTTTTACGCTGGTTTGTTTGTCCTGCATCAGTTTGCGTAAGTTTTTGTCCTGGTCAAGTTTTATTTGTTTGATCTGTTTTGTTTGGATTGCCAATCTACCAGCCACAATAAAAGATTTGAAGGAACTGATCTTGATTGCTTCTTGATTAGTTCAACGGAACTGTTGGTACATCAATTGATGGATGTTATTGTTGCTTATGTTGTTCTTTATTTTGCAGTTATCCGATGTGGAGTTTTTCAGTTGGGTTTGGTTGTGTTATTTCATTTGAATGTAAACTGATTTGGTAGGCTGCTGTTAATCGACTTTTGTTAACGGATCTGATGTACTTTCTGGAATCCTCATGATGTCTGTTGCCACACAGACGTTCTTCTGTTTGCACTTCTTTACTCGCAACGGTTGCAATTGCTACTTCCTGCGGTGTATGCAAGAGACTAGGTCAGTTGGAGGTGACTAGTGTAAGTACGCTTTTCTTATAGTAGAAGAATGGATGGTGGGTAGTTAATTTACTGAATCTGCTATAGACAATACCCGCTCAGGTTGAGATGTGGTTGGCACTGGAAAGCAGTCTTGTTTGTATTTTGTCGCGTTAGTAGCGACGGTGCCGATACACGCAAAGTGTTATTTTAATACTCGTTTATTTAAATAAATTATACAAATGTATAAGTTAATTTTCCGATTGTTCTATGTGTAATAAGCTTATTTTTAACGTATTATGCTAGTGTTTTAATTAACATATGTTTGTTTAGCAATAACAGTTTTATAAATAACACATTACAGTAAGAAACAAAAAATTGTATATTGTATAATTAGTTAATAATGTAATATATTTTCCACAAGCGTAAACGTTGTCATTTGAGCTTTTGGTTAGTGCTGTAATTTATAATAATAATGTCTTTATTTAGCCAAACATACAATAAAAAATTTACATTATAGAAAATATAATTATAAAAACTACAACAAATATACATACATAGATAAAAATATTATACAGATAAAATATATGGTCATTACTTGCGAGTTGTATTATATACTATACTAATTCTATGGCCACTATTCTAGAAGCATTAACAATTCATTATTTGTATATTTTGCGGTAAAAATGTTATTATATTCGTATTTTAAAATTTCACATTTATAAATATTTTACACAACCTTTGGAATCTTGACTTATGGTCAGTTAATTTTTGGTGGCTTAATGCACAATATTAATGTTTTTACACGCATAATAAAACGGTTAAAATTGTATCCTTTTGTTGCCGCACAAACGACATATTACAGTATGGAGTACAACATAGTATATTGTCCAATATGCATGGTTTGATGCCAATTTTCACACGTGTTAATGTTGCATACAAGCCTGTGCGAGTTAAGCAATTCATATTTGTAAAAGTCGCTGCTTTGTGCGAATTGCACACACTCATAATGCATACAAAGCAAATGAAAATAGTTTCATAATTATCTGTAATTGTTCCGATAACTCCATGCTTACACTTTTTGCATGCACTATGCTCCCGTATGGAACGTATGAAATAACATTTTTTCTTAACAACACTAGTTATATAGTGACCACATTACAGTAAGGAGTAAAAAATGCATGTTACGTACTAGTGGAAAAGTTACTCACCCAGTGCCCAATTGCTTAACAATTCAAATTATGTAGCAAGTAAACTTTTAAACGTAAGTTTTTAGTTTGATTTTTGCGACAAGAGATTAAATTATTTATGCTAAATTGTAGTAGGGTAATTTATTTTCCACTTAATCTTAAAAATTCAAATTAATTTTTTAAGACTTTACCACGTTTACGAAAACAAAATAACATTGTCATCTTTTTCTGTGTAACTATATTTATAGTACTTTCATATAGCTTCAGAACCTCTTCCGAAAAGTTAAATTAGGTTGAATGTTCATATTAAATTCCCGCCTGGAGGATGTTTTTTCTATTATGTATTCTATTGCTTGCCGTCCCTTTTGATCTGTCGCCTGGGTGTCGTTTACCTTTAGCGTTGTCGCTTTTGATTATTTGTTTACAAAAGTAATTATTTTTAAATAAATGCATATTTAAAATCTGAAATATGATTAGCTTGTTTTTATAAGTATTATTTTTTTGTTTTATTTTATAATAAACTACAAGTAATGTCTGAGCATATTACAAATTGAATAATGCATTCTTTATATTTTAAATAAATTTTCTTGTATTTACTAAGCTTAATATTAAATAAATTCCTAATTTCACCCGGCACTTGTGGCTCAAAATGAGACTTTTCTTAATAATATATTACTCTTGTTATTTACATCAAAGTATAAAAGAAGTCTATCTAAAAAAGTTTCTAGAAAAAACGACCTACCTAGTTTATATATGCGAAAAAGAACATCAAAAGAGATGTCAATATTTACGATTGGTCCCAACGAGATGATTCTTATTGCACGTGGGAAATAGCATCGCGAATTGAATTCAGTTAAAGAACCAATTGATTTTGAATTTAAATAAGCTTATTTTCTAGAAAGTTAATTTTGTTAGTCTTGTAGGACGATCTTTACACGACATTATTTATTTACGACTATATTTTTACATTGTCTGACTATTTATTATAATCTTTCTTCCATCATTAAATACAGTTATAAAATATTGCTTTTATAATCATTTTTAAAACGTTGTTATTTAAGTTTATTAAGAAAATATGTCAGGCATATCAAGTTGTTGATTAATTTGCTTATGACTTGTTTTTGTTGATTTTATGTTTTTTTGTAATTATGATATGCTTTTGATTATAATTTTATAAATTAATATTTACTTTTAGAATTTGCAGTTTAATGCTAGATTTGATAAAGTAGTCAGATCATAAAGCACCATTTTATACGATTTATACACGACTGAGTTTTAATGCAATTTCAAAATATTTATTAAACCAGAAACTTTTAGTAAAAAAATTAATCTAATTTTTAATAAATTTTACATGGAATTTAATATGCATGTTAAATATATCTGCAGCCAAATGGAATTCCCAGGTTATAGTGTTAAATCGACACGGACTACCATGTATAACTTCAATTGGAGCGAAATTGCACTCATACGAAAGATTAGCGCAAATTGCTAGTTCCACACAGAGCACACACCCAAAATATATAACATGAAAACAAACATGAAAGCGTTTACTTCTAGACAAAAGAATATTAAATATTTTCTGGAACGCTACAAAATATAAAGTGGAGGATATTATGCGGGGTAGTCTCTTACATAAACATTTTTATATCGTAATAAAACATTTTTCATAGCAAATTCTATTTTAAATTAAGAATTTTTATGACTGAAATGATATTGTAATCTATACTTAGATTGCAGGAGGCAATTATTTTTACTGAGTTATAAAATTTGTCGGAATTGTACACATGAACGAATTAAAAGCATGGATTGTATGACATTTAGTGTAAATGGTTTGTCAAATAATACCAGTTTATTTTTTATATTGTTTAAAAAGTAAAATTCACACAGGATATGGGTAAGTAAAATTTAATAAAATAATATTTCAATAATAAAACTGGATTAGAAGACAGTTAATACTGCTTAATTTAAATATTATTATTTCTCCATTCACCAAAATGTAATGTAATGTAAACAATTTTATTATATTTTTAAAGGTTTTTTTCTTAATTGTTTTACTCGACGTTTTGTAAAATATTGTTTACATTTCCTCTTTAATTTAATTTTTTGCTGCTATTTATTTAGATATATATTGCTTTGTTTGGTATTATTAAACCGCAAGAATTATTTTGTCATTAATTTGTTCTGATCTTCTAAGTCAACTCTGCGGCAAAATATGTTCAGTGTTCTTGTTGAAATGAGGTTACTCATGTGGACGCCATTAAATTGTTTATTATCCTAGAAAATAACGAGAAATTATAAATTCAAATTCTATAACAAATTATTATAACATAAATAAACAATATTACAATAATTATAAAATTATAGAGATTTGTGCAAGACACTAGTCTAAACAAAAAGCATTTAATTAACTTTAACTTTCTTTTTATTAAAGTATATATTTTCAAAGTAATCTAATGTTTTAACTGGATGCAGTATAGCCATAGTTCTAAGATGTGATTTTTTTTTTCTAAATGTTTTTTGAGCTTTGATATGCACAAGTATAAGGTAACATTGCAGGTTGACTGCTTAATATATCTAATCTCAACATTAATTTTTATAATTAACAGAAACAACTGAATAGGAATTTATCATAATAAAATGTTTTTTTTTTTTTAATTTTTTGCTTTGTTTGTTGACTTTCTGGAGTACTATTTTAAAGATTTAAGATTTCGAATCTATTAGAACTTTTACTAAAAGCATTTGAACAGTTTTTGGAAGTCAATCTTATCTGTATTTTATCTTATCACGTCTTTTACCAAGTTTTGATCTTAACTTTTATGGGACAGGGTACCTCGGTGCTTTTTTGAACTTTAAACATATACATTTTTGGCGTTTAATATTTTTAAATTTTGAGATTTTGTGACATCTCTTAATTATCTTTAATTAATTATTTTTATTATTAAGTTTTTATTTCTTACTGAGAAATTAACGTCTAAACTTTTTACATACGGACGTGACGGTTTGGGTAGCTGGGTACTTTTGGTAATTTAAAATAAAATAAGATAAAAACTATTGTAATTAATTGAATAAATGTATTTTTACAACTATACTGAAATTAATACAAAATTAACAGTATATATAATATAGCTAATTTGGTAATTGTTTACAATTATTACCGCGTTTTGTCTTTGCAACACTGTGCTCATTGCAAACAGGTTTTGCACAAGAATTACATGTTTTTTGTGCTAACTTGTTAACAAATATATCATTTTGCAACTACCAAAGTACTTCTAGAAGGATTTCATGCTAGATTTCTAATGATTGCAGCAGCGGGATCTATTATTCGACGTCCTAGAACTATTTCTACAGAGCTGTTGTATGCATTAATAACAAAAAACAACAGGTTTGTTCTTCTTAGGGAGCATAAAGTTGTTTCTTTACTAAAATCAAAATGTTTTGTTTTATTATTTGAACTGGTATTATTGGAGTATCATACCAGTTAATCTATTTTTACCAACTAAAGTTGCCCTTTGTAAAAGCGTTTTATCTTCATTGCGCTTTTATCTGAATTGAAACTTTCAATTTTAATATTTAGATTGTTTTTTACATCAGATGTTCCGATTCACTATTTTTTAGTTTCAAAACATGTTCTTTTTATCAGAAGCAACAAATGGCATGTGCATAACGTGTTTTTGTTACAGTTCCCGGGTACCCATGCCGTCATTAGAAGGTGTTTTATTTTTCAGTCACATAAGGGTTAATCTAATCATGACTTTTGCGTTAATACATCTAGTTTAGGGGTCGGCATTTTTTTTTTTTTTTAATGAAAAGCCATTTTTGAAGTATGATGTTAAAGCCATGGTAAAACGCACACAATTTTTTATACGCTAATTGGGTTTTTTAGTGTTTTACTAACTGGAAATGGAAATTTTATTTTTTGATAATTTTTTTTTCAATAAATTGTTTTACTATACAGATTTTTTTTTTTTAAGCATTTTGAAACAATGAAATTTTCTATGTTACACTTAAAATAGCAAAGCGAGGAAATTAACTTGATACAATGATAAAAATTAATTGTTTCTATGGCACTACAATCTTCAGTAAACTTTGGTTTAAAATTAAACGGTCAACGATTATGTAGTACAAAGTTGTTTTTTCAGTTTTTTTGCTTTAATTTAGCGTTTAAAACGCAACAATATGATGTGATCTCAGACAATATAAACTGCAACTTGTGGAATGGTCAATATTTATTAAGAAAATCTAAAATTTAATAGTTTCTAATACGTGGTAACTCAACTTTGAGACTAAAGTTTTTATATAAGAATTTTTAACTTAGGCATATTTTTGGGATTTAGGTTTTATTTTGTCCAATAAGTATTATTTGCAAAACTTGGACTAATGTGAAGTTAATTGTCGACAAGCCTTAAACCACAACAGAGTCTATCTTTCAATCCGTCAAAGGTCTTCTACTTGTTGATTTACGGACATTTTGGTTAAATGTTGAACTTACATACTGTTACCTGGCACTTTACGATGCACTAACTCTATATTTTGAAAAAAGTTTATTAGCTTAATACCACGTTTATTGGCAAATTATATGTATAGGAATAACCGACAATGCCAAAAAGTTGTATAGGCATAACTTCAGTCTATCGGCGCCGTTGCTACTGACGCAGTATATACAAACACGACTGCTTTCTTAACCTATTATAGCGGACTGCATGAAAACAACGCACTAATCAATCATTATTTGCAAAAGTATAATGGGACATGTTGGTAATAACATACATATAGTGAATAACCGTGCAGATAAAAAACTTATGCATTAATGAAAGCTAACGTTTGCGGACTTGGAATTGAAACCCCAACCGATCAGTAACTACTGCAGATAGCCTAGCGAGTATCTAGCTTTAACAGCTGGTATAAAAATAAAAAAATTGGTAGTTAAGTGCTCGAAGGTCACACCCGGTCTACTATTACTGGCTATGGTGGAAAACGTTGGTAATCTTCATAATACTGAAAAAACTACTGGTTTATTTTTTAAATACACAACGCAAGTTTTTTTAAGCCAAATTGAGGTGTTGGTCTCAATAAAAAGCTTTTGAGAATTACTAGCGCATAGCAATACCTTTCGGTTTTTTTCTTTGCGTTAGTCTTGCTGTTAATTTGTTCTTGTTATTGTTACTATTGTGTTATTAGTTTGAGGTGGGTTGGTTTTGATTTTGCGAAATTTACATAGTTTGCTGCGGCAACACATGTTGTCTTCGGTCCATCTTTCCCTATGTTCTAGTTTCTACACTAACATCCATCTCTTTTTTTTATTTTTGCTTTATTTATCTTAGATATTTGCTTTGTCCTTAAGTATCTTCTTAGTTTTTCTATATCTTCATTAATTTCTTTCTTGTCGTATCTTTTTTTTATAATTTTTTTTGTGAAGTTTTATTAAATGTATCCACTTTGGTAGTTCTTTTACTTTAAGCAAGATTCTAGAATTTCTGGAATTAGTTTCTTGTGTCCCCAGGTTGCCAGATACACTCTGACCATTTCAAAAGTTGCATTGTCTGTCAACCTCAAGATGGCGTATTTGCCGTATGGACACTGTTTAGTCAATTTATTCAGTTTGCTTTTTTGGGCAGTTTTTTTTTTTTTTTTTCTTTTTTTTCTTATCTCTGCAATTTTGGTTGGTTTTAATGTTTTAGTAATTGTTTGTTTCTTGTCTATTTTTTTAACGTCTATTTCTTAGTAGGCATAATTGTCTTCTGTGGTTTTTATCTGAGTGTTTCCTTCTATTTTAAAGCTTTAAATTCTTCAATTTTTTTTTGTATTGTTGTTGCATAGTTTTTTAGCAATTTTTATTTGTTTTTGTCAGATGGCATATATTAATAATTGTGTGTTTGTTGATTTTGTTTTACAATACTTTTTCTTATCTTTCTGCTTGTCTTTTTGACAGAATATACAGTTTTCTTCTTTGTCCATCTTAATTATTTTTTTTAACTTTTACCATAGGCTTCACTTTCGGTGAGCAGTTGCGTTGTATAGTAACACGTCGCTGGGTTATCTTTTACTCATTTTTTTTAATTTTTGGTATTAGTTTTCTTGTTTATTCTCCTTTTTTTTCTTCTTTCCACTGACTCTGCCATGTTTCTTTTGTATTTTTTCTTGCCCGTCTCTTTGCTTTTTGTTTACTAGTTTTTTTATTTACCAATTTTTTTATATCTAATCTTTCTTCTATCATCAAATCTGCTGGTAGTGTTACCGCAATAACTTCTACTGCTTCCTGTGACACCTCCTGTAGGCCCTTCAGATTTTTAACAAGCTTTTCTTGTGTTTTTTTTAATTTTTTTTGTTTTTAAGGCGTACGTCTACCAGTTGACCTGTTTTGATTTTATCTATTTACTTTAACAATGTTTAAATTAAAATTTATTTTAAAATTGTTTTTTCATTGGTACACGCATCTATATCTTTAAGAGATTTTTATATATAATAACGTTTAATAAATGGGGAAATGGGAAAAAATATTTTACGCATACCAATCCAATCTTATGGTTATGAGAAAGCTATAGCAATGACTACGAGAGTGACAAACGCCAGTACTACTAAAGAACATTAACGATGTTTGTATGACGATACCGGTTTAGTTCTTGATGAAAGCAATGTTTTGGACAAGTGCATTTGATTACCAACCGGTAATCTACATTACTTGAAGCGGCTTAGCGCTTTTAAATATGTTTTGCTCATTCAGTACTACAATTGAAACACCAATAAACGACGTATCTAGGTTACCAAGACACAACTGCTAGATCAAATCGTTTTTGTTAGAGAAGTATTTTAAAACTTTCCAGACTTAATCCAACTTGATTGTCGAACGTTTAAGAACTTTTAGTTTTAGAGACAGAAGCCTAAAATTGCAGTTAGATGTATTTTTTGTCTTAAATGAGATACTGCCCCAACTAAAAAAAGACATTTGCACAAAAATGTGCAACATTAGTAAACAACGGCAAAATAAGCGTCAAACACAACGAGCTTTAGCAAAGTTAAAATTAGCTAAAAGCTTTGATTTTACTTACTGCCGACAAAAAAAAACAGCCCAAGGACACCAAAAAGACAATCTTATTCTTGAGTTGCATTACATTGTTGCTTTAATTTGTGGTGCAGAGCATGAATAGTTTTGCGTAGCCAAGGGAGAATTAAAAGTATAATCCTAGATTGTGAACAAATTAACTATTAATTCTAACTTTATTTTACAATTTATAGAAGCAAATCAAGTATGGTTATGACGACATGTTTTGGATTTAACTGGGATCTAGACGCCCACATTTAAATCCACTTGTTAGACAGCCTAAAACTGTGCCAACAAGAACGACTTGTTTAAAGGAGACTCAACTTCTAATAAATTTTGGGCGTTGTTACTCTCACAGCTACTCTGCAACTACAATTAACTTTTTAAGCAGTTTCACCAGAAGTTGAAGTAAGTCAAAGCTACTTTAGTCTTTTTTGCCAGATTTTTGAATTTACCGCTTTACTTTAAGGCACTTTGGATTTACTGAATGAACGTAGAAGTAAGACTTACGAAGGACAACTAAAATTCTAGCAGCTCAATACTTTATTAGGGTTACTGTTTTTATTAACTTAAACGTAACTTTAACCCTAAAATTGTTTGTACATAGACTTACTACAGCCACTCCAACAGACTAAACGACCAGGACAATGCTTATACTATAAAATAGATTACAAGTATTTTTGTTTTAAGTTGTGGCATAAATAAATAAATGATTCAAGACCATTAAAATATTTTTATGGTTGAATAAATATTACTTAAAAAAAACGTGTTTGAAAAGTGCTGCAATTATATATTTGGGGATTCTGGGTTTTGGATGGAAAGTAAAACAAATTTTATTGCATTTAAGTTTCAATATGCTTTTTGTATCTTTTTCAATAGTAACTTTACTCCGTTGCTTTGACACATAACCAACTTATAAGGTTGATGTATGCTAAACACTGTTAGGAAGAGTTTTTTTTATACTGGTCAAAACGTTCCAATTTTTTTTCAACATGGACTCCTAAGGAGACCTCTCTAGGCATGTGTTTTTAAAGTTGAGAATGTTTTGTCTAAATTCCTGTTAAAATTTGCAGTTATTTTGTAGAGAATTGTAAGTTAAAGTCGGATTGTCTTAGGGTTTAAGTTATTTTGTTTGTTTGTTTATTTACAACCTGAGGTATTGTACTACTGTACTTTTAGTGCATGTTACGTGTTTGTATTTATTAGAATGATAAGGTCTTTAAGAGGTGGAGCGGTTTATGGTTTCGGTTTACAATTTTTGTTGGATTGGCCTTGGGGGGGCTAGCCTATTAGCTTTAGTATTTTTTCTTATTTTTACATGCTGTTTGAGTGAGGACAGAGTGACATTTTAATATTAGATGGCTTAGATGTAATCTTGGGATTGTTTATAGTTAGACTTTAAATTTGCTTGATATTTTTTGGGTTACTATTCTTATTTCTTTAGAAAGACCGGTTACTTTTGCTTGAAGCATAGTTGTGTGCATTTGCAGGGGTAAGAATATTGATGCATCAATATGTTGCAAGTAGACGACGGTAATGATAATGTCTGTTTTATTAATTGCATTTTTATTGTAAAATCTAAAAACTTAACATAAAACGTTTTTCAATTGTTTGTTGCCGTTTATCTAATCGTGTAAGTTGAATTAGGCTGAGAATGCTCACAGGACTGATAACTATAAACCGTGGTTTAATCTAACCACTTAACATTAAAACGTTTTCTACTGCTTAATTTGTTTAGTTTTTTATGTCTAATTTTACCATACCTGTTTGTTGCTGTATCAAATTGTGTAACACAAATTAGTTGAATCAGGCTAAGAAGACTCACAGGACTGATAACCAGACACCGTAGTTTTGAAGAAAGCACATTTATAGAATGCCGCTGGTGTATATAGGAAAATAGATTTTGCTACACTTGCCGAAAGCAAAACATTCTGGACTAAACGAATAAGACGTCAAAATTGCTAAATAAACTAGCAAGCCCATGGTGCAAGTGGCGCAAAATGAACAGCCTCCAAAAAAGAAATGAGAAAAGTGGCGGTCTTTAGTCAGTAAAAGGTTGAGGCAAATTGAAGTAACTTTTAATAACCATTATCTGAATAACTGTTATACGTTTTTGAATTTATTGGTAAAAATGCGCAAATAGAAACTGGCCAGCATCTCTTCTACCGTTTTTTCTTTAGAATCTGTGAGTGCAATTTTTACTTTATGGTTTTGGCACTATTCTTTGTGATATTTTTTTTTTTCAAAATGGATTAGTATGTAAATTTGTAGTTTTGTATTTAATACGTTTTTTTTTTGTTCATTTTTTCTAGCAGAACAGAAATCTGGAGTTTTTAAACTTTATTCACACTTTCAGTTTAATTATTTTCTGTGTATTTTATTGTAATTTATACCGTTTTAAAATTTTATAACTAATATAATAAAAATACAAAAGAATCATCTTATTTTTATTTAATGGGATAGAAATTATAAATGACATTTATCAATTTATCCATATTAATGCTGGTGGCATTTTTAATTTAATTCATTTTAAACCCATTAATTTAATTTGCTTAAAAAATCTAGTATTTTTTAGTTTAAGAGAAACGCTAAAATAAATACCTTTACCATTTCCAATTTAAATTTTTTATTGCTATCTGACAAGCGGTTAGTAATACATTTAAGGAATATCGTGCTGAGTAACAGAAAGCTTCTGCCCTGGCCCCAGTATAATGAATCGGTTTCTCCTTGGCGTGCGCCCCACGGTTTATCGCCGTAGACATTTGTCAAATCGCATACGCCGGACCAGATAACAATTTTTCAACTCTACTAGATATTGTCAGCCGTTGCGTTTTACCAATATATGTTTGATGGCCTCGTTTATCTTTCTCAAGCTTCCGTTGCCTCGTTATCGACATTGTTTAAATCCAAATTGGGCACAGCTTCCTCCTTAACGAGATATATACGATTTTCCTTTGGGTTGGCGTATCCGTTTCCATCAATATCCTTTTCGTACTCTATATTTTTATTTGTCAGCAGCATGTGTTGTCTGTCATCTATTCTCAATCTGAATAGGTGCAACTTTTTATTTTTCATTGTGATGCAGAAAACTTCATTTTTCAAATAGATTTCCAATGCTGTAAGCTTTCAGTTTAAATCAACACTCTACAGGAAAAATATTTATTTAAAAAAAGCAATTATTTTGTCATAGGACAAGTTGTGTTTAGTTTGTCCTTACTACACCCTTACGGGCCGATTATTTCACTTCATTGCATCTGCCGCGAGTGTATCAGTTTAGGTCATCAAGATTTACTACATAAAAAGAAAGGAAAGCGATAACCTTGGATTTGCCAGATGGGACTATTCAATGAAAATTGACTGATGGAAAACAATTCAATCTTATTTTTTGAGAAAATTATATGCGTAGATAATATTATTCATTCTTATTGCATTGTATTACAAGTTTTTGCAATTAATTATTTATAATATGTTCTTTAAATTTTAACTAAATAGCTTAGTTAAGTGGTGGGTTTGATTGCAGTAAAACTTTATGTAACTTGCGCGGTTAGTCTTAGAGATCGGTCAGCGTGACTTTACCCCCATCGTCCCAAAACTCAGTCGATACTGATCTAGACATTACTGGCCACAAAATATCCAAATACACCCTTGAGTATCCTAAGTTTGGTTTAGTTTGATAATTCAATTGGGTTGGGAGATTAAAACAATTTGTATCAATAATGTTTGATATGAACTTGTTAGTTATTGACAGATATTTAATTAAAACTGAAACAACTGTAAAAAGTAATTATAATAAAAAGTTGATAACAAAATTTATGATTAAAAAATTTGGCATTCATAAAGTGATTCTTCTTCCTTTTGTATCCATTAATATCATCTAGTTAATTATCAAACGAGTAAGTTTTGCAAGGGGAAGTTTAGTACAGTTAGTTAATTAACATTTTCAGAGACTAATTTACCGATTTTCCTTTCACATTTTTTGGCATCACTTAATTTAATCTATTTTGAATTTAGTGCACGTTGTAAAATTTAATTACTATTATTAAATTTTAAAAAAATGTTTTAAAGTACAATTTTCAAAAAAAATTAAACAATTAAAAGTTAAAATAATTATCATATTATTATTAATAATTATATATAGTATTTTTTTTTAAGTTAGTTATTACACTTGAATTACATTTAAACTTTAAACTGACAAAATAACCACTCAGTTCTAATAATAAAAATTGTGATTGTGTCAACAGTAAATTTAAATTAGTTTAGTAAAGAAATTAAAACATTCTTTTAAATGTGATTTGCTAAAAAATAAATAGACATTTCCAATATGTTTACACGAGTGCCATGCCGATGGCTTAACTGGCTATAATTAAATGGATGATCTAATGTAAAAGAACGGATGCTAGTTACGTTATTTCTGTAAGGTCAGTAATGTTGCAAAAATACTATTCTGTATAAAATGTATGTACATTGTTATTGAAAATGAATTAATAATTTATTCAAAATTAGTCAATCGAATCACAGCGGCCAAGGGTCAAGCATAGACAATTGTTTCGGTTCTACAAACCTCGTCAGTATGCCTTGTACGACCACGGCATAGCATGATAGCGAAGACAATTTTGAATAAATATTTCTGTTCTTATGAACACAATTGATATTATAAATAATCAAACGAAAGACTGCCATCTATAATATACATTGTTATTGTTTGTTATTATGAAGTGCATAACTATTATGTTTAAGATTTTATTAATTATTTTTCTACAATATCTGTTTGTTTTGTTTCAGGTAAGCTCTATATGCAGTTGGCTATCATTAGTAAACTGTAAGTTATTTTAAAGTATTGACTTTTTTAATAAAGGTAACATTATATTTGTTTAAAGTGCTATTCCGATGCACATAAATATTTTTTTATTTTTCCCATACACATATACTTTGGCCGAGGCCGAGTGTTTTTAAAACGTTTACAAATAAAGTGTATGTAGTTTTAGTTGGACTAAAGTGTAACAGAAGCTGTTGATTGCGCTGCAACATTCACTAGAAGCGCAATAATAGTTTTTTCTATAGATCTTTTTTTATTAGGGTTTAGTTTTAGAAATTATAATTAACTTTTTTATGAACATCCAAGGCCGTATCTAAGTAAGGAACTTTGAGTTACTCCCCATCCCCCTTACCCCCACAAAATGATGTGAAATTTCATCTTTGACGACTGCATGTTTTAATGCAATTTTAAATAACTGAAAACTTAAATAATCATTGTAATCTTCAAAATATCAATTTCTTAGATTTAATACGTAGTATAGGTGTTTCAGTTAAAAAAAAAATAAAGTTTTCTTTAACTGAACCAAATTTTTTTTATATCAGGTTCTTAAAAAGAGGATTCTGAAATGTATCCACTTATTGGTAGTATTTAAATGATCAATTTAACTTTCAAAATATTATTTTTTGGGTTTAATACAAGTACTGCGTAAAGCTGTTTAATTACCAATTTTTACAAAATTTCTTTAAATAAACCAATTTTTTTTTATTTAAAACGTTTTTAGAAGTCATATCTATATATAAATCTACTTATTCATATTGTCTAAATGATGAATATAACCTCTGCAATGACAATTTGTAGGATTTAACAAAAATACAGATTTTTTTTTATATACTATTTTTTTATTAATAACTTAACTTTTTAATTAAGTTTAACAAAAATTAAGACTAAACTTTTTTTAGATCCAATTTTATCAATTTTTATTTTAAATAAACCAATTTCTTCTTTTACTTTCACTCCAACTTATAATTATCAACTAGTACTTTAAATTGACCTACCTACCTGCTCTAGAGTTTGTTATCAGGAAGTTGAAAAATAGGTAATATCTTCACTTTTGATTACTATCATTTGGGCGGATGGTTGGGTTACTCTAGATTATAATTACTAGCAAGCAGTTTGAACTGGAATGCACACCCACTTGCCACAGTTTTTATGTTACAATAGGGAGTATTGAAACTAATCTCTTGAAGACCAACACTTTGATGGGTGGGTAGGTTACTCTAGATTATGATTATAATCAAGTAGTTTAAACTAGAGCACCAACCCGTCAGAGTGTTTTAATGTTAGTTATCACTAGTATAAAGGTTTTTCTTTTTTGTAAGCATCAGAAATAGTCTTTTAATGACTAACATTTTTGTTTCTGGGTTTTTGGTAATCAAAATAGTAGTAACTCTTTAATTTTATATTATAATTAGTGGTCTCTACGGCACTGCAACGATCAGTGTTCTTTGTATACACTAGGTTTGGTTCTAACCACATAACCGCATTGATTAAGTGATACAAAGTTGCAATTTTTAGTTTAATTTGGCATTTCAAACTTGCAGATTGAGTTTTTTAGAAACACATTTATTATCTCAATATTTTATACAAAATTTTATCAACATTTAATGTATAGTTTTGAGATTAGATAATTTTAAAAGATTATATAAAAATGTCCGTCTTGATTTTATTAAAATTTATAGTGTTGGTAGGATACAATGTTACCAAATTTTATTAAAATTTAATGTACAGTTTTGAGCTTATAAATTTTAGTAATACTAAACAAATTGACATTCAATAGTAACTGGTTACCAATGTTATCCAAAGGCAAAAGCTCTGTCGGCAGGATATAGTTACTTGTGGACTATATCGGCAGTATAGCGGCGGAAGATTCCAACCAAGGAACAACGGCGGCGTATAAAATCCTAGTTAGTTAGTTACTCAAACTTACCTACTTGCAGGGCAAGCGTGGTGGGTCATAGTCAGAACCTTTTAAATATGCAAACAACGTCTATTAAATGGCCACAAGTTCCTAGCGACCTGTTAGATCAGGGGTGCTAAGAATTACTGAAAGAATAAAGATTGCTAAGGAAAACGACTCTATATAGCCACATACAACATTAGGACAATGAGAATAAACGAATACTTGGAAGAACTTGAAGAGGAGCACACAAACATAAAATGGGATGTGGTCTGATTGTGTGAAACTGGAAAAGCTGGAGAATCGTGCACTAACTTAAAATTGGAAAATGTACTTTACTTAAACAATTTTGAGAATAACTTACACATTGGCGGTGTCGATATTATCATAAACAAACCATCAAACACCTTGTCACAAAGATGCAACCCATATCCAAGAGGGTAATATATATATTATGCAACAAGTCTCCAAGCGGTATTTCTTTCAGGTCATTTAAGTATATGAACCAACAAGTGTATTTGAAGAAATAGAACAATTCTACGACGATATATTGGCGACAAGAAGAGTAGAAAAGCTTTAGTTTTCTATTATTATTAGCGACTTCAATGCAAAGCTGGGAGCAAAGGAAGACATAAATGAGAACCATATTGGCAATTTTTTACTAGGTAAAAGGAACAACCAAGGAGAAACGCTGTTAAGCTAACTACTGCAGGAAAATCTGTACTGCATGAACACATTTTTACAAAAAGCATTACACCGCAAGTGGACATGGGTCAGCCCGAACGGCAGGATACAAAACGAGATAGATTACATAATTTTGAATAACAAAACTGTAGTAAAGAATGTCTCAATTTTAAACAAATCTCAGACAGAAAGTGACCATGACCATAGGCTGGTCAAAAGTTATAACGAACCGCTTAATAAACAAATTCGACTTCTACTAGCTCCTTGAGCAGGCAGGTTTTTGAAAGGGATTTAGTACAGTAGACCACCTTCAAACTATTCGATTGCTAATTGAAAAATCTGTTGAAAACAACATCTCTTTACACCTAGTCTTTGTAGAATACAAGAAGGCGTTCGACTTGATTGAGATATAGGCAGTATTATATGCAATGATCAACGCACGTGTTGACTCTAGATACTCGAACCTACTGAACTACATCTATAAAAATGCGACTCTCTAAATTAAGCTGGACAATGACACCATTACTATCAAGGTTCCTATTAGAAGAGGAGTAAGAAAGAAACTTTTTACGCTGGCAATAGAATATGTCTTTAAACGCTTGGACTGGGAGAAGAACGGTGTAGACATCATTGGGAAACATCTGACCTATTTGCGCTTTGCCGACGACATTGTGTTTATTAGCTTGGACATCAAGGAGTTAAATAGCATGCTCACACAACTAAATTAAGCACCCAAAGAAGTCGGACTCAAGATGAGTTTCAAGAAAACCAAAATTTTCATTTCTTTAGAACAAAATGTAGTGGAAAACGTAGCAGAGTATGTGTATCTGGGTCATGTGGTCAGACATGGAAAAGAAAACTAGTGCGCCAAAGTAAAACGCAGTATTAGGATGAGTTGGGCAGCATTTGGTAAGCTGAGATACATACTGAAAGATCAGAGCATTCCATATGGACTGAAAAGAGAGGTGCATTTTCCTTGTAGCTACGTATGGTCTTGAAACATCTACCTTTACCATTACATCATCAGACAAGCTGCAAAATTTTTAAAGGACAATGGAAAGAGCTATGTTTGGTGTAAGCCTAAGGGATCACATTTGAATCACCAAATTTTGCAAGCGAACAGGTGTCAAGGATGTTATCACACGAGTCGCAAACTTAAGTGGAGCTGGGCAGGAGCCATGTTGCAAAGCAGGACCCAGCGAAGTGGACGATACGGGTTATGCAGTGGAGACCACGGACCTTTAAAAGAAGTGTGGGAAGACCCCAAAAAAGAGAAGTCGCCGGTTATTTGTGGTAACAGAAAGCTAAAGATAGGACCGTCTAGCAGAGTTCAAAGATGACCTTTGTCCAGAAGTGGATAGATACAGGCTAAAGAAAAAGAAAAAGAAGACCAATGTTATGTCATAGTTTCCAATTTTATTAAAACTTATACAATTAGTAGTACGTTGTTTTAATGTCAAAATTGATCTAAATTTAATGTTGTATAGTTATAAATAGAAGTTACGACATGTGCGTGCGCTTGAACCGCGGGTGGAGCGCCGCGCACAAAGCTTTCTGGTTGATCCAGCCAGTAGTCATATATTTGTTTTAAAGATTATGCTATCCATGTCTAAGTACAAACCATATTAAAGTAAAACCTAAAAAAGCTTATTAAATCAGTTTTGGTTTCTTAGATTGTACCCACACTTACTTGAATAACTGTGGTAATTCTAGAGCTAATAACATGGAAATAGAATTTTTGACTGGAAATGGAAAGAGATCAAAACTAATCGGCGGTGAATTTTGCGGTCATCGTACTACAATTGGTGGCTCTGAAAAACTTCAAACTGAAGCACGATCCGGCACCGGTGATGCGTCTTTTAAATGTTGGTTTTATTAATTTTTGTGGCAGCAAATTACCCGCTCTTGGCACGGAGAGGTAGCAACAAAAAGTAACAATCTGACTCATTTGAAGCTCTGTAATTAGAATGAGTACACTCTAAAACAAGGATCAATTGGAGGGCCAATCTGGTGCCAGCAGCCTCAGTCATTCTAACTTCAATAGCGTTTATTAAAGTTGTTATGATTAAGAAGCTTGTAGTCAAATTTGAGTCTTGTGCCACCGGATAATTGCTTTCGGTGTCTAACTGACGTTTTACAGGCGAATTTAGCATTGCTGTGTTTTTACTGAGTTTCAAGTTGTGCGGGTACATTTACTTTGAACAAATTAAAGTGCTTAAAGCATGCTAAAACTTTAAAATAGGACCTAAGCTTTATTTTGCTGGTTTTAAAAATGTTGAGGTAATAATTAATAGAAACGGATGAAGACATTTATATTGCGTTAAGTTAAAGGTGAAATTTTTAGTAGTCGCAAATTGGAAGAAACAAAAGCATTTGTCAAAAAACGCTTTAATTAATTAAGATTGAATGTTTGAAGTTTGAAGAAGATCGCCCTAGTTTTAACTATAAACTATGCCAACCGTCAATGTTCTTCCAATAAGTTGACAAACAGTTTTCAGGAAACAAAGTTTTAGTGTTGTAGGAAAGTACGGTTGCAAAGCTAAAGCTTACAGAATTTGACGGAGTTCTCTAACAGGTGTAGAGCCTGCGATTTAATTTTGACTCAATACGGGAAACCTCACATGGGTCAGACACTGGAAGGATTGACAGATTTAGAGCTGTTTTTCACATCTCAAAGGTCTACCTGTACTTGGCTTTTGGGTTGGGTGAACCTAATTGTCTAAAAAAAGTAAAAGTTGTTACAAAATGTAGGTGAAAGGTTTACGTTCTTGTTTAGAACGTTGTTGCATAGTTGCAAAACGGCATAAAATTATTTAAATGGCAACTTTAGTTTAACGGAGATTTAAAGTGCAAAATTAAATGCAAGATTAAAAAAAACTAGTTTGCTTTATAAAATGTTATCAAAACTAAAATGACATAATGATGTATTATTATTTTTTTTGTAAATTTTAAATATTATAGTAAGATAGTGCTGTTTTGATAGGGATAAAAGTTTTTAGTTTTGAAACACTGTTGTACATAAATGTGTATAAGACTTTTCGGATAAAGTATTAAATGGAGATTGGTGACTATGCGAATTTGAGTTTGTTTCTTGTTCTAGGTTGTTTGTTTTTTAAGTGGTATTAGGTTTTTAGTATAGTTGTTGTGTTGTACATCAAAACCTATTGTTCAAGTTTAACGGTGCAAAATGCAGTATCAATTGTTGGTTATCAACCCGGTTTAAATAAAAAAAAAAATTTATAGCAAATAGTTTCTTACAGGCTTTACTTTAGATATGGTTTGCGTTTGTTACTTTTCTTTCTTATTTTATTGTATGAAAAATTTCATTGCCATGTCTTCAATGAGATTGTTTAAAACGGTGCAGTTTGTTTCAAAATTGTTTCAATTTACCAAAAAGCAAACCGATCTTTATCCGTTTGCTTGCTTGGTGTGCGTGCAGTTTCTTATAAATTTGGTAGTTTAAAAATGAAGTCGCATACGCATGTTTGCACAGGGCGGCGTTTTTCGTACATTTTGCTGAATAGTGCGACCCACTTATGATTTTTTATAGTGACGTTTGATCTGTACTTTAACGGTAAGACCAAAAAGTTTGAAGATGTAGAAATGTTTTAAACTTTTAATAGAATTTTTGAGTTTACATCGGATAATTGATATTAAAGAGTTTATTTTCCATTCAAATTATTGAGAGAACATTGAATCTGAATAAAGCAAATTTTCTCTTTACATTTTCCCGAAAGCGAGACTTCTTGGAGATGTTTTAAATAATTGTTATAAAGGATTTTTTGTTTTGCGTTTGAAATGAAGTTTGTTCTAGTTTTAAGAATTGTTAATGCAGATCTGAAAGTATACATTTTATAAAAAAAAAATTTGATGCCGTTGTTGATTTTCATTGCAAGGGATTTTACATTGCTATCTTTGAATAACATGCTTTATTTGTTAAATTGTCGTTTTTATTAACGTTTACTCTACTTTACGTCTCTTATTAACAAGAATTTTGGTTAGACGGACTGTAAAAGTACAAGGCTTCTGCTTGGATTTGGAAAGGATATTGGATTTTTTTTTAATTTTTTTTAATTTTTTGTCATTCAGCTATTGTTTTTGTTTACAAACTAGTCTGGCTTCTGGGTATCGTTGGACTGTTGAAATTCTGTCTGTGATGTCTCAACAGATTCGATTCCAGGGCTTGGATTGAATTTTTTAATCTTTTGAGTTTTGGTGACAGGTGGTTTTTGATGGTTTAAATAACCATTGCTTTAATTGCAATAATTTTTATGAAAATTTATCTACGTCTTATTTAAAAACAAATAATGACTTTTCATTTCACGATTTTTTGGAAACTTTTGAATTTTAAGATTTTGTATTTCAAACACAGTTTTATAACTTAGAAGACTTTTGTTTTTAAAGGTTCATATGTTGCGTGACTAATAATTGCAATAAAAATTGCATCTACTTGTGTAGTTAAATAAATTGAGAGCAGGTTATTTTTTAAAGTAGACTGTTTGGCTGTTGGCAGTCATGTTGGATGTAACGGAGAGATTTCTGGAATTCTAAAAAAATTGGGTATAACATATCAAACATCTGACAACGTATTCTTCTAATTATAGTCATAACATTATGTATTTGGATTGTTGCATTGGCCAGAACGGAAATATTAAGTTAAGTTTATTTTTGCAGAGATTTAATCAAAATCTTGGAATGTTTTCTGCTTGTATTGATTAAGTGAATGTACTATTTAATCAAAAGCATGGAAAACGGAATTTATTTATGGTTTTGGGGATAAGATCAGTTTAGTTCTAACTGCTAAAAAACAGATTTTTTTCAGGTAGTAAAAAAAGTTTCTTTCTACCAAAACATTAAAAAATTGTAGTTTTTAAAGGCATCAAATGGATGCAGTAACTGACAAATGTGCAAGTAATTCAAAAAAGTTATTTTGTTGTTTAATTTTAGCTGTACATACGTTTATTTTTGAATGACTTGTTATTAAAAAAGTTATTCTGTACTTTTAGTCATGATGGTACTTTTAACAATTTTTAATTAATGAACAAATTTGTATTGTAAAACCAGCTTTTTTTTTGATACGGGTTTGTAAATGCTCGATCTAATCACTTTTGATCTGATTGATTTGAGTAATTTATAAAAAACAATCAAAAACTAAATCTAAACTTAACTAAAATAAACCACCACTACTGGTCGACATGATTTCTTTACTACTAGAAGCGGACACAAGGTTCTATGAAATAATATTTATGAATCAGCACCAGAATAAATTTAGCTCAGGTGTCTACGGCTGGAGAAAACTACTTTTTCCTAATTGGCAAACGATATCAGCAAAAACTGTGGCAAAACTGAGCAGTAGTTAAAACCGATAAAAGCTTGCAACTTATGATAATCTTAATTGAAAAACATAGTTGCTTAAGTGGGGGAATGGGAAAATTGTTACAGACACAAGTTCCGCAAGGGACCAGAATTCTACAGCCAGATTTAAGGCAACAACATTCAGCTCTGCGTTACCACTCAATCTCTGAGAAAAAATTTCAGGCTGTGATAGGTCAAGACCACCTATTTCTAAACGTTTAAACATGAAGAAAATCTCTCACAATTTTTCAAGGCGTAGTGATGCTTTAGAAAGTAATCGTTGCTTTATTTTTAGAACGCAATTCGTTGAAATAACTGAGTGCATATACATTTTTTAGTAATATTTATGTTTTTGATATCTAAAAAGACGGGCACAACATATTTGTAATTTGCAGGAGGCGCCATAGTAGGTAGCGTTTGCCATAGTCGGTTGCGCTTGCTATAGTGGGTATTGCCGCTCCTGAATATTGACATTAAGTTTTAACTTTATTTCATTGATTATAATAATTTTATGTTTTTTTGTATTTTTAGCTGGTTTTTGATAGATTTTGGTTTTAGCCAAAAATAATTTGTATTTTTTGACTAAAGTCAACATGTGGTTTTTGGACTTTTGTCAATATATTTTTGCCAAAAGTATGTTGTATTTTTGACAAGAACAAAAACTTATTTTATTACAAAATTATTATAATTATGTTATTTTTATAGGTAGTTAAAATTTAAATTCAGTAAAAAAAACAAAATGTTTAAGGTTTTGGTTTTATTTAAAAAAAGAACAATCAAATTTTAGTTTCAGTTTTGGCCAAAAGACGATCATACTTTTGGTCGATCTGCATACTTTTTTCTACGGCATTTTTTTTTTTTAATTTTTAAACGTTTTGCTTATTTGATTTGAATTATTTCCAATCTATGAAAAAGGATTTTAAAAAGAAATTGCTTGAAACATCATTTATTTAAAGAAAATAATTAATTGTTTAATGTTTATAATGCTATAATAGTTTGTTTAAACAATACTAAATGTTCAGAACATAATAAAGCTAATTTTCTCTGGAAAGATGTTAAAAAGTTTTATTCGACCTGGGCTATCGATTATTTAAGGAACTTAAACTAAAGCTACTTTATAGAAATAAAACAGTTTTGCAAAAAGGTTGCAAAAGTAATTCAACTTTTACTATTTTGGAGATCAAATAAATATATATTCTTAGTTTCAAACCTACTTTATTACTTTAAGAAAAGGAATTTAATATGCAAAGCGTTTTGTAATAGAATCATTATAAAACGAAAACTCACAAACGCATGAGATACATTGTCTTATAAAACAAGTTTTTTTTAATTTGATTTTAATTAATAACTTTTTATATTTATTTAGATTGTAATTATACATATGTTTTTAGAAATACTTACATTTATGTTTAGTCATTAAGTTAAGCTATTATAAAAATAAGCATCTTACTAAAACACAATAATGCCTTTATTTCCATTTAAATTCATACATTTATCCGGTTAATTAGATTAAATTTTAAAATGCATGGAATAAGTTATAACGTTAATTAAGTTAACAACTCATTTCAAGCTTCTTTATAAGCCTCACCTGAAACACCTACAATTCGCACTATGGCAAATTAAAATTAAAATTCTTCAATTTTGGTTTAATATGGACGTTTTAACATTAACGGTAATTGGTAAGGAGGGTGTAACATCGTGGTGTATCCGTATCCTATTGCATTATGCAATTTTCCGAAATTGCGATATCAAACGTAATGAAGGAAATATCGCTGAAACTGTACTCGCTGTAATATCTCCTCATAAAATGCAATTGGCAACAAATGCCGTGCCGATTTGTTGAATATTATTGCATCCTAGGAAAATACATATTTATGATTGCTGCTATTATGCCAGTAGCTATCAATAAGTATTTTGCATTAATAGTTATTGATTTTGTAATCAAGGTATTATACTATAAAAAATTTAAGCGAAATGATTAGAAATAATAATAATTATGATTATTTCACTTTTGTATATATAATTTACATTACATTTTGTTAACGACTAAATGATGATGCTTGTAAAAAAGGCTATTATTTTTTATTATTATTGTGATTTTATTAGAAATATACGAAAACTTTTAAATTTTAATTTAGATTAATATTTTTATTAAAATTATTATTTTGTTGAATAAGAAAATGCCAAAATTATTTTATATTAAACTTGCAAACTATACAAATTATATGATAATTAACATAAACGAAACAATAAATTCATTTTAAATTCTGAAACCGCTCATATTAAAGTAAGACACAGTTTCTATAAAAACTTTTGTCTAGATGAATAAAAATAATTTAATTTAATTTTCAAAGAGTATATTGTCTATATAGATACCCGAAAATAACTTCGTCCGAATGTAAAGTTGTACTCACGTTAATAAAAGGAACATTTTGCATTCATAAATAATCCAATTCAGGGAAAAAACGATGCCGTCTCAAGCCATTCTAATTTCTTGCGGTGAGTTTGAATAAGTAAGTGCTTTTTATTAAGATGTTAATTAAAATTAATTAAATGGTGGTACTTTTGAAAGAAATTTTACTTGCGAATTTTAAATGTTTCTTTCAGTGTAATTAAATGTGCTTTAGCACTCAACAACATAATTAATTGTGAAATAATACGACCAATTTCAATTCAGTAAATAATTAATGAACTGAGACTTCTCATTATTTTAAAAACAAAATAGAAATATTAAATACAAGTAATGTTTTCTTCAGTTAAAAGTATTTTAATATATGTATATATCTAAAAATATGTTAAATAAATCAATTTCTAATAATAATTATGATGTTATCTTTTTTTTAATAAACATTAAAATTAACATTTAAAGAAAAACATTGATTTATTACAATACAAAATCTATAATCAAAACAAAGAACCCTATTCAAAATTACTACAAAACTAAGAACATATCTATCACTATGTAACAAACAAAGATTTATTATGTATACAATGTTATTTTTTGTTCTTTTTTTTTGTATTGGCAACTGATCCAGTAATGTTTAACGTATCGGCACAAATAATTATTTGCAAAAACTTTTAGGAAGAATTTTTTCTGAATGTGTGTTGACATATGTGGTTTTTACAAAATGACGCTTCTTTGAAGTTTTGCCAACATTTGAACATAGTGTTTGAAAATTAATGAATAAGCGGATTAATTGACGGAGCCTTAATCCACGGTCTATTTGGTCACCCATTCTTATACCCTAAATTTTTTTATGGGGCTTTATGAATACCATGGTATACATCAAAAAATGATTGCCTTTGAAGAAGATCTTTGTAAACGTGTTGAAGAAGCAGCGACAAAATTTTAACAGACACAACTGGTATACATTGGTGTTTTTCATTTTGTAACAATTAGTATTTGTAGAAGTTTTTATAAGTATTTAAGCCGTAGGACATACCCAAGATTACTGAGGAAGAGATTAAGAAAACGGGCTTAAAAGTTAAAACGAGAGAAGCAGCAAAGCCAGATGGTATTCCACGTGTTCAGAAGCACTACAGTCTACTTTCAACATTCATAAAAGTAAAATATGTTTAGGCCAAGTTTGATTGAGAAATCTGAGAAGTGATAAGAAGACAAGTTGTATATTCCGTTGAGCACCTTCAATAAGATAAGCTTGAGGAGATAGGCGGCTTGACATGCAATACGGTTTCAGAAAAAGGGGCAATGTATGATTGACGCAGTACAGGTTTAGATAAATGCTGATTACAGAATGAAGAGTTACGAAGTAAAATTGTTGCTGGCTACGATCGACATCAAGATTGTTTTTATTGTTCTGGCGACGTAGTGGAATTACTACAGGGATTTGAAATACCAAACTATTTGATTAAAATTACTTGCAAAGTTTCTTGGAAAATTGCAACTTTTTGATAGGCAACAGTTTTAGAATGGAAATAACTGCTGGGGTCCTAACTACAAGGTTCAGTCAAGCGCCCGACACTATGAAACATAACTACAACGGCGTCTCAAGGCTAAAGATGCAGAAAATTATTAAGCTACGCAGACAACGTGGCAATGGACATTTCAGAAAAGCTGATAAAAAATGCCAAACGAGCTGCTGGAAAGCTGGTAAGATGGCTGCTTAAGAAATAGTTTAAATTTGCATCCTACAAGACAGAAATTGTTATTTTAGCAGACAGAAGAAGCCTTAAAACTTTTTCAAATACTTAAGTATATATAATTAATGGTTGTGACCTCTAACACGTGATAATTTATGTTTATAAACTAATAAAACAATTAACTATGTTTTTTATCACAAATTTGTGATTGTGTTTCAATCCTACACTACACATTTCACTTTTTTACCAAAAAGAGAAACCAGATCAAAACCACTAAGCGTCTGTTGCGTTAAAAAACAAAATTTTGTGATATTTATAAGTAAAATTTAAAATCAATGAAATGTTTTGTTTACTTTTAAACAGAAAGGTTGAGCAAACTGGATTTTATACATCTACGTTTTTTTATTTTGATTGTTAGTACTTTGTTATTTTATTTTATGGTTATAATAAACAAGTATATATTTTTTAGTTTTAGTGCACACTTTTAGTGCAAACACTAGATCAATTAAGCAGATTTTTGTCATTATTATTATTATCGTATATGTTATTCTAACACACCGAACAACATAATTGACAGTTTCGTTGTATGTCTACATGTTTATAAGAAATTGAAAAAAAAAACATAAACGTATTAAGACTATCATATACGCCTCCAAAATAATAGTTCTGCAAAATACAAATTTAAATACGATTTTACATTGCTCGACCTACAAGATAGTAGTTACCTTCTAACTTGATACTGTAAGGTGGATGTTATAACTCTATTGATTAATTTTTGAACTATTTGTGTTTTGTATCTTGTAGTTGTTGTGCAGAAATTCAGCTTTTTTAACATAATTGAGAAGTCTATTCTAGTGTAATATCCGCTTTCAAGTTTTTAATTATGTCTTTATAGACATTCTCCGTTAATGTATTCTTTTTTTGTAAAAACTCTGACCATAATTTTTGTTTATTGGGTGGTAAAAAACCTTTATTTACCTATGACATGAATATTTGTTTAGTGGGAAAATCTGGGTTGGCCATATTCAACGAAAAGATTGGGCAACACTGTTACTTTTGACAGAGATGCTAGATCGACTAACGACATACCGCCTTTAAAGCGTCAGTTTAAGGAGATTGTCATGGAACAGTACACGCCACGTGAACGCTCTAAGATTGTTGAAATTTATATTTAACAAAACAAGTCAATTGTGAAAACGCAACGTGCATGGAGGAAAATTATTAAAGTGAAAAGTGTGCCTTTTTGCAACTACATTGTATTGTTTCTATGATTGATTTACAACTGGTGCGGCATTTATTAACCCTAAGGGTTCAAATAAAACGCGACCAAGGCTATCAGATGATAATAACGCACTCATACAGAACATCTCAAAAACGTCGTTCTGATCAGTTGGACATAAAACAATCCACTTTACGTCGCATTTTTTGTGTCAATTTGCATATGTTTTTGTATAAAATTTAAGTAACACAAATACTGTTGCCTGCTGATAAGCCACGTCGATTGGAATGGGCTCAAAATGTCATTGAAATGGCTGAAGATGAGGAGCATTTTTGGCAGAAAATTATCATGAGCATTTCACGTTAAACGGAACCGTAAACAAACAAAATTTCCGTTTCTACGCCACCGAAAACCCTCAAATTATTTATGAGGAGCTTTTCTACGACCAAAAAGTTACTGTTTGGTGCGGTATTTGTGCTGATATGGTCACGGGGCCGTACTTTTTTAAAAATGATGTTGGCCAAACAGAAACCGTTAATCAGGTTCGTTATTGGACAATGCTAACCGTTTTTTTTTATGCCAATTGTGCGTGATAATGGTATGGATAACTTGTTCTTTTGGGTTTCAATAAGACGGCGCTCCACCGCATACTGCTTGAGCTACATTGGATTTGTTGAAGACATTGTTCTTAGGCCGTTTGATATCAAAGTATGCTGATTTTGACTGGCCGCGGCGTTCACTAGATTTAACGCCTGCAGACTTTTTTTTGTAGGGCTATTTGAAATCAAAGGTTTATACCAACAAGCCACGGTCTCTAGAAAAGCTGAAAAACAACATTTGGCAGGAAATAGCCGCCATTTTGGCCGAAATGTTGACTAAAACCATGGAAAAAGCTACAAAATGAGCTCAAAACGCCGTATTCGCTAGAGGCGGCCATTTACGAGATATCATATTCAAAAAGTGATGGTAACAAATCTGCTTCAATAAAATTAAATGATTTTTAACATGAAAAGCCAAAAATACATCTTTTTGTTGAATATGGACAACCTTATACTTACTAATTTTTAGTTACAATTTTATAGAAAAGGTGTAAATTTTAAAACACAGCAGTTGAACTCTCCTAGCAAATTTGTCGTGCCAAAATTTTGCTCATTTACAAATTTTTATTAAAATATTAAAAACATTTGTTTTTGATGTTTTTAATTTTCTAGCAATAATTGAAACTTTTACTTGGAAGTTAATCTTCAACTATGTTGATAAATATGACAATTTGCGTTTTTAGTTGCAAATAATTTATTTTTGCATTTTTAAACTGATATAAAAAAGACAATGATTTTGCGATTGGAACTCAGCATATTGGTTTTATAGCTAGGTATATAACATAAAAAAGTTCATCTTGTATTGTACGCAAAAAGTGTATTAGAAGAAGTTCTGATGCAAGTTATTTTTTGAGATTTGTTTATTTAACCAGAGAGCGTGACGCAGTGGTCTAGGCATCCGGCCGCTGTATCAAAGATCGTGGGTTCGATTCCCATATACCGTGATATTCTTTTCATTTTCTATACGCTCTCCCACTCCCCAACCCGCCTTGCCAGCGTGGGGTTTTACGGCTAAAACCTTCTCTGAGGAGTGACGAATTCTCTCCAGTGGTTCGGAGTCCACTTAAAACTGTAGGTCCCTTGTAATGTAAGTTGCCAGCATTACAAGCAGAGAAGAGGCTAAGACGCCAGCAGTGGCGTATAAATGGCTGACAAAGAAGAAGAACCAGAGATAGACAAACAAAGATTTTAAAATATTATGCCAGAAAGAGTGCAAATACTGATGACAGTGCAAGCAAAAAGCTTTTTCTTGCAAGAATTTTTTTTTAAATTTAATTTATTTTTTAAATTTTTAAACTATTAATGCACCTACTGAATTTATGATAGTATTAAAAACTATTTCTATTGCAATTAGTATTTCATGGCTGATTTGTAAAAACGCAATTTTAGTAATTAGTAGTAAAAACAGTGCCTTATTTTATAGGCAACATGAGTTTAGAACATAGCGCTCAAAAGTCGATGCAATTACATTAAAACTAAACAAAGACTAAGCTAGGTTATTATGTGACTAGCGTCATGGTCGTAGTAGCTCTACAATGCTTGAGTAATCTTTGTCATGAACTTAGAAAAGATTTACTAATTTTATTTACATGATCCCAAATTTTGTTGTGTAAGCATGTTGGTTGTTATCAGTTAAGTTCCTAAACATCTTAATTAAAAACAGATTTGATGCTTATAGAATCTAAAGTAGTAAAAAGTGCAAACATAATATAGTTTTTTTGTGGCTCTGCGACCCGCTGTGAGCCTTAATTTTGTCTGCTGTTCTCTTCTGTTTTATTCTTAGTGATTGCTGCTCAAATTTTGTTTTGCGTTTGCGTAAATTTTCTATTACGTCGTCCTTACACTATTTATTTGGCCTTGCACTGCTTTTTACATCTTCAAGCAGCCAGTTTGTTATTTGTTTGCATATCTTGCTGTCTTCTATCCTTACAACGTTCCCAAGCCATTTTATTTGCTGGACTTTTATAAATTGCACTACATTTTTTCTTTCAGTTATTTGGTCTAGATCGTAGATTATTTTGACTTGTCTTGCATGTGTCCGAATATCATTCTTAGTATTTTTTGTTCTGCGATCATTAGTTGTTCATTGAAATACAGTTAAAGAGAAATAAAATGCTAATTTAACTGATATTTGCACATACTTAGTAAATGTTGTTAGAAACATTTAGAAGATTTGAACAATTATGTTGACAATTTTTGGAAACTTCTTAACATCAAATAGTAATAATAATAAATAATAATAATTTTATTTAGTGTTAAATGCAAACGTTCATTTGTTTACACACTCCATACAACAATAAAAAATAATTAAAAAAATTATCGAATAAGTAAAATGTGTTCTGCAATAATAGGTTTTTAAATTTAATTTTAAATTAATTAAAATTCAACGTTTGGATTTCTGTTTGCATCTTATTATATAATAGTGGTCCGTAATAGCTACCTGCTCCTCTACATTTATTTTTATATTCAATTTCTATATTTTTACTTTATTTTGTTTGAGTATCTTAGTCGTGGATGATTGTACGTTCTATATAAACTGTCACATCATGTCGTTATTACTACACAAATACTTTCAAAATAAATTTTTCACGTGGATGACTGCTGAACTACAATTTATTCTTATTACCATCATACAGTGACATTTACTGTGTTTTTTATTTTATTTTTACATCACAAATTAATACAAGGTGACTCAGAGGAGATTTCAGTTTTTAACACGTTATAATAACAGTATAAAAAGTGTTGGAATAATTTTAATATTAAATTAAGAATGTACAGGGATGCGGATTTCATTTTTTAAACACAATGTTGTCCAAATGTCAACCATCCTTCTCATAGCACTCCTCCAATACTGCTCTTAAATGTTTAAATACCCGCCGACACATTTCAATAGGAATATTGTTAATGGCTTCTCGAATGTTGTTTTTTAACTGCTCCGTAGTGGCTGGAGGATCGGTGTAGACGACACTCTTTAAATATCCCCACAAAAAGTTGTCAAGGGGCGTAAGATTTAAACATTTAAGAGCAGTATTGGAGGAGTGCTATGAGAAGGATGGTCGACATTTGGACAACATTGTGTTTAAAAAATGAAATCCGCATCTCTGTACTTTCTTAATTTAATATTAAAATTATTCCAACACTTTTTATACTGTTATTATAACGTGTTAAAAACTAAAATGTACTCTGAGTCACGCAGTACAAGTGAGACCACTTTTATACAAAACTTACTAGACAAGTTAAAAAGTATCAAGTATTGTACTTTAAAAAGTTTATAAAAATACTCTTGCAAAATCAATCAAATAGTATACCGCCAGCTTTTACATGAAAACAGTGTCAGTTTTAGCACCAAACAACCCGTCTGCTTAAATTTGCATCATATGAAAAAAAAAATGTACATTACTTTTACGAAAAAAAGTTATTCTTCATAAAAAGTTCTGCATGTTTTAAAATCTAAAATACAGTCATCAGATATCAATTTTTTTAGTCGTATACAAGGTTTGTCAAAAAATATTAATTTTGTCCAACACTAAAGTAAATTTATTTTTTTAAATATCGGAAACTTTTATCTCTTATCTATTTATTTGTTAAAAATTTGACTTATACGTCTCTTAACCTCTATGTTGCTTTATTTTGTTGATGCATTAAAATAAATGATTTATAAAAAAATCATTTATTTTACAATAATTATCAAGTACATAAATACAGTGCTAATAATGTTAATTGCGTAACAAGCGTGTAATAGTTTATCATCAATTCACTATTGCTTCAAAATATCCGCCTTCTCTTACAATACAGATTTCCATACTAGAAGAAAATTCCCTCAATACATTTCTAATTACATTCGAAGTTGTTGAATTGTTTTTGTAATAATTCTTTCCAAATGTTCTACGTTTGTTAATGGCTTGTGTTGATATACCTTTTCTTTTAAGTAACTTTATAAAAAAAATCTAATGGGGTTAAATCTGGCGACTTAGCTAGCCAAAAAATATCGGAATATCTATGAATTAACTTTCCTTTAAGATATTTTCAAGGTAGAGCCTAACTTCCGCCGTCTTGCTGGTACTATACCTGTTGCCGTTCATGTCATTGAAGATCACGAAGCAAATCATGCAACTGATGTAAACATTTAAAAAAAAAAAGATATTTTTGAGATGTAATAGATTGTCGAAAAAAATAGAGCTAATTATTTTATCCTTGCAAAGACATTGTTCTATTAAAAAAAATAAAAAAATTTTAGCCAAAAAAGTTTGTCTTCTGGCTTTCCCTGAATGCAAAAACAAAATTCTAGTCGTCTGTTGTAGTCTCTAAGTTTTAAAGTATGGATATAATGTAGTTTATATGGATAAATCTTGTTCTCTTTAAAAAAAAATATATTGTATCTTTATCAATTTTATTTTTATTTAAAGACAATTTAGGGTTTTCGACTGGAAATAACATTACATTTAACTTTATCTTCTTACTTGCAACAGATTTTCGATGTTTGTTTGTGAATTTATTATTAACATCTCCACATGATTTGAATTTTTCCATAATTCTCATTACTGATGTATGGTGTATAATTTTTTCTGGATGTCTGTTGTTAAATATTTCAGCTGCATCACGATAAGTTTTATAATTTTCATCAACGATTAACACAATTTCTACTTTTTCTTTTACACTAAATTTCTTTAAGAATTTCAATTTAAGTTTAAATTTTTTTTTATCACTACTCAGCAAAAATAAATACTTATTAACTGCACACCTGCGCGCTATTAATATAAGGTTATTTATTTTATTAGTGCAAGCATAGTTAAAAACTACAAGAAAAAATGTTTTACTATTTTGGCTATCCTAAGGTCATTGTAGCAGCCAACAGACCACTGATTTTTTAAACGTACTGACTATGAAAATGTAGCTTTATTAAACTGATACAATTAACCAATCTGGTATATGATGTACTTTCATCTATACAAAATTGTGAATAATTAAAAAAAAAAGAGGAAAACTGGTAATAAACTAGTTTGAAAATTTCTTTTTTGCTGTTAGTTGTTTTTTTGAAAACATTTTGTTTTTTATTGTTTCGGACAATTTGTTCATTTGTTTTAATTTCTTAGAAACTTTTTATATAATGCTTAATTATTTTTTTACTGTATTATAAATAATACAGTCAAAAAAATAATGGTATTTTTCTTGTCGGTTTTAATAAATTTTTTTTTGTCTAGTGGCATTTTGGTGTTAACTTGGTTAAGTTTTTTTGTTTTTGACTATTTTTTTATGTTTCTTTGCTTTTTTCTTCAGAGAGTTTGCGCACAATTTTTTGTATGGTTTTAAATCCGTTAATTTTTTTGAGTAGATGGTTTATGTAGACATCTGACAATTTTATAGTTGCTGTTTATTGTTTATTTGTTTAGTACGACTACGTTTTGTACGAAGTGTTTGTGTTAGAACAAAACTTATTTCATTTATGATTTAACCTTTTAAGCTTATCTACATATGTTAATTTTTTATTGGTTTTTTTAAACAGTGGTGCTACATAGAAATATTTTTCTTAGGAAATTGACAAGCAAGTTTTTTTTCTATTTTTGTATTCAAATGTTCTAACTTAAACCGCATTTTTCTTTAGTTTTGGCGTGAAAATTATCTTTATTTATTTGTTTTTGTGGGTGCTTGTTGGTGCGTACAATTGTAAAACTAAAGACATAACAGTTTTGTATTCAAATAAAACACAGAAATTGCATGAACAAGGTGGCCATTTGACCAGATCATTTCTCCAGATTACACGATTGCCAAATTTTTTGTTTATCAGATCAATTGTTTGACTAACTGTGTGGCATGTAGCACCATCTTGTTAAAATTACATATCACTAATGTCTAGTGTATTTAATTCTGGTCAAAAATATTTTTGCAACATGGCACGATAGCGACTTTATTGACCGTAACATAGCAATAATTTTTATCCACAAAAAACACGGTCTAATCACACTTCTGGCATTAAATCCACACCACACGTTAACATTTTGTGGATGCATTGGAGTTTTCTAAAGTACTTGTGGGTTTGTTGCTGTCTAATAAAGCATATTTTGTTTATTGATAAAGCCATTAAGTCAAAAGATAATTTAAAATTAATAAATAATGTATTTTATGTAAATTGACTTTTTATCCAGTAAGAGACACTCGTGTTTTAAGGTTTGCACCCATTATCAGTGTGCTTAACACCAAAAAGCCGTTGCTTGTTTGTGTAGGTTTTAACTATATTACAGTCTCCTTCACACACAATTAGTTTATGGTTTCTTTTAATAAGGGGCATTGCGTTATCACCTTCGACTCAAAAGATAATTTTTCAATGAACTTTAGGGTTTTCTTCAAACTTTTGCAGAATTTAATTGGAAAATTTTGGCGCTTGAAATAATCAAGAGGGTTTAGTTCTTGAGTTGAAAATTCTTTTAAGCAAAATTTGCCACAATGTAGACAGAGACTTTTCCAGTTTCTGTGAACGGCGTGATGTTAACTGATTTTGCCCATTTTGAACTGAAACTGTTTTATTTTTGGTACTTTGACTGGTGCGTTGTCTTACTGGCACATGAACATTTAATAGTGAATATGTAGACTTGAATTTGGTAGGACGATTTTTGGACCAACAATTAGTGTAAGCGCTTTGATATTTGCGACTACAGACTTAAAGTTTTGGTAGCAATTTTTAATAGTTCTTAAAAGTTGCTTGTTTGTGAACAGTATGATAAAAAATGTAATCCTTGACTCGTTTTAACGTTGACAGATTAGAAAAAAGGTTTAAGGGTGCGTTCCGTATTTATTATAAAAAAATTCTAAACGCTGATCTCTGGTTTATTAAGAACTGCGTCAACTATTTGTTCTTTCTTTGTCACGGTGCGTTGTTGATGTGGACTTTTACTACGTTGATTTCCAAATCCAAATTTTCAGAGCCTTTGAAATGCCTTTGCAAAAACGCTATGAAAATGTTGCCTTTTGTCGGGAAATATTGATACTGGCGACAAAAAAGTTATTTAAATTTTTTGTTTGAAATTAAAAAAATTAGCTAAAGTTTTTTTTGCTTTCAATTAGGAAACACTTTGTATATAGTTGCCATTGCCTTAACTAAAGCTACTTGATCTGTTGGGGACTAGAGGTTATTTGCTTGTTTGCGTTTTTATTTGATAGTTTGAGCGATTTTTGGCAATTAAACACCACGCTGGTCAGAAGTCGTGCTAAGTTGCAAAAAGTGTCTACGGTGGTTTAACTAGGTAGTCATTTCTTAGGTGCTATGATTTCTTCTAGTTGAGCCTTCAATTGTTGATTAGTTTTCTTCAAGAACGCGATTTTTTCAGCATGTTTCTTTTCTTCCGTCTGTCTCAATTTCGCCGTTCTTCTATCTGCTTGCTCAGCTCGCTGCCTTAAATCAGCCAACTGTTGTTTTAATGAAGATATATGAATTGAAAGGGTGGACCTTGGTCTAAGGGGTATTTTGTTCATGGTAATTATTTTTTTAAATTTAAATTTTTGGTTTAGAGGGGATTTTTTTTATGATCATCTCATAATGTCGGATTGCGCCTATTGATTCTATTAGTGCTGTCTGAATTGTTGGGCTTAAGGGAGAACTTAGGGTGCTAGTAGTCAGACCAGAGTTAGTCGACTGCGTTTTACAAGCTGGCAGGGTTGAAATTTTTGGCCTTGGTGGCTGATGGCATTAGTGGCGCTGAAAGCACATGATGTGATGGGCTAGCTGATAACCTGTTAGAGCAAGTAATTGAAGAGGGCTTACTTGTTTCTTCGCTCAATTTTCTTATTTCTTTTTGTCTTTGACTAAATTTTTTTCTTTAGGGGTAACGTTTTATGGTGGGCGGTGACATAACTGTCACTGTGGACATCCATTTTGTTTTGGAGAAATTGAGAATTGGCTGGACCGTTTCTTGAGGGAGGCCCTGTCGGTGGTGGTCTTCAAGCTGTCATCTCTGGTCTGGGTCACCTGGAGTAGTGCCTTTTCGTAGATATCAATCTTTTTGGATTGGCCTTTTACCAGAGTTTTTATGAATTTTTCGGTTTTAATTCTGGCATATTGTAGTTTTGTTTGTTTTGCGGATTTTTGTATCTACTGAACAACGTTGAAAAGATGGTTTTGATCTAGCTAAAGTTAACTTTTGTGGGATTAATTTTGGAAAAAGTTTGAATTAATTAGTTATATATATATATATATATATATATATATATATAGTTTCGGTTTTATAGAAATTAATTATATTTCAATTAATTATTAATAATTTAAATTGAATTAACGTTTGGATAAATGATTGAGTAACTAGCTCAATCAATTATTCGTGACGTGGTTGCAATGAGAATGTTGTTTTTTCTAGATTGGTGCTGCTGTCGGTTATGGCTACGTTGGGTCCTAGAGGTGTTACGCATTGGCTACTTGCTGTTGACTCTATCACTTGTTAGTTTGCTCTAATTACTACTTGGGAATTTTTATTTTGTTCATTTTGTTTTTAAGCTAAGTTTAATAAGCTTTTCCTATCTGCAACCTAGGGACGTTTTCTGTAGCGGCTCTTTTTTAATTGGCGATAATATCTGTAAACAAATTGACGGCTCTACAGAACGAGTAGTTGAGGTGTTATCAATTGATTTAAATGTGGTTTCATTTTTTCAAGACCAACATAAGAATTTGTAAACAACATGTACTTGTACTTTGGAGTTTTAATATTAAATTGTGTTTTGATAAGATGTTTTTTTTTTCATTTTGTGCTTAAAACTTTGAACAGGAAATATACATAAAGGGTATACATATTTTGTGTTATGTTAACATTCGTATTTTGAATAAGGTAAACGATGTGTACATTTGATAGCCGTAGATTTTTTTTTATGAAAAAGGCAAAATTCAGAAATTTTTTACCAAAATGTTTAAACAACAGCTGCTGGTACACGTATTTCTTACCTAAAGTGTAGGCAAAACTATAACAAGAAATGATTTATAATTATATTAAAACTTATAAGAAGAGTATATACAAAGAATTAATAAAGAAATATTAATCAAGTTGCAGTTCTGTTGATTTGAATTTGATTAAAAATAAATTTTAATACAATCTGTTTTTTACATTTAAAATTGATTAAGGATTTCTAACACTATACTATTTATAATTCTCCTAACATTACATACAGTATCTATTATTTTATTTTTAGATTGATTCCATTGTTAAATTCGGTACAAACCTTTAGAGAAAAATAAAAATTTATTTTCTCATTCATAATATAATAAAAGCTGGATTGAGGACTTAACTAGTTACAAAAACAGTTCAATATTTAAGCCTTGTTCTACGAATTCCTTCCATAAATAGGATTTAAGAAATAGAATCAATTGCATTATCAGTAAAGAAGCTTACTTCAAATGCGAATCCATGAAAAGGATGCAAGATTTGTGTAAATTAAAACTATCATTCTGCATTATTTATAATACTCATTTCCATCTGAAAAAACACAAAGTTCTAACTTAAAACCGCTGTATCTCCTGTTGGGAAACCATTTTATTATTTGCTCCAATGAACTAGATAATTTTGTACATGTGTACAAATTACTTTCTGAATTAAGAGGCGCCCATTTGTAATATAGGATCCAGAATATTGCACGCTATCCTTTTAGTAAATTACATTAGTGCAAATTGCTTTTATATAACTGCTTTCTCTTTATCTAATTTATATATTTTTTTAATTCTGAAACAATTGTTCAATTTAAAAAACAATACATTTTGAATTTATTCAAATATTTCACTATTATTCATTAATTATGTAAATGTATGACATTACGAATTAATTACTAAAATAGCTATTGCGTGTGATTCTCTTTGCTATCAAAATTTGTTGAGAAATGCTGATTTGAATTAATGACTAAGCACTATTCTCTTTGAATTTATTATAGAAATGCTTATCACAATCCGTTGACCCATTCTAAAACCCCCTTGTAGACATTTAATTTAACACAATACAACCCTCATCCCTGATTATTTCGACATAAATAATGTATGCTATGTAAAACTCGCATCAGCGAAATTTGCCACTCTAAAGTAATGTATCTTGCTAATTAGAGCAGTATGGATTATACTCAATTAAGTGCAAATTTCTTAATGTACTTAAAGCAAAACGAATGCATAATTTATTAGTAAGATTAAGACGAAATTGCATTTACAAATTAATATTGACTATTTTATGACAACTGTGATTGCTCAGCTATTCAGCATTAAGCCGACTAATGTTGGCAGTTAATAGTTGGATAATGATTTGAAGCGACTTCACTATGGTTGCACAATTTGCATGCGGATTTAACTTTGTATATTAATCAAAACCGTGTTGCGTTTAATGCATTTACGTTTAGATTTGTAACATGTCAGAGTTATATGAAGACATTTATAGATGCAAATGTCTCAGTCTTAATTGGCATAACATTTTCCGGTTGCGTAAATCCTTACAAATTTTATCCAATTCAAGGTATTACACAATCACAATAAATAAAGGATTTTAAATAATGGTATTTTCTTTTTAAAATGTGTATAACAAATCAATCGAAACAATGCGTTGCTTAAAAGTTCTTGGAAGGAAAACTCAATCATGCAACTTCTGATATATCAAAACGATCTGATACACAATAAGACAGGGTAAACCCTATGGCTGATGCAAAAGCCGCATATAATAATATATACAATTTGAAAACTTTGTTACGTTCGATTTGAAACTAATACAGCGACCTGATGTATCCGATCTGAGTCAGTGAGTATGTCAGATAAGAAAGAGTTTTTTTTATAAATAAACTTCTTGATACACAAGAGAAATTTTTAATAATATAAGTTTTCTTTATAACTTAGTTATTTAATTATTGTTGAAAAATGGAAATAACTATTGTTGCTTGAAAAGATTTGATTTATTAGTTTGTACTTTAATCTATTAACTAGTTAAATAAATAGTAATAAATTACCTCAAAGATATTTATATGCATTACTGCACACTGCACGGAAATGAAATTATGGAATATTTGTTCGTATGTGACATATTATAATTTCAAGTTAAATTCGTAACATGGCACCATAGTACAAGTGTGCTTATAGCCGCAATAAAACTTTTAATAATCATTAATCATTGCAATATTTACAACTAAAATTTATATTTTGGAAACGATAAAAAACTATTTTATTAAGCTTAAGCGTCAGGCAATTTTAGAAAAATAAAATATACGGTTAAAGTTATTTTCAGTTAGAAAGTCATATAAGTTTTATTATTTTAGCAGCATAAAAAAAATCTCACATATTAGAAAATGCAATTGAGCAGATAGCTGAGCTATGAGACTTTTTATACAAAAAGTTCATTTAAGAAAGGTTGGACAATAATTAGATACACATTTTTATTTGCAACGTTTTAATTGATTTCTCTTTACATGATAAGCCAGCCGTAGGGGATAGGATCGACTTTCACGCACAACTTTATTTACTTTCAGTGACGTTAAGATGCAAACTAATTTATTTCTTAGTTTCTTACTATAAATATCAACAAATATTGCGTTTGGTTTTGTAGCAGTGAAATAATTAACATAACTTTTAATGTATTTCTTCAGAAATTGGTTATTAATAATATTTTTGCCTTGTTGTTGTTACTCCTAACATTGCATTAATGCTTTTATTAGTTTGAACTTTATTTCAAAAAAACACATTACATATTTGTTTTTGAAGTTTACAATTTATTAATAAAAACTAGGCTACTGACGAGTTGTTCGAGGATGAGCTGAATGTGGGTTTTAGTTTCAGAAGTGGAAGTAATACAAGTAATGAAGCCGGCAGCATGTTTATAAAACTAAAAGTTTGATAAATGCAACATAAATATGTTAAAAACAAAATGTTATTAATATGATATATTTTACATTTAAAACAAATATTATAAAAAAATATCATGATTCTAACAAATGTTATTACCAAATATTTTCAACAGTATTAATAGAAAATAAGAAAAAAGTAAAAATTAAATATGTTAAGTTAATAAAATAAGTTTTCCAAAAGAACTTGACATTGCTTGTGTAATTTTTGGTGCAACAAAAGCTTAAAATAGATTATAGATTTCACCTTATTTAGGGAAAGACAAAATATATTCAAAAATTTAAAGAAAGATGAAATAAAAGTGGCCATGTAAACATTTTTTTGTATTTTTAAAAATAAATTATCGATGTAAATCTCATTATCAGTAGCGCGTAGTTTTTATAGTAAATAGAAATCTCAATCAATCAATCAAAATCAATTCTTTATAATATCATTACTGTGTTAGATACGTTGTTGTACAAAGAATTGTATTTTTGACAAACTAATAAGTTATTACTGCTACTTAAAAGAAGTTTGGCAATCCACCAACAAAAGAAAATTTGGGCGTATTATTTAATAATTTTTAGAAAACTAAAAAAAAAATGGCATTGTTTAGGTTACATCGACTTTATGTTCATGTTGGTAAAGACGGCACTTATTCTAGTAGTGAGTAGGTGTTGCATGCATGGTGAGCAGTGAGTTGTGATGATTTTACTTTGTGCACGTAGTAATAAGTGTTTAACTGCTCCCCGGGCTTAGGAATGATAAGTTACCGTACACAGGTTGGTGTTGCGCTGTTTGGGGGTTTTCAACCTGGTGTGGCAATAAACCTTGGCGTAGTTTTACAGGCATAGATAAATCTAATGGCAGCGGTGGTGTTTTGCTGCCATATGGTAATATCATCTTTTTAAATATATCTGGATTTTTTTATCTTCATAGGGTTTATGAGTGTGGCTTTGGCAAAAGGTGCAAAGCCATATTATCAGTTTAAATAATTATTATTTCTCATGACGATTCTTGTTGAAGAAACTGGTCTTCTTATAAGTTTGTAGGCGTAGCGGAAGTTGTTGTAAAATAAAAGTTTGTTTGTTGAGTATTTTTTTATGTTGTGGGGATTTTTTTGTTTTTCTATTTAGGCGTATTGCTTGTTCTTTTTTTGTTCTTTATGCTTTCAGGCTTTCTTAATGGCGATGTAGTTGCTTTATTGTTTCCTCGGTCTTCTTGCGCATTACTATTTCAGTGGAAATTTATCCATTGCTATTCTTAGTACACAGTTAGGTTATATTTGGTTTAGTTGCTTGTTTCATGCAAGTTTTTTGCTTAGCACCTATTTATTGATGTTTTCACTTTGCAGTTTTTATTCCATTCTCTGTTTGCCTTAAAATTTGTCGCAAAATTTTTATTTTGCCTGTTTTCAAAAGCTTTATTATTTGGCAGTGTTGGGCCAGGTTTTTGTAGTGTAGATCATTATCGGTTTTATTGGCATTATATATTCTGGTCTTTGCGTCTATTTATATGTGTGTTTTTTATACTTGGTTATTTAAGCATACTGCTGTTATTGTTGTTTTTATTGTTTTATGTCTCACCACCGCTTCTACGTCCCCTAACTTTTTTATCTGCACATACTTGAATTTTATTTTTTGCTGTATTACTTATTGTCAAAAACAATTAACACCTAATTGGTATTTTAAATATTGTCATACATTTTGCTTCTGTGGTAAAAATTGTCATGTGAAATATTTTGTCGTACGAAAATAAGATTTATAGTTGACGTGTCCATAATTTATACAATATAGTTTTTGGTTTTGTAGTTTTTGTTTCAAATTTCAAAGTGAAACCAAACTTTTTAAAACTATCACATTGAAGACTAGATAAGCAGTCTGGAACATTGACTTATTGAATATTTGTGGTTTATAATTTTTGGAAAATACTGAATTGGAAGTTTATTTCATGTGTTGTTAGTACGGTTTAAATTGATTTTTCAAAAAATTGGTTTTACATTTCTGACTGTCAGTAAATATGGCAATATGATTTGTATTTTTTTTTTAACAAAGTCAATAGAAATATCTATAGAAAATGCAAAGATTTGCGACATTGTATCTAAGTCATTAGTCAGTTTGGAATTGGTAATGAACCTAATAGTTTGTTTATAAATAAAGTTTAAAAGAGATAATGTAGTTTCTGATGCTCCATTTATACTATGGAACAAAATTTACAAAGACAAGTATAAGTTTTATATATTTATATGCAAAAGTTAAACAGAACTAAAAAAACTTTGTACAGCTATTAGGAAATCTTAGTTTTTTAGATTTTGAAGCTCAACAACATAGTTGTTCTAGACAAGATAATCTAAGATTAGAACTTCTAGAAGACAATTTGACCAAGATTTAGATATGGATTCGTTATTTAGTTTAATATTTGGTACTAATGATAATTCGGATTTTGATTTTGAAACAGTAGGAAGATGAGACTTTTTACAGTTAAAATTGACCAAGTTGGTAGTATCTCATTCAGATATAGTTTTGAGGTTTTGTTTATTAAAGCTACAGATTTTAACATAAAAATGTTAATACGTTTTACCATATTTGACAATATTGTCTTTAGAAAGTATAAAGTATGAAGGGTGCTATTATCTGCAATACTATGAATATTACTTTTAATTAATTGAAGAAGTTCATAATTGTCAATAAAATATGGAATTGACAATAAACAGAACCTTGAGGATCAACAGCATTTATGTTTTTAGAGTCAGAGTTAAAACCTTCAATTCTAACTATAATTTTTTATTGTTAAGAAAACTATTGATAAAATTTTATGATTAAAAACTATACAATGGAGTTTGTTGATATGATTAGAATGCCATACCCGATCAAATGTTTTGGAAATGTTTAGCAACTGCAAGGTTTTTTCCATAATTGTTCAAAGTAGAACTTTATTTGTGACTTACATAAGTAAGAAAATCTGTTGTCGAACGTTTTGATCAAAATTTATATTGAGTATTTGAAATAAAGTTATTTTATTCTAAGAACTAGGCATGTAGAAGTAAATATATTTTTTAAACAAATTTAACAGATTGAACAATATTGAATCAGATCTGTATTTTTTTTTTAAGTATAGGTCTAACCTTTGTAATTATCCAATAATTTGGAAAAAAAATTTTTGTATGAAAACACTGCAATAGGAGGATTTAGAATAGTAGATTATATGCAAATTGGTTTGCAAAAATATCTGTTTGTTTTTTTGGATTAGTTTTGATAGACAATTTGATAGATTTTGTACTATCTTGCAATGAATTTATTGTTTTATAAAAGTTTTTGTTAATTATAGAAAGTTGAAAGGTTCGATTAAGACTGGCGTTGCGCTGTAAACGTTTTATTTTTATATTTTTTTGAAAGTTGCAAGCGCCAGTGGCGGCATCACAACCAAACAAACTTGTCAGGTATTTGAACGACCGTTTTTTTTTTCAGATTACAGCAGAAACATAGTACTTATTGGTACTTGATATGATAATACTTAAAAAAAGCAGCACATTAAACCAATTGTAAAATTATAGCTTTTTTATTTGATTTGATATGTGTTTTGTTGGTCGGCGGAATTTGTTAAACTACGTACGGTTTTCAAAAATGTGGTTGGTGACTTATTTGTGGTACCAGATTTTTTTAGCGGCGGTTTAGGCATTTTTTTTAAAGGATTGACGTGAGTCTTTTTTTCAACGTACATATGTTAACGGCCGTACATACTCAAATTAATAATTAAGTCTTAATATTGCGTTGTCGACTAGTTATAAGGTGATATGGCAATAGTTCTTTATTGATTTGGAAGATGTTTATAGTTACATGTCTTACAACATTTTTTGTTGTCATCTTTGTTTAGACGGGTAAGAATTTTGGGGCGTTTAGGCATACATTTTTTATGGCTTCTCAAAAGTGATAGTCACTTTAGAACTGTTTTTTTGTAATAAACAGAACTAGTATTATAACTAGTTATCAGTAAAGTATTTTTTATATATTTTTTTTTTTTTATTTTTTTTTTCTTTTTCTTAACAAATTTTTCACTTCAATAGTCCTTAGGTAGTAGAATGTGGTTTTTTTCTTTCTTTTTTTTTTCAGTATCTTTATTGATCTTTTTCTTATTTGTCATTTGTCTATCTTATCTGTTCTTTGTCAGTTTTTTTAAATAAGCGTTCTATTTTTTTTTTCTTTTTTTTTCTTTTTTTTACGATATTTACTATGTTGTTTGCTGTTAAGATCACTTGGATTAATATATTAAATAATTTTGTCTCTTAGAGCTTTGCTTTCAATCTTAGAAACTTCATTTTAGTATCAATTAGGAATTTTTGTGTTTTTGCGTAGCTTATGATTGTGTTAATTTTGTACCATACGTGCGTCTTCTTTTTAATAATTAAAGATAAATATAATTAAGTTGAATAGTAGTGGACTTGAAGAGTTTTTTTTCTTCATCTTGCTCTTGCTTTGATTGGTTTTGTTAATTTATGTAAACAACAAAAGACATTGCTTGCAGTGGGATGTTATAGATGTTGTCAATGTTTTGGATTAGGTCTAGTGGAATGTTTTTGTTGTGTAATACGGTCAAGACGTCTTTTAGTTGCACATTGTCAAAAATTGATTTGTTCACTTGTCGCAAAACAAATACTGTGTAACTGCAAATTTGCCGTTGCGGAATTCATGTTGTTTGTCTGTAATGGTTGTGCATTTTAGTATTATTTGCAATATTATTTATGTGGTTAACTTAAGTGATGTGTTTAAGAGTTTGATACTTCCAAAGTTTAAGGAAATCTGTTTATTTTTTTTTAACAGCATTATTAGTGTGCTTAGTTTCTAATATTCAGGTTTTTATAGGTCTTCTTGGATTTTTTTTATTAGTTTGGTAAGTTTCCTTGCGTTGGCCCACCATATTTTAACAGCTGGTTGTTTATTTTGCTAAGGTTTATTTTTTATTTTTGACCTATGTCTTATTGTCAATGTGTTTTGGTTTTATTAGTTTTTTATCTTTTGAATTTATGTTCTATTGCGCAGTGATCAATGTTAGCGTTTTTGTCTATTTTTTATTTTTATTAAGGATTTGTTTATAGTTATCTTATCTTATTTTTTTGCCGTGCTGTGTTTACGTTGTCCGCAATGTCATATAATTTGTAATTTTTTGTCTTAGGTTGTATAAATATAAATCTTGTTGATTGGTTTTTAACATTTTCTATTTTTATTTTTGTGCGCCTTGCACTATTTTTTATTCTTTGAATAAATGGAATTGTTTTGTTGCTGATAACATAGTTAATAGTTTACCTGTGCTCTCATGAGTTGTTGAATGTAAACTTCTGTTGGTTTTTGTTGTTGAACTAAATTTTGTTTATTTTTAGTTTATTTAATGAACAGGTGCTGACTGGCAATTTGTCATTTTTGTTTTCTACGCATTCGTTAAACTTCTGTTGAACTCTTGGTATTATTTGACTCCCAAGTCTTGCATTAAAGTTATCTAGCATAATTTTTGATTCATTGTTGTTGTTCTTGTCTAACATTTGTTGTAGATCTTTGTAAAAACAACAATTAGTTGTCTTTTTCTAGTAACTGCAACGCAAATATTTTGTTTTTGTTTTTTTATCTTGTTTGGTGTATTCTTGATAAACTTTATTTAATTTGCTTAAAAAAAATGTAAGGTTTTTCTAAAGGTTAAGATAAAATGATGCATCAAAATTAATGTATTTAGTTTATTTGGGGCCGGTCTTTCTACTTCTCGATAAAGTTTGCATTTACTATAAAGGAGATTTTATTCCAAAGATTATAGAGAGCATTAAGCCTGTTCTTTTTAATGACATTTATTTTCTCTATAGTTATGAGAATGATTTATCAATAGTTTTTATCTTGGCAATGCTCATTACGCAATCTGAAAAGTGAGATGTTGCAAATTTTTACGTGCGTGGAAGTGAGAACGCACTATTTTATTTTATAACGTATGTCGGAACTAGTACACAAAACTTCATAACCCTATATTTTTAAGTTGGTTTTGCGCGTTGAATTATTTTTCCACAAGTAGATTTGTTTTGTGTACGGCAGTTGATATTTTTCCTGGTTCAGAAGACGGCCGTGGATTGCGTTTGCGATGTAAATTAACTGTTGTCTTAACAACTTTTACATCTAATTATTGATGTCACAAACATTAATATAACGTTAAAATAAAATTAACTTTCACATAAAAAGCATTTATTGTATTGCAAGTCTGATTACAAGTTTGTTACAAGTGTAGCTAGTACAAGTGTAGAAACGGAACTGCTCGTAAATTGTACAAATACAAAAAAGGTAAATTCATGTCTGATAGTGGTGGAACACAACAGATGGCTAATTACAAGGGCTAATTCATAATTCCAGGAATTTAAGCCTCTTTGAAGAGGATTTAGTAAAAACCAAACATGTGCACCCACTTAACAGCAGGTACTTACAAATGTTATAAAATACAATTAACATAAATCTTTGTATTATGACATGTAAGAAATAATAGCATTGTATTGCAAACAAGATTTATGAATTCCACCAATATCAGCACAATAGCAATGTCAAAACTGCCAGATGTCAAAAACCTAAGTGTTAGGAGCAATTGCTGAAGTGGTGGACTAAATTATTTCTTTAAAATAAATTAATCTTTAGTTAGTTTAGTTGTTGCATAATAAAATCTTCATCTTACCTCTCTGTACGGTACGTAAGTTGATTTACTATTTAATCTAAAATAGTATTTACACTTTCCTTGAATAGTCGGAATCTTCTAATAAAATCATTATCGTCTCACAAATTCATACTGTCTGCTCGGGGTCTTACAAAATAAAGCTTACGTTTACGATTAACAATATCAACTAAATCAATAAACTTTTCATCTAGTAAAAGTTCCAAATATTTAATATCAATGATGTTAAAGTTCATAAAAGTTCATACAATACTATAGGTTATCTTGTCAATAAATATTTATGCTCTGGTTCAACTGTCAAATAACTTATCGATCAGATAAACTAACTTATGGAAAAGATAAGAGTTATAGGTATATGAAAATACACTATTTTTACTTATCGAGGAGATAAATCTTATTGGCAACTTAGGGAAGGGAAGGGAAGTGGAAAGACCGGCCCATTTAATCTTCAAACATAGAAATTGTACAAAATTTGCAATACGTACTGCAATCTTACAAGGCGCATACACAGTCGTCGCATGCGCTCGATAACGTGCTGACGTGTTCTTGTGCTCCGCATTGTTTTTTTCCAAACCGATGACAAATGACTATACTAGTTCTCAAGTGCTACTCAATAAACAATAGAAGTGATTAGTGCTAAAAACAATATATCTCTCCCCCTAAAAGGGGCGGAGCTAGTTCCAAAAAACTCTGCGTGACCTCAAAAGCGGTCATAACCCCCCGTACTGCCAAATTTCTAACAAAAGAACAAAGAAAGTGCGCGTTCACAACGCTACAAACTTTTTAAAAGTGATTAGTGATAAAAACATTGATTCTCCCGCGATGGAAGGTGACCTAGAGCAACCATTGCTCGAAAACATGGCCGACCACATCATGACTGAAGATGAACCCCAAGAAGAACAGGATGAACTCACCATCTTTAAGCAGAAAATAGACACTAACACTAAAAACATTTATGCAAACGTTCTTAAAATAATGTCGCCGCTCTGGTTTTAACTATGGAATATTTCAAATCTGAAATGGAAGCAAACCGCCAACAACAAAATCAAATAAATGCATTGCTAAACCAAATTGCAAATAAGATGAACTTAAATTAAGCAGAAGACAAACTCCCCAGCCCTAACAACACAACTACCAACACACACATGACACTACTCGAAGAACCAATAGTTATAGAACAATCAACTGTAACTAAAAAGACAGCTGCAAAAAAGGTAAAAATAGACAAACCAAAACTTTCAAAAGCTAACTGGAGAAAAATGCTTTTCCTCTCACTACCCAACAATACCATAGACAAAACCGTTACAAATGACAACGATTTCTCTACCTCAAATGACACCTCACAACAGAACCCTTCTCAATGGATTGACCCTTACGCCAAAAACGCAAAGGGGAAAAAACGACAACACTCAGGTAGTGAACCGGAAGAAGATAGCCCTGACCTGACACCACCCCAGTTAGCTCCACAAGTTAAAAATCCTCCACCTATTTTTGTTAAGGGGAAAACTTGCTGGAGAATAATCCAGAAAGAAATCAAGGAACAAAAACTGGATGCAGAAATCAAATGCCTTTTTGTCTCCATAAAGATTAGTCCAAAATCCCCATTCCCACACCTATGAACTGGCTGATGAAAAAACTTTTAAAGTTGTCATCCGTTATGTCCCCAAAGATGTTAACCTACAAGAAATTGCCAAAACCCTGGAGGATATGGGGTACAAAGTCAGCTCAATGAGTAAGCTACATAATAATGAAAAATATTATCAGTTGATGTACGTCCAACTCAAACAAAATGAAAACAACGACAATATTTTTAAAATGACACACATTCTTGGACTTAAAGTACAAGTCGAGAAAAAACTTAAATTAAACAAACTCGCTCATTGCCACAGATGCCAGGCATATGGGCACTCACAAAAATCATGTACAAACAAATTTGTGTGTGTGTCAGATGCGCGCAAAACCACCCCTCAGCGCACTGCAAACTCACTTCGGACGACAGAGACAAAACCACTTGCGCCAACTGTAGCGGAAAACATCCGGCCAGCTACAAAGGCTGCCCGGAGTACCAAAAACAAAAAGCCAAAACTCAAAAACTTGCGGCAAACTAGACACGCCCAGATAACTATAAATCACTTAGGCCACGCCCACAAACGTCGTCTTACGCAAGAGCCGTTCATTCCACGATGGCAAACAAACTAGCAGAACTCGAAGAAAACTCTTTCAAAGCTGATCTACTCAAAATATTAACTACTTCTCTTAACGACAAGGACCTATTAAAACAGGTTCTAGCTATCGCGCTGCAAAAACTTGCATAATGGCAGCACAACCAAACTGCCTGTCAATTAACTTCTGGAATTGCGACGGCCTTCCAACTAAAATAGAAGAACTAACAAACTACCTCATTGAACATCAAATTGATATAATGCTACTCTCAGAAACGGGCCTTAAATCAAAACATAAAACCAAGTTTCCAAACTACAACACATTCAGAAACGATAGAAAAAGTGTAAGAGGTGGAGGCACTGCCATACTGGTCAAGTGATCAATATACCAAGCCAAAATTGACATACCTATCATGACAAATCTGGAAGCTAATGGAGTGATTATTAACATCAAACCGTTGGGAAAAATCAAAATCGTATCTGCATACCAATCTCCATCCAAGTCCTTCCTCCACGCAGACTTGAATCATGATGGAGACCTAAACTCCAAGCATACAGCTTGGAATTGCAAGAAAAATAATGAAAGAGGAAAATTGCTACACAAATACAGCGAAGAAAACAGTATCATCATACATAGCCCGGACACGCCCACTTTTTACAGTCGCCAAGGTTATCCTCCAGACATACTAGACATTGCCATCACAAAACAATTTTACAACTGCACCACCATCACGTTAATAAACAAATTAGAGTCAGGCCACTTTCCTGTACTGCTTCAAATCTCAAACATACCAAACCTTAACGCTAACAACTGCCGCAAGCAAACGGATTGGAAAAAATACTCCAACTACATGCTTGAAGAACTTGGGCCGCTACCGACTATTACATCTAATCTGGGGGTCTAGGACACTTCGGCGCGGCCGTTTCGGCGCGGCCGTTTCGGCGCGGCCGATTTGGCGCCGGCCGTTTGGGCGCTGGCCGATTCAGCGCCGGCCGTATCGGCGCCAAAACCTTTCAAATAAAACATAATACAATATACAAATATATTATAATCATAAAAATTTATTTGGTATTTTTTACTCTTTTATATTTTATTTATTTTAATAGACTATTATCCTTAATATTTTTTAGGTTATTACCTATCATTAAAAAGTGATCATTAATTACCTATAAATTGTTTGCGGGCCAAAGTTATGTTTATTTATTATAATATATATTGTATATTTGACAATTTAAATATGTACATACATATATTATTATGATTTTAATATATAATTTTTGTTTGATATGTTATGTAATTTATATGTATTTTATATTTTATTTATCATACATTATTTGTTATGTTTCACAAAACAAATCAATTTTTATTATAATGTGTATATATACTTTTATTTTATTTGAAAAGTTCTGGCGCCGAAACGGCCGGCGCCGAAATGGCCAGCGCCGAGGTGTCCTCGCGCCGAATCGGCCGCGCCGAATTGGCCGCGCCGAAACGGCGGCGCCGAAGTGTCCCATTCCGTAATCTGGACATTGATAACGCCGTCAACATCTTAACAACGGCTATACTAACAGCTCAAGAAAAGGCTACAACAACTTTTGAATTTAGCAATAAAGACTCTTTAGGTTTATCACTATTCCTAAAAAGTCTTATTGCTGACAAAAACAAAGCTTGACAAAAATTTAGACATACCAAGTTAGCCCAGGATAAGAGAATAGCCAACCAGTTACAACAACAAGTCAAAGATAACATTAAAACCTTTAAAAACAGACAGTGGGAGCATGCATTTGAGGGAAGCTCTAAAGATATACCTAAAATCTGGGACATCTCGAAAAGACTAAGACGTAACCACGTTACTATTCCAGCCCTACATGGTCTAAATGGCACAGCTTACAAAGAATCTGAGAAAGCCGAAGCCATTGCAATATTATTAGAACAACAATGCAGCCCAGTCTTCGACATTTTGGACACTGACTTCATCAAAAAAAATTGAAAGTGAACTGATGCAACATCTCCAAACTATAAATGACGTACCACCACTGCTCACCACACCAAAAAAAGTAGCTAAAATTATCAAAAAAGTCAAGGCCAGAAAAACCCTTGGGAAGGACAATATTTCATACAAAGCCATAAAACATCAGCCCAAAAAAGCTGTCGTTGGGCTAACTAACATCATAAATGCAATGCTCAAAAATGGATACTTCCCAGAGTCATGGAAACTAGCCACTATTATAGTTTTCCCCAAACCTGCCAAATCTCTTAAATTCCCTGAAAACTATAGGCCCATTAGCTTACTCACTTTGCTAAGCAAGATTGCAGAGAGAGTAATTTTATTGCAAATCCAACTACACGCTGAAAACAACAACTTAATCCCTGAACATCAACACGGATTTCGCAAAGACCACTCGACGTCTCACCAACTTGCTTGAGTAACGGATCACATCAGCGATGAATTCTGCACGAAGAAATCTACCGGTGCCATATTTTTTGATATAGAGAAGGCCTTCAACAAAGTATAGCATAAAGGTCTATCTAAGATATTTAGACTGGGATTTAACAAACAACTAGGAAAGATCCTACATTCTTTCTTATCAGGAAGATGCTTTGAAGTGCGAATCGGAAAGACTCTCTAACAGACGTCCCATAACAGCTGTCGTACCACAGGGATCAGCTCTGTCACCATCTCTCTACAACATATATGTAGGAGATATGCCGACCGAAGACAACGGCACTATGACAGCTCAGCATGCCGACGACACGGCTATTTTATACAGTTCAAACTGTATAAAAATTATTACAAAAAGACTACAACGTGCCGCCGATCTAATCACAAAATGGACGGAAAAATGGGGCATTAAAATTAATCCGAGAAAAAGTCAAGCCATCCTCTTCTCCAAACGGAGAAAAAAAACCCAAGAGAACATAGAAATTAAAGGAATTCCAATACCATGGACTAAACATGTGAAATATCTAGGAGTTACCTTGGACAAATCGTTAACATGGAAACCCCACACACAGAATGTCAGAAATACCAGCATTGGCATTACAATGAAATTATATCCACTTCTCAAAAACAATAAAATGACACTTAAGAACAAAATGCTATTATTTAAATCAACAATAAGACTTCAACTAATTTATGCATCAATAGTGTGGGGAACAACTGCCGCAACTCACTGGAAAACAATAAAAGCAAGACAGTCAAGATGCCTCCGCATCATCACCGATGCCCCATGGTATGTGAGAAACGATGACATCAGAAAAGATTTGAATATACAGACCCTCAAAGAGTATATTATAACAACCGCTCAACGATTCTTTGCAAAAGCAGAGGTACATGAAAACAACGGCATTAGATAAATAACGGAAAACCTAACGCTTTTCTGCAAACGATATAACAGACCAATCGATTTGATATTGTAAGAAATCATAAATTAAACATCTAAACAGCAGTTAAAAATACCTGCAAGCAAGACACACATGTGCTAGTAAATTCTTAATTGGACAGCTAGCCACACTAAATGTGATTTAAGCCCACCAAGGCACCCGCACGCTAGTGAGACAAATGGGAGAATCCCCGAGAGCTCACAAACAATTCAGAATATGTACGGCGCATATACCACAGAAGTTCTTCATTTAAAATATGGTCTTTCATTAACAAAAAATGATTAATTGATCTGCAACTTTCTATAAACTCATCACTGTAGTAAGAATTACAAACTTTACAAAACTAAACATTATGCATGAGGTTTCCGAATTTTGTTTGCCTAGGGCGTCATAAAGCTGTAACGCGTCGCTGCTTATAGGTTTTAAAAGTTTTACAAAGGAGATGCAATTTTCAAAAAAAATATTTTTTTATACGCATTTAAATTGCTTGTTTTTCAAAGTTGGTTTTTTCTTGCTTGTGTATTGCAATGTTACTATATATTTTTATTAAAATTTTTTTTTATTTGATTGAAATGTTAATTTTTCTCTGACAAAATAAAAAAAATGTACAGTTATCAACATTGTATTTATGTTTATTAAATGTATGATAAAAAGTTTAAATGGTTATCAATACTAAATAGAAATTTACAAAACAATTCAATCTTTTTAGACTAAAATATGCAATGAAGATAGCTATATTTTGCTTAGCTTGCTTCAGCCAAGCAAAGGACTGGCTGATTTTTGACGGAAAGGTTTGCGTTTTGCGCCTGATTTTTTGGTGTTTTTACGTAGGGTTTCTCTTAGCGGGCGTTAAGTGTACTTTAGGAACAAGCTGGAATCTTTTTTTGAGAAGTTAGTGTATTGGATCGGTATTTTGATGGAGTTTGGCTAGCCATCAGCTTGAGCTAAGTTGGGCAAATTTTACAGCTTACAGTGTGCGGCACTTTGCACATAACGCATGCTGCTCTGATTTTGTCTTGTTGCAAGTAGAGCTGGGATGGATTTTCACGCATTTAATGCCGTGTGACTGTAGCTCAAGCAGAGGTGGCATTAAAGTATGTTACTTGATTTATGTGTATACTTAAAGCGGATTATGAGCTTGCAGAACTTGTTGAGAGACATACTCTTTTTTCTTGTTTTGTTCTGTGGAAGTTGAACGTAGACCATGGGACAGGGGTTTTCCATTTCTTTTTATGGGCTTGGCAGACCAGCAGGATTGAAAACTTTTTGGTATAGGTAGCTTTTTGGTGCTGACGGCACCTGACGTAATGTGGCTATGGACCTGTTACATAAGAAAGTGTAAGAGGACTTACTCGGTTTTTTCTTCTGTTTTTTTATCTTTTTTTTGTGGTCCACCAGGGCAAATCTCTTCTCTAAAGCGGAGTTTTGGAATAAACCGTGTTGATGGTGTCCAGCTGGACTTCCATAGTACTAACGATTTACTATCATAGTCACACTTTGTATATGCAGTGATTTTTGGAGTTAATTGAAGAAAAAAAACTTTGAAATTTTTTAAATAAAGTAAACCTGCACAACTTTTTTACGAGCAACAGTACAACAATCGACAACAATTGTAGAGCAGCACAAACTATATGCCATGTTTGTATCACCGTTCGATGATAGCCTTATAAAGGTTAAAACATGTTACGGTTTTTTAAATAAATCTGTGATATAGTACTTAATAAATGTGTTTTATTTATTTTTAAATAAACTATCACATAACCGGCCACTACTATTCAAGATATTAATTGTTTATCATAAACACATTTTTTGATAATTTATTATCTAATTAACTAATTGTTTTCCGGAACATTTTAGTAGTTACTTTACAATGTTAATATCATACAATGTATGTTGTAAATGTTTATAAAATTAAAATATAGAAATATTAAATTTTTATAAATCATGTTTACTATTACCAAGTCACTAACAAAATGACGCGAGTCGGGTATCCAGTATATCCATGGTGTAAATAGAATAACCTGAGACTTTTTTGTAGTGTGCTTATTGCAAATACGCATTTTAATGCGTTAGAAACGTACCCAGTCGAGTTATGTTGCTTTCATTTATTGGGTACGTTTAACACAGGAGTAAATAGTTCTCACGTTTAGTTAATTCTAATTAACAAACCGATAATTAAAATAAGCATATTACAGTTGGAGGTGCATGGGTGTAATGGAATGCCACTATTAATCATTTAAATGTATAATTTAATATAATTTAGTTATAGTGTTGTAGTTATAATGTAATGTTTATGATTGATTGATTTTAAAATAGTATATGAAAATAATAATTCTTTTTTTGTTTCAGGTAAGCTTAATTTCATGAACATGGTACAGTTATTGCATTTTTCTCCAATATCGAATTCATAATCTATTATCTAGTACTAACAAATATATTCTACGTGAATTTGTGTAAGTTGGTATAATAATTTATTACGATTTTAGAGTTTGAGTGATTAAAAAAAAAATAGAATTTTAGTAATTAAAAAAAAATTTCTAAATGATTCTAAATTTTAGCAGTTTTGATAAAGTTATAAACATTTTATTTAAACGTTTTTTTAAATTTTTATTCAGTTTATAAAAGAAAGTTTGCTAGCCTTTACCATGTAGTAATCTATAATTATGATGAAATTAAACTATAACTAAGTTTTTATCACAAATTTATATATGTGGTAAAACTTTAATTTTTGTTTTATTTTATCATTATTCAAAATATTTCATAATTAGGTATTGTCTACATTTAAATCATATGTAATGATAAACTAGATACCATATTTTGTGTGGTTTTAATTTACTTATATTTTGATTTCTGTTTTTAGTATAATTTTATTTTATTATTTATTGTTGCTGCTTTAATCAGAATTTAATATTACTTTTTTAATATAATTTTTTGTCTATACTTTTAATTTCTACTTTTGTTGCAAAACTAATGAATACAACATAAAATGGTTAAAAATTTAAACATAACTTTGTCTAAAAAAAAATATTCTATAAAATAAATATTAAATGAAGTTAACTTCCATATGAGATAATAAAACCAACAAATATATTTTTCCGCCTTCTAGTACTACATAGAGGGTTAATCCATTCGCGCAAAAAAGTATAAAAATATATGATCTGAAAATTTAATTAAAACGAGTTGGGCTTCTTTTTAATTAAAAAATATATTATACTATATGTTACAATTTGCTGCAACTTTTCATTTTACAGTGACATCTAATTATGATATCTTGATGTAAGATTAAAAAAATTAAATGAAAAAGTTATCAACGTTTATAATTGGCACAATATTTATAAGTGGTATATTATTACAATAATAATAATGATTACATTTTTTTAACAGTTTTGTATTGATTTACTATAAAACTGATATACACAGCACATTAAATAGCAAACCATAAATTCCGCTCCTCTTTAGTGCATTTAAGCTTTTTGGGTAACGTTTTGAATTTGTTAAAAAATCTGTTTTAGTTTTGCTACTCTTTAGGGAATGTCTCTAACTCTTATTAGTGGGTTTGCGTTATGTACGTGTCTTCCGGTTCAATTGTATATTTAATATCTAGTTATGGCAGACTTCAGTAAATAGCAATAGACTGGGCGCCGGTTTATAATTTATGAAGTAAGGGTTGAGGATTTGATGTTGCTTTTTGACTGACTTTTGTTTGACATGCGTTTGACGGCGTCTCAGATCTGACTGACGATTTTTTGTCTTTATTTCTTATAAAGTTAGGTGCGTTTCTGGAGTTAGTGTTGAAGGCGTGCGCTGGAGATACTTTTAGTATTTGCATTGTTCCAGTGTTGCGACACTTTTACGGAACACTTTGCATAGCGTTAAATTGATTCACAGAAGCACGTTTGTGTTATGCTTGCGGCTGACGATGATCTGTGGCAAGCTTGGGTAAAGTAAATTTTGTTGATGTTTTCTTTGAACATTACCTGGAACTAACCCAGAAGTTTTTATTAAACAATTTTTATGTATGGTCACAGAAGCAATTGAGAAGTAATTTCATAATTGGTTATGACAATTTTTGTTGGCATTAATTATTCTTGTCGATGGTGCTTGATTTTGCCTAGCAGTTAATCTGAGTTGTTGTAGCTAGGTTCTGATGGTGACTGCTAGCAGTGGTTTTATATACTTCTAAAAGTTATGTTTGAAAGTGATAAGATAATTTTTTCTTTGATTAATGTCTACTTTCCTTAGAGTTGTTTTATAAATAATAGCAACGTTTTATGTGGGATATTAGAAGGGTCACTTAACAGCATTATGAGTACTACCGTTGAGTGAAAAAATATTAGAAAGACGCATAAGGTTAATACATTTTTGCGTACTTGTGTATGCCGCTTCTGTAGATGTATTTGTCTTTCTGACACACTCGCTATTGTCTACTTGCTATATGCAAATTTTTTGGGAACCCTCTAGAAAATTTAGAAATAATAGATAGTTGATAGCTAGTGCGTGAAGAAGACATACATTTATAGTAGCATCATACACAAGTATGCACAAATATTTTAGCATTGCACCTTTTTTTTAATATTTATACACTCACCGGTACTACATTCTATGTCCTTGCTGGTTTTGTATCAATAAAATATTAGTTTCCTTTTATGAGGTCACCAAAAATGTTTTTGCTAATTAGTTTTTGAAGTATTGCTGCCTGTACTTCTACTTCAAATTATTTATACTTTTTGTAAACGTTTTTTTTTTTTGTTTTTACGATTAACTGCACCGCGATGTCTGTTCATTTTTTCAATGTTTTGCAAGTAGTTTAAATTTATTTAAAACCGTTTAATGTTAACAGCTGTTCTTACGACTTTTTTTTTATTTGGGTTTTGTCTGGAATTGCTTTTTTGGTGATGGCAACATAAGATTGTACTTCAGTTTGAATAATTTTGTACAGTTTTGTCTAGACTAATTTCTTGCAAAGGGTACGCAGCAGTTTGACTATTAAATTGAAAGAGATTGTTTAAACAGAACTGTTTGTCTACTTTGACTTGGATTTTGACACTTTCTTCTATGAGTTTGCTAAGTATATCAACTGTGGCAGACTTTTGTAGTGTTGCAGTTTTTATGTTGTTATATTTTAAATTTGTTACGTGTTGTATAATGTATTGGTGTATTGTTTTTAGATGCTGTTGCCGTGGTTTTGACAACATAGTAGTTTTCTTAGGTATTAACTTGAAGGATTTGTTTGTAATAATCCATAAAAAATTGATTGTTGTTGACAAAGCTGGATAAGTAGACTTATGCAGAGACTGTTTCTAGTTCTTTTTTAAAATTGTATTGTGGTAAGTTTTTCTTGATGTTGTTTTTAGGTATTGGGTAGGTTGAAACACAGTCGTTTTGATATGCACTAGATTGGACGCAAATTGTCCCAAATCGGTTTTTTTAAGAGGAGCTTTTGGGTTGTCAGGAGATGGTTTTGTTTTTGTAAGGGGTTTAAGCTTAGTTTTTGTTAAAAGTTTGCACGTACTCACATAGACGGTATTAACAGGCATTTATTTGGAATGCTTAGTGTTAATTTGATAGGACTTATTATTAGATAATCTTGTTGGGCGCCTATTTGGGTTTTAGATGTTTTAAAATATTTTTACCCTTGAAGCAGTCATATGAGTGTTTTAATGTTTGTTTAATCTCTGCAAACATTGCGTATGAAGGCTAATTAACAAAATGATATCAATGTCACTTAGCGTTGTCATCTTGATTTGCGGTATTTTTATATTTTAATGAAGAGGCTAAAAATTTTTAAAGAAAAGTGAATTATAAACTTATAGAGATTGTAAAACCACAAATCCCTGAAAACGGTTATTGTTTTTCTTTATTGAGATGACTACGCAAGGTTTGTAGCTCCCGTCTAGTATTTTTTTAACTGTTAAACACTTAAGGTAATGTCATAACTAAAGACCGGATTCCTAGCTATTATGCTTACGCTAAATAGTTAAGCATCGAAAATATGTAAAAATATATGCACAAATTGTGAAGAATGTAATCATTTGGCACTAAGTTTTTTACGCTTTTTTTGCTTTTTTAGTACTTTTTTTTAATTTGGTGCTTATTTTAAGATTTTGTGCTTATTTTTAAGCATTTTTTTTTCAGTTTTGGTACTTTTTTTTTGATAAATCTATTCTTCTATGAAATTAAGTGAATTGAAATGTAAATAAAAAAAGCGTATATTTATTATTTAGAAAACGTAGAGCAAAATTTACGTATCGAGATCTTGCATACTTTTTATAATATTATTTAGACAAGTTTAATATAATTCTGTAAATCCCGACTGAGCTCATAGCGTATTTTAATGCTACCTTTTCAAGCAAGTCAATTAACTGTATTTTCAAATTCCTAACCGAATATGACCGGTAGGTCGGAGATTCTCTCAATTTAAAAAAATTTAATATTGTAATACAATTTTTGGATCCTGCAAGTAAATCAGTGAAAAACTTCCAAGCAGTTCTAAAAAGTAAGAAACTTTAATATAATTTAGCTTTTGGTTTTGTGAGTCATGCCATAAAATCGCTAGGAAAACAGGAAAATACGTTAAATAGAAGTCTAAATATAATTAGAGATTTCAAAGATGCAATTCTAAAAGTACTAGGCTGTATTAGGCAAACAGTGAAATCAAAATCCGAAGATGTATTTTTGAAAAATAGATGTATGTCTACATTAAATAAAATAAACTGTATTTTGAGTTGAGAGAATGTTCCAGATTTGATAGGAATCCAGCTTTAAAGCAAAATTTAAACATGCACCAATGTGCAAGTGTGCAAGTGAGCATGTCAAAAGAAATCTTTTCCCTTCAAAAACATTTTAAGTGATTGAAGATAGAATTTTACAGTTGAACTCTTAGAGCAACATTTAATTATTAACTGTTTTTGTAGATAATTTTTTTTAGTTATTTAAAAGTTTTTTTATATTATTTAAAATGTGTGTGAAAAATATCATCACTTAAACTGTTATAAATGTTATAAAACCTTTATTAAAATATTTTATAGTTTTGGATTTATCAAGTTTTTTTTTTCAATTGTTTCATGCCTTTTTAATGCTTTTTTACATTTTTGGTGCTATTTTAATGTTTTTTTAGTTATATTTTTATGCGCCTTTTTTCGTGTATTTAATGCTTTTTAATCCGGTCTCTAGTCATAACTGGTTTAAAAAAAAAAAAGTAATAAATGTTTTTTTGACTACTTAGTCTCTGCTTGATGCAATTATTTGTAGTGGTAGGAGAATGTTTGATTTAATCAATTGTGTTTGGGATAAGAGTAATCTTAATTCTTAACACGTTTTTGAACTAAACTACTACGAGTTATTCCTTAGTTGGCATATGTAATAGAAAACTTAACTTGTTAAGTTAACTTGTAAAGTTGATTGTTGCCAAAACGTTCAAAAAAGAGGCTGAACGCATTAAAATTGGGTACTCTAATAAGTTACTTTCACAATTATTAAAAAAAATCATTTATTCCATCACGGGTAGGAAATGTAAATTTGCTTATACAGAACATTTGTGGGAAATAATATGTAATAAAAATTTATTTGCGTTTTAATTGAATATCATTATAAAAGGTAGTTTATTGATAATAATAGCAAAAAGGTTTTGAGTTTTTTGTGATGGAAAAAAATTGGTTCAAAATAAAGACTAAACGTCTAACGCGTTTTTGGGTGGTCTAAAAACTTAGTTATATACTTATTAGAGAAAAGTGGAAATTTACTCATTTTATATAGAAGAAGTTTGTTCGTATTTATTGTTGAATCCGAGACAGATAATTTTACTGCAGTGCCGCAATGGGATTTTCTGCTTTCTGGTATAAATTGTAATATATCATTGTTATTGTCAAAAATTAAGTTTTTGAGAAAAAATATACTTACGTGGGAATTATAGGATAATCAGTTAAACTAAGAGACAATTAAATACAGAAGCCTAGCAAAGTAAAACAAAATTTAAAATTTTTGAAGATTATATTCAGATCATCAACTTGTATAAGTTTACGTAACATGTAAAATAATAAGTAAACAGAACAGACTATATGAAACAGTTATAAAAGTATTTTGGACACACAGCATAAAATATTATTTAAAATCCTAGGAAAAATGAATTTTAAATAAATAGAAAATGACGAAATAATAAATTAAAAAATTAGTATAATTTAAAATAGTGTTAGATAGACATAAAAAACATAGAAAATACAGCAAAATTCAGAAAAAATAGAAATAAAAGTAATACGGACAAAATAAACGCAATAGAAGTATGGTGAAAACAACTATTAGAAGAAATAAACAGAAAACATTTTTTTTGTTCTACAACATTGTACAAGTACTGCAGAAAATATATTGAGGAAAATTTAAAAAAAAAAACGCAAGGCTTGGGCGGTTATAATAAACGATTATGGGAAGGTTTAGATGTAAAAAGATGGTAAAGAGCAAATGAAAAAAAAATGTTTTAAACAGCAGAGAATGAATGAATTACTACCATAAAATAATATTTTTCAGTACGGTTAAGAATAAAAAATTTAAAATTTTAACAGATGATGGGTGTATAGATTTCAAATAAATTAACGAAAATCGGAAGTATATGCAACTCCTGTGTGAAATTTGTTGAATTAATCATAACAGACAAAAAAAATAGACTATTTTCATCACAGAAAGTTTATTTACCGGCCGATTTTGTCGAAAAAAATAGTCGTTGTAAGTAGAATTATGACATAAAAATAAAATTACAAAATTTCTTTTAAATGGAGCAATTATTTGTAATTTGCCGTAAAGGTAAATAACATCACTCTCACTCTAATAGATCAAAATTAATGCATTTTATAATTTTTTTGAGGTTGGTGTATAAATTTTTGATGTTTTCTGATGAAAATTGTGTGTTTTTGCTTAAAATCAACACGTTGATAAAAAAGTTATGGTAAAATAAATTTGCGGCATTTTTTGTAAACACACAAGTTGCAAAGACGGTCATATTTCCGAAACAAAATCGACAACTTAATATTGTAGAATTGTGAATCTTCTGCGATTGGATGGACTTATCTATATGCTGTAAGAATTTAAAAATGATCTTATATGTACTTTGCGAGATAATGAATCTTTTTTTTACATTTTATAGATTTTATCCGTTATTAAAGCGAGGAAAGATGTGGGTAAGGAACCAAAATAAGGATGTGCTCAGTTGGAGATTGAGTATTGTCTATGAATAACACCTTGTTTGTTAATCATTTACAATTATATAAGAAATGTTCAAAAAAATTGCAGTTTTATCCGTCAAGACTGTTATAAGTTGCCCGATTTTATTTTCTTATTGCAACGTGGACTCAGTTATTCATAATGCACGGACTGCTACCAAAAGTAACATAATACATACATATGATAAGATAATCAGAAGTTTGCAATTTAATTACTTAATGAATACAAAAAATAATAAAATAATTTTAATGTGGAACCAGATAGTCCGCGTTCCTTACACTGTGAAATATTGATATTTATTGATATGACTGTTGTTGAGTTTTACGTGCACTATCATCAACCTTAAACTAAAAGAGCAAGAAATTCTTTTTTCTAAGACTCCAGAAAATTTGCACACAGTTTTCAGCAAGAAATTTTGTTTTATTGCAAAAATTGATAACTGAATTTTATGCCTAATTCTATTGTACGTTTGTTCTAGAAGTTTTAAGACTTATTTAAAAAGAGGTTGTTGAGACTAACGGCTTAAAAGTGATTTCTACCACTTTACCATGATCGATAAAGAGCAAGTATTTATTTAGTTATGGTTTGGGTATTGATCCACGTACTGCTAACTTGTAAGGCAATGCTCTACTGCTAAGCTACCTCACATACTCACAACTTAAAAAAAAACATCTCAAGTTTCTAATTAGAACTAAACGATGAAGATTTTTGACGGAAATGCGCGGTTATATACGAGGCGTGTATTGGCGTTTACTAACTAAGAGTTGATGTTTAAGCGTCTACGATTTTTTCGTAATTCTTTTTATTTCTCTGATTTTGCTGCAAGCTAATATCATATTTTTGGTCTACTTAAAAAGAAATTAGGACTATTTTGATAACTATTTTTATTTGCAGAATTATAACAAAAACAGCAACTTTAACGTTATTTTTAATTTTACTAATTGATAATAGGTTTATATTTTACCAGTACTTTTAGAAAAAATTAAATTAAGTTCTGCCAAAATATTTTATTAATTTAATTTGTAAGTAAGATTGTAATTGAATTGTAAAAACTTAAAAAATACCTAGAAGCTCATTTATTTTGAAATTTAAATATTTTTTAAACTATAATTTGAATCAAATACAAAATAATTTGATTTTTTTTTGATGTTTTGGTAAAAAAAAAATATTTATTGAATTATGTGTAGAAATAGATTGCTGTTTTACCGGTCAGAATTAAATTTTAGTATAATAAAGAAATTTGTACAATGCACGAGTGGCTACGCACACAACCAAACTATTTTTTTTTTTTAATTATGTTACGCCTATTTATTAAAATTTGTTTTTTAAATAAATGACGCAACAAACTCTGTATCGCTAAACTTCCCATCCACCACACCGTGCGTTTACGTTGTAATTTAATTAACTTAAACACTATAATAACAAACAATCAAGAAGCAGCTGTTGCCGTCAAATCATTCAATTGCTTTATTTTACTGCGCCAAAGTTATTAAATTATTATTATAATTGTTTTTTTTTATTCTGCTTTATTTTGCAGTTGCTTCACTTTGCTATATTTGTTTCGGACCGGTCCATCTTGTCAGCGCGCTATTGCTTGTGTTTCTTTTAAAAAATTGAACCTTCAAATAATTATTGATGTTTTATATGTAATTTACAAATATATATTTTTTATGCTAGAATTCAACAATTGTATCAATACATAGTATACTATGCTTCCAATCACTTATTTAACACTACCTTTTACTAGTGTAATTTGTCCTGCAATCGCAAGGCCTAACGGGGTGTAAGCTTGACAATCTTTTGCAGTTATAACTTTATAAACTCACACCTCAGTGGACAACAAGTGCCCTTACCGACTATTATGTATAAGACAACAAGACACATTCTTAAGACTTCATACTAGCGTACGAATAAGAATTTTTTATAGCTTAGTAAAACCCCAACTCTGGCAGTGTACTAAGCATGCTACTATTGCCAAGTACCTCAATAACTCTGATGCCAATGTACTTTGTTTTACACACTTCTAAGACCCTTTTTGGCCTACGTGTGAATAACCTTAGACAGTTGTGAAGAACCTTAATGACTACATTCTTAACGTACTATTTTATACCCCTAAAACCCGTTATATTTTGTTTTCTATGTAGGTAAATTTGTGGTAATTTAATTTTACATAGTAGTACATGAGTATAGCTTGTTATTAATTTAATTGTATTTGTGAATGCTATGCAAACTATGCTATATTTTGAATTTTTAAATTTAATGATAGTGGGTCTATTAACGTAGCAAGTTGAAAGATACATTTACAAAGAAATATGTTGACAATTTATTTAGAATTGTGTACAGTACTTTTATATTTTATGTATAACTGTATAAAGTAGACCATACAAATAAAATGATAATTTAAACATATCTTCTTTTTTTTTTTAGTTTACAGTTGCTTCAGTGTTGGATAAAAGTTTATGTTCTTGATGTCATTGATCCATTTTATTTCGGTTTTTCCCAACCTCTATTTAGTTATTCGGGGTCTCCAAAAGATTATTCTTTGTGACCACCGTTATTTGCTTTGACGTGCTATATATTCATTTTCACTTGAGGCTTGATGTGTGTTGCATGATGTTGTAACTTTGCTTTGGCCCGGATATTGCGTTGCGCGTTTTATGGTTTTTTGGGTGACTCTTAGTTGTTTTGATGATTATTTGGTTAACGTTTACAAAATACTTTGATTCTTTGGTTTTCTTTGACGATCTTGATTGTACGGTATACATTTTTATTATTTTTTTCTATATTAACTCTCCAGAATAGGCGCTGAAAATTTTTACGTTAGCACACGCACGTGGTGTAATTGACCGCGCACAAGAAATAACAATAATAAGTAATAAATTCTATTTTTTAATTTTTTTACTTTTTTGAAATTTTTTATTTTTTTTTTTGGTTTCCGACATAAATTTTTACACTTTATTTTTTCTCAAGTAGTGGCCTGCAGAAATTTGTTGATCTTTGCTTATATTTCACTTTTACTATCAGTAATTTTGTCTGTATTACTAATTTCTGAAATATCAGAGTATGAATTTTTTGTCATAATTTTATTTTTACAATTATACTCATCTTCAAGGACTATTTGAATCATCAGCACCTGTTGATAAAGCTATAATTAAAACACTACCTTAATACACGCGCTATGGTCGAATTAACCTATCTTGTACTATGCTTGATTTGTTACTGCTCATACAATACGTAGGATTGCAACTTTAATACTGTTAGATTAAAACGATCAGTAGTGAGGCATATTTAAATACGCTAACTTAATGATTACAAATTCTAAAGAAGATTTCTGGAGGGTTAAGGCTATCTACAGCTACGTATTGTTAACTACTACTTAAATTTTTGTTTTATTTAAGTTAATCTTTCATTTTTTAACTTTTGTTTAATTCTTGTTACATATTTCTGAGTTCTTAGATGTATAATTCTATAAACAGTGTGAACTATTAACTCATAGTATTTTTTTGTCGAAACTTTTAAAATGTTGTGTAGTTTAAAAATCTTGGAATTACTGTTTCTTTGATTTTGCATCTTTGAGACATGTACTAATTTTGTTTTTATACTAGTGTTACCTTTGAACATGTTACAAGAGCATATTGTTTTGTATCACACTTGACCAAATATGCTGGTAATTAAAATGAGCTTTGCTTTGGCTATATGACTTTTCTTCAATTTTATAATGTATTGTTGCAGATTATTTTATCGAGTGTTACAAACGTTTGTTTTGGATTGTTATAATACATGCAGTGCATCCGACTGCTGCACCAAAGATTGTGGGTTTGAATCTTACAACGGAAACTATTTCAAACGTTTATAAACTTTCTTATTCCCTATTCTTATTGTCTAGAGTAGATAAATAACCTCTTCAGAGGTTCGAAATCTACTCAAAACTGTAGGTCTACCCGTATGTAATGGTTAATGCGAAAACTGTGAAACAATGACTGAATATAAAGCACACAAATGCTGGTTTTGATTTATTAAACAAAATTAATTGTTGACTGTCTCATTAAAATTTGTTTATAATAGGAACGATGTTATTGCTTTTCGAAATGCAATTTATTTGTTGCTTTATTTTGCCGGAAGATTTGTCTAGATATAATAATTTAAGTAACTAGAAAAAATGTACGGGCAAAATATTTTGTAGGCTTTAGTACAAATTTTGAAACTGTAAAGTTTGTGCCTTGGGATCTTGCTGTTCAATCGAAGCATATTTTCAGTAATTCATGAGGTGTGCGAAATGTAAGCTCAAATAAAGGATAGTAAATTAGACAAAGTCATAAGTGCAACAGAGAAAACTTAACTTTTGTGTATATAAAGTTGCCTTTTATATCGGCCATTTTATTTTTGGGTTGCTATAGTTATACCTAAAATAATGAGACAAATAATTACAGTCTCAATGCGTGTAATCTTTAAACAGTAGAATATGTTTACCCTAGTTGAAGAAATGAAAGATAAATTATTACCGAACTTCTTTGTTGAAGTCTTTTAACAATATTTTACTATCTTTGAGCATAGTCTACTAGTTATGTAAATTATATACTCAGATTATGTAACATGTGAAGCTCAATTAATAACTAGAATTAATTAATTAAATTATTTTTTTTTTTAATAATAACTTGTGTTTATTAATAAGTGAATGGTTTCTGTAACGTAATATGTAATTCTAGAACTTCACTATGTGCCGTTTATTAGAAGACATATATAATGGACATAATAAAGACGAATGCATAACATGTGTAAGCCATAGGCAAAATTAAAGGATTTAATAAATTAATTTCCGGAAATAGCAAAAAACCGCATCAGACACCCATTGTTGGATAACAAACAGCGTTTAGATATTATTATTTATGTAATGTATCTTTTTTATATGTCAATGATGTACTCATGTATTAGTTTATTAATAAAAAGATTTTTTTATTACATTTAATTTAAATTGGTATTCATAGTAATTACATTTTTTAAGTATGTTTTATAGTATAAATGAATATTATTTTATTCAAATATTAAATTTAACGCCACCCAGGTCTCAGCTGGCAACGCGTGGTAAGCCGTTAAGTACTCCACAGATATTTTCCTGCTTCAATGTAATTAAAATATCAGAGTTAGCTTCAAGGTTTACAACACTGATACTCAATTTTATTTAAATTATTTACAAATATAAATTAGTAATCTGAAAACACTAAACCAACAGTAGGATCATAATAATAAAATAATGTAATATTTAATACTTACCATGACAGCAGAATTAGTACATAATAATGATAAAAACAAACAGAATTGTAATAAATTCTACAAAATGCTATTGTAGGTTGCTGGGTTTTAACAATATTTTACAGCATTGCTGTAACTAGTTAATTTATTATAAAGCACATATATAAATTCAGTTCACGGAACTCATAATTATTATTCAATAAATTATAATATGCATATTTATCATTGTTGCCGCTGCATTCAATTGGTAACAGAGAATGTTCCACATACGCGCATTTGTTTGACACTTGAATAGATTTAACTTTAATTGCAGCACATCTGATTAACACATTCAATTCTCAATCAATTGTTACGCTTCAATAACTATTCAGTTCATAATGTTGACCGGTTTTTTTTTATTGAGAACCTTTGATTGAATTGTAACTGTGGGATCGGTCAAGTGGATATCGATGTTTATTGCCTCTCGATGTCTCTAGATTGGAAAATAAATTTTTAACTTCCGGAAAATCATCCATTTACAATTTGTATTAAAGTAGCTGTCTAGTTATATAAATTTTGTAAGGGGCCATAAAAAAGTTACCCCAACACATCAATGTTAAACGCGTTAACTTCCATAAAGTTTAGCCAAAATACTTCAAGAGTAAAATTGTGGAATATATCTTAATAATAATCCACTCCAACAATTTTGCAACAAAATTCTATCACACAAAAGAATTTTTTCCGTTTTGTACCTTTACAAACTTTAATCAGACAGCTTGTTGAGAGCTATAACCTTTAGATATAAATAATGAAGAAACTTTTATTCGGCAGCCTCATATAATATGTTTACAAAAAAAAAAACAAAGCACAATTTCATCATGTTTTATTGGCCAGATCATAAAAATCCGAATAGAAGACGTGTCCTATAAACAAATAAACGGGGACAATCTGTTTACTGTCGGTAAGTCTGCAGATAAGTGTCCGAGGGGAAATGAAACGGCGACCGCTGATTTCCTCAGCGGTCTGCTCTAAATTACAAAATATTTGTTGAGTTTTTTTTTTTATATTTTGCAATCCCTCTTGTGGATTTACAACGGATAATGAACCCAAGCTTAATTGGCGATGTAAATGGTAACTATGAAGTTGCAGTCTCCACACCTGCATTGAGTGTATAGTTGGTATAGTTGGAGTATTATATAATATCCATTAAAGCAGTAACAATTAACTGAGCTGCATCTGAACAAGTCCCAAACTAGGCGAAACGTTACATTAATGTGCTTAGTCTAAGCCAAATACAGGGTGTAATTTGCAAGTTCATTCCGCCTACCCACTATTAACGTAACGTGTTCTAGGTAATTAATTTTCTGTAGAAATCTCATAGTGCGTAGCTTTTGGAATTTACTACTGGATTTTCTATTAAGAAGTAATTTATCATTAACACTTAAAAGAATATTTATAATTAAAATTGTTATCTTGCATAATCCATATGGCTTTATTCAAAAAACTAAGTTATTACAAATATTTATTAATTAGTTTTAATCTGATTATTATATTGGATTGTTAAATGTTAAATTAAAGCAAATTAATATATTATTATATTACGGTTAGTATAACAAAAATTTATCAAATGAAATAATTGCTGCTTGTTCTGATATATGTAATATTTTGAGAACGTTAACTGAAACATACTAATTCTGTTCAGTTGGATAAATGTTTCTATTAAGCTTGTCGGAACAAGAAGTTTATAATTGATAACATGTTTAGTAAATCAATAAGTTCATTGGCAAGTTTATAAGAATTTTATAGAACGCAACGTAAGGTGGAAATTGAACAGCGATTAAATTCTGATTTACTCACACTTTTGTTTAAGGTTTTTTCTGTAATAAGACAAAGCGGAAACAAATTACAATGCTGTAGCAAATGTTTGATCTAATTGGTGTAAGGAAAAAAAAACTTGTTTTTAGAATTGAGTATTATATAAGTTGACTAAGTAATATGTGATAACTGAAATGTTAAATTCATTAGAATTTATTTTGTATTACGTTACATTAATTGAAAAAAACTTTAAATTGTATAAAACATGTTTGTATGTAATGGTAATTTAAGCGCCGTACTATTAAAAATATAAACAAATATTATAAATTGTAAAACTAAAGATTGGTTTTAAAAAAAAGTTTTTTTAAATTTTTTTTTTAAAAATTGTGTAGACATTTGACATAGCATAAGCTATATCAAAGAAAATTGTAACAAGTAGGGTTGCTGTTTTGGGCTTTACGATATTAGAAGTCTCAATTTAATAACTCAAATAATAGTATTTGAAGCAGTTTTACAAATTTCATTTTAAATTAAGCATAAAACTACAGAATTGCTTAAAGAAATTGTTGTCTTGGGATACAGCAATAGTGCTTCGATTTTTTTAACTTTTCTTGTTAGCTTGACATAGCTGAAAAATGTCTTAAAACAATAAAAATCTTAGACAATTAACAATTCAGAAGCGACTGAATAGACGGACAACACCAAATATTAATTACAAATTAGAAAATTATTCAAAAAAAATTGTTTGCTAATTTTAGTTATTTGAAGAAGATTATTAATGTAAATCAAAAATAAAGTTCGTGAAAGAGCAGAACCTTGAGGAACACCAGCATTTATGATTTTCGGGTTAGAGTTAAAACTATCAATTCTAATTATATTTTTTTATTGTTTAAGATATTATTGATAGCATTTACAGGTTTATGATCAAGACCTATACAATGGAGCTAGTTGATAAGATTAGGATGCTATATCCTATCAAACGCTTAATGTAGAAAGTAATTAATTTTTTCAAATATGTTTGACAGATTAGACAATAATGCAATTGGTCTATAGTTTGTAGAATTAGACTTGTTTTTTTTTTAGTTATAGATTGAGCATTTGCATTCTTTCAACAGTCCAAGAATTTTTTTTTGTACGATAAAGCAATTTGAAGATTAAATTGAAAATTTTGAACTACTTTGCAATGAATTATTTTATAGACATTTATGGAAAGTTGAAAAATTTGATTATGTTTGTTTTTGTTCATTTTATTTTTTTTCAGATGTATTAAATTGATACAATGTTTACGAGCTTTTTATAATGTTGATAAGTCTGATCGGTGTATTTCATAAATGATTTTGCTTTTAATTATCTGCTTGTTTTGTCTGGTTTGAGTACAAGTACTTTGTTTTGGTTTTATAACAGAGAATGGAACAAATTTTGTATGACATTTTAAACAGTTTTTGCGAACTTTTCTGCTACAATAAGAGGATCCTCAGAGTATAAGACAATGAGTATCAAAATCAAAATTATTAAGATTTTTGTTTTATTTTTACTATGATAGAATGATGATAGATGAAGCGTGGTTTAGGTTTGGAAGTAATAGAAAAAAAAGGTTTAACAGCAGAAGCAATAAGTGAATCATCAAAATTTCCTAAAACAGCTTTGGAATGGTTGAAGTATACAGATCTAATAACCTTGGTTTACCATAAAGTTTTTTACGTGGAAAATAGTTGCTGAATAAGTTGAGTAAGATTGTGTGAAGCAGCAAAAATTATAGTTTGTTGTTTGGATAGTGTTGTAAAATAAGTCACTTATCCATTCAGTATTATGTACATCAACATCTCTTAACAAAAATTTTTTTTTTATGACTACTTTAAAAAAACTTGTCAAAACTTTCAGAATGATCATCAAAAAAATTTAGAATTATTTTATTTGGAGAACGGTATACGCCTATTACAAAAATTGTCTGAATATTTAGTTTAAAAAATAAGCTATTTTAACTGATTTTGTACTTTGTCAGTCTAGAAAATGCTTATTGTTTGTGAATGTAGGACTATAAAGCGTTTCTACGCAGCGGTATTTTGGTCCTATTGTGCATCTCTGTATGTTACGCCTCTTCTGTTCTGTTTTTTTAATAAAATCTTTACATTTATGCAAAGTGATTTTATTCATCTTGATTTTAGTTAACTTATGTCACCTTAAAAGAGATTGATGATTTGCCTTCTCTAAGTTTGGATAGTTTATGATAGTCTTGTTAAAAATAACTTTGAGTGTTTTTTTTCTTCATGTAACACATTTGTTATTTTTGGTCTGTTATGGATAATCAGTAGTTGATACGCTGCTTGTTTTGCTTCTATAGATACAATTAAGTACAATAGTGGCAGTGATAGCAGTGTTTCTTTGGAAACTGTGGAAATTGTTTTTATTGCTTTTGTTATTAGCAGATATTTTAAGATTTGTACTTAACCTATTTTAGTTGCCGTACTTTTAAAAATGGATTTTTTAAAACGTGATGGTGTGTCTAATTATGATAGTCTATAACCATCTAGTTATATTGGGTGTTATTTTCTATGCTCAAACCAAACAAATGTCAGACAAACAACTATTGCAACGAACACAAACGGCATTTGTAATTTGTACATATTTTTAGATGAGTTCTAATGGTTAGTTTAGAGTCTAGTGTGAGCCTTAAGTACTTTAGTTCTTTTATTATGCGGAGTGCGGTTTTATACATTTCCAGGTTTTTAACTTTTTGGTCCTTGGTCGTCTTACAAAAGAAACAATTGTTGAATTCATTGGGTTTTTTTATAGTTTTTTTCTTTTTGCACTATCTTTTAACAGTGTTTAGTGATACAGATTTAAAAAAAAATTAATTACCAGGATAGTGTTATTAATATTTGCAGTAGGTTGTCTATAACAACGCACTACAGTAGAGGTGATAACATATTGCCTTGTAAGTACTTTTTATCAAGTTTAGCTTATACAATTTTACTTAATAATGTGATTGATACAGTTTACCCAGTATCTAACAATAGGCGCTATTTCTTTTTTTTATTGATGTTGTAATCAATGCAAAGATAGTATTTTCAAAAAAAAAGTTTTCAAATAATTTCTTTTGAAGTATATTTTTTAGTATGTCTTTTTACATCTTCTAGCTGGTTGATCTATAGTTACTTTGCATAATATTTTTAATTGTGTTTCATATTTGTATTGGTGCATAAAGAATGTTAGAACTGGTCAGTAGGATTTAGGTAGAGCCATATGTGGATTGCTCTAGTTGTGGTATAAATACCTTAACTACTCTCCCGCAGCTTGATAAATGTAAAAGTGCTAAATTATTACATAATAGAATAGGATAGATTCTGTCAGTTTCTGGTGACTTGAATAGTTTAAATGTATCGATTTCTTATTTTTTTATGCTTTTATTTACTGTAGCATTGCCTTAGTTTTGTTTATTTTGTTTGTCTTGTTGTATATCAAGGTTTTTTTAGTATCTTCTGCAGGTTTTTTTACCGTTTCTGTATAACCTTCTTTGTTTGTCTAAAGGGATCTAATGTTTGCAGTACAATCTTTGCTTAGAACCTTCTGGAGGCAAGAACATGTGGGTTTGTTTTGTACGTCTGTGCAACATTTATTCTAGAGGTCCTTAATTGTTTTATTATAGCATTGTTATATGTTGTGATTTTGTTTTTGTATGAGACCCAGTTATCATTTTTCTTGGCATTGTTGAACAGTTTCTAGCTAGCCTTTGCTACGCCAAGCTTCTTATTCTACATAGTAATATTCTTAAGGTGTTTTTTTCTTTAAAGCTGTTTTTATGGAGTTAACAAACATGTTTGTTTGTCTCGTGACTTGTTTTTACTGCCTTTGGACAGCCTTTAATTTGACTAAGTAGTATTTTGTTATATGTATCCCAGTCAGTTTTTTTTTTGAGTTTCTATATTTTGGTAAGACCTTGTTTTTTATTCAATATTGCATCAAATGATTGGTTAAAGCTGCTGCATTTTTAAATTATTAAAGGTTAACTTACATTGTAATTATTATAGTTGCTGTACATACAATAATCCAAGTAATGGTCAACCAAAAAAAAAAAAATTAATGTAATTTAATTATTTTCACTTACGCTCAAGTAGGCATTTTTAAGTTTTTGGGCTTACTGGTGAGCAACCTATTAAAACAAAAATTTAACAGTTTTTGCATATTTTCTACTATCAGGCATTCTAAGTGCCATAACGAATTCATTCTAGTTGATTTGCATGGCTCTAAGTGGCAAGGCAAATGTCTTTTTTTGTAAATTGCAAAAGTTTAGCATTTCCGACTAAAATCTTTAAATCTCTGGTAGCATCAAATAAATTTAAATGGTTTTCTGATCATTTAAAATATATGCGACATAGTTTAGTTTTATTCAATATTGCATCAAATGATTGGTTAAAGCTGCTGCATTTTAAATTATTAAAGGTTAACTTACATTGTAATTATTATAGTTGTTGTACATACAATAATCCAAGTAATAATCAACCAAAAAAAAAAAAAATTATGTAATTTAATTATTTTGACTTACGCTCAAGTAGGCATTTTTAAGTTTTTGGGCTAACAGGTGAGCAACCTATTAAAATAGAAATTTAACAGTTTTTGCATATTTTCTACTTTCAGGCATTCTAAGTGCCATAACGAATTCATTCTAGTTGATTTGCAAGGCTCTAAGTGGCAAGGCAAATGTCTTGAATAAAAAATTATCGGCGACTTAAAATTATAGATCTGAGCCAACAACTATGGACAATACAGGACAGCGTAAAAGAACTTAATATTACTTTCTACTACTACACAAAATTGTAGTGATTTGGCGTATTACACCAGTAGTGTGCTGCATCAAAGATTAGGGGTTTGAATCTTTTAGCTGAAACTATTTTAAACGTTTATAACTTCTTCTGCTTCCCAACTTGCCTTTTCAGCGTGCAGATTTATGACTATTTTTTTTTTGTTTAGATTACATTAATAATCTCTACAGTGGTTTATTTAAAACTGTAAGTTTTCTTGCAATGTAAGTTGCCAGCATTACAGGTATATCATAGGCTAATGCGCCAACAGTGGCGGGAGTAGAATCTGATAATGTTGTACATTAAACAAACCCTAACAACAAACTCAAAGAAACGATTATTACTATGCAGCTTGACAAACAACATTAAAAATTAAAAAAAAATTTGACTAAAAATTACGCAACGGGCAAAACTTGATACATTTTGGACGCGAAAAAAAGATAATTTACCGGATCTACCAACTAAGTCGTCAATAATAAATAGGATGGCAATCAACATTTTTACGTATTTTTTGAAGTTTTGATTAAAACAATCAAAGATACAGCTACTTCTCTTCTTATAACCTTGAAACCTTCAAAGATTCAAAAAACGTCATTATTTTTTTTAAACTAGTTTTAATCACTAACAAAGAAGTGATGTGTCTTAATGAGACAATATCTAAATTGGAAGAGGAAGTAAAACTGCTGAAAAATGAAATCTAAAAAATATTATGACTGCATAATAATAATATTAATGATGAATCTAAAAACCAAGTAAATATCAGTGAAACATCAAAGTATTAGATAAGAAAAAATACTTCAAATAAAATAAAATCTGATTCCACCAAAAATAACTTGTCCCTGGAAATAAAAATTCAAGAAAAACGAATTGAATCTGATAAAAATAATAAAATATTTGTGAAAAATAAAAACGATGAATGGCAGTTTCATAAAAGGCGTAGATTTTATCATTATTATATCAGCCGTTTAGACAAGAAAACAGATGTTAAGGATATTATAGCACATCTAAAAGATATAAAAGTTGAAAATATCAAGTGTGAGAAATTGAATTCAAAATACCCTGATGAATATATGTCATTCAAGATCACAGCCCTTATGGAGTATGAACCCATCATTACGAACATCGAGAACTGGCCATGAAATGTAGGAATAAATCGTTTTTCCAGCCACGCAGAGAAGTGATAAATACTTCGTAAATATCTTAAATTTAAATATTCAATCGCTCAAACCAAAACAAAATCAGCTTAAATCATTTTTGTTAGAAATGAATAACAAATATTCAATTTTAAATTGTATAATTTAATTTTAAAAGTATAAAAAAAAAAAATTTTAATTATACAATTTAAAATATAAATACTATATGCAAAAGTAATTAACAACTATAAATATTCAATTGTTTGTCTATGTGAGAACTGACTTAGAGATAATGAAGCTATGCTTATAAAGATAAACAATCTTGTTACAATCTCACATTTTACTCGAAAGTTCTTTATTAATTACTCCACAATGATCTTATGTCAATTTAGTTTAAATTGTTGTACTGTTGAAATCAGTGATCTATCTGTAGAGAACGATTGTTAGATTGCTGCAGTAGCTATTTATGACAGTAGTTGTATTTTAATCACAGTATACCGGTCCCCCTCAGGTAAATTTAGGTATTTTTAAATGTGTTAGCTTTTAGCAGAATTAATTTTATTAAAACAATTATAGTTCAAGGAGATTTTAATATTAAATTTAATTGAGAAGATTGCAATAAGAAGACATTCTATACTTTTATGTTAGGATATGGATTGCATTCTAACTTTGATCTCTCAACCAGAAAAGATAATTGTATAGACAATACATTTACTAATATAATTAGTGAAAACGTATACTTAAATTCAGTTGACACTGAGTTTTTTGATCATATTTGTGTTGAAGTGTGCTACGAGTATAAATCAATTACAAATACAAAACAAAAAAACAATATAGTGAGACCCATTACTATTCAAGGTAAATTTTTGTTTTATAATTATATATCTGACGTACATTGGTCATTTATTCAAAACCTACTAACTGGCACTAATTATAAAATAAAAAGGTTTTACGATATTTTTGTAAATTGCAAAAGTTTAGCATTTCCGACTAAAATCTTTAAATCTCTGGTAGCATCAAATAAATTTATATGGTTTTCTGATCATTTAAAATATATGCGACATAGTTTAGTTTAGTTAATGAAATATGCTTAAACTCGAATGATGCTCAACTAAAAACTGAACGTAATTTATATCGAAAAAAATACAGAAATGCTGTTATGATATATCTGTAAATGATTTTAGTTTTTTTTTTGTTAGTATTGCCAGTGTTATGTTACATATTGGACATTGACCATAAAATATGTATGTTCTTAGAATTAAAATGTTAAAATGCATTTTTACATTTATGATAATTTCAAGAATGATGAGCATGAACACGTGTGGACACGTGCCATATGCAACATCAGCATATATTTTATTATATAACAGCTTGTAATTGTTTAAAAGTTTAGTTTAGTTTGAACATTGTAAGTTACACTCATAATCTAAAATAAATATAAATCAATATTATCTATACTATTTTTGACGCAGTCGGTAGGATATCGATTTCAATCGATACATCAACCCTACAATATATAAAGTTATACGATAGTGAAAAACAAAAAAAATAAATAAATAAATAAAACAAATTTAAATTTAAACAAAAAGTATAAGTGATAAACGAGAAGTCAAATATACATACGTATATACAAAGAAGAAATAAATAAATAACGCCATCCCAACGAATACGGACCAGGCCAAGACGAAACAGAAATAGCCTCCCCGACAAATACGGACCAGTCCAAGACAATGCAGAAACAGCCGCCCCTACGAATACGGTGCCCAGACCAGGAATATCTCCGACGAATACGGAGTATAGGTGCAGACAGAATAACAAATAAATGTGGCAATTGCCAATAATACTGTAATTCATATCTGATATTTTATGTTCATGTCCTTTAATTCCAACTCCTCAAATAATTAAAACAATTACGAATTAGAACAATTCTTTGATAGTTTTAATAAGTTAATAATTCACGTCGATCAAATAACAATGGCGGTAGCATTGCCCGTTTTGGATATAAAAAAATTAAGCATTATTCCCAATTTTGACGGAAATATAAATAAACTATTTCGTTTTATAAGCTCTGTTGAAACAATTTTAAATTATTATTGGAATCGAACTGAAATCGGTAGTTTTTAAAACCAATTATTACTTAGCGGAATTTTAAACAAATTAGGAGGTCGTGCTGAAGAAGTAGTCGCAATTCGCGGTATTACTAACAATTGGGATGAAATAAAAAAAACTCTAATTTTAAATTTCAGTGATCAGAGAAATGAAAATGCTCGTAATCAAGACTTTCATGAGCTATTCATTCAGTTAATAAATACCATTTGCAATTATATTGATTTACACGAAGAAACTGCTGCTGAACGTCAAAATAAGCGTATTTTCTTTAATAAACAAGCCTTTAAAACGTTTTTGGCTGGTTTAAAAGATCTTTTAGGCCCCATTATCCGAGCTATGAGACCCAATACGCTTGAAGTAGCTTTGCAATATATAGCCGAAGAAGATAATATAAAATATCTTCAAAAATCCAAATTATTCACAAAATAATGATCAAAAGTTCAATAGCACTAATAAATTTCATTAATCAACCACGTAAATTTAATAATTCTTACAACCCTCAATATCAGTCTAATCAATATATGATTATGAAATCAAACTTAGCATTTCCAAGAGAACCAATTAAATTTCAACAACGATACCAACATTCAAAACTATTTTACTAACTTGCGCGTTTTTGGAAAACCACAAACACAAAATGTCTGGAATAAAAAACCAAATAATATCATCAATATCAACCAACACCCATAAGTACTTCAACTCGAAATACAAACTCGCAATTTAGGCAATACAATCAATTTAAAAATAATGGACAAAGACCTAATTACGAGTCCGAAGAACTATTTAACACAGATTGTGTTGAAATTAAAATACCAATTAGTAACGATGAATCCAACGGACAAGAATTCTGTGAATCTGCAAGATAAATATGATTGTGAATCAGAAGACGTAAATTTTCAAGAGGCCCTTCCAAATTACCAACAGACGTAATCGAGTTTAATAATTCTAACGCGAACTTCCGTATTTAGCTATAAAAATCTCACCACTAAAATTATTAATTGATACAGGTGCAACAAAATTGTTTATTGACCCCGAAGTTGCATCTAAATATTTTAAAAACAAAATCATTAGTGACCTTTTTACAGTTTTTACATTCGCTTCATCATCGCATAAATATTCAATGAATATACTTGCTTTTCATGAGTTTAATGATAAAAGAAATTTAAAATTTTACCTATACAAATTTCATAATATCTATGATGGATTGATTGGTATTGATAATATAAAATTACTAAAAGTTTATTTAGATTTTGCAAATGCTAAATTAATTACACCTAATTCAGTCAATCAAACTCTGTTCCAACCCTCTTGCAAAAAAATACTTTTCCAAATTAAAATAGAAATAAAAAACGGCTAAATAATTATTCCAGAACAAATAATACAAAACTGTAAAATCCCTGAAACTTTGTCAATAGCTAATGATAACATGGCAATAGTTGAAATACTAAATAAAAATAATGAAGAGATCAATTTCACATTGCTTTCCCCTATTAAAGTTATCCCTTATAAATATTTTGAATGTTTTCATATGGAAGTACCCAATGAAAAACAAAAAATTAATATTGACAACCTGATTCGTTCATATCACATGAATACAGAAGAAAAACATGAAATTTTAAAACTCTGTAATAAATACGTAGATACTTTCCATCTGGAAAACGAAGGACTAACCTTTACTAACCATGTAAAACATAAAATAACCACCAAAGACAACGACCCTGTATATTCAAAAACCAGATCCATTTATACACAAACCAGAAGTACAAAAGCAAATAAAAACCATGCTTGTACAAAAAATCATTCGACCTAGTTGTTTTCCATAGTCCTCACCAATCTGGGTCGTCCCCAACAAAGAAGACGCTTCAGGAACCAAAAAATGGAGGATTGTCATCTACTTTTGAAAAGTAATCGAAAAGACTATAGAAGACCGTTAACTGTTGCACAATATTACGGATGTACTAGATAAATTAGGACGCTGCAATTACTTTAGCACCATCGACCTGGCAAGTGGGTTCCATCAGATTGAGAAGAGCCTCGAAGACATTCCAAAGACAGCATTCAACGTTGAGAATGGCCACAACGAATTTTTAAAGATGCCATTTGGCTTTAAAAATGCATCGGCAACGTTTCAACGCGTTATGGACAACGTACTGAAAGATTTAGAAAACCAAATATGTCTAGTCTATTTGGACGACATAATCGTGTATTCCACATCACTCCAGGAGCACATAATCAACCTAACTAAAGTATTTCAAAGGCCAAGAGAGACTAGATTTAAGATCCAACTTAACAAGTCTGAATTTCTGAAAAAGGAAGTGGCTTACCTGGGTCACATTGTGACTACGGATGGGGTCAAGCTAAATCCCGAAATGATTAAAGCTGTGCAAAGATATTCTATACCTAAGACAACAAGAAAAATTAAAAGTTTCCTTGGACTTCTTGGCTATTACCGGAAGTTCAATCGAGACTTTGCACAAATAACAAAGAATCTTACCTTATGCTTAAAGAAAGATGCAAAGATAAAACATACTCCAGAGTTTATTAAATATTTTGAAGACTGCAAGGATTTGTTAACCAACGAACCTTTATTGGTGTACCCAGACTTTCAAAAAACTTTTAACTTAACAACAGATGCAAGTAATTTTGCACTAGGTGCCGTTCTATCTCAAGGATCTATTGGAGCAGACAAACTAGTTGCTTTTGCATCAAGGACACTCAACGCTTCGGAGCAAAATTACAGCACCATCGAAAAAGAGTTACTAGCAATTGTTTATGCAACACAATATTTCCGTCCTTATCTTTACGGACGACACTTCAAAATAATTACCGACCATAAACCACTCCAATGGTTAATGTCACTCAAACAACCAAACTCCAAACTTATAAGATGGCGACTAAAATTAGAAGAATATGATTTTGAAATTTATTACAAAAAAGGAAAAGCAAACACAAATGCGGAAGCTTTTTCAAGAATCAAGATAGATACTAAAGAACATTTTAAAGATTCAGAAATTGATAACAATTCTACATGCGGCAATATTGATGAATTACCTATAACGGAAGACGCAGAAGAAACACCTTGCGACGTAGACACTAATGAAACAATTCATACCAACCTAGAAGAGCCAATACTAACTATACCTATTTCAGAGAAAGCACTTAATACGTACGATCATCAAATTAAAATAAGTTTTAGGCTACACTCTCCAGTTCCACCATTAATAGAACATATTTTTCTTACAAAATCGAGACTACATGCTCAAATATCAATTAACAATCTTAAAGAAGACTTTATTCAATTACTTAAAGAATACATTGATCCCAAATATCTTTATGCCATATATTTATCCGATGACAAATATATACCTAAACTATCTGAAATACTAAGAACAACATTTAGGAGTTCTTCTTATAGACTAGTAAAAAGTAATTTTAAATTAGAAGATATAAAAAATCAAGAACGACAATCAGAAATTATTAAAAATCTACACGAAGGTAAAACAAACCATCGTGGAATAATAGAAACAGAAGCAAAAATTAAAAAAAACGTACTATTGGCCCAATATTAAAATCGATGTAACTAATAATATAAACCATTGCGAAATATGTCAAACTAACAAATATGACAGAAACCCACCTAAACAAAAATGAATGATAACTCCAACTCCCGGAAAGCCATTTAAAATTATTCATATTGACACATTTTCAGTTAAAGGACAAAAATTTCTTACATTAATTGATACTTTTTCTAAATATAGCCAAGCATACCCTCTAATAGGTATCAGTGCGTTAAACGTAATAAAAGACCACCAAACATTATAACTATGGATAATGGATTCGAACTAAAAAATAATATTATGAAAATGTTTACATCTGCACATAATATAGATATTCATTATATTACACCGAGCAATCCACAATCAATCGGATCTATCAAACGATTTCACTCGACTCTGATTGAACATTTAAGGATAATTGCAACAACTCATTCACAGTTAGACATTCTTAACCAAATGCCATATGCAATATTAGGCTATAACTATTCAATACATTCCACAACCAAACAAAAACCTATTGACATTATAAACGGGTACTTTTGAAAGTAAAGAACTTTTTGACATCAATTTAAATGAAAAATTTATTAATAATTATATAACTTGGCATTGCGAAACTACGAAAGAAATATATAAGAAAATCAATGAGTATTTAATCAATTCTAAAACTGACAGAATTAAAAAGTGCAATATTGAACGTGAAAAACCATTAACTTATACTCCCAACACTAATGCATATCATAAAATTACTTCAAATAACAGAAATAAACTTTGCTCAAAATTCCGAAAAGAAAAGGTTGTAGAAAACCATGATATTAAAGTAAAAACCGCAACAAAACTCTTCATAAACAAAATTTTATAGACCAAATTGCAATTAAAACAAAAAATTGCAGGTTCACCATCCTGTGGCTAGTATCAGCCCAGAAGATAAAGATAACTAACATGGAGGACAATCCTGGTATTCTCCCCTTCAAAGTAGGCGAGGCAAAAATTTGAGCAAAATACCATACCTTCATTCACTATTTTGACCTATCACCTATCGGACAACAAATTGATATTATCAATAACCAATATGAACACATCAAGAATATAATTAATGAAGGTCTGCAAACAGACCATTCTTATTTAAAAGAAGTTCAAAATTTTTATCAAGCTTTGCAATTTCAATTAAACTTAGCTTTACAAAATTATGATTCAATAAACCCTACAAAAAAAAAAACAAAACTTGGCATTATTAATGGATTAGGTACAGTAATTAAGAGCATAACAGAAAATCTAGATTCAGTTGATGCTATCAAATATGATGAAGCCATTAAAAAATTAGAAAACGACCATCAGAATTTAATATCTCAATTAATTTCTGACATGTCTTTGAAGAAAATAATACTTGAAAATTATAATACAACAATTAGTCTAATTAAGCACAATCAAGATATAATAGCAAATGATATCAATAGTTTAAGCACAAGCGTCTACAAATTTATCTTATCTAGCTTTGTATAATTGCATTAAATAACATTTTACAATTATTAAGTGATTTAGAAAATGCAGTTACATTCTCAAGACTTAAAATTGTTCGTAACAGTCTTATTAAATTGGAAGAACTTAAATATTATGAAATTCTCAAAACTAATTCATACTGTTCAGGCAATTGAATTGTTTTTATTATTCACTTTCCAATCATGCATCCTAACGAATACTCGTTTTACCACCTATACCCTATTCCAACAAAGAACAACACCATAATCGTGCCTACTAACACCTTCCTGCTCATGAACAAAAATACGTATCAGTATGCATCAAAACCTTGCAACAAGGTTCATTCTATATTCTACTGCACAGAAAACAATTTGATTGATGCATCCGTAAAAGAAGATTGCATACATCAACTTCTACAAATTCTTTCAAATTACGAAAGTTGCCAATCAAAAATGGTTTCTATCAAGTCTAAAATAATCGAGCAAATAAACGAAGCTCGTTACATCGGAATATTTCCTACTGAAACAAAAATCCAAACAAAGTGTAAACAATCAGATTTTAGAATTTTAACAGGCACATTTTTCTTCACAATTCCACCTGGGTGTTGCTTCCAAACATCGAAATCAACCTTTATTACTACCAGAAATTAAGACCACTTGACAAGCTATTCCATAGGGAATAGATAAGCTGATATTAGAAGATATATCTTTAGACGAAATCCACCAATTTCAAAAGCTAGAATCATATTAAATCAACCAATGTAAGCAATTACGAAACTTACTACGTATCAGCACCAATATATATACATTGGATATAAAACTATTAAACCAAGGATGTAGAAAATTCAACCGGATGCAAACCTTCGAATAGAAACACAGCCCAGCCAAACAGAAGGATTTTCCATTCCTTGAAAAATTCTTCCTTCAAAGGATGGAGGTGTTATGTTACATATTGGACATTGACCATAAAATATGTGCTACATTTTAATTCACACGGTTTATCTGTTCTTAGAATTAAGATGTTAAAATGCAATTTTACATTTATGATAATTTCAAGAATGATGAGCATGAACACGTGTGGCACGTGTTATGCAACATCAGCATATATTTTATTATATAACAGCTTGTAATTGTAAGTTTAGTTTAGTTTTAACATTGTAAATTACACTCATAATCTAAAACAAATATAAATCAATATTATCGATACTATTTTTGCAGCAAGCTTGTACAAACGTTACCTGTGTTAAATACTGACCCTTTGATTTTAATGTGTAGTTCTTGTAATGCCTTATTTTTTTTTTAATTTTAGACATGTAATTTTTAATGAGGTTAGAGCTGCTATTGATAAAATAAAAAATAGTAAAAGTTCCGATTTTTATGGAGTATCGACAGAACTTATTAAAACTGTTAAAAATGTTATAATCAAACCAGTTACTAAGGTATTCAACTCTATGTATTGATTCTAATAGTTTTTCTAAACTATTTAAAATAGCTACTGTAATTCCTGTTTTTAAAAAAGGAAATATAAATTTACCAGATAACTACAGACTGATCAGCTTCTTGCCGGCATTTTTAAAATTATTTAAAAAATGATTAGTTGAGCAACTATTTAACTTTTTGAAGAAGAAAATTTGTTTAATAAAAATCAATAGGTTTTAGAAAATATTGCTCAACTACGGATGCATTAATAAATTTGCTGCAAGAAATTATACTTATTAGAGAAAGAAGAAAAAGTCACTACTAGTTATTTAGACCTAAGCAAGGCTTTTGACTGTGTTAATTATAGCATTTTACTTAGAAAACTGTATATGTACAATGTATCACCAAAAAGTTGCAGAATTATTAAGTCGTATCTGTTAAACCGGACTCAACAAGTAAAGTTTGATGATGAAAAATTGGGCTTTCTTAGCTTAGATACTGGTGTTCTGCAAGGGTCTATACTTGGACTTTTGACAGTTGATGAAACTGCTGAATTACATACAACCTTACTATCTTTTATTTCTAAGTGGTTTTTAAGTAACTAGCTTAACTTAAATGACACTAAAACTGTAAACATGACTTTTAATTTAAGATCTAGTAATAATACTGCAATCTGCACAAAATGATAGCGCTTTAAGATGGCATGTTTATGAAAAAGCTACTATAAAGAAGTTGGCTAGTGATGTGTTTGTTTTAAGAAGTCTAAAGAACTTCATAAATTTTGGTCTCTTGACTTGCCATCTTTCAAAGTTGACTTGTATATAGCATTCTAATATGGGGTCATTTCCCGGGACGCCGTGGTCTTTTCTCAATACAAAGACGAGCAATATGAGCAATTTGTGGTCTTGGATTTAGAAATGACTGTAAACAACAATTTGTCAAATTTCAACTTATGAAGCTATCATCTTTATATATTTTTGAGTGTTTAAGATATATAAAGAAAAATTTACATTTATTTGAAACTCATAAATCAGTCCACAATTACAATACTAGAAGTCAAGACAAGCTTTGCTTTAAATTCTTACGATTAGAAAAGAGTAGAAATTCTTCAAACTGTTTTTGTGCAAAATTTTACAATTTTCTCTTTACAAACATAACTGAACTTTTAATGAAACCATTTTTAATCACAGTTAAAAAATTGCTAACAACAAATGCATTTTGTAGTTGGGATGAATTTTTATTATATTTTAATTGATTTTGGTTTTTAAATTCAACTATAATTCTTTTTATTGTTTATAAATTGTATATTTTACTGCTGTTTTATAATAATAATAACAATAATAATAATAATAATACTTTATTCACGGTATATACAAAACCATTTACATCTACATCATTATATACATAAATAACGATACAATATTACAATTACACAAAAATATATAAAAGAATATTGAAAAATAAAACCATAGAAAAAAGTATACATAAATAAAAACAAAATATAAAATTATTCATCAACACATTTTAATTGACACTTAAAACTACATTTTGAAACACAAAATAAATCAACATTATTAGAGAAACTATTTGCAATTCTACACATTCTACCAATTGGATTATTAAATCCATAATTGTTAGAATGTATAGATTCTCTAAATAATGGAGACTGTCTGGTTTGGCGATTATTGTTGGGGACTTGAAATGGAAGAGTTACTAGTAGCTCTTGGCAATCAATCTCAGACATCATTAGTCCACGTAAAAATGATAAATCGGCTTTTTTCAGCGGCGGAAGATTATATTGCAATGCAATGAGGTTAAAATCGTAATTTTCGGATAAAATGCCTAATTTGTACGATAATAAACGAAAAAGATGATATTAATTGACGGAGTTATCAAAGTAGTTAGTTTGCTTATGTATATATTAAAAAATATAAGACTCAGTCCCCTGAGTCCTATATTTGTTTTGAATACGTTCTATATTGCATATATGAACGCTGTAGAATGGACACCAAACTGACGGAGCGTACTCTAAATGAGAACGTACTAAAGCGCAATAAAGTAATTTGAGTGTGCTAGGAGATAGGTCAGTAGACATTCTGTAAACAAATCCTAACATTTTCATAGCACGGTTGCACATATAGTTTATATGCTCAACAAAAGTTAATTTTGAATCAAAAATTACGCCCAAATCTTTTATTTGTGTAACATGTTCCAAAACATTATTATCAATAGTATAGTCAAACGATACTTTACTTAAAGTTCTGTTGAAGCTTATCGAAAAACATTTATTTGCGTTAAACAACAAGTTATTAATAAGACACTATAAATGAACAGAATCTAAATCATTTTGCAAACTAATGCAGTCCTCGATAGATGATATTCTTTTATAAATTTTAAGATCGTCAGCAAATAAAAGATAAGACGAAGAATTAATAGAATAAACAAGATCATTAATAAAGAGTAAAAACAGAATTGGTCCACAATGAGATTCTTGAGGAACCCCAGAAGGAACAACAATTGGTTGTGATAAAAAGTTATTAATTTTCACACACTGTGTACGATTTTCCAAAAAGCTCGACAACCACGCAACAACAGATTTATGAAAACCCAAAGCCCAAAGCTTAGCAATCAAAATACTATGATTAACGCGATCAAAAGCCTTTGAAAAATCTGTGTAAATAGAATCTAGTTGAACTCTTGATTGAAAGGCATTCAAAAGATCATTTTCGTAACAAAGAAGATTTGTAAGAGTAGAACGACCCTCGCGAAACCCATGTTGCTGTTCCACTAAAATGCTTTTGCACATCCATTGTATTTGACCAGTTACAATTTGATCAAACAACTTAGGAATAGCAGACTGGATGCATATACTTCTATAATTAGTAATATCCTCCTTAGCTCCAGATTTATGTAAAGGCATAATGTAGCTTTGTTTCCAAACTGAAGGAAACTTGGCTTCATAAAAAATAAGTGCAATGGCATAGAAATTGAATAAATACATTGTTTAAACAGCATAGATGGAACACCGTCCGGTCCAGTGCTAAAGTTACATTTAAGGTTCTCAATCCCTTTATTTTTAACATATCTACTGTCATGAATACTACTATTGTAATTATTTCTATTTTTACTTTATTTTTTAATTATGTATATGAATGTTATGTAATGTGTAAGCTATTATTAGCAATAACACCAATAAACTATTACTATTACTATTAGTATGATCACATAGTATTAGCTAATACCAATACACCAAAACTGCCAACATTTAACTGTTTTTAACTAGCGTAATTTAAGTTTAAGCCTTATGGCTGTAAAAATATTTTGGTTACATTTCAGAAATTAATGACCATGAGCTGTCGAAATGGTTTTACAAAATTGTATTGGTTTATAAGGGCGGGTCAATGACTTTTTAAATGAAACACAGGTTTTTGGATAAAAAATCATTTTACTTTTCAACGTAGTATCTTTTGAGTTTTATGCATTTTGTGCAATGTTTCTCCAATTTTGTTATCTCTTCCAAAAGTAATATTTGTTGAGGTCATCAAAATAGGTTATTGTTAAAGCTGCTGCATTTTTAAATTATTAAAGGTTAACTTACATTGCAGTTATTATATTTGGTCAAACATTCAATTTAGTAATGGTCAACCTGGAAAAAATAGTTTTTTTAATTTTATTTTCTTACTTATCTTAAAGAAAACATTTTTTAGGCATACATTTAGAGACTAAACTAACAGCTAGCAGATTAAATAAACGCAGTAAACAATTTTAGTTTAGGTGAGCAAACTATCAAAACAATTAACAAAAATTTTTCAACATGCTTTTAAAACTTATAACTTTGTTATTTTGTTTGGAAACATTTTTTATTTATTATCTTGAGCTAGTCTAGATTTCTAGATAAGCTGTTCAGATTGCATAGCCATGCAATAAAATTGTTTGATTCTGTTTTCTACACTGCGGATTGTTGTAATTCGTTCATCAGCAACAAAGTACTTTTTGATTCTTTTCCTAAACATTTTAATGTACAAATACAAGGTTTTTTTATATTTTTGAGCCAATATTGGGTGCGCCGTGGTTGAGAATGGGTAAGACATGAATAATAATATTTTGTTTCAAATTTGTAAAATTTATATACACACATGCTTATGACTAATTAGTGTCAAGTTTGAAGTAAAAAAAATATGTTCTTGTTGCGGCACGAGGTAAGTTATTTGTATTATTAAGGTGACTATACGATAAATCTATAAATTAGTTTAAACTACTAAGTAACTCTAAAACTAAAATTGGTTTTTTAAATAATAATTATATATTACTCTAAATCAGCAATCTACAACCAGGGTGAAAAATATTATTGTACTTTATTAGGGGATCAAATTTTCTAGATTTTGCTTTACGTCACAGATCTTTAATTTATTCCAGTTGCGTATTAATTCAAAACATAATCAAATTTTCAACCATTATTTTACAAATGTTTTTACTTAAATTTTTCTAAATTAAAAGTTTTTTAAATGTGTATTTTACGATTATTTTGAAAACGTAGCGAGACAGACAAAAAGGATATTTAGATTTTTATAGTTAAGTTATAAAATGTACTTAAAGTTTTATTTTTTGTCTCCATTTAGGAAATACCTTGTATACTTATTTTGTGATGGCTTCCGGTGACTAGTAAATAATTAATTAAATTAACAAATAATGGTTGCTCATAATTATGGTACTTTATGCAAGCTTATTGTGTATCTAAGAATTTGTTGTTTTTTGTAGTTTTACTAATTTGTTTAGATGTTGAATAATAATGATTACCAAACTGTATTAAGATTAATTTTAACTTTGATAATATAATAAAACTATTTTGGTAAGTACGATACAAAGTGATTTTTAGTTCAAAAACATAAGAAAGTTATGTTAACTATTGGAACAATTTAACCAAATATTAATAAATCAAATAAATGCAAGTTTTATTTTATTGAAGAAATAAAAGAAAATGTCTGTATTGCTTAATTAAACAATATAAAAAAATTTAAATTTTGTATATTAAATTACTACAAGTTTTCTTTTTTTTAATTATTGCTTTTGTTTTTGTTATTTTTTTACTGTATTTTTTGCCCTCTCTTTATTTTGCTACATTCTGTATATATGTTCTATAGTTTTAATAGCACTTTTACACATTTTGTTTATTTAGAATTTGCACTTTGTTTTCTTAACAATTGAATTTTGCAATAAAAATCTGTTAAACAATTTATCAGTTTATAAATATACATTACATAAAATACAAATGTATATTATAAATGTAATATATTTTACTTAACTTATATTTTTTATAAGCAGAATTATTATTAATGTTATTTAATAAAAATGATGTACTATTACTTATTATAGTATTTTAAGTATGCAATTTGAACTATGTTTATGCATTTACTTACAATACAGTTTTAGATTCAAACCATTCAACAATAAATCAATACACAATTACTTAATAATGTTTCCTCAAACCGCAATACACTTTTCATTACTATTATTACATACAAGTTGCAATCACCACCAATCAATTGGTATTCTGTAAGCAAAACAAATTTTCATAGAACCCTGTCGTGTTGTACAGGCATTAAAACATAGAAGACCTCTTTGTTTAATATTCCGAGCTTAGGAGTAACGAATGTCGCCACGACATGCAATTTGCAGCTGTTGCTTTTGTCCATTTATTCCTTAATACATACAATAGTTCTCAACGACAAGTAATAAATAGTAACATGCAATGCATACAATTACTTCATTTTAAGTTATTACAAGTTATGATACAATTTATCAATTATGTAATACGATCTGTTTATTGGTTGTTTTAGATTATCAAATTAAAATAGTTTCTTGGTAAAATGGAAACCCATTTCAAGTTTAGATAGATTCGAATAGATTTTCTCATTACACGTACACAATTGAACTCTAAACTTATCACAGCTAATGCAAACTTATACAATTTCCGCAGATGTGTACTTAGATTAAATTATCATTTTTGTATTACTCAGATAATGCATTTAGTATTTGTTTTGGTGTTAAAACTTTTAATGTGTTTGGAACAAAATTAGAGAATTTAGCACTTTAAATCAACGCAAAGAGATAATGAAAATGTTTTTAAAACATTGAAATTGATAGATTTGGTTTTACAATTTAAAATATTTTTATAAATATTTTGATGTTTAATTCTTTATATTTAATTTATTTTAATTTATTTTTTGTTTAAGTTTTTGTTTTTTGACTGACAACAATTAACTGTTTATGTTGTTTATAAGACACACAAATGTTTACTGACATGCCAAAAACTGAAAATAACTAACACAAGGTACTACTAGACTTTTGGGTTAACTTAAACTGGCAAAAAAAATTAAAAATTTACAGTATAAAGTGTTGTGCAATTTGTTTTGAATTTAAATGATTAGTTTATGCAAGCGTTTTTTTTGTTTTTTGTTGTTTGTGATTTGAACTTGTAGTTAACGCAATTTTTCAAAAAGTTTTGCCTACACAAAGTGAACATTTGAAACACCACTTTACTATCTGCACTGAAGCTTTACAAGAATGTTATCATTGTATATGCAGTATTATGGTCTGAGAACGCTTTAATCCAACTGGCATACTATTGGTTTTTGATTTAATTATTTATTTTTGATTTTTTTTTTAAATACTGAGATATTATTGTTACAAACCTTTTAAAAAATGTTAAACTAAAAAAAAAATAGTATTGAATTTGTTGTCAGTTTTTAATTTGCATCTTTTAGACAACACTAGACGGACAGCAATAAGGTGATGTACAATTTACATTAACAAACCTAAAAGTTTAAACTTCAATCTAGTGAGGTACTTACAGTCATTTATTTTACTACATTACCCTTTACATTTGCAATCCCTATGATTCGAAACATTTTTATTGGTATTTTCTTACGTAAAATCTCTAATCCAAGGCTGCCGCATTGGTTTTTAACATTTTTTTTTTTTAATTTTTTAATAAACATTGAAAAACGCATTTTTGGACGGCGAAGTAGTTTTTTGACTAAAAATTGTTTTTTTTTGTAACCATTAGATATGAGATAGTATTTTTTTTTGTAACTATGTCGTTCTTGCATGTTGTTCAGCTAAGATTTTATTGTTTTCTTTTGTGACATAAAAAATCAGACAATGCTCAAAACTTTTACAAAAATAACGTTGCAACATATTTGTAGTTTTACGAGCAACTACTATGACTTGAAATTTGACTGATTTTTATTTGCTAGTCTCTGATTAAACTAGAATCAGAGTTACTGTCAATAAAACTGCCGCAAGAGTAACAACAAATAATTGTCAGTATTTTAACGTTATAATGTTGCTGGCTGCAAAACTTTTTGCAGTTTTATTTATATTTAAAAATGAATTGAGTTACAACAACACCCAACGCGTCTATATATTTGAATCATTGTACAGTCTATAAACTACTTGAAAAATAAACACTGCATTTTAAAATTAAATTTTATTACAATCTTACTAACCGGTTGGTATGTTATGAATGAGACGATTACAAAAACATTACCTTAATTTTATGGAATCAATCAAAGCAACAAATGAATTATAACTATTAACATAGTTACAAAATAAAATTTACTTCTACCATTAAATTAGGTCATCTGAAGAAATCCAAGTCTACATTTTTTTATGAGTTTTTGCCGCTTTAACATCAACAGCTGCATTAACCTGTCCTTAATAATTCATCTATTTTACAAGAAACATCTGATACCAAAGGAAACAATTGAAGCTACTAAATAGCAAACAGTAGTCTTTGTAAAGGTTACAACATTCAGATGAGTTTAATAGGCAACATAGCGTGCTACTATTGTTCTACCTGTTACAAAAATTAAATTGCTGCCATCAATCATCTATGGCGAGAAAGCGTCTTCAATCAACTAAACTAAAAAAGTATTAAAATTTTAAAAGTTTTTTAACCAGCAATAGTCATTAATTACCTGCGTACTATTTTTTATTTACAAAAGATAATTACATGTTTCAAATTAAAAAAACTTTTTCTTAAAATTGTCTTTTTTGCAATTTAAATCATTTTGCCAAAGATAGAACCAAAACTGAACTGACTGAAATACATTTTAGTATACGTTTAGCTCATATGATCTAACTAAAACAGAGAAATAACAATTAAAGTGGAAACTGATTAAACATCAAATATGTTACTACAATTCTACAGATGTTGTGGTCATTGTAGTATTTTGTTAGTTTATTTTTGTTAGTTTATTTTAGTTTCAAGTTACATTGTTTTATAGTAGTATATTAAAAAAATCTTTGATTGTAGTAGCTATTACCATGTACAATTCACACAATTAGCAGCCACAAGGACTTGGACAGCATGGAAGGCATACTTGTCGCTTAGATAATAGGATTGGTATCCATGGTCTTTATGCTTAAAGTACAAACATTTATTGCTTTTGATCAGTTTTATCTAATGCAGGTTTGTTTATGTCAAGGAACAATGTCACCTTAGTACCTGCGTAAGGTAATAGTCAACTTTACTATGGATCCAGACCTTTTTATCTGCTATAAATTGGACTGTGCGGGTTTGCTGATACCACCACTTAATACGCATTCTTTTGCCATTTCTCTTACAGCTATTTCACCGCTTAACTCTTATCAAAGCATCTTTTTCAGACCGTTGTCTTAACTTGCACTTCAAGATTCAACAGCTTTGTGTTTGCAACTGCTAGAAGGCGCTGTTTTATATACGCTGTTGACTCTCTAACTACATTTCCTTGTCAGGGTTTTCAAAACTCAATCCTAGTTGCTTTTTTGCTACATAATGCCTTTTCTTAATGTTTGCTTCATAGAGCACTATGGAGGAGACTACAGAACACATCAGCCGCCTGGTGGAAGATTGCTCTCCCTTAGGCTTTGTTTTGTGTTTTCTTGCATAGTTTTAGCACGTATACCTTAAATTTATTTATATAGCGTGACATCAAAGTTCCTAATCCAACATTTTAACTTGACGGTGGTTCTTGATACTGCCATATTTTCTTAAGCAGGATATCACTACAAGTTTTTTTCTTTTTTGGAGATAATTTTAAATTAAGCCCGTATATGTTTTGTTCTATGAGGACAAGAGCACAGTTTCTTGTCTATTCAAACTTACTTCTAGAGCGCTTAGTGACAATTATTGTCAGGTTGTCGACGTAAGCTACTTTTTCAACACATATAGACAGTTTTACTTCATCAAGAATGTTTAAATTTGACTAACATTTTTCAAAATTTGTATTGCTGCTTGCTGAGGATTTGGTTACTCTAAAAAACTTCTAATAGCTTTCTTACGATAAAGTGCTTTAATAGTTTCTCCGCTAAAGGAAACATATAGAACAAAACTCTTTTGCATTTACTTTACCATTTATATTGTTAAATAGAACAACTTTTGACTTTTTTCTTATTTCAAAAAAATTCTGTTTTATAAGCATTTATCAAACTGGCCGCGTTATAGTAACGTTTTGGAGCACCGTTCTACCTGCGCTTTGAGAATTTTTACAAGAATCCCATCAATACTTAGTAATTTTTTGGATTGAATCTATTTTGAGACTTTATTAAACTTGCCTTTTTAGAACGAAAGCTTGAGACTACACAAACTACTTCTTTCTTAAAAAAGTTCTAATTATTTTTCTTGACGGATTTGATAAGACTTTTTAAATTTTTTTGCAACTTTATAATATATTTTTATAAAGATCTAAAAATTATACCCTGGGATAACATACATAACGTCAATAACATTAATGATAAGATCCAGTTTTTTAACAATAATATTACTGATCTTCTAGACTACCATGCGCCTTACAAAACTGCTCGATTCACTCGTAAAAACTTACCTTGGATAACAGATAACATAAAATTAATGATAGAACTTAGAGAAAACGCACTTAAAAGATTTAAAAAAAGCAAATTAGAACAGCATTGGGAGTATTACAAAACCCTTAGAAATTTAACTACATTTACAATAAAAGCAGAGAAAAAAGCATTTATGGAGTATGTACTTTCTACATCAAATCAAAAACAAATCTGGCAAACTCTTAAAAAATACAATATTTACAACAAATCTTAATCCGCCGAAATTCCAGAACATCTCAAAGATGTTAACAAAATAAACCAGTATTTTGTAAGAAAAACATCTGAACGATTTAAATGTTATTCCGTCAACTCAATCTGGTTTTAGGCCCGGTCGTAGCTGTGCTACAGCAATGGCGCATATCACAGACGACATTTTAAAACCAATAGATAAAAAGCAAATTACTATTTTAGCATTAATAGACTATTCTAAAGCTTTTGATTCTATTGACCATGAATTACTGTTTGCTATTTTAAACTCTGTTAGGTTTGGTCTTGATACAATAAAGTTTTTAAAATCTTATTTATGTCATAGAACACAAAAAGTGGCAATTGGAAAACAAATATCCAATGCAATAAGCATAACTAAAGTGGTACCTCAAGGGTCCATACTTGGTTCACTATTGTATATAATCTAAACTTTTTTATACCTAGCAAAAACTATATTTAGCTCAAAATACCATCTGTACGCAGATGACACACAAATATACATATCTTCTGATTTAAGTACAATGAGGCAATCTATAAACGTCATGCAAGACGATCTAGATCATCTAATAGCTACGTCAACAGATCATTCTCTTGAAATTAACGCTTCTAAATCATGTTTAATGATATTTGGGACAAAGAAATTAAGAGAAAAGGCATTACAGAACAACATATTCAACAAAAAATCTTGGGCTTAATATTGATTTTGATTTTCGATTTAAACAACATTTAAACAAAATTATCCAAAGGTCGTTTGCAAACCTTAAACTACTCTATTCTAACAGATTTTACTTAAGTCAAAAGTTAAAGGCAATGTTATGTCAATCCTTGGTACTCTCACATTTAAATTTTTGTGACACAGAGTATGGCCCGTGTATTACCAAACAAGACATGAACAGATTTCAACGCGTTCAACTCTGCTGCATTAGATTTATATTTGGCATACGTCGTCCAAATAGTGTTAGCCATAAATTAGCGGATTTAAAATGGCTAAATCTAAAAAACTCTAGATATTTAAACTCTGCATTTATGTATCATAAAATTTTAACTACAGGTATTCTAACATAATTATTTGAAAAAAATAAATTTTTAGGTGATTTTCATCATATAAACCTACGAAACACTAATGTGACATCTAGAGCTAGGACTTATATGCGTATAAAACTGCAAAATAAGCGCATAAATAAGCATTTAAAATTATCAAAATAAGCATTAAAATTTTTATTTCTCGTATAAAACGCATTAAAAAATATTAACTCTTAATATAATAATAATAAACTAAACGAAAAAAACAAAAGTAAAATTCAATAAATAATAATAGTTTGATAATAATAATAATGAACATAATTTATTTTTAAAAAAATTAACAATAAAAGGTTTTTTCAAATTTTCCTTTAAAAGGGACCTTCTTCTGCCAACAAAGTCGGGCAATAATCGGTCATGCTCGAGTGAGGAGCATGGGTCATACATGACCATGATTATTTTAAAACGATTGCATATGTCTTTTAAAAAAATATTTTATTAACTCTTAAATTTTTATGAAATCGAAAATTGCTTAAAATAAGCTGAAATATCCACAAAAATGCCAAAATAGGCAAAAGTACTTAAAATAAGTATCAAATATGCATAAAAATTATGAAAAACATATAAAAAAATTTAAAATATGCATTAAATATGCATAAAAACTAAAATATGCATAAAACCAAAAACAGGCAAAATAAGCCAAAATAAGATGGTGCCATTTGCTTTACTTTCTTATTATTCGTGGAGATATACATTCAAAATTGATATACATATAATATTGGCAAAAATCATTACGCATATAAATCCTAGCTTTAGTGATATCAATACCAAGGCACAACTCACAAATTTTCAAAAGATCATTTCATTATAATATTGCATCTCTTTATAATTCCTTAACCGCTAATTTTAAACATTATAGCATTTTTAATTTTAAATATAATTTAAAAATATATTTGTTGAAGCAGCAACATAGTATTAGATAATTTTAATTAGTTAGTAATATGTAACGTTTTGTCTTTTTTTTATATATACATATATATTTATATATTTACTTTTAGTATTTTAATATTTTGTTTTTATGTAGTTATGTGTTTTTTTTAATTTTATATATTTTAACTATTCAATCTGATCATGTACCTTACTATCGATACTATTTTTTTTTTCTGTGACTTTTTTGACAATAAAAATCATTTATTATTATTATTATTATTATTATTATACATTTTTTTTAGCCCTAAATAAGTTCTCGATTCCTGTGGCGTTAGCTTGTCCTTCGTGCCCGGTTGCATCCCGCTTGCATTTTAGCGGATTTATCATTTCACCAGTACTTTTGTAGATACTCCTTTTCAGTGAGATATAAATGGCAGAAATGGCCTATACTCTTGCTAACCCCACTTTTGTTCCTATCTTCTTAAATTTGCCAAATACTGTTTCTTACCGTTTCCTTGAAATTACTTACTCTTTTTCTTTTAAAGTTTCTTGATGGGATGGTGGTTACTGCTGCATTTATTTTTACCAACTGCTATCCTGTTTTTAGCTAAATAAGCATAGTCTATGTGCAATTGGACACTCTGCTTTAGGCTTACTTTGTAAACAAACGGTTTTTCTTGTCTTCAACGCTGCTACCCTATAAGAAACACTTTAGGTTAAAGTTCTCATTTTCCCCAATTACGGCGTTCCTTGGCGCACTCTCTAGCTGTTGGTATGTGCTCTCTAACACAGTGGCAAGGTCCTGCAGCGTTTTATTTGGCAAAGCATACCAAGACACATTGAACCTCCCGCCTAAGCTACACCTGTACAAAACCTTTCCGCTTATCTTGGTTTTGAATCTCTAGCCTACTGCTCTATTGATCAAGCATTACCCTCTCGCCGCTTGCAGGTTGAGCTTGGAGATCAAGGCAATATCTGCACCGTGATGCATTGGTAGCTACGGCCGACTTGTTCAGGTTTATCTTGACAACATTTATTATTTCAGTGTAGAACTACTCTTGTTCTTTCTCACACTAACAAGTTGCAATGACCAGTCTATTATTATTCAACTTATGAAGGGCTTTTTTAATTTTTTTTTACCTTCATTGCCTTATCAATTTCCTATACTAGGACCTTTTATGTTCTTTTCAAAGACTTTACCGTCACATCTATCTTATGCTCTCTGTTAAAAACTTCTATGAAGGTATTGAGGAGTATTCCCCACTGTGTAATTTGAGCTTTATTTAGTCCCATTTGCATCCAAAATCTTTATTTCAATCGTTTACACGTTAATCTAATTTTAGCACTTTTGGCCTTTACACGTCAAAAGTTTTTATTTTGGACTATTTTTTTTGGTAACTTTGGCTTAGTTATCATTTTTTTCTTTTTTATGCGGCACGGACATCACATCTGATCTTTTAGACCTGGGAGTATGAACCATATTCTTACACCACCAACAATTTATCCAGTCTTTTCTTTGCACCACAATGAACCACAATCGACAAGAAGTTTTTAGCTTGAGGTCTTGGCCATTGTTGGTACCTAGCAGAAAAGTTTCTGTCACTAGATAGATGCTCATTCTCTATCTCAGCACTTGCTTTTTAAACTATTGAACTATGCTTTTCCACATTTTTCTATATCATCATAGTTTCTTCTGCTTTTTTTAGCAACTTTTTTTATTTGTCTCGTTTGCACTGCGTTTACACAATCTCTTGCACACTTCACACTCGTTAAAAAACAAACCATCACCCACCGTAACTGTCCTATGCATACAAGCGTGCTTACATCCACATCTGACTCTTTATTCTGGTTTCTCTTTTGTTAAAATTTTTTTAAATTAATATTTTTAGTTTAACTTGCGTGTTGCATGCGACTTGTTGGCTCAATTGCTGTGAGACCTTAGCTATATTTATTGTCTATCGCCTCAATGAACCGTTGAGTAACATTGTTTATTTTCTTTTTAACTTTTCTTTTTTTTTTTTGGAAAACAGGTTCAACATTATCTCTTTCTTTCTGAGCCATTCTTTCATCATTTTTGCTTAAATCACCTGTTTTAAAATATGGTGGCCACACAATTTTAAAACATAAATTTTGTGCAAAAATGTGAATCTTGCATAATATTTTATTGTCGTCTGAATTTGCTTTGCAAGTTTGCAGATCAACCATAAGAGTTTCCAAACTTTACATACTTTAAACCATACCTGCCAGTTTTAAAATATATATTTCTAGAATCAGAATTTTGGAGCATAAAACTTTTTTAATTTAACAGTTGGATTGCGTTCTTTTATTGTTTATCTCACTGCATCATATAAGCCGCAGGTATTTGTTGATATTTATCTAGGAAATAAAAAAAAATCCATTTTTGAAATCAATAATAAACAGTAATATAAAATACAAAAGCGATTTAAAAATGAAATTAAAGAACAGAGGGAACGTCAATACAACAAGAAAAGCCACTACAAACAAAAGGGACATATCAAGGAAATCAAACTGACTGTTTTTAAAACGATATTACTGTCGTACCACTCAAGTAAATATATTCAAATACTACAAACAGATTAAATCTTTTATAAAGTTCAGCTCACTGATAATATCATTACAAAACTTTAAATAGTTTTACATAATTGATGATACTGAATAAGGGTTTTTTTACCTAATTCACTATGCACTGTTATCAATTTTTAAATAGTGAACAACCCTTTTTGAAATGTAAAATTACTTTTACGTTATTTGTTGGTTTCACTACACAACCTAGACAAGTTTCAAACTACGCTTAAATTTATTGCGGATAAAAATGTTATTTTTAAATTAAATGTATTGTTACTACAATTTTTACGTAACTGAATTCTTCAATCATTCAAACTTGATGTTTTTTTTTTATTTTGCAGGTAAGCATCAGATAATAAGACACATTTCCTATGTTATAAGGTAAGCAATATACTGAAGTTATTCATCCTGAAATGACTGCTTTTACCATACTCTCGTTCCGATCAGCCCCATAACGTGGAATCCCTTTCACGCATCCGAGCCTCATGCAATATTTATTAGTTTTCAACGGCTTGCGGATACACCAGTTATACAAGTTGTATATTCGCCTGTCTTATTATAACAGACAGCCCAAAATGTGATTCCGCTTTATAATCAAATCATTATTATAATCTAAGAGGCAATTTAAAATTGAAACTTTTTGTACAGACTATTCTCGGATGTCTTTTAAAACTCAAACCGAACTTTGAATATGAAACGAAGTCTAGTTGTATTCCTTTTTCAACAACTACTGAATAAGGGCGGCACTTAAAACCGGAGTTTCAATTGTCTTCTCTAAACAAGCAATTTTTATTACAGAGAAATGAAGCCCAATTATATACTTTTTACGCTGCATAGTTTCTTTTATTTACTTTGTTGTCGGTTTCTTTCTATTCATGATAATTATTTAATTTAATTTATTATAGGGTATAAAGGAAAGTTTTATAAGATAAAATATCTTTTATCTTACAATCAATGGGCAATTGAATTATATTTTTTAACGAGGAGTAAAAGGTACAATGGTTCTAATATTTTATATTACATAAATAATATAACATCAAAAAATACTGCAAGAAAGTTTCAATTCAATATATTAGTTCAATTGGTAGACATAATTTATTCCTCTATTAAATTTTTGCTCACCAACTCAATTCTTTTAATATAAGTCTTAACTTGATTTACTATCTTTAAAAAGTCAAGAGTCAGCTCAATAGATTATTAAATTTCCTCATGTGCTTCAACAAAGATTTCAAATAAATAAATTTATTGATGGCTCACGATAAACTTATATTTTGTAACAGCTGAGTGATTATGATTTGATTTTGTATGTTGCATTTAATTATCACTATTTAACGATCAATTAAGTAAGTTTTTTTGATATATTAATTAATTTAGTATTTAAATTACATAAACACATTGGTATTAAAATTGTATTCTAATTCTCTAGACATGTTGCCAATTATTTAAAGAAAATATTTTAAGCACTTAAAATTTAATGGTTGTTACATGCGTATGGTTTACCAATGCGTGCATTAATGCAACTATGATGACGATCATCTGAGCATAAATTTAATGAGAGGGCCCCTGCATAGTACGCAAATTGTGGTGTGGTTTGATTTGTGGTTTGTTGATTGGCAAGTTACATTAATTGAACTATTACCAAGTGCGTATCAGTCGATGTAATTGAATATTACCATAAAAGTGCAATTTGAAAAATAATAACGGAGTTATTATAATTATTATTATCTCAAAATTTCTTTCACAGAACTCATTTGCTTTAATGGAGTTGATTAAAACCATTTGAGCTTCTCCGAAGTCTACAAATATATTTTAATAATCTATATAAAAAAATCAGTTTGAAATTGTAATTTTTATTGGGTTTTAAGGAATAAATAACATGTTAATTTGCAAAATTGGTGTTGATCACTTATTTTGTGTCTAGAACTGGTGTTTTTTTTATACATGGTGTCCCCAATTAGCTAGTCATAAAATGAATGCCAGAAACTACAAGCAAATTGAGTAACATTGACCTGATAAAGTAGTATAATTTAATAAATTTGAAGTTATAGCTCTATAAAGTTTACAGAAATCTGGGACACATGTAGATTGATTTGTTTGCATTAATATTTTTGGTTTAAGGGAGTAATAATATATATGAACTTATTTTATTTAATTGAAATATTACGGTGTTTAATATTTTGTTTCCTTAAAAGAATTTAATTAAACATTTAATTTAATTTAATATTTGTATTGTTAGAATTAGAGTTCTATCAACAAGACTTTTAAGATGGTCCCACAAATAAAAAAATTGTGATGTTAAATCAAGAGTTTTGGCAATACAATAGCAAATATTTTTTCTATAATCATCAACAGAAAGTGTGTACTTTTGTTGATGCAACATTTTTGATGTCAAGTTTCTATGTGAGACGCCGAATTTCTCTTATGTTTTCATTAGTTTTTATAAATAAAATAAAAATTGTATTTTTTAAGGTGGTCCAGCGTCTTGATCTTATTATGCACCTCTGGTTAATACTTCTCTAGTAAATTTATTTTTTTGATCAAGTCTATAAACTTTTGCTAAGGTATTGTTTTGAGTTTTTTATCAGTGTTCTTATCCTCTAGACGTTTGAGGCAAAGGTGATTTTTTTAGATTGACATTCTATGTGTGTATTTTTTGCAGCTTTATTTGGCGATTAGATTAGTCACATTTTATTGATTTTTGTTAAAGCTTTTAGATCAGTTATGCAGTCCATCACCAGTTAGATTTAGATTTTTTAGTTGGCAAGTAATACTCTCCTAAACTAGGTGCAGATTTTGTCCGATCTAAAGTTTCAGGGTAAATGTTGAACTGCTTAAATTACAGGATGTGATGTACAGATGGCGTTAGATCTGGACGGTTTTTTGTTGCCGTGATTTTTGTCGATACGAGAACCAAGAAAAAGTAGGAGCCTTACTGCTTGGCTGCCGGTGCTTACTTAAATAGCGTTGGTTTCTCAGAGACAGTGTTGTAACTTAGTAGATAGATTGGGGTCAAGTTGTTCACGAATGTGGAGACATGTTCTTAAGTTGGGAGGGAATTTACGCTGTTTGTATGACACTGTCCCACCGTTTTTCCAGCCGGTGTACTTTGTAAATGTGGGTGCATAGTGGGAGGCGGCCTTGCTAACAGAAGAACATCTTTAGTTGTAATACTAGGTATAGGCTTATAGGTTAGAGTTCTACATTTGCTGCGTTTAAAATACCGGCTGGAAGCATGGATAATAGCAACTCTGACTTGCGGTGTAATGGTTTAAACGAATAAATCAACAATTAAGCATGTAGGTTAAGCTCATGTTACGCTAGGAAGCTGGTTTACGGAGGAGTTAACCGTTTTTCCGAACCTTCCAGTGCAGAAGTAACAATTACTTTTTAAGGTAGTTAATTTTTATTGTCGTTGTTTGTCAATTTTTTTTTCATTGTTTCTTTGACAAGATACTTTTTCGGTTAATCTTTATTAGTGCTTGAAGGAATATTTTGAAGAAACCTAGGTGCAGTTTGTTCTTTAGAGTTTTTGTTTTTTCAGGCTCATTTATTCATTAGTTACCAAGTTTTGGTGCATATACTGTTTTGCACTTTTGACTTGTTTAACAGAGTAGCCCGTTTTAATTGTGTGGTCGGTACCTACATCAGTATATTTTTTTTATCTAGCAGTATTAATTATTTAAAGTTCTATGTCTTCTAGAACGTTTTTTTTAGTAAATGTGCTTTGGAGCCAACAAATTTTTTCTGCGTTTGATTATTATAGTTTTATTAAAAAAAATTGTTAATCTTGATTTTTTTAATACATAATACATCTATTATCATTTTACTACTGGACTGTTTTGTTAGCAAGCAAGTATAATATTTACCGTTTTTTTGTCTATTACTCATTTTTGGTATAGAAGGTCTGTCTGGGTGCTCCTTCTATCTTGGTAAACGTTTACAGTTCTGTTTGGCTCATCTGCATCACCATGGTTTGAAACAATATTGTATCACAATTATGACAGTCTAAGAATATGTTATAGCATCTTTATAGTTTAAAATTATTGTTGATAGTTAAATACAATTTTTAGTTGTATGACAGTTATACATTTTTTTATCTTATTTATGGGCAATTCTATTTCAAACGGACCAGAGCTGAGGGGGGTGTATTGAGAAACTTGCTTATGTATTTTTTTTTAGTTTCTATAACTTATTAGTAGTCCTTTGATCAGTATATGAGGGTATAAAACCCATAAAAAAAATTCTACGATTTTTTAAAGTTTTTTTGACGTTTTTTAACTTAATCCCATTTTTTTTTTAAAACCGCAATTTTAGTTTAGTGAAATCAATCAGAAATTTTCCGTAGAATTCAAATCTGGCGCCATTTCAAGTCTATACCTTAAGCGTTTTGCCGTGAGATACCCGTACATACCAGCGATCAACTAGTGGTTATATTTCTATCTCTCTCTATTCTCGGTTGTTCGCTGAAACTCACGAAAACGTATCGGTTATAAAATGTTGTGGTAGGATTTGTCAAAACGGTAAATTTTAAATATTTTAACCTAAAAGTTTTTGTTACAAATTATAGTAAGTATAACCTTTTGTTATTTTAATAATTTCTTTAAATTAATGACATATTTGCTTATTTTAGATGAAAGACAAAGTTTTATATATGATAATGGATTCATTTTTTTTTTAAGATTATTATGACTTGGACTTAAGGTGTTCATATCTTAAATATAGTCTAATTAGTTTATTGAATGAGCCATACCATTGCCACTTTATACCAGAGCCGGAGAAGTGGATTAACACTTATAATGAAATAGTGTTTTTTCAATTATATAGATTAAAAAAAGAAACATTTTTAAATCTATTAAAAGTGGTAATTCAAAACGATAAATTTAATTTAATCCAAAAAGATCATAGAGGTGGAAATAAACCTGTAACTGCTGAAAAATCATTACTTATTTTTCTGTGGTACATATCAAAACAGGACACATTGAATTCAATGGCAGATAGGTTTCGTGTGGTACCATCCACTATAATGCGGATAGTAAATGCATTACTATACATTGTACTTGGCTTAAAAACTACCTATATTTGTTGGCCAGAAAATGAAGTAGAATATGAGGAAGTTTGTAGTGGATTTACTAAATATCCAGGTTTGATATGAGTATACATACACAAATAAGTTATTAACAATAATATTTGTTTTGTAGATGCAATTGGAGCACTTGATGGTACTCATGTAAATATAAAAGTGTCAAAAGAGCAGCACGACAGCTACGTGGATAGGTATTTATCCCACTCGATAAATCTAATGGGGATTTGCACTTCTAAAAAGATTTTTACATACGTGTTTATTGGGTTTCCTGGAAGTGCTCATGACTCTAGGGTAGATATAAATAAAACACAAATTTAGAAAAAAAAATTATATATTTTCTTTACTATAGGTATTTTCAAATTCTATGCTCTCCATAAATATTGAAAAATATGGAAAGCAAAAATATTTTCCTAAAGAGGAGTACCATCTTATAGGAGACAGTGCTTTTCCATTACGTTCGTGGCTGATGACTCCATTTAAAAAAACAAGAAATTTAACACAAAAAGAAAAGCACCACAATTATTGTCTAAGCTCTGACAGAGTGCGCATAGAACATACATTTGGGATTTTAAAAGGTAGATGGAGGAGATTGTTCTTCATCAACACCTATTCCATAAGTAAGGCAATATAAATAGTTACTGCTGCATGCATTTTGCATAACTTTTGCTATTTATTTAATGATATATGGAAAGAAGATATAGTACCACAGGCAAATGATGACTTATTATATGAAGACCAAAACAATAGAGATGACCGATTACTAAGATTTGCAAAAAGGAATAATATTGCCAATTCATTATTTAATATGTAATTTTAATTAAAATGTTTAATTTTAAACAATGAAAATTATTTGTTACTTACCTTGTAAATTGTTTGTATTTTTAATTCTATTTTGTCAATTATTACCATTTTTGAATGTTCATGGCTAAAAATTTACTTGTTTTTCAACAAATTTAGGGTATTTATCATTCTAATTTATTATTACAAAAATATCACATATAAATATATATATATAAATAAAAATTGTATTGTAAAAATACAGGTTATAAAAAATAAATTGTATAAGTTTTAACAAAATAAAATTTTCTTCTTAAAATAAAAAAAAAGTAAAGCAATTCTCAAAAATATTAATATAATAAATAACCTAATCAGAGTCTGAAGAATTATTCTCCCTTGGCCGCTTCCTCGCTCGCCTGTTCATTGCTGATTTAAAAATATTCAACATTCTCTCCCTCTGCTCCGTTTGAATCTTCATTTGATTTTGTATAAAAGAAAAATGTTGGGCTCTTTCTTCCTTTTCTTCCTTCAAGTGCTCCAACACTTTACTCATATTAGAGCTCGGCCTCGCAGACTTTTTTGATTTAAACCTATAAATAAAAATTGTTTTGTTTTAAATGTGTATAAATAGATTCAATGTCTATAAACTATTAGTATGTTATATATAATATTATTAGACAAACCTGTTTTTTATAGATTCCTGTTCACTCACTTCTGAACTCATTGGCGAACAGCTTCTAGAATGAGAAGGTGAATCTAACACTCTCTCATCGGTTGTAGAAGTGCCAGGAATGGAATCTTTCAAATACGGTGGATTGATTTCATCTTTTTTGGATAAAATATCATGCATTTTGTCAAAGTAAGGCGGTGGCTCTTTATGGCTTTTGCCAGTTGTTTTCATATGCGTTATATGACTTATATAACTTTTTTGTAGGTTGGCAAATTTTTGCCTGCATTTTTCTGCCATGTTTTTTTTATCCATTTTATATCCCGCTTCAATCATTTCTTCTGAAATTTTCTGCCATAAATTATGTTTGATTGTTTTTTTGTCATCAAACTTGTTTGTGTATTTTATTCTAAGTTCCAAAAAAAATAAAGTGGCCTCGTGGTCCCTAGCGTCTTGCTTTCTTTTATTTGCCCATATAAAACTTTCTTGCAGTGGTTCTTCCTCAGTAATAATAAAATTGTTTGTAATATATTCTTCAGCTGCATTTTGGTCTGTAAGTGATGTATAAAGTTAATAAAAAAATACTTATTTTTGTTGATTGATGTTTATTAATAATTATATGATGGGTTCAGAGGTAATTACATAATCAAAATAATAGATTAAAATTAATAAAAATAAATGTAATATACTACTTACTATTTAATAAAATATTTGCCGTAGAGAGGCTCACTCTAACTGGAACATCTACTCCTTTCTAATTTAGAGTAATCTCCACCATGTCCACCTCATCTTCACACATGTTTAATAACTAATTAGAAGCACAGATCACTTTAATGATTAGAAGGTGTACGAATTTAAAATTATAAGTTGTTTGTTATTTGACGTTCATTAGACATACCGAACAAAACATACCGCTAGCTAAACTGCTTTCAACTTGGTTTTAAATCCACTTTGCTGGTTGGTACATTCGGAGTCAAAAGTAAATAACCGGTATCTCGCGACACTAGTAGTATTGTTATGGAAAAATATTAAATCCTTTCACATCTACGAGAATATCAGTAAACTTTTCTCTCTAGAAAAATATTAACACGTACAGCGCCGTTTTTAAATTAAAATTAGTTCTTATAGGACAAAACGCCAACCAACTCAATATCCAAACAATAAGATTTTAGTCATTACTTTTTTTATATGTTGAACTACATACAATATTCTATGTCTTCATGTTTTTAGATAAATATTTGAAGTTATATTTAAAGAGTAAAAAAATAACAAAAAACTAATTAAAAACGTCACTTTTAAAAAATTAATTGAAAAGAAACGACTTATTGCATCAAATTTCTACAAGTTTGAGGACACAGATTGGACTTTCTTCTACAATGTGTGAAAATTTTATTCAATTATATTCAGGCGTTTTCTTGCTGAGTTGGATGCTGTGAACCCTTATAATAGCGCAATAATTCTTCCCCCTTAAAAATAATTTTTAAATATTTTGCAACGTATTTTAACCATTAAATATAATTTGTATAGTTATGACACATCAAATATGCACTATAATATTTTTTTAGAATTTGGCTTATCTAGTGCATAGCTTTTTTTGGTAGACTTTATCTATCCTATGAACGTGTCCATACTAATGTTGTTAATGATCCTTCTACTTTCATGCGTTGTCGTATGCCTATGTTCTGGATTCTTTTTTTCTGAATATTCTTAGTGTTATACGCATGCATAAACACGTCTATTTCAGTTGCCTCCAATGTTCTTTTATTTCTCTCTGTAATTCTCCACGTTTCCGCACTATAGATTAATGTACTTTTTATAAGGGTTCCGTAGATGGTAAATTTACGTTTTTTCTCAATTTTCTGACTCCACAGTATTTCATTTCATGTGTTGAATCTTTTTGTAATCATTTTTTAAGTAGGTGTACTCACAATTTTTTCTATATTTAATTTTACCTTAGATATATCAGCTCTAATTGATAAGTATTTTGTTTTTTGCATATTAAATTCTAACCCCTATTTAGTGGGGGGGGGTATGGGATAACGGCTCTGAAAAAGCACTTTTTTACGATTTTTTTTCTTACAAATCTATTGAACGAAAGTGAAAAATTTTATTCGTATGTTGTTGATTAACTATTAAAGTACATTTACAATTTTTTTTAGCCAAAAATGTTTAAAAATATCCTTGTAATTCAGCATTGATGTGGGCCGTGTCAAAATTTTCTAGTTTTCCGGTGACCCTCATAACAAATCGCAGAATTATCTGAAACACACGGAATTAGAAAAATTTAGTTGTTTACAAGTATAGCTCCAAGACAACGTTCTCTTTTTATCAAAAAAAAATTATTTTTATTTTTTACGGCTGGTTGAAGTCAAAAATACGTTTTTTTCACTAAAAATGGCGCCATTTTGTCGCTGTACAATTGATTAAAAGCAAAAAATAAAGAAAAGAGGATCGTTGTCCTGGGGACAAATATATATTAAAGAAGTGTGTAAAATTTCAACCCGATCGGTGCAGAACTTTTTGAGTTATCGTGGTCACCGCATTTGAAAAACTTGTTTTGAGAAAAACGCGTTTAAATTTTACGGTAAGAAAATGATAGGAAATTTTTTTTTTCTTAGTACTTACATAGAATCGTTGATGCCAGCTCTATACAACAAAGTTCCTGCGGCCTTGGCGATGTTTTAGGCATCTTTTTGTTCCAGTCTTTTTAAATTTCTAGCTTCTTTTGTGACCAAAGCAGTCTTTTCCTCTGCTTTGGTCATTCTGGAACGGTCGAAATTGCGGATGTACTGGTGGGCACTCGGGCCAGTTGTAATTTGCATTTCTTGCAGGAAAGCCAATAAGGCAATATAGCCTTCATTAAAAGTGCAGGCAGCTACATTTGCTGCAATGTCGATCATAGTAGGGCTACTTGATAAAATTTTAGGGTTAATCCTCCAAATAAGCTCAGTTTAACTCGAATTGACCTGGGATTTTAGGACAACATTTCTAAGACATTGTACTTTCAGATAAAAGAATTAAAAAAAAAACAAATTTTTGACCATACCCCCCCTTAAGCAATTTCTGAGGCATATACTCTAGGTCATTCTTATCACTGCCACCACGACCTGATTGTCGGCAAATTGTAGATTGACAGGCACACATTGCTTATATCGATATCTATCCCAATACTTTTAGGTGCTATATTTTGAACATAGTGGGTGACACAGTATTTCTGACATTAACCTTTATTGATGACATACTTCTGTTGTCTAATATAATTGAGATATTGACCTTTAGAACCGATTTTTGAAGACGTTTATTAGAAAATGGTTTGTTTCTTGCAGTGCTTTCTATAATTGTTTTACGGGGACAGTGTCATACGTTTTACATAGATCTATAAACATGTAGCGGGTTTTTTGGTTGATGTATATTTTTTTGTTCATAACTTATTTGACGCAAAAGACATTGTTGTTACGTGTTTTTCTTGCTTGGAAATTTGATTGCTCTTTTTCCTTTTATTCTGTATATTTGATTTCAATCATATCTCCAAGAATTCTTCCGTATAGACAATTTAGCACTCTAATTTGCTTTCATTCTTGTGTATAGATGAGATGTATATTACTTTCCATTTGTCTGGTACCGGATTACTATTTATGTATTTATTTATGCATCAAGTAAGCAGACGGAATAATTTATTTGTGCCGCATTGGGTCTCTTAGCTTGTCTATTTTTTAACAAACGAACGGCCTTTGCTTGCGTCTCTTCTTTAATCTTAATTGCTTCCTTTTTAACAGTTATGTCTGTGGATGTAATTGTGGCGCATTTTTCTCAGTTTTTGTTAGCAATTTTATTGTTGATGCTTGTTGGTATTAGCTGTACGTTTGTGCTGTGTATCTCTGGAGATTTTACTTTTTAATAAATTTTCTCGTTTTCAAACATTTTTTTCCTTGGCACTTTCTATTACAGATTTTTCTTTTTGCAGTTGTAGTTGCTTTTCTGGTTATTTTTTGTTTGTTTTTAGTTACCTATCTTTATCTACTTGTTGTTAAGTAATGATTTGTTTTTGGTAAAGTTGGATTTTCTGGATTACTAATTCTAAAACTCTATTTTGTTGTTCTATCAAAGTTTTTTGCTAATGGGTTTAGCATTTTAGTAGCATCTTGTTTTATGCTATTTGTAATACTTTTATATACTTTTCCAGTTGTTTTTTCATATGTTGATTTTAAAATTTTTTTGTCAAGTTTTTGTAAGTATAATTTTTGGGTACTTTTGTGTATCAAGTTGTCTAAATTAAACTGTTTATTGGGTACAACCTCTGTTTTTTCTTGTTTTAGATCCATTATGTTTCTTATTTTTTTACGTTCGAGCGGATGTAATGTAAGAGTAAATTACCATGTAATGATCTGAACTACATGCCAATTCTCTATATGCTTTTACATCTTTCACTTGTTATGAAGTTTTTTTTTTCACAATTACATAATCAACAATGGACTTGTGTAACATGTGTACTTATAAATGTATTTGTGTATGAAGAACCCATTTGTAATTTTTAATTGATGATATTGGCATACATCAATTATTTTTTTTTTATATCATGTATAGTATATTCTTCATGTGGCCCTAAAACGTTGCTATTTACCTTTTGGCTAACTTTACTATTAAGATTTTCTAAGATTATATATTTCTTTGTTGTTTCAATATTTATTATTAATTATTTTCTCAAAAAATTCATTTTCTATGCTGAATCAAATATTGCATATATTTTAGAAATAATTACCGGTTTTTGATTTATATTGATGTTTATTCGTATTATATTTTCATCTACCATCTAAAAGCCGGAGATCTTATGTTGGTCAGTACAACAATATCTATAATCTCTTCTACATAGCTTATGTCGTTTTCCATGTTTTCCATCCGCAGTTCCAAAGCTGTTATTAGGGTTTTTTGTAAGTTGATTTTCCTAACCATTTGCGTGGTTGGGCTCTAGGCTTGGGATTAGCATAGCGGAGTTTAGTATTATTTACATAATCAAAAAATAATTTAGAATAGATAACTACATGACACAAAAAAACACTTTTGTTATCTTTTACCTTAAACAAAGAATGCTTTAAAAAATGTTTATATAATTTTTACTGCAGTGACATGTATGTCGGGCATACTTGTTAGCACTTTACTTCAAAATTATTTTTACACAAATATACTGGTGGCATTGTGCTGATCTTTATCCAACACCTACAGCTTTTTACCAAACACATTCAAACATGAAGATTTTATGCCAATGGTAATGCTAACCAAATATCATCTGAACTATGAAATAATTTAAACCCAACGTTAAAATATTTTGGCGTGCTTCTTGATATTTATAAAAATCTATTATCATTCTATAAAATACAAGTTTAGTCTTTTCTAAAACATGTTTTAATAAAATTTGCATTTTGCTTCTCATAACCCAATTTACTCAGCAACCTACATATTTTTTTTGTGATGAAAATTTTGGTGAACCAAGATTATAAGATTTGTATTTTTCAACTATTCCAAAGATTACAACAACTAATGTTGCCTGCTTTAGAAAATTTTACTTTTGTTGTTAAAACTTTTCTTTCTATTACTACCAAACTTAAACCACGCCTCATCTATCATTATTTTAAGATGAACATAGTAAAAATGAAAGAATTTGTTTATTATTTCAGTTTTGATAGTCATTGCTTATTTTCTAATGATCTACATATTGCAGCAGAAAATCCAACCAAAACAAAAGTACTTGTTTTCAATTCAGACAAAACAGGCAGTTTATAAGAAACAAAAATCATTTGCGAAACACATCAGTATTTGTTCCAAACAGACTTAAAAGGATTATAAGTTAGCTTGAAATTATTGTAATAATCTAATACAATCTAAAAACGACAGAATTGACTGAAACATAGCTAATCCAATTTTTTAGCTTTCCATAAACAACAAATTGCTGTACATACAATGCCGCCTAGTGAAAAAATAATGGATTCAATTTATTTTAGACAACGGGTTGTTAAAAGATATCTTTTTAAATTAAATACCAGAAAGGCATCAGGTATAGGTAAAATAAAATTTTACCTATTATTCTTAAAACAATTGCTTTCATTATAACCAAAATATTTGCCTTATCATACAAAATAAAATATTTTAAAATTGTTGGAAAATTGCAAATGTTCTACTTATTCCTTAAAAGGGAGACAAATCTGATTCTTTAAATTATAGACCAATTGCTTTATTGTATTATACAGGGTGTAGATTAATTGGCGGATAAACGCCATCTAACTTTATAGATCGTGCCAAAAGAAAACGAAAATCTTAATTCCAAAATGCTGAAAAACTTTTCGTTTGGCCTCACGAGGTCCTCAAAGTTTCAATTTTGTCAATACAAATATTGTTTTAATTGCGTATATTATGTACCAATTTGCTTTCTTTTTTAGTATAATAAAAATTACGAAGTTTATTGAAACTTAATAATAAAAAACATTGAAAAATGTGCAAATTACTTTTGAAGAATAAATCAAATTTAAATTAAAAATACGCTTGGCAACGTAGCAAATTTTTTAATAAAATTCAAATTATAAAGTAGGCAATGCAATAAATGTCAGGGTCTGGTGACTTTTGTCATCAGTGACTTTTAAATTCAAATAAAATTCAATTTAAATATTATGATATACTTTATTCTTTTGATAATCATTAATTTAAAATTGTGTGAGGTTGCACATTGACGACACATACCGCATTATTAAATTATGAATGGTGTTTTGATGCATTTGCGAAATATATTATGTTGCGTTCGTCTAGTATGAGGCGGTCTGCCTTATGTCTGTCTCGGATTAACAACTACTACGTTGCCATGTCAATCCCGTGACCACCCTTGACAAAAACCATCGGTGACTTTTGTCGTTTCACCATGCGGCTAAAATGCGTTTTCAAAATAAATGTGTGAATCCAGTAAATAGGTACTATAATTATTATTGAATTATAGAACAATTTGTACATTGCAGCTGATACAACTATTATAAATTATTAGATTCTGTCATAAATAAAAATATTAATTATTTCAATGCACAATTGATTGTTTGAAAATATATTTAAAATAATTGACATGAATATAGCAACTCTGACAGATTTAACATTTAACGCCGGCGATGCTTGAGAACGTCATAAATTCGATATCGATATGTGCTGTAAAGCGTTTAGAAGTAAACGGTGGTAAATTTGAACATTTCTAGTTTATAATAAAAAATAAAATTTGATGTGTGTATTAAATTGCTTATCTTATGTGTATTAAGTTGCCTACATTATAGGTTTGATTTTAGAAAGTTTGCAACGTTGCCAAGCGTAACAAAACTTTGAGGACCTCGTGAGGCCAAACGAAAAGTTTTTCAGCATTTTGGAATTAAGATTTTTGTTTTCTTTTGGCACGATCTATAAAGTTACCTGGCGTTTATCCGCCAATTAATCTACACCCTGTATATATAATTTATTTAAATCTTTTTTACCCTGAATTGGGTGTCAAGATTTTCTTCTTTAATTTATTGTCCTTATAAATTCCTTTCATGCTTTCTGTTCATTGCTATTTCTTTTGCTTCCAGTTGTTCTATGTTGTTTTTTGATAGTATGTTATTTATTACGTTTTTTCATTATTTTTTTAGGCTTTCTTCTTTTCTTGGTTCTTGCGACTCTGGTTTTCTACACTATTTTTGTCTGTCTATCATTTGGCATCCTAAACCATGTGTCAATACCTTCCCAGTTGCTTTCTCTTTATTTCCGTGTGGATGCTTCCTACTTCAAGTCTCCGCCGTATTTTATCATTTTTTATTTTGTCCAGTCTGGTTACTCCTTCAACCTTTCTAAGAAACCTTATTTCTGTAGTTTGCAATTTGCTCATTATTTTTTGTGTAAGCGTCTTGTATAAAGTCATTTTTGTTTTATTTTATATTCTGTTGTTTATAAGTGTTGTTTTAATTGCGTGATAACTTTTGTTTGCTGAATGTATTCTGCTATTAATTTCTACTTCCAAGCTTTCCTTACTATTTATGGTTAACCCTAAGTGTTTAAATGTTTCAGTTTGTTCTATTTTTTTTCTATCTATGTGTATATCTGTTGTTATGTTATCTGTTGCTATAACCATTATTTTTGTCTTTTCTACATTTATTTTTATATTGTGCTTGGTTAAAGCATTGTTCCAATTATTGATGTTTACCTGAATATTTTCTTCAGCTTTTGCTAGTATTGGCAGGTCGTCGGCAAAGGTACACTCTCCAACCTTAACTTTTTTCATATTTAGGTATCCTATTTGTACTTTTTTTTTGTTTTGTTCTTTACTTTTTTTAAGATGTTGTTTCAAAATATTATGAAAAGCCAGAGACTTAGTAGACCTCTCTTTCTTAAACTCTATGTTGTTGAAAACTCCAAAAATGTTTTATTTTCAGTCCTTATGTAATTTGATGTTGTGTTGTATAAACTTATTATTTCTCGCAGTAGTTGTTTGTCAATATTCATTTCCTTCAATATTCTCTACATTGTTTTTCTTGGAACTTTATCAAATGTTTTTTCCAGGTCTATAAAAGCTATCTATAGTATGCCCTGTTGTCCTATTGTCTTTTCAATTGTCTTCTTTAGTGTGAAGATGTGATCCTGTGCCGAGTAATTTTCTTCCATATTGACTTTGGTTGCTTTTGCAAGTTTCTTTTCTATTTAGAATAGCTTTATATATTTTTGTTGCAGTACAAATTAGCGATACACCTTTGCAGTTAGCACAGTTTTTAGTGTCCCCATTTTTGTATATGGGAAATATAATCGTTTTTTCCCAATCCTTTGGTATTTTACCTTTGTCCCATATTTGATTTACCAATTCCAATAACAACTTCTCTCCTTCTGTACCTATGTGTGTTAGATGTTCAGGCTTAATATTATTGTGCCTGGGTGCTTTTCCGTTTCTTAATTTTTCTAAAACTTATTTTATATCTTTTTTTGTTATTTTTGTTTTTTTGACCATTTTTTTAAAGTCCGTGTTAACCACTTCTTTTCACTATTGTCTTGCCTTTCTTCTAGTAGTTCTTCAAAATGTTCCTTTCGTCTTTCAATTATCTCTGTTTCTTTGCTTAGAATGTTACTTTGTTTGTCTTTCATTTGTCTTAGATCTACTTGTTTCTGTTTTTTACAGTTTTTTAGTGTTTTATCGAACAGCTTTTTGTTTTCCTTAAAATATTTCTCCATGGTGTTTTCAAAGTCTTCCCAATCTTCTTCTTTTACTTTTTTAACTGTTTTTTTAGCCATTTTTTTTTTGCAATTGGTAATTCTTGTAGTCCTTCTCTTTTTATTTATTGTTTTGTGTTTTTGTTTCACAAGTTTGTTTTCTGTTATGGTTCTTCATGGTTCCACATGCCTGTTTTGTTGCTTCCGTTATTATGTATTTAAATCTTTCCTACCTTTCCTCTATGTTGTTTTTTTCTTATTTTTGGTTGTTTTTTCACTATTTCTCTTATGATATTTTGGTATTTGTTTTTTATTTGTTTGTTCTTTAGTTTATCTACTCTTAGTTTTAAGATTTCTTTGTTTTTTGTATTTGTATTTAGTGTTTTGACTTCACTTGCATTTTTTGCAACTTTTATTTTTGCTCTTACTAGGTAGTGATCACTATGAATTTCACTGTCTCTTTTAACTTTTACATCTATTACTTTTCTTCTGTTTGTCTATTTACTAGTATGTATACAATTATGGATCTTTCCTCTCTATTCCTTACTTCTTTTGTATATTTGTGTATGTCTTTGTGTGCAAATGTAGTGTTTAATATTACAATGTCGTTTAAAACACAGAAGTCAATTAGCCTATTTGCGTTGTTGTTTTTAGTTGGTTCTCTCTTATTTTTATTTCCAACTCTTGGATTTAAATCCTTAGTATATAAATGTTCTTTTCTAGTTTTTCGTACTAATATGTTACCAATCCATTCGTTTTTTATTTCAATTTTGATTACCATCATCTTTTCACTTACACATATCCATTCTTTTATATGTTGTTTTATCTTTTTATTTATTATGCATCTAACTCCTGCTTTAGCTCTTGCATTGTCTTCTACTCCGCTGTATATTACCAGATGGTTATGACCCAGTATCTCTATTCCTTTTCCTTTCCTATTTGTTTCAGTTAAGGCTAGTTTATCTAGATTTGCTTTCTCAAATATTTCAATTAATTCTACTTCCTTTCCATTTACGTTTTTTGTATTCCATGTTCCTATTTGCATTGTCCATTTTTTTGCTTTTTTGTTTCCAATACTTTAGTTCCGGTTTTCTTGTTGTTTAGCAGTTTTTTGGCACTACTCCGTTTTTCTTGCTGTCCCATGTATATACTTCGTTGTTTATTATTATTTTCTGATATCTAATTTTCACATTATTATCTTTGGCTTTTTCTTTTTTTGCTATGCTTCTAATTTCTCGTTGTATATTTCTTTCTTCCTATGTTAAGTTGTGTTCAATATATAATTGCGTGTATTTCAATTTGTTTTTTGCTGCCATTATACTTTGTTTTTGTTCCCACAAAGTTAATTCCAGTATTATTGTTTTATTTGCTTTCCTTTCAAACAATGATCTTATATTTTTTATATCAACTGTGACTCCTAGACTTTCCTTGCACAATCTTTTTATTTCCTTCTCCTTGTCTTGGGACTGTTTTAAACCTTTATAATTATGTTGTTCTTCTTTTTTAGCTTCTTTTCTTTTTCTGCTTTGTTTTTCAATTTTTCTATTTTTTCGGTTAGTATTATTTTCTGTTTTTCCCAATCTTTTTCTTTTCTTTTTATTTTTGCTTTTATTTTTTTTATTTCTTTCCTTATTTTCTTCTTATTTGTATTCATCTTCAGCATTATTTGCTGCATTATTTTTTTTTACTCGTCCATTACTTGTCTTTAAAAAGTTGTATTTGCTGTCTCTGTTTCTATTCCTTCTGTTTTTTTTTGTTCTGGTGATCTTAGTATTTTCTTACTTCTATGGAGTGTATTTAGGTGTTTTTTTTTTCTGTTTTTCTAATTCTTTTGCTCATGCCCCAACTTTTTTGTTATATTTTAATTTAACTTAATTGTCGGTTTTATATTAAGTACTTTTACATTCACTACTTTTATTTTAGTTTTAATTTATTATTATAGTTGATTTCATATTTTTCTTATTTCTATTTATTTATTTTATGTTTTTATTTATTAGAATTCTTTGTATATTTTTTCTCTTCGTTGCTGATTAACATAGGTGTATGTGGCGTGGTATTTGTGCCGCAGCTGTTCCAGTGCAGCGCGTTTCTGCTTCTATCTTGCGCCACTATATGTATGTCCGTCTCATTTTTTCACTGACTGGCAGTTTTATTTGTTGGAATTTTGTTTTTCCTTTTCTCTATCACTTTTGTATAATTTTCTTTAATTTTTGATCACTGCCTGTTATTAAGTATCAACTTTTACTGTTTTACGTTTGGTTTGGCGATCAATTCCAGTATTTACGAGGTGTTTTGTCGGCCGCAGCAAAACGCGTGTACTCGCAGTCGATGTTCACAATATTCCTTTATTGTCCAATGTGTTTTTTTGAAAAATATATTAATTTTCTCATTGTCAAGTTCTTAAAACAGATCTTCTGACTTATGTTAGTCACAAATGGAATTCTTATTTAGACAAACAAGGAGAAAATCTTGCAGTAGCACTAAACGTTTTCAAAGCATTTAGTCTTGATAAAAATTGTCTGTAATAGTTTTTTAATAGAAAAATTATAGTTAGAATTGATGGTTTTAACTCTAACCTCAAAATCATAAATGCTGGTTTCTCAAGGTTCTGCTTTTTTGCTAACTTTATTTTTGATTTACATTAATGAACTTTATTTTATAATTAAAAGTCCTATTCATAGTTTTGCAGATGATAGCACTGTTCATACTTTATGCTTCCTAAAGACCATATCGACAAATTTGGTAGAGTCTTTTCTAGGTTAGAATTTATATAAACAATATCTAAATTAGGCCCCCCTAACATGGTCAATTTTACTTCTAAAAAAACTTAACTTTTTACTGATTTAAAATCTAAATCCGATGTATCATCAGTACCAAATATTAAACTAAACAACAAATCCATATCTAAAAGTTTTTTATATTGTTTTTAGGTGTTACAATTCATAGCTTTGAAAATATTTAGAAAACTAGGATGTCTTAATAGTTCTTTACTTTTGTTCAACTTTTGCATATATTTAAAACTTATATTTGTTTTTGTATTGAATATTGTTCCCAAATATGGGGAGGAGCTTTGGAAACTATCATACTATCTTTTCTAAATTTGATTCAGAAACGAGCTATTTGATCAATGCCAATCCAAAATTGACTAATGACTTAGATACATTACAATAACGTCGTAATTTTGCAGATCTTTGCTTTTTGTATAAATATTTTAATGAACATTGTTCAAACGAAATACTAGACATTTTGCTATCTAAGGAAGTATTTACTTCTAGTACAAGGCTTGCTAGAAATTCTAACAAATATACACTGACAGTTCAAAGATGTACTACGGAAACTTTTAAGAGAGAATTCTTTAAACGTACTATCGACAAATGAAATAAACTTCCAAATTTAGTATTTCTCGAGACTTATAAGCTACAAATATTTAAAGTCAATGTGCTTAAATCTTTAATGTGATAGTTTTAGCATGTGTAGTTTCACTTGTTGATATTCAAAGAAGTTTTTATATTGTTGTGGCATATTATGTAATTCCTAAATATCACATTTTGAACTTTTTTTTAAATTTAAACTAGACAAAACATTATACAAACTACTTACTTTTATTGCTGCTAAAAAATAAATCCTTAAATATTTTTTTTTACAATTACATGAGCTATTAGTTTAATGCAAAAATTTCTCATGGTGTTCAGTGTATAGGGGCAATAAAATACGATAAGCTGAATTAATATTTAATGAAAATATAATTTATAGAAATGATTTGAACATTTAAATTATGAAAAGATTATTAAAATTTAACCAAAAAAATACAAATTCATTTTTACTATAATTAATAAATAATGCGTTTTATTTCAAAGATATTTTTATACAAATTTGGTCCACTTAGGCTCTGAACTCCTCATATTCTAATTGGATTCCAATAACATTCACAACGTAACAAACTAGGGGAGTCTTAAAAAACCTTTTTTTTATATAAAATCTACTTTATAAAATTCAGAATTTTTACCCGTGGGATAATGGTTAACAACCTTATAAATTGAATATATCTTATAAATAACAAGAAACCTAGTAATTGAAAACTTACAAGTTATCTAAACAGTATTTTTATTGTATTAATTTTTTGTATGTTGTAATTAAATTGTTCAATTATTTATATGCTGTTTGTGTGGTAATTTATAATGGCTTACAAAAAGCGGTTTGTTGTTTCAATCCTGATAATTCTGTGTTAGCAGTTGCCACTACAAAAACATAATGGATATGTAACTATGCTGGCTCTGTTATTACTAGGACTGATGAATAGCACTGACATGTTTCCTCTATATCTCACATTAACAATGCTATTTACTGATGTCGCATTGATTCAGAAGGACAGTTTAGTTCTGAAAAATAATTAATACACACTAAGCCAAATTACAAAGAAAATTTATAAACGTGAATAACAAAAAATATTTAATTTAATTATTTTGAATTTGAAATCGTGTTATTGATTTAATTTACATTAAATAGTTAAATTAAAGAAGAATATTAAATTTATTAGTTTTAATTAACAAATTTACTTTATAAAAGATTAATTAAAATGGGAAAAACTTAACACCAACAATATTTATTTAAAAAAATAAGAAAATTCGAACTATATACTTTTACAAAATTATTTTTTTATTATTGTTTCAATTCATTAAATACGTTTTTTAAACTCCAATAAATTTAAAAAGTCAAAGATAAAATATGCGCGCGATTTTATACTGAAATAATCAATTTTGCTCAGTAAATTCGATGTTGTTTAGAAAATAAATTTGCTTTCTACAGTAAAATTGTGAATACAAATACCTAACTTTAATGATTAAGATTGATCAATTTTATATTGAAGTTAACAACACAGTAAATTGTTTTAAGTTGTGTTCTAATAAAGCCTTCATTCAAATTGTTTGTACTCGAATAAATTTTACTTGCGCTTCTATGAGAATAATGCTTACAGTAGCGTAACAATCATTTTTCTATATAATTATTTGACTATTGGAATATTGCCAGAGAACATTACGTCGCCGGCGCATACAATTCTACTTTCCAGCGTTATTAAAGCCATTTCAATTTAATTCTATGCACTCGAAAAATAAAACATTTTCACTAACATAACAACCATTGTGTAATTAAATTGTGTAACTACTTTGTTTTAATAACATTGAATGTTTTTAATTACATATTATACATAAGCTACAGAGACAATAATATTATGCGCATATGTGTTTAGTGCAAAGATGTTAAAACAACAGCGGTGGATAATTCTATTGTCTAGAATCTTAGGAAGAATTTTATGATATTAAGTCGATTACATTTCTAGTTTTCTTAATAAAATTTATAAAAAAAAATATTTGTACATCTAATTAAGTAAAGATATCAATAAACAAAAAAAAAATGTTTGCAAATTGTTAAAATATATGTGTAAAAGTCAACTGTAAAACTCTTAATAGTTTGAATAAAAGAACTTTATTTTTTTCTTAAAAAATAACACTCTCGTGTGTCTTAAAGTAAATGTACTGCGAAATAAATTTAATGGTGCTGTCTACCAAGATTAAATATGAATAAAATATTTCTTATGTTTGTAATGCTTCATATGTTCTTTAAATATTTTTTTAGCATCATACATATTTATTAAAAATTATTTATTTAAATAAAAACATCTTAAGGCAATAAATCAAATAATAAAAAATAAATTTTCTATAAATTATATATATTGTTGGAGGCAATTTTTTAGTGATTTTACCCAATCATAATTTCCTTTTCAACATGCATATATTTTTTATGCGTGTTGATCGTATTGCTTGTCCGATACAAGCATGGGCATCAGCAGGGAAAATTGTATTTTCAATATAGTTCCCAATATACACATCAAAACCCGGATTACATATTGGATTTTTTCCCTTGCATTATTCATCCAATTTATAATATAAATTTTTTACAGCACATAATGGAATAATTTGGATTTTAAATATGTTGCTACCGGAAGCAGTTTTGTTTTTATTTAAAACAAAAAAATTCCTTACACAAAAATAAAAAAGTAAAATGTATACAACATTTTCTACAAAAAACGTAATTAAAAAAAGTTAATAAGTCAAAATTTAAATTTTAAATTTTAAATTATGAATATTAAATATTTGCAGATTAGAGTTTCTCTCTCCGGCAGACTATTTCATCGTTAAACACTGGGAATATAATACAGTATAAAAAATGTTTCTAATCAAAATACAGGGTAAGTCAAAAGTTTGGATCATAACTTAATGGTGTGATGTGGGATGCAGCAATATACAAAAAATAATAATTAAATATAAAATAAACTAATAACTTATTTTTAATCGTTTTTTAGTTGCAGTCATTTATGAAGCTTTTTACTGTTCGTAAATATGCAGAAATGTATTTTGAGTATGAATATTGCAATAGTTATGCTTGTGTAGCTGTGGTAAAATATTAGAGATGTCAAGTGAGTATACATACACAGACGACAACCGAACATTTGAACGATTGCAGTGTTGACGTTATTGACGTTGTTAAACGAAATTCAATAATTGTGAGTTTAGCGTACATTATATAGAAACGGCTTATATTCTTACCACATACAATATGTACAAAATCTACATAATGGAGATAATTTGAAGCTACAATTTTGTCAATAATTGTTAACAATTTTGAATTTTTAAGACAAATCTCTGATCGGATGAATTGCAGTTTACACAGAATAGTATCAACAATTAAAGTTAAGGATAGTTGTGGACTTGGAGAACGAAATTAAAGAGGCGACAAATTAACAGAATTTTACCTATTAGAGAATCTAGTAATGACTAATACCTTTTACAAACTTCATAAAAGAAGACTATATACATGGAAAACCCACAACATACTGAAGAAAAGTTAGTAAAAACCAAATTGATAATATACTCATAAAATAGAAATTCAGAAATAGTGTAGCAGCAGTCAATTCTTACCCTGAGACAGACATCGGTTTATACCACAACCTAGTAGTCGCCCAAGTTCATATTGAAATAAAACAACTAAAATATAAACAGAAAAACTTAATGATAAAGATATAAAAGAACAAGTACAAAAAGAAATTAATATAAAAATTAATGAAATACGACAAAAAACTACATTCCCAGATATAGATAAGAAATGGAAAAATATAAAAACATCACCAGAATCAAATGGTGAGGATGTCGAGACCGCCGTGAAAGTTTTCACTAATTGTATTGTCCGAGCAGCAGATGTGTTTGTCCCAAAGTCCAACGGACATATGGCCGGCCCGTCGGTTATTTGGTGGAACGACGATATCCGTGTAGCTGTGGAAGAGAAATAGAAAGCTTTTAATTGTTTCAAAAGAACTCTGACGCAGGAAAACATGATTGCTTTTAAGAAAAAGCGCGCCGTTGCACGCCGCAAAATTCTTGAAAGCTAGCAACGATCATGGGAGAGCTACGTATCGACGATCACGCCGACCACTTTGGTCGGCGACTGTGGAAAAAGGTGAGAGCCGTATCGGGCATGAAATTTTTCTCTGTGGCTCCTATCCTAATCGTCGACGGACGCAAAGTCACCGAAGCGGCCAACATTGCTGACTCATTGTCAACTCAATTTGCATCTGTTAGTAGTTCTCAAAATTATACTGAACAAATCTTGCGTCAAAAAGATCAATTAGAAACTTAGCTAAATTTTTCTTTCCCGGATTCTTTGCCCTACAACTCTTTCTTTACCTCAAATGAGTTGGAAACGGCAATTTACTGTATGGGTACCTCTTCTGCACCGGGACCAGACGACGTGCCTTATCAGATTATCCGGCAGCTTTCCTCCCGCATGACGGAGCGGTTGCTGGAAATCTACAACTTGATATGGGAAAGCGGCGTCTACCCGAAATCTTGGAGAGAGCCTATTATCCTGCCGTTGTTAAAGCCGGGCAAAGATCTAAACAACGTGAACAGCTACACACCGATTTCACTTACCTGCTGTCTCTGTGGGATTTTAGAAAAAATAGTCAACAACTGTCTGGTGTGGATGCTGGAAAGTAACGGTCTTTTAGCTAAATACCAGGTGGGTTTTAGACGAAATCACAATACCGTTGATCATTTAATCTGTCTAAAAAATTCTATCCAAGACGCCTTCCTAGCAAGAAAACACTCGTAGCGGTGTTTTTTGACCTGAAGAAGGCGTATGACATGACTTGGCGTTATAGAATTTTGCAGAAGCTGCACGCATGGGGATTCAGAGGCATATGCCTCTTTTTCTTGAATCTTTTATGCGCGATTGCAAATTTATAGTAAAGATGGGAACCACTAACTCGAAGACATTATATCTAGAAAACGGTGTTCTCCAAAGGTCAACAATTAGCGTTACTCTTTTTGCGATTGCGGTAAACAATATTGCAGCTTCTGTAGTTTTACCTGTAAAGAAATGCCTGTACGTCGACGATTTGGTGATCTACATGGCGGGAGATATTATCCCCGCCATAACACGTCAACTTCCGATCACCATAGACAAAGTGGACAGAGAGGCAGAGGCAAGAGGTTTTCGCTTCTCTACGACAAAAACCTCGTGCGTGCATTTTTGCCGCCTCAAAAACTTCACCGAGACCTCGCGCTTGTCTTGCGAGGTTCCTGAATCACGTGCGTTGAAACAGTCTGTTTCTTAGAGCTCGTGCTTGATAGGACCTTATCCTTTCGAGCACATATTGATGAATTGGTCACAAAGTGCAAAAAAGCCTTGAACGTGACCAAGTGCTTGGCAACTGGGGTGCGCGGAGGGAGGTACTGTTGCGGCTGTACAAGGTTTTGGTTTTATCCAGGGTCAACTACGGCTGCGCGGTATACTCATCCGCCAGAAAATCCTGGTTGAAAGCCCTAGACGCAGTCTACAAGGCAGGCATTAGATAGCTACCGGAGCATTCCGGACAAGTGCTGCACCGAGTTTTTGCTGCAAGTCGGGTATACTTCCTCTAGTCGCTCGTCAAAGTCGCTTTGTACTCACGTAAGCCGCGGCAATGTGAGCAAGGAGGGGTCACAACAACCGACTCTTATTTACCGCCAACGAAACGCAGCAACGCAAATACAGACTCAGGCCAACCGTCAGTAGGCCGGTGTGCGTCCGAGCGCAGGAGCTAGAGGAGTCTGAATGTAAATTATCCGGTTATGGTATTTAAGGCTGGTTCTGGCGAGTTTCCACCCTGGCTGATGCCGAGGGTTATAGCTCGTCTTGATCTAACCTCCCAGATCAAACGAGAAACTTGCCCTGACGTTTTGAGGAGCAAGTTTCTTGAAATTGTTGCCGAATACCCAGATTCTCCGCGGTTGTATACGGACAGTTTGAAAACGGATCGGGGGGTGGGAAGTGCCTCTATTTTAGACTAAAGAGACCTCCGTATACACTGCAGAATTACATGCTTTGCATAAAGCCCTGTTAAACTGTGAGACGTCATCTCACAGTTTGTTTCTCTTTTGTTCCGACTCGCTGAGTGCCATCCTGAGTATACAGTCTATGTACTTGGTCGATCCGCTGGTCCAGCTTGAACAAACTTTACTATTCCGCTTGGCCTGGTTTGAACAGAGAGCAATCTTTGTCTGGACACCTCGTCATGTGGGTATCGACGCGGATCCTACGGACAACATTCCCGTAAGACCCGATGATCTCAAAGGTTACGTCATATTGAAAGTCATCGAGGATTGGCAAAGAGTATGGAACAACTTCAAGAGCAAATTAAAGAAAATTAAGCTCTCCGTGACGGCATGGAAGTTGCCGGTAGATCTCAACAAGAGAAAAGAGGTCGCTCTATGTTGCTTGCGCATAGGTCATATCAACTTGGCCTCTTTGTATCACCTGAAACACATTTTGGAGGAACGCCGAGCCTACCTTTCTTACCGTAATCGGCTTGAGCTTTATAACAACGTGGCGTCTATTTTATCAAATAAAGACGAGTCCATGAGAAGGTGCGTCCAGTTTTTGAAAGACGCAGGACTCCTTAAACTGGTGTAACCAAATTTTTGTGTTGTCTTATAATAATTTTGGTGTTAATTTATAAATTTATTTTTATTGATCAGTTTGTGTTGTTGAGTTGTTTAAAGCATCGTAGTCTTTTACAACTTCGGTGCAATCTGTGATATTAGGTTTAGTTAGGTTTTAGGGTCTGGCATCGAAGCATTTTACAGCTTTGATGTCATTTGTGATATTAAGTTAGGTTGTGATATTAGGTTAAATTGTGATATTAGGTTTAGTTACTTTAGTTTTTAGGGTCTGGCATCGAAGCATTTTACAGCTTTGGTGTCATCTGTGATATTAGGTTAGATTAATGGATAGGTACTGGCATCAAAGTCCTTTACAACTTTGTTGTCAGTTGTGATGGTAGGTTCTGTGATATTAGTTTTATATTTAGTTTTTATTAGCAACTGTGATATTAGATTTAGTATTTATTTATTTATTTATTTATTTATTTTACTATTTTATTGTGTTGTTTTGTCTTCTCAGGTCTATAACTTGAGGTTATTATTATTAAAATAATATAAATAGCTAATGACTTTAGTAGTCGACGCGGAAATACAAGTAATAAAATAAATAAATAAATAAATAAATAAGAAAACAACACTAATAGAAGGAAGTTAAGATCAATTGACACCAGACAAGACTAAACCTAAACAAAAATGAGTAACACAAGAAATCCTCCTCCTTATGGAAGAACAAAGGAAAAACAAAATCAATTCCAAAAAATATAATGAGTTGCAAAGAAATATAACAAGGTAAATCCTGGAAGAAAAAGACAAATGGCTAACTGCAAAATGTGAATATTCACTTCTTGGGTTGATGTCGGTGCTCATCTATGTGACGTAGTGTACATTTGCATTGCACCACTTGAAGATTAGATCTATTTTAAAATTGCAACTATCTAGCTTTTGGGTTTTTTTTCTGGTAGCGGAGGATTTTGCTGATTGTAGGAAAAGTATCCTTTAATTTAAAAATTATTCTAGATCTTTTTTCTATTATAGCCACTTTGGCTGTTACTTAGCTTCTTTACAGGTAAAACAAAGGTGTCATGATGGCATAAATGTTTTGCTATGATACATGTACGGGGGGTTTCATGAGAGTTTGGCTAATAAAAAGCCATCTTTGTTAATAAAGGGTTCTTGGTTAAGAGGGATTTTAATGGTATGTTTCATAATGTACACGCGGTAGCTGCCATGCAGTTTTTTACATTAATCTGTATAACCTTCAACATTTTACTTAACGTCATTCTATGTCGTGATTTGGATTTTTTTTAATTTCCCTATTTGAAGGAACATTCTTTTGGTTTATCTGACTTTTTTGGATGATACAGTGTTTAAAGGGATATTTTGTAGAAATTTAGGTGCAATTTGCTTTCTGAGCTTTTTCTCCTAAGCCTCTTTATAAATGAGTAGAACGTGTTGGGTTTTTGGAGCTGTTTTGTTTATGAACGGGCTGGAATTTAGTATTTTTAGTGTTACATACATAGGTTAAACTATTTATATTTACCGCATTGTGTTTGTTGTTGTTTTGATGATGTTGTTTTAAAAATGTAGATAGTATAGAACTTAATGCTTTACCTTGTCTTACTTAGTCTTTCTTTAGTTGTAAGTTTGATTTAATATTTTTACGTGGCTAAAGAAACATGACAACATCAAAACGTTAGTTTTAAATAACATAACATTATGGATTAGGCATTGAATCATTATTTGCAGCAAAAAAACAATTTTAACACAATAATAATATTTATAAGTTTTTTGCAAGGTAGTTCAAAATCTTTAATGCTCTATTTTGGATTGGCCAAAACAATCTAGTTACTGATCTCAAAGGAAAAGCAGATATTTTTGCAAACCAATTTGTTTTTAATTCTACTATTTTAAATCTTTTTTTTTTGTTGTATTTATAACGCCGGCTAGTGGTAAAATGATAGGTCAAATTTATTTTAGGCAACGAGTTATTAAAAGATATCTTTTTAAATTAAATACTAGAAAGACATTAGGTATAGATAAAATTTTACCTATTATTTTTAAAACATTTGTCAATAAGTTAGCTTCCATTTTGACTAAAATATTTGCTTTATTATACAAAAAATAAATATTTTTGAATTGTTTTAAAATTACAAATGTTCAACCTATATTTAAAAAGCAAACAAGTTTGATTTTTTAAATTATAGACCAATGCATTATTGTTCAATCTGTCAAAAATATATATTAATTTCTATATTGTAAAGTTTTTAGAACAAAATAACTTTATCTCAGATACTCAATATGAATTTTGACTTGTTAGTTGCAAATGGAATCTTACTTTACACAAACATGGAGAAAATCTTGCAGTAACTTTATACATTTCAAAGCATCTGATAGGATATAACATCCTAATAATAATAATAATAATATATCTTTATTTTATGTAAACACATTACATACTAGTATACATTTTGCATAATACATAAAATAGGTTCAAAAATAGTGCATAATAATTAAGTTGGCAGATCAATATAATCGCCAATTGAATATGGCTCAAGATTGCACAATAAGTTGAAGATCTTTCTGTTGAATAAAAATAAGTCGTTTTCAAGTTTTATGTCGTTAGGTAGATTATTGTGTAATTTTAATACATGTCTTGAAGTCCTTTATGTGAACTTGTGTATTTTATAATCGGATATCTTAAGCTACTTTTGTGTCTAGTTTTATAATCATGATTGAGACAAATCATTTGAAAGTCATTTTTATTTTTACATGTATATCAAGCATTCTTAAATGTATATTGCCAGGACTGTTAATAAATTATTTTGTTTAAATAAGGTTCAAGTTGACGCAACTTAAACATTATTCTTACTATAATTAATATTTTCTTCTTTTATTTTGTAGAAATTTTTTATATTTAACATTTTTATTCATAAATAATAAAATATTCTACTATATAGTAGCGTATAGCATGGGCAATTAAAAACTTTTCTCCGTATAAAGCGCCAGGATTAGATGGAGTCTTTCCTGCTCTTCTACAATGGGGCAAAGATATCATACTAACTCACCTGGCAAGAATCTATAGTGCATGCATTGCTTTTCGATACATACCTATAGCATGGAGGGAAGTAAAAGTTGTATTTATACCAAAACCAGGGCGTAATGATTACACTCTTGCAAAATCCTATCGCCCAATTGTCTCACGTCTTTTCTCCTCAAGACATTAGAACGATTGTGCGAAAGATCAATTTGGGAAACGGCTCTTATTACTAAGCCAATACACCCGAACCAACATGCATACACTCAAGGAAGATCTACCGAATCGGCCCTACATCTCGTAACGGACCGAATCGAAAGATCATTAAGAGACAAAATGTTTACTTTGGGCGTATTTATAGATATTGAAGGCGCTTTCGATAAAACCACCTTTAATAAAATAGAAACTGCTCTTGCAAGACATGGTGTAAACCCCACAATTAGTGGATGGATGAAACACATGTTGGAAAAAAGAGCCGTTACAGTTAATGTAGGGGATTTGACGGTCGTCGAAAGTTGTTTCTACTACTATGGAATATAGTAGTCAACAGTCTTATACGCCTACTCAATGATCATGGTTTCTACACAATTGGTTATGCACATGACATAACAATCCTACTAAGCGATAAATTCGAAAGCATACTCTGTAACTTGATGCAAGAGGCTTTAAGAATAATCGAAAATTGGTGCAAAGACCAGGCTTTTACGGTCAACCCTTTGAAAACCGAACTAGTTCTCTTCACAAAAAAAAAAGAAAATTGGAAATCTAAACTTACCAAAACTCCTAAATACCCCACTATCGCTATCAACCGAGGTAAAATATCTTGGGGTGGTCTTTGACAATAAGCTCACATAGGGACCACATCTAAATCTGAGATGCATAAAAGTTCATATGTCTTTTTGGCAATGCAGACGAGCTGTAGGAAAAACATGGGGACTGTCTTCAAAGATAGTGCTATGGCTGTACACAGCCGTCATAAGACCTATGATTACATATGGGGCACTAATATGGTGGCCAAAAGCTAGACAAAAAAACGTCTGCAAGCATACTAAATCAGCTGCAACGAATGGCATGCCTAAGTATAACAGGTGGCATGCGGACAACATCAACTGCAGCTATGGAGGCAATGTTGTGTCTGCCGCCCTTCAACATTTACGTTGAGGAGATGGCGACAATGACATCTTTGCGTCTGAATGCAGCTGGACTTTGGCACACTTCAGGGAGGGCTGGCAAACACTGTACTCTCCAGGAAGAGGCTGTTAAGAAAACACCTTTGTTAGGAACGCAAACAGATAACATGTCATCCTTCTTTGTGTTTCACAGACCTTACAACGTGCGCACAAATGAACAAGAGAAGCAGAACGTGGTCAATGATTTGATTAATATCTACACGGATGGCTCAAAAACTAATAAAGGTTCTGGAGCGGGAATCTTCTCGCAAGACCTGGACCTCAAAATATCATTACCATTAGGGGTTCATACGACTATCTTCCAAGCAGAAGTAGTTGGGATAACCTATGGGGTTATGGAAATTGTGAACCGCAAAATATCTGGCAAGAATGTTCAAATTCTAACGGATAGTAGAGCGGCCCTAATTGCTATAAACAAGCCTAGAATCACATTGAAGCTAATTTATGAATGTCATTGTGCCCTTACTTTAGCAGACTGTGGAAATAGCATTGAACTGCTCTGGGTAAAAGGACACTCCAACAAAGTAGGTAACATTGAGGCGGACAAGCTGGCGCGTAAAAGGTCAACTCTCATATCGTGTGGTCTTGAACCCTGGACCGTTTTAACACTCAATAGCTTAAATAATCTACTAAAAATTAACACACAATGCACTGAGACGGCGTTGGAATAATACACCGGGCTGCAGACAGGCAGAGAAAGCAATGACTGCTCCAAACGCCAAGACAGCCGATTACTACTTGCGACTGTCCATGAAGAATTTGCAAACTATGACAAGAATCTTGACAGGACACTGCCATCTAAAGAAACACATGCACATGATTGGTATTGGAGACAATCCAACGTGTAGAGGATGTGAGGATGGACGACGAGACAATCGAGCACGTGCTATGCACATGCCCGGCCCTCTCATACAATAGAGAATCCATGTTGGGGAGCTGCTGGCTTGACATGGCCAGCATAAGGGAGACTCCTCCAAGCGTTGTACTTGCATACATCAGCCACATAGGGTGGTTAAATGCAAAGACAACGGAGTGAGGTCACCACTGGAGGATGTACAAAGGGCTTAATGAGGCCTACGTGCAGTAAACTTTGGTTTACCTCCAACTTTCAATCCAGAATCAATCCATCCACATAGCCAATCTTTGCGAAAAATTTGTTGGTAAATGGGCTTGTACTCGCTGTATGTGATAATGGTATAACATCTGTTTTTTTTATTATTCTGCACACTGTATTGTGACTTAGGTTTAGGTTTAAAGCTATTTTTCCAGTGTTAGTTCATGGATCGTCTTTGATTTTTTGAAGAACATTTTTATCAATTTGCGGAGGGAGCAGGCGAGGTCTCCCATTTCCTGCAGCTCTTTTATGTACACTTCCAGTTTGATGTAAACGTTTAGAAATCTTTCTTGATTTTGCACATCTTGCTATCACTGTAATTATTCATTTTGCTATCACCACGCAAGCAAAATACTAAGAATGCGCAAATTAGTTATGTAATAAAGATAATAAGTTCCCGCGATATTGACTTCTTTTGAAAACAGGTTATTTAACAACTAAACGACAATTGCCAATAACTCAAATGCATGAACGCTGACGACTAGACCAAAAACAAATGTTTTTATCAACAACAAAACATGTTGCTACTTTTGCTTTTGACAAGGAGTACCATTTTTGTGTAGAAAATATTGGTGGTGTACAATGTGCTTTTAGAATGCCAATTTTTCAAGTGTCAAAAATTAAAGCCTTAAAAACCTCACGCAACCCTAAAATCTCCGTCAATGTCTCATGAAAAAAATTGTATAAGCGCTTAAAAAATAGCTAATATTAATGCTAATGTGTACAAAAGCTGAATTTTGTATCTTTGAGATATTGTCAAAAAAATTTAAAAAATTTAAAACTTGAAAACGGTGCGTTTGCGGAACCATGTTAATGGGAACTCTTTTTCTTATAATTAGCCAACCAATCTTACCTTTTATTTTCCAATACATGTTTTGAAACACCCTGTATACTACAGAAACATTTGTAATTTTTAACTTTATCAAAAAAATATTTTGATCACTAAATTTAATAGTGAAGCATACTATTTTTTACTTAAAATATTACATTGCTCAGTATCTTGGTAGTTTCTAAAACTTATATTGTTTAATAATTGAAAGAAAATGTTTTCTTTTTGATAAAATTTTAAATAAATCTACATTAAAATCTTTACAAATTGCTATATTTTGTTTCTTTAAATTTATTTAAACACTGATCTAAATTTCTGCAAATATGTTACTCAATGGGCGGACGATATAAGGATTTGTTTTATAATTTGTCTATTGGCACAAATTTTAACATGTGCTTCTGCTGACACACATTTAATTATTTTAAACTATTTGTTTGCAATAAACATTTGGCAAACAAACTATTTCAACTTGTTACTTACCTAAATAATGCTTTTGAAAATATACTATATCAATGAACTCGAATTTGCTTATTTGGTTTGCATTTTTATAGATTTTAGGTTATTTGTTTGTTTATTATCCAATTGTAGAATTGTTGGGTTTTGATTGTTATTTGCAAATTTGGTTTATTTATATATAAAAATTATTTATTAGATCATTTTATCATCTATTAGATTTACACTATTGTATGTTACAGTTCATCTTAATATGAATGGCTTTTAGTTTTATTTGATTACTTGTTAGAATGTCTTGTATTTGATTTTTGCTATAATATAACAATATTTTTTACCCAAATTACTTTCCATTTAAAGAAACATAAAAGAGATCAAAAAATTATAGTATTATTATTAATTACGACATTTATTAATTCCGGACGTTAGTCTTATATATGATTAGTGTTCATTTAACTATAATTACATTTAATATGAGAGTGTGGATGGACCAGATACTAGGCCTTGTTAGTATCTACATAGCCTTCATACTCTCAATTAACGGGTGCGATAGTATATATTTGTGTTTTCAGGTACATATTAAAAAGCAGTTTATGTGGTAGTAGCATAAGTGTTGTAAGTCTTAAAATATTAGCCCATACAACTGAAAAAAAAATAGGGAAAGAAATAATAAGATTTAAATTATTTCAGAATAACATTTTAAAAAAGAACAGTGTTACGTGACAAAAACAAACTTTTGTTATTTAATAATAAAAGAAACTAAGGGAAAGTTATATTTGTACTACAGATAAAAGTCTGTTTCGCATATAAATCACCAGCATCTATCTATAAATTTATTTGGATTTGTTTTTCATAAATGTGTAATATACACAGTCAATCAAATAAAACTATAAGCATTTGTAAAATAAATATAATTAAATAAAAAACACTTATTCAAACAATAGGATTTAAATATAAATTTGTTTTTATAGAATAAACCGTACGATAAGAGTAAGTCCTACTAAAAAAGGATTTCAGTATACTGATTGTTCTACAATTCAAATTGAGGGGAGGCTCTAATAAAATTATCCTTCCGCACGGCTTACTGCCACCTCACAATTGTTACCTAACAATATATATCTACAATTGAAGCCTTCCGAATCCCGCACACAAAATAATTAGTAACCCTATTGTACCCCTTTGAGTTATCGGCTGTATTGGGGATCTTATCGTGTGAAAATATCCCGCCTTTAATTACCTCTACAATCATCAACGTTCTGGAAATGAAATAACATTCATTGTCATTCAAATCTACATCTATTGTTGATAATATTAATATAAAACCATAGCGTTCTATTTATGTGCAAATTGAATCATTTACATTTTATACATTAAAATTATTATGTTAACTGATATTTTGTTTTATAGGTATATAAATATATTTATATTACTATAAATACATTTTAATAGTATTTAATAATTCATTAAATTTAAATTGTATAATTAATTATTTATCTTATAATGGACGGACGCTGGTTTGAATTAAAATTATAACTACCTAATTAAATTAATATCGACTTTGTTGTCAAAAAATTTCTATTTAACTGAATATTAAACTTACTTTATTAAAAAGAGCAATGTAAGTAAACAATGTAAAATATTTATGTCCTTAGCACAAACTAAATTAAAAGTGTTTTTTAGTTCCATAATAGGAATATTTTTTAGAAAATGTATTTTATTATAAAAGAGTAAAAAAAAATTAACTTAAAACAATTTTATTTTAAATTTTAAATTAATTTTATATGTGAAAAAAAAGCTCTAAAAATGAAATATTTTGTATTAAATTGGTGTATTGCTTTTGCTATGAATACAGTGCATAATAGTGTTGACTGTTTAGAGTTTAGAGTTAACTACTTATCACTAACTGCATGTCTAACGTTAGCTTAACTTTAAATATCTTTAACTGTTCTTAAAATCTCTATTTTGATACACCGTTCAGTTTCTCTTCAAATAAATAAAGAAAAGAAAAAATTAAGAGACTCATAATTAGATGCAGATAAAAAAGCTAAATAAGCGCTTATAATAAGCATTAAAAATTAAAAAAATATTAAAAATGTTTAGTAGAAGCAACGACTTACAAACTGAGGAGAGTTATTTGACAACTAGAATTCAATCTGAATTTTCTAAACACTTGTTCTAAAAGGTATGCAGTTTTGATTGTGGTTATTTTAATGAGAAAGATTTTGGTCCAGCAAATGCAAATATATTACTGTTAACACAAACTTGTTTCCGTTTAGAATTTTTGCTCTTGAGGCGTTTATCTTTATATGTCATGCACATGCATCTCATTACGGCTGCTGTACTTGTTTTAGCACCAAGCAAGCAAAACTGTTTGTACAGTTTATTCAAAAAAATCGCGCGATAGTAAGTTTTGAAAACATTTACTGGTCCACTTCTTCTATATTAGTTCATGCTTTTTGTAAACGGGAACTTTACGGGATAACTCATTTGGCAAGTTTTTTTTTTTTGCACTGTAAACTGGAACTTTTGCAGCATTACAATAATGTTGACAAAACTTGTACTGATGAAGATGATAGTATATTATTGCAACAGTTACTAATAAAGTTATATTAATAACAATTATAACGATTGAAACAGTATTATTTGTTAATATTGTTTATAATTTGTAGTGACAGGATTATATGCAATTTTACATTTGCATATGTAACTTATTATTAAAAATTTAAACAAATAGAGTTTGTTATATATTTTGTATTTTAATAAAAGGATTATTTTGACATATTTATGCTATTTTTATGCATATTTTGGGCTATTTATTGCATATTTCAGCATTTTAAGTTGCATATAATCCGGTGTTTAATAATATGTATATGTATATTAGGGTCGGGATTAACATTTTTTTGTCAAGTTTTTAGCCTTTGAGATTTTAATTGACAAGACTAACAGTACTCGTTTTTGTTTGAAATTTTATCCAAAATTTTAAACATAATTTTTTAATTTTTAATCATTTTATAAGATTATTTGAATATGTTTTATTTTTTCTACTCATTGTATGACTTTCTAGTTACTGACATTTAATTTGGAAACATAAATCTAGTAGAAAAACACATTGTATAATAAAAAAGCTTATTTCAAAAGTTTTTTGGGTTGCAGTTATACTTAGAGTAAGAGTTCGTGGAAATTATTACCAATTGAGCAAATTTAATAAAAGCAGAATTAACTGCCTACGTAAAGGTCATTTTTCATGCAGGAAAACTAATTGTTATAATTAAAACTAAAACAGTGGAGATGTTATTGGACCTTGACTAAAGGAAGATATAAACGTCGCAGTAGAAGAGCCGGAGAGCAGGCAATGACAAACTAATAAAGCTCAAAACCGTTGTGTTTGTATTATGGGTGTAAGAAATTGTTTTGTGAGTACCAGCTCAATTTCTGATCGATGAATTGGTGAAAAAGTCGCTTGGTGTATTCAAACAGTTGAAGGTGAGATAAGGGATGCTTATTAAGCCGAATATGCGACAGATCAATTATAATATATAGTGTATCATGGGCCAAAAATAGGCTTTAGCAGCTTGTCGCTTTTAGCTGCTAAAACAAAAGGATGCTAAAGCTTTTTGTCACGAGCATTGTTTTCAATGTTTAATATAATCTGTCACTACTGTCAATATTTTAAGGTATGACGTCATTATTTGAAATTGTGATTTACTGCAAATTAAATACCGCAAACTATTTAGAGGCGCAAGGGCCGAAAATACGCTTTTTGGTCCGTTTTTTAGGGCCAAAACAGATGCTTTGTGTAGTTTCTGTAAGTCTTGCTGGCGGCAGAGCTTAGAAAATGCAAATTGGTTTTGAAATCTTGAGCAATATTTCAAACAAATCGTTGAAAAGGCAGCTTGCAATTTTAAATTTTTTTAGTAGCAACGGATCCTACTTGAAGTGTTGTGTTAAGTTTGCAGAGATGGGTTTTTTTTTACTTTGCTGTTGATTGCCGCATTTTTGCTAATGTCCTTGGTAACCAACTGTTTACAATGCGCTTTGTTTACGTCAATTTAAGGGCAGATAGTTTAGCACGTACCTTCGTTTTTGTGTAACCACTTGGGCGTAGTGTTTACAAAAATTGATTTTTGGTGACTGTTTGGGATTAATTAAAGACCATCTCTTAGTAATGTGTAAAAAGTTGGTTTTTGTTTGTGGTCATTTGCAATACCTGTTATTTTGATTTTACACATCTTAAGGCCACAGCAAAGCCCAATCTTTTAAATCCGTTTGAGCAATAACTGAAAATATTGTAATTGTTTTTTTATGGTTTTGTAAACACTCGACAATATTGTTAAGATGTATTTATGCATCAAAAAAGTGGCGGAAGCAATTTTAAGTTTAACTTGAAACTTATACGCCAAATAGTTTGTCTAGCGTAGCGTAAGTCGTAAAGGGTACAAGTGCCAATATCATATTTTAAGATTTAGTTTGCTCTTATGCTAAACACCAATGTCCTTAAAAGTTCTATTGATTTGCGAAAGGTTTGCAATTTCTGACTTGGTAGGTTAGGTTAGGTTAGGTTTGCAACTTCTGACTTGGTAGGTTGTTAAGACTTTCATTATCTACACAAAAGCGTTGTTTTTGTATTGTTTAGATAATTACGACATTTGTTGTTTAAAAAATATGAGCAACTGCCTTGATTGTGGATGTCTTAATGACAAAGATATTTTTGGGCATAATGTTTGACGCCGGGTTAGTTTTATTTTTTGCGGATGACTTCCAGCTTTGTTATTGTGATTTTAGTGACTTTTTGTACTATCTTGGGCGGCATCACTTGTTAGTTTCAGCTTGGATAGGTTTGTAGTAAGTAACTACTACGGACCAGTTTGTTGAGGACGCGGTAGCCACGATTTTTGCGTTGGTGACTTAAACTGCCATGCAACGGACATTGATAATGAACAGGCAGATATATTTTCTTAATTTTTTGTAAGAGCCGGTTGTACAGTTTATTTAAACTGACTGGGCAAATAGTAAACTTTAAAAGACACTGGCCGGTCTACTTCTTTTTTACCAGGAATGAGCTCTAGAGTAATTTGAAACTTTTAGAGCAATATAGTTTGCGGACAGCTTAGATTATAGTAATGCAATTCACTTTGTTGCTGTATTTTTATTGCGTCTTGCTAAGTGCATTTGTGGTTCATTAAATAACAAATAAAAGCCAAGCTAGAGATATCGCATATGCAAAGATTAGTTTTGAATGCTTTTTTAGGTGTTTTATTTAAACTTTCTTTTTGTTTTTTGTAAATTGGTGGAAAGTGCGGCGGTTTTGGCAATGTACACGCATAATCCAGGAACTAATTACAGAATCTGTCTAAAATGCCTGTCCGTGCGTACAACATTTTTATCGTTTTTATTTGTAGATGGCGCACAGGTTAGTGTTTTTTAAAAAACCTACGAGGTTAGCTTTCTGGTGGGCTATGACAGCGGAGCTTTAAAAACGCAGATTGGTTTTAAAGTTTTAGGCAATCTAAAATGGCAGATACAATGTCTTGGTAACTAACTGTTTGCAAAGAACTCTGCTTTCTGTCGATGTACGAACAGACAGGATTTGATACGTGTTATTGTTTGTGTATAATGTAAATTAAATATGTTTTTTTTGTAAGTAGTTGAAGGTAACTGCAAACCAATTTCTCAAGGCCATAACATAATTCAAACTTTTGATTTTGATTGAGCACTAGCTGAAGATGTTGTTATTGATTTTGTGATTTTACAAATACACGGAATTATTGTCAAAATATGTCAACGCAAACTTGCCGAGGTATCCGGTTAGAATTTCTACTATCATTTTCTGAAAAGTTTTATGGATGCGGCGGGTTTGCAACTTCTAGCTTGGTAGCGTCCACATAGAAGCGCGGCTTTACGTATTTTTTTAGATTATTACGACAATAGTTGCTATTTGAGGAGGCAATGATTCTAGTGGCAAATATTCCTTCTACTTGGTAAATAAGTAATTTTTTGTTTGTGTTGTAGCAAACGGTTGAATGCACAAAGGTTTGTTGGTGAATTATGTTCAGTGTGCTATTATATTGTAGCGACGTTAAACCATTAACAAACACGTTTGTGCTACTTTTGGAATTTTGCAGATATAGGCAATGCATTCTGCGGCAATTTCATTTTAAGCACCGAGGTTATAACTAAAATTTACTATGAGGAATTACAAAGTTTACGTCTTTGCCTTCTTGGTGAGCGATTAGGAATGAAATTTGTTATATTAATCCGCACATCTTTACTACTTTCTCAGTAACTTTTAGCTGGTAATGCGGGTTAGTCTAATTCACTAACAGCGTTTCTGATTGGGTTTCAGTTAAGTGAATTTGACCTTTGGTTGCCGCTAACATGTTTTCTAGTCAGTCGCTTAAGTGCTCACCGCCTCCGAAAGCGTTTTTGTGGCTGGTTTTGGGGTTTAAACTTTTTTCTCTGCTGTTTTGTTTTACGCATTCTGACTTCAATCTTTACATATGTCTAGGTTGGTTAAGTTTTGGAACTCAATGCAAAGTTAATTAAATTGTTGGCTATGGTCTGTTTGCTGGTTTCTGTAGCAATTCGTTAATACAGGGCATTTTTTTGACGACCGTGGTCACTGGCTTTTTCAAGGTTTGCATGCCAGTTCACAGCTGCATTGTCAGATGCTAATTGTTGCAAGAAAGTTTTTTTAGTTTTAGAGTAGTAACCCGCTAAAATGCCTAACTGTAGTGATTTTAACCACAAATTTAGACCAATAAATACTTAGCAAGATGCTTGGAAATACAGAAAGACAAAAGGATATGGGAAAAATTAAATTCTCTAAAAGCAGCATAAAAGTAACAACATAAATGAAATGCCCAAAACAAAACCACAGTTCAGTAAAACTAGTAATAACCTAATAAAAAAAGAACGAACACAAATTAAAAAATAAAAAAAGACAACAAACTAAACAAAAACATAAGCAGAAATAAAACTTATAAAAGACACTATTAAAAACTACAAACATGTAAAGGCTTTTAAATTAAAATTATTGCTAAAACGAGTAAAGATAACATAATTAAAAAACGCGAAAGAAGTTATGATCATTAGTAGGGAAGAAACTAGGTCTGTTCCAACATACGATTTAGACAGTTTGCAAACCGTACAAACTATGCACACAATCAAATTACTGTGTATAAAAGATTGCCTAAGGATGACAAATATTTGTTTGTGTGCATAGTTTGGACGGTTTGCAAACTGTTCAAATCGTATGTTGGAACAGACCTATTAAAAAAACAATTCAAAATTTCTACAAGACTTTATGTAATTTCGAGACTCAAAATCACATTTATCAGAGACGAAAAATACAAAACACAGGTTTAGAGGAGATCTTAATAGTAAACCGACACAAAGTGACACTAGCACTGAACCAATGAAAAACTACAACTGCTCTGGCAAAAACAAAATAACAAGCAAAATATTGAAAATGAGAAGAAAAAACACCACAAACGGGTTATTTAAAAAGCAATACCACGCAGATTACATATATGCGAATTAAAATTGACAGACTACAAGACTACAAAAGAAAATACCACTAAAGAGGAGAGTACGTCAGAGAGACACAATCTTTTTCAAATTGTTTAGCGCTGCATTGGAGAGATTATAAATTGCAAAACAAAATTAAAATTGTCGGAATATATAGAGTTAATCATTGCCAATTTTTAAACTAAGATTGCAAGTTTATTAATTAAAACATAGAAATAAGCATGATATATATTAATTACATAAATAATGTTTTTATTGGTATTTAAGTTTTAAGCACTACGTTTAGCAAATGCGTTTCATTCAATCTTTTGCATTCTTGGAGCCGATTGCAAAATGATTGCATGAAACCGATCAACATATGCGGACTAATTGTTTCCCGTCTTATGTTTTATCTTAACTCTCCTAATGTATTGGGCTTGTCGACGTACACTTTCGACTTAAAATATTTCCATAAGAGAAATCCCAGCCAGTTAAATCCGAAGATTTTGCAGGTTAATTAACATCGCCGTTTTAAGAAATTAATTTTTCTGAAACACTTGCCTCAACGCCCTGATACACACTTGTGCAGTGTGATTTGCTGCTTTATCTTGCTGAAACCACAATTTATGTATGTCTTTTTCCCAACATCTGAAGTTCCATTAAAAAAATTCTAGCATTATTATATACCATTAAGAATTTACAGTAACCGTTTGACATTCTTATTAAAAAATTAAGGTCCAAGTTTTTTGAAGACAGAGACGCCACACTACACTGTGACTTTCGCGGAATGTAAGGGTTGCGCTTGAACTGCACGGGGTTGTTCAGACGTCCAGTACCGCATGTTTTATTTGTTACCAAAATCCAATTACTAAAAATGTGCTACATTGGATAGAATTAAATTATGCAAAACATTTGCATTATTGCGAAGAAGAACAAAAAAATCTGCGCAAAACTGGCTACGTGTTGCAAAATGTAGTGGTTTAATCTGGTTTACTATTTGAATTTTATAGAGATGGAATCCTAAATTGTCGTGTAAAATTTGTCTGAGTGTTCAAAACGTTCAATGCTCTTGCTTGGCGAACTGCCGAACGTTGTGAACTTTGCTGTTCTGCTTGTTTTTGATGTAATTTGGGGTATGTACCGATATTTGGGGCATGCAATATAGGTTGTTGACATTTTTTGTTTTCATAAAACGTTTGTGCCATTACAACGTGGTGTTTTTTGAAGGAATCCTACCCCACCGAGGAATGTTATATTGTCGCACGAATTGAATCTGAAATGCAATTACGGATTCGGTACTGACAAATACTGTTACACAAAAATTACGCTACTGCACCGGCCATGAATCTATGGTTACTAAAATTGCATTATATTCTATAGTACATTAAGTACCAAGAACAGGAAAGCACTGTTTGCAGCACGCCGTTGTTTGTCCAAGCAGCAAAGTGAAAGTGAAAGTGAAACTAAAATAAAGCATATAGCAAGATAATACCCCTCAATGTAGATACACAAAACGGCGATGGCCCAACACAAAACACGGGAAGAACACAAAGAAGGTGGAGAAATGACATCCTGAAAACTGCTAAAGCAAATTGGAGCCAAATTGCACAAAACAAGACGAATCCTTTATCTAGGAGTGGTAAAAAAGGGTTGAAAGAAATAGAAAAATCTGCTAACTTTTTGTCCATTGTTTCTTTGCTTCTTTTGTCTTTTTTATAAGCATTGGAAAAGGTTTTTGTGATTTGCGGTATAAGGTGTCAATTTCTATTGCACAAACTTTGTGTAAAATCTTGAGATTGGTGATTGAAAGTCGAAATTGCTTTTGAGGTATCCTTATTTAAATATATATATTTACTTGAATCTCAGTCAGATTGTGTCGTTGTTTATACCAAACTTTAGTAATTATAAGCTCAGTTTTACAACTAAACATTTTTATGTCTTTTATGTGTATTTGAAAAAAGGCTCTAAATCTCCCGTTTTTTGTTTTCATCTTGTCATTAGTTTGTGTGTTTTTTTTTTTTAGTTCTTTCTACTAAGCACTTTATAAATAAACGTATATACTAGGCAACTTAAGGTGTCCTGTTCTTTACTTGTAAGTATTATTGGTTTAGCTAGGTATTTCCAGAATTGACACTTTTGATCATGTTCTTACTTAAAAGTCACCTAATAAACTGTTGGTCCTATCAAACCTTTATGAATAAGTTGTAGATTTACTGTGGCAACTATAGCCGTAAAAACACAATAAATGAAAAAAAAGTTATTATTTGAGATTTTTTTTTTTTTTTTAGTTTTTTTATTATTAATTAATAGTATTAGCATTGCGATTTTTGGAAATAAAATTGCATTTTATAACTATTTTAAATTAAAGTGAGTGCGATTGGCTTTGATAAGTTTATTGTTGTTATTGAATGTGGATACATATTTGTTTTATTCAATTGTATTTAATGTATTTAGAGTATTACTTGTTATGATTTGTGATAATAATACTAAATACTCTTAACATAAGTAGCAGATAAACTTATCAAATCAGCAAATTATAGCTTATGTAGTATGTATAAAGTTTTAAAAATTTTAATCTTGTCACTCCAGGAAACGTTTTGAACAATACTCTACTTATTATAATAATACCATTACCCAAAAAAATAGAATACTGAGAAACATTATTGTTACAAACAGTTTGCTGCTATAGTTATGCAATTTTTATCAGTGTGTTTTGCTTCAATTAAAAAGATAATTTGCATAAAATTGATTTTTTTAAATATTATTAATTAAATTGCTAGATTTATTAAAATATAGTTTAACATAACTACCCACAAGAAGTGTGCTTTAACTTTATATAACTTATTATAATATGAAACATTCTTACTGAAATTGGTAATATAATATCTCAGAAAATAAGCTATCAATATTTTAAGTGGTTAATAAATTGTTCAAAAGTAAATTTACGTGCATTTCAAGAAAATTAAAGAGACATAAATTTGCTTGCGATTGATCCGTTTTAATGCTCGTTTTATTACAGACATATTAAAACGAAGTCTGGGATAAGAATAAAAAATAATATTGGATGAAAGCCGATATAGAAATTTTATAACAAAACCATAAATAATAATTCGTGGCGAAATGATATTGAGTATTCGCGAACTGAAAATGTGTCGAATGATAATGGAATTGCGAGAAAGGATGAAAGATAAAAGGGCACCATAAAAGCAATAAAAGTTGCGAGTATTCAAGCAGAAGGAAATTCTTATATTGTAGTACTCTTATCTTTTAAACTGTTTTTATGCACCGACCCAGGATAAGGTCGATCTCCAGGAAATTACACCTCTAATAACGCTTTACAAACAAACAATATTTCACTTGAATGGGCTATTGGAATTTATTCTCTTTTCAACTTTTCAATTTTCAACATACCTTTTAAACAATTTAATCGTTTTAAAAATAATTTTATTGTGCACATTTATTATATTTGTGAACATAAAATTAGAATAAATGATTAATTTTATCCGCCATTAAAAATACAATAAGTGGAAACTTTATTTTACTAAATTGAAAGAAATCTAACGTTTAGTCACGTTCTTCAGATTTTTGTATCGCCTTTTGAGTCAAAATTCCAAACACCTTTATACATTATAAATAACGTTGGACGTGTCCCTTGAAATAATTCTTTGTTAAAAGTTGCTGTCCTCGTTCTTTTCTTCCTTAAAGAATAAGCGGATCCTATGGCGTGATCAGAATGTCGCCACGTTTCGCATCAAAATCCACCGCTGCTGGCGTGAAACTATGTTCCTAATATTCTGGGCATTCTCCGGCCAGACACGTACATTGTAAATCATGCAAATATATCACATACAACGCACGTGTGTGAAACCAACCAGGATTATGATTTTAACATTGCGCAAATAAAATGGATATTTGAGGCAGTTTTTTTTTTGTTTTAGATTTATGGTTGTGAGTATCAAGATATAAAAATACAATATCTAAACCAAAAAAGTAATATCGAGTGGAAACATAAATTTTGTTTCAAAAATAATTTTAAAAATAAATTTAAATACAAATACAAGGTAATAGCTTTTCTACAGTAGACACTATCTTTGAAATATATTGATATTGTATTAACTTTGCCATAAAATTATTTACTTAATTTGTCATCAATTTAAATAGAATCAATTTTATTTTACTTTTTAGAGTAAATGCACATTTATAAAAGTATACACTTTTGCAACGCTGCATAATAAAATAAGTTATTACATCAAGATAAACTAAGTTGTTTTAGACAAAATTTGAATAATTTAAATTTACTGGTGCTCAAGCGAGCTGCATGATGTTAATTTTGTTTCATGAATTTTTATTTTCTAATACTATTGAGTACTTTTTATAATGTTTCCAAATACTTTCAGTTTTTGTCAAAAAATTTCTAAGGTAACTATATGCTCTAACAAAACAGCAATGCAACAAAGAAGACAAAAACTATGGAGCGTAAAACTAACAAGGTAGCACAAACTACATAACACTACTCAACAACATAAAGGGATAAAAAGGCAAAAGGATTATAACGACGGAAAAAACACAGTTGCGCTAAAGGAGTAACAAAAAAATCATTAAAAGCAAAAAAAACAAAATTAAGACATGGGAACAGCTCACACAGATACGGTAGATATTAGGAACCTAGACATAGTGATTACTAAAAAGGATATTGTAGAGGCTTTACAGAATCGGATTCTAGACAATAAATTATACAAAATAAGAAACATATAGGTAATTAATAAGTGATAATTACTATCATTAAAGATAATTCTAAAACAATACTGTAACGTAATAAAATCAAGGTGGGATAAGTTAATTGCTCAGCAAAAAAGAGGATACAACTAAACATGTGCTACAAGTTTTGGTCATATGAGCACATGAATGCACATGATTGTAGAAATGTACTTTCTACAATCATGAAAAACCAGAAAAATATTGTTTTTGGGAAAATTTCTTTAACAGGAGAGGGCAATATAAAAAAAATTAAAATGACTATTACAATCCTCCAAACTAACTTCAAGATTTAGAGCAGTTTTTGATCTGGTAAATAAAACGATTTTGGAAAAGAGGATAGTTGTAGTAATTGTCACTGAACTAATAAAAAAATATTTTAGTTTATCTACAGAAAAATGTAGCTATTAAAACATGTAAAAAAAATAATTTGGTGATGGCTACGTTTTGATAGCTATTAAATAACCTTAGTGTCGAGTGTTATATAGGGTTTTCCAATATAAGGTTTTATTTTGATATTAGAAAAAAACGGGTATTTTTTAAGAGAATTAAATAAATGTTTATTTCATTGTAAAGAGGAAGGTATGACATTAACATTTGAAAACGATATCAGTTAAATGGCCGCCACGATTACGGTTGCAGTAGCACATACTTTTTATGAAATTTTTTATGACCAATTTGCACATTTGCGGCTGAATGTCCTCGATAACTTCACAAATTCTATCTTTAAGGTCTTGATTGTGGAGCATTAACATAGACCTTATTTTTCACGTGGCCCTAAAGAAAAAAGTCTAAAGGTGTTAAATCTCAAAATTTCGGTAGCCAATTGTGATCACCTTTTTGAGAAATAGCACGGTCAGGAAACTTTTCTTGCAAAATTGCGATTGTTTTGTTTTGCACGTAGCAACGTCTTGCTGAAAATAAACGTAGTCCACATCAATATCTTCTAATTCCGGCCATAAAAAAACATTAATCATAGCTCGGTAGCGCCATCTATTTACCGTAACAGTTGCACTAGACTCATTTTCAAAAATGTAGGGTTCAATCACACCGCCAGCAAAAAAACCACTCCAAACAGTGACACGTTGAGGATGCAAAGACTATTCAATAATTATTTTTGGATTTTCTGAGCTCCAAATGCACCAATTCTGCTTATTAACGAAGCCTCCGAGGTGAAAATGGGCTTTATCACTGAAGATAATTTTTTGATTAAATTCCGGATTATTTTGATGCATTTGAAGGACCCAATCAGCGAAAATATGACATTTATGATGATTGACCTGCTTGAGTTTTTGTGTTAACTGAACTTTAAAAGCTTTAAGACTTAAGGCCTTTATGCAAAATACATGTCGTTTGTGGAATGTCTAATTCCAAAGATCGACGAGGAATTGACAAACCTGGGTTTTCTTCAACACTACGGGCTACATCAGCAATATTCTCATGTGTTTTTGAGCGATGCACACGGTTTTGATTCTTCACATCTCAAACTTGTCCCAACAGCTCAAATTATTTACTAGGTTTACTATTGCCGGCCGAGAATGTGCTTTACGACGACCAAAAAGTGCTTTAGTTTTGCAAACTGTGACTGAATTTTTTTTACCATTTTTGTAGTAATCTTTAATATTTTCAATGCGTTCTTGAAGCATGTATCGTTTTATTTTTAATAAAGTCGTAGTTTTTACTTGTTAAATGTCAAAAGATAATAGCTTTAAAATTGACAGTTGCTTAAATAGCCTGCTATTCAAAATAAAACTTTTTATTGAAAAACCTTTTATATCAACTAACAATGTAAACCAGCATGATTTTGAAGACTACCTGGATTAAATAAAAACTGGTATTAGAACGCAACAAAAATTGAACATAAGAATAGAAGGCAATATTAATACATTTTAAGATTACCCGACGGAGATCCAAGCAATAAAACGAAAAAAAACGAAGTTTTTGCCGAATTTTTTAAAGATATGCAATTAGAAGTAATGCATACTGTAAATGAACTTAAATTGTAAAAGGAGCAAGCAACAACACCAACATAGTAAATTGCATTAACGATTTACAACTGCTTGACAACAAAATGTAAGTCACCATCAAGACATTATGTATACAATATATACAAAGATAAACAACCACCAACTGCAAATGAACTCACAAAAGAGCTACGGCATGGTGCAAAATAAATTTAAGCTTTTATGAAAGCTATGATTTTTGGTGAGTGCTGATGTGAAAAGTCATTAAGATAAGGGTACCGAAATCTGGCGAGCGCGTATGAGACAACCGCCTGAAAAGAGAACGAAGTAAGTATATATAATACGTATTATATTTATAATCTGATAATTTAATTTATTAGGTATTCTGTCCAATTCTCTATGGGTATTGAACTGTAAGATAGCTTTGTTATAGAGCGTTAGCGTAGCACGCTAACAGTCCGGCGTTCGATCCCCTAATGTGACACCGGGGTGATTCGGAAGTAACCTAATAAGCCGTTGGTTTCATCAACCCTTTTTGTCGTAAGACTTCTGATGAAACGAGGTAAAATAGCTGTAACATGCGCAATAAAGAAGATATAACTAAATAGTAATTTTATTATCATGTAATAAGAACGACATTTTTTGTAGAGTTTTTTGTTTGTTTTTTTTTTAACCAAACAAAATAAAAAACTATTAATTGAAATTTTGAAATTTTTTACAATTTTCAATTTTTTTTTGTTTTAAAAAAAATGGTTTTTATAACTTTTTTAAAATTTTTTTTTGGAAATTTATTTAGCAAATTAAAAAAAAATAAAAATAAATATTTTTTTTTAATTTTCGTTTATAGAGGGCAATGGATTTTGGCGCTCTTGCTTGCTTCTAAAGTAAAGTAACACAAAAATCTTTAGCTAGCATTATATACCTTGCTTACTTCTAGCAATGTGCATATAGAATAGCCCCGTGTAATATTATTATTAACTATAATATGACTATAACAATGCTTTGCACATGCAAACACAAAAACACGCTCCCAATATATTCACACACGGTTGTCTTCTATAGGATTTGCTGAAATTTGTCTGAGCTACATACGAGCAACGCGTTGAACTAAATTTAGACGCGCGCATCCAATTATTATTAATATTTAATTTTGCAAATAAATTCAATCATATAGATTAGAATTTGGCAATTCATACTTAAGTAATTGTTTTCTAGTGCATGAAACCAAAATAAATTTTTATAGTAAATTTATTCATTTAAAAACAATAATAAATTTTTAAATAAATTTTTTTTAGAAATTATCTATTTATGCCTTTCATTGTTTATTTCTACATATAATTTTTTTTTAAATTTGTAATGAATAATACTTTTTACGAAAATTGCGAATTACAAACTTCCCGAAAATTCCCTGTTTTTAAATAAATTTGCGACTAAACGTTAAAAAAATAAAACAAATTATGGCAAAATAGAGGAGCTATATTGCTGATCCAAAAAAAAATAACGGATTGTAAATAACTGTACTTTAAGAAACAACAAAACATGACGGAAACTAAACTAGTTTAAAGTTGCAAATTAAAAACTTTTGAGCGGCAGGGTATTGAGTAGCAATATTTTGGTATCACTCACGCTTTTGTGTGCTGGAACTAATGATTTTAAGTTGAGAGTTAGCTAGAAAACGATAAATATGTTAAATACATTTTACCAAACCAACTTGCTAAAACGCACGGCACGCGTGACTATTATTTAATGCCATTGCCATCATTAATGAAAATGTCGAATTTAAAAACTAAAGTACTCTACGCGAGTAGAGAGCTAGGCTCAGATAATCTGTCAAACTATATCAATGATTTTGTGCTACTTAAAAATTCACCAATCAACAACAAATAAATATTATTAAAAAAAACAAAAACGTCTTAAAATCTTACATATTGCTGCTTTTGACATCCGTAAAATAAGACAACAGGAACAATTAGAAACTTTGTAGGAGAAATGTGCAAACTTCAAATGGAACATTGTAAGATTAAGTGAAACCAGTAGTCTAGGAAAAATAGACAAAAAATGGGGCTAACCCCGAAATAATTTGTTACAGGCTAAATTTTTGCATGGACCTTTGTATGGTGGCTTTCAATAATATGTGAAAGTTCCTTATCGATGTGTCTGTTGCGACCTGAGTTTTCGCGAGGCCAAAAGTCGCAAAATACAGTTTTTTGCAAATATCTGAAGAACGATGAGATTTATCGGAAAAAATATAGAGGCAATTACCTATAAAAAGTTATCTAGAAGTTTTTTTGTACGGGCAACTATAGATGAGATAGAGAATTTATTGATTGAAGAAAATATGAGTATATGTACGATGATACTAAATGCAGTTGCGAAAGAAATTTAGTTGAGGAATGCTGTGCCCCAAGTTTGTATAAAGACTATGTAAAACATCTGCCGTCGACTCTTATGTTATGTCCCCCAGTTTTACTACCTTGGCTATTGCAGGTATTAGTTAAAGCAGGGAAATGTGGGCATAGAGCCCCGACCGCTGCTAGGTAGTTAGTTCCAAGCGATGATTCGCAGTGCACGGACGTATTTCGAAGAAATTAAAATATTAAAAGCAGTAGAAAAATAATGGAAGGAATTTGTTTTATTTGTGATGAGTCGTTGTCGGGCGGTGATATTTGCAGTGTTGAACATGGAACAAAAACGTTGATTGAGTCAAGTGTTGCTAGAGACGATGGAAAAATTGGTTATTTAAAAGACAAACAATCTGTCACTGTTCATCGTAAGTGCCGAAAAGAATATACTCGCAAGAGCAGTATTGTTTCATATAAGGGACAAAGAGATACTGAAGAAGCGAGCACATCTATGAGTCCACCTCGTGCTCGAACAAGGTTTAGGGATAGCTATTTTCATTCAAAAATGTGTGCATATTTTGCGGAAAAACAACTACAGAGGAGAATGAAAAGAAGAAAAAGATTGAGCTCGTCGTCAAATACGTCATGTAACGACATCTTCCTTTTGGACTTGCATACTGGACTTTGCTAAAATACGTGGTGATGATCTAGCAAAGGCTGTTACTAACCGCCTGGAGTTTCTTGAGGATTTGGTTGCCGTGAGAGCCAGATATCACACGAAGTATTGGGTTTATTTTATGAGGCCCCTTACGGAAGGAAAGAGAGGTCGTCCGGAAGACGAGAATATTATGGTTGCCATGGAAAATATATTTTCCTATATTGAAAATAATGACGATTGTCAATTCACCTTGAGTGAAAGATGCTTGCCAGGTAGAGCCTCCAACGGATCGAACGATTAAAAGTAAGCTGAGAGAAAGATATGGACATTGCATAATTATTTCAGAGAAGGCGGGATATATGTCTATTATTTGTTTTATTGATAAACAACACGATATTATGAACAGGTCCTGGTACAATAATCGAAAACAAAATGAAGCTGAAAAACGCTTAAGAATAGTCAAAGCAGCAGCTGCAATTACTCATGAAGATATACCATCTGTAGTACTTAATAATTAATGTTATCTTCCTCCAAGTTAAATGTTCTATAATGTAAACGAGCAAATTCCACGTTCTTTGACTTACTTTTAGAGAAATTAATTTTAAAAAATAAGCGATGCAACTTTGAACGTTTGACGCTAGCATGTACAGCCGTCAGTCATGCTATTATGTTGGCTGTTTGCCCTTGATCATTTATTTTACCGCTGCAAGTTGGGCTTGCTATATTGTTTCATAGAAGATTTGGCTCAAGACGTCTCATCGATATTCTATCATCCTTTGGTTTGTGTGCATCTTACTAGCAAGTAACGTTATATGAAGATGCAGCAGTCCACCGCCAGCAGCCCCATATTTTACTACCCGAAACGGGGACTTTCATTCAATTTGTAGCCGATAATGCTGATTTAAATGTGCAAACGATAGATGGCTATAACACTTTGCACATCATGGGCATTATCGAAATTGTCACTTCAGATGTTTTTTTCAATGCGGTATTCTGTAACTGCAAAAAAGGTTGTGGTTTAACTTGTGGATGCCAAAAAGCAGGTTTGAACTGTTTGGTTGCTTGCAGCCAATGTCATGGCCAAACTTGTTTAAACGCATTACAAGTAGACATCGATAAAGAGGATATCCATGAAGACATAGATCTATCGTCTTTCCTTATCCAAACATTAAAGACGGAGCTGTCAGAATCCGAAACCGAAGAAAATTGAAATTTGAAAAAGCCTTACTGTAAAAACATATGCTTCTGTAATAAAAAAATCATCAAAGTACCTATTAAATAAAAATTAATTATCCATTATCATATCTGTCCATATTTGCCGGTGTGAAGTAATTATTCTACGTTCTTTGTTCTTTGGGACGCCCTATCTTGTCTCCGGTTGCCTGTACAAAACTTCTAGATAACTTTTTATAGGTAATTGCTTCAGCTACAAATTAGCTTTCTATATTTTTTTCGATAAATCTCAACGTTCTCCAGATATTTGCAAAAAACTGTTTTTTGCAATCATTGACCTCGCGAAAACTCAGGTTGCGGCAGCCACATCGATAGGAAACTCTCACATATTATTGAGAGCCGCAATACTAAGATACGTGCAAAAATTGAGCTTGTAACAAATTATTTCGGGGTTAATGTCTATTTTTCCTGGACTACAAAAGAGATACATCGTGTTATAAAGCACTAAACATACTTATAAATATACACAATTTATTGCAACAGAAACAAACTGTTTTAGGCGTGAGCTCAAACGGAAATTCCTAAAACAGATTGCGCTAAATTCAAAGCAGCGCTGAACGCAATGAAAAATTGCACGACATCTGAAGATGATAAAGTCTGGATTAAAAACATTTGAAAAACTAATGCATATACCACTTAACAAAATGTTATTTTAAAAATGTGGCACAACGTTAAGGTAATACTTCTATTCAATAAAGGTAACTCTACAAACGTTAAAAACTAACAACGAATTAATATATTTGTTACTTGCAGTACTGGAATTTTTGATCTTAGCTGGAACTAACTCAAAGTACTCGGATTTAAAAGATCATATTTATAAAAACGCATTGTTTAACGTTGCAAACCAAAAAATCTATATTTAAAAATATTATTTACTCTGGCACTAGAGAACGTCTTTAAAAACTTAAGGTGAAAAAAAAAAAAATGTGACAATGTTGTAGTTGTGAGTTAAGATACAAATGAACTTATGGAAATGCTGAACGAAATTAAGAAAGCTTTTCAAGACGGGGTTGAAGATGAACTTTTGAACTAAATGACGGTTGTTATAGATCAAATTGCTAGATTAAAGTGGCAATGAGCAAGACATGTAGCTCGAAACAATTGGAGACCCATATAGACAGAAAAAAGTATTAACCGCAAGCAAATTTGCTGGACCTGACGCTGTAAGTCGAAAAGAACTGGATGCAAACAGCTCAAAACAAACCAAAATAACAAAAGATAGAGGGATCTATGTTTAGCAGTGGACATTTAAGGATTGAAGAAAAATGAAGCTAAATATGCCTAAAGTATGCCTAGTTATCTATGCGAATGATTTAGCTATTGTTGTTGCAGCAAAATCAGCGGATCCAGTAGAGGAAAAAACCAAAATTGCTAAGTAGCTCACAAATGGTTTAAAAGAATAAATTTTCAACTGGCAATTAAAAAAATTGAAAGCATAGTTCTTGCAGCTTGCAGTTTATTTGTGTGTATTACAGTACCTGTAAAGGTGGTCAAATATTTAGTCATATTTTTTAACTAAAACATCTAAATGTTTTAAAAGTTACAAGGCATTAAACAAGTGGACTAGGGTTAAGTAAAGATGTATACAAATGTTTGCGGTTTTACTCTATTATATTAAATAAATCCTATGGCAGTACACCATGGAAAATACAAAATACAAAAAAAAATAAGGAAAGCAGTTCACTGTGTTTGCAGAGCATACCGCGTTGCTCCCATTGATGGCTTACTACTCATAAGTGGCTCCTCTTGGATGGACATTCTAAATGATCCAAAGAGAGGAAATATATAAAAGACGAGTTCTCAATAAATGCCATACAGAAGTAATTTCCAAATTAAAAAAGATAAGAAACATAAATAGAAAATAAGTCTATAAGCCTAATATTGCTAAGTTGGAAATTTGCTGAAGTAATTATTTTCATTTTTTTAAGTTTTGATGCTATTGGAGCTTGGAAACCATTGTTGTTGTGCATAATTTGTTGATTGTTAAAGAGTTTGGTAGAAGTACATCTAAAATATTGCTTTAGGTTTTGAAGACACGACTAAACTAGTACGTCAACCAAATCTTAACAGGGCACGGATGTTTTTAACAATACCTGAAAAAAATTAAGAAAAAAGATACAGAAGCTTTTTACTATTGCGGAAAACTGTACACTGCTGTCCACACTTTATTTGTATGCTGAAGCTGGCACCATGCATAGCATAAACAAAACTACATGTAGGAAAACAACTGACACAAGACAAACCGGCTTAAATTAAAAAAAAAATCTGGTCGGAAATACTAAACTTAATCAAAACAAAAAAACCTTTTGTAAAAAATAAATAAATAACACATTTACTATGTACTATATCATAAATATTTTTAAAATCGTAACTAGTTTTAACTTTTACAAAGCCATTATGGGACGGTGATATAAACAAGTATTAATATAAAAGAATACTTACAATGCATATATACGACAGTAAAACATAAATTGTATTGAGAGGTGGAAAAAACATTGAAATTATTTTGATTAAAATGATGATTTCAATGTAGTTTTCTACGTTTCTGTACATTTTATATTTGACTGCCAAATAAATAATGATAAGGTAAACATACGGCAAAAGTTTAAGGGGCTATTCCTTGCCTAATCTAAGAATATTTTGTTCTATGACGATTTCTGAAAAATCTTTTGATATTGAAGATACAGGGTGAACAAAATTTGTGTTTTTAATAGTTAATTCTTCTACCACAAATCACTATATAAACGCCGAGATGACTGACATGCATTTCATGTATGGATTTGTTGATGGCAATTCATTACAAGCTAGACAATTGTACATTAAACGGTTTTCTGGCCGTAATATCCCCGATCGTATATTCTTTAAAAACATTCATTGACGTCTTTGTGAAACAGGTACATTGAATCGAAATGGAGGACCAGGAAGATCAATGACAGTAAGAACGGTAGAACTGGAACAGAATGTGCTGGGCAGCTTTACATGTACTTTTTGATAATAAAATGTTGAACTGTTGCAAATTTTGTTTACCTTGTATCTTTGAAACAAAGAGGTTTTACAAAAATCATCATAGGACAAAACATTCTCAGAATTAGCCAAGAAATAATTTCTAAAATTTTTGCCTCATGTTTATTTAAAACCTTGTATATGCTTTGTTAATTCTGTTTTTGTGCACTTTTTCATTAAGATACTAATCAAATTTGAATTTTCTGCTAAGTTAAAACCATAATTAACGCTTTTTGCGTTGTTCTTCAGATTGAATCAGTACTCGCTCATTGGCAAAACTGTTTCAAATTATTTTTGGTATAAGGGTTAACAGTAGACTTTTATATTTTAATAGTAAAAGTGAGCAGTGTGTAGACTAAAGCAGATTCAACTTAAGTTTGTTTCAGAGTTTCTGTTTGGCAGTCTTATTGTTGCATTTGTATAACTTTGGCTTATTCAAATGCTTATACCAGTTATGTCATTGTGTCAAAAAAATTAATGTTTTTTTTTTCTTAATTTTTTGCAGTTTTTGCTTTGTGTGTTTCTAGTAAAGAAAACAACAAAACATAGGCTACAACTTCATTTTTATGCAGTTGAAGTTGATGCTAGGTTGTACCAAAATATTTTTTTTATTAAATAACCGCAATAAAACTATTGTGATTCAAATAAAACGTTAATCGTTAAAAAAATTAATTTGGTAGATCTTTTATTGTAATTTTTAACATTTGCAGAACTTTGACTTCTATTTAAGAAACTATTTAGAAAAAAATTATTTTTAAACACGTAGTTTTATCTGCAAACTCTATGGAAAATCGATGTTGTCTTTGTTTTGGAGACTTTATAAATCTAAAAACTTATTTATTCTTGTGGCCTGCACATATATTGAAAAAGGATTGACAAGTCTGAATACGTGAAATTGGTAAAGATTTGGGATAATTGTTTGTTATTTATCAAAAGTAATCAATCAATCAGAATAGACTATTATTAACAATGGAATTGATCTACTGCGTCTGATAAATCTTTAGAATTATGGACTTTAAACTGCTATTAAAGAACAGCTGAAAGGTGTTAAGATGAAGAAATTATACAACGCAGGCGGCCGTCAGTGGTTTTAGACCGCATTATACAAGCACTCACATCTTATGTTTTAAAATATGATTCTTATTTGGCAAAGATCTCAAAAGCAAGCAAGGTCCTAATAGACAACATTTTATGCGAGCAGGCTGGCGTTTGATCCCTAAAAATTGATTGAAATAATAACTTGTTTTTTATCTACCAGGATGTCACCTAAGAAGCTGTTGTTCCCATCAAACTCTTAACTGGTAAAGTGAAATATTATTACACTAACGGTAAAGTGCTGTCTGTGAGACTGCATTTTTAAGACGTTAAAAACTAAACATTTTTGATAAAATATTTGTTTTTTTTTGTTAATTCAGTTTAAACATGTATTTGACATGTATTTGACATTACTAAATCAATAAAAAAAAAATTTACATAATAAAATATGAAGTTGAATAAAGGAGGTTACAAAAAATGCGTATTTACGCATGATATTACAAAAGCGCAAAAAATAGGACTTTTTTGAATATATTATAATGTCTTTAACTCAGATATAAAAATACTAAACTTGTGAATTATTTATGACAAAAAATCTAAACAATATTTATAAACAATTATCACAGCAGCTCCTAAACTTTGTCAATATTTATGCAATTTTTGTACTAATACACATACCATTATTATGTTCACATATAACAAATTCATTTTTCAAAACACTATGTACATTACTTACAATATGTTTATTTGCCTTAAAACATTGCATAATAGTTGCCTCAAAAATTATGATGCTAAAACAATTAGCAGAGTTCCACAAAAAACTAACTTAAACGGTAAGATGCAGTCTGGCTGACTGATGCAAAGAAACACCGGCTAATTATTTAATTACGCAATATGCTAGAAAGTTAAAAATAGAGTGACAGAAAGTGGTGATGTAGATAAAAGGAGTAGGTGAAGTTATAAATAAGTTGCATATCAGGATTGTTTTGTAAATATCAACAAATTTATAAACGAATCAGTCTCATAGATGGCACCTTTCCGATTATGGATTAAACAAGTTGCAGACTTACTGTGGCAATGTAAAATAGCCTTAAAAAGACAATAATAAAAAAAATAATAACAACATTTGGGCCTCTACAAAAATATTGATGCATGGTTTTTGGGACATGGACATTTTGATGATTTTTTGCGTAAAATATTTTGGTGTGTTGCAAAAAGCAATTGCAAGTTAATTTTTGAACGTGCTTTAATTGCAATTTTGATTCCGTCATCAGAAATTGTTGTGTTTTTTGTTAACTTGTCCTGTCTTGAAGCGCGATAACAACACTAGAAAAGCTTATATATTTTGGAAACGGCACGTTTATTGACAAAACTGGTTTGTCAAAGTTTTTTTTAAATGGTGGCAATTGATAACAAAGTTAAGTCGTTTTAAAGTCTTTGAACAGTTTTATGAACTGAAAAAATATCTAACGTTTTTTTAGTCACTATTGCCATCTGACGACCTTCTATGTTTTTCTGATAGCCAATATTATTGTTCTTCAAGTTTTTTTGGTAACATCTTTGGCCATAAATTATCGTCAACACGTTAGTGGGCCTTAAAAGACCTGTGCTTAATGCATTATCATTTAAGGATGATAGTCTAGCACTTGTTGTGAAGAAAATTCTAAGATATTTTTAAAGTTTTAGCTTTTATTTGTTTTTGACGAGATGTCATTTTGCATTAATTCTAACTTTTCCATCTTTGCCATCTGTCGGCTTTATATGCTTATCTGGCATCCATTTGTCAATTTTATTTTTTTTTGTATTTTTGTTTTAAGTTTATTTGGTAACACGTTTAGCTATAAATTATTGTGAAGTAACAAATCAGTGGAAAGAACTGTGTTTAACGTATTATCATTTTAGAATGAAATCTGGCACTTACTGTAAAAAAAATCACAGTTATTTTAACCTTTTCAAAAATGTTTTGTCTGTTTTTGACTTAATGTTGTCTTGTATCTTGTTATTCTGCATTAATTTAACTTTGGACAGAGTTTTACACCAAACAATAAAATCTCTGAAACTAGATTTTGTTAAAGAAGTACGTTGCAATCTGTTGCATAAACAAATTTATAAAATTCAAAGAAATTTTTTATTTGTTTAAAATGTTTGTTAATCATTTGTAATGACAACCAAAAGCTGGTCTACATATTTAAGAATAAATAAAAAAATAATTGGAAAAAATGTTCAAACTCACACAGTAATTTAACTTATAAATTTTCTGAATGTTAATGTATTATTTTATGTTTTCATTATTCATTACACTAATTATTCTAAACGATGGTCACCACTATGTTGCATCGCATCGCAAAGTTTAATCACATATACATAGAAGGAAGAGATGTATATGTACAAATAGCCATTATTAATGTATTTGTTTTAGTTTAAAATATGAGACTTAATGAAATAATGTACGTGCAAAACTCAAAAATGTGGTAAATCCACTTTGTATTTTATTATATTATAAATAAGTGTCAAAAACAACAATAATTATAAACAATGATTTTAATTAAATTAAATTCAACAATAAATAAAAAATCAAAAATAGTATAATTAATTTTATGTACATATTATTTATAATTGGATCAAATGATACTTCATTAATATAAAACACATTTAAACAAATTAAATTTTCAATTACGTCCGAGTATCATGTTAAAATAAAATTGCTTCATTATTTTAATGTATAAAATTTTTAATTAAGCTATCAACACCAAAACATTACTAATTATTATTTTATCGTAATTTTATTTATTAAATCAAAAATATCATTAAATTACTATTTATACAACATTTTCATTCATTTGTATTTTTGTGCTATATGCATCAGACATTTTTTTCTCCTAATCCAAACAAATCCGTATAGTTTTATTTTATTTTATTTCATCAATGCCATCCGCACTACTGATATCTAATTATCAACCGAAATTGGATCGAAGGATTACTTTTAACAAATACATACACAAAAAAGATAAATAAATAGCATCTATGGAAGGACAGGATGAAAGCAGACGCTCGGTTAGCTCGCGCGTTCAATGTAACACGTTATAATTCTAATTATTCGCTCGCGGCGCTGCTAGTTTTGTTTAAAGCGGCATAATCCTATTTCATATCCTTCGGTTCTGATTTAAAATGCCACACAACGCTAGAGTAATTTAAATTTAATCTGGGTATTTAATAATATTTAATATTAATAAATACGTCTTATACTTTGTGGGATGAAAAATTTATTTGTATTAATTACTAACAATTTAAAGTAGCTTAGTCTACTGTTTTGCATTCTACGATATATTTGAATAAAATAGAAAATACATCTAATTATACTGTAATCTTTCTTTGGTGTTTTAGTTAAATAATAATAAACAAATATTTAAGAAGACATGTGTTTTTAATTTTTCTTTACGCAATTGTTGTTAAATATTTTTTTATAAAAGTTAGTTTTAAAAAAATTAATTAAAAATTTGCATAAATTTTTTAACGCAACCGTTTTCTGCTTTCCAACCATCACACACTCACATTATAACTGCCAATGACATTTACAGCTAATCATTGTCAACCGTTGTCAGATGCCATTTTAAGCGACCGTAGTTCTACTGTCTACTTCCACTATTTCAACTTCATCTTTAGCTGTTCTCGATTTGATTTGACCCGGTAAAGCTTGTTATCCGGCTTCAACGAGCGACTGATGCATCTCACTAGGTCTTATGCATATATAATTAACATTTCCTCAACTACTTAGTGTGATAAGATAAGTGCGTGTACAAGTAAGAAAACGCAAAATAATTTTCTTTACGCATGTCAGGTACGCAAACATAAACAAACAAAAATAGTTTGTCTTTCAGAATTGTGGATAAATGGTAAACATAAACTTTATAACAATATTTACTATAAATAAAAAATTGCTGTTTTTTATGCTCCATACTTTTTATCAAACGTCTTAGTTTTAAAGTTTAATAATTTTATATTTTTACAATTACAAATTAATTAAACATTATAGTAAAAATTTGCAGCAAAATATGCATGACCTAGTTATGAGCTTTGTAAATTTGTCTACCTGTGAAGATAAAGGTTAATATAAATCTTTACTGACGCCTTTATGTGTTACATGATTGCACGGAGTGACACCTTTCTTGTTGGTTTAGATAATGTGTAAATATTTGTCGGAAATTTCCTGTCTAGTAAGTCTCTTGTGGGTTGCGCTGAAGTGTTGTCCTTACGTTTAGTAATTGTAAAAAAGCAACGCTTTTTCAATGTTTGATGCTTTAAAGGGGTTTTTAATGTTAGGATCCTTTGACTGAAATTTTTATCACAAAGATATTAATTTTTTCTTTTAAGAATGAATGTTAATTAAATATTGTGATGGTTTTTTTTCTTTGATTCAGATTCTACAAAGATAAAAAGGGGTGAATTTGACATGTTTTTAATTTATTATAACAACACGCTAAAACCAAAGGAAAATATTTGTGGTTTATGAAATGTGACGTATATATGTAGTTTGATAATGAAATATCTTCTTTGTTCTTTATTATAAAGTAATACAGACTTAAATTCAATTTAAATTAATAATAATAATTTATTATATAAAAAGTTTTTTAATTATCTTAAAACTAAAATTGTTTATTGTGCAAGTGGTGATATTGATTTTGTATTACGTTGTTTGTATTATATATGCTTGTATGATGTTAAGGATAGTAATACAAAAAAAGAACATATGAACAAAAAAACGGTTTTTCAGCTGCTCTCGATATATTATACTTTGAGAATAAGGTTTCGTTTTATAGATCAAGTGGTTAATGCGTATCGGATAGGATTAACTTTGAAGTATAAAATTCGATATTTTCATACACTTATCGGTTAAAAGTGGAAAAACAATTGCATTTTGATTACATTGATCATATGATTTATTACATTTTTTTTAAATTATTATTGTAATATAATACAAATCTTAAATTTTATTCTAAAAAATAATCTCAATGATAAAACAAATTTAATAACACAATTTTAAGAAGCTGAATCTATATATCTATTTAAATATTGTTGTTAGTTTTATTATATTTTAATTTTTAATTCTGATGCAAGAAATTTTTTTTTACTGATCGATGGCAACACAGTAGAAATAATTAATTTATAATATAATAAAATAAATAATAATTATGATAAAATAATAAATTAAAGAAAAAAAAACAAATTTATCATATTTATTATTATGAAATAAATTAATATTTTATTCAAATTCAATCTAACATCAAAGGGCCAAGGGTCAAACACAGACTATTGGTTTGGTTTTACAAGTCTTGTCAGTGTGCCAAGTATGACCACGGCATTGCATGATAGCAAATGACAAATTTGAATAAATATTTTGTGCTTATAAACAAAATTGATGATGTGAATAATCAAACAAATGACTGTGGCTCTAGCTTGTGCAATTTAATACTAAATGTCCGCATTATTTGCCATCATTTAGCATTTATGCAGTTCCATACAAAATGTTTGCAAGCCATTTTCCCATTACATAGAACAACTACTATTATACTCAAGGAATAAAAACTGAAACTACTAAGATCTTTTAATCACAGTCTTACGTAGAACAACGAATTTACAAGTTAAAATCTCATCATCTGCAACTGATTTCTAAAAATTGTTTTTAGAACAGAGCAAAATAAACTTTTATTTATTTGTTCTACTCTCAGATTCCCATTTGGAGACTTATAAAGTTGGTATTTTTTACTAGTTTGGTAAGGTATCTTTTGTTTATTTTTGTTAAATGCTTGCGAAACTTTAACGTTGGTTGACAAAAGTTGCAATATTGTGAAAGGTTATCCACTAGGTCAATCTTTGATTGTATATTAGATTGATTATTGTGTGGCAAATTTTTTTTAAGATACCTTGTCATGTTGCTAGAAAATTTACAAATATCTTCTAGATTGTTATGTGAGGAGGTTTTTGATGCGTTTTTTCAGTCTAGATTTAGCTTTAATTGGCGTGACGGTTTTTTTTACATAAAAACTAAGGGTCGTTGAAAAATTGGACATTCTTTTGCAAAAGTTTCTTTTTAGATAAGTTTTTGCGAGGCTGTGGATAAGTGAGAAGTTAACTTTTTAATTAGTTTAGTGACATTTAATTGATATTGTTTTGTAGTCAAATTACTACTGATCGGTTTTGGAATAAGTATTATAAGTATAATTTGTAGGTGAGTATTTTTTTTTCTGTTACCCACTCATCTGTCCAAGTGTAGTCATCAAAAGATATCTTGTTTCGTTCACCTCTTGTGTGCTTGTATTTAGCTATCAAAGAACTATTTAACAATAAATCTTTTGATAACTAAGGCTGGGGTGGGTGGGCGAGAATCAAGTATAATTTATAAGCGAGTAACTTTTTTTACTGTCACCTACCTACTCGCCCAAGTACTAGTCATCAAAGGTATCTTGTTTTTCCCACCTTTTGTGTGCTATCATTTAGATATTAAAGAATTGTTTAACAATAAATCTCTTAATATTTAAAGCTGGGGTGGGAGGGCGGGAACTAAGTATATTTCGTAGGCAAGTAGCTTTTTCTACTCTAGCCCATTTATCAGTCCAAGTGCTAGTAATCAAAAGATATCTTGTTTCTTCTAACTCTTGTGTGTTTGTTTTTTGATATTAAAGAATTGTTTAACAATAAGCTTTTTGATAACTTACGCTGGGGTGAGTAGGCTGAACTAAGTATAATTTGATATCAAAGAATTGTTTAACAATAAGCCTCTTGATAACTAACGCTAGGGCGAGTAGGCGGAACTAAGTATAATTTGTGGGCAAGTAACTCTACTGTGATATCTTGTTTTCCTCACCTCTTGTGTGCTTGTATTTTGATATTAAAGAATTATTTAACAAGAAGCGCATGAAAATTCTTAATGCATTTTTTTACCACATACACAAATTTGTTCAAGTGTGTATATAATAATTTGGTACTTAAAATAGCTTAGCAAAGATCTAACCGGTAATTTTACAAATGCATTTTTTATTCAAAGTGGTCTAAGATCATCAACGTAGGCGACGTCGGTTTTTGGGCTGGTAGTGTTGCTTAGAAAATAGGTGTTAATGTGGAGTTTGTGCGTAGTTTTGGATTTGATTTCTTCTTGGGAATTGCCGCAAAGTGTAGAAATGATTGCAGGAGATGGGGTGTTAGTTACACTTTAGGGTATTACAAGGTTTTAGCAAAAATTGCAAAAATGCTTTCTAGGATTGAGACATACTGGAACAGGATCATCGCGGTACATTTTTTTAGTAGTTGTGTTTTTAAGATGTTGGTGGAAGTAGACAAATTGGCGGTCAAACTGGCCGGCATTTTTTTTGTGGATTGGGAAGAAAGTTTTTTTAAAGACTAGTATGTGTTGGATTTACTCTTCTTTATTTGAATTTGTAAAAATTTGGCTATGGATTTTTTTGTCTAACTGATATTGGTTGTAGTGAGGTGATTACCTAGCGTGCCAATCTTATAGGATTTTGCCGTTGAGAAACAAGTGTATTGAAGCGGGTTTAAATAAAGTTAAGCTTGCTTCTAAGTTGAGATAAGCAGGGCAGCATTTGTAGCTTGCTGTGTACGGCCTATTGAATGCGTCTCATTTTGCAATATGCTTTGATTTTTTTATAAGTTAGGGCTGAATTATAGGCTACTAGCAAGGTCACAGGTGGCGGATAGTGAACGGCCTTTAAATATAGAGGTTAGCTGCAAATTCACAAATAAGCAGTCTCCAACCCTCAGACCATAAACACTTATAAACACGCCCTGGAGTATATCTCACTTGCATAGAAGGGAAGCCAACACCAAGCAAGTGCATGACGTGTAGCGTGGGAATGGCCAGCAGAATGTGAATGCCGTTACAAGTACAATAAGGTTTAAATCTTAAATCTAGCCGATTAATTTTACAATTATTAATCATGCAATCATGCTGTGCATATAATTTTGTAGAACGATGGGTCTGATATATTATTTCACTTGTATGTATTTATTTTGCTATTAATTAAATCAATTATAAGATAACTTTGATACGACCAACCATAAATTCATATTTTGATGTTATTTATTATTGTTTGTTTTTATATTTTTATTGATTGATTTAATATAAATAATGTTGGGCATAGGATAATAAATTAAACTTGTAAAGTTATTTTAATTGACATAATTTACTTTTTTAATTTATAAATATCATTCAATAAATATTGCATATTACAGTGATTATTTGAATAAAAACTAATAATCAATTAATTTGAAGCAAAAATAAAATCAACAAATTTTATGTAGTATTATAACAGTATAAAAATTCGAACAGAGTAAGTAGTAAATTAACAAAAACAATTTTTTGTCAAAATTATTATCTGATTTTTACTTTTAATATTCTTATTTGTTATACAAACTGTAATATTGTGTTATACAAACAATATTTGTTAAATATTTATTTTACCACGTGACCTACTTGAAGCTATATATAATATTATATATTATGTTAAATTTATAAGTTTATAAACTAATAAAATTATTTTTTATTTTGTAATAATTATTTATTTTGATAGAATAAATTTGTATGTAATGCTTTAATTTTGTTTTTGAATAGGATTAAGAATAAGGTAAAAAAGTAAAATTATTTATATTTTAATTTGTTTATCAAATAATCAATATTGTGTAAAATAAACAATATTAATTAATTACAGAGTGGTTCATCATCATCAATCAGCCCTTTGCGTCCACTGCTGGATATAGGCCTCCCCAATTTCCGCCCATTTCCTCCTATCCTGAGCCTCTCGCATCCAGGCTCCTCTTGTTCTCTTTATATCGTCTGTCCATCTTGTGGGGGGGCTCCCCCTGCTTCGTATATCTGCTCTTGGCCTTAACTCCAGTAGTCTCTTGGTCCGTCTTCCATCTGACATTCGGGCAACGTGTCCAGCCCAGTTTCACTTTAGCCTCGCCATACGCACAACCACATCTGTGACACCTGTTGTTTGGCGTAGGTCTTCGTTTGTGATATGGTCTCGTAGCGACACGCCGAGCATCGATCTTTCCATCTTTTGTTGTGCAATTTGGAGCTTTTTTGCGGTTGCGACGGTGAGTGTTGCGGTTTCAGTGCCGTAGGTCATAACTGGCAATACACATTGATCAAACACTTTTCTTTTCAAGCAGACTGGAGATCGCTTTTGAATACGTCCCGAAGTTTTTCATATGCGGCCCAAGAGAGGATTATTATATTATTATTCTTCTTTTAAATTCGCATGTTTGGTTGTCTCTGGTTATGCGTATTTCCTAAATAGGTGTATTTGTCTACAAAATCAATATCTCTATCGCCTACATCTATCTGTCTGCTCGGGACCAAGTTTATCATACATTTTGTTTTGGAATAGTTTATTCTTAGGCCTACGGTATTACATGTTTCCTGGAGTTCTAATAGCATTGTTTTTATATCGTTAAGATCGTCAGCAAGCAGCACTATGTCATATGCAAATCGCAGATTTGATAGATTTTTGCCTTTTCTTTCCCAGTTGAGCTTTTTGAAGGCGAGTTCCAAAACCGCGGTAAACAATTAAGGCGATATCGAATCCCCCTGTCTCACGAATCTACCAATTGGAATGGGTTTGGTGTTTTCGTGGAGTTGAACCGTCATACTGGCGTTTTTGTAGATGTTGTAAATGGTTCTCGTGTAGCAATGGTCGACACGGCATTCCTGTAGTGCTTCCATAACTGCATCTAACTCGACGGTGTCAAATGCTTTATGGAAATCTATAAAGGCCAGTACGAGTGGTCTGTTGTATTCAATACTTTTCTCGACTATTGTTTTAACACTTTGTAGATGGTCATTGGTTCCGTATCTTGTGCGAAATCCTGCCTGTTCCACTGGTTGGTAGAAGTCCAGTTTATTTTCAAGTCTATTTGTTATTATTCTTGTAAATAGTTTGTAGAGATGACTTAGAAGGCTTATCGGCCTATAGTTTTGTAAGTCAGCTATATCTCCTTTTTTGTGCAGTAAGATCACAATAGCGTTGTTCCATTCATTTGGTACTATACTGTTGAACAGGCAAAGATTGAACAGGTCTCTGATTTTTCCTAGCAGGTAGACACCTCCGATTTTGATGGCGTCTGCGGAGACGTGGTCACTTTCGGGAGCTTTGTTTGTCTTCGTTTTACTTAAGGCTAATTCTATTTCATCTAAGGTAATATCTGGTAGTATTTCAGACCTTGAGTGGTTAGTCATAGTTAATTAAAGGATTTATCAATATTTCAATTTGAATGATTAAAAAAGTTATTTCATTCACGCTTTCAATAACAAGCCTAATGCAGCTATATCTATCTGTGCGTTTTAACCCACGCGTTATGTCACACTCCCCGCGTGTCTATAAGTGTTTATGGTCTAAGCTCCAACCCAACAACGGTGGCTTCTAGAGGACGTAATTGGTAAGCCTTGGGAAAGCTTACTTTGAATAAGTACTACACAAATCCAATGAAAGAACTGTGACATGGCTAGTAATGCCGCCAGTATATAAGCATACCCCTGATGGAGGGCAGCAGCTACTATTAGTATCATTGTAAAACGTATGGGAAAAAATCAAAGACTGGCTCACAGATTTAGACTTTTACGTGCAAGACTGTAGTAGTCATATTGGTTGTGTTACTGCGAGAATTTGCTAACCCGTTCGGCAAGCGTGGCGTTTTAACAAAAAATACCCCAGGAAAATAAAGCCAATAGTTCAGAATCTTGTATGACTCATCAGTCTGCCTCGGGGATTCTTGGAGAGGCAAATGTTTGACTAAAACGAGACTCAAACAAAAACAAACAATATAATATTATGAAACCAGAGCAACACCCAGAAACACAAGAAAATAAACTACAACACATAAAATTTGATATTCTAGGCCTGAGTGAAACCAGATTGGAGGAAGAGAAGGCCACCTCCCTAAAAACGTGACACCTGTTATACCAAAATAACAAAGAAAGTGTCAACCACTTAGGAGGAGTAACATTGTTGATAAACAAATAACTGAAACATTGAATAGTTAAAATGCTGACTATATTACCCCAAGTCATCTATATACTGTTACAACTCAACAAAAAATATAATCTACAGACAATACAAATATACGCTCCAACCAGTACACCAGACAAAGAAGTAGAGCGGATGTACAAACACACAACGACTACAAGATTTAAAAAAACGCAAAATTTGCAATAGTAATGGAGACTTCAACGCAAAAGTGGGCCGAAACACAGATAAAGATAGTCCAAACATAGGTAGGTTTGGATTGGGAGAAAAGACACTAGAGCAGAAACACTAATCAATTATAACAAGAACAAAATTTTATTTTGCATGAATACATTTTTCCAAAAAAAACTCACATTGAAGATGGACTTGGAGAAGCCCAAATAACAATATAAAAAATGAAATAGACTACAATATTACAAATAGAAGAAACATCTGCTAAGATGTGACAGTTGGCAGTTGACCGGTTGGATTTCAATAGCGACCACAGACTAATCAGAGCAACTATAAACATCAACACAAAGTATGAGATAAACAAACTAGTAAAGAAACAAAAATCCACAACAATCGAGACGCTAAGCATAAACAAAAAAAACAGCATACTCAGTAAGAAACTTAGAAAAAGGAAATACTTGAGAAAATGGGTATAGATTTACTTACAAAAATCATAACAAGCAGCATAAAAGAAGCATTAAAAATAATATGCGCAAAACAAAAAGAAATGGTTGGCAAATTGAGGTTACAAACAAAAGAATTGATAAAACAAAGAAAGAACACTAACAGAGAACTAGGAAACTATAAAAAATAAACAAAAACATAAGTAGGAATAAACAAAAAGATCTATAGGAGATTACAAGACAAAATACCATTGAAGACAACAAAAATATGAAAGCTCTAAAATCTAAATTATTCCTAGGAAGAACAAAAATAACAAAAATATGGAACAGCTAGTTAGCAACAGAAAAAAAATTAAAATGGTGAATCAGGACTTTTACAAAACTTTATATAGCTTCACCACTTAGAACAATGAATATCAAGTGACGGAAATACAAAATACAGAGTCAGAAGAAATCCCCGAAATAAACCGCCAAGAACTAAAGTTAGCGCTACACCAAATAATGAACAAAAAAAAGAGACAAAAACAACATCAAGTACTACCGCTCTATAAGCTCATTACCACACTTATATAAACTTTTTACAAAAATAATAACAAATAGACTAGGCTTTAAATTGGACTTTTACCAACTAGTTGAGCAGGGTATGTTTTGAAAAGAATTTAGTACTACTCTCATAGAGAAAAGCAATGAATATAATATACCATTACACATTGCTTTTGTCAACTACTAAAAAGTCTCAATCAATTTTTGGTACTCAAATCTCATTTAGTACATTTACAAAAATGCATCTATACACGATAAAATTAATGAAAATACTAAGAAGGAGCAAATATTGATAGATTGTTTACAGCCGCGTTAGAAGAGGTGCTTAAAAACGTAAACTGGGACCAATAAAGAATTAAAATCTGCGGAGTGTACTTTAGCCACCTCAAGTTTGCAGACGATATTATTAGTATTAGCAGTAAAACTAATGAACTCATGGCCATGCTAAAAGAACTCAACCAAGCATCAATAAAAATTGGACTACAGATGAACTTCAATTAAACAAAAATAATGATTTCCAAAAACACTCAAGTGACCATTAAAAACAAAAAAAAACACTTGAGACCGTAAACAAATACATCTACCTAGGCCATAAAATCCAGGCAGGCAAAAAAAACAAACTAACGAAATAGCGAGGAGGATAGGTCAATGCTGAGAGGAGTTTGGGAAACTGAGATTTATACTTAAATTTTAAAAGTTTTTAGGCGTGAACTCTATCAGTGCTCACGTACGGCCTTGAGACCATGGCATAGAGAAATTTAAAAGAAGCTTACATCCAGGAGTGGATAGATATAGGCTGAAAAGCAGAAGAAGAAGGTGCATGTAGAGCTGGCATAAACTTTAACGTACTTTTTGCAAACTTAAGTAAATTTTTTTTAAAAGTTTATTTGTAACAACAACACAAGATGACAAGCATGGAAACTAGCCAAAAAGCGTAAATTTTTTTTATTTAACTCAAACTAATTTAGGCTGTACGAGCATCTAGAAAATTTTGAAAAGGAAGAAAACTTGAAAACAAAGCTGTTAATTATGGTAAGAAAAGAATACTTTTGAATAATGCTATTATTATTACAAGAAGCAGAAAAAGATCCTAGTCAACTCAACTGATTCAAAAACTGCTAGACAAGCTTTTTGGAAACTTTAATGAGAAACAGGACCCAAAAGATGAAACTGCTAATTAAGCTATGAACGGAACATTTTTCAATAAAATTACTACTAGAACCATAATGGACAAACCCAGACAAGAAACCAAAAAAAATGCAGAAGGATTTTCAATTCCAACTAAGCCGGTCCGATCATTCGACACAAGCCACAGTTTAATATTTTTTGATATACATATTACTTTGAAAGAGCAATCAAAGACCAACAAACAAAAAATGCAAACACAGGAAAAAGGGAAAGAAATTGTCAATAAAAATGATTTTATTAATTGCTGCTTAAAAGCAGTTAAGTTTATTTCAATTTGATGTTAAAACAGCATTTTTGTATTGATATTTAGATAAGGAGATATTTATAGAATAGCCCAAAGGATTTGAACATGGCTAAACAAAAGTGTGTAAACTTCAGAGAAGTCTATATGGCCTCAAACAAGCTCCAAGGAACTGAAATATAAGACTTAAAATGTTTTTGATAAAATATAACTTTAAAAAAAGCACATCAGATAGTTGTGTATATTATATGGGGATGGAGAAAATATTCTTGTATAAGCAAATTATGTAGAAGATAGATTAATTGCAGCTTTAAGTCAGGCTGAAACAGAAATTTTTTTAACATGAAAATCAACAAATCGAGAAATGATTGGTGGTTTGATGTATTTTTCAGTTGCAACAAGACAGACATTGCATATGCTTTAAGTACTTTGAGTCAATAAAAGTAATCGTCAATACCGACAATTTACGAAATGAAGAATGAAGGAACACACTAATTAAACCAGCAATTGACTACAGATTTATGTTAAAGTAGGCCAGCATAAAACAGTAGACGAAGTTGAGAAAACTTTTGTTTATAACAGCTCTTTAAGTAGTCTCCTATTTAATTTGCAAAATCTGGTAAGTTATTTGGTTCAGTAATCAGTAATGTTTTACATTTTGTAATATTATTTTAAAAAATAATTGAAAAATATATTTTAGGGTTAATTTTTTTTATGAATGCATTGTTTTATGTTTTGCATTTCTAGTTATATTTGGCAATTAAATGTATCTACTTCAGCTACTACTATTTTTGTAGTAGGTGGGTTACATTACTCCGACATATCTACAAAGTTACAAGTTTATTTAACTCCGCGAATGTTCCCGGTTATTTAGATTATATTTCAAATATAGTGAAGTTGAGTTGATAATCTAAATTGGGTTTAATTCTATTACATATACCTACTCTTTATCCAACATAAGTAGAAATATGTATAATTAAAATGTTTTATGCAAATGGATGTGAATAAATTTAATATATTTTTTGCTAATGTGCACTTTATTATTCTGCAACGTATGTCTGGCAGATTTTGACCCAGACTATATTTGCTTAACATAAAATAATAAGTTATTAATAAAATATAAACAAACCATTACATTCATTCATATAAATGTTTCCCCACACATGTTCCATTAAGAAATTATCTAATCTATTTAAGTACGCCTCATAATAATTCTGTTGTTTTATTCTGTGACTGCTACCTTAGTGCGTCGTCGTATTTTATGAAACATAATATGTAATGTTTATGGTTACTGAATGTCTCATGGTTGTTGTCATTGTTTTCAAATTTATAGAGCTGCCAGATTCATTAGTGTAATGACTAGTTTTATTCCAACAATGTAACATGAGAAATGGAAATGGAACCACAACTATGTAATTTGAATCGTACAGGTTGCTTTAAGCCAGTTAATACTATCTAATTTCACATGAATGTGTATTATCATTGACATGACAATGTAGAATAACGCAGCAATGTCTTTTTGGAAAGTATACAATTTAGTTAATGGTAATATTCTTAAGAGGAATAGTTACGTAGTTTCTAGTGCATCTTTAAATCAATAAAAACTTCAGGTATTTGGCACAAATATCAAGTTATAAATTTCCATTAAGTGTTGCGATTTATATCCTTCTGGTGCGGACAGGTTTGAAGTTGTACTTCAAAGAGAATTGTTTATTGATTAGCGAAATGGCTCTCAAATACAATTTAATTATATACAATAGATGATTATGATATGTAGTATTATATTGAATGCATCTATTATTAACTATGGTTTTTGAATGAGGAAAATCATAATTGATGCGTGAAGAAATAATAATTTAATTTAATATATGTAATGAAAATTAAGTATTATGTAATATTGTATTAGTGTAACTAATATTTTTTTATTGTTACAGGTATACAACTTGTCAATTCAACATGTTTTATATATTGGTAAGAAAATATTTAAAAAGCTTGTGGCTTGTCAAACATAATTTTGTACATGCACAAAAATAGTTTCTTGTTAAGAACTTTTGTGTAAATTCCGAATAAAAACTTTGCTTAACTTTGATTTCAGTTTCAACAATGCATCTAAGTAGCGTATCTTGATATTCGGTTTTGACAAAATTTGATATAAAAATTATAGTTGTTATTTTTTTTAAACCATTTAAAAAAGATTTATAAACAATAAGGTTTATAAATGTTTTCTACTAGCTGATTTTCTGTTGGTCGAATGCGCCCAAGCGCTTTGTTTAAAGTTTGTCATAGTTTATATAGTTATATGTGTATATTTATCATTTTTTTTGCTTAATGCCAGGTGCAAACAACCACACCTTTTTTTATAAAAAGTTATTTTATTAATTAACAAAACGGACAATACATTAAACATACTAATATTATTATTTTTTTTAACAGGTGAGATGTTGATGTTACAATATTTTTTTGCATCTTGCGCAGTGTTTGTTTTTCACATGTTTCTACCTGAGGCATCAAACCTCAAATCAAAAACAAGACACTCCATGTTTGCACTTTTAATTATGCCTTAAACGAATTGGCATTTTTATATTCCTCCCGTAGTGCAACATCTTTACAATAAGGACGGACGCCTTCATGTGTGCAATAAAATACATATGCCGCATTTAGCATATAAGTAAAGCTCTTGTGTTTGTGAGCCTTCCGCATTGCAAACCCTTGTTTATAGGTAGCTCTGCTACTGTGTATGAGTATTTTATTCAAGAGAAGATGTTCACTATGTGTATATAATGTTAAGAAGGAGCACGGATATCATATCATTGTTGCATTATTGTCTCACTTCTTTCTATTCACTATACATTTTAAGGGGTTTTAGATTCATTTATAGTGTGTGGGGGGAGGGGGGACGGAGTATAGATTGTAATTTTAACTTCAAGTACTGTCAACAAAGTACATAAGATTACAAATAAAGAAAAATATAAAGTAGTACATAAGATTTACACTATAAGAGAATCTAAAACTCTTGACTCAATATTCAATTTACATAAACGTGTTTTTGCACTCACAAAAGTTCGTGAACCTAGAACAAGCTAAAACCAAGTCGACATACTAAAATCGATCCAAACAACTATTCTGAAGAGTATTATTATGTGCTCATTATAAAACCAAGACACAACAATTGACCTTAGGCTATATGTGGCTTAAGTACACAATAATTTTTGCTACCTAAAATAGAAAACTGTTTACCTACTGATTGTACCAGTTAGGTGCATATGCTAAACATACTAAAAAAAAACTGTATTAGCCAACATTATTTTGTTACTTAACCAAACTACATCAAGGAAGCCACAATAATGCAAACAACTAGTTTGTAAGTCATTACAAAAAATATGGCCTATTCACTTTACAACTCTGACTGTCAACATAATTTTCTTTAAATATATTAAAGACTAATTGAAATACCAGGATGTAATACTGGCTTTAATTAGTATCTGGCGAAACTATTTTTCAACAATATTTTCCAAGGCGAAATTAAATAAACTAGAATCTACATATCTAAAGAAACTTGAAGAGCATTTGGTAAAACTGTAGATAACATTTTTGGACATTACTGCAAAATTTTGTAAATCCCTTAAAGTAGCTTTCGAAAAAAGTATTTTTTACTTTACTTTGCAGGTATATAAATTTTGATAATTTTTTATTACATAATTCTAACCCAATATTCAATTTAAATACGTTTATGTCCGTCATGTGCAATGCACACAACGCACAATAGGTTGCGTCGGCCCTGGCAGTAAGCACTGCACAACACTTCTCTTTAGTTGTACCTGGATCAGCAGATCCGCAAAGACTACTGCTGCTATTTTTATCTGTCGCTCCGCTGAACTCTAAGCAATGAGTAGTAGTGGTAGCAAATACTAGACTATGCTGCGTTTGCACCCGCACTAGGTGGGCGGTACTGGTTTTTTCAAAAAAACTCGATGTTGAACTTTTAAAATTAAGTCGGTGTTATGTTTTTTTTTTCAGTGATATGAGCACGTTTTAGAACTTTTCATATCAATTAAGTAAGAACTCTTATTAGCTTCTTTTACTATTTGCACCACGGAGCCGCCAAAGAATTAAACCGCCAACAGACTTGATGCTCTGAGCTGAATTTTTTAATCTTTTTTTAGACTAGTTGACGGAATATATTTTCTGTGCCGTAAACCAAGTACACGGCGTGAAGCCTTTTTTATCTTGCAACAAACTTTCTAAGCACATTTTAGAATTCAGTGATAGTCAAAGTTATTCCTATCTGAAAAAAACTGCTTTGTAGACTGCGCATGTAAATAAGCTTACCTAAGCTCTTGTTGTCCTGTAAGAATAGAAGGTCGGCAAAACCTAAGTTACTGTTTGTTTGTATAATACGTTTTGAGCAAGTATTGAAAATCAATCTCCCTACTACTACATGATATTAGCAATAAACAAGAATTGCCTGCGTACAACCAATCAAAGCCTTTCTACTATTTTGACTAGGAAATCTTTTTTTTTTTGGGTGGAACATCCACAAGGTTTTGTTCCTCAGGAATGCATTTGTCAACAAAAATAAATAAAAATAACCAATATTTCTGTTTACCTGCTCTAACTTAAAACTATACTTGAATTAGACTAGCAGATTGTTGGCAGGTTATTGTTTAACGCTTTCTGCATTGAAATCCTATACTAGCTCTAATGTTTGCGGCTATTAACTCGAGTCTTGGTTTTGTCATTTTTTTTTTATTGCTGCAATCCTGGTTTTTTTTTGCAGTAATTGTATACTCACATCCTTCTTTTTTTGCTTTTTTTTTACTTTCTCATTCCATCTAATCTTTTTTGTCTAAACAGCAACTTTAGACAGTCTGTTGCGGGACTTGTAAACCTATTAAAATTAAATATTTTTTATGCACATGACAAAATGGTGTTTTTAGTTGTTACTTTATTTCCTGACACTGGCTTATTTTTTTCAGTCCATTCTCTTAGAACAAACTTTGTTTAAGCCATTAATTTCGTAGCCTTAGTAATGAACCGTTCTAATGCCTCGGCATTCAGTTATTAACGAAATACTCTTCAAAAGTACTTTAATTGTTTACAAGCAAACAGCTTGTTATATTTAATTTCTTCAACACCACATCTTTTTTATTTTATTTTAAATGATGTTTTTTAGTTATTCTTAACAGAAACGGACTGGCATTTACTTCAAAAACGACTTGTTTATGTCTGAAGACGCTTATTTTATTATCCGCAGTCTTCTATGTCCTTGGAACATAGGTATTAACCTATGTTTTAAGAACGTTTTTTTAGCTGTGACTTAAAATAAAATATTTGGTAAAAACTCTATTAAATTTTTTTTTTTTTTTTCAAATTGTTTTTTTTGTAATTGAGAAAAATGCACTCTCACGAGCGCCTACCAACTAAACTCCTCTCATTTGAGTTTTCTTGAAGTTTACATTTAATGATGCATTGACATTCCTGCCTAACTGAAAATTATTTTATTGAGAATATGAACAGTGCCACTAGTGTGTCAGCAATATGAGCATTGCATAGTGATTGTAGAGAACTTGTATGACTGAAATTTGGAATAACGAAAAAATAGTCTGTTTTTAGCTTTTTAAAAGCTAGAAGGCGCATGAAAGATAAACATATCTTCAGCGATACGGAAAAGAAGCTGATTTTTGACTAATAGAGTCAATGAGTTTTGCGCTTTGTTTTTTTTTTGCTTGTGCATAGGATTTTTTTGCGAGCGTTTGGATTGCTCCGTAGAGAAGATAGAGTCTGCCTTTGAGAAGGTGCATTGGATTCAGATTTTGTAGAAGATCGGCTTGCCTCTAGCTTAAAATAAACTGGGCAGTTTTTATATGTTGCGGTGTGTTTCCTATTGCACGCGGCGCTTGTTGCTACATGTTCTTACTTCTTTGTGAAATTGCAAGTAGAGTTGGACGCATTTGACGCATACTTTTGAGTAATTTTATTTAAATGTCGTGGTCATAACACTGGTAACAGTAGTATTGTACAATGTCTCCGGACTTGCTTTTGTACTCAACTATGACAGAAGTGAACGTATAGTATTGGTTTTTCTATCTTTTCTTCTGCGTTTGATAAATAGTAGAGCGTACATTAGAGCAGTTAGTTCTGTTTGATGAATGACGTATTTTAAGATATTTTTGAACCTTAATTGAAACGTGTAATACTATACATCGTTGCTTTTTAGGTATCCGGTCAAAGCTCAAAAATTTGTATGCAAAAGAATGTGAATACGGATGCCGTCGACCACGTTTATGGCGCGGTTAATGGTTACATTTATATTCTTAATGGTAGCCGACAGCCTTTAAAATACGGTTTTGTTTTGTATTAGAATAGGAGTGATTGTGTGACAGCGTTTTCTGTGAGTGCTGTTGGGGTTAAGAGGTTTGTTGGGGGGTTTTTGTGACCGGCCAGGTAGTCTACATTTTGGATATCTTGGTTAATGGCTTTGATGGCGTTGAAGGCGTTTTACGTGGTTTGCTAATGGCATAGTAAAAGCAGAAACTAAAAAAAAATCACTTGTGTTTTTTTTTTAATTTTTCATGTTTCCTACGACAATGTTTCTCTGAGAGCGTAATTTTGGATTAATGCTATGATTTTGGAAGCGGTGTTGGAGTTGGTTGTGTTTTTAGCAGGTTTTTGAGAGAAGTTTGAATTTGGACATAAGATTTACTGGCTTGCTGTTGGTGGTTTTTATACAGTTTTTTACATCTAACTTGATTTTGGAGATCTTGAACGTGTTTTTTACTATTTGTTCTTTTAACAGGACCAGGATGTAGGCCTTAAGGGCCCTGATTTTTTATTTTTTTTTTCCAGCTGGAGAAGATCATTGTTTTTGGAGTCGGTGAAATTGTTTTGCATCTACTGCGTCTAAACGTAATGTACCAGCTTACCAACCTCTTTACTAAATTGTTTTCTATGATTTTACACTAATTCTAACCTTTTTATTGCTAATTGATAGTTTGATGGTAATAGTGAATATTTTTCCAGACATGACAATGCAACTTTGTACCAGAAACTGTTTAATAAAACCATATCGGTCATACAGTTTCATCAATAAATTTTTGGGCTGTTGGCTGTAATTGATACTTGGTTTTCTTTTCTTGAGGATCTGTTATTTTAAGGATGTTTAATTACTAAAAAACCGCAACCGATGCATTTTTGTTTAACCTACTGGTCATTTTTAATAGCAATCAAACCACAGGGATTGCTTTATTTTTTCTGTTAAAAAATTGTCGGTTATGTCAGTTTTCAATTCCTTGATCCGTACTCTGGAGCAAGCAAATTTGCCATTCAAACTCACAAAATTTAAGACTTAACAACACAAGTGTTTTGTTCAACTGTTTGATTGCTCTCAAATAACGCATGCACTATAGTTTCTATACGCTAAGGCTAATATTGTAACTTTTAGATTAGACTTCTTCTTTCTTTTGTTTTCTGAAAACCCTGACTCCACAAGAGAGTACTACATGGTGGAACATGTTGTACAATGTAGATATGCCACATCTGGGTTGATTTATCACGGCATCGTTGAAAACTCACTTTTTTTTTTCTATTAAAAAACTTGTCGGTTATGTCAATTTTTTTTCAATTCCTTAATCCGTACTCTGGAGCAAGCAAATTTGCTATTCAAATCAGTTTCATAACGTACACCTTATCGAGATATTTTTTTTTCTAAACTACGCTTTTAAACTCTCAATTAACTAGTCTTTCAGTGGTTTTTTTTTTTAGCTTCAAAACTAACTTTTCACGCACGTCTCTATTGAATTTGTTAAAATTTATTTATTTTTTGTGATACTATTTATTGTATACTTTATGAGGTTTCATTCATATTACTACTGTTTTTTAAGAGTAAATCATTTTTATCTAAATTTATTTTGTTAAAACAAACCATTAACCGTGTAAACTTTTTTTTAATCGCAAGTACTTAATTACGTGCTTAAATGATAATTACTAGTTTCTGCAGTCATAATCTCTTCAAACAGGTCATTGTCATTTCATTTCAATTTGTTTTAATTTTCTTGACACAACGCTCATAACACTTCTCTTTTGTAATGTCAACGTATGTTGCCTATAAAGCCTTTATAAGCTGGGATGTTACGCGCGTAAATGCACCGCAAATTACCGTACGATATTTATTTTTATCTCGTATGACAAAAAAGTGTGTTTCAACAATTATATTATCGAAAATCAAATAAAATAATCCACGACCACGGTCGCCGAGTTTCAAATCTCTGGATGCATGTCAGCTGCTACTTGCAAAAACCACACACCAATACTTTTATAAAAAGTTATTTTATTAATTAAAAAAATTGACAATACACTAAACACACTAATATTATTTTATCCTCTGACTGGTGAGACGTTAACATTACTACAAATATTTTATTTTCACGACCCTCTTGTTTACATCTCGTACAGTATTTGTTTGTTTTCTACAGATTTATTAATTGAGATCTATTTTAAGTATAAATTATAACTTTATTTTAAAAATTATCCTGTAAGATTTATAGTATCTATTGTGTTATTACGCTTATAAATGCTTACAACATTCAAGATTTTTAATTCTAATAATAAATCAGTTTTGGTCGAATGAATCATGACACTGTTGTTGACATCAACAACTTTTTATTTGAACATCTGAATTTTAGCGGATAATTTATTAAGAACGGTTGTTTTCACAAAGCAATTAACAAGTTCCATTGTAAACAAATCTTTTAATTTTCTGAAAAGCTTGTTATTGTAATGGAAATAATAAATCATAAATTTACTTTTGTTTTTGTTATATAAAAGTAATAATAGGAAATTGCTTATGTCTAAAACGGTAATTTTGTAAACAATTTCAAATAATATTTTAGTTTATTTTAGTAATTCTTTTATTATTCACTACTTGCCGTAAAAGTAACTTTTTAGTTTTATAGCTAACAAAAGCAATATAACTAAAAATGTCATAGTAATTAAGATAATAATTTTATAGCACTAACAAATACTTTTCATTATTCTTTTTATACATTATTTTCAAACTTTTACATTCTAATAAAATTCGTCTTTTATAGTTCACTTTACTGCCTGCGCTTCTTAAAGTTTTTAGAACTATTATATTAGATGTCATTTCAAGATGGTGAATTTGTCGGAACATTTCCCTGCAGGCAGTTTCCAAATCAATGTATTTTACATGATTTAATTTTGACAGAAAGTATAAAATTGGTTTTATGGCATCATAATATTATCGAAATCATTTAACAGACATCTTGTAAACATAAAGTATGATATATGTATAATTTTCTCTATTTATGCAATTGTTGCAAAATTTGATATGATTAGCAATCAAAGAAAAAACCTATATTGTAAATTCCTCCACAAAATTTATGCAAAAATTTAACTAGTTTAATTTAGTTTGCTTGCGCACCAGATGAAAAGATAAAATTTGGTCTTTGATTACATGAAAATTGACGTATAATGATATATATTTGTAAGTGTTACTTTAAAATAGTTTATCTTTAGTTAGTTTAAATTATATTAAGTTAAATGTGTATAGTTTAAAATAAATTTTAACAAATCACAAAATGATTACTAAGGTTTTACAAAATAAGAAAATGTTGCAAGCAGTACATAAACTGTTAGTAGAAATATAATATAATTGAGTAAATACCAAGCATTAAGAAGTGAAAACAAATTTGTGTTAAGGGTACGCCATCATCGTATTTTGCAAATCTGTTGAAAATTATCAAGACGACAACTAAAAAATAAATATAGCATAGAAAGTCTTGATAAATAGTAGTTGTGACTGATTTATAGTTTTATGAGTTGAGTTGCAAGCAGGCAGCGAAAAGCGTCTGATCTGGTAGCGGAAAGGACTGCGGTAGTGATTGAAACTTAGTTTTTTTACAATGTTATTGTAGCACCAATCATTAATAAATCAGATTTGTTAAAAAGACATTACTAATTTTGTTTAATAAGGTAGCGGCGGCTTTAAGAAGGTGTCAAAGGACATGTTTGTCAAACTTTAGGGTTTTTTCTTAAAATTGTAAAATATTTTTACTTATTTCTACCTAAATAGGACTAACATCCAACTGATCTTATTAACCTATTAGCTTGATTGAATAAAGAACATTTTCAAAAGATGACGATGGATTTATTCAACGCGTTTAATAACCAAATAGTAGCTTAATTTAATACTTGAAGCAAAATTGTCGCAGGTTAAACTCCAACTTTAGTTAAACATTTTTATGACAATATTAGTTTAAATCTTTCTGTTTGTTTTGTGCTTATTACTCTTCTGATAGTTTTGATTTTTTAATAAAATTTATAAACTTTTAGGATGGCACTGTATTAATGTCATTTTTGGTTAACTTGTGTTTGCCAAAGCTAGTTCTGTGACTTGTTATGTAGTAGTAGTAAAGAAAAGTTGGAAAACAATGAAATAAAATCTTTTTTTGTAACACATTTCTTATAACGGGTTACTAAAGATTTGACTGCTAAAACGAAGATCTATGCATTGACATAGCGTTGTACTCTTGTTTATTGCTCAGCGCTTCTACCCTAGAACAATAGAGCTTTGATCTTAGCTTGATACCTTTGCTATGAGATGATTGATAAAATGCAATTATTTTTAGAATTTATGGAAGACCATTATGAGTTTATTTGCAACATTGTAAATTTTGCAATTTAGTCGGTTGTGATTACGCTCACTTGCCTCGATTAGTCTTTTTCTAATTTGTTTATAAATCAAATACATTTTTGCATCTGACATTGCATTTTTGTGGTGTAATCGTTTAATTTGTGTCAGTGACAAGTGCCGCTTGTATCACGCTATAGATTTGTAATTTTTTTTTAAACAAAAGTATTCCAAGTGTTAAGAGCAGAGAATTTATGGTTTTAACTGATTTTTAAATTATAAATGCTGGTGTTTCTTAAAGTTTTGCTTTTTTTTCTGACTTTTTATTTACATTATTAAACTTTATTAAATATTCAAAAATCCTACTTAAAGTATTTCAAATAATAGCATTCTTCAAATTTAATACTTTCTAAAAACTATATCATATATACATACATATACTTACAATACAACGTTTTGAAATTACTTTATTGGCGGCTAACATCTTTTTTTCACAATATGGCTTTTCTGCTGATTGTCAGACTTAGATGATGCGTTGTCCGTTGCTCCTTTTTTCATATATTCAGCGCAGGAACTAGTTTTCATTAGCCCGTTGTAGTAACTTTTTTCTTACACTTTATAACAATTGCAAGATTTTGTTTTACTTACACGATATACGTATATATTTTGAATTCAATTTTGATTCTTGACCTTGCTAAGTCATATTGATTACAAGAAGATTATTGATTTTATATTTGTTTGGAGAGAGCTTTCTTTTATTGTAATAGCTCTTATTTTTTCTTTTTTTTTTAGTATTTTCTGCTTGATAATATGAGAATCATAGAGAAATTATTCTTTTTTTTTTTACTGTTTGCAAGTGGTAAACCTGTTATTATCTTGAAATGCATTATTCCTTGGATATCTTGGATACAATATTTTAATATCTGATATTATGTTAACAAGATTTTCAAATACTATATACCAGGTGTTAATGAATAGTGGTAACAAACGGGTGAATAGGGGGTTTATTTGAGACACTTTTTATTTATAAACTTATAAGCTACTATGTTTACCGTAGTCTTAAATTGCTTATGATTTTGACGTATGAAATAGTTGAATTTGTGTAACTTGTTACTTAAATCATGAATCAGCATATTTTTCAAGATTATGCTAATATGATGTTAGTTTACGGCAAAGCGCATTGTAATGGTAGACTTGCGACAGGCTTGTATACAGTCCGATTTCCAATCCAATACTTTTCATTAAAGTGTTTGCAAAATTTTATCAGCGATTGCGAGATACAGGAACTTTTGCAGTCCAGTCAACAAGGTAAATTGCGGAGTTGCAAGATATCGTCGAACTTTACGATTTGAAGAAGTTTTATAAAATAAAGCAGAACCCATTTAGCAGCACTCAATTGCACGTGACATTAGTGCAAATCATGTAAGTGTTTGGAAAGTTTTGAAAGAACATCAGCTCTACCTCTATCATCTGCAAAAAGCCTTTAGTCTAATCAAATTTCCACCACGTATTAACTTTTCTTGTTGGTTTGTAAATTGCTGTTGCTTACAGCCTCAATTAAGGTATGTTTTTTTTACTAATGAAGCAACATTTAACAGAGAAAGCATTCTTAACTCTTGCAACAATATGAGTCGACAAAAACTTTCATACTATTCGTCAATCCAAATTTGAACCCAAGTTCAGAATTATCGTGTGAACTGGCATTGTTGACGGTCTTTTGATTGGGCCATACTTTTTTCCACCTTGTATCACCGGTCCTACTTACAAAATCTTTTAAAAAAAGTCTTGCCAGAATTGTTGGAGGAAGTACCAACTGGGGTTTGCCGACTTATATGATTGCAACATGACGGTGCGCCAGCACTTTTTTTGTTTGATGTTTGGGACTACCCTAACGAACAGTTTGGGGATAGATGGAATAGGCGAGAGGAGTCAGTATTGTGGCTGCCACGATCCCCGGACCTAACGCCTCTAAATTTATTTTTGTGGGAAAACATGAAAAGTTTGTTGTACGAGACGTCAGTCGAATCTGAAGAAGATTTGTTAGCGCGTATTATGGCAACTGCGCAGGAAATTTAAGAAACGCCTAAAAAAAAAGCGCAACTAAATGGCCTTTAATATCAAATTTCTTTTTTTTTTTAAATTAATGACTTTTAAGCATGATTTTTAACAAAAATAACAAACAAAAAATAAAAAATCTTTCTTTAATTTATTACATGAGTACGGTTAGAGATAGATCCAGATATGCTGTTTAAAAAAGATGGACAATTTCATTGTTTATCATTTTTATATCTCATTATTTTTTTTTGGTTTAAATTTTTAAGAGAGATATTTTGAATATTGTCTAAAAAAAACAAAAAAGTTTTTGTCGTGCAAGGTTCTAAGGTGATTATGGTTGCCTATGAGTTTATAAACAAAAATTCTTTCAAATGAACTTATCTACCCACCAAGTTTGTTACCTCTGTTTATTAACATATACAAATAGTTACACAGGTCATACAGAAAAGTTATATAAAAAAAACATTATATTAAATTCTCTATATTGCTAGTTACAAATTTGTCCCAGCTATTAAAAACCTTTTGGAACAAAAACTTTTTATTTTAGTTTTAAATATCTTTTTGGGCAATTCTTTTATTTATCTGGGTAGTAAGTTATAAAACTTAGTTTTTTTTTATTTCTGGAACTATTTAAGCGAAGTGCACATGGTCTTAAATCACTCCGGCGTCGAGTGTTGTGGTTATGATATTCTTTGTTTACATTATAATTATTTTTATTTTTATGGACATACGTTAAATATTTTAAAGTATACAGACATGGCACAGTTAAAATTTGGTGTTTTACAAAGTCTAGCCTACAATCGTCTCAATATTTAATGCCTGAGATAATTTGTACAGCACGTCGTTGCAAGGCAAATATGCAATGTCTAGATGTAGAGTGACCCCAGCTTATTAAGCCATATTGTATGCAAGACTGGCAAAGTGCATAGTATACGGATTTTAAAGCTGGTTTTGCTATAATATTTGCAAGGTTACAAAGCAAATATATATTTTTATTTAAATTATGCGCAACTTTATCTTCTTGAGTTTGCCATTGTAATTTGCGATCTAGATGTAGTTCTAAAAACTTTATTTTTACAGTATCATCTACGGCATCCGCTGATCTGTTAGTAAATATAGCTGATGTAGTTTTAGTTTGGTTTAAACACAATTGATTGTAGGTAAATTATTCCGTAGATTTTAATAGTGTCTTACTATTTCTCTCTAAGGTTTCAGAATAGGATTTACTTTTAATTAATATTGTAGTGTTATTAGCATTAACATTAATTTATCAGCTTTTAAATAATTTGGATAATCATTAATATATATTAAAAACAATAGTGGTCCTAGTATGGTATCCCAACATCAACATTAAGTAGCGGTGACATATTTTCATTTACTTTAACACATTGTACTCTGTTGCACGTAGCACATAAAATTGCTATGACACACACAACTATTGCTGAAGCTTGGAAATTACTTTGGCTGGTGTCGTCGGGTATAGCTATACATATTTGGTAAACGCATTCACCATCAATAATATATGTTTTTAGTTTTTGTTAGTAGATTCTAATGGTTCCAACAAATCTACATGGTACGAATAAAACAATTCTCCATCTTTGTGCAAAAGATCTAAATAGCCCTTTTGTTTACCTACTTTTCTGTTGATAGAGATGCACTTTACGCGTTTTTAGCAATTTTTTCTACTTTTGCTTTTAAGTTAAAAATAGTTACTCAGTCTCAAATTTTAATGTTTTCCTCTATAGAAAACACTGATCAGGAGCACATTGAAAGAATCTACCGAGAAGTCAATAATTTCTTAATTAAGAATTCTTCTCTTGACCTTGATAGTAATTTTAATAAAACTTTTAAAGCATTTTTCACAAAGCATTTGAGGTTTTTACTAATATTGCTAATATAAATTTTTGCACCAACCACATTTTCATAATTTAAGACACACTTTTAATTAACATTCCAAAACCAGGAAGTTTGCTATGCGCTATAAATGAGGTCATTGAAAAGATAATCTTAGACCTAATCCAGGATTGCACTGAAACTAAGAATTTCTTCCTGCTTATCTACAACGTCAAAAAGGTCTTTGACAAAGTTTGGTACAATGGTTTACTCTTAAAAGTGCACAGATTCATTTTTTGCGTTTTATAAAGTTAACAGCTTTATATTTAATTCGTAAATTTTGACATTCAAGTTACTAAACCACATATCTACCTTTCGACAATAGTTTCTCAAAACTCCATCTTGTCTTTAAAAAAATGGTTCAATATGCTAACTATAAACTTTATTTTTTACTTTTGGTTGCATAGAGTAGTCAATAATAAGTATTAACGAACTTTTAAATAACGTTCCGATTTTGTGGTTTGATGATGTTTAGTATCTTGGTATACTTTCAATAAAGGACGTAAGCTATAAGTTAAACATTTAGTCTATTCTAGACAAAGTCAAAATAACTAAAAACTTGATAGTTTAAATTTTTTAGCAGTACAGCAAAATGACTCAACACGTCAAAACTTTGGCTAACAAGTTCTTTAATGTCTTTGCGATTTATTCCCAATCTTGATCTGACTAGACTTGCTAAGCCATACAAAAAAATTTCTTTCCATTTAAAAAACCAATAAGTATTTTAACTACTTCAAAGTGGCTCACCTCACAGTTTAAAGGGCGTCAACTAATTAACATCAACTCAACAAGTACGAGATAATTGCCATAAATTTTTGGCTTAGTATATTTTTAACATTTTTAAACTAAATGGTAAATATTGTAAGTAAATTGTGATGCTTTATTAACGTATATGTGCAATTTTTACTTTATTGTAATTAGTGTTGTAGTGATTTCTAGACAGACATTAGATTTCAACTATGACAGACGTTTAAAAAATTGTGTACCGAGCGGTCATCAAATTCTTACCCTTTATAAAATTAAACATATATAGAATGGAGTATACGGTAAAGATTTACTTTCTTATTCGTTTGTAAAAGATTGGACCAAAAGGTTTAAGATGGGCTATGAGTCTTTAGAAGATGACTCGGGTTCTGGTCGACCAGTTGAAGTGATTGCAGAGACAATTGCCTTTATTGAAGAACTAGTACAAAGTGATCGACGACTTAAAGTGAATGATTAGCAATGTCAAGGCTATCAGATACATCGTTTTACTAAATACTTCATGACCGTTTGGGTATGAATAAAATGAGTGCAAGATGGGTCTCAAATCTTTTGTCTGCTGTTTAAAAACAGCATTGAGTTGATTTTGCTAATTTTTTTTTTAAGTAATGTCAGGGGGAACAAGTAAATTTTTTGCAATCTATTGTTACAGAAAATATAACAATAATCTTGTATCATGATCTTTTGTTCCAAAAGAAATCCATGGAATGGCGGGGTGCAGGTGATCCACCACTAAGAAATGCCAAGATATCCTCGTCAATTAAAAAGATCATTACCACAATCTTTTAGAATTGTTAGGGCATCTTGATGATTGATTTTAAAGAATGAAATCCCACGATGAATGACGCTAATTATGCTACCTTATTACATTGGCTAAGAAAAAATATTTAGCTAAAGTGTCGAGAAAAATTAACAAAAGGAGTCAGGTTATTGCACGACAACACTCCTATGCACACTGCTTAGGTTGCTCAACTTGCTATAAGAGAATGCGGCTTTCAAAAAATTGATCATTTTTTTCCTACAGTTCACACTTGGCTCCTAGCGACTACATCTTGTTTTTAAAATTAAAAACCTTTGGGGTAGACAATTTCTTGATGATGAAGAGATTTTTAAGCATCTGCATTCATCTTTTTACAATCTTACAGTTGTATAGATTATGTCTTCTTTAATATGTATACTTTATGTACTTTTTTTATTGCTTTTAACTCATCTTCTAACTTTTGAGGTTTACAATTTTTTGCTAAAAGGGAGTCATTTTTTATAAGGAAGATTGGATTTTCACTCACAGAATTAACGTGACTCATATTTGTGTCTGGCCTACGATCAACTGTCAAGTCAAATTCTTGTAGCATTAAAAATTATTTGGGTACTCTGGTTGGTTTTTTTTAAATAGTGTTCCTAAAATTTAAACACATTTTTTTGAATGCCCCTACATAGCAAAAACTTTAAGTTTGTATATGCCATAACTCTAAACTAACTAACTAACTTTAAGTATGTAGCTGTAGTATTTTTTTTAGCGTTTGTTCTTTTTTTATTTGCATAGTACACATGATACAATTTGGTGGTAGGTTGGATGGCATAAACGGACAGTATTTTTTTAAAATTATTTAACCAATTTATTAAAGAGTCGTTTTAAAGACTTAACTTTAAAAATACTGTCCGTTTATGCTATCCAACCTACTAATATACACAAGAACGTCTAACTATTCATCAAGCAGGATACAATTTATTATATTTTTGACTGGAACCAAATAACTCCGTACTCTTCCAAACAAGCATTCACGTGTATTTTAAGTTTTCCTCTAGGTTTAAATTTGTTTACCACTGTATTACTAACTAATGTTTTCTTTAGTTGTGAAAAGCACTTTGTTGTTTGTCTTCAATTTTAAACTTTTTGTTTGTTTGTTATTAACAAGTTACTTCACGGCTTGGCTATTATGGTATAAAATGCTACAAACTTGTTTAAGTATTTTGTAGGGCCAAGGAAACTGCAATTGTTTTACCGTTTCTGGTTCTAGAAAATTAATTATTGTCATTTTTTTTTTCTGGTGATACTATTTTTGACTACATGACATAGGAACTCAATCTTTTTTTTTTATTTGAAATTTTTTTGTATTTACTTCTAATGTATGTTATTTTTTTTCTATTTTTGATATTTTCTTTATATTTTGAAGGGCTTTGTCTTTGTTGCCTGCTAGTATTACCATGTCGTCTATATATAGTAGTGCCACTCCTTCACTTATCAATTCTCTAAAAATTCTATTAATATATCTTTAAAATATTGATGGGGAATTGCAGAGCCAAAAGGGCATCTTTTGGAATTAGAAAGGTTTTTTGTGGGTGACAAATGCAGTATATTTTCTACTATCTGTTTCGAAATCTGTTCTTTAAGTCTATATACGCGCTTTTTGTAATTGGTTAAGAATGTTTTTATCAGTATGCATATTCAAGACGAGCCATCTATTTTTTTTGCAAATACTACTTGATTTTAATATTTGCAATTGCTAGGTTCTATGATGCTATCTTACAGCCAGTCTTTTACTACAATTTTTCACTCTGTGAGCGGCAGTTGTCTACAGCAGGGATTGGCAAACTTATTTTGGAACGGGCCATATCGTTTTAATATTTAAATAAAGATATTTTTTTTGTATTTGCATCAAAATCTAAAAAAAAACGTTGTTGTTACTGTAGTTAGTTGGGGTTAAGGCGTCAAGCCGGTTCCAGGAAAAGAATAACTTAAAAATTTATATTGTTGTACTGACCAAGACAAATAAGAAAAAAACCGGTTTAGAAAATATAAGCAATATACACTTTTTAGCAAAATTGCAAAACATTGAAAATCAAGCAGAGGAGTGTAGGTCATGATACACAAGGAACACCAACATAAGATCTCCGACTTTGAGATGGTAGATGAAATTATAATACGGATAAACATCAATATAAAACCAAAAACCGGTAACAATTTTTGGAATATATACAATATATGATGAAGCTCCATTCAGCATTAAAGATACAGAACGGATCTGAAACAGGAGAAAACAGATTAAACTGTTTATTGGGTACCCGATACACAAAAGTATATTATACTAACAAAGACTTAACAAAAAACGGCTAAAATTAACATATGAAATAACAACTGAAGAAGTAATTTTATGCATTTTAAAAGGATGACAAAAAGATTCAAAAACGGGTAAAACAAGTTTGAAGATTAATTGGATGCCTGAATAAAACTTTGTGGAATTAGGAAATTAGGAATAAACGTAAATTTACAAAACCCTTATAAAAAATACACTAATTTATGGTGCGGATAAATTCTGAACACGGATAACAAAACAAGTTTTATGATAAGGCAAAAACTTACAATGTAAGTACCATCTGATGAAGATGATATCAGACAAGGGGGTAGCTTAAGCCCATTACTGTTCAACACAATCACGGACGAAATCATAAAATCTTTAAAAATGTATAAATTTTGAATATAAAATTGGCACCAAAAAATTTAAAATATTATGTTACGCGGACGACGCAATAATAATTGCAGAAAACGAGGATGACCTGCAACGGCTCCTCCATCAGTTTAATATAACATCAAAGCATTTCAATATGCAGGTCTCTATAAAGAAAATTAAATTAATAATTATAGCAAAGAACAGGATCAGTTGAAATATCCAGCAAAAGAGACTTATACAACGATGCTCAAAATTAAATAACAAAAGCGTCAACAACTGCTGGTTGTTATGCGAGATATAATCTGGAGGAACAAATTCATACAAGAAGACAGCAAAGTACGCATATATAAAAACTGCGTAAGACCTATTCTAACATATGCGGTAGAAACTAGAGCAAATACGAGTAACAAAAATGAAGACTTTCAGATTCATATCAGGACGACAAGAATGGATTCAACACGGATGGATGATGATTATGGAAATAGCACAGAACTTATTAATATATATATATATATATATATATTATCGGTACGCCTTATTACCTTTTGGTGTAGGCTTAATTAATAAATATGCTAAATTCTTTTATTTCAAAAAATGTTCATTTTTTTGGAGTATGATGGGTCATATATGATATAACATTTTTTTAAAAGTTTAAAATTGATTTACATAGCACAAAAATTATTTAGGTTTAAAAGATTAATTTGAAGTATGTTAAAGTTAAAGTTGTGTATAAGTATTATTGGTTTTTTAAAAATACAATCAATTTTTTTGAAGTATAATTAATCTAGATAAAGTATAATGGGTTATTTTAATGTATTTCTATTAATTTTGAAAATAATATTTTATTAGATATAATATAAAATTTAGTATTATACAATTTTTTGAACTATAATTAGTTTGTCGAAACAGCACAATTTTTATTTGGGTTTAACAAATTAATTTGAAGTATGCCAAATCATATTGAAATTTTATTTTATTGGTTTTCTAAATTATTATTGGGTTTTTAAAGTTTGAATTTTTTTTTGAAATATGATGGGTTATATTGGGTTTTTGTAAAGTATTAAAACGGAAGAAGGACAATTTGAATCAATTGCAATAAACGAGTTTGATGACTTTTTTGCAATTAACGGACAGAATACGGTTTGGGTCTGATGGGTTGGTTCGGTTAGATAGAATTTTACTAGATTTGTATCACTTCTATATTTTTGGAAGATGCAGATTTGATTGGGTTTATATTAATAATAATTTTTATTCTCCTCATAATAAATACACAGATACAAAAGGAGAAATGGCATATTTCAAGTTTCTTGAATTTTACAATTCTAGTTGTTCTTCCACTATACCATAACTTATAACTAACTTAGCCTAAGTAAATTACAAAATAACTATAAAGTTAAACAAATTAAAAATATATAAAAATATTGAAAATAAAAAATTAAATTAAATTAAAAAAATAAATAAATAAAATTAAAAAAATTAAAAAAACAATATGAATATAACAATAAATAAAAAAAATAAAATAAAGTAAAATAAAATAAAATATAAAATAAAATAAACCACAAAAAACAATAAAATATATCACAAATAGCACAAATAATATAGAAAAAATGTAAAGAAAGAAAGTAATCGGTAAATATTTGTAAGTAAAAAATTAAAAAATTAATCAGTAAGATAAGTCGACAGTATATGTTTGCTAAATTGAGCAACTGATAAAGATTTAACTTTTCATTTAATGCTGTTGTAGATATTTGCTATATGATAGGAAATACTTCTTTTAAAAAACTCTGTCTTATGAATTGGTATGGATACTAATGATTTCCTTCTGATATTTATGTTATGAACACTTTTTCTATGTTCAGCTTTATTAAAAGGATAACTAGGAGTTTTGAAGATTATTATTTTAAGTATAAATATTTTAGTATGATATTCTCGTCTTTGATTCATTGTTATCCAACCGGTAAGTTTTCTAAATTTTGATACGGATTGCTTTCTTCGGATACCGTAAATTAATCTAACGCAGCTATTCTGTATTTTTTGAATCCGATTTTTATCTTTAACATCAAGACAAGGACCGTATAAGACATCACAATAGTTAAAATGACTTAGAACAATACTATCACAGAGCAGTTTTTTTGTTTTTGTATTAAGTTTCTAGAAACTTTTATAGGGTGGTTTATACTAATTCTCTTATCATCTTGTTGTACGAATTTGGAACATGGGTTTGGATCTCCTTTGCAAATTGTTTTTATTGTCTGAGTTTGAGACGTGTTTTATGAATAAAAGATTAAGTGAAATTACTTGTTCTTTTTAGGTTTTTTAATTTTAATTTTATGCTTTTTTGGGCAGTCAATTAAAGTAAATCTTTTTTTAGGAACTGAGGTTTTTGTTTGTTTTTGTCTGATCTATGGAATTTTTTAGAATTTATTTTGCACTAAAATTATATTTTTAATGATTTAGTTTTTAGTTTTTAGTTTAATTTTTATTTTAAATTTTATCTTTCTGAAGAAATTGATATTGGTGTTTGCAAGTTAATATTATTTTATTTATATTAATTGTTTAAAATAAACAGGAAGAGTTTTGAAGGTGTTACCGCAATGCCCCCTATTGGGAGAAACGTTGAACTGTTTATGTAGGGTTTAACTCTATTATAGTGTCCTTCACACACAAACAGTTCAACTTTTTCTAATGTCCCCTGGCATTGACACATTAGTCAACATAAACTGTTTAATACTTACTGTGATTTTATGTCAATTGTCTCTTTAACCATTGAGAAGCTAGGCACACTTATGACGGGTCGTACCTTGAAACACGAGTGTATGTATCTGTTACAGGATAAAAAGGCAATTTACAAAAAATACATAATTTATTAATGTTAAAAAAGGAGTTTTATATAGAAACAATGTTTGTTTATATTTGATTTTTTGTTGTACCTACTCTTGTTTCTATGCAATAGAAATATATATTAGAAATGTTGATTAAAAGTATTTATAAAATGGTTAAAGTGCGCTTTTTCAAAGCTATTTGCCTGTAGTTTTATACTGTTTATTAATGGAACCAAACTGGTTACACAGATTACTAATTTTATTACGCTGTTCTGCAAAACAAGAGTCCTTAAACAATTTGAAATTACTAACGGCCACGTAACTTCTGTGTGTGTACTTAATAAGCTTTTAATTCTAAATATTATTGTTTTTATTACTGCATCACAGTTGAGTTGCTAAATGGTTTTTGCTGTTAATTATAAAACAAATAAATATTTTATTTAAATTATTAATATAGTTGTAAATTTAACTATATTAAGTACTTATAACTTATTATTGCAATTAAGTTGAGCTTGCAATATGTTTATAATTCCCGTCTATTGATTACCTTGTGATATATTCTAGTTGAGGACATGACATTGTTGCACTTAACAAAGTTAAATACTCCAACATTATCTTGTATAGTACTTATTAGCATTAGTTTATTTATAAGACATAGTATTGCTTCTTCAGCTGTCAAACAACCTTTACTGATTATTAATACTGCAAATATTTATACGCATCGTAAAGCTATTGCTTTAACTCATTTATTATTTATTGAATTATTTTAAAAGAATAGAGTATCGTTTATCTATCCATTGTTGGTTAATGTTTATAATATTTACGCAATAATTTTTGTAAGTTTATTAAGCATATTATGGTGAATGCGCCGGGCTATAATTTTAAAACTGCTTAAAAACATAAATCTGCAGACATCATAACGTTTTATTTAGTTTTTTTATCTAAAATAAACCGTTTTTATTTTAAGTAGAAAAGTATTAAAGATTCTCGTAGCCAACATAAATAAAGGATTAATTTGATGGTGATGTTAGCAAGACACTTGCATTAGTCTCTCCTGTTACTCTCTGGTTCTAATCTCGTAAACTGGGGTCACTCACTGTGTCTCAAGATTCGAACATAAAAAATTGAATTTGGTCGACGTTTTTTTTTTACTTTTTATGATTCAGTCGTAAAACAAGTACGTGCACTGAAAAAAACATATCTAGGTCAATTTTATTAAAATACATTACACTAATTGGCTTTGTTATAAAGGCCTCTTAATATTTGATTGAAACGTCAAGTGTGCGACTTTAAAAGGCGTCTAGATCTTTTTTTAATTAATCCGACAAGTGTAATTCTCTTGGTGCATGAATGATGAATTGTGCTCGGCTTTCCAATATGCTGACATTGATACATTGTCAAAGCGAAAGAAGAGCGATAGGAGGACATGTAAAAGGGGAAATGCTAGGAGAGCTCTCTTTTCCGCGACCTAATTAACCTCGATTACTCTGCTAACTGACATATTTATTATGTTCACCTTAGAGCTATAAATAAACTGCTTTAAGCTAAGATAAATTTCTGCGGAGATTATTTTTGCAACGCATACATATATTAATTGCAATCAACCCGTTGAGTAACTCATGTGAGATTATTATTTTTTGCGGACTTTAATTCAGCACGTTCGAGGTTTGATGATAACAATTTGCATACAGTTTCAATTTAATGGTAGATACGAATCCCTATTTAATAAGCTAAACATGTTACGTACATGTGATTTGTGTTTGTTATTTCAGCATCAGATACTGTTATTATCGGCCAGATATTTTTAATAAACGTACACAGATATACCTGAAATTGTCGGTTTACCGCTTCATACAGTAGGTCGGTCGTTATGTACATATGTGTTACGATAACATATTGACTGAATAGCTTTAAATATACATGTGGGGGGAATTTAGATAATCCTTTCTGTATATCCAGATATGTTTTAGGTTAAATTATTGTTATTGAACAGGGCTTTGTATATTCTACAGTATATAGTCATTATATTTAATTAACACAAAAGAACCTAATTAATTATTTTTTTTTAAAGCTAAGCCTGAAGCTGTTTATATTGATCAGAACGTAGTTTGATTTATTTTAATTTCATTGTTTTAAACTTTTCAGATGTTGATTTAATTTAAGTACATAGTTGGAGAATTTGTGGAATAAATGTAGATGGAAAAGATCATACATATTTTTGTTATTATATACTCACATTTTAATGAATCTTTTTTGATAGTTCAAAACTTTATTTATTTTTATCTTAATATTTATATTCCGCCATGATTTTAATCTAATAACTTTATTTATGTTTTATTTATTTAGTAAGTTTTGGATTTACAGATTATTCTTGTTGATTAATGATCAGTTTTTTTTAGAATTGAAACAATAAATTGTGACTTATGAAAACATATTTTGGAATCACCGATATTCTACAAATTAGAATACATGCTGCAATATTAAATAAAAACTAGACACGTTTTATGATTTCTATAAGAGGTTAGGTTAAATTTTTAAAGTTAAACTATACTTTTATATTTTTATTTATTATAGACCTGGTTTAGCGGTTAGGCGGTTTAGTGTTTTTATATTTTTAGGTGTTATATTATATTTGATGCAAGAGGTATTTTTATAAATTGCCAAGACTAGCTTGGAGAAGCTATTTTATAACCTTGCTAAAACCCTGCTTTGTTGAACAAATTATATTAGTTTGTTGTTTTAAGGGCAATGTTGAGTTGTATAATATATTTTTTTTTGTTTGTGAAATTTTGAAAAACAATTGAGAACTTGAAGAAATATTTTACTTGAGGCGACAAAGTAGGAAACCCGATTTGCCAACAAATTCTTGAAACTGGAACTTGATTTTTACACAGGATTTTTTCAAGCAAAAAATTTTATTATCTACCTTTTATCTTACAACACCAAATCGAATTGATAGTATGGAAAAAACAAAATTGACTTCTAATGAAAAGAAAGCTTTAAAAACGTCTTAAAATTTGCAACTACACCCGATCACTTGTACCTGTACCAAAACTTCACTAATAATTAAAGCTGAAATCCGAACAAAAATAGCTAAGTCAATTTGCTTCTAGCTTGCATTTTTTTGGTACTTCAGCATATTTGTTAACGTAGAAGCTTTAATACTATTAAAAATGCCAATTCTGCTATTTTTATGTTACTAAACAAAAGTTGATTGCTTTTTGCACACTTGTTTTTAAGTAAAATACAAGGAACCAAGAAAGTAAGCATATCAACTTCTTAGCAAACCTACAATTATGCAAAACTTGTTATTTTGCTGACTATTTTGTTAAAATAATGTACATAGATGAAAAATTCTACAATTCCAGAAGCTGCAAAAAGACAACGGATATTACAGAAGTTAATTGTGATATCCAGCTTATACAAAAAACTTTAAGGGCCGGTCTTTCCACTTTTCGATAAAGTTTGCATTTACTATAGAGGAGATAAATTTATTCCTAAGACTATAGAGAGCATTAAGCTTGTCCGTCTTTCCAATGACATTTATCTCCTCTATAGTTATAAGGATGATTTATCAATAGTTCTTATGTAGGCATTGCAGTTTGAAGAGTGAGATGTTGCAACTTCTTACGTGCGAGAACGCAATAATACATTTTAAAACTTGTAAAACATAACCTCATAACCCTACATTTTTAAGCCGGTTTTGCGCGTTGTTTTATCTGTCAATGTTTACGTATGACTACATGTTGATCAATTTTTTCACAAGTAGGTTTATAAATTCTACCAAAATCAACAATAGCAATGTAAAAACTACTAGATGCTAAAAACCTAAGTGTTAAGAGCAATTGCTGATGAGGTGGAATAAAATTATTTTTGTAAAATAAATCAATCTATAATTGTTGCATAATTACATTTTCAATTTATCTCTCTGTGCGGTATGTAAGTTGATTTAAAATAGTATTTACTCTTTCCTTGGGTAGTCGGATTTCTCTAATAAACTTATTATTATCCCACAAATTTATTTTCTGCTCGGGGTCTTACAAAATATGTCTTACGTTTACGATTAACAATATCAACTAAATCAATGAATTCTTCATCTAGTAAAAGTTCCAAATCTTCAATATTCATGATGTTGAAGTTCATAAAAGTATATACAATACTATAGGTTATCTTGTCAATAAATATTTATGCTCTGGATCAACTGTCAAATCACTTATCAATCAGATAAACTAACTTATAGAGAAGATAAGAGTTATGGGTATATGGAAATACACTATTTCTACTTATCGAGGAGATAAATGTTATTGGCAACTTTATAGAGAAGTGGAAAGATTGGCCCTAAATCAGACAAAACCGAGAAAGAAAGAAAAAAAAAAGTTTTTTACCGGCGTCTAGCTTATAGAATGATGCAGTAGAAAAAAAATGCAACTATATTTTTACCCATAGACTATAATGTATGTGTTATTGTACTAACAGATTTGACCTATTGCTCACTTAAACGCGTACGCTACATTAACTTTTTATAAACACATTGTTCTATATATTGTGTTTTTAATTTGCTTTGTTTTGCTTCTAAAATTGTCATTTTGCGCAGTTTTGTTTTATTAGAGTTATTTGGATGTTTGGATGTATTCAAAAAACGCTAAACTGTTTCTACACTTTTTATGTTCTTTGCCGCTGTGCTATTATTTTTAAAAATCCGTCTTTGAGAGCCTTTTCATAATTTTTTTTTTTTTATTTTTAATTTTAATCTATGTACTTGTTGTCCACGATTTGTTTTTATACTTTTTATTTTGTCTGCATGGGATGATCCTGTTTTGGGTTCAATACTACGTTTGATAATTTTATACTTTTATTTTTACTATTGTTAATCTTTGTTTTGCTTGTTTGTTGTTTTGCATATGTGTGTACTCTGTTTTAAAGGACATTAAACACATTTTTTATCAAAGTTTTGTTTGTAGAATTGTTTAACAATGTATTTTTTTGCGTTTGTTTTTTTTTGCTATGATTTCGTGTACCGTTTTTGTCATATACCGTTTTCCGTTATTTTTGTATTATTTGTTTATAAAGCTTATCTTTTTTTGTTGGTGAATGTTTTTTAATTTTAGTAATAAATTAAAGCTTATATTTCCTGCGTTGTTTTGTTTTTTGAGTATTTATCTTTAAGATGTTTGGTATTTTTGTTGAGCTCTTTCTCTTTTTTTGGCCGGGTGTAGTTTTTTTGAAAGATAGTTTTTTTCCATACTTTTTTCAAGTAATTTTGCTTGCGTTTTTATTTTGTTGAGCGTTTTTATGTTTATGTCTACCTCTTTTATAAAACAATAAATATTAAAAATCCTCTCTAAGATTAACTTTGTTTGGTGTATTTTTTTTTTGTCATTCTTTGCGTTTCTTACGACTTAAAGGTTTTGTCCCATCGAATCTTATGCTCTGTACTTTTACGGCTAGTTTTGTTGTCTTTTCTAATTCTATTACTACTTTGTTGTCAAAAAGGATTTTTGCCAAGAAACCTGTTTTCTTAAGTAGTTTGTTTTTTTTTACTTGCTTTCCCCGTACCAAAAATTGGCATTTGTTCTATTTTATATTTCTTAGAAGATTTGTGTTTGTTATTGTTCTTTCAATAAGGCAGAGCCAGGAGAATGTTGAGAAAACTTTTGGTTGACGTAATTTATTCTTTTGGGTTTTGTTAATGAAATATGTTTAGAATTTGACACTATTTAAACTCTGAAGCGATTATATTTTACATATGTCAGATTTAAGCTCAAAAATTATTGAGTCTATTTGAAAGTCTATTTTGATGTACTGCAGTTATCTAGTCATATTGCAATTATGTTTAGATACAAACATTATCATACAAATATTGGATAAAAATCAGTATCAATAATATTAATTATTGTAATGTTGAAGGATTTAGCGGCAATGAGGACATTAAGATATAATTTTAATTTACTTTATTTCGACATACTTTGCATTAATAATAATGGAATTAAAAAATGGTTCTCGTTGCCCAACATTGAGATTTTATCACACAAAATCAAAAAAAAATTAAGAGATGATAACACTAACACTACATTGAAAGCAGATAAATGTCTTAATAAGCTTTTTTTCAAATTTGAAATATTATACGCTAAAATTAACTAAAAAGTATACAATTTACAGTATTCCATGTATTAACTGTCCTAAGCAATATATAGGTCAAACAAAACAGAAGTTAGAAAATAGAATTGAACAGCATAAAAATGATTGTAGAAATAACAAAAATAATACTGGATCATCGAGCCATCATAATATAGAAGGACATTTTTTCGATTTTGAAGATTGCAAAACTCTTGATATTGAAACTTATTATAATAAGGGACAAATTGGTGAAATGATGACACATAAAAACTAAGGACTAAGGACTAAGGTTAATTTAAGTTCTACATATCATAGCATAATTAAATGATTTACAAACCAATCGCTCAGTCTGTCCATCGATTTCATATTTTATTGTTATTTAGGAATTGTCAATGTAAATTTAATTGGTACTGTAATATTATAATGATTAGTTTTAAAATTGACTTTATTTAATTATATGTTTTACTGTCTAAATGAAATAAAGGACAATTACATTTTCTCGATGAAACATAATAAACTTTTTAAATATTTTTAATCAAAAATGTTTTTAGGTTTAATAGTATACGAAAAATTTTATTAGAAAATATTAAAGGTTTTTTTTTTTTTGTCGCTTGCGTGGAATATTCCACAGCAAAGATGTCTTAATACACGGACATTCAGTCCTCTTCTCTCGAACACGCTGGTGTAGTAATATATAGAGATGCTGTCCAGTGTAATTACAAATCCTAGTAATATGTATAACCAAGATAAGTCAACTAATAATTAGTTAAATATTAAAATAATAAAATCAATAAAACCACATATTAAAAAAAGTTAGTGCGTTTTCCTTTATTCCCACCAGTCAAGTATGTTTTTAAAATGAGTTAAAAGAAAAAAAAAATTTGTGTTGAATTTGAATATAAATTTTAAGTAATAGTCTAAATAGCATCTTGATAATAATGGTATCCATACTGTTTATGTATGTTTTATATACATTAAATTTTTATTGGATTAAATTATTATTATTTTATATAGTTTTAAAAAATTGTTTTAAAGGTTTATTAGAAATTGATGCAGTTTTAAATATGTTTTCTGTGAAGTAGTCCTTTTAGGTTTAATTTTATTTTTGTAATTTTGTTGAATTGATGTTTTTAGCACTGAAGAAGATGACAGTTTACCAAAACGTTTGCAAAGTATGTCGAAATAAAGTAAATTAAAATTGTATATTAATGGCCTCATTGTCGCTAAATCCTTCAACATTAAAATCAAATACTAAGACGCTAATTAAACTTCCCACAATATAAATTAATTATTGTGTTGATATTTTTTTTTTTTTTTTTTTAAGTTTTTTTTAAGGTTTAAATACTTGTTTCAAAATAATTTGTTTGTATATATATTCTATATTATTGGATTATGTTTATTGGGGAATATAGATTTATTATTACTATTTTATTTAAATTGTTTCTGTCATTCTTTCTACAGCCATGTCTTTAATTCACACACTTAGCAAAGCGACTTTTTCAGGCTGCCATTTTTACTTGCCGTCGGCGCTGTCCTGTATGCGTGGCAAACTCTCTGGCAACACATTGTCTGAGTCCGCAGAACCAATCTGTTGTGCTTTTCCTTGCTGCACACGGCTTTATCTTATATTTTTGCTTTTAAGATCACTATAGAGGAAACTACTGAGGTAATAGATGACTGCATTTTCTAGGTTTGGCATCAGCCCTGCAAAGAACCGTGCCGCCCTCTTTGCTTACTCACATACTTCTTGGACTTGCATTTCTCATGCTAAGTTGGTACTTAGTGTCACACCCAAATACTTCAGCCGACGTTGCTATTTGGCGGTTATTTCCGAGATGGTAATTTTTATTTGTCTTTTCTGTGGCTAGTTTAAGACTTAGTCTATGTTTTATGAGGACAAGAGCGCAGTTTGTTTGTTTTTTTACATTTTTTTCTTACAGAGCTTTGTAATTATCACTGCCAAGTGGTTGGCGTAATTTTCAACTTTTATAGGTAGTTTTAGACTTATTATGTCATTGTAGAGGACGTTCTACAACGTGGAGCCTAACACTATTTGCCGTGCCGCTGGATCTGCTAAACACCTTCCGAGTACGGTCACACCGTTCTCGCATTTTATCATTTTATTAGTACTTTGAGCGTGTTTTTTTGTATACGCTCTTCTCAGTAATGGATAAGTCTAGCCTCACCACTTTTACATTACATAGGGTAACGTTGCGCTTCTAGAACGTGAAAGTTTTCCCAATTTTTCTAGGCTGGTATTTAATACCATTGCGGCCGCGTCCTGTCCGTTATTTAGTGACCAGGCGCGACCTTTTGCCGCTTGAAGGTTTGGATTGGAGATTAAAATAACTTCCGCTCCCAGCTGCAACGCTAAGTCCGGTTTAGGTTTATTTGGATGACGTTTATCATAAAAAGTTGTGTCATCTCATTTTTGTTAGTTTTAACCATATACTGGACACGGTATTGACGTGGTTTTTTACCCTGTGTTATGCATATGCTGCAATAAGCTTTTTTCTCCTTACATTTTCTAAACAAGTATACTTTATTCCTACACTTAAAACAGAGTCTACCTTGTTTTTACCAAACACTTGCACTTGCTGCAATATGCCTAAGCTCTTGGCACCTATACTATTGGTTAATGTTCACTCTGTTTATATTCAGCAGAATAGCCTGGTTTTTTTTTTGCAGGGAAACCACGCTATTGGTCTTGTTGGCTTTGCCTACCTTTCTTCTGTCTTTTGCTGTGTACAGCGCTGCGTAGTTTCTACTTCCTTCAGTCCTTCTCTAGGGATTTACCATTACTTGTGAGTTTTATCCATTGTTAACGGCTTGAAGGCGTTAGGAGATTTTTTTATTTTACTCTATAGTGTAAGCTTGATGCTTTCTGATTATATTTTTCTGACATTTACAACTTTTACTCTAGGTACGTTTACCTTTATGCGCTCTTGGCAGTTTGGCGTAAGTTTTGTCATGCTCTTTTTCTTCAACAAGGAGTTATAGCGTCTTCTTTTCAGATCTTTTTTTGCTATTTTAATCCAAATATTTTTTTCTATCTTACCTTGTGGAAGGACATCATTTCCACCTAGGAGTATATAGACGGTCAGCTGAAATGCCGAAACCTAACCCATTCTACTATTTTTTAACCCATTCCGTATCCCTACCAGAAGCCGACACAACCGACAGTTTTTCCACGTTTTTAATCTTGCATCACGACAAACATTTTTGTTAAAATTGTACGGGATAGACCACGCTACTATTGCTTAGTTTCTTTTTGACCATATGCTTTTAATGATTCCCCCTCCCTTTATTTCTTTTAGTTTGGTAACTGGGTTTTCTGTATCCCACACGTCGACAATGACTAGAGCGTTTTCTTCTTTTTAGGGCACGTCCACTTCTACTCTAAACCATCTTAAGGTTTTTTTTGGTCGCCTACCTTGCAAATTTTTGAAAAAGATTCTCTGTTTTTTTTTTCCTATTTTATCTTATATAGCAGCTACCAACTTTGTCTTCTCTATCTTTTTTTTGCAATTTTTTTTTATTTATTCTATTTGCACTGCGTTTGCACATACTTTTGCATCCACACCCTTTGCGACAAATTTTCATCTACTGTAGCTGCTTAATTCATACATCTGTACTTTTATGCACGCTTAAAGCTCTATCTTTGTTTTTTTCTGTTAAATTTTTTTTTATTTTTGAGCTCCGTTTTGTTAGCATTGGTGTGTTTCCATTTATAGTCTTTGAGCCAAGCTTTGGAAGCTTCATTTTACTTACGGTCGTGCGCTTGCGAAGTTTTATTTTAAGAATTTTTATGTCAACTTTTGCCAAATCTTGCTTATAGTGTCTACCGCATCAATAAACAATCTTGCAACTTCATTCATCTTTCTTTCTATCTTCTCTGCCTTTATAAGGAACTACCTTTCACTTTTTTTTAGTTATTACCAATTTTGGTAAAGGTGACTTTGTCACATTTACTCCTTCCTGAACTTTTTTTTTATTTACATTTTTTACGCCAGTTTTCTCTGAAACATAATTTTTTTGTTCAAAAATGTTAATTTTGCACAAAATTTTGTGACTGTTTGATTTTCTTTATCGGTTTTACAGAAAATCATCAATTAAGTTTCAAACTTTTTTGACCGATGATCTAGAAATTTGCAAACAAAAGAAAGGTTCTCCTACTCTCAATAAGAAATTTGCAAGCAAATGGAGTTTTTCCGTAACAAACAATACATCACACTTTGTGACGAGTGGAAAATTTCCACTCATCTAAAACGTAAGCTGTTAATTTTAGGAGCAGTTAGCAATTTAACGTCACTACTCAAATACTAAAGTCAAGCAGAGCATTTTCTAAAGGTGCCTACATACTTTTTTAAATTCTCACTATTAGAAAACTAAAGTTTTGCTATTATTTGCAGGAGCTTTGTATATGTATGTGTCTTCTATGAAAATCTTGCAGCAAAACCTGACCTGACCTATCTTAACCTATATAATAAAAAAGAAAAAAGACATACACACCTGTTTTATAGATCTTGAAAAGGCTTTTGACAGAATTTGTAGAGAAGAAATATGGAAAGAACTGGAAAACAGAGGGATTGAGAATACAATGATTAAACTAAAAAAGAACATGTATAAGGAGAATTCAAACATAGTTAGAACAAATAATGAGGAATCGAAAGAAGTTTCTACAAAACAAGGTGTAAAACAAGGTTGTGTGTTAAACCTACTATTATTCACAATAGTACTAGACAATTCAATTAAGGAAGCAAGAAAAAGATGAAAGCACTAAAGATTGGAAAATGAAATCAACACAAATTACAGAACTACTATTTGCAGACGATATGGCAATTGTAGCAGAATTGGAAGAAAACTTACAGCACAATATGGATATATTAATAAAGGAACTGACAAAAATAAACATGAAAATAAACATTGAAAAAACGAAAAGCGTGATAATAGCAAAATAAATTAAAACACACAAAATTAAAATACAGGGAAATAAAATTGAACAAGTAGAACAATTCAAATATCTAGGAACAATAATACAGACGGTATAATAGATAAAGAAATAGAAGACAAAATAGGAAAAACATGGAAGATATTTAACATGCTTAAAAACACCTTTTTAACAGAAACGAAATAGAAAAAAGTACAAAAACAGAAATTGTAAAAAGAGTAATTCGACCCACTCTAACATACAGCAGTGAAAAGTAGACCATGACAGCAAAACCAAAAACAAGAATAAACGCTATGGAAATGAGATAGAACCTCCAAATTCGACCAATAAACGAACAAATTACAGAAGGACAGATGAGATGGTTTGGACACGTATGCAGAATGAGTGAAAATAGGGTCACAAGGAGAATATATGAGACACGAGTAACAGGGAAAAACCAAATAAGAAGACCAAGAAAGGAGTGAAACGATGCAATAAGAGAAGAAGTAGAAAGTAAAGGGACAAAGTCTGAAAAGGTAAAACGGATAACCCTTAACAGAATGAAATGGAAAGAATTTTACAAAATAAAACCTGACTAAAATAAAAATGTACGCCTTACACTGTAACGGTAGAAAGGCTTAGGTTTAAATAAATAAAATAAAAATAAAATTACATAACAGTAATGCTTTTGGTGAAATTATATGGAGGATCTAAAATTTATTAAATATGTTAAAATGGTTTTGGTGCTTTAAGCTTTGTGTTATGACATCTATATTAAATTCTCAATAACAACAATATTTAATTATTGAACATATTTTGATACGGTTTTCTCCTTTGCTAGGCATTGACAAACTAGATAAATATCTGCTTGGTAAAATTCTTATGTTGTAGTATTTAGATTCCACTTTAAACTGTTGTTGGTTTTATTTGTTTAAATAAAACTGTCATTACACATATCAAACCGAACAAAATGATTTATTACAAAAGACATTTTTAAATATTTATCTGCATTTTGTTTGATGCTGTGGTTCTAAAAATATTAATAATTGCAAATTCGGAACTGGACAACTGCAGCAGGTGTTTTAGGTTTGAGTCACCAATTTGGAGGGTCAATTTTTTTTGGTAAAAAAATATGTTGAGATAAGTATTTTAGCAGGAACTACAGCTTATAAAGAGACTCACGAAGTTGAAAATCAAACCCAAGATTGCTTCTATAATAGGAATGTTGAGCTATTACGTTAAAATAATTAATTTAAATATTGCAGTTTAAAATCAAATTCTAGTACATTATTAATTTACATTATTAATTTTGTTTAATTTGTAACTTACTTTGAAATACGATGTTGTGTAAGCGTCAATCAGTGATAGTTTGTTGTATTTGTAGAATGATCTTTTCTTAACCGCACACATTCCTTCAATAGCAATATTTCTGATATGAAATTTTATCATGTTTAACTTATTTATGAAATTTCTTAGCATACTCGTATAAGCGCAGCCTATAATCTTATATACAAAAAGAAAATTATTAAAAACTTTACGATAAATTAAATATTTTAAATTCTTTATGTAGATGTAAAAAAAATGAAATAAATATAATAATAAGTTTTATTAAAATAATATATTATATATGACAATTAAAAAAAAAATGAAATATACAAAACAACAAGTGATATTGTTATTCCTAGCCGCAATAAATAAATTTTATATCTTGTTTTATGAGCGTTAAAGTTTTAATCAAAACAATAATAAATCGAATTAAAACTATAACGACTGCGAACTGATGCATTTAGATATATAACGGTTCTAGTATAAATCAGTTTACAGTCGTTTAATTACATCTATAAATGTACATTGGCGAATGAAATATTCCATTGAGCAGGTAGTTATTAAAATTTATGGCCGAGATTTGGTCGAATGCCATCCGTACCGGACAATAGATTCATCCGATTTTGATACTAAATATGATTGTAATGTTTTGACTATGGTCATATATACATATTTTCGATCAGATATGTCTGATCAAAAATATGTTTTTTTAACTATTGTAAATTAAATCAATTATGAATAATCCTTATTAATTTAATTATTAATTAAAAAAAAACTCTAAAATGATTTTTTTTTAATTAAACTAGTAATAAAAGTATAAAAACCTTGTATAATTTTTTTAATTTTATGGTTTAACAAACCATGTATTAACTGTACAAGTTTGAATTATTTTTGATTATTTGCAAAATTTGTGTCTGATTTCAAATACGTAGTTTCACAAATTTGATGTAATTACTATTTTTTTGGTTTGATCATTAACCGCAACATTTTGAAAATGGATAGTTTAACTTTGCATTCTGTTAGTATTGGAGCCAGTTGGGTTGAACTGTTTAACTTTGGGTTTTTTAGAGAAAATAAATAGTGCATCTTTGCCATATGACTCAATTTTAAATGTGTAAATAAGAATGACGCCAAAATATCTGTTTTTACAACAATACTGAAAATCAAGATAATTTTTAAGTACGATGGTAAACAATTCAGGAGATATTGTATCACTCTAACAAACCCTTCTGTCGACATATACAATATCTGTTTACAAATCTTTGCTAATTTTTATTTGTAAGGTTACGCTGGTGAATATATACAGCAAATTTGTATACATTAACGCCCGGTTTCTCCAACCTCACTTGAGACGTTACTTGACCAAGCTCAGCTCAAAATCAAGCTTTGCTTATGTCAAGTTTTTGTTGCACCATGCGTTTAGAAACAACGTCTTTGTTAGGATCCGGATAATTTGGCAAGTATTCAGAATGCTGTTTTCTAATTGGTCAAAAAGAAACGTTCTTGTTTTAATAAATTTTTTACTGACATTAATTTATTATAAAATATAATTGTAAGAAATTAAAAACTCTATGGTTATCTATGTGTGAAATAATTATATATTTTAAAGAACACATCAATTAGAATATTTTGAACAATTATAATGTTACTTCATAAATATTAAAATCAAAATTAGAGCCTACAAAATAATATTGATAACAGTCTTTGCAATATTAAAGTTACGTTGCAAAGCTTGAACTTTCGAAAACGGCATCTATTTTTTGAGCTCTGCTTGACGCAAATATGGTGAGATTTTGCTTTGGTGCAACGGAATAAGCTGGGCTTTTAGCTTTATGCCTAGCTTGAGGTCAAGTTACGGCTTGAGATATTTTGGAGAAACCGGGCGTTAGTCAGTTTTTGTTCTTTACTGCCAGGTTTTTCCAACGTTACTTGAGACGTTACTTGACCAAGTTCAGCTCAGAATCAAGCCCATCTTGTTGGGTTTGTGTTGCACTATGCATTTATAAACGACCTCTTTGCTAGGATCCGAATAGATTTGGCAAAGTCGCCAATATTTACAATGCTGTTTTCTAATTGCTTAAAAAAAAGTTTTTGTTTTGATAAATTTTTTACTGACATTAATTTATTATAAAATATAAATGTCAGAAATTGATATATTATGGTTATCTATGTGTCGAATAATTATATTTTTTAAAGAACACATTAAAGAATATTTTGAAGCCAATAATAGTGTAACTTATTAAATATTAAAATCAAAATTAATATGCTTTACAGTATATAAAAGCAAGTAGTAGTAAATAATTGTTTAGAGCCTACAAAATAATATTGATAACAGTCTTTAATATGCTTTACAGTATATAAGGCAAGTAGTAGTAAATAATTGTTTAGAGCCTACAAAATAATATTGATAACAGACTTTGCAATATTAAGGTTACTTTGCAGAGCTTGAGTTTTAAAAAACGGCATCTATTATTTGAGCTCTGCTTGATGCAAATAAGGCGAGATTTTGCTTTGGTGCAACGGAATAAGCTCGGCTTTTAGCTTAAGGTCTAGCTTGAGCTATAGTTAGGGCTTGAGACATGCTGAAAAAACCGGTCGTTAAGCTTTCTAAAATTGTCTACGTTTTCACTGAGTTCAAGGTTTTATGATAATCCACAGAGGCTAGGTAGACAGAAACATTGTTTTTGGTACTCTTTTTGATGAGATTGCGTCTTCCTAATGCGGTCTGTTCTTTATTAGTTTAAAAATGACTGTAGACTGGAGAAAATTATTTACATTAAAAAAATCTACACAGTGATTTTAGAAGTAAAATCTTGATATTAAATACTTGACATATTAAACCTACCGAGTTGCTCTAATCAACTTTAGTTTGAGACTATATAACAATTGTTACCAACACAAGTGCTAAGGGGGTTTGCGTCACAGGTTTCAAACACAGTTAACCTTTATGTGACTGGGTATTCCGTAACAAAAACACGTTATGCACGTGCCGTTTGTTGCTTCTCATAATAAAAGGAATATGTGTTGGAACTAAAAAATAGTGTAACGGAACAATCTGATGTAAAAAACAATCCAAATATTAAAATAGAATGTTTCGATTTAGATGAAAGCGCGACGAAGATGAAACGCTTCCACAAAGTGCAAATTTAGTTAATAAAGATAGATTAACTGGTATGATTCTTCAATAATACCAGTTTAAATAATAACACAAATTATTTTGTGTTTAGTAAAGAACTAACTTTATGCTCTCTAAGAAGTACAAATCCGTTGTTTTTTGTTAATGATGCATTCAACCCTTCTGTAAAAATGGTTCTATGACGTCGAATAATAGATCCCGCTGCTACAATCATTAAAAATCTAACTTGCAATGCTTCTAGAAGTACTTTTGTAGTTGCAAAATGTTATATTTGTTAACAAGTTAACACAAAAAGCATTTAGTTTTTGTGCAAAACCTGTTTACAATGAGCACAAATTAGTCATATTATATGTATTGTTAATGTTGTATTAATTTTAATATAGTTGTAAAAATACATTTGTTTAATTAATTGCAATAGTTTTTATTTTAAACTACCAAAAGTACCCAGGTACCCAAACCGTCACGTCCGTGTGTAAAAAGTTTAGACGTTAATTTCTCAGTAAGAAAGATGAACTTAATAATAAAAAAAATGTAATACGGTACATTAAAGATAGTTAAGAGATGTCACTGAATCTTAAAAATTGTAAACGCCAAAAATGTATTCGGTTAAAGTTCAAAATGATACCCGGATACCCTGTAAGTCACATATAGAATGTTCTGTTACATCTATGCCTTGTTGTAGTATACAACGTTGTGCTTGTAATTTTTATGTTTATGTTTTATGACGTATTAAGGCATTAAAATAACAATAGTTTTTGTACAAAAACAACCTTAAGAAGATGTGCAAATCAAAGAAATAAATAAAGTTTGGTTTTTTTTTGTTAAGCTTTTGAAAATGGATATTCTGGTAGATCGGTTGACGGGACCAAACTTTGGTGGATATTGTTAGAAGCTGCTGCGTTGTGGTTTGAATGGTGATTTGTATGTTTGCGTTCTAGATATTCTGAAATTTGACAGGTTTTCAATAAAGGTCGTAAAAAATAGTGTCTAGGTGTTAGGTGTTAACAATTGGGTATAGTGTATTATTGTTTTAGATAGAAAGTCATCGGAAAAAAAAAGGTTTAACTACACTAGCTGTGTAAGGGTGTTTTCCTAAAACATTTTAAGCACAAGGTTTAAGCGCAGGTTTTAGGAATCTCCAGAATTAAGTTGGGTCATTTTTTAAAGTTTTGATATCTTGCGCACGGTTTCTAACATTTGACACCGCAACCATCCATTCTCCCAATTATCAGTTGTGGCAGCTGTGACGTGGAATGCAAGTTTAGCGTGACGTCAAATATATTAATTAAATAATTATATTATTTTAAGGGCCAATATTTTAGGGTTTGTTTGTGTCACCACCTCGTAGCTTTATAATTTATAACTTTTTTCATCTTATTTGCTTTTTTTAAAGTGGAAGAAGATAGTGCGGAAGAGAGAAATAAATAGAAGAAGCAAGTGTGCCAGAAGAAGACGGGTGTATCCCGCGTCAAAAACAGCGTGGCCCGGTTAAACAAAAATAGTGAAAGAGTGACGGATACATATCAAGCGTCCAGTGCTGGGAGAAAACAGGTGTAACAATGAAACATCTAATCTGCAATCTATGGTGCAGTAGTAGTTGCAATTAGTGAAAAAGAAAAATTCATACGTTATACAAATATATAAAAATAAAACAATATAAAATAAATAACAAGCTAAAAAACATATAGATCAAAGATTATAAAAACATAACAAAATAAATAAAATAAAAAAGTAAAAATATTAAGAAGTAAAAGAAGTGAATCTACAAAAATGAAAAGAACAGAATATACACAATCACCGAACATAAAACAAACAAAATAAATAATAAAACAACAAAATAAATTAAAATAATAAATAAAAATTAATAAAAATAATAACTGATAATAAAACAACAATTACGCAAAATAAAAATTAATAATAAAGAGGAATATAAAAATATACAAAACAAAATAAATGCAAAACGAAAAAGAGGATACGAGAGAGAAGAAGTCGATATAGAAAGCCCTAACAAAGAATTAAAAGAATTTCAAAAAAGCAAAAAAATATTAAGATTTCCAAAACAAAGGAAATTAGAGATAGAAAAGAAAACGACAGTAGAAAAGCAATCCAACAGTGATACAATCAGAAATATAAAAAATAAAGAGAAGGTAGAAGTAAACAAGTATAAAAGCCACAGAGAAGAATACAAAGAAACTACAAATACATAAAAGAAAATAGAGGAATTAAAAAGCATGATTAAAGAATTAATGAATGAGATGGAAAAAAACACAAAAAAATTAAAAGAAGATATTAGAGAGATAAAGAAGGAATTAAAGGATAAAGAAATGAAATGGGAACAGGAAAAAATACAGATGATCCAAAAAATCAAAAGCTTAAAAAACAAAGAAGAAAGACAGAAAAAAAGAAATAATATTATAACAACAGGAATAAAAACAAATAAAAATAAAGAACAAAAGGAAGTAGAGAACTTTTTGAAAGAAAAACTTCAGATAATAGCAAAAATAGGAAAAGCTCATCTAATACATAAAGATAAACAAATAATAAGAGTAGATGTCGAAACATGGGAAACAAAGCAACAAATAATGAAAGCCAAAAGAAATCTAAAAGGGACCAAGCTTTACATTGACAATGACACACGAAGAAAGATGCGTACAAGAAGAAACTAGAGACTTAGCAAAAGAAGAAAAAGCGAATGGAAAGAGGGTTAGAATAGGTTACCGAAAGTTAATAATTAACGGAGAGGAGTATAGATGGAATAAAGAGTCCAAAAAACTAACAAGAATACAGAAAAAAGAAAAAAAAATAGCGAGAAAATGATACAAGAAATAAGATAAACAATACAGAAACCAATGCAAATAAAAGGAACATAAAAAAAAATACAGAAAAGAAAAAAAAAAGAAAAAAAAAAAGGAAAAGAAAAAAAAAAAGAAAAATAAAAAAGAAAAAATAGGGACATGGAATATAAGAGAATACATGGAAAAATAACAAAAAACTATACTACGGAACGTTAAAATATTTAAAACAAAAGAAGGAACACACTATGATGAACATAAAAGATATAATTGCAAAAATAATAACGAAAGAAGGCGAGATGATAGAAAGATGAAGGGAATACTTACAAGAACTAACGTAACAAGAAGTAAAAGAAAACAAAACAAGAAAGGATGAAACAATGATACAGGGCAGACAAACAGAAGAAATAGATAAAATTAAAAAAAAAGACGAAGTAATAGAAGCAATTATCAAAGTAAAGCAACGCCAAAATTAATAAAATAAAGAAGATTATTAGACATATTAATAATAAGATATATTACACAAATTATTAAAATGTACGCCTTACACCAAAAGGTAGAATGGTCATTTGAATAAATAAATTAAGAAATTAAGTAATCCTAGTTTTCTAAATATTTTCAAAATTTTGTTAACAAAATTGTTTAGTCTTATTTAATCGTCTTCCTACCAGTTTTTCACTATTTTTTATTTATATTACACTGCCTTTTATATTTCACGTTACGTTTTTTTTATCTTTCGCTTTTGATTTGGCGATAATGCTCGTGTTCACGCAGTCGATACCTCTTGTTTACCTTTCTTAATACATAGATGTAAACAGTTTTTTTTTTTTAATTTCTATACAACTTTTAAATATTTTTACAACTTATATACGTCATACAATGTTTTCAAACATGCCAATTCTATTTAGAAACAAGTTATTTGATTTATTGTTGACTCAAAATTAATAATAACTTAAATACTTTAAAGCACCGGCGCAATGTAGCAGATCTTTGATTTTCACATACTATGTAACAACTTAATATTACATTTTAAAATTTAAAAAACAAACATGTATTTTTTACTCTTTTGCATTTTTATTTAAGAAAAATACATTGTTATAAAAAATATTTTATTTGATTTGACATCAAAGTTGTAAAACTATTTTTTGTTTTACGAATGTACGCCAAATTGTTTGAGAATTTGCATAAAAAATGTAGGTTTGGCATTCTTTCCAGATGTGTTTTAACGTAAGAGGGTTGAGAGATACAAGAAGGTCAAATTAATATGTTTTGTGCTTAGACGACATAAAACAAATTCATTTATTTTGCTCAGATTTACTAGCGACTTTTATGCTGTAACAAAGAGTTTAATTTCTTTAAGTTAAAGTTTATATTTACAGTCAATTTTATAATGATTTTTGAAATGATGTAGTTTTTGATGTTTTACTGAGATGTTGCTATGTGATCTGCGACTGCTATTTTCCGGTTTTTTGGTCAGTGGTGACAAAAATAATCTTTTGTCCAAATTAAGTTAAACAAAATAACAAGGTTTGTATAAGCTAAAGCACTGGATTGGCAGTGTACATTGGTTTTATACTTAAATTTTAATTACCATTGGATAAGCAACTATAAGACTTCTTTAGAGACTGTAGGTTTTAGTTTAAATTTATGTTTTTAGTTTGTTGTACCTACAACAACTCACTTGACTATTAGTTGGTTGTTTTGTTTTTTTTGCACTTATTGTTGCGGTTTAAGTGTTTTTTTGGCAGCTGATAAAACTGCACAGCCGTAGTGTATTCTAAAAACCAAGACAGTGTAGTATAGTATCTTTTTACGCGCAATCCAGTAAAATTCTGTTTTTTCGCGCGTGATTATAAACCTCAGCACGATAAACATTTTAGTAAGATTTTTTGAGGCAAAAAAATGCTTGCACAAAATTTTTGTTGGAAAAAAACAAAAAAAAAACTTTTGGCTTTTGTGTTCTTGTCTACTTTATTTATAGTAATTTGTAATTAATGACTTTGGAAAAAAAAACGTTTTCTTAACATCATTACTATTATAGACAGTTCTTAAGTATTTCACATATACGTTTTTCCTGTTTGGTTTCAATGGCTGCGGTCTATTGTTTTTCTTGCAAATTGTCCTTTTCTTACTTACACGATGTTGTCCCTCTATCTTCTTCTACGTTGATTTTTACATTTTCTACTTTAAATCATTTTAGTTACGCTGGCTACTTTGTTTTTGTTTTTTATTCATAAATTGGCCCTTTTGTCTTTTTTGGTAAAGAACTTTTCATAGCTTGTTGTGTTATTTTTATTCATTTTATTCTATTTGCTGTTAATGTCCATGTTTTAGGCCCGTTTGCACCAACATCGCTTAAATCTTAAACTTCCCTTAAAACGTTAAGGGTGGCTTATTCCGTTGCACCAAATAGTTAAGGGAAGTTTAAGATTTTAAGGGACCCTTAAACTTAAGCGGTCAATATTGCCGGCTTAGTAAAAACTTAACCTAAAAATAATATTATTGAACGTCAATTTTTGTACGCGAATATTTGCATTCATTATAATGGAGTTTGTAATTATTGAAAACGACATTCTCGACGATGATGTTGAAGTTGTAGAAATTTTGGAAGTTGGTTTACCACGCCAAATTTATGAAAGACCAGAGTATTTCAATAGTTTTGATGAAAATGCTTTTTTTAAAAGATTTCGAATACGAAAAGCAACTGCTTTGGAAGTCCTTCAACAAATTGAAGTGAAACTAGAGTTTCCTTCAGATAGGTAAGTACATACACTGTTATTATATAAAATTTAGATACATGTTTTAAATTAATAGTACCTTTTTGTTATATTACAGAAATAATAGTGTTTCACCGATCAACCAGTTGTTAGTTGCACTTCGTTTTTATGCAACTGGTAATCATTTACTAAGTATCGCTGATTTTTCTGGTATACATACTTCAACTGCATGCCGGATAGTGCAAAGGGTATCTAGAGCTATTGGTTCTTTATCTTCAAAATATATAAAATTGCCAGAAAATGTTGAAGACATACAAGAATGTCAGAGACGATTTTTTGATATTGCCAGGTTTCCTAGGGTAATTGGAGCCCTCGATGGAACACACATTCGAATACAGTCTCCAGGTATGCAATTTTTAAAAATATATTCAAATTAATGTGTATTAAAAAAGTGCAAAGATTGATTGAGAATAAAAACTATATATATATTATATTTATTAGGTGGTGATGATGCAGAAATATTTCGAAATAGAAAACAATATTTTTGTATAAATGTGCAAGCAGTTGCAGATGCTAATTTAAAATTTTTGAATGTAGTTGCTAGAAGGCCTGGATCGGCACACCTGGTGCCACTATTTTTAACAACTCGAACCTTCGGGCACAATTTGAGAATGGAAAATATCAAAATTGTGTTTTATTAGGTTTGTAAAAAAATATATATCATTGAAAATTTTAAAATAAAATTATTTTTATTTTTTAGGTGATGGTGCTTATCCAATAAAACCTTATTTATTGACACCGCTCTTAAATCCAATTGGTAATGCCCAGCAAAGGTACAACGATTCCCATATTCGCACCAGAAATCCTGTAGAACGATTGTTTGGTGTTTGGAAACGCAGATTTCCAGTAAACGCTTATGGTTGTCGACTAAAAGTTGAAAACACATTAATAGTGATAGTTGCAACAGCAGTATTGCATAATATTGCCCAGGAAATGGGAGAAGTAATTGTGCCACCAGCTGAGGGAGATGATCACATACTTGATCAATTAATTTTGCAAGGACAAATACCGAACGTTGGACATGCAAACCAGGCAGAATTAAATATAGCAAATGTGCGAACTACGTTAATAAATCACTATTTTACTCAGCCGTAGCTGATTTGTTATTATTATAAGTTGTTTTGTAATAAAAATAATAATAGTTTAAAAAAATTATTTATTACACAAAAATATTATTTATAAATTTTGAAGTTCTAAAGTTTTCTGTTTAATTTGGTATTCCAATTCATATAAATTCTTACTTCTTTCATTTTCTTCTTCCATTATCTTTATTTTTAAACTATGCTCTTTCATCTTGGCTTCCTCTTCTTTTTTCATCGACTCCAACTGATGTTTCGCAATTTCAATTTTTAATTTGGCTAATTCAATATAGTGCTCGTTTAAACTAACTGACTTTGCTACAGCCATAACTGGTCTTCGTCTCATACTCCAAGGTGTTTTTTTTTCTGTTTGCAGTTGGGGTTTGCAAGTGATCTTCGGTTTCCTAATTTTTTCAAAATATGAGTTATAAATAAGTATAAGTTAGGTTTTTGTAAATGTTAAAACTTATGATGATATAAAATTATTACTTCATAGTTTGATAACATTGAGACCTAAAAACCGGTCAACAATAAACAAATATTAAAAAAAGAACATAAGTTTTAACACGGATAAGAATAAAATGTTTGGTTCGGTTTGCAAAATAAAAGTTTTGTATGTAATGGTGGACAAATTATTTTTAATGTAAAAATATAATGCTTGTTCTTTTAATATTTATATAATAAATTAACAGTAATAATTATAACAAATATATTAATGAATATACTAACTCAAAATAAAGAATAAGAACAATCACAATATTGCTATGAACGATAGACAGCATCGATGAAATATGACAAACATTATAATCTTGTAAAAATAATTTGTTGAGCATTATAAAGTTTTAATTTTGTAAAACAAATTTAAATAAACATTTTAAGCAATGTATTATATAATATTATGCGTTTATACATACCGTTTGAATTTCCTCTTGTTCTTTCTCCGATTCCACAAATACAACACTTGACAGTGCATCAGAATCAATCGGATTTTCAACTCCGTCGACTGTTTTTGGATGCATTAAATCCAATGTTAATTGGAGGTTTGGATCATGTACGGGAAACACTCCAACACCTCCTCCTGTCTTATAAATTTCCATTTTTTTCTCCGCAATAGATTTGCGAGTCATTTTTTTTTGGTTTTCGTAACATTTTTTTAATGAACTCGTACTTCTAGATACCAGGCTGGGGGTTTGCGAATTAAATATTCTGCATATTTCAGTCCATGCTTTTTCTTTATCTTTGCCTGTAATGGCATCAGTTTTTTTATTTTCTATTACATTCCTAAATTTATTTTCAATAATGTTTAATAATAATTTTTTTTCTTCAGCTGAATAATTTGGAGTTCTTGATCTCTTTGCCGGCACATTTTCCATATTTTCCATGTCGCCCGACTTTAATGAAGATATTAATGAACTGAACTGACACAAGCAGTATGCTGTTAGAGGTTAGGTTTTAGAACATTGCCGCGTTTTCATTACAAAAATAGACACAAATACCAACAGATTCCCTAAAATTACTGGAAATGTGCGCTGTTGCCATGTGTAATCTATTTTAAACTTTTGATTACTAAACTAAGCTTAAAATGTGTTGGTGCAATGCAGTAAAATTTTAAACTACCCTTAAAGTTAACTATGGTTTAATTAAGTGTAGATTTAAGCCACGATGGTGCAAACGGGCCTTAGAAATGCGTTTGTAACTGTCGAGGGAACGCACCGGTTAAAAACTGATTTAATTTTGTTTATTATTTATAAATTGGTTTTTGCCATTTTTGGTAAGGACCTCTACTGGTTGTGTTATTTTTGTTCATTTTATTTAATTCTTTGTTTTTAGGTGTTGCAAGTACTTTTTGGATTTTAATACGCTTCTTTGTTTATCATATTTTGCTTGTCTTAAAATTAAAACATTATGTTTTCTTAGATCGGGGCTTTCTTAAAACAATTTTTTTTTATTTTACAGTTACTTGCTAGTTTTAAAATTAATCAATGCTGCAACTAGGACAATACAATTAATGCAAACCTTATTGGCGGTATTGAGATTTTTACAATTTGATTCTCCTAGCGCCAAACTAGCTTGGAAACCTTGTCAACTTTTTTCTATTGGAGACAAACTGGCTGACCTGTTTAACAATGGTTTAATTTTTAGAACAGAAAAACTATAGTTATTATGAAAGAAGACGAAGAAAACTCTATTGCAAAAATATTTGTATTGCTACCTACATGTACCTATAATAATGCTCACAATAGTTTTGTTTGCAACTATTACAGATTAACTGTACTTATGTTACCATATATATATATATATATATATATATATATATATATATATATATATATATATATATATATATATGTATATATATATATATATTCTTGGAAGAAGCGGTGTTAATCATTCCACATAACGTGGTCAAAATAATTTAATTTTCTGTTTTTAATTGTTTTTTTCTTTATGCTCATGCGTTGAAGCACTATCTTGTTTGTACATTTATGATATTTTTAGCATATGGCGGTAACACTACATTTCAAAGGTTTTTTTTTTGTTTATTGACATTCTTCTATAAGATAGTTGAAAAATTAATTATAAATTACACAGTACACTTTGTATTTGGTAAATTTTCACTTTACGTCTAATTTCTTGCTAGTAATCCTAGTCTTTGTTTCGATGTTTTAATTTTGTCGGCTTTTATTAGGGTAGTTAATAGAATTGATCAAAATCTGGTTGTTTTTGTTTTAGTTATTTTTACTGACAATTTGGTTATGAGTTTTCTTACAACTTAATTTTATATTGTACTTTTTGCTCACTTATGCTAACCGGTCTGTTAGTCGTTGAAGACGTTATATCTTAAATTGTTTTTTATTTTGCTGTTGATTACTACTTTATCCTTTACCTTATGTAGGGTTTCTTTGAACAACATTTGGAGTAGGCGTTAATTAGTAGGGGTGACAGTATACAGGTTTGGTGGACTTTAATTTTTATTTTTATTTGAAATCTCATTAACATCTGGTTTTCTACACGGACAGTAGTTTTTTGTTTAAGGTATAAATTGGTTACTACGCGGACGTCTTTGTTATCTATTTCTGCTTTTTTTAGTATTTTAAAAAGTTTTAAATATTAGATTTTATCAAAGACCTTTTTAATGTCGATGAAAAATTGGTATTAAAGTTGATGTCACCAATTTTTTTGGTAAGTGACCACTTGTATAGATCTTGTTAAAGAGGTTTCTTAGGATCTTTGTTTGATTGGGCTCAAGTAGTTGCAGTAGTTCTATGTCAATTTGGTTGGTGCTAGGTGCTTTATTGCTCTTGAGCCTTTTAAATGTTATCATTTTATTCTTTGCTGTTATTTCTAGACCTGACTGCACATGTAAGGCAGGTAAAATTGTTTCTTTATCTTTAAAGAGCTATAGAAGTTTTTTGTAAATTTTTCTTAATGGGTTTTTATTAGAGTCTAAGATCATGTTTCGCTAAAGTAGTTGTGTTTTGTAGTATTTTGATCTCTAAACAACTTTCTTGTAGTTTTTTTTTTGTAAGCATTTTTCTATGTATTTCAATGTATTTTCCTCATTTTTATTTCTATTTTTTGTTTTTTTTTATAAACAAGATTTTGTCTTACTCCTTTTTTTGCGTTTAGTTTATTATTTGTTGTAGAAATAATGATTTTTTATCTTATTTCATGTTTCTTTTTTTTCCTTTCCACTTTCTTATGTATCTGCTATCTGTTTATTGTTTTGTTTCAGCAGAAATAGGAGTATTGTTTTCCTTTCCCTCATGTGCTACTTTGTTTTGCAGCGTAAAAAGAACCACGGGTGCACTTATTGTCAAGCTTGTTTAATAAACTCTACTGACTCTGATGGCCAAATTTCTCTGTCTGCAGACTGTTTAACGTTTTAACGTTTTTATCAAATTTGTGAGCAGTATTTCATATTGACACAGAGTATACTACGATTGACGCAATTACTGACGCCAAAAGCTTTCTTTTGCTTTTGCTAGGCATTATCTTTCCAATGGAAGCAGTTGTCTTTTTTGCATTGGCTGCTACTAATTTTACGTGTTTCCTAAACGTTAAATTTTTGTTCAATACCACTCTTAGGTACTTAATACTGTTTTTTGGTTTTCTGGTGTTTTGCTCTAATACAAAATTTATGTCTCCGCATTATCAGCAATACCGCTTTTGTTTTTTTAGTTGGCAGTTTGTAGTTTGTAGTCTTTTATCCACATGTCAATTTTTTTATGGTTTTGTTTATCGTTGCTTTTACTATTTTTGTAGTCTTCTCTACCTTATCAACACTGACACCTGTGGTACCCCTTTTTTTATAACTTTAACTAAATGGCTTTGTATATTTTTTTTTTCATAGCCCTTACTGTAACATCCTATGCCGCCGAGTTGAGAGCATTTTTGTCATCATTTCTTATAAGCGCACATAGTTTTCTTGTTTTCAGGATTTTTTTATATTGTTGTTTGCAATTTTTTTACGGTTTCTAATAGTCTTAAGGTTGATCTTTATTTTTTAAAAGCCGTGCTGCGCTTCTGACAGATTGGGCTCCTCTTCTAGTTTATTTTAAATTCTTTCTACTATAATCTGCTCATATAGTTATTCCATTGCCCAGGCAATTTATGGATGTGCTGGAATAAGTGCTTTATTTTGCCGGTTTTCTGTTTTTTAGATAATTATATATCCATCTCCCCTTATACGTTATATACAAATTCTTTATTGAGTTTGTTTTACTCCTTTTCTTTAGCTCTATTGATTTAATTTTTTTGGAATATTTTGCTCTATAATTGATGCTTATGTGCATTGGTGCAGTGAATATTTGCACATGCATATTTCCTTAAAACGACAAGCAAGTGAGTGACAAAACCTCTGATATAAGAATACATGGTGTATGGGTTGATGGAAAGTTAAAAAAGAAATTTTTACGTTATCTGGAAATTGAAATTATGGACGGTTAAATGATGGGCTTTTATTTTATTTGCCGTCTCAGATACTAGAAATACGGCGAACTTCAATTACTTCCGGACTAATCATATTTTAACAATTCTTTTTATCGCGGAGATGAGAAAAAAATTATTCTTTATAATTATCTTTTATAATTTTCATATTTTAAACTATTATTTAAAACATATATTTTTGATTTTCAATTTCATTATATTATAGTAAAATTAATTACTTTGTTAATAAAAATAACAATAAATCATTTTGTATATAGGTATAATACGGCTGCACAATTTAATGTAAATTTTATTTCTAACAATCATCTACAGAAACGATTTATTTAATATAGACACCATTAGTTTCAATTGGATTCCCTGTTTTAAAGTCGTCGGAAGTTAACTTCTTCACAAAAGTCGTTATTAAATTAAGCTTGGGCCCGGCCAAGAATCCCTTATTTATTCGAAATGTATTCCGCGGAGTTCTCTTTGTGTTTCGTTCATTTGAAATGTAAACAAGAGACATTCTGTTTCAGTTTTTTTATACATTTTCAAATAATAAATGGTCGTTTTGATTGGGTATTATGCGGCCGGGGAGTAGGACCGATTGCCTTTTCCTTGGAGTGCAGCTTATTTAAGGAATTAATTGAATTTTATGGGTCTAACAGAGGATTTATAAATGTGGAAAGAGTAAATTGGATTGTTTAATTTAATTTTCTGCTTTTATTCATTATGCTTTTAACAATCATGTGCGTTATTATATTTTCATTCAATTATATTTAAGAGAAAATTAATTTTATTTTCTCATAATAAAATAGATGTAAGGATTTATCTGGCCCGCTTAAAATGATTCAGGGGTCTATAAAATATTCTTCTCACGATAATTACTAAGACAATTCCTTTATGGTATTATACTTTTTCCTTTGGGATGCTTTAGGGATCTTTTTAACCCTTCCTATCAGACGAATTGTTTGTTAGGTTTATTTCTCAATTAACTTTTTTTCCAGTTGACCTACTGGTGAACAAAGTGTTTACTTTTAATCAAATAATTATTTTTTTTCTATTATTGTAGGTTATTATCATAATAATCGAGCCAATTTGTGGTGTTATTGTTACTGTTTATTTAGTCAATTTAGTGTATTGTTTTAAGTTTGTTTTTTTAGTTTTTGCGGCTTAACATATAAATAATAATTCTAGTATTTATTTAAAATAGATCTACAACTAGTTTTATTATTAATTTAATAACAATAAGTATAAAAACAGGAAAGCATTTATACGGTATTGGTCGTTATATATTTTCTCAAACTAAAATCGATGCAATTGCATCACTGCCGCCTACACATACTTGTACGTCTTGCTATTTTATGGTAGTTTTATATTTAATGATATTTGCGTAGGTTGTTATAATTTTTTTTTTAATTACACCCGTAAAGTTAGTTTTATTGATATAGCCTTTAGTAACATAACAAGCTAAATATGTAAGGAGGTAAGTGTGTTTGCTTGTAAAATAAAAAAAAAAATAAGAAGAAATACAAGTAGTTGAGCTTAATGTAATAATAAGTTTATTAAAGTGGTTTTTTTGTTACCTGAATTGTGTGTCTGTATCTATCTTTTTTTTCTTTTTAATAATTTAAGTGGTCTAACATTATTGTTGATCCGTTTCAATTTATCAGCATCAGCGCGCCGCCACTTGAAGGCGTCACTATAGTCCTTTGAAACTAACTTTTTGATATCTTGCTACTTGATGGTGTTTGATTTACAGCTTTCAATTAGACTTTCATAAATTTAGGCTCAGCAGAGTCACTATAGGTTTCTATACGGTTTTAGTAGCTAGTGGCAAACAGTTTGTTTAAATGGCTAGAATAATATGTAAACTTGGTTGCATCTTTTATTTAAATATGATCTCTATGTGAGTTTGTTGTTGAAAATTAAGGTATTTTATTTTGGTTAATAGTTGTGGGAGTGTTTAAGAGTTTTGGTAGATTTATATTAGATTAGATTTATTGCACACTAAGTTAAGTACAACAAATGAAAAACAGGAAATCACCCGGTGAAGACAGAATAACGGCTGAAATGATCAAATTAGGTGGAGACGTCTTGGGAGAAGCAGTCAGAAACAAGTGTGTCTACCAGGGAAAAATTCCAGACACGTGGCAGAATGCGGAGGTTGTTCTACTTTTTAAGAAAGGTGATAACTTTAGCATGGAAAACTATTGTCCAGTAAGTTTGTTGTCACACCTGTACAAACTTTTCACAAAGATAATTACAAACCGTTTATCTATAAAACTTGATTTCTATCAGCCGGTTGAACAAGCAGGGTTTTGTAATGGATTTGTTACGGCATCACCTGCAAACAATCCACAACTTAATCGAAAAGTGCACGAATTACAACATTCCTCTTCATCTTGCTTTCATCGATTATCACAAAGCATTTGACTAGATAGAAAAATTGGCGTTCTTAACAGCCATGGACGAGACAAGGATAGACACAAGATGTACGAACCTTATAAAATACATATACAGAAACGCAACACTCCAAGTTCTAATCGATGAGGATTCAATGACCGATCAAATCCCAATCAACAAAGGCATTCGTCAAGGAGATTCGATCTTTCCAAAACTTTTTACATTGGAAATGGAAAATATATTCAAAAAACTATCCTGGGAAGCCAGACGTATAAATATAGACGGAATATACCTACACCATCTACGCTTTGCGGACGACATTGTCTTGATAAGCAGCGATTCCAATGAACTAAAACATATGATGACACAACAACAGGAAGCTTCTAATCAGGTTGGACTAAAAGTGAACTTAAATAAGACTAAAATTATGAGTAACGAAGAATTAAATATAACTATTGACAACCATGTCATTCTGTCAAACTTGGCAAAGATAACTAGACTGCTGAGATCACCAGGAGAATACAAATGAGGCTGCATACGGGAAGTTGGGGCATATCTTAAAAGATGTGAATATACCTATTGATCTCAAGAGGAAGGTATATGATGCCTGTGTTTTGTCAGTAGTTACTTATGGTTTGGAAACTGCAACCCTAACACAGAAAAGTGCAGAACGCTTTAGAACAACGCAGAAGGCAATGGAAAGTTCCTTTCTCGGAATAAGTTTGCGAGATAAAATACGCAATACAGAAATAAAAAGACGACGAAGGTGAAAGACATTATCGAGCGGGTAGCTGAGCTAAAGTGGCGATGGGAGGAACATGTTGCAAGGCAAAATCCCAACAAATGGACAATCCGCATTATTAAAAGGCGGCCATGACAATCAAAACGGAGCGTAGGAAGACCTCAAAAGAGATGGCTTGATGATATAAAACAACTTACGTGCAGAAACTGTCATCAAATCGCCCAAGATTGCATGGAAAAATATGGAAAAGGTTTATATTTAAAAGTGGATGAGCACAGGCTGAAAAGAAAGAGAAGAAAAAGTCAAGTACAAAAAAAAAATAGTAATTAGTTGACTATTTTTGTTGTTTTTAAAATGTTTTAAGAATTTGGACTTTGCACCAATTTATCTGTATAGAAAGAATTTTTTGTAGTGATGCCGCCGGAACTGGATCTAGATCCGGTAATTGGCGGATTCGGCCAATATTTGAAAGATTCGGTTCCGACCGGATCTTGATAACTATCCGGTCGGATTCGGCCGGATTGTTAAATTAAATTAAAATTACTTACATTTTTATTTTCTTGCTATAACTATAACATTAACTATCTTACAAATACTGACCATACTGACTACGCAGACAAGTTCTGCTCGCCTATTTATTTATCTTATAATGCCGATTTGCAAAAACGCCAATAGCCGGAAATGCCGCGTATGTTTATTACAAAGTAAGTAAACTACTTATATTGCAATAACCACGCGCGGTCATCGACTATCCGCACTATCCAATATCGGCATAGTATTGCACTGCGGTAATCTCAGACGGTAATCGGAACTGTTGCTTTCAATATCTCACCGTGTGACAATAATTTTGTTTGGAGATTTTAATGTACATTATACTGAATTATTAAGCCACTTATCTTCTATACCACTATCCGGACAACAAGTTATGTTGTTTGCTGTTTTTCATAATCTTACTCAACTTATTCAACAACTCATATATTTTCTTTGTGATAGACTTTTTGGTAAACTAAGATTATTAGATTTGTATCTTTCAACTATTCTAGAGATTACAACAATTAATGTTGAGACTGCTTTAAGAAATTCTGATCATTCACTTATTACTTTTGTTGTGAAAACTTCTCTTCCTATTACTACCAAACCTAAACCACGCTTCATCTATTATTATTCTAAGTTGAACATAGTAAAATGGAAAGATTTTTTTAATAACTTTAAATTTGATACAAATTGCTTATATTCTAATGATTTACATATTGCAGCAGAAAATCTCACAAAAACTATTCAAAGTGTCATCGAAAAATTTGTTCCGTTCTCTGTTATTAAACCAAAACAAAAGTACTTGTTTTTGGTTCAGACAAAACAGGCAGTAAATAAGAAGAAAAAAGCATTTAAAAAACACATCAATAGATTAAAAAGGATTATAAGTTAGCTTGTAATTATTATGACAATCTAATACAATCCAAAAAAGATAGTGTTGACAGAAACATAGCTAATTGAATTTTTCAGCTTTCTATAAACTACCAATGTTCTGGCGGATTGCCAGGTTATACACACGTCTTCTACAATATGGTCTACAAGTTCAGGTATACTGAAAATTCTATAGTGTAGTGTTTGTATGTTTTGTAATTTGTTTCTGGTGATTACAAAATTAATATAATGACTGCCCCAACAATAAATATACGAATATGGGATTTAAAGTACATGCAATAAGAAATATTTTTAGAAACGGTAGACCTTCTTATCTTTTTTCAGAGGCCCAAAAATTGAGATACAAAAATGAGCCGTTTGCCGATTTTGACAATTTTTAATTATTAAAAAATTCTTGATAATGCCCGATATACTATTTCTTATATAGATAACCTTTTTTCTTGTGTTCTAAAAAGTAATTACTGAAATTTTGACAAAATTCGACATAGGGTGACAGCGCTTTTCGGGACCTGAAAATTACAAGTTTTGAAAATCGCGAAAACATGTGCAACTTCCTGCATCAAAATAATGGTGTATACGTATTGATTCTAAGTATTGTGTGATCACTTTAAAAAGAGATTAAACACGAGAAAATCTATACTTTGTGGATCAAAATTTGTTACGATTTGACAAAGTTAGAACGGTTTAAAGAAAGCAAAATTTTGCGATTTTGCTAACTTTACGGGTTTTTTTGGAATAATGTTTGAAACTTAATATATTAGAATGACTACCACGATATTAAACATAAAAATTTGGGTTTTAAAGTACATGTAATAAGAAATAATCTGAGCCATCGTGGACCTTTTTATCTTTTTCCAGAAGCCCAAAAATTGAGATACAAAATATTTTGATTCTTGAAAATTTGAGCAAAATCAAAGAGGTCGACCTTTTTTAATTAGTCAAAAAGTAATGGAATTACCCTTATATATAAATGTTTTAAATTAAATTAAAATTTTTTTTATCATTGTGCGACTTTTGTTATTAATATTTGTGGGAATTTGGCCCATTTGGTCATTTACCCTAATCCATCCTTCCAACGTAAAAACGCTTCAACGTAAATATCTTCAACATTTTTAATCGAATTTTTTAAGTGACTTCAAAAACTTAATTGTAACTTTTATCTTTTTAAATATACAATCAAATCAAAGTTTTAAAAACTTATAAGTTTCTGAACCTATTTTTAAAACTAATTTTAAATCGTTTTTAATTAATATAACTTGACAGTTTTTTTATGTTTTTCATTTTTAATTTGTTTTAAATTTTTTTATAATATATACTGATTTGCATGTGCATATAATCAAAAAAATCAAAGTTTTTTTGTAAACATAGATAGTAAAATTTGCCATATTTTTATTTAAGATATTTTTTTTAATTATTTGGTTCCAAATAAATATTTGATTAAAAAAAAACAATTTTTGTGAGTCTGAAGATCCTTCTTAAAGGGCAAATGAGTTGTGAATGGTAGAATCAGTGATAGAAAATCTTGTATTTTTTACTTTTAAAATAATTTTATTTTCACGACGCTAAAAAAGTTTCAGGTCCGAGCTAAGAACAAATTCTAGTGTTTCAGGATCGGAGCGCTGTTTAATGTACGATGCGATGCTCGGATACATGCTCATTGCTCTGCTCCTGGTATTTATATTAAAGTGAAACTTTTTTAACAACGTGCGGGTAAAATCATTTAAATACACTAATTTTGTCAAAAAACAAAAATCAAAGTAATGTGCAAGGGTCTAAGCTTAGAACAAATTATAGTGTTGTGTCTGCACAGTAAAGGTTTTTGCTGTGTGACTACCCTCTAAAAACGAAAAGTATTTTATCAAAAGTCTCAATTTTTTTCTATTAGATTTATTTATTGGTAGTTTTATTTTAGGGTGGGCCATGTTGTTTATATCTACGTAAAAGTGTGATGAGGCTACCCTTTTGTAGCTTGTCCGACCTTTTTCTTTTATAGGTGTTAGTACTTTAGTTTTTCAATTTGGGAGTTTTTAAGTTTAAAAACTTGGTTTTTAATTTTAAGTTTATGAAGTTGTTGCTGCAGGCAATGCAGTTGAAAAATTTAAATACTAAACTATGCTGAAATATTGAAAGACACACCAGTTTATTGGTTTGAAATTTTTTTTTTTCTATACTAAGAGATTTATTAATTTCTATGGCATTTCAGCAGCGAAGAAACCTGAAAATATGAAGACCTCAAACTTTAATTGTCAGGTCTATTTACACACATTAACCATTACAGTATATGGTTTGCTGTTTGTTCTACCTCAGCGATTTACCCGAGTTTACCCTATTTAGGTTATCTGACTGGACGACACTACCGATTGATCAAGCCTAAAAAGAAATATCTAAAAATGACCTTTTTGAAGTGACTCATCCACATAGTTTGACACTCAAGACAGATCAAACTCGGTTTTTTTAAATTAATTTTATTGTTATTACTTTGATAAAATTTATGAGATCCATTGAGTCGTAAGAGAGTTGAGTATTTACTATAGATTAATATAGTATAGTTTAGAAAACTCTAACCATTTTAATAAGAATGTTTTTGATCAATTATTTTTACTATTTATTTATTAGAGGCTACTTAAGAGGAATTCAGAGTAACATAAATACTATACAAAACACGCGCACCCAAAAGTCATCCAAATATTAAGATCTTAATTTGTCTATATTTAATTATTGTTTTTGTTTGCGTAATATTTATTTTTTATTTAGGTTTGTTATATTTTAAAAAGTTGCATTTTTTAACAAATGCAAAAACATAAGAGTGGCAACAAATAATTACCATGAAAATATAACGTTGGTAAAAAGATCTACTAACTTTACTTATATTTTTCAACCGTTAATAATTTGAATAAAAAAATAAAAATTTAAATATACAACTTTTAGAATGCAGCTATGGTGATAGTAAAATAAATCCATCTAATATATTCAAAGTATCAACCCGAGCTGATTTTTATATTTATTTCACTGCTACAGCTCGTATACACTTACTGCAAAGCAAATATCTCGCATACGTTCCATATGTATGCAAATTTTGCACATGCTACTAGTATCAGTACAATATCTAGACGATACAGTTTTAGTTATCCGCAGGCCAACTGCACTAGTAAAATATTATGATTGTCAGGATTGACAAGATGCGATACAAACCGTATTAATGCAAATTTATATAATCGATTCGTTATTTATTTATGTGATGTGATGTGAAACTGAATTACCATATATGGTTATGACTGAATATGCATTAATAGCTAATGAAATCATACGCAGGAATTAATTATTGGGTATTATAGTTAACGTTTTATTAGTATAATTGAAAAGTTATTCTGTTTATTAGGCTTTGAAATTGTTTAATATATTTTAGTGAACTAATCCAGAATCCGTTATTATGCTTTATATAATATTATAACACATTAAACAAAGCCGACTTACGACTAAGATGATCCTGCTGAGAGTTGATTAAAAAAAAGCGACAATATTTCATAAGACCAGAAGATGCTTCTTCTGCCAGTTCTTTAAAAGAAATCACAAAATTATTTTTATTTTATTTATGAAAATAAAATTAAAAGCTGATTTAAATTCCATTTGTCATAGAGTATGTATTATACAAGTTTTTTTTTATAAAATAATACTGAAACAGATTCCATAGCTTTACATCCATCACAGGTGTTATTTTTTATTCAAAATAAATTACAAAACATTTCGACAGCATATCGTACTGAATTTGTTTGTCAAATGATTTTATGCTTAAAACTTGCTTAATCAATGTTTTTTTTTTTTAATTATGCAAATGAGTTTATAATTCCCTGTTGACAATGTTTAAATTAAAATATATCCGGATAGAAAAAACGCACACGTACAAAATTTACATATAAAAACGATATGAAATGTTGTGGATTAATAAAAGCTTCCAATAATATTTTAAGTTTTTATTAAAAGCATTTTATTTACATTATGTTCAGTTTGTTTTACTTCGTTGTAATGAATAATGTGTTAGAGATTTGTTAGTTTTAATAAATTGATTCTAATTGTTAATAAAAACAAAATTTAATCTTCTAAGAAATATTGTATTTGAGAGTGCAAATATTTTAAATTTGATGTTAGTTATTTTTGCTAATCTGTTTTTAGGTATTATATCTGATTTTCAACTTGATTCCTAACGTTTTTTTATGCAAACTATGTTACATTTATCCAAATTGTCAACATCGTTGGACCACCGCATTTGCAGTAGAAAACTTTTCAGTAGCAACGTAATAAAACATAAAAAAATTCTATGATGCCTTTTTCCTATGACAATTGTTAATTGTAAATTTTTTTTACGGTTTTGTCAATTCACTATTCTGGGTTGGCTATGATAACTTTAAGGACAAATAGCAATGTTTGGATTAGTGTTTGTGAAACAAAAAGGTGTTGTTACGTCCAAGTTAATAACAGCAGTCGCTCTAGTGTAAGAAGCAGAAGTTGGTGGTACTAGAAATGTTTGTTTGTTTGTTGTATTTTTTAGGCAGAAAGTGGTTGGTCCCTACAATTTGCAATACATTTTTTTTCTTTTTTGCGGTCACTAAGACGCTAAACGATATAGTAGCGCAAAGTGTCGTACAAACAATACGCATTATAGTTTTTGACAAAACTATAAAATTAATGTTTCTGTGATGCCGCCATATTAGCTAGTTAACCACTGCAATGCGCACTTAAATAACTCGTACCGAAACTATATTCACAGCTACACTGCCTAGCGTACTATATATATATATATATATATATATATATATATAACATTTTAATTCACAAAAAGAAACATTACAGGGAAGTATATAACATTATTTACAATACAATTATAAAAAAACAGAATTTTTTTGTAAAATGGTCATCGACCGTACTTTTTTAGACTAGTCCTTGCGTACTATTATTTATAGTTTACAAGACCTTGCAAAATTTTCATGGCAAAACAACACGTTTAACAGTTTTGGCCGCGCATATGTGGAATACTTTAGGAAATACAATAATACAGACTGAAGTTAAAGTATATAAAAAATTAATAAAATAATTTGGTCATCAAAGTAGCTCCAAAAGAAATTAATCACTAACTCATCACCTAGGAACTGATCAAGGAATAAACTCCGCCTAAAAACAAAAAACAGCAAAATTATTTTTTGGGACTGTATACTTGTTTCTGAAACTATATACGCTTTTATTTGCAAGTAATTAAGTTGGTTACTTGCAACTGTCGGCTTTGCCGATGAAGTTACAAGAAGAAGAAGAACAAAAAATATGAAACGACTAAAATAGCTATCTTTAAAATCAAAGACGCTTGTTATATTGTGTCGAAATTATCTTATACCAGAAAAAAGGTTTACTTACGCATAATATATTTTACTATGCTAGGCACACTGGTGACAATATGCTGAAACACTAGCGTATGTAACATACTAAGTAGAGAGGTAACTTACATAAAACACAATATTTATTAATTTTAACTTACCCAACTTGATATGATTTGAATAAATCGAAATGTTCGGCCATTGTGTATGCAATTGGCAAATATAGAACGTATCTAAAAATTGCACACAGACAACAAAGACTTGGTTTTACTACACAACTAAACCAACGCATTTGAATTTACGGTAAAACACACAATTTTTAGCTACTAAGCAGAAATCTAAAATTAAAAACGGTAACTTCCTCCGTAGAAAAAATTAAGAAACGTTTTTTACCTAAAAATCTGACAGACACAACCAAACCAGAGGAAAATACGCATATTAGGAAGATACATTTTTATTGACTTGCTTAGACCTTCACAGATGAATACTCCAGCGGCAAGAATATAATATAAAAGTAAAGGTTAATGACTTGAAAAACTTTGAAGGTTTAAACATAGACGTGGGCTACAGAATTTGGGATCAAAGCAATCTTTTTAAAACCAAAGAAGAACACAATTAACTGATAGTATTTTTAGAAATTATCAATCAACAGTACTTGACATAGCATGAAACTGACCTACAATCAGAAAAAAACGTCTGGGCCGCACTTTTATTAAAGTACGTTTGATTTATTTAAATGTCAACTTTGGGCATTCGAAACTAAAAACAGAAACAATTAAACCATAGAAAATGATAACAATTGACTTTAACTTCCTATAAAGGGGAAAGGTGAGGTGATGATAAATAATGCAACTTGATTGCAATAATAATATGTTTATTCAATAAATTAAACTAACCTAACTAATAACTTAACCAACATAATAATATAAAATGATCACTTTCGAACGAAGTGGAGGTTGGAAAGCGGGGTATGATCCAATGTTAGAAGGAGACTCGGATGAGCCATCTAAGCATCCAACATTGAATTAATCAATAAACATTGCCAGGAAACACGTATGTGTTATCTAGGCAAGCAATGCTTAGTGATGAGAGGATAGTAGAGGTTTAATGTTAAAGAGAGATTCGAATGTGCCATCTAAGCGTTTAACATTAAACAGATTTTTCAAACATTACCAGGAAACACGTATGTGCTATCTAGACAAGTAATGCTTGGCAGTAGGGTATGGGTAAGGTGGTGGTTTGCGCTGCTCGGTTCACCGTATTTATATTTCTATTGAAGCTGGTCTGACTCAAAGGAAAGACTGCCGCTCTTGTGTTGGGTTCGCAGTTTTATACCCAGTTCTGGAGCGGTGGGGTCTGATGTTGTCATTTTCCGCCAATCCCTGTTCTCTGTCCTAATGCTAATTATTAACTTTTACAATGAATTTATGATCAGTGATGTATGTATGAATAAGTTTTATAAGATTGCTGTCAAAATTATATGATATTAGTTTAAAAATACGCCATCTGCGTGACGTTACCTTTATTGAAATTGACAGCTATATCATTTGCTATCTGAGTTACCTGCTGGACAGTATTGTGTTTAGGCCAAAAGCCAAACTGTGAATCGGTTAAAATTTGTTTGCGCCTAATGTGCTTCATCTTTCTCAAAGTGTTTGTCAGCTTACTCAAAATGTTTAATAATCTATTGAGTATGTAATTGTCTGGATCTTTTGGGTTTTTTTGCCATTTTTGACAAGGATGATCACAATTGTTTTCTATGCAGATGGACTAAGTTTGATGATGGCATTTATGATCTATGTTAACACATTTTTGTGACAAATTTTTAATTAAAATATTGTCAATCATATCCTTACCAGAAGCTTTACGCACTGTTAGTTTACGTATAATTTGAACAATGTTTGATGGTAAAGTAAAATTTTTGTGAAATGTAGATGAATGATGCATATTGATGAAAGTGTTATTATCAATTAAGCCTTGTTGTTAAGAAGAGTTTTGTTGTGATATATGGTGCACAGATTCAAACCTGTCTGCTCTCAATTCCGCTTTGTCGTTGTTAGCAAATACTTTGATCTGTACGTCAATTAGTGTTGGTACTGGAATAAAGCTTATTTTAATAGTCTTAACCAGCTTCCACAGCGAGTTATCGAATGCAAATACTGAGTTAAGTTTTTTCATTTATGTGTCATTTTTGAATGTTTTTATGTCGGATCAGTCATGTTTATAGTTTTCTGTGTTGATATTAGTTTTTTAGCGTGAGTATGTTTGTCAATTTCTGTACCTCCTCGTTTAAATTTTCTATTGACACAATTTTATTGTTGATACTTACTTGACGGTCAATTATTTGTCTGAATTTAGTCCAATCTATGATTTTATATGAAGTGATAGTTCTATGATTCTGATTTAGTTTGTGATTTGTAAAACTAAACATAACTGGATTATGATCTGAGTCAAGTTTGGTTAAAAAGATGGGATGTGTCAGGTTAGTCACGTTTTTGTTGATGATTATGTCAATTGTTGTAGGTGTTGTGTGATTAGATGGATAACGAGTAGGTGAGTTGGGGAACAAAACAACTCTATTGTGGTTTAGAATAAAACGGCTTAAAGTATTTCCGTTACAATTATTACAATGACAGATTCATTCAGAATGACGTGCGGTAAAATTGCCAATAACTAGTAATTTGTTAGAGATCCCAAATAATAAACCGAGATTGGTTTGTGATGAGGCTGCCGGAAGGCGTGACAATAACGTAAACATAAAAGTATTAAAAGAAAAACTAGAGACAATAGATATGACACAAATATGAATAAGAAGTAAGGTTTTAAATGAACAACACAAAAAACAGAAGCGACTTGGCTATCGGCTAATAGAAGAACAGATAACTTACTGGTAGGAGATCAGGTGATTGCCATGAAAAAGAAAACTAAATATCTTGGAGTTACACTCAAAGCAAAGAGATGAAACAAACAGATTAAGAAAGTGGCTAGAGAAACAAATGAGTACGCCAAACACGGGAGGTACAGGAGAAGAAACCAAATACAACAAAAGTAAGATGCAAAACAGGAATGAAACAAGAGGAGCTATAAGAGCAAATTTGTTAAAAATTAGCAGGTGTAGCTAGTGAAGCAAAATGCAAAAAAATAAATAAAAACACAAAAGACAAAAATACAGATTAAGGTACAGCATGCGAACCTTAGATACTGCGCAAAATGTATTTTCAAAGGTAACTTATTAAAGCCTACAATTTACTACGTAAAAAAATAAACTATAAGTGTCTGCCACAAATTGTGATGGTTATTTGAGAAACTTTACTTGTTGGTCCGATAACCTTTCTGGTATTTGCCTCTGCATTTTTGCTACTACTTTACTTCTTTTTCTACTTTTATTAATTGATGTTGAGATCATTTTTTAGTGTAAACAATCTATTGTTTATTTAGCAAAATAAATAACATCTATTGATTTTTGTAGTGACTGCGAGGAACTACTTTCAGTATTGTGATATTGGGTCTATATGCGGAAATCTGTCAAACGTTAGTATTGTCAACCGATTGTGAGGAGCCGCGAATGTTTTATACTTTTAAACTAGCTGCCAGTTTTTGCGTTAGATGCTGCCGGCTTGTAATATTGTTCTCTACTGGTTGAGTTCAATTTAGCTATGAAAATAACAAAATTGTTTTGGTAACATTTGATTTGAAGTTTTTTTTTTAATTAAAGATTCTTAATTGTTTAATAGTTTTAACTTAAAAAATAAAAATAATCCGTTTTTTTGTTTCTCCATGGTGTTAGACGAGATTTTGTATAAAATATTTTTTAATGCAAAGTTGTTTCTATTAGTATTTAGTAGGGGTTTTTGCAAGACTAATAGATTTTTTTGAATGATTTTAAGTAGTTAGATTAATTACAGTTGTTTTGGTAATTTTTTTTTTCAAATCAAAGTAAAATATTGTTAAAAAAAAATTCTTAGAAACGTTTCCCAATAATCTACGTACAAGATTATTTATTTTTTACTTTTTAGATTTTGGTAAGTTTTTGAAAAAAAAAATAATAGTGTGACTGAAAGTTTTCCTGTACAAGTTTTTAACTGTAACAGAATAGCAGGGTCTGCTATCTGTGTTTTAGTATCTAGTCGGAGCCAAGGCTGACTAAGTAACTTAAATATTATTTTTGTTACTTGTAGTTGAAGCTCTATTAATTGTCTTGGAAATTTTAATGAATTTACTCTAATTGGGCCCGTGTTGCCACTGGACAGTCATGCTTACATTTAGTTTCTTTTTTTACTTACTTTATAGGATTTTTTGTTTGTTTGTCAAAATAGTTGGCGATTAATTTTAGTAGTCCAGTCAATGACACTCTTGCTCTAGCAGCAATGACCGAAAAAAACTGTTTTTGTTAATATCTCAAAAATTATTTTTTAAATTTTATCAGCTTTCATTAAATATGTAGTCAAAATATGGTCACTTTTACTTCTACAATTCTTGAGATATTATCAAAAAACCGAAAAAGTACTCTGTTTTTGGTCTTTGCCGCTGGAGCTTCTGTCATATTTGTCGAGACTTAATATATTCTTTAGTAAGTACGTATAAATTAGTGTAAAAAGTTTCAAAACTTTTGGATTTTTTTGGAAGTGAAATAAATTTTTGAGCATATTTGACAGGACTATAGGTGTGGTCTTTGAGTTACTGTTGTTACTGTTGTTACTGTTGTTACTGTTGTTACTGTTGTTACTTCTCTGATGCAATTTTTCTGCTAACAAAATGACGTCAATAAGACGTTGAGTAGCCATTCTATTTATGTAGTAACTTAGCAACGCATCATTATATTTACATGGCGGAGTGTTATCCTTTGTTGACTTGAATTAATGTTGTTTTTATATTTTTGTTTTATTTTGTGTTTTATTACAATAGAAGAATTTGGTAGCAAATAACTCAGGGTGTGGCTCTCAATAGTTTTACCAATTTCTCTCTCTTTGCTCGGTTGTGAAGATGTATGTTTGTTTATACGACATTCGTTTTAAATGCAACTATTTTGAGTTGGAGTTTCTACGGCACCATTTTTTGCTAGTTGCACCAGTTGCACTGTATTTTCTCTTGATTATCTGCTGCAATTTGGTTATTATTTGTGAATTTATATGAGCTGTTGGTGCTTAGTCAACTATTGCAGATTATTTACGGGATGTTTTTAAATTTTTTGATCAGTTGCTTCTAAATATACAGGTTGTTAAAAAAAAGTAAAATATTAAAGGGTGGTAGTACAAACCACAACAAACAAAAGTCTTAATAAACATGGGTTGTCATAGCAACGGTTTCGGATTTTACATTCTTTTTTGATCACATTGTTTATTTGTTAATTGACAGAATACAGGCGCTGTGAATACTGACGAGGCGTAGTATCTGGTCTGCTCACATTTATAAATAAACATTTATTTCTCAGAGAGTTAAGCATTAAAATAATATGAAAAATAAATTATTGATGAACATGTGTTTGATATAAACTAACTTTTTTTATATCAAACAATTGTTCATCTATAATTTAATTTTTACATTGTTGTAACTCTTATTTCTTTCACAATTAGTTTTGTAACCAATAGTCTCAAAATTTCAAATTTAATTTTATCATAAATTTCAATTTTTTAATTTCTTATGTCAATTTCATTGTATCTTGTTAAACAAATATACATTTTTACTTATTATTTACAGTGTAATGAACCTTCTGATGATGTAATACGAAACGCGTACAGATTATTTAAATAAAACCAATTTGAGGTAAATAAGGCTTTACTCACTACCCTTTCTTATTTTATCAAGATGCTTCACCAAAATGGATTCAGATCTTCATAAGACTATCATAAATGCAATATGATTATTAAGTCTAACTACAACAATTAACAAACTTAACAGTAAACTAAATACATACTACACCTAATTATAAACTTGAACAAAACAAATTTTTACAAAATCAAAAGTGATCATAGCATGCTGCATTATTTATGTTTGTTCCTTCATTAGCATAATACGTCTCAATCTAACCTAATACAACTTGTCTAACTTCTATTAAATTAATTATATCTTGTTCATAACAGCATTGAAGCTAATAATTTTATACGATAAATTTCAACAAACAGGAAATTCAGAAATAAAATCACTTCCTATCTGTTATATAAAAAGAATCGAGGAGAAAATGTGTTTGAAACTTCTTATGTCACTCTATCAATTTCGCTATAACGCAATCATAATGCTTTGTTGAAAAAAAAAATACAATGCGATAGAAATCGATTAAATTTTATTGCGTTGCAAATATATATTGCAATTTAATATAATTGAAGTTATGATTTAACATTTATTTAAAATATAAAATGAGTTATTTACAGTTCATGTTGTACCTTGACTGTGTTTTGGAAGTTTTTGTTGCAAGCAGAAATTAAACGCATTTGATTATATTTTGATGAACGGTCTATTAAATTCCGTTCATTCTAAATTTCACTGAAACAGTTTCCATTGTACTATAAAACCTCTGCCAGTTGAACAATTATATTCAAAACAATGTAAATACTACGCCGTTTGATGATATTGAGTTTTATTCCATTGCTGTCAGCAAAAGATAAACATCGGGCCCCGGAATAATAAACACCAAAAATAATAAAGCGCAGCACCGATTTTGTGAAATGTACGATGAAAAATATTTTTTGGTTGGACGCTATTCCAATTTTTTAATGAATGATTAATGAATGTGAACATTTTAATTACAGTTCATCATTATTTTATTTTTTTAAATTAATATAATTGATCTTACTTGGAGAGGTTTTAAATACTCCTTTAGAATATAGAAATTACATGATGCGTGATAACCATTATATAGTTAATTTATTTATATCTTGGGATTCAAAGTTGTAATTTCTTCAGTTAAAATACTAATAGAGTTATCTATTCTCAATCGGCCGATATACATAAAATAAATGTTATAAAAGGTGATTTAGTTTAGTTTTAGTTTCCACATGAATGTAGTAAAAAAACACTGAAACATTTTACAAATCATGTTTTTTTGTAATCAGTATTTTAGGTCGATTCTTTACACACATGAAAAATAACATTTTTTAAATGACAGTCTCGACTTTTAAAATATAATGTAATTTGCTTATCATTATAATTGTAGAAAATGGTCACTATATTTTAAATAAAATAAACGAAGAAGGAGTAACAAGAAATAACGCAGATAAACCTGGGAAAATTATAGATCACGTTATAACAAATATAAAAGATAACAACAGCAAAATAAAAGTTAAAAAACTAACATTATCAGATCATAATGCGGTAATTACAGAATGGAACGTAATGTGTAATGAAACAAAATATGAAAAAGTTCTAAAAAATAAAATAAACTACGATAAAATTAAGAAAAAATTTGAAAACAAAGATAATAAAACAGTACCTGATTTTGACACTCTAACAACAATATTATAAAACACAATAAAAAGAAATACAAAAGTAACGGAAATAAAAAGAAAAGAAAACAATGAGTGGATAAATATGGAAATAATAACAATGATAAAAGATAGAAACATGATAGATACATCAAAAGTCCAAACAATGGTGTCATTAAAAAAATATTAAAAGAAAAGAAAAAGGAAGTAGAGAACAAAATTAAGGATAGAAAAGAAAATTGCTACAAAAACAAAATAAAAAATGCAAATGGAAATCAAGCTAAACAATGGTCGGAAATAAATAGTATGCTAAACAAAACAAAGAAAAATACAAAACAAGAAATAACAGAAATTATAACAAAACACAGATAAACAGAAAAAACAGATAAAATTTACATAGCAAACGAACTAAATAACTACTTTGCAACAGTGGGAAAAAACTTGGCAAACAAAATTAAGAAGAATGATGGCAGGGAAACAATAACAACTGTAAGAATAGAAGAAGCTACGTTAGACGAAACAACAGAAGAAGAGATAGAAAATTTAATCAAACAACTAAAAATAGGAAGCGCCCCCAGGAGAAGATCAAATAACCCATGACGTAATAAAAGTTATAAAAAAAGAAAAAGCACTAATACTGAAAAAATAAAATGATACAAACAGGTGAATATCCACAAATACTTAAAAAACAAATTATAAAACCAATACACAAAAAAGATAAAAAATCAAAATTAGAAAATTATAGACCGCTATTGCTTATATCAGTGTTAAGCAAAAAAACAGAAAAAGCAATATATTACAGATTATTGACACACATAAACAAACATAACATAATAAACAAAAGACAATATGCATTTCAAAAAATTTCAATCACAATGGGCACAACAACATAATACAACACATAGCACAAAAGCTGGATGAAAAACAGTATGTAATACCTATATTTATAGATATGAGAAAAGCTTTTGACACCATCGACAAAGACAAATTGATCAAGAAAATGGAAACTCTTGGAATAAGAAACACAAACTTAAAACTACTAAAAACATATACTAAAAACAGAACACAAAGAACAAGAATAAACAACATACTTAGTACATCGTCAATAGCAGAATATGGGCTACCACAAGGTGGAGTACTAGCACCAATATGTTATATATTTTACATAAACGATATATATGAGATAAACTTGACTGGAGAAATATATACATATGCTGACGACACATGTATTATATATCACGAAAAAAACAAAAAAGCAATAGAAAGAAACATAAATGAAGACGTTAAGAAATTAACTAAATGGTACGACAAATACATACAAACAATAAATGAAGAAAAAACGACGTATATGGTAATAAGACAAAAAAATACAAAAGATATTGACATAAAAATTGAAATGAATAACATACCAATTACCAGAACAAAACAGACAAAATACTTGGGAATAATAATAACAGAGAAACTAACATGGGATACACAAATAAACAAAATATTAAAAGAAAGTGCAGCAACAATAGTAGCTGTCTATAGAGCCAGAAAATGCATACTAAAAGAAACTGCAATAAGTATATACTACTCACTATATTTATCAAAAATTAACTATTTAATTAATATATAGAGTGAGACAACAAAAACAAATATACAAAAAATACAAAGACAACAAAACAAAATACTTAAAATAATACATAAACTACCAAACCTAACACTAACAGAAGAAGTATTCAAAATAATCAACGAAACAAACATTAACGAAAAAATAAAAATAGAAAAATGCAAACTAATATATAAAATTAAAAATAAAGAAATTAAAACAAATCTACAAATATTATTAAACAAAGAAATTCACGGACATAACACGAGAAGAAGAAGTAATATACATGTACACACAACAAGAACAGAAAAGGCGAAAAAAACAATACTAAGCAATGGACTAATCACATACAATGAACTACCTGAAAATATTAAAAAAACAAAAACTTATAAAGAATTTAAAACAAAAATAAAAGAACACTACATAATAACAAAACCAAAACAAACAAATAAATAAACAAACATGATAATACACACAAAATAAAATAAATGGAAAAAGAAAATAAAAATGGTGCCCCGAATACGAAGCTTTGCAGCCTACTATATATGGAAACGGTGTAAAGCAGCAAGCGGAGAAAAAAAAATGTTGTAAATATGTAAATATATTATAATAAATTTAGTTAATAAAAATTAAAAAAAAAAAAAAAACAATAAAATACAGGCCAATTATGCCACCAACAAGGCACACCATACGTACTTTTTGAGAATGCATTTTTTTCTTGGAATCACCAAATATAGCAGTTCTCTTTGTTTACGTAGGCGCTTAGATCAAAATAGGCCTCATCACTAAAAAGGATCTTCTGTAAAAATCTGTTTCCTTGTTGCTGCATCCATTTGGAAAACACACGACGCTGTAAATGAAAGTTTTGAAATAAAATATGCTCCATACTCTGACCACCATGCAATAATGACCACAAGGAACATCAAAGAGATAAAAAATGAATATAATATAACAAAAAAATATAAAATAAATTACGTTAATATTAAAGAAACATTTGCTAAACATATTAGAGAAAAACAAATTGAAACTTTTGATACATTAATTGAAATAATGACAAAACTAATAGAAAATAACACCAGAGAAGTAAAACTTAAATATAAACAAAGAAATGATTGGATTAATACCGAAATACTAAACGACATTAAGAAGAGAAATGATTTATATAAAAGATATAAACAAAATCAAACAAACGCTATAATCAAACAAAACTACATTACAATCAAAAATTACGTTGATAAAAAGGTAAATGAAAATAAAAAAATTTACTATCAGAATAGAATAGAACGTGTACAAGATAATCCAAAAAACATGGAATGAAATAAATCAAATTATAAAAAATAAAAAAAGAAGCAAAGATATCAACAATCACCGACGAAAATGGAACAATCCGCACAAATCCTGAAGACATATCTAATACAATTAATATAAATTTTGCAAACATTGGAAAAAACCTTGCAAACAAAAAACCAAATAATTCCACATCACTCAAAACTATTAAATTACAAAGGAATATAGACTCAAACGTAACATTTAACCCAACGACGGACGCAAAAATTGAAAACATTATAAACAAACTTAAAGATGGAAAAGCACCTGGAAAATATATGATAACATCAGAAGTTATTAAAACTGTAAAAAATGAGTTGATACCGCTACTAACTAAATTAATCAACAATACAATATTACAAGGTATATATCCAGAGTGTCTAAAACCAACTGTTATTATACCTATATTTAAAAAAGGAAACAAACATCTACCGGAAAACTATAGGCCTATTGCATTACTCTCTATTGTAGCCAAGATAGTCGATAAAATAATTTATGAACGAATATTAAAACATGTAGAATCACATAATATTATAAACACTCGGCAATACGCATTCCAAAAACAAACCGGTACAGGCTCTGCACTTACTGACATAATGCACAACGTCAACAATGCACTTGATGTAAGAAAAGAATGTCTTACAGTATTTATAGACATGCAGAAAGCGTTTGATACTGTATGTAAACGAAAACTAATTACAAAACTAGAAAAAATGGGAATTCGAAAAAAAGAACTAAATCTAATTCAAACTTATTTAAAACATAGAACCTTACAAACAAAAATTAAAAATACACTGAGTGCAGTAAAATATAGTGACTACGGTATACCACAAGGTGGTGTGCTTGCACCACTTCTACTTATTTTATATATTAACGACATATTTGAGTTAAAGCTAAACGGAAAACTATACATATACGCAGACGACACAACTCTAGTACATACAGAAATAAACAAAACAAAACTGCAACACGAAGTACAAGAAGACTTAAATAAAATTAATGACTGGTATAATAAAAACCTGTTAACAATTAATAAACATAAAACAAATTTTATGTTAATATCACGAAAAAAAAAGAAATAACAACATCTTGCTATCTATAAATAACCAACAATTATGCGAAGTTTCACATACAAAATATCTTGGAATTACAATTACCAATAATTTAAAGTGGGACAAACACATACAAAACCTTATAAGAAAAAACACAATAGCTATAGGAGCCCTATACAAACTGAGCAACTTAACTACACAAAAAACAAGGAACATTATCTATAATGCTATCTTTAGCTCACAAACTAATTACATGATGACCGTATGGTCACAAACCAACATAAGAAACATAGACAAGCTACAACGACAACAAAACAAGGCAATAAAAACATTATATCAAATGGACAAACTAACACCTACAAATGAAATTCACAAAAAAACAAACCAACTTACAATAAAAAACAAAATCTCACAACAATGTATTATCTTAATAAATAAGATACAACTTGGTCTAACTAAAACAGAACTGAAACTAACTACTAGAAAAGAAATTTATACACACAACACACGAAGAAAAGGACACTTAAACATGGAAGTAAACCGAACAACATCAAAAAACCAAAGTATAACTGTCAAAGGCATTAAAGAATTCAATAATATTCCAGAAGAAATTAAAAATATATGCAACATAAATAATTTTAAAATGAAACTAAAAGAATATCTGATGAAAAAACAAATATAAAAGTTAAAACTACTAACACACATCATAACACCACACAATAAGAAAAAAAAAATCCAATACCAGGCCCCAGAATTCCTTACGGATGGATGGCGGTACTGCAGGAATGTTATATTTATATGAAAACTATTTTTTAACAATTTTGTAAATATATATATGTATGTATGAATAATTTTAATAAATGTATAAAAAAAAAAAATCTCTAGGTTTAGTTCTTGTGTTATTTGGATTTTGTAAAAATGTATGTGTAAGTTTCAAGTCAAAATTTGTTGCGCAGTGGATTACATAAGGCTCAGTTGCTGCAAACAATGAAGAATTGATAATCCTGGTTTTGCATTTACACTTTGATTTTAATATTTTGCACAGAGTACTTTTGCGTTTGTCTAGTTTACTCAAATATTTGGATCAAATTCCAAATTGTGCGCGGATAGTTTGAGTCTGTTTAGTAATAAACATTAGTCACATGCCTTAATGTAATGCAGATGACGTAATATTGACTTTAGAGACCCTGGAGAAAATGACATGCAAGATAATAATAATATAATAATAAGTCACTTTATTTAGCATATAGCTACATATACAAAAGAAATAAAATAATACAGTACATATACAAATACACACATTTTAAAATATCGTAATGTTGATATAAAACATATACATATTAAAAAAAAACAAAACAAAATTATGGTTAAAACTTTCTTAAATATAGCAGATAATTAAAATTAAAATTTCTATTATTTAAATTAAGTTAAACTATCTATTGTCAATAATATGACCACAAAGTGCTTTTTTAAACTTGTTGATGTTTGACGCGTTTTTTATATCATTGTGCAAATTATTAAACTGAACAAATCCGTTGTAAACCAAACAGTTAGATGTGGCAGATTTTTTAACTCTAACTACTCTAAAATCATTTCTACTTCTAGTTGGGTACTCATGAATATCAGTGTTCATATCACTGTTAAGGTATTTGGGCAACATTTTATTTTTTATTTTAAAAATAAACAACATAGTATAAACATAAATTGTTTCTGAGATTGACAGCCAATTTAATGTACTCAGCATAAGAGAAATTGGTGTATACTTCTTACACTTTAAAATAGATCTTATTGCTCTATTTTGTAGCAAGTTTCTTTTTTTGTGTTTCATTTAACATGTATAAAATTGTTATGCAGTATTGATAGTAAGGCCTTATGATAGTATTATAAACAAAAATTCTGCTATGCAATATCACTTGATATTCTTCTAAGAAAACCAATTTTTTGACTCAGTTTTTTTACTAGTTCTTCAAAATGCCTATCAAATTTTAATTTACCATCAATTATAATACCTAAGTATTGGATTTCTGTAACCCATTTAATTTTATCGTTGTTTATGACTAAGTTAGATTGAAAATCAAATTGGTTTGTTGAACCAAGAACCACTCCTTTTGATTTTAATACGTTTAGACAAACATTATTATTAGCTAACCACTTTGACAACGCTTCAAGATCTACGTTAATGTTTGGAATTATATCATTAATAACATCCCCAGAGAGATATAATAATGTGCCATCAGCAAATAATTTTATTTGACAATGTTTGATAATACTGCATATGTCGTTTATATATATAATAAATAAAAGTGATCCAAGGACACTACCCTGTGGCACACCATGTTAAATTAATATTTTATTGGATCGTTCCTGATTGAAACTTGTCATTTGATATCTGCCAGATAAATAGTTTTCAAACCATCTAAGTACTATACCATTTAATCCATAGTATTTAAGTTTTCTTAATAGTGTATTTCGGCTAACTGTTTTAAACGCTCGTTTAAAATAAATATTTAAAATATTGCAACAATCTTTTTATTTTTATCTATTTTTTTTTCCATTCTGTAATTATCAATTGAAGAGCCGTTTCGCATGAGTGTTTTTTACGAAAACCTGGTTGTCTATCTGTTAATAAATTATTACTTTCAAAATACTCAAGAAGTTGTTTATGTACTACTGATTCTAGGATTTTTTCTATAATAGGTAATAAATTAATTCCTCGAAATTCTTCTGGTACTGATGCGTTATTTTTTTTTTCAATAGGAATTATTGTACTTATTTTTAACATATCAGGAATGTCTCCAGTAGATAAAGACAAGTTAATTATGTTCATGATCGGATAGCCAATGACATGAAAATATTCTTTTATAAATTTTATATTAATATTATCTCTACTAGTTTTATTCTTAAATTCCATTATTATATTTTTTAATTCTTTTATGTTTGTAAGTTCAAATATAGTTAAAGATTGGGAAATAGTAGGCAAAAAATAGTTTCCTGGCCATTCAAAAGTATTTCTAGTATTTAGAACGAGTTCATTAATACTTTCTCAAAAGTAGTTATTGAAGTTTTCAGCGTTGTTAGTAGATTTATATTTAGTTTGATCAAAATTAATATTTGTTGCTCCTTTGTTATTAGACTTAATTATTTTATTTAAGACTTTCCACATTTCTTTTGCATTATTTGCATTATAATCTATTTTTTGTTCAAAATATTTTTGTTTGTCATGTCTTATTGAGAAAACTACCTTATTTCTAATTTTTTTATATTGGTTCCAATCTGAAACTAGGTTAGAGAATTTAAACTTTTTATATAATTTATCTCTTTATTTATCCACGGAGAATTATTAACTTTATTAGTAATACTAGTAATTGGGCAGTGACTATCTAGCACAGTAGTTACATTATGAAGAAAATAAGTATATAAAGTATTTATATTAGTGGAAGCAAAGTTTCAATCACATGTAAGAAAGTCGGCTTCAATTAGAGTGATACAGTTTTTATGATATTTTCTTTTACTTATAGATTCTACAATTTTTGGATTTTTTTCTTTAGATTTAAGGTATACTACTAGGGTTTTATGATCAGTTATTAAACCGTAGTCATTTGTTATAACTAAATCAATAATTGATGATGTTAAATTAGTTTTTCTTGTCGGAAAATTTACAATTTGTTGCATACCACAACTAGAAATAATGCTGTTTAATCTTTTAGTGTAAACATTATCAACATCCGCCCAGTTAATATTAAAATCACCAAATATAATTATTTTAAAATTTAACGTTACAAATTCATCTATAAAATCTTCTAAAAAATCTATAAATTCTCGGTGATTACTGTTGGGAGAGTGATAAATTAGCAAAAGCATGTACTTTGTGCTCACTATTGACAACTTAATCTTAATTGCCCAGTAATTTCGATTATAAGAATAGGTATACACATCGGTGTTGTTAATTTGTATATTATTTCGAACAAACATTAAAACGCCACCGCCACCAAGATAATAAAAAAAAAACTAAAACAGCAGTAAAACAAATATAAAATGAAAAAGCAACAGGCAGAAACGATAAGTACATAAAACTACTGAATAAAAAAAGCATAAAAATACTTTATAAAATACTTAATAAGATATATGTACATCACAGGCGAGATACCAAACAAATGGTTAAAATCAGAATTTATAACATTGTCCAAAAAAGTAGAGCAAACAAGTGCAAGAAATATCAAACCATCAGTCTTATGAGTTACTTTTTCAAAATGTTTCTCAACATAAAACACACAAAAATATACATATTTTGTGCAAAACAAATCTTAACAAATCAATTTGGTTTGTTAATGCGGTGGGCACTCGGAAAATTTTGTTCTTTGAGCAAGTTACCTTTCAAAGATATAAAGATATCAACTGCAATATAACTGTCTTTTTGATTGACTAAAAACAAAATTGACAGAGATTTTAAAATCATTGTTAACTTAATATGAATGTATAGAAGTACTCAGGGTAGATGAAGAACAAATAGAAGAGATTAAAATGACTGGAGAATAAGCCTGTTTAATATATATTTAGAGCAAACCTTAGTGAGGCCCTAAAGAAAATAAAAGTATCACAATAAAAAGAGCAAAGCTGAATAACGTAAAAACAAAAATAATGAAAAATGTAGTTATACTGAAAAATGTTGCAAATATCATAGACCGTATAACAAAATCAAGTCTTCTAGACAATGAACAAAAACAAAGAGATGATAGATACTATCAAGACCTGCAAACTTCTGTACTTAGGACACAATGAAATAAGTATGCAGAAGAATATTATAGTTGCAGAACCTAGGAGCCTTAACGTACGGATAAACATCTAATCCAAAATTAATTAGAATTGCAACCAACAAAGTAAAAATTGCAAACATTCAAAATTGGATATGCAACTGAAAAAGACAAAAAAATTATAGTTTTATATATTTTTGTACTTGTTGTTAGATAAAAAAATTATCTACTGGTTTTACAGGTTTTGACATTGTTTTGAACACATTTAGTTTAATTTAAATTAGGGCCTTTTTTACACGTAAAAGAGAGTTTAAATTATCAGTTTGTATTGAAAACTTGTTCTTGGAAGCTGTAAAGTTTGATCTAAAACACCCACTGTTATTATGGTGGACAAGTATCTAATATTTTATTAAAGAATTTATAGAAAAAAACTTTTTTGTTTGAGCTGTTAGTTTTTAAAAATTTTTACTAATACTGAATTATGTTCTTAATTATGAATTGTTGACAAATTTGATTTTTTAAAAACTGGGTAAGTAAATTATAAAATTATAACAATACCGATCAGACGCCAAGGTTTTTAGAGGTGGTGGGTCCAGCATTCGCAGAATTCAAAGTTTTTAGAGGTGGTGGGTCTAGCAGTAGAAGCAGAGGTTTTTTTTAAATCTTTACAAAGAATTGGTGGTGCTAGAGTTGTTTAGAAAGCAGGCCGTTATTGTGATTTTTAAGTTTGGTAAAAAGACTATGAAGTACAACTTTCAAAGCGTTTTGGACGAGATAATAACGTAAAATGTTGCACAAAATTTACACTTTTTGTTTTTGCAATTAATCTTTGTGTAGTTTTTTTCTAAAGGCGGAGCAGCTGATTACAAGATTGGCAGTGTTTAAAAACTCAACTTTTGTAGAAATTTCAAGTCTGAATCGCATTGTAACTTATAGACTGGAATCAAACTGTTTTAGCTTTTACAAACCGCAAAGACTACTTTAACTTTTACAACTTGACGACTTCCGAAAGTTGACTGGACACCTGTTGATAGATAACTGCTATACTTTGGACTTTGGACATAACTTATTGGAACTAGCTCTCAAACCTACATTTAGTAGAAATTATTTAATAATTGGCTACTGCAAATCAAGTATTGCAACCTAAGCTGCCTGGACAACGCAATAATAGTCACCATACTTAAAGGGGACTAAATACTTGAAGTATCATTCAACTATACTCATTTTGTTTATAAGAAAAATGTTGATCATTAGTTACTTCTAAAGCCAATGACGTCAATATAGACTATTTAGAGCAATTTATATAAAACAAAAACAATACGTGATTTACGATATATTAGATAAGCAAACAAAAAAAAACGAGCGGGATTCTAGAAACTATCAATGCTATCAAAGCTTTTATTTGTAGAGCCAGAAAAAAATTTAAGTCAAAGCATTTTTCGCAGTTTTTAAAAAAGAAATTCTCTTGACTACCCGCATTGTTGCACCATCAAACACTTTTTGTAAATTGGCAAAATCCAATTTAGTGCAAACGGTACATTTACAATATTTTCAAAAATTGGTTTTTGAGCAGATGACCAAACTTAACATAATCATTTTAAGAACATTTAAGCAGTTCCTGCGCTGCAGTAGTGTTAGTAGACAAAAAAATATCACACTACGCTTTTGTGTGAATTACCGTAAACTGAATAAGATTACTTGCAAGAATGCGGCATTTTTACTCAGAAATTTGTTGTATAAACTGAAACAGAAATCATTAATTTAAACTCGTTGTGTTCTTTTTATTATAATTATACAAGGTGACTCAGAGGAGATTTCAGTTTTTAGCACGTTATAATATCAGTATAAAAAGTGTTGGAATAATTTTAATATTAAATTAAGAAAGTACAGAGATGCGGATTTTATTTTTTAAACACAATGTTGTCCAAATGTCGACCATCCTTCTCATAGCACTCCTCCAATACTGCTCGTAAATGTTTAAATACCCGCCGACACATTTCAATAGGAATATTGTTAATGGCCTCTCGAATGTTGTTTTTTAACTGCTCCGTAGTGGCTGGAGGATTGGTGTAGACGACATTCTTTAAATATCCCCACAAAAAGTTGTCTAGGGGCGTAATATCTGGGGATCTTGGCGGCCAAGAGATATCCCCAAATCTCGAAATAACAGTTCCTGGAAACAATTCACGTACAGTGTCCAATGATGCTGCTGCAGTGTGTGCCGTCGCCCCATCCTGTTGGAACCAGGTCCAGTTTGGGTCATAACCAGGAACGTTGGACAACATTGTGTTTAAAAAATAAAATCCGCATAGAGATGCGGATTTCATTTTTTACAGAGGTACTTTTTTAATTTAATATTAAAATTATTCCAACACTTTTTATACTGTTATTATAACGTGTTAAAAACTGAAATCTCCTCTGAGTCACCTCGTATTATTTTTATAAAAACCAATACAATGAGTATTGCTTTATCAATGCATCATCGCGGCGCACATTTGATGGCAGTAGCAAACCTAAGACTAAGTATTATACTTTATTTTAAATGTTACTTTTTAGCCTAATAGTTTAAATTTTATTGTTTTACATAACCATATCTGATAGGTAGCAGCACATTAAATTATTAAATTGTAGTCTATTAGCAGACAAATGTAAAACAAATTTAAGGTGTTGTTAGACCAGTATTTTATTGGATTATTACTTTCACTAAATGCAAAGTTTTAAGAACCTCTCAATACAAGATTTCTAGAATTGTTAGGCAGCTTCTGTATTGCTAAAATTATTGATTTATTACAAATTAAATGTTATTGCTTTTGGGCATAGAATAATCTTAAAAAGATAATGTTACCACATAAACAAAATGTTTTGTAGTATAAATTTTTATTTCAAAATGATATAAAAACGAAACTGTGATTGGTTCAAAGACAAATACTATCTATCGCTTTTGTAATACAACAGATGTTAATGTTTGACATGGTGACTAACCTAGTTGGAGTTGGAGTTTTATGCATACCCCGGTATTAACCAAACATATTTATGATGAGAGATATTTCTGATCAATAGTACTTGTTTTGCGTTAGCGCGGTATTTTTTTTTTTAAAGAAATCACATTATGATTTGGAAAAATTATTAGACGTTTTGTTAGTATCTACGTTTTTAAACTAATTTTTGTTCAATAGTTGGTGTAAGATCCTCTTTGTTAGAAGTGGCAGAATATATGAGATAACAGTGTGGTAACTTGTAAAGAAGCATTAATTTTTGTTTGTTCATTTTTTGTTTTAAAATTTCAGTGCACCCATTTCATCATAATCAAATGTTTAAAAACTCGCTTATTCTATTTAATTTGTTATTCCAAAAGTTTTACTAGCACGTGAAGATACCTAATCAAAAGCAGCACATTTACTTGTTAATTTTATAAAAGTTTTATCTGTTGGTTATTGTTGTTTTTTTTTGTCAATCTTTCTAAAGAGTGATTCATTTAGATGTACTTTTTTAAAAAAATTAAAAAAACTAAAAAAAATTATTTTTATCGGGTAATCTATATAATCATGCAAACGAACTATTTTGTACATTTATTTTTTAAAGATTATTTTTTTTAATGTTGGCTGTAACTACGGTTAACATGGTCTATTCAGAAGTTCTAAGTTTTTTAAATGACGGAAGTAATGTTGGTCTTTAATTTTCCAAACGTAGTCGGCTTATTCATATGAACTATTTGTAATCCCAAAAGAAACAGTCTAGAGGTACAATATTACATGATCTAACAACTAACTACAAGAAATGTTGAACCAGCCATAAACCACACCAAACCGTTGTTTTGTTTGTATGTAATGGCAGCTCTTGAAACTTTTCTGGATGCTTTTCAATTCAACTACGGCAATTTAGCCTATTGACGTAACCATTAACCCTTTTACTACAAAATGCGAATTTCATATAGGTGCTTTGTGTACGGGGCCCGATAATACTATACGTATCCGTACGTATTTTGCACCGCAAGTACTTAGCTGCGTATATATACGTTCTTTACTTCGACAAATTTCTAAGATTTTTCGTAATTGATTAAGTATATATTTTATTGACAACTTATAAAGCAAAGATTTTGTTATAATTTAAAAATATATTAAATAATTATAAATTCTGAGAAAAAAGCAAATATGTAAAAGAACAAAAACAATGGAGCGCTTTTTCTTAACATGTGAGTTCAGTGTATAAACTGCGCATTTACTATTGAAACAACACTCGTACGCTCTCCGCTCACGATTGACTATATAATAATACGTATACATACGCTCCTCATAGCAAAAGGGTTAAGCCAGAAATCGGCTTCATCGCTGAACAAAAATTTGGTCAAAAAGAGTAGATCTTCTTAAGCTTAAAACAGCGACAATTTGGAAGGTCAGCCGGCTTTAATTCTTGCATGAGTTAAATTTTGTATGTTTTTAAACCAAGATTCTTATGTAAAATACGCCAAGTTGTTCCATACGACAAGACAAACTGTTGAGAATGGCTCTAAATCGATTCATTACGGTCATCGCGTACACTCTTAGCTACCGCCGCTATATTTTCTTTACTACGTGCTGAATGTGGTCTATTTGGTTTTGTATTATCTAATAATAAATATTGAGTTTTAAATTTTTTAATGGTACAGCAAATAAGTTCGGTAGGCCGATTATGTAAACCATAAGTTGATCTAAGTGTACAATACACTTTCACTGAATTTCGTATTGCAGCTGAATAATTTGTAGACGCTATGCCGGTCTAATTCTTTTTATGATAAGTTGTCAATCATTACAGAACAAGAATATTATAACAGTTTGACTCAACGCACGCTTTATCTAACATAAAACGCTTACTGAAGAAAATACCTCTAAATCACCCATTACTCATTTAACACAATCTAATCTAATTTAACCAATTTTTTCTTTCTTTTATGGGTGAATAGATAAAAAAAAATTTAAAGACATACTGTTAGATTTACCTGGGAAGGTACCTAGATGCTTACCAACTAAACAGTTTTTTTTAATTTATTTACTTCTACTTTATTGCGCATTTTAGAGCTATTTTATATCAACCGAAAAGACAATATATTTGAAGGGGGATAATAATACCAACGGCTTAATAAGCGATTTCTAAATCACCCTGGTAGATATAGAGCAAGTTAATAATTTAGTCATGTTTAGTGATCAAACCCAGGACTTGCTCTATAAATGACTTTTGCAATTTTCTCTTTTGCTTGTTATTATTGGATAGCATTGTAGCTATTATGTTCTTAATGTTTAAGAAATTGTCAGTTTTTGTTTTAATAACATGTCTTACACTTTGCCATTTTTGGGAAGTTTTTTGTACATTTAGGACAACAAAGTTTGCATATAAGTGTCAATGCATTTGTGTCCCGTCAAAAATTGAGTTAAGAATAACCTACGTCACCATGTTTATTTTTCTACTCATAGAGTAACTTTTTTTATTAATTTTTTAGTCCATTCTGCTATATTGGTTTCCATATTTGTATGGATTCATTTCTGGATTTAATTTTTGATTATTTTTTATTTTTGCCTGGCTTGCAGTTTTTTTATTTTACCGGAATTTTGGTTGCAATTACTTAGAATGCTTTGGTTGATCGGTTCTCTAAACACTGCATTTTCTTAAAGCTGCTTTTTCTAAAACTTTTTTATAATTTGTTTATTTTTAATATTCTTGTACCATGTTGGTGCCCTATACATTAAGATCAAATTAATTACCAAGTACAGTGTTTTCCTTCTAGTAGAGCAAGCACCTTATATGCTTGGCATTAAGCGACTTGAAGCATTTGTTTAAATTATTATTATTCTGCTGCTTATCCACTAATGGATGTTTGCGATCACATGCTTCATTTTGTCTTTCTCATAGTTGTCCAGGCTCTGATGTTTTGCAACTATGACGTTTTCTGGCGTCCAATTTTCTTTTCCTTTTTATCTTGCCCTGCAGGATAAGCTGTAATATGTGGTACTTTGGGATGTGCATGACATGGCCAAAATATGCCGTCTTTCAACGTTAAATTCAAGTTAGAAGTTCTTGTTCTTTATGTACGCGGGCCAGTACTTCTTTATTTGTATTTTGATCTGTCCATGGGATTATTAGTACGCGGCAATAGGTTCACATTTTGAATGCTTTTAGCTTATTTATTGTGAAAACTTTTAACGTCCACGCTTTTATTTTATACAGCAGTACTAACTATACATAGCATTATTGTATAAATCATATTCTCAGGTCTAAGTCGAATTCACTATTTGTCAGTACTTTTTTGTACTTTATAAAAACGCTTCTTGCATTTTCGGTTCTACACTTTATTTTTTTATTTGAATCTTATTCATTATGTAGCTATATTTTTTCATATTTTAATTTTGTTATTCTTTCTATAGATGAATTATTAATTTTTGGGTTTATATTTTCTACTGATTTTGGATTTTTAATTTACCACATATTTAGTCTTGTTGTTTTAATATGAATATTTACTTTGTTAACTAAGGTTGTTTATGTTGTCAGCTATAATGACTGTGTCGTTTGCAAAACGGATATTGTTAATCCATTTTACATTTACTTTGACACTCATTTCTAATTTTTTTGCAGCTTGGAAAATTTCTTTTGAATACTGGTTGAAAAGCAGTGGAGACATAATACATTCCTGGCGTACGTCGCGGCATATTTTTACTTTTTCTGTCATTCTTCTATCTACTTTTACTCTTGCAGTCTGATTCTAATACAAACTTATTACGTTTATTTAAATTATGCTTAAAGTTAATTTTTAGATAAACTAGGATTTACTGCTGTTATCAACTTTGACTTAATTTGTTTAAAGCGTATTTCTGCCGACAATTACTATAGTTTCAGGTTTGCTCTATTTTAAAGTAAGATTTTTTTGGTTTAGCTATGCATTTTTGGGAAGTTTATTTAATAGACTCATTTTGTTTGCCATATACCTAGCAATAGTAAGGTTGTCTGCATAGCCTATAATAGAGATACCTTCTTCAATTTTTAGCCTTAGGATAGATTTTTTACAGAGTCGGTCTTAGTATTGATTCTTGTGATACAGTGCTTTTTATTTTTACAGTTTAGTGCTTTGTGGTCTGGTGTGCCGCATTTATGACATCTTTTTTTCATATTGCAGTTGTTGATTTTGTGCTCTACTCTGTGGCATCTATTGCGTTTTGTAGGCGTTACTTTTTTGCTTTACTTCAATTCTTTTTTGGCTAATCAAAATTTTATCTGGTAATTTAAACAAAAACTTGTATCTACACTTATTATTCACAATGAAATAGTCTATGTCTGTTGTTTAGTTAAGATTTCTACCTTGTTTGCTAGTTTAACATTTAATGTGTTATTGAAATTTAGCTCTTGTGTTTTTCTTGCTTGTGATCTTCAATTGTATATCTTCTTTGTTAGTTTTTAAAATGTTGTTTATTGTTATATTATTGGCGTTTATTTTATTTTTTATGATTTTTATAATGTCACAGTATACGTGCTCTTGTTTTTGGGTTTCATCAGAATTGTTTTTAGTCTCTGTAATTTATGGCAGAATTATTTCACAGCCACCTTTGATAGTTTTGTCTTGATAAAGGTTTAATCAACTGCCATCCTTGTCTTTTTTCTGACAATCCTCATAGTTATTTTATAACTGTATTTTTTTTGTAAACTAAATTTAAATAAACTTAATGGATTTTAAATTATTCAGCTATCAATTCAATATTTTCCTTCGTCCAATTTCAAAAAATATATACTCTAACCCAGGCTTATCTATGATATGACATAGATCCAGGCTGCATCGCTCTTCGTAGGTAATTCCATGCAATAGCATATTTACTTTAAACATATTGAACCGAATTTTATTATTATTGTCGTTTCGTTTACGTTTTGTAAACAAAACGACAATTTATTTAAATAGTTTTAAACATAAAAAAAGGATTACTCAAAGTACAATTTGCAATGATTTATTTTGCGCATCTCTAAAAACTTTTGACGTGTGTCATTAGCAAGGGCACCGTTAAAAAGTTCAGGCAATCAATATAATTTATACCCCGCAATTGAGTTTAAAGGAAGTAAATTAAACATTCAAACGTTTAATAAAATAAATTTAAAATATGTTTATAAAATTGCTTTATTAGCCAAAACATAAGAATAGTTTTATGTAATAAATTGCATGTTGATAAACAGTTTTTTTACTTTAATTGATTCCTGTAATGTAAAGGTTTAAGTGCATTGGGAATACAAAATAAAAAATTTAAATAAATATAATACAAACATGACTTTTTAAAGCCAAGATTTATTTATTTTATTATAAATTGCCCATAATTGATTTTATCAATAATATATGATGCTTATTCCAATGTATTTCTTTTATTTATTCAACATATCTTGTTGCAGGTTCTATTAGTAATATTGATGGGGCCGAATACAGCTGTAACAAAACGCAAGTGAGAAAGGTAATTTCCGGTGTGGTTGGAGCCGCCTCTAGTGTTACGTCTATACAGGTCGCCAACCTGTTGAGACTCTTCAAAATACCCCAGGTATGTAATCATGTAAAATGTTTTCTCTTGACTAGTAAAAAGTTTAAATTGAAAATTGCAAGCGCCCCAAAATCGAAATCGATTAACTTTAAATATTATGTTTGCGGAAAATGAACAAATAATTTGAAAATTGTATAGTTTCTATTTTGTATTGAAAATGTTGTGTATATATGGAGTTGAGGAAACTTTGTAATAGATTTACATAATAGTTAATGATGCATTTTCGTGCATGTTGCAAACCAGCGTCACATTCAAGTGATTTTCAAACTTCGAAGTTTACTTTAAAAGTATTATTTATTAAACAATCATAAATTACTACAAACTTTTCTTTATACTATATACTTTGAAGTAGAATTATTTGTTGTTGGTATATAATGTTATAATTTAATAATTAACAATATGTATTTCATACAACTGATATGGAAATGGTTTGTTTCTCTCAATTAGAACATTATTGTAACAGTTTAACTTATTGATACCGGTAAATGTATGTAAAGTTATTCGTAGGTTAGGTACTATTTACTACATGTGTAGAGAAATGTTTAAACAATATAAAAATTATTTGGTTATAATGTAATATATTATGTATTAAAATATGCTCCATTTTAGATTATTCTAGTTACAATTTATACACAATTTTAAGTACTTGTAACGTTGACATTTGTTTTTGTACAAGTATTTCCAAGACGGTAAATTTAAAGTGCTCTGGAAAGTGGCAAGATTCCTGAAGGAAACAAGAGTAAACTACTTAAAGGACTAGTGGCTGGAAGGTTTTCTAGTATTAATCACAAACACCATTTTGAGTATTGCAATGAACGTGAATGGAGCATAAGGGCCAGATAAGGAATTTTTTAATGTGTTTTAAGTTTTTTATATATTTATAAAAATATTTTATAAAAGGTATGACTGCATGCAATAATAAGTATGGTTTTTAATTATAATTTATATATCTATATTCTTCTGGTATTTCTCTCTCATACATAAAGTTGTTTAAAAAAGTTTGTATTGCGTATTTTACTGGGTTTCTCTAATTTTTAGCATTTTTGATATTGAGTGGTTTTCTCCAATACATTTTCAATTTTTAATTTTCTCATTGCTTTTCTTATTTCTGTTAACAAGATTTCTGGTATATTATCTAATCTTACATTACAAACGTTGTCTCTTTCCAGTGGTTTGATTGTTTACTTTTGATGTATAAAAAGTTTTGTTGAACTTTCTGCAATTTTGTTTTTATTTGAAACAATGTTATTTTTGGTGTTTTTTATTTTATTAACTACTTGTTTTCCTATTGACATTTTGGATCTCAGAGCTTTTATGTTTTGCGTTGTCTCCTATAGTATTTATTATCATCTTGGTATTGAAGGAACGTGTGTCTTTCCAAATTTGTTTTTTCTGATCTTGTTCAGATTTGGGTATTTTATGGTTGTGCGATTGTAGCATTTCCTTTTTTTTAGTAGTTTTATGGTGTTATAGCTTAGCTTTAGGTTCTTTTAAACTTATTTGTTTCTAAACGTTGTCTTAGCTAACATAAATACGAGTAAAATCTTTATGATGTTTCAAAATGTACACAAGTAGTAGTTTTGACAGAAAAACAGGACAACCAAATCCTTTTGCATAAATGTAGTTGATTTTTGTTAATGTTACCTTTTGAAAGAAGGGGTGGTTGTGGGTTTGTTAGCATAAACCATAGAATTAAAAAAAAACCCTAAAGAAAAAAAAAACCTACTCGTTAAATTGCATGACCTGGGCGGCTAATTCTGAAAACCTTAGACACTGTCTTATTGAATTTACTTGTTGTTTAGATCTATATATTTTACAATTGAGGCACAATAAAAAATCATGTTGCAATTACTATTAACTGTTATTGCCTGATCAGCCGCATTTTTGAAAAATAGTTTGTTGAGGCCTTCAGTTTGAAATATGCAACAAAAAGTGACACGTTGTGGATGCATTTGTTTCCCAACAATCAGTCGTGGATTATCTGAATCCCTAATTTGACAATTTTGACGATTAATAAAGCCATTAAGATAAAAATGTGCTGTGCGTGGTTAATAGGCTTTAGTTCTTCTCTAAATTGAACTTTTTAAACATGACGGTGCAAATCTTTTGTGAGAATACGGTGTAAAGTGTTTCTAAAAATGTCCAATTTTTGACAAAGGTACCAAATTGATGTTCCTGGACTTTCAAGATCACTAATTGATCCAGGTTCTTTGAATATTGCTTAACAATGAAAACGCGTTAATATCTATCTCAGAATATGTAAAATGTTGAAATTTTTCAAATAAAGTTGAGTAACTGAGTGTATGAAAGACAATAGTAACGTGGTATGCGCTAACTTTATATTCTTAATGTAATGAATGCAAAGAACTTGGTTAAGGATTTTATTTAATGACTTCCCGCTACCAGAATAATTGTCAGCATTTATGTTGGTGTTGTAAGAAAAGCGGAACGCAATGGTTAAGTTTGTGACTAAATTGTTGTTTACTCAGGACTTACACAAGCTACTTAAGCACAGTAAATATATTATAACATAAAAATAAGACTTGTTGAAATGCGTGGCAAGATATCATACTAACGTAAAACTTAAAGTGGTTCTAGTATAGTGTATTATAAGGAGAAGGGTTTGAAAGAATCAAAATTTGACACTATTCTATATAAAAAATATCCAGGTAGAGTCTGTTTAAAAAAAAACTGTAATTTGTTTTTATTTTAAGATTATGTTTTGACAGATTTTAACTGTTAAAATCTACTTTGAACATAAACAGCTTATGAATTTTTGGTTTTTATTACGTCATGCAATGTTATTGCAATTTTTTTGATTGTATTACATTTATGTTGTGTATGTAAAGTGATTCAAAGGAATCGCATGGTTTTTGAACGCGCAGTACACAGCAAGTAGAAAAGTGAGATATACCGGTACAGTGTCATTTAATTCCGCAGGCAATGCCATTTTGTCACTTTATATATTGTTTACAATAATTATGATAAAAATTGTAAATTTGTTATCCAAACACAGCTTTTCTTTTGTCGACATTTTAATGTTGATCGTCACTTAAACAAACGTATCAGATTGCAACACCATTCTTAGGTCAACAATTTTAAAACAATAAGAACTATAATTTGACGCAAACCATCATTTGTTCTACGCGGACACCAGGCAACATTGACAGAGTGAGAGAGTCATAGATGCAATGTTGAGAAGCACGCGTCGTTCTATTTGCAAGCACAATGCCGCTTTAAGAATGAGCAATAGTTTAGTAAAACGCGTCTTACGATTAGATTTATAATTCCATCCGTATAAGATAGCACTTGGAATTTGGGTGAACGTGACTACCAACTATGTTCACAATTTGCAGAAAATATGCTCAACATTTTTATAGATAACGACAATGTGTTAATTATGATGAGTGATGAAGTAACCAAACTGCCAATATTAGGTTGTAAATAATTTACAGCAGTTGAATCAACGGCCCCTGCATAGCTTTTGAGTGACGGCCTGGTGTATTGTTGTTAAGTGTGGCGTAATTTACTGTTATTTTTTTGAGAAACATGGTGCCACTGTCATTGTTATATCAAATCGCTACATTGGAATGATTGCCAACTGTTTGGTGTCAGAACTGCAGAAACATAAATAGATATTGAAAGTGTATGGTTTCAGCAGAGAACTTAATGAGAATTTTTCGGGAAATTGTTTAAGAACAAATAATGTTTGCTTGGGAGATTTTTTGAATTTTGTGTCTTAAAGATAAGCCTTAAACATTGGAAGTGTTAAAGAATGTCATTGCGAAAAACTGCTCAGAAACTATTAGAAGATATTATGAGCAATTTTGAGTATAGGCGTTGAGTGAAGGAATAGAATAGAGGCGCAACTGTATGTATAAATATGTAACACATAAAATTCGCCGAGATCCAGGGGGCAGCACGGAAGTTATTAGTCGACGTAACTTCCAAGTATTACCGGATGAAGCGCTGCCTGTTTTGTGTTGTAAACTTTGCTAAATATGTTGAATACGCTCCAGACGTAACAGGGTAGCAGCACGCAATAAGAGGTGTAAATACACGATCGGGCGCGGGATCTCTACTATCCACGCATTATATTAGTATAGAAACAGTATAATATTTATGTTGATCTATGCTCTATCGCTTCATAAATAATTATAATGAGTTGTAATACTTGTGTATATTCCAAATGCTTAAAGTCTAAAAAGACGCATCCCCAAATCAGTTTCTACAAGTTCCCTATTAAGGACAGGAAACGATCTGAGGAATGGAAAAAGAACTGTGGAAACATTAAAATTGCTTTAATGGATGTGGATTGTTTATCCTATAAATTAATTTGTGAACAGCATTTCATGCCGAATGATTTCATAATGAATTCAAAACGTAAATTGTTGACAAAATCTGCAGTACCAATTAAATATGTTAACCAAGGTAAATTAACATTATAATATTATATTCTGTGTTTGGCAATAATTTCTTTACTTCAAATGTGAAACATGGCGATTTATATACGCAAAATGTTTTTTTGATTTTATAAAAGAAAGAAATTAAAAACAGATTTGCATAATAAATGGCAATATCCTATATCATAACTAGATATTAAAAAAATATTGAACATTAAATTCCCCAAAATGTTTATTATATTCTTGAAGAAAAGTAGTTTTTTTAATAATAATCTAATCCAATTTGTTTTATGTTTCTTTATCAAATAAAAGTTTTATTGCCAGTTGCCACTATTTAATGCAAAGTAAGCAATCAATTTTATTTCGTGAATTAGACAGAATCAGCTTGATCAAAATTTCTAAGCAAAATTTACACTTGGCTAACTTATTGTATAAATAACTAATGCTATAAAATATTAATAAACTTTGCAAATATTTGTTGACATTAACTTTTGTATTAGTATACTTTACGTGGATGATTAGACATTTATTTTTATAGCTATGATAAAATGTCACGTTTGTTGTGTTATATTTTTAAGTTTAGTTGAGAAGTATTAAGATGGTTTATACAAAAAACATAAATTTGGTACAATATTTTTAAATTAAGGGCGCAATGTTTTAAGTCGTAAAACTTCGAGCACAACTTCAATAATTTAATTCATTTTTTAAATCGCTTTTTTAAATTCAAAATGTTCAATAGTTTGTAAAATTTTAAAATTAAATTGAAGCCGCCGAGATTTACAAGAAAACAATGTAATCCTCTTATTAATCTGTTGTGTGCAAAAAGACTTACATCAATATAAATCACCACTTTTTAAATCTCTCTAGACTCCATTTACATTTTTTTTTAAATTTTATAAACATTTAAAATTTCATAAACATTTAAAATTTTTGGAGTTTTATACAGGGTGTTAGACAAAAAACGTACGGTAATTGAATAGTTAGCATTGACAATAAATAATATTTATTTTTTTGGGTGTTTTTATGCATAACATTGTAACATAATTTTTTTTAAATTTTATAAACGTATTTTTTAAAATATGCATAATAACATAAAAAACACTCAAAAAAATTAACATTAGTTATTTTTAATACCAACTATTCAATTACGACCATTTTAAATAAAAAAACAAATATTATGTTTTCTAAAAGTTGGTTGCCATAACAATATATATTATATATATGGGTAATTCCATTACTTTTCGACTAATTTGAAAAAGTTGATCTCTTTGATATTGTTCAAATTTTCAGGGATCAAAATATAGATGAAAAAAATGAGATTCCCAAAATTTTAGACCTTAGAATATTGCCTGCTCAAAATGACACACATTTGAAGGTCAGAAATTTTTCAATAAAACGTCTTTTTTAGCTTATTTTGTATCTCAATTTTTGGGCTTCTGGAAAAAGATAAAACGGTCCACGATGGCTAAAATTGTTCCTTATTACATGTACTTTAAAACCCATATTATTTATGTTTAATATCGTGGCAGTAATTTTGATACATTAAGCTTCAAACATTATTCCAAAAAAAACCGCAAATTTAGCAAAATCGCTTTGTCAAATCTTAACAAAATTTGATTCGCGAGGTCTAGATTTCCTCGTGTTTAATCTCTTTTTAAAGTAATCGCACCATACTTATAGAATCAATACGTATACACCATTATTTTGATGCAGGAAGTTGCAAATGTTTTCGCAATCTTCAAAACTTGTAATTTTCAAGTCCCGAAAAAGCGCTGTCACCCTATGTCGATTTTAGTCAAAATTTCAGTAAATACTCTTTAGAACACAAGAAAAAAGGTTATCTATATGAAATTGTCAAAATCGGTAAACGTCACATTTTTGTATCTCAATTTTTGGTCCTCTGGAAAAAGATAAGAAGGTCTACGGTGGCTCAAAATATTCCTTATTGCATGTACTTTAAAGCCCATAATCGTATATTTAATGCTGAGGCAGTCATTTTGGTATATCAAGCTTTAAACATTATTTAAAAAAAAAACTGTCAATTTGAAAAATTGCAAAACTATGCTTTCTTTAAACCGTTCTAACTTTGTCAAATCTTAAAGAAATTTAATCTACAAGGTCTAGATTTCTTTGTGTTCAATCTTTTTTAAAGTAATCACACTAGACTTATTGAATCAATTTATATTCACCACTATTTTGATGCAGGAAGTTGCACATATTTTTGCGATCTTCAAAATTGTAATTTTTAGGTCCCGAAAAAACGCTGTCACCCTATGTCGATTTTAGTCAAAATTTCAGTAAATATTCTTCAGACTACAATAAAAAAGGTTATTTATATGAAAAATGGTATATCAGGTATTATCAAGAAGCCATTGAGAAAATTCAACTTGTTGTGCTGCGTCACCTGGTTGTAGGTGTTGTACTTTTGATAATAATATGGGTGAACATTTTCACTAAAAAACGCGTCAAAAAAGTTACTTTCTGTCGGGAAATCTTGATTGCTAGGGCATTACCATTACAGAATCCGTAAACAAAAATGATATCTGCGTATTCTCCGTTGTTGAACAGCATTTTTATAAAATTTTACTAACCGAACCAAAGAAAACTGTTTTAACAAATATCAAAAGCTTGCATTAATGATCACTTGTTAAAGTAATGTTGTTTTGTTTGTGTTTTTTTGCTAAATAAAAAGTATTTTAAATATTTTCTATTTGTTGAATATCTAAAATACAAAACAAGGTAGACAAAAGTGATTTAGATTTTCTGAAGAACAATGCCGATTTAGACAATTTTTGAATATCAAAAATTCTTGATAATGCCCAATATACTAACAACGGAGTTATTTGCAGTACGTTTTTTTGTCTAACACCCTGTATATAAAAGAAATAACAAATGCATGTTGTCATTTTAAAATATAAAGTTGGTTGCCATGGCAACTATACTAAAAATAAAAACATGCATGTATGTACTTGACTTTATAATACTCAAAAAATCATTTTATATGGTACATTGCAAAAACTGGTTTAAATAAAGTTGAATTGCATGAGTTGTGTTTTAGGTTTCATGATCAACATAAGACGCCCTTAACAAAAAAAAAACAATTCTTCAAAAAGGTTTAGCTGGTCAGAAGGACTACTTTAGTTTTGTTCTAGAACTTTTATTTTTAAATAAAATTAAAAGCACACGTTTTGAAATTAAATGATCTTTTTCTTCAGTGCTATAAAGAAACAATTAATTAACAAATATCTTGTATTAAGAGCACATGATGATGATTTATAAAAACCAAAACAAGCATGGATTCTTAGCAATTAAACCTAAAATTATATAGCGCGTGTGTTCATTAAAAATTAAATCTTTGTGGCTATACAATCGCGTAGTTTAAACTTACATGTGTATTTTACAATAAAGCAGATTAGTGAACAAATATTTCAAAATATTAATATTAATACACAGCTACGATTTTTTAAGAGTTATTTTTATTAATGTTGTAATTTAATTTTATAGATATAAGTGTGTCGTTCGCTACTCCCGTAAGCCCAACAAAAGAGTTTCGACTTTTATCACCTACAAAATTTTATAAGCGAAAACGAACACACAGTAGTGCCTCTTCAGTATCTGAAAATTCTTCAAGCAATTCAGTTGTTAGTAATCGAATTATTAATATGCCTTCACTACCTGGCGCATCTAAAAAACAAATGACTGTAAAAATTAATCGCTTGAAAAACCAAGTTAGGAATAAATATATGGCAAATTATAGATTAAAGAAAAAGAAAAGTTATTTTTCTACTTCTGTCGTTCTGGAAAGTTTATTAAAGTTTAAAAGTTAAGCAGTAAAAACTTTTATAAATATGCAACTTTTTCACAGAAGGGGTACTAAGTGGACCAACTTTGAAAAACAATTGTCGTTGTCTATTCATTACAAATCACCCGGTGCTTACAAGTTTTTTTTAAATAATTTGAAATTTCAACTTCCATCTGTGAGAACCATTCAGTCTTGGCAAAAAGTTTGTACTTTAAAAACCGGATTAGACACCAGTTTGATAAAAAAACTTGCAATAAAGGCAAAAACAATGACAAATGCGGAAAAAAAATGTGTAGTATTATTTGATGAAATGGCTTTGAAAAAACAATTAGAATATAATACAACAGACGATCTAGTTGAAGGCTACCAAGATCTTGCTAGCATAGGAAGAACAGATATGATGGCAAATACTGCATTTGTGATTTTAATTCGAGGTCTTTATTATAATTGGAAGATTCCGTTATGTTATTATACGTCACACGGACCGGTTAATGGAGATAATATATATAAAATACTTATTGATGTTGCGACAACATTAAAGCGACTATCATTTGAACCTAAAGCATTTGTATGTGACCAAGGAACAAATAATAGAAAAGCTTTTAAAATGTTAGGCGCTACAAAAGAAAATCCAGCTATCAATATAGAAAATATGACAATATATACTGTCTTTGATGCTCCACATCTCATGAAAAGTCTAAGAAACAATTTAATGAAGCCCAACTTATCTTTTGATGTCAATGGTGAAAAGATATCATGGAATGATATATCTGAAACGTTTCGTATTGATCAAAAAAGTACTACAACTCGAACAATGTTAAAGATCACTGAAACTCATATAGATCCAAATGATTTTCAAAAAATGCGAGTAAAGTATGCAACACAAATATTTTCGCATACTGTTGCAGCTGCTATAAAAACGGCAACCAAAACAAAACAATTAATGAGCCCAACTGGTATAAACACAGCAAAGTTTGTTGAAACTATTAACAATGTTTTTGATTCATTAAACAGCCGAACACTCAATGATCGAAATCCAAACAAGTGTGCATTATCTATTCATCAAACTACCTCCGAAGACAATTTAAAAAATGCACTAAATTTTTTTAAACACATTCGAGTATATGAAGAAAACAAGATCCGAAATAATATTTATTGTGTAGATGGATTTGCGTGGACAATAAAATCTATTTTGATGCTTTGGGAAAATTCAAAAGATGAAGGATTTAAATACTTAATTACAAGCTTTCTAAATCAAGATCCTCTTGAAAATTTCTTTTCTGTTGTGCGAAATAGAGGTGGATATAATCCAACACCTACAGTTCGCCAGTGCCGAATTGCAATTCAACACAATGTGAACGTCAGACTTCAAATGACAATTGACACTGGTAACTGCCAGTGCGACGAAACCAATTATTTAGATGTATCAGATGTATCTCCGGTTACCTCCACGGATATCGCAGTTTCTGCAAAAGAATTAAGTCATGACACAACCATTCAGATGGTAGATGAAAGAGAAGACAAAAAAAACTTTGATAACAACTTAAATTTGAAAGGAACTACGTTAGAGACGTGTTCTAATATTTATGTTGCAGGATATTTGGCAAATAACATTATAAAAAAGTCTGGATGTGAAAATTGTGCTAGTATAATGCTTAAAACAAATGGCGAGTTGTTACGAGACAATGAACTGTTTTTGTTGGCAAAAGATTATTCTTGTAATAATGTATCATTTTTGAAAAGACCATCTGATAATTTTGCCAATATTATTTCCAATTTGTTGGACCAGTTTAATATAGCGTATGAATTGTATAAGTGTGGCAATAGTGTTGCAAAAAATATTGAAAACTGTCTACTAAATTTCATGAACTTGTATACAGACTGGTACAACACTTCTACCTCGTTGTGCCAGATGCATATTAAACAATTAATTAAACTTTTGATAAAAATGAAATTATTTCGCAATTTAAAGTGGGAATCCGCTAAGTTTAATAAATCAAAAAGCCGAAATAATAAACTACATCGAAAAGTAAGAATTTTATCGGGGGTAAATTCATAAAAAAAAATTGTATCTATTTATTGTTTATACAATAGTGAATTATACATGGTGATTTTGAGTAGTTTTTTAGTTTTTAAATTTGTACAGAATATATTTATATTTTAAATAACTATAACTTGCGGTGTATTACATATTTATATTTTTGCAAACAAATTAAACAATTACTTCTGTTTTGTTTATATATCTGGTGATATATTAAATATTTACTTTTTTGAAATTAAATTAAATAATAGCGTGTTTTGTTTTTAATAACTGCTGCAATTTTATATTTTATGTTTATAGTAATAAAATCAAATTAAACAAAGGCTAGTGTTTTGTTTATGTAATAATTGGTGATACATTTTATATTGAATGTTTATGTTTTTGCAATTAAATTAAACAATTGCTTGTATTTTCTTTAAGTAATAACTGGTGATATATTCTATACCTATGTTGATAATATTGAAATCAAATTAAACAACTGCTAGTGTTTTGTTTATGTAATAACTGGTGATATATTCTATATTGTATGTTTAAATTTTTGCAATTAAATTAAACAACTGCTTGTATTTTCTTTATGTAAAACTGGTGATATATTATATGATTATATTTTTTGCAATCCAATTAATCAATTGCGTGGTATTGTTTATAAATAATTAGTAATATATTATATTATAAATTTATATTTTTGCAATCAAATTAAACAATTAAATTAAACTTTGTTTCTTTATTTTGTCATTTATCTACCTTATTAATGGGCATATACAAAAATTTGCTAGATTATGATATTTTTTAAATAAAATTATATTTAATAATAAAATAGTAAAATGAAGAATGGAATAAATAAATATCCGCTGTTTACAAAATTTAGTTTGCGGTTCGGTGGTGACAGGAGAACATAAAACTATAACTCGATCTTGCTGGCGAGTCTGCCGATTTAAAACTTAGCTGATTGTATAAAATTGTGTCGTAAGGAACCGCCACACAACAGACCCATAAAAGTGAGAAAGCAACAGATTATTTGAGAGGGAATGATGTTTGCAGAAACTCGTACGACCGGCGCCTCTATTCTATTCCTTCACTCAACGGTATAGGCTTGAAATTTGCATTTGAGAAAGGGGTTGTCATTTAAGTAATGTTATTTACCAAACTTAAATAAAATGGTATTTTATAACAAATAATTAAAAGTTAATAAATAAGCAATTTAAGTAAAATTAACCATATACTTATTGTTTTAATAATATGCGGTTCCTCTTAATAACCTTGTAGTTCAAAACTGGTTTAAAATGTTTTGTGCCTCCTAAAGATAGCTCTACTTATTAACACCATTCTATCATTACAATCGTACTTGCTTTAAAAAATACCTTTTAGAATGTCAGCTATTTTGGACGTTTAGTGTCTATTTCTTTTATTCTATTTTTAGACGTTGGCTGTTATAATTTTTTCTAACTGTGGGTATGCGAAGCGGTCTGTTGAGGTTCTAAATGTTTCTTTCACAAGTAGGTGCTTTTAAATATCATTTTTTTGGCCAATTTTTTTGACTAATTCATTAATGTGGCCAAAATAATTACGGTATTTAAAAGTTCTTTATACATCAGGCAAACTACTTGTTTGTTGCTGTTATGCAATGTTCACAAAATATTCAGTATTCTACGTTAGCAGCACATTTTGAATGCTTTTGGTTTGTTCAATAATGCTATTGTCAAGGTGCGGGTTATTAGAGTTTAAAGTTATATCTTTATACTAAGATTATAGTTGCTTAGTATTGATCTGCATAACCTACAAATGTTTAAATGTTTTTGGATATTCTTATGAGAGTATTTACGTTTTTAGCTGAGGAGCTACATTTACTGTTTACCCAGTAACCAAGATATTGGATCATTTTTGTAACTTTGTTTTTTTTTTTGCATGGGCTAATATTATGCTTGTGTTACTGCTTAATGTAATTATGGTTAAATGGATATATTATGTTACACTTATGTTCTGAATTATTATTTAATAAATGCCATGATTTCTTAAATAATTTCTGTCAGAGATGAGTCTCAAACTTGCGACAAATTATGCGCCAAGATTTGAGTCTAGCGTTTCGCCCAACTGAGCCACTCTCTGGTTGCCAGTATTAGGTTAGCTGGATTTACCCTGATGTTTAGCCATTAACCATTTTGTTTTTTTACCGTAGCATTTGCGTATTTGATGCAGCTACTGTTTTCTCTCTATATATGTATACTCTCAGAATGACTTTCTAATGTTTTTGTGAATAAAAACTATAAATACAGGTTAAATATAACAAGCAACAGAACAAATCCTTGCATAATCCCGCTTTTTATTGGGATTTTGTTACTTATTTCAGCGTATATTTTAACATTTTCAAACTAATTATAGTATAAGGCTTTGGTGTTCTAATTGTCCAGTTTTATCTGTTCTAAGGTATCTAACAAAAGATCATGTTAGACACTGTCAAACGCTTTATGAAAATCTATAAAACAGATGTAGATGCATTTCTGCATAAGAATCTCTGTGCAAAAGAAAGTTTTCTGGGCTTCCAGACTGTTACCAAAGCCATATTGAACTTGACTTATTGTCTTTGCAGATTCTGTACATGCCGTTTTTTATCATTTTTAACAGAAGTTTATGTGAGATATAAGACTTATGAGTTTGTAATCATTACATTTATTTGGTTTATTTGTTTTGGTTTTTATTAGTTTTATTTATTTACGGAGCTCATCGGAGTTGGGTGTTTTACTACTTTTTGCCTTTTGTTTGGCTAGTTTGACTTTTGGATTTATTATATGAAGATTGGTATTTCTATATATAATTTTCTTGCATATTTGTCTCTGATAAAGTTTTTCCAGCTACAATTTAAAATATGTTTTTTTTTTTCCAGAAGTCATTTATAGTTTTTTGTAAAGTTAGAAAGTACTACTGTTTTTTTTTAGACGTTCTTTTTTAGCGCATGATTATTTTAACTAATTTTCTTGGCTATTTTTATGTTTTGTCATATGATATGGTAGTTCTCTTTATGTTTTATTTGGATTTTTGTTTTAAACATTGCGCTTTTCTTCTAGGAGTTCTAAGATGTCATTTGTTTTTTAAGGTTTTAGCATGTTTTTAGATTTTTGACAAAATTGCTTTCATATTTCAATTTAAATTGTTATAAAGCTCAGAAATTATGATTCATTGATTAAAAATTATTTTTTTGTGGAGTCCGCAGACTTCAAAGTTTTTTATTATAAATAAAACATTTTTATTCTATCAATTTTACAAATTAGTTCTAGCCTGCTAAAGTTTTTTCCCAGTAACATGGGGTCAAATGAAACGAGATTAATAATGTTTGTAAATTTGTTCACTGTTTAAACAATGATTACCAAAGTGGTAAAGCTTTGAACAAATTTTCAACTAATTTACGGTAGAATAAGATTTAACATTAGCACTCCATCTTAAAAACAAAGCAATTTTTTTCATTCAGAATCTACACTTCAGAAATTAAATCTCTATGCTTAAAATAATATAATGTACTTAAACGATTGACTTGAACTATAATAAACTTTTATTTTAATAGGTTAAAAGTATTATTTTGTAAAAGAGCTCAAATACATCATACAGTATTTTAAAATTGTTTTGTCCCTCACTCAGTTTTAATCCCTCGTTACATGATTGACATATTGTGGGTGGGTGGACAGGATGCATCAAACAAAATAATTGGCGCTGAATATCAATTTTGTTTTAACAAAATTGCAAAACCATTGTATATACATTTTGATTTAACATCTGTTGCCAATTAAAATTTAGTGTTCCCGGATTTTTTTTAATTAATTAAAGCAAAGTTTGTAATGAAATAAAGGTTTGTTGCGCATTTCCCAATATCATCTATTAATTTAAATTAAATAATTTGTGTATTTTTTACTTTGTTTTCAAATTGTGTAATATTGTAAAAGTGCGCTGAAATGACAAAACCAGAATTATTTCATATATAAATACTTTTTTCTTAATTCTCTGTTTGTTTGTTTATTTTTTTCTTAAAACTTGTAAAATCTATTTGGATTATATCGGTTCTAAAGTGAGACGCTCAAACATTTAAATCAAAATAAAATAAAAATATAATTTTAATAAAATCTAGATTAAAAATAAAGAAATAAAATTTTACAAATATATAGTTTTAAATGGTTTGGTTTTTACTATTATTTATTTTTTATTACGTTATAGGTCTTTTGAAAATAAAATGTCATTGCTTTGCAAGAAATTTTACTTTAGAACTACACAGTGATATGTCTTATATTATTTTAATTTCAATTATTAGCACAATAGTGGTACATTTACGACTGATCATAAGAATGGTGTTGGGGCGAGCTATGATAAAGATGATTCTTTGTAAATTTTGCTTTTCTAAGCAAAGAGAATAAATATTTTCAGCTACTTCTGTTTCATTATACTTCTCAACACTTCTATTGGGTTATTAAAATAAGAAGATTATTATTTTAAATTATATTAATGTTTTTCATATGTTTAATAATAACTGATTTATCTACTATTTTTTACATAGCAACAAAACAAGTTTTTTTGTATTCATTAACTACATGAAATTAATCAAAAAAAGTCTTCACAACGTGTTTATTGCACAAAATTTAATAAAAATATAACAAGAAAACTAGCGCAAAATATTGATAAGCGCTTCCTCACGATTTTGCACGTAAACAATTTTGTAATTTTTTTACAGAATTTATTACTAGTGGTTTACGGATGTTTACTGAGATTGGTTTTACTTGTGCAACTACTATAAAGATTCAGTTTTAAATTTTTTTATTTAAGTGTAATAAACGTTTGATCCAGATAACTTAATGAAATGAGGGTTAGCCTAATTGAAACAACGAGTTTAATGACAAATTACAATACATGTTTATTTAATAAAGCTAATATAAAATTACAATAATTTTAACCTTCCAATGGTAACGCCCGGTGTGTAACACTGCGCCATGTTTATGCTGCAGTTTGTAAAAGCAATCGTCAAAATCTTGAAGATTTGTGCAGAATTGACGGCTATGGCATTGAAATATTCCCCATGTCGCTTCAAAGGTTTTGATTCTTATTAAGATATATTTGTATTGATGACAATGAAACTCGAAGTGAAAGAAGAAAAATAGACAAACTTGCTCCGATTCACAAAATATTTGATATTTTCAATCTAAATTGCCAGAACGGCTACGACATTTTGAAATTTGCTACAGTAGATGAAATTTTAGCATCATTTAGAGAAAGTTGCAGTTTTAAATTATATATACCATCCAAACCCAACAAATATGGTTTGAAAATACAAGCATTATGCGATGCTAAAATGTTTTATACTAGCAAACTGGAGATGTATGCTGGAGAGCAACCTGTTAGGCCTTATAAGGTTTTCAATAGTGCATTTTATGTGGTTCATAGGCTCTGTGAGCATATTTTTGGTTCAAACAGAAATGTCACCATAGACAATTGGTTCACATCAGTGCCTCTGGTTCAAAGTCTTTTGCAGGAACATAAATTTACCTTCATTGGCACTATCAGAAAAAAATAAAAGGAAACTGCCTTTAGAATTTTTAAAACATTCTCTTCGACCAGCTTGTACTTATTCCAATGACTGTACTTTGGTTTTATATATACCAAAAAAAAAGGCAAAATGTACTTTTGGTGATATAAATAGTGGAATTTTGCAAAAACCGGCAATTATTATTGACTATAATAAAACCAAGGGAGGCGTTGACACCGTTGACAAGCTATGCGCCAGTTATGATTGTGCCAGAAATACACAAAGATGGCTGATGGTAATTTTTTATTCTATGTTGAACATAACTGGAATTAATTTATCAATTATATATTCTGCAAATAGCCCAGAAATTAGGATTATAAGACGAACTGTTTTGATGGATTTAGCAAATGGCTTACTGCAACGACACTTGCATGCAACTATGTCCAATCTTTCACAAGGCCTTTTATTTAGGTTATAAGAAATGTGCAAAATTCAAACTCAATTTCTTCAACAGAATATTATTATTTGAAGTTGTTTTTATTGTGATAGAACAAAAAACAGAAAAACAAGGTTTTCTTGTTTTAACTGTAGAAAGCATATGTGTTTACAGCATATAACAGCAGTCTGCAAAAACTGCAGGGAAACTTCATTCTGTACCAAATAATTTAATGTTTGTTATTTATGTCAATTATTACTAGTTCAAATTACTAAGTTTTTATTTTTTTTTAAATTTATTATTGTAAATTTTTTGTTTTAAAATATTTGATTTGAATTGTATTATAGCAAAATAATATTTTTATTGCAATTTAGTTTTTGTGTGTGTTATACTTACAACCATATACCATAGTCAAAATTGAAAAAAAGTTTAATAATAAGAAAGCGGTTTTAACACCGCCGACACCAAGCTTGCCTAAACAAAAGGCGACACCATTGGAAGGTTTTAAGTATTAAATTGACCTTCGATAGGAATTGTTTTATTGAAGATCCGGCATCTCAGATTCTGTAAACTAACCGGTCCGACAATGCAAACTGATTTAAATATATCCATATTTTAATATGACATTGCAAACTATATGGAATAATAATAATAATTAGTTTGGTAAAGCGGACATTTACTTTATCATTTTTACAATAGATTGGTTGAGATTGGATGTTGTCTGACACCGCAGACTACAAAAATCAATCTTAAATAATAATTGTCCTTCAACGCAGGCTATTACTATTACTAGTTTTTTTTTTAGTTTAGGAAGGAAATCTTTTAAAGACTTAATGTGTTGGGTTCACTCTCCTGAAGAGAGCGCTTACCGCATAAACAGTGGGGGTTTATTTTTATTATTTAATTTTTGAGTACTTAAAAGTTCGAGCCTTAACACTAATGCTTTTTAGTTTGTAGATAGAGTGGGAAGAAGGAGGATGGAACGCTCTATAGACTGAGAAATGAGGTTATAGAGAAGTTCACTTTTAAGAAAAAAATTGTTTATTGGTTTCCAATAAGAGTGTACTTTCTTGCCTGGTTTAGTCAGCCTGTCCAGATCAGATTTTGAGTGGAAGAGGAGATTTACAAAATATTTTTTGCAACGACTGGATACCTATGTTGTTGCATTTTTGTTTGTTTCTAACGTACCAAAACCTTCGACAATTTGATCTGTCACCCGATTTAGTTGATGAACAACAGAGTATTCATGTAAATCATTTTGATATATGGGTAGAAGAAAATTAACTTTTGCGTGTTCTTAGATTATATCTAGGATTACTCTTTCTATGAACTTGCTCAAGGTGCATAGGAGACTGATTGGCCGATAGTTTTGGGGATTTTTTTAGTTTATTCTAAGTTTTGGGATGTTGATTACGTGCAAACCTTACCAAACTTTTAGAATTTGTTCTGTACGTAGGATTGCATTAGCAATATTGGTGAAAGTTATTATTATTTTTAGTACTTTGTTTAGAATACCTGGCACGGATTAAGCTAATATTATTCCTCTGATACAAGACTGCCAAACGTTGTTTAACGGTGTGTTGTCATCCAAGCCCGCCAAAAGGTTGTTGACTTCTTAATAGACTCTATCGACGTGCTTCATATTTGTGTTTTCTGTCGTAGAGGGGAAGCATTGGAGTTCGAGGCCCGGTCTTACTATGGATTACTAGTACGGTTTACTTTTTTATTGCACAAAGCTTTGGAGATATTTTACATTAAATTTTTATTCTATATGGTTGATTCCAAAGTTTTTTGCTAGTACTAATTTTTGTATAACCTTATAGTTGACCTAACTTTCTTGTTAAGTTTAGGATTTAAAAACCTACGGGGTGACAATGTCTGTGCTATTGATGTTTGACGGCATTTCTTTGTTGAATCAATGCATTTTGATAGTGTAAAAGTCTTAGAGGGTTATCAGTCTAAACTTGAAAAGTTCTAGAAGCCTTCTCTGTGGTTTTATAATTTTATAAATTAGTTTTGTAAATTGTTTGACTGCTCCTTCAACATCCGCAACCGGTACTCTATATATTTTTGCTACGAGGGACACTGCCAAAGTTTGCAAAAAATGTAAAGCAAAACACAAATTACGTTATGTAAATTGCTTTATTGCTTTTTCAAATATTTTTCTTTCAAATCTTTACACTTATGCATCCGATGAAACCAATCTTCAAAACAATTTTGCCATTCTGAACAAGGTATCTCCAAAACATGTGGTTTATATGCTTCAACGGCTTCTTCAGGCAATGAAAAACGCTTGCCACGCATTTTATTTTATATATGTTAAAATAGGAAGAAGTCATTGGGCGATAAATTAGGCAAATATGGGCAATGTGTCATTAATTCAATGTTGTTTCTGGTCAAAAACTCTACAGTTTGTCGTGCTGTGTGAGCGCTTGCACTGTCATGATGAACAATGATTTGCCGGTTTATGTTGTTCCTTTTGATTTTAGCAATAACTTTTGGCAAACAAATTGAAGTATACCAGTCAACAATAACTGTTTTTCGATCCTCTAATGCAACAAATGCAACATAACCCGTTTTTCCGAAGAAACAAGGAATCATTTTTTTTTAAACGCTTTGTGAACGCACCACTTTTGTGGGTTTAGGTTTATTTTGAATTACCCATACAGTCAATTGCTGTTTAGTTTTAGGCTCATATGAATATATCCAAGATTTGTCACCTGTTACAATGTTATATACCAAAGTTGAACATTCTCTTTTAAATTTTTTTAGCATTTTCTTACACCATTTTAAATTGTGTGGGTTCCAACGACTGCAAAGCTTCTGACATGCAAATGATTGTGCAAAATTGTATGTATTTGTTTGCTGCAATGCCTAAGGATGCCTCTACCTTACTATAGGTCACATATCGATCTGACAAAATCATTTCACGCACTGCATTAATATTTTTTTGCGACAACAAGGTGCATAAACGACTTTTGCGAAGATTGTCATCAAACGTTAGTTTTCCACGCTTGACTTCTGCAAACCATTTGTAAACCATAATTTTAGATGGTGCTTTATCCCTAAATAACGATTTAAGTTTTTCCACACGTTGCTGCGATGTTAAACCGTATCGAAAATTATAAAAAATTATCGCTCGGAAATCACGATTCAAAATTTTTATTTTTTACACAATTATTATTCTTGTTAAATTTAGTTAGTTTGAATAGTTTGAAATTGAACTGTCAATTGGTAAAAAACGTTAAATTTTACTTGATTCCGCAAACTACCTTTTTGACGTCGATTTCCTTGTCTATTTTTTTTTTTTTATTTTGTTTATTTTGTCTAAAATGCTCTTGGCATTATAGAAACACCGCTACTCTTAAAAGCACTCATTATCTAAGATTTTGGATAGATTTAAGTTTTAAAACTATTTTGGTTGGAAAGTCATTGCATTTTGCAATCAGAATAGTGATTTGTGCATTTGCATTTACCTGAATTGGTGCTGGTAGGGTGACTAGGCTAGTAAACAATCTGATGCAGATACGGCTGTAGACTTGGGGGGTCAAGAGCGTTGAGAAGTGGTCGGGCGCCGATCTACTGCTTTTTTTGTTTTAGATGATAAAAGCCATCATTTTTTTTTATAGACTCTGCAGCCTAGATAGTTGGCCGGATGAGTGTTAGAGCAGAGAGCGCACTTTGAAATAGTGCCTATTGAGCAAGCTTTTGCTTGGTGGGGTCCCAAGCAGATTTTGTTGGCACTGGCACTACTGAAATTAAAGAATGCTTTAACCGAGACCTTGAGGTTCAAGAATTTTGTTAATTTTTGTTTTTGTTTTTTTTTTGCAGTTGCACGGCAACGTGTGAGAATCGGACATACGACATCTCAAATAACCACATTTAGGCAACTTTTTAAGGAAGGCAGTTGCTTTCCGATAATTAGCGTTAGTAGATGCAATTATCCAAATTTTATCGTGGCTGTTTATGGATGACAAGATCTCAATAATGTTATCTCTACTACTTGGCTTTGTCACAAGAAATGCTAAGGGGCGGAATTTAGATGACCAAGGAAGTTGGGTAGAATCGGATTCCTTGATTTCACCTTTGCGCTTGAGGTCCTAAGCGGCAGGCCTGTTCTTCACCTTGGTAAAGATCTTTGTGATTGTTTTCTCTTTTTTTTGCAGGATTGGCGTTATTTTTGAGGGCGTATGGCCGGCAAGATTAGCTTTTGATGGCTGTTGAGTCGTAACTGTTGATGGCAGCTGGGGATTGGCTGAAAGCCGAAAGATTATGTTTGCTTTCATAAGAAATAACTGTTTCTACTAAGTTGTCTCAAACGCGTTAGTGCCGAAAAAGAAGCACTTTTAGGCACTAACCAAATTTGCAACTACAACCGGTTTTCAAAATCAAGCAATCTAAGAACATACTAAAAATTTCTTTAAGAAATATTGCATTAAACTTGCGACACACACAAACAAAGACTGCCAAACAAACTATCGTTACATACATACCATTTATTGAAAGAGAATAAATTCAAGCAGCTTTATACTTTATTTTAAATTAAAAAAAAAAACTAACAGAAAACCGGAAAACCATGCTAAAATTATGATTGCTAACTTTCTAAAATAAAAAACAAGTTTATTGCAAAAGAATTTTATAAAATTAACACATGTTTTTTTTTTTTTGTTGATTAAAGTATTTAACAGTTGTAACACTCTTAATAATAATAATTATTAAAACTTAAATTATAATTTTGTAGACTTCAAACACCATTAAATTTACTTTTTGTACAGAATTGCATGTTAATACTTTTTAACTAATATAAACAAAGCTGTAAGTATTTTTTTTAATATAATGTATTAACCCCACCTTCTATTCAATCCATTTGTGCCGACAATAATAGTTCGAAACAGATTAAATTGTAAAGCTTATCAAACAAGCATTTATCTCTAAAATGAGCTTATTCATTATCACTCTTCCGCATTTAAGTAATCCATTTAACGTCAAACTTCAACACTGTTTACCAGCTCATTGTACTTGTTCCCCTTGCATTATTTTAACCTAGTTAATTTTGTCGGGTTACGTTGGCATCAATTGTGTTTCTTATGAACAATTATATGCTTTTAGTTTTACATACTTTAAGTAAAACATTTGATTAATTAATTAAAACAAATTGTTAATTATCTTAAAACAATTTAAGAAATTAATGTAAGAATAATATTATAGTTAATTAATAAAATAGAGTTTGTTTTCATTAGATTTTATAATAATGGTAATGCTATATGCAATTTGCTAATGAACACCCGTAGAAGAGTTTTCTTCTATGCAAATATTTTACTATGAGCCATTTGCCGGAAATTAAATTTACCTATATATTCTTTTTATGAAAATAACGGGCAGTGAAAATATTGCTTCATATTAACCTCGATTAATTACATTTTAGGTAAAATAATTTTCGTTTAATGAGATTTAAATTATGTCGCGTAAACAAAGCTCGTATTATTATTTTCCAATATGTTTATAACGACAAAGTATCCCTTTACCTAAATTAATTTATCGGCGTCGATTTAATTAGAAAATCGACCTCATTAATACATTCCACCGCATTTAAGTTTTAAAAGATAGGTGCTGTAAATTTAGGGAAAGGTTCGTATTTTTTTTATTGAAGCAATCTCTCTCTTTCAGCTGTGTTTCAAATAAATGGGAATTCAATTAAAGCGATCCAATAAAATATTCTCTTAGGCTGTCGATTGGTGCTAGGAAAATGGAAAGGAATAATTAGAGTTGGAATATAAATCTGGTTTGTCGATTTTTTTGTATTTTAGAGCCAACGAATAATAGTATGGATTATCTATTCTCTAGCTACGCTTTGTGAATAAGAAGTTTTTCATATAATTGCTACGCGCAATGTTTTATTCTACGTAGTTAGTATAAATAAATTGCACGAATGTAACAGCTATTCTGAAATGCATTCAATTTTTCAAATGCAAAAGAACGAACTGTTTAAATTTATTTTAAGAGATTGTTCTTTTGCATTTGAAGACTTGTTAAATTAAATTTATTATGAACTGACTAATCTATCGGTATAACTTTTAAGTTGTAAGGATAATATTACTTTATATTACAAAAATGTAAGTTTATAAAAAATATATATACAAAATTTTGTTGCAAATTGCAGTGTTGCACTTACTTAGATATTTCTATCTGAAAATAGAATTAAGCTTTGTTATTAATTGTAGATTTCACGAGCAATATGAATGGTAACCTGTCAACTATTACGCAAAGATATTTTGCTTATTAGTTAGATCACGGAATCAAGGAAATTTAGGAACACGTTTTTTTTTTGTTTTTTTTTCTTTAATCAAACAATAATACATTTGATTAGGTCAAGATGATTTAAAAAAAAAAAACAATAATTAATTCAATTTTGGCTATGGTTTGTACGAGGGATACTGCCAAAGTTCGCGAAAATGTAAAGCAAAACACAAATTACGTTATGTAAATTGCTTTATTGTTTTTCAAAATATTCTTCTTTAAAATCTATACACTTTTGCAACCGATGAAACCAATCTTTAAAACAATTTTGCCACTCTGAGCGAGGTACCTCTAATACAAGTGATTTTACGCATTTTATTTTTGATATGTTCTTTTTCTTACTTTTTTTAGTTTGACGGGAGTTCGAATCAGAAGTGAAGTTTATGTTCAAAACCGTTTTTTTTTTTTTTAAATAGGTATTGATGATTGTGTAGCAGTGCTCTTGTAATAACTAAGTTTAGCAAGAAAACTTTTCTTTTATTGTGGTGTTTATGGTTTGGTGATTCTCAAATGTTGGTTTACATTAAGGCGTCTCATGACAGTTCTACATTGAATTCTAGCATTTAAAATTGTGTTTTCTATAAGCCGCAACTAATCTGTAATAAGTGCGTGTCAGGTGTTCTGAGCAAATGTAGTTGATCAGCAATCTGTAAGGTTTTTTTAGAAAATCTGTAAGGGTTTGTTTTTTGCACCTAAGCTGCTTAGTTTAGGAAGACAGAGTTCTAAATTATAGAAATAAAGTTGCTTTTTGGAGGTGCTTTTTTAAAAGGTGCTTGATAGTTAATGAGGTTTTTACATCTGTGTTAGTTTGAGATTCAGTTGATCTTTTCCTAATTTATTGTTAACAGATTGTTTTGCCCAATTCACATCTTTTGACAAACTGGCAAATACTAAAACGATGTAAATGTAAATATCCTCATTTCGTTCTAGTATAGGGTTTTTCAAGAGGTAGTTAGTGGTTTAGCCGTGAACCAGGTACTGATTGTTAGAGCAATTTTTTTTTGTGGTAGTATCTCGTTTTATTGTAGTAACTTTTATTGCAGCTTTACTTTACATGTAAAGGTTTACAAATTAAATCTTTTAAATTTTTTTTTGTTGGTTAAGGCGCATTGATTGCATGGTTAGTGGATAGATTTTTAATTTTTTTTGTGGTGTTTTTGTGTTTTAGAATTATTTTTTTGAAAAACCTTTAGGCAATTGCTTAGAGTTTATTTACAACATTTTGGTAGCCAGTTGAAACGTATATTATTATATTTTTTTATTCTGCTTTGGAATCTAATCGGTTGCTGGTAATTGATTTACAAAACAAATTTATTTATTTTTTTTTAAGTTGCTGTTAGCAATTGTTTATTTAGATTGTTATTAGCTTATCTAAGCAGTTGGAAACAATTTTTCATTTCACGTTAGAGATACCGTGCGAGTAAAAAGCAAAATGAGCTCTTTCATTTAAAAACCGTGTTAATTCTTTAGAATTTTGTGTTATTTGGACGTTTTACGGTATCAAAATTAGAAAGTCACTTTTTTTAATCAAGGTTGTTTCAGCATTTCAGCTGTTTTTGTTCAGTGTAGTTTTGTATAATAAATATCATTGAATTTTTGTTAGAATCAAAGTTGTTTCATGCTAATTTTAGGGACATTCTAGTGTTTAATGTTGGCCATATTATTTATAAAGAAGTTTTATTAGTGGCGGTCTATCTTCAAGTAGGTGTTAAAATTGTTGATAGGGTGTTTGTTAACCAATAACTGTACTTGTTGATGAGCAAATTAAGGATAAAATCTGGTATTTTTTGCGTTTTTGTGACTCCGTGCTGCAAAGCAGTATTGGCAATTGTATGGAGTCTTTTAAAAAGATAAAAGATATAGTTAGGGGCAATAAAATATGGCAGTTTATTTTGGCAACTTGTTTATTGATTATGGTAGTATGAAGCGTTGAGTTTTAGACTTTTTAAAAGGTTTTTTGAAAGAATCAAAGTATGCTCTGTTATGCTCGTCAACTGGTCAACTACTAAATATTTTTGATAAAAGCCTGATTAGTTGTTTTGTAGCAGTGGTTCTATATCAACAATTTTATGTTTTCTTAAAAGTTATAAATTGTTTTTACTCTTTTTACTTTCAGTTTTTGCTTAATTTTTTGTTTTTGTTCTAGATTAAAATGCTAAAAATATTTTAACCATAGTTCTGTTCTTATATGACGTTGGTAGTAAAAATTCATTTGATTGCTAACTTAGTTTTTTATGACATTTAATTTTTGTAAAATGTCTGCAATATGTCTATATTTAAAGAAAGCTTAGAAAATGCAAAATAAGTAGTCTCCGCAAATTCTTAATATTGCAGTTTATAGCCGTGTCGAGTTTTACTTTTCTATGTGCTGATTATGTAGTGTTGAGTTTTAATGGTATCTGATAAGCAAAAGATTGGGTTAAAGCGGTTGTATTAAATTCAATATCAATTAGCAGCAGTGATGATCCAAACTTCTTTATTTTTTCACAACTATTTTACATTGTTCCAAAAGTATTACGATTTGTTTGAAATGGGTTGTTGAGAACAATGGCCTATTAGGTGACTTCCAAACCACTCCTCCCTTCCCCTCGGTGAATAAAGAGCAAGTTATTATTTTTGTCATATTTGAGAATGCTCACAATGGTTTGATTGTTTGCGGAGTCTTTGTAGCAAAAGACTTTAAGTTCCCGTTAAGGTCCCGGATTTCATCTACCTGGGTTGAAAAATTTTTAGAATCCTGTTTTAGATACTATCTTTTTTGCAGGTGGCATAACCCGTATAGACGGGGTTATTGTGGACGTTTTTTTCTGTCAAGATTTTTTTGTTTTTATTGCCATATTTAGACTGTATCTTTGTCTTGATGCCGGCCTGCGGTTTTGCAAAGCAATTAAGTTTGCAAAGAATTTGTGATCAATTGCTGACCTAGTTTCGTGGTCGGTTAACATCTTTTCTTTTATTGTTGATTATTTATTTCTTGCATACTTGTAAAAATATATTTGGTTTTAATAATAAATAATACTCAAATATGCTTTGTGGAGCATACTAGAGTATTATTTATTATTAAAACCAACTATATCCTTTCTTTTGTTTTCTTTCGGGATTTGTTGGCATTGACTATTACTTTAAATTGTTGTTTTTGGTAATTGTACAGAGAATTGCAATGCTTTTTGGGGATCATTTTTTCTATTGTTATTTTTTTGTGGTTAGGTTAAAACACATCGGTACAGCTTAAAACAATTTGAATACTTTGAAAAAGAAGGAAAGCAGTGCAAATTTAATGCTCAGTAGTCTTTAATGCAATAAATAAAACTGTTTGGATATTTTTTTTTTTATTTATTATAATTGATGGTTGTGACTTCTACTACATGATAATTTATGTTCATAAATTATTAAAACAATTTACTTTGTTTTCTATCACAAATTTATTCTTACGAATACATTACTAGTATTTGTTTTTTTACAACAGTATTATTTTTTGAATAAACCTACATCCATAACTTTTCTTGTCTCCTTTCAAGTAAGCAATATGAATTTTGATAAAGTTGGTTTATAAGCTGATATCATTAATTTGACAAATTCTTGCAACCGGAGATGTTTTTGCTCTCAACACACGCTTTAAAAAAAAAATTTTTTGGATTTTTTTGTTATTGTGTTCTATCTTTGAAAAGTAATGGAAGTTTTATTTATTTTTTCAAAGATGTCGGAAAGCTAACCTAATTTAAACAACCAATCAATATTACTTAATTATTGACTAAAAGGCTTTTCTTTTAAATGTCACTACCAGTACATATTTTAGTTTATAAACAATTTTGGTAAAAAATTTCCTTTGATATTCACCGCACTTCTGTGTGCAGCAAGAAATGGTAGTGATTCATACCTAGACCTTTTGCAGTAAGTTGTAAAAGACATGCTTAAAGCGGGTGGTTTTAAACATAATTAATTATAATAAATAATAATAAAATAAAACACTGTCTACGTTTTTTACCACAAATACTTTATTGATATAATATAATTAATTATTATCTTTACAGCACTACCCAATACGACTTTTAAACCTTGCAACATCTTTCTAGTTACCAGAAAATGCTAATAGCATTTCCTGCCACTTGCTTTGTTCTAGACACGGCAAATATTCGCAAATTAATTTTTTTGCAATTACTTGTCAATAGCTAGCTAGCATTTCCTTTCTGATACATTTTTGTTCTTAACCCGAACAAAACTAATCAAGTTTGTATTTTTTTTTTTTTTTTTTGCTTAGTTGCTGTTTGAAACCCGTCGCTTGTGCACGTTTTTTTTTATTAAACAAAACGTAGATTATAAATTTTGAGGTGGTTGAAGTAGTGTTTCACAAAAATTAAAACATTTTAAATTTGCTGTAAAATATTGTTTAAAGAGACCAAACAGTAGCTATTTTTTCAAGTTTAATTTGATATTGCTTGGAAACTGTTACTCTAATATCAAATCTGCTTGCTACACGACGGCGTGAGTGCTTAAAAGGCAATCAAATAATTATATTTTAATATTTTTTAATTATTGCCATTTGTCAAGAGTGACGATGTAGCTACTGGTGTAGTTGTTGCTATCAAGACGTTTTTAGAATGTTTAGCCTAAAGTTTGGTTTTTGGATTTAATGCGATTCAATTTTGATCAATTTTAATTGTTGGCTTTATCTTTTGCTTTGTTTTTTTTTGAAAGTTTTTAGAAAATACTATTGATATCTAATGATTTGGTTAAGACTGACTCAGATATTTTTCTATTTCATTGCAGATGCTTATCGGATGGATATATTTTTTGCTTATTATATTTAGTTGTAGTTCTAGTTTAAAATTTTCCACTTTACAGCAAATTTGGACAATTGTCTCCACATTAATATCACTGTTTTTAGCTCAAATTTTGTATACATGTTTGGAGTATCAAAATATGACGATTCCTAAAGTTTTAGATCTCTAGGTGCAATACAGTGTAAATGGCGGTCATTTTAATTTTTTAGAAATATTTTGTCTTTTTTCAGTTTTTGTGCTGTAAATAAGCAAAAAATAGTTAAAAATTATAATCAAAAGGGTGTATCTTATGGAAAATTCTTTTGTAGAACACGATCTCTCCCTAGGTTTTCCGATTTTTTTTGCGGAAAATGAGGAAATTACCATTTTATTGAAAATTTGATATCTTTGATTTTGCTACACCTGGAGATTTGGCGTCAGTGTTAGTTTAAACTTTTTTTTCTTTCTTTTTTAATGTTATCGTAAAACGTCTTAGTTTAGATAGACCGTTTCTTAATGCCGCAAGAGCTATGCTGTTAGTTTTGTAGGTTTCGTAACACCGTCTTGTAGATTTGCCAACATTTTTTAGTTTTTTTCAATTGACTTGTTGGTTTTTTTCAACTCTTTACCTGATAGGTATGTTGGTTTCTGATAACCGTTTGTTTGACTGTTTTATTGGCTTCTTATATCCTCTTACTTGCGAGAATTGGCTTTATATTTTGGGGTTAGAGAATAAAAACAAATATTTATTGTCAAAAATGGCTTTATCGTTTTTTTTTTTAATATTTTATGTAAAATCATTACACTTTTCCAAGTGTTTGAACCAATTTTTTAAGTACTTTTTTTTGAAGAATTGTTAAATTATGTGAGATTTAATGCAAACAAATGTTTTGACGGCCAAATTTTTATGCAATATTGAATGTATGCTGGATCCACTAATGCCCAAAGATTCTTTAATTTTACGATCAATCACAAATGATTTTGCAGTACCAGTTTACGCACAGCATCAATATTTTTTAGAACAACAAACAATTTTGGACAAATTTTACAAAACAATTGTATTCCGTAAACCATCAATAACTACTGCTCATTGTTTTATTGCAAAAAATTGAATTTAATTTATCAATGCACTGTTGTTGAGTTAATTCTTGTTGAAAAATGTAAAACATAATTGAAGAAATATCTTTTCTTTTCAACTTATTAACTAAATTTTTCAAGCTAAAAAAAACATAAATAGCGCTTGGACATCAAAATGTTTTAAGTACGTATAGATCAAATTACTAGCTAGAAAAGTCTATGGCAGATTAACATAAAATCTACTTTTAGGTAACGTCAAAACTAACCAACATTTAATTTCAAGCAAAAGTTTTTTTAACAAATTAAGAATATCGGAGTTAAAAAATTAACATGTGGAGATGGTACAAGCGTATACATAAAACAAATAATCCGAAATTTTATAACCTGTTACAAAATAAAGGACAAGACTTTAGACATTTGTTTTTTTTTTGTTTTTAAATAACACTGCACTTATTAGTACCACATGCTTATTACTGTAATCTCAAAAATATTTTTTTCTTTTAATCACTTTGTTACTTTTAATTATGTTGTTCATTTTGTATTTTGTAGAAAGGTCTAGTTGAGCTGAAACTGCTAATGTATTTGTAAGAATAGATTTAGTATATTGTTTTTTTTATTTTCTTTTTTCTTTTTCTTCAGGTGACGTCTTCCCGTACGCGCTCTAAGATTTTGCACCTTGCTTACCGCGTATCTTAACTTGCATGATGATTTGTAATAGGGCGTACCTGTTCTCGTTGTTTATAATGTGGCCTAGATATTAAAGTTTGCGGGTTTTGATGGTCTCTTTTTTTATTTTGCAAAAGACTTCTATGTTTGTTACTCTGTCCTTCCAAGATATCTGCAGGATGCGTCAATATAGCCACATTTTAAAAGTTTTTTTGTTGTTGTTTTATTGAGTGTGTAAAACTCGACTCCGTATAGTAGTATTAACATGCGTATTTTGGTATCAAGATTGATTTTTGAAAAGTTTATTTATTGTATTGAAAGCGGTTCTAGTTTTCTCAATTCTATTATTTATTTCTTGATTATTGTCTCAGTTTTTGTTGACAATTGTAAGTATGTTGTCTGCTTCACTTTTTTTATTTGTTGATTGTGAGCGTATAAATTTACATTGGGTATCTTTTTTTTGCTTAGGCTATGAACTTTGTTTTGTTGCTATTGATATTAAGTCTAAATTTTTTATTAGCCGCAAGAATTTTGTTTAATAGTGTTTGAGATCTTTCAAAAGAGTCAGCGAATATTATTAAATTGTCAGCATCTCTGATGTTGTTCAGTCTAGCTTTGTTCAATAAGATGCCTTTTCCTGTGTTTTCTAGGGTTTTTTTAAATATTTGTTTGGAGTATACATTGAACAGAATCGGCAAAAGTATGCAACCCTGTCTTACCTCTCTTGCTATTTCGATGTCTTCAACTTGTTCATGTTCAATTTTAAGGGATGCGCTCTGGTTCCAGTACAAGTTGGTAATGATTTGTAGATCTTTGGCGTCATTCCTTATTTGTTTTAAGATTTCTATTTTCTTGTGAGGTTGTACCCGATCAAAAGCTTTCTGGTAGTTAATTAATGTGATTCTCTTGTGCCTCCAGCGTTGATGAAGCTAAATTGGTTTGCTAAGATTTGTTCTTTGCATTTGTTGTAAATTTTTTTGTGCAATATTTTAAGGAATATTCTGAGAAGATGGTTCTTGAAGCTGATACTTCTATATTCCTCACATCTTTTTGTTTTCACTTTCATTGGTAATACGATAAATTCCGACTTCAACTATTCTTTTAGTATGCTACCCGAGTTGTATATTCTATTATGTTCGTGAGACTTTTGATGTGCTTCTTACTTAGTAGTTTTAGGATGTCAACATGTATGTCGTTAGGCTCCGTTGCTTTCCCATATTTTATTTGTTTTATTGCTGCATCCACTTCCTCTTTCAGGATGTGCGGACTTGTTTCTACTTTAATAATTGGTGTTGCTACTCTTTCTTCATTTTCAAAAAATAAAATGAGATATTCCCTCCACGTTTTTATCTCGTTTTTTAAGTTTATTATCATCTTTTCTTCATTGTTCACCAGTTTCCTAAGGTTCTTTTTTCTTACTTTACAAGGCCATTCTTTAATTCTTTAGTGTACTTTAAAAACGTCACATTTTTTGCAGCTTTTCTATCTTTTGGCATGCTCCCGTTTCTGATTTTTTGCCTAATTGTTTTGTTAATTTTATGTATTTTTTATTGTTTTTTTGACTTTTTCTTTGTTCCATTAAACTTATTATTTTGTTTGTTATCTATGATTATTTTAATTTTTTTAATTTCTTTTATTTCTTCTCTTTCCCTTTTTTTAGATGTGTCTTCTTGATATTTTGGATGATTTTATTTAAAACTGTTGTTTTTCTACTGACTCTGTTTTGTCTATTTCTTTACTGATTTTCTCGATTATTTTTTTTACTTCTCTTTTGATGCTAGGATCTTTAAGTATTTTTTTAAGTTTATGGGCTTTGTTTTCTTAAACCGAACTTTAAATTTTCCGACCACTGGTACATGATCTGAATTAATATCTGCACCGGGAATGTTTAAACACAAGTCCAACTATTTTGAAATCTTTTATATATGAGTAAGAAATCGATCTGATTTCTGATAAGATGTCCTGGTCTGCTAATTAGAGATTTCTAGGTAAAGAGCTTTTATCTTGAATTGTAGTACGACTTATTCATTCTCTTCTACAAAGACTTCCATAGTATCACTTTGCTGGGTTTTTTTTCTCCTAACCCGTACGGCCCGATATATTCTGACTTATATCCTCTACCAAGTTTTGAGTTAAAGTCCCCCATCGTGATGGTGATTTCCTGTTTTGGTAAAGCTTGTAATAGTTCTGTAACTACTTCATAGAATTCTTTCATCTCTTTGTTTGGTTTATTTACAGTTGGTGCGTAGAGCTGGATAATATTGATGTTTACGGGAGATGCGTACAGTTGAGTCAGTAGAACATTTTCTAATCCCGGTGTGAAGTTTTTCCGCTTCTAGTCAATTGTTTGGTTATAATGACGCCGACTCTATATTTGTGCTTGTTATTGGATATTCCAGAATCAAATACTATGTGGTCTATATCCATTGCTCCTGCGCCCGGCCACCGCATTTTGCTTATCCCCATTATGCCGATATTCAGTCGTTTTATTTCTTTTAGTGCTATGTAGATTTTACCTTCTTGTGCTATTGTTCTAACGTTCCATGTACAAGTTCTTATTTTACTTTTCTGTCCATCTATTGATATAGTTGGTTTGCTCGTCACTGTCTCACCCGAAGATCCGAATAAAAGACTTGAAACTCCGGATTGAAATTTAGATCTGAGCATAGTCATGTTCAATTTACTAGGACTTATTTTCTTGGATTTTTAATGCGGTGAGTGTCTAAACTTCTTCATTCTTATACCGTTCACTGCATTGGGTATTAGTTTATAAATATGAATTATCACGTAGTAGAGGTCGCAACTCTCAATTATATTAATTAGTTTAATTAATGACTTATTTAGAGTTGTTCTAAAAAAACGTAATGCTTGCTTTATAAAGCATTTTTTAATTTAATTTAAAGTTGATTTAATATTGATAACCTGTTTATATACACGCTTACAAAGTGTTTAAACCTCGGTTCAACTTGTTCTTACATTAAAATGATAAAAGTTGGAAACTTTTTTTTAAATATTTACTTTACAAAATCTTTTATGTTTCAAATGTTAACTTATCGCTTCTAGGTTTGTAATACGCAAGTAATATATTTTTGTGTTTTAATTTGTAAATAATAAAATATATTACTCAAAAATATATATATATATATATATATATATATATCACGAATAACTGTCACGATTTATTGTTATTTTTTATTTAATTTAATTTTATAATAAAATGTTGTAATTTAAAAAATATGTTGTTTACGATTATATTTGGTATTGTAATTACGTGATACTGAACGTTAATTAAAATTGACGACTAGGACAGTCTCAATGATATAATCGAGTCATCAATATTTTTGTTTATACTTAATTCCATTTACTGGAGGTTTTGGGTTTCATTCCCTATATAATATTTGTTATTGATTAGAGCAGTTAATTATGTAAAAAGCAATGGTTTTTTTTTTTAATAATAAGTAAGCTTTATATGATATTGTAATATAGCTTTAAAAAAACTATTTATATCAATATGAAAATAAATACACAACTTTTATGTTATGAAAACAACTTATTTTAAAACTTTATTTCAATAATAATAACTTTAAATTTTTGAAGTTCCGATGTTGTGTATTGGTATAAAACTTTATTTTAATAAAAGTATATGCAAAAGTTTTGTTTATAGTGTTTTAAAGTAAATTTTAATAAGATTTTATAACAAATTTCTTAGTTTTATTAGTTTTACTATAAAAAAATGTTTGATAAATAGTGTTTTAAATTTAATGTAATTTTGCAACAAATATGTAGATTATAGATTTTTTTTAATTTGTTTTATTACAAAGTTTTTTTACAAAACGTTTAATACAGCCGTAAACTTACCTATATAGCCCAATCGATTTTACTTTGATACAAGTATCCTCATTAGAGCACCGTATACCAACTTCTTAATTTACAAACTTCCTACAATCTTACTAATTGCACAACACACGATTAATTATGTAAAATTAGATATTATGAGAAATTTACATCTTTCTCAGTAATCCAAATAAAGTACTCATCTAACAAAATACATAATACTTACGAGTTGAAATTTTTGAGTCAGATGGCAACACTTTATCATACTACTTGCTTTATTACCCCATGTATCAGCTTAATCTCGCGTAGCGAAGAGGGATCAAAAATGTAGTTTGAAGCTAGGAAAAGTTGTGGAAACACGTTCCTCCAACATTTCAGCGAATTAAAATGCGATTTTATTATTTCTTGTGTGAGAAACGTTTGCCAACTAAACTTGCTTAATATTTGAATCATATAAATTCCACATACGTGTTTATAATGTAAAAATATTTAAAAAAATTAGGGTGGGCAACTGTTTTATATTTTTTGAAAAGATATTTTTTTTTTTATTAAATGTCAACTGCAACTTTTTTTTTTTGTTAGAAAGTATATAATTTTAATAGTGACAAATCACTTCTCAAATATCATATTATAACATTTAATAAACAATTTTTTTTTTATAACAGTGTATTTGTTTGAAGTTTTTATTTTCTACTTGTATAAACTTAGTAAAGGCTTATGTTCTACGTTATATAATGTGATTATTGCAATTGCAAGAAAATTCTAGTATACAACTTGTACGTAATGTTATTGTATTATACAGTTGACATAGCAATATACAAAAGCTGCAGCAACGTTTGTGGAAAATTGGTAACATTGCGTGCTAGATGTACAATTTACTATATAAATAATTGTGTATTTAATTGGCAACAAGAATTTTATCAGAATTTTATTGTATTATTTAAAATATCGATATTGTTTCTATTTCTTCTTACGCTCAGTAAAACGTTTCATTGCGTACTTTTTACAGAGGCATAACAAGCAGAAAATTTAAAATATAATAGAAAACTAAGGCAAATATGAAATGTAAAAATGCAAACGAATTAAAGTACATTTGATATTAAGATATTAGCAGAAATAAACTCAAAAAGTAGCAACAATCAACAAGAAAAACTTATAAATTCTAATTTAAAAGATATACAGCATAGTGGTGAAGCTATTGTAGTTTGTAAAAGCAATAAAAATGGAACGTTCACATAAAAAGTGATAAGTCCCAGTCGCCACTGAGATTAAGCATGAGAGGAGCTCTAGGCGTTACATAATTTAGAGGCTATATCTTTTTTTTTATAATTTTGAAGTTTTAAACATAAATGATTTTTTCAGTAACATTAAATTAACTATTTAAGATAATATATAAGTGTGTATCATTTATTAAATAAAAAAACATATAAAAACAGTATTTGTTTAATGTTTTTTTTCTGGTTGTTAGTGCATTTCAGTCTGACAAATGATTGCTTTTTGATCAATTAGTCTATTGTAAATTGCTATATTGTTACTTGTTGATACTTGTTTTATAAATAAGTTTATTTGCTCAAACGTAGTTAATTTGCATATAAAAATCAATTTTGGTAAAAATAAATTTTAAGATAGAACATTGACCGACAAGGCTGTCTTTTGAATAACATATCGCTCATACAATTTTAAGTAAAACCAAAAATGTTGAAAGTGCTTACTTAAGTCGGTTTCTGATTCTGACAGTACAACAGCTCAAAGCGGCTAAAAAAAATATTTTTTAACAGAGCAAAAGACTGTGTCAATCAAACTTGATGTTTTTCAAAGAAAAGTTGTGTTTGCACTAAAAGCAGGCTGTAAAACACTCGAAAAACTGTGAAAAAATCAATTTGAAACAGATCGAATTGATAGATCAAAAAAGGATAAGATGCTTACTCTTGCTGTATTTATAGAAATCAAATGTGCATTTAACAAAGCTCCATCTTCCAAAAAAATAAAAATAGTCAGACACATAACGTCATATCACTGTAGGTAACACTAAAGTCAAGAAAGTTGTTGCCAAAAGATGCTCTTCAGATGGGGTTAGCACTATGGAACATAGTAGTAGACACCCATACAATTATTAATTACGCAGATGACATTACGATTCTGTTAAGTGTAAAAATTGAGAATGTACTCTGCAACTTAATGCAAAATGCCCTAAAAATAATAGAATACTGGACCAGGTTCTTATGGTTTACTCTCAAAAAACTTAATTTATATTTTACAATATATGGTAAAATACATGGGTATTATCTTTTGTTGGCAAGATATGAAAACTGTCCCCAAAGATAGATACTAAATTAGTTGCAACAAATTACATGTTTAAGTGTAACAGGGGGCATGCTAACGACGCCATGGAAACAATGTTGTATCTGTCACCTCTAAACATCTATATCAAAGAAGTAGCAACATTAGCAGCAGCACTGCGCTTGAATGCAGCCGGACTTTGGTGCACTGCTAGGAGGACTGACAGGCACTGTTACCTTCTAAAGTAGGTTGTAAAGAAATCATTTCTAGGAGTGCAAACAGACATTATGCCACTCCATTTTGTATTTAAGAGATCTTACAGTGTACATACACAAACAAAACTAGCAACGTAGGGATAAAGACAAACTCAGATTTTAGATCTTTATGAATGGCACAAAAACCTTACAAGGTTTTGGAGCGAGAGTTTACTCTCTAAACTTAAATATCTTAATATTTTTACTTCTACAAACAGATTTTTGAAGCCAAATTAGAGATAACCCATAGGGTGATAAAAATAGTAACTCGACAATTATCAACAAATATCTGGTAAGATTGTGCAAACTCTAACATACAGCAGAGAAGCAGGTCTAGTTATAAAGAAGCTCAAAATGAAATTAAGGTTAATATTCAAATCATTACGAGGCACCTTCAACTAAGAAAACTCATGCATATCATGGGCATTGCAGACGTTTCAATATGAAGAGATTGGATAACAAGACAACCGAGCATGTACTACGCATTTGCTTAGTACTGTTCTACGTATGAGAGTCTATGTTAGAATATTGCTGGCCTGACATATAAAGCATAAAGAAAACCTTTCCAAACGACGTTCTAGCATATATCAACCAGTTAGGCTGCATGCTAAAGCAAAGGAGTACAAAAGGCATAATAAGGCCTAAGTGCAGTGAATTTGGTTTTACCCTCTCACTCAATCCAAAATCCATGTAAAAATAAATGTTTTTGCTAAATATTTTGTTTTTCTAAAATTAGTTATTTGCGGATTTTTGTGTGATCTAGTCGGTCAAATTAACAAGTTTAAAGCAGAGTTTAAGTTTTGCTAAAATTATTAATTTTGTATGTGTACAATACACAGATTATTAAAGTATCTGTTTCATTTCAACAAAAAAGTATAAATTTGCGGGTTTTAGTCTACTTGCGGAATAAGAGCGCTAGAAAAAAAAAATGAAAAGAGGTCATGGTTAGTTTCAGTGCATCTTTTGGTTTCTCGGTAAATGCAAAACTTGTATATTTTGGTCTTTGCAGATATTTTTAAGTCTTCCGTTTTTACCAAAAACAAAATTTGATTTTGGCAAGCTAAAAGTTCCGTAGTATTAATTGGTGTTTTGTTAATTAACCAAACTTTTGAGTTGATATTATTTTGTTGCAGACGTACTAGAAAAAAGGTTTTAGACTAAGGGTTGATACTTATCTTGATAAGTTTTATCATAAAAATGATGTCGCATTATTTTGGAAGCATTTGATTTTATTTTACTGACATAAGTCATTTCTATAAAAAAAGTCAATAAAAATTACAGCAATCAGAAGTGTTTATTTGTTGTTTGTTATTTTAGATGTTGTATTTGCTTTTAAACTTGATTTATTTACAAGGATTGAGACGTCGACAGTGATATGAACTGGTCTAGGCAACTAGAATGTTTTGTGTTGGTTAATAAACTACTTAAAAAATTTAAATGGTTTTAAAGTTAGTAAATCCTTTTTAAATTTTTATTTTTTTGCTATTGTAGTTAACATGAGACTACTAAAAAGAGTGAGTCAATACTTAATTTTTCTAATTTGATTTTGCCTACTAATAATTTACTAGGTACTTTTCTACTTGAAAAGCTGAGCGCAGAGATATTGGTAGGAAAAGATTTGATTCTATTAAAACAAGCAAACTTTTGTTTGTGCATTTGGCATTTTTTAAAGTTGATAGTTTGGGTTTTCTGACATAGGGCACACTTAAGAAGAGTAGGTTCTTCCTTGTCTTTTTTTTTTCTAGAACGCCGGTCTGTGTAAGACTCTGCGTATTTTACAAAAATTTATAGGGCATTTGTCGAATGTTTCAACTTCACATCTGTGACAGTGGTTGACAATACCTAGTTTTCGTTTAATTCTATTTTAAAGTTTTTTTTAATTTTAAAATTTAATATTTGATAGCAAATATTTCATAGTTTTTGGCTGTATTTGGGAATTTGACATACAACATGGGAAAAACTTTACATTTTCTTTGCATTTGCGCGACTAAATTAGTTTTGAAGCGTTTGTTTTTAAGTAGGTTTTTAACATTCTTTACTGTAGAAAAGTTGGAGATGCCTATTAAGGCTATCTTAGGGATCTTTCTAGTTGTTGTGTAATAAGTATGTAAAGATTGACTTTTCTTCTGTAATTTCTTTTAATTAAGTTTGGAATTATCCTATTTACATCTTTTGTATCCATAACACAAAGCGTGTATACTTATTAAAACAAATAGATTAAAGCTTTAGAAGGAATGATGCTGGCATACGTATAAACGGTAATGTACTAAATAATATCCAATACGCAGTCATCTTGAAAACCATCGACTGCTTGAACTTATTAAGTTTGTTTGTAGCAAAAATGTTTTGAAAATGAACGTAATGAAAACTAAGTTTATGGTAGTTTCAAAAACAAATAGTATTGTTGCTAAATTAAATTTTTTTAACAATAACATAGAAAAGATAAATATATACAAATATGTTGGCACATAAATAAAGAACGACGCCAATCAAACCAAAGAAATTAAAACTAAGACAATAAATGCAAAAAAGTAAGCATTGTAGATAAAAGATGTGAAATAGACGACAAAACTACCAAACATGTAGTATATACATTTGCAGCGTTTTTCTACGTAAGAGAGTCTAGTCTAGTCTTAACGTACATCAACTACATATATATAATTGTTGTTTGTTACGACATCGGATTGAAGTTGTTACCTGAATAGATACAAATAGTTTTTAGAAATACTTACACACGTTTGAAGGGAAGAAAACCGCTTGCCGATTAACATATCTCAACAAATAAACTCAAACACATTCCTAAAATTTGAAATTTAAGAAAATATTAACAAAAGTTTTTGCACAACTCAAACAACATCAAAAAACACTAGCTTCTAATTTAATCAAACTTAATTCTTGACTAAAATGATAACAAATTGTAACCTAGGGTATGGTTGATATAAATATTGCTAAGCCTACAATCATAAAGCAATATTTTTAGCAACTTTAATTTAGGCATTGTTTGCGTTGTAAGAGGCAGCCCGTACTGTCTAGTAGTTCTAAGTTTTTACTGTAGTCCTGTAGGTTTTTTTTTACATATATGTTGTTCTATTCATTTAGCAGTTATGTCTTTTTGATGAAATGCTTCATTTTTTTATAGGATTTATTTTAGCTTTGTTTTGGTAAGTTTGTTTTTGCTAAAGAAAGCTGTGCGTTGCAGTTTATAAGCTTTGCATTTTCTTAGCAAGTGTATCAAAGTCTCATTTTTTTTCATACACTTACGGCATAGGTGATCCATTCGTATTCCTATTATATGCATGTGATTGTTAAGACTACAGTTTAATCAGTATTGTGAGCTTTTGCAATTTGATTTGATTCATTTGCATTACCAAGATTTTGGTAATGTGTGATGATCTTGTTAGCAATATCCTTGAGTGTGTCAATCTCTTACAGTTCTTTCAGTTGCTATGTTCTGCCTCAAGTCTGTTGCAAATTTTTTTTCTTGTATTGTATAGAAACTAATAGAAGGTTTTGGTCTAATAAATGTTTTTTTTGCTTTGTTTATGGTAAACTAATTTGCTATGAGGTTTTCTTTTATCACCAGGTTTTTTAAACTCCGTAGATTGTGGCAACTACTTCCTGACTGTTTATGCAAGTTATAATAAACATAATTTTTGTGTATACTAAGTTGCCTATATAGAGGCAACAATATTCGTGTCTGGCTGTACTAGCAATTACAGTGAATGCAATGCCGCTTGACGTCAGATAAAGTGGCAAAAACGATAGTAGTATTTTTATTACTGCTGTGAGTGTTTTCTCATTGTTTCCGTTATCAGCAGACATGCTAATCTTATAACTATGTTTAGTTTTTTGACTGTGCACTTATGGGTGTTTTTTTCCATACAAACGTTCTTTATGTAATAATGGGGCTTACCACCATCGTATAAAGCCATCTGAGCATATTTCAGCATTATTTAGCGCACTTTGTATTATATTTGACATAGTTGCCTCAAACTTTCCGTATACAAGAATAGTGAGATTGTTGGCATAGTTTAAAACAAATACGCCTGTGTTTGTTGAGTTTCTGTAGCAGGTCGTCCATAACTAGGCGTCACAGTAAGCGTGAAAATATAACTTTTTGTAGGCATTTGCCAGCAATTTTATTTCCTACAGTCTTTCCATATAGTGTTATAGTTACGTTCCAGTTCTTGAGCATAAAGTTGATCTATTGCTGGATTTGAAAGTAGTATTGTCAAATGTCTTTTTAATATAAAAAAATTACACTTAAAGTTACTTCTTCGCATTAGATGTTTTTTTTGTACTTATTGACTAACTGGTGTATAGCATACTGGTGCTGATGCAGTAGCCTTGTTCTTTATCTACCTATATTAACTAGTTTTTATAATAGTTTTTGTATAAAAGATTTTAGGGTGTTTAGTCTGTAGAAATTCGTCAAGCCATACTTAGGTTACATAAGTTTTGGTATAAATATTACGGTATGTGTGAAAAGTTCACAATGATATCTTGCATAAAATAATATAACTTAAATGAATGGAATGGAACAAATGTGTTGATCTACTATTTCTGGTTGCTGGTTTGCTTTTTTTGACAGTCCTAGTTTTCTGGATATTATCAACTTTCCATAACGTAGAACCCGGGAAGTATGTCTGCAGCAGGTTTTGCAGAGTGCTCTAGACTGATTCTACGTATTTCCCGTTTCTAGTTCACATAAATTTTATGTTCTCGGATTTTTTTGGAAGCAGGAGCATGATGGACCACTTCGACCTTGACTTTATAGTAACTTTTCTGCAATCATTTTTTTTATGGCATTATTATATGCCAGACTGGTTCTATAAGTGTTTGCCTTTGCCATGTAAAAACTCCCGTTTTATTAAGTGATCTTGTTAGAGCTACAGTGCTCTAGGGCAGTTTTTTTTAAGTGTTAACGGAGCTGACAAATTTAACTGTTATTATCTCCAGTTTGTGTGACGTTTGGACAGATCCCAATTTGGTTTACTAATATTTTGTTGTATATATCCAAGTCAGTTTTTTTGGGTTCTTATATTCTAAAATGAACGTTTTTTTGGATTTAATATTGAATTGAATGTATGAATGATCAGACAATAAAAGCTTGTTCGACACGTACATTTTTTTGTCATTTCGATAACATCGGTACGAGATGTATTGCAAAACGTTGGCGCGTTAATTTTGTTCATAATATTAAGATTATATTGTACTTTAAATTAGGAGTTTCTTTTTCTTACCTTAAAGGTTTATGTCATTGCTCTCCTATGCTACGTGGTGGGCATTAGCGTTGCATCCAAGAATCAGCCGTGTGTCATCTCAATAACTTTGCATGTGCAGGCTACAACTTGCATAAATAATCAATTAATACAAATTTGTCATGTAAAGTTAATAGTCACACATACCAGAAGGACCAAAATAGTATAATTTTCTGAATTAATAAATTGTCAGCTAATGTTGTTAAAACAGACTGCATTACATAGGTTTTTTAAATTTATTAAATATTCTTTTAAAACGGCAGAGAAATAAACTGCTCTACAAACGTCTTAAAAAATGATTTAGGTTTAAACAATTGAAGATAATCTTGATTTTAAGCTTTTTTAATTATTAAAAGAGTGCCTTCGGTTTATTGATAGAATATTAAAAAAACTAACGTGTTAATAAAAATGTTGGTCATGAAACATGAGTTGCAGTAACATTTGCGCTTTCGTTCAGAAGTTTCTGACTAAAAATTATAATTTCTATACTTTTACTATACTTTCCGACTGCCGGACCTTACTAATGAGCTTATTCTGAAGATCTTTTAACATCGATGTTAGCCAACTTTATGTTAATTAACATTGCTGTAAAAAAAGTTCAGAATACTGTTATAAATGTGCAACTTTTGATTTACAAGAGGTAAAACACTACAGAATTAAAATTCATAAGTAAAAAACAGTTTTAGACAACTGAAAATTTGAAATAATACGCTTTACTATTATGTTGTTTTGACGTCTTGAAGTATAACTATACTTAATATTAATTTGAAATTGTATCTTTGAATCTCAAACTTAAATTTAATATGATTAACTTCCATATCGGAAAAATATGATACGCTTACTGTGATAATTTATTTAACCAGGACATGTTCCGGTGTCCCGTATGACTAATAATTATTTAGATTTTGTTTCAATTGATTTTGGAAGTTAAATGCTGCTTTTTATTTATTTTTATTGTTGGATTTAGTTTGAAAAACATTATTTAATTATTTCATTATAAATGGATTTAAAATTACATCACATTGACCTATTTCAATCCAATCCTACGATTGATAGATAACTATTTCATCATTATTTCCCGTTTGACAGTGCTAACGATCATTAAGTTAATAAATAAATACATTAGAATCAAACAATTCCATTTAAGTAATATCTTTTTAATTAATTTAACACATTCTGCTGTCCATTGACAAGCATTGCAATATTAATAAATTAAAACAATTACCAACATTTGGCCTTTAATTGATCCCTGCTAAGCCGAATCACGTTAAATTGGATGTGCAGGGGCTGCCGAAATTGTGCTCATTTATAATGTGTTTTGCTGCTCGTAAATAATGCCCCGGTGAAATCCAATGTTCACCGGCTTATAATAGCCTGACTTATATCATGTCACGGTGAATTTAAAAGGGGTCATTTGTTATACTATAATACAATAATTAATTCGTATAGTTTTTGTTTAATGATTTATATAGTTTCTCCAAAGACAATAACTGAATAATGCTATTCACTCTCGGTTTAACTTGCTCCATTCTAAATGCACTTTATTTACAGATAATAAATTTTAGAGTCCTTGAGAGAATGGTAAAATTAAGTTGTTTTGAAACTGCTCGATTTAAATTTAACTAAAGCTACATGGATTTGCCATTTCAAGAATATCTGAATATGTGAGGACATTGTACATGCAACCGTGACAAATTGCTCATACTTTCACCAAGTAAATTTTATTATATAATCAGTGCTCTAGGAAACAACTCACGTATGCAAATAGCGTAACGTTCAGCAAGGATTTAATGTAACGTAAATGCCTGCAGTAAATACCACAATATAAACATAAAAGGCATCCATTTGTCAGGAATACTTGCAGTGGTAACGTATTCATTTCATTAAGATCATTTATATAAGGATGCGACTCATTTTTATATTATGATTAAAAATGTTACTGTATTGTTAGCGTTCTTAGATGTTTGCAGCTTTGATGTTACTCAGTATACATTTGTTTGAATGATTTTAATGAACTTAAATCAATCTTTAGAAGACTGAGATTTATATTATATGTGGAATTTAATTCTTTTTGTTTTTGGTTATATTAAAATACAAATTTTATAGCTTTTTAAATTTTAATTAATAAAATAAAATACAATTTATTTTGTTATGTTATGAGACAATATAAATAATGTTTGTTTATTTAGTACATATTGCCCATTTAAATAAAATGTGATATATAAATATACTGATAAACAAATGAATGAAAAAAATAAAAAATTATATGCAATATATCAGATATATTCGCATTGTTAGGTGCTTGTTGTTTGCCACGCCAATTTGGGATCTGTACCGTAGGTGAAACGCCTTTTCACTGGATTATTCCATGCACTGTATTTTAGCAATTGCAAACGTTTATTCACTTTATAGTCTTAGGGCCGGTATTATAAACCATTAAAATCAGTAGATTTTTTAAAATTATTTTACTTGGCTGATTTCGGTATTTTAAACGTCAAATAATAAAAGTAGGTGACTAAATCTGTAGAATAAACTAATCTAGGGAATTTATTCAATGAATAATTTGACACATGTTATGTTTCTTAAGTTATTTTTAATGTGGACCAATTTCTGTTGAAAATCAACTTTTGATTGTTGCACGATTTTATGCAACTGCCTTTCAAAATGTTGTAGTGGATTATTGTAATATAACAAAGGCTACAATACAACACATTAAACTACAATATTATATTAACATATAAATGCGTTGTTGCAATTCCTTATAGCGTTTTCCACTGGTATTATATCGGCTCGAGCTGGTACCGAGCAAGCCCACTAGCATTCGCTCGGTTCCCCGTTTTTGGACCGCACCTGCTCGGAGCAGTAGAACAAATAAAATAGCGTTTTGTGCTGTTTTGCTATGAAAAAGCCCGCGATAAATTCTAACTAATTTAAATGTTTTTGAATTTCAATTAATTCATTAACTATCGATTCAGAAATTATCATATAGGTTATGTCAAGTTGCACCGCAGTATGATCACGGTTCTAAAAATTCAAGCTCTCAAGGAGCAAGAGCAAGACCAGCTCGAGCTTAAAATCTAAGGAACTAAGGAACACGCACGGCTCGAGCTAACTCGCACCAGCTCTGCTCCGAGCGACGAGTGGAAAACGCTATTATTCTACGATTGGCAATGCGCTTTATAATACCGGTATACTTTTATTTGTAAAATATTTTTAATTTGTGATTTGTTATTTGGTGATTTATTTAGTCTTTATACAGTCCGAGATGCCGGTTCGAAAATTATAAAATAATTAATAACACATCGGTTATAAACTTCAGTTATCCGAGATCGTACGGATGTGGACAAATGCCTTTACAGATTTTTTTTTTGAGCGTAGCATTTGTAAAATTTGTATTAAGATGTAAGAAGATGAGGTTTGTTAACTGCAATCCAATATTTTTACACACAAGATGCATTAAAAATGTATGAATGTACAATAGTAGACGTTGCTAGCTAATATTTAAAAATACCTGATTTGTTAAAAATCAATTTCTACAGCGATGTTAAAATATGTTCAGAATAGACCCATAGGGTGGGGCTTAAAACTTTTTTTGTCAAATTTTTATTGCTGGGCGGAATTATGTTTGAACACCAAAAAAAAAACTTTTTTAAAGTTTTATGCCAATTGATTACGTTTATATCATGATTTTTTGGTAGTTTTAGAGCTTAATTAAACAATGTTTTTTTTTTGTATTTGAACGTAATTCCGCCCGGCGTTTTTCAAAATTTTACAAAATAAAATTAAGCTTTACCTTAGAATAGAATAGAATAGAATAGAAAAGTTTATTTTATCTTGTTGGCCATAATATACATGGATAAGACAAGTCAGTTTACAAATAATAATAATTCTATATATACACATATTTAAAATTACAATAAAGTTTAAAATTTTTACAAAATAGTAATTAACATAAACAATTTCTTAAAAACATATAATTATAAAAGTTATATTAAAACTATTATAAACAAATATCTGTAAAGTCTTTTAAAGTGTATGGGCATAATTTTATTAAAAAAGTTTTTAATTTATTTTTAAAAACACATACTGATTTTGAATTTTTTATTTCATTTGGAAGCATATTATAATAATAAGTACCTGCATATGATGGCGATTTTTTGTAAAAAAAAGTTTTAATTTTGCAGGGTCTAAATTCATGTTTTTTCCTTGTGTTGTATTCATGAGTATCTTCATTTTTGGAAACTTTTATTTTATTTATAAAAATATAATTTAATAATTTAAATAAATAGATACCACTTACAGTAAGCAAGTTGTTGTTTATAAAAGTGTCCTTACATGACTCGTGATAGTTCAAACTAAAAATTAAACTGACTACTCGCTTTTGGCATCTAAATACCCTAATTATTTCGGTAGATTGTCCCCAGCATTTGATTTTAATTAATATACATATGTTATTAAAAGACAAAAAACTACAAATTTTACTACAGATTTTTGTGTGGTCCTTTTGACCATCGATGTACGAATTCGACAGGTTTATATTTAATTATATCATGATTTCCTTTTTTACAACAATTTTAATATGAATAATACTTATTTTGCTTGATAATAATTTTTTTTTTATAAATTTGTTTCATCTTTAAAAAATTATTGGAGAAGAGGAATTAATAATATTTATTTCCTTAACATTTCAACTTCGAGTAACAGTCTCCACATTTCTAAAAAACTTAAGATTATGGTTTTATAAATAATTCTGTACTGGCGGGCCAAAATGTTTAATTTGTCTGTCTTGTAAATTTGATTTAATTAAAGGCTGTCACTACTTACAAATAAATAAACGTTTTTCATAGCAATCTTATTAGTAACGTTATTAAGAACTTTACTTAAAGGTGAATAAATCGGTTCTAAATCTTAATGTGCATTTCTGGTTGTCACTCTTTTAATAGTTTTTTTTTATAAAATTTACCGGAAGATACTTTGCGGTACATACTGTATAAAAACAGGTTCAGGCTTAATAAACAATAATATACCAAATACTGTTTTTGCATATTATTTAACTGTCTACTTGTCTCGTGATAGTATTATCACATTAAATAACATTTTTATGTAAAAACTTTATAAAGTCTGATTTTATCTTAACTGTTTTTTTTCCTTGTAATACATTTGTTATTTCCTGTTTGCAAACCTCAACTTTTTATTTGTGTTTTTTGTAAATTTTGCAATATGTTATTTATCTTATTAATGTAGATGTTTTTGTGACACAGACTTTTTAAGTGGCTGGCTGAATGGCTAGTTAATCTGTTGGTGTTTGAGATGTTGGTATCAATATCTTCTTCTTTGCTTTACTCATCTGATTTTTTTTTTGCACAATTTTTCTTATGTTTGCATTTTTTTCCTGATCTTTAGTGTTTTCTTTAGTATAATTTTAGTGTTTTTTTCAATGTTTGTTCTTTTAGCTTCTATACCGTACGTCATTATTGGTTTTACACAGGCATTATAGTTTTACCTTACTACTGATTTGCACTATAGTCCGTCTTTCTGAACTTTGTTAGTTTAGCTTATATCTTATATCTTGTGCTGTATGGTGATAGCTAGATAGTTGGATCTCAAAAAATTGCAACACTTTGTTGTCTGTTTTTAGTTTGTATTTTATTGAGTTTTTTTTAATATTATTAAAAGAGTTGTTTTAAACTTATCTGTAGTAAGGTAGAATTTGTATGTTAGACTTTGAAGATTGTCGTCTGTTTCATCTTTTGCTATAAAATTTATTCCTAATGCTTTTGTAATTTTTTTTATTTTTTTTTATTTTTTTTATTAACTAAATTTATTATAATATATTTACATATTTACAACATTATATTTTTTTTCTTCCCACTTGCCGCTTTACACCGTTTCCACATTATGGCAGGCCGCAAAGCTTCGTATTCGGGGCACCATTTTTATTTTCTCTTTCCATTTATCTTATTTTGTGTGTATTATTATGTTTGTTTATTTATTTGTTTGTTTTGGTCTTGTTATTATGTAGTGTTCTTTTATTTTTGTTTTAAATTCTTTATAAGTTTTTGTTTTTTTAATATTTTCAGGTAGTTCATTGTATGTGATTAGTTCATTGCTTAGTATTGTTTTTTTTGCCTTTTCTGTCCTTGTTGTGTGTACATGTATATTACTTCTTTTTCTCGTAATATGTCCGTGAATTTCTTTGTTTAATATTATTTGTAGATTTGTTTTAATTTCTTTATTTTTAATTTTATATATTAGTTTGCATTTTTCTATTTTTATTTTTTCGTTAAATGTTTGTTTTGTTGATTATTTTGTATACTTCTTCTGTTGGTGTTAGCTTTGGTAGTTTATGTATTATTTTAAGTATTTTGTTTTGTTGTCTTTGTATTTTTTGTATATTTGTTTTTGTTGTCTCACCCCATATATTTATTAAATAGTTAATTTTTGATAAATATAATGAGTAGTATATACTTATTGCAGTTTCTTTTAGTATGCATTTCCTAGCTCTATAGACAGCTCCTATTGTTGCTGCATTTTCTTTTAATATTTTGTTTATTTGTGTATCCCATGTTAGTTTCTCTGTTATTATTATTCCCAAGTATTTTGTCTGTTTTTGTCTTATTACCATATACGTCGTTTTTTCTTCATTTATTGTTTGTATGTTTTTGTCGTACCATTTAGTTAATTTCTTAACGTCTTCATTTATGTTTCTTTCTATTGCTTCTTTGTTTTTTCCGTGATATAAAATACATGTGTCAGCATATGTATATATTTCTCCAGTCAAGTTTATCTCATATATATCATTTATGTATAATATATACAATATTGGTGCTAGTACTCCACCTTGTGGTAGCCCATATTCTGCTATTGTTGATGTACTAAGTATGTCGTTTATTCTTGTTTTTTGTGTTCTGTTTTTAATATATGTTTTTAGTAATTTTAAATTTGTGTTTCTTATTCCAAGAGTTTCCATTTTCTTGATCAATTTGTCTTTGTCGATGGTGTCAAAAGCTTTTCTCATGTCTGTAAATATTGGTATTACATATTATTTTTCATCCAGCATTTGTGCTATGTGTTGTATTATGTCAGTTGTTATACCCATTGTGTTTGAATTTTTTTGAAATGCATATTGTCTTTTGTTTATTACGTTATGTTTGTTTATGTGTGTCATTAATCTGTTATATATTGCTTTTTCTGTTATTTTGCTTAACACTGATATAAGCGATAGCGGTCTATAATTTTCTAATTTTGATTTTTCTCCTTTTTTGTGTATTGGTTTTATAATTTGTTTTTTAAGTATTTGTGGATATTTACCTGTTTGTAGCATTTTATTTATTAATTTTTTCAGTATTGGTGCTATTTTTTTTTTATAACTTTTATTACGTCATGGGTTATTTGATCTTCTCCTGGGGCGCTTCTTATTTTTAGTTGTTTGATTATATTTTCTATCTCTTCTTCTGTTGTTTTGTCAAACGTAGCTTCTTCTTCTATTCTTACAGTTGTTATTGTTTCTCTGCCATCATTCTTCTAAATTTTGTTTGCCAAGTTTTTTCCCACTGTTGCAAAGTAGTTATTCAGTTCGTTTGATATGTCAATTTTATCTGTTTTTTTTTTGTCCGTGTTTTGTTATAATTTCTGTTATTTCTTGTTTTGTTTTTTTCTTTGTTTTGTTTAACATACTATTTATTTCCGACCATTGTTTAGCTTGATTTCCATTTGCATTTTTTATTTTGTTTTTGTAGCAATTTTCTTTTCTTTCCTCAATTTTGTTCTCTACTTCCTTTTTTTTTTTCTTTAATATTTTTTTAATGACATCATTGTTTGGATTTTTGATGTATCTCTCTTGTGTTTTGTTTCTATCTTTTATCATTGTTATTATTTCCATATTTATTTACTCATTGTTTTCTTTTCTTTTTATTTTCGTTACTTCTGTATTTCTTTTTATTGTGTTTTGTAATATTGTTGTCAAAATCAGTTACTGTTTTATTATCTATGTTTTAAAATTTTTTCTTAATTTTATTGTAGTTTATTTTATTTTTTAGAACTTTTACATATTTTGTTTCTTTACACATTACGTTCCATTCAGTAATTACCGCATTATGATCTGATAATGTTAGTTTTTTAACTTTTATTTTGCTGTTGTTATCTTTTATATTTGTTATAACGTGATCTATAATTGTCCCAGGTTTATCTGCGTTATTTCTTGTTACTCCTTCTTTGTTTATTTTATTTAAAATATAGTGACCATTTTCTACAATTATATTTTTGTAGTTGTTAGTTATATTGTTATTGTCTCTTAAATTTATGTTTATGTCGCCTAGTATTATATTTTTAGTACTAGTTTTTGTTATGTTATATGTCTATAACTTTTAAAAAGTCATCGTATTTTGCTGTCTGCGGTTTATATATTGCTGTTAAATGTATATTGGTTTTATTAAGTTTTATTGTTAATATTTCAGTATTTTTTTCTGTTCGACTTTCTTGTACTGTAGTTGTTATTCCGTTTTTTATATATATTGCAATACCTCCACCTTTCATGGGTCTATTATTAAATATAGCTGTATAATTTGGAATTTGGAAGTATGTTTCTTCGTTTGTATATATCCATGTTTCAATTATTACTATGATATCTGCTTTGTACACTTTTAGTATTGTTAGTATTTCATCGAATTTGTTTCTTATACTTCTTGCGTTGTGTAGGTATATTTTTAATTTGTCCATTTTAGTTATCGTTATATATATATATATATATATATAATTTTTTTTTTTTTTTTAATATTCTTCTTTGTTTAACAGTTCTTTGACATGTTCAATTTCATGTATAACTATTGGCTTGTCTTCTTCTGTTTTTCTTACGAGTATTCTTTCTTCTTTATACCACACCCATTTGTAACCTTGCTTTTTTAGTTTTCTTGCTTCATAGAATATGCTGTTGTTTTCGTATGTAAGTTGTTCCGTAATGTATATATCTTTTTTTCCTTTTAATCCACATTCATCGGCTTTGATTGACCCTTTTTTTTTTTTTTCTATTATTTTTTTTTTCTTCTCCTGATTTGAATTTAACCAGTATTGGTGCATCAGGATTCTTGTTATTTATTCTATAAGCTTCAACGATATTATTTTTTGGAATCTCAGTATTAATATTTGTAAATATTTTTGCTACTATTTCTTTTATATCTTCTTTTTGATGTTGTTTAGGAATCCCTGCTATCACAATATTATTTTTTATTTTATCTTGTTCGTATTCGTTAACTTTTTCTTCTAGATCTTTTATTTGTTTTTTCATTTCAATATTTTCCTTTTTTATATTTTTAAGAGTTTTTTTCATTTCCTCATTTTCTTTTCTTCCTTCCTCAAATTTTGCTGACATAAAGTCCACTGCCTTTTTTAGTTCTTCCAGGCTTGTTTTTATTCCCTCATCTTCGTTATTCTTTTGTTGTTTTGGCATTATAATTTTATTCTAATTTTGTTTTATTTTTTTGTTTTTATCGATTTTTAATTATTTTTTATTAATATTATATTTGATAATATATTATTTATTTAATTTAAATTATAATTAGAGATTAAAAAAAAAAAAGTTTTACTTATCCGAGCTTCGATCTCGTGTCTGAGTATGACAACACAGTACACGCTGCGATTTTTTGCGATTTAAAAACTCTTTATTTTCTATTATGTACATATTTACAAGAAGCAAATTAACGGTAATAACAAATTAAACAATATGACTCCTACCCAAAAAAACTTGGGGCATTCTTATACAAATTATGTTAACAATATTTACATTAATAATAAGATACAACTAAAGAAAGAAAAGAAAACTTACAATTCAATTTTGGGTAATTACAATTATTTACAGATTTTAAAATTATTTTACAGGGAAAGCTTCAAAAACCCTGCTTTCGAAAATTATCTATTTGCCTTTCTTATAAAGGCTGGTTGAATATAGGCAGCCCTTGATAAGTCAGCCTATGTTTTGGATTAATGTTTGATGCTCGTCGGTCGGTGATTGTCCTTGTTAGTCGGTTATGTTTCAGTTGTGTGAGATAGAATTCTTGTGACTGTACATTTATGTAGTCACTAATTCTTGGTATGTTTGAAATGTCATGAAGGTCATCAATTTTTGTGTATAGGGTCTCGATTCAAAATTAGTCTCAAAAGTTTATTTTGGTAAACTTGAAGTTTCCTAATGTGTGTTTTTGCAGCACCGCACCAGATTGGTGCTGCATATGTTATGATTGGTCTAATGAGAGCTGTATAAATCAATCGTTTGTTGGTCTGATTGAGCTTACTGGTTTTGTTCATCAGCGGGTAGAGTACTCGAAGTGCTCCGTAGCATTTCACAAGTGTACTGTCTATGTGGTCTTTGTAAGTTAGTCTTTTGTCCATCTTTACACCTAGATATTTGACGCTATTCGACTCTTTCACAGCGCTACCATGCAGTTTTAGTGGTACAAACACTTTTGTGCCGGTTAATTTTCGAGAAAATGTGATGGCTTCTGCTTTGGCAGCATTTAGCTTAATCTGCCATCTCTCAAAATATTTGACCAGCACATCAGCGTGTATCTGTACCTGCTTACTTGACACAATAGCATTGTGCGAGTGAGCGTATATTGCTGTGTCGTCGGCGTAAAGTGCTGTCTTTGTCTTAAAATTTGTCGGCATGTCGTTAATGTAGATGTTAAACAGCTTGGGTCCCAGAATAGAACCCTGGGGTACCCCGGCTGCAATAATTTGTGAACTTGATATGCTTTCATTAACTTTGACCTTGAACGAGCGCCCATCAAGGTATGATTTGATGAGTGTAATGATGTTGTCCGGAAAATGGTAATTAATGAGTTTGTAAATGATACCAGTTTGCCACACTTTGTCAAAAGCTTTCTCAATGTCAAGTAGCAGCATTGTTGTCACATGATTCTTATTAAAATTTGTAAGAATATCATGTGCAATACGTACTACTTGCTGGGTGGTGTTATGTTTGGCCTTAAAGCCAAACTGGTGATCGTTTATGACCTTGTGTTTACGATCATGTCTGTCTAAACGATCCAGTATAACTTTTTCGGCTAGTTTACCCAGAACATTGAGTAGGCTTATTGGTCTGTAATTTATTGGCAAAGTTTTATCCTTGCCCGGCTTTGATATAGGTATGATGATGGCTGACTTCCATACTTTTGGAAAATACGAAAGTTTCAGCATGCTATTTATGATATGTGTCAGCTGTACTATGGCCTTTTTTGTGAGGTTTTTTAGTACAGCGTTGGTGATTGTGTCGGGTCCGGGTGCTTTTCGTGAATTCTGTTTGGTAATGAATGAACGGATTTCCCTAGGACTTGTCAGTTGTTTATAATGAGCTGTTAGTGGTATATCTACATTATTTAGATATTGCTGAACAGTCTCCTCTATTAAACTGTGTTTGTCGTTGTTAGTGGCGTCTAGTCTGTGAACCTCCCTAAAAACTTTAGCAAGAACTTCAGCTTTGTCGTGATCTGGCATGACGGTTTCGCCTCCGTGTTTAAGAGTGGGCATCGGATCATGCTTAGTTTTTAGCGATTTTGTCAATTTCCACAAAGAGTTGTCTCTTGTGGAAAGATTCTGTAATTTATTAGTCCATCTGTCGTTGTTAAGTCTGTTAATTGTCGCCTTAATGAGTTTGTTAAGTTCATTAAGGTTTTGTCTGTCTACTGGATTTCTTGTCCGTTGCCATGTCTTTCTGGTACGGTTTCTTATATTTATAAGTTGTGAAACTTTGCGAGAGATTATTACTTTGTACGGGAAAAATGTCTTTTTTCGTACAGTTTTGTCTCTAGCACTTTGAATGGCTTCTGTCAGTTTAACTGTTTCAGCGTCAAGTTCATCAGTTGATTGAATGTCATTGTTTATTAAAAGTTTTGTGTCTAAAATTTTGCGAAAATTTGTCCAGTCTGCGTTTTTATAGTCGTATACTGTTTTTGTAACTTCGTTTTTGACGTGCCTCGGTAAAGAAAACAGTACGGGGTCATGGTCAGAGTCAAGTTCTTGTACAGTCCGTGCTTGTAAACAGTCTACGTTTTTAATAACCGCCAAATCAATTGTTGTTGGTGTCGACCCGTTTGGTGGAAAGTGGGTAGGGTCATCCGGATGATTGATAATGCAGGGATAATGTTGCGTGAAATGAAAAAGTCTGTTTCCGTTTGTGTTGTTTTGGTGACAGTTCCATGTGTAATGCCTGGCATTAAAGTCTCCTACAACTATCACTTTTTGTCCAACGTCAAGTAAGTTGCGTAAGTCTTTGTCTGTGAACTTATTCAATGGTCTGTTATAAATTGAAAAAATGATTGTGTTGTCGGCGAGTTTGATAGCAGTATGCTCTAAGGTCGTGTCGATGATGTTATTGATGACTATGTGCTGAACAGAGTTTTTGACAAGAATGGCCACCCCGCCGTATCCGTCAGCTCTGTCGTTTCGAATGCAAGTGTATCCTCGAATTTGAAATTTTTGCGATACCTTGAGCTTTGTCTCTGAAACGGTCAGGACGTCAATGTCCATTCTTGTCAGAAACTCTCTCAAAATAGCTTTTTTGGTCGCAAGACCGTTTGCATTCCAGCCACAGACAAGTAAATTATCCATGACTGCGCTCAAGTTTGGCATAAAATTCCGCCATAACGTGGAACTTGTCTGTGACTGAATTGCACCGGTCTAAAAGTGAGTTAAGTTCCCTCACAGCTCCCAGCATAAAATTTAAATCTACTTTAGAACTTAAAATAGCAAATTCATTCTGCAGTTCAACAAATGTATTGTTGCTAGGTGCTGCTTGGTTACTTACGTCTTGAGATGGCTGGGTGGGGTTTGGAGCATTCCAGTTGAATGGTGGACGCAGTTGTAGTGTGGAACGTGGCGGTGGTTGCTCCTGCTGTTGCCAGTTGCTCCATCTTGGTTGTGGAAATTCCTTATTGCTGGTGCCGTTGTAGCCTGGTGATGTTTTTGGTGGTGCTGCTGCTTTTGGCTGGCGTTTGTTTTTCAGCTTGTTCAGGTATACCGAGCATTTAGAGTAGTTGGCAGGGTGTTCTTCGTTGCAATTGGCACACAACGGTTTTTCTTCCAAAGGCTTTGTACATTCGTACGTCCAATGTTCTTTTGCACATTTAACGCAACGTGGTTGAACGTTGCAATTGGACGTTGAGTGCCCCCATTCTTGACACCTACGGCATTGCGTAATTTCTCTGGTATTACGATACCTTTCCCAGGTCACACGTGTGTGTAGCAGATATTTACAGTCGGTATTTAATAGGCTTGCGGTAACGTCTTTATTAGTTATGACCAAATAATAGTTGTCTGTCATCAGTTTCATCTTAAAACATTTTGTTGCCCCTATTTTGTTTTGATGCAGACCTTGTAAAATTTCTTCTGGCTTCGTATCATCTGCAAAGCCTTTAGCAACAAAGGCATGACTTTTTTCATCTTTTTTTGTAAAATAATGGAACTGTACATCTTGAGATTTAAGGTCTGCTTTCATTTGCAGCCAATCATTAGTATTTGTGGTTTGTATGATAGTACTGTTTTTTGCATGTTTAATATGAAAGTTATTGTTAGTAACTTTTTTTATGTTTTCTACTAGCTGTTTATGATTATGGCTTTTACCGTGTATAATAATCGGGGGTACATATTTATTTTCCGATTTTTTGGGAGTTGCGGGAGCTTGTGGGGACGGCTGCGTTGTATCTATGCTTTCAGCGTCCATATTGCAGTCCGATAGAACACTGTAACGATTTTGAAGCGGCAATGGTACGTTTTCTGGTTTATTATTTAAATTAGTTTTATTTTTGTAAATAAAACTATATTTATCTACGTCACTGGTAGGCATTTCTGCAACAAGCTGATTTTGTGCAGTATTACTGCAGCTTGCAATTAGGTTGATATTATTTGAACCTATATTATTCATTTCTGAATTTATTTCAGTCGTTTTATTAACAATTTTATTTTGTAGAGATAAATCTTTGTTTGGTTTTGTTAAACCTTTTAATCTATCTACATTTATTTTTGCTGGTGTAGCAGCTTTTTTCTTCGCCGCTCGAGTACGGTTATTTCTTCCCATATCCCGCTGCGGCCGTTGAAATGTGTGCTCGTCTTCCGTCTCTGTCAGCGTCGCGTCAGAGACAATCTCAACTTCTCTGTCACTCTCCGTGGAGTATTGTCGCTTGGTTGATTTGTTTGCAATTTTATTTGGAGTTGAAGAATTGGATTTATTGCTCATATCTAACACTAATTGAATAAACTTTATAAGGGACAAGCAGAGGGCTTGTCCCTTAGTAACAAATAATTTGCAATTAATCCAGTGGCGTACTGAATTAATACAAAATAAAACTAAACACTTTTACTACTGAATTTTGAAACGATTCTCGTTGCGTATAAACTGTCAAAAGGCCTTTACTCTCGCGCTGCTAGAGTAAGACTCCAGTACACGCTGCGGTTCTTCGCTGTGCGCCACAGAGGTATTGTTTTCAAAAATTCAAATAATTGATTTAAATTATTTTAATAATATTTTTATTAGTTTGTTTTGTTTTCTTTGCTCTCTTTGGGGTTATGTTTTATTACACTTTATTTTGATTTGGTTTTATCACTTTTCCTTCACTATCACGCTTTTATTTAATTTCCACTATATTCTCTGTATTTTATTTATTGACTATATCTATTGTTTTTTATTTATTCTTTTCTTTTTCGATTATTTATTCAATGTATTTAAATGTATGTATCTACTTGTTCAACACGTACAACTTTTTTAATCATACGATATTTCAATTTTCGTATTATAAAGAAATTTCCAATAAGAAGTTCCAATTTGAATAGCAGGCTATTTGGGCAGATGTCAATTTTTAAGCTATTATTTTTTGACATTTGATAAGTAATAACTACGTTATTATTAAAAATGGAACGATACACGTTTTAACAACGCATTGAAATGATTAAAATTCATTACAAAAATGGTGAAAATTTCTCAGTCACAGTTCGCAAAACTAAAACACTTTTTGGTCGTCGTCAAGCACTTTTTCGGCCGGCAATAGTAAATCTGGTGGAAAAATTTGAGCTGTTGGGACAAGTTTGTAATGTGAAAAATTGAAACCGTGTGCATCGTTCAAGAAAACATGAGAATATTGCTGATGTAGCCCCTAGTGTTGAAAAAAACCCAGGTTTGTCGATTCCTTGTCGATCTTTGGAACAGACATTCCTCAAACGACATTACACTGTATTTTGCATAAAGACTAAAGTCTTAAGGCTTTTAAAGTTTAGTTAACACAAAAACTCAAACCGGTCGATCATCACAAACTGTAACGTACAACCGTAATCGTGGCGGTCATTTGTATAACATTGTTTTCAAATGTTAATGGCATACCTTTTTCTTTACAAAGAAATAAACATTTATTGATTTCTCTTAAAAAACATCCGTTTTTTTTTTAATATCAAAATGAATCTTCTTATTAGAAAACTCTATACTTAGTTTGGTTTTAATATTTTTTAGAGAGCGTTCCAGATGTGGTTATGGGTTTGATCATTATAGTATATAACCATCTAGTCGTATTGGGTATTAGTCTCCTAGATTGTATCATTTTTGAGTTGTTAGCAAAAAACACATTAGTCTTTGTAGTTACATTTTTAATATAAATATAAAAAATTAGATTGGTATCAACTTTTATTGTATAATATGTTTGTTACAATTCATTTCTTGAGTTTACACCATATTAGACAAAAGGTGTTACTACAGTTTTCTATTGCCTGAACAGTAGATGCAAAGTTAGTATTGTTAAAAACCTCTTCATTGTTGAAACAGGTTTTCACAAAAAAAAATTTAAGTTTTAAGTTCAGTAGTATAATTGCCTAATGTATAATTTGTTTGCAAAATTTTTATTTGTATGCATGGCTTGTCTTGTATCTCATAGTTTTAGTTAGCATGTACGATGTCAAAATAATTTTTTTTTGTTGCTAATTTTAAAATGTGATATTTTAGAATTACATAAATGCCACAACAACATAAAAATACCTTTGAATTTCAATGAATATTTGTGACTTTTAAGTCTCAGGAAATACTGAGTTTTGAAGTTTATTCTATTTGTCGATAGTATGGTTAAAAAAATCTCTCTTAAAAGTTTTAGAACCTACATCTTTGAACTGTTAGTGAATATTTGTTAGAATTCCTAGCAAGCCTTGTACTACGAGTAAATATTTGTTTAGATGGCAAAATGTCTTATATTTTGTTTGAATAATGTCTATTAAATTAAATTTGCAAAGATCTGCAACATTGCGCCTGTGTTGTAAAGTATCTAAGTCATTAGTCAATTTTGGATTAGCAATGATTCAAATAACTCGTATCGAAATAGAATTTAGAAAAAATAGTGTAGTTTCCAATGTCTCTCCCCATACTTGGGAACAATATTTAAAACAAAAACAAATATAAGTTTTATTTATGCAAAAGTTGAACAGAAGTAAAAAACTTTTTACATCTATTAAAAAAATTTAGTTTTCTAGATACTTTCTAAGCTATTGACAACATGGTCGTTTCAGAAAAGATTATGTGAGATTGTAACTCTTAGAAGAGAAACTGAGAAAGATTTAGGTATGGATTTGTTATTCAGTATTAAAGGAACTGATGCTACATCTGATTTGGATGTTGAAACAGTAAGAAGTTGAGTTTCTTAGAATTAAATCTGACTATGTTGGGAGTACTTTATTTAGATATTGTTTTGAGGTTTTTGTGTATAGGCGCTACATTTGTCAATGTGGTCTTTGAAAAGTATGAAGTATGAAGTATGAAGGGTGCTATCATCTGCAAAACTATGGATAGGATTTTTAGTTATTTGAAAAAGTTCATTAATGTAATAATAATGTAGAAATAAAGTTGGCTAAAGAACAGAATCTTGAGGATTACTAGCATTTATTATTTTGGGGTCAGAGTTAAAACCATTAACTCTAACAATAATGTTTCTATTGTCAAAAAAACTATTGATGAGATTTACAGTTTTTTTTTTTTATCAATGGAGTTTGTTGACAAGATTAGGATGTTTGTCTAAAGTAGAAATCCATTTGTGACTAACATAAATCATAAAATCTGTTGTCGACAGTTTTGATCAAAATTTATATTAAATATCTGAGATGAAGTTATTTTGTTCTAAGAACTTGACAATGTAAAAATTAATATATTTTATAATTTTTTTTGGCAGTTTGGCAGTTTGGGTCATACTTATGTTTTTTTTTTTTTAATAAGTTAAACAATTGCAGTTTTTCAACAATTTAAGAATGTTTTATTTTTGTATGATAAAGCATTTGCAAATGTTTTAAGAATAATAGGTGGTATTTTATCTATACCGCATGCCTTTCTGCTATTAAGTATAAGAATATATCTTTTGAAAACCCATTTCCTAAATTGAGTTAGACCTATTATTTTTTTACTAGCCGGCATTGTACAGCAATGAATTATAATAATAGAGCTAGATGCAAATTTATTAGTAACTATATTGTTTTGATTATTTTGAAGAGGGGGTATTTTACCTTGCCATAAATTTATTGTTTTATAAGTTTTTATGTTGTTTTTGGAAAGCTGAGAAATTTGATTAGGTATGTTTCTGTCACACCTACCTCTTTCAGATTGTATTGGATTGTCACAATAATTACGAGCTTACTTATAATTTTTTTTAGTATGTTTAGAACAATTACTGTTGTGTTGTTTTTTGTTTTGTATTTACTGCCTATTTTGTCTGAATTGAAAACAAGTACTTTTGTTTTGGTTTGATAACAGAAAACGGATAACGGAACAAATTTTTTGATGACATTTTGATTAGTTTTAATGAGATTTTCTGCTGCAACATCTGGATTTTGATAATATAGGCAATGGGTATCAAAATTATTAAGAATTTTTTTTAATTTAAAACTAGCAAATATACGTAGCGAACTGTTTGAGGTACGTTGCATTGCTGCCGCAGCGCGTGTTTGAAGACCCATCCAAACGTTGCAGCCGCTGCGCGCTTGTCTGTCTGCGCTATTGGAATAATGATAGATGAGGCAAACCGCGCCTGGTTTGGTGGTATTAGAAAGAAACGTTTTAAGAACAGAAGTAATAAGTGAATTATTAGAATTTCTTTAAGCTGCCTCAACATTATTTGTTGTAATTTCAGGAATAGTTAAAAGATATAAATCTAATTATCTAGCTTTACCAAGTAGTCTATTACAAGGAAAATTTGTAGGTTGTTGAATAAGTTGGGTAACATTATGGGAAGCAGCAAAAATCATGAAAATGAGTGATTTAACCATTCAGTATTATGTACATTAAAATTTCCTTACATTATTATTTTAGTTTTTCTATTATTACCTTGAAAAAGCCTGTTAATACTTTTAGAAAGATTTTCAAAAAAGTTTGGAATTGCTTTATTTGGAGAACGGTATATGCCAATTACAAAAATAGTCTTATCGGGAATGTTTAGTTTAAGAAATATGCTATTATAACCAATGCCAATCGAGAATATGCTTGTTGTTTGTTGATGGTCTTTAAGTTTTACATAGATCTCAATTTTGGTATAAATAACACCTAAGAAGTGTTTAGTATGTGTAAAACTGCAAAGTTTGTTTTAAAGATCTTGCATAGATGTTTTCAAATGGATAAACTCTGTCAACTTCTGGCAACTTTAAAGGTTCAAACGTGCCATTATCCCATTTTAAATTGCCTTAATTTAATGTGTAGTTTGTCTCTATTCAGTCTTTTTGCTTTTTTTTAATAAAAAAATGTTAATTTGGAATTATTTAATATGCCACCACAACATAGAAATATTTTCGAATTTTAACAATTAAAACCACACTTTTTGAAAAATAACATTAACACAAGAATAAAGCAGTCTGTGAATATTGATCTTGAATATTTGCGGATTATAAATTTTGGGAAATAATGAATTTGGAAACTTATCAAGTTAAAAAAATCTTTTTCATAAAGCGTCATTAAACATATAATGATTTGTTAAAAATGATGTTTGTGGGTGTGGATGACTACTCTTGGATAATCAAAGATAACGCAATGGCTTTACTAATAACAGATATATTGGAATACGACTGAATACAACATATGACATATCTACATATGACACTTGACATTTATATATATATATATGTGTTTACATGGTGTAGGTTGCGGTGAATCCACAACACTCCCCTGGAACGCAAGCCCAGATTTTGTTCTAAAATCGGCTTGTTTCTCCTTGTTTACCGCTTTGGTTAGGTAGTCCGCTATCATGTCGTTGGTAGGAAGATGAATCAATTTAACATGGTTTTCGGCAACCTTTTCCTTGACATGATGATACTTGGTTTCGATGTGTTTCGATCTCTGCTTAATTGCTTCGGATTCGGCCATGCTGATCGTTGACTTATTATCGCAAAAACAGGTGTTAATTTCATTTCTTTCGGCATGATCTCCTTCAGTAAGAGTTTAACCCAGGTCAACTCTTCTACGGCTGCTGAGAGTGCTATGTATTCGGCCTCTGCTGTGGAAAGAGCGACTGTCTTTTGTAGACGGCTTTTCCAGCATATTGCACCGCTTTGCAGCGTCACTATGTATCTTGTCACTGATCTGCGAGTGGATGGGTCGTTTGCCCAATCTGCGTCTGAATATGCTTTTAGGTGGATATCTTTGTTTTCTCCATTTCTCTTGTAGAGTAAGTTTATCTGCGTTGTCCCATTTAGATATTTGTAGATCCTTTTGACGGCGTTTAGGTGACATTCAAGTGGTTTCTTGGCGAATCGGCTCAAGAAAGTTGTAGCGTATGATATGTCCGGTCTGGTAATACATGCGAGGTACATCAAACAACCAATTATTTCTTGGTATAGCTGAATGTCTGCTTCCTTGGTAAATGTCTCGTCAAACTGTGTTCCAACTGGCATTGGAGTCTTCACTGGATTACAATCCGATAATCCGAAACGCTGTAGGATAGTGTTTATGTAGTCAGACTGATTTAGGCTGATTGTTCCAGTCCTTGCATTCTTCATTATTGTTATGCCAAGGAATTTTTTCACTACTCCAAGATCCTTGATTTTAAATGCTTGCGTCAATTTTGACTTGCATTCTTGAATGTGATTCTCGTTTTTATTTATTTTATATTAAAATGTCATCTACATATGTTATAATTATGACGATCTCATCTTTTGTGGTTTGGTAATAAAGACATGGGTCGGCAAAGCTTCGTTTGTAGCCCATTTTGGTTAGCTCATCATTAAGTTTGATATTCCACTCACGCCCTCCTTGTTTTAATCCATAAATTGGCTTTTTAAGTTTGCATACTTTTCTCTTCTCATTTTCATTCACGAACCCTTCTGGTTGGTGCATGTATATTTCGTCGTGTAAGTTGCCTTGCAGATATGCCGTTTCGACGTTCATTTGATGAATCTTGAAGTCCATTTTTGCAGCGAGTGCAAACAATGTTCGTATAGTTTCGTGTCGAATCACAGGTGAGTATGTTTCCATGTAGTTTATGCCCTGAACCTGTGAGCAACCTTTTGCTACTAGTCTCGCTTTGAACTTATCTGGCTTTTGTTTGTAAACCCATTTACAGTTCAAGATTTTAGCGTCCTTTGGCCTATCTACTAGTGTCCAAGTTTCGTTATTGTTCTGTGCTTGCATTTCATTTAGCATTGCTTGATGCCATTCATTTTTGTTCTCCCTTTCCAATGCTTCTTTGTAGGTGAGCGGATCTTCCGTCGATACATTACACGTGTACTTCGGCCATTTTTTTGGACATGGTTTCCTTGTTGATCTCCTTAATGCGATTTGCTTTTCATCAGTTTCCTCGCTGGAGGATTCTTCTTCACTTGGAACAAAATCGGAGTTTTCTTTTTCTTGTAATGTGTCCTCTTCAGATACTTCAATGGAGATGTCTTGATTTACATCATTTTGCTCTTGCTCGACTTCTTCATTTATTATTTTTTCTTTTTGGGACGGTACAATTTCTTCTGGGAGGAAGTTTATGTCGATAACATGAGTTGGTACATCATTAGTGTCATTAATATCACCTTCACTACAATTTCCAAAATCTCCTTCTAGAAATCTGACATCTCTACTTACGACGATGCGTTTTTCTTTTATCATCCAAACGCGGTAAGCTTTGCTTTCTTCGCTATAACCAACAAATGTTCCAAGATCTGCTTTGGCTTGCAGCTTGTTTCTATTTGGACGTTTATTTAAAACGTAAGCCTTGGTGCCAAATGACCTCAGATGTGTGATGACCGGTTTTTTCCCGAACCAGATCTCGTATGGTGTCTTATTGATACTTCTTGATATGCACCTATTTCGAGTATAATTAGCTGTTGCTACAGCTTTACCCCAAAAACTTGGTTGGCATTTCGCTTCAATTAGCACGCACCTTGCTGTCTCTATCAGTGTGCGGTTATTACGCTCCGCAGTGCCGTTTTGTTGCGGCGTATATGGTGCGAACGCTGATACTTCAATTGATAGTATAAGGTCAGACTTAGCTGTTTGGTCATTGTGATCCCACGACGCGGCCTCTGCTACTTCGGTAGGTTTTGCTGGGTCTGCTTCTGGTCTTCTCTTTGAGCCGTTCACATATTCCCATCCTCCGGTTTTGATTAGCAATGCCTGTGCCTGAATTTTCCAGGTGTCGTAATTGGATTTGTTCAATGGCTGGATCCTCGTAGTTGCGTTTATGGTTATTCCAATCCTATCGCACTTTCTTGCTTAATATTTGCATCTATCTGTTTATTAACTCTTCTGGGCCCATAACCTGATGTTTGTGGGTGTGGATGACTACTCTTGGATAATCAAAGATAACGCAATGGCTTTACTAATAACAGATATATTGGAATACGACTGAATACAACATATGACATATCTACATATGACACTTGACATTTATATATATATGTGTTTACATGGTGTAGGTTGCGGTGAATCCACAACAAAAAATATAACAGAACGTTTAATCAAATGTTTGTATTCATAAATACTCATTATCAATATTGCTCATTAAATTGTTTATTAAATATAACGCACTATTTTTGGTAACAAATCATTAAATTGACACATCTGTTTGATTTAAAAATGTCTAATTATCTGTATTAATTTACAACATTTGAGGTTTAATATTATAGGTTACCATACTATTAACTTATAAAAAACAAAAGTAAGTAAAAATTTACTAAATAATTTAACTATTGACAATTTATGAATATTATTATTTTTTTAATTTTTATTAAATTATAATGATCTGTTTGATAATGACTCATTATAAAAATGTTTATGAATACGGGCATTAGTCTTACATCTTTAAACTATCTTTAAATATTGATTAGAGTTTTACATAAAATGTCCAGTATGCATACAAAAATAGTTTATATTTAAAAATGTATTCTAAGAAGCTTAAAAACACTTTTCCTCAAAGTCTATTGTTACAAAAAAATATGCTTTATGTTTTAAACAATTAATAATATTAATTTTTAGTTTATAAACTAAATAAAACATAAAAATGTTTTAAAACTAACACACAGAAACACAAAAATAAACAAAACATAGACTATTGACTTTGTACATAACTATAAAATTTATAAATATTTTTGAGCTTATAGCTTAAAACATTGAAAACAGGAATAAATTGTACTTTTTCTCAATTAACACTAGGTTTGCTTCCTTCCAGCAAGCAAATATTCTTTTCTTTAGACATTTGTTTATTATTTGTGTTATGTTTATCTCATTTCTTTCTAGCTCTGTTTTTACTTTCTCCGCTGTTATTTTGCCCGGACCTAGTGCCTTGTTATTAAGTAGATTTCTTTTTATCCGTTTTATTTCTTTAACTATTGCAGCGACTGCTTCTGTTTAGTTAGCTATTTCTTCTGGTTCTTCTACATTTTTTTTATTATTTTGTTATATTATTTCTAGTACATAAAAAGTTACCCTTGCATATAATAATGTTTCTTTTAAAATATAAATAACCCACTTAGAAAATATAGCAAAAAAGAGAAGTGGTAAATGTAATGGCAAAGAAATACCTCCATAAGATGTGAAGGATGTGCTAACTTTACGTGCTATTTTTTTGATAATCAAATAGTTTTAACTTTTAAAACGTACAAATAAATAAGTTTTATATGTTTTTATGAAAAAGTTTATTTATACATATATCTGGTATATAAATAAACTTTTTTACAACGATTTTTATTTATTATTTTTTATTTATAACAAAATATTTAGAGGAGCATAAAGTGCACCTAGAGACAACTTAAATTATGAAAGATAAGGGTTAAGCTACTTAAAAAAACAATTTTTAAAATAAAATATTGTTTAAATTTAGTTCTTACTAAATTTGAACAATATTTTAGGAAAACTTATTCTTTGTACAAATAACTACAGGTATACAGTGTTTTGTAGAGGTTATCGATGTTTGTGAGGTCTTTGTGAGTCTTTTTGCACTAGATTTGTCGGTGGTGAAAAAGACAACTTGGTTTCTTTTTAATAGTAATCACAAACGGATTGTAGACTACTAAAACAGAAAAACGCAATTTTTGGCTGAGGTTATTATTAATCCGTCAAAAAAAATTAGTTAGTGGTTACTAAATTGATGTGACGAATGGAAGGTGTGTCTGTCAACAAACATTTGTCTACTTTTTGATTTGTTGTGTTTTTTGTTGACAAATTTATTGTTGGTGACAAGAAAGACAAGATTGTCACAGTATTTTTTATTGGCCATATTATCATATAAGAAAATTTATCCATAAACGGTTGTAGACTGAGCTCTGTGTAATATGTTGACTGTTTTCAATATTTTAATCTAAAAATACATCAATTTTATTAATATTGTTTGAAGTTGCAAAACAAAAATGCCGTTTAAAAAAAAATTACGAGCTATTTTGTATAATTAATTACGAGACAGTTCATAGTTGGCTTCTGAGCCATAAATTAGACTACGAGTTAATTTGTAATTGGCAATCTATGTGTTAAGTATGTGCCAAGATTGTAAAGGTATTTGGTTCTAGAATGTGTTTAGCAATGTTGTCTTTTTTTTAGCAAAATGTGTACGTCAAGATATAATTACTTTTCTAACAATTTTTAAATTTTAATAAAAAAATACATATTATTTTCATTTTTATTGTTTATTTATAGATATTTGGTGAGCTTGAAACAGAAAGTAAATTACACGTCTGAAAGAACTAAAATACACTTGGATGTTCTATAACGTATGATGATTTGGTGAACAAAAGATGGTTTTAGAAATCTATGACAAAGTTAACTTTGAATTAAAAATTACTAATAGAACTTTTTTTTTAAATACATTAGTTATTCCTGTTTAGCAGAACAAGTTTTTAATGACTAAAAACAAGTTTTTTGCACTACAGGTCTGCTGATCCTATTAGACTCTTCTAAAGTTTTATCCCTTTAGCAGCTCCGTCTCTTTGATCAAATCAAATTTTTTTAATTATTTTTAGCATCCTAATTTGATTCATTTGTGTTACCAAAGGTATAGTAATAATTTTGTTTGCTTTCTCTTTTGCAAGCTGATTTGCCATAATTTTTTTATTGTCTGGTTCTTTAGTATCCAACTCGATGGCAGTTATTTTTGCCTGAAAATCCGAGGCATGTATGTCCAGTGGTAGCAAAGTTTGTTTTTAGTAGTCTTTGTCTGCGAATTCTAGTTTTGGTGCCATTCTGGTCTCTGACCTCATCTGTGTACTATATACTTCTTTTAATTGTGCCAGGTATAGTAAAGTGGCGGTTATAATAGTAGTATTTTGTTCTTGTTTTTATTGCTCCTGCTATTAGCACACAAATTAGTCTCAGATATTTACCTAGTTTGTTGGCTGTACTCTTAAGGGTAGTTTTCCAATGCAAGAGCTGCATGTGAAATGATAGGTTTGACCATTATGTTGGTTGTAAAACGCACTCAAATTCTTATATAAATTTTAGAGCCGTCTGACACGAGACTGATTTTAATACAAGTGTCAGTACAATAATTTTAAGCGCCAATTATTTAAAAATATAATTTTATAATCCAGTGTTTTTGGCGACATATATATACACATTGACGGATGTATGTGTCAATTATTTAGTAAGATTTCATCCAAAAAATTAGAACCTGTTCTAAATTCTTGCTTAAAAGCTTGCTAAATATTTGAAAAATTGGCGCGCAAAATTAATGTACAGACACTTGTATTAAAATCAGTTTTGTGTAAGACAGCTCTAATGTATTTCAGAATCTTATGATTTATATGTAATCAATTTTAGTAGGTAGTGGAAACCATTACAAATTCATCGCAAAAACTTATTTTTTTTAAATTATATTGTAGCTCATACTTTAATTAATTAACTTTACTTAAACTTAGTTTTAATGAGATTGACCATTTTTAATAATTTATACATTTCCTAAAACTATTTATGGTATTATAATGTAAAAGTAGAATAAATAAGCAAATAATTTTCTAATCTTATGAATGTAAAACAAGCACAATACAATCGGCAAGTTTGCTGTTTTTGTAATCACAAAGTTCAAATTTAGTCTAAGATACTATAGTTTAAACTTTTTGGCAAATTTATGTATGTTCGAATGGCTTTTTTATTTTTATTTAATTAGGAATACAAGTATCTTTTATTTTTAACGGCGGCGGCGTAAATAAACATTGGCTAAATACTCATTTTACTATCATTGATGTTACAATACATTAGACCCAATGGACACTTAAAAAACGGATAGCTTAGTAGTAAAGCACAACTTAAACTAAGTTGAACAAAAATAAACATGTTTTTGCGTATCATACGTAGTACGCGTACCATAGTTTCGAACCGCTAATAGTGAATGCTTAGCTATTAGGATCACGGTTGTGCAAAATGATCGCGCACATTGAACTGTTTTAAGACAATGGTATAAATACAAGTTCTTGCCTTTATTCCAAAATTTTATTAATCATTACTTACCACACGTTTAAAAAACGTTAATAACTAATCATCAAATCTAATGTAATTTTTTTTTTATTTTCAGGTAAGCACTTAATAATAAGACAGTACTTATACATTTTAAGGTAAGAAATATACTAAAATTATTTATCTCATAATTACAGATTTGTTTGGTTATTTTCTAGTTTGTATATACAGGGTGTTTAAAAAAAATGTAAAATATTAAGGAGGTGGTAGTACGAACCACAACAAACAAAAATCTTAATAAACATAGGTTGCTATAGCAACGGTTTTGGAGATATGAAACATTATATATTTTTATATATTTTTACTATTTTTACAAAGAACAGAATTATACAAGATGTTGGAAGTGCTCTCCTTTTATTTTTAAACAGGCAGGACATCTTTGTCTGAAGGACATTTGTACTTTTTCTAAAACTCTTTCATTGGTTTGGATTTTTGGCACTTTTTATTAATTTTAGACTGCAGCTTTTTGAGGCTATTTACAGAAGAAGTATACACTAATAATTTCAAATATCCCAAAAAAAATCAAGAGGGTTTAAATCAGGTGATCTAGCTGGTCATAAAACTGATCAGTCTCTTCCTACTGATCTATGTGAAAAAGTTTGGTCTAAATGCTCTCTAACGGCAATCAAAAAATGAGCTGGAGCATCATCATGCTAGAACCACATAAGTTGTCTGTGAGCCAAAGAAATGTCATCCAAAAGATTATACCTTGTGTTCTGCAAAAAGTTGAGGTAAGCATCGCCTGTCGCCTACAATACCCATCTAAATGTTTAATGAAAAACGTGTCTGATGTCCACATTCAATTACAGCATGGGGATTTTCATCGGCCCAACGATGTGCATTATAAAAATTAACAACTCCATTTTGTGTGAATACGGCTTTATCCGTAAAAAGAATTTTGGCAGTTTCGGGTCTTTAGCATCCTTGCGAAGAAACCAGCAATAAATAATTAAACGTGTCTGATGATCAGTTAAATTTAAGGCTTGAACTCGTTGTACATAGTATAGATAGAGCAGCTGCTCGTGGAGGGTTCTCCAAACAAGAGTAGCACCAATTCTTACCTTGGCTGATATTCTCCGCACACTCGTCTTTGGGTTGTGCTCAATTCGTGCTACTATTTCTTGTTCTGCTCTAGGATTAGATACTGGCTTTGGTCTGCCGAAAAGATAGCACTGATTTTGGAGTGAACCGGTATTTTTCAATCTTTGGTGAATTCTTCTAATCATGAAGAAATCTGACAATTTGGATAAGCTTCTACATAAAAACGTCGCGCTTTAGTGGAAATTCCATTAGCACGACCATACATGAAATGCATGTCGGCTAGTTCTGCATTACAGTAATCAGCTGTAGCAATGAAAACTTGTGCATTAACAACAACTGTCAAATACTCAATGTTTATTTTACAAAACATCAGCCAACTTTTGCAAAATAAAAAATGGATGGAAAATAAAAATAAAAATAAATAATGTTCCATATTTCTGAAACCGTTGCTACGACAACCCATGTTTATTAAAACTTTTGTTGTTTGTTGTAGTTCGTACTACCACCCCCTTAAATATTTTACATTTTTTCTGAACACCCTGTATAAATATAAAAATGCTAGAGTATTAATCACTCTATTTGAAATATGAATTTTGCAAATATTTGCATATTTCAAATGCAAACTTTTATTAAACTTTTCTAACAATAAAGCTGCAAATTATCGATCAGTATTATTATTAAGCGGAGGAGTACCTTCAATGGGAATTTAATAATGAATGTGGTATTGGTGGAATTAACATTGGATACGATACACAAAGGATATCCGTGCAGCTATTTAATAGTTTAATATCATCAAGTGACTTTAGCTACTATAATATAATCTGGATCCATTAATAATTCTAATTGAAGGTTACGATATAATCAATAATATATTCTTCTAAATATAATGTGACATATATAAGATGAATTAGTAGTGGCATGTATACATAATTAAGGCTGCAATTATAAGTTTTATTTTTGCTTAGTCGTGCACTATGGAAATTTATGCACATTTTAATCTCGATGAAGGCTTCTCAAGGTTAGAATGCAACATGTTATAAATAAAAATTGTGATTAATTATGCTATATTATAAAAAGGATATTAGATTGCTTTTAAGTGATAGTGTAATGGATTTATATAGCAGACAGTTAATGGACATATATAAATTACGGTCATCAGTTTGTAAATTATTGTCTACCTTGAAACCTACAATATTTGAATTTGAGTAAAAAAAGATGATTTAGTATATAATTCTCTAATCATAAGCTCCACAAATTATTCCAGAATCTACTTATAATAAGTAGTCACAAACATAATCTGAAAAAAATATGGTTGAAACTTTTGATGCAATTAAACTTTTGCTTCTTCTTTTTTTTTTGGCAGAAGTTGCAAGCGATTATCATATTTTTTTAAATGTCGTGAACTGAACATAAATTACAATTTAACTTTTGTCTTTTATGTTGTTGGAAGCATTTTTTTATTTCATTAGTCGGATCAGATAAAATTCGCTTTATCAACGCGTCGTTAATATTATATACGAGCTTTGTAGTTTAACGGGGATGTAAATGCAGCAGCCAAACGATGCATGAAATTATTGTAATCAAAAGTTATAGCTGTATAAAAGGAATGAGTTTTCTCAAGTGTCTGGTGGTCTATCTATGATTAAGTATACGAATATTTGAATGTTTCACAGAATAGATATTTGTGATTATTATGATTATAAATAATAAAACTAATTTACTTAATTTTTTATTTTGTTAATTAATTAAACTTAATTCAATTAATTATTAAATCGATTTATTATTTATTTATTACGAAGTACAGAAAATAATAAATACGTAAATCAAACTCAATTATATTTGAATAAAAAGTTATTAAAAAAACAAAATAGAAACTTCATATACATATATTAATATATGTAATGTAAAATCTATTTAAGAAGGAAATGAAATGCAATTTAGTTATTATTATTAAGCTAGAAATAAGTTTTCAAAGAAGGAAGCTTCTTGTTGAATGAAAAATTTGAATTTTATGTGACTTTAAAAAGCACTCAAAACTTTCGGTTATGATTTATAAAACGCTACCCTTTTTTCTTTAAAAATAGTTTTATTGAAATGTTAATGTCGTGCATATTAAAATCTGTTTTAATAGAGCTTCAAGATCACATTTTAATTGAATGTATTTATAATAAGTAAATGGAGTTTTAAAATGGAGAATAAATTACTGATTTTCTTTGTTTATTAATCGAAAATCAATATTTAATTTGCCATTAGTTAAAATATAATAAAATCAACTGGTCAATTAAAACAATATATTAACAGATATTAAACAGAATAATTAAATTAAAATTTTATCATAAGTTAGTCTAAAATTTAGTGAAGACCTATGTTAATATATGCAGGCTCTATATAGTCGTAAGTAATAATCTTAGGATATCCTAGGGTTTGGAGTATTTGTTGACTTTTTTGTCTGTCTACCACTTTTCAGTGCGTGGTAGGTGTTTGCTTTTAGTAGTAGTAAGGTCTTTGAGAAGTGAAGCGGTTCATGATCTATAGTTTGTCCGCGTTAAGACTGCAGTGATGGGAGTGGTTTATAAAGTCAGTGTCACACAACTGTAATTGCAATATGTCCTCGTTGGTATTATAATACAGCTAACTTCACTTTGTTTATTATATTATAATAAAATGATTTTAAATTATTTAAAAACTTTAAAGCAGAAACATTATAAAATGAATTAATAATTTATTCAAAATCAGTCAATCGAATCACAGCGGCCAAGGGTCAAGAAACATTATAGTTTATTGCTTCTTAATTAAATATTAATATGTTTAATAGAATTGTATATTAATCACTTTTAATACTTAAATTTATTAAAACAATTCCTAGAATTGCATGACGTTTACTCATATTTAAGGTTTTGAGGTTATACTGTACGTCAGCAACAAAAAATTGTAATTTAAAGTTGAAATACATATAATTATTTACAAATGCGTTAACCTAGTTACAATAACGCAAAAATCAATAAATATTAAATAGTAAAAATTGTTAAGTAAATTTATTCAATTACAAGTAGCTTTGTTTTAATCTGGTAGATATTCTATTGTAAATTGGGTAAGCCTCTAAGCCAACCAGAGCATTGTTTTTCAGTTGCCATAACAACTGCTACTGCAGTCTTAACGCAAACAAACTATAGGTTTTATAGGTATAATGATTGATTCGTTGTTCTAACAGTATTGTTATTTATTATTGGAGTGTCTTTTTATTTAACTCACTTTAATGTTATTTTCACATGCTGCTGGAGTGATCGTGACATTCTAATATTAGCTTTGCTGTAATCTTAGGTTTATTTGTAACTAGTGTTTGGCTGTCTATTAGAGTTTGATTATTTTTTAAAATATTTTTTAGATTATTATTTCTGTTGCCCTAGAGATGATCTCGGCTACCTCTGATTGGAAAATTGTTGTGTGCATTTACGGTTAGGATATTGAAGCATCTGTATCTTGCCAGTAAATTTCTGCTCTAAAACTTTGAGATGTTTTAGAGTCATTTTTGTAGATTTGTAGGAGTTTATCCTTATCTAAGTTTTGTTGTTTCTGCATTTGTTTATTAAAGCGTTTTTAAAATACAAAATAAGATGCAGAGGTGTTTTTTACAGCTTTTTTCAGGAGAAATATTGTTCAAAAGTTTAGTTGCATTAAACCTTCTCAACGTGAAAAAGGCAAGCACCGCATTGCCCCCATAGCTGCAGTTAATAATAATAATAATAATAATAATAATAATACTTTATTTACGGTTAATAAAAAGAACCATTTACATCATTATGTACATAAACAATGACAAATTACAAACAATAAAGACTTGAAATGGAAGAATTACTAGCAGCTCTTGGCAATCAATCTAGGACATTAAAAACAAAAAACATCTGCTTTTTTGCGCCAAATTTTCTGCAGCGGAAGGTTATATTGCAATGCAATGAGGTTAAAATTGTAATTTTTGGATAAAATGCCTAATTTATACAATAAAAAATGAAAAAAACTGTTTTGAATGCGTTTTATATTGCAGATATGAATGCTGTAGAATGAGCACCAAACTGACGGAGCGTACTCTAAATGAGAACGTATCAAGGCGCAATAAAGTAGTTTGAGTGTGCTTGGAGATAGTTTAGTTGACATTATGTAATCAAACCACATTTTTATAACTCAATTGTACATATAGTTTATATGCTTTGTTATTAATAAGACACCATGAATGAACAGAATCCAAATTATTTTGCAAACTAATGCAATCGTCAATAGCTGTTTTTTTTTAATAAATTTCAAAATTGTCAGCAAATAAAACATAAAACAAAGAATTAATAGAATAAACAAGATTATTAATAAAGAGTATAAACAGAATTGGTTTACAATAAGATCCTTGAGGAAGCCCAGATACACAATTGGTTGTGATAAAAAGTTATTATTTTTCACATACTGAGTACAAATTTCCAAAAAGCTCGACAACCACGCAACACTAGATTTATGAAAACTCAAAGCTCAAAGCTTAGCAATCAATTCTATTGTATTTGACCAGTTACAATTTGATCAAATATCTTAGGAATAGCAGACTGGATGCATATATTTCTATATTTAGTAATATTTTCTTTAGATCCAAATTTATGCAGACATAATGCAAATGCACCGTCCGGTCCTGTGCTAAAGTTACATTTAAGGTTCTCAATCCCTTTAAATACATCCAACAATCTAATTGAAAATGCTCTATGTAATACGTTTTTCTTAAAGTCAAACAATGGAATTGATAGAATTTGTGTATCATAAACAGAGGAAAAGAATTCAGCAAAACTATTAACATAGTCATCTCCGTTACTGCAAGTTTTTTGTTTTTAATACATTGTAGCTGGAAAATCATTAGTTTTTCTAGTGTCACCAACAAATTTTTAAAAGTGTTTAGGGTTAATTTGAATGTTGATTTCTGTTTGAGTAATATATTGCTTGTCTAGACATGTACTGAGACTTTTGAACGTAGTACGAATTGATTGAAACTCGTTATAATCGGACAAAAGTCTTAAAGATTTATAACGTTTATGAACAGTTTTTTTGAGTCTAGTAAGTAAAATCAATTCTTTATTAAACCAAACTGGAAAATTGTTTTCACGCTATAGTTTTTTAGGGACAAGGCAGTCAATAGCAAAATACAACACCGAGTGAAATAAATTAAAGCAATTATCAACATTACAATTATAAAAAAAGGCGGACCAATCAACATTCAGCCAAAAAATATTGATTGCGTTAAATTCGGCAATTTTAAAATTATTAAAAACATAATTACACATTAAAATACCACGGCTAGTATTACATTTTACATCTATCACATAAAGATTATGATGTTGGCTAAGTTTTAACAAAACATCCAAAACATTAATTACAAAAATATCACAGGTATTGGAAAAACATTACATCATCACTAGAGCTCGGATTTATATTTATTTACACGTTTTACTTAATATTATATATATCAAGCTAGTAAATTGTATAGATACGTTTCGTTTAGAAACAAACCCAAATACCAAGTTTTATTGCGCATATAATTTATTATTTTAAGTTTTTGCCGCATAAAAACTTATAATCCATATAATTGCATTTACCAGCATATAATCGCATATAATTGCATATATAGTGAATATTTTTATTATAATAATTTATTATAGTAAAAAGTCAGTAAGAACAATATAATTTTTAAATTACGTTATTGGAGGCTCGGACGCCACTGGCACATTGCAATGTACAAAAGCACAGGGAATCCCCGTCAATTACAAGAGCGTACTGGGAGTGGCAATGTCGAGAGGAACTATGCTGCTGTGCTGTGCAGTGTGCTGTGCATTGTCTTCGGAAATTCAAGAAGAACGCACAATTTTTGTTTTTTTACAAAAACGTTCTTACCGATAAACAACATAGTTTCACTATGAAACAATAACCTTAATTTAATTTAATAAATTCAAATTTTGAATTTTCTTGCTTTTTTAACCGCATATAAAATCAATATTTGAGAAACATTACCATATATATTTACTTATTTTTGACGCATATAAAAAAAATATATTGAGGTTTTTTAGCGCATATAAATCCGAGGCCTAATTATCACATTGAACGCAGTTTAGGAATGCATAACAGTTGGCAACAAAATGAGCAGAATAATTGTAGTTACAAAAAACACTTATGCCTAATTTATCATTTACCCATGCCGCTTCGGGTAGGTTATAATCGCACAGTGCAATTAGTTTACTGCCCGGATATTTGCCAGTAATAGATTCATCAGAATAACAATGATCTAAATATTTATCACAATCCGAGTTAGATTGTAAGTAAACTGCACTAATAATATATGATACAAATTTAAACTTAACAACTACAAACAAATATTCAACAACAAGTTTTAGTAACAATTAAGACACCTTCTACCTCTAGCTTAAGGCTTAATAATGAAGAGCAATCTAAACAAACTGTAACCAATTAATTGTAGCTCCGCATCGCTGATTTCATAAGTTCTTTGAGCTTAGTTTTAATACCCCCGACATTTTGGTAATAGGTGGAGATTTAGCTTGTGTTTTTGGTGATGGGTTTAGATTGTTTGCTGGATTCAAATTTTTTAATATTCACCAAAGATGAAGTTATTAACTCGCCCATAATTAATAAATTTTTTGACCGCTTATATTTTTAGACCAAAAATCTTTACAAAGAATGATTCGAGCTTGATTAGCTGGAACAGAAACTTTAAAGCTGCTGTAGCTTCCAGATTTTACTTGTAAATCAACAACATCAACTGATATCGTGGGAAACTTAGATTTAATATGATTTACTATATCAATTTTTTTTTAGTTTTACGTCTAAGTTTAGAAACATGTACGTAGAAAGTAGGCACATAAGCCTGCAGTTTGTCATTAGTTGGACCACAACAGATAGTTTGACTTTTTTGGTTAATTTTTCTTTTAACAACAAAGTTTGCCAAAGAAGGAAAAACTGCAAGCTAAATTAATTGCACCTTTTCATTAGTAAGCGACGCAGTAGTAGGAGCAGTTAGTTGATCACTGCAAGCTTGGTACTGAAGATTAGTTTTATTTTTTTTTTGGCTATTTTTTTCTTAAGATAGGAAATTTTATCTAAGAATAATTTATTGTTTGACCGCAATTTATCACATAAAACTTAGTAAAGATTAATATTTTCTTTATAAAGTTTTGGAAGTTTGAAATCATCCGATTCAAATAGAGTACCGCAATGGCTTTTCTTATAGCGTATAGCGCAATTGTACTGTTAGTTATGAAAAATAACGCCACAATTGCTTTCTAAAAAAAAATTAGTTTGGTTTTTTGAAGATTGGTTGTAAGAGCCTGGTGTTTACACTAATGTTGGTGATTTTGTCAAACGTTTCTTTGGTGTGTTCCGTAGCTACGTTTTAATTTTATCGATAATGCCAATTTGGTGGATTTTCCTTGAGCATATGCATGTTGGTCTGGGTGTATTGACGTGGTTATTAGTACCGTGTCTTGAATTGATAACTTGCACAGTCTGTCTAGTGTTTTTAAGAAAAATTAAGTTAAATTTATTGGCCATGGTGTTTCTCTGTAGCTATGAGAATGTAGCAAAAAAATGGAACGATACACGTTTCAACAACGCATTGAAATTATTAAAATTTACTACAAAAATGGTGAAAATTTGTCAGTCACAGTTTGCAAAACTAAAGCACTTTTTGGTAGTCGTAAAACACTTTCTCGGCCGGCAATAGTAAACCTGGTGAAAAAATTTGAACTGTTGGGACAAGTTTGTGATGTGAAGAATCAAAACCGTGTGCATCGCTCAAGAACACATGAGAATATTGCTGATGTAGCCCGGTGTGTTGAAGAAAACTCAGGTTTGTCAAACTTTAGAATTAGACATTTCACAAGCGGCATTTTACTGTATTTTGCATAAAAACTTAAGTTTTAAGGCTTTTAAAATTCAATTAACACAAGAATTCAATTACCATAAATGTCGTATCTTTGCTGATTGGGTCCTTCAAATGCAACAAAATGATAGGGAATTTTATAGAAAAATCGTCTTCAGTGGCGAGGATCATTTTCACCTCCAGAATTGTCGTATTTGGGGCTCAGAAAATCTAAGAATAGTTGTTGAAAAGTCTTTGCATTCTCAACGTGTCACTGTTTGGTGCGGTTTTTGGGCTGGCAGTGTGATTGGACCCTATCTACTTACCCTGGACAACGTTTATTTTCAGCAATTTTGCAAGAAAAGTTTCCTGACCGTGTTATTTATCGAAGAGGTGATCACAATTGGCCACCGAGATTTTGTGAACACTTTTAGACTTTTTTTCTTTAGAGCCACGTGAAAGATAAGGTCTATGCCAATGCTCCACTATCGATTCAAGACTTTTAAGATAGAATTCGTAAAGTTATCGAAGACATACAGCCGCAAATGTGCGAATTGGTCAAGGAAAATTTTATGAAAAGAATGTGGTACTGCATTGGTAACCGTAGCGGCCATTTGACTGATATTGTTTTTAAATGTTAATGGCATACCTTCGTCTTTACCATGAAATAAACATTTATTGATTTCTCTTAAAAATACCCGTTTTTTTTAGATATTAAAATAAAATTTCTTATTGGAAAACCCTATACATTTTTGCCAGATATAGTATACATAAAGTGTATCAAGGGCCAAAAATCGGTTTTAGTAGCTCGCGCTTTTTAGCAACACTACAGAGTTTTTTTTTTTTTTTGGGCTATTTGGTAAAATCTTCTAAAGACTGGCAAAGTGTCGGATACACCCTTTTCGGGCGCCTACCAACTAAAAACCCATTGAATTGCCTGTGGAAGTTTGTACTTTTTGGCAATTGCCTTCCTTTGGTTAGATGGAATTTAAAAGAAGGTGGGTAAGTAGGCCTATAGGCTCAACACACTAAAAAGCGAAGCGAGTGAGGGTATTTCAGTTGTTTTTGTTAGTTCTGTATTTATACGTTTAAAACAACCAGGTTGTTGGGATTTTTTGCAACATTTTTTTATGGTTTGCAATAGAAGATTTTTACAAAAAGAATGTTCAAACTTACGTACTTACGTAGTTTTCTGTTTTATCCACATTTGCAGGTTTACTTAAAAAGTTATAGGTACTTAAGTTATTTTTGGTAGTATTTTTTCCGAGGTTTCTCCAAAAATGTGTTTTATTTTTTTGGTTTGTTTTTTTTTGTTTTTCACTTAAAATGTTTATTTAAGTTGGACTGATTAAAAAGTGGGTTGCAACCGTTGGCTAGAATATTGGCCAAATTATGTATATCTAAAAGTAAACATCTACTTATTATATATAAGCACCAACAGGTTTTTTAAGCTAAAAATTATGACACAATAAAAGACTGCAATAAAAAAAAAATGTTACTAATGAAAATACTCACAATTACTTAGTAACTGAAAACAATTACTTAGTAACTGAAAACAATTTTTTTTTTGCTTTGGTTAAAGTGGTAAGGTTGTGTGTTAATATAAATATATTTTGAATTGTAATTATGAACTGTAAACTTTAATCTTAATAAATTTTATTTGACAAATTTATCAAGATTAAACTGTCAATTTAAATAAAACAATTTTAAATATCTGATTATGAAATTATTAGTTTTGAACAATCAATATGTTAGTTGTTAGTTTGACAAAAAATAACAACTGTTATATATATATATAATATCAACTGTCATTTCCAGAAAATATCTGTCAACTATTTTACAACTTGGTATAATAAAATAAACTAGCAGCCATTTGTTGTATGAACTATTAACTGTTAATTCAACACACAAAAAAATGTCTATTGTTTCAGTTATGTAACCTGTCTCATTATTCATTTAGATAAAAAGTTAACTTTGATTCTGACAAATTTGTTTTTTCTACTAGTTATTGTTATTGTGACTAAACACTTATTGATTGTTTCAAGAGTCTGTTACATATACTGTTTATGAGATGAACTGTCAATTTAATAAAACAACTGACAACTATTTCACAAATCTAACAAATGAACCGTCTAACACATTATTACACAAGATTAACGTTATTCTCAACAAATCTGTCATATAAACTATCAAACAGACAAAACATTTGTTAACTGTTTTACAACTTTGATATAAACTGTTTGTTTCTTATTGTCTAATTTTTTATATAATCTTTAAGTTATATTTTGACAAAAAAAATATTTATATATTATTATATCAATTGCCTATTTCACAAACTAACTGTCAACTTTTTGAAAGTTAAAATTATTAACTGTCTGACGTATAAAATGCTTTATATAAAAACTGTCAATTTTTTTCTCACAAATGTCTAACCTATAAACTGCTTCACATACAAACTGTTAAAATTATAAACTTTTTTTTGGCCATATTAACTTTTACTTATGTATAATTTTGATTTAGGCCATAGTGTCCTAGTTTTGGCTCAGTTATCAGTTCAATAAGTTTTTGCAGTTTTGTTCATTTAACTTATTAACATTAATACGGTTTGCTTAATAGTCTTGTTAAAAATAGTCTTGAATGCTTTATTTGCTGATAGTTTTTAGAGGTAATATGGCAAATATTTTATTGTTAAATTTACTACGAATTATTTGGTTTTGTGAAAAACTTTGAAAGCAGATTCAATAAACGTTTTTGTTGTTAACTTTTTGGTGAGCTGATAGCTTTAAGCTTAATATTTTGGTATTTAAACCAGGCGTACCGTTCATATTAGTTATTGGCAGACATATTATTGGTAATTCCGCTTGGCTGTAGGACATGATGGTTATGTTGAAATGTTGTTCTGAATTGATTATGTGTCTAGCGCATCATTTAACTGCTATCTCTGCTTGTCAATCTAATACATTTAGTCGAAGATTATTTATGGCGTTATTTAGTTGTAGAAATAGTTTATACATTCTGATGCTGTTTATAGATAAATTTTGTACCCGTTTTAAGTTTTTAGCGTTTTTCACATTATCAGCGCATACTGTTGTTAGAATCTAGCACTTGCCTAAATGGTCTGTAAAGATTTTTTGCTTGTATTTATCACATTTTTAGGTTAGCTTAAAACTTACTTATTTAAAACTATATTAGTATATAAATTTTGTAATAAAATGTTTCAAAAATGTATTATTTTGTGACGTAGATACGTTTTAGATTTGTGTTTCTTTTGCAAATGATTTTGTAGACATTATCGGGCGTGAATTTTATGTTAAAAAAATAGTTTCAGATTAAGTAGTTGAATATTTGGCTTATCAAACACATTGCAATTTTTTAAGTTGACTTATTGGTATGTTGTTTAAGAGTTTGTAAAAAATTATCTAAGCAAGCAGAATTTTTCAAAACTAACAACGGTTTTTAAGAATTGTTTCAAAATTTGTTTACTTTTGAAACTTTTTTTGCAAATCAAAGCATAATTTGATTGTAAACCACATACATATTTTAGCATGGCAACAGTAATAAATACCCAAAAATACTTAACAATTTTGCAGATTTTTGAACACTTTTCGAAACCTTTTAAAGTTCTTTTACATGTTTATCATCATAAAGATGTTTTAGTCTGTTTATACACATTTAAAAAATACTATATTTTTCTGTTAAGTATGTTGCTTTTGTGGCAATAGCTTTTAAAATAGGCCAAGCTTCTAAGGAATACAATCCATACTTAAAAAAACCAAACTTATAAACAACATAATCTATACCCAAAACAATATTTGTTAATCAACATTACAGTACTACATTTTTAATTCAATTAAGATTGCAAATTTTTCCTTCAAAAAGTATGAAAGTAAAATATGATCAAATTTATTTGAGGTGCATCGTAGCGTTTTGATGATTAAAAAATGTATTTATGCATTTTTCCTTTGCTGCAATATTTAATTTGAAGGATTTAATTTGAAAGACCGAATGAAATCATAAAAATGGACATAAAATATGAACCAGTTTAACTGTACATAAATTTTATCTTTGAGTTTTATTGCGTGGAGAATTTTTTTCTTTATACAGTTAAATATGCTTTAATTATATTTAATTACGTTTTGTGAAATTTAGAATCTTACTATTTTAATACATTATATTTATTGAACTCTAATATTCAATAGGATTATATTCAAATTATCTGAACTTGTATTTTCATCAAGATGGTTAGATAAAAAACAATAAATTTAATAAAATTGCTTGGGTATATCAAAATGTGCTTGTTCCTTATCATTATATTATAGATATAAAATAAATCTTATAGGATTATGTAAACATATAAACCCGCTTGTTAGCTTAATTTCTAACACCACAATAGATTCTGCACATTTTAATTAAATCGTCGCCGAATTAATTAAGAAAGTCGATAAGTAATTATAATCGTGCATTATTCACGTAAAGGGCCAATCTAAATTATTAATGAAAACTACGTGCTGATATTATTAGATGAGACGACTTCCTAGTTGATGTATTCGTTTTAGGCTACCGCCACATATGATGAATATAAATGAATAATTATCACATCTTTATTAATGATAATAATATTTGAATTTACTAATAATTTTTGACGTATATTGTTTTTATTAATTTAATAAAAATATAACAAAATAAAGTTTGTTAATTAATTTTAAACTGTTATATAATATTATGAAGTCCAGCGGCATATTCAGTGTATGTTGTTGTATGTTTTTGTTAAAACATTTTATTTAATAATTGTTTTAATATATATAAATAAATTGTTTATTATTTTTCATTAATATTTTTAATGATTAAAATAATATTTAACAAATTGCAGTAAAATTAATTTATTTTTTTATTTTACAAAAAGAAAAAGGTAAAATTTACATTACTGTTCTCTTATTTAAATTTTAATTTTTTTACAATAATTTTGATTTAATTTTATATGATTTGATATTTTTTCTATAGTTTTAATACAAACTAGATTTAATTAGAACCTAGTTGATTTGTTATTATAAAAAAAAAATTAAAAAAACTTAAACCAAATTTGATTAATCAAAACTATTTTTATCTTACTAACATTAATTAATTTTAAAATTGAATACTTCCAAACCTTATTAGGAAAATGGTTAATGTATGCAAACCGGAAAGACAAATTCTAGTAGAAATATCAGAGAAGACCAAAAAGAAAAAATATATAGACTACTATGCTTAGGAAATGTAATCAGCAAACTAACACATCATGAATAGAAGGTTAACAAGGAAAGTTACACAATATTAGGGACAAGGCAACAAATTACATAATTTGGTTTTAAAAATGGCCAGACAACAGTGAACGCAATGGAAACGATTAATGGAGTTCTGGAAAGTATAACTAGACACAAAAATTAACCTAATTTGGTCACAATTTTCATAAAAATGTGCATTTAATCAAGCAAATATTTTTATTTTAACGTGAAGAGGATTATTCCCCTCTCACGTAATTCTATATAACGTTTTTGCATAACTGTGGCTTTATTTTGACAATATCGCGCCGTATTTCTTCTTTAAGGTGTTCAACTGTTTGTGGGTTGTTTGCATACCTCTTTTTTTTTTCTAGCTGCATTTTATTGAAATACAGGCCAATCACTCCGCAAGCTTAAAAAGCGCATCAAACAGTTACTCGCGGCGGATACATTTTTTGTTTGAGTATTACACGAGAATTTTTAGATTCTCAAATTTGACAGTTTTATTTATTAAAACACTCGTTGGGTTAAAAATGTGCTTCATCTGGGAAAATGTTTTTTTTTTAATTTTTGCAATAATTTAGAGCTGCTCCAGCAGTTCTTGCGACAATTGAACTTTGTTGTACGCTTGTAAATGCAGATTTCTTCTTAAAATTTGTTTCAGAGTGGATCTGTTAATGTTCAATTCTTGACCATGATGCATAATAAAAGTGCTTGGACTCTCGGATACATTTTTCCTAACTATTGCTATGTTTTTGAGGAACCGACTAGGACAGCAACAAATAGTGGTTTTCTCATCTATCAGTGTGAATTTTGTTTTAATTTTTCTAATTAAACGGTACTAAGGTAGCATCTTATTATTTTTTGATCATAAGTACTAGTTAGAAAAACAAAAAATGACCGATATGGGAGTCTTGGGAGTGAACAAACTAAAACTAACAACCAAAAAAAGTAAGAATATAAGCTTGTAGGGCAAATCAAAATTGGGCATTGGGCTAGTGGCATTGCATTGTTTGAGATACCGTTGGTTGCGGTACGTGGTTTGTTTGTTTCTCCTATTTCTGGTTTTGTTTTTTTGTACATTTTTGCCCGGGCTGCGGCTAAATTTTTCCTCTTTATTTGCAGCAGTTTTTGGTTGCGTTGGTGTAGCAACAAAACCATTTTTTTAAATTTTGGTTATTGGTAATTTCAAACAATGTTTTTGCTGATTTTAACCCGCCTGGGATGCTCGGCGGCGTTGTAACGTTGATGCATCTCTTTTTAATGCACGACCGATGGCACAACCTGTTGATTATACACGGCCAGAAAACGGTACTACTTTTTGTTGGTGTTTAGTCGGTAGACTACATTTCTGTTTCCGTGCTAGACCTTCATTCCATGTACTCTCGAAACATGTTGCGTGCCTGTTGTTTTACATTTTACAGCTGCGTTTAGAACTTTATCTTTTAAAGATTGTAGTACAACAATTTTGCTGCGTTAGGTTTACTGCAATAGCCGGTAGTATAGTCAGTTTAAGCAAATAAAGTAAATTATGATTTAAAATAGTACAAAGCGTTTCAAATTGTTTGTTGTATTGTCAGCGTTCTTGTCTTTGGGGTCGACTAATATTTTTATTTTTAGTGTTGTTGGTTTTAATCAATTACACCAGTGCTCCGTTATTTATCATCAATAAGAAACAACAGTTTTCCAAGTATGCCCAATATTTTTTATAACTTAGTTAATGGCGTAGCACATTTGTTTGTTATTGTGGTATCAGCGTTTATTTTTGGTAAACTGAAAGATGATGCGTTTTAGGTTGTTTATTTTACAGACATTGGTACGCAAAGTTTTAGCAAAGTTGCTAACATATTACCTTAACTATTTTGTTACAGAGATATTTAATTTTGGGTTGCTTTAAATGTACTTGTTATGGTTGCTTTCTTTATTAGTTATTTTTGTTTTATGTGGTTTGATAATTAGCTATGTACACAACAATGTTGTCAAGATAAATCAATTTAAACTTTTAAACCAACTTTATCGCACTATGAACGCTAGCTTTTAAAATCTAGCCGATGACAATGAGGTCAGATTTAATTCAGGGAAGATAGTGGCGGTTTTAATTTTTTTTAAGTTTTTTATAATTTTGGAGGTGTAGCAATACCTAATTTTTTTTAATTGTGGTTGGTGGAAGCTCTGTCAGCCTGAGTGTGGAGCTCTCATTCACTAAACTCCTAATTTACTTGACAATGCAAATTTTTACCTTGGAATTATTATTATCTTCAGGGTGAATCGTCTTGATAAGCTAGCTTACCAGAGATGTTAGATTGTTTTTTGACGATCTCTTTCTTTAGTCTTTCTATCTTTCAATTCTTTGTGTATGTATTTTTTTATGGCTTTTCATTTCATTTTCACAGTATTTCCAAGTGCTATTTTTAAGCCTATTTCCGCATTTAAAGTCTTCTTTTTTAGTTTGCTATTTTTGGCATTGATAAAACGTATGTTGCAAAGTATCTTCTTTGTTGCAGAACATGCACCGATTGTTTGCTTTTTTTTAACCATTTAAGGTAGGTCATAAAGCATCTGCAACCACTTAAAAATTGTGTAATGTAGTAGTCTACATTTCCATGTTTTCTGTTAGTCTAGTTGCCAAGATTTTTAATTAAACATTTTGTCCAATCTGCTTTGCCAGTCTCCGCGCTCCAGCTCTTTTTTCTGCTTGCTTTTTTTTGTTTGTTCTTGCTTTTTGTTCCACCATATATTCTATGGATGTTATTGCTGCTATCACCCTTATCAACGGAGGCGGTTGAAAAAGTGCGGTACCCTCTAGCTATTTATATTGCTAGTGTTTGCTGGTGTGCTTCCAGCGTTTTGCGATAGCTTGCCAGTCTCATTGTTTCTTCCCATATTGGAACACCGTATAACATTATTGAGTGGGACACCGTGCTCAATATTTTTCTTTTGGCAATCGTCGGGTTTTTAATTCTGGGCATGAGCCTTGTTAATGCCAGCATTGATTTTTTTGCTTTTGTGGCTGTTTGTCTTATGTGCTCTTTCATGGTCATGTTGTGATCTATCCACACTCTAAGATATTTTAAATGTATTATATGTATTTGTATATTTCCAATGTTGAGAGTAATCTCTATTAGTTTCCTCCTTCCATATAGAATAACCACTTCTGTTTTACTGTCATTGATCTGTAGTTTTAGTTTTTTATCTTTTTTCTTTTATACGCCGGATTGCAAGGTTGGCAAAGTTGATCAGTTCCCATTTTTCCTTGGCCCATACTATTATCGTTGTGAAATCTGCAAAGCAGATTACCTTTGTTCCTGTTGGTAGTTTGACTTTTAGAATGTCGTTGTAGTACAAGTTCTATAGTAGTGGATCAAGAATAGAACCTTGCGGTTCCCCACATGTTAGCTTTATCCCATTTTTTTTACAGAGAGTTTCCTGTTTTGAAGGTAGCTAGTTAGCACTTTCCTCATGTGTTTGCTAATTTTTTTCCTCTTTAGCATTTTGAATAGTTTTTTCAAAGGTACCGTGTTGAAATCGTTTTTGATGTCAATGGTTGTTAGAATACAATATTTTTTGTTTTGTACTGCATAATTTTTAGCTGCGTTGGCCGTTTTTTTAACCTTTTCCATAGCATCTATGGTTGATTTCCTCTTTATAAATTCATACTGATTGCTAGACATTATTTCTAGCATTTCATTCCTTAGTCTTTTGCGTTCTTTTCCACGGTGTTAATTATTTTGCCTTCTTCTGTTTTTTTTAATGTTTGTGACTGTTTTTCTGTCTGGGTTCCCATTGAGGTTTGCTTTAACCTGTTAAAGAAAAGATTTGTAGTTTTGCTTTTTCTCCCCTGCTTTTTTGACAATAAGTGCATAAGTGTTCCTATATTTTGTATTTATTGGGTTTATGTTTTTGCGCCTTGTTAGTATAAATCACTACTTTAGTGTCTGCATATTTGTATACGCACTCTGCCATTTTTTTAAGGTTTGTAAACTTACAGTGTCAATGTTATGTAAGACAACTTGCTTGTTAGCAGCAGTGTCTTCTTTCAATGTGTTTAATTTGGTCCATAAGTCTTCTGGTTGGCCATCAAGTCTTATTAGAATAATTTTGCCCGTCTTGCATTTTTGTGCTCTGGAGCGCACCCGTGTTGTTTGCTCTACTATCTCGATGCTTTCTGTACATGTAGCAAACACAGGGTATCGGTCCCGGTACATTCTTTGGATATTTTTTTCCATTTTCGTATCAGTTATTTCTACTGTCACTATTTTGGTCTGAGCATGTGTATCGTCAAAAGGGTTGTCAATTTTGATTTCAGTAGCATTATATATCCTCTTGTTCCATCTAAGGTTATCTATTTTTTTGTACTTTTTGTAGGTATTTATGCCTTCAAGAAAGAGTAGTTCTGTTGGTTCTTTTTCTTGAGCTTTATTTTGCTCAATTTCTTTTTTTAGTTTGCTATTTACAATCCTTAATTGCTTTAGCTCCTTTTCTTGTATACTATTATGTGTTTTCTTTTCCGCTATCTGCTTTTCTAATGTATTAATTTTTTGTTTAAGTATTGTATTTACTTTGTACAGTTCGTTTATTTTTTCAACTCTTCTGTTTGGCTATAAACCTCTCTGCCTGAGTTTTTTTCATTATCTACCTTTGTCCTGTCTTTTTTCTTCCTCTTCTACCTTTTGGGATTGCTTTGTTTTTTCCAACCTTTTGGTTGCTGCCTTTAATTTCTCCACTCTCTTTTTAATTTTAACTTTTGTGTTTTGTGTTTCTATTGCTATCTAGATTGCAACTTGCAACATTTGTAGCTTTTATGATACTCCTGGCTACACCATCGGGTTTAGTAAAGTCCGAGATCAAGTGTCTTCTTACAAGCAATAGTACTCAACTCTACTATTTTGCCCAAAGGCTTCCTTTATCTCAAGGTCTTTTGTCATTTCCATATCAATTCCGTTTTCATTGCGTTGGTCGTTTTGGGTGCCCCACCCAGTGTCAGTGCCGGTGTCCTTAGAAAGTACATTTGTCGCGTTATTTTTGTTGTAGGTCAAACTTCACCTAACCTAACATAACCTTAAACATTTTAAAACCGCCACCATCTTTTCTAAATTAGATCTGACTCCATGGTACTGACTGATACGTCTACATTAGGGCAACCAACATATTTAAAAGCTAGCGTTTATAGTGTGATAGAGTTAGTTTGCAAGTTTGAATTGGTGGAGGGCAGTTAAAAACCGAAAAAAAGAAGTAACAAAAAAAATTAATTGTGTTTATTTTATAAGGTTTATGATTTATTATTTTGGGGAATTATAAATATATTTGTAAATATAATTTTTAAGGCTAAAATGCAAGAAATTAACGTATTATATACACTAAAAATAAGTATAAAATTAAAATATTTACTAAATACTAAAAAAGTCAAGTAAACGTGACAAGTGTACGAAGCAAGGTATTAATAAAATCCTAAAAAAAAACACATAAATTTTGTTGGCACCTTGAAAATACCTAGAAGAAGAATTTGCGGCTAATCTGTACGTTTATACGGTATATAAAACAAATAGACATTGAGTGAAACTCAAACTTGAACTAAGAAAGTCAGGACAATCAATAATCGAACAAAACTAGTGTCATGTACAAACTAAAACTTCTTTTCTTAAGACAAAAATAATAAATTGACACAACAGTTTTGTGTATCTGCCGGCAATGTTGCATGTATACGCTAAAAACGAACAAAGTTTTTTGAGTCTGTTCATTTTTTTCTTTAACATTGGTGTATGGAGACTACACATTTAAGCAATACTTAAAATAGGGGCGTACTATGGCGTTGTAAAAGATAATGACAGTACAAGAATCACACAACTCCTTAGAGTTACTCTTGATAAATCTTAAAAAAAAACTGATCACTGTTGGCCAGAATTTTGATATGTGGTGCAAATGATAGTTTCAAATTAAATGTAATCTCTATATTACGGATTAAGTTAACTTTTGAGAAAAGTTTATTTATCATAGTATAACTATACGTCTCTATGCAGGCGTTCAGAAAATGTTATTACTTTGCATTTTAATTAAGCAGTTAGCTATTAGCCTAGCACCAAATAAAATAAAATCTGATTTTTTTCATATTGTCAGCCAAGAATAGACAAAGGGCATTTGAAATATAGCTTAAGAAACATGTTGAATAGCAGAGGTTAAGACGTGACCCCCGTAAAACACCTGACATAATATTAATATGATAAACGCATTGACCAATGCGTACCAACTGAGATCTGCCAGATAAATTGAAATGATTTTGTGTGAAAGGGTGCTTTCAATTTGAATACAACGTAATTTTATTAAATTAGTTTTTTTGGTCAACGGAATCAAAAGCATTTGAAAAGTTAGTGTAAATTAAATCCACCTAGTACGGCTTTTAATGTTGATCAGGGCAAGTTTGTTTTTTTTTATGGCAATCTTTGCTAAGTGGTGGTGATTGCTTACTGCTCCAACTCTAGCGTGGATTAGCGTTTGTTGTTTGGCTTTTAAATGTACTAGTTTGGTTTGGATTTTAGTAGCTGTTCTGTTTAAGTGTCTGAGATTGGTATATTCTTGAAAACCATTTTATAAATTTGTTAGTTGCTTAGGAAAGGAAGCTTTTAATTCCGATACACTGCACCGGTGGAAAGTGGTGACAAGTTTATTTGCATTGTTCATAGTTCTTGACTGAGATTTATAAAAAAATTCGATCTGCAAGCATTTGCAAGAGTGCTTTTTTATTTTCTTGTATTCTGCATTGTTTTTATCTGCTTTTTTTTGTCGCGTTTTTGCCTTGTTTTTTAAAACTTTGGGCCATTTTATTATGTATTAGTTCCTAATACCTGAAAGGGAAAAACATACAAAACATTCTAAATGGGTTTTAGCAATGGTATTTGTGTTTTTAGGAACTTTTTAGAATATAAGAAAAAAGGACTTTTATCAAATTTTTGGTTTTTATCAAGGCCAACGGTAAAAACTAGTTTGCTCAGCTAACTTGTTTTTTTGTTTGTTTTATATTGTTTTTAAACTTTTTTTTTGTTGAAAACAAAACAAAGCTAGTGCATTTCAATATTAAACGTCCGCATTAATCAGTATCATTTAGAATTTTTGCAATTGGCAGTCATTTTGCGGGTTAAACGATGTTGAATCGTCAATAAATAGACAATTGTTTTAGTTCTACATACCTCGTCAGTATGCCTTAGAAGACTACGGAATTGCATTATAGCGAAAAACAAAGTTAATTTTTTTTTAAATTATTTGTTAAAAACTAATTTTATCTAGAAAAATTTACAATTTTTTTTTTGTAGAATTTGGTGAGATAAAAACTATAAATCTGTTTCTCAGATACTATCTTGTGATCGTGCTTAGGATTCTGGTTTTTATTTAAAACGCGTTTTTACAGCGGCTTGCAAACTTTTACTAAATGTTCGTTTATCCACTGCTCTATGTTTTTAGATTTCATTTTATTAGTATGTTAACAAAATACTCGCGCATTGACCACACCCCAATTAATTATTAAATTGTCGTTATAAATGAGTATATATTTGATTATTTTATTATTGTTGCGTGTTCTTATTTATATTTTTAATAAACCACAATAAACAACAAATAATTTTTTTGAAATTGATGCCGCACGTGCCTTCAAATCGATTTCCTTCCTCCACTCAACAAAACGACGAATCTAATAAAACGAATCTAATTCCGTCCCCATTACAACAACTAAATTTTCTCTTAATTTTGTCAATTATTACAAGTACAATTTACATACAAATGAGTTGGTTGCAATTATTTATAGAAAATGAAGCACCTTTAAAGTTGTGTTCACCTGTGGGATCTCAGCTGTATTTACATTATTCTCTTTGTGTTTTCATTGTGTGTTACAACTGTTTGCTATATACTCGTGCAGCTTTGTCAGAACGCTAATATATAGATTAAATTATTATTTAATGCATTGCTAAAGGGAAAATGTTTTTTTAATGTATATGTGAGAATTGATAGCCATGGTTTGAGTAATGGCATTGTCAGCGTCAGGCAAATATACTAGTTCTACGTGGAGTCGTTGATGTGTTTGACCGGCAGGATGCAGCAAACTAACAGATATTAATGGTTCATATGTGCTATCCAAAGGGTACTTTGCTGCTGACAACTGTTCACATCACATTGTATGTAAAAACTTTTATTGATTATTTTCTTAAATTCCATATGTAAGATAAATTGAATAGATATCAGAAGTAAATGATGCAAAAATAAAAGTTTAAAGTAAAATATTTATGTAGTTACTTTTTCTTACAAAATAAATCGTCACTCGTTTGTTAGAAAATTGCTTATACTTAGGAAGGTTTCGTGCAACAGATTACATCATTTTTTTTATGGGCCACCTTGTCATTAACCTTGGCGAGGCGCAGAAAAAATGCTAACATACAATAAATGTTGTCAGCTATTTAAGAAATTTGTCAAAGAGAATCTTACATTAATCATATTATAACAGGGTGATATATTGGGAACATTATTACTATAAACTTGTAGATTTTAATCAAAATGATTTATATTTATTTTTTGTAAAACACTTTAGATACCATAAACTACTGAAATCTAAAAAAATTGAAATTGGATATTAAAAAAAAAATAATTTAAACTATAACATTAAATATTGCTTTTAAGATATTTTTAATATACATTTGGAATTTATAATATTACAATCTAATATGTAATTTATTGATTTTTTTTCTGTGTAGTATTAGTATATATACAGTAATTTTAATAAATTATAAATTAATTTAAAATATTTAGTAATTTTATCCTAATATATTTTACACAAATTGATTGAGTTTTTGCTAGTAAACAAAATAAAAATTGCCAATGCAATTAACATGCTCGAATTGTTTGCTTCGGATAATTATAGATTAGTGTGTGTGTTTAAAGGCTAAGAAAACATTTGATTTTTTATAGTGTGGATGGAATAGCTTTTTTAGACTGAAAGTATCAATTATATTATTGTTTGGTTGATTATTGTTATTGCGTATACTGCACCAACCTTATAAACAATGCATAAAAGTTGTGGATTTGCGGGTACTACTTAGTTTATGAGTAGCATATTATAACTTTTTTTTTTAATTTTAAATTGTATAAATTATTTTTTTTTTTCAATATACTTATTTTATAAACCAGTTTTGCTTATTAAGGCATTGTCAGTATAGTTACATGGATATTGCTAAATTAGATTAGCGTACGTCAGTTGAGGTATAATCTTAGTTTACTTATGCAACCTAGTGCAGATCTTAATTTAAGTTGAGTAAGAATCTTTTTAAGTCTTAATTGTCAAATAGTCTTAATTAAGTTGAACTTTGTCGTTAATGTCTTTTACAAGGTGGTTAACTATTGGGTGGACACTGTTGATTTAATATGTACATATATTGCATTGACATTTAAGTCTGTTGGCAATTGTCCTAACGTTGCTTTTAAAGTCTAGGGTTAACTAAAAGAATTTTTTAAACACATATTACAGTTTTGTATCTTTTTATGGCTTGTATTTATTGGCGTTAAAGTTTGATTATTGTCAGATAACTTTATATATATAGCTATGTATGGGTCAAGTGTACGGAACAAAAATATTTTGTTCAAACCACTAAAATTGTCTTTCTTTACATGAATCCTGATCATGTAAATTTTTTCAGATTTTTTTAGTTGACCATTTCCGAAATTTTTTTGCGTTTTTTTATTTTTTTTTTTTATTGATTGTAACTTTTCAGGGTTGCATTTTTAGGAAAAAGTTGAAAGAAATTTTTTTCTTTTAAATTGTTTAAAGAATAGTATTTTACAGCCAAAATTTTTTGTCAAATTTAGAAAATTTTGCAAAACTTAAAAAAAAAAATTCTTAAAAATATATTTATAATGTATCCATAGAAATACTTTTTCTTTTTTTTTGCACATATGAAAGCCATCCATTAAAAAAAAAAAAATAGAAAATACCCCCCTATTTTTTTTAAGAAAAACTTTAAAAGTTTTAAGAAAAAAAAACTACTTGCCAAAATTTTGGATTTTTGTTTACTCTATGCGCTGATATTTGAATTTTTTGTTAGAAATCTAATAACTTTGTTTTACACTTAACTTTTTAATACAGACAACGGCACATTGGCATCTCTACAAGTAATAGAAGTTTTATTTTTATTTGGCCAAGTACGTCAGATTAGAATAATTTTTGTCATCGGTAATTTTTCTTACATAGATCACGTAATGTTGCTAAAATGAAATCAATTCTTACTTAGATTACACTGAAATTGCGTAATTTTTATGAAAAAATTTACTAATAATAAGTCATCAAAATTAGAATTAACTTTGTAACGTTACAGTTATCATATTAGATTTGCGTTCAGAACGATTCATCACTGTCAATCATACAAACTGAACGCCGCCACCGAGTCATCATTTGCTGGTAGCTCTTGTTATTTTACTCATTATACATTTAGATACGCATCTTTGTTGATAAAACAACTTATTAGACACCAGCGTTTAATTGGTAATATTTAAAAAAAAAATGATTGTTTATCTCTGATTGATGACTCAGCGCTTGCAACTGATGAGTCGTTCTGGACGCAGCCATTGTAATAAAGTTAAAATTTTATTTTTGTTAATTGCAACAAAAAAATGTTTAGTGTACTTATACGAATACATCAATGTTTTATTATTTATTATGCAAAAATTAAAATGGTGTTTACCTGGCACGTATAACAGTTTTCTTCAATTTTAAAATTAATGATAAATATATTAGTCACACAAAAAAAGAGTGTAACATTACAATTTACAATTTTATGATATAATGCCATTTCAAACACAATAGTTGCGTAGCTAGAAAGTATATAGTTAATGTAATAGATAATATTAAAAAAAAGTTTTAGCAACACAAGTTTGAAAATGTGTTTTCAACCAAGTAAAATGAGTGGGTAATGATTTATTGTGATAAAATTCACTTAACTAACTTTTTCTTAATTATGTTTTAATTACAACCTTATTATAAAACTAATAGATAAATAATTCAAAACATATTAAGGGGGCACTTTACGGAGCAGAACTCACGCAATTTAACTCCATTTTAAATTCGGTTTTTTGCAACGTGTAGAGAATGAAATTTTCAATCTAATGAAATTTTTAATAATTCAAAACATCTAATAGTCTAATAAATTTTGAAATAAAATTGTCAATATTTATCAAATTATTTGCTGCAATTTTAAGAATTATACTTCATTGAATATTAAACTTAGTAGACTTTTTATTGTGCTATAAGTTATTTCTCTGAAACAATAATTGTAACAGTTCTGCTTGTAGTTGTGATTGTATGATAAAATGTGAAATTAATAATACTTTATTGACGGTATAATCTTACCATTTACATCTACATCAAATATACATAAACAATGATGTTTTACAATACAAAAATAAAGAATACAAATATACCATTCATAAAAGCGCACATATTAGACATTAGTCAGCATGACTTAGCTGACTTCTGAACGTAGATTTAGAGACACAAAATACATTAATATCAGTTGGTAAATTATTTGCAAATCTACACATTCTACCGAGTGGATTGTTGAAACCATAATTAGTAGAATGAGTAGACTCGCGAAATAAAGAAGAATGTCTGCTATGTCTATTATTAGGTGCTACATAGAATGGAAGAGTATCAATTAGCTCCGGACAATCAATCTCAGACATAATTAAATTACGCAAGAACGACAAATCAGCTCTTTTGCGGCGAATCTTCAATGGCGGTAGATTGTACAATAAAGCAATGTAGCAGTAATCATAATTTACAGATAATATGCCGGATTTATAAGACAATAAACAACAAAACTTTTTTTGAATTTGTTCAATACTACGGTTATGAATTTCATAAACAGGACTCCAAACTGACGGAGCATACTCTAAATGCGAACGCACCAAAGCACAATATAAAAGTTTAAGTGTACTGGCTGATAAATCCGCGGACATTCTATATACAAATCCTAACATTTTTATGGCACGATTGCACATGATGTTTATATGTTCAACAAATGTAAGTTTATGATCAAAAATAACGCCTAAATCTTTTATTTGTGTGACTTTGTTTAACACTTTAGTGTCAATTATATAGTTAAAAGAAATTTTACTTAAAGTTCTATGGAAATTTATTGAAAAACATTTATCAGCATTAAAAAATAATTTATTAATAAAACACCAAGTATTTATAGAATCCAAGTCCAGTTGTAAAAGATGGCAGTCATTGAGAGATGATAATATTCTTTTATACATTTTTAAATCATCTGCAAATAAAAGAAATGACGATGAATTGATATACTGCGGGATATCATTAATGAAAAGCAAAAATAAGATTGGTTTACAATGAGATCCTTGAGGAACACCAGATGGAACAAGAATGGGCTGTGACAAAAAGTTATTAATTTTTACACACTGCGTGAGATTTTTCAAAAAGCTGAATAACCAGGAAGTCACATCATGATGAAATCCCAGAGCACTGAGCTTGGCAATCAAAATATTATGACTCACACGATCAAACGCCTTTGAAAAATCGGTGTAGATTGAGTCAACTTGTACTTTAGATTCAAATGCATTTAAAATATCATTTTCATAACTAATAAATTAGTAAGTGTGGAACGCCCTTCACGAAATCCATGCTGCTCTTCTATTAAGATGCTTTTGCACATCCATTGCAACTGACTAGTTACAATTTTATCGAACAATTTAGGTATAGCAGATTGAATGCAAATGCCTCTATAGTTAATGATATTCTCTTTGGCTCCAGATTTAAACAAAGGCGTAATATAACTTTGTTTCCATATTTGAGGAAATTTAGTTTCATTCAATGAAGCATTGAAAAGTTAGTGCAATGGCTTTGCAATAGAATAAATGCACTTTTTTAACAGTAAAAAGGGAATGCCGTCGGGTCCAACGCTTAAATTACATTTAAGGTTTTCAATTCCCTTAAAAACATCACACAAACTAATAAAAAATTTTGAACGTATTACGTTATTATTAAAATTAAACAATGGAGTTGGATGAGTTTTGTTATCATAGACTGAAGAAAAAAAATCTGTAAAATTAGTTACAAAGTCGTTCCCATTATTACAAGTTTGATCTTTATAATGCATTGTGGCTGGAAAACTATTAGTTTTTTTGTTCTCATTAACAAATCTCCAAAAATGTTTTGGATTATTTTGAATTTTACTTTCAGTTTGTAAAATATATTGCTCGTATTGATGAGCACTGAGATTTTTGCACGTAGTACGAATAGATTGGAATTCATTATAGTCCGACAATAGTTTTGAAGATTTATAACGTTTGTGTATAGTTTTCTTGAGTTTAGTAAGTGATATCAATTCTTTGTTGAACCAAATAGGAAAATTGCTTTCACGCCACAGTTTTTTAGGGACAAAACAATCAATAACATGATCGATTACAGAGTAAAATACATCAAGACACATATCAATATCACAGTTATAAAATAGTGCAGTTCAATCAACATTCAACAAATAATTATTGATTGCGTTGTAGTCGGCAAGTTTAAAATCATTAAAAACATAATTACAATTTAAAATATCACAGGTAGTATCACATTTTATAGTTAACAAGTACGCAGTATGGCCAACAGCTTAAATTTAACAAAACATCTACAGCGTCTATCACAAAAATATTACGATCGTTAGTAAAACATAAATCTAAAAACACACCCTCACTATTAGGAATAGAAATGCATTGTACGCAGTTTAAGAACCCAAATGAATTAGCTACTAAATAAGCAGGGTAACTATCATTACAAATTACTCCTATACCTAAATCATCGTTAACCCAAGAGGCTGCAGGTAGATTGTAATCGCCCAATAAAACTAGTGAACTGCTTGGAAACTCGTCGGCAATAGATTCGACGGAATAACAATGGTCAAGATATTTGTCACTAGTTGAATTAGGTAGTAAATATACCGCACAAATTATATAAGACACAAGATTAAACTTAACAACTACAAACAAATGTTCAACACTAATAAACGTGGGGTAAAGTAATACAGATTTGAGGTGAGTTTTGATAGCAATTAAAACACCACCTCCACTTTGTTTAGGGCTTGTAAGGGCCGAGCGATCACACCTAAATAAATGATAGCTTTTTAGATTTAATTCAGAGTCACTGATGTCTGTAGAAAGCCAGGTTTCAGTGAAAACAATCACATCGTAGTCTGATACGGCTACAGCTAGCAAGAGTTTTCTGAGTTTAGTTTTTAAACCCCCGACGTTCTGGTAGTAGATGGAGAAGCCGTTATCGTTCTTGAAGATGGGTCCAAGCTGTTGACAGGATTCAGGCTCCGAAAATCCATTTTAGATGAAGCAGGAACATTTTGTGAACGACCATAACTCACAAATTTTTTGACAGCAATGTTAGCTGGCCAAAATTGCCGCATGTATTAATTTTTTTAACTGTTTGGTATTGCTGTTACATTAATAATAAGAGACCTTTCAGAACAAACTGACGATTGTTATAATACTAAAAACTTTGTCAAACTTGTTTTACCTGTGATTTAGTTGACATTTTTCTAGATGAAAACAACCAATTATGCATTGTTGAGTGTTAATTAAATACATTAGGAAGGAAATGGTTGATTTTGAAACAAACTTATAGAGTTGGCTCGTTTTTAAACTAATTGCATAGAACATGGCCGGTTTTGAAAGACAGATAGAATATCTTAAAATAAAATTTTACAAAAAAAAAGTTTACAAAAACCCAAAATTAAATTATCAAAATTTAAAAATTGTACAAATGAAAAATTTACATTAAATTTTAACTTTCTCTTCTAAAATTTTACATGTGAAGTCTTCTTCAGTAATTGTTGTTGCTAACGTTTCTACACCTGAACAGAACTGTAGTTTTTAAAGGTCTTGCCAGTTTTCTCCATATTGTGCTTTTCAAAAGGCTCCAACATCCGCAATTTTATTGGAATTTGAAGTCATCCCGCAAGTTAATATTGAAGGAATAAACTTGGAAAGAGTTTTGCTTCTTTTTGTGACCAATTTGCCAGTTTTAGATCAGTACGGTATGCTTCTTTACTTCAGATTGTATCATTGTGTTTTTTGGTTTTTGTTAAAATAAATTTTTTACTTGGATTAAATTTAAAATGCCAATTCAGGTGTTTTAAAATTTTTTTGGGTTGCGCTCTTTCAGTTGTTTATCTGTAAATTTGATCCTAATTTTCATACAGTTCTATTCTTTTGCAAAACTTTAACATACTCCTTGGCTTCAACTATTATTTCCATCTTTTTTGATCTTTTTTCTATATGAGCTAAAACTCTATCTGGAGGAATGAAAGAGTGGCAATCAGTTGGAAATATTTTTATAGTTTTTATGTTTTCAGGAACATGATTCAAAAACCACTTTGATAACATTCCCAGAAGTGAGCTGTTTTTATTTTGACCGCCACAGCCTTAAAGTTAATAATATTAATATGTTTTTAAGATTTATAGTAATCAATAGAGCGTGTGAACTACCAATTACAATAGTAAAGTTATAGAAACCTAATTGTCAACTAAAGTATCCCCTTTGATTGGGGACTTTTGGCAAAATCATATTTTTTTAGCAATTAAAAGACGTAGTTAGCAGTCCCTCTTTTTCTTCTTTAAAAAATGCTTTTGCTTTCAATTTATGAACTCTTTTTATTGTCTTTTTTTCAGTTAATTCTAGACATTTTGTGCACACGTCAACTCTAGGATTGCCAAAACCTAAGTTATATATTTTTATTAAAAATATTACAAAAAAAACTTTGCTTTATTGTACATTTTCCACATTAGTTGTGTATTCAATTCTGAATGTAAATATAATTTACGAGTCGTTTTGGATCTGCAATAATAAGGTTCCGCAGCATTAACTGATTCAATAAATTTTACAACAGATTGTCTTTTTAAAAAGATCGATTGTGGCATGGGCTGTGTGGCATGGCGCGCCATCTTGCTGAAATTAAAGATCGTCCATGTTTTCAATTTTTGGCTACAAAAAATTGTTTATCATGCTTCTGTAGCGCTCACCGTTCACCAAAATGGCATTTCCAGCAGCATTGAAATGGACCAATGATGTCACCGCTCCAAAATTCGGACCAAACTGTCACTCTATGAAGATGCATTGGCTTCTTGTCAATCACGTGCGGGTTTTCCGATCCCCAGATGCGACAGTTTTGCTTGTTAACATAGCCGCTCAGATTAAAATGCGCTTTGTCAGAAAAAAATGATTGAGATTGAGAGCAAAATTGTTGTCTAGTTCGAGCTGCTCTAAGGCTCAAACTGAAAAGCAACAACAAACCGGATGGTTGTGCATGCTAGTCTTAGGGTTCGAATACGTCGAAAGCTGACAAATTAGCAAGATTGTTGCTTATAATATAAGTTGCTTGTTGTAAGCGCTTACTAGTATGGGCACGAACACGTAGAAAGCTGAAAGCGAGCGCTAGTATAGAATATATTGCATGTTTTGACAGACTGTGGCCAGTTGTAAATATAACTGTTTGCTATTAATTGCATCAGTCATGATGCAATTCAATAAATTAAAATGTAACGAATTGAAATGACCATAAATAATATAAAGCAAAATATAAATTTTTTTTACAGACAAAAAAATTAAAACCAATATCAAAAATAAATATGTCAAGTCAAAATAATTAGCAAGCATTTAGTGGATATAGTAAACAGACTGAACACACACATTTATTTCACTTCGCAAACAAAAGTCGTACGAAAGAAGCTAAAAATAATGCTTTGCTCATACTTGCTGCTTATAAGCGCAACTTGTAAGTTGTTTCTGTTAAGATTTCTTACGGAAAAGACCTGGCACTGTCAAAATAACCAATAATTAAAAAGATACCACTAGATGGACCACCTTTTATATTTATTCATTATGACTTTAATTAATGTAGCAGCAGTATGAAACTTTACATTTTATCATACTTTACAACTATGAGCAGAACTGTAACAACTGTTATTGAAGAAAAATAACTTATAGCACAATAAAAGTCTACTAAGTTTGATGTTGAAATGTAGTTCTTAAAGTTTAAGCAAATATTCCCACACAAAAAAAATACAATTTTATTTCAAAACTTAATAGAGAATTAAATGTTTTGGATTTTTATATATTTTATTAGATTGGAAATTTTATTCACCACACATTGCAAAAAACCGATTAAATTGCGTGAGTTCTGCTCGTAGTTTTATGACCTTTAAACTGCCCCCTTAACGTTTAATTTAAACCAAATTGTATTCAATGTGAGTAACTCTTAATACGATTCAAAATCGTATTTAATGTGCGTTTAGGCTGAAGAGTATTTAACTCCAAACCTGCTCACTCACCTGTCATAGTCAAGGAAACCGTTTACAAGAAAAGTGTCTATATGCAAAACGTTTTAAGGCTTTCCTCTTTAATATTTCTAGGTGCATGACAGTTTATAAACAAAATTTGAGTTACGGAAACAAATGCTCTGCGTATTTAATTTTGTGGCTAATATGGTTAAAAATGGCAAAAAATTAAACAAATTTTTAAATTAAAAAATTTTAGTTAAAAAAAATTTGGCTAAAGAGTTTAAAAGACAGAAAATAAGTCTATATAAGACCAAACTTATGTCTCACAAGTAAATCGGTGTTCAAATAAAAAACCGGTATTATAACAAAATTTGCAAATCATATTTATTGCAAAAAAATATTGTTTATATGATAAATTACAGCAGGTTTATTAATGCAATTAAAACAAGTTATGAACAAACCTTTCTCAGCCGTAAAATCAAAATCAAAAAACACAATTTTATTAAATATTTATATATACAGAAAGGGTAAACCTTAATTTAGCATATACTGAGATTTTTTGAAGGAGTACTTTATGAATAGTTAGACCCACTAAAATCATCATAAAAATAAGTTTTTTTTATTCAAAAGTTTTTTTTGTGACCAAAATACGTCAAAGCAAGGAAATTGCAAAATTGCAATTATCTTTTTTTTGATATGTCGAAGTCGAAAAATTGCAACCGGCAACCTTTGCTTCTGATAACGGTGAACAATTTAGCCAAACTAAGTTGATGCATCCTTCTATTTGTCCTCTACAAATTTCAACGTTTTTGTATTTTTGGACAAACACCGCCTGAAAAAAATAGTTTTTTGCTTTTGACCTCGTGGTTAGACTTAAAAAACTTTTTTGTTGAAAACAAAATTTAAAAAAAATTCCAAAACTTGTGGGAACATATTAAGACAAACTATTTTCTAAAAAAATCAATGATTTGTAATTTGTAGACAGTTGTACTAATGCAAGCAAAATTTGTGTAAGGAGTTGCCAGAATTGTTAAAAAGAACCGACATTTGACGGCAATTGTGACAATTAGCTTACATGGAAAAATATATGATTGCTAGTAAAAGTGCTAGTATTAAGTTTTTTTTAATATCATTGTACAACTTTTCTTGCTAACACTGTTTAAAAACTACAATTATATGTATTTATTATGAATTCTGGAAAATACAATAAAACATTCGTGTAATAATAAAAATAATAATAATAATAATAATAATAATAATAATAATTTATTAGTGCTAACTACAAACAGTAATACACAAGTCAAGTAATTTGGATTTGAATTAACAAATAAAATATATACTAAAACATTTAACTAAAAGAATACAAAAATATGTTGCACACATAAATGTACAATAAAAATAGAGATAACAAGAAAATATAATTAACTTACAATACAAAATAAAATAAACTAAATAAATTTAATTAAAAGTACTGCTAACAAAATCTTTAGTGGATTAAAAAGCTTATTCTATTAAATAATCTTTTATATATTAAAAAAAAAAATCAAGTAGAAATTAGAGCCTATTTGTGATGTTGACAATGTTAGCTGATTTGGGTAAATATTCACTTTATTCCTAGTATTATGTGAATGATTATTTTTATGAAATTGAAATTTGTTGAGGTAACTTTGAATATACTTTATACACTCATATATATACAAACTCGGAAATGTTATTAACTTTAATACACGAATATATTTTACACAATCATCCTTATAACCAAGACCTGATATTACCCTGATGGCTTTTCTTTGTAAGGAGAATTTCCTGTTTTGAATAGCAGATTGTCCCCAAATCAATAAACCGTATGTTTAATGTGATTGGCATAAAGCACTGTAGGCTGTTTTTAAGGCGGAGATAGAAACCTCTAAAATTTCTTAATAAAAAATATTGCTGCATAACTTTTTTGTTAATGCATCTTCATGCATTGACTATTTTAGATTTGAGTTAATATACAGACCTAAAACCTTTGTATTAATAATAGTTTCTTGATGGTTTCGTAACGAAAAAGTACGAGTGATGGATTTCTGAGGGTTTACAGTTAATAGGTTACTACAAAACTATCTCTCTACCATAGCAACAGCTGTATTATAATTGTTCTTAGCCATATTGAGGACTTTATGCTTAAATGAGATAGTAGTATCATCCGCAAAAAGAACAACATGTTTGTCTTTAAAAAGTTGTAGAAGATTATTAATATAGATAAGGAAGAGCACTGGAACTAGCAATTTTGCCAAAGATGCTGTATCTTAAATGTGATTGAGACATCAAAGCATATAGTTGTTAATTTTATTAAAAAAGATTGGATTTGTTCATTTTTGTACTTGGAGCAGTCTTGTAAGTTGGTATTACTTTTTAAAACACATTTGACAAGAAAACAAAGCACTAAAGTCGTGTAGCATATGCATTATTGTGTGAGAAGTTTTAAGTTTTACGATAAAATACATTGTAGTGAAAAAAGAAAATATTGAAAATACATTGTGATTAAAGTTTTTTTACCGGTTTTGCATATCAACTTGTATTTCAAGTGCAAGAACTTGAGTTTTGTTTTATTATCTGAAAAACAGACAGATTATATTTATTTTCAAAAAAACAGAAAACAGATTATAGTAAAAACATACTCAAAAGCAGATGTAACGTTCAACAACAATCCTTAACCCATTATAATAAACCTAATGCTATGGGATAAAAAAGAAAACATTATAACAAATAAACTGAAAAATAACGAAGGACAAAATAGAATATACCACTAACAAATATAAACTAGCAAAGCCACAGGATCAGATGAAGTACCAACTAAATGTCTTTAACTTATTAAAAACCATAATATTCTTGTCATAGTAAATCTATTCAACTAAATTTATAAAAGTAGTATACTGCCTAAAAAAATGGCTAGTATGAACGTTTGTAACAATTTCTAATAAGCTTTGATTTAGCTTTTTGGATATTGTTATGGCAGTCATGAATATTGTACTAACTGTTTAAAAGATTAGATGCAGAGATAAAACACAGTTTAATTTTAGAAACGACTTAGGGACTAGAAAGACTATTTGCTCTTAGCGAATTAATCCAACACTGCATGAACTAAGACATATACGTATGTTACTTGGACCATAATACAGCCTTTGACACAAATAAGCAGTAACAAAACAGACAATATAAAAATCACAGTCAATGAACAAATAATTAGAAAGAAAAGCGTTATCGGTTCTAACACGCATATTTTTGTACGCCCAAGTGGTGCTTTATGACAAACAATTAGTGATAATTCAGTTTGTTAATGCATCTAGCCTAAACATTATCTCAAACAATTTTTATTACAAGTACCTAGCTACTATTTTTTACTTTTTAATAAGAAATTTGCTTACTAATCTATTTTTATTATGACTTTTGTGCTATTACATATACTGTGCAGTTACATGATTAGTTAAAACAAAGCAAAGGAACTTTGCTATAGTTACTATTATTTTATTTCTAATATACACAAAACTATTGATTTTAGAACTCATTATTCAAATGAATAAAGATAACAACATTTTAAGATTTTTATTTTTATAAAAGTAACTATTCAATGCAAATCTTCTTAAAACTGCATTAGTAATACACAGATTAATAACAGTTTTCTACAAATTTGTGTCTAGAAAACATTTTGCAGTTTCTGCAAGTTATACAAAATTTGTATAATATATTCGTACGTTCATACGTATTTTTTTTATAAAAGAAGCCACAACTCAAATTTTATTTCTTGGAATATATTAAGGAAATATTTATCTTGACGACTTTTAACATTTGTTTTTTTTTTCTTTTCACTCTCACAATAGTAAATTGGTTCTTATATTGTTCCTTGAAATTTAAAGTCTTCTTAATACATTGTATATATTTGGGGAGAATTTACACAATTGAACGTTATTAAGTCAAAATAACTTCATTATAATAAAAAATTGGTTGTAAAATTAGAATTGGTACGAATAATATTGAGAAAATCTCAATCTATTCCGTGGCAATAATAAAATATTCAATAAAATTCTGATAGGATGTAGATTAGCCGCAATGCAAACCCTGATTGAATCAACATTCATGGCGAGCGTAATATAGGAATATACAGAATGTTCTTGAAGGGGCGGAAGCGTTTCGGGAAGCCATCGAAAAACGTCGTGAATTTTAATATTCTTCAGCAAAAAGGGGAAGTTGTGAATTAACGAGAGACGTGGATGTAATTTCCCCCACCTAGAATAAAATACACGTTGGCATACTAATAAGAAAGTGCGTGCAATATCCGCCCGATTCATCTCATAGATATATTACACAACATATCATGGCTTGAGAGAATTTATTATTGCGATTATCGTAAATTTACTGAAGTAAACACGGGCTTAGAATACGTCCGTCATAATATATCTGATTAAAAGTTCACTGCAAAACTACATTCTAGTTAGCCGCTTGATAGATGAGCTCGGATTAATTAAAGCATTTACTACACTTAATTACAGACATTAAAACCTGGCCACAGACCCTGTAAATAACATTTAGGTAAAACTGCTTTACAATTATTGTTTACTTGTTTGTAATCATTTTAGTTTAGTTTAGTAGTAATATTTTAGAAATATATTAAACTGTTTCTAGAATATTCTAAAGGAAGTTTCAAGTTTTATAGCTTTAATTTATTTTACGATAACAGTATCGCTACATCTATTTCGGAAAATTGTTTAAAGCAATGGCTGCTAACTAGAAACTTCTGCTATATAAACTTGAATGTACCATTTGTAACTAAAACTAGGATAAGATATTTCATTTTTAGCAAGTATGGTTTTATTTTACAATAATTGTGTTGAAACGTTATCTGTATAAAAATTATTTATATTAACCGTTTATTTATAATTGCACTTCTATAACATTAATTTATTATTTAAAGATACAGTAAAAGTGAATGGGTGACTCTAAAGTAGTTCGTAAGCAGAAGGCAAAATACGTAATTACAATCTAATCTGACAATACCTCTACAAAACAACACAACAACTTTATTAACTGAAGTTAAGCTTGGGAATTAAAATTATTTAAAAATTTTGATAATTTACAAAATATTTAATTGCACGTATCAATTAGTAGCACGAAAATATTAAAAACAGTAATTTAGAATTCTTTAAGTTTTTATGTAAATAAAAATGTTGAAATTATTATGTAAATTGTTGCATTGCCGACACGGAAAACGGAGACAAAATACTGGAAGCAAATGAGTGGTTTGAGTAAGGTTACTCATTATTAATGATGACGTTATTTCTGTAAACATTTTGAGCTGAGGCTTTTAAGCAACTATTTTGTTTAAATTACAATTTTGTGAATGTGGCTCAGTTAATTTTTCTTCAATAATCTCGTACATGGTTTAGCGTCATACTTGGACTGGGTTTAAAATCGTTTTTAATAAAATTAGGCACATCTGATAGTTTAAACTTTTATGCCAAACTGAGTCAAGTGCTTTGTTTATTTTGATACACAAGACACTCGAGTGTTTGCCTTTGAGGTGGGATGTTTAGAAGTAGGATGTTATGATAGTTAAAGGGTGACTTTTATTGTAAACAAATTTTAGGAAATTATTTTGTAAAATGGAAACTGGAAATAGTGTGATATGGCGGTAACTAATTGGATAAAAAAAGTTAGCATAATTTTTAAGGGTGCATACTACAGTTCTTATTTTCTATTCATTAAGAAAATATTGGTTTAAAAATTAATAATTGATTTTTTTATAACTATTTTAAAATATGTTTAATTACCTAGTGCAAAGTTTTTATTTTTATTTAGAAAGTTGTGAAAGTGTCTAGTGTATTATTTTGTTCAAAGAAGTGTCACACGTCTGTCTACAAAATATGTCAACTATTTACGTTTTTTTTAAATGAATATTGTCAAAATGTTTACCGTTGAAGGAGGTCAATGCGTTGTTGTCAAATATTGGCAACGTCAATTCCAGATGAAAAACTATTCTCGGAAACCAGATATGTTATTGAATATTATGTATCATGTTCGTTTGTATTTGGTTAATTTCTTAATTATTAAAGTTTTTTTTCTTTAATTCTATTGCAATCCGTTATGTATTTTTTTTGTCTGTACTAAAAAAGTATGTCGTGTATGTTTTTTAATGCTCTTATCATTTGTATTTCTAAATTCTCGATTTAATTTTCTTTTGTATTTAATAAGACCCAAAAGAAATTAAGAAAGAGGTTAGTATAGTAAAATTTTAATGGTATTGCGGTGAATCGATGATGCTACTAAAGAGTGATCCATTTAGAGATATTTTATAAAACTTAAAAAAAAGAACCATTTTTATCGGGTAATCTTTATGATCATATAAAATAACCATTTTGGACATTTATTTTTTAAAGATTTTTTTTTTTAATGTTGGCTGTAACTTTGGGTAACATGGTCCAGTCCGGTCAAAAGTTCTAGTTTTTGATGACGCGTTCAAGCACTTTCAGTGGTATTTGGCAAATGACGGAAATAATGTTGTTCTCCAATTCCTCAATTGTAATTGATTTTTCTATGTAGACTTTGGACTATACGTAGTCCCAAAAGAAAAAGTTTAGAGGTGCAATTTTACATGATCTATACGGCCAATTTACAGGTCCGAAAGGTAAAATTAACTGTTCACCGAATCGTTTTTGCAGTGAAGCTATGGTTTCACGGGCTATGTGGCAAGTAGCGCTGTTTTGTTAAAACCAAATTGAGATTACCAGTTTCAATTTTAGGCAGAGACCTCTTCAGTCTAATAACCAAGTAAGACGCTTATTGATCATTCTCTCTAGTAACTTGCATAAGCATCTTGTTTGAGAGATAGGTTTATAGTTAGTCTTGAGCTTTTTATCTTTACCAGGTTTAAGTACTTTGACTCAAATTGAACCAAAGCTTTGATTTGCAATGAGTCGCAGCCTTGGTTGGTTTTGCTCTAATACGAGCCAACACTTTGGAAGATTTTGGTTTAAGTTTAGCCCCCTTCTTAAGTGGTTTTGTTTTACTTGTTGTAACCTTGGTCCAAATTGATCCGTAGTCAGTTTTGGTTTTGAACCCAAAGAACCCGCAACCAATTTTTAATCTTTTACATTAGAGTTCTTGGTAAGAAAAGTAGGAAGCGTAAATGGTCTATACATTTTTTTAGCATCTAAGTAAGAGAGTTTATCTGTTTCTTTGATCTTTACTATCATTATTTCCTTATTTTGAAAGAACTCCCTTGAAAATGTTTAAAGATTTATACGGCTCAACTGTCACCGCAATATTTTCTACTTGCGTTTCTACATTTTACAGCTCTGCATTCTATCATTAACTTTAATAAGCAAAGCATTTTAATCTTTTGCAAAAAATTTATGTTCTATTAATGATTTTAGAAATGATTCTGTGAAAAAAATCTCCTTTGGACACTGGCTACTTTCCAAACATTTAACTATCAGAAACTTTACAAACTTTCTACTTGCACTATCACAAACTGTTAGCTAATTGTATATAAAAATAAATTTTTTTGGTTAGAGGTTTAGAATCTACTGTAATAAAGTCCGTCAACTTTGTAGCTTAATTTTCTTACCAACAACAGAAGTACATATGGGACGTTACATTAAAAACTGATGCATTTGCCAGGGCTAACTGAATGATCTATGTTTTATAAATGTAAATAAAAGACTTTTGCAAACATAAAAATGCTAGCAACCTCTAACCGTAGTTCAGTGTAAACCTTTCATATGTCTTAAAGTTAAATATAATAAACAGATTGATTAAAACAGGGTTATGTTTAACCTTCCGTTGTACTATAAACTAGGGCCACTGTAGTGTATTAGAACTAATATTTTTCTAAAAATAAGTATTAGCCCCTCAACTATCAATATCTTTTTTTTTGTTTTTTGGGTTCAGCAGGTGGGTTGCACAAGATGTTATGCAAAAATGTCAAAGTAAACCCAAAAATAATTTTAGCTTGTTCCAGACAAACTGTTAGTTTTTTAACAAGGTTGCTTCTTTGCTTATTGGTTGTCTTTTATGACCAGCAAAGAGACTATTTTTTAGTGAGAAATCTTCAAATGCAACAATTTTGCCTGTTGACATAGCCTTTGAGATGAAAATGAGCTTTATTGAAAAACACGATTTTTTTATAAAAATGCTTATCTTTGACCAAACTGAAAACGCAGTGGATGGTTGTGAGGCTTTATTTCTTAGACTAACTGAACTTTGTAGGCTTTCAAACCGGAGCTTTTATGCAAATTTTTTCTCAAAGAAGTACAAGAAATGTTCAGTTTCTGAGAACAATGACGAGTTGATGTTGATGCATGTTTACGCACACTTTAAGCAACAGCATTCATTTTTTTGCTCCACAAACTGCGTTGTCTCCAAAGACAGTACTAAAGCTATACACAGTTGTCATAATGTATGTGTAAACCTACAAAAAATTAGTGCAGAGCCAAAAACTAAGCAAAAAACATCTAAAAACCAACTAAATTAGTTGCAACCAATAGCACGCCTAAGTGACATTTAACAACACCAACTGTAGCCATAGAAGCAATGCTGTGCCTGTCACCCTTTGATATCTACATTAAAATATTTATTTAATTTATTTAAAATAGCTGGGGCTTAAGCAACAATTTATGCCTAGTGATTTGAGTTAGGCGATTCACCCAACTGAGATACTCTCCGGGGTTTTTTAGTCTAAAAACTTTAAAGGATATTCAAACTCTTTTTAAAACTTTCTCATTGGCTTGGATTTGTTAGCATGAGTACTATAAACCAATGTTTTTTAAATATTTTTAAAATGTCTACAAAGTTTAAATTAGGCAATTTTGCACCCCTTAAAACAGGTCCGCCCCTTCTTACACACCTACTTGGAAACGTTGGATGTCTATATCGGCAATCAAAATTTGAGCTGGAACATCATTATGCTAAAACCACATTTGTTGTTTTTGGTTAATACCAATGTAAAAATAATTATAAATTGAATTCTGCAGAAAGTTTAAATAAGGATTGCTTGTTAATCGGTTTGGTAAAACAACAGGATTAAGAAACATATTGTCTACAATACCCATCTAAATGTTTAATGAAAAACGTGTCTGGTGTCTAGATTTTTGTTGGCCTAAAGATGTAAACTGCAAAAATGAACGTGAACAACAGTAACTATGTTTACAAATGTTAAACAAGTATCAAATATCATGCTACAGAAATGTCTAAAAGTAAACTAAAAATAAATTGTTAAAAAAAACAATGTCCAATTAACCATTCGACTGTGTGGTAGGGTACCTAAAAGTTTTATTTACATCTGCAATTTTCTTATAAATTCTCCAATTGCAGCATAGAAGTAACTGTTGATTTTGCATTATAGAGTATCCTAGTTATGGTAAATTGATAATGTTAAATGTTTTCCGCTTGCTGCCAATAAAGATATTAGTTCATTCAAGGTTGGTGCAAGATAATCTGTAATTCAAAGTTAAAAATATAATATTTTCAATGCAATCTTTGACTTGAAAAATTAAACGTATGATTATCATATTTGAAAAAATGATCTAAAAGCATGAAAACTTGTAGTGTAATATTAATATATAACGAGTCTGAAACTTATGTTAAATAGAGTTATTTATGCCTAAGGTCAAGTATGAAGTCATAGGTTAGGTAGATTAATTTTCCTTAATTCAAAATATTATATAATTTTATTTAATTGAAATTGAAATAGCTAGTATTGCACGTCCAACACAATTAATTCATCATTTTAGATTAATAATTCAGTTAAATTGATATTCAAAACAAAATTCTTCCATTACTTATGCCATGTTTTTGTTTGGTTTGTATATTGATATATACATTTACCGCAAATATTCGCATCCATTTGTGTAGATTTCTGCAAACATCAATATCATTTCATGCATCAAACTGTAGAGTGGAATTGTATGTAATAAAAAGACAGATCCAATCTGCTGACACGACAAACATTTTAAATTGAAATGATAAAATTCACAAGCAAATATTGCAAACATTGTAGAGGCAATTACGCAATTCCTTACTCAACTACATAGTGATGAAAATTTATTTAAAATTTTATCAGTTTATATTCGCATAATAACAACATAAATCACGTTTCAACACGCCTTGCAGAAAACACTGGCATACATCTAAATTTAAAATAATGCCGCGTAAAAATGCGACTAATCTCTCCCTAATATGAATACATTTCTTTCCGGAAAAGAATAAAGAAAAAGGAAATATTATATATAGAGAACACAAGGTGCGAGGTATCATAAATGACGCGACGCTAAAACTGGCGGATTGATTTATGATACCACGCTTTCTCTGCTGGGCCGTGCACATTTCGCGAATCTGTGCGCCACGATACCACGGGGGAGGTAATTTTATGGGGACGAGCGTGTGTGCTTTCTGATAACGTCTTGCCATTTCCATATAATAGAGTGCGTAAGTCTGCCTTTATTTAATGTTCTGCATTAAATTAACTTTGTCAATGTTATCGGGGTGTTTATTACGACGGGAGTTGTTATTGAACATTATATTTCATGGCAGCTCAGCTCCTTATAGTATAACTTGAATTATTATTTTTAATAACACTGTATATACTCTAAGTATATTTTTCTTATTCAAGATCATAAAGTTTGTTTTTCTCTAGTTCTAAGTATTTTATTTTAATGTAGTTATATGTTGTGCAATGAAGTAGCTTTTTTAGTATAGAAACCGGGAAATAACAGACGATGGTCTTGGTAAAAAAACATTGAAAACTAGATTTAAGCAGTAATTGACTTTGAATATTTGTGGCTTATAAGTCTCAGGAAATACTGAATTTAGAAGTTTATTTCATTAGTCGACAGTAAGGTTAAAGAAATCTCTCTTAAAAGTTTTGGTTCTATATTTCTGATCTGTCAGTGAATATTTGTTATAATTCTTAGCAAATCTTGTACACGTAAATATTTCTTTAGATGACAAAATGTCTTGTATTTTGTTTGAACAATGTCCAGGGTTCACCTTCAATTATAAAAACTAAAGAAGGGAAAACTATAACCGAGCAATCACAAAAATTGCTGTGGTGGAAAGAACACATAGAGGAACTCTTCTACGACATCAGAGGCCTCCAAGCAGCATACAAAAAGACAGTAATCTGTATAATACCGTATATAAAACAGGAATAATACTAAAAGAATGGGACATTTATAACAATACCAAAGAAGCCAAATGCTAGAGAATGTAGTGATTACAAAACCATCTCATGAGCCATACCCTTAAAGCATTTCTGAAAATAATACACAAAAGACTTTACAATAAACTTGAAGAAGGTATTAGTGATACCCAATTTGGTTTTAAAAATGGATTGGGCACACGTGAAGCACTATTTGGCATTAATGTATTGTCACAAAGGTGTATGAACAAGTACATGCTTATTTAATAAATTATGAGGAAGCGTTCGATAAAGTCCAACACGAGCAACTAATAAACTTACTGAAAACAAAAAATATTGACAAAGGAGATATACGCTTCATTGAAAATCTATACTGGAACCAAACAGCGGCAGTCAGAGTGGATGGAGAATACACAGAAAACATAAATATCCAAAGAGGCGTGAGTTGTTAACGGACGACCAATCAATATAGTTGATCTACAAAGAATGGTGGAAAGAACAAATACTATTAGCCTGCGATATGTATTAAAAATAAACCTGAAGAAAACCAAATATGTTATTATGATCATTTCTAAAACAGTAACACCTAATGTCGACTTATTTATTAACAACACCCGTATTGAAAAGGTAATCAAGTACAAATATCTAGGTACTTGTATAACAAATAGTAACGACCAAGAAATAGAAATCAAAAGCAGAATAGAGACCGCCAGAACTGCCTTTCTTAAAATGAGAAACCTCTTCTGCAACCGCAATCTAAAGCTGGAACTAAGAACTAGGATGGTGAGACGCTACGTGTTACCCATATTAATGTATGGCATGGACGCATGGACACTAAACCAAAAACTCACCAACAAATTTCAGGCTTTTGAAATGTGGATGTATAGGAGAATCTCAAAAATGTTATAGAAGGACAAAATCACAAACGTCGAGGTGTTATGAAGGATGAAAAAAGAAATGAAAGTGATCAATACCATCAAATCTAGGAAACTAGAGTATTTGGGTCACGCTATGCGAGGTGACAAATATAAGATACTGAAGTTAATAATGCAAGGAAAAATCGCAGGCAGTAGAAGTGCGGGAAGACGCAGAATTTTCTGGTTGAAAAACCTTTGATACTTTTTTCGATGTACATCAAACGATCTGTTCAGAGCTGCAGTATCGAAAATAAAGATTGCCATGTTGATTGCCAACCTCCGAGTAGGAGACGGCACATAAAGATGAAGAAGAATGTCCATTAAAATATCTATAGAAAATGCAAAGATTTGCAACATTGCGCCTGTGTTCTAAAGTATCTAAATCATTAGTCAATTTTGGCAATTATCCGAATAGAGTTTAGATGAAATAGTGTAGTTTCCAATGCTCCTTCTCATACTTGGGAACAATATTTAATTTAAAGGAAAAATAGTTTTCTAGAAACTTTCGAAGCTATGTCGACAACAAGTATACTAAGCAACAAACAATATATAAAAATTACATAGTTCTGTAATGTTTTTTTGTAGTTTAGTTTGTGTGAAAATGATTTTATTTAAAAATTTTGTATATTTAACCAATACCTACAAAGTTTGTTGCACATGACCAAATCTGTTAATTTAGTTTTGTTTTAGTTTACTGTACAGATTTTGTTTAATAAGCTTAGTATCGCGTTTAGATAATAACTTTATTAGTCTGTTGCGTCTACATAAGTTTAATGGGTTTTGTCTAGTGTTGCCAACTATTAGACAATTATGAATTTTTGTTGTACTGCACCATATAATAACAACAAAGACAAATTAACCAAGTTAACAAACAAATATATTGATAAATTAATAACTAAATAAACAAAATCACAAAAAAACAAAGTTTTGCAGCCACAAAATTAGAGACGGAACAAATAACAAATGCAACATAGAAAAAAGTTTGAGTTTCTAATTATTATAAGCTGCTTATTTTTAGATTAGTTATGCATAGGCATCTAGAAACTGATTCTTGTCAATTTTTGTTTTCAACAGCTGATGTGGCTATATTATTATAACTGCATGTGAAAGCTATGCTACGACAACTCTTTATTAGATTGTGACAATGTTAAATGACTTTATGCTTAAAATTTTACAGACAACGCTTTTATTAGGGTAGCTTGTAATTTTCTACAACAATTGATGTTGTCACGCGACTTTGCATTAGTCACTGTCGAAGAACTTACAAATATTTGTTGGCATCTGAGTTGTCCTTAGATTGTGAAATCTTTGATTAACTGTTTGTCTTATCTTATTGGATTGTTGGCAGTTTTTGGAACATAGAGCTGTATTTGAATTGAGATCTGGTCTGTTGTTTGTTTGAACCAATCAAATTGACCATGTTGACATTTATTTGAATTTGTTTGACAAAGCATGGATATGAAAGTCTATTTATTGTGTTTAATATATGATTTATTTTTTATATTATTATGCCAATAATCTAAACTAACTAATCTACTAACTGGCCATATACGTAAATTAGTTAATTCTTGTTTGTATGGTTTCTGCGGATGGCACAAAATTTTACCATTATTCGACAAATTTGGATAACCATAGAACTTTCAGCAACTACTTTGCAAAAATTAAGGTATAGCCTGCTCTAAACTTTTGAAGCGACCAACTAATAATAATTTTAATAAGTTTTCAACTTACACGTTTTTTGCAAAAGTGACAGAAAGCACTTGGTGGCGAAAGCTACATACAATTTTGAAATTTTAAACAGTCATAAAAACAACTGGTGTAGTACTTTTGAGAAAACTCAATAGAAACACTAAGGAAACTTTACAATAAATAACTTTGGTCAACTTTATATTTTGCAACCATATTTGTCTTTTACTTTATAATACGCTAAAGCTCTTTTTTAGTAGTACTTGTATCTCATTGCTCAATGATAAAGAAGATTTTAGTGATTATGAGTACTAAAAGAAAACTTGTCTCTATGATACTATGGCCTACAGAAAATAAATGGGAACACGAACGACAACTTTATCTTTGAATGCCGAATAAAACATCAGTGGTTATGAGTACAACAAAAGAGATCAAACAATATTTTGACAAACTACATCTGGTTTAACGTTTAGAAACAAACAATAGTCAGAAAGGCTGCTTACTTCATTTAGAAGAAAAGCTCTTATCTAGATTGAAGTGACAATGAAAACCAGGCAGAAAAAGTGCTAGTTAGTGCTTAGTTTTAATCAATACCAATTTGATATTAAACTATACAAACCGATTGTGATAAAATTTGAAGCAAGGAACGGGACATGAAAAAAATTTAAAAAACAATCAAACTTAGATTGATTGCTTACCTGACAATTTTGGTTTACAATAAACATCTGACAGCAAAGGTACATAGGAATCCAGATTTAAAGCATAACTTAATGTAGAGGTAGCAATTTGTACTCAGAGATTAAGAGAACATACCAAGAACATCTAGATACTTGTCAAAAATTGTTAACCAAGCGCAGCAACAAAATTGTTTAGAAAATAACACGTTACGCTACATTTGAGTATGTAAAGTAAGTGGCAATAACTTAAACCAAACCCAATCCGGCACTAAACAAAGTTACAGCAACAACGGGAAACATTGGAATAAAAAAGTTTGCAGTTGAGGACCCACACACGTCGAACATGACAAAAACGTTCTAAAATAAAATTACCTAAATTTTTACAGATAGTTTAACACTTTTATCAGCAAAACTAACAAACTTTGCTTGCAGAAACTACAATTTGAGCTTACAAAAAAACATTTGTCACCAAAAACAAAGTAAAGAGTTTTTAGGACCAAAATAACTTGAACTTGAACTTATTACAAAACTCAGGTAGAAATTGGTAGTTCAACACGATTTAATTCATACTTACATCTTTGCACAACAGAGACACCAAAATGACTTAAGTTGCAGTAAAATAATATTTTTTTGGCCACATTTTATAAAAACATAATTACTACTAGTAAGATCTGCTTGCATCCAAGTGCAAAACTCTAAATTTTGTGAAAGATCAAAAGTAGAAAGTTCAAAACTAAAACAAATTTTTAGTTCTCATTACAAAACTTAAATAAAAAAATTTAATTTTTGTTTTTTTGGGTGAGGAATTTTTTTTAGTTAAGACACTGGTAGCTAGTGCTGTGCCAGTCCTGATGTGTTTATATGCTTTAAGTACACTACCTTTTTATGTTTCTTGGTGACTCCGCTTTATTCTGTCGCTTTTTTTCTAAATGATCATATTACCCACACTGGTTTATTAAAACTAATTTTACATTGGTTTAAGAGATTATTATAACCATAACAGGTTGAATGGTGTTTAGCTTTCAACACAGTTTGCAGTTTTGTATTATATTTAGAACATACTGAAAAAAATATTGATAAAATGGAGGACGTTTTAAATTACCATTTACAGTTTTGTAAGAAAATGTATTGTAAAAGTCATCTTTTTTTTTTTAAAGTGGATGTAATCTAAAGTGAGACAACAACAAACCATAATCTTGGTTTGAAAATACAATATCACATTTATAACAAAAATCTTTTTTTTTTTCTTAAATCTTTTTTGGACCGTTTCTAGACGCGTAATAGAGTTTAGAAATTGCGGTAACCAAATAATACAACAATAGTTCAATATTGATTTCACAAAACTATTATACAGGGTGTCCGGAAAATACGTGTACAACGTTTGACGACAGACTCCTGACGTCAAAATAGGTCAATCTAAGCCGACTTAGTTATATCCAAAATTGTCTCGTTTAGCCGGTAGAGGGCGTCAAAAATTTGTAAATATTAAAAAGAAATTACCTGTTACAATAATTTTTTAAGTGACCTTGTTGCTATGGCGTTTAATAATTTGACAATTATTGACAAATTGTCACCAGTCTATGAAATTTACTCAAGTATACGATCAACATTCTTGAATTACAAGTTCATTTTACCATTAAAAATGGAAAATTATACAAACTCTCAGAAAGTTGACATGCTCCTGGTATACGGGTTTTGTCAAGGAAATGGGCGTCAGAGTGTTAGGGTTTACATGGAGAGGTTTCCTAACCGTCGAATACCAAACCACCAAACATTTGCCAATATTGAGCGTCATCTTCGGGAAACGGGCAGTTTTGAGAAAAAGTTTGAAGGCAGGGGTCGTATGCGAACAACTCGAACTGTGGAAACAGAAGAGATGATTCTGGAAAGAGTTGAAGAAGAACCAAGTACCAGTACCCGTCTCTTAGAACGTGAGTTAAATGTTCCTAAAACGATTGTCAATGAGGTTTTAAGAGAACAGTTGTTACATCCTTACCACATACAAAAAGTCCAGGAACTTTTACCGACTGATCCCCCCATGCGGCTTACATTTTGTCAATTTATTAGAAACAAAAGAATCCTTGTTTCAAATTTTTGTAGAAAAATTATGTTTACTGACAAGGCATGCTTTACAAGATCTGAGGTAACCAATCTGCACAACGAACATATTTATTCCGATGAAAATCCACATGCCATTAAAGTTGCACATCATCAGCATCAATTTAAAATTAATATTTGGGCAGGTATTATTGATCACTACCTTATTGGTCCCATTGTTATTCCAGACAGGTTAGATGGAAATATTTATTTAATTTTTTTGCAAGACACATTACCAATTCTTCTGGAGAATTTGCCCCTTTTACGTCGGATTGAAATGTGGTATATGCATGATGGTGCCCCGCCCCATTTTTTCGTTGCCGTTCGGCAATACTTACATCATCAATATCCCAACCGATGGATTGGAAGAGGCAATGATGCACCAGTAAAATGGCCACCACGTTCTCCTGAGTTAAATATGTGTGACTTCTTTTTGTGGGGCGCTATTAAAACAGAAGTTTACAAGACTCCGGTAAACACACGCGATGATTTATTGCAGCGGATTTTAAATGCAGGCAACCATTTTAATAATCCCCAGACATTAGATAGGGTCCAATATCATTTTTTAAAGAGTGTTAATAAGTGTATTCAGCAAGATGGCGGTCATTTTACACATTTGCTTAAGTAATGTTTTTGTTTTACTTAGTTTCTTACAATAGATACTTTCAACTTTGTTATACTTTTGTTTTTTTTGACGCCCTCTACCGGCTAAACGAGACAATTTTGGATATAACTAAGTCGGCTTAGATCGATATTTTGACGTCAGGAGTCTGTCGTCAAACGTTGTACATGTATTTTCCGGACACCCTGTGTATATAACTTATTGGCTTAAAGACTTTAATTACTTTTTTAACAAGTCCAAGTATTTTGAGTGATTTCTGAATAATAATATCTATGTGTAATATGAAATTTAATTTGCAATCAAAATTACCACCCAAATCCTTAATACTTTTTACAAATTCAAAAATAGTAGTACCAATTTTATAATCAAACTGGAAATTGTCATGTTTATGCAAAAAACGAATACTTTTTCATTTGTTAATATTAAGTTTTATGTCATTTTTTAGGCACCAGTTGTATATTTTATGGATATCATATCATACACAGTAATTCTCATTACTATCCTTTTAATTAGTTTTAGATCATCAGCAAAAAGAAGACACTGACATTCTAAATTGACACTGATATCATTTATAAATAGATTAAAAAAAGGGGTTTTAGGTGTAAGCTTTGAGGAACACCAAAAGTAATATTAATCAGATTCGATTTAAAGTTAGAAATAACAACTTGTTGTGGTTATTTAAAAATGATTCAATCCATTGCAAAACAGTTTTACCAATTTTGTCAAAAGCTTTTGAAAGTTAGTGTAAATAGAGTCAACGATTGTTCCTGATTCCAAGCTTTTGGATATAAAAGTAGTATATAATAAAAGATTAATGGTAGTAGATCTTGTAGGACAGAAACAATGTTGTTGATCAATAATAACATTACAAAACAGCGAGTTTAATATTAGTGAAATTAATTTAATGTCAAGTAGTTATATAGTTGAGATTGTTTACTGATTGGACAATAATTGGCTATATTAGTCTTGCTACCATTTTTGTGAACACGTATGTTGCACCAGTTTAATTTCCAGTGTTCCGGAAAGTAACCTTCGGATAGAGATTTATTTAACAAAATAGAAATTGGTTTAGCAAGCATCTCCGAACAATTGTAAAAAAATATAGGTGGTAGACCATCTGGACCGGCACCTTAGTTTAAATCAAGTTGCATTATTGAATCAACAACTTTAATTTTACAAAAAGAAAGAACATTTACATCGACATGTGAGGTTGCATAATTATTATTATCAAAATTATTGTTTATGAACAAAGGTTTATAAGTTGAAGCAAAGTGAACAGCAAACATGTTAACAATTTTTTGTATATTCACTGAATGTTTATTATCTAAAATCATAGTGTTGGGAATTTCATTAAAATTCTAAGCAAAGTTTTTTGCATCACTCCAAAAATATTTGGGATTATTAATAATACTGTTTTCTACTTTATTAATATAATCAAAATATGCCTCATCAATTAGGTTTTTACATTGTTGACGTAAGTGTGGAAAAATTTGATATTGATTTTTTTTAAGAGTAGATGAGTTTATGAGCTAGTTTTTTATCTTTTGTAAATTGTGTAATAAACCATATGGCCCTCCCTCACCGCTCAGCTCAACCTTGCACCTTTCTGTCAGGATTGTACTTGATTTCTTTGTCAAAATCTTGCAAAAAGGACTTAGCATTAGTCTCCACCGATCAACGGCTTACTTTTTTGCTTTCTATCCTCACCCAGCTTTGTGTTTTTCAAATTCACTCAAGCAAAACTTTTTCCATATTTTTTTTTGTAAAAATAAATGCTGGTTTTTGGAACGAATGTATTAGCATCTATGTTTTGATCAGTGATTCAGTTTTGGCTATGTTTGGTCATGTTCTTATTTAGCACCGAAACCATAGATAGCCACTTTGCATTTGTTCATATTAATTTTAGTTTTTGTCATTGCTGATCATGTCTCTAGTCTAATTTTTTCGACCAGATCCTTGTACTTGTGGCATTTCATCAACACCATTTTATGACCGGTTACGGAGCAGAGGAAACACGACTGGACCTGGGTGCAATATCTAATCCTGTGATTGGTTTTACCACTTATGTGACAAGATTTTTTCATGCTGCAATTAAAAACTTTGTGCCCTACCGTTAGGCATCTTTAACACTTGGCGGGTGTAATAATCTCTTTAACTCTTTACCTATTTTAGCCGGAGCAGAGTTAATTTGTTTATTAGCAGGCTGTTTTTTTTGCAAAGTGTAACAAAAACCTGGTTGACGTTTTTGTTCTCCGATTTTTTTAGCACATTTATACTAATTATATTGTTTTTTGAGCTATTTATCTTTTTTGCTGTATTGTTTTCTACGTTTTGCTTTGTTGTCTCAATTTTTAAATTAAGCCAGATAATAGATGTTACCACTTGCTTTGGGGAGACTTTAGCCATGTACGCTAATTCTTCGTTCAGAGTTGATTTCAATCTGCTCTTTGTTTCCAGCTTACTTTTAAATCTCAGTTTAATGTCTTTGTGATGTATTTAATTGAAACCTCATTAGCGTTTATTTTACGTTTTATGTTGTTATAACGTCTGCGTACAAGGTTCCTTCTTTTGGTTTAATTAATAGCGTTTCCTAGTTGTTTTTTTTTTTTAATAATTTGTCATTTTGCTAATTTTTTGTTTGTTATTTCTTTTACTGTATGTAAATTAATACGTTAATATTTTTGTGCAAAAAGCACATTTACCTATTTTTCTAAAAGTTTCTTTGTGTTTCCTTCCTTTTAGTTGTGGGATTGGCATGGAAATTTACGTTTTTTTAGTTTTCAAAGCACAATAAATGTCTTTTTCGGATTTTCCAGTTAGGTTTAAGACGTATCTGACTGTTTCTGTTGGCGTGGCATTTCCGTTTTTAACCTTAGTGACGATTACTACATGAATCTTGAAAAAAAAACTGACATCCTTCACAACAGAAACACCACAATAATATTTTTTGGCTAAATTTTGCAGGAACCTAACTACCAGTAGTGAGATCTGCATTCATTGCAAACCTTTCTAAAAGACGCATAAAGAAATCCTTCTGCGGCCAGCGCAATTATTTTACTTTTTAGTTTGATCACAGTAGCACCAAATGGAAAACAAAATATTACAAATTTTTTTGACGTTATCAACCGATTAACATCAAAAACTAAAACTGCTAATACCAGACTTAGCAGCAGAAAGTCTGCCAAACCCCGCCTACATCTATCAGAACATAATTTGGAGATAAACTAGCTCTAGCTCTGTACTTAAAGCATGACGACTTGCACTAACAAACAAAGAACTAAACTACATGTTTGAGTCTACTATCTGCAACCTCATCAATTACAAATTTTTGTCAATGCTACTATGTAATTGACTTGTAAGATTTATGTATTTTTGCTCAAATTGCATACAAATTAGTTTCTGTGCAACCTTTTTCCTTCTTTCATCAGCCAAAATATATAGGACTTCAAAAGTTTTGCGGAAAAAGGTTGACCTAAACACAATTACTATTTTATTAAAAACTCTAAACGGTTTTCTTGGTTTAAAGTGACTGGAAGGAAAAAAAACTGAATCTTAGTGTTAAATCTTGTGAGGGTTGGTCCGCACGAAAAAGTTAAAAAATATGCAACCAAAACTACTATTAATTGACAGTTGTTGTGTTTGTTGTATTGTTTTCTTCTTGGTTGTGACCATGTCTTTCATGGAGTTGCAAGTGCGGTCGGAGGTGAAATAGTATATTATAACTTTGTATTTTTTAGATATGAATTGGTTTACCATTAATGATGGCTTAAAGAATTAATTTGCTATCTTTGATTTTTGTGCATATTTATCTAATTATATAAAAATTAATTAATGCAGTTTGTCAATGTTTGCAAAATAAGCTTATGTTGATCACGTTTGTGATGGATTTTTGTCAAAAAATTATTAATAAACACATCGATAAGAAAAAAAGATAGGTCACTTAAGAAGTCGCAGTCATAATAATAAAAAAATAGTTTTACTAAAAGATACTTGTTATTTGTTGTGTATTGTTACCGTATTTGCAGCTTACAAGAAATTGCGTGCATTTATTTAGTTTCAAATTTACATTTTTGTAGTTTATTGTTGATTTTTGTCTGTAAAACTTATTGAACTTATTTAACTAGTTGTAATGCCGTTAGATTGTATTGTTATGGCAAAATCTAAAGCGATAATACAAGATGGTCAATGATAACTTAAAACTTTAAGAATTGCTGGTAAGAACTAAAAGATTAAGATTCGAACAAGAAAAAAATCATCACCTCAAGAGAGATAAATGAGATATAAATGGACTGAAAAAGGTTTTGTGCTACTTGTAGAAAGATGTCTACAGATTAACTATTGCAACGCCAGCACTGAATTGCAAGAATGGATTTTGTCTAACATTACTTAGCGTGGAGTTATGAAAACTGGATCAAAGTACTGTTTGATGTGTTTTGCCTCAATAGGTCAGACGGACATCAACAAATATAGAGAACACTTAAAAGATAATATGTTCCAGTTTGCATAGACAAGTAACTTATAATTTAGTGCTGGGTCGGTTATAGTTTGGGTAGGATTTCTTTCACAAGCACTCACATAGTTGCTTGTTATACAGAATAGCTGACTACTCACAGGTGCATTACAAAAATTTTAGACAAATATGTTATACTATGATCACTTTGGGCCAGCATTTTATTTTAGTGCAAGATAATGTTAAACCTCATGCTGCTACAGTTGTCTAAAAATACCTGGATGAGGTGGAGGTTAGGTAGTTTCATTTATCACCTAGTGAATTCTAAAACATTGGAGAAATTATTAATTTACTCCGAACCAGAGAAGGATCTAAGCCATAAATCTTTACGCCGACAAGGCGGGTTGGAGAGTAAGAAAACGTATAAACGTTTGAAATGGTTTTTGTTGTGAGATTGGAACATATAATCTTTGTTGCAGCAGTCGGATGTCTAAACTGTTTCGCCTCTCTTCCGGTTGTAATAATATGTAAATCTTATCAAACATGTCTGGGATAAATTGTGACGACGTATCCAAAAACATATATACGCCAGTTTTAAGAAGGTTGGTATTGCAGAAATGAAATAATATTGACTAAAATGTGATCCACATCTACAATTTTATTAAAATATGCTTCGTCAAGTTTAAGTAGCGTTATTATTTTTTTTATAAATGTTATGTTTTGTTTAATTTTATAGTTCTTAATAAAAATAAGTTGAACTTTCTTTTTACGTAATAAAATGGTAGACATTAATAACGAGTGCAACGCTAGTGTTTGTATCTCCATCCTGGTGAACAAATTGCATAACATTCAATTTATTTGGCTTAAATAAAACACTACTTGTATTGGAACTATTATAAAACAAAACTAACAAATAACTTCTATGTAAATTCAAACACAAGTAAATTATACTAAATAATTGAATTCATTACAAACGTAATTGAAATATACTCCCCCGTACAAAATAATACAATAGTAGATTGATACATTTTTTTAATCTTGGAAAACCACCATAAAAATCCTATTAAAAGTTTTAATTAAATCCAAAAGAATATATTTATGTTTTAATTTTACGTTGACATTAACTGGGGATCCCAGTGGAGAAAATAGACACCTCCGTTCGCTTAAAATAATGTAATAAAATATAGTACAGTCGAGACGCGAAGTGAAATAACGATGTCATACTTTATCACCTTTAAAAGCGGCGTAAAAAGAAGATATAGAAGCATGACAATATTAGAATAACAAAATATGCAAAAATATTTTTAAAACTTTTAAATTGAAATGTTACAATTTATGTATTGCATTTTATCACAAAATGTTAAAATTTTAGCCAGAAATATTAAAAAAATCTATAATTATTAAAAATGGGTTAAATCTAATTATGTTTAATTTTGTTTAATTTTTTTATGTAATGTGTCATTGCTTAAACTAATTGAGGTTATGTAAAGTTTTTAAAACATTATTTAAACTTTTATTGCTAGTAAAACGCATTTTTAATGCATGCAAATAAACTTTTATTAATTGTAACGCCAATGAAATATTTATAATAATAATATTTATTATCTATGCACACCATATACATACATACATTTTTAGAAATTTTTAATTTTTTACGGGTTTTTGCGGTTGTAACAGTTTACTAACTGATTGTGTGAATAAATAAAAGTTTTTGTTGTTCAAAGTTTATTAAATGTAATGAAAAGGAACCATTTCAATTTGATTGCTAAGTAATGAAAATGATCAAGTTCACGTTTATATGCTTTTGTTGAAACAAACATGCATTGTTTTTGTTTTTGTGATGTTCTGTTTGTTGCAAATTGTTTGAGTATTGTTGTCATTGATAGTGTTTTGCAATCAGCATAAATCTTGTTGATGCGGCACGAATTGTGGCAGCTTTAGACGACGGCCGCGGTCAGCGCAAAACTGCAAGAAACGTTGATGTAAGTCTCGAAGATGTGCAACGAGTATGGCGGCGGTACGAAGAGACTGGTCTGCTCACTCAAAGACCTGGTTTAGGACAAAGCAACACTACTACAGCTTGAGATGTCCGCTTTCTCTTTCTAGTGCTTTGAGAAACCAAACGGTCACGGCAGTTTTCCATTGAATCTGCAAAAAGTGAGAAATGTAAACATTAGTGAGTGGGCAGTTAAGAGGCGACTTTATGGTGCTGGATTATTTTCTCAAACTAAAGCTACCAGACCGCCGCTTTTCCGTGAACACCGGATTGCGAGGTTAATTTTTGCACAAGAACACTTGGCTTTGACAATAGCAGATTGGAGTTGCGTATTGATTTTCGATGAATCGCTATTCTGTTTTACGGGTTTTTATAGACGTTAATAAGTGTGGCGACGACAAGGCCAGAGATATACTTAAGCAAGTATTGTTGAGCGACTTCCATTTGGTGGAAGATCAGTTATAGGGAGGAATATCTTTTGACACTTGCACAGAGTTAGTCTTTATCAAGAGTAGGACGTTGACTGCGCATAGGTGTCTGACAGAGGTTTTAAAAGACCATGTTTTACCGTTCATGGTTATTCTTGGTGACGACGCAACATTTATGCATGATAACGCACGGCCCCACAATGCTCGGATAGTTACTAAGTATCTTAACAAGTGTCAAATCACGCGATTTGTTTGACCACTAAATTTATAAAACCCCAACAACACAAATATAAAATTAATCTATTAACATAAATTAAATTATAAATTATAAAATAAAATAACTCTTTACTAAAACACCAGGTCCACAAATTAATTAAATACTTTATATAATATGTATACGTATAATATCGTATATAAATTAAATTGTGAAATATAAAATAAAATAACCAAAACATCAGGTCCACAAATTAATTAGATACTTCATATAATATGTATACGTATAATATTGCGTGACCATAAAGGCTGCTTATTGCGCGCCAGCTAGAATCAGAAATTATGATTTTTGCTGGATTTATTGGAGCCATACTGGAAAGATCATTGCCAGTATACAGGATTTTGTATAGGTACCTAATCATACCAGTTCTGTGTATTGCCATTTTGATTGAAAAAGGAGGCCAGCTGATTTACGCGGTGCATTTACAGAATCTTAGGAGGATTTTGTTTGTGTATACGTGGACAATCACGTCTCTAGATAATGTTGACAGCATCTTTGTAGAACGTTTGTTTGAATTGTTGAAAAAAGATTGTACGTAGAGTTGGGAAGGTGTTTATACTGTATTTTTTAAAGCCACTAAGAAAAAACTATTCAAAAAAGTACTGTTGTTTTATTCTAGTCCAAACACAATTTTGCGATGCAGTGCAACGCCAGTAATGTTAGTATTGGCAATTTTTTTTTTTAGACAATCAAAAGAATTAAACATAAAGTTGCTTACTGTAGCCGACTGTTGTTGAATAATGAGTTAAGGTATTCCACATCTGAGAAGGAACTACTAAGCGTTGCATATGTTTTGCAAAAGTGGAGTTTTCTTATTAGATTGGAAATTTTTTAAAAGACGTTTATTGTGGTGGTGTAACTTGTTTTGTTTGATAAAACGTATTTTTAAGCTTTGTATAACAGGCATACAAAACCTTTTTTCTTTTCTACGCCGATGTTTGAGCCATCTTTCTAAAAAAACCCAATGACCTTATTTTGGTAGACTTTTATGGCCTATTATCATGGTCACTTGTTGGTGTGGTTTACATTTCTGTTGTTTATGTCTTTACTAAGATTGTTATGTTGAATCCTATTTAAAAAGCTATGACTGTCATCATTATCAATTGTATTACAAAAAATCATTTTTCTAATATGGTCCGTCTGCATTATTGTGTGACCATGAGACTCAAATAAAATTTTGTGTGAAAATAAAATCTAACCTAAACCAATCTCGTTAGTTTGGCATTTCTTGTCAAATCAATTATGTAGGAACTGGGTCAACTTTTTTGTACCGACTGCCACAAGCAAGGTGGATGGGCTATAAACCTTAGTCCATTAATTTTTTAAGCAACGTCGTGCATGAATTGACGCGGTATGCTCCGGTGCAGTTGCATTTTAGCCGTTTTTTTTTGTTTCCGATTTTGAATTGTTGAGAGCTTATATTCAATAAAGAAGTGTGTTGGAGTTAAAACTGTTTTGTTTAATTTAAAAATAGTTTAGCATGAGACACGTTACATTCATGCCCTTTAAATTATTTTTATGCTGAGCAATTAGTATGATCTCTTTAAAATATAGAAAAATATATAAACTTAATAAAATACATTTGTCTAAAATTGATGTTTTGGTTTTGCGTTTTATCGGAGTATGCAAGCACAAAAACACAAAAAGTTTGGACGCCGTCGCTCAAAATTAGTTTAAATCCAAAAATGACACATTCTAAACACTGCATTTTGGGAGCGGATTTATGTTTTTTTTAATCAAACTTACCAGGTTAGGTTAAAATTGAAAAAGTTTTGATACATTATTGGTACGACTTAAAGTAATAGTGAAAAGATTTTTAGAGTCGTTTTTCATGTTCTGTAACTACTTACCTAAAAAACATCAAGACAAAGAATTTTAGACAAACTTATCCCACTTTTTGATCCTTTGGGTCAAACATGTTACACTGAAGAGAGCCAACAACTTGTACTGCTGTGTACACAGTACGCAAACTGTAAATTGGTGCGTTTTGAAAAGTTTGCAATTGCATTATAATATTTTGAAAAAAGAGTTGTTATAAGTACAGTTCTAAATGATGCCAACAGTTTGGATAAATTTTTAAATTTGAATTAAGAATATAAAATTGACAACAAATTAAGAAACTGCATTTTATGCTTTTTATGCCAAGTACCAAAATACTCAATAGTCAAAAGATTCTTTACTTGACAAAGAAAACAAATCAACAATACGCATAGTTTTAGTGTTTTTAATAAAAGTTATGTTTATTTGAGGTTTTGTAAAAAATCAGTTTTATAATGAGTCACTTTTTATATATTCAAAACATATAACTTACGCACAATCTACAACCTGTATATTAAAATTTAACTTTTAACTTTTACAATGCTTATCGTATTTTTCGGACAAGCAAATAATATAGAAATATCAAACAAAATTGATTATTGTACCTCAAACTCATGTGTAGCAATCATTATAAATTAAGCGCAAAATAATGCTGAAACACTTGAATTAGAAATAAAGAAAGCAATTTCAAAAAAATGGTTATTTGTCTTAAATCATTGTTCTGCTTTTGCCATTAATAAACGCATTGATTTATTAAAACTCAAAATAAAGGCTTGAAACTTGATCTCGGGATTAAATCAATTAATAATGTAAAACTATTTTTAGATTAAACAGGAAGTATACCTTACATTATATTAAACTAAAAAAATACATTTTTACTTTATTGTTATTATAATTTTAAACAAGTTACTGGCTTTGACAACTTCCGCGAGCGATACATAATGTAATTAAGTAACATCTACATTAAATTGCTTAACATGAAGAGTACGATAGAGTCAAAATTATAACAATCTAATACAAAATATATTAATTATTTATTAAATCACATAACCTAATTTACAATAATAATTGCAACTGAAACAAATATAAATAAATGTGTGATTATTGGATCAATTGATGAAATATTTTGTTCTCAATTACCATAATTCTCCGAGCAAGTAAATCATATAAGCTACATTAACATAGTTCAATTATGATAATTATATAATGAATATTAATTAATTGCATCACGATATGGGTCAATTGAACTGATTAAAATTAGCTGCGCTGCCTACGGGGGCAGACATTAAATGTATTAAGAAGTTTCGTCAATAAACTTTAACTTTATACATATGCATGCTTTGGGAAATTTGAATATTTATAAATTATGGAGATCTGATATTAAATGCAAAGAGAAAATATAAAAAATGTGGCAGACAGACATTAGTGAATAAATTTTTACATATTATTTTTATTGTTTTTGCAGTAAATAATTTTACAAGAAGCAATTTATTAACTTGGTTTACCATTAATTAAACTTTTTTATATAAATTGTATTTGGACAATTTAATTCCAGTAATAGATGAAACTTAAAGGATACATTAAACTGTGATATATGTGTGGCGAAGGCTTACATCAAGTTTTTCTCTCGTACCATTGCCACATACAGATAACACGTATAAATCAGGTTGTACTAGTTTGAAACGGGTCAGCTTCCTAGCATGAGGAAAAGTGGAGACGCGAAAGAAGAAAAAAAAATAAAAATAAATCCCTAGCTTATTCTCCGGAGCTTTCCCGCAGTTCGTGCTGTTAGTCCAGATAAGACATATATTGTTACCAACAATAAGCGTTGGCTCAAAAGGATGCTTTCATTAGCATTACTTTATTATTTTTATAGTAAGCCGGTTTAAGTAGGATTTTTTTAAGATGTTAAATTGTATATTGATTTAAATCGTTTCTTTTTTTTTGGCATATTTGCAAATAAAAATAAATTGGAGTTTGGAAAGTGCGTATATAATGTCTAGACTGTGTTTTAGCACCGTAATCAAAACGCATAAGTTTTTATTTACTAACAATTGTTTTATCAATTATCAATAATTTAGTATGATTAATATTACATATCTGTTAATATTGATATGTAAATATCTATTACAGGGCCTATTATGTCAATTGTATTATAACATTAATTTTCATCAAACAATGTGTTTCTATTATTCTAATACCTTACAAATCAAATTAACTGATTTTTTTGTTTGAAAAATTATATTAATTTGTATAACTGATAGCTGTAACATAATTTATTAGATAATTAGATAATTTTAATAAAATATTTAATTGAAATAATTTGGGAATTTTACAATTAAATATTTAAAGTATTTTTTTACATTTTTTTATGCAATTTGTTTCCGTTACTAACATTTCCTTATACAGCTAATTATGTAAACAGTTTTGTAGTGAATTGTTGGAGTAATATATTTAATAATATATCTGTGCATGCATCGTTAAACCTTACATAGATAGTTTGTTGAGCAATGGGATATGATTTAGCAAACTGTCAATATTGAACACAAATTGATTTAAATAAACAGACTTTTTTGAAATCCTAAACTAATGTATTAAGATTAACAATAAATAATTTTACGGTTAACTAACTTGCAAAAGAAACATAAGCATAAAATAGTTTAAAACCGGCTAGAACACTTTTATTGTGATGTGCGGTGATAGTTCTGTACAAACATACAGGTTCTACAGTTTACCGTGAAATCTAAACAACATTGTTCTATATAAAATGATTAGACTGATACTTGATTGGCTTGTCAATGAATTTCAAAATAAACTATTTCGTTAAAATATATTTTACAGCTTACATATTGTTACTGCCGGAAACTCAAACAGCCGGTACAGCAGGTCTTCTTAAAGCGGGTTTTTAGAAAAAAATAAAGTCTATTTTGGTTTTAATTTGCAAATTATAAGAAGAATTTGTTAAAGACTTTAAAAGTTTTGGATTCACTCTCACGAGCGCTTATTGACTGATTCCTAGAAGTTTGCAATTTTAGAGGCAAGGACCTTACTGCTTTACTGAGAATTGTCTTAATGGCAAACTTAAGAATGCATATTATGTGCCGGCAATTTAGGCGTTGCAGAGTTTGAGGAATATAGAATTTACACTAACCAACACCAAATTTGTCTCTAGTTTATTAAGTTAGAAGATGTACCAAAGATAATAAAATATCTTTAAAATCAGTTTTGCTTGCTTAAGATAAGCGGAAGAGAAACTGATTTTTGACTAAAAGCGTTCTGTGCCTGATTTTCTGTTGCTTAAACATATTATTGTTCCTTGTGGGCAATGCGAGTGCTCTGGTAAGGAACGAGAGTCTGTTTTTGAGAGGCAGATGCCATAAAATGGGCCCTAGAAGATTCAGCTTAAAATAAGCTGGGCAGCTTTTATAACTTGCTTTGCATGTAACTGTATGCCCTGACTTTTTAGTAAATTTGTGCGTAGAGCTAGGATGAGCTCCGGCGCACCTAACACTTTCTTAGGGGGAATTGCAGTTAGATTCCGTGTGAACATAACGTACAGCATAAGAAAGGTTTTCCTATCCATTTCCATGCGTTTGACTGATAAAAAAACATATCCCAGAAGTGTTAGCTCTGCCTGCGTCTCATCAGTTTTGCTATATTTGAGTTTGAGGTCTATACTAAAAAAAAAGCAGAATTAATTAATCAATTACTTAATTAATTGTTTCAGATAGATTATAAATGAATTACGCCGTTCTTTTTCGGGATAGGCTATTGAGATGTCGGGCACACCGAGCCACAAAGAAGACATGTGTATGTATGTTTGGATGCTTATTTTTCCTTGATTATTAAAAATAAATTGATATGTTAGGTAATTAATCACAAACAAACCATATGTGTGACTTGGTACAATAAGTTGCAATTATTTGGGTTACGGTCTTGCTTCTTTTAGAGTGATGAAATGGTTTGCTCTTGGTGTAGACGTGTCGTGCTAGCAGTTGACCTTTACCAATGTCACTATATTTTTGCTATGCTAGGCTCTCTGGGGATACTATTTAGTTTTAGGATGGGCTTCGGAGCACTCGACACATACTTAGGGGGAATTGCAGTTAGATGCCGTGTGGACATTACCTTGGCAACGTACAGCATAAGAAACTTATTCCTATCCATTCCCATGCGTTTGACAAATAAAAGAACATATTCCAAAGATGTTTGTTCAGCCTGCGCCCCATCAGATTTGTTGCAGTCATGTATTTTTCTGACTACATATTTTAAGGTTTATTTAGACCCTAATTGATACGTGTAATAGAACACGACTTTGCTTTCACAATAAGTAATTGCATCTTGGAAATCTGTATGCAATAACAATCATAATCTTAAATGTAGCCAACACCTTTGGAAATACAGAACTGTCTCGTATTACTATAGAAAGTAGGCGTTGTAAGTCAGCACTCTTTGTGGATGTTGACAAACTTGGGGTCTTTGTTGGAAGGTTTAAGAACTTATTGGCTGTACCAAAAATAGACTTTTTGGCCTAGAAGGCAAAAACACAAATATATACTTTGGCTGGACATAATGACGAGGCTTATTTGGTTCACCCACACTCTTATATTAAATATAGTTATTGTAAATGAACAGTAAACATATGATAGACTAATGTCCAAAATTATTAAATGTCATATTTTTGTTAATTCTTTTTTGGTACTGGGGAACTTGCAACAATTTATGCGCCGAGATTTGAATTTGCTGCTTTATTCAACTAATGAGCCACTCTCAGACTAATAAGAACTGAAATTGAAAAACACTCATTTTGTTTCTTCTTATGCTTTTTGAGTTTTTTGGAATGGATCACAAAAATATATATTTTCTCTTGGTGCGGGATTTTTTTGTAGGCCGCGAATTTTTGCTCTTTATCCTTAGAGCAACTGGATTTGTTTTTTTTATTTTAGACAAGCTTTTTGAAGGAGATCTGGGCCGAAGCATCCGGAGTCTTATTGACCATTGCTGCAACCTCTACGTAAGAAGTCGGGGCCAAAGCTTTTGATAACATGGTAGACATCATGAAAGCAACGTTGTTCTTTCCAATCTACTGCGTGATGCAGTTTTAATATGATGTCCTTCTGGTCCACTTTGCTCTACTTGAGCTCATCTTCTTGGATGTTGATGCGCCTTCACTCATTGTCAATCCTTTAAATAATTTATTCTTATGAACATTTTATTTTGCTTTATGAAAAGTTTTCTACCTTCTGGAGCTAGACGTACAATGCCTTCAAGATTTGTCTATTGTTTAGTTTGAGTTTGAGGTCCATACTAAAAGAAAAACAGAATAGATAGATTATAAATGAATAAATAAATAAATACTTGGTTACGCCGCTCCTTTTTTGGATAGGTTATTGAAGTGTCGGGCATACCGAGCCAAAAAGAAGACTTGTGTATGTTGTTGGTGCAATAACTTGCAATTATTTGGGTTTTTGTCTTGCTTCTTTTAGAGTGGTGAAAAGGTTTGTTTCGGTGTTGACGTGCTGACTGCTGGTCGTCGATTTTTGCTAATGTCTCTATTAAGTATTTTTGAAATAATTGTTGCACATCTGGGCTTTGCATTGCATGTTTTTGCTATGTTACGCTACGCCATTGTTTTATTTTTTTGTGAAAATAAAAATGCGATACAATCTGTTAAGGCTCTCTGCGGGTATTATTTAGGTTTGTGGATAATATGTAGTATATGTGCTTGCTAAACAGAAATTTGCTTAGTCAAAGTATAATTGCGATAACTTCTATGTATTTACGGAACGTATTATGATTAAAGAAAGTCTAAGTGTTACGGCAAAGGGCAATTTAGAAGTAATTCATGGATTTGTAAACAATACTATTAAAAATGACTAAGAACGAGGATATTTATCAATCTTACTCGATCAGTACCTTCAACGTAACTTACTTTATATAATACGTACCAAAACAAAAACGGGGCAATTGTCAGCATGTCAAGCGCGGTTTGATAAACGATGTCAAGTATATTGATTTAAAAAAAAAATATATATTTTTTAATTGTTGGTTTCTATTAGTTTTTGGTTTTATTTTAATTTGAGCAGCTTGGTTTCAGTTACGATTAGCTATCGCTTTGATATTGTTGGTCTAGCATATTTGGGGTCTTTTAGCACTTTTTTTTGTTGTTCTGGGGCGCTTTGCTATGTTTAATACCTTTGTTCTTGTTTGTGTATCTTTTGTACTCTAACTAATACTAAGCATATATTGTACTATAGTTTTTTGTAACGTTTAGGCGCAGAGCATTTTTTTGTATTATAGTGGTGCTTTTAAAACTATATATTGATACTGGTTAGACTCAGATTGCTCAAAATTATATGATTACAACGACTTTACGTTTAGTACAAAAAAGACAAAAGAAGCGGTAAGAATTTATCGACAAAAACAAACAAATTCTTTTTTTTTTTATAATGAGCGTTGGTTTGATGAAAGATGTGTGTTTTGGAGCGACATACCACATTTCCAATGTAGCAACAAATTTTTTTTGTTATTTGGGCTTTATCAAGAATTTTATGAGTTCCTTGTCGATGGTAATTTCTAGATACTTGGAAGCATTGGATCACGGTATGGAAACTTGATTAAAGAATACGTTCTCATCAGTGGAGATTTGTTGCTTTGTGAAAAAAACAGCTTTTTTTTGGACTCATTTTGACTTGAAAATAGTAAAAACATTTTTCAAGTTTAGTGGTGGTTTTCTGTGGCCTTAAGGTGACCATTGTGAACGAATTTAAAGAGTATAGAAGTGCTGTGTTGTCAGCATGTTGTGTCATTTTTACACCGTGCGTCAATTCCGAAGACATGTCAGCTACATATAAGTTAAATAGGAGCTAAAAGAATAGACCTTTGAGAATTTTTTTGCCAAAGTTTTGCAATTTAGATATGAAGTTATCAGGTTTACAAAACGCCGACATTTAGAATATAGTGTATCAAGGGCCAAAAATAGGCTTTAGCAGCCCGCCGCTTTTAGCAGCACAAACGAGCGAAGCGAGTGAGGGCTGCTAAAACAAAATTGTAATTCAAAGCCAATCAAATACCGTAAATAATTTAGAGCATATGCGGGCCGAAAAAGATGTTTTTGGTAGAGACAAGCAAAAAAAGTTATTTTTGTACAGTTTGTAGAGAAGTTTTTTGTGCAAAATCGATGGATTTTTTGACGTCAAAAAAGACCACCCTATAATTTTTTTTAGTATAAATCTTTTGACTATAAGGTTTGTCACACGGTTTAATTGATAGACAGCTGAATGTCCTTTTTTAAACTCAAATACACTATTATTGCTCTGTGCAAGAATGATTTAATAGCTTAATTAATTATATTTGGGGCCAGGAGCAGTCCAAGTTTTGAATATTTCTCTGGTTTGAGAAGGTCAAACGATTTCAAGCGTTGCGTTATCATCAGCGGTTTGCCGAAAATGTTTGGCTTTCCGGTGGACCTTTTTGACGTGCTCTATATTAGTATACTTGGTGTATGAGGGAGAACATTGGAGTTAGAGGCTGTCGGCAAATGTTTCGGCCCTTCTCTTGATAATTTATTAAACCACATTTTTGCAATGATTGGCTAGAATTAGAATTTGTCTGCTCCGTAAGGCCTTGTACATTTTCACATTAGATTCTTATTTTTTGCGATCACGTTTAAGGTATTTTGCTAACACAAATTAAAGTGCACTTTTATGTTTTCTCACTTTGCTGTAAAGCAAATTCAAAATTTTTCAAGCTCTGTGGTTGCAATGTCTCTGCCGTTGACGCTTGGCGGCATTTCTGCTGCGAATCAATGCCTTTTTGTTGCGGGATAGTCCAAGAGGTTTACGGCTTAGACCTGATGTGCCTTACAAAACTTTTCCGTGGTTTGGTGAATTTGGCACGTGAAAAGTTTGACGGCTCTTTTGACATTCTCAACCGTTTTTACAATGTTTTTTTTTGAGATTGTGAGAAGAAAGCCTAATGCGTGCGTGTTACAAATTTTTTTAAACTGTTAAAATTTGCCGTTTTAATGTGATTTTGAAAGTTGATATATGCCGATGCAATCTTGAATGTGAATTTGCCACTATCGCATTTATTTGAGCAAAATTGTGTCGGGGGTATCCATTTTAAAGTGGTACACCAATTTCTTTACAAATATTACTCTTTCACTTTAACTATTTGTTTTGTAATGTTGTTTTTATTTCAGAAACAATTGGAAACAAATACATCAAGTGTATTATTCATTTTAGTTATATAACAAGGAAAGAAGGTTTACCATGAGTTTCATTTAAGACTCATTCATTTCCTTTAAAATAGCGGCAATCTTTTTGTTTGAGACCATTTGCTGTGTTGGAAGAGCTACAACGTTTGCAAACTATTTCTTTGTTTTTGTTGTTGCAGCTTTACGAGTACCTACAGGTTGAGAAGACGAGACTTGGGATGGTGCGGGCTTGGTTGCCGGTCTAAGTTTTTGCTTTGTGAGGCCAACCTTTCAATATATACCTTACACCACCTGAAGTTAACGGGATGCGGGCCGTAGCATAGAGTGCATCTGGCCAAATTATCTTTGTTAGTTCAGTTGCGGTAGATGATGGTTCAAAACGTGAAAGAAGAAACGCGAGTATGATAAGACTACTTAAGTAATCTTTTTACAGATACTAAAAGGTCAACCATCAATGGCCCTACAAAAGAATTTTCCAAACAACCAATAATTAAAGAAGAGATTTTAAGAGCAATACGATCATCAAAACATAAGAAAACTGCCAGCCTCGATAAGATACCGGATAATTAAAAAAAAAATGATAAGAGAGGCCAACGAACATAAAATAATCAACGTTCTAAAAATATTTTTTTAAATAATTCACCACTAGATAATCAAGAAGTGCAAGCCATCAGTTTGGGTCCAAGAAGCTATAGCAACTCATATAGCTCTGTTTAGCATAAATATATTTGCACAAATCTGCAGAAACGTTTAAAAAGACGTATAAGGGCCGCTTTTACAATTGTCAGATAACTTAAACCAAGAATAAATTTATCTACAGTTTAAACCTGGTGTAGCATTAGTTATGCCTTTGTTGCAATCTAGATAACCTATTAAAACGTCAATGATGACTTATAAACTGACGTATAAATTATTTATACACAAATTTGTTGTGCGCGTTACTTGGTTACTACACTAAAGATAATTACTGCTCCAAGCACCGGATAAGTTATCTCTGGTTTATTTTCCTTAAAACATACAACTAAAATTTTATAAAATTGCCAAGACTCAATCACCTACATACTCAAGTAGAATCTCTATTCAATGAATCCCAAATTAAAACTAAAAATAAAGACAAACTCCTTGAAGATCCCAATGATTAGGTCAATCAAGGAAATAATGCGACAATTATCAATTTTCTTTTGTGCAAAAATTTTTGCTACAAATCCTACTTTAGTTGTAACGCGTTTTTGCATTTTCTAAAAAATTATTTATTACAAAGATGGCCGTTTCTGGAACTGACTTATAAATTGACGTATACGTTGTTCATACGCTAATTTGTTGTGGTCGTTACTTAGTTACTACACTAGAGATAAGTTATAAGGAATTGTAAAAGCGTATTTTTATATACTCCTTAGATAGCGCTACTCCTTGTTTAACCGACGATTGTAAAAGCGGCTCTAAATACAATAAAATAAACTAATGGAGCTTTACAAAAAATATTTTTTTTCATCCAAAAAAGTATGTTAATGGTGCATTTGGTTACTAATACTATTTAATACGTACACTAAACTTTTTTTTTAACATTAAGTATTATTAGATCTCCAAATACCAATAAACAACGTAAACCACTCTAGCAATTTAGTTGTGAAGTACCGTGGTTATTGGCTTTACGCAAATTGGAATTTGGAAAAAGAAATCAAATGCCAAATTTAAAAGTTAGAAGACATAGACATTTAAAGTTGCAACAATGAATAAAAACGTTTGAAATGTGAACGTATCGACGTTAAGTAAAAATACTCTTGAACAAGAACTACTGTTAATATTTAAAACGCCGAAAAGCTGCGTATTTAAGCTATAGAATGAAAACCAAAAATACGAGATACCACAACTTATTGTACAAAGAACATTAGCAAAATAAATATTTTGGCAAAAATTATTAGAAATTGGACAGGACACCTAATACACACAGCATATTAGAGAAATGAATATGCCAACATTACTAACATCTCAAATAGGATAGGCAGTTAATGAAAAAGAAGTATGGATGTGTTCTGTGTCACTCCTATGTCGTGTAAAATATAAATCTTACAGTTTTGAAACGAGTTGAAAATACATCATCAGCATATGCGGCTTTAAGAACTTTTAATCAAAAGCACAAAATATTCTTTTTCAAGATGCGGTACCAAAAGTATGTTGATCTCTGGCAAACACCAAACAATTTTTTTTAAATTATATTATTTGTAGACTTGTGGAGAAAAAATGTGAATTTTAGAAAATTGTATGAAAAAATTTTACAGGTACAAATGATTTATCAAAACTAACCGATAACGAAATAGATTTCAATAATGAAAGATTATGTTTCTATTAAATAAATAGTTTTATCATATTTACATGCATTTTATAGGTTTCATTTGAGCCGACTATTTATGATTTTTTTTTAAATTAAATTAAAAAAACAAACAAAAAATTTAATTCGGATTTTTTTAAGAATTTGACTTCCGAGCTATATATTTTCAAAATACCTTTATTTGTAACTGTAGACTTTGAATATTTTGTAACGCCTGCAAATATTTTTATAAAAAATCTATATTTGTTACGTCAACATACAAAACAAACAAAAAATTGAATTACTTTTTATTTTGTGCTATTGTAAATGTAAATGTTTAAAATTTATTATGAATATAATATGTTTTAATTGCATATCATATTATATTATGTTTCTTTGATGTTGTTATTATGTTTTAGAAAATCTTTAATATTAAATAAAACAAAAGTAATAGTCAAGCCGCATATTCACGGGTTGTGAATCACAAACATGAGCCACGGTATCGTAAATTACAAAGCGTGGTTTGATTCACGGTTTATGTAAATTCAGCTTCATATTGCAAAGTCGGTTTTTGCGGTTATGTGTCGTCTGCAACGAAAAATAAATGCAACAAAGCTTTTATTGTTTGTATAAATATTATAATATATTACATTAATAACAACAAACAGCCTTTCTTCTAAGCAATCAAAGACATATATTTTGATTATTTTAAAATAAATATTCCATTAAAATGATGCATATACGTGTAGTTATTAATAAACTTTCTGCTATACACTCAAACTTGTATCAAAAAATCTACACACATCCACACCTACATTTTCTAATTTAAAATGCAAATACGTTTTCATATAAAAATGGCAGATACGTTGACGATAATCTGAAATATGTGAGGATTTTAAATTACTGTGAGCGCAATCTCTACATTAAGTTTTGCGAAAAGGAAGCGTATATCTCAGCAACATCAGATTCGACACTTCAAACTCTTATATAACAAAAAATACAAAGTTGTGAACTTTACTGTGCGAAACAGACATAGCATACTAATATTGAATGGCTGGATTTTTTTATTATTACAAATATATTTAATTTAATAACTATATATAGATCAAAATATAATATTTCAATTTTATTTTAATCAATTTTGTTTTTGTTGTTGTGTAAAAAGTTTTATTAGAAATTAGTATTTTTTTTATATGTCTGTAACTTTGTCATTACAAGTCTACATGATTACATGAGATTGGATAAACAAATTTGACTGACTGCTTTAATTATGTTTTTAAAACAAATTTCATTAAAATTTATAATTAGTTACAATAAATTATACACATACTGTAAATAATGAAATGAAATTAGAACTGTGTTTTTAGAAATAGATGGTAATTGAATTACTGAGAATATACCAATTAAACCAAATGCTAACAAATGTTGTACAATTCAAGAGAAAATTTATATAATCGTTAGTTTTAATTTAACTAAAAAAATTCCGGATTGTGTACTTATCATGTAAAAACAAAGCGTATGATGTATATTTACATAAGCTTAAAATGACAACATTGGAATATAGAAGATTTGGCAATTTAATTTCCGGGTTAACACAATAAAAAATATGTTAAATCAAAAATTTATATTTTTTACATCATAATTTTTTATTTTTTTTTTTATTTTTCTTAAAAACAATAATGCTAGTTGTATAAACAGTAATTACTAATGTAGCAAAGATGGACTATTAATAAGCGGTTTTTGTTACAATTTTACTTTTATGATCAAATCTTGGTTTTGTGAAACTGACAGACGCTTGAGGGTAATTCCACGTTAGTTCGGTTAATCGTCCCTACATCGAGATTTTTAGCTGCAATACAGTGTAAATGGCGGTCATTTTAATTTTTTAGAAATATTTTGTCTCTTTAGTTTTTGTGCTGTAAATAAGCAAAAAATAATCAAAAACCATTTTCAAAAAGGTATGTCTTATAGGAAATTTTCCGTAAAACACAATCCTGCCCTTGCTTTTTTTAAAATTTCTTGCTTGGAATGGGAAAAATTCCATTATATAGAAAATTTGATATTTTTGATTCCGATACACCTGGAAACTTTAAATTTAAATATAATACTCCTTTAACATAGTACTTTTGATCGCAAAAATAAAAAAAATTGGATTTGTTTGCTTTAGTAAAATATAACACATAATTGCTAAAAATGGGTTACTTTTAAGGGTTTTTCTTCGGATTTTCCGTAATTTTACTAATTTTCCGGCTTTTTTTTTAATTTAAAAAAACGGGCATAAAGATTGAGAAATTTCTTCTTAATTACACTAATTAGTTTTTTTTTAATTTTGTTTAGGAAATTATGAAAATCAAAAAAAATATTAAATAATATTTAAATTATTTCTTATCATATTTTTTACTTTGAAAAAGTGTTATATATATTTGTATATCAAAAAAGTATCAAAGTAAAATCTTATGGTTTAATATTGTTTATAAAATATCAAAATATTGTTAAAAAACACTAAAATTCTGCAATAAAAAAACTGTTGTGATATTTAATTATAAATATAAACAATAACCAAATAATATGTCAAAAACAGTAAAATTTAGTCATAAAATATAGAAAATAATGTTAGAAAAAACAAAATCCAGTCTTAAACTGTTAGAAAATGCATTATTCTATAAATCAAAAGTCAAAAATAACAATTTTGGCTTTAAAACACTAAAATATTTTTATAAAATACTATAACATTGTTAAAAAATGTAATATTTTGTTTATAAAAAGTAAAAAATAACAAATTCCCGCCATAAAAGATCAAAATATTGTTGAAAAAAACCATAAACTGTTAAATGTGTAAAATTTTATTTATAAAAAAAAATATAGTAAAATTGACCATAAAATATTGTTAAAAAGCACTAAAATTGGATTAAGAACATACATCGTGAAGCACCAAAATCCGGCAAAAAAAAACACTTATAAACTATTAAAACGTGCAAAATTCTATTATAAAATAAATAAAAAATAGCTAAGAAGTATTGTCAGAAAACAAAAAATCTGGCTTTTTGTTGATAAAAAGTATAAAATAGCAAAAATTCTGATCAAAAGTGCAAATTTCTTTTTATAAAAAATCAAACATAAATAAAATCTTGTCATAAATCGTTAAACATATTTATCTAATAATAATAATAATAATAATAATAATAATAATAATAAGATAAAAATAATAACCATACTTACCTTATTGATATTGCTGTACCAGCAACAGAAAACATCGAAAAGAAAATAATTGAAAAGAAGGAGAAATATGCTGAACTGGGACAAGAAATTAAAAACATGTGGAAACAGAAATTAGTCTCAATTATACCAATAATTATTTCCGCCACAGGAGTCATCCCCAATGAAACTATTGAAAATTTAAAAAAAAATTAATGTTGATGTAGTAAACCTTATCACCATCCAGAAAGCTACAATTTTGGACACTGCCAATATCACCAGAGCCTTTATGGCTTCATAATGTGTACTCTTGGGCAACCCGCGTACACATTCAAACGACATAAAGTCTGATTTAAAAAAAAAAAAAAAAATATTAATTACAATAATAATATTAATATTAATAATAATAATAATAATAATAATAATAGTAAGAATAATAATAATAATAATAATAATTAAAAAAAAAAAATAAAAAAAAAATAATCAGGGCACATCATTCCACTGATTATATTAGCTACTAGAATTGTACCACTAAACCTACCTGTAAACCTACAAAAAATAGACTTTGAATTTAACATCTTCAAGAAAATGCAAAAAAGCACTCTGCTAAGTACTGCAAATATCGTAAGTAAAGTCTTCTCTATATAATAAATAGAAAAATAGCTGTCAGTCTTGGTCGCTGTACCCGACGGCAATCTAAACACCAGGAAACTGTGTGGAAGAAAAAAATACAAAAATACAAAAAAATGAAAAAATACTTACGTCTAGCTCATGAAATACAAAAGCTGTGGAAAGTAAAAATAATTCATATTATAATATCATCCACAGGAATAGTTTCATCAAAATTAAAAGATAACATTAAAGAAATTAGATTAACTAAACATCTTACTACAAACATGCAGAAAGCAGTTATTCTTATGACATGTAATATCGGTCGTTTTTAGGCCAATAAATCAAAAACATACTAGACTTGGTATGTACTTACCCGTCTAAATATGTAAACTTAGGAAATTACTAAGAAAAAAAAAATAATGATAATAATAGTAATAATAACCAAAGACGGTTCAAAAGTGCAAAATTTGATTCAAAAAATGTTTTAAAACATTAAAATATTGTTAGAAAACACCAAAATTTAGCCATAAACTCATGAAAACTGTAGTTTTTAATAAAATTGCAAAACTAACAAAATCAGCTTTGAAATATAAAAAATATTGTTAGAAAAATCAAAATCAGGCATAAACTATTAAAAAGTGCAAAAACCGACCATAAAATTTTAAAAAATTGTGAGAAAACACCAAAATCGGGCTATAAACTTGTTAAAAAAAAGAACATAATCAAAAAGTACTAAATTTTATTCACAAAATGTTAAAAATAGCAAAATTTTACCTTTTTTAAGTTTTGAAACAGATGCCAAAAGGACTCTGTATGCTTATGGGCCCTTCCGCATTGAAAGCCCTTGCTTATAAATAGCTACGCCACTGGTTTTAGTTTACAGAAATATCATTAAACGTGCTTGAGCTGTCAAAAAAGTTATAAATTGTTTTTTTCATAAACTTATGTTGATCTGCTAAACATACAATTAATGTTATAAAATGTTTTTTATGAATAAAAACGCCAAAATAATATTAAATTATCAAAATTGTTTGCAAAATGTTTTTGAACCAACACAAAAATTATCAAATGTTCTTGAATTATTGTTTTAAAATGTTTGTAAACTGTAAAAAATATCACAAAGTGTTATACTTAATAGTAATTTTGCATAAGTTGTTAAATTATTTGTGAGCTGACAAAAGTATTTCTAAATTGTCACAGATGCCATAACAATATGTTAAGCTGTCACAAATGTTATAAAATGATCTTTAATTTTAACTTAGTTATCATAAAATGATTCTATTACAAATGTTTTAAGTATTCCTCAACATAGAAATTATTAAGTGTATATGACTAATCAAAAATATTGTGTACTTTAACTAACGTAATGTTTCTAAATTGTCAACATTTTCTGTCATTTGTTAAAGCATATTTTTCAGCTGTCGCAAGTAACATAACTTGTTTTTTGATTGTTACTTGACTAACATAGAAATCAGAAAATTGTTATTATACTCGCCTACTGAGAGTTGCTTAATTCATATATGTGCACCCAGTTTTCAAAAGAATTACTTTTTTTCTTAATAGTCTGCCAGAGTTGGTCTTATTTCCTCTCGTACTTGGCGCCTATGATTATTTGTTGCATCAATCTTAAATTTGTGTTGAACATTTTTAATCGAACTCTTTTAAATCCTTTAGTGACGTAGTATGTTGTAGCGTTTGCAAAAATGTCCTAAAAAGCATTCAAACATGAAGCTTAGTGTAGCAATTAACATTCCACTTAAATGTAATCCAAATATAAGTAAAAGATGATTAAAGCTCAATGCTGCAGGTCCATCGTCATCATCAATAGTTTTCTTTTCTGGAGGCATTGTGTTTTGTTTCCATTTTTGTATTAAACCAACTTCGACAAATCTTTGCAGTAATTTATTAAACTCTGTATATATTGGATGTCCTTTTTGGATATAAATGGATACTAAATTCATATGCAAATAAACTTCATATGAGTTAGTTGCAAATGATGATCCAGATGCAACAATCATGCTTCCTCCGTATTTTGATATTTCATCAATGCATTTTGCAAATTCACTAACAAAAATAACAGATGAAGTAATGTCATTATGAGGTTTAGAAGTATCCAAGCAGATATTTATATTAGCGTTGCGAACGTCTTCTAAAGTACTTATCTGTTTTTCATATGCAATTTCAAAACTCTTTTTATATGATAAACCGGTAAACGTGTTTAAAATTATAAACGAAAAAATGACCCATGTAAATAACAAGCATTTCATCAAGTATTTCTTAGGAAATTTAACACTTTGTGCAAATAATACTGCAAAAATTTTAAAAAATATATATAAAAATTCATAATTAGCTCTTTTGTTAGTATGAATGCTAAGTAAGTAATACGCAAAGAAATACATAATAAAAGTTACAAGTATTACAATCCAAAAGTTTAAACCAAAGACATTGATTAATCCATTCCAGTTTGGTAAACGCTTAGCAAATGGCACCGGAATAACGTATTGGCTTATATAATATGGATAAGTTGGTTTTGTATTAAAAGAAAATAGTGTATACTGTATTGTTGCCTTTTCCATTCGTACAGCTATATCTTTGTAATGTAACCTGTATATAGTTTCATAAAATATTTCTATATCAATACTGTTTGAATACGTGTTTGGAGAAATAGTAAATGGAATTCCTTTATTCAAATCCCAAAAATAATTTATAGAACAGTTTCCAAAATCTTTAGGAGCATTTTCAAATTTGTCTTTTACTACAGTTAGATTTAATTTTAAACAGTGAGTAATGACAGTAGTTGTATCATTACAATCGTTAATCGAACTGATATAACCAAATTGATTTATTATCACTACATTTGATTTATCAATACCCTTGTCAAGCATCATATGAATTATATTTATAAATTGGAAAGTCGTTGTTAAAGGTAGAATACTTAAAATTAAATACAGACTACCAACATTAGGCATCATATCAGTATAATTATAATTATGAAACTCATACGACTTAACCATTACTGAGTTAAAAAAATATGCATCTTGGCTCATGGTAACTGTTCTTTGTTTATCAGCAACAATAGCATCTTCTAGATCAGAATAGTATCCAGTTTGCACTAATAATAAATTCATAAATGGATAAATATCCAATATGTTCTCAAAACATTCACCCAATTGTTGTGCAGACTGAAAAAATGTATAATGAAATATATAATACAAACTTATAATAAAATTACCAATGGTTGTTGACAAAAGACGCTGCAACATTGTATCAGCAATATTACCGCAAGTTTCATTCTAATTTATAGAAACAACTTGATTTGTATGCAATGTAAGTTATATCAATATATAAAATGTATTAGATCTATCAATAATATCAATAAAGTTGAATTATTCACAAATTCAATCTCGATATAAATTTTTAATCAAACGTATCTTGATTCGATGGTAACCACTGAAAAACTAAGAAACAAATATGATTGTTGCATTTTATTAAAAGCAATCGTATAAAAAGGCCACGTCTACCTGTATATCAATTTCATGTAATGTAATGATGTTTTTTATACTTTTGTTAAAAATAAAAACAAAATAATTACAATTTCTTTTTCAATACCTTTTAGTTTTTAGGCAATAGGAATATACAGATATTGCAAATAAGCGGCAATCATATAAGCTTTTGCTTTATTGGAAACTTTTGAAATACTAAAAAATAATAAAATATATTTGGTATCAAAACAACAACGTTTTAATCTAATGTATTGTAAAAAATTTCCTTTTATTTTTGTTGAAAATAAATTATATCAATTAAATTTAATCAGAAATCATTATTATTAATACTAATTGAATTATTAGTATAATTTGCTTTTTGCATTAATCATATATACTTTTTTTGTTTGCCTTAGGGTGAAATGTAACACATAGTTGCTAAAAATGGGTTACTTTTAAGGGTTTTTCTTCGGATTTTCCGTAATTTTACTAATTTTCTGGCTTTTCTAAGGGAATTTTAAAAAACGGACATATAGATTGCGTTCTACGCAAAATTTCTTTTTAATTACACTAATTCAATTTTTTTTTTACTTTTTTTAGGAAATTATGAAAGACAAAAACATAATCATTTTTTATTAAATGTGTGATATATATATTTACATATATAAAAAAAGTATCAAAGTAAAATCTTATGGTTTAAACTTGTTTATAAAATATCAAAATATTGTTAAAAAAACATTAAAATTCAGCCATAAAACTGTTGAAATATGTGTTATTTAATTATAAATATAAACAATAACCAAATAAAATGTCAAAAACAGCAAAATTTAGTTATGAAATATCAATACAATGTTAGAAGAAACATTATATAAATCAAAAGTCAAAAATAACAGTTTTGGCTTTAAAACACCAACATATTTTTATAAAACACCATAGCATTGTTAAAAAATGTAATATTTTGTTTATAAAAAGTCAAAAATAACAAAATCCGGCCATAAAAGATCAATATATTGTTCAAAAAACCATAAACAGTTAAATGTGTAAAGAACATACATCATAAAGCACTAAAATCCGGCTATAAACTGTTAAAAAAAGTAAAAAATAATAAAATCTTAAAAACGGCAAAACCTGGCTATAAAGTATCAAATTATTGTTAGTATTAAACATACCAAACATTTATAAACTAGTAAAACGTGCAAAATTCTGTTTATAAAGTAAATAAAAAATAGCTAGAAAGTATTGTCAGAATGCCTTTGGGCGTGGTCTCATACACGCTCAGTAACCCGGCTTAAGGTGTACAGAGCCAACTTCTCTATGCACACTTGCATACGGGTAAAGACCACACCGGCAAAGAAGGCGGAGAGGACAGGCTTTGGTACGGCGGATTTGGCGATAACCTAAGATTATACGGCTCTACTTGCTGGGTATGGTCAGTTGTGGATTATATCGCCAGTATGGCGGCAGATGATTTTAAAAATAAAACAATGGCGGCGTACAAAGCCCAGGCCCCACCTTCCCAGTGACTCGCAACTCACCAACCAAGGCAACGGGCTAAAAAAGAAAGGTCAGGGGTGCTATAAATTACTGGAAGACCACAGGTTGCCAACAAAAAGTATTACAAATTGCTACTTATAATATACGGACCATGAGAACAGACGAAAAATTACAGGAATTACAAGAAGAACTAAAACAAATAAAACAAATAAAATGGGACATAGTGGGTCTATGCAAAACTAGACTCCCCGGAGAAAAATGCACTACTTTAAAATCTGGGCATATGCTGTTCCAAAACAACTGGGAAACAAATTCACACAATAGCGGCGTTGCAATTCTCGTAAATAAAAAGCTGAAACACCATATTACTAAAGTTGTACCCATATCGAACAGAGTAATTTACGTTATTGTTCAACTATCAGATAAATACAGCCTACAAGTTATTTAAGGGTATGCACCAACTAGCGGAGCGGGAAAACCTGAAATAGAACAATTTTATGAAGAAATATCAACAGCTCGCAGACATGAAAAAGTACAGTTTTCACTAGTTATTGGTGACTTTAATGCGAAAGTGGGCAAAAAACTGGATGGAGAAGACGAATACAACAGGATAGGTAATTTTGGTGTAGAGAGATAAAATAAAAGAGGCGAAATGCTTTTAAACTATTTGCAAAATGAAGACCTTTATTGCATGAACACGTTCTTCCAAAAACCTGTCCAACGCAAGTGGACTTGGATTAGCCCAAACGGTAAAGTAAAGAATGAAATAGACCTCATCCTCTCAAACAAGAAACACATTGTTACCAACGTCTCTGTCCTGAATAAAGTCCACACTGGAAGCGACCATCGAATGGTGAGAGCAATAGTAAGAATAAATACCAAGGCTGAAAGACGGAAACTAACTAGGGTAAAAACATACTATAACATAGAGGAACAACTAAAACAAAACTGTGAGAAATACAAATCAAAACTAGAGTCTAAATTGAACCCCACCTGCAACTTAGAGAATCTAGAACTAAAGGAACTATCAAACAAGATCATCAAAAATATACATACAATAAACAAAATGATATGTCACAAAAACAAAACCTTAAAAAATAATAAAATTAGTAGGGATACTCTGAAACTTATTAAACAAAGAAGAACTTTAAATAGAGAGTCTGCCGAATATAAACAAATAAACACTGATATCAATCAACACATACAAAAAGATATTAGATCCTACAATACTGAGAAGATTAAAGAAATAATCGCAGATAACATGAACATGAAAGTATTGAGAAATGAATTATCAAGTGGGCGAACAAAGATAACTAAACTCAGAGACCAAGAAGGTGTGTTAGTACGGGATAAGCAAGACATGAAGATAGTCATCGAAACATTTTACAAGAAACTCTATAAATCAAATATCATCAAGGACCAACCAACACAGTCGCACACAATCATGAACGTGAATTCTGAAGAAATCCTAGACATAACCGTGCAAAATGTAGAGGTAGCACTAAAACAAATGAAGAAACAACGATCACTAGGGGAAGACAAAATTACAAGTGAAATGCTAAAACTTGGCGGTTATACGCTATCGAGGGCCATTAGTATACTTTTTAACAAATGTATTACAGAAGACAAAATTCCCGAGGACTGGCAAAATGCTAACGTAATACTTATACCAAAAAAAGGCGATATAAACAAAATCGAAAATTATCGCCCCATAAGCTTGCTATCACACCTATATAAACTATTAACAAAAATTGTAACGAATGGAATCACAAGAAAACTGGATTTCTACCAACCTCCCGAGCAAGCCGGCTTTCGTAAAGGATATAGCACTACAGATCACCTGCAAACTATCCGCTTATTGATCGAAAAGAGTGCATATTCTGCACATAGCCTTTATAGACTACAAAAAGGCATTCGACTCAATAGAGCTATGGGCAATATTTAATGCAATGGACAACGCTAGAATAGATTCACGCTACACCAATTTATTGAAATTCATCTACAGCAACGCAACAATGCAAGTCAACATAGACGAAGATACTACCACTGATAAGATCCGTATAGATACAATAGAGACAAGGGGACACAATATCACCTAAATTATTTACTCTAGCTTTAGAGCATATTTTTAAAAATCTATCCTGGGAATCTAAAGGTATAAAGGTTGACGAAAAATACCTAAACCATCTTCTGTTTGCGGACGATATAGTTCTTATTAGTGATAATATTGAAAAAATAGTAGATATGCTGAAGCAACTTAACGTCGAGTCGAGGAAAGTTGGTTTGAAGATGAATTTAGCAAAAACAAAATTATTAAGTCCACTGGAAAATGAAACCGATGTAACCATCGAAGATCAAAAAATACGTAGAAGAATACATCTACTTAGGCCATAAAATAAAATTAGGCAAAGAAAAGCAAACCGCTGAAATAGCACATAGAATACAACACAGTTGGGCGGCTTTCGGAAAGCTAAGACACATTCTCAAAAACAAAGACATACCACACAGTCTTAAACGAGAAGCATACCCGTTAAAACATACGGATTGGAGACCATGACCCTCGCTGTAAAAAGTGCTAATAGGCTAAGAACAACACAAAGAGCAAAGGACATTAGAAGGTTGATGAAGAAGATGAAGAAGAATTGTCAGAATACAAAATATCTGGCTTTTATAAAAATTATAAAAAAGCAAAATTTTGATTAAAAAAACCAAAATCTGACATAAACTGTTAAAAGTGCAAAACCCGACCATAAAATTTCAAAAAATTGTGATTAAACACCAAAATTGGGATATAAACTTAAAAAAAAACAAAATCAAAAATTACAAAATTTTATTTATAAAATGTTAAAAATAGCAAAATCTCTTTTCTTTCAAGTTTTGAAACAGAAGGATTCTGTATGCTTCAAGGGCGTTTCCAGCCAATTAGTGTAGTGGGGGTAATAAAAAAAAAGATAAATATATGTTTTATATTGTAAGTACAACAAACAAACAACATAGAAAAAAGACCTTTTCTAACGTTTTAAAGCGTTAGAAAAATTTACCGGTTATGTTATTTGTTTGAAATATAAAATATCAATAATGTTTAACAATAAAAATTGATAAACAAAAAATTTTTAGGGTGGTAGTTACCCCATTACCCCCCTTAAAACCGCCACTGGTATGCTTATGGGCCCTTACGCATTGAAGGCCTTTGCTTATAAATAGTTACGCCACTGGTTTTAGCTTTCAGAAATATTATAAAACGTGCAGGAACTGTCAAAAAAGTTATAAATTGTTTTATCATAAACTTATGTTAATCTGTTAAACATACAATCAATATTATAAAATGTTTCTGATAGCAAAATAGTATTAAATTATCAAAATAATTTGCAAAATGTTTTTGCACCAACACAAAAATTATCAAATGTTTTTGAATTATTGTTTTAAAATGTTTGTAAACTGTCAAAAATATCACAAAGTGTTATACTTAATAGTAATTTTGCATAAGTTGTTAAATTATTTGTGAGCTGACAAAAATATTTCTAAATTGTCACAGATGCCATAACAATATGTTAAGCTGTCACAAATGTTATAAAATGATTTTTAATTTTAAATTAGTTATCATAAAATGATTCTGTTACAAATGTTTTAAGTATTCCTCAACTTAACTAACGTAATGTTTCTAAATTGTCAACATATTCTGTCATAGGTTAAAGCATATTTGCAAGTAACATCACTTGTTTTTTGATTGTTACTTGACTAACATAGAAATCAGAAAATTGTTATTATACTCGCCCACTGAGAGTTGCTTAATTCATATATGTGCATCCAGTTTTCAAAAGAATTACTTTTTTTCTTAATAGTCTTCCAGCGTGGGTCCTATTTCTTCTCGTACTTGGCACCTATGATTATTTGTTGCATCAATCTTAAATTTGTGTTGAACATTTTTAATCGAATTTTTTTAAATCTTTTAGGGCCGGTATTATAAAGACAAAATAAATCACCGAATAACAAATCTCAAATTAAATATATTCGACGAATAAACGTATTTCGGTATTATAAATCTAAATTAACTATTCGTAAAATAAGAAATTGCAACGCCGTTATTTTAATATTGTAGTTATTGATGTGTTATATTGTAGCTTTTGTTATATTACAATAATCCCCTACAACATATTGAAAGTCAGTTGCATAACATCGTAGAGCAATCAAAAGCTGATTTTCAACAGAAATTGCTCCACATTAAAAATAACCTAAGAAACATGACATATGTCAAGTTATTCATTGAATAAATTTTAATTCCTAGATTTTGGATGATTAATTTACTCCATAGATTTAGTTACCTACTTTTATTATTTGACGTTTATAATACCGAAATCAGCCAATTAAAATAATTTACTTGGTTAGTAAATAAAATCTACAGATTTTAATGGTTTATACTACCGGCCCTTAGTGACGTAGTATATTGTAGCGTTTGCAAAAATGTCCTAAAAAGCATTCAAACATGAAGCTTAGTGTAGCAATTAACATTCCACTTAAATGTAATCCAAATATAAGTAAAAGATGATTAAAGCTCAATGCTGCAGGTTCATTGTCATCATCAATAGTTTTCTTTTCTGGAGGCATTGTGTTTTGTTTCCATTTTTGTATTAAACCAACTTCAACAAATCTTTGCAGTAATTTATTAAACTCTGTATATATTGGATGTCCTTTTTGGATATAAATGGATACTAAATTCATATGCAAATAAACTTCATATGAGTTAGTTGCAAATGATGATCCAGATGCAACAATCATGCTTCCTCCGTATTTTGATATTTTATCAATGCATTCTGCAAATTCACTAACAAAAATAACATATGAAGTAATGTCATTATGAGGTTTAGAAGTATCCAAGCAGATATTTATATTAGCGTTGCGAACGTCTTCTAAAGTACTTATCTGTTTTTCATATGCAATTTCAAAACTCTTTTTATATGATAAACCGGTAAACGTGTTTAAAATTATAAACGAAAAAATGACCCATGTAAATAACAAGCATTTCATCAAGTATTTCTTAGGAAATTTAACACTTTGTGCAAATAATACTGCACAAATTTGAAAAAATATATATAAAAATTCATAATTAGCTCTTTTGTTAGTATGAATGCTAAGTAAGTAATACGCAAAGAAATACATAATAAAAGTTACAAGTATTACAATCCAAAAGTTTAAACCAAAGACATTGATTAATCCATTCCAGTTTGGTAAACGCTTAGCAAATGGCACCGGAATAACATTATATAATATGGATAAGTTGATTTTGTATTAAAAGAAAATAGTGTATACTGTATTGTTGCCTTTTCCATTCGTACAGCTATATCTTTGTAATGTAACCTGTATATAGTTTCATAAAATATTTCTATATCAATACTGTTTGAATACGTGTTTGGAGAAATTGTAAATGGAATTCCTTTATTCAAATCCCAAAAATAATTTATAGAACAGTTTCCAAAATCTTTAGGAGCATTTTCAAATTTGTCTTTTACTACAGTTAGATTTAATTTTAAACAGTGAGTAATGACAGTAGTTGTATCATTACAATCGTTAATCGAACTGATATAACCAAATTGATTTATTATCACTACATTTGATTTATCAATACCCTTGTCAAGCATCATATGAATTATATTTATAAATTGGAAAGTCGTTGTTAAAGGTAGAATACTTAAAATTAAATACAGACTACCAACATTAGGCATCATATCAGTATAATTATAATTATGAAACTCATACGACTTAACCATTACTGAGTTAAAAAAATATGCATCTTGGCTCATGGTAACTGTTCTTTGTTTATCAGCAACAATAGCATCTTCTAGATCAGAATAGTATCCAGTTTGCACTAATAATAAATTCATAAATGGATAAATATCCAATATGTTCTCAAAACATTCACCCAATTGTTGTGCAGACTGAAAAAATGTATAATGAAATACATAATACAAACTTATAATAAAATCACCAATGGTTGTTGACAAAAGACGCTGCAACATTGTATCAGCAATATTACCGCGAGCTTCATTCTAACTTATAGAAACAACTTGATTTGTATGCAATGTAAGTTATATCAATATATAAAATGTATTAGATCTATCAATAATACCAATAAACTTGAATTATTCACAAATTCAATCTCGATATAAATTTTCAATCAAACGTATCTTGATTCGATGGTAACCACTGAAAAACAAAGAAACAAATATGATTGTTACATTCTATTAAAAGGCCACGTCTACCTGTATATCAATTTCATGTAATGTAATGATGTTTTTTATTCTTTTGTTAAAGATCAATGCAAAATAATTACAATTTTTTTTGTAATACCTTTTAGTTTTTAGGCAATAGGAACATACAGATATTGCAAATAAGCGGCAATCATATAAGCTTTTGCTTTATTGGAAACTTTTGAAACACAAAAAAATAATAAAATATGTTTGGTATCAAAACAACAACGTTTTAATCTAATGTATTGTAATAAATTTCCTTTTATTTTTGTTGAAAATAAATTATATCAATTAAATTTAATCAGAAATCATTATTATTAATAACAATTGAATTATTAGTATAATTTGCTTTTTGCATTAGTCATATATACTTTCTTTTATAAAAAAAGCAACACACAGAAGCTGTTGATCAATTTTAATAAAAAAATCACAAAATACTTATTGGGTAATTCCACTGAAATTCGGACAATCGTCCCCACATCGATATTTTGCTCAAATGTTTGTCTTTCATAATTTTGCCAAAAAAGGACAAAAAAAAAATTTCTCTTATAACGCAATCTTTAGGTCCGTTTTTTTAAATTCTTAAAAGTAACTCATTTTTAGCAATTAAGTGTAATATTTTACCTTAGGACAAACAAATCTAGTTTTTTTTTTAATTTTTGCGATTAAAAGTACAATGTTTCAAAAGTATTATATTTAAATTTTAAGTCTCTAGCTGTAGGGTAATTCCACTGAAATTTGGACAATCGTATCAACATCGATATCTCCGATTTTGCTCAAATTTTGTACACATGTTTCGGGTACCAAAATATATCGATAATTTTTGATTTTTAGGTGCAATACAGTGTAAATGGCAACCATTTTAAATTTTTAGGAATGTTTTGTTATTTTTCAGTTTTTGCGCAGTAAATAAGCAAAAAATAGTCAAAATTTATATTGGACAGAATGTATCTTATAGGAAATTTTCCGTAAAACACGATCCCACCCTTGGTTTTCCAAACTTTTTTGCGGAAAATTGGAAAAATATTATATTATGAAAAATTTGATTTTTTCGATTCCGCTACATCTGGAGACTTGAAATTTGAATATAATACTCCTAAAACATAGTACTTTTGATAGCAAACATAAAAAAACTGGATTTGTTTTTCCTAAGGTAAAATATAATATAAAATTGCTAAAAATTGATTACTTTTGAGTGTTTTTTTGTTATTTGAAAGATAAACATAAAATACAACATTTTATGTTTTTTTTTTGGAAGCTAGAATTTACTTTTACTAAACTCCCCTCAGTAGAAAGCACCTGAAAGAAGTTTGAGACCTAAGCTCATGTATCTTTTGTTGTAGATTTAGAGGGTGTTTTAATAAGTCGCCTTGTAAAGTTGGTTTAGGAATGTAGTTTTATTCACTTTTGGAAAAGGTTACTAGGTTACTATTAGGTTTACCGGTCGTTTGTGTATAGAATCTTTACGATTTGGTTTTGCGTGTCGTGCCAGGTCAAGATTGTAGTAAACCGCAAGGGTTTTTGAAGTATTTTTTGCTAATAACGTCAATGTGGTGTAGAAATGGATGATTCAAATATCCATGTTTTGGACAAACCATGGAACTCTAACAAACGTCTGCAAAGTTTGGTTTTGAAAGGCTTTAAGACAACTGAGGTGACAGTCTGCAGCCGATATCCAAATTGGACAGGCATATGTGATTATTGGTCTGATGGTGTAGATGTAAAGCTGGGTTTTGTTCCGGAGCAAAATGCCACTATACCGACGTAACATTGGATATAGCAGAGCTTCAGCCATTTTGGCTTTGTCAAGAATTGACTATACATCAGGCTTGTATTTTGTCGAAGATTATTCCAAAATACTTATCAAAGCTGGACCACGGTAAGAAAACGTCGTTAAATTTGACGTTTTTGTAAGGAGTTAGTAATTGACGCCGTGTGAAAAAAAAAAAGTTTTGCTTTTCTCTGGATTCACTTTGACGCGCCAACTTTTTAAATTAAAGGTAGTTTTTTTTAGTCTTAAGGTGACCATTTTGGTTGACCTTGATGAGTAGATAAATGATCAGCATATTGAGCTATTTTAAACTCGTGCTTGCTTCCTAAAGACATGTCGGTGTAGATATAAGGTTATCAGCCTTATAAGGCAAAGAGGAAAGTATTGTCTAATCAATTTTAGGGAAAGACCAAACTGTCGAAGGCTTTTTTTACATTAAAAAAGGCGACATCTGTGTCTTTCTTTAATTTGAAACCTTTGACACTGTGATTTGTCAAGCGGTTAAGTAGATGAACGCTTGAGTGACTTTATCTGAATCTATATTGGTGGGAGAAGAGAAGATTGTTTGCTTTTGCGTGCTCTTGCATAATGTCTAAGATCAGTTTTATTATAATCTTACTAAGGTGTTTAGTTGGCTTATAGGCCGAAAGTTTTAGAAAAATTTGTAGAGATGTTGATGAGAAGAATGTTTTTAAACTGTTGGAGAAAGCCCTGTTCTAAGAATAGCATTTGCATTATTATAGAGTGCCATTATTGTTTAATGCAAAATCAGTTTTAAAACTCGGGATTTTATTCGGACTTGGGGCAGAACGGGATTTGATTTTTTTAATAATTTTTCTGATTCAAGAAGGTCTAACGCTATCAAGTGTTGGGTAATTGTTAGCAGTTTTCAGAAATTTTTGATTGTTTGGTGAAGCCTTTTGTTGTGCTCCAGATTAGTGTCCTTGGTGTATAAAGGAAAACATTAAAGTTTTAAGCTGTTTGCAAATGCAAAAATTGCGGAAATAAGAACCAGTCTGTTTTTAAAGGTTTTAGAGATTTTCTACATAATATTATTATCGTTTAAAATTAAATTCTTTTTTTTAGCACTGGTTTTTGTGCGCCTTTATGGCCAATCTGATTTTGTTATGAAGTTTATTTAGGATTTTGCAATCCTAGGGATCACGATGCCTTTGCCGTTAACGTTTGGCAGCATATTATCTTTGAATCAACGCCTTTGTTTCCTGAGATAATTCTAGAGGATTATTGACGTGAACGTAAAAGGTTTTAGAAGCTTTTTCTAAGACTTGTTGGATTTAAGTAGTCAATATTGCAACGGTTCTATTTCTTTAATTAATTGTACTGGGGTCAGGCTATCAATGCTATCTTCCAGGCATTGAGAGAAAAGAGTTAAATCCTTATAGATAACATATTTTCCTTTATCTTCGGATTTCTTTTTGTATAGTTCCCGTAGTACAGGATTGTGGTCAAAGCTTAGGCCATTGATTGTTGTTACCACAGCTTGCTAGTTGACGTTTTTGAGTATTGCAACGTCTAAAACATTCTCTCGGTCCTCGCAGCGCTATAATAAGTTGGTTTGTTTGGACCCTGGACTTGTAAGCCTTATTGTACCACGTAGTCGAACAGAGTTTGATCTTTAGAATTGGCTGTTAAGTTTTTTTTTACAATGCGTGCTTTGAAATGAAGTTCTTACAATTGTTGTGGGGTGTGAGCTAGCAAAAACAATATTAAAATCCGCCATTTTGATACGGTTTTGCGGTCAAATACAAATGGAATGTATATGAGTGGGTTGTTTGGAGCCAGGACTTGTAAACCTTTTTGCTCTTTGCTTTTTGTTGAATAGAGTTTGATCTTTAGCATTGGCTGTTAAGCTATTTCACAATCCGTGTTTTGAATTAAAATTCTTAGCAATTATTGTGGGATGTTGGTAAGCAAAGACAGTATCAAATTTCACCGTTTTGTTACGGTTTTGCGGTTACTTGCAAATGGAAGTAATCTTGAACAGTCACTACTACTTCATTTGATTTGAGCAAAAACAAGCCGGTTATATCCTTTGGAGTGGTTTAATGATCGGTTTGCAAAGATCAGTGTTCCACGCTTTGTGGCGGTCCCAAATACATAAAGGTATTTGGGATTGTATGCGCTAAATTAAGTTTGTAGATTGATTCTGACATCAGCAGGACGTCAAGGTTCTGATCAAAGAAGAATCACACACACAACATATATACATACACATTCTCACACACAACTACTCATATACACTTGCAACATTACACACGCCAGGACTTCAAACTCATGCTGGATCCAAATAACCGCTTATTGTGATTGACATCTAGCCAGCCTATAAGACAATTCCGTCTTCAATGGTTTTATCTACTCTTAAATTAGTTTAAAAAAAAAGGTTATAAATTTTGAATGTTAGTACTTTCAGGTATACCGATAATTTCAAAATGTTCATTTGTAAAACTTTTAAAAAAAATTATTAAAAGATTTATGCAATCTGTAAAAATAATAGATTTATTAAATTTAGAGCAAATATAACAAATTTAAAACCTCTAAATGGCTACAGTTGCAAGAAAAGATAGAAAAATTATTATGCAATTTTATTTTTTTGTTTTTCCTTATTATTAAAGTTATAATATGACGCCTCAGCTTTATTGTTAAACACCGGACTATCTTAGAAGATACAAGATGATAGACTGGATAATGTTTTTTAAAGAACAAAATAAATTCTAAATTTAGTACACTTAAAACTACATTTTGAAAAAAGTTATTTAAAATAAAAGTTGGATTATATCATGTGAATACAAAACTATGTTCAAATACTGGTAAAATTGAAGTATATTTTTTTGTAGTTTTGTAAATTAAATTAACTATCTAATAGCAAAGAGTTTTCAATTTAATACAAATTTGTAAAATATTTGGCACATAGACTACTTAAAGTGTCTAAAAAGTAATACTTTTTAGATATACACCTTTTATAATACAGAAACTTTTACCAAAGATTTAATAGAACTTCCCCACACTTGGATAATAATATATTTATTAAGTATTTATTAGATTTGTAAGTAACTTCAAATATTTATAGTAAAATATATATATATATATATATATTATTTGTAATTTACAAAGCAAACTCATAAAAATTATTCATAATGTAGTACAGATCTTGTGTGTAGCATTTATAAAATGATAGTAATATTGAAGGACTGGGTCCTTAATTATATGATGTAATACTTCTCAAAAAATGTAATTCCTTTTTAGCTTTTTCTAGTACGTAGGAAATTTTAGTTTTTCACATATTTGTGTCAATTATAATATCCAAAGTTTTACTTTATTTTTTATCATATTTATATTTTCTAATGTTATTGTAATAGGTACTTGCAATCTCTTTCTACAAAATACATTGCATATTGGTTTGCTTTGCGCTATGTTAAGACCATTATTTGTAACCCAGTTTTAAATATTGAACATTACTGCAAATTATTTTTTTTCTACTATTTTTTATTTTATTTGAAATATTAATTATGCGGATGTTGTTGTGGGGAATGGCTTAAATTAAAATGTACGTTCTTAGGTTTTGAAAGTTGTGGAATAAGCACCATAAGTGTCGTTGGTTAAGGCTTGTCACCAACCTGAATCACTTTGCGTTTTTCATATCCAGAAACACGGCATATTATTTCAATAAAAACAAAAAGTACGTATCTAATGTGCCACACACGTTAGAAAAAAAATTTAATGTATGGGTTTTAACAATCCAAAAATACCGTAACGTATTTGCAGCCCTAAGATGGCTTACCACAGTTACGGCTGTGAACATTAATTGAGGTTTTCGATTGAATAGAAGTTTTTAACTACGTAATAACCTTATTTTTAAATTTGTTTTTTTTTTGTTATGCTCGTAATTTTGTAATTCCTAAATGATTTTTTGTTGCATACAAATTTGCTATTCAGTTATTAAGCAGTTGCAGGTATTTAACAGATTATAATATTTATGGTGTAATAAACAAAACTAATTATTTTTCTAATTTTATCATTTTATTCTGAACTTAAAATGTATAAGTTAGTACAAGTTTTCTTATTAGATTCAAGCTAGTGGTGAGTTTTAGTATTTTGCATTACGAGGCTTGATTAAATTGGCGAAGGGTTAAATTAAGAAGCGCGTCTCTTTTACTAAGTGCGACGTTAAAAGTTTGACGTTAATCTGATTATTTTTAATTGAGTTTTATTAAACAGGGCGAAAAATAAAATTAACCGCGACAGGTGAATGGGTGATACTAACAGAAGATAAATTTTACTTGGAATTATACTTTAATTTGTTTACGCTTAAATTAATTATGGCAACAATTTTTAATAAAACATTATGAAAATATCCTTGAACTTAATTAAATCAGCATAAAATTTAAGGCTGCATATAAATCGTAATTGCATAATCACTCAATATAGTCATTATGCATGGTAGAAAAATCTAGATATAATCTAACATGCGCTTTAATCTTAAAAATACTATGACTCAGGAAATTATTTTTGCACGAATTATGATTAGAAAATCTGAGCAGGTATGTTGTTATGTTTGCTCGATATTACAAACATAATCAATAATAATTTAATAACAAAAAGGCTGCACATGCATGTCACGTCTATTATTCGATATACATTATTGATGATTTATTGCTGCAATTTAAGATATAGTTATCGAAAGGTTTATTTATATGTATATTCTTTTGATAAATATCTATATTTTAGTCTAAGTAGTATTTATCATGTAATCGCATAATAATAACAGAACTGCGCAATCAAATGACACTCACTTTTATAGCAAATTTATGGACGGTTTTACACAATATTCTATTTATTATACAAAAAACATTTTTTGAAATAATTCGAATTGAATTTATAATATTAAGTTTAATAAATCATTTTTGCAACAAAATTAATATATAAAAATCATATACAGGGTTAGTCAAAACTACCGGAACACCTAAATAATACACCTACCGTGAAAAAATTCAGAAAAGTTTATTTTTTATTGTGGAAATTTGGTAAACTTTCTTTTTTCAAGTAGAACATGTATATTTTTACATTATTTAATTATTATTATTTTTTTTAATATAATGCATAATTTTTGAGTTATCAACTAATACAAAGTCTTTAAATTAAGAATATTTTTCCACAAATATACACAATTATTTTAACTAAACGGGTAAAAAGAACAACAACATCAAAACTAAATAACAACACAATAATTTTAATGACAGTTTGTCAATTGTTTCATAAAGTTGTTGAGAGGTTGTGCATTGTCAAGCTTCAGAGGTGGCAGTTTAAACATTTATTTAATTTAAAAAAAAATATTACTTTAAAATTTTTTAGAATTAATGGTAGATTTAAATGTAAACATATACAGGGTGTTCAATTTGAAAAACTAAAATTTCCGTAACAAAGTAAACAAAATGTATATTAAAAATCTGATTAAACAATAGCTTGTTTATAATTAAAAACCTTTTGTTTAAAAAGTGTTTTTATTCTGTTAGAGAATTATTTAGATTTTTCGGTAATTTGAACTAACCCTAGCATGTTAGAAATATAGAGTTGTACTGGGCTTTAAAAGATTGTTATTATTTTTGTTTCTATTTACTTTCTAGCAATTGAAGCCTTAAGGTTGTGTGTTAACATTGTATCTGACATTAAAGTCAGCTAAATAACAGTCGCTGAGAGCATGCCGTGCACTGCCATTTGAGATCTTAGAGTTGCACAATAACTGCAAGGTTAGGCCTTGAGGTTGTATCCAGGGTACATTACACTAGTAACAAGCAGTTATAAGTATAGTAGTATTATAGGGCGCTAAGAAAATTGTTGGTTTTTGGGCATAACAACATAACCGGCGACTTGATCAAAATTTTACCCAACATCTAGAGGATTGAGTCAAATAAAAAGTTTGATTACAAACAGTTTGCAGTGTTTTGTTGAAAAATACATTATTTTTGATATACCCGCGCTTTTTTTGGTTAAGAAATTTTGCCCAACAACCTTTTTGAGAGTAAAAATATTGGTGGTTTGAGTGTTCCGACTGACGGAACCGGATAACGCCGGGATACTCATTTAAGAAAAAAGAATATATAATGTAAAGGAATATAAAAATTGGCACCGAACTTAGATATGCCTCACGGATTTACTTAAGCAATCCGAGTTTTGTCTTGATTGAACCAACCTTTCCTGTTTTGTTGCAAATTTTTGTTTTTATTTTTGTTATAGGATGAAATTAACTAGGTTTTTGCAAAAAGTTGTTTTATTGTTTTTTAGTTTTTTGATTTAGCAATTTGTGCTTGATCTAAAGAATTTTACCAACATCTTTTAAAAGAAATTTTTAAATTGATTGATTTTTTGCATCAAATTTTACAACAAATGACGTTTTGTGGCCAATTTAGAGCCTATTAAAAGCTGTCTTTTAATCAGAAATATTGGGAAGGGTTGCGTTAAAAAATTATATAAGGACGCTTTATGTGCCTGATTATTTAGGATTAGGCAAACAAAATTAACAAGCAATTTTTTTATTTAATTATTGCGCAATAAACAAAAATATTTGGGCGTCTAAAACGTGTAGTAATTGTTAAGTTAACAGCTTTAAAAATTTAACAGTTTTGTTTAGAAGTTTTTGAGTATTTCATATGTTGGCTTTACAAATTTAGCACAAATGTTGAATATTTTTAATGGTTTTTGTTTAGGAAATAGCAAACTATTAGCTTCTACCACCAGCTATTCTGGTTGACCGGGTAGACCGATATGATATTTTGCAACATATAAAAACTATATAGTATCAAATGTACAATAAATAATAAATATTTATGATGTAGATAGGATTAATACAAAATCTAAACTCAAATTCTCATAATTTTTTTATTGATTTTAATTTTTTGAATAGTTATTTTTTTAGAGTTAAACTACTAAAAGTAGGTTTTTTAGTATTCTGGACTTTTTTATAAGAAAGGAACATGCCTAGGCACATTTTTTGGGTAGTGTGGGGCATTACCCATTAAAAACCTACCCCTCTTTTGAGTGTTTTTCCGCATTGTTTTAAGACTTTGTCTATAAACTTATATTTTCAAAGCACCTTATTATGTTTGTAGCATCAACTGAAACCTGATATAGGACTTAACTCAATCCGAGATTACATGTAAGTTTTAGCAAAAAACTTTTTTGATAAAATTGTTAATTACTCAGATCTTGAGTTTTATTGTCTTGCTGTACAAGACGAACAGACTTTCGAATAAAAGCAACCAATTAACATGTTTGCTCTATAAGAAAAACTTGTGGTTTTTCAACCGCCACTATACTAAATCAACGCCTACAAAGTGCAAGATGCACATTTCTAATGACCTCTCAAAATTGTCATTTATAAGGCACCAAAAGGTTATACACAAAAAAGGGCATTAGTTGGTATGCGCTTCTATTCTTTTGGAAAGTGAATCCGACACATTAAGTTTTTTCAAGATTTCTTTAAAAAAAACTATTTTTTAATTTTTTACTTTGGCGTGTATAATAGCGCCAACTACGTTATATACATATTTTTCTGTAGTTTTTTGTCGTTGTTGGTCCTGTTACAATAGTTGCACTATTATTCTAGTCTTCCTATCATTTTTGCCACGTAGAACTGCAGTTCTGTCCTGTGTGGACTAAATAGCCTGATCAGCTATTTGCTAACTTTTTTGTAGTTTTTTTATTTTCTTCTGAAAGCTGAAGCTTTTTTTCTACTTTTTTATGGTTTTTTACTAATGCGCTCTATCAACTATTTGTAGCCATTTGATGGCAGCGTTAGTTTTGATGGCAGAGCTCTGGATGATAAAATAAATGACACTTTCCTATTGGTGGTAAAGAGTGCCGCTTTTGGTTTTTCGGGTGCCAATTATAATTGCTTTTCCTTTAGCCAACTTTCTGCGTATTGAAATGCTGTATCTGCTTTGCTCATTAGTATTCTTCTGTTTTTTGCAACTACAATTAGGGATTTGTTGTGTCGTCACTTTTTTGGTTGAATCATCTTTAGTAGACTTTGAAAGTTTTGGTTTTATTTTATTTTTAAATTATTTTTATTTGCTATTGTGGTCACTTAGTTTTTTTATATTTTTTTTACAAAGATTTTCCAGCATTATTTGACCCGAAGCTCTATTAAAAGCGTTTTTAACGTCAAGTGTTATGACAGCATACAGCCTTTTATGTTGCTATGTGTAAGTTGCAGCATTTTATTGCGATTTAAATTAATATGTTTATTGTACCTGTATTGTTTTCGACTTTTTATGAATCCAAAATTTGCTGTTTTTAGTTGTTGGAAATTGTACCTCGGCGTGCTAATTTTTTGTATGTTCTCAGGTTTGCTATACAGTGGGCAATTCCATTTTAAACGGACCAGAGCGGGGGGGGGGGGGGTTGTGCATTGAGAAACTTGCTTATGCTTTTTTTTTTTTTTTTAGTTTTTATAACTTATTAGTAGTCCAAAGATTGGTATAAAAAAAAATTCTACGTTTTTTTTAAGTTTTTTGTCGTTTTTAACTTAATCCCATTTTTTGTTTAAAAACCGTAATTTTAAGTAAAAAAAATAAATTTACTTATGAAATCAATCTGAAATTTTTGGTAGAATTCAAATCTGGCGCCATTTCAAGTCTATACCCTGTCTATAAGCCGCAAAAGCCTTAAAACCATGTTTTTGTTCTCAGTGGGCTGGGCAAAGGTGCATTTTTTAAATTTTCTTTAACCGCCAAAGTTGACGTATTTTAATGTAAATTAATTGGAAAACATAAATATGTTCTGTGTTTCTGGGGACAATTTTACTTAGAAAATAGTCAGTGTTGTACTCATCGTCTATAAAAAAGTCCATCTAGAAAGAAATGTTTACAAAATTTTCAGGCAAAAAATGCGTTAAAAATTAATTATTTTTTTTATATTTCCAAAAAACATTATAAACACACTAGGGTGTGGTTTAAAACTTTTTTTTAGCAAATTTTAATAAGCGCCAAGAGGATTTATGTTTGAATGCCAAAAATAATAATGTTTTCTAATTTTTGCGCCGTTAGATCGTGTCTAAATTTGTGCCGCAAGCGCAAAAACTATCAATATAGGTTTTTCATCGCCAAATAAGTACGACACTGACTATTTTTTATGTAGAATTGTTTTCAAAACTCAGTTTTTTAATAATATTTGGTATATAGTTTCTCTGAAAATTACTAAATGTACATTTATAAAAGTTTATGTTGAAACATAAATAATAAATTTAAATTATTTTTGCAGTTTTTTTGAGTTTAGACTCTTAAAACCCAAAGACACAGAACAAATTTTTATTTTCCAATTAATTTACATCAAAACACGTCCACTTTGGCGGTTAAAAAAAATTAAATATGCTCCTTTTTGCCCAGCCCACTGAGAACAAAAACATGGTTTTATGGCTTTTGCGGCTAATAGACAGGTTATAGACTTGAAATGGCCAGATTTGGATTTTACGGAAAATTTCTGATAAATTTTATTAGTAAATTTATTTTATTGAGTCAAAATTGCGGTTTTTAAACAAAAAATGCGATTAAGATGAAAAACGACAAAAAATCTAAACAAAATTGTAGATTTTTTTTTATGGGTTTTATACTCTCATATATTGATCAAAGCACTACTAATAAGTTATAGAAACTAAAAAAAATACATGAGCAAGTTTCTCAATGCACCTCCCTTCCCAGCTCTGTTCCGTTTGAAATGGAATTGCCCATGTACAACTTTTATAATTTTTTTTAAGGGAATGTTTCTGAACAGGTGCCTTGTTTAATTTTAGTTTTTTGCATTTTATATTTTTATTGTAAAATTGGTGAATGTCACAGTTCTGTTACAGTTGAAATTTACTAGTTTGTGTTTTGGGTGTTGAAACTTACTAGTTTGTGTTCCAATATTGGCATTTTTATTGTTATTTAGGGGCTTGATAAAAGCCGATTGCTTTCTATATTATAATTTTGTATCCGTTTTTTTTATATATCGCAATCGAATTTGTCATATATAGTTTTTTAACAAATTTTTTTGTCACTTTATTGTTGTTTCGCAGAATTCTCTTACTGTTTATATATTTTATTGCATGTTGATTTACTGCAAGAAAACTTTTTTGCGTTTTTTTTTTATATCTTTTTTTTTGTTCATTTATTTGTTACGCAGATTGGCAATCTTGTTATACCACCAGTATACTGGTAATTACAATTTAAACAATCCAAATGCATCAATGTAACTACTTACTGCACAAAAATGGTTCATAAACCTCAAGCATTTTTAAGCAAACTAACGCTAAAAACAATCATTAAACTTACAATAACAATTTAAAAGAGAATTATATTAAAAAATAAAAGTACTGCAACAACAGTTTAGTAAACTACCACAACCGACGTTTTAATCAATAACTATAGTACACTTATTTTATTAGCGGATATCTTTCTTTAACTTCTCAATACTTTACATCAATAGCGAATATTATGCTTTGGCTTAAGTATTTCTGCTGGAAATGGGATGTTGGTATCTAATACATTGATTTGCTTGCAAATAAGCCTTTGTTCAAAAAATTTAATAAATTTAAGCAAATTTAATTTTTGTCTATTTTAATTTTTTTGCTCAAAATGATTTAGGTTTTTTAAAATATTTCTGAAAATACAGCGACAAAAAACAAACCTACAAAGCTGTATGAGCGTTTTCAAAGTAAATCAGAGTATTTTTAACTGTGATTTTTTTATACAAAACCATTTGCTAATCTCAAACGTTGTAAAAACTTTACTCAATTATTTAAAACATATTTGGGGCTATTCTCTATGCATATTGCTAGAATGTAAGCAAGATACATATTTCTAGCTAACAATATGAACTGTCATTTTAACAAATCTTGCTAGCTAACAATATGAACTGTCATGATAACAAATGTTGTTTGCTAACAATATAAACGGTCATCACATCAGGAAACGTGGCAAATCTCTAGATAAAATAATAATAATATATGTATAAATAGAAAATTATTTTGTTAAAATTACATTTTATATTGTTAGTAATTAAGATTTCTTAAAATGACAGATTATTTTGTTAACAATCAAGATTTATTAAAATGACAGTTCATATTGTTAATTAATTAGCAATATATATCTTGCTTACATTCTAGCAATGTGCATAGAGAATAATCCCGATTGACTGTAGGTTTAAAAGTTTAACAGCAAAAAACGCTAAAAATATAATTCAACTTGGAAGGAAACTACAATAAATGCAACCAAAAACATTTGAATTAAACAGAGATTTTGTCTATTAATGTATTCAGCAAAAAGTCTCCAAAAATCCCAAAATCTAAAATAAAACTTTCAATAAAAGAAAACAAAAAAATACATTATAAAACTTATTGAAGATAGCATAGACCATATAACAATGCGATTTAACTACATTTACAAATTAAGACAGTTTGCCTAAAAACTGGTTAAAATCATTTTTTATCTCTATTTTTAAAATAGGAAACCTCAATTAGTGCGATAAGTTCTGAATAACCATTTTGTTAAACTACACCCTAAAACTATTTAAAAAAATAATTACTTCAGAGTATATAAACAAATGCAAAGAAGACATACACAACTATCAATTTAAATTTCTCTAAAAGTTTGGTACTACACCAATAATGTAGAAACCAGCTAAATGACATGTGCATTATTGATTTCAAAATGGAATTTAACAATGTCCATTATGTAGAACGAACAAAACTCATAAAAGATAAAAGCGTAGGTAAAAACAATCTATTGTATATAGTGTATCAATGGCTAAAAATAGTTTCTAGCCGCTATTAGAAGCAAAGCAAAGCAAGTGAACGCTGCTCTAAGCAAAATCTATTATAATCTGTCACTACTGTCAGATTAAGATATGACACCATGTGAAAACAGAACGTACAGCCAATCAATTACTGCAAATGACTTTTGGGCTTTTGGGTTTCTAAATTGTCGTTTTGGCCCGCATTTTAAAACTTATTATTTGAAGATAAAATACATAATTTGTTTTAATAGAACAGGCAACAAGAATGCTACTTGTTGGACTTTTCTTCAATGTTAATTAAGAGTTTGAATTTATTCAAGCATTACAATGCACTAACGACGTCATGATATAAAAAGACAAATTATTAATAATCTACGTTACACGTACAATACTGTTATAACAGCTAACAGTCCAAAGGCGCTGCAACAACAGCTAAATAAAATATTGTCCAAACTTGATCAACTGTTGCTAAAGATTATAAAACGAAATTGATAGTAGTAAGTAAGACACCGACCGACCAAACAATCATTTTTGTAAGTCGTAATCATAATTCATTCCTTTAATTAAATAACTATAAATATAAGCGTAAACACGGATATAATAAGCAGTGTAGAACAAGCTAAAACGACTTTTTTTTTAATATTTAACAGATACTAAACTAACACAAGTCTGAACTTGCGACTAAAATAATGTTTTGTGAAGGACTCCGTTTATTTTGTGCTGCTACGTGAACACTAAAAGTTTAACATATATAACAGGTTAGAACTATTTAAAATATAGGGTATGATACCAACAAGCCACACATTTAGGATGAGATAGAACTCAACAGCTATTCTGCATTTTTATTGATTGCTAAGAATTTAAGCTATTGTCAAGACACACATTATGCACTATTTTATGTGTTTTTGTTCTCAGACCGGTCCCTAAAAACTTAAGGCAGCACTTAAAGTACATCCGTCAGGCAAAGCATAGGAACGAATGGTCATTGATTTGATCGGTCCTTTCAACACTAAGGTTGAAGCCGTACCAATGACAACAAGCAACGCTACTATTCATATACTAAAGAAACAGTTGCTGCACCGTTATACAGAAGTAAAAAATTTGCAACATCACTACAACTTAGCACTTGCTGGTAAATTTAGTGGAACGGTGCCTTGCGGATTTAAAAACAGTCCATCCATACTCTTCTCAAATACTGAGACAAATTTTTATTACTGGCAGTGTATCAAAACAATAAGAAAACAAACGCCGCAATAAAAAAAACTTTTAGCAAAAAATTGTATAGTTTATACGATTAACAGAAATGCTTGGCTAAATAAAAATGTGACAGAAATGTTTTAGGATGACAAATAAACAAAACAAAAACCGACCGTTTACACAATAGACTATTGAATATAAATAAAAAATTCGTACTGGATCAACAAAAACTGACTGTTTTGCAAATTCTGGAGAAGACACGGTAGATTTGACAAGGTCAACTTAAAACAAAACGCGTATCAAAACAAAGAAAAAGAACAAGTTATTCCTAGTGACATACTACATAAGAATTAACTTGAAAAGGCAGCGTCAAAAATAAAATGGCATATTATAGGTCTATGAAAAAACGCTTACCAGGAGAAAAGTACACCACTCTAAAATCAAAAGTCGTTTTACTAACTAAATAATAAGTACAAGCTACACATTGTCTAAGTTTATATATGCCCTTACAAGTAACACCAGTAACATAGAAGCATCACTAGCTCACGCAAATGTGAGAAAACATTATATTAAATAAATATGGGAGACAACTTAAAGCAATGTATAAGCAAAGAAAACAAAAATATGAAAAACATTAGCAAATTTGGATCTGAAGAAAAACAACATAATGATATGTTCCTCAAATACTTACAATACCAACAGTTATTCTGCATAAACACATTTTTTGAAAAACCAATGCAAAGAAGATAGACATGGCTAAGCTTAAATGGTTTGGTGAAAACAAAATTGGTTATCTAATATTTAATAACAAAAACATAATTAAAAATGTTTTTGTTGTCAATAACTTCATTGCTGGCAGTGCCAAACTAGAAAAAAACATTGTATAAACATAGTTTTTTCCACGTAAACAAAATCAAAAAGAATACGAAAATAAAATGGAAATAAAAATGAAATTGGGAACGAAACAACCAGAATTTAAGAATTTTTTTTTTTTAGTTTTTATTATAAAATATTTACATATTTACAAATTATATTATTTGTTTTTTCTCCTCACTTGCTGCTCTACACCGTTTCCATGTGGATGGCTGCAGAGCTTCGTATTCGGGGCATCATTTTATGTTTCTATTTATCTGCTTCTGTCTTCTTCTAATTAGATCTTGTTAATATATAGTGTTTTTTAATTTTTATTTTAAATTCTTATAAATCTTTGTTTTCTTGATACTTTCAGGCAGTTGGTTGTAAGTGACAAGTCCATTGCCTAGTATTGTTTGTTTTGCTTTTTCTGTCCTTGTTGTGTGTACAAGTATGTTGCTTCTTCTTCTTGTGTTATGTCCGTGAATTTCTTTGTTGTATTTTATTTGGAAGTTGGTTTTAATTTGTTTATTTAAATATCATTGTAAAGGATTTCAAAAGGTATACAAACCTTCAAGAAAAAAATATGTATTTGAACAAAACTACGGAAAAAAAATAAAAATCAACAGAAACACAATTAAGCTGATCAAATTTAGAAAAAACACAAAGCGGGATACCAAAATATACTGACAATTATGCAAAACAATTAAAAAAAAATCAAAAAAGAAAACAGGAAACAGGAAACAAATAACAGAACTTATACAACAAAAACAATAAAAACTTGAAAATTTTTAGGAGAGATCAAGCAAATAAAAGAACAAAATATTACTAGATTACAAACAAAATTGATATTAGAACAAACACTAGAACAAAAATCATCAAGATTTTATAAACATTCTACGCTGACTTTTATCGATCCCACCTAGAAAACTGATCAAACTAAACTCGGTCAAACTACTACTGAATAAATGCACCGACGAGAAAAAATTACCCGCTAGCTGAAAAATGATCATCATGCTGCATAAAAGACAACGACATTATAAACTACGTAACTATAAATCTGCTTTTACATATGTATAAGTTACTGACAAAAATTCAAATAATTTGCTATATTTTTAACAAACGCTTGAGCAAGCTGAGTTTTGCAAAAAGTATAGCACAACGGATCACACACATACTATAAGAACTAATCAAAAATGCACAAAATACAACATCTTTGTACACTTACCATTTATCGATTACAAGAAAGCGTTTGACTTCATCAAACTATGAGTGGTCTTTGCTTTGATAGACAATTCTAGATACATCAACCTGTTTAAACAGATGTACACCTTTAAACTGATTGTAGCAGAAATATTTAAATACAAAAAAAATCAAGAGTTAGACAGTGAGACAGAATCTTACCTAAGCTATTTAGGCTTTACTTAGAAGACATCTTTAAAAGTATAATATAGCAAGAAAAAAGATTAAACATAGAGGACAAACACACCCATTTGCAATTTGCCGACTACATGTTTTGATCAGCTTAGACCTTAAAAAGGTAGCAAACATGCTCGAAAACTCAAAGTAACATTTAAATCAGTGGGTTTCAAAATAAGCATAAAAAGATTAAGATCATGATTCTGAAACAATAACCGTACCAAATAAAAAAGTCAACAAATTTACGTATTTTTTCCACCAAATAACACTAGAATAAGATAATTAAAGAGTAGAAGTTAAGCACCATTTAGCCACAGACACTCCAATCTGTCTTAAACAAAAAGTCTATCATTCCTGCTTACTGTCTGTACAACAAACGGGTTGAAAACTATGACATACACAGAGAAAAACACTGGAGACTAAAAACTACTAAAAGAAGAATCGGCAGACCACATTTTTTTTTAAACTCTACATTAAGAGAAAAATAAATATAAAACGCTGAATAAGAAATAAAATGTACTTCTGGCTCAAAAACATTAAAGTTTGAATTACTTACAGCAGTTCAAAATTGATAAAATTATAAATATAATAATGGATACAGTAGATCAATAAAAAAAGTTTAGTGTTGTTCTTATTATATGCTTTATAATACAGATTTGTATTTTGGCTAGTGACTACATATTATTTTAAAAACTCTAATGATCTTGGGTTAGATAATATTAAGAATAACACATATTTAGATAAATAAAATTATAAATCAGTTTTTCTTTATACTTCAATATTTGGAGCAAAACAATGAACCTGTGGTTTTGACATTTTATGGAAAATTCTGGATATTCATGTTGGGTAGGAGATGTTTGGCAAATAATTTTAATAACAAGATATAATTTCGTTGGTTTATTTTTGTGTTGTGTCATTTTGAGATCTATTTTTTTGTTGCTGTTATGTAATTTGGGCTTAACATATTGCAAATTTCTAAGTTTGAAAATTTTTGTCTCATTTTTAATTATTCGATAATAATAATACTTTATTTACGGTATAATAAAAAACCTTTTCATCTATATCATTAGCATAAATAATAATAAAATTTAAGCAATATTATTATCTAAAAATAAACAAAAAAACATCGAAAAAAGTAATGAACAAAGAAAAAATACATAAAAACAAATATAATATCATGTATCAATACATTTTAATTGTTGTAGTATTAGTGCAAATTATATTAATCTAAACAAAATAAATTTACATTCGCCTAAATTATATTAATGCAAATTAAATAAATTTCCATTTACATCTATTAATTCCACTACATCGTTTCTATCTATTAGTGTTTATTAAAATATGTTGTTTTGTTCGGACGTTGTTATTTACTTTTACATTCTAAAATGCCTGATAGCTGGGCGTGAAATATTTTATTCTTATGGTTGCATATATTGCTTCAAAATTAGACTGCATTCCATTTGTTTAATTAAATATTAATTTGAACTCAATAGTGTTTTAAATATTATTGTTAATTTTAAACGTTTTATAATATTCAAGTTGGATTTGGTTCAAAAACGTGACGCAATAAAGAATGTGTATTAAGAGGTATTGATTATACAGTATTGAATGCGCGACTAATTAAATTCTTGTTAGCAAACAAGAATCCTTGTTAGTAGAACTAAATTCCATAATTGGAATTATTACTTGTTTATTTTGTTTCATATTTTATAAGCTGAATTAAATCAATTTAATAAACACTATATTCTTTCTGTTACTATTTACTATTTCTTATTTTTATAAATAATTCTATAATTTATTAGTTGAATATGGGGATTTGCTTTATTACAAATGTAATCTATACAATTTATTGTTCTCAAATATTGCATTTTTATTTAAACATAATTCTTATGCAAACATTACCTAGACTAATTCGTATTATAAATCTGGATAAACTATGACATTTTCTATTCCGTTGTTTCAGGTTTCGTTTTTCTCGACGAGTCCAGAGCTCAGCAACAAACAGCGCTTCGAATATTTCACCAGAACAATCCCTTCCGACCACTACCAAGTTAAAGTGATGGTGGATATTATAAAACTTATGGGATGGAGCTATGTTTCTATAATTTATGAAGAATCCAACTATGGAATTAAGGTAAGCTTAACAAACCTAAAATAATTTATGGGATGAAATAGTTAAATTATTTTTATATTACTTTTTTTCAACTTTACGAACATTATTAATCCTAATAGGATTAAATTTGTTGTATTATTTTTTACAAGTATTAAAGTTAAAAAAATGCAAATTTTAATCAGTATTCTAATAACAACCTGTAGCTTCAAAATGTCATTGCTTTATTATTTACTGCAAACTGTTTTTATCTTTTTCATAATAATTACTTTTTGATTTTTATTGGAAATTGGCCAAATAATTCTCCTGAATTTTATTATGACGTTGTGTCTCTAAGGAATTTTATATTTCCTTCTCATGCGATTTCGCCCGCTTTATGTATAGTAGAAGTGTATTTATATGGAGATTTTAAAACAAGGGAGATGTAAAACTTCCTTCCGATTTTGTTTATTAGCAGTCCTCGAACCCCTTATTCTTTTCGTGTGACATCAAAGCGGATCGCATGCAGATGAATTATGCACTGTTGGAAACTACTCTATTATTTATATTCAAAGACAATTACATTTTTATATTGTAGCTTTACTAAATGCAAATAGAATCAATTTAATAAAACATTATGATAAATAGAAGAACTCAATTTAAATTGAGATATTGTGTATTAGAATCAATTAATTGATTTAATTATTCATCCGATAGTCTTTTAGCTTGAGCAATATTGTTTATATATTTATTGAATAAAATGTGATTTTTATTTTTTATAGATTTGTTAGACTTATTTTACATAAAACAAACATTTTAAAAATACAATTATATTTATGCAAAGACAGATAAATAAAAGTTGAAAATAGAAAAAATTATAATATGAAATACAAAGTTTATTCAAAACGGCTAATTTTACTATAAACAAAGGAATTGAGGTGAAATTGGCAATAGTATGTGTTGTTGAAGTATATAAACAGGGGTATAATTTATTAAAGTGATCCAGTTATTTGCACTTAGAAAACAGTTTTGATAACTTTTGATTTTGTTGACTGAATAGCTATCAAATGCCATCTATAACTGGACTGTTGTGTTTGTGTTTTTAACTTTCATACAAAATTTAAACATCTTTTAACAAATCACAATGATAATTTGACATGAATATCAACTTTGTTTTGTACAATTTTAGTTTCTAAAAGTTACTTTATTTAAATGGCTTTTTTGCAGTGCTGCAATTTTTGTCTAAAGTTTTTTATCAGTTTTCTCAATAATATTGGTCTAATACTCACTACTTCTTTTAAAATACGCATTTAACAAGATTGTATTGTTTAAGTACGCCTCTTATAAAACTATTGCTTTAGATTTCCTCTGAGAAACAAATTAGGAGCTGTCAAATTAGGAGAACTGGAGATGTTTGTTATCAAACTTTAAAATTAAGTGACTAGAAAACATATTTTGCAACACAATTTGAGTTTGCTTTGCTGTATTTGCAGTAGCAAAGTCTTGTTACTTGGTTTTGTCCAAGTCTGCGTGGTTTCGACCTTTAAAATATTTTCAGCATATGAATGCAACGTTTAGAATTAATGATAACCGTTTTTAAGAAAAAAATGGTCTTATGATTTTAAAATGTTAACCATACTTTTGACACATAGAATAAACATCCAAATTTAGTATTTCTTGAGATTTATATGCTTCAATTATTCAAGGTCAATGTTTACAAACTGCTTAAATCTAGTTTTTAATGCGTTAGTTTTAGCAAGTGTGGTTTTACTTGTTAAAATTTAAAGGTATTTTTATGTTGTTGTGACATGTAATTCCAAAGTATCAAATTTATCATTTCAACGTGAACTACGTGATGGACAATGTTTTAGATATTTGTTTAAACCCAATTCTATTGTCTAATAATAATACTTTATTTACGGTATAAAAATTACATCAACCCCCTTCAAACAAGTCGTAATACTTCTGAGGCAATGTAAAATAGCTGATTAACGCGCAATAAAGAAGATATACATAATTAATGATGTTTTACAAAATATATAAAAATAAAAATACAAAAAATAACATGTACAAAAATTCGGATATATTAAAACAAAACATTAGTCAGCATTACTCAGCTGACTTCTAAACGTAGACTTAGAGACACAAAATAAATTAAAGTTAGTTGGTAAGGTATTTGCAAATCTACACATTCTACTCATCTGATTATTGAAACCATAACTAGTAGAATAAGGTAGAATACCTGCTGCGTCTATTATTAGGTGCTTCATAGAATGGAAGAGTACCAAGTAGCTTCGGAAAATCAATCTGTGACATAATGAAATTATGCAAGAATGACAAGTAGATTATAGAGTTAGGCAATGTAACTGTAATTATAATTTACATATAGTGTGCCCGATTTATAGGACAATAAACGACAATTTTTTTTATTCTTTAATACTAAGGTTATGAATATCATAAGCAGGGCTCTAAACTGACGGAGCGTACTCTAAATGCGAACGCACCAACGCACAATATAAAAGTTTTAGTACTGGGTGATACATACATTGAAATTCTATAAACAAATCCCCCAACATTTTAATGACACGATTGCACATGATGTTAATATGTTCAACAAATTTAAATATATGATCAAAAATTATGCCTATTTTTTTTATTTGTGTGACTTTGTCCAATACTTTAGTGTCTAGTAGTAGTTCTATAAAAACATATTGAAAAATCTAAGTCTAAGTCTAGTTGTAAAAGATGACAGTTATTAAGAGAAGATATTCTTCTGTACATTTTTAAAACATCCAAAAATAAAAGAAATGAGAATGAATTAATGTACTATGGGAGAGATCATTAATGAAAAGCAAAAATAAAATGGTCTTTAATGAGATATTTAAGGAACACCTGATAAAACACGAATAGGTTGTGACATATAATTATTAATTTTTACACACTTCGTGCAATTTTTCAAAAAGCTAAATAACCAAAAAATCAAATCATGATGAAAACCCCAAGTTCTGAGCTTAGCAATTAAAGTATTGTGGCTAACAATCAAACGCCTTTGAAAAATTGGTCTAGATTGATTCAACTTGTACTTTAGATTTAAAATATTATTTTCATAACAAAGTAAATTAGTAAGTGTGGAACGCCCTTCACGAAATCTGTGCTGGTCTTTCATTAAGATGCTTTAGCACATCCATTGTAACTGACCAGTTACATTTTTTCAAACAATTTAGGGATGGCAAATTGAATGCATATACCTCTCTAGTTAGTGATTTTTTGACTCCAGATTTATACAAAGGAGTAATATAGCTATGTTTCCTTATTGCAGTTCAATCAACATTCAACAAATAATTATGGATTGTCAGCAAGTTTAAAATCATTAAAAACCAAATTGCAATTTAAAATATCACAGGAAGTATCACATTTTATAGTGAACAAGTACCCAGTATGATATTGGCTTAAATTTAACAAAATATTTACAGCTTCTATCACAGAAATATCACGATCGTTGGTAAAACATAAGACAAAAAACACATCCTCACTATTAGAAATAGATATGCATTGTACCCAGTTCAAAAACCCAAACAAATTAGCAACTAAATGAGCAGGGTAAATATCGTTCAAATGACTCCTATACCTAAATTATTGATAACCCAAGACGCTGCAGGTAGATTGTAATCGCCCAATAAAACTTGTTTACTGCTTGGAAACTCTTCGGCAATAGATTTGACAGAATAGCAGAGGTCGAGATATTTATTACTAGTCGAATTAAGTGGTAAATAAACCAAATTATATATGACTCAAGATTAAACTTAACAATTACAATCAAATGTTCAACACTAATATACGTAGGATAAAGTAACACAGATTTAAATTTAGTCTTAGTAGCAATTAAAACATTACCTTCGCCTTGTTTGGGGCTTGTTAGAGCAGAGCGATTACACCTAAATAAATGATAGCCTGTTAAATTTCATTCCAGGTCACTGATGTCAGGAAAAAGCCAAGTTTCAATAAAAACAATTACATCGTAATCTAACACGGCTACAGCTAACAAAAGTTTTTTAGGTTTAGTTTTCAATCTTCTGGAAATGGGTCTAAGTTGTAGACAGGATTCGGGCTCCGAAAATTCATTGAAGATGTAGCAGGAGCATTTTGTGGACGACCATAATTTACTAATCGTTTGACAGCAATGTTAGCTGGCCAAAAATCTTTACAAAGAATAGCCCGAGCAAAGTCAACTGGAACGGAGACTTTGAAATTACTGTAACTTCCAGATTTTACATCGTTATTTGAAATATTGAGGTATTTTAATTTAACATAGTTAATAACATCGGATTTATTAGTTTTGCGCTTAAATTTGGAGACACGTATATATGAGGTAGGCACATAAGCCTGCAACTTATTGTCACATGAGCCATTACCAAAAATTGTTAGAGTTTTAGGTTGAACTTTCTGCTAGTTTGAGCAGTAAGGGGCGCAAAAAAGCAGCATTGATATTATTAGAAGAATTAGAAGAATTAAGTGTAAGCGGAAATAAATTAATTTTTTTATTCATAATTGTTGGTGTAGACATAGATAATTGAGTACGTGTTTTATATTTAAGAACTTTATCCTTTTCTGCAATCTTTTCTTTGAGATACGATACTTTACCTAACAGTAGTTTATTGTATGACCAAATTAACTTTATCTAACAATACTTGATATAGTACAATTTTCTCTTTATAAAACCTACAAAGTTCAAAATCATCAAGTTTAAATGACGTACCACAGTGGTACTTTTTATGACGATTGGCGCAACTGTTATGAAATATGATTCCACAACTAGTACGCCAGATTGTGCAACACTATTGCATTAGCACGCTTGACCAGACATGACAATAAATTAAAATTAAAAATATAAAAGTGATTAAACATTATGGAATAAAAGTAATACAAGGATGATACAAGGATACACAATTCACACCGTTGTGGTCCTTCACCTGGTGACTAACAATAAAAGAAACAAAAGCAGATCATAGTTGGGTAACACAAGAAAACAAAGGAATTTTTAAACAAGATTAAAATATAAAATCACAAATTATATATATATATATATATATTGCTTTGAGCTGTGCGGATTAGAATGCGCAAACGACTATAAATTTAAGTTAAATTTCAATAAACAAATTTTACCATAAATTATAGAAAAATTATAGAGAATAATGTTAAGACTTATAATACAAACAATCACAAATATAATTACCAGTACTCTAGGTAAAATTTTACAATTAAAAACACTTATAAATAAATGAAAACAAGTAAAATTGTAAGAGTAAAATAACAGAACTCAGTGTGGTGTAAAGTGTAATTAAAGTAATAAAATCATATCACAAACTGTTTCGATTCTTTCGAGATTTGGTACTAAAATCAAATACTATTATTTTCCGATATTAGATTACGTCCTTCTTCTATGTATTCATGGGAAATGTTCATGTATATTTATTTAAACATACAACAGCTCAGTTGTTGTTTTATAGCAAATAAATAAAAATGTACTTTTCCTCCATCTTTACACAGAGTAATAGAAATTGTAAAATGAATTGCTTGGCCATAAAATATTTATATATAATTTTTTTTTTTAATGTAATTGTAAATTGAATTTTAAAGTGTTGTGCTGTTTAATTGTAAAAATAACTTTTAATGGTAAGCCATGTTTAATGCTAATTATAAATATATAGTTTTATTTTTATTTCATCTAGAATTGTTTAAATTGAAAAAAAATTGTAAATGTTACAGTGCTGATGAAGGACATCGTTAGTATGTCCGAAACGTACACTATATTAAATGTATTTTATATCAATTGGATGTTTTAATTAATACATCCCAAGTCCTAAAGAGCTGTTGTATGTTTAAATAAATATACATGAACATTTCCCATGAATACTATTATTTTGTTTTGAATAAATTGGTTTTTTATTGTTGTGGTAAGCCAACGCTGCCCAATCGTATGACGTGACCGGCTGCAGTAAGAGGAGAGATTTCTAAAAACTCAATTTGTCGGATTTGTTCTCACGAGGAAAGTGTTGTTGGCGCAGCCAAGGGGTATCCTAAAGGTGTGTCCCAATTTCTTGCTTTGGACAAACCATAAAGTTCCAAAGGGATAAGTAAACGTGGGTCTGATAATAGATGTATAGAACCGGATTTTGTTCCTGAGCGACAAGTTACTGGTATCCGTTTTAACAGTTATCGGAAGAAGAAGATTTTTTGCGATTTTGGCTTGCAATTTGTACGGGGGTCTTTTGTCGAAAGTAATCTCCAGATACGTCGATAAAGAAGTTGGTCTTGTCAGGGGTGATTTGTCGTTGAGTGTAAAGAACAGTTTTGTTTTTCTTTAGACTTACTTTGATTTTCCATTTGTCTAACTATTTTTTAAGGTTGATAATGGTTTTCTGTACCTTTAAGGTAACCATTGTAAGTGATCTTGAAGAATATAAAAGTGCTATGTTATCAGCATACTGTACCATTTTAACCTTGTGCGTCAATCTCGAAGACATATCAGCGACGTATAGATAAATAAGAATGAGAATAAAGCCTTGAGGAACTTGACGTGAGGTAGACATGTGTTTTTTGATTTTTACTGTCAGAGTTTGCGGTTTGGATATAAGGCTATCAGCCTTACAAGATGCAAAGAAAAGTTTTTTCTGTACAGTTTGTCAAGAAGTTTTTTGTTCCAAACTTTGTCAAATGCCTCTGGTTATAAGGTCTGTTACGCGGTTAAGTTGATGTGCAGCTAAATGTCTCCATCTTAACTTATGTAGGTCTGGGAAGGGGGGATTGATAGCTTTCGTGTGGTCCTGGAGTCTGTCTAAGACCACATTCTTGCCGTTATAGTTTTGATTGAGAATGATTTGAAAGCTTTATTTGTTATGTTATTGGGGTCAGGAGCAGTCTAAATTTTTAATTTTTTGATGATTCTCTTATTCTAAATGGTTAAACGTTTTTTAGCAGCGCGTCATCGTCAGCGGCTTGCAAGAAGTTTTTGACTTTTCCGTGGATTTTTTTGATATAAATATCTTTGGTGTATAAGGGAAAGCATTGGAATTTGAAGCTGTCGGCAAATGCTTTATCTTTTCTCTCAATATATTGAAGCTCATTTTTACCATAAATGAAATGGGAATTTGTCTGTTGCGTATAGTCTTGGAAATCTTCTATATTAAGTTGTCGATTTCAAAGTGTATTGCTAGCACAAATTTTGCTGTAAAGCAAATTTAAGATTTTTTGATGTTTGGGTTGCAATGTCTCTGCCATTTATGCTTAGCGGCATTTTTGCTTCGGATCATGGCCTTTGTATTGCGGGATAGATTGTGAAAGGAGAGTCCAATCCGTAAGTGTTACAAATTTAACTTTTTCGGTTGATCCTCTTCCGTAAATCTTTAATATTACTGGGTTGTGATTGAAACTAAGATCATTGATGACGTTTACGTAGTATTGAATGTTGACGTTTTATAGTATTGCTACATCTAGAACGTTCTTGATAGCTGTAATAGGGGCGTTTGTCAGGACCCACTACTTTTAATTCTTTTTGCTTATAACATAATCGAACAAAGTTTGACTTTAGGCGTTAATTCTCAAGCAATTTCACACTACGTTCTTAGAGTTAAATTTCCCAGAAATTATTGTGAAAAGGGGATTATCAAAAATTACATTAAAATTCGTCGTTTTAATGTAATTTTGAAGTTTGATATATGTTGATGCAATTTTGAATGTGCCTAGCTCAAACACATTTGCCACTATTGCATTTGATTTAAGCAAAATTGTGTCGGCGGTAATTGTGTTTTGAGTTGTCTACCGATTTCTTTACAAAAACAGTGTATTACGCTTTGTGGGTCACTGACGTTTCCAAATACTTAAAGATATTTGGAAGTTTTAGCGCTTGGTTGGGTTTGTGAACCGACTCAGACTCTAGCATGATGTGGAGGTTTTGTTGGATGATTTTTTTAATTTTTTTCTGCTAACAGCAAATTCGGAATAATACATCGGATGTATTATCCAGTTTAGCTGTTTAACAAAAAGAAAAGTTTTGCTATGAGTTTCATTTGAGACTTATTAATTGTTTTTAAAATGAAAATCTTATTGTTTGAGACTACTTGCTATGTTGGAAAAGAGTCAGCGTTTGTAAACGACTTGTTTGCTGTTGTTGCTACAGATTTTCGGAGACCAGCAGGTTGAGAAGCAGAGAAGACTTGGTTCGGCGCGAGCTTGGTTGTCGATCTGAGTTTTTTGCTTTGCGAGGCTAACATTTTAATAAATGCTTTGCACTTCCTGAAGTTAGCAAGATGCGGGCTGTTGCATCTGTCCGCCGATTGGTGACGTTCAGCGCAGTTGCGGTAGATAATGTTTGTGGTAAAATATCTTTAAGCCGTATGTTTGTGTTTCTGGCATTGAAAAATGCCACCGCTGCGTTTTTACGCTCTACTGCGACTTTTAAGCTCAAGAATTTAGTCATGTTAATAATCTTTGCGCTTTTGGCTCAAAGCTTTTAGGAGCTAGATGGATAATATGTGAAAACGAATAAATTTGTAGGGGAAATCCAAGGGATTTCAATGCAAGTTTGCGTCAAAAAAAATTAGGTTGCTTTTTGTGGTCGGCTTTGATGACCGGGATCATGCGTATACTTTTGTAAGTATTACGCAAAGATATGATAGCAACTTTCCTATTGCTAAAAACGTTAGACAAGCACGGAAACGACTGTTTTCCTGTTATCACAATTGCCGGGGGGCGGAATTTAGAAGACGTAAAATTATTATAAAAGAGAGAGGGTTGAGGCGGCAGGCCTTTGCAAGCATTTTTTTTTTATAGCGGCGATTTTAAGAGAGAAAGACTTTTGTGCTTTTTGGTTTGATGGGCTGGCAAGATTAACCGCTGATGGCTGTCTGTTTGCAGTTGTTGAAAACAAAACGTTTTTTTCCATTGTTGTTAGTTGTTTTTGCAGCTCCACTAGCTGGTTGGGATCTGTCCATGCTTAGATATTTGGATGCAAATTTTACATACACAGCTTAATTTTGAGGGTACCAATTTGTAAATAGAATAGCACTGCATTTGTGGGTCTTGTTATAGTAACATCATGTTTTAGAAATTACGTTCGCACTTTTCTAAAAACTATTATAGCGGCTCACAAAGTTGCAAAACAAACAGTATTGTCAGTTTATAAACCGTTCATTATTTTCTAGATAAATCATTTAAATAAAAAAAAATATGTTGGTCTTACTTGTTCTTTTGCAGCATATCTGTTTAAATATTTCTGTAACTTGATGATTCATCAAACGTGGATGTCAAATAAATAACTTCACATAGCATAACAGCATTGGAACTGAAAAAACAGTTAGCGTTTGCAAACATTTTTTAGGAGTCTTTACTTCTAATGAAATAATCAATGTGTAAAATGTGGGTTATTTTTCCGGTGTCCGCAAGTCTGGTAAACTACGTAAAATGATATAGCGTTTTACTTTTGGTATTAGAAATTTTCAAGTTTCAGTTGCTGTGTTTTGCATTTACGTTTTAAATTTTCCTATGTCAATTAGTCTGTTGTACACGGAAGCCGTTCCAAAACTAACAATCAAATATTAGGCTTAGACTAATAGATAGAATCTGTAACAAAGTTTCCTCCCACACAGGCTTAGGCTTTAAGCGACTGTAAATCAGTGACTCTACCACGGCAATCAGTTGTTCCGTGTGTACGGTATATGATAAAGTTAGGTTCTTCTTCTTCTTCTTGTTCTATGCATAACCACATGTTCCATTTCTACTCGATTCCTAGCTGTATAGATTAATTTTTCTACAGTTTGGAGTCCCGTTCATTGCCTTAGGTTCCGCAACCAGGACATATTTTTTGTTCCTATTCCCTCTTTTCCATCAATTTTGCCTTCGATTTATAATTGCAGTATGTCGTACTTTTGGTTGCGCATTAGGTGACCCAGGTACTCAGTTTTCTTCTTTTTATTGTAATTAATAATTTGCGGTCTTTGTTAATTCGTCTGAGCACTTCTTTGTTTGTGACTCTTGCTGTCCATGGGATCTTAAGTATTCTGCGGTACAGCCACATCTCAAAGGCTTCAAGTTTGTTTATTGATGCTGTTTTCATTGTCCATCCCTCCATACCGTATAGGAGAATCGACCATATATAACACTTGACGAGCCGTAGCTTGAGGCTGATATCAAAGTCAGTGTTGGTTAAGACTTTTTTTAACTTTATAAATGCTCTACGTGCATTTTTAATTCTGCATTTTATTGATGTCCGATGTTCATTCTTCAGTGAGCCATGTACCCAGATATGTAAATTTGTTAGGTTAGGATAGTGAAAATTTTATCTTTTTTTAGATGTTTTTTTACTTAACAAAATGACATTGGCTTTGTGTTAAACGGCCGAGAATCGTAGTTGCTGCACCAGCCTTTGGATGCCGTTGTCATTCCAGAAAAATATATTTATTGAATGTTTATTTTTTAGATTAGGAGCATTTGGATAAAATAATAACAAAAGCAAGTCAAAACACCATTGTGGATGGTAACCTTGTTTTTAGTCTTCTGCTTTTCACGTGGTAGAAGAAGGTAAAAAGTTATCATTACATCCATCGCCACAAACCTTAAAGCTTAATGCTCATTTGTAGCAAAAAAATACGTCGCTAAACAGCATACAATACATTAATTTATATGGTAAATAACTGCGAGCGACTTTTTTTTTATCGCTTCTGCATGAAAAAACTATGCGTTTTGATTGATAAAAGTTGCCGCTTTTTTTAAGTAGACAACAACTTTAATATTACTAATTCGTTTCCGTTGAGTGTATTAATGTTATCATTTGAGCATAGTTTGATTAATTAACATTACCAATTCACCGACCTAACTCTGCATTATGTTTACCCAGACAAATGTAATCATAAATTAATAAACATATTTGTTGTTAACTATAGAGGAGGCAATAACATATTTTACACCCTAAATAGGTAGTCATTTATTCAATAATCAAAACTGAAAAAAATCAAGCGCAGACTATAAAAAGTTTGTTAGTGCGGTTTGTATAAGTACATAGAATATAATTAATACCCATACCACAATAAAATTTACATAACTATTCTTAAAAAAATTAATGTAATCTCTATTGCTTTTCAATATTTTTAAAAACAAAACTTTTTAATCAACAAATTTGTATTTCTTTTCTAAAGCCAATCTTAGTTTTAACTTAGAATTTGTATTTCCAACGCTACTATGAATTCAGTGTATCTATATTATGTTATATTTAGAATTAGATAATTGTTTTACAAAATAGTAGTTTGACAATAACGTTAAAATATTTATTCAATAGATTAAAGGAAACTTTACAATAGTTTCTCCTACAATTAAACATTTCTAATTGCTTAAATTTAAGCAAAAGCCAACAATTTAATACATCTTTCCAAACTCCCATTACAAATATTACTTTATGTAATTACCGAATTAATCTCATGATTACTTAGCAAAATCTTAACCCCGCATAATGGTTTACTGTATAAAAAATATACGATCGGTCAGAATACGGCAGTGACCTGCCAGGGCCATAAGCTGACCCTTTTGTATACGCACAACATTTTTTGCTATAATTATAATATGTAACAGCATTTTTGTATCAATCTGTATCTGGCACGTTAAAACAGAACCATCAATTTTGTTGACGCGTACCGTTTATTTTTCAATAATCTCGCTTACTGTTATGCAAATATATTTAGTAATTGATATTAAAATTCCTATTTGATATGCAACAATTAATTACATATTTTTCAATTATTGTATAAATAATTAATAATTGATGGACAAAAATGAAATATTTAATTTTGTTTGATGAAAAATATTGGAAAAATTAATTAAAAGTTTTTTATTGAAAGAAATTTACTTTTTTAATTAATAACTCAAGGAGACGTTTCTTAAACAAATATGTGCAAATTGTTATCCTAAATAAATATGGACAAAGGATGGAGATGTGTTTCACGTTGAATAGAAATAGGTCAGTAGTTGCATAATGTCAAAGGGGTTGTTCTTGTAAGGATATTACATATTTACCGTAGTCATTCTAAATATGAACACTATAATCAAAATGTAACTGTATACAAGTATATTTTAACTTGACATCTATATGTTTGTGTTAGGAAACTTTGTTACGGATTCTATCTAAAAATGTTACAATAAAATGTACCTATAGTTGATTTTATGATGAAAACAATTATTAGAGATATTATTTTATGCTAGACTGTATTAGGGTTTAAATGTTATAAATTTATTATTATTATTTAAAATTAAAAAAGTAGAATAATGCGGTAGCAGAAAAAAAAAACGGTAGCTGATAACAATTAAAAGAAATTAGAGACAAGCGGTATTTGACGTAAAATTAAAAATAAATTTTAATTATTTGAACATGCAAACACATAACATAAACTTTCGGTGTAATAGTTGAGTTGTAAAAGTGTTATGTGTAATATATTTAAAAAAAATTAATATAAAGGGTGTTTTATAGAAGTTTGTTTTTTGGCATAGCAACACTATTTCTGGACAGTCAATTTGATAGGAGGCAGCCATTTCATCATAAATAGACTTACGCCAGAACAACGCTTGCAAATTTACTTTGAAAGTTGTAGTTCAGTTTGCAAAACTTATCGTGCACTACGTTCATTTTACGGTCGACATAACCGTCCATCCGAGGAAGTTATTCGGAAAACTATAGATTGTTTTTGCACTACGCATAGTCTGATTGGTAATGTGCATCCGCAGAGACGTCGTACAGTGCGCACCCAATAAGTTGTTGCAGATATGCAGCGTAGTGTTGTGGAAGACCAGAATTAGTTGATTTTCCATAGTGCACAGCAATTGGAGCTGTGTCCATCTACCTTATGGAAGATTTAGCAAAAAGATTTCGGTTTACGAGCTTACAAGATACAGCTCGTGTAAGAGCTGAAACCGCGTGACCATTATATGTGTTGTACGTTCGGACAATGGGCCAAAAACAAGATTGTTCTTGATCCTAAATTTTACCATAAAAATGTGTTTAGCGAAGAGGCTTTTTTTTTATCAATGGCTACGTGAACAAACAAAACTGCCGAGTTTGGAGCGAGAAAAATCTAGAAGCCATTATTAAGACACCGTTAAATCCACAAAAACATACTACTTGATGTGCTTTATGGGCTGGTGGAATCATTGGCTCATATTTCTTTAAAGATAATGCCGGTTAACACGTGACAGTCAATGGAGAGCGCTATCAATCCATGATTACTGACTTTTTTGTTGTATGACGTTATTGGGGAGGAACTTTGGTTCCTACTAAACGGCGCAACATGCCGGAAACATTTGCTGACTGCATAATTTTGGGTAACGTTTCCTTGAATTGGCCTCCACGGCCGTGTGATATCAAACCTATAGACTACTTTCTGTTAGGATATGTATAGTTGGTAGTTGTAGTGTACGCCAATCAACCAACGACGTTGGATCAGCTGAAAGCCAACATTCGCCGCGTTATTGCCAATATACAGCCCCGGCTGCTCGAAAAAGGAGTCAAAATGCGCTCATATGCCTCAAATCATATTTAATCAGTAATTGCACAAAATTATCTTTTTAATAAAGCCAATACCATGGTGTTAACATGATGTTTATGAGTTTTATTTTAGTTCAAAGTTATATACTTCTAAAAAAAAACACTATTTATAAATGGGCAATTCCATTTCAAACGGACCAGAGCACCCCCGTGTTAAGAAACTTGTTTTTGTATTTTTTTTTTGTTTCTATAACTTATTAGTAGTCTTTTGATCGGTTTATAAAAGTATGAAATTTAAAAAAAAAATATATACAATTTGTCGTTTTTTAACTTTGAAATCGCATTTATTGTTTAAAAATTGCAATTTTAACTCAAAAAATAAATTTTACTAGTGAATCAAACAGAAATTTTTTGTAGAATCCAACTCTGGCGCCATTTCAATACTCTGTCTATAAGCCGCAAAAGCTATAAAATTAATTTTTTGTTCAAAGCGGGCTGTGCAAAAAGGAGCATTTTTTAGATTTTTTTTAACCGCTAACTAAACTAATACCAGAAAACTATAAAGCACTTTAATACAATACGTAATTTTAAAGCTGATAAATTGGCGCTCAAATGATCATCCTTTTGGATTTGGATTTTGTATTTGAGTGAATTCAATTTTACTGCGTTTAGGCTTTATTGAGCTTTTTGTATCTCATTCAGTGGTAAACCTTACGTTTTTTGTCTTAACACACAGCTAAATGATGTAGTTGATGTACACTAAAAAATTGCTTGGAAGATTTTTCCAGTTATCGATTTTCTAACATGGATTCTCTTGCGTAGAAGAGCGCCAGGCAGGTACATAGTACATGCTCAATTGTTTTGTCTTCCTGTTTTACCCTTAAACACCAAAACGGAACACTAGGACACTATTGATAAGTTTGAGTACGTTTGTACCACTCAAAAACAAAGCAGCAATTTATGAAGTGAAAGCATTTTGTTTTTCCAATTATTTTGATCAAAAATGAACTATAACTGGGCAGTGTAACAAAGTGTGTAAATTAAGTTATGAGAATGATTTTTTTTTTTAATTTGAATTGAATTGCAATTTATTGTTTCATTTAACATAACTTTCTTACAAAGCCACACAGTGATGGAAACAGTTTTTTCAAACTACAAATGAGTTCTGGATTTTGAATATTGGTAAAGTCTTTAGCTAATTGGTTCTAGTTTTTGAGTATCCCAAAATAACGCTCTTTAAAGTAAATTTTTTTGTTGCAAAAAAAAATTTACAAGGACTCAATAAAGTAAATAAGGAGATTGATGAGCCACAGGAGTATTTTTACTGGCCAGAAACTTGTTTATTAAAACTTTTGTGTGTCAAGGCGCATTGTTGTAATGCAAATCTTTGTTGATTTTGATGTTTAGATTTACACGCATAACCTATTTTAAAGTTTTTTAGAACTTTTTGGTAAAACTGTTGACTTATTGTTTGACCTTAAAGAACAAATTTTTAGTTGACTATTTTCTGGCTATTTTGGCTTTGCAAATGTTGAAGCGTGCCATTCTATACTTTGGCGTTTGGTTTCTGGGTTGTACTCAAATACTTAAAATTTGTTACCAGTAATGACATGTTCCAAAACATGAGGATTATTATTAATCAATTTCAAAAAATCAAATCACTTTTTTTTCTTGATGTTCCTTTGGTCCTGCAAAAAGTTTTTTGGAAACATTTTTTTATTCCAATTTTATTAATCAAAATTTGATGTGTATTCCAAACACTTTTTGATCAATTTGACAGTCAACCGACAATCTAAACGCACAAGATCATATACTTTTTGTTTGGAAATTTTGATGTTGGATATGAATTAGATTATTCCCAATAGACTGTGGGGTGAGATGTGGTGTTACCTACTTTAAGTTAAAGTACGGTTACATTATTTACCGGGCGTTTACAGAAGAAATTTTTTTTGTCTGGTTTTGCGAGTCGAGCGAGATCAAGGTTAAGAATATTTGCGAGGTTCTCAAGTAACTCAAGGTTTTTCCGAGTTTCCTTGTTTTAGACATACTATGGAGCTCTATGGAGCATCCTTAAAGTGTTACTTTGGAAGACCTCGAGAAGATTGAGGTGAAATCTTGCAGCTGTTCTCCATACTAGGGGCGCGTAAGTCAGCATGGGTCTAATTATAGGTGTGTACAGCCGGGTTTTGTTTCGGGTTGACATGCCACTATTTTGACGCAACATTGGAACATAAAAAAATGTTGCCATTCTGGATTTATTAGAAATGGACTAGTCCCCTGTTAAAGGTAATTCCCAGATACTTGGCAGTGTTGTACCACGGTATGGGAACGTCATTAAAAAAAACATTTGCATTTGGGGTGATTTGTCGTCGTGTGAAGAGAGCAGCTTTGCTGTTGTCTGGACTAATTTTGATTTGCCACTTGTCTATCTATTTTTAAAGGTCATCCGTGACTTTTTGTAACCTCAAAGTGCTGTATTATTAACAAATTGTGGTTGAATAGAAGTAGAGAGAAAATTAAAGAATACCTGCCGTTATCTGCTGTGTAGTAGATATGTGCTTTTCGAGCTTTACTGCCAAAGTTATGCGGTTTAGATATGAAGCTATCAGTTTTACAAGACGCAGAAGAAAGTTTGCTCTGTACAATTTGAAATAAAGTCCCACGTGCCAAAACTTGTAAAAACCTTTTTGACGTCAAAAGATACTACCTCGGTGATCTTTTTTAATCTAATTTTTTCAACTATAAGGTCTGTCACGCGGTTTAGTTGATGAACAGATTAATATCTTTATCTGAACCCATGCTGGTGAGGGGTAAGGAGAATGTTGTATAATTCAGTGTGATCTTAGAGTCTGTCTACATTCTCATTGGCCTTATGGTCTTTTTTTTAGTTTTGGGATGTTTATCACCTTTTTATTTTGTAAAAAGATGCCCAAAATTGCATTAGCAATGTTGGTGAGCGTCATTATTGCTTTATGCAAGAACGCTTTAAGAGCCTTGTTTAAAATATTATTGGGGTCTGGAGCAGTGCAAGTTTTAAATTGTTTGATATTTTTTTTTTACTTGAAAAGGTTATAAGCTTTTGTCTGTAGCCTCTAATAAGTCCTCAACTTCTTGTTTGACTATTTCAAAGTGCTACGTATCTCAGGTGTTTGAGGTGGAACATTGGAGTTTGAGGCTGTCAGCAAATGCCTTGGCTTTTCACTCGATAGAGTATTGTAGCCCATTTTTGCCATAAATGACAGGAATGGGAATTTGCCTGTACTGTAAGGCATCAGAGATCTTCCACATTAGATTGTTATATTCTGTGATCAATTCTAAGCTACTTTGCTAACATAAATTTTTGTGCAACTTATGGCTTTTCTCACTTTTCAGAGAGCAATTTTAAGATTTCTTAATCTCTGAGGTTGCAATGCTTCTGCTATTGATGTTTGGCAGCATTTTGGCTATAGTTCAATGTCTTGCGTTTTTGTGTCTTTGCGTGATAGTGCAAGAGTTATCAACAAGGACCTGATGGGTCTTAGAAGCCATTTCCGTGACTTGGTAGGTTTGACGCGTAAAAAATTTGACGGTTCTTTTGATATCTTCAATTGGTTGTCCTGGTGCAAGTTTGCTAATGCTCTTTTATAGAAATTGTGAAAAAGATTCCAATTCATACGTGTTACAAATTTTCTTTCCTTTTTAGGTAATTTCCTTCTTTAGATCTCCAATATTTTCGGGCCGTAATTGAAGCTAAGGCCGTTAATAACGTTTATGCTATACTGAAAGTTGACGTTTTTTAGTATTGCTACATCTAGAACGTCCCTTTGGTAACTCGCATTGTTGTGGTGGGTGGGTTCATCTGGACTCACTACTTGTAAACTCGCTGTTTTGATGCAGTTTACATTTACTACTATCGCATTTTATTCAAGCAAGATTGTGTCGGGGGTATTCACTTTTATTTTTTGACTTTGAGCATTACACTCATTTTGTTACAACCATGTAATAAATGTGAATTTTGACAAATTCTTGTAACAGAACAAATATCTATGCTTTATCTGGGATTTGAACCAAGAATCTTCAGTACCGTAATTAGTGTTTCAGTCGATGCGCCACCGCATAAATCAGTGTTTTATTTACGTAAAGATATTTGGGATTTTTGGCGCTTGATAAGGTCTGTGGAGCGACTCGGACACCAGCATAAAGTCAAACTCTTCTTTGATGAATAATGTTTCCACTTTACCTAATTTATTTAATGCTGTTAGTATTCCAAAAGCAAACACGGCATAATACATCGGGTGTATTATTCATTTTAATTGTTAAGTTGGTTGAGGATGTTTGCCATGGGCCTCATTTGAGATTTATTGTTTTGTTTTAAAATGGCAGCAATTTTTTGTTAGAAACCATTTGCTGCGTTTCAGAAGTAACAGCGTTAGCAAACGATTTATTTGCTGATGGTGCTGCAGGTTTGTGTTATGCTTTGCAAGCGCATTTGGCTAGAGTGCATTTGGAACAGGCCGCCGATTGGTGGGGCCTCGCGCAGTTTTGACTGACAACTGTTGTGTGTAACAGCGATTTGCTGTTTAGCCGTGTTTTTGACATTTTTGGCACTAGAGAATGCCGCCACTGCGCTTCTTACGCTCGATGTCAAATTTAAAGCCACAGACTCAAAATTCATTATTTCGGCGTTCTTTTGTTCCTTCGGGAGCTAAACAAAAACCATGTGGAAGCAAAGAATTTTTTTATTATAAGTTTTCCATACAATGGAGTTTAACGGACAGAATTCAAGAGATTCCAGTGCCCGTCCTACGTCTTTTATTGTGAGGAATTATGGCACGTGCTTGATTATGATTTCAAGGCACTTTTCATCAGGGTAGCAGATGCCTTCCTGTGATTGGCGATGGTAGCCAGAATTATACGTATGCCCTTGTGGGTGTAACGTGCAGATAAAATTAGGGTTGATTATTTTGGGCCTTTCTCTGTAAAACAAAGTTTTAGAATACTTATACTGACAAAGGCAGTGTGTTGTAAACTTGCCAAAAATCTGACCACGGAGACTTTCATAGCAGCACTCAAACGTTTTATATAACGCAGGGCTTTACTTCATGACATGTTTTACTACAACAGGACAATTTAATGAGATGTCTAAATTTGTCAACAAAAACAAAATTCAAATATTAATCTCAAAAGAGATGACTAGTTAAGGAATTGCTTGAAGTTTTAACATGCCAAAAGCTTTTATAGTTTGTGGAACTAGTATTCGTTTTTAATTTTTGACTTTTGATATCATTTTCTCGATCTTAACCACATGACGTATTTGACACCTGGTCATTTTTTGATTTGTGACAAAAGAAGAAAATATAAACAAATTGTCAGGATTTCAATCTATTCTTATAGACTTAAACAAAAGTTTTAAAAGAACAATCTACAGCAACTGGAAACACGCAAAAAATGGTAAACTTTGAAAAGCATTGATCTTTATGTTGTAGATCTAGTGCTTGTCTACGAAGACAACGTGCCTTCTCAATGTTGGAATCTGAGAAAAATAACTAAAGTGCATATAGCTTTAGACGATACAGTGTGCTTGGCAGCTTAGTTAGTCATTAATTTATTGAATTTTTATATTTTTGGATTAAAGTAGTTTTCTGTAGGCATTTTAAAAAATGAAAAAAGAAAAATAAACCCAATTATATTTAGATATAACATAATTGGTTAAAAAACCATAAAATGTTCCGACTGAATATTTTATTTAAGACAGTCTACTTCAAAAGAGCTGCATTTATATCTTTAAAAAGCAGCGGTTTGTAAACCACTGCTAGGCTTTAATAAGTAATTTTAATTTTTTTAAACGTTTAGAAGTGTTAAATGATAATAACAGAATACAAAATTAGACATCACTTATTTAATGCTATATTAATACCTAGTTTGATTTTATTGTAAATGCTGTTTAATGCTCACTAGAGCAAAGCAACCTTATTATTTAACCATTTATAAACTAAGTTCATATAAATGTTATTGAAATTTAATATTTTTAAGTAATTCATTTTAATTATTACAATCCATTAATCCATACAATGATCTGACATCAATATTGACAAACTATATAGTAAATATTTGTCGTATTCAAATAATAACTATAATTTTTCATGTTGTCAATGGTAATATCTCTACTGTATTTTTATAGCTTTTAATAAATCAATACCTACCTACTTGTCTCTGTTTATCATTTTGATAGAGATTTATGTATTTATTTGACGTACATATTTGATTGCTTCTGAAATATTAAACAAGTTTTGTGGATTCACGGTCACAAGTTCAAAGCCCAAAATATATGTCAAAATGTAACTTCTACAATGCAAGGCGAGGTTACTAATCAGATTAATATAATATGACAAATGTTACTGATATACTTTATGTAAATAATTTTAATATAATTATGTAAAGCTGTAATTTGCTTATTTCCGCGGAAAACAAATTCATATATGATTTTGCCTTTTTTATACTTTGAACTTTTGATCTGCTTAATTATGATTTGGAAAGGAGACCATTTCATGTTTATTATTTATGATCTAATCTGGAAATGTGGATGATAAAATACATTACCAAAAAAAAATTGTATAATTATTAGCCTTTGAAATTTTGATTTGAATGTTACAAAATAAATTAACAAATAATTTATAGCTAAAAAGAAAATCAAAACCGGTTCTCCAGTGTCAAACTTTTATTAAATATTATTATATAATAACATAAAATTACATTAACACCATTAAAATTAATGTTACCAAAAGGTGTTTTAATATTAAGAATAATGAATTAACATCATTATAACACATAATAATTGCATTTGTTTGCCAACTTGAAAGAACCAGGCTTATTTACATTCGTTTGTTTCCATATAGAATTAAATTATGCTATAATACTGTCCTCTGTTGTTTTGTGATATTAAATATTTTTATTGGATAAAAAGCTTACGCATGAAGTCACATTTTTAATTCAGATTCTTTTTGCTCACATTTACAAAAAATAACGTGTTTATTTTTAATAATTTATTATGGTATTAAATAAAACAACTGCATGTTTTTGATCGATTTTATTCTATGCATGAAGTTGAATGTCTAGCTGTTCTAACATCAATAACATGCAAAGAAAACAGAAATAACGTAATATGTGCATAACATAAATAAAATAAAACTGGTCAATATGCATTGCATTTGAGTATTTTTATTTATATTCTGTTTACGTTATCGTAGAATTTTCCAAGTCATATGATGGTATTTTCATATTTTACGTCTTTGTTTTGAAAATATCAAGAAATGGAAAACATATATATTATGAACTGCTGTACATGCTCGATAAAATAGAGTGCTGTTTAAAATTTGCTCTAATATAATAAATTATAATGCTCTAAGAATAATTTATTGGTAGTTGTTTATTATAAAGTAAAGCGCACACTCCATCACATTATTTATCTGGATAGAATCAAAAAACTTACTGTGTTATTAAATTAGAAGTATAATTTATTTACACGGGTTAAAACAGTTTTAAAATTAAATGTAATTAGTTAATACTTGAATTTTGTCGTATATAAAGAAATTTAGTTTATATTTAAGTATAATATTATAGGATATTGTAACAATTTAAAGACATTTTTTAACGGTGGGTTGAAATTATATCATTACTACTACTATCAAAAAAGTCTTTTGTATACTACGCAACTAATTATAGTTTAATTAACTACAAAAACATAACTATACACTTAACCTAATATCACAGATAAAATAAAGTTGTATAAATTGTCAAACATTCAAAAATAAGTGTTTATAAGTAAAACAAGAATACATATTATAACTTTTTAAGTAAATCTACAACTTCAATAAAAATTACACATTTTCTTACAGACTCCGGACTTTTTGAGAAAACGATATTTTCAAGCTTCAGGCTTTTGCGTTGAATAGCAAAGGCTGGACATTTGCATTTAGGCTGTGGGTCACCAGTACGTTTGGTAAATGGGCCAAAGAAAACGTTGCTATTGATCTACAATTTTATTTAAAAATTTTGTTCAGTGATAAAGTACACTTTTAGTTAAATGGTCAACAAAAGTGTTGCATTTATAGCGACAACAACCCACAAGCTATTGTCAAAACACCAATACATAAAAAAAAAACACCGTTTGGTGCGCTTTATGGGCCGGTAAAATCATTGCTCCATATATCTTCAAAAATGGTAATGATCGAAACGTTACAGTCAACGGTGAGCGGTACAGAGACATGATTGTCAACTTTTTCGTGCCTCAATTGGACAGCATTAATGTTGCAGACTTGTGGTTTCAACAAGACGGCGCCACATGTCACACAGCGCGCGATACAATTAATTTACTAAAGGAAACATTTCACAAACAATTAATTTTACAAAATGAACCTGTTAACTGGCCACCTAATTCTTGCAAGTTGACGCCATTAGATTATTTTTTCTGGCGATATGTAAAGTCCCGTATCTACACCGATAAACCAGAAACTATTTAGCAATTGGAAGCTAACATTCGACGCATTATTGCCAAAATACAGCCTAAATACTGCAAATAGTGTGTAGATATTGGACCTCTAGACTACACCATGTACGCTTCAACCGCGGCGGTCACATAACCAAAATCATAATTAAACATTAATGCTATAAAATTATATGTCAAAAAAAGCCAATTTCATGAACATTTTTCTGTTTTTTATTTCAATTTAAAGTTCTCCGGTTTTAAAAAAACACCCTTTAAATTTTTTTTAAGATAATGAACGCCATTGAGTGCTTTTTTTTGATACTCCAACTTTCCTGTAAAAATTATTTTCCAATAAGAAGTTTCATTTTGATATTCAAAAAAACGTTTTTTTTTTTAAGAAAAATCAATAAATGTTTATTTCATTGTAAAGAGGAAGGTATGCCATTACCATTTAAAAAATATATCAGTCAAATGGCCGCCACGGTTACAGTTGCAGTACCACATTCTTTTCATAAAATTTTCTATGACCAATTTGTATGTCCATGATAACTTCACAAATTCCGTCTTTAATGTCTTGAATCAATTATGGAGCATTGGCATAAACCTTATCTTTCACGTGACCTAAAAAAAAAAGTCTAAAGGTGTTATATCACAAGATCTCGGTGGCCAATTGTAATCACTTTTTTTGAGAAAAAACACGGCCAGAAAACTTTTTTTGCAAAATTGCGATTGTTTTGTTGCTTGTAGCACGTAGTTCCGTCTTGCTGACAACAAGAGTCGTCCACATCAATATCTTCCACTTCCGGTCATAAAAAATCATTAATTATAGTTCAGTAGCGTCATCCATTTACCGTAACAGTTGCACCAGCCTTATTTTCAAAAAAGTAGGGTCCAATCACACCGCCAGCTCAAAAACCGCATCAAACAATGACACGTTTAGGATGCAAAGACTTTCCAACAATCATTCTTAAATTTTTTGAGCCCCAAATGCAACAATTCTGCTTATTAACGTAGCCTCCAAGGTAAAAAAAAGCATCATCACTGAAGATGATTTTTCGATGAAATTCCGGATTATTTTGATGCAAAGATACAACGTTTATGGTGATCGACTGGCTTGAGATCTTGTGTTAACTGATTTTTAAAAGCCTTAGGACTTAAGACTTTATGCAAAATACGGTGTAATGTCGTTTGTGGAATGTTTAATTCCAAAGATAGACGAGAAATCAACAAACCTGGGTTTTCTTCAACACTACGGGCTACATCAGCAATATTTTTATGTGTATGTGTTCTTGAGCAATGCACACAGTTTTGCTTTTTCACATCACAAACTTGTACAGACAGCTCAAATTTTTTCACCAGGTTTACTATTGCCGGCCGAGAAAGTGCTTTACGACGACCAAAAAGTGCTTTAATTTTGCAAACTGTGACAAATTTTCACCAATTTCAGTAATTTCATTGCGTTGTTGAAGCGTGTATTGTTCCATTTTTAAGGCGTAGTTTTTACTTGTCAAATGTCAAAAGATAATAGTTTCAAAATTGACAGCTGCCCAAACAGCCTCCTATTCAAAATAAAACTTCTTATTGGAAAACCCTTTATACTATATATTAAATAATAGAGATTACGTTAAATAATAAATAATTTTAAGATTTAATTTTTGTTTTGTTTTTTGGGTTAAATGCGAATAAGCAACCAAGTTCTTAAATCTTTAATCAGTTTTTTTGTAGTTTTCCTTTTCACTGATTATTTAGCACAATCACAATAGTTTTGTTACAGTTCATGTCACCATTTGAATAATTATAATAAAACCAAAGCTACACAATTGATATTACTTTCAAAAGTCTAAAAATTTATCAGGTAAAAAAAACACAGTGATAAGTAGATAAGAGGATTAAAAAATACATATAATTACATACTGTTTAACAAATAAACTTTAAGGCAATTGCCATAAAGACAAGAGTAAAACATACATTTTTGTACAAAAAAATTTAATATCACTTTAGTTTTGTAGTTAATTAATATAAAAAGCTTGAATATATAGAAATGATAAAATAATGACAATCTAAATATGTGGTTAGCTTCAATAAAATGACGTTGAAAAAGCTCTCACCTTAATAATAATGTTGTCGGTAGTACATTAAAGAGTAAATTAAATATTATCATATTTACACTAGCACCCCCATAAAAGTGTATAATGGCTTCGTGTTATTTATCTTTAAGTATGTTTAGATGCCATCTGAGTATTTTAATTTTATACGTGTGTTTTTTAATTAAAATCATAATAATAATATTTAAAGAAAGTTAGTTGTTAGGTCTAAAAATATGTAAAATAAAAAACTAAATGTTGTTATTATAGTTAATATACATATTTTAAAGTAATATTATACTTAATTAAATTATTTTATTTACCACTGTATAGTGTTTATTGTTGTTACTGCTATATAGTTTCAAAAAATCTACAAATTTGCTTACTCTTGGGCTGAAAGTGGTCTACACCTACACTTACAAAAACACATTACAAAGCGTGCAAAGTTCTCTGATAATATTGTTTTTTTTTTTGTTCTTGTTAATCTCCAATCGGACAATGGCACGCAGAATGCAATTTTGTAAAAGCGATAGATTATAAAATAAACAAACCATTATTTTAGTTTGTAACAAACTACACAAATGTTTTACAATGGTACTTTGTCATTTTAACAATTATTTGATTAAACTTTTGGTTATTTTATTGTCTGAGGCGGGCTCATATTTGTCTAAAAGCACAAATTGTAACCCGTTGCGGCAACTCATTTTCTGTGTAAAGGAAATAATGAAACAATGCAGTTTGACACATGCAGCCTGCTTTCAATTCAAAATTGCCAAAGAAAATATAAGAGATTAAATCCTTAATAACAACTCTTTGTGGACACTACTTTGATGTGGTGAAGGGAGCTGGGTAATTTCTGCTAGAGCCATGCCGGCAAGAGTTTAAACTCCTGGCAAGGCCACCCATATCAGATAGGTCAATGAACAGAAGCCAAGCCAAATGTACCTAAAGCCATTTATAGCTACCTTACCTTTTTTCCTTTTAAATCTACATACCACATCTACCTTTAATTCCTAATTGTCCTAATTGTTCACGACCTACCGGTAGGTTAAAAACAAAAACCTAACTTTTTTTATGATAATACAAAATGCTACATGCCTTGAGTACGTGCCTCCGGTGGATTCTGGCAAAAGCTTCATAATCAACACGCCAAAAACAATTACCGATGTTGAAAGACAACGTTCGGTAGTGGTGATGCTATTTGTTTAAAAGTTTGTGCAGCTAAGCGGGCTGAACCAATAAATTCGGCTAGTATCAGTTTAATCCTAAATTAAACTTGATTGAGGAACAAACAAATAAACTTCCAACTTCTTGTCAAAGAAAAGCCTGAACAATTTAATTTGAGACAAGCTGAGAGACAATGGGACTTATCCTCCGGTTCCTGCTAAGAAAGTTAGTCCGTTTGTAATCTTAAAAACATTGCATAGTTTTATTAGCAAAACAAAACAAATACGTAAAATCAAAGATACTTTATTTGTAAAACCAGTTTCCGGAACACAGTCAGTAAGATTGCTTAAAGTAACAAAACTGGCTAATTTTAAAGTGTCCGTAACAGCCTACAAGTCGCTTAATAGCAGCAAAGGCCTTGTGTACTGTCTTCATTTTTTTAGACTGTTTGATTAAAGAATTTTTGAAAAAATTAATGAGTAAGGGCGTTATTGAAGTACGTCGTATTTCTACAGAGAATGTGTAAAGTCCGAGACTCCCAATAACATCAACTATCTCTATTCTTCCAGAAAAAGAGTTTTTTTATAATTTATTGATAAACCCATACATTCCGGCACCAATGCGCTGTTTTAAGTGCCAGAGATTTGATCACACCGCAACACGATGGAGAAACAACCAAATCTGCACCTCTGCTAAGACACTGCATAAAGGATTGCTATGTGTTAATCCTATTAGTTGCGTAAACTGCAAAGGGCAACATTCTGATAGAACACGCAACTGCCTAGTATACAAAAAAGAATTTGCATTAAAAAAATAATGACAAAAAGTAAATTACCATATTGTGAAACTAAACAAATGTTAGCTATTCCAAAACATGAGTGTAGTGTCCTAAACCAAAGCTGCCTTATTAAACAGTTTAAGTTTTAATGTTGTTAAAAACTTAATTCCTCATTTGATTATTGCTTTGCGGTCAATATGAAATCCACCCTAAAAGTAAACCTTGATTTAAGAGCGCATTGCAAGCCTTCTCACACAACAGCCTAGAGGACGTGCCTAAGTCTTCTAGCATTATGACAAGATTTTAAGAAGAGATCTTGCTAAACAATAAACTGGTCAATCTTTAACCAAAAATCAAATTAATGGATGGGATTGATGTGACAGTTTTACAACAAATATTATCCGAGGTTGAAACTTTAATGGAGTTTGGAAATCTGCAAAAAAAGAAAAAGAGACTCAAACTTCCCAAGTACAGAATATGCCGCATCGACGTCAGGAGCTTCCAACTATCAAGCCGAGGATAAACCAAAAACCCTAAAGATAAAAACTTAAAAAAAAAACTGGATAAAAAAGGCGTACTTTGTTCTGCTCCGCCAGTTAAAAAATATGATGTATTTTATTATTTATTTTACTTACCGATATTCAAAACACCACTGTTGTAAACTGAAGATGATTCTGGTAAGAAACATGTCTTTCTGTGTGTGCCTTTAAAAAACACATTTTAAACCTCATAAAAATTTCAACTTTAAAAATTATATTAGTATAAGAAACGACATTATACCAGACAAAAAGCCAAAGACGGAATTGCCATATTTTTGAGAGAAAACCAAATATTAAAAGAAATTTCAACTAAGAAAAGAGAAATACAACTATCCTTACCAGTAGCAATGACCGTGTGCAACCTGTATTTTCCAGATTTCGACTTGTTTTTGAAAGATATAAAAAATTTGGTACTTCTTCCACCTCCGATTCTTTTAAAAAGTGATTTTAATGCCCACAGGGCTCTCAAAGAAAAAATCCGCTAATCAAAAGTTTTTTTTAAATCAGAACAATGCAATTCTTTTCAACACAAGAAGTTATACGCACTTTAGAGCAAGATGTTCTGATTTTGCTTTCTCATCTCCACGTTTTCAGCAAACATCAAGTCTAGCGTAAAAAAAATTTACGGAACGCAAAGCAGCTAAGAAGTTAATTTCAAAAACTAGCAGTAAACTTGCCGGCCCAACAGTTTCTTGGTGGAATAACAAAATCAAAATAGCATTAGAAAGGAAAAAGCGCACTTTAAACAAAATCAGAAAAATCCTATCAAAAAAAAATATAGTAGTAGTTGTTTTCAAGAAAAAAAATTGAAACCAAAACTAAGAAAGAAAACTACGTCCTAACAATATCACGGCCACTCAGGTTGGTGGAGTATAAAACAAGGTGAAAGCAGTAGCGGGAAAAAAGTTTCCTGGTGTTGAACCAGTTCTTCACGTTGACAGACGCAAAATTACTAACGCAACTGAAATAGCAGATGTGATGGCAGTGCAATTTCAATCTGCCAGCAGCACACCAAATTGCCGTTTTGAGTTTTTTTGTACAAAAGCAAGTTTAGAAACATTTCTAGACTTTGCATCTCAGATATCCTTGTCTTACAACTTTTACTTTTCCAATAAAGGAGTTAGAAAGTGCAATGAGTAGTACGGAAATCTTGTCCGCTTTAGGACCAGATGTCTGCCCCATAACACGAGAGCAAGATTATTTAATATATATATATACAATGTAATATTTTAGAGAAACTGCACGTGTGGAGCTCAAGGGACCGCCGTCTGTCTTTTTTTATAATGTCGTTTATGCAAAATTGCCAACTCTTTTACATTATTGCTGGATAACAGTGTCTCCCAAGGCTCTGTTATAAATGTAACTCTATTTGCTTTTGTGGTCAACAACATAGCGTCATCCGTCAGTATTCCTATCCGAAAATGATTATACGTTAACGACCTGGCTATTTACATAGCCAGAAATACTATCCCTGCTATAACGCGTCATTTGCAGTCCACTATAGATGCGGTAAACAGAAACGCGGAAGTAAGAGCTATTTGCCTTTCTACAGCAAAAACATTTTGCATCTCCGTGAACTTTATTGTTTATGTATTCGTTGAAACCGTCCGTTTTCTGAGACTAACTTTTGATCGGTCATAAACATTCCATAAACACTTAGATGAGCTAGTTACACAATGCAGAAAATCTCTTAATTTACTAAAGGTTGCGACTTTATAACGCGATTTTGTCCAGGGTCGATTTCGGCTGCGCAGTCTACTTTTCAGCACTTAAATTAAGACTGATAGTGTTAGACGCTGTGCATCACAAATGCATAAGGTACGCCACATTGACCTACCGTACAAGCTCAGCACTTACTCACATACGTAGCAGCAATGCAAAAAAAAAAACAAGTAAACCGACAAATATTTATTACAAACAACGTGCAGCAGCAGAATTACCACATCAGGCCAAAAGTCAGTAGTCCAATGTGTGTCCGTGCAACAAAAATTATTTATTGTCTCAATTTAAACATTCAAAAGTATTTAAGTTTAGTTTTGCTGATTAACCGAAGTGCAAAGCCGCTTAGAACTAATCTTAGCAAAGAAAAACCAAAAGTTCTCTTACGTCTGTTTACGCAATCTACCAAGCTTTACGATACTGTAACTTGTTAAACTTTAAAGTGTTCCTCATATGTTCTGATTTGTTATGTGCTATTATATACAATTGATCCGTTGGTACAACTGTTCACGTTTTGTCACAGTCTGAAAAAACAATCGATATTATTCAGACACCGAGTTATACGGGCATCAAGGGCTGATGCGTATTGCAGAGACGACATTCTTATAAGATCTGACAACATAAAATATACATTATTAAAATTATAGATGAATAACAAAATGAGTGGAACCACTTTCAGAGCAAGTTGCGCTCTGATAAGCCTTCTATTGCGACATGGAAGTTGCCAGAAAACCTGAACAGAAGAGAGAAGGTTGCTCTATGTCGTTTACGCATAAGGAACACTAACTTAACTTTGTCGCAATTAAAATTTCTAATAATAATTTTTTATTTTGTTTGGTTAAAAAAAAACAAACAAAATTTTTTACAATAAATTGTCGTTCTTGTTACATGATCTAGCAATATCTTCTTTATTGCAAGTTTTACAGCTATTTTACATTGTCCCAAAAGTCTTACGACGAAGAGGGTTGATGGAACCAACGGCTTATTAGGTGACTTCCAAATCACCCCAGTAGATAAAAAGCAAGTTATTATTTTAGTTATATTTGGGGATTGAACCCTGGACTGTTGAACTGCTACGATAACGCTCTATAACTAAGTTATCTTACCGTTCAATATCTATAGAGAATTGGACAGAATATCTAAAAAATTAAATTATCAGATTATAAATATATGTATGTATTATATGCATTATACAATATACTTATTCTTTATTAAAATTAATAATTATTTTTATTGCATACGTAAATAACAATGTTAAATTAGAAGTAACAGAAACGGAACGAACACTACAAAACACGCATCCAAATGTAACATCGTATCATGCCACTTCAACTTTAGAACTCCTTCCATCAATCATTCGTTCTTTTTTTAGGCGGTTGTCTCACATACGTTTGCTAGGTTTCGGTACCCTTATCTTAAAACATCAGCCTATCTTGTAGCACACAAACCAGTTGTCTCAAGACAAATTGCAAACGGCAAAAAAAAAGGTTTAACCAAATAAAAATTTTGAATTCTTACTCAATAAATTTAAATTTTTGGCATATTAGTTCTCAGTGCTTTTGGTTTTTCAAATTTTGCATAGTTTTAAAGCAATGTAATTAGTGAAACCTTGTAGCATTGTAAAAAAGCAAAAATTGAGCCTAACTGTTACCCAGTCCAAAACTTCAAAGACATTTTAAAGTCTTAACTGGGCAAAAATCTTTTTAAAAATTGTCAAATATTGTTAAGACAGTAATATTGATGTTGTTTAAATTGATTCCGTTTTGACACTATTGTTTATCTATAAATATTTTCTTGTTTATTTTGCCCTAAATTGTTAACGTTTATCTTTATATTTATTTACCTACGTACAGAATTTTACATAAAGATTTTTAGTAGTAGATGTTACTAAAATTTTTAGATTTTTTTTGTAGATAAATTAAATTAAAAAATAATAATAGTAGCAGCACACAAAAACCGAAGGCGAAGACTCGAGGGTGCGATACTTTCGCACCTCTACGGGGATTGCTGATCTACACATCAAACGCACGGGAAGAGTACAAAGTCACTTGTATTTCGATAGTTGCTACCGTATTGTCTCACTCTTAGCAAACTTTGATTAATATAGATTTATTAGGTTTAGTGATTTTATATTATAATGTACTATAAAAATTAAAGGAAATAAGAAGCTAAATAAATGATAATTAAAAAATTGATAATACTTTGTTTAGATAAGTAATTTATCTTAAATTATCTACTAATCAGTGCTATTTCCATATTGTATGTCAATCATATTTTCCATATGATGAGATATTAATGAACAATTCATGGAATCATAAAATAAGTAAATTATCTGATTGTGAGTATAGAATTGCTTGTTCATTATAACATGGTCTACAAGTAAACAAATTAAAATCTTTTATACTCAGAAATTCTTTCATAATAATGAATTAATTTTCAAATAAGAATTGAAAGTAAATTTAATGGTATAATATGTATAATAATAAAATATTCAACAAAATATTTTAATAATAATAATAACTAGAGAAAAAGAATATATAAATAAGCTAGTGCTAAATGTTAATCAGCAAGCATATTGATTTAATTACAGCATTTACAACCTACAATACTCAAATATGATTGTATTCTCTAATAATTAAAATGAATTAGGTGAGCTAATTGTTATCATTCTTAGTTCTCATACTGTTCTTCTTAAATCAAGTTGGATTAGATTAATAGATACCAAAACGCATTTTTTAAAATTAAATAATAGTTTCCAGTGTAGCACAAAAACTGGTCAAAGAAATATGACACAAAAAGCGGAAATCACAAGCAGAAAGAAATTATAACTTTCCAAAAATTTCTACTTATGTGCAAATTCAGCTTACACTCACCCTCCAGAAAAGCAGCCTACAAAAAATATATTAAAAAAAATGTTTAAAAAAATGTTTAAAAAAATGTTGCACTATATATAATATATTCAGCAACAAGAACAGGAGAAGAAACATTGACTTATTTTGCCACGACCTTCAACTAAGCGTCTCTAGACCATCAGCATTGCGATTTATTATATATTATATACAATTCTTGAAATTTTTGGTTTTTCCAGCTTTACATCATTCTTAAACAAAATGTGAAAACAAAAATTGGACTTTACTGTTACCCAGTCCAACAAATTCAAGATCTCAAAATTTTAATTGGGCAAAAATGTCTGAAAAATTGCCAAAACTTTCAATTAAATACTAGTTGCAGACAAAAACTTAGACAGACAGTAATTTTGTTCCCGTTTGAATTAATTACGTTGTGTTTAGTTTTTGGAATGCTGCTTAGAGATTTATTAAGAAAGTGCTCAGAGAGAGATTCAATTGCATTTTTTGTTAATTATTTATATAGTTTGTTTGTTATTCTGTCTTTGGCAGTAGTTGGGCCATAACTACAAGATTATATTTACGACACCAATAATAAATTTAAGAACTTTAAAATTGTAATGTTTACAAATTATTCTAAAAAAACATAGAGAGACAACAGACATTTATTACATATTGTGCGAGACATTGTGTAGTGATAAGTGTTTTGCTTTATTTTTGTGTTTTATCTGTGTTGCAGTTGTTTGTTTATTTTGAAATTTGGCAGGTTTGCTGTTTATTTTATATGCTGCTGAAATATGCATTATTATTGCCATAACTCTGTTATTTTTAGTTAGTTTTATTATTATTAAATGTACTATTTTATTAAATGTACAATTTTTTGCTTGAAAGAATTTATTTCACATTTCTTTCAACAATAACGCTTTAAATTTATTTTATTTTCTTAATTTTTTTCTAAGCCGTTCTACCTGCGCCGTTTATTTGTATTGAATTTATTTCAAATAATAATTTAATTGTTATTTTCATATTACTTAATTTTTGTTGTAACCTTTTGTGACGCTTACCTGATTATTGGTGATGCTCCCCCGTTTATTCTATGCTCAGCCCGACAAGATTCAGTGGGTTCGAATCTTTTCTTTTGCGCCACGTGTTTTTGTTATACTTTAATGAACATAGAATAACGACGTTGTTAATAAACTAATAATTTCATTAAAAACACGAAAACAAAGGGGACAAATCAAAATCATACACCAATTCCCAAAACAAGTAATCAAACATATATTGTTCAAAGTAACATAAGATAATTTAAAAAAAAAAGATTAACAAAAATTATTATGGATAATAAATGCGTAAATAAATATATAATGACCGATTGTCCCGAAACCGGTAGCGCCACCGCGAGTCGAGTAACAACCGTTCGTACAACGACGAGTTTACACAAACAATTTATGATTTGCATTAATATACATATATATAAGAATATAAACTAACGGGAGATATGAGAAACAACCAAAAATAATAATAAAATAAATAAAGAGGTACACTGAAGGTAATTGGGATATGTATAGCTTATCTTAAGCCTCCTGGCATATACGAGATTCCTCAGCCTGGAAATTACCGCACGGCATGAATAATTCCACTTTACACCCAGGCGGACTTCGTCTAATATTGGATCCGCTAGATAGGGTTGCGTCCGGGAAAACCTTCCGAGATTGGCGGCACGTGGCAGAGGATTTGGCAATAAATAGTCTCTAATTAATTAAAGGAAAGGAAAATAAATTATACTGATATGACAATAATTTGATATGTATTATTTAATTTAAATGAATTTAATTAAATAAATAAACTGCGACATACCTCGTGGTGGATTTTTTTTGCGTTCCGCCGTTTTTGCAAAATTCACTTCGTGGCTTTATCCGAATTAATCGATTCAATTATGGGGTAATTAACATTATATTTGTCACACTATGCACCCAGTAATTATTTTAGTTAAACAACCGAATTTATCCAATTATGAAAAGTGCTACGCACTACAACCGGTCGTCACTAAACCACGAAGAAAAATGAACGAGATTAAAGGATTATCGCAAGTCAATGACACAGTATATTTTATTTATTTTTTATTTTCCTTTCCCATTTAAAATAAAATAACTATATTTATTAATATTTAAGTTATTGTATTTTATTGTATGCAACCAAAGTTGTTTATTTTAAATTATTATTGCTTTAATTGTATCACCAAACCCAATGCTCAAATCCGACCGTAACACTTTGTTTCATTTTGTAATAACCCTTCCGTGGCCTACCTGTGCACGTAGTTAGTTAATCACCCTGATCGGCCACTGGGTGTATGTGTTCCTTGTTTTTAAACTATCTTTTATTATTTGTTTTTTATTTTACTATTTACTGGTTTATTGAATAGAATGTCTGAAAATGATGCATCCGGCACTCAAACAAGATCTTGTCTCAAAAATCATCATCAATTAATTCTCACGGCTACTGAACTTGCTGATTCTAAGAAGTCAAATGTTAATGATGACATACCATGTACTGCTACCTTAACTTTAAATTATAAGTCGGAAACCTTACGATTATGTATCGGGAATTATCGTCTGAATTAGATTCAAAAAACATGATTATTAATTCGTTTCAACAGACGCTTAATCAAAATGAAACTTTATTGAGTGTAAACCGATTTAAGTAATCAAACTGAGTTTTTGGGTTCTGAATTGGAGACTTTCCGATCGACTAAATTCCAACACTTTGGCACCTTACTCAAGTTCGTCAAACGTTTATTGTAATTCAAAGTTAATTCCTAGTAACACTTTGACGGCTAAACCTTCTGTTGTTAGAAAACGGTTGGTTATACTCTCTGATGGTCATGGCAAAGACTTGGCCTTTATTTTATCTTATAATTGTAATTTTACTGTTGAATGTATTTGTAAACCTAACGTTAAACTACATGACATACTTGATAGTTTGAGTTCTGTAGTTAAGAATTTAACATTAAATGACTCACTTTTAATTATTTGCGGTACTCAAATTAATTGGACTCGGGACAAAGTTTTATTAGACAAGCTAATAGATTTCTCACGTAACACTAACTTAATTATATCAACTTTGCCCTATCGCTTTGATAATATTACTTCATTGTCTTTTTATAATACGTATTGTTTTAACGAAGAACTTAATTATTTATCAATAAATTTAATATTGACAATAGAATCAAGGTACTAAACTTTAATTGTAACTTATTAAGAAAGGACTATACGCGACATGGATTTTACTTAAACAGAATCGGTAAAATAAAGTTGTGTAACAACATTATGCAAATTTTGACTGAATGTGCTAATGATACTATCTTAAACGTTAGTCATGCAACTTCTTTGCCTGACAATGTAACTGCGCCTATTTTAAACGTTAGCACCCTAAACGCTTTGTCTACCAATGTTAATGTACCTATTCTAAATGCTAGTGACGTTAATGCTTCTCCTATAAATGATGACGTACCTATTATAAATGTTAGTAACATAAATGATTTGCCAAAATCTGATTTAAACTTTTAGTGCCCAACAGCTTTTCTTGTTATTACCAGAACGTACGTAGTATTAAAAATAATATTGACCCATTTAATGCCGCCATAGCTGACAAGGAATTTGATGTTATCGGTTTAACCGAAACATGGCTGTCATCAGATATTTTAACATCTGAATTATTTTCACATACGGAATACTCAGTCTTTAGAAGTGACCGCAATTTTGAGGCCACCAAACACGTGGAGGTGGTGTTCTCTTAGCTTTTAAGAATGCTTTTAAGATTTATTTGCTTGAAGTATCGCATACCACTTCTAAATTTTGTGACGTTGATATTTTAGCATGTAACTGTTCTTTCAAACTAAAAAGTTTTGTTATTATTTTAATCTATATACCATCTACTTCCACTAATCAAAAACTTACTTATTGAGCAACGTTGCGTTAATGCTGATAATTATTTAATTATAGGTGACTTTAATCTGCCTAGTTTTAAACAAGATATTATTAATAATCCAGCAATATTTTTTCAATTATGTCAAATTTTTATAATATGCTTAATGTAAAGTTATTTGAGATCCTAATCCATTTGTTAAAGAAGATTAATTACATCTTACTTTAGATATTTTGATAAGCTTTTCATCGTCGTCGATTAATAACTTTGCTTTTCATACTAGTTTAACCAAAACCTACAATTTTAGAAAAGACTAGTCTGAGTTTAATAATTTTACTGATCCTGACATAGCACTTTCTGATTTTAATTCTTTAATTTTTAGTTATTTTGATAAACATATTCCTCTTTGTAAACCTATTTCTAAGAGATATCTTATTTGGTTCACTAAAAATATTATTAATACTTTAAAAAAGAAAAATGCATTACACTCTGTTTATGAGCGTGTTCAATCTACTAAATCATATAACAACTTTAAAGAAACTAGATCTTTACTAAAGAAAGAAATATCAGTTGAATACAATAATTATATTTCGTTAACAGCAAATAATATTAAATCTAATCCTAAACAGTTTTGGTCGTTTGTCCGCTCAAAGAACAATCAAACTCGTATTCCTAGTTTAATAAAACTTGATGGAGAAAGCTTTGGCTCTCCTTCTAGTATTGTAGACGCTTTTGCTAATTATTTTAAGAGTACTTATGCTCAACCATTTACTTTGTTTAATCCGGTTCATTCCACTTGCAATAACTTTCCTATTATAGATGTGCCTAACTTAAGCGAATCTGATGTTTTGACATCACTCTAAAAGTTGAAAAATTCAATAACGAGCGGACATGATAGCATACCCAGCTTCATTATTAAAGACTGTGCTGATATCTTTTGCGTTCCATTGTGCAAAATTTTTAATACTTTTCTCAACCATCATAGTTTTCCTGGTGTTTGGAAAAAAGCAAAAATTTGCTCGGTTTTAAAATCTGGCGCTAGTGCTGACATTATCAATTATATACCTGTTGCCATTATTTCTAACTTTGCAAAAGTTTTTGAAATGATTTTGTATTCTAACAGTTATTCTAAAGTCAAACACTTGTTATTATCAAATCAGCATAGCTTTATGGAAAAACGCTCTACAACTACTAATTTGTGCAGTTTTGTTGACTTTACATCAAAGATATTGGATAACAAGGGTCAAGTTGATTGTATAAACTTTGATTTTAAAGAGGCATTTGACACAATAGACCATTCTGTTATATTACACAAACTCGATAAATTTGGTTTTAGTAACAATCTTTTACTATTATTTAAATCATATTTAGATGACCGTAGTCAATATGTTTTTTACAATAATTGTAATTCTTCTGAACATTGTCCAACGTCAGGCAAGCCTCAAGGATCTAACCTAGGTCCATTACTGTTTTTACTTTTTATTAACAATCTGTCAAATATTTTAACTTGTAAACATTTACTTTTTGCTGACGATCTCAAAATTTTATCCGCAATTCATTCTGTTGAAGACTGTGTTAATCTTCAATACAATATTAGTTTAGTAAATAATTGGTGTAATACTAATCGCCTCTTTCTTAATGTAAGTAAATGCAAACTTGTAACATACACCAAGAAACTTAATTCAGTTGCAGCCCAATATTTATCGGATGAAGTGGCTATTGCGCGTGTTAATCAAACTACAGACTTAGGCATTATATTTAATGCTAAACTAACTTTTTCTGATCATTTAACGTCAGTAATATCTAGAACGCATAAACTAGTAGGCTTTATTTTGCGCAACACTAAAGAATTTAACAACATTAAAGCAATAATTGTTATACTACACCTTAGTCAGAAGCGTTCTTGAGTATGGTGATATAGAACCGAATTAACAGCTGCGATATTAATTCTCTTGAAGCGGTTTACCGGAATTTTTTTAAGTATTTATGGTTTAAATCTTTCAACTATTATCCGCCTCAAGGATTTGACCATAGTGAGCTCCTTAAGAAATTTGATGCAGTTTTACTGGCAGCAAGAAGATCGGTTTTAATACTTTCTTTTTTGCATAAAATTATACACAACACAGTTGATTCTCCTGATCTGCTATATAATTTAATTTTTTTAGCACCACGTGTCAATTCCATTGCTGTTTGGGCTAACAACTTAAAAACAGCGGGTAAAACAACAAAAGAAAAGGTGGTAGTGTAAGAACAGTGCGAACACCCAAAAATAACGAAGCTGTACGAGTATTGGTTACACGAAAATCTGCAAAGAACCACATTGTTACTCTTAGACTTTTAACTCAACCCATGCGACAAATTTTACATGATGACTTGCATTTACACCCGTATAAAATTCAAATAGTGCAGGCTTTGAATCCTAGAGATTATCCTATCCACATTAGCTTTTGTGAGCTTATGTTAAACCTGTTTAATTACAATCTACTAATAAAGGTTATTTTTACCTCAGTGGATATTGTAATAAACAAAATTATTGCTATTGGGCTGATGTAAATTTGTTTCATTTGGTCAAAGTAACTGTATGGTGTGCGATCTCTTTGAATGGAATAACTGGATCGTATTTTTTAGAAGATGATATGTTTAAATGCTGGAAAACTTTTTCATTTTAGAACTTTGACAATTTTCTGTGAATGAAAACACTTATTTCCAACAAGAGTGTCAATGGACTTTTTGAGAAACATTTTTCGAAACAACTTCTTGACCATTAGAAATAAGGATATTTATTGGCTTCTACAATCACCTGATCTGAGCTCTAGTATGGGAATATCTTAAGTTGAAGGTTTTTGAGACTCGTCGAAAAATTGGATTCAACAAGAAGTTTGTGCGATAACACAGTCAGTAAAAATTTTAGTAAGAGACACATTGTGTACAAAATGATGTCTGCTATCTTACAGGAATCATACTAAAAAAAAAATGTATACAAATTTTTATTTAAGTTTTTAAGATTTGTTGTATTATATGTTTAAAAAAATATTTTAGTATATTGGTAATACTGTATGTATGTATTACTATCTTGAATATATTGAGATTTATATCTTAATCTTAACATTTTATATATTAATACAAATTTGGCCAATTTATATTAACATTTTAGTAACCTTTGGCAAACTAATAAATTGTTAAATCAGATACTAATTTACCACTATTTTAGCAGCTGTTTGCTTCCTACATCAATACATTAAGAGTAAACTTTGCCACATCTATATAATCAATTATAATGACCACAAATCATACAAACTGTGCTTTATCAAATTACTTAGATTATTGATATAATATATTACAATTATAATCAATTAAAAGATTGCTTTCTACTATTTAGTACTTTTACAAAATCATATTTTTCCATCAATAAAATATTTTACTTAACTTTATATTAGTTGTTATTGTGTAATTTTTATTATTACTTTTAAAATATGTTGTATGTAAGTATTGAAAAACTAACAACCATATCTATATACTTGCTCATAAAGCGATCTTATTTACTCCGGATATATAACTTTCCAAGCCAGTTTCCATGTCGAGATATTTTAGTTTTCCTTCTTGTTGTTGCTTACACGGTGCGCTGTGCGGAAAAGTTTGATCGTTTCTTGAAAGTTCCAGCTCCAGCCAGATTACACAAATATTAGCGAACTGCGGCTCTTTAAAAGCCATAAACTTTTCGATCCAATAAAAACATACATAATTACATAAACTAATTGATTGCGTTTTAAGTTAGGTCTGAGATTTTTTTGGGCGCATGATTGGATGAGTTTTACATTAGTTTACGTGAGGCAATTTCTAATTTGAAGTTGTTGATAAGCAGACATGACAAGGGTTAAATAATTACGTTATTAACGCTTTAATTTATATTTAACTAAGAGTTTTGCTGTACGTATACACAAAATGTGTTTAATAAATGATGAAATTTTTTTCAACATTTATAGCTTTTGATTATAGAAGTTAATATTAATAGTATTAGTTTGTAGGTATTTTAATCATTTTTGAAATAGTATGTTGTGCAACAAATACGGTTTGGTGCTCATATCACATTCATAGAAGTGAAAAATAAGCTTATTGCGCAAATATAGAAAACAAACAAAATTATTTATTAAATATTATAATTTGACAGATGTATACTGTATCTATCACTTTTTTGATAGCTTTGTGAGTAATAGCACATTATGCGTGCGTAAAGGAATGTACACATTACAGTAATAAGTATTTTTTTATTATAAACTATATTTAAAAAAAATATAAAACTTTATGTGTTAAGTTTGGCTTAGTTTAGTGAAAAAAAAATTGAAAGAAAATGAGGTTTTTATTAATTTATCTATAACTATTAAAAAATGGTTGATCTATCTTATTAAAAACACTTAAATGACTGAAACCAGTAATATAATTGTAATAAAAAATCACTACGCTATTGTAGATATTGATAGCTGTATAGTATCGACAAAGTAATGCAACTGGAGGAAATAATAATAATGATATTACACTAATAAAATCTACTCATTGTAAAGCGTAATGTTTGTTACGTCAAATGTAATGAAAGACTTAAATTGAATCATAACTTCCAAACATTTTATTAGAAAATATTAAATTTTGTTACAATATATTTAATTATTATGACTACTAATGGTACTAATATCATATAAACGTATGCGATTTTTTTATAGTTTTAATTAAATTTATCTTAATTAATTGAAACTAAAGTTTGTAGGAGGCATAAAATTTATCATTTTTAAGTGATTTGTTAGAAACTAATAAAATTTCTTGTTAATGTACTTTATTATGTTCAGTATTGGTAATATTATTTTTAAATGAATCAAGTTTTAATAATTTCAATCAAATCTACAACTTGACAACAACAAACTTGAAATATATCATAACTTGAAATTTGGTATCAATATACTTTATTGAGATAAGTACCAATAATAACAATTTTATATAAATGTATACGTAAAATTTTCTATAACTTCAATTAAATCCATCTCGACTACTTGAATCTGAAGTAATCAATTTAAAAAAAATCCAAACCGTCTATTGGAAATTGTTAAAATTTGCTACAAATATACTTAATAAACATAAAATCATAAGTTAAAGGCAAATAAATAAAAGTATTTAAGTTTTGGTTTTACTTAAAGTATATTTAATTGTTAAAACAAATAAGGGATGTCAAACACATTTATATAAAATAAGATAAGAATTACTGGTTATTCTATTTTACTACATATAGTTTTTTTACAGACAAAACAAATTGTTGTTGTAATCCGTTTCTTTGATGCAGTGCAAATTCTACAACAGGTACTTCTTTCCAGGTTTGTTTGTTTGCTTTAGAGTTTGGGTTTGTTGTTGAGCATTACAGCAATGATATATTTCAATTTTTCAAAAATGCTGTTTTATTGTTTCTAATTGCTGCCATCTTGACTATCGATTGATCTTGATTTTTATTAATGAATATTGTGAAATTGCTACTAGTGCATTCTCTATTAGAAATTGTCTTGGAGTGAGGCATTTCAAGTCATTTACGTCGTTTGATAGAAAGGTTAATGGCGTCGAATTCATGGCAGCTTCAATTTGGGTTAACATTGTGGTTAACTCTTTATAATTTAAAACTGTTTCAGTAGGCTCAATGTTGTCCAAAAAAAATCTACTTAATTTGTTGTTTGCTTTAACAAAGTTGGTTCCATTATCAGCATAGATATGTTCTGCTATTCCACGTCTTGCAACAAAACAGTTTAATGCTGCCAAAAAACATTCAGTAGTCAAATCACTAACAACTTCAATATGTACGGCTTTGGTAACAAAACACACTGAAACACAAATTTAATTTTTGTTTATTTGTTTCTGTTTTTCTTGTTTTTTCCCTTATTTGAATTGGCCCGCAGTAATCATTTTTGGTTTGAGAAAAAGGTTTGCTTAGTAACTTTGTTTTGAGGAATATTACTTATTAATGGGTTGGAAATTATTGGATTATTTCGGAAGCAGATGATGCATCTTTAAAGCTGTGATTGTAATACCCAGTGTCCGCATATTAGCCAATATGTTTTGCAAGTAGCCAATAAGGTTATTTCAATTCTTTCATGACAAACTCTGAGGTGCTTTGCGTAAATTATTAAATTAGTAAATGGATGTTTCTTTAGAACTAGTGCTGGGTATTTATGATCCTTGTTTAGTTCTGCGTTTTTAAAACGCTTATTCTCAGTATACCATTCTTGTCAAGAAATGGACGTAATGCTACAAACTTCTTTTACTCTTTTTTTTAAGTCTTTTTTCTAAACTACTCTAAGAATGGTTTGTTCGGCAGCAATAGGTTCTTCTTTATTTAATATTCTTTTAGTTCTTTGGCTGCTACCGTTTGAATTAGTAGCAAATCGTTGAATCCAACCATTAACACGTACAAGTTGATTTAGCGAGAAGTATCTACTTGCAAGTTTTCTGCCTAATTTGTTTATTATTTCTATTGCAAATCTTTGCTCTATTGTATTACAAACACAAGCTATTATGATTGTGGTTGAGCCAACCATGCTGGACTAGTAAACCATATTGAGTCTATAATTATTTCAACTAAAATGCATCTTGAAGCTAAGTCAGCTGGATTATTTGTTGTGGGAACATGTCTTTAAATAAATTCCTCATGTTGTTGAATTTTTTGATCCCTACTTCCTACGTAAGTTTTAATGTTCTTTATTGGCATCCGTAGCGCTTTGGTTGTTTTTTCTAGAAGTTTGCATAATAAAACTTTTGTAGAAAGTTTTCACCAAAATATTGTTGTAAATTTTATTGGATCTACTCGTGATTTGCTACATATTAATCTGATGTTTACTTTACTTGTATCTATGTCCGTAGTAACAGCATATATACACGCTGCATAAGTTCTTTCACTAGCGTCACAAAATCTACGATTGTCTACACGAGTTTGTAATTTACCAATGTTTACTAAGCGACGAACTTGCAGTTTTTTTAAATTTTTTAAGTCATTTAGATATTTTGTTCAGGCATCAGTAACATGTGGTATAACTTTATCTCATCTTAGTTTTTAGTTTTTACATTAATTCTTTTGCTGTTGCTGCTACTGGGCCTACTATGCCTAACGGATCAAATAATTTTGCAACAGATAATAATAGAGTTTGTTTTGTTGCAAATTCTTGTTTGCCTATATCGTATTGTGTACTAAACTGATGTTCCATTCCATGCCCAGAGTTTTTGTTGTGCCATTTTTATCTAGTTTTAATATTTGATTTTCATTACATGTATTAATGATAATAACGTTTTGTCATTACTAGCTCATTTTTTTTTTAAATTAATTATTTATTCTGCCAAAATTGACGTAATTTTATCTCGCGTTGGGAACATCTCTTGAGCTTCTTCTGCTAGTTGTTAAAGACATTTTGTTGTTATGTATGATGCAGAGGCTGTGCCGTATGTCAGTTTTGGAGTTCGTATTTTTGAATTGGTTTGCGTGTGTTGTACCTCCATAGTATTAGATGTAAGTTTTTTTGATCATTATGCAGCAGAGTTTGTCGATACATTTTTGAAATGTCACTAACTAACACATATTTGTGTGTTTTGAATCTTACGAAAATCTCAAACAAAAATTGCTGTAGTACTGGTCCAATTTGTAAAATATCATTAAAAGACATTTTACTGCTGGTGCAGACAAAAGCATCAAAAACTACACGTAAGCTTGTCGTTGTGCTTCAAGACTGCATGGCAAACAAAACTGACCATCTTCTAAACTCTTGGATTGTTATGTTTGCTAACTTTTGTTCTATCAAGTAGAGACGTCTGATGGCTAGCGATCGATAACATCCCAATGTAGCCAGGATTAGTTTTTCTCTTCTTAGTGGCAATTTTATGACAAATAGTTCTTTGTCGTTACGCTGATGAGTTTGCTGAAAATGTTCTTTGCATTTTTATTTTTCTTTGGTCAAATACTTGACTTCTTCTATCTCTTTAATCTTCCAAAATTTTTTCATAGTATTTTGTAGCTTTATTAGGGTTGCATTGCACTGAACTTCTTTTTATCGGCCCTTGTTACCTCCTGAAACTATCCATCTCAGTTTTGTTTTTTGAAGATAGAGGCCTTCCTGACTCTTGATAATTTCTTCTGCTCCTAAAATGCTATCTATTTTTTTACTGATATTAAAGTCGAATAATTTCAAGTATACCTACAATAGCGCATTTAAAGCTATTAGAAGGCAAGTTGTTTGTGCACTGTGATAACACTACACATGTTGTTAATAGTAAAAAATTATTAAATTGTGATTCAAACTAAATACGGGTCTGTTTCTTGATGTTGTGTCTAACTTGTTCGATGTCCATTACTGGGATATAAATTTTTGGAATTTTAAACAAACAAATTCGCTGCTTAGTAAATTAGTTTAGGCGCTTGTATCCAACATCACTCTTGCCTGTATGTATCGCCTTTGTTCACCTTTGATTTTAATAACAGCCGTAGTTAATTGTTTGTAAATCTAGCTTTCTCACAACTAGATTAACTAGCAACTCGCTTCAATTGCTTGTCTTGCATCTTGCATACTGGGGCAGCAGTACTAATTTAAATAAAATTTTTGTTCATCAAAAACGAGCAATTAGAATAATATGTAGCATGCCGTATCTAAATTCGTGCAGAGGAATATTTATAAAAAATAATATTTTAACCGTTTACGGTTTGTATATATACGAATTATTATTATTTAAATTTAAAAATAAAAATAAGTATAGCGATTATTGTAAGACTCAGTCACATAATACAAGATCGGATATTTATATTTATCCTAAACACAAACTAGATATAACAAAATATTCTCCAATTTATATGTCAATTAAAATGTATAATTGTTTACCAAATTTATTTAAACAAGCTCCCAGCTACAAACAATATAAAAAAAAATTATATCCATTTATCTTGAAATGTGAACCATATAATATAGAAGAATTTGTTGATTATTGTAAACAAATTTAATACTTAAACTTATGACGTATTTCACTTTACTCTAACTTATGTATGTAAAAATATGTAATGTACAGTCCTTTTGAAATAAAATTATTATTATTATTATTATTATTATTAATGCTGTTAGTGCATTTACATTGCTAATTAGTCCATTACTTATTTTACGTAACATCTTAGACGATTCCTTACCCATTTCCGGAAGGTCTAAAATTCTACGCACATGCTTTTGTATTATGATACTTTTATTTTCATAACGATTTTGACAACATATTCCATTGCTTCTTTACTTAATGATGATTTTAAATATTGCAGCTTATTCATATATGTAATACTGTTGTTTCCGTGGATTAATGATTCAAAAGAATTCTTGAATTCAAACCATTGTTCAACATTGCCATTAAATTTTGTAAGTTGTAACGGTTGTAACTTGCAAAATTAAGTCGTACTTACTACAAAAAGCGGTTTTCTAAAACTATTGTAATCTATTATTTCAGTACTTACTTGTTTGGTTTTCAGTTGGTTTGTTTGATATTTCAGCATTTGTAAGTATGCCAACCGTTTGACTAATTAGTTGTACTAATGACAAGTTTACCCCATTTTTTTTAAATTTTTCAACATGTTATTGCCATCATCATAATTATTACAATAAATCTCTTCTATAACTTCTTTGTACTGTTCTTTTTCAATAGTGTCTTAACTTATCATAAATTATTTCTTTTGTACTGCCGTAAATTATTGTTATTTTTTTTCAATTTTGCTAATCTTTGACGAATTTGAGATTCTGCCGTACTGCTCTTGACGTCAAAGAGTGTCAAAAAATTTGCAATCCTTGTGATTGCTCTCTTTAAATATTGCTTCTCTTTCTTTATCTCTAAAAGTTGCTGCTCGAGGGCTGCTTCTTCACCCATGTTCTCACACAATTCCACCTTACTATTTGACTATGCTTTGATGATCACTGACTAGATCCTGTTGCAAAGAACTAAAATGTAGCGGTTTGTTGAATTGTGATTGATTATGCTTGAAGCGATAGCAAACCAAAGCACATTTTCACTGGTTTTTAAACACAAAAAACTTGTTGTAAAAATCTTTTATTAAAATTTTATATGAATTATTATTCCAACATTTATTGAATATTAAATTCATTCTAAACAAATAATCATGACAACATACTAATTAATTAAACAAACTAGATTATTTAACTGACGTTATTTTGAATCTTTAGAAGGTCTCGGGTTTCTAAACCATACGCGGTATTTGATTGGCTGTAAATTACGGTTTTACATGATGACATTATAATTTAAAATCTGACAGTAGTAGCAGATTATAATTTTGAAATTTTTGAAAAAAATGTTTTTATTTGGGGCAGGCAAATAAATATTGCTAACGTCTATTTTTGGCCTATAAAAAAATTTGGGACGATTTGTCAAAGCGTTGTGAAGGGGCGGTTCGGCGGTCCCCCCTCGCTATGTAATTTCTTCAACGCTCAGTTTGAGCCAGAGCGCTCTGCGAGTAAGTAGGAGTTTACGTCTACTTGTTGAAAGTAACCTTTGTTTTACCTGCCGTCGGCATAGAGTTCTCTCTGATTGAGGAACAGCGCACCAACACCAAGTTTCTTGCAAAGCTAGGCAAGAATGGCCGTGAGATTTTTGAATGTTTGAAACAAGTTTACGGAGACGCCTTTCCACATTGACTTCTGAGTGAAATATTGAACAAATTTGGGTTTGTGTTCTTAAAGACCGTTGTATTACTGAGGATCTGTCAATCTTTAAAACAATTGTTGACAAAATTCTGACTGAAAAACTTAGATTAAAAAACTTTTTGGCTCAAAGTTCAATTACCGTGACAGAACACCCGTCTTATTTACCCGATTTAGCCCTTTGCGACTTCTTCTTGTTCCCAAAATGCAAAATGGTGCTTTTTGGGTGGCACTTGGGGGATGTGGAAGCCATCAAGGCAGCTATGACACGGCAACTAAAGAGCTTCACAACTGAAAACTTTCAGCGATCTTATCAACAGTGGAAACGGCGTTGGCAGAAGTGCATCATGTCTTAGAGGGAGTACTTTGAAGTGATTATTCCACTTTTATACGTATTTTCCGGACAAACCTCGTATTTATGCTGTAATTTATGAAAGCTGATTAGATTAAGCACAGTTGATTGTGACAACATAACCACGCAATTCGATAAAATGTTAAAAATTATTTTTATAAATTTAATAGAAATACTTGATATTTACTTTGCGTTATTAGCAATTTCTGACAATTATCTACTATGCCAAACTTGTTTTTGCGGTAGCATTATTATAAATAGTTTTGCGGTTATCAAACTAAACGAACCGTTACTTTAATTGGCTTTTATGAATTCCAGCATTAGTCTATACATCACATAGCATCACAATGTTAATGTCAGATTTGTTGGGTTATTTGGCTTGTACATACAAAATAGACATCTGTTGAAATATAAATAGAATATATGAAATTAAGTATTATTGTTTAGCCATCATATAATTTTATGAAATTGAATCTGTCTATGCTTATGCATTATATTTTAAATTAGAGTATATTGCATCAAGCATATGGACTGCCAACCGATAAATTATATCCTTTAAAGCTGCCAATAAAATTAAAAAAATTACTGTAACCTCTTTAATTTTGTTAGTAAAACTTCGGCAACTCTCGTTTTTTGCGTTTAATATTTGTTGCGCAATTCCGTTATTTCCCCTTTACGAGCAGCTGCTCTATCCATACCATGTACAGCGAGTACAGGCCTTAAATTTAACTGATCATCAGGCACGTTTGGTTTTTTGTTTCTGGTTTCTACTCAAGAATGCTGAAAACCCCCAGTTTTTTGTCAAAATTCTTTTTACTGATGGTTTCATCAGTTCACACGAAATGGAGTTGATAATTTTTATAATGCACATTGTTGGGCCAACAAAAATCCTCATGCTGTAATTGAGTGTGGATATTAGACACGTGTTTCATTAAACATTTGGATGGGTATTGTAGGCGACAGGTTTTTAGGTTTTGTTGTTTTACCATACCGATTAACAGGCGGTGCTTACCTTATCTTTCTGCAAAACACAATGTATGATTTTTTGGATGACATTCTTTTCGCCCACAGGCAACAAATGTGGTTCCTGCTTGATAGTGCTCTAACTCATTTTTTGATTGCCGTTAGAGAGCATTTAGACTAAATTTTTCCACATAGGTGGGTAGGAAGATACGGACCAGTTTCTTGGTTAGCAAGATCGCTTGATTTAAACCCTCTTGACTTTTTTCTATGGAGATATTTAAAATCATTTGTGTATGCTACTTCTGTACATAGCTTTGAGGAGCTGCAGTTAAAAATTAATAAAAAGTGATAATAAATCCGAGCCAATAAGGGAGTTTTAGAAATAATACGAATGTCTTTTAGACAAAGATGTCGTGCCTGTTTGGAAATGGAAGGAGGCCATTTTGAACATCTTTTTTAACTTTGTTTTTGTAAAGTTATATAAAAACAAATAATGTTCCATATCTACAAAACCGTTGCTATGACAACTCAAGTTTATTAACACTTTTTTGTTTGTTGCGGTTTGTACTATCACCTTCTTAAATATTTTACATTTTTTTTTAAACCCTGTATATAGTTTCAATATGCCATTTATAATTATTTTTGTCTTGAAAAAGTTACATTACTACATCAAAATGAATTGTGGGATTTTCCAACATTGATATGTTGATTCTTTTTTGACCTTTTGATTTTTGACTGTCCTGCTTTCATTAAAGTAGATTATCTACATTTTCCGTATCTGGTAAAAAATCTAGATCACTAACACTGTTATTAATCTTCGAGTTTTTTTTTATACAATCTTCTATTTTACTGCCAGAAATTTACTACTACTAATTCTTCGTCAGTGTAGTAGCGTATTTTTTTCTGTATCATATTAGATAACGCTATTACAAATATATACCGTTTGTGCTCAAATTACTCAAAACGTTTCTGTGTTACAAATGTGCACACGCCTACAAATTGATAAACATAAAAAAACGTTGCATATTTAGTATGGTTTTGCATTAGACCTTTTCTACTTGAAGTTGACTTTACAATTTTTTAGTAGTACACGTAACATTTACGTACGTATTCTGGGGTTAATGCAAATATATTATTAAAAAAATAACCAAATATCAATTTATTACAACAAATTTATTTAATAATAAAAAAATTTAAATGTAGTTTTGAATCTTTTAAAAAAAATTATAATGTTGGTTGAAAAAATGTTTGCCAAAGGTAAAAATAACAGTGGTGACTTAGTATAATGCTACAATTGAAAATGTACTTTACATAGGTGGTACTTTTAGAAATAAGACAATAGTGACTGTTTCCTCTAAGATTACTTTTCTAGGAAGTTTAGAGATTGCGGTTTCATCCAGCAATTGCCAAGGACTTTAAAATGAAGATCCAAATATGTATCAATAGCGGCTGAAATGGCTTTTGTAGTATGTTGCATGTAGCAAGTCCGAGTTTTATTAGGCTTTGTTTTGCTGGCAACACTGACGTTGCAGGTTATGTAATCACAATAGTCCAGAATTTGCGTTTCCACCTAAACGACAAACGTCGTTGATTCTGAGAACAAGGTTTGTAGTATTTTTGAGTTTCCTCAGCAGGTAAATCCAAAGACTGGCGTCTAAATCTATTGTCTAAGTTGTATTAGAATATTGGGATTGCATTTTTTTTAAGTAGATTGCAAATAAGATTAATAAATTTGCTACTATGATTGGTAGGTTGACATTGGCGTAGGTTATTAGTTGTCTATGTTAGTCTGGGTTTTGATTTAACTCTGGCCTATTAAAGTTGATCATGACCGGTATTTTGGGTTGGAATACTGGTGTTCTGCAGCTTGGAAATGAGATTGCCCGTTTTGTGTTGTGGGGTTGTTCTTTTAACTGACAAAAAAAGTTTACTTAAGGGTAATTTTACGATAGTTTGGACAATTTTCTCAACATCGACATTTCCGATTTTACTCAAATTTTGTACACATGTTTGAGGTATCAAAGTATGACGATTTCTAAGCAAATCCAGTTTTTTTTTTTAAATTTTTGCAATCAAATTGTTTCAGGAGTATCAAATCCAAATTTAAATTTCTGGGTGTAGCGGAATCAAAGATATCAATTTTTAATAAAATAGTAATTTTCACTTTTTACATTGGAAATTTTAAAAAACCAAGCACGGGATCGTGTTTTTCGGAAAATTTCTTCTTTTCACTTTTGAATATGATTTTTGATTATTTTTTATTTATTTACAGCAGAAAGACTAAAAGAAGACAAGAGATAAATTAAAATAGCCGCTATTTACACTGTATTGCACCTAGAGATCTAAAATTATTTTCCAAACTATCGTAAAATTACCATTAAAGCTTCTGCTTTTTTAAATTTTTGTTGCTTTTTAGGAACGTTTAAATCTTACTTTTAACAAAGAATCTGGTTGGCTGTGATTAGTCTAGTAGGTCTTACAAAATTTAAACTATTTGAAGTTGAGGTTTAAGCTAAGATATTTAGCAGTTGTGTTTTAGCTGTCCGGACATGTCAGCATTGCTATACTCTCATAGGATTGGTATAAGTACATAGGTTTTTTTTTAAAATACTTTTTTTAGCATTTTTTTTAGGTAATGCTAATGTTATTTTGCGTGTTATTGCAAGTAAATATACAACATAGATGCGTGTACCAATAAACTGGCACAAACTGAGAAAGTAATTTAAAAAAAATGGATTATCTAGTTTAAGACCAATGTCGTAAAATTACTGAAAGTTTTTGAAAGGAAAAGAATTGAAAAAAATCAAAGCTAGCAACCCCTAGAGCTACAAATAGAAGAAAATAAATATGGAAAGTTCTTTGTTTTTAATCGCATCTATGTATTTGCGAAATAAACTGGTTTTATTAAAGCGATGCCCGTCAGTAAGCGTAATACTTCATGTATTATGTTTAGTGTCCACTTGGTCAGATTGTCTCTAAACAAATTCTTTTAACAAGTAAAAGAAACAGTACATCTAAAGCCTAATTGTTTGTGACAACAATTATTTTGTTTGAAAGAATCTGGTTAAGGAGGAGGTTGGTTTGATTTTTGGATTTTTTTTTTATTAATTTTTTAATGAATTTTTTAACATTGAATTAATGTTTTTATTAGAAACTAGAAAAAAATATGAGTGCAACTTGTGCCAAAATGCCCTACAATGCGGAGAAGAATAACAATTTAGAAGATCTTGGGTTTCTAAATCATAAACGAAAATGTTTTGTACTCTAGTGTAGTAATAAGTTTTCTTTTTCATATTTTTTTACCAAGACATCTTTTTTTTAAACTAACTTTTGTTGTAGCGTTGGTTAGTTGTTTCATGTATATTTTGGCACAGTGTGCTCTTAGAGGTTGTGGTATTGTGTTTATTATTGTGTTGGTTTACAAGACACTTACTCTATGGTTTCTATGTTAAGTACTGGTTTGTACTAGAGCGTTGGTTTTTTGTCTTTTGCCTACTTCTGGCGCTGTGATTTTGTTTTTGATTAAAAAACACTTATCTATGTTATTTAAAGACGTTTTGGTGGTTTGTATTATAAATTCTTAAACATGTTTTTGTGAGCTTGGTGATAAAGTTGAATTTGCTCTTTAAGATTAAAACTTTTTTTGTGTTTTAGCGTTCTTATATGTCAAGCTTTGTTTAAAAAATTTTGCAAACCAATTTGGCAGCTAGTTTATATTAAGTTTTAAATATACAGGTTTAAAAAAAAGCACATTTGAGCAGCAGCATTTTTTAAGTTATAGGATGTACCAGTTTGTGATTGGTTTAATCATAGTGTTCATTAAGAGCCAAGGCAATTCCATGTCAAAAATTTCTAATAAACTAAACTTTACTCAGTCGTGGTTTTAAATTCCAATAAATATTATAAAATCTTAATAAAAATCAGGTAGAAAGGAGTTTTATACTGTAATAATTGTACAAAATATCCACATAATTTCTGTGTACATATTTTAGTTTTTTTCAAAATAATGTCTTTTAAGAAATTTACGTTAAGTACAAACTTTTAAAACTTAGTTTTAGGATATTCTGCATAAACAAAGAAAATAATCTTGACAAATTTAGGTTGGGAGACTATGCTGATAAAAAAAAATCATAAATTTTGTTTTAGACGGAAATTCTCTTTCAAGACTATTGTATTAACTATTTCTTAATGTTTAAACAATTTTTAACATAATTATAAATGTCAATAGGTACATTCTCGTAATTGCGCAATTGCACAAATTTTGTTGTCAAAATACCACAAACAACTCATGATTACCTTGTACACATCCTTATTTCATCAGCGGTATAGAATGTAATAGACTTGACTAGCAATCTTTGTTTGAAGAGCCGTCTGACACGAAACTGATTTCAGTGCTTATTTCAGTACAATTATTTTACGAGCCAATTTCTTAATTATTTAGCAAGCTTTTAAGCAATTAATTTAAACAGGTTCTAATTTTTTTGATGAAATCTTACTAAATAATTGACACATAAATCCGTCAAAGCATAATTATATGGCGATGGACATGGATTATAAAATTATTTTTTACAAGTGTTGCATACAATAGAGTCAATTTCTTATATTTTATAAACCAACTAAATGCACCGTGTTGTGTTATGCTATCTCTCACATTTAATTTATATTGCAGTAAGCGGCAAATTTATTTTTGCAGCCGCTTGGCATTATCAAATTTCCTGCTTACAAGAAGGATAGACAATAATAATTTTATCTAGTTTATAAAACACATAAACTGTATTATAGCTAACTTGCAAAAAAAGATAAATTGAAATCGATTTTAAGGATTTGGAAGGTTTGCACTTTTCTTAAAGTTAACAGAAAACAAATTATAAAAAATTAAACAAAAATAATTCTGATATCTTATTAAAAATGTTTAAAATTTAACAAGCAAAACATTATATTATTATAATGTTAATGCTATTTATACGCGCTTGCAATAAACGCTCTTATTTTTTACACACACATAAATCGTCATCAATTCAGTTAATTTAATTCTACTGGGAGCTTTTTTCATATAAAGCTATTAGAGGATATACTACCAAAGCTAAAAGCTATTATATACAATTTTCAAAACCCTTAACAGTAATTACAACAATAGATAGCAAATGCGCACACAAAAACGTCTAAAATAAAACTGGCTACCGCAAAAGGTTTTTGCCATTATACTCTCTTCCAAATTAATATGGGTTCAGATAAATTAAATTACGAACTAAATCATGATAAATTACTTAATTTATTTTATATAAATATATTTTTATTATATTTCAGGCATTTGAAGAGTTGGAAGATTTATTAGCCGAATACAATATCTGCATAGCAGTCAAGGAAAAGCTGGTGAAGGATTCTGGAGTAGCGGACAAATCTGCTTACGACAACATTGTTCAAAAACTGCTCACAAAGCCCAGGGCCAGGGGTAAGTTCAATCAATTCAATTTTCCTTTTCGTTTGCATTTTCTCTATTCAGTTTATAGAGCAACTTATCTATACAACAAAAAATAAAAATGAAGCCAATCCATAATATAGAAAAATATATTTTTTTATATAAACGTATATTTAAAGATATATTCTGCAACAATTATCTATTCTTTAAAAGTATATGCAAATTGCATCCTCTTAGCGACTTGCCTTTTATTCTAAAAGGTTTGTTAATTGCCGCATTTACTTATAGCTTAAACTTGGGAGTAACTAGTTACATGTTTCCATCAGAATTTCAAAGTATGTATCAACATTAAAAGAGGGGCAAATGCAAGTTAATCAAAGAGAACGCAGTTTGTGTTTTATTAATTAGTGCTGAAGCAAGTTCCTTTATTTTCTCTTTTGTTCTGAATATATTATATTATTTACAATGGTAATTTTGGAATTGTTTATAAACTTTGCAGAATTTCATTTGAAATGAATGAATGAATTTAATTATGATCATTTATTATAATTTTAAGTGTTTTGTTAACAAACAAATTCAATTTAATATGAATATGTTTATTGGTACTATTGTAATATGCAAATATTGTTTATAAACGTTTGTGATTGGTTAATTTGCTCTACAGTGTATGTTGCAATTTGCATGGATTTTACATTTAGCTGATAGCGAAACTTACAAATAAGGGGAAGCAAAATAAGCATTTTATCTGAAAGTTATTGCGTTGTTGTCTCGGTTGTAGTCATTTGAATTTCTATTATGTAATAATTCGTGGTCCTTTCACGTGGAAATACCATTAGAGTTATATGCAACTCGACACGTTTTAATTGAAAATTTGGAAGTTGGTTTAGTCTTATAATGTTAATTTAAGTTTGTTTTAAATTTGCTTTGAACATGTTTTAATATATCTACATATAGTTACATGACACTTTTGCAATGATTATCTTTTCTAATCACTTTTTATTTTTAGTTTATTTAAAAAAATTAATATAAATATTTAATACTTTATGAGTGTGAATAAGATGGTAATGTTATTTTTCAATATTACTTGTGTAAGAAATTCAAAGTTTGGCATAAGTATATTGATTTTAAGTGCAATTTCTACAAGTAAACACGCTTAAAACATATATGCAGTAAGCCAGAACGTTTAGGTCTTCTTGGAAGGCATTATTTAGTAAGAATTTTTTTAAGTAAGGTAACATTTTTTTGTTTAGTATATAAAAAGGCATAAAAGATAAGAACAATACAAGTAATATAACGCTTATCTTGCTCATCTGAATAAAAAGAAAAAAGATGCATAAACTTTCTTTAAAATTAGCAGAAATGCAAATGTATATAAAACTATGTACAAAAATTTGTTAGTTGATTTGGATCTTTGAATTGTCTACAGGTTTTTTGGCAAGCAGAATTGGCGTCCTTAGCCTTAGTAGCCCCAAGCTTGATTTGCTTTGTTCCAATCCAGTTTGTTTATTGTCATGTGGCAACTTTTTTTAAATTTTTGGCTCACGAGGTTTTATTAGGTGTTTTAATTTTCAGTTAAGTTTGGTAGTTTTATTAGCACTACCTACCAACAAAACTAAACAAACATCCTTCTATTTACCATTACAGTATAGAATTGGTGAATTTAATAACTTAACCTTAATTTTGACGGACCAGCCGCGTATCTATGCAGTACAGCCGCAATTTTATATGCAAAAACTACACTAAGCGATATAATTTCTGTACTATGATGCCTGCTTGCCAACTTGATTTCTTTAATCTAAAAGCTTTTCAGTTATCATTGTTCTCAATTGTTTTAAAGCCAACATTAATAAACAACTGCATCACCGGTCCAACCCGACTTGAGACATTAGGCAACTGACATATGGAACATCTAAAAATATTTGGCATATATTTAAAATGGAAGAAAAAATGAACAGATTAAAAATAAAACGTTACTGCATCCTCGTTTATCAATAAAACTAAGCAAACGATTTTCTATCCACTATTACAGAAACGCGATAGTTAGTGAGTTTAGTGAATTACACACCAGCTCCATACTAAAAGTTTGTAATAATTTGATTATTATAGTAGTGTTTAAGTTTTTTTTAATGTAATATTTTTATACTAGAACCTGTCTGAAGATAACCTGTTTTGTTATTGAGCAAGAAAAGAACTTGCTCTCAGTACATCAGTCAAAAACGATCAACCACTATATCTAAATTTTAACAGATTGTTGGTTGTTTGACTACATAATACTTCTGAAATACTACTTTTCTTACGCCAAAGGCACAATAACCAGCTTGTGTGTAGTACAAATATTTAGTAAAATTTTTCACTTGGCGTTTATATGCAAGTTATGGTGTAAGCTTAACCTTTAATTACTTTTTTTAGAAATTGCTCCTTACATTTCTTCTTTTCTGTTTCTATCTAGAGTACAATCTTCTATATCTATCTATATTCAAACATCACCTCAATTGAATTAACTTGCAATTATATCCGCAAGCCTTTTTTGTTAAAGTGTTAACATTCTTCTATAATTGTAAAACTGTAATGTATTTTTCTTAGATTTGTGACCAATACCATATACCAAGATAGTTTGTTGCCCCTTTAGATTTAATTTTTAAATTTGTTATTATAATATTACACTTTTTGCTTTACTTTTTGCAATTTTTAATTTGTTCTTCTTTCAATGCCTTTGAGCGTATTACTAGCTTTATACACTAAATCTTTGTTTGATTTAGATGTTACAACTACCACTGAGTCATCAACAACTTTTATCTGTTTTTTTCTTTGGGTTTAGATTTAATTTTTTAGTAACAATTTTGTACCAAAGTTATCATACATTGTTTTTTATGTTTTTTTTGCATTTATTATTTTAAATTTATAATTGTTTTTTGTTATCTTTTGCACTGCTTTTACAAAGTAATTACTGCATATTTCAACATTAATTAATTATTTCATGTTAATTCTATACTCTTTACTGTATTTCTTAGCTTGGAATATGCATCTTGCGCTACGGGCATGTTTGCTCTGTAGCTTTTCCTCAATTTCTTTAGGTTTTTGTGAATTCTTTCTATTTTGGTTTTCTATACACTTGTTTACTCTTATAATGTTTCTTAAACTATTTGATTTTTATATTCATTCATTATTATTTTCCTTGTGGTACTTATCAAATTTCTAATACTCCAGATTTCATCTGGATGTCTTTTGCATAGTCTTCCGCTATTGCCAGGTCTATCTGTTTTCTCTTTTTTTCAACCTAGTTCTTTTGGGCTGTTTAATTTTGTATTGAGTTGACTTTGCAATTTTTTTTTATTTTTAATGGGTTTTTTCTCCTTGTACTGTTTTCTACTTCAAATTTTAAATTTTGTTAATTTAGAAGTAAGTCTTAATATTTTTGTTTCATCTTCTCTATCAGCTTTTTCCAAGTTAGAGCTTTTTGTATCTACTGTTTTTCATCTTGCTACCCGTTTCGATGCTTTCTTTATCTTTTTTCATTGTTCTCTGTTTTCTTGTCGGTAGATTATTCTCTCCAGAAAAAGGATATTACATGTTTTATGCTATTTTTTCCGGGAAACTAACATTTTATCTGTTGACTCTTCCATTTTGAAATAATTTTTATGTCTTAATTGACAGGATGTTTGTCAACTTTTTTTTGAAATTGGGATTAATAAAGATTAGGTACTTGATACATGAAATAATCTAGTTAGGAATAATTTTTATTTAAAAGATAACGGCCTTCTGTGCAGTTTTGTTTAGTCTACTTGAGTTGTTTTATTTAACTCTACTACGTCTCGTTACCGAGAAAGGCCTTATTTGTCACCCGGGGACGCGCCATATATTGGTGGAGGTCAGAAAGATCCCCCTCTGCATTAGAGGATTCTAGCAAACTTTTTTTGGATTTGAAAACATTTGCTGAAATTACTTTCGTTAACTCCCGGACTCAGCTCAACTTTCAGACTTTTATCGAAAAGCAAATTAGCAACAATTGGCGCTCTACGTATGATGCTTATTTTAAGGCAACTTCAACCCTACAATACATGCATCTAATAAAAAAAAATTAAATACTAGATTTTGTGTGGTTAAATGTAAAAAATAGCTTTAATTTTTTTTTTTTTTAAACTAACAAAAAATAGATGAAACAAAAAAATGCTGTCGAATACGCTGGAGCCACTTTTTGAAACAATATTAGACAATACTTTTATGTCATTACTGAAACGTTGCCTATGCAAGTGGAATACCACATCGAAAATTGCTTAGTGTATTGGCAGTCAACACCGCAGCCAGAAAATTTTCAAGGTGCTGGAAACCGCTGGGATCGTAAGGCCTTTAGTTCAATTAACAGGCTGGACAAAAATCTGGTTTTGCTAAAAATTTGTATGCATCAACGGATAGCTAATGACAGTACTAATTGATAGTAGGAGTAAAGCAAAGGTTAACAAAAGGAGTACTAGAATGAGCAATTTGTACGTTATTCCTAAATTGAACACAAGTATCATTTTGGTTTCACCGTGACTAGCAGACAAAAATGAGCTTCAAATATGGTTGCCGTCACATTCACTTGAGCAATGAAACTTGTTTTTTACACTACTACAGCAGACCCATCTACAGCGCTGCTAAGCAGGAGTTTATTGACTTACCACTCAACAATTTATTGAGCAAAAACAAGTTAAAAAATTGAAGTCAATGTTTTTAGACATTTTTGGTAGAACCGTTCTATTTAATTTACGATTAATAACTGTGTACATATCGTAATTATTAAAAAACGTCAAAGCTCTTCCGTTTTAACTACGCCACCTAACGATCCATAAGATGCTATATGGTTTTGGCATAAGATATTAATAGCCAAAGGCTGCAGACACTTGACAACTTTTACTATCACTACTACTTATTATCCGTTGATGCCATTAAGACTCAAAATAGCGCCAACTACGTTTTAAAAATTGTTGTGTTAGTGGATCTCGACATCATAGAAGTATTTTTTGCAGACTTGATACGATTTAACTGAAACATTTTTGACTACGACTCTAAGAATATTGGTTCCGCTGCAGCTAGATTAGTATTGACAACTTTTGTAAACGCAACTCTAACCAAAGTAGCAAATTGCTCTACCATGTTTTTAAAATATTTAAAACTTACAACAAGTTTCAAAGCTTTCTGGGAGTGGCAATAATTTTCTTGCGGGCCTAAAAACTAAAACCGCTTGGTTTTAGACGTCAAAAATACATTCAGCAAATTAATGCCGCTTTGAATTGGACCCTGAAGCTAAAACTGCTAAAACTTGTGCTAAAGTATTATTCTACAACAGTACGTAAGCGATTTATGTTTTTGGGCAGTTTTTTATTAAAAAGAAATAGCCTTCTTTTTAATAAAAAACTGAAAAAATAAAATCAAAATTAAAGCTAAAATTGTGTTGTTGTGTGGGTCTTCAAAATGTAGAGGGATCACCTAGAGTAGAGGATAGTTTTTTAATATTAAGAACCAACAACTAGACACAGATTCCAATTGTTTCAAGTTTTAGATTTAAATTAATAATTTATTAAATATTTTTTTAATTTTTATTTATTTATTTATTAAATTATGAACAAAAAATTTAAAAAGTTGTACAAAAATAAAATGCTGGATTGGGCGCTACAGAGTTTACAGCATTTATTATTCTGTTCATTCGTGCATTTAGTCCTTAATTACTGTGCGACCTAACACATGTGCCACACATAGTTTCCATTAACATCCAAAAGCTTTTGTGTTTTTGAAGCTGCGATCGTTTGTCGTTCTCAACTAGAATACACCAAAATGATATTGCAAAAAATTTGCGAAAAAGGATGTATGTTATTAGATATAGTACCTTGTCTACAAACCGGCGGGACAGAATAAACTTGTGGTACTACCGCAAATACAGCAAAATCTGTTAGAAAACAAGTTGGTCAAAAACAAACAAACAAATTATAAGAATTATATTGGCTTGGCAAACAACATACTATAAATAAAGCTTATTAACTGTAAACACGATATTTTACTATCAAATAATCTTATCAAATAATGGATTTTAATCTAGACAAGTAGAAGAAATAAAAATGAGAAATTGGCATTAATTTAAATCACTTGCGCAACTGCAAGGTGTAATACACTGCAAGTCAACTTATTAAAAGCAATCATATCTTTCCTTTTAAAACCACAAATATGTCACCAACAAATTGCAGCAGCTAGCCGCACTTTACTGTTATCACAAAACTTTAGCGCCTACTATTCTGAAGGACTGCAGGACTAGTTTTTTTTGGAAGTTTTAACATCCAAACATATCAAGTTCTATTGCACTACGACCTAAGTTATCGCATTATGAAGTTAACCTGATTTACAGATTTTTATCGAAAAACATTTAACGTGATCAATTGGCGTCCAAGATATACATTGAGCGTGGGAACGACAAAATAGCTGGTCGACATCAAAATTTAAGCGGTTTATAGTTTGTACAAAAAAACTCAAGACTAAACAAAAGCGCTGATGATTATGTGAAAGCATTAGATTTAGTAATCGTTTTTTGTATAGTTTTTAATCAGTTTTAACTATGTTTTGTAAAGTTTATTGTTTCTAGTCTATATGTTGCCACTGAAACTATAGAAAAGTCATTCACTTTTTTTTAGATTTATTGGTATAATGTTATTCTTGAGGATGTATTTGAGTTTGCTAAAAAATGTTTATGTAAGTCTAGCTACATTTGCAGCTTAGTTTGCCTTCTCTAACTTGATTGTGTGGCCTAGATACGTATGTTGCTCAACACATTTTATGATCATGATATCTAACAAGATGTGAGGATTTTTCGAGTTTATTATGTTTGTCTTATTGATTTTTATTTTTGAGTACCTCCTTTGATACTTCATTGAATTGTTGCAGCGTTTACATTGGCTCTATGAATTTTTTTTGCAATTAGTACGATGTCATCTGTAAAACAAAGATGATTGAAGTATACACTGTCAATATTTAACCTGTTTCTCATTGCATTTTTTTAACGTTTTCTAGGCTAAGATTAAATAGTTTTTGCAGGATCTGCTACCTATCTTTATTTTGTTACTGCTTGATTGTTAAGTGTAATGTTGCGTTTTTATAGATGTTTCTAATTATAACAGCATACATTAAGATAAAGGTACCGAAATATGGGGAGCTTTTGTGAGACGACCGCCTAAAAAGAGAACGAACGAACGATGGGAGGGGTTCTAGAGTAGACAGAAGTGGTCGCATCGGCATGATCCGATGTTACATTTGGATGCATGTTTTGTAGTGTTTGTTCCGTTTCTGTTACTACTACTTAATTTAACATTATTATTTACCTATACAATAAAAATAATTATTAATTTTAATAAAGAATAAATATGTATAATGCATATAATACATATTATTTTGTCCAATTTTCTATAGATATTGAATGTTAAACTAGCTTAGTTATAGAGCGTTAACGTAGCACGCCAACAGTTCGGAGTTCGATTCCCGATTATGACTAAAATAATAACTTGCTTTTTATCCACCGGGGTGATTCAGAAGTCACCTAATAAGCCGTTGGTTCTATCAACCCTCTTCGTCGTAAGACTTTTGGGGCGATGTAAAATAGCTGTAAAACGCGCAATAAAGAAGATATTGCTAAATAGTAATTTTGTTATTATGTAACAAGAACGACAATTTTTTGTAGAAATTTTTGTTTTCAATCAAACAAAATAAAAAATCATTATTTGAAGTTTTGAAATTTTCAATTTGTTTTGTTTTTTTTTTGTCAATCTAACAAAAGCTATAGAAAAGTTAAAAAATATGATTTTTATAACTTTTTTTTTATTTTGAAAATTTTATTTTTTTAAATTTATTTTGCAAATTAAATATTATTATTTTTTTTTTTAAACTTATATTATTTTTTAGAGTGCTGCAATGGATTTCGGCGCCCTTGCTTGCTTCTAAAGTAAAGTAACACAAACATCTTTAGCTAGCAGTATATACCTTGCTTACTTCTAGAAATGTGCATAGAGAATAGCCCCGTATAATATTATTATTGACTATAATATTATTATAATATGACTATATCAATGCTTTGCCCATGCAAACACGAAATCACGCCGACAATATATTCACACGTGGTCGTCTTTTATAAGATTCACTGAAATTTGTCGAAGCGCTACATGCGAGCAACGCGTGAACTAAATTACGACGCGCGCTTCCAATTATTATTAATATTTAACTTTGCAAATAACTTCAATCATTATTAACATATAAATTTGAATTTTGGAATTGATACTCAAGTAATTGTTTTCTAGAGCATGAAACCAAAATAATTTTTTATAGTAAATTTATTCATTTAAAAACAATATAAACTTTTGAATATTTTTTTTTTATTTATACCTTTTATTGTTTATTTCTAGATATAAATTTTGTTTTTTTAAATTTGTTATGAATAATACATTTTAAAAAATTTGCGAATTACGAACTAGTGTAAAAATTCCCTGCTTTTAAGTCTATTTTATTGCTTCCTATGGCTTTTAGAATTCAAAATTCTCTATTGAATCGATCGTTTTGTAAAAATTTACAAAAGCATTGGATCATTGTACTCCATAGTGTGCATAGTATTTATAAGTGATCTATGGTGTTGTATCCGCTAAAGAAACCGATCTCTTTTAGTAGCTAGTTTTGTAAGTCGATTGCAGACAAGTTTTGTGAATAATTTCTAAAAGTATGATAACAATTAAATGGGTGGTAATTTTTGATGTTTGGTGTGTTACATATTTTGAATCGAGTTATGGCCTTCGTATTGCACTATCTTTTAAGGATTGTGCCATTTTGCATATATTTGTTTAGCAGAATCAACTACGCTACTACCCAGCTTTGGCATCTCTGAAATAATAAGATCTTATCTTGGATATTTAATATTTTTTATTTTTACGATGGCTGTAATCTTATTTTTTGATTTGATATTTAAGGTATCCCTTTTGATCCATCATTCAGTATCTTGAAACGTAGTTAGTTATGGCGCCGTGTCAAGTCTATTAGATGAATATAGGTTGGCTAATTTAGAGATTTATTTCAAGTTTTGCACTACTATTTCTTGCTTGTTTTTAAACTTGGTTTTTCTTGTTCTTCCTGTATAGTGTACCTAGTTATCTTGTGTTCTATGTTTTTTTTGCCTAAGAAACTTACGCTTTTTTAGTGACTTTTGGACTTTTTTGATGTGTTATGTGTCCGAGGTTTAGAGTGGTGGTTTTTGCCAAGTAAGAGATTGTCCAATAACGTTTCATTTAATGTGTTTTAATTCTTTTTCGCATCTCATTGTGCGTATATTGTGTATTGCCATAAATATTGTTTTTCTTTTACAGTTTTTAATCATAGTCTTGGACTTACTGTCTTTTGGCAAATTTTTGCCGTCTTTAGAATTTGTTGGGCTGAATGACAAGTCAGTTCGAGATTTGGAACTCCATGCTCTCTTGTGGTAGGTATGGTGTATAATTTGTCATTTTTATGGCTGTTTGCAGCTGCCCACGCTGAGTCAGACGCTGCTTGAGTTTACTATAGTTTAGCCTGCACGGCAATGCAGTTGTCCAGGCTGTGGCACGTAGAGCCATAAGCACCCAGCTCTACGTGTATCAGTTGCTCTATAACAGTTGGTGTGACCAATCTTGACTAATTTTGTAGCGTAATCCTACAACCAGTGCAATAATAATGTAAACAAAAACAAAAAAAACATATAATTTATTTTAAAAATTGTTTTAAAAATTATATCTATTTTGTCACATTTTTATTTGATGCGAAAAGATAAGTAATATTAAACTAACAACTCATTAGAAGCAAATATTTTAAAACTGGTATACAATGTTTAAATATGGTTTAGTTTTTGTATATACATTTAGCGACGATTGGTTAAAAAAACTTGTAATTACTTGTACAGGGAATTTATAAATGAATGGGATTATGTAATCACTTTAAATATGCCGTCTTTTTTAAATTGTTTACTATACTACACATGTTTTTATATGTTTGCTTGACAGCTGTCAAAGTTGATCTGTCAAAACAAATAGTATAGTAAACAATTTAAAAATAGCGGCACATTAAAAGTGATTACATAATCCTATTCATTTATAAACTCCCTGTATATTTATACATTCATTTTTATCAATATGTTTTTTTTTTTCTAGAAATTATCCAAAACTTTTGTTAAATTGATTTAAAAATATAAAAAACATTCTTTTTGTTTAGTCAACACATTGTAAATAATGATTTGTTATGTTTATAAAAAATATTCTGGCCTCAGAGGACTACCAATTTACGTATATCTATCCAAGTTTATGTTGATTTAGGATACCTTGCTATATACAAACAAATGACAAGCTAATTGATTAACATTGTCTTTGATCAGAACCCATCTTACTTTAAGCATAAAAGAACAAAATTAAAAAGGTAATCAACGCAATAAATCGTTTCTGTAAATATTTAATAAACATATTAATCAAACCAAGGAATATGTAACATATAATGTACATCATACTGAATAATTTTAATTAAAATTACGTGGCTATTTTATGCTAATATAAACCAAACCATTAAAACGCAAAAATAATTAGCCCATCAATAAATGTTCTATAATTAGTAAACTAATTAAACTTTTAAATTATACTAAATTTAATACAATAAATTTTGTGTAATGCAATAAATGTTATTTACATTATTATTCTTATTACAAATGCGTTTTATGTAAACATCTGCATAAATCAGTTAATAAAAAAATGATTATTTTTATCTGGCCAGCAGTGCATACATTACTTTGCTCGTCTGTATTGCGGAAATATATTGCAGTTGTAGTGGCGAATAAATTCTTAAAATCTGCGTGATTTATGTAGCGGAAAATATGGAATTTATTGTGCAAGGTATGCTCAGCGCAAATATTAAATCGGGCATGTTTTATATTAAGTTCAGGTTCCGTTGCAGTATCCTATGAAGGAACTAATTAACATCGGAGATCTAATTTACTGCGGAATAATTTAATGCAGAGATAAATTGCATGAGTTTTTATTTAGTATTCCGTTAATGTAAACTACAAATAATTTTTAATAAAAATGTTATTGCAGATATTAAATCAGTTTTATTAAATAAAATATTAAGATTGAGCCAAAAGAATAATTTATGTTGATTTCTTTGTAATTTTATAATATTTTAAGATTAGCGGATAACTATATATACTCCGCTTTAACCCATGAGTACCTATAAATTCTAAAGATGCTTATACAGGGAGTTTATAATTGAATGGGATTATGTAATCACTTTAAATATGCCGCCTTTTTAAAATCGTTCACTATAGGCGCGTTCGTTTCGCCAATATCACTGAAATTTTGATCACTTGGTGATGACCTAAAATATTACTGAATTATTGTTTAACATGATACATAACAAAGAACGACCAATTTCACCTTATCTCAAATTGTTTTATTCATTACTCGCCATATTTTTAAATTTATGTCACCGAATTTGTTTAATTTATCATCACCAAGTGATCAAAATTTCAGTGATATTGGCGAAACGAACGCGCATTATACTACATATGTTTTCGTATGTTTGCTTGACAGCTGTCAAAGTTGATCTGTCAAAACAAATAGTTTAGTGAACAATTTAAAAAAAGCGGCACATATAAAGTGATTACATAATCCCATTCATTTATAAACTCCCTGTAGATAAACGTACATGTTCAAAGATGTAATCACTAGCATGTACACAAAATCTTAGTTATATTTGTCAAACATCTCTTATTCTTCCCTAGCATTGATGAAATGAGATACAACGATTTTTACGCGCATACTGTATTGCTAATTCTGCTAGAGGTGCAAACAGTAAAGAGATGAGATTACAAAAAACCTTCATGCAACTTGAATTAAAGTTTTTCATGTCAAAATCTAAACCAACGTTGGAGTAAAGGTATTTCAATACTTGATTATTGTACGACCTACCAGAGCAAAGATTCCTAACGACATATTTTACAATAACAAGTTAGGGTACTTTATGCCTAGTCATTAACAAAGGTTAGAAAACATGTTCAATCAACATGACTAGCATACATTCATTTGACTGAAACAATCTTTCTGTGTATGCGTATGCACTTCACCTTCCAGGTAGTGTAGTGGTTAGGTTAGGTTAAGTTAGGTTAGGTTAGGTTAATAGGTTTCTGGTTCAGAAAAAATAAGTTATGAGTATGACTTCTTTTGAATAAGAAGAAAAATTTTAGTAGGTCCTATGTACGTACGTACGTTAATTAATAATTTAGAATAAAATTTTTGGATTTGCGTCAAAATTTCTAGATGAAGTAATCTTAACTTCTGGCATCGGTGATTAGACCTGCACCAAAAATAGATTGACGTTAAATATAAATTAACTAACTAAACTTCTATTCATTATTGTTTAATGTCTATAACTCATATTTAACTTACAAAAATTACATGTAAGCCGTTTGTACGAAGTTAAACGAGAATACTACTTACCGACTGCGCCAAGTTAGTGTAATTTTTTTACAAAAAATACGTTAACTTAAACGTACCAGAATGCAACATCATGCCAATAAAAACGACAATTGAGAGACTGCCCACCGACAAATATGTGTTCAAATTTTGTCTAACTGTAAACGACTGCGGCATTCAAAAAAAGGCACTTGACAAACCCAAACTGAGCAGTAGTCAATCATAAAACTGCTTTTGGTAACAGATTTATATCAAAAAGGAACCAGACTTAAAATCTTAACTGACAGTACTCCTAATGTTCAATACGACTCAAATAGTAACCAAAAAAATTTGCAACTATATTTACCCACCATTGGCCAAAGAACAAGAGCAACTACAGTTTTTTTTCTACTAAAAGTCTCCAAAGTGAGAAAAACAAAGCTCCTATGGCATAGCTTTTCCAAAACTGTTTATTATGAAATAGTTTTTTTTTTTTATTAGTAGCAACAATCGTCGAACAGCAAAGTTATTGTCAACAAGAAATCAGCAACAAACTACGATGCCAAGCAGAAGAGTAATTACCTTACCACGGATTGTTGCAAAATAGCATAAGCGACAATGATACGCCTTTAATGCCAATTATCTCTAATCTATTGGATAGGCGTTCTTTGTGAAAAGATAACCTAAAGCAATGGCTGACGAAATAAAAGATAAAATGCTTTTTAATCTTCAAAATTATTATCAACTCCTATTGTACAACAAAACACAACACTAGTGTACTTTATTCAATACCACTGTAGATTGCGTTAAACAAACATTAGGAAAAGATGTGCTGTGCGTACTGGAGCAAGCCATCTACGATGTTGTGTAATTTGCGCACTATGCATAGATGCTAAATGATACCGTTTATTGTAATTAGTTATGCGTAAATTGTGTGTGTGTTTTATACGCCGCCAATCTCTACTTACAGAAACCAGACACCGATAACGGAAAGTTGTAAAAAAAAATGACGTCTATTTAGTGTTTAACAAGAGTTTTTAAATATGACATTTAAAGAAGAAATTATAGACAAATTGCTCTATATAACATTAAAGTGTTTTTGCAGGATCTACTATAACAAACCAATATGCTTGACCAAATTTTACAATATCGAAAATATCGAATAGGACTTTTTGCCGTTGACATTGATTGCTATGACAAAAGTCAGTTAACCTGAAACAAACCTAGATCACAAAATAAACGTCGTGAAGTGTATTATTGCGTGTTAACGTGGGTTTAACTACAGAATACTCCTTGGTAATGATAAAGAAAATTGCCCATCTACCGACTGCACAATTTTGGTGCGTATGCTAAATATACCAAAAAAAAAAAACAATGGTTCCAGCCAACATTATTTTAGTACCTAACCAAGTTCAGTTTTAGTTTTTGAAGAGTAACATTGAACAAACCAGGAAGACGATACATTTTACTTACAACCAAATTGTCGAATGACAGCTTAACGTAACGGGCACAACACTGACTAAAGGCAACGTAATTCCTGACTAATATGTAGAAGCTATGACATTTACATTTGAAATAAGTTCCCATCTACTGACTGCGTCTTTAATATAATCTTTCAAATTTTTATCATTATCATTATTACTATTGTTATCATTATCAGTCTTTCTTTACGCCGCTGCAAGCATTAGCCCTTTTTAGCCCGTTTTGCTGGCAACTTACATTACAGGTATATTTAAAGTTTTAAATGGATTTCAAACCACTGAAGAGATTATTAATCTACTCCCGACTAGAGAAAGATCTTAGTCATGAAACTCCATGCTGACAAGGCGAAAGTGGGAGACCGTATAAACGTTTGAAGTAGTTCGTTGTAAGATTCAAAACCATGATCTTCTGTGCGGCAGTTAGATGCTTACACTACTTTGTCACGTTTCTTTTTTGAAATAAAAATAAAAATAACATAATCATTGCGCAATACTGTTTCTAGCTAACATAATGCAAATATTTAACTGAACGGAGGCATATATGATGTCTATAGAAGACTGAACTGAACACCAAAGTCAAAGATTGCATATTCTAATAAATTTATGCATGTTTTACAACGACTTTCAACATCAAACAAGAAACCAACAACAAAGTTTATTTACTATTGAAATAAGTTAGTTTTTAAATTTTTGACATATTATCTTTATAGGCACCCTTGGTTAAGAGTACCAAGAAACAATTTCATTTTCTAGGAGGGTCACAATGAAGCAAAAAACCAGTTTGTGAGCTATTCTAAAAAATAAAATTCACTCACTTCACAATTTTGACTGTTAACATGATTTTATTTAAATAAACTGCTGCAACTTTCAGAAACTTGTAGAGCGTATTGTGAAATTAATATCATAATAGCACCCCAGAGTAAATAAAAAAAACTTTTGGCCTCTTAGGCTTGTGGGATTTTTTGCATTGCAGGCCCTTGCTTACAGCAACTATGGCATTTGAGCAGTAGTTGGCAAGAAACTTCATTTGTTAAAAAAAATAAATAGAAATTGATATTTTATTTGTGTGTGTGTGAAACGAAGAGAAAAGGAAAATTTATGGGTACTTTAAATAACGGTTGGTTATCAGGTATTGTGGTCTGGTGTAGATGATTGAATGAGTAGACAAGGTATAGGCATAATTCTAAGTTCTAAGTCAATGGTGAGAATGTAGAGTTTGGGCTGAATGTGAATGAAATTTTGAGTGCAAAATTATTTTATTGGGAGATTTAAATAGTTAGGTGAATACCTGAAATGTTTAATCAAAAAAGTTTTAGAATGTAACATTAAAGTAAATAAAAATGGTTAGAAATTGCTGATTTTGTGCGTGAAAAAAGTTTGATATAAATCATCTTTTTTTTGACACAATACTTTTTTATGTGCATAGAGGTGAGTTCAAAACAATGATTAATTTTGTAATGTATGGTAAAAAATTAAAAAGATTAATTAGAGATACTAGAGCAATACGTAAAGCTGAGTCAGTTTCACGATTATTATCTTAATGAGGAAATGATAAATAGGAACATAAAAAATGTGTGAAATAGAATAAAACTGGTAATAATTGATTGTGCAAAAAAAGAACTAAAACAAGCAAATAAAATAGTAAAGGAAAGTATGGAACCAATAAATACAAATAAATCAGAATGGGTGCAAAACGATTTTGATTGAAATAAAAATATATTTTGGAAATAGGTAAAAAAAAGTAGAAAAAGGTTGTGGCATTTAGAATAATTGTATATTTCTACACAGACTTAGAAATGAAGAGAGTATTAGAGAGTGCTGGAGAGAATATTTTGAACAATTGTAAAACCTATAACAGACAAAAACAATCTGAAAAAATAGCGGAGAGTCTAACCAAAGATAAATATATATATCAAAATAAAAGCTATAAATATGTTATGAAAGACATGTGTGTAGATGGGATTACGACGGGTAAAATTTTAAAAGATAAAAGCGTACTTATTGATAAATCGATTGATCTATTTAATTTGTGCTTTAAAAATCTAAAGCGATAAATGATTGAAAGAATACTGTGATTGTTCGTTTGTACAAAAGTATAGGCGGTAAGATTGAATGTAAAAATTATTGTACTAATAGTTTGTTGATTATCTTAAGAATAATAATTGAAACGTATTGATTGAAAAAGTGCGTGATAGTTTTATTCTAGGTAAGGGCTGCATGGACCAAATTTTTACACTTAAATATGTGATTGAGAAATGTGTGGCAGTGAAAAAGAAGTGTACTGTGCGTGTGTTGGTTTAGAGAAGTGATTTTTAACCTCGGGTTTATTAATATTTAAAAAAAAAATTATTAAAGGTGGTGGTTGATGAGACCAGTCATTTTTTGGGGCTACGCTAACGCTTTATAAATGCTATTGTTATTTTTGAAATTTGGTAAAATTTGGCATTTTTAATTTATGGCCGGATTAGAAATTTTGAATACTTTATGGTAGGATTTTGCACTTTTTAACAGTTTATGATAAATTTTGGTTCTTTCTAACAACATTTGTGCTTTCTAACAATTTTTTGTTTTTAATTTTATGAGAAAAATGTTCAGTTTTCAGTTGTTTTTTGCCAAATTTTTGTTTTTTTTTTTCATATATATATATATATTTACCTAATTAAAATATTAACCTAACTTAACTTCTTCTCTTTTTTAGATTTCTGGGTTACAAATCAGCTTGCATCATTGCATTGCTGTCACCTGACCTGTTGCTGCTAATAGTTATGTTTTTTGTTTTTATTATTATTTTGAGCATTAATTTTACAACTTTGCAGTTTTTTTTAGTCTCTAGCAAAGTATAAATTATGTTGTCAGTGGTTATTATACCACCGATATTGCTTGACTTTTTGGACAATAATGCGAGTATTTGTTTCGGAGTATTCTTCTCCCACACAGTAGACGCATGCTCTGTAAAACACTGTGATGTGAAGTATTTTACATAGCCGTGTTTAAGTGATACCGGTCTGACTCGGTTTCCATTCTACTTTACAATTCTTAATGACGCCGCATTTTTTTGTGTGTATTATTGGCCTCCGGTTCTTAGCTTCACTTTCTTGTTAGTAAATGCATTGGTTTTATCCCAGTTACAACTTGTATAGTCCGTGTTGGTACCGTATGCGTTGGCAACTCTAATTTTTGCCTTCTATCAAGTTTTTAATATTAGGCTCTGTCTTGGGCAAACTTGTGCCACACAGGAACACCATACAGCATGACCATACAGCATGATGGAGTTTATTACTGCAAACATTGTCCTTTTGCTTCCTACTCTTACACCTTCAATTGGTCGACTAAACGCAAATACCACCTTTTCTAATTTTATAGAACTTATATTCAGGTTTTTACTAAGATATCTCATGCAGCTGTGACTTGTTACTAATTTGTCTTCCACTCTAAGGTTTATTTCTTTTAAAGTATTTTTACTAGTGAATAGTACTACTAAATTTTTTTTGTTCTTCAATTTTAGACCTTTCTTTCCATTTTGCATCTATTTTGATTGTCTTTCCGTCTGGCCCGTTAAATACTATTACCAAGTCATCTGCATAACCTATCACTAACGTTTTTGAGTAATTTCAGTTTCAAAACATTATTATAGTGTAGGTTTGCACGGCTTGGTGCACTAAGAACTCTGTAGGTACCTTGCCAATCATAGAGATGGTTTCTTGCTTTGCTAGCAAACTAGCGAGAGTGGCTGTATAAGATTAAGTTTTTATGTTCGAGTAGGGATGTTTGGATTTGGCAAAAGCAGTAATATAATTAGTATAAGGCTGAAAGCATACAAAACGCCGCTTTCAAAAGCCTTTTAATAATGAAGAAGTTGTGTTTTTACATTTTTTATATTTTATTCTAGACGCCGCACAGTGGGGTCAGTTACCCTAAAAGCTGGTATTAATTCAAAAATTAAAGTGCAATAAACATATTTGTCTTTATGGCCTAGTGTAGCCAACACTTGGGACTGTAAAAAAGTGCGTGTGTCAGAACCGATAACGCTGTTCTTGGCCTTTGCTGCAGTTGAGAAAAATAGGTTTTAAAAATTGCGTTTTGCGTTGTATTCAAAACAATTTGTCGAGTGAATTTTGAAGACTGTTTTTTTTTTAAATTGCTCTACATTTAACTTTTTTGTCTTGGAGCTGTCAACCTCAGATATGTGTTATATTTTCAGTAATTTTTGTTTTGTGAAAAAGTAGTAACACTTAAATAAAAACGTTTAGAAGTTATCATTGTATATTGTTCTGCAAAATAGTGTGTTTGCAGAGATAGGTAAACTTTTAGTTGTGTATCGAGCTAGATCGAGCACTTTTGTTTACATGGTTAAAATGTGTAGTCATAGTAGAATTAGGGTACATTTTAAAATTTTGCGATTTTTTGCGATTTTAGTTTTAACAGTTAAAAGCATACCGACCGCTGCCTTGATTTGTAGTATTTTAACAAAAACGGCAACTTTGACGTCATTGCTGTTTCTACATAATATTAGATAATTGATTTATTTTTTGTCAAATTAAATTTGCAAATAGCAACAAAATGCATTCAAAATGTACATAAAAACGTATTTATTTCTATATTTGATTACTTTTTCGGCTATTTTCTAACTATTATTTGACTAAAATACTTTGACACATCACTGTTTGATCCATTCTGAATGTACTAATGAAAAAATAAATTGATTATCTAATAATATGCAGAAACAGCAATGACGCCAAAGTTGCCGTTTTTGTTAAAATACTATAAATCAAGGTAGCGGTCGGAATCGTCTTAACTATATGGCTCTCTTTTTTGATTTCAGCATATTTTACAAATGATTATCTTTCTTGGTTTTAACGACTTCTGGTAATAAGTTCATAACTTAAAAAGAATTTATAAATGTTTTTGAAAAGTTCCGGAAAAAATTAAATTGAATATCAGTTCATTTATTAACAAACCAAATATAAGGAATGTCAATGTATTCTGAAAAACGATCAATATACCAAAATATACCTTTTTAAATCTTAGTCTTTAAGTCAGGATGGATGAATGTAAGAAAATCAAAAGCTAGATTAGTTATGAAATATAGTAATTGGCTAAAAACATGGAGAAAGAACGGTGCTTATCAAGAAGGCAATGAGCGCACTAAGCTCATAACAACGGAATGTTGCAGGATTTTAATCATGTTTTTTTGGTCTTTGCCACCCTAAAAATTACTTTATTTTATCTAAAAGATTTGTTTCACTATTTTTTCATTAAATTGTAGGTCAAAGTCTATACGAATTCAAAGTTTCAGAATTTTATTAAGCCATTTCTACTTCCATCCCTTAAAAACTACCCCAATTTATTAATAAATTTTTTTAATAATTTTTTTCGTAATCATAAGCTTAATTTGGACTAGTTTTATAAATTTCAGATTTTTGCCAAAAAAATGGTTGCTTTGCCCCACTGTGCGCCGCAATAAAAATTTCGCTATATTATAGCAGAAGACTCAGTCGCGTCGTTCTTGATTGACCAAAAAGTGATGTTGCTAGGCTGGTTGTTCTTTAGTTGCAGTAGCAATTTTGATGGTGTTTTTTTTCTTCATGGTGGCCTTTTCTTTCTTGTTTTTTATTGGTTGGATCGGGACGATTTTTATAACATGGTTTTGTTATTTTTGCCATTTTATTAAACAATTTTGCACTTTTTAACAGTTTATAGCTGGATTTTGGTATTTTTTGACAATATTGTAGTATTTTATAATCGAATATCGCTATTTTTTATTAATAGAATTTTACACATATAAACAGTTTATGGCCGTAGGTTAATGCTTTCAGACAAAAATATTTTTTTTATTTAATTTTTTATTAGTAGAATTATGCACGTTTTAACTAAATTTTGGTAATTTCTAACACAATTTTAATATTTTATGACCGAATTTTGTTCTTTTTGACATTAAATGAAAGTACTTTATACTTTTTAATAATTTATGGCCGGATTTTGATGCTTTCTAACAATATTTTGATGTTTTAATTCTGGGTTTTGACATTTTATTAGTAAAATTATACATTTTTCAAACAGTTTTACGGCTGGTTTTGAATCAGAATCAGAAAAAAATAAGCTTTTCAATGAACTCTTAGCCAACTAAGGTTGCCATTTAAAAAAAAAACAAGGTTGGTTTATATTTCAAAAATCAAAAATGCCATGATTTTTTTGGTAATTTATTTGAATTCTACACAAAAATATCTAGAAACTACATTTTTTATTTTTGCTCTAGAGTAAACAGACAAATAGTTATTTAAGTTTGAAAAAATCAACCGTTTTTAGTTTTTTTAGAATATTTAAAAAAGTTGTAGACTTATAACAAATTTAAAGATGGCATCACGTTTTTCTGGAAATTCTGCTCAGCTTTACTAATTTAACAAACTCTGTAACATTTAAACTAACGAAGTTACCCATACTGTATAAGTGTTTTTATCACTAATTTTGATATGCGGATTTGAAGCATAGATACGTCAAGAAAAACACAAAAATAAAATAAATACGAAGTACCTAAGAAGTGTGTGTGGAAAAACTTGTATGGACTGAAATAAAAATGAGTGATTAATGAACAATTGTGATTTGAAGATAACACCGGTTGACGTAGTATTTTACGTTGGTTTGGTCATGTTAGAAATGGATTTGCAATGTCTATTGCAATTAGATCCAAATACATTTTTTTACACGTAAAAATTGGTTCAATATTGTAGATAAATGCGTGCAAAACAAATGTGTATGAATATTGTAGAAGCAAAAGATGAGTGTAAGGATAAAAAACGTGGAGACAAATCGTATAAAGTAATGTTTAAGAACCAAATCAGGCTATTGTACAGTATTACTGCCTACCCCGAAAGAGAAAGACGTAATTGAGTATGTATGTTTAATCTTAAATGTAGTTTTTTTGTTAATACCTGTATATTGTTTTACAGTTGTAATACATTTAAAACTAAAATAAATACTTTAAAATTTATATTATGTAATATTCATGTCAAATTGTTTCTTAATATTAATTACATATTTATCTTGTTTTGTTTTCCTGAAAAAATTTAGTAGTTTTTTATTAGTTTACAAAATTTGTATCTACAAAGTTTAAAAGATGAATTTATGAAATTACAACCAATTTAAAATATTAAAACTACTAGCGTATTTAATTAAATTTTAATAAATTACAATTTCTTTTATTTTTTATTAATTTTGATAGTATAACACAGTGCAGCGTTTTGTTATGTAATTTAATTAATGTACTATGCAGCAACGGGAAAGCTAGTAAAAGCAAAATATAATTAAATTTGAATCTATCGCCATCACTTGATTAGTTTCAATTAATTACAAAATATTTTATTAGTGCACAAAAAGCACGCCGAGCGTATTTACTCGGAATATTTTATACGATTTAGGGGTTCTAAATTGCCAAACATCTTTCATGCGGCACTTTGCGGCGGAGAGTCCATTAATTTACAAAACCATTAAGTATTACAATTAATTTGATCAGCTTTTTTTTAGTAAAAATATTTATTGCTAGTTTTTATTTAAAAAATGCAAAAGGTATTTGAGATCAAGAAATACTGTTAAAACTTAATCAAATTTAAACCATTTGTTGAAAAAAACATGAAACAATATTTAACAGTAGTGAAAAAAAAAACAATAAAACAATAAAAAAAATGAAATATAAAAATTATGCAAATTTATCGGTTGAACTATGAATCTATTTACAACCCAAACAAATTAATAAACCAGGGAACCAGTTTGCTTGCTGAGATGTTGTTTGCCGTTTATTTCCGTAAAAAATCAAAATTGGCGTTGTCTTAATAAGAAATAATTCCAGCGCAAACTTCATCTTAGCTTACGAGAACAAAATTTTTGTAGACGTACGTGCACGACGATCCTTGTGGCAATCACCCATTGAAAGGGCAATGCACTTTTGAACAAATATTCGTATAAATTGTGTAGTATCAGAAGGATACATGGAAATAATTAGCAATAGTTGAATAGCTACCAACATCACATAAATAAGATTGCAGTAGACAATTGAGAAAGTACACAGTGCATATTGAGATGTAGATACCCCAAATCAAATACAGTTAAAACTGGCAAGAAAATCACATATAAAGGTATAAAGAGTTGTAGCAAATGTAACTTAAAAACAGTGGCGTAGCTAGGACGGTTTTGGAAAAAAGATACACGATATGTTTATTGTTTTTTATTTTTTTAATTTTGTCGTTAGCTGTTGAAAAGTGTAAAATTCTATTCATAAAAAGTTAAAAAACAACATGTGGTCATTAAATATTTTCAGAAAAAAACTAAATCCAATTAAAAACTTGTCAGGAAGCATGAAAATCCGGAATAAACTTTTAAAAACTTTTTTATTAAATCTTAAATAATGAAAATCTTTTTTAAATATCAAAAATATTGAAAAGAACTAAAATCCGTCATAAACTGTTTTAATTGCAACCTTTTTTAATAAAATGTCAACCATAGCAAAATCCAAATATGAAATTTTAACATTTGGCCACAGAACATTAAAATATTGTCAGAAAACAGCAAAATAGAGCCTTTAAACTGTTGAAAAATGCAACAATTTTATTATGGAGTGTCAAAAATAGCAAAATCAGGCTAACAAATATAGAAATAACGTCAGAAAGCACTAACATTTGGCCATTAACTCTGTTCAAAAGTACAAAATTATATTTATAAAAAATTTAAAACAGTTAAGTCCGGCCATTATACATTGAATTATTGTCAGATAAAATTAAAATGATAAATTATGTTTATAAAATGTTAAAAATAGCATATTCCTGCTTTAAAACATCAAAATATTAATTAAAAATACTTTTTTTTTTCATAAATTTTCAATAATAGAAAAATTTGTCTACAAAATATCAAAACATTGTCAGAAAGCTCATAAACTGCTACAAAGTGCAAAATTCTATTAATAAAAAGTCAAAAATAGCAAAATTTGGTCATAAATTATAAATGTTAAAAAATACCAAAGTCAAACAGCAAAATTCTGTTCATAAAATTTAAAAAAAAGATATAATACATTTATTTCATGCTTTTTGGCCCTAAAAATTACATTTATTAATATATTTAAAACTTCCCAAAATAATAAATTACAAATACTTTTTTGTTCTTTTTTGTCTACTTTTTTTTGTGTTTTAACTGCTTTCATCCATTTTATCCCTTTTCTGTCTCTTTTCAATATCTCATTTTTACCCATCTGTTCTTCTATTATTTTGTTACACTTTCTTAACATATGTTCTATAGTATCCTCTTCGCACATTTTTGAATTCTCTGCTACCCAAAGTTTTGTCACTTAATTTTGCTAACATCTTTACATTGGCAGTTATAATTTGCGTTGTACCTAGACTCTTTCACTTGTATTCTTTTTTTTTTGCTTTTGTATATCTTTATCTTTTTTTATAATTTTTTCATTTTTTTTCAATTTCTTGTCTAGCATAACTATTTCTGTTTATTTTTTTCTGATCTCCGCTAGCTTTCCATTTCTTGGTCTCATTGTTTCTTTTATGCATTCTTGTAAGATTTTACATTTGTGTCTCTGTCTTATTCTTTCTTCATACTTCATTGCTCTTTTTGCTGTTTCCACTCTTAACTTAGCTTTTTTGACACAATATATGCTGGAGTTTCTATGTATAAATCTAGCACTTTTCTCCAATATTTTACATGTATTGTTTCTAAATGCCATTCCATTTTTAGTTTTCCACTTTTTCTCCCACCCCCCTTTCTGAATACTTTTTTTGTTTTTTGTACATTAATTTTCAATTTTTGTTCTAAACTTTTTATTATTATGATTCATTTTCTTTGCTTCTTTTGCCAGTATTGCCATGTCGTCGGCATATCTTATCAACCAACTACTACTTCCCTGTTTGAGCCAACTTCAATTTTTTTTCTACATCTGGTGTGTAGGTTGCAAACAAACTGGGACTCAATGAACAAACAGACAGGGCTTCTATTGTTGTTCAAAATCTTTTACTTATTTTTTTGTTAACCTCGCCCTGCATGCTGTGTTTTCATACACTTCTTTTATTCTTCTTACCAGTTGTTTGCTTTTTTTTTCATACACTTACTTCCACAGTTTTGTTCTATCCACACTCTCAAATTCCGCCTTTAAGTCTAAGAATAAAGTATAGAGTTAAATATGTACAATTTCCATAGCACCTAAAAATAACATAATCCGTCCATAAAGTGTACAATTTTTTTAATAAAAAATAAGAAAATCTAGCTATAAATAGTAAAATCCTGTATGTTTGTGGCTCCTTTCGTTTGCAGACCTTTGCTTACAGATAACTACGCTACTGCTTAAAGGCTACATTTAAAATTAACCGCTACTTACTTTAGGGTAATCGACACATTTTTCAATTGTAACAAAAAAAAAAAGATTATGAGCAACCCAGACTGAAATCAACACAGTCGCCGAGGTTTCAGACAACTTACCCCAGAATCTACATCAAACAGTAGCAACGGTAACTTGAGGGCTACAGCCAACTTTAGCGATCTTAGTCTCAAAGGCCCTACTAGAGGAAACCTATAGAGATTTTTAAGACAGTTGTTGGCTGTAATCCAACTGCAAACAAGACAGAGATTAAAGATATATTCAGGGTATTTGTTGTAACTAGGTTCTAAAACAAAGATCTCAAACAAGCGAGTTCTACTTGGTAGATTTATTAGTTAATTCATTTATTTACTGTTGGCCTATTTTTGATCACAACCCATTTTTTTTAACCAAAAAAACATCTTTCAGATAGGTGGACTTAAACCCGATACCTTTAATAAAGCAGTCAAGAAAGTAAACTACTACACCACCTGAGTGGTCTACTTAGTAAAAATTTAGGCAAATTGCTACTCTGTTACAAGGGAGAAATTATTATTTTGAAATCAATTTTAATTCTCGACTGTCCCCAAATATACTATTCAAAACAAATTTTTTAATTAATATCTTTAATCATAGATAAAGTATATAAATCCGCAATAATCAATTATTTATGTCCTGGGTTATTCCACAATTATTTTGGAATGTAGCAGGTTGTTATTTAACAAGGATGACGATTTTTGGAAATACATAAGAAAATTTGATGTAATTGGAATGGTGGAAACATGGATAGATGAAAAGAAGTGGACAAACATGAAAAATCAAATGCCTAAAGAGTTTAGATGGAAATGCCAACCAGCAGTAAAAGAAAAAAAAATGGGAAGAGCAAAAGGAGGCATCTTAACAGGAATAAGAAGGGAAATACCACAAGAAGATAACGAAGAATTGGAAATGGAAGGAATGGTGCAGCAAAACTTTATACTGGGAAGAACAAAATACAAAATGATTACGTTGTATAGCAGAGGGATGAAAAAAATTAGAACAAAGTTAGAAAACTCAATACAAAAAACCGAAGAGACAAAACTAATAGTAGGAAAAGATTTCAACGCCAGAATTGGACTAAACGGAGAAAGAATAAATAACGGACAAATAAGCAAAAGAGTGTCAAAAGACAAACTAAAAAATAAAGAAGGAAAAAAAATAATAGAAATGATTGAAGAGAATGGGTGGGACATACTAAACGGAAATATGGAAGGAGATGAAAAGGGAGAATATACCTACATAGGAGCAAAAGGACAATCGGTAATTGATTACGTAATGGTAAATAAAGAAGCGTGGCAAGAGATAGACACATTTAAGGTTGGAGAAAGAGTAGAGTCGGACCATCAACCACTAGAAGTGTATTTAAACGGAAGCATAAAAAGAGAACCAAATAAAAAAAGAGAGAAAGAGACAAAAATAGTATGAACACAAGAGAGCGTAGAAATGTAAAGGCAAAATTTATATGGACAACATTTTAAAGAAAAAGGCGTAGAACAAAAAATGGCAGAATTAAAGAACATAATTGCAGATGCAACAATAAGGAAAACTTTTTTACAGACAGAAGAATCATTTGCAAAAAGCAAATGGTGGAGCACAGAATGCACACAAAAAAAAAGAGAAGCTAGAAAAGTACTCCAAAATTGGAAAAATGGCAAAGCGACTAAACAAGAATATCAGAGTGCTCAAAAAGTATACAAGACTAAATGCAAAGAAGTTAAGGCAATATATATAAAAAAAGAAGAAATAGAGATAAAAGAAATACGGTCGGAAAAAGAAGCATGGAAATACATAAACAAAGAGAGAAAAAGCAGAAGACAAAAAAACGAACAAATTTTGATGGAAGACTGGAGGAAACACTTCTCAAAACTGTATGAAGGATCGGACAGAAAAACCGATAGACAGCCAATGACAACAGAACAACTGAAACAAGATGTAGATGAAATAACAACAGAAATGATATGGAAGCAAATAAAAAACTAAAAAAACAAAAAGCGCCAGGTGTGGATGGAATACAAATTGAAGCATGGATGTATGGTTCGGAAGATTTGATTGAGAGACTGAGTGAGATAATAAATGAAGTATGGAAGGGAAAAGGGTTTCCTAGTCAGTGGAGAGTAGGTCTTGTATGTCCGATACACAAAAAAGGAAATAAAGAGCTTGCTGAAAATTACAGAGGTATAACGTTACTAAGTACAGCATACAAGATCTACGCCATGGTACTAGAAGAAAAATTGAATGGAGAACTAGAAATGAATGGAATATTGCCAGACGGACAGGCCGGGTTTAGAAAAGGAAGAGGGACCATGGATAATGTATACATACTACACCATATAGTAGAGAAGGAAATAGCAGAAAAGGGGGAAAGTTGTATGCGTTATTCTTGGACCTAAAAGCGGCATTTGACAGTGTGAGTAGAGAGAAATTGTGGATGTATTTGAGAAAAAGAGGAATAAATGAACACCTAGTAAAAAGAATGGAAGAAGTATACGTGGAAACTGTTAGCAGAGTCTGTATGAATGGCAAAATGAGTGAAAAGTTTTGGACTACAAAAGGTGTGAGACAGGGATGTCCACTCAGTCCTAGTTTGTTTGCGGCATACATTGCAGATGTAGAAGAAATGTTATGTAAGGCGCAAACGGGTGGGGTGGTAGTGGGCAAAGAGAAAGTGTGGTCGCTGGCTTATTCAGACGACATGGTGGTTGAAGCAAAACAAGCAAATGAAATGAACGAAATGATTAGATGCCTGGATAAGTATTTTAGAAAAAAAGATTTGGAAGTGAGTGTAAATAAAACAAAAATGATGACTTTTAGAAAGAGGGGAGGAAGACGTAGAGTAGAAAATTGGAAATGGGATGGGAAAGAAATTAAAGAAGTAAAAACATTTAAATACCTAGGATATGTTTTTTGTACAACCAATAGTAAAAATGAACACATAAAAAATTTGACAAGAAAAGCAAATAAAGCGGTAGGACAAGTATGGGAAATTGGTGAAAGAAAATTTGAATGTATGAGAATAAAAGGAATGATGTTTGATAGTTTAGTAAAAAGTATGTTATTGTACGGAGCAGAAATTTGGGGATGGAAAGAACAAGAAAAGTTAGAGGTTATTCAAACAAAATACTGGAGATGGGTATTAGGAGTAAACAAAGAGACCCCAGCATACATTGTTATGGAAGAAGTTAAAATAGACAAATTAAGAGTAGAAGCAGAAAAGCGTGCAATGAGGTATGAAGAAAGAGTGAGAGAAAGGAATGAATGTAAAATATTACAAGAATATCTGAAGGAGAAAATGAAGGGAAAATGCGGAAAAATGGGAACATTTAGAGAAAAATATTTTAACAGGAATGGGTATGCCAGTGAGGAAGTAGATAGATTAAGAATAGATAGAAGTATGTGGAAAGAAATTATGATGAGAGATAGAGATATACAAGTGCAAGAGCGAAGAACACGGATAAATGAATCTAGGTACAATTCAAATTATGAACACATTATAACGGATGAACTACCAAAGTACCTAAAAAATGAAAATTATGGAAAAATGGAAAAACGTATGATTGCAAGATTTAGATGTGGAAATGAGGAGAAAGTGTGCAAATTTTGGTTGGAAGAGGAAGAGAAAATGTGTAGAATGTGTGGAGAAGTTAGGAAAAGCATAGAACACATGTTAAAATGCAATGAGATGAGAGAAGAGCAAATAGGAAGAAATGAGGTACTGAAAGAAGATGGAAAAGGAATTAAATGGATGATGGCGGTAACAAAAAGAAGAAAGGAAATTGAAACAGAATTAATAAATAATTAATTAAAAACCAGGGTTTAGGGTTGTTAATATTATATATATTATATTAGTAGTAAATTAAGTTATATGGTAAATGTTATGTTATGTTAAGTTGTAGAATTTTCAAGGCCGACAGGCAAGAAATAAACGATTATTAAAAAAAAAAATATATTCCACAATTACACTAAAGTTTCATTTCCAGTGCGTTAGACAACATATTAAAATGTTAAACACATAAATAACAAAATATTTTGTTTTAAAAGTGTTTTCTACGTTTAGTATATACTATACTTTAAAAGCAGTTGCGTGAGTTTTCACTTGAAACTGATGGAAATAAAGTTTTACATAATAGAAAATACTCTTTCAATTTATTCACTTAGTTTTAAGCAGGTTAAAGTGTGATGATAAAATTAAACAATATTAATAATGTATGAAGTTTTATTAAGAACTAAGAAAATTGAATAAACTGTACAAAGTTTATGCAAAAATATCCAAATGCAATTTGCGTGAAAAATAATTTAGATGTGTAACTAATTTGCAAAACTAACGTGCGTTGAATGATAGTTAATTGATTGTTTTATAAAGAATTTATTACAGTTTTTATTTGGTTGTGGTACATTTTAAATACCTTTAAGTTTTGGCTATAAGATAATAGAAAAGAAAAAAGATTTTATCCCAATTTGGTTTTGAAAACTAACTGTAATTAACAATTTATAAATGTTTAGTTTTTGTTGCAAACAAGCTTTGTTTGGCTCACTTTGAAGTTTTTTTAAACCTAACACAAAAATGTGGTAACTGATAAGTTTAATACGTTGAGTTTATTTTTAACACTGCGTAGTTTGCATAAGGACAATCCTAGTAAACTCTTTATTGATTAATCAACACGGTTGCTTTTTAATGTCTTCAGTGTTAGGTTAGGTTAACAGTTCTATTTTGTAAATATATTTGCAAACCGGACTATAAAAACTAAAAAAAAAAAAAAAATATTACAAAAAATGGAAACACATAAACAGGAAACTTGCGAGTATATGATTCAAACAATTAAATAGCGTGCGGCTTTACGTTATGACCGGATTGTTTTTGAAAAATATTACAAAATTGAAAACATTTTGTTTTTTTTAGAGTTTTCTAAAAGTATTTTAGTGTTATTAATCTTGATCTTTTAAGTTATCATAGTGTTATCAAAGCTAAAGTTGTCAAAAAGTGCGCAATGCTCTTTTATCAATAAACTGTACCAGTGTTTTGATTGCGCTAAAAAACGGTTTATAATTACACTTTTAGAACTGCTTTCTTTTAAATAAAGCAATTTTTAATAAATCTGCGTTTATACGTTTATAAAGTTTTGCAATATACCTACTCACAACTAAACTGCTAAAAGATTGCTTAAGTATGGACATTGTTTGCAAAAAATTGAGCAGAAGGATAGAAGTGAGTGAGCTCAAGTTAAATATTAAAAGTTGATATTGTATTTAGCCTAATAAACATGATCTACGCGTCTTGAATTTGTTAAGAAGGAACCTGGAATCTTTTACTTGTTTTAGTTTAATTATTTTTTTGTCATTTAAATACTGCGGCATACATAAAGATTTTTGTGATTCTTTAAAAAATAAACATCAAAGAATTTTTTCAAACACATTTTTAAACATTTTCAGTTATGAAGTTTGATTTTTCTGTTAGCATCTTGTAAATTGTAGTGAAATTTAATGTTTTAAACCTGTTTGTATGGGTAGATGTAGTGTAAATTGTGTACATTTTATTATAGTATCAATAGTTAAGCCAGTATTAGTTTGTTATCAAGTATGTAACCTCTTACATGTGTGTTGTTGAATGACAATCTCACCTGCCCGTTGTATATCCTGCTGGAGAACAACAAAGTTTTATCAACCGATTGCTTGTTGGAATAGGCAGGTTCCTCTTGCCTGTTAACAGCTACAAGTGGAAGAGCTTGCAAGAGTAAGGGATGAGTCGACTAGCGACCGACGGCATGGGAATGCAGAAAAAAATAACGAAAAAACACTGCATTAAAAATTCTAAATGATATTCCAAGTATAAATCATTATCATGGCTTGTATCAATAGTAAATTTTACGAAGTTAATAGTTTTTTCATCAAATTTCCGAAGAAGACAATGTTGAACAACACCATATCACTAAGTACCTAGAATGTAAGAAGTCTGTTCCATGCAAGCAAAATTAACAATATAGCAGCAAAGATGCAAAGTGACTTAAGATTACCAGGAACTGAAGTACATCACATGAATGAATGTAGCATGTATTATTTTGGAAGCACTAATAAATAAAAAAAAACATAGAATTGCCATCATGGTCGATAAGAACGTACACAAATCTGTATTCAGTTTTGTCTTTTACTTTAATATAATAATAGTGATACAGCTACCGTCTTATAAAAAAAAACTCTAAATCTACGTATCAACAGCAGATAAATCTGAAGAAGAACTCAAACAGTTCTACAAAGATCTATGCACTGTTTTAAAAATTATCAAGGAACATAATATTACTATAATCATAAAAGATTTCAATGCAGATGTAGGAAAAGGAGAAATAAATGATACTGTAGAAAGTTTTAGACAGGGGTAAAAAAAACGAAAGGGGCAACAAGTTTGTAGAATTCTGTTAAGCAAAGGATATATAATTATCAATACTTGCTATAATTTATTTAAATGAATGCTGTACACGTATAAATTTGTTCAAAACATTGAAGATAGGATAGTAAAGAACCAAATTGACTACATACTTATCAAGAAACGATTCAGAAATAGTATAACATCAGTAAAAACATATCCAGTAACCGACATCGGACCAGATCACAACTTTGTAGTTTGCCAAGATTTATAACAAATTAAAAAAATTAAAACATAAAATTTAGAATAACAAAATAAGGAAAGATAAACTAAATGATAGAGACATAAAATAAACAAGTGCAAAATGAGATAAATATTAAAATTTGATCAATACAACACAAAACTACAGAGACAGGTATAGATCATACATAGATTAACATAAAGACAGTATTAATTGATGAAAGTAAGAATAGATTGACACCAGATAAGAAAAACAAGACACAAGAAATTAAACTTTTTATGAAAGAAAAAAAGAAAAGTGAAAATAATGCGAATAATATAAAGAATTACAAAGAAACATAAAAAAAAATTTAATTGCAAAAAAAAATAGATGACAGCAAAATCTAAACATATAGAAGAATCACAAACAAAATACGATAGCCAAAACCTGCATAAATAAATTAAAAAACTAAAGGACTAAAAAAATACAACCCTCTATTACCAAAGATAAAAATTGGAAAAATCTTAATAGAACTAATACAAAAACTTACGATAGATAGAATATATAGAAAAACTGTTTCAAGATACAAGAAATTTGAGAACTAATCAAAATACCACAAAGGAATTTAACATAATAAAACAAAAAAAAATTTATGCTATAAGAATATTAAAAAGAAGAAAGGCGATGTTATTGTAGACTTTTTTAATCAAGTATACAAAACTGGAATTATACCAAAGTGATGGATAAGAACTATCTTTATAACTTTATCAGAAAAACCAAATGCGAGAGAATGCAATTATTATCGAACTATTAGCTTGATAAATCACATACAAAAAGCATTTCGAAATTTATACCCAAGAAAGTCTACAATAAACTAGAAAAAAATATAAGTAATACCCAGTTTGGCTTTAAGAAAGGCTTTGGTACAGGAGAAGCACTATTTAGTTTTAACATCATATCACAGAAATGCCTTGAGATGAACGCATTCATAAATTACAAAAAGGCTTTTGATAAAAATTGCTATAATATTCTAATAAACTTACTTAGGCAACAAAACATTAACTCCCAGGACTCACAGATTATAGAAGCGTTTCCAAACGGCTATCATTTAAGTAGAGAATGAGGCCATAGAGAAAATACAAATACAAAAGGGAGTAAAACAAGGATATGTATTATCTTTTATGTTGTTTAATCTATACTTTGAGACAATATTCAAAGAAACTTTAAACAAAGAACAAGCTAGAGTTATAGTAAATGGTTAACCAATCAATAATTTGCGGTACGCAGACGTCGCAGACGATACTGTCATTATAGCAGAGATTCTAATTGATCTACAAAGAACAGTTGAAAAAACCAAAGATGTTAGTCTACAATATGGTCTCAAAATGAACCTCAAAAAGATAAAATGATGATAACAACTACATCACAAACAGCAATCTCAAAGTTATTCTTCAAAAACAATATAATTGAAAAATCAACAAAATATAAAGTTTTGGTACTTGGATAACTAAATACATTGACTAAACACCTAACATAAAAGCCCGAATAGAAATAGTTGCGCAATCTGAGGAAATGGTACAACACAACATCTAAAGATCTATTTTAAACTGCTCTCTCAAAACCAAAATACTAGCAATGATGCAAACTTTCTGAAAGGAGATGCCACTTGAAGAAGAAGAAGAAGAACAACAATCAATTGATTTTTTTAAAAATGGCAGCAAACAATATTTCTATCCTAAAATATTATGGTTTATTTCTATTGTATTTATTTATATGACATTGAGGTTCTAACAAAAAAAAATTAATTTTGAAAAAAAAAGTTTTATTTCTCCTTAAAAGAACGGCACTCTTGCTATAACACAAAAAACAGTAGCCAGCACACCAAAATACAATTAAAATAATAAAGGTTTTATAATACGGTACATATAGTGGCACTATATTAATTAATATAAACATGTAGGTCTATCTATGAATATTGTTTATAACAAGCGAGCAAAAAATAGAAGTCACTTTAAAGTTATGACTTAGTTGTGGAATTTTTTTATTTTATCCATATGTTAGCGAATTGAAAGCAATTGTACTGTATTTTGCACACTAAATTAAAAATTCAATGTTGAATTGTAAAGCATAATTATTGTTTTTATTGCGTATTTTGGAAATATCACAAATTTACAGTTTAAGCAAAGTTTGAATTTTTGTTTATATTACTAATATGGAACAAAAAATTTAAGAAACTTATCACTAATAACGAGTATTGCCCTCTCTTGTATTAATTATTGCTTGAAGTCGACGAAAAACACTTTGAATTAAATTAACGGTCACATCTGCCTTAGCTGCTGAGTAGTTTTTGGAGCAGGTGTATGCTTTCGGGTACATTGTTCCAACTTATCTCAGATATGTTTTATGGAATTCATGTCCGGGCTGAGAGTTGGCCAATCAAATCGTAAAATTTTTACTTTATCCAGATAATCTCTGACAACTCTGACTACGTGAGGTCTAGCATTATCTTGCCTGAAAATGCCGCGTTTGCTCATAGTTGTCATGAAGGGCATATCATTATTGTTGAGATCCTCCATAATGTATCTTTGTGCTGTCAGGGAGCCATTTGCTATAAAGACTAACTCTGTGCGTGCTTTGGTAGAAATTCTTAATCAAACCATAACCGACCTGCCAAATGAAAGTTGCTCATTAATACAAACTGAAGCGTATCTTTCTTTGCGTCTTCTCCACACTTTCCAACGTCCATTTGATTCATTTTGCCTTAATACGCGACTCATCTGAAAACAGTACCTTGTTTCAGTCTTCAGTATTCCATGCCCGGTGATTTTGGACAAAAACCAATTTTGCAAGATGGACCTGTAGCCATCTTTCTACAAGACCATCTAGCAGCCCGAAACCTTTTCCTAATGGTCCATTCACTAACATTTACATCTCTAATTTTATGGAGTTGATTTCATAGATAAACTGCAGAAGCTGTTCTATCTCGCAAACTTTTGAACACCAAAAAATGATTTTTTTTGCCAAATCATGATCTTCTGGTTATCAGGTCAGTATCCAAGTAAAGTTGATACACCTTTTGTACAGCACAAAGGCTTTTACCTAGAATCATTGCAGTTTTACGTTTTTTTTTTTGCTCATCTTTAATCTTCGGTGTAAATTTTGCCACAACAATAGTGTTTAAAGGCATTATGACCTGTTCAGTACAGTACATCGTGTGAATGACAAGTTTTGCAAAGAAAAATCAACAAAATTAAAAGAATCACAACAAAATGTAGGTTTTTAATTAGAGCAATATGAATGCTGTTTCATAAAAGTTTGTAACACGGTGATAATAACTGATCAAAAAGATAACTTTTGTCATTAAACGCTTATTTTGGTATACAATTTGCAAACATAAAATTAAAACAAAAAATTCCAAAAATAAGTCATAGCACTTTAAGCTCTTTATTTTTTGCTTGCCAGTGTATTTACGTTATAATAGCATCTTGTTTTTTGTCCAGTTAAACAACAGAAAAATATGAAATGTATGTATGTGTGTAAATTTTAAAAATATTAAATGAGAAGCAAAAGTCTTTTTGGATGTAGTAGGATAAAAATGGCATTACTTCATTTTTTATGCGATAGGGTTTTTTGTACAATAACATAAACTTTTTTGTAAGCTGCTTGGAAGCGATTGATATATTATTTGCTTGCAAAAAAACAAATCTTCTTTCAGGACGCTTTTTTATTGTTTTGGTAGCTAAAACTAATTTAGCCATTTCATTAACATAAGGTTGAATTTAGTTTTTGGCGCAATAATTAAATTAAAGTTGTGCCAAATTCATACGGAAAAAAACACCTGGGTTTGTTTAGTACATACAGTGTTCAAAATGCCCAAAGCAAATGTTTTTGGAAACAATACGTTTAAAACAGACAACCAAGTTTGCTTGCGCATACATTTTTTATACGGATTTGTTTATGAGTATAGTACCAAACTATAAATATTCTTTATTTCAAAATTACTAAATTTGGTTTTTTCAAATTAGTTTTCGGGGCTCCGCAAAGAGGTTAACATTGCAAACCTAATTGATTTATTGCAATGGATTTGAGCACCTATGGTTGCATCTGATTTTTCCGCCCTGGGTAGCAAAACATCAAAAAGCAATTTTTAGAGTGGGCAAGCAAAAAATACATATTTTTTGATTATGTTTATTTTTTGGATAACATTAAAGTAAGTTTGCCCGGTTGATAAAGGTTCTAAACGCTTTATTTTGGTATTTTTCTGTAATTGACAATAGTGTACCCTTCCCCCAACCTGCTTATCTACTTTCTTTAAGCTGTTGGCAGATTAGAGTAGAGTTTATACTGGAGCTTAGTCTATTGTTAGTTCTCTAGCAGGATGCAAAAAGATTTTTTACTTAAATAAGCATTTAACTTAATGAATTATTTGTTAATTTATTGTTTAAGAAACATTTTTTTAACCAAATAGCTCATTCTTTCAATAATGGTAATTTTTTGTAAATTATAGCCACATATTTCAATGTCTAATGATTTTAAACAGTGTTGTTATTTTGATTTAAACTATGACGTAAATAATTATAATAATAATAAAACAAATATAAAGATACGATGTTAATATTTTCCTTCTCACATAGTGCTTATACGTAGAAACTTCAACAACAAACATGAATAAGATGCTTATACATATACAAACATATTGTATGCAAAACAACTGTTTACTATAATGAAAGATAAATTGTTTTCTTATTATTAACTTCTTTATAAAATAACAGGAAAACATGTATTTTTCTTATACAATTTACATGCAAAATAACTTAAAAATTATTATATTATCAAAGAGACTTCTTGTTATTTTCATTGATCCAAATGCGAAAAACAACACTGTCTTATTATATATTCTACAAGCAATTCTAAATTTTGATATGTTTTTGTGCGGGCATGTGCTACCCATAAACATAATATTTTCGATCGAAAAGCTCTCCTCTTCCTATTATGGAATTGAAACCACTAGTTACTTTCGGAGAGTGTTTGAATGGCGAATATCTTTCCGCTTCTCAATTTCCTATAATCGGTTTCAGGTGTCATCAAAAATATTTTGGGCAAATATATTTAACACATTGCAAATGTGACTTAATCAAGCATTTGAAAGTTAACATTGATCCCCAATGGTGTGATTAATCATATCCATTCCATTAATTACTGTTGCATATTTATGCGGTGTTACGCGCGGACCAAAGCCAATTGCACAAGCACACATGTTTCCCTGTCACTACTGCCATACATCATTGATGTTAATTATAATAATTAACGCCCTTCATGTAAAGGGGTTTAATCTTGTTTTCCCACAGTGCTATTGGAAATTTGCCAACGAGTACAGTGCTGTATGCCGTGATGTTAATCTGTTTGTATCAGCGACACTAAAATCCTTATCAAACGGCACGGATGATCAAATGTAATCGAGTTTGGTTATAATGGATAATCCTTCAACTATAAAATAATATTGCAATGTGGTTTTTGCATTACCCTTTTAGATAAAGTGTATTGAAAAAGTACGTTGAGCTGTAACGTGGATTATATTGTGCGAATAAAAGCTTCAGAGTGCGAAATTGACGTATTAAGGCATTCCTTCAGAATCTCTAAGGATAAAAAGGGATCATTGTAAATCCCGTACAAGTCTCAGTTTATAGTCGCAGGACAAATAATCGATGGGTTATTATTTACTGCCTGTCTTATTACGACCGCTCCTGCGGCCTTTAGAATTTGATGATGGAGGTTTGACAAATGCGTATGCTATACGAAATCAATCCGCAACGGTTTCACTTACGTTTTGACTAATTTATTGCATACTCTTGAATAAGTTTAAATTATATAATACAAATTTTGTAATCATTTGAAAAGAGTAAATGGCTTCTACATTCTATATTCTTATAGTATTTACATATTGGTTAGTGTTAAATATGAACACAATTTGCAGTTAAAATATATAATTTCATCTGTTATTGCAGCATAAATAAGCGTTAATAAAAATTTCCTTTTATAACCTATTACTGCAACAGCTATCAAAGAAAATTTCAAGCTTTATGTTGTATTGAAATGTTGAAAAGAGATGGAAACGTGCCTTTAAAGCAATATCGTTTTCAGTTTAGTACATTTATTTATTCTGTGATAACCACACACTGGGTAAATAGTGGCACAGTATAATAGATCTAGTTAGTTTGAAATGATATTGTGTACCTAAGCGAGGAAACCATTTCATTCACTAGTTTTCTTCAAATGAGTAATGGAAGTTACATTTAATTCATGTATATAAATAAGAGCTTAATTATAAACCGTAACTGAGGATTAAATTGACCCAAACAGTGTTTTTATTATTTTTAGTTAAAAGGGGGCTATTTTTTTCAAGTTCCCATAAGCTGGCAAACACAAATGAGGGAGATAAGAAACGTATTATTATACACAAGAGTTTCTCATACGTGTGAACTATTTTTTAACGTAGTTACATTGAGGTATTTGTCGTAACAGGGCCTCAGCTTTACTATACCCTCCTCATACCACGTTTCCGCCTGGATTGTCAGCCAATGTTGTACAAAGGATTTCAACTACTTGTTACTGTTGAACCGCTGCTTTTCAATATTTTTTTTATCTTAGTGAACAAATGGAAGTCCGGGCTGTAGGGCTGGTGGTCGAACAATTCCCATACTACTTCCTTCATCATAGACATTAGTTTGCTTACAAGTTTTGGTCCAATTATAGTTTATTCAATTCGGAAGTAACCACGGTAAGAAAATTATTTAACATGTGTCGTACTTCACCCAAATCATACCGTCGCGTCCGTTCAAAAATGCATGTAATAGCACATAAATCTTAGATTTGAATAGTGTAATTTTTAAATAATGTTTAAAGAATTAACTCTCTTGGTTAAATGGGTAACTAATTTCAAAATTACGCAAGTTTAGAGATGATAATAGAACTCTCAAAATTAACATTACTAGCTTAAACTAAGCGTAGCAATATTTGATTTTGTTCAACAGATGTGCGTGAAATGGCACTTGCAGCTGTTACGGTAACGTTTATTTTTTTGCATTCTATTTTTGATTTTTATAGTGTCAGTTTTTACATAGTGTTTGCTAAATAAATTCTACCATTGGCTACGCCTGAGTTTTAGACTGATAGACAACTAGTTAAGTTAAGTTCCAACTTTTGGATTTTTTTTGGACATTTACGAGAAATTAGATTGAGGACTGACTGTAGTTACTGGAATCAACCGGCTGGTTTAAACTTCCATTCCCACTGTTCTGGAGGAAGTTCATTTCGTAGCCCAATTTGGATTTGGTAGTATACACGAAAAGCATGCTGCATTGCTGCTCCTTTTGTGGGCAACTGCGCCGAAAAGTCTGGTTTAGTTTTCAAAACTGATTTAGTAAAAGCCTTGTAAGAATGCATGTTAAGGGAAGTTTGCTTGTGAGGTGCATTGTACTATGCCAGGAGTATTTTGTTTCTAGCTTCAGCTTTATTACATTAGTAATATTTTGCAGTGTAGCTCGCTTCTTGAACAAATTGAAAGACAGACAGACAAGTTTCTATTTTTGATATGCAGCGGAAGAAGTATTACATCCGCTAAATGCATGCACAAGAAGTATGCAGTTTTTTATTCTCATAGTTTGCAATTGCTGACTTGACTATATCTTCCTTTCTATTCTGCAGAGGCTTGGTTTAACAAATAATATCTGTCTTTTAGATGTGGTTAAAGCCATGAGGAGGACAATAAAATTAACATATTTGCCAACTATTGCTATTTTGTCACTACTTTAGGATTTTGTTACTCTTGTGCAGATGATCAATTTACCAGCGATACTAGATTCTTGTTTTGTTTTAATTTCATAGTCGTGAAGAGCAGTTAAGAGAAATGAATTAAGTCTGGGTTTATTGTGTTCATTAGAAAGAAAACCATCCTGTTTGACTGTGATTTGTGTTTAAAGTTTATATCAACTGACCTCTTTAGCTTGTACGTCGGTTCTATTCAGCTGCCTACGTACTGGATAGTGCCGCTGAATAGCCATCAAACGCAACGGTACATCTCTTCTTTTTGTAGTACAGGAAAAGTATCGTATAATGTGGATTTGTTTGTTTTCCGCATTCCAGTTTCTTCAAATAAAGATAAAAGGTAGGGAACAAGTTTATGTTATAAGTAGTTCTTTAAGTCTTCATTACTTTGTTTGTTGATAGCTATCTTTAGAAACATTGTTAAAGCTTTGATTACCACCTTTATCTATGAACAATGATGGTAAAAGAGAGACCGCACTAACACTACCATTTGACGCGTATGATACACGTATCGTAAACGTTATGTGGAAAGAAGAGACCGGTTTCTTGGCTCGTAACAATATAAAACAACTTTGTTTTCTTTAGCGCCCTATAACTCTGTAACCGCTGGAAACACAAAAAAATGTATATGATCATTTTTATTGCAAATTTTATCAGCTTTTATTATGTATATTGTCATTTTACCTCTTACCTACAGTTCTTGAGATATTTACAAAAAACCGGAAATGTGCCCTGTTTTTTTATATTCTTCATTAGGAACCTATAAATCAATGTACAAAGTTTTAAAACTTTTGGAATTTATTAGAGGTGAGATCAATATTTGAGCATTAGTTTTTTCTGGGCTACATAAATTAAGATAGTTTGGTATGTTTTTGATAACATACTTGTTATTACTTAGCTATTTTTAGCGTTAAGTCGATAGATGGATTAAAAGATATTGCTTTTTACACAATATTTTCTTTTGTTTTTATTTGGTTTTGATGGTCTGGCGCCACGGGAGTGGTTGTTAGTTTATTTACACAAAAAAGGCTATATAACTTTCTTTAATTCTAAAATATTTTTTGCTTATATAAATCTATTTATATCTCCTCCTCTTCTTAACTAGGGTAGTTGTTGACATGATTATTGAAAAATTATGTTACAGTTTTAAGTGGTAAATTGTAGTAAATTATTGTTTGATTCTGATGTTAGTGGTTTTTCCTATGAGGTTTTATTTTGCAATCTAATTTTCCAAAGTATTTGTTTTATATTATTATTTTGGATATGCCTAGACCAATTGCACAATAAACAATTTGAGTTTATAATCTTTTTATAATTAAGTACGTAGACACACCTAAACGAGTGATTCCTTGATCAATTTATGGCGTCGCAACAGCATATTTACAAAATTTTAATTACATACAATCTTACAATAGTTACAAAACTTGATTACTCTACTGCTTTAAAAATAACTAAAGCGCATTGTCTTAAATGAACTGTTGAAAATTATTACCTCCGTCCTTAATGCATGCTTTTGTGCATCAAATGGCGGACTTGTTTCAAATTATTATGAGTATTTCTTATAAACGCACATGATATATGAGATTTTTTATTTTTTTTAATTTTTCACAATTATTGGAATACACACTAACGATTTTAGATGCCTTTTAAACAAATAAATTCAAAAGAACCAGATTGGGCGACTTAAGCGGTCACAATTGTGGTCGGCGCATTCGATACAACAATTAAAAACTTCTCTCCATATAAAACGCCTATATTAGATGGAGTCTTCCTTGCCCTACAATGGAGCAAAAATATCATTCTAACTTATCTGGCAAGAATCTGTAGTGCATGCATTGCTTTTCGATACATACCTATAGCATGGAGGAAAGTAAAAGTTGTATTTATACCAAAACCAGAGCTAACAAGTACACCCTTGCAAAATCCTATTGCCCAATTAGCCTTACGTTTTTTTTTCTTGAAGGCATTAGAACGATTGTGCAAAAAATTAATTTGAGAAACTATTCTTATTAAGATCTACCGAATCGGCTCTACATTTTGTAACGAACCAAATTGAAAGATTATTAAGAGACAAAATGTCTACTTTAGGCGTGTTTATAAATATTGAGAACGTTTTTGCTAAAACTACCTTCAAAAATATAAAAACTGCTCTTGCAACACATGGTGTAAATTCCACAATTAGTGGTCAACTCTCTAAAAACCGAATTGGTTTTCTTTACAAAAAAAAAAAAAAATTGGAAATCTAAACTTACCAAATCTTCTAAATACTCCACTACCGCTATCAACTAAAGTAAAAAATCTTGGCACATCTTAATATGAGATGCAAAAAAGTTCATGTGTCTTTTTGGCAATTTAGACGAGCTGTGAAGAAAACATGAGTGCAGTCTCCAAAGGTCGTGTTATGGCTGTACACAGCCGTCATAAGACCTATGATCACATACGGGGCACTAACATGGTGGCCAAAATTTAGACAAAAAACGTCAGCAAGCAAACTAAAACAGGTGTAACAAATGGCATGCCTAAGAATAACAGATGGCATGCGGACAATACCAACCGCAGCTATGGAGGCAATGTTATGTCTGCCACCCTTCAACTTTTACGTCAAAGAGATGGCGACAATAGCAGCTTTGCGTCTGAATGTAGCTGGACTGCATGGAGAACTGGCAAACACTCTCTTGGAAAAGACCGTTAAGGAAACACCTCTGTTAGGAGGGCAAACAGATAACATGTCACTTTTCTTTGTGTTTCAAAAACTCTACAACGTGCGCACACATAAACAAGAGGAGCAGAACGTAGTTAATGGTTCAAAAACTAATAAAAAATCTGGAGCGGGAATATTTTTGCAAGATTGGACCTCAAAATATCAATACCACTAGGAGTTCACACAACTATCTTCCAAGCAGAAGTAATTGTGATAACCTATGGGGTTATGGAAATTGTAAAACGCTAAATATCTGGCAAGAACGTTTAAACAGATAGTAGAGCGGCTCTAATTGCTATAAACAAGCCTAGAATTACATCAAAGCTAATTTTTGAATGGCGCGTAAAAGGTCAACCCTTATGGCGTGTGTACCCAAACCCTGGACTTCTTTAACTCTCAAAATCTTAATTTGGGAATACACTTAAGGCTGCAGACAGTCAAAAGAAGCAATGACTGCTCCAAACGCTAAAAAATCCGATTACTTCTTGCAACTGTCCAGAAAGAACTTGCAAAATATGACAAAAATCTTAACAAGACACTGTCAACTAAAGAAACACATGCACACGATTGGTATTGGAGACAATAATCCAACGTGTAGAAGATAGATGAAGAGATAATTGAGCAGGTGCTATGTATATGCCCGGACCTCTCATACAATAAAGAGTCCATGTTGGGGAGCTGCTGGCTTGACATGGCCAGTATAAAGGAGGCTTTTCTAAACGTTGTACTTGCATACGTCAGCCACATACGGTAGTTGAATGCTAGGACAACGGAGTGAGGTCAACACTGGAGGAGGTACAAAAGTGCGTGCAGTAGACTTTGGTTTACCTTCTAACTTTCAATCCATAATCCGATCGAACAAACAGCATAATTTTACCTCTAAACATTGACGTTCAACTAAGCTAAAGTAGCTAATCAAGTTTAGCAGAAAGAATTAAGATTAATTCAAAAAATGTTTTTAATTCTAATCCAAATATGTACAGAAAATTGATTTTAGTAACTGGATTCACTTATAGCATGTGGGTTTTCTACATGATTATTGTACAAGTTTATTTTTAGTAAATTATGCTTTATTCGTAGTGTGGATAACTCTGGATTTGTTGCTATTTTATTTTGTAAACAAGTGCAAAAATCTAATTGTTGATAAAAATTGTTAGACAAAAATAATTTATTACACGTTCAATATAGCAAGGATTGAGCTGCTAATATCTAAAAGTTTACTATATTGTTACATAGTTAATATTTAGTAAGAGTGCAATTTTCCGTAACTTGCATTAGGAATCTTTTATTTTTTTTTTCTTTCTTATAATATTTTGTTCAGCTCAGTTAGGTGCATCCCTTTTGGTTGTTTTAGATTTGCCAGTTTTACTTTTAGTGAGATTTTTAAATCTCTATTTGGGGTTAGCTTTTGGTGTCCCCTGGTTGCCAAATATACAAACTATTTATATAGACTATTTTGAAAGTTGCATCGTCTGCCAACCTAAGATGGCGTATTTATTGTTTGGAAATTGTTTAGTCAACTTTATCAGTTTGTTTTTTTTTTGGGTAGTAGTTTTTTCTTTTCTTTTTTTTCTTTTTGCAATTTTCGTTGGCACTAATGTTTCAGTAAATGTTTATCTCTTGTCTATTTTGCCACCTACCATTATTTAGCAGTTGTACTTGTCTTTGTTTTTTTTTTTTTTTTTATTGCTCTTTACTTGTATCTTCTGTGAGTTTAAATCTATGTGTTTCCTTCTATTTTGGTGTCTACGTTTTTCTCAGTACTGTTGTTGCATAGTTTTTTAGTGTTCTCTATTTGTTTTGGTTACTCAAGCATATATTAATGGTTGTTGATTTGTCGATTTTGATTCCAATATCTTTTCTAACTCTTTCCTATTTTTTTCACACGCTTTGCGTGTCTTTTTGACAAAATTTACTTTCTTTTTTTTAATTTTATTTATTTTTTATAAATACTTTTCAAAGGTTCCATGTCCGGTGAGTAGTTGTATAGTAACAAGTTGCCGGTTTATTCTTTGTTCATTTTTCTATCGCATCCTCCCATGTCTGTTTTTTTGCTTTTTGTTTACTAGTTTATTCATTTAGCTTTTTATTTATGTCTGATCTTTTTTTACCATCAAATCTGCAGGTAGTGTTGCCGTAATTACTTCTAGTATCTTTTAAGGCACCGTCCCATATGCTCTGCAGGTTTTTATCGTGTTTGATCTTGTTGCTTTTTTTAATTTCTTTTCTATTTTTTATGTCTTATAGGCGTCTCCCCATGTTTCTGCGGCATACAATAGTACACTTCTAACCGCCGTTGCTATTAGCTTTCTTGTCCCTTCTTTTGGTACTTATTTGTTTGGTGTAAGCGTACTAAGCATTTCTTTCATTTTTTTGTTTTTCTTACCGTTTTAGTTTGTTTTGTACCTCTGCTGCAAGTGTAAGTCCGACGTGATTAATTTTTTTCCTAAAGTTATTATTTGTTCCTTTACCAATGTTTTCTTATTTCTCTTAATAGTTTTCTTTGTCAATAGCCTCTGTTTTCTGTATAGTCCACTGTTTGCTTTTGTTCTTTTGTTTTTTACCATTTTGATGGCTTCTAAAGTTTTCCTTTCTAAATCCATATTGCTCCTAATCCCATTCTTTTTCTTTTTCTTCTTTTATTGTTTGTTTTTTTTATCTTGTTTATTGTTTATAACATTTTTTTTTAATCTACTACTTACTAAGTTTTTTACCTCATTTAGTTTAGTAATCTGTCGCGAATCATTTGCACTATATAAATAATTTATTTTTAATAATGTTTGTAATACTGTTTGACATGTAGTATTATTGTATGCAATTTTTTAAATTATTTTGAGGTTACCATTACTAGGTTAAAATCTATCCCTATCTATCCCTATCTACTCCTTCTTTTTTGGCAGTACGGATTAAATTTTACAGGAAGACTTTAAGCAAATTTATCAAATCTGAATTCAAAATGCGGTTTCTTTTAAACAATTTTATTTTATTAATATTTTAATAGTGTATTATGATGAGTAATTGTGCAATTATATAACTTGTTATTTAATAGGGGAGAATAGTTGCGCTATTATATTGGTTCACAGCATCCAACTCAGCAAGAAAACGCCAGAATAAAATTGAATCAAATTTTCACACATTGTAGAAGAAAGTCCAATCTGTGTCCTCAAATTTGTAGAAATTTGATGCAATAAGTCGTTTCTTTGCAATTAATTTTTCAAAAGTGACGTTTTTAATTAGTTCTTTATTATTTTTTTACTTGTTAAATATAACTTTAAATCTTTAACCAAAAACATAAAGACATAGAATATTGTATGTAGTTCAACATATAAAAAGAGTGATGACTAAAAACATATCGTTTGGATATTGAGTTGGTTGGCATTTTGTCTTATAAGAACCAATTTTAATTTAAAATCGGCGCTGTACGTGTTAATATTTTTCTAGAGAGAAAAGTTCACCGATATTCTCGTAGATGTGATAGGATTTAATATTTTTCTATAACAATACTATTAGTGGCACCACAACAGGACGGAGCGACTAAACCCGGCAATTCTCTAGCGTTAACGTAAATTTGTTTTGCCCGAACTTTAACTTGTTTAAAAGTTGAAACAATAAAATGAGAACATTCATATGTCATAGTACATTTAATATATTTATCTCTACAATTCTGTGTAACTTCTTCTCGCAGCGAATACGTTGCACATATTTTATTGAAAATATAGATGGAGCTTAAGTGCATCTAAATTAATAGTTCAACTTTAATATTTCATATGTGCTACATGCATAATGGAAACAAATTTTATCATCTTTATGATGAACAATGCATATATTGTATAAACCGTCTACAATGTTAATAATAATTGCAGAAATAAAGTTTTAAGAGGAATATTTAAATTACCATATTACATTCTGTGAAGTAACATTTATGTAACGTTCGGTTTTTATACAATATTTCATTGTCAATAATAAATAAAAACATTTTTGATATTACTTTTGTTATTGAATTCTATGACGTTAACAAATATTAACTACTTTGTTGTATGTTTTCTGTCTGCTTTAAAATTACTTTTTTTTGTACTACACTATTTATCAATAAAATTGCCTTCATCTGTTAAGGTTTAATAAAAAATTTAACAATAATTTATACTAACTAAATTAGTGTTTTCATGCTTGGTTAATTGTGTTTAAAATAAAGCTTAACGGAATTATTTATAACTTTTGCTCTTAAACTAAATTAATCTTGATTAATTTATTTACGTTAAGCATTATAAGTAGCAACAAAAGGTAATTTGTGTTTGGTTGGATATTCAAACCTGTACACGAGTGGGGTCAATATTAATTACCTACTATGAAACTTTGATATGTCTACAAATCTACGTGATTAGAACTGTTTTAAAGTAAACATTTATGATGTTAAACATGCATTGCAAAGTGTCGCTGTTAAGTTTTCGTGCATCTTGGAAAGTTGTACAAAGTATTTTAACGCTGGATATTTATATGATAACTTAAATAAACAACTTTCAGCTAAATTTGATATGTCTTAACAAACTTAAAGTGATAAGTTTGACTATCATTTTTATAACTTGAAATATAGCAAGTTTAATTACATTGAAAACGCATTAATTTAAAAATTGTATTCAGTAATCTTTACAATTAGCATTTACTTCTTTATGTCCAGTCTTTAATTATAGTTAAACAACTGGGTCAGCACTGTGAGCGCTCTTTTGTTATCTGTTTTTTTTTGTTGAGTAATTAGTCTGTCGATGTTAGCTACTGCTGTTATCAGTAAGTAACATGCAATACCATTACTTATAATATATATAGTTTTTTTATTATGCGTAATTTGAAAATTTCATAACATCAAATTTTCGTTATCATTACTATAAACCAAAAAAACTGTAAATGCTTACACAGAAAACAAATGTCACATATTGCATATTTAGTTTGTAATAAAGGCATCATCTACCCCGTTAAAAGTCAGAGAACATAATTACCAACATTTATATTGACTAAATAATCAATATAACCTTCAGAATGCTATTTTTTTAATTTTAATAAAATTACGGAGTACGGATATTTCGAATCCAATTTCTACATAAATTCTTTTAATAAACTACTTTTAGGTAAAAAGTGAAAGTGGTATCTAATCTCTTAACAACCAATACTTTGGCGGACGAGTAGATTATTTCAAAATATGATTACTATTAATAAGTTTAAAGTCTCCCAAAATTTATTATGAAAAAACTGAAAATTTCTTCTCTTTGCAAGTGTTAGAAGTGTATTTGTTAAATAAAAAGAAGGTGATATGCAATCTTTTGATGACGGGTGAGTGGGTTACTTCAGCTTATGATTACTAGCGACTAGTTTGAACTAGACTTTCCACCCACCCGCTCAAGTGTTTTTTCTTTCTTAGTGAGACGCCCGTCTAAAAATTTGGTATTAAGAAATTATATAAGCACAAATGCTTTCAAAATGTTTGTCTCATTTATGGATCACTCAACCAAGAAACGTTTGACGGGTTGCCAAATTGTTCTTACAGTTTGCCAAACAGTAAAAACAATTTAAGCTTTGCTTAGAATAATTATTTTTATTAAATAGAATAACTCAAACCTGCTTTTATAAACAATTAGGCTTTTTTTTGTGCTAGGAGGAGAATCTTCCTAAAGACTTGCAAAGTGTCGGATTCACCCAAATGAGCGCCTACCGACTAAACTCCCCCTGACTTTGACTGCCGGAAGTTCGTCCTTTAGTGGACATAGTTTACCTGAATGGTTGTGCGGGAAATATTTACATAATGCACGTATGTGCCAACCTTGTAGGTGATGCCTAGAATAAGTGGGTTCTGGATCCACTTTTAGATTTGAGTTTCCGACTGACGGGCCGGGCCAGGTCTGAAATTATTAGACGTCTAGTCGTCTAATAGAACATTAGAAGCTTTTAATAACTTGACGAAGTCATCATTACTTGCTTGCAATAAGCAAAGTAACAGCTGATCTTTAGCTGATAGAAGAGGTGTTCTAGGCGCCAATCCTGCAGCCTGTGCAGAGGATTTCTCCCCGCTTGCGTTGGGACCGCTCCGTGGAGGAGCACTAGACTGCCTACGGCGAGCAGGTGTCTTAATGGTGGCCTGGCTGTTGCGGCTAGCCTTTAGTTTATGGTAAACCAGACAGCCCTTATAACTTGCCGTGTGATCCCCACCACACGCGACGCATTTTGCTAAATGGCCGCTCTCTTTAGTGAGAGTGCAACCGGCGCTCGGAGCTCCGGCGCACTTGACGCACCGATATGGTGCGTTGCACCGGGATACCCCGTGGCCGTAACGTTAGCAACGGTGACATTGTGCAATCTCGGGGCCTTTGCGTTTGACTTCTGTAGTCACCCGAAGTCCGAGCAGCTTGGCTAGAGACAGAATCTCTTTGTTTTTGGCTTTCTGGGGAAGCTGGACGTACACGTAAGGATTTCCCGTTCTTTCCCATACGTGTAGTAGATTTTGGAGTGTACCCCTGAGCGATAAGCTCAGCCTGCACTATTTCAACCTTAATGCAGGTGAGCACACCCCGAATAACATATTTTAAGGTCTTTTCGGACCCTAATTGGTAGGTGTGGTGAAAGATGTCATGCTTTGTGCAATAATCAATCACCGCCCTAAAGTCATCCTGCGTTAGGGGGTGCAGGTGAATTCCATCGACCACGTTTACTGCGCGATCAATGGTGATGTTTAGTGACTCGAAGGTCGCCTGATCTCGTACGCAAACGTTATAAACAACATAAAACGTAAGATAAACATTGATAAAGTCACAATTAGAACGGCCAAAAGCAACATCCAACTAAGATTTAAAAGTAAACTGGAATTAAGGAGCAGATTCAAAACAACTCTGAACAAAAAATTGGCGTATATAACAGAAATTTCCTTAAGGCAAAAAGTATTATCTATTACCTTGCAAGACAAAGCAAGACGGAAAAAATGTTATTGCAATGGAGATGAATGGGTCAAAAAAACAATATGATCAATATAAATAGGCTGAAAAATTTAGGGGACAAGAACGTCAAGCAAGTTTTTGTTAAACTGCAAGAAAACGGTTTACCTGCTCATTTTTTTTTTGCTACGGCTGGAATAAGTAGAGAGTTAGAGAGATTATCTCATCTACTAACTCCGTCAAAATGCTTAAAAACGGTTTGTTTGCGTTGACTCGGAAAACATATTCTTTTACATATGCTATGTATCGCCAAATAACTTTGTGACCAAATTTAAGGTTTTGATAACAATCCAAGCAAAAACTGCTGAATGGTTGATGTGGGGTTCTGACAAAAAAAGACAGGCGTGATACGATCTGAGCTGAATTTGGTAATCTTTAACTAGGGTGGTTTCCTGACCTATTATTACAATGGTAAAAGGTCCATTACAATGTGCTCACATAACTTAGCAGCAAAGGTGCAAAGCACTCAGGTGAGTAAGATTGATAACCTAAGCGATCACAAAAACATAGTAATATCAAAGACGCAAACGCGTCTAAAAGGAAAATGGGAACCGAGTTGATGGAGTAAAAAAAAAGTAAAAATGGCTAAATTGACATGGATACATAGACACTGGATATAAATTGTCACAAATAAGCTGGGCTTCCGTCAAGATTTTGGCAGAAAAACAGAAAGAAACAGGTACAAGATTTGTTTTCAATCTACCCAGTAGTAGATTGGGTGTATGACGTAGTTAAAGGAAATGATTTAAACTTGTGTAGAGTAGACCCCGGAAAAAATGAAACTGGTGTTCTACAAGCTGCTGAAGACAATCATCTTTCCGATATTTGTAAAACTTTTAAGCTTTACCTAGTTGAGAAATCAAAAAGGATAACTACAACCAATATGTCTGATTACCACGGTAGCAAAACTTCTGAAGCGTATCTTAAATAACAGGCTTTTGGAGGAACTAAAAAAAAGGAAGCTTGTCAAGAAAACAATATAGTTTTTGCAAGCACAGATGCACAGTAGAGGCTATAAAATTTTTTAAAAGGCCACATAAGAGACCAAGAACAAATTTAAAGGCATTTTATTTTACATATTTACATTTAGTTAAAACTAGTTATTTTTACTTTGGATACTGCTGCTCTAAACAGGTCCTTTAAAGTACAACTGAATCAGTCTCTAAAGTTCTTTAAAACCAGGAAATCCGGCGTCTACTTATACTTTTTTTTTTTCGATTTTTCCTGCATTATTAGTTGCAGTATTTTATATTTGTTCCTACGCACGGTATAACTTAAATATTCCAGTTTTTTAGTTTTAATTGTATTGATGACTTTAAGTTCTTTTCCAATCTTTTTTAGCACTTCTTTATTTGTAATTTTATCAGGCCATGAGATCTTAAGGACTCTTCTTAACTGTTCACATTTGAAAAGCTTGGAGTTTATTTGTAAGTTGTTGGTTTATTGTCCATGCTTCCATGCCGTACAGTAATGTAGGAAAAATATACCACATCTACATTTTTAGTCGGAATTCCAATGTTAGATTGCAGTTTCTTATTTTTAAAGAGGCATTTCTAGCTAGTTCATTTTTGTTTTTAATTTTTATCGTCTGCTTGTTGATGCTAGTTATCCATGTCCCAAGGTATTTGTATTTGGATATTTTTTCAATCTGGATGTTTCCAATAATAAGGTCATCATTAGATATTCTTTATTTTGAGGTTATCCATATATCTAGTTTTCTTTAAGTTCATTTTCAACCCGTATTTTGATCTAACACCATTCTTTGTAGATCATGTTGGTTATCTGCTAATATCATCGTATCGTCCGCATATCTAATTGTGTTGATTGGTTGCCTGTTAACCACTAGTCTAGTTTGTTTTTCGTTGGGTTGCTACCTGAAAAACCGCTTCCGAGTACAGATTAAAAAGCATTGGTGACAGTATGCATCCTTGTCTGACTCCTATTTTTATGTTGATGCTCTCTGTATATTCGTCATTTTCTCTCACCACTGCTGCTTGATTTCAATATATAATAATTTTTATAATCTGTATGTCCCCCGCAGCGATGTATTTGTCTTTCAGTAGTTTTATTAATTGTTTATGTTGAACCATATTGAACGCCTTCTCATAGTCAATGAAACATGCGTATACTACTTTATTTATGTTCATACATTTTTGTATCAATACTTGGAATCCAAACAGTGCATCCCGTGTGCTCAATCCGTTTCTAAAATCAAATTTTGTATCACTAATCTCTTCCTCTAATTTAGTATATAGTTTTTTTGTGTATAATTTTAAGGAATAGTTTTAGGGTGTGAGTTATTAGACTTATAGTTTTGTAGTTTCTACAATCCTTACTATTTGGCATGTTGGGTAAAGTTATGAATGTAGATCTTAACCATTTATTTGGGATTATTTTTGTTTTAAAAATTGTATGATTTTTATTTGGTCGTCTTCTATGAGTACTAATAGCTCAATTGAGATTTCATCTGGTTCAACGGCTTTACCTGTTTTCATACTTTTGATGGCAACTTCATCTTTTGTTATTAAAATACTGCTTATGTTTTCTTCTGTATTACTTGGGGATTCACTGTAGTCGCTGAATAGTTCTTCAATGTGTTCCTTCCATCTCAATAGTTTTTGTGTTTGATCGGTTATAATTTTTTCTTTTTTTGTTTTTATAATTGAGATAATGTGACTCCATTTTGGTATCTTTTTCTAACTAAAATATAGTCAATTTGATTTCTAACTATTCTATTCCGAGAATGAGCTGAAGATGTTTAAGTATATAGTCAACGTGGGGGTAAATTATAATATGTATTTGTTATTACCATATTGTTGGTTTAACAGAATTCCATCAATCTATTGCTTTTTCGTTCCTATCAACAAATCCAAAATCCCCTATTAGACCCTCTACACGGCTTTTTCATAATCAACTCTTTGTGTTGATTTGTATCCTCTACTATAGTATCCACCTGGCTGTAGAACTTTTTACTTTAGCCATGTTTACTTTTACTAGGGACATCTATTCGGGATCTTTAATGCTGCGGTTTTTTGTTGTTTTCTGCATTCCCATGCCGTTGATCACTAGTTGATTGATTAGTCGATTCTTTTGCCTTTAGGGACAATTTCTCGTCTTAAATACAAGAGGTTGCCTTTCTTCTTGCCAGATCTTCCTTCCGGATTTGTTGTCGGGCAAGAGAGATCTGCTTATCTTAGCAGACACTTGGTGCGCGCGCAGGAGAGTTTGTCATTTGGGTTGGCACTAATTTTGACATTATTTCTTAAATCTCTTGTAATCTATAGGGTTCTAAACTGTGTAACTCGACATAAAACTGGTCAATTGCTAAGTTTTTTAATGTGATTAATTTTTAAAATGGGATATTAACAAACTCCTACGGCCGAGAAGACAAAGCACTTCATCACGTTTGCTACCTTTTGGAAAACTACGTATCAGTTTTAGGTGATGCTTTAAAAAAAAACATTTTAAAAACCAATAAATAAAATTGAACTACATCTACAAGATAAACTATCAATGACAAGACCGTCAATGACAGAGTAGATTTTTTTTTTAATAAGACTTGAACTTAAAATTTACAATGTTTTTGCATCTACAAGAGTTTACATCTCAGATAAAATGCTTTTTTAGTGTACAAAATGAACTATCAAAAGTGTTAATTGATTGGCGTTGATTTAACGTTTATAAGGTAAAACTTAATGTGAACGAGACTGACAGAGAGAGAAAACTGTAAAACTTTAAATGCCAAATTTATTACTACAGCAGGCCAACATTGTTATCAGATTGACAATTACTCATAATACTAATTAAGATTTTTAATCGAAATGCTACGGATGCTTACTATCACCAATGCTCTTCAATATCTACTTAGAATATATAATGAGACAAATGCTAGAAAACTAGTATGGTGGTATAGTCATAAAAAAGGTTTTTATAAAAATCTTTGGTACGCGCAGCTGATACTAACTTAGTAGCAAAAGAACTAGAGAAATTTATCAAAAAAATGAAAAAAGAAAACAAAATCTTTGGCCAAAAAATCAACATCAATAAAACAAAAACCATGATCATAGACCGAGCCAACAACAAAAGATCTGTTATAACGCACATAAAAGAATACAAAGTTGTTAGCCAATACATATATTTAAAAGCACTTACTACAAACATTGGTAGAAAAATTAATAAAAGTTGTGAAATTACCAGAAGAACGGCAAGAGAACTGTAAAAAAAACATAGGTTTCAACTTAGCAATAAACACTGAAAATAACAAAAACATTCGTTTTTACTATACTACTATACAGAGCTAAATCATTAACAATAGTAGACAGGCAAAAGGTTGAGAGATGCAAATTATCGTGTTGGCAAAGAATGCTGCGCGTACTCTTGACAGCAAAAAAACTAATGTGTCTGTTTGTTATTCAACAAGAAAACAAATTCCAGCATTTTTTGAAAATAATTTATTCCCGAATCCTTAAATATAAAAGATGAAAAGAAACTATGAAGACAAACAGATGGACTGACTTTATAAACCAAACGATCACACAAGCAGCAAGAGAATTTAGAAACAGTGAAAGATGGGCGCAATATTGTAAGAAAAACGAGCGGGTGAACCACGATTATGACTCAATGGAAGATAAAAACAATTACAATAGAATGGATTGCCAAACAATGTGAATAAATAGAGATGCAGTACAAAAACTAAATTATGATAGGTACAAAAAAAGTAAAAACATTACAGGAGTTAAAAAACCGCATAGCAGTGGTTGTTTTTCTTCCTAAAAATTAAAATGCTAAAGAATGTTTAGAGTACAAGCCTATTACGCTTATAAATCATGTTCTAAAAATCTTCTTTTTAAGATCTTTTATAGGAGGATTTACAGAAAATTAAATAGGGCATAAGCAATATTCAATTTGGATTCATAAAAAACTTTGGAATAAGGGAAGTTTTTTTTGGAATAAATAAACCAGGAGATGTATGCTTGTTTTATTGATATCCAAAAAGCATTTGACACAGTTAAGCATAATATATTACAAAGATTCATAGCCAGATAAATCATAGATCATAAGAAAGCCAAGATTATTATCAACTTATACAGGGACCAATTTTGGAAGTCAAAATTGAACTACTGACAAAGTGCAGATACGTTGTGGCATGCGACAATTTTGTATTTTGTTTTTTCTTTTATTTAATATCTATAGTAAAGCCAAATTTGAGGAGTTATTTTGGAAATAGCAAAATACCTTGGAACTATGAAACAAACAAGAGACCAGGCATCGGAAATTAAAAGAAGAGTAGAAATACATCAGCGTTTGTAAAAAAAATTGTGTAGCAATGGTATCAGTAAAGAACTACAAATGAAATATTTAAATTACTAAAGAAATTGAATATGCAAACAATGGGAGAAATTTACATTTTTTTGTATAAAGTTGGTATACTGCAAATAGCGCTCTGAAGTACCAGTACACGCATCTTACATGTATTTGACATGGAGCGTTTAGACAACCTACACACTTTACAAAGGCATTCCGAGACGTTATTAGTAAATAGACATACTACAATAGCCACTTAGTTTTTGAGTGCGGGTCATGCCAGGTAATTTTTTTACCAGGGTCAATATGAGACTAAGCAACAAACCCCTCATTAAGTTTTGCTATAATTCTTTCATTCTACTTCTTCGTGATAGAAGAAATATTTGATCCCATATTGTATAATAACGTAAATAAAAATATAATTAAAAAAAAGACTTAGAGCACATTGCAAAATAGTCAAAACAGAAACGACGATAATAGGATTAGTTAAATGAAGAAAATACATTAGAAATATTATATCGGAAATAAATAAGAGTACATTTGCTTAACAAACCAACAAAAATATTATTTTTAGAAAAAAACATGCTTTAAGGTTTAATTAAGATTACAAAACAACACGATGGTTCAAAATCACCGGTGCATTATTGTGGCATTGTTTATATTCCTACACCGGATCTAACTTCTTTTTATTTTCTTAATCTAGACAAAGTATATTTCCACTAAATAAATAATAAACAAGCATAATATTTTAATTAAAAATAAATACTCTTTAAAGTTTCCAATTTGCTTTTGTATAATTGCACTGAATTGAAGTTGCTTTTACATTTACTGCCAATATTATTTCAATTTAAGAAATTTTTATATTTTCAATATAGTTGCAAAAAGTGCAATTCTATAACACCAATCTGAAATGGAATTGATACAAATGATTACATTTTCAGTAAATACCATTAAAATTCTTTACAGACACACAAAGCGGCTTCCGAGAATCGTAAGACGTCCAATTTTCCGTCGTTCCGGTTCCCATTTAATGTACTTTATTAAATTTAAAGCAATAATACCCCACTTACACCGCAAACGGCCGGCACCTCTCATGCCATTGATTTATATTTTGCAGCTGCCATTGTAAATAATCCAATAGCTCTCAGTACATTTCATTCGCGGAAGATTAGGACTATTTCCGACATTTTATTTATTTTTTGAAATATAGGTGTATATTAAAAGAAATTTTTTTCAAATGATTGATTAACATTTAATTGATATATTTAACAATCAATTTGCATGTTTAGAAAGCGAAAATAAAGTTATAATACAAGTAGGAAAAGTATATTGTGTTAGTTTGAATAAATTATATTTAAATTACTAATAAGTTTGATAGAACTTTACAATATGTTATATTATGTATTTAAAATCCATTAAAAAGTTAATCTATAACCGTATTTCTACAGCTCCTAGTTTTATCATGCCTAACAATCCTAGCTCTACACCAGATCTGTTAACAGCCACAAATAATATAATTCCGCTCATAAACTCTATCCAACTTATACCCGATCTTTGTTCCGACCATTTAGCTATTCAATTCCAATTAAATACTCAAACTTTCCCTATCCCCAATCCCATAGAATATATTCAGCAGTATGACCTATGCGACATTAAAAAAGTTGACAAAGACATGCGAAAATATATAGCAACCAATCCTAATATTACTCCAACTGAAATATCAAGTTTCTTAGGAAAACTAACCAACTCAATTAAGAACAACTTGCCCCTAAAAAAGAAAACCTATTTTAACTACCCACTTCCTCCATTTATCCTTAGACTCATAAAACAAAAAAGATAGTTATACAGAGATTTTAAAGAAACAGAAGACGCAACTATTAAACGTAAATTTACCGAACTAAATAAAAACATTCATACGTTAATATGCAACTACAAAGAAAGTAAATGGACAAAAGTTTGTGACAAAATTGACAAACAAAAGGGTCAAACATACTGGACGAAAATTAAAAAACTGAGTAAAAATACCTCATCTCTAAAAATGCAGCCAATAACTGATCCAGACACTAATAAACTACATGAACTTGATCAAGACATAGCAAACATTTTCTCTAATCATTTTACAAAAGCGTTCAGCTTTAGTGAAAATGATGACTATGACGAACAAAAACGAACTGAAGTAGATAACTGGTATGACAATTATTTTAAAACCCCATACCAAACGCCTGAAAATGTATTTATATCTAAAGATGAATATTTTCTAATTCTAAAAGCTGGTAAAAATTCATCTCCTGGTGCAGATAATATTCCCCGAAAAATCTTAAAACGCCTACACAATAATATCCACATCCATATAATTAAAATCCTCAATTTCTGCCTATCCCATCAATATATTACTACTAAATTCAAGTGTGAAATAGTAATTTGCATACCAAAAATAAACTCAAATACTACCTCTGCATCCAACTATAGACCTATAACACTTCTTCCAGTTATAGCTAAAATCCTTGAATCCCACATTAAGCAAAAATTGTTAAGCCATGTACAATCCAAGATACCTATCCATCAGTTTGGTTTTTCTTCAAACAAATCTACTATCCATCTTTTATGTATTCTTACCTCCAACATCCAAACAACTCACCTTGAGGGCGGACAGATGTAAGCACTATTTCTTGACATAAACAAGGCTTTGTCTGTCTGGTTAAAAGGTCTCTTGTACAAACTGTCATTAATGCAAGTTCCTCCTTACCTAATTTGCACAATAAAAAATTTAATTCAAAATAGACAACTACGTGTTAAAGTTAAAAATTCCTTCTCTTCCGTCTTTTTTCCTAAGCAGGGCGTTCCGCAAGGATCTCCATTGTCACCACTCTTGTACAATATATAATGTAGTGATATATTGGACGTGGGTCAACTTTTTAATCCAAAAATATACATATTACAATATGCCGACGACACTGGGCTGATATCTCATGCAAAAAATATGGCACATTCTATTCAGCACTTACAATTTCTAACCAAACTTATTGAAACATGGTTCAATACATGGAAGCTTTATGCCAATCCTAACAAAACCCAACTCCTTATTCCATACTATTGCATATCAAGAAATTCACCGAATATCAATCTGAGCCATGTAACAATTCAACCATCTCCAACATGTAAATATCTAGGCGTGCTTCTTGATAATAAACTATCCTTTAAACCCCACTCCCGTTTTATAAAATCCAAATGCACAACTCGAGCAAAACATTTCCGCTGTCTTACCTATAGAGGAAAAGGTATCAATATAAAAACAGCTACACATATTTATAAATCTATTTGCAGACCTCTATTAGATTATGCATCAATTATTTTTTCACAATGCTGTAAAGAGACTCTAAGTAATCTGCATGTCGCTGAACGATCAGCTATTAGGAGTATCACTAAAATACGTCATCCTAATAACTCTTTACACAACATCAATAATGAGTCTCTTTATGAACTAACGCAATTTAAACCACTTTCCGAACGTCACTCACAACTGACAAAAAATTTCTGCAACAGGTCTGCTAACGTGAAAATAATATCTAAACTTGCTATTCCAAGAAATCAAGGAAAAATTGCTAAATATAAATTTCCATCTAAATCCATTCTTGAAACATATCCTACTTATTTCCAATATCACTGACAATTCAGACTCATTCGACTAACCGACGATCATTTTACTTGCTATTTTTTTTTTTGTAATTTACCAAACTTCTATATTTTATCTTTCTTACCACTATAATCATACTCAAGGGCAGAAAAACTTTGGTCGATAGCCTTTTTCATATTCATATCCATACTCATTTCTATCTTACTTTTATATATGTTTATTTTCTATAAAAAAAAAAAATTGTATGTGTGTATATGAAATAAATTTGTTTACTACTACTCTATAACCGTTGTGTGTTATTGAAAATGATTTTTTTTTTCTGAATTTTTACAAAAAAATATTTCCGATAAGATACAAAACCGTTATAAATGTTTAAATAATTACTTTTAATTTTTTTTTATATACACTTGTTTAAGTTTGAAAAAAGATTTTCGTTTAAACTATTTACAAAATTAACATACATTTCAAACTGAATTAAAATTGCTGTTGTTTATGTTGTTTATGTTTACGTATATGGCTGCTACATTACGTAGTTCGCAAGGGTGAAAGATAAGCAAACAAGTTGATGCACCCGTTAGATTTAACTTGTAAATACTCGCACCCTCTCATAATAATGATACGTTTGTCGCTTGGAGGCGTGAAAAAGTTTTTTTTTTGTGCGACGTGGCAACCTGAGCATGACAAGTTGTTTTATTTTCCAACCCTCGCTTTTCCGCGGAGTAAATGCCACCATAAACACCCTTAAACTACTTTTATTTTATGCACATACATACTCTCGCGATGTTGAAGCATTTTGTGAAATCATAAAAAGTATTTATTTACTCCAACGTCAGTAGTGAAGTAAATTCATAAAGTCTTATTGGAAAATACAGTGTGGGCGAGTGTTAAATCAAAATATATGTGTGTATGTGTGTACGTGGATTTGCTACTACTTCTACAAGATCGGATTTAAAATTGACTTTGAATTTACTGTGAACTAAATTACAAACGCTTATTTCTAGAAAACATACAATACAAATTCAAATTTAAATTTAATAAATTTTTAAAATGAACAAAAATTTATTTTTATTAGTTATATTAAACTTGTGGCCAAATATATTATTAATGTTAAATTTATATTTATTAATATTTACTTTTAATGTTTTATTTTGTGGATTTGTTTGAACTCTGAAGACGTAGCTACTAAGATATAATACAGAATTAAGTTATTGTTATAAAGATGTTAATATTAATGGTATTAAAAAAATGACAAAAATATAATTTTACTCTTCTCAAGGTTTCACTTGAAACAGCAGGCAAACAGGCAATTGTTTCATTAAAATGACACTAAAAACATCTTTGAACGGTAAAATTAAATTTAATTTAAATTGCTTAAAAAAACGCAAACAAAACTACTTTATTATTTATCTATTAGAAAAATTAATACATTTTACTAGACCTTGTTTAATAATTTGAATACAATACTATTAAAACTTCTTGTTTGTAATTTAAAACACTGCAGTGTTTTAATTTTATACAGAAATAAAATACGGAAGCACGAAACGGCGTCTTATAAAATAAGATTGAAAAAAAACTAATTCCATACCACTGCAGCTTACAGCTTTTAGAAAGTCTAAGCACATATTTTTATTTGACCATCAATATATTCTTTCTGTACGAGTATCTTGTGTAAAATAACTTGCAAAAGGGAACGGATGAAGAAAGTCAACGAGATCTGTGAAGCGTGGCACGACATATGAAATGACTTCACACATTTCTCTAAGTAATAACACGGTAGTTTTTCACGGTACAATATTTTGTAAGTAATAATTCCGACAGAAGTTGAAACTAATTTATATATGCCATCTTGAATAAAATTTTATTATAAGTATACTGCAGTTAATATCACCTACAGTTAATATAACTTGCAGGTAATATTTATAACACCGGTGACGATTTATTGCTTCTTCTGATGTGGAATTTGATTAAAATCAGAAATGTATGAGTGTGAGTTCTCTTGGAAATATTTGCACGTATGCCACGTTCCATATTGTGTATTTAGGCACATCACATGCATAACTTTTACAACTTTATTGGGGAAGTATTAATATACATGGCTGAATGGTGTGGGAAATTGTAATGACATCACCTGAAGTTATATATATGTCAACATATTTTTGCAACGCATATTTGAAATACTCGAATAACTGTTTTGAATTTTATTTTCACATTTGAATGTATTACTTTTTTGTACATTTTAGTTACATATTACATTTTGCAATGTATACATTTAAAAAAAGGTGAATGCGCCGGGTACACGCACAAATTATTAAATTTTAAAAGTTTTTGTTGAATATTAACATTGATATTTTATATATTCTTAAAAACACATTGTTATTTCTTAAAATAAATAATTTGATATTCATATTAAGTTTGTTCAAAACATAAAAATTATAAAAAAAAATTAAAACGTGCTCTAATTCTACCATGAGTACACGTTTTAAACGTCAACAAAAGTGGTTAATATAGCTCCATACACAACTAAAAGTTTACCTTTTTCTGCAAACACTCGCTTTTGCAGAAAAATTTACAATAATGATTTCTAGACGTTTTTATTTAATCGTTACAAAATTAAAATTACTGAAAATATAATACATAGCTGAGGTTGTTGACTTAGGAAATCAAACACAGTTTTTAAAATGTACTCTACAAATGGTTATAATTACGACGCTAAACGATTTCCAAAGCTTATTGTTTTTGACTTCGGCAAAAGCCAAGGAAAGCGTTATCGGTTCTGAGACACGTGCATTTTTATAAGCCCAAGTGTTGCCTAGTCTTTAGATTTATCACAAATTTGTTGTTTGAAGCATAAGCATTAGTTTATGTAGACCAATTTATTGAACGATAAAAAAAATCTAAATATTTTATTGTTTTTCGGCTTTTTTGTGTTTGATTTTTTTTTTGCGGACTTTAAAGTTGCACTTTATTGGTTCTACATGGCACCTTATAACTGCATTTACTAGATATCAAAGAACTGTTGAAAAAATTAAATATAAATAGAAGCATATTGTGCTACTACGGAAGCAAATCAAATTATATTATAACAACCCAAGAACAGATTGTCCGGTATAATAGACAACTTAACATACACAAAAAGTTATAATTTTTCTGTTGCACTTATGGCTTTGCCCGTTTTTAGATTCTTGATTTGCGCTTACATTTCACACATCCTATGGGCCAATCTATTCTGGGATTACTGTAACTGCAACTATTTTTTTTTGTGATTTTAGGTTTAGGAGTATCTTGTCTATGTTTTGTAGTTTTTCTATAACAGCATTGCCAGTTTTAGTCATTCTATTGAGCTTACCAGGCGCGTCTGTAGATGGCGGATTAACATCATTGCACGGTAGGTATCGCCGGTAATGAGACTACCAACACTTTCTTCTTTTCTTTTTGCTATGAATTGTCGACCTTCTTTGGTCAAACTCTTCGGTCTACTGTTGACCACTTTTAGATTACCAACGCTATTAGGTCTTGAGAAACCAAAACATTAGATATTTTCTTATTATTTAAGTTTTATTTATTTTCATATTTTTTTTTCAACATCGGACTGGAGACATGCCACACATCACGGAACAAATTGAGTTTACGAAGCAGAGAAGAGATACTTCATCTGCGGTCGAGAAGAAGTGCCAATCGAGCACACCTTGGTCCAGCTAATGCAAAACTTGACGACAATACCGCAACCACCACCAGAATTTTTAATGACAACCTGTTATTAATAATAAAAATGGATACACAAGAAGTATTTGGCAAGCGTGGTTTACCAAGATCAGCAACGCGGCCGAGGACTCTGTTGATTTCGAATCTTTTAAGAAATTTAAAAAACAACAATTATTTATAAAAAGAAAGTATCCGAGTTCACGAAACGCACGGAAAAGTGGGAAAAATGTGGACCACCAAGCAACTAAATACGTGCTGGCAAAAAAAACACCATCATTGACAACAAAACAATCCATGTTGGACGGAGTTGGGCACAAAAATCCAAAGCCAATAAAAAATGGCAGGATATAAAAACAAGTAAGGAGGCAAACATGGAAAGCAAGATTAGAATGCTAAAAGCGGAAATGGACAAAATGAGCAGTTTAATAACTAATACACAGAGGCAAAAAGAAAAAAAAGAAAATAAATTGTTAAAACATGAAATAACCTTGCTAAAAAAACTACTCAGCTTGGAAAAAACAAAATAAAATAAAACAGAGAATGTGACAAAAAAGCCATTAAAAACATATTTAACGCAAAAATGTCCTTAAGCAACTTTCTGGAGCTAGTAAACTAATTATAAAAATAGAAAGATTTTCAGTCAACGACGATAGTAAATGGCGTGAGACATGCAGAGGGCTCATGACTTGCCTTAGGCTAGTTGACAAGAAATACAAACTTATAATGTGGAAAAAAAAACAAGGAAAACACAGCGCCAAATTAATAGAAGAAGTCAGGGCTAGGAGCTACAGCCGGAAGAAGTTGTATGTATTAAATTTACTACACAAACTCTTAACAAATGCACAGCAAAACTCCGCTACTACTTAATGGTAGACATGGAAGCGGACAAATAAACGCAAACTGCATAGTTATACCTTTGCAAAATTAAAGCCTTTACGGCGGAACACAAAATAAGACTGTTGATTGCAGAACTGCCAAAAGGAAATCAACTTGAAACTAGAATGATTTTTGAGAACACATTGGATAAAAATCTCTCAACATAGAATTTTGTACCAAGCAAGACAAATAGCCAGAAAACAGACAATAGATAACCAGAAGAAGCACAGGGTAAAAGCTTTGGGCTACCAAATAGAGATTGTATGTGAAAGAAGGTTACCAAATACATGGTAGCAACAAATAACATATTAATAAAACTTGCAGCTAGTGAATCGTACAGGTCAAAGCTTAAAAAAACAAAAAATTGTAGAAGATGTCTAAGTAAGCATATGAAAAAAAAATTGGGAGATCAATGCCGATACTTACGCCTGTCACAAGGGCGGCAAAACGGGGCATAAAATAAAAAAATGCAACAACAACCAAAAGTGCTTTCTGTGCAATGTAGACGGACGCAAGGCAGAGTCTATGAAGTGCCCAGGTTCAAAATGCTAATAAAAGAAAAGAAAAAAGGCCAAAAAAGCAATCCGAAACAACTATGAACTTAAAGAGCTTTCAAGAAAATGTAGACAGGTGCAAGGAGGCAATAAACTTTTTAAGAAAACGCGGCTATATTTGTTCCACAAAGCAAGACGGTTGAAGCACATGGTATTTTACAAAGCTATACACGGTCAAAAGTAAATAGAATCCGGGTCTACTCTTGCTACCTCTTACCTAGAGCTGAGTGCCAAGAACTGCAACGTTTTTTTGACAAACTGAATCAGAACATAAAAAATTAGTCAAGGAGGCTGATTGTAGAAAGAGACCTGAATGCAAAACTGAACTGATAACTGATAACGTCTGTGATATTATTTTTAAGAAGAAAGGTTAAAACAACGGAAAGAAGGGGGTATACTGGTGATCGGAAGGAATTGCTTTGACACAAAAAGTCTGCAAAAAGACTAGACAGAGATTTACTAAAGTCAAGAAAAAAGCAGAATCAAAGCTATAAAAAAAGCACAGAATTTTTACAGCGCAACCAAAAAAAAGCTAAGTCTAAAGATCAAAGCAGCAAAAATGAACGCTTGAGACACTTATGTGATAAGCTCAACGACAATATCTGGAGCATAGAATACCAGATTATCATCAAAAAAATAGGTGTATGGCAGCCAACTAAGTTGACAGAGCAAAGGCAGCTGGAGGTAGTAACAAAGCTTTTTTTACAAAAACAAAAAAATACTTGAAAAAGGCACATTACAATACTATGCAAGACGTACCAAAACGCACAGTCAAAGAGATCTGCAAAACCGGACTGAAGATGAAGATTAAGAAGGTATTTGGTCTAGACGGCATACTACCGGAAGGGATACAATTCATTGCAAAAAACTGTCGGGATACCCTCCAGCGGGCAATGGACAAAGTCCTTAAAAGCATACCGACCGCTATTTTGATTTCTAGTGTTGTAGTACTTTGGCGTCATTTTAATTTCCACATATAATTTGAAAATTTATTAATTTTTTTACTGGTACATTCAGAAAAGGTTAAACTATATTTGGTCAGAGTATCTTAGTCAAATAATAACTGGAAATAGTCGAAAAATGTTTTTAGGTACTTTTTTAAATGCATTTAGAGAAAAAGGACGTTCAAGGAGATAAGAGCAAGTATCTGTAGAAGGAAAATTGCAATTAGCCAAACCGTAAAATACTTCACTTAGACAGAAACAAAAACATAATAAAAAACAGCAGAAAAGGCCAAAAAAATCAAACCCGATTTTTTTTTCAATCACTACTATAACATAGAAAAACTGCATCTCAGAAAAATTCTATTGCCTGAATCTTCAACTCCAAGCAGAAATCACTTGCACACATAAAGTCACCTAATTGACAAAAGCAAACAGACGACAATCTGGCCACGCATTACGAACTTATTAAAAATCTTTAAATTTACCAAATGGCCAGAGTTCTTAAGTTTTAAAACTTAACACGTGTCAGTGCCACGCAAATGAAAAGACCAAAAACAACTACTGCACCAATCATCTATTAGATAATCTGAAAAAAAACATGTTCTTTAAAAAAGTATTTAATGTGGCTCTGATTAATAGCGGGAAAATATAACTTTACTTGTCTTGTTTTTAATGGACTGCAACTAACCAAACTTGTCATACTAATAACAAGCTTCTAGTCACTGGAGAAGAAACTGCTAATCTCACAGTTAAGTTACTTTGAATTATACCCAAATAATAGTTTATTTAGCATTTAACAAAGTTGTTGTTTACTCTTAGTAATTTTTTATACAAACTCATTTTAACAATATTTAGTGACTAATACAATCAAATTTAAAAACACTACATTTATTTGAATCAGGTAATGCCAAGCAGACATTTATTTAATTGCAACATTATTGGATGCTAAACAAGATAAAAGCAAGAGATAAGAATGAAAACGTAGATTGGTCTCAATGTGCTTAACTGGCCTATAAGGTTAACAAGATTTTATCATGATTTGTCACTATGAAACCAACAAGATGTTGAAATTTTTGCAGAAAATTTGCAGCAGATTTGTTAGTTTGCAAAAAAAATAAATGCATTCAAAGAAGCCGACTTGAGACAAAAAAAAAACAAATACTTTGCTGTGCCGCTAGATAGTAGGACTACTAGCAATGCAACAGGATGTGATCTTATAACACCATGATGAAGAAGCATCTTACATGCGTCTTAATCTGATAAAATACAAAAAAAAATTTAATAAGAATTAGAGAAAACAGAAGAAATGCCAAAGAGATAATGAAGGAACTAGAGGAAACAATCGCAGAAGCGGTAGTAAAAAAAACATAGAAAAAAAAAAAGAAAATGGTGGAACAACAAGTGTACTAAAAAAAACTAGAAGCCAGAATGATGTTAAAACACTGGAGAAACAACAAAAGCACAAAAGAAAAATATATGAAAAAACAAAAGTTATACAAAAATTAGTGTAAAAAAGCTAAAAGTGATATAAAAAACTTAAGACAGAAGCAGAAGCATGGAAATACATAAACAAAGAAATAAGAAGCAAACAGGAAGATATTGAGGCAATACCAATGGAAACGTGGAAAGAACATTTTTTGAATTTGTTTGGAGTAGAAAAGAAAAAACAAAAGAAACTAAACAGACAAGAGCCAATCCAGCAAACGGAAAAAAAAATCAAAAGAAGCAATATAAGAGAAGATTAAAAAATTTAAAAAAAGGAAATGGTATAAATGGGATACAGAATGAAGCGTGGTTGTATGGTACGGAAAAGCAGATTGAGTAATTAAGTGAGTTAATAAACAGAGTATAGAAGGGAGAAGGGAATTGATGGAGAGAAGGTTTTATATGCTCTATACATAAAAGTAAAACCAAAAAACTAGTAAATAACTACAAGGAAATAACACTATTGAATACAGCATACAAGATCTACGCCATGATATTAGAAGAAAAGTTGTATGATGAACTGAGTATGAATGAAATAATTTCAGATAGGCAAGCCGGCTTCAGAATAACGTATATATTTTACACTATATTGTAGAAAAATAAATAGCGTTATTCCTAGATCTAAAGGCAGCATTTGATAGTGTGGATAGAGAGAAACTGTGGAAGTGTATGAGAGAAAAAGGAATAAACGAGCACCTGGTAAGAAGAATGGAAGACGTGTATGAAGAGACAGCAAGCATGGTATGGGTTAACGGAAAAATGAGTGAAAGATTTTGGACAACAAAAGGACAGGGCTGTTCGTTGAGTTCTACTTTATTTGCAACCTAAATAGCAGATGTAGAAAAAAAATTAAGGTTGGCTCAAACAGGAGGGGTAATAGTTGGTAGGAGAAAATGTGGTCGCTAGCATATGCTGACGACATCTTGTGTTACCATGTCGTCAGCATATGCTAGCAAAAGAAGCAAAAGAAATGAAAGAAATGATGAAAAATTTAGAAAAATATTTTAGATAAAAAAGTTTAGAAGTTAATATAGAAAAAACAAAAATTATGGTGTTTAGACAGAGGGGTAGAAGAAAAAAGTGAAGGATTGAAAATAGAAAGAGCAAGGTGTTGCGGATGTAAATTTTTTTAAATATTTAGGATATGTTTCTTGCACAAACACCGAGAACGATCACATTAAAATGATGGCTCAAAAAGCAAATAAAGTAGACTTAGAAAATAAATTTAAAAAAATTTAATTGTATGAGAATAAAAAGACTTATGTTTGATACTTTAGTTAGGAGTATGATATTGTATAGGTCAGAAATATAGGAATGGAAGGAAAAAGAAATATTAGATGCAATACATGTAAAAAAATTTTGCGGATGATTTAAAAATGTATAGAAGAATATCATCTCTCAATGACTGCCATCTTTTACAACTGGACTTGGATTCTATAAATACTTGGTGTTATATTAATAAATTATTTTTTAATGCTGATAAATGTTTTTCAATAAGTTTCCATAGAACTTTAAGTAAAATTTCTTTTAACTATATAATTGACACTAAAGTGTTAAACAAAGTCACACAAATAAAAGATTTAGGCGTTATTTTTGATCATAAACTTACATTTGTTGAACATATAAACATCATGTGCAATCGTGCCATAAAAATGTTAGGATTTGTATGTAGAATGTCCGCGGATTTATTAGCCAGTACACTTAAACTTTTATATTGTGCTTTGGTGCGTTCGCATTTAGAGTATGCTCCGTCAGTTTGGAGTCCTGTTTATGAAATTCATAACCGTAGTATTGAACAAATTCAAAAAAAGTTTTGTCGTTTATTGTCTTATAAATCCGGCATATTATCTGTAAATTATGATTACTGCTAAATTGCTTTATTGTACAATCTACCGCCATTGAAGATTCGCCGCAAAAGAGCTGATTTGTCGTTGTTTCGTAATTTAATTATGTCTGAGATTGATTGTCCGGAGCTACTTGGTACTCTTCCATTCCATGTAGCACTTAATAATAGACATAGCAGACATTCTTCTTTATTTTGCGAGTCTACTCATTCTACTAATTTTGGTTTCAACAATCCACTCGGTAGAATGTGTAGATTTGCAAATAATTTACCAACTGATATTAATGTATTTTGTGTCTCTAAATCTACGTTCAGAAGTCAGCTAAGTCATGCTAACTAATGTCTAATATGTGCGTTTTTATGAATGGTATATTTGTATTCTTTATTTTTGTATTGTAGAACATCATTGTTTATGTATATTTAATGTAGATGTAAATGGTAAGATTATACCGTGAATAAAGTATTATTATTATATTATTATTATTATTATTAAAATATTAAAGATGGGTGCTAGGTTTAAATAGAAAAACCCCAGCATATATTGTGCTGGAGGAAGTAAAAAAAAAAACAAGTTAAGAGTAGACGCAGGAAAAATAGCAAGGAAGTATGAAAAAAGAATGAGACAGAAACACGAATGTAAAATTTTACAAGAATGCATAAAAGAGAAAATAAGAGCAAGAAATGGAAAGTCAAGAAATTGAAAGAACGAGAAAAATCTGGGAGAGATACATGGTACAAAATTATGGAAAGAGATAGAAATATATAAAGGCAAGAAAAGAGCATACAAGTGAAAGAGTCTAGGTACAACGCAAATTATGAACTTATTATAGAAAGTGAACTGCCAATGTACTTAGAGAGCGATAGATATAGTAAATATGATAAAAAGATGATTGCAAGATTCATGTGTAATAAAAAGCGAGTGACAATATTTTGGATGGAAGAGAATTTGAAAATGTGCAGAATGTGCGGAGAGACTAAAAAAACTATGGAACATATGTTGAAAGAATGTAACGAATTGAGAGAAGAACAGATGGAAATTGTATTAATTTTATAAGGATTAGGTTTTATTATTTTGGGAAGTTATACATGTATTTGTAAATGTAATTTTCAAAGCCAAAAGGCAAGAAATAAACCTGTTCATATTACATGCGTCTTAATAAAGGCTGTACACCTGCACATGCTGGGTGTAAGTTTTTACTAGCTGCAGTGCCACAAACAAAAATTATTCCTAATTTAAAACACTATTTTAAAAAATTATTACCAGGTGTTAATGCCACCACCGGCTTACTACTTGCAAGACACACTATTATCTTTAACTACTTTTTAATTGTGCTGCTAAATTAATGCAACATTTTCAAGTAAAGCTTTATTAAAATCAAACTTTGCTTATCTATGACCGTGTATCAGACCTAAGGCTATGGTCTGTCTAGATCAGTGATTTCCAAAGTAGGTTTAGGGTTCCGCGTCACCAACGCTGAAAGCCCGAAACGCAAATACATTTGCAGGCTCACTAGCGCTGCGCATTTTTGATGTACATATATAAATTTTATTGTTTCAGTAAATATGATTTAAAATAGAAGCGTTTTATTTATTTTATTATGTTATTTTTATTATTTAGTTATAGTTATTTAATTATTATCACCAAGGTTTTGTTATAAATAATATATTAATTATATATTATTTATGTCAATTTAGAAAATATAGCACTTTTACTTAATAATTTAAATGGATAATATTGGGCAATTTCTGGAATTTATTTAAATATATTTTAATAGACAGCGTCTCTGGTGTGGTGAAAGCCAACTATTTTTGTATTGAGCCAATAGCATGCGAGGTGCATTTCTTATATTGCATGTTCTGTGTGAGCAACTTGCTCAGCAGCACTTAAAGCAGTGAGAAGTTGTGCTTTTTTTTACATTTTAAAATAATACCAATAATAAACCCGATAATAATGTTACTTCCGCAACCATACACAGCCAACCGACAATCATTATTAACACAACTAACACCGTCGACCATATTTAATCATTAAGAGACAATATTTCTACTGAGAACAAAACTAAACCTTTAGCTTTTAATTCTGGTCACATTGCAAAGAAGAAACGTAAATATGACAATAATTATTTGTCCTTTGGTATTACTAACGTCGGTGACAATAAAAATTCCGATGCTTGGTGTTTGATTTGTAATAAATTATTGGCAGTTATCTCTTTAGCTCCAGCAACATTAAGGAAACAAATCACTAAACAAACAAAAACAAAAACATTTTGTTCTATAAAAAAAAACTGAAAACTTGCCTGCCGAAAAAATTGAAAAGTACTTTTTTCAAATAACACGGTTTTGCAAATGACATTCAAATGGAGCTTGTTTTTTGTTTACATGTATGCGACTCATTTGCACTACAATTGAAAGAGTCAACGAAAGTTGCAATTTTACTTGTGTTTGTTCAAGCCGACTTTGATAAGAAAATTAAACAGGATTTACTTTTAGGCAAAAATTTAGATTTGCACACTACTGGGAAAAAATATTTTTAATTGTGTTGATTATTTCTTGCAACAACACAACATAAGCTGGGAGAAATGTATTGCAACATGCAGCGATGGAGCCAAAGCAATGATTGGAAAAGTGGCAGGCACTGTAACACGTATGCAGAATCTTACCAAAAACTGCGATATTAACCACTGTACTCTGTACTCTGTATTTCATAGATACGCAAATTTTAGTTGAATTAAAGACGATTCTAGATGAAGTAGTGCTAATTATTAATTACGTCAAATCTTGGTCATTACAATAAGGTATTTCTAAGGCGTTATGTGTGGGTATGGGTAGCATTTTTTATAATCTCCTTTTATATACTTAAGTAAGATAGTTATCTCGTGACAGTGTTCTTCAGAGATTTTTTGAATTGCGGAGAGAACTTTTATCCTATTAACTATGATTGCATAATATGAAGATTATTTGTGGGTGCAAAATCTTTTCAATACAATTAAAAAACCAAACAAGCTACTGCCAATTCAATACGAACACCTGCCAGAACTAATTTTGAATGAACAACTTAAAGTTAAATTTGAAAAAGTGCTCTTGGATTTATTTTGGAGTAAAATCTTTGATGAATATTCTTGTTTAGCCAGAAAGGCAATCAGAGAATTAATTCCTTTTGCGACATCATATTTATGCAAATTCGGATTTTTTGCGTACGAAAAATAAATATAGAAATAGATTGGATGCTGCACCAGATATGATATTTCAGTTAATATTCAAAAAAAGAAAAAAAGAAAAGCAGCAACATGCCTCTCAATAATTTTTTTTCACGTATGTGTGGAGCACAAAAATGTGTAAAATAAAAATAATAAAAGATAATTATGTATATCATACATAATTTTTTTTTTTTCATTGGGTTCCGCAAAATTTTATACATTGTAGAAAGGTTTCGTACCAAATAAAGTTTTAATAGAACCTACGTCGCGCAGCAAACGTTAGTTCTACAAATTCCTGTAAAACCTGATAACCTGAGTGGTTGGGTAAATGTTATTTTAAAAATTGATAACTAGAGTTGAATAGATGTAATCAAACTACTGGCATTTTTATTTTTTAAAAAGGATTGTTCAGGATTCCATACTTGATCTTTTTTTTTACTTGTAGGTCACATGTATGTTTAATAAATATATCAGTTGTAAGTTACATTACTACGTTGATGATACCCAACTTTATCATGAGCGTATAGAGAACTTGGACATACTTGAGAACAAAAAAATGCAAAAAATCAGAGTATTGTTGACATTGGATAATTATGGCAAGCTATTATTCTAAATCCTAGTAAATCAAAAGTTATACTAATTAGTAAAACAAACAGATAGATAGATAGAATATTTTTTTTAGACTTTTTACTAAGGTTTTGCTTACATACATTCAGTTCTTTAAAAATGTTATATGACATCAAGACAAATTCTTAACAAGAAAATAAAACAATTGTTTTTTTCTGTGTTACTTTAGAATTGAAACGTGATATGCGGTACATAAATAGATAATACGGAACACATGATTTATAAAATACCCAGCAAAAGCAGCAAATTAAATATTTTTAATCAAAAACAAACAGTGGATTTGAACTTTATATAACAGATACTAATAAAATTATAAATTAACCATATTTGAATAATTATGTAGTCAAATTAAATTAATGTATAAAATAATAAAACCAAATTAAGATACAACTTTAAAACGTATTAAGACATTTTCTAGTACGTTGTAAAATAGATGTATCTATTTGATAACTTCATGTAATTTTGTATTAATTTCCTCCTTTCCTTTTCAGGTGCGATTATCTTTGGTTCGGACCAGGAAGTAGCGGGAGTGATGAAAGCAGTTAGACGTAACAACGCAACAGGAAGCTTTTCCTGGATAGGATCCGACGGTTGGAGTGCCAGGTCACTAGTCTCTGATGGAAATGAGGCCGAAGTTGAAGGGACCCTTTCCGTACAACCACAAGCGAATCCCGTAAAAGGATTTGAGGAATATTTTCTCAGTTTGAATGTAGAAAATAACAAAAGGAATCCATGGTTTGTGGGTAAGTAATACTATATTCTATTTGAAAAGTGATGAATTCATTTTATAATAAAATTAAGTTAGTAATGAAACTGCTAGATGGAAACAGCCTCAAGAGATATTTTTCCATTTGAAAAGAGTAAAACTAAATTATGCACTTATTACTTTCTTTTTACTGCTTTCCCACTCAACGCATTTACTGTTTTATGCGGCTATAATTTAATTTAGTTAATAATGGAATTTCATTGTATAATATTTTATGGGCTATAACAAAGTTTTTGTTTTTTTTTTGTAAAAATGTGTAATATAAATACATTATAATTTAAAAATTAAGATAAAAAATCATATATTGTTTTAATAAATAGTTATATATTTGAATGTTAAACCAGCTACATTATATTGGATTTGTATACATTGCTACTTACATTGTAGCAAAATAAGGTTACAATAGGTTTGCGATTTAAGCTGGCTACATTGTAATTGGTTTGTGTATTGCAACTTGCATTGTAGCAAAATAAGCTTACAAGAAAAATATTTATTTTACTGTTTGTGTACAAATTGGATGAATTTACGATATTTTATAACAATGTTGTCAATTAACTTAAATAATCAATTAGTCATCTTTTTCTAATGTAGATTTATTTTGATTAATATTAATTAGTTACTGGCATTAATTTATACTTTTATATGAACATATAAATTTAAAAAAGCACAGTGTATGAGTTTTTGTGCTTATCATCAAGAAATTATATTTATTATTCTGTACTTAATGAATTAACTGATGATAAAGATCAAATTTTAAAACAATTTTTTTTTGCTTTTTAACTAATTATTTAATAAATGACAACGTTTTTTCTCCGATCTATAAACTAGATAAATAAAGAGTCGCTGAGTCTTAGGAAACTAATTATATAATATAAATATTAATAACAGCAAACAATATAAATTGCAGGAAAAATTTATAATCATATAATTTTAATAGTTACATTTCTAAAAAAAAAAATTTTATTTAAATATTTTTTTTGCGTTTATTGTTATTCGGCGTTCATAAACAAAATACAAAATTCTCTCAGCAACACCGATTTGTTAGTAGAAAATTGATTAGAACAAATTTATGTAGCTTTACTGATGCTGTATTAGAAGCTTTGAACAATCGTCACCAAGTTCATCATTATTTTTGAGGTAGGATCTTAAAGCGGTTCTAATTCAACTAACAAAGTTTACTTGAACAAGATGTAGCATTATACCAGATTTTTGTTCCAACAGACAACTTTATGTTCTGAAACTCTTTGCTTAAAAATTGTGTACCGTTGTCACACATCAGCATTTATGGTAAACCAATCATAAGAAATTCATAATAGGTCTGTTCCAACATACGATTTGGACAGTTTGCAAACCGTTCAAATTATGCACACAAACACATTACTGTGTATAAAATATTGCTTAAGTATGACTAATATTTGTTTGTGTGCACAGTTTGGACGGTTTGCAAACTGTTCAAATTGTATGTTGGAACAGACCTAATGTTTAATAAACTTAACAATAGTTTTCAAATTGGCTTTTCTCATGGGGAGCAAAATAATAAACTAGAAAACCAATCGGTTACAACCAGCAGATAACAATTACTGTTTAAAACTGAGAAACGACCTAAGTATATCACAAACTATGAGTTGTTACGAAAAATAAATGTTTTTCAGATTAACCATAAACTCTGGTTGACGTGCTGATGAACCTTTTTGTGCGTTGCATATCTTTTCCTAACGTATTTATTAACAAACTGCGTTATTTTTTTCTTCTTAAAACAGCAGTTTTAAAGTGTTTTGGAACCACTAATTTTCAGTCAAAATACCGTTTTTACAAGCTAATCCAAATTTTTTTTTAGCAATTTTGTAACATGTAGGCGGAGATGACGTTGAAAGAACATATACAATGTATTATTGTAAATTGTAAATCATAATACTAAAGTATATAGACCAACATCTTTCTATAAGATTTTTTTTGTTTATAAAACCATATCAACAAGTGGTGGTTGTTAATAACAGTAAACGCGGTTTCTCCCTCAACCTTTTTGATTTCATACAATATAGCAAAAACATTTTCTTTTGGTGGCCATAAACTTTTTTTTTGTTATTTGAAAAAATTACTAGCAAAAACAATAACATTTCTTTTTGCTTTGTTATTGCGTCAAAACTGTTCTTAGGCCTACATTAAAAGCATCAGTATGAACAAAAGGTTTTTTTTTTAAATGAACTAAAGTTTGTTCATGTTTATAGACGCAGTTTCAGCTGTATTATTTCAATCTATTGATTTGTTTTTTTGTACCTTTAACTAGCAAAATTATTAAAGCCAATACAGTAAAATAGTTTTTTTATAAATTTCTAATACCATGAACACATTCTATTAAATTATTTTACTTTGGTGAATGTTTTAGGGGGTAATTTAACATTGCCTTTACTTTATCTGGATCAGTTCAAAATCTATAATGATTAACCACATAACCTAAGTATTTCAAAGCGGACAAACAAAAGTTACAATTTTTAAAGTTTGTTGTTAAGTTAACATTTGCTCCAAGACTAAGTTTAATATCACTAAATGTTTTTTAAAAGTTGTGTACAGATAATCACATCATCTAAGAAGACAAACACAAATGAGTCAAACTGAAGCCTTAATATGTTAGTTCAGAAAGCATTACAACAAATTAAAACAGACCACGTTCTGGGTTTATTTGCATGACAATAATTCTAAAGGTATGTGCCAAAAAACAAACTTAAGATCTATACTACTCAACTATTGAGCACCAGAGAAACTACTTAAGAATTGGTCTACGAATAATAAAGAATATAAAGGTTGTTTTATAACGAAGTTTAGTTTTCTATTGTCAAAGCAAAATCAGAGGTCACCGTTGGACTTCTTTCTGGCTATTAAATAACAAGACTGCTTATGAAAAAGAGTTTTATTTTATAAATTATTTTATTATTAAATGCTCCCTTTTAATGTACTTCCCGCTCTTTGCCACACACCGTTCTATATGTTTTTTTTCCATTGGTCAAAGCAATGCTGGAAGTCTTCTTTTGTAAGAGCATTTAGGAGCTCCGCCAGTTTTTGCTTTACTTCATTCATCGACGCAAACCGGGTTTTCTATTAAAGCAGATTTATATAAAACTTATACTTACAATGCTAGTCAAAATATCTGTGATAACCCAAATTATTTTTTAAAATTTATAAACGAGAAAAAAAAGACTGATGGATATCCAAAACAAATGAATTACTGTGATAAAGTGTGTGCTAGTGAACAAGAATGTGTTGATTTGTTTGCAAATTTTTTTTCATCCGTTTATGTAGATGATGTATGTGCTGTTCCTGTTTTTAACTTTGTACATAATGTTAGTCCGGAATCATTTTGTGTGAATATTAAAGATGTGTTTGAAGGCATTGAAACAATGAAGAACTCTATGACGTATGGCCCAGATGGAATACCTAGCGTATTACTAAAAAAATGTGTTTGTACTATTGCTAAACCAATACATACAATATTTGTTAAATCTATATCAAGTGGGATTTTTCCAGATTTTTGGAAAAAAAGTTACATAGTACCTATACATAAATCCGGCAACGTTAATGAGATTGCAAACTACAGAGGTATATGTAAACAAATCAACCATTCCTAAATTGTTGGATTCTATCATATCTTCTCAGCTTAAGTGGATGTGCAAACAAATGATAAGCAGCAAGCAGCATGGTTTTATCGAAGGTCGCTCAACTACTACTAATCTCCTGGTTTATCAATCGGATATCATTGAAGCTTTTGAAAATAAACTGCAAGTGGATGCCATTTATACTGATTTTGCTAAAGCCTTCGATAGAGTAAATCATACTATTTTAATTGAAAAATTAAAGGCGATGGGTTTCTGTATGTCAGTAATAAAGTGGATATATAGTTTTTTAGTTGGCCGTACACAATCAGTAAAAATTAAAAATTATATATCTAAACCTGTAACAATAACATCAGGTGTACCACAAGGGTCCCATTGCGGGCCAATCTTATTTTTATTATTTATTAATGATTTGTGCGATACCATTGTAAACAGCAAATATTTACTTTATGCAGATGATCTAAAAATTTATCATGAAATTAATTCTGTAAATGATTGCTTATTATTACAAAATGATTTAAATCATATTAGTGTGTGGTGTAAACGTAATCATTTATACCTTAGTTTATCCAAATGTAATTTTATAACTTAAAAGTAAAAAACCCTATCACCTTTAACTACAATATTGATGATGTTGCATTAATACAATTAAGTGAAATTAAGGATCTCGGAATAATACTTGATAGCAAACTTTCCTTCAATACTCATATTGAAAAAATGTGTGGTAAAGCTAGAAAAATGCTTGGTTTTATTACTAGAATGGCTAACGATATAACTGCTATAGCGTACCTAACGCTTTATCGATCTCTGGTCAGATCTATTGTGGAGTATGGCAGTGTAATTTGGTCTCCACATCAATACAAGGAAATAAGCAGTATTGAAAAAATTCAAAAAAAGTTTTTAAGAACATTTTCTTTTAAACTTGACAACATTGGTGGATTAAATAGTGGTGACTATAATTTAAAATGTTTGCAGGAAAGGCGACTTATAAATGATTTTTGTTTTTTGCACAAATTAATAATTGGTAATATAAATTGTTCTGTATTAGTCGAAAAATTAGATTTTAATTGTAATGCATGTAAATGTACTAGAAATTTCAGTATTTTTAAAGTAAAATTCCATCGCACCAACTATGGGTACTATAATCCTCTAACGAGAATAATACGCCAATGTAATTATGTTCAAAATATATGTAATTTTGATATATTTGAAAAGTCACACAATGTTTTTAAAAGTAATTGTCATAAATTTAATTTTAATTTGTACTTTCAATTCTATGTAAATATCTAATTTTACTATACTCTATTTTTGTTTTAGGTTTAATTTTAATTATGTTTTTTATGAGATACATACATACGCTAGATTTTAAGTTGTTATTATATAACATTTATTGTATATTCAAAGGCGCTTGCCGTTAATAAAGATTATTATTATAAAGATTATTATTATTATCTTTGGAAACAGAAAAGAGTTACAGGGTGCTAAATCAAGCAAGTACGGCGCGTGTTCGAGCTGCTAAATAACGCTTCACAGACAGCGTTATGAGCAGATGAGTTGTTCTCCACGACTTGTTATTCCACAACTCCGGTCGTTTCTTACAAACTCGCTCTCGCAGTGTTGCCAAAATTTTCAAATAGTAAGCTTGGTTTACAGTTTGACCTTCTAAAACCCATTTAGTAATCACGATGCCGTTTATGTCAAAAAACGATTATAATTTTGATTTTGACGTTTTAAGATCACCGCAACTATGGATTACATTTAAAGCAGCAAATAAACCGCTATCAGTACAATCAATAGGCCAAATTTCCTATTATTATCCGCAAAATCTATTATAGTTTTAAAAAGTTTGCAAAAATTACTACTTAATAGCTCAAATTAATAATTACTACAATGGGTAGTTCTACCAACTCTAAAAAATTTGAGACTTACCACCAGCCGTTGTAAGCTTGGTTTCCTACAATTACTAATAAATTATTATTAATTAAATTATATTTTTTAAGCAAAATTTAAGCATAAGACCTAAAACACTTATTATATAAAACTGTTAGATGATACATTTTTTATTATTATTATTATTATTATTATTACTGTTAAATATACTTCTTCTACATGATTTATAGTATGATCTTAAAAAAATTATTTAGGTTAGGTTAAGTTTGCGAAATAAATATTTTTGGTTTAGTAGACTACGCAAGCTTGAATATACAAAAGATAATTTAAATAGATTAAAATTACGGCTTGAGCACAGTCTGGCACCGTAACTTTGCTCTACATATACAAAAAACTTCCAATGACTTAGTGCTATCTACAAATGTACCGACCCAAACTAAACAAAGTCTTTGACTGTTTTTTTATCTCAGAATTTTTAAACCAATTTGTTCTACATAATAATTTATTCTTTATGTGTCTCAAACCAGATATGCCTGGTTTTCTGTGTATATTAATTTAGTTTTAGTTTTTATTGTAATGTATTACTGGTTTTTTGTCTGCTTTGGCGTTTTTAGTTTATTGGACAGAAGTCCAATACGCATAAGGTTATTAGGCTAATTATTAAAGTTTAAAAACTTGATCAGAAATCTAAATGTACCTACCTGCGGAAACCTCAACTATAGTATACAATTCAGGAAAGTTCAAAAGTTTTCTTGTCTATAATCATTATGACTAATTGCAGATGAGGATTAGTAGTGTTTTTCTGTTTTTATGTTTTATTGGACTACTACTTTATCTTATCAAACAAACCATAACCAGAATTATCCTTAGCCGTATAGACGTAACGTATTTTTCTAGATAATAACGTTGTCACATGTATTTTTTCTTCCGTATGGTACCTTTCTGAAGTTTGTAACAAGGAAGTTAAATTGTTATATAGATTTCAAAAATAAACATGTATGTACTTTACGTCATACTTCAAATAGCAAGTTTCTTTAAAAGTATTACTAATAAAGGGTGTTTTAAAATTAATGCAAGATTTAAACTAAATAGAAAACTTAGTTTTTAGTCTTTATATTGTTATTTTTTTTAATGAATCATAAAGTACATAAGGTTTATTTATGGAATAACACATTGGGCAAATGGCTTCCACGGCTTTGCTGGCACATACGTACTCTTTTGTCAAATTTTTCCATGACCATTCTGCATAAATGTAGCTGAATTTTGTTGATACAGCGTTTAATTTCCTCCTGTAATGCACGGATGGTTGTAGGCTTGTTGACATAGACCTTTGACTTCAAATTACCCCATAAAAAAAATCTAATGGTGTTACATCACACAATCTAAGAAGTCAATTTTGATTACCGAAATGAAAAAGTACTCGACCAGTATGCATAGAGACACAGATCTTTTGTGAGTATACGCTGTAGAAAGCTTCTTGAAATTTGCAATTCTTGTCCACGATCCCAAATTGATGTTTTGGGATTTTCACCAACACTTTCACGCACTGCTTCAATATTGACATTTGAACGGCTTGTTTTTGAACGACTAGTGTGTATAGCGTCTCCAACTAATCCAGTTTTCCTAAATTTTTTAATTAATCTCTTCACAGTTGACGAAGTTAAAACACTATTCTGACCCTACAGGTATTTTGTAAGAAATTTTCAAATTGTGGCCGCCAAACTTATTACTTACTTTAAACTCTCAGCTGTTAAATTGTTTTTTTTAGGATTCTCAACAATTTAATGAACAAATGGCGGCATTTTAAATCTTGCGTTAATTTTTCAAAGCTTGCCAACAAATTTGTTAAAAATTTCTTAACATTAATTTAAATAGGTTGTATACAAACAAACTTTAATTTTTAAAAAATTTGTATGAGTAATTTTATAAAATAACTGAAACCTACAACTAAATTCATATCTTGGGAAAAAAAGCAAATCTTATGCATGACATTTAAAATGATATTTTAATTCAGCGTGATAAGTACGTGATTAACAACAATTTTTGAAAAGTGGTCAAATAAAATATAACATAAGCAACTGTTTTGCGACATTGTAAGTGAAAGAAATTTGAGTTTTATACTTGTGCTTTTAAAGACTTAAAAAATATTAATAGAACTTGAAACGCTTTTGGGCTTAACTAGAAGAGTATTTAATGTGTGATACTATTGCAAAATAAAATAATTTTTCCACTTTTTGTTAATAGTAAGGAAAAAATACTTTTGACCTCGACTGTTTAAGACACATTAAATGATGTTAACGAGTTTTCAAGAATTGGTAGAATAGTTTGAGAAAAGCTTGAAAGCTTTTTCAACTTTTTCTTCTTCTTTGAGTACTTTGTCTGTTTTTAGTGATATAGTTATAGTATTCAGTTTTTTTTCTTTTTTAGAATTCACAAAAGAGAAGTTTTTATTAAATCAAGTACTTCTTGGTTTAATGTGTGCGTAGTTTATTATATTTTAGCATACAGCGGTAACACCGCACCGCAGCTCGAATGTTTCTAGTTTCTATAAGATGGCTATTTTTAGAATCTAAATCTCACAGCCATACAGCAAGATTGAATACACATAGCACTTAAGAATCTTTTTACAAAAATTGATTGAGTTGTATTTGTTATTTAGGGTTGTTTTTCAAGACATAAATGTCAGACCGAACATCTTCACACTTGTCTGAGCTTCTTTTTGGAGTTATTGTTGCACTCAACTATTTGACAAAATATGTTATGTGTTCTGAACGTTCAATGGGTGTTTTATCAATTAAAAGGCTTATCTATGTAAACTTTGGACTATACGTAGTCTCAAAAAACAAAGTTTAGAGGTGCATAATTACATGATTTATGCGGCTAATTTACCAGTTCGAATCGTGAAATTAACTGTGTACCGATTCGTTCTTGTAATAAAGCTATGGTTTTACGGGTTATGTGGCAAGTAGCGCCGTTTTGTTAAAACTAAATGTCGTCAAGATTACTAGTTTCAATTTTAGGCAGCAAATAGTCTGTTATCATTGTGCTATAACGGGCGCTACGACCCGGCCGGCTTTATTTTTAAAGAAATGTTGAACCAGCCTATAATATACACCAAACCGTTGTTTTTTATTTAAATGTAATGGCACTTTTTGAATCGCTTCTGGTTGTTCTTCAGCTCAAATATAGAAATTTTGCCTATTGACGTAGCCGTTTAGCCAGAAATGGGCTTTATTGCCAAACAAAATTTTGGTAGAAAACAGTAGATCTTCTTTGAAGAGCCCAAAGCCTAAAACGGTGACGATTCGGAAGGTTGGTCGGCTTCAATTTTTGCATGGGTTAAATTTTGTATGCTGTTAAACCAAAATACTTACGTAAAATACGCAAAGTTGTTCCATATGACAAGCTAAACTGTGAAGAATAGCGCCAAATCGATTCATCACAGTCATCGCGTACACTCTTAGCCACCGCCCCTATATTTTTTTTACTATTTACTAGATGTGCTTTATTTGGTCGCGTGCTATCTAATAATGAATGTTGAGTTTTAAATTTTTTAAATGGTACAGCTAATTGTGCGTTCGGTATGCCAATTATGTAAACCATAAGTTGCTCTAAGCGTACAAAACACTTTCTTTATAGAGTGCCAATTTTTGTAATGCAGCTGAATAATTTGTTGACCTTGTGCCGGGCTAATTTTTTTTATGATAAAATGTCAAACATTACTAAACAAAAGTACTCTCGCAGTTTAACTCAACGCATGCTTTATCTATCATAAAACCCCTACTGAAAAAAGTAACTCTAAATGAATCACCTATTACATAGAAATTCAGATTTTTGTATAAATGTAGCAAAAACTAAAATCATGAACTTGATTAATTTTTTCGGCCAGTTAATTTGAAAGTTGTTCAGTGAATTTGTTAGTATATCTCTTTGTTTTATCGAAATTGATGGTTTCTTGAGCTTAACTTGTACTGTGGATAGTAAATTGTGATTGGAATTTATATTTGCACCAGGATACGTTGCAACTGTTTTGATATCATTTTTAACGGTTTACCATAATAAAAGTTTATGTCACCTATTAAAAGCATGACTTCATTCTTTTTTGTTATTTTTAGTGCTTTAGTTGTACTTGATAAGATTTTTCCTGATCTGCAGTGGAAGCATTAACCTGGATGATATTAATGTTGAGGGGGCTGCGCATACAGTTGTATCAGCATTACTTGATTTGATATTGGTTTAACAGATGATAGATATTTTTATTATTACAGCCACCCAATTTCTGTTAAAACTTTCTGTATTGCGCTTATATATTAGTCTTACTTATTCTATCTATTTCTACCACTAGGTTTCTCAATGTACACGTTTTATACAAAGTTTAAAGGTTTTTTCTTATTCTCAAGACAAAAGAAAAATAAACTTTTGCCATTCAAGGCAATACGTTGCGTACTATATGCTTTGCATTTGCTCTGCAGATATAGCATTTTCTTTGTCCTACAGACATGCGCGACATAGAAGATCTATCTGGATTTCCAACTTATGCATATGATTTTTCAGGTCTAGTTATAAAGTTTAGTATATATTTGGACTTTTGTTCCGCTTATCTGCAATACCATAGTTTGGGTAATGTGTAATATTTCTGTTAAAAATAGACTTTTTTTATTCCATGACAGTTTTTTTACAGGTTGTTGTGTTCCAAATCAAGTTTACTCGTTTTTGTAAGATTCTAAAAGTATGTTTGTGTCTAATAAACTTTTTTGTGGTTTTTTTTGTTGGCCAGCTGTTCCGCCTAAAGATATTTTTATACATTGATTTAGATTATTTGTACAGTTTTTTTAAGGTCATGCCTATAAACTGGTTATGCAGTCTATCACTAATTTTGTTTTTTATTACTAGAAAACATATCACCGCTAGTGCCAATTGGCTGTCCGACAAGACAATTATCGGTTTTTTGATTTGATCATTTTCTAGCGCATCATTTAATGTTTTTTGTCCAGAAATTCTTGATTAATTGAAGACTTTCGGTTCATGCCTTTATATATTTTAGCTGCCATTGTAATCTTCAGCCCTATCTGTATACTAAATGATTCTTATGATTTTGCTTGGGTATTTTTTACGTGTTCATTTGTTTTGTGATGATATTAACACATTAAATAACTTCTGTACGGCATATGGTAGACTCGAGAAGAATCTAAATCTGTAGGATGGCCTATAAATGCAAAGTTAGTTTTGAAATAGGTCATATACTAAATATTATGTTGAGAGTTGCAATAATCTCAGCAAATGAACTAATATATACACTATTAAATATGAGGAAAGTTTGCAAAAGACCGTGGTTTGCTAACATTTATTTAAATTATTTAATTTATTTAATACTGATAAAAAACAATGCAATGGGATTTATGTGTGCAAGTTTTTATAATCATCAATTAAAAGAGTAACAACCATGACTATATCCAGAAATAATATACGTTTGTGGATGTGCGGAATTACTTTGAAGTGAAACCCAATCCCAGCAAGGCTTGTAGTCTGCTTTGATTAGTATGATGATAACTTTTTCTAAGCTAAAATCCGAAGTAACTAATTAATATAACGTATATAGACTAAAATATAATCGTTCCTGCCAGTTAAAACAATAACAAAAAATTACTGATATTTTTTTTAAATAGCAAATTTAAATATTTTTTGGACTTTAAGCATATTCAAGTTTGTAACAAATGATTTAGAATTAAATCTTAAAAAAATTAAAAACCATGTTAAAAAGTGGTATTTACAAACAAAACATATCTAAACATTATTAAAAATATAAACATTACTTTTGAAACAGACTTCATATGAATAAACGTTAAAACGTTTAATTTTTACTTAATTGAGTTTAAAAATTAATATTATATATTATAATTTTTCTAAACTCAAACCAATGAACGACAACATAATAATTTTTAAACTATTTTGATTAAATTAATTTAATATTGCAAAATATGTAATGTGTTTATTTATTAAAAGTAACATTTTTTTTATGAAAGCTGAAATGAATACAACAAACAAAATAAGCAATTAATTTAAAGATAATTACTTATTTGTATTGAAATAAAATTCACAATGAAACTCATTATAATTTAGCGTTTGTTATGAAATCCTTTTACAAATCAAAGGACATTTGTTATATAAAACAATTTAAATTTTGTTTGATAAAAATACTGGAATATGATACCTAGCCATTTGTAAGAGCTTTCAGGTACTGAATTATTTATATAAAGGGATGATAATAGAATCAAGGGATTTCTTATTTGTAATAGTATCGTAAATTCTGTAGTGACAAATTGTCATATCAGGTTTTATTTCCTTTTTTATTTGATTTATTATTTTATTTATGTTATTTTGATACATTATCTAAAAAATACTATTTTTTAGTTTGTTTCATATTCATATACAAACTCGTTTTTACAAAATTTATATATTTTAATATAATATAACTAATGCAATTACAATCAATAAAAGTTTAGAAACGGCCACCGAGCGTAGTCTTTCAGCCATATAAACATTTATTTCCAATGAAGCATTTTATGAACATTTTAATATAAATAAAAAAATAACTTATGAGTATGGTTATAATTATTAATACTTTAAGCTAAGAGTAATTAAATAATAAAGGTAGTAAGTTGATTTTGGTTATATTGGATAAATAGAAATAATTGAATTAAAACATGTTTGCTAATGCCTCAAATCATATTCAGGATTTTTTTCTATTAGAATATCCGCAGCAAATTTTTGTTTTTTTTTTTCTATATTTCTCAGCTTTGAATATTCTTGCGTTGTTTGCAGCTTATATATATATAGGGTGTGTGCTTGGTTATTCTTTTGTTATTTTTAGATTTAAGTCTTAGATTATAAACCCATGAGTTGGGTATCATTTCTAAACAATAAATTGAATTAAAATTGTTAAACATGTTTTTAAAATAATTTAATCAAACATTTATTAAAACTCTCTATTGACATTAGATATAATTAAGATAAATTAACCAAATTTTATTTAAGTGGGAATGATTCAACTGGTCTTATAATGTTTTTGGTATTATGCTGATGTTCGGCTTGTATTTGGTGTGATTGGTATGCAATTACTCATTTCGTACAAATCAGTTTATGTGTGATTAATCGTTTGTTAATATTATATGCAATTATCAATAATTAGTGTATGCTCTGTTATGGATTACGGAATGAATAATTAGAGTAATTTGAGCAATTTATGTATTGATAATACTGTCCATTTGAATTGACAACATTTAATTATAAAATTACTATTAAGATTAATTGTATTTAACAAGATATTGAAACTAAACTGTCGGAAAGGTATTAATCAACATAGCAAATAAAACCTTTTTGCAATGCTAGATTATAAAACGTCCGCCCACTCTAATCTATTAAACCCGTCACAATAAAACCGAATTGTTTCTCACATAAATACATAAATCATTACTAATGCTTTTTTAATAGATCCAAACGACTGATTTAAATCTTAATTATAAATTAAATAACAATTTGAACGACTTGCCACCTACATTAAAATTAATTAATACGATATTGTAGCATATAGAGAAAAATACTTAATTTATTTTGTATTGACCTAGTTTATAGAGGAGAGTAAATTATGCTATTGCTTCAAAAAGAAATTTTTATGGGATACATTTTTAAACTATAATCGCGTTTAAGGGCTTAATAATTTATGGTTTAGTGGTAGTTTAGAAGGCAATTTCACAATAGAGTTTTTTTGATAAATTGTTGCAATATTTTAGTATTTTATGATTTAAACTCTCTAAGCTAATAATCCATTCTATTCGGCACTTTAAAGTTATTTAATTGATGCCCAAGTACATATTTGTTTCTAAACTTTATTTTATGTTTTAGAACTTTAAAAATCCTTTTTAGAGGACGGACTTAGAAGTATTTTGCACTTATAATGTTTTGCGGCACTTTTTTGTTTATGTTGCAATAATTTTAATTTTCTGCATAATGTTTATTGTTAATCATTTCTTTTTAAAGCCGCGTTGTTTTTAATAGTTCTTTCTTTTATTAATACAATAGTATGAGATGCATTTATTTGCTACAGAATCTTTTTTATGTATGCCTAATATTGATTTCAAATAATCGTCAAATTATATTAAAGACCTGGTGGTTTTGAATTTAAAAAATTTATTTGTTAATATACCACTTTGTGGCATCATCACAAACAAATTAGTTAGACAATTAATTTGGCCGGATAATAAGAAAGTATTTATAACCCTTGCGACACTATCTATAATTTGTTCTAAATATATTATATATATATATATATATATATAATTATAGATAAAATTTCTCGAAAGCACAAATTATCATTAGTTTTGTTGTATATAGAAAATTTAAGATCATGTTTTAGTTATTCCTAAGTAGCGGACATCTATGGTTTGACCTTCTATTCCTGCAGGGTTTTTTGAAAGTGTTGGCTTGTAAACCAAGGAACGTTGGCGGAGAGGATAATTTTTGGGTATCTCCACCGGTTGAACAGCTGTTGTTTAATAAATTTTTTGCTTTGTTGGTGGCTGCAGGCACTGGTATTGTCTTTGCCCATTTGGTGCACAAGCCCATCATATTAAGTACGTATTGGTTTTTCGTTTTTATAGTATCTAGGGGTCCTAGTCCTAGTCAATAGCCACTTTACTTTGGCGCAGATCAGGCATCTTTTACTGAAAGTGCGCCCGTCTTTGCATACGTTCGGCACGCAGAATAGAGGCTGTGATAAATCACTTCTTGAGTGACTGGCTCTGTTTGTCAAGTAGTGTTATTTTGTGATCTTTTGGGCGCTTGGTGGTACCGCCAGTTGGTCGTAGCCAGCATTTCTGCAAATTTGTAACCCAAGTCTATTTCTGCGGCGTTTTTTGAGTCGTCAAGCATTTCTTGCCGACATTGAATAATGAGCTGAGTTTGCTCACACTCTTCTTGCGCTTGTCGGACAAGGTACGCTAAAGTTTTCCGATCAACAAGCATATTTTGGGCTTGATGGGGGTTTTGTAATCGGTCGAATTGTTAATGCGGAATAGTAGTTGTTTGGATTTTGATTGTCGCTTGGGTGCCGACCGAGAACGTCGGACAGAAAGCGCCAGGGGTATGATCTACGGTAAAATTACTCCTGTAGAATGAAACATTACCTGGTAAATTTGATATTGTCATTCGTCGAATTCTTTAACCAAACTAGAGTCCTATTGTCGGTCTGGAGTTTTAATGGCTTATCTATGTTTATATGATTGCCATACATTTAAGTTTGTTCAAGTAATACCTTGTTTAGGAGGGCATGAGCTTTGCACTGTTGTAGCACACTACGTGTCGGTGTAAACCTTTTTTTTTAGTACAAAACTGCGCCGATCCTTATGTTGCCCGCATATATCTAGAATACAAACGTCATTCCGGGTTTTGGTCGAACAAAGGTATGTTCTTTGGTAACGTTAAACTCCTATACAACAATGAAACACTTGGTAAATTTGGTCTTAACATCCGTCAAATTGTTTAGCCAAACGAGAGTTCTATTGCCGGTTTCTATTGCTCTTGCAATTTTCAGGTACATATTTAAAGGCAGCTTGTGAGGTAGTAACACAATCGTAAGCCCTAAAATATCGGCCCTTGCAACTGTAAAAAAAATAATTGTCATACATTTAGTTTGTTCAAAAGATACTTTATTTGGCAAGGCGTAAGCTTTGCGCTATTGTAAGACTTTACGTGTCGGTGTAAACATTCTTCCTGGTATAGAACGGCTCCGCATTCGATGTAGTTTGTCTGTCTGGAGTACAAACGTCATCTCGGGTTTTGATCAAACAATGGTTTAATAATGCAGTTTTGATTGCTTGGATGGCATTGGTTTTGGTTTTACTTCCCACAAACCAAAGCTTAGTTCTTTGTAGTGCCATTAAGGGAGCCGCTATTTTAGAATAGTCTTGCACGTACTCCGGGAGTCAGTAAGAAACTTTTAATTTGTTTTTGTTTGTTGGAGTCATGGTTTTTAATTAGTTTTAAGTAGCAAATTAAGAAATGGTCACTGTTATCACTGATTTTTTACTTTAGGTACTCAACGGAATTACAAACTCGCTCTTTTTTGGATGGCAGCGCAATTTATACTCTAGTAACCATTCTAGGAACAGTCGTAAGTGGACTGAGTGCGTAACATGGTCCTCCGAATCTACCAGTATGTTGTCCAGATAAACTAAGACAATATTTTTTAGTAAACCTGCCAGCAATTAAAAAGACATTACTCGAAACTGATATGCTCTTCCGTCTAGAACAGCAAAAGCGGTTTGTGGCTGTTGTTTACTGATATACCATAACCCTGTATTTAAGTCTATTTTGTTAAAAACTTTGGCTGTTCTAATGTCTTTAAAGGTTTTTTAAATTCTGAGCAGTGGGGCATCTTCCTTTTAAGTAACATACTTGAGAACTTGGTAGTTCATGCAGAAGCGCGGGGTACAGTTTTTCTTCTTGATAATGACGTCAGGGGCACAATAACTGCTAATTTTTTTTTTAATTATGCCATTAGCCAACACCTTCACCACTTGTTTAAAAATTATAATTTTCTTGTAGGTATTGTAGATGTAACGGGCGATTTGTATTGATGTAGTTTTGGTCAGCTCAATATGGTGTTTGACCGTCGGCACGGTGGTAGGTATTGCTTTCTTGTTAAAAAATTGAAACCAACAGTTTGAATCTTGAGATGTCTAGGAACAAGTGTTTGGGTAGTTGTATAGGTTTGTGCTGTTTAAAATTATTTTTTCCTAGTTTTGGAGTAACCAAACAACAAACATTGTTAGTCTCTAACAGCTATTTTGATAAAAGTTTTTTTTGTTGTGTCTAAAAAAGATGGGCTTGCGTATGCAACAGAAGTTGTCGTGGATTTTTGGTTTCCCAACTTTAAGCAAAAAAAGTTGTAACTGGTTCTTGAGTCAATCAAGGCTATTTTACGTTTACTGTAATTCTTTTCTCACTGCGTCTATCTTGGCCTAGTAAAATGGTGGTTTACGCTTTTTCAGTTTCTTTTGTTTGGTTTGGGTTTGTGAGGTTTTCCGTTTCTTTTCAGGCGGATTTTTTATTTGTTTTCCGGAGTCGTGCAGGTTGTGGAGTTTTTGGTTTGATTAACATAGTACATTAGCCAAGTTTTGATCCGGTTAGTGCAGCCAGAGCTGTTGATATAAAGCCGTTTGACAATGCAAAAAACTCTTGACTGGTTTTTGGGGTTGTGTCGTTGAGTAGTGAGTGAACTCATTAATTTGGGTATTACGGCTGGGTTAGCATAATGCCTGATTAGCCGATTTTTTGTGTTTTTGTAGTAGGGTGTTGATTTCCGCTCATATTTCTTATAGAATTGTGGAGTTTTGCTTATCAGATTTTGTACTAACAGTTGGTGATAGATTTTCGCTGTGTACGGTGCGTCGTTACTTGTGCTTGGTATTTTCTAGCTTCTCTTTGTTGTCTTTTTTCTCTAAAGTCTTGGTAGTAGAATTAAATTTGTCGTTGATCTAAATTTTACATTCTTGAGGTATGTTTGTATGTATGTGTTTTACACCATGCTCTTAAGAAACCTTGCGATGGGCGTTACCAACTCCTTTTTTGCATAGTAATAAGGGGGAGCGTCGATGTTTGTGGATAGGGTGGCGTTGCCCTTCCCTATGTTGTGGTGTTTGTTTTGAGGCGCGTACCCTAGGTTTTCCCGTTGATGTTAGGTATGTAGGTACTTTGTTTACCAGGGGTTGTAAATGTGGCTTCTGGTTCACCTAGTGCAGGTGGACGACGTAGTGCGGTTTTCTAAGGGTCAAAATCGCGATGCGGTCATCGTTAGTGTACCCATGCACCGCGAGGGTTGGTGCAATCTGGTCTTTGCTTGTTAGGAATTGTTCCACAGCAGAAGGCGCTTAGAGGTAAGTGGCTAACTTTTAAGGTATTTATTAGTGTCGTTCTATATGCTATGCAGACATAGCATTGGTCAGCGTGAAGAGTCAACAAGCGGTATTTTCAGTAGTGGAGGTGTAGACAGTATCTCCAGGTGATGAGAAGCAACGGGATGCATGGATATAATTCTGGGGCGGTCGTTGATGTACAAGTGAGCATGATAAAAGGTTCAAAAGAGTGGTCAGTGAGTATAGCTGTGTTAAAATTGGTTTTTGTATCGTAACTATAGGGTCGCATGATGATTTGTTGGAAGATTGTTAAATTTCTGTCTATATTTCCGTAAAGGTGTGTAGCTAGTTAGTCACTGAAGTATGCTCCGTAAAAAGTTTGATATTTATAAGAGAGACCTACGTTAATAGTGTTTGGATTGGTCCGTGATGTATACTAGGCAGCATCAATAAAAAGATATTAATATATTCTATTTTTTTTATAAGAAACAGCTGGGTGGGTGGTCGGGGCATCAATTTATTTAAATGTTAAGGATTTAAAAACTAATGGAAATGTAATTTGTCATTAAATTGGGTTTAAGAGATTAATAAATCCAACTTATTGATAACAAACAGTTAAGTGTATGGGTAAAGAGGAAGTTGGCATTCAATCTCTTGATGACAAATTGTCAAGTTGGCAGGCGGGTCGTAATTAAGGAAAGAAAGTAAAATATTTAATTATTTATTAAGAAACAGTAGGGAAGGAAGTTACACAGCTCAATGATTGCGGGCGAGTAGTAACAACTGAAGTGCCTAGCTCATCCAATCAAATGTTAGTTAGTCAAACTATTTTTTCCATTTTTAACACTACAGAATATGTGTCTACGGTAACAGGTTTGTTGGGTTTGATTTGTTGACATTGCAGAAAGAGTACACACTGTGCCGTGCCGTACCGGCCTTCTCCATGGCACATAACAAACATAACATAACAAACCTAATAATATTTTTAAAAATACACATAATTATAATAACTGTTACACTGTTACACTCAAATTGTACTATAAGGGCAAGGTCTTTTTACAACTTTATGTTTAAGGTAAATTTATTTTCTGTAGAAAATGTGTGGGCAATATTTTTACTTATTTTTATTATCATTTGGAATGCATTTTCACCGACAAAATGCCAATGCAATTTCTGTGTTTTTTGTGAACACAAAGCAAAAGAGTATTGCTATAGACTTAGACAAGAAAAAGACAAAGCTAGACAAGCAACAAGTACAACAAATCTTCCAATAGAAACTCGTGCTAAGAGTGAAAAAATTCGTTATTTTTGTAGTAATTGTGCACATGAAGTACAAATATTACCTTTTGCTTGATTAGTACAATAATAAATTTAAAAGCAAACGTACTAGCAATTTTTATAACGATATATGGACTTAAAGAAACTGCTCACATAGATACAACCTTTAGAAAAAGCATTGCCAGCTATTCCCTCCATTAAGAACCGATTAAACTATAATGTCATTTTAAGCGTCTGTTTACTAATGTTATTTTATTAGATGGCACTAGTAAAGATGAATCGGTTCAAAACAATACTGTCAACATTGTAATTTAAAATTGCATGAACAAAATTGATTTCATTATTTTTTTAGATGCCGGAGAAAATTGCATACTTTTTGGCATAGATTTCCTAGAAACCGCATCAATTTATAAATATCTTACAGAGTATTAGTTATTTGCTTATTTCAATGCCTTTTATAAGCTGGGAACATATCTGCAAATAAAGAAGAGTGGATTATCCACTAGAGTAATTTTCATTTCTAGATCTTTTGCAAGTCTAATAAAAGAACAGCAAAATCTCAATGACCCCCGACACCATACTTAAAATAGTATCTAAATGACGACCAACAAATCCGTTGCAGTTCTTCCTTTCGGCTATACGCTAGACTACCTAACCTAACCTAACCTAACCTAACCTAACCATAGTTCACTACCAAGGATAAATAACCTTCTTCTAAAGGAAATGTTGAAACTACAAAAATTTAGTTTCCGCATGAATTAAAACAAATTACTTTAAAACATTTTTCAATTAACGGTGAGAGAGCGTCAGCGTAGCACGCTAACAATCCGGTGTTCGATCCCCGAAATGACTAACTTGCTCTTTATTCACCGGAGTGATTCGGAAGCCGTTGGTCTCATCAACCCCATTCAAACAAGTCGTAACTTTTGTAAAATAGCTGTAAAAAGCGCAATAAAGAACAATTAACACAAATTAGACCAAAAATTTAATAAGGCTTTCTTATCTGCTATTCCAAAGACTTGAAATTAGACTTTAATATCTGTTATTTTTTTTACTACACCAGCAAATTTATTATATATTATTTATTTATTTAACTTATTAAACATTTTCAACATAAGTTTTAATTCAATATACCAACTATTGCAATAACTATAACTTTATTATGTTTTTTACTAGTTTTATTTATTTTAAATTATTATTATACTATATAAATATTAACTTATGCAATCAACTTTGTTTTAATGTAACCTTTGAACTGTAATTGGATATTATATCTGTTGATAAATAAATATAATTATTATTATAATTAAGTAGCCGTCGGTTGTTTACAAAACAAACGGCCACTTATAGCGCATAAAACATTATGAGTTTTACTCTGAACTAGTTTGCCAGAGTATTTTAACCTGCAACTATTTCTATTAAAAAACTAATTAACCTACGATTGCTTTAGGTTTGCATTTAGAGAAAATTGTTACGATTACAAAAACGTTTATCAATCGTTAAAATAAAATTTACTTACCTTAATAGGAAGTTTTTTTTGTTTGATCTAAGTTCAGTGTTGTGGGTTAAAATCTTATATTTGTATTTTATTTACAAAGTTTAGTAATAAAATTATAAATAAAAGCTGCAATCTGAGCACATTGTTATTCTATAACCATTCCAGAGTATCTTATACAAAATTAATAAAACAAATATTTCAAACTTGTCAGGATTCGTTTAGAATTGCTGTCTGATTTCAACACTATTTATTTATTATTTCTGATGTAGGAAGGAGAACTTTTGAAAAGCTGCCAATAACCATAAAATATTAAACTCGAAACTGTGAGACCAGATGTTCCTCTTGCAATAAAATGGAAGTATATTTCATGTATAATACAACAACCCACATTATATACACATTCAAGCTGAATTGATAAGACGATAAAAGGTTTTTCTATAACTTTCAGATTATTAAAATCGTGTAACATAAAATAAACTAGTGGTTTAACGAGCTGCTTCATATAATTGTTGAAAATATTCCATGAATATTTATGTTGGATTCGTTTAAAATTTAATATAACATTGAGATTTTTATGTAGCAAATATGTCACAAATGGCACAACAGTTATTAAATAAATATAAATATATCAACAAAAAACTTGTGTAGATTTGTTAAATTCTTAAAAAAAACTACCCATATAAAACAAATCATAAAAAAAGGATAATATAATACACCCTTCTATCCAGGTCATATAATTAAAATCGGTCTTTTCCGGCAGGATTACATTTAATAAAAGCACTGTACATATTTTTTCTCTCCTTTTGCTTTTTTGCTGCTTGTAGCATTGTTTGATGGCAATGAAAGGGAAATCGCGATAAAAAAAGTTGCTCTCCAAACTGATAACATTGTTCGTCGTATCCTAACTAGAGCCTTTTTTAATTGGTTGCAATTAAATTATATTCCGGACTAATTTCGAACATTTTTTACTGTCCTATTTATTGAAGGGTGTAATCTAAATGTGGGAGCATTTACATTGAAAACGAATTTCCGTTTTCAATTTTAACGGATAATATTGAACGTGTTTTTTTTGTTGTTGTTTTGTATCACAGAGAAAAAATACAATGTGTGATGTGTGTATTATTGCTTTTATTTTATTCAGTTTATTTTTTCAGTTTATAACGAATTAATCGCATCAAGCATGACTAGTTTTATTATTTTAATAAATTGTGCAATATTGAATTGTCTACCTAGCATATACAAATATTGATAAAGTGTCGACAAATATTTTTAAAACCGTATTTACGTTTTACAATAGTATTGAGCAAAAAGCATGAAATAAAACCTAAAAACTAAATTTAAACTAATACCACAGATGATAGTTTGAGTTTGTGAAAAACTTTGATACGATATGCTAGAATTTAATGCCAACGTGACTTGACATCCTGCTAGACTAAAACAAAGCATGCATCTAGGCTTTGAGAGCTGAACTTAATAAACCAGATCATATTATAAAAACTGCGCTGCAAGTTGACTTATTACAAAACTTAAAATAGTGCATATGGTTCTACGGTATACGCTAGCCGAGTTGTTCAAAAATTAGGAATAATTGCTAGTAAATGTGTTGATTCGTCTTTAGTTCTTCTTTGGTTGAAAAATCTGAGGCACGTTGTTCTTGATAAATTCTTCTTGGTTAGTTTTGTATCAGTTTATCATATTTTGCGGCATTTTTATTGTCAATTCCTAAAATTGTTTTGATAATGGAACCGACAAAGTTAAATGCTTCAATTGTTGGTACTTTCTTTTCATAGTTTAATTGGTGAAAGAAGTTTTGAAATTTTATGGCAAATTAACATAATTGTATTACTGTAGTTCAATGGTTTACTTGGTTTTTTTGCGATTTTGAGATGTAGGAAGAACAGGCTATCCAACGTAGTGTGAAGTATACATAAGGATCAGGTATTAGATAATCACTTTATCTTATTTTATGCACTTTATTTCCATACGTTATAATTACATGTCGTCTTTACTACATCTAGCCAACTTACAGTGTAATGTTCTCTTATATACTATTGTCTATAATTAATAACATATTTAAATGGCATGGTGACATATACAGGGAGTTTATAAATGAATGGGATTATGTAATCACTTTAAATGTGCCGCTTTTGTTAAATTGTTTACTAAACTATTTGTTTTGACAGATCAACTTTGACAGCTGTCAAGCAAATATATGAAAACATATGTAGTATAGTGGACGATTTTAAAAAGGCGGCATATTTAAAGTGATTACATAATCCCATTCATTTATAAACTCCCTGTATATATATATATTGTTATGTTATCGCAAGTATTGCCGATGCAGCTAGGTCGCGTTAATCGTCCACCTTGCTTATACAGCAACACTTCCAATGTCACCATTGTTATTAATGTTATTAATAAATTAATAACATCACATTTCATTACATCTTCCTGCTAATTAAAGAAAATTTAAATAATAATAATATAATAATAATAATAATAATATTTATTTCAAAACTAACAAGTTACATACACATATATAAAATAATGTACATTACATTGTGTTTGAAGACGTCAAAAAAAGTTTAATAATTTAATTGATGTAGTCTTTAACTGAATAGGGTTCCAGTTCCACAAGATATTGTAAGATTTCATTTTTAAATTCTTTTCTGTTTACAGCTTTTTTTCTAATTGCTTCTGGTAGGTTGTTGTAAAATTTTATACATGTATAAAGTGTACTGTCCTCAAATTTTTTTAGACGGTGACTTGGAATTTGTATTAGAGATTGTTTTCTTAAATTGTAAATTGTTTCTTTGTTTAAATAATCTTCAAACAAAGATGGATGGTTGATTAAAAATAATAGACAGCGGTATATATACAATCCAACTACTGTCAAAATATTTTGCTGTTTAAAAACTCCACGAAATGATTCATTATATTTTTTGTTTGTAATTATCCGAATTGCTCTTTTTTGGGTTATAAAAATGTTCTTTGTGCAAGAACATCCTCCTTAGAAAATTATGCCGTATTGTAGTATAGAGTATATATTAGCATAGTATATGATTTTAAGTGCATTAAAATTTGCTTCTTTTGATAGAACATGAAGATCATAACATGTCGTGTTTAGATTTGCATTTAGATAAGTAATTTGTTCATTCCAGGTTAAAGTATCATTTACTTGAATTCCAAGAAACTTTGTGCATGAGGTACTAGCTATGTTTTGTCCTATAAGTATGATGTCATTTGGTGTTATTGTAGTTTTAGTAGTTTTAAAAAACCTTACATTTGTTTTTTCCGTATTTAATATTAATAAATTTTCTTTAAACCATCTATCTGCTTCTGTTATACATATATTTGCATCTTGAGTACATTTTTCTAAATGATTGTTATTAATTAGAAAAGTGGTGTTGTTTGCGTAATTAATTACTTGAACTTTTTTTCTATGAATTAGTGATGGCAATTCGTTTATGTAAATAGCAAATAATAGAGGAGCCAGTATACTTCCTTGCGGAGCTCCAACGTTTACTTCTGTTAAAGTAGATTCTTCAGTTTCCTTTTCTTTTCACTATTACTTTTTGGTATCTGTTTTTAAGATAATTTTTTATCCAATTAAGAGATGCTTCCCGTACTCCATAGTGTTCTAGGTTTTTTTAATAATATTAAATGGTTAATGCTGTCAAACTCTTTTGTTAGGTCAACAAATATTCCACATGGCACATGTTTATTTTCATAGCTGTTTAAAATTTGCTGAGTGAAATCAAAATCAGCTGTATCGGTGTTTTTGTCCTTTATAAAACCATGTCATTTAGGTTTAAATTTTTGTTAACTATTGTTCAATTTGCATTACAATATTTTCTTATACTATTCCTTTCCCTCTTATCATTTTTTTTTCATTGTCTATATGGTTTAATTCTGTCTTTATGAATTTTTACTAGTTTATTGTTTATTTTTATTGTGACATTTGGTGATTGTTCACTTATAACTTTAAATGGTATTTTATACAACGGCTCCAATTTGTTTGTCACTACACTTTTCACTAACACTTTATCATTAAACTTATATCTAACTTGTTTACAATTTTTATGTAATGCATTTTGCCTATTTATTTTTGATTCAATTAAATTATTTTTTGCATCATTAGGGTATTAGGGTTAGGGTAATTATTAAAGTTACATGTAGGCTCTGTATTATTAATTATGTTAGATGGTAGTTTATTTCTTTTTCCAAACACTAATTCATATGGGGCGTATTTAGTTTCTGTATGTACTGTGTTATTAAATGAACAGCATCAAAATGGTACCCATGAACTCCAAGTGTCTGGAAATTTTGCCGTTTGTATACGCAAATATGTTCCCAAATGTTTATGTGTATTTTCAAGTGCACCTAACGTTTGATGGTGATAAGCTGTGAATTGCAATTGTGAAATTCCCAGTAATTTAGCTGATTCTTTGAATATATTAGCTAAAAACTCCGTTTCCTGGTCGGTCACGATTTCCTCCGGGATTCCGAATCTTAACACGAAATTATTTATAAACGCTTTTGCTACGGTTTCAGCCTCTTTATTATCTACTGGGTAAGCTTCTACGAATTTGTATAATTTGCACTGTATAGTGAATATGTATCTATTGTCGTCATTATCTTGTGTTATTGGTCCTACAAGATCTAAAAATACTTTGTGAAACGATGATGAAGCTGTGGTAGTGATTGTTAACGGTTCTCTATGGCCATTAGAGTGCTTGTATTGCTGACAGTCGTCACATTTCTCTACAAATTTTGTTATGGTATTAAGTTTTCCCAATGATAATATTTCCTTATGTTATTATGCATCCTATTTATTCCTGCATGTCCCCCTAGCGCAGCATGTGGAAATCATTTATAGCCGTATTCTGAACATTTTTTACAGCGATGTTAATTAACATTTTGAACGTTGCTAGGTAATATTTAAAAAACTCGATACCTGATTGGATAAAAAGTGATTTTTACAGCGATGTTAGCTAACATCGATGTAAATATATGTTCAGAATAGACCCATTAAAATCAGTTGTCCAGTTTGTTTACATTCATTTTTCTTTGTTGCGTTTATTATATTAATTTTTATATTGTAGTATTTTAGTACTCGGGTTTCTTCACATAATTTAGCTAACAAGCTCTTATTTTCAGCATTTTTAAATATGCATAATTGTGGAATTCCATTTTTAACACAAATATCTTTTAAGCATCTCAACTCTGCGTCTAGGGCAAGTGTTGAACGATTGCTATTTATATATATATATATATATATATATCATTTTTAGTGATTTTTTATATAGTATATTACCCAATTTTATTAATTGCTTTTGATTACCATTTTCATTTAATTCTCTTAGTTTTACTACTACTGATGGTGGCTTTAACAATTCGACAATTCCTGGGTGATCAATCCTTTCCTTGTTTTCTTTGTTTATAGTTTATTCAGATTCTGAATTTAGTTTTTTTACTTGCTGATCTAGTCATTACCCCTATACTTTCAGACATCTTTTTAAGATCATTTACTTTCACTTTAATTCTTGATAATGCATCTGCTACCGAATTTTCAGTTCCTTTCACATAATATACTTCAAAGTCAAACTCTTCTAAAATTAACATAAATTTTGTTAATCTAGATGATGGATTCGTTATACCAAATAAATATACTATGATCTGTAAAAATTTTAAATTTGTTTTACAGCCCATACTATAGCTAACAATTCCTTCTCGATTGTGACATAATTTATTTCCGCTTTATTTAGTGCTCTACTAGCATATGCGATTGGTTTACCGTCTGAGTTTGACAAAACAGCTCCAATTGCGTATCCTGAAGCATCCGTTTTTAAAAAATGCTCGTCCCATTTAAATTCTACTGTTTTCCGTGATAATTTATTTAATGGTGTTACAATATGAGCAAAATTTAGAATAAATTTTCTGTAATAGTTTGAAAAAGCGACAAAACGTTTAGTTTCATCTACGTCTTTCGGAACTGGATTATCTTACTCGGGTCTGGACCTTGTGCTGAAATGGTATTTCCTAAATATAAAATTTCTTTTTTTAAAAATTGACATTTAACTGGGTTTAATTTTAAATTTACTTTGAGTAATTTGTTAAGAATTTTAATTAAATTTTGATTATGATGTTGTAAATTACTTCCAAATACAATTAGGTCGTCGCGATACACAAAACAAGATTCAAAATTTTATCCCGATTTTGCAATTGTCATTACTCTAGAAAAAGAGCTAGGACTAGTTTTAAGACCCATTGGTAGTCTTGTCATTTGAAACTGTCCTTTGTTAGTTGTGAATGATGTATATTTTCTATTTGCTTGATCCAACTCTACTTGATAATAACCTTGTGACAAGTCTAAATGTGAAAAATATATAGCTCCTGATAATGAATCTAAGATCTCCGTAACATTTGGTAAAAAAACCGATCTTCTTCGATGTTATTATTTAATAGTCGGTAATCTATTACCACCCTTCATTTCTTATTTCTATTAATATGCGGTTCTTTGGTACTATTAATACTGGCGATGACCAGTTTGATTTTACTTCTTCCATTATTCCATCTTTTAACATCTTGTCTATATGTACATCTATTTCTGCTTTTTGTGAATGAGGCAACCGATACGGTTTAACATAAACTGGCTGTGCGTTTGGTTTTAATTTAATTGACTCTTTTACTATATTTGTTACCGTTACTGGATCGTTTTCTAATAGAAAAACGTCTGAATATTTTGAGCAAATTTTATAAATTTTGTCTACTTCTTTCGTATTTAAGTTGTCAATATTGATTAATTCTAAAAGTTTAGTTACTCTGTCTAGTGATTTTTCATTTTGTTCACACTGATATAATTCGTAATTATCTAATTTTGCAGTTACTGGTGTAAAGTTTTTTATTTTTATTTCTTTGTCGTTTGTGTTTAATATTTGCACTGGAATTATATGTGATTTAGGTTTTGTTATGATTCCTGCGGTGAAAATACCTTCATAAATTTCATTAGGTAAAACTATACATTCGTCAGTAGAATCTATACAAAAATATTTAATACTTTCACAACGTGGTGGAAGTACTGTAAGACTATTGTAATTTGATTCTAGTGTTGTCGTAGTTTTACATGAGTTATTCCAAAATGAAGCAGAGTATTTTTCAAAATTAATTGACGCGTTATTTTTAGTAAAAAATCTGATCCAATAATCCCGTCAAATTTGCATCCAAAATTTTTCAATATATTAAATTCATGTTTGGTTCTATTATTATTTAAATTAAACCAAATTTCAACCGAACCTTTTGATTTAGTTTAACCCCCGATTCCATTGATTGTAGTTTGTTTTTTATGATTAATTACTTTATTTGATTTTAATTTATTCAAAAATATTTCTTAAATTGTATTCTTGACAGACCATCAAAATTGTATTCCTCTAGTTTGATTTTTAATCTTATAAGCTTGAAATATATCGGTGTATCTTGTCCTATCAGTCGTTGTAAAAAAACTGCTTTCAATGCTATGTCTGAAGCTTTGGTGGTAACAACATTTTTTTGTAAAATCTGGATATTGCAAGATTGGATTCATTGGATTATAAAGAGTTCATTGCATTATATACATAAATATTTTTTTAAAAATATTCAATATATATCTACAACAGTAACAAAATCTGTTACGCGTAATTAAATAATACAAATAATGTAGCAATTGTTTGATAAAGTTTTTGTCGCAACAAAAACTTTGTTAATGAAATAATTGCATTATAGAGAAATCAATTTAAACTTATATTGAATTATAGAGAATTCAATTCAATTCAATTCTAAAAAATAATAAAAGCACTTGCAGTTCTATGCTGTATTTAATTAAAGTGAAATTCTAAAACAGTGCGCTCATACATTTAATTAAGGTTTTTAAATAAAAAATACCAATATTATTAACTAATATTGCGTATTCGTGTATAAATATTTTCATTTAAAAATTTGTTTAAACTTTGAAATTTATATCACCACAATACGCAAATTTGTCACAAAAAATCCGCCCAGATTCAAGGGACTATTAATAAAACTTTGCACTGCCGGTCCTATAAATCAGTAGCCTTGTGTCGGTATATTTAATATGCATCCCCATCAACATTGCTCACAATCGTCTGCAGGGAAGTGAAATAAATTATAAGTGGAGAGTACACTTGAGTTTAGATTTGGTTGGGAAGCTTAAAAAGCTCTCTCACATTAACGGTTGGAAAAAGGTACCGCAATTTAGCAGGGCGTTAAGCACAATATGCGGTAGGGAATAGGTGCACGAAAAACGTTTATAGAACGACGTGTGCGTTTTAATGAATATTTTAAGGGTGGGATTTTGCGAGACGAAAAAATTGAGTATGTATGCTTGTATATACGGGCGGATTAATGGGTGGTTTTGGAAATTATGGCGCGTCGCTTGAATTATAAAACGGATTATTTTTAACGGTAATGTAAGGCATATTTTTTATAAAGTGCACGTTACAAGAGAGCGTACTACCGTATTTTATTTGTAATCTAAGTTAATACAAGTCATTCATAATAATATATACAGGATATCATATAAAAAACGTACTGCTATATAATTATGTAATTGTTTAGTTAAATTATTTAAAAAAACAGTTTAATTAAGTTTTTTAAGTTATATACAGTTATGTATTAACATGTGTGCTGTATAATTTAAGTTTAAAAAAATTCATATATCTAAAGCGTTAAATGCCATAACAACATAAAAAAATATAAAAATAAATATTTTGACAACAACTTTAGGTGCAATAAGCAACAATTTGTTTATTTTACTTATGGTTAATTATTACTATGAAGGTATGTAGGTATTATACATTGTTAAATTTAAAATAAGATAAATATTTTGAAAAATAATTAAATAAACCATTGGTGTTTCATTCAAAACAAAATGTGGCAATTTTTTTCTAAAGCGACTATCAAAGAAGTTATGACTTGTGTTTTAGTTAAATACTAAAGCAACCAAAATAATTAATGATATTAAGGTCCATGCTACACTGGGCAACCAGAGTTGCGCAACAAGTTGCTCAACAAACCCGTATGCATGTATGTATATGAGGATAACCACACTTGGTGTCTGCCGGTAGCATTACTAAATTACACGGTTGCCTGGTTATTTGATACTATATACGTTACTAAGAAAATATTTACTTGTATATCAAACAGTAAACATCTTAAAGATCATCTTTTTGTTTGCGCTTATTAATAGTGTTAAAGTTTGCTTTTACAATGCAAGAATACATTCAGATTTTTCTAAAACAGTCAACTGAGTCTCCAATACAGCAAGTACTAGGCAATATAGATAACATACTGTTGCTGAGATAATAATTACATCACTTATGTTTGTTGTGTATTTGCAGAATTTAATGTACAACAAATGCAAGCTTTCTTACTCTACAGATTTTGTAATTAGAATAAAGTTTTACCGCTAGATCATTCAAAATAAACACCTACAATCTTTATTCACGGATGAGGAAACATTTACAAGGAACAGATTAATAAACAGAAAGAACAACCTTTATATGAATTAGAGATTTCACAAGAAGTTACAGTATCAAATTATCAACACAGGTTTTCAGGAAATGTTTGGTGTGGAGTTATTGATAACATGTTTATTAGTCTATTAATTTTTGAAAACCAATAATCGTCAATAGCTTTTTTAAGATTTTTAAGACAACAAAATTAATTTATTATAACAATGTTACGTAGGGCAACCAAAGCATTGGTGACTATTTTGAAAAAAAAAATTGAAATTATAACTATTTAATCAATAATAATTAAACTGTATTTTGAAAACAATTTATTTTAGGGCAAGACTTTTTAACTATCTAGGGTCTAAAGATTACACCCATGAAGTTATGACTCCACGTTATGGGACACCATATAGATTTATATACCAGTTTATTAAATTTTCTTTTTTAGACCAACAAGTCTTCTTTTTATGCAAAATGTCTGGATTTGGAATATTTTTTAATATTAATTTAAGTTTTTCGTCACTATTATACTATATTTTAAAACAAAGAAGATAAAAAAATATAAACATTTTTTGCAAAATTAATTGCTATAAAAATTTTTCTAAATAAATATTGTACTAATTTTGAAAGTTTAAGATTCTGCCACATTTAAAAAACTAATCAAAAACTATATTATTTTTGGTTTGAAGCATTTATTGTAAATTTGTTCTCAAAAAAACTGACAACAAAATTATGTTTCCCAGTTTGCTCTAAGTAAGTTAACTAATTACAAAATATAAACTGTTTGAATTCTCAAAGAAGAAGCCAAAAACAAAGAATTTCTGTACAAATTATATTATTTTCCAAAGTTTAATACTTTTAAAACATTGAGCAAAACGCTAAAACAAAGAATTTTTTTAAATAATTTATATATTATATTTTTAAAAATTAGGATATTGTAATTTAAGAAAGAAATTGATTTTTTTACATGAGTTTTTTTTTATCTTTGCCGTCTCTAGCTATCCATCTATTCATAATAGGTGTACAACACACGTAGGGACTATAGTTCAATCAAATATGCTCAATAACTGATCTCACCTCTGTAAAAAAACAAAAATTTTAAAACTTTTTATACTGATTTATAGGTACCTAATGAAGAATTTACTAAAAGTACTGACGAATATGACACAAGCTCTAGCGACAATGACCAAAAACAGGATACTTTTAATGTTTTTTCGTTAATGTTTTGAGAACTGTAGCTCGGATGTAAAAGTTAATTATATACATAATGAAAACTGAGCCAAGGAGCCGGTCTTGTTTGTTTGGTGCAACGTTCTTTTCTCTGTACACATTCCTACCTCCCTTCCTTTTTCTCCGTCTATCTGATTCCCTGCTGTCTAAATGTATAGCAAAGTTAAGTGGTTCCCACTGTTTGATGTTCTGCATTGGGTGTACCGAATGTCTGATGAATGGAAGTAGACTATCTTTTAAATGCTGCATGGGAAAGCCTTTGCAGGAACCGTGCGTACATTGTTGTTAATTCACAAAGCATTAGCAAACATAATATTGCAGGAAATTGCCATAAACCAAGTTATTAAATAGTTCACAACAAGTATTTTGAAAAAGCCTTTGTTATTGTGTGATCTGAAGCAAAACTGTCATTTAGTACGACTGACATAGAAGTTCCATTCTCAACTAAACAAACTGAAGAAAATTGGTCTAACAGCAATCATTTTGGTCCAGTTATTTAATATGATTACATTGTTGAAGAATTACATTTAAGCAGAGCATTCAGATGATTGGGAATGTTATTTGAGCTGCGTGAGAAATATGATTCTCTATTTTTATGCATGTGGCCATTTTTGTTATGTCAAACTAAGTCACTTGTACGTGCAAGACATGATAAAACTACCCTCTGTTATGACCTCATCAAAATTCCAAAAATTTTTAGACATTTTTTTTACAGTGCAAAGAACTGATAAAATTTGAACTGAAATTTGGTCGGATATGACCATAGAAATTACCCCCTGCATAGGATAAAGAGCGTAAGTGGTTTGACACGAGGGCGCAGTGTTCTACTATATTTATACATCACTTTACAAGAATTCTGTTTTCTACAAATTAACAGCATAAAGATTTTGGAGATACCCGTAAAGCTAGAGATTTAGCTGATACTGTAAAACTGTCTCAGTGCTTTGAAAGTTATCTGCTTTTTCCTCTAACAAACAACATAATTTCAATTATTAGTGATGTGGTGGGTAATAGCAGGGTAACGTGCAACAACGCTCTTGAAATTGACATGCAAGCAATGGTTTAAATAGTCAAACAAACTTTTTCAGAAGTTAAGTTGTCACTGAAAGAGCAAGCATTCTTTTTGGTAAGCATGGCCAATTTAGTCAAAGTTTAGTGATCAACCCTTTAACGATGTTTCAAAGAATAGCTCTTAACAAGCAATGTGAAGAGTATTTACAGCATGAGCTTGCTCCCTATTCTTTTTTTTTTTATTTGAGGAAACAAAAAAATCCGCCATAAACGATACTTTTTATGTACTACAAGAAGAAGCCAATCTACTCAATTTTGAAATTGTTTTGGATGGAGGATTACTGTTACACAAAGTGGTGTGGCCTAAAAATGTCTCAATCTCAACAATTTGACAATGTTATGTTGCCTATGTTCTCAAGCATTATGCCGGCAAGAGTTGTATTGTTGTGTTTCATGGTTATTCAGTGTCACTATCCAATACGAAAAGAACTAAACAGAACCAAAGGTACAAGTTAAAAAGGTCAGTTGACATAAACTTTGAACACAAAGAACTTTTTATTATTCTTTAGCGCTTTATAACTCTGTAACCGCTAGGAATACAAGATAAACGTATGTTATCATTTTTATTGCATATTTATATCAACTTTCATTATGTATATGGTTAACTTTTACCTCCAACCTACAGTTTTTGAGATATTAACAAAAAACCGAAAAAAGTGCGTTGTTTTTGGTCATTTCCGGTAGAACTTGTGTAACATTTATCAGGACTTTTAGTATATTCTTTACTAGGTACCTATAAATCAGTGTAAAAAGTTTCAAAACTTTTGAATTTTTTTAAAGCTAAAAAGCTACTTTGACTGAACTACTAACAACACTTAAATAGTTTTTGTAATTACATTTTTTAAGTGAGTGCGGAACGTTAGTTTGGTATCAAACGTGAGTTCTAAACATTTTAATTTGTTGTCACCAAGAGCGAGCTTCATATATTTTCAAGTTTTTAGACTTTTGGTGTTTTGTCATCTTGTAAAAAGGATTAATTGTCGTTTTTCTTGGATCTTTGCATTGTTTGTATGTTATCTGAAATAGGCCGCCTATAACAAGGCACCACATTAGATGTAAAAACACCTAATATTTTCTACGGTCTTTTACATGGTGTTATATTTACAATACAATTTTTGAGCATTTATCAAACGAAAGAATATATTCTTTTGCTCTCTGTTGCCATTAAAATTTAAAAGTAGTAGTATTACATGCTTTTTTGATGTGTAAAAAGCATCTAAAACAGTTTTTATGCAATAGATGTTTTTATACCTGCTGACTAGCTGATGAAAGTGCTAGGATTGCTCTGAAGATCTTGCCTTTTGTAACATGATGGCTTTAATCTAGTCATTTTTGTTTAAAAATTCAAGGTTTTTTTCAACGTTTTCAATACAATCTATGCTTCTGGAATCTGTTTAAGACTGGTTCTGTATGCATCTGAATTTTTGTTTCTTTTTATTATGTAACCAGCTATGTAATGCCTGCCTTTATACTGTCGAGTTGCGCAGAAGCTCTAATTTTAGTTTAAAATTGCATTTTTTTTATGTTAGACAAACCACAATAAAAAAATAAGAATAATTATTTGTAGACAACGAATTATATTGAAGTTTAAACATTTTTTTGCGTTTCCAGGTTAACCGATGGTGTTGGAAATATTATTACTTTGTTTGAAAATTCACATATTCTCTATTTTTAATATATAAAATATAAGAGTGCAAAGTATCCTTGAACATGTGCAGTTTCAAAAGTACTATAAACTTTAGAAAATGTTAAAGGGTTTATAAAAATAAATGAATCAAGAAAGGTTTTAACGCAATGTCTCCTATTGAGAAAAACGGTGCTGCTAAGAACAATGATGATAGGTGCATACCCTGAAACACTGAAGGCAATTTACACAAAACACATTATTTATTAAAATTAAATAATTTAGTTTATTATTTAATTTTAATAGAAAAAATTCAAAAAAAAATATTTATTACATATATTTGTATCTGAATTCAATAAATAGTTTTTTCAGAAATATTGCTTTTGTAAAAATTGCAGGTTGGGAGATGTTTTTCAAAAAAAACTAGTAACATGCAAATAATAGTAAAAATTTAAACAAATCAAGTTCTGATAAATAACATGTTGAAATTTTTTTGTAAAAGAGTAAATTTTTGTAAAATTTTGAAAAAATGTTTTTACAGAGACGACCATATTTTCAAAACGGACATTGAGCAAAAACTTTTCTTAATAGTTAATGTTTAAAATAAAATCTTTACAGTCTTTGAAATTAATGACTTAACTCTATAGAAAACATGAAACATGGACTTTCAATGCCAAAATAATACAAATAATTAGATAGATACATAAATTGATAGATAGATAGAAAAAGTTTAAACTGAGTGTGTTTACTGTACTAAGAAACCGATTATGTTGAGAATACGTAATGATGTTGCTCCACCTAAAAGTAAATAAAAGCAAAAAATAGCCAATGACACAGTTTGCCGCCTGATTACAAGCTTTTTGAACTGTTTTATTGTTTATATTTTAATGTTGAGAGGTACTTGCTTATGTTTACTCTAAAGTAGAGATTGTGATTTGATTCCTACAGATTTCTGCGTTGACATTTGTCTTCTTTATTAAATATTTCCATTAATTGCAACATTTTGTAGTTTTTAAAAGTTCTTATCTACTGGCAAAAGTTTATCTTGAATGGAAACATTGAAACTGATAGCGTAAAATGTGCCGCAAGTAAAATATTTTTCTTTATTTTATATTAGTGAATAGTTCTCAATCTTCTAGTACGACTTTTTTAAGGACTTTCTAAATGCTTTGAACTTGTGTATGGTATTTGTTTTTAATGCCTATGATTTCACTCTATATAGAAAAATCAAGCAAGTGTAACATTTCAGCATTTTCTACCTCTACCTGAATCTGAAATTTGTGGTTTTTAAAGTTTTAAAAATATTGTTTTTGCTTGTTCTATCCTGCATCTTAATTCTTATTCTAAATCCTATTTTTTGTTTAGGGTAAACCAAGGTATTTGAATTTTGCGACTTTCTCAATATTTATTCCATTTATTTGTGTTCTAATGTTTGAGATATTGTTTCTTACTTACTAGTAATATTTTAGTTTTGCTGATGTTAATTTTTAGCTTTACTCTTTTACTTGCTTCAGTAATCTGGTGAAGCATTATCTGGAAATTGATTGCATTATCTGCAACTATTGCAGTGTTATCTGCATATCAAATAATGTTAACAAAAATTTTGTTTATTTTAATGTCTTTGGGTTGTTTAAAATTGTAGTTATAAATGCTTTTTGCGTATATACATAAGTTAAACAGCATTGGAGACATTGAAATCTTATATTACATCTTTCTTTATCTTAAACTATTCTCTGTTGTTGCTGGGTTGTTTACTCTACTTACTTGTTTTGTTTTTTAGTTCTAGATTTTTTAGATATGTTATTAGGAAATCATGTCTAACTTTGTCAAATGCTTTTTTGTTGTCTATGAAGCATATATTTTCTTTTATTTTGACAATTTTGTATTAATGTTTGTTTGAGGAATATACCTGTAGCTTTTCCGGTTTTGTTTCTACATATTTGTGTAAAGCTTTATATATAAGATTTGAAATAAGATCTTTAGGATGTGACTCCTTAAGCTGATGAGGCGGTGGTTTTTCAATGTTTTTGCATTTTACAGTCATTATACATCGCTTCAGAAATTTTACGACTTGTTTAGTTTAAAGAAGGTTGATGGAACCAACGGCTTATTAAGTGACCAAAATTACCTTGTTGATAAAGAGCAAGTTATTACTTAGTTCAAACCCTGGATTGTTAGCGTGCTAAGCTATCGCTTTATAACTGGTGGCAGTTTGTTTTATGTGTTTGTTAAAAGTAAGTTATTTTTTTCATAGTACTGGATTAATCTCTCACCTAGTTTGTTCTTTTTTCCCAAATCATAATTTCCAATTATCAATGCTACTCAGTATTTAGCTGCAAAAAATATCTTACATTCCAGGTTGTTATTTTCTTAATTTTATCTATGTATGTTTTTGGCCATTTAAGGTTTACCTGGGACTGGAACAATTAATTTATGTTTTTCCAACATGGTAAGAGTTGTTTGGACGGGTGTCCTAGAGATATATTTGTAAATGCAGTGGTTTCTTATTGCTTTTTTTATTTGTATGCCGTTGACCATAAATTGGTCCTACAGAGCTTTGTTAATTTTCTAACAAAGTGCATTACATGCAGGTGAGGTTGTCAATTAGGTTAGCAAACGCTATCATGCTATCACCCCTTACACCTTGAAAGATTTTAGATTTGAACATAAACTTGTTTTTTAAATTATATTTTGGCGATTTCAAAGTAATTAAAGTATTTGGTTTTAACAGCAAAAACGCTGAGTAAATCTAAAAATCAACAAATGGCCATCCCAATGCTCAAAGCTAAACTATTGGTTATTACTTGCAACTCTCCAGAAAGAAGAAGAAGGATGTAAAATGAACAACAAGATTACCGATCACGTACTAGCCACTCTCCCAATCAAGAGAGTTTATGTTAGAAGGTTTATTGATTTAATATGAGGTACCATAAAGGGCAACTACTCTACCTAACATACACTTACCACATAAGCTAGTTTTGACTTACCACTGAATAACTGATTGAAGAAAGGACACCAATGGGGCTCAATTGAATTAAAATTGGTTTTGCTTTACCACTCGAACTTAGTTTATAAGCGCATAATTAACATCTATTTACCAAAGAAAACATTTAAATTTTCAAAATGATTAGTTTATCTTTTTCATTAACTAATAATGATTATGATTTAATAAAATTTAATGTAGCGTTACCAAAAGAAAAAAATTGTTTAAAGTATATGTTTCTATTCAAGTTTTTAGATTTTTTATTTATATTAAATAAAGCAATCTAGAATTGCTTCTCCCATAAAAAATATTTAAATACGTAAGTTAAATTGCTAAAGTTATCGACCATAAATGAATAAGATCTTGACCTCTCCCTACAATTTATTATGAACGCTTGAGCGCAGGGGTATCAAAGGGCGCTACAATCAATTGCACTGGCATAGGCCATGAAACGACCCAGATTTAAGTTAAAGTCATATTTAATAAAATGCTTTCTTAGATTTTATATAATTAAATTTATTTATTAAAATATATTTCAAAAATAAGATCAAGATTACTTTAAATGTAATAAGTTTTTGTATTTTAAATCACCACTGCAATCTTGAAATAATTAATTACTACGTATAAGACGTGACTTGCAATTGTATTATTTTTCCTTTCAACTAATACTGTATTTTTGTTTCAGAATTCTGGGAAGATAATTTCAAATGTCGTTATCCGAATAGTTCTCGGACGCCACATAATAAGAAGTATATAAAAACGTGCACGGGTGATGAGCGTCTCAGCAGAGAGGATACAGTCTTCGAGGATCAGCTACAATTCGTATCGGATGCTGTAATGGCCTTCGGTTACGCCATACGGTGAGTTATCGCAACCCTTTTTCCCTTCGTTTGAAATTTTCCACCGACAGAATTCACAATTGCGAAACTGTCGGTGCAGCAAACACATAAATTGCAACTATTTTTATTGCCCATCTAAGCGCAATTATATAGGAATTAATTAATCGTCCCAGTGACCCGTGCTCTATTATAATTGCAAACTGAATGCTTATGAGCAGAGAAGTTTAAATACTTTTTAAATTTTAATTATTGAATTTAATTATTTAGCAACGAAATTCATATTAAATAATAAATCTTTTTCAACAAAAAACTCGAGTATTTATTTTTTATTAGATAAAAATTTGTTTCAATCGTTTTCGATTATGATCAAATTGAAGACCGATTCAATGAAAGCCATTAAGTTTCTATTAAGGATTGTAATAAATTATCAGCAAATCAGGATACAATCGGGAACATCTGCTCCTGCAGCAAATAGGTTTGCGACTTGCTGATAGGCAATTAAAATTTAAATTAAATAAAACCTTCCTGCTATGAACCCATTGTGTTCGAATGGATATTGCATCGGTTTAATTACCGTTACAAATTAATGCGGTGGATTCTCGCCACTTATTATAATTGCCTGTTGATAATATCCAAAACAGATACATGAATCTTGCGTTAATAATAGTAACACTATTAAAAATTATTTGATTGAATAGACATGTTATTATACTAATTGAATTATTTATTTTTTATTGAATTAAAAAGGACAAATTAATTAGATCTGTTAATGCTATAGTATTAAACCTGGTTACATTGGGTAAATTATACTGTATTATATTTTAATTGTGTTTTTTTGATGCATTTTTGCACTAAATATGTATAAACTGTGTATTATTTTAAGCTGATCACTTGATCTACGTTGTAATATTCTAAATAAATCAGCTGTGCAACCGTTTTTATTTATTTTTATTGCACACAATTACCAAACTTGTATCAACCTGATAAATAAAAAATATTAGTTATCTTCATCGTCCTTCGGTACAGGTTGTTATGGATTTTCAACAGAATTTTTTCTAGCATCGTTTTATCTATTATCTCTTTGTTATAGAATGTAATGTAATAAAATGTCCGGTAATAAAATTATTAATAATTACATTGCAAATGGTTGAACGCAAGCATAGAATATTTTACTTTGACTAAATTCAGGAATGTTTTCATAAGTGTCTTTTATCATGCATGAATATTTCTTACACAATTACGCTCGTATTTGCGACTTCTCTTTGTCATGCTTAAATTACAACGTGTTGAGCAATTACGAATATTTATTATAATAATTAAACTTACATAACACAAATCTAATTAAAACGTTTTTAAATTGTCGACATACATATTCAGCAAGTTTTATTTATGCATTATATTTATTTTACAAAATTCGAGCTTGTTAATTGCTTCTGTTTTTACGTTTATTACGTATAAATTTTTGCAAACAATTTTATTTGGGTTTGCATAATTGAGTACCTATCGGAGTTATTTACTGTTTCATAGGTTATTCATGATTTTTATTAAGGGCCATCCAATTATGAATGGAAATGTTAACAACCCGTTTATGATTGAATGAAATATTTTTATTGCTTTCGTAAATAATTGTCAGATTTACTAGTCGAACTAGTTTATAACAAATTTATGCTATCCTATTTTATTTATATTTTTATTTCTGAATCTTTTACGTCATAAAAAATCAATAGTAGGTAAATTCCATAAAGTGACCATCCTACTAATTAACTCTATATCCTTACTTTTATTCTTTTTGCGCTCTGCTTTGTTTTGTAAGAACACTTTTATTGCTACCAATCTCATTCAAACATTTACTCTTACATCCAATTATTCTTTCATTATTGCAAATGCCCAGTGATGTCACGTTTTATTGTACGTTTCCACTTCTTATTTCAGCTAAATCTAACAATTAAAGAATTCTCCGTCTCTCAATATTTAGTCCAATATAACTTTACATCTCAGTGACAAGTATTATATTTTATTATTAGATTTATTACTTATTGCTAATAAGTTGTAAAATAATTTATAATGGCTTTATTAGTATTAAGTACAATTGCTGCTAATAGCACTTCAATTTTTAATGTTTTGCAGCTATTCAATCTTATTGTTTTCAACTTATTTAGCATGATTTGTTGGCGCGTTGGTAAAGTTGCTCTCGTATTTGCAATCCTCTTCTAGGTGATGAGCGGTTGTATGTCGTGCTGTTCACAAGATTACATGAACATATATATTAATCTTATCTTTGATCTGGTCCACCGTTTAACAAATCCCGTAAAATTAATTAAGTGTGAACATTTTGTTACTTGCTTTATGCTTGCCAATCCAAGAATGGTTGACTTTATTATGTTGAGCATCATCAAAGTCTCCAAAACTTCCATTACAGTTGGAAATTCAATATGACCAAGTTGGTTCCAAATGCCGGTTTGCACCGTTCTTGAGCCGTACAAACCAATTACAGAAATCAAATAATGTCTATATAAAACAGCTTAAATAGGAACATTGTTTGATTTGTTGCATGGTATTATGGTTTGAGAACCAAATAACTGATAAAGCTTAATATACTCTACTGATGTTGACTTGTCTAAGTAAGTATGTGACTTACCAAACATTTTGTTCAATTAGATAATTTACTATTTGCTTTAGTACCGTTAATTGAACTAAACTTTATTGAACCAAATTGGTTATGTTTGGAAACATACAGTATTCTTAAATTGCACTCTTATAAGCTATTTTATTTCTTATTTATTAGAAGAAAAAATAATTGTTTATTGATTTTTGATTGTTTTGAGAACTATATAGCTTGAAACGTACATTTACACGGTTTGGCCATTAAATAACAAGGCTTGTTTTTATTTTAAAAATGATTCTATAATCAAAAGCTTCCCTTCAATGTACTCCCTTCCCTCGCCACACAATGTTCCAGTTTTTTTTATTGGCCAAAGCAATGCTAGAAGTCTTTTGAAAAAGCATTTAGGAGCTTCGCCGATTTTTACTTCACTTCTTTCATCGACTCGAACCGCGTTCCTTTTAGGGCAGACTTAATTTTTGAAAACAGAAAAAAACCACAAATGTGAGTGCTAAATCAGACGAGTACGGCGCATGGAGTGCTTAAATAACGATTCACAGACAGAGCATTATGTGTAGGTGCGTTGTTCTGGTGCAAAATCCACAACTTGTTTTTTCACAACTCCGGCCGTTTCTTAGTGTGTGGCCACAACGGCGATCCAAACATCAAACAGCGCTCCAACCACCGAACAGTGCTCCGACCACCAAACAGCGCTCCGAGCATAGAACACTAAAATGTGTTCTAAGCTCGGACCCTCGCACACCGGTCGAGTCTCGTATTTATATTGAACTGAAACTTTTTTAGCGGCGTGAAAAAATATAGAAAGCTAATTTGTAGCTGAAGCAATTTCCTATAAAAAGTTTTTTTGTACGGGCAACTATAGACGAGATAAAAAATTTATTGATTGAAGAAAGTATGAGTATATGTACGATGATACTAAATACAGTTGCGAAAGAAATTTAGTTAAGGAATGCTGTGCCCCCAGTTCGTATAAAGACCTTGTAAATCATCTGCCGTCGACTCTTTTGTTATGTCCCCCAGTTTTAATGCCTTGGCTATCGTAGGTATTAGGTAAAGCAGGGGAATGTGGGCATAGGGCCCCGACCTCTGCTAGGTAGTTAGTTCCAAGCGATGATCCGCAGTGCACAGACGTATTTCGAAGAAATTCAAATATTAAAAGCGGTAGAAAAATAATAGAAGGACTCATCACAAATAAAACAAATTTATTTGTGATGAGTCGTTGTCGGGCGGTGATATTTGCAGTGTTGAACGTGGAATAAAAACGTTGATTGAGTCAAGTGTTGCTAGAGACGATGGAAAAATTGGTTATTTAAAAGACAAACAATCTGTGACTGTTCATCGTGAGTGCCGAAAAGAATATACTTGCAAGAGCAGTATTGTTTCATATAAGCGACAAAGAGATTCTGAAGAAGCGAGCACATCTATGAGTCCACTTCGTGCTCGAACAAGGTCTAGCGATAGCTATTTTTCATTCGAAAATTTGTGCATATTTTGCGGAGAAACGGCTACAGAGGAGAATGAAAAGAAGAAAAAGATTAAGCTTTGTCGTCAGATACGTCATGTAACGACATCTTCCTTTTGCATTTGCATACTGGACTTTGCTAAAAAACGTAGTGATGATCTAGCAAAGGCTGTTACTAACCGCCTAGAGTTTCTTGAGGATTTGGTTGCCGTGAGAGCCAGATATCACACGTGTTGGGTTTATTTTATGAGGCCCCCTACGGAAGGAAAGAGAGGTCGTCCGGAAGACGAGAATATTATGGTTGCCATGGAAAAGTTATTCTTCTATATTGAAAATAATGACAATTGTCAATTCACCTTTAATGAGTTGAAAGATGCTTGCTGAGAGAAAGATATGGACCTTGCATAATTATTTTAGAGAAGGCGGGATATATGTCTATTATTTGTTTTATTGATAAACAACACGATATTATGAACAAGTCCTGGAACAATAATCAAAAACAAAATGAGGCTGAAGAACGCTTAAGAATAGTCAAAGCAGCAGCTGCAATTATTTATGAAGATATAACATCTGTGGTACTTGATAATCAATGTTATCCTCCTCCTCAAATGTTCCATAATATAAACGAGCAAATTCCACGTTCTTTGACTAATTTTTTAGAGAAATTAATTTTAAAAAATAAGCAATGCAACCTCGAACGTTTGACGCTAGCATGTACAGCCGTCAGTCATGCTATTATGTCGGCTGTTCGCCTTAGGTCATTTATTTTACGGCTGCAAGTTGGGCTCGCTATATTTTTGCATAGAAGATTCGGCTCCAGACGTCTCATCGATATTTTATCATCTTTTGGTTTGTGTGCATCTTACCAGCAAGTAACGTTATATGAAGATGCACCACCCGCAGCCCCATATTTTACTACCCGAAACGGGGACTTTCATTCAATTTGTAGCCAATAATGCTGATTTAAATGTGCAAACGATAGATGGCCATAACACTTTGCACATCATGGGCATTATCGAAATTGTCACTCCAGAAAAATCCGTTGTCGCAGAGCAGTCCATTTCTCGTGTCAAGACCAGGCATTTTGCACAGGATTTTGTAAGTAAAGCTGCAGTATCATTACAAATCTACCGGTGTAGTAGGAATGAGCACAATTAGTGCCAAAGAGCTTCAATATGAAGAGACGACTTATGTGTTATATCTTAAAACAATAGATGCATTATGGATGCATGGTAAATTCTGCAATATACCGAAACTCTTAGTATGGAACGGATATATAGAACACTTGAATAAAAAAAAAATCTAGTTCAAAATGTCTCAAGTCCTTTTTTGCCATTTATTAATCATCCAGCTAGTAATAATAGTACAGTTTATACGACTTTGTTGCGTGCCATAGAAAAAACCAAAAGTCAGGAACACAGTATATGCATTATAACTTTAGATCAACCCTTGTTCGCCAAAGCCAGAGAAATTATTGCTGCAGCACCTCCACTCAGAATTATCAAAAGTTATTGTCATACTTTGAGGATTTTATTTATTATTGTCTTACCTTGGAGCTGTTGGCTTCATAATGCAAGGCAGTGGACTCAAAGAAGTTTTGTCAGTCATTTACGCACCCAATTCTGTAGATAAAATGCTGAACGGTCATGCCTACGCCAGAGCAGTCAGAGGTCATACTCTGCTACATCTTGCTTTAGCCAAAATCATGCTAAAAGAAATCAACGTCGATGAGGAGACTGATAATATTCTTCGAACCACGATTGAAAACGTAATTAATGGTACCCTATCATATGATGATATTGATAATGGTGATAAAAAAGCCGAGTTTGTACTCCGCAAGTTGAATGAAAAGCTTCAAGAATATGAAGATCGTGGTCCAACTGCAAAGCTGTGGGTACAGTATTTTCAAATGATATCTATTGTTAAGGAGTTCATCAGAGCTCAGCGAATGGGAGACTGGTATGGTCATTTGAGCTGAATTAAGGAGATGTTACCATACTTTTATGCTGTAGGACATCATAATTATGCAAAATCAGCCCATTTACATTTCCAAGATATTGTGCTAATTGGGGATTCTAGAACAAAAAATGTTCTGGAGAGCTTTAAGAAAGGATTTTTACCATCAAACGATCTAATAAATATACTTAATATACTTGTGGAACCTGGAATGATATGACCATCGAGCAATCACTCATGAAGTCCATGAAAACAGATGGGGGTGTGGCTAGAGGAAGGAGTACTCAAGAAAGTGAGCTAAGTAAATGGGTGTATGGCAAGCATGCCATGAATACAGTGTGCAAAGAATTAGAAGACCTTTGTAACATTAAATTGGATACGACCGATCAACATCTCAATGCTAGGGATTCACGAGTAGCTCGAGATTCTACTGATGTAGCAAAAGTCCTAGAATGGTTTTCATGCCGCAATCCTTTCCCTCAGCTTCCCTACATTATGTCAATATCAAGTGGAACCATCGGTGATGAGAAAATCAATTGCCACCAGGCTCGGGAAATAGGTCTACTTTCTGTGGCAAGCATGGCTAACTTGACATTCGACAATATTAAGTTGAAAAGAGCCAACAAAGTAGCCTCACTTTTGACAGTGAACAGCTCAGTTAAAGTGCATGGGTAAAAGGTTGCCATTGATCCATTATTGCTGTTTCAGCGAATCAGTATAAGCAAACAGTTTGAAGAAAATCTCCAACAATACTTCGAGTACAAGATAGCTCCATACCCGCTAGCACTTTTCGATGAGAATGGAATGCGCAAAAATAAAAAATCTTCTTTGTATGACTTACTAAAGCCAGACGATGACATTGATTACACAAATGTGAAATATATCGTCGATGGAGGATATCTACTGCATCGTGTTGTATGGAGTCAAGGCAGCACATTCGCCACTATTTTTGATAGCTACATAGCTTATATACAAAAATATTTTGGCCAAAACGTTTTAATTGTATTTGACGGTTATAATGATGATGGGAATAATATCAAAGCTTCAGAGCAGCGTCGTCGTTGTGTCACAGTTTCATCATCCGCAGATATTCCCTTCGAAGCATTAATGACAGTATCAACGAGCCAACAACAATTTCTTGCCAATAAAAACAACAAAAGTCGATTCATTTTGATGTTGTCTGATAGATTTCAAGATGCTATTATCATTGTGAAGCAGGCAAAAAATGATGCTGATGTTCTGATCATCGAAACCGCGATAGAACAGTCGGAAAAAAGTACTAGTGTAGTTGTTGGCGAGGATGTAGACTTGATGGCTATTTTGATCGCACGAGCTCCTCACGGCAACAAATTATATCTTCAGAAGCCTGGTAAATCTAAAACCCCATCAAAAATCTATTTTTCGCAAAGCTTAGTCTCGTATCCTAAATGTCAGAGCCACATTTTATTTCCCCACGCAATTAATGGCTATGATACGACTTCTGCTCTATTTTGCAAAGACAAATTGAATATATTCAAACAGTTTGAAAAGAATAAAAATATTATGAGCTGTTCTGAAGCTTTTACAGGAGCTGACAGTTCTCCTAATATTATTTTTGAGAATGGCCTACGTTTTATACTGCAAGTTTACAAAGCAACGAAAAAACAAAAATCCATCGATAAATTACAATATTTGAAATTCGACAATATACAAAACTGAATGCTGCTGCGCAATTGTCTGCGTTTCCTCCAACCTCTGCGGCTCGGAAATAAGGGAATCGATCCTGAGAACTGGGGATGGATCTTACAAAGTAATGTCTTAGAGCCAACGCTGCTTCAACCCTCTCCTGATGTTTTACTCAATGCGGTATTCTGTAACTGCAAATAAGGCTGTGGTTCAACTTGTGGATGCCAAAAAGCAGGTTTGAACTGTTTGGTTGCTTGCAGCCAATGTCATGGCCAAATTTGTTTGAACGCAGTACAAGTAGACATCGATAAAGAGGATATCCATAAAGACATAGGTCCATCGTCTTTCCTTATCCAAACATTAGAGATGGAGCAGTCAGAATCCGAAACCAAAGAAAATTGAAATTTGAAAAAGCTTTACTGTAAAAACATATGCTTCTGTAATAAAAAAAAACCCATCAAAGTACCTATTGAATAAAAATTAATTATCCATTATCATATCCTAAGATCTGTTCATATACGCCGGTGTGAAGTAATATTCAGAAGACAAGAAGGCTACTGAAGAAAAATGTCAGCTCCGGTCGCCAAAGCAAATTCTAGCTAAGTCGTCATTGATGATAAAACAACGCCAAAATCAAAATGCATCTTCCAATAATTCGGCTCTAAAAAGTATTTAAAGAACCGCCCGATTATTGCTGCTATACGCGGTGTACACAGAAGTTATTGCGGACAAAAACATTCTGTCCACAACCAAGAAGACTGGATTTACTACCGTTAAAGGCAAAAGAGGCTGTCTCACCAAGAATCTCAATATGCAAAAACAGAAACGCGCAAACTCCGCCGCATTTTCTAATACAGTAATGGTATTGCTGTAATCTTGAACTCTATGTAGCGTAAGTTTTGTGTATCTTTCAACTTGTTTGATTGTTAATTTCAACGCATCCAGCATTGTGGGTAGCTCAAGTTTTATCATTATTTATATATTTTATATAAGCAAGTATTGACTAAAGATGGTGCTTGCTTGATTTTGTTACGCACTGTTTAATGGTTATAAAAAAATAAAAAGCATTGAGCATTATTATGTTTAGGGAGCCCAATTTATTATAACAACAAATAGGTTTTCAAATATTGTATTATTATGAACACTGCAATTATATAATTTTGTTATTTAACGTAGCTTCATTTTATGTTTCCTAAACTTTAATTTAATTAAAAGTTTAAACAACAAAATGAAAACATTCATAATATGTCATAGTATATTTAATATATTTACTGCTACAATTTCGTGCAAATTTTCCTTGCTGTCATGCCAGTATTTCGCGCAAACTTTATTGAAAATATAAATGAAGTTTTACGAGCAATGCATTTAAATTAATAGTTCAAGTTTAATATTATTATCATATGTAGTACATGCATAATAGAACCAAATTATATTACTTTTATGTGGATCGCTGTATATATTGTAAACATGTTCACAATGGTTAGAATATTAGCTGAAATAAAAATAAATAGAGAAAATTTTTAAGCAAAATAATAATCTGTAGAATGAGAATTTAAACTTTAAAACCGATTGACTGCAAAATAATAATATTGCATCATTCAAACATTTGGTTAATTAAAATTAAGATTGATTAAATTTGATATAAATAAAGTAATATTTTCTATTTTTTGTATATATAGTTAATATAAACTTTATTATTGAGTACTATGATGTTAATAATATTAACTTCTTTGGTCGTCTAAAATTTAAATTCATCAATTTTCTTCAATTTATTATTAGCATCATCATAATCATACTTATGGAAAAACATTTGTCGAGTCTTTTTCATATACAAATGCAATTTCTATATTAGAATAGAGTACGTGTTTGTGTATAGATATGAAATATTCATATTTACTACCTATTTGCTACTAATAAAATTTTATAAAATTGAACTGTGAACAAATAAGAATATAATTCAGGACACGGCGGGTATATTGTGTTCTATGTATGTTTTTCCAAATAAAATATTGATATTACTAAATTTATTTGCAATTTTTCTGCGATTGAATTTTACGACATTTAAGATATTGTATTTATTATGTTTGTTTTATGATGTAAAATATATAACATTAATTCTTGCTATGAGTTTTAATCAAATCAAATAATAAGAATGTTATTTATATGTTAATTAACAAATCTATAATTTTTAATTTTCAGAGATATGCACCAAGAGTTATGCAACGGACGACCAGGTTTATGCGACGCCATGAAACCAACGAAGGGCACCGAATTACTGAAGTATTTACGAAAAGTGAATTTTGAAGGTAATTATTTTGTATAATTTATTGAAAAATCAATGTGAACGGTGTGTTTTATTAACAAAATATTTAATTAAAATTATTATTAATTGTTACAATATTTATTTTGCTATTTTATTTTTATAAATAAATACAAAATATTTATATGACCATTAATTTACTAAATCCATTTACAACCAATTAAATTGAATTAAACATATTTAATTGATGCAAAATCATAGATCGAATCATCAAAATCACCGCAACTGGAATAATTTGTTTATAATCAACAGCTTTGCAAACCACTAATTATAGACTACGTAATTATTACTAATTAACTATACACCTACCTTCCTATAGGATATTGCTGGATATTTTAATAAAAATATGTTATAGAAATCATTAATTTTGCCACTTTCAGACCCATTTATATTCTATCGTATCCGTGAATGAACTGCATTCCATTTAAGAACTGCGCGACCCTTATACCTAATTTATTTCCTCTCTGTACTTGTACGGAAAGTTCCCCTTTGCTCAGCAGGATCGATCTAGAAATTCTAGATTTCAGCATAAAAATACATTCAATGTGAAAAATAAATTACTAGGAGAAAATTGGCTTGAGGAATTGGTTCTAATATACTATAGAAAAGATTGAATTAAATAATTTTAAATTTATATAAGTTAAGATTGATTTCTGTATAGTTAATAGTATGAACTACATCAGGTAATTTAAATTCAAACCTTTACATAATTATTATTGCTTATTAATGTTTTACACGTTTATTTTTAAATACTTTGATATTTTGCAATAAATTATGTACAATATTTCAAAATTAATATGGAAATTTATTATATTTCTGACACCGATCATTTGTTTCAGGAATTTTATTTTTATCGCAGGTTTAATTTTGTTTTGTTAACGGAAATAATTATTTTTAATTTATCGTTAAACAGTAATTTGTTTTCTTGTTTATCCATAGATTGTAAATGCGGTGTTTTTTATCGGACAGTAATTTATAGGGCGACTTTTGGATTTGATTTGTTTAAATAATAAATTGTGTATTAACATAGTTCTAACTATAACTATATTATATTAATTATAAATACAAACTTTTTTTCTGTCATTTTAAAATTTAAAAGAAAACCTGATACGTAAGCAATGTTTAATTAGACACAAGAGAAGTTGTTTATGTTATCTACCTAGCTTTGGAAACAGGAGTTATTGGACAAACAACACACACTTACTTATTTTAACGTTTTATTGAAACCATATGCTTAAAAAAATTAAAATACGATTCCACGACGTTTTTAAAACTATTGTTTGATCAAAAAGTAAATGTTTTTTGAGTTTGAAAGAAGTTCTTAGTGACTACTTTTTGAACAATTTGTGCTTTATGCGCTCTGCAAATGTCATGCAGAAACAGAGTTTTCTGATCATAATTGTGAAGACTTTTTATGAGTATATCCGCTTTCAAATTCTTATTTCTGTTTATGTAGACATTTTTTGTCACTGTAGTTTTTTTGGCATATATTTTCAGAACATCTTTTTGTGGCCATCACTTTTCACGTAGAAAGTTGCGAGTTTGCGTTTTAGAGACTTATAAACTTATTGCAGGGATTTTTGTTTTGTGGGAGGTTTTCAGCGGTGTCTCTAGATCTAATCCTCAGTTACAATTTTATAGAAGAAGTCTTTATCTTGGGATAAAGCAGTCAAATTCTGCTTGCAATACAACACTTTTTTTCAATCAACACCAAATTTTCAACTTTGTAGATAATTTTATCAGTTTGTGCTTCTAGAGATTTTCCACATTTTAGGTCATCATGAATGCATTCCTTCCCCTATTAGAATTGTTTGCATCAATATTCTTTTTACACTGCCTCCATTCTTTAAGCTACTGCCTTCTACCTATAAAAACATTATAAAGTTTCTGTGTTTAAGTAGCAAATCACTCGTTTTGCTTTTTTAAACTGATATAAAAACGACAAATATACACATAAACATAAACACACATAAACTTAACATAAGAAAATGTTTGAAATGGCATATTGTTAGATAACGTAAAAATTGCTAAATAGTTTCTGAAAACCAACTTGGTGCAAACCCATCTTCTTTACTTCTGTTATGATTTATTTTAAATTAATGATTTTGGCAATCTAACATCTTCTAACCCGGTTTTGCACATAAAAACTTTTTTATTGCATTTATTGGATCTACATTATAAGTTGCAAACTAACAAAATTTTATAAGTTTGACTGTAAAAATGTCCTCTGCCAAAAACGTTTAGCATTGTCATTCCTGGTCCAACATATGCAATTGTTTGATTTGTTTTTTTTTTAATGCACTGTAGTAATAACAAAAGCAACTAAACTTACTGGGTTAGTGACCCAAATTTTTTTTGGTTAGCTTATTATGTCCTGGATCTTATCTAAGATTTGCAAAAAAACCAACGCTTTATTGTATTATTTTGGGCTGTGTGTTTTATTATTGTAGATGGCAACTCTTTTTTCTACCATCTGGTTTGATGGGACTACTAACGCTATGACTTTTAGTGCATCCACGGAAATACTTGTATATCCTTTTGCAATCCTGGAGGTTTCAATTGTAAAGGCATTTTTACTAGAATTATGTTGTTTGCAGCTCTTACGCGTTCTTCTCTCTCAGGAGTAATATGTAGAAGTTCCAATGCCAATACAAATATACGTTTGCTTACGTTTCCAGTTTCTTATTACGTAACAATGCTGATGCAATTTTTTTTGTACTTTGGACAGTTTTATCATTATAAAAGTTTCACAAAGAGTTGGTGTTTATCATAAGTACATTGTGTATTTTTAAATTTCAGTTTTTTTTTTTTAGCGTTTTGATAATTTTGTCATTTCATTTCATACGGAAATAGTGCTATACGTTCTTGCAATTCTGGACATTTCATTTGTGTTTGCAGCCCTTAGGCTTTCCGCTCACGCAGCGACATAAGTCTAAACTTTTGCTGAAACAGATATGTAAATAAAATTCCAACCATAGTTCCTGAAAATAACTTCACTCAACAAACTAATGACATCGACCCGGGAAACTAAACTATTTCTAGCAGGATATGAATTTATATTACCAGAATGTTAATGGCATAAAATCTAAAACAAATACATTTTACAACTCACTTGAATCACAACAGTATGATATTGTAGCTCTAACTGAAACTTGTTTGTCTCTGGAAATTAATAGTATCGAAATATTCTCCAACAACTATTGTTTACAGAAATGACAGAAATAAATCTGGTGGTGGATCACTGGTTGCAGTTAAAACTACAATAAAAAGTGAAACCTTCATACTCAATTTACCAGTATCAAACATCAATATAGCTGGTATTAAAATTTATATTAAAGGGTCTTCTTATGATATCTTATAAATGACATTAAACTTAAGAAACGATATTGTAGAAATCTACACAAGCACAAAACTGAGCTAAACAAACGAAACTTGAGAGCTTTAGAAAATCAACTTAAGCAAAACATAAACTTAGCTTATCAGAAATACATTAGTGACAGTGAATCTATGATAAAAACAGACTCAACAAATGTCTGGTCTTTTATTAACAATCGTAATAATAATTCGCGAATACCTGGAGTAATGAAAACAGATGAGAAATACTTTAACACCGGAGAAACAATTGTTAACGCCTTTGCCAAACATTTAGAAAAAGCATATTTATCACGTAATAATCTAATTTATACTTAAGTATCAAGTCATAAAACATGCATGGGAAACTTTACAATATCAAAAAAACTAGTTACAAAATATTTCAAACGTTTAAAAACGCGTTACACAACAGGTCCAGATGGAATTCTAGAATTTTTAGCAAGAGACTCCGCATCAATTGTTCTAGACCGTCTTACTCATATATTCAATCTTATATTAAAAACCGGAGTTTATCCAATATCTTGGAAAGAAGCAAAAGTCACTCCAATTCATAAAAAAGGCAACAAAGCTGAAATCGGTAACTACAGACCAATCTCGTTATTTTGTAGTTACAGCAAAGTATTTGAAAGTATCCTTTCAGATCATATATACATCCGTTTCTAGTCAGTTGAGCAATAAACAACATGGATTTGTCAAAAAGAAGTCTACATTTACTAACATGTTGTGTATTACTAAAGAAATTTCTTCTAACATGGATCTGCTGCTGCAGACGGATGTAATATATACGGATCTCACAAAAGCGTTTGATCGTCTACCACATGACATTCTAATAAATGCAATTCAAACATTTGATATTTATGGAAATGTTGTTGAAGTGTTGAAATCCTATTTACAAAACAGAACACAAACTGTAAGCTACGAAAACTACAATTCTAGAAGCTATACCAGCTCGAGCGGGGTTCCTCAAGGTTCAAACCTAGGTCCACTGCTTTTTCTTCTATTTATGAACTTTGTTAGTGATAAACTTGACTGTGATATTTTAATTTATGCGGATGACTTAAAACTGTACATTTATATAACACGAGACATATAAATTATATGTATCCAAGATACCGCCTGACTTCATCACAAATGGGATCGTATTACTCCTGCATTCGATGTTTTAATGCATTACCAGATAATATAAAACAAGAAAAGTTATATTTTACATTTAAACGAAAGGTACAAAATTTGCTTGTACAAATTGAACCGTACACTATTTCAGAATTTTTTTAATGTTTCTCAATTATATATTAGCCATTCCTAGGACCATTTTCAACTTGTTTTGCATTTTATTTTTATTATATCTATTGTAAACATTTTTGAAAATAAATTATTATTATTATTATTATTATTATTATTATTATTACTGTATAAAGTGATAAGAAGAAAAAATGACTGTGATATTTTACAACGTAATTTAAGAGATTGTAGCGTGTGGTGTATTAATAACTTTTTAGAAATTAATGTTGGTAAATATTTTGTAATGTCCTATACTCGTAATTGTAATCCGATTATGTATGATTAAAATATGACGAGCAAGCTGTTACACGCACAAAAGAAATTAAAGATCTAGGAATTATTTTTGATAAAAAACTTACTTTAAATTCTTATATTAGTTCTGTTGTGAATGATTGTTCTAAATTAATAGGATTTATTATGAGAACAACTAAAGATTTTAGCTCTATTGATGTATATATGTGTCTGTACAAATCATTAATTATGTGTAAATTGGATTATTGTGCACCAACCTGGATTCCGTTTGCACAGAAATATCTTAAACAAATTGAGAATGTTCAACAAAAGTTTTTAAGAGCTTTGCATTATAAAAATACAAGAACATATCTTGAGAGAGGTTATCCATACAACAATTTATTAGAAGAATTCAATATTTCGTCTATAGAAGTGCATAAATCAACATCTTTTAATAACAAATCTGCACAAAATTATACACGGAACATATGATAACTTTTTAAACAAAATACGTTTTCATATTCCGCATACAGCTACACGTAATTCTCTTACATTTACCTATGCAACACAGTAGTGATGGAAAAAGAGTTCTACGCCAAATTTGTCATTTGATTTACTAAGGCTTGAAATTATGTTTGTGTTTATAGTGACAACTTTTAAATTCCAACTTTTTTTTTTTAGTGTTCTGGTAGTTTTTTTGCTTTGAGTTTTGACTACTAACCAATGAGTTCTATAACTAGAGATTCCAAGCTGTTGTTTTTTTTAACAATGTATAAGCAGCGTACAGACTCAATATTTTTGTCTTTGTCGCACCATGACGTTTCTCTATCACATACAACGTAACTCCATCCAATTCAAAATTATACAAGGAAGAGGGTAGAGTGTGCAACAAGAACAGAGATACTGAGATTGTACGGCAAAACGTTGGCTTGGAATCTCTAGTTATAGAACACTTTGCTACTAACGTTACGACTTCTAGTGCATCCACAGAGATAATTCTATACGCTCTAGCAATTTTGAGCGCATATATTTTTAGGATTAAATTTTTTAGCCTCTAAACATTTAGTTTACACAACAGCTGTGTATAGAAATTTAGATACTATAACAACTAGAAGTTTACTAGCTTTTCCGATAATTTCTCCGTAATACGTGAGTAGAAGTTATGTTATAACTTTAAGTGTATTTACAGAGTTCTATACGTCTTGCAATCCTCGCTCTAGTTGTAAAAAAATCTGTTTTTTTCAACTTTTGTGCATTCTGTTTACGTAAAAGCGGAATAAAAGTTTGGGTGCTGAAATTAGTATAAGTTTTCTTGCATTTTCGGGACTTTAATGTAAATCAAAATACGTAACAACGTTACTGCATGTTTTTGTTTGGTTTTTTGTTTTAAAGTAAAAGATCCACAAAAAATGAATAGTGATTCAGGTACTTTGTAAGTTTTTTAGATTGAAATCATTTTTTTTAGCGTTTTGATAGTTTTGTTTCTTTTTTTTTTTTCATCAAGACAAACCTGCTGTATTATTTTCTTGTTTTAATTGGCAACGTGTTTTTTTTTTAGCTTTATTTGCTGCCATTGCAAGCACAGCAATATTGTTGGCAAAAACTATCACAGTTTGAACTCCAGGCAATAAATCTAACGTGAGCACTCCGTTATATTTGCTGACATTACAAGCACCGCAACAATATTTCCAAAGCTATCATAGTTTAAACTCTAGACAATAGATCCTACCTGAGCTCTCCGTCATATAAGTTTTATAGTAAAGTTGCAGAACAAAACTTTGTCTGTTATTAATGCTCACTTGGAAACAGTTCTCATATCAGAAAGTGGGTCATCCACGTGAGATGGCAGAAGGGTGATATTTGTCTATCAAATTGCATTTAAAATATTCTATAAAATTACTGTTTTAGCATGCGTCATTGTTAGAAGAAATTAGAAAACAGTTTAATATAAAAATCTTAAAAGACGTTACATACGGACACTCTAAATTCAATTTTTTTCTGTACTGTGTAAAACTGTTTTTACGTAAAAGTTCATTGTTCATTGGCGTTGTTACATTATGGATTTTTGAATTTTGATTAACTCTCCTAGCGTTTTGATAAAATTTTGTTGCTTTTGCGTTTACACTACCGACACTTCCAGTGCATTCACGAAAATAGTTCTATACGCCTTTGCAATCTTGAGCTTATATCTTAGAAGGGTTTTCTTTCTTACAACTGCTAAAATAAGTAAATGTTTGCCTGCGTTTTTGGGAACTCATAAGTAAATCAAAATACGTGACCAACGTTGCCGTAATATTATCTAATCTTTGTACAACTGTCTCTACGTAGATGTTTTACAAAAAATATATAATATAATGACCTCATTTTGATATTCTTTTGAATTTGAATTAGTCTTCTTAGCGTATTGGTAGTTTTGTTGTTTTTGCGTTTAGACTAACGACATTCTAATGCATCCACGATTATAGTTCTATAAGCCCATACAATTTTTAGTACTCTAGTTGTAAGCATTTTTTGCAAAAATTCTAGTTTTTGCAGCCTCTAAACTTTAAGCAACATATTGAGATTTAGATTTGTGTAGACGGCAGTATTGCACTATTGTAACGTCAGGCCTTATTATGCCAGCCATAAAGTCACTGAATACAAAATAAAAGATAAATTTAGAGTAAATTACCATTATAAAGCTATCCATTTTTATGTGGTCCGCTTGAGTATTAAGTAAGGCAATTTATGCCGTATACCCTATAAAAAATTAGATTAGGTTAATGTGTTTTTTAAGTTAAAATGACGGTCAAGGTAATTGCATCATAGGCAAACATAGATTTACTAAAGCAACAAAAATCATGCTTGCACTTGACTTTACAGATGCTTTTATCACTTTACATTTTTAGCATATCAAACTGATAATAAAGAAACAGTTGAGTTTTTCCATACGTAATATTGCAATTTTAAGTACCTTTTATTTTTAGGATCAATTATGAAACTGTTCACTTGCTATATCAGGATAGTAGATTATTAAAAATAGTAGTTTTAAATTAACTTTTCTTGATAGAGAAATAAGAATATCAGAAACATTCTACACAAAGATTTATAAATAAAGTGTTGGCACGATGGATTTCCAAACTGCTTGGCAAAAATAAATATTGTATAAACAACAAATTTGCAAAAAAAAAATTAATAATAATATAATAAACTTTTATTTCTTGCCGGCGGCCTTAAAATTCTACAACTTAACATAACATTTACTATATAAACTTAATTTACTTCTAATATAACATATAATCTTAATTAACCTAAACTCTAATTTTAATTAATTATTTATTAAATCCGTTTCAATTTGTTTTTTTCTTTTTGTTACCTCCATCATTCATTTAATTCCTTTTCCGTCTTCTTTCAGTACCTCATTTTTCCTCATTTGCTTTTTTCTCACCTCATTGCATTTTAGCATTTTTTCTCTACACATTCTGCACATTTTCTTTTCTTCGTTCATTCAAAATTTGCACACTTTCTCCTCATTATCACATCTGAATCTTGCGGTCATTTATTTTTCATTCTTTTATACTTTACACTTTCTAGGTACTTTGGTAGTGCATCCGTTATAATATGTACATAATTTGAATTGTACCTAGATTCATTTATTCGTATTCTACGCTCTTGCACTTGTATATCTCGATCTCTTATCATAATTTAATTCCATATATTTCTATCTATTTTCAATCTATCAACTTCCTCACTAGCATATCCATTCCTGTTAAAATATTTTTCTCTGTTTTTCTCATTTTTCCGCATTTTCCTTTCATTTTTTCCTTCAAGCACTTTTGTAGTATTTTACATTCATTTCTTTCTCTCACTTTTTCTTCATACTTCATTGCTCGCTTTCTTGCTTTTACTCTTAATTTATCTATTTTAACTTCTTCCATTACGATGTATGCTGGGGTCTTTTTGTTAGTCCTAATACCCATCTTCAGTATTTTGTTTGAATAGCCTCTAATTTTTCCTGTTCTTTCCACCCCCTGATTTCCGCTCTGTACAACAACATACTTTTTACTAAACTGTCAAACATCATTCTTTTTATTCTCATACATTCAAATTTTCTTTCACCAATTCCCCATACTTGTCCTACCACTTTATTAGCCTTTCTTATCATATTTTGTATGTGTTCATTTTCATTATTGTTCGTACAAAAAAACATATCCTAGATATTTAAATGACTTTACTTCTTCAATTTTTTTCCTAAAATATTTATCCAGGCATCTAATCATTTCGTTTATTTCATTTGCTTGTTTTGCTACAATCACCATGTCGTCTGCATAAGCCAGCGACCACACTTTCTCTCTGCTCACCACCACCCCACCCATCTGCGCCCTGCATAGCATCTCTTTCACATCTGCAATGTATGCCGCAAACAAACTAGGGCTGAGTGGGCACCCCTGTCTCACATCTTTCGTAGTTCAAAACTTATCACTCATTTAAATGTGGAGTAGTTGGCGCTTGTTTTTGGTCACGTCCTGTAGGTTTATGTTAGCCGTAAAGTTAAGATTTTGTTTTGATCAAGAATGTTAATAACGCTTGTGGGTAATTTTGAAACCAGGTTAAAGTTTGTCATTTTTTTTTGTAGCACTTGATGCTAACGATCTTTGAACTGGAAATGTGGCTTTGTGGCTGACCTTGCCGTCGAATATCAAAAGGCATCAGAACTTCAGGATTAATCTGTGTTCTGTGGTACATATAACAGTTTGTTAGTGTTTGTTAGATAGTTGGTTACATTGTCAGCTATTTAGATGTTGCATTAAGTTTAGATCACGTATTATCGCCAACATTCTAAGAATTTCAAAAAGTGCAAGCAGTTGTCTATACCGTTGTCTATATCGTTTTTTACGTGCACGTTAAAAAACCTAATAATTTATGTTGTAATTCCTGAGTTTGTGGCAAAATTCCCAGATGTGGTAGTTTTAACCTCTGGCATGGGTGATTAGCCTTGGCAGCAGAAATAGACTGACGTTAAATAATTGAATTTAAAAAAAATTGGTGGAAAAATATCCAAAAATCCTACTGACCACAAACAACAAAAAGAGTTTGTTGAATGGATTATAGAACAACAAGTAAATGCTGATTTTTAAACAAAATCATGTTCAGCAATGAAGCTCACTTCTATCTTGATGGTTTGTTTTATTGTCAAAATTGTCATATTTTGGGGTTCATTATTATTTAAAAATGCGACTAATCTTGCAATAACAGTTAATCTATCTTGTTATCGCGATATGATAATCTAGTTTGTTGTGCCTAAATTGCAAGATATGGATGTGGACGACGTGTGGTTTTAACAAGACAGTGCCACATGTTATACTGGCCAAGAAACGATTTAGTTACTGCATAAATCATTTCCTAGTTGTGTTGGTAATCAGATTTGGCAGCCCATAGCATGTGATTTAACGCCACTGGACTTTTTTGAGGTTTTTTATTTGAAGTTTAAGGTTTATGCCAACAGGCCTAGAGTGCGTTAATTCAATTAAAAACCTGTGTTTTTATCAAAATTATTTTTTTCGTACATTTTGGGACACAGCTTGCTTTTATTTGCCAACAAACTGTTTGTATGATTTTTGAAAAATGCAGTGGTAAAAAATATTTTCTAATAGATAATCCTCATTTACTTGGTCTATTTTGGACAGTTTCTTTCATTTTTATATTTCATACTATTTATCATCAAATGTTCTTATTTGAAGACAAAATTTCATAGCTTTTATTTTTCCGTTTGTTTTTCATAAAATCATTATTCAAAATTGTGTGTCCAGACACATTCAATAATTTAAATCTTATTGGGATCAAACATTAAAAAATTTATATGTAATTCCAAGTACTTATAATAATTGTTATTCTTACAAAGAAGAAAATTTAATTTAACTAACTGCTTTTATAAACAATTATTATTATTTACTTTCCCAAATTTCATTATTTTAAACAATAACAATTCAAATATATAAGCGGGACATAAAGGCATCTATTCTTTCAAGCAGCCACTTTATATATTAATAAAATATCAAATTTCCCGTTGAAACTTGAGAGTATTCTCTCCATAATGTGAAAATATATCTTTAAATTGTTAAAAGTAAAATAGGCAATTTGTATTCTAAATGAAGAAGCTTATTTTACCAAAAAACATATATTTAATAACATTATTTCGTAAAAGCAACTTTGATCAAAAATCTATGAAATAGAAAACTGAAATAATATTCAGTTATAAATAACATAATGGATTTGTTTGTTATCCTACCTTTGTATAATATTAAAAATTCGGGACTAAATAAATATTTATTCACAACAAACATTAAACTCAATTAAAAAATATGTCATACATATATCAACTCAAATTAAAATATTGAAATGGTAATCAAAATTATGCATGCCTTCCAGATAGAAACTCAACATATAAAAATAAAAACTCGCATTTCAGTTTAGATCTTGTAGATCGAATAGAATTTCCCGATTTGTATACAGACAACATATTAATAATGAATGGTGCACTTTGTGGGCTTGGAAAATATATACTGGGGTAAAAAATACCTGGGTGTCGAGAATGAATGAGGTTAGTATTATACAAATGCTGCCTGCGTCGTTTATACAACCTTACAAGTTAAGAAACGTTTTTTTTTTTACAAAATCAATAATGGTGTTTTATTGGGATGATAAATTACTTTAGGATACACGTGGAAGTGGCTTTTTAGTTACCTAACATGTTATTAGTTGCCATTCGAGTTTATCACGTTTACATGTCCATATTGCAAAAATCGATAGTGGTAAGAGAATTTAATTTAAGTTTAGTTATTATTTTTTGAATTATCTCTAATAATCAAAGTACAGATGAAAATAACTATTAAAGTTGTGTTTTTTATTATCATTATTAATAATGATTAATAATCATAAATTAATAAACAAAATAATTTACAAAAAGTTTTATATCAGCTGAACATTTATATCACATACACTGATGCCACATATTCGAGGCTATTCTCTATGCAAATTGCTAGACGTAAGCAAGATAAATATTGCTAACTAACAATATGAACTTTTTTAACAAATCTTGTTTGTTAGCAATATCAACTGACATTTTAATAAATCTTGATTTCTAACAATATGAACTGGCACATTATCAAAATATATTTTTGTATATTTTATTATTATTTTATCTAGAGAATAGTCAGATTTGCCACGTTTTCTGATGCAATACCCGTTTATACAGTTAACAAACAAGATTTGTTAAAATGTCAGTTTATATGGTTAGCAAGCAAGAATTCCTAAAATGACCGTTCATATTGTTAGTTAACAATATATATAATATAAACATTTACCATATAACTTAATTTACTAATAATATAATATATATATATAATCTTAACAACCCTAAACCCTGGTTTTTAATTAATTATTTATTAATTCTGTTTCAATTTCCTTTCTTCTTTTTGTTACCGCCATCATCCATTTAATTCCTTTTCAATCTTCTTTCAGTACCTCATTTCTTCCTATTTGCTCTTCTCTCATCTCATTGCATTTTAACATGTGTTCTATGCTTTCCCTAACTTCTCCACACATTCTACACATTTTCTCTTCCTCTTCCAACCAAAATTTGCACACTTTCTCCTCATTTCCACATCTAAATCTTGCAATCATACGTTTTTCCATTTTTCCATAATTTTCATTTTTTAGGCACTTTGGTAGTTCATCCGTTATAATGTCTTCATAATTTGAATTGTACCTAGATTTATTTATCCGTGTTCTTCGCTCTTGCACTTGTATATCTCTATCTCTCATCATAATTTCTTTCCACATACTTCTATCTATTCTTAATCTTTCTACTTCCTCACTGGCATACCCATTCCTGTTAAAATATTTTTCTCTAAATGTTCCCATTTTTCCGCATTTTTCCTTCATTTTCTCCTTCAGACATTCTTGTAATATTTTACATTCATTCCTTTCTCTCACTCTTTCTTCATACCTCATTGCACGCTTTCCTGCTTCTACTCTTAATTTGTCTATTTTAACTTCTTCCATAACAATGTATGCTGGGGTCTCTTTGTTTACTCCTAATACCCATCTCCAGTATTTTGTTTGAATAACCTCTAACTTTTCTTGCTCTTTCCATCCCCAAATTTCTGCTCCGTACAATAACATACTTTTTACTAAACTATCAAACATCATTCCTTTTATTCTCATACATTCAAATTTTCTTTCACCAATTCCCCATACTTGTCCTACCGCTTTATTTGCTTTTCTTGTCAAATTTTTTATGTGTTCATTTTCACTATTGGTTGTACAAAAAACATATCCTAGGTATTTAAATGTTTTTACTTCTCCAATTTCTTTCCCATCCCATTTCCATTTTTCTACTCTACGTCTTCCTCCCCCCTTTCTAAAAGTCATCATTTTTGTTTTATTTACATTCACTTCCAAATCTTTTTTTCTAAAATACTTATCCAGGCATCTAATCATTTCGTTCATTTCATTTGCTTGTTTGCTACAACCACCATGTCGTCTGCATAAGCCATTTCTAGTTCTCCATTCAATTTTTCTTCTAGTACCATGGCGTAGATCTTGTATGCTGTACTTAGTAACGTTATACCTCTGTAATTTTCAGCAAGCTCTTTATTTCCTTTTTTGTGTATCGGACATACAAGACCTACTCTCCACTGACTAGGAAACCCTTTTCCCTTCCATACTTCATTTATTATCTCACTCAGTCTCTCAATCAAATCTTCCGAACCATACATCCATGCTTCATTTTGTATTCCATCCACACCTGGCGCTTTTTGTTTTTTTAGTTTTTTTATTTGCTTCCATATCATTTCCGTTGTTATTTCATCTACATCTTGTTTCAGTTGTTCTGTTGTCATTGGCTGTCTATCGGTTTTTCTGTCCGATCCTTCATACAGTTTTATGAAGTGTTTCCTCCAGTCTTCCATCAAAATTTGTTCGTTTTTTTGTCTTCTGCTTTTTCTCTCTTTGTTTATGTATTTCCATGCTTCTTCTTCCGACCGTATTTCTTTTATCTCTATTTCTTCTTTTTTTATATATATTGCCTTAACTTCTTTGCATTTAGTCTTGTATATTTTTTGAGCACTCTGATATTCTTGTTTAGTCGCTTTGCCATTTTTCCAATTTCGGAGTACTTTTCTAGCTTCTCTTTTTTTTTGTGCATTCTGTGCTCCACCATTTGCTTTTTGCAAATGATTCTTCTGTTTGTAAAAAAGTTTTCCTTATTGTTGCATCTGCAATTATGTTCTCTAATTCTGTCATTTTTTGTTCTACGCCTTTTTCTTTAAAATGTTGTCCATATAAATTGTGCCTGTACATTTCTACGCTCTCTTGTGTCCATACTATTTTTGTCACTTTTTCTCTTTCTTTCTTTAGTTCTCTTTTTATGCTAGTTAACAATATGTATCTTGCTTGGTTCTAGCAATGTTCATAGAGAAAAGCCCAGATTAAATTTAACTCAAGAATACCAAACTCGTTTTATGAAGCTGACGAGGATTGGTATCTGATGTGTGTGATTAACATTGTAATATAAATGCCAAAAACAGTCTAAAAATTTTTAACATAAGAACTATTAACTACTAACATTACTAGCATACAAAAAAGAGAAACAAGAAACATACTTAAAATACCTTCAGAACAAAATACCCAAAGAACTTCAAAGATATAAAGAAACATACAAACAAAACATAAACAGAAACCAGAAGAATAAAAACTAATTTTTGGGCAAACTACACACAAAATATAGAACACAAACTATAAAGCGTACAAAAAAATTGGGTGATGATGCCCCAGAAAAACAAGGAGTAAACAAGTACTGCCAAAACTAAAAAAATGAGTGGAAGAACAAATAACAAACACAAGGAGAATTCTAGCCTTTTGTAAGAGTAGCACGACGATACCGGTATTGAAAAAAGGAGACAAAAGCGATCCAAGAACTACCGAGAATTAATTCTTCTCAGCGCGGTAAAAAGACTATTCACACGTATCATCGCCATACCACTGAGTAAAGAACAACTAAAAAACTAAGCTTCTACAGACGTAATGTTTGTGATACGCTAGATCGCAAAAAAATCAAACCATTTAACCGGGTCAAAAACTTGTCAACAACATTTTAACTTAACGACTTTTCAATATCAACAAGATTATGTCATTATGGACAAAATAATAGATAAAATCAAGAATCTAAAACTTGGATATAAAACACATAAAAAAAACATTTCAATCCGGTGCTTTGAAGACGACGTGATCAAAGTAGTAAAAAGAAGAAGATGTCAGATTAATTTCAATGGCTGCTACATGACAATTTTAGTGGAAAAAACAAAGACACTGGTTGTGCAAAAAGAACCCACCAGATGCAAACTAGTCGTCAACGGTGTAGGATTTTGTTTAAGTATCTCAGAATAAAAGTATCAGGCAACCAAGACAGATCAATTGAAGTACATAGAAAAACCAACAAAGTCTTAAGATTATCATAGTGCCTAAAAAACGCAATACATAAACCAGAACAGAAAACAGTAAAACAAAAAATATTGCACAAACAAACAAAATAAAAATACTCAGAAACTCAACAAAAAAGCAGAATCCGCCACACTGAAAAAAGAAGACGCTGAGGGCGCGTATAAAATAAATACCAGACTCTAGAATAGCAAGATAAGGCTGACCAACAAAACGTTGAAAGGATAGCTGTACTCAGTTTTACAAAACTCGTAACTAAAACCAAAAAGAAGATTTTTTTAGTAATTTTGCAAAAAAACAATGCCCTTTTAATTTTTTTTTTTTTTTAGTTTTGGACAGAGATGTTTTGTTTTTTAATTTTAATTTTAGAATGTAATATTAGGAATTACTTAATATGTCACAACAACATAAAAATACATTTGAATACCAACAAGTAAAACCATATTTACTGAAACTATCACATAAGATACCAGATTTGAGCACACAATTACAGTTGGGATTGTAAGGTAGATGTTGTTATTTTTTAAAGTCGCATTTTTGACTATTTTTTGGACAATTTATGCTTTACGCACTCTGCATTAGTTGTGCAGAAACAAAGTTCTCAAACTCTTAATTGTGTCTTTGTAGATATTCCCCGTTATTGTAGTCATTTTTAGCATAAATTCAATTAAGAGAATCCTTTTTTTTGTCTACTTGGGTAACAGAGAGTCCTTATGAATTACGGATTCAAATTTTTCTTGCAAATTTGTCGTTTACACGGGACTATAAACAGCTTGGCTATCCATTGTTTTGCTTATTTCCAAAATGTTCTTGTAGAATTTTAAACACTTGTTTCCAAAATTTTTATTTCTTAAGTATTAACTGAAACTTTTACTTGGTGGTAAATCAACAACAATTATTTGTGCTTCCAAAAGTTTTCTACACTTAAATAGATTTTCTGCCGTATTCAAAATTTTAAGAAATAGGAATCATTCTTAGAGATAAACACTATAAAATGTCAAATGTCAAATATTTGACAAAAGAAACTGTTTGCAATAGCATATTATTTTCATAACTATGGTAGATAACATTAAAAACTCTTTTTCCTTTGCTTAGGTCAATGTTTTTCCTAGGCATTTTTTGTCACTTTTGTTCAAAAGTCAAATATTGTCATAGCAAACTAAAACTAGAGTCAAAATATGCAGATTTTTACATAAATTTAGATTTATAAAGACCTAGTTAAAGTTTTTAAGTAATATTTGAAAGATTCAAAAAGTCACATTTTTGTTCTAAGAAGTCAAATATTATCTTAAACTATTATAAGATTATGCAAAAATTGATTTACGTAATTGGGTTGATTTATAAAGACCCAATTAAAATTTTTGAATAAGATTTGAAAAACGGTCAAAAAATTTTTGTTGCATGCTATCTTTGCCTATCTTGTATGGAAATCAAATAACATCTTAGCAAAATAGAGCTAGTGTCAAAATATGTAAAATGTAATGTAGATTTACGTTTCTAACCATGTAAATCTAGCTTATAATAGCCTTACTTTAAAGTTAAATGTAAAAAAGTTAAATTTTGGATACAAATTTTGTCTTTATCACTCTTTTTTTTAATTTGAATGATAAATATTGTCTTAGCGCTATAAAACTAGTATTAAAAGATGCAAAACTCATGCAGATTTACGTGATTATATTGGTTTTTTAATGCCATGATTTAGTTTATAAAAAACAATTTTAAATTTTTTGAGTAAAAGCTAAAAAACTGTTTAAAAGTTGCATTTTTGTTGCAAGCTTTGTTTTGTCACTGTGTCTGTACCTTTTTTCCGGTTGATTCAATTGTTTTAAAATATTCTTTAAACATTTTTACACCGTTTCGCCAAAATAACGTGCATTTTTCTAGATATCTGCATTTTTCCACTTCCGCAAATGTAACCAGTTTGCAACACTATGCGCTGTATGGAAGAATGCAGTCTCCGGGACCACATAAGAAGCAAAGATGTCAGAGCAAAGTGCGACATTTAAGATGTGGTAAGATAGGTCCAAAACAGAAGACGGGAGTGGAGAGACCATGTGGACAGAATGAACAAAACCAGACTGCCAAAAATTGACAGAACAGAGTTACCGAAATTAAGAAGACCCCGGAAAGACCACCAACAAAATGGTATGCAAGCTGGAGCTCAGCGTCTCAACTGCGACTATAAATGTTGAAGAAAAAACAAGATCTAATCCTAACTAAAAAGGAAGAAGAAGAAGAAGAACATTAACCTTTGCTGGTCCCATGGCATTAGCGGCAGCAGTTGCAGATTTGCTTTTCTTGTAGGGTTCCAAAACTCTTTAGCTACAATGAATATATAAGCACATTGCAATACGTTTTTGTTAGTTATCATTTTTTATAAAGTATAAGCATTTATCATTGTTAAGTCAAGTCTACAGTTACATTTCTTTCTATATCTAGAAAGGGCTCAAGAAGACGTAAAACTACATGTTCACTTAGAGATCTATTTTGAGGTCTTGTTTTATCTTTTTCCAGGTATGAAAAACTATTCAAAACGTATCTGACTTTGGCATCTGTAGTAAACCAACATTTGACTTTATACTTATCTGGTTCACTACTCATGTACTGAGTAAAAAAACAACGCACTTAGACGGAAACAATTGTTCATCAATTTGTTTTCTGTTAGTCTATATAGTTCGCAATGCAGTTTTCAATAAACTTGTTGCATAGTTCAGAATCTAAATAGAATCAGTTTTTACAGCAAACTCCGGCCAAGCCTAAACATTGCATGACTTCCTCCACTTAACCCAACCTACCGGATTCAAAGATTTGATAGATGTTGAGGCAGATTCTACGTAAAAGGCAAGACTTGGTTTTGGTTTAAGATTGTTAAACCACAAGACACTGATATTCTAATCCAAAATACCAATATCAATTTTGTTGAACTAAAAAATATGAAGTCGCGCCATCATACTGATTATGAGAGCAAATTTGACACCAAGAAAAATAATAACATCAAATTTTAAAAGTAATTGAGATTCAACTTTAAGAGGTGGACAAAATCACGCCACTCGTAAAGAAATCTAAAAAAACTGCAGCATGGACCTACAGAAAAAAGCAAAATTGTACGTGGTTTGGTCAACAGTGTTTGTAAGAACATGCAACATTCTTTTTACAAAGAGATATTTGAAGAGTTATGAAAAGATTTTGTGGATTACTGCGCGTTTGGTTATACTGCAGGTGGTTTTGCGCTCTAAAAACTTTGTCAACAAATACCTATTTCATAAACAGTCTTGGTACTACCAAACCTTACCAGGGTTTTCAGGATGACCTCAACCTACTCCAGTCTTCACAGCTTTACCTTCAAATATACAGTTTTACTTCCAAAGTCCAAAAACTGCTTTACCCAGACTTTATTTAGACACTAACGTCTTTCTTTCTAAAGCGCTGTTTAGGTGGGATAACTACAATTAGAAAAGTACAATAATTTATTGAAGCCACTGCTGTTAAAGAAGGAACGCGGTGCAGTAATTTAGACATCTCACTAAAAATTATGGATCTTAATATTACAAACTAAAAAACTTCTTAAACGTTTATATTTACACCGTTCCTACTTCCTAACCCATTATGCCAACGTGCGTTTTTATGGCTAAAATCTGTGTCTAGTATAGAATAAATGAATAATCTTTTCAGCAGTTTGAAATTTACTTAAAACTATAAATCTATCTTAATGTAGGTTCCAGCATTACTAGTAGAGAAATAACAACAGTGGCGTTTACATCAAGAAACTGGTCTCATAAACTTTATATTTGTTATCCGGGTTTCCGCCCCAAAATTTTACCTTTTTTACCCTTAAGCCAAGAGATAAAGATGGAGAATTTAAAATAAATATATACAAAAAGCCGCAGATTGCAGACCTTTACTAATTGTAATTGCAATCTTGCTCAATTGGGCAGTTTATATAAATTTATTGTAAAATTATTGGGTTAAGTGGAAGGGCAGCTTTATCTGAACTTTACCTTTTTATACATGTAAAAAGATAAATAAAAAATACAATGTATATAAAAAAGTTAATAATGAATTAGTGAAACTGGATTGTTAAACAACTTTGTACTATGTATACATTTTTTAGATTGTAGTTTGTATTGCAAAATGAACAAACACAATCAATTAATTTTTACAATGAGGTTGAGTTTTTAGGTTATTTAAGTTCCTATTTATTACAATGATTTTTTTATTTAGAAATATATTTTCCTGTTTATATAAAAAATATGCGATGGCGATTTTGGAAATAAGATAAGAAAGGTGTAAATCTCGGATACTGTCTAGACGTGCGTATACGTTAATGAACCCAATAATTTATGTTGAAATCCCCGAATATGCGATAAACTTTTAGCAATGGCGTTGTTTAGTTAGTTAGCGTAAAACAGACCAATCGACATAATAAAATATATTTCTTAATATTCTAAATAATAATAATTAAAGAAAAGTATACGTATTATTGCTTTTTAATTATAAGCAGATTATAATTATGTTAGTAGCCAATTATATACTATGCATAAGGGGTTGTCAATGCTTCAAAATTATTATTCCTCAAATCAGCAGATTTATATTTTTCTTTTAAATATGGTTTTTAATGAGAATTCATACTTAAATAAAGCTTATAAAGATGCCGAACAGCGTATTATTTGTAATAGGGAAAGCTTTACTGCACAACTAATAAAATAAGGATTAAAAACAATTTTATAATAAAACTAAGTTTATTGCATAAATAGTGTTATTTCCAAAGTTATATTAAAAAAATGTTTGTATCAAATTATTATTGTTTATTAGAATACTAAAATTTAAATTATTTTTTGTTTTATCTTTACTGTGCTTTAAGATTAGGAATGACCTACTTTTGCTACATTTGGGTTTCTTTGTCTGCTTCAACATATACCCACATTATTTATTTTGTTGATGTATGTAAGACAACGCTCGTAGAAATTTCTCTAATGCTGGTCATGTTAATTCTAACATAGACTTGGTGTATGAGTAGTCGAACATATACATATGTATACATGCTCCTTTGTTTCATCAAATTTTCATCTTCTGCATATGTTGGACTGTTTTCTATGCTTATTGTGTGCATATGCCTGGTGTAATTTGTTAATTCCTTAGCAAGGAGCGTAGATATCATTTGTACATTTGCGGCTCTGGTTTTATTCACACGTCACGACAAGTTGTTATTAATTTATAATAAGTTGATATAATAACTACTTATTTATAGTATCTAATTACTTTTTTTAATTTGATATTAGTTGCATACTTAACTTTTGAATTTCAACGAACGAAAAATCAAACTTATTACATTTAAGCAGACTGTAATCATTGGCTTGAATATTTGCGGATTATAAGTCTCCGGAAATAATGAATTTAAAAGCTTTCTCTATTTTTTGATAATCCGGTTAAAAAATCATTCTTAAAAGTGTCGGTCCTACATCTCTGAGCTGTCAGTAAATAATTGTTAGGTTCTTAAGCCATATATACTTATAGACACGCCTTGTGCTGCTATATCCGGCTTGTCGTGAGATGAGGTGTGCACAAAGCAAGCATATGACGTAAATAGCCTGCTTATAATTCAATGTGTGCTTTGAACTTTAAACAAATTATATTTTAAAATTTTTAGATTCTTTATTATCTACTATGCCAGTCTTAATAAATTCTTTATTAATATGTTCATTTAAGTTTTTATAATGTGACTAAACGCAGTTTAATATAATTCGTATAAAAATTGGTAAAATATGTTTTAATATTTCAAATAAATAACATGTGAATAAAAAAATAAAGTATTATTACTGTTATTATATTTGGCCATATTGATGAGACAATAATAAAACTATAACATAACAAAAAAAAAAAATGCATAGTTTTGAAGCGTGTCATAATAAAATACGGATTTTCTAGAATTTTTTGATTAATTTTAAACATTTTATTGCGTTAATCTGTTATAGCATATACAACATTTTTGCATGACACATTTTTATATTACCAAATCAACTAAAAATTAAATTACAAACAAAACTACTTTCGTAATTTTATAAACAATTACTTCTTACTTATTGTTGAGGCAAGTTATGATAAAGATGATTCTTCGAAACTCTTGCTTTTCTCAGCGAAGAGAATAAATATTTACAGCTACTCGTTTTTCACCTTAAGATAATACTTTCCTATTCATATTCATTATTTTAATTTATATTCATGTTTTTCATACAATGTTAAATGACAACTGATTTATCTGTTTTTTTTTTTAATAGCAACAAAACAAGCTAACTCTCTTTTTTGATCTGCCTCCCTCCGTAAAGGTTGATCAACTTATTGCTAGAAATTCCAGAAATACTCATTTGATTTGATTATTTACAGTTATTTTATTTAATTATTTTAAATTGATTGAATAAAAAATGTTGATAAAATTTCAATGCAATTTTCTTTTTCTCTTTCGCTAATAAATGTTATGTCGTATCTAAAATACATTTCGTCTTCCGTATCTTGAAATATAAATACAGCGATAAGAGATTGTTGAATGCAAGGAAACTCTTTCACAGTCGGGAATCAAATTTGAAGGTGTCACGATGCGCAGTATCGAATTTCCACTTTTATTGGTTAGATAAAACTAACTTTCCCTATTCTCAGGCACTTAACATTTAAATTTGAAAGTTTTACATTCTGCATCAACACGACTTACTTCTTATCAATCACATTGACACGGAAAAATAACATAGAAAACTATGACACAAAATCGTTTTAGTTTAAATTAAATAACTTTTTATCTTGTAAAATAAAATAGATACCAATCCACAAATTCAAATTCAAAATATATTTTATATATTTTTAGGTAAAATATAATTAAATTACTTTAATTAAAATGGCTGCCGTCTCAGGATATTGATTTGTGGATTCGATACACATCAAAAGAATTAAATATATGCTCAAACGAGCTAAATCTTAATCAGACCAATAATTACCAATAACCAATCTAACTAATTAATTCTTCATATCTTATGCATGATTAGGTAATATGGATCTGATGTTTAATTGAAACTGTTTGCAGTTGAATTATATTGTGAATATAACATATAACATTAAATTTGAGGTGCCAGAGTGGGCTATCCCACATTTTTGCATAAAACTGTTTAACTCGGATTAAGAAAAGATTGGACCTAACTTTTATTGTCAGAATAGTCTGAGATTAGTGTATGCAGCGTTTAAGAGACAAAGCAATACTGGGCCAGAGGATGACAGATAAGAAGTGCTGTTGACTGGGCCTTATGTAAAAATAATTATTTCAGGGGGAAATTTATGACATTTTTATTTTAAACTATTCATCAATTAAATCTATGAGGCAAATAACAATCAATTTGTATAATTTTCTTGTACATTGAAAAAATGGTAGAAGAAGCTACCCGCCCACAATTTAAACTTGATGCACATTTACCTACCCAAGGGTTAGTTATTAAAGCATTTATTGTTAAATAATTTACTGGCATCGAAGTGACAACACAAAAGGTTAAATCTTTTAATGACTAACACTTGGACGGGCGATTGGATCACAATAGAAGAAGCTAAGCGCCACAGTTTAAACTTGGTGCTTGACCACCCACCCATGTGTTCGTTATTAAAGGATTCATTTATTGACACCTAAGTGACAATTGACATCCAATCTCTTGTATAGAAAAGCAGCAAAAACAATAAATTTCTTAATGACCAACACTTGGGCGGGTAAGTGGGTCACAGTAGAAAAAGTTGCTTGCCTACAATTTAAGTTTGTTGCCCACCCGCTCATCCAAGTGTTAGTTAACAAAGTATTTTTTTTTTAATTTATTGACATTTAAGTGACAACTGATATTTAATTTCTTGTTTAGAAAAGCAGCAAAAATATGTGAGGTGAGAAAAACAAAGTATCTTTGATGACCAACATTTGGGCGGATGGGTGGGTAGGTCACAGTAGAAGAAACTTGTTGCCCACTCGACCACCCAACATTTAGTTAATCAAAAGATTTATTGTTAAACAATTCATTGACATCTGAGTGACAACTGACATCCAGTCGAAACAATAAACCTCTAGATGATTAACACTTGGGCGGGCAAGTGGGTCACAGTAGAAGCTACCTGCCACAATTTTATTTGTTTTTTTTTTTTATCATTTATCCTTTTATTGCTTCAAAGGAGTATAAAATAGAATACAATTCTAAATGAAGTGTTTAATGCACATGCTACGCCAGTCTTATTGTTGACGTTTGTTGCTGCTAATCAATATTTGATATTTGTTTACCTTATTACTTTTAGCTAAGCCACAGCAGTTCAGTTGTCTACGAATAATCTCAAGAAAACTTGTTATCATCCAATGTAGATTAACGGAAAGAAGAACTATTGCCAAATGTTTATGGCAACAAATAGACAAATATACGGAGCATTTCTAGTCTTTACCAGTGTTCCAGAATAAATTTAACTACTATGACTATGCCGCATTTTAAAAACAGATATGTTACAAGAAAAACAAGTTATAGAATAATCAAACATCTACACCAACGATAAATCCTGGAAAAGAAAACATCTGGTCTGGTATTACACGCGTTTGGTTGTTTTTGAAAAACTCTTTTCAAAGGGATTCTACAAAATATCCCCATTGGCTTCTTTGATATTACACTACAGTTGGAAGCTACCTAAAATTCCATGTAACTTAAAAAAATCCCTTAAAAGGTTTTACACATGAATGCACACACGCAACCTTATAACTTGGAGTTGCTTACTCTACGCTCTGTACCCTTCTACCGACGTTTTTTAAAACACTAGCAGAGGTCAAGCGTGCAACTAAATAAATGTAAATTACACAAGATCCCCCCAAAAAAAAAGAAGAAAAACACATCAATAAAGAATACAGGGCACTTGATAAAAAAATCCTTAGATGAACTAGCCAGATCAGAAGTAGATTAAGGTAACCACAAGCAGAACCTGCAAAAATACTTTTTAATGGCTGACAGTACGGCCGTTTTAAGAGTTTATGATAGAAAAGATAGCAATAAAAACATAGCTAAACACTCGCTAACAGTTAGCTTGGGGAACGTTAGTCACCACTGATGTCATTAAGTAAGTCAAAAACCATGTCGACTACAATGCTATGCAAGAAGACTAAAAGATGATTAAGCAAATAATGACAACCACATCAAAACTTGTCAAATAATTTATCTCTGCACAACAGTAGTATGAATTGCACAAACTAACCATTATTTCAAAACTTCTTGAACACATTCTCAACTTTAGAAAAATGGTAAAAAAAATATCAGAAAAGCTACTAACCAACACCTAGAACAACTTACTAGCCTGAAAACAAATTTATACACAGAAATTAAAACTTAGAACAAATTGGAAGCAGGCATTTGCACTGCAATGAGTTAATTTTACAAAGATATAACAACAACTAACATTAATAAAGCCAACAAGAATCAGATGGCTAATTTATTAGGATTTGTAATGTTATTCTATTCAAGGTCCACCTTATTTCAAACTTAGCCCAGTATTGAACAACGTTTGCAATTATCTTCCAATTTAATATCAAAAAAATTTACGACAACATGATAGTGCAAGAAGTGTTAACCATTCAAGCCGTTTATGGTTTTGGGTTTCTAACAGGTAACAACATTGCAAGCACCCAACCGCACAAGGTAGAAAAACGAAATCAAAAGTATCACCGCATTAAGAAGAAAGCAAAAATAGGATTAAGAAATATGAAAAAGTGGTTAAAAAAATGGTAAAAAATCAAAGACTAAAAAATAAACTGAAGAACAGAACCACAAGAAACCAGAAAACACGAGTGATATACTTCCAACTCTTGTGAATCAGCAAACAAAAGCACAAACTACCTATCAAAAATGTTATCAAAGCAGATCCACTTAGAACCGATAGAATGTAAACCCAAAATGTTTTCTCTGCATAAGAAAAAAAATTTATAAAGAAAAAAAGACAAAAATGAGAAAGAACAAGTTAATATATGTAACAGTTTAAGTAATAATTTGACAGTTACCAATAACACTTGAATTAACGGTTCTGGTAGTAATGAAAGTAATAATAGTTAAAAAAAAAAAAAGTTTTTATTGCAACAAGCAACAAATTTAGCGTTAATAATTTTAGATAAGGTTATACTCAGTTTAAGTTTTAATAAAGAAAATTATTGCATTTTGCCAACAAGGCAACTCCGCGTTTTGAAATATGTATAAAATAATTATTGGTAATAGTTACATACACTGTTACTTATAACATGTACTTTATAGCAGTTATTTAAACCGTTACGTAATAATTACTAATAACAGTTTTGATACTAGTTGTCAATAGCAGTTCTAGCATTTTTTATAGTAAAATCTTACCAATAATTATTTTGATTAATTTACCTAATAGTTATAAATCATTGCAACTGCAGTTTGCAAACAAGGCGCCACTAAGTGTTGGAAAAACAATAATGCTTACCAAAAACAGTAATTAATAATTAGTTATGTATAACAGTTACTAAGACGTTTAACTGCAATTGTTCCTAATAACCGTTATGTAACTTTTCTTAATCATTGTTATGTAATAGTTACCAATAACAAATTTGCAAATGTTTGTCAGTAACAGTTTCGGCATTTTTTTTAAATAAATTTTACCGGTAACAAGTTTATGATATTATCTAATAAAAGTAATAGTTTAAGTAACTTGTAACCGTTAAAATATTATGAATCGGTAATAGTTTAGAAATTAATTTGGCAATGACACAATAACAGATTATAGTAGTTGTTCTATAAATAACAGATTAATTAACAACTTTGGTGATAATTAAGTTAATAATCCCTAAAGAGCAATGTTTTTATTTCAACAAATAATATTTTAAGTGTCAACAAATTTAGATAAGGTTAAATTCAAGTTAAGTTGTAATGTATTGCCTAGTCACGCCGTCTTTTTTTGGGGTAGGCAATCGAGGTGTTGGACACACTAAGCCACAGAGAAGACAAGTTTATGTTTGGATTAACAGATCTATTTTTAGTTTAAATAATCAAAATAATTGCAATTTGCCAAGGCGGCCCCAAATTTTGAGAAAAGTATGAAACGGTAATTGGTTAGTTACTTAGGTAACTGTTACTAATCAACTACTAGAATATTTTACTGGCCTAGGTGCGTATACCTATACAAAGAAATTAAAATACAAGAGTAATTTGCACTGTAATAAATCAAGTTTATAAAGATTTTAAAATAAGCATCTACATCAGCTAGTAAGAATCAGATGGTCAACCCATTTTTCTTCTTGTTTAACATGAAAACTGCCATCAACAGCTAAATGCTTAGAATTTACACCAGAACCCCCAAGAACAGCAACATAACTGTAAGTAAGTTATTTACAAAACAGTGCAAGACCGCAACCATCCAAGTTATTTGTGGTTTTAGCACAACAATATTTCTGCCACTCAACCGCACAAGATAGATAAAGCAAATCGCATCTAAAAACAAATAAGAAAAAGATAAAAAAATAAAATAGAAACTATAGAATAGAAGAAAAGAGAAACAAAATCATAGAGACCAAAGAACAGGGTGGGAGAAAATTAAATACCCCAGAACCCCGAAAAACTAAAAATCACGAGCAATACTCTTTCAGTCATGTCAAATGGCAAACGGTACAACAGACTACCCAGCAAATATTTTATCAAAACATACCTACTGGAAGCACTTTTATCTTAAACCACCTAGAATATAATAAAAAGTAAACCCAATATCTACAGCCCGCGCAAGAAAAAAAAACAGAATCCTATGAAGAAGAAATAGTAATCGACTACCATGTGATAAGCGATAAACGTCAGGGCTTTGTCAAAAAAGAAAAAACAGACAAATAAGAGAAACAGAAGCATCACTGCGACTGAAAAACTACTAGCCCATTCGTATGTAAATGATGCTTTTATTATGAAAATTGGGGGTATTTGAAACAGATTGTGGACAAGGCCAATTAACATTAATATTGGCTAATGGAAAGGAATGTGGTTTAGTTCGTTACTGTAAAAAGCAACATTTTTGAGCACTTGTGAGTCAAGTCAACACTATACTACAACGCGGACACTCGAAAAAGTTTTGTCATCACTCTGTCACCAATTGAGCTTCCACAAAACTTTATTTTGCTTAGAGATTTAGAAAATTTGGTATCACTCAGTGTGCATAGATTAATATTCTAAGCTACTAACAGACGCATACATGTATCGTGTTTTATTTAATGCTAGTTAGGGAATATTAAGACAAGACAAAAGTTTTGTGTGTAAAGTTTTGCTCCCACACAAACTATCAACTATACGCTATTTCCAAACTTTTCAAAATTGCTAGCAAGAACGCCTTTTGCCCTTTTCTTTTTCTTTGTTTCTTCCAGTATAACTTCTAGTTAAAGGCAATAAACGTTAAGTTATCCAAACGGCAAAGTGTTGGTGAAAAATACCTATTTTCAAATTAATTTTTTTATGCAAACAGTTAAAATCTATTTGCAATGACCAAACTACGTAGGTATTTGAAGCACAAACACAAAAGAACAACTGTTTATAGATTATGGCGGTTGGGTGCAACGCAAAGTTTTAGATTATGGCTTGGTGGTTTAAAATAATGTAACCCGCGTACCTATTTATGTGTTAGCTATCCAAAAATTAAATGTTTTTCATTACTGTAAAAATTAATTGTTAATTATTCACACAGAAAAAAGTAACATCCAATGTTTGGATAACTAACACTTAGAAGAATTTAAAATAATGTAATCTCACGTGCTCACGTGCGCAAATGTTGGTTTTCCAAATATTAAATACTGTGTATTGCTGAGTGTCAGTTGTTTTTTAGTTAGGCAAAAACAAATAACTATTAATTTTTAAATTATTAACATTTGGACGTTTGGTAAGACGCAGTTTATATACAGGGGAAGGAGTTACTGAATAAGGGTAACTTCTAGTGAGGGCATTTGAGACACTTTTTATTTATAAACTCACAGGCAACCATGTTCAATCTAGAAGCTGCACGTCAAAAACTTTTTTTGTTTTTTTTATACAATATTTGAAATATCTCTCTTAAAAGTCTAAATAAAAGAAAAATAAAATATAAATTGTCCATCATTTTGGAAATGCATATCTGGATCTATCTCTAACCGAGCTTATGTCATAAATCAAAGAATGATTTTTTTTATTTTGTTAATTTTTGTTAAAAATAATGTTTAAAAGTCAACAAATTTAAAAAAAAATAGAATTCAAAATTAAAGGACATTCAATTGCGCTTTTTTACCTAATAACATGTTTCAATGTAGTTCTTACCGATTTTATAAGCTTTCTCAAAATTTCCGTTTTTTAAATTTCCTGCGCAGTTGCCATAATACGCGCTAACAAATATTTTTTCAGATTTGACTGGCGTTTCGTACAGCAGACTTTTTATGTAACCGCACAAAAAAAAAAGCTAAGGGCGTTAGGTCCGGGGATTGTGGCAGCCACGTTACTGGCCCCTCTCTCCCAACCCATATATCCCCAAACTGTTTGTTGAGGTACTTCCGAACAGCAAGCGAAAAAATGTGCCGGCGCACCATCATGTTGCAACCACATCTGTCGGCGAATCAGTATTGGCACTTTTTCCAACAATTCTGGCAAGACTTCTTCTAAAAAGGTCTTGTAAATGTCATCTCAAACTTTGATTCCGAACCTGTGTTGTAATTTAGATTGTCAAATAGTATGAGGGTTTTCGTCGGCTCAAATTTGGTTGTTGCAGGAGTTAAGAATTCTTTGTTAAATGTTGCTTCATCAGTAAAAAGAACATACCGTGGAAATTGAAGCTGTAAGCGACAGCAATTTACGAACCAACGAGAAAAGTTAATACGTGGTGGAAAATCGATTGGACTTAAGACTTGAACTTTTTGCAGATGATAGGGGAGGAGATGTGTTTTTAAAATTTGTCAAAAACTTACATGATTAGCACCAATGTTACGTGCAATGCTTTGAGCAGGATGGGTTCTGCTTTATCTTATGAAGCACATCTTCTTCAAATTGTAAGGTTTGGAGATGTCTTGCAACTTCGCAATTTACCTTGTTGACTGCAAAAGTTTCTGTATCTTGTAATCGCTAATAAACTTTGGCAAACACTTTATTGAAAGGTATTGGACGATTTGGAAATCGGGCTGTATACAAGTGTGTCGCAAATCTACCATTACAATGTGCTTTGCAGTAAACTAACATCATATTAGCAAATATCTTAAAAAGTATGCTGATTCATGATTTATGTAACAAGTAACACAAATTCAACTACGTCAAAACCATAAGCGATTTAAGACATGAAACATGAAAAAGTTTTTGACGTGCAGTTTTTAGGGTAAACATGGTTGCCTACAAGTTTATAAATCAAAAGTGTCTCAAATAAACCCCCTACGCACCCTAGAAGTTTGTTACTCTTATTCCTTAACACCCTGTATTATGGCCCAGTATGAAAAGCGTAGCGCAGTAGTCTAAACATCCGCTTGAAAATGAAAACCATTTTCTACGTTTATTTATTTATACGCTTTCCTACTCCCTAACCCGCCTTGTCAGCGTGAGGTTCTATGACTAAGACCTTTTCCTGGTCCAAAGTAGGTTATTAACCTTTTAAGTGGGTTGAAATCCAGCATTATGGGCAGGAAAAAATCTAATGCCGCAAACAGTGGCGCTGGTGCAAATGCGAAATCTCTTGCTCAAATGTAGTAGTCTAATGATTTGATGTTTTCTATTACTGTAAGTGGGAGTTGTGTTTTAGTTAGGCGAAGAAAGAGTATACGCCAACGGGCGAGCAGTTGTAATATACAATTTATAAATAATGAGACCATGGCTTAAAGTAATGTTTCCCGCTTACTTACTCAAGTGTTAGTTATTTAAAAAATGTATGTTACTTATTACTATAAGTGTCAATTAGTAAAGCAAAAAAGAAGTAAAATTCTATTTCTGGATAACACTTGGGCGGGTGGTTGGGTCACACAGTTTATAGATTATAGCCCGGTGGCCAAGAATAATGTTTTCGCCCACCCCCCAAGTGTTAGTTAAAGATTAATGTTTTCTTTTTCAAAACCGGTTTTTGGCATTGCAACACAGTTGAAAACCTGATGAAACTGCTTTCACTGCAATTTACACTAAAGAGTTTTACACATAAATGCACACACCACCCTAAAAACGGTTCTTTTGCTGACGAAGCGCGTGCTGATAACATACAGACCAAATACAAATTGTTGTAGTTATTGTTACCTGGGTAAGGCGAGGTCTAGAATATAATATAATATTATAAACTAGATGTAGCGGAATACCATGCACAACTCATCTAAACTAGAGGCAAGCACAAACAAGTAATGTCCATGACAAACAAATAGTGGCAAAATGACCTTACATCTTGTCAGAGCCGAGAGAAAAGTCAACCTCGATCTTGGTTTTTCAAGACCCCAATTCGATTAACTATCCAGCTTGTTCAACGTTATCTACCAAAGCAACTTCTATTTGCGCTTGGGTGATCCTCGATGAAAAACTTAACCAACAAATAAATATTTTAAATGCGTTTTAGGTGACCTCGGACTTTTGACCAACCTTTAAAGGCCTAAAATGATCACCTTGTTGAACAAATTCTAGAAGATTTTTTTGGGAAAAGTTATATGGGAAATTCTATATAAGCATTTGGAATCCAATCTATGACTCTCCCGGTCTTCCACTACCTGGGAATCAGTAATGTGCAGTGTTACTAGCTGAGCCTAGTTGTGCAACACACTCGCCACATCCATACAAATGCAAATGGGTTTAGAAAAATTTAAAATTAATTTATGAAATTTGTTTTTTTTTTCTACACTGATGGTTTTTTTTATTGTAAAGCACTAAATGTTTTATTAAAAAAAATTACCCGGTATTTTTGCAAAAAATTACCCAATGAATTTTTGAGTGTATAATAATGCATTATAATTAAAAATGACATTTATCAAAACTAGTTGTAAAATAACTTAAATTTAATTTTGAAAAAGTGTTAAACAAATATTATGTTAAAATTAACAAAATAAAACATTAAAATAAACAGATTTTTATATGTAAGTAATATTTTTACTTCATTATGATATAACTATATTAAAATTATATTTTTTAATACAATATCTCTCATTATAATTCAGATTTAGTAAAGTCGATAATTCACAAAATTGATTTTTCATTAACTGTATATATTCTAAAATATTATCGGTTTAAAATTCCCCATATATGAATAAATATCCGCATCATTTTCCAATACAATTTAAATTTATTTCTCGTTCATAAAATTTCAGCATGCAAGAAAGCTTCAATATACTATGTGCATATGATAAATAAGATTTTCCATGGTTTTGAAGAATTATGAGATGCTTTATATTTTGCAGGTCTTAGCGGCGATTCATTCCATTTTGATAGTAATGGAGATGGTCCTGCCCGATACAACATCATCCATTTCAAACAAGTCGAACCTGGAAAATACCGTTGGATACGAGTTGGCGAGTACATAGAAGGAGAGCTACGACTTAATATGTCAGGTAATTGCAATCATTAAATTATTTTTAATCCTATTACAATTACTATTGAAAATCATTTGTGATGGGCAATTAAAGTTGATGCAATTGTAAACAAAGACTTTTGTTTTATGAAACTTTAAAGCCTTTTGATAATAATCGCTCTTGAAATAAAATAAAGTCGTACATCAAAGGAATGCATATTGCGCTCCATTTAACAGCAGCTTTGTCTGATACAAAGGAAATCTATTAAAACTTAGTCTATCCGGTATCTAGCTCATATGTCATAATTTAAATTTAAGATTAATTTTGCAATGTGGCTATAAATACTGGTAATCTGATTATCTTAATTCACACAACCAACAATGTAGGAAATACAATTATATTCAGGTGCCAGCACAACACTCCTTCTATGAACAAAGATGTTTTGTAGCATAGATGTAAGAAATGCTTTGAATAAATTCGATACAATATTTCATGTACATACCACACGTGTGATTACATATTTGTATTACAAAAAAGTTGACATAACCGGTTCGTAGTTTTTCCAACTGATGTATAGACACAGTTTTGGAGAAATCTGTAATGTTTGTAATAAAATTGTAGAGCTAAAGCATTAAAAAGTATTCCCAGAAAGATTCCGATCTAGAATTGAATTAAAATGATTTGTTATATTTAAAACCGGGTTCTAAATAGATTCAAATAATAATAAATTTAAGACTACGTTATTTGCTGATTCCACTAGAGTTTTTTATGCAACATTTAGTACAATCTTAGAAATATTAATCAATGAGAACATTTGTCTTAAAGATATGTTTGTATTGAATCACCGCCTGTATAACATTTGCAGTATAAATCATGTTTACTAGTTTAGTAACAAATTTTAAAAACATTTGATTTAAATTACGATCAAATAATATATACAGGGTGTCCGGAAAATACGTGTACAACGTTTGACGACAGACTCCTGACGTCAAAATAGGTCGATCTAAGCCGACTTAGTTATATCCAAAATTGTCTCGTTTAGCCGGTAGAGGGCGTCAAAAATTTGTAAATATTAAAAAGAAATGACCTGTAACAATAATTTTTTAAGTGACCTTGTTGCTATGGCGTTTAATAATTTGACAATTATTGACAAATTGTCACCAGTCTATGAAATTTACTCAAGTATACGATCAACATTCTTGAATTACAAGTTCATTTTACCATTAAAAATGGAAAATTATACAAACTCTCAGAAAGTTGACATGCTTCTGGTATACGGGTTTTGTCAAGGAAATGGGCGTCAGAGTGTTAGGGTTTACATGGAGAGGTTTCCTAACCGTCGAATACCAAACCACCAAACATTTGCCAATATTGAGCGTCATCTTCGGGAAACGGGCTGTTTTGAGAAAAAGTTTGAAGGCAGGGGTCGTATGCGAACAACTCAAACTGTGGAAACAGAAGAGATGATTCTGGAAAGAGTTGAAGAAGAACCAAGTACCAGTACCCGTCTCTTAGAACGTGAGTTAAATGTTCCTAAAACGATTGTCAATGAGGTTTTAAGAGAACAGTTGTTACATCCTTACCACATACAGAAAGTCCAGGAACTTTTACCGACTGATCCCCCCATGCGGCTTACATTTTGTCAATTTATTAGAAACAAAAGAATCCTTGTTCCAAATTTTTGTAGAAAAATTATGTTTACTGACAAGGCATGCTTTACAAGATCTGGGGTAACCAATCTGCACAACGAACATATTTATTCCGATGAAAATCCACATGCCATTAAAGTTGCACATCATCAGCATCAATTTAAAATTAATATTTGGGCAGGTATTATTGATCACTACCTTATTGGTCCCATTGTTATTCCAGACAGGTTAGATGGGAATATTTATTTAAATTTTTTGCAAGACACATTACCAATTCTTCTGGAGAATTTGCCTCTTTTACTTCGGAGGGAAATGTGGTATATGCATGATGGTGCCCCGCCCCATTTTTCCGTTGCCGTTCGGCAATACTTACATCATCAATATCCCAACCGATGGATTGGAAGAGGCAATGATGCACCAGTAAAATGGCCACCACGTTCTCCTGAGTTAAATATGTGTGACTTCTTTTTGTGGGGCGCTATTAAAACAGAAGTTTACAAGACTCCGGTAAACACACGCGATGATTTATTGCAGCGGATTTTAAATGCAGGCAACCATTTTAATAATCCCGAGACATTAGATAGGGTCCAATATCATTTTTTAAAGAGTGTTAATAAGTGTATTCAGCAAGATGGCGGTCATTTTACACATTTGCTTAAGTAATGTTTTTGTTTTACTTAGTTTCTTACAATAGATACTTTCAACTTTGTTATACTTTTGTTTTTTTTGACTCCCTCTACCGGCTAAACGAGACAATTTTGGATATAACTAACTCGGCTTAGATCGACCTATTTTGACGTCAGGAGTCTGTCGTCAAACGTTGTACACGTATTTTCCGGACACCCTGTATATATATATATATAGTATTAATAAAGTACACTCAATATGTATGTAGTTTAATTAAAATTAATAAAAAAACTCTGAATCAAACAGCAAATTCCTGAACGGTTCAAATAACAAAAATATATTTTTACTCAGTGTGTCTCAACATTTCCATGACATATATGTGTATAGCTGTCTATATTAATAATAACGTACGTTCCATGTTGCATGCATTATTTTTACAATAGAAATGTAACCCGGCGCCGCCATCATAATTTCATTTTCATGTTTTTGAAATAATTCAGTCGATTGTTTCGAAACTCATATTTATATAGAGTTTAATTACATTTCAACTTGTCATTCCCGTCCAGTTTGTTTGTTTATGGAAACTTGGCATGTAAATATATTAGCAAATGTTTGTTTACGGCTGAGTTTAATTTCAAGTCTGGTTATATCAACTTCAGTGGAAATTTTATGTGGCTAGTTAACGTGTTGCTAAATATTTGCCAACGAGATATGAAACATGCATTTTACAGGGTTCAAATTCAATGCCGGAAAATGTGTAATAAAAGTATTTAAATATATTTCTGTGAAGATTTTACTTCTATGTTATCTAATTAAATGCCATCATTTGATGAGTTAATGAAGCTATATTAATGAAGCTATATAAAATTTTACGAACAAAAGTTTCTTGAATCTTTTTGTTATTTAAATTTATCATTTTTTATGAATCTGAGATTATCTTATTTTCAGCAAGTCTATAGGTGAGTTTATAATTTTATTTGACAACTTTCATAACAGCTTATAAAATCTCTTCCCCCACTTCCAATTGTTACCTAAATTTAGAAATTATAGTTCTTTATTTAAGAATACTATACGTTCTTTTTGATTCCTGTAAATTTTGAATCTAGACGACTCATAATACTTATATAAAATGCTGTTTTTTGTATATTTTAATTTCTACCAGAATAATATTAAATAAACTGATATTGTATTGAAAAATAAAAATGTCAATATTTATGTGATAAGCACGATTTTTAGTCGAATAATAATCAGAAAAAATAAGATAAGTTAAAAAAATTGAAAACCATCAAAAACAATTTGTAAATATTTACAAACACTGGTAAATAATAAAATTATTATGATATTAAGAACAACAACGTAACACCGTGTTTTTGCAGAGAAAATTAATACGGTGGCGGTGTTAATTAATAACATCAAGTATGTAAACTTTGAAAATATTCTTAATTTATGTATAGAAAATATTTGTAAAATTTTGGAAATGTACTTTAAATCATTTGATGCAATTGTTAGTATCTACAAGCTGCCAAAATTTGACTTATATTAATATTTTTATAAGTATTAGAAAATTTTATTTATGTTGGTGATTTTAATATTTTCCTCTCTATGACAAAAGACACGGAAAAGTCAACAATCTTTTGGCAAGCTTGGATGACAACACACCGTTAAACAGCGTTTGACGGTTTTGTATCAGAGGAATAATATTGGCCCAATCCGCGCCAGGTATTCCAAACAAAGTGCTAAAATCAATAATAGCTCTCACCAATATTGCTAATGCAATCTTACGTACAGCGCAGTTTCCAAAAATTTGGTAAGGTTTGCACGTATCAACATCCCAAAACTTTGAATAGACCAAAAGATTTTCCAAAACTACCGGCCAATCAGTCTTCTATGCACCTTGAGCAAGATCATAGAAAGAGTAATTCTAGATAATATTCAAAAACACGCAAAAGTTATTTATTTTCTACCCGCGCATCAACATAGGTTCCCGCATCAATACTCTGTCGTTCATCATAAGCTAAATTGCGTGAATTATATTGTCAAAGGTTTTAGACTGAAAAAACTACGGGAGTAGTCATTTTTGACAAAAAGGTCTAGCACAAAAGTTTACTACTAAAACTAGACATAAGTTCTCTCTGCGTCTCATAAAGTTGCTAGCTTTAAGCTCCAATGCTTCCATCTTATGACAAAAGACACAAATATGGAACACGTTGATATAGTTCACTAAGAAGTCAACAACCTCTTAGCGGGCTCGGATAACGACGCATCGTTGAACAGCGTTTAGCCGTCTCGTACCAGAAGAATAATATTAAAACTCAAACCTCAATCCAAGCCAGGTCTTGACGGTATTCCAACAAAACACATAAATCAATAATAGTTTTTACCAATATTGCTAATGCAATCTTACGTACAGAGCAGTTTTCAATAGTTTGGGAAGGCTCGCTCAAAAGTTTTCCCAAATCTGCCGGCCAATCAGTCTTCTATGCACCTTGAGCAAAGTCATAGAAAGAGTAATCTTAGTAATTATTCAAGAACACGCAAAAATTAATTATCTTCTACTCGCTAATCAACATAGGTTCCGGTAAGAATACTCTGTCGTTCATCAGCAGAATCAAAGCAATTCTGCTGATAGACAATACTCTCAAAGATTTTAGACTAAAAAAAAAACCCACAAAAACAATACGCCCCCAAAAATTGGACAAACGCCGCAAAAAAAACAGCCACAAAGAGCTTCACCAAGGTGAGGAACAGGCCTGCCGCCTAAAACTTCAATCCCAAAAGTAAAATTTAAAAATCCAACTGTACCCAATTTCCTGAGTCATCTAAATCTCGCCCCCGGCATTTGTGTTGTAAATGACAAAGTCAAGTTCCAGAGCGTATTGCAATATTGTAGAAATAACAATATTAAGATCTAGTCATCCCAAAACACCTATGATAAAATATGGATAATTGCGGCTACTAACGCCAACCATCATTTTTAAAACCAAGAAGGCCAATTTTTACACGTGGGCCACTTCCGACAAGCGTTGCTTAAAGATGGTTATCCGAGACGTCCCAAAAAACCTAACTGGGGCACAAATTTGTGCCATTGAACGTCAACAGAATGAGAAACGAGTTTATAAAGAAGCAAAAACGCGGAAATTAGAGACTTATCAAAAAATTTGAACCTTTCGTTCTCGGTCGAGGCAAATATAGAAACAGCGGCATTCTTTAATGTTGTTACTTCAACGCAGCGTTTATCTGCAAAATTTGCTCGGGGTCCCACCAAGCAAGGGATAACTATCTAGGCTGCAAAGTCTTAAAAAAATATTGTGCTTTTATTGCAAAAAACAAAAACGAACACTAGGTCGGCGCCCAAGCATCAGTGGGCCCAGGCCCCAGCCACTTCTCAACGCTCTGGACCTAGCAAGTCTACAGCCGTATCTGCAAACAGATTGTTAAATCTAGTCACCCCACCAGCACCAATTCAGGCAAACGCAAATGCGCAAATTGCTGTTCTGATTGCAGAATTCAATGACTCTCAAACCAAAATAGTTTGAAAACTTAAATCTATCCAAAATCATATATAATTCACCAGAAGTGCTTTTAAAAGTAGCGGTGTTTCTAAAAAGCCAACAGCATTCCAGACAAAATCGGCAAAGTAAAAGAGTTTTTTTTTTAGCAAAAAATCATCAACGTCAAATCACCGTCCCTGGAACGCGTTAAAAATCCCAAATACGTTTACGTATTTGAGAACGTCAAAAGTAGTTCGGAAGCGTGGCACAGCAATCTTTGCAAGAAATCTTTGAAGTACCGGTTGCGGATGTCAAAGGAGTCGTCAATCAGTTCACAAAACTGATTTATAGAATTAGAAAACCACAGAAAAGGCTTTTAAAATCTTTAAAGTTCAGGCTAATAACCCTCTAAGGCTCATTTAATGTAAAAGGAATTTTCCGTTAATAAACATATTATTATTATAACATGGCAATTATAAGGTTGCACAAAAATCAGTGTAGGCAAAAAACTTTGAAATCAACTACCAAAGATAAATTTTTATGTTGAAAATCTCTAAAGCTTTGCGCAACAAGTTCTCATACCAGTCATCCATGGTAAACTCCATTGCATTTCTTCAATGACAGAAGATGACAGAAGACACGGATATAGAGCACGTCAATAAAGTTCACTGAGAAATCAACATCTTTTTGGCGGGTTTGGATGACAATACACCGTTGAACAGCGTTTGGCCGTCTTGTATCGGAACAATAATATTAATCATAAATATGGCATTGAAAATGCAAATAATTTTGTGAAACATGTTTGCCATTAAAAAATAATTATATAGTAGAATATTTTATTATTTATGAATAAATATGTTAAATAATATTAACACTCAAGGCTGAGTTTGCGCCAGTTCCTAACGGTATTCCAAACCAAACACTGAAATCATTATAGGCTCTCACCAATATTACTAATGCAATTTTACGTACAAAACGTTTCTAAAAGTTTGGTAAGGCTTGCACATAATCAACATCCTAAAACTTAGAATAGACCAAATGATTCAGACTTACGGCTCAAACTATCAATTACTCAAAAATTAATGTCTTTCGAAAATTCCCCTTCTAAACCACAAAAAAATGTAATTCCGTTTTTAATGCTAACTGACCTCTTCGTAATAATTGTCTGCGTTGCCGGACAATTAATATTTAAGATTGTTTTCCGTAGTCTGCGATGTCAGACAACATATTTGAATCCAATTCCAACCAATCTTTTGTAAAAATAACTAAGTAAATGTCTGCGTTGCCGGACTAATTATTAATATTATTCTATGTATGATAAGGATATATTTAAATCAGTTTGCATTGTCGAACCGGTTAGTTTACAGAATCTGAGATGCCAGATTTCCAATAAAACATTTCTTTTCGGAGATTAATTTAATACTTAAGATTATTGTAATTTTATATTAGCTTTATTAAATAAACATGTATTGTGTTTTGTCATTAAACTCGTTGTTTCAATTAGGCTAACCTTCATTTCACTAAATTATTTGGATCAAACGTTTATAACACTTAAATAAGTAAATTAAAAATATGACTCCTGAATAGTAGTTACACAAGTAAAACAAATCTCCGTAAACATCCATAAAGCTCTAGTAATAAATTCTGTAAAAAAATTACAAAATTGTTTACGTGCAAAATCGTGAGGAGAGTGGAGTCCCAAAAATTCTAACTAGCCAGTGGTTTTCTTGTTATATTTTTATTAATATTTGTGCAATAAACACGTATTTTTTGATTAATTCCATGCTGTTAATGTATAAAAAAACTTGTTTAGTTGCTATGTAAAAAAGTAGTAGATTAATCAGTTATCATTTAACTCTGTATGAAAAACATTAATATAATATAAAATAATCATCTTTTTATTTCAATAACCCAATAGAAGTATCGAGAAGTATAATAAAACAGAAGTAACTGTAAATATTTATTCTTTTCGCTTAGAAAAGCAAGTTACAAAGAATCATCTTTATCATAGCTCGCCCCCAACTCCATTCCTATGCTCAGTCGTAAATGTACCACATTTGTGCTAATGATTCAAATTAAAATAATACAGTGATATGTCTTATCACTATGCTAAAGTAAATTTTCTTGCAAAGCAATGACATTTTATTTTCAAAAGAACTATAACGTTATAAAAAATAAATAATAGAAATAACCATATCTTTTAAAACTATATATTTGTATAATTATATTTTTAAATTTTAAATCTAGATTTTATTAAAATTACATTTTGATTTAAATGTTTGAGCGTCTCATTTTAGAACCGAAAAACCGATATAATCCAAATAGGTTTTACAAGTTTTAAGAAAAAAGTATTTATAAATGAATTAATTCTTGCTTTGTCATTTCAGCGCACTTCTACAATATTACACAATTTGAAAACAAAGTAAAAAATACACAAATTATTTAATTTAAATTAATGGATGACCTTTATTTCATTACAAACTTTGCTTTAATTAATTAAAAAACAATCCGGAAACACTAAATTTTAATTGGCAACAGATGTTAAATCAAAATGTATACAATGGTTTTGCAATTTTGTTAAAACAAAATTGATATTCAGCGCCAATTATTTTGTTTGATGCATCCTGTCCACCCACCCACAATATGTCAATCATGTAACGAGGGATTAAAACTGAGTGAAGGCTTATACCAACAAAACAATTTTAAAATATTGTATGATATATTTGTGCTTTTTTACAAAATAATACTTTTAACCTATTAAAAAAAATGTTTATTATGGTTCAAGTAAATTGTGTAAGTACATTATATTATTTATTATATATCTTTATTCAAAAAAAAGAAACGTACAAATATTTACATATACATACATATAGATAATATTATTAATAGATCGACTTTAATCTTTCTTTTAAAATGGCCATCGACCGTAGTCTTTCAGCCCATGATAATATTTTATTTACAAAAAAAAAAAAATTTTAAATGTATAATAATTATATTATATGTTATTATGAGAGTTAGTTAGTCTTCTGTTGTACTGTCATCTCGAAGAGCAGTGATTAATTGTTGTAGAGACTGAGATGGGGTTTTATATTTGGAGGGAATATATGCATTTCTGGTAATTAGTAAGTCAGATAGGATTTTTTTATTATTATTATTGTTACAAAATTTTGTTTGCTGTGTTCGGAGCCGTTCATCTAGAGGTTCTATTTTTATTTTTTCGTATAGCAACTGATTGGAAGGATTATGTAGGGAGTTGTTAGAGTGGCGGAGTTTTGTAATTGCTCGCAGGGAAGAACGTTCAGCTACATAGAGATTTTGGAGAGTGGGATCTACTAGAATTTAGGAAAAGTATAGATGAATAGTCAAGCAAGGGCCGACATATGGTTTTATATATATGACTCGCGCACTTTATGTCAATGCCTTGGTTTTTGTATGTTAAAGATCGAAAGTGTTTGGCACGGCATTTTGCATCGGAAATTAAAGTGGTATCATCTGCATACTGAAGTATGTAAGCCTCTGAGTTAAAATGCTTTGAATTAGAACTATATATATCCGAACAAAATAATTTATATAAAAGCTGTGAGAGAGGAGAGCCTTGTGGAACGTCTTGTTGAAGAGAAAATGGAAGAAAGTATACTGAGCGTAAACGTACTTGACATGATCTGTTTTTGAGAAATTTGTTGATTATGTTAATAAGGTATGGTGGGATTTTTAGTTTAGATAGTTTAAATAGGAAGCCTCAATGCCAGACTGAATCAAACGCTTTGTTTATGTCTATAAACAAAACGCTCGAATGTCTGCCCTCAAGATGGGATGTTTGGATATTTGAAGTTAGGATAGTTAATGGATGGATTGTTGACATATTTTTTCGAAAACCAAACTGTGTAATAGGTATTTTATTTTCAGTATAAGTTTAATTTGAATTAAAGATTCAAATAGCTTTCCTAAGACTGGAAGTAGTGTAATGGGACGGTAACTGCCTAAATGAGTTAAGTTGCAATTATTTTTTGGAATGCAAATAATAACTCCCGCTTTCCACTCATCAGGAAAATATTGGTGTTTGATACAATAATTGTAAATACTTATTATGTGAAGATGAATGTTATGATCCAATTGTCTAGTCATTAAGTCTTGTCCAGGTGGAGAGTTTTTGCCGCGGTTTAATGTGTCATAATAAATTTCTTCATCTATTTGTTTGTCATCTGGCGTTAAGTGGATCTGTCTACAAAATGTCTCATACTATGTATTTACGTCCTGTAAGTGATTGTCGTCAAAGTTATTTGATTTGGAAAAAGTATATGCGTTTTTCAAATGATTACAAAAACCGTTAGCTATGTCAATATCTGAAGAAAGTGTGACATTAGTCACTGGGTCCGTAATGTTGTGAATTTGAGATGTCCGTTTATATCTTGTTTGTTTTTTTTATCTCTTGAAAATATGATTTCCCTTTCTTGTCGTTAATTTTTATGCTTGAGTTAATATGTTATTTCTGTATTGTTGTATTAAATTATGCATATGTTTGTTTAAGTCATTGAACTGTTTTTTCAATATTCTGTCGTTTGTTATTTTAAATTCTCTGTATAATTGTCGTTTATATTTTATGAGTCTAAGAATGAACGGTGGTAGCGGGTAGTTTTAGTACGATTTTAGTTTTTTAGGCGTATTATTTTTAATAGAGTTTGATATTGAATATAAAAATAAAAAGATGCTTGTTGGTGAAGTGCTTTTACTAGTTTGAATAAATGCCATTACCTCCTTGTTAACTTGGTTTATGTTGCAGCGGTTCAAGTTAAAAGAAAACTCAGGGTATGGTACGGTTAGTGGTTCAATATTTATTTTAAAGAATATGGCTAGGTGGTTGGAACAAAGGTCGGGGATAACATTTATTGAATGAATTATTGATTTTATAGTTGATGTGCACAGTAATATATCAGGAGTTGTGCTTTGATTGTCATTCATAATAAATGTAGGAGAGGTAGGGATTCTGGAAAAGTCGGAATTTGAAAGAAAATTTTGCAACTGGCGGGATTTTGTAGGGTTTAAGTTAAAATCGCCAATAAGTAAGGAATGAGTATATAAGGAAGCTTTTATAAAAATGTTATCTTCTATATTGGAAGTTGGATGTATGTAGACTAAAAATATGTGAAGTTTCTCTTTTTGAAAAGGGATTGAAAAATGTATAGTCATTTAAACGATTATTAATACTTGGGGGGTTGTCTTTTTTAATCTGGATAGTAGGATTTGCCATAGTAACAGAACCTCCTCTATAATTACGGTTGAAAATGTTATCTGAACTTTGGATTATTGACCAATTATGAAATAAAATAGAGTCTGGAGTTTTAGTCTCTACAAACATAGCACATAAAACATTTTCTTTAGTAAAAATTTTTTTAATAATTAGAGATTTACTTGAAAAGCTATTGATGTTGGAGTAAAGGAATTTAATAGTCGACATTTTGGAATTGGGTTACAGTTACTTGTATGCCTGTAGTAGGAACAGTAGGAGGGGCATGATCTGGATTGAGAATATTTAGCATTATAATAAACATACGGTTTCCGGAAAATGATACTAGGGTGTCTATGTTATGAGTTTTAATGAAACGATGTTTAAGTTTGTTAATTAATGCTTGTCGGTCTGTGTTATTTGGAGAGTTAATTTGAGAAACGTATTTATCAATAATATAGTCATGAATTGTAATGGGTGAGTGAATTCTGGATGATTTTGTGATTTTAGAGTCTATATCTGCTGACCTTTTGTTTGCTGATTTAATTCTTACGTTGGGGATTCCTTCAATTGGTTTAGTTGGACGATTTCTGCATTTTAGAGACCGCGTTTCATGTCCTTCTTCGTGGCATGATGTACATTTTGTTGGTAGGGTTGTGGTGCATGTACTGGTTTTGTGATTTTTGCCGCATTTGCCGCAGGTGATGGTTGCAGTGCAGTTGTCTGTGGTGTGTTCAAACGATGTACATTTGCCACATGGAATAGATATTGGGGCAGGTGCGATGCTTTCATATACGGGAAAGTGTTTGTTTTTGTAAAATACACCATGTTGCATAAGCTTCTGATAGGAGTCCACGTCGGCTGTTATGATCCTTATTTTGTATGTTGTTTGACCGGTTATTCTTGATATAATTCGTTTGCAATATCGATGAGTTATTGTGATGAATTTGAGTGCATTACTTAATTCTTTGTCAGTAATCTCCTGATCTACTGAAGCGATAACCGCTAAATAAGAAGCTGTTTGTATTTTGTTTGAGTGTTGTTTGTTCAAAGAAGTTTCTTTAAAGCTTTTCACTATTTTTGCATTTAATAATGCTTGTAGCATGTTTGTTGTTAATTCTTTGTTGTTATTTGTTTTAATAATAAAACCCGATTTTGTTGATAAAATTGTGTCTTTTTTGTTATTATTTTCTCTTGTAGTTATTTATTATAAGCTTATTTGTTGTTGATTGTATTGGTGTATGTTGAGTTTTTTGTTGTTGGTTCTTATCAGTTGTGGTCGATTTATTTCCAGAAGTTGATGGTGTACTTGTTGTTTTATCTTTTCCACTTAAGTTAAAATAATTTTCGGCTTTACCTTTCTTGCGAGAAAGTTCTTTTAATTTTTTCGGTCTGCCCCTCTTTTTAGGGAGTTTAAATTTATCGTTTTGTGAGAGAACCGGTTTGGCTGCCTGCGTCCACGTCGTCCGTCTCGTATCGCGAACTGTTGTATTCCAGGCCTTCCATAATAATTATTAGTTTAGACCCTTGGTGGGGCCAAACTGTTTGTTGTAATAATTATCACTTATGCAAAACACTTTGATACCGTGCACATATTAAATATATAATAAACTGTTGTTTACTTAATGCAAATTAACTTGTTTTATACGGAGAGAATTCTATGCGTGTATACTGTGTTACAATCGCAGCGGAAATGTGATTTTAATATAAAATTTGGATTAGCTGAAAGACCTCTTATCTAGATATGAACTTATCACAATAACAGAGAATACTCGAAAAACAGTTTAAATAATTTCAATAATTTTAAATATTCAACACTTATTGTAGATACGTTTTTTATCAGATTATTATGGTCAAGAAATGCTAACAAAAAAAATACACGCTGAATATAAACCAATTACTCCAGTTAGATTACTTAATTTATTCCTTGTTTAAAAAAAGAAACCTGGTCATTGAAACAAGCTTTGAAATAGTTGTTAGTTAATGCTGTAAATAGCTTTTCTCTTTATGGCTATGCCCAAACAAATTATTATTTAAAAAAATAGAGTAGTAGCCATATAAAAGATACGCGAGAGAATATATTGTATTAATAATAATAATGATAATAATAATAATAATAAACTACCAACTACAAAATGACCAAGAAATAAAAAGACTTTTAGAAGATGAAGTATACAAATATTTAGGAATGAACCAATCAAAATTAATAGATCAAAAACAAACGAACAAGACATAACGAATTAAAAAAATAACTAAAACTAAGTTAAATGGCAAAAACATTATGAAAGCAATTAATAGTTATTCAATTCCCATACTTATATATTCTTTTGGTATAATAAATTGGACAAATACAGAAATTAAAGATATAGAAAGAAAAACTAATAAATTACTAACTTTGGCAAATTTTCATCATCCTAGATCAGCAACAAAAAGATTAACATTACCAAGAAAAAGTGGTGGAAGAGGTATAATCGATATACAAAATATGCATCACAAACAAAAAATAAAAGTTCGAAAACATTTTTATGACAAAATAGAAACATCAGAACTACATCGAATTATAATCAATGCTGACGAAAACTACACACTATTAAATATGGCTAACTTAATAGAATTTAGAATTACAACAATTGATAAATAAATAGAATCTTGGAAAGAGAAAGCATTACATGGCAAACATTTACAAGAACTAATCCAAGCTCATGTTGATTTTACAGCATCAAACGCTTGGTTAACTTATGGAGCACTCTTGCCTGAAACTGAAGGATTTCTAATAGCTATTCAAGATCAAGTGATTAAAACAAAAAATTATCCAAAATTCATTATCAAAGACGGAACACAAGACGACAAATGTAGAAAGTGCAAAACACATAACAAAAATATTCAGCACATAATATTAAGTTGCTCTATTATTGCAAATACCGACTCTAAAAATAGACATGATAATGTAGCTAAAATTATTCACCAAGAGATTGCATTTCAAAATTCTATAGTAACTAATAAAAGACCATATTATAAATATACGCCAGATAAAGTTTTGGAAAATAAAAATTACAAATTATATTGGGATAGAACAATTTTAACGAATCAATCAATAAGCCACATCCGCCCGGATATAACGTTTGTCGATAAAATTAACAAAATTGCATTTTTGATTGATATTACAATTCCGAGTTCAAACAATTTACAAAAGTCTTACACAGAAAAAATTACTAAGTATACAAATTTATCTATAGAAATTGAACTACTTTGGAACATGAAAAAAATACGTATAATTCCTATTGTGATATCTCCTACCGGCATCATTCCATTAACATTACATGATGCCTTAAAAGAATTAAAGCTGGATTAAAAAATCTACATTCAATTGCAGCGTGCAGTTATATTAGATACCTGCAGCATCGTTACAAAAATTTTAAAATAATAAAAAATATAATATTATTTATTTACTTTAACCGAAAAGTTCGTAAATTAATTTATCTTCCATATTATGTATTACGAGTTTTGAAAAATAAAAATAATCATAAATCTCTTGCTACAGAGATGCAAAAATACATCTTACTTGGTTCCGCCAGACTAATTAGTTACCATGCGGTTGCATAGACTTGTTAGTCACTTGCATCGCGGCAACTTAAGGCGCGAATGGACACCGCCCTTAAAAGGCAGATGCCGCTGCAAAAATTATAATAATAATAATAATAATAATATTTATTTCTTAAAGAAACCATACATAACAAATAAATACATATACAGTAGAAATAAGAAAAACGTCAATAATTTGATATAAATTACAATAGATATATAATATAAGATTAATAATAAATTAATAGTTTTCTTATTTTACATAAGAACTTTTTGTATGATTGTATTTGACGATAGTAAAGAGGCAATACATTAAAAAATTTAATACAATTGTAAAACGGGCTTTTTTCAAAGGCAACAAGATTATGATTAGGATACGTAAATGACATTTTAACATTTCTTGTTATAAACATAAACTGTTGTTTTGTCAAAATAGTTGTTTCGTTGTTTAAGTATAAACAAAATGAATTCTATAACGTAAACTTCTGGGAATGTCAAGTAGTTATTTTGCTAAAATCTACCTCTACAACTTTTGTTAAACTTTAAGTTAGAGATTAGTCTAATAACATTTTCTTGTGTTTTAAAAATATGATTGGCAATTGGTATTTAACGGACATAATAAAAAAAAGTTATATAAATTTAAATTAATCTACTTTAAAGTTTAAATTAAATTATAAAATAGAAATAAAAAATAGTAATTTGAAAGCAAATAGTACACATCATAAAAAAAACAATAAAACTAAAGCAATGTGTAGTTTAATAAATTCAAAACAAAACCAAGTAAAGAGTGTTAAAAATGACGTATCTCTTAATGATTTTAACATTGTTTTTAATAAATATTATATAATATAAGTTTTAATTATTATCTCATCGAGGAATTTTATAAGTGAAATGAGTGGAAAGATACTCTGATGATTTTTTTATTATTATTTTCTCTTTAACAAAGCTTATAAATTTATATATCAATAAAAAAATGTTTTTTTGCTTAAAAACTTTCAGAGTAATCTTTAAAAAGCAATGAGAAAAAATCATTAATATAAAATTGCTAAACTTTAAAGTTCATTAAAAACAATATTGGTAAAACGTTAAAAAAAATTAGTTGTTTTCTTTAAATTAATTTAGTCTGCAAATATATTGACAACATCAGCATTATTAGAGTTTGTTTCCAATGTTACAAAGCTATTGAAATTTTGAAATTCATGTTATCGCTTAGCAGTTTTACAAAAGCATTTAAGGGGAGAATAGTAGCGCTATTTATAAAAGTTCACAAAATCAAACTCGGCAAGAAAATGCCTGAAAATAATTGAATAATTTTTTTACACATTAGAGAAAAAAGACCAATCTGTGCCTCGAAACTTTAAACAATTATGCTATAAGTCGTTTCTCAACAATTAATTTTTAAAAAGTAGAGTTTTATTTAGTGCTTCTTTAATTTTTTACTTGTTAAATGTAACTGCAAGTCTTTAAAAAAATGAAAGCATAGATTTGTCAAATCACAAAGAACTTGTTGAAATTAACAACAAAACATCAAGAGCCTTTGTTTATTCTTATTTTTATAAATAATATTGACAATCACATTAACTCACGTATCATATATTATACTCTATGCCTATAATACTACAGCGTTAAACTACTTAGATAAAATACTTCTAAATTCACAGTTACTCTTATATAAATTGCAAAATAAGTTTTATAAAAATAAATTACACATGAATTTAAATAAAACTCAACAACTAGTTATGATGCCTGGATCAAACTAGCTTCACAGAACCAGTCAAATTATTTTGAATTAACTTTGATAGTAGCTTAACCAACAATTGTTACCAAATAAATTATGTTTAACTAGATAATTGTTTAGAAACTTAATCAAAATTGTACCACTCAAACTTTGGCGTCAACATTTTATAGATTTTTTCAGTAAATCGTAAAGTTTTGAAATTTAAATGTGAGGAAAATGTTTTTGATATACAAAAGCGCATTATTTATAATGGGTGATTCATTTAAAGGTATTTTTTTCAGTAGGGGTTTTCTGTTAGATAAAGTGTGCACTGAGTCAAACTGTTATGGTATTTTTGTTCAGTAATGTTTGACATTTCATCATGGAAAGAATTAGCCCAGCACAGCTTCTACAAATTATTTAGCTGTATTACAAAAATCAGCACTCTATGTATAAAGTGTTTTGTACGCTTGGAGCAACTTATAGTTTACATAATTGGCCTACTAAATGCACAATTTGCTGTACTATTGAATAATTTGTAACTCAATATTCATTATGAACGTAGTAAAGAAAATATAGCAGCGGTAGCTGAGAGTGTACCCGATGACCGTGATAAATCGATTTGGCGCTATTCTCAACAGTTTGGTTTGTTGTATGGAACAACTTGGCATATTTTACGTAAGAATCTTGGTTTAAGAGCATACAAATTTTAACTCATGCAAGAATTGAAGCCGGCGGACCTTCCAAATTGTCACAGTTCCATGCTTTGGGCTCTTAAAAATCTTCAAGAATATTTACTGTTTTTGACCAAAGTTTTGTTCAGCAATGAGGCCCATTTCTGGTTCAATGGGTATGTCAATAGACAAAATTGCTATGTTTGAGCTAAAAAGTAACCAGAAAAGATTCAACAGCTGCCATTACATTTAAATAAAACAACGGTTTGGTGTGGTTTATAGGCCGGTGCATCATTTCTATAAAAATAAAGCCGGCCGGAATGTAACTGTGAATGGCGCCTGTTGTTGCACAATGGTAACAGACTATTTGCTGCCTAAAATTGAAACCGGTAATCTTGACAACATTTGGTTTTAACAAAACGGCGTTACTTGTCACATAGCCCGTGAAACCATGGCTTTATTGCTAGAACAATTCGGTGAACAGTTAATTTCACGCCTCGTACAGGTGATTATGTAATATCGTATCTCTAGACTTTTTCTTTTGGGACTACGTATAATCCAAAATCTACATGGATAATCCGACTACGATTGGAGAATTGGAAACTAACATTACTTCCGCAATTTGCCAAATACTACTCAAAAAGCTTGAACGCGTCATCGAAAATTGAAACTTTTGAATGGACCATATTAGCCGTAGTTACAGCCAACATTTAAGAAAAATAATCTTAAAAAAGTAAATGTACAAAATGGTTCTTTTCTAAGATCATAAAGATTACCCAATAAAAATAATTTTTTTTGTTATTTTTTTATTTAAAAAAACAGTGTCTCATAATGGATCACTTTTTATGATATTGATGTTTGTCTTATTGTGCACGTTTGACGTTTTACTTTTTTAGCTGTTTTGTTTCTTTAATAAAGTCCAAAATCTTTTGCCAAAGGGTTGTCTTCAGCTCCTTCTAAATTAACAAAAAAGGTGTCCTTGCAAAAGTTGCAAAGTTGTTTTGTCCTCTAAGCATATACCACATTGGAGTTCCGTCTATGTTCTTATTTTATGCATTTGTTTATGCAGGCTAATCAGCAGTCCTTAAACCTTAGTTTAATTGGACCCATGTAATACTATGCTTTTGGTATTTTCTGATTGCCTTTGGGCATATTCTTCAACATTTAAAGTAGTCAAATTAAATCAAAATCTATAAACCAACGTATAATGTATTAATGATTATGCTGTCATTCTTAAAAAAAGCCGTAACTACAGTTTTTTGGAAAAAATTGGTTTATTTTTTAGTGATCATTTTTATCTTATTTTTAAAGTACAAAACTGTAAATTTACTTAAAATAACTTAAAAACCATAAAATGTATGGCAGTAGAGTACTAAGTAGTTGTAGCTTTTATGCAAAATATTAATGATTTTTCTAATAAATAAATATTATTATTACTATTGGACTAATATAAACTAATCCAAAGCTTGTTAGGAAATATAGACGTCATTTTTAGAGCTGAATTATGTCTTTAAGATCAATATTTCCTACTATCTCAAAATGTACAAAGTTTCAAACCTTGACATCAGAAAAAATTCTTAACAAAAATGATAAAATGCATTAAATTTGTGTATATACGTTTTAATAAACTAGTGCAGGTTTAAAGTGGTGCAAAAAAATAGAAAGACTTACATACGATTTTTTTTTTCTAATTATTAATAAATGTTTTTAGTAGAAATTTGGACGTGAGTTCTTTTGTAGCAAACTAGTAGTAAAACAGTATGTTAAAAACAATTGTAAAATATTTAAAGAGGTAGTAGTATAAACTAAAATAAACAAAAAAGTGTTAATAAAAAGTAACGGTTATATTTTTTTTTAAAATCCCATCATTGACTCGGATTTGTTGGCATTTTTAAATAATTTGTAGCAACAGCTCCTCGAGGCTACTTACAGAAGTACCATAAACCAATGTTTTTAAATATTTACATCAATCAAAAAATGAGCTGCAGCTGGAGCATCATCATGCTGGAACCACATTTTGTGCATTTAGTCAATAGTAATGTCGTCAAAAAAGTCATACATTGTATTCTGTAAAAAGTTTAGATACGCAACGCCTAATAAATGGTTGGGTAAAATAACTGGTCCAAAAACATGTCATCTATAATATTCATCTAAATGTTTAATGAAAAACGTGTTTGATTCCATTAGAACATTGAGATTTTTGTCGGCTTAAACATGCGTGTTGTAAAAATTAACAACTACATTTTGTGTGATCCCGGCTTCATCTGTAAAAATATAATATTGGCAAAAAAAAGGAGGTGTTCAGCATCATTGCATAGAAACCAGCGACAAAAAACCATACGTGCTTGATGATCAAGTGGAATCAGTTGTAAATGGTACGGTTAAAGCTGCTGCTTATTGAAGATTCTCTAAACAAGAAGAGTACTTGTACTTGGGTTATGCTTTATACGTGCTAGAATTTCTTCTTCTGCTCTAGGATATTTGCTGAATAAATCAGTATCACGCAATTTTTGGTAAATTTAGTATTAAATTTTAACTAGATGGCGACACTAGTTTTTCGTTTCATTATTAATATTGACAGTTTATATGTTAAACAATATTATGTGACAAAAAAAACTGTTTGTGTTATGTGAACCATAACTGAAACAGTTTTTTTTTTTTGTTACAAAGACCAATAGTTTGGGGTTTATACTTGTGCTAATACTTTACAGCTATCTTTAAATATGTGCCTGCAAACACAAATATATACTACCAAATCTAACATTTTTTTTGTTTTATAAAATTGACAATTTATTTGACAAACAGTATAGATTGAAATGGAGCAAATAAAAGGATTTTAAAAACTTAACTGAATTAAAGACTTTAAATTAAATTAAGTAATTAAACTTGATATATTTTTTATAGACTCCCATAGGTCACCGTAAATGGACCATATACAAATACATTTTTCATCAGTAAATAAATTGTTATTAAGTTTTCACTAAGCTTTGTACAATTGATACTAAAATGTACACTTTGGTTTGTTTAGGTGTTTCTTGTAAACCGGGGCCCGGATGCCTTTATGAGGCATGGGTGAACACAAGATATTAGCTTTTATCAGTATTCACACACCGCTTCCATTTTAATAACCATTCGTTTGATATATGCAGGGTAGTTTTGATTGTTTTTAGAAAAAAAAAAGTGTATTCAACGTATCAAATGAAACAAAAAAGTTTTTATAAACATGTATCTTTAAATGTTTCTTAACAAAGATGTCTCATTGTAAAGTTTTAATTAATACTGAAAATCTAACTTTATACAGAATTTATAGTATTATTTTATTACATCAGAAGAATTAGCAAGTTAATTATTAATTAAATTAAAAAATATATTAGCAAATGTTTAAATATAAATCAGCTAACATCAATAGATTTTCTGCAGTGACGAATCAATGCATGAATTTGATATTTCTATTCAATTTTGCCTCATTGCATGTTTCTTTAATCTTTAAAATTAATTGACCTCTTATATTAACTGGCGTCTTACATATACTTAAAAATCTATTGGCGATCTTGAAGGCCAGACCTCTGGCCTTGCACTATTAATCCAATGCTGTGGATAATTTATATTTAACTATTTTCAAACTATTAATCTAAAATGCGCCGGAGCACTATTGAGCTGAAACCAATTTTTATTTCTAACGTAAAGAGACATATGTGTATCTTAGAGGCAAAAAAAAAATTCAAAAATAGTATTCTGTATTATACCAATTCAAACATTAACACTAAATTCATTTTGAAAAAAACGTGTCGTGTTTAATGATTCCAGCGTGAATGTAATTTTGTCCATCTACAGAATTTCATGCAAGAAAACTGGATTAGTTTCAGATTTATTTAAAAATCATTTACAAAAAAGTTTTTCTATAGGATGCAATTCTTAAATAGGTTGCAAATGGTAAACTTTTCTTTTATCTTTATATAATGTACTTAGTACTTTAAATGTTAATAGTTAAAGTTGTTGAACTGCTTTTTGAGAGGTATCTTAAGCTCAGCTAAAATCAAATATACTCAAGAATAGAGATATACCAATAAACCTCAAAAAGGGCGAAAACCATCTAAACGTCACGCATAGAGCGCAAAATGCGCTATGCTGAGCTTTAGCCTCCGAGATAAAAACCAAAAATGACAAAGACGAAGAATTCAAATCATTGACATAACACGTATTGCAGAGCTCAAGTGGCAATGAGTAGGTCACGTGGCTAAGCAAACCCAAGACAGATGGACATCAAAAATGACATGCTTAAGACCAAGACAAACAAAACGTAGCACATGCAAACCAATGAAAAAATGACTGGACAATATAAAGATAGTAGCAGAAAGGAGATGGTTTGAAATAACACAAAACAAAAAAATATGGAAAGGAACAAAAGAGGTTTACGTCCAGAAGTAAACAACAGATGGCTAAAGAAGGAAAGGAAACGATGAATGCGGTTATTGTTTATCCTTATCCTTATTTTTGGTCACATCAGTAAATACTTGGATACTTTAAAGCCTCTTATTTAAAAAACGCCTTTCGTACTCACGCATAGAATCTGTTAAACAGTTAAACAAAAAAAATACATCTTTGTTAGGAAACATTTAAAAATACATGTTTATATAATTTTTTTTTGTTCCATTTGATGAATTGAATACACTGTTTTTCTAAAACAATCAGCCTACACAGTAATATTCTTATGCGGCTTTAATTTACTAGCTTTTTAATTCTTCTGATTTTTTACATTAGTCCACAAATGTTGTAAAAGTTGTTTTTGGATATTTAATTGCTCAGTTTCAACGTAACACTCGGTTTGATAAAACAGTACAAATTTTGCAAAATTTGTTTATTAAACTCTAAAATTGTTTTACAAAAATGATAAAATATTATATTAATATTGTTTATTATGTTTCATTTATGTTTGTAAAAAAATGGAAAAGGAACTGGAAAAATATAATATGGGTATTACAGATGCACCCAAGACACACTGAAAAAAAATGGTCATATCACGACAACTAATGGCAACACAATAGTGTTTTCAGGAAATGAAACCCACATATAATACCATCAATGACCGGCTGGTATTCATCAAAATACATATTAAATCTTATAATCCAAGTATATGCATCTACCAACGACTCAAATAAGAAAAAAATTAAAAAGTTTTACGGAGAACTTGAAGCAACACTACAAAAAATCCCAAATAGAGAAATAGCTATTATAATAGGAAATTTTAATGCAAAGGTTGAAGAAACAAAAGAAGATAACCACTTTAGAAGCATCGTAGGAAAAGGCGGTGTAGAGAAGAAAAACTAAATGGAAAAGATTCTATTAAATTTGTATGAATTAGTCAAATCAATAAACAAGCGATACACACCTCGCTCATGGATAATTGAAAATAACGAAGGCAAAAAACAAACCAAGACAAAAGACTTGAAATATGAAAAGAATACTGCAAAAACCTATCAATGGCCACGAAAAAACATACAACTATAAACAACAAGATATTGAGGAAAAACCAACGTTTACTATATCTTAAAGGAAGAGATAACAATACAATTAAAAAACTCAAGCTTCTAAAATTCCCCGGAGCAGATAACATCACAGTATAAATTATTAAAGCGGTGGAAGAAAGTGGGGTAGACATATTACATAAAATATGTAATGGAATATGGACAACCGGATAATAGTTTGATGACTAGGTTTTTTTTTTAGGACGTAATGAGTTGTTGGCTCTCAACAAGTGGCCCTTACGAATAACTTACGCATAGTAATACTTTCTGGTTTTCTTCTCTGCGCAAATCCTGTCCTTATAATGTTCCTGTCTAAACTAACCTACATTTGGTGCTAGTTTGAGGCGGGCTGGTTTTTGCTTCGCGGGTTTTCACGCATCATCTGCGGCACGCATGTTGCCCCGGCCCTTCTCTCCCTATAGCCCCTACCTTTGTCTGCTTCTTTTGTCATTTTGCTTTTCTTATCTGCACTGGCATCTACCTCTGCATTCTCTTCTTTCTCCCATCCTTGTGTTATTTACTCTAATTATATAATTTGTTCTCAGATGTGCTCTTAGCTTACTAAGGTCTTTGTTCACTTCTTCTTTATCGTATCCCCTCTCCTCCATGAGTATTTTATGCAGTTCCATCAGTTGTATTCCTTTTGGCAGTCCTAGATTTGTAAGTTTTACCTCCAGTGATATCCTTATATCTCTATCAGGAATTACTTCTTCATGTCCTCTCGTTGCCAGGTATATTCTATCTGAAAGGTTGCGTTCTCAGTCATCCTCGAGATAGCATATCTACCATTTGGTATTTGCCTTTTTATTTCTGTTATTCTGCTTTCCTTCAACATTTTTTTTCTCTTTCTCCTTATCTCTCAATTTTGTTTGGTATCATAGTCTTTGTAAATGTTCTTCTTTTTTTTTCTGTTTCTTGGTATGCACAATTGTCATGTTCTTTCTTATTTTTTTCTTTTTGATCTTTTTTTCTGTTTTCTTGTTTTCATTTAGCTTCCCTCATCTTTTTCCTTTTTCTTCTATGGCTTTTAGTTTTTGTGTTTGTTTCCATTGTTTGATTTTCTATATTCTTCTATTGTCAAACTCTTCACTTTTATTTTAGTACACCTGTTGCAAAGTTTTTTAGCTCACGCCTCGCATTCTACTAGAGTGTGTTCTGCGTTATCGTGTGTTTCTTCCTGACAAAATGTACACCTTTCTTTTTCATTTATTTTTTTTAATTTTTTGCAAGAATTTTCCAAATGCTCCGTGCCCGGTCAGTATTTGTGTTGTATAATAGCACGTCTCGGGTTTTTTCTCTACCCATTCTTTTATGTCTGGGATTAATTCTCTTGTCCATTTCCCCTTTTCTCCTGTATCCTATTTTCTCTGCCATCTTTTCATAGTCTTCTATCTTGCTCTTATCTTTGCTTCTTTTTTTTCGTTCCTTCTTTTACAAGTTTTTTTATTTCTATTCTTTTCTTCACCATTATATCCGCGGGAGGTGTTGCCGCAATTACCTCTACTGCCTCTTGTGACACTGTTCTGTAAGCTCTACAAATTCTTAGCGAGCTTGCTCTTGTGGCTCCTCTTACTTCCTTTTTGTTTTTTTTTTGTTTTCATGGCTTCCCCCCATGTTTCTGCGGCGTACAGCAATTTGCTTCTTGCTGCCGTTGCTATTAGCTTTCTGCTTTCTTCTCCTGGATCTCCGTTGTTTGGCATAAATCTACCAAGTTTTCTCTCAATTTCCTTTGTTCCAATGACCGCTTCCTTAACCTGTTCATTCTATCCCTTTACTTCGAGTGTCACTCTGAGGTATTTGATTGTTTTTTCTATGGTTATCTCTTGATCTCCCACCTGTATCTTACCTGTTCCTCTATTATTCCTCTTAGTCGATAGCCATGCCGCCTCAATTTTTTGTGTTGCTAGTTTTAAACCCTCATCCATATTTGTATCATATCAATTGCCAGCTCTAATCTTCCTTTTAGTACTTCTATTTCTACGTCTCTACCTACTACTGCTATGTCGTCCGCAAATGCTGTTATTGACACGCTTTCCGGCATCTTCATTCGAAGTAACTCGTTATAGACAAGGTTTCACAGTTTTGGTCCCAGTGCTGAGCCCTGCGGTACCCCTCTGGTAAGTTTGAATCTTCCCTTTTTGGTCACTAGGTTTCTGTTCTGTAAGTAGCTCTATATAATCTTGATTGTTTTTCTGTTCAGTTTTTTTTTCTTTGCCGCCTCTATGATTGCTGCCCGTAATACGCTATTAAACGCGTTCTGTATGTCCAACGCTATCATTACACAGTGTTGTCTTTTCTTCTGTGTTCCGCTGTTTGCTTCTTTTGCTATTGCTATCACTTTTTCAATAGCTCCTAAGGTTGTTTTTTCTTTGGTAAATCCGTATTGTTCTTTTTCCCATCCTCCTTTTTCTTCTATTTCTTGTTCTATTCTTCGTACAATAACTTTCTTCATTATTTTAACCAGTTTGTTGATTAAGCATATTGGTCTGTATGACGTTGCTTTTCCTACTTCTTTCTTTTTCTCAATCAGTACCAGAGTGGCTTCTTTCCAACATCCTGGGAAAGTTCTTTCTTTTAGGCACCTGTTGATTATTTGAGTTATTTCTATCTCGTTTCCGTCTAAAGCTGCTTTAACAATCTCTGTTGTTATTTCGTCCGGACCTGGTGCTTTGTTGTTAGGCAATTCTAGTATGATCTCTTTGATCTCTTCCACTGTTGCCATAAGTGTTTCTTCTTCTTCTTTTGCTTCTGGTTCTTCTACTAGTTCTCCCTTGGGAAATAGTTTTTTTAATTATGACTTCTTCTTCTTCGTCTTCTTTTATTTTTATTTATTTTTTTTATTTTTTTAATTTATTTCAATATATTATTACAATGTACAGTGCAATAAAACAAAAATACATACAATAGCAAAAGAAACCAGTCAAACAATTAATAAACTTTGATACAAAAAAATAATAATACATATATTTAAAATTAACAAACACCTGAAAATTTAAGCAGATTTCTTTTGTTCTTTCACCCAAGTTGTCCATAACTATTTTGTACGGTTTTCCCCAAGGATCCCCATCTATAGATTCTATCATTTCTTTCCAGCATCTTTTTCTGCTATCCCTAATTGCTTTTTTTAAGATTTTTCTGTCGTTTTTTAGTTTCTCTTCTATTTCCTCTGTGTTCTCTCCTCTTCTTTTCAGCCTTTTGACTTTCCTCCCTGTTTGTATTGCGTTTTTCCTGCATTCTTTTATTTCCTCACACCACCAGTATGATCCTTTTAGTCGGCCTTCCCTGTACCTAGGAATTGCTTCCTCCGCCGCTTTTCTCAATTTTTCTAAGTACATCTCGCATCTTTTCTCAATATTTTTGTTTTCTGTCACTTTTTCTGTTTCCATGTCTCTCTTTATCTTTTCTTTGTCCATTCTTCTTACGTTCCATTTACCTTCTCTCGTGTGCTCCTGTTTTCCTTTCTTCTTTGTATATGTTTGTGTAGACTCAGTGATTTTTCTTCAGTCACGGTCTATTTATTTATTATTTTTGCCATTTCCCACGTTGCTATGGTGATGTCAATATGTGATTTTGAGCTTCCTCTTACAAACGTCGGTTTGTCTCTTTTGTTGCAAATTGTAAGATTTAACCCTGCTATCATCTCCTCTAAGATTTTTCCTCTTAAATCGTTCTTGTAGCCTCTCCATCTCGGTGATTTTGCGTTGAAATCTCTTCCTACAATAATTTTTTTGTTTTTCTGTTTTATTACATTTCTTTCTAATTCTTTTATCCACTCTCGATAGTGTTCCAGATCGCAGTTTGGGCTGATATAACAGCTGTATACTATCATGTTTTGTACTTCTGCTCACACTATTCCTTCTTTTGGTGTTCTTCATCTTTCCACTTTGTCCCTACACTTCCCCCTAGCTAAAATTGCTGCATCTGTTCCTTTGTCTCTTATCCACTTACTATTTAGTTTGTTTTTATTAGATTCACTCACTAGCACTAGGTCTATTTCCTTTCTCTCCGCTGTTGCTATTAGTAAATTGTGAGCCTCTCTTCCCCTCCCTATGTTTATTTGTATATACTTATACATTATGTGATACTATTTTTTCCTCGTGTTCTCTTCAGTTATCTGGGTTGTTGTCCTCTATATTCTTCTTTGTTTTCCTCATTTCTTTTTTCTTTGTAGCTGGACATCTTTTCTCTTCCGTTCTGTGTCCTAATACTTTGCATTCAATGCAGTATTCTTTGTTTCTGCATTCGGCAACCTGATCCTTCCTTTCCGCATTTTATACATAGCGAAGACCTGTCTTCCCCATTGCATTCGGCCGCTACATGTCCTTTCCTCCAGCATTTATAACATTTTCTTTCATTTGCTTTAACTTTCTCTACTCTGCATCTTATGAGTCCTATGTTTATTCTTCCTTCTCCTATTATCTGTTCCGCTTTTTTTTGTCCATTTTGAATATAGCGGTTTGTTTTTCTCTATAACCTTTCTTTATGGAAATTATTGTACTTCCTTCTGTGTTCACTTTGATCAAAATTTCTTCCAGTATTTCTTCCCTCTTAATTTCCGGGCTAATATCTTTGATTATCACCAGTTCTGTGGTTTTGTTGCTGGCTTTTCTTACATTGTAGCCTTTCATTTCATTTTTAATTTTTTCCATCACTTTCTCCGTCTCATTACCCTTTGTAATTAGTAACAACTCCCTTTTTTTTGTTTCTCTTACCTCCTTGAACGTAGATCCTTTTATCTGGGTTTTTACCTGTCTCAGCAAATCTGCATATGTGACACCTTGTTTGCTCACTACTATAGCACCTGTTTCCGTTCCTGTTTTTTTTTTTTCTATTTGTCACCGCTACCTGTCCCTGTGTTGGCACGCACAGTCTTATTTTTGTGTTAGTTCTTTTTCCTGCTATTTTCATAATTTTTTTTGCATCTCTTGCCGTAATTCCCGTTGGTATTGGTATATTTATTTCTTCAATACTTAATATTTTTGTTTTGATAAGCATTTTTTTGATAGCTATTAGTATCTCCTTATTCCCTGCCGTTTCGATTTTTTGCTTAATGATGTGTACTTTTTCCACATTTTTTCCGCTTAGATTTTTAACTATTTCTATATATGGCGTTTCATCTTCTCCTTTTTTCCTTTATTAGTTCAGGGTATTTTATTTTTGCTTGTTGTAAGATTGATGACTAGGTAGAATTGGTATTTATACCATTACATAAAAAATAATTCAAAGAAAAATACAAGAACTATCGGATGATTGCACTAATGTCACAGGCCAGTAAGATTCTCCTCAAAATTATTATGAAAAAACTTAAACCAACACAACAAACCGGATTTGTTAGAGGAAGATTTCCAACCTAAGACAAATCATTGAGCAAGCCCAAGAACAAATCAATATACATGTGCTTTGTTGACTATCATAAAAACTTTGACAATATTAATTGGGAAAAATTCTGGACCATACTACGCAAAATGGAAGTCTCCCATTATCTCAGCTCATTAATATAACAATTTTACAAAAATAGTAAAGCAAGAGTACAAATAGATAAACACCTTTCAAATCCATGCAACATTAAAAAAAAGCAAAAGAAGGATGTATATTATTACCAATTTTCTTTAATATATATACAGAATACATAATGAAGAGAATCCTAGTAAACCGGAATAGAGGTATAGTTGTAGGAGAAACCCCTATAAACAATCTTCGATATCCTGACAAACTACAAACTAAAAATTAACAAGAGCAAAATAAAAATTATGATTATAGACCGAGGCAACAACAATACTACAGACATAGCACATATAAATGGATACAAGGTTGTCAGTCAATATATATACTCGTATTTAGTAGCACTCATTCAAATTATGGTGCCCGCTCAAAAATAATAAACAGAAAATGTAAAATGGCCAGGCAAACGGTAAAAAAACTCTAAAAAACATGGATGGATAGTGATATAACTCTAAACACTAAAAAACAAATAATAAAAACATTAGTATACCCAGTACTACTATATTCATGGACAATTAAAACACAGGATAGACTAAAAATTGATGCATGTAAAATGTGGTGTTAGAGACGATTGCTGCGCATGCCATAAACTGCTCACAGAACCGACATCTCTATTAACAAATATTAAACCCCAGCGACTATCACAAACTGCCTTTGCAAGAATCCTGAATTGTTTTGGCCACATCAATAGAAAAGATGATAACAACCTTGAAAAACTGGTACAGGAGAAAATTGAAGAAAAATTACACTATCAAGACAATAACGAACAACACGATTACTTAAGCAACAAGGGAGTCCAGGAACAGGAAAAGATGATGGAAGATTGTACAAAGAGCGACAGCAAAAGAATAAACCATAATCACAACCTCTCTGAAAAGAAAACAAAAAGAAGAAAAAGAAGATTATGTTTAATACATTTTTGTAAAAGAAAATGCGCTGTTTATACTTTGAACTATGGATTATTTAAATATAAAGCTTGTCTAATTCAGAATATCAGAAACAGCAATTGGAATCAAATTTTACATTTTATAAATCTCTCAAAATGTAGTAAAAATTATTAAATTACATTGATACTTACCAAAATGTTTGTGAGCAATAAGGCAAAGAAAAAGATTTGTGGCCAATGTAGTGAAGAGTAAGTTTTGGAGCAATGGGGTAATGAGAAGTTTGTAGGCGTTGGTTGTTTTTTGTTGCTTTTGCCAAAACCATTTGTTTCAGTCTTAAAATGCGGACCAAACCAACAGCTTTTTGCCTTCACTCGCTTTGTTGATTTGTGCTGCTAAAAGAGGCGGACTGCTATAGCTTATTTTTGGTCCTCAATACATTACAAAATCACTTGTTTGTTAACTTTTAGATTTCAAATACGTCTTAAAACAACAAATCCTAAAAAGGATAACATCTTTCAACAGTTTCCGATTAATTTTTTGCTTGCATGACTTATTTTTATAGACACAGGATTTCAGAAATCTCCACAAAAAAAATTACAAACCGTTAGTTTAGAAAATGTGGTCGTTAATGCAAATTGCCAAAACATAACATGATTTGTTCCTGAAACATCTTCCGAAAAACCCTCATTAAGGCTCTTGCTGTATGTGGGCTCTGGTTATATCCAGCAGAAATTATACACTCCCAATATCTATTCTCTGTCTCTGTAGTTCTGGCACCGGAAAGTTGGTGATCATTTCAATTTAGCAATCTGGGCCAATTACGCCAAATTTAGCAACAACACCTCAGACCCTACTTTTAACATAATTATTGCACACGAACGTACACAAACATACAATGCTGCACATCCCACTGCGCGATAGTGAGTAGTGACTAAAATGGCTTAGCTTGAGGAGTTGAATGTCACTGTTCCGGTTTCCGTCACTGTTCTACTCGTTGTGTACTACGCGTTTAAAAACCATGCGGTTGCCCTGAATAACCCTGTATTAAATCAGAAAAAAAAATTCTAAGTACTCGGTTGATCTATGCAAATATGTCGTATTGACAAGCTGGCAACAATATTCCTTTATCTATTGACGTGGATTTTGAAAATAGAAATAAATTTTCTGCTTTGTTTGTTTTGTATGTTATTAAATTTTTTGAAAATCTCAGACAATTTTGTCAAAAAGATCAATTTTCTGTAAAACGTCGTGCAAATATATTTTTAAATGAATCACTCATTATTATTGACTTGTCATGTCATAAATTATAACTCTTTTAATAGGCATTATATATATATATATATATATATATATATATATATATATATATATATATATATATATATATATATATATATATATATATATATATATATATATATATATATATATATATATATTGAAAATATAGAGAATTTACAGTGTTATTTGTATGAATTGCAGCACTTGCCAATGTTAGTGCACAATGTTCATAATTCTGGAAAATAGACTAATTTGTGTTCTTTCTACAATATAACAATATATTTTACACACAATTAGTTTTTATTTGTTTGTACGCGTTTCTATTTAAAGGTGTTTAAGTTAATTAAAAATAAATGTTTCTTCATAACAGTTTTTAGTTGTTCCAACACACTTTACAGACTGTTCCATTCATGCACACAAGCAAAGTTATTTCTAAACACATTACTTTGTATATGGATCGAAGGGTTTAAGAAAGAATTGGAACAAGTCTTGAAAAATTGTGTATTTTCTAATATCAACATCAACAATCCTTACTAAAGTAATTGAATTCTTAAAAGCATTCCGTCTATCCCGCCTCTATTAAACAATACGTCCTAGCCATAATTCATAACCAATTTATTTTTAACAAAACAATCTCTCAATACATTTCCTAGAAATCATTGGAAACTCTCCGGCCTCGTTCGATATCAATTTGTAACTGAGCGCTTCAACTTCTCCTCGACTTTTTTTTTATTTCTCCTACATACAAACAATCAAAATATTGAATTTTAATTAAATCCCCAAACTCCGAGAAACTCCCAAAACGCAAAAACATTATTCCGAGCATTATTAAATTGCACTGATGTTGTTGACATTTGCATATTCGATTCGATTTAAATTACACTGCACCGTTATATAATACTGTTGCGGAAGTTTGCACCCCGTCTACAGATATGTAATTTAAGTTTCCGGAGAGTGGTTATTATCGTGTTAAGATAGTAGAGAGTGTGTGTAAATACTAGTAGGGCAGATTGTTAGGAAAAGACCATCCCATAAAAATGCAACTTGCATCTTGAAGTGGCGCATCCCCTCGACGCGCCATTAAAATGTTAAACGAGCTTAATATGGATAATAGTTGTTTGCTTCGTGGCTTAGAATGAATAAAGAACGTAGTATATAAGGCTAGTAAATATTTGTCAGTTGACTGCATTCATTTAAACCTCAAAGTAATACTGATTATTCAGCTTATTTATTTTTACTAAAAACCCATTAAAAAGTTTTATGAAATAAGAGCATTAAACAATGTGCCCTCCGGTAAAGAGTATTTTAAAGTTTTTTATGTTGTTGTTGCAGAAATTCAATTCAAACTGGGTCATCCAAAGCCACCAGAATCAGTGTGCAGTCTTCCCTGTGATCTAGGACAAGCTAAGAAGTATGTAGAAGGTGAAAGCTGTTGTTGGCACTGCTTTAATTGCACACAATACCAGGTAAGAAGAACCTCGTTAGTTTACTAAAGTTAAATATAGAGTTAATTTAATGTTATGGACAAACTATTGGTAAAATACATCATTTATATTATTTTTTTTTCGGAAAATATTTGCGATGATATATTAGTTTAACAAGTTAATGCCAAGAAAGTTTTAAGGAATAACAGAAAATGAATTGAAATAACTTTTATTTTTTTCAAAATTTGTTTCTAAATAAAATTAGTTTGATCGAATGTGTCATCGTTGTATCATGCAGTTTGTAAAATCTGTACATAAAGTGTTAAATCAATACATACGTTTGGTTATGTAATTCTGTTAAATTTATTTAGTGTTAATCATTAAAAAAATCACGTGTCGTTTAATCTAAGCAAGATTATCGATTATTTAGTGACTGTTTAATGTCATACATGACGGATATAATGATATGTATTACAGTTTATCAACATAAATCATTATTAATTTTTATTTAGGTCTAATTTACTGTTACATATAATGAAACATAATTCAGTGTTAACATTTGTTTTCTTTTTTGTGTTTTGTTTTGTTTAGTTTTATTTTATTTTATTATTTTTTGTTTTATTTTTTTTTTTTCATCTCTCTCTTTTCTTTTCTTTTTTATTTATTCATTTTTTTATTTATTTTTTTTAACGTATTTATCAAAATAAACAAAAGAACTATTTTATATACCGTATAAAAGTACAGACTATGCACAACCATGTATTTTCAGGCATTTATGCAAACATAATTTGTTTAGTATTTAATTTATTTTATTTTATTTTTACGTATAATGGAACATAACTAAGTCTAACATTTGTTTTATTTTATTTTATTATTTTTTTGTTTCTTTTTTTTTTATTTTTTTTGTTTTTTTTTATTTTTATTTTTTTTTTTATTGTTTTGTTAAACTTTTTTATTTTATCAAACTTTATATGAATAGAGCTAGACATAAAATAAACACAGCTGCTGGGAATAGTGTATCGAGATTTGTTGTAAAAGGTTGTATTGAGGTTAAGTTGAGAGTGAAATAAAAACCAAATTTATAACGTAAAAGACGTGCTTAAAGCAATTATTGTAATCGGAGCCCCAGGAATCCTGGACTATAGACGATTATCACTACTATATAGGGCCACAAAAAAAAGGTTTGTGAGTATAAGGAGCACAGAAGTGCATTGGAGATTTGTACCCAAAGCTTCCGTCATTTTTGCTTGGGTTTGGCTACATTTCGAATGTCAAAATTTTCAAAATTTTACAAAGCATTTATATAAACATTAAAATGTCAAAAGAAAAAAAAATCGAACCAGAAATATTTCAAAGAAGCAAAAAAATTCTAAGATCATCGGAGCAGTAAAGTAAGCACTAACAAGCTAGAAAAACTTTGTCCTGCCGAAGAAAAAGAAATGGAGGAAATTAAACAAATGATGCAACAGATGATAGTGGAAATGAAAAAAAAAAGAAAAATCAAAATGAAAATGAGAAATATGAAGGAGAAGATAATAAAATGAAAAGAAAAATTGGAAGTAAAGACTAAAAAACTAAAGAATAAAATAAGAGCAATGAAAGACAAGCTGGAACGAAAAGAGAAAAGGAACAAGTTTGTAGTAAGAAGAATAAACTTACGAAACCATAAAAAAAAATCATACAAAAAAACTTAAAAATAGAAAACTGGAATAATTACTGCATACTTAGTAGGAAAAGAAGAAAACAAGACGATAATACCAGAAACAGAATTATGGGCTCAAAGACAAGATATTATGAATATCAAAAACTTACTTAAGGGCTCAAATATATACATTAACCATGATTTGACTTTGGAAAAAAGAATTAAGAAAGATAGCAAGGGGCGAAAAGTCGAAGGGTAGAAGAGTATGGGTACGGTACAGAAAATTAGAAATAGTTGGAGAAGTATACAATTGGAGTGATCAAGATCAAAAAGTTTTGAAAGAAAGTGAAAGAAAATCAATAAAAAGAGATGAGAAAAGTTGAAGCCTAACATGCCAGCCAAATAAATCTGGATATGCCAACTGGCAACAAAACAAAAAAAGGATTTTGGTTCTTCCTCTTTTTAATAATTACTGGTATACAAAAAAAATAAATCAAGAAGAAGATGGGGTTAAGGAAAATGAGCTAATCCAAGAAAGAAATATAAAATAATAATTATATAATGCAAAAATTGGAAAGAAGGAAGAAAGAATCAAACAAGATGACTACACACAAAACAGAGAATCATAAGACACAACAAAAAATAAAGAAGGAAACTGATAGAAATAATGAAAGAAGTTGGAACATTTTAAATGAAAAGTTCACAGGAGATGAAATAGGTGAATTTACTTATATAGGAACAAACGGGCAATTAGTAATAGACTATGTAGTTGTGAATAAGGAAGCGTGAGGAAACGTGGAAGATACGTTTAAAGTAGAAATAAGAGTAGAATCAGACTACCGGCCATTAACTGAGCGTAACTGGAGAAATTGTAAAAATACAGAAAAATTGAAAAAAAAAAAGAAAAAGGTAGTTTGGACAGAAGAAAGTATGCTAACGTATAAAAAAATCTAAGAAAAAATAAAGAAAACGGGATTAAATGTACAATAAATAATGAAGGAACTAGAAGAAACAATCAGGAAAGCTGTAGTAAAAAGACATATAGAAGCATAGAAAAAAAAATGAAAAAAAAGCAAATGATGAAACAGCAAATTTATTCAGAAAAAGCAAGTAACCTGAAAGATGTTAAGGTTCAGGGAGATATTTCAAGGAAACAATATGAAAAAAAATTAAAAAAATTAAAGAGAAGAAAAGCTCCAGGTATGGATGTGATACAAAATGAAGCGTGGTTGTATGGTACGGAAAAGTTGATTGGGAGATTGAGTGAGTTAATAAAGTAAGGAAAGGAGAAGAGTTTCCAAGTCAACGGAGAAAAGGTTTGGATGCCCGATACACAAGAGTAGAACTAAAAACTAAAACTTAGTAAATAACTACAAGGGAATAACACTACTGGGTACGGCATACAAGATCTACGCCGAATGAGGAATTATTAAACAACACAACACAAAAAAACTAAATAAAAAATTACTTGTGTGGTGTATAACAGAGGTACAGTATTTTGGTTATCTTGTCAATAACGCTGTTTTCTATTGGTATAGTTATGATATTAAAACTCAGGTTCTGAATGCAAGATTCTGAATCTGTATAAGCATACAGCCGCCCGACCGAATTTTTTTGCGAGTACAATGCCGTAGAGTAATGTTCTTAAAGAATATATTTAACATGGATAAGTAATAAATTTGCGTCTATAAAATTATTCGATTCTGAAAAGCTATATATAACGTAATGTATAGCGTGAATGACAAAAAGCAAAAAAGACCATTACTGAAATTAGCTAGTAGCTCCATATTATTTCAACCGGTTAACAAAGCATGACTAAAAATTTAAATACCAGAGCAAAATGAAAGGCCGCTATCATTTTTTACGCTCGGAAGATATTCTACACACGTCTACAAAAAAAAAACTAAGAAATTCTAGATGCTAGTCAACAGAAACTTGACAGATAACTATACTGAGATATCTAAAAGACCTTCTCACAGCTATTTGACAACACTGATGTTGTCATTAATTTGCAACTGTGAATAGAGTAGCATCGATATACTTGTATATAACCGATAGTCATTTTTTTAAGCAAAAATTATGTATTGGCGGATTATCTCAGACACTAACAAACAAGCCTTGCCCAACCACTTGATATACTTTGTAAAATTACAGGTTCAAGGTCAAATTCTACAATTTAACACGTTTAGTTAAAGTGGTTTTTAGAAATTGCCCAAGCAAAGATTCTAAAACCAAGAAATAAAGATTCAGTAAAGCTACTACAAACACGTTGGTGTAACTCTACCGACAAATAACTTAATATGGATAGCAATAACTTGCAAAAAGACAAAGGTGGCCTTGACTAGTGCTATCTACCACAAACGCAGTGTTGCACTCAATAAAGCTAGTTAATAAGTATTCTTGAAACGCCAGTAAAAATTATTTATCAGAAAGTAAGAGAGATGCTACCTACAGCTAATAGTAATTAAAAAAATTGAAAAACCCTTATTTTGTGTAGACTATTGAAGGCTTAACAACCCTATTGAAAGCTTAAAAATGTATGAGATTTTCAGAAACATTAGCCTTGCAAATGTGTTTTAAAAATTTAACTTGAATGAAAACCGCATATGGCACATTCTGCTCTCTAACCAGGCCTTATTATTTTCAATAAATCTTTCTTTTTTTCTATTTGGTATAATCTATCGAGATTTAAATTGTGATTTAAAACAAGACATTTTTTTAATCATGTAAAATTAATAAATGATGTATTTTATGTAAATTGCATCTTCATCCAGTAAGAGACACATACACGTGTTTCAGAGTATGCACCCATCATCAGTGTGCCTAGCATCTCACTGGTCGAAGAGACAATTTACATAAAATCACAGTAACTATTAAACAATTTATGTTTACTAATGTGTCGAGAGTGTTGACGCAATGTCCCCTATTAGGAGAAACGTTTTTAATCAAATCTTTAATATCATTTTCATTTTCACATTTTGTTCTTTTTTCATTTCTTAAAGTAACACACTTTCAGTTGTTTTATTTTTTAAATTTGTCAAAGTATTACATAGTTTACATCTTGTAACGAACAAAGTATTTGTACGTGTTGCTAAAAAAAAATCAATAACATAAACAATTAAATTGTGCAAAAAGGCGCAAAAACGCGCAAAAAATAAAAACGTTAACAAAAAGTACACTAAATTTGCTGCTAGAATTCACAAAGAATAAACTTTGGACTAGCTTGGAACATAACTAATTTGATGCATTTTCATAAAAATAATTGAAAATGATTAAAAATAAGAGGGGTATCATTTACAATAAATATTTAAAACAACTTATGTTTATTTAGTATTATTTGGTTGTAAAGTACTAATACATACCTAAACAGGAAGGATTCATCTCATCCGATTCAAAATTCACACTTAAACTATTAATTAAGTGCACTGAAAAACACACTTTAAACGTCTCGGCAACAATACTCGTATCTAGTCTCCGCAAGTACCTTGTTTCAACTAGGGCAGAAAAAAGAGGAAAAGAGCTAGGACCTTTAAATAACCGGTTTTAGGTGCTTAGGATAGTTAACTAATCGGAAAAAAATATAACTAATATATAAACGCAATTTAAAATGTTGAATTTATGCCACATTTTAGGTCTGTTTGCCCCACTGTGCGACGTGAGAATGAAAGTCTTTTTGTTACAAAAAATCAACAAAACTTTTGTATGACTTGTAAAACTTATGAATTCTAAAACAGAGTTTACTCTAATAGCAGAAAGAACCATTTTTTTGCTAATAGAAGATTCAATTTACCATGGAATACATTGCTGAATATGAAAGCAAGTTGTTTGATGGATTGTACCATTTACCAGATAAAGAAAATAATGTTGTTACTAGCAAGGTTTAACTGGGCACACGCATAACCACGGATTGGTCTCAAACCACTGATCAAACTGGCAAAAGATTACTGTTACGTGCTACAAAACTAGTAGTTTGTCATCAAATTAAAGACCACTGTAGAGCTGTCAAAACCTTGCCTTGCCACAAAGTAGTACCCACAAAAAGAACCGCTACTTGAAAAAACTTTAATGTAAATTTTGTTATTTGAACTAAATTTACCGGATATGCCTCTATTGGGTGTGACTTGCTGGACCTGGCCTTTTATATTACATGTGACTTTCTAGTGGACGTGATTTCTAGACTAACTATTATGAGAAGATACTAATAGAACCCAGCTGATTGTTTGCATAACAAATTTGTAAAAATAACTTATATGTGCATTGTTGCAATCTGAACAAAGTAAACCAATTAAATTTAAGGTTCGGTTTGAAAGACTTTTTATCAGCTATCTTAAGCTGCTTTTACAGTTTTTTTTTTCTACACTTTCGATATCAATTTTGGAAAGTAGTTTTTTTTTCTGTTATCCACACAGTAAGTGTTATGGCGTTGTCAACATTGTAAAACCGGCGTTTTCCAGTCTTTTCAGTATCACCCTTTTTGTTTTGTTTTTTGCAAAGGTTAAGAAATTTGTCCCTATTCATCTGTCAAATTTATTCAAAAACTGATTTACACCGAATTATAATTTATTATTTTTTTAAGACTTTTGGAATATGTCAGAATGTTGTTGAGCTGGTGAGTTTGAATTTCTAGACTTTTCGTTGCTATTTTGAATACGTCGTCGTTTATATTTTTTACAAGCGACTTATATAAACTAAAAGCAACTTAAAAAAAACTTGAACTAAAGAGAGTTTTTTCTAAGATGTTTTATATTCTTTTGGGTGTTATCAAAAACAAGCAATACTAAATTTAACGAGTAAGCTCAAATTGCTATATATTTTTCTTCAACAAGTGTAACACCAGACAAAAACACGCTAGTCCAATAAATCAAATAGAGATACAAGCTACAGTGAAACAAGATAAAAGACGATTGGTTTTTTTACTTAAAACCGGGATCCACCTTTCAACTTCTTTTTCTTCTGTTGCCTTACACCATGTGCGTTGGCAAATTATCATTTATTGTATAATTGTTAAAGTTTTGTTTATTGCTGCTTGGCATATGTCGTCAAATTTTCTTATTCCGGTCCAGTTTCTGTTGTTCCTGGGCCATGATAGCTGTTTACGTCCGATGCTTCTTTTGCCTTTTATCTTTCCTTCAAGTATGAGCTGGGTAATTCAGTATTTTGGCCCCCTTAGTATGTAACCTAGGTATCTTATCTTGCGTTGCTTTATGGTGTTAAATAGTAATCTGTCTACTTCTGCCCTTTTCAGCACTTGCTCGTTGGTAATGTGGACTACCTATGGGATACGGAGCATTCTTTTGAATGTCGACACCTCGAAGGGACGTAGTTTGTTGAATGCCTGCCTGGCTTGTTTTACCCTACTCTTGTTCTCTTGCAGTGGGTACCATCTGTTGTTTACTAGTGTGCTTAGGTATTTCGTGCTCGTAGTTCTTTCTATCGTTTCCTCCTCTACTGTGATGGACGCCCCTGCCTGATTATTACGGCTTATAACCATAAATTTTGTTTTGGATCTGTTGATTCTTAGTCCAGACGGAAGGTCCCTTTTCTGTTTAAATTGTTCATTAGTAGTTGTAGGTTTTGTTGGTTGCTTGTTATGATCACTGTGTCGGCTACGTATCTTATATTGTTTATTGGAGTACCGTTCACCTTTATTCCGATTTTTATGTCATCAAAGGATTTTGAGAATATTTGTTTGACGTAGAGGTTAAATAGCATTGGTGACATTAGGCATCCTTGACGTACTCTTCTTTTTATTTCGATTTTTTTTGTCGTTAATTGGTTGTTAATTCTAACATTGGCCGATTGTTGTCAATACAAGTTTTGGATTATTCTAACGTCTTTTTCATCTATACCAGTTCTTTTTAGGTATTCGACGACACGTTAGTGTTTGATACTATCAAACGCCTTTCAATGAAGCACATGAGTGTTTAGGCAGAATGTTGCTTCTCGTGTACAGGTGCCACTCTTGAATCCAAACTGAATGTCTCCGCTTAGCCCTTAAAGTTTATTAAATAACCTAGTATATATAATGCGTAGGAATATTTTTAATGCGTAACTCATTAACGAGATGGGCCTGTGATCTTTGCATTTGATTGCTGTTTGTTTTTTGGGAAGCAATATGAACGTGAATTTTAGCCATTTTTTTGGAAGCTGTCTAGTGTCATAGATCTTGTTGTATAGTTTTAAGATTAGGTTTATGTTATCTTTCTGTATTTGCTTGAAGTATTCTTTGTACATATCGTCTGGATCTGGTGTTTTGTTGTCCTTTGCAACCTTAATGGCGTTTACTAATTTGGTTTTTAAAATGCTGGGCCTTGTGCATTCGGCCTGTCAATTATTCTGTGTAGGTTAAATACATCGCTTTTCTCTAGTAATTCCTCTACTTTTTTACATCTTTGCTGCATCCAGAACTCTTTGACTTTTCTGATTGCCCTGCGTATTTCTTTATGCATCACTTTATACTCGGCGTGTTTTTGCTGAGTTTTTAAACTTCTGCGTTGTTCCATCAGCAGCATAATTTCTTGTGTTATTCAGTCCTGGTTTTTGTTGCATACGCTATGATGTTATGTGCTTCCGTTAGCACGTCTTTGAGGTGTTCACATGTGTCTTCGACTGTTTCCAGTTGTTGCCCATCTTTTATTTTTGTGTTTATGTGGTTGAAATATGCGGTTCACCATAGGTTATTCTCTTAGTTTAGGAATGTTGATTACTTTTTTACCTTACCCTAGATGTTTTATGTTTTATTAAACAAAGATGTGTATTTGCTATAATAGGGTTGTGATCCGAAGCGACGTTTTCTCCCGGGTATGCGGTTACTCGTTTGATGTAGTTGCGAAATCTTGTATTAATTAGGATAAAATCAATCTGGTTCGACAATGTTATTGTTTCAATGTTGTGGAGATGTCCAGGTGTATAGACGACGTTTCGGCATTCGAAACCTTGTATTAGTTGGTATGTACTTATTGTTTTGGCAGAACTCTACGAGTCTGACCTCTCTGTTATTTGTAATACCTAGGCTAAATTCCCCAACTATCTCTTCGTATCTACCTTTTCCAATTTTCGCATTAAATTTGCCCATTATTATGTTTATGACTTCCTTCTTGGTATGCTTGAGTGTTGCTTCTAACCATCTGCAGAATTTTTTGCACTTCTTTGCGTCCGGTTACTCCGCCATGGGAGCGTACATTTAAATTATGTTAAGTTTTACTGGCTTAGTGTTAAGTTGTAAGAGCATGATTCTTTCCAAGATTGGCAGGAAATTGTTTACAGATTTCTTAGAGTTGTTGTCCACCACAACAGCCACTCTGTGACTATGATGTTTATCTGTTTTGTAGATGCCTGAGTAATATAGTGTGGTTAGACATTGTATGTATCCCGTTTTTGGGACATCTCACTTTACTGATGCCTATAATATTGACTTGTAGTCTTTGTATTTCTTGCGTTAGATAGATAGAGTTAATTTTTTCTGGTTCATAGAGGCTGTTAACGTTCCGGCCATTTAAAGCCTGCCCGTTACTGAGAACCTCAGTTTGTGTTTGTTCCTGCATAAATGATAATTTGTCCTGGAGAAGTTACGCGTGATGGTTTTCCGTTTTCTTCCACGCCGCAGTACCACAATCATTAAAACTGCTACAGTCATGTTTGTGGATGTCCGTGTGATAAGCGGTTCAGGATCATTTCCTTTTTGCCTCATCCTGGTACTGGAGGTCGCTGCTGCTCTCCTCCAGTGCTAGTTTTGGTATTTTATTTCTCAGGTACCAACCATATCTGGTAGGCATTCCCCTATCCGCCACCTAAGGCGCCCGATGGGGGACTAGCAAAAACTACACAATTATATAAAAATTGAAATGGAATTGCTAGAACTACAACAATCCGGACCAGAGCATAAGCCAAATGCTAGTTACTTCTAAATTATAACGTACTCAGTTGTAAATGTACAAGAACAATATACTTAGAGGACTGCTAGATGTGTATTCTGTACCGCTTGTGACGCGGAAATATATAGCAATCTTATTGGTTGGTCACAATATTAAGCCTGGACACTCATTAAAGCAATGTTAAAACGTCTAAATGCATTTGAGATAAAGGTGTACAGGCAATTACTGAGAATTAGCTGGCCAGACAGAGTTGCAAACAAAGAGGCACTGCTACAAATGAACAAAGAAATAGAAGTGGTCATGTTAATAAAAGACAAAAACTAGAATACTTTAGTCGTACTATGAGACATCGCGAGAGATATGGTATATTACATCTTACTATACAGGAAAAAATAAATAGCAGACAAGGCAACTTGTGGTTGAAGAATCTGATGCAATGGTTCAGCCAGACAACAAATAAGCTTTTTTGAGCAGCTGTAGACAAGGTGATAATAGCCAATATAGTCGCCATCATGCTCCCAAACGATTGTTAAACTATCAATGCACAAGAATTAATTACAAATAAACTAAATTGAACAATAGTTTCATCTGACAACACTGATTTTTATGTTTCATATGATCTAAAATATTGTACAAATTTATTTTTTTTATATTTAGCAAGTTTCTTAATAAAATGATCCACAAACTAATATAAACGATATGTTGTTACATTACACGTAAAATTTCATAACAACATTTATTAACTTGCTTGATTACCTAACAATTAAATTACGAACACATTTTCTCTTTAGTAACCAATTTTAATTATTTCAATTAACACGTAATCCTTTGCATCCTGTTAGTATTATTAATTTAAACCGGTATACACTTTATGAACTAAAATCCCAAATTACCATAACATCATAAATATTTAACGCGAGATGTTATAAACATGAAAACATACCCTTCAGCATTAATATTTGTTTTTTTTTATTTGCACAGGTATTTAGGGAACCGTACGCTTTTGCTTATCAACCATAAATCAGTACTCCAGAGGTAAAATGAAATAAAATATTCTCGCATCATTAATATAAAACAAGCATATAAATGAAAGTTCTTTCATCTCAAACGTAATGCCACCTTTGAGGCGCAAATACATAAAATGCATATTTAAAATTTACAATGTTTCAACTTAATTATCACTTGTTTTCTTATAAGTCTCTAAGCGTGTTATTTTCCAACACAAACAATAATTTAAAATGTAGCCAAATTAAACCACATCGGGAGATATATTATCCGCATTAAACAATCATCAGGTTGAATTGCAACTAGAGACTTTAATTGTGGACGATATAAATTGCGTTGCGGTGAAAGATTACAGAGTTCCTTTACTTTATAACGCTCCAATGTAGGTGCAATTATTTTTATTTAATAGTAGTGTGCACTTTAAATTTAATATAAAGCCGGGTGCGGCTTTACTCAAATGCCATTGTTTTTAACTGAAAGCCTTTAGCTTTTTAATTGCAATGGATTATATAAAACGAGCACTCAAAACAAATAATAACCAAGACATTAATGTGGATAAATATTGTTTATTAAGTGTAAGGGTTTGTTGAGGTCATTTTTATGGAAAATATGAATTATGTAAATTTAAAGCAATGTAGTAGTGTATTAATTAAACTATGTTAGTAAGCATTTTATTTATTTTTGTTAGAAGACAATTAATTTATTCTACAACGGGTAGTGAGAAACTGACATATGTGTTAGGCAGTTAGTTGGATTAATTGGAAGAGATAAACAAATCTGTCCGGAGTGAAATTAAAATGTCGGCAAATTTACCAGACATGAAGGTTGAGCAGGAGATTCTGCCAGCAGAACTGCATGAGATACATTAATTTTTGCCGCGTTTATGTTGCGGAAACGACAATCTTCCTAAAATTATAGACATCTGTCTTCAAAATTGTGGGGCCTACTGGCAAAAACAACAAATTGCTAGTCTGTTCTGAGCACAGTCCACGACAGGCAAATAAAGAATAGAAATATACAGCAGACTTTTGGGCAAACCCATGCTTTGTTTACGTCTAAGTTCTATAGCAACATCTAGACAAGGGAGGTGGTTAGTAAGACCACTTCAACAGCGTTCGCAATTGTTTTTTGTTTGTTTTGGAATCTACCACTGCTCACATGCCATTCCACACTGGCAACTTTAAAAAAGAAGTTTCAACAGTTGCCATTGCACTTTGGCAATCCGAACCAAAAACTTTAATAATATCTTTAAGTTTACCAGCTGCGACTCTATCACCCTCAGATCTCTATATAGAATCGGACCTATAATAATTGACGGCCAACGTGAGACATCTGATTTTAAGGCAACTGTTACTGTATACCCTTTTCTGCTCCTTGAATTCTTAGTAATTCAAGCAGCCATAATGTAAATCACAGCTTCTTTTTGAAAGTCAAGAAGCAATAAAACTTATAAGTTTTTTAATCATGTCAGTTTTTTTAGTTTGATGCAAAACCCCAACTTGACGCACTAGCGGCTTCCTGCTCTTGGGGTAGCAGTTGAACACCTTGTGATGTTGACGGCTTAGATGAGCAGCCGTCAGAGTCCGACAAGATTCAATACAACGGAGAGCGTGTGGTGTCTTATGGGTAGGCATGTGGGTCTGCCGTTTTGTAGAAAATTTGAGTTTACGGAGTTTGTACAAAAATTTACTTAAAAAAGTCCGTAAGTGTAGGAGTTTTTTAGTGTGATTGTTTTGTTCGCTTTACAGGTTAACCAAGAGACAAAAGTTATCTGAAATGGTTTTAAAATATTTAGTTATTTTATTTAGGTGTCAAAAACCCCCCGGGCACAAAGAAATGTTGTTTTTGTAGACGACGTTAAACTAGCGGAAGAGCTAGCTAAGTAGTCGTCCAAAAAGGCGTTGACTGCGGAATGTGCATAATTGCGTTTGTGACACCGAGGTCAAGATTGACCTTTTTTCTAAGGCTGGTAATGGTGTTACATTGAATAACTATTTTTTTAAATACAAACATAGCTTCAGTTATATTCTTTGCTTTTCATTCTAATATAAGATATATAGTTATTGTACTTGATTTTCTAGAAGATTAAACTAGATTGTACTATAACCTTGCTATTGTGGTTGGTGAGTTTTGTTTAGAGCCTCCGGGTACCAAAAAAATAGTATTGCTTTTGTTTTATGGTTTACACGTATTTACTCAAAACTCTTGTAGTAACACTTATGATATGTGGTAAAGGTGCAGGACCAACAAACTTGGAGATGTTTTTTCTGATTTTCGGTCATGATCCGGGAGAATCTGGTATATATATATAGCATATATTCTACAAACTTAGTTTTTGGCTGGCTATTTTCAAGTTTTTCGTGGGTGTTCTTGCCTTCTGTAGGCATAATAATTAGCGGCGGCTAAGTATTTACGTATTGGAACTTTGTTATTGGGTGCTTGGGGTCGGCTTAAAAAAATTGATTTTGACTGTGACCTAAAGAGGTCTTAATTTGTAGGACGTTAAACGACGCCAGGAAACTGCCGAATAAGTGGTCTAACCAAAGTGTTGCCAGTGCCCATAGCAGGGACTTCTGTTTCTCGGGATTGTCCTTGTGGTCGATTTTTGGCAGTCTCTAGGTGTTTTTTTTTTTTTGTTGGTTTTAAGAAATATTTTTTTTAATATTTTTTTTTTGTTATTATTATCCAGGTATTTGCTAGTTTACTTAAATTGCACTGTCGTTCCTTCAAACATAACATAACATAACATCGGAGTTAACCAGGTTCCCAATAAGTAATTGACTTCTATGCAAGAACATACGGTGGTTCTAGTCTTTGATTATCTTAGTGTTGTCAAGGATTTTTGTTCGCTTTAGGTTGTAATCTGTCCAGTAGAATTTTCTTTTTTTATGTCCAGGAAACTAACATTAAATATACAAATATTAAATATTAAATATTTTATATACAGTTTTTTTTTTGTTGGCAGGATAAGTTTAAAGGTAACAATCTCTTTGTTATACTCATTAATTGATTCTGTCTAGTAGATAAGTTGTCGTAGATGCTCGCTCTCGCTGACGCTTTTCTGAACAACCACTTGGACGGATCTAGTGCCGTTTCAACGCCGATCATCAACACAACTCCCGGTTGCAACTGGAAGTGCTCAAACTCAGGAGGCTCGACCAGCAGGTTATCATGAGTTAAATTTTGTTTGCTTTGTTATTGGGTGTTCGGGGTCGGCTTAAAAAGATTGATCCCGGCGGTGACTTGAAGAGGTTTTAATTTGGAGGACGTTAAATAACTCCCAGAAGTTGTTGAATGAGTAGTCCGATTGAAGTGTTTTTGGTGCACTTAGTAGGGACAATTCCTGTTTCTCTTAGGACCGTCCTTGTAGTCGATCTTTGGCAGTTTTTAGCAAGCAAGTTTGTTAGTAAGGGAAGGGGAGTGGTCCCTTTGCCCAACGACAAACTTAGACCACTTCCCTTACTAACAAACTTGCCAGCTATCACAATTTTTTTTTTAACTCACAAGTATTTTGTTGGAGCTTTGACGTCCGGGGCTCAAAGTGATATGTGCGGAGAAAATCGGTTAAAGTATGGCCGGAGGGGCCATGTTTCAAAGAAGTTTTTTTTCTTCTTTATGGAACGCCTGCTAACAATGCTCCTTCTTACGCAAAAAAGCTTGAAGTACTGTGTTTAAGAGTGAGATGGCGTCTAGAAGGTAGCTAGTTGTCTTTTCTCTGGGATGGCTACGGTGGTCCGATTCTACGTGGAACCCTTGTGGCAAAAAGACTCTTGAATGTTTTAATCTCGGGATCCGGTGGTTTCTTCCATCTAAGCTGGTGTTTTGGGGTTCATCATTCATCATGGTTGCCGGCCCTACCCGAGCTGCTTCTTTTTCTTCTTGGTGCCGGTCTGCGGTTTTTGCCGGCGACCATGACTGTTAGGAATTCAACGTCAATTGCTGGTCTGATTACTTTTCTGTCTTCTTTTCATTTTTTGTTTCGTGTTTTGTTGGCTTTGACAAGTTTTTGTCTTCCGTTGAACGCAGTGGTCCGGTTTGGTAGATTTGTGTTTTTCTTTGGTCATATGTGACTACGTGCTGAGGTGGGAGTTGCATTATTCCATCTGTCTTTTTTGCTTTGTTGTTTTCTGAGTTTTTGTTGAAGGAAACTAGTTTGACGCTAATGTGACAAACAGGTTAATTTAGTTAAAGTTGGACGGTCTTTTGCTTCTTCTTCGGGGTCTTGTTTGGTGTATTCTTTTGTTGGTTTGCAAGAAACAGTTTTTTTTTTCTTTTCTTACCTGTTTTTTGGTCATCATTGTCCAGGCATTGGCTACTTTACGTAGATTGCACTGTCGTTTCCTTCAGACAAACGGAGTTAACCTGAAGTTGAGCCTTAAATAATGTTTATCGACTAGCTTCTTGTTGACACCGTGACACGGTGTCTCAGAACTGACTGACCGTTTTTTGCTAAGTTATTAGTTCTTTTACGTTCCATAACTATTTTTTTATCTGCATATCTGCAACGTTAGCCTGCTTAGGATAATGTTGTTGACAATAAGTAGTCGGCCTAAATGTTTCAGGCCATGGTGGCTTGCAGTCTTAGTGTTGTGGTACTACTAGATTAATTTTTAACGTGCGCTGGAAAGTTTAAACAGATAGTTATGTTCAACCATAATCCTAAAGAATTTTTTTTTTTGGTCTTCATAATAATAACAAATGTCTATGCCGGGCATTGCTCCAGTTGTATCCTATATTTTTTGTTAGTGCCAAACAAGTTCTTGGGTTTTATTTTCCTAGTAAGTGTATGGATACATTTTTGGGTCTGTTTCCACTGTACAAATGAGCTTTTTTGGTCTTTAAGTTAGTAACCATTGTCTATGTTGGACACTGCTACAGGATCATCTTGTATTATATGGTAGTCTAGGATGATCATCTGGGTTTGTGCACACTCCGCTGAGATTTACTCATGTTTTTAATTAAAAACTTGACTTTATTTTGGAATTCCTGGATAGTGCATCGGGCAATTGGTTTAATAATCTGGTGCAATGCTCAACCATAAATTTCTGCAGCAGCAAAAACCACCATGTAAACTTGACTGTGGCATCTCTGAAATTTGCTAGCTACTCCAATGCTTGATTGTCCGTTCTTAATGTTAACAAAAAAATATTCTAGTACGGCCGATAGTATTTCGCCGCTCAAACTATGGTTAAGTACTTCTATGCATTGGAGTAAACTTGCGTTGAGCTTAAGTAAACGGGGAGCTTCTATAAGAAATAACATAGCGTTTGTACTCCTTCCTTTTGGTAAAACACTGCTACTACCCTAATGTCACAAACATCCGTCTGTAGAATGAAACCGAGGCCAGGTTGAGGTTTTGCTAATGTCAAAGTTTTCACTAAGCGGTAGACGTAATTGGTTCTAATTTTACACTTTTTTAGTTTGCATCCATAGCTCATGTTCTTGCAATCTTTCTAGGATCTGCTTTAGATGGTAGAGATGCTTGAAGTGACACATTACATGAAAATGTCGTCAAGATATACCAGAACTTTAGACATTAATTTTTGGATGGACGCCGACATATTCTTAAAGCAAAATGACATATTTTTCAATTTGAACGTACCTTTATCGGGGACAAAAAATGATGTAAACTGTTTGCCAGTTATCAAAGATCAGGTCAGTTTAGTGACAAACTTGGCGTTTCCAAAATCTTTGAACGTTTTTGGGAACCAATTTGCTTTTTGTGGCCGCGTTCAATTTTAAAGTCGACGCAGAAGCAAGACAAACTTTTTACAATTTTGTTTGCCAGCATGTTTTGTATCTGTTTATAGATCACCTCATTTCTTTTTAACATTGTATACATAGAAGAAACTGATGAGTTCAATACAATAAGTTGTGGTCTTGGCAGGAATCGGAATTACTTGTTCTTCAAATATTATTTTGAAGTCTTGAATAAACTGGTCTTATTTTTGGGGATTGAGAAAACAAGTTTGTAATCATCTGTTTTTTATTGTAGCCGTTGTTGAGACTAGAAAACATGTTTGGGAGTAGTCAATGATTACATCTTGTTCCAATATATTTTATAAAATCTACTGCGTTGCCAATTATGACAATGATGTTTAACATAGCGTAGATTGGAAATACTAGCTACAAAACAACTTTAAAAAAAAATTATTACTTTTAATTTTTTTTTAAAGTTGTCAACCTTCCTTTATATTAAATCTGAATTGGTTCTATACATTGTTAATTATTATTAGAAATGTAACTTGAATACTTGATTAATATTATTACAGTTTTATTACGTAAATATGCCTTTTATAAACAATAGTATAACATTTTATTAACCTACACAGGGGTTGTGTAACAATCATAGTGTATATGGTGTGAAGGCTCTTGTATGATGATGTCGTTATTTTTAACGATAGCTTGTCTGGCCTGGATTGTTTGTTTTTTTTTAAGACGACAATTTGTTTAGTAAGTGAAATGTATATACAATGGAAAGTTTAAGGTTGTTCAATATAAAATTCCCCCTGGATGAGCGATAGACACGTTTAAAACCTTTGAAGGGCAATTTTTATACTTTATTATAATCCTAATCTATTTATTATTATAAATATTTTTTTGTTATGATTATTATTAATATTTTTATTTTCAATTTGTTATTAATTGTTTAATTGTAATTTCTGAATGTCCCAATATTACCGAAAGAGTTTATAATAGCAGATTTTTATAAGACAAAAATCCTAATACAATTATGTTGAGACACGTTTTCAATCTAATGCTATTAAAGCTTCGCAAAAATTCTTTTGTGCGATCAATTTATAAATTCTACTTAAAATAAAATTAAATGAGTAAATATCAACATTCTTAATAAAATCAGTTACTAAAAAGTAATTCAATTTATTTTATTTATTGCTTTTTTTTAACTGAATGACCATCATCTTCTTTTGCAAGCGCAATTTTCATATATTATTCTATCTTACTTATTGTAAACATAAGATAATGATTAGTGGGCAATTATTATTAAATTGAAATAGGTTTATCTATAAAAAAAGTTTCCCACTTGAAACTATATTAAATTTACCTTTCATAAAAAAAATATACGTATAGATTGATAAAAAATATGTATATGTATTATTCTATGTTTTCCATTGGGTTATTCAAATATATTAAATAATTCATCATATTTTTTTATCAAATGACTATTAATATATTCATATATGTATACTATTTTTATTAAAGTTTCTAGAATAAAGCGCTGGCTATCATTAAATTATATTTAATGTTATGATACAAGTCTCTCAATACATAACCAAGAATTTCCATAATATTACCATAACGCCAATCTCGATTGAGTTGAGTTTAGATTTGCGGTATCGAATTATATCCATATGAATTTATTCATTTGACTGGAAAATTGCGCTTGATTAGTTCGACATTTTTTATAATATCAAAATGTAAAATTATTCTACCTTATTACATCGTCATTTTTATTTCCACACTCGTAAATCAACTTGAATTTTCCAGCAAATGCGGGCGGGTACTATAAATTGGGTGACTTAGTTGAAAAATCTTTACCCACACGTGCTCCACAAATTATTAATTTTTTCATATTAGAAAAAAATAACAAAAAGTGTCTACTGATATATTCCCATAATCGCAAATAATAAAAGGAAATTGAATTTTTATATCATAAAAAATCCAATACAGTTTTTATTATTATAAATAAAGTAGTTTGTACTGAAATTAACATGTCTGCTTTGTGTGTCGGTTTTATTAAATTTATAATACAGCAGGAATTATAAACAATATGTCGGTGCAATATGTTACTACACAAGAATATGTTACAAAATGTTAGCTTTGCTTGTAATGTTGGTGAGATTTACTTAATGCGCTATGATTATATTTTGTTTACTGCATGCTAAGTAATTAAATTTTAGATTGTTTCGTTTTGTGTTTTACTTTACATCGTATACATGTTTATTTTATATTTGAGTTATAAAATGAATATCAAAGGTTAAACAGCATTAAACAAAGTGAGTAACTGCTAACTTTCTATGTTTGATTAAAGAAAATACAACTTTAATTGCAAGATTTTCTATGACGAGGATGAATTATGATTTGTAATATAGTAAAATAATATTAAAAGTATGTATGGTGAGGTTTGTAACAGTAAGTAGTTTTGCTGATAAACAACAAGTTTTATTGCAAGGAGAGATGTAAACCAAATTTGTAGAGTCGGCAAACACAATTTTGATGTAAAGTAAAGTAAAAGGCCAGAAAATGAGAAAAATCTTTCATGTTTGCATTGAACGTAGGATTTCAACCAATAACGACAAATTAACACCAAATAACGTTGCAAATTAACACTTCTTCTTCTTATAGTGCCATACTCGCTACGATCCAACGCAAAATTTTCAATAAAATATCTGGAACATCAAAACTGATGATAAAAATTAGTTTCACTTAAAACTAATTTAAAAAATGGCCATTGTCAAAAAACTGTGCTGTTTTCTAGAAATTTGCATCCGGCTAACGGAATGTAAGTTTTTTTTTCTACTTTTTATGAAAAACCTATATGATCGACAATTCACAACAACTCTAGCTAAACCGACGCTAAAACACAATAGGGGTGCCGTATTATAAAAGAATAAGACACAGATATTGTACGAGGGGCACTGCTAAAGTTTGCAGAATCAAGTATTGCCTGTATTGCCAGCGTTCTGCAATTGTCATATTCATAAAATTTGACGTTTTTCACTTATAATTCAATTGACAGTTTGATTTCAAACTGCTCGGTTTCGTTTCAACAAAATTTAACGAGAGAAATAATTGTGTGAAAAATGGAATTTTTTTATGATTTTCGATACGGTTAACACCGCAGCAATGTGTGGAAAAACTTAGTTTGTTATTTGGGGATGAAGCACCATCCAAAACTATGGTTTACAAATATTTCGCAGAATTCAAGGGTGGAAGACCAACGTTTAATGACGATCATTGCAAAGGTTTTCCATGCATCTCTGTTGCGAAAAATATTGATGCTGTGCGTGAAATGATTTTGTCAGATTGGCATGTGACTGTTATAGTGAGATAGAGGTATCTTTAGGCATTGCAGCGAAACAAATTTTTACGATTTTGCACGATCATTTGCATGTCAGAAAGCTTTGCAGTCGTTGGATCCCACACAATTTGAAAGAAGAGCAAAAACAGACACGTGTCAAGTGATGCAAGGAAATGCTAAAGAAATTCGAAGGGGTTGTTCAAATTTGGTATATAACATTGTAAAACAAATCTTGGATATATTCATATGAGCCTAAAATTAAACAGCAATCGACTGTATGGGTGTTTCAAAATAAACCTAAACCCACAAAACTAGTGCGTTCACGAAGCGTTTCAAAAAGAATGATTGCTTGTTTCTTTGAAAAACGGATCATGTTGCAACTGTTGCATTAGAGGATCGAAAGACAGTTAATGCTGACTGGTATACTTTAATTTGTTTGCCGGAAGTTATTCCTGAAATTAAAAGGAACAACATAAACCGGCAAATCATTGTTCATCATGGCAATGCAAGCGCTCGCACAGCACGACGAACTGTAGAGTTTTTGACCAGTAACAACATCCAATTAATGACTCATTGCCTATATTTGCCTGATTTATCGCACAATGAATTCTTCTTATTTCAACATATTAAAAATAAAATACATGGCGAGCGTTTTTCATCGCCTGAAGAGGCCGTTGAAGCATTTAAATCGCTTGTTTTAGAGATACTTGCGGCAAAATTGTTTTGAAGATTGGTTTCATCGAATACAAAAGTGTATAGATTTTAAAGGAGAATATTTTGAGAAGCAATAAAGCAATTTACATAACGTAATTTGTATTTTGCTTTACATTTTCCGCAAACTTTGGCAGTGTCCTTTGTATTGTGACCACTTTAACTTCCTATAAAGGGGGAAAGGTGAGGTGGAGACAAATAATGCAACATGATTGCAATAATAATACGTTTATTCAAATAAACTAAACTAACCTAACTAATAACTAAACTAATAATATAAAACTGTTTAATTTTGAACAAAGTGGAGGTTGGAAAGCGGGAGTACGATCCAATGTTAGAAGGAGACTCGGATGAGCCATCTAAGCATCCAACATTGAATAAATCAATAAACATTGCCAGGAAACACGTATGTGCTATTTAGGCAAGCAATGCTTAGTGATGAGAGGATAGTAAAGGTTTAATGTTAAAGGGAGACTCGAATGAGCCATCTAAGCGTTTAACATTAAACAGGTTTTTCAAACATTACCAGGAAACACGTATGTGCTATCTAAGCAAGTAATGTTTGACAGTAGGGTATGGGTAAGGTGGTGGTTCGCGCTGCTCGGCTCACCGTAATTATACTTCTGCTGAAGCTGGTCTGACTCTGAGGAAAGACTGCCGCTCTTGTGATGGGTTCGCAGTTATATACCCAGTTCTGGAGCGGTGGGGTCTGCTGTTGTCATCTTCCGCCAATCCCTGCTCTTTGTCCTACGTCACTGGAGTGGGAGATGAAGTGGGAAACCTTGTGCGCGCTTCGTCCGTTTGGAGTAGGGGAACGTCACGCGCCGGCTTCATTTGTTGCAGTGGGGGAAGATCGCGCGCAGCTCATCCGGTAGAATATGAGGTAGCGCGGGGGTTTTAAGTTGTAGTAATAATATGTTATTACAGTATTATATGCTAACACACGATTGACAGAACGTCAACAGAAATACAATTTCTACGGATTTGAGACAACACTAGTAAAACTTTGAAAACCTAGTAATTGTTGAAAACATGATTTTATATAGTTGGCTGTTTTGGGACAGTTATTGCCATTATGTTTAGATCTGCATTATATGTTGATTATGTTTGCTCTAAGCCATTAACGTTAGTATCAGAACATCTTTCTATTCAGTTCAGTTTAATGTTGTTTGCACAAGAGCGCAATAACATTTTAGTGTTAACTTTGATGTCATCTTGGGCTTAGGTTGATTTTTATTAATCATAGGTTGCTTCCGTTACCAAGGACTATGGATGTATTATCAGTATGCTCATTTGACCAAGGACTTTTTTTAGGTTTTCACTTCTGTTCCCATACTGTGGTTCACTTGTTTTCATCTTGACAGATTTTACTTTCTTCTATATATGAAGATTTACTATAAAGTATAACAATTACTTCTTTTTATTATAGTGCTGTGCTTGCTATGAACGTAGACGGCCCACTCGTAAGACTTACAGTTTTAACGTATAATCTGAACCATATTACTTGAGGGGCTTACTATGAAAATACTTTGATGGTTTGCCGTTTCATGCTAACAGTCCTTGCACTGGACCATTGCGCTACTGTTGTTACTATTGTTTTGTACCTTATCAAAGGTTGGCTACCCTTATGGCAGTTCTAATTTTTAAAGCAGCAGCACAAAATAGCAATTTGGTGCTTTAGCCGTACTAAACTAAAAATTCTTCAGCCACGTCAGTCGTCTACAATTTTGTTGCTTTCTATTTTTTTCATGTATGACTAACTGTAACATTTAGCATTTGTTGTGCTGCATTATTTTGTCAATTTATAAGATGCGATGCAGGCATCTATATGTTCACATTTTAAACGTTTCTAGTTTTTTCTGCAAGTTTATCGAGCAGTATAGGGAAGATATTAGGTTGTTTTGTTATTAGCATAAATTTTGTCTTTTTATGTTCATTTTCTGTATAACTTGTGTCATCTGCATATCTTATGTTGTTGATTCTATTATTTTTGCTCTCTATTGCATTCTGTAGCGCTTCTTGTAATATTGTTTCCAAATAAATATTTAAGAGTTTTTCTTCTTCTTTCAGCCTTATTCTACATATTTTGGCTCTAATTTTTCCTGGCGGTTTCCAGGATGTTGACATTTTGTGGTTTTTTTGTCTTTCTTTTTGTGTCTCTTGGGCGCCTTCTTACTAGTCTGTTTGTTCATCTTGAAAGATCTTGTCTTGCTATATGACTGGCCCACTTACATTTCAGTTTTATTATTCTTTCTAGCACGTTAGTTACTCGTCTTTTGGATCTTTTTATTTTAAACCATGTGGCTTAGACTGACTTCTAGCATAAGCTTGGTTTATTTCTTGTTGATTAGTTGATTGTCTGTAGTCTTACGTGTATAAATGCAGTTTCAAGGCCAAATGTAAGCACTAGTAAAATACACGTTTCATATACTTTTCTTTTTAGATTGATTGAAAATACCCTTGATTTAAGTATGGATCTTATTTTATCAAATTTTGGTTGTTTGTTTTTGTTTTTATGCCCTGATCTTTTGGCCCAGGTGATTATTTATTGAACTGCTGATGACATGACTATATTGTCCACAAATCTCATACGATTGAGGTATACTCGTCGATTTTAATTCTTTTTTCTTTCCAATTTACGTTTATAAACGTTTCCTACAGTACCGGCGGCGGTGAACAGTTAGGAAAGATTGTGTCCCGCTGGCGTACTCCCCTCCTTTCTTTATTGGTATTTTCTCAGTCTTGCCGTTTTTGTGTATTATTTGGTGTATAGCTTTGCTTTGTCGTGTGTATCTTATCTCTTTTTATAGTGCCATACTCGCTAGGAGCGTCGGCACTCTTCTCGTATGTTTGTGGTGTGCGATAATAGTTCCACACAAACATACGGGACTTACAGTTTAACGTGGAATCCGAACCACACCGCTAGAAGAGTGTACTAGGCAAATACTTTGCAGGTTTGCTATTGCTTTGCAAAGAAGACGACCTCATCAAAATATATTTGACAAATTAGATATTGCCGCTGCCGGGAATCAAACCCGGGCTGCCTGCACAACTGTCTTCGCACTAGACCATTGTGCTACGGTTGCCTCGAATGTATCTACGGTTGCCTAATGTAGTACCAAATCAAATTATTTTTGTTAATTTATGAAAGAAATGTGGTACATTATATTTGTTTGTTTTCTCTACCAAAGTCTTCAGAGTCTGTTGTTACTATTTTTGTGAAAAGTTTATATAAATGTGGTAGCAGGTTTATAAGTCTATAATTTTCAATGTTAGTTTGGTTTCTTTTTTTGTGTAGAATGGTGGTCTTTGCGATATGCAAGCTGCGTGGTATTGTCCTCTCCATAATGCATTTGTTTAATAACATTTATACACTTTCTTGTAGGTCTTTTTTTCCTAAGCTTTAACATGTCACTTGTTATTTTGTTTTTGCCAGGGCATTTGTTGTTCTTTATCTGGTTTAGCGCAAGTGTTAGTTTGAGTCGATTTACTTCTGATCGCCGTTTTGTATTTTTTGTCTCTCCTTATGCTTTTACTTATGTGTTTGTTTAGTTTGAAGAGTAATGCTTTTTAATTCCAATAGATAGTACCAATAATACCCATATCTCTGTCATTTAGTATTTTTATTACATTACCATGTTTCACTTTGTTAAAAGCCTATTTATAATTAATGAAACATACATCTTGATTCATACTTTGACAACTCTGCACTAGCATAACGTTGATTTATTAATATAAACTTTTGTTATTATCCTGGGGTAACTTTAAGGTCCTTTTTGAAAATAACTTAAAGAAAGCATTATAAAATATGTTTTGCCTTGCACTTCAACGCAACAGTTTCCAATTATTTTACTGGTTTTACTTTGTCCTATTTTTGTATTAAAGTTGTCTAATATAATATTTATTTCTGTGTTCTTTGTTGATGTACGTACACATTTAATTTGTTTATGAAACTTCTTAATTTTATCATTATTTTTATCTACAGTCGGTGCCTACACTTTGATATTATTGAAGTTTAAGTTTAGTTTATTAGTTTACAACACAGTCTACGTATGCTACAAAATTTTTGATTGATCGGTTAGCTTCTTGTGGCAAAAAAGTTGCAATTCCCTGTCTATAATTATCTTTGTCATTTCCGGCGTAATAAATAGTGTGTTCATCGTATAAGCTTTGGCTTAAAACACAACTCGCTATACCTAGAGTATCGATGTCTACTGTAGTATTTCTCGTGTGGCATTTGCCAGTTTTCTAAGTTCAAACATACTTCAGACGTTTCAAATTTCTATCTTTTGGTGTTTGTCATCAGTTTGGACCTAGAGATTTGTTGCACCTGGCCTGCCCGATCTAAGAGTCGTTGGTACTTAAGGCTTTTTATAAATTTACCTGTCATGATAATTGTATTATGGAATTATTGGAATGAGGTAGTTTTCCTTTGCTTTTCTCATTTCTTACTGCTAGTGTTGATTGACAAATGTACTAAGATACGCTACCCAAGATATATTGTTCATGACAAATAGATGGCGTATACACGTCAAAATATTAATCAAATTATTTATAAAACTCCGATGTTTGGCATAAATTTCACTAATGTTGTGAAGTATTTTCTTACTTTTTTTTGCAGTTGCAAAGGCCGATATTTTAAGGCTTATGCTTGTGTTACTACCGCACGAGCTGACTTTGAGTATCTACATAAAAATACAAATATATCCTATCGCATCGTTAATTGAAAGAATGGAGGCGCTGTAAATACATATAGACAAGGTTAAATGGATACTAATCAAATATATTAGACTAACGTTCTAAATTAATAAATGTCATAATTTCTGAGAAAAAAAATTGCGGGAGCTGGAGCTCAAACCTGTGCCGAGATTTGAGTTAGGCGTTTCACCAAACTGAGCCATTTTCCGGATTTTGGGGCATTAATGTCTTTCTGACAAGTTTTGCATTTCAGCCGTTTTTTAGCCTGATTTTAAAACACTTTTTCCACAATATAGTCCAGATACTTTATTTATTGACTCTCCACTAGTTCAACCGCATTATGTCTTAAATGAGTTACAAGTATCTCTATTATTGCCAATGTGGCCGCGATTACCATATAGTCCCTTCAAGTTAGACAAAAAATCGACGTTTTAGAAAAATTTTACCCACAACTTAGCGACCTGTATACTTAGGTGTATTTGGACAGTTTGAACCTAGCGCACGCATGAAAAAGAGTGGTTTTGGAGTAAAAGACATATTTATATCAATTTTTGCGTTTTTGAATAGTTTTTTTGCATTTTTAGCGAAAACTATGCGTTTTGGGCAAAAATTACTTCTATTAAAAGTTGTATAGCGAAAAATTTCCAATCAATATAGGAATTTAAATTTTCTTATAATTTTCCGTTTTTCCGCTAAAAGACGCGAAAAATAAAGTCGCCATTTTGGACGCTCTGGCGGGCAATGCACGCATTATTGAAAAAATCAAAAAACCTGTATTGATCGGAAATTTTTTGCTCTAAAACTTTGGTCTCTTATAATTATTCCAGAAAATGCATAGCTTTGGTTGGAAATCCAAAAAATCAGCAAAAGATCACAATTCGCAACATTTTTTAACACTCTTTAGCGGAAAATGATTTTTTACCAAAATGTATAGTTTTGGCTCTAAGAGCAAAAAAATTAAATATATATTTTAATTTCCGCGCCTGCTAGCAAAAAACAAAAAATTATAGAAAAATTTAAATGACCTATATCGATTGGAAATTTTCCACACTACAACTTTTAATAAAGATAATTTTTGGTCGAAATGCATAGATTTTGCTAAAAATGTAAGAAACCATTAAAAACGCAAAAATTGATATATATGTATCTATTACTCCAAAACCACCTTTTTCCATGCTAAGTGAAAATAGTCTTCAGACAGTCCAAACACGGGTCGCTGCGGGTAAAGTTTTTCTGAAAAATATCTAATTTGAAAGAACTAACAATGATTTTTTAGGCATTGGCAAAACCAAAATTGCTTAGTGGTTTTTTGTTCCAGTTTGTCTACAACTTGTTGGGACCAACGGTTTATTAAGTGACTTTCAAATCACACCGGTAGATAAAGAACAAGTTTTTATTTTGTCAAATTTTGGGAATCAATTCCTTTATTGCATTGTTAAAACTTTTACCTTTTTTCAGAAAAGTTATTTTGATTTTTTTTATTCTACATAATTTTTTACATTTCATTTTGAAGTTGGTTCTTTGATTGATATTTATACTTTATGTATTGGTGATAGCTTTAACATTTTTTTTATTTTATGATATCATCAGCAATGAGTAATGTGATACACGTGATTTTATTTTCTTGTTTTAATAATATTAGGCGTCTTTCTGCGCTCTATTTGAGTATTAATCTTTTTCCACTATGCACGGTATAATATAGTACGTATGTACGTATCTATTTGTATGTTTAGGGAGACGTAGCAGCTATAATATTTTCTGTTTCTATGGAAGTAAAGGCGTCATTTTTCTAGCTGTTTGCTACCTTAATCTTATTACTGCGAACAGCAAAAGATGCACCTTCTCAAATATTTATATACCTATCTGCATATCCTACTGTATCTACTAGTTGCAAAAATTTTGTAGTTAAGTAAAATTTTGAATCACAGTTACTATTTGGTTGCATTAGTAAAAAAATGGAATCCTAAAATCACAGCCTCCATTTTGATGATACCTAGAAGACATACCCGTATCTACAGCTACTAGTCAGTCAACCACCTGGCTTATTTTAGCGTTATAATCTTCAAGTAATGGCCCCTAGCTTAACAGAGAACGTGGCTCATGCAAATATGACGTAACAAAATCATTTGGAATATAAGAACAAATATCCGCAGTACAACTGTACAAAATCCTCACCTACATTATAAAAAAGTTGAAGCAGAACTCGTAAAATTACCAACAAGTGGCTAAAACTAACCAAAACGTTAGAGAAAGAAAAAATTGTCTGGGCGGCTGTTGGCTACAGTATTGTTGTTTCTCTCTCTGCTAACAAGCATGTGCGCGCCTCGTTGGAACGCTCAGTCTTGGCTTTTCAACCGTTGAGAATAATGTTGAACGCTACCGTCAAATGCAAAGTTTGCCAAGTTTTTTAACGGAAAAGATGATAAACGGATTGAAATTGAAAGTCGTGCGTCGGAGTCAAAAACGTGCATAAGTAGTGTACTAAATTTTACAATAAACAAAAGAGCGGGAGACCGTCAATTTCTGACAAAACAATTGCAAAAGTTGATAAAACCATGCGTAAAGATCGGCGCATATCTTTGCATAATCTCTACGTTTTGATTTTTGAGATTTCCCAAAGCATCATTTTCAAGATTTTAACGGAAAAGTATGGCAGGGAGATGGTACAACATGGGCTTACAAAAACTGTCACAGCGTCTACAAAAAACCTTTAAAATGATGTACATTTTATAATATAAATAAACAAATTTAAAAAAAAAATAAGAGTCCTTACTTTTGAGATCACCCTCGTATGTTGCATTGGCGAGGATTATTGTTTTTTTCTTTTATTAAAGACGACAAAAAATTACATTAACGGTTTTTGTTTTTCTATATAAAATAAGTTATTTGAGACGTGCTAACCTTCAATACAAACGGCTGCAAATATAAAAAGATCCTTCAAAAACTTAACTAAATTTATTCATAAAACTACTGTCAGAAATTCCAAAACCCGTCCGGTTAGAGCAGAAAACTCTTTAGGATTATCATATACATTTACAACAAAACACGCAAAACGCCAATGACAAAGACTCTACAAAACTATGAACAAGCTCCACTCTCAAGCCAAAATGGATCTCCAGAGCTTTATGTTAAAGATGCGTTTTCGGTTCAGTCATCTATGGCAAAAATGGATTGCAATCTACTATTCTATTTAGCTGAGGGTTTGAAGCACATTAAAAGAAAGATTTTTTGGAGGCCTCTAATGGTAACACCACTTTTAGTCTTGGTGCTCATTAGATGCTAATAGCATATTTTCAAAATCTTCATTTCTGCGTGCCACTCCATTGGTACATTTTTTAGATATCTGATTCTTTCAACCATTATTAACCAATTAACTAAATTGATAAATAAAAAACTTAAAAAGGAAGAGCCTGTGCAAAATAAGCCTTCTTTTTTTGGAATTCCAATTACTGCACTAAACCTACAACGGGCATAAAGTAATCATTACTAAAAATACTAAACAAAATTGTCTATGTCCAGTACTAAATTGGAAGCTTGTAATTGAGGCAGGCATCAGTCAATTTTTTTTAAATTTGTTTTTAGTAGTTCGATGATATTGGAGCTGATCCAATTCTTCAAAAATTATTATTAATTTATTTTGATATACAAGTAGTTTTACAAAAAATTATGATTTGAGTTTGAGCGGTGTTACGTTGATTTATCATATTTTTTTGTTTTAAATTACTTTGCTTCTGTGCTATTCTAATCTAAATTTACCTCAATTTGTTCGCATTTTTTGAGTTTGATTTATGAGTTATTAAGTTTTTCTCAGTTCTCAAATCCATTTGTTAGCTTAATTACATCAATTGATGTTTTCTCTAAGTTGACAGCCATTATGGAAAACGGTTTAATTATTTGATAAATGTTTATTAATATCACCAATTTGTAGAGAATTAATCGTGTCAAAAAAATGTTCCAACTGTTGCTTTTTTTTTTCAATGATTTTCAGTTACTCATTAGAGCAAAAATAATTAGTTCTTTATAATATATTGTAATACTGCAGGTGTGACACATTTCAGATTGAGTTTGATTGCTAAAGTGTCGTTGTTTTCTTGCATTAAAACCAGTACTTAATGTTATTTAACATAATATATGCTGTAAATATGCATATAAAACAGTTTTGTAATGCCTACACTGTTTCCATTATGTTAAATTGCATTTTTTATGTTTATGTTTGTAAGTTTTAACTTTAAAGACAAGCAAGTTATTTTATCATTTACTTAAACATAGTAATATATTCATGAATATATAAATAATTATATTCTTGTAAAAATAAAATCATGAGATTGATTGTATTCAAAGTTTCCAAATGAATTGATGCAACTAAAGTTTTTTAGTAGTTTGAAAACAAATTCGTGGTTTGAATGAATTGTTAAAACAAAGAATTCCCTAGAATATCCAACGTGCATCCATTAATTATGTTCTGCAAGCTGAAGTTTTTAGTGTAATTGAATCGTGGTAGAGATGGAATACGTTTATCACTTTTTATTAACATTGTTTATATTAGTATTTGATATACATAAATTTAATTTCAGATACGTCATCCAACAAATCCAACACAATGTCAAGGATGTCCATTGGGAACTGTGCCTGATCCTTTACATGTCCAGTGCGTGGACATCCCAGAGGAATATCTACAGCCGGATAGTGGCTGGGCAATTGGTGCAATGGTGTTAAGTTCTACTGGTATTCTAATAACACTATTTGTTTGTGGTGTCTTCATCAAACACAACGATACTCCAGTTGTAAGAGCATCCGGTCGAGAACTCAGCTACGTCCTTCTAGCAGGAATCTTGATGTGTTATTGCGTTACTTACGCCCTAGTTCTGAAACCTAGCGATATCGTATGCGGTATACAAAGGTAACAATTCAATACTTTACCCATTAATCAACCATTGAAATATTGCAACATTTCATAAATCTCTCTACGCATCATCCATCACGTTAGTTTTCACAATGTTATTTATGTGTTTTCCTTTATTGCACCCCTTTGTGGCTCATCACCATTTTAAATTAATTAATACAATTGTGTCGATATCCAAATTCTTATTCCAATCCGCTTTACAGATTCGGTGCAGGATTTTGTTTTACCGTGGTATACGCCGCACTACTAACAAAAACTAATCGCATTTCTCGTATATTTAACGCCGGAAAGAGATCCGCCAAGAGACCCAGCTTCATATCTCCCAGGTCCCAGTTAATTATCTGTTCTGTGCTCATCGGGTTTCAGGTGAGTACAAAAAATGCAATTTAAATTTAATTTATTGTGGTTTTTCATTTATGATATTTTTTGCAGGTTCTTATAAATGGAGTCTGGATGATCATTTCACCGCCCAGAGCCATCCATCATTATCCCACAAGGGACGATAATCTCTTAGTGTGTTCTTCCTATATTGACGCCTCATATATGATAGCTTTCACTTATCCGATTCTGCTTATCGTTGTTTGTACTGTCTATGCTGTTCTCACTAGGAAAATCCCAGAGGCTTTCAATGAATCTAAACATATCGGTAAGATATTAATTTGTACTCAATTATTAACACAAAACTATTTTACAATTTTATTGTTTTATTTTAATTGTTTTTTTTTTTAATTATATCTTTAATTTTACAGGATTCACAATGTATACAACTTGTGTAATCTGGCTGGCTTTTGTTCCTCTATACTTCGGAACGGCAAATCACGTAGCATTAAGAATTACCAGCATGTCGGTGACCATTACTCTTTCTGCTAGTGTAACAGTAGTCTGTCTATTTGGCTTTAAGGTAAGAATAATTGAATTTAATTAAATCAAGCATTAAATAAATCATCTAGTTTATATAACGTCGTTATTTCCAGATTGAGTTTTTACTATATTGATTGTCAGGTTGAATAAAAGTAGGTTTTAATTTGAAGTATCTCTGACATCATAGACAATACAATAATAAAACTTATTAATTAAATTTATTTGAAATTGTTTTATTACTTTAACAAAAATTATTTCTGTTTTGAACTACTTGTTGTGGAGATATATTTCTTTAAACTATTATGATAACATATGTTGTTCTAGGGCATCATTTGCAATTTTATAACGCTTGTCTAGACTTGAGAATACAATAACTTTGAAACTTCTTATCATAACACTTTAGTTAAACATTATATCTCATAAGAATTCCGTGCAAGTACGGCGCGAACATAACGAAAGATGAAACTGCAAATTGGTTACATCATTTATATTTAAAGCTTACTACAAAGTAGTATTTATAAGGCAAAATTGCTTCTAGAATTAAATTTTACATAAGGCGCAGCAAGTATGTTTCTATTAACTTCAAAAACTAAAGCAGTAAATATGATTTAGTTAGTAATAAATTATATTTAAATTAGATTATTAATTTTGTTTATTGAATTGATATCGTTCTAATGAATATATTATGTTACAGCTTTATATAATATTAATCAGACCGGAAAGAAACGTTCGCCAAAGCATGATGCCAATGAGGTTCTCCGCCATCAATAAAAGCACGACAGCAACTACCAACTCTGGAGCTGGAAGCATGATGGCGGCCGTCATGGTCACAGCGGCCACTTGCAATCAAAAGAATCAAATACAGAAGCATGTCCCACCTGGAGAAATATCAGAAAAAGATGGTAAAATAATTTGTTTATTTTATATTTAAAATTAATCATAAACAATCATCAAAAGTTTTTAATCATTTTATTAAGTCAAATTGTGAATTGAATGAAATGTACACGTAAGCTAATTCGTAAAATTGATTTTACAGTTAAAACATTGACTAGACAACAGTTTGCATGGATTAGTTTTGTTTGATAGTAGTTCCTCTAAAGGAATCCATGATTTGCAACATAAAATTAATTTTATCTGCTTTGTTTTGCTTATAGGGGCAAAATCAATAGAATTATGAAAATTTTCTATCTATTTTACAATTTAAATTTGTTTTCAGATGCACACGTTGGTTCTGGTTAGTATACCGTAAACTATTGGAGCATTTTGGCGCATGAGATTGGCAGAAAATGTTGCACTTTATAAGTGGTAATATATATTGGTCAATTACCATAATACTGGTGGTGTTGTCATCTAATTAATGACTTATTGCTTTTTATGGCATTTTTAGAAGTATGACTAGCTGGTCTTTTTATCTTCTTTAAATCTGTAACTGTGTTAGCTTTTCACTGTAAGGATTTATGTAAGCGTTGAACAATATTAATTTCTGTTTTTAGTAGATATATTCGGTTGAGTATGGTTGATAGTTTTTCCCAAGGTTTTGGTACTTCCCGCAGATAGGTTTAACTAATTGTAAATAAAATCAAGAGTGCAACTGATAGCTAGGTAAACCATTTAGCTACTAAAAAACTTTTTGTTGTCCTAATTTTTAAAACTTTACACAAACTCCATACGACTACATTTGGGTTAAGAAACTTAAACTCTTCTATGGATGTTGGCTATCATGTTGGTCTATAGTATCTTATTTGTAGTTGATCTAAATAGTGTTGTAGACGACATGCCGGTCCATGTTCTTAGATTTAAGTGTTTTCCTCTTTTTTTTATTTAACTAACATAAATACAAAGTTATAGACTTAACGAGCAAATGGAATACTGACTTGCCATACTCTGATGTGTTATCAGAATATCCGACAAAGAGAGTTTGGCCATCTGTAAACCAAGTCAAAGACAAACATTGTTGTGACTCAGCTTTGCTGGTTTGTGGAACGAATTTTGATCTGAGCTTTTCAACCATTTCCTTGTTTTCCAAATCCCAGATTTTGATTGATGGACCGAAATCGGCACACAACCAATTTCTGTTTGGTGAGAAGCATAGAGCAGTGATGATTTCATTGTGATCTAATGCGTGCAAATGTTTGCCATCATTGAGATTCCATAGCATGACTTTGTAATTCTTGCCACCGCTAGCGCAAAGTAAACCATTAGGAGATACGGTTACGATGTTGAGGTAACCGATATGTCCGGAATGGTTGATCTTCAAACGGCAATTAGTCAAATTCCATACCTAAATCATGCAAAACCAACCAGCGGAAACGGTTGGAGTGGTTTGGAGAGAAACGCACGCAGTATACCCAATCTAAGTGACTTTTATCTTGAATGGTGTACTTGGCTAAAGTATTCCATAACTTGATGGTCTTATCACGTGATCCAGACACAATCTGTCTGTTGTCGACGAAGCAAGCAACGCTCCACACATCCTTGGTGTGATCTTCAAAGCGGCGGGTGATTTTGCCGGCAGCCAAATCCCACAGGCGAAGAGTTTTGTTCCATGAACCATATAGGGCATACTTGCTATCGGATGAGAGAACCACGTCGGAGATAAAGTGAGAGTGGCCGTAGAGACGTTTTTGTGGAACACCCACCGTATTGGGTTTTGTCTCTGGTCAACTTCCATACAATCAAAGTCTTATCGCGAGATGCAGATAAAATAGTGTCTGGGTATTTTGGATTGGTAGCAATCTGTGTGACCCATCCATTGTGGCCCAAAAGGGTACCCCTTAAAATCTTGGTTATTTTATAAAAACAATTTTGGTTACGCTAGAATGCGACCTTCACTTAACAAAGTGCCAAGTGGAAAGAGATTTTGCAACCACGATATACGTCCTCGGCCAGTACTTTTCTAGCATAAGTTTTTCCTGCAGTATTACTTAGAAGAAGCGGTATTTATCATTCTGCATGTTGTGGTCAAAATATTCTAGCTTCCTTCTTTTAACTGTTGGCAAAATTTCTTTGTCCATGCACTGAAGCACATCTCATTTGTTAAGTGGTATATCTATGATATTCTCAGCATGCGGAGGTAACTCCACATTTCAAAAACTTATCAGCATCTTTGGTAAGAATCCAGGCTTCTACTCTGTATTACAGAATTGAAAAAATGTAACATTTAAAAACGCGCATTCTGATGTCAAAGCTGAGGAATAAATTGCATTTTGTTAAATACTCCTCATGTAGGGCATTTTTGAACAATAATTGAGAGTACGCTTTAAATAGGACGGGTAACAGTATACAGTCTTTACGAAATTCTCTCAAAATTACCTCGTTGTCTGTTTTTTTGTTGCTCAAAGTATAAGTATAAAACGCTCTGTTGTCAATTCCAGTTTCTCGTAATATTTATAAAAATTTTAAATATTAGATTTATAAAAAACTTTGCAAATGTTCAACTTATACCTAAAAAGAAAGACAAGTCTGATTCTTTAAATTATAGACCATTTTCATAATTGTCCAATCTGTCAACAAATTTTAAAATGTATATTAATTTTCACATTGTCAAGTTCTTTGAACAAAATAACTTTATTTTACATATTCAATACGGATTTTTATCAAAACGTTTGACACAACAGATTTTCTGACTTACAAATGGAATGCTACTTTAGACAAACAAGAACAAAATCTTGCAGTAGCTTTAGATATTTCCAAAGCGTTTGATAGGGTATGGCATCCTAACTTTGTCAACAATCTCCATTGTATAGGTCTTAATAAAAAACTGTAAATTTCATCAATAGTTTTCTTAACAATAGAAAAATTAAGGTTAGAATTGATGGTTTCAACTCTGGCCCTAATATCATAAATGCTGGTGTTCCTCAAGGTTCTGTTCTTTCGCCAACCTAGTCATAGTTTTGCAGATGATAGCACCAGTTATACTTCATATTTTCAAAAGACTATACTGACAAATTTGGCAGAGCGTCTTGAATTTTTTAGGTTAGAATCTGTAGCATAAACATAAACATAGACCTCAAAACAATATCTGAATGGAGCACTCCCAACATGGTCAATTTTAACTCTAAAAAAACTCAACTTCTTACTGTTTTAAAATCTAAATCCGATGTATCATTAGTACGAAATATTAAACTAAACAACGAATCCATATCTAAATTTTCTTCAATTTGTTTTCTGGAACAACAGAGTTGTCAACATAGCTTCGAAAATATCTAGAAAACTAGGATTTCTTAATAGATGTAAAAAGTTAGGTGCTTTGGTGCTTTGGTGCTCTTGAGCCGCTTTATTGCCATATTTGTTTATTTTTTTGTTATTTTAGAACCAGATTCCACATGTAGGACATGTAGGATTATTTCCGTACTTTCAAAGCTCTTTTATGTACTTTTTCTACCTGTGAAGTTTCTTGTCAGTTTTGAATTTCCTTTTTTCTGTATTCCTTCCGTTTCCTTAATTTTTTTGTGCAGATTAAATTGGTCGTGTTTTATCTGCCGTAAATTCAAAAACATAGTTTTAATAAATTAATTATTGTTGCCACATATGTAGCTAAGCTGGAGGCCTTGACAGCATAAATTAAAAATTGGTTAGATCGCGTTTGGGAAATAGAATGTTATTTACACTCGTGTTCATGTTGCTCTAGGAAGGTAAAATCCAAGGTTTGTCAAGCCAAGCAAATTGCTTAGTGTTGTTTTAGTTTTACTTGTTACTTTTCCAACGTAACGTAACAATATTCTTTAGAATAAAAATTCTCCACAGCAGAAAACTGTAGCCATCATTTTTTGTGCAGCAAATTGCGTCATCATCTTGGCTGCTCAGGAGCCCTTACAAACACAATGCATAAATTTTGTTTTTATGGAAGGATTCCAGTGGTGTACCTAGGTCTCATCCCCAGTTACAATTTTATATAAGAAATCTTTATTTTGGGACAAATTTGTAGTATACACAGTTTTTGTTTGAGACTGAGAATCAATCGTGCAGACACTTTGCTCATTCCCAAAACAGCATGTAAAATTTTAGAAACACTTGTTTCTAATACTCCTATTTTTCTAGCATTAATTAAAACTTTTACACGGCGGTCAATCGACACCAAATCTTTAACTATGTTAGTGTTTGCTAACTATTCAACGCATTTTCTTTACGGCGTTTGTCAAATGACGGACATTTGTATCTAATGGTATTTACTCTTACAAGACTCTTACTTCTTAGAGTGTGGAGGGTGTTATTACATAAATTCAAATAACAGTAGTTACTTTGTTTGAAGAAATATGAGCTGCTCATATCATGCCTTATTTGTCCATTTGCAAAATTTGGATCAGTGTTGTTTTCAATTACAAAACACAACGTTTATCAACATTTTTAGTTGTGAAATGTAACGGGTGTCCAACAAGTACAGAAAATTTTAATTTTAAATTAAATAGGTTTTTGAAATTCCAAAATTTAATCATAAAGTACAATAATCTTAGTACAGTTTGGCCGGTATAACAGGCAACTTCTTTATCTTCTTCCTCTTCTAACAAGCCTCTGGCTTGTTTTTTCCAACTCTCACTTTTCCTGCGATACTGATGTTCAGCACTCCTTCCATCTCTTTGGTGATCTGCCTAGTAACTTTCGCGTTCCTGGTCTTCCGTCTCTTGCTATCTTGACTACACGGTGATCTTTCATTCTTGTCACGTGCTTATTCCACGCTTCTTCTTCTTTGCCTTATTCATCTAACGACGTCTTGTGTGTCGCATCTTTGTCGTATGTGAGCACTTGGTATTTGGTCACTCAGCGTGTGCCTGGTTATATTTCTTAGCACCCGCATCTCTGTTATTCTGATTATGACTTTTGTTCTTGTGGTTTCTGCTCGGGCTTCTGCTGCATATGTCATTACTGGGCGAACACAAGTTTTTTTATATTTGTACCTTGGCCTCCCTGTTCATGTATTTGTTATTCCAGATCATATCTCTCAGGCCTCCTGATAGTTTTGCCGCTTTGGTGGCTTGGTCTCTTACCTTCGTTTTCTGCAATTATTATCCTAAATCCTCGCCCAAATCTTTTAACGTCATTTATTATCCGATTCATAATGATGTTAAATAGGAGAGGGCTTAGTGAATCTCCCTGTGCACTTTTTTTACTTTCTTTTAGTTTGATTCGATCGTACGCTTTAGTTAGGCCAATAAAACATAAATGCTGGTTTGTTGTACTCTATTGATTTTTTCACTATTTGTTTTATTGCAAATATGGCATCAGTAGTTGATTTGTTATTTCTAAAGCCTTGTTGTTCTTCACTTATTGTAATATGTTTTAGCAGGATGGATACAATAATCCGGGTAAATAGTTTCATGATACTGCTCAGTAGTGTTATTCCTCTATAGTTTTCGGGACGTTTCTTGTCTCTTTTTTTGAAGATTGAGATAGTTATGCTTTTTTTCCGTTCCCTTGGGACTGTTTCTATGTCGAGGATTTCTTGGTAGAGTATTGCTAATTGTGTGCTTAGTTCTTGCCCACCATACTTGAGCAGTTCTTTCAGTATCTCATCAAGGACTGGCGCTTTTCTGTTATTGAGTTTTTTGTTGGTCTCTTCCACAAATGCAGTGTTAATTTCCGTAGCTCCTCTTTCTGGGAGTGATTTGTGATTTACTGTGTTCTCTTGTTCTTGGTACAGATTCTTAAAATACCTAGGTATCTTTGCTAATCGCTTGTGACTGTGCGCATTCATTGGTTTCTTGTTTTCTGCGCCTTAGTAGACCCCATTTTTTTTTTGGGACCTATATAGGTCTCTTTCCATTTCAGCGGTAAAGTTAGCCCAGTACTCAGTTTTTAGTTCTCTAATTCTCGCACACACCCTGTTTCTGATTATTTTATATAGGGCATATTCTTGCACTGTTCTGTTGTTTAGGTACTTTAGGTATACTTTCCGTTTTTTGATTGCTATCTCCTTGATTTCTGTCGAGAACCATGGTGTTTTCGTAATGTTGGCGTCTTGTTTACCTTCCTCTTTCCTAGGGCTTCCTCAGCCGCTTCTTTTATGTTGTGCTTTACTTTGTTCCAAGATTTTTCTATGCTATGTCCTGGTCTGATGTTGTTGCCGCTAATCTTCTGTCTCAAGCGCCTGGTGTATAGGTCTGTGATACTTTTGTCTCGCGTTAGTTCAATGTTCATTTTATCCATGTATAGAGTACGGACGTCCGATATTTGTGACGGCTGTATATTTCTATTCGATATTATATCGTCTATCATAGAAGATTGTCCTCTATAGTTAGACCAAGTTATTTTGTGTTGAGGTTTATGGTCGAAGTACGTGTTATTTATTCGCATTTCGTTTTGCGCGCAGAATGCTACCAGGGCTTCTCCATTCTCTTGGGATTTTGTCTAATTCATATTGAAGTTGTTCATAGAATTTTATGTCGAGCACTACTCTTATGATTCTGTCGTTTATGTAGTGTGTCTTTTATGTTTTGTTCGTATTTGCTATTTATGAGTATGCCTACACCTGCGTTGGGTCTTTCGCATGTCTGCTTTTCGCTGTACTTGAATATATATCTGAGATGTCTGGTCTCTCCACTATCTTTTCGTTTGGTTTCTGATACTGCACGGACATCTATTTTGTGTTTCTCTACTTCTAAGAGTATTTCCTGATCCCTGCCACTCCAGGATAAGCCGTTCCAGCATGCGCGTCTAAGCACGTGTTTTTTCCATTTCTGTTTATTCTTTCGTCTATGTGTTGTAATCTGTTTCGTAGTCGTGTTCCTTATTCGAGCGTGGGTCATTGTTGTTAATCAGTCCTGTTCCGAGGCTCGTCGTTTGTTCTGTGAGCTTGAGCTGTTTTTTACCTTAGGCAGGGAGCTAGCCTGGCCTAAAAACCTTCCTTCTTTATCCAGGCTTGGGATCGGAAACGCTACCCTTGGGCTACTCAATCCACCCAACGGCAACGCAGGCGAAGTTACAGGCAACTAATATACATAAATACTGTTTGCTTTGTTGCACTCAAGCCTTCGCTAGTTTTAGCAGCTAAGCTGTTCTTAAATTACTGTAGGCATGTAGGAATTAGACAAATGCCTTCTAAATTTTTGATATTACATTTTATTTTTTATTTTCAATCACGGTTTGGCATAACTGTGGTTGTGTTTCAGTGATACAATAACTAATTTTGCCCTAGAGCTTGAGTAGTCGTGGACCTGTTTCCATATACTTTTCACATTAAGAAAAAAAAAAGTCCAAAAGAGTTAAATGGCACATTCTAAACGGCTAATTCTGGTCGCTTAAACATAAGATTACTCGACCAGTGAATAACTCGTGCAATAATATCATTGTTTCACATGATGGCAAGTAGCACTGTCCTGTTGAAACCACATATCTTTGAGATCCATCTCTTTGAGGCACAAAAAACTGGGCTATGATTTTTTGATACCGTTTGCCATTGTCTGTCTAAACATTATCTGCAGCGTCTTTGAAAGAAAATGGTCAAAAACAGTGACACGTTTAATATGCAATTCCTTCTTATGTGAGTTTTTGTCACTACAAATTTTGGTTAGTTGTAAAGCCATCAACAAAAGATAATTTTGTTAAAAAACTTACCGTTCACTTTTTGTTGTTCAATGAACATTGTAAAATTCTTTTAATCTTGATCTGTAGGCTTGAGTTGGATATTATAAGCATGAAAATCTTTCTTAAAATCTTCAATTTTTGAGCACGATACCGATTGAATTTTCTTGGACTTTTACACATATTCTGGCAGACTAATCTCTTTAATTTTTTATTAATCTTCTCACAGTTGATGCACTTGAAATATTGAAAATCTTGGCAGTTAATCTTACACTATTTTTTAAAATACTGTCTAGCAATACAAATGCAATGTTGTGTCAAATAGAAATAAGTTTTTAGAAATGGCAGACTGCCTACCATCAAATTATCAAAGCACGACAGCAAAAATTGGGCCAAATTAAAATTTTCCGTTCTTGTTGAGACACTCTTACTATGTATAGGTTAATTGAAACAATATTGACAGTGTTATATCCAGCTAAGGTGTGTTAAGATTAGTCTCTAACAAAAGTTGTGGAACAAACAAATAGGTGATGTTTGTGGTTCTTAATTAATAGATTGATTTTCTACACTTGTAAATGTAAAAAGTTAACCGCTCTGAAATAAGTAATTAATTTTTGCAACTGTGTAAGTTAACTTTTATCTACAAGCAGCGTAATTGTTGTACATAACTTATTGTATATCTTCTTAAAAATGTTGAGTAAAAGAATATTAGAAAGAGGCGTGAGGCTAACACATGTGTACGTACTGGTGTATTCCGCTGCTATAGATGTATCTGTTTTTAGCTATCGACTATCCGGTATCTCCAAATCTTGGGGATTTTCTTCGAATTGGTTCCAAGACTCAAAAAGGGCGGATAATTGATTGTTAGTGTGTGATAAAGACATCTATAGGAGCGGAATACACGAGTACGCACTAATGCATTAGCCTTGTGCCTCTTTCTAATATTCTTTCATTCAACATTAAAACTGTTGCATTTTGTAAATAATATAAACGTGCAGGAGTCCAGCAACAGTCGTTTTGAAGTATCCTCAAGATACCGTAGAAGTTTCAAGTACAATTGCGACAGCCTAAAAGTATTTGTGGTTTATGTTTGTCACCTGTGTACAATGCAAGTTTTGCAAGGAGTTAGTGGTTCGTTAAATAGGTTTGCAAAACTCTCCGACTAAAGTCCAGTTGGTTTAATCCGGTTTGTGCTTAGTCCATCGACGAAGGTTTTGCCAATTAAAAGGAAGCGGTTGCTTTTTGCAATAGAACATCTGCAACAGGAGGAACATTTTTTACCCACTGGCATTTAGCGCATTATTAGCAAAACAGTGTAGTCTTCAAATTAAAAGAGCGGTGAGGTATACTATTGTGTAATGCCAACCAGTGTTGACTTTTTTGTTATATCCTTTTTAATTGCTTTGATTAATATGGTTTGGAAATAGGATAATAAATTAGTAGCATATGCTATTTTTTTAAATTTTATTATTCTACTTCCCAACCATATTAATCAAAGTTTTTTAAATTTATTTTTATCAAAACATTTTAAAAAGATTACTAATTAAAAAAATACAATAATACAGTATGTTAACTTAGTCTCTATATTATATAAACATAATTTGTATATATTTCTAGAAACTGATATAAGCGACAAAGTGAAACCAATAATGAAGGATTCAAGCACTCAAACGAATCCCCCTGCACCACCATCAAATAATACAAACAACATGCTAAACAACTCCGAGGAGCACTTGCAGAAAGTCAACAACAACTGCAACGGCCCTCTGGCTATTGTCCAAGGAGTCCAAATCAAAGATCTTCCTTTATAGCAACAACGGGATTCAAGGCCATCGAGCCTTAAAATACGAAGAAATCCCGTGCAAGTGTAAACTAGATATTAAGATTGGTAAATTTTAAATTAAATATAAATGATATATTTTCCAGAACTGAAATGTAAATAAATAAAATATATATCTAGTGCTTCTCAAAAAATAAAACGGAACAACTGCTAGAATCCCGACTTTATTTTTCCAATGTTAAACACGCGCCAGGCCGGAACGTGTTTTACTATAAAAATATTAATTTTACATATCTCGATTCTAGCTATCGAATCCTAACAAAATATAAAGCATTAGATGTACTAAAGACATTTTTATAGTAAGTATTTTTAAAGACAAAAAACCAGCTTATAACTAATATTGAAATGAAAATGTGTTAGGTGTTACATGTTGTATTAAATAAGATCTATAATATTAATCATTTCGTTTACCTACAGTACAATAGAATTGTAATGGGAGTTGGGAGATTTTTATAAAAATAATAATTTAAAAAAATTTATTATTAAAAATTAATATTATATATTATATAATCTTCTAACTCCCAGATCGTAATAAGAAACAGGGTAATTTCGTATTAAAATAAAAATTTAAAAAATGCTATTAATAGCGTTATAATATAATTTCCATACACAAAACCAAACTGCACACTTGTAAGATGTTTATCGATAATTTCTTGTGATATTCGTGTTGGTTTCAATAGACCACACAGTTTTTCTTGTGATACTTGGTTCTACATTATTTTTAAATTGATTATGGTATTTAATGGTGCTGTGAAAATATTTCTAGATTGTAAGTATATACATACATAAATCTAACTGTATAGTGTACATAATAATTGGGTAGCTGTTGGATATTAGATTTAAGTTTGAACGTTATAAATATATATTAAAACATATTTGTCTAGATTATAAAAATTTGTGTAGATTTTGAACAAAATCGACTGTACTTCCTTGTTGAAGATGTAAATTTTTATATAAATGATATAGAAGCCCGACCCTTCGTGGCTCATTATTCCAATTTAAATGCAGTAGAATAAAAATATATAAATAATATGTAGATGTAACCTAATAATATAAATACGATTTGTTGTTATTGATTTATTTAATGAACAAATTATATAAGTAACCCAACAAAGTTACTTGGATACAAAGGAAACTGTAATATTACATAATTGTTATATAAGAACTAAATGTAGCTATATCATATATATAACATTGTTGTGATCTCGATCTCATCTATCATCTCTATATATATATATAATGTTTTATATGTTCTTGAAGCAATCATTTGCCAATTGAGCCCATTGCAAATGTTTGGTTCAATACCCTAGAAACAGATAAATCTAATTGTATTTTTTCAGTTTTTTAACTCATTACATGCTCATTTAATCTTCCTATAGATTTCTCCTTGTTTTTCAGACATTTTAATATATCACATGTAAAATAAAATAATTAGTGTTTGCAAAGAATATATACATACTTACAGGGGTAGGTCTAATAAAGTATACTACTACTATGATGTAATTTTATTTATTATAATTTATTTCACTTATTATTATTTTATTTTTATGAATCTTGACATTTTGTTGGATTTTGCAATCTAAAAAATAATAATCAACATTTTTTAGAAATAGTTATTGGTAAGTATAGTAGTTTACTATTTTGTGACATGCTGAGCCAAGCTCCGTTAAATATGTAGGTGCAAATTTCTAACAAAAATAACAGACAGCGGGTTAGGTGAACAATAAAGTCGAGGAAATTACTTTATTAATAACTTATTGAATACAGGTATAATACAGTAACTGCCACTGACACTAAGAATTACAATCCACTACGTTGCAATAGACAATTAAAAAACTTGGTATTAGTTAAAATTATATTTATAGTGTAAATATAAAATATTTAATTGCAGAACAATATTTTCCTCCATAAGTTCCCGGCCTAACCAAGAAATCATGCACTTATGAAAATATAATTCCCTTTAACCTCAACACACTTTACTCATTCTACAGCCAAACACTAATATTGTGGCCGGTGACTCCGTAGACAAAAGTGGGTTGAAACCATTAAGCGAGACCAATAATAATTTAGGTACATTCACATGCAAAATCAATTTTAAATCGCGTCAGTCTAGCATGAACTGCGAGGAAAATAACATCGATGCTGCGAAACATTTATTTGTTATTTTGCGAAGCCGGCGCTACCCGGGAATAAATTCAGTTTGTGTCTCTGAGTGTATTGTTTCCCTTTCTCGCATTATGCATCCTTCATTCTGGCTATAGTTTTCTTTCTCTCAAGATGCGCGGAAACGCCTGTCATGGGCCACAGTATTTGTGTTTGGCTGTATCCCCTCATAAAAATATTCTGAAAATTTGTCATCAAAATGCTCCAAAACAGCAGTTTTCACCTCTTCATCGTCAAGAAATCGTTCACCCCAATGGTTTTTTTTTTTAATTTTGTAAATAAAAAGTAGTCGCTGGAGGCCAACTCTGGATTATAGGGGAGATGATCGTTTTTTTGAAAACCGCTTTTTCTTATGGCAAGTTGAACAACCTCAGAGGTGTGCACAAGTGCGTGTTATCGTGCAACAACCCGACTCCTTTTGTTAATTTTCCGCGACGCTTTGCCCGAATATTTTCCATCAACTTATATAATAAAGTAGCATAATAAGCGCCATAAACCGTGATATTTCTTTTTTTTTAATGAATTATCAAGATGCTCTCACAATCCTAAAAATTGTGACCATGATCTGTTTGAGTGAATTATCTTCTAAATACGCATAGCTTATCTTAAACTTTTTGGCCCATTCTTTCACGGTGGAATAAGAAGGTGAATCTTCACCGTATACGCCATCCAATATTTGTTTAATTTGAGAGTAAGACCTTCTAATAAAGGTTTTTCATTTGACAAAATAGTCGCACTTAGTGGCACTAATTCAGTGATTTTTGAATTTGTCTTATATTTTTTATGTGTTTTCCAAGCTAGAGAACTTTTCACAAACGTGATATATTTTTGAGTGCGTTTATCAAGTGTAAAACGCTCTTGCCCTCAATATTCAAAAATGTTAAAAAGCACCGGGTGCATGTAACGCTCAAATAGAAAACACCTAATGTGAAGAATTTGATGACCGCTCGGTACTGTCTGGATATCACTATAAGATTAATTAAAGTAAAGGGTTAAAATTGCACATGCACGTTAATAAAGCATCACACTTTACTGACAATTATACAAATACAAATATTTGACATTTCGTCTCAAGTTTTTAGAAATTTAGTAGAACAGGAATTTATGGCGGTTACCTCGTATATGTTAATGTTAAACGTTTTGTGTCTTAGCAAGATAATCAACTCTAGTAATGACCAAATACAATACTTTGGTGTTCAAAATCAATCTTCCAAGCGCACAGTTTAAAATTTGAACCAGAGTAATAGTTACTACCGCACCAGGGGGTCTAGGGGCGACCTCCCTAGCGTGGCGGCAGCTTCATCTTCATGCTTATCTGCTAGACTGGTCGTTCAAACCGCAGGTTCCCCATTACACCAAGAGATAGGTCCGCTTTTGTCCATGCTCCTAGGTATTTCAAACGCTTCAAACGTAGAGAGCTCACCTATAGGCCTACACTCACTATTTAGACCGAGATCTTCCTTCGTCAGCAAAGCCGCCTCTCGCACGTTACACCAAGCACAGAACACGGCAGCCGGAGAAACAGTGGGACAAGGTCGTACGAGCGGTTGTACTTCTTTCCATTCAAGAATTATGCTCCACAATCTATGGAAAACTCGATCTCTCTATCTACTAAAGTCACGGAGATAAGTTTCACCCTGTACATCACTAATTTTAGACAGTACTCCTTTTACCCAAAGATTTGGGGTGGGACAGCATCTGCACCTACTTGCAGGAAATACGACCGTGAGGTACTATCGTATCCCGTAGTGAGTACTCGGAGAGTACCCCCGGCAACACCGTACTCGTGTAAGACAAAATTTCTCGTCAAAGTGTGACGAATCGCCGTCGTGAGTCCTAAACGGAACAAAAGTTCTCCACATTGATTCCAAGGATGGCGTCGTTTGCCTCCAACTTCACGTGTAATTAAAGTGGAAGCCTCAGAGGATCGGTTTACCCACTTCCTTGGTTCTAGGAGTAAACGCCGTGGAGTCAAACGTTTACCCGAAACTAACCCTAAACTACCTCAACATACTCATAGCGGTTGCTATGTTTGTCAAAATGTTACTGCAGAACCAAGAACATCAATTCGTCATCGATCGCAGCAACTAGGCTTTACGTACTTCACTACGCATCAAATTTTGATTAACGATTTACACTTACATCCTTGCAAAATCCAAATAACACAAGAACTAAAACATAACATTCATTTACAGCGCCGTGTGTTTGCCGAATGAATGCAGCAACAAAGAAACAGATTTTCGCAAAAGATCTTTTTTAATGATGATGCGCATTTTCATCTAAACAAATACGTAATCAAGCAAAACTATTTGGGAATTAGTAAATCCTAGAAAGATTTTTAAGTCTTGTGGTGGTGTAATAATGCGGAAAATGCTGTTACAATCAATTCAGTTCGCTATCAGAACATGATTGCAGAATTTTTATGGGAGCAGTTGGAAGATATTGATATCAAACGGTCACACAGCAACAGAAACAACAACGTTAGTACGCAGAACATTTCCAGCTCGCGTCATCTCAAAGAAAGGCAACATGTAATTCCATCATTCGATCAATATTATTTTTCATGTGTAATTGTAAAATTGTAAAATGTTTGCTTTTTACTACATTCATGTAGTTTGATAATCGATTTTTTTTTTACTAGTACATTAAGAAAGGATCAAATTCATTTTTGTTAAAGTATTTTTAGTTACTAGTTGTATATTGTGTCAACTGATTATGTATAAAATATCGCGAAAAAGATTATTACATCGTAGTTTGACCTAGAGACCACCTAAAGCAAAACCTCGGCTACTCGGAGAAGTACAAATTATACTTCGGCATAAACCACTTCAAAAAGATTCTAAGAAGAAGCTGTATTAATAAAGAGTAGACAGTCACTTTGTAGTTATATGGTTAATTTCTTAAACTTATGACAACTGGGCATTTGCCGCCGAGAATTTCTTAGATTTGGCGGAATGGATTCGGAAACCTATACAAAGCGCAGAGGTGAGAGACGTTGCTAAGGATAAAAAAGCAAGGGCAAAATTAATTTCAACATTGAATACATCCTTGTATGTTCACATAATAGACATTAAAATGATGTTTAATGATTTCGGATTCACAAAAAAAATTAACCTAATAATAAGAACTCCATGAACTTCTATACTAATCAGATCATTGAGACTGAACAAAGATTAAGAAAAACAGGTTTCAATATTGATGATGAATAGAATCAAAGCTTTTAGCGAAATCACCCAAAAAAACTAGTGATGGTAATAAAATCTGACAATGGAAGTGCATTCTGCAATAAATAGTACCATTCGTACCATTCTAGAGAAGGCAAAGTGTCTCTTATTTGATAAAAAAAGAAAAAGTTCTGAGCAAAAACAATAAATAAATACAGTTTGTAAAGGTCCAATTTGATCCTAACCTAAAACAACAATAGTGTTCAGTAATCATATATTTTAATTAATTAGTAAATTTATCTTTCAAAACTGTTCAGTTAATTTGGTTGATAATTTGCCAGTTTACAGAATAAAACAAATAAATATATTATAAGTTCATTAACGATGTAGACTCAATTTTAATAAAACATGTACATACTCACCGTTATGTTAGTTTACCTTCAGGGAAACAATACTGATGGATGTGCATGATGATCTGTTTGTTATTCCTTGCTCATTTTACTTTATGTTTTCTTCATTTGTTTCCAATTAATTGTCATTCATTTCTCATCTTTGTTTACTTCTTCCCATAACCTATAACGTTAATTAATTATTAGAGTATATGACCCAGCCAGTATGTTTTTATAATAGAATATATAGAAAGACAGGTGTTTCTGTAGAAGTTACTGAAACACAGTCAAGCAACGAGCACTTCTCAACTAGTCAGAGACATTATAAATCATCAAAGATAATGGTAGAAAAGATGACATTGCTGAGAAAGGCAAAGAAGACTTAAGTGGATTGGAAGTTCAAAGATCGAAAAAAGAAATCAAGAAGAACACCTTTGATGATTATATCACATGCTATAATAAAGATTTTTCACTAAATGATCCTAAACCACTTGCAGAAGCCAAGTCGAGACAGATACAAAACTTTGAATGACAACACACACAACAAGTTAATAAATTTGCCAAAAAATGTTAGCCTAGTGGGCTTAACCCAACAGTCTTTTATAAACTTTGATGAGACTTTCTCACTTGTAGTTAGGCATTCAACCCTAAGACTATTTTACAACCCGCCGCCTCCAATAACAGTAACCCACACCGAATATAATGCCTATTTTATAACTCATAACGATCTCGTTACAAACGATTATCTATCGTTTCCGAACAATTTAGCCGGTACTATGTGATCGTTAACGAACGATGTCTTTGCTGACAATCGTTGCAAAATGTCAATTTGACTTTTTTTTTTCATTATTAATAATATACATTTACTGATTTTAAATATTAAATATGAAAAGTACTTACTAACTTATATCTAGTTCACTACAAACAAAAAAACATAAAGACAATAATAATATAGTTTGGTTGCTTAAGTTCTGAACAATTATAGTTTTGAAACGATTATATTTCGGGAACGATTATAGTTCGGGAACGATTATAGTTCGAGAACGATGTTTTATAAAATAGACCTGTAACTGTAAAACATGTCAAAAATTAAAGTCTCAATTAACGACTAACAGTATAGATGCATTTACACGTACGCTTTTTTCGACACTTGTTCTTATGCTTTTGGAGCGTACCTGCAAGTTTTTTCTGTGAATTTTCAGCGTATGCTTAGTACGCGCGCGCCAGTTACTAAGATAGTTTGTGGAAAACAATGCATTTTTAAATTGATATTTATTTCAGGTGGCAGCCCTCTTGAGATTGTTGTTTTGACACTTGTGCTTGTCGTATTTAACGTTTACAAATTATTCTTGTTTTATCAAAATTCACGTTCAGTCGCAACCTCCTAAAGGAGTTTTTTTTTCAACATGGCTACAACCTTGTTAGCGTAAATAGATTGCTATCGTTCAATGTTGACAGACTTTTTTTTTGCTTGAACTAGATGTTTTAACTAGGTTTGTTGAAACCACACTAGCTACACTGCTAACCAAATAATTCAGTGAATCAGTTATTTTAATAAATCGTTCATTATACTCTTCGCTCGTGCAATATAACATCACTAGACTTCTTCCTGTGAGGTTATGATAAGTCTTTAGTTTACGCCAACCCAGCAGCATTACACGACTTGCAAGCCAACATTGAACGTGTCATTGCTGACATTAGACCAGATTTATAAAAAAATATATAAAAAATAAGTTCTGATTGTTGTGTTCCATCAATAATAGTATTGACTAAACTTTGAATGATATTAAATTTCTATCAATTTCTTTTTTTATTTTACAAACAAAATGCGTCGCTCTCAATGGGACACCCTTTATTTTACATCATGCACCACTCGTACGCTTCAAACAAACTTCGGAATGACTATTCGTCACAGCACTTAGGATTTACTTACCTTTTTTCAACGATGCTGGTAACCTTGTTACTGTAAATGAAGTTTGCTATCATTCAATGTTGACTGACTTTTTTGTTCAAATTGAATGCTTCAATAAAGCACTGTTTTGTTGGAACCACACTAGCTACACTGCCAATCAAAGAGTTCAGTAAATCGGTTATTTTAATAAATCGTCAATTATCCTCTTCACTCGTGCGATTTAATATCACTACACCCTTTTTGAGGAGTTATGTTTAAGTCTTTAGTTTACGCCAACAACCCAGCAACATTACACGACTTGCAGGCCAACATTAGACTAGCTTTATGTAAAAAATTATGAAAAATAGATTCATCAAATTCACTCTTGCCAGTGCATAAACTATGAATGATATTCAATTTCTTACAAAGTCTGTGTATCTTGTGTAAGCTTTTTTTATCTGGAAAATAGTTTCTTCAAGAAACATCCTCAAGTTCTCACTACACCACGACAACCCTAAAGGAGGAGCATCTACAGCCAAGGCAGACCCACACCTAAAGGACGGCTCTAACCAGAAAAATATTTTTTCTAAAAATAAAATAAATATACTAAACTCATACAAAATGTGAAAGAAATGGGTATTAGTAAAATGATTAGCAGATCCAATACTTTGAATTTTGTCAAACTGTCTGAATATAGTTGAACATCAGTGCTAGTCAACAGCAGCTGTATCAAAGCAATACACCTTATCGTCGACGTTCTTATTTGAACAAATTTACTAAAAAAAATGCATTGTTAAGGTTGCATTGTACAGTCAATAAACTTAATAAAAAACAAAACATTAATCGTTTATTTGTTTTTTTACAATCAAATTATCGCACACTAAAAAAACAAATGATCAAAATGATTTACAGGTCCCAAAAGTTTCGTAGACCCTAGGCACCGTACCTAGTTGGTCTGTAGTTGCTTAACCGTTCGGCCTGGGAAGATTACAATAGAAAAGAACAAGTATAATATAACTTAATTTTTATTTTATTTGTTTTAAGAATTATATAGGTCTTTCCAGTTTCCTGTTTATTTGCTCCAATTCGGGACGTTACGCGCGCGGCCAGATCCAAAAATCTTTTACTGGCGGTTTCAAGTGGGAAGCGTAAAAAGTTACACGCCTTCGATTAGATACTTGATATTGTAATTCATAAATTTTACTAGCTATTAATTTGTTTTCCATATAAAACCCCTCAGACAGCGGAAGAATCCATAGGCACATACGAACTTAACTCGGCATGAGGTCTTTTCGCTACTCGTTTTTCCTGTTTAATTAAATGTAGTTTAATATGTTAATTAACCAATGAGTGCTTACACAACACTTTCAAAAGTATTCTTTTGTGATGCAATTTACAATGGCTTTAGTGGCGGCATCGGATATATGTAATGTGTAATGACCAGCTTTGTGAACACATCAAAAATTACAAAAACATATTGAACACCACCAGCAGAATACGGTAGACCATAAAAATCGAGCCATCAAATATATAGGTTCTAATCATGATACGGAAAAAATAAAAAAATTGCAAAATTGATAGATTTTGCAGGTCTTGGTTATACGCTATAAACTCTAAACATCCTACTAAACAACACTTCTTTGCGCCGAACGCCCAAGTCTTGAAGACCCCAAAATGACCGTAGGAATGATGGCATTACCCAATTTTCATCAAAATATCAGATATGTAAATTATTCACTCTAAAAAATGATTTAAATTTCGAAAAACATGATAATTTTTTTATCAATTCGATCTAATCGACTAATAGCCACCAACGTCTCTGGCGTAAGTAGCACTCGACTTTTCAAAAAAAAAATCTTATTTTTCGTACGTGCTACGACCGTAGCGTCCCAAATAAATTGAAAAACATTAGTTCTTTGAGATGATCGCAGATGCGACGTAAATGAAAAAGGTCGAAAGTGGAGCACTTTGTTGCTATATAAGGACGCGGGACCTACACCGTACTGAGGCCCTAGTATTCAAAGCGACTGCGTTTTGTGTGCGGTTCACTTAGATTAAATAACAGCACGATTTGTAACTTTGAAACTTTCTTTAAGAAAACCGACAATTGATATTCAACTCAATCAACAACAAGAGCTTGTCGAACTTTTATACACAAACCCAAAGTTAGAAATGTCGATGTCGGACGCCCGGAAACAGAATCAAGAAAAAAAACTATATTACTCTTAAACAGGATTTGGTAAAGTATCTTCTATCTCACTCAAAAGTGAGCAACAAAAATGAGAATTTGTTATCTTCTTATTCTGCTATCTTTCATCAACTTGAAGTTTTGAACAAACTTATAAACACAGCCACACACTTTAAAAATGTTCAACAATGAATAGCTTAGTAACAATGCATTTGAAGACATAAATTAATATAAACATTTCTTCTTCATCTTGCCATAAGTTCCTAGATTACAGTGCAATTTTGAATCACCCTGTATATACATACAATCCTGTAACATGACATAATAAATAACTCTATATAAATTATTTTACTAAATTAAACAAAAATTAATTAATATTATAATAAAATAAAATATGGAATTCTTTAAAAGGTAAATAAAGCACATATTTTAATGGCCCACTCTAAATAGGCATTTCCAAATGTTTATTTAAATATGATTTGAAAGAAATACTCAGAGGGGAGAAGCACATTTAAAGTAAATCCTCCCCTAAAAATATGGGGCCAAAAGACTAATATACAAATACATATTTGAATTACTATTGGATATATGATAATACACACATAAAATAAAATAATATACATTATTTTTGATTGAATCTGTATATACCCAACCAGAACTAATTAATACATTTTTTTTTGTCGCCAAAGATTATACATTTGAAAATAATTGAAACAAATAATATATTCAAAACACTTTAACATCTTTTGATATTAAAGCAAAAAATTAAATTGAAACATTAATATATATCTTATTATTTTTTGTTTAATATGTCTATAGAAAAATAATTATATTGAAACGTTAGTCGACATTAATAACCAACCATTTTTATATATGTAGTTAAAAACCATATTGGTTTACACATTTCAAAACCCAAATTAAAATTAATGACTTTTTTTGAAAAATTATTGAAATATTGTAAACCAACACGAAACAAATAAAGCTAATCTTTTTTTTTTAGTGAAATACAATATCTATTTTGGATAATTATGTGAATTTGTTTCTTTTGCATGCAATTCTAGAATATTTTTAAAAATTGTTTTTACCATTCAATATGTGAATTAATTAATTTCATTTTGTTATTTTGAAAACATATGTGCATGCATTATTATTTATGAAAAAGCAAGGTAATGTGTTACGTTAAATTCGATTAATATATTAACACATTTATATAGATTTTTTTTAATCATTATCAAATTGTGTAACATTGTTTCCTTTTGGTGTACTTTAGTTACATTTGAAATTGCTACAACTTTTATTTTTAGTCTGTATCTGTCGTTACTAATTTTTTAAATCAGTATAAAAGCACATCTTTATCGGTTAATCCTTGTGTTATTATTTTACTGTAATATGTATAAGTATATATAACACTTTTTTTCATAATATAGATTTAGTCGTGATTTGAAATGTTTTCAGCTCTTAAAAAAGCAGTTTTTTTTGTATTTCTTTTTCTCAGTGAAATATAGATATAATCAAAATTGACAAAGTTTTTTTTATGTATCAATCATTGAAAATCCTATATGCATGAAGTCCTACGATTCAAAATGAACCATTGTATTTTTTTATGTAATTATTTACATAATTAACGCCTTTTCCATTCATGAAAATTTGTTAATTATATAGTCTTGACAAACTAAATCATACCTTATTTTATAATGTGTAAAAAAATATTTTTTAATGTATCAAGAACGTTCATTTTTAATAATAGTTTTCCTAATGTTAAAATTTATCACAAAGTGTCGATTAGACTTAAATAGTCAGTCCAATTGTTATAACTTGAAATGATTATATGAGAACACAACAAATTTAAAAGATGGAATGTATTTATCGATTAGTACAACTGTGTTACTCTTTCAAACCTTCATTGAAATTAATCAAACTGTCAAATTTTCATAATAATTAGATCAATTTTGCAGTGAAATAGTGTGAAATACAAATCTGTCCTGAGCAACAATAGTTGCACTGTGCAAAAAAATAAAATATTTACATTGTTGCAAATACATCCTCAATAAATTGAACGTGTCATCATAAAATAGTCTAATCTAACATTACAGAAGAAACTAATTTCTGTCAATTTATTAGATGTCAGTTAACATTTCAAACGTCAATGATTGTTGCCATAAAATAGATCAATAGATCAATCAACATAACCTAGCTTAGCTGCTAAAAATACCAACTTGTTAATTAACATAATAAAATGTGCAATTTAAAAACAGTTACTAAGTAACTCTCCATAGATCACATATGCATTTAGCCCACATCAAATTAACTTAATTTTTTTTTTTCTGTTTGATACAGCATTCTTGGCAGCTGTTATAAATTGAAATAAGTAACATTTGATGAACATTTGACAGTATGACCACAGCTTTATTATAAAAATAAGTTACCTGTAAATCCTTCTTGCTTGATTGGAATAAAACCTCAACATTGTAACACAGCATTAGTACATACTGTATATGAAAATGACGTGTAAAAACTATAACATATTTAAAGACACTTAAATGTTATTAGGAATGTTAAAAATGATCGTTCGAATAAAAGGCAAATGAATTAGTTTGTTAAGGCAATAAACAGATGTTAAATGTATATAAATATCATAAATATAAATCACAGCAGTCGACTGATGTGATATCTCAGTCAATATATAATTATTAACACTCGTAACAAATATAGAAAAATATACATTTGCTCTCCAACCTTTATAGTAACCGTGAACACATGTCTCAGTGCAGACAACAAAAACTTGCCTCAACATTCTTATGCACAACACTGTTATGTTTATATAATCGTTGTTGAGCCACATATATTATATATTTATAACAAAATAAGTCAATTGGTCAAATCGCACTTCATTTTAGTCTCTTATGCATCGAGAAGCACCATCTGTGTCTATAAATAATGTCCTTACACATTTAAAGAGATTATCAATCGTAAACAAATATTATCCAGTCAAAAAAATTAAAGCCAATAAATAAATACAATAATAGTAAAAAATAATATTGTAAACACTTCCATTAAAAGAAAAATAAGAGAAATAAAGTTTGTAAGGCTAAATTTCCATTTAACAAAAATTAATGAAAAAATACGAAACTTATAACGAGTGAATGCATTGCACACAAAACAATACACGAGTACCAACTATCTTGTTTATAGCACTAGCACACATTTCAAGGCCACGTGTTTAACAGGTCGCCTCAACGGATGGTCCGTCGCCTTGCCCTTGATGTTCAGATCCTCTGCAGTCTTCCAAATTGGTATCCTCTTCTAAGGGTTGCTCTTTTAACATATCACTTGCTAACACATCACTAAACACAATTGTAAAAATTAATACAGATATTTACATTAAATTATTTTTCTTACCCGTTAGCATTATCAGCTTTTCCAGTCGTGGAGTTTGTACGAGCTCCTCCTCGGTTTGGTTGTGTTGGGTTTTGTTGTTTCTGTTTGTTATTCTTCTTCTTATTAGGCTGAAAAATATTTAACATTTTATTGTAAAGTTTAGACTATTAAACCTAAGACTGATTTAGGTAAGACACAAAATTTGTCCCTGTTACAAAACTAAGTAGAAACATTGAGAAAATTGTACGTTATTTTCCAAAACCGTCTCGAGGGACCACCCTCTCATTATTTTGCGGTAAGAGCAAAAAACTCTATGCCATCTCTTGACTCTGGATGGAAACATTAAGTTTGCAAAGCGGTCTGTGGCCATCACTGAGTTAGTCTTGCGCCAATAACTGCGCTATTTTTAAAACCTGCTATTTTCCATGCTCTTTATTTTCCATGCTCTTTATTTTCCATGCTATTTATTTGGACTCATACATTATTGCAAAATAGCACTTTGCATTTATATTTATAAAAACCTGAATGACATTTTAGAGCAAGTGAGATAATTCTTGTATTATAATTAAACAATTAAAGCTACAAACTACACATCAAACGCAAATAGGTTATATTGATTAGACTATAAATAAATAATTCATAATAAAAATACTTCTTTCTACTTACAGTAGTCCTTTTGTTCACTGTAAATGTAGGTGGTCCTGGTTTTCTCTGTCTACCACCACCTCCCCTCTGATTAAAGGGTTGTGGCATATAATTATTAGCGCCGCCACCACCACGCATTGGATTTGGAGCACCACGGAAATTTCCCATCATTTGAGGTGGCTGTCTTAAATTTTGGTAACCATAATTAGCTCCCCAGGAACCAACAACGACGCCAGCAATTTGTAATTGACCTCCTCTGGATGGAATAGGACGGTGACGTATATTAGATGCTCCTCGAGATGATGGCAATGGAACAGCTGGGAGACAATTTGGAGGAGGTAAACCAGACCTCATATTATGACCTTACAAGAAACAAAAACACAACACTGAACAAATATATAAAAAAAAACATTAGTGAGCAATCAATATTGCAGACTATTTGTCAAATTAATCATAATTACTGCCAAAATTGACTTATTATCAAACAGTGACAAGTGTAAAACAGAAAGTACTAACCTCCAGCATAGGGCGGCAATGGAATTTTAGCAAACTTAACATCCAATCCTTCCAAAATAGCTTTACGCATACGTTCAACCTTAACAACTCTTTCAATATGATTCTCACACAAATCCAATACACTTTTAGCATGTGTGGATCTAGTTAATGTGTGATGAAATAATTTTCCATCAAAATAAAGCCAAGGACAACACATTAACCAAGGTAATGGAGCTCCACATGCGTCATTTGCTAATAAAGCCATTTCAACACCTTGCATAAAAACTGCTGCCAATTGAACTCCACGACTTGTCACCACATTCAACTACAAACAAAATATATCAATATTGTTTTGAGACTGATTACATTAAAACTTACGGTTAATTCTTGTAAAAATTGCGTGTTCATGAGATCAGGATTGACACCTTGGCATAAAAATACATCCAATTCGCTCCTACGTAAAATTGGTTTATCTTGTGACATTATATATCGTAAAACACAGGCCATTATGAGCATATGCTGGGGCACGTATGATATATTTAGTATTAATGGGGTGTCTGAATTGAGGCATGATAATAGAGCACGCATTCGGCGTCTCTTATCATCTACAGATGGGCCAAACCATAACCGTTGTAATGTTGGTACAGCCCATGGAAGGGGCACTGCTTTCACTTCTTCTGCCGATTGGTATGGATTACTACGACTGTATACCCATTCTTTAATAATCACATCTGGTAAGGGAGAATTCTCTGGGATTTCTTTAGTTTCTATAAAAAAATACAGTAATGTGGCGCGTTCATATTTAACACACAAATAAAAAATAACTGTTGTACTCTAAACATGGGCTATCTAGAAGAGTGTAACAAGAGAAAAATAAAATTTTCTTTAGTCATGTTTCTACTGAAAGACCGGAATAGCGTGGGGAACTGGTAGCATATAGTAGCAATATTACAGCATCTAACCTCCTGTACGCCTTGTGCACCGGGCTTAAGGACACCGTTGAACTGCGCCATCAAACATAACCTCAAATTTTGTGTATTATTTTATTTATGAATTTACAGTCTATACTTACCCGTTAGTAAATTCGCTATGAGCAATTGATAGTTTATTATTTAATATTAATAAAGATCGACTTTTGGCTAATAGGCAAAAGAACAAAATAAATGCAGCTGAAATGAAGTTCAGCTACAAGTAACATCAATAGAATACATGATTAAGATGGTAAAAACAAGGCCAGTCAAGAGGATAGGGAAGACAAAAATCAAGAACAAGAAAAGACGAAGACCAAGACAAAAATGAGACAAAGTAATAGCAGAAATATTGAGAAGGAAAGGAAAAAGATGAATGAAGATAAGGATTTTGCCGGCAACAAAAAAAAATTAAAAAAGTTTATATAGGAATAAATTATTAAACCCTACACCATAATATGGTAAAATAGGAAAAGCATATATATATATTATATATTAATAAAGTAATAACCTTTAAATTTATCAACTTATAAAAGAGTAATGAATAAAAAATCATCCTCATACTTTGTTGATATAGACTTATCGTTTAACTAACATCTAGCAACAGGCCCATACTTTTTATATAATTTCTTTATTATTTTTTAACTTTTGATTAAAGTAATTAAAGTTTATAGAATGCTGCAAACTGTACAGACATGTTATTAAACCTTGTATCCTGTTTTATTGTATATACCATTACTTATTTTGTAAACTAAGACAGCAGCATAGATACACAATAATAATTTAATTAATTTTGTAATGAATATTAGAGAAAATGACTTACCTCGTTTCTTGCCATGCACATATCGATGATGATGTAAATTAAACAAAACAGCATAAATCCGTTGTCGCAATGGCATATAAATCTCATGTATCGGAGGAAACTCCCTATTCCCTTCATCTTCCATAACACAAGGTAATCGAACCTCTTTGGTACTTAAAACGTGGAGAATCCACGGACACATCAACCCCTTCTGATGTCGCAATGAAGAAGTACGCAATACATCAGCCGATACAGTCGGGTTGATAATATTCGCACCTGCTACAATCATCACCAATTACTAAAAAAATCTACCTACAATCAAACAGATTCTTACTATTGGGCAAATTATTTGGTTGATTTTTAGGAGACTGAGGATTGCTTCCAGAATTTGAACTAGAAGAACTGACTAGTAAGTTAACACCAGTACTACTACAACTGGCGGTGTTATTGGAACTAACTGAACCATTAGCATGACCATTAAATCTAGACGTATCAGATGTAGGTGGAGAATCTTCTAAAATAAATTAATGGAATCAAAACAACACAAATATATTTCATGACTTACCATGTGGACTACTCTTAGCAGAATCAGTATCAATACTTATTATTATATCCGAAGCCAAAATTTGGTTAACAGTCGCTAATTTATAATTCTGCAAACTTTCCTGTTCCTGTTCAGTAGTCTCCGATGCAAAACCAGAAGTATCAAGTTCCACCTCTTCCGGTTTTATGATTGTCATGTTATTTAGGTTGTTATTATTCTGAGCATTATATTTTTTCACTTCTTTCTTATTACCTTTCGGTGTGCAATACTTTAGAAAACCAACTGCAGTGCCATTTAAATAATATAAAACTGATGATTTAAAGGCATTGCAGCGTTTGTCTTTTATTGAACCAAATATTTCAGTCACTAATGCATCCATATTTGATGGTGATGGTAATGTACGAACATATTCGGCTATTAACTTTAACGCAGTTTCTCCTTGCATCTAAAATAAGTTCATAATTGAATATAGATATAGAACAGAAAACGCAACATCCAAACAAAAAATACAAACGATTCTACAAGTAATTGATGAGAATCTATATTTTAACTTCAAATTATAGTATCAGCTGTTTTGTCATATAAAAGTAAGAAATTTGCATCCAATCCATACAAATCCACTAATTACAGAACTAAAGCATAATATTAGATAAAATTACCTTGGCTTCTTTGGAGCCTGAACTGTTTTGAATCTTGCGATAAATGTCCTGTAATTCATTTTCAGGCAAAAGGAAGTTGCCTAATAATGATGCCAAAACACACATTTGTTCTTGTGACAGTTGTAAATGTTTTGTAAGTTCAGCAATCATATACTCCTTTGTTTCTAATGAGCCCTAAAGGAAATTACAATATTTAAAATTAAATATTAGGGAGAGTTGGTTAGGGAATTACTTTGTATGTTAATTTAATGTGTTCAGATGAGAAATAACGTGGTGGATCAAATGCCGCGTATTCAGCATCATCTGCTAAGAGACCATGAAAACCGTATTCCCTACAATATGCTATAACTTCTTGATGATGATCATCCATTGTACACATCTGAAAATAAATATTTCTTTGAATTATCCTAATTAATCTTCAATAAAAGGATAAAAAAATAAAGCACAGAAACAATTGCTTTGATTGGTAATACAATTATTACATTTCATTAAAATAATCAAATAGTATATTGTTCAACAAGCAAATAATGATATGTATTACACGTGAGTAAAATATCATACTTTATCTATGATTATTTTATAGTAATATATAATTTTATACCTTTACAGATTAGAATTAAAATTTGACTTACTACACTAATTCCTAAATGACGCAGAGCCATTCGAAGAGCAGTCTTGAGACAAATGGGTGCAGTCCACCAGATCTTTGGAGGTGGAGTCGCTTTTGTGTTTACATGTTTTAAAACCTAGACAAAAACAAAAAAACACCAACATTACTTTTATTATAAGAGAATACATCATTATAGAAAGCAATCTCAAATTTAAATCAAAAATATCAAATTTAGACAAATGATAGTCAATAAACATTTAGTATTACTTAAATCTTCAAGATATATTATTATCAGCAGTTCACTGAATAGTTTATTATCATCATAAATCCCTTCTACCACATACTGGTGTAGGGTACTTATTATTATAGTCATTACAACTTTCAAATAGTATATATAATTTATTTCTTGTGATACTATAGGTCTGTTCCAACATACGATTTGGACAGTTTGCAAACCGTTCAAACTATGCACACAAACAAATTACTGTGTATAAAAGATTGCCTAAGGATGACAAATATTTGTTTGTATGCTCAGTTTAGACGGTTTACAAACTGTCCAAATCGTATGTTGGAACAGACCTTTTATAATTTCATTGATGCTTACCATGCCAACTTTTTGTCTAATATTTGCTTGCTGTGCTATCCACTCATTCTTCCTTGACGCTTCTATTGTGCCATTAAAAACCACTGCCAATTCAATATTGCCCCTCTCCACTGCTTGTGTTAGTAATGATAGGAACTGTACCATGCGATTCCACTGGCCTCCACATGCCCAATCTGAAACAGAAACAAAAAATGTAATTGTAAAATATTATCAGCTTATTGCAGTTGTTATGACTGTTATGTATGTATAATAAATATTACAAATAGAACATTATTTTTTTCATTATTTGAAGATTATAGTACTCTAATTAATACCAATATGTATTATAAATAATCAAACAAAAGACTGGTTTGCAATCTAGTTGCAATTTTTAATACTAAAATGTCCGCATTAATCGGTATCATTTTAGCATTTATGCAATTGGCAGTCATTTCGCGGCTATAACGATTTTGAATCGCCAATAAATTATGAAATGAATTAATAATTTATTCAAAATCAGTCAATCGAATCACAGCGGCCAAGGGTCAAGCATAGACAATTGTTTCGGTTCTACAAACCTCGTCAGTATGCCTTGTACAACCATTAAAATCTGTATATTTTATTTACTAACCAAGTAAATTATTTTAATTGGCTGATTTCGGTATTATAAACGTCAAATAATAAAAGTAGGTAACTAAATCTATGGAGTAAATTAATCATCCAAAATCTAGGGGTTAAAATTTATTCAATGAATAACTTGACATATGTCATGTTTCTTAGGTTATTTTTAATGTGGAGCAATTTCTGTTGAAAATCAGCTTTTGATTGCTCTACGATGTTATGCAACTGACTTTCAATATGTTGTAGGGGATTATTGTAATATAACAAAGGCTACAATATAACACATCAATAACTACAATATTGAAATAACATATAAATGCGGCGTTGCAATTTCTTATTTTACGAATAGTTAATTTAGATTTATAATACCGAAATACGTTTATTCGTCGAATATATTTAATTTGAGATTTGTTATTCGGTGATTTATTTTGTCTTTATAATACCGGCCCTAAAGCTAATAATAAATAAATTCATGAAGTTTGAGCTTATAATATTTCAGTTTTGTATTTTGACGTTTCTATAACCGCTGCCGTTCCATAAATCAACCAAGATTTTCAGCGACAGATCTTAGCCGTAACCTAACCACCGGTTACTTCGGTTGATATACGGAACGCACTACTAATAGCAATGTTTGTTTACTGTAACCAAGTAACATATTGTTCGATTGTGTAAATAGGAGACCCGTGCAAACAACTCCGCCCCTTTGCTAAAACCAGGCAACCTTCTAAATACAAATTTTCTACTAACCTTGGAACCTACTATCTTACAAAACACTCAAATCAAAGTAATGAATAAATAAATAAATTAAAGTGACACAAGTCTAAAATTTGCATTTTCAAGATAACTGTACAAAATCTATCAAATACAAAGATATATTTGTGTGGAAACATATTTGAAGTTCTAATAATTATCGCTAGTCAATACAATACTATTGAATACACAATAATAATAATAATAACCTTGTCTTTATTTTTGATATGCTACATATAGAAAATGGCAAAGTTCAGTTATAGCACTGGTCTTCCACTTAAACCTTCAATTTTCACAATAATTTAATTTCTAAACTTGGACTGCATCAATTTTTACATCATCTTGTCACATTCAATAGATAAAGTATACAACAAAGTTTTGCAATTTCTGGGTAAGTACAAAATTGACTAATTACAAAAAAATTATAACAAAACAAAACACAAATAGATTATAATAACAATCAAAATTGTATGTTAAAAAAAGTTCATAGCTATATAGAACTTCTTATTTTCAATCACAGTTTTGAAGTTTTTTCTCGGCAAAATTCTCTGATGCAAGTTGCTAAATAATTGTACATTTTTATAGAGATATTCATAGCTTTTTTAAACTTTGCTTAGTCTAATTGTAAGTAATACTATATTTGTGTAGGTTCTCGTGTTGTAGCTATAAATATCTTGATTTAAAATGTTGTCTTTGGCAAATAATGTTAAGTTTATTTGCTATCATATCTATATGTACCTCCCATGTTAAGTTGTGTTTATACCTACAAATTTTCCTCTTTCCACTTTTACTGTTAAGAGAAAACTTAATATGAACATTTTATTGTCATTTAGAACTAGCCCATTACATTTAAACCAATATTGTGCTTTCATTCAGACCTTGAACTTATATTAGAGTAGTTATTTGCTGGATTCTCTGTCATATCATCAATGTATAGAAATGTTGTAGCCGATTTTAAATTATACTCAAGGTCATATAAATTAAAACAAGAGAAGACCTAGTATTGAACCTTGAAAGACCCCTTCACTTATTTCTGCTTTTTTAGATTGTAAGTTTTGAACATATTGTTCTAGAAACAAAATTTATTGTCCAAGTAATTATAAAATCTATTATATAATGCTCTTTCCCATATTTTAGATTTAACAGGGACTATAGAAATTGGTCTACACTTCATGTATGTACATTGCCATTTTTTAGTATAGGCACAATTTTTACTAACTTTAATTCTTTAGTGTAAATTCCCTGTTCAAATGATAAATTGATTAAATAAGCTAAAATTTTAATCAATTCATTAGTCTTAATCAATGAGTTTGGATCATATAAATCTGCACATTATCTATTACTCAATGAATTAATTATATCTGCAACTTCTACATGTGTAACCAGATTTAAAAAGAAAGTATCAATGTGTGAATGATGTTTAAAAATAAGTTTGATACACATCAGCAGTTATTGTTTTGTTTCGGTTTCCAATCTTATTAATTATGCTCCACACCTCTTTTGCTTTGTTTATAGTATTAATAATGTTTAAAGTAATATAAGTATAACTTTTTTTTGTGATTTCTAAATTTATTCTACAAGACTTTTTCAATTCATTTTGTAAGGTTTTTATTTCAACCGAGTTAACATATTTACTGATATCACTGATAGTGTCAATTAACTTTTAGTTACATGATACATTTCAAAACTTTGTAGCAATATCGAGTGAAATATAGTGAATGAAATGATGTTTCTGCTTTTTTATTATGCATTACTACTGACTAATTTATTTGATGCATATTTTCTTTAAATTTGTGTTTGCAAAAGATCTATTTAAAATTTGTTTTTTGACCTGTTTCTTTATGATAAAAACAAAAATAATACCGTAGTGATCAGGGGGGTTATTCTGGCACTCATTGCGATCTTGCGCCACGTCATAGATTTCCCCTACCAGAGGGGAAGTGTGACATTTAAATCATAAATTTGTAATTAATAATACATATTGACGTTAAAAAATACAATTAACATATAGCTTGGTATTAAATTTATATTACTAGATGATCCTGTAGTACAAAAAGAGATCACAGGCAGATTTTTTAAATTAATGATGACGTCATTAATTGCGATAAGCGATACGAGATACATGCCAGAATAACCCCCCGGATAAATAAGTTTAATTAAAATATTATCAATGCAGGAAGCTGTTGTTCCAGTAAGTGTCTTGTATTACTTTATACAGAATGTTTAAAATTAAAGCTAGTATCATAGAATTCATGTTTCATTAAACTAAAAACTGATTTTTTCTACTTATCCAGTTTGTTTGTTTATCAAACTCAAGTCCTTCTTTTAACATCAACACCACGTTTAATATATTTACAAAAAAAACTATTAGTGATAACAAAGCCATTTATTTTCACTAAATCCATTTCTTCATTCTTCAGCCAGTGTTCGTTAATTGATACAATATCAATGTTGTTATTTTTATTGAGATAGTTTTCTAAATCAATTTATATTCACACTCAAATTTAGAAACTTTTTTGTTTTTTGTATCCAATCAGAATTGGAATAATATCTGCAAAAGCTCTGACATAAATGGTAGTTTTGATAATCTTTTAAAATCATTGACTACTCTATTAAATCTCTCGTGCCCTTTAAAATCTATTAAAGCTTCAAATAAACATCGTTCTTGGCTTACTCAAGAGTTAGTTAATGAAACTGAAAAGCTACAACATTTGTTTTGGTTGGCATACAATCTAAAAGATAATAATTTAATTAACGATTACAAAAGAAAAAAAGAACTTCATAATACTAATTTATGTTTTGCAAAAAAAGAGCACTATTCAAATCGTATTTTGAAAAATGATAATAAAGTAAAAGAAACATGGAAAATAATAAGAGAAACAACCACACACAACAATCAAATTAATAAAAAAATTACTTTAAACAACCATGGAGTATTAATTAATGACAACGAAGAAATTTGTAATACTTTTGTTAAATATTATGCTTCTTTAGCAAAAATTAAAATAAATCAATATTATTCTATATCAACAATAAGCCAAAGTACCGTATCTGAATGTCAAACATTTAATTCATTTTTTATGAAGCCTATTATTGAAACTGATATAATAACTGCAATTAGTTCTTTAAAAAATACAACATCTTCAGGCATAGATGATTTAAATACTAAGCTTATTAAATTAATTTCAAAAACACTAGTTCCTATACTAACAATGCTTTTTAATGCTGCAATTGAACAAGGCATATATCCAAATGCGTTAAAAACTGGCATAATCACACCCCTTCATAAAAAAGGAGACACTCAATTAGTAAATAATTACCGCAGCATCACAATAGCACCAGTAATCTCAAAAATATTTGAAAAAATTATTTGTGATTGCATGAAAACTTTTTTAGAAAAAAATAATATTTTACACAAAGCTCAGCATGGATATCGTACCAAAAGGTCTGTTGAAACGGCAACGTGTAAATATGTAGAGTTTGTACATCGTCATCTGGATCAACACGAATACTTATATGGATTTTTTTTTGACATGACTTCAGCTTTTGACATATTAGATATTAGTTTTATTATTGAAATTGGAACACATAGGATTTCGTGGCACTTTTTTATCATTATTAAAGTCATATTTAACAGACAGGAAAATTAGGGTTAAGATTGATGGACATATTTCTAATGCTGAAAAAATTGAGCACGGTGTTCCAAAGGGCAGTGTATGCGGTCCTCTAATTTTTATTTTATTTGTAAATGACTTACCAGAAATATTTAAAGATATACCTAATTTTAAAATAGTTATGTATGCCGATGACATATCTATGGCTTGCTCATCCAAATATATTAGCGAATTGAATCAAATGGCTGGAATAATATTAAACAGAATAACAAACTGGTGTACACAAAATAGGTTAATATTAAACAACACAAAAACTGAACTAATGTATTTTCAAAAAAAGCATTCAACGTTAAGAGAAAATGCCATATCTATTAACAATTTGTTATATGCACTTTCCGACTCAGTAAGATTTCTTGGATTGATAATACAAAATACATTAGACTGGTCAAATCATATAAATGCGGTGTGTGGTAAACTAAATAAGTCATATTTTGCAATATTGCAACTAAAATCAGTTCTTGATAAAAAACGACAAATAGATGTCTACTACGCAATGGTTTATTCCCATATTAGTTTTAATATCATTTTGTGGGGCAACTCATCAGTAGCGAATAGAATATTTATAATTCAAAAACGCATTCTAAGACTTATGTTTAATCTTGATTACATAGAATCTTGTAAATATACATTTAAAGAAAATAATTTGTTAACTGTACCTGCAATATATGTATTTAAGACTTTATGTTTTATTAAAGAAAATATAAATAATTTTTCGACAGTTGGAGAAAATCATTCGTACAGCACCAGACACGGACAGCAATTACTCTTAATTAAACATAATTCATCCAAGTTTGAAAATTGTCACGTGTATATAGGACTTAAAATGTTTAATAAATTACCAGATCAAATAAAAAAGCTAAATTTTAAACCATATAAGATAATGACTAAAAGATTACTAACTAATAATGTTTTGTATTTTGTTAATGATTTTTATAATATAGATTTTAATATAGATTTTAGTAAAACTGTGTAGTAGTTTTTATTATTTTTTGTTTGTTTTTAATATGTAATTTTTATGTAATGCTTGTTTGCATATTATTTTAATTTGTTGTTTTATTTTTTATATGTAATTATTTTATTGACGATCACATACTGTACTTTATTTTATACATACATGTACTAGATCTTGTGAATAAACATCTATCTATCTATCTATCTATTACCAAGCAAACCAACGTTTATGTGAAAAAAGAATATAGCATTTTCATTAGAATTTTGCTATGGACATCTAGTATTTCGTTGTTGTTTTCAACATGTATTGATTGTGGCATTTGACAGTTTCTTAATTGCTAGAAAGATATATATTTTTTTTTTAATTTCTAAGTGTCTTGAGTAAACCGGACAATCTCTATAAAATGTGGTGATTGACCAAGAACAATATACTTAAGGGGGCAGTTTGATGAGTGTCATAAAACTACGAGCAAAACTCACGTAATTTAACTCCTTTTTAAAATCGGTTTTTTGCAACGTGTAGAGAATAAAATTTCCAATCCAATGAAATATATAAAAATTCAAAACCTTCAATTGTTTATTAAATTTTGAAATTAATTTGTAATTTATTTGTTGAAATATTTGCTTATGCCCGTATGACACTGATCTATAATTCTTTATTGAATTATACAGGGTGTCCGGAAAATACGTGTACAACGTTTGACGACAGACTCCTGACGTCAAAATAGGTCGATCTAAGCCGACTTAGTTATATCCAAAATTGTCTCGTTTAGCCGGTAGAGGGCGTCAAAAATTTGTAAATATTAAAAAGAAATTACCTGTAACAATAATTTTTTAAGTGACCTTGTTGCTATGGCGTTTAATAATTTGACAATTATTGACAAATTGTCACCAGTCTATGAAATTTACTCAAGTATACGATCAACATTCTTGAATTACAAGTTCATTTTACCATTAAAAATGGAAAATTATACAAACTCTCAGAAAGTTGACATGCTCCTGGTATACGGGTTTTGTCAAGGAAATAGGCGTCAGAGTGTTAGGGTTTACATGGAGAGGTTTCCTAACCGTCGAATACCAAACCACCAAACATTTGCCAATATTGAGCGTCATCTTCGGGAAACGGGCAGTTTTGAGAAAAAGTTTGAAGGCAGGGGTCGTATGCGAACAACTCGAACTGTGGAAACAGAAGAGATGATTCTGGAAAGAGTTGAAGAAGAACCAAGTACCAGTACCCGTCTCTTAGAACGTGAGTTAAATGTTCCTAAAACGATTGTCAATGATATTTTAAGAGAACAGTTGTTACATCCTTACCACATACAAAAAGTCCAGGAACTTTTACCGACTGATCCCCCCATGCGGCTTACATTTTGTCAATTTATTAGAAACAAAAGAATCCTTGTTCCAAATTTTTGTAGAAAAATTATGTTTACTGCCGAGGCATGCTTTACAAGATCTGGGGTAACCAATCTGCACAACGAACATATTTATTCCGATGAAAATCCACATGCCATTAAAGTTGCACATCATCAGCATCAATTTAAAATTAATATTTGGGCAGGTATTATTGATCACTACCTTATTGGTCCCATTGTTATTCCAGACAGGTTAGATGGAAATATTTTTCCGTTGCCGTTCGGCAATACTTACATCATCAATATCCCAACCGATGGATTGGAAGAGGCAATGATGCACCAGTAAAATGGCCACCACGTTCTCCTGAGTTAAATATGTGTGACTTCTTTTTGTGGGGCGCTATTAAAACAGAAGTTTACAAGACTCCGGTAAACACACGCGATGATTTATTGCAGCGGATTTTAAATGCAGGCAACCATTTTAATAATCCCGAGACATTAGATAGGGTCCAATATCATTTTTTAAAGAGTGTGAATAAGTGTATTCAGCAAGATGGCGGTCATTTTACACATTTGCTTAAGTAATGTTTTTGTTTTACTTAGTTTCTTACAATAGATACTTTCAACTTTGTTATACTTTTGTTTTTTTTGATGCCCTCTACCGGCTAAACGAGACAATTTTGGATATAACTAAGTCGGCTTAGATCGACCTATTTTGACGTCAGGAGTCTGTCGTCAAACGTTGTACACGTATTTTCCGGACACCCTGAATTAACACAAAAAATGTACGAATTAACAGTTTTTTAAAAATAGTTAGGTTATATTATAAATGCTATTACTCACATGTTATGTGTTAATTATAAAGAAAACCTAAAAATATTCTTAAAATTTCAATCTACAATAAGATTGATGATGTTTTGTGCATTTTACAAACTTTTTAAGATTTAAATATTTTTATATATATAATTCAAGATATAATTATTGACAGTGTAATACGGGCATTAAACTTGAAGAGTTATACTTCATTGAACATTAAACTTAGTAGACTTCTTATTGTGCTATAAGTTATTTTTCTTAAATAACAATTATTACAGTTCTGCTCGTAGTTGTAAATGTATGATAAAATGTGAAATTTAAAATTCCCACGTGTATTATTTTTTCTAACAGTTTGGTACTGCTGCCACATTAGTTAAAATCATAATGAATGAATGGGTGCGTTTTTAAATGACGCGAACAGCGGTTCGAGCACTCGAACAATAAAATGGGCGTTTTTAAATACAACCCGAACAAGTGTTCGAACAACATTTGCACGCACCTAGTCAAGAGGTGGTGCATGACGGGCATGTACAGTGTTGCCACATAGCAAAAATAAAATAATATATTTATCATGGTTATATCAGAACATGGGTACGGTTTTATATACATTATAAAAATATAAGGTATACAAGAAATATGCGCTCATACAAAATATGTGTGAATCTAGAATAATAAGATTTTAAATATTTTACTTGATGCAGATTTGAATTGTATTAATTGACAACACTGGGCATGTAAGCAAAACAAACAACATAACCTTAGAAAACATGTTTTTGACGTTTGAGTGCTATATGCTGTTTTTAAATTACCCTGCACGAAGAAACAAAAAAGTTGTTCGTGCAAAAATTGTTCAAACAGCAAGAGCACTTTAAAAACGCACCCAAAATAGTCATATTATAAATTAACAGATTATGGCGGAGAGTAACTTGATATTATTGTAATCACAATTATATTATATTATCAAACCACCATCTGCTATAACCTATAAATTTATAATATGACATTTATTATGATTTTAATTAATGTGACAGCAGTACCAAACTGTTAAAAAAATTAATACACGCGGGAATTTCAAATTTCACATTTTATCATATATTCACAACTACGAGCAGAACTGTAACAATTATTATTTTACAAAAATAACTTAAAGCACAATAAAAAGTCTACTAAGTTTAATGTTCAATGAAGTATAACTCTTAAAGTTTTACTAAATATTTCGACAATAAAATTACAAATTAATTTAAAAATTTAATAAACAATTGAAGGTTTTGGATTTTTATATATTTCATTAGATTAAAAATTTCATTCTCAACACGTTGCAAAAAACCGATTTTAAAAAGTAGTTAAATTGCGTGAGTTCTGCTCGTAGTTTTATGACACTCATCAAACTGCCCCCTTAAAGGACTGCTCAACGTGTAAAGTGTACCGCCTGTAACATGGAAAGTTATAACAATCTCATTGGTTAGTCACAATATTTCAAAACCAAAACTAACCTAACCTAACCCAAAAAGCAGAACTATGATTGGTTGAGATGTTGCGTACCCCAAACTACGTCATAATTTATCAAAGGTAAATCATATCCGGCAGTCCTCTGTAGTAGTGTCCTTAGTGATTGACGTCTAAATTCAACTTTTTTTAAAATTTCAATGATTGCATTGTATTTGATATAAACTTTATTATTATATTTGAATTTTTTTTCCAATATCGATCGATATACATTCAATATTATAATCTGCAATATTTTCATTTTGTTTTTTTTATTTTTGTAACAAACAAATTTTTCTGTAAAACCTCATTAATTTTCCCCTCATAATTAACTGCCAAGTTTTCTTCTACATTTTTTTATAATTTTGTTTCTATCCTTTTCATTACTACAACCTATAGCAAGTGTTCCACTTTTATGACCCGTTAAGCCACTTATTTTCAAATTAGTAGGATCTAACTTTGTCATCAAATTCATTAATAGATTTATTATGTATTTGTTTAATTTGATTCTCTTGAATTTGCAGCAATTTTTATATTCATTTATTGCATTTAATACATATCTTTCATTGATTTGATGCAGACATCGCACATTTTTTTATTTTTTTTATTAACTAACAACTATTACAACATTATATTTTTTTTTTCTCCCCACTTGCTGCTTTACACCGTTTCCATATATGGTAGGCTGCAAAGCTTCGTATTCGGGGCAAATAGTATATTAAAATATTAGTATTAATAAGATTTAAATCGTGTGGATTGTCCATTTGTCAAGACTGCAGTGCCGATTGATAGAAAAGTGGCATTAGTTGAGTTAGTGCAGTGAAAGAGTAGTGTCTATACCAAACTATTAACAAAAAACCATCATATTTGAATTTGTGCCGTTTTCAGTAAAAAGGTAAGTGTATATCATTATTTTTATTTGTCATAATTTGGATTATGTCATTTTTGTTTAAAAATTAAGTATACATATTTCAATTGATATTATTTCATATTTATCGCCATTTTTAAAGATGTGCCGTTTTACTTTATAAACCGACAATAATCATGAGTGCTTAATAAAGCCACATCTCAAAATATGACGTTTTGCTACATATTTATAAAAAAATGTTTGATTTGAGATTCTTTTCTAACCCTCAATTTAGAGATGTGACATTTTTTCCCAAATATAAGTACAACTTTTATTTAAATATGATATATTCATTTCATTTATTTTTAGTTCATACATGGTCTAAACTTTCTAAACAGATGATAAAGCTAGCCCAAAATAAGGTAAAAAAACATTCAACCATAATAAATTACTTAGTTTAATAAAAAAAACAGCATGTTAATACATTAATCTGCAACAAAACAGCCAACTCATATCAAAGTTATCTTCATTATAAACAAAAAACTTCAATTTTTTTAATTTTTTTGTAAAAGTTGAATATTTTACTTATTAAAATCCATTTTTGGTCAAAAGTGAATCAAGCATGTCAGTCCAACTTCAGGCCAGTGACCAAACTTCAAACTTAAGAGTTGGTACTTTTTACCATAGTAAATCTTTTAAAAACAGCATATCCATCTATATGTCAGGTCAGGTACTTCTGGGACTAACCTCGTACCTTAGCACAATAATAGAGGAGACAGGGAAGATAGACTTGGAAATAGATACAAGAATAAGAAAATGAAGAATCTATAAAGCACTACGAAACTCATTCCTTGTGAATAATAAAGTAACAAAGACAATGCAGACAGAAATTTATAAAAAAGTAGTATGACCAGCCCTAATATAAATGAATCATAAACAATAATAATAATAATTGTTTATTTCTTGCATTTCGACCTTAAAAACTTAATTTTTACATTATCTAAAATTCAATACTTAATTTATTTTATAACATAAAAAAACCCTCCATGTTTTTAATTAATTAATTTCAATATCTGTTTTGATTTACTTTCTTTTTTTTGTTACCACCTTCATTCATTCCAACCCTCCTTTATCTTAAATCATGAACAATAACAGAAAAAAATAAGTAAAATCAATGCAATTTAAATGAGAATTCTAAGGTAAATAATAGGAATCTCAAAAAGATTTACAAGAGTAAGAAAAGAACTGAACTTGGAACCAACAAAACAGTCATAGAAGAAAAACAACTAGGATGGCTAGTACACACAACTTCTAGCAGAACTATAAAAACAGTTATTTTTGAAATAACTTATATCACAATAAAAGTATTAAATTTGTGGTGTAATGAAGTAATACTCTTGAAGTTTAAGCAAATATATTGACAAAAAATTTACAATTTATTTTAAAAATTTAATAAATAATTAAAGATTTTGAACTCACATTCCATGGTACCAGAAACTTTATTCTCTACACGTTGCAAAAAACGATTTAAAAAAAAAAAGAGTTAAATTGAAAGAGTTGTGCTCAAAATTTTGTGACATTGATTTCCAGTCAAACACAATAGCATCGCATCTCCACCAAAGCATAAAGTATTTGCAAGATCTGAAAAAATTATCTTCATACTGTTTTGGGCTACACATCAATAGATCAAATCACTTTGTCTATTCGAGCAAACACTCAATCAGCAGGTAAAAATGAATAGCCTACAATATTCTCTGTGGACATTGCTAGAAGTAAGCAATATATATATTGCTAGCTAACAATATGAACTGTCATTTTAACAAAACTTGTTTATTAACAATATAAACTGTCATCACATCAGGAGGAATGGCAAATCTAACAACTATTAAATATTAATATTATATATAAAAATATATTTTGTTGAAGTGACAGTGCATATTATTAGCAATCAAGATTTGTTAAAATAACAGTTCATATTGCTAGCAAGCAATATTTGTTAAACTAAAGATCATATTGTTAGCTAACAATTGGGGCTATTCTCTATGCATATTGCTAGCTAACAATATGTCCTGTCATTTTAACAAATCTTGCTAGCTAACAATATGAACTTGTTAACAAATCTTGTTTCCTAACAATATAAACGGTCAGAAAGCATGGCAAATCTCTAGATAAAATATTAATAATATATTATATAAAAATTAATTTTGTTAAAGTGACAGTTCATATTGTTAGTAATCAAGATTTGTTAAAATGACAGTTCATATTGTTAGCTAGCAATATATTTTGCTTACATTCTAGCAATGTACATAGAGAATAGCCTGGAATATCTATCAAGCTTACTTCTAACAATGTGCATAGAGAATAGCCACGAATATCAGTTATTGTATAAATCATTTATCTATTTTTTCAAATTATCTTTGGATGTCTTCCATGATACAAAATTACTTTAAAAGGTAGACATAGTTTTTCATTAAAATTCAAAGATACTTTTATGTTGTTGAGGCATTAAGTAATTCTAAACAACAAAAAATGGCTAAAAAAAATGTTTTTTATAATCAGTATAAAGGATGATTAAGATCTTTACAGTTTGAGAAACCAAAATAATTAATGTTTAAAAAATAATCAAAAATGCCTTTGAGCAAATTATGAGTAAGGTTAAATTGGTTGCCTACATTAACCATTAACCAATTTGGAGAAGAATGAACTTGAATGAATCAAGTTAAAATGCAACCATGTCTGGCTAAGGTGATTTTAACAGAGCTGTTACGTAACATACTGTTAAGACGTTAACGTCTTATGCTATTGATCAACATGTTAAAATATGTACAGAATTAGTTTATAATTTGTAATTTTATGTTATTACCTTATTCTTGTTTAAAAATTAATTAACTCAAAAACTGAAATTTAGTGCCATATCAACCAAATTGTATACATTGATCCTGCATACAACAATATAATTATAATATGTATTCCCCACATAAATTTACATAACATAATAAATAAATCAATGAAGTGAATTAATATTGATTTTGATGATCATGAATTAATATTTTTGTTAGTTAAAAATAGCATGACAAATATTTACCTGAGAAATATCCTCCATAAAGTCTATCCAAACAATTTTCTGCATCAACAATCAATTTCAACTTGTTCCCAATAGGTCTAATTTTGCGATTGGAATTGTGAGGCTGACGCTGGGTGACATTTCGTGCAATTTTCAACAAATCAACCGAAACAGAACCACCCTCCAATGAACTGCTCTCTAAAAATGCTTGTAGATCCTGAATGCCCATTGTCGTTTATGTTGAGATATTTGAGTTAATTTTTGTCTATATTTTACCAATGATGATACTTAATTCTATAATCCTTAAAACGTAATGATTTCAATCATATTTAGTCTGAAAATAAAAAATATATTGGTTAGGATTGATGTATTTCAAGAGAATCATCTCCTTATTGCATTTATAAACAAATTTAGATCAATCTCATTAATGCTAATCAAGTCATTGTATGGAACTGGGTGGAATTGATTATATGTTGAGTCAGTGGGATGTTTGATATGTTGTTATCTCTTTGTATACAAATATATCAATACCTGTTGTCATTAATTGCATTTCGTGTATAAAAAATAAAACAAGGAGATATAAATTCGTCCGCCATTACATGTTGAAACAAATCAATTTAAAAATAATTAAATGGAACTGAAACGCAATGTCAGTCTAATTAAAGGGGCGAAGACGTTCAGCCGGGCCGATTGCAATGTTTATATAACACTGTCCGTCGCTGGTAAATAAGCCAGAGCTTCGAATTTGTCGGCGGTGTTTATCAAAGAGGAGGTCATTACATGGTTTGCCGGTAAATAAGAGTCATAAGAGATATAATTTGTGTTCGGCTTTGTGTTGCACTGGCACTAGTCGGTATCGGTTGACGGGAGTCGGGGCCGACCTGAACGTCTCATGTGATAGGCGTGTGGTCGAGTTTGCAATGTAAATACTCACAGAAAAATTATCAAAATACATTATTATTTGCACGAACACATGAACCAAATGTTTACCGGATACTGTATACAAAACAACAGCGCGCATGCCGGATGTTGACAGTGCTTGTCCTTTTTGGGGGGCGTTTGAAAATACCCGCCAAAGAGCAGTGGCGTAGATAACACATATTTATGGGCGGGGTAATTAATATTTTATTTATTGCACAAAACTATTTTTGTCATTTCTAAATTATTTTGAATTGTCAAAGTTTGTTGAATACAAAATAAATATTTAGTTCTGATGTCTGTGGGAAACGTGAATTTGGCATCTTTTGGTGTCATTAAACTAAGACTACGATGCTCCTAAAGTTTATAATTTTACATATTTTATTTCATGAATAGTTAAGCAATAGTTCAGAACGACTCAATCGCTGAGTCATCAATTGGAGGTAAGCGCCGAGCCCGTCTGAACGGTATATTTTAGACTGTTGCCAACCGTGTAAACTTTTATCAATTACATAAACATAAAGCTCATAAGTTTTGAATTTAAATAAATGATTTAATTAGTTTATGAAACCGCTACTTAACGAGATATAACATATTCTCAATATGTAATGCTATTTAATCCCACTTTGTAATGTTTTTAGATTTGATTAATTTTATCATTTGTTTTTATATTTTTTGAATTCCTTCACCTAAGTGTTGTACGTTGTAATATATTGCCTTCTTTCTCAATTTTTTTTAATAATTTGTAAATGCATATGTGCCGATTAACTGCTGAGTTGATTGATTTGTCAACAAGCAAGCGAACCTAAATGATCGATGAATAAAATGACGCTGCCAGCAAACAATGACTCGGCGGTAGTCAGCACGTTCAGTTTGCATGATGAGTTGTTCTGAACGCCTGTCACTACCAGATAGAATATTTACCCATTCAATTTAACAAGTAGGATAGCTAAATATCTTTTCTACAATTTAAACTTTATCGTCGATTATTTCTTACTTAAGACATGTTTTTCCAAGTACGCGTTTTTTCTATTAGATATTGTATATTATTTGAATTACCAAATGTTTTCTCAAAGCCCTCATTTTGAGATCTCTTGGCAAGCGTTACCAACAACCTTGGTCAACCATTTATATTTAACCAAACTCTTATTGTAATCCATGTTTCTACTCGACAAACACGATCTTTCTGAATACTATAGAGTTGTTGGTAAGGAACTAGTACTATTTACTATCAGATTTAGTCTTAACCACACACAGATTGCAAAAGATACGTTTAGCATATAAGAAGCACTGCGTATGTAGAAATATTAGCATTATTACAAGAGATAAAATGCTTGCTGCTCATGTGAGCCAACATCAGACGTTAATGCACATTCAAAATGTACACTATGAGCGGCTTATTACTCACAGATGTATTCGAAACAACGTAGACATGGAAAGCTAAAAAACATTCCACATAAACCGGCGTTTCAATTTAACATTACCAATCATAGCTAACAATACCATACAAAGTAAGGATAATTCAACAAATATATTTCATGCCAGTAAAATCCATAATCTTTCAATAGAATCCATGAATAGTCTTTAGTCTGTAGCCTCTCACGGCTCACGGGGTGATGGAGTGAAATAAAATAACTAACATGGACCAACAAGATTGCACAAAGTGTCATTGCTTCTTAAACAATAAGCACTCCATACCTACACTCCAACTCCAAATTCTCATCCCTATCTCCAAGAATAGGCAATAAACTAGGATATATGATGATAATATTGTTTCATAAAACAAAAATACTTAAAAAATAGCACCGAAAGTTCGGAATCTCTCCGCAGTAAAATACCAGGCTGCTCCACAGATTTTGGGAAAAACAATCAAGCAACAAATGTATTCCAAAGCTAAAAAATATTTTACATAAACCGACAACACACTTTGCAATTTCACAGACATTACCAACCATAGCTAACAATACCATACAAAGTAAGACCAATTCAACAAATATATTCCATGTCAGTAAAAACCATAAACATCCAATGGAACCCGCTTCACTACACCCATAAATAGTATTTTTAGTTGATGTGCCAATCTAGGACAGATACCTGACTACTAGGCGTTTCTTAAGTAGCAGATAGGAAAGCCTCTCAAATGGACCAACAAGATTGCAGAAATAGTCGTCGCCTTTTAAACAATTTGCACTTCATACCTACACTCTAAACTTTCCAATTCTAAATTCTTACTTAATCCCCAAGGATAGCAGCAACGACAAAACAGCCTACCAGCAAAGTATAAAATTAAATCAATAAATGAAAGTATAGGTTGATAAAATAAAATAAAATCTTAGAAGAGTAACACGAAAAGTGAAACAGAAAAATAAGACAAAAAAGAAACAATAAAAAATGTCACAAACAGTGATAGATGAAGAGATGAAGACAGAAGAGAAAAATAATGGAGGAAAAAAGATGTAGTAAATATAAATTGAAAGACAACCTTAACGGAATATGAAGTAGATCTAGTAGTTCCTTGGAGCAACAGCAAAGTTAACAAAAATTATTAATTATTTACACGCGGCCATTGTTGCAATTATAAGTAAACTTGCAAAGGTAGAATAAAAAGTAAAAACTGTGGTAATAAAAATAATTAAACTTAATTAATTTGCATTATTTTGGTTTTTAAATAAGTAGACTTTTTGGTCCTCTACTTCAGGTCGGCTGTTATCAAAAAGTGGCAATTTTGTTTGAGAAGTTTGAAAAGATCTACAAAATCTACTCAGAGCAGAGAACTAAAAGTATATTATAAAGAAGTAGATGTAGATTTCAAAAAAATGTAACCTACTTGAAAAACTGAACGAGAAAAACAATTCTACACAATAAGCAACTCAAAAAAAAGGATTTAGAAAAAAACAAAAAGATGGATTCAATGATAACGGAAGCGTCCGTAAAGAAAATTCCGCTAAAACACTACTGGGATTTAGAGTACCCAACCAGACTATAGAGTTTTCCAACAAGAAGTTTCATTTTGAATATCAGGCTATTTGGGCAGCTGTCAATTTTGAAGCTATTATCTTTTGACATTTGATAAGTAAAAACTCCGCCATTATTAAAAATGGAACGATACACGCTTCAACAACGCATTGAAATTATTAAAATTCACTACAAAAAAAACTAAAGCATTTTATGGTCGTCGTAAAGCACCTTCTCGGCCGGCAATAGTAAACCTGGTGGAAAAATGAGCTGTTGAGAGAAGTTTGTGATGTGAAGAATTGAAACAGTGTGCATCGCTCAAGAACACATAAGAATATTGCTGATGTAGCACGTAGTGTTGAAGAAAATCCAGGTTTGTCGATTCCTCGCCGATCTTTGAAATTAGACATTCGACAAACGATATTACACCGTATTTTGCATCATCTTCAGTGATGAAGCCCATTTTCATTTCGGAGGCTACGTTAATAAGCAAAATTGTCGCATTTGGGGCTCAGAAAATCCAAAAATGATTATTGAAAAGTCTTTGCATCCTCAACGTGTCACTGTTTGGTGTGGTTTTTGGGCTGGCGGTGTGATTGGACCCTACTTTTTTGCAAATAAGTTTGGTGCAACTGTTACGGTGAATGGATGAAGCTACCGAGCTATGATTAATGACTTTTTATAGCCGAAATTGGAAGATATTGATGTGGACGATGTTTATTTTCAGCAAGACGGCGCTACGTACCACACAAGCAACAAAACAATTGCAATTTTGCAAGAAAAGTTTCCTGACCGTGTTATTTCTTAAAGAGGTGATCACAGTTGGCCACCAAGATCTTATGATTTAACACTTTAAGACTTTTTTTTGGGCCACGTGAAAGATAAGGTCTATGCCAATGCTCCACAATCGATTCAAGACCTTAAAGATGGAATTCGTGAAGTTATCGAGGACATACAGCGGCAAATGTGCAAATTGGTCATGGAAAATTTCATGAAAAGAATGTGGTACTGCAATCGTAACCGTGGCGGCCATTTGACTAATATTGTTTTCAAATGTTAATGGCATACCTTCCTCTTTACAATAAAATAAACATTTATTGATTTCTCTTAAAAAATACCCGTTATTTTTTATATCAAAATGAAACCTCTTATTGAAAAACCCTATAAAAAAAAAAACGATGACCTGCATCAGAAAAAAAAAACTACTAATCATAAAGCATATTAATACAAAAGAAAGTTCAAAAAATTCTTGAATAGAATAAACTATTAAATAATCAAGATAAAAACTTCAAATTTTTTTCTGGGAAGTAAAAAAAGACAACAAACAATAAAACTCATAAGTGTGAAAGCACTCCTAAAAAGAAGAGATAGTCTTAGTCCTGCTCCTCGACCAACGTACAACAGTAGAAGATGAACTGGTAGGCAAAATAGCAGAAAACAAGACGCAACTGAAAGTTATTAAAAATAGATGGATACAAGGTGAAAGTTTGACGATATTTAGAAGTAATACAACCATAGAAGTGGGTGACATAAAACTAAAAATAACAAAACGTAGAGTATATATTTTTAGAACAAACAAATAAAACCGGAAAGACATAGTCGAAAGAATGAACAAAAACATAACAAAAATAAAAAAGGAACAAAGCAAAAATGCTAAGAGTGTAAGAAGCATTTCTAAGTGTGGCGGTAAATTTGAAATAAATCGGTGTATTGCAGTTATTGAAGGAACCTTGCGGATTTTTGACGAATCGCAAAAATATTCATTCTTTTTAATTGCATTGCGATGACCGGTAAACTGTATAAGTTTAAGAGCAGCCCTAGTGGTTATACGGTAGATAATTAATCAAGCCTGAACCTGGTGCTTTAGGTAAATTTAGAATTTTATTTAATATTACTTTATTTTATTGTTGTATGCTTACTCGTGTATAGTACATTACCTACACAAAACTGCACACAAGGCGGAAGTCATGAAATGAGTTAAAAAGAAATGAGGAGTGGATATACTTAATAAAAAGTTTTGAACAAAGCAAATAAACTAAACTGTATTGTACGCACTCACACCGCCTATAGAAATAATAAACAAATTAATTAGTAAGAAAAAGATAAAGGCGTGATGGATTAGAAAAAAACCAAAGAATTTTTCAACCCAACTAGATGTTACAACTGCTTTAATTTTGGATATGACTCAAAAAACTGTGATTTTAAGAAATAAAAAATAAAGAGTTAAGGTAAAAAACTGTACTAATTGTTCATTGTTATAAATGTAAATGGATGGACACAAGAATTAAAAATAAACATTTTGCAGAAGAGCGTGGTGAGAAAAAAAGCGGTGTTGAATCTTTACCACAAAAATGACATTCAAATCAAAGTAAACATCAAAACGAAATAAGATGCCCTTGAAAAGTGGCCCTAACAAAACACCAAAACAAATAGTTTACACTGCATTCGATAGACACAGAAGAAAAGATTGAGCTAATTATAACCTTTACTCAAAAAAAACTAATTAGCAATACAAATCAAACAGAATTAGAACCAGATCTAAAACAATATTACAAAGATTGTCCTGTAGATAAACACTAAAAAATGAGTTTTTAAACGTACTTATTCTGAAAAAAAAGATTTAGTTAATTCCAAAAACACTAAAACGTCAAGTAAAAACAAGGTTTTAGTGAGCAAAAACCGAACCCCACACACAAGCTGATTAAACTTCTTAAAATTACAATAAAAAAGGTTGATATTCTAAAATTCCATCTGACTAAGTACCACTAAACAGCTGCTAGAAATCAATCACTGCAACTACCATCAAACATTGGACTTAGTCGCTTCCATTAAACGTATCTATTTATTTTTAAAGTAAAGTACAGGGATTTTATAAATGAATGGAATTATGTAATCACTTTAAATATGCCGTCTTTTTAAAATTGTTCACTATACTACATATGTTTGCTTGACAGCTGTCAAAGTTGATCTGTCAAAACAAATAGTATAGTAAACAATTTTAAAAAAGCGGCATATTTGAAGTGATTACATAATCCTTTTCATTTATAAACTCTCTGTATAACCTCGCACTAACAAAGATTAGACAAAAGCAGCAGTTTGTAGTACTTGAACAAATTTAAACACTTAGCAGTGCCAAATTCCTGCTGCAAATAATTTTGTTAATAATTTCTTTCAATACATGATGTGCACCATAGCAATTTGAGTTCAAACATGTGAAAAAACACATCAAATTCCAGAAATCTTAACACAACGCCCGTCCATGCAGGTTATAAATCATTGTCATTATCTTAATAACTTTTTTTTTTAATTTTATACTATACAAAATAACCAATAAGGTAATTAATCTGGACTCACTTCATTAGCGGTAACCGTAATAGATAATCTATTCTATAATTAGTATTTAACTAGAACCGCATAAATTTGGCGCCATACATCTTGGTAATAACTACGTTGTTGCCAAAAACCATTAATTTGCCTTCCAACAAGCTCAAATACCAGACTGTAAACGTAAGTGAGCCTACAAACTTCATTCCACCAGTAAGTTTTGAAAGTGTTGTGGTTTAAACTACTGTACCTTATATAGAACACTGTATCTTTGTTGCAACTTATATTGATTTGTTCACTGTTGCAAACTAAAATTTAATTTTATTGCAAACATTTAGATTGCTATTGTTAATGTAAAAGCAAAATTTGATTGTTAAGTTGTAGGTTTGTAATGTAAACAAAAGCTTAAACGTTAGTACCAGATCAAATCATAAAAAAGCTTTACAATGCTTTGATTTTCTTTTTAGTTAGTTAAAAAGCTTTCAAACAAATTATGTTAAACAACCTAAATAATTGTCTTTAACATCAAAAAGAAATAACGCCCCATGCAAGTGGAGTATTAAATAGTTCTTTCGCATGTGCATACTTAACACATACTTTAAAGTAAGTAATTTAAACTACATCCCACAACCTCTACAACAAAACATATTGTTAGAAGTGTCGGATAGCTTGATATTAGATGTTTTCCATTTGAGCGCTTTATGCATCCGGTGCGTTAGAGAATTTTAAAATTTTGTAGACAAGAGCGTCTCACACTTGATAAACTAGAACTAGAAAACATTTGGCGTTTGTAGAACGTTTTCTACCTCAAAAACAAATCAAAAATGTAAGTCGTCTTTGACAAATAAATTCAAAAATTACTGAATTAGTGCCACCAAGTGCGACTATTTCGTCAAATAGAACACAGCTATTAACCTTCGTAAGACCGGGTGGATTTTGTCCTTTATCCGACCACATGGAGCAATTTTGTACCCCAAGCATTAAGTTAAGATATTATAATTTGTATGACAAATTTTTACTTAATTATGTATTATGAAAAAATAAGCAACAGATATAGTGTCACACATTTATTCAAAACAATATTATTACAGGAAAAATGTAAAACAAATTTATTTATTCTTCTTTTTATGGTGCATTCTCCTAACGGAGGTTAGCAATCATCATAGCGATATTTATTTTGGAAACTGCAGCTCTAAATAGTTTCACCAAAGTTTTTCCATACCATTCCCGGAGGTTTTTCAGCCAAGTTGTTCTGCGGCGTCCTACGGATCTATTTTCTTGTATCTTTCCCTGCATAATTAGTTGGAGAGTTGAGTACCTTTCTCCTCAGGAAAAGTGCCCCAAATACTCAACTTTTTTTTTTTTATTGTAAGTAAAAGTTCTCTTTCCTTGTGCGTTCTTCGTAATACTTTTTCATTGCTTACAAGGTCTGTCCAGGGTATTTTTAGCATACGACGGTAGAGCCACATTTTGATTGACTCAATCTTTTTTATGTTGTTTTTATTTAGTGTCCATGCTTCCATACCATACAAAGTTGAGAAGATATAACATCGCACCATTCGTATTCGCAGGGCTATATCGAGGTTTATATCTACGAAAAATTTATTCATTTTAACGAACGTCGCTCTTGCTATCTTTATTATACGTTTATTGATTTTGCTAGTCTGGTCGTTGTTCTCTCCTATTTGTGTTCCCAAGTACTGATAGCTTTTTACTCTTTCTATTATGGTATTATCTATTGCGACGGCTGGGATATTATTAGAGTCATTCTTTTTAAATACCATAATTTTAGTTTTATTTAAATTCATTCTTAGTCCATAGGATTGGCTAACAGTATTTATGTCTACTAGCATTTTCTGGAGATCTTGGATGTTTGTTGCTATTACCGCGGTATCGTCTGCATATCGAATGTTATTGATAGTTTGCCCGTTTATAACTATTCCCCCGGAGTTTTCGTTAATGGCTTCCTTAAATATGGCCTCTGAGTACATTTTAAATAGAACTGGTGATAGTATGCAGCCTTGTCGAACACCTCGGCGGATTTCTAATTCTCCAGAGTCATGTTCTTCAACAGTTATTTGGGCTTTCTGATTCCAGTACAAGTTTTTTATATTCATTTATTGCGAAATGTAAATAACTTAAGATTTATTGATATTGAGGCAACTATTACATGTTACAAGTTTACTATTGTGCTCTGTACACACAAATAACAAACATTTCCTGCATCTTAGGCGACACTTGCAATCTTGCTTGCGTGAACACATTGAACTACCACTAGTAGTTTCGGGAGCAAGTGTTTTTTTGGGGTTTCTAGATTAAGTACAAACAAGGACCGCATAGAATAATTCATGACCCCGGCTAATATTTTCGCATTTTATTGCACTATATAATATATTTCAAAAATAAATCGTAATGTATTCAACTCGTAGAAAGTGTGTGTTAGCATTCCTAAAAGCATAATATTACAAGTTATTGAATATATAAGTTATTTAAAAAAAATCGATGGAGTACAAAATTACCCCGCACGGCCTTACGAAGGTTAAGGCATATATGATCCGCAGATACATTGTTTCTACAGCGACACATCAGGCTTTAGAATAGTTATTCAATTATCTACAAATATCAAAAGGCTACAAGTTAGAACGGTTCAACTATTACTTGCTCAAAAGCAGCGGCCATATTACTTAAATAACATATTTAAAATGATTATACATAAGTTTTGCCAAGAGCGCAACATGTTCCTGCCTAAAAGTTTATCGCCGAGGCATTATTATTTTACGATAATATCAAATAATACCAATATTAATTGCATATACGACAATGCCATGTCATGTGATTGTTGGTTAAAATGTCGTTGTCAAATATTGTTAATTAATATAAATAGTTTTATATTTCACTTTGTTTATAATTGTAGCATTAATACAAAAAAGCCCATATAATGCCCAGGTTGTTAAGTACTAATTTATATATTCCGTATCTAAAGTATTAATAGAAAATAATAAAGCAAGTGAAATAGTAAACAAATTAAAAAGCTAAATATATTAAGGTGCAGCTTTTCTCGGAAGTTAATTAAGATAATTCATTTCCGTTCTCGGCATTATTATGAGTATAATAACAACATTTGAATAAGCTATTTTGGTAAAAATATATTAATAAATAAAAAAGTTTAGTGGTAAAAATTGTTCAATTTATTTCAAACTTAGTTCATATTAATGATATTTATATAAAAAAAATTATGCCGCTAAAATGATCACAAAATGATTATTTGTTTGCTTTAAAAGTAACACCGAAGATGAGGATATTTTTGGGTGTAAACAATAAGCCCACCGATGGCTCCGCCCATTACGTTCGGTATTGTTTTTATTACACAATTGGTAGTTTGATTTTATTAGGTAATCGTCGCCATGGGCAGTATTTTACTACAGTGCGAGTGAAGCGCTCCCGGTGGTTTATCACGGAACCATTTCTGACAATTCTGTCCTTAAATCAAAATTAAAAAATTGTTTCTAACAAAGAACAGAGTGAAAACGATCAAACAATGTCATTCGACAAAACATATTTTTTATAATAAGCTTATTACGGTACTAGTTAAATAATTGGCAATTGCAGCTTAGGAATAGATTTGTCAATATGCCAATATTGACATTTTGCGATGTTCACATAAGTCACGTCTACACATACATAAATTCCGGGCCTACTTAATTTCTAAAAACTTCAGACCATATGGCAAATATTGTCATTAAAGTATGGTGCTTTAATAACGTACATGTGTAATAAAATTGCAACTCTTTATTTAAATTAGTCTTGTAGTAATATTCAGACAGACATCGTTAAATTTTAACTATGCGAGATTTGCAAAAAGTTGAGTACCAAGCGGTCATCAAATTTTTCACATTTGAAAGTCTTATCCTTCATCAAACTAAACAAAAATTAAATGGAGTAAACGGTGAAGATTCACCTTCTTATTCCATCGTGAAAGAATGGGCCAAAAGGTTTAAGATGAACTATGAGTCTTTAGAAGATGATCTACCAAAAAAAGTCATCATGGCCACAATCTTTTAGAATTGTGAGGGCATCCAATAATTGATTTAAAAAAAAATACCACAGTAAATTGAGTTTATTATGCTAGCTTATTACGTAAGTTGAGAGAAAGTATTTGGGCAAAACGTCGCGGAAAATTAACAGAAAGAGTTAGGATTGTAGTACCCTTGTATCATGGCATTGATTGAATTAAATAAAACAATCAATGTTATGATAACGCAGCTATTCCGCAAGGTCGGTTTGCATAATTAAACAATTAATATTTATAAGTATAATTAATGTTTATAAAATAGTAGTTATTAATAAAAGAGAGGAAGGCCGCTGGGCTTCAATTCGAATTACAAATCGTAACCAATAACTTGTGATCCTATCCTATTGAATATCCTCACCCCGCTACATACGCCACTTAAACTATTACATGGCGATCCTGTTCTAAAAGTTCCTGCCGTGAAAGCGCAGTAAGAAGGCTCTGGCAAGTCATATGCCGGTACATTAGTGAAATGATCTAGTAAAAATTAAGTGTCGTGTATGTGTCAGTGGGTACGTGAAAATGGGAACAACACAAACGAAGCAAGAAGAAATCATCGTCCAAGCCGCAGGTACAGGAACGAATGCTGCAACCGAATCTACATCATCATCATCGCTTACAAGAACGGAATGGTTCCTCATCATTATTAGCATAATACTATTAACAATTCTGCTAATCTGGACAAAGAAGAGGATTTCAAAGTCGATGCGGTCCATCATCATAGAAGAAATTAATAAAAATGAAATAAGAAAATCATGCGATCAACTGGCTAAGGCGTGAGTTAAAAAAAAAACAAAACTGTATTTATTATTTATTTTTCGTAATTTTGTCTATTTTCATAAAGGTTAGTCTTAGTTAAACATAATAAAATTTAGTAATGTTAATTAATTATTGTAATGCATAAAGAATCTATGATGTTATGTCGGAAATTTATTTAAAATTACACGAAGAATTTAAAAACTATTTATCTAATATAAAAAAAGATCCGCAAGATAGACGCGTAAATCAAGAATTAAATACAAGTAGAATAAATAAGCTTAAATTAATTAATACTGATTATAATAACCACAAACTAATATTTAAAGAAAAAGTTGAATCATCAAGTGTAGATGCGAATGAAATAGAAACAGTAAAAGTAATTTTTGAAAATATTGATAAAATATATGATGAAATTAAATTAATATTGACAACTAGGCGCGATACAATTACAAAACCGGGCACCATGTCATCAATTGAATTTTTTAATTTAGCTAGTAGAATACTACCGAACGAGTTCGACGGTAGTCAAGATAAAAAACAAGCAGTCCTTGATGCTTTAACTTTATTAAAAGCTAATTCAACAGGTCATGAAATAAATGCCATTGCTTTTATAAAAACAAGGTTAGTTGGAAAAGCAAGAGATATAATATCATCACCTAATTCTATTGACGAAATAATAGAAAATATTAAAACCGGATTAAAAGGAGAAAGTTCGCGATTAATAACTGGAAAATTATTAGCATTAAAAAATACAAAAGATACATCCAAATACGCCGCAGATATAGAATCATTAGCAAATTCATTAAAAAGAGCATATATTTCGGAGGGAGTACCCGTAAATTTAGCTGAAACATATGTCACAGACTCAACAGTTAAAACCTTATCAAAAAATGCATGCTCCGAAAAAGTAAAAATCATTATGGAAGCAGGCACATTTACAACGTCACAAGACGCAATTATCAAATATGTTAGCGTAGCACCAGATTATCCATCTGATGCAGCTAACGTATTCTTTACAAGAGATCACAAAGGATCTCAATACAAACAATTTAATAATAGAGAATTTAGAAATACACAATTTAATAATAGAGGTTTTCAAAATAATAATAGAGGTTTTTATAATCAATTTAACAAGAGAGGTTTTCATAATCAATTTAGTAATAGGAATAATTATAATTCACAATTTAATAATAACGGTTATGATTACAATTATCAACATAGTAATAACCATAATAGTAATATTAAGACAAATTACCATAGAGGAAATTCGCACCGAGGATTCTCTCAAAGAAACGGACAAAACCAGTTTGTACGTACATACGAATCGGAAAACGGTTCGGAAAACCGAAAGGACCCCCAACCAGGTCCACTGGGGGCAAACCTTTAAAAATTTTTAATTTGGACCTTGCACTTTCAAACTTTGTAATATTAAAAACAGAAATGACGAGAGATCATGACGTTACGTTCTTGATTGATACCGGTGCAGACATATCATTAATTAAAAGATCAAAAATTGACCCAACTCAAATCGTTGATTGGGCAAAGGCTTGTAAATTAAAAGGCATTACAAATGAAATGTCAAATTCAATAGCAACAACTGAAACTTTCATTTATATAAATAACATGGCAATTGAGCATACTTTTCATATTGTAAATGATGATTTTCCAATTCCATCTGATGCAATTCTAGGTAGAGATTTTATTACTAAATATCAATGCCAATTAGATTATTCTAACTGGACGATAAGTATAAGATCAACAAACCGGGAAATCACTGTTCCAATTCATCATCATTTAAGTGAAAATGTATTAACAATACCACCTCGCTGTGAAGTTATTCGTTATATAAAAAAGTTTTCAACAATAACACAAGATTCAGTTATAATAAACGACGAAATAGCACCAGGTGTTTTGGTGGCAAGTACCATAATATCAAATCAAAACCCTCTAGTGAAAATTATTAACACAAATGATGAAAGTGTATCAGTAAATATAGCAAATGTACAAATATCAAACTTAAATAACTTTAATATATTTAAATTAGAAACAAATAATAATAATAGAAAATTGATATTAAATCAACAAATCGATAAAGATATGCCTAAATGCGTAAAAAATGAAATGTTGACACTATGTGAAGAATTTTCAGACATTTTTGGATTAAAGACCGATAAATTAAGCACTAATAATTTTTATAAACAAACAATTAAGCTAACTGACAACAGTCCTGTATATATAAAAAATTATCGAACTCCACACTCTCAAAAACAGGAAATTAATAATCAAGTAGGTAAAATGTTAAAAGATGGAATAATTGAACCATCAATTTCAGAGTACAATAGCCCTATAATATTAGTCCCCAAGAAATCAGCTAAGGGAGAAAAGAAATGGCGCCTAGTCATTGATTATAGACAGCTAAATAAGAAACTAGTAGCCGATAAATTTCCTTTGCCTAGAATAGACGATATTCTAGACCAACTTGGTCGTGCAAAATGGTTCTCGGTACTAGACTTAACATCAGGTTTTCATCAAGTCCCATTAGAAGAAAACTCACGAGACATTACGTCTTTTAGTGTAGATAATGGATCATATAGATTTACCAGGTTACCATTTGGTCTCAAAATAAGTCCTAATAGTTTTCAAAGAATGATGTCAATTGCGTTTAGTGGTATAACACCCGAAAAAGCATTTTTATACATGGATGATTTAATTGTAATTGGATGTTCTCAAGAGCATCATATTCAAAATATAAAAAAAGTTTTTGAAACATGTCGAAAATTTAATCTTAAACTAAATCCAGAAAAATGCAAATTTTTTAGAACTGATGTCACCTATCTAGGACACAAAATTACAGACAAAGGTATATTACCTGATGATTCAAAGTACGAAGTAATTGAGAAATATCCTACACCTACTAACGTAGACGACATTAAACGTTTTGTAGCTTTCTGCAATTATTATAGGAGATTTATAAGAAATTTCGCAGAAATTACAAAACCACTTAACAAACTTACGAAGAAAAACAACAAATTTAATTGGGACAATGAATGTGAACAATCATTCATAAAATTAAAAAATTCTTTACTGTCACCAGAAATACTGCAATACCCAAACTTTGATAAAGAATTTATCTTAACAACCGATGCATCTAAAGAAGCATGTGGTGCAGTACTTTCTCAAAATTTCGAAGGAAATGATTTGCCTATTGCGTTTGCCTCAAAATCATTCACAAAAGGCGAAATAAATAAAGCTACCATTGAGAAGGAATTAGCAGCAATACATTGGGCAATCAAACATTTTAAACCTTATTTATACGGTAAAAAATTTACAGTAAAATCAGATCATAAACCATTAATTTATTTGTTTTCATTGAAAGATCCCTCATCTAAATTAACTAGAATGAGATTGGATATAGAAGAGTATGATTTTGAAATAGAATATATTAAAGGAATTGAAAATGTAGGCGCAGATGCACTATCGAGGATAAACATAAGCGAGTTAAAGAATATTGCACATGAAAACAAGCAAATCTTAGCAATCACTCGTTCTATGACAAAGTCCGTACCAGAAATAATAAATAAAACAACAGATAACAAAGAGGTGAAACCTAAAGTATATAGTAGCTTTGATAAATATGATATTGTTAAATTACCAATTTTAAAGTTCGAAAATAATGATAATTATATTAGTATAATTATAGGGAAACAAGGAAAATTCAGATCTGAAAGAGAAGTTTTGATGACTAATGGCAAATTTTTTCTAGAAAAAATCTTGTCTCAGCTAGAGAATATGGCTAGTGATCTTAATGAACATAAATGAATTAAAACTTAATATGAACGATAATATTTTTAAAATGTGCACAATAAATGAAATAAAAGAACAAGGTAATAAAATATTAAAAGAACTAAATATAATATTATATACAAATCAAAAAATAATAAATGGCAAAGAAGAACGTCACAAATTAATAGAAAAGTTTCACGAAGATCCAATGATAGGAGGACATTGCGGACAGAAAAAACTTTTGAAAAAACTTAGATCATATTATAGATGGAAAGGCATGTCTCGCGACGTAGCCACTTTTGTAAAAACTTGTAATAAATGTCAAATTAACAAAAACAAAATAAAACACGTAGAACCAATGGTAATCACACCAACACCCCAACAGGCTTTCGATATAGTATGCATTGATACAATCGGTCCTTTTTCAACAACGACAAACGGTAATTCATACGCAGTCACTATACAATGTGAACTAACTAAATATGTCATAATAATTCCTATAGCAAATAAAGAGGCTTGCACTATTGCTAAAGCAGTTATGAAAAACTTCATTTTGGTATATGGTCCAATGAAAGAAATCAGAACTGATATGGGCACAGAATACAAAAATGAAGTCATAAGTAACTTAACAAATTTAATGAAAATAAATCACAAATTTTCAACTGCATACCATAGCCAAAGCATAGGTGGATGTGAAAGGAATCATAAAGTTTTTAATGAGTACATGAGGATGTATATAAACGATATGAAAACAGATTGGGATCAGTGGATACCTTATTACTGTTTCTGTTATAATACAGCCCCAAGTACTTATCATAACTACACACCATTCGAATTAGTTTTCGGGAAAAAATGCCAAATACCAAATTCATTTACAAATAACACCATAGATCCTTTATACAATGTAGACTCTTATTATTTAGAAGTTAAGTTTAGAATGCAAACAACAAATAAACGTGTTAGCAAATATATTTTAAAAGAAAAATTAAAACGAAAAAACATTTACGATAAAAATACAAATAATAAAAGGACATTACAACCAGGTGACTTAGTATTAATTACCAATGAATCAAGAAAAAAGCTAGATCCATGGTTTAATGGCCCTTTTAAAGTAATAAATTGTGATAGTGTAAATTGTACAATAGAAAACAATAACAAACAAGTGACAGTGCATAAAAACAGAATACAACATTATCGTGAAAGAAACTAAAAGTGTTAAATGTTAAAAATTTAATAATGAGTACATATTATGTTTTTATTTTATAGTATTATTTTAAGTAGGCGAAGTGTAATTGTAATAACAGGTCAGAATAACAAATCAAAGTTTTGCAAAACGCAACGAGAAGCACATTCTTTTATTTAATTTTCAATGTCACTGACAATGCAATACAAATACACTGAACTGCATTATTTTAATTGTATGTAAATTTATTTTAGTTCTAAGATAGATTAATTGAGTAATTGAATTTAATTAAAAAAAAAAAAAAAAAAAAAAAAAAAAAGAAATTAAACTGAAATTTATATTTTATTAAAACTAAATTCAATCTCATAAAAAGGGGGATGTAGTACCCTTGTATCATGGCATTGATTGAATTAAATAAAACAATCAATGTTATGATAACGCAGCTATTCCGCAAGGTCGGTTTGCATAATTAAACAATTAATATTTATAAGTATAATTAATGTTTATAAAATAGTAGTTATTAATAAAAGAGAGGAAGGCCGCTGGGCTTCAATTCGAATTACAAATCGTAACCAATAACTTGTGATCCTATCCTATTGAATATCCTCACCCCGCTACATACGCCACTTAAACTATTACAGGATGTTCCACATTAATGCACCTGTGCACAGCGCTGAGGTAGCTCAAGAAAAGAATGCAGCATTAAAAAATATAATCTCCTTACAGTCCAGACTTGACCCTAGCGACTACTTTCTCCATTTTAAAACTTTAAAAAAAATCTTTGAAAAAGACGATTACTTGACGATTACGAAGTGAAAACTGCTGTTTTGAAGCATTTTGACAACAAAATATGAAGGAATACAATTACTATTTAAGCGATGTGACAATAGTGTTGATGTTAAAAAGGGTTATAATAAAATATCTTTCTCATAAGTGCATGATTTCTTGGTTAGGCCAAGAATTTATGGCGGTTACTTTGTACATATCAGCTTTAGTAATATTTATGTCAAAAAGGGGTGCGTACAGGAACATAAGAGCGGACCGCTCTTTTAGAGCGGTACTTGTTGCTCCCGGAAATAAACAACAAAATGACAGATCAACGTTGCCAACTTGTGACAGAAGGTGGCCATTTTGAAGAGCATTGGCTGCGTTCAGTACAACTCATCAGTTGCCAGCGCTGACCTATTAAGCGCTGAGCCCGTCTGAACGGTATATTTTGCCACTGTTGCCAACCGTGTAAACTTTTATCAACTACGTAAACATAAAGCTCAAAGTTTTGAATTTAAATAAATGATTTAATTAGTTTATGAAGCCACTACTTAGCGAGATATAATATATTTTCAATAAGTAATGCCATCTTAGGTGAAGGTGTAGGATAAGATTACCCTGAAGTTGGCAACGAAGTACGGCAATTGATTATCTTTATCATTTTTTACTTCTCTCACTTAAGTTATTACAGCGTTAATATTACGTTGTAATCTCATTTACCCATGTTGCTCCTTTTCCCGTTTAAAAACATATATAACTGCTATGTAATTTGGTTTTGACATGATGAATTTATTTTTTAAATAAAAGCGCGGAACAAGCGAACTTAGATGTATGATGAGTAAAATGACAAGCGCTGCCAGCAAACAATAGTCATCAAGCGCGTTCAGTACGCATGATGAGTCGTCCTGAACGCGGCCATTCTTTTTTGCGCTCGATTAGAAGAGACGGGAATTGGCTGTTAATTTAAAATTGACAACAGTAATTGTCATTCAAATTTGTTTGTTATGAGTTTTTATTGCGTACCTTTTATAATAAAGATATTTAATACACAACTTACACAAATCACATAAACAGCATAACAAATATGTTATAATTACTGATTATAATCAAACGTCAGATTTTGGAGTTTTATGTTTATGTAGTTGGTGATTGGTTCGCTCACAATATCCTGTACGCGCTCAATGTCATATGTTTTATTTGCATGCTATTTAATAAATATAACCTGCTTTTAAATATAAAATATGGTCTTATTTTGTAGTGTATCCATGTGCAAAATATAAATTAGATTAACTAAACTGTTAAGTAAACTTATTATAAGATTTATACAGGGTGATTATAAATGTTTGGGATTATGTAACCATCTAATGTACGTTTGTGCCTCTCTAGTGTATTTGTATACATTCTTATAACCTTGCTTGCTTGAAAGCTGTCAAAGTTGAACTGTCTAAACAAATAGTATAGTAGACAATGGTTGCGTTCAGTACAACTCATCAGTTGCCAGCGCTGACCTATTAAGCGCTGAGCCCGTCTGTACGGTATTTTTTGCCACTGTTGCCAACCATGTAAACTTTTATCAACTACATAAACATAAAGCTCAGAATTTTGAATTTAAATAAATAATTTAATTAGTTTATGAAGCCGCTACTTAACGAGATATAATATATTCTCAATAAGTAATGCCATCTAAGGCGAAGGTGTAGGATAAGATTACTCTGAAGTTGGCAACGAAGTACGGCAATTATCTTTATCATTTTTTACTTCTCTCACCCAAGTTATTACAGCGTTAATATTACGTTGTAATCTCATAGTTACCTATGTTGTTCCTTATCCCGTTTAAAAACATATATAACTGCTATGTAGTTTAGTTTTGACATGATGAGTTTACTTTTCAAATAAAAGCGCGGATCAAGCAAACCTAGATGTATGATGAGTAAAATGACAAGCGCTGCCAGCAAACGATAGTCATCAAGCGCGTTCAGTACGCATGATGAGTCGTCTTGAACGCGGCCAATTTTAGAAAGGCGGCATATTTAAAGTGATTAAAGTATTAAGTGCCATCAATATACTTGTTATAAATAATGTATAAATTTACTTACGTCACATGTCAGTCATAACAAATATTTTAATATTAAAAATACAAGTTAGTTTAATGTAAATTGTAACCCACATAAAAACTAAACATCAATCATATGATACACACGTGTAGTTGGTTGAACTTTGTCAACATGAAGTAGTTTACATTTCAACCACCATGGCGCTAACAACCCACAAAATTCCAATAAAATAATTTTTCCTAATGACCAACTGCCAATAGCAATAGCAATAGCATTTATTCAGAATGCGTCAAATCATAAGACACTTTCGACTTCGACGCGATCGATAAAAATGTGCTTTATAAAACTCGTTATACATATTACAACATACATTTTTATTAAATTGATAATATAATTTCGAAATACAATTTTTTTTTGTAATTATTATAAATTAATAAAAATAAAAACCAAATCAGTAATATTGCAAATTTAACTCGTTAATTTTTATTCTATAAAATACAAAGCCTACATATGTTACGCCCCTGGTGAAATATTTAATGCGCATCATCATACGTACTTTTTATTAAAACATAATAGAACGTCAATGCTTCAATCAACCAAATTGTGCAACTCTTAATTGATAAAGCCACTTTCAACATCAGGCCGAAATACACAATAACATTTATGTTAGATAAACATCCACTTGAATGCGAATAAAAATGTTTTTATGATTTTAGCTTGGCAACCACATATTCGCAAGCATTCTTAAAAAGAGTTTTAAATAGTTGTTTCGTTCAGTCTGTCGCGATACTTTTGCATCGACACCACGGCCGATCTTGTCCTGCGACTTGAAATATTTGCGGTAAGTAAGCAATTATATTGATCCACGAATAAAGCACACGTGTAATGTACATTGATAGTGCTGCTCTATAAACAAATTAAGGTATTGATTTTTAAATTTATTTTATTATAATGAAAAAAAAAAAATTATTACAAAATTAGATTTTTATGGTGTATTGTAAATTGTTAATTATTTATAGACTAAACAAACCACATGCGTATGAAAGTTTGGTTAGGAATGAAGGACAATAATATATATTTTTTTCAACAAATTAAAATACTCTTTATGATGTAATAATTAGATTAGTTTTATCATGTTTGTTTTATCGCAAAACAAATAGCGCGCAATGTGTCGAATAACGAGATGGTTTTAACGTATTTTAAATACTTAATTTATTCTACTCAATGGTTATAATGAATGCAAATTTTATGATGCAATCTAAAAAAAAATTACAGCTTCATAAAACTCAAATAATATATTGTTTGTTACTTTTTTTAGTATTCTATATTGTGTAAAATTGCTTTAATTTTGTTTATTTAATTACCAAAATATATACTGATAAACAATATTCAAATTTAATGCATTTTACAATAAATACTCCATCAACAACTTGCATTTACATTCTAAAGAAACATGCCAAATTACATTCTTAGATAAGTCAATGTTCTAACATTTGTTTATACATTTTACAGTAAATAGGCCATCAGTAAACTGCAAACTTGCAAAGAAACATGTCAAATTACATTGTTAGAAAATGTTAATGTTGTCATAACATTTTTTTCTAATAATAATTAATTATTTTGTATGCAAGACCATAAAATAATACTTTATAGACGTGCGGAAAGTGTTAACTCAAAATCGATGAAATTGTATTTTATCGCTGACTGTAAAATTCATTTTTTTTTTCTATAGCAGATGTAGAAAAATAAGAAAATTACTTACCTATCTACACATTTAATGTAGTAGGCAAATTATTTCAATCAAAGTTTTTATACAAATAAAATTATATCCTGGCTTTTATTGGAATTGAGATTACGATATATCAAGTAGCTTATACAGCTTACACAGGCAGCCAAAAAAACTGAGCGGACGTACTTAAGTGCTTAAGTCTTAAGCTTTTTTATGTTATGCGCAGACAAATAAACCGGTCGATTAACTTTTGAGTTGCAGCAAGCACAAAATCTTTTTTTATCATTTTACTTTCAGAATGGTTGTTGTCACAGCACGCATATTATTATTTTACACGGTATACACCTAACCTAAACATGTAAATACACAAATAATAATATAATTTACACATGCTTTGCAGTATATAAATGCGTAGACTCGAGTTGCTAGGTACGCTAGCTGTTTTGGCACATGCCGCACTTAATTTTATGAAGAAAACCGCAAAAAAAACGAACGTTTTTTCTATAATTTCATATTTACTTAAAAAGAAAAAAAAAACTATCCGCAAAAGGAAAACTGTATTTGACTAAGCATCTACGGGGAAAATACTGTAAAGTAAACCTAGTAGGTGCTTCCCTTTTACCAATAACCTCACATTAATGTATCTCACTTAATAATAGAGCTTCCTATTTGTAAAATACATAGCAAGTAAGCCAAGAGACCTTCTGAACGGTTTATTTTAGACTGTTGCCAACCTTGTAAACTTTCACCAACTACATAAAAGAAAGCTTCTAAATTTTGAATTCAAATAAATTATTTTTATAAATAGTTTATATAGTCCTTACTTAACGACCAGATAGATTTAATAGATTTCCAATATTTAATGCTATTTAATCCTACCTATTTTTAATCCCTTCAACCAAGGTTAATATTACGTTTTTTATCTTTACTTTTATCTTCCTTAGTTGTTTATGTTGACTCCTTATCATTTTTTAATAATATATCTACTAACATCTTGTTGTTAATTATATTATTTAAAACATTGCGTTAGATTAGATGATTTAATATTTAATACTTTTTTATTGTTGTTGTTTACATTCACTTTATATTATAAATATAAAAACATCTTGATTTCTTTTTTCAAATATAACTAGTGCGCTTAACCGCTGGGTATGAAGTATGATGACTAAAATGACAAACGCTTGCCAGCAAACCCAGCGGTAGTCAGTAGCGGCGTTCAGTTCGCAGGATTGGTAGTGACTAGTTGTTCTTTTTGATGGTGAGATAAGTTAAGTTGCATAGCTACTTTGAAAATGGCTCTTACCTCACTTGACAAATGGAAAGCACTAATTATGGGACAGTGATAATTAAATTAAACAAAATCTATTAAGAAACCGTTATATTTACACAAAATATTTAATAAAATAAAATCATAAATAATACTAAGTTGTCCTTCGACTATTATACATATCTGCATGCAAGTGATATCTATGTAAATGACCGAAATTTGCTTTATGGTAATTTGCTCACTCAACTTTACTACATTACAGATATTCAGTACATTAACGATGACGAGGGGGCATCTCTCTCTGCTAAAAGAAACGTGCACCTACACGATTTGAAAATAGTTTTAGGGAATATGGTAAATCTTTAAGAATTTTTAATCTCAAAACGCGGCGTATGATTAAAATACGTACCCTGTGGCGGATTTAACGAGTTTCGGACTTGGCCATGGGTCCCGCAGCTTTTTTTAATCTACAACATTACTTCAAACTTTGGTCTTTTGATAGCCAGGCCGAGGCTCTATGCTTGGAAATTAAAAATATTAGTTTGTACTTCCGTCATTATAATATGTGAGAGTCGGGCAACAGTTATATGTGTAAGATGTAAGGCTAGTAAAGCAATATATCAGTGGTCTTAAACGATTGAAAGTCAATCTTGTTAAATTTTTCTATGAAGGAAATGTGGCAATAATTTGTCAGGAAAGTTGATTAAAGCATCTTGAAGACCCCTGTTACCAAATTTGAATTTTACTTTACGGGTGAAAAATTCCTGAAATCAAACCTTTTAGCCAATATGGAAGCAAAACTGAAAATTACAGAAGCACCAAAAGACTTACAGATACACAAAAGCTATAAACCAAAGATTTTTCCAGTAAACTACATTCATAGTGCCGTTCACCTCTCTTTGAGGAATGAATGCATTTTAAATTATAATACAAAAAAACTAATTGCAAGACCGACGTCATGAAGTAACGCTTCTGTCTGCGGTCCCAAATAATCGTAGATGTTGGTTTTTATCATTTGTGGAGCCCCATTTTTTATCAACAGGGGCCTTGGTTGGTGTAAATTCGCCACTATACACACCAATATTCTCATTACATTTGTCAACTTGCACAACGTCATTATTCTCTTGTCTTTTCTAGTTCCAACTATTCAAGCGGGACAAGTTGCACCAATTTGTTGATTTGGAGTTAACGCGTTCCAATAAAGATGGAAGAAGCTTTAGCATAAGTTAACTACAGCGTGCGCTAGAGTAGAGCCCGGGGTGTTAAAACAGGCAACACTTCACTCGGGTTACTTGACCAAAAAAAAAAAAAAAAAACGTTTCAGAGATATTTGCGTTTCCGGTTCCCAGTTCGCTCTCGATTCGCCGCCCCTTCGAGAAAACGCGAATCCGATCTTAGTCATTTTCTGGCGAGCTTACTTCAGTTACCTAAACGTATGTTTCAGTTACAGCTGATTTTATGAATATTATTTATTTTATGATTTTACAATAAATAATCTTAATGTTTTGTGTCTATAAATACTTGAGTGTATGAATACGATGCCAGAAAACTACTCATGTTCAGACATGCTCGAATCTCATTTTTTTCGAAAATACTCTAGAGAACAAATAAAAAACGTTCCTTCGTCCTTTGAGAGTACGCGATTCCGATCTTTGTCAGACGTCAACGTTTTTCGGGGAAGGGGCCACGCGCAAATCTCGTTTTTTCGCAGATCAAATCGTGTTTCTGCTCAAATCTGCAGTTTAGTATTTAGCAACGACTTTTTTTAAATCATGGGCGGCTCCAGAAATATTCGAATACTAAACGCAGATCGGTAATAACTCTTAAAGAGTTTTTAAGGCAGGAGACCCAAGACTCATCCAAATGTTTTTTTTTTTTTAATGAAATACCGCCATTTACCATTATTTTTCGGTTCAAGTAAAAAATCGTTTTTTGATAATGAAATACCGCCAACAAAGGCCGAACCCCAATAATCGCCTTCTTCTTCTTCTTTGTTTTGTTGTAAATCTTGCGATTTGTTATTTAAATTTAACGATTGGTGTAGATGTGACACGGATGTCCAACTGTCTTTCTATCTCTTAAAGGGGCTTCCTGATGGCCGGCAGGTTGACGGCTTGCACTCCATGGCAATGCGAGGTAGTCTGTTGGTCTTCATTCTGTTGATATTTTGGTACCAGTATCTTCTTCTTTGCCTCTTTTTTTTGCAAATTTCTCTTATGTTTGCATTTCTCTCCTGGTCTCTGTGTTTTCTCTAGTATGGTTCTTAGAGTTTTCATGTCAGTTGCCCTCAATGCTTGTTTCTATACTGTATGGTCATTATTGGTCTTACTTTACTGCTTGATATCCCGATATTGTTGCAGCCTTGTTAGTCTGGCTTATAATATTTTGTGTTGGATGGTGATAGCTGGATCCCAAGTTATTTGAACTGCGACAATGCTGCTTTCCCATTACGTTCTGACAGTCCCTTGTGCACGCAAGTGGGGTAACTTGCACAAAGTCGTCATTCCCCTTCCTCTTCTAGCCCCAATCTTTCAACGGAGCGAGTTGCACTTGCTCATTTGATGGGCTGATTTAAAAATTACATCTGACAATTATAAATACAAACGTTAATTAAAATATATATCAGGAACGGTCAACGGAAGAAATTACAAATCAAAATGGATAAGGAACAGAGGAAATTAAAAATTAAAGACAAAGAAACAAATCAAATAATAATCACATAAATGTATGTTATTACAAAATATTTAAAAAAAATCTTACACGTGACATGCACAAACTCTATAGAAACGTGTTCTCCTAGTAATGGGAAAGCAGCTTATGTTGTTGTCTATTTCTAGTTTGCATCTTATTGGGTTCTTAGAGAATGTCATGCTTTTTGTCTTATTTAAATATCATAATGTACTTCTTTGCTGTAAGGTAGAATTTGTATGGTAGTCTTTGGAGATCGTCTTCTGTTTCAGCAATTAGTGTCGCATCATCTGCGTAGCAGGATCATGCTGATATGTTGGTTTCCCATTTCGTCTCCGATTTTCAGTGATTTTACCGCATCAACTATTTTGTTCATTACGAAATTAAGCAAGGAAGGACTTAGGCTGTCTCCTTGTCTTATTTCCCATGGTGTTGGGAGTTTCTTAATCGTTTCATTATTTACTCTGATTTTTATTGTTATTATTGTAAATTTCGTGCACAATTCTGTTCTTTTCTTTTGAGGATATTTATTACATCTTTTAGTTGTTTTTTATCGAAAGCTTTAGTGAGATCAATGAAGCAGGCATATGCTGTGTTTTGTATTCCAGGCTTTTTCATATATTTGTCGCATTATGAATATGCCATCACTTGTAGACCTGTTTCGGTAAAACTCTTGTTGTTCTTCATAGTTGGTGATGTGTTTTTCCAGTTTGGACCTGTACGGCAGTGAATAGTTTGAATGAAGTAGAGAGTAGTGTTATACCTCTGTAATACTCTGCTTTATCGAATATCTTGAATATTAGTATTGTGCCTATCGTCCGAGATTATTGATATTTTTAGTATAATAAATAGCTTCATTAACTCTCATATTAGTACAGTACCTCCTTGTTTTAATAGTTCGTTGCGAATGTTGTCTGGTCCGAATTCTCTTCTGGGTTTTGTTTTCTTTATTACTTGCATGAGATCGTTTTCGTTGGTAATTGTCTCTTTTGCGTACAATGTAAATTTCCCATTCTTCTATTTTTTTTTGTTTATCTGAACGTATTCATTCTCCGGTTTCTTCCTACTCTTCAGCATTTTCCAAACCTTTCTTTTGCCCGTATAAATCTTGTTCCATGGCTTTTGTAAATTTTATCCTTCTTTATTGTATTTATTCTAGATTCTATTTCTGACTAGGACATGACGTAATCTTCTCTTCAGCAGACTTTTGAATAGATTCTTCAGCACTGTCCTGTTATAGGTTGAATATTTAGTTTTAGTTTAGTCTGTTTTGATAAAGTATTTGCGTACTTTCATTCTCAAGTGATTCAGTGTTTTACTTGTATTTGCTTTCTCCGTACTGGCTGTTCTATTCGCAGTCCACAAAGTACGAGATTATGGTCACATCCTATGTTGGCCAATGTTAGGGCTCGGTTATTTAAAATCTGTGTTGGGTTGATTTTCTTGTTTGTAATAAAGAAGTCAATCATCGATACTTTCGGCTTGTTACGATTTAATGTGGCTTTCACATTGACTTAATCGATTTTGTGTATGTGATCTACATATTTCTTATTAAGCAGGATACCAACACCTGAATGTGCGCGGAACAGCCGCTATATGTTAAGGTGTAATAAGCGTATCTTGATGTACGTTGACCTTTCTTTGTAAGCGATAGTCCGCATATGTCAATTCTATGTTTGTTCATTTCTTGACTATTACTGTTCGAGGTTGTTATATTCCAACAGGTATATCTGGATAATCAAAAATAGAAAGCGTTAATTATTTTTAACCGAGGCCATTTATTATTTATAGATTTGTTTGCGACCAGTGACGTATCAAACATGGCAGTTTAAAGGACTTTTTGAAAATACGCTACCGGTTAACCCTGGCACGCACTAGGCTCACATGAAAGACACAACCTTGATCTATAAATTGTTATTCTTATCATTTTTGGATACTTGTACAAATAAACGAAAGATCCGGGAAAAATTTATTTTTGCAATAAAGTTGAATGTAGAAGGTTAAGCATAGTCTTTATCGAAAGAGTACGATTTGCTAGAACTTCTATTTGTCGTTTTGTAGGTTTCTAGGGTGTACTCAAAAATCATGTTTCCTTTACTACGCACTTCACCCTCTGGAAAATTGGCTACTCTGATTATACCGCACTTTCACACTCGATATCGAACGGCAATTAAAACGAATAAACACGCGGATCTTTCAAGATCGGAAAAAGGCGATTTTTGATTTACTCCCGAATTATGTGAATGAATCACAAAATAAGATTATTATTACGAGATGAAAACTATATTTCATGAACGATATTTATTCATGGATACAAACAAATTAGTTTATTTTAAATTCGTTGAAAGTTTTCATTATTATTTTTCAAATCTTCGTATAACGAAAACGGATCCGTGCGCATGCGATGTTTACCACTTCCGCTATTCATAAGTAGGGGCTACATTAATCCATGTGTTGGAATGATTTCGACAATCTGTATATACTTTCCTATCTGATTATGGTATATAAATCAAATAAGTAAACCTTTAATAAAGAACATTTTGGAAAGTTTGATCAATGGTTTCATCTTGTATAGTATTCTTAACATACAATAAGTAAATATTTAAAATTTAAAGTATGCTACTGACCTAAGTAAGCTATTGTATTATTTGACTTATCCAAATGTAGTTGGGTAAAATGACTATATATTATTATCTATCCATCTAGAAACTGAATATTTATACAGTAAAATTATCATGTATTCTATTCTGATAAACACTTTAAATGAAATAGATTTATTTATAATATCATAAATTAATGAAATGAAAAACAAATTTATATCGGAAAATCCATTTTAAACATACAATAATATTATTATAATCTTGACTAGATTCTTCTGCATTAAATAACAATTTTTAATATAATACCTAGAACTACAAAATAACAACTATATGAGACTGCATAAATTGACAATTTAGTTGTCATCAATAATATAAACCAACAAAATCATTAGTTGCATATCATAAGAAATTAATACCATTTAATTTTCACTAAATTTTCTACATTTATTTTAGTATAAACAAACATGGAACAGGGATACTTGCCACTTCCAAAAGGATTCGCTACAACTGCCATCCATGCAGGACAAGAACCGGAGAAATGGGATTCTTTGAGTGTCGTACCCCCAATCGTACTATCCACAACTTTTAAACAATTCAGTCCAGCTAATTTCAAAGTAAGTCACATATAACTTTATTATACATTGACATTGATGTATACAAAAACATGGATGATTAGATAATAAAAAAAAAAATAGTTTTGTTAAAAATAAAATATTTCTTTCTAGAAATATGAATATGGTCGATCCGGTAATCCATCTCGTGATGTACTTGAAGAATGCCTTGCATCTATAGAAGGAGCCAAATATGGTCTATGCTTTTCATCTGGTTTAGGTTCAATGACAGCCTTGTTAGGAATGTTTCAATCTGGCGACCACATCATAAGTGGTGATGACATCTATGGTGGCTCCAACCGACTATTCAACAAAGTTGGTGCTCGTTTTGGTTTCGAAACTAGCTTTGTTGATGCAACCAACATTGCAAATGTGCAGAATGCAATTAAACCAAACACCAAAGTAAGAACATGAAATATCAATCAGAATTTAATTTAATTGAATTATTTTAGCTAATTTGGTTGGAAACCCCAACTAATCCCACCTTAAAGGTTATGGATATTAAAGCTGTTTCTGTTATTGCTAAGAAACATAACATTATTTTGGCTGTAGATAATACATTCCTTACACCTTATTTACAACGTCCTTTGGAATTGGGAGCTGATTTATCATGTTATTCATTAACTAAATACATGAATGGTCATTCTGATGTTATAATGGGGGCCATTATGACTAACAATCAAGAATATAGTGATAAATTGCGCTTTTTGCAAAATTGTTAGTAAAGTTGATAAAAAGATTTACATTTGAACTTCAATATATTTTTTTAGCTATGGGAATTGTTCCGGCTCCTTTTGACTGTGCTTTAGTTAATCGTAGTTTGAAAACATTGGCTCTTAGAATGCGTCAACACAGTAGTAATGCCTTGGTTGTTGCTAAATTCTTGGAAAGTCATCCTAAAGTAACCAAGGTTCTTCATCCAGGTATATAAAATATTTCATCTTACAATTTGAATATGGTTTTATAAATTTTATGCCATGAATTGTCACAGAATTAGTCAGGTGGCAGGCCATGCATTGTTGCCAAACTTCATAGTAATTCCAACAAAAAAAATGTTTACAATTCCATAATAATAATTTTTAATCATTCATTTAGGTTTACCTTCACATCCACAACACGAGATCTTCAAGAAACAAACATCTGGACATAGTGGCATGGTAACATTTTACTTAAAAGGAGATTTGGAAAATTCAAAGAAATTATTGAGCAGCCTTAAAGTATTTACTTTGGCTGAGAGCTTGGGAGGATATGAAAGTTTAGCTGAACTACCGTAAGTATTTATTATAATAGTTGAGGTCAGTGTTGCATTACCATATAGCCAATGTAATTAGCTGTACCATGCTGAAAACTAAATTCTACCTAACTTTTTTACATGGTTACAGTTAATTAGAACATAATTATTTTAAAAAAATATTATTACATGGCATTTTTTAAACTTTAATATTTACAGATCTGTAATGACTCATGCGTCAGTCCCAGAAGACCAACGTAAAATATTAAACATTACTGACAACTTAGTCCGGTTATCTGTTGGTTTGGAAGATGTCGATGATTTGGTTGCCGATTTGAAACAAGCAATTGATGCTGCTTAAGAAAACAACGTACTATAATAATTCCCAAAAATTATTTTTATTGTGAAAGTTATTTTAAATAAAACATTCTAATAAATATTTACTTTATTTTCTTAATATAAGACAATATAATTATTTTAATCATCATAAAAATATAAATTTAGTATTATATATATATATTTTACAATAAATAATGTAGCACTAACAATTCTTACCAATTAATCATCGGTTTTCATATGATTTATTGCAGATTGCTGATAGACCTTCCACAATCGCATCACAGGTCATTTTGTTGATTTTGGAGCATTTAGCCAGGTGCATCTTAACACTGTAAATGAACTAAAACATATTTATTATTAATTGGAGGTGCAAAGTAGTTATATTTATTATTAATTTTGTTTTGTTTAAAGGTTAGTAAATTTTTTGATTTTATTTGTTACAAAAAGATTGGTTTACATGAAACAAAAATTGTGCACTGTAATGATTATTGTTATATGAATGGATTGTTTTGTAATCATCTGCAACCATAATTATCTAATTGCCATGTCCGGCTTCCAAGCGAAGAAGCCTTCACAGAATTCCAAACAAATTCAGCTATAGATAGAAACTTTAGTAGTATCATTAAAACTATGCCAGTTAACATACGGGCAGATACCCAACATCGTTCAACGTCTACAAAAGTTGCTGGCTTAAGAAGTTGGGTCACAGATTTGAAGGACGGATGGCTTCTAAAAATCGCTTTTCAGGACTAGTTGTACCTCCAACAATGCCACGCGAGGTTCAAACACAATCATAATGCCAATGTGTCATGCGCAGGTTGAGAAGCGGCACTACCACCTCAACTCAACCGTGGAAACTTGTTACAATTGATTGAACATCGCATCTACCGGGAAACAGTGGTTTATCCCCACTAGAATCTACACCTACACCATGAGGGCGCAATGTTCTGCCATCTCGGTTATTCGCATGCGATCATTACCGACAATGGGCCACATTCGCCCAATAAAAGTGCGTTCGACGACCACCTACCATGAAGACTGCTCATCGTAGGTGACGTTTTCGGCTGTGACGTTTGAGGTTGCTCTGGGGCGCCCTGAAATTTGACGTAAGAGGATATCGCTCTTTGCCGGTGCATATCCGTCTATCCTACAATATGGCGTTCTCAAAAAGAGCGTAGTGAGGCGAACACAAAAATATGCACAGAGAGCACCCCAGTGCATAAAGAGTGACAGACGGAAACCTGGAAACCGACGAAACCTTCGTGGACAAAAAGAACTCGCGGACCAACGAAACTATTCGAAAAATATTAGCATTGGTCCTAGGACCAACACTGCAATAAAACATCTATTATGAAAACGTCCACGGAATCGACTTCCCAGAAAAAGTACTCCTTATCAGATACGCGGACGACCTAGCACTGCCGGTAAGCGGCAAAAATGTAGAGCATATTGTGGAGGATGTGGAATATGCAATCAGCAAAATAGCGGCGCGGTTGGAAGGAAAGTGCCTTCAACTGGAACATAACACCCGAAGATATATGAGTCGAGGGTAGGTCGGAAAGTGATAACGAACCAACAAAGCATGAAGTACCTAGAGGAAACCATTGTGGAAACTGCAAACAAGGTGACAAGGTGACGCATCAGCGCGATGCCGAATCTGGGAGAAGCCAGAGCGAGCACCAGAAGTGCAATGTATAGAGTAGTGGACTCGATCATGTTTTACGATGTACCAATCTAGTATGATTGCATAACAGGACACAGAAAAAACGCCCGGAGAAAGGAACTCCAACTGGACAACATCATCGAAACGATGCTGGAAAGCAACACAAAATTATCCGATATATTTTAAGAGAAAAAAACTGACTGAAAAGACGCGCAGAAGGTGAAAAATAAAAGAATGGCTTAGTTGATGGCGTAGTTATACCGCAAGGTGGTACACCGTCAGGTAATATAAAAGAGGAGGAGTTTTAGACGGTAAGGTAGTTGGAAGCAACGCCCCAAATAAATCTTATTAAAAAAAGTATGATGTGACAGACCTCGATTCTCTCTTTCTCACGTTGTCCACAAACCCGAAACGCCTGCAGTGATTTTATTTTTGCATAAGTCGTTGCGTGTAAAATCTACAATGCAAAAATGATCAATCATTTTGTCAAAATCGTTGTGTGAAAAGAAGGTTACTGTATGTTTATACCGTGGCTTAGCTGCTCGCCTTGGAACAATCAATCACATTTTTGGATGTGAACTCTCGCTTGCATCACAAAAAACAAACCGATAACCAACTAAGGATTAGTACTTTCATCAATGCTATACGGTCGCATCCAGGTGTCAACTATAGTGAGCAGTAACATGTAAAAGAAGGATCTGTATAAAAGCCAGAAGGACTGTGTCAAAAATAAACAGTCCAAGCAACTATTCTTCTTCTTATAGTGCCATGCTCGCTAGGAGCGTCGGCACCCCTCTCGTATATCTGTGGTGTGCGATAATAGTTCCATACAAACATACGGGACCTACAGTTTAACCTGGCATCCGAATCACACCACTAGAGGGGTTTACTAGGCAAATATTTCGCTGGTTTGCCATTGCCTTGCAAAGGAGACGACCACATCAAAATAAATTCGACAAATTTATACAAAACTGTCACTAATAGGTCAAAGATTCCCGCTAAAACTGACAGGGGAGTAAGTAATGGCTAAAGCAAGAAAACTATTTCCGAACCAAGGCAAAATAACGTGGAAGAAGCTAAGAGTAGACGTGTCTATGATACCGGAATGTACAGAAGAAGAAATACAGATGGCAAGTAGCAAAACTAAAAAATGAAACCTCACGGCACAGACATAACCCCTCCAGAGGCAATCAGACCAGTAGCGACACAAAGACCGCAGCTCATTAAGCAAGAGATCTTTCCCAAGAACTGGAAAACCTAGTACGAAGGCAAGACATATCAACCCATATGCCTACTGAACTCACTAGGGAAGCTATAAAAAGAGACTTATAGATAAATTAGATAGAAATTAAAGCCTTAACAAAAAGGTCACTCTACACCTGATGCCTGAATATGCCAAGGAAGCTACTAGTCAAGTAAGTCCGCACTCTACACAAAAACTCGCTGTGCTGGTCATCTACGATATAAAGAAGAGGAATATCAACATATATCAGAAAGATAATATGCCACTATTTGCAGGATAGAATTATAGTGTGCAGCTCCGGAGAAACTCTGGATATGACTTGCATTGTAGAACAGGGCTCCTTGCTACCGTAGGTACAGAAGCCACTACATAAGCCTATGCGGACGATCTTGCCATGGTTGTCAGGAGTAATAGTATAAACACAATAAAAGATCCCGCAAAATGGGCGTCCTATAAGATTAAGTGGTAGATCAAGAAGATTGGTTTAGAGCTGGCAACATAAAGGACAAATGTCGTGGTCCTGGTGGGCAGAAGAAAAAACATCATAGTCGAGATCAATCTAAAAGATACTACAATCAAATTCCAAGGTAGCATTAAATACTTAGAAATGAGGATAGTTAAAGAACATAGGACCCCTCATATCAGAGGTCAAACAAAAAGCGAAAAATCTAGAAATGGCTTAGGCACAAATCACTCCAAACATGGGAGCTCCGAGAAAAAGAAAGAAAGATAAGACTAGAAAGCCAAAAATAGGAAGTGTCTTAGACTTATGAATTAATAACACACATGATTCCGACAAGTCCAGGACAATATAGAAGTTCAGTTGTGCGTAATGCATTTCCTCTCTGCCTCTATTCCAGAGATAACAAGGATATAATGGTGTGCAAACAAAAACAAGAATGCAATGTGCATGATCACTAAGAATTTTATGTCAAGCACAAGTGAATATTTTGATTGAGTACAAAACCACCCACACCAACCATTATTGAAGATGATCTACAACCTGCACCCAACTTGGAAGCCTTAGACAACCTGAAGCAACAGGATGTACCCCATTTTCAAATAATTTTGCAGCAATAAAACTTTGCTTTCTTAATTTCAGAGAAGTTAAATTTATATACTAGCATATCAAAATTTGACTTTTATAGTCTCAATCATGTTTTATAAAAAACAAACATTTTCCTATAATATAGAAGTTTGACTTAAATTGTTTTGAAATTTATTTCTTTTAAAAAGTAATTCACAGCTATTCAAACTTCTTAAAAAAATGCATGCATGTTTACAAAAGTAAAATGTACAAAACCTATTGTAATTTTATTCTAAAACAAATAAGTATGATAATGCAGAATAAATATTTACCTTATCCAAATATGTTATAGAATTATCTTGAAAATACATCTTATTGAAATCCACACGACTCTTACTGCTGACATTGCAGTCATTAAAAATAATTCCTCTTGCTTTCGCCAACAAATCATCAACATTGGTCCTATCGGCAACCAAATCCACTTTAAATTTATAAGGCACAAATTGATCCTCAAAATTCGCCTTTTTATCAACTATTAAACATCTGTATGGTGATGCAATCAGAGCACCGTGTAAACTAAATGGAGATAAAATAAAACCCACACAAGGTTTATTATTGCCAATCCATTGCTGAACAGATAATTGCGTTTCTAAATCTTGTTGTGAAGGTTCTGGAGCAAAAGTTGGATGTGAATGGTACCAACCTAAAAGTAATAATATTAATAATAATAAGCAATGTAAAGTTTTAATTCATTACCTAATAGATCTAAATTTTCACCGTGTAATATGTCTGCAGCTTTAGCTTGACTTATAGGACACATGTCGCAATGCGTTGTAGAAGCAGCTATATTTTTACAAGGTTCATATCTAGTTATAAATAATGTCTGTTTGTATGGATTCCAATATCCTCCAACTAAACCCATAACTTCCGTTAGGTACATGTGAGCATGTAAATCCATTAGAATGAGTGCGGATAGATCCAATTTGACAACAAAATCTTGCTATAATTAAAATTGTATATGAATCTACTTTGTATTGAAAAATAATTACAATTACCTTCTTTTCTTGGCTAAAAGATCTGCAATAAATTAGCCGAACTATAGGTTTCTTAATATGATTACGTTGTTTTATAGTAACAGGTTCTTCATTCACAACAGTAGTATTGATAATTTCTCCTCTTTCATCATGTGTTAATGTGTATCCACCCTCACCATCCTAATAATAAAATTAAAATAAATCAGCCATTACAATAATTTAGATAAAGAAATAATTACATTAACATATTTCTTCTTATTTCTTTGCCTAGGAGCAGCATCTATATTGTTTGCTGTTGTCGCAGTTGCTTCTTCTACTAAATTCAGCTTCTCTTTAGGTGCCGGTAAAGATGCAACCATATCATATAATGGACGACTAAATACAACTTGTTCACAACCAAAATTAATGGCCCCAATTTGTTCCAAATAGTAATGTATTCGACCAATACAATTAACATCACCACATTGTTTCAAACCATTTCTTATAGATGTTTTTGTAACGTAATTAGGTTTCACTGCTTTCCAAGCATTTAGTATATGATTGCGTATCCTTAAATATCTAACCGGTGTTTTCGTTGGTCTACCTTCAAAAAACTCGAAGAAAACAAATTTTTCCACCTCAGTTATTTCACCATTTCCTAATATAACTTCACTTTGTGGATTATCTAAACTCATTAACTTTTCAGCAACATCAACACTGAGATCTGATAGTTGCGGAATTTTTTTTTGAACTACCTTTTCCACACTCTTTTCTTTTGATGTATTAGTTGTTTGATCAGGTTGAATTGTATTCGATATTTCTACAGAAGTTTGTGCTTTTGTTTGTGGAGTAACCGCATTGTTATTGCTGGTTAATGTTGGAGTCATTTCATCATCAGTATCTTCAACATCAATTTCAATATCTGAATCTGAATTTTCCATTTCATTTTCCTTCTGTATTTTTATCTACAAAAAAATCTATTCTCAAACATCAATACATTTTGTCAGGTACAAAATATTTATTTAAAAAAATAAGTTTATAAAAGTAATTTTAAATATCTTTCTAAAATTAAGAATGATTTTATTATGTTATGTAGTTCGAACATAACAATATTTACAATCATACATCAGTATTAATTAAGTTTTATCTGAGAATATTAACATCTGTCAAGTTAACAATATAATAAAACTAAAACATAATCTAAAAGCTGTCTAACACCTATTTAATTATTTTTTTATTTAACAAACATTTTTTAGACAAGCAAAAAAAATATATACATAAGTTGTTTCTTTCAAAACTTTTTCCCTCTAGTTACAATATGAATAACATACTGCAATTTGTAAACAGAAGTCATAGTTTATCAAGTGTTATAATCATTAATAATTATCCTGTTTCCAAAGTAATTAATATTAAAATAAAATATTTTTTACATACAAGTTCATTAAAATATAATATTACTTACCACTTCTTCTCCTTCACATACAGGCACCGACAAACCATTTCCAGTGACAATTTGCACATCACTTGCATTCGTTTCAGATTTAACACTTTCTGTTTCCGATTTAGTTTTTCTTCTCATTTTAACAGAGATTTTCTTTTTTGCTATTACATTCTTATGATTCATCACTTTCAATTTTGTTTTAAATTTAAACTTGACCGACTTCTTATTTTTCATAATTGAAGCATTTCTATTAATCTTTTTATAATCATTAAATGATTTATTATCTTGCTTCAAATAACTCGATTTTAATAATGATTGTCCACTAGGTATTTCATCATACTTGACTTTTGAAAATATACTCGACTTTACAGGTTTTGATTTATTCGATACTGTCGTTTTAGCAGTGGAAACTACCACTATTACTTCTTCAATACTGGCAGGTATCTAAAATTTAAAATTTTCAATATAATTTATGATTTACATAAATTATTAACATTTATTTAAACAAATTACCTCATTATCGTCCAAAACTTCACTATTCGGTTCCATATAACTTGTCGACATAATCGTCTCCTCAATACAATTTCCATCCAATATAATATTTTCAGACGTACATGATAATTGTAGATCAGAATAGAAATTTTTCAAAAAATATTTAACTTCCGCCGGTGTACGAGATCCAATAAATTGTGATAAATTAACATTACTCTTGCCAAATATTTCAATACCTCTGTTAAGCAAGTTCTTTTCCTTTTCTGTCCAACCACTCTCATCAGTTATAGAATTTTCCGTGGATACATGTGCCTCCGATGCATCAAGTTCAAATTGCTTTGAAATATCAAGATCCGAGCCATTGTTATACCACAAAGCTGGATTAGTGCTAGGTGGATCAAGTAACCATTGTGGATGAATAGTGTAGTCGCAGTTTAATAAATCATTTTGAGATACTAAATGATTATTATCAAATCTAGAATAATAATGTAATGATTAATTACGAGTTTGAATTTGTAATTAGTTTAAATAATTTAAATTTAAGTAGCATAACCACAAAATTTTTAATTGAAATTGTTAAAGCTATTGATGTAAATTATAATTTATTATTAATAATGTTAGTTTAAATATAGTAATACTTACATGTTGGAATCATTTTTAGATAAAATATTATCCAAACTGAAATCTCCTAAAACGTCAATTTCGTCCTCTTCTGCCATTTTTTGTTTTTATTATGATTTAGGTGGCGTCATCTATCAGTTAACGCTAACCTAAAGAAAATACTCAGCGGCGTAGACAAAACTTTTTAATATTTATTATATACTGCTTGCCACAAACAAACCTTTCCACAACTATATTATTACTTATTCTATTAATCTTATTTTACAATGATAATGATAATGTATAACCAATAACAATACAAATATGTACAATTAAGATATAAAACTTTTTTATAACTTTTAATCTGCCTAATTCTCTACTCTTATTGCTAGCTAGCAATATTGTTATTGAGCAAAGTTGCTAAACAATTTATTAAAAAAAAGTAATAAAAATACAAAATTGCTGAATATCAAAATTGCTAGCTAGCAATATGCATAGAGAATAAGGCACAATCGGGGCTATTATCTATGCATATTGCTAGAGTGTAAGCAAGATATATTGCTATCTAACAATATAAAATGTTATTTTAACAAATCTTGCTAGCTAACAATATGAACTGCCATGTTAACAAATCTTGTTTGCTAACGATATAAACGGTTATCACATCAGGAGGCGTGGCAAATCTCTAAATAAAATAATAATAATATATATAAAAATTTATTTTGTTAAAGTGACAGTTCGTACTGTTAGTAATTATGATTTGTTAAAATGACAGGTTATTTTGTTAGCAAGCAAGATTTGTTAAAATGACAGTTCATATTGTTAGCTAGCAATATATCTTGCTTACATTCTAGCAATGTACATAGAGAATAGTCCCAAATATTTGTAATAATATAAATTAAAAACTTTTAAAAATAAACCAGTAAACAATGCAGTACACATTGAAAATATTAAAATAATTATTTTACTTAATAATAAAGAATTAAAATTAAAATTATTGCAAATGTTAGATAGATTTTATTTGTGTTATCAGGCAACGCTACATCAATGACAAACAAAGACGTAAATGCAAATTATATAATTGAAAAACTATTATGTTATTAGAAATACTACAATACAAAAACACTCACTGGAAACATTGAATTTATAATATAAAAATTAAATAAAGTTAAAAGTTAAGTTATTGTTCTTCCTCACAGTTGTGTAGATACAACTCTGTCAAATGGTATTAGGAGAATAAATAACATTTTAAATATGAAAGTTTGAAAAAAAATTATAATATTTAAACATAATGTATTAACAGTGTTATTTGTTAGCATTGTTTACAATTAATCTGGAGTGACCTACCTACCCACTCAAGTATTAGTCATCAAAGAATTGCATATAACCTTTCTCCTTCTCCTAGGACTAAAAAGCTTTAAACATTTGTAAAAATAAAAAACTTCCAATTCTTTCATAACAAACACTCGAGCAAGTGGGTAGCCATTTCAGTTCAAACTATTTGCTGGTAATCATGATTTAAAATGACTCACCCGCTCGCCTAAGTGTTGGTCATTAAGAGATTGAATATCATTTTCTCCTTATATGACTGAGAGACTTTTAACACTTGCGAAGAAAAGAAACTTTAAATTTTTTAATAGCAAACACCCGGGCGGGTGAGTGGCATTTCAGTTCAAACTACTAATAATTATGATATAAAGTGACCTTCCTATTTATCCGTTCAAGTGCTTGAATACCATCTTCTCCTTCTTTGACAACAAGACTTCTAATGTTTGCAAAAAAAAAAGAAACACTCCAATTCTTTAATAACAAACACTCGAGCAAGTGGGTGGTCACTCCAGTTTAAACTACTTGCTGATATTTATGAACTGAAGTGACCCACCCATTAAGAGATTAGATATCACCTCTTTTTTAGACAATAAGACTTCTAACGCTTGCAAACTTATCAGCTTACTCGATGGTAATCATGATCAAGTTACCCACTCGTCCACACAAATGTTGATCATCTAGAGATAAGATATCACATACTCCTCTTCTGACTAAAAGACTTCTAACACTTGTAGAAAAGAGTTACTTTAATTCTTTAATAAATAAAACAAAAATTAATAAAAAACAACATAGACGGATAAAAATCCAATAAAAATTACAATAAACAAGCAAATTGAATGAAAATATACAAAAAACACAAAATGCACTAAAAATAGATAAAAATGTTGAAAATTAAACAAAAATAATTAAAAAACATAGAAAATTGACTAAAAATGTACAAAAAATACACAAAATGTAGATAAAAATGATCAAAACATTACCAAAATTAGTGAGAATCGGCTTTGAAGAAAAACATTGTAAATATTTTTTTTTAAACAAGTAAATATGCACATGGAGGAAATGACAATTGTGAAAATGTTACAAAAATCAGCGAAAAAAGACAAAATTAAGATAAAAAACGTTTAAATTAAATAAAAAATAAACAAAAATCTACAAAAAATACAAAACTTTAATAAAAGTAGTCAAAACATTACAAAAACCAATGAAAAACAACAAAAACTAATAAAACTGTAAAAAATAATGAAAAACAAAGTAAATTAAATCAAAATATACAAAAAACTGCAAAATGCAGATGACAATAGTCAAAACATTACAAAAACTGGGGCAAAACACCAAAAATAGTAGTTAGTAATTGATATTGTCAAAAACGTACCAAAGTCGGCCCATAAACTGTTGAAAAGTACAAATTTCTTTTCATGTAATATCAAACATAGCAAAATTCAGTTATCAACTATCAAACATTGCAAAAAAAAAAAATAGTAATTATTAGATGATAAACAATAAAAATGAAACAAAAATTAATGAGTAATAATAAAGACATACAAAAAACACACAACCTGAGATAAAAATTATCTAAGCATTAAAAAACAACATAAATCAAAATGAAAAACGTTGATAACAAAATGAAAAATAGATGGAAATCCACAAAAAAATACAAAACTTTAATGAAAATAGTAAAAACATAGCAAAAATCAATGAAAAATGGCTAAGACTTAATAAAAAAACGTTAAAAAATAATAAAATATAAAGCAAATTGAATAAAAATATAAAAAAAACTACAAAAAGCAGATCAAAATAGTCAAAATAGTGCAAAAAATAGTCAAAACGGCAGTTAACAGATAAAAACAATAAAAATTAATGAAAAACAATGAAAATATACAAAAAACACACTTTAAGATAAAAATTGTTAAAAATTAAGAAGAAAATACGATGAAAATTAAATTAAAAATAGATAAAAGTTCTCAAAAATATACAAAGTTTTAATGAAAATAGTATTTTACATTACAAAAATCAATAAAAAAGCAAAATCCTAATAAAAAACGTTAAAAATTAAGCAAATAAAATAAAATTATACAATAAATTACAAAAAGATGACAATGGTCAAAACATTACAAAAATAACTGTAAAACATCAAAAAATATTAGTTAGTAATTAAAAGTACCAAAATCTGGCATTAAACTGTTGAAAAGTACATTTCTTTTTATGAAATATCAAACATAGCAAAAGCCGGTCATCAAATATCAAAATTATGTTAGAAATAAACAAAATCCGCTCATAAGCTGTAAAAAATGCAAAAACCTATTTATAAAATCAAAAATATTAAAATTTGGTCTTGAAACATCAAAATACTGTTAGAATACATAAACTGTTAATAAAAAGTCAAAAACAGCAAAATCCGGTTACAAACATTGCAAAAACAGTAAAAAACAGCATAAATCAAGATGAAAAACGTTAAAAATTACAAAACTTTAATAAAAATAGTCAAAACATTACAAACATCAATGAAAAACGTTGAAAAATACCAAATCTGTTGAAAAGTACAAATTTCTTTTTTATGAAATATCAAACTCAGCAAAATCCGGTCATTAACTATCAAATTTATGTTGAAAAGAATCAAAAACCGCTCATAAACTGTTAAAAAATGCAAAATTCTGTTTATAAAATATCAAAATATCAAAAACCGGTATTGAAACATCAAAATATTGTTTGTTAAAAAACACCAAAACCGGGTTATAAACTGTTGAAAACAAAGCAAATTGAATAAAAATATACAAAAAATACAAAAAAACAGATAAAAATGGTCAAAACATTGCATAAAATTATAAAAACGGAAATTATCAGATAAAAACAACAAAAATGAAATAAAAAATAATGAAAAACAAAGCAAATTGAATGAAAATACATAGAAAACTACAAACTGTAGATGACAATAGTCAAAAATTAATGCAAAACACCAAAAAAATAGAAGTTAGTAATTTATTGTCAAAAGTACTAAAATCTGCCCATAAACTGTTGAAAAGTACAAATTTCCTTTTATTAAATATCAAATATAGCAAAATCAACTATCAAATTTATATTGAAAAAAAAAACAAAATTTAGTCATAAACTGTTAGCAAAATTTTGTTTATGAAATATCAAAAATCTGGTCTTGAAACATCAGAATTTTGTTAGGAAGCACCAAAATCCGGCCATAAACTATAGAAAAGTGTAAAAATCTATGCATAAAAAGTATAAATACATATAAATATAAAAAAAACAATATACGGCTATAAACTGTTGGATCAGAGAGTTGCAGGTTTAAGCCAAAAAAGCATTAAAAAAAAGATTAGTGTCCAAATACTAGATACTACGACTTGCCAGTATCTACAGCGCTTCTATTCTCTCATTTAACGGGTTTGATAGTATAAATTATATAATTAATTTCCAGGTATATATTCAAAGGTAGTAGTAGTAGTAGTAGTAGTAGTTAATATACTATATATATATATTGTTTTGTGTAGCGGTAAAGTGTCTAAAGTTGTGTTCAAAATAAATAAACAATAAATAAATAGTTACCTTATAATTCTAAAAGAAAAAAAAATACACATTGGCTAAGGGAGATCGGGACAAAACTGTAGACTTTGAAAAGAATCGGCATAATAAAAAACAATTTACCTGCACTCTTGCCAAATTTGTGCCAAAGAAAGAACCAAAAATAGACTATTTTTAAAAATATTTGTAAGCAAAAAATATTTTTTTTAGTAAATAGTTGTACCGTCGTAATTGCGCGTTTTGAAGGTAGCTAGTTGTACGCATGTGCGAAAACGCAACTGAGCTCCTTCAACGTAAACAGGAGAGAATGCTTATAACATTAAAGAGAAGCAGATGTGTGCCTGTGTTTCCTTTTTGATTACATGCAATAATTGTATCGCAAAGCGGATAAATATATAATGTACGTTAATTATGTTGTAATTTTGCAATTATTATTTGTCTGGTAGTATTAGTGGCGCTCTAACCCCAAACTATCTTCTACCTTCTAGCCAACCTACACCCAGTAACCGGGTGGCAACGAGCACCTGGTCAGCAGCCCGACCAGCGTAGCATAGTGCAAGCATTTTACTAGACCTACTTGAAAAATTGCAAAAAAGGTAAGCTTTACTTGAAATTAAGTGGTAGGTATAAGAAATAATCTTGTTTTCTGTTTAAAGAAATAAAAAAAACTGTGTAAAGCACACCAATTAACACTCAGTGCTGCAAACGTAGTCGATGGTCTAGTCTAGTACATTATCTGATTAGCTTTATCTTAAAGATAGTAGAGCTGTTCATAGCTGGAGCATCATAATAGAGTTACTATATAGCTGCTCAAGATTAAAATAAAAAACGTGTGTCATATCCGCGCACTCAGGTGCTGTAACTAGAAATGTCTGGCTGACTGCGTCACAGTTGTAACTGAGTTTAAGGCTGTTTGGTCAACGGTGAATTTTTGTGACGGTTGTGCTCGATAATAGTACTATCAATGTTATAAAAAATAACTCTACCGTATTCCGGAGCTGTCATCTCTGGATCTTTCTCTAGGTATTTGGCCAACTCTCTGTAGTCCGCCATATAGTGGCATGTGCAGGTCTCTATGATCTTTGTTTGACTTTTTGATAAGTGGTTGCTGTCATACCTTGCATAACTTGCTGCCGACTTGTGCTCAAACTCTGAGACAAACTACAACCAATTTGTATTAGAGCATACTCCACATTTTTTTTGCCAATACCTGGATGTCACCTACGCGGCCTAAAACCAAATTAAGTGGCACTTGACCTTCAAATGCTTTCAATGGATTCAGTGTCTCCAAACTACGGGAGAGCCAGCAGCCAAACAAACTCAGATTGTAGAAAAAGAACCAACCAGTTACGACAAATAAATGCAATTTTTATTGCCATATTTGTGATTTATTACATTATTTGGAGAATTCAATCCAAACAATGGAATTTTTGCGAGAGAACATAAAGAAGATTCACGAGCTAAACAAATCTGCCAAGAATATTCACGGTACAATGAAGCAGCTGCTTATTAAAAATTTACTAAATTGTATTGATAGCAAACCGCTTAAAAAAAAAGGCCATTGATGCTAGCAATTCTTATTGTAAGAAGCAGATTGAGCAAGAGTCGCCGCAACAGCATGCAGTTAGTTAAAAGAAAGTTCAGATGCCAACAGTTCATCAATCAAAAAAGCCCACAACAAATCTGTTGATACATTGCAGATAGAAGTTCAGCAGCCAAACAACAGTAAATAAAAAAAAAGTAAAAATAACAAATATTCCGACGCTTTTTTCTAATCTTTGCAGAAGCTTTGCATTTGTTTAAACACAAATGATCACATTCAAACGAGAGTCAGTTAGTCACAATTGTTCACCAACGCATCTGCTCAGGAACATTTCTAAGCAAAAGTGACTAGTAGTGCAAAGAACGATTCTAAACAAATCAACCATGACAATTTCTGCTGTGAACTGGATAACAAGAAAATTAAACTCTTATACACCAACAAACGCACCGCTTCTACATGTCAAAGAATTGGGCAACCACCACAATAACGTAAACCAACCGCCCTAGCTGACGCATTTATAAATGGATACTTGGACAAACCTAATGCCGTATTAACGCCGTTTACCAACGCAACCCCCAGTTGCAACTAAAAGTACACAAACCCACAAAAGCTCAACCAGATATTCTGTGGCTTAACCTGCTACTCATTACCATAAACCTGACAGCAACCTTCCATTTATCAGAGCACTCAATGCCAATAAACCACCTTCACAACCAACACATAAAAATCCGAGAAAATGCTTTGTTCTAGAGCAAGTACCTCACGGCCGGAGTTAGTGTATCAACCGCAATATTACAAAACTGCAAAAAAAACTAATCTCACCAGTCAAACAAAGTACAAGAGGTGGTTCACTGTCACTAACGCAAACATAGTAGTAGTAGTTTATTTATATCCAGCTCAAAACATTATTATAAAAAACTCTAAGCTACAAACATTCTTGAATTCTTGGAAGATCCATAACATCACTGTTTTATTTCTAAAGACCACTATCATATGTTAATTTCCAAGATAACTATTGCATATATCATTGTTGTATTCACACAGACCTAGTATTTTGAATCATCAAAACTCAGGTCATTGATGTAAACATATACAGACAAACCCTACAATCTTGTTATTTAGATTTAGACCAATGATGTCGACCATAAAAAATATAGCTATATATTGTTAGTTTGATAATAATTTTGCCTAATTGATTACATTGTTCATATCTTTTATTTTGTAGTAAATACATAGTATAAAATTAATTAAACTTAAAAAATAATGTTTAACATAAATTAATAATTAACTAATCATTAGCTTAAAATCTCAAATGTACTAACTACTACCTAATAAACATGTATTATATATTTCATGCGTGTGAAATTGTGATAAACATCAATATAATAATTTTTATACATAAAAAAATTGATTATGGAAGCCCTATATAAGGACGCGCAATGCGCAGTCCCGGCACATGCGTCATGTCGACATACCCCAACAAGGCAGCATCCCCCGTACGTGAATTTATCGACAAATTCTCTTAGGGACTTAAAAGCATTAATTACTTATCGGATATATTCATAAATACACAAAACAACTATGGAGAATACCAAAAGAAACATGGAGCAAATGAACAGGAGGAAACTATCGTAAGTAAACAATTTGATAAATTAAAAAAAAATGTAAACATACAAAGAAAATATAATTATATGTAGAGTTTTTAATATTAATTTATAAAGTTAGTTAGAATGTTCAATAGAAAAGTTAGATGGTTTCATTTAGTTTTGTGTAATTATTGACATTTGATAATTAATTGACCTGATTATAATTTGTCAAGATACATTTATATACTCTTGATATTTGTTGCTAATTTTCAATGCACATCCGGTTCTTTAAGATACGTAAAAATAGTAAATACAAATTGTTTTATGATTAAATATTTATTAATTGGAAATAACAAATTTTCGGTTTAATCAAATTTTAATGTTAATGACTAAATTTACTCGATCATTCAAAAACGACTATTAAAAACAAATATGACAAAGACATGGATATTACAAATATAAAAATAAGTAAAGTATATAGTTGATAATATAATCTGATAATAGTAATGGTATAATCTAATTGACTATCAACTTGTATTGTTATGGTGAATTTACAATAGATGATGCAATTGTTTGTTGAACAATTAAGATTTTAGATATCAAATATATAATGTTTATTTCAATTTGTAACCATAAAGTTTTTGAATCTAACAATTGGCAACAGCCCATCATGTACCTCATAGATCAATAAGAATAATAATTAATAGTTTATGCTTTTATTTCTTTTTTCTATATTTTTTGGTTTATTTTAATAATTATTATTTATTATTTTGTGTTATTTTATTTTAGAACAAAAGGAGAATCTTTATACGCACAACTCACTCTTCCAAAAACCGCATCTGCTGAAGAAATCAGGAAACATTACAGACGATTGGTGTTGAAATACCATCCAGATAAGAATCCAGACCCAGAGGCAACTGAAAAATTCAGGCAGATTACGTACGCCTACTCAATTCTTAGTGATGAGAACAAGAGGGCCATTTACGACGAGTATGGTTCGATTGGTTTGGCGATTGGTAAAGGCTTTGGAGATGATCACTTGAGAATAAAACTACCCTGGTGGTTGAAGGTACATTAATTAAAATAAATAATAGTAAAAGGTATTATTGAAATTCTCATATTTAACAAAAAAAAAACGATTTTTATATTTAAATGCGTGATTTAATTAGATGACGGATTTTTAGTATTTTAATAAATAAAAATTGTTTTTTATGTACTCTGGTCGGTAGAATCATCAGCTTAGTAACAAAGCCGGTAGCTACCACATTATGGCCTACTGCAGTAGTAGTTATTAACAACAAAGCTTTATTTTTTGTCATATTTACATAAATAAATCATTTCTAAATGATTAATAGTTTATACAAAAAATATAATACGACACACAACTGTTAGCTAATATTGCAAATAACTATAATGTTTGATCTGATCAAATATCAAAACACACATCAAAGATTTCCGCAAACAAAGGTCTATTGAGAAGGCTTTCAAAGTGAGCCACAAATCAATAGCCTAAATTTGCCAAAGAATAAAACATATTCATTCAAATATACAAGTGACTCTATTATGTATTATTGATGAATAGTTTATACAATGAGATTTTTATTATAAGCCTTTTATTAAAATTATTATCGGTGGTATTGATATTTAAGGATAAATCCGTAAAAAACACATTTTTCTAGGGTTAGGGAGTGGGGGGGAATATGATAGGAATTTTTTTTTCGTCTTTCTTCTCATTAATAATGGAGTAGCACCTTCACTCTCATGATTAGGAAATAGAGCCTTAAAAATAACAACAAACCAATATCTACGGTTTTTAGGACTGCAAGCAGATGCAATATATCGTCAATCCTGCATTCTGTGTCAAATTAGGTGCAGCTTTCTAATATTATGTACAATACATTCATTCTAACAAAAGATACAATCAAGCAAATTTAAATACAAACTATCAACCGTATGGTTAAAAAAATTATTAATTTTTAATAAATTACATTTGCTTACAGGAACTTTAAGACGCTTTACTCAACTGCAACCTACTAATGTGGCCTGACAAATATTTGCTACGTTTTCTTCTAAGAAAATTTGAATCAATTGTTTAAGACTGGTAATAACGTTACAAGCAACATATTAGTTTTTATAGATTAATAAAAAACAAAGGTTTAAAATCAAGTACTCAAACCCAATACAACCGTAAAGCGGCCAACCAAATACAGACAATTGTTCTTTAGGAGTTGCTATTTGTTTAATTGCCAGTTGTTATGCTAAAGTATATCGATAATATTTGGTTTTTTGGATTACACAACAAGATAGAGGTACAGTTTCTTTACAGCGCTGATTGATTAATTTTTAGGTTAGGTTAGGTTAGGTTACAACCGTAACACAATTGTTAATGAATAAATTGTTAAAAACATGTTATGTACGTGCAGTGACTAAAACAGTGGCGGTTCCAGGGGGGGGGGGGGGGGTAATGGGGTAATTACCTTCTCTAAGAATTTTTTGCTTTTCAATTTTCATTGTTAAAAATTATATGTTTTTTATATTCTATACAAATAACATAACAGCTAAATTTTTCCAACGCTTTAAAACGTTAGAAAAGGTCCGTTTCTATGTTGTGTTTTTTTAATTACCCCCTTTAAACTAGATGGCTGGAAACGCCCTTGGACTAAAATGTTATTGTCATGCAACATACTAAATGTAACACCAAGACAAAAACTGTAAAACAATAAAGGAATAGCTTAGTCAGAAGAAGGTTTCCCAATTCTTTTTATGATCTCCAAATTTTCCTTCAACTGATTGTCAAAACTTTAAAGTTTAAAACTGGATTGGACGTTTTATTGTGCACTTATTTTTACATGTTATTATATTGGTTATTGATCACTCTCCTCAACCGCGTTATCAAATTTTCCCACTTCTACTTTGGTGTTGTAATGACGCTTTATATGTAACTTTTATCCTACATCCTTTTTCCCGTCTGCTAAGAGCTCACAAGACAATCGTGCCGCAGCACACGTCTATCGTGAGTCCTAGCACATTTCTGAACGACATGCTAGGCTATCTCTGCGGTATGGCAGCCAGGTTGGCTATGAGTTGGTGTAATGGTAATTTGTATCTGGTTAAATTAAATATTCTGGACATGCACTTTTGGCACCATTTCAATTTCTTCAAGAAGTACTGTGAGAGAATAATGAAATTGACTTAAAATGCTGTGACTGTAAGCAATCTCCCAGTTTGAAATCTTGGTTTGGATATTACTTCACTTTTTTAGTTTTTTATTTGGTATCAGAAATAAAGTTTTTGAACTTGTTTGCAATAAATTTGAGTTTAGATTCTACTCAAAACTTATAGGTTAACCCGTACTGCAAGTTGCCAACATTACAAGCAGAGAAGAGGCTGGTTGATGAGTGCGTCGTCAACAAACGCAACACTGAATATTGACTTTTTAATTTTGATCTTATCTACTACCAAGTTAAATAACAATAGCAATAACGGATTACCTTGCTTTAAATTTTCTATCACATTGTAAAGGGTGGGTAACGTTTGGATTTTGAACTACCATTTATTTTGTTTTTAAAAGGCATAATGACATTTATGAGTTGACAGAAATTAAGTTTTACTCTTGAACAAAGTTGGGAAATAATGAAAACTTACTTTCAAAGTAGTGAATCTTCTACTCAAACGATAAGAAATTTGCAAAACAAATTTGATAGAAAAGAAGTGCCTTCAACGCGGTTTGTGGACCAATTTGTAAAGCAAGTTTGCAAAACTAGATCATTAGTGGATAAAACAACACGTTCTTGTTCAGTGCACTCAACCAAAAAAATTAACGCTGTTGCTCAGAGTGTGCGTGAACATGCATCAACATCAACTCGTCATTGTTCTCACAAACTGAACATTTCTCGCACCCCTCTTAGGAGAATTTTGCATAAAAACCTCGGTTTGAAGGCCTACAAAGTTCAATTAGTCCAAAAAATAAAGCCTCATGACCATCCGATGCGTTTTTAGTTTGCTCAATAGGCTAAAAATGTTTTGGTCAAAGATGAGCATTTTTATCGAAAAGTTGTGTTTTTCGATAAAGCTTATTTTTATTTTGGAGACTATGCCAATAAGCAAAATTGTAGCATTTGGAGATCAGAGAATCCACACATGACTATTGAAAAGCTTATGTTTAGAGTGGTTTTTGGTCCGGCGGCATTATTGGGAAATTTTTCTTCAAAAATAAGTAAGGAGCCGCCGTTACCGTCAATAGCAAACGTTACTGTGCCATGTTAAACAAATTTTTGTTTCCAAACTGGAAAACTAGCTGTGGCAGTCATTTAAATGATTCATTCTTAAATGAATATGTCCAATATTATAGCCAATTCAAATTCCAAAAGTTAGATGGTCCACGTTTTACCTTCAGAGGCGTTTTGGTAAAAGTTTTTTGGGTTTTTAAACAAATTTGCGACTTATTGTAAGAGAATTTTAAATAGTCTACTATGTATGCCATTGTACTTTGCAATCTCAAGTATCAAATGATGAGATACTAAGCCAAAAACATTTAAAATGTTTAGTATTGCAAAATAAATTGTTTGAGGGACATCAAACAACTTACAACATTTTATAGTTGTTTTTGAAAATTTTGAGATAACTGTTTAGTTTTTAAGTAGAATTTTGAGAAGTACGGTTTTTGATAGAAGCTTTCTCCACTTTGCCAGTTTTATACGGTTTTACGACAAAGACAAAGTCATAAAATTATAGCATTTATGACGTCTTCTCTGCAAAGAGATTTTGGAGCAATTTCTACTAATCATTTTTTTTTTCTATCGACCGTGCAAAATCACCAGTTTATTAATTATAAACTCAGTGTGTTGTCCACTCACTCAAATGTTAGTAATCAAAGAACTGGTTTTGTTTTATTTTTTTAGTAACTTAATGACATTATTTTCTCTTGTTAACAGTAGAAACTCAATTCATTGATGACAAACACTTGAACAGGTAGGCGGAATACACCATTCTAAACTACAGCTAGACACAAACTATGTGGCCGGTATAATAATAAATGTTGGCTGTGGTTAAACTCATGCCTTTGCCCGTTTTAACATCTTTCAATCCTAAAACAACGTCGCCCATAAAATGTGTAAAATGTAAGCTCAAATAAAAAATGCTAAAACCGGCAAAGGCATGAGTAAAACCGCAGTCAATATAATTTTTGTGTATATTAAGTTGCCTATTACAGTGGCGTAATGTTGTAGATCTTTGCAGTTCTATAAATATTTTTATAGACATTGTTCAAACAAAATAAAAGACATATTGCCATTTAACAAATATATACTCGTAATACAAAGCTTGCTAGAAATTCTAACAAATATTCACTGACAGTTTAAAGATGTAGAACCAAAACTTTTAAGAAAGATGTTTTAAATCGTACTATCGGTACATGAAATAAACTTTCAAACTCAGTATTTCCTGGACTTATAACTTACATAATAATAATCGTTTATTTCTTGCCTTTCGGTTAAGTTTACATAAAATTTACCATATAACTTATTTCACTACAAATATAATATATATAATTTTAATTACCTTAAACCTTGTTTTTAATTAATTATATATTAATTCTGTTTCAATTTTCTTTCTTCTTTTTGTTACCGCCATCATCCATTTCATTCTTTTTCCATCTTCTTTTAATACCTCATTTCTTCCCATTTGCTCTTCTCTCATCTCATTTCATCTTAGCATATGTGCTATGCTTTTCCTAATTTCTCCACACATTCTACACATTTTCTTTTTCTCATTTCCACATCTAAATCTTGCAATCATTTGTTTTTCTATTTTTCCATAGTTTACATTTTTTAGATATTTTGGTAGTGCATCCGTTATAATGTGTTTATAATTTGAATTGTACCTAGATTCATTTATTTGTGTTCTTCGTTCTTGCACTTGTATATTTCTATCTCTCATCATAATTTCCTTTCACATACTTCTATCAATTCTCAATCTTTCTACTTCCTCACTAGCATATCTATTCTTGTTAAAATATTTTTCTCTGCGTGTTCCCATTTTCCGCATTTTCCCTTCATTTTCTTCTTTAGGCACTCTTGTAATATTTTACATTCATTTCTTTCTCTTGCTCTTTCTTTATACCTCATTGGACGCTTTCCTGCTTCTACTCTTAATTTATCTGTTTTAACTTCTTCCATTACATTGTATGCTGGGGTCTCGTTGTTTACCCCTAATATCCATCTCCAGTATTTTGTTTGGATAACTTCTAACTTTTCTTGCTCTTTCTAACTCCAAATTTCCGCTCCGTGCAATAACATACTTTTTACTAAACTATCAAATATCATACCTTTTATTCTCATACATTCAAATTTTCTTTCACCAATTCCTCTTGTCTTACCGCTTTATTTGCTTTTCTTGTCATATTTTTTATGTGCTCATTTTTATCATTGATTGTAGAAAAAACATATCTTAAGTATCTAAATGTTTTAACTTCTTCAATTTCTTTTTTATCCCATTTCCAATTTTCTACTCTACGTTTTCCTTCCCCTTTCTAAAAGTCATCATTTTTGTTTTATTTACATTCACTTCTAACTCTTTTTTTTTAAATGTTTATCCAGGCATCTAATCATTTCGTTCATTTTATTTGCATGCTTTGCTACATAAAATTTCTTCTACATCTGCTATGTATGCCGCAAACAAACTAGGGCTGAGTGAGCATCCTTGTCTCACACCTTTCATAGTCCAAAACTTATCATTTATTTTGCCATTTATACTGACCTTGCTAACTGTTTTCACGTACACTTCTTCCATTCTTTTTACTAGGTGCTCATTTATTCCTTTATTTCTCAAATACATCCACAATTTCTCTCTACTCACATTGTCAAACGCCGCTTTTAAGTCCAAGAATAATGCATACAACTTTCCTCCTTTTTCTGCTATTTCCTTTTCTACTATATGGTGTAGTATGTATACATTATCCATAGTCCCTCTGTTTTTTCTAAACCCGGCCTGTCCGTCTGGCAATATCTCATTCATCTCTAGTTCTCCATTCAGTTTTTCTTCTAGTACCATGGCGTAGACCTTGTATGCAGTACTTAGTAACGTTATGCTTCTGTAATTTTCTGCAAGTTCTTTGTTTCCTTTTTTGTGTATCAAACATTCAAGACCCACTCTCCACTGACTAGGAAACCCTTTTCCCTTCCATACATCATTTATTATCTCAGTCAGTCTCTCAATCAGATCTTCCGTACCATACATCCATGCTTCATTTTGTATTCCATACACATCTGGCGCTTTTTGTTTTTTTAGTCTTTTTATTTGTTTCCATATCATTTCTTTTGTTATTTTATCTACATCTTGTTTCAGTTTTTGTGTTGTTATTGGCTGTTTAACAATTTTTCTTTCCGATCCTTCATATAGGTTTAAAAAATGTATCTTCCAGTCTTCCACCAAAATGTTCGTTTTTTTGTCTTCTGCTTTTTTTTTTTTGTTAATGTATTTCCATGCTTCTTCTTCCAAACGTATTTCTTTTATCTCTGTTTCTTCTTTTTTTTTATATATTGCCTTAGCTTCTTTGCATTTATTTTTGTATAACTTTTGAGCACTCTGATATTCTTGTTTAGTCGCCTTGTCCTTTTTCCAATTTTGGAGTACTTTTCTAGCTTCTCTTTTTTTCTGTGTGCATTCTGTGCTCCACCATTTGCTTTTTGCAAATGATTTTTCTGTTCGTAAAAATGTTGTTTTTATTGTTGTTTATTAAATTTTCTAGTTATGCCATTTTTTGTTCTACGCTTTTTTCTTCAAAAAGTTTTTATATAGATTTTGCCTGTACGTTTCTACGCTCTCTTGTTTTGGTTTTCTTTTTATGCTTCCGTTTATATACACTTCTAGTGGCTGATGATCCGACTCTACTCTTTCTCCAACCTTAAATGTGTCTATATCTTGCCACGCTTCTTCATTCACCATTACGTAATCAATTACCGATTGCCCTTTCCATTATTTCTTTTCTTTTTTTATTTTCTAATTTGTCTTTTGATGCTTTTTTGAATTTTTGTCCGCTTTTCATTCTTTCTCCGTTTAGTCCAATCCTCGCGTTGAAATCTCTTTCTACTATTAGTTTCCTCTCTTCAGTTTTTTGTATTGAGTTTTCAATTTTTGTTTTAATTTTTTTCATTGCTCTGCTATACAACGTAACCATCTTGTATTTTGTAGTTCCTAGTATAAAATTTTGCTCCACCATCCCTTCCATATCCAATTCTTCATTATATTCTTGTGGTATTTCATTTCTTATTCCTGTTATGATGCCTCCTTTTGCTCTTCCCATTTATTTTTCTTTAATAGCTGGTTGGCATTTCCATCTCTTCTAAACTCTTTAGGCAATTGATCTTCCATGTTTCTCCACCTCGTTTCATCTATCCATGATTCCACCATTCCAATTATAACTTACATATTAAGTAATTCCTAAATCTTATATTAAAAAAAAAAATAACAATATACTTCTAGCAGTGGGAAGTTCATACCACAAAAAATGCGGTACAAGCTTTTTGAAGTCTTTGTCGGCAAAGCAAAGAACAATACTTTATTTACGGCAATGTAAGCAATATTATGTTTGGTTTTGTGATGAGAATAAAGTTGGGTATACTAACAATGTTTTTGCGTGTATGTTATATTAACTTCATTTTAAAGTTCTATATTATTGGTGTATTGTTGTTATTGTTGTTTTTGCATCTCTGCTACTTGGTCTTTTAGTTGTTGAAAATCTTTGGCTCTGTTCGCTATCAATATGGTGTCATCGACATCTTTCAAATTATTTATTGTTTTGCTGATTATTACTACCCCGTCTTCCACCTTATGCAGTGCCTGGTTCAACAACATTTTAGAGTACGCATTAAATAGAAAAGGTGACAGTATACAGTTTGACGGACCATTTTTACTCAAAAAATTTACTACATCTTTTTTTTTTCACCTAAACAGTAGTGTTTTGCTCAAAATATAAGTTAGTTATTATGCAAACGTCACTTCTATTTTTGCTTCTCGTAGTATTTTCAAAAGTTTTAAACGTTGGACTTTATTAACGGTCTTTTCAAAGTTGATGAAACATGTGAAACTGTCCTGGTTGAAGTCGCGTGTTTGCTGAATTAATATCTGAATACTAAATAAAGTCTCCCTTGTGCCAAAACTGTTTTAGAATCCAAATGGCATGTCACTGATGTTTTTATTTATTTTTTTGTATATACGTGCATAGATTACATATGGAGCAACTTTAGAACATAGTTTATTAAGCTGATATTTTCATGTATTTGGTCTGAACCATTTTTTTATGAGCTCTATTGTTTTGTCCGTCATCAATTCTTTTTTATTTTTTCAGCTTTTAGTTTATTGTTTGTTGTAGTATAGTTTTTTTATGTTTGTATATATTTTGTACTCTAAGATGTTCTGGCATTTCTGGTCTAGTTCTTTTTTAATTTTTTAATTTTGACTTTAACTTGGACATTCAAAGTTTAAGTTTTTTTTTTTCAATTTTTTTTTCAATCGTAGTTTTTGTGGACTAGTAGAAGGTTGTGGTACAAAAGAACATCTGCATCTGGGTATGTTTATGCTGACGTAATTGCATTCTTGAACCTCTTATTTATGATAATGTAATCTGTTTTGTTTCTGTCGTTTTTTGAAGGTAGTGTTTTGGAAATCTTTAGGTGTACAATCTTGGTGGCAGTTAGAAGTATGTAATCATAATAGCGTAATGTTTTTTTTAACAGAATTGAATTAGGCGTTCTTTGCTTTTTTTCTAACCTTGTCATCTACTTCTTGTCCAACAATTGCGGTGAAGTCTCCTAGTATTGTATATGTTCGGATTTAACTAAAACTTGTATATAATTAAAATTATAGTAGGATTACCGAAAGGGTGCATGATTAGAGAGGATTAGAAAATACCCGAAATACAGCTGTTATTATTAAATTTAAGTGCATCTATAAAGGGATTACTGTAATTCCGCAAAGATGAAATAAATCTATGTAAATTCCCCCTCTTTATACCTCTCGTTATTTGTAAATATCTTTTTAGTTTTAAGTCAACTATTATTTCGAACTTGTAAGAGTAACATCTAATAAACATTATATATATATATATATTTATTAAAGTCGTCTTTTATTCTGTCGGTAACATTCATTTACTATTGGTCATAACAACCAAGTTTCTTTACGCGAAACAAATAGTATAGCCAATTATCAAGGCTAAGATACAAAATTATACAGAGGTCTTGACGGATTTCCTTTTTTACGGACAGAAACTTTTTGCTCAAGGTATAAGTTGGTTATTATGCTAACGTTACTGTCGTCTATTCCTGCTTCTTGTAGTATTTCCTAAAGTTTTTGTATTTTTTTTGGCGTGACTTACCCGCTTTGGATATTAGCTATCATCATCACGATCTTCTCTTTGTTCACTGCACTGCAAAAAAGTTGCAGCAATGTCATGTCAAACCAATGGCGTAGATTTTTAAGCCATAAAATTCGGCGTCTTCTCGGGCCTTTTTTTCCATCACCTTTCCTTCCAGAATCAGTTGGAGTATTCTGAATCTATGTATCTACTATGCCTCATTACGTGCCCGAGATATTCTAATTTTCTGACCTTCACAGCTTTCAATACTTCCTGTTCCTTGCCCATTCTCTGCAGACCTCCTCATTACTAATGTGCTTTTTCCATGAGATATTCAGTAGTCTCTAGTATTTTCTTTGTATCCTTTGATAGGGTCTAGGATTTGACGCCGTACATAAGTGTTAAAAAAACGTAGCAGCGCAACATTTTAATCTTAATTTGCATGCTCAAGTCTGGGCTGTTGAAAACTTTTCTCATCTAGATAAATGTCGTTTTCGCTTTTTCTATGCTGCATTTGAATTCTACTAAATTATCCCAAAGTTTATTTACTCATGTGCCTATATATGTGTATTTGTCCACTTGGTCTATGGTTTTATTGTTGAGAAGTATCGTTCGCTGTGATGGATTATCTTTACTGACAAGCATATATTTGGTCTTTTTGAGATTGATTCTCTATGTCTCGCTGACTAATTTGATTTTATGCATCATTAGCTGATGTTCTTGAGCTGTACTCGCCAATAGCTTAAATTGTTAATTATCTCGCCGTTGATCAATATTCCTTTCTCCACTTCACCCAGCGTCTTTTTAAATATTTCTTACGAGTATATGTCAATCAAGGTTGGCAAAAGCACACAACCCTGTAAAATAAGAAGAAGAAGAAAAAGCTTTATTTCAGTAGACATGGTACATACAAACATAATATACATATATTACATACATAAAAATGGGTTAGTACACATGTTTGAAACAGGTCATAATGAAAATATCTCATATATTTACATGATTGTAAAATTCGCTTATATCATATGGTTCGATTGCACATATAAATGTAAAAACTGTTCGAACAAAAAGCTTTTTGTCAAAAAAGAGCAAGTCTTTAATTTCTTGTGGAAGTTTTTCAAAGAACTTGAGGCAGCTATATTCGCAGTTTTTTTCGGTTAATGTTAACCTATGCTTTGGAAATTGGTAATAGCCGTCTTTCCTGGTGTTATAAGAGTGGCTTATTTTATATTTATCAAATATACTAGGACTGTTGGCTAGATAGTTTAAACATTTATAAATATAAACTCCATATATTGTCAAAAGATTATTATTTCTAAAAACATTTCGGCATGAATCTAAACATTTCATTTTAAAAACAATTCTAATTGTTTTTTTTTTGTACATGAAACAGATCAATTAAATTAGATCCTCCCCAGATAAGAATATCATATTGCAGATGGGAGTATACATTTGCATAGTATACAGAACGTAAAGATTGACAACTTAAACAATTTGATAAGGTTCTTAATGCAAAACAAATTTTGCTAATTTTAACACAGAGATTCTTGATATGCTCATTCCATTTTAAATGTTCTTCAATATACACACCTAGGAACTTAGTGTTCTTAATGATATTGAATTCCGTTTCATCTAATGTAAACTTATCTGGACACAAAATATTAGATCTATCCGTTCTAAATATTACGCACGCAGACTTACTCTTGCTGACAATTAAGTTGTTATCACTGAACTAAGTCATTGTATTCTTAATAATTGTATTGCCAATCTGCAATACTTCATCCATATCTTTACCGTGAATGTTAATGTTAGAATCATCAGCATAATTCACAATAGCTTTATCTATATGTGGTATAAGACACTGAATAATATCATTTATATATATATAATAAAAATTGAAGGCCCCAGTGTGCTTCCTTGAGGTACCCCAACATTAAGTGTTCCAATATCAGATTGGTATATTTTATTCACTGTATTTAGAACTACTTTTTGCTCTCGATTTTGTAAAAATGAGCCAAGTAATAATAATAATAATAATAATAATAATAATAATAATAATAATAATAATAATAATAATAATAATAATAATAATAGTTTATTCATTACATGTTACAACGTATAGAAAAAAATACAATATGTTGTACGTAATAAGTCAATAAATATATAGTAAAATTAAGCATACAATACAATAATTTGAATATAAATATTTGATACAAAAATAATAAAATTTAATTAAAAGTACAATCAAAAAAATCCTTTATGGAGTAAAAAGCTTTGCTGAAGAATGTGGACGTTATTTATTTTTTGAATAATTTTAAATTCAAAGCTTTAAAGCGTTCCGGTAGATGGTTGTATAATTTGATACAAGAATCATTTTTTTTGCTTTTAGATAGTTTGTAAAAAGGTTCTAAAAGTTTTTCTTTATTTCTTGTTTGGTAAGGATGATCATGTTTTGGGTAATAACGTTGCTTTTTGTGAACATAAATAATATTTGACAATATGTAAGCTGACGAGAATGTCAGAATGCCACATTTTTTGAAACTTTCCCTGCACGATGCAGTTATATTTAATCCCAGTATTGCCTTTACTGCCTTTTTTGCAATATAAAAACTCTGCTGGCTGTACTTGCGTTGCCCCAAGCTTGAATAGCATAAACCATAATCGAGTGAAATAAAGTGAAATACACTACTCGAGCTGCATCTTCTCCAGCTATTAACCGTGTTTATTTGCAATACCTCCGACAACGGCATATTCAAGTTTTTGTAGACACATGTTATGGTTTAAGCAGTCAAACGCTTTAGAAAGATCAAGAAATAAACCACATGTTATTTCCCGATTTTCCATAGCCGTTATGACATTTTGTACATAGCTTAATATTGCCGAGTCAGTGGACTTTTTAGGCGTAAAACCGTGTTGAAAATTATTAAAAAAATTATTTTTTGACAAAAAATTAAATAAACGTGCTGCCAAGAGATTTTTAAACTGTTTTACACCTCTGCGAATTTGGATATTTCCCGTGCTTTGGTCTTCAACTTGTACTTCTGCCGTTTATTGCCAGTAGAGGTTTGCTATTATGCTAATATTTTTGATGTCAGCTCCGGTGTTCTTGAGTATCTCTAGCAATTCTTTGTGTTTTATTTGATCAAACGCTTTGCTGAAATCTATAAAACACATGTGTACCTTGCAGTTAACGTCTTTGCATTTCTGGATTAATACATTAAGCGCAAATAGTGCCTTCCTGGTACCCAACGCATTTCTGAAACTAAATTGCGTTTCTTCAATATGGTCTTCGCGTTGTCGGTATATACGGCGGTGTATAATTTTAAGAAATATTTTAAGGGCATGGCTTATTATGCTTATAGTACGATATTTGTCGCACTGCTTTGATGTTGCTTTTTCAAAATAGTAATAAATGTGGATTTGAGCCATTCTTCCGGTATTTTTCCGGTATTATATTATATTATATAGTTGAGTAAGCGTATTTATGGCATTTTCGTTAAAAAGCTTAATTATTTCTGTCAGGATTTTATCAAGGCCTACCGCTTTGTCATTTTTTTATGTGTTTATTGCATTTCTAACCTCCTCCTTTGTTTGTTGTTTGAGATCCAGTGTAAGCGTTCTTTATACCATGATTCTCCGGACGAGCATCTTCAAAAAACTTGTGGATATAGTTTTTCCACATCGATATTTTCTTTTTGGTGTCCGTAATTTTGTTTCCACTTTCGTCAACAAGTCTTCCCTGTACTCTTTTCCTTCCAGTACTCGCGGTCTCTTTTATTGATGCATATTAAAGTGATCATGTTTTTTTGTAGTTCTTTTATTTCTAGACATTCAGCTCTTATCAACATTCCTGATTTTTTTTCCGTATTTGTTTATTTAGATCTTTGTGTTTTTCTTGGTCTTTTCCTTTAAGCCTCCTTCTATCACTCATCATTTCCATAATGTTACTTGTCATCCAACATCCACTCTTTATGTTTTCCGCGTCTTTTTTTTTGGCCCAGGTTTTTTAATTATAACACCAAGTACGTTTTCCCATTCCTGCTCTACGCTTAGATCTCTTGTGTTTATTGTTTTAAAACTTTTGGTTATCAAGTTGGTTATATCTGTTTTAAGATTAACGTCTTCTCTCACCTTCCTTAAGTCATATATTGGGTCTGGATTTATCAACGGTCTTTTCAAAATCGATAAAACATGCAAAAATGCTTGATGTCGCGGGCTTGCTAGATTAAAACCTGTAAGCTAACTACAGCCTCCCTTGTGCCTAAGCCCTTTTGGAATCCAAATTATACGTGGTTGATGTTTTTGTTTAGTTTTTTGTATACACGTTCATAGATTATGTTAAAGGGTTTTTTAGAAAATGGCTCATCAGGCTGATAACTCCGTCGTTAGACTATTTGGTGTTTTTTGTCTTTTTTGAGATTAATATGAAGGTTGCTGTCAGCCATTTTTTTGGTAATTGAGCACTTATATGTACAGATATGGTTAAAGAGGTTTGTTAATATCTTTGTTTGGTCGGCTCTAGTAGTTGGAAAAATCTTTGTGGATTTAGTCTGGACCAGGTGCTCTGTTGCTCTTGTGCCGTTTTATTGCCATATTTGTTTTATTGTTGTTTCGGAACCAGATTTCACATGTAAGACAGGTAGGATTGTTTTCTCATTTTCAATAAGCTTTTCTATGTACTACCTCTTAAGATTATGTTTGTGTTCTTATTAAAGTGGTCGTGTTTTGACTGTATTGGTCAAAAAGTTCTACTCTATGCAAACCAACAAAATTTAAAAAAATATGTTAATAACTTTTTTAACAGTTTTTAGATTATTATTATGAACAATTTTCTCATTGGATTTTATAAAATAATATAATAGTTTAGATACACTTCAGTTACAAATACTTACTATAAATCAAATAGTTTACATTTACATACAAATTAATTTTCCAGTCAAAATATTAATCAATCTACTCGCAATTTAGTCATTGTCCAGTATAGAATGAAGTATTATTTATTATATTAATTTTATTTAATCAATCAGTTATACACATTTACATTTACTTAAAAATGATATTTACTTATCAAAACTAATTGTAAATAAATAAATAAAATAAACTGAATTAGTTCACACGCACACACACACACACACATAACATAAAATAAATATTTATTTATTATGTTAATGATCTGAATCAATGGACTGAACGCTAGTAGCCAAAGCTCTAATCAATTACACAAAGATAAAATGTTACTTTATTAACCTTTTCGACCAGGTATTTATGCTTTATAGTTCATGTTTTCAATTTGTATTAGAGACGCACGTCGATCCCGATCATTCACGGCCGATTAGGCGACCAAATATAAACTCTTTACATTTTCCGAGATGTTTGCCACATTTCCTCACACAACATGATTTAGTACAGACGTACATCCTTTAATTATTTACATACAATGTATTGTCTGTTAAAGATGATCGTGTTGGCGAGCTGCGTTGCGACGTGTTTCTGCTGTTGTTGTTGCTGCTTCTGCTGTTGCAAGTACAGATACACCGATCCGGAAGAAGACGAGGAATTCAAAAGTTTTGCAGTAAGTAATAACAGATACATTTGTAGTTATTTCAATTAAATTATAAAATAGGAAATGAATTTAAAATATGTACAGCAAAAACGTATTTGAAGTTTTTTGTTATTGTAATTTGTAATTTGTAATAATATAATCAAACTATTATGTTTTATTTAATTAATCGGATTGTAATTTGAATTATCATTTGTTGTTTTATAACATCGATACAATTTTATTAATGAAACCTAAAAAGCCTATCAATCTGCTGTTTCTTTTACATTCATTTAAATTTAAGTTTAACTAGTTGGGTTATACTTCTGAGGTTTTTATAATAATATAAAGAGTTCTACTAAGTATCAATATAAAATTAATTATTTTTACAGGTAAATTAATAATGAGACGTGTTTTTATTTTGCACAGTTACTTGTAGAAAGGACTTAATTTACATCGCCTAAAAGTTAAAAAATATAATTGAACATATACTGCAGTATGTATATTATCTTTAATAAGTGTCAACTCTAATTTTTTTGTATTAAAAAAAGTATTTATATATTTATATTGTTAATCGAAACATAATTTTAATATTTCAGACTATTCTAAGCTTAATCTTTATTTGTAAAATATGTAGTTCTAAACGCAAAAATCGACTTTATAGGGTCGCCGCGACGTGTAATGCGCTCTTGTGCAAAATGTTTTAAGACGACAAAATACTCCGGAACTAAATCAGCGCAGCGGATTCGAATCCGGGGCCACCCGTTAAATTAAAGATCCGGTTTAAATCGAAAAAAAAAAAAAACATGCACATCTATTAAACCAAATAAACCATAGCAAGCGTAAGTCGTAAGTCAATACAAAAAAAGAATAAAGTAGTGAACCAACCAACAATTATTTTAAATTAAAACATATAGACGGGGTGGTTCGGTTGGGACAAAACACAAGTAAAAAACCCCTTCAGGTTGATTCAAAAACAACAAAAAATTACAAGAAATGTGATGTGCAGAGAAAGAATAATTTTTTGTTGAAGTGGAATTGGAAAGTAATTTTCTCAATTTGCATTGGTTCAAAAACCCAAGTTCAAAATCTAGTCTTTGTCTTAAGTACATTTTTTTTGTGTTTGTCCGCCAAGAAAACATTTTGACATATCCAACTTCTAGTGATCAAAATTGACCCTTTTAATATGTCATAGCAAAACTAAGTTACAACTGGCTAGTAATTTCTACTTCTCATGACAACATTCAGTTTAAATTGAATACAGGCAATCAAAAAGCACAAGAAGATAAACGCTACAAACCGCGTGTTAATACAAACTCTTGTTTGCTTTTTACAACAATGCCGGTTCTGTTTCCTAGGACTAGCAGCTCGCAAAATATTCTACTCTGAGTGGTAGCGGATACTAACTACTACTAGCAAATATCTTGAAAACGACACATTTTTTAAAGAAACGGCGTTAATCAAACGTATTGGGAAAATTTTGACCCAATTAGTTTTTTAAGGTTTTATATCACTATTGTTTCAAAGTGTTTGACTATCGTAACGCTTTTGTGTGACACACAACTTCCACAGCAACTTGCGGAGGTCGTTTTAATCAACATTGTTTATTTGGAACTATGAATATTAATGCTCAACAAATTAATATTTTTTAATTAAAAATTCTTTACGTTTCAAAGTGGTTTTACATCTCTCTTACATCATTTATTGACAACCTCACGGTCTGCTGAATAACGTACTTTTACGTTTTATGTACTTATTGTTATACTCCTGTTATGTTTACTTAATAACAAGATCTTTATTGATATGTAACTTACAATAATGGTAACTAAGTATAATTTCCGCGGACTAAAACTAGCACTGGCTAAAAACGACATGGATGACTGCCATTACTATCTGGTCCGCCCGACGTGTCCACCGAGACTCCCGGCAGGCGGCGCGCGGTTGCCGGTTCGCCGTGAGCACCGCGTTGCCACCGCACATACACAACACTCCTCCCTCCTAGACAAAATCACGCAGGTATGCTGGACGTCGACTTTCCCTGGTCGGGCGTTTGACTGGTGTGCAGTGACGAGATACAGGGTGTTCTGGTTGTTCGATGTTCGCGTCCTGTCCGTCATTCTCCACGACTTCAGGCTCTGGTTCTCCTGTGCTGTCCATTCGTCTCCTGAGTTGATCTGTGTGTCGATGCAGTTGTTTCCCATCTGGTGTTCGGACCTTATATGACACGGGCCCGGTTTGATCTTGGATGTTTCCTGGGATCCATTTTTCTCCCGCTGCGTAGTTTCGTGCAAAAACAGGTTCTGCTTCCCTAAACTCTCGTGGTCTCTTGTCTTCTTTGGTTCTCAACTCTGTTTTGTAATCCATGTCCCGCAAGAAGTTTGGATGTACTCGATCTAAACGAGTAGTAAGCTTCCGACCCATTAGTAATTCAGCGGGGCTCAAACCTGTGGTGCAATGTGGTGTGGTGTGTTGATTTAGGAGAAAACGGCAAATGGTTGTTTCGATATCTATTGGTTCCATTTTCTGTAACGATTCCTTTGTGGTTTGTACCATTCGCTCAGCTTGTCCGTTGGATGCTGGGTGGTAAGGTGCTATCTTTGCCAACCAAATGTTATTTCTTCTTGCAAATGTCTTGAATTCCTCTGACGCGAATGATGTTCCGTTATCGCTGACGATAACATCTGGTAGCCCATGTGATGCAAACGGTGATCGCAAAACTTTGATTGTGTCTGCGGAAGACGTTGATGTTACCTTTCTCACTTCCAACCATTTTGAAAAAGCATCCACCACAATTATGAAGTATTTCCCATTTGTTGGTCCCGCGTGATCAATGTGTAAACGCTTCCAAGGTTCTCTTGCGTATTCCCATGGGTGGACTGCGGATCTCGATGGCATGTGTCTCTGTTGCTGGCATGTGTGGCATAGTGCCACTTTGTCTTCGATATCCTTGTCTATTCCAGGCCACCAAACGTGGCTTCTCGCTACTGCTTTCATTCGTACAATTTCAGGATGCGTCTCATGTAGTGTGTCCAATATCTCTTTCCTCCGTCCCGGTGGAATTATGGTCCTCACTCCCCACAGTAAACAGTTATTGTAGACTGAGATTTTGTTTTGCCTGTTCCAAAATGGTTCTAGCTCTTTACTTAGGTTGTCCTTGTAGGTTGGCCACCCCTTCTGAGCCCAACTAACTACTCGGGCCAATACTGGGCACTTAATAGTTTCCTTTGCTACCATTTTAGCAGTCCAGATTGGCTCATCCAGTGCTTCCAACATCAGTACGTCTGGGGCTGGTGGAGGGTTTTCCACATTTACTTCACGTGGTACCCTGCTTAGAGCGTCCGCGTTTGAAATATCTTTGCCAGGAACGTACCGTAAGTTGTACTCGTATGCTCCCATCATCAGTCTCCACCGCAGCATGCGTGGTGATAGGACTTCTGGAAAGGCCTTGTCTTCTCCTAAAATGCCCAGAAGTGGTTTGTGATCCGTTCTGATCTCTACTTTTCGTCCGTAGATGTAGTTGTAGAACTTTTTGATTCCCGTTATGATGGCTAATGCTTCCTTGTCGAGCTGTGCATATTTTCGTTCCGTATCTGACATTGTTCGGCTGTGATAGGCTACTGGTGCTTCTTCTCCATTAGTCTGCACTTGGCTTAGAACCATTCCCACACCGTAGAGACTGGCGTCGCAGGTGAGTATTAACTTGGATTTTTCATTGTAATGTACCAGAAGTGTTTCCGCTGCTAGAAGTTGCTTCAGGCCGTCAAAGGCCTTTTTCTCTCTCGTGGTCCATCTGAATTCGGTATTCCTATGTAGTAGTCTATGCAGTGGCTCTGCAATATCTGCTTTCCCTTTCAGAAATGTTGCATAGAAGTTGATCATCCCAAGGAATGCCTGTAATTCCTGCACGTTCTTTGAACTTGGTGCTTGGGTGATGGCTTCAACTTTCTCGGTTATTGGGCGTAGTCCGTTACTATCAATTTTGTAGCCCAAAAACTCTATCTCGGTGGCATGTAGGATACACTTGTCCTTTCGTAATCTCAGCCCGTCTTCTTGCAATCTTGTAAGAATTTCACATACTCTATTGTACAATTCTGCTGCCGATGGTGCACTGCACAGGATGTCGTCGTAGTAAGGTAACACACCTGGAATACCTGTTAGGCGACCCTCTATGAATTTTTGGAAAATCTGCGGAGCGGTACTGATTCCGAATTGTAGCCGCTTAACTCGGAAAGCCCCCTTATGCGTTATGATTGTCTGTGCGTCAGCTGTTTGCTCGTCCACCGATAGTTGCTGGTAGGCTTGCTTGAGGTCTAACTTTGCGAAATATTTACCTCCTGCTACTGGGGACTGGATATGGATCCGTAGTTAGGACCTTGTTGACTGTCGATCTGTAGTCCCCGCAAATCCGAATCTCATTGGTTGCCTTGAGCACCGTTACTATGGGTGTTGCCCATCTTGGATGCGCTACTGGTTCCAACACGTTTTGTTGCACTAGCCGTTCTAACTCTTGTTCGACGAGCGGCTTTAGGGCAAAGGGTACCTTTCGTACTTTGCACACGATTCGTTTAACGTCTCTTGGTAGTTGAAAACTCATCGCTGGTCCGCGAAACTGTCCCAATTCATTTTTAAACACTTCCGCGAAACGTTTTTCAATCGGCCTTTTGTCCCCGTCTGTCGCTTTGTTTATCACATATATTCCGGACACTTGAATGTTTAACGCGTTGAACCAATTTCGCCACAGTAAATTTGCGAAGTTGCCCCTTACTACCAGCATCGGTAGACTATGTTCTTTGCCTTTGTGTTGCACTTTCACTATACCTTCGCCCATCACGTTGATTTCCTTCCGTTGGTAATCTCGTAGTACTATTTCGAAATCGCGTAAATTTGGCTTATTATTCGGCCACAATTTACAAAAACTGTCCCAACTCACTATTGTGTACGCTGCGCCCGAGTCCACTTCGAATACACAGTTCCGATTGTTCAATTTCAGTTCGATTTGAAACTTGTCATAATTTGACCTGTCACTCACGTTATACATGTCCTCGTATTCCTCTGCGTTTCCCCGCACGTCACAATCTTGTACTTGGTGTTGCCGATTCGTACCTTGGTTTGCTTTCGGTTCCGACCCCATTCCGTTTTGCCTCGAATTAGTGTCGCCCGCACGTCGTTTCGTAAGACATGCTCGCTCTATATGCCCTTTCTTTGAGCAGTGTCTGCAGATGGCTTCCTTGAACCTGCAGATGTCTGGTCGGTGTGCTCTGTTACATCGAAAACATCGCCTTTGGTAATTGTCACCGTTATTCGCGTACGCGTTACTCGATGTTTGACTGATTGATGCTCCCGCTTGATCGCGAATGTTAGCCGCATTCTTAATGGCCGCTTCATGACTGATTGCTATTGTCTGCGCCTTGTCTAGTGTCAATCCCGCTTCTGATAGTAACCGGCGTTGTAGGCCTTCGTCGCGCACTCCGCACACTATACGATCGCGCAACATGTCACTTAAGGATGTACCGAATTCACAGTTTTCTGAGAGATGGCGTAACTCACTAATGAATGTTGCGATTGACTCGTCACTTTTCTGCACTCTTTTGTGAAAATTGAACCTGCACACCACTGTCGGTGTGCGTGGGGTGAAATAGTCCTTTAATGCCTTGATCATCACGTCGAAAGCTGCATCCTTTATCGCCGTGGGCGCTAACAACGATCTCAGCAGGTCGTACGTTGCGGATCCGCAGATACTCACAAACGCCGCCCGTTTATCGCCGTCACTTTTAATCTGATTTGCTTCAAAAAAGAACTCCATACGTTCACTATAAGCACTCCACGCTTCAGGGTTGGTCGGGTTAAACGGCTCCAAACTACCCAGGTTCGCCATTTTTATTGCCGGCTGTGCCTTCTTGAACGCGTGTTCACTTTTTTCCGTCCCGTCTATTTAACCTCGCGGGGATCCACGCGCCAATTGTTATGTTTACTTAATAACAAGATCTTTATTGATATGTAACTTACAATAATGGTAACTAAGTATAATTTTCGCGGACTAAAACTAGCACTGGCTAAAAACGACATGGATGACTGCCATTACTATCTGGTCCGCCCGACGTGTCCACCGAGACTCCCGGCAGGCGGCGCGCGGTTGCCGGTTCGCCGTGAGCGCCGCGTTGCCACCGCACATACACAACAACTCCGTACAATGAAGACAAGCAAGGAATATTTACATGGGTTACTAACTTTGAAGCAACTGATGTAATATCTAAAAACCGGCGCAAAAGTGTACAAACAGTGTAGATTATTGCATATGTTGTCTACCTGCAAAATTTAGATCACTTTAAACGCGCTAAAACCCATACTACAAGATTTGCAATAAATACATTTTTTTTTCTAAATTTATTATTTTTAAGAAATGCTTTATTCTTTGACAGGATAAGTTTTCTAACCTAACAACTGGTAATTTATTTTTATGTTAAACTAAGAAACTCTCTGCACTAAAAAAAAATTTAACAATATATATTTGTAGATACGCTGCCATAAGCCGCGATCTAAAAAAGACAAAAAAGTACAGTATTCCCACTATAGCTTGGCACTTGTGTAAAATGTAAGCGCAAAAAAAGGATGCTAAAACGGGCAAAGGCAACAAAGGCAACAATGCAAACAATATTTTGTGTATATGCTTGCTTAGTATAGCTGCCAACTTGTAATTGGAGCGTTTTAAAGAAATTACTTAACATTTTATTTTTTTAAACTATTTTAAAATGCAAATACATAAGATGGTCTATCAAGCGTTTTTTTTAACCTTTTTTTTTTTGAAAATTTTGAACATCGTTGGCCTAAAAACTTATTTCTAAAATGATTGCTGTATTGCCCAAACATAATGCAAATCTTTATTAAAATAATGGGCCTTGTGTACGCAAATTAGTGCAGAAAGTTTTTGAGACGGGAATAATAGTGGACTACAGAATTGGTCCAGTGGTCAATGATAAAAATGTTGCTACTGTAGCCCAAAATGTGCAAGATAGTCCAATAATACCAACAGACCTCAGATAGCAGCAACTGAACGTTAAGCTCATATCATTGATGAAAATACTGTACAAACTATTTAGGAATTAAAGACCACCAATCATCTTTTTTGTTGTCGCTTTTCTATTTGGTTCAAAGAAAAACTTAAAATTGATAACATCTTTGCTCAAAAAAAATCTTTTTGGATAAAGAGTATTTTTATCTTTATCTGTAGACTATGTAAATTAGCAAAACTGCTAATAGGAACGTAATTTTGATCAACGGACAACGCCACAAAGTCATGATTATACCCAGAAACTAAAAACACGGACTTGATCAATTTTTGGTTTTAGGAAGATGGCGCGACATGTCACACAGCACATCAAATAATTGATTTTTTGCGCAACAAGTTTGATAATTAAGTATTTAATAGTTTTTTTACAAAAGATTAAAATGTAGACAAAATTTTCAATTAAAATGAAGGCAAACATTGAAGAGTATAATAATAAACTAAACTGTTTAGCCATAGTCTAGACGTAAACAAAAAATCTTTGGCACATTAAAAAGTTACGATTTGGTATAACGTGAGTAACGCACTAAGATAAAACTCTTATCCAAACATGATAACTGTCATTAAAGAATACCATATAAAAAAAGTATAGTTATACCTCTACTAGAATACTACTGATGCTCTTGTATGATGCAATGTTCAAAAACAATGTCACTTATAACTAGTAAACAATCCAGTTGGTTTCTCAACATACAAGTGACGTTAAGATTGTAATTTGTTAGACAGGCTTGTGCAAAAAACAAACTATATACGTCTATAAACAGCAGAACTCCGGTACAAGAGTTAAAATCTAAAGCTTGGTGGCGGAAAACAGCAAAAATACAAAAATATACTAATGCTGTTGCCGGCTTAACTAATTTCAAGCAACACTTTGCTGTTCCCAAAAGTTAGTAAAACAACATTTAAAAAAATGCTTTACGTATCAAAAACATTTGACATACACAAACAAAGGACGCTGCCGTCACGTATTACCCTAACTTAAAAATGCTACTGAATGATCAACAACAACATCAAACCTTTGACTATATTCCAAAAGAGCACTTTAAAACTTTAGCGCGTAAGAATACGAATTGCCAACTTAAGATTACCAAAAACCACTTTGTCTTAGTCAACAACATCTTTTAAACAAGTCGTAGACTATCATATGGTTAATTTTGACTGTAAATTATAGTAAATAATTTTTAAAATATTTGGAAGACTTAGTAGGTAAAGTTGAAACCTAACCTAACCTAACCTAACTTATTATAAAAATAAAAGATCAAGACTGCATTTTGTGCTCTACGTAAATATATTGGTGCTCAAAATCGACTGTCCGAGCGTACAATTTGGAATTTAATCCAAAAGTTTGAGCAAACTGAGTTCGTAATTAACGCCAAAGTACGTCAACATACTCGTAGCGGTTGCTTTGTGCAAAATATATGTTTGTCAAAACGTAACTGCATAACTATGAACATTAATTTGTCATCGATCGCAGTAACTGGGCCTTAGACCAAATTTTGTCGAAGGGTTTACACTTACAAAACTTAAATAACACAAGAACTAAAACCTAGAGAATTTTTATAAGAGTTTGAAAGAGATTGATATCAAAGACTTTTGGTTTCAACAAGACTGCCACACTGCAGCAAAAACAATTACGTTATTACAATGAAAATTTTCATGCCGCGACGTCCATTGGTGCAATGCAAGATTGTACAATATCATTTTTTTTAGTTTACAAGAACAAACCAAACAAAGCTGAAACAAAAATTGGTCAAAAATTATAACAAGCAGATTACGTCATGTCTTAGGAGCCGAGACGGTAAACTGAACAATGTTATTTTAATGTGTGATTGTAAAGAATTGACCTAAACTACTGAACACAAAAATAGATATTTTGTAAAATTTTCTGTCTTTTTTGATAAACTACAGGTTCTACAATCTAAATACTCAGCAAATTAAGGTTTTCAAAAAACGTCATACTAAAGAATATCATTTAAAAGTATCTCAAATCATGTCTTTAAAGAAATCTTATTTGAAATTCTTCTTCTTTCCATGCCTTATCCGTTGCGAATATTGGCGATCATTATGGCTATCTTCACTTTATCCACGGTTCCTCGGAACAGTTGTATTGAGGTCACTCCAAACCACTGGCGCAGATTTTTAAGCCAGGATATTCTTCTCCTCCCCGGACCTCTCTTTCCCAGCACCTTTCCTTCTAGAATAAGTTAAAGTATTCTGTACCTTTCCTTGTGCCTCATAACATGCCCAAGGTATTCTAGTTTTCTAACTTTTACTGTAGTCATTATTTCTCGATCCTTCCCCACTCGCCAAAGAATCTCCTCGTTAGTGACATGATCTATCCACGTTATCTTCAGTGTACGTCTGTAGGTCCACAACTCAAACGCTTCTAGCCTGCTTTCAAAATCCTTGGTAAGAGTCCAAGATTCTGCGCCATACAGAAGAGTGGAAAATACGTAGCATCGTAGGATTCTGATTTTAAGTTGTAGAGTCAGGTCTGGACTGGTGAATATTTTTTTTCATTTGTATGAATGCAGCTCTTGCTCTCTCAATTCTGCATTTTATTTCTACAGAATGGTCCCATTGTTGGTTTATGCAGGTACCTAGGTATGGATATTTATCTACCTGTTTGATAGGCGTATTGTCAAGAAACAGGTTCACCGGTGGCGGGTTATTTTTGCTCACTACCATATGTTTGGTCTTTTTTTATATTTAAATAGATTCCGTATTTCTCACTAGTGGATTTGATCTTTTCCATCTTAATATGGAGTCCTTCAGCACTGCTGCTCATTATGACGGAGTCGTCTGCATATCTGATGTTATTGAGTAGTTCACCGTTGACTATGATTCCCTCCTCTACACTATCCAGTGCTTCTTTGAAGATTTGCTCTGAGTATATATTAAATAGCATAGGCGAGAGCACACACCCCTGCCGCACCCCTATACATATTTTTATTTTCTTAGTTTTGTGGTCTCCTACTCGAACTTCTGCTGTTTGTTGCTAATATAGATTTGCTATGATGCGAATATTTTTGTCGTCGGCTCCCGTCTTCCTAAGTATACTGATCAGCTCTTTTGAAATTGAAGTAGAAAATCTATCAGAAGTTAAAAATGAAGAAGAGAACACCAAGGAAAAAGTAAATACCGCATCTTCATCTTCTTCTTTTTCTCAGCCTTTGTCTATCCACTACTACACATACGCTTCTTTCAAATTTTTCTATATGTTCCTATCTAGGGCTAGTTGGTGCCAGTTTTGGCCCACAGACTGTTTAATGTCGTCGAGCCATATCTTTTAGAGTCTTCCAATGCTCCGTTTTGTTAGTCGTGGCAGCCATTTTACTAGACGTATTGTCTACTTTCTAGTGTTTTGCCGCACCACATGTCCCACCCATCGCCACTTAAGTTCAGCTATGCACTCAATTATGTTTTTTGTTTTCGTCCTCTTCTTTATTTTTGTATTGCGTATTTTATCTTGTAGGCTGATTCTAAGCATAGACCTTTCCATAGCTCTTTGTGTTGTTCTGAGGCGTTCTGCACTTTTTTGCGTTAAAGTTGTGGTTTCTAGTCTATACGTGGGTACGGGCAGGATGCATGCATCATAGACCTTTCTTTTAAGACTTATAGGGATGTTTAGGTTTTTAAGATTATGTCTTAAATTTCTGTACGCCGCCCAGCTTAGTCGTACTCTCTTGGTTATCTCAGACGTTTGATTTTTCTTACCCAATTTAATTAAGTGGTCTAGGTACACGTACTCTTCTACGGTGTTAAACTCGTGGTTGCCTATTGTGATATGTAAATCATTCCTACTCATGATCTTGGTCTTGTTCAGATTCATTTTTAGTCCTACCCGTTGGGACGTTTTATAGAGTTTTGTCATTATTTGTTCTAGTTCATTGAAATTGCTGCTTATTAGAACGATATTATCGACAAAGCGTAGGTGGTTAAGGTATACACCGTCTATGTTTATACCTCTTGCTTCCTACTGCAACCTTTTAAATACGTCTTTCAGGGCCAAGGTAAATAATTTGGGTGAAATAGTTTGACAAACGTCTCTGTTAATTGAGATTTGATCTGTTACTAAATCCCCGTAAATTGAAACTCGTAGTGTTGCATTTTTATAGATGTATTTTATGAGGTTAGAGTATCTTGTATCAATTCTGACTGTACCTATTGCTGTAAGGAATGCTCATGTTTCTATCGAATTAAATGCTTTGTCTATGAATGCCATATGAAGGGGTATATTATATTCAGCACTTTTCTCTATTAGGTTGTAAATTGTTTGTAGGTGGTCTGTTTTGCCAAAACTTTTTTCAAAAACCTGCCTGTTTGACTGGTTAGTAAAAGTAAAATTTTCTTGTCAGACGGTTTGTAATTATCTTTGTCAGAAGTTTGTAAAGATAGCAATATTCCCTTTTTTAAAGAACAAAATAACTTTTACGTTTAGAGTATTAATTAGAATTAGAGTAAGCATTTGTTTAGATGTATTCTGATTGTCTCTTCTAATACATCTCCACCCATTTTGATAATTTCAGTTGTTACTTGATTTTTACCAGGTGATTTCTTATTCTTCATTTAGCTAAGCGCTAACTTTATTTCTGCTTTATCTATATCAGGCATATCTTTTAGAGCCCATGTTTATAATCACTTGTGGCTGGTTTCTTGGTTCTGGTGTTATTGAACCGTATAGGTCTTGATAAAATCTGTTAACAACACTTTTAATTTTGCTTTTGCTGTTTACTATTATTCCATGTTTATTTTTCATTTTACAAATTTTTGACTTACCATTTGATAGCTTCGATCGTAATACTCTCATATTTTTGTTGTTTTCTATAGTGTTTTGAATCAATTTGGTGTTATGTGCTTGTAGGTCTTTTCAAATTTCTTTGCGAATGATTTTGTTTAGTTGATTGTATTCATTTGATTCTGTGTTCATATTTCTCTGCTTCTCCATTAGCTTGTGTTCGGTTTAAGCTTAGATATTTTTTGTCTTAATCTTATGCATATCTGTTTAGTAGCTATTTGGATGCTTCCTGTAATTTTCTGTGATAAAGTATTTATTTCCATACCATCTAATGACGTAGTTGTTAATTTTATATTTAGTTTCTCTTGATACTTATTATTTTTCTTCTCAATTTCTTCTATTGTTGCGTAACGGCGTGTTCGTGCTAATTTGTTCCGTTTAATTTTGGTGTTAATTTGGAAAGCAGATTTAACCGTTCTATGGTCACTACCTGTATCAAATTTGTTTAGAACCGAAACATCTGTACATATTTCTCTTATGGAGAAACAGTAGGCTCACTAATGTTTGACAAATCAAAAATTAAAGACCGTTTGTTCAAAGGTTTTTCAAATTCTGATTTTGCTAGCAACTGTTCATAGTAAACAAGTCAGCAGTAGCATAGATTGATGTCAAAGCACCGCTAGCATATCAACAGCTTCTAATGCGTGTAAAAAAATGATTTGTTTGCAAACTATTTTTATTGAATAATAAAAGTTTTAAGAATCCAGAATCAAGTTAGTTAAGAACCCAGTTATAGCCTAACCTAGCAATATGCAACGTGTAAGTATAAAATTATAAATTAAAAACAAATCAGATAAGACTATTGCTTGGAATAATTAGTTGCTGAGAATGTTTAATTTGAAGTTTAGTTTAAAAATTATTTTATTTTAATATTGTGCTTGTAAGAATTGCAGAATTTTGTGTGAGTATTTAAAAAAAATCTGAAATTTATAAGTGCCGGAAACACAGCGAACAAGAATAGGTAAAAGCGGAACATGTCGTAAAATGCTAAAAAAAATTAAGCAATATCGGAAAGACTCGACAGTGATCCAGAATAAGCAAAAAGTACTCTACAGTAAATATTTACATTGAAGAATGACGCAATTTTGGACAGTCTTGTATAAACAGCTAGATACATCAGTCAAAGCTCAAAATGTTAAAGAAAAAAAAAGGCATTAAAAGAAGAACAACAAAACAACTATCGCAAAAACATAATTCGCAGATAAAATGATTACCATTTCAAAACAATACAACAAAAAAATTAAGTTAGATTCTTCTATCATTCCGTTCAACACTCTTTTTTGTTGTGATTTGCTAAATTATTATTATTAATAATATTTAGCAATGTTTTTAATATCTGGACTATTCCTTCTTGCGGAATCTTTGCGTAAACTTTACATTTTAAAATTTTCGAAATAAATACACTGACAAGCTAAAAATATAGATTACTTTAAAATTATGACTTATTTTTGGAATTTTTTGTATTAACTTTATGTTTGCAAATTGTAAACCAATGTAGGCGTTTAATAAATTATTTCCTGACAAATGCTATCTATCTGTCAGTTATTATCACAGACTTTTATGAAACACCATCCATTTTGCTCTAATTGAAAACATACATTTCGTTGTGATTTTTTTACTTAAAATGTGTCATTCACACGGTGTACTGTGTTTAACAAGTCACAATGGCTTTAAGCCCTATTGTTCTGGCAGGAATTATAGCGTCAATTGAAGATGGGTAAAGAAAACGTGAAGCTGCAAGAATTGTTGGTGAAAGCCTTTGTGCTGTACAAAAAGTGTATCACCGTTACTTGGATACTGGCCTGATATCCAAAATCAGGGCAAAAAAGTCACCACAAACAGAGATGACCGTTTTTTGGTGTTTACAAGTTTTTGAAATAGAACAGCTTCTGCAGTTTATCTACGAAATCAACTCCATGAAGTTAGAGATGTAAATGTTAGTGAATGGACCGTTAGGAGAAGGCTTTGGGCTGCTGGATTGTTTTGTAGAGAGATGGTTACAGGTCCACTTTTACAACGCTGACATGGAATAATGAAGACTATAGCAGGGTATTGTTTTCAGAAAAATCGGCTTTTACTTCAATGGATCAGATGGACGTTGAAAAGTGTAGAGATGACGCGGAGAAAGCTACGATCAGGTTTGTATTGATGAGCATTTTTCTTGTGGCTATGGTTTGGGCAGGAATTTTTTCCAAAACACGCACATAGTTGTTCTTTATAGAGAATGGCTTCCAGACAGCTCACAGGTACATAATTTTAATACAAAATAATGCTATATCTTACGTAGCCAGAGTTGTCAGAGATTATCTGGATGAAGTGGGAATTTTGCGGTTTTATTGGCCAGCTCTCAGCCCGGACATGAATCCTATAGAACATGCCTGGGATGAATTTAGACGACGTATCTGAAAGCATAAACCTGCCCCAAGAACTGCTTTGAAGCTAAAACAGTTCTTATTGCAGGAATGGAATAATATTGACCAAAAATTGATCCTTAATTTAATTCAAACTGTTCCTCGTCGACTTCAAGCAGTCATTAGAGGGGGTAATACTCGTTATTAGTGATAAGTTTTTTTTCATATTTTTTGTTTCATATTAGTCCTAGAAACAAAAATTAGAACTTTGCCTGAACTGTAAATTTGTGATATTTCCAAAATACGCAATAAAAACAATAAAAATATGCTTTACAATTCAACATTGAATTTTTATTTAGTGTGCAAAATACAGTACAATTGTTTTAATTTGCAAACATAAGGTTAAAACAAAAACTTCCAAAACTAATTCATAATTATAAAGTGACCTCTATTTTTTGCTTGCCAGTGTAGTTTAAAAATATCAAGTTTCATACTAAAATTTTCTAATAATAATAAATATTCACATTATACAACTACTTTCACTTTATTTTAATAATACTTAATAATTGAAACTAATTTGTTTTTAGCAAACTGCTTTGGTGGAATACGCACCAAGACCCGGAGATTTTATTCCAGAAGATGATAATGAAACTGATCAAATGGCTTCCACTTCAAATGTCAAAGTTACTACAAATCCATTCTTTGCTGGAGGTTAGTAATTATTTATTTTAATCTGAAACAAAAAGTATTACTTAGCCAAATCATTAATGAGCTTTATTTATTGTTTCAGATGGAGTTCAAGACACAACATTTGTATAAATAATAAATATAACATATTACAAATAGTAAACAAGAAGATTGTAAAATAAGAATAAGGATGAAATTCCTTGAATAAAACGAATTATTGAGATGTGTTGTTGTCATAGTTTGTTAATTTCTAGAATTATTTCACAAAAATAATTTAAGTAATAAAAAAATATATTAATACAAGTACAGTCTTTGCGATTGGAAATAATATATTTTTGATTAGATTTATAAGAATCACAGCAACCTCTGCACGTGATTTATAGAATATAGAAAAACGTTTTTCGCATGATTAAATATTTATATTTTTTATTGTTAGTTAAAATACAGTTGCTGAATTCTTATCAAATTTAATAGTAGTAGTAATAAGCATTAATTAACTGTTAGCTCAAACTTTCGTGTTCTGAAATACCTACTATTTTTGACTCCTATGATATTTTTATACAAATTAGTTGGTATTTAGTATTTTTTATATATTGATAAATGTTTAGATATTGATTTTTAAACTCTCCTCTAAGTGTCTTCAAATGTGTAATTAAATGTTGAGTGTATAAAAGAATTTATGGAAAATCGCCTATCGATAGAATATTTGGATTTATATTTATTGAAATAGTGATTTGACAATAATATTGTTTCTACTTCGATTATACTTGGTTTATAAACATGATTCATTTCAACACTATCTTTTATTTTAATCATGTGTAATATTCTATATTAAATAAAATGTTGAAAATCTGTCTTCATTTTGTTGTTTATGTTAATAATAAGATATAAAAAATATAAAATATAAACGTACACACTCATGGCCTCATCTTTGTCATTTGGGATAGAAACGGAATTGGGAACTGGAAACATTCTGTAAGTATTCCAACATAAAACCATCAACAAATAAACCTAAACAATATCATCTTACAACTCCTTCTTTTTTCGTTTTCTTTTAATAAACCTTTAATGAAGTCGTTCAGTAAAGAAGCAATCTTACTTTAATGCATGCATTAATATTTAATACTTTCTTCTAAAACTAAATCAAATGCTTATTATATGCACGTTTGATTTCAATTTCTAACCATTTTGATTTTATAATCAATTATAAATACTAAAACAAAGCATCTTTATTTCCAATTTGCTACTCAACATACTTATTTTCCTTCTAAAAACTTTTTTATTCATTCTTATACGCCTCCTTATATTCCACTTGTTTTCACTGACAATACTTTATATTTTTAGATTTTCCAACTACCTGATCTTTTTTTCTTTGCAAAATATTTGAAAACTTTTACAAACTACAATTAAAAAGACTAGATCTACAAAAGCCACACTTAGAACAGGTTTCCACGTAAGTGGAAATAATGAAGAGAACCGCATCGCACAAACTGCAGTAATTAAACCACTCCTCTGCCACTTTCGGACTTCTAATTTTAAAAGCAGGAAAAAGTGTAACCCGCTTCCAAACGCAATCCTAGATGACCGATAGCCTTGCTTCGGCAATAACTCTATCAAATCTGTCTCTTTTTCTTTTTTCTCTATCCTTGCCTTCTATGAACTATCAACCTTCCTTGGTCAAACTATTAAATCAGACACTTTTTAGTTTTTGACGCTATTAAGTATCGAGAGCCAGCAACCCAAAAACATCTGTTTTCTTCTGTTCTTTTCGTCCTTTACTAAATAGAATGGAAAAACTACAACAAACAGCAAAACAAAAAAGATGACAAAAACGGACACGACTGACGCAAAAAACGCTAACTTCAACCTGTTCCTAATCAAAACTACTAGCCAGTAATCAATAATCTTCTAAACTTTTTACACTAGCACTCTAAAACATCTTCAAGTTGCTGCCAAAGAAAAATAAAAGCATTAACGTCGATGAATTCTTTTTAAACCATCTACGATTTGTAGACGATATTGTTTTAATAAGCAGCGATATTCAAGAATTATCGGAGATGCTTTTAGCATCTATAGCGTCTAAAAAACAACAATGAATCTCAGCAAAACAAAAGTAATCAGCAATACTAGAAAAACTCTAAACCTAAGACATGGCATCAAAATAAGAAAAGAAAACCAGAAAGCTGAGATAAAACGTAGAATAAAACTAAACTGGACGGCTTTTGGCAAATTAAAGCACATACTCAGGAATAGAGATATACCAATAAACCTCAAACAAAAAGTCTTTGACTAATGCATATTACCAGTAGCAACATATGGCCTGGAAACCATGGCAATGAGCGCAAACCACGCGCAAATCATCTAAGTGTCATGCAAAAAGCGCAAGAATGCGATAGCTAAGTTTTAGTCTTCAAATCAAGAATTTAAAAAATAGATAAAAAACTAAGATCATTGACATAACGCAAAAACATAGAAAGAAATAAAAAACCTACGTCCAAAAGTGAACAACCAATGGCTAAAGAGAAAGAAGCAGTAATAAACAATCTAAAAGTTACTCACTCAACTGTATGTTACCAAAAAGTTGGATTTGTTGCCTTCTGTCTCAATATATTGACAACTGACATTTGCAGAGTTACATTTCTGGATCTAATCAAAACTGATACCTATCTACCCCAATAAAATTGAATCAGTCAACTTCCTGCCTCAATCTATTAACATCTAATGTTTGCCGAAAAGAAAACATCCAATTTCTGGGTGGGTTAGTGGGCAACTACTGACTAGTAGCTAATGATCTCAGTACCACAACCACCCACACAACTTCTGTTACCAAAAAGTTACATCTGTCACCTTCTTGTCCCAATATCAAACAACTGACATTTTCAAAGTAAAAATACATGCAATTTCTAGATCACTATGAGCCGCTATTATAAACTATAAAAATCTGTAGATTTTATTTACTAACCAAGTAAATTATTTTACTTGGCTGATTTTGGTATTATAAATGTCAATTAATCAAACATTAAATCAACCGAGTAAAGTAACTAACAATGATGATAAGCAACAGAATTGTTTCAATTGTGCAAACATTGATGTTTGTCTTACGTAAAAAAATATGTACCAATGCTTGGATTAAATTATTTTTTTGTTTTTAAAATCATGTTTTTAAAATTTAATTAACGCTTATATTCATCATATTTTAAGGTTATGTGTCTATTTAACTGACAAATAAATTTATTTCTTGATTAGTTAATTGTTGATTAAATTAACGTTTACAATACCGGCGGTAAGTGTGCAAACACAACAGCGATCGTAGCTCCATCATCGAACAGCGCTTCAACCATCAAACTGCAATCCGAGCATCATCATCATTATCATCAACCAGCCTGTTCCGTCCACTGCTGCTTCTTCATAACACTCTATCTATCTTTCTTTGGTCTCCACTCTAGTATTTTCTTCGTCCATCTTTCGTCCTTCGTTCAACCCACGTGGCCAGCCCATCTCCATTTGAGTTTAGTTATACGCTCGAACACATCGCCCACTTTAGTTTTTCTCCGTAGGTCCTCATTGGTAGTATGATGGTGTAGAGTTACTCCGATCATTGATCTTTCCATTTTTTGTTGGGTTAATTTAAGTTTTCTTGCCGTATTGGCGGTTAAAGTTAAGATTTTTACCCAATATGTAAGAACAGGCAGAATAGATTGGTCTGTACTTTCTTTTTCAGACATATCGAAACTTTGCTTTTAAAGATATTGCCGAGTTTCTCATATACTGCCCAAGCAAGGTTGGTTCTTTTCTGCAATTTGCAGGTCTGGTTATCTTTAGATATTCTGATTTTATAACCAAGGTATATTTATTTGTAGACTAGATCTACGTTTGTGTTTCCGATGTTAAAGTGTTCGCTCGGTACCAAATTAGTCATTACTTTTGTTTTTGAAAAGTTAATCTCCAATCTTTCAAGCATTGAATATGAAGTTCTTTTAGCATCTGCCTTAACTCTCCCAGGTTGTCAGTTATGAGGACTATGTCGTCTGCAAAACGAATGTGGTTTAGTTTTTTCCAACTATGTTAATGCTTCTTGTTTTCCAATTAAGTTTGTTGAGAGCATACTGCCGTTATAAATAGTTTTGGAGACATGGTATTCCCCTGTCTTACTCTTTTTCCACATTTAATAAGGTTGGTGTTTTCATGTAACTACAGATATTGTAGCGTGCTGGTAGATGTTATAGGTTAGTTCTGAGTATCTGTAATCAATGCAACACTCTCTCAATGCGTTTATGATAGCGTTTAACTCTACAGTGTCAAAAGCTTTATAAAAGTCCACAAATGCAAAAGCTAGTGGTCTGTTGTACTCTACTGATTTTTTGATTAGGACCTTGATGCTTTGTAAATGGTCGTTTGTTTCAAACCTAGAGCGGAATCTAGCTTGTTTATTTGGTTGGTAAAAATCTAATTTCTTCTCTAATCTTGATGTTATTATATTTGTAAATAGTTTGTAGAATTGGATCAAAAGTGTTATGGGTCGGTTGTTTTGCAAATCGGTCTTATCCCCTTTTTTGTAGAGTAAGATGGTAATCACGTTGCGCCACTTGTCTGGAATTGTGCTATCCTGTAGACAAAGGTTAAGTAGTGTTTTTATTTTTTTCAACAGCAACATGCCTCCTGCTTGTATTGTTTTTTTAACTATATTGCCTTTGCCGGGCGATTTGTTGTTTTTTGTTTTTGACATGGCAAGCTCAATTTCTTTGATAGTGATATCTAGAGCTTCTCGAATCCTTGGTTGACAATATTTTCTTGTGTAGTTAGTGATGGAACTCTTCTACCGTGCGTAGTATTTCTTCTCTGTGTGTTGTGTTATTCCCTTGCATGTTCTTTAGTTTTGTTATTTCTTTCCTTTCTTTACCAAGGTTACTGCGTAACACTTTCATGCTATTGTTCTGTTCTATTGTTTGTTGGATCTTTTCGCAACGATATCTTCTGATGTCCCGCGTGATGGTGTTGGAGATTTTCATATTTACTTCTTTTACCTCCTTTCTTGTTGTATTTGAGTTGCTTATAATTTTGCTTCGTTTAGCCATTAGCCGTTTTAGCATCTTGGCTGATCCTTTCTTCTTTATTGGATTTAGGGCAGTTATTTAAACTTTTTATGTTTGTTTCTGAGTGATCGTTATTTTGTTAGTGTATCTTCAATCTCCGGTTTTAATTTATCTATACTATTTAGTAGGGTTGTCCATGCTCGATTGGTTGTTGTCTTTTAAGTTTGTACTTTTCTTTTCTCTATTTGGAATTTACTTCTTACCATTCTGTGGTCACTTCCCGTTCTGTAGTTGTTAAGTACTGTTAACTTTTTGACTACTTGTTTATTATTGGAGATTATAAAATCAATTTTGTTGCAAGTCTTACCGTCTGGGCTTTTCCAAGTCCATCTTCTATTAAATTAAACAAGGGGAGGTGGGTGTGTGACTACAATTAAAACCACTAACCAGTAATCAAATAATCTGAGACTGTCTATCAACTTAATTGTTGTTATCAAAAGATTGGATCTCTATAGGTAGACTAGTAATCAATGATCTAAATGCACTGGATTGTCGATGGTCTGTTTTAGAAATTTGTTTAGTTGCTCGAGCGGCTATAGTGGTACTGTTGTTTGCGGAATCGGTCAAATGTCACCTACGTAAATTTTTGCAAAAGGTCAATAAAGATAATCCTCAATCCAATCGTTTGGCTTCATTCATTTGGCTACCAAGATTTTTTCTTTTTATTACTACAAACACACTACACCAACAACATATTAGACGTTTGTATACGTGGGAGTCCCCTGACGGTCACTATCAAAACCAAATCAACTACATTTTAATTAAAAACGGATATACGCCGTCGATTAGAAATACTAAAACTCTTTCAGGAGCGGAGTGTGGCAGTGACCACAGACTGCTGACTGCGCAAATTAATCAAAAACTTAAGGTGCCCTATAAGAAATTATCCGCAAAAAGACAAGAAATTGATGACAAAAATAAGTTCAACAAACTACTAGAACTAGACAATCAAATTTCCCATACAAGCACACCTGAAGAAACATGGCAGCACTCCAAAAATACAATTACGACTGCGATCGCACAAACTTCCAAAACTCAAAGGTTGGAGAAACGACAGATGTCATTTTTTGTGTGGTAGAAAAACGTCGTAAGTTAAAAAGCAAAGGTTTAAATAGCATGAAAACGCAAAATAAGTCCGACAGCTTAGCAGAGAAATAGAGAAGTGCTGCAGAAAAGATAAAAACACCTATCTTATAGAGATCTGTAAACAATCACAAGCACATGCAAAACAAAATAATACCAAAGACCTGGATAGACTAATAAAAAAAATCAACTGTCGCTTTGCACCTCGCACTTGGACAATTCAGGATGAAGCAGGCGGAAAAATATCAAATATGCAAGAGATATTAGAAGTATCAAAGAAATATTGCAAAAAACTCATAACGACAAAAAAACAATAGCAACACCATTTACGCAAAAAAGTATGCAAAACCCGTCCATAATATAAGAAAAATTAAGAAACGCTATAAAACGATTAAAACCTGAGAAATCCCCCAAAATAGATGGTATAACTGCAGAAATCATCAAAGTCACTGGAGAAAAAAGTATTGACATTTTCCATCGTATCTTTCAAAATATATGGACAACCAGAATTTGGCTTAAAGAATGAGCTAGTTCTGTATTTCTTTTATTGTTTAAAAAGGGTTTAAGAAAAAATGTGACAATTATCGACTAATAGCCCTCATGTCACACGCAAGTAAAATTTTTATCACAATTCTAAATGAGAGGCTCAGAACCTTCTTACAATGGCAAACTTCACCTGAACAGCAAGGTTTTGTAAAAGGACGTGGTACCCGGCAACAAATATTTAAGCTAAAGCTAATTATCAAAAAAGCTCGCAAAATTAATAAACCAGTGTACATGTGCTTTATTAACTATTGCAAGACTTTTGATAGCATAAAATAAAATAATTTATAGTCCATATTAACGGAGATGGGAGTGCCAAATCACTTGATGCTCTTAATCCAAGAACTTTTCACCTATAGTCACGATAAAACAAAAGTCATGATTGTAGATTGCTTAAATAACAGCCGACATGACATTACACATATTGGACAATTGCAAGTGGTTAATCAATTTAGATATTTGGGTGCAGTAATTACGAATGAGAGTAGATGTTCTATAGAAAAAGTGTGAGATTGCAAAAAGAACCGTACGAGAGCTACAAAAATCATGGGTAGATAGTAGCATAAAACTGAATACTAAAAAAAATAATTAAAAAACTCATATTCCCCGTCGTACTATATGGTGCAAAAGTCTGGACACTTAAAGTATTAGACAAAAAGAAAATTGATGCCTGCAAAATGTAGTGTTAGAGGCGCATATTTCGAGTTCCTTGGACGGCCAAACAAACAAACGTGTTTAACCTCAACAAAATCAAAGAACCGCAGCAACTCTCACAAATTGTATACTCTCAAATTCTGAGAAGAAGAATTAAAAACAGACAAAAAAGCACTGAGAAAAGCGATAAAAGACAGCAAGAAGAGATGCTGGAAAGAAATGATAGATTCCATAGATAGGGACCCCTGGGAAAAGCCGTACAAAATTGCAATGAATAAACTGGGAGGAAGATCAAAGAGAATGTGCTTAAAGAAAGAGAAAAGGGAAGAAAAAATAATTGAGAAAATGTTTCCCAAAGGAAGAGCGGTAAAAAACCAACAGAAACAAGTGAAGAAGAGGAAGCAGATATGACAACAGAAAAGGAGATGAAGATCATAAGAGAACTACCTAACAATAAGGCACCAGGTCCGGAGGAGATAACAGCGGAGATAGTGAAAGCAACGTTAGAAGGAAACAAAATAGAACTAATACAAATAATAAACAGATGTCTAAATGAAGGAACATTTCCAAAATGTTGGAAAGAGGCAAACTTAGTGCTGATTGAGAAGAAGAAAGAAGCAGGTAAATCAAAGACGTATAGACGGATTTGTTTAATCAATACATTAGCAAAGATAATGGAAAAAGTTATCAAGAGAAGAATAGAGAAAGAAATAAAAGAAAGGAGTGGATGGGAAAGTGAACAATACGGATTTACCAAAGGGAGATCGACGCTAGGAGCTATCGAGAAGGTAAAAGCGGTAGCAAAAAAAGCAAACAGCGGCCCACATAAAAAAAGACAGCATTGCATCATAATAGCGTTGGATGTACAAAACGCGTTTAATAGCGTACTATGGGAAGCAATTATAGAAGCAGCAAAAAAGAAAAAATTGACAAAGAAAACGATCAAGATAATATAGAGTTATCTACAAGGAAGAAACTTAGTGACCAAGAAGAGTAAATTTAGATTGACCAGAAGGGTACCACAAGGCTCAGCACTAGGACCCAAATTATGGAACTTAGTATATAATGAGCTTCTCGAAATGCGGCTGCCAGACGGGGTGACAATAACGGCATTTGCTGACGACTTAGCTTTAGTTGATAGGGATGCAGACATAGAAGTACTAAAGGAAAGGCTAAAGTTGACAATTAGTATGATAAAGAGATGGATGAAAAGTAAAGGGCTAGAATTAACACCGCAGAAAACGGAAGCGGCATGGTTATCGACAAAGAGAACAAATAGAGAAACCGGAAAAATATAGGTAGGTGAACAAATAATAACCATAGAGAAGTAGATTAAATACTTTGGAGTTACACTGGAAGCAAAAGGATGGAACGAACAGATTAAGAAAGCGGTAAGAAGAACAAAGAAAATGAAAGGAATGCTTAGTAGGCTTATGCCAAACAAGGAAAGACCAGGACAAGAGGCAAGAAGGCTAATAGCAACGGTGGGCAAAAGTAAACTATTGTACGCCGCAGAAACATGGAGAGATGCCTTAAATACAAAAAAAAAACAGAAAAGAAATAAGAAGAGCCACTAGAGCAAGCTCGTTAAGGATATGTAGAGCTTACAGAACGGTGTCGCAAGAAGCGTTAGAGGTAATTGCGGCGACACTACTCGCAGACTTGATGGTAGAAGAAAGATTAAACATAAAGAAACTGGTAAATAAAGAAAATAGTAAACAAGAAGCAAAGAGACAAGCAAGAAATAATACAATGAAAAAATGGCAGACACAGTGGAAAGACGGAGAAAAAGGTAAATGGACAAAAGAGTTAATACCAGAAATATAGGAATGGGTAGAGAATAAACCGGAGACGTGTTACTATATAACACAATTACTCACCGGACATGGAGCTTTTGGAAAATATTTACAAAATATAAATAATATGGAGAAAGAAGAGAAATGTATATTCTGAGAATGGGAGAATGATAGGAAAGAGTTAGAGAATGTATTAGAAAACAAAATTGATAAATCTTCAATAATTAATATTTGCCTAAATGACGAAAACAAATTAAGAGCATTAAAAAACTATGCAACGGCAGTAATGAGAAAAAAGATAGAGGAGTTTGAAAACTCAAGATCTAGATAAACGAAAATGAAAGTAAACACACACATCAAAAACCACAGAAGACAAAGAAAAGAGGAAAGAGAAGCTAAGTGGAAGCAAAAGAACAAAGAAAAAAGCAATGAAAAGAAAAAATACAAAGAAGGTCAAAACAACTATGCCTACCAAGGAATGGAAGAAATGAAAGTAGACAAAAAAAGAATATACAATAAAACATTAGTACCAACCAAAATTGCAGAAATAAGGAAAAAAGAAAAAAGCTGCTCAAAGAAAGCAAACTGACGGAACTGGCCAGAGAATTTTCAAATGGTAGATACGCCATTTCGAGGTTGACTGACAATGTAACCTTTGAAATGGTCAGAGTATATTTGGCAACTACGGGACTCAAAGAAATAATTCCAAATAGAGACTCAAGAATATCCTTAGAATTTAAATTAGCAACTCTAAGATTACTAAAGGGGGTACACCTAATGGAGCTCCACAAAATATTCATAAAAGAGAAAGGATACGCTGACAAAGAAATGAATAAAGACTTAGAAAAACTAAGAAGATATCTAAGAACAAATCAAACAACTAGGCTGAATAACAATAGAATGGCAGAAAGAAGAGATGAACGTCAGTATAGGACAGACAACAAATAGGGTATCGGGAGAGATGAGCGGCGGACAGCATGTGTTGCCGCAGCAGTCTGTGTGAATCCCACAAGGCCGAAACCAGTTCATCTCAAACTAATAATAGACTAGAGACAGACATGATAAGTACAAAATGACAACAGAACTAACGTAGAGAGGAAAACCGAAAGGTATTGCCTTGCGTTAGTTATTCTTAAAGGCCACTTGCTGAGACCAAGACCTCACTACGTTCTTAAAAAAAAAAAAAAAAAACAAAACAAATTCTGAGATACTTAGAGCACGTAACAAGGAAAGTAGACGACAACTTTGAAAGACTGATAATCCAAATAAAAGGTTTAACAAGTTCCACTCTAAATAAAGCTACCAAGGACGCCAAACATAAGTGCCGCTAGCGTGATACAGTTTGCAGAAACACTGCTCCTACTCAATAGCAAAACATGACCACGACTCCTCTGCCAAGCAGAAACCAAAAAAGAAGAAGAAGAAAAGAAGAATTTTTTCTTAAATAAACGCGCATAGAGTATACTAAAACAAGTTTGGAGATAATCGCAAACAAAAGAAAAAAACTGAAACATACTATGCATTATTCCAATAAATATAAAAAAAACAAGAATTTAGTTATTATTGAAACATTGTTTAGAGTAAATTTAAAAGAAGAAACTACAACAAAAAATGCTGTGCAAAGCAAAGAGGAAAAAAAGAAAACTAGGATTCACGGTAAACAAATAGAAGTATAATAACAAAAAGAACAAGTTTCCAGAAAAGTTAACTATTAAGGTTGCGATAAAAAAGTTTTACGCAGATACTCTCCGAAGTATAAATAAGAACGTAGATATTCAAAACATAAATGTTTGGCTAAAACGATAAAAAAACACAAAAAGAAAATTTGAGTAAGAGACAAGAATAAAATTTAAATAAAACTGTATTTTGGCTTATTGGCTTATTTACTAAATAGGTTAAAAAATTTGTAACAACAGTTTTTAAAGTTTGCTTACTCCACCGCACTGTAGAGCGTGTTGTATCATTAGCCACAGCATTCTGTATATTTGGTTGCTGCAACTAACTTCAAGTAACAAACAGTAAAGCCGACAACGTTTGTAAACCGAATTTGTGGTTATCAATTAATAAAATATATTAAATAAGTATGTATAATTAATAGATAACATTATAAAGACATTACAAAAAGATGGCAAACGGACCTATCGCCGAACGTAACAGAGGTAAGTTACCTCATAAAACTAACAAACATAATCTAACCTACAATTAATTTGTTTACTAGATGCCACCATCTATGTGGGAGGACTAGATGATAAAGTAACAGAATCCCTAATGTGGGAACTGTTTGTACAAGCCGGACCACTTGTAAATGTACACATGCCCAAAGATCGTGTAACCATGATGCATCAAGGTTACGGTTTTGTTGAATTTATGGGCGAAGAAGATGCAGATTATGCTATAAAAATTATGAATATGATAAAATTATATGGCAAACCGATTCGGGTTAATAAAGCCTCGGCGCATCAAAAGAACCTTGACGTCGGGGCTAATATATTCATAGGAAATTTGGATCCTGAAGTTGATGAGAAATTGCTGTACGATACATTTTCTGCGTTTGGTGTTATATTGCAAACGCCAAAAATTATGAGAGATCCTGAAACTGGAAATTCGAAAGGATTTGCATTTATTAATTTTGCTAGTTTTGAAGCTTCTGATGCTTCTATTGAGGCTATGAATGGACAATATTTATGTAATAGACCAATTTCTGTATCATATGCTTTTAAGAAGGATGCTAAAGGTGAGAGACATGGATCAGCAGCTGAAAGATTGTTGGCTGCGCAGAATCCACTATCACAGGCTGATAGGCCTCATCAATTGTTTGCTGATGCTCCTCCAATGGGAATGATGCCACCTGGAATTATGGCTCCACCACCACCACCAGTTATGATAGCTGGTATTATGCCACCGCCTCCACCAGCACCTGCGAATATACATCCTCCACCGCCACCTCCAGTTCCACCACCATCTGCTTTTCCAACTGGTATACCTCCACCACCATTACCACCAGTACAACCGCCTTTACCACCAGGAGCTCCACCGATGGGTGCAGTACCTCCTGTAAGGCCACCTTTACCACCTATGCCGCCTAGTGCTGCATCTTCTACAGCTCCACCACCTCCTCCCAGAATGATGCCACCTTGGCAAACTAATGCTAGTGGAAATTTTCCACCGCCACCTGGACCTCCTCCTCCATCAGGTGCACCACCATTTCCTGGTGTGTTTCCACCGCCGCCACCTCCAAGTACAAGACCGCCACCACCTAATTGGAGGCCTCCACCACCTGGTTTTGGGGCTCCACGACCACCGTTTCCTCCAAGAGGACCACCCCCTCCACCACCAAGTAATTTTGAAAATAATACATTTACTGAGAACAATTGGTAGGTTTTGTATGTTTCTAAACAAATTTTGTATTATCTTATATATAAATGAGTTTTAAAATATAAAACGTTTTTGTTGTAATCCTATTAATATAATTAATAAATAAAACATGCAAAGTCTCGAATCAACATCTAGGTACTGGCACAGTATTGACAAGTTAATCAGGCCATCATGATTGATGAATATGATGTCAGTTGTGGGCTAGAAAGCGCTCATGAGTTGATGAATTATTTATTAAGAAACATTATTTTACATAAATATTGAATTTTGTAGTAGAAACAATTGATATTTATTTTTGCAGAAGGCTTTATAATTGAAATTATTTTATAGACGCGTTGCAATATAATGTATTTGTTTATCGATAATAAAATATTGATTTTGTTAAGGAAAATTTAACTACTGACAGGGCTTGCTTTATTAGCTCTTGACGTAATTCGTGGGCATAGAACGTTGTTATGTTGGCTTCACTATGCGACAAGCGGAAATTAGCAAATGCCGCGTCTAGTGTATATGGATTTCCTGATAATCAACTTCATATTGAATAGTAAAATAGCCTGTTGCTATAGCTAGTCGTAAGCACGAACAAGTAACTTGATTTTTTTCAAATATGAAGTTTTGTTTAGTAGGTTGCGCTTTAAACCAATAAGAAATTCTTAGATTGATTCAACAACTAACGGCGCCGTTTCTTGACGGAGTCTGAGACCTTTTGATAATTCACAAACAAACCCATTTCTACCTACTGTGCACGTATGCTGACATGTGTAAAGAGTAATTACGGTAGCGAGATATGGATGTGACACAAATAGTGTATCAACGGCCGAAAATGCGCTTTAGCACCGGCTGATCAAACAGTTTTTGTTCTGAACAAACTTTTTTTTTTGTTCTAACCAGTTGATCAAACGCTGTTAAACAGTTCTATACAAAAAAATTCAAAATAGAAACAATATTACATTATAGATTCCCGACGCTTGTGTAATACAAAATTTAAAAAAAATCCATTTTAATGCCCGTATGACACTATGCATTTTTCTGTATAACTTTCTATATAGTCGATTGTACAAATTGACCTTGAGTAGTTTCTATATAATTTTCTATACAGTTAATATTTTCCTGTATGATACTATGCAGTTTATTGTAGCAAAAATGCATGAAAGACGGCATTCTATTGGCTGCTTTCTGCGGATCGCGTCAGCTGTTCGAGATTGTTATGTTTATTTACCTATTTACGTCAACGTCGCTTTTAATCGAGTTGACATAACCTTTCAAAATAACTCTTACAAAACTATATTTTGCTTTAATTTTGGTTATTGTTGTGGATAATTCGTAAGTTTCCTCTAATATTTGTTCTAATGCCTCATTCTTAGCATGCTTATTTTTATATTAAGTAGAATTAATAATTAAAATTAAAATCAGCTGATTACATGCGCCGCCATTATTGTTTACATATGTAAATTTGTGTTCTGCGCAGAAACTATACAATAAAATGATGTTACCATATATTTCTGTATAACAAACTATATAGAAAACTGTATTCGTGTATGACACTATACCTTTTTGGATTGTACAGACAACTATATAGAAAGTTATACAGAAAAATGCACAGTGTCATACGGGCATTAGACTATGAACAAAAATATAGAGAATCTTTTTTCTTGGACGTGGATAAAGTTTTTTATGCTACAAAATAAAGTTGGTAATTATTAATGGGGTGGAGGGGTTATGCTGGAGTGGAAAGGTAGCACCTTTGTTCTTTCTACGGTCATTTCAAATGTCATTGACACGAGAAAGTAGATAGACACTGGTCCTTACAGGGTACCCAACTCTTACTTATGGCTCCACGTGCCACACCCCGAGCAACTGCATTGACCTGTAGGCAAAACTAAGTAAGGGTAGCCTGATATGACGAGATAGCTGGTATTGGACAGCAAAATACCAGTACCAAATAAATGCCGGTACAAGCAGACACCTAATAACCGAACCACTAAGTGTAAGAGTACTCTTTTACCTATGGGTTAAGAAATTGACCTCAAAGGCGGAAGAACAGTAAAACAGCCATCGGCGTAAGGATGTGGAAGGCACAGAGCAACCACCACATTAAAGATTCACACGGATAAGCTCTAGCGTGGTGTGAGTATACTGATGTGTCCGTCTCATGAACATGACGTCAGGTGGGTCATAGAATCTATAGCAACGCGCAATTCACACGAATCGCACGCTTAAATTCATAATAATAATGCGAGTTCTTATCACCCACTTGACTTCATTGTTTAGAGATTGAAAAACCTATATACTCACTCCACGAGCTCTAGTAACAATTATGTAAATGTTCACCACTAAACGAATTACCAGAGTTTTCAAGTCTCTCGATGGGATCTCTGGGAGAGACAGTTGTGAATGACATAAAAAAGAAAGGTATAAACACTGCAACAAAGATAAAAATATGTACATGAAACGCAACAACAATGGCTCAAGATGGAAAAGTACACAACGCGATACAAGAAATTAAAAGAATGGAATAAAAATGGAAATAAGCGAGATGCGATGGCCGGGAGCAGGCCAACATAACATCGACGAGCATCGTGTCTACCATTCAGGGACATCGAACAACGAACACAAAAACGGTATCGGAATAATAGTTGCAAATCAATAGCAGCATGCATACAAATTTCGTACCGATATCAGAAAGAGCAATGCTGATTCAAATGAATGCAAATCCTTGCCATATGAATATTATACAGATATACGCTCCAACAACAGCACACGAAAGAAACACTGAGATAAAAGAACTATATACTCAAATCTCCGAAGTAATAAAAAAACTACCTAAAGAAAACTTAACAATAATAATGGAAAATTTCAACGCAAAGATTGGCAAAGGACGTGAAGGAGAACTCATAGGCCCATACGGACTTTGAGAAAGGAACGAAAGAGGCGAACAACTTAGTGTATTCGTGAACGAAGAAGACTTAGTAATTACGAACACATTTTTCACAATGTCACCACGAAGGCTATACACCTGGAAATTACCACAAGATACACACGACCATATTGTAAGGAACCAGATAGACTACATCCTGGTTAACAAAGGATTCAAAAATAACTGTATATCAGCTAAAACACACAAATCTACCAACAAATTCGACTTGAGAAGACTAAAAAAAACTAAAATTATCAACAAGCAATAGTCAAGATCAACGAAGACCTAAGAACACCCTATATCCGTCCAACCATCAACTCATGTACAGAGACAGAAATAAAAAATTAAGAACATAGTAAAAAAAAAGCTATTAAAACCTAACACAATTAAAAGAAAACCTTGGATGACGGACGAAATACTAAAATTCATGGAAGAAAGGAGACTCGCAAAAAACAATCAATCGAAATACAAGACAATAAAAAACGAAATAATAGAAGACAAAAACGAAATGAGAGAAAAATGCACAGAAATAGAAGTTTTACAAAAGAAACTGGACAGCTTCAATGTCCATCAGAAAATAAGAGAAGTTACAGGAAGGAAAAAGGAAAAATAGGAGATGATAATAAAATAATCATTAACAAAGAAGAAATCAAAAACACCTGGAAGAAACACATAGAAACAATATTTTACAACACCCGCCCAAAACCTCCTCCTGAAACAAATTGCATAACAGGACCGAGTATCCTAGAAGAAAAAGTACGTGCCGCGATAAAAACATACAAAAGATGGGAAAACATCAGGCTTGACAATACGCAAGCAGAATTTCTAAAACTTCTTGACAAGAACAACATAAAATACCTAACCTCAATATTCAACCGAATATAAGACTCTGGCGAAGCCTAATGAACCACTTTTTAAAAGTATTCCTAGAAACTATCCACGGGAAAATATACAAACTATGCGAGGAGCCAATATCAACAACTCAATTCGGATTTAGAAACGCACTTGGAACAGGCGAAGCTCTATTCAGCCTGCATGTGCTTTTCCAAAGGTGCAGAGACATGAATGTCGACATTTACGCGTGCTTTATTTAGAACCAAAAAGCATTAGATAGAATCGAACACCATAAAATGTTATACAGCCTAAAAGACGCTGGACTAGATGACAAAGACCTTAGAATCATTACGAAGCATTATTGGAACCAAACCGCCTCTGTGAGATTAAAGGGTGGAAATACAGACGAGATTAGGATCCTACGAGGCGTGAGACAAGGATGTGTATTATCCCCATTACTCTTTAATCTATACGCGGAACAAATCTTCAAGAAGACATTGAAACAGGAATCCTAGTAAATAGGGAGAAACTAAACAACATACGGTATGCGGACGATACGGTAATCTTCGTCGACACTATAGAAGGACTACAAAAACTAATAAACAGAATAATAACAAGCAGCCAAAAGTACGGACTCGATATCAATACGAGCAAAACCAAGTTTATGATTATAAGCAAAACCAATATACCAATACCTGAGCTGCTATATATTCTCAGTTCTGTTGTAGAATCATGGACACTCACCAAAGCAACAAGCAAATAGGTAGAGGCATTCGAGATGTATCGTAGAATATTAAGGGTATCGTGGACAGAGCAGGTAAAAAATGAAAATATCCTACAAAGACTGAACAAAGAAAAGGAAGTGTTCACCATTAAAACACGCAAACTTGATTACCTTAGACATATCATGAGGAACGAGAACAGATACCAACTACTTCAAAATATACTCCAAGGAAAAGTGCTAGGAAAAAGAAGCGTAAGAAGACGACGAATAACTTTTCTCAAAAACTTAAGAACATGGTTCTCAATGACCACTACACAATTATTCAGAGCCGCAGCCAACAAAGTGATAACAACAAATATGGTTGCCAACATCCGGAACGGATAGGAACCCTAAGAAGAATGATAAAAAAAACTCAATGACATTTGCTATAAAATAAAATTTTCTGTTAATTTAAGAGGAATTATTATAAATTATGCGACAGACCAAATGAAGTTAGTAATTATTTTAGGAGAAATACAATAAATTATAATACAAAATATGGTTTTCTGTTAATTTAAAGACAATTATTATGAATTATGCTACAAAATAAAATTAGTAATTACAGTGGCGTACCTTGAACTTTTGCCGCCCGGGGCGGTTTACAGTTTGCCGCCCTTTCCAAGTCAATCAAATGGTAATTTTTATAAATTGATGTCTGTATCCAAGTAAAAACAATAAGAAAAAAGGTTCGAAATCATATAGTAATTCATAACTCGTAGAACTACTAGATATAAAAAATTGCCGCCCCAATTATGTGCCGCCTGGTGCGGACCGTAAATGAAGTTTGCAGATAGTTTGAGGAGAATTATTGTGAATTATGCTATAAAATGAAGTTGATAATTATTTTAAGAAAAACTTAATAAATTGTGCTGCAAAATGAAGTTTGCAGTTACTTAAGAGGAATTATAAGTTGCTTTCCCATACTAGGGTAAATAACCCTTAAGAGTAACTGACTCTGGTGTTCGCTAGAGTAAGACGCCTTGTGTTAGATACCTAGATCAAAGACGAAAAAACAAATTACTGTGCAAAAGATTGCCTGTATGATAAATATTTGTTTGTGTACACAGTTTGAACGGTTTGCAAATCGTCCAAATTGTGTGTTTTAGCAGACCTATATTAGCTGCCCTAATGCTCTGCGTTCATCTGCCTATCAAAACAACTTAAACGACAAAACTTATAATATACTTGTAATATACAATATTTAAAATGGACAAAACTCATATTTTTTAATTATTAACACTTTACAAAATTATGCAAAATGATCAATAATAATCTATGCACAATTTAATAAATTTATTTAAAAAATAATATTCAAAATAATTTATCTACGTATATAAAATAAACATGGCAACGCTGTCGCCTGTCTACTAAACTGTTGATAATGCAGGAAACTCTATGAACATGACAGCTGTCAAAACACTAGAAGTTAAAACACTGAACTAATTGGTTTTCTTTGTAAACGATGACTCAATTTTAAAGAATTTGTATATACACATTTCAAGTGACAACAAGCAAAATATTATTAAGTAAAACAATGCCTTGCAAGATAGATTTAGAAGAATGTATAAGGGACTCTCCAAAATTCAGGTAAAATTAATTTAAATACAAATCAATTAAAGTGAAATTAATTATAAAAACTACTTCCTTAAAAAAAAACTGATTTCTATTTCAGAAATATTTTGGAGGAGGAGGAAGTAAGCATAGATCAATTGGAGCAGAAGCTGGATAAGATTTTAAAAATATGCGGGTCGATGATAGACTCAGGAAAAACATATGTATCCAATCAGTGGTTAGTAGTATTATTAATTGTTATCCGGATTAAAACAGGAAGTGTTAATTAGGATAGTTAGAAGCAGCATTATTAATTTAAAAATTGAGTCTTAAAGAAATCAATTATCAAGAATGAGGACAAAAGATTTTACAATGATATTATATAATTCAACAATACTATAATTATTTCATTGAATAATTTAAATAGAAGAGGGTGTTGTTTCACTTAAATAAATTAATTATTTGTACAAGATAAATTGAATGACTTTATTTTTCTTATTATGGGGGTGTAATTTTATGAAGTATTATTATCAAATAATGCATTTATCAAAATACTGATTGTGTATTAAAAAATACTTAATACCAACTTCCTGCAACTATGAACTAAATGAATATATTATCACAATTTGTAATAATAATCTTATGAGTAAACTTTAAATTTATTATAGTAGTAGGTATAATAGTATTTTTAATTATTGTTACAAATACTAATTTGTACACTAAAATAAATGCGAATCACAACTGAAATACATGATTTTCACCTTGAATTATATTCAAATAGTAAATTCTAATTCAAATATCAGCATAAGTTTGTGCCAAACAAACAAAACAATCATATCAGTATTCTATTGAAAATAGTTTCTAATTCACATTTGGTATTTAAATTGTTTTTGAAATTGCTAATTCACATGACTATAATATTTATTTAGCCTATAAATGTAATATATTTTTGGTAATAGATCAGCTATTATAATCATGTGTTGTGTGATAAATACTGTAATTTAAAATGAATGAGTTGTAGTATTTAATTGCTAAAAATGCAAGGCTAAATTTAATTGTTTTTATTGTTAAAATGGAAATGATTTTAAAATAAATTTATAAACAGTTAAGCTGAATAACAATGCATTAAAGAATATACTTATCATTTATTCAAATATTAAATATAAATGGTATTTTAATTTTTTGAGAAAGTAAACTAGAATGAAAATATATTTATTTTTTTAGTTTAAAACAAACTTTGAATAAAGTTTTTTTTGCTTGAATATAATTGAAAAAAAAACTGAAATTATTGATTTAAAAAAATCTTAGGCACTAAGTTATAAGTAAGTTTTATAATATACCACATTTCAAGTTTTTTTGTGTAATCAATAAAACAATATTATTATGTAAATTGAATATTTTTTATAATTATTAATTTTTTTTCAAAAATAAATTGTTTTTAATAAAAAGTTACATACTTAAAACATTTTTTCAACTACTATAACTTAATCTGAGTCTTTCACTGTTTATTTTTTATGTTTAAATTGTGATGTATTATAAAGTTCATGTATATTATTTGATCACAGTTTTTTGTTTTTTTTTTAATTTTCCAATAAGTCTCACTTCTTTTAGACTAGCAAACAAAATGTATGCCAATCATTTTTTTCTTGTTACATTATATTCATAAACACCTATATATAATTTTTATTTTTAACCAATTTAAACGAATTTCATAGTTTATGTTAATAATAAAAATTTGTTTTTCAGTACATTTGCAAATAGCCTTTGGGAATTGAGCCTGCATTTCCGAGATGATAGTGCTGTACTAGCATCTCTAAACAAACTAATACACGGCTTCCAGGAGATGAACAAGTTTCACACAACACTACTAGATCAGGCTTCCCGAACTGTACTCAGGAATATAACCTCATTTATTAAGAATGATATAAAAGGTATTATAAATACTTAATCTAAATTGTTGTTGTATTAATTATGTTAATTTATATTCAGGTGTTCGTGATACTAGACAACATTTTGAGAAAATATCCACGGAATTGGATAATGTATTAGTGAGGAACAGTCAGACGCCAAAAAGCAAAGCCATAGAAGTTGAAGAAGTACAAAATATTTTAGTGGCCACTCGATCGTGTTTTGGACATCAAGCTTTAAATTATGTGAATGTTATTAGTGTGTTACAGGCGAAGAAACGACATGAAATTTTAAGCACAGTAAGTTTTTATCAAATTATTATATTAATTTTTATTATATTAAAATATTGCATACAAAATTAGTTAGTTTATAGTTGAAAGTGTTGCATAATAGTCTAAAAACATTATTTATGCCTAATGACAAAATTAAAGTAATAGATTTTATTTAAATAACGAATAATATTAAAGTAATTATCAAATAGAACTTACAAATATTTAAGTAGATTTAAACATGTTATTAGTATTGTATTTGAATGATCTTATTTTGAAAGATTCAACCTTATTATTTTGACATTTCTTTATTATGTGATAAATACAATAATTTGTTTACAGAAGAACTAAATAATATTTGGTTAGTACTTCTATAAAAATAGTAATAATTATAATATTTACATTCAAATCATTAAAAATATTAAAATTAAAAATTACAGTACTTTAAATACTATCACCGAATGCAGTATATTTATTTAAGTCCTTTATGCATTACTTCATTTTTATTATTAGTATTGAAGTTAGGATTTTTACTGTGGGTTCTACATTAAGCAATACTTATTTTAATAGAAAACAAACAAATATTTGCTCAATTTGTGTTAAGTACTAGTATCAGTAGTCACTGCTTATAATAATGTTCTGTTATAAGTTGTTTTTAGTAATGCTTATGTGCTGTGTTTGTTTTTAAGTATTTATTCTTGAACAGCTTCAAAAAATGTACCTTATCATCAGGAAAGTAATTTTGTGTTGATGTTTACATTTCATATTAATTATTATGACATAAACTTTATCTAAAGCACATACATTTTATCTAAAAAATTAAAATCAAAGCAAACTTCTGTTTCAGCAACTTTATTTGATAATTTTGATATTGAGAAATTAGTGTATTTGAATAATTCAGTTCAGTTGAATAATTCACCAATTAGATTGCAGAATTGACTATACAAATCAACCGATTCAAACTGAGCTACTTACTTTACTCACTTTTATTGATGATTTGTAACCCCATAGATCATTCATTAAAAAGAATTAAATACGTGAGCATAATAACAATATCCATTTTATTTGTTATCGAATAAAATATTCTATTTATAATAACAAATAAAATGAATATAAAGATATTCTATAAAATTACACAAGAAAACATTAATTACATAATAACAAAAGATTCCCTTTAAAATGACGACATATGTCACAAGTCTGTAGCAGTAAGATAACATTTTAAATTTTTTGAAATCTTATAAATATTGTAAAAAAATCGAAATAACACTAGAAAAAACGGAAAAATAATAAACAATATCATAATAGTTGGAATTGACAAACAAGAAAAAAATAATTAAACAGTTGTTATGAAAATTATAAAAGGTTTAAACACCAACATAGTGAAAGAACAGATTAATTCACTCTACAGAAAAAATACTTCCAACAAGAGCTCAATAATACTAGAATTTATTAGCAATAGAGAAAGTATATTGAAAAATCGAAAAACAATTGGATCAATCTCTACATCAGAATGCGAACTAATATGAAAAGCCAATGAAGTATATATAAATGAACAACTAGTGGCGTAAACAAATATGCTGTTTAATAAAGCAAGAGAACAATATAAGGATATTAGATATAGATAGATAAGAAAAACTATAGCATTAAAAGTATTAAAATTAAAAATCTTTATGAAATAGAAAATTTATAATATAAAAATCCAATTAAAACTAAATAAATAAAAAACTGAAATGTATACTATATATCTACACAACTCAATGTTCTAATTTTTTCAATATTTCATTCAGGTTGTTTATTTTTGTTTGAAATAATTTTTAATTTTGAGGTAGAAATGATTTTTGAGTAGTTTTACTAAGTTGTGATTGGGAGATCATAAGTTTTAGTTAAATGAAAAATATATTTAGGCTGTTGTAAATTTTTCAATATTTCATCCGAAGAGTGAAAACCAAATATCAAATATCCTACAATATTGTTCTCATGGAAACTTGGCTTAAATCATATAATCAAGAACTGTATAGCATTGAAAATTATAATGTAGAACATTATAATTTTCAATGCAACTCTAGAAACATAAAGGAAGCAGGAATTGCAATGTACATTAAAAAAGGTATAGATTATAAACTAAAACAAAATTAAAACAATACAAATATTAATGATGCAACTAAAAGAAGAAAATAAAGCAATAACTCTAATATACAAACTACCTAAAATAGACTTCAAAGATCTAAAAAACAATATAATCAGCAGAAAGAGACCACAAATAATAATAGGCTATTTAAACATCAACATTGCAGAATAGAACATATTAGAAAATGGATATAAAAAAGTAAATAAAACATCCATAAAATACTATACAAGAAAAATCCAGATCCAAATGGAAAAAAAAATCATATTAAATCATGTTAACAAGAATTAGAAGATTTAAAAATATTGCCTTCAAATATACTTGATCGCTGTGAATTAATAATCAAAATAGAAAGTAAAGAAATATATTAGTACTTTGAGCACACATAGATTATAAATAAATAACATAGACACAAAAGATTAGATCAAAAAGTGCTATCAAAAATATTGTTTATAATTATAGAATGAAATAAATCAAAATAAGATAAAACAAACGGAAAAATTCAAAACAACAGAAAAAAAAAACAAACTGTAAAATAAGTAATGAAACAACAAAAAATGAATATTACAACCAGAAGAATAAAATTACAAACATCATAAAGAATGCTTAAATGTTATACTATAAAAGTAAATTCCAAACTAATAAAGATAACCATTCAAAAATATGGGAATTAATAAGCAACAAAATTTGATAACATAACAACATTGAAGAAATAGTGAAACAAGATAAAGCAACAACTGAAGAATCAATAGAAATAGCAAACAAAATAAATGAATACTTTACAAATATTAAATGAACTTTAGCAGAAAACCAATTCACAGGAACAAGCAAAGAAACAACAAATACAAACAAGGACAATAAAAAGGAAAATATCCAACATTCATTTTGATCATATAATGTAAAAAGAAATCTACAAAATAATAATAAAACCGAAAGAAAGCAACACACCCAGTTTTGACAAAATTACAAACAACTTAATAAAACAACACTCACAATGATTTTTATAAACAAAAAAGCTTTAAAATAATTGCTAAAATTGGCATTTATTAAAATTCCACAAACAAACTTGCACATACACTTTAAAAACACTTTTCATAAAACTGATTGTATTGTTTAAAGTTCTGAAACGTTAGTTATTAAATACCTACAGGGTCCATTATGAAAGTAATGCGAATTTTCTATGAAAAATATATTTATTGATCGTATTGGTACAAACGCTTAAAATTCTTCGAAATACTCTCCCTCTGTATCAATACTGAGACGTGTTTGCTACACCTGGAAGGCACCCTGAATCTCCTCGATAGAAATGTCTTTTAATAATCTTGTAACATGCTTTTGGATGTTTTTCACGGACTCCCAATGCTTTTCTTTTAGCAGTCGGGGAAACAAAAAAGTTGCAAGGAGCCAAATCGTGACTGTAAAGAAGCTGAGGGATCAGCGAGATTTTGCTTTGGGCCAGGAAATTGGTAACAATGACGGCCGTTTGACTGGGGCATTGTCATGGTGTAGCTTGACCGTGTCTTTTCAATCTTTTGAGCACTTTGAGGTAAAAGGTTGAGTTGACAGTTTCTCTTTGCGCTACAAACTTAAAATGGACGATTCTTGGGACATCAAAGAAGATAATGAGCAACGTTTTCATGCAAAAAACTTACTCATTTGCGCTTCTTTGGGGCGGGAGGGATGATTTTGTGTACCACGCGCTGCTCTGTCTTTTCGGTTCTGTGTTGTACTCGAACATCCAGGGTTTGTCTCTGGTTACGACAGTTAACAAGTCCGGCTCATTTTGAATCAAATCCAAAAGTTTTAGGCAGCGCAAAATCGCGCCGTTTTACAAAGTCAAAAAACACAATTCACGCGGAGACACATCTTTCCGCTCAGAACAGTCGGAGCAAGTTGGCGACCGGCTGCGTTGGAAGGGCGGATCTTCTATCACATTTCCCGACCGGTTTTACCGTTCTGGGATGGATAATAGCGTCACAATAAAATCATACGCATTACTTTCATAATGTTATAAGTTACTAGTAGTTTGATTAATAATTATCTCATCTCCAAAATAATTAATTCTTTCAAAACGTTTTTATAAATTTTGAAGGATATTTCCTTTATTGCTAGTTTTGTTCTATAACTACGAGGTTGAAGTAAGAAGTCTTGTAAAATCCCAGATGACATTTGTCAATACCATCTGTCACATTAAAATTTTCAGACAGAATTGTCATTTAGTTCAGTTTTCATAGCTATTAAAAGCATTTATTTTTGCAAATATGAAAAATGTGAGTTTTGTGTGTTGTACTATCCAAAATCAATGAGGCTATGAATTGCTTTCACATCTACCATATTCTCCATAATTGGCTGTTTGCGACTAATTTACTGATTTTGACCGGCAACACGAAATTTACTTTTTTATGTTTGCAAAAATACTATGGGTTATCCGCTTTAAATGGTTGTCTAAAATAAATGAGAGATATGTCAATTTTAATGTGGCCTAGTGATGGTATTTACAAATGTCATCATCTGGAATTTGCAATTGGCACCTTTTGTTTCAATTTTACTTACCTCACTCCACCGTTGTATATATGCAACAATAATTAATTGTGAGATATTTGAAGAAATCAATGTTTTCTGCGTTTTGGACTGGTCAAAATATTGTTAAACATCTTTAATAAGTTTCATAGAAAATTTAATTTCTTACAACTTTTTGTCCTAACTCTTGAAATATTTGAAGAAAATAGCACCAAAACCATATTCTATGCATTTTGATGTTTTTTTAAACTTATTGAAAACAGTTGACAGTTTAAATGTAAAAATATGAAATTTTATAGAAACTAAGTATTATTTTGTGAAACAACTTTTTCTCTAACTATTGATATATTCAAAGAAACTGGCTCTAAAAGCCCATATTTATTGCAATAAACGGGTGTAGGCCTAAGTCCTGACGCAAAATTCGCTGCGAAAGCCCGAGTTCTTGTGCACAGAGAGGAATCGACTGCCTCGGGTTTTGCTTTACTCTTTCACGGACCGCGGCGATGTTCTCCGCCGATCTTGCATTCCTTGAACGTACAGGTGTTGGCTGATTGTTTACCGAACCCGTCATCTCAAATTTTGTCACCAAACGTTGAAAAGTCGACTGTGAGGGAGGGACCACCACGTTTACCGTAAAATGGGCGCAATGAGCGCAACGTTTGCACTAACGAACACTCATTTTGATAATAAAGTTTTATCATTTGAACGTGCTGTTTAATCGTGTAACTTGCCATGGTAACTGAATAATAAACAAAAGATTTGAGCCAACTGAGAAACTTTTTACTATCTCAGTAATAAATAAGTGTATTTTGGTGTGTCTTCACCTTGAGATAATTCAAAACTATTGAATATTGTTCAAAGTACATGAGTAATTATTTAGAAATTTTTACCAGAAGTATATCTCCAAGTATTGATGTGATATACAGTGTGTACCCAGAACACCCCATTGTTATAAACTTATTTATTTCTAATTTTTCTTTTTAAAAAATATACATATAATTTTATTTCAAAATATTTAATAGCATATAAAAGTCACTTCTTATATCACTGCACTTAAAATCAATAACCGTTTAATCTCAAAAATTAGTATACTTTGACATCACCAGTATGTTTTCAAATATCACTACAGACAACAACATTAATCAGCATTAAGCAGAATGTGTGCTTTTGTAATTTGGAGGACAAAAACTTGTGTGTTGAGAATTTAGAAATTGTATAGAGAGGTTGAAGGCTGACACGTCTAGTAGTTACCAGTTTTAATTTAAAATTAAATTAATAAATTAAATTGATTTTAAATTTGCAATTTTTTTACGAATGTAATTTATTAGTCATTTCTCAAAATTTAAAACAACTTGTAGAACATTTCTTTCAAAATATGAAATAAAAAGGTACTTATATAATTCAAAATAGTTTTTATTATCTGTAGGTACTGTTAATTTTGAAAACTCAAAAATATGTTTTAAATTTACACGATCTTAAAATATTAATTTTGAATGAAAAGAAAACTTTAAAGAATATTTACAAATAATGTTGACTCTCGAACCATAAGATATTTCATCCATACCCAACTTTTAACTAAAAAACCTAAATTTGTGATTTAATTACCGAGTCATTACATAATTCCAGTCAACTTTGATCTTCTCATCAGATTTGTTCTAAAAGTAATTTATTTCAATTGTAAAATAGACAAAAATATCACCTTTCAGATAGAATCTTCAAATTTTATATCTGAATAACTTACAATTACATTAGAAGCAACTTTTTCTTATACTTTTAGTTTTGTTGCTAATAACAGGTACTTTAAAATAAAAAAAGTGTACAAAAGTGTTTATATTAAATTAATGATTCATCATGTACAGCCATTGTCAAATAAATCTGGGACAACTTCTATAATGTAGCTCAATTTCATGTTAATACATAATTCTGGGTTAACTACCTACTGACCAATAAATTATCCGTCATTTATTTTCTAACATGGAATCTATTGTTTACTTTTTAACCCAAATTACATTTGAAGCAAAACTTGCTAATTGCATTATTTTAAATTTTAATATGGATAGACTAAATGCCAGTCCAATAAAACCACAAAAAGAAAATACTCCAAAAGGCAAAATTTAGCTTAACAAACGTTTTTTGAGATTTTTGTAAAATGAATTAGGATGCAAGTAGCAAGTTTTAGAACTCAGCACTTCATTTAAAATATGTATATATTTCTCTTAAATTTATTTGGTAACAGCTGTACACGAATTTTATTATTTCTTGCCACACACAGGAGTGTTATAGACTAACTAAAATGTTCTTTTTGGCGGCAATTTTTGGGAAATATCTTTCAGAGATGGCATCAAGATTTTTTTTAGCCAAACCACTAATGAGTTTGAGATTTTGGTTACTATGGTCTGGTCATTCATAACTCGTTGGATTGAATGTATTGTAGTGTAGTTTTATTTAATCAATTTTTATGTACTTTGGGAAAACTTTGTTTTGATCTATAACCTAATATAAAAAAAAACTATTAAAAAGATCTAGAATAATAATCTGGAGACTGCTTTTTGGAATATGTAAAAATATTTTATATATAAATTAAAATTCCTTATTCCAATTCAAAATATTTATTTTATTTAAACTAAAATCCTTTATTATTTTACGTCATTGTAAACAATTGTTTATATACATATACAATAAAAAGACCTAGAACCTGAAGTTTGGATTAGCAAAAGCCGAATTTTGAGTTATAAGTTTTATCTACTCCTAAAATTTTGATTTTTTCAAGAGTTTGTTTAAAAGAAAGGCAAAACAATACTTTCAACTTTTTTATTACAGTTTAAAGTAAAGTAAAGATACTAGGTTTTGTTTGACAGAGTAATCGAGACAGAGGTTTGGTGGGCAATGCAGATTCTGAATTAGTCTTAAAAAAGTTTTGTGTGAGAAAATGGTGATTCAAATTTGTATCAGATATTTAGATGCCTGATTTGTATTTCTCATTTCAAAATTAATCATTACTTTGAAAAAAGTGGTCTTAAGAAAAAAATGTCTTAAACACTTTTAACTGTGTTATATTTTGAACTTCATTCCTCCATATTTTAGAACATTTTATTTCCATGCCACGATACGCCTTGATGTCGCGTTATACAAATTGGAGCAGTAAGATGATATGGTTAACACCAAATTTTTGTAATTATGTTCAGAAGGTTAAGTGGAAGACCAGCCTTAGGCTGAACTTCGCCATTTTCATGTAACAAATACAGAGAAATAAAGACGCTATTATTATTATTATTATTACATTCAGACTAGAACATCCTGTAGGTACTGTACGAATTTCTATCACAAATCTGGACATGGCTTTTGAAAGCCAGACAATTCCTTATGCGAATTTTTTAATACACTTTAGAACACACCAAATAACAGTTCAGTTTTTTTTATAGCCGCCTTCATCTTTCTCCCTTCTAGCTAAATTGTGGGAGTTTTAAGTTCTTTTGAACACAAAAAGTTCTTTGCCAAGTTTTAGCAGCTACTTGTTTTATTCCCCTATTTTTATAGGACATATGTATATGTGACCACAATTTATAGCAGTTTTCTAATCTTATAGTAAGTTTATTGCAAATTATTTAAATATTAGTAGTAATTAGTCTTTGTATAAAATAAAAATTCAAATAAAAATTAATTTTAAATTTAGTTATTAAATTTTAAATATTTTATTTGATTTATTAACACTACTGAAGAAAAAGATGTTTTAATCATCGAAATATATGGTTCAATTTTTATTTGAATTTTTATTTTATACAAAGACTGATTACACTACTAATATTTAAATAATAATAATAACAGTCACATATTACAATCTATTTGTAAGTCTTCATATTGTAATACATTTGGTTATGTACAATTTGTAAACATTTTAAAATTTTGCCATTGTGGTACAAATTGCGACTCATTCAAAATACAATGTAAATATTGAATATAATTTATGTTATGGAACTGATTTTATTTGATTATTTTTGGCTTAATTTTTTCAAAAATAACTAGTCTACTAATTGTTGATTCATAATATTATGATCAAAGAAATGTATTTACTAAATTTATTATTATTATTAACTATAATTGTATTGTAAGCAAGTTATAAAATAGACTACTTTGTAATTGTAACTTTGATTGTATTGGAAAACCTCTTTAAACCCATTTCTATTCATGCAGTTTTAATAGGTAGTTATTTATTGATTAATTCCAACAATTCCAGCTGATTACAATTTTATTGATTTTCATGTAACAGTTTAAAAATATAACTAAACTGTTAATCTTCAAAGCAAATAAAATGGTAAACTAGGTCAGTTATTTGAGAAATTACTACCAACTAATAGCGTCCCATTAATAATTCAACACTTATTGATTGTGTAATTACATTTCAGTTATTGTCGTACATGCACGCTTGCACCACTTATTACCATCAGGGATCTGATCTGTGCGGTGATTTGGAACCATTTTTTAAAAGTCTTGCTGATGAAGTAAGTTTTGATTGATGTCATTGTCAGGTTCAAGGTTATTTATTTTTGTGTTTTTATTTTATTCAGATTGGTGATATGCGAGACGATACATCTAAAGTTGAAAAGGAATTGGAAAATAGACATGGTATAGTGAAAAATGTGGAACAAGTTCCGGAATTGGGTAGCGGGAGGAGTAAACCGATCATAGAGGGGTATCTTTTTAAAAGGACTTCAAATGCATTTAAATCGTGGCATAGGAGATGGTTCTGTTTACATGATAATAAATTGGTTTACAGGTAAATATTCATTTTTATTAATTAAATTATTTAAAGTAATTATTTTTGTGGCACTGAGTTATTTCCTGCTATTATGCAATATGCAGAATAAATCAATATCTAAATGCATTTTATAAAAGTATAATAATATTAACCGCTCCCTGAATGTTTAATGGTTGAACATTTTACTGTTTATTTTGTCAAAGTCCAATTTCAAAGGTGAAATGAATAACTATTATTTGCTACATCACAAAACTGTCAACATGTCAAAATAACCAAGAAATGTCAATATCTATTATATTAGTTTCTAAATATGTCATCATTGAACTAATTTAATGCTGTTAAGATGTCATATTGCATCAAGCTAAATATTGTTGACAGTTTGGTTGTCAGAAAGTGTGATTTGATTAAAATAGTTTCAAATAAAATATGTCACACAACTCTCAAAATATTAATAAATATAAAATTTTGTTAAAGCTATTTTGGACATAACATTTAATGTCAAGGTTTATTAAATTTTGACAGTGTATTGTTTTGGACACTATTTATGAAAGTGTGTCTTAATATGAATCATCTGTTAATGTGATATAACCATTTATGACTGTTGATAAAGAATGTGATTTGCCAGACTTGATTTTTGTGTGATTTTGAAAGTCTATGAATTGTCAAGATCTATAAGTCATTCGTAACAGTAAATATGTTCATTAACTCTTGAGGGTATAACTTTGAATTGTCTTAAATTGTAAAAAAAATAATTTGTCAAATGTTATTGAAGTTTGTGGTCGTTCGCCCGTCCGTACTAGTGTGGACAAACGTACACCGACGGCTAACGAAACGATTCTCGCAAGGGCTTTCTGACGATGACCCATGCGTGGTTTAGACTTGAATGTCAATTTGACAAATACCACTTATGAGGTCCGTGGGTTTATTCCTCACTTAGCCGATAATTATTTGCGGATTTATTCACTACAATTACCTTACAGTATAGTCAAATTTGGTATGCTCAAGACTAGGTTGGATATAGCGTTATAGTATAGAAATACACCAATTTTTAATTGTTAGTTGATAATATGCTTTATTGTTAAATTAACATTTTTAACATTTAACACATTATAAATAAAAATTAAATGATTTATAGTTAAGCCTCAGCATGTGCAAGACATGTTAGGGTTAAGTTTCAATAGTTTTTTGTTCTTCAACAATTTCTGTTTTATTTTTTTAAGAAATTAAGTTCACACAGCTGATTCATCCAACAAGCTTTATATGCTAATAAAAAGAAAGTTGTGTTAACATTGTATTTAAATTTGCAACATCAAATACTTTCTATTTATTTCTTTAAATCTATATGGAACATTTAAATCTGACCTTGAATAATAAAAAATGATATAAAACTTTCATTTTGAATATTAATGACACAATATATTTAATTTATTTTAAATTTTATGTTTTATTCTACATTCACAACATATTATATTTTCATATACAATGCAAAAATAAAGGAGTTAAAATGCGGAAATTCTACTTGAAATCATTCAATCTTCTCTGAAATTATTGATAATCTGGCCCAATTTTTACAATGATAAAAATTAACTGTTAATTGCACTAATGTTGTTGAGTGTGTCCTACCTTAAACAATTTTATTATAATATTTCAATTCAATAAATGTTATGTCATTGCCAAGGTTAATTTACATTTGTGAATAATAATACCTGTTTAATATGTAAACTTTTTTTCAAGTGCATTATTTATATTTTGTATTTATTTAAATAACATTAAAAGGTTGTTCACACTTTTTATGTGTAAATGTTGAATGATATGTAAAAGAAAGTCATTAGATTTTTTTATATTACAAAGCTTCAAATATTGGAAAAAAATTACCTTCTAAGCAGGAATTTTGTTGTTATTGCCGCTGGTTTAAATATACAGGGTGATTGATGTTGGAGAAAAATTTTATAGGCTCATTTTTTATACAGGTTGCTTACTGTAGTATGGAGAAAATAGGCAGTTATTTTTAAGTTAAATTTTATTGGGAGCAGTTCAAACTAGGTAGGAAATCCACATGATGGCCCAAAATATGGAAGACATCTGGAAGCAGAAACGCAAGAGGTGATACGGAAGTTGAAAAATTGCTGTTGATTGAGCTATCTAGTGAAAGTTTTAGTTATTGCTAGTGAACAAACGTTTTTAAGATCTACATGAAGATTTGCAGATGAACAAAGTGTCTGCATGCATGTTGGATTTTTAGGTAGTTTAGCCCAGTGCCATAACTAGGGCGGTGCCGTCGGTGCCCCCGCACTGACACAAAACGAGTATACCAGTGATTCTTAACCACGGGTTGCGCCCTAAATTTTGGTTGGGAGGTATTTGGGTGGGTTGCGGAAAACCTACAAGTAAAAAAAAAGATAAAGTTTTGTTTTCCAATAATTTTTTAAAATATATAATTTTAATTGATAGATATGTCACTTTGCTGATACATATTGTCTTATCAGTACTATTTATTGACAGTTTGCAAGTTCAGAGCTGTTTCTTTTAAACATAAATAGAAATATTTTTGACAGATAAGAAACATGTGTTGATCGCTTCAATGACAACAAGTGAATGGCAAAATTGGCATATTTGGATGATATTTTCTACCACTTAAATCAGTTGAACACAAAAACGCAAGGTCAAAACCGAACTGTAGTAGACATACGCAAAACAAAATTGCGAGACATCAATTGACAGCATTTTCAATATTGAATTTGTTTTTGGAAGATCGTAATGACAACATTATTCTCGTGGGGACCGGAATTTTTTAGAATATTTAACAAATTTGAAAATGAAATGGAAAGATATATTCCACAAAATATCGAGAAATATAGTTTAGTTAGAAACTCATTTGAAGTTGTAATGGGGAGTGAAAAAAAAAGTTTTGCCAAACTGAGTCTCACACACACACAGTGGCATATTTATCTGTAAGCAAGGGTATGCATAGCGGAAAGGCCTACAAGCATACTGGCCTTTTTTGACGTCTATTTCAAAACCTATAGGCAGATTTTGCTATTTTTGACATTCCGTAAATAGAACCTGTAATTTTTTGACAGTTTATGATCGAATTTTGGTTCTTTTTGACAATATTTTTAATATTTTATAGTCGAAATTTGCTATCTTTGAGATTTCATGGTCTGATTTTGCACCGTTTAACAGTTTATGCCAGATTTTGTTTTTTTAAGAATATTTTTGATATTTCAAAGCTGGATTTTGCTATTGTTAGGGTTTTATAAAACATACATTTGTTTAAAATTTTAAGGTCGGATTTTGTTGTTTGTTTTTAAACAAATTTATTAAATCAATTTTTTATTTTATGACTGGATTATACTATTTTTGACATTATATAAATAGAATTTTGCATTTTTAACAGTTTATGGCCGGAATTTATTATTTTCTGATATTATTTTGATGTTTCAGTGCTAGATTTTGCTTATTTTGACTTTTTATAAATAGAATTTTGGACTTTTTCACTGTTTTTGGCCAGATTTTGGTTCTTTCTTCTGACATAATTTTTATATTTTATTATCGGATTTTGTAATTTTTGGGATTTTAAAAATAAAAAATAATTTTTTTGTTGTTCTTTGGTAGATAAGTCCCTATTTATATACAAAATGGCCGCTATAAAATAATGTGCTTTACCTTAAGAACACAGCCCACACAGGTATCCCAGTACATTTATGAAGTTTATTAATTAATTTAGGTTTACAAACAATAAAATTATAAGATAATAAATAATTACACTTTTCTACTAGAAACTTCTATTTGAAATGGATGAAAATAAATTGTTAAATCAATTATTAATAATCTTATATGTTAGTCATCATTTAAGTGTCATTCATATGGTTTTGCGCTCAATACGTTTTCATATTTAATGTTGTCATGATTTAAATATATACCATGACTAAATAAGATAACGTAACAAGGTCAAATCATAAAGTCTATATTTAGTGAAATTCAGTAATATTTAATATCCCTTGTGTATATCACAATGCTTCTCTGAAATTATTTTATAGGTATTTAGCAAGCAAGTGGTATTCATAAGCATGGAATTGAATTTATTGTGGATGTGTAAAAGTTTATACATACATGGTTCCACGATGTTAAAACACAACTTATATGTCATTTTTTCTAAAGCAACTGAAGCAGACGAAACAATAAATTATATTAAGTGATATTTGATACAAACTGTCTACGTTACTTTAGAAATATTTGTATATCATTAGTAAAGCCTAACCTAAAGTTCATTTATCTGCTTGCTCTTGTTTGGAGCGATGAATGCAAGTTCACAAGAGATGGTGTGTTTAATAGCCATAATTTCCTTTTTTGTTTTGACGAAAATCCAAGAGTATTTAGAGAATTTGGACATCAAAGGTTGGACCGATATTGCTTCCCAATCGACTAACTGCAATGTTCCATTACATATCAGGCCCAACATGTTATACATGCATTATGGTGTTGCACTTGCTTACAATGCCCGAATTTCAAGAGATTGTTTATCATGTCCAGGAAGATCTTCAGATATGACTTTTTTGTTTGGGGCTTTTTAATGGAAAGAGTATATGCCTTCAGCCAATTAAACAGGAATAATTAATAGAATAAATGCTAAAGTTCAATTAACTTTTTAACTGTCAAAAATATTACTACATCTGTCAGAAAGTTACTAAAACTGTCAAACAATTAACAGCATTGTATTATCATCTTCCTGTTATGTCAAAATTTATTCAAAAATGTTACCTTCTGTCAATAAATAATAACTCAAAATTTCAAAAATGTGTCTGTCAAACAATTTACAGTAATAATTTATGTTACAGACTTATATCAGACCTGTCCAATAATATTCAAAACTCCCAAAAATAGCCTCAAAAAGTAATTAGATCTGTCAGATGTTACTAAAACTTTCAAATAGTTTTCAGCAATGTAAAAAGTTGGCATAAATTTGCCAAATCTGTTAAACATAATTTTAAACTTTAAAATATTAGTACAACTGTCAAAAAGTTACTGAAAACTTTAAAACTTTATTGAAACTCTCAAACAATTTACAGCAACGTAATAAAATGACATACAATCTGCCAGATATGTCAAATTGTATTTGAATCTGAAAAAAATTACTACATAATATTTTATTTTTTTGACAGTTACTGAAAATTTCAAAAAGATACTAAAACTGTTGTATAGTTTACAACAAAATGTAAATATACCATAAATTGGAAGAAACTTGCCAGATCTGTCAAATTGTATTTAACTGTCAAAACATTACAAAAACTGTCAAACAGTTTACAGCAATATGCTAAATTGTATTTTAAACTGTCAACAGTATAACTAAATCTGTTAAAAAACAATTCAAAATGTCAAAGAAACTGTCAATCAGTTTACAATAATACGCATGCCAGATGTGTCAAATTTGATTCAAATTTGCCAAAATCGTTACTACATCTGTCAAAAAGTTACTAAAACTGTTAAACAGTTTTCAATAATATTATAATTTGTACCAATCAATCAATCTGTACAAGATTTGTATTTCAAATATCAAAAAGTTACTACAGCTGTTTTTCATTTGATCAAATAGTTGCACTTAGTGCACTAATTCAATGAATTTGACTAGTTACTATTTGTCAAAGGTGTCTTACATTTTTTATGTGTTTTGCAAGAGAGAGTACCACAAACACTTTAGACTTGTAGAGTAAATTTTACTTTTTCAAACAATTTTAGGTAACTCTTTCTGTCTACGCCACTGTTGCTGTAGTATAGGTTATACCAGATAATGTTTTGGATTCAAATTATAAAAATGTATTAATGCAAATAATTTTTATTTCCAGGAAGAGGACAGGTGAAGAGAATTTCACGGTAATGGAAGATGATTTGAGATTATGCACGGTCAAACCAGTTCTTGAAGGCGAAAGGCGGTTTTGTTTTGAAGTACTATCTCCATCTAAGTAAGTTGAAAATATATATTCATTAACTTTATTCTATTATTTAGTACAATAATTAATTCATTACATACGAAATTGAGCCATATCTCATTTATCATTTTCGAGAACTTTAAAAGTTGATTATGTTTTTATGAGCAATTATATTTTGGCATGCAGAAACAAAAATTGGGGTTGCAAAGAATCCCTATGTATTCAATTATAGTTTAATAAATATGTGAACTATTTTTATGAAACTTAAAAAAGTATCAATTTTATTATAATAAATTTTCACATTTGGAGCTAGGATAATATTTTGTAAACTACAGTATTTGAGTGACGGATCCTGTGAAACCAGAGAAAACAAAAAATCAGTTTGAAAAAAGTTTTGGTTTGCTAAATTTACCTTTGCCAATCATACTTGTTTAAACTTTTTTCTGTTTCTCCCTATATAAAATTGATAATAATATAATATAATTACAATCTAATCTTAAATGTATTTTTCTTGTTTCTTCTTCATTCTCATCAACCAAAATAGAAGTGACAAAAGGTAAGACATCCTCATCTTTCGTAAGTAACCAAACTAAATGTTGCTTGCAATGTGTATTAGTTTAGTGAAGACATTGCTTTAATTGTTTGTATGCGTACCTTACACAAATTATAATAAACAAAATATTAACCAATACACAAATAGTGCTGCACTTAAATGTTGATTATTAATTGATGTATACAATAAAAAAAAGATGAGGACAAAAGTCACACATAACAGGGTCAGTGAACTTTGTCAGGCTATAAAGGAATATAATTCGTGTTCTTATTGCCAGTTGGATGCAGAGTTCGATTTTGTGTAATTAATAGATATTTTTATACCATTTTGGTCATAATATTCTTTTTGAAATGAAAAAGAAACATTCTTATTATATTACACCTTATATGTGCACTGAACAAAAGATCTGCCTGTTACTCACCATTGAAACAAACTAAAACTGTATTATAATATATGTAATTTAATACAATGCATAGTTGGTAATATTTTTTGTTAATCTAGACACAATAGTTTTCACCTTGAACAAATAATAATAACAACATAAAGCATGATTTGTGATATTATACATTACATATTTGTGTTACTATTAATGATGTGTTCACCATACAGTTTGTTAAATTGTTTTGGTTTTGGTTTCTTCAGAAGCCATATGCTGCAGGCTGATTCCAAGGAGATGTACGATGCATGGATAGCAGCATTGCAAAGAGGGATAGGTGCAGCCATACAGAGGATACACAACGAAAATGTAGATAATGAAGAAAATAGACAGAGCACTACTTCTACTTCTAGCAATGTCAGCTATTCAAATGGCAGTGTTGAATTCAAACATGAGAAACTTAAGAAAATAAGGTGAGTTGTTGAGATTATTATTGCTAGTTGTTGAAAAAGATTATTGATTATGTTTAAAAATTAATTTTGAGTCAATAGTTTAACAAATAAAACAAATGAATAAAGTTTTTTTTTGTGAAACAAAGGATACTTACGATGACACTTGCATTACATTTTAATTCATTCATAATTATGTAATAAGAATACTACTTTTTCCAGTTTATTTCTGTTTACTTGCATATATTATAATAAAATTTTGTTTAAATTTGATTTTTGTTTTTTCATTATAGGATGTGGGAGCAGTTGATCAAGATACCCGGAAATAATTGCTGTTGTGATTGTGGTTGTCCGAATCCAAGATGGGCTAGTATAAATCTTGGTATTACACTCTGTATTGGTAAGAAATCATAACATGAGTTATTAAATGTTTTCTTTATAAATAATTTTATTGTATTGAATTATAGATTGTTCAGGAGTTCATAGAAGTTTAGGAGTACACTATAGTAAAGTGAGGTCATTGACATTAGATGATTGGGAGCCTGAAATTGTAAAAGTGATGGCTGAACTTGGAAATACTGTTATCAATAAAATTTATGAATCCAATGTGCCTGTAGATTTTGTAAGGGCGAGTCCAAATTGTATAGGGTATGTATTACATTCTGTCATTGTAAATTTAGTTTTGAAAAGTTACTTTTGATTATCAAATCGAAAATTTTATTCAATGTAAATAGGGTAAATAACAAGACACTGACAAGGTTTGTAAAACTGAAACAATTATTTTTGTTTTACTCTTGCTGTGATTGTTAGATTAAGTTTGAATAAATTATTTATTTATTTTATAATGAAATGTGGTCAAAATGCTATTATTTTATCAAAAGAGAAAATGTTTCAATTTTCATTTATTTTCAGAACAATTAGAGAATCCTGGATAAAGGCAAAATATGTTGATAAAGCATTTGTTAAGAAGCTTCCAGAATTAACTGCTCACACGCAAAGATCTTCCCGTTATGCGGAAGTAAGCAAATGGAGTGTGCGAAAATTGAGAAGACGACCTCGCAGCGTAGATCCTTTAAAACAAAAATCAAAACTGGCTCAATCCCAAGAAGATTTAGCAGAATTAAAAAATCAGGTAAATACACCAGGTTCAGATTTACATTTTTCAGTAAGTTTTGTTAATAATTCTAGAGCATTTGCTAAAGCTATTTGTTGAACTGATAGCTAGAATCTATTTTATTATAAAAAAAATAATTAAAATATGAACTAATAAAAATACTTATATTTATGTTTTTTTATTAGGATGATGACACAAAAGATGATTCAATAACTGATAATGACAGCGGCAAATCTTCAAGTGAAAATTGTGGTACGAGAAGAAATAGCAGATCCAGTGTATTATTATTTGGCAGTGATTTTGATAAGCAGCCATTTGATAGTGGACTGGATTTCAGTTCGGATCAAGATTCTACGGGAGGTGAGGATGAAGAAGCTTTAGGTAAGAGATATTAATTAATTGTTTTAATAAATAATACTATTGGATTAATATAATTTTAGAAGAAGAAGATATTTCTAAATTACATCCCGATTTGTTGCTGTATAAAGCAGCAGCTGCACATAATTTACCTGTTATGTGTGAAGCGTTAGCTATAGGTGCTGACAAACATTGGACCAATCCTGATGATAGAAATCGAAGTCCTTTACATGAAGCAGTTTTAAGTGTAAGTTAAATTAAATTTTTATTATAACTGACACATCTTAAAATTTAAGCCCAAGTTAAATTGCTAAGTCCGGGTTCACGTTTCACTGACAATATACACGCGGACTTAATGCTTAATTATTGTTTAAATATAAGTTGCCAGTTTCGTCTTTACTAATAGTTAAGCTTCAAGTCCGCGTTTATAATGTCGGTGCAACGCGCTAAATCGAACTTAGCAACTTAACTCGGGCTTAAATTTTAAGATGTGTCGGTGAGATCGGCCATTGGAGTGATAATCTCGCCATAGCCCAAGTATGTTGTAGCACTATTCATTGTGTTTCTCTTAAAATAATTACTAACTTCATTTTGTAGCATAATTCATAATAATTTTCTTTAAATTAACTACTAACTTCTTTAAATAAATGTAACTATCATTATAGAACTAGTACCAAACAAATTCATTATAAATCAACTAAATATCAAATCATTAATAATATTACAACAAAACAATAATTTATTATATATAAATTCAAATATAATCAAAATATAATGAACATGCATACAATACACATAGAAAGTCATAAACTACAACACAATGACATTCCAAACTTAATTAAAACAGAAAGTAACAATTTTAATAAACTTTTACAAGAACACCTTTAGAAACAGACAAAACATAAACATAATTTTAATCCTGTTAAAATATAAATTCTCCGAATATCAGATTATTTAAATAATCTGCTTAGAGAATTTAATAAATGACCTACTTTAGGGCAAGCTTGGTGACTAAAAATAAAAAGATTTTTGAATTGGTGCAGTCTAATGTCTAATGGATCTATAAGATTGCCACCTCTACTGGATTAAAAATAATGTGTGTGTACTTATAAATGGCACATTTTTTGGCTGGCTACAGGCACTTCAATTATCTCAGGCAAAAAGTAACATACAAATATGATTTGAACAGAAATTGATTTATTTGAAAACGTGTTTAAAGTTTTTAATGACTACAATAATAACATTTGTGTTGTAATAAATTAACAATAATTGATTATATTAATATAAATATTGCTCTTTTATAATAAAGGAGGTTATTAACATGTTCAGCAATAAATTATTTTATTTTATTACAAATAATATACAGATTTCACAACATCCGACAATTTATTATCCGGTTCAACTTTTGATAAACCATTGCTCCCGTACTGATGCCATAAACATATATTCCACAAACACTTACTATGCAATCATAACTTACGTCAATTAACAATGTTTATTTGATTATCCCAAAGTCAACGAAATAATTAATCTTCATATTTCAATGACCTCACCTGAAACAAACAATAATTACAAATGATTACAAAATTCCATTAGGAACATTTGTTTTGAATATTGCTAACATCATATGAAGTAATGGCAAAAATTAATTTAATTAATAAAATATTTACTTTAACAATAATAATAAAATGGTAAATAATTTTTTTCTGACATTTTGAAACAGAAAAATTACAATTACAAAATATTTACAAAAATATGACAGTTAAATGTAATTTTTTTGTCAATGTTCAAATTATTTTTTGATTTAACAAATTTTTCAATTTTAAAAAGCGTTTCTAAAAATTATATTTAAATATGTCTCACTTTATTAAGGAATTAGGGCAGCAACATATCAGGAAAGTAGTTTACATGGTCTGTCAGCTGAAATATTTGTTAGCTATAAGATAATTATAATTAAAAGCCTTATAAAGTTGTACATTTTTATAGTTTTATATAATCAAATAATTATTATTATTTTATGCTTTTTACGGCTATTTTACATCACCACAATAAGTCTACGACTTGTTTAAAGTGGTTTGATGGGACCAACAGCTTAATACGTGACTTCCGAACCACGCTGGTGGATAAAGAGCAAGTTATCATTTCAGTCATATTTCGGGGATCGAACCCTGGACGGCTCGCATGATATGCAAGTGCTCTACCATTGAGCTATCACATGATATATAGCGCCTGACTCACAAATCAAACAATAGATATCTAAACACCCTGTATACACTTAAATCAAATATTGGTATATTGGTATTTTGCTCTTTCAATATGTTTGTTTCTTTTTACAGGGTTCTGTGATGTCTCTAGCATATCTTATAGTAAACGGATCAAAAATAAATATTCAGGATGTCAACGGGTGGACACCTATGCATCTGGCGACACACAAAGGTCACACAGCTCAGGTGTGTCTGTTATTGAAGCACAGGGCCAATCAACACCTTGAAAATAATGCCGGTTCACTGCCACTTAGTATTGCCGAACAAAATGAAAATGCAGATATAGTTACCTTGTAAGTACATTTATTTTAGTTATTGTTTTGTTTTTTTTATTAATGTTTAACTATTAAGCTGTTTGAAATGTTACCTGGCACTAATCAAATCTGTGATCAATAGTTTGCCATCTAAGAATATTTGAAAAATTTAAATAATTATTAAAATATTGCTATTATTTTAGGATCATGATACAGAAAAATATTTAATTTAAAAAAAATTATAACATTGGTATATTTTTAATGCAAATAATAATATAGAAATGTGATTCATAAAAGTTTTACTATATTATGAATGAGATTGAATTGTTACTTGAGATTGTGATTATGCATTTATTTACTACAATAACATATTTTTTTTTAAATTGTGACATCAATGAGTTATCATCAGTCATAACATAACTCATTTGTTACAGATAATTTTTTTCTTGACATAATTTCTCAGAACGTAATAATCACTTATTGAAAGAAATATTTATTTGCTATAAGATTTTTTAATATGACTGGTTAATCCCATATCAATAAATATGCACAGACAGGATGGCTAGTTCATTTTACATAAAATTATCAGTATAAAATTTGTTATTAAAAATAAATACAGGGTGCTTCAGAATAAAAAGTTTATTGATGCGATAAACGACATCGCAGTGTTGCAGAATAAGGCTCCAGGACACCCAAATGAGGCCACTATGGCAAAATCTAAGGTATTGTATTGGAAGACTGCAGAGTGAAAGTGCGTGAGATAGCTGATACATGCATCTCAGGTGGACATGCCTGAAGTATCTTACGCAAACGCTATTCGTGCAAAAAACTCAGATGAGACAATTTCAGAAGAAAGAAGAACTTGCAAAGAAAAAATTTAAAATCGAAGTAGATTTTAAAATTTTTCTTTGCAACTTTTTGCGTCAGTATCTCGTCTCGAATGGCATCTTTCAACGATCGCAAGATTTTGTTTGCTTTAACTGTCGCAGCGTCGATTTTTATTGCAACTTGATTTTCAAGCAGCTTCTCCATTTCACGAGCGAAATTTTGCTTTTCTTGATTGTTTCGACCGATTTCTAACGAGATTTTGAACACATTTGGATCGGTTCGTTTTTGGTTCGTTTTCGATTCGTTTTCGGTTCGTTTTTGGTTCAATTTCGGTTTCTATTCGGTACCTAATAGAGACAGTATAGCACTAAATACTCCCTCATAAAGTGATGAGAGGGTTCACCCGATGAATTCCTCTTTTCTTTTTTAATTTTTCTATAGAGAAACAACTTGGCAACAACTTGACTTTTCTCCATTATGATTACTACTAAGCTTGTAATATGTGTAAAAAAGTTTCATTCGTTTTCCTTCTCCACCTAGACATATCCTCTCTTTAACGATCCATATTTTGATACAGTCGATAGTTCTGGGATAGGTTGGTCAACAACATGTCTACTTTAAACGTTTATTTCTGGGAATTGTTGACTGCGATTGCAAATCACACTTTTACCGGAAACTGTCGAAAACACATCGATAAACTGTACGGTGTCGGGATGGACGAGATGAACATTCTTGTCTGTAAGATGCTGCGTGACTAGGGTGACCATACGTCTCGGTTTTTCGGGATTTGTCTCGGTTTTAACTATCTCGTCCCGGTGTCCCGACAATTCTTTTCGGGACAGTTAATTGTCCCGGTTTTAATTTTTTTGTCCTGGTGGTGTCCCGACAATTCTTTTCGGAATAGTTAATTGTCCCAGTTAACTAAAAAACTTTTCCACAAATAATAAAAAAATCACAATAATAGAAGTTAAGCAATCATGAATGAAACTATTAGAACTATAAAAAAATAAAAAATAGAATTTATAACAAATTTCTACCTATAACATTTTTTTTTGTGGATTCTACAACAACTCATTCTATATTATATATATTAAAGATATAATTTTACCTTTTTTTTTTTGGTTGTGTGTCCCGGTTTGGGACCTGACAAAATGTGGACACTCTATGCGTGACCCATCTCATTGTGGGTGACGTCACGTGTACATCTATTTACATGTTCTGAATCAGGACGGCCGGATTTAGCTCCAGCGTATGATGTGATTGACAAACCACTCATTTTTATGGCGTTTAGAAACTTTACCTTTTGCTCATAGCTGGAAACGATTTAATAGGTTTGTTTACATTGATAATTTTAACAAAGCTCGTGTCGCGCATGACGAAGTGCCGCGCCGTATTGCAGTTTTGAAGTGTACTTATTTGGGTTGTGATACAAAACAGTAACTGGCACATGAGTGCCGGTAGCCGAAAATTCACATAAAAGTTTGACTTGCAGGTTGGAGCGTTTTACGATGTTCGTGGCAACAGACATTGCGCGGGTACCTTGAAGTAACTCGTTTGTGGTGCGGTGCGGTTATCCCCGAGTTTATACAACCAATCGGTAAACGTATGTTTGTTGATTTTCCATGTTGCATTCGAACTTTATCACTATTATGGTTTTACTTACCGTAAATAAAGATTATTATTATTATGTGCGACCAGTTGTTCATCCTATTGAATCTGACTTAAGAAATCTGGTCGTTCAGATACTTCTGAAAGGTATTTTCTAGCGCATGTCGTTGCCGTACCTAGGTGTTGACTATGTTCAGCATCTGTGCTGAAGTCATAAACACCTTGTGCGGTTTTATGCTTCTCTATAGCAAGGCCGCTATTGCACTGGGTGCGACAGTAATTATTTTCCGTTTTGTCGACAGGGTCTAGAACGTTTTGCCCATCTCAAAAACAGTAAACTTATCTCTGTCGAACGCATCGAGACAAGTGAGTTGTGTCTACAATGCATTTTTCATTGTCGCCCAACTTGTATTTCTCGCTCCGCAAACAAGCAAACGCGTCTAAGAGCCTTAAGTTTGGCCTCGCCTTGATCGAATCTTTTTCTTACGTAGTTTTCAGTAATGTGAGATTTGTGCACGTTCTACTACGCTTGCGCAGATAAACAGGCATCTTATATTTGCTGCTACTTTTGTGTCATTCTCCGTCATGCGATAACAGGTTTCTTTTTGTGGCAGCATCTTGAAACTTTGTGTATACCGTTTTGTAGACGGTGCGGTGATTTTATTGACTGTGTGAATGCGCCAGGTTATCTTGTTTTTGTCATAAACTTTTTTACAGCCCGAGGTAGCTTACAAACTAAAGGGTACCTCTCAGCTCACAGTATATGCATTTGTCACGGTCTCTTAGTTTCAATCTGTGCAGATAGCTAGAGAAACAGCCGTATTGCTGTTCTCGTTCCACTCTTTGCCATCTTGCAATGGTATCTTTTCTAGCCTTGCTTCTTTGTTCTCTGGTGGTGTTTCCGTATATCTTCTCATGCGCCAGTAGGTGTAGCGGGTTTGTCCCTGCAGCCATTAGTAGTTGCCATTTGCTAAAAGCGCAACCTTTCATTCAGTTCTGGCAAGAATATCCTTCGCTGTATTATAGAATTCACCACGCTACACAAAACTTGTTTTGCTTTCTTCCTTGGTTTGCCAATGATGGTCATCAGTCGTGCCAGAGACGTTGAAGATTTGTCCGCTTTTTCTGCCACTTTCTTGAAGTGTATTGTCCCTGAAAGTTATGCCAAGGTATTTGATGTTACGTTTGCTCTCTATAGTTGTGTATTCTTGAGTATTTTATGTTCATTAATATGACGTCTTCGGTTTTGTATGCTGCTAATTGTAGGCCTCGCTTTTTCATCCATTTTATTATTTTCACCGTTTCTGTTCGGTTTTTTTTTGCTATTTCTTTTTCACTCTTTCCGGACACGACCATCGCTAGATCATCTGCGTACTCTATCAAGGTGATCCTTTCTGGCATGGGTTCATGTAGGATACCGTTGTAGCTGACATTCCATAAGTTTGGATCTTTGACAGATCCGCCCCGCCCGTAATGTCCTGCTGGTGTTTGTTGTTTTTCCCTAATCTTATTTTGCATTTTCATACGTAGCTGCTTATAATCTTGATCGGGTATGGCGACACTTTTTTCTTCCATAGCTTGTAAACTATGTCGGGTCAACTAACTGCGTTCTTTACATCTAGCGTTACCCAAATAACGTATTTTTTTAAATCTTCTGGACCTTGTTGATTGCATTAATAGTAGAGCGCCCTTTCCTAAACCCGTATTGTGTGCTAACGAGGAATTTGTCTCTTCCGGTTTATCTAAAAGGCCATACTGTTTTCTGCTGCTCGGGTAACAGCTTTTTTATCATTCCTGGTTACGATCTTCTAACCAGTACCCCACAAGTCGCTGTCCACTTCTAGATTTGGTTCTCTTAGTATTGTTTTTCAGCTTGTTTAGTCTGTCTAAGCCTTACGATCTCTTCTGTTTGCTCTAGTTAGGGGATGCGAGTCGACTTTTGATACCTCTGTTTTTTATGCTGTTTGGTGTCCTTCCCTACAGCGAGTAGGGTTCACTGCGTGACTTTGATATGCATTATGAGCTGGACGACTTTTTCCTCATTTCCTGCGCTTTTACGAGTCCTTGTGTATAGGACACCGCATCGTTTCGGTTTTGTAACCTACTTCTTTGCATAAATAGCACTTAGGGGTTAGGACAGTCTTTTTCCTTGTGAGCCTCTTCTCCGCACTTGTAGCAGGTATCCTTTTTTGGTGCAATTCTTGGATATATTACATTTTTAGCATTTCTAGTGCTTCTAGCTCTCTTACGCGCCATCTGTTCTACTTTTTCCCAATAGTCTTTCTTGTCTTCAGCCACCTTGGCTGTGCTTTCACGAATTGTTGCGAATGCGCGTTTGGCCTCGTTTCTGTTGGCGTTGTTGCTCATTCTCAGAGAGGTCGGGTCTGCGATTTTTCTAAAACGTCTTTTACTACTTCTGGGTTGTTTCATCAGTGTTGAAGAGTATACATGTTTTTGTGTCCCGTTTGAGACCGACGTTTGCCATCTCCTTCGTATTGGTGGTGAGTGATTTCCGGATGACAATAGTGTTCTTCTTTTCTTTTCCCTTTATGCTCAGCTAGACGTTGTTTTTTGTTCTATTTCTTTGTGTTGACATATCTTTTTATATGCCTAATTATGTCGTCATAGGTAACACTTTGTGTTGGTTTTATCATAAGGTCTTTCGTTTTTGCTTTGGTCATATCCTCATTTGCTCGTTGCGAGTTGTTCTCTTCCTTTTCTCATTTCTATAAATCTATACGCAGTTTATCTTTTCTGCCCATATATTCCAAATTTTTCATATCACATGTTTTGTTACGCTGCACTATACCGCGCTCAATACAGCCTTGCAACGGCTTCCAGTCTTGGAATTCTACTGATGATATTTATTTCAATAGTATGAGTTTCTTTACAATGTTTTATGGCTTGTTCACCGACTAGCATCGGACCCTCCATATTGCTAATCGTTTTGTCCTTTTCTACGAGGCACTTCCTTTTCTCTTGAAGACAATTAGATCTTTCTGCTTGTCGGCGGTCTTGTTTACATTTGGCTATCTTAGTATAACTAGTTCTTTGAGTTCACCATCTAGTTCTTCTGCTAGTTTGTTTCCTTTACGTGCTAAAAGCTGTAGATTTTTCTCGTTTTACTTGTTTGTGGTCTGGGTCCTAATACTGCTGTTAGGGCTTCCATGCCAACTTGATCGCGTTTTTTACAATTCCTTGTAGGTCTCTGTCAGCTCCTCTATAAAATATTTTTTTGTGTTGGGAACTTTCTCAGCTTGCATTATTAATTCTGGTATGTCTGATATCAGATTGAGTGGCAAGCTAGTTACGACATAATGTACGTTGCTGAACAATGCCTCACCGGAGGAGAGGTATCGTTTTGAGATATATTCTAGTTTCATTCTACATTTTGACGTCTTCCTTCTCCAAGATAATCAGTGTCCGGACGAGTTTTTCCGTCTCTTAAGTATGGATGAAACATGTATCCACTATATGCCCGAGATCGAAGAACAGTCGAAACAATGAATTTCTATTGGCAGATCTGCCTCGAAGAAGTTGCCTTGTCCAAAATCGAATTGTTTCCACATCTACTATAATCTTTAGACAGCTTTTGTGGACAAATTCAGCTGTACTGAGGCAGAGGCTTCCAAAATTAGAAAATTGGACTAAATATGTTGACGTAAAGGGAAACTTTGTTGAAAAAATTAGTTGTTTCATTTTAACCATTATATAAATTGCTTTAATTCTGGGACACCCTGTATAAATGCTTTTAATTAATGTTTTTTTTTAACCAAACAGCAGTAGTTGAAAGATATTTGCAAAAAGTCAATTGTGTTATCATTCAATGAGTTTATAATTATTTGTGCCAATGTAATATTTTTGTTACAGATTGAGGTTAGGTCGTTTGAACGAAGAGATGAAAGAATCGGAATTAGGAGCAACAGGAGACGACACATTTAACGATGTAGTCAGAGACTTTTCACAACTAGCTTGTACTCATCCAGAGAGGCTTCAACGTAGCGTAAAAAGTGACTTACAATAAAAACAAACAACATACTGAAGTAAGCAACAAAAAAATATAGAGCTTAATTGCTTACACTCGATTTAGTGTACAACAAATGCTTTCAAATGGGTGCTTTATGAACGAGAGAAAACAAATAATATTTAAAACAGGGTCTTAAAAAAAATCGAATCACCCTAGCGGATAAGGCATATTTTAAGTTGTTAATAAATAAGTTTTACTTATACACTCGATAAGATTAATGTGATTACTTGGGTATATTGATAATTAACGACGTGATTAAAATCAAATTTGTGCAAAATATGAATCTCTTAAAAGGGTGATGAAAAATATCAACAGAAGCTGCTTTGAAATCAGTTTTCTATTGATAAATTATGAATGCATAAACCAATTTTCAATTATTAATATACTCTTTTTAAATGATACCCCGGTGGTATAGAATTTGATTTAGCAGTTTTCTTGGATTGACTTTATGATCTGTAAAATGAACATAAAATTTGGATGCAGATTTTATAATTGTAGTTTAGTGCTGGAATGGATTTTTAACAAATGAAAGTTTAGGTAATATCTAGATGGTGGAAGCAGGGTAAAGAAGAATTCAGATCAATGTATGTAACGTGGCCTTTCTCTTAATATTTACATAAAAATATTTTATACAATAAAAAGTATTGCTATTTATAGTGACGCGCATTTAGGCGACTCCGAGGAACGTTGTACATTTATTGACACTTATGACGGAGGTCAATATATAAAAATGTTAATTGTGAAAATTAATTTAAAATAAAAACTAGGTAGTGGTGTTAATGGAAGAAGTTAGTTTTCTCTTGAGGTAACATGTAGTAGAATTTTCTGGGATATGCCCAATTAGTTGTACATATTCCTTAAATTTTCGCACTTTAGACAGTAATAACTATATCCATAAAAATTCACTCTGAGCAAGTCTAGACTAAAATGTTAAAATCTGCACTAAAAAGTTTTGGTTTATGATATGTATAGTAAAGCTAATACAGGGACATACTGTACATTAAACCAGGTGTTTAAAATCCATTCCAAACAAAGTGTTATAAAATAACCTTAACACCCATGACAAATTATTAAAAAAAATCTAAAAGATTTATTTACAATTGTTGATAATTTGTTTAATTTATATTTAATATAAAAAGTGACCTTTATCTTAACACATCGAGAATAGTTGTGATAATTTTTTCAGATGAGAATAGCACAGTGAATTAGAATGGCTTCATTTTAATCATTGCTCAATTAATCGATACAAATTTATATAAATATTTACAAAGTGATAGCTCAGAAAAGAAATAATTAATAACCAAACATTATTATTTATATTGTGTGACTGATTCTTTTGTGTTGTTTAAGTACAATTGTTATAATATGCATGTTTTTAATATTGCCTTGATGATGTCTCAATTATTTTATTAAAGTAAACAGGACAGGGCTTTTTTTGCCAATCGAATTATGTAATCAAGTGCATTTTATTTTATAATGAGATTTTAATTTTGTAGTAAACATATTTAGCAATATTGTTATATTATTGAATGTTCGTGATAATGATATTTTTATTAATTTTAATTGATTATATATGTTGTTGCCTTGCTTTATATGGCATTTAATGTAATAAATTCAAAGAAATTTTGCTATTTAACATTTAAATAAATGTAGATTTATAAGGATACAAACATTCCATCTCACTATATGTATATTAATCACATTTTATTTTGTATATAGAAATTATATCGTCAAATATAGTATAGATAAATGTATAAATGTTTTTTTTTTAATTTTGTACTGAATTTAGGTGTTGCTTGCTTGTTATAAGTACCGATACCGACTGGCATAATTATTGCATGGAATTGGAACTGTCTTTGTGAAAGCAACAATAATAATGTCAATCTTAGATAGTGCCTCTTTGTACCAGTGATGTGCATAGTTGTTTTATGGACCAAAAGTAAGTAAGCTGTAGTCTTCACAATTTTCCGGGATGAGTTGTTTTTACTGGAGTCTTCCTAATTCAATGACGGCAAAACAAAACAACGTCTCTGGGAATTGTTGTTATGGGACACTAGAATTCAATTATTACGTCAGTCATAATTTACTTGGCCGAATGACGCCTAGGTGGTGTGGTGGTTACAGTACTTGATTGCAATTTCGGAGGTCAAAGGTTTGGGTTCCTTATTTAGAGAGTTTTTTCTGGTTAAGAAAAAAGAGTAAGTTGCACTTTTTACAGCATTCCGAGGCGAATTTCTTGTACTGGTTGGAATTTTTCTAATTTAACGACACTACGGCAAAATCGGTAGTGGCTTAGTTGGGCGAAGCGATTAACTAGAAGCTCAAGCAGAAAGTTTTAAGAAATTATGGCATTTATTAGTTTAAAATGTTTGTCTAACAAGATAAAACATAGAAAGTCGGAGAGATTAGAAGCTCTAGTGTTTTGGACAGAAGCTGTAGATTGTTTATGACAATGGAATGGGACTTGGTCTTACAGATATAGAGAAGTTGTAGGTTTAAGTGCTAGTTTTGCTAGCATTCTTTCTAGTGCAATAAATGCCAGCAAAAAAAGTTTTGTAATTGAAGTTCCGTCAAAAGAACGTCACACAGATAAAGGTGGATGTGAACGATATATAATCTACAGACAGAAGAAGATAAAACTAGAAGTGATCAGAAGCTCTAGTACTTTGGACAGAAGCTGCAGGTTGGTTACAACAACACTGGATGGAGTGAGACAGAGTTTTATAAAACAATAACAATTTTATCGTGCAAATCAGTTGATTAGTTTTTCATTTAAATAAATATGCTCCGAGTTTGTCAGCTTGGCGTTTTTCAACAATTAACTGATTTCAAACGCGGTAGAGTAATCGGGCTCAGAGAAGGAGGTTTGTCAAGTAATATTGACCAACGAATTGGCAGAAGTGTCGGTTGAATAGCTTGATCTTAATGTAGATGGATCTATAGAAATACGTGAGGATCGGGCTTTTCGGCTCGTCGTTCTCCGGGTCCGATTTTCAACAAAAGCAATTGGAGAGGCTAAAGTAACCAAGGTATCTTCGTTCGATCAGTTTACAGGCATCAATCATTTGATCTCAAGTCTTACCGCCTTTTTGATATTTGCGTTTAACTCTTTGCCATAGCAGGTGTCGACTGGAATGCTGCAATGAGAGACAATGGGCCGATCAATGGAAGCAAGTTATCTTTAGCGACGACTCCAGATGTTGTTCGTATGCTCACGATGTTCGTAATATGGTTAGACGTTGCCGAGAAGAACGGCATACAGCTCTTATCGCGTATGGAAGTAAGTCTCCACTAGTGTTTATTCCAGGAACATTAAACGCAAATCTATACATTAACACGGTTCTAGAACCGACATTGCCTTATCTGAGAAGGTTAGAAACCCCATTTTTCAACAAGATAATGCAATGCCGCACACAGCTAGGGTTACTATTAAACTTTTGTAACTAGCTAATGTTGATTACTTCCATGGCTTTCTAGTTCTCCTATCATCTATTGAAGACGTGTGGGATACAATCTGCAGAAGACTTAGGTTAGGTTTAAATGGCAGCTAACGCTCACATAGGCCTCAGATAGCTGTTGTGTTACCACAGTACTTAAAAGTACAACCCTCAGGGGATTTTGTCAAACCATTTCGAGCCGTGAATGAACCTCATGAGAGTTTGAGCATCTAGTGATGCGAGGTCAGAGAGGTCATCAAAGAAAGGTCGTCCTAAGAAGAGCAATCGTGTTGCGGACAGAGAGAGGCATTGGCATAAGTAATGCTGAACACGCTCTTCTTCCTCCTTGTCCAGGCAGCCTCTGCAGTAGTCCCGCTTCGCTATACCCAGTCTCTCGGCGTGCTTGCCCATGGGACAGTGTCCCGTGATGACTCCTACTGTCAGTCTGATATCGTTTCTTTTTAGAGAGACGAAGCTGGTGCTTTTTTTCCTGTTTCGGTGAGGCCATACTTGCCTGGTTACCTCGCAGGTGTCTTCATCCCTCTATGGCCTCCTTGCACGAGGCAAATGGAATACCAATATCCTGTAATACTTCAATTGAGTGCAGGCTTGTGCCATTCTTTGCAAGCTCATCCGCTTCTGTGTTATCTGGGATCCCGCTGTGGCTTGGTACCCACATGAGTCTTAAGTTTGTGTGTGCTGCCAGCTCGTTCAGCTTTCTCCGACAGTCAGAGACCACTGTTGAGTTGGTGCACACGCTAGTAATTGCCTTGAGAGCAGCTTGGCTATCGGTGTAAATGTGGATCTGTTCACCAGGGTTCCCATTTACCATCAGCCTCTCTGCTGCCTCTTTAATGGCGGTTACTTCCGCCTGTAGAACGCTGCAGTAGTCTGGCAGGCGTAGGCTGATTCTGAGGTTGAAGTCGTTGGAGAAAACTCCGCAGCCTACTTTGTCCTCCCTCCGTGAGCCGTCTGTATAAACCTGCGCGTATCCTGCTGATAACCCTTTCTTCTCCATCCGCTTCTCTTTAGAAGGTATGTGGTATGAGAATTTGTTGCCAAAAGTAGGTGTTGCTAGACAGCGGTCTATGTTTTTGGGCACCCCTTTAAATTCATTGATTATTCCGACGTGACCACGATAATCCGATGTCAACATTTGCACCGACTTTAGTCTGAGTGCTGTGGTAATGGCAAGTTGCTTGCTCATTAGATCGACCGTGGCTATGTCCAGGATTGTCTCCAAGGCTTTTGTAGGCGTCGTTCTCATGGCTCCCGTTATCATGAGCGCCGCCATTCTCTGCACTTTTGTAAGCGCCATTTGATGGACTCTTTTATTGAGTGCGGGCCACCATATGAATACGCCGTAGTAGAGTATTGGTGTAACTACGGCTCTGTATAGCCAGAAGGTAATTTTGGGGTTGAGGCCGCAGGATTTTCCTACCGCTCTTGCAAGAGTACAGCGGCACCGTTGCTTTTCGTACTCTTTCGTCTATGTTGAGCTTCCATAGTATGAGACCTAAGTATTTGGCGCTCTCTTTGATTGCAAGTTCAGTGCTCATTAGCATTGGGAGCTTGAATTCTGGGATGTCGTGTTTCCTTGTGAAAACGACTAGCTCGGTTTTCGCCGGGTTGACATCTATGCCACACCTTTTGCACTATTGCGCTAGATTCGATAGAGTCCCTTCAACAAGTTGCGACATTATATTGAGGTGTTTCCCTGAGACCGCTATTGTTACGTCATCCGCATAGGCGACGACCTTGCAACCAGATTTTCTATGTTGGAGGAGCAGCTCATTTAGCGTGATGTTCCAAAGCAATGGCGAGAGGACGCCCCCTTGTGGGATCCCCTACTTACCTTCCTTTTTATGTGGGATTTTCCCATTGTGGTTCTGATGTTCCTTTGACGGATCAATTTTCCGATCAGGTGACATAAAGCGTTGTATATTGCTAGTCCAGTTAAGGCTGATTCTATGGCTTCAGGCTTCACTTACTTTACCTGATATTCAAATGCAAATTCAGGAAGCTTGGTGCTCCAGAAATTGTGGAGGGGCAACTCATTATTGAAATAAAAGAAAAACTTACCATGATTTTTTGTTGAGATTTTATTTATTTTCATAAAAATTGAGCTACAGGTTTTTCGTGATCTTTTACTTTAGGCTGCCACTATACGCTTCCTACAAATTTACATTTTGAATGTTGTGGCATTGAAGCTTGCTGTAGAGTTCTGGCACGGTAGAGTTTTGATGACTTTAAAGTTAAGCCCCTTGAGGAATCTGTGCCTGCGTGCGTATGGGTGCTGCATCGTTATGGACTCCGTATTGATTACTGCTTCTGCCTTGGGGTAGGTTAGGGTATTCTGGACCAAGGTTAGTAGAAAATTTGTATTTAGAAGGTTGCCTGGTTTGGCAAAGGGGCCGAGTCGTGTGCACGGGTCTCCTATTTACACAATCGAACAATATGTTACTTGGTTACAGTAAACAAACATTGCTATTAAATATTAGATGTGTTCTTTAAATATAAAAATGTAATTAAATTAATTAATTATTTTTTACACATAGTTTATATAATAAGTCAGCGGATATGAGCGAGCAGTGGTGTACTTCAATAACTACAAAAAAATTAAAATTTTGCTTGCTTTATTAAGCTTAACTTAATTTAGAACAACCATTTATGTAAAAAGAACATATTTAAAGCAAGGCATTGGTCTCCCCCTACGTCATCAAACAATTCTACTCCGCACCACTACCCGCACCTATATCATTTAGAGGCAAAACCAGGAAACCTTTTTATACGTTTTTTTACCAACCTTGATTCTGGACTGCCCCTTGAGTATAGTCTCATAGACTTCTAGGTCCGCGTTTAGTAGTAAGGGAATCATGTTGGCAGATGGTTGACTTTAGCTAAGTTTGGGTTGGGTGGTGGCTAGCGACAATTCTGAGCTGGAGTTGATAAAAATTTAATGTAGGGTTGCATCTGGCCGTTATTACTGCCTGGAAATGGCAATGGAAGTGTAATAATAAACTAAGGAGAAGTAAGCACTCAAATCCCAGTGCTTGCACACTCCGCCAGGGCATTTTTACCCAACTAATGTTGCTTATATTAAGCGGCACCACGTCGAGCAACACCAAACAAATCTGTTCTTTAATTAAAATGCGTTACGTTGTACAAAATTAAGTTGCAAAAAGAACACCAATGCCGTGGAACATCAGCCTTTCAGGTCGTGTGACGGCCGCCTACGTATCACCTCCAGAGGATAAACCGGTAACACTTGCGAGTGTACACAAAAATTTTATTTGGCAATAATGTGATGCAATTTGTGGGACACGGCACGGCGCCACTTGTCGTATTGCGCCCCAAAGCAGCGCTTACCTCTGTTATCAATCGTAGGAATATATTTTTACAGTTGTCAAAATGGAGCGTTAGAATATCCCAACGCATTTTTTATGTTGAAAACTATTAGATTTTTTGCTATAATTGTAACTCAACGGTTATTCGCCATCAATTTATATTCGTGAATTTTTTGCTTGAAATGTAATTTTGTATAGTTGCGTATGTGGAAAAACAATGGATCAGCTGCTGGTGAGACAATCAATTTATCGTAGTCAAAATTGATCGGTAAGACGACGAGTTCTTCTTTTGGAGTTATTTAAAAAGCAAAGTGTTATGAGCAAACTTGGATTTATCAGAGCAGCTTAAAAGAAATATCCATCAAGGAATAGAACAGGATATGCTTGAACGAGTTATGAAAGTTAAAAAATACTAAATTAAAATTTTATTTGTTTATATTACCTTCAGTAAAGAAATTCTCTAAAAGTTTGTTTATTTTAGTTTTTTTAGGAGAACGCTCTATTACAGGTTAAACGTTTTCTTGATGTATGTTTATAAAATTAGTAAGTCTCGAAATGTCAAAAATATTGTTACAAACATGTTGTTTTTGCCTGGACAGTAAGAATAACTTGCATGTTATTTATCTATTTACAATCTACATAGATTGGATAGAATCTCTATGTACACATTACCATCTCCCGTCAAGACACTATAGAAATGATTTTCTGCAAACGCTTCTGTTTTCTACCATGATAATTGTGTTTGCAAACGATACAAACTATGGTTCGAGTGACTACATTCCTTATAAACACTCGGCAAGTTATTTTTTAATTGTTTCTTTTAAGTCGTTTCATCACTTAGAAGTCTTTGAATCAAGTAATTAAATTAACTGCGCTAAGATGTAGATAAAAAAGGTTTAAAGCTGATAAAAAACAAAAATATTAAAAAAGTTTACGTTTCAAAAATGTATTTGACAAAATACGATGTTTGATTACATAATGACTTCATCGGCCAGATGAGTCAAGACTAACATTTCTGTCAGCACCAGTCGTAAAAACTCTCTATGCCATTTACTCATATCTAATGGTATACTAATATGGGGGCACTCATCTATAAGCAACAGAATATTTGCACTACAAAGAAGATCCATTCGAGTAACTTCCAATTTCAAATATAGAGAAGATTGTAGAAGCAAGTTTAAAGAATTAAACATTATAACTGTACCAGGTCAATATATTTTTGATTGTTTACTTTGGGTGAAACGGAACACAAACAATTACTCAAATATATCTCGTAAACCAAGTTTTTTTATAGCACTAATGAATTTTTTGAACATGTTTGTAACTACAATTTTTAGATCACTTACGGTTTTTTGTCTTTAATTTATAATGGTTAGTTTTATAACTATTTTTTGATTTTGTTAGTCTATGTGTATTTTGCATTTTATTACGGTTGTATAATAATTTTAAATGATATTTTTAATTGTTACAATTGTAAACCTTGTAGGTATTAACAAGAAATAAATATGATTATTAAGATAAAGGTAAGATTCAAAGTTTCAGAAACTATGTACAATATTTTATAGCAATTTTTAGAATACAGAAAGAAATTTATTGTTATGTTTTTAAGAAAAATTTTAGAAAACTTTATCTTATGGTTTTTCAGATTATTTTAAAAAAGCTAAGAACTTGAGGGACAAGTTTTTTAAAGATTCTTTATTTTATAAAATTATTTAGTACTTCTAGTACCTTTTGAAATTTATCTAAGGGTTTTTTAGATTTGTTAAGGTTTCCGCATTAGAAAGAAGTAATGATTTTGAGTAACCCAATATTGGAGCATTAAATGTTTCAAAAAAGTATTAAAATCTTTGGAAATCAGCGACAAATTCTGTTTGTTAATATACAAAAACCCTTGTTAACTAGAGTAAAAGATTTGCTTTAATTAATTTTTTGACTCGACAAGACTATACTTCTATACAGAGGTAGAACTACTTTAACCAAAGTTCAATTGCAGTTACCCAAATGCGCAAACCATAAAAGTCTGAATTTATTCAGACGTTTAGAATTCAATAAAGACAACCTAAAAGAAAACTACTAATTTTTCTAGAATCGGAAAACTAAAGAGCAATCAATGCAACCGCAGCAAAATGTTTGCAAGCTGTGCAAATTTGATTAAAAAGAACTTGTACTCAGAGTTGAGTCGCAAATACAAACGTAAAGTTTATATGTCAGACTTTATACACTTTCTCAAAAAGTCAACTCTAAGCAGTCAAACTATTGCACAGTAAATCAAATTGTTTTCCAAACTATTATTATATTTTACCAATAACATCAAACTGTCACAATGTTCCTCTCTAAACTGTCAAAATTTTCCTGAACTCTAAACTGTCAAATATTTTTTCAATTATTGCTTAATCTGTCAAATTGTTGAGAAACTGTCAAAATATTCCTCAAAACCTAAAAGTTTCCAAAAACGTCAAATCTAGCTGTCATAATGTTTCTCTATGAGATGTCAAAATTTTCCTTAATTTTAAAGCTGTCAAACCCTACTGCTTCATACTTTTGATAACAATCGTTTATTTTCAGTGTAACAGATATCCAATTAGTTGATGACAAACATTTGAGTGAGTGGGCGTGGTACTTTATTTAAACTACCTTTCTACAATTTATTAACTGAGTAACCATTCTACCCACCCGCTATTTCTCAACAAGAAAACTATTATACAATCCTTGCCTAGTGCTTTTGATAACAATCTTTTATATAATGTAGTTGCAGAAATATAGCAATGTGACAGATACCCAATTTTATTTATAACAAACATTTGAATGGGTGGGTGGGGAACACACATTAAAATCATCCCCCTACAATTTATAAACTCAGTATTTATAGAATGTTCCTACTTTATGTTTTGACAACTCAATCTTTCATACAGTTTAGTTGAAGAAACATTGCGGTGTTACAAAACACTTGGGTGAGAGAGCGGAATAAACTTTTTGAACTACAATTCATAAACTGAGTGCACTGACCACTCACCAAAGTGTTGACAGTTTATATGACTGATTTGTCAAAAATAAAGTTGACAGGACGAATCAGATAGTTGAAATTTACGGAAATAATCAAATAAATACAGGGAGTTTATAAATGAATGGGATTAAGTAATCAGTTTAAATGTGCCGCTTTTTTTAAATTGTTCACTAAACTATTTGTTTTGACAGATCAACTTTGACAACTGTCAAGCAAACATATGAAAACATATTATGTAGTATAGTGGACGATTTTAAAAAGGCGGCATATTTAAAGTAATTACAAATTCATTTATAAACTCTCTGTATAATGCTAAACGTCATTCAACGTTTTCTAAGAAATGGAAATGCTTTTTTTATGTCATAGGTAAACATAAAGTAATCTTAGAAACAAAACAAAAATATATTCTATAAAGTTTCTAAAATTGTTTATCCAAATTTGCTTATAAACTGTAGTAGGACAAAGTAAACTTTCAAAAAAGAACCAGTTCTATAAGTTGCAGTAAGTCAATTTTGAATCCAAAAAGATACTGTAAGTCCATAGTGTAGTTAGAGCAATAACCAAGTATTAAGTTTTACACAATTAATACAAAACTTTGGCTTTTTTGGAAACCTCTTGTAAACTGGAGACGCATCCACGGGGTATTTGTGCAGGTCCTGCTTGTTCTCCATTACTTTAACAAGAAGGTTGGATGCATACATCAAGTAGAACCAGCATTTGTACATTGGCGTTCTTATTGGAGAAACTTTCCGCACTCCTTTTGTGATTTTATAAAGGATGCGGGGTTTGCTCGCAACAAGCACGTCATGCAAAGCTCAGTTGAGCCGTGATGCGAAAAAAACGTACTACGTTTGAGGAAATGTAATGAAAGTAGTGCTGAGTGTGATGTAAGCTTAAATAATCTCGACGGAAAACACTTAGTTTAACTACAGACAACACGATACATTTTCAAACACAAGCATTGTGAATCTCAAGTTTTTTTAGAAAAAGTCAATTTTATATCTCATTTGTGTGCTCCGAGGGTCAATCTTGCAATAGGCAACACAACGGTTTAATGCTTTTGCATATTGATTCAATCTGAGTGGAGGTTACGGCTGCTATCTAAGCAAACCACTAGTAACGAATAATCAAACCACCAAAAATGTGAAAGATGTCACCTATGTTTTGTGTAAAATATGCTAGATTGCGTCAATGTGTGAAGACTTTAAGCCGTTGTATTATCTATTGCAAAACCTTTAAAACACACCAATGGGAGGTAAACTCAATTGAAGTTAAGTTGCTTGTTTATAAAAATTCACCCGCTTATGTGTGTAGACTGTAGACGATTAGTAAAACACTTTTATCGTCGCAGAAAACATATTTACATTGTCTGTTTGTGGTCAACATTTTTTGATTATTATGATTAGACTAAGCAAGACAGTGGGTCTTAGACTTCATAATTTGGGAAGTAAAAACTACTTTTAGCCGCGTCTTAGGATACCACACTGGGATCAACACCATTGTACGATAGCGTTGCTTCGGCAATAAGACTATTACTCATTCTACTTTTTTCATATATAAAATGTTGACCTTCCTTGGTAAAATTTTTTGGTCTTTGATGCTTTTAAGTAACAAAAGTTAGAGAACCAAAAAAATCTCTAACAAAGTTGCTGGTAGGCATAAAATAGAAAACAAACATAATGTCGGAAAATCAAAACAGTTTACCCCAGGTGAATAACGCTAAAAGTGCAGAAACCCACTCCGGTCAAAAACCGGGCAGCTACAAAGATTCTGGGAGAAGCAATCATCCAACGGCAACCGAGAAGCTTAAGTTCTCAAAGACAACTGAAAAAATTCAGGGCAGGCCAGGGTGCACTAGCAACCGGGCAAATCTGTGGCAGAAATAAGTAACTGTACGCAAGTATATACCACCTCTAGGCACGACACGGGCGCAAAAGCGGAATTTAGAGACATTCTTTTGCGAATTGCACTAGCTATTATACCAAAAACTGCCAGACCCAAAAATAATATTGATATGGGGCCACAACTGGAACCGGCTACCGTGTTAAACAAGCTGGAGATGGAGGAATCTAACACGTCCTACTCACGGACAAAGAGGCTTGGGAGAAAATAGGAACTTTATAAAGCAAACTCCATTTCGGTTTCTCCAGAATATTCCACCGGGCACTGTCCCATCCTTTAAAGGATGAAGACAAATCAAAAGATTGTCCCGTCAAAAAAACAGAGAAAGAGAAGAAATTGCCAAACAAGAACAAAAAAAATGATGGTAAATAATAAAGGTTAAGAAGCATATTATAACATAACATTGACATTGCTCTTGACCAAGAGTCTTAGATTAATAAGGAAATTATACAAAGGCTAATCATTCCGAGCAGATGGCAGCCAAGGTAGGGAAAGGAATCCAGAGAAAAAATAATTTTGGATCAAGATACCTTCCTTACTATCAGCAGAGTCCTCAGTCACCAGAAGGAATTCAAAAGTTGATTAAAACACTGTTAAAGCAAATGCACACCACATCCATGGGAAGCACCGACATCAACCTAAGAGACTAGAAACGTTCAGATACGCGATGCAAAGTAAAGTTATCGACCTAGTTAGCTGCCCAAGCATAGTCAAACACACCTTGAACAAAAGTATTTTGTCAAATAGCAAGCTTGATAAAGCAAGGGCTAGACTAAGAAACTGTTTAACAACGCCAAAAAAATAGTGACTAAACCTCATACAGAACCAGCCTCATATCATATAATAATGCTATAAAAAAGCAAAAAAGGATTCCTAGAAAAAATGTTGTACGGGCGTCCAAAGCAAACTTAGATGTCCTTGCCTCCAGAAGGTTCTGAGAAAGAAAAAGGTTATACAGAGACGATCAAAGGAACTCTGCAGGAATTACTGTAGACACATTTCCTAGACTCTACCACAGGCGGAAGCTTCCAATTAAAAGAACCTTCATATGCCAATCAAAAACGACTAACCAAAGGCAAATTCCATAGTAAATAAAATGGGAAAATGCTACGTTCAAACCATTCAAGTCACCAAAAAACTGACAAAATATATACTATTATGTTACAAAGAGGACTGACTGGTTGTAAATCCAGCCAGCCAACTTGACACATTCATATATACCAAGCTGCTAGAGAGTAGTTGATTGTGCTGATAACAGCATGAATGTTGTTGATTTGAACTTAGAAACATCTAAAATCAGACAAACAGTAACATGATTGTAGCGTAAATACTGTGTCCATGTTTTAATAAACAAATTTAATTCAACAAATAAGGGAGAAAATAAATTACACTTTTAAGAAAAAGGTCTGGTCTGTAAGTACTTTTGACGCGTTAGTTTGTTTGTCATAAAACTTAAAAAAATAGAAGAAGCTGTATTTTAATCCTTGAACGACGGTCAAATCAAACTTGCACTTACAAGCTACTACAAAAATTGAAAACGAATGTATCAAGTAAGAAAAAATCAAATTAAGAACATTTTAAAAGAATTTAATTTTAAAGAATCTGTATTGTGTAGATTTTAAAATACTCCAAAATAAAAGTTTTAAAACTATGCTAAAAGAGAATCATTTTTATATTGTAATAATATTGCTAACAGCAGATTTAATGTTTTTTAAATATTTAGGCCAAGAAAATGAAACAAGCTCTATAGTTTTAAACTGTGGAAAAAAACATTTCAAATAAAGATGCGAAAGGAAAGATTTAAAATATTTTAGTACAATTTTCAATATTAAAGTCGAAATGCTTAGAAATATTAAGAACATTTTACAGAATTATGTTGTTATGTTTATCTCGAAGAACTTGTTGAGCTTAAACTTAAAAAAAAAAGAAAATTCTGTTAGTTTTCTAAAAATAATTTTAGAAGTCATTAAAGGTCTTCTTAATTATTTCAACGTATTTTATGTTTATAATTATAGTATTTTTTTTAAAGTTTGTTGCCGTTGGTGGTTTATGGTTTATTGAACTTTTTTTATGATATGATTAAATTCCAAAGTATTTGTTATCAATTCCGGATGCATAATTACAGATGAGGAGTTAAAAAAACGTAAGTCTGAGAGAAGCTTAACATTGAAGGCACTTATTTAGTAACAAAAAATAAAGATATGAGTATAACAATATTTGTTTGGCCTCGTACTGCTGGTATAAGTAATCCGCCACTGAACGTCACAAATTTATTAATAATATTGTAAATTGTTAAGTTTTTTATCTAAATTTTGTATCAACCTGTTGGTTGCTAACAACGGCAATTCATATGTAGTAGGGAGTTACGAAAGTGTGAAGTTTTTATAAAGAAAAACATTTTAGGTGTAAGAACTAAAAAAAACAATACATAAATTGAAAAGTCTATTTAATGTTCTTTGGAATTTTTAAATAAAATAAAAAATACTGAACAAAAAAAAGTACGTTGACAAAATAAATAAATTATACAAAAAAAATATTCCATATTTTAGCCTCTCCAATTAGCAAAATCAAAACATCTTTATTTTCTAAATAATTTTTCAACAATAACCATCCATGCAATATACAAATAAATATTCCATATTTGAATTAAATTAAAACATATTTTGGCTTAAGTAAAATAGCAGTCAAATTACAACTTGACGGTGCAATTTTATCGCTAAATAAGTACACAACTATCATTAAAAATACTGAATTTGTTTGTTACTACTAAGAGTTAGTGCCTATTTTAATAGAGCAAATAATTTAGTCCCTAGTTTTTCATTAAATAAATATGTATAGGATAAATAAATAGTTGAATTTCAAACCACATTATTTATTTGGAATCAATTTAAATACTGTACGGATTCGGTATTATTTTATTAAAATTTGGAACTTGATTTTTGGTATTCGTATGGTTTGAATTCAACAATTAATTAATTTGAGGGATATTAATTGTTTTGGGTGTTCTAAAATTTCCCCTCATCTAAATTGTTCTAAGTGACTAAAACGTGTGACTCAACCCTCTTGATGATGATGTGATGTATGTCTCGAGGAGTAGGGAATTGATTGCCTCCCTTTGTCAGGGTCAGGGGGCTATCAAGTGGAATTATTTTCATGATTGGTTTTCTTTCTTGGAGTCTTTGCAACGGTAGACGTATGCAGTCACTGAGATGTCGTCGTCTGTCCGAATGCATCTCTTTCCATCAGGACATTCACACCTATAACAATCAAATGTTGGGAGTTATTTTAAGGTTCCGTTTAATGATGAAGGGAAGAAGGGGAGAGTTGGTTAGTGGATAGCTTAATTAAGTGACATTTAATGCGCGATGTACAATCCGTTATATCGAAAAGTAGGTGAAGTAATACATGATAAATTTGTTTAAAATAATATAATAAAATAGCTAATAAATTATTTTGAAATAAATTAATAATCAATTTCTATAAAATTGTCTTTGTTCTAAAGTTGATATAAATAAAGACAAAACTAGTCTAATTAAACTAAATAACACCAACAATGGTAAGTAAATGTAGAAAAAAATCTTGCAGAAGATATTGCAAATCAAACGACAATACCAAAGGAAAGATAATAATTTTATTCAGAAGAAGTTATAAAGTACAAGTTTATTGTTTTGAAACTTTTAGTATATGAAACATCTACAGTGAACAGAGTAACATTGATCATTCATACAACGTGCGTCAGTGATGCTATACTGTGGAATCGTAAATGTGCGCGTGAACAACACGTGCAGCTGACCACTCGATCATGTTTATTTTTTGTATTTGAAGATGATAACTTCTTGAATTATATAGTTAAAACTGATGAAACTTTAATATATTTGTATGCATCTACAACTAAGCAGTAGTTGGTAGAATAAATGACAAGACTTAATAAGTTTTTGTTCAAAAATATGCCTCAATTTCTAGAACGGCCGTGGATTAATCATTGTTGATAAATGAGGGTAGTGGTACGATATCCACAATAAAGGCAATTATTCTAAGCCCAACTTTAAAATATCCTCAAATTAACCTTTTATAAATTTAGGTGTAGGATAGGTACGATATCGGGTGGTTTATACACTAAAATCTAAGTTTAATATTGTAGATGAGGTTGCAGACTAAGATTTGCTTTTAGAGAATGTAATGATGCAGAATGCATTCCGCCTCAGGGGGCTAACAAATCTGTAGCACTTCTGAATATCTTTGGCCCCAGGATTGTTTTTGTAATTCAATTAACTGGGTTCGGACTGGCAATTTCTGGTCTATAACCCATATTGGATTGAATGGTTTGACTGGTTGCTTCTAGTCTGTTACTGAATGTTAGTAAATTACCTTTTTTTACTTTTGGTATTCTACACAAAATTCCACTCAGAGCTTCATTTTGACGTTTTTTGTTAGCGAATTCATAGATGATTTAAATAACGGCTAGTTAGTTTTTGACTCAACACACTTAGCAAACTGTATGTTGACTTGCCATCTATCACTCACAATTAAGTTTTCTATTTGGCATTGATGCAGGTCCTACAGTCCAGCAGTTCTAGTTTCAAAAAATCTGTAGATTATGATTAATTTAATTAGAAGCAACTTTCGGAGACCTATAATGATTCAAGAACAAAAAACATTTAAACAGCTGTGCTAGTGCTGTAAGTAGTTAACAAGATTTTGACAGTGGTCCTGTTAGCCCCAAATCTTGTTTTGGATAAGTTGTGGGTTTGCACCTCAGGACTACTAAACTCTAAAATTGAAGTTGTCGTAGTAGATAGTGTAGATAGTTTATCGTTTGAGTCCAACTCAAAGTTTGAGTCATAGTCAATATTTTCTTTGTCGAGTTTAGCAAGAAGTTTTTCCCATGGTTGCAAGGTACGTACTTCTCTAGTCACCCAAATCCATTTGCAAGACAGGTGGACAAGGTCTTTTTGACAATGTTTAATTTTAAGTATAATCAGGCAAGGTTAAAGACATTGAAGGTCGTCAGTGACAATGTATAAGAAAAGTAATTGCTGTATTAGAGGTTGTGTGTCAAAAAGCTTATTTCTGTCTATCCATAACCTAAACTCGTAGTACATATGAACAATTTGTTAACTAAATTTCATCATTAATGCAATTTAGCGTAAAATTGACTCAACAACAGCATATTTCTTAACTATGCCCAAAGACTTCATCATAATTGCTATAAACCTCTAATTAAAAATCATAAGCCTGTTTCAGGATGATCAAAAACAAACGTTGAGTGGGTCAAAATCACAAAGTTCTCAGTCCAGTCACTAAACTACAATAAATTTCTTAGTTTTAATTATTATTTAATTTCTAAAATTTCTAGATGCAAAAACGTATACACCAATGCTTTTTTAAATAAAATTACAAAGGTACAAAAATCAAAAATGTAGATAACAAACAAGAACTTTGATTTTTTTAGAAATTTCTTTGAGAATATACTTTACAGTTGGAGAAGAAGAAACCACGTTATTAAAGATCTCATGGTATGGTAAAAAAACTTAAGAGGTGAAATGCTGAGAAAGAAACTGGACATAATAGGAGTCAGTGAAACAAGGTGAGAAGAACAAGGAAAAAAAACTGCAAGTAGACAAAGTTTTATTTTAGTGAAAAAAAAAGAAATGGGAGTGTTCCTTTGATTAAGAAGTTATACTTAAAACAAAACCGACGTTGCTGCAATATTGTTATAAAAGACTGGAATGCCACTAAATGTAGTGTAGAAGAAGTAATAGACAAGTATGAACTTAGACAAAAAAAATGAAAGAAGCCAAAGACTGATTAAGCTCTGCAAAAAAATTGAAACACAAAACACAGAAAAAGTAAAACATAAGTTTAGAAGTCTTAACACAAAACTATCAAAAGAATCAGATAAAGTCAGAAAACAATAGTTGATAAGTGTAAAGATATAGAAAAACTGGGTAGGATGGGTAGGCACAATCTGGTGTATAACAAAATTAATCAAATTAACTGTTACAGAAAATTGAAACAACATAGAAATAGAAGACAAGCAAGGAAAAATATTGAAAGATGAAAAAAAAAAAAGATTCAGTTGTTAAAAGGAAAGTCCTTGTGAATAAAGACAATGTAAGTAAAATCATTGTGATAAATAAAGTGATGTTATCTATGAAAGACATGAAGGTTGGAAAGGCTTTAAAGGTGGATATAATACCGTTAGAGCTGTTGAAATGTCTACAGGAAACAGGAATAAAATAACTATCATCATTGTGTAATGATATATATGAAAGCGGAGAGTGGCCGAGCATTTTCCTGAAGACAGAAATGATACCAATGAACAAAAAAGTGCAAGAAGTATAAATAAAATTAATATTAATATTGTTTCATAATATTATTACATTTTGATAAGTTAATCATGTGATAATAAATGAAAATACATTTAGTATTACTATTTATAGCTTTATTTACTAATCATCAGCGATGTTGTTAATTCGCAATGAAATTGTGAAACAATTCCAAAGAAAATATGTTTTTGGTTATCCCGTTTGGCAATAATTAATTTTATTTACAGAGCATAGCCGTTAATGAATTGTTGACAATTGATAACCTTCATTATATTTATTTCATACGGTACAAAAAATGATTCTATTTTAAGATTAAAATATTTCTGTCTTGTAAAAATTGATTTATTATTAGTATTATGATCAAAATAATAATATTAACATTGCTAATTATTAATAAAAGGATGTTTGAATATGATTAGCATTTCTGTTGTCACATATTAAATGAATTAAAGTAAATATAAACAAACTTTAATAATAGCATTTGGTATACGATACAATCACAAGCAAGTAGAAAAGTGTTAATCCACATGTTTTCGATCATGTATCATAACCAAAACAATCTTATCATTTTAGCAAATTTGTTGATTTCTAATGTTTATTTGACATGTATTAATATCAATTAAAATTGGTTGTTTTAAACAAAAATGGTTTACATACATCATTAGTAATTAGTAATTTTAGATATGGTTGAGCATGGTATGTACGTGCTCTCATAAGCTTTATACACTGTTAATAGAAGGTAATTTCATATAAAACTTTTTATCATATTAATAGTAAAATTGCTATGATTAGACATTAAATGTTTTTATTTTTTATTTATGAATGGTAAATAGTAGGAAATAAGATTCTACTTACTTGTTCTTCATGAAATAATCAATGTCTCTGGTGAAACGATGGTATACTGCCCAACCGCAAGGTGTAAGGTGTTGGCAGATGTCTTTGGAGTTTTGGCTGGAGTCTGCATCAGCTAAAGCTCTTTGCTAAAATAATTTAAAATAAATTTAATATTAAATTTTGTTTGAAATAAACAATCAATAAAAAGTGCCGTAAACAATTGTAATGTTAAAATATAACACAAGCAATAAAACTATTCATTATTTGTTATATAAAAGAATCAATAGTACATTATAGATTATAAAAAAAATATAACAAACATTCTTTTGTTTTACATATCTCATTTTTAGTGAGCAAGTTTTTATTTTATTGTCTTATATAATTATAACTTTGTAGTTTTTATTATGGTTATATATGTATACATTTTAAAATTGTAGCTGGTTAATTTTATATTTTTGTTAGAAACATTAAATCAGATCTAAGAGATACTAGTTAATAGGTCACGCAGTTCTTTAAGAAAGTCTTTTAGCAAATCAAAAAGTTTTTCATTATTTTATCTTAAAACAAAAACAAAAGTTAACGAAGCACCAAGTTTCAATGTTTTTTGAATGTTTAACAAAAAAATACAATAATTTTACTTCCGCTAATTTATTGGATGAGTGTAAATCGTTTAAAGTAGTTTTGAGAACTGAAAAAAACGTCTGTTGTAGTTTACATTTGTTAAGCTTAGGTCAATTGTAATAAAACTGACAATATCAAATCATTCAAGAAGTTCTACTTAGTGCTGGTATTTCAATCATAGCTTAATCCTACGTTTAACTGAGTTTATTTCACATTGTGATCTCAGATTAAAATATTAAATGTATTTTAGGTTGATAGTAAAAATATAACTTCCCCTCTTTCCCCTGACGGCCTATCACAGAATGAAAATTAATAAAATGATATTTAAAAATCGTTTAAAAATGTATAAAACTGTAACCAACAACAAGAAAATTTTAATTAAAAAAAGAATTATTTCACCTTGCCTTACCTCACAAGTCAACCAAGTCAGTTTTTTAACTGAAAAACACAAAACTGATTTGAACCGGGCTAGGGTTTAAGCTTAGATTAAGCAAACATTGAAAGACCGGTGTTATAATGTAATGTTAAATAAACAATGCGATTCTTTAAGCTGTTCAAGACTCAGAGCTGAACACAAATACGCTGTAATAATATCGTAAGTTAATGAGTATCAAATCGTTTAACTTAGTCACACTGGATGGTACGATTCACCCCTACCTTCCTTGGATCAGTACGTAATACCACTCTTTCTATTATGAAACCAAAATACCTTAAATTGTTTTTACAAAACCCGCATTTGCTAAAGTTCAATGACAGCTTCTCTCAATTTCTCAAACATATGCAACAAATCTCATTCGGGTCCAAATAGAGATCCCATGAGTTTCTGTTAAGTTTAAGCTACGTTATTTAATCCAAAAGACATAACTATAAATTCAAACAACCCACGCAAAGAGATGACAAATGCAGTCTTTTGCAGAACTTCGGGAACAGTAGAATCTTTTAAAAAAACTTTTCAGATTAATTGAGGACAGGTACATAGCGTCTCTGATTTTATTCAGAATATTGTCTACAATTGGCAGTAGATACGCATCTCTTTTCGTAACTTAGTTTAGCCTGCTGCCGTCAAAACAAAAGCGATAGTCTCTACTAAACTTCCTTGCCATTAGTACCATTATGTGTTAATGCATGGTATTTTGGCTTAATAGGCTTTGTAATCCCAACATCAATACATGCCTAATTTTATCAGTTATTTCCAAATTTGTCGTGCTTAGTTTTGAAAACTCAGTCACCACTTGGTCCAAATGTAATTTTCTTTAAAGATAACTGACAATACTAGATATTTTATTCAAATACGTATTGCTAAAATCAATAGCAAAACAGTTCTTGCCAACTTCTCCTAAGCTCCAAGTGCTACTTTTGAAGTGTCAAATTCTCAAATAACATCCATTCCTAAAAGAAACTGATCTTCAATTTCTGGAATAACTGAAACCTGTACAACTAATTTTATATAATTAATTGTCAAGGAAAGGTGAACGAAACCTATAACTTCTTTTTCAGAACCGTCTTCAACAAACTTGACTCACTGTTATGCAAGGTTCTCAACCCTAATTTGCTAATAAACGGTATTCCCTTACCGCCTACACACAAAAAATTAGCTCCTGTGTAAATTCTAATCAAAAAATATTAACTTATATATACACAATTATCGTTGAGCCTTTCAACAAAAACTGAGCAAAACAGATAAACTAACTTTTACTCGAATTTTGTTACTTACTATTGCATTAACAAGACTATTCTTAGAACTGCACACGTCTTATGTACTGTTGGAACTCTACTGCCCGTTTCCCTGATTTTGGACAATTTCCCCTAAGAATGTTATTTCACATTTCTTGTGCAAGTGTCCAATCTTCTTGCAGTTCCAACACATTATAATCTTGAACAAATGTATTCTGACTTGAAGAGTCGGTTGCATAACAAAGATTTGGTACTCGGCTTACATGGCAACTTGTTTGTTTCTTTCAGTTTAGCATTGCCAGTTTTCCTGTTTGGCTTTAAAAACTAAGATCTTTTCAATTTTTTTGAGCAACAAACCGTAACAATGTCCGACACAACGTAGAATAATAACAGTGACAACCCCTGTAATACTCCGGATCACAAATAGTCCTTTGATGACAACACTTGCAACGGAATGGTTGACGAGACAAATTTTCATCTGCGCACTGACAACTGCACCGCTTCCTAATGCGTGGATTGTTTCCAGACTGGAAAGACGGTGACAATAGACGCTCAACGTAGAACAAACAGAGGCATGGTGCTTCTACAACCTAAAACACTACCACAAGTGAAAAAGAAAAAACCAAAAATTCATAGCAAAAAAATCTTGGAGCTTGTCAGAATTAACCACTTCTATTTACAAACCGAAAGAACCAACAGAGAGTATTTGGAGCCTATTTTGGGCAACAATTGCTGTAAAAAAATTTTGCGTTTTATTTACATTTGATTAGTTAATATATAAATCATGTTTTGTAAATTTTAAGAAAAGTAGACACATTATTCTGATACCCAATATCAACACTTGTACCTGTATGTTGGCCATGCTTGTACTAAACCATTTCATTGTTGTCGGTTAAAATAGTACCAAAGCAAGTTGATGAAAAAACTTTTGTAGAGACTACAAAATTTATGCAACAACGCAACTTAATATACATCTTAGACAGTCTTACACAATAAGAGTAACTTAAAATAAGATTAATTAATTGACCAATTAATTGCGACAGAATCTTGAAAACTGTGCAAAATAATTATAGTAAATTTAATTTTTATGTTGGCATTCTTGATCGCATATACTCGATTTCATTTCAAACGGTGTTAAGGAGAACTCAAGTCATAATGATTGACATCTTAAGATGTAAAGCCAACTTAACAAATGTGAGATGTAACTTTGTTTAGTGCAAAGTTTTATTGTCTTAAAATATAAGCAAGTTTAAATTGCATTGGTGTAACTAAACACAAATGCACAAATTGAATCTGACCGTTACCAAATCCAACTTATCTTAAAATCTTGTTAGATACCAGTTGCAAACAAAGACATCGCCAAGACAACAATAACAAAAAATTGTGTTACGATTATGGCAATTGTATAATTTTTTTTTTTATATTTCCAATAAGTGTATATTTAGTTGCCTACAACGTAAACCTCAATTTTTCTTGCTCTCACTGTACACAGCAACAGAATATCTAGTATTATTATATAGTTATTATTTTATAATAAACGTAGCTAACACTAACTCATTATTAGAAACATATTTATTTAAAAAATATAACAAATTAAATTACTTAGTTTGTATGTATGCTTAGTATTATTTTTTATATATTGACACGTTTTATATAAGCAGAAAATTATTGTCGTTTCCTTTTTCAATAAATAATTAATTATCCTCTAATTACAGAATAATAGCAATGTAATTAATATTAAAAATGCCGACTTTTGATGTTTTAATTTTACGATTTTACTACAATGAAAAAGTTGCATAAAATTAAATAAACACAATCAGCATAATTAAACAAGCATACTTTTACGATAGAATCATAAAAAAATATGCATATTTTATCTCTGGCAATAAAATTTAAGGAAACCACATTCTTACTTTTACGAACTCATCAACTTTTCGGGATGGCACAAGTCCTTTATAAGAAACTTTAAATTATTTTTTAAGTTCTTAATATAATCATTGTATTATTTAGAAAACATTAAAATTACAAATTAAACCATATCAGAAAACGTTTACTTGTGAAATCTTGTTGCACAGAACAGTTTGATGGTGAAATAAGTTTACTCTTCATTAAACTAAATTTAATTAAATTTGTAATAGTAATATCCCTAAACTAATGAATTTTTGCTTTTACTGAGATGTTAAAAAACTAAGAGTTGAAATAACTTTATTATAAAGCTGTGTCCAGATATGACCAAACCCTAATTAGGCGTGGTTTGTAACATCGCACCAAAGCTACATATAAGTCAAAAATCTCAATCAAACTAGAGTAAGTATTTTTACGGATAATGATTTGCATCGACAAATTTAACTGTAAACGTACACGCAAATTGCCGTGCATTATATTGTAATAATAAATATTGAATCGCCAAAAAGGTACAAATCAAGGTTCAGTACGGGGTTTGAATCATATCTGAACACAGCTTAAAACAAAACAGTAGGCTGAAGTGCTAAAAAAGATCAAATCGTTATCTTATACTGCACGTATTAATTGATTTGTAGAAACTTAACCTGACAACAAACACCATTACTATAAAGGGTGACTATTTTCTTGAAATTTCAATGCGGGACGGAACAAGGTGTAAATTCCTAAAAGTCATATGCAGCAGTTGCTCATTCCAATGCATATTCGTTTTATTGTCCGTATAAAAAAAATCTACTTTTTGGCTATATATTTCTTTATGATTGACAAAAAACATTCTGTAACAAACTCGTATACTAAATTCTAATAAACCCAGAAGTTAATATTTGAAATTACCTTTCAAGATCTATTCAATGAAATTGGCTGGAAATATTATTTGCAGGGCACAAAAATAACAGTTTTTCATTTTCGTTGTCTATTCATTATTTATTAAAATTATTATCCATAGATTAATTCCTATTTAACCCTGGAACGACAACATGGCGTCGCCGGCGACCGGCGAAATCTAAAATTGCAATTTGCGCACGCGTAAAATTTTATTTGACATTGTGCGTCTCAGTACCTTCCTGTGTTATTGTGTGGAGTGTTATAGTGACAGGTGGATGTTGTGTAGTTTTTGTAACCTAAAAAAAGTGCTATTCGGGTCGGATACGACGCCACGTTGTTGTTTACGTTATATAATATTTGTTGGTATATATATGCGGAAATAGGTTTTTATTTTGTATTTATATGAAAATTAATTTATTTTAGATCATAAACATTGAAAGAATGGATAGAAAACGCAAGTTGACTGAAAGTGAGTTAGAAAAAATTGCACAAGAAATTCTAGACGGCCGACACATTGATGAAGATGATAATATTAGTGAGGGCGAAGAAAGCGAGAATGAAGATTTAGTAATAAATGACGATGTGGAAGATGACGAGTTTGATGCAATTGAAACAGAGGTAACTGATGAAAATAATTTAATAGATGCCAACAGGCAGTCTACGAGCCGCTGTCCGTCTGAAATGAAAAGAGTAGTGTATTCAAAAAATGGACATAAATGGTATTTGCATAGTTTCCATGCTAAAAATACAAGAACTTCTGAGAAAAATTTAGTGCTACACTTACCTGGACCAAAGAATTCTGCCCGAAATTTAACAGATGCCCGAAAAATATGGAGTTTATTTTTTACTGAGGAGATTCTAGATATAATTGTTAAATACACCAACCAAAAAATCGAAATTAGTAAAGAACATTACAAGAGAGAACAACGTTATATTGGCGAAACTAACAAAGTTGAAATTTGTGCGTTATTTGGTCTTTTATACCTCAGCGGCGTTATGAAAAACGCCCATCTTACGTTGACTGATATATGGTCACCACAGTTTGGTCCGCCAATTTTTAGGGCAACTATGTCTAAAAATCGTTTTGCATTTTTAATCAGTTGTTTGAGGTTCGACGACAAAACAACGAGAGAAGAAAGGAAAGAAAAAGACAAATTGGCTGCTATTCGAGAAATTTTTGAATGTCGTTGTAGAGAAAACTATACTCCATCAGAATATGTTACGGTGGATGAAACTTTGTTAAGCTTTAGGGGTAGATGCCCCTTTAAAATGTACATTCCGAGTAAACCTGATAAATATGGTTTGAAATTAGTTACCATGTGCGACTCCAAAACATTTTATATGTGTTCGGCAAAGCCATATATTGGAAAAGAGGTAAGAGACCAAAAATATTCCATTCCAACACAGTATGTCTTATATCTGACCGAATCAATACATGGCACAAACCGTAACGTTACAATGGATAATTGGTTCAGCTCTCATGAAGTCGCAGAAAAATTGTTAGAAAAAAAATTAACTATGGTCGGAACAATGCGCAAAAATAAACCGACCATACCACAGCAACTACTGTCTACAAAAGGGAAGGTTGTCAATACCTCAATGTTTGCATATGACAAAACAATGACTTTAGTTTCATATATTCCAAAAAAAAATAAAACTGTCATTCTTTTATCGACGATGCATACACAAGGAGATATAGATGATCAAACAAAAAAACCAGAAATAATTATGTTTTATAATAAAACAAAAGGCGGAGTGGATACGTTCGATCAACTTTGCCATTTGACTACAGTTTCAAGAAAAACTCGCAGATGGCCACTGAGAATATTTTATGGTATTATTGATATTGCAGGAGTGAATTCATATGTAATTTATAAATGTAATGAGACTAGTGGAACTGGGTTCAGCCGTAGAGCTTTTTTAAAGAATCTCACTTTCTCTTTAGTTGAAGATCACCTCAAAGAGAGAATGAATAACGGTCGATTACCAAGAGAAATGAGAGCTAGCATTCGCCAGATTTTACAATGCAAAGAAGAAGAAGTTTTACAAAGAGTTGAGCGTCCATTAGGTCGTTGCGAATATTGCCCTCGCATAAAAAACCGAAAAGCACAAAATAAATGTGAACATTGCGGTAAAAATGTTTGTGCACAACATCGGCTGGCCATTTGTATGGACTGCAAGTAAAACACAAACATTGCCAAAAAAGTGATAAATTGGAGTTTTATTAACACATTATACATAAAATTTAATTAATAAAAAAATGTTAAAAAAAGTTTTATTACTTTAAACAAATTAGTCGTTATTTTCACATATTTGCTTTGTTTCTTTTTTGTACCCTGTAGACAAAATAAGATCTAATTCTAACATTAAGTGCTGATTACTAATGAATTGAACTATGTTTATTGATAATTAGATCTATTAATTACTTAACCATAGATACGATATTACCCTTTTAGTATGGCGTCCTATACGACGCCACGTTGGTACTAATGGAACTCAAAACTCACGTTGTTGTTCTAGGGTTAAATCAATAAACAATGAGTAATCTATAATTTAATATTAACATAAAGTACAAATTATAACACTTTCACACAAATGATCGAATTTATTGTCTCGAAAAACCCTAATCAAACCAACATACCCACTTTTTTATTCATCTTCCCAGTAGTACAGCTGCCAGTGGAATGTAAGTATTGCAACATAAACAAACTGTATACTTATTCCAATACGCATATCATATTAAAGCGATACGCATTCATTCAGAAAAAAATTGTTTTGGTCCGGCATGGTTCAATAATTTTCGGCTGATTTATAGCGCGTTATGTATGCGTGTGACTTTCAATGAATGAATGCGTGTGTCTTAACTTAAGGCGAGTAACATTCCGTTGAGATTATTAGACCAGTCTCAAGGTTAACTTTACTATCTGGCGGGAAAAATTGTATCGTTGCGTTGTAAAAATATACGTTTTCTTTAATTACCAACCTGCACCATTCTAATCAGATAAAGTGACATAATCACCACAAAAGGCGTCAAAGCGTGAAGTTTCCTGTCTTTGAGTTAGCTTGTTAGTAGACAATTTTTAATTTTTGCATTTATCATATTTATACACGTTACACAAATATAATTTATCTGCTTCTCATGATTCAAACAATGTAATTGTCATGCTTTTTGAATAAATATTTGATTGAATGGCCTCGCGGTTTGATGATCAAATTTTTAATTGACAGTTTTAGCGATTATATGGAATCAATATTGGGTCAAATTTGATTGTAATGTTAGTTAGTTAAAGAACAAGTCAATAAAATAGTAAATATTTTATAATTGATTTAAATTGATTATACAAATTTGGTTATATTCAGTTTGATTGTAAATGTAGAAAAAGTAGAAAAAGTAACATGATAGAAAATTTATTTATTTTAATTTACATTTCTTATAGTATGTTTTTCAATAAAATTACACGTTTGATAGTTATCTATTGATTGACACGAGCTAACAAATGTCTGAGATTCACTTATATTATAACCTAGCAAGTTGTCGATTGAACTTGGGTAGATGGATAGATTCAAGATTTGTTATTGAAAAAAATTGATTAATGCTTATGTGTTGCTAGTTTTGCCTAGTTTTATTTAATTGCCAAAACATGAATAGTAAATTTAAATTTGTTGCTGACATTTACTAAAACACATATAGAACTTAATTATAATTGTATAGAAGATACGGTAAACGCTATAACCAATGTGACTTTAAAAAAATCACAAATTTTGGAAGCAGATTTATATTCAAGGGTGGCATTTCTTCAGAGGCTTGCACTGCATTGTAGTTATAAAGGATGATAAGTAAAAATTTGGACTGAGTTGACCTAGCTTAAAAACTCAATTAAAACAATGAACCAATGTTGCCTTTAACACAAAACAATGTACCTAATTGATGTTTAGTTTTGTGTCAAGTTGCAATTTTAAATTTTCATTAATTGTTAGAACGCCGACAAAACAAAAAACTGTGCGGGAGAGGATATGATATAATGAGAATATGAATTAGAGGGAAATTGTATACTGTTAGACATTTTTTGGAAAAGAAAATCTATAGAAACACTACCTACAATATTTTGTACAAACAAACAACTGAAGATAAAGGTTTGTTGCGGTAGAAAAGCTTAAAAAAACGTAAAATGAAAATAGAATGGTTAAAAAGACAAAATGAACCAACGCAAAACTGCAAAAAGTTTGAATTGCTCAGAACCATATGTCTATCAAACAATTAAAAGAGTTGGCATTAAGTGCAGAAAAAAGCAAAGGTCTCCAGATTACATCTAAGAACAGATTACAATGGTTAAATCTTAGTGTCGGTAAATGCTTAGAAATTATTAAGAAAAAAAAGTTTAATTTTGAACGACAAAAGTTATTTCCCGTTTAGTCGTTTGCAAATGTCTGAAAATAACATATTTTACACAAACAACATTTCAAAGACAAGTTTTAATATATAATATATAATATAAAATTAAAAAAAAAATAAAAAGTTATGTTGTACATTTTACATTGTAATGTTCAAAACGAGCATTTTTTAACCTTGGTTTAAACTAAATAGTCATGTCATTAAAAAAAAAATCTATAAAAAACATTGTTTGAAAAAAGTCTTGCTTCCATTCATTAAAAAAACATAATTCTGACGGACATTACATCTATTGGCCCAACAAGACGTCTTCTCATTACTCTAAAAAAAACACTAGAATTTCTGACAACTAACAATATACCTGTGCCAAAAAACAAAAATCCTACAAATCTGCCGCAATGTCGTCTAATTGAAAATTTCTTTGAATCTAAGTACTCTATTGTATAAAAGTAATTACAAAGCACGTACTAATAAAAATGTGTATTAGAAATTCAACAAAAAAACTGCGCACGGTAACCAACTCGACCTTTTTTTGCGGTCCAATAATATATTTTTAAAATGTTACTTATTGTTTCAATATCACTTTGTCTCTAAAAGTCCAAATTTTTACTTATCACCTAGATAACAATTGTATTATTTTCTAATTACTGCAAGTTGAAAAAAGTATTTAATTTATTTTTTAATATATAAAGAATCATAATATTACTATAACTAATAAGATATAAAATCACAATTTATTTTGTTAGCGTATTTGGGACCTAAAAACTATTTGCTAAGTGAAAAATACCACAAAAATTGTGCCATTAATACACCAAATCTGACCGATATGACACATATCGGCTTAAAAAACAATGCGCAAAGATTTTTTGAATTTTTTATGTTGTTCTTAGGTAACTTTTTGGAAATATCCTCCAGGTGTAAAAAGCCTTGGATCTGTTTTAGTGGTTTCTTGTTATAGGGACTTCCAGATGCAACTTGGGAGTTGATCTTTAATTAAAACTTTAATTGTGACTCTGCCTGCAATCTCGTTTTCTCCAACTGATTTAGAATATGTGTGCGCTAAAGAATAGTTGTGGCGTTTCCGTAAGATATTTCCGCAAGCACATCCCGACTTCACTGGGCTGCAGGGTAGATGGTGCTTAATTCTGTTGACACGCTGGCAAGTAAGAAGGCTACCCTGGAGTTTGCTAGTTGATGCGACCAGTGCGTTGGCTATTTTTTAGACCCAAATATTAGATGGTCCTCACTTTGATTTGGTGTTGTTGTTACATTACCATGTACCAAGATTGTTAGAATTTTTTTCGTAATTTGCAATTTGATTATAGAGATGTACATTCATTTTTTTTCCGGTGCAACCTGCCGCTGTTTTACCAAAGATTTAGAACTAACAAGTTTTTTGTCAATCCCGGCTTTGTTTAGGATGAACCGCACGTGCAATTTGTAGGTACGTCTTTTATCAAAAGTGATACTCAAATACTTGGACTACAAAATAGGAACGTCGTTAAGAAAGACGTTTTTAAACGGAATCGTGCATCGCCATGAGAAGAAAACAGCATTGTATTGGGTTTACTTTCGCTTTTCGTCAGTCATTTAACCAGTTTAAAAATCACTGGTAGCTGTATGGTAACCGCTTTTAGTAATCTAGAGCTGTATTATCAGCATATTGAGTCATTTTAACATTGTTCTTCTAGTCCAAAAGCACGTCGGCAACAAATAAGTTAATTAACATCGGCAAAAAAACGGAGCCTTCAGGAACTTATGCCGTGAGGTAAAAACTTGTTTTAGAAGTTTAGGAGAATTGCCACAGTTCTGCGGTTTAGATATAAAACTATCAACTTTATAAGACGCATAAAAAAAATTGTGCAGTTTTAGAAGTAGGTCTTTGTGCCAGACTTTTTTTTACGTACAAAAAGACTCCTCCCTTGTTTTTTTTTTGGTCTAAAACTTTTGATAATGTAGTCAGTCATTCGGTTTATCTAATAGACTACATATTAGTCCCATCAAAACCAATTTTGGTGAATGGGGAAAAGATAGTTAAATCCCGTGTGGTCATGCCCAAGATCACCCTCCCTACAACCTTACTTAATGTGTATAGAAGACTGATTGGCTGATAGTTTTAAGAAAACTTTTTGTTGTTGTTGATGTGAGAGCCTTTTCAAGCTTTTAAAAAGTGCCTGGTGCAAAGAATTGCATGGGCCATTAAAGCTTTCTTCGAAATAGATTTGAGTGTTTTGTTCGAAATTCTGTCAGAGCCGAGAGCAAATTAAATTTTCAGTTTTGAGATCATTTCTTTGATTCGAGAAGGTCGAATGCTATTTAACAGTGTATCGTCGTCAATGTCCTTTAAGAAATTAATGACTTTTTTGCAAGAGTACATAAATAATGTACGATTTCGAATTTTGAAAATCCTAACTTAACTCTAGAGAATTTTCGGGTTTAGTCGCCGCGCCCTGATGGGATGCCGCTAGTAGTATTGATATAGAAAAATATTAATAGCGAACATTACATACTGAAAAATGGTGAATCTTTTCGTCTAGAAAAAATTGACACGTACAGCGCCGTTTTTAAATTAACATTGGTTCTTATGAAAAAAAAATTATGACGTTATGACATTTAAACGATAAGTTTTTCAATTAACTGTTATTTTAAAATATAAAGTGCATACATTAATAATTTCGAGAAAAGATTAAAAGTTATATTTAACACGCAAATAAATAATTAAACCAAACAAAAATTCTACTGTTTTTAGCAAAACACTATAAAATGTCATAAATTCTCCAGCTTTCAACATCTCTGTCTGTGATCGCATTGGTTAGAATCAACAAAGCAATCGCGCACCATTAACTAGCCTAAAAGTTATTAATAATTAAAGATTATACCCTTTCCCATAGTAGGTAGCGCGCTCCTGGATTATTGTTTACTTTTTATCTCCACAATGCTGTAGCTTTATGATTAATTTTTTAATGTTATATCTTTTATAATTTTGTAGTTTTTTCAAAGCATTTTAGTTTTTATTTTATGAATAAATTTTATTTGATCAAAAAGACACACCGAAACACTCTAAAAAGAACCGCAACTACACATGCATATTAGTAAATAAAATGCTTAATAAAATTAACTAAGGTTTGATCAATATAATTAATAAAAACTAATAATATTTTGTATTGACATAACATTCAATTTGAATAATAAATTTGATTGTTGTCTTTTATTCATAATAAAATATAAATAAATATAGGATAGTTAAAAAAGCTTTAAAATAGTTTTCAAGCTATACTATTAATATAATATTTTTACCTGTTCACGTATATTGAATACTATAATCGTAATAATTGTACCTAATGATTTAGTTCTTTACTTTCTAACACCGGGTAAATTTGGCTGATGTAATATGTACCTCTAGTGGCATCAGACAGTCTGATGCAATATTGGGGTTGTTGTCATATATTAATTATGTTGTTTGTCTCGTTTACATTAATAAAAATATATTTTTCATAAATTACAATTTAATCAATTATTTTATATTATAACATTTACAATAGATTTCAGTCGGTATAATATATATAATTTTATGACATATAAAAATAATAAAATAATTGATTTAAATATTTAGATTATTTTTAAATTACATGTTTCAGAAAGTATTATTTAATTTTAACCGTAATGCCATCTGGCAACTATTTTAATTCTACGCTACATAATGTATTTCAATTTTTTATATTAGTTGCGGTATCGCTTAAACAATTTGCGGAATGTCTTGTACATATGATAGTTTAGTATGTAAGCATTTCTACTATGAATCATTTGTATAAATATGTAGTACAGTATAAAATGTATGCAATATTATGAAAAGGTCTTAAAGTAACGTTTAAAAAAAAATTGTTGTGCAGTAAAATAATATTGCTAAATGCAATTTAATCCACCATTTTTATAAGGTATATTGGCTGATTATCTGAGTATTAGTAAAAGTAAACATAAAATACAAAAAATATCAAGCCATGAATGTGATAAAAATTACAATAACAGATATATTAAATAAGAAAAAAAAAAAGAAAGATACAATTTCTGGTTTCTAGTATTTGAATGAGCATTGGGACCTCTAATATTTATTTCTAAAAGTACGTAATGTGTTAAGTCTTTGAGTTAAGACATATAAGAACTCTTAAAAGAATAGATAGGTCACCACATACTTCATGCATTATAGATTGGGTATGATTAATTAACTGTTAGTGGATGTTAGAAACTAATGTCCATTGTCCATTACATTTTAAACAGTTATTCATTATTCAAAATGTTAATAAACTTAAAAACATTTTTTTTTTTTAATTTATTTGTTACTATATAGCATATTGTGCATTCAAACCAACAAAAGATAGGATTGAAACTTGTGTGTACTAATATGTTTTTTAGGTAGTAATATGTTTAATTAAGATAAATAATTATGAGTGAAAATTTACATTTCCTGATTGGTATTTAGACTGTAATTGTATCGTTCATATCTTTTGTTGAATGCACTGTAACTAGCAGTGATTACAAACTGAATTAGCTAATACTTTAATAATATTTGGTCCTTCAAACCGGATATGTAAGATATCCAAAGTCAACTAAAAGCATTAAAACATAAATAAAAACAGTAAAGCAAGACTTAAAATAGTAAAATTTGGCAAAAAAAAACAGTTCAAATTGTCAAATAAGATTGTATCAGCTGATCCAGAATTATATGCAAGTGTATTTGTTGACATATTATTTAAGTTTGACCACACCAGGTTAATTGTGCCCAGAGCTAATTGAGGAGATGAAAAACGTTTAAGTATAACAATATAAATAGTACAATATTAAAAAAAACGCTTGAAATTTAAAATTTAAGTATAAAGTGACGGATTTAGAAATTTTATCTTACAAACCTTTTTAAATCATATTCTATTCATATTTTTCTGTTAATACATAATAACATAAACTTTGCATTAGAACTTAATTTATACTTTATACTAAAAATGCATGAAAAAACTGTTTAGAGAAGCGGTTTAATAAAAACTAGCAAAGACATATTAATAATAAAACTACAGTATATAAAAAAATAGATTCAAAACATCAAGTTGAAAAGCAATGTCATAGTTTAGAAATAAAGTTTTTTAAATATCCTGAAATTAAACATAAATATATTTTATTGTATAAATTTAATTTTCAAGAATTGGTAAGTAATCAAGTCTCAATTAAAAAGCCTGAAAAGCCCAACTTTAGATCTTTTCAAAACCGTTTGATGATAATTTATTTTTAAGATAAATAGCAACATTAATGCAAAGCGCCAGTAAATAATATATTAGCTCAATGCGTTGTAATTAAAAAAAAAATATTTGAAATGCCACCTGGTTTTAAATAATTTTTATACTCACAATCAATTAGTCATCTATTTTGCTTTGCAAGTATATTTTTTTATTAATAAACACTATTTTTGTTAAGTAGTAATTATACATTTAAAATTATTACTTAAAGTAAGTGCATTGCTTAGGTTTGATTTGCAGTATTTAGAGAAAGTTTTATTGCCGTATTTATTCAAATTCCACACCTTCTAATCTCATTTTCGCAATGAAATAGAGTTGATAAACTAAAATTTAAATAAATAAAACAAAAAACCAAACAATAGATTTTTTGTCAATAATAATGTTTTAACTTGCATTGATTTGAAGTTAAAATATAAAATACAAAATTCTATTATATACATATAATTAAAAATAAACTAATCAATAAATATAAAGTTATTGATTAAATTGCAACATGTTATGTCAAAATTGTAATTATGTTATATTATATAAACATTTTGTAAGTAGCAATCTTTAATCAAATTGATTAATTAAATTGGCATAGATTAATATTATTGTTAAATAAATGATCAAAATAATATATTAATAGGCACAATTATTGAATGTTTGTTTAAATAAAATGTGTAACTTACCTTTCTGAAAATTGTTGCTCCAAATGTTTGCGATAGCAAAAAGCACACCAACAGAATACAAATCTTCATCGAAGTCATCTTTAAAAATCCGTTTAAACGTTACACTTAATTAATACACAAAATGAAAATTTGTTTGATAAATTATATTATATAATGCAAAATATACACGGTGGAGCTATGCACGAAAACGCACGTGGTTAATGAGCACGGTGCACAGATAGCTTACTTATATAGAGAAGTTGCAGAGGTGCGTGCGCAACGACCGCTTTGAGAAAAAGGAATAGTATGTGCCGGCAGAAATTCATGGGAAAAGCTCGAACGTTATTAGCAGTTCATTGGAAATAGGACGGCTTTCCGATTGGATTCCCTGAATTGATTCGTAGACACATTCTATATCACAATTAAATACTCAGTGGTTGGATATTACATATTTTATTAACATATGGCTACTTATTTATTAAGTGTTCATTTAATAAAGCACAATTACTAAGCTAAAACAATTTAATAATATGTTATTAACTATTTCATAGGTTCATCAATACTGGCATCATTTTATTTTATATTATGAATGAATGAAGCTATCTGAAAATTATCTAAAAGGCCAATTGTCAATATATAATAAATAAAATGTTAATTATTATAATATCAGCTTGTAGTTTACATATTGCAAAAATAATATGTATATGTATTTGTTATTTATTGATAATTTAATAAAATCAATCATTCTTTTTGCCATATGTATTACAAAAAATAATATTATATCTATTAAACAACTTTAGATTAGTTGAGACAATAGTATTTAAAAAAAACACAATAATTGTTTTTGATTAATTATTCATTAATTTTCAATAATTACTAATTTAAATTGCATATTTTTAATTATTTATAATTTTGAATGATGATGAAAAATAAAACATATATAACACCATGAAACATGTATGAAATCTTAAATTAACGACTGCTTAATATCAATTTTAATAATAATAATTTGTTTTTTTTTAATGTTTTTAAATTGTTAGTACATTGATTCTCACCAAAAGTTTCCCAAAGTTGGCTTACCTGTAATAAAAAAATTATTATTAATACATTATAATGTTATTATAAAAAAATAGTAAACAATATAAAAATTTAATCTTAATTCAAATTTTTACTCAGATTTTACCTTGTGTCAAAAATCAAATACATACAATTGTTTCGGTTTTATAAAACTTGTCAGTGTGCTTCCAAATTATGGACTTGAGTAAATAATTGTAATTTTACACACCATAACAAAAGATATATGTAAATTAATAATTGGTACCACAAAATTATTTATTTAAAAAAACACTGATGGGGTTCTTAAAAACAATAGCATGTGCTTCACGTTTGAATGTTTTCATTATTAAATTAAGTTTGAATAAATGATTTAGTTTTCATAATTAATTAACTTTAAAATTATTATATTGTCTATTGTTAATAATAATTAAGTACTAGCACACAAACATTTGACTCATTATTAATCCTCAGAGTTAAGTGGTTAAAATCATAATTGAAACCACAAATTTTTTACCAAACCGGCAAAACTAACCAAATTCTTCTCAAACTAAAATAACCTCTTAGATTAACCATTATCATTTAAGTATCAATTGATTCAAAAATTTTAGATTATTTTCATACCATAATGAGAAGAATTGAAGATCTTTATTAATGCAGATCAAAAACAGTTATGATTCAAAATGTTAATCAGAATATAGTATAGATTAAAGCAATCTAAATATTTATTATTAACTTTGGTTATAGTAAAAAAAAGGATGTGAGGTTTTCTATGTTAAAAAAAAGTAATGAACAAAATAAAAAAAAAACTAAACCACAAATATTTTTTTTTGTTAGGTTGATTAAAGCCTTGTTTTCCAAATACAATTCTATCAAACTATGTTTGTCATCGGTCTGCCAACTCGAAAATTAGTGCTTTACTTGCTTTTCTACCCACGGAAGACTATACTTTGTATTCATTAGATTCAGTCCAAGCATCTAATAAAATTGTACTCGTGTTGATCTTTTTGATGATTTATCCCAAATTAGATTCTACCTGATTATCCAAATGAGAGGCTATTTTATGTGCAGAATTAATTAACCAAAAAAAGCCATCATAATATTAGCGCGTTTTATTCCTGCCATCGAGTCGAGATTAATATATTGTTTTTTGTACATTATAGGTTTTACATTCGTAAAAAGATCATAGTTTGCCTACTTGATAATTTTTTAATTGCATGAACTGTTGTAAGTTCTAGTGAGTAAATTTGTAGTTTTCCCAATGTTTTCAAATTTGTTTTTAATAATAAATGCAGAAAGAAAATTAAGAAAGATTGTTTGTAGTAGTAAATTTAATCTTAAATATAGTTTTAATTTTAAATTTAATTCTCTTTTTTTTTGGGGTTTCAAAAGCATTAGATTTTAAATGTTAATAAATCTAAAAAAAATAGACTGACAATATTTTAAGAACAATTTAAAGATCTTTAACTGCATTTAAAATGCTTTGAAGAATCTAATGTAGACTATTAATATATTCTTAAAACTTTAAATAATTAAAGATTTTGCAAAAAATACCAGTTTTAGAAAATTTTGAAAAACATTTGGAAAACTTTAAAGATATAAACAGCCTTAAAAAACTCTAACACAAATTTTACTTAACAATGCCTAAGAACACTAAAAAGTTTAACAAAATTTGAAGTAAAATGAAAAACTTTAACTATAAGCAAATAAATGCCTGAAAGATTATTAACAGCTTTTGGATATATTTAATTAGTTTCAGAAGCTTTTTACAAACATCATAAATTTTGTTGCAAAAGACTCTCATGGAATTTAAAACCTAGAAAGCTTTACGAGCTCTAAAAAAGAAGTTTTTACAAAATTAAGAATTTTAGTCATAAAAAAAGTGTACAACTTGCAAAAAGTTTCCATATATTGTAATTTTTCTTTTATTTATTGTAGTCGTAGAAAAAAATAATGTACAACTTACACAAAATGTCCTATAACGCAGCACTTCTTAAAAACTCGCAAAACAACGTCTATATATGTGGCAAATAAATTGTAGTTAGTGGTTTTTGCTAGCATTGTTTATAACAGTCAATGTATTATAAGTTTTACTAAGAAATCTCATTTTAATTATAAAAAAACATTTTTTTATTTTGAAAGTCTCTAGGAGAGCCAAAACTAGTAATGTATTCGTAAGAATAAATTTGTTATAAAAAACATAGTAAATTGTTTTATTATTTCATAAACATAAATTATCACGTAGTAGAGGTCATAACCATCTATTATATTATTAATTTATTTATTCTTGGGTAGTACAATTTTTTTAATTTAAATTTAAAAAGTACAAACTCTGCTCTCTATTTGTGAGAAATGATATCCAGTAAATGTTCACCTTAAATCTGTCTGCAAAGAGTCATTCTTTTAAATAAGTTATGCAAGACATTTTTGCACAATCAGCTCTATCTGGCAAATAATAACTCAAATATTGTCTTTGAAGGCTGAAATTGTTTACAAAGCATTAGCACAGACATTTGCTTTACGTAACCCCTCCCCAAAAAAAACTAGCATAGTTAAATTGCTCAATCTGGGAAGCCAATGTTAGAGTTTTGAAAATTAATGCAAAAAGGAAATTTCTAGTGTACCACAGCAATTGTTTTACAGCTTGTGTGGCTCGTAGCGCCATCCTGATAAAAATAAAAATTGTCTAACATAAGCCAAAAAAGTCAGTTACCATTCGACGGTAGCAATCCGTATCGATTGTAATCGCAGCACCTTTGTCGTCTTCAAAAACGTAAGGTTCAATGTCTCCGCCTACCCAAAATGGGCACCAAACAGTAATTTGTTGGAGATAAAAAGATTTATTAACTATTATTCTAAAATTTTTAGAACCCCAGGTGCAGCAGTTCTGTCTATTTACGCACCCAAAAGTCAGAATTCTCTGCCTACATTTCCAGCACCCAAGAAACAAAAGTTTGGCTTGTTCATGCTCAGCTTGCTTCATTCCTGCGTTAGCTGAAGCAACTAATCTAAAATATTTATGCAGTATGCAACAAATACTAGACTGCAAAATCCGTAATTGCTGTGGACGTTTTGGGATAGACATGGGTTTTCTGCAACACCGTTAGTAACAGCTACAATGTTTTAAGCCAAACTGGCAATTTATATAAGTAACTTGACTAAAATGTTGCAACTAGCTTTACAATGGCTTTGAGGAAATGTGATTCATACCGACCAAAAACACCACAAACTGTTTCTGCAAAAGTTTTCATTATTTCTATACGTTGTTGGACCGTGTATTGTACCATTTTTTCAAATTGTACAATTTTTAATGACAAACGTCAAGGATTCAAAGTTGGCTATTTAACAAATCAAAAATGCCGCAAAATTTATATAAGATTTTTTAATGAAAACTCTATATATACGTTATTATTCAAGTACAAATATTGACAATGAGGTTATTAAAGAAGGTACTTTTGCAATGTGTATGTCGAGGTAGATTGACATTGCTTAGCATTGAGGCCACTAGGATATTTCACCGTTGTCTGAGATTATTTACATTTTGTATAATAATAATAATTCTTTATTAATGTATAGTAAAACCATTTACATTTACATCAAAATACAATTTTAATGATATGTCATATATGATTAAAATAATTAATATAAAAAGTAGTAAACAAACAGTATTAAAAGAATGATAAAAATATATAAAAAACATAATATAATAGAAAATACTGAACATTTAATCAATATGATTTAACTAAGCTCTAAACCTAGATTTAGAACAAATCAAATTAAAACTATTTGGTAAACAATTTTCAAATCTACAAATTCTACCAATCGGGTTGTGTAATCCATAATTAGTAAAATGTGTAAATTCAATAAATAACGACGACTGCCTAGTACGTCGTTCACTAATAGGATAGTAGAATGTAAGTAATCCAAGTAATTTAGGACAATCTACTTCAGACCAGTGCCGTAACTAGGGTAGCTCGGTTGGGGCGCAGAAAACCACCTAAACTTTATAATTTTAGAGGTTGAAGAGCGAAAAATTACGCTCTCGCATCGGGCGCATCAGAAGCTAGTTACGGCACTGCTTCAGACATCACTAGTTTACGCACAAATAAAAAATCTGATCTCTTGCGCCGAAATTGTATTGATGGTAAATTGTATAATAAAAAAAATTTAATTGCAATCAAAATTCACCAACAAAATACCTAATCTAAAAAGCAACAGACGCAAAAATTTGTTTTGGATGCGTTCAATATTCCGACTATGAATTTCATAAAAAGGGCACCATACTGACAAAGCATACTCTTAGTGAGAGCGCACCAAGGCACAGTAAAGTAGTTTAAGCGTACTTGGAGATAGATCAGCTGACATCCTATATAGAAACCCAAACATTTTTATAGCACGATTATACATGTAGCTAATATGTTCAACAAACGTAAGTTTGCTTAGCGTTCTATTAAAGCTGATTGCAAAACATTTATCAACATTAAACAAAAGACACAAATCATTTACAGAGTCTAAATCTTGTTGTAAAAAATTACAATCATTAGTAGATACAATTTTTCTATAAATTTTTAGATCATCTGCAAATAAAATAAATGATGATAAAGTAATACATTCAGAAAAATCATTGATAAAAAGCAAAAATTGAATTGGTTTGCCGTGAGATCCCTAAAGAACACCTGACGGAACTAAAACAGATTGTGAAAGAAAATGATTAATTTTTACACACTGCATCCGATTTTTCAAAGGCAAGACAACCAAGAAACTACAGCATTATAAAAACCTAAGGCACAAAGCTTAGCAATCAAAATAATGTGGCTCACACGATCAAAGGCTTTTGAAAAGTCGGTGTATATAGAGTCAACTTGAGCTCTAGATTCAAAAGCATTTAAAACCATAAGTTATTTTTGTAACACAGTAGATTAGTAAATGTGTTTCACGAAACCCATGGTGTTTGTTTACTAAGATACTTTTACAGATCCAATGTATTTGCCAAGTTATTATTTGATCAAATAATTTAGAGATAGCAGATTAAATGCAAATGCCTCTGTAGTTTGTAATATTATCTTTAGCACCAGATTTATGCAGAAGCGTAATATAACTTTGTTTCCATACCAGAAGAAATTTAGTTTCATTTAATGCAGCGTTGAAAAGTAAATGTAATGGTTTCGAAATTAAATAAATACAATTTTTTAAGAGCATAGATGGAATACCGTCAGGTCCAGTGTTAAGATTAGATTTAAGGTACTCCTTTTTTTGGCATTAATAACAACATCTATAATTACAATAAACAAAACTAAACTTTACTTTTCTATAAGTTTTCCTATCATTTAAATAAGTTTAATCAACTTTCTTGTTCATTCAAAATATTAAATACTTTGCTCTAACAAAGGTGAACTAAAAAAGTTTGTTTAAACTGCTTTTTTTCTCAATTTGGTTCTTCTTTTGCTATGTATTCTGGTGTACGTTTGTCTACTTGCAGAATCAATTTCAAATACCGTAGTTTTCCATCTCCACAAATTCTGCACCAAACAAAGCAATATATATATTTACCACGCTGTCAAATATTACCAACCTTTCATTTATATTTTCTTTGTCTTATACTCCGCAATTGCCTTATTATAATATCTGCTCTACTGATAATGCTTAAATTTTAATTTTTATAATTGTTGTTCTTTTCCAATATGTAAACCAAACATTTAAATCCTTATACTATCTCAATTTTGATGTCTTCTATCTAAATACTGGATTTACTTTTTTCCTTTACCTTTTCTAAATATCATCATTTTGGTATATATGTAAATCTATATTCTACAAAATTGACATTGACTAATTAAAATTTGGTCTTTCTATAGTAGCCGTAAGCAAAGAGTTTAACTGTTGTCGGATTATCTGAAAAAATGTGGTTTATTGTTGTGTTTGTTCAATCTTTGCTTTGATCTAAACCTTTAAATCCAATACGACAATCCAATGTAATAGTCTAGTTTATTTATTTAAGTTGTTTGTCTACACAACGATCATCATCTAAGATCTGCTATGTGCTGTATAAGAATTTTTTATACCAGATCAACAATTTTGTACTTGGCGCAACTGTTTGATTTGTCATTTAAATATGTTTTAGTCTGTCTGCTAAATTCAGACGTTGTAGTAAACAAACGTTTTTTGTCATGCATTTTTGTCATCAAATATAAATGTCCATCATCCAAAATTAAATTAAACGGTAAACAAACTCTTAGTGTCAAATTGCACCAAAAATTGTCTGCTCTGGTAAATACAGGCGGTAAGTTAAGTGTTTAGTACAATAGATTTAGAAGCGTTCTTATGTCATAATTAACTGGAATATTGTTTCTTTAAAATTTCTAAACTACAAATAAAAAATGTCCCAAAAAAATTGAACTTTTGGATAATCTAACCAAACTTATTTTATTTTGCATGTGAAGTCTACAGACTACAAAAATGTGCAGCAAATAAAAAACGTTTATAGATGTGCATTTTTTTAGCAGTTTCTGGTTCTATTGTACAGACAACTTGCAAGTTTTGTTTAACTTTTTGACGTAATCCAAATTTGTAAATTTGAAACCACCGTCTCAGTTTTTAATGTAAAATTGTTAGTACGGTTCGTACGTAGTGTTTGATTCAATAAAAAAAATGTTACAGTAAATAAACAAACACGTTACCACAAACTAAGAACATCAATTTGTTACCATTCTTTGTGAAAATGTGGACATCAAAAAAGATCTTTTCTACGTATAAAATTCAATCAACCCAAAAGCAGACTATAGATTTTGCTGTGAGTTTGTCAAAGAAATCTTAAAAAACAATGAGTAGGATTTTGCAATACAATTTAGCAATTTATCTTAGAAATTACGTTAACAGACAAAATTGTGGGAATTGGAGCCGTAACATCCACTCCGTGAAACTTTACGGTAGTGGCTTAACTACCTGTATGAAATGACAAAACTGTACGCTTCTTTTCAAAATAGTCTCTTAGACGGCCCTTTTCAATATCTTGCAAAAAAAACCACTGCTCTATGGTGTGCTTCATCTTGCTGTTTTTCTTTAAAAATAAGAATAGTGAAGCAATTATTGTTAATGATAAACGTTGTCGCTATATGGTCCTAAAATATCTTGATGATTGGGTTTATTTCCTTAACAATTTATCTACCAAACTGAAAGCAATTAGAGTTAGATTTTTCCCTGTGCGGTTTCTTAAAGTCTAAGGTGTACTAAAATAATCTATAAACAAATGATGATTTGAAAAAAAATATTTGTCAAGTTTGTCACAAAATTGGACAGATGTGCCAAAATGTTATAGAAAATAAAAAAAAATGTATAAGTTAAGATTAATAAACTTAATAATTCTAAACAATTAACAATTTTATTAAAAAAATCCCCGAGTTCCAATTGCAACGTGACGTTGGTTTGGTTGTTCAAAATATTGTTCTTTTTTTAAATGTGCCGGTTTATTTAATTTTTGTTTTAATTGGGTACTTTTTTATATATAATATTGTTCATACTTTACTACTTGGCACTTTACTCAAACATTGATATTAAAATAAATCTTAAGATCAGTTGCGTATCAGAAAAAACTACAATAAAAACATAACTTGCTGAATTTAGTTGTACAATACAAATATTAATATGTCAACATTTCTTCAATTATAAATTAAACAAAAAACACATTTGCTGAAGCTTATTCATATCAACTTTCATATAATAAATATTAATTACAGTACAAATTTTAAGTTTATGATTTTTAATTAATATTAACATATTTAATGATAGTTCATAACTAATAAAATGTTTCGAAAAATTTCTATGAAAAGTAAATCTTGACACATGATCTTCAAGCACTAGACCTAGTAGGTGTATCATTATTGCATCCAAATAAACACAAACTTGACCTACTGCAATATCTATGTTTATATTCCACTATAAAACAATTCGAGTTACAAACTACATGATCTTTCAATACAATGTAACTAAAATTAAAATTAATCGTAATAAGTTATATAATTAAAACCATTTTTGCATATATCTACATACTAATTATACAAACCGGAATTTAGGCCAGTATTAGTCATAGAAAAAAACAAACAATTAATATTTAAAAACTGGTTTGTGATTATATAGTTTATATAATTATTTCATTAAATATTGCATTTGGTCGATAAATGGTGACGGCATTGCATGACAAATTATATTGGCACTTACACAGCAGACAGAACGCACGTACTACTAGCACCCTAATCAAACCATTAAATTTAACCTTCACATACAACTTTCATTCAAGAAGAAACATTAATTTTAAAATAATCATATGTGCCTCAACAAAATACTCTTATTTTATTTATTTTTAAAACAAAAAATATGAAAAAAAAAAGTTAAAATATTTAATAATTTTGTTTCAAAGTTTTTTTAATCAAAATTAAATTCAATTAAGCACAACCGTTTTAATCAATTACAATACTTAGTATTATGATTTAACAAATTGCTTAGGAAATAGTTTAAAATCACGTGCAGACTATTGTGGTTTTAAACAGTATATTCCGTTCATTTCAATATTGGTTTTTCTATGAATTTTTAGCAATCTATAGTTCAATAAAATATTATAAATTAAAAACATTATAAAATAATTCAACATTTTGTTGCAAAATTAGTTTATTACTAATATTAACGAACAAACAATGCGTACACTCAATTGTACAGCAAAATAATTTGCGATTGAATTAATTACTCAATATTCTCTATATAAATAAACGTCATATTGAGAAAAATATATTCATATTACTCAATGAAAATATGCTCATGTCCACATCAACAATAATATTATGTATTTACAAGTGATGGTGACGGTTGACAGAGAAATCAATCTCGGTCAGTTAAAATTAATTTCTGGATTATTGTAGACTGCTAGAACAAAGTTCAAAACGCAAATTTATTAAAAGTTTATTTGCAAATGTATGACTCAATGGAATATAATTAATATACTTATTTATTTATAACAAAATATTTTAGTTTGTATAAGAACAAATATTTATGAATCTAAATTAAAATTAATTTTATGATAATATTTCAATACAATTTTTGTAATTTTAAAATATAATGTTGGTATAAAACAATGGTTTATTTTTAGGAGACATTAGATTTCTGAACAATGAATGTGAATTGCAGACAGGATGCATTTCTTTGTGTCGATTCTAAATTGAGGTTTATAATACAATGTAATAATTTGCAAATTGAGCAATGCAATGTTATACAACAAGACGATAAAAACATTTGCTGTAAGGATGCTGAGAAGTACTTATATATTATTATACAGGTTTAAGACATAACATTATAGTTGTGGAAATAGTGTTAAGAATTAATTTTTATTAATAATAAATTATTTTTTTAGTATGCTGATAATTACGTTGTATTAAGTTTTTAATATAAAATTACAAGATTGTTTTATTAAAAAGATATGGTAGCATCTAATAATAATTTATGAACTTACGATTGTGCTGAAAGAGGTAAAGATAAATGTTAGTAAAAGAAAAAACAAACAAAAGTTTGATATAAAGATAGGTCGAGAAAAAGAAACAAATGAAAGATTGTTTAAAGCAAGAATCAATCAAATAAAATTCTATCTCAGCCAAACATTAAAAAAATAATGCAGTAGCAAAACATTTATTATATTTAGTATGCCATCATAGTTTTATCAAAAAGTTTTGTTGTATGAGGTTTGATCCCATATTTGTAACTCAGTAGTAATAGTTTTCAACAATACTGAAATCGCAAAAACTGGTCTTGCTTAATGCTCCGCAGTATCTCCAATTCGATTTATGATTTACGTTAATAAACATTTTTAGATAACTAAAAGTCCTGTTTATAGTTTGGCAGATGGTGGCACTCTACACTTCCAAGCAAATTGAAAGCATTAATTGACTTTAATGGTGACTACGTCTTCGAATAATAATTATATTATTTAAGTTTGTTTTTGGTTATGTAACAATATAATTAAAAAAAAAAACGGCGGATAATTATGCATCAACCTAACATCTAAGTTTTCATAAACTCTATCTAATATTGGACAGAGAAAAAGTTAGTTCAGGCGTTTTGCATCAAGTGAGGCAAATAGAGTTGCTGAGGCGTAAATAAATCTATAATTTAGTTTAATCTGCGATAATGTTTAATGGAACAGTAGCATTGTTTCTTAATCCGCTTTTCCTATGCACAAAACTCTACTAATTAAGTTAGTACAAAACGCAGCAGTTATTAAACAAATCCTTGTGTGGTTTACGAATTCACAATTAAAAAAGTAGAAATTAAAATCACAATGATACTGTACTATTGAGTTTTGATATGCTTTCTGTAACATAACTGTCTATTCAATGCTTATGCAATGACCAAGCATTTTTAAAGCCAAAAATTTTTTAATATTGAGGTATAAAAAAAAGTACTATGCGGAATTTGTTTTCTACAAAATTAAATAAGCAACAGTTTCTTAAAAGAAGATGTAAGTCCATTGTTATTAAAACTTCCCAATAAGGATTATTAAAGCAATCGTTGTTGCGGCTTGCCAACAAACTTCAAGAAAGAGTTTTCTTTTTGGCCATCAAAAAAAGTTTGTTAGCAATTGTTTACATAGTACGTCTGTCAAACAAAAACAGACATTAGCGGCCAATAACAAAGTATATTAAACCAATATGCAAAATAACTTTGTCACTAAATTGCATTAAATTACTGTCAATTTATTATTCAACTTCAGCACCTTTAACCAAACATCAAATATATAAACAAGTCTTTGCTTCACTGACGTACTCGTTACCAAGCTTTGATTCTAGGGTCTCATTTTGATATTTTTAACGTTTCTCCATATGTTAAGTTTTGATTTTTTAATTTATTTCTGTGGTCATAGACTAGCAAAATAATCCGCTTTCACTTGCTTTTGTGGTTACTTATTACCACAAAAAACCAATATATAAACGGAAACACCCAACGTCAATCCGTTCCTGCCAAACCATAACCAAAGATTGATCCAATGTCTTGCTATACTAACAATAAAGTCACGCTCTTATATAAATTCAAGACATATTGCATCTAATAAAATATTTAAATGTAGTACAAATTTTGCTAGAAAGTTTAACAAATATTCACTGACAGTTTATAACCGTAGGACTTTCAACAAATAGAATAAGATATAAAAACCTGCGTTAAAATTATCACCTATGCAGTCAAGATCAGATATCAAAAAAAAGAGAAGCAATTACGAGCCGCAGAAATAAAGACTCTTACAGACATATTTATTCTTACTCTTTGGGACAGAGTACAAAGCAAGAAAATCCAAATCACAAGAAGCACAGTAGTTCGAAAATAACAGAACTTGTCCTACAATAAAAAAAAAAGAAAAAAGAAGAAGAAGAAAAAGAAGAAAAGAAGAAATAAGCTTTCAAACTTATTGTTTTCAATGTTCACAGACTATTTAAATCTTGTCTTAAATGTAATAGGTTAAACATTACATTTTGAAATTAAAAAAATAATTTTTGCACGTAATTTTCAACACTATTGACACTACTTTTATCTGTGACAGCTGCTTTGACATTTCTTGGTTGTTTTGAAGTTAGTTTGATTTAGCAATTTATCATGAATAAACTCACGCCGAAACAACGTTTGCAAATTGTATCAGAGCAATTAATTCAAGAAACTGTGCATCGTTTTCGCAAAACGTTTAATTTAAATGATAATAAGCATCGAGTACGACGTTGTACAGTCCGTTTACAAGAAGCAATTGATGGTGTGCAGTGCAGTGTAGTGTTAATGATGATGTAAATGCGTCAATTCGTCATCGTAATCAACAGTTAAACTTGTGTCCATCTACTTTAAAATTTTTGCAAAAAACCTTGGTTTACAGGAGTTGTACAGAAATTGAAGCCACATGATCATCGTTCGCGCCGTACATACCAGTGCAATCACTGGTCCATATGCCTTCAGAAATGGTAATGGTCAGAACGTTACAGTCAACGCTGAGCGGTACAAAGACATGATTGCTAAGTTTTTTGTGCCTCAATTGGACAATGTTAATGTTGTACATGCCACACAGCGCACAATACAATTAATTTACTAAAAGAAACATTTTACGACTTGTTAACTGGGCACCTCGTTCGTGCGATTTGACATTAGAATATTTTCTCTGGGGATATGTAAAGTCCCATGTCTACACCAATAAACCAGAAACAATTAAGCACTTGGATTCCAACATTCGACACATTATTGCCAAAATACAGCCTGAATTACTGCAAACAGTGTGTGAAAATTGGAACTCCAGATTACGCCATGTACGCTCCAGCCGCGGCGATCACACGCCCGACATCATACATGCCATAAAATTATAGATATTAAAAACATTTTTCTGTGTTTCAAGTTCTCCGCCTCTAAAAAACACCGTTTATAGTAGTTTTGTACAAAATTGATTACAAACACAAAACAAATAGAACATCATACCGACAGCCAAACAAGACTATGCTAAATGGACAAAATTTAGACTTACTAATGTAAAACAAGTTGAACCGCAATATGTTAAAGGTCCTACAACTAAATCAATTTAAAATTATGCAAAATGTGTGAATCAAACCAAAAAAAAAGCGTACGTTAAATAATTGCCACACTTCAAAACATCTTTTGCTTCATTTGAAAATTATATTCCACATAATTAAAACTTTTATTAGTTTTTCGATAAATTAAGTTAAAAAAACCCATGATTAAAAAAAAATATTGAAAGTAAGTTTACCCAAATGAAAATTACTTTGCAAACTTCGTTTTACGTTGCGTGAGACTTTCAATACAAGTTCACTTAAACAAAGATATTTATTGTGTTTCTTTACCGCAAAACTTTTACATTTCTACGCTCTCTTGTGTCCATACTATTTTTGTCACTTTTTCTCTTTCTTTGGTTCTCTTTTTATGCTTCCGTTTAAATACACTTCTAGTGGCTGATGGTCCGACTCTACTCTACTCTCTACTCATTCTCCAATCTTAAATGTGTCTATCTCTTGCCACGCTTCTTCATTTACCATTACGTAATCAATTACCGATTGTCCTTTTGCTCCTATGTAGGTATTCTCCCTTTTCATCTCCTTCCATATTTCCGTTTAGTATGTCCCACCCATTTTCTTCAATAATTTCTATCATTTCTTTTCCTTCTTTATTTTCTAGTTTGTCTTTTGACACTCTTTTGCTTTTTTATCCGTTATTTATTCTTTCTCCGTTTAGTCCAATCCTGGCGTTGAAATCTCCTCCTACTATTAGTTTTGTCTCTTTGGTTTTTTGTATTGAGTTTTCTAACTTTGTTCTAATTTTTTTCATCCCTCTGCTATACAACGTAATCATTTTGAATTTTGTTCTTCCCAGTATAAAGTTTTGCTGCACCATTCCTTTCATTTCCAATTCTTCGTTATCTTCTTGTGGTATTTCCCTTCTTATTCCTGTTAAGATGCCTCCTTTTGCTCTTCCCATTTTTTTTTTCTTTAACTGCTGGTTGGCATTTCCATCTAAACTCTTTAGGCATTTGATTTTCCATGTTTGTCCACTTCTTTTCATCTATCCATGTTTCCACCATTCCAATTACATCAAATTTTCTTATGTATTTCCAAAAATCGTCATCCTGGTTATTTAAACCTGCTACATTCCAAAATAATATATTTATTTTATTGCTAGTATCTGTTATTTTTAGACCCTCTTTGTTTGCTTGTAATTTGTTTGTCTCTCTTCTTTCATAACTTTCTTTATTAACATAGTTTAGATTAGTTCTTTGTTGTTTGTTTTTATTTCCCTCCCCCCCATTTATTACTGCTACTAGTTTTTTGACACTTCTATTTTGCCGTTTCTTTCGTTGTAACAACGTTTCTCTCCATTTACCACTATCTTCATATATCCAACAATCGCCGTCTTTCCTTTTGTCTTCTCCTCTTTTGCTAAATTTCTTAGTTCTTTCTGTATTTCTCTTTCTTTTCTTGTGAGATCATTTTCAATAAATATGTTGCTTCCTATTAATACGCTTTTCTTTATCATAATTTTTCGTTTATCTTCCCAACTCTCTAATTGTACAAAAATGCTTTCCAGTTTATTATTGTTTTTCATTTTATATGCTTTTTTCACAACTACACTTTCTTTTAATTTAGTTCTGGTCCAGTTTTCAACTTTTTCTTTTACCGCAGCTCCATCAATTATGCCTTCATTTAATCCCTGTATAATTACATTATTTTTTCGTTCATTTCTTTCTTGTTTTTCTAATTTTTGTTTTAATTCGGCAACATCGTTTTGTAAGATATTTATTTTTGTTGTTTCCATTATATTAATTCTATTGTTTAATTTTTCGTTTTCTTCTCTTAATTTTGCCAGTTCTTGCAGGATTACAGTTTGTGTATCGTTTATTATTTGTAACTGTTTTAAAATTGTTTCAGCTACTTGCTGGTTTATTCCACTTCCGCTTGCTTCTGTTGTAGCCATATCCGTTTTTTCTCTTCTTCTTTTTTTCTCGTCTTGTTCGGGTGTTCTTTCAGTTTTACTGCCTCTTTTGAATACGTTTTCGTCGTCTGAAGGCATTATTAATTTTATTTGAAAATATATTTATTATTTATTTAATAAAAATATTGTTCTTCGCTCGAGCCTCAATCCGCCAACCTTTGCATTTACAGTCCACGGCTCTATGCACTCGGCTACCAAGCGCTCTTTGGAATGAATGTATTAATTTTTGTATTTAATGCTTTCATAATTCCTTCTTCTATTCTAGTGTAATTCTTTCGTACGGTACGCTTATAGGTTAGGTTGCTTTATTACTTTCTAATTAGGATTTTAATCCTACCTTGTCTTTTCGCGGCACACCGCTTTGTTTCTCTTAATCTCTGCCGTTGATTTTATTGTCTCTGCACTTATGTATATTATATTGATTCTCTATTTGCTTTTAAAACTTTTACTGTAATTTGTTAAATGTCACTCTCACTACTATCTCTCTCCATCCCAAGTCACGTTAATATCTACAAACATAGTTTAAACTTGAATCTGAGTTTAAACTAGTATTTAAAGATCGGCTCTAAGATACTAAGATAGCTCAGTAATAAAACGTTAAATGTGAGTAAATAAAAATTTGTTCTTTATCCACAGTGGTAATTCAAAAAACCATTTAATAAGATGTTATTCTCATCAACCCCTTTTAATCAAGTCGTAAGGCAACTTAAAAAAGCTGTAAACTCACAAATAAAAATAAAGCTGAATTAGTTGGTTCAATTTAGTGTGACTATATCATCTAAAATTGTTTTTGTTTAGTAAATATAAAATTTTGATCTAATTTGATAGCTAAACTTTACATAACGCAAGTCAACAATTACTTTTGCTTAAATTTGTTTACTTTTTTTTTTAAATCTATCTATCCATTATGTGAATCTTTCTTATGATGTTTTATGTGTTTTAATATTGTTAACGTGGAAGTTAAGCAAATGAGTCTTACAAATTAAGTCAACTTACCATTTGTCTAGCAAATTTATCACACAATAAAAATAAAAAAAAATTCGACGGTTTGTTAACTTGCAACAAAATGTAGATACTGCAGTTTGAGCGTTCTTATAATTAGTTGTCATCAACTGATACCACACATTTAAAAAGGTTAAAAACATTGTGTTTGGTAGATAGCAGTAAAATGGTTCATTATGAGTTTTTGAAAACTGGTATTAGCAGTACTAATCCAGAAATAGTTTTTTTTGCTAGAAGTAGTATTTTCACATTATTGTTATAACTTTTTACTCTAAATTTTCCAGCTACATTGTTTCTTTGCTATGGTTTACATTGGTCCATGTGTCTTTTTCTGTTATGTTGTTTATTATTAATCTGAGTTTAAAATGTTGTTTAATAGTTAATAACTCTTTGTATGGATCTTGATTTGAATAACTGCGTAGATTTTTTATTACTCGGTTTTGTGTTTTTTGTAGTCTTTCAATAATATAATCCGACGATTGACCGTACATAATTATTCCATATGTAATAATGGATCATAGTTTGTTTCTGTACAACTGTCTAAGGTAGTAAAAACTGTTTGCAATGTGTTTCAATTTGTTTCTTATTTCGTGTACTTGTGGTTTCTCAGATCTTAGTCTATCCATATCCCAAGATACTTCTGCTACTTTTTCACAACTTTTATTTGCTCATGGCAATTACAGTTGTCAGGTATTTGGATTTTGTGTAAACATTTGGATTAATAAAAAACCAGGTTGATTTGTTCTTCATTTTTTTGCTGATGAGGTAATACTATATAAACCAGTTTTGTTTTTTCTTTGTTGATAGTGAATCCTTTATCGTAAGCCCATTTTTGAAACTGTTTAAAATTTCTTTGCATGTTTTTCAACGCTTTTTGTACATTTTTGTGGATCGATACAATTAATGTAATAAAAATAAAAAGTATTTGGAGTTTTTAAAGCATGATCTACGTCGTTTATATATATATATATATAATAGATAGAGTATTGGTGACAAAATACTGCCTTGAGGTACACCCTTGTCAATAGTTGTATCTTTGCTCAGTTTGCCACTTAATTTAACTTAAAACTTCCGATTGTCTAAGTAGTTTTCTAACCATTTTTTAGTTTCTCCTTTAATTTCAATTTTTTTCTAAAATATTCATTAGAGTATTAGGGTCAAGAGTATCAAATGCTTTTGAGAAGTCAACAAATAAACACAAAACGTGCATGTTCTTAACCAATGCTTGATTAACTGTATTCATAAATTTCTCAAGTAGAAGCCTTTTGGTTTCTGATATCCATATTGATTGGTGTCTATTTATTTGTTTTCTTCCAAATACACTGTTAACGTTATTTCAATGTATATAATTTTTTTAATGTAATTTGGAAGTAGTATTCCAAATTACATTATTAAAAACAAATAAAAAAGATATAACCAATAAAGTCAAAATGTATATAATAATAATAATAATAATTATTATTATTATTTCATAGTTTGATACATAAAATAAATAAATTATAATAGTAAACAGAAAATGAAATGCGTTCAAGAAAATAGTTACATAAAGTACATAATGTAATATAGTACAAATAACACATAAAATTGATAATACGGTTAGGTATAATTAGAAAATTTGTTCCAATTATACAGTTCCAAATTTATTAAAAACTTAGTAACTGTTTTTTTAAATTGTCCAATACTCAGAGACCAAAACCCTCCAAGTTATTTTCAAACTTGTTAAGATATTGCAGACAAAAATTCAGCAGAAACTCAAGACCGCAAAACCCCTGTACGCGTCAGTCCTATTAAGCAGCAACAGAACGCCACTGCATAAAAGTGGATAAATAGATAAATCCCAACAACCTCATATTGGGGTGCAAAGTGCAGGAATGCGGCTCAAAAATATCATTTTTCACTTAAAAGTCAACTTCTCCTTCACGTGGTGTAACCTGTTACTACTAACAAGCAAGTAACTTCTGAGATAAGAAGTCACCTTTGTACTAAGTGCCAACAGTATCTTCGGGGAACAAACAAGCAAGTAGAAAGTCTGGGCATCTCTTACCCTAGAAGTAAGAAATTACTCTTAAAAGAGAATAAATCTTTTGGGATCAATAGAATGGAGATGGAAAAAACTAGGGAAAACCGTTAAAGATTTTATGGTATCCCAAGAACAGGTGCAAGAAAAGAGAAAAACGGAGAAAAACAAGAACATGAATTCTTCTAAAACTAAACTAAATACCAGAGATAAAATATCTCCTGAACTGAATCTACGGAAGAGGAAAAGCATAACAAAACTTGTGAAAAAAAAAACAGAAAGTACAACAATAAGAACTGAAACTTAGAACGTCAGAACTCTATTGAAAGAAGAAATGCTAAAAAACTTAGACGTAAAATGCTGAAAAATAAACTGGACATGATAAGAATCAGTAAAATAAGGTAAAAAACAAGGAAAAGAAAACTGCAAAAAAACATGTTATTTTAATAGAAAAAAAGAGGAAAAATGATATGGGATGGCAGTGCTCGTAAATAGGAAGTTAGTAGTTCACGCAGCAATGATCTTGTTAAGAGTAATAAATAAAAGACTCATGAAATAAACAAAAATATAGCTGAAAAACAATTTAGATTCAGAAAATGGATATGAACAAAAAATGAAGTGTTCGGTAGAAGAAACTGATAAAAATTTTGAAAGTAATAAGGAAGATAGAAAACTGATAGGTAATTTGTATATGAAACAACAAGTAGGAATAAAGTTCAATAACAGAGATAGTAGCAAAATATTAAAAAGGGGTCAAGAAAGAAGAAAAAAATATAAAATCTATTTGATTTGCCAATGATATGATTGTGTTTGGAGAAAACACAAAAACTAAAGATGTTAGTTAAAAAACTTGAAGAAATAATTAATGTATGAACTGAGTATAAACAAATATAAACGTTATTAAAATTAAAGAGGCTAAAGAAATAGACGTATTCATAAATGAAGCAAATTAAAAAGTTTAATACCGAATTGAAATAAACAAAAAAGAAATACGCATAGGGCTTCAATGCCCTATGCGTATTTCTTTCTTGTTTTTTTTTTCAAAATGTAGCTCTAGAGAAGAGTATTGAGCATTAAAACAAAATCCAAAATAAATAAATGTTAAGAGCAAGAAATAAAGAAAAAATAGATAGAGCATGCATTGCAAAAAAAATTGTTTCTTGAAGGGCGTGATAAAAAAAATAGAGAATGCATTTTTGAAAAAAAGAAAAGCAAGATGACGGATAACCAAAAAAAAACTAGGATTTTAGGATCTGTAAAAAGCAAAACACCAATGATGATAATAAACTATTCCCAATCCATACAAACCACCAAATTCTGCTTCTGGTCTAAGCGTAACTGTTAAAACGCACAAAACATCTGCAAAACTTGCGGTTTTTAATCCAACTTCATAGCCCTCTACAAGTAATACAAAAATTTAATTTGCAAGAAAGACATTGATCATGTGAAGCAAGTTTATAAAAGATAGCGCTGTAGTAATTGTTTGTGCTATCAAACATTTCTGATGATAATACGAATGTTTTTTAGCAATATAGTCAACTTTTAAAATTGTAAATTCTGATAAAAACATAGAGTTTTTAACATATTTTAGCTTTTTCGTCTTGTCAGGACGCGGTGCTTTAACTTTATTTTGAAGAGCAAATTATTATCTATTATGCAAGTGTGCAAATTATATTAATAAAATATTCAATATAATTTCTATGAAAAAGCTGTTAATTGTTTTATTATGAGCGCCCATCCATCATAGTGATAATAATTCAATAATATTTAATTTATAAAAAAAAATTGGTTTGCTACAAATCCATTTAGTTTGTAAAAAGAACTTTGTATACAATATTTTTTTTTTAAATCAGTAGATATCGCAACATCGTTTTGACATAAGATTTCAATCATGCTGACTCAGTATGCTATACAAGTTATAGTTTTAAGTTTGAATTTCGAGCTACATCAGCAAGCAAAACTCTATGCTCAGAATAGTCATTTTTTGTTTTGTTTATTTCTAACCAGAATGAACAAAATAGTGACCAGATTGGTGTGCAGTTACCAGTTACAATCTAGCGGCGTAAAATTCTAATAATATATGTTTAGACTTTGGATTTTATTTTATAAATCTCACATCAGTTGCACCCAAAACCCACTAATTGGTGAGCGTTTACGTTATATTATGCTAATGCAGCATTCAGATATGCATTTTGGTGCCTGAACTGTTAATAGAACTCACTAATACTAAAATTTGTCTTGAAAAAGCGCAAAAAATGTGCAAACATAAACTTGCCAGGTGTTATTTAATGTTAGAAAAGCATAAAAAATAAATTGATCAAAACTTATATTATTGTTAATGTTTTTGTCAAATAGTGAATTAACCTCAAATATTCCAATATTAATTGAATTATTGTAATTGTAATCAAATTATATCTTTCAATAACTAAATATTTACATGTGTAATTTAATTATCTCCACATACGTAAAGACTAGAAGAGCACTACACTTTAACACACTGCAATTAGTTCACTTAATTACAATTACACACAATTTAAACAGAGCTGTAAACAAGGTTTACTCACATAGGTATCAACACCGGTACTAATGCATTGTCGAAGCCGGATTCCGGATCAGCTATCGCACAAACAAAAAAGCTAAAACATTATTGGTTTTATTCTATGCGTGATTTACTTATCGTATTGTTTTGGTACAATAAAATATCATTCAATGCACAAATAAATAAAAGGTCTATTTTTATACTAACAGATTATTTTAATGGATTGTGAAATAGTTACAATAATAAAATTTGTAAGTAGAATATTTTATATAAATATGTATTAAATATTTCAACAACCAGTTGAAATATATATTAAAAATATACTAAAATAACATTATATAGATTAAAATTTCGAGTAATACGAAAGTTCTTCTGTATCTGCGAGATGAATTGAATTAATTTGGCTGAAAGTATTATTTAAAGTTATTTATTACAGTGTAATTTACTGCTTTCAAAATAATCAAATCAAACGTATTTATTTCTTTATCTAAATTGCTACTAATGTAAAGATTTTATTAGTAAATAGCTTAATGCTAGTTTATTGTAGGGACTAACAAACACATTGAATATGGTCAGTTATGTTGTCGGAAACTCATAAAACTTGCTCAGTTATAACAATCTTTATTGACACTAATTTGCAAGGTAGCTTCTTTGTTGTGGTGTGTATTTAATAGACTTTGACTGTGGTCAGTTCTGTTTATCTGAAACTAATAAATTCTTTGTGCAAATGTTTAGAGAGATTATTCTCGGTCCTATCACAACATTATTATATCGTTGCATGATAAAACTCTTCCCCGAAAATCAAAACAAAATCCGTTATAAGTAAACAAGTTTATCTCATCACTAAATTATTTAATTAATAAAAATAATATTTTTTATACGCACAACCTGTTTAAATAGAAATAATTAGTCTTCTATATATGTAACATAAACTTCCTACTTAATTATATTATTATGAATGTCTGATATTAAAGCTTGTTTATTTCAAACCGAGTTTTTATTTAATTTAATTACGCATAATTGAATAAAAAGTTTCTTTTTTAGTGTCAAAGTATATATTATTTTTTATAATATTTTTTCTTAAATTAATTGAATGAATACTTTTGTTTGTATTGCCACGACACGAAGTAATAGATACAGAATGTTTATATTTATATAATTTGATAAAATGACTGAACATAACAGCTTAGATGATGATTAAACAGCAAATTACAAATTTTATTTTTTTTATAATAGAAATGTCCATTCATGATAATTAATTTTTTTATGCAAGATTAACTAACTCATTCATAAATTATTGTTATCTAATCTTGTGTAGCACACCATGTGATGTTTTTTTATATGTGATTCAACAGGAATATTTTAGTCCAATAACAATTACATGCAATGTCAAATGAAGAATTTTATTAATGAAATAAGTTGATATGCTCAAATTGATAAAACTATAAATGTTGTGATGGTAAGTAGTTTTAAACAATTACATAACAAATTAACTAATTTAATAGATTACTTTACTCAACTAGTTTTTGATGATTTAAAAATATTTTATTAATTACTAATTAAATGGCTATTAATAGTAGTAATATAGTAAGTGATCTGCATTTTATTGAAGTTCAGAGATTCGGATTGTATTACTACATGTTTAGATAATTTGTATTGTCTTGAGTTGGTACATTCTTATTTATACAAAACATTTTTGCTACCACATTATGTACAGACTAATTAAAAAAATATTCAGATAAAATTCTGATTAATAATAGCTTTAATAGCAATGAAATTAAAAAAAAAACTAATGCAAAATATTTTTTTTGTTTGAAAATGAAAAAAAAAATTATAGCTAAGAGTAGTAGTTATTTTACAAAAATAAATACATATAATCAAATTTAATGTTCAATTAATTTTGTTTTACTTATTTGTACAATTTTGTTGTTGTCTATTCTGCTGACTTAAGCAAACAACAATCATATTTAATTGAGTTTGGAAAATCATTTATTATAGATTAAGTTTTATACTTTCTTTTGTCACCTATATGTAGCATATGTTTCATTGAGTTGTCGGTGAAGTAACAAAAATACGTTTTTTTATTTTGCTTTTATAGTTATGTCATGACGATACGCTTTTTGCAACTGTCATGGAGCTTTTTAAGAAACGAAATTTCATTATTTAACGTGTATCGTAATGAAGTCCATTGCAGGTGCAATACAGAACATTTGGTTTTTAAAAGTTGATACAAGAAAAAACCATTTAAATTAATTGATATAAACGTCAAATGAACTATATTAATTTGTTTGCATGCCAATTCTGAATAACAATTTTCCGCCCGTATTTTGGATCGGAAAGTGATGCTTGGCGCACTAGGGCCGTAAAATCCTTTGACGACCGCTAAGGGTTATGCTTTTAAACATAGATGGGGTTAGTTTAAAAATTAATATGTTTATTGAATACAATACTTGAATTTAATTATACTAAATTAACAGTAATAATACTTTTAAATATTTACTTGATTTGATATTATTAGATTCAAAAGACAGTACTATTGACATCTAGCGTAGAGTGATTGTATTACAAGACTTCTTAGTTGCATCAAAACAATATTTGACAATTTAAACATTAACCTTGATACTGTAATAATTGACGTTTTAATTTTTTTTAATAGTAATAATAAAGTTGTAATATGTTATTATTACCTTACCAGGCAAGCAGAAAATAGTCTCAAGCACCACGGGCAAGAAAGCGTCTGCCGCACTCGCTTCCCTGGCAAGGGTGGCCAGACTTTTACAAGTAAAAAAGAGTATAAAATTTGTTTAACCCTTTTACCTTTAAAGTCTTCTAAGTATACTAAATTAAATTAAGAAAAACTACACTCCAACAATTCTCTTAAATCCTTCTATCTATATAAAAAAAAAACCTGCATTCCAACAACTGCGGCTAACTATATTGGCGTGTACGGTCCCAAACCAGCATCTTTAGTTTCATTATTTAAAAAGTTATTAAAATTCAATGTTTAAACTAAAAAAACGCCAGATCTCAAATCTGATACAATAGGTTTTTGTACATTTTTTAGCAGGAGGTATAGAATTCAATTTTAAAAATTACGACATTTGAAAATTTGAGGTCGTCAATTTTGTTTTCATCTTCCCCAAATAATATTTTTGCAATTTTTAAAAAATGTCAATAACCGTAATATTTTTACCACACGAGTACTTTAACAAGTATATTATTTGTTCAAAACAATGTCAAAAATTACCAAATACACGATCTAAGATGTTATCTTTCTAAAATGATACTATTTATTAACTTAACACGTCTAAAATTACAAAATCTTACATAGCAGCTGTAAAAATATAACCAATGAAAGATGATCAACTGTAAAAAAAACTAAATCTAATATAAGAATGTGAATTTTGCACTTTTTAACTGTTTTAAGCCAGATTATGGCTTTTTTAGAAATATTTTAATATTGACAAAATTTTGCTATTTTTTGAACATTTTGTAGTAAACTTTCAGACAATATTTCTATACTTTATAATTGAATTTGGTTATTTTTCACATTATATGAGTTGGGTTTTGCACTTTTTAACAGCTTATGACCGGATTTTGTAGTTTTTGACATTTTATAAATAAAATCTTGTACTTTTCAACAGTTTATGGCCGGATTTTGCTATTTGTAACATTTTATGAACAGAATTTTCCACTTTTCAATAATTTATGACAAGATTTTAATTGTTTCTAAAAATATTATTATATTTTATAACAAGATTTTGCTGTTATTGACATTTCATAAAAAATACACTTTTTGACAGTTATGTTTTTGACATTTTAATAAATAGAATTTATTAATAATTTATGACCATTGTTGTTTTGTCGTTTTATAAATAGAATTTTATACTTTTTAATAGTTTATGGCCGAATTTTGCTGTTTTTGATGTTTTATAAATAGAATTTTTTTGTTTTGAGAGTTTATGGCCAGATTTTGGTGCTCTCCTCTGACATTTTATGAATAGAATTTTGCACTTGTAGTTTATGGCTACGTTTTGCAAATTTGTTTTAGAATTTAACAATTTTTAACCGTTTATGACCGGATTTTGGTGCCTCTTGACAATATTTTGATACTTTGTGGTTGGACATTGCAATTTTTTAGTTTATTTAAATATAATGTTGCACTTTTTATTAATTTATGGCCGGATTTTGCTGTTTTGTTAGTTTATATATAGAATCTTGCATTTTTTTAACAGTTTATGACCAAATTTTGATGCTTTTCAATAATATTTTGATATTTCATAGCTGAATATTGCTATTTTTTGACATTTTATGTGTAGAATTTTAAACTATTCAACCCTTGATAGTCAAATTTTAATAATTTTTGACAGTATTATTAATAGTTTTCACTTAGTATAAAAAGAGAAATTTATTTTTCAACAATTTTTAGCCAAATTTTGCTTTTTTTGACGTTTTAAGATTAGAATCTTGCACTTTTTTTCAAAAGTTTTAAAATTATGTTTGTTGTTATGACCGGACTTAATTACTTTATGAACGGATTTTAATTTTCTTACGCCGGATTTTGTATTTTATGACTAGATTTTTAAGAGTATATCTAAATTTTGTTAATTTTATGCAGATTTTAATGTTTTTTGCTAGATTTCAATACTTTATGACAGGGTTTTCAATTATTAATTAATTATGTCTATATTTTACCAATATAAATAATATAAAGCAGATTATTATAGTTTTTGACCGGATTCAATTACTTAATGTCTAAAATTTATTATTATATCTTAAACCGAATTTTGTCTTTAACGGCCGGATTTTTGATTATATTAAAATTTTGCTAATAAGTTAGTTATTTATAATTCTTTTTTGTTAAATTTTGTATTTTTAGCCGGATTTTTGAAATTATGTACTTTATAAGCGGATTTCAATTGTCTTAGGTCGGATTATGTCTTTAATATTGGTATTGAGAACAAAGTTACAAATTTAAAGTAAGTCATTAAAGTTTTTGGCCAAATTTAATTTTTTTCTTCTTAAATTTTGTATTCATGGCCGTATTTTTAAAACTATGGCTAAGTATTTTAATACTTTAGGTTAGGCTTTAATTTTTTAAACCGGATTTTGTTTTTAATGACCATATTTTTGAGATTATGTCAAAATTTTACTAATTATAAGGATATTATTAAAGTTTTATAGATTTAATTACTTTCCAGCCAAATTTCAATTTTCATAAGCTGGATTTTAAATGTTGTTTTGAAAATATATACAAATTTGACCAATTTTATTAAAGTGTTTGGCCAAATAATTTTGTAGGCAAATTTTAATCTTTTTTGGCTGCATTTTTTATTTAATTAAAAAAATAAACCTACAACTTACTATCCCTAAATTTATCTCTAGACAACCAAGAGGTAGTTATAATATTTTACAAAAGTCTAGCACAAAGAATTTTTTTCTGCGTTAAAATTAACGCTTGGATTTAATGAATATTTACAACATTTTATATAAACCCAACAAAATCACTAACTATTCACTATCACGGAACAAACAAAGCTTTACTTTACTTTGAGTTTCCATTAAATCACTTACCAAACAACAACTATTTTCGTGCATTTCTTTTGCCAAGATAACACCGAAAATAAACTAAAAACTGCAGCTGGGGAAAATTTCAAGATGCACCCATACTTTTCAAGTTTTACATTTTTTTTTTTACGCACACACACACTCTTATGGTACAACCCCTAAACGTGAGTACTCGGCACACACTAACAACGGACCAACTTTTTATAAATAAAATTTTATACTTTTTAACAATTTGAGCTGGATTTTTGTACTTCAGTTTATGGACAAATTTTCTGAAACAATTTTGATATTTAATGTCCGGGTTTTGATATTTTTAAACTTTATGAATAGAATTTTCCTTTTTTCAACAATTTAAGGACGTCTTTCGGAGAATATTTTGATACTTTTTGACCGGATTATGTTATTTTTGACTTTTCATAAATAAAATTTTGCATTTTTTAAAAGTTTTTGACAATATTTTTATATTCTCTGTGATAATTTTGGCAAATAATAGCCGGATATTTCCCATTTTTGACACTTCATAAATAGAATTTTGCACTTTTTAACATATTATGACTTTTTTTAAATTTTTATTTTCATAGCCGGATTTTACAACTTTTTGAATAGAATCTTATGACAGTTTAAGGTCGGGTTTTGCTTATTTTGACATTTCATAAAAATAATTTTGCATTTTTTGACAGTTTTGGTTCTTTCTGGCAATATTTAGTTAGTTAGTCAAAATTTACTACTTTTAACATTTCGTGAATAGAATTTTGCACATTTGATCAGTTTATAGCACGGTTTGCTATTTTTGACATTTTATAAATAGAATTTTGTACCTTTCGACTGTTATTTGCTATCTTTGACATTTTATTAAAAAAAAATCACTTTTTGATAGTTTATAGTCGAACTTTAACAGTTTATAGCCGGATTTTGCTGGTTTTAACACTTAATGAATAAAAGCTTGTACTTTTAGACAGTTTATGACCGTATTTTGCTTTTTTTGACATTTTATAAATTGAATTTTTTACTTTTGGTGCTTTCTGATCATATTTTGTTATTTTATTGCCAAATTTTGTTTTTTTATAAATAAATGTTTGTACATTTCATTAGATTATGACCGGATGCTAGAAGTTTTGACATTTAATGAATAGAAATTTGCACTTCTAAATAGATTAAAGTTCATTCTTAGAATATTTTAATACTATATTGTAAAAATTTGCTATTTTTAACATCTCATGAACAGAGTTTTGCTATTTTTAACATCTCATGAATAGAATTTAACAGTTTTTAACAGAATATTAGTATTTTTGTTATTTCATAAAACAAAATTTGCTTTTTTTAACAGTTTATGGCCAAATTTTGCTACTTTTAACATCTCATAAAATTATGTATGGTGGATATTGATTTTTTCTAACAATATGTTTATACTTGCTACCCGGAATTTACGTTTTTTTTTACATTTTATGAATAGATTTTTGAATATTTTAATAGATTAGGACCAAATTTTAATGCTTTCTGATAATATTTTGACACTATATGGCCAAACTTTGTAATTTTATGAATAACACCTTTAACAGCATTTGCTGTTTTTAACATTTTATGAATAGATTAGTACTTGTTCTTTTTAACAATTTATTGCTGTTTTAAGAAAATATTTTGTTATTTTTTACATTTTAGTAATAAAATCTTCCACCTATTAAAAGCTTATTGACGGATTTTGATGTTTTTGATATATTATAAAAAAAAATTAACAGTTTATAGCCTAATTATGTAACTTTCTAACATTATTTTAAATGAATATGACCTGATTTTGATAATTTCTAAAAATATTTTAATGTTTTAAGATAGAATTTTGTTATTTTTAACATTTTATAAATAGAATTTTACACTTTTTAACCGTTTTGTCCAGATTCTTTTTGAAAACTTTTTTATATTTTATTACTGAAGTTTGTTATTTTTGACCGGATTTACACTTTTAAAGACGGATTTACAGTTTTAACGGCGGAATTTTTGATTTAAAGATCGGATTAATAGTTTGGCAGTAAATTTTAACACATTAGTTACTGGGCTTTCAGTTCTAAAAACCCGATTTACAATTTTAAAGACCGGATTATTAATTTAAAAGCCGGATAAAGAGTTTGGCAATGACATTTTTAAATTAAAATTAAATATTGTTATCTGAATTTCTAGTTCTACAAGCCAAATTTAGAAATGCTGGATTTATAACTTGAATGCCGAATTATCAATTTGCTAGTAATATTCAATACGTTTGTAGCCAGAATTATATTTTTAAATGCCGCATTTACACTTTTACAAACCAGTTTAACAGTTTAAATGCCTTATTTATAATTCAAAAACTAAATTAACAGTTTGACAATAAAGTTTAACACGTATTTACAGTTTTAAAAACCAAATTTACAGTATTTATAATTTGAATTTGTTGGCAGCAGAATTTAACCAATTGATAGCCAGATTTTTATTTTTGAATGCTCTATTTACACTTTTTAACGCCGGATTAACAGTTTGGCTAATTTAACAATACACAAATTTTTAAATTACAGTTTGAAAGATTGGATTCATAATTTGAAAATCATATTAACAATTTTGAAGTAAAAAGTTGGTGCCCAAATATTTTTTAAAACAATTAGAATTATTAGCACTCAATTGAAAAAAAAAGTATATTTTTTGTTATTTTGAATTAATAAGAGTAAAGAGTATTCTGACTTCCAAAAGAGTACATGTTACTAAAAAAAAGTATGTCTGGTCAGCCTGTTCGCTGGTGCGGACAAACAACAGCGTGCTGCAAACAATGCTTTCCTACCCTTGATACTTAATATACTATAAACTTCTATAAAGGCAATGTTTTGACAAGTAAAATAACTAATCAATATAACGATTGCATTTTGATTTTAATATATCAGAAATTAAAAAAAAAAAGTTTTGTAAAACTATTTTTATTGCTTGCTTCTTTCCTTGCAAGATAAAAATGTATTATTCTAAAATAAAATTAATGCCATGCAAAAAACTTGTAGAAAGTATGTTTTCTCCTACAGTTTTAAATGTTTTATTGAATATTCTTCAAAAATGTGTTTTTCTAAGATACATAACATGATGTAATATAATTTAAACAAAATAAGTATTAAATTTCTGAGTAAAATGCTAAAAACTGTTCTTTTTCTGTTAAGAAATTGATTCTATTTATTAGAGATACAAATGGTTAAATTAGAGTTGTAATGTTAGATTAGTTTAAAACAAAAACATTGCTTAAACAATTTTGTTTTGAACAGTTTTAAACATGTTTGAAACATTGTTTTTTATAATTGGTTATTCATCTCCGGAAAATATGAAACAGTTGAATAGCATTTTGATTTGTTTTGATTTGATTTGACAGTTTTAGCAACATATTTTTTATATTATTTCAGCTTTGCGCAGCTGCACACAGTAAACTATTCTAAACAAATTTACACATTAAAACATGTTTAAAATGTTACATATTAAATGTTAAATGTTTCACCAAAGTTTTTGTATTTGAATGATTTGTTGATCATTGCTTTAAAATTTGAAAGTATAATGGTTTACATAATGCATGTAATAAGCGTTTGAAGAAAAAAAAAAACAAAAAATATAAAAAGCTGTTAGCATTTTCTTGCAACTTCTCACTGTGATAAATGCTGTAGATGATTTGTTAGATATAAGACAACATCATAACGCGTATGTGATAAATCTCAAACGTTTTTAATAATTTTAAATGTACCAACTTTAGCGCAATTAATGAGTATTTGTTTAATGTTGATTGGTCTGCTCTTTTTAATTTTTCACTGTGATATAAATGAATGTGTTAATTTATTTTATTCTTTGGTATATACAATTGATTGTTATGTACCTAAAAAAGTGTGGCATGATACCAATTTTTCTATTTGGTTTAACAAGGAATTAATTTCACTTACTAAGTTGAAAAAAATAGCACATAAACGTTTAAAATCTTCAAAACTTCTATTTGATTACAATGAATTTGATTCTATTTGGACTACATGTAAAAATCTTAACGCACGTCTTCACAAACAGTATATTTTACGTACTAAGAACAACATTTGGTCAAATCCAAAACATGTTTTAAGATTTTTCAACGAGTCTATAAAAACTAATGTTTTTCCAGCTACAACGTGTTATAGTGACCAAACTTGTATTAATGGTGACGACCTTTGCAGATATTTTTTCTCTTCCGTTTACAATTCTCAAGTTCATCCAACTTTATTGTTTGAGTTCAATACAGATGTAATTTATACAAATTTCTCAGTTAGTTTACTGGATCTTTTAATAGAATTACAAACATTAAATCTAATCTTAGCACTGATGGTATTTATAAATCTGATGCTAAAGATAATATTACAAACTATATAGGCATTTGCATTTTATCTGTAATTCTTAAATTTAGTTAGATTTATGGCATATCAACCTAAAAAGACTATTAATGCCGATTCTTTTGTCTATCTACAAAAAAGTGTATAATAATATGCTGTAAAATAGCATAATAAAAATAATAATAAATAAATAAATAACAAAGATAAAACAAACTTTCAAAAACTATTAATAACAATAGAAAATGACTAGATAATTCCACCAGTGTCTAAAGTCTAAAAGGTCCTAAACAATGCTGGATTTTACATTACACAAATAAATAATCATATCCATATACCTAGTCAGCTTCGTTAAATAAATTTAAGCAAACCATCGACATCGGCAATTTGATTGCCCAGAACAATCGAAAAACTGGGTGATAATTCAACGCAACTCTTTGTTCCAAAAACTGCCGACAATCCAATAAGATATGACAAACAGTTAATGGGACGTTACAAATATCACAAACTGGGAGCACCTCAGATGCCAACCAATGCTTGTGAGTCCATCGACAGTGACCTGATGTTGTATAGATTGTCGAGACTATTATTATGCACAACAGAAAACGTCGGATGCAAGCGTTCAGTCAGGATTTTACGCCAAAGACAAAGCGATGGTTCAGCTGCTTTACACAAAACACTAGCACTAGGGCTAGTGCGGAATGCGCCAGTTGCTAAACGAATTCCTGTATGGTAAACAGGATCAACAATACGTAATGTAGATAAAGCTGCGGAAGCATAGATTATAGAACCATAATCTAGTTTTAAACGCACCAAAATGTGGAATAATCTATCATTCCAGTTGTACAAAAAATATGAAATAGTCGTACTATATATAGAACAGCACGACTTTCCTAAAGTAGCAAAAGAGTATCTGTGTTTATATAAATAATTGGTAGCTCAATTAAGAGAAAACAATAGTGTTTTAAACGATAGCATCTCATTATTGAAAGATCTTACGCAATGTCCGCAAAGACAGAAACAAACTTATAAAAAATTAGATTTATTAGAAAATTCAAAAAAGCCTTTAGAATCAGTTAGAAATTATGCAAATGCAGTTAGTCATATTAAACCATTAGATTATACTTTTTGCATTTTTATTAAAGCAAAAACAGCTGAAAATAGCAAATCAACTATAAAATATATACTAGAAAAGATTAACCCTTGTGAATTAGCTGTTGGTGTTAAAGTAATAAAAAAAATTAAAGATGACATAATAATGTTAAAAGATGATAAGAGTTTCACACAAAAACTACTCAAAAAAGCCGAAACTAAACTGGGAGACAAATATTTGGTACAAATTAGTGAATTCCGTAACCCACAAATGTGTATTATAAGACTAAAAAAAAATGATAAACAAGAATTAATAGAAAAGTTAAAATCTCAAAATGAGTTTCTTTCAACTAATAATAATTTTGAAGTATTTGTAGGTGATTTTAATGTCTTATTTCACACGAAGTACAATATTTTTACTACTTTTAAAGATATGTACACTAAATTGGTTCTTAATTTTTTTTTTGTAGATTTTCTTGTGTGTATCTTCGGAAAGTAATCTTTATTCAAAAAAGTAACCCGTGCCAAATTTCAGACTTTGAAAATCAAAAGAACAAGTGTCGCACTGCCGTTGAAGTTTAAAAGTAAACTTCTTACCTTATTAAAAAAAAAAAACATTAGTCAAACACTACAAATTTGACAAAGTGACAAAAATACGTACAATAAGTCATTTTAAAGGTTTTTAAATTTAAAAAAATATTGACCTAAGCTTCAAATTCTAATAGTTTTTGTTTAGAACGTCTGTTGACGTTGTCCGATGACCGTTTGCCACTCTTTCTTATTATCCCACTGTCCTTCTACTAGGTTCTTTGCAGTCATTGCTGTTTTAATTTCCTGGATCCACTTTTTCTTTGGCTTTCCTTGTTTCTTCTTTGTTGTGGCACCCATTCCATCGCTTGCCTAGAAAGTCTCTTTACGTTCATTCTTTTAACATGTCCGTACCGTATAGGTTGTCGTTTTATACTCAAAATTTAAAATATAATAAAAATATGTTAATTTAAAAAAAAAAGTTAAACAGATTATATTGATGTAAATTAGCAAGTACTCAATAGCTATTTTATGGACTCAGAGTATGCATCTGACTCAAATCTGGAAACTATAATACTTATTAAGTATATTACTTTTGAAAATTTAAAGGTAGTGCAACACGTGTTCTTTTGAACCTTAAAGGCTGAAATTTAGCATGGTTTACTTTTTTTGCATAAAGATCACTTAAAAAGAGTGCACACAAAAAAATTCCACATTTTTTTTCTTTAAGAACTACTTTAATGTACACATCCTGTGGTTTCTACCTTTTTATATACCAACCAACAATAGAAAAAAATTGCATCGACAATGTTCTTACTACTATATCTTCTAATCTTATTACAGCAACTGTTACAGAACCAATTTTGGCAGATTATAAAGTTATCAAACTTGAAGTAAAACTTCAAGTAAATACCATTAAAAAACAAAAACAGCTATATAGATCTATTACTGAACAAGGTACGTTTATGTTATATACAAATTTATCATCTTTAAACTGGAACATTGTAAATAGTCACCTCAATCTGGATAATAAATTTAATTAGTTTTTAAACAAGTTTACTAATGCAGTAGCTGTAGCATTTCCAATAAAAACTAAAACTGTAAGATCTTCCTTTAATTATCACTCAACATGGTTCGACGACGAGTTAAAAACTATGCGTGAACTATTACATTTTACTAAATAATAGACAAAAAAACTACAGTTTTAAAAATAATAATGTTTTTGTAGAACTAAAAAAATATTGGAAAAGAAAACGATCATTATATAGATAACCTCATCAAACCGCATAAAGGCTATGTGGGATATAGTTAATCATCAAAGAAGCCAACTCCTTAAAATAGAGGACTCAAACATAATGGCCAATGAGTTTAATCAATTTTACAACAATAACTTCAACTCTATTAATTAACTTATCAGACAGCAATATAGACCCAATGCTATTTCTAAATTATATCCCAAACTAAACAAATTTTCAGTTTACAGAAATAAATTATATTAAAGTTAGAGATATAATAATAATAAGATTTTATGTATTTTTTGCTTAAAAATTTACAAGACCAATATAACCTGGACAACGTTGAAACATTAGGAATCACTCTTAATCTTAATCTTTCTTGGTCAGATCATGTACAATGCGTGGCAAACAAAAACATCTTTTTATTACGTAACTTAGTTCAAAGAAACTCTAGTAAAACTATTTTAACAACATATCATTTATTGTATTATACATATCTTACGCAATTCAACACATGTCATCTGACTTAAATTTTTAGTCTACAAAAAAGAGCACTACGGTATATGTTAAGTTTAACCTATAGAAGTGATGTGCGCGCAAACTTTATTGATTTAAAACTGTTTACACTACCATCAATTTATATTTTAAACTATTTTTTATATGTTAAAAAAAATCCAAAGTATTCTCAACGTTTGCAGGAACATGACCACTACACAAGGAATAACCATAATTTAATAATCAAATTTACACGGATTTACAAAAGCAGAAACTGTAAAACTTATTATGCTTCATTGTTTCTTAATAACTTACCCTATAACATTCAAATAATGAATTTGTTCATAAAAAATGTAAAATTGTTTTTAATATCAAAAGATTACTACAGGTTTGGATAATATTTAGAAGAAGATATAAATTTTTAATGGAGTACATTTTATTTTATTTGTTACTATATCAACCTTGCTACATTATATTATTATAAGTTTTTACCTAACAAATATTTTTTTTATTATTATTATTTTTTGCGCAACAGCTTTGTACTTCAAATAAGCTAACAGGTTTTCTTCAGTTGGCGAGTGATTAAACTTTTGAAAAAAACGTCTTTTGTTAAACTTAGCTTGTTCACAATCAAAATTCTCTGCGAGGTTTTTCTGAAGACTAAAGAATACTTGCATGCAATGCTTGTATGATAGAACTGGTAAAAGTTTCAACATCTTTGTCAATAGTGGCCTGAACACTGTCATTATAATCAAACACTTGAACAAAATTATCCTAATCAGCATCTTTTATTCTCTAATTTTGATGACCGTTTTCATGGATTTTATGACCACGCACGCAAACAAATACTGAAAAATGGTCACTATCATAAAAATGTTGCAAGATTTCCCAATCCAATAACGCTGCAATACGTAGAAACTAAATTGTGAGATCAATAGCCGAGAACAATCTATTGGCCACGGAAAAGTAGGTATTGTTGCCTTTACTAACTAAATCTATTTTTGAAAATAGATTGACTAAGTTATGACCTCGCACATTGGTTCAAGTTGAGCATGTTGCAGTGTGCCCAAAACGTTGACATTGAAAACACCTCATTGGATTAGGAATAAACGGGCGAATCGGGCAAGTAAAATATGCCACTTTAACTTAATCTGGGAGCCGTTCCGAATTAAATGTAAAGATCATAGATTTTGTATTTCTAACCTCACCATCTTTTCTGCTTAGCTTTTTAATATCGATAACGCCTTGCGACGCCAGTTCTTGTTTGCATTTGTAAACAGTTGTGTATAGCAACTCATACTATAAAATAACTCTTTTGAAAATATTTAAAGATTTATGCCGCTTAACTGTCACCTCAATATTTTCTAATGTCTTGCATTCTTGCATTTTATTGCTCTGCAGTCTATCCTTAACTTCAATAAGTAAGGTACCATCTCTTCTTGCATGAATTTTATGTTTCATTAATAATGTAGAAAATGATTCTGTGAATTGAGAAGGGAGAAACCTTTTTTAGACTCTGGCCACTTTCCGAACATTTTACAATCAAATATCTTACAAACTTTCTATCTTCTCTTCTATTAACGTCGTTAGATCTATCATCCGTAAACGATATATTGCTCAATGCAATTCATCTATCACCACATAAACAATTCTTCATCTTAAAGTTAAACAGAACAAACCGATTGATTAAAACTGGGTTAGGTTTAATTTCTTGTTTTACTAGAAGCTAGAACCAAAGCAGTGTGTTGTAACTAACACTCTTCTAAACCTGAGTATTAACCACTCATCTACCAGGATTTCAAGATGTTTGTTTTTTGTCTTTTCGTCTATTAGTCGCTTTATAGAAAAAGCAAAAGGGCATTGAAAAATCAAACGCAGTGTGTACAAATTAATCATTTTCTTACACAGCCCATTTTTTGTTCTACCAGGTATTCTCACTGCAAAAAAATTGTACCTACCGATAAATGTAACTTTTTACAATAAGATTTAGACTCTGTAAATGATTAGTGTCTTATTAACAACTTTTTTTTAAATCTTAATAAATGTTTTGCAATCAACTTTAATAGAACGCTAAGCAAAACATTGTACAACTATGTTATCAATAGCATAATAAGTGTTGGAACAAGTTTCTCAAATTAAAGACTTGGTTGTAGTTGCTTCGTCAGTATGATGTCGTTTCATAATCGGAATATTGAACGTATTTAAAACAAATTTAGTGAACGAAGTACTAGCCAGTTGTCGTTATTTAGAAAATTTACACATTCTACTAATTATGGGTTCCACCATTGGTAGAATTGGTAGATTTAGAAATTGTTTACCAAATAATTTTAATTTGTTCTAAATCTATGTTTAAAAAATTGAAAGGTTTGTACATTGTAAGACACCACACGGTTTTATTTTTTTTTTTGCAATATAATAATTGTAAGTAGCATGACCAAGTAGCCGATTGAATTATTGCCATGTTGTAGGTGTGTAGCATGCTGTTTTCAACAGTGAGAATAGCTAAGTTGACTTAGATTCTTATTAATCTAGTTTTTTTATTCTTGTAGGATATTATGTTAAATTATCTAACAAGTATACAATCATAGCATCAAACTTAAGTACTATAAATATTACCCACCTACGTAGCATCAAGAGATTGTTGATAACAAGAACTATAGACTTAAAGATTGGACATTGCAATGTTTATAATAAGAAGACTACTTACAATTTATTTAAATTATTACTAAATTGAATTTAAAACTTGTTTTAAATCTTCTGAACTTTCTATAGAAAATACATAGATTAAATGAAATACAAACTAACAGATGTTTTTAACACATCAATGATTTTTTTTTATAGAAGTGGCAGATATTTTTGCATCAGGAGTCCGTATGTTTTGCGGCGGTTCTATATAATAGAGTATTCATTTTGTTTATTCTGTATCTGTGGTATGTTGTATATAATGTGTGATTTATATTATTTGTCTTATTTATAAAACTTCCATTTTGTTTCTTAACATTAATAATCATATTAACAAACAGTAATGAATAAAATATGTCATTGAAAAAGTGATGAGCAAATAATAATAAATAAAAAACCATTACAATTATAAAATGATTTATTAGATAGATAGGAAACGATTAGTGCTGAGGAAATATCCCTTTTTTATTTGTAATAATGATAACCCCACGTATTGTCGTCATTAAAATTCGACGAATAATTAATTAATCAAAATTACTGAAATATTCCTTCAAAACTTGCATACAATTGCAAAATTTACTTTTGTTGCAAAATCACATCCTTTGTTGAGATAATATACAACTATGTATCAATAATGATGACCTAATAATTCATATAAACATACAGTTTTGTAAAGAAATATTTATTAATTTTATTGTTATATTTTTTTTTTTATCTTTAATTAAGAGAAATCTTTGAAATATTTTTACATTATAATTTTCTTATAAAATTATTGTGTTTTTAATTTAATTATATAACATATTCGATGGCAAATGAAGACATGCATCATACACATTATTAAAAGTATACTAGAAATAAAAACTATTAAATGAATGCTAATTTAAATCCAGAGCTACTTTCTATTCATTATAATAACACAAAAACTTCTAATATCTCAATACAAGAAGAGTTAAGTGCTTTTCCGCTTCCTTTCAGTAGATTTCCTGCAATGTAATAAACTCCACCTATCGTTATCAACAACAAATTTATTATATTTATTTAACTACAAAAAATAAAGGTCATTACCGATACACAATTATAAATTGATTAAAAACTGCGTCGTTTTTATTTTCAATATTTTACAAGTTCAAACTTGCTTGCTGTTACAGAGAAATAACACCATTGAGACCTTCCAAGAAGAGACCTATTGATAATACGAGGTCCTGACATTACGACAAGAAGGAATATAATCTATTGTTTGATTTGAATTTCATAGCGACGTAGTTTAATATTGATGCGTATTATTTTTCTTGTATTATTTTGTTGTCGTGAGATTACGGAAGTGCTTCATTTATAAACAGTAATTTTGAATAATATAAATAGCATAAACAAGATTATTTACAAAACAACTTTATAGTTATAGTTTTAAAAGTCAAGGCTGGTAGGTAACTAAATTAGCAAAAAAAAATTGATTATAAAATAAACAAAATAATATTAATTTTCAATGTATTAAGTTATTGTTAATTATTTTCAATTCCTACACGTATACCATTCATTGTCCCAGAAAGTAAATTGGTCGAGGACACAAACAATCGGCAATGAAATTCAAGCGGCGGAAGATATAGGTTGAATGCATTTAGAAAGATTATGATTAAATGAGTTGTTAAAAGGTCTGTTTCTGAGAAGTGCGTGATGCAAGGAGAGAAGACGATGTGACTGGAGGCTCGTCCGCCACACCCCCTAGTAACGGCTTTCAGGAAATAGACCACCCCGCATATTACCACAAAACGGCTTATTACTACATTCATCTGACTCAGAGTTAAGGTATTTTTTAATCGCTTGAACAGGTTGATGGTGTTTCTATGAATCGACGGCAACACATTTATATAACGATTACTTTTTGCTGATTTATGAAACTTGTTAGTGTAACATGTTTCATAAATTGTTTGTAGGATTCAGAGAAAACTCATCAGCATTCAATAACCATTTTATAATTATTAAAGGGTTTGAGAATACTTTATGGAAACAGTTATCAGAAGTTAAATTGTTGATTTAAATTTATGTTAAGAATTTATTAGTGACTTGCACATTTACTTGTTCCCACACATTCAGTAGATTATATCCACATCGTTATAGCACATATTTCAAAAAAAAATTATTTTCAGTATTGCACGGAATAAATCATATGCAACAAGAGAAAAAAATAATAAATTTAAAAAAAAAACGTGAAATATTATTAACAAAATCAGTAGTTAATGTGGGAAATAAGAATACAAATATGGAAATATAAGCTTGAACATTAAAATCAGCTGTTCTTTAGATCTCTGATAAGATCTATCATATAATCAATAAAAGGTTTTTTTAATTACCAATTTATGCAACGATAATACAAAATTACAAATTAAATTAGTAAAAGTAAGTAATTAATAAAAAACTAAAAGCAATGAAAAAATAAAAATAAAATACGAAACACGTATTAACAATAGATATTGTATAAATGTATCAAAATCAAAAGCGTAAATAATAATTAAAGCTTCTTTTATACCAATAAGAAAGATATCATTAGTATTTTCAAATAAATTTTGACTAAATCAAATGTAAAAAAATGCGACAATCTGAAACTATATCAAAGACTTGAAAAGTTTCCCAAAAGGTAAACTTTATTTGAGGTCTGTATAAAAACTTGACGGTTCTCTTATAAAATATTTGGAAAAAGTTTTTCAAAACTTTAGACAAATAAAGTTTATTCTCACGAGCGCCTATCGACTAAACTAAAAAGTTTGCAATTCTAATTGCATTGACCTTTCTGTCTAACTGATAATGATCTTAGTGGGTAATATTAAGAATGCACATAGTGTGCCAGCCATATAAGCGTTTCATAGATTTTGTTCCACGCTTTGGTCTGGATTCAGAGTAACGGACAAATAGTCTGTTTTGTGCTTTTTAGGCTAGTAGATGCATTGAAAATAGATAAATCTCCTTGAAATCAGAGCAAGTGCCATGGTTTGAGTTTTTGGAAAAGTTTGGCTTGCTTTCAGCTTAAGATAAGCTAGGCAGTCTTATTTTGCATGTGAAGCTGGAATGGGCTCCGGGGTATTTGACGCATACGTATGGCAAATAAGATTGCATCTTGATTGCAACAATGGCATTGGATAATATAAACCGATTAGCGTTTATATTCAACGCTGACTGTGAGGTCACACAACTTGGTGAGAAATATAATCTTTTGATTTTTTGCGTTCTGAGGAAATTGAACGTAGAGCATTGGAAAAGGATGGGAACTTCCCATGCGCTTGATCGATAAAAAAGCATTTCCTTGGCGGTATGTTCCTTATGACATATTTTAAGATTATTTAAGCGGTAGCAACTTGGAAGTCTGCATGCAAATGTCGTGTGTCAGCACTCTTTGGTATGCTGACAAGATAAGTAAGCTAATTGGAGGGCTTAAAAAGTTAGTAAACACATCAAAAGTAGTAGTAGTAGTAGTCTGAACCTTAGAGGCTGGTCGGGTTGAAAACTTTTTAGCTTTATTGGCTGATGATTTTGGTAGCGCTAAAGGCACCTAACTTGATGACGATGAATTTCTTGATGGATCTTTTTTTTTGTTCTTTTTGAAGGTCTTAAATTTTTTGGAGCAGAACTATATCATTGCTATGATCTGGTTTGTGATCATTCCGGGTTCCATGCTTGTAAAAATTTGAACTACTAATTAATTAGTTGATGATTAATTAAGTAAATTACTCAATTAATTATCTATGATTTTGCAGTTCTTTTTGAGCCTCTGCAGTTGGGTGTGGCTGAGGTAATTTTTTGAAATGTTGACTGATCGGCTGCTTGCAGTCAAATTTCTAGTTTGTTGTTGAGAGCTCAACTTCTTCCTTGAGTCAAAAAACCTAACCTAACGTAATCTATTTTTTTTGTAGCGTTCAAGAAAACAAAATACTAACTTGTTTTAGTTTACAAATGCTAATCTAATACTACACATTAAAAATACTAATATCTTGCTTATTTAAAGTTGACCAAAACCTTTCCAATTAACAGAAATAATTGAGAAGCAGAAGTAACATAAAGGCTAAGTACCAAAATTGTTAAACATATAAATTAAAACAAAGAAAAATTCACATACCAAAACAAAAGTATTTTAATTTTTAAATAATTACCTATCTGCCTGATTGTTTATGGAATTTGAAGTCTGATAGGATATAATCGATGGCACAAAGAACCTATCTTTAAAAATATTTTATTTTTTAGTTAGTTGGCACTTAGTCTTTTTGTTACTTCTGCTCTTCAATTAATGAACGTTTTTGGCAAAAGAGACTTTAGTTCAAAAAATATATTATATACACTTATAGATCTGGTAATATGACCTAAAACTACAGCAAGCAGTTTTGAAATTTATTTAAAGCCAAAAATAAATTTTAACAGAACAAAGGAGCAAAGCGAGTGAGGGCTGCTAAAAGCTAAGGGCAGTTAAAGCATTTTGGCACAAGTTACACTTAATATTTTTTTGCTTGTTTTAAATATAGACATTGTTTCAAAAAAATTAGAAGTTTATTATAATCTGTTACTACTGTCAAATTTTTTGTGATTAACAGTTAATCAAAACCGCAAAAGATTTTTAAACCCAAGGGTCTCTAAAACTTTGTTTTGGCCCGTATTTTAGAGCCAAAACAGATGGTTTTGGTAAAGGCAGACAAAAAATTCTTTTAAAGCATAAATTTCTTGTAAAAACAAATACAACCAATTACTATTTTATCTGATAAAAAACGTGTGGCACTTACCGTTTTAATGTGATATGTCAAGTCAAGCAGTTTGCCAGTTTGGTATCAATGTTTAGTGGTACTTTAAGTAAGAACTTGTCATATTTGCATTTAGTTAACACGGCTGGCGTTGGATTAAAATATAAATTAATTTCTGATCAGTGACACTACAAAGATTACTTCATAGTTGTAGACAATAGTAAACGCTTTTTTTAGCAAATTTTTAAACAAACATTTCTTGACGCTACTACTACTATTATAAGCATAATTCAGATTAAAGTCAATTTTACGTAAAAATACTAAAAAAATAATAAATTTGATGCAAAAATTGCAATTACTTTGTTTACGTTTTGAGACATCAACGCAAAATTCTCTTCTTTAACTTAAATCTTAAATTTAAGACAGACATGGCAGTGTTAAATATGCATTGGGTTTGATTTTACAGATTAGGCAGTTGAATGTCATTACATTTGTAAGTGCGGCCCTCTTGTTTATTGTCTTGATAAGAACTAAAGACGTATTATATAATTTTTTTATACTTTTTATTTATTGGAGTTTAGAGAATGTTTTTAGTAACATCCTGTTAGTTTGCAATAAAAAAATTTAAGGTTGAAAAGTTTTTTTTTTTGCAAAAATGTTGGTTATCAAAAAGTTTTTGAACGCAGTTTTTTTTGTGCCTAAAACTAACTTTTGAGCCGGCACTAGTCACGTTTAGTTAAACGTGTTACTTATTGGTCTTTTTGCAATTAAATTATATTTTTAACCTATTTAAAATCATACTTTATTTACGGTATAAAAACTTACCATTTAAATTAAAACAAAACATTAGTCAGCTGACTTCTAAACGTAGACTTAGAGGCACAAAATAAATTAAAGTTAGTTGGTAAAGTATTTGCAAATCTACATATTCTACTCAGCGGATTATTGAAATAATAATTAGTAGAATGGGTAGACTCACGGAATAAGGAAGAATGCCTGCTGCGTCTATTATTAGGTGCTATATGGAATGGAAGAGTACCAAGAAGCTCCGGGCAATCAATCTTTGACATAATTAAATGATGCAAAAATGACAAATCGGCCTTTTTTCGGCGAAGCTTCAATGACGGTAGATTATAGAGTGAGACAATGTAACTGTAATTATAATTTACAGATAGTATACCCGATTTATAGCTCAATAAACAATAAAATTTCTTTTGAATATTAAGGTTATGAATATCATAAGCAGGGCTCTAAACTGACGGAGCGTACTCTAAATGCGAACGCACCAACGCATAATATAAAAGTTTAGTGTACTGGGTGAAGTCCGTTGACATTTTATAAACAAATTACAACATTTTTATGGCACGATTGCACATGATGTTAGTTTATGATCAAAAATTATGCTTAAACCTTTTATTTGTGTGACTTTGTCCAATACTTTAGTGTCAATTACATAGTTATAAGAAATTTTACTCAAAATTCTATAAAAACTTATTGAAAAACTTTTATTAGCATTGAAGAACAATTTATTAATAAAACATCAATTGTTTATAGAGTCTAAGTCTAGTTGTAAAAGATTTCAGTTATTAAGAAAAGATATTCTTCTGTTCATTTTCAGAAATGACAATGAATTAATATACTGTGAGAGATCATGAAAAGCAAAAATAAAATTAGTCCACAATGAGATTCTTGAGGAACACCTGATGAAACACGAATGAGCTGTGAAAAAAATTATTAATTTTTACAAGATTACGATTTATCAAAAAACTAAATAACCAGAAAACCACATCATTATAAAAATTCAGAGCTCTGAGCTTAGCAACCAAAATATTGTGGTTCACACGATCAAACGCTTTTAAAAAATTGGTAGAATAGAATAGTACTTTAGATTCAAATGCATTTAAAATATCATTTTCATAACAAAGTAAGTTAGTAAGTGTGAAACGCCGTTTACGAAATCTGTACTGCTTTTCCACTAAAATGCTTTTGCACATCCATTGTAACTGACCAGTTACAATTTTATCAAACAATTTAGGGATGGCTTCAGATTTAAACAAAGGCGTAATGTAGCTTTGTTTCCATATTTGAAGACATTTAGTTTTATTCAAAGAAGCATTAAAAAGTATGTGCAATGGCATTGCAATAGAATAAATGCACCTTTTTAACAGTAAAGAAAGAATGCCGTCGGGTCCAACGCTTAAATTACATTTAAGGTTTTCAATTCCCTTAAAAACATCACACAAACTAATAGAAAGTTTTGAATGAATTACGTAATTATTGAAATTAAACAATGGAGTTGGATGGGTTTCGTTATCATAGACTGAAGAAAAAAAATTTGCAAAACTATTGACAAAGTCGTTTTCATTATTACAGGTTTGTTCCTTATAATACATTGTAGCTGGAAAACCATTAGTTTTTTTGGTCTCATTAACAAATCTTCAAAAATGTTTTGGATTGTTTTGAATTTTACTGTCAGTTTGTAAAATATATTGTTTGTATTGATGTGCACTGAAATTTTTGCACGTGGTACAAATAAATTGGAATTCATTATAGTCCGACTATAGTTTTGAAGATTTATAACGTTTAAGTACAGATTTCTTGAGTTTAGTAAGTGATATCAATTTTTTGTTGAACCAAATAAGAAAATTGCTTTTACGCTACAGTTTCTTAGGGACAAGACAATCAATAACATAATCGATTACAGAATAAAATACATCAAGACACATATCAATATCACAGTTATAAAATAGTGCAGTCCAATCAACATTCAACAAGTAATTATTGATTGCACTGTAGTCGGCAAGTTTAAAATCATTAAAAACATAATTACAATTTAAAATATCATAGGTAGTATCACATTTTATAGTTAACAAGTACGCAATATAGTATTGGTTTAAATTTAACAAAACATCTACAGCTTCTATCACAGAAATATCACGATTGTTGGTAAAACATAAATCTAAAAACACACCCTTACTATTAGGAATAGAAATGCATTGTACGCACTTTAAGAACCCAAATGAATTAGCAACTAAATAAGCAGGGTAACTATTGTTACAAATTACTCCTATACTTTAATCATTGTTAACCAACAAGTTTACTGCTTGGAAACTCGTCGGCAATAGATTCGACGGAATAACAATGGTCAAGATATTTATCACTAGTTAAATTGGGTGGTAAATATACCGCACAAATTATATAAGACACAAGATTAAACTTAACAACTACAAACAAATGTTCAACACTAATAAACGTGGTGTAAAGTAACACAGATTTGAAGTGAATTTTGATAGCAGTTAAAGCACACCCCCTTGTTTAGGGCTTGTTACGACCGAGCAATCACACCTAAATAAATAATAGCTTTTTAAATTTAATTCAGAGTCACTGATGTCCGGAGAAAGCCAGGTTTAAAAAACCATCACATTGTAGTCTAATACGGCTACAGCTAGCAAGAGTTTCATGAATTTAGTTTTTAAATCCCAACGTTAGGTAGTAGATGGAGAAGCCGTTATTATTTCTGAAGATGGGTTTAAGCTGTTGACAGAATTCAGGATCCAAAAATTTATTGGAGATGAAGCAGGAACATTTTGTGAAGAACCATAACTCACAAATCTTTTGACAGCAATGTTAGCTGGCCAAAAGTCTTTGCAAAGAATAGATCAAGCATGGTCGTCTGGAACCGAGACTTTCTGTAGCTTCCAGATTGTACAGCTAGATCTACAGCGTCGATTAAAATATCAGGGTCTTAGGCTGAACTTTTTGCTTAGGTTTAGTTTGAGCAGTAAGAGTTGCAAAAGAAGAAGAATTATTATTTACTAAATCAATTGAATTTAAAATAAAATATTTAGGTACATCTATAACTACTTTATATAATATTGTGCAATACTTGTGTGATAGTTTATAACCTCAAAAATTTCAGATTAGTTCAGCTGTTTTGCAATTTACATTAATTATATTTAAGTTACAGAACGCACATAATCTACTTCTTTACATTTTATTTTTGTTTTAAAATTGTGTTCAAGTTGTTTTGCGGTTTAATCAAAAAGATTTTACACACAATCTGGGAGTTCTCAATTGCCACAGCATGTATGTAATCTATAAAATGTTGCACTTACGATTGATAATTTTGTAACTATATGCAGTTTAAATGTATTATTTTGATTAACAGTTGCGTTATCTAATCTTAAACTGTTTGCATATTAATAATATAATTGTGTCACGGTACACATAAGAAGTTTTACATACTATTTTACAATATACAGTAAACCAACAATACTGCGACCGGTCACTCCTGAGACAAAAGTGGGACAAGAGCGTTAAACCACACTAATAGTAAGATATATTCGCATGATAAATCTATCTGAAAACGTGTAAGTCTAGCATAAACTTAGGGACAATAACATCTATTTATGTACATGCTAAGCAATAATAATACATTTATTTATATTGTAATGGGTTTTCCAATAAAAAGTTTTATTTTGAATAACAGGCTATTTGGGCAGCTGTCAATTTTAAAGCTATTATCTTTTGACATTTGACAAGTAAAAACTTCGCCATTATTAAAAATGGAACGATACACGCTTCAACAATGCATTGAAATTATTAAAATTCACTACAAAAATGGTGAAAATTTTTCAGTCACAGTTCGCAAAACTAAAGCATTTTTTGGTCGTTGTAAAGCACTTTCTCGGCTGGCAATAATAAACCTAGTGAAAAAATTTGAGCTGTTGGACAAGTTTGTGATGTAAAGAATCGAAACCGTGTGCATTGCTCAAGAACACATGACTATATTGTTGATGTTGCTCGCATTGTTTGTCGATTTCTTGTCGATCTTTGGAATTAGACATTCCACAAAACACAAGAACTCAAGCCGGTCAATCACTATAAACGTCGTATCTTCGCTGATTGGGTCTTTTAAATGGATCAAAATAATCCGGAATTTTATCGAAAAATCATCTTCAGTGATGAGGCCTATTTTTACCTCGGAGACTACGTTAATATGCAGAATTGTCGCATTTGGAGTTCAGAAAATCAAATGATTGTTGAAAAGTCTTTGCATCCTCAACGTGTTACTGTTTGGTGCAGTTTTTGGGCTGGCGGTGTGATTGGATCCAATTTTTTTGAAAATGAGGCTGGTGCAACTGTTACGTTGAATAGATGGCGCTACCGAGCTATGATTAATGATTTTTTATGGCCGATATTGATGTGGACGACGTTTATTTTCAGCAAGACGCCGCTATGTGCCACACATGCAATGAAACAATCGCAATTTTGCAAGAAAAGTTTACTGACCGTGTTATTTCTCAAAGAGGTGAACACAATTAGCCACCGAAATCTTGTGATTTAACATCTTTAGACTTTATTCTTTGGGGCCACGTGAAAGATAAGGTCTATGCCAATGCTCCACAATCGATTAAAGACCTTAAAGATAGAATTTGTAAAGTTGTCGAGGACATACAGCCGCAAATGTGCTAATTGGTCATGGAAAATTTCATGAAAAAATGTGGTACTGCAACCGTAACCGTGGCGGCCATTTGACTGATATCGTTTTTAAATGTTAATGGCATACCTTCCTCTTTACAATAAAATAAACATTTATTGATTTCTCTTAAAAAATACTCGTTTTTTTTAAATATCAAAATGAAACCTCTTATTGGAAAACTATATAACTGTTTACAATACCTTCTTGTGCGCTAGATACTGCATCACATTAAAAGGAAGCCAAAAATATCACTGAATAGCAATGATACATTTTTTAACATTAGGTCCAGCGTTTTATTTTGATCACATTTTTTTAAATTTTGTTTTGGTCTTTCTTGTGCGTCGTACGACTTGTTTGAAGGGATTTGATTTTTATAATATACCTTAGCAAATACTTTATTTGATTTCTTTTTTCAATATAAAAAATAAACTGATCAGTACATTTTGCCTAAAAAAAATATTTAATTATTATTACAAATAGAATTAATACGTCAATACTTCAATGAATTTAAAGAAATAATCTGATACTAATTTACAATAATAAATATATGAACAAGATAAATAAATAGTACAGTAGTATAATAAATGATTCAGAAGAAGTCAATTATCACGGTTTTTGAACAATTAAATACGACTTATAATTATATAAACAAAATCAACCTGAAAATGTCGGATTTGTTTAGTATACATTAGATTGGATAAATGGAAAATAAATAATTATTTCCCTTGGAATTTAGTTTATGATATCTATTTTTTGAAATTTTAAATAAAAATGACAACCGTAATTGATTTTAGTAGTAGAATAGGTCAAAGATTGTGAAAACATGATAATGTAATTTTGATTTGCATTTTTTTCGAAAAAAGGTCAACTGTATTAATCTAATTATTGTTGTTATTAGACTACAAGTAGAACAGTCGGTGCAATTGTTCTTTAATAACTATTATTGCTACTTAAAATTATCGCAAAAAGTTTGTCGTAATTGAAAATTTAAAAAAAATAATTTAATTTGCATTTTATTTAGTTGCATAAGATTACTTTATTTTAAATGTTATGTTTTTTTTTAAATATTTTAAAATGGTGGTAATTACAACTTTAATTTCTGAATTGAATTATTAAATAAAATTTAATTGTACCGACTATTGTATAATTAAATCTATTTGCAGAGTATTATAATAAACGTTGTTATTATAATTATCAGATAACCAAACAAGTTTGTGTGTTTTTTAATAAAGCTTGCTGCAGTATATTCTAGCGCAGTGAGCTTAAAGCTTGCAGAAATATTCAATTTGAGAAACTAAACCTTTACCATATAAAGAGGGTTATAAACTTAACCGAGCGAGTCCCATATGAATAGTCAAATAATTACAAATCAAAACGTTTTAACATTTATTTGGCAAAGTTTACGCAATAAAAATAATTTTGTTCTTGATCCGTTTGGGACAAAAAGAGAATACTGTACTTTTCTTATTATTGATTGTTATCAATAGATCTAATACCACATACTCCAAAGGTTTTTTTGCGCTCAACATTTTTTTATTGTGTGTTTGTTAACAACAGTCGGAATTGTTCATTCTGAGTTTTTGGAAACTGATTAAACCATTACTGCATTCTATTGTAAACAGCTTTAGCCTGTACAAGCAAGTCTAATCCAAAAAACAGTTTTTGATTGATATAAATATTTTTTTAAACATTACTGCATCTTTCTTATTTTCTTAATATATTGCCAGTACATTTTTTTAGTTTTTATTAACTGTACAAAGCATAGATAGTTTAAAACTTAAGTAGATGTGTTAAATGCAGTCAGTCAATTTTTTTATTAAAAATTTGTGGATATCTACTATAACGGAATACAAAAATTGGCAACACGTTGGCAAAAACTTATCTGTGCAATAATAATTATTTTGATGAATAGTAGTGCATTGCTAGTTTTTATTTTTTTTTATGTTATCAAAAACTGCATAAACTTTGTTAGTTATTTTTATTTGTTTTTTGCTTGTTCTATATGCTGCTCTACCGTAATGTATCTCTTGTTTACTTTTTATTTTGCTGCCAATTTAATCTGATTATCAAATTTGACATCACCATATTTTGGTGGTGCAAGGAATTAGACTGGTTTCAAGAAGCTACACAAAGATATTTCAACAAAAAAAAATCAACAAAAAACTTAAGATCTTTTTGTGAGGAAAACACCTCAACTGCTGCTAAATAAACTAAAACAAGCCTTATAGAAAGACCTCTAACAGCAACTGGGTTGTCTGAGACAGATCGACGGCTTATATACAACAATATAATAGTATAAGCAGTTAAAAAATTCTCTTTATACAAAGCTCCAGAATTAAATTAGGTGTTTGATGTACTTCTACAATGCGGCAAAGATGTTATTCTAACTCACTTGGCTTTTTTATACATACTTACCATGGGAAATATTAAAAACGTTATTATCAAAACTAAAGCTTAACAATTACACTCTTGCAAAACCTTATAGACCAATCAACATTACGTCTTTTTTCCTGAAGACATAAAAGCAATTGTTCAAATAATTAATTTGGGAAACGGCATTTATTACTAAGCTAAATCAAAATAAAACCACCTTAAAAAACTGCTCTTGTAACACATTGTGAAAACCCCATAATTAATAGATATATAAAACACATGTTGAAAAAAATAGCCGTAACTTTTAGGAAAGTCGTTGTTAAAGGATATATCTAGGGAAATGTATTATCTCTACTATTATAGAATACATGTATTATCTCTACTATTATAAAATACAGTAGTTCACGGCTTGATGCAGTTACTCAATGATTGTGGTTTCTATACAATTGGTTATGCAGATGATAAAACAATTTTGCTAAACGGTAAATTTGAGGGCTTACTCTGCAACTTAATGCAAGAAGCCCAAAACATAATTAAAAATTGGTGCAAAGTTTAGGCTCTTACAGTTAATTTTTTTTAAACCAAACTGCTTCTCTTTACAAAAAAGGTAATTTAAAAAACTAAATCTACCAAAACTCCTAAATATTTTAAGGTTATTTTTGATAACAAGCTTATACGGGAACCACATCTAAAAAAAAAAAGTTTTCAGTTGAACCTATACTGTTCTCAAGTGTATCTACACTATTTTAAAGTGGTAGAAATTGCTCTAAAGTGTACTGGAACTGTTTCCAACTGCACCCAAAGCGGTCTAAGCTGTTCCTAAGTTTAAATGAGCTATTTCAAGTTAAAATTTACTTATTTTAATGTAATTTAAGTGTTTAAATTTATCAAATAAATTACAAACTGTTTTAAAGTCTACAAGAACTGCTTTTTACTAATGTTTCCAAATTAACAGAACTATTTCTAATTAATTTTAAACTCTTTCGATCTATTAGAAATTGTTCTAAGGTATACTGAAACTGTTTTCAACTGCACCTAATGTTTTTTAAGTTGTTTCTAGATGAATTGAGCTGTTAATCTTTTTTAATGTAATTTAAATTTTTTTCAAGTGTTTCTGGTTGCATATGAACTAAAGTGTTCTAGCTGTTCCAAAATGTGTTTAAACTGCACTTAAGTTATTCTTACATATACTGAAGTTTTACTATGTAATAATGAACAACTCAATGTATTATGTTTTATTTCTAGAAGTACCTAAATTTGACTCAACTATACTTAAAGTTTTCCAGAGTATAATGTTGTTACTTAAAACTTAGTCTTGTGGTAAATCATATTTAGCCAAATCTCAAATTTCAGAACTGCAAAATCAACTATTTTTTATCGATTTTAGTTGCAATTTGTTTAAAAAGTAGTTTTAGGATAAACATATTTAGACAAGTTGCAAACTTCAAAACTGCAAAATAAACATTGATTATAATTGCAATTTTGACATTTGCTCACAACTTAGTTTTATAGCAAACTATATTTAGCTAAGCTCTATACTGTCGATAACAGACTTTTATTGAATTTTATTGCAATTTTGTAATTTACTAACAACTTAGTATTGCGACAAGCTATATTTAGTAAGAGCTATTTTATTTAGTGAATCCAAAAAACTATGTCTTGCAAAAAATCAATAAGGTAATACTTTATAATCACTATTTGTACAGGGAGTTTATAAATGAATGGGATTATGTAATTACTTTAAATGTGCCGCTTTTGTTAAATTGTTCACTAAACTATTTGTTTTGACAGATCAACTTTGACAGCTGTCAAGCAAACATATGTAGTATAGTGGACGATTTTAAAAAGGCGGCATATTTAAAGTGATTACATAATCCCATTCATTTATAAACTCCCTGTATATTTTATGGTGTGTACTAATCATGTATTAAGATATAACTGAAAGTATGCAGATGTTAGTAATCATCTCTCCAATCATTATTTATTATAATTATTTCGTACTGCATCTATCGATAAAATATGAAATTGCCACCGATCAATTGCATTCTTACATAGAAATTATAATAAAATTTAAATTTGCTTGCCGTTCATCTTTTATATTTACAATATTTACATAAATCATGCATCCAACTCAATAATTTAAAAAATCAGCACACCATTATTCTGCTTTTTACCAGTTTCTTCCAGAAAATGTGTATTATTAAGGCCTCACCTGGCGGACAAACGCACCAATGATATCTTATTAATTTCATGATTAAAAGCGCATTATTTAAATTATGCCGCGAAGACGAAAAGTGCATTTGCGAAAGGCATGTTTCTCGTGATTGTCTTCTCTTATTTCGTTAGTAATTGTTGAGCGGAATTATTATAGTTCAAAGACACTTTAATGACCACTGGAAAGTAGGATTTTCGTAATAAAGATGTCATGGTGAATTGTAAAATCATAATGTTTTATTATTACACCTAACTAAAGGGCTGTTAATTGTACAGTTAATGAGCTGAACTTTAAAATGCCAATGTCACATTATAATGTATTAAATTTTAAATTATATTAACTAGTATTTAAAATTTTATTATCATTTGTGTAAATATTTAATAAATGTCACAACTTTGAAAATGTAGTTTATTTATGATCAATCAATATTGAATTTGTTCGTATAACAAAAAGATGCAACAGAAAAAATGCAATCAGCTCATTATAAATATTAAAAGAATAATTGTCGATAAGATGGTTTCAACACAATTGACATAGCAAAAATTTTAAATGGCCGACAGATTAATTCTTATCAACAATATTAAACAGCCAATGAAAACTGGCAACCTTAATAATATAAAAAAATCTTATAGAAACAGTATCGTTTCATTGGAGAATTATTGATCAATCAGCAATATATCATCATTAATTACACTGCTTATTCCATATCACGAAGGATATATTAGTTACCAAGTCAAAGAAATTGCTATTTCTATCATGCACATATTTTTTGGCGTGCTGATGAATGGAATTACCTGAATAAATAAATAAATAATGGGTGGAGATGGCGCCATTCATTTCTGGATGGAATGCGTTGTTCATTTTTACAAGGTGATGCCACGGTTGTTAATAGTTATCGATTCCTTGAAATAGGGAGCGCATTTCCATAAATACTCAACGGCTTTAACAAGGGACGAGTGTTCATTCTAAAATTTCATTTATACCGGGAATTCTTATTACAAAGATTTATTTGATTGTAAAATATTAATAAGTTTTATAATTAGTTTTTGACTTTATTTCTAATAATTGGAATTATTGAAGACACGCTTTTTAATATATTCAATTTTGGAATTTATATTTTCTGTATATATATTTTTTTAGTAAAGTAATAAAACTAATTTAATACCAACTTTTAAGATTCAATTTAAATATTAAGTTTTTTTTATTAATTCAATTTATTTTAGTAGTTTTTTAAAATTTTGGATTACACGATTTGTTTATTATTAATAATATAATTTTGTCTTTAGTCATTATTGTAGTTATTCTGTTTGTAGTAATATCTGTGCTTATAAATATAGCAGATATTTATTTTAACTGTAGTTTAGAACAATACGCGTGTGGTTGCGTTACGAAATAGTTCACCGCAGTACGTATTGAACCTGTGTAACTAGCGTTGTAGATAATATTACAGGGAGAAAAAGAATAATAAAAAAAATTAACAAAGATATATACATTTTTAGAAGAAGAAAAAGAGTATAAGATACTCTTAAATCCTTAACTCTTCTATACTAAATTAGTTTCAGGAAAACTGCATTCCATCAACTGGCAAACTATATTGGGTTGTAGAGTTCAAAAAATTGTACTTTTTAGCCTTACACCTGGATCTTTACCGCTATTATTTAAAAAATGATTAAACTTCATTGTTTAAACTAAAAAACGCCATGTAGAATTGAACACTATAGATTTTTGTGTAAGTTTTAACAGAAAGTCAACAATTTTGTTTTGGAAACATAACTAGCTTTCCAAAATAAAGTTTTTGCAATTTAAAGAAACGAGACACAAACTGTTTGCGACGGATACACAAATACTTTAACATATGTATGTATGTCATTTGTTAAAAATAATTGTAAATCAAATGTTAAAAATTACCAAATCTTACTTAGATTTGACTGTGTTTCAGATGTGAATGTGTGTTTTTTGCACTTTTTATCGTTTTTAGTTATTTTTTTTATATTTTAATATTTTATGTCAGAATTTTGTCATTTTTATCTTTTTATAAATAGGATTTTGCACTTTTCAACATTTTATGACCAGATTTTAAATTTTTCTGGCAATATTTTGATATTTTATAGCAACATTTTGCTATTTTTGGAATTTCTTAAACATTTTTTAACAGTTTATTGCCAGATGTTGATACTTTTCAACAATTTTTTGATGTTTTTTTGGTATTTTTGACATTTTATAAATAAAAAAAACTTTTAATTAACCATTTTTGCCAGATTTTGATTATATTTGATTTTTTTTAAATGTTTTATTACCCGATTTGCTATTTTTTACTTTTCATAATAAAATATTATTTTTTTTTGATAATTTTGGATATCATACCAGATTTTGCTATTTTTGGGATTTTGTTTACATTTTTTTAACAGTTTGTGGTTGGATTTTGGTGTTTTCCTGCTGTTTTTAATCTTTTATCATTATAACTTTGGATTTTTGGCAAAAAAAAAATGTTTGACTTTTTATTAAAAATAATTTTTGTAATAGTTTATATTTAAATTTCCAAATTTACTTTTTAACAATATTTTGCTGTTTCAACGCCAAATTTTGTTATTTTTATAATTTTTTTAATTTTTTTACATTTTTATCATTTTATGGCCAACTTTCTTGACAATATTTTGATGTTTTAAGACCAAATTTTGTTATTTATAACATTTTATAAATAGAATTTTACACATTTCAATTATGTTTGGCTGGATTTTAGTTTTTTTTTCTAAAAATATTTTGATATTTTTGGTTTTCTATAACGATACTAAAAATACATCCAACTAATTAATCAATTAGAATAAACTTGCTTTCTAGAGACAGGCAAAAACACTATTCATATTCGACTATAGACTCTCGCCGGACGCATCACTTTTTGTTATAATAAAGACATTTATTGGCATTATACATAAACATTTTTCTTTAGATTAAAAAAAAAAACAAAAAAACCACTTAACTTAAAAAAAAACTTTACTCTGATAGATTTATTTTGCCTCTTTAATTTTTTAAATATTTTACCCCCTATTCTTTTTTTATTTACACATTTTTTTCATTTTCTAGCCTGAATTTGCTCATTATCATCTTACATTAGTCCATTGCACTCATTCACCCAATGATCCAGTATTTATTACTATTCTCTTCACTGCCACACCTAAACCATGCAATCAATTGTTGAACATCTTCAAATTTACTTTTTTGTAAATAGGCTGGCAGTTTATTATATTCTTAAATACATTTGTATTTGGCATTGTATTTGCTACCATCAGTTTGTCCTTGCCTAACTTGCTGTTCTACTTCTTTTAGTCTGTTCAATAATTCTCCGTCTACACTTTTATCTATTCTTTTACTTTTTATTACTTTTTTACTGACATATCTATACCAAAATTTGTTGCACGTACACTTTCATTCTCTTCCATTCTTACTAATTTTATTTAAAAAAAACTTTTGATTTAGATTTTAGCTGTTTTGATGCTACCCACCAGCTAACTTTTTTTCTGCAAAACTTTATAGCCAGGTGTTGAAGGTTCTACTGCAAATGTTTGCTCCTTCTAGTGGTGTTGCCTTTTATTTAGGTATGCTTGGTGTCGGCGGTGTCTAAAACCGCATTCATATTTTTGTAATTTTTTTAAATTTTTTTTACACTTTGACTTTGGTATATGATAGTTGTAAGTATACACACAAAAACTAAATTGCAATAAAAATATTAATAAAAAAATAAAATAAAACTTATAATATAAATTTTGTTATAATACGCTTCAAATCAAATATAGTAATTTGAACTATTAATAATTGAAATAAATAACAAACATTAAATTATTCAGTACATAATGAAGTTTTTGCAGACTGCTGTTATATGCTGTAAACACATACTTATGCTTTCTACAGTTGAAACAAGAAAACCTTGTTTTTCTGTTTTTTGTTCTATCACAATAAAAACATCTTTCAATAATAATATTCTGTTAAATAAATTGAGTTTGAGTTTTGAACTCCTCTTGTAACCCAAATGAAAGGCCATGTGGAAGATTGAACAAACTTGCTTTAACTTGCAAGTGTGGTTGCAGTAAGCCGATTGCTAAATCCATCAAAACAGTTCGTCTTAAAATCCTAATTTCTGGGTTATTTGCAGAATATATAATTGACGAATTAATTCCAGCTATGTTCAACATAGAATAAAAAATCACCACTTTCCATGTTTGTGTATTTCTGGCACAATCTTAACTGGCGCATAGCTTGTCAACGGTTCTCTTTGTTTTATTATAGTCAATAATAATTGCCGGTTTTTGCAGAATTCCACTATCTATATCAAGTTCATCATTATGATGTAAAGTAGACACCAAAAAAAAATTTTCTTTTTTTTTTTTGGTATATATGAAACCAAAGTACTGTCATTGGAATACCTAAACATGCTGGTACAAGCTGGTTGAGAGGAAGGTTTTGAAAATTTTAAAGGCAGTTTTTCTTATTTATTTCTGATAGTGCCAATGACGATGAATTTATGTTCCTGCAGTAGACTTTGAACCAGAGGCACTGATGTGAACCAATTGTCTATGGTGACATTTTTGTTTGAACCAGAAATATGCTCACAGATTTATAAGGCTCTCCACAATATATCTCGAATATATCTCGAATTTGCTAGTATAAAACATGTATATATATATATATAAGAAAGATGCAGCTTTAGTGTATATATATATATATATATATATATATATATATATATATATATATATATATATATATATATATATATATATATATATATATACACTAAAGCTGCATCTTTCTCTAAATGGTGCTAACATTTCATCTATTGTAGCAAACTCTCAAATGTGGTAACCATTCTAGTAATTTAGATTGAAAATATCAAGTATTTTGTAAATTGGAGCGTGTTTGTTTATTTTTCTTCTTTCGCTTCGAGTTTCAATGTCAACCTTTGAAGCGACATGGTAAGATGAAATATTTTAATGTCATAGCCTTCAATTTCCCAAATATTTTCAAGATTTTTACGATTGCTTTTACAAACTGCAGCTACATACAATAGTCCAAAGAGAACACAAAGTTCAGTATAATTAGTTGAATATACATTTCTGGAGTTGGCATAATTTTTGGCAACTTTTGCAATATATTTATTTGTACAATTGGTAATTATAGTAATTATTGAATCATTAATAAAATAATTCTATATTTTTGTAATATTTTCCATTGACTTGTTGCTTGAGAAGGACAGGAAGACGTTTTATGATATTTTTTTGTCTAGTTTTATATGTTCTGCTTAGTCTTGGCATTTTTGCCAATAGGTTTTATTGTCTATTTTAATAAAAGACAAACTAGAACTGTTATTTATTTACTGTCATTTTCATCAAGATGAGAAGAATTGTTTAGAATCGCTTTCATGTAGCACACGTTCCTCTTCATCGATTTCTGAATCATCAGACACATCATTTTCTGTTCTATCAACCTTATCATTCGTTAAAATTTTGTCTATCGTTTTCTGCAAGCGGTCCTGTTCCGCTTCATAGGACTCCAAAACGTACAAAAAACTTTAATTGTAATAAAAGTGTTCCTTCTTACAATTATGGTTTTGTATTTTGTATTTTATAACAAAAAACCAAACTTGACAAAGCAAAGGTAAAATTAAAAGATATAGCTGTATAACAAGCATAAGTAGGAAACAAAGACTGAATTTAATATAATTTTTTTTGATTTTTATATCAATGCGTATTGGAGGTATTCAGAAATTCCTAGATAGGGTTTACCAGGAATAGAGAGATTAGGAGTTAACACTAATTACTTTTAAATAACATCCGTGGACCGTATTTTGAAAATAATGTAATTAAATTTTAACAAAAGGTAAATCCGAGGGTAAATCCATAGAAAAATACTTCCTCAGCTTAATGTAATTATTAATTAAATAAAAATACAAAAAAAAAAAAATTTTAAGCACACCGAACTTGAGCGGGAGTAGTAACGGCGTGTCTGACAACTCAATAATTTTTACTAGACGCAACGATTAAATCTTTGCAATCAAATTTAAACTACATTTGCAAACACATTAGAAGTGCAAACTCCTAAAATATCAAGAATCAACTCCTTCTAGGTAAAGAAAAAAACTCAAATAACAATAGGCGCGGTGTCACACACCGGGCGTTATCACTGGAAGGTTAAAAAAATTAGTTGTATCTTTTATATCAATTGCTTTTCATTCACACTCTAGATTTTTTGAATTTTTTTTTCTCTATAATCATAAATCTTTTAGCTGCTACTCATGCTTTTTTACTGACATATTGTACTTGTTCTCTATTAGACCCATTACTAGTAAACATAAATTCTAAATACTTTTACATGTTCAATGAATTGACCATTCATCTTAAACTTTTCTGTTTTGCTTTTTTTTTTGTTTTCTAAACAACATTTATTTGGTTTTATCTAATTCATTTAATTTTTTTGTTTAAAAAACTTTTTTACTCTTCCATTCAATTTTCTCGTTCATAACGCACGTGTTCTGAAGAGCTCTCTGTAATATCTATATTTTTATTGAAATAATAACTTAAATAATTTGTTGTGCATCAACGTGTTTGTAGAAAAAGTGAAATTTAAAGTGTGAAACTTTTGTTTGTACGGAACATAAAAATAATCAAAATAAACATTTTGTGTGAAAAACACTGGAATTTCTAAGATGCCTCCTCGACGGATAAGTGATTTAAATCTTCGTACTATCAAAGAAGAACTGTAAAAACTTGGCGAAACTCGACAAGGAAATAAAGCTGAACTCGTTAACAAATTAAAAAATGTACTAAATGGCAGTTTTGTAGAAATGAATGCAGAACATAATAATAGTTATATTGATATCGACGAAAATTATGACGAAAAGTCATAATATACATAAAAAATTATCAATAGCAATCAATTTTTTAAACTAAAAAATAAGATAAGCAAATTAAACAAAACTGTAAAATTATTGCAATCATATGTAAGTAAATTATGGAATCTATCTGAAGCAAACAATATATTTAATAAAGATAAAACTACAAATTATGCATTATGCAAAAAAGAAGATAAAATTAAAACCCTGAACTTCAAGAGAAAAAATACTGAAACTGAAACGCATTCCAACGAAGAAATTGATTTATCTACAAAAACGAAGAATAAATTCAAGGATCCAAATAATAAAAATATAAAGTGTAATACATTTAATAAATCTGAAAATGAAAATATTACAACTATAGACAATAATGATAATGTTTTAGGCAACGAAATAATTACTGAAATACATAATTCAAATATTGATGAAAAAAGTTTTGAAGAAGATAATCATCATAAAGATTATAAACATTTAAATCATACCAATAAAAATAAATATCATAGTGACGATAGAAAACCTAGAATACTTTTTGTAGCAGATGAAAGTGGACGAGCAATGAGCCAGTTGTTAAGACAGCAATTATCAGATTCATTTACCATACATGTCCTTTTCAAACCCGGCGCCACATTCTTATCAATTACGAATAACATAGAAGAACTTGCAAAAGACTTTAATAAGAAGGATTTCATAATAATATGGGCAGGGAGTGAAGATGCAGCAAAGTGTCGTACTATAATTGCAAATAACATTAACATAATACTACAAATGTAATATTAATTCCTTTATGTATACGTCGGCCGATCATCAACAAATTTGTAAATGAAAATAATAAAATGTTATCTAACGTAGCTTGTAAGTACAAAAACTATACTGCCCTAGTAGATATTAATAAATTATTAAATAGCAGTGATTTATGTTATCAACAGAATACTCGCTGTTCAATAATACGCAAATCTGGCAAAACTAAAATATCAATTAAACTGAATTACTTAATTCGAAAAAAATATTATACATCTTTTGCATCTAAGAATCTTATACACATTGAAACAACAATATTGCCACTTGAAGTTGATAAAATAAATACAGAAAATTGCAATAGTTCTTTTTTAGTATGAATAGTTCATCGATGTCAAATAACAACGAAGCGTTATTAAATGGTTCAAAGATAAAATTAAATAAATCGATAAAAAATATTAAACTTAGCATCTATCATAAGAATATTTGTAGCATTGTAAGTAAATTAGGACAACTGGAAGTATTTTTGAACAATAAAGAGTGTGAAATATTATGTTTGTCTGAACATTGGATTCGTACTGAGTAGATTGAGTCTACAGTCTTAAGTGGATATTATATAGGAAATATTTATTGTAGATCACAATACAAACGTGGTGGTGTATTAATATTTGTAAAAAATCAAATATCTAGCACACAAATTAATTTAAATTCATATTGCGAAGAAAAAAACTTTGAATGTACAGCTATTGAACTTGAAATTAATAATGAATACTTTCAGATAGTTTCTTTGTATCGAAGTCCAAAAGGAGATATTAAAATATTTTTTGATAAACTTAACGACGTGTTAGATTTTTTATGTTCTAGACGCAAATTGAGCATATTTTTATGCGGCGATTATAATATAAACTTTTTAGATATAAGTAATAACACTACCAAACAACTTATTAATATATTACTATTATATAATATTATACCGACTATATTTAAGCCAACAAGGCGTACAAACTGTCTCGATAATATTTGTATTTCTGACAACAATTTAATATAAAAAGCAAGTGTTTTAAACGATGGATTATCTGACCACAATGTCCAATCTATTAATATAGAATTATCCAACGACCGTTTTAATAAAAATCGTAAATATATTAAGGTTAGATCATTTAAGAAAATTGAGAATATTAAAATGTTTCAAGAAAAAATTTCAACTGAAAATTGGAACTTAATATCGGATCCAAATATTAATAACGCGTATAATATGTTTAACAACATACTCTATTTTCATCTACATACTTCATTTGAATTAAAACGTATTAATCTTTTCATAAATCCATTCAAATCAACATCGAATGGTTGGATCACTAATGGGCTAAAGAAATCATCTCAAACTTTAAAAGATTTATATAAATTGACGTTAACTGGTGGAACTGAAACTAAAAAGCGTTATAAATTATACAAAAACATATATGGTAAATTAATTAATGCAGCCAAAAAAATGTACAATGGTAAATTGTTAAGTGAGAGTACAAATATGTCCAGATCGGCATGGAATATCATAAATTCTAACACAAACTTGCGACAAAAATGCCATACTAATATTAGTTTAAGAATAGATGATAAAATAGTACATGAAACGTCAAAAATAGTATTACATTTTAACACTTATTTTAATTCTATTGGTGGTAATGATACCTACTCTAGCATGATTTCAAAAACTTCAAATATATTAATTAATTCAACTTCATTTTTCTTTACTCCAGTAACTGTCTCCGAAGTTCAAACTATAATATATACTCTTAAGTCAACGTGGTCATCAGGACCAGATGAACTGAGTGCAGTACTAATAAAAAATACTTGTTAATCAATAGTTTTGTGCATAACAAATCTGATAAATCAATCATTTGCCGAAGGAACATTTCCAAACAAACTCAAAATATCGAAAATAAGACCTATATTAAAGAAGGGTTCTGAAATAAAAGTAGAAAATTACAGACCACTATACATTTGCAACACGATTTCTAAGATATTTGAACGAGCAGTTGCAAATCGTTTACCTAAGTTTTTTAAAGTTTACAATTTATTTAATCATAACCAATTCGGTTACCGAGAAGGCAGATCAACATCTGATGCAATAATTCAATTTTTAGAAAAGCTATATACTCATAAAGATAAAAAAGAACTGTGCCTTGGAGTATTTCTGGATCTTTCAAAGGCGTTCGATCTTGTTGACCATGAAAACCTGTTAATAAAACTTGAAACATACGGAATTAGAGGTTTAGCATTAAATTGGTTTTGCAGCTACATTAGCAACAGGTATCATTATGTAGAGTTGGAAAGTGTATCAGATATGATGGTTATGAATAGAAGGGTTCCACAGGGTTCTGTACTTGGGCCTCTTCTATTTATAATATACGTTAACGACATCAACACAGAAAACACTTTTCTCTTTGCTGATGATACTTCGCTTTTTGTAAGTGGTAACAACAAAGACTCAGTTGTTGAAACTGCAAACAATCAACTGATGGAATTAAAAACGTGGTTTAATTCAAACGGTCTATTTATAAACATCAAAAAGTCAGTTCATGTTAACTTTCAGACGAGTACTAATGATAATGCTGAGCATAGTTTATTGATAAAATGTAATAAAAGTATGCAATTAAGCAATTAAGTGTAATAAAATTTTTAGGTGTTTATATTGACGAACAATGCAAATTTAGAGCACATATAGATTACTTGTGTAAAAAAGTATCATCACTATGCTATATCATAAAACAATTAGAACCTGTAGTAACAACCAGCACATTAAAAATGTTTTATTTTGCCAGAATTCATTCTGTTTTATCTTATGGGATTACTGTATGGGGTATGGCACATGATCTAAATAAACTTTTTTTAATACAAAAACGGGCAATTAGGTATATGACAATTAAACGTAGATTTGATCATTGTGTACATCTGTTTAGAAGTTTAAAAATTTTAACGTAACCATAAATTTTTATATTTAATATTCTTATGTATGCAAAATCTATTATTGCGAATTTCAAAACATTAAACAGCTGTAATAGTCATTTAACTAGACATGGTAAGCTACTCACAATACCTCTCCATAACACAAAAAAATATGAGCAAAATCCCAAATATCAAGGAATAAAGTTTTATAATAAACTACTACAAAACGTAAAAGAACTAAATATAAAAGCTTTCAAATGCCAAATTAAGGAATTGCTCATAGAAAAAGCATATTATTCTGTTCAGGAATTTGTTGATGACATTTTGTTTTAATTTCTATTGTTTGTATTTTTCTACCTTGTTTTAATTGTAGGTCAAATGTATTACGTATTTTAAATTTATTTTATTATTTTAATTTACTTATGTTTATCTATGTTTTGTTATATTGTGAAATTGTAAGACTTACCCTATATCCGCACATTGGATCAACTGGGTTAAATAAATTATTATTATTATTATTATTATTATTTCAATCACCTTTTTTATGCTAAACTACTTATTGGTGCTAAATTACGACATCGTCAGCGAATGCTATCATCACACTTTTTTTGCTCAATTACTACTCTTTCTACATTTGCCATATATATATTAAATAATAAAGAGCTCAACGGACATCCCTGTCGTAACCCTCTAGTCACTCTAGAGGTTTTACTTCTACATTCAATATTTCTTACAAACATTACAAATGCAATACTTAGAATGTCTCGTTTTTTGTTTTTATAGAAAAGGTCTAATGTCATTCTTATCTCAAAGGTATGAAATGATTGACATTTTCCACAGATCTAACAAACGTTTAGTCTTCTGTCAACCCTAAGTAAAGTGCCAATGACTTGCCCACTCAAGGAACTTGTACCTCAGAGCTTAGTATTGTCTCTCATGCTTTTCAACTTGTATATATCAGACATACCATGCATTACTCTAGGTGTTAAAATTGCAGAGTACGCTGACGAAACGGCACTGTTGTACACTTCAAGGCATCCGAAAGTCATCACGCGGCTTGTGAGGCACTAGAAACTTAGCTTTAGTACTGGAGAGTAAAAATCAATCCGGAAAAAAATAAGGCTGTACTTTTTGCTAGAAATTATAAGCAAACTCCACATGGGAACGTTTATCTCAACGACGCTTCAATTTAACTAATCTTAAGATTACACATATTGTCTATCTTGGATAAAGCCAAGATGGCAAGCCATATGTTAACTCCTCTGCTTCCTACAAGTCGCAATTATTCAAAACAATCATTTGCTCAATACTCACATACGCATGTTTAGGATGGGGTATTCCTTCTTATCTAAAAAGAGTTGAATTATTTCAAAATAAAACTTGAAAAGAATTAGTCTTGACACGTTAAGTCTTTTAAAGATTTACATAATAATCAAGTATTTATTTGTTCTTTTTTTGCTATTTTTTTTTTGTATTTTGCATTATTTTTTAGTACATTTTATACTTTACTGTTTATTTTATGTATTTCACTATTTTTTACATTTTTTAAATTATTATCTAATCATGTATTAGACTTACAAGTTTTGTCAGTTTATCTGCATTGAGACTGCAGTAGTAGAATTTTATAAAATTATATCTAATATAAAGTAGTTTGGGTTATGATTCTGACAATCGACATGGAACAAATAAGTATAGTGCAGTTTAAATTTAATTCTTTTTTATAGGTTTTACAGCTTTTGGTCGAGAATGTATATCTTTTTTTGATTGACAAAGTTAAGTATTAAATTAATATATAAAAACGAAAATTGCATATTATTATTATTGATTGCTTGAGCAAACGAGCAGTTTTTAATCATAATTTACATGTTTTTAAAAACATCTAAAAAAAATTATACTTTGACCCAATATTTATCAAATGAAATTTGATAAAGAAGTAAATAAATTTAATTGTTTTTTAGAAGAAATTTGATTACATATTATTCACTATATTAATCAATATCAGGACAACAATATTTGGTTTATATTTTTAATGATACATAATACTGTTTTATGTTTCATAATTTCTTGGAAATTTACATCAAAAATATTTACGTAAAATATTATTTTTATACGACGTAACAACCAATTTAAACAAATATTATTGTATTCTATTGTGAAATGAGTTAATATTAAACATTGTTGATCGATACTTAAAATATTGAAATTTCTTTTTGTTCTTGATACTTATAGAATATAAAAAAACACAAAGCAAAGCAAAGTACATATAAATATATATATATGTATGTTATTTAATTGTTTTTTACATCTATTAACAACATTATGTAAAAAATTGAATGAAAATTCTTTAAAAATAATTTAAAAAATGTTTTTAGAATTCTAAATTGAAATTTAGGTAATTCAATTGTTTTTATATCTATTAGCGACATTGTGTATACATTTGTACCATGTATTTTGAAAATTGTAGCTTCAGTTGACAAAATTTCAAATCAACTTTGCAACATTTTCAAAATTTTAAATAAAAATTTAAATTTAAAAATAATATTTGAGAGTTTGAACTATGTATTTTAAAAGTTGACTAAACCATAAATTAGTTTTCTTTTAAATAAAAAAATATTTATAAAACTAAATGTACCCAAAACTATTCCTGGCTACCCTTTCCTATTTTTGTGTCATATATATTTTCCACTGTTAACCTTTTTTTTAAATTTTGGTGTAAGGTAAAATGCAATTTTTTTTATAAAGAAATCGGCTATAAATAAAAAATAATGAATATATTTTTTTTAAATTAATAGTTTATTAGAAAGATTGGACATTTTTATTTAAGAATGAAACACAACATCATTCAAATGACTGCTACGGCTGGTTAGACAGTAACTCATCCAATTAACCCATTTTTTTTAGTACATTTTTGATTGTTTGAGCTCTAATCGCATGAATGGCAACTTCGATTTGTGTTTTAAGACATCAATCGTCTCTGGATGGTTAGCGTAACACTTATTCTTAAGGTCTTTCCACAAAAAAAAAATCCAACGGGTTTAAACCACAGCTTCTAGACGGCAAATTGACATCAGCATTTTGGCTGATTATTTGATTTCCAAAAACAGTGCGCAAAAGATTGATAGTTACGTTGGCTATATGGAAAGTAGCTTCGTCCTGTTGAAACAAAATGTCATCCATTTCACACTCTTTAATTTTTGGAAACAAAAATTTGTTTATCATGGCACAGTAACGTTTGCTATTGACGGAAACGGCGAGTCCTTGCTCATTTTTGAAGAAAAACGGCTCAATAATGCTCACTGACCAAAAACCACACCAAACTGTTACTCTTTCTAAATACATAGGCTGTTCAATAGTCATGTGTGGATTCTCTGATCCCCAAATGCGACAATTTTGCTTATTGACATAAACTCCGAGATGAAAATGAACTTTATCGGAAAACACAATTTTTTGATAATAATGCTCATCTTTGGCCAAACGATCTTTAGCCCATTGGGTAAATTGAAAACGAATTGAAGGATCATGAATCATTATTTCTTGGACTAATTGAATTTTGTAGGCTTTCAAACTGAGATCTTTATGCGAAATTATCCTCAGAGAAGTGCGAGAAATGTTTAGGTCCTTAGAGCAATGACAAGTCTATGTTGATGCATGTTTACGCACACTCAGAGCAACAGCATACATTTTTTTGGTTAAGCACACTGGACAAAAACGTGAACGTGTTGTTTTGCAAACTCGCTTTACAAATTGGTCTACAAACTGCACTTCATTTTTATCAATTTTTTTTTGTAAATTTCTTACCGGTTGAGTCAAAGACTCACCACCTTAGCAGTAAGTTTTTATTATTTTCTAACTTTGTTCAAGTGTAAAGCGTTCTATTTCCAAAATCTTAGTTTTGAGGAAAACGATAAAATCTGTTTAGTAGAAAATGTTTACATGTGACAACAATTTGATGTACAAGAGAGTTATAGAAGATAACGTCTTTTATAAGAATGTGAACAAACATTTATCATTACTGTACTACAAACACCTGGATGTTAAAAAATGTGTTGTGGAGTTATATTGTTTTTCTACTCAATTTCTGTTAAATGTAAAAAAAACACAAAACTGCTGTTATTAATTTTTTTTATTACTATATTTACATATTACTGTATTGATTGTTATCTTTAATTTTCCTGCTCTTTGTTACTTGTTTCCAAAGACATAATATAGTAATAAAACTAAAGTTTTGCCAGTAATGTATTGCATCACTTTTTTATATTATTAATCTTCATCACATTGATTGGTAATGGAATCTTGTAGGCTGGCACATTGGGCAATGTTGGGTTTATGTAGGGCTTTAGCAGTTTAAATGTGTTCGTCAAAAGTTTTCCAATATAACAACTAGTTGAAATATAACCTGGCGTGGAGCTGTCGTATATAAACTGATTGTACGTAGAAATGGTAAAAGTAGTATTAGTATGTCCTTGGCCAACAGGTCTTTTTATAATATTTTGGCTACCAGTCTTTGAAGTTAATGATATCCGTGTAGTTCATTATTGATATAGTGAACGGTTTTTATTTTTGACTACCCAAAATTATGCTTACCTAATCTTCTGGTAGATAAATGCAATCATGTCAAAGAATTAAGTGACACGTCAACCCTAGCCCTCTTGCGGGAGCAGCTGTCTGGCGAACAGGATCAAATCATATTTGGTGGTAAAACAATATAACTCCTGGACTTGTACCGTTCTTTCACTCATCACTAGGCTAGACGACCTCGTACACGTGCACATAATGTGTTAGTTATACTGTTTTTCAAATCATTGCATTGAGCTTCTTTTAAATAAGATTTTTGCTATCTCAGTTTAAAAACTGTCATTTTGGAGTTATACTGTTTTTCTACTCACCGATTCAGTTATAGTTCAAATTCTAAACACGTTACCACACCTTTTATGAGAGATAAAAAGAAATTATGCTCCAGTAACGGTGAGACAAATTATTTGGAAGTTGGTTCAACTGATCAGGTTGAGCTAGTGAATGGTATTTTTGTCAAAAAGAAAAAAAAAATGGGTAAATTGGTTTTTAATATCAAATGTATTAAAAAGGTCAGAGATGGCAATTTTGTAAAAACTGTGTCAGCCGCTGAGTTAACATTTTTTTTTAATTGTATACAATTTGCTGATAGAAATATAAAAGTCTGTGCTCATAAAACATAAAAGCAAAAAAAAACCCTGTAATCTTATTTTAACATTCAATCGTCTCTAGCTTTCGACAAATGTAGTCAGCCAGGTTATGTTATGCCCGTTATGCTCACTACAAAAAACTCAAATTAGATCAGACCACTAATGGTGGTGTTTAACAAGAAAATTATAGAATGATACCCTCTTACAAGTACCTAGATAGGTTGGTAACAACAAACACAGAACACACAAAAGAGATTAAATGTACAATAGAGACAACCCGCAGCCGTCTTCACAAAAATGAAAAACAATCTTTGTAACCGTAATATAAAACTAAAACTCAGAATTTAGAGTATGTACTAAATAATCCCCACCTTATTATATGGAATAGAGGTCTGGACAACAAAAACAGATAACATTAAAAACCTGAAAACATCCAAAATGTAGTGCTACAAAAAGATGCTCAGAATTGTATGGAGTAATAAGGTTACCAACAAAGCAGTAATGCACTCGGTGAAACCAAAGAAGTAACTACTACAATAAAGAAAAAAAAAAAAAACTTTGGTCACATCATGAGAGGAAACTGATATAACATTCACTAATAATCTAAAAAAAAAACTACAAAAAAATTGATTAAAAATTGAAAAAAAATAGTTTTGCAACGTAAGAGTTTAGATGCTTATCCGCCGAGCTATTTAAGACCGCAGTCAACAAAATTTGCATCATAATGGATTTCAGTTTTTGTTATAAGTGAAACTTAAAGAAGAAGAAGAATAAAATACATTTCGTCACCAATGCGTTTTTTTAAATGCCAGAGGTTTGGACACACAACCGCTCGTTGCACTAAACAGCAGATTTGCGTGTGTAGAAAATTTTTACTAGTTAATGTATCTCTATAGCTGTCCGAAGATCGTATTGAAGAAACGCAATTTGGTTTCAGGTTTCAGAAATGCGTTGGGTACCAGAGAGGCATTATTTGCGCTTAACGATACTTAAGACCACCAAAGCCGACGACAAAAACATCCGCATAATAACAAATCTCTACTGGCAACAGACGGCAGAAGTATGAGTTGAAGACCAAAGCACGGAAAATATCTAAATTAGCAGAGGTGAGAGGCAGGGTTGTGTGCTTTTGCCAACCTTGTTTAACATATACTCGGAAGAAATATTTAAGGAGGCGCTGGATGGAGTGGAGGAAGGAATATTGATCAACGGCAAGATCATTAACAACTTAAGGTATGCGGACGACTGTTATATTGGCAAGTACAGCTCAAGGACTTTAGTTGATGATGCATAAGATCAAAAAAATATATGCTTGTCAGTAAAGATAATCCATCACAGCGGACAATACTTCTTAACAACAAAACCATAGATCAAGTGGACAAATACACATATCTAGGCACATCCGTGAATAAATTCTGGAATCATTTAGTAGAAATCAAATGCAGGATAGAAAAAGCGAGAACGACATTTATCCAGATAAAAAAAGTTTTCAACAGCCCAAACTTGAGCATGCAAATTAAGATCAAAATGTTGCGCTGCTACGTTTTCTTAACACTAATGTACTGCATCAAATCCTGGACCCTATCAAAGGATACAGAAAAAAAACTGGAAGTTTTTGAACTATGGACATATCGTCGTATCCTGAATATCTCATGGAAAGAGAACATTAGTAATAAGGAGGTTCTGCAGAGAATGAACAAGGATCAGAAAGTATTGAAAACTGTGAAGGTTAGAAAATTGGAATATTTCGGGCACATAATGAGGCATAGTGATAGATACAGAATATTCCAACTGATTCTGAAAGGAAAGGTGATGAGAAGAAAAGACGCCACATTTTATGGCTTAAAAATCTACGCCAATGGTTTGACATGACATTGCTGCAACTTTTTTGCAGTGCTGTGGACAAAGAGAATATCGTGATGATAATCGCTAATATTCGAAGCGGATGAAGCACGCCAAGAAGAAGAAGAAGCTGTCCGTCTATTAAGTGCTATTTATATCTTTATAATTATACAAAAGTACCATTTTGGACATTTATGTTTTAAACATTATTTTTTTCAAATGTTAACCTAAACTACGGGTAACATGGTCCATTCAGAAGTTGCAATTTTCGATGACGCGTTCAAGCATTCTGAGTAGTATTTGGCAAATGACAAAAGTAATGTTGGTTTCCAATTCACCAATCGAATTGGCTTATTCATTTAGACTTTGGACTATACGTAGTCCCAAAACAAAAAGTCTAGAAGTGCAATCACTGGTCCGAGGCGTAAAATTAACTGTTCACCGAATTGTTCTGAAGCGGTGACGATTTAGAAGGTCGGCCGGCTTCAATTCTTGCATGACTTAAATTTTGTAGGCTTTTAAACCAAGATTCTTACGTAAAATACGCCAAGTTGTTCTATACGACAAGCCAAACCTATGTTATGGCGCCAAATTGATTAATCGCGGTCATCGCGTACACTCTCAGCTGTCGCCGCTATATTTTTTTCAATACGTGCTGGATGTGGTCTATTTGGTTGCGTATTATCTAATAATAAATATTGAGTTTCAAATTTTGTAATGCTACAGCAAATTGTGTTTGGTAGGCCGATTATGTAACCATAAGTTGCTCTAAGTGTACAAAACACTTTCTTCATAGAACGCTGATTTTTGTAATACAGCTGAATAATTTGTAGACCCTGCACCGGGCTAATTCTTTTTATGATAAAATGTCAAACATTACTGAACAAAAAAACTATAACAGTTTGACTCAACACACGCTTTATCTAACATAAAACCCCTACTAAAAAAAGTACCTCTAATTGAATTACCTATTACATAAATATCATTATCAAAAAATAATAGAAAATAACAACACTTACAACAGTATTATTAAAAAGAATATATAGAAAACAACCAAAAGATGAGAGAAATACATACACTATTTGATAACACTAAAAATAAAATAGAGATAGAAGAATATAGCTCTAATTACGTAAGAATTTTTTATTTTTGTACTAAAATTGAATAATTTAAAGAATCTCTGTAACTACCCCAAATTTTGTCAAATGTTCCAAATTATGTCTTGCATATTAAATAAAGTTTATTCAATTTTTATCACATTACAGGTTAATAAGAGTATTCTGTAGAGTTACCTTTTTGTCACTCTAATTTTATTGATTTGATTGCTAGAAGCACTGAATGATCGTATTTTCTTTGTTGAATTTTTAAAAATAAAATCTTATCGTATTTCAAATTTGGTACGTAATTTTTTTTAAATAATCATCTTTAACTTATAAATTTTATCTAATACTTCAGATTTAAGAAAATGGTTTTATGTAAGTTTGAATATTGTTAATTCAATTCAAATTTAATCTACTTTTATAAAACTTTATTGAGTATATGTGGGTAAGTAAAAGCTTTTAGAATCATTTATCTTAATACAAAACTGGTAGAATATAAATGTATCACTATCTACTATAAAATATAAATTGATATAGTTTTTTTGAAGCATTTCAACAATGTTATCTAGATAAATTATATTGCAATAAGTAAACTAAAAAAGGCAATATAAATACTCTGGTTTTTCTACCGTCGCAAATGATAGAAATTACATCAGTAATTATCAACTTTGTATAGAAATATGTAAGCAAAAATGTATAAATTAACTAAAAATTAAATCTTGTTGGCTTGCTTGCCCTCTGGAAATGCTAGATTTGAGAAATGCTGACCTAAAGATAAGATATAATAAATATGACGTATGCAGAATATATATCAATGTGAAATCTCTTAACCCAAATCATAAAACAAATTACTAATAAATTTATAATATCATAAACTAATAAAATAAATTGCAACCAATATCCTAAGTAGAGAATTGCATTGCATTACATTACATATATAATTATATGTAGATTGAGACTGCAACATTGTAACAAAGTACATACTAAGTACACAGCGAAAGCTATTTTATAGTCTTATCGCGCTTGCAGGCACCAAGCAGTCTACAAATTATTGAATGGTTCTCATGCCTTCTCGATCGGCTCACTATTAATTACATTGATTATATGTAACGATAGTTCGGAATGCACATCTGGTGCTCCATGCAACTATTAGAGCACGTGCACAATAAAAGATCACATTTAATGGGTCCACTTTTGAATCAGATGCCGCCACATAGCAGCACTTTGACATCATCGATCGGGTCACCATCGATTAATAATGACCGACCACAATTTCGCTAAAAAATTCCGAACCAATTTAGGTTCCGTTTAAGAGGCTCATCTAGCCATTCCGAGAAATTTTTAATTGTGTACCATGCAACAGCGGGTATTTTATTAATCGACTTTATTGAAGATGATTATTGATGTATTTAAATTATAAATATTGTAAAAAGGCTGCAGCCGGTTGCCAATTAAACGTATTATTCTGGTTTATGGAAAAATGTAAGTTTATAACATTGACGATTTTTTTTTAATTGGCAAGTAAACATATTTATTTAAAATATTTATAATTTATATTTAGTAAATCAGAATTAAATCTATTTATTACAATTAAATCTTGACTTGTTTTGGCTCAAACAATTATTATTGCTAATGCCCGGTTTTTAAGATATGGTTCTACACCATTCAACCCTTATTTCCAACCCGTCTTGAAATAAGGGTTAAAGACAAGTTTGTTATACAAAAGCACACCTAAATTTTTGCATTAGTTGAATTTGTTGAGATTGATGTTAGGCAAGTTTTACGATATATGGTAATATAGAATTGAGATAGCTAAGATAGCAAGGCTCCTTTTTGATTTTTCTACCATAGCACATAGTAAAGTTTTATTTTTTTTAAATATTTGTGTTGTTATAAAATTTACTATTATCTATCATTATGATTTAAAGAAACAAGTATAAAGTAGTTAAATAATTTATTCAAACTTACAAACCAACAAATATTAAGTAAGTTTCTAGTTTATAAATTATCAATGCATTAATACTATCATAGTCGTATCTAGAACAAAATTTACCTCATTTTTACTTTTTTTATTTTAATTACGATAAGTGGCACCACCAAATATCAAATCTTGTGTTAAACTACATAGTCATCTTCAATCATAACATATCGATTAAATGTAGTTGATTGAAAATTGAACAGTTTAACCGCAATGAAGCAATCATGTTAGATACTCTAGCTAAAAGATATTTTATTGTAGTACACCAATACATCTTCAAAAGTATACAATTTCTCATTACTAACCAAGAAAAGGCAAGAGTATAACCTGATAACTAATTAGTATTTGCATTTAACGATCCGTATTCCGAGTTTGAACAAACGGCAAAAAGTAGTGTTGAAGAAAACCCAGGTTTGTCGATTCCTCGTCAATCTTTGGAATTATACATTCCACAAACGACATTACACCGTATTTTGCATAAAGACAGTCTTAAGGTTTTTAAAGTTCAGTTAACACAAGAACTCAAGCCGGTTGATCACCATAAACGTCGCATCTTTGCTGATTGGGTTCTTCAAATGCATCAAATTGATCCGGAATTTTATCGAAAAATCAGCTTTAGTGATGAGGCCCATTTTTATCTCGGAGGCTACGTTAATAAGCAGAATTGTTCCATTTGGGGCTCAGGAAATCTAAGAATGATTGTTGAAAAGTTTTTGCATCTTCAACGTGTCACTGTTTGGTGCGGTTTTGGGCTGGCGGTTTGATTGGACCCTACTTTTTTGAAAATGAGGCTGGTGCAACTGTTACGGTGAATGGATGGCGCTACCGAGCTTTTTTTTATGGCCGGAATTGGAAGATATTGATGTGGACGACGTTTATTTTCAGCAAGCAACAAAACAATCGCAATTTTGCAAGAAAAGTTTCCTGGCCGTGTTATTTCTTAAAGAGGTGATCACAGTTGGCCACCGAGATCTTGTGATTTGACACTTTTAGACTTTTTTCTTTAGCGCTACGTGAAAGATAAAGTTTATGCCAATGCTCCTCAATCTATTTAAGACCTTAAAGATGGAATTTGTGAAGATATCGATACAGCCGCAAATGAGCAAATTGGTCATGAATAATTTTATAAAAAGAATGTGGTACTGCAACCGTAACTGTGGCGGCCATTTGACTGATATCGTTTTCAAATGTTAATGTTATCTTCAAGATTAGTACCAAAAAATGGTGCAATCAAAATAGCCTTATTACTACTATTCCAAAAAGCTACTCATGATCTAAACTGTGCTGTGGCACACGCTTTTGAAATTATCCTACGTACTTTTGTTTAAAATTGCGGTGCAAACACAATTTGTAAATTTACACCATTATGAGCCAAACACGCAGTTCATTCAGATGCTACCAAACTATGCACTTAAAAAAATTATGATGAATTTAGTAAACTTATTGAACAAAATGAAAAGGCTAGTGTATAGAAGCCACCAATTTGCATTGCAAACTTTCAAAACTGCAGTTGAAACTGCAATTTTTTTATTTTATATTAATGATACTATTTCTGGATCTAAATTATATATTACTAATATTATTAAAACAAATACAGTTTGTGTTATTGTTTTTTGCCTACCCTGGCTCTTTCTGCATATTTTTGCACAACTGGGGTCTTTATCTGGTAACTATTGTCTTTGATAGCTAGAATTGTTTGAGGGGCATTGCTATCAAAGCAGCATAAAAGTCCGAGACGGTAAGCTACTACAAAAAAATCAACAAACTAGAAAAACTGCTTGTCTTAAAAAAGTTCATCTTTACAATAGCTAAAAAAATCAGCAGTAAATTTGTTGCTTTACTAACTATTTGGTTTTAGACATTTTTGTAATCTTCCGGCAAAGTGCCAAATACTATATTTATGAAATAATTAAAGAAAATTTTTAGTCAATTTAAAACAAATCTAAGATAACCAGCAAAGTTTTGGCAGTTTTCAAAACAACACTTTTGTGAAGCAAAATGAACCAACAAATGGAGAAGCAGAAAGATTTTCTTAAAATCTTTTAAGAAAACAAAAAATAACACCCACAAAAGAAATTCAACAAAATATTATTAAAAATCAACATAAAAGAAGAAAAAAAAAATTGTAAATATCTAAAAAATATTAAATTAAGCCAAAGAAACAAAAAATTGCTGGCAACGCTGGTCAGTTTCAGAAATTACTCTCATTTATAAAAAGATTAGTGCAAAGATGAGCTTCATTTATGCTGACTATGTTAAGTTAGCAATTTTATAACATGGGTTTTTATGCATAGGAGACCGCTGGGCAAGTACATAGTACATGTTTAGTTATCTTGTCATCCTCTACATATTGGGCATGTACTTTTTTAATTGAAAACGTATGTCAGGATCCTTGTAATAACTTGCAGGTTTTTTTCTAGACAGTTTGAAGTTTTAGAATTTAAAGAATTATTGGTTCTTTAGCTTGTCTACAGAATTATTGGTTCTTTAACTTGTCTACAACTCGGGTTGTTATCATTGTGCTTTAAATGCATTGTATGTATTTGCTTTTTGTATGGTGTTGAAGCTTTATAGTGGTAGTTCAGTCAAAGGTTTAAGGTTAATCTTACTTATTGTATTAGAGTGCTTTTTTACTCAGCACAGCTCAATGCTATTTGTACAAACTGCCAATGTAAGGGCTCTATGACATTCTAGTATTTTAGCAGACGTTTTTCGGATTACTATTTTTATCACTCCATGGGTTATTTTGGCTATTTTGGCCTGGAGAATAGTTATATGTGTATATAGTAGTAATAATATTTAAACGTCTAGATTTTGGTTCTATTCTAGAGCCTTGATGAGTTTTAGAGCAAAGTTTTGATAATAAATTAATTTAAATTTGTTTACAAGTCAACTATCTACTATAACTATAAAATTCTAAAAAATATAGAGTTTAGTTTTTATAGTTTTTAATCAATCTTTTAAGACAATAAAGCGTTTTCTTACAGCCATAATTTATTTTTTAATTTGTTAACCACAAAGCTCATTTCTATTTCAGTGGGTTTGTGTGGCTTTCCCAAATTTAACTTTTTTTTAAAGCTTTGTAAAAAAAAGAGTCTTTGCTAATGCCCGCAAACAATACCAGTGTTCAAAAATAATATTTAAGTTGTTATTTGCCAGATAGAGCCTTAACTGTACAAAAATGTCTTGCAAAACTTCTTCAAAAGAATGATCCTGTGCTGACAGAGTCGAGGTGGGCATATACTGAATATAATTTTACAGAAGTAATTGCAGAGTTTGTACTTTAAATTTAAATTAAAAAAATGTATTATTTAAGAATAAATAATTTTAATTACAAAAGAAACAATTTTGTAATTAAAATAGGGTTTCTTATTGGAACAACATATTTTTGTATGCCAATGACAAACATTTGTAATTTTACAAGAAAAAACTAAAAATGCTGCTCTGTGAAATACCAAATTTTATATTTAGAATATTGCTAGGGTTTATAATTGTTACTATATTTATAATAAGCTTTAAAATTTATGTATAAAAATTATTTATTTATGACCTATGCTTGTATTTTCTAGTGATGCATTTTGATTAAAAATGTCTCATAATTACTGGTATTAAAAACCTTAGATAGATTTAAAAGAATACTCTGGCTAGATAACCTAAATGTAATAATGTATTTAAGGATAGTAGACAATCAAAAATTGTTTCTATACTTCTTTAACTTGTTTACAGTTTTTTTGGCGTATTGTAGAACAATTCCAGAAGCGTTTAATTTCTGTAGTTTGAACTCACTGATTTGTTATTAAATTTTATTATTTTCAAAATTGTAGGTTAAAGTTTTTTTGTTTTGTTAGTAAGCTTTTACTATGTTCAGATTAAGAAAAGTATTTTTAACCGTTTATTTACTTTTTACACTGCAATGTATCTATTTGTTTATGATTACATAAAAATTTGTAGTTATTGCGTTTGCCACATGATGCTTTGTGTGCCGTGTACATAAACATTTGCTAATTTGAGTCTTCCAAAATAAGTCAGATAATAACATTCAAACGTTTTTAGTTTTTTATCGTTTTTTTCTTCTTCTTTACATACCGTTTCTTAACAAATATTGGGTATCATCATAACTATTTTTAATTTATTTGCAGATGCTACTAAAAAGTTAGCTGGAAGTCGTTCTAAACTATTCTTTAAGGTTCAGAAGCCAGAATGTTCTTTTACACTATACAGGGTGTCCGGAAAATACGTGTACAACGTTTGACGACAGACTCCTGACGTCAAAATAGGTCGATCTAAGCCGACTTAGTTATATCCAAAATTGTCTCGTTTAGCCGGTAGAGGGCGTCAAAAAAAAACAAAAGTATAACAAAGTTGAAAGTATCTATTGTAAGAAACTAAGTAAAACAAAAACATTACTTAAGCAAATGTGTAAAATGACCGCCATCTTGCTGAATACACTTATTAACACTCTTTAAAAAATGATATTGGACCCTATCTAATGTCTCGGGATTATTAAAATGGTTGCCTGCATTTAAAATCCGCTGCAATAAATCATCGCGTGTGTTTACCGGAGTCTTGTAAACTTCTGTTTTAATAGCGCCCCACAAAAAGAAGTCACACATATTTAACTCAGGAGAACGTGGTGGCCATTTTACTGGTGCATCATTGCCTCTTCCAATCCATCGGTTGGGATGTTGATGATGTAAGTATTGCCGAACGGCAACGAAAAAATGGGGCGGGGCACCATCATGCATATACCACATTTCCCTCCGAAGTAAAAGGGGCAAATTCTCCTGAAGAATTGGTAATGTGTCGTGCAAAAAATTTAAATAAATATTTCCATCTAACCTGTCTGGAATAACAATGGGACCAATAAGGTAGTGATCAATAATACCTGCCCAAATATTAATTTTAAATTGATGCTGATGATGTGCAACTTTAATGGCATGTGGATTTTCATCGGAATAAATATGTTCGTTGTGCAGATTGGATACCCCAGATCTTGTAAAGCATGCCTCGTCAGTAAACATAGTTTTTCTACAAAAATATGGAACAAGGATTCTTTTGTTTCTAATAAATAGACAAAATGTAAGCCGCATGGGGTGATCAGTCGGTAAAAGTTCCTAGACTTTTTGTATGTGGTAAGGATGTAACAACTGTTTTCTTAAAACCTCATTGACAATCGTTTTAGGAACATTTAACTCACGTTCTAAGAGACGGGTACTGGTACTTGGTTCTTTTTCAACTCTTTCCAGAATCATCTCTTCTGTTTCCATAGTTCGAGTTGTTCGCATACGACCCCTGCCTTCAAACTTTTTCTCAAAACTGCCCGTTTCCCGAAGATGACGCTCAATATTGGCAAATGTTTGGTGGTTTGGTATTCGACGGTTAGGAAACCTCTCCATGTAAACCCTAACACTCTGACGCCCATTTCCTTGACAAAACCCGTATACCAGGAGCATGTCAACTTTCTGAGAGTTTGTATAATTTTCCATTTTTAATGGTAAAATGAACTTGTAATTCAAGAATGTTGATCGTATACTTGAGTAAATTTCATAGACTGGTGACAATTTGTCAATAATTGTCAAATTATTAAACGCCATAGCAACAAGGTCACTTAAAAAATTATTGTTACAGGTAATTTCTTTTTAATATTTACAAATTTTTGACGCCCTCTACCGGCTAAACGAGACAATTTTGGATATAACTAAGTCGGCTTAGATCGACCTATTTTGACGTCAGGAGTCTGTCGTAAAACGTTGTACACGTATTTTTCGGACACCCTGTATATTCCTTGTTTCTTAGATTTTACCTTCTATAATGAGTCGAAGTAGTTTGTATCTTTTTGCTTTCATAACATGTTCAAAGTATTTGAACTTTCTTTTTTTGATGGTTAGTGTAAGTTTTTGCTCTTTTTCCTTTTTTTAAGTACTGTAGCATTTGAAATGTGTTCTACTCAGGAAATTTGTAACATTTTTCTATAATACTATTTTTCAAACGCTTTAATCCGTTTTAGTTCTACTTGTTTTATTGTCCAAACCTCTACTAAATAAAAAAAAAAAAAACGTAGCAAAGCAACATTATTACTTTCAGTTTTAAGTTACATAGAAATTTTTGGATATGGAAATGCAAGCTTTTATTTCATTTGTTTAGTTTGCGTTATTTGTAATTTTTGTACGAGAGCGGGTCAATTTGTCTGTGATATTTTAAATTTCCCGCCTTTTATCTGAAAATGCAACACTGCTTTTATCAAGAGGCATCTGTCAGCTGACTCTTGTCAAAATGTTAATAAACTGCGTTATTTAGTTTGTATTTGACAGCCATTGATAGCTGACTACCTTGTGATTTAAGGAGAATATGGAAAAAGGGAATTTTGTGTGCTTGTTAAGCATTATTTTTGCGTAAAAAAAACCATCACTCAAACAAAGACTAAGTTTGATAAATACTATGGGAACTCTGCACCATCAATTTTAATAATAAAAAAGTGGTTTACTGAATTTTGTTGTGGCCGTACAAGTACAAAAGATGCCAAACGTTCTGGACGCCCAGATGAGGTCTCTACATCCAAAACAATTAAAAAAAACTACGATATAGTGTTGGCCGATTGAAGATTGACAGTGCTTGAGATTGTGGAAGCCATAGGCGTCTCACATAGTTTAGTGGTTTCAATTGTGAATGCTCATGAAACCTTTCCGCAAGATGAGTGCCGCGTTTGCTTACAATCGATTACAAACGCAATCGTGTGCATTGCAGAATTTTTGTATAAGCTACACAAGCTACAGCTTAGGGCTGTCGCTTTCTTAGAGGCCATCAAAGATCCTGACGCGTTGCCGGTTATTTGAACAATTTTAGCGTTTCGCTTGGAAATTCAACTCGGCGGAAAGTTTTATTTAGACGCGTTGGAAAATTAAGCAAAAAAGTGTGTGTGAATGGCCCTATTGTAAGATATGTTTCACCAAATGATAGGCTCTCTATTGAACTTTTTCTGTTTTCTAACTTTCCTAGAGTTGGGTAGCCACACAGGGGAAAGAATGGCTTAGATGGTGCACAACTACTTTACAAATAAGTAGATTAGAAGTATCGATGCCAGTCATATGATAATGCTGCCAATATGTCTAGCAAATACAAGGGTATGCAAGAAATAATACTGAAGATTAACAATTATGTTAGGTATATTCCAAGTGCTGGTCATTCCCTAAATCTTGTTTTAAAATTGTTTAAAATATATATATATATATATATATATATATATATATATATTCTTTTTAATCTACACATAGATGAGCAGTACTGTTGTCTTTCTTCAAAGATGATTTAAAAGTTCCAAAGACTAGATAAGAAGCACATTTGATGGCCACAAGTGCACTACTTGGTAGTTATAATAAAATAATTTTTGCATTGCATCAACTATATATTGATACTACACAGAAAGACAAAACATTTTGAATAAAATAGGGGAGTTATATTTGTGGAGTTACTTGCTAGATAAATTTCACAATACTAGTCAATCATTGCAAGACTACCAAATTAGTCTAGATGCATGTAGAAAATTGTATGCTTCACTTTCGGATTTTGTTAAAAGTTTTATGGATATGTTCAATTATTTTAAATAAAAAGCCAAAAAAAAAATTGGCTGATGTTGATTACAAGAAAAGAACCGTGAGCCAAAAAACAAGTTTAAAAACATTTATACCTGTAACGGATGCATTAGAAACAAGTCTAGCCTAGGAAGCCTCAGTGTACAATGATGCTGCAAAAAAGTTTTGATTCTTAACAAAATTAGAAGCTACAGAAGAAGAGATTTGTGAAAAAGTTAGTACTTTATGACAAACATATCTTGAAGATGTGGACATTAATTTTGTAGAAAAAGTCAAACATTTTTATCAGTATGTTAGACATAGTGATACATATGGTTCAGCAGAACATAGCAGTCTGACACATCAGGATCTGTAAATGGTAATATTAAAACAATCTTATCCAATCAGCATTTTCTAATGTAGAAACAATTTTGAGATTGTTTCTTATTATAACAGATGCAAATTGCTCTGAAGAATGCTTTTATTTGATGATGTCATCAGTGACTTTGCTCTGGTAGGCAAGTAAGAAAATATTTTAGTATAATATTAATTTTTAATCCTTACAACATGTTTTAAGAGATTAGATATAAGCCTTTGTAAATTGTACCTTTTAACAAAACTTTTGTTTTTTTTTACCAGAGTTTGCATTTTAAAATTTGTTATAAATAAAAATCATTGTAAGTTAAAGATTTATTATTTCACTATTTATATACTTTTTAATTGTATTTCAACTTAACCCTTTAAGTATTCAAAAATTATATTTGGCACTGACATATAATATCTGGAATATAACTCAAATAGCTTAGGGCCTTATCAAGTCTAAATCCGGTCCTGATCTTGTGACAACTTTGCAGGAGTGTTTGGGGTTTTTCAACCGCAATATGGACGACCACAACACACCAGAGACCAAACAGCAGTCAAAACAGTAGGTTTCTCGGGGTAAAACGGCACCAAAAAAGACCAAGGTGAGTTTGTCAGCCAAGTCATAGAGACTGTTTCTTGGGATGCACGCGGTATAATCCACATTGACTACCTTCAACAAGGTAAAACAATCAATGGCAAATATTATGTCAACTTATTGGGTCAATTGAATGACGATTTGAAAAAAAAAAACGACCGCATTGGACCAAGAAAAAAGTTCTTTTCTACCAGGACAATGCAAAGGTGCACACATGTGCAGTTTCCATGGCAAAAATCTATGAACTAGGCTACAAATTGCTCCCTCAATTGCCCTATTCTTTGAATTTAGCCCCGAGTGATTATTTCTTGTTTTCAAACCTAAAGAATTGACTCGGCGGAAAGAGATTTGACTCCAACAATGAAATCATCTCACAAACAATTACCTATTTTGATGACTTTGACAAATCTTATTTTTTGAAAAAGATAAAAAAAATGAAGAAACGTTGGTGTATTGAGCTCAAAGAAAACTACTTTGAAAAATACAATAATTTTTTATCCAAAAACCTGTGTTTCATTTAAAAAGTCACGAACTTATTGACACGCCTTCGTATCTAAGCATTTGTATTTGTTTATTTTTTTTATTTCTACCTTATTTATGATTAACTTTGCATTTGTCTGTAGTTTTTTACATATGGTCATAAATTTTGTTTTTTTGTATATTTTTATACCACATTCTTTACATTTGTTGTTTAATTGTTATACTAGTATCTTTAGATAATTAGTTTGTTTGTTATCATAAGGGTAGCAACGGCAACTTTAAGTTGTTTATGATCTTTCTATTTATTACCACTCTCTTTTTACCCATTACAAGTATTTCTTAAAAAATTGTGGTCTTTAGCTGTCTCATCTTATCTTTAATTTAGTACATTTAACCTATCTTGGGCCTACTGCTTTTTGAAAACTGAATTGTGTATTGCTGATATCAACGTCTAGCTTTCTTGTTATTTTGTTATGTATTATTTTCAGAAATATCTTTAAAACATGACTCATAATTGATATTATTCTATATTCAAAACATTTGCTTGCATGTTTTACCTTAGACAAAATTATAAAGATTGAGATTAGTCACTCTTTCAGTATTTTACTTGTTTTGTGTATTATATTTACATATTTGTAAGTCGCTTACTACTTCAATCAAATTGTTGTCATCCAGTTTTAAGTTCTATGGAATCTTTATTTAAACTAGTAGCCTTTCTACTTTTCTTTGTTTGATGGCATGTTTAATTTTACTATGAAGTACTTCTAGATCGTTGTTATTTTTATCATCTTGGGGTAGATTAGGTCTTTCATTTGCAAATGTGTCTTTTACATACTTTGTCTAAACAAATGTAACTCTCTTAGAGTTAAGTATTGTTTTATTAGGCATTTATTAAACTCGTATAAAAAAAAGGGTTTTAGAGGTTTAACCTTTTTTTTTTCAACATAATTGAAAATAACAATATTGCCAAAACAAAAACATAGTTGCACCAAGAAATTTGCTTTAGTATATTTTTTTAGTTTCTATAACTACTTTAGTAGTCTTTTGATCGGTTTATGAGGGTATAAAACTCTTAAAAATTCTACGTTTTTTAAAAATCGCAAATTTAACTAAAAAAAAAAATAATTTACTTGTAAAATCAATTAAAAATTTTCCGTGTAGAATCCAAATCTGGCGCTATTTCAAGTCTATAAACACAAAAACCATAAAACCATGTTTTTGTTCTCAGTGAACTGGGCAAAAAAGAGCATTTTTTAATTTTTTTTAACCGCCAAAGTTGACGTATTTTGATGTAAATTAATTGAAAAATTTAAATTTGTTTTGTGTATTTGGGTTTTAAGAGTCTAAAATTCAAAAAATCTGCGTTTAGCCGCGCTCAGAGGAATAATACACCAAACATTATTAAAAAAATTAATTCTAGTGACAATTTTACATAGAGATTAGTCAGTGTTGTTTACAAGATTTTCAGGCAAAAATGCGTTAAAAATTAATTATTTTTTTATATTCACAAAAAATATTATAAACACACTAAGGTGTGATTTAAAACTTTGTTTTATCAAACTTTGATAAGCGCCGGGTGGATTTATGTTTGAATGCCAAAAATAATAATATTCTCAAATTTTGGCGCCGATAGATTAAGTTTAAATTTGTGCCGCAAGCGCAAAAACTATCAAACAAAGAGTAAAATGACCCAAAATTGTTTCAAGCAACAAAATATGTCCTTGTTAAACTTCTGAAATAAGCTTAAAAAAATATAAGCCAAATAATCTTTAAAAAAAATAAAAAAATAAAAATTAAGTAAAGAAAAAATGTAGTACAATTTTTTTTTCTAGATGGCTTTTTCTAAGTACGTCACTGACTATTTTTAATGTGAAATTGTTTGCAAAATTCAATTTTTTAATAACATTTGGTGTATAGTTCTTCTGAAAACTGCTAAATGTGTATTTGTAAAAGTTTATGTTAAAAAAAAAAAACCAAATACACAAAACAAATTTATATTTTCCAATTAATTTACATCAAAATACGATAACTTTGGTGGTTAAAAAAAATAAAAATGCTTCTTTTTGCTCCGCCTACTGAGAACAAAAACATAGTTATATGGCTTTTACAGTTTATTGGGATTTCAATCAAAAAAATGCGATTATTGAAAACGACAAAAAAACTAAATAAAATTGTATATTTTTTTTTAAGGGTTTTATACCCTCATAAACCGATCAAAAGACTTCTAATAATTTATAAAAACTGAAAAAAATACTAAAGCAAATTTCTCAATGCACCCCTCCCCCCTGCTCTGGCTCGTTTGAAATGGAATTACTCATATATAAGTTTTACAGTCATAATTAATTTCTCAAAGCCAAAATTACACAAAAAATAATTAAAAATTGTAATTATGCAAATAAATATTCAACGCTTTCCAAAATGACATAAAAACAGAAAGAAGAAATTAAAGACATCTTGTCAAAAGCTCAATTGGTCAAAAAATGCAATATTAATACCCAAATAAAAAAAAAAACATTTTAGTGAAACAAATCGTAGATTATTTTAGTTTGTAAAAATAAACGAATAATAATAACAAAAATTAGATTTTAAAACTTGTATTACTCTCCCAACTCTTGCAATGCGTGTTCGACATATCCGCCATATACAATTACAATGATTACATAACACTCATTGTCACTGCCAGCAGGCAACAGGTGTACGATATTTGCATGACTTTTTTTTCGCATCCATATATACAATTACAATTTGTAAATGTAATAGTACTCCGCGAAATTGATCTAGACTATGAGGAATACATTTGTAGGGCATGGGAATATTTTGCAAGTATTATCTAGTTATGACTGGAATATTTAAAATAAATAATATATTTTTTAATCAATGGAGATTTTTTACGTTGTATTTATTTATTTTTATCGGTGTATTGACATTAATAGTACAACTATTAATAAGGTTCGTTTCATCCAACAAACGGTCTATTCATTGACACAAAGAGAGTTATCTTGGTGTTAATCCTTACATTATCCATTGATGCAACGCTTGTTTCTAATTCATTGATGTATTTTATAAATACGATTACTCATCATGTTTATTTTTTATACGCAGAATGTTATGCATTTTATTACTTATCTATATAATATTGAGCGCAATAAAAAAAAAGAACTGAAATATTTAAGTAAGCGTCTTTCAAACATAATTAAAATTTAGAACGTGGTGATAATGTTTTCAATTTATCTTGACTAATTGGACCAAATGTTTTGATAAGTTAACAATTAGTTCATTTGGCTAAACGTTATAAACTTTTATTAAAGCTAATTTTTTGCTCATAATATTTTGTAGTAGTACATATTTACGTTGGCAGTGTCCCAATTTAATTTCCTATAAGCTTCTCAAAAGCATGTTTTCTTTAGGTTGTCCAAAGCTGAAACGTTTATGTTTGATTGTCATTAATTCTTCTCTTTTTAGTTAGCTAATTTTGGATTTCTATCTACAATTAAATTTTGTGCAGCGATGTTATGGAATGCTACAGTTGTGTTTGTAGTTGTTTTGTATATACCGCACTAAAAATAAATTTTAGGTGTAGTAAAATTGGATTCTTGTAAATCAACACCATGTTTCTTGTGGAAACTTGAATGTCTGAATAGCCTAGAATAATGCTATCTGGTACTATTATAAAACTAATTTTTACCGCTAACTATTGTAGACTAAAAAAAAATGTTTTTTAAAGCTAGTTAAAGAATTTTTATTTAGCTTATCCAATTTTGTAACGTTCTAGTAAATAATGAATCACTCTTGTTCTAAAACGATCATGCAGCAGAACGTATATTTTTGGTTATATTTTGTTGCTTATAAAGTAAAACTTGACCTATTGCTTTGTGTTTTCTGCGCTTACAACAAATACTCGAGAATAATGGTTTGTGGTTTTTGTTGCAAGATTTCTGCGAATTAGACTGTAAGATTTCTTAAACACTTAATATTATACTCTAATTATGTAAGTAAATCTTGATGTTAGGTATTTGGGTTGTTTCTCAACAGTCTAGAGATACAAATAAATTAAATTAGTGTTTTTTATACAAAACTGTCTAAGTTTATACAAGCAATTTAGTGAATTAGCTGATTGATCATAAGCTTTACACACAACAAAGAGAAACAAACTATTAAATGATGTTTTACAGTATAAGAAGGCTTAATGTAACGCATACAATTTAGCGGAATGACCGAAAGCTTTTTAAGAAAAAGACCATTAATAGATCGTATCGTCTATAACAAAAGTACTTCTTATTCTTTATTACGTTTTTAATATGTCTGTATACAACTGCAAATATTTGGCAACAAAACTCTTAATTTTTAGAAGTCAAACTAAAACAAGATTTTATTCTTGACTTCAATAAAATTAGATAACATTGTGATTTTCTTATAGCTTTTGCGTTTAGAAAAACACTAATCTAATCTAGGGACAGTAAGATTTTTTTTCCACAGCTACTTGAGTTTTGTTGTTTTAACAGACAACCTTGCTGCTTAATTGATTAAAAACCTTTGTAGTTTAGACAATGTGGACAGTAAAAATTATTTTGACGACGCTTTTTAATTTTGGTAAAATAGACTGGTTTGAAAACCTAATCAATGCGCGCTGATAAAACACCACTTACGAAAAAAAAAACTGCCTGACCCGTTTAACAATGTTTTGAATTGTGATAGAAAAATGATTGTTATTGTAAAGGTCTTTTAAAAATTGTAAAAATAATAGAAACTAGTTAATTACAAAAAAGTTTGTACTTTACTTGGTTAATGTGTAAGGAAAAGCTCATAAAAATTGTTTACCAAGAAGAAGGATTATGGAAAACAAAGCGTAGTTATAAGTAGTGATGGGCAAACTCGAGTCATTAATCGATTCTGAATCGATTATTAAAACATCTCGAGATTCTCGAGTCATTAAATTAAACAACTCGAGTCATTGGGGACTCGAGTCATTGAGGACTCGAGTCATTGATGACTCGAGTCATTGAGGACTCGAGTCATTGACAACTCGAGTCATTTACAACTCGAGTCATTGACAACTCGAGACATTTTTGAAGACGAGTCATCGATTCAGGGACTCGCATTTTATAATCGATTCAGAGACTCGCATTTTATAATCGATTCAGAGACTCGCATTTTATAATCGATTCAAGGACTCGCATCGCTTTCTCAAGAGCCGCATAGCTTGTACTTCTCGATGCTCGGCTTTGGATTCTGATGCAAGTCCCGTAATCGATTATAAAAGTAGTAACTACTTTCTCGAGACAATTGTTATTTTCGCACAGTGAGATGTGCGGGAATCGAGTGGTTTAAAAGTAGTTACTACTTTTGGTTAGATTTAATCGATGATGCATCTTTCTGCTCGCATTTCATTCACAGCCGATATTTTTGTTTGCGTGATTGTGATATTAATTAATGCGATGTTAATTAATATTTAGAACGTTGCTAAATAATTAAAAAAAAACTTGGTAACTGATTGGCTAAAAATTAATTTTAACTAACATCGATGTTAAAATTTTACAGAGTAAACCTAATTATATAATTTTAACATTAAAAATTAATTTATAGTAACTTTACTAATCGGGGAGGGGGGTAAATAATCGATTATTAATCGATTATTAAATTAATCGAATACTATGTAATCGATTATTGAAATAATCGATTATGCCCATCACTAGTTATAAGCAAGAATCTATAATGCGAAAGGGTTCTATAATCAATATGCAGCCCTAAATAAAAATCCAAGTCTAAAAAAAAATGAGGCATATAAAATCAACAAAAATTCAAACAGACAGTTAGTAAAAACAACAAAATTTTTTTTTTTAAACACAATATCTATAGCTTCTAAAAATAAAATAAAATCTCTGTGAAAACTAGTTAACACCAACTAAAAACGTAATAAAAAAAAAAAAAAATTGTATTAAATATTAACAGAGTAACCACTAAAGACTAAAGTAAAGTAGCAAATATTTTCGGAATCTACTTTTCAACAAATGCAAGTAACCAGTTTGGACAAAATGACTTATTGGTTTGCACTACCTCTGACTTCTACATACATACAATGGCAGTATATGAACTTAGTGTATTAGAAGTAAATTTAATAAAACATAATTTAAAAAACAAGCAATCAACTGGCTCAGATGGAATACCGATTAAAGTTCTAAAATTTGTAGCAAGATTGAGGAACCACTAACACTATTAATCAACCAATTAATAGCGTAAGAAGTAATTCCTTCAGCACTAAAAACAGCTCGTGTTGTTTCAATTCACAAAATGGAATGCAAAGATAATATCAAAAATTACAGACCGGTATCTATTCTTAATACATTATCAAAAATATATAAACAAATAATCCCACAGAGGATATGGAACTTTATAGAAAAATATAATTTGCTTAATATTAACCAACACGGATTCGTAAAAGAAAAATCAACAGTAACTGCTACTTTTTGTTTTATTAAACATATACACAAAACCGTAGACGGTAACTACATGTGTGCCGGATTATTCTTTGATTTGATAAGTGCTTTTGATATTTTAAATATTAATTTTGGAGTTTAGGTATCAGGGCATTAAACTTAATTGTGTCATTTTTAACTCACCGTAAATTATATGTTAATGTAAGAAAATGTAAGTCAAGCACATATGACAACCTATTGGGTGTAGCGCAAGGATCCACTTTAGGTTCATTAATATTTATTTTATATATGACTGATCTTGTAAAGTCTATTACAACTGGTTTTATGATCAATTTCACAAATGATATTTCAATTATTGTAAAAAGAAATTCAACTGATGAAATTCAAATTAAAATAGCAACTTCAATAGAGGAAGTTAAAGAATGATGCAAAAATAACAAACTGATTTTAAACAGAGAAAAACAGTAGATAAATGTGCAATATTTCAAAAATAGAACTTCAACAGTAGACATCCCATTCAACACCGACAGTATTAAATTCCTGGGTTGTTACATTGACTCTGTACTTAAATGGACTAACCATGTAGATTATATAAGTAAAAAACTAGTAGTGCATGTTATGCAATTTCAAAATTAAAAAAAACACACTTTCACATTATTATCTAATGCAAATGTATTATTCTTTAGCCTATCCTCATATGGCATACAATATTATTGCCTGGCGAAAATTTCAAGTGTCAACCAGAATACAAGTGGCACAAAAACGACTGGTTAGACTAATTTACAATATAGATTATCGCGAAACTTGTTTGCTTTATTGTATTTATATTTACAAATAAGAAACCTACGTTTTTAATAACCGGCTTATGTTTGAGAAAAACTCTCAAAACCACGACCATCTAACGAGGAACTGTAACAACCTGAGAATTCTACTTCACAGAACATCAACATATAAGAAGTCGCCACACTTATTATGCATTGACATTTACAATAAAATCCCAAATATCATAAAAATGTATAAAAGCAAGACTAATTAAATTCAAATTTAAGGAATATCTTTTGCAAAATTGTTTTTATACAATTTTTTTATATTATTATCTAAAAATACTTTATTTTATTATTATATTACTATACTATATTTATATTATTATACTGATACTATATTTTAAAATTGTATTATTGTAATTTTTATTGTTTAAATATGTGTACTGACTTGACAAATGTCATAAACCTGTGATCAACTTCTCGAATAAATTATTAAGCACAGGAAGCCTCCAATATGTTTATTTGAAAGGCATTTAAGAAACTTAACTACAAAAATAGTAAAAGCTGTTGCTGTTGCCTAAAGTTTAGTTTTAAAAGTTATCTTTGTAATCAATAAACTTTTATTTTCAAACTTGTTGGTATGTATATGTCTACCTGTTTTCCGATCAAAAACAAGTCAAGCTCTCCCACTTCCTTTACGACAAAAAAAAGTTGAGCGTTTGATTTTGTTAATTTTGGCAATTTTAATAAAATTAGTTCATTTCTAATTTGCATAAACTTTTATTATTTTATAACTGAAATTAAATCAAATAAAAAGGTCAAAAATCAAAAACCTCTACTGCAAAGTTTGATTAGATTTTAAAAGTACATTGACTGATATATCAACTTAAACAACTGGGAGAGAAGGTGTTGCTTTGGTTATACAAGCCATAGTTTGGTATAGGGTCAACTACAATTGCACGGTGTATAAGCACATCTATCAGACAATTTTAGTTTAAAAAAATTAAACGCAGTTTACAACGCACGAGTTAGATACGCCTCTGGATCATTTTAAACAAACTTCATATTTTTGTTAAGTACATGCTTTAGCCGTTTACAGTTGGTTTGTACTTGTACACTGCGGCGCGGTTTTGCAAGCAAAGAAGAGTCACAATAATCAATTAATATTTATTGGCAACAAAATTTAAACACCGACTTAGCGTACCGTCACTAGGTGTCTTTTCAACTAAAAAAAAAAAAAATTAAAATGTTTTCTATTTGATAGCATTTAAGGTTGGCTCTTGTAAGTTTTTTTTTACTAAGATTTGTTTTAATATGACCTCTTAAATATCCACAGCTGAATACAAACATTTTAAGAACGGACTGAAAAGTGGAAAATTTGTTAATGACATTACGACCTATTTATGCTTCAAAATTGTATGCGTAAATAATAAACATAAAAGTTTGTTATACTGTAAAACATTATCTAATAGATTGTTTCTTTTATGTTTCAACTTATTGACTTTAAGTTTTATGGACTTTTGTTTGTATAAACTTAGGTATTCTGCTGTTTAGACAGTCTTATCTGTAACGGAGGCAATAAATTGACCGATAAAGCAGCCCGTCAAGCGGCCCAGTATGTATAATATTTGAAAATAAACCTTATTTTACTAATATGTTATATGATAGACAATTTAAATGGTGCTGCTTTTAAAAAGTTAAGTTAAAACAATTTATAATTTGACATCTATTTTTAAAATTTTAAATTGTTTTTAACGAGGCTCAATATTTTTGAAACACCCAGTATATTACATTTCAATATTGATTTAATCTTTTTAAGGTACGTTGACTATAGGCAACCCAAGTTACTCCCATTCAATTCTATGTACATAAAATGATAAAATGCAGGTATAAAATAATCATTATGAAGATACATGTATAATATAAAATAAATCATCTGAAAACTACTATTTAAATTTAAAACACATATTTTTTGATCTTATAAGTTAAGTGAAACTAAATCAAAACATTATTCTGTAAAGAATCGTTGCAAGATAATTGTATTTGATTCCAATTCCACATTATGTAAGAAAAGTTTATTTGTATTCATAATATATTATATAATATAAGCCAAATTCTAACATGTGCTACTTTGAATTAAAAATAATACAAATACTTTTTTTTAAATTTAATGTATAGAAATGTTTGAGTTATAGATATATAAATATAATTCAATTACAAATATTTGATTTGTAAAACTACAAAAACTGGACTCTCGCTCCATCTATGGGCAATATATTAAAAACTCAATTAAACCAATTTAACAATCAATGCACATACATAATTTATTATTCATTAAATCACGAATACAATACATTTATCGATTCTTATCATATAAAAACATAATTCCACTCTCAATTATCGGCCAGATACCGTCATCTATCGGTTGCGCAACCAATTTAATCCTCACCTCTAGATGACATTGAGAAAAGTACCGTAGGTCAAATTTGTTAAAATTGACACATTTTCCTGCTGTCTTCCTGCCGGTTGTGGTACTAACACGTACAATTTCCAAATTTCGGTAAGTAATATTACTATTTATTAATAATAAATATATAACTGATCATTAACAAATAATTTAATAAAATAGGTAGGTGCTTTGATATGAACAAAGTAGGTGTTTTATCTCATGATTGTAATATTTATTCTCGAAACTTTTAAATGTCCGTTAACGAAATGTTTCCTGCTATTTTAATAATACCTTATAAAGTAATGAAATTATATTTAATAATTTATTTTATTTGTGTTGTTTTAATGAAATAGATTATTTTTTAATAATGTGTAGTTAATTTATTTTTTTATAATATTAATGATTGATTAATTAAAAAAGATTACATAGGAATTTTGTGTATCTTCAGTTATTCTTTTTTATACATATTTCTAACAAAAATAAGGTCAACTGGAGGTTGAATTATTGTTATAGGTGGGTAACATATTATACAAATATGTTGACGTGGTTGCCTAAGTTAAATGTTCACATACAGGGTGTTTTTAAAAATGTTCCCTATACAGAATGTTTGATAACTTTTATTTTTGATCTAGTTTGAATGATTTAAATATTTTATTTTATTATATAGTATAAATGTTTATATTAAAATGATATTTATGGTTTTTAGTGGCAACTTACTTCAGTTTGAAGTGCATATTTTTTTAATCTAATAAAATGTACAATTTCTACATACTTTTTAACAATATTTTATCATAAATTAAATAAATATGATATTTGGTTTATTTTAATGTAATTAAATAGGGGGCCGATGACATAAATAAGTTTCTATTTTATACGGCTATTTTATGACATTACAGAAATTAAAAATATTATATTTTAAAATTTAAAAAACACTTTTTCAACAATCAGACTAGTTTCTGAAGATTTTCTTTTGCCAACTTGTGCTATTTTAAGAACATCAACATATATTTTACTGTTACAGGTCAAGTTAGAGTTTTTGTTGTATTAGTTATGCATTCTTAATAATCAACTATGCAATTTTAGCTTTGAAGTAAGTATAATTTTTGTCTGGGTTATAGAGAATTATTATTTATGTAAAACACTGAAGCTTCTTATATATGAAGCTTTGGTTTGGTTTTATAAGTTTCTTAGTGATTGATGCATCAAAACGTTAACGTTAACGTTAACGTTAAAGTGATGAATACTCTAGAAACTGCGAAAAGCAAATGTACAACAGGCATTTTTTTGACTATTGTTTGGTGACCTAATCTTTGAAGAATGTTTTAAGTACAGAGCATCATTGTGATTGTTGATTCAAATCTTAGTAGTTTAGACGAGAATAACTTTTTATATTTAATATCTATATAAAAGTTAATTAATAAAAATTATTTTGTTTTTTTTACCGATAACTTAACACAAGATTTGCGGTGAAGGTTGTTGTTGAATTTGAAATAATATTAAATATTCTAATGTAACGATTCTTATTTAGAGAATTGCGTGGTAGTAAGTATATATTGTATTGTAGGAAACTGTATGTAATGAGTATCATGTCTCAAGAGCGAAATTTTTTTAATGATCTTTTGGCATAACTTTTTTGTGATAAAGCGACTCTCTTCTTTCAAGGCTTTGGTTGTTATGGCCTTGTTGACGTAAACTTTTGACTCAAATTGCATGATCTAGGCGGCTACTTCTGGTCGCTCAAACGGGAGATTAAACGAGTAGGGAATGTTTTGTGCAATAATGTCATTGTTTTACGTAATGTGTGGCAAGTGGCACCGTCCTGTTGGAACCACATGATTTATACTATGCGTTGAGGCATAAAAACTGAGTTCATATTTTTGATATTAACCGTTTGTGCATTCCCCCCGGCAGCGTTTTCAAAGAAAAATGGTTTAATGATGCTTTCAGTCCTAAATGCACACTTAAGACCATACCGACAGCTACCTTGATTTGTAGTATTTTAACAAAAACGGCAACTTTGGCTTCATTGCAGTTTCTACATAAATTGATAATCAATTAATTTTTTTTATTACTACATTTAGAAAAGATTAAACTATGGTTTGTCGGAGTATTTTTTGTCAAATTATATTTGCAAATAGCATCAAAATGCATTCAAAAATACATAAAAATCCATTTATTTCTATATTTGATTAGTTTTTTCGGCTATTTGATAACTATTATTTGACTAAAATACTTTGTCATGTCACAGTTACATTCAGGAAGGAATGGTCTTAAGTGAGTTTGAGATGCGTTTTATTTCAAGAAACACGTGTGGGTGCTGCAAACGCATCAACATTTTGTGATTTTGTTGGAAAAGTCGCCGATTAATTGTTGTTCAATGAAATAATTGACGAACTCTTTTTGTTGTGTAGGCTTGAATTGTTAAGTAACTTGGATTTTGTAAGCATATTGTCGCACACTTTGTGTAAAAATATGCTACAGAGTGCTTTTTGAAATAAATTCTTGGCCACATTTTTGCAAACTGCTATGATGTGTTTTACTAAACGATTTGGACAAATATGCGTCAATACTCTGACAACAGTAATTCATCTAGTTTTATTGAGTTTAGAACATTTTTATAATAAAAAATTGAACGAAATTTGCAAATCGTGGCAGACAACTTTTTATTATTTTTGAAATAATGTTTAACAATATGAATGCTATGTTATGTACAATTGCAGTTTATTTTTAATAATCGGAAACTGTCTACTATTTTCGAACTTATATAATGGTTTGACTGTCAAAGCACTATAGCAAAAGTGGGATCAAATTTTAATTTTTTGTTTTTGTTGAGACACAAACCTCCAGTTTTCAGTTGCGTAATCTTAAATTCATATACCTATATTTGGTACTAAGGGTTCAGATTTTTTTTGTTTCTTACGTTTTACTCTCAAATATATTTTTGTGGAAAGCGCAGTTTTTGTTCCAATGTATGTATGCTTTTGCCGAGTTTATTCTGCATCATAAACATTTTGAGGTTCCAGCAGAGAAAGTGCTTTACTATATATCTTCATTTTTGTCTCTGCACTTACCATACAATTTTAGTGCTCAGTCAGCACCTGCGTTATGAAGATAGTTCTCTCTGACACCGACTAACTTTGAGGATTATGGCGCTTGGAAAAAAACCTTTTCTCATAACATAGTGTCATTGCTGCTTTTTTTTTTAACTATTGATTTTATTGCTGGTCGGTTTTTGATTAGAGTAAGGAATAGTAAAATGTTTGAGCAATTGCCGCCGAAAATGTCATGCATTGTTTACTGCCGTTATTTGAGATTTGCTGGTTTTTATTGTAATAGCGGTTGTTTGCAGTTTAATTTGATTGTCTGAATACGTGACTCGAAATGAAGGTCCGATTTGGCAGTTTATAAACCACGTCTGTCATTTCATATCGGATCAAACGGACGGATAGTAATGCAGATGAGCAAGCAGAACAAAACTGCGAAAGCTTGCAGGACTTATAACTGGACACTGTGTTCTAAATAAATCTAAGCATAGAATGGGATCTGCTGAGCGAGCGCGAGGCTTACAATACGTAGCGTAATGTCTTCTTTGGCAAGCATATATATATTGGAGAAACGATTATGAGTGGTGCGTCAGCGTTGGTACGATGTTGCCGAGTTGAATCTTGGTATAGAATTAACAAGTTAACTGACTATCTTAGTTGAATAGTGCAATTCAACTAAGATAGTCTATGGGTTTTTAGAAGCGTAGTTACAAGGTGGGAGCGAAACTTCTTTAAATACTTAAAAGCACTGCTGGAGCAAATTTTTTTTTTTTTTTTAATATAAATGTTTTATAGAAAGACTCGCTCTGAGTACAACTATAAGATGAAAATTTTATCTAAGTTAAAATAACTGCACAAGCCCAATAGCAAATTTATAGTCAATTCAATTTTAAGGTAGAGCGTGGGAAATCAAAAGAGCAATCAACTGCATCTGTCAAGCACGGGTAGTATAGTTGAATGGCATAGGTTAGTTGAAGTATAATGCTTTTTTACTATAAAGAATTTTGAATAGAAGTTTGGCAACACTGTGGAACTAGTTAAAATGGCCAAAATAGACGCAAAGTACAGATATGCTTATAAGAGACCCAACAGTACTGACGCTGTGAGTTTTTCATTTCAGTTGGTACAGAATTAAAGAAGTTTATATAATTTAATAATTTGCAAACATATTTAACTAATAAAATATTTATTTAGAGTTAAAGTAATGAGGTGAATATTATTGATATTGATATTGTCAAATGATTTTATATTAATTTTAGGTTATTGATTTTTAATTGAAAATTTACTTAGAACAATGAATACATATTTTATATACTATATTTTATATTTAATTTTCAGAGTCTTTTACAAAAATCTCAGCTCTAAAATCATGCCGATGAAACGTATATTTGCCCGTCAAATTTTCGACTCCCGTGGCAACCCCACAGTGGAGGTTGATTTGACTACTGAGCTTGGTTTGTTCAGAGCAGCTGTACCATCTGGTGCCAGTACAGGTAAATATAAAAAGCTTCATAAACTTAAGATTCATTTCTACTGACAGACTGAATGTCATGATTTTAAGTAGGCTTTCAAATAATTTTTTTAATTAATAACTTCCTTGATCAGAATGCGCCTTAATTCTTTAATAAATAATTTTCAATTATTTACCCAGGTGTTCATGAAGCTTTGGAATTACGTGACAACGATAAAGCCAACTACCATGGAAAATCAGTAAAAAAGGCCATCGATAACATCAACAGTATCATTGCTCCTGAACTTCTTAAGCAAACTCTTGAAGTAACACAACAAACTGAAATTGATCAGTTTATGCTTAAGTTAGATGGCACTGAGAATAAGTCCAAATTGGGAGCTAATGCCATTCTTGGAGTTTCTCTAGCTGTTGCCAAAGCTGGAGCTGCTAAGAAAGATGTTCCACTCTACAAGCATTTAGCTGATTTGGCTCAAAATAAAGAAATTATTTTACCAGTACCAGCCTTCAATGTCATCAATGGCGGTTCACATGCAGGAAACAAATTGGCTATGCAAGTAAGTTATAATTTTTGTTTTTTTTAAATATAAATCGTGGATGTCCAAATTTGTCTCTCAACAGGAACTAGTCTACTTAAAGATTTGTCCAATTATATCCTGATCCATTTTTCCTTTACCTTATGAGTAAGCTTGTAGTTATCAGGAATAATTTCTGATATTAATATTTTTTATCTATTAGGAATTCATGATCCTTCCAACTGGTGCTTCTTCCTTTACTGAAGCCATGAAGATGGGTTCTGAAATTTATCATCATCTAAAGAATGTCATCAAGGCTAAATTCGGTTTGGACGCTACTGCTGTAGGTGATGAAGGTGGTTTTGCACCAAACATTCCAAGTGGCAAGGACGCTTTGGACCTCATTATGGATGCTATCAAGAAGGCTGGTTATGAAGGAAAAATTGACATTGGTAAGTCACACAACAACAAATATCTAAAGTTTATCTAATTTTTTGCAATGTTGGAAACACTATCTGATGGCAGATTTGCCAACATGCATATGTTGACATTTTGCTATGTTTACATAAGTTACGTTTGCACAGTATTCATATTTATCAATTTTATTATATGACGAATTTCTTTTCGGTAAAGGAAATCTATGATGTAATGCGATATCGAAATGTATTGCAGATTATTATAATGTAATAGCTAATATTGCTATAATTTAGTTTTTCTCTCTCTTTACAATATTTTTGCTCTTATTAGGTATGGATGTTGCCGCTTCTGAATTTTACAAGGAAGGCAAATACGACATGGATTTCAAGAATCCATCATCTGATAAGTCGCAATGGATTACTCCAGAACAACTTTGTGAAAATTACTTGGGTTTCGTAAAGGACTACCCAATTGTATCTATTGAGGATCCTTTCGATCAAGATGATTGGAACTCGTGGGTTGGAATCACCGAGAAGACTGACATCCAAATTGTCGGTGATGATTTAACGGTTACCAACCCTAAGCGCATTCAAGAAGCTATCAACAAATCAGCTTGCAACTGCTTATTGTTGAAGGTAAGACGTTAAAACATTTAATAGGACACTTGGATTAATTTTTTTCACTCATATTGTCGGAAAACGTTGCAATTTTTTATTTTTTGTGAAAACAGTGGTGGAACTACCTGTAAGGAAGGATCAATGCTGAAGGTTCCACACTTACGTTTATTTCAAAACTTTTTTTTTAATCATAGGATATTTCAATATTTTGGGCTCTGTTTTAAAAATCCTTGCTATGTCACTGTAATAAAATATTGCGTTTTATGGTTACTTAATTATGATTTTATAGGTTAACCAAATTGGTACTGTAACCGAATCAATTCAAGCCCATTTACTAGCCAAAGCTAATGGTTGGGGTACCATGGTTTCTCATAGATCTGGTGAAACTGAAGACACCTTCATTGCCGATTTATGCGTGGGTCTTTCTACAGGACAAATCAAGACTGGTGCTCCATGCCGTTCCGAACGTCTGGCTAAATATAACCAGATTCTTCGTATTGAGGAGGAATTAGGAGCAGGTGTTAAATATGCCGGAAAATCATTCCGCAAACCCCTTTAAATATCTATAAATATACAAAGAAAATAAAAACAATATTTTGTATCAACTTTTTTAAACGTGCATATGTCTGGCGTGTTATAGGAATATATTCAATGTCATACTGGCTTGAATATTATTGTGCATGTTTTGTAGATTTTTCGTACTATGGAAATGTATTGTCTAATATATTACTGATTATTTAGTTGTTTTTTTTTAAATTAAATTCCTTATAATTATTTACAGCTATTCTTTATCAAACGAAATAATACAATTGGTTAACGTTCATTAGGAGTTTTATGCTAATCAAATAACATTAATTCAACTCTCCGTGTAAGTGTAATCAAACTTAAGGCTTTGTCAGTGTGTTAATGATGGTACATGCTTGAACTTTTTTTATAGAATTTTTATTTTTTATCCATTTGGGACTATTCAGACTTTTTAAATATGTACAGTAAATCAAATACAAATTGGCCGGTGAATTTACAGCATGTAAAAAGAAAAAAGTGGGGAGAGACACACCAATACTAAGATAGCTAAGATATGACATTTGCATGCAAATTCAAACTTAAAACTCGTCAGTCTAACATGAAGTGTGGGAACATTAACATCAGCCTGGCCTACCCTGGAATAATATATATTTATTATGTATAAATATTTGTTTTTCCGAGTGTATTGTTTCATTTTCTATTATTATGCATCCTTTATTCTGGCGATAGGTTTTCTTTTCTAGCACAGCGCGGACTTTTTACCACCGGTTAATTTATGTTTAGTTTAATGTAATTGCGGTTTTTTAGAAATGTGTTACATGTCTTGGCACTACTTTTTTACCTAGGGTGATGACAAAGTCCAGAGATAGCTGTAGAAACTGTCAAATAAATTTTTTAGTTACATCAATGGGACATGAAGTTCAGCTAAGAATAACGGTAATCTTAATAATTTAGAGTGGTGCTACGATTGGTCGCCCCACTTGGGTAGTCGGAAGATTGTTGCTGAATTTTCTGAGAAGTGTGGGGACTGCATTTTCTGACCAGCAGGTGCCTAGATGACTCGGGCTAGTAGATCCGGAAGTAAAGCAGTGAAGATTAAAGTAACAGAGTCTTTGGTGGTGGTGGTTTTGTGTTGTTTCTGTGAAACTTCTGTAGCGAGTATCATAAATTCTAATCCCAATAAACATCTGCAACGCTCGATGGAATAAGGAACATGGTTTCACCGTCAAGATATTAATAAGGGCGGGTAGATGTTGAAATGGAATAAAACAAGCTGTGTGTGAGGTATTAACAAAATTCTTTTTTATTTGAAAGGCCCATGTATGCCATTAAGTGTGGAATATGACATCGTTCAAATGCCCGCCTCGGCTTCTTATGGTAGCACGGTTCCGAGTGGTCCAATTTTCAATTACTCTTCCGTATAGATCCGGCTGAAGCGATGGCCTGTGTTATGTTCACCTTTAGACTTGCGACTTCAAGAAACCCCATAAACATGTCTAGCGGGTTTAAATCGCATGACTTTGGTGGTCAATTCACATCAACCCTGCAAAAGATATCCTTACCCTCAAAACGTTCATGCAGAATGTCAATTGTGTCGCTTCAGCTGTGTGGCACGTGGCGCCGTCCTGCTGGAACCACATGTCCTCAAGATCCATATGGTTCAATTTGAGCTATAAGAAATTGGTTATCATTGTTCTGTAGCGCTTGCCGTTGACGGTGACCGCCTCACCAAGTTGTTTTTAAAAAAAGTAAGGACCATCGTAACTTTTTGAGAATGCATTATAACTTGGTGAACTTTGTGTGGGTTGGTGTCGTCCCATATACGGCAATTTTGCTTGTTAACATAACCATTCATCCAAAAATGCGCCTCGTCGCTAAAGATGATTCTTCTGCCAAAATTGGGGTCTTATCCAAACGATCGAAGCCCGGTCAGCAAACAATCAGCGTTGTCTACGGTTATGAATTGAGCTCCTGGGTCAATTGGATCTGGCGCCAACTGAAAAAACCTTTTATATAAATTAGATAATCCAGTTGTATTTGTTAATCCTAAACCTATGGTAATAAACCAGCTAGCGACAACCCGTGGTAATTTATGATTGATTAGGATTTTTAAGGAAACTTGATTTGAGTATAGTATATAAGCTGCACATGCTCTAAAATAAGTCAATGAGTCTCAGACTAAGATTAAAACCGTACTGGAAATAATTAATAAATCTTAACTATACAAATATTACATTATCTTACTTGTCACTCATAATTACCGAAATGGTGACCCTGACGTGATTTATAACACAATTAACAACGTAGTCGGTAAGATGGAAAAGAACGAGCTGGTTGAAGCTTTACAGATCGCGCTTTTTGTTAAGCGGGTCGCGTTACGTGTCTCACCGTTTATACCTACCGATCCAGAGTTTTCTATAATGGAAGAAAATTTTACGACTGCAGAAGTTACAACCGACGCACTCAACAAAATTTAGTTATATTACGAGCATTGGAACCACGATACGCACTAGCGTATATCATTGTAATTAAACCGGCGGAAAACGCGTATACAACGCTAAAAACTGAGTGGATTAAATGCCTCAGCTTATCTCAGGAGCAGAAGAAATGGCAGGTAGAAAGCCTTTACAGTTTTTACGGCCTCTTCAAGGGTTTCCGAGTTTGCTGTTCCAAGTAACATGCTTTGTATACTATTGTTCGGAAGATTACCAAAATCTATGCAAGCCATCTTAGCGGCTCAAAAAGACCTTAATAGAAAAAAATGCGGATTTAGCTGATGGACTTAACCTCACATTGACCTACGGCTACAGAAACGGTTCTAGTCTAAGTTAATGACCTCTTAGCATCACAGCTTCAGCAACTTACAATCACACTGCAACAAGAAAGCATCAACCAGAGAAGAAATAGCATCAACAGAGCTAATTTAAAAAAAAATCTAAATTTTGCTCAGGGTCAGTTTTGTATAATCGACAACGCAAGAATGGCATTTGCTGGTAATATACAAAGTCCATACAACCGTGCTTGTTTAAGGCAGTCGTTAATGGCGACAGACGACACATGCCCTACTACATCTCGCCGTATTTACATTATTGACGATGCTACAAAGACACAATTCTCAGTATTAAACATTGCCAAAACGTTACTTGGAGGTTTGTGATAGCAGATGTTGATAAACTTATTATTGGAGTCGACTTCCTTGCCTACGAAGTAACACAGTTTTACAAACTCCAGACAAAATTTCTAGAAATCTTAAAACTAGACGGCGAGCAAACTTGACATTAAGCTAAACACTACATCAGAACAACCGCAGGTCCACCTGTAGTACACAAGCCACGACGCGACGATTGGCCTCATTTAAATTAAGAGCCGCCAAAAAAAGAGTTTGACGTTATGTTAAAACTTGGAGTTGTTAGACCATCTTAGAGCTGTTGGTCATCCCCGCTTCACATGGCGCCAAAATAAGCGATGAATGGAAACCATAGAGGATTGAACGCAAAAATAAAACCTGACCGGTCCGGTACAAGACTTTTCTCAGAAACTTGATGGGGCAAAAATCTTTTCAACAATTGATCTTGTCAAAGCCTTCAATCATTTACCAATTGCAGATAAAGACATTGTCAACACATCAATAACAACGCCGTTTGGATTATTTTAATTTTTATGTTTGTCTTTGATCTCTGAAATGCTGCGCAAACGTTTCAGAAGTTTATTGATAACGTGCTCAAAGATTTAAAGTTTTGCTATGCTTATATAGATGATATACTTATAGCGTTGTCTTTATGGAAAAAACACATAAAACATCTGGAGATCTTACATACGCCTGCAAGACTACAATCATCAACCCATCTAAATGTATTTTTGGCCAATTGTACGTAAAATTTCTTGGTTATCATGACTACCGAATAAAGTTGAAACTATACGATCGTACCCGCAACCGGACACTGTCAAAAAACTTAGGCAATAGTAAATTTTTACAGAAGATTTATTTCCAAGTTGGCAACATCAAAGACAAAACTCTAGTAAAGTGGACATCAGACGCAGCACAAGCAGCGTTACTTGTCCTTTCTTGGCTCAACGTTCCACTCACTATACTTTGTGATGCTTTAGATTTTACCATTGGTGCAGCTTTTTACGAACGAGTCAACAATGCCTGTAAACCTTTAGATTTCTTTTCAATAAAACTAAATACTACAGAACGTAAATAGTCCGCTTATAATAAGGAATTTTTAACGATTGACAAAGCAGTAAAACATTTTTGCTTTATGATTGAAGCTAGAACCTTTAGCATCTTCAATTATCCGTTCAGCATGGAAAGACGATCTTCAGTCAATAGCCGCAGACCGCAGAGATGTTGTATAGAGGACCACTCCGACTGCCAGGAGATATGTTGACCCAGACATCTTTACCAACAGGCAGACAATATGTGTCAGAATTTGTAACAATTCTGCAAAAACATAAGCAGAATCTTTGGTCAACCGACGGGTACAGGCATGAAGAAAAATCTACGTTTGTGTTTAAAGACCTTTCCACCACCGAACAGGTTTTTGTAAGAAATAATAGACCAATAAAGCTACTACAACTATCATATGAAAGATTATTTAAAACTATATTTAGAACAGAAAAAACCTTCATTGGAGATATTAAGGGACGTAATGTCACCGTCTCTATCGACAGACTAAAAACTGCATATGTAATATCGGACATTTCAATCACCAAAGATCATGATACTGAACCGGAAGCAGAAAGCAGTGTGATAACACGGGCGTCAGCGGAAACTATCCATTAATCTACAATCTAGACAGACAGACAGACCAACGGCACACGCAATCAGGTAGACGCGTACACTTTCCGGACCGTTTGCAGCTAGGCTTCTTGTGATCTAAATCACTGGCAGGGGAGTACTGTAGCAAATATGATAAATCTTAATCTTAATCTTAATAATCGGATATGTTCCTCGTTACGATAATTTTTAAGAAAACTTAGTTGATCATAGTATATGTTGTACATTCTCTAAAATATGTCAGTGAGTCTTAGACTAAGATTGATACCGTATTGGAAATAATATTTAATAAATCTTAACTATACAAATAATACATTTTCTTACTTGTCACCTATAATTACCAAACTTTTAAGGTTTATACGAACACGGGGTACCAAGTAAAGCGATATGTTGTCTTTTTGTGTAGAAGTTAATTTTTTTAAATTTTTTTTTTGCGTTTTACAGTTATTTTACATTGTTCTAGAAGTCTTACAACTTGTTTGAAGAGGGTTGATGAGACCAACAATTTATTAGTGACATTACATTTATATATATATATTTCAAATAGTTTTGCAGTTTAATTCTATTTGGTCATTATATATAGCATTTTTCAAAACTTTTTTAGGGTTGGTATGTATTGTATATCTTTTGACAATCTTCTTAAACAGACTTTTTTTAACTACTAAATTTATTTTAGATAAGTACTTTTTTTAATCAAATGAATGCAGTCTGCAACATCTGACTATATATTCATGTTTCTGGAGACATATATACATGTACTAGTAAGCGCAAATTCAGGAAAAAATTATGAAAATTTAATTTTAAGGTCAATACTGTAAAATTAGAAAATTAAGGCTAGGTAATCCTTGAATCTACAGATGATTAAAAATAAACTTAGAGATGCGACAAGTTTTTTTGTTTTAAAACATAATAGTAACTTTGAAAAATAGATTTGAATGCCAGTTTTGTTAAAGTTGCAATTTAAGTAGAAAACTCTTGGCTTTTGATTTGACATTGGCAAATACTTATTATTGAACCATGTCGTTTGTAAAACGATATAAAACATCAAACCTAAACTGTCTGGGAGTTTTGTTGTTGTTAGTAGGCATCTTACATTTTTTTAATTGCTGCTATTTTTGTTCATTTTACTGCTCTCCAAAATTTACATTTTACTTTTGTGATTGCTGTAGTGTCCGACTGATGAGTGTTTGACAAGTCACTGAATTATTTGGGCCGTTATTGTAGTACCGTATCAAGAAGATGGTGGTTTTAATATCACCTTAGGTTGTTTAAGAACGACATGATAGATACACCTGCAGTGCTTGCTTTTAGTTTACATTTATAAATTTTTTATCCAGAACGTTTCAATGAAGCTTGGTAACAGTTATCCATCTAATTCAATTGTAGGATGAATATACTTTTTATAAAATAAAACTTTTTTCTACATAATTTCTTTACGTTTTGTCTGGCATAGAATAGCTTCTACGTTGATCTTTAATGCATTTCTTAGTATTAGAGTTAAAAAAATTAATAAATAAAAAAATTAAATTTATGTCTCTAGTGATAAGTTTTTAAGAAATTTTGATTCAATGAAGAATCTTATAATTGGAAACTAATAAAAGTCCAGAATGTTTTTTTAATGTTTTTCTGCATTGTCTTTAGGTGATTGCAGCTTATCAGTAAAAACTTTGTAGAGCGCTAAGAAACTTTGCAACAAGAATACTATGACAAAAATTTGAAGAGTTTAACAGTTGAAGAATATAGAAATACAAGAAATGGAAACAAACACACGAAATAAAAAGAAATGAGAGGAGAAAACAAATGAAAACAAACAAACATGAAAAAAGACAAAAAAAAAGAAATAATAAAGAACAAGACAATTATGCGTATCAAAAATTAAAAAAAAAAGTTTACGGAGACTACTATACTAAACAAATGTTGAAAGAAAGCAGAATAACGGAAATTACAAAACAATTATCAAATGGTAGGTACGCTATCTTGAGGTTGACGTATAATGCATCTTTTGAGATGGTCAGAATATACCTGGCAACGAGTAGACACAAAAAAGTAATCTTAAATAGAGATACATAAACATCACTGGAAGTAAAACTTACAGAAGAAATACGACAAAGAAAAAGTGAAAAAGACCTAAGAAACGAATTGGAGAAAAAAAAAAACAAATGCAAAGGTAAATGTTGAGTGTATTTTTACATCTTGTGCATGTGTTAAATTTGTTCATCAAAATATTATCCTATTATCCCATAAATCTAATCGTTTTATTCACAAAACATCTGTGAAACTGACAACACTTTTACTGCCCAAATTCAATGGCGCAGTTGAAGAATGGATTTTATTTATCGATAAGTTCAATTCATTGGTGAACGCAAACAAAGCATTGAGTGACATCCATCAATTTATGTATATCTCCGATCATGTCTGACTGGAAAAGCTCAACAAGTAATAACTTTGATATTGCCCACATCTGCAAAATATTCAGTAGCACGATCACAATTAAAAGATTGTTTTAAAAACAAAAAACTTATTGTTGAAAATCAGCTTCGGTGGCTGTTTGAAAAAATGTCACTAAAAACATTCGTGCATTAAGTGAAATAAATGAACCAAGCAATGACACATTACTGCTCCATCTGTCAATATCCAAATTAGATTGTTTGACCAAGGATAAATAGGAAAGACATTGCATTAAAATACAAAATCCAACTAACAACACGATTAATTTTTTGCATTAGCAATGTCACAACTTACATCGTTGAGACCGCCCAAACCTCTATACACTCATTGGCTGGCAAAACCATGGCATCTACAACTTGCAATGAGAAGCACAAAAGTCTTTTTTAAAATCATTCAGCAAGCGTAACGCCAGTTACATCATGCGCTACAATTAAAGAAGACAGACACCAATACGTCATTCTTGCAACAGACAATAAATTACAACTCAACTTCATCACCAAACCAATTAAAGTCAAAGGTTACGTCTTAATCAAATACCTATCAATATTCCAGTCAACAAAATTTGGCAAATTGATGGCTAACGTATTGCACAGAACAACAACTCCAGAGACAAATCATTTTCTAAAAAATTAGAATTTCTTGTAACATCTACTATTACTTCTGATCAACCAACAATACTACTGGACACATCCAAATTTACAATTCTTAAGAATACACTATTAGCCAATCTAAACTTTGACAAGTCGGGCAGGATTGACATGTTATAGAAGCAAATATTTTTTGGAAACTACTTTCTATTGGCCAGCTGACATTAACAAAGAACATGCAAGAGCCAATACTATAAAAAACAAGATTAGGATGGATTGTGTCTGAAAGCATATATGGTACCGGTCATAATACAACCTGTCACGTCAACACACTACAAATTGAAAAACGGTTACAACAATTTTGGGAGTTAGAACAACTAATTCAAAAACTCTATTAAAACATTTCACAAATACAATAAACCGTGACAAGGATGAACGTTTTATTGTAAGACTGCCATTTAACAGCAACAAACAAAAACTGGGATCTTTGAGGCAGGCTTGCTACCAACCGACTGTTGTTAATCAAGAAAAAAATAACAAACAAACTGTCGTTGCATCAAGAATATTGTAATTTTATGGCAGAGTATGAAAACATGGGTCACATGATAAAAGTAAAATGCGATGATACAAACGGATATTATCTACCACACCATTGCATTCTCAAAACCGGCAGTAGTACAACAAAGATTAGAGTCGTCTTTGACGGTTTTCCAAGAACATCCTCCGGTGTCAATAAACGACCCACTTTACATAGAACCTATTATCCAGGATAACCTGTTCATAATTTTTGTGCAATTTTGGTGCATTCAGACAATCAAAACTATCAGAAAATCTTATGGCGATACAATAAAATTGATACAATAAACACGTACAAACTAACAACCATTATATATGGAATATCATCAGCTCTGTTTCAAACCATTAGATGTTTACATCAATTATCAAATTTTGAATAGGACAAATATTCATATGCAAAAGAAATTTTGCAAAAAATCTGCATTACTAAAGCAAATTCTAAAGACATACTAAGTCTAATACAAGAAGAGTTGTAACAACTACTCGAAAAGGATAGATTCTATTTAAGAAAATTACGTTCAAACTCAAACAGAATATTAGATGATACTTCAAAGAATGCTCTAAAAGACAAAAAACTGTTGTTCAATAACTAGTTAACATTGGGAATATTATGAAACAGTAATGAAGACATACTTCAGATTTATCACCCATCAGTGATCAAAAACCATAGAAATATTACAAAACGTGTAATTCTATCAAAATTGTCTCAAATGTTTAACCCATTGGAATTACTTGAATTAGTCATCATAACTGCTAAAATACTCATACAAAACTTATGGGAGTTAGAACTTGAGAAATATTATTGAACAGATTCTACAATAGTTTTAGATTGGATCAAATCTCAATCAAAACTTTATAAAACATTTGTGGCAAATAGAATTAGCAAAATACAGTTATTAACTTTGACAAATCAATGGCATCATGTGACATCTCTGAACAATCCAGCAGATGCAATCTTGAGAGGAACAAATCTAATTCAACTAACTTTTCTCTCCTTGTAGTGGCAGGGACCAGAGTTTTTAACAAAAAGTGAAGAACAATGGCCACTATCACTATATTAGAAACCAAAACTACCAAATCTTAAACTTACATCAGTCATTTGTTAATTTCTGACGGCAATTCACAATATATTTGTAACCAAACAACGTCATTGATTTGTTTAAAACGCCATAGTGCGTATTATTGTTTACAATTTGCTTCAGACTGCAAATTTAACTCCAAGAAGAAACGTAATTATGAAGCACTATCGATTGAAGAATTTAAAAAGACATTACTGATTCGACTGGAACAGACATCCGAATTCTCTAGTGTTATCATGGGTTTGAAAGCATCAACTACAATAAAAAATCAAGCAGTTTGATTAGGTTAAATCTATTTCTGGATAGTACAACATATTGCGAGTTGGAGGACGTTTGTTACATTCCGAACTGGCATATAACTAATAACAACCAATCAACCAAAAACATAACACTATAACTAAGATAATCATAAACCACGCTCATCTTGAACAACTGCACGGTGGGGTAAATGAGCCAGTTACTCAAAGAAAGAACAAGGACAAAAAGAATACATAGCTTTATTCATATGTATTTGTACCACATTCCATATACTCAGACAACGGGAATGATTTTGTCGGAACAAATAATAAACTTTAACGATTGATCAAAAAAAACAAATAGGCAGTTGACACTCAAGTAGCTCAAGATGAAACACAATAAATATTTATTTTACCAAAATCTCCACACTTTGGCGGCTTGTGGAAAGCTGCAGTCAAAAGTACCAAACACCACTTAAAACGAGTGGCTGGCAATAACCGGGCCGGTTATAGCGTCGGTCCACCTCAACTTATTTATCTTGGAGTAAAATGCACGTTAACAAACTTGCAAGCTGTAATGTTGAAATGCGCTAGAGCGCCGTTATGAATTAACAACATGTGCATTCTTATCTTCTAGTAACTCTGGAAAAACAAAAAATCTTGGTAAAAGTCTTGTCAGTCTGTTAGTCAAAAAAAAACTATCATAAATTCACCAATGATGCCCGCGTTGATGTCTAGATTTCATTATGTAATAGAGATTTTTGTCGGTCCAGATCTATTGTTTAAATTAAATAAATCTTAACCAAAGATGGAATATTTAATACTGCTTTGTCTGTGAATCGCACACAAGAAAGAAATTGGGTATTTTTATAACCTATCTTCAAAAACCATCGACAAACATTTCTATCTACAATTTCTTGTCCCAGGATTTTTCTTGCGCGTTGATTAAGACAAGTGAACGTTTTTTTACAAAGAATTTGACAATTAGGAAACGCTATATGGCAGATACAGCGTCTCCGTTGCTCACTACTATAAATACGGCTGTACCACAAATGCATGTTAGCCATCTCTAGCCATTTTAACAAGAGAAAACTTAATTTAAATTGTAATTGCTGTGAATTGTTGCTGTTGTTGTGTGTTTTGAATTGTTATTTGGTTGAGATGTTCTTCGATATGATGGAAGACCTAGTGTGTGAAGACCGTGGCTGTGGCCAACGGCAAAGAAGAAGGATTACTCTTAAAGAAACTTTCAACGCTCTTCAAAATACTAAAACATTTTAGAATCAGTTTTCTGTCTTCTATTAAGTTTTATTTTTTTACATTGTTTCTGTGTAGACACAGAGCAGTTGTTAAGGTGCCTCTAGACGATCAATATTATTATCAATAATAATGAGGAATCTATTGAGCAATATATTGCTAGGATCATTAAAAGTAGTATAGGACGTATTTTGATGTAAATTCGTCAGAAAATATAAATTTGTTTTGTGTATTTGAGTTTTACTTTTAGAAAGTCTAAAACTCGAAAAATCTACAAAAGTAGATCTATTTTCAACATAAACTCTTACAAATACACGTTTGACAGCGCTCAAATGTGTATTTGTAAGAGTTTATGTTGAAAAATAGGCTTATTTTTGAAGTTTTTTTTGAGTTTTTGACTCCTAAAACCCAAGTACACAAAACAAATTTATATTTTCTAACTAATTTACAGCCCAACCCATTAAGAACAAAAAATGGTTTTATGGCTTTTGCGACTTATAGACAGGGTATAGACTTAAAATGGCGCCAGATTTGGATTTTACGGAAAATTTCTGATTGATTTCACTAGTAAATTTTTTTTAAATTTAAATTTGCAATTTTTATAAAAAAATTGCGATTAAGTTAAAAAACAACAAAGAAAAATTGTATAATTTTTTTTTGTGAGGTTTTTATACTCTCATGGACCGATCAAAAGACTACTAATAAGTTATAGAAACAAACAAAAAAAAAATACTAAAGAGATGGAATTGCCCATATTTAAACACCCATTTTTCTTAAAGCCAAAAAAACGACATTTAAGCTGACACTGAGCAAAATACAGTCAGTGTATATAACTGTTCTACTTAAAAAGTATATAATTATTATTTATACTAACCAATTTTTTTACAACTTTTAGTATAACTGTATTAAATCCATTTTCAATATTGTGTAATTTTGTTATTAATAAATTATAAATGTTAAAACAATTTTCTACTGATTATAACGTTCTATTTATATATAATTTTACATCTAAAAGGGGGAATCAAAATCAATCAGTTACTCACTATACTATGCAGATGATATATATTCATCGTAAAAACTATTGAAAGCAATGTGGTTTCCCTGCAGCAATTATTACAAAAGGTTTTAACTCGGACAATGTACCGAACCGCAGACAAACAACAAAAGTGCAATCCTTCCATGCTGTTGAAAATTGCAAGTAACGGTTTGGAGATTTATGAAGGATCCACGATGATCGAATGTGTTTATCTAACGTTGAGAAAAATCGGGGGTTAAAATATGCTTGTAATAAGTGGTTGGGGAGATTGAAATATCTTTAAGATAAAAACAAGTTACAGTGTGTTTTAGAAAATAATTAATTAATATTTGATTGCAGACATTTTTATTTAAATAAACATCAGTAACATAACAGGTATCTAAATGTTGAAATTTATGTACGATATTTTGTCAAATAATTTAATTAGATAATTTCTATTCTATTAATGCAACTTTTGAAACTAGATATTGATATAAATAAACTATTAAATTATCTGAAGTTAATCATAATATTAACGGAAGAATCCTAATATTTGTTGTTTTTTTAATATAGCGGATTTATGTTCAGTTGAGTAATTTTCTTTCTCCCATCCAAGGTTGTATTAAATTAAAAATTAATTTTAGTATGGTAGACTTCTAAAGAGGTAAAGCCTATATATGATCTTTGTCAAAATAAAAATGTGTAAAAGAAAAACTGCCATTAAGCTTTGCTTTAAATAAATTTAATATAACAAAACAATAATTATTAAAAAGAAATATTGATTTTTATTTCTTTATTTAACAGAAAAAATAATATATAAAAAAATATAACAAAACAAACTTATTCAATAAAAAATATTTTGAGAAAAAGATAAACTAGCTTTAATAAAATCTGAACCTTGTTCACCAATCATAATACTGGGTGCATTGGTATGTCCTGAAATGGTATAAGGAATAACACTAGCATCAACAACCCTCAATCTCTTTATTCCATGTACTCTTAATTTATTATCAACAACAGCTCCCTTTTTAGGATCTTTTCCCATTGCACATGTCGCCATTGGATGAAATAAGTTATCAGTAAGCTGTTTAATAGTGCATAACCAAAAATCTTTAGATAAATACTCTAAATTCTTACATGCAGGAAATATAACCTTACCTAAACGCCCATTAATTTTTTTAAAAGATTCTGTTTGTAACATTTCTAAAACTAATTGGATTCCTTTATACATAGTTTCTATATCGTTATTTTTTTCATCGGTAAAGAAGTTAGTATTTATCAATGGATAATCGTAAGGATTATTTGAATTCAATCTTATAGTTCCTACAGAATCAGGGTGCAAAACAGTTACGTACATAGTCAAAGTGCTTGAAATATCATCTAAGTTTTCATTCAAAGCTAATAATGCTGCTGTATTATAATTAAACAAAGTTCTATTAGGACTGATTAACATAATTTCAAGATCAACTGCATGAATTGATTTTGGATTAGTTTTAAAGAAACCTACTCCAGCATTATTTCCCGACAATGTGTAGACCCCAGTACCATGTAAATAATCATTTATATAACCCTTTAAAGGTTTAAGTGGAATTGTGACATTTGTAAGTATATTTAAACCAAAATAAACAGGATGGTCTTTGTAATTAGTACCAACTTGCAAATCATTAATGACTTTAATTTTTTTATCAGTTAGATGTTTTTTAGGACCTATTCCAGATAGCATTAATAAATGTGGTGACATATGAGCACCTGCTGATTGAATTATTTCACGCTTAGCGCGGGCTTTATAATTTTTTTTGTCTTTTGAAAAATTAACAGCGTATGCTGTTTTAGTTAGTTGATTGATTTCAATTTTAGTAGCATAACTATAAGAACTTAAATGTAAATTGTTACGATTTTGTGCTGGTTTAATAAATGCTTTTCCTGTGCTCAATCTGCGTCCATTGATTGTATTAAATTGTGCTGCTGATACTCCTAAAATAGTTTTACCATTATAATCAATTATATTCCTTCCTAATTCTTTATTTGCTTCTAAATAAGCATTTAAATGTGGACTATTATAAGAACTATATTCCACATTTAATAAACCACCGGTTGAATGGTATCCAGTATCTCCATTTATATGAGAATTTTCTGATTTTTTATAATATTTTAATACAGTTTCATAATCCCATCCTTTGTTTTCTTTACCCCATCTATCATAATCACTTTTTTCTCCTCTAGAATATACTAACCCGTTTATAATAGAACTACCTCCATAACCTTTTCCTCTTGGATGTGAGCATTTTTGATTTATATTTGCTGTAAATTGTACGATTAGTACTTTGCTTGTTTAACTGTAATAACATACCTAAGCAACATTGTGATTGTGTGGTGCTGTTGAAACCCCAATTGTAATAACTTGCTGCGTGTAAAGACATTTCTGGGATGTCTGTAAAATTGTTTTCAAAACCTCCTGCTTCTATAACTAGTATTAAAATGTTGGGGAGTTCAGATAGTCTGTTGGCTACAACTGATCCTGCTGATCCTGACCCTATAATTATGTAGTCGTATGTTCCATAATCTAATAAATTGTAAATTTAAGTGAGTTGTATGTATGTAAATATAATAATTGTTTTTATTAACATTATATTGATGATTTAGATGCAGGATTAAATATTGTTTATTTCTAGATGAAAAAGATGTTACGTTTATTTCGTTTACTATAGCAAATACATTGGCAGTTAAATAAACCTTTGCAGTGTGTTGTATAAAATCTTCACTTAGCAAGCTATAATAATTTACAGCAGTTTTTACCGATATAGCAATTGTATTATATTTATGCGTTTTTTCAGTATATATTTTGTAGCATACTGTTTAAATCTTTATATTTTAGTTTCAGTTAATATATTCATTGGTAAGTAGCATAGTTTTAAGCCTAAGTAGTTTACAAAACATTTTGTCAGTTTTTTACCTTGTTTTTTATTTAATCTTGTTAGATGATCATGTTGAATTTTATTAACCTGACAAATCAAAATAATTCAAAAATACGCATTCTACAAACAAATTGTTTAAGACAAAAAACAAAATTTAAAAAAAAAGACAAGAAGTCTTAAAATTTTTTTTTGCCGTAACTGGGTGGCAACTTTAAAATTTGAAATAATAAACCCATTTTTATTACAGATTTGAATTTTTGTATTGTCTAAAACATTTTAACGTCTCTCCATCTAAAACAAACAATTACATAGTGAGAAGCAAAAGAACTCACCTAAGTCAAACAAAACCCAAAGATAGAGGACAAACAAGTAGACTCACTGAAAATAAACACCTGATAGTCTCTTACTAAACACGCCTAAACCGGTCTCCAAGCCAGGTTGAAAAGAAATGAAAAGGGAGGAGTAACAATCTCGCGAAAAACTATGGTTTATCTGCATTGGATAATAGCATCCTAAAAAGCCTCTACCAAGGTATGGTAATAAAGTTGCTGGGAAAAACAATGGAAAAAAAACTTTTTTATTATAATTTTAGTTTGATGATTATTTTTAACAAAAGTAATAACCGCCTAGGTGATGGTTTGCGTACTCGACTGCTACACTAGGAGTCTTGTATTTGAATCCTTTATATAGAAGGTCAGTTTTTCTGATTAAAAAAATGAGTTGGGATGAGTAAGCTTTCATTCGGATAAAAAAAAAAAAGTAGATCCCGTGTGTTGCCTGGATGTTGCGTGCACATTAAATAACCTAATAATTTAGGTTGAGATTCTTGAATGTGAGGTAAAATACCCAGATGTGGTAACAGATATAGACCAACGTTAAACAATTAAATAAATTAACCAAAGCAATAAATATTAATATTTAAAAACAAATTACTGCAGATTGTATGGTTAACAACCTGGGATATCACGTTAAGTAAACTAAGCTGCTCCTTGAGTTTTGGAAAAGCAGTCTAACGACATACTATTACTATTTTGTCTGTAATTACCTATACTTTCAAAATAAAATATTCTTTAAACATCAGCATTAAAAAAAAATTAAATATGATTGTGTCATTATACACAAATAACTCTGCATATTGTTCCAAATATATTTTTATCATAGATTTGCTTTGTTGTTTAACGTAGAATATTAAGTAACATACTAGTTTAGCGGTGTTACTTTTGAACCACACTCGTTCATTATCCACTCATTTTTAACTCTGTTCATACGAGTTTTTCCACACACAGTACCTCATTCCAACTGCATTTATTTTACTTTTGTGTTTTTTTTGACATACCCATGCTTCATATCCATACAGCAGAGTTGGTGTCAATTGCAACCTATGCCTTCGAAACAATACTTCATTTTTTGCCATCATACTCATACTTTCAACTATTTTTTGCAAATGCATTTACTCGTCTCTCAATTTCTCTCTCTAAATTACTATTTTTATAAAACATTTTTCCCAAATACACAAAAGTACACATCATTTAACCCGATTCTACAATCACTGTCTACTTTGTTCTTATCACAAACTATAATTTTAGTTTATGCTACATTTATACAGAGATTTATTTTATTTAGTGCAACATTTAGTCGGTTTAGTGCATTCTGTAAGTCAATTTTATTCTCACACATTATCACAGCATTGTCAGCATAAAGCAACATTTTTATATTTACATTATCCATCCATACACCGATAAAGTCATCACAAGCATTCTTTACACATTTATTCATAAATATATTAAACAACCACGCAGACAGAACGCATCCCTGCGTAACACCTTGTTCTATATTGAACCAATCGCTCAGTGTACTATCTACACTAACGCAAACTTTAATTCAACTGGGGACTCCTTGGAGAACTCAAGTTCGGCAAGCTTAGGCAGGGTGGAAAACGCAAAGCCTATGCTTTCGGGGGCGGCTAGGCAATGCAACGAGGACCTGTGTCCTAATAAGCAAGAATCGCAAAAGAGACCGGTAAAAAAGACCAAGGACAAAGAAGAAACCTCAAACAGGACTTTTAGGGGTACCCTGAAGAGCATTGCACCAAAAGGGTTCCCCGAATGTTACCTCAACTTTAAGGAAGCGGAGTTGGTGAAATCAACTGTTCTGGGCAGAACAGACAGAATAGAAAATAAGCAAGCATCACTTGTTTTTAACAATGCTTCTTTAAAGGAGGGTTAAAAAGGTTATCGGTAAAAAACACTTCTAGGCTTCTCCAACATTTTTCGTGTTCTGGTTTTCTTCAGAAAGGAATACAGCAAATCTGAAAAGATACAAACCGTCGAGAAGACTGTGGATCAAAATCCACCGCTGATCGCCGAGGAACACTAACAGTAAGTAGAATGTTAAACATCGTGCAAATCAATCTGCATTACTGTAGAGCAGCTTCGGCGGCCCTCAGTGCGTTATTGTCAAACACAATATTGACATTGCCCTGATTCAAGAACCTTAGATATAGAGGAAGAGATAAAGGGGTTAAGCGTACCGGGAATGTGGCTTCTAACAGCATAACCCATATGCAAGCCTCGTACATGCATCTTAGCAAAGCATGTAAAGAGATTATTCTTGGATCTGGATACCTTCTCTACAATTAGCAAGGACCACCACCACCTGCAAAAGTACAGCAGCTAACTAGCATTGGGGATGACGTACCGCTGAGAGCAAGGACATAAACATAAAGGTGAAAAAATCCTAAAATTTATAGTAAAATTTAAGCTCATTATGAAGAACAAAGGTAACGCGCTAACGTATTGCAATGCATCGCGTAGCGAGGTTATTGAGTAACATTAGCTAATTATAAAGCAAGTGAAGTAACTAACAAGTGGTACGTGTCGGACGAGCCCTCATTGTTGAATTATGCATACATCCAATTCAACATCGAATCTGAAAAAACGTTCTTTCTAGAATACAGAAACCCCAGAAAAACTAAATGGTATTTATACAACAAGATACTAGTTGGCCTAATTGGGACTATCAAAAAGCTACAAAAACATCACAACAGTTAGAGGTAATGGTAGACATATTTGTCAACTCTATCAAAACCTCTTTTGAAGGGAGCTGCTCTACCACAGTCAAACACACCTGCAACAACATTACCTGGTGAAACAAGGGGCTAGACAAAGCAATAGCAAATACTAAAAAGCTATTTAACAAAGGCCACATACAGAACCAGACTTACGGCTTAAAATAAAACTACAAGGAAAGTCAAGAAAAAGAATCATAGAAAAGATACTGTGAGGAAGTTCTAAACGGTTCTACATGATAGCGTCTCCAAAAAATCTTAAGCAAAGACTTTTGCAAATACCAAGCAGCCGGATAGTGGTCTAGGTGATTTTTATAGTAAAGCCAGGAAGACCCTCGTGTGGCTTAGCAAAATCTAACAGATCAATCAACTAGACATTCTTTATGCAAAAACTATTAGAAAAAAGAGTGGATAGGCACATACGGGACGGGGTGCTAAAGGCCCGACCATTGCACCAGCATCAGTATACTTACCAAACGGGCAAATTATGCAAATTAGCTATAGAACAACTAGTCAGCAAATAAGAAAACACCATCCAAAGAAAAAAATAGCTTTGGTATTGGCTTTTCTGAATATTGAGGCAGAATTTGACAATACCACTTTCAAATCCATTGCAAAGGCAATAAAAATCCAAAAAATAGACCCTTTTGTCCAACAATGAGCTAACTCTATGCTCAAGAACCGGACTGTAATAATAACATTATATGAAAAAACTATATGAGCCAAAGTTGCCGGCGGGTGCTCACAAGGAAGCGTACTCGCAACTCTACTGTGGTGCTCAGTCATAGACAAATTATTATAGATACTCAATAACATGGGTATCTTTGCTTTAGGCTATGCAGATGATCTCACAGTCCTTGCATGCGGGAAGTTTAGAGCAACCGTATCAGACATGACACCGAGTGCGCTAAATAATGTAGAAAAGTGGTGCAAAAAGAGGGATTATCAGTAAGCCCAAGCAAAACAACAAATGTACCGTTTACAAGACGGCGAAACACCACAAGCCTAAAAAACCTGAAGATAGAGCCAAGCTCGCAATGTCAAAAGAGGTAAAATATCTATTACTAACGCTTAACACTAAGTTAAACTTCAATTCACATCTGACAAATATAACAACAAATGCTATTTGGGTGCTTTTTGCTACTAAAATAATGGTCGGATGTACATGAGGGCTACCACCTGGTATGACCAAATAGTCGATCAAGATTTAATCAATTTTTTCAATCTTCCATCATATACCACAAAATCATTTTTTTGATATAAATAATCCCTTTTCAACGCACAAACTTACCAATTCTTTGCCATTTTTGTTCACTCTATCGTTACCATTCTTTTCTAGAATTTTTCCTGATTCATCTGCTTAGGTACCCACCTAACCTTTCAAATCTGCCAATAAAATATTTGTTTTGCCAGGTTTACTGGCACTCAACATTTTATTAATATTCTGCTAAAATTCTACATTTTCATTCTCACGCTGCCACTAAAAAAATTCTACGGATGCCAATTTTTATACGTATAGATTTTTGACTAAACCAATTTAAACTTTTTTACATGGTGTTTGGCAGTAGAACTTAGAATGATGCCTACACTTTGATAAACATCCACTCATCTACACCAGACTACCGTCATTCATAGTACTCACATTTTTATCAATTTTTTTTTCATTAATTTTTTTTTAACAATTTATGTTTTTGGCCAAAATTGTTCTTACATTCCAAGTACCAAAGCACTAATAGTCTATGTCTTTGCCAAGTTTCCAATAGATGGATTCTTAAAATTTAGCTTCAGCTGCCCATCATTGCATCGACCATCTGAAGCTATTGCACATGTATTTTTTGTATTAATATTTAATAGAGTAGACCAGGGTACTAACTTGATTGTACCCGCCTCATTACAGTGTTTGCTGCTAACGATAAGGGTGCAATACCGTCCGATCTTGGCACAATTTAGCCAGTATACCACAAATGCAACCTTTGCCCAGTTCTATCAAGCAAGCTTACACTATTCTAAACAAGCCATGAAGAAGTAAGGCAATTTACATAAAACTAGGTCGTTATTTTTTATTTCTAAATTGTTGCGAAATATAGCAAAAAGTTGTATTATTTATTTTTCTATTAAAATACAAACAGTGAAATTAATTGATGGTTGTGACCTTTACTACGTGATAATTTATATAATAATAAAACAATTTACTGTTTTTATTATGTAAACTAACTTACTTATAAAATGTCAAAATTGACAAAATCTGGTTTTAAAAACATGAAGATATTATTAAAAAGCATTAAAATTTGGTCATAACTGTTAAAAACTGTAAAATTCTGTGTATAAAATGTTAAATTCAGTCATGAATTATTAAAATTATGACAGAAAAAATCAAAATTCAGCCAAAAACAGTCAAAACGTGTAAAAATCTATTAATAAGAAATTTAAAACATCTTACTGTCAAGAAGCATTAAATTTCAGCTATAAATTATATTCATAAAATGTTAAAAATGCCAAAATCAAGTTTTTAAATATTAAAATATTGTCAAAAAGCACCAAAATTTAGTCTTATACATAAATAGTCAAAAATAACTAAATTCAGCCGTAAAACATTAAAATATTTTTAGATAAAATTAAAATCTGGCCAAAATTATGTCAGAAAAAACTAAAACCCGCCAAAAAGCAGTTAAAAATGCAAAATTCTATTTATATAAAGTAAATGTAGCAAAATCTGGTTTTAAAACATGTTAAAAACAGGAAATTTGATAAAGTTTTTTTAGCAAAATTCTTTTTTTAAAAAGTCCAAAATATTAAAATCTAGTCGTAAAATATTAAAATACTTAAAAGCAATACTTTGTCCAAAATTTTGTTTATAAAATGTCAACATCAAAAGTTTATAAAATGTCAACATCGAAATTTGTAAACAATTCTCAGAAAGCCCCAAACTCCAGCCATACTAAATAACGTATTTTGTTTTAATTCTAAAAATAACAAAATTTAGCTTTAAAATATCAAAAAATAGAAATAATTAAAATCCGGCATAAACTGTTGATAAATGCAAAACCCAATCATGAACTTTCAACACTTGTCAGAAAAAATCATAAACTTTTAAAAACAGTAAAAAATCAAAATAAATTTAAAAAATAGCAAAATGCAATTATAAAATTAAACGTCACTGTTTGTGAGACTTATTTTGGCAAAAATTCTCTACCACTTTGCAGTTTGGGCAACTTTTTTGTAATCATCTTTATCATTGTTATTACATCTACTTCAAATGAGTTTTTAACCCAATTATATTTGTAGATATAGACATTTTGTGGAATATATTCCACTTTATTTTCAAAGTTTTTAATTATTTTATAAAAGAAACATGGTACTTATTTAATTTAATTTAAATACCCAACAATTAAGTATATTTTGATTTTGATGTGCATTATTAAAAATAACAAATAACTGAAACTAGTATCAATTTATTTATTGTCGACTGAGATAAATATCCATCACTGATACATCACAAAGATGACATATAAAAAATAAAAAATAAAAACAAATACTATGGATTTTTACAAATTAAATTAGTATTAATATATAGCTAATTAAAAGTAAAATCACAAAATTAAAATCAATAATTGATACACAACCATATTGGTAAAATTTTTAATTTTTTTTTTAATATATTATTGAAATCATAAAATAATTGCAAAAAAGGAATATATTTAATGTAGGTAGAAAGAAAAAAAAACTGATTTATAGAATACACACAATTCAAATACCTATTACTGTGCTTCCCTCATCACTGCTTGAATAGTTTTCAGCATTCTGCGGAAATTGATATTTGTTAGCTTTATCTATTTCGGTTGTAATCAATGTCTCATAGTAATCAATTTCTTCTTCAGTCACTTCTTGACAGTTATGTAAGCAATTTGCAGACAATATAATTATAATTGTTAGCCACATAATTCTTTTATTATAATTAATTAAATTCAAAACCAAGCTCAGTTATTATACGAGTTACTATCGTTTATTATCTTTTTAAATTTACTTATTGGAGCGTAACACACAAAATTATCAAAAGTGTCGATATGAATTATGTGCATTATTAAGCAATATAATAACAATTATTAATAATAACTATTTTAATTATGAATTAACAATTTACCTATCTATTAGTACATGACACGTTTAACAATTACTCTGATAATGACATGCAACCTAAATCAACTACTAAATTGCCGATATGTACAACCTGTGTTAGTGCAAAATAGTTATCTTTATTTAACAGTAATAACAATTAAAATAACATTTTAAGAAAATAGTTTGTTTGTTTTTATTATTTTAGAAATGCAATAAGAAAAATCAGGCTAAATAGAAGAAGATTTAGTGATTATGGCATATTGCAAAAAAGTAATGTTTTTATCACAAATTTATTCTTACAAATACATTACTAGTTTTTGCTCTACTAGAGCCTTCTACAGATGAAATAAGTTATATACAGGGTGTTAGGTAAACATGCGGCAAAAATTTAAGGGGTTATTTTTTGGCCTATTCTAAAAATATTTTGTTCTATGATGATTTCTGAAAACCCACTTTGTTTTGAAGATACAGGTTGAACAAAATTTTTGACAACCATATTGAATATTTGTTGAAATCATTAATGTAAATAAAAGTATGGCGTGCGCCAATGAGTATATTAAGTACAAAATGAAATGAGTTTATCAAGAACAAAAAATTGTAAACGATAACTTGGAACGGTTGTTTTATCTACTAATGTACAAATGGATTTTATTCGAATACTTCTCATTACACTGGACAACAGCATTTCTGATGATTGAGTTATGTTACATGATACTAGCCTAATTTTTAATGACGTTTTCAAATCTGTGATCAAAATTTATGTATCAGCTCTTGTTTAAAAAATATGACACATGAGCCGTTTTATAATAAAACACAACACGTTTAAAGTTATTCCTATTTTATTGATTTCTTAAGTTAAAAAAACTTTCTTTTATAAAACTTCCTTACAGAAGTTGAAGTTGAAGAGCTGTTCTGAATGCTCCAACAATAGTCAGCCATCATGTGTGCGTTCTAGTAGCCTTGATAGCGTTCCTCCATCGTACGAAGGTCCTGGTGGAATCGCTCGCCCTGTTCTTCACTTACATCCCCAAGATTAGCAGGAAAATAGTCTAGGTGGTTGTAAAGAAAGTGTAACTTGATGCTCATGTTACATCCAAGCGCTTGAAAGTGACTCATTAATTGTTCAACATGTTGAGAATAGTCAGCACCTTTCTTATTTCCCAAAAAATTTTGAACAAGCCAAACAAACTCATTCCATGCCTTTTTCTCAATCTCTGTCATAGTGTCCGTAAAATTTGTGTCTTTTATTAATGATTTTATCTGTGGCCCATCAAAAATGCCCGCTTTTATCTTTTCTGCACTCAGTTTTGAGAACTTTTTTGGTAGAAAAAGGAAGCAATTTCCATTTTTGTCAAGACCTTTAATAAATTGTTTTATAAGCCCTAATTTTATATGCAATGGAGGCAAAATTATACGATCCCTTGATACTAAAGGGGGGTTTATCACGTTTTGTTGTCCTGGAACTAACATTTCCCGAGTAGACCAATCCTTTTTAACCCAGTGTTGACCTTTAGCTCTACTATCCCATAAGCAAATAAAACAAGGATACTTTGTGTAACCACCTTGTTGGCCTAATAGAAAGTTGACCATTTTTAAATCAACACATATGAGCCAGTTGTTTTCCACATATTTAATTTTGTCCAAAACCAGAGCAATAGATGTATATTCTTCTTTTACTTTAGTAGAATGTGCAATAGGTAATGACCCTAATTTATTCCCATTGTGTAAGAGAACACATTTTAGACTCCGTTTTGACGAATCTATGAATAAACGCCACTCACTTGGAACATAATTTCGTAATCCCATTGCAGTCATTAAACCAGGTACATCTCTACAAAATACGAAATCATCTTCTTCATCAAAATATTTTAGGAGATTCTGTTCTCTTGTGCGGTAATATGAAATTTTAGTTCCTTTTGTTATTAAGTTCCTTTCTTTTAGCCTAGAAGCCAAAATTTCTGAAGCAGACTTCGACAGTCCCAGATCTCTGATTAAGTCGTTTAAATCATCTTGGTTGAATGGTTTTGGTTTTTCCAGGTCACATTCAAAGTCACTATCACTACTGTCAAGTTTCGTCTCCAAATCAAATGGCTCCTCCTGTGAAGCATAAGCTTCAGGTTCAGGTGTCTTAGGACTCAAGACACATCTATGTGCCGATCGTATGGACGGATATTTCCATTTGGCTCTATTTGTTCGGTTAATGCCAGTTATGTTCACCAAACAAAAATAGCAGTCGTCATGGTGGTTCCGTGGTTCATTCCAGAGCATAGCGGTTTCGTACCGGAAACTATTTCTTTTCTTATTTGTCCATAAGCGTAGAAACTCAACGCACGTTTTGCATACCTTTTGAGGAATCCAAGGCTTATCTTTCATATCCAACGTGTGCCCAAAGTAATTTTTGTAAGCCTCATTTACGAACGTTGTCACATTTAAACGGCATACTTTAGACATCGATGGTTAAAGTGTGGAACCTCGTAAGTCAATTTTAGTGAATTTTACAGGAGAAGGGAAAAACGTTTAGTTTTGGAATTGATTGTTTAGGTGAATTAGTTTTACTGGGTTTTGATAGATGGAGCCTGCAGTCCCAGAGACTTAAATTTAAGTTTCGAGGATTTGCAGTTTAATAAATGTGAATATATATAAACTTTTAGTGTAAAAAACGCGTAAACGAAAAAAAACGACTTTCGAGGTTTCACACTTTAACCATCGACATATACTCTCCGCAAATGAAACAAAAATGGTTTGGATCATTCACACAATGTCTTCTTGACGATGCCATATCAAAATATAGTTAGATAACTCAATAATTTGTAAATTAATAGCAAATAAACACAGCAAGAAAGCTAATTTTAAGTGAAAGCTGTAACTTGTAAACAAGAGCTGTCAGAAAAGAAATGAGGTTATATTTGGAATCAGCGACGCCAAATTAGTAAACATCAAGTGACATAAGTCATTCATCAGTCATAAAGTTCAATTTTGTTGCCAGTGTTATTGATCATTACATGTATTGGTTGCAGTTGTTTAGATTGAGTGACGTTTGGCTGTTTGACATGTCTTTAATAGTTAGTAAATTCCTGTACCATAAACCACTATATGAACGCCGAGATAACTGACATGCATTTCATGTATGGACTTGCTGTCCAATTTGTTACAAACTAGACGATTGTACATTAAACGGATTTCTAGCCGTAATATTTCCGACCAAAAAGTCTTCGAAAACGTTCATCAAAGTTTTTATAAAACAGGCACATTAAAACAAAATGGAGAACCAGGAAGATCAATGACAGTAAGAACAGTACAACTGGAATAGAATGTGCTGGACATGATAGAGAAAGATTCAAGTAGTTCTTTGCGAAAAATTGCCAATACTTTAAAAGTAAGTCATTGAAAAGTTTTAAAATTCTTAAAAGCAATTTGTTGAATCCATACCACATTTAGCGCGTTCAGGCACTTCTACCAGCTGATTTTCTTTTACGTATTGAGCTTTGTCAATAGTTGTATGTAAAAATCGTTTTTAACATCAGTTCTCCTTGAGTATTGAACTTTTTAGAACACATGCTACCTCAGTTTCTGGATGAAGTACTATTGGCAACAAAAATTGCAATGTGGTTTATGCACGATTATGCATTACCACATTTCAGTTTGGTTGCTCGTGATTATTTAACAGCAACATACGGAGATTGCTGGATTGGTTGAGATGGGCCACACGCATAGCCTGCTCGATCCCTAGACTTAAACTCCTTGGATTATTTCTTAGTGTGCTATCTGAATTCATTAGTTTACGCTGCTTTAGTAAAGCATTTGGACAACTTGCAAAATCGGATAATTGCTGGATGTAACTCAATTAGAAACAACCCTGTTGTGTTTGAAAGAGTTTGACACTCAATGACAAAAAGATTGAATGTTTGTATCCAGACTGAAAAAAATTATTTATTGTAGATTTAGCAACTTTACATGTACTTTTTGATAACAAAATGTTATAACTGTCGCAAATTTTGATCACTCTGTATCTTTAAACAAAGAGGTTTTTTAGAAATCGTCAGATTGCAAATTATTTTTAGAATAGGTCAAGAAATAACCATTAAATTTTTGCCGCATGTTTACCATCCTGTATACAGTACCACTGGGATATATACTTGGTCTTCTGTTATTTCTTATATAAAATTACATATTGCTGTTGGTTCTGCAATACCTTTATAGTATGTGTACGTGTGTACAAAACTCTGTGAAAGCCTAAACAGACGTAAATGCTAAGTTTTACCGAAAAACCCAAAGATTTGCCAGTAAATAATGTAAAACTTTATAATATTAGAACAGAAACAGTTTTTTTAAGTTTCACTACTTGATATCAGAAGAAGCTAGAATATGCTAAACTATTATGGCATTTAAAGTTGTAGAGTATTCTAATTAATTTGCAGGCACATTTCTTGGTTGAACATTTCTTAAAACAATTGTACTTCTTAAACATTTACTTTTTTACTACAAACGTCTTTAGTTTTTATAAAGTTTTCTGCACAAGTTACAAATTGATTTTTTGTGTAAAGCTACTTTAGTGTTTAATTTTATAGTTAATTGATAAAAATTATTATCTTTGAGATCTACTACAACTGCAATATCACTTTTATGGTTAGTTTTGGCTCTGTTAATATTTGATAATTTGAGTTTTACATTTTGATGATCAATTTTTGGGTTTTGATATTTTTACCCGATGTTGCTTTTATTAAATTGGCTTGTTTTTAAAAACTTAATTTAGCTTTTTCTTTAAATGCCACTATATTGTATTTTATTCAGTATTAGCTCTATAAAAACACAATTATCTATCTCTGAGATTTGCTTGTTTTGCTTGCTGTCCATATTAATTGCGTGGTTAATCATAACTTTTGGTAATTGTTGTATATTTAGTTCATAAAGATCTCATTTTCACTTTTGTTGTCAACATTTTCTAATTCTTCAGTTTCATTGTACAAAACTAGTATTTTCTGCAAATCTTCCTTAGACTGTAATTTTTTACGTATTTTTTGGAGAATCACTAAAACTGCAATGCTCATTTTTATTGAACAATCAAACATTGCTTTATAAAGAAAACATTTAATTTTGTCGTAATAACTTTTTATTGTCTGAATAAATTTCATTCAATTTCTCAGAGGCCATTTTGTTATTTGATTGTTATTTATTTATGTGGTTAACATGATTTACATGTTTTGATTAACACGTTTGACATACCTTTTAGACTGGCTATGCCTTGGTTTGTCATGTACAATTCTTATATCCTGGCACATAGAGCATAAACTGTTGATTACCTGATGACAACATTCTCTCCCGTGATAAATGGTAAAAATATCTAAAAAGTAGTAAGTGACTTCTGCTGAAATTGAATTTGAAGTTAAGTAAGCACTAAAACATAGACATTTTGTAGCTAGTTTTTTTTTTTTAAATATGTATATTTTGTTACAAATTTGATATATAAAAAACATATTTTTTATTAAAAAAAATGCACTATGTACTTATATTTTTTTAATTATAAACAATCAACTTTGTACAGCTAAAAAAAACAAAATAGTTTAGAAAGTAAACTTTATAAACAATACAATGAGTATACAAAAAAAACATTACTTTATTCAATTACAATTAGAATAAAAGTCTAGAGTAGCCACATCTTCCTTTATACAAGATTTACGGTCTCTGTTATCTATAACTTTTGATGTAGAAGCAGTTATTATGAAAGTTTTGCTTTTTTATATTTGATTTGGTTGTTACTTTGTTTGTTTTTGTGGTTTAACTTTTTTTATAAAAACTATAATATATCTCCGGTGTATACTATATCAAAGACTGCAGGTTTTCTATTTTTTACAGAAATACATTGGCTTTTTTGACAACAGCTCAAGTTAGAAATCTTGAAAAAATTGACTAATCAGTTAATTAGTGATCAACTGCAAAGAGAAACTACTGCATTAAAGATCTCGGATGGATGTCCGTAGTAAAAGTAAACTTGGCTAAATTTAAGACAAAATATACCAAAGTCTCTAGTCTTCTAATCGGATCGAAGGCTAGTAGAGGAACGATATAAATGAGAATAGGTACTTGGAACATCAAAAGTATGCATCAACCAAAAAAATTAAGTACGTAATTAACGAAATGCACAGATTAAGAATGAATATACTAATGATCATGTACAATTAATAGTAGAAAAATGTAACAAATATAATCGGGCCTATTCTTTATGTACATTGCTAGAATTATAAGCAAGATATATTGCTAGCTATCAATATGAACTGTCATTTTAACAAACCTTGCTTGCTAACAAAATGACCTGTTATTTTAACAAATTATGATTACTAACAATATGAACGGTTACTTTAACAAAATTAATTTTTATTTATATTATTATTATTATTTTATCTAGAGATTTGCCACGCTTCCTGATGTGATGACTGATTATGTTGTTATCAAACAAGAATAGTTAAATGACAGTTTATATGGTTAGCTAGCCAGATTTGTTAAAATGACATTTCTTATTGTTAACTAGCAGCACTATATCTTGCTTATATTCTAACAATATGCATAGAAAATAGCGATGAACAACGCAAAAATAGACTCCAGATACAAAAGTTTAATACAAAGCATATAACAATAAAGCAACTTTAGAAGTAAACATCATTGAAGATCTAAAAACGAGGAGAATACCAGTTAAAAGATGTGTGAGACAAGACAACACCAACTCACCAAAACTTTTTACTCTTACGATGGAAGACATCTTCAAAAAGATAGACTGGGCCAAGAAAAGAATCAAAATTGACGGAAAATACTTAAACCACCTCCGCTTTGCCGATGACATTGTGTTGTTTAGTCCTAGCGTCGAAGAGCTACAAGAAATAATAACAGAGCTCAACAAAAGATTGGTCAAAATAGGCTTACATATGAACCTAGCTGAATCAAGGCAATGAGCGCAGAACACATCAATGTGCAAGTGAACAACAAAACAATACTCTTAACCTAGGCCACAAAATTAAACTCGGTAAAGAAAACCAAACAGCGCAAATAAAAAAGCAAATAGGTCTAACTCAAAATTTTTTCCGCAATTAATTCTGTTGAAGACTGTGTTATTCTTCAATACAATATTACTTAAGTAAATAATTAGTGTAATACTAATTGCTTCTTTCTTAATGTAAGTAAATTCAAACTTGTAACATACACCAAGAAACTTAATCCAGTTCCAGCCCAATATTTATCGGATGGAGTGGATATTGCGCGTGTTAATCAAACTACAGACTTAGGCATTATATTTGATGCTAAACTAACTTTTTCGGATCATTTAACCTCAGTAATATCAAGAGCAATTAACAGCGGCGATATTAATTCTCTTGAAGCAGTTCAACAAATTTTTTTTAAGTATTTATGGTTTAAATCTTTCAACTATTATCCGCCTCAAGGATTTGACCATGGTGAGCTCCTTAAGAAATTTGATTCAGTTTTACTGGCAGCAAAAAGATCGGTTTCAATGCTTTCTTTTTTGCATAAAATTATACACAACACAGTAGTACCACGTGTCAATTCCCGGACCACAAACTGTTTTTATAATCCACCTGCAAAGACGTCGGCAATGGTGAAATCTCCGTCTATTTCAATGTGCTTAACGTTCAATAGTGTTTCAAATAATTTTGATATTTTTAATGCTAATTCAAGTGTTTTTTTAAAGTGTATTCGTGAATTTTTAAAGTAGGTTTTACCTGTTGGGCAATGAATTATTATTATTATTAATAAAGAACTCAAGTATCCCAATAAACTTGAAAATAAAAGTGTTCAACACGTGCATCTTCCCAGTTATGACATATGCAATGGAAACCATGTCACTCACAATGAAATCAGCGAATAGACTCAAAGAGCCATAGAACGACAAATGCTTGGCATACATTTAAGAAACTATATTACGAACAAAGAGATAAGACAAAGAACTAAGGTAGACGATGTCATAGAGACCATAGAAACGCAGAAATGAAGATGGGCAATACACTTTGCACGCCAAGACAATTGCAGATAGACAAAACAAATACTCCAATAGAGACAAAGATCACATAAACGGAGCATAGGAAGACCACCAAGACAATAGCAAGACGACATAAAAAGAGTGCGGCAAAGAAATGGTCCCAATTAGCCCAAAACAGGATAAACTGTCGATGGTTTGTTAAAGGCTGTTGAAGAAGAAGAAGATGATAATAAGAATTTGCGACCTGCAATGGCCGAGCTCACTTTGCGGACAGTGTAGTAATGTATTATTCAGAAAGTACATACCCAAAAAATTGGAACAGAGCCGAAATTATAGTAGATACAACAGTACATAAATCAGTAACAAGTTTTGTGCCATATTTGGATCAAGTAATGTTGTTACAGATGCAAACAACAATTAGAAACGTGAACATTATCCAAGTGTATGCTACTACTTGTAATAAGTCGGAAAAAGAAATTAAAAAGTTTTACAACCAGGTATGTAACGAACCCGGGGATTTATTCACAACAAAATATGATTTCCATTGTTGATTATTAATTATTCTTTTATTTTGTTGTACAATGAATCGTCGGTTTTGTTGGTTCCAATCGCCACCCGGTATACTTTGTAATATAAATGTATTTCGATGTGAAAGTAGGGTTGCCTACGTTAAAATAACATTTATACTAATTAATTAAGTATCAATTATGTACCATATTAAGGTCCGCCGTGAATACTGTATGCCGGCGTAATATATTTGTTTTATATTACGCCGCCATGCCCCCGTTATTTAGCACGCCGCGGTCCTAACCTGTAGGACCACGGACACGTGTTTTAAATTAAATTAACGTAATTTATAACTTACCTCGCGACATTTCGTAATCCTGTACTAAGCACTGTAGCCACTAGCACTGTTTACAGTCACTGAAAACCCGCCGGGGCCCCGTTTCATAGCCTCCATTTATCTCGCCGCACACGTGTTTTCTCGAGATCGGGTTGAAATTAGTTGCGGAGCCCAGTGGCGTAGCATATGGGGTTTATGTTGATTGTTTATTTTACCGGCCAAATATTAATTAGGATTGTTAATTAATTTATGTTAGATTATAGGCAACCCGTACAGCCTCGGTTCTTTTCTTAGCATAGCGTCCTAACGAGAGGGCATATTGAACCGGGGTTTGCGGGGTGCAATTATGTACATTTTATTGTTGTTTGTATATATTTAATTTTAGCATTAATTAGTTTTTAATTATTGGATGTATAGGCCACCCCCTATACATCCCATAGTTTAAGTTGGCATCTCTGTTCCCCCACCTTTCCTCCACCAATTAGAGTCCTTGTTCTATCCCCTCTCTTTCTTCTTTTCCTATATATACCGCCGTCCCATCCTAGTACCGAGAGTCAGCCTTGCACTCAGACAAGACACCAGCACCTGTTCCCGTAAAGTTTAGTTCCCGAAGTTTTAGAAGCCGCAGTAAGTGTAATCCCGCCTTGAGCATTTCCTCCCGTTTCTTTTCTTTTCCTCCTTTTGTGTGTCCGAGGTTGTGCGGCGTCGCAAGACAAGCCACCTCGAATTCCAGACCTTACCCTTATTCCTGCCAGTTTTCACTGTTAAATATCCCCGTGAAGTCCGTGGATGCGTATTTTGTTGTTGTGGGTGGACAACAGTCATTTTGAGTTCGTTTGTTTTCTTTTTTTTGGATTTAACAATAAATTTTATTTGCCCTTTCCACATGGTTGTTGTTTCTTTGTGTCCACACTAAAGTGTGGTGGCGCCCGAGCTCCTCCCGGTCTCCGGCAAACCTTGTGATCACGGCTGCAGCTACCTCAGCCGCGTTTCTCTTCCTTACCGGACGAAAACGTGTTACAGGTAGACAGTACAAATAAGCACAAAGTGTTTATTATAATGGGGGATCTTAATGCAAAAATTAAAAAAGGTTGAGTAGAAGGTCTAATAAGGGATTTTGGATTGGGTGTTAAAAACAAACGATTGCTGAAATTCTGCCAAACCAACAATCTGGTAAAAACAAATACGTATTATAATTTAGCCCCAAGTTGACTATATACGTGGACATCTTTGTAAAAATAATTAGAAATAAAATTGACTATATCTTAATCAGGAAAAGATACAAAAATAGAGTCACATTAGTTAAAAGTTATCCAGGAGCTGACGCCTTGTTTGATCATAACCCAGTTGTAGCTAATGTTTTTGCCTGAAAAAATTAATAACCAAGAGGAAACCAACTAGAATAGTCACAACAAAATTGAAAAAAGCGCTAGTGTATGAACACACAAAACAAAATATAAATATAAATATTCAAAAAACAGCTTTAGAAACATACCAGACGGACAACGTGAACAAAAAGTGAGACAAAATAAAACATGCACTAATAGAAGAAAGCAAGAAATTGATGACAGCGGATAAGATAGTACCAAAACAACAGTGGATCACAAACAAAATACTACAGATATTTTTCAAGCAATAATCAACAAAGAACAAGCTGGACTGATTGGTGAACACAATTAGAAATGCGGACGATTTGAAGATATTAGCAGATAACCAACAAAATCTACAAAGAATGGTGGAACAAATAACTGGTGTTAGCTCAAAACACGTGTTAAAAATAAACTTAAAAAAAAAAAAACAGATATATGATTATTTTAAAATTAAGAATACCTAATGATAACCTTATCATTCAAAACACCCATATTGAAAGAATATCTAAGTACAAATATTTTGGGTCATAAGTAACTAGCACCAACAAACAGACATTAAAAACAGAATTGAACTAGCTAATAATGCCTAGGTGCTATGTCTTTTCTATATTACTGTACGGAATGGAAGCATAAACACTAAACCAACAACTTACAAATAAGATCTCATGGACTGATAAAGTTAAAAATGAAAAAGTGCTAAGAAAGATGGGAAAAGAACTTAAAGTTATAAATACAATTAAAACTAGGAAACTGGAATATTTACGTCATACCATGCGTGGAGACAAATATAAAATACTGCAACTAATAATGCAGGAAAATTTCAAGGGAAAAAGAAGTATAGGTCAACGCCGGATTTTTTGGTTAAAGAACTTTAGAGACTGGTTCAGGTGTACTTCAAAGAACCTGTTTAGAGCAGCAGTATCCAAAGTAAAAATAACCATGTTAATTGCTAACCTCCGTGTAAGAGATAGCACACGAAGAAGAAGATGTGCAAATGAATAATTTTTTCTTTAACTTACAACATGTTTTTTGTTTATTTGGCTACAACCTCCGGTGTCTTAGAGTTACTTAAGCTAGTTAATTAATTGTCCGTCTTAATTAATACAATAATTTACGTAATTTTTTTAAGTGTTTAGACAAAAGCTGATAATGCATGATTAAAATCTCTAGCATTGGTGGTTAAGACACATGACAACCATAATCTTTATAAAGCTCAAAGATGGCGTCAAATGGAAAGTGCGCTACATGCTTGGTCCGTGTAATAGACGCAACTACGTGTGTGTGCTTAAGAAAGTGCTTTACAAGTAACAGACATGTGAAAAAGTGTGGAAGCGACCTATTAATGGTTAATAAAGATCTAAATAATTCAAATGCCTTATCAGAGGAAAGTGAGAACAAAGATGAAACATCAGACAAAGACGACACAAATACTGACAATACACAAATTGAACTAAGGTATTTGAATAAAATGTTCGATGAAAAAAATAAACTTATTAAATATCTAAAATAAACAATAGAGTTGCTAATTAAAAAAGTTCCAGACCGCAAGGAAATAAATATTGTCGAGGTCAATGATATTGTGAACAGAGAAAATAAAACTACTCCAGTAAAAACGACAAATGTGAATTTATTAATTTCTTCTGCTAAAGTCGAAAAGAAAAATATAAATAATAAAACTGAAAATAGATCCAATAAATGTGATGCTGATAACAATGTAACTAATATCGAGTTGCCCTGGAAAAAAGTTATAAATAAGCACAATAATAAAAACAGCAACAATCAACAAAATATTGCAATAAATTCAATTAAAGCCGCGGAAAGCAATGGCTTTTTTTTGAAAATATTCACTCCTCAAACACAGAAATGGACATCAAAAATCACATTAAATCTGTTATAAATCACGAAAATTATATATGTGTTAAAATGAATCGACTTAAGTGCTGTTTCCGACTCAAAGAATTGGCCACGACACGACACGATGTAATTGGTTTGTCAGAGCATCATCTAACAAAGTCTGAATCTAATGCTCTTGTCATAAATAAATTACAAGTGGCATCTCACTTTTCTAAAAGTAAATTCTCTAAGGGAAGAGTGATGGCACTTGTAAACTGTAATGAAAACCATGTGCCACTTGATAACATTTTATTAGAAAAGACTGTGAAGTAGTAGGTGTTCATCTCACTGAATAATTAATGTGTACCATTTCCCTGCGGAAAATTTTAATGTGTTTCTGACTATTTTAATCCGTGTGTTGTCTAAAATAGATGTTCTTAATACTTGTTTTGTTATAGGAGGTGATTTTAATGTAAAGTTTAATTGAAATTATCCTCAAGCTACTACACTGTGCGATCTAATGCCGAGTTTTGGATTTTAAAAAAATGTTTATTTTAATACAAGATTTAATAATTGTCTAGACAACATTTTCTCTAACTTAAAAGATACTGACTTTAAGGTTAACCATATTGTTACAGCAATATCTGACCACGACGGTTGTGAAATTGAAATTAGTATTAAAAATACTACACGTAAAAGTGTTATATCTTCAATGCATCGTTCTATAACAACTCGCGGTAAATTTAATTTCTACAACTTAATTGAGCATGTTGACTGGCGATCTATCTATTCTGATAACTGTGAAAGCAGTTTTAACAATTTTCATAATGTTTTGTTTGATTGCTTTAATAAAGCATTTCCGGAAAGTAGAATAAATAGTAATAAAACCAATGACAAACTAAACTGCTTTAACGATAATCTCAAGAATATGAGAAATTCTCTTAATTTAATCAGGTGTATCAATATTCCAAAAGCTCAGAAAATAAAAAACTTTTAACTGACATTAAGAATCAATATAAGCACGCACTTAAATGTGCAAAATTTAAAACTAACCAAAATTATATTGATAATTCTACAAATAAACACAAAGCTATTTGAGATGTGATAAATACAAAACGAACAACAACCTGTGATAATATCTGTGATATCTCTGCGTCTGATTTTAATGTGTATTTTAGTGAAAAATCTAAACTTTGAATTGATACAATGCTTTTCTCACATATAGATCCGCTATTTTTTATGTATAATTTCAACTGTATCAGTCCATATTTTTTTAAGTTTGTTGAGGTTTCTTTTAATGAAGTCAGGGATACTAGAAAATTCTTTAAAATCCTCTAAAAGTAAAAACAAATATGGCTTTACAACAGAAGTAATTAAAACAATTAAGGAATTAATTGTAGTACACTTGACAAAATTAATAAATGACCTCATAGTAAATTCGGTTTATCCAAATTTACTAAAAATAGCAGTGGTAATACCTGTATTTAAAAAAGGCAATTGAAGTGATAGAACCAATTACAGGTCAATCTCCTTGTTACCCATTATTTCTAAATTCTATGAAAAAATATTAAGCCACCAATTAGCGGATTATTTTACAAAACACAATCTGTTTAGCAAAAAACAATACGATTTTTGTAAAAATCTCACAACAACTAACGCTATTACGGAATTAGTTAATAATATTGGTATCTGCTTTGAAAAAAGCGAAATATCAATTGGAAGTTTTCTCGATCTGAGTGAAGCTTATGATTGTATTTCCTATAATATTTTGTTGCAAAAACTATAATGCTATAATCTGCACCTAAGTAGTTGTAGGTTAATAATGTCATATTTGAGTGAAAGGCAAGTAGTTTTATGTAATGGTGCTGTATCACAAAAGAGAAGCTTTGGTTTTGGTGTCCCGCAAGGATCGATTATGGGTCTTCTTCTCTTTTTATTATATATTAATGATTTACCAGATTTAGGCTTAAAAGGTTCAGTAATATTATATGCTGATAAAACTATCATACTGATATCAGGAAATGTTGTAAAGCAAGTGCAAACTAATAGCAAACTAAACGATGATCAGGTAGTACCATGGATGTTAAGTAACAAGCTGTCTCTGAATCAAAATAAAACAAAAACAATATTATTCTCCTTAAAAACTGCCCATCAAAAATGTGTTGAGTCAACTAAATTTTTAGGAATTCAGATTGACTCTAAACTAAACTGAATATATTTGTGGTTTGTTTGAGAAATGCTTATTTTGCTTTATGTCATAGCAATCTAAGTTATAGAATATTGATTTGGGGTCATTCAGCAGTTTGTAGTCGATTATTTGCATTTCAGAGAAACGTAGTCAGAATTATTAACGCCACTGGCTATCATGATTGCTGCAAAGCTACTTTTATAGAACCACAAATTCTAACTTTGCCGTTCATCTACATTTTTGAAAGCATTAAATTCTTTTTAAAACACCAAAATCAGTTCGATAGAAATGACAAACATACTCATTTTACAAGGCAAAAAAATGACAATAAATTATATCCCGTCAGGTTGAATAGATCTCAAAACAGTTCAAATTACTACTGCGCCAAATTTTTTAACAAGTTGCCTAAAAATATAAAACAAAAACCATATAAATTGTTATTGCTTTGGGTCAAGAATTTAATTTAATTGTTTTTATAACATACATGATTTCTTACAATTTGATTTTAAAACTATTTTTTAACTTTGTGTATAACTTATTACTTTTTTTATTATAGTCGAATTGTATAGATTTGCCTTATTTTAAACTGTTGTATGTTGTATGTTATTTTATTTGATTTTAAAAGTAAGTTATCAAGTGGCATTTTATGTACTATGTAATGACAAATGTAACAATTCTTTGTAATTGATAACATGAATAAATCTATCTAATTAATTAACCAAATAAATTCAGCATCAAATGGTGCAACATTTAAAATTCAGAACCTTTATTCGTAAATAGTTAATTTAGATTTACATTAAATTTTAATTGTAATTAGTTAGGTTTAGTTTTTGTGTATTGGCATTTCTGTTTTTTCCTTATAAAACCAACACTCTGTTGGTGGTGACATTTGTATCAACGACCAAGTTATGTCTGCCATTATTGCTGTGGCATAGCTAGTCGCTTTATCAAAATAACTGAATTATTTTTGATGATATTTGTTATTTGTAGAAAATCATATAAAAGGCGCAGTCTGTAAGTAGAAACTTAATTATTCAAGAATTGTGCTGCTCTAAGTAAATGTTGCGTGTTGTTACGTTCAAGCTGACACTGTATTATATAAATCAAAATGATGCAGTTAGTACATAAAATGTTTTATCTTTTTGGTTTGTTTAAGCTAATATTTTTCTTTAAATTGTTTGTTAAAAAAAATTGTGTCTGGCATAGAAATCAAAATGGCGCAGTTGGTAAGTAGAATATTTTGTCTTTGAGAAATATCATGTTTGTTGCAGTTTGGTCAGATACTAACTAAATGTTGACTAAAACCTGTAGTAGGTGGACAATTTCTTTTGGCATTTGTTGTCTTTTGGTTTCATAGTGAGCACGTAATAATACTATTTACAACGATTGGTTGCAATGATCTAAACATGTTGACATTGTCATAGCTTGTTTTAGGTTTGCTAACCATTGCGAGTATATACATCACTGCAATTGATGTAAGCGGTACTCGTTATTGTAATATTTGGTAAAGCGTATCGGCTCATTGTCGCTCACAGTCGGTAGGTGGTGTTTTCATTTAACTTTTGCCACAGCTTTTCTTTATTTTTGCCTGGTTCTTTTAACTATTTTGCTGCTTAGCACGGTAGTTTGATGTTGTTTTCTTGTTTTATTATTGCAAGAAAAGACTAAGCTGCTTGAAACGTTTTTGCTAAAATTGCAAAATCACGTAATATTTGTCACATTCGACAATCATAACTAGAATTTTGTAGACATACCGGTGATTACATCATTGAATATGTACATTTGTCTATAGGCACTTTTTTAAGATGTATAGTGTATAGAAGTAAAATTAAAATGCAGCTTAGAATAATCCACGTGTTCATTGCTAATGTTAGTTGTATATCGGTGTTTTTTTTTTAATTAAATAAATTATACTAAGTATTTTTTTTTTAAATAGTATACTCATATACAACGGCGGAGCTATCTGAAAGCAAAGGTCTACAATGCGGAAGGGCCGACAGGCACAAGAGGGTTCAAAAATCCTAGCTCCGCTTCTGACTATAAGTTGTCTTTCTAACTCTTTGGCGGTCTTTTTACTGTTCTTTTGGCATAAGGTTTATTATTTTTACATATGTTTGCCAGATGGTCTGTTGATGTGTGTGTCCCAGTTTCTCTTCATCACCTTTATCCATTTGTTGACGTTACATTGTTCTCATATCCCTTTGTTTGTTTGCCTGTCTCTTAGTGTCAGAGTTTTTATTGTTCTTAAAGTTTTTATTTCTACGTTGTTAATTTTCTGTTGTGTTGTTTTCGTCTTTTAAATTTAATAAATGATGTATTTTATGTAAATATTAACACCTCTCATTCAAATTGTTAATACGTTTTAAGCATGAAGATTTGATTATAATTGGTTAATCTTTCAACAGTGGTAATAAACGCGGACGACCACACAAGCTTTATTTATGTAATAATTTATATTTAAAAAAATGTTATATTTATTTATTAAATATTTATATTGTTTAATTTATTATTTAAAAAGTTGTTGTTTTGTAATGTAGAAATTAAAATATGTTCATATGTTGTCGTGCAATAAACTTTCTTCTCACGATGCAATATACTTTTGTGTTGTGGAAAATATAAACCAGCGGATAAAAAGGTTTTTTGTACAATCTTTTTATTCTAAAGTTTATCTTATTCTGTCGAGCCAATAAATCTAAAATACATAATAGCTAATAGCAAAGTCATAATAACACAAAATTATTTCGAATAATTTCAAATTTATTTATTTTTATTAACATTTTAACAATATTATTTAAAACAATATAAATGAAATTATATTCCAATCTATTAAAATTGATTACGAATTTTCCTTAATAAAATCAGAGACTCGTTCACCTACCATAACAGAAGGAGCATTAGTATGCGCTGACAATGAAAAAGGAATAACACTAGCATCAGCAACTCTTAAATTTTTAATCCCATATACTTTCAACTTATTATCAACAACTGCACCTTTTTTACGATCACTTCCCATAGCACACGTTCCAACAGGATGATATATAAAATCTGAAAGATATCTAATAGTACAAATCCAAAACTTTTTAGAAAGATATTCTTCGTTTTTGCATGCTGGCAATACTACTTTCCCTAATCTACCATTAATTTTTTTAAACGCTTTAGTATTTAACATTTCTATAACTAATTTAATTCCATTGTACATTGTTTCTACATCTTCGTTTTCGGCAAATAAAGCAGTATCAATTAATGGGTACTCATACGGATCGTTGGAATTTAAACGTACAGTTCCTTTTGATTTTGGATGTAATACAACCACATACATTGTAGTAGTACTGGAAATGTTATCCAAATCCTTATTCAAAGCTTTTAATGACTCATCAGAAAATCCATATGCCCATAATGTTCTATTAGGGCTTGTTATCATAATTTCAATATCGGCATCGTGTGAAGAATTTTTATTAGTCTTAAAAAATCCAACGCCAGCATTATTACCAGCTAACGTATATAAACCTTTTCCTTGCAGGTATTGATTAATAAAATATCTTATTGGTTTAATAGGTATGCTAGCATTAGTAAGTATGTTTAATCCGTACATTGTTGGATGGTCCTGTAAATTGCTTCCAACTTGTAAATCTTCAATTACTTCAATATTTTTATTTTTAAGGTGTTCTTTAGGTCCAATTCCAGATAACATTAATAAATGAGGAGACATATAGGCTCCTGCTGATAAGATTATTTCACGGTTTGCTTTTGCTCTATAATTAACTCCTTTTTTAGAAAAGTAAACAGAATGTGCTATCTTAGTTTTTTTATCAATGCCAATTTTTGTTGCATAACTGTAAGAACTTATGTTTAAGTTGCTGCGGTTTAATATAGGGTTAATAAAAGCAGTGCCAAGACTTAATCGGCGTCCTTTTTTTATATTAAATTGTGCTCTTGATACTCCTAATATGTTTTTACCATTGTAATCAACAATATTTCTATTTAATTCTTGATTGGCTTCTAAGTATGCATTTAAATGTGGACTATATGAGTCGCTATATTCCACGTTGAATTCTCCACCGGTTGAATGATAACCGGAATCTCCATTATTGATGTTGAAATTTTCTGATTTTTTGTAGTATTTTAGTATAGTTTTGTAATCCCAGCCTTGGTTATCTGCACCCCATTTATCAAAATCGCTTTTTTCTCCTCTGGAATATACCAAACCGTTTATTAGGGAAGTTCCTCCGAAACCTCTTCCTCTAGGAAGTTGACATCTTTTGTCGATTTTTCCTAAAATAGAAATATATTTAAATTATTAAAAATGCATTATTGTAGAATAGTGAATATAATATCATAATGAAACTATAATTAAAAATAAATATTACCCTAAATTAATAACGATTTGTTCACTTAAAAATGTACAAGATTCTAAACATAAACCTATTCAACTAAATACTAAAATATGAAAGACAATAAACACTTAAAAATGTTAATTAATCAGAATCTCCTTAACATTGCCAAGTTTTTTAGCTTAAAATTAAACAAATAAATAACTTGCACAACATGAATAATAACAGATAAACTAATTCTACACTTTTGTAAACTATTATCAACTTTTGTTAGCATTGCCTCTCTTTTTAATATTCTTTTACTCAATTAACTAAATTATAAATTAATTATAGATTTCACATATAATTATAACTTTGAAGAAGTTAAAAAAGGTAAACCTGTTCAGAATTTCTTTTTGCTAGTTTTTTTTTTTTTTTGATTGGCAAGAATGTAGCAAGTCGGCGTTTTTGTTAAATATAGTTTTGTTTTGGTTTAATTGAGGCCAGTGATAGTGATTTAATTTTAGTTTTGAGTTGGCCTAAAAAGTGTAAAACATAACTACCAGAAAAAATTTATTAGATTTGGGATTGGCGAAAAAATAATTGTGAGAAAAAAAAATTTGGTTTAACCTAAAATGTTTTAATTTTAGTCCAACTAAAATACTAACAACAATTAAAAATAAAAATGGTAAAACCTTTCTTGGATATCAATCTTAGAAATTATTGACCAATATTGGATTGTTAATTGTTATGTTCAAGCGTTCAAGCCACATCGTGATATAAGGTGGTTTGTTTGTTGCACTAGGTAAATTTTTTCTACAATAGTTCTTCTTGCATCTAGACAATTTTGTAAAAATGGTAGCAACCGGTTACAGACAATACTAACATTTTCAATTTAAGTCATCGGTGGAGTGTAGGTAGGTACATCTCATCGCAATATAAACAGAAAAACCCAGTTTATAATTATGGGTTCAAATGCTTAATAGACCCTGCTGTATACGCTAAAAAGTTTTTTTAATATAGATTTCTCTTAATCTTAGTATGCAACCAACCATAAACAGTTTAAAAACTTTACCAACTAAATATTGAAACAACAGCAAGTTGACAATACATTTATAACAAAATTATTTTTAGTAATGAAGCACAATTTCACTTCAATAGCTAAGTCAACAAACAAAATTTGAAAATGGAGAGGTCAAAAAATGTACATGATGTGAACCTTTAATGCATCTTTAAAAAGTGACAATTTCGTGTGCCACGTGAACAAAAAAGATCATTGGACCGTACTGAAAATGGTTAAGGTAATGTTGGCAAAAATTGGATGGAATAAAAATAAATAACGTATGGTTTTATCAGAATAGCGCTATCTGCCACACTACTTGCAAAACACTGGCATTTTTGTAAATAATTTTTTTAGGTAAACGTTTTTAAAAGATGCGTTGGCAGTTTTAATTAAGACACAACTTGAACTTTGTTGCAGAAGAAAAGCCAAAGCCGCAAATCAAACAGAACTAGAAACTTGGTCATCCACGTTGCGCAGCTTTCTCACAGCGCTATCATGCACCACGACTAAATCGGAATCAAACTATTGGTAACAAATAAGTGTTGTAGTAAATTACGGATCTGACGTGGAACAGTTGTCAGTATAAAAACAAACCTTCCGACAAGCATCACTTTTGATGTCAATATCTCAGACACTTTGCATTTCGTACAAGCATTGTGACTTCACAAAATTGAAAGAAAATGTGTACCACCGGTGCATAGGTTGCGTCCGCAGTGGCGGATACTGCAACCTTACTTAATATTTAATTTTAATTTTGGACAAACTTGTATTTCTAAGTTTGGACATAGCAAATCTTTCAAAACACACAAGACACAACCCCTGTGGATACTTATATTATTATTATTATATTACAATAATAAACAATAAATCCATGTGAATGACGTATCTGGATAATTCTCTTTGCGCGTGAACCAAATGCAACAAAGCGCCATGCATAAAACCAACCTATTCAGAAAAATCCAGCCATTCTAGTAATTGACATCAAGTAGCCATATCTTTTCAAAGAAACTACATTTACAAACACGTCATAGACAAGAACTTCGTCTCCACTGGGTTGTGAGCCAAATCTGACTTCATAAAATAAGCACAGCTACTCTTCGCATTACCTTCAACAATGTTTACATTTTTGCAAACCTCCCCAATAACACTTGATATGCAAGTCTGCAACGTTGCACTTTTCCTATCTGCTCAAGTAGCATATATACCTGATTGTAACCACAACTACGTTCAAATACAATTAGCAAGATTAAAAACTATTACCTCAAAATCAAACAGCAGACAAGTCTCAACTTGCAAAGCAAGAAACGTGTACATACCCAAGCTTATAAAACACAGAAACAAGTTAAACAATGACACATACATGAAATATACTAATAACAATAACTAACAACCTCTATTAGTTTTACCTTCACTTTCAACGCAACCTAAACTAGAAACAAAAACGCATCTGTACAAGATAATTTTTTACAAAGATATCAATTAGACACATCAATAGTCAGTGCAGGTACAGTAACAAATTATTTTTTTTTTATAATAAGTAGCATAAATTGAAATATAAATTATAAAAAATCACAGAAGATTTTTAAAATATTTTGGTTTTACAAACAACTAACTCTACAATTTAAGCTCTACCGGACGTCTATTGCACAATCTTTTATCGAAGACTTATTAAAGATTTTAATGAAAAGACCAGACAACTCAATAAGCACCAAACCTAAACAAAGCTAAGTCAAGTACTCTTGTAAGTTTCAAAAAGTACAATTATTTACTCAAAACTCTAACAATATACAATACAATCAAAATATTGTAAAATTTCTAAGAACAACAATGACTTAGCTCAGAGCTTTTTAAACTTTTTTCATTCACAACCCCATTTATGATTGTTGAGTTTTTAAGAGACCCCATATAAATATAGTAACAATATAAACGGTGATTCATATAGAGATACTTTTTTTAATAGGGATTTAATGACAAATTAAATTGCTATAATATTTTGTTTTGGAAAGACACAACGTCTACAAATTATTCAGCTACATTACGAAATTGTGCGTCTGCGAGGAATGTGTTTTGTGCACTTAGAGCAACAATAGTTTACGTAATCGGTGTACCAAGCGCATAATTCGCTGAACTATCAAAAAATTTGAAACCCATTTTTCATTATTGGATAATACTCAACCAAATAGATTCCATGCACCACGTAGTAGAGAAAATATAGCGGCGGTAGCTGAGAGTGTACAAATAATCGTGACGAATCAACTCGGCGCTGTTGTCAACAGCTTGGCGTATTTTACGTAACAATCTTAATTTAAAAGCATAAAATTTAACTCGGGCAAGAGCTGAAGCCAGTCGTCCTTTCAAATCTTCACCGTTTCAGTTTTTGAGCTCTTGAAAAGTTTGAAGAAGATCAACTGTATTTGACTGAAATTTTGATTAGCGATGACGCTCATTTTTTGCTAAATGACAACGTCAATTGACAAAAAACCGTATTTGGGCTGAAAGGCAACCAAAAGAGGTTTAAGAGCTGCTATTACATCCAGACAAATCAACGGTTTGGTGTGGTTTATAGGCGGTGGAATCATCGGTCTATATTTCTTCAAAAATGAAACCGGTCGGTACGTAATTGTAATCTCAACGACATTTGGTTCCAATGATTTGGTAAAAAGTTTATTTAATTGCGTCATTTGCCAAATACCACTCAAAATGTTCAAAAACGTTATAAAAAAACTGGAGTTTTAGAATGGACTATGTTAGCTGCAGTTACAGCCAACATTTGAAAGAAATTATTTTTAAAAGATAAATGTTGAAATTTGTTCTTTTGTATGGTAATAAAGATTACCCAATAAAATTGAGTTTATAATTTAATTTTTAATTATTGTAGACCGTAGCTTTAAATTGATCACTCTTTACATACCTACATATAAAAAAATATAGTTTAGTAAGGTACAACGGTACAATTAAATGCTTGCTTGTGTTTAATTTTCCACTTTTGACAGTAATTAAATTGCACTGGAAATCAACGGTTGTGTTTCCTAAATACGCCCAATGTTACCTAGGTAGTCAAATCTATATTTATTGCATTCATATCATATTCAGCTGCATTCCGCTGACATGCAAACACAACGACGCATTGCCAATGACAATTGTTGAAAGCCATGTCTACACCAACAATAAAAAAAAATGACAATAACAAACGCCCCGCAACAAACCAATTGCAAGATGACAATCAACGCTAAGATTGGTGGTGATCCAGCAAGATATATATTAAGTAAATGTTGATGTTGTTGCTGCTGCTGTGAACAGTTTGCATTGCATCACGTTGTACAACACAAACATACAAAGTACAAAGTAACACTCACTACTATAAACAACCGCCTCTTTACTACTTCCAAACAAGAACAATCAAATTTTGTTGACATTTGCTTCAAAACAAACTTACATTAGCACAAAAGAAAATACTTCTACTTAATTGTTAAACATTTGACTTTACAAAACCAAGTTGACAACACACACAAATACACCTCAGTTATGGGACATGCCCTGTGACATATGTTGGACAAACTTTAGACCTGCTTAAGAACGTTTGATAATGTCAGATTAACCTAGAACATGCTTTGCTTAAAACTAAAATTGGTGAAATCAAAATGTACGTTAAAACATTAACTAGATTTAAAATAAGCAATATTATGATTTGTTATATTGAGACAGTACGGCAGAGAGGGCATGTACGAATACCAGCGCTAACAAAAGTTAAGCAACAGCCGCTCTGGTCACAACTTGGATGGGTAACCCCAAAGTGATGCTAAGCGTAACGTTCTTCCCAATATGGGTCCGTTGCCTTATATAGACATATAAACATACACATGTCTTCTCTTGTAACCAACACAAAAAGTAATTAAACCCAACCTACAGAAACAAACGACGTTAAACAAACAAAACATGTGTAATGCCGCTACAATAAAGTGCCTCAACTTATGTGCGCAAAATTTTAAGATCATCAAACTTACGCTAAATATGGGTACCTTTAAAACTTTTTCTAAAACCAAATCATTTTTTTTTTCTAAATTAATAAACCGTTTATATTGTTATATGCATAAACCTACTACAATTGCATTATCAAGATATGTAACGCCTGCTAATATACAAAAAACATTTCTAAAGACAAACAACAAATATTTTCTACATTAAAGCAAAAATTAAAACATTAAAAAAAGTGTGTGTGCCTTGAAACAAATAAAAACTTATCTAACATCAAGAGACAGTGATACTCAGAGGTGCAGCAAAAACTTAAACTTTAAACGAATTATTTACTTATCTATTTTTCTCCTAAAAACACGTTAAGACAAATAAGAAATAAGATATTACAACGTCAACCAACAAAACAGAAATGTAATTTACTTATTAAATAAATAGGCTTACCCAAACATCCTTGAGTTTGTGGTGTACTATTCAATCCCCAGTTGTAGAAACTTTGCGTTGCATGTTGTGACATTGCTGGTATATCAGTATAATTGTTTCCAAAATCACCGGCTTCTATTACTAGTACTGACATATTGGCTAACTCTGATAATCTGTTAGCTACAACAGATCCAGCAGAACCGGAACCAACTATGATAAAATCGAACGTTCCATACTCTGCAAAAAAGATAATATTGTTAATATCAATAACAATAATAATAATAAAACATTTTGTGTTTTGACTGGTGATCATAAAATTTAAAAAATCCAAGTAAATGCATTACTGATTAATCAAACTTCAAAAACAAGTTGATTTTATTTTTAAAACCATAATGTTATTAAAAAAATAACATTATGGTTTTAAAAACATATCTAAATTATGAATCTGATGATTATAAAAACTGCATTTTTTTTAACCTTCAATAACATATTATTTTTTTAATTTATATATAAATAAAATTAATATACAATTTGTTTAATTTGTGACAACTGCATTAATTATATATTATTATAATTATTAAAACAATACCAAATAGTATTTTTTTGGAAACATCAATCGTAACATGTCGATTGAATGTAGTCGTTTAAAAACTGAATTTTTTAACCGTAATAAAGCAATAATATCAGATACTCTAGCTGGGAATTGTATAAAAAAGTACACATATTCTTATTACTAAAAAAAAGAGCAGAAATTCATCCTGATAACTAATTAGTATTTGCACTTCACAATCCAGGTCTGGACATTTAACAAACGGAATCTTTACGTTTGGTTAAACATTTTTTTAATTATTGCGAGACAATTAAAACCAGATATCATAAGAACTTTTAAATTTGCTTTGTGCAAAACAGCGATTGCATTTGCTGTTCAAATTTTGCAAGCTGTACGTGTTTTAAAGGAAATTAAAAATACTGATTTGACTAATATTGTGGCTTCTAGTGGATGAAAGGAAGATAAAAATGTTAAAAAAATCTTCAATTAATAAGGAATCGTTTAATTATTATATTTTGTTTCATTCTTTACTCAACTTTAAACTACTGGTAGGTAATTATCCAAGTGTTCAAGTGGTCATCAAAAAAATGAATTTATTATTTATTTCTTACTTAGAAACTTTAATTGCTTGCAAAAAAAAATCTTTTGATATCAAACACTCAAGCAGATGAGTGAGTCTTGATGGTAATTATGATTTGAAGTAGGCCACCTATTATTCAAAGTTTTGGTCATTATTTTAACGTTTGCAAAAAAGAGAGTTTTTCTATTTTATAATAATAAACTTCCAAATCTTTCATAAAAAAAACACTTAGTCAAGTGGGTAGGTACTTTAGTTCAAACTATTTTCTGGTTATTTTAGTTTAGTAATCTACCTACCCACTTCAAGTGCTGGTTATTAAAAAATTGTTTATTATTTAAAATTAATAAATGATGTATTTTATGTAAATTGCCTTTTCATCCAGTAAAAAACACATAGACGAGTTTCAAGGTACGCACCCTTTATCACACTGATAATAAATAATCTCTCTTTGACCAGTGAGATGCTAGGCACACTGCCTAGCATCTCACTGGTCAAAGAAACAACTTATATAATGTTACCGGAGCGATAGGCAACAACGTCCGGCAGTCCCCATTGCGTACCGGAACCGTCAGCAGAGACGAGCAGGTAAAATCAGCGACAGCGTTCCACTGCCTGCTCCACAACCCATCCGGGGTCGCACGCATACCATCCCGCGTTCATTTTATGTATAGTAACCGAGGAACTAGTCTCAAGCTCGAGTTTACTGAATACATGCGGGTTCATTCTATTCGCAGTGACCAGGGCACGACTATCCGGCAACACTGTGAATCATAAGCAAATTAGCAGAACTGGAAAATAATCCAACCTGTGTGATTGAGGTAATCTGGGTGATTACGTGTGGAGTGTTGATTAATTATCATTAATTGGGGTTTGTGTAGCTTGCAAATGGGTCCAAAAGATATTTAGTAGGGCCACTGATCTTGTTATCTCCGGAGCAGGATTACGTCAAAAACAACAAAAGAGTTTTTTCCAGACTCAACTCAAAATAATTACAAATAAACTTAAATAGACTTAGCCTGGGGTCGGTTATCACCTGGAGGTCACTCCCAGAAAGTTTTTGTTAGAAAACAAAATGTCGAGAAAATAAAGCCGCAAGTTGGCCAAAAGGTCGGAAAATCAATCCGACATTGAGTCAATTAAATTTCCAAGTCAAGTCAAAGTTAAAAAACATGCAACACCCGCAGAGCCAAGTGTCGCAGACACTAAGACCGACACGGTAGTATCAATGATGGCAAAAATGTTGAAGCTTTATGTACTACCGACACCGGTACCCAACTTGAACATGTTACCCAAGTTTCATGGGTTACTACATGAAGACCCACTTGTACATATAACCAGGCTAGAAAAATGGCTGAATGACAACAAAGTGCCAGACCATAAACGGGAAAGGTACCTTCGAGAAAGTTTAGTTGGCCAGACTAAAACCTTTGTCATCAAGTTAGACGAGAATATAACGTCGTCGTACAATACCATCAAACAACGAGTTCTCGATAAATTTGACTTGTATAAAAGCTGTATAGTGACCGACACGATCCAGCGGAATTAGTAGATGTTTTCCTATTAAAGAAAACTGCGCTCTACAAGAGACTACACCCACATGAGTCTGAGCAGAGTATGCTTTGCATCTTTAAAAGCCTGATGGATGAAAAAATACAACAATCTTTAGATCCAATGCACTTCAACAAATTGGACAATCTAGTCAACACAGCCACTCAAGTACAGAAAGAGCTGATGTACAGGAAGAAGTTTGTGTATTTGCAGAAGAAGAAGCCTTCGGGAAACGCAGACCGGATCCTTGGAGGTTAATCCCCAACCGCCAAACGATCCAAGTGCGCGTAAGGTTTGCTACTACCAACCGAAGCAAACTCCCCAAAATCAAAGAAACTATCCGAGGCAAACAACATCTAGCTCTAATTGACAACAGAGCTTCCGATAACTTTATTAAAACACCATCAGAAAACACCATCCCAATTAAGAGTTCAGCATTACACGCAGACCCAACAACCAAACTAAAAATCACGGAAAATGCTTCCGTCAAAATCAAAAGTGGCGACTACATTATGCCCACTAAGTTCTTGGTAGCTCTAAAGCTAGGAGAGGAAATGATATTAGGTTACGAGTGTACATTTTGGAACCACAGAAAGATTGACTGTTTTTTGGTGCAACCAGAACTTTAACTTATCGGAAAAATTACAGTATCCAATAGCGGGTTCCCGGACAAAACCCAGTTTGCGAAAGTGATTCAACAGTTCGTGGATGTATTTGCCAAAACAGTCTGCCATTGGATTGAAATTATATACCAAACCCCAATCCGCATTCGACCATACGCCCTGAATGCCGCAAAAAAGCAAGTCGTATACCAGCAGGTAGAGGAAATGCTGGCTAATAGACAAATCGAACGAAGCAACAGCAAATATTGCACCACAGTTGTCTTGGTAAAGGAGAAAAACGGCGAACAACAATTTTGCATCGATTATTGGCGGTTGAATAACGCAACAAATGCGGCACCGTTACCAAAGATTCAAGACACACTTAAAGACTTTGGAACGGCCAAGATCTTTACTAAACTCGTTTTAAAGTCAGGTTATTGGCAGGTTGCAATGGACAAGGACTCAAAACATCTAACCGCGTTTGCTACCCCGGATCGGGCGACATATCAATTTAAAGTGATGCCCTTTGGGCTTAAGAACGCTCCGGACACTTTTCAAAAGTTAATGGCCAAAGTGCTAGCGGGACTATTGGGAAAGTGCGTGATCGTATATCTCGATGATATACTAGTGTATTCGGACTGGTACAATGACCACCTAGTGCATCTGAGACTCATCTTGGAATGATTACAGGAACATTATTAAGTACCCGGAAGCGGAACAAGTATTGGCAGATGTGAAAGCGGCATTTGGTCGCCTGTTTATATTAAACCAACCAAAACCAAACTTGCCATTTGTTCTACAAACTGATGCTAGTGGTCAAAGCACTAACGCAGTCTTATTCCAAGAGGAAGAAACTAAAGAGAAGCGTGTGATAAGCTACAGCAGCAACAGGTCAATTGAACGCCAAAAGTAATTTCATAGCAACGAATTGAAATGCTTAGCTATTATCTTGGCAATTAAACAATACAGACAGTATCTCGAAGACGTACACTTTGTGCCTCACACTCATACCATCCCGCAAGCATGTCATGTATAGTAACCGAGGCACTAGTCTCAAGCTTGAGTTTACTGAATACAAGCAGGTTTATTCTATTCGCAGTGACCAGGGCACGGATAGCCGGCCACACTGAATCAGAAGCAAATTAGCAAAATTGGAAAATAATCCAACCTGTGTGGTTGGGGTAATCTGGGTGATTACGTGTAAGTGTGGATTAATGATCATTAATCGGGGTTTGTGTAGCTCGTAAGTGAGTCCAGAGGATATTCAGTAGGGCCACTAATCTTGTTAGCTCCGGCGCAGGATCACGTCCTACACAACAAAAGACATCCTCTGGGCGAAAGAGAAGTATAGGGACGAGGCGGATTTCTGGGAAACCGGAGGCTCGTGCCCTGAGAATACTGGATTGTAACAGTAAAGCCACAGTAACTATTAAACAATTTATATTTAGTAATGTGTTAAAGGTGTTAAAGCAATGTTCCTTATTAGGAAAAACGTTGAACTGTTTGTGTGTGAAAAAGAAAAGTAATATAGTTAAATCTTTACACGGACAGGCAACTGAATTTTTGGAACGTTTTATTTAAATCAGATGACCAAAACAAATTTATCATTTAAAATTAAAAAATGATGTATTTTATGTAAATTGCCTTTTTAACCAGTAAAAAACACATACACGTGTTTCAGGGTATGCGCCCATCATCAGTGTGCCTAGCATCTCACTGATCAAAGAAACAACGTTTATAAAATCACAGTAAGTATTAAACAGTTTATGTTTACTAATGTGTCGAAAGTGTTAACGCAATTATTAGGATTTTGGATCAAAAGACGTTTAACGTTTACAAAAAAAAACGTCCAATTACTTAATAAGAAACACTTGGACAAGTGGACATAAACTCACCCAATTGTCAAAAGATAGATATTATTTTTTCTTTTTGTGACATAGTGATTATTGACGTATTTTGAAATGAAAAATATCAAATTTTTTAGTTATGAGATTGAATTGATTATTTAGACAATATTAATAAGTAGGTTTATATGCAAAATTAATATAAATTTTGTTTTTAAAAAAATATTTTAAAACATCAATACTTTGTATATATTGTATTTTTGTTAAATTTAAGATATTAACATTTTGTAGGTTATACTGATTATTAAGACAATACCAATAAGTGGATTTGTTTATAGAATTGTTTTCTGAAAATGTTTTTTTATAAAGAAAAAAATTGATTTATTTAAAGAAATTTTGAGAAAATTAGGTTTGAAACTACCGTACTCCGTTTTTTGTTAAATCTAAGAAATTCACATTTATTTTTAATTAATCTAAAAAATAATAATTTGAAAGTTAAATTGATTATTGGTTATTGGTATTGTCTATAAAATATATATAAAATTGTTTTTGTATGAAAAAACAAATTGGTTTATTTAATAAAATTTTGAAAAAAATAGATTTGAAACATCTACACTACACATTTTTAATAAATCTAAGAAATTGTCATTTTATAGGTTACATGAGCATTTAGGTTCTTAAATATTTAAAATTACGTTAAAACTTCTTTTATAAAGTCAAATTTTAGAGAGTTTTAAGCTCCCTAAACCAATATCAAATACATGTATAAAATAGAATAGTAAAACGCAACTTCATTGTGCTCAAATTTTTTTGACTGTTTGAAGTAATTTTACATTGTCAAAAGTGATTATATTATTAAATTAGTAAATTATTGATTTGAGTTTCTTGAAATATTATAAAATAAAATATATAACGTTTCTTGGTATGTAAAATATTTGAACAGTTTTATTAGGTCTACGTAAATAAAATAAAATGTTGATATGCAGGGCGATTTAATTATTATTGTTAGAATTTAGTCAAGGTAATAAAACAGAAATAATTTTTTATGTAGAAATATGTCTAGACATAATTAAAATGTTAATAGTTCTGCTCACGCACAAAGTAACAACAATTTGCTATTTTTTTAAATCTTTGTTTAGGTATGACATTCTTTTGGGTACAAATAAATTATAAACAAAGGCAATTTATAGGCAAGTTAAGATATAATACTATACCTCTGTAATTTAGCAGCACACAACAAATTTAGATAACTAAAAAGTTTGATAGAAAATACTACTTAGAACTACTAGACTGCATTATTTAGTATAAAATTACAAAATAGAACAGGCGCAGCTAATATTTTCAGATCTTGAGCCACATTGTAAATAAGTAAAATTTTAAGAGCTTATACTAAATGCTTTATGCTAAAAAAAAATAATTTAAGAGCAAATTAGGAATTGTAGCGCCCCCTAACTAGTAAATTATTATATTTATTTGTTTTTAAAACAGCTTACTATCACCACAAGTACAACATTAGGTTTTTCGATTGTTATTTGTCGCATTTTTTTTTTAAATTTTCTATTTTGATTTCATTCTAACTTTTAATTGCTTCTTTTTTGACAAAAATACCGACCCAGTACTCTTACCAAAATATTTTTTTTTGTTGACAACTTTTGAATACAACTTTATTGTTTGTAATTGAGGAGATTTGAACCAAATTAATTAGAATTCAACAAAAACCTTTTTTTAAGAGTATTCATTAATTTATAACTCAAAATTGTGTTTTTTTCCAAAAATACAAAACGAGTGACTAATTTTTTGTATAAAAAAACAATAGAAATTTTATTTAAATTTTTAAGTGTTCTTGGTATAAAAATTAGTCAACTGATTTGATCACAATTGGTAAAAGTCAAAAATACTACTTATACAGGGTGTTAGGTAAATATGCAGCACAAATTCTAGAGGTTATTCATTGGCCTATTCTAAGATTATTTCGTCTTATAATAATTTCTAAAAACCCCCTTTGTTTCAATGTATAAAGATACAGGGTAAACAAATTTTGCAACAGTTACAAAATTTTATTATCAAAAAGTACATGTAAAATTACTGAATCTTCAATATTGCACGAGCAACCAAACTGAAATGTGGTAGTGCACCATCGTGCATAAATCACATTCTAATTTTTGTTGCCAATAGTACATCATCCAGAAACTGAGATAGCATGTGTTCCAAAAAGTTGCAATTCACCTCTAAACAACTGCGACCGATACATGTGATGATCAATGCTGAGACCTATTCAAATAAAATCCACTTGTACATTAGTAGATAAAACAGCCGTTCCAAGTTATCGTTAACAATTTTTTGTACTTGATAAACTCATTAACTTTTGTAATTGATATACTCATTGGCATACGCTATACTTTTATTTACATTAATGATATCAACAAATATCGAATATGGTTGTCGCAAAGTTTGTTTATCCTGTATCTTTGAAACATAAGAGTTTTTTAGAAATTATCATAAAACAGAATATTCTTAGAATAGACCAAGGAATAACTCTTTGATATTTTGCCGCATGTTTACCTAAGCCGTCAAACTTTTTTGACATTTGAAAAACTGTTTGCATAAAAAAAAATAAAACTTAAAGAAAGGTTATTAGAGGCACCAGGCAAATTCTATTATTTTTAGGAGGGTATAATCTGTCTAATTAATAAATTTAGTTTTTTAAAATCATAATAACTTTTACATTTTAAAATAACAACTGAAATTTACATTAGCTGACATTTATAAAAAAAAAATTATAAGTATAGAAAAAATTTATAAAAATATGCAGTTTTTTAAATTTTTACGATTAATCTACGCAAATGTATAGCATCAATATAAAACGTGAAAATGCTTTACACGAAAAATTTTCATTATTGTAAGGTATACGATCCAAAATTTTTACAGCTACACATCAAATAATAAAAATTATGTCTACCAAAAGTTAAAGCTTATCAATTGACAGTAGATATTATAAAATAAAATTTCATAAAAAATTATTTAAAAACAGCTTATGCACGTTGAACATTAATAAATTTTTGCAAAATGATTTTAATATGTAAATAAAATTGTAATTTTTTTATCAATTTATATAAATTAATTTTTTTTTTTTGTAAAATTTATATATTATTAATTTATAATATTGTAACCTGTGTAAGGCTTAGAGAACACAAATATTATTTAATTTTTTTTTCAGTTTAGGATTTGTTTACATTTTTAATTTTTTTTTTCAATTCAATATGTTTGAAATAATGTACGTCATAAAAGTAAAAATTTAATATAAATTTTTTGCAATTCTGTAAAAAACTAATAAAGTTAAGAAATAAATTCTGACTTTATTTTTACTCACTTTTTCAAAACTTTTTTTTTTAATACTGTCATAAGAACTTTAGCTATATACTTTAATTTAGTTCCAGATGACTTTTGAACTGCACTAAAAGTACTCGGAACACATATTTAAAGCAAAAATTACTTGTTATCAAAAATTTATATATGGCCATGTATGAGTCAAGTGTACGGAAAGAAAATTTGTTTTTGTTCAAACTACTGAAAATGCCTTCCTATACATAAATCCTGATTATGTAAATTTTATCAGAATTTTTTATTGAGCCATTTCTGAGTAATAAGCAATAAAAATTTGAAAAATTTGAGGTTTTTGAGTTTTTTTACATTTTTTAATCGTTTGTAACTTCTTCTCCAGGGGATTTAAAAAAAAAATTAAGTAATTTTTTTTTCAAAATTATTCAAAGAATAAATGTTCATAGCCAAAATTTTTTTTTTTTAAATTAAAAAAAAATTGCAAAACTTTAAAAGACAGTTTTTCTTTAAAAAAAGATGACTAGTATTTTTTTTTAAATATGGATAAAAACGTGTTTTTGTATGTGCAAAAGATTCCCTGAAAATTTCAAAAAGTGTTGTGTGCTACGTTCCGAGATATCTTACAATGTATCCACAGAAATACTTATAAAATAGCGAAAAAGCTTAAATTTTAAATTTACATTTTTTGATCGTTTGTAACTTCTTAGGATTGCATTTTTAGGATAAAATTATAACACATTTTTTTCTTCAAAATTGTCTAAAGAATAAGTTTTCATAGACATCATTTTTTTTCTTCAATTTTTGCAAAACATTTTTCTTTTTTTTTCATATATGGATAAAAAACGTGCTTTACATTCTTATTTTTATCAATATTTTTCCAAAAAAATTATGATTTTTTTTTTTACAATTTTTAATTTAAAGCTTTTTTATTAATTTAATGTGTTTTTTTTAATTCCAATACCAATCACTTTTCAAGTAACTCAAAAACGTGCATATGTTAACCTTAAATCACATACTTGAATTTTATTACTAAACTAAACTTTTTATGCAAGTTTTAACACACTTTACACAATAAACTATTATGTTATACAATTTTTGATTAATTATTTTTAATTAACATTTGTGTTTGATTTTTTATGAGTATGCAATAAATGTGCAATTTGACAAACTTTAAGTATCAAATTAGTTATATAACATCATTATTAATAATCAAATTTTTAATTATTTGACACACCTCTAAACTATAAACAATAACAAAGAAAAATACAATATAATTTCTGTTCTGTGATTGCATTCAATAATTCAATACTCTTCTTGAACGAATAATTATAAAATTTAATTTTGTTACTTACACTAAAAAATTAAAAAACTTTCTAATTAAGAAGTAAAAAAAATTTTTTTTTAAATTATGTAATAAGTTTAATTAAAAATTTATTATAATGTTTCCAAATATAATATGTCATGCAATAAACATTATATAACTTTAAACAATCTGTAGAAGCTTCTTAGAGTAACAGAATTTGTATAAATATACTACTTAAAAAAAGTTTTTTTCAGTAAATTTTTAAACTTCCTATAAATCAAATATTATAAGCATTTTCTGATGTATTAAATTTGTTTTTACTTTTTCTGTAATATTTAATTATTTTAAATAAAACAGAATACTGAAAAAGCCGCAATTACACATTCAAATGACCACATTCAGCTTAGGAGCCATACATACAAATATCATTTTGATTATATAAATATGTCAGCTAGAAAATTACAAAAATACTGTTGTAAACAAATCAAAAAATTAAAAAGTCTTATAGGTTTAATCACATTAAAGGTTTATGTATAAACTTTGAAAACAAAGAAGGTTTTCTTTTCTAATCAGAAAAAAACTCAATCAATTAATCAAACAATTGAAATGATTTGATCAGCATATTGTGGTAATCATTGTATGCTAAAAGTTTCATACAAAATTTATTAGATTGTAGCTCTTTTATTAATTTTACTAATTTTATCTATGCAGAAAATAAAATAAAAAATAAAAATTATATTACCTTTAACTTGGCTGCCACTAAAATATGTTCTGGCATTGTTTTGAATGCTGTAGGTCTTCTCTGCGTCAAATTGAGAATTAATCAAGTTTTCATAATAATCAATTTTCTCTTTACTTTGGCTTTGGCAATAAGCCAATAAAGTAATACAGTACACTATAAAAAATGTTGAGCGTTTCATGTTCTCACATGTAAATACCATAACTTTGTGTGTGTTTATATACTTACTCAAATCATAAATTATTGACTAATATATGCAGACAGATTCTTGATATGACATGGTGGTATGTTATATATTTTTTAGATAACAAAAGTATTGGTATTTTTGCTATTTTTTGAAAATATGTTTTATAAAGAATTTTTGATAATAAATTTATATGGAAAATAACTAAGTATAATAAAAATATCTTAATATATTTTTTTCTAAACTATTTAACATGTTTATTTATATAAAGTATGTTATGAATGTTTTAAATGCTTGAGATGATAGGTGAATACATTATACACTTCCTATTTTTATTTATATTTTTAATTCTTTATGTAAACACAATGAATAAAATTTTACAGCTCATTTGTAAAAAAATGATACTTATTTATTTTTTTATCTTCTTTTTTATTTATCACATTAGTTTGCATCGTTTTATTGTTTTATCTAATTTTAATTCTATAAAAAATGCCGTGAGTGGAAAGACGTGCAAAGTCAAGATCAAAGGCTCAATTTAAATTTTTGGAGACCATCTAAAGGCGGTTTACTAATAAGATAATTAATTATTTGCTTTGGCAGATTATTTAAGTCGATAAACTCTTTACAACATGCATGGAATATGATAAATACATACGTACGCAAAAATGTTATTCTTTTCTTAGTAAGGTTATTGCGCTATATTACTTCTTTTTGGTCTTTCTACCAGCAGCGTTAGTAGTTAAAGAATATTTAAAACTAAACAAGTATGTTATTGACTTTTGCCAACGCTTCAATATTGGACGCTCTGTCCAAAAAAAAAAGTTGCAGCTCTTTGAATGAGTAGTTGAACATTTGCAGAATTTTACACCAAAGCCTTTACTTTTACCTTTATAAGGTTATGTTTATTCAGCAACTGAATGCAGAAGATTTTGCACAACTCCAACAGCTTGACAAAAAATGCAAATAATTTTTGTTAATAAAAATAAATTAGTAATAATTATAAGCGGTTTTGTTAACTATTAAAACTATCAACATTGGGAGGCGGACAACTATTTTGTGAACTGAACTGCATTGGTGTACTGTGAGCAACATTAACTGTAAACTCTAAGCAATCCGTTTTAACGTTAGAAAACTTTTTAATTCTAAAATTGCAATGACATAGAACCAACACAAGAAATGTTTGGTTCTAACTAGATAGTGCCACAGCACATACGATAATTAAGTTTTTATTACAAATACAAACCAAAGCTTTGACTTTTAAATGTCATTGTCAAATGAAAACAAAACATTATATTTATACAGAAAAAGTAATAAAAAAATTGAAATAAAAGAAAAATAAATTGCGTTACTAATAAAAAAAAAATTTAAAACTGTTGATTTACATTTTAAAGACAAAAAAAAAGACGACAATTAGTATAATGTACTATATCAATCCAAACATTAGCACTAAATTATTAAAAAAAAAAAAATATTTTGGTCGTGTTTTGTGCGGATTTTTATGTAACCAAACATAAAGATTGTGGTAATTAACAATTCCAGCTTTTGTAAATGTAGTTTTATCCGTCCACAGAATTTTATGCACAAAATCTAAATTAACTTTAGATTAATTTAAAAACCATTTACAAACAGTAATTTTTTCTGGATCTCTAAGATGCAAATCTCGTATAGGTTGCCAATAGTAAACTTTTTTTTAATTATTAATATAGTTTAAGCTACCCTTTAAGACCTGAGTCTAGGATTTAAATCAAATAAACAAATAATGCGGTTATTATTTGTTTTTATTTCTGTTTAGCTCAGTATTATAATTTAAACTTAATTCACAAAAATGTTGGTGCATACCAATAAATAGTTGAATACTTGAAAGCTTCCAAACGCTTTTTGTACTCACGCACAAAAACTGCAGCATTGCCGTTGCAAAATCCATAAATAAAATAAAAGTTTGAATATTTTTTATTGGTTAAAATTATAGATATAACTTTTTTCTTGTGCAAAGCCACACAAAACTTGACCTTGTGTGTAATAGACATACCTTTAAGTAAGATTTAAAGTAGATAATTACTTTAACGTTGGCTTTTTTTTTTCATTGATAAAATTAAAAAATGTAACAGTTTTATTTTGTTTTTAGTATAATTTTTTTGTACAAATTTTTGCCTGGCATGAGATACAATTTAATTTTTGTCAACATTGTGCACAAATTCTAAAAAAATTCTATACCATGACTTGTTTCTTTTGTAATGTTGCCACATTTTTTTATGCAACCTTTTGCATCACAGAATCTGATTACATCTTTTTAGCTAGTATTATAGTAAATGCATTTCTTTGATTTGTAATGTTCTGCAAGCCAAGATTTGCAAAATTTGTAAGCGTGTGGAAATTTGCCTAGTTCTTATAACTGGTTTAAAGTAGCATTTGCAAAAAGTCAACCTACGATATGCAGTCAACAAGCTTCTGCAACATTTGCAAAAATCCAAATAAAAAAATTATAAAATTTTATATAGGTTTCTAAATAGAAAAGGTTTAGAGTCCAACGGCATTCCTAACATTTTTCTGAAATAGAAATTAACATAAATAAGATTCAGTAAAAACAAGCACGTAAAGTTTTTAAATGTTATTAGTAACAACACTACGTAAGCAACCTAAAAAACCATAAAAATAAGGTTTTTGCAATATTTTAAATTATTGTGGTTTAAAAATAAAATAAAATTGTAAATGTTTTTTTTTTTAATTATTGCATTAAAGTGACAGTAAATTTTTAATAAAGAGCAAAATCCAAAAAAAAAGAAAAAGAATGTTAAAACTAAATACGTACCTGTATTCAAACTACACGCAGTATTTGATTAGTCAAAATACTACAAAAAAATTAAAATTAAGAACATTTAAAGTGCTATTTAGATGGGCGCGGCGGAAACTTCACTGTTTTTTTTATAATTTACTTTGGCTACAGTCTTTTAAAATGTTAACATGTAAGAAGTATAAAGTCATTACAAAAAAAATAATCTTGCAGTAGCTTTTTTTTTTCTAAAGCGTTTGATAGGGTATGGCATCTTAATCTTGTCAACAAGCTCCATTGTATATTTCTTAATAAAAAACTGTAAATCTCATTAATAGAGACCGGATTAAAAAGCATTAAAAATACGAAAAAAAGTGCTTAAAAAGGCATGAAAATATAACTAAAAAAGCATTAAAAAATCAGCAAAAATGTAAAAAAGCATTAAAAAGGCATGAATCAATTGAAAAAAAAAAAACTTAAAAAATCCAAAACTATAATAAAGGTTTTATAACATATATATTTACAACAGTTTGAGTAATGATATTTTTTACACACATTTTAAATAATATAAAAAAAAACTTTTAAATAACTAAAATAAACTATCTACAAAAACAGTTAATAATTAAATGTTGCTCTAAGTGTTCAACTGTAAAATTCTTTCTTCAATCACTTAAAATGTTTTTGAAAGGGAAATATTTCTTTCGACATGCACACTTGCACACTTGCAGATTGGTGCATGTTTAAATTTTGCTTTAAAGCTAGATTCCTATCAAAATCTGGAACATTCTATCCACTCAAAATACAGTTTAATTTATTTAATGTAGACATACCTCTATTTTTCATAAATACTTCTTCGGATTTTGATTTCTAATACAGCCTAGTACTTTTAAAATTGCATCTTTGAAATCTCTAATTATACTTAGACTTCTATTTAACGTATTTTCCTGTTGTCCTAGCAATTTTATGGCATGACTCACAAAACCGAAAGCTAAATTATATTGTAGTTTCTTATTTTTTAGAACTGCTTGGAAGTTTTTCACTGACTTACTTGCAGGGTCCAAAAATTGTATTACAACGATTTTTATTTTTTTAAAATTGAGAGAATCTCTGCTCTACGTTTTCTAAATAATATACGCTTTTTTTATTTACATTTCAATCCAGTAAATTTTAGAGAAGAACAGATTTATAAAAAAAAAAAATGAACCAAAACTGAAAAAAATGCTTAAAAATAAGCACAAAATCTTAAAATAAGCACCAAATTCAAAAAAGTACTAAAAAAGCAAAGAAAGCGTAAAAAACTTAGTGCCAAATGATTACATTCTTCACAATTCGTGCATATATTTAGACATATTTTTGATGCTTTAACTATTTAGTGTAAGCATAATAGCTAGGAATCCGGTCTCTACTCATTAATAGTTTTCTTGACAATAGAAAAATTATAATTAAAATTGATAGTTTTAACTTTGACCCCAAAATTATAAATGCTGGTGTTCCTCAAGATTCTGCTCTTTGGATAACTTTATTTTTAATTTATCTTCTTCAAATAACTAAAAGTCTTATTCATAGTTTTGTAGATGGTAGCACTTTTTATACTTTATAATTTCTAAAAACCATATTAACAAACATAAAAAAAGACTTTAAATTTCTTGGTTAAGATCTGTAGCATCTATAAACAAAAACCTCAAAACAATGTTTAAATAAGGCACTCTCAACATGGTCAATTTTAATTTCTTTCAGATTCAAAATCCAAATCCGAAGTATTATCAGTACCAAATATCTAAATCTTCTTTAATTTGTCTTTCTGAGGTTACAATCTTACATAATCTTCTCTAAAATAACCATGTTGTTGGCATAGCTTCTAAAGTATCCAAAACACAAAGATTTTTTAATTGATGTAAACAGTTTTTCACTTCTGTTTAACTTTTGAATATATATTATAATAATACTTTATTCACGGTATAATCTTACCATTTACATCTACATCAAATAAACATAAACAATGATGTTTTACAATACAAAAATAAAGAATACAAAAAATAACATTCATAAAAGCGCACATATTAAACATTAGTCAGCATGACTTAGACTTAGAGACACAAAATACATTAATAACAGTTGGTAAATTATTTGCAAATCTACACATTTTACCGAGTGGATTGTTGAAACCATAATCAGTAGAATGGGTAGACTTGCGAAATAATGAAGAATGTCTGATATGTCTATTATTAGGTGCTACATGGAATGGCAGAGTACCAAGTATCTCCGGACAATCAATCTCAGACATAACTAAATTACGCAAGAACGACAAATCAGCTTTTTTGCGGCGAATCTTCAATGGCGGTAGGTTGTACAATAAAGCAATATAGCAGTAATCATAATTTACAGATAATATGCCGGATTTATAAGACAATAAACAACAATTATTTTTTTTGAATTTGTTTAATACTACGGTTATGAATTTTATAAACAGGACTCCAAACTGACGGAGCATACTCTAAATGCGAACGCACCAAAGCACAATATAAAAGTTTTAGTGTATTGGCTGATAAATCCGCGGACATTCTATATACAAATCCTAACATTTTTAAGGCACGATTGCACATGATGTTTATATGTTCAACAAATATAAGTTTATGATCAAAAATAACGCCTAAATCTTATATTTGTGTGACTTTGTTTAACACTTTAGTGTCAATTATATAGTTAAAAGAAATTTTACTTAAAGTTCTATGAAAACTTATTGAAAAACATTTATCAAGATTAAAAAATAATTTATTAATAAAACACCAAGTATTTATAGAATCCAAGTCCAGTTGTAAAAGATGGCAGTCATTGAGAGATGATATTCTTCTATACATTTTTAAATCATCCGCAAATAGAAGAAATGACGGTGAATTGATATACTGTGGGATATCATTAATAAAAAGCAAAAATAAAATTGGTCCACAATGAGGTCCTTGACGAACACCAGATGAAACAAGAATGGGCTGTGACAAAAAGTTATTAATTTTTACACACTGCGTGCGATTTTTCAAAAAGCTGAATAACCAGGAAGTCACATCATGATGAAATCCCAAAGCACTGAGCTTGGCAATCAAAATATTATGACTCACACGATCAAACGCCTTTGAAAAATTGGTGTAGATTGAGTCAACTTGTACTTTAGATTCAAATGCATTTAAAATATCATTTTTATAACGGAGTAAATTAGTAAGTGTGAAACGCCATTCACAAAATCCATTCTGCTCTTTTATTAAGATGCTTTTGCACATCCATTGCAACTGACCAGTTACAATTTTATCGAACAATTTAGGTATAGCAGATTGAATGCAAATGCCTCTATAGTTAGTAATATTCTCTTTGGCTCCAGATTCAAACAAAGACGTGATATAGCTTTGTTTCCATATTTGAGGAAATTTAATTTCATTCAATGAAGCATTGAAAAGTAAGTGCAATGGATTTGCAGTAGAATGAATGCACTTTTTTAACAGTAAAGAAGGAATGCCGTCTGGTCCAACGCTTAAATTACATTTAAGGTTTTCAATTTCCTAAAAAACATCACACAAACTAATAGGAAATTTTGAATGTATTACGTTATTATTAAAATTAAACAATGGAGTTGGATGAGTTTCGTTATCATAGACTGAAGAAAAAAAATCTGCAAAATTAGTTACAAAGTCGTTCCCATTATTACAAGTTTGATCTTTATAATGCATTGTGGCTGGAAAACCATTAGTTTTTTTGTTCTTATTAACAAATCTTCAAAAATGTTTTGAATTATTTTGAATTTCACTTTCAGTTTGTAAAATATATTGCTCGTATTGATATGCGCTGAGGTTTTTGCACGTAGTACGAATAGATTGGAATTCATTATAATACGACAATAGTTTTGAAGATTTATATCGTTTGTGTACAGTTTTCTTGAGTTTAGTAAGTGATATCAATTCTTTGTGGAACCAAATAGAATAATTGCTTTCACGTCACAGTTTTTTAGGGACAAAACAATCAATAACATAATCGATTACAGAGTAAAATACATCAAGACACATATCAATATCACAGTTATAAAATAGTGCAGTCCAATCAACATTCAACAAATAATTATTGATTGCGATGTTGACTTGCCGACTAAGTTTAAAATCATTAAAAACATAATTACAATTTAAAATATTACAGGTAGTATCACATTTTATAGTTAACAAGTACGCAGTATGATGTTGGCTTAAATTTATTAAAACATCTACAGCTTCTATCACAGAAATATCACGATCGTCAGTAAAACATAAATCTAAAAACACACTCTCACTATTAGGAATAGAAATGCTTTGTACGAAGTTTAAAAACCCAAATTAATCAGCTACTAAATGAGCAGGGTAACTATCATTACAAATTACTCCTATACCTAAATCATTGTTAACCCAAGATGCTGCAGGTAGATTGTAATCGCCCAATAAAACTAGTTTACTGCTTGGAAACTCGTCGGCAATAGATTTGTCACTAGTTGAATTAGGTGGTAAATATACCGCACAAATTATATAAGACACAAGGTTAAACTTAACAACTACAAACAAATGTTCAACACCAATAAACGTTGAGGTGAGTTTTGATAGCAATTAAAACACCACCTCCGCTTTGTTTAGGGCTTGTAAGGGCCGAGCGAACACACCTAAATAAATGATAGCCTTTTAGATTTAATTCAGAGTCACTGATGTCTGGAGAAAGCCAGGTTTCAGTGAAAACAATCACATTGTAGTCTGATACGGCTACAGCTAGCAAGAGTTTTCTGAGTTCAGTTTTTAAGCCTTGGACGTTCTGGTAGTATATAAAACTAATATTTGTCTTTGTATTGAATATTGTTTTTAAGTATGAGGAGGAGCATCAAAAACTACACCATCTCTTCTAAACTCTATGCAGAAATAAGCTATTTAGATCATTGCCGATCCAAATTTTTTATAGATATTTCAATAGACATTGTTTAAAGGAAATACAAGACATTTTGCCATTTAATCAAATATTTACTTGTAGTACAGCAAGCCTACTAGGAACTCTAACAAATATTCACTGACAGTTCAGAGGACCAAAACTTTTAAGAAAGATTTTTTCAACCGTACTATCGACAAATAGAATAATCTTCCAAATTCAGTATTTCCTGAGACTTATAAGCTACAAATATTCAAAGTCAATGTTCACAGACTGCTTAAATCTAATCTCCAATGTAAAAGTTTTAGCGAGTTTGGTTTTACCTTGTAAAATGTTATTGTGAAAATTAATCAAAAAACATAATAAAATAACGGGTTAGATTTATCGGCACGACAGAATAGGATAAACAAACGGATAAAGAGATTATTTGCAAACAGAAAAAGTTTTGCACGACAGTAAAATATATTACACGATAAAAAATATTTCACACAAAAAAAAATATATTGAACAAAAACGGTAAAAATATGAAAACCACGACAACATATAAACGGTTAAATAGAACATATCAACCTCAAAAAAGGTTTTATAACGATAACTTTAACACGACAAAATAAAACAAATGCCCGACAGGATGATTGAACGACAGAAAATTAATAATTAGAATTATTTTAATTATTATCCTAATTAATAATTATAATAATAACCTACATTATTCTAATTATTAATTTGCTGTAGATTAATTTGTAAAATCAGTTATTTTTTATATTTCTGCTTTTGATTTTGCATAATAATATTACATTAATTTGTTGCTAAATTAAATGTTTTTTTAAATTTATAATTTGTATTACTTTTATTATAGAGATTTAAGTCGTTTATAGCTAAGTTGGTATCTATTAGCAAGGTTGTAAATGCATCTAAAAGCCGTGTCTCGTAATATACTTTTTTCTATGTTAAATATTTAATTATTATGAAAAAGTTTATCTATTTTGATATAATTGATTTAATATTAGATGGTATAAAAAGTTATTGGATGCGGGATGCATATTCAGTTTATCTATTCGGTTAATATTGACGATCCAGAAAGATTCGTGCAAGATTTATTTGTCGTGAAATATATAATTCTGTCGTGGAGTATATTGTCGTGCTATGTATTATTCTGAAGTGCAACGTATATTATTTGTTGTGTAATGTATTATTTTGTTGTAAATTGCATTATTTTGGCGTCGTAAAATTTATTTGACTGGGCATTGCATTTTTTGTCGTTGCACACACTTTTGTTTTGTTGTTACTTAATACTATATTGTAGTGCAAAGTCAGCAGTGCAAAAATAAAAAAATCGACACAGTAATAGGCTAAACTAACAGCCTATTACTGTGTTGATATGCTGTCGTGCAAAAAACTAAAAAAACTACACATTTTTTAGACATATTCTGTGACAGACCAATAAAAAGGTTTTAAAGTCTGCATACTTATAGATCCTATATAATTTTACAATAAAGTAAGAAAAAGTAATATTAAAAATAATTAAATTAGTATATATATAAATAAATTATTGATATTTGGTTCTAAAAATAATTGTTTTTTTTGTTCAAAAAGTTGAGAAACTCTGCTATAAAGTATTATAATATTTTTTCTAAGAATTTTAAATAAATGTACATACTTTTTTTAATCAATTATATGTAAATGCAAAAATTATTTAGTTATGTGCTATGCCATCAGTATCGCATAATTTTGCACACAGTAGGAATGTGGATTTAAAGTGTTTCAAATAGTTTGTTGCTAATAATATAGTTTGAAATAATTGTTTTAATTTTATTGTGTTGGATTTATCTACTTTGTTGTAAAATTTATTTGTCAATTTTAAACACTACTTCAGTAAGGAATTGCAGACGTTTATATTAGATTTAGTCTGCACACTTAGATTTTTATTATTGTGCAGTACTGGTTATGAATGTAGAAGTTTTTTACGTTTGTTTGTGGTGTCCAATACTAGTTTCTCATACACTTAAAAAACTATTAGAAAACGTTGCAAAAAGATTGAGCTATAAATGTTGCATCTTTTAAAATTTAAAAAAAATCTCGTTTTTTTTCAATCGTGGATGTACATTATTTGCATAAAAAATATACACTTTTAGATATGAAACGTTTAGAATACAAATTTTTGGTAGTTAGACACATAATATAATATTTATATATAGTAGTTATAATATTTTTACAATATCCTGTTTAATAGTTAAGCAATGATGTAATTGTTTTTTTTAAATTTTATTTATATAAGTTTAAGTTATTTTTTTTTTAATTCTGTTAATAAAAAATATAAATGCAATAAATCTAAAAGATTTTTTTAATTTTTTTTGTCAAAGATTACTTAAGTCGCCAATAACAAACATTACTTATCTAAAATACCATTGCAGTCTTAACAGCTATTTAATAATTAAAGAGGTTGTTAATTACATAACACATTATGCATACATACCTGATAACAATAACATAACGCATAATTTACAGCACGCATACTGTGTAAGCAAGGTTTTTCAAATAACTTCCGAAAAAAAAAGTGTTTTTAACCTAATATTTAAAAAATATTTTAAGAATTACTAAAAATAAAAGAAAATAAACGTCAATGTTTATAGACGTTTGTTAGGATAAGTTATTTTAACTACTAAAAAAATATGGATTTTTTTTCAAACGTTCTATCTTGTCTAAATCAGCCCATATGTTTGATTTGCTAGAATTACTTGGACAGTGAGGTTTAACATGTAGCCTTTGAGAATGACTTACGCATGGCAATACTTTCCGGTTTTCTTCTTTGAGTAAATCTTGTCTTTGTCAAACTAGTCTAGATTTGGCATTAGTTTGAGGTGGGGTAGAACTACTATTATACCTTGCGGTCTAAGTTGTGACCAATTACAAAAACAAAGCAAATTGACATTATATCACACCATTCCGCTCAAAAAGTACAATATAGTGTTTGTTAAAGAACAACATATCTCTCTGTTAGAATAAAAACTAGAGAAAATTAAAAAAATGCACTACAAAAAAATATGGAATAATCCGCGCAGCAGCATTTAAAACAGCCAAAGACAGTATTAAACGTATTGCTAAAAAAATAAGTTTATTACCCTTCACATAAATACATTGAAATTTATTATTTTACGGTAAGCAGCATGTTTAAAGTTATTTTTTTTCAGATATGTGTATAGTAATAAAATAACTCATTCTAGGTAAAACAAATTAGCACATTATGAAATCAAAAAGGGTTAACACCAAATAAAATATTTTTACCTTAACTACTTTTAAATTATAGGGTTTTCCAACAAGAGATTTCATTTTGATATAAAAAACAGGTATTTTTTAAGAGAAATCAAAAATGTTTATTTTATTGTAAAAAGGAAAGTATGCCATTAACATTTGAAAACAATATCAGTCAAATGGCCGCCACGGTTACGGTTGCAGTATTACATTCTTGTCATAAAATCTTCCATGACCAATTCACACATTTGCGGCTGTATGTCTTCGATAACTTTACGAATTCCATCTTTAAGGTCTTGAATCAATTGTGAAGCATTGGCATAGACCTTATCTTTCACGTGGCTAAAAAAAAATATTTAAAGATGTTAAATAACAAGATCTCGGTGGCCAATTGTAATTACCTTTTCAAGAAATAACACGGTCAGGAAACTTTTCTTGCAAAATTGCGATTGTTTTGTTGCTTGTATGGCACGTAGCGCCGTCTTGCTGAAATTAAACGTTGTCTACATCAATATCTTCCAATTCCGGCTATAAAAAATCATTAATCATAGCTCTCTAGCGCCATCCATTCACCGGAACAGTTGCACAGTTTATTTTCGAAAAAGTTGGGTCCAATCACACCGTTAGCCTAAAAACCGCACCAAACAGTGACACGTTGAGGATGCAAAGACTTTTCAACAATCATTTTTAGATTATCTGAGCTCTAAATGCGACAATTCTGCTTATCAACATAGCCTCCGGGGTGAAAATGGGCCTCATTACTGAAGAGGATTTTTCAATCAAATTCCGGATTATTTTGATGCATTTGAAGGACCCAATCAGCAAAGATACGACGTTTATGATGATCGACCGGCTTGAGTTCTTGTGTTAACTATAATAATAAACGACTTTAATAACAGGAAATATACATATATACAAAAAAAGTACATACTATGCCCTGCTAGCGGAAAAGTTCAGGTGGTTTTCTATAACCTCGGAAACCTCTGTTTTTCCACTTAACCGCATTAACATATTGTTTCATTATTTACACAGCAAAAAAATACACAAAATTAACTAAAACACTTAAACAATTATACTGATTTTACTGATTTTACATATCACATTAGTATAAACATGTTACACCTTTTTTTAACATACTGAATGCTTGATTAACTAACTTCCTTGACGTAGCAATAAATAATTTTTTTTTTTTTTTTAAATTTTGGTTTTCACAAATCTTAGATTATCTGGCAAAGAATTTAAAGTATTTACAATGTTGTACTAAAAACAACGTGTATAAATTGCTGTTTTATGAAGTGGTGGAGATAAGCGCCCTCTGTAACAAATATTTACATTGTGCACACTTGATCTGTATATAATTTAATTTACTAAATATGCTGGTTTATTCAATTCATTCAGTTGCCTGTTAGCTATATTTAACCAGATTAAATCTTGCAGTTTTACACTTATTCCAGGTTTATTTCGTTTGATACCATATATTAATCGTATACACGAGTTTTGCACTTTTTGTTTAAGTTTATTATCTAGCGAGTCAATACAGTTACCGTATACAGAGTTTAAGTAATTAAATTGCGGCAATACCATGGTTTTGCACAACCTGACTTTAGTTTTTTTTTATTGAGATATATACAATTATTATAAATAAGTTTTAAATTCTTATATGCCTTTTGAATTATCTATGTTACGTGAAATTTGCACTTAACATCTGTATCAAGATGTAACCCAAGATTTTTTTTTTTGCATATTGACAACTGGAAGATCACTGGCATTAATGTGTATTTGAAGTTTATTCTGAAACTTTATTTTATCACATTTTCTACCAAATATCATAACTGACGACTTACTGGCATTGATTGCTAAGCCATGCTCATTTGAGAATTTTACTAACGCATTAAGATTGTCGTTGATGCATTGATTAGCTGTTTGATATAAGTTAAAGGGAAATGAGTAAATCAACTGCGAATCGTCCGCATACATGTGAAGTTTGCAGTTTTTTATTGGTTTTGGTAGATTCATGGTATACAATGTAAATAAAAGGGGCCCAAGTATAGAACCTTGAGGAACCCCTTAGCTTAGTGACATAGGCGTAGAAAAGCTGTTATTGATTTTAACTTTGTGTAGTCTTTGTAAAAGAAAACTTTTGACTAAACAGATAGCAGACATATCTAGCCCAACGTATAAGATATCATGTTTTACAGTATCAAATGCTCTACTATAATCTATTAATACCAGAAATGTCATTTGTTTACTGTCAATTAAGCTTACAATATTATCTACTACATCAGCAAGAGTAGTTGTACAACTATGACCTATTTTAAACCCAGACTGATTTGTTGGAAGTATACCATTATCCTTAATTATTGTCTAAGTTGCTTTTCCATTATTTTTTCCAAAACTTTTAAAAGTACGGGCAGTATATTAACTAGACGAAGATGTTTAAATTCTTTTGGTTTGGAAATTTTAGAATAAGATATAATAATAGATTCTTTCCACTTGACTGGAAATGTACTTGATTTAAAACATTTGTTAATTGTAAATGTAATCATTGGAATAATATAAGGACAACATAATTTTGTTATACCAATTCCCAAATCATCAGATCCTACTGATTTTGATTTTATGTTTGATATGATAGTCAAAACATCAAGTTTGTTTATTTCTGCAAATTTAAAAGAATTAAAAAATCCAATTGTATTGCCAGAATTGATATTTAGTTGTGGAATAGAATTTATAAAAAAACTATTTAACTTATTTGGATTGTTTAGCTCAACCGGAATACAAGCATTGTTATTACCCATAAGTACATTGTTATTTTTTAAGAATTTTTAATATCCGCGTGTATCATATAGTTCAAGTTGGTACAATTTTTGATTAAAATAAGTTTTTCTTTCTTGTCGAATTGTTAAAGTAGCTTTGTTGCAACATCTCTTATATTCTGCCCAGTCATTCTGGTTTTCTGAATGTTTGAAAATATTTAAAAGACAATTTTTATTTTTGAATAACAGTTTAACGTTATCAGCAATCTATGGTTTATATTGTTTGTTCATTCTAGCTGTCTTAAAAGGCATATGCAAATTTTGCAGAGCAGTTATATTATGACTAATAACTAAACTTTAAAAGCTTTAAGACTTAAATATTTATGCAAAATACGGTGTAATGTTGTTTGTGGAATGTCAACAAGGAATCGACAAACCTTCTTCAACACTACTGGCTACATCAGCAATATTCTCATGTGTTCTTGAGCGATGCACACGGTTTTGATTCTTTACATTACAAACTTGTCCCAACAGCTCAAATTTTTCCACCAGGTTTACTATTGCAAGACGAGAAGGTGCTTTACGACGACCAAAAAGTGCTTTAGTTTTGCAAACTGTGACTAAAAAATTTTTACCATTTTTGTAGTGAATTTTAATACTTTCAGTGCGTTGTTGAAGCGTGTATTGTTCCATTTTTAATAATGGGGTAGTTTTTACTTGTCAAATGTCAAAAGATAATAGCTTCAAAGTTGACAGCTGCCCAAATAGCCTGCTATTCAAAATAAAACTTCTTATTAGAAAACCTTTTATAAGCAATGTAATGATATTACTATACTTTAATTTCTTGCTTTTTGGTTTTGAAAGTTACATTACATTTACAAATATATTTATAATTCTTCAAAATAATAAATTATGATTGTTATAAATTAACACATTAATTTTTTTTTTTGTTTTTATGTGCTCGCATCCATCTTTCTTCCGTCTTTTTTTAATATCTCATTTTTTTTATCTACTTTTTTCTCATTTTGTTACACTCTTTTAACAAATGTTTAATAATTTTTTTAGTCTTTCTGCACATTCTGCACATTTTCAAATCCTTTTCCATACAAAATCTTGTCACTTGCTCTTCATTACTACATCTGAATCTTGCAATCATTTTTACTATATCTATTGCTTTTTAGGTACATTGGCAGTTTACTTTCTAAAATATGTTTATAATTTGCGTAGTACTTAGACTCTTTTACTTGTATTCTCATTTTTCATTTTTTTCTTTCATATTTTTGACTTTCTCTTAGATTTTCTCATTTTTTCAATTTCTTGGCTATCAACCATTTCTGTTGTAATAATTTTGCCCGATTTTTTGCTTTCCATTTCTTATATTTCATTGTTTTTTGTTTTTTTTTTTTAACCTCAAGTACGATATATGCTGGAGTTTTTTTTTATTTAAATCCATTTTCAATATTTTACATGTATTGCTTCTGTTTTTTCTTGTTTTTTTTTATCCCCATATTTCTGACTGATACAATATCATATTTCTAACTGAACTATCAAACATAAGCTTTTTATTGTCATACACTCAATATATTTTTCACTTATTTTCCATACTTTGTTTGCTTTTCAAACCATTTTTTTAATGTGCTTGTAGTTGTTTGTGCAAAAAGCATATCCCAAATATTTAAAAGGTTTTACTTTTGCAATACTTTGACTATTTTATTTATAATTTTTTTCCAGTTTTCTTTCTGAGCACCATCATTTTTTTTTTACATTAACTACTAAAACTTTTTATTATTTTTTTTTATTTTCTTAGTTTTTTTTGCCACTATTACCAAGTTGTCACCATATGCTACCAACCAAAGCCAACCTCAATTTTCTTCTACATCTGATATCTAAGTCACATATAAAGAAGACTTAATAGACTTACTCCTTTTGTTGTCCATAATCTGTTTACTTATTTTTACGATAACCCACACTGCTTGCTGTCTCTTCATACGCTTCTTCTATTCTTATACCCAGTTCTTTATTCAGCTTGGATAAGTAGTTTTCTCATTGATTTTTATGTGCTGTAATACAGGTATCAACCGCTTTTTTATAGTAAATTCATATTTATAGATTAGAATCTTAAACTAAAAATGTTTAAACATTTAAAAAAGTTAAATTATTTAAAATTAAAACATCGTAAAAAAAATTTGCCAAAAAAAAACTCAACAACATTGTACATTTTTCAGGTGTAGTATGAATTGCACGAATCAGCAAAGATCATTTGCTTTACCTTTATATTTTGAGGATAATCAGTAATATTACCGAAACATAATGAATCATAACAAAAATCAAAAATTATATTTTATAATAAAAGTACACACATTTTATTTTTAAAAGAATTTTATAATAAAATATTTATAATATCCAAAACCTAAAACAGCATAAAAGAAAAAAATACAAGTAATAACATTAACTTAAAGTTAAAGTTTGTCTATCTTATATTATGATTGATTTATTGCTTCTTTAATTAAATCAGAAGCATATTCACCTATCATAATACATGGAGCATTTGTATGCCCGGATATTGAATAAGGAATGACGCTAGCATCAGCAACCCTTAATTTTTTAATTCCATGCACTCTCAACTTATTATCAACGACTGCTCCTTTTGTAGGATATTGTCCCATTGCACAAGTTCCAATAGCATGTAAATCACTATCTGTCATCTCTTTAATACTACATAACCAAAATTCTTTAGAAAGATATTCTATATCTTTACATGCAGGAACAACAACTTTACCCAACCTACCGTTGATCTTTTTAAAAGCATCAGTTTCTAATATTTTTAAAACCAATTCAATTCCTTTATACATAGTTTCGATATCAACATTATTAGCATCAGTATAATAGTTATAATTAATTAATGGGTAATGAAACGGATTATTAGTTTTTAACTCAATTGTGCCTGTTGATTGCTCGTGCAATAAAGCTATATTTATAGTTGCAGTAGTTGCTATGTTATCTATATTTTCATTAAGAGCCCTTTCCGTTTCCTTATCAAAACCTAAACTCGATATTGTTCTGTTAGGACTTTCTAATAAAAGTTCAATATCTGCTAAGTAATGCGTATTGTTATTAGTATTGTTATTAGTATTGTAGAAACCAAGACCTAAAACATTTGATCCTAAAGTATATATTCCAGTTCCATGCAGGTAGTCATCAATATAACCCCGTACTGATTTGATAGGTATAGATGAATTTGTAAGAATATTAAGACCTACATAATTGAGACTGTCTTTAAAATTTCTACCAACTTGCAAATTTTTAATAACTTTAATGTTTTTATCAATTAGATGGTTTTTAGGTCCAATTCCTGATAACATTAACAAATGAGGTGACATAATAGTACCTGCCGATAAAATAATTTCACGTCGTGCTTTTGCTTTATAATTCATTTTGTTTTTAGAAAAATATACAGCATTGGCTGTTTTGGTTGCAGGATTAATTTTAATTTTTGTTGCATAACTATAAGAACTTAGATGCAAATTAGAGCGATTTTTTGCTGGTGTAATAAAGTCTTTTCCTGTGCTACTTCTGCGTCCATGAATTGTAGTAAATTGTGCTTGAGATACACCTAAAATATCGTTTCCGTTATAATCTGTCAAATTTATTCCCATTTCTTGATTTTCATCTAAGAATGCTTGTAGTATGTCACTGTGAAATGAACTGTATTCAACGTTTACAGGACCGCCAGATGAATGGTAATAGTCGTTCGTAAATATTTGAGAATTTTCTGACTTTTTGAAATATTTTAATACGGTTTCATAATCCCAGCCTTTATTTTCTGCTCCCCATCTATCATAATTTTTTTTCTCTCCTCTTGAATATACTTGACCATTAACAACTGACGAACCACCAAAGCCTCTACCTTTTGCAGCAGTACAAGTTTTGTTTCGCTTTCCTGTAATAAGATTAATATTATTATTGACTCATTAGTTAGTTATATTAGTACAAAGAATTCAGTAAATCCTAGCAACTATATTAAAAACTAACTAAAGTTATGTAATAAACTGACTTTTTATAAATTTTGTTGTATGAAAATATAAAAATATTTATTTATTTAATTATTGTGTTTGGTTCTGCTGACATCTAATAATAATAATAATAATAATAATAATAATAATAATAATAATAATAATAATAATAATAATAATAATAATAATAATAATAATAATAATAATAATAATAATAATAATAATAATAATAATAATAATAATAATAATAATAATAATAATAATAATAATAATAATAATAATAATAATAATAATAATAATAATAATAATAATAATAATAATAATAATAATAATAATAATAATAATAATAATAATAATAATAATAATAATAATAATAATAATAATAATAATAATAATAATAATAATAATAATAATAATAATAATAATAATAATAATAATAATAATAATAATAATAATAATAATAATAATAATAATAATAATAATAATAATAATAATAATAATAATAATAATAATAATAATAATAATAATAATAATAATAATAGGAAGTATATTATCAAAGACATTACTATAACAACGGATAAATGCAGACGATGTCATATTCAGTCAGAAACAATACAGCATGTAACATCTGGTTGTAAAATACTGACACAGACCGATTACCTGCAAAGACACAACCACGTGGCAAATATAATACATCAACATCTTGTAAAAAACACTAAGTTGCCAACAGTAGATTTACCGTATTATAAGTACATAGCAGAACCAGTACTTGAAAACAACTTGTTCAAATTGTATTATGACCGAGCAATAATAACGGATAAAACCATACATCACAATCGACCGGACTTAACACTAGTTGACAAAAGTCATAAAACTACGTATGTAATAGACATTGCCGTTCCTAATACACATAATATTGAGAAAACTTATACGGAAAAAGTTGAAAAATACACTGATCTGGCAGATGAGATACGCAGGATCTGGGGAATGGATAAAGTAATTATAGTACCATTAATTATATCAAGTACTGGCATTATTCCTCACAGCCTGCATAAATCCATAGAAACCCTAAACTTACCAGCTAACATCTACATTAAAATTCAAAAATCAGTCATTTTAAATACATGTCGAACTGTTAGGAAATTTTTAAATTAAAATATATTAAAACAAACTTATAAAGCCTCTGGTATTTACCCGGCGTTATAACTAACTGCTACCGGAATTGTCCGAGAAAACAAAATAATAATAATAATAATAATAATAATAATAATAATAATAATAATAATAATAATAATAATAATAATAATAATAATAATAATAATAATAATAATAATAATAATAATAATAATAATAATAATAATAATCCCCCTCGTGGGTACTACCTTGTCGTGGTGAGGGAGCTGAGTAACTTCTGCTCGAGCTATGCCGGCGGGAGTTTTAACTCCTGGCAGGGCCACTCATGCCGGATGGGTCAATGAGCAGAAGCCAAACCAAATGTACTCAAAGCCATTCCTGGCTACCTTCCCTATTTATCCTGTCATTTCCATTTCTACCCCTAACCTTCTTTTCCTTTCATTCCCAACCTGGCGGTAGGTAAAAAACGCACTTTTTTAGTATAATGTCTAAAAATAATTCACGCCCCCAGTCCGTGCCGTCAGTTAAATCTGACAGGGGCTTCATAATCGGCACGGATTTGGCAACTACCGGAGTGGGAGAACAATGCTCCGGTAGCGCAGTAGTCAATTGTTCGGAAGTTGGTACAACTGATCGGGTTGTGCCAGCGGATAATGCTACCCGGTCCCCTTCCGATGACAAATCGGACCCCCCAGCTTCTTCTTCGACAAAAGGGAAGAAGTCTGGCAAAGCTATTTTGTCAAAAAGTGCCAGTGATGAGAAGGCGGGACCTGTCCCTCGGTTCATCCTGGTCACTAGAGAAGAGGGCAACTTTGAAAAAGTTAGCCCCTTCTTAATAAGTAGAGCGCTGTATGGACTGATCGGTGACACCAAGTCTATCAAGAAGGTCAGAGATGGCCTTCTTGTGGAAACGGTTTCAGCCGCTCAGTCTATAAAATTTTTAAAATGTTCTCGAATTGCAGAAATGAATGTTAATGTCTCAGCCCATAAAACTTTAAACTCCTGTAAGGGCATAGTTTATTGTAGGGACTTCTTAAACTGCACGTTGGAAGAAATTGTTGAAAACATGAGTGGTCAGGGGGTAATCGACGTGCGTCGCATTTCTAGTATGCGAGACGGTAAACGCGAAGAAACCCCTAACCATATACTGACGTTTAACCGTCCACAACTTCCCACCAACGTGAAAGGGGCTTTTTATAACCTCACAGTCAGGCCATATATTCCGGCACCAATGCGTTGCTTCAAATGTCAGAAGTTTGGACACACAGCTGCTCGATGTTCCAAGGAGCAAATTTGCGCGTGTGGAAAACCTCTGCATGATGGTAGCGAATGCGAACAGCCAATTACGTGTGTCAATTGCGGAGGAGAGCACTCCGCAAGATCACGTAATTGTCCGAAATACAAAGAGGAATTTGCTATCAAAGAAATAATGACGAAAAACAAACTAACATATTTTGAAGCAAGTAAATTGGTATTAGTCTCTACACCAATTGCCGGAATATCATACGCCAAAGCAGCGACTGCATCAAAAAACTCAGTGGATGTGAACGAGCTTATAAATAAACTTTTGCCGCCCCTTATTGCTGCATTAAGCGGGCACAATCAACCTCTTGCAGCAAAAAGACCGCTTATACCGGTCATTAAACCTAATATGCCCCCACCAAAACCTCCGGGGCAACAACGGTTAAGGAAAACTTCGGTTTCTTTAACCAAAAACGTGGGGGATGTACCCCCCACACATTCTCAGGTTGGTTTTGAAACTGACCTGACCAAACTTGTTTTGGCAGAAACGCCAAAACAAATAGATATGGATCTGTTTGATCCGGGTAAACGGAAGCGGGATGACCCCTCTTCCAGCAACGGTGACGACGGATCCAGTACGGCATCAGAAGTTTCTGTTGTCGACACTGGCAGTACCAGAGGCAGAAGAAGAAGGAAACCTGGCTGGAAAAAGGGCAGATCACGCTCCCAACAGCTGTAGGCCTTCTATTATGTTTTTTAATTATGTGTTGTTATGTATCGGCACTGCAGTCCTTTACAACTGCGGTGTCATTTGTGTACTTGTATTGTCTTTTCCATTTTACGGTTCTGGCATTAAAGATTTTTTTGTCTTTGATGTCATCTGTGATATTAGTTTTAAGTTTTATTTCTTTTATGGTTCTGGCATCGGAGTCTTTTACAACTCCGATGTCATCTGTGATATTAGTTTTAAGTTTTATTTATTTTATGGTTCTGACATTGGAGTATTTTACAACTTCGATGTCATCTGTGATATTAGCTTTAAGAATGTATCTTTTGCCTTGTCTATGTCCAAACATCAAAGTCCCTTTACAACTTTGGTGTTTTATTTGTTTTGTGTTAACTTATTTTAATAGCTGTCCATCCATAACGTGTTATTTATTTCTTAATTTATTTTATTTATTTAATAGTCATCTAAAATTATGGAGACGATAGTACAGTGGAACTGCAACGGTTGCAAACGCAGCTATTGTGAGCTGAAAATGATCCTGGTAAAGCACATGCCCTTTTGCGTGTGCTTACAGGAAACGCACTTCAAGCCCCAAGAAAATTTCAATCTTCGGGGCTTTACGTGCACAAGAAGTGACGTTCTGCCGGGTGCCCGAGCCAAAGGTGGAGTCGCTATTTTTCTGAGGGAAAATTTGCCGTTTACGGAAATAACCCTCAGAACTAGACTCCAGGCAATTGCAATCCGGCTTACCATCCCGATAAAAGCCACAATATGCAACCTGTATCTTCCGGAGTTCGACTGGACTCTGGAAGATATACAAGAACTTATTTCGCAGCTTCCACAGCCCTACCTCCTGGTGGGCGATTTTAACGCCCACAATCCGCTGTGGGGTTCCCTGAGGAAAGACACGCGAGGTCGTTTGATTGAGGATTTTCTCGATCAAAGCGACGCTGTTCTCCTCAACACGGGTTCCGCCACACACTTTGGAGGTAGGGGTACAAACTTTTCGGCAATTGATCTGTCTCTATCGTCCCCACGTTTAGCCACACGTCTATCGTGGAATGTATTAGAAGACCTTCACGATAGCGATCACTTTCCCATCGTTATTAAAACCATCGTCAAACGGGTCAGACAGTCCGTCCCCCGTAGATGGTGTCTCGACCGCGCAGACTGGCAAGGTTTCCAAGCCAGTCTGGTCCCACCAGAGTCAAATGGTGAGGATGTCGAGACCGCCGTGAAGGTTTTCACTAATTGTATTGTCCGAGCAGCAGATGTGTTTGTCCCAAAGTCCAGCGGTCAGCTGGCCGGTCCGTCGGTTCCTTGGTGGAACGACAATATCCGAGTAGCTGTGGAAGAGAAAAAGAAAGCGTTTAATTGTTTTAAAAGAACTCCGACGCAGGAAAACATGATCACTTTCAAGAAGAAGCGAGCCGTTGCGCGCCGTAAAATTCTTGAAAGCAAGCAACGATCATGGGAGAGCTACGTATCGACGATCACGCCGACCACTTCGGTCGGCGAAGTGTGGAAAAAGGTGGGAGCCGTGTCGGGAAAGAAATTTCCCTCTGTGGCTCCCATCCTAATCGTCGAGGGACGCGAAGTCACCGAAGCGGCCAACATTGCAGACGCATTGGCAACTCAATTTGCGTCTGCCAGTAGCTCTCAAAATTATAGTGAGCAATTCCTGCGTCAAAAAGATCAATTAGAAACTCAGCTAAATTTCTCTTCCCCGGATTCTTTGCCCTACAACTCTTTATTTTCCTTAAAAGAGTTGGAAACGGCAATTAACGGTATGGGTACCTCCTCCGCACCGGGACCAGACGACGTGCCTTATCAGGTTATCCGGCAGCTTCCCTCCCGCATGACGGAGCGGTTGCTGGAAATCTACAACCTGATATGGGAAAGCGGCGTCTACCCGGAATGTTGGAGAGAGGCCATTATCCTGCCGTTGTTAAAGCCGGGCAAAGATCCAAACAACGTCAACAGCTACAGACCGATTTCACTTACCTGCTGTCTCAGTAAACTTTTAGAAAAAATGGTCAACAACCGTCTGGTGTGGATGCTGGAAAGTAACAATCTTTTAGCTAAATACCAGGCGGGTTTCAGACGAAATCACAGTACCGTTGACCATTTAATCTGTCTAGAAAATTCTATCCAAGACGCCTTCCTAACAAGAAAACACCTCGTAGCGGTGTTCTTCGACCTGGAGAAGGCGTATGACATGACTTGGCAATATGGAATTTTGCAGAAGCTGCACGCATGGGGATTCAGGGGCCGTATGCCTCTTTTTCTTGAATCTTTCATGCGCGATCGCAAATTTAAAGTAAGGGTGGGAAGCACTAACTCGAAGACATTATGTCTAGAGAACGGTGTTCCCCAAGGGTCGACAATCAGCGTCACCCTTTTTGCGATTGCGGTTAATGATATTGCGGCTTCGGTGGTTACACCTGTACAAAAATGCCTGTACGTCGACGACTTGGTGATCTACATGGCGGGAGATACCATCCCTGCCATAACACGTCAACTCCAGATCACCATAGACGAAGTGGACAGAGAGGCAGAGGCGAGAGGTTTTCGCTTTTCTACGACGAAAACCTCGTGCGTGCATTTTTGCCGCCTCAGAAGACCTCACCGGGACCCCGCACTTGTCTTGCGGGGTTCCAGAATCACGTGCGTCGAAACAGTCCGTTTCTTAGGGCTCGTGCTCGATAGGACCTTATCCTTTCGGGCACATATTGATGAACTGGTCACAAAGTGCAAAAAAGCCTTGAACGTGATCAAGTGCTTGGCCAACATCAACTGGGGTGCGCGGAGAGAGGTACTGTTGCGGCTGTACAAAGCTCTGGTTTTATCCAGGGTCGACTACGGCTGCGCGGTATACTCATCCGCCAGAAAATCCCGGTTGAAAGCCCTAGACGCAGTCCACAACGCAGGCATTAGATACGCCACGGGAGCATTCCGGACGAGTCCCGCACCGAGTCTTTGCTGCGAGTCGGGTGTACTCCCTCTAGCTGCTCGTCGCAGTCGCTTTGTACTCACGTACGCCGCGGCGATGCGAGCAAAGAGGGGTCACAACAACCGACTCATATTTACCGCCAACGAAACGCAGCAACGTAAATACAGACTCAGGCCTACCGTCAGTAGGCCGGTGTGCGTCCGAGCGCAGGAGCTAGAGGAGAGTCTCAACGTTAATTATCCGATGGTATTCGAGGTCGGTTCTGGCGAGTTTCCACCCTGGCTGTTGCCGAGGGTTATAACTCGTCTTGATCTGACCTCCAAGAGCAAACGAGAAACTTGCCCCGACGTTTTGAGGAGCAAGTTTCTTGAAATCGTTGCCGAATACCCAGACTCTCCGCGGTTGTATACGGACGGTTCGAAAACGGATCGGGGAGTGGGAAGTGCCTTCGTTTTAGACGGTACGGCCCATTCATGGTCTCTCCCTAAAGAAGCTTCCGTGTACACCGCAGAATTACATGCTTTGTATAAAGCCCTGCTAAACTGTGAGACGTCATCTCACAGTTCGTTCCTCCTTTGTTCCGACTCGCTGAGTGCCATCCTGAGTATACAGTCTATGTACTCGGTCGATCCGCTGGTACAGCTCGTACAAACTTCGATATTCCGCCTGGCCGGGTTTGGACAGAGAGCTATCTTTGTCTGGACACCGGGTCATGTGGGTATCGAAGGCAACGAGCTGGCCGATAAAGCCGCCCGTCAGGCGGCTGACGCGGATCCTACGGACAACGTTCCCGTAAGACCCGATGATCTCAAAGGTTACGTCGTATCGAAGGTCATCGAGGATTGGCAAAGAGTATGGAACGGCTTCGAGAGCAAATTAAAGGAAATCAAGCTCTCCGTGACGGCATGGAAGTCGCCGGTAGATCTCAACAGGAGAGAGGAGGTCGCCCTATGTCGCTTGCGCATAGGTCATACCAATTTGACCTCTTCGTATCTCCTGACCGGCGACGAACAACCAGAATGCCAAACATGTCACGACCCTCTAACGGTGAAGCACATTTTGGAGGAATGCCGAGCCTACCTTCCCCTCCGTAATCGGCTCGAGCTCCCTAACAACGTGGCGTCTATTTTATTAAATAGAGAAGAGTCCATGGGAAGGTGCGTCCAGTTCCTGAAAGACGCAGGACTCCTCAAACAGGTGTAACCAAGTTTTTGTGTTGTCTTATAATGATTTTGGTGTTAACTTATTTATTTATTTTTATTGATCAGTTTGTGTTGTTGAGTTGTTTAAAGCATCGTAGTCTTTTACAACTTCGGTGCAATCTGTGATATTAGGTTTAGTTAGTTTTTAGGGTCTGGCATCGAAGCATTTTACAGCTTCGATGTCATCTGTGATATTAAGTTAGGTTGTGATATTAGGTTAAGTTATGATATTAGGTTTAGTTACTTTAGTTTTTAGGGTCTGGCATCGAAGCATTTTACAGCTTCGGTGTCATCTGTGATACTAGGTTAGGTTAAATAGTAAGTTTTGTTTTTTTAATTTAAGCAACTGTGATATTAGATTTAGTTTTTATTTATTTATTTATTTATTTAACCATTTTAATGTGTTGTTTTGTCTCCTCAGGTCTATAACCTGAGGTTATTATTATTAAAATAAATAGCTAATGACCTTAGTAGTCGACGCTAAAACACAACAAAAAAAAAAAAAAAAAAAAAAAAAAATAATAATAATAATAATAATAATAATAATAATAATAATAATAATAATAATAATAATAATAATAATAATAATAATAATAATAATAATAATAATAATAATAATAATAATAATAATAATAATAATAATAATAATAATAATAATAATAATAATAATAATAATAATAATAATAATAATAATAATAATAATAATAATAATAATAATAATAATAATAATAATAATAATAATAATAATAATAATAATAATAATAATAATAATAATAATAATAATAATAATAATAATAATAATAATAATAATAATAATAATAATAATAATAAAAATAATAATAATAATAATAATAATAATAATAATAATAATAATAATAATAATAATAATAATAATAATAATAATAATAATAATAATAATAATAATAATAATAATAATAATAATAATAATAATAATAATAATAATAATAATAATAATAATAATAATAATCAGCTTCGGTGTCATATGTGATATTAGGTTAGGTTAAATAGTAAGTTTTGTGATATTAGTTTTTTAATTTAAGCAACTGTGATATTAGATTTAGTTTTTATTTATTTATTTATTTATTTAACCATTTTAATGTGTTGTTTTGTCTCCTCAGGTCTATAATCTGAGGTTATTATTATTAAAATAAATAGCTAATGACCTTAGTAGTCGACGCTAAAACACAACAAAAAAAAAAAAAAAAAATAATAATAATAATAATAATAATAATAATAATAATAATAATAATAATAATAATAATAATAATAATAATAATAATAATAATAATAATAATAATAATAATAATAATAATAATAATAATAATAATAATAATAATAATAATAATAATAATAATAATAATAATAATAATAATAATAATAATAATAATAATAATAATAATAATAATAATAATAATAATAATAATAATAATAATAATAATAATAATAATAATAATAATAATAATAATAATAATAATAATAATAAGGCATTCGACAGCGTACCGCATTCATGGCTGATCGAAATTTTACAAATATATAAGACGGATCCTGTTATCATAAAATTCCTAGAACAAACTATGCTTAAATGGAATACAAACCTTCGAACTAACGTAGACGGAATACATACTGCTGTTGGTAACATTCCAATAAATAGAGGAATTTTTCAAGGAGATGCCCTAAGTGCACTGTGGTTTTGTCTGTGTTTAAATCCACTATCGAAACAACTGAACAAAATGAAAGGGTACAAACTAGAAGACCTAAATGTTACCCACCTTTTGTATATGGATGATCTAAAACTATATGCAAAATCAAAGGTAGAATTGGATAAACTGCTAAAGTGGACAGACAAATTCAGTAAAGACCTAGTAATGAAATTTGGTATTGACAAATGTAAGGTGAATGCATTGGTCAATGGAAAATGGGAAGATCAGGCCCCACACAGAACAAAAGATAACCAAGAAATTAAAGGGATGAACGAGGAAGAGCTGTACAAATATCTAGGCTACCTCCAATCAAAGGGTATTGACCAAAAAGTAGCAAAGGAAGAACTACAAAACAAATTTAATAAACGGTTAGACCTTGTCCTAAAAACGGAACTAACATCTAAAAACAAAATTAAGGCACTCAACACGTATGCAATCCCTATACTCACTTACAGTTTTGGAATCATCAACTGGACACATACAGAGTTGCAAGCACTAGACCGTGTTGTTAGAACAAAATCAACCAAGAACAAAATGCACCATCCAAGGAGTGCCATGGAGCGCCTATACTTACCAAGATCTAAAGGAGGGCGTGGCTTAACTCATATTACAAACTTGCACTACTCCCAAGTCAACAACATACGTCACTATTTCCGTCAGAAAAGAACCACCAGCGATATTCATAACGCTACTGTGGGATGTGACCGAAAAATTACTCCCCTAAAACTCTACGATGAAAACTACGACGCTAAAGCCTTCATAGAAGACCCAGCATCTCTAGAAAACCAATGGGCTACCAAACCGTTACACGGTAGATATCCAGCTCTTATTAAACAACAACATATAGATAAAGAGGCTACCAACAGCTGGCTAAAAGAAGGGTATATCTTCTCTGAAACGGAAGGATTTATGCTTGGTATTCAAGACCAAGTAATTGCGACCAAATATTATCAGAAACACATAATACATGATAATAGAATCGAAAACGATAAATGCAGAATGTGTTCCGGAAAACCTGAAACTATAGATCACATCACCGGCGCATGTTCATCACTAGCCGCAACGGAATACACAAGAAGACATGATAATGTCGCAAAAATATTGCACCAACAACTATGTAAGCAGATTGATCCCGAAGTTGAAAAAGACCCCTACTACAAATATAACCCCGCAAATGTCACTGAAAATGAACTTTTTAAAATCTACTGGAATCGGGAAATAATAACAGACAAAACAATGCCGCACAATAGGCCAGATATAGTTCTAACTGACAAAACAAAGAAATATACTTACCTAATTGATATCTCCATTCCCAATGCCGCAAACCTCCAGGCTAAAAATAAAGAAAAACTAGATAAGTACTTACCTCTATCAAATGAAATACGATTGATGTGGCACCAGGATAAGGTAATTGTGATTCCCATTGTAATTGGATCAACTGGAGAGATACCAAAAGCCCTCTTTGAGAATCTGAAACTTATAGAAGTATCCGACTATATTTATAAGAAAATGCAGCGTTCTGTTATAATAGATACCTGTGGAATTGTACGCAAGGTTCTGAATGACGACTCTTAAAAATTAAATAATGTTAAATAGTAGACTACATTTAACACAACAACAAAAACGCTTACCTTTTGCAATCAACAGCCGAGGTACGCGTTACTTACCAGCTAAGCTGAAGAAACCTAAAATAATAATAATAATAAATCTTTATTCACATGCTGCACAGTTTAATACAGGTACAAAAAGTCACTTAAAAATAATACAAAACAAGTCATATAAACTATACAAAACAAATATAAAAATCACATGTAAAAACTACAATTTAAAAATATTATTATTATTCAACTAATACTAATAATGTATATACATAATTTAGTCTAAAAGATATTCGTTTACATTATAGTATACTTTTTGAATTAGGAATTCTTTGAAACGTACTTTAAAAACATTATACACAGTTATTTCTCGAATACGTTTCGGCAATTTATTATAAAATGTTATTCCTGCGTATTCTGGCGATTTTTTGTACTTACACAACTTATGAGCTTGTGGACGAATAACATGTTTGTTTCTTATGTTATGCGAGTGTACATCTTTAGATTTTGTAAATAATTCTAGGTTTTTTTTTAATAAAATTAACCGACTTGTATATATAGATGCATGGAACAGTAAGCAAATTTTTCATTTGAAATACGATTTTGCAGGTCTCACGAGATTTTATATTAAAAATAAGTCTCAACACTCTCTTTTGAAAAACAAAAATTCTGTTAATATAAGACGCATATCCCCATGTACATATATTAAAATTAATATGCGAATATATAACGCATAATACATATTTAACACAAAGGGTTTTAACTGCAAGATGGCAAAATAGCTTTTATTTAATTTTTTGCAAGTTTGGTCAATATGTAGACTCCAGTTTAAGTTTTCATCCAAAATTGAGCCAAGAAATTTTACAGAGCGACTAAGTTTGTGTTCTACATTATTATAGAACACAGAGTAACTTTGTAAGCATTTTCGAAAATGAAAGTTTATCATTACAGTTTTCTCGGAATTTGCTATTAGCCGGTTTTTACTACCATTTGTAAAACTCATCAAGTACGACTATTGATTTGTTTTTAATACATTCAACACTTTTGGATGAAATTACAATAGAAATATCGTCAGCAAACATAATAACTTTTCCTTGTGTTATAAACGAAGGCAAATCATTAATAAATAAAAGAAAGATCAGAAGGCCTAGAACAGACCCTTGCGGAACACCTAGTTTTAATTCACGTTCTTTAGTTGTTTTATCTCCCATTTTTACGACCAATTTACGCTCTAAAAGATAGGATTGGATCCATTTTGAGACTATCCCTCGAATATCTAGTGCATCTAGTTTACTCATAATAAAATCTAAGTCTACTACATCGACTGCCTTTGATAGATCAAAAAACAAACCGATTACATAATTACTAGAATCTAATTATTTATAAATACAATTCAAAAATTCGTTTGATGCAGTTTCTTCCGAATGACTAGCTCTAAAACTATGTTGGTTTTTGCAAATAATATTATGTTTATTTAAAAATGACATTATTTTGCTATATACAATCTTTTCAAAAACCTTTGATACTGTACTTAAGATAGTAATTGGACGATAATTTTCTATGAGATGAACATCATCTTTTTTGAACACAGGAGTCACTTGGCCTGTTTTTAAGATTTTTGGAAATTTGCCAATCTCCAAAGATTTATTAAATAAATAAATAAGGGAGTTTAGAACAACTGTTGTTATTGATTTTAAGATTTGTGAAGTTATGTCATCAGTTCCTGATAAGTTTTTATTAGATTATTAATAGTTTTTAATAGTTCAGTTTTGTCTACAGGTTTCAAATACATGCTATGTTTTATGTGCAACATCAAAGTGCAACCAGCACTATATTTTGATTTAGTGCTATATTTTACATTAATTTTATCAAAAGCAACAATAGAAAAAAAATCTGCAAATAATTCGGCAACTTCAGCCTGTTTACTTATAAGTTGATTATCACTTTTTAGTTCGATGTTATTAGTTTTATTTATAGACCTTCCTGAATTATAATTTATTTGTTTCCATATTTCTTTAATTGTTTAGACAAATTAAACAGTAAAATATATAATTAGTACTTACCTAAACAACAATTAGTTTGTGGAATACTATTAAATCCCCAGTTATAAAAACTGTTAAGAGTATACATATTCATTTCAGGAATATCTGTAAAGTTGTTTTCAAAACCTCCGGCTTCTATTACTAGTATTGACATGTTTGATAATTCTGATAGTCGATTGGCAATTACTGATCCTGCAGAACCTGAACCTATGATAATATATTCAAATGTTCCATAATCTACAAAAAAAAACATGTGTTTTATAAGAAGTTATTAAAACTATATACTATTTTTTGCATTGTGTTTTTGTTTACTGCAAGTAAAATTAAAAAAGGTTTTTTTTATAATTTACACAAAATAAACGTTTATCAAAAACTTTAGTAAATTGCATATAGACGTAAAATTAACAAGTAGTACTAGACCTTTTACCAAAAAAAAGTTAACTGAATCAACAGTCAAACTGAAAGATAAAAATGCCTGGCCCAAATATACCTAGTAGTAATATTAAAGTAGCCAATAAAGGAAAAAGTTGCAAAATTGGTGTTATTGCCAAAAGGTAACAGAAGTGTAAAAAAATACCAGCAAAACTTTTTAAGTAATAATTTTAATAATAATAGTTTATTTTTATGCCAGTTGGCCTTGAAAAGTATTTACATTACATTTTACAATAATTTTACAATAATTTATATAAAATGCAAAACTTTTTAAGTAAGTTCAAAATTATTTAAAGACAAAGATAACGCATAAAATTATGAAAGAAAATAAAGAACTACCAGGTTAGGTTCCAAAGGAGTAGAATAACTATAAAAGAAAGTTTTATATAAAAATATAAAAATAATATAAAATTTAAAAAATTTATATGATAAGTTTTGATCAATTTACCTTAGAGTTTAAAAACAGAAGTTTTATTGTTATTTTTCTGATTAACTGTGCAATAACATTATAATTTTGTTGTGCAAATCAGTTGATTAATTCATCATATAAATTATAATACGCCTTAAGTTTGTCAGCAGGGCGGTTTTCAACAATTTCTAATACGGTAGAGTAATCGGACTCATAAAAAAGGTTTGTCTTTTTGTCATATTACTCAACAAATTGGCAAAAGTGTCAGTACAATAATTTCATGTTGACGTAGATCAAAATACAGGAACAATAACGGAGATTACAACATACACACTACACAGCGTGAATGTTGGGCTTTTTGGCTTGTTGTTTTGCAAGACTAGTTTTCAACAACAACAACAGCAATTAGAAGTGTCTAAAGGAGTTTAAGTAATAACAATATAAAGAAAACAATAACTGAATCAACAAAAACTGCAAATAGTTTTGATGATTATTTTTCTTCAATAACGGAAATTTAACAAGCACTTTGGAAACAACATATCAGATACCTGCACAATATCTCCTTATAAAGAACATTTATTTTACCTAATGCCAGTAACCAAAAGAAAAATTTATAATGTTATTATTGCCTTAAGATACAATGCAAGCCCAGATAATGATAAAGTAAGCCAATACATAATTAAAAGTGTGGCAAATGTTACCTGTACATTACATTATAAACTTGTCATTTAGTACAGAAAAATATTCTGATAATTTAAAAACATCAAAAATTGTGCCAGTCTACAAAAAAAGTGACAAAACCGATAAAGGTAATTATGGCCCTATAGCATTACTTAATGTATTCTCTAAAGTATTTGAAATAATCATAGTACTACTACAAAACTACATTTAGCACTTTTATATAATTAACAAAACCCATCATAAATTTCCCCAAAAAAATATTTTACGGTAATAGCAAGCGTAGACCTGATAGAAAAAATATTAAAGTATGTTGATGCGCGCAAGTGCGTTGCAAATCTATTCTATAACTTTTTGCGCGCGTTTGATACCGTTGAAGTGAAGTTCGTACGTGACAAACTTGTTGTTCTTGAAATTTGTGGTACTATGTTAGAACTGATAGTCTGTTTTAACTATCCAAAAACTATTTGTGCAAATTGGGCAAAGCGCTTCCAAAATATGTCATTTAAACAAAAGTGTAGTACAAGAATCAACTATACTTGTAGTCTCAGAATTGTATATTTACGATTTGAGTAAATTTATTAGCTCAGGACTTTGCTAATAATACCGCTAAAGTTATTAGTGCAGAAAGCCAAGACAATTTTTTTGCTTAAAGTAAATATAGTGAACAGACAGTAATTGATGCAATAAAAACAATTTAATTTTCAATGCTGATAAAACCACTTTAATCCAATTTTATAATTGTAACCTTTTAACTATCTTGGTAGTTTTATAGATGAAAAACTAAGGTGGGAGAAGCAGGTTGATCATGTAACTTGTAAGTAACATTGCGCATATTATGCCAATATAATACTAAACGGCAAATTTTTATTAAAATCAGAAATTGATATGTATTATGCTCTTGTATACTCGCACTTAACATACTAGTATGGGACAGAAGCGACATAACCACAGAGTGTAGAAACCAAACTCAAATTATTAAGCTTATATTTGGTATAAAAAACTAAGTCGTGCCAAAAAATATTCACTTAGAATAACATACTTACTGTTATAAGTGTCTATATATTTGCTTCGTTTATGTAAATGTGACCTTAATAAAAATTTTATATATTTTTTAATCTATCTAGTAACGTATTTAAATTTTTAATGCATGCCCTGTTTTGCGTGATATAACCTCATCATCAGTTTTTTTAAATAGATCACCCAATACTCAAATTAAAAATAAAATATATATGTAAAAATGAACAACGAAAGGGATGAATATGTTATATCTTAAAAAACTAGATAAATAAATTTACTCTATAAATTTATTTTATTTCTATGCTCTAGAAAACAATTACTTGAGTATCAATTCCAAAATTCAAATCTATATGTTGATAAACAATAAAGTTATTTGCAAAATTAAGTCAACGCGTTGCTTGCATGTAGCGCTCCGGCAGATTTTAGCGAGTCCTATAGAAGACGACTAAGTGTGCATTGTTATAGACGTATTATAGTAAATATTAATATTATTCGGTGCTATTTTCTATGCACATTGCTAGAAGTAAGCAAAATATATACTGTTAATTAAAGATTTTTGTGTTACTTTACTTTACAAAATTTTTCATTATTTATATATATATGTAAAAATTGTCAAAATTTTCAAAATAAAAAAAAAATTAAATTTTTTTTTTGGCGTATTTTATAACCAGTTTGTAGTCGAAATGCCTTCAAGGGGCATGCACGGGGTTAAAATGATGAATGATAAATGTCAACCAAAATGGTCACTTTACGTCTTTAAAAAGCTACCTCCAATCTGGAAAACTGGATAGACAAATGGCATTTCAAAATGACCCTAGAAAAAACAAAGTTGTTCTTTTCACACGGCGTTGGTCACTCATTCTTGATGAGAATAACTCTTTAACAAGTTTCAATAGCTCTACACCTCGACTATCAGACCGATGATCCCGTATGCTTCTTCCATTTGGAAAACAGCTGCAAACAACTATTTCATTAGTTTTGAGGTTTTCTAAAGCAAGACTTTGCGGATTAGAGCTCCATGGTTTGTTCAAAACTTGGATATTCAAAATAACTTCAAAATTCTTCTACTACAACAACACATTGAAGCTTTTATCAAAAAGTACTTCAAAAACTTTAAGGTTTACTTATGTCCCAATCTGGCAAAATTTGCTAAACCAGATTGAAAAGAATTAGTCCACAAACAACCAGTAGATTCAATAGTAAGTGGGTAAAATCACATCTCAAAAAAACCTATGAACCGTAAAATTTCAAACTTTTAGGCATTTACAGTTGGGTGGGGTTTAGTAGATTTATATTTTATAAACTCAGTAATGTGTTTGTAACAATAAATTTGTGATAAAAACATAATAAATTGTTTTATTATTTTATAAACATAAATGATCACAACCATCAATTATATTTAATAACAAGAAACTACAAGAAATTACCCTATTAACAGCATTGATCAAAATTGACGTAGAAAACTCATTTATAAGATAAAAAACACCCAGAAAACTTGTTTTTATCTACAATTTTTTTAGCAATTTTACATTTACTATATAAAATGTATCAAAATGACACAACACAATTATTTTAAGCATACAATTTGCTCTACAATCACGTTAGCTATCTGAAATATATTAAAATTTACAACAAAAGTTTATTTACAGCATGAAAAACGCACAAAAAGTTTATGTTTAAAAGAAAATTCTCTTGGAAATGACAATTACTACATAAAATATATCAAAATTGTCACTAAAAGCATAAAATTGATTCTAATATTACGTTTATCACATAAAATGTTTCTAAATTAATGCATAAAGCCAGGTTTACTATTTAAATTATATCAAATTTAAAATCGGAAGACTGCTTTATAGAATGATTTTAATTATATGGTAAATAAATAAAATTATATATTAAAGAATTGTATTTATTTTCCATATATCAAATTTTCTACAAAAAAACTCTATGTAAAATCAAGTTTACTACATAAAATTGGTCAAAATTAACGGATTTTTTTTACGAGCATGGAAAACGCGCATAAGTGTATTAGTAAAAAATGCCCTAAAACCATGTTTACCACATAAAATTGGTCAAAATTGACGCAGAAAACCTGTAAATAACAGCATTAAAAACTCGCAGAAAACTCATTTTTAACAAATTTTTTTTATAAAATTGCGTTTACTACATAAAATATTTCAAAACAACTACAAAAAACTTAGTTTTAACGCTTTAAAAATGCTGAAAACATATTATATTTGTTTATAAAACCATAAAATTGCACAAAAATATATTTTCAGTATAAATTTGCTCTACATAATTTTTTTTAATATTGGCGCACAAAAACCATTTGTGTATTAAAATGTACTTTAAAAAACAAAAAACAATTATAAACTAAAAACTGTGCAAAATACTTACTAGTAGCATAAAAATTGCTTGAATATTACGTCCATCAATTGAAGTTCAACAAAATTTAGAAAAAAACCTTATTGAAAACATAGGTTTGCCTTAATTTTCTTTCAAATTGTGCAATAAGAACTCTTATAAAAATTGCTCAGAAAAGGATAAAAATGATTGGAAATTACGTTAACTAGATAAAATTGATCAAAATTGATTCAGAAAATTTGTATAACATACTATTCACTGTAAAAACTTAAATTTTACAGAAAAGATATTAACAAAAAAAATAGTTAAAAGACTCATTCATCCAGTGACTTAAAGCGAGCGTTTTTTTTTATGTTTGGGCTCCAGGTAGTGCAATTTAATACTAAACGTCCGCATTAATTTGTATCATTTAGTATTTATGCAATTGCCATTTTGCGGGTTAAACAATTTTAAATCGTCAAATTGTTTAACGTTTTATCAATGTGCTCTTTCCATCTTGTTCTCCTGACCTAATAACTTGTGGTTTTTATTGTAAGATTTTCTAATATGACTATAAAAACAAACCACAAATACTGAAAGAGTAGAAGGAGGCCATCCGCTTTAAATTCCAAAGAATTGAGCAGCAAATTAAAAGTGATGTTATTTTTTGCACTTACATTAACAAATAGCATTTTGTAACAAAGATTTTAATGTTAATAAAAAAAATCACGTCAAATTAACCGAGTACTTATTATTTAAAAACCATGCGGTTCTTCTGAAACACGCTGTACATACAAAACTAAAACTGGTTTTGCAAATTTGATACAACTATAATTGCTTATTGACAAATAGCAAACAAAATTAATTTTGCTACACAATTGAGTTATATAGCTTACGACATGACACAAATGTAAATACAAACAAAACATTATATAAGGTGTCCAAGAAGTAGAAACAAATTTGAATTTGGCGCTATTTTGTTCTGTGACGATTGGCAGCCGTGAGTTTTTTATGTTTGTTATCTGATAACCTTTCCATTAGTAGCCTGATTACTTTTGTTTAGTGAGCATTGTTGTTTGATGCTTATTTTTGTCATGAAGCAGATGTCAACTAAGCAACGTATTCAAGGGATAAAAAGTTATTACAAAATCAGTGAAAGTCCCACGGCAACCGTTTGTGAATTGCGTGAGATATCATAATCCAGAGTTTGTAAGTTAATCCGAAAATTTGAGACCACAGGTTCTGCTTCAAATGTTAAGTCTGTTTGAACATAGAAAACATTGGTGTCGTTCGTGATAATGCAACCGTAAACTCCAGAAAATCGGTTTGCCTACAAGCCCAACAAATAAATTTATCACCAAGTTCACTGCATATAATTCTTTTAAAAGATCTAAAAATGCATGCGTTCAAGATTCAACTTACACAAGAGTTGAAGCCTGCAGATCATGGAAAGAGACATCAATTTTCTCAGTGGGTATAGGCTTGACAAGCAGAAAACAATACCTTAACAAAAAGAATAATTTTTACAGATGAGGCGCACTTCTACATCAGTAGATTTGTCAATAAGCAAAACTGCAGAATTTAGGGTCCGACAATCCGCGAGTGACTGTAAAAAATGAGATGCATCTACAACGCACGATTGTGTGGTGTGGGTTCTCGACAAAAAGAGTGATTGGCCCGTACTTTTTTGAAAATAACAAAGGAGTTGTCGTTACTGTGAACGGCGACCGTTACGGAAACATGTTTTTTGATTGGTTTTTTCCAGTTGTGGATGAAAATGACAACTTTTGGTTTCAACAAGATAGTGCAACATGTCACACATCCCGTGAAATAATTGCCCTGTTAAATGAAAGTTTTCTCAAAAAAATTATCTTTTTGCGTGGCAACCAGAAATGACTTGCCATATCATGCGATCTTACACCTTGTGACTTTTTTTGTGAAAGTTTGTAAAATCAAAACTGTACGTAAACAAACCACAAACAATATACCAATTAAAAGAAAAAAATCAAAGACTTATTAGCAGCATCCCACCAGATGTTTGTGAACGCGTTATCGAAAACTTCAATAAACGCATTGCTCATTGCCGCGCGGCCTTGGGTGCTTATATGGAAAATATAATTTTTCGTACTTAAATGGGAAATGTTACTTAATATGTTTGTAAAAAAATTACATTTGCAATAAATTCTATAGCAATTTAATATTTGTCCCTACTTCCTGGACACCTTTTACAAGTAATAAAATATTTTTCAATAAAAAGTTTCATTTTAAATAAACAGCTGTCAATTTTAAAGCTGTTATCTTTATTTGACAAGCAAAAACTACGCTATTATTAAAAATGGAACGATACACGCTTCAACAATGCATTGAAATTTATAAAATTCACTACAAAAATGGTGAAAATTTTTCAGTCACAGTTTGCAAATCTAAAGCACTTTTTGGTCGTAAAGCACCTCTTCAGCCGGCAATAGTAAACCTGGTGAAAAAATTTGAACTGTTGGGACAACTTTGTAATGTAAAGAATTGAAACCGTGTGCATCGCTCAAGAACACAAAAGATTATTGCTGATGTAGCCCGTAGTGTTGAAGAAAACCCAGGTTTGTCGATTCCTTGTCGATTGGAATTAGACATTCCATAAACGACACTACACCGTATTTTGCATAAAGATTTAAGTCTTAAGGCTTTTAAAGTTCAGTTAACACAAGAACTCAAGCCGGTCGATCACCATAAACGTTGTATGTTTGCTGATTGGGTTCTTCAAATGCATCAAAATAATCCGGAGTTTCATCAAAACCATCTTTAGTGATGAGGCCCATTTTCACCTTGGAGGCTACGTTAATAAGCAGAACTGTCGCATTTGGAGCTCAAAAAATCCAAGAATGATTGTTGAAAAGTGTTTGCATTCTCAACGTGCCACTGTTTGGTGCGGTTTTTGGGCTGGCGGAGTGATTGGACCATACTTTTTCAAAAATGAGATTGGTGCAACTGTTACGATAAATGGATGGCGCTACTGAGCTATGATAAATGATTTTTTATGGCCGAAATTGAAAGATATTGATGTGGACGACGTTTATTTTCAGCAAGACGGCGCTACGTGTCACACAAGCAACAAAACAACGCAAACGCAATTTTGCAAGAAAAGTTTCTTGACCGTGTTATTTCTCAAGATGGTGATCACAATTGGCCACCGAGATCTTGTGATTTAACACCTTTAGACTTTTTTCTTTAGGGCCATGTAAAAGATAAAGTCTATGCCAATGCTCCCACAATCAATTCAATACCTTAAAGATGGAATTCGTGAAGTTATCGAGGACATACTGCCGCAAATGTGCAAACTGGTCATGGAAAATTTTATGAAAAAAATGTATTGCAACCGTAACCGTGGCGGCCATTTGACTGATACCTTTCAATTATTAATGGCATACTTTCCTCTTTACAATGAAATAAACATTTATTGATGTCTTTTAAAAAATACCCGTTTTATTTTTGCTAAATTTGCTAAAGGGAAAGTCTACATTCTACGATTATTGGCAATTTTACAAGACACATTTATTAATTTTAAAACAATAAATGCATCGCATACAACTAATAATTGCAAAACAACAGATTAAATATTATATTTTTAGAACAGGCGCAAAAACTTTTTTAACGCTGGAGAATTTCTTTGTTTGTCCATCACAAGCCGCTTAGATGGCGCTAGCAGTAACAAATAATATAATATAGAAGGAACACTTGATTGAGACAACGGAGACGAGCCTCGGGTGGGCATTCGACAATATTCGTGATATATTCGTCTACAATGCGTACGTCTAAGATATTGCAACGCGTGCCTTGCTTCGTTTTTATTAAAATTATTATTTTACATATTATAATTTTAACAAAAAATAAAACATGTTTCTGGTCAATGTTTAAACTTTAAAACAAAATAGGAATTGATTGAAAGGTAAAAAAATGTTGTGTATTGCTACTACTACTTCATAGATAAGTTGTGCAATTAATTTATCTATGAAGTATTATAGACCTTTTAAAAGTTCATATGTTATTACATTCGTAAGCACAACAGAACTTTGCCATTTTATACATAATAATAATTGCAAAAAACACTATAAATGTGTGTCTGACTACGTGCGCTAGACGTAACAAAAATATTCGGTCTACCACACCGTTTAAAAAAAAAACAAGATAAAATCGTACCAAGACTCACTCACGGGTAAGAAAGTAAACAAAGTTTTATTTATAAATATATTTGATAATATATTTATATCATTTATATTATACTATTTAATAGTGCTTTTGTGTAAGCTGTGAGTTTTGTGGTAAAAAATAGTGGCAAGAAAAAGTCTGTCGGTTCTAGAAGTAATAAAACTAGACTGTATAAAATGACAATAAAGCAAAGCAGGAATCTTGTGTTAAATTACAAAGTAATTCTCAAGATGATGATATCAACAGGCAACACAATAATTCAGTTGAAGACTTTATTTTTGAAAGTTTGTGTTTACCAACAGAACATATAGTTGAGAGGTGATATAAAACTTATATGTAATAGGTTTGCTTTTGCAAGAATACCAAACTCGGTGCAAAATCGGTCAACTCATATATATAATATATAAATAAACAACTTTGATTACTGATTACTAAATAAATAAATTTCAAATTAAATATCGATAGCTGCAATTATGGCCTCGCTAGTTCATGTTCTTTTATGTTGATTATAATTTGTATTTTAATTTATTATACTGGGTCATTAGTCAACATTACTGGAACACCTAATTAATTCTTCAACCGTAAAATATTTCAAAAAAGTTTTTAAACAAATTTGTTTAATTTTAACTAAAAATATTTTCAATATATATAAATATATAAATAGATCACCCCATATATTTATACATTTTTTGATTCTAATACCTGTATTTTTTGCAATTTTTTTTTTATATATAATATACCATTTTTTAGTTTACATCCTACTTACTTTGAATTAATCTTAAAACTAATCTTAGAACTAAAAAATGTAAAAATATACATTGTTTATTTTGTTATAGAAATTTGGATTATTTATTTATTTTTTAAATAGAACACCTTGTATACTTTTACTTTTTTTAATGATTTAATTATTTTTTTGTTATTTCGTTTTGATGTTGTTTTTTTTTTATTTGTTAGGATAAAATAAATGTGTATGTTTGTGGAGAAATGTTCTTTATTTGAAGTTTACGAGTTTGCTTGTACATAACTCAAAAATGGTGCATTATATGTATAAAAAAAATAATCTTAAAATCAATAAATGTAAAAATATACAGGGTGTTTTATTTGAAAAAAAAAAGTTTACCAAATTTCTACAAAAAAATGAATGTATATTAATAATATTTTTAATCAATAGTTTCTTTAAAACCAAACAACAATCTTTTTTTAAAATTTTTTACGGTTAGAAAATTATTTAGGTGATCCGGTAATTTTGACTGACCCTGTATAAATAGTATATGAATAAATAAATAAATTGTTTATTTTAAATTCTACATATTTATGGAGGTTATGATTATAATATTTATAATTTGCAATCTTGTTTTGGCAAGAGACAATTTTAAATTCGTCAACAGTCAATGCTGACGCATGCATCATACATAATATGAAACAATCATGTCTGAAAAGATGCCTTGATGCAAAATTACTTGCAATCGCATTGTCAATCTACCTAAGCTAGCATTCCCAAATTTGTACAGGTGGAAATTTGAAAATTGACTCAGAAATTAGACTTGGTCTTCATAGCGTTGTAATATTAAAATGTGCTGCTTGAGAAAACACACAAAATTCAAACAGAAAAATAGTTCCCAGACCAACAAAATATCAATAAAGCACTTATTGACACTTCTGCTGTCTTGGCCACTATGTCAATTGGTAGTACATTTAAACATACAAAAAAATTTGTAAGTGTGATGAATGAATTATTGCCCTATCGTCCGCAAACTGAGCAAGAATGGTTCCATTAGTGATTGCCGGGATATCTCCAACATAGATATTATATAGAACAGGTGATAGTATCGAGTCTTGAGAAACACCGGCTGTCATAGGTTTAACTGAAGAAAAAGTGTTAAGATGAAGGTGTTTTGCTCGATATAGTTTGGCTATCAGGCCATCGTGCCATACCTTATCGAACGCTTTCTCTATGTTGAAGAAAACGGCTCCGGTTGACTTTTTGTTGTTAAATCTTTTGGAAATGTGATCTGCCACTCTTGCCAGTTGGTGAATGGAAGAGTGTTGTTTCCTAAAGCCGTGCTGATGGTTTGAAATTGCTTGTTTAATTTCACTGTAGTTGTTTAAGTGAATAAGTATAATTTTGTCTGCTATTTTGCTCAGAGTTGGTAGCAAGCTTATTGGACGGTAATTCTGGGGAAGCGATTTTGGCCAGTTTGGCTTTGAAAATACAACAATTATGGCATGTTTTTATTTTTGTGGGAAATATCCTTGTCTTAAAATGCTATTTATGATGTTAGTGAAACCTACTATGGCTTTCCTTGGTAGGTTTTTCAGTGCCGCATTTGAGATATTATCATATTCGGGAGCATTTTTAAAATTAGTGTATTTAATTGCCTTAGCCACTTCCAAAGGGTTCGTAAAAGGTATTGATTTGTCTTTGGTGTTGTTTTCATAATACTCTAGCTCTCTTTCCACATCTTCCATTATGTCAACAATTAAGATGTTGTATGCCGGACTAAATTGGTCTTCTGGAGACAAAGCAATAGCTTCGGTTTTTTCTAATATGGTGTGAGCTAAGCTATTTTGACCGTGGATAGTAGGAATGGTCTTGTGCTTTTTTCTTAGACATTTAGATATGTTTCAGGTTTTGAGCATTTTGTCTTCTGTTTGCTGAAAATAGGTTGTGCCACTGTTGGTTCTTGAATAATTTTATTTCATCTTTTACTTTGTTTTCCAATCTGTTTTAAGTATGAAGGAAGTCCAAGTAGGTTGTTATCTTTTATGATGGTATTGTTAGTAGCTTTATCTTGAGCAGTTTGAATAGAGGAAGTTAGGTTTTTGACAATTGCGTTTATATCCAGTGTGAAAGAGATTTTTCTAAACGGGCCAAAATTATTTTCAACAAACAGATGAAACTGTTTCCAGTTTGTTTCCTTTTCAGTTGTGTTCAGTTTTCTTACAAAAGTTTCAATTATTGTTAATAGGACAGAAAGGTGGTCTGAATCTATTTTGTTGTATACTTCAGAAGTGGTGGCGTTGTGTATGCTTTTTGACAAGGCAATGTCAAGTATGTCGGGCGGGTGACTTACATGGCTATAATACGTTAGTGCAGTTAGACTGTGCATGGATAGGTTGTTTTGATCTATAAATTTAATTAGAATCTTGCCTTTGGTATTTGTGGCGCGGAAGTTCTATGCTAAGTGTTTGAAGTTGAGGTCACCTCCGATAAGAGTGGGAATATTATTTTCAAAAATCATTTTTAAATCATTTACTATTAGTAGTTTTGTTGATGGTTGATACACCAAAAGAATTTTGATTTTTCCGATACGGGAAAGGTTAATGATTACCCTGGTCGCTTCCAAGTTGGTAAAGTTTGGAATTTCAATTTCTAAATGGTCTATTGTTCTCTTGACAATTATAGCTTTGCTACAGCCTTGGTTTATTCTGTCGTTTTTATATATATTGAAGTTGGGAAAATTTTGGGTGGTCTCTGGGTTTTATCCCGGTTTTTGATAATTATATCAATGTCGTGTTCCGAAATAAATAATTTAAGTTGTTTGGGATATTTAGCATTGCAGTTGGTATTCAGTGTTCTATTGATATAATATTATTTTGTGCTTCCATTATTGGTGTTGATTTTTGAGAAGAACGACCAAGATCAGTTTTAGTAAATATTTGTTGTTGCTGCTACTATTGATGGAATTTGTGAGTTCTGATTTGAGATTGAATTTCACTTTGATGGACGGTGCTGATTGTTGTTGCGGCTGCACAGCTTTTGCGTATGACGTAAGTTGTGAGCGTGGTTACATAATTAACTTTTTCCAAAAGTTGCCCTTTAGGTTTTGCTTTTATTTTTATTTTCTGGTAAACCGGACATCTTTTGTAGGTCGCGGGGTGGTTACCACTGCAGTTGGCACAGAAAGTTTTTTTCCTATTTGCAGAGGTAAGATGGCATTGTGCTGATGAATGGTTCTTGGCGCATCTAACACACACCCAATTGTTGGTGCACATTGATGCAGAGTGTCCACAGGCTTGACAGCGATGGCAATGAGCCGGTTTGCCAGACTTAAACTTAACCTTAACTTTGAGGCCCAAAATTTTGGTTAAATTCAAAATTTCGTTGCTTCTGTCGTTTTTATTTAATTGTATGTACAATTTATTGTAGGTTCTTGTTTGGTTATGCAACTTGGAGATTGCATTTACATCATATCCTTTTACCTCCAGCGCTTTGCTCATCTTCTCGCAGAAAACATCATCTGGTACGTAATGCACAAAAAGTGTAATATATAGCTGTGCAGAAGTTAGTAGTCTTGTAACTGATTTGGAACAATGGTTATACCACATATTTAATCACCATGACAACTGTAAGAAACTATGTTGGAAATATCACTTTTGCTGATATCTCCAGCATAAGAATTAAATCAAGCCAAAACAAGTGTCCTCTTCAGATTCATTTAAAGTGCTATAACAAATAATCAAGCATAATTGTTCATAAATATTGTGGCACAATTTAATATAGAAAAAACGATCAACATAACAAGTAGAGGATCATATTATACTAGAACTTATTTACAATAAAGGTTTTATGCACCTAGTCTTTAAAAATATTTTAAATTATATAAAAAAAGACAAACTAAATACAAAAAAAAAATTGCCATAACCTCATGTTGGTAAATAAACCAAAAACGCGTAAAGCAATAAATAAACAGACCAATGGCTGAACAACCATTAATAGCTCAAGCTGAAATAAACACAGAATGTTATTAAATATTGGATAGCTTGCAAATTACACCGGATGTTTAACATTTGATCAGCGTTGATACTGAAGGACAATTTATATATAGGTCCCAAAGAATGTTTAGGTAAACGGCTTCAAATTTTGGTTTAGCCTGTATAAGCCGAGAATGGACGTCATGCCATACATTAATAAAACCAATTTTGAATCTTCAAAATTATTATTCCGATGCTGTGCAATATGGAAAAGTAATGGAATCCGTTGCTATTTGCCAAAGAAACTGAGTTGAAAGTGTGTTCAAGGCATTCATAGGCATTAATTATGGGTTTCTTGAAGTTTCATGGCCATGAGTCAAGTGTACGGAATGAAAATTTGTTTTTGTTCAAACCACTAAAAATGACTATACTATACTCTTCATTTGTAGAAACGCCATAATTACTTTCAAGTACACTGAATTTTTTAATTAATGTTATAACTAATTGAAACAATTACTTAAAAAAAAAAACTATTTATCACGTTTATTATTTTTGTTACGTTACTAATTCTGACTCTGCTAGAGTTTTTAATATATTAGCAATGTTTTTGAATGAAATATAAGCCTGATAAAGACTTTGCAATTATTTCACTTTTATTTTAATGATTTGTCAAAAAACAACAGTTAATAGTAATTAAATTATATATTTTTTTTAATATTTTTGGATACAAGGTCAACTGCACATTGCAAATAAGAAAATGTGTTATTTTGTAGTATTTATCAATGAATCAAAAAATGTATTAAAAAAACAACCAAGAAAAAAAAAGAATAGTAAATAGTGAATATACATATTAATATATAAAACATAATTTTTTTGGTGTACATAATCTTATTATTTATACCTCTTTATTTTGCATTTAAACATCAAAAGATATATAAATAAAAACGGTTTATAAAGATGACCCGTCTCAAGAGACTAAAATGCTGGACAATTATTGTTTTTTTATTTGATCTGTATTTGCAAAAACTGAATCTAGAATTTAATTAGCATAAAGCATAAAGCATAAAGCATAAAAATAATAAAACAATTTACTATGTATTTAATCACAAATTTATTCTTACTATTATAATTCGTAAGATTAAATTTGTGGTAAAAATTATAGTAAATTGTTTTATTATTTTCATAAACATGAATTATCACGTAGATCACAACTTTCAATTATATTAAAAAAATACTATATTGCAATAAGGCGATCAGATTTAGAGTAAAAAGAAAAATTTAAAAATTAAATACAGACGATTTTATTATCTTATAAATGCAATAACGTATTTAATACTAATTTAATCAGTATTTTTTAATATAAATATTTTTAAATTATAAAATAAAACAAAATAAAGATTTTGGCTTTTAAATTACCTTTTGATATTTATCTACCTTATTAAAAAATGTTGTTATCAACTTTGATAGATTATGTTTTTTAAATATTTAAAACATTTTTTATAGGTTTGTTCCAACCGACACCAAACGCGGTTTGGGACCGTCAGGATTGTGCGCAGTTGAACTTTCGCGTTCCAACCGTACACAAACCATGACTCTGACTAGAAGTCGGGCGTTCCAACCTGACCCCAAATCGTCCGCAACCAAGTTGTGGACCGTCAGAAACAGTCAGCGATCAGAAGCATGTATTAAAAATCCGGAACCGTCCCAGTCATGCGCAGAGAGTAAAAATGTTGCCGCTATTGAAATTATTGAAATTGAAATACCTCCTGCAGCATCTACCAGAATTAATTTAATTAGTAGAATTTAAATTTAATGATAATAACAGTAATTTATTTATCTGAAACTTAATTATAGTTTTAGTGAAAAACAAAGGAATAAAGTTCATTGTAAAATAGTTTTTTAAAGATGAGTAACTGTTTAACTATATATTTATTTGTATAAAAATAGTAATAGAATAATGTGATACACAACGTCAGATGTGATATGTTAAACAATTTTAGTTTTTAATATTTGTTTACATTACATAACCTCACTTTTTAAAACTGTTTGAATTTAATATAATTGATGGTTGCGACCTCTACTACGTGATAATTCATGTTAATGAAATAATAAAACAATTTATCACAAATTTGTGATAAAAAAACGTAGTAAATTGTTTTATTAATTCATGTTTGAATTTAGTCAAAAACTTGGTTGTGGCGCGTTCCAACCGGCAAGCAATTTGTGTTCAGTTTGGGGTCAGTACAAAGTCGGCGTTTGCGCAAAAATAATCCATGTATTAGTCGCAACCAGTTTGCAAACTGCCGAGCGATGTCGGTTGGAACAAACCTTATAACTTTTATAGTTTAGGCCCTCGATTATAGTTTGCCAAAGATTCCCCTCTTGAGAATTCCTATCACTCTCAGCGCCCTGACCCGCTGCGCGCCGCACGAAACAGCCAATCGTAAAAATCATTTTGATATATGTGCAGATATGGGATTATTAAACAGCACCTGTCCTTGTTGGAACGCTAGCTATCTTCTACAGGGGTCACTTCACCACCCGAATGAAATAATGTGTGCGTAATTGTATTAATGAATGTCTATCTATCATACCGTTTCTAGGGGACATCTACTACAATAACGTTGAACTTCTTAGTCAAGAAAAATAAAGTACATCGCGGCGCCATTTTTAAACTAACATTGGTTCTTATGGGACAAAACGCCATCCAACTCAATATCCAATCGATACGATTTCTGTCATAACATATTTTATATGTTGAACTACATACAATATTCTATGTCTTTATGCTTTGACTTAAAGATTTGCAGTTTAACGAGTATAAAAATAATGAAGCATTAAATAATAACTTCCCTTTTTAAAAATTAATTGAGAAGAAACAACTTATCGGATTATATTTTTAAAAGTTTGAGGACACAGGTTGGACTTTCTTCTATATTGTGTAAAAATTTTATTCAATTATATTTAAGCGTTTTCTTGCTGTGTTTTCTCCTGTAAACCCTTATAATAGCGTAACTATTCTCCAGCCGTAATCTAGGTAAAAACGTAACACAATAAAGTTTTTAAACACAAAAGCTACAGTTAAACGTTATTAAAAAAAAAATGTGAATTTAAATGTGTGATAAAATGAGACATATTTTTGCCATTTTTTTTTTAAATAAATTTAAGAAAAAAAAAATTCAACTTTGGTAATGATGTACATACGTGTGTTTGATGTATGGATTCAACAGTAAATTTTTATAAAAAAATAAAAACGGTTAAATTTTAATTTTTAAGCACATTTACCTCACAGTTTGCTTACGTGTATAAAAATTGTATTTTTTTGCAAAAAAAGTTGTGTGAACTTTTTAACTTATTTTTTTGATAAGTTGAACACTTTGATCTTAATTTATGTCATACAAATAATATTATTAATGTTTTTTTTTGTATCAAATTAATTGTTGAAACTATTGCAAGACCATCAATAGTATATCCAGCATTATTTACATTTAGGCTATAGCTAAATTAAATCTGAACTTAATTATGAATCACTTTGTATAATTAATCAAGCTTTTCTATTTGACAGCTTTTTTTATCTGTTAACAATGATTTGTTTTGTAAACATCCGTGAGCACATAATTTAAACTGACAATAAGCTATAGACAAATATTATACTGCTTGTATTGTTATCATAAATCAAATAAATTATCATTTTTAATACATTACCTTTTACTTTGCTGCTACTAGTATAATTTTCGGCATTTGTTGGATTTTTATAACTACTTGATGCTTCAATTTCATCAGTAATCAAATTTTCAAAATAACTGATTTCTTCTTCTGAAACATTTTGACAATTTGTTACGGAAAATAATAATGATGAGTATATTATTATTATTGCTAAGTACTTCATTGCGTTGTAACATGTAATAACATAAATAATTATAACATTATCATGTGGTATATATAATATAAAAAAATAACTAGGCGAGTAAACATCGATTGTAATACCAGTAGGTATGTAAATTATCAGAATTTTAAAGTAAACAAAGTATTTCTAGAATACTATCAGATATATTATATTGCCGTGTAATTAAAAACAAAATGTTAAAAAACATTATATTTTAATAATTATAATGTTTATTTTTAACTATAAAAAATAAGTCAAAGATTTTTATTGAATATAAGAGCTTAAAAGCCGCTATCTTAAATTCTAGCATTTTAACGAAACTAGCAACTTTGGCGTCATTCCTATTTCTACATATAGTTGGAAAATTGATTAACTTTTTTAGCAGTACATTCAGAAATTAACAGAGTATATTTGGTCAAAGTATTTTAGTAAAATTATAGTTAAAAATAGCTGAAAAAAAATCAAATTAAATGCATTTAATGCTATTTGCATATAAAATTTGGTTTTAATATTTTTATAAAACATAATTTGATACATTCTGGATATACTGGTAAAAAATTAAATTGATTATCAAATTATATGTAGAAATAGGAGTGTATATAAACCCATTCAGACGCGGATCCTTTCAAGCACCTGCTTGTCATATATGCGGGAACCTAGTTTTATCATAATTAGTTTTCATTATTGAACATATATTAATCTACGTCACTGTATTTGCAAAATTATCCAATTGGCTGTATTCAATGCCGTGTCTTTTTGCATACGGAATCTGAAATATTTAATGTACCTGTAAAACTCTTCCTCAATCATTTGACAGAAAGCAACACTCAAGTATTTTTGGGTTTTAAAGATTAAAGGAAATGCAAAATAGGGATTTTAAGTGAAATTTGTAATTGTTCAAAATCGTATTCAATAAATGCTGTCCGTCCCCCTTAGATGGTGTCTCGACCGCGCAGACTGGCAAGGTTTCTAAACCAGTCTGGTCCCACCAGAGTCAAATGATATGGGTGTCAAGACCGCCGTGAAGGTTTTTACTAATTGTATCGTTCAAGCAGCAGAAGTGTTTATTCCAAAGTCCAGCAGTTAGCTGGCCGGTCCGTCAGTTCATTAGTAGAACGACGATATTTAAATAGCTGTGGAAGAAAAGAAAAAAGTTTTTAATTGTTTCAAAAAAACTCTGACGAAGGAAAACATGATCGCTTTCAAGAAAAAACACGCCATTGCGTCCCGCACAACTATTAAAAGCAAGCAACGATAATGAGAGAGCTACGTGTCGACTACTTTGGTTGGCAAAGTGTGGAAAGATGGAAGCCGTATTGGGAAAAAAAATTCTGTAGCTCCTATTCTAATCGTCAACAGACGCAAAGTCACTAAAGCGACCAACATTGCAGACGCATTTGCAACTCAATTTGCGTCTGCCAGTAGCTCTCAAATCTATAGTGAAAAATTCCTGCGTCAAAAAGAACAGTTAGAAGCTTCTTATCCGCAAAAGAGTTGAAAACGCCAATTAACGGTATGGGTACCTCATCTGCACCGGTACCAGACGACGTGCTTTATCAGATTATCTAGCAACTTTCCTCCCGCTTGATAAAACGTTTAAAAAAAAAACACTTTGTAGCAGTGTTTTTTGACCTGAAGAAGGCGTATGACATAACTTGGCAATATGGAATTTTGCAGAAGCTGCACGCATGGGAATTCAGAGACCGTATCTCACATTTAAAGTAAAGGTGAGAACCACTAACTCAAAGACAAAATGTTTAGAAAACGGTGTTCTTCAAGAGTTAACAATTAGCGTCACTCTTTTTGCGATTGCGGTAAATAATATTGGAGCATCTGTGGTTACACCTGTAATGAAATGCCTGTACGTCGACAATTTGGTGATCTACATGGCCAAAGATACCATCCCAGCCATAACACGTCAACTCCAGATCACCATAGACAAAGTGGACAGAGAGGCATAGGCAAGAGGTTTTTGCTTCTCTACGACAAAAACTTTGTGGGTGCATTTTTGCCGACTCAAAAGACTTCACTGAAACCCCGCGTTTGTCTTGCAAGGTTCCAGAATCACGTGCTTTAAAAGTCCGTTTCTTAAAGCTCGTGCTTAATAGAACCTTATCCTTTCATGCACATATTGATAAATAGATCACAAAGTGCAAAAAAGCTTGAACACAATCAAGTGCTTGGCCAACATCAACTAAGGAGCGCGGAGAAAAATACTGTTGCGGCTAAATAAAGCCTGGTTTTGTCCAGGATTGACTAGAGCTGCGCGGTATACTCATCTGCTAGAAAAAACCGGTTGAAAGCCTTAGACGCAGTCCACAACGCAAGCATTAGATACGCCACGGGAGCATTTCGGACGAGTCCTGCACCAAGTCTTTAATGCGAGTCCGGTGTACCTTCTTTAGCCGCTTGTTGTAGTCGCTTTGTTCTCACGTACGCCGCGGCAATGCAATTGTATACGGACGGTTCAAAAACGGATTGAGGTGCGGCATTACATGCATTGCATAAAGCCCTGCTAAACTGTGAGACGTCATTTTACAGCTCATTCCTTCTTTGTTCCGACTCGTTGAGTGCTATTCTGAGTATACAGTCTATGTGTGTCCATTTTTCATCTGGGGATCGGCAACCAAATATACATTTTGGACCTGAAACGATTAAGGTAGTTAATAGTTTTCAACTTAATTGGAACTATTTAATTGTTAAGTTAATTAATAGTTTAATTATCAGATATGTTAGGGATTAAGTGAAGTTAATTAATTAGTTGCTTACCTGTCGATATTGATGATTAATTGCTGGATTACATCTGATATCGATAGTTAGCCGATCTTGGATTCCGCTAACTTCCTTCTACCAATGTAACATCTGGAAAAATAGAATTGTTATTAGTTGATTATAATTATTATTAGTGGGAATTATAATTAGAAATTGTTTAGTGTCAATAAGTCGGATTATCAACCAATTTTGTTGTTATTATTAGTTTAGGTTATGTGAGTTATTATAAGTTCACATCTTAGTTGAATCTTAGTTATTGGGGGAATTAATTTTATTATTGCTTAATTAATGTCTACTTACCATTATCTGATATTTAATCCGTTATTGTGCACATACACAGGCACTGTCACTTCACTGTCAGTGTTGTTGTCAAACGCCATATTGATTGGGCGGCGTGAAGTTGCTGGGACAGGGCGTGGTTGGCAATCCTGTGTACTGATGAAAGGGTGACAGCATTCACTTGGTTGTTGCGAATAATTTAATTGCGCATCACTTTCTCGCGAATCGTGGTCCGTCTTCATATAGAGCAAGTGGAATAAATCCATGGCCATCCGAGCCGATTAACTGCTCTAGAAGTTTTTTGTGGGTGCACAATTTATTGTGGAGGATTTGGTTTCCTACCAAATTAATATTTTGTGAAAAGTTTGGTTAAATGCAAATGTGCAACCCAACGCTTGATGCGGATTATTGACCCCACGTGGACCACGCGCGAACACTACGAAGCCGCACAACAACTTAGGTAGGATTAAAGTTTAAGGTAAAGAGACATTAATTAATTTTAGTTTGTGGTTATAGGCTTCGAATTCACATTTATCTTCAGATTAAATGTCAATCTGATTGCTTCATCCTCCATACTCTATACTGCTGTATGCTTGAGTGAGCTGGTCAAGCAAAAATGAATAGGAGTGGATAGGAATTATTATCCGACTTGGGAAATGGTTAGAAACAGTCGAGATCTAACGACTATTAATCAGGAGCTGTGACAACTGGATCTGGTTGGAAGAAGCTGTCCGTCCCTTGGATTTGTATTATGTTATATGTGTATTTTGTCGAATATCAGGTTCAATTTCAATTAATTATTAACCAGTTAGCCAGGTTTTCTTCACTATTTTACTATTGTATTAACCGTCATATTTTAACTGGCAACTGAAGGTAAATTCATTTATTTCATATTCAAATCGATGATTCAATTGAGCATCGGGCAACATAAATAGTTGCTAACATCCATGTTTGTGAACCAAGGTTCACATGAACTTAAGTATAGCTTTAAGCATTTTAAAATTTTAATTCAATTTTAAAAGTAGAATTCTAAAGTACAATTTTATTGTTAAGACGTTGAAGTATCTGTGTCGGGTTAAATCATTTTATTACAGGGTCTTGTGCAGGGATAGCGCTATTCCGGACATAACGACAGTGAGTATTAACCATCTTATAATTTACTTTTATGTATACCTTTACCCAGATAATTCAAGTCTGATATTTTGCAAATTGTGTTGTACTCAACAAATATTGATTTTGAACGGTGTATTATTATATCGAATTTTTGTTTGAAGCGCTATTGCCATTACTTTATTGGCTTTGCAAGTGTGCTTGATTTTGGATCTTTTTGCGATTCGACTATTGTTGACTATTATTATAATGTTTGTGTACAACCTCTCTAACAATATTAATAACATTTAGTCATTGACATAGATTTTTTTTATTATCATTGAAGCGGAATCTTTCTAATAATTATATATATTTTTTAATTTAGAGTTATAATCTAATAAATATTAGATAACTTGGCTTTTTTTTTTCTTTTCTTAACATCCATATATGGTATCGGGTTCTACCTATTAGGAGGTGTGATCAATAACATACAGGGTGGACTTCAAAAGAGATCCCGTGGCGCTCACTCTTTACCACCCCCGTCTACACTGAGCTACGGCGACAAGAGAAGCCCTGTCCTCCTCCTACTCAATAAAGAAGAAAAGAAATATAGTAGGCCAAAGGGAGCGTGACATATGTTCTTGGTCGATCCGCTGGTCCAGCTTGTTTAAGCTTTGATAATCTACCTGGCCGGGTTTGGACAGAGAGTTATTTTTGAGTGAACACCGGTTTGTGTGGTTATTGACGGCAACGAGCTAGCCGATATAACTGCCCGTCAGGCGGCTGACGCGGATCTCAAAAAATACGTCATATCTAAGGTCATCGAGGATTGGCAAAGTGTATGGAACGGCTTCAAGAGCAAATTAAAAGAAATCAAGCTCTCCGTGATGGCATAGAAGAAGTTGTCCTATGTTGCTTGCGCATAAGTCATACCAGTTTAACCTTTTTGTATCTCCTGACCGGCGACAAACAACCAGTCAGCCAAACATATCACGACCCTCTAACGGTAAAGCACATTTTGAAAAAATGCCGAGCCTACCTTCCCCACCGTAATTGTCTCGAGCTCCCTAACAACGTGGCGTCTATTTTATTAAATAGAAAAAAATTCCATGAAAAGGTGCGTTCAGTGTTTGAAAGACGCAGGACTCCTCAAACAGATGTAACCAAGTTTTTGTGTTGTCTTGTAATGATTTTGGTGTTAATTAATTAATTTATTTTTATTGATGAGTTTGTGTTGTTGAGTTGTTTAAAGCATTGTATTTTTACAACTTTGATGCAATCTGTGACATTAGGTTTAGTTAGTTTTTAGGGTGGCACCAAACATTTTACAGCTTCGATGTCATCTGTGATATTAGGTTTAATTAGTTTTTAGGATGGCATGAAAGCTTTTTACAGCTTCGGTGTCATCTGTGATATTGGGATAGGTTAATGTATAGATACTAGCATCAAAATCTTTTACAACTTTGGTGTCAGTAGGTTTTGTGATATTAGTTTTAAATTAAGTTTTTAATTTAAACAACTGTGATATTAGATTTAGTATTTATTTATTTATTTATTTAACCATTTTAATGTGTTGTTTTGTCTCTTTAGGTCGACAATCTGAAGTTATTATTATTAAATTAAATAGCTAGTGACCTTAGTAGCCGACGCTAAAATACAAAAAAAAAATAAAAAAATGATATCTGTTTGATTGAGCGAATTTTAATGTTATAAGTTCTGCAATTGTCGCACAGAAAAAAAATATAATTTTAAATTATTATTTGTTTTTTATTAAAAAATGTTTTTTCTTTGAGTTTTTGCTTTTTGAATTGTAAATAAACAAAAAAAATATTTTAATGCTGCTTGCTTGGTTAAAAAAGTTGAAGTTAAAAAAGTTTGGGAAAAAGCCTCAATGATCAATACTACTCGTAAAAACCCGTTAAAACATCTCAATTGGTAAAACACTTACAACATTGTTTAAATATATATATAAATATAATAAAACTTTGGGCTTTTAAACGTTTTGTCATATTAGTAAAAACATCCAATCAAACCGTCACAACAAAAATAGATTGGGTGCTGACTACATCCTCTAGCACATCTTGGACTTTAATATAACTCAGCAAAAAAAAAATGAATGATGACCAAAACATTTTTATCAACAAAAACTTTTTTGATTTAAATTGAGAAAACGGCAAACAACATTGTTATTAACCAGCATTTTGTCTATGTTGTTTAATTCCAGAATCTAGAAAACAAAAACTAGTTTGACACAAAAATGGGTTAATACTAGGCCATAGAACACCATTTAACCACTAACAAAATAGCAACATTTAGTTAACAATTACAACAATTAAGACAAAAAACCGTCTGAATTACGCTAACAACCTTATCTGGAATCAGCACCAAAACAGCCAGAAAAAAAAAAAAATAAAAAAAATATTCTGCCAAATTGCTTAAAGAACGTTTTCTTTGCAGTAAAGTAAACAACCTTTATAAAATAAAAGTTGACGCAACCTCTAATAAAACAAACTAACTCTTCTAGTTAAATTGACAAATTTAAGAGAAGCACAAACACAATCTTTTACTACAAAAACTTTACAATACAGTTAAAAAAAAAACAACCAATTTTGATATTGCTACCCTAATGTTAAACCGGAAAGTGGTTTAGTTTGGTAAAGCGCCTAACTCAAATCTCGGCGCATAAATTGTCGCAGGTTTGAGCCGGAGTTCTGGCAGCGTATTTTTAAGAATTTTAAGAAATTATAACATTTATCAATTCAGGACATTACTCTTATACATAGTTAATGTCTATGTAACAATAATTACACTTAATATAAGAGTGTAAGTGGACCAGATACTAGACCTCAATATTTACACTAATATGTATTGATTACCTATGTATTTGTTTTTCCCAGTTGTAGTCTAAATTTTTTTTTATAAAGTTGATTAATGTTTTGCTTATTAAGTTATTTGTAGATCTGATTGAATTTATTTTTAAATTTATTTGGCTTACTTGTAACAACATGTTTAATAAGAGTAATACCAATTTTCTTACTGCATTTGAAGATATATTATCTACTAAAACTACATCTTTTGATCAACATTTTTGTATTGGCAATTTTAATTGTAACATGCTTGTTGCAGAAAAACAAAGCTTAGATTAACGATGTAATAAATAATAGATCTAAACTTAAAACAGATTATCAACGAACCGAAACAAATGACTAAAAAAGTAATAGAAAAACAAATAACATATATAAGACATATAAATACTAAAAACATTTTAACATCTACACAAACTGGATTTAGACCAGGTAATGGCTGCGCCACTGTTTTGTCAAATATTGTCAACAATGTTTTAACATCTAACGACAATAAAAAAGTAAAGTTACTAGCACTAATTTATTATTCAAAAGCGATTGATTTAATCTTTCATTTAATATAATTGATTGATGTGACCTCTACTAAGTAATAATTCATGTTAATAAAATAATAAAACAATTTACTACAGACAGCAAAAAGTAAATGTTACAAACTTAACATCTGAAACATTAAGTCATTAAGTGTAACTAAAGGTGTGCCCCAACAATCTATATTGGGTCCATTGCTCTATATAATATATACAACTAATATATTTAACTATTTTAAATTAAAAGTACAATTTATATGCTGATGATACCCAAATATACATCCCCTGAGAGTGTGGATAGAGTAAAAATGTGGTAATGTCTGAGTGAAATAGGTATTAGCAAGCATCTGGTAAGAAGAATGGAAGATGTATATGCAGAAACGCTGAGCAGAGTATGTGTAAACGGTAGAATGAGTGAACTTTTGTGAACAACAAAAAGTGTGAGACTGTGATGCCTAGTCAGTCCTAGTTTTTTGCTGCATATATTGCAAACGTAGAAAAAAAGCTAAGTCTTGCACAAGCAGGTGAAGCCAAAGTGAGTAAAAGTGAAAGTAAGCTCGTTAGTATAAGTAGATGGTAATTGTGGTAAAAAAGCAAAAGAAATGAAAGAACTGATTAAATGTTTAGAAAAATACTTCAGAAAGAAAGAGTTAAGAGTGAATGTTGATAAAACAAAAATTATGATGTTTAAAAAAAAAAAACATTCAAAATAAGTTTGGAAATGGGAGTGACAAAATATTAAAGAAGTAAAACCATTCATCTATTTAGAGTATTATTTAGTGCTAATAACAGCAAAAATGAACACATACAAAATTTAACAAGAAAAGTAAACAAAGTGGCAGGACAAGTGTAAGGAATAAGTGAAAGATAAATTAAATGTATAAAAATAAAGGAGATAATGTTTGATAGTCTAGTTAGAAGTATGATGCTTTATGGGTCAGAAATTTGAAAATGGAAAAAACAGAATAAATTAGGATGAGTACTAAGATTAAACCAAAAAACCACAGCATACATTGTATTAGAGAAAGTAAAAAAAGATAAAATAAAAGTGGAAATAAAAAAAAAGAGCAGAAATGAATTCAAAATTCTGCAAAAATGTCTAAAAAAAATGAACAAAAGGTATAAAAGAATAAGAATAGAAAAAAATTATATTATATAATGGAAAAGGATATGATTGAAAGGAAGTAGAAAGAACAAGAAATAGTGGAAGAGTTGTATGGAAAAAAATAACGATGCGTGATAGGGATGTAGAAATGCAAGAAAGAAGAACAAAAGTGAATGAATCAAGGCACAATGAGAAGTATGCATTTATTATGGAAAATAATATCAAAAACACCTTAATAATTCAAAATACACAAAATCAGAAAAAAAGATACTAGCAAGATTTAGATGTGAACATGAAGAAAAGGTTTGCAAATTTTGAATAAATGAGGAAAGCAAAACGTGCAGAATGTGTGAAAAAGTCAATAAAACAATAGAACATATGTTAAAAGAATGTATTGAGAAAAAAAAGAACAAATAGAAAGAAAAAATGTGTTAAAAGAAGATGGAAGAGAAATAGTGTGAATGAAAAGCATCGTCATTAAAAAAAAAGGAAATTGACAAAGATTGTTGATTACATAGTGTAATTTGTAGATTGTTATAAATTATGTTAAGATAAGTTTTATTAAAAAAGAATTTCAATTAAATTATGTATAAATAATTGTAACATGTAAATACTTTTCAAGGCCAAATAACAAAAAAAAAACTTTTATTACCCAAATATATGCTACTTCTAACATCGATAATGTAAAAACTCTAATGAATAATTTGCAAATTAATTTAACCCTGCTAATAAATATTTCAACAAACCACTTTCTGCATATAAACCCAAATAAATTATGTATGCTAGCATTTGGGAAAAAAAAGCTAAGAAATAAAATTTTACAAAAAAACGTACAACTAAAAGTAAATGATAAATCATTAGTAGTAGTAGATTCTGCTAAAAAATTTAATTACAAGCTAAGATTTAGAGAATACGTAAACAAGATAATAAAACAAGCTTTTGCAAACTTAAAAATGCTTTATTGTAATAGGTTATATTTGAAGGTTTAAAAACCATGTTATGTCAGTTACTAGTCTTATAACACCTTATTTTTTGTAATACTGTATATCACAGATGTATTACTGAGAACGACGTTAAAAACTACAGTAAGTACAAAATTGCTGCTTGCGCTTTATATTTGGCATTTGCAAATCTCAACCAGTAAACCACAAAATTAGAACTTAACTAAATTAGTTAAATCTAAAAAATGCAATTATTAATAATATGATTGCAATGTAAAATGATTTATTCTGCTTTTTTGACAATAAAAAACTTTATTATTATTGTTATTTTTTTTTCTTGCTAGTTTAATTGCTTTTTAATGAGTGGATATGCAGGTTGACCAAGGATATACACATTTATTCCTAACGACTGCCTAAAAAAATCTAGTAATATTAGCAGTGTCAAGTAGTACGGCCTTTTGCATTGCTTTCAGATTGTATATGTCTATTTCAAGCTTTTCTAGCATTTTTTTGTGTATTGTAGTACTACTTTAGTTGCTAATAATACAATTACTTTTACCTTGTCCTGCTTCTATATTTTTTAATTTCATGTCAGGTCTTAATATTTTTCAATTTTTTCGGAAATTTTCTTGTTTATACTATTACTTGATAGAATAACGATGTTTATAAAGAATGTAAAACTTTTTTTAATTTTTAATGATAATATCTGGACTATTGTTCATTATAATTTTGTCTGTCTGGACTGGTAGATCCCATAGTAAGGTGTATTCTTTAGTTTCTATAGTTGGTTTTGCCTTATATAAGTAGTATGGTTCTTTGCGGTCATTTATCTTAAGCGTTTTGTTTGCCAGATCTTGATGAATTATAACCGCTACTTTGTTGTGTCTAAATAGATGTTTAGTAGGAACTAAAGTTTTGAATTCAGTTATTATATGCGTTATAGACTCGCATTGTTTTTTGCATTTTCTGTATCGGTTGTCTATATTTTCTTTTAGAATATATTTGCATTATCTTGCCTTTGGTTTCGGGTATTAAATAGCCTCGCTCAAGCCATTTATTTGTCCACTTCAATTTATATCCTTGTTGTAAATTTGATAATAGTGTTTACAATGTAGTTGTTTTTCTTGCTATTCTCTATTCCATTCCTTGTTCTTATCATTACAATTTTTGTGTACATCAACTGCGTTACCAAGTTTTAGAGGTGTGTAGTTAATCTCTAGTTGTCTTAGAGTTGCGAGTAGCGTATTGTCAGTATCTGAGCTAAAATATGTTTGCAGTTGGATAATTTGTTCATAGTGTAATTATTTGATGTTAAGTATACTTCTTCCTTTTTTATGTCTTGATAAGTTGACTTGCTAGAGGCACGTTCTAAGATAATGCATGTTGAATTTGATTAGTATTGTTCGTTTTTTTTTTATCTAAGTTTTTCAAATCTGTATCTGACTATTTAATTATTCTAAAAGAGTAAGTTAGAGATGGTATATACGTGTTAATTGCTTTTATGATGTTTTTTCCATTTAATGTAGTTTTAATTATTGTGTTGAGGAGAGATTCATATTTATTGCTAAATTGTTGTTGCATTACACTATTGTCTGTTTTTGTGTTTTGTAACGTTTTTAGGTATTTGTATGTCTCTTCTCCCATGGCACGGATTGTTGTATCATCATTTATTAAGATGTTTTCAGTTTCAAACTATTGACCTTTTTCTATGTGGATGGTTTTACATTTTTCGATCCCAAATGTCATATGTATGTCTGTGCTTATTTTATGCAAAAGTTTTGTGGTCTGTACTACAGGGTGGGCGAGAATGACCGAAGATTGCGATGTAGGCAACCAAATATACACTTATTGTAAATATTAAAAAAAACATATCCCTAAACTGCTCTTGACCATTACTATAGGCGTAACACAAATTTTGTTCTTGTGGTAATTAATAAACAATTAAAAATATATACAAAGTACATAATAAATAATAATGAATTATTTTAAAACTTTAAATAAATTTCAATGATTAAAAATAATATTTGATTAATTAAATACAATTAAAATAAACCGTTTCTATTTTTTAATTGACAACTTAACCATTATGTTAAATAACAAATGTTTATTTTTGTAGGGTTAATCATTATTAAAAAAATAATACTCAGTATAAACATAAGAATAATAACATCAGGTAATTGTACTAGATTATGAATTAAATTATTAAATTATATGAATAATGGTGTGCAAGAACAAAAAAATTATTTATGACAACGCTAACAATTAAAATAAATACATAATGCACAACTTTGAACTATTTTAAAACTTTATTTAAAAAAAAAAACAACAATTTCAATGATTATACATATAATATACAAATAAATAATAAAATGTTTCTATGTTTTAATTAACAAAATTACCATTATGAAAAGTTGCAAATGTTTATTTTTATTTGGTTAATTATTAATAAAAAAATATTAATACTCAGTATTTAAGATAATAATAATAGGCAATTGTAGAAAATTGTGAAATGAACTATTAAATTATATGTACACTACAGTATACACAAAAACAGAATGTTTCTATAGTAAAGATTTATTATCCTAGTAGAACAATCAATAAATATGGCACAGGTAGTACTCTCATCAATCGTACCTGAATCAATTTAATAAAGTTTTATAAAAAAATATAGGTTTATTTATTTTTTAATTGAGTATAAAATAGGGATTGAAAACATCCACAAAGCTTCATCGGTAAAAATATTTTATTCATTTTTTCATCATGATTTATATTGTAAACCTCCTCTTCAATTACAATGAACAGCCTGTCGGGTGGTTTCTTCTAACAGATGCATAATTTTTTTTGTAATTCACAACCTTTTTTTAAGAAATTCCTGAGACCAAAAAGAGTACGACCAGGTGCCATCCTTATTGATAGTTTCACTGCGACTATAAAATTACTCTATTCTTGTATAAACATTATTGTACATATAACTTAAATATCCAATTCATAGTATGCATAACACATAATTCACATTATTTCAAATTTGCACTGCACTTTCAATTTATGATTTATTATTAAATTGACTTAAACATATTTTTAATTAACATTAACCTTAAACAATGACTATTATATAATTTAAATATTCAATTACCCCTTCTGTTCAATCACAGTTTGTGCATAACACACTTCACACTATTTAAAAATCATTTGATACTTCACAATTCACATTTTATTATAGTAAATTAACCTTTACATTATTTTTAATAATTATAAAAAGTGACGAACGTCTATAAAAATTGACGTTTATTCTGGTGACTTTTAGGATTATTTTTTTTAAGGGCAACTGGTTGACAAACTGGTACACACTAAAATTACTAAAAAATTTCCCAGGAATATTTGAAAATCCTCGGTCATTCTCGCCTACCCTGTAGTTGGTTTCTATTTCCTGCATATATTTTTAAATTATCCATATAGAGTAGGTGATTAATTTTTGTGTTTTGATTGAATTTGTATCTATATTTAATTTGGTTGAGCGTACGGGATATTGGGTTTAAAACTAAACAAAACCAGAGAGCGCTAACAGAATCTACTTGGAATATACTCTTACTTATTTATTTTAATAGGTTTGGTCTGTACTGATTTCCAATCGAGTTTTTCAAGTATTCATAGTTTTGTCTACAAATTTTATTATTTGCTGGTTGATTTTTTGTTTAGATGTAATTATTCTATTTTTATTTATGTGTTAATTTATTTTGTATGTGATAATATTTGTTAATATTTTGTATATGGTAGGTGAGCAGGTAATAGGCCAATAATTTTCGACATTTTCTGTATTTATGTTATTTTTTTCTGTTAAGAATGATGTACTTTGTTAGAAAAATTTATTATTTTATTTAGTAGGTTAGCAATGTATATATGAGTTATAAATTTTTTTTTGTACCAGAAATTCTGCATTTTGTCGGGTCCTGGGGCTTTCTAGTTTTGTGTGTTATTAACTGTATTTGTGACATCTAGTTCAGTTACATGCATATCTGGCATTTTGCTTATACCTGCTTAGTTGCCTTCTTCTTTCTTAATCCAGCTTGCAATTTTATGATGTTCTACAGGCAATGACTATATACTTTTCCAGAACTCTTCAGCGTCTTTAGTGTTTGGTATCTGGGTTGCTTTATCATTTTTCCTTTCTAATTGTATGTAAAATCAACGTTCATTATTTTCAAACATTATATTCTGTTTTTTCTTTTTTGCAGATGTATTATACCTTTGTAACCTATAGCCCATAGAAGTTAGTTTTTGCATTTGAAGTTCAAGTAGTGTTAGATATTCGGTTTGGTGCTGCTTTGTATTTAATGGAGTATTAGATTGTAAATGTATAGTTAATTGTCCAATATTTTCCCTTAATTTTCTATTTTTTTTTCTAGCTTGATTTTCCATGGTAGTTGTAGCAGTGATATGTATTTTGATGATATTGTTTTTGCATCACATTATATTAGACATGATTTCTTCTAAAGAGCTTTTTGTTGTTAGATTTTCTTTTATAATTTTATTTATATGGTTTATATACTAGTTTGTATTTATCGTATTAGTTGCATTGCTTGAGTCTTGTTTGTTTATATTTTTTGTATGTTCAATACTTGTGTTTTGAGTGTCATTGTTGATGTGTTCTTAATTTTCATTTTCTATTATTTCAATTGTTTTACTGTTAGTTTAAAAAAAATTTGCCACTTTTTCTTTTAAAATATTGAGTTTTGGTTTAGTTAGTATATTGTTTTTAATAATTGATCTTTTTTGATCTGCTATTTGCTCTGCACTTAGATCTTTTAGCTCTGCACTTAGATCATTTAGCTCTGCATGGTTGTTAGCAATATATTCGTGTAATTTTCGGGGGTACCTTATTGTATCTGTTTCGTTATGTGTGGTAATATAGTATAAGCGCATTATTATTTTGTTGAGACAAGGTGTTCATGGAAACTGTAGGTCTTAGTTGTTTCCAACAATAATTTGTAAAAAGCATCGCTTATTTGGTAGAAGTTTGCTTCCCGCGCTTTTATCACCGACAATTTGCATGCTGTCATATTCGGCACCGGCTTCAGATATGTCCATTATCCAATTAAAAAAAATCTCCATTATTATTATTGCTTCTTTTTTTTAATTTTTTTAATTTTTTTTACAGGCATTACCTTAGGAGTTATTTATTGGACGGGTACGAGACCATGTTCAATAAATAGTGTTATAGAAAAACCTAACGATGTTACATGTTTTTAATATCACAGCCTTATTTTATTATTTTTATTATTATTATTATTATTAATAAGGTTTTAAAAAAAATCAAAGTTCAAGTTGTTCTTAACTTCTAGGGCGGTCTAACTAAAAGTTAAACAAATTCATTAAAACATCTAGACTTAGCAACTGTGTCAAATTTAACTGTATACACATACAGGGTCATTATAAAAGTTTGGGATTATGTAACCATGTACGTTTGTGCCACTTTAGTGAAATAGTAAATTCAAGTTTGTTGTGCGTAAATACAGTTGAAGTTAAACTGTCAAAACAAAGTAAATAGTTTGGTGCACAATTAAAAAAAAAACGGTTTATTTAAAGTAATTACATAATTCCAGACATTTATAAAGACTCTGTAAAAAACTTAATTATTTTTTGCAATTTTCAACATTAGAACATTTACAATAAGTATTAAAGAATGGAGATGAAAAGTATCATTTATTGGTCATTGTATTATATTAAATAGTAATGTAACTAAATACATACTACTTTATATATTCTGTATCCAGAATAATAAGCAAAAACAACAAAAAAAGTACACAATTAAAACAAATGTTTATTAGTTTATTAAGTATTGAAGTACGTAGTCAACTTAAAGTTAAAAATAACATGTTTTATATTATGATTAATTCATTGCTTCTTTAATCAGATCAGAAGCATATTCACCAATCATAATACATGGAGCATATATATGTCCAGATAATGTATAAGGAATAATGCTAGCATCAGCAACTCTTAATTTTTTAATTCCATGCACCCTTAACTTATTATCTACAACTGCTCCTTTTGTAGGATATTGTCCCATTGCACAAGTTCCGATGGCATGTAAATCACTATCTGTCATCTCTTTAATACTACATAACCAAAATTCTTTAGACAAATATTTTTTATCTTTACAAGCAGGAACAACAACCTTACCCAATCTACCATTAATCTTTTTAAATGCATCAGTTTCTAATATTTTCAATGCCAATTGAATTCCTTTATACATAGTTTCAATATCAATATTATTAGCATCAGTATAATAATTATAATTAATTAATGGGTAATCAAAAGGGTTATTACTTTTTAATTCAATTGTGCCTGTTGATTGCTCGTGCAATAAAGCAATATTTATGGCTGCAGTAGTTTCTATGTTATCTATATTTTCATTAAGCGCTTTTTGCGTTTCTTCATCAAAACCTAAACTTTTTATTGTTCTGTTAGGACTTACTAATACAAGTTCAATATCTGCCAAATAATGTGAATTGTTATTAGTATTGTAGAAACCAAGAGCTAAAGCTTTAGCTCCTAACGTATATATTCCAGTGCCATGTAGGTAGTCATCAATATACCCCCGTAATGATTTGATTGGTATAGATGAATTTGTTAGAATATTTAAACCTACATAATTAAGATGATCTTTAAAATTTCTACCAACTTGTAAATCTTTGATAACCATAATTCTTTTTTCAAGTAGATGTTTTTTAGGGCCAACTCCTGATAACATTAATAAATGAGGTGACATAATAGTACCCGCTGATAAAATAATTTCACGTCGAGCTTTGGTTTTATAATTCATTTTATTTTTAGAAAAATAAACAGCATCGGCTGTTTTGGTTAAAGGATTTATTTCAATTTTTGTCGCATAACTATAAGAACTTAAATGCAATTTAGAGCGATTTTGTACTGGCCTAATAAAATACTTTCCTGTGCTACCTCTACGTCCGTGAATTGTAGTAAATTGTACTTTAGATACACCTAAAATATCTTTTCCGTTATAATCTGTCAAATTTATTCCCAATTCTTGATTTCCATCTAAAAATGCTTGTTGTATATCACTGTGAAAAAAACTATTTTCAACGTTTACAGGACCGCCAGTTGAATGATAATAGTCATTAGTGAATATTTGGGAATTTTCTGATTTTTTGAAATATTTTAATACGGTTTTATAATCCCAGCCTTTATTTTCTGCACCCCATGTATCATAATTTCTTTTCTCTCCTCTGGAATATCCTTGACCATTAACAATTGAAGAACCTCCAAAGCCTCTACCTCTTGCAGCGGAACAAGTATTGTTTGGTTTGCCTGTAATATTGTTATAATTAATATTGACTGATTAGTGAGTAATGTTAATTTTTACAAGTATAAAAACTTAATTTAATACTTTAGATTCAGTTTACCCTAAAAATTATTTGGAACAGTATGCCAATATAATATGTGGAAATGATGTTTTAATAATTTTGGTGATTGCAAATATTCATTTACGTCATTGACAAATTGCAATATATAAAATTCTACTGAAAAACTGTTTTTTTAATAATAAATATTATAATTAGTACTTACCTAAACAACAATTTGTTTGAGGAATGCTTTTAAATCCCCAGTTATAGCAGCTGTTAAGAGTATAGATATTCATTTCGGGAATATCTGTAAAGTTGTTCTCGAAACCTCCGGCTTCTATTACTAGTATTGATATAGTTGGTATTTCTGATAGTCGATTAGCTATTACCGATCCTGAAGAACCTGAACCTATGATAATATAATCAAATGTTCCATAATCTACAAAATAAAACAAGTTATTTTCAAACAAGAGTTAGCTGAAATATATTATAATCTAAAAATTAAATTTATAACTTTTTATTTATTTTAACCGGTACTTATTTCTACACCAAAAAGATATTTTTTAATTGCATTTTATTGTAACCTTAAAATATTTTTTAGAAATCACCAAATAACCTACTAGCTTGCTGACGTATTAACAATTGTGTTTTTTTTGTAAAAAGTTGTTCCATAATGATAATCTTAAAAATTGCACAAAATCATTGTTCATCAAGTAAAGAAACTACCAACATTAAAATTTACGCTATAGCTAAAGTAAATCTGAACATATTTGTTAATCAGTTTCTATATTGTTACTTTTTTAAACTAGCAGAGTTTACCAAAAGGTTTTTTTATTTGTATACAATATATTTGAGTTGTAGCAAATTATTTACCGGTAAACGTGTACCGAGACATCGTTGGTCCTCGGCACTATTATACTCGCCTCGGACGCGTGCTTGCCGCGTGTCACGGCATTCGGCGGCTGCCGTACCGCTTCGCGAATTCTGCGCCGCTATGGCTAAGGTACGACCGCGACCTGCTCTTTTACCGTGAACGTCTCAACCATATTGTACACCGCTGCAAATTAATACCCCGGCTTTCTTAACTGGTTTATTCAACGCGTTAAGCGCCTGTTAATTGTAGGTAAGTGATCTATTTATTTTTATATAGTGTATTTAATAATTGAATGTCTATAATTTAATTGTTTTATTGTAGATTATTATGGAATAAATCGTATTTAATCAAAAGAAGCAACAACGTGTGAAAGATTATTTAAGAATTCCACCCACAACCCTTGCATTTTGCAACTGAGTCTTATACTAACTAACACAATGCTTATACCAAGTTTTGTAAATTTGTATCTTGCAGTTAGATAAAGACATAAACAAATTAAACAAATTATTATTTATAAAACCTACATTACCTTTTACTTTGCTGTTACTAGTATATTTTTTTGCATTTGTTAGAAATTGATAACTATTTGATGCTTTAATTTCATCAATAATCAAACTTGCAAAATAACTGATTTTTTCTTGCAAAACATTTTGACAATTTGTTAAAAAAAGTAATGATAAAAAAAGTAATAATATTGCTAGGCACTTTATTGCTTTGTAAATATTATTAATATACATAACTATAACACTATCATGCTGTACTATATATTACATAAAAATAGCTAGACAAGTAAACATTGATTGCAATATGTAGATTTTTAGAATTATAAAGTAAACAAAGTGTTTTCTGAATACTATCAGATATATTATTGTTTATGTAATTGTTTTAAACTATGTAATAAAAAAACCCAAATATTAATAAACATTCTTTTCTTAATTATATGTTTATTTTTTAGATAAACGCCTATATAGGCCGCCAGTTCTAGCTCGGTGGAATGGGTGTGGGGTACACTAAATACGTTTTAAAAAAACAAAGTATACATAACAATCAAATTAAATGTATTCTGAATATCTTGCAAAACAAAACAAAAATAACTAAAAATTCTCTTAGGGCGCCACCCAGAAACCTTCAGTCTCTGGGAATTCTTTTGCTTAATTTCAACAGTTTTCAAGTAACTGAGATTCAGCAAAAAAAAAAATTGTTATCAATAAAATAAATTTTAATAAACCAGCGAATGAAATAATGCCCATATAATATGATAATAATAAAATTAACAATAAATACTTAAAGTTCATATAAATGAAACTAAAGATTGTTCAATTTTGTTTCATATTTTGCTTATCTGTATGATCCTGTTCCACGTGGTTCCAATCGGTTGAATTTATTTCCGGTATTTCACACGCATCGGTATTTAAATCTCTCGATTGATCTTTTATCGATTATAAAAACGATCACTTGAGAGTATCCGTAAGGTTATATTATATTAAAAAAATATAAGCAAGAAAAAGAAGAGAATTTTGCGGAAGAAAACCTTAGACCAGAGGTGGCAAACCCAAATGATCTAGCGGGCCACTTTAGAAATGCATCACAACTCCGCGGGCCGCATATAAAATTATATATCCAGTAAGTAAAGAATTGAAACATAATGATATATTATTATTGTGTTTACTATTATTTTGATAACTGAGAGTCTGCTCTGCTATCAACTGTTCGTGCGTATCTAGGAATGGTCACTTTGTCGCAAGTCTCTTAAGAGTGACTTTTGGAGTTTGAATCGGCTTTAAATAAAAAACTAATGAATATTTTTTCAAAACTATGAGTTTATTAGAAAGATTAGACATTTTTATTTAAGAATAAAACACAACATCATTCAAATGACTGCCACGGCTAGCTTGACAGTAACCCATCCGATTAACACAATTTTTTAGTAAATTTTTGATTGGTTGGGCTTCAATCGCATGAATGGCAACTTTGATTTTGTGTTTCAAGGCATCAGTCGTCTTTAGATAGTTAGCGTAACACATATTCTCCGTACAAAAAAAATCCAACGGGGTCAAATCACAGCTCCTAGGCGGCCAATTGACATCTGCATTTCGGCTGGTTATTTGATTTCCAAAAACAGTGAGCAAAAGATCGATGGTTACGTTGGATGTATGGCAAGTGGTCCTGTTGAAATCAAATGTCATTTATTTTATATTCTTCAATTTTTGGAAACAAAAATTTGTTTAGCATGGCACTTTAACGTTTGCTATTGACGGTAATGGCGGCTTCTTTCAAAGAATAATGGTCCAATAATACCTCCAGACCAAAAACCACACCAAACGGTTACTTGTTGTAGATGCATAGGCTGTTCAATAGTCATGTGTGGATCTCTGATCCCCAAATGCGACAATTTTGCTTATTGACATAGCCTCCGATATGAAAATGAAAAAATACAATTTTTTTATAAAAAATTGAAAACGCTTCGGATGGGCACGAGACTTCATTTCTTGGACTAATTAAACTTTGTAAGTCTTCAAACCGTCTTTATGCAAAATTCTTCTCAAAGAAGTGCGAAAAATGTTTAGTTCCTGAGAACGACGACAAGTTGATGGTGATGCATGTTTACGCACACTCTGAGCAACAGCATTTTTTTTTGCTGAGCGCACTGGACGAGAACTTCTACGTGTTGTTTTATCCACTAACGATCTAGTCTCGCAAACTTGCTTTACAAATTGGTCCACAAAATGCTTTCAATGCACTTCTTTTCTATTAAATTTGTAAGTAAATTTTTATTATTTCCCAACTTTATTCAAGTATGCTTCAAAGTTTTGTAAATGTCAAACATAAAACTAAATTTCTGTCAACTCATAAATGTCAATATAAAATCAAATGTACCCTTTATTAGATTTAATGTTCTAAAATGCGGGCGCATTATAAGTTTGCAGAACATAATTTAATTATTTTACGAGCTCATAACTGTAAACTCATAATGAAAACAATATCTGTCAAATATGCGCAAAAATATTATTTTAAAACCAAAGTTTCTTATAGTTTCTACAGTTAATTTTTTTATAGTATGGTTTTTACTACTTTGTCTAAGAGTAAAACGCTCTCTTCTCTTCCGAGTTTTGTGCAAGGAGGGTGGTTGTAAAGACAGCGCGAACAAGTAGTTGTTGAAAAAAAAGCATCTGTCAGAGATTTGTAATTACTGCCTCTACATCACCGATCCGTTTAGATGTGTGTTTTGAATTATTGAATAGCAAGTGAAAAGTTTGTAGAAAGTAGCGGGTACACGTGGTGATGGATTCTTCAAGAACATAATGGGTTTTTTTTTATTTTTTTTTTCTCAAAACTTGCAAAAATACTGTATAAGAAATGCAGTGGAATTACCGACATAGAAATTTCAGGCCCGAGTAGAATTCGCGCACACTGTGATACACCAAATAACGCAAACCTGATACCGGCTCAAAAAAACGAACAAAAAGTGATTGATACAGATACTAACATACAAAAGCTATTAAATATAGGAAGCGGAAATAACAAAGAAACATATACATACGCGCGAAGATTTAGCAATAAAATTACAGATGAACATGGACAAGATAAAATAATATAATTAAATACTGTACAAATTACAATAGAATCAGACACCACACCAACCCACATATACGTAGAAAATATCAGATATGTTCTTTATTGCGCGTTTTACAGCTATTTTACATCGCCCCAGAAGTCTTACGACTTGTTTGAAGGGGGTTGATGGGACCAACGGCTTATTAGGTGACTTCCGAATCACCCCGGTGGATAAAGAGCAAGTTATAATTTTAGTCATATTCGGGGATCAAACTCCAAACTGTTAGCGTGCTACGCTAACGCTCTATAACTGAGTTATCTCACCGTATATAAAACCCACAAATACATCGAAAGACCAATTCAATGTTAAAATTGCTTAAAATTTGGTCATATAAAAAAACAATGTAGAGCACTATCTATAAAATGTAACGAATCCGGCGGTGATCATACCAGCACAATTTGCCACTCAACTAATTACCAATGCAATAATTGCAAAGGCAACCATAGCGCGAGGAACAAAACTTGACCAATATACACACAACATAAACAACAAATCACAAAAAGCACAAACCAGATCAGACAAACACTGAAGAAGCCACAAAAATAACAACCATTACATATGCCAGAAAATATTACAAAACACACAACAGATTGAACATTGAACCAATATATTGGCGATGCAAAATGATCTTAATAACACCACAAATAAAATTACTATTATAGAAAACTCAAATATGCCACAAAAAGTAGAAACATCAACACTATTTACACAATTGTTTACACTCTAACTACTATCATCCCAAGACACATCCCATATAATAAAAAAACAAAAATGGCTAACATTAACATACTATAGTGGAACTCCCAAAATATTCCAATCAAATGGACTGAACTACAACAATTTAAACAGCATAAGAACATACACATAGCTGCCATATCGGAAACATTGTTTAAAGAAAAACACAAATAAAAACTTCAAAACTACACAATATACAGATCTGACAGAGATGATGGATATGGTAGAATTGCACTAATAATTCATAACAGTCTTGTCCAAGCACAATACAAAAACAAAGAAACAAATCATATACAATCACAAAGCATAATTGTCAACAAAAATATAACAATATCTATATACCACTTAACACAAATATATACACAAAACTATGTTACCTCAAATAATGGCACATAATACAAAACATTTTATACTAGTAGGTGACATGAACGCTCATAACACAATGTGGGGATCAAATATCAACTGTAGGCTAGGAAGAATTATAGAGAAGTTATTAAACGAACTAAACCTCATAACTATTAACGACGGAATTCTTACTAAAATTAATTATAACCCTTCATGTGTGGATCTAACCATAACCACAAATGAAATAGCTTTAAATACTGAAGTAATCATTATCCAATAATAACTAAAACACGTACATCAACAAATAACATAAATCCTGTTCTATTTAGAAAAAACTTCAAACTTGCAAACTGGCTACAATATAATTAAGATATAGAGATAGACATAGATAACGCGCAAAACAATACAATACATTTCAAAGAGCTATTGGAAATAATTCAAAAATCTGCAGACAAAAACATACCTAGTACAAAAACAAAACTACTAAACATCAAACATACTCACAAACAATGGTGGACAGTCGAATGCAACAAAATTATAGCTCAAAGACGCCTCTCTTTAAAAACTTTCAAAACACAAACTAGCAGAGAATACTACGACAAATACAAAACAGCTTGCAAAACCGTTAGAAAAGTAATAAATAAAGCCGAACAGGATAGTTGGCACACGTTTTTCCAGAATCTAAATTCAAGACATTAAAAAAACTTGGAACACTATCAAAAATATTCAAGAAACATCATACAAACAAGACCAAATAAAAACTGACCCAATTCTTGCCGAAGCATTTTTATCACAAATAACTTCAAACTATAAAATAAACAAAGAACAAAAGATAGACAATTTATACAAACCATACCATCCACTAGAAGAAAACATTACTAAGAGGGAGTTTGTGCTATCAAAACAAACAAAAAAACACTTCACCCAGTTATGACCAAATCAATTATCAGATGCTAAAACTGCTTCCAGAAAACGCTATACTCAAAATACCGATGGAAATGAAACAAAGTAAAATTATTCTAATTCTAAAACCGACTTGACTTTTTATCGAAACTGGTCAATCTTAAACAGCAATTATGGTTTTTGTCAAAACAAGTGCATTACGGACGCTGTATACCAACTGTCTACAGAGATCAGGAACAAATACAACCAACAACATATTACATCAGCGACATTTATTGATATTACCAGAGCATACAATAATGTACAAATTCCAACACTTTTCAATATAATGGTACAAACACATATACTTCACCGTTTTATACATAATATAAATTCCGTTTTAAGGTATAGAAAATATATACTTCAAACCAAAGGTACTGAAATAAATAACATTGGTGTATCTCAAGGATCCAAACTAAACCCTATACTGTTTAACATTTATACCAGCCAAATCGCACAATTCTTGAACATCAAAATGATACAATATGCAGATGATTTAGTTATATACACAAACAACAAAAATATTAAAAAAAAAACACATCCTAACTTCAATACAACCTTAACAAATTACAACAAACTTTAATGAAGCTAAACCTAGAAATAAATCCAACAAAATGTTTAACAATACACTTTACTAGAAAACATATAACGTTTCACCATAACAAACAAAAACTAAACTACATGAATATAAAAGAATCAAAAGAACACAAATTTTTAGATATTTTGCTAGACAAAAAATTGAATTTTACTAAACAAGTACAAACAAAAACAACAAAAGTTAAAAAGGATACTAACATACTGAAAGCACTAACATCAGCAAAAACTGGAACCAACCAAGAGCACATGCTACGTATATATAAATCTCAAACAAAACCAAAAATACAATATAGAACACCAGTATACGCAAACAATCTACCAAAAACTCAGCAAACCATACAAAAAACACAAAATCAATGCATAAGAATATGTTTAGGTGTTCTTCACACTACTCTAATCGACGCCATTCTTAGCGAAGCAGGTGATATTCCAATTGGATCTCAAATCAAACAAAAAATATCTACTTATATAACAAACCCAGAAGTAAACAAACATTTTGATTTCAGTAAAATATATCGCAATTATACCTACTGGAGAAACAAAAAAAAAAACAATATATCTTGAAATACATAAAAGACCAAAAGCTCAAACAGAGCTCAGCAACATTAACCCTAATAAAGCCCATCAAATCTATCCATTATTCAAAAAACCTCTATCTATTCTTACTAAAATCCAAATCAACAGATCAAATACTATTACATTCCGAAACAATCAAACACAGAAAAAAATATAAACATTACCATAAAATCTTTACCGATGGATCCAAAAAACAAAACTACACAGCTTCAGCTGGAATTTGGTCAAAACTTCAAAAAACTGCTTAAAAATCCAATCAGAGGCGTCAATATTAACGGCTGAACTAACCGCAATAAAACTAGCCCAATTCTTAATACAACTACTTTCAACCTACCTCCTTGAAATAACCAACGAATCCCAAACCACTGCGATGTCTCAGGAAACGACCAAACTGACTACGCCGCTAATAACGTAGAACAACCCATTACCAGAGTTTTAACACCACACAAAGATGTCAAAAACTACATACAAAGCAAAATTCTGCAAGAAAAAAGAAAATACAAGATAATTTAGCCTACGCCAACATATAACCTATGGTTATAGAACACGGATATACTAAGATAACTTATAAAAAAAATCAAAAACCCAAAAACACCTAAAAGACAATATATCTCAACCAATTACCAGACATATAAATAGACACAGAACGTTTTCGGCCGCATGTTCTATTAAACAAGGCCATCTATATATAATGTAGCTTAATAAAAATGTAACTTAAGTTACAGTTAAGTACACAATGACAAGGTGATACGATCAATTTGAATTTTTTTTACAGTTGACGCAAAGATTATATAACATGCATGTAAGATGGATCCAGGAGATTACGTTTTAATTCTTATTATAATGCTCCGACACAGATATTTTTCTTATAGTTTTTGGTAACATAAAACATTTTAGATCGTCAGTTAAAAGTTGGTGTGAAAAAGCTCCATAAAATATCAACAATCGATAATAAATCTTGCAAATCTGGCACAATGTGATTACAATCGAGCAATAACTGCTAAATCATTTATTTGTACAGCATGAAAACAATTAGAAACGTTATTTAAGCAAGATTTGTTATGTTTACAAATGTAACACTTCTCGTACTGTAACCAGTCTGTCGACTGCTGAGCCACCGGGGTCGGCATTAAAGCTAATTGTCTGATGATGTTTAATTTGTGGTTTTGGTAATCAGGATTAACGGGATGGAAACGGCTCTGTGTATGAGAGAATAAAATAAAATTAAAAAAAAACTTATGAGACTTACAGTGGTTGGAGTCATAAGAAATTTTAATTCCTAGATTAGTAAGTTTGCAGTATATATTGAATACAAAACTAAAATCAACAATCATCGTTGATTTTAGTTTTGGTTTTAGAAAATTTAGTTCTTTGTTGATCTCTGACTAGTGTAAATTTAATATTAGAGTGTGGTTTAAATTGGTTATTTTTATGATGTCAGTTATTGTGTTGTGGTCGGTCTTTTCTGTTGTAAAGATTAGTTGTGAAGTTTTTGATATGGACACGGTGGTGTGGCAAGGCCGTATCTAAAAAAATAATTTGGGGGGCCTTACAAATATTTAAATATGGCTATGTATGAGTCAAGTGTACGAAATAATTTTTTTTTGCTGAATCCTCTAAAATTGTCTTTCATTATATGAATCCCATTCGAGTGAATTTTTTTAGATTTTTTCAGTTAGCCGTTTATGAGTATTTTTTATTGTTTGTAACTTGTTAGGGTTGCATTTTTAGTAAAAAGTTGTAAGAATCTTTTTTTTTTTAAATTGTTTTACAAACAAAAAATTTTTTTTCTAAATTTTGAAAATTTCCCAGAACTTTAAAAAACAGTTTTTCTTAAAAAAAGATGACGAGTATTTTCTTTTTTTTTTAAATATAGATAAAAACGTGCTTTTATATGTGCAAAATAGCATTGGTTGCCGGTTTTTTAATATACGTCTTCTTTGCGCTGGTAAATTTTTAGATTTTGGTTTTAAAAATTACTATTTTTAATAAAATCCGTAAGTTTTAGATTTGGGCATTTGCTATCGATCCAATCTAAAACCTTCTAAACAAAATTTGTAGTTTTTGTCACTTTAGACCACCGGAGATGCGTCAAAATGTTTATCTTAATACGTTCCTTTTTCTCCAGAAGACGATGACAAACATTCTGACAAATTCGTAAAAACATTGTCACTTGAAACCAAAAATGACTTAAAAAAATAAAACTGTGTCCATACCATAATACGACTTTAAAACAGTGCTATTCAGCATTTTTATATTTTTGAAGAAAGCTCTTCTATTTTTCTAGAACGGCACATAGGCACCAATAAAACAAATTTTGTTTGCACTTTCTTTCTTGTGATTTTTCAGTAGTTCAACATTGAAGATTGAAACTTAGCCAGCATGACTCAATTTTAGCAAGCGGAATTATTTGTGACTCAAGTTTCTTTTTTCTTCAACTTTGTAAACATTCTAAACTAGTGTTAACTCGAGGAAAACCGCAATTTTTGCCAATAAAGCTTTTAATAATTGCTTCTCGATTTGGACACTTGCTCTTGTTCTAAGTCAATAGATAAAATGCAAACTTTTTACCTGTATGCACACAACTGTTGGCTAAAAATATCATTTTTTGTGGTTAGTCTGAGTAGATAGATCCAATGCAGATGTGAGATGTTAATCGCTGTTTTTTTTTTAGCTGTATGCACGCCACTAATGACGTTTAACCTTTGAACCCCCAAAACCCTCCCTCAGATACGGCTTTGTATATTGGTGATACTAAAAGAAATAAGTGTATTACTGAGATTGAGTTTGATTAGATTAAGTTCTGTAGAAAGTTTTATAGAGTTTTGATAAATATATTTAGGTTAACTTTGTATGCTATTAGTTAATATATTGGTAACAAGTTTATCTAATTTATAAAAAGAAGAGTTAATTGTAGAGACTAGGGTCTGATTGGGATGTTAGGTTTGTGTAACTTTGATCGGCCGTAAAGTTTTGGAAGAACATACGCAACATGTACGGTTTTGTATAAATTACATCACTTGCAGGGGTTCGTGTGCAACGTTCATGCTCGTATTAAAATATGGGCACTTCTAGCAAGTTGCACATTACGGTTTTTCTACAACATAATATTTACAAAAGAAACTAAATCATTTGTTTAATGTTATCATTTGGCAGATGTATAGATTATTTGTCTTTTTTCTGGTAATAAATTTTTGGATTATATTCACGTATTATGCATGTGTAATAGAATGTATAAAATAACATACTTAGCAATATCGGTTTCATAATGGACAAGTTAGAGTAAAAAATAGAAAAAAAATACATTACCTTCTACTTTATTTGTGCTACTGTAGTATTCAGCGTTTGTTGGAAGCTGATAAATATTTGATGCTTCAATTTCATCAGTAATCAAGTTTTCATAATAATTAATTTCTTCTACAGAAACTTGACAATTTATTAAAAAACTAAATAATGACAAAAATAATATTATTCCAAGACACTTCATTGCTTTTATTATAATAAACAATTATTATAATATTATCACTTAATATAGACTATACTTATATATTAAATGTACCATGACAAGTAAACCAGCTGATAAGTAAATTCTAAGTGATACGAAGTAAGTCATTTACGCAAATATTTTATTGTATATAAAATAAAGATAACTGAAAACATAACATTAAAATACAGTTTTTTAATTCAGTCTGATTATGATGACGCCTAATAATAATGTATATATACAGGGTGTTAGGTAAACATGCAGCAAAAATTTAAGGGGTTATTCCTGGCCTATTCTAAGAATATTTTATCCTATGATTTTTGAAAAATTTCTTTGTTTCAAAGATACAGGGTTAACAAAATTTGCGACAATTACATCATTTTATTATCAAAAACTACATGTCAAGTTGCTGAATCTACAATAAATGTTAAAAATGTTTTTCTCCAGCCTAGATACAAGCATTCAATCTTTTTGTCATTGAGTACCAAACTTTTTCAAACACACCAGAGTTGTTTTTAATTGAGTTACACCTAGCAATTATCTGATTTTGCAAGTTGTTAAATTTTTTTTACTGGAGTAGCGCAAACTAATGATTTAATATAGCTCTATAAGAAATAATTCAAGGGGTTTAAATTGAGCAGGCCATGCGTGTGGCCTACCTCAACCAATCCAGCAGTCTCCGTATGTTGCTGTTAAATAATCACAAAAAACCAACCTGAAATGTGGTGGTGCACTATTGTGCATACAACACATTGCAATTTTTGTTGCCAATGGTACACTATCCAGAAATTGAAGTAGAATGTGTTCCAAAAAGTTGCAATACACTTTGACGGTAAGTCTTCTTGATAGAAATACTGATTCAATTAGCCTACAACTCCAACCCAAACATTCAAAGAGAACTGATGTTGAAAACGATCTTCACATACTTGATGCGGATTTTTATCTGCCCACACATGGTTGTTATAATTTTTTTTTATTGCATTTCTTGATAAACTGGCTTTATTGATAAAAAGAATATGGTTAGAAATTGAGGCATTAGAACCAATGTTTGCAAAAGCCGTTAACATAATTAACTTAAAATACGTAAAGAAAAATCAGCAGGTGCCTGAAGACGCTGAATGTGGTATGGATACAACAAATTGCCCTTAAGAATTTTTCAAATTGTTCAAGACTTACATTCAAAGTAATGGCAATTTTTTTTGTTAAACTATTTGGATATTTTCCTATCATGTCTAGCACAATCTGATCTAGTTTTGTACCGTTCTTACTCTCATTTATCTATTTGGCCCTTTATTTTGTTTTAATGTGTCTGTTTACAAAGACCGTTTAATATACAATCGTCTAGCTTGTAATGAATTGCCATCAGCAAGTCCATACATGAAATACATGTCAGTCATCTCGGCGTTTGTATAGTGATTTATGGAGGAATTCACTAACTATTAAAGACACGTCAAACAGCCAGACCTAACTCAATTTAAACAACTGCGACCGATGTATTTGAATAAAATCCACTTGTACCTTGGAAGATAAAACAGCCGTTCTAAGATATTGTTAACAATGTTTTGTACTTAATAAACTCATTAGTTTTTTGTACTTGATATACTTATTGGCGGACGACATTCTTTTATTTACATTAATGATTTCAACTAATATTGAATATAGTTGTTGCAAATTTTGTATATCTTGTATTTTTGAAACAAAAAAAGTTTCAGAAATTATCAAAATACTCTTAAAGCTACAACTTTGTGTACATAATTTATTAATCTTTTTATATTATTTTATATTAATTTCATTTTTTTAGTTTTATTTGAACCACCACTAAAGAAGATTTTAATTAAAATCGAAATATATGGTTACTTAATATATTTTGTATTATTAAAAAAAAAAGTTGACTGATAAACTAATTATAAGATAAAATAGTTAAAGGTGTTTATCATATTTGATTTTTATATAGGCTCACAAATAATAATCTAAACAAGTTAAGTCTGAAGATCTTGGGGCCAAAGGTGCTGTTCTTCTCTATCAATTAAATTTTATTCAATTAGTTTATCATTATACATAATGCATTATGGGACCTATGCTTCAGAGATCTAGTGACAGCCAAGGTGGTGATAGTAAGGAAAAGAACTAGAAAAAAAAAATCAATTTTGGGTCTGGATACTTTCCTTACGATCAGCAAAGACCACAACCATCTGCAGAAATACTGCAGCTAACAAGCAGCCGCTGATTCTAGAATGCGATGCCAAAGCCTACCACGTAGCCTGGGGGGAACAAAGACATATACAAAAGAGGTCAAAGACTCCTAGAATTTATAGTAGAATTATGATAAACAAAGGTAACGTGCCAATATTTTGCAATGCGTTGCGTAGCGAAGCTATTGACCTAACATTAGCTATCAAGCAGTACGTGTCGGAAGAGCCCTCAATGTCGGATCATGCACACATCCGACTCAATATCAAATCTGAAAAAACGCTCTTTCTAGAACACAGAAACGCGAGAAAAACTAACTGGGATCTATAAAATGAGATACTAGGTGGCCTAATTGGAGACTATCAAAAGTTGTAAAAACATCACAAAAGCTAGAAGTAATGACAGATATTTGTCAACTATATTAAAACCGCCTTTGAAGGGAGCTGCCTTAGCACAGTCAAACACACTTAAAACAAAATTACTTGGTAGAACAAGGGGCTGGACAAGGCAAGGGCGGATACTAGAAAGCTATTCAACAAAGCCAAGAAGGACTGTGACTAGGCCACATATCTGTATTATAATAAAGCCATAAAAAAAGCCAAAAGAGAATTATGGAAAAGATACTGTAAAGGGCCATACATGTTCACGTCTCTAAAAAGCCTTAAACGAAAACCGTTCTGGGAATATTGGATTCCTGCAGACCAAAAACAAAAAATACACAGAGTCAGTTAAAGGAACTCTGCAAGAGCTGATGCAGACACACTTTCCGGGCTCTATGCTAACGGAAGTACGTTATCAAAAGAACCTGCAATTGCCAAATAAAACGGCAAACAAACAGGACTGGAAAAAAGCAAAAACCAAAATAAAGTAAGTCAACCTGAAGGATGAACACATTTGAACCATTCAAGTTGTCAGGATCCGATGGAATTTATCTCATCATGTTACAAAAAGGGTTTGCTGTGCTGAAAAAGCCCTTATGGGAGATTCTCAGAGCATGCATAGCATTTTTGCAAATACCATAGCAGATAAAGAGTGGTCAAGGTGGTATTTATACTAAAGCCGGGGAGACCTACATATGCCTTGGATAAATCCTACAAACTAATCAGCTTGACATCTTTTATGTAAAAACTATTAGAAAAAAATTGTCGATAGGCACTATGCTTACCAAACAGGTAAATTGTACAAACTAGCTTTACACCAACTAGTCAGCAAATATAAAAACCATCCAAAGCAAAGAAATAGCTTAGGGTGGATATTAAAGAAGCATTTGATAATACTTTTTTTCAATACTATTGCAAAGGCAATAGAAATAGACCTTATTGTCCAACAATGGGTCAACTCCATGCTCATGAAGCGGACTGTAATCATAACGTTATATGAAAGACTGTAGGAACCAAAGTTGTCGACGGGTGCCCACAAGGAAACGTACCTCTACTGTAGTAGCTATAGAAGTATTATTATCAGTACCGCCACTTCACCTAATGGTAATGACAAAAGCAAAACAAGCAGCATACAAACTGTGGATAAACAAACACAATATAAACCTTGGAACTCACAGACCTAATATAACAAAGGAGTTGCTTGAGGAAGAAATTCTAACAATGAGGTCAGACTTTATGAAAAGCCACTGCATCAGCAAAAAATTTGACTTAATAATACTACAGCAAAACAAATGGATAAAAAACAGATATCTGGGAACAATCAAAAAAACTATCTGGTACACAGATGAGACTAGAAACCAAAAAAATACCGGGGCTAGAATTTACAAGGTCAAACACCAAAGAAAGCATACTTTGCTACCTCTGGGTAAATATGCCTTGACGTTTTAGGCAGAAGTGGATGCCATCAAGTGATTCGCCAGAGACATGATCAAGAAAGGACTAGAACCTGACAGACCAATAACTATCATGACAAACAGTCAAGCAGCATTGCAGGCTTTGCAATTGCCAGTAGTAAAATTTAAATTAGTTATCACATGCATACATTGTCTAGAAACAATAGCCACAACTTGCAGAGTTTACCTGGTATTGATACTCAAAGATCAGGAAATAAAAATTTTTTTAAGGCAAATTAATTTGCCAAACAAGGAGCACAGAGAACATTTACTGGAACAGAATTCGCTATTAGGATCCCATACAAGACAGGAAAAGCAATAACTTGCAACAAACTTGAGGCGGAAACCTGTGGAAAAACTGTAAGAATATTCTTAGCAGAACCATTGCTAAATGCAACCAACTGGCTAAAGGTACTGGACTTCATTGAAGAGATAGAGCTATTTGCTTTTAAGGTTAGTTTTGAGAAATACATCTTTAGTTTGTTCTTTAAGTCAGTTATTATACACTAATTTAAGTCCATGATTACAGTCACGGCTGCTTTATTTTAGTTTTAACTAGCTATTTCTTTTATTTTTGTGTGTTTGTAGTTATACCTTTTTTTTGTAACAATTTTTTTTTACATTGAACCGTTAATTAACTTTTTTTGTTTTTTTTAATTTTTTTTTGTATTATTTCATTTCTGAAATTATCTAAGGCTTTTTTTTTAGTTTTCTATCTTTTCCTACTTTTGTCCACACTAATTTTGTTTTGTATTTTACTGTTTGTCATGTATTTATATACTTTTTGTATTACCATGATGTTAATTTATGTTCTTTAAGGAGTTTTGTATTTATATAGTTGTGACGTTTTATTATCTTTTTCATTTTTATATTGAGTTTAGCTAATACGGGGTTGTGATTGAAGTTAATGTCGCCCAGGTACATTTTTGCACTCTTTTATAGCGGTTGTTAATGAGGATATAATCTATTTGGTTTCTTACTATACATTTTTATGTATACAATCTACAAACGGAAACTTTGATGAAAGTGTTATCATAACGATTTTGTGCAGAGAGAAATCAGCCAATCAATTTTTTTTCTTTAAAAAATAAGCTTTTTTTGTGTATAATTCAATTTTACAAAGCATACTTTTGCATTAAAGTCTTTATTATCACATTTATAACATTGTTTTTGATTCTTTTAAAAATATTGTTTAGTTTGCATAGAGTTTTTCAACTTAACTTACTTTTTACACAGACGGCTCACGGAAGGAGGACAAAGTAGGCTGCGAAGTTTTCTCTAACAACCCCAATCTCAGAATCAGCCTACGCCTGCCAGACTACTGCAGCGTTCTACAGGCGTATGTAACCGCCATAAAAAAGGCAACAGAGTGCCTGATGGTAAATGGGAACCCTAGTGAACAGATCCACAATTACACCGATAGCCATGCTGCTCTCAGGGCAATTACTAGCGTGTACACCAACTCAACAGTGGTCTCTGACTGTCGGAGAAAGCTGAACGAACTGGCAGCACACACAAGTTTGAGACTCATGTGGGTACCAAGCCACAGCGAGATCCCAGATAACACAGTAGTGGATGAGCTTACAAAGAATGGCACAAGCCTGCAATCAACCGAAGTATTACGGGATGTTGGTATTCCATTTGCATCGTGCAAGGAGACCATAGCCGTAGTAACCTCGAACTTAGCGGAGCGAAGGTGGAGGGATAAAGACACCTGCGAGGTAACCAGGCAAGTATGGCTTCACCGAAACAGGAAAAGAAGCACCAACATCGTCTCTCTAAAAAGAAACGATATCAGACTGGCAGTGGGAGGCTGCCTGGACGAGGAGGAAGAGGAGAGTGTTCAGCATTACTTATGTCAATGCCTTTCTCTGTCAGCAACACGATTGCTCTTCTTAGGCCGACCTTTCTTTGATGACCTCTCTGACCTTGCATCACTAGATGCGCCGACTCTCATGAGATTTATTCACGGCTCAAAATGGTTTGACAAAATCTTTTAAGGAGGGTTGTACTTTTAAGTACTGTGGTAACACAACGGGCCTATCTAAGGCCTATCTGAGCGATAGCTGCAACTTAAACCTAACCTAACCTACTTTGTTTTTAGTTGTTGATGTATGTATTTGCTAATATTATACTTAAATTACCTGTCTGTGCATTTTTTCAATTGAAGCATTATGACTTTGTCTGAGTATAGAATGCCAAACTGACAACTGACTCTATAATATTTTTGTCCAGAATCAGTCCTACTTTATTTAAATGTCTCGAGTTGTTGATCTCCGAGTAAAAGAATGTACCGTTGGTTGTCGTGCAGTTGCTGCTTTTTGTTTATCTAACATCACTTACTCTCTACTAGTATGTTTACATTTAGCCGTGTCATTTCCTTTGCGATGTTGTCTACTTTTCCAAGTGCCAAAATATTTGTTGTTGATATTTTTATAGTCATGTTTGCCACTCTTACTCCCAAAGATCCGATAAAGGATGATTGTACTAAAAATATCTTTGCGGTTTTTAATGTAGTTGTTGTTCCTTACCTTCTGCACCCACATGCCACAAAAACCAAGATATAGTTCTTCTGCCTTTAGCAACTGGTTTCTAATTTTTGGAGAAGCGAGTGCTCTTACTCTTGCTCTCTCATTTACCCGGTGCTATTGGCTAGCACGAGAGTTTTTTTATTCCGGCAGATACTCGGTCGACAGAATCTTAATACTTCTCAAGCAGGGTACATCGCGTGCAGTTTAAGTTGTTTTTTGAGTTTGTTTTATTACTATCACCTCTTACATCTTATTAGTTATTTTTAAATCATCTAGAATATTGTTCTATAGTAACTTTATTATAAACGCAAAATAGAACAAAAAAGTGTTGTAACTATCACAAAATAATAACATGTACTATTAAAAAAACTAACTAATATAACAAAAAAATATATTTTTTATTTTACAATATATAATCCTCACCCATTAGTTGTGACAAAATCTCTCAAAAGTTAATAGTGTAGAAAAAGTTATGACTGATGTATGTATACTATGATTTAATAATATCTTCTTTGATCAGATCAGAAGCGTATTCACCAATCATAATACATGGAGCGTTTGTATGTGCAGATATTGGATAAGGAATAACACTAGCATCAGCAACTCTTAATTTTTTAATTCCATGTACTTTTAACTTATTATCAACCACTGCTCCCTTTGCAGGATGTTGTCCCATTGCACATGTTCCCATAGGATGAACTCCAGTATCTGTCATTTGTTTAATACTACATAACCAAAATTCTTTGGATAGATATTCTATACTACTGCATGCAGGAACCACAACCTTGCCCAAACTACCATTAATTTTTTTAAACGCGTCAGTTTCTAGTATTTCTAATACTAATTTAATTCCTCTATACATAGTTTCAATATCAACGTTATTAACATCAGTATAAAAGTTAGAACTAATTAATGGGTATTCAAAAGGATTATTTGTTTTTAACTCAATTGTGCCCGTTGATTGTTCATGTAATAAAACCACTTCAATAGCTCCGGTTGTTGCTATGTTATCAATATTTTCATTAAGAGCTGTTTGAGTTTCTTCGTTAAATCCTAAAGTGCTTATTGATCTATTAGGACTAATTAATAAAAGTTCAATATCTGCCAAATGATACGTATTGTTGTTTGTTTTGTAAAAACCAACACCTAAACCGTTTGAAGGCAATGTATATATACCAGTACCATGTAGATAGTCATCAATATAATCTCGCAATGATTTAATTGGTATAGATGCGTTTGTAAGAAGGTTTATTCCAAAATATGTAGGATGATCTTTATAATTCCTACCAACTTGTAAATTTTTAATGACTTTAATTTTATTCTTTATAAGGTGATTTTTTGGTCCGACTCCTGACAGCATTAATATATGAGGTGACATAATAGCACCTGCTGATAAAATGATTTCTCGTCGAGCTTTTGCTTTATAATTTTGTTTATTTTTAGAAAAATAAACAGCATTTGCTGTTTTAGTATGATGATTTATATCAATTTTTGTTGCATAACTATAAGAACTTAAATGCAAATTAGAGCGATTTTGTGCTGGTCTGATAAAGTATTTTCCGGTACTACCTCTGCGTCCATGAATTGTAGTAAACTGTGTTTTAGATACACCTAAAATATTTTCTCCGTTATAGTCTGTTACATTTATTCCCAATTCTTGATTTCCATCTAAAAATGCTTGTAGTATTTGACTGTGAAAAGTACTATATTCAACGTTTACAGGACCGCCAGATGAATGATAATCGTCATTGGTAAATATTTGTGAGTTTTCAGATTTTTTAAAGTATTTTAATACGGTTGTGTAATCCCAGCCTTTATTTTCTGCTCCCCATCTATCATAATCTCTTTTTTCTCCTCTGGAATATACTTGTCCATTAATAATAGAAGAACCGCCAAATCCTCTACCTCTTGGAACGGAGCACGTGTTATTTGGTTTTCCTGTAATAATGTTATTAATTTAGAATTTATTGATTAATTAGTGTTAGTAATCTTATAAACTATGTAATAAGTTTATTTTTTTAATTATTAGAATAACTTTGCAGAAATAATAAATTCGAATAAGCTTTAATTATTTTTTACGGTTTTGCATTAAAATAAAAATGTTTAAAAAATTAAGTAGACATTTTGTAATATAGATAATTAACAATTGTGCGTGTTTACTTACCCAAACAAGAATTGTTTTGAGATACCGTGCTGAATCCCCAGCTATAAAAGCTGCTGGGAGTATAGAAATTCATTTCTGGGATATCTGTAAAGTTGTTATCAAAATTACCGGCTTCTATAACTAGGATTGACATTCCTGTTATTTCTGATAATCGACTGGCAATAACTGATCCTGCGGAACCTGAACCTATTATGATATAATCATATGTTCCATAATCTACAATACAAATACATGTATAAATGCACTGCAAAATAAAAATGTATAAGCACAATTTAGCTATTGATTAGTTTATATGTTTATAGACAAACAAATAGATAAAAACACATAAACATTTACACATTAAAAAACGCAAAAGTTTAACGGAATCCCAAACTATTTGAAATACAAACAATTAATTTATTTGTTTTTAACTTTTGACAGATTGGCACAATGCAAGCACACAGTATAATAAAATCAAAAGTAAAAAAAAAAAATGATTTTTAGTAACAAATAAAAGTTTTGCTTGTAATGTATAAACTTAGAAGTTTATTCTACTTGTTGATACACTTGTTAAAAAACTATTTTAAAAGTTTTAGGTCCTACTACTTTAAACTGTTAGAGAATATTTGTTAGCAAACTTTGCTTTATAAAGAAATATTTGTTTTGTATTTTTTTCAGAAAAATATCTATAAAACACGCAAAGATCTGCAGCATAACGCCGTTATTGTAAAGAATGTAATTTAATTTTAGATTAGCAATGATTTGAATAGCTCGTTTTTAAATAGAATTAAAAAAAAATTAGATATTTTTTTTCTATACTTAAGACTAACAAAAAACTGATTGTAATTATTATTTTTTGGCACCAATACAAAAATATATTAAAAAAAATTCTGTAAAATAAAAAAACATTGTTTAAATGAGGGTCATCTTGTTGGCCTCAAACCATTCGCAAAAATTATCTAAGACTTTTCTAAAAACTGAATCAATTTGATTTTTTCTTTAATATTCCTTTTTAAATTTACTAAATTTTAAGAATTGATGTAGGCAATGTTCTTAAACAAACAACTCGGAAAACAACTCGTGTACTGTTTAAAAAAAAAATGTTAGTAAAATCTGACGTAACTTCATTTTGCTAAAACCATGTCATCTGCTTGTAATGCTGCAATGCTTACATTCCTGTATTTAAGAACAAATAGTCAGTTAAGACATTGGTGGTCAGTTTTTCACAGTTATGCCAGGTTTCTACCTGTAAAACCATCATTTGTGCATTGCTAGAAAGAGTGAAATTTACCTTTTTTCTTTTTCTTTTTTTCTAATCATAATTTTACGTATGACGTTATGGAAAGAGTTTCATGTGTCTTTGTAGCTTAACGTTTTGTTAATGATGTTGTTGACACCTAACGTATGTATCTCTTCTCCTAAGTTTGAAGCACTTGTGTTCTGTCAGAAATTGCGACAGAAAATACCTTACTTTCCTTAGTTTTCTGCTGACCTATAGTATGACCTCCTTGATAAAGATTTTTGCGGTTTACGCGGCTGTAGTGACATTTGGTTTTTTTAATTCTATCTTATAGGTAACAAAAGATTTTTGCCTTGCTTTAGCTTTTTATTTTTTGTTATATATACAGAGTGTTAGGTAAACATGCGACAAAAAACCAAAGAGTTATTCCTTGATAGTCTAAGAATATTTTGTTCTATAATTATTTTTAAAAAGCCTTTTTGTTTTGAAGATACAGGTTAAACAAAATTTGCGACAACCATATTTAATATTTGTTTGAATGATTAATGTAGTACAAAAAAATAATGAGTTTATTAAGTAAATTTCATTTGAATACGTCTCGTCATTGAACATTACGTGTATCGGTCGCAATTGTTTAGATTTACTGACGTTTGGCTGTTTGACGTGTCTTTAATAGTTAGTAAATTCCTTTACCATAAATCACTATACAAATGCCGAGATGACTGAACTTGCTGATGGCAATTCATTACAAGCTAGACAATTGTACATTAAATGGTTTTCTGGCCGCAGTATTCCAGACCAAAAAATCTTTAAAAACATTCATTTACGTCTTTGTGAAACAGGCACATTAAAACAAAATGAAGGGCCAACAATATCAATGATAGTAGAAACGGTACAACTGGAACAGAATGTGCTGGACATAACAGAAAAAAATCCAAGTAGTTCTAACCTAATTAGAAACAACCCTGGTGTGTTTGAAAGAGTTTGGCACGCAATCACAAAAATTGAATGCTTGTATCCAGGCTGGAGGAAGTCAGTTTGAACATTTATTGAAGATTCTGCAACTTTAAATATAGTTTTTGATAATAAAATATTGTAATTGTCGCAAATTTTGTTCACTTTCTGTTGGTTTCCGTTTTTGCTATGTGTTTCTACATATTTAAGTACTGGTCTAACGTTATTCCAAAGTGTTTGATAGTTTTTTGGCTGTCGATGTATACGCTTCTTACTTTTACAATATTTTTTTTTATATCTTTTATATCCGTTTGTTAAGATTAAAGTTTTTGTTTTATTATTTTACGGCGTTACGTCTTTTTTGTCCAACCGTTTCCCAATCCTTCTGAACGCTCATTATGTTGACATCTTTATAGATCTTCAACGTATGCGATAACTAAATATTTCTCTCTATATTAAGCCCCAGTACACCGTCGTAATAAATGTTCCACAGAGTCGAGCCTAGAATTGATCCATGTAGAACACTGTACATCATTGGCATAATACGATTCCTAACTGTTATAGTTCAATCTCTCAGGTATGTCTTTATTATATTAATAAGACAGGAAAAGATACTTTTTTCTTAAATGTTTGTTTAACTTCCTCTTAAGAAACAGAGTTAAAGACATTTTTTACATTAACTGTGACTAGCGTTCCATATTGCCTGTTGTTCTTGGCTTTTCTTGCAGCTTGCGTTTACCGTATATTGTTACTTGCAGCAGCTCGTCGAATACTAGTTTTATTTGTTCCGAGGTATCTTCTGCACAAACTTTATTTGGTCCGGGCCTGCAGTTTTCTCAGCTTTAATTTTAGACTCTGTTATTTTGATTACTTTTACAGTGCAAAGCGGAATCTATCAAAAGCTCGGGAATATATTTTGTATTGTTTCGTGCTGCTTTTCTGCCCTGTTTTAGGCAGGGCTTTGGGTTTGTAGCTTACTTGTCACAATTTTATAACTTGAGCCTCATATATACTTTTCAATTTAGTCACAAAGCTTTTGCTAGCACTTTTCTTTTGCTGCTTTATTAGCCATTTTTAGATCCTATTGGGCTGTCCTGAAAGGTTGCCTTAGTTTTCTAATCAGGTCTTTCTCCAGGTTGCGTCCTTTTAGTTTGGTTACTTTTTTTGCCGATATGCAATACTTTTGCAATCCGTAAATTTTGTTGTTTCACCAAAAAGCAGGATTTTGGTTTAGCCTAAACCGTTTTTTAGCAAAGGTGTTGTTTCAAATTTTAATTATGTTATAGGTAAAGTCAGAAGCATCGTTACTTACTGACTATGAGATCTAAACTGCTGAGCCATTCTGCCAAAATTGTACCACGCCTGTTTTCTTTATCAGAGCCACACATTGATAACTTAAATTTTCTACCAATCAGCAACGGCTTACTCTTTTGCATTATATCCTTATAGCATAAGTAAAAAGTTTATGTGTAGCCGTTTCAATAATTTTAACTGGCCATTAAAATTACTTCACATTTTTTTAATTTAAAAGTATTTGAATCAACCACAAATAAATCAACATTTATAATAAAATTAATGCAATATTACTACAATTACTAAACATTATATTAAGTACTAGAGTTAATACCTGCACCCAAGAACGACAGCGAAGCATACCGGAAATCAGTTATCTAAATATTATTTCCTGGAAACAAAATCGCTGACAATAAAAAACCTTGAGCAATTCAAAGAACCATTATCTTGTCATATAAAAACAAGAATTTCTTATTAATTTAGTCAGTGGAGCTGAATCTCTCAACGCTTAATGTAGTGAGTCTAAACGTAAATTTTACACAATTAATATTCAATTTATTATACTTATTTTATTATTTTTATTAATCAATAATAATAAAGAGTTAAATGGCGCAGTCTTAAAGGATGAATAAACGCGTATGATATTTCGTTTGCTAAAATAGGACCAACAGACGAAGTGCACAAGTTTGGTGAGTTTTAAAATTCTTAATGATTGGAAACGCAATCGCTCCGGGGACGCTGCTAGAATCGCTAACATCCCAGGACGGACCGCAGGAATTTACGTAGAGTGGAGTAGAGCTCAAATCGCAGCATTCCAAGATAAACAACCAGCAGAAAAGCAATCGCTCACTCACCGGAATTAAATGACAAATTTAATATTAATGTTTGTAAGTACCTTGATTAATTAATGACAATATTTCTTTTTTTTTTATTATTCCTTTTAATAAAATAAATCCCCTTTGTAAGAAAATAAACGTTTTGCATTAAAACTTAAAACCGGCTAGATTAAATAAATATTGGAAATTAAATAAATTATCTTGGAAAATTTACAATATTTATTATTAGTAGAAATGGCACGAGACATTTCAAAAGTTGACCAGGACTTGATACCTGTATTTGAAGGAGATAAAATAACCTTACGTAGTTACATAAATGGATGTGAATTTATAATAGAAGAATATTTGACAGCTCTCCCACAAAATGTAAATGAATTCAGAATGGCCAAACGTTTATTATTAATAGTTACGGAAAAACTTCGCGGTAAAGCCCGAGAAGCTGTTGACGCAAATAAAACTTCAACATCATGGATTGAATTAAAAGATATTTTAATTAACGCATTTGGTCAAAAACGTTCCGAAGACGTGCTTGTTTACGATCTTAATTGTTTAACACCCAAAAGAGATGATACAACCGCAACTTATGCAAATAAAATTAAATCAACTCTGTACACTTTTATATCAAAAATTAATCTCGAAGAAAGAGATATGCAATTAAGACAAATTAAACAAAACCAATTTAATCAAATTGCGTTAAGTACTTATCTGTTTGGATTAAATATAATCAACCCTAATATTGGACTGGAAGTATGCACTTGAAATTATAAATTTCAACACTCAGCGACAAAGATTTGTATCAAATTTCAAAGCATTAATACAAATGCAATCTGGAAATTTACATTGTATTTGCTTACTCAAACAACACCACAACAACGACCAATGCAGTGTCAGAATAAACTTATTCTTCCAGCACAATCTCTAAATATAATCAAAATCAATATCCAAATCAATCATTCCCAAGATCACAAATGTTTGCTAGATCACCAACAACACAATATCCATGTCAACAAAGACCCTATCACTTAACATCTATGGAATTGGATAGCAGCGCACAAAAACGCACAGGATTATCGGTTGTAAAACCACAACCGAAACGACAATGGATATCTAACAACATTGAGATAGCAGCTGATAATATCAATTCTTCCAATTATAATGTTGATGAATATTAGGAAAACTACCCACCAGCTGATCACCCTGACGACGTATATCATTAGCAAGAACAAATGACAAAACAAAAAGAAAAAATATTTTACGATTTTCAATGGGACCACCAACACGATCGACATGTTTAACAATTTCAAATAATGCATATTCACAAACGCCTATACTTCCTTATGTAGAATTTGAAGGACTAAAATTTTTAGTTGACACTGGCGCGGAATGTTTATTAATAAATTCAAAAAAATTCAATGATGCGGAACAAAATAATTACCCTTGTCATAATCATGAAGTTAACATCAAAACTTCTCATGGCATAGAAAAAGTTACCGAGTCTACTTTAATACCTCTACCTGACATTTTTAATTCTTTTGAACATTATTTATTTGTTTGCTTTGACTTCTCTTCTTCATTTGACGGATTATTCGGATTTGACTTATTAAACACACTTGGAGCTTTGTTTTATACCAAGCAACAAAAGAAAACTACTGATACGGCAGAAATTTTATACAAAATTAACAAGTCCACACATTTTGTTGAACCTAATTCAAGTACAACAATAAATTATCAAATAACAAATATTAGAAATAGACTTGCACTTTTTCCAAAAACAGTAAACCAAAAAAAAAAATTAATTATACCCGAATTTCTAGTTGAGGTTAAAAATCATGAAATTTGTATAGAAGCCCAATGAAGCTAGCACTAGTAAATGAAACAGAAAAAGAAATTAATATGGGTTATTATACAAAAAACTAAAACAATTGATCAAAACTACAGAGGAAGAAAATATTATCAAAAATTTCAAAAATGATAATTTAATTTAGAAGAATCTACAGCAATAAAAACATTACTTATAAAAAATAATAATCTTTTTTATGTGGAAGGCTAAAATCTAATTTTCACTCATAAAATAAAATATACTCTAAATATGAAGAATAACACTTATTTATGTACGTAACTACCGACAATTACTGGAAATAAAAAAAAGAAATCAAGAAGCAAACTCTTGATTTACTACGACAGGACATAGTTAGAAAAAGCATATCATCATGGAATGCTTCAGTACACATTGTTACAACCAACAAAGAAGGAAAAAGAAAACAACAAATGGTAGTTGATTTTAGAAAATTAAATGAACAACTAATCGAAAACAAGTATTTGAACCCAAATATTACCAACATCTTGGATAAGGTAGAACGAGCTAATTATTTTACGTCACTTGATCTTGCTTCAGGGTACCACCAAATAGAGATGATTGAAGAAGATATGCAAAAAACAGCAAACATCAAAAACATTTCGAATTTAAAAGAATGCTTTTTGGTTTCTGAATTGCCCCTACAACGTTTTAGAAAATTATAAATGACGTTTTACGAAGATTAGTGGAAGATACTTGCTTTGTATACTTAAACGATATAATTATATATTTGTCTTTTTTACAGGATCATATACAAAAACTTATAAAAGTATTTGAACGATTAAAATTGACCGACTTCAAAATTAAATTAAAGAAATGCGAATTTCTAAAAAAAGCTTAAATATCTTGGACATATTGTAACGGATAAAGGAGTTAAGCCATACTCTGAAGAAAAAATCTGTTCAATTACTAAATTTCTGATACTTAAAACTCAAACAAAGATCAACAGTTTTTTTGGATTGGTTGGTTACTACCAAAAGCTTATTAAGAACTTTGCAGAAGTAACAAAACCATTTACAACTTGCCTAAAGAAAAATGCAAAAATAGATATCGACAAACCAGAATATATCAGAGCATTTATCCAATGTAAAAAACTTCTAATTCATGACCCCATTTTGCAATACATTGACTTTTGAAAAAAATATTGTTGTCAGCACTGACGCTTTAGACATAGCCTTAGGAGCAGTGCTTTCTCAAGGACAAATTGAAAGAGATCATCTATTCTGCATTGCATCAAGAACTCTATCAGAAACAGAACAACGATACTCTACCATAGAGAAGAAATTACTTGTATACGCTGTCAAACAATTTTGTTCTTATATTTTTGGACGTTAGTTTACTATTTACACAGATCACCAACCCTTAGTGTGCCTATGGCCGCTCATGGAAACAAATTTAAAACTTATGAGATAAAAGATCAAACTAGAGGAATACAATTTTGAAAATGTATACAAGAAGGGCAAATTTAACATTTGCTTGTTTTATTAAGAATACAACTTCCAGAAATAAACATTATTACACAAGATGGTTTAGACAGTACTATACCAAATGTAGACGTCAGTAACTTACTAGAACAAGAAATTTTAGTGAATAAAATTTCTGATACAATCCATTCGAAAGCAAATTAAGAACCTGCAAAAACTATTGAAATACAAGATACTATTATTGATAACAAGAAAAATCAATCAATTACTGAAAACCTATCACAACAACTTAAAATTTAAATTAAAAAAAGAGAATAGTAAGAATACTAAGAGATAATTCTGAAAACATTTTATTACACTAAAAATGATGAATTATACAAAAAACTATGTAAAGTTTATAGTGAAAACTTTACCAGTAAAGACGCTGTTTAAAGAAAGTTGAAGTGATTGATGATAAAAATACAAAATTGAAACTTATCACGTCATATCACACAGGATTGACAAATTGCAGAGGTATTAAAAGAGAAAGTATTTATTGATTTATTTTCTTGTAGCAATGAAAAATACCTTACAATTATTGACTCTTTCACTAGAGTAGGACATGCAATAAAAGTTTATAGTAAAAATCCGACAGACATTTTTGATCTATGGAATACCTCAAGAAATTAAATCTGATCAAGGATCAGAATTTAGCAACAAACTAATTAAAGAATTACTATCTCCTTACAAAATTACTTTACACTTTGGTACAGCTAAAAATCCAGAAAACCAATCAAATATTGAACGCTTTTACTCAACACTTTTGAAAAATCTTAGATGTTTAGCAGATGACATCAATATACCAAGTGAACAAAGAGTTAAAGTTAGAGACTTGCATTAATAGCGTACAACAATTCAATTCATAGCGCTATTGGAATGACACCATTTAAAGCACTATGGTTATACAAGAACTAGAAACCCAATTGACTTATTTTATGGTACCAGTACCTACCAAGATTTAATATCAAGACATAAAGATCGTATGTCAATCTTGTACAAATATATCAAACAAAAAGATATTTTACACAAAGAGAAAATAAAAAACAAAAAGATATAGCCAAGACAACAACATGGAAAGTAGGAGAACGAGTCTATGTTAAAAATATTACTAAAAGTAATAAAATGATAAAACGTTTTTTGGACCTTACAAGATTAACAGCAAAAACTTTCTCCAAATTGCAAACTTAAAATCCTGCAATTATTTCTGCAGAAGAACTGTTAAATGAATTGAAATTTGTTTAATCGTTTATTTCTAAACAAAATATTGTATTACCACCTGAAACCGAAAACTTTTATGTTTTTGAAAAAATTATAACTGTGAAAGCTTATGTCAAAACGTACGTACTCACATTTTTACTCAAAATTCTATTAGTCAAACCCACAATTTACCAATACCATAAATTGATTCTATTACCAATCAAGAAAAATCTTGATTACCTTGTTTTAAATATTCTACAACCTTACCTGGCCGAAAATAATGATAGGTATATTGCAATGTCAAAACCATGCAAATTATTGCAACATTAAGAATATCTGTGTACAGCCATTAGTTTAGATGCTACAAAACACACTTTGTGTGGACATCAGCTACTACGACATCTACCATTAACCGCTTGCAGCTTCACAAGATGGTTGCAATTGGATGCCAAATTGATCCATCCCACCAACTCCAATTGGATTTTATTTTAAATCAATCAATCTGCCAAAGTTCAATGTGATCTTTGCCAAGAAATAAGAAAACTACAAAGAAACCTGCTTGTACAATCAACATCCGAATGTTCATTAAATTTAAGACACAAAGTTTTACGAACCACACCAATTCACTATTTGGATCGACAAATTCACTTAACACGATTAAGTTTAACTTTGCTGCCAGCAAAACAACTTCAATAAAGATTAGAAGACGTCCATCTAAAAAACCTGCATTTGGAAGGATTGAATGAAACCTAAGAAAAGTTAGCCAAATTTGACGCCCAACTGAAGAAGTTATCCAACGCCCATTCCACTAATAACTGGAGTTTGACAACCGCCTTAGTAACTACCACGGCAATTGCACTTATTGTTATAATTGGAATCTGATAAATTAGCAAAAAACAATCATTTTTTAAAATGTCAGCAACCCAAGAACTGGAACAAACTTGTCCCAACTTTTTGTTTACTCTAAGAAAGGTGGAGTTAACATCTGTATCTAAGAACGACAGCAAAGCACCCCGGGAATTTGTTATCTAAATATTATTTCCCTGGAAACGAAATCGCTGACAATAAAAAACCTTGAGGAATTCAAAAAACTATTATTTTGTCATAAAAATTTGTTAATAATTTAGTCAGTGGAGCTGAATTGCTCAAAGTTTAATGTTGTAAGTCTAAACGTAAATTTTACACAATTAATATTCAGTTTATTATACTTATTTTATTATTTTTATTAATCAATAATAATAAAGAGTTAAATCTAGTAGTAGCGTGACTACTGCATGCTACCGATAGATAAGTAACATCAAAATCAATTCAAAATTTTGTAATAAAAATTTAATTATATATTAAATTAAACATTAAAATGCATGACTAATTTTGTGTATACAAAATATAAAAACAATAATTTACTTTACAATACTTTAATTTAAATGATATAGAAATGAAAACTTTTTTATTTCTTTGTAAAATGCGTTTATTAAGACCATACTGACCGCTATCTTGATTTGTAATATTTAAACAAAAACGACAACTTTGGCGTTATTGCTGTTTCTACATATAATTTGACAATCGATCTATGTTTTTACCAGTACATTTAGAAAGGATTAAACTATAATATAAAGAAGTGTTTTTTGTCAAATTATATTTGCAAATAGCAACAAACTGCATTCAAAAATACATAAAAACGCATTTATTTTTATATTTGATGAGTTTTTTCGACTATTTCTTAACTATTATTTAACTAAAACAGACATTACAGTTTGATCTTTTCTGAATGTACTGGTAAAAAAATAAATTGATTATCAAATTATATGTGGAAACAGCAATGAAGCCAAAGTTGCCGTTTTTGTTAAAATACTACAAATAAAGTTGGAAAGGTCTTAAATGCACAAATTTTCACTACTTTAGTATAAGACATAAAGCCACATTAACTTCTCTATGCCACATAATAAAGTTATTTGAGAGTTGTTTCTCTTTTACACAACTAATTATAAACAGAATTACATCAAATGATCCCCAAAACATTAAATATTTGTTTTCTTAGAGAATCACGCATTATAGTTTGCTAACCTTTTATTGCGTTAATAAAATTATTACTTTGTTGCTTGTTTCTTAGAAGAAGAAGGGAGAGTTGTAGTTGAATTAACATTGGATTTTAATTGTTAGTTAAAGCCCAATAGAGATTGAACATTATTTCAATTATGATTGGATAATGTGATTGGGATGGATTATATTGAAATATGTGATCTTATTAATCAGTGAAAAAAATTATAAATTTATAAATGATTATTATTTCCTATTTATATTTAAGAACTTAAATGCATATGGAAACTTAAATAAATGAATGTTAAAAATACCTTTTACGCTACTGTTACTGGTATAATTTTCAGCATTGGTTGGAAATTGATAAGTACGAGATGCTGCGATTCCATCAGTAATCAAATTTTCATAGTAACTAATTTCTTCGTCAGAAACATTTTGACAATTACTTAAAATATTAGTTGTTGAAAAAAATAATATTATTGCTAGGCACTTCATTGCTGTGTAATATTTATTGGAATAAGTCATAATTAACACGGTACTTGTATATAAAAATATCTTGAAATAAACATTAATGTATAAATTACCTATTATTTTTTTATAATGAAGTAAACACACTATTTTCGGAATACTATCAATTGTTTATGTAAATTTTAATCATTGTTTACAATTATAAAAATGTAAACATCAAATTAACAAATGCTAATCATTTTAGATTGCAGAAACAATGCTGGTAAACAATTATACTCGCACATAAATGACATTTTCTTTCTTATTATAAGCTCTAAGTCAATTATAAATATAATGCAACTTCTATGGCAAAACGCGAGCAATAATTGAGGGGCATTCTACTAGCAGATCTATTTATTATCTCCTTTTATTTTACCAATTAGAGTTCTAATTCAAACAATAGCTGGTTACTGGATCCACAGTCTTTTATTTTAAAGAAGTCCATAATAAGTTGATTTTTAATATTATTAATTTTAATATTTAATTAAATTGATTAGTACATTTATTCTCGATAAGATACAAATTTCAATAATTTTGTTCTAAAATGCGATTAAAATAACCCCAGTAAAATTAATATCACATGGACACTAAAAGGAAAAATAATTAATAAGTTGATTGCACCATATATTAAACTTAATCTAGTTTAGAAAGACGTTTACTTTGTTATAGGTATATTAATGAAATGAATAAATAAAACTTTAATTTGGTATAAATATTTATTTTGAAGTAAATCCATCAATCTTAATAAAATATACTTCTAGAAGAATTTGATAGAGATGCAAACTAAAAACATTTTTTTTCTAATACGATTGATAAATATCTAAAAATAAATTGGCTCGGATTTAATGCACAAACAATTTTTTACGTAGTGCTTATCTCTTTACTTTTCAGTCGGCGTTTGAAGTAGATCTAGTTGTGTGCTATTGCTTGTATTTACTAGACGTATTTAAATGAATAATTTGTTTATTTTATTAATAATAAATAACTAATTAACAATTAAATTTAGTGTTTGATGGTAAGAATACATTCATTCAAGTATGGAAAGCATATGTGACGTTTTTAAAGGTATTTTTAATTGTAATTTCAACTTATTGTCAATATTAATTACTAATATGAATCTCACTGTGGTTTATAATTGAAATAGCAACAATTTATAATCAGAAAATGTACTGCAAATAATTATTCTGATCATGATGATGAATCTTAGTTTCCTCTTTATAAATTGTTTTGATTTAATTAGTTTTTTTTTCTTTTTGTTAATTTGTATTATGCATATTTGAACAAAATATTTAAAAATTACAGGAATAGTTAAAAATAGTGTTGGTTATTACAATAGATAATTATAGTAGTATTAATTTATTGCAATAATTTATATTTTATTACTTTTTACATGCCTTGTTGTTTTGTGAGCGTTTTAATTTTGAATTACTAAAATTTATATCTGATCTTTGTGAAAACGTAGTTACAAGTTTCGCACGGTTATGAATGCGAGGTGATCAGAGCGTGCGGGCTCGCAGTCGGTAACCTAGTGAGAATAAAACAATGAACAATGATATTTATGTTTATGTAGAAGTGTAAGTGTCAGTCTGTAAACAAGCTGTAACGTGAACACACGAACTTATAAACCTAACTGAATAAATTCTATTTGATACTTGTTTTGTTGGCTGTGAATTATCAACGTTCTGCTACCAGAATTAACAACGCTCTGCTACCAGAATTAACAACAGGTTATGGGCCCAGAACGCTTCCACTGCGCAACAAAACTGTGAAACAGGTTAGTGAAAAACACGTGTTGTCGGAGATCTTGGACAGTAAAGTAGTTATCGTTTATTTTTTGTATTTCGTGAGTGTTTCGGGAATAAAATCAACATGTCAGATAAAACAGACATGCCACATTTTGAAAAGCTGAAGGGCTCAAATTGGCCGTTGTGGAAACAATGTATGCTGCAATATTTCAAGGTGAATGCCTTGCTGAAATATGCACAGGGTAATGTTTTACGGCCGGAGAGCAATGGCAGCAATGAAGCACAGATCGAAGCATGGGAAAAATGCGATGGAAGGACTACTTTGGCTATACTGTCGGCGATCGATAACAATCAGCAAACATTCGTGGCAGCTTGCGAGACCGCAGGTGAAATGTGGAAAAAGCTACTATCGGTGTACGAACGTTCCGATGGAAGTAGCAAAATGGAGGCAAATCGCGAATACCACGCTTATCGTTACATGGGCGGGTCAATGGCTATACACATTGCTCAAATCGAATTGTTGGTTGCAAAATGCAAACGCAGCGGTGACATTAAGTCACCTGAGGACATCATGGTGAAGCTAATGGATAGTTTACCAAGAGAATTCTCTACAGTGCATGTGGCATTCCATCTGGCTAGTGACGATAAGAGGACGCCAGATGAACTAAAGAAAATCATACTTGCCGAAGAGGCTCGTGTGAATCCAGAAATGACAGCCGAAGCAATGTTCGTCAAAAAAGTCAACAAGGTCCGTGTCGCAAAAACCAAGGAACGTCTCATCAAAGAAAAGGGCAAAATGCTATGGGTGCGGGGAACATGGACACTTCAGACGAGATTGTCCGAAGCGGAGCAAACAACAAGACAGCGGCAGCACCAACACCAGCACCAACATGGGGAACATATGCTTCAGCGCGGCGGAGGCAGCGATGGTCAGTGAACGCGATGACAAAGTGTTGTGTGACAGTGGGGCAAGTTGCCACATGTTTAATGAAAAGAAGTGGTTTGTTGATCTGAATGAAGACAGTGAAAAACTAAAATTGGCGGGCAAATATGAACTAAAAGCAGCTGGTCGGGGTTTGGTAACCGCATTGGCAAAAGTTGGAAACAGATGGAAGCAGGTCGACTTCAAAAATGCTATGTACATTCCAACTTTGCGGAAAAATCTGATCAGCACTGGATTATGCCAAAAGGTAGGCGCTAAAATATTAATGGCTGGTGAGGGGGTCAAATTCAACCTAAATGGACAAACCCATCTTGAAGGCATACTCACGACAAGCAACTTGTACGAGATGCAACTAAAGCCGTTGGAATATGAAGCGGCAAATTCGGTAGAAGAAGAACTCATGAGATGGCATCGGAAACTCGGCCATCCGGGTTTGGACCGAATGCGTCAAATGGCTGATACTGGTCAAATTAATATTAGAATTAATGCTAATGCCAAACTGTTTTGTGAAGCGTGTGTATTCGCGAAATCAACAAAGAAATCATTCAAAACCACACAACCACGAAACTATGCAGCAGGTGAATTTCTGCATTCAGACGTAAATGGACCGATGACACACAAAAGCCATGGAGGAAATCGATACTTCGTTAATTTTGTGTGTGACACCACCAATATGACCTTCGTGCACTTCATAAAGAACAAAGATGAAGTGTACGAAAAATTCAAACTAGTGGTAAATCTGATCGAGACTCAAACCGGAAATAAGGTCAAGGTATTGAGAAGCGACAATGGCGGTGAGTACGTCAATCACCGGATGAAGACGTTCATGGCGGATCGAGGCATCAATCATCAAACTACAGCTCCCTACACTCCAGAACAAAACGGGATATCCGAGCGTAAGAATCGTACGATAGTCGAATCAGCAAAAGCAATGCTGTTTGCAGGGGACTTGGAGGAAGGACTGTGGGCTGAGGCTGTATTGACAGCAACGTATCTGGCCAACAGAACTCCATCGAAACGATCCGGAAAGAAATCTTCGTACGAGTTATGGTTTGGCCGGGCACCGCAGAGTGCTCATTTACGTATATTTGGATCAGTTGCATATGAACATATTCCAAAGGAGTTGCGAAAGAAATGGCAAAAGAAAGCGAATAAGCGAATAATGGTTGGGTACGATTCGAACGGTCCGAACTATCGATTGTTAGATCCAATAACAAGAAAGATCTCCATCAGTAAGCATGTTACTTTCAATGAAGAGACTGCAACAAAAGAAACTGATAATCATTGGCCAGCAATCGATTTGAATGATTCGGACGTGGTGAACGAAGAAATTCCGCTAGAAAGAAACGAACCTGATGAACAACCAGAAAGAAACGAACCTGATGAACAACCAGAAAGAAATGAACCTGAAGAAGAAGAAAAACGGTACGAGCTGCGCACCAGAGGCGAAATAAGAAGACCTGCCAGATACGAAGCAAATTCAGTCCAGGCCGACGAACCGACGTCACTCTCTGAAGCCTACAACGGATCTGAGTCAACAAACTGGCGGGGTGCTGTCACGGAAGAAATGAACTCTCAAGAGAAAAATAAAACATGGATTGAAGTTGATCAAGTGCCAACGGGTGCTAAAGTGGTGGACTCGAAATTTGTGCTTAAAAAGAAAATGAACTGTGACGGAAAAATCGAGCGGTTTAAAGCGCGCCTGGTGGCTCGCGGTTTCTCACAACGTAAAGGGATCGATTATCACGAAACATTTGCACCGGTAGTAAGGTATGAAACAGTCAGAATGATGTTAGCATTAACAGCTAGGGAAGACTGGGAACTTGCTCAGTTTGACATTAAGACTGCATTTCTATACGGCGAGCTGGAGGAAGAAATTTATATGCGTCTTCCTGAAGAAGTATAGTACTACTCAAGAAATCATTGTATGGTCTGAAACAATCCCCACGTCAATGGAACAAATGTTTTGTCACGTTTCTGAAGCAGTACAACTTTATTGAAAGCAAAGCAGACCCGTGCATGTACACAGGAAACGTGGATGGCCGCATGATCGTGTTGTTGCTCTATGTTGATGACGGGCTGTTTCTGTCACCCAGCGGAGCTGCGATTGAGATCGTCATGAAAAATCTGAAAGACAGTTTTGTTGCGCAGTGGAAGCGTGCTGGGCCCATAACCCAGAGGTCCGTGGATTGTAAACACGCTCTGCTACCATAAGCGAATAATGGTTGGGTACGATTCTTACGCTCGGATATCCCGTTTTGTTCTGGAGTGTAGGGAGCTGTAGTTTGATGATTGATGCCTCGATCCGCCATGAACGTCTTCATCCGGTGATTGACGTACTCACCGCCATTGTCGCTTCTCAATACCTTGACCTTATTTCCGGTTTGAGTCTCGATCAGATTTACCACTAGTTTGAATTTTTCGTACACCTTATCTTTGTTCTTTATGAAGTGCACGAAGGTCATATTGGTGGTGTCACACACAAAATTAACGAAGTATCGATTTCCTCCATGGCTTTTGTGTGTCATCGGTCCATTTACGTCTGAATGCAGAAATTCACCTGCTGCATAGTTTCGTGGTTGTGTGGTTTTGAATGATTTTTTTGTTGATTTCGCGAATACACACGCTTCACAAAACAGTTTGGCATTAGCATTAATTCTAATATTAATTTGACCAGTATCAGCCATTTGACGCATTCGGTCCAAACCCGGATGGCCGAGTTTCCGATGCCATCTCATGAGTTCTTCTTCTACCGAATTTGCCGCTTCATATTCCAACGGCTTTAGTTGCATCTCGTACAAGTTGCTTGTCGTGAGTATGCCTTCAAGATGGGTTTGTCCATTTAGGTTGAATTTGACCCCCTCACCAGCCATTAATATTTTAGCGCCTACCTTTTGGCATAATCCAGTGCTGATCAGATTTTTCCGCAAAGTTGGAATGTACATAGCATTTTTGAAGTTGACCTGCTTCCATCTTTTTCCAACTTTTGCCAATGCGGTTACCAAACCCCGACCAGCTGCTTCTAGTTCATATTTGCCCGCCAATTTTAGTTTTTCACTGTCTTCATTCAGATCAACAAACCACTTCTTTTCATTAAACATGTGGCAACTTGCCCCACTGTCACACAACACTTTGTCATTGCGTTCACTGACCATCGCTGCCTCCGCCGCGCTGAAGCATATGTTCCCCATGTTGGTGCTGGTGCTGGTGCTGCCGCTGTCTTGTTGTTTGCTCCGCTTCGGACAATCTCGTCTGAAGTGTCCATGTTCCCCACACCCATAGCATTTTGCCCTTTTCTTTGATGAGACGTTCCTTGGTTTTTGCGACACGGACCTTGTTGACTTTTAGACGAACATTGCTTCGGCTGTCATTTCTGGATTCACACGAGCCTCTTCTGCAAGTATGATTTTCTTTAGTTCATCTGGCGTCCTCTTATCGTCACTAGCCAGATGGAATGCCACATGCACTGTAGAAAATTCTCTTGGTAAATTATCCATTAGCTTCACCATGATGTCCTCAGGTGACTTAATGTCACCGCTGCGTTTGCATTTTGCAACCAACAATTCGATTTGAGCAATGTGTATAGCCATTGACCCGCCCATGTAACGATAAGCGTGGTATTCGCGATTTGCCTCCATTTTGCTACTTCCATCGGAACGTTCGTACACCGATAGTAGCTTTTTCCACATTTCACCTGCGGTCTCGCAAGCTGCCACGAATGTTTGCTGATTGTTATCGATCGCCGACAGTATTGCCAAAGTAGTCCTTCCATTGCATTTTTCCCATGCTTCGATCTGTGCTTCATTGCTGCCATTGCTCTCCGGCCGTAAAACATTACCCTGTGCATATTTCAGCAAGGCATTCACCTTGAAATATTGCAGCATACATTGTTTCCACAACGGCCAATTTGAGCCTTTCAGCTTTTCAAAATGTGGCATGTCTGTTTTATCTGACATGTTGATTTTATTCCCGAAACACTCACGAAATACAAAAAATAAACGATAACTACTTTACTGTCCAAGATGTCCGACAACACGTGTTTTTCACTAACCTGTTTCACAGTTTTGTTGCGCAGTGGAAGCGTTCTGGGCCCATAAACTGTTGTTAATTCTGGTAGCAAAGCGTTGTTAATTCTGGTAGCAGAACGTTGATAATTCACAGCCAACAAAACAAGTATCAAATAGAATTTATTCAGTTAGGTTTATAAGTTCGTGTGTTCACGTTACAGCTTGTTTACAGACTGACACTTACACTTCTACATAAACATAAATATTATTGTTCATTGTTTTATTCTCACTAGGTTACTGACTGTGAGCCCGCACGCTCTGATCACCTCGCATTCATTACCGTGCAAAACTTGTAACTACGTTCAAAATTTTTAGATAAAATTGACATCAGTGATTTTTTATTGTTGGAGGTGGAATCACATTATCTTTCTCTTATTCAAAAAAGGTTCTACTCACTAAATCAACCTCAATAATATAGGTGTAGAGGCTAAGATTCATTATTTTCAATGACAGTGGTGAGCTAGGGTTTTTGGGCTCCACCGCAAAATAATTGAAAAAAAAAATACAGTTTTGTCATTTATTTAACTTTTATTTTGTAAATTTTGAATTTTGGGGTGCCCAGGTTTGAAATAATGGTGGGAGAGCCGCCTATGCTTGTGGGCCCTTCCGCATTGCAGACCCTTGCTTACAGGTAGTTCTGCCCTTGGAGGTATAGAACTATGAACTGTTATGAAATTAAATTAAAATTATGTTAACGCTATGATATTGGCTTTAATGAAAAGATAATTTTATGACATTACTGCTTAAATATGATTTAGGGAATATGTGCGCTGCGGCAGGTTCAAATGAAGTGCAATCTGGAAGTAATTTTTGACCACTTTTTCAGCTGGTCTAACGTTGTTGGTTTAATTACGAACACTAGCGATTTCACATATCCCCACAGAAAGTAGTTCATAGATGTAATATCACATTACCGTGAAGGCCAATTTACGGGTCCGTTACAGTAGATTATGCGGTCAGCGAATGTTTTCTGCAATAAATTGATTGTGTCGCGAGCTGTGTGGCATGTTGCGCCGTCTTGTTAAAATCAAATCTTCTCCACATTAACGCCATTCACTGGAGAACGAACAAGTCAGTAATCATGGATTGATAGCGCTTTCTATTGACAGTCACGTGTTGGCCGGCATAATCTTTAAAGAAATATGAGCCAATGATTTCAATGATTTTTGTGGATGTAACGGCGTCTCAATAATAGCTTTTGGATTTACCTCGCTCCATTTCCGGCAATTTTGTTTGTTTACGTAGCCGTTGAGCCAAAAATGAGCTTCATTGCTAAACAAATGTTTTTGGTGTAAATGAGGATCAAGAACAATTTATTTTTTGGCTTATTCTCCGAACGTACGACGCATAGAATGGTCACGCGGCTTCAGCTCTTGCACGAGCTGTATCTCGTAAACCGAGATCTATTGGCAAAATCTTCCATAAGGTGGATAGACACAGCTTGAATTGCTGTGCACGATGACGAATTGACTCATTCTGGTCCTTCTTGACACTATGCTCCTCAGCTGCAGTCTCTAGGATTTGGGGCACGTGATTCACGGCGGTATCTGCAATGCCGTGGGTCAGCTGTGTACTTGAGGCGAAGGCAATTTTCTTAAAAAGTATTATTCATAACAAATTCAAAAAACAAATTTATATGTAGAAATGAACAATGATAGGCATGAATATATAATTTAAAAAAAAAAAAAAAATTGTTCAAAATTTTATTATGGTTTCATGCTCTAGAAAACAATTACTTGAGTATCAATACCAAAATTCAAATCAATATATTGATAATGATTGAAGTTATTTGCGAAATTAAATATTAATTATAAGAGGATGCGCGCGTCGAAATTTAGTTAAACTCGTTGCTCGCATATAGCGCTTCGACAAATTTTAGCGAATCCTATAGAAGACAACCACGTGTGAATATATTGGGGGCGTGTTTTCGTGTTTGCATGGGCAAAGCATAGTTATAGTCATATTATAATAACAAGTCAATAATAATACTATACTGGGCTTTTCTCTATGCACATTGCTAGAAGTAAGCAAGGTATATACTGCTAGCTAAAGATTTTTGTGTTGCTTTTTTTTAGAAGCAAGCAAGGGCGCCAAAATACATTGCAGCCCTCTAAAAAAAAAATATAATTTTTTAAAAAAATATTTATTTTTATTAAAAAAAAAAAAAAAAATTCAAAATAAAAAATAGTTATAAAAATCATATTTTTTAACATTTTTTTAAACTGTTGTTTGATTGACAAAAAAACCAACAAAAATCTTAAAAATAGTAAAAAAATTTAAAATTTCAAATAATGATTTTTTGTTTTGTTAAAAAAAAACAAACAAAAATTTTTACAAAAAATTGTCGTTCTTGTTACATGATAACAAAATTACTATTTAGCAATATCTTCTTTATTGCTCGTTTTACAGCTGTTTTACATCGCCCCAGAAGTCTTACGACGAAGAGGGTTGATGGAACCAACGGCTTATTAGGTGACTTCCAAATTACCTCGGTGGATAAAAAGCAAGTTATTATTTTAGTCATATTCGGGGATTTAACCCCGGACTGTTGGCATGCTACGCTAACGCTCTATAACTAAACTGTCTTACCGTTCAATATCCATAGAGAATTGGACAGAATATCTATAAATTAAATTATCAGATTATAAATATAATATGTATTATATGCATTATACATTCTTATTCTTTATTAAAATTAATAATTATTTTTATTGCATACGTAAATAATAATGTTAAATTAAGTAGTAGTAACAGAAACGGAACGAACACTACAAAACACGCATCCAAATGTAACATTGGATCATGCCGATGCGACCACTTCTGACTACTCTAGAACCCCTCTCATCGTTTGTTCGTTCTCTTTTCAGGCGGTAGTCTCACAAGCTTTCGCCAGATTTCGGTACTCTCATCTTAAGTGTAAAAGTGTAGAATTGGTTCAGTAGCAGTAGTTCAACTTTTTTTTAATAGAGTTTTGACGTTCCATGTTAAAATTCTTATTGTTGTCCTCTTCTTCTACCTCGGAGATTTGGTTTGATAATTATTTTACCTCTAGTATTTAGTTTAGTTTTAAAAGAATTTTTGTTTTTCTTTCTTTTTGTTTTTCCAATCACTGAAATATTATGACCTTCCCGATTACTTTAAATTATTAATGCGTTTAGACTTTCCGTCTGCTCTCCGAAGAGGCCGTTGGCACTTAATAGAAAGGTGACTTCTTATCCCGAAAGTTGAGCGGTCGTCATTGCCTTGTTAGTAGTAACAGGTTGCACTGCGTAAAGGAGAAGTTGACATTTGAGGAGTGGAAGATGCAATTTTGAGACGTATCCCACTCCTTGCATTCCATCTAAGTACACACTCAAAAACTAATAGCAAATATTACAGAGTTTTTTTACTTTAATTAATTAAATACACGTATCCTAGTTTTACAAAGTTTTCTGTTTTTTAAGGATTTTTTGTTTACGTAAAGAACCCAATAAAATAATATAGCTGCTGTATTTATATAAAAAAAAACTACAAAGAATACTATACTGAGTACAACCAAGCTTTACGTTTCTACTCTAAACGGATGCAAACAAGGTTGATTTGAATAGTATTATGACATTTTATAATATGTTTTATGTTTATGTGTAAAGTTTATATCATTAATGAGATAGAATTTGATTGTGTGAACCATAAAAATCTAAATATTACTTACAATAAAAAAAAAAATTCTACAATCCAATTTAATGTTCCTTTAACTTTAAACACTTTTCGGAATATGGTGTATTAGTTTTTATTTATATAAAAAAATTAAGATATTAACTTCATGCTACTCAGTGCGGCCCAGAAAGAATGGCGTTACATTTAGTTGCAAAATTCTAGTTAAGATTAATTAGGTGTTACTACAGCATTGTAACAAATCATCATTCAAGTCTATAAAACAATAATTTTGTCTAATAAAAAATACACATGTTCAAAATATATTTAAGCTCTACTTTTAATTGTAAAAAACTCGATAAAGTTTACACAAACCGTTAAAAAAGATTTAAATAAACAACGTAGTTCCAAACTTTGTAAGCTAGGGTTTTTTCAGTACGAAGAAGAAGCAGAATGTAATGGACGTTTTGAATGGTTGCAGTAAAAATTGAATTAATAGTATTATACCATTGAATGACAAACTCCATGGTGTAGTAACGCTTTTGGTACATCGCAGCTTGTTGTCTTGAATAGTTATTGCTAATTTGGCAAGCGCATTAGCTTTTTTATTGCCACTGATACCTACGTGACTGAGAATCCTAACAAAGTAAACAGTGACATTTATCTGAGACACCTGAAGCAAAACTGAATGAATTTGCCTCAGCAAGTAATAATCAGGATATTGGTCATCTATGGCGTTTAATGCACTTAACAAGTCTGTACATATGGCATAATTTGTACCTGTGCTTAGTTGGATGTAGAGAAGATAGCATACAGTTCTGCAGTATAAACGCTGCTAACACTTAGCAAGCCAAATGTAAACTGCAGCTCATCTGCCAGAAGAGCACAACCTACACCGTCGTTATTTTTTGAGCTATCGGTATAAATCTAAGTGGCATTTACGTTTCTTGCTTGAATTTTTGCAAATTTAGTTTGACTGGTACAGTTGAAACTTTTTTCATTCTTAATAATGCAGTATTTAACCTTGGACGTTGAAAAGTCAACGAACAGTCAAATGTGACACTAAGAAAATGAAAACATTTCTGTACAGGAATAGGTTCTCTCCCAAGATATAATAAAGGGTCACCGTGTGAGGATTGCATGATACAAAAATGAATAAGCAACGTTTAATTAGTATAAAAAGTGAATCCATTGTTATTAGTCTATTTCAAAATGTGTTTGATTGTTAACTGAAGTTGAAGTTTAAATGTTGGGATGTTTCCCGAGGCACAGCAAATAGCTATGTCATCAACATACATACGCCCGCTTACCGGATGCTTGATGAACTGACTTATGCCGTTAATTCCTACCATTAACTGTGTCACGCTTAAAATGGACCCTTGAGTAATATCATTATGTTGCTGACGTATGATTGAGATGCTGTCACCTACACGTATGGGATGTTAAAAAGCTTTGTATAAACAATGCCATGCTTCCGCGAATACCTCACGAATGAAGCGTTATTAGAACATTACTTCCATGTCATGTCATCTGCTTTTGCAATGTCAAAGAATACAGCGACAAAATGTTGATTTTGTACAAAAGTATTTTTAATTGCTGTACTCAACCAAACAAGGTAGTCAGTCGTAGAACGATGACGCCTTGAACCACATTGTATGTCAGCAATTAAACCTCTTGAATCTAATAACCAAAACTAAGTAAGACGCTTATTGATTATTTTTTTTAGTAAATTACATAAGCAGCTAGTTAGGGAGATAGTTCTATAGTTAGTCGGAACCTTTTTTTTTTTACCAGGTTTAAGTACTGGTACTACGATAGCAAGTATCCACGACTTAGGGCAATACCCTGCTGACCATATCCGGTTATAGAGTGCCAACAGTTTAAGTTTGGCAGAGCGACTTAAATGTTTAAGCATAGCATTGTGTATTGAATCGACACCTGTAGAAGTATAGTGCGCTTCAGATAATGCCGAGTCAAATTCCCAAACAATAAACGGTGCATTATATAATTCATCTTCATCAGAGACAAATGACGTTTTTCTCCATGTTAATTTTAATATTTTGAAAATTTTCATCTTATTTATCATCGCTGGAAGCGTCAAAATAAATATTGGCCAGAATATTTAAGATGTCGAGGGGATTGGTAATATATTGATTACCTGACAATAACCCAGTAACAGGTAAAGATGCGGTTTGGCCTGAAATTTTCCCACTTCTTCCTGACGGTTGTTTTCGAATTAATAGTTGTAATAAATTCTGACCACAAATTTCTTTTAGCTATTCTGCATGTTCTTTGAGCAACAGCTTCCTACTTCAAATAAAGTAATAGGTTTTCTTCTGTTGGAGAGTTGTTAAACCTACGAAAAGAACAGCGTTTGTTCATTTTAGCTTGCTCACATTCAAAATTCCATCAAGGAACGGGCTTTCTGCGAGGTTTTTCGAAAGTTAACGACATTTGCTGCCTGTACGATGGAATTGGTATACGTTTTAATATCTTCGTCAATAGTGGCTTGGACACTGTCATCGTAATCAAACACTTGAACAAACGTATTTTAACCGGCATTTTTTATAATTGGTGGTGCAAAGTAGTTTTAGTCAAACCCAATTGGGTAATTGATTTTAAATATTTGTTTTTCGTTAAACTATATTTGATTGTCTATCTCTTTAGACATTGCAATTTGGTTGCCAGTTGTGATACTGAAGTTTTATCGATGATTTTGATTCTTTGGTTGAAGCAACATGATGGAGCTACAACTACTTTGCATTACCAATTATTATCTAGCTTGTGTTTAAGAGCACATAAATCGATTATTTGAATTCATCTTTTACCATCAAGCGATGCCGTACCACCAAGATGCACTGATGAGGATTTGAGAAAACCGAAACAATTGTCTGTATTTTGTTGGCCGCTTTGGAGTTGGATTGGGTTTGGATAATTGATTTTAAACCTTTGTTTTTCATTAAACGGCATTTTTAATTTTTTAATTTTGATGACAGTTTTATTAATTTCATGACCAAGCACGCGAATGAATATTGGAAAGTTGTCACTATCATAAAAATATTTTGAGACTTTCCAATCCAGCAATGCTGCGATACTTGGAGAACAAATGATAAGGTCAATAGCTGAGAATGATCTATTGGCCACGGAAATGTAGGCATTGTTTCTTTATTTAAGATAACTAAATCCGTTTCTGAAAAAAGATTGTTTTGATCTTGCATATCAGTTTGACTTAAGCTCTACATAGTGTTATTAAAATTGCCCATTAGAAGGAATGGGGACGGAAGTTCAAGTAATCGATCAATCAAACAAATGTTCAAACTGACATTTGGCGGAATATAAATTGAGCAAATGGTCAGTGAGAAAGGGAGATGTAGTTGAACGGCTACTGCTTCTTATGCAGTGTTGACAAGAAGTTCTTTACTGAAAATGGTATCACGAACCAATAAAGCCGTTTCACCTTGAGCACGATCAACATTTGCACGATCTTTTCAATAAATAGTATAACCACGAAGGTTAACAGGACTTACCTTAAAATTTGTTTTCTGTAAGGAAACGCAGATAGGTGAATTTTTGGCTAATAGTATTTTAAAGGATTAGTTGTTTGAATTATATCCGTTGCAGTTCCATTGAATAATGGCTGAAACCATTTTTAAGTTACTTTGCAAACGTAATTTTAATTAACTTTTTGTTTATTAGCGTTTTTATGTTTAACTTCTGAATTATCATCTGGGCGAGTAAAACTTCTACTAATTGGCATCATTTTATCTGTCAGAGTAGGTGGCGCGAGGATCTGCACTTCAGGTGCCGTTTTTTTCAGGTTTTGACTCAGACTGAGTCTTAACCTGTTTAGGCTTGACTTGGAAGTTACCACCTTAGTTGGTTTTGGCCCGATACGAGCCAATACCTTAGATGGTTTATGCTTTAAATAAGCCCTTATCTTGAGTGGTTTTGCTTAAAATCCCACTCGCTGTAACCTTGGTCCAGATTGGACCGTAGTCAGTTTTGGTTTTGAGCCTGATGGGCCCGCAACCGGTTTTTGACTTTTCACATTAGAGTCCTTGTCTTTATTCGAAGAAGTTACGACCAGCAATAGGGCTAACAGAAGTATTTTTTTGCACCGTGTTAAGACAATGTTTAATATGTCGAATTTGGTGCTAACTATTTTTTAAATTATTAAGACCTCTATGGTATCAATATGTACTGCATGCAAGTTTTTTGATAATCTTGTGGCATAAGAACGACATTTTTGGGCTTGTAACAGAATCAATTTTGTTTATTATTTTTACTATTGCGCTGCCACTTGATGCTTCATATTGGCCAAATTGAGAACAAACTTTTGAAACCGTTTTTGCAAGAATTTTACTATTTTATTACTAAATTTTAATACGTTGCTTAACTTTGTATTGTTCTATTTTTACGAACCGTTTAATTTTTAGCTGTTATCTCTCAAATATAAACGTTTAAGCTGTAACTTTCAAAACTGCTTTGATAGTGAAATACCTACTTTTGAAAAACCTGATTTAAAATTTTATCAAAAATGTTGAAACCTTTCAACTCAACTCAGAAAACCCATATGTTTACTATACGCCTACAATAGCTTAGATGGTAGAGCGTTGATGTTTTTAATATTTCTAACAGCATGAAGGAAGCATTAATTTAAATAAAATAAATATTTACTTCTTAGCTTCTAAGTAATATGTAGACTGTAGGTACTACTAAGATAACTTAAAAAGTCTTTGGAGTCAATATGTAAGTTTGGATAACTTAAAAGACTTGTATCAAAATATTGAATATTTTTTAGCAATCAGTACAGTATTGTAATAATTGTTTTAGCAATCAAAATATTTTTATTTTTTTTATCTATTCTGATGTATTAATTTTTGGGCATATAAGTTATGTGTAGTACCTATAAGCACGCTTATTATGTGCATTAAATGTGATAGACATTTTTTTTCTTATTGCTGCTTAACTATTTGTTTGGTGCTTGTTTGTTTTAGTTCTTGGCAAACTATTACTAACCTTTGGATGTCATTTATTATTTTTAGGTGCGTATTATTATTATTATTATAACAAAAACTAAAACATAATCAAATAATTAAAAAATGTAATAAAATAATACATTTATTAACAAAATATTATTACAATATAATACATTTTTTTGCAACCACCGTATATTTTAAAGATATATCAAACAAAATCAACAAACAAATGTGAACTCTAAAAAATAATTGGGTTTAGATTTATTTGGTTAGTATAGTAAAAATAAAACTGTCCATACTACTATTGATTTATTGCTTCTTTAATCAGATCAGATGCATGTTCACCAACCATAAAAGAAGGAGCATTTGTATGTCCAGATACTGGATAAGGAAAAATACTAGAGTCAGCAACCCTTAATTTTTTAATTCCATGTACTCTTAACTTATTATCTACTACTGCTCCTTTTGTAGGATCTTTTCCCATTGGACAAGTTGCCATAGGATGAAAAGATGTATCTGTCATCTGTTTAATACTACACAACCAAAATTCTTTTGATAAGTAAGTTTTATTTTGACATGCTGGGACAACAACTTTTCCCAATCTACCATTAATTTTTTTAAACGCATCAGTTTTTAATATTTCCAATACTAACTGAACTCCTTTATACATAGTTTCAATATCAACACTATCAACATCAGTAAAAAATCCAGAATCGATTAATGGGTAATCAAAAGGATTATTTGTTTTTAATGTAACTGTTCCTGTTGATCGTTCGTGCAATAAAACCACATATATAGTTCCAGTAGTTGCAATGTTATCTATATCTTTATTAAGCGCTGATTGCGTTTCTTCGTCAAATCCAAAGCTCCATATTGTTCTATTAGGACTAACTACTAAAAGTTCTATGTCTGCCAAATAATGCGTATTATTATTAGTTTTATAAAAACCAATTCCTATAGAATTTGCCGTTACTGTATAAATTCCAGTGCCATGTAGGAAATCTTCAATGTAGCCTCGCAATGATTTAATTGGTATAGACGCGTTTGTAAGAACATTAATACCAAAAAAAGTTGGATGGTCTTTATAATTTCTACCAACTTGTAAATTTTTAATGACTTTAATTTTTTTATCTATTAAGTGGTCTTTAGGGCCAATTCCTGACAACATTAATATATGAGGTGACATAATAGCACCTGCTGATAAAATAATTTCTTGGCGTGCTGTTGCTTTATAATTCATTTTGTTTTTAGAAAAATAAACAGCGTTAGCTGTTTTGGTTGAATTATTTATTTCAATTTTTGTAGCATAACTATAAGAACTCAAATGCAAATTGGTGCGATTTTGTACTGGTCTAATATAGTATTTCCCGGTGCTACCTCTGCGTCCGTGAATTGTAGTAGATTGTATTTGAGACACACCTAAAATGTTTTTTCCATTATAGTCTGTTAAATTTACTCCCAATTCTTGATTTCCATTTAAGAATGCTTGTAGAATGTCACTACGGAAAGAGCTGTATTCAACATTTACAGGACCTTTAGTTGAATGGTAATAGTTATCGGTAAATATTTGGGAATGTTCAGATTTTTTAAAATATTTTAATACGGTTTTATAATCCCAGCCTTCATTTTCTGTTCCCCATCTATCATAATCTTTTTTTTCACCTCTGGAATATATTTGGCCGTTTATAATAGATGAACCGCCGTAGCCTCTACCTCTTGCAACAGTACACCTGTTATCTGGTTTTCCTGTAATATATTTAATTATTTTTTACTTATATAGTTTGTGAGTATTTATAAGATGTATAAAAAATGTTTTTAAATTTGTATTGAATTTTTTTTTCTCTAGTACAATTTTAAGTATTTTACGTTCAGTTAAATGTTATATTTGGTATATTATGTTGATTATTACCTAAACAACAATTTTTTTGAGGAATGCTACTAAATCCCCAGTTGTAAAAGCTGCTAAATGCATAGTTGGACATTCCCGGAATATCTGTAAAGTTGTTTTCAAAATGACCTGCTTCTATAACTAGGATTGATATTTCTGGAAGTTCGGATAGTCGATTAGCTATGACTGATCCTGCAGAACCTGAACCTATTATGATATAGTCATATGTTCCATAATCTATAAAATAACATAAATTATATTATTAGTTTTAAAATATTCGGTAGTAATGTAAATGTACAAATTGTAAAACCTAATAGTTTTTATATTGTACAAAAATGGTTATAAAGGGCTCTAAGTAATGTGACGATTTAGGAGAAGTTATTTTATTAGTTATGATATTTTATATTAATTGCATTTATGGTCATGGTTTTAAATTTTTCAGTTTTTGATTAAAACCCCCTTTTTTAAAATTAATTGAACCGAATTACTTTGGATAAATAGTTAAAAAATACTAATAATTAAACAAATAAGTAATAATTCTTAAATAAAAATTAACAAAAAATAGGCAACTGCTTAAGAAATACAATACACTAACACACCACGATGTAAATAACAGGAAAGTAACAAACATGTGCTACAGTACTTTACTAGACAACACCAACAATCAAATCAAAGATAGATAACAATTGAAATTCTATAACGTATTATTGTGAATTGATACTTCAAAAACAATAAGAATGAAATATAAAAATTAAAAATTAAATCTAAATAAATAAAATATTTGAAGAATAGAAAAACTATAAATGAAGCAACTTTAATATACATAAAAAGAGTCAGAGAACTAACAAGGATAAAAAAACGTAGAAACCAAGCGTACTAATAAATATCAAATAATTAATCAGGGATAAAGATACAGACACATTAGATTATCTATAAAACAAAGAGCAAAAAATAACAAAAAAGAATTGATTAAAAATTGATTAAAACTAGAAAAGGCAATAGGTCCTATTGAAATACAAGATAAGATACTAAAAAATTGATGAGGCAAATATTAATGCCAAATGGTTGGGTAATGTTAACAGTTATGGCTATTAAAAAAAAAGAACAAGGGCAATTCCATTTCAAACGGACCAGAGCAGGAAGGGAGGGGAGAAATTTGCTTTAGTATTTTTCTCAAAAAATTCATCGTTTTTTTTAGTTTCTTTGTCGTTTTTTAACATTTTTTGTTTATAAATCGCAAATTTAACTAAAAAAAAAAAACTACTAGTGAAATCAATCAGAAATTTTCTGTAGAATCCAAATCTGGCGCCATTTTAAGTCTATACTCTGTCTATAAGCCGCAAAAGCATAAAACCATGTTTTTGTTTTCAGTGGGCTGGGTAAAAAAGAGCATTTTTTAACCGCTAAAGTTGACGTATTTTGATGTAAATTAATTGGAAAATATAAATTTGTTTTGTGTATTTGGGTTTTAGGGGTCTAAAACTCGAAAAAACTGCAAAAATAGACCTATTTTTCAACATAAACTCTTTCAAATACACATTTAACAGTTTTCAGAGGAACTATACACCAAATATTATTAAAAATTTGAGTTTTGCATACAATTCTACATAGAAAATTGTCAATGTCGTGTTTATCTGGCGAAGAAAAGCCCATTTAGAAAAAAAAAATTGTACCATATTTTTTTTATTTAAAAAATATATATACATATATATATATATTTTTTAAGAATTTTTAGTTTATATCTTTTAATCTTATTTCAGAAGTATAACAAAGACATCTTTTGTCGCTTGAACCAATTTTGGCCTATTTCACTCTTTGTTTGATAATTTTTGCGCTTGCGGCATAAATTTAGTCTTGATCTATCGGCGCCAAAATTTGAGAATATTATTTTTGGAATTCAAACTTAAATCCGCCCGGTTCTTATCAAAATTTGAAAAAAAAGTTTTAAACCAGATTTTAGTGTGTTTATAATATTTTATGTGAATATGAAAAATTAATTAATTTTTAACGCATTTTTTGCCTGAAAATGTTGTAAACATTTCTTTCTAGATATACTTTTCTACGGCCGATAAGTACAATACTGATTTATTTTCATGTAAAATTAATCCCAAAATTTAAATTTTTAATGTTTGGTGTATTGTTCCTCTGAGCGCGGCTAAACGCAGATTTTTTGAGTTTTAGATTCTTAAAACCCAAATAGACAGAACAAATTTATATTTTTCAATTAATTTAAAACAAAATACGTCAACTTTGGCAATTAAAAAAATAAATAAAAAATGCTCTTTTTTGCCCAGCCCACTTAGAACAAAAACATGGTTTTATAGTTTTTGCGGCTTACAGATAGAGTATAGACTTAAAATGGCGCCAGATTTGGATTCTACGGAGAACTTCTGATTGATTTCACTAGTAAATTTATTTTTGAGTTAAATTTGCGATTTTTAAACAAAAAATGCGATTAAGTTAAAAAACGACAAAAAGACTAAATAAAATTGTAGAATTTTTTTTATTGGTTTTTTACTTTCATAAATCGATCAAATTGTACAACAAACTTATACCACGAACATTGTTGCTTGAGCTCTTTGCGATTGCTGCATTTTATACGAGTGCGAAATAAACATTACGAGCAAGTTGTACATTATACTTTTTCTGAAGAGTTTTTATCAATATGATGAGTATCATTTTTGTAAGTGAATGTATTTCTACTTTTCCTTTGTTAACTTTTGGACTCTGGTAAACATCTAAGTTTTATATTTTTGTCGACATCGGCATTACTTATCTTGTGTTGTATTCAGTCTTGTATTATTTTGTACTAAGAGAAGACTGGCTGCAGCAATTACTACATGCTGCTAACAGTGCAAATCATTTTTTACAGACATAGTTTAAACCTCAGTCTTTGATGCAATTGCAAATAAAAAACTATTTAACAGTATATCTGGAGCAGGTAGTGATAGAGTTTGAATAGGCTTTGAAATGTTGTTTACAACCTCCTATCTTCAATCTGTGGGATTAAGTTTAAAAATTTGTAAACAATGTTGTACTTAATAATGCACCCAGTATAAATGTTGTTGAGCGCCAGCAGATGTAGGTAGTAAATTTATTTTCATTACTGTTTTATTGGAATGCGTTGTTTTTGCAAAAAAATTGATCTAAAAGTGTTTATTGTCAAAGAAAAAGTACTTTATACTATTATGTAGTTAATAGTACTAACAAATTAACGTATTTACCTACAACAATAGGGAGATTTGTATTGCGTTTTGGTTCTCTAAGACACGGTGTAAAAAAATCTATTAAAAACATCATATTATTTTATAGAATTTAATGCAACAGCAACTGGTTAAAAGCAATTATAATCTGTTCTGGTTTACGCAGTCCTACGTCATTAAAGAAGAATTGTAATTAGTTCAGCTGGTTATACTTTTTTGTTATGCTAATTTGCTGAATTAAAAATAATGGATTTTAATAACTCTTAAACTGTTTTTAAAAAAGAAAAGTAATAAAACTTTTTTTTTGTTATTTAAATAAATATATTTATATTGCAAGAACGGAATCTGGGGTGTGATTCTGATTGCAGTGATTTTTGAGATTGCTGACTTTTCTTATGGAAATGACGCAATTTCAGCTAAATAAGACAAAATGCAACTTAGATTTTTTTAAATGACTTAATTTTTGTGAGAGAATTTACCGATGACAAAAGTCACCGAGATCAGAATTAACCCCTCTGTTCCCTGTTTACGGATATTTACGAAAAACGGTTTATGTGCTTTTTTGATTTTTAAAAAATAAGGACGTTGTTTAGAACAACATTGCAGAGGTTTATATAAATCATATTAGTTTTTTCGGATTTTTTCGTAGATTTGTCAATATTAAATTTGGCTGGACTATAATTTTTTTTTTTTTGTAAATAAGTTTGGCCATAATTGGAATATTAAAGTAAAATATTTGATAGAGTCTAACAAATAATATCTTTATTGACACCTATCAAATAAGCTGGCAGAAAAGAAACGGTGTTATTGTCATAAATGGAGAAAACATTAAATTTTAACTTGTAAAATGCAGACAATACCGTTACCATAGTTGATAGTCTAGATGATCTACAAAATCTGGTTAAGTTAACAAGCAATTATTGCTTTGATGTGAGTTTAAGAATCCAAAATTATGGCAACTACAATAAAACATATAGATATAAGAGAAAAACTTTAAATTGGCAACACTGTTATTTGTGACATGATTTGTCAGTTCTTGGTTGTTTTAAGGTTAATTTGGTTTGGAAATTCATCATAAATAGACTTACGCCGGATTAAATTTATTTTGAAAACATAGTTTAATTTGAGAAACTCATCGGGTATTACATGCACTGTATGGTGCTCGTAATCGTCCGTCAGAGCGATTAATTAAAAAATTATGGGTTGTTAGTACAATAAGTTTAATCTAAACGGTAATAAACATCCAGTACGACGTTGTACAGGGAGCATACAAGAAGCGATTGATAGTGTGCAGCGTGTTAATGATGATCTACATGTGTCAATTTGTCATCGTGCTCAACGATTAAAAATGGTGATGGTTAAAACGTTACAGTTCACGGTGAGCGGTGCAGAAACATGATAGTCAACTTTTTCGTGCTTCAATTGGGCGGCATTAATGTTGCAGACATGTGGAGTTTGAAAGAAACATTTTACAAACGGTTAATTTTACGAAATGAACTTTGTAACTGGTCACCTTGTTTGTGCAGTTTGACGCCATTAGATTATTTTCTCTGGGGATTTGTAAAGTTCTATGTCTACACCGAATTAATTGAGCACTTGGAAGCCAAAACTTGACGCATTATTGCCAAAATACAGCCGGTTTACTACGAACAGTCTATGAAAATTGGACCTCCAGATTGATTACGCCATGTCTGCGCCAGCACGCATTCATCTACAACATTTATCCAACTTTTTATGGATTACTTCTGCGTTTTGATCCAGATACATATTTATTATAGATTTGCTTTGTTATTCTATTCTCACTCATTCTCTCAAATTTTAAAGTACCTCATTTCAACCGCATTTATTTTACTTTTGTGTTTTTCTTAACATACTCGTGCTTCAGATCCACACAGCAGAGTTGCTGTTAACACACATTGATAAACTGTCATCTTTGCTTTTTTGGACAAAACTTTTGCAATTATACACATACTTCCAACTACTTTTTGTGATGCGTTTAGTCATCTCTCATTTTTTTATTTAAATTACTATTTTTATTAAACATTCTTTTTAAACACACAAAGGCATCCACTTGCTCTAAGCGTTCACCGTTTAACCCGATTCTACAATTACTGTCTACTTCGTCTTGATTTTAGTTTTTAATACACCTATACAGAGATCAATTTTATTTGCTGCAACATTCTGTAGGTAATTTTTATTCTCACACACTATCACAGCATTGTTAGCATACAACAGCATATTTATATTTACATTATCTATCTGTACATCATTAACGTCTTTACAAGCATTCCTTATGCATTTATTCAAAAATATATTAAACAACTACGGAGACATAACTCATCTCTGTCTGACACCTTGTTTTATGTTGAATTAATGGCTTAGTGTCCTATCTACCCTAACGCACGCTCTGCTACCATGATATATATCAATAATGGCATTTACTAAACATTTATTTGCTCCATACTCTTTTAAAACATTTCACTATACACGTCTATTTATTCGATCATAAGTTTTTTCTAGATCAACAACAGAGCACTTTTTTTTACGGGCATACATTTTTTGATAACTTGCTTAACAGGAAAAGTATGCAGTCGTAATTTCGGCATTATTTCAATCAAAACTTTTCCAAACACTTTTTCTGAGATACTCAACAAACTAATGGTGCGATAATTTTTATATTCAGTCTTACTGCTTTTCTGCAATCACAGCATCTTTCTATTTATTTGGCACTGTCAATTTTTTTAAGCACAAATTGAACAAGCGAATTAATCTATTAATAAGTAATATACCCTCATTTAACATTTCACTTGTGATCTCATCTATACTCATAGATTTCATCACTTTGCGGTTATTGTATTCGTCATTTTCTTAATCTGTCTTTTGTCAGCAATAGAATTTACATTGTCCCTATACAATTGCTCAAAATATTCTTTTCAGAGCTTTCTAATACCGTTCTTTTAAATCATTTCTCCACGATCATTCTGAATGCTTTTTCTTGTACACCTTGTTTTGCTCTCTTTACTCAATAACTTTGCATTTTCTCGGATATCTTTTGTACTTTGTTTGTTTTTTACTTTTGTTTACTACTTTCTGTGCATTCAGTTTGTTTTCTCCTTTTTCTGCAATCTATTTTTTATATGCTTCTTTTTATACATTTACTGCTAGTTTTACCTGTTTAGGTAGAAACATGCATCTTTCTTTATATTTCTAACAACCGTCACACACATCTTTTTTCACAATCAACTATTGTCATTTAGTAATTTATTATTTTATCATTCAATTTTTTTTTGTCCAACTAGTTTTTTAAGAGTTCTTTTATATTTTTCTCTGGTACTGTCATTTTGAAAATTTTTCACTTTTACTCTTAACTGTTTTTTTTTTGCTTTTTTGTCATAAATTTACGACTGAGGTTCACTTTTGATATGAGCAGGTAATGCTCAGTTCTACATTTAGCTCTAAGTACCGCTCGAATATCTCTAATTAAGCTCCTCAATCTTTCATCATACACTACAAAGTCAATTATAGTTTTGGCCACTCATATGCTATGTACACATGTGGATAAGTTTGTGCTTAAAATATGTGTTTGATATGAATAATCTTTTTTCAACGCACAAACTCACCAACTCCTGCCATTTTTGTTTATTCTATTGTCATCATACTTTTCTAAAACTCTTTCTGATTTAAATCTTTGGGTACTTACCCAATTATTTAAATTTCTTAACAAAATAATTTTTTGCTAGGTTTAATGGCACTTCATTTTATTCAGGTTTTGCCAAAACTCTCCATTCTCATCTTTGCCATTAACAAGCAAATACATAGCAATCATAATACTCACATCTTTATTTTTTGTTTTTATTTATGTTGCTTGACAAATACTTCTCTCACATTTTAACTAATAGTCTATGTTTTTGCCAATTTGTTAACAGATGGGTTCTGTCCTGTTGACTGAAGCTGTCCATCATCGCTTTAGCCACCCGAGGCTGTTGCACATGTAATTTTTGTAGTACTCAACTAATAAAGTAGACCAAGGTACTAACCTGATTGTACCCGTTCCCATACAGTATTTGATGCTGACGGGTCTAAATACCGTCCGATGTTGGCAAATTGAACCAATATATCACAAATGCAATCTCAGTCCTATCCTGCCGAGCAAGCTTGCACTATTTCAAATAAGCTAGTGTTTCTTATAATATTAGCGACTGTTGTCTTGTAGGACAGTATACCGTTGCCTGAGTCACTATCACTAGGAGGTAACTTGATTCACCGGATCACCCAGGACACAAAAAAACAAATCTCGATAGACTATCTATAAATATTGGTAACAAACGTAAAAATATTAATTGTCAAAGTCGCTTGCAGCGTTTTTATAAAATGAAATAAATGCTCTGCATGCTATGCTATAAAATGATGTTGAGAATACTATGGATCAAAAAGGTTTCTAATGAGGAAATACTACGCAAAATTAATAATGTCAGAGAAATTACTAACATCACAAAAAAGAAAAAAGAAAAATTAAATACAACATCTCTAAAATAACAATATATGGAAAATCTCTTGACTTTGCAATTTCAGAACGTGGTTTGTTGTACATTAGCAGAACATTTTAACAAGCAACTCATAAGATTTAAACAAAGATTCATTTTTAATCTCTAATAGGAGTAATGCTTAAAAATAAGTAGTTAGTTTTAATGTTTTATATAATATAATCTTGCAATATTGTTTTAGACATTTAAGGTAAAATTGTGTAAACATGTTTTTTATTTTTATTTTCTAACGTTTTATAAATTCTACATATGTTTTTTACTCTCTCTATGGCTCTTTAAACTTGAATTTCACAACAAAATTTATGACTTTTTTAGCTTTTTTTCTACCCTACAACAACTCTCTTAAAAATCAATAAAAAAAATTAGACTTTGTTTTTATTTATGTTTTTGCAAGGATTACACTTTAGAAACTTGTACAAAACATTTAAAGATTTTAACAATGTGACAATATAAGTATATTTAATGAATTTAAATTTTGGTTATTGGCATATTTAACATGATTTTCTATACATTCTTTTAAATCTAGACCGAAGTAAACAATAAAAAAAAAATCTTGTTAAAAGATCTTAATGCACATAATACTAAATAACAAATTTGTTTCTACCTATTTTTAAAGTGATGTATTTTTGGATTTGGGTAAAATCATTTGTACTGTTTTTAGGTTTAATTATGATCATTTCATTTTCTTTACTGGTAAATGCACCGCGTTCTCCCAGTGCACAGTAACCTAATTAGTTCATTTATGATAATATGATCTTAGGTAAATTTTAGGTATGAGTTTTGATCAAGTTTTAAAATTGCTGAATCTAGTAATCCAACATGTTAAACGCAAAAAATGTTGAATAAGAGCTTTAAGTAAATTAATTATATTGTATATACTTGCACTAATAACCATACAGATTTTAAATCGTTAAGCACATGCTTAAGCATTTTTGATTTTGGTATCCTTATTTTTTTTTTTTTCATTTTTTTAGTCATAGAGTATAGCTTGAACAACAAAAACTAATGTTTTACAAATATGTTTGGCAAAAATTTTAGTGATTTTAGTGTTTTTGTGTTTAGGAAAGGGTCCCAATTTTTTTTTTCAAATGTTACTATCACAGTCGTGAGTATAGATGTAGTTACTTTTTATATAAAAATTATGTTTATAAAAAAAGTTAAGTAATCAGTATTTAACATAACAGATTGTGAATTGAGCAGTGCTAGTATGTACATATATTTTAAATAGTTAATTGTGACCGGGATACAATGTTTAAGTTGTACAATTATTACACTAGAACAAGGCTTGTTGCTTAAGTGATTCAAAATTAGTGTAATATACACAAACTTTATTTAATCATCTCTAAATAAATGTCAGAATATCAATATAGTAAAAGACAAATGAATAAACGTCAAATATGTGAAATTGAGAATAAAATGAGCAGAGGGAAAACTGATATAAGTTAGAGAAAAATTAAAATCAATTTTAGTAAATTAAAAGCATAAAGCAATATAATATCAGAAAATCTAGGAATAGAATTAGAAAAATAAGATTGAGCTAAAAGATTTAAAATTTGTAGTCTCCAAAAGAAATTTATTGATAATAGGCATATTTAAATTTATTTCAAATATAAATATGTTAAATATACATACACAAGGCATTTTTGTATAGAATTTTATAAATTATACGCTCCTAATATTAATTCTTAATAACAAAATTACATTACCTCTAACTCTGCTATTACTGGTATAACTTTCAGCATTGGTTGGAAATTGATATGTTTCTGATGCGTTTATTCCGTCAATAATTATATTTTCATAATAACTGATCTCTTCTTCCGTAACATCTTGACAATATGTTAAAACAGTGTGCGCTGACAAAATTAATATAACTGCTATACACTTCATTATACTTGCATGAGTTAATTACTCATAACAATTTCAATCAATATGATGCTTATTTATATAAAAAAATAACCAGTCATGAAAGTTATGTCTGCCTATTTCTTATTGGAATATATTATAAAGGAATGGAATTGCAAAGTAAACAAGTTAGAATTTCTAGAACACTATCAGATATACTGCTAATATTTATATAAACAATAATTATTTCTATAATCGACAATTTCATATGAATTTTTAGTTGTTAATCAGTGAAATTGCTAGTAAAAATGATATAAAACTTTCCTTGTTGTAATCTAGGTTTTATATTAAAATTTAATTTATTATAAATATATTTTAGCATAACCTAATCGATTTTGTTGTTGCTGCAGATTGAAAATGTTGTGATTATTAAAACAATCGATCTATCTAACCTATCATATCTGTCCAAGATTTAAAATAATAAATATAAGTTTTTGGTATCAGATGAAGTAGGGTAATTTCACGGAAATTTGGGCAATCGTCCCCACATCAATATCCCCGATTTTGCTCAAACTTTGTACACATGTTTGGGGTACCAAAATACGTTGATTCCTAAAGGTGCAATACAATGTAAATACGGCTATTTTAATTTTTTAGAAATATTTTTTCTTCTTTCAGTTTTTGTGCTGTAAATAAGCAAAAATAGTCAAAAATTATATTCAAAAGGGTATATCTTATAGGAAATTTTCCGCAAAAAATGAAAAATTACTATTTTATTGAAAATTTGATATCTTCGATTCCGCTACACATGAAGACTTGAAATTTGAATATGAATCTCCTGAAACATAGTACTTTTGATTGCAATAATAAAAAAAATGAATTCGCTTGCCTTAGGGTAAAATATAACACATAAATACTAAAAATGGGTTACTTTTAAGAGATTTTTTTGGATTTTTTGTAATTTTCAAGAGAGTTTTAAAAACGGACATTAAAATTGCGTTTCTTTTGATTACACTAATTCAATATTGTTTTTTGCAAAATATTCAAAGACCAAGAAATAATTATTTTTTATCATAATTTTTTTCGAAAAATATGATATATTTATACATGAATGTATATAATATATATATATATATGTATGGTATATATCTATATTTCTTTGTCTTTCATAATTTTGCAAAAAAAAAAATTGAATTGGTGTAATCAAAAGAAAACTTTTCTTAGAACTTAATCTTTAATTTCTGTTTTTTTAAATTTTCCTCGTAAAAGTAACCCATTTTTAGCAATTATATGTTATATTTTACCATATGGCAAGCAAATCCATTTTTTTTTTATTTTGCGATCAAAAGTACTATGTTTCAGGAGTATTATATTCAAATTTCAAGTCTCCAGGTGTAGCGGAATCGAAGATTTAAAATTTTCAATAAAATAATAATTTTGTCATTTTACTCGGATAAATTTCAAAAACTACGAGCGTGATTGTGTTCCACAAAAAATTTCTTATAAGATGCACTTTTTTGAATATGATATTTGACTATTTTTTGCTTATTTACTAAACAAACATTTAAAGAAGACAAAATATTTCTAAATATTTAAAATGGCCGCCATTTACACTGTATTGCACTTAGAAATCTAAAATTTTAGAAATTGTTATATTTTGGTACCCCAAACATGTGTACAAAATTTGAGCAAAATCGTAGATATTGATGTGGGGACGATTGTCCGAATTTCCGTGGAATTACTCTACCAAATTAAACAAAAGGAAGTAAGTAAATAAAGAAGTCCGAAAAAGATAAAAAAGGATTATGGATTCAGTTTGGTAAAAAAGAAAGTTTATAGAGGTTATTTATTCTGTTTTGTCTAAAGACGATATTCAAATTATAAAACCTTGCACTATTCGGCAAAAAATCAATCTATTTGATGATTTTGATAATATTTATTTCAAACATTGTTTTTGATTAAACAAAAAATCTCTGCAATCATTATTGGAAATTAATAATTATTATTTGGATACTCAAAATCATCAACAATCATATATCAGTTTTGAATTAGCTTTTAGTAACTTTGCGGTTTTATGCAACATTTCAAAATTTACTGTATGTCGCATAGTACCATGAATTACCAGAAAACTTACTGAATTATGTTCCACATACAATTAAATATCTGTAAATTGTCATAACAAATATTTTTAATTTAGTGATGTCAGTTTTGAGTATATATTATATACAGGGTGAGTCGGGAGGAATGGACCAAACTTCAGGAGTGTATTGCATACATGAAAATAATATAATACACTCAAATGTTGTTATTCGATTTTCATTTGTTTTTAAGTTTTAGCGTAATTAAAATAAATAAAAATTCTACATTAACGTTTTGGTAATCATAGCCTTCTTATAATAAATGTTCAAAAACGCCATAATTTACTTCTAAATATTTTTTGCTTTGTCGACAAAGGGCGCCTGTTGCTTTCCTGATTAAATTATGGTTTTTTTAAGATCGGCTGCAACATTTTTAATGCGTTTTATTGGTGCATCTCGAGTGTCTGCTTTTACTGTGTACACTTCATCTTTAAACCCGCCCCATAAACAATAATTTAGTGCTAAGAAGTCTGGAGACATTGGAGACTAAGTAATAAAACTATTGCAATCAATCGTACCTTTTAAAAAGTTTTTGTAGCATACTAGATAAACATTTTTAATTACACTATAACTTGAAAACAAATGAAAATCGGATAACAACATTTGAGTTTTTTTACATTATTTTTACGTGTACAATACATTCTTGGAGTTTGGTCCGTTTCTCCCAACTCACCCTGTTTATATTATATTAATACTCGAAATAATTTGAAGTTATGTGTGCATACATACTAGTTCATTTGAACTAATTTAGCATATTTTCTGTTAATTATATTACCAACTTGATACAAATCACGGAATAGTTGTATAATCACTGATCTATTTTGGTGAAATGTTTTCTAATGCCTTGCTCGCTACGAGCTTAGGCGCTTCTTTTGTATGTTTGTAGTGTGCGATAATAGTTTTAAACAAAGATGCGATACCTACACCACTAGAGGGGTTTACTGGGCAAATACTTTGCTGGTTTGCCATTGCCTTATGAAGAAGACGACCGCATCGAAATATATTTGACAAATTAGATATTGCCGCTGCCGGGAATCAAAAAAAGTATAATACGATAAACATAAAAAACAAAAAGAAGGAAATATAATCACCGAAAAGGATAAAATAACGTAAACAAAAAGGCAACATTTTGAAGAGCTGAGAGAAGAAACAAACCTAAACCAGAAGGAACAGGAGAAAGCTAGAATTTTTCTCCAAAAATTAAAGAAAAAAAGACAAGATTGGAAAAGTGGGAGAAGTATTCAAGATCTTAGCTTTATATTAATGCAAATGAGCATGAAACTTTTATATAAAAAAACGAATATCCATATTTGTTTTATTCACCAAGTGAAGCCGGGGAGGAAAAAATAGAAAAAAAAGGCAATAACTAACCTTTTTTTTTTAACCTGAAGGAGGAGTGATCTTCAAAAGACACCCATGTTCTATGGGCGTGCCGGATTCAGACTACTCCTGTAGCTGCCTACCGACTAAACCTCCTCCTTCCCGTATCTTCGATTATCTTTCGGGCGGAACTACGCACTTGCATATTATCACCCCTGATTCTACTTATTGTCCTTTTTCCTTGATCTTTCTTTCTTCTTTTTCTGTGATCACTAGTTTGATCTAGTTATGCAACTTACTCCACGTTTATTGCAATTCAAGCATATATTGAATAATATTTTCAGGTCTGTGTTTATGTCATTTCTTGCTCCTCCCCATCTATTGCATTAGAAGAAGGCATGTTTTGAGGTGTCTTCCTTTCCACAGTAGGTGCAGCTGTCTTCATCTCTAATATGAAATCTTTTTAGGTATGAACCAAACGTTCCGTATCTACTAAGAAACTGGCACAGGTAAAAGTCAATGTCGCCATGTTTACGTGCGGTTCATGTCTCAATGTTAGTAATGAGCTTCTTTGTCCAGTTTGCTGTTCCTGTAAATATTTTTCATTTTTTGGTCCATTCCTGCAGAGTCTTGCGGCGCCGTTCTTTGTAGGGAACTTTTTGTTTCTTCTCATATGCCAGTCTTCTCTCTGCTGCCAGTCTTCTCTCCGCTGCCTGTCTTCTCTCTGCTGCCTGTAGATACAGTTCTGTATGCCTGTCCGACTCTTATGAGCACTCTCCTCTGTGCTTTGTCCACGATTTGTCTGTAGTTAGTGACTTTTATCGATTCCCACCAGATTGCAGCCTCATACAGAAGTGCCGAATGAGTCACTGAGCTTAAAAGTTTTCTGGTTTGGAATTTTGGTTCTTTTAAGTTGGGCATGATTATGCACATGGCATTTTTTCTGCTCTGGCTGCGGCTTCTTCAAGGTGGATTTTTATACTATTGTTTTTCTCTAATTTAATACTTAGATATTTAATGGCTTCCTTAATCTTTATTATTTGGTCTTTTACAGTTATTTGCATCTCCTTTAACTTGTAACCTCCGTAAAGTATTACAGCTTCTGTCTTATGTGGGGCAATTGAAAAAAGAAACAATTTTAAATTGAAATAAAACTCAGAAAAATGTTTTTAATGTCCATGAAATTGGCTTTATTTGACAGATAATTTTATGGCATTAATGTTTGAATACGATTTCGGGCATGTGACCTCCGCGGCTGGAGCGTACATGTCGTAATCTGGAGGTTTAAATTTTACACACTGTTTGCAGTAATTCAAGCTGTATTTTGGCAATAAAGCGTCAAAGGTTAGCTTCTAAGTAAGTAAGTAAGAAAGTAAGTAAGTATGTGCTTAATTCAAAACTTTTGAAAAAAGTGTAGACATCAGCATATAAAACAATTAATAACTTATACAAAACATAAAAAGTGGGTATATCATATATAAAATAATAATAAAATTAACCAGCCATATACTCTTCAATTGTATAAAATACTGAACTTAGAAAATACTCTTTACTCAATTGTTTCTGGTTTATCGGTGTAGAAATGTTTTTTTTAGTAAATTAACTGTATCGCGCGCTGTTTGGCATGTGGCGCCGACCTGCTGAAACCACATGTCTGCAACATTAATGCTGTCTAATTGAGGCACAAAAAGTTGGCAATTATGTCTCTGTACCGTTCACTGTTGACTATAACAAGTTAAAGTTTGCTGCTTCTAAAAAAAAACTATAAAATAGCAAAGAAAAATATGAAATTTTTAAAAATAAAACATTTTGAAAATGGAATTAGCGCAGGTAGCGAAAATGCTATGGTAATAGTGGGGGAAACATGGAAGACTTACAACACAAAATTAACACAATAGACAAGGAATTAACCAAAATTAACATAAAGATTAATATATACAAACCTAAAACAATGATAATAACAAGAGAAAATAAAATCTATTACACGGAAAAAAAATGTAACATTTTGGAAAACTTTATATATATATATCAATAGATATACCAACATGGCAGCACCAATCATAACTTTACAAGATTTCCATCTGGACTGCCGTAGAAGATAAAGCGTTCGAGGAGAATAAAACGATGGACCTACCATTAAAATGGTCAAGACCACAGCTAGGAGTGCCCTTTGTACTGCAAACCGACGTTTGCAACATCGGTATCGGAGCAGTCTTATATCAGAAAATTAACAATCAATGACGAATTATATTGTTTGCCAGTTTAAAGCTGAAGCCATGCCAGAAGCGATACAACTCAAATGAGCTGTAGTGCGTTACAATTATGTGGGCAATTGATAAGTACCGAGTGTATCTAGAGGACAAATCGTTCATTCTTAGAAGAGATAATAAGGTACTTGTCTGGTTGGGGAATTTGACAGAGGCAAATATTACACGTTGGTCTTTGATTCTCCAAGAAATAGATTTTAAGATCGAGCATACGCTGGGAAAAATCAACTTCTTACTTGACGCGCTCAACCGACTTCTCGGCTTGGAAGTATTCACGGACCTGGCAGAGAACACAGAGAAGCTATAATTACCTGAAAATTCAGGGGAACAACAACTACCGACTTTAAACCACCTGTACGCCTACCGAGCGGATTTTGCCAAAATGTGTCTACTAAAAAGAGAGACTTTGGCGGTTATGGTTCAGCATGCTCAAACTGAAACTACCAACGTACAAGACATCATCAAAAATTACCACAAATTTACCAATGACCCTAATCTAAATTTGCTTATAAACAACTTACGTCAACATTGACATTTCAATAGGTTATATAAAAAATAAACTAACCCTCATTTGTAAAATGCATTGCGTGGTGTACCAGGTATAACTGTAGATTAGTTTATCCGAAGGTTGTAAAAGCGGCCCTTAGTAACAAAAAATGTTTTTTTTTGTGAGGCAACTAAATAATCGAACATTTTTTTATTTTTAAAATTGTGTAACATTGATTTTATATTTTATTACCGCTCGAATTTGGCTTGGCATTGACTCAACTATAGATCTGTACGTTTCAGGAGCATATCCAATCCAAATTTGTTCTATGTTGGTTCTAAGTTCAAGAAATGACTTAGGTTGTTTCTTAAAGTTTGTCTTTTTTTAAGTTACACTGTTTTAATTAACATTAACATTAAGGTCAAGAGTGCTTAAAGGCCAAGTAAAAACATCTACGTTGTGATTACCAAACCATTTTTTTTTTGTGGTTTTGGCTGTATTCTGCTGACAAATATTATTTTTAACATTGCAATACTTGGTAGACTATTTTGCAGTGCTTGTTGATACTTTGCAGCATTTGCTGTACCATCAATAAATTCAAAGCATAATAATCCTGTCACGCAGCTCTAAATAATCAGTCTTTTAGGTAATTTTACTGTACGTTTTAAACAAATAATTTTACTGGTGAAATCGGTTAGAAATTTTTTGTATAATCCATTTTTGGCGTCATTTTGAGTCACACCTTGTTTATATATTTTGGTCCGAGTGGTCTGGGCAAAAAGTAGCATTTTTTTGAACTGTCGAAGATGATGTATTTTGATGTAAATTAGTTATATATAAATTTGTTTTGTGTATTTGGGTTTTAGGAGTCTAAAACTCAAAAAAACTGCAAAAATTGGTCTATTTTTTAACATAAACTCTTACAAATTCACGTTAGCAGCGCTCAAAAGAACTATACACCAAATGTTATTAAAAATTTGAATTCTGGGAACAATTCTACATGGAAAATAATTGGTGTCGTGTTTATCGGTAACAACAATAAACAAATTATTTACATAAAGAAACTGTCAAATATCTGAATTTTATTTTACACAAAATCCAGTACAAAAAATATACAGTATGTGCTAGTCAAATAAAAATAAAACACACATCAATTGCATTAAAACATTAATCAAATGCGTACATATAGTTTAAAATTACAATAAATTAATAGACACTAAAATAATATTTGCAATCTTAACTATACTTTAAAATTGATTGCCATGTAGTCGTCGATGGTGTATATTACTTTAGCAGCAAGGTGTTTTTTTTATTACAGTTTTGAACAGTTTATAATTATTATTCTTGATTTGTTTCGGTTAATAATTGTATAGTTTAATTCCGGCATAATCTGGATTTTTTTCAAAAAGCACAGTTGTTAGTGATTGTACATTGATTTTCTCCGTTATTTAAGAGAGTAAAGGTGTAGTTGTAGGACCAAAACTTAACTTTTGTGCTTAAAAGTTTAAAAGTTGCTTCTATTTTATATAATTTATATTTGCGTGCAAGAAATGCAGAAAGTTGCTAAACTTATTTGTCAACAATGATGAGCTGCAACTATTTTAAGAATAAGTTTGCATCAAGTTTAGATTATTCAAAAATTTAGTTAGAATGAGGTGGTTAGGTTAGCAAAAGCAAACAACATTACATATTGTAACGTAAAGAAAACGGAAATACATAATTGCATTAATAATTTATTCAAGTACAGTATAATTTAATTAAATAAATTATGAACAGAAACTATTATTGAACTAACTAAAACATTTATTTTAATATAACAATTTACTTTTGCAAGAAATAAAACAAAATTACTACAGAACTATGGCTAATTTGCATCAAAATGTGAATACATTTTCATACAACATTGAATAAGTAATTAATATTTTTTTTAATTAAAAAGAACCCTTTCATTTGCTTTCATAATATTCTCTATTGATATACTCTAAAACTCTATACACTCACAATACAATAGAAATCTGAACAATAATCCTTCCCTGATATGTTTGTACAAGTAAGCGAAAAAAATATATTGCAAGTAATAGGCTGTAGATTTATCAAGGGCATACTCATCGCTAGTGGCTCTTACAATAACAAGGGTTGGAAAAATTGACGTCGAGAGTAAAAAAACGGGGGAGGAAATGTAGACATTACAGATAGCCCATCTGGGAGGTAATCTCATACCGAATTACACAACCATCTCTCATAATAAATCATCTATGCGTTCCGATAGAGGGGATAATATATACAACAACAGAATCGAGATTTATTAGTATAATTAATATATTTTAATAAAATATTTTATGGTAGAAAATGGCTTAATAATAATAAATTTGATAAATAAATAATAATATTAATCATAAAGTTTATTTATTTGATAATGTAATAGTAATCACATAAAAAATAACAGTCAAATAAATAAAATATGATAAAAATTTATCATAATATAATTTTGCTTAAAGTAGTAATTAAAAATTAATTTAAATTTTTTACCACCTGTGGATTACTGTTAAATATTTTTTATTTTATTAGATTTAATTGTTTGCTTATATGCTTTTTTATTGTGTAAATGTACAGTTAATGATTCACGATTTTTAGTAAAAAAAATCATAAAAACATCCGTTTTTTTTAACATTGTTAGTTTAGTTTATATACAGTGTGTCCACGAATGAACATTTTTATAGAACATTTTTCGAAAAAAAGTCTTTCTTTAACATTTCTTTTGTTTGTTATATAAATACGATTTACGTTAAGAAACTCTAAATTTGGCAAAACAAAATTTTATTGATCAAGAAAATCCAAAAGAAATATTTTTATGGGAGTTATAATAGGTATATATTATACTATATTATAATATGATAAATTTAAAAAAGTTTTTAAATAATGATGAAGGCAAAATGACAACTAGCAAAGTTTTATTGGTGTCACTGAAGCAATAACATCACTAATTCTAATTTCAACATTTTAGTGGCTCTGGCATACACTATACTATTGGCTTAAGATAACCCTACAGAAAATAATCTATTGCGGTTAGGTCTGGAGACTGAGCTGGCAAGTGAATCCGTCCATTGCCACCCATTCAGTTCAAAAAATGTGTGTTAAGCCAATTTGTAACAAACACTATGCGCTGGGCAGCCATCTTGCTGGAATATCGCATTTCTTCTAAATTCCAAATTTTCTTCATTCAATTGAGGCTAAAAGTATTTACTAAAAAGTTCCTAATCATATTTTATTCAGTAAAAATGGATCAATTACTTTATTGTAGGTTAACGCACACCATACGTTAACTTTTTTAAATTTCTAACTGTACAAATACTGAAGTGTGGATTTTCTTTTGTCCATTTGTTGTGAACGTAGATTCATCACTGAATATTATATGATGGTGAAAATTGCGGCGTTTAAGTATGCGTTCATCTTTAATAAAGAGAATTTTAGTTGTATAAATCATTGCCTTCTTGAAGTTTATGAGCAAAGGTTGGTTTGAATGTGTGAAATTTATTTGTGAACAGAATATTACTAACGTGACTTTAAGATATACTACTTAGCCCTTGCTCGCAAAGGAAGTTGGTGATTAATGTTAACTGATTCTAACACACTAGATTGTTGCAATATCATTTTCAAGTTTTTTTTTTACGTTTTTTAACATTCTTATAAACATCAAACTCATGTACCAAATTTTTTAAATCATTTAGATACTTGCACACCGGGAAATTTTTGGTGAAAAACTTCAACTGCGTATCTATAAGACACATCAAGTAAATGCGCTGTTGTAAGGTCAGCATCTTTCTGGAGGTATTAGTTTAAATATTAAGAAATAATTGTAATCAGGTTGCTTAAATTATTGTAACTAAAAATATAGTTCAAATCAAAATGTTAAACATCTGTACTTTCTAAGACACCCTAAAACTGGCTGATAAAATAATACTAGATAAATTTTGCCTAACGGCCAGCAAAGCAAGCATGAAGTACGGATGACAAAGAATCTACCTTGGCAAAGCAGTAGGGTCTATCGGAAACGCGTCTAAAAATAAACCTATTCTAGTGCTACCTAATGGTATATAGGTAGAGCTCATTTTACAAATTTTGTTTTAATATCACATCAACATCAAACATACAAAGCTACCGGTCTATACCCAGGCAAAAGTGAGGAAAATAGATACATTTATTTTAGTTCAGCAATGAAAGTATAGTTGAGATTACATATATCTCTTGGAGTAAGAAATAAATTTATTCCATGCAATCGTGTCATCTGTTACGCAGATACGTTCTAAAGGAGTAAAAACGGTTGCAAATATAGCTGTCTTTCTAGGAAATTGCGTTCTGAAGATGAGGCAGCTATTAGGGTACCACTAGGTCTTAGCGGAAGTCGTTGGAGATACCCTTCAGGGTTCTTCTTCTTCTGGTGCCACTCCTATCGGAGATTGAATATCATCAAAACTAATTCAATTTTGTTGAGAGCACTTCTAAACAGTTCGTTGGAGCTACAGCCGAACCATTTCCTTAGATTTCGCAGCCATGATACTCGTTTTCGTCCTATGCTTTTCCGTCCTTTGATTTTTCTTTGAATTATATTTTTTAGTAATGCGTATTTTCCCCCCCTCATTACGTGTTGTAGATATTGCATCTTCTTCTTTTTAATAATGAGAAGGACGTTTTTGATTTATCCGCCGGAGGACCTCCACATTTGTTATTTTATCGGTCCACGGTATCCTAAGCATTTGGCGGTAGTACCACATCTCGAAGCTTTTGATGTATTTTATGTTGTTCTGTTTAAGTGTCCATGCTTCTACTCCATAAAGCAAACCGTTGAAGACATTGCATCTCAGCATTTGTCTATGGAGAGGAAGGTTTATATTGCGGTTGCATAATATTTTTCGCAATTTGATAAATGTTGACCGGGCACTTTCAATATGACATCTTATTTCTTGTCCATGGTCGGAAGAGCTATTAATCCATGCTCCAAGGTACCTGTATTGCGTAACCTTTTTGATCCGCTCACCATTAATGCGTATATCAGACAAGTTGTTCGGTGACTTGGAGATAACCATATACTTGGTTTTTCTGACGTTCATTGTGAGACCATAATTGTTGCAGTGGTTGTTCATATTTTCAACTAGTTGTTGTAAGTCGACTGCATTTTCTGCTAGGAGTACAGTATTATCCGCGTACCTGATGTTATTAATGGTCTCTGCGTTTATTACCATTCCTTCCGTTTTTTTCTGAGAAGGCTTCTTGACATATTGTTTTGCTATATACATTAAACAATAGTGGTGATAGTATGCATCCTTGACAAACTCCCCTGCGGATTTCAATTTCCTCTGAAAGCTCATTCTCTATTTTGATTTTAGCTTTCTGGTTCCAATACAGATTAATGATTATCCTTAAATCTCTATCATCTATTCCCTTGTTCTTTAGGATTTTTGTGTCGCACTTTGTCGAATGCCTTCTCGAAATCTATAAAACAGGCATGAATATCCTGGTTTATGTCAAGGCGTCTTTGGTTTAGCACGTTAAGGGCGAATAGTGCTTCTCCGGTACCTAATCCTTTCCGGAACCCCATTTGCATTTCACTGATTTGAACCTTTAACTTTTGTTAGAATCTGTTACGTATTATTTTGAGAAACATTTTTAGCAGGTGGCTCATCAAGGATATTATTTGATGGTCGGAACAGTGTTTTGCATTAGCTTTTTTTGGAAGCGCAGTGAAGGTCGATAGTAGCCACTGTTCAGGTATTGTGCCAGTGCTATATATTAGATTAAAGAGGTTTAATAAGACTGTAATGGAATTTTTGTCTATTAGTTTTACCAATTCCGCTGGAGTTTTGTCGAGTCCGGGTGATTTTCTGTTTTTAGAGTTACGTATTGCGTACTCCAATTCTTCTTTCAATATGCTTGGTTCGGTTTGATTCATCTGTTTTTTTATATGATCTGGTCTATCATCTTTAAAAAACTTTTTTATGTGTTCAGTCCATCTGTTTAACTTGTCTTTTATGTCCACCAGTATGTTTCCATGGCCATCTTTAAGTCTGCTTTTTGTTTCGGTCACCTGTAATTTCTCTGATTTTTTTGTGTACATTGAATGAATCATATATCTTTTCATATTCCTCCACTTCTTCGCATTGTTCTTTCAGCTAGTTCTCTTTAGCTTCTTTTATTTTTATTTTTATAATGTCTGTTGCTTTGTACTTCTGATGGTTAGTTTTACATTTTTGTCTCTCTTCCATTAGACTTAATTTTTTTTGTGTCATCCAGATTTTGTTCTTGTTGTGCGAAAGGGTTAGGTTTTCTTCTGCAGCTTTTCTTAATATTTTTTCAACGTGTCTCAATTTTTTGTTTACATTTGCTGTGTTGTTGATTTGTTCCTGCGTTTTCCTGAGATTTTTATTAATGCCTTTTGTTGTTTTTCTTTTTATGTCTTCGTTCTTTAGATTATTCACATTAATTGACTTTGTATTTGGTCTTTTTATTTTCTTTAGTTTAACTGAATGTCTTTCTACTTTACCTTGTCCAACCTTGGCATTGAAATCGCCCATTACGATGGTGGTATGATGTGCTTTTGTTGTTCGTAGGATTTCTTCTAGGCCGTTGTAAAATTGTTCGATTTCCTCCTCATCTTTGTCTGCTGATTGTGCTTGAGTTACTTTCCAATTGTAACATTAATATTCGATCTGAGTAGGGTGTAAAACTGTGGACGAATTGGTTGATTTTCTTTGAGACGATAATGCCCACTCCATAACAATGGGATATTTTATTATCATTGATGTTCCCTGCGTAGTAGAACATTCCTTTGTTGGCAGTTGTGCATTTCCCTGATCCATGACATTTTGTATCACTAATATCTAGCACATCAATATTTAATCTGTCTATTTTAGCTGTAGCATTGTCGAGTTTTCCTGGTGCAAATAAACTTCTCACGTTCCCGGTTGCAATTTTTAGGGCTGACCGGGGGATTTATCGCACCCTCCGACCATTTAAGATTTACCCGGGACTGAGGGCCGTGATTCTTGTTTTCTCAGCCATGATGATTTAACTAGGAAGAATTTATGAGGTGGTTTTCCGTTGCCTTCCTCATCACAGTGTTGCTGCCTTTTAGATCAAGACGTGATCATCGCCTGCAACTGCCCGGTATCAAGTCTTTAGGGAAGTAAATCTTCAATAGCGTCGACATGGTACTGGAGTAGCTGCTGTCCTACACCATGCTAGTTTTGGTCTGCCCCGGGTATTTCATTTCCCCGATACTACCTATATCTAGGAAGCGTTCCCCTATCCGCCACCTGGGAAGGCGCCCGATGTGGGATTAGCAACCCTTCAGGGTTAGACATTTTTAAATAGGTGGGTTTGGCATATTGCAGCCTTTCAGTACAATTTTTATAGATATAGATTTTTTTTAAGAAAAGATTTCTTACAGTAGCAAAATTTGTATGTAGTTTATTTCTTGTCAAGAGTTTTACAGAATAAGTTATTTTTTGTTTGAAATGGATGAATTTTTGATTAAAAATCTGTTCGATTATTTGGAGAAGCTTTACTAGGTATCGGATTTTTTTTGTAGTGCTAAATCCGTGGAATTGGAGCGTCTTTACAACTCGCCTTACGTTAAACGCACACATGTGGTGACAAACTACGCTTCTAGGGTGGTGTTGAGTTGTGCGAGGTTTTTGATTGTTGTTTTTTACTAAAAATTGGCACAAAAAGTGAAAAAGGTTGTTGAAGTTTTTTTAGGGAATTGCGCCCTAAAGCTGTTACTCTTCAGAGTATTACAAAGTTTTGGCAAAAATAGTTGGAGATACGCTCTAGGGTTAAAAGTCTAGGAATGGGTAGTTTTGGCTTATCGCGGCCGATATATTTCTCATTGATATAAATATTTTATTTTTTCCCCAATTCTCCAGTCCTGTGGTTAAAGCAGACAAGACTACATTATAGGCTGGATTCACGGTCTTCTACCTTAACTGAGCACTTTAGTCTCTGTGTTTGCATACCTTGCCAGACGTTTCTGCACAACTCCTGCTGATTTTTAAAAGCGGCATCATGTAGTGCAATATAAAACAAATTTGTTCTTTAATTAGAATTGCACTTTGGGCGAGTACGTATAAACGTGTAAACGACCTGCACGCGTGTGCGCGTATGAAACAGAACAATAAACGTTTCACAAAATTCTAAGATGCAAGACCTCCCTAACGCGGTGGAATTTTTCCCCAAGCCTGCTTAACTGCCTTTTGTAATCAGACCATCATTAATATATACTAGCAAAACATGGACGATGACAAAAAAAGGAATAAATGCACTGGAGATGAGATGATACAAGATGAATTTACAACGGAAGGTCAAATGAGATGGTATAGACATATCAGAAGATTAAGTTAGGAAAGAAACACTAAGAAAATATATGAGACAAGAGTAACATCGAAACAAAAAAGGGAAGACCTAGAAAAAAATGGAACAGCGCAATAAAGAAAGAGGCTACAAGAATATTTGGGAAGAAATAAAAGAGATAACCAACGATATAAAGAAATGGCGCTAATATTATTACACAAATTAATAATGTACACTTTACATCGAAAGGTAAAAAGGCAAAAGAATAAATAAATAAATATATTTTTAAAAATGGATTAAACATATTAATTAATGTGTGTATTATTAAAAAAAAACATGTTTGACAATGTGGAACACGGCGCTTCCTAACATAACAAATGATCTTTTTCTGATGGACTTTTTGGTGAACCAAGATTCTTTAGGTTGTATCTTCCAACTATTCTAGAAAGCTGCTTTAAGAAATTCTGATCATTTACTTCTTAGTTCTGTTGTTAATTTTTTTTTCTTAATACTACCAAACCTAAACCGCGCATCACTCATTATTCTAAGACGAACATAGTAAAAATGAAAGAATTTCTTAATCATTTTGGTTTTGACACTTATTGCTTATATTCTAATGATTCAGTATTGTAGAAGAAAATCTGACAAAAACTATTCAAAATTACATTAAACAATTTGTTTTGTTCTCTGTTATTAAACCAAAACAAAAGTACTTCTTTTTAATTCAAACCAGGCAATAAATAAGAAGCAAAAATCATTTAAGAAACACATCAGTAATCGTTTCAAACAGACTAAAAAGGATATACAATTTGAAAAAGAAAGGATTGACAAAAACATTTTTCAGTTTTCCATAAGCAACAAGAAAAAAATTATAAAACAATAAATTTATTGCAAGGTACAACATCTTTAATACCTTCTCTTCAAAATGATCAAAACAATCTAGAAAAAGCTAATATTTTTGCAAACCAATCTAACTCTTCTATTATAAATCCTTTCATTGCTGTACTTGCAATGCGGGTTAATTTATTTTAGGCTTATTTTTAAATTAAATACCAAAAAGGCATCAGGTATAGATGAAATTTTATCTATTATTCTTAAATCATTTGCAAATGAATTAACTCTCATTTTGACCAAAATATTTGCCTTATTATACCAAAATTATATATTTCCAAATTGTTGGAAAATTGCAAATGTTCAACTTATTCCTAAAAAGGGAGACAAGTCTGATTTCTCAAATAATAGATCAATTACATTTTTGTCTAATCTGTCAAAAAAATTTGATAATCATAGTAATTTCTACATTGTCAAGTTCTTAGAACAAAATAACTTTACTTCAGATACTCAATATAGATTTTGATCAAAACGTTCGACAACAGATCTTCTAACTTATGTTAATTACAAATGGAATTTTACTTTAGACAAACATGGAGAAAATCTTAAAGTAGCTCTAGACATTTCTAAAGCGTTTGATAGGGTATGGCATCTTAATCTTGTCAACATGTTCAATTGTATAGGTCTTGATAAAAATCTGTAAATTTGATCAATAATTTTCTTGACAATAGAAAAATTATAGTGATGGTTTTAAGTCTGACCCCAAAACTATGGTGTTCCTCAAGGTTCTGCTCTTTTGCCAACTTTATTTTTGATTTACATTATTAAACTACTTCTTTAAATAACTAAAAGTCCTATACATAGTTTTGCAAATGTTAGCACTTTTAATACTTTATACTTTCCAAAGACCATATTGACAAATATGGCAAAGTGTCTTGAAATTTCTAGGTAAAAATCTGAAACATTTATAAAAAAAACAATATCTGAATGCCCGTTGGTCAATTTTAACTCTCACTGTTTCAAAATCTAAATCCGAGTTATCATCAGTGCCAAGTATTAAACCAAACAACAAATTCATATCTAAATCTTCTTCAATTTGTCTGCTAGGTGTTACAATCTCACATAATTTTTTCTGGAACGATCATGTTGTTGACATTGCTTTGAAAGTATCTAGAAAACTTGGATTAATTAATTAATTAATACATGTAAAAAGTTTTTTACTTTTGTTCAACTTTTGCATATATATAAAACCTATTTTCATCCTTGATTGAATATTGTTCTCAAGTATGTCTTTTAAACTCTATTCAGAAACGAGCTATTTAGATTATTGCCAATCTAAAATTGACTAATAACTTAGATACTTTACATTATAGATTTTATTTTGCAAATATTTGCATTTTTTATAGTCATTTTAATGGACATTGTTCAAACGAAACAAAAAAAACAAGACATTTTATCATCTTAACAAATATTTACTTGTAGTACAAAACTTGCTTGGAATTCTAACAAATATTCACTGGCAGTTCGGAGATGTAGGGCCGAAACTTTTAAGAAAAATTTCTTTAACAGTATTATTGACAAATGGAATGAGCTTTTAAATTTATTATTTCCAGAAATTATAAAGCCACAAATATTCAATTCAAGTCAATGTTTGTAGACTGCTTAAATCTAGTCTTCAATGTGATAGTTTCAACGAGTGTGGTTTTACTCGTTGAAATTTAAAAGTATTTTTATGTTGTTGTAGCATATTATGTAATTTCTAAATATTACATTTTGAAAAAAATAATAATAACTTGAAGAGGCGCTTATCTTGCTTACCGCCCAGCGTTGTCTTTTTCTATTGCCAACATATCTAATCGGTTAATCAATGCCGCATATAAGATTTTAAGATGAATAAGATTATCACTGCAGTGTTACGTCTTTTGGATTAAAATTTGTGGATGGAAAAAACGTTGGGATTTTGATTCAGGTAAAGCCAAGTGTACCAATAAGCTAATAAAGACATCGACGCTTAGATCAGAAAATAACACGGAAAAGTACTACGTGACTCAATTTTTGAGTAGGTGCGGGTGTGTTAATGACTAACTCAATAGGTTTGGTCTTAAGGAAACTTTGAAATGTTGGTTCTGCAAAAACATTGACACACCGGAACATATATTAATAAAGAAACTGGGAAGTAATACACAACCACATTAAAAAAAGTGATGCAAAGCAAAGAAAAACAAGAGATATATAAGCTAGAATAGCAAAAAAAACAGTAGCTGGGTTTAAAACAACAACAAAGTTTGTATCTAAAGTAATGTAATGTGGTTTCAGATTGGTTATGTGAAGAGAGGTGTTTTGTAGGTAGAAATTTTACTCTTGTTGGTGAATCCTTCTTCAAAAACCCCCTTGCGGGTAGGGGTGGTGCAAAAGCATACTTTTGCTAGCACTTTTACTGCTTGTAAAAGGCGACCAATAGGCATAGAGATAAGTTTGTTAAAAAAAATCACAGTTCATCTGGGACAAGTCAAACTTATTTGTGAGTTAATTTTTGACACAATTTACCGAACATCTTGTGAAATTCACTTGCGTGTTTGCCGTGCGCGGTTACCCAACAGCCAGAAAAAGGGGATTCTGGTAGTTGAGGGGCTTAGCTTCTGGTAAAACGGGAGGTTAAACCTAACACAGTTTTAATCAATCAGTTTGTTTTGTTTAACGTTAGGGTGAGGAATTATTTATGTAGTGATAGATGATAGGTTCATACTGTACTACGGTTGGAGCGGAAGTCTTTCATTTACATTCATGAAACCTATATTGTTTGATTAGCCCTGGCGACTGCATTAGTTTGTGATGTAGCGTCCCATATGTGGCCCCGTGGTGGGTTGGGAGATTGAGCGATAAAATTGACGGAGTTTATTATGGTAGATTCTAAACCTCCAACCAAACGATTTTGCCCGTTTACGGACGAAAGAGCTAAAGAAGATAGTATGAGTACAAGTAGAAAGTTTGTTAGGTATTTAATTGTTAAATGTTCTGAAAATGGCCAGATTCTTAAGGAGGTATCTCCCTTCTTAATTCATAGGACCATTTCCAATATTATTAACGGAACCTTAAAATTGTGTAAGAAGTTAAGAGGCGGTACTTTGCTTATTAAAGTAAAAGATAAAATGCAGAGCAGTAAAATGCACGTCGTTAGGTAATATTGCGGTTACAGTTGAGCCGCATAAATCCTTAAATATTTCTAAGGGAGTTATTTTATGGTATGAGTTGTTATACACAACTGTTGACAAATGCAAACAAGAACTGACGTTACAAGGCGTTAACGATTTCAAAAAACTAACCCGTAGAAAAGATGGTGAGGTCAGAGATACAACATCTATGAATTTAACATTAGATTCCGGACGGCTCCCAGATGAAGTTAAGGTGGCCTAACCCAATGAGGTGTTTTCAATCCCAACGTTTTGGATACACTGCAGTTAGGTGTCCAGGTGTTGCAACATATGCAAAATGCAGTAAAGAGAAACATGACCTTGATCCATGCAACAGTCTACCTTTATGTGTGAATTGCAAAAGTAAGCATTCTGTTTATTCCCGAGATTGCCCGAAAATGAAAGAGGAATGGAAGATAGCCGAGATCAGAGTAACAGACAAATTCTCTTACTTTGATGCTCAAAAGAAGTATAGAGCAATTACGGCTCCTACCTTTTCTAAATCGTTTGCTGCAGTTGCTGAAACACTTATTGTTCAACAAACACCAATTATGACATTTACTGCTATTGCAGAAACTTCTTCAAGTAAGAACAAGGACTCTAATGTGAAGGGTCAAAAACCGGTTGCGGACCCATCAGGTTCAAAACCAAAACCGACTACGATTCAATCTGGACCAAAGTCACAACGAGTGGGACTTCAACCAAAACCACTTAATATGGGGGCTCATTTAAAGCTTAAACCATCCAAGGTATTAACTCGTATCGGGTCAAAACCAACTTAGGTGGCGACTTCCAAGTCAAAGCCTAAACAGGCTAAGACTCAGTCTGAGTCAAAGCCTGCAAAGACGGCAGCTCAATCTTGGCTACCGTCACCGGAGGTGCAGGTTTCTAGTAATCTTGCGCCCACAGACCCTAATATTGACATGTCGTTAGAGTTGATGGATGTGGAAAATATTCTTGCACAATCTACTCTAACAGATGAAATGGTGTCAAATAGTTGGAGTTCTTCTACTCCCTCAGATGATAATTTAGAAGAAAAACAAAAAAACGCTAATAAGCAAAGAGTTTAAATTACGTTTTCAACGTAGTTTTAAAAATGGCTTTAACCATTATACAATGGAATTGCAATAGATGTAATGCACATTACGAATCTTTTACATTTTATTAGCTGAAATTTCACCTATCTGCGTTTCCTTACAAGAAACTAATTTTAAGGTCGAAAGTTTAGTTTATCTTCGTGGTTATACTATTTATCGGAAAGATCGTATAAATGTTGATCGAGCTCAGGGTGGAGCGGCATTATTAGTTCGTGGTACGGTTTTCAGTAAAGAATCCGTGTCATATTTCACCGAACGTCAGTTTGGACATTCGTTTGATTGATCAATTATTTGAACAACTTTCGTCCATATTCCTCCTTATGAGTGATTTTAATGCTCATAACACTTTATGGCTTTATGGCTTAACTTGGCTAATCTATTTTCAGAAACGGATTTAGTTATCTTAAATAAAGGTAAAAATACCTTTTTCGTGGCCAATAGATCGTTTTTGGCTATTGACCATGCTATTATTTGTTCTCCAAGTATCGCATCATTGTTGGATTGGAAAGTTCGCGTGCTTGGTCATAAAATGCATGAAAACCGTCATCGGAATTGGAAAATAAAAGATGCTGATTGGGATAGTTTTGTTCAAGTATTTGATTATGATGACAGTGTCCAGGCCACTATTGACGAACATGTTGAAACTTTTACGGGTTCCATCATACAAGCAGCTCATGCCGGTGTTCTTCTCTCTTCAGGGAAACCTCGCAGAGAACTCGTTCCTTAGTGGAATTTTGATTGTGAACAAGCTAATTTAAACAAACGCCGTTCTTTTTGAAGGTTTAATCACTCCCCAACTAAAGAGTACTTGTTAGCTTATTTGTTGCGCGAAGAACTTGCAGAAAAGCTAAAAGATAATCATTGTCAGAATACGTTACTTCTATAAATTTGAGAACCCCCATCGGGAAGGTGTGGGAAACTTTCTGGCGGAACTGCATCTGTATCTGTTAGTGGGTTATTGTCAGGTGATCAAATTATTACCGATCCTCTTGACATCTCGAATATTCTGGCCAATGTATATTTTAACGCTTCCAGTGATGATAATTACGATGAGAATTTTTAAGTGACCAAAACTAACATAGAAAAGAAACATCTGACATTTGTTTCCGACGATAATGAAATATATTTTAGTTTAGTGTTTGGGAATTTGACTCGGCATTATCTGAAGCGCACAATACTGCTCCAGGTGCCGATTTGGTACACAATGCTATGCTTAAGCATTTAAGTCGCTCTGTTGTAATTTTTTAGCTGGCAGACGGAGTGGTTGCTATTCAAGACAATAAGCTACGATGTACTAAAAGCGTCATTACACCGTAGAGTTTGTCATGCAGGCCGATGCGTAGGGAAGAGGTTATCCTCACGCGAATTCTCATCGGTCACTGTCGATAGACTCACAGGCATTTGTTGGCCTCTGAGGTGCCGCCAGTTTGTGATACTTGTAATGTTCCATTAACTGTTTTTGTCGGCAGTTTTCGGAACAAAGAGTTGCGTCTGAATTATCACCCAGTTTGTCGATTGTCTTGGGCGATCAGATCGTTGAAGTCGATCGTCTGGGCATATAGATATAATTGTTAATTTATTGTGATTAATGTTTGTGCATCGTAAAATTCAGCTGTGTTTAGGACCTTTTACACCCTAGACACTGTTGGAATTATCTAATCATTTTTGCTATAGTCTTTAAAGTTTTTTGAATGTTTATTTTATCTTTGTTGTTTATTTATTTTATTTTATTTTTTAATATGCCATTTTACAGCATATTATTTTACATTTTTTATAGTTAGAGAAAAGAATCGGCGTTAATAGTCTTCTTAGGCTGATACGCCAAAAATCTAAACTAACTAACTAATCTGCAAAAAAATATAAATAGTATTACTTGTTGATGGATTTTTTGCAATAATGTTTGGAAAGTTTACTATTGATGAATTATTGATGACTGACTTCTCGTTTGTAATCAATAATCACAACTGTATTTTTAGAAATTTATTTTTTGCTTTTAGTTATATTAATTAATCAACGTTTTCAATTAGAAGCTGGATTGAAATTTGTAATTGACTTACCAGTTTTTTTTTAATGTCTTATATGCTTCTTTTAATATACATGTTATATTATTTTCAAAAACATGGAATATTGACAGCAATTTCTCTATTCCGGGATATATAAGTTATCAGAATAATTCAAAATTTAATCAAAATGATGGTGTCATTGCTTTTGTTCAGTCTGAACTGGAATGTACATTTGACGCTGTGCCCATGTCTCAGACATTAGTTCTAAGATTGGTATGTAATATTAACAACAAAAAATTGGGCATTTCTGCAATTTATAAACCACCATCTACTAATATTGAGCAGTTTATTCAAGATCTTGACATATACTTAAACTTATGTAACTTTGAAACTGAATTAGTTATAGGAGATATTAACATTAATATACTGGATAATACTAACCATTTTGCAAATGAATATCTAAACATCCTCAACGGAAAAGGTTATTCTTCATTTATTAACTCTCCCACTCGGGTTACAGAATTTAGTTCAACGTGTATTGACCATCTTTTCATTAAAACCTCACCAAATAGCTTTCATAATTTTAATACTGCAATAATTGAAACCGCTATAACAGATCATTATCCAATATTTGTCAACGTTTCTAAAATTGAATATCCTAAAGTAAACAAAAAAGTACAAAAGATAATTCATTACATAAATTATGAAAAACTTATTGAAACACTAAAAAAAGAAGATTGGAATAATGTATATAACTGCCAGTGTCCATGCGCTGCTACAACAAATTTTACAATTAATCTTCAACATTTTATTAGAGCTACTACTTCAACAAAAAGTATACTGTTGCATAACAAGCTAAAACATTGGATTACGGAAGGATTAATTATTTCAATAAAAAAACGTGATAATTTAAAAAAAAAACTACTTAAAAATGTAGACAATGTAGTACTTAAACAAAATTATAACAAGTACAGAAACACCCTCAACAAACTATTACGTAAAACCAAAACAAAGTATTTAAAAAAAAAAAAACTGGGGTACGCGGGAAGCAACAATGCAAAAATCAGGAACGTAATCAAAGAAATAACCGATACAAACATCATAACAACAAACAATATTACACAATTAAAACATAACAATAAAACAATTACTAATAAGGCAACCATTGCAAATCTTTACAACAATTATTTTTTACATGTTGGCAAAAAGTACGCATCTAAAATAACAAAATTATGCCAAATTGAAGATTATTGTATAAATATTCAACGAAATCCAAACTCACTCTTTTTAAGCCCGGCAACAGAAAACGAAATCATCCAACTAATTAATTTGCTTAAATCCAATAGCTCTGCAGGACCAGACGGCATATCTAGTAACATCATTAAAATCATTCATCAATATATTCTTAAACCTATAACTTTTATTATAAATCTTTGTTTCACATCAGGTACTGTACCAAAATTGTTTAAACAAGCCATTGTCACCTCAATATACAAATCTGGTGTTAAAACGTATATGCACAATTACAGGCCTATATCAGTTATTAATAATCTTGCCAAAATCTTTGAAAAAGTGTTAAAGACTAGATTATTAAAATTTTGTGATAAATTCAACATACTATCAAACAATCAATATGGTTTTAGAGCTGGCATTTCAACAGAAAATGCATTAGTACACATCTCTAATTTAATTTCAAATAGTTTTAATTCTAATTACAAGTGTGCTGCTGTCTTCCTCGATTTGGCCAAAGCATTTGATACTGTATCACATAAACAACTGTTAGTTAAGCTGGAACAATACGGGATTAGAGGCGTGTCCTATAAATTGTTAAAGGATTACTTAAATCTTCGGTTTCAACAAGTAAAAATAAACCAAGTTAAAAGTGAAACAGGTTATGTAAATATGGGGATCCCACAAGGTACGGTGTTAGGTCCTATATTATTCATCTTATATATAAACGACATATTTAAAAACAATATTGTAGGTGAGCTAATATCTTACGCAGATGACACAGTTCTTTTTGTAAAGGATACAGCTTGGGAAAAAGTAAATGCAACTATTTGCAAAGATATGAGAATTATTAAACACTGGCTTGATAACAATCTTCTTTCACTAAACTGGTCTAAAACAAACTTCATGGCGTTTACACCAAATAATTATAACCGTCCTAACTTTAGTAACATATAAGTACACAACATAAATTGTGATACAGATACAGTTAATTGTAATTGTAATAACCTTATACAATACGTGGACAAAACTAAATATCTTGGATTACTACTTGATTCCAATTTAAAATGGAATCTGCATATAGATATGACCAAAAACAAAATTAGAAAACTTATAACTAAATTCTACTTTTTGCGAGAAGTGTTTAATGAAACTATTCTTAAACAAATTTATTCCGCGTTGGTAGAATCAATTTTAAGATATGGTACTGTCGTTTGGGGAACAGCCTATGAGTGTTATTTAAAACATCTTAAAACCACACAAAATTATATAATTAAAATAATGTTTTGGAAAAACAAACGTTTCAGTACGGAATTATTGTATGAATCATCACAGCTCTTGAACTTTAAGCAATTACATCATCTAACTACTGTTATATTTATTCACAAAAATAAACAATTGTTTCTACTGCCTGATCATGTACACAATACTAGATTTAACAACATGCACAAATTCAAATTTCCTGCTGTCCAACTCTACACAAAAGTCTATTGTATACTACGGCATAAAATTATATAATCACTTACCTACTCCATTAAAAACAATTACAAACGTCAAGCTTTTTTCAAAAAAAGTTAGATTATGTATAGAAACATAACCCGTGCTTTTCTATCTATACATTTCAATTTTTTATCTGTGCTTATCTATCTGTTACATTTTTTTATATTGTATTACATTTTAATTTTTTATCTATCTATTACTTTTTTATATTGTATAATTTTTTAATCTTTTTCACCTTCTCTAACTAAACTTTTTTTTTTCTTTTTTCTTTTCCACTTTACTATTACTGCATTATTATTATTAAATGAATTAATTTAATCTTGGTAGTCACGACACAAATACACTTGTAATTAGGTGACTATCACGGTTATCTGAATAGATCCTTTTATACTTACATATATGTTAATATTCTTATTATAGAAAATTTATTATTTATATTTTATGTACATTGTATTCATTTTGTTTGTTTGTTAAATATACTTACTTACTTACTTACTTACTTCTATTGCAAAAATCTTTATACATCAATTATTATGGTACAATGTTTTGTATGGTTTATGTTTACAATGGTTTGGAAGCAACCTAATAAGCTGTTGGTTCTATCAAACTTCTTTAAAGAAGTCGTAGATTTACTGTGGCGATGTAAAGTAGTCGTAAAAGCACAATAAATAAATAAAAAAATAAAAACATTCAAGATAAATTTTATTAAAGTTACTTACAAATTTATTGTTTTAATTATGCTTATTTTAATAATTGAAGAGCGTAAAAGTTAAAGACGTTTTTAATTTTAGAGTGCCAAAATAAAAATTCAGTGAAAATATGCAATAAACTACAAATAAAGCAAATATAATTTTAAAATATTGTTTGTCTTATAGATATAAATACAAAGTTATAAACAAAATATTTTCATGTAATAAATACAAAGAAATAAAGACGTTATTATTATTATTATTAAATAATTTTAGATAGAAATATAAATATAGATCATTGTTTTCGTTAAAAACAAAATTCGTTTTACACGACTAGACATGGCATTTAAACAAGTATTCATGAAATGCTAATTTTTGGCACTTAGACTTTAATTTTATGCACTTCAATTTATAAATTAGTATAATAAAAAACTTAAATAGGCCCCAAGTAGAATAGTTCTAAAACGTTGAATAATTATTGTAAATTTCTGTACAACGTTTGTTTAATAAAATCTGCAGCCCGTTCACCAATCATAATACATGGAGCATTAGTATGCGCAGCTATTGCATGCGGTATTATACTAGCATCAGCAACCCGCAAGTTTTTGATACCATGTACCTTCAATTTATTATCAACAACAGCTCCATTTTTAGGATTTTTACCCATGGGACATGTTCCCATAGGATGGTATAAATTATCAGAGAGCTGCCTAATTGTACACAACCAAAAATTTTTACTGAGATAATTTTTATTCATACAATCAGGAACCACTACCTTACCTAAAGTACCATTAATCTTTTTAAACGCATCAGTTTCTAATAATTGTAAAACCAATTTTATGCCTTTGTACATAGTTTCAATATCATAATTGGTAGCGTCCGTGTAAAATTGTGAATCAATCAATGGGTATTCAAATGGGTTATTAGAATTTAATCGTATAGTACCAACTGATTTTGGATGCAAACCAGCTAAATATATACTACATGTTGTTTTCACATCCAATTCATCTAACATTGCTTTGCGTACTTCATCTCGAAATCTAGGCAAAGTTCTATTAGGACTTATTAAAATCATTTCAACATCTGTTTCAAAAACTGAAGCTGGATTAACTTTAAAATATCCAAGACCGTGCAAATTTGAAGGTAATGTGTATACGCCAGTGCCATTAAGGTAATCTATAATATATTCCCGTAAGGATTTTATTGGAAGTGAAGCGTTTGTTAAAATATTAAATCCAAAATAAGCTGGATGATCTCGATATTTAGTACCAACTTCCAAATTTTTTATTAAAGTTATATTTTTATCTTTGAGATGTTCTTTAGGCCCTATTCCTGATAACATTAATAAATGAGGTGACATAATAGCACCAGCTGATATAATTATTTCACGTTTTGCCTTAGCCAAATAAGTTCGTTTATTTTTGGAAAAATAAACAGTATGAGCTTTTTTATTTCTTGGATTTATGCCAATTTTAGTTGCGTAACTATTAGAACTCAAATGCAAATTGCTGCGATTTTGTGCTGGTCTAATTGCTGCTTTACCAAGACTTAATCTACGTCCATTTAATGTTGTAAATTGTATAGGTGATACGCCTAAGACATTTGCACCGTTGTAATCAACAATATGTCTTCCTAATTCTTTGTTAGCTTTTAAAAATGTGTTTAAATGTACGTCTTCATAGGAGCTGTATTCTACGTTAAGAAATCCACCTGTTGAATGATATCCTGCGTCACCATTTATGTGAGAATCCTCTGATTTTTTATAATATTTTAACACTGTTTCATAGTCCCAACCTGGGTTTTCTGATCCCCATATATCAAAATCTTTTTTCTCTCCTCTGGAATACACTAGACCGTTAATTAACGAAGTTCCTCCATAGCCTCTACCTCTTGGATGATAGCATTTGTTTTCTGGTTTGCCTAAAAAATATTTTTTATAAATTTTTAATTTATCTAAATTTATTGTTAGTACCCAAGCATGATTTATTTTGTGGGATGCTTCTAAAACCCCAATTGTAAAAGCTATTTGAAAATGGGTTCATTCCTGGTATGTCTGTAAAATCATTTCCAAAATCTCCAGCTTCTATTACTAGTATTGATATGTTTGGTATTTCTGAAAGTCTGTAGGCTATAACGGATCCGGCTGATCCTGCTCCTACGATGATATAATCGTAAGTTCCGTAATCTAAAAAAAATAATTAATGTTATAACTTAAAATTTAAAAAATAATAAAATAAAAATAATTGTTATTAAATAATATTTGATCAGTAATTTATTTTACAAGTTTTATAGTATACTACGCAAATAACTTAAAAATCTTAAAAAATGAGACATAATGGTACTATGTCTCCATTACGAAAGAGGTATTAAAAATATGTTTAATCATGATTTAAATTTGTAATTATAAATTACAAAATATAAATTTATTACTTTGAGCCTGACACAAGACTGATTTTAATATTACATTTATTATTAAATGCTACTAACTAAAATTATTAGAAGGAAATGAAAAGCAGTCGATTATTACATTAAACATAAAGCACACAAAAAGAACTTGGATATGGCAAACATCGTAATTAATCAAGAATAGTTGCATAGATAAACTAATTTTAGTATAATAAAACAACAAAAAAGCTATAGCTCAAATGGTTGCAAGTAGACAGTTTTGGAACTCAGCTTCATATGTTTTTGAATGTATTAAAAAACTAATAATGCTTAATTATTTGTTATTATTATTCACTTTTAACATACCTATTAAGGGTGTTTCAAAATTATTGTAAAATTTTAATTTTGCGTTATTTTTAATTAACAGCAGATTTTAATAGTGAAACCTTATTTAAAATATGTTGAAAGTTTATTGGAAGTAGTTTTCTGAGTGCATGCAATTTTTGGTTGACAAAATGCAACAAATTGATTGATAGTTATAGATTATTTATTACTAACAAGAGCCTACTATGTTTTTCTTGTCTTTTAAAGCGTTAAAGAACATATATATTTATTTTAAAATATATTTTACAATAGTAATAAAGTTTATATTAAAATTGTAACGGCACTCAGCGCGCGATTCAGCAAAATAAACGAAAAAAGAATTAAGATTATATATAATCGTGTTGGCCTGTTATGCAGTTGCGTTATTATGTATTAGACCTACATATTTTGACATCAAAATTAGCCAATAAACGAGGTGGATGGTCATCCGGACTGCAGCGAACTACCTCGAACTTTAATGCAAGGGTTTACCGACAAGTTAATCAATGATTTTTAGAGAACACTGACAACGACACATTGTTACATAGCGTTTGACTTTTTTGAATCCCTAACAAAATGTTGAACAGAACACTCAAATCTTCTTGACATAAGACAATCTTGCTAATGCAATTCTTTGCACCCGGGCACTTCTCAAAAGCTTGAAAAAGCTCTTACGTCATAAACATTCCTAAACCTGAAAAGTACTAAAAGTTTTACTAGCTAAGTCTTCTATGCTTCTTAAGTGAGGACATAGAAAGGGTAATCTAACTTTTTTTTTCCACTCATCAACATGGGGTTTGACGAGACTACCCTATAGTCTATCAAATAAACCGAGTGGCTGATTACATTGTTGAATGTTTCAGACTGAAATAAAGGTGTGAATTTTTTGAAGTTGAAAAAGCCTTTGCCAAGATCTGACATATAGGTCTTTACAGTATAAAACTTCTTCTATACGACATTTTATTCTTATATATAAGTATCTGGGTATCACTTCCGATAACATAATTACGTACAAATTGCACGTACAATCCATCTTAGACAAAGCTAGATTAACAAAAAACATGCTAGTTTCAATTTTTTACGGAACAGGACATGTCGTTTTGGAACAAAATTTAGATATACACATCATTAGACCTCAAATTATTTTGTGTGGGGAACGTCAGCAAACATGCATCTTAATTGCCTTGATCTTTGAAAGTCTACGTTTAAAACAAACAAAACATTGTAAAGATCTTAGTATCTCCCGCTGCGCCAACACATCAAAATTTAAGCCGAAAAATTCTTTAATAACCTCGTGTTTTACCCATACCCGGATCTGGCCAGAAGAATTGCTAAGCCAGACAAATATGAATATTCCTATAGAAGACGGATCACTGTCTTCACTTTCTAAAGTGGTTTATCTTACAATCTTACCCACAGCGTATAGGGCATCCTAACTAACTTTTTCCTAAAATACAATCTTCAATCAGAAGGTATGTGAGTTTTACGGTTTTGAACTTCTAGACTTGATCCGTGAAAAGTTTAGTCTGTAAGCACTTTTTTTCAGAAAAAGAAGAAAATACAAAGGAAACGCAGGAGGAACTAAAAAATGACAGAAAAATCTAAAAAAAAGCAATTACGGATAGCAGAAAAAGATGCTGGAAAGAAATGATAAAATTAATAAACGATGATCTTTGAGGACAGCTGTACATAGTAATGAACAAATTGGGAGGATAAACAAAGGGAGTCTACCTAAAAGAAGACAAAGGAGAAGAAGTCATAATTAAGAAATTGTTTCTCAAGTAGGAGAATTAAAAAAAGAAACAGTTATGGCAACAGTGGAAGATGTAAAAGAGATGATAAAAGATTTGCCTAACAAAAAATAATAACAAAGATTGTTAAAGCAGCTCTATCAACAGATGCCTGAAAGAAAGAGCTTTTCTTGAATGTTGGAATGTGCCACACTAGTATCGATTGAGAAGAAGAAAAAAGTAGGAAAAGCAACGTCATACAGAACAATATGTTTAATAAACACACTAGCTAAAATAATGGAAAAAGTCGTACAATGACTTTTTCTATTATCAAATAGAACAAGAAATAGAAGAAAAGGAGGATGGGAAAAGGAACAATACGGATTTACCAAGGGAAGAACAGCTGTAGGAGCTATAGAAAAAGTAAAAGCAATAGCAAAAGAAGCAAACAGCGGAACGCAAAGGAAAAGACAACACTGTGTATTGATAGCGTCGGACATACAGAAAGCGTTTAACAGCGTGTTATGGGAAGCAATTATAGAGGCTGCAAAGAAAATAGAACTGAACAGAAAAACAATCAAGATCACATGGAGCTTACAAGGTAAAAACCTAGTAACCAAGAAAAGAAGATTCAAATTTACCAGAGGGGTACTATAGGGCTCAGCACTAGGACAAAAAATAATGAGTTACTTTGAATGAGGCCTGACAATAACGGCATTTGCGGACGACGTAGAATTAATAGGTAGAGACGTAGTAATGGAAGTACTAAGAAGAAGACTAGATCTGGCAATAGATATGATACAGTTATGGATGAAAAGTTTAAAACCAGCAACACAAAAAACAGAAGCGGCGTGGCTATTGACTAAGAGGATTAATAGAAAAACAGGTAAGATACAGGTGATAACTATAGAGAAAAAATCAAATACCTTGGCGTGACTCTTGAAGCAAAGGGATGAAATAAACAGGTTAAAGAAGCGGGAACAAATAAAATGGAGAGAAAGTTCGAAAGACTCATGCCAAATAACGGAGATCCGGGAGAAGAAGCTAGGAGGCCAATAGCAACAGCAGCAAGAAGCAAAGAGTTTACAGATTGGTATCACAGGAGGCAGTAGAGGTGATTGCGGCAACACCTTTGTGGGTATGATAGTGAAAGAAAGTATAGAAATAAAAAAAAAACTAATAAAATAAGAAACCAGAAAATAGAAAGCAAAATTAAGAGCAAGAGAGAAGAAGGTGAAAAGATGGAATAAACAATGGAATAGTTGAGAAAAGGGAGAATAGACAAGAGAACTAATCTCAGTGATAAAAGAGTGGGTAGAGAACAAACACAAGACGTGCATACAACACAAATGCTGACCATCTTTTAAAACCTTTGAAAAGTTCTTGCAAAAAATTTAAAAAAAATCAAAGATGTATATTCTGTCAGGAAGAATCACACAATAATGCGAAGCGTGAGAGGAAGATAAAAAAGAACTAGAAAATATACTGGATAGCAAAATGGATAAAACAACAAATATTAAAAAATGCCTATGAGATGAAAACAAACTAAAAAAAGGAGTACAATAATGAAATAATATATAAAAAAAACAAACAATCAAAAATAATGAGGCAAACTTTAACTGGTAGATACGCTAAGATATTGCCATGCGTAAGTTATTCTTAATGGCCACTTGTTAAGGCCAACACTTCAATACGTCTACAAAAATAGACATTTTAATGCGGACATTTTAGTATTAAAAATTGCAACTAGATGGCAAACCAGTCTTTCGTTTGATTATTTATAATATCAATTGTGTTCATAAGCACAGAAATATTTATTCAAAATTGTCTTCGCTATCATGCGATGCCGTGGTCGTACAAGGCATACTGACGAGGTTTGTAGAACCGAAACAATTGTCTATGCTTGACCCTTGGCCGCTGTGATTCGATTGACTGATTTTGAATAAATTATTAATTCATTTCATTTTTTTAGAGGGTAAATTACACAACTTTTAGAAGATACTCCCTTACAAACCACAAAAAAGTTAAAGCAAACAATCAACCAAGGTAACAACAATATTAAACAATATTAAACAGACAACAACCAAACCAGAGGTAGAACCAGATAATAACCGGGTCCAGAAAAGTCTATTGGTCACTTCAGCAAGCAAACTTTAAGGTTACCCTTTTACATTTCAGCATTCTAACAGAACCAAGCAACATCTGCCCTGCAGCTCAGTGAAGTCAAGATGTATTTGCGGAAATATTACACGGAAACATGGGCTAGTCAGGTGAAAAATAGCAATATTATAGACAAATTACCAGTCAGTAACAAACACGGAACCAGCTTTGCAGAAAAAAAATTAAGAAAGGTTTCAATTGAAGATTAAGACTAAATTGTGAAGCAACGGAACAAGTCTGCTACACACCAACCAAACAAAAAGACAACAACGCCTTACTTTTATGACAAAAGAGCTGTTTACGACCCACCTTTTGAGTTGTTATTTAGGCGGCCACTTGGATGGACCTACTCCAATTTACCAAGCAACGTTAGGTTGCATGTTGAAGTCCTTAAAACGGGGAGCCACAATAAGACTCTTAAGCTTCCTTCACATCTAGGTTGCCTAAGACTTGGTGAACAACAAATAACAAAAAAATTGAGAAGTTTCCACGCATTAAGTTAGAATATGTGTATCAACGGTACCATCTCTGGGATGTTTTCTCTTTCAGGTATCAATGACGGTAACAAATTATCTCATATCTTATTAGTTATAGTAATATGATAATTTTTTATACTTTTAAAAGATGATTTAAAGAAAAATGTTTTACAATAATATAAAGCAAATGTGAATTATAGCGGACCACGGAGCTCTTGACGTATTGCATCCCGAAGCGGCGCTTACTTTGCTTGCCGCGAAGTGCCGCCCTTGATCACCAGATTGTCCTTGGTTAGGTCGGTTTATTAAAAATAATTTGTAGTGACTGCAAGTGTTGGTGAGAATCCTATCATAATGATTGAACAATGCACAAAATTTAATAAAATATATTTTTATCTGCTTGCTTATAAAGTTAAGTTGACTTTAGAAACTTAAGCTTGGTGGTCAAGCGCAACGTTGTAATTTTATCAACTAAGAGTAATTGTTTTTAGCAATGAGGCTCACTTCAAATTGAATGGGTACGTTAACACACAAACCAGCCAGATTAGAGGAGTGGATAATACACAAAACAATGCATCCACAACGAATTACCGTTTGGTTGATTTTGGGGCTAGCGAAATGATTGGGCAATACTTTATTGAGGACAAAGCAGTGACGGTGACTTGTAAACGTTATTACAATATAATAATATACAAAAATTTTGTAGTCTGCATATGGAAATCTGTTACCAAAAAAAGAAATAAAACGCATTTCAAATTGTGATTCTTAATGCCTGCGTTAGGATACTACAACAATTTTAAGTTTGGGATTTACGTCATACATTACGTTATATGCAACTTTTCAGACGCTGGTACCATACATACATATTGTATGTCTTTTAAGATTTTAAGAAGGTTGAATCTGCGTCTAAAAGAGGTTAAATCAAAATGAATTTAGTAAGATTTATGTTGAATTAATGCAAAAATGAAAATTTTAAAGAAAACAATTTTATAAAATACAATTATAATAAAAACCAAAGAAGACTGTTTAGTCAGTTTTCTTTTTTGTTGTATCTGGTAGATATTTTAATTTAATGAACAGAAATGTACACTCAACAGGAAAAATTATACTAAACAGTAAACATTTTTAAACAAATTTATCAAATTGTCATTGAGATTATACTACTTAATCCTATTAGTGTAAGCATAAAAAGCGGAAAGCAAGTTTTTCAATAAAAATGGTCTTATAAAACGAGTTATTTATACTATTTTTTTCCTATTTTGCATTTCTAATTTATTAAAATCAAAATGCGAACGTTATATTGATTAGATAGTTTACTTGTCAAAATACAGCTATTTTGATTTTAAATTGTTATTACCAAAAACATAATGGTTGTGTTCAGAACGACTCATCAATCAATCACTGATTGATGAGTTACTTGGTCAGCAACCAATGTATGATGAGTAAAATGACGTAGCGCTGATGAGTCGTTCTGAACGCGGCTATTATATTTGACGTAATGACTTTATTAAGATACGCGTTAAATAATGATATCCCATTTTTTAAAAGTTTTTAAACGGATGTAGTGACATGATTATAAACACAACAAAATACTACAAAATAGAAAAATATGTTTGTTCTATTATAATCTAATATATCTGTATTTGCATATAGACTTAAAAAATGTAAGTCTATATACAATTACATTTAATACAGGGTGTCCGGAAAATACGTGTACAACGTTTGACGACAGACTCCTGACGTCAAAATAGGTCGATCTAAGCCGACTTAGTTATATCCAAAATTGTCTTGTTTAGCCGGTAGAGGGCGTCAAAAAAAAACAAAAGTATAACAAAGTTGAAAGTATCTATTGTAAGAAACTAAGTAAAACAAAAACATTACTTAAGCAAATGTGTAAAATGACCGCCATCTTGCTGAATACACTTATTAACACTCTTTAAAAAATGATATTGGACCCTATCTAATGTCTCGGGATTATTAAAATGGTTGCCTGCATTTAAAATCCGCTGCAATAAATCATCGCGTGTGTTTACCGGAGTCTTGTAAACTTCTGTTTTAATAGCGCCCCACAAAAAGAAGTCACACATATTTAACTCAGGAGAACGTGGTGGCCATTTTACTGGTGCATCATTGCCTCTTCCAATCCATCGGTTGGGATATTGATGATGTAAGTATTGCCAAACGGCAACGGAAAAATGAGGCGGGGCACCATCATGCATATACCACATTTCCCTCCGAAGTAAAAGGGGCAAATTCTCCAGAAGAATTGGTAATGTGTCTAGCAAAAAATTTAAATAAATATTTCCATCTAACCTGTCTGGAATAACAATGGGACCAATAAGGTAGTGATCAATAATACCTGCCCAAATATTAATTTTAAATTGATGCTGATGATGTGCAACTTTAATGGCATGTGGATTTTCATCGGAATAAATATGTTCGTTGTGCAGATTGGTTACCCCAGATCTTGTAAAGCATGCCTCGTCAGTAAACATAATTTTTCTACAAAAATTTGGAACAAGGATTCTTTTGTTTCTAATAAATTGACAAAATGTAAGCCGCATGGGGGGATCAGTCGGTAAAAGTTCCTGGACTTTTTGTATGTGGTAAGGATGTAACAACTGTTCTCTTAAAACCTCATTGACAATCGTTTTAGGAACATTTAACTACTCTTCTGTTTCCACAGTTCGAGTTGTTCGCATACGACCCCTGCCTTCAAACTTTTTCTCAAAACTGCCCGTTTCCCGAAGATGACGCTCAATATTGGCAAATGTTTGGTGGTTTGGTATTCGACGGTTAGGAAACCTCTCCATGTAAACCCTAACACTCTGACGCCCATTTCCTTGACAAAACCCGTATACCAGGAGCATGTCAACTTTCTGAGAGTTTGTATAATTTTCCATTTTTAATGGTAAAATGAACTTGTAATTCAAGAATGTTGATCGTATACTTGAGTAAATTTCATAGACTGGTGACAATTTGTCAATAATTGTCAAAATATTAAACGCCATAGCAACAAGGTCACTTAAAAAATTATTGTTACAGGTAATTTCTTTTTAATATTTACAAATTTTTGACGCCCTCTACCGGCTAAACGAGACAATTTTGGATATAACTAAGTCGGCTTAGATCGACCTATTTTGACGTCAGGAGTCTGTCGTCAAACGTTGTACACGTATTTTCCGGACACCCTGTATATCAGATAAAAATAAAACAAAGAATACATTGTTCTGCACTAAAAGATCTAAGTATTATTTTTAAGTGAAGATAAATCAAAACATTTAAAAATAATAAGGGATTTATATTAGACAACATCAATAAGTTTCATATAAATTCTCTGGTCTTTTGCACAAACAAATAAAAATTTGAATATAAATACTTTTTAATCAGTAGTATCAAAAAAAACGTACTGAATAAAAAGTATTTTTTTTTTCGGCTGAAATATGGTTTCTGTTAAATGTTAATATAAACTACTTCGATATCAAAATCACGAACTATATTAATATTACCTTTTATTATGCTATTTCTGTCAGTGTAATTTTCAGCATTTTGTGGAGCTAGATACGTCCCAGCTGCGGCCTTTCCAGTAGTAATCAAATTTTCATAATATTTAATTGTCTCTTCACTAATATCTTGACTTTTTGCCAAGATATAAACGGAAATGAATATTATTACTGCTAGTTGCTTCATTTTCAACTTAACAGTTTAAAATTGTTTTGCGGTATTTATATAATCTTTTATAATTAGTATAGCAAACGATAACAAAAATGTAGGTTGTTTAAAAATAATTTAAATGTATAATAAGTATAATAACACATAATTTGAAACCCAAATATTATTAATTGTTTTAATAATGACGCTATCCTTGAATATATGGAAATGTTATAGACTCCAACTCCAATCGTTATCAATAATATTAGAAAAAAAACACATATACTTAGCAGTTTTGAATATAGTAAACGATTTCAGTTAAACTATTATTTAGTTGGATTTCAATTTAAAAATTTTAAAAAAAAGTAATGATATATAATTTTGACTGCAATCTTATAAAATATATTAATTTATACATCACTTTCAAAAATTTATTGTTAAAGTTAATAATGAGCATTCATTGTATTATAACATCTACACTGTGGTTTATATCATAGGTCGCACGTTATTTAACTTTTATCAATGACATACCACATTTCACTCGCTCTGTACGCTGAAGATACTGTCATATACGCACATTCTTTTGACGCTAATATAGCAAATAAACAGTTGCAAAAAAAATATACAAAAACTGAAAGTATTACATAGTAAAGTTTTCCAGGTTTAAAAAATTCAACGTGCCAACAAAAACTGGTAAGATTCTTGGCGTACATCTAGACTCTAAACAATACAATTCTCATATTATTAAAACTTTACATAAAGCACAAAGAGTCCGTAAGTTTATTTATCTTTTACTGACAAAACAGTTATTTGATGTTTTTGATTACACGATTGCTTTACACAGCAATTATTTGCTCTATCATAACATATGTGTCCAGTTTAGTGCAGCGCCGCCAAAACAAATATCTTAGAACTAACCCAATTTCAGATAAGCTAGATAGGTATACTTGCATAACTGACTTTGAAAATAAAATAAAATACTTGCTAATATTTTAAACACATATACACTGGCGAGCAAAAAATAGAGGTCACTTCAAAATTATGATTTAGTTTTGGAATTTTTTGTTTTAACTTTGTTAGCAAATTGCAAAAAACTTTTTTTCTGTTGGTGGTGATTTTTTTTGCCCGGATCTTGATCTTCTGGTTAACAGGCCAGTATCCAAGTAACGCTGATACACCTTTTATACAGCACAAAGATTTTTACTAACAATCCTTGCAGTTTTACGTTTTAATTGCCCATCTTTAATCGAAGCTATAATTTTTGCCACAACAATAGGGATTAAAGGCATTATAACCTGTTTAGTACAGTAGACCGTGCGAATGACAAATTTTGCAGAAAAAAATCAACTTTAAGTAAAAAAAAAAACACAACGAAATGTAGGTTTTTAATTAGAGCGAAATGGATGCTGTTTTATAAAAGTTTGTAACGCGGTGATAATAACTGACAGATAGATAACATTAGTCAGAAAATGAATTATTAAACGCCTACTTTGGTTTACAATTTTCAAACATAAAGTTAAAACTAAAAGTTCCAAAAATAAGTCATCATTTTAAAGTGAGCTCTATCTTTTGCTCGCCATTATATAATTGTCTATATCACACATTGCCCAACAAAGAAGCTGTCAGAGAACTTGCTGTTTAACCGCTCACTATAATTTAACTAATGCTGAACTTATCATATTTATTATTTCATAGCATGATATGCAATTGTTAGTAGCAGGTTTTTTTTTGTGTTAGTTATTACTTATGTGCGTGTATGAGATAACTGCGATAAATTTCTAGCCTACAGCATTTTTGAAAACTTAAGACCAAATACCAAATGCCTTAATTAGTCTTGTAGTAATATCTAGACAGATTTGTTAAATTTCAACTATGCCAGGTTTGCGAAAAATTGAGTAATGAGCGGTCATCAATTTCTTCACATTGAAAGGTCTTACCCTTCATCAAATTAATCAAAGATTATATGGCATATACGGTGAAGATTTACTTTCTTATTCCACTGTGAATGACTATACCAAAAGGTTTAAGATGACTTACGTTATATTCGACTAGTTGTAGTATTTTTATAAGAATCGATCGCTTTCATTGAAGAACTGGTTCAAAGTGATTGCCGACTAAAAGTGAGGGAATTATTAAATTTGAATACTTTATGATTATTTGGGTATAAATAAAAGGAGTTTAAGATGAGTCTCAAAACATCTATATGCTGTTTAAAAATAACATTGAGTTGATTGTGCTCTTTTTTGAAGCTTTGTGAGGGGAAACAAAAAGAAGTTTTGCATGATTTTTTGTTCAATAGAAAATTTATAGAATGGCAGCATGCAGGTGAACCATCACCAAGAAAAGCCAGGATATCTATGTTAACCACAAAGGTTATGGCTACAATCTTTTGAGATGTAAGAGCATATTGATGATTGATTTTAAAGAAAGAAATACTACGGAAAAAGGTGTTTATTATGCTACCTTATTATAATAAATTTGAGGGAAAATATTTGAGCACACACTCACAGATTATCAAAAAATAACAAAAGATATTAATATCATAGACACAATCATTTTCAAAAACTATCAAAAAAACTGCAAGCAATTATAGAAAACAGCCAAACCAAAATCAGAATCAAACGAACAGAAAACGCCATAAATCAACAAAGAAGTGTTGAAAAATATTGAAAAAAGAAACACAACTACAAAAAAATCACCTCAAATATCCAAATAATAAAACAATAAAAAATGAATATTACAACAGAAGAAAAAAACTACAAACATCATAAAGAATACTATAATGTTATACTATAAAAGAAAATTTTTAACTAATAAAAATAACCGCACCACAATATGGGAAATGATAAATAAACAACTTAACAATAAAACTCCAAAACAAAACAACATTGAAGAAATATTAAAACAAGATGGAACATGAACTAAAGAACCGATAGAAACAGCAAACAAAATAAATGAATACTTTACAAGTATTGGAAAAACTCTAGCAAAAAAACAAATCACAAGAACGAGCAACGAAACACATACAACCACAATGAAAAGGAAAATAACCAACATCCATTTTGAACACACATCACAAGAAGAAATTTACAAAATACTAATAAAACTGAAAGAAAACAATACACCCGGCTTTGACTAAATTACATACAACCTAATAAAACAAAATAAAACAACACTAAAACCAGTTTTAGTACACAAAATAAATAAAGTCATTGACACAGGTATATATCCAAATTACATGAAGGAAACAATAATAGTGCCTACACATAAAAAAGAAGATAAAACAAAACCAGAAAACTATCGACCAATTTCTCTCCTTTCAACATTAAATAAAATATTAAAATAGGTAATCTATATTAGACTAACAGAACATATAAACAAAAACTGTATAATACACTCACAACAATATGCTTTTCAACAATACTCGGGAACAACAACAGCAGCTTATGATCTTGTAGATCACATAAAAAACAAAGTAGATCAGAAAGAAACCGTAGTAGCAATTTTCATCAACATGAAAAAAGCTTTTGATACTGTATCAAAATCAAAGCTTATAGAAAAACTAGACGCGATAGGAATAAAAGGCAACGAACTGAAATTAATAAACACATACCTCAAAGACAGACCACAAAAAACAAAAATAAAGTCTATAGAAAGCGAACCGATGCAAGCTGAATACGGAATACCACAAGGAGGAATTCTACCGCCGACATTATACATACTATATACAAATGTCATACTAGAACTAAAATTACACCGTACACCTTACATATGTGCCGAGGATACCTGTATTATATACTCAGGAAAAGAAAAGAAAAAAATAGAAGACATAATAAAATTAGAAACATGATATTATAATAACCTACTCGCTATTAACAAATCAAAACAGAATTCATGATATTTAATAACAAACAAGAAGAAATTCCAATCACAATAAAAGAAAATAGCGAAAAGATTAAACAAATTACAGAAGTACAATCCAAGATAACTTGAAATGGGATACACACATAAATAAACTTGTTAAACGAAATTCAGCAACTATAGCAGCAGTATGGAAAACTAAAAAAGTATCTCCCAAAACAATTAAAAATATCTTTATATCATGCATTATTTACATCATATAATACATATTTAAACCATATATGGGAAAACACAAGCAAAAAAAAAACATTAATAATTAACTACCGAGACAACAAAACAAACTTATAAACATTTTATACGCAATGGATAGAAGAACACCAACAACCGAACTATACAAAGGAAAGCTAAATATAAACAAAGAGATAACTTTAAACAACATATTATTGATATAAAATAAACAACAAATTGATAAAATACACAATCACCAAACAAGAAGAAAATCACACATAAGAACAACAAAGTATTCAACAGTCAAGTGCAGTCAGATACTAACAACAGAAATAATAAAACAATACAACAGCTTACAAACATACAAAAAACTTTAAATTATGTACCATTTAAATTAAAAATTAAACAAATGTTACTACATGACAAAATATAAAAAATAAACAGAAACAACAACAACCATGAGCCCTCAATACCGATAACTTGAGATGGGAATGAACCAGCAAACCTCAAGTGATGATATAGGGAAGAAACTATTTTATTATTATTTATTATATATTTTATGTATTAGTACTGTATTATATGATTATTTATTAATAAAATATATATTATTATTAACAAAAAAAAATGTGTTTAAATGAATGTCTTTGTAAGAACTGTATTCTATGTTAAGAAATCCACCTGTTGAATGATAACCTGAATCGCCATTTATGTAAAAATATTCTGATTTCTTATAGTATTCTAACATGGTTTCATAGTCCTAACCTAGATTTTCTAATCTCCAAAATCAAAATCTATTTTTTTTCTTCTGGAATATATTAAACTGTTTATTATTGAAGATCCTCAATAGCCTCTACCTCTTGGATGATTACATTTGTTTTTTCGTTTTCTTAGAAATGTTTTAACTTTTTGTTTAGTTTATTGATATTAGCTAAGTTGGTTTAAGTAAGTTACAAGTCTTACTAATTACGATTGGTAAAAAGTTGATTTATGTTAGTAAATTTGTTTAAATGAAGACTGCGCTTAACAAATCCATACATAATTTGTGCAGAGTAAGGCTCTTGTTTTTGGTACTTCTCTATAAAACAACTACTGTTTTGTTTTCAATTTTGATACAGTTTTTGTTATTACCTAAGCATGAATTTTTCTGCGTGACGTTTATAAATCCCCAATTGTATTTGCTAATTATATTATACACGCTCTTACCCGGTATGTCTGTAAAATTGTTATCAAAATCTCCAGCTTCTATTACTAGGATTGATGTTTGCTATTTTTGAAAGTATGTAGGCTATAACTGAACCTGCATATCTAGCAACAACTATGATATAATCGTACGTTCCATAATGTAGAAAATGTAAAAATGTTATTTAATATTAGAGTTTTAGTAATAAAAATTGATCATTTAGTGAGAATCTTAATTAATAATTTGTAATTGATGAAAAAACAATATAATATATAAACATTTTTTAAATTCTGAGCCTAAATCTTTAGTAGCAATATTTTGTCGCAAAAAAGAAATTTCTGTATTTACTATAAACCAATTGGAAAGCCTTATTATAGATAAATTATAATACAAGAATGAAATAATTGTTATGATAAACGTAAAGATAATAAAGTAGATTATATTGAAATTGTTAATTATGAAACTATTTTTTTTATTAATTGTAATATTAAATGTATAAAATATACAGAAGAACACATTTTAACTACATATTTGCGTGTAAAGTGGTTAAATCTTATGTATGAGTACTAGGAGAAGTTATAACAATAAAAAATTTCACTTTGTTTTGTTCAATATAAAAATCTAAAAATATCTATATGCATCAAAGACTATCGTAAATAAAAATAATTAATTTTGATCTAATAAAATGTATCTGCATTTTTCTTTGTTTTTCTCTTGGTAGACAAAAATATCCATAAAAACTATTTGTAAAAGTTATTAGTTAGTACATTTTTTTGTATATTTTACTAATTTTCATTATTAACACCGTTTCCGATAAAGTTGATAACGTTTTTAAACTAGACATTATACAAAGTTGGTAAGAGTATGCACAGATTATTTTTAAATCTAAATTGAGTGTCATTTATATTTTGTTCTAATTTTGTGCAGTTTTTACTGTGGATTTCTTTCAAAAATGTTTTTAACATTTGATTTATTAAGGTTATTGTGCCATAGTTGATATATTGTTAAGCATAGGTTTTTTTGGGGAATGTTATAAAAGTTATCAATAACGATTTATTTGGTATGCATTCTGTTTTATAAATGTTATTAAATACGAGGATAATTTTGTATGTTATTTACTTAGCCGTAAAAATTTAATAAAAAATGCTTTAATAAATAATAAAAATGAATTGTTAAAAAACTTTTAAGATTGGTTTGTTTATATTAACTGAAGGAAAATTTCATTATATTCATCAATTGTGTTAATATGAAAATTATATGTAAATGTGTGTAAATTCTTTAATTAGTTGATTAAGAAGTTTTGTACGTATTATTTTATTTATATTTTTAAAGGGACTCTGAACAAGTTTGAAAATTTATCATTTTTAGAGTTGTTACCAATTATAGTATTAGTTAAGAGTATTTATGCTGATTATGGATTATATATTAAGTTTTGGTTTAGGACTAGACTTATTTTTGCATGATTATTATTAAATATATTTTTTGACAATGCATTAATATTAATTTAAATAATTTTAATTTTTAATTATAATTTATTTCTGAATAGTTTAAAATTTGAGTTAGAATTTTGTACAATTTGATTTTGATGTATAGTTTTAACAATAATGTATCCGTTTTAATTGTTTTTAAATAAATTGGTTTAAATTGGTTTGGAGATAGAATAATTTGGATAAAAATTATATAATTATAACTGTAATTTTAATTGTATCGTCGTTGCTTTTATGAATTTTAATTTAATATTATTCTAAATTTTACAAAATACTTAAATTACTTTTTACTTCATTATTTCTGTTAGTATAGTTTTTTGCATTTTGTGGAGTTTGATAAGTTCCAGCTGCTGCATTTTTTTTAGTTATTAAGTCTTTATTTTATCTTTATTAATATTTTGACAATTTACCAAGATATTAATGGAAATAAATAATACTACTTCATTGCTCAGCTAAAATTATTGTAGTTGTATTTGTTCACTATATTATATTACTTAAATTTCAATAATAAAATTTTACATGGTTTAGAAATAAAAATAATAAAATTTAGCATGTACGTATATATAAATATAATCTTAAATATTTTTGTGTGATAGCAACAAACATTATTCATAAAGTTTTAGTGTGCAAAAACATTCAACTATTTTGCATTTGTTTGATATTCTGTAAATATTTGCATTTAAAACAAAAGAAATTATTTTAATTTTTGAACTAGAACTAGAATTTAAATTTATAGTGTATTAATCTTACCTAGTTTAAATATAGTAAACAGTATATACTAAATATACAATTTATACTTTTTTTTGAGCATACAAGATTACGTTTGTTGTTTAATCTGATTTGAAACGTGCAAAGAAAAAGATTTTAAGTTGCTCGACTTAAGCAATGCGGTTTATTATAATTTAAAGCAAAAAAACTTTGTCAATTAATCGTATTTTATAGTGTCAAAAATAAACTTCACGTTGGCTTTTGAAATATTTATATTGACATTCAACATTTAAAAAACATATTTTTTTTATCAAAAGCTAATAATTTCTTTATATTTATTTTACGGATAATTTTAATTTTTAAAACTTTTATAAATTTTAGGTTATTGTTCAAAATATCCTAGCAACATTGATTATTGGTCATTTTTATTAGTTTTTCTTTTCATCGATTATTAAATTAGCAATAAGCATTTTTATCATTTACTTTGATTTTACTGGTAATATTGGACGCTTTATTTATTTTTAACTCGTTTTTGTAGTATTTTATTTTATAATAAACCTAAATAAAAAGACCAAATGGATTTATAAAGATATCAGTCATGTGTATGAGCTAATACACACAACCTTGTTGATTTATAATTTAACTCGTTTGCAAAATTGTAAGCAAACCTAAAATAATACGTGAGTAGCTACTTAATTTTTTACTGATTTTGGTAAAATTTTATTGATTTTGACGTTATTTCGAATAAGTGTAAGCTCACCAACTCTGTTAATTTTTGGTTTATATCGGCTCTTATCATATCTCAACTTCTGTGCTGCCTGTTTTTTTATTATTCTCTGGTTTACTGCTTTTTGAGTGGCTTTGAGATTCCTATTTCTTCTTTTACATCTTGAGGATTATATTTATAGAATGATTTGTATGAGGTTTTGCCCGTTGCCTAATTCAACGTAGAATATTAAGCTCTATTTGATTCTGCTTACAAACGTGTTTTTTTTGTTTTTCATTGTCTACACAAAAAGTTAATAGGGAAAATATCGTTTGATTGTACCTGAACATTTGCTCGTGTAGCTGTTACGTTTAGAACCAATTTCACAGTCAAGTTCTTGCAATTTGCTGGTGAAACATGGTTTTTGGTTATTAGCTAACCATCTTGGGACATCAATGTTTTAATCACACTGTTCATATACTCAATGACAGGTTTTAATGAAGTATTAAGAATTGTTTTTATAAAAACAAACTTTATATAATAATCCACTATAACAATCAAATACTTATTTTTTTGTTTGCTCTTTATAAAAAGTCTTAAATGATCTACGTTTAACGTATCAAATAAACGCGGATTTGTTGGTTTTCATTTAAGAACCAAAGTTTTTTTGCCCAGAATTCTTATTGTATAAACATTCTATACATGAACTCACATACTTATAGACAAATTTTCTCTTTCTTAATAACCAGTAGTCCTTAATGTCCCATTAGTCGTTTCTTTAAATAAATGTTTAACGACATTGTGGTGACTTATCCCTAGTTTTTGCACAACTTAAGGCTTTTCTTTAAAATTACACACATAATATATGATTTCTTTTTAAAGACATATTCTTTGTGGACCTGAACCTTTTTTCAATCTCCGTTTTGTTATAATTTGGGTTACAACTGAGAGCATCAACATGCAACATCTAAGCGCCTGTTGTAGACGTCATTTGTCGTAAGAAGATGCTTTATTGTTTTTGTTGTAAATTTTTACACACGCCTCATTTAAAAGCATCTATATGCTTTTTTGCTCAAAAGTTTGCTAAAAAGTTGAGTGTTAAAACCGGTCAATAGAGCAAGATTTTCTTTAATATCACAAAAGATATTTTTTTGTGTTTTGGCCTAGTTAAATTTGTCACCTTTTTTCGTTTTGATAGAGTTGCAAAATTTTTGACATATTTAAAAAAATATCTTACCAAATCTAAAAATTATACAACAGTTTTTTTTTTGTAGACATCCGTTAAACGTGGGAAAAGCTTTATTGCTTTGGCTTAACTTTATTCAAACAAATAATCTAATTGTAAAAAAAAACTAACATTTAGGCAAGTTTAACGTAAACTTTTTCTAGATGAATCAGGCATAACGTCTTGAGCTAGCGGATTTGACTGCCATCAGCTGACCAATCTACACCAAAATAGATTAAAGCAGCCACGCTCGACTCAAGCGATTTCAAAGAATAACTGCAAATCTTATTGCAAAACAAAATTACAGTTAGTTTTAGAGAAATTTATTATGATCCTGATCGAGAGTGAGTTGGAAATTGACTGGCACGAGGACAAGTTTAAACAGATCAGGCTAGACAATAAGGAAATTCTCTACAAGATGAGGCAGGACATCTCCAACGGCATTAAGGAAAGTATGGTTTAAACCGCAGCTTTTTTTGCTGCGAATTTAAAGGCCGCAATCTCCAGGCTGCTCTCCCAACTACCCATGTCACCTTCGTTTTTGTCTCCGCAGTTGCAAATACGTGTCAGATTAACAAGTTGTTGAACGCTCCAGTTCAACCTTCCTTGAAAAGACCTACCAACAACCCAATTGAGTCCTTAACCCGCTTTTAGAAAAGAAATTTACTTTAGTGAAAAAAAAAGAAGAAGATATCTAAGAAGCAAAAAAAATAATTTTTTACTAGTAACTTGTCTAAAAAGCTATCAGCCGCCCCACATCAGGTGCCTTCTGCACTATTTATGCAAAAGAGTCTTTAACCCGACCAGCTCCTAAAGCTCAGGCGACTGATTCGAATTTATCTACGAGCTTTGTAGTCCCTATCAACACTTGAATTGGCGGGCGGGATACTTAGTTTATAAAATGCGGGTGGGTGGTTAAAAAAGATGTTTTTGCTTCGGTGTTTGTTATCAATAAATTAGATACTACTCTCTGTTAGTCAATTTGATTCATCTTTTTGCATCAGCACGCTACTGATACGGCTTCAAATTATTCCCGCGTGCTTTTCTATAAATTGAACTGGCACATAATTAATAATACAATCTGTGCAAAAAACAAATATAAAATCTCATTTTTTTAGCATAGAACTACTAAGCCGTGATGCCAATTTCTCATCAATAACGCCAATACATAATATATTATAATATTAGTCAACTAATTAACCTCAAAACATACTTTAATAACACTGCTTTTTACTAGTGTAATATTTTTTGCATAAAACCTCAAAGCTCAACTGGCCAGTGTAAGCTTGACAATCTTTTGCAGTTTGTAACAGCATATTTAAAAAGTCTTAGTCGTGTGCAGCCAATTTTGCATTGTGGTTTTGGATGTTATTTTTGTTTATTAATTAGTTAATGAACTATTGTTTAATTATCTAATAAAGTTACTTAGGTTATTTAATAATTACAGTAGTTAGTCTCATTCCACAGTGTTGTATCGGCTCTGACGTTCTCAAAATCAATTTAAAACAAGTTGCGATTAGTTTTTTAAAATTTTAAAATGTATGTGGAAATACTAATTTAGGTTTAACATAACTATTTAGTTTAGGTTTGTTTGCAGTTTACGCCGATTGGTTTTATGCACTTCGGGTAGTATTGAAACCAAGATTTTTGTTATTGTTAAAGTTAAATTTTGTGGATTGGGAAAGTTTACACATCTGTTATTTGGAATTTTAGATATTTGTTATTGTTTTTATTTGATACAAGGTTAGATTATTTAAATTGCAAAAGAAGATTGCAGTTACGGTGAGTGTTTGGGGGATTTTTTTAATTATTTTAATTAATTTGAATAGCTATACTTACTTGTTGCTGATAAATCTTTTGCCTACTTGAATGTTACTTTTTACTTGACAGATATTTTCTAACTAGGATGTTCAGCGCGTACATTTTGGCGCGAGATTTGAATTACTTACTTAAAATAATCTGCTTAGCTGTTTGCTTTGCAAAACGCCATTTTTCACGGATAACGCGGTGCATTCCTATGCTTATGTATGAGTTTTGTGGTTTTAGGATTAACTTTTATAAGATGTGGCCAATTACAAGATGAACTTTCAAAAACGGAAGTGGTACTCACTACTTACTACCCCTGTCTTCACTGGACTACTGCGGTAAGTGAAATCTTGTTTACTTCCTACACTCTTGCAAAAGAAGTAAGTAATCAAGTTGACGGTACATAGTTATTGTACAATAACTCAGGCATTAATGCTAGTGCACGCATCATGCTCTTAAGAGTTATTGTTTAGAAAACTTCAATGCCAGGTACGTTGTTAATACACAACTCAAAAACTTCAAATGCCATTATATGAATAACAATCTTATACAACCTATTACAACCCCATCTCTGGAAAATACCTCAATGATCATAAATACTTTGTTCTACACACCTCGAAAGCGACCTCTTTAATCTATGTGTGAATAACTTTAGACAGTTGTGAAGTACCTCAATGACTTTGTCAATGTAATTTTCTACATTTTCAAGACTCACTTGGTCTATGTGTGAATAACTTTAACACACTCAGGCATTGCATGTTCGTAAATAACGATGTATGCAGTGTCAACTTGGTTTTAAAAAAGCCAATTTTACAAATGCAATTAAAAAAAAATGTATCTATAATATCAATTTTTTGTTAGATTTTAACATTGGCGCTAAGTGTGCTTATAACTTTTTTGTTATTGTAATAAGGTGTTAGCTCTCTTAACACATATAAATTTTAAATTGCATGTTTGTATTTAAAAATGTTTGTGTTATGTACAAATGATACAACAAATGACATTGGTCTTTTTAGAATCAAGCTACAGACCTATTATAAACAATAGTAACAAAAACCTTTGTTAACTTATAAAAGTATTTATACTTAAAGTATTTTCTAAATTCTAACTAAAAACTTATGTGTGCAACACTTAATAATAAATAAAATACTAATATTTTAACACAGCTAAAAAAACAAAACAGTTAATTATTATATAAATAATTAATTAAATTTATTAGAAATTAAATTATAGAATTGGAAACAAACATTTTTTTTATTTGCAAACAGATTTATAGTACATTAATACACTTTAAATATTTCTTAAAGTTATCCTAAAATATTGCATTTTAACGTTTCTTTAATAAAATCTGCAGCTTGTTCACCAATCATAACACAAGGAGCATTTGTATGTCCAGATATTGGATGCGGTATTACACTAGCATCAGCAACCCGCAAGTTTCTAATACCATGCACTCTTAATTTATGATCAACAACAGCGCCTTTTTTAGGATCTTTACCCATAGAACAAGTACCCATTGGGTGATAAAAATTATCAGAAAGCTCGCCAAGTGTACACATCCAAAATTTGTCGCTGAGATATTCTTTATTTTTACAATTTGGAACTACTACCTTACCCAAAGTACCATTAATTTTTTTAAATGCTTTAGTTTCTAATAATTTTAAAACCAATTTGATGCCCAAGAACATAGTTTGAATATCATAATTATTAATATCTGTGTAAAATTTTGGATCAATTAATGGGTATTCGAAAGGATTATTAGAATTTAATCGCAAAGTACCAACTGATTTTGGATGCAAAACAGCTAAAAATATACTACATGTTGTTTTCATATCCATTCCATCTAACATTACTTTTCGTACTTCATCTCTGAATTTAGGTATAGTTCTATTAGGAGTTACTAATAGCATTTCAAGATCTGTTTCAAAAATTGAACTTTGATTTACTTTAAAAAAACCAAGGCCGTGCAAATTTGAAGGTAATGTGTATATGCCAGTACCATGAAGGTAATCTATAATATAATTTCGTAAGGATTTAATTGGAAGAGAAGCGTTTGTTAAAATATTAAAACCAAAAAAAGCTGGATGATCCAAGTATTTAGTACCAACTTCCAAATCTTTTACTAAAGTTATATTTTTATCTTTGAGATGATTTTTAGGCCCTATTCCTGATAACATTAATAAATGAGGTGACATAATAGCACCAGCTGATATAATAATTTCACGATTTGCCTTAGCCAAATAATTTTGTTTATTTTTGGAAAAATAAACAGTATGAGCTTTTTTATTTCTTGGATTTATGCCAATTTTAGTTGCATAGCTATTAGAACTCAAATGCAAATTGCTGCGATTTTGTGCTGGTTTAATTGCTGCTTTACCAAGACTTAATCTACGTCCATTTATTGTTGTAAATTGTATCGGAGATACACCTAAAATATTTGCACCGTTGTAATCAACAATTTTACTTCCCAATTCTTGACAGGCATCTAGAAATGTGTTTAAATGCGTGTCGTTATAAGAGCTGTATTCAACATTTAGGATGCCACCTGTCGAATGGTAACCTAAATCTCCATTTATGTGACAATTCTCTGATTTTTTATAGTATTTTAACACGGTTTTATAGTCCCAACCGGGGTTTTCTGATCCCCAAATATCATAATCCTTTTTTTCTCCTCTGGAATATACTAAACCGTTAATTATTGAAGTTCCTCCATAGCCTCTACCTCTTGGATGGTTGCACTTTTTTTCTGGTTTGCCTAAAAATGATGCAAGTTGTTAATTTTATTTATATACAATTATTGATATTACCTAAGCATGATTTTGTTTGTGGGACGCTTCTGAATCCCCAATTGTAATAGCTATTTGAATATAAATTCATTTCGGGTATGTCTGTAAAATTGTTTTCAAAATCTCCAGCTTCTAATACTAGGATTGATATGTTTGGTATTTCTGAAAGTCTTAATGCTATTACTGAGCCTGAAGAGCCTGCACCTACTATAATATAATCATACGTTCCATAATCTAGAAAAAATAAAAACATTAGATACTATATAACAAAAATTGAATGGTGGTGGTCTTTACTATGTGATAGTTTATTTTAAGATAAATAAAACACATTTACTACTACACAGTCTCATGATGGCCTTAAAAACATTTATCGCAAGTTTATTAGTACAAATGTATTACTAGTTTTGCCTTGACTAAAGTGTCTTACAGAGTACACTTGTACAAGAAGCCGAAACTAGTAATTATTTGTAAGAATAAACTTCACAACCATATTCAAACATTTAAGAATATAAATTACCTAACATTAAAATAATAACTACACATATGTACGTGATATAAAAAATAAAAACTAATATTTTAGTATAAAATGTAACTCAAACAACTGGTGTTTTATACAAGCAAAACTTTGTAAGCAAACAACGGATGTTTTCTTAATCTATTATTTTGATAAGTTTAATCAATGACAACACTGCGTCAACATAGGTGAATGTCCCTGTTTTGGGTTAGTAAAAAAGGATTTCTAAATATTCAACGTTAAAAATACTTTTTCTTACCGTATTTATTGCATTAATATGCTGTTTTTTCTTATTTGATCTAATTGTTAGTGCCTTAATAAAATATTACCAGTGCAAAAACGTGAAAATTTTAGAATGCATAAAGTTTTAGGATTTCTTGAAATTGGCAAGTGTTGGTCGACCACATGCTAGTGTAAATTGAATTTGGAGAGATTAGGAAGAAGAAAACCTAGAAGTTTGCCGTACACAAGAACGTGAAGATCAACTTTTGACAATAATAAACGTTTATTTATTGTCTTTTGGCTTTATACATTCTACAACTTTACATAACATTTACCATATAAACTTAATTTACTTCTAATATAACATATAATCTTAATTACCCTAAACTTTGTTTTTAACTAATTATTTATTAGTTCCGTTTTAATTTGTTTTCTTCTTTTCGTTACCACTATTATCCATTTTATTCCTCCTCCATCTTCTTTCAGTACCTCATTTCTTCTCATTTGCTCTTCTCTCATCTCATTGCATATTAGCATGTGTTCTATGTTTTTCCTCGCTTCTCCACACATCCTACACATTTTTTTTTCTGTGTCTATTCAAAATTTATACACTTTCTCTTTATTTCCACATCTGAATCTTGCAATCATTCTTTTTTTAATTCTTTTATACTTTACACTTTCTGGGTACGTTGGTAGTGCATCCGTTATAATATGTACATAATTTGAATTGTACCTAGATTCATTTATTCGTATTCTACGCTCTTGCACTTGTATATTTCTATCTCTTATTATAATTTCATTCCACATACTTTTATCTATTCTCAATCTATCAACATTCTCACTCCTTTCCTGTTAAAATATTTTTCTCTGTTTGTTCCCATTTTTCCGCATTTTCCTTTTATTTTCTCCTTCAAACACTTTTGTAATATTTTACATTCATTTTTTTCTCTCACTCTTTCTTTATACCTCATTGCTCGCATTCCTGCTTCTACTCTTAATTTGTCTATTTTAACTTCTTCTATTACAATGTATGCTGGGGTCTCTTTGTTTACTCCTAATACCCATTTCCAGTATTTTGTTTGAATAGCCTCTAATTTTTTCTGATCTTTCCACTTCCAGATTTCCGCTTTGTACAATAACATACTTTTTACTAAACTTTCAAACATCATTCTTTTTATTTTCATACATTCAAATTCACCAACTTCTCATACTTGTCCTAACGCTTTATTAGCCTTTCTTGTCATATTTTTTATGTGTTCATTTTTATTATTGTTTGTCCAAAAAACATCCTAGATGTTTAACTGATTTTACTTCTTTAATTTTTTTTCCATTTCATTTCCAGTTTTCTACTCTTCGTCTTTCTCTCCCTTTTCTGAACATCATCATTTTTGTTTTATTTACATTTACTTCCAACTTTTTTTTTCTAAAATATTTATCTAAAAATCTAATCATTTTGTTCATTTCATTTTTGCTTGTTTTGCTACAATTACCATGTCGTTTGCATAAGCCAGCAACCACACTTTCTCTCTGCCCATACTTCTTCCATTATTTTTACTAAATAATAATTAATTTTTTTTTATTCTTAAATACATCCACATTTTTTTTCTACTCACACGTTCAAATGCCGCTTTTAGGTCTAAGAATAATGCATACAACTTTCTTCTCTTTTTTGCTATAACCATTTCTACTATCTGGTGTAGTATGTATCATTATCTATTGTCCCTCTTCTTTTTCTAAACCCGGCCTGTCCGTTTAGCAATATCCCATTCATCTCTAGTTTTTTACTCAATTTTTCTTTTAGTACCATGGAACTTGTATGCCGTACGTAGTAACGTTATACCTCTATAATTTTCTGCAAGCTTTTTATTTCCTTTTATGTGTATCGGACATACAAAACCTACTTTCCACTGACTAGGAAACCAATTTCTCTTCCATACTTCATTTATTATCTCAATCAGTTTCTCGATCAGATCTTTCGTACCATACATCCATGCTTCATTTTGTATTTCATCCACTCCTGAAGTTTTTTTGGTCTTTTTTTTTGCTTCTATGCTGTTGTGTTGTTATTGGTTGTCTATCGGTTTTTTTGAATTTTAAAAAGTGCATCATCCAGTTTTCCATTGAAATTTGTTTGTTTTCTCTTCTTCTTGTTTTTTTTTTGTTTATATTTTTTTATGCATCTTCCTCAGAAGGTATTTCTTTTATCTCTAATTTCTCTTTTTTTTATATACATTGCCTTGGCTTTTTTGCATTTTTCTTTGTATATCTTTTGCGCCTTCTGATATTGTTGTTTTATTTGCTTTATCATTTTTTCAATATTGTAGTACTTTTCTGGCTTCTCTTTTTTTCTGTGTGCGTTCTGTGTTCCACCATTTGCATTTTCCAAACGTTTGTTTTGTTTGTATAAACGTTTTCTTTATTGTTGCGTCTGCGATTGTGTTTTCTAATTCTGCCATTTGTTGTTCTACGCTTTTTTCTCAGAATTGTTTTTTATATAAATTTTGTTTTTACATTTCTACGGTTTCTTGTGTCCATACTATTGTTGTTACTATATCTTTTTCTTTTTTTGGTTTTTTGTTTATACTTTGCCTAGTGGCTGATGATCCGACTCTACTCTTTCTTCAATCTTAAATTTGTCTATCTCTTGCCGCGCTTCTTCATTAACCATTACTTAATCAATTACCGATTGTCCCTTTGCTCCTATGTAGGTATTTTTTCTCTTCATTTTCTTCCATATTTACTTTTAATATGTCCCATCCATTCTCGTCAATCATTTTCATCATTTCTTTTCCTTATTTATTTTTTAGTTTATCTTTTGATTCTTTTTTGATTTTTTGTTCATTTTTCATTCTTTCTCCTTTAATTCCAGTCCGAGCATTGAAATTTCTTCCTAATATCAGTTTTTTCCCTTCTGTTTCTTGTAATAAGTTTTCTAGCGTTGTTCTAATTTTTTTTATCATTCTGCTCTACACCATAACCATTTTGTATTTTGTTTCACTCAGTATAAAATTTTGTTGCACTAATTCCTTCATTTCCAATTTTAAATCATCTTCTTGTGATATTTTGTTTCTTATTCTTGTTATGATACCTTCCCATTTTTTTTCTTTAATAGCTGGCTGGCATTTCCATCTAAATTCTTTAGGTATTTGATCTTCCATACCTCTCCACCTCTTTTCATCTATCCATGTTTCCACCATTACAAAAATCAAATTTTCTTATATATTTTCAAAAATCTTCATCTTAGTTGTTTAATCCTGCTACATTCTAAAATACTTTTGACAAGAAGTTTCAGATTTGGCAGATCAATTGGTCATAGAATTTCTATGAACACTATTTATAGCCTCTTTTTGAGTTGCGTTTTTGTTGTTGTTTTACAACTTAATATAAGGCTAACAGGGTGCAGATGTACCAGGACAGGCAAGATTGAGTTTATGAATGAACAGAATTTGTCTTTATTGACAGCTTAAGATGGTCTATGACAAGTTGCTTCAAGGTGTAAAGAGTGATGAGCCAAGTGCCAAAGTAAATAAAAGCATCGTAGAATAAGGAATTGCTGTTTTTAAACTATTCAAGTCACAAGGAGCTAATGGAATCTATCTTATTGTTTTACCGAAAGTGCTTGCTACATTAAGAGGGCTATTATGTAAAATTCTTAGAGCTGGCTTATCACTTTTACATATATTAAGCTGCTGTAGAGTAGTTAAGGTAGTATTTATACCAAAGCCAATCAGTATAACATCTTTTATGCTAAAACTATTATAAAAAAATTGTTGACAGGTATATACGAGACAAACAGGCAAGTCGGCCATACATTAGCTAGTTAAAAGTCTATTCGCTGCAAGACAATTGACTTCTGGCCTTTGAATAAGCAATAAAGAATAGAAAAATAGTTTGATACTTGTTACAGGGCGGTGTGTTATCACATCTACTATTGTGCCTAATGCAGACATTGAATAACATAGGCGTTTTTGCCTTGGGCTGTGCCGATGACTTTGATAAGCAGAAAATTTTGAGGAATTGCATCTAACATGATGCAAAATGCACTAAACTCTATCGATTGGTGGTGCAAGAAGAAGAGACTATCATGAAACCCAACCAAAACGGGATTCAACCGATTTACAAAAAAAAAAAACCAAAATGAAAAAAATTTAAAATGTAGAAGTAAATTATTTGGGCACAAACTCTCCAGATTTAAAATTTAAAAAAAAAATTACTTATATACCACAAAAGACCTAAATATAGCATAAAGCATATAAATGGCTATAAAAAATGCTGAATAAACCTCCAAAGCAACAGGTTTTTCTTAATAGTGATACCTACGGAAAACTTGCCTTTACAAGTTTATGATAAAAGGAATAAAAGATTGATATCCACATTATTGACTGTCAAAGAAATCATCAAAACTATAAAAAAAGCAAATATAAATGGGGAGCACAAGTCACTCTTGACAAAAATGCATTTAACTGCTTATCATGGAAAGAAATTAAGCAGGAATTGGCTAAAAGAGAAACCCCACAATACTTGCAAAATATTGTGATTGGAAACTGCAAGTTCAAAAAGAGGTTATAACAGCAGTCTCTTAAGTATTGGTTCAAGGGCTTACTTTTTTGGAGAATTTATAGAAAATGGCGGAAAAAAACGCTTCAAACTTGGCCAAAATTATGTTCAAAATAAGCGGACGGTTAAATGATAGGATGCAAATTGTTTGATTAGTGTACAAAGAAAAAAACGTTATTACGAGTAAACGCTTTTCAGGTTGTAGCCGGAGCAATTCCGATTTATGTGCTGGCAAAAGAGAGGCTAAATTCGAGGAAAGAGAAGAAACCATCAACCAATGATAAAATAGATAGAACAACAGAGCAAGTCTAAACGACAGTTGGCTTAACAGCAGTTTTAGAACAACGAGCTATTTTTTACCTAAGTCTGGACATGGCATTGCTTGTACACTAAAAGAAAATAATGTGAAACACACGCTTTGTGTGTACCAAAAGAAAACGGACGGAAATGGAGTTGTACTTTGAAAAAAACAATAAATGCGGAAAATATTGTACTAACTATGCTGGAAAATAGAGAAAACTTTGAGCATGCCAAAAGTACTGTAGGCAAAATTATGAAAAAAAAAAGAGAAAGAAAAAGAAAAGTGAAAAGTAAAAAACTGGTTGTTTTTAATCAAGCCAACACGTAGGTGTGACTGAGTAAATTGTAGTTTGTAGATTTTTTTTATTTAGTTGTTAGAAAAGTAAATTTTAAGTTTTCTAAACAATATTCTTATGTCCTAAAAAGGCATTACATAAAGATTCTCAATGTTTTCTAAAGTTTTTTGTGTGTTTTTTGACATCTGACAGGTTGTTATAGTCTAAAAACAAAATGACAATTTTTTTTTAATCTCATATGATTTACCTAAAAATTCTGTTGTTCACTATATTGTTATAAAGATTTTTGAAGTTTTAAGATCTATTCAAGTTATTACAAATCTCCTTAAGGTATTCAATTTTTTAAATTTTTATTTTGTATTTTTTCAATCTCATAATAGAAACAGTGTTTTTTGGCCTTTAAACATATCTCTGAGTTTATTGGGTATCTTTCTACTATTACTAAGAAACTTTATACGTTTTAACGTATTTGAAGTTATTTTAAACAACAAAGTTTTTAAGGCGTTATATTAACTCTAACCGTCTTAAGTTGTATTAATGTTTATTGAAAAACTTTTAATATTGCACTAGGTTTTACTATGTTTTTAATTTTTTTTTAATTTTAAAAAAATTTTTGGTCTTATGCAGCCTTTACATATATTCCTAACGTTTTTTGTATTGTTACTTAAGATCTCACAATGTTTCCTAACAATGTCTTCTAGATAGTTTAATATGTCCTCTAAGTTTTCTTAATATCTATCGATTGACTTTTAATATTGTAAGTGTCTTAAAATTTTACTGTTTTCCAAGATCTATCAATATTTTATTTATTAACCATGATGAATGAGGTCAATAAATATTAAAAAAAAATTGTTGCTTTATTATATTTCAACGCCAAAATTTTCCAATATTACTTAAAGATTCCTTAAGTCTTCTAAAATTTCTTAATATTATGATCTAAAGTTATACAGTAAGCTAGCAGACAATGATGCCGCAATGGCACATTTATTTTTTCTATAGCATGTTCCAATGAACTCTCCAGGCGTAACCAGTGGTTTCAGTTGGGAGGAAGGCTTTTTGGTATCGGAGCTCTAAGCTGTTAAACGACCTGGGCAAGGTTCCAGACTAATTACGATTACCCCGCAGCGTAGTAGTTGCGAGTCTGTGCATAGAAACTTGTAAGAGAGAACGAAGAGAAATTGGTAACTGAGTCACCCTAGAGATGCGTTTCAACATTATATTTTGGCCTGTATTTTTTTTAATAGATGATCAAGACTAATCCAGCTCTATCAATTAATTGCGTCGTCTACTCAGATGACTAACAGGGTGAGCCCTTGGTTGTAGCAAAGTGGGTTAACAAGCTACATATTTAGTAATTTTTGTATGTAGTACATCCCACTTCCAGAGATTATACTTCTGTAGTAGCACTGGTGATTGATTTTTGACGATTTTTACTGCGGGTTTCATGAAGAGTTGGGAACCAAAGAAGTGATTTTCACAAACATGGAGGATGAAAAGTCAAAAAAACCGAGTGCGTCTTAGGAAACCTTGAAAAAATAACAACAGGAGCGTCTAAGTCGGACACTTTACTTGATGCAGGCCCCACAGAACCTCTTCAAGAAGCAACTTTGCGGTGTCAAAGTCAAAAGACGAAAAAGGCGCAGTTGACTGCTGCAAAACAGGCAAATCTCTTTTCAAGCGAGACGAACACCTATTGTGCTACACAGAGAAAGCCTTAATCAATGCAAAAGTCTCCTTTGAAGACTTTTTTAGAAAAAACTAATGCACTGGCCTAGTTAATCAAATATGCTCTAACTTTAGAGTTAGGATAAAATTCTGTTTACTTTTGAAAAAACTTTTTCTATCTTTGGAAGGTGGTCACACACAAGAAAGATCCTCAAAATTACTTGTGATGATGACACATTGTTAGGATTTTTAAAGAAAACGGATTACTTGTTCAGGCAGTCAAAATTCATTGAGGCGGTCTTGAGTTGCCTATAGAGGCAGAACCAGAAGCTTGACGTAAAGAGCTAGAGTGTTTTGCGTACAACCAAGAAGGAGACCCGTATAGGCCCGCGGTATAGGAAAGCAAGTCGTGAAAATTTAAGTGTAGAAGATAGCCGATTGAGCTGCATTTTCTTCAAACTACTCATTAAAGTAGCCACCAAAGATAAGCGATAAGAGGAAACCAAAGAGATGAAGAAGAAAGTTTATTCAACTAGACAAAGCCTGGAAAGGGAAACACTCGGTCAAGGCCGGGACGGAAACCTACCTGAACAAAACCGGGAAAGGGTTAGAAGAGGTGCTTCTCTTCTTTAAACCTCTGAAAAAACTAGAAGTGATGCAGGATATAACAGCTATAATCCAGAAAGCATGGATAGTAAAATTCAAGATTTGTGGAGCAAACTTAAAAAGAATGTTTTTGCAAACTCTACAAACGGTAAGCTAAGAACTTGCATTTTTTTTACCTAAATATAAAACAAGAGTTGGTACAATATTAAGTAAGTAGCAACATAAACCTTGTCATCAAATGTGTTGAAAACTCCTACCACATTGTATGGGAAAGCAAAAACATCAATGACATGAGTGAGCTTTTATACAATTTTATTATCAGTACTAATTTTGAGAAATATTAAACCGACGCGTTGAACCAACGTTTGTTACATCTTGTAGTAGATATTTTGCTGGCAAGTATAAGTATTTCAAGTAAAATCTAGAACTAGCGTTGATGAAATTCAGTTTAGAGCATACACTAAAAAAAAAAACATAGGTCTTACTAAAACTCAAAGCTGACCAATATGGCTGCCTTTTGATTGAAACAACTTATAGCCGCGTTTAAGTGCTTATAATGTTTTCTATAAACGTAAGTATTGAAATAATTGAAAACTACGTAGGTAAGTTAAGAACGTCTTTAATACAGACATACAAGACTTGTAGAAAACACCCTGAGCAATCAGAAACTTTTAACCATACAAGGCATCAGTACTAGACGGAATTTGTTTAGTTTTCTTGCAATAGGTACCCTAAACCCATTATTCTAGCCCACTTGGTGAGAATCTATGGGGCATGTATTTCTTTCTGCTATATCCCCATAACAAAGAATAAAGTAAAAGTTGTAGTTTTGCCCAAACCAGGACGCTGTGATTACACTTTGGAAAAATCTTATCTCCCGATAAGTCTTACGTTTTTATGAAATAATCCAATAATTTATATTTTATCTGTAGAAGGCTTCATTAGAGCCGTAATTAGTAATGTGTTTGTAAGAATAAATTTGTTATAAAAACATAGTAAATTGTATTACGTAATAGAGGTAACAACCATCAATTTCTTACGTCTTTTCTTCAAAAAACATGTTTTTCAGAAAAGAAAGATCAATTTGGGAAACGGCAGTTATTACTACACCAATACACTCAATCTAACACGCATACACTCAGGCAAGATCTACAAAGTTGGCTTTACATAGCATAACAGGTCAAATCAAAATTACAGGACATGAAGTATACCTTAGGAGTATTTCTAGACATCAAATATGCATTTGACTAAACCACCTTCCATAAAATAAAAACAGCACTCTCAACACATAATACCTAATCTAACAGTTAGTGGATGGATTAAACAAATGTTTGCGTAACAGTCACTGTAGACTACACAATGGTCAGGAAAGTGGTTGACTGTGAACAATTAGATACGCAGCAGAGAGTATAACAATTTCGATAGAAGGCAAGTTTGAGGATATACTTTGCAACAGATCTAAAAAAATAATAGAAAATTATTGCAAAAACAAGTATCTTAACTCATAAAACCCGAACTGGTTTTTTTCACAAAAGAAGGAAAATTGACTAACTAAATCTACCAAAACTTCTAAATAATCTATTAAGGCTGTCAACTGAGGTAATATACCTGAGTGTAATTTTTATGAGATGTAAATAAGTGTATATATTGTTCTGGCAATGTACGCAAGATATGGGGACTGTCTTCAAAGATAGTACTTTGGTTATAAACATCTGTCATAAGACCTTTCTTTACCTATAGACCACAAGTCAGCAAACTAACTAAACTAGTTGCAACGAATGGCATGCCTTTTAGATAAAAAGCTTAAAATCTCATCAAGGCTAATACTAGCTAATACCATAGTGTCCTCACATTGGCAGCATGCTCAAATAGCGTTCAGCTGTGTTGGGTGAAAGGGCACTCTAACACAATATGTAATATTAAGGCTGATGGATTAGTGCGCAAAGGATCAACCTTTAAGATGTTTGGACTCAAATCCAGGACCGCAGTGTCACTAAAAAGCCTTAACACTATACTAAAAGCAAATATACACAATGCATTTAAAGTATGATAGTATAACAACTCGGGTTGTAGACAGGCAAAGGAGGCAATGATTACCTCAAACTCCAAAACAGCCGAAAGCTAAACTACTTGAGACTGTTCTGAAAGAACCTTCAAACTATATCAAGAATTTTGACAGCACACTTTTAATTGAGAAATCACAAGCATGCTATGGGCATTATAGACAGCCTAATATGCAGAAGATGTGAAATGGAAGGCGAGACCGAGACCGAACACGTACTATGTGCTACGCAAAAGAGTTTATGTTGGAGAACTGCTGGCTTGACATGGCCTTCTAAGCGATGGCTTGGCATACATTAACCACATTTTATTAAATGTATTTTGCGATTAGCCTACGACATAATATATAAGTTATGTGTCAGCACATTTAGGACCTTCAACGCGTGCAGTTCCAAGAACACCACTCTTAGGAGTCAGCACCTTCAACAGGTGCAATACCAAGAAAGTGCATATCGCTTATCTTTACGTCACTGATAAGGAATGGTATAATGAGCAAAAGACGCTTAGTTGCGGCTGGCATATTATACCCTTCTTTCAATGTTACCACACGTTCTTAAATCGTTCATAAATGAATATTGTTATCTTTGCAATTTAAAACATTCCATTCCTCGGTCGCGATCGTTAACTTATATAAATATTACAATGTATATATGTAACAGTATTTACATATTTACTAAAATAGTTGTCTTATCTTTCAAAGTTTTAAATATTAAATACAAATAGTACAAAGTCCATTTTAAAAGTCAAAAAACTATTATAGCAAAACAAGGTTCAGAGAACCGAGATTTGCTAAATTTTGAAACCTATATTATTAAATCATTTTTTTTGCACAACCATTTTTTGTTGATAAAACAAGAAAAATATCAATTTAAATTTAAATGTAATTTTAATTATTCAAAATAATTTACTGATTTAGTTTTCAACTTTTGTCTGACTAATAAATTGAAATGTTACAAATAAAAAAATAAATATTATAAATTTAATTTTTTTAGTTTAGTTTATCAAATGGAAATAATTTATTACAATTAATTTTTCACGTTTGTTTCATTTTTTTAATCTTTTTATCGCATTGAGTATGATTTAAATTAACGGCACATAAATACTATATTATGGTTTGATAAAATTAACTTAATGTTTCTAACAACTTAGGTAACGTTAAAAACATGAAAATATTTATTAATTAAATACGTTTTTGTTATGTTTTATTATTATGTCATTTATTATTAATAATAAATATTTAGGATAAAAATTAAATGGTTTTCAGCACTATTAGCATTTTTTAGTAAAAGTTAAAATTATAATAGTTTGTTTAGTTCTAAAAAATACATTAATTTGTTTAAATCAAACATTTCTTCTCTTGTTGGGAGAAACACAAGTGGTGTTTCAGAATATGCACCCTCCGCTCAGTGTCATCTTAATCACATTACCCTAATATAGTCTGTTAATACAGAATATAAAGTTATTCAAATTAGAATATAAATAATTTAACAAAAAACTAACTAGGTAGTTCACAACACAAATTTTGTAATGTGAATTTACTTTTAGCTAAAATCATAAATGACTTATATTGATGTGTTCAATTCTACATATAATATAAAAATATAACAATAATTTTAATCTAAAGTTCTAAATATATAAATTACCTTTTACTTTATTATTCCTGTCAGTATAATTTTCAGCATTTTGTGAAGCTTGATACGTCCCAGCTGCAGCCATTCCAGTTGGTATCAAATTTTCATAATAACTTATTGTTTCTTCACTAATATCTTGACAATTTGCCAAGATATTGACAGAAATTAATATTATTACTGCTACTTGTTTCATTTTTCAACTCATACAACATCATAAATGAAATGTACACATTTACATAGCTTAGATATATTTTTCCAAGTATGTGTACAAAAATGTGAACCTATATTAATAATCTATTATTTTTGTGTGATAGCAAGGAACTTTATGCATAAATTATTGTAATATGATATAAGCAAATGCTGTCAGCAGTATTGCATTTGTGCATTATTTGTAGATAACTGTATATATTTAACATTTAAAACTTATAAAACGGAGTTTTTTATATAAATAATATATAAATATGTTCAATTATTGTTTGATAAATTTAGCAATTAAAAAAGACATATCGATTGGCTAGAGGCTCCAGTTGCTCTAATTAATATTTAAAAAACTAGTTGTCTTGAATATTATAAATGATTTAAATAAAAGATAATAGTGTTAAATAATTGATTTTGTTTATGTTAATTAACAAATGTATTTAATTTATGACTTTATTATTTAACGAAATTTAATGTTTCAGTTCCAAATGCTTAAACATTGGTAAGCAAAATGGTGATTACAGAGACGGAATTTTAAATTGTTCAAAAGAACATTATACACCTAGAGGTCAGCAGCGCACACAACAAACAAAAAATATTTAACAAAACTCCGAGCCAGTTAATGTGAAAATGTAATTATTTTTGTTTGTCTTCGCAGAATTTTGGTATTATTACAAAAACAAAAATTCTTCTCAAAGTGTGTGTAAACTAAACTCTTCAAAGGTTTTAATGAAATTAATTAATGTTGACTTCTATAACATTATAATAAAAAAGAAAATAAGAAAGCAGTTTATGAAAAACATTGCAGTTTTGTGTTAGTCTTCAGTTAGTTAGCTAAAATAATGTCGGTTTATCAAACTATATTGATCTATCCAGATTATGTTTACTTCTTTTTAAGTAATTTGAACTAAGTTTTGAGTTTTAATTTTGTTTTAGGTTTTAATTGACTTGAATTTTAGAACACATTCTGAGCAATATTGTTATTGCTCCCATACTTTAAAAAACTGGCAATTTTTTTCAGAAGATTTGCTTATTTTATAAAAATAGTATTATAGTTGGTACATCTGTTAAAGTGGTTTAATTTGCAACTTATGCAGCAAGATTGCGCAATCGAATTATTTGTTAGATTAGGCAAGTTTATAGAAATTATTTATTTATTCTTTCCTTAGTTATTAGTTTAGATTTTGTGACTGTTGCTAAAAGAAATTTTTGTCATTACAGATTTCTTAAATTAAATAAAGATAATCTTTAGTTTTTACTCCATTTGCTTGATGCTTTTGTAATGTTTGCTAACGTAGCTGTATTTAGCAAGGTTTTATTTTGATCTTTTGATAGAGAACCAGTTTGTACAAGTTTGTTTATTTAAATTATTTAACAATTGGTCTATTCGTTATTTATTTTTTGCATTTTTTTTAAACAGATGAGCATGTTTTTTAAAAATTATTTTATTGGTGCGTAGATAGGTGTGTAAATACCTGTGGGCAATAGTATTGCATGCAAGTATTCTGTTAGCCTTTGTAGATCTGAAAGATCTTTTGAGGCAACTTTACAAAGATTAAGAAACGTTGAATAACGCCTAATGGCTGCTGGTATAAAGCTTTACCGGTACAAATAATTAAATGTAAATTTTGTTAGTTTACTATTCAGTAAGGGCAATGCTCTAAATTTTTTGGCGGTTGCAATAAATCAGTCTAATCTTCGTCGGCGGCGCGGCGTCCTAGTTGACGAGGTTAAACTAAAGCAATAGACTACACTCTAGTTTAGTAATGTAAATGACCATGAAAGGCTGAATACTGCAAGAGTCCTTTTACTTTTGCGACTGGAATAAGTTGTGGTTCTTTGTTAGGAGTTTAGTAGGGTATTTAATCCAATAGCAGTTTTATCTTATTATTAAAAAAAAAAGCTATTTTATTTTGGAGTAAACTTTTTACCCTTTCTCGTACTAGGATTTTTTTTTAATTCGTAGGTAATGACGTCGTTTTTTGCCTGGAGTATACTTCTGGGTATTTTGTTTGTTTAATTGTTTTTACTTGAGATTATCCCAGGTCTTTAGTGGAGTAAAGTTTGCTTCTAGCAAAGTTTTACTGCGTTCAGGTTAGTGTTGCTGGTGCTGAAGAATTGTAAAAAAAATTAATTTATTTCATTATTTTTTTCTTATGTCTACGTTAATACGGATTAGCTTAGAAGTGGCATGTGGCAGTGATGTACTGTGTAAAAGCATTTACATATCTTAAAAACTATAATAAAAATTGGGAACACTCAATTTTTGTTAAACGTAAAAATGACGCCAAAATGCGGTTGTTAAGAATTTTTTTTATTATTAATAGTAAATATATTGTAAAACTGTTTATTATTATCTTGAGTTCTCCTGCTTTTTGTTGTTTTATTTTTTTTCAAAAACAAAATGGTAATAAACTTTTCGCATATACTGCACCACTTTTTTTATCAATAAAGTTTTGGTAATAGGACTTTGTAGGCTGGTTCATTCGGCTTATGTTGGGTTTACTTCTTCACGGTTTGCAGTTTCCTCTCGTGGTCGTGTACCTAGACGGCAATCAATTTTAGGGTAAATGCATTTAACAGGACTGCAGAGAAAAAGGACTCCGGAAAACGCCAACTGAGTTGAAGCAATACTACTGAAATCTCCGAAACGATCTGTTCAAAAACAAGCCTTTGCTCTTGGCATTTCAAGACGATCTTTTTACCGGATTTTGTATAATGTACTTTATCTGCATCCGTATAAAATGATTATGGTCTAACAACTGTCAGCACAGGATTATGTAACGCGACAAACATTAGTAAAAATATGCTCGCCGCCGTTTATTTCTGATGAGGCACATTTCCATCTCAGTGGTTGCGTCAACAAACAGTCAACGGAATATGAGTTCTTCTTCTTCTTTAAGTGTCGTGACCGATTCGATCGTTGACAATGATTCTGGCTAACAAATTCAATATCTTAATTTTATCAACTGCTGCTCTAAACAGCTAGGCTGTTGTTTTGCCATACCATGTTCTTAGGTTTTTTAGCCATGATGTTGTCCTTCTGCCTACATTCCTTCTTCTCATTATCTTCCCTGAATAATTAGATGCAGCAAACCATATTTTCCGGGTGCCGCATAACGTGTCCAAAATATTCGAGTTTACGGGTCTTGATGATGTTTACCAGTTCAGTATTCTTAATTACTCTCTGCAGGATCTCTTTGTTTGTGATTCTTCCCACCCAGTTAACCTTTAATATCCTTTGGTAGGCCCACATCTCAAATGCCTTGATTCTTTTCAGTAGCGTGTTTGTTACTGTCCATGCTTCAGCCCCGTATAATACAACCGGGAATATGTAACATTTAAGCATTTTTACTCTTAGCTCCACTGTTAGATCGTGGGTACATAGCGCGCGTTTGGCATACCTGATGTTATTTACAATTTTTCCGTTGATTATCACGCCATCGTTAGTGTCTTCTAAAACTTTATTACATATGTGTTCCGCATACAGGTTGAATATTAGCGGCGAGAGTATGCAGCCTTGTCGGACCCCTCTTTTTGTTTCTACATCGCTCGTCAGTTTTTCTGCTAAACGCACATTTGCTCGTTGCTGCCAGTATAATGCAGTTATCACTCTCAGATCTTTATCGTCTATTTCGGTGTCCTCTAGCATCTTTAACATCGTGTTGTGCTGGATCTTATCAAAGGCCGTCTCGAAGTCAATTGCGCAAATGTAGACATCGTGATTTACATCTTGACATCTTTGCACCAGTACTTGCGTAGTAAATAGCGCTTCCCGTGTCCCAAGTTTGTTTCTAAATCCGAACTGTGTTTCTCCAATTTTACTATCTAGTTTTTTATATAGTCTACCGTGTATTATGCGCAGGAAAACTTTGAGCACATGGCTCATCAAACTTATAGTACGATACTCTCCGCACGTGTTCGCATTCGCCTTCTTTGGAATGGTTACAAACAGGGTCCGGTGAAAGATATGCAGCGACTGGCACCACCAATTTAGGACCGTTGAAGCTTCACAGATGGCGCATAGAGCGACGTTCATTAAATTAAAAATTGCCGCCACATTTGTATTTTAAATTTGACCAATAAGAGCCAAGCAGCCAAGGACGGGACTTGTTGATGTTTTAGTCCGCCATTTTAGGTTATGTTGCAGCTAGCCGGCTAATTATCTATGGGCTAACGTGTGTATGTGTGTATCGAGGTGAGTGTTGTGTACAGGTGCATTTATTTAGGTAAGTTTATTTTTATTATAATATTATAAGATGTCAGGTTATAAGTAGTTTAGATTGTTCAGTAAATTCTAATGTTGTTTCGGATTTGATAAGTGTAGATTCTACTGCCAAATCATTAAATAATTAAGAAACAAAATATATCATATTTTTACTAGAAACTATATTTTTATATTTTGCTATATATACCTTAATAAGTAAAAATATTAATTATAATTTAATTTTTGTTACGTATTGTTATGTGTTATTAATGATATTGTTTTTATATTTCATATTTGCTTCAATAATAATCATCATCGAGTATTCAAGAAGCTGCCAAAGATTGCAAATGGGAGCTGCGATGGAACATGTACATTAAATCTGCTAATCAGATGAACGACAAATAGGAGATTACTATTACTCGTACAATATTGTAAGTAAATTTTGTTTGTTAAATTATTTATTTGTACTACGAGCAATGCTATGTTAGTACGAACAACTTCAAAAGCACTTCAAAAATAACTAAATGCTAAATTAAATCAAATTTCAAATTTAATTTGTTTTAACTTCGACAATTTAATTTTTTAGAAAAGTTGTACTGTCACGACATCATTATATCTAGTCGATATTTATAAAAGAATAGATGTTAATTGATATAAAATTAATTTTATATTACATACATATATGTATATCATGTTTAAAAATAATATTTATTGTATTAATTCATATGTATTTATTTTTAGTTTCAAAGGAAAATGGAAGTCAAATTATGGGTACCTGAACTTCAAAAAGTAAGAAATTCATAATTTTTTATGTATTAAATATTTATTTTATTACTGTATTTGTTATAAATAAATTAAATTTTTATTATTACTTAAATATTTATTCTTTTTATTTATATATATGTAAACTACCCTTACACATAAATATGAATACATAATATATTTATATTTAAGTAAAAATATAATATATTAATTATGTATTCATTTTTGTGTGTATTTTATAAAGTTAAAATTTAATTTTAATTACTTGTTAAATTTAAATCTCCCGCTCGCCAGGTTGTTCTGATAAGCGCGACATCTGTGAAGCATAGACGGAGTTATCTGCTTAATGTGTTGCCTATAATTTATATGAGAACGCTGCATCTTTAAGGTGATCTGTGGTTACAAAGTTTGAATGCAACCAATCCTTTGGTATCACACCAGTGTCATAGATTGAATTGAATAATTTTGTCAATATTTTGATGCTAGATTCTCCCATTATTTTCAACGTCTCCGCGCAGATTTCATCTGTCTTCATTGTTTTGTCAGAAATATTGCCCTTTCTACTTCTTGGTTTGTTATGGGTGGCCCAGTTTGTGCGTTTAAATTCTTTATGCTATCTCTGTCGTCGTCAAACAGCATCGTTATGTATTTTTGCCACCTCTCCAGTTGTTTTTCTATATCATGTATTGCGATACCCTGTTTGTTTTTTAAGATATTGGGGGTCGAGCCTTATTCAACCTTGTCACTTCTTTAATTTTCTTGTGTAGATGAAACATATCGTATTTTCTTTGGTAGCCTTCTATTTCTTCACATTCTATTTTATGCCATTCAGCTTTAGCGTCCCTGATCTTTTTTCTTATCTTTGTATGGATGTTTTTGTATCTTGCCTCGTTTATGCTTCTTCCATCATTTGCAATATTTCGGCTGTCATTCAGGTTTGCTTGACTGTTCTTTTCATTTTGTTTGCCATCGACTTTTCCTCCTGCACTTTTAGTATTATGTCTTTGCATTTGTTCCACATGTCTTCAGGTTCCTCTTCCACACCATGTTCATTCTTTCGTCAATTACATTCCGACTTGATTCTCTACATTCTGCATCGTTAAATTTCTTTCTATCGATTTGCTTTTTCATTGCTTTATTTAGTTTCTTTGTATTGCAGGCGTATTTTTCCTACCAACATGTTATAGTCTGATGGTAAATTTGCGCCAGGATATGTTTTTACCGCTGTTATTGAGTTTTTATATCTTTCATTTATGCATATGTAATCAATTTGGTTTTTTATTATTCTATCTTTAGTGTGTGCGGGCGAAATCCATGTGTATAGTCTTCTCTTGGGCAGTTTGAAAAAGTGTTGGTAATTATTAATTGTTTCTCCAAACAGAATCTAGCAAATTTGTCACTCCTTTCATTTCTTTCTCTCAAACCATAATTTTCAATCGAAAAATCCTCTTTTCCTTCACCAATTTTTGCATTCATGTCTCTCATGATAATTGTCATTTTGTTAGATTTTGTCATGTCTAGGATTTCCTCTATTGCGTCGTAAAATCTCTCTACCTCTTCATCATCATGATCACATGTTGGGGCATATACTTGAATAATGTTCATATTTACCTTATCTGTTGTAAGTTGTGTCATAATTATTCTATCTCAATGTAAAACGGTGGTGTTAACAAATTTTGAAATTTTGTTATTAAGAATAATTGCTACTCCCTTTCTGTTTTTTTTTCCTTCGTCACCTGATTAATATATGGTGTGATCATCAACTATAGATTTTTCACGTCCTGGCCATCTCATTTCACTGATGCCAAGTATATCAATTTTGAGGCGCTTCATTTCTTTAATGGTATTGTGCACCTTTCCTGCTTCATGCATACTTCTGATGTTTCAAGTTGCTATTTTGTGTAGTTTTTCAGACTTTAATATAGCTGATCGGGAGATTCTTTGCACCCCTGTCACATTTAAGTGACGCCCGTATTCGGGGCCGTTGTATTTATCAGCCATCATAATTAACTAGGGAATTGTAATTAAGTAGTTTTTCGTTGCTTTCCTGATACTCTTGTCGTTGACCGTCGCAGCGGTTCCTCCGCCTTTGAAGACGATTTCTCGCTTTCTGGACCAGAGATATGCGTTCTTGGAGCAACACAAATTCCAGGGAACTTTACGAGAGGCTCCTTCCCCTGGATCGCGTCACTAAAAGGTGCGCCATTTAGGAGTAGGCATTATTAGCCCGTATTTTTTTTAGCATAATAGTCGTTCAGTAACCATGAACTTGGAACGTTACTTGATTATGCTTCAGGAGTTTTTTAGCCTGTTTTTGAAGCAATATAGTTAGAAGATACCTGGTTTTAACCAGATGGTGCTACAGCTTATACATTGAGATTTTTGATGAACTTTTTAAGACATTTTTTTTCTGGAAGTTTCATCTCTCTGAGATAGGATCTTAACTGGCTTGCACGCTCTCCTGATTTAATTCCGTGATTTTTTTCTGTGGGGTTTTTGAAATCAAAAGTGTACAGTAATCGTCTTTTAACCGTGGAAGCCTTACAGGACAATATTCGGGCTGAACTTGCCACTAAACCCGTCAAGATGCTTGAAAGAGTGAATGAAAATTTTAGAAAACGGTTTCTCCAGTGTGTGCGCAATAAAGAACGACATATTTGCCAGATACACTTTTTAAAACAAAATAATTTAAAATTTCTTTTATTCTGCTAAATCAAAATAAAATAAAATCAAATAAACTTTTAATTTAAAAGTTTAATGTTTTTTATTTGATTTTCAAAAAAGCAAAGTGGCGTGCTTCACCCTGTATAACAACTAATTGAAATATAATCTGGCGTAGAACTGTCATAGATTAATTGATTGAACGTAGAAATGGTAAAAGTAGTATGGCCTTAGGCAACAAACTTACAGATCTTTTTATAATATTTTAGCCACCAGTTTTTGAAGTTAATAATATGTGTGATGTTCAATGTTGATACAGTAAGCGGTTTTAATGTTTGACTACTCAAAATTATGAGTCTCGATTACATGGCAAAAGGAGTGTCTGCAAATAGAAAAATACTGATAAATTTTACGGGAACGTTTGCTAGCAACAAGGCATAAAAAGAAATCTGTGTGGTTGCTGTTTTCAGTGCTTAGTATTATTTTTTAAATTATGAATTTTGAATTTGTACGGTTGCAGTTGTTTAAAGTATTTCTTGACTAGGTATTATGGAAAGAGGTATATCCTGAATGTAATCAAAACAATTCTATCAACACTGTTACTTTTTTGGCATTAAGCTATGACTTTTTTCAATTTGGCGTAAAGTTTAGTAGCTTGTTTTTTGTTAATCAGTAACTTGTTTTGCACTTTTAATTGATACTGGTTTCTTAGCTTTCTGCCAAGTTGTTACACTGACCACATTCAACCTGAGGTCTACCAAGCTTTAGTACAAAATTTTTTTTTTTTTAATTTTAAATAATACACGTATTTTATTTTATTTTTAATTCTATTTGTTTTTTAGTGAACATTTCATTCATAATCTTTACATTTAATATTGCGTCAAGTTGCTGGACTTTTTTTGAACTACAGTCTTTACTGGAATTGACTCTATGTGTGGTATTTTATTTTAACGATAGTTTTTGGCAGCAAAATATGTGACTTATTGTTATGTCTACTACGCAAATCTTTAAAAGTTTGTTTATAAACTAGCAACATATTAAAAGTTATTGAATGCACATACAAAAAAACCAATTTGCAAACTAACTGACATCTACTTATTTGCTAACTTTCTATTAAACCAAGCAAATCTGTATCAAGTTTATTTTTAGATTCTCGTTGATAAAGTTAAGTCAAAATTGATGAATTGATTCATAAAAAAAAGCGTTAATTTACTTCTCAATGAACAGTAATAAAAAAAATTATGCAATCTGGCTCAGTGGCTTTTTAACTTATCAGACCTTCTTTTTTCTTTTCAGTGGTGTATTGTTTACCATAAAAATGAGCTTGCTTTCTTGCAGTTTTTTTTTCACGTTTCTGTGCGAAAAAACAATATAATTTCTAGATTTGTACTGTTCTTCTACTCAACACAAGGGTAGACAGCATTGTACACGCGCACAAAGGCTGTTAGCTATACTGTTTTTTAGGTCATTGCATTGGCCTTAGTTTAACTAGGATTTTGGCTATCTCAGTTAATAACTGTCAATTTTTAAATTCTTTTGTTTTTACTCCTCTTCAATTCCATTATAGTTTGTTGCTGTCGTAGCGTTGTTGGTATTTGTTTAATTGCTTTCAAGCGTACAAAATTACCTTTTTTGTTTTTTTTTTTTGGTATAGATTACTTTCTAATCCTAGGTAGCTGACGACAACTTCAAAACGTAAGAAAGTGCAGTGGTCGGTTAAAAGCGGCCTAAACTGCTTCAAAGGCTTGATTGTCATCCTAGTTCTAACGGAATGGCTTGTTGGTTGTCTACAGGATTTTTAGAGACTGGGTCATGTTTGCAAATTAGGAGACGTACTCTCATGCAAATGACTAAAAAACTTTATAACCACTTCTTAAAGGTGAGCTTTGCATAGTCCTTAATTAGCGTTTATTAGTTGGTCAGGTAGTTGTTGTTGGTGGTTTTTATTTTGGTAGTATGCGCCCCATAGTTTTTAGAAGAAGATTTAGTAATCCGGTCTAAATTGGTAAGTGGCACCATCTGAACTGGTAAATGGATATGAAATATTCGTATTTTTCTACTATTGGAAAAGTAGCAGGCTATCTTTGAAAAGATGTTCTTTTCTCTGAAGTTGTGGAGGCTCTTGTACTTTTTCTTAGTGGCTTAGTTAAACTTTCTGTATCACACTTAGAACTGGAGAAAACCAACTTTTGTTTTAACAAGTATTAAGAGTGCGCAGTTCTAGCTGATGTTTTATTTTATTATGCCTTTCTGAAGTAACTGTCACACGTTTTTGTTGGATTGTATGTGTAGAATTAATTTCTTGTAGAGGTAAAATCAGTTAAATTTGGTGCTGGGTGTCGGTGATTTGGAGAACGACAAAAATTGTCTTGGAACGTTTGTTAATCTGAAAATCTATTTTTCAGGTTTTGAGGTTAAACTTTTTTTACAAAGTGTAATTGTCTGTTATTGTCTAGTTTAGCTCTCAATTTTACAAATCACGGATTTCCAACAACTATCTTTTGTGACAACTGTAGGGGTAATTAAAATAGATATGGTAATAAAAATATTTTTTTGTGTTTTGATTTTGTTGGTCTCTGTGGTTGTCTACTTAGGTTAGGTTAACAAGTCTAAGCAAAGAATAACTAATTTAAACCGAATGTAATTCCAGCAGGTTCCGGTGTCTATGAGGAAAGTTTTAATGTTAGCCGCTAATCTTGGTAGTTCTTTGGTAGCTTTCAAAGCCGAGGAAATGCAAACAAGTTTTTTTTTTGTAGTTATCCGACTGGTTGTTTGTTGGTCGAGTATCTATTCAGGTTTTTTATCTTTCTGGTAGACGATGCATACCTCTTTTTTATTAGCAGCAAAACGTTGTACATTTTTAGCAACGTCTTTTTTGAGTTTTTGTACGAAGGTTGCAGATATTATGTGTAGACGAGTTTTGCCTTTAGCGGCCTTTAATAGTTGGCGCCGTTAGACTAAGACTGAAACTTAATACAAAGTGAAACGGATTTTTAACATTTTATAGAAAGTTGCTGGGTCTTTGTGTGGGTAACTGTAGAGTAGTATCTTTTGTGCTAAATGAGAATTTGTTTGAAAAAATAGTTAGCATTTGAAACTAAAAGTATTTTATTTGCTTAAAGTTATTTTGAAAAGATGTTAAAACCATATGATTTATACAAAATTTTGAATAAAACCAAAATAAAGAAGCAAAAAACAAAATTACTGGAATAGAACAAATATACATTGAGACTACTTTAATCCAGAAATCAACATTTATAGAAATCTTAAAACTTTTGAGATGTCACTTTAAAAGAACATCTATCATAATATAGCTAAAGCAAAGAAGATGTTCTAAATTTAATAGCAACAAACAAAATCTTACTAATAATGGTATAATAGTTTGGGCATTGTCGGAGTACAATGACAATAATGTAGACTTTTAATATCATAGAAAGCGGAAGTGCACAATATAGTTAATAACGTAGGTTAAAGTGTTGATTTAGATTGGTTGTTTTGATTGATGTTAAGAATGACTAATTATTAATAAACTTTTTAGGCTGTTTTTTATTCTTTGCTTTTTGCTTCTCTATTGCTTTATTCTTTTGCATTTAATTTTTAGAAACAAAAATGTTTTTTGCGCCGTTGATAGTTTTAGAAAAAACTTTTTATACCAGACCAACAAATGACGACATTATTTTAACTATTTTTTTAATAAAAAATTAAACAGGGCACAAAAAAAATAATTTTGTCACCAACCTATGAGAAAAAAGAATCTTCAGGTAGCATTGTGTTTTCTATATCTTTTAGTCGCGTAAAGGAAAAGATGAACTCTATCCAATCCACCATGTCACAATGCATAAAACGTGTCAAAGTCAAAACTAAATCGTATAAGTAAAAAAGGAGAAAAACATTTCTCACAACTAACTATTTTACATCATGCGCAAAAACTTGCCTGCATAGTTCTCAGGCAAGGCGGACTTGGATTTTTTTCTACTGTAGGAACTTTAACAATAGTCTTTGTCAAAGAAGATGTTATGCATCTAAAATTTGTACTATTTTAAGAACCTTTTTTAGAAAAAGCTTTGTCAGCTTGTGTGTGGGGTTTTCACCCACTAAAACCTTATTTCCACTTGGAGTTTAGTGCTCGATCAGCCTTGCATCAGGTACACCCGGAAATCCATTCTGCACATTTTAGATAGAAAACTAAATTTTCTACATTGTTTCTGATAGAATTTTGATTTTTAATTTTTTTTTTTGCCAGCATTGTGTCTATAATTTTATTAGCCTTTATTTATATTTAAGCTCAGTTTCTACTATGGATTTTTTTTTGTGCCATCTTGTACAATATTGGCAGGTGTTGTCCTTGCCTAAGCAAGCTAACTTGATTCTTGCATGCTAGGGTATAAAGCAGCAACTGGCAGTTTAAGATTTTGGTTAATTAGTAGTCTATTTTCTCATAATTTCTATTTATCCATTATGTGACGTCTCTAATCAGGGTCTTTGTCCAGGCTTTGCCTGTGTTTTACTGCTACTTTACGTTCCAGTTTTCAGCATTTCCTTGTGGATAGCATTTTTCTGATTTTGGTTTCTAAAAGGTGATCCATTTATAGGTACTTAAAAAAAAAAAAAAAAAACAATAAAAACATTTTTATCGGGTAATCTTTATAATTATGCAAAAGAACTATTTTGTACATTTATTTTTTAGAGATTTTTTTTTCAAATGTTTGCTGTAACTACGGCTAACAAGGTCCATTCAGAAATTCCAATTTTGGAAAACGCGTTCAAACATTTTGAGTGATATTTGGCAAATGAAGAAAGTAATGTTTGTCTCCAATTCCCCAATCGTAGACGGTTTAATCATGTAGACTTTGGACTACAAGAAAAAGTCTAGAGGTGCAATATAACATGATCTAGGCGGCTAATTCACCGGTCCGAGGCGTGAAATTAACTGTTTACCGAATCGTTCTCGCAATAAAGCCATGGATTTACGGGTTATATGGTAAGTAGGCGCTTTGTTAGAACCAAATGTCGTTGAGATGACCGGTTTCAATTTTAGGCAGCAAATAGTCTGTCATCATTGTGCGATAACGGGCGCCATTCACAATTACGTTTCGGCCGGCCTTATTTTTAAAGAAATGATGAACCAGCCATTAACCACAACAAATCGATGTTTTGTTTGTATGTAATGTTTGAATCTCTTCTGGTTGCTCATTTTTTGTACTAAACTGCTCTTTTTCAAATTTGGGCTTTGTACATTACATTAGAACTGAGTGCGACACCGAGTATTATAATCTTTTCTTATTAGTTGAAAGACTGTTAATGCCTTTGAAGCGTTTATAATTGTCAGCTTTTTTAGTAACCCTATTGATGTTCTCTTTTATTTTAAAATTTCTATCAAACCACACTTTTAAATGTTTTACCGCTTTCTTGGTTCTATATCAGTATCCCCAATACGTATTATCAGATTTTTTACTCTTTTTTTTTGTGAAGAATTAAGGTTGTATTCTGACTGACCGGTTACAATTCCACTTTTTGCATCGTTCACTTGTTCTCTCTAGATGCGTGCCTTTGCATTGAAGGTTTTGACTTTGACTACTTCTTTTTTGTACTCAATTTGAGTAAGTATTTTTTAAAGTTATGGACTGTTTTATTAGGTGACCAGTAACATGATTACATCACAAATTTTTCTATTTTAATGAATACATACCCTTTTTGATTGTTTTCTATGTCGTAAGTTTTGACATTTTTATTGTGCAAGTACTAGTCCAGAAATATGAATTCTGAGATATATGCTTGTTTTGTAGAGTACAAGAAAGTCTATTACAAATCTATACTGCAACCCGACGGCAAGAGTAAAAATCAGCAACAATAGCACAGGTAATGTAAAAGTTTTACTTGGAGTAAAGCAGGAATGTGTATTATCTCTTCTGCTATTCAATATCTACTCTAAATACATATTTTGAAAATGCACAAGAAGGATTTTTTTCAAACGGAAAACTCATAATCAACATCAGATATGCAAATGATACCATGATCATTGTCGACAATATAGAAGATGTACTACACCTGATGAATAGATTAACAAGCACCGGTCAAAAATATAGACTAGATATCAACTTGGATAAGACTAAATTCAGGATCATAAGGAAGACTAACTCGCACACCACTAACAACAACTGAGGTTAGAATAGGGTAACCTTAAAAGGGTAAAGAAATATGTATATCTAGGCATTGTCGTAAATCAGCAATGGGACACAGAAAATAAAAGGCAGAATTAAAAAGAGTAGAATCATATTCAAACTTAAATTTTAAAGTTGTCGAAAGTCTTTATAGGTCAACTTGGTTAACTACCGTACAGAGCATAATACATTACAAATGAATTAATCTGTATATTTTACTCATATAGTTCATTGTAATACTTGTGATTTGTTTTTTTTTTAAGATACTTTATTTTAATATAACATAAATCAGATTAATATGTAATTTTTTATACGTAACGTTCCTCCCAAATTATTTATGAAATAGTTAGTAGGTATATTTTTGGTAGCTTCGCTATTAATAATTTCAACCACAATCACTTCGAATATTTCATGACAGGGTCCACAAAGCTAACGTTCCGCAACCAACTTTTCTATACCATATAAAAACAAATATTTTATTTTATAGCAATACTGAATTATATATACTCTTTTTTACCTAGAATTGTTTTAAATTGATATATAGCAATGTTTTTGTAAATGATTATAATAAAAATAATACAACAATTGTTATTACAGATATATCATAATTTTATTAAAATTGTTTATTTATTATGATATGATGATTCTGTTCTGTACTAAAACAAGACTACATTTGTTACCAGCTGACAGATGGCGTAAGCAGTTCAACATTTCCAATATCATTTATTAACTTGAAATGCATTTTCCACTCCATCATTTAAATAACGAAGTACGTGACTTCTACTAACTGCTCATTGCAGAAACTAATGATGCATCGCCACGAACTATGTTAGTTAAATTTCTGTTTACATATTTATGTGTAAACAAGGATTACTTGCTGACATGAATGTATTAGAATATGTATATGTAGTTGTATGTTATAGATCTTCTTGGGAAGAGCTTTAATGATTACTATGATAAATTGACGAACGTGAGCTATATCTAGACACAAATTGAAGCGTATGCATCCCAGCTTCAAAGGATAAGAATTTCTTGCAATTCTGCTTTATGTAAGTTCCAAAATTGAAATAATTTATGTTTGCATACAAAGTTGGGATTAGTTGGAGTATAAATTGCATACTCAAATATATCTAATTTATTTATTTTTTTACATAGTAATAAAAGTTTATTTAAAAATTATACTAGAAATATTTGCCTAAAAATCTAAAAGATTTACAAACAGTTGAAACAGTGAATATAATTATGGTATTATTCACATCAATTTTCATCTGTTGAAAGTTTAATTTAATGGCAGATTATTATTACGTACTTTTAACTAACTTTATCTAACTCTATAAAACACTTTTATAAAGAATAATTCTTTTATAATCTCAATAGATCTGTAATATTTTCTATTACATATTTATTAAGATTAATAAAATATACAGAAAATGTTGGATAAAACTTTCACACTTTCAATTTATAAGCTAACAAATCCTGAGATGTGATACAATCGATTAGAAAATATATGCTGATAAGCTGTAGATTTAACCAGCTTATGTAATTTTAAAATCTTTTAAATACAAAACTTTTAAATTTATTATTATATATTATTAGAAAATATTTTATATATTTTGTGACGACTTTAGCATTAAAACACAATGTTATAGTTTGATGTTGACCATCATAGTTTTTTTATGTTACAAACGTCACAATAAATATTGTAAACTAAAATGTAGATGCAAGAAATACAAAAATGTATGCCATGTATGAGACAAGTGTACGGAATGAAAATTTGTTTTTGCTCAAACCACTGAAAATGCCTTCCTCTACATGAATCCTTATTATGTGAGTTTTTTAAGATTTTTTTAGTGAGCTATTTCTAATTAAAATTTGAAAAAAATCGAGGTTTTTGAGATTTTTTTTACAATTTTAGATCGTTTGTAACTTCTAAGGATTGCATTTTTAAAAAGAATTATAAAAAAATTGTTTTTCACTATTATGCAAAGAATAAGTTTTCATAACCAAACTTTTTTGATATGCGTAAGAAGAGATTTTTTTTAAACCCTGAACAGTTTGTTCTACCTATAGTGTAAAATTTTTACTAACTAAAATTTCTCACTCTTTCATTCAAACGTTAGACCGCCTTGAATGTTTCTTTAATGTTTTTTCTAATTGCTCCTGTATCACTATAGATCTATTTGTCTTCTCTTTCTCTTTTTATACTTGCGTTTTATCACGGTTTTTGCAAACGTTGTCACCACATACCTTATCTTACTATTTTTAGCATAACTGGAGTTACTCTGTCCGGGTTTAGCTTTACTCCAGCCTGCTTTTCTGCAAGTGCCTTCTCTCGTGCTGATCTGCTGCAATAAAAAGGTTTGTCTTACTATGTATAAAAAAATTAAAACGTTTTAGGTAAGCTTGGAAACATTACTGTTCAGGCAGCAGTTGTGTACATTTATATGCCAACTTCTCATGGCTTCTTTGTACCCATGGTTCATAAATGTTTTGTTGTATTTTTACTTACATTGTTGCTATTGCTCATATCTTTACTAGATCTATTGAAAATTTGCTTGCTAGCAGAATAGCCACTTCAGTTTCTGTTGTACGGTAAACGCAACATATTCTTACGTCTAATTACATTTGGAGTGATAGCATCCAATTTTTGTATGTTTTTATTTGAGGACGTTGTTTTTAGTAAGTCACTCAGTGACTCTTCATATTGAGCGACTTACAATTATTTTTTTATGACTTCATCATAATTTTTTATTGTACAGAAAACGATCCAGAAATGTCTTTTGCAGCATACTACATGTTTTTTATAATTTTCTTGTTTTTGTGCTCTATTCACGTCCGTTTAAAAAGCAGTTATTTACAATCTCTATCATGTAGTTTTAGTTTTAGTTTACTTTTCTGCTCAAAAAATGTATTGTGTTGGATAATTTTACTTTATTTTATTTCAAACAATCTGAAAATTGTATTATTAGTTTGCTAACAAAGTTGAGTAGTCAAAATGGTTTGTAACCAGTCCGTTGCTGTATTTTTTTATTGTTTTTTAAGACCAGTTTTGCTTTATTTTTTGCAACTGTCCTGCTGCCATTAGCCTGTTTATTAGGTCAAGAAAAACTTGCGGATAACATTTTACTATCGCTATTATGGTCGACGGTGAAATGCTTTCTGAGCCAGAATTTTTTTGCTTTCTCTTTTACTGCTGCATGTAGTCTTCTTTAGTGTTTAGTTTAGCTTTGTGGTAATAGAAACAATCCAACATGTAGAGAATGAAACAGACAACTTGATAACAATTAGTATAGTGGGTAGACGGTGTACTCAGATCATTGCTTCCCGGTAAGTAGTTTAAGTTAAAGTGCTTCATCCACCCACCCCTCTTCCTTTAGAAATATTATTTGTTACTGCTTTGGGGGAAAAAGTTGTTATATTTAACCTCTTGCTAACAAACAGTCAGGTGGGTAGAAAAGGCTTTCAAATCATTGCTTGCCGGTAAATAAATTCCAATGATGTAATTTTGTTATTTACCAAGTTTAGCAGTTAAGCAATTATTGCAATTTGACGCAGCCTGAACTGTTGCATTGATTTAGGATAGCCGGTCCCAACGTTAGGTTACACAAGTTTTTTTTAATTTTGCAGTCATAGAATTTGTTATTTTTGGAAAATGGATCTTACAGTCGCCTGGAACATGTTTCCAAAGATGTACAATAAGACGCTTGTACATAATCATTTTTCTACTTTGATAATACTACACAACAGGTACTTGACTGTCGTTTAAGTAAAAAATTGCATTACAAAGGTTTGTGTAAGCGACAAGACAATCAGGAAACGCTTTAAAAAAAGCTGGACTAATAAAGAAAACCTTTACATGCCTACTAAGCAGAATAGAAATAAGCAAATATGATTTTTAGTGCAACATTTATTCTCAAGTTAGCATTGAATGACGAGTTGATTATGGTGTGGGGTAGAATTTCTGCAAATTTACGTACGGACAATGTGTTTAATGTGTATAATGTATAATGAATATCTTGATGACACTGAACTGGTATCAACCAAATGAAGTAGTCCCGAAGAAGTACCAATTTAGTTTGCATCAAATATGTTTGGGTCATGATAGGAAAACAAAATTGTATCCTTGCTTCAGCCGCTCTAGTCTAGACTTGTTAACAGTTCTTTAGCAGTAATAGTATTTCCATAAAAAATGAACTTATAACAAATTCGGTGAAGTAGATGCCATGACGTATTGAAGCAATAATACGGCCTCTTAAATGCAACGAGCTATTTATTTAGTAAAACTGCTTAAACTTTGATAGAGGCAACTGGTGATAGTTTTTTGTTTTGGTTTATTTCAGAGGTATAAATAGCCTCTGTGCGGAGGCGTCTTTTTCAAGTAATGTTTTTTGGCACTAGGTTGCGGGTAATTACTTGCTATGAAAAAATTCGTACAAGATTGTAACAAATAAATAAAACAAACAAACAACAAATAAGCTGACATTAAATATGACAAGTATCCTGTTTATAGCACATCTAATAGAAGCATGGAAAAAAGCGTTCAGAATAGCCAATACAACTAAACACTCACCGGTATGGAGCTGGTATTTGCAGCGGTAAAAATGAAGGCAATATGCTCAGCCTAGATGACATTCCACCAAACGCCATAAAAGCGTTAGTCTGTTGGACTTTAGAAACAAACTACTGGTAACAAGACAAGTTGCTATACTTTAGACAAAAAGACAAAAGCAATACTGGAAAATTGTGGGTAGTTACTTTTCCAATAAAATAAACAAAAACAAAAAATTAAGACCATTTATTCTAAAAACGGTTTGGGAAAAGGGAGACTCTTCTAAGCGTCAGTAAACTTTTACCCTTCAACATGGTCTTTACAAGAATATTGTTGTTTTTTAAAAATAAGTTTATTGTTGAAAGCTCCGCCAATTGACATCTTGCATTTTTTTCTTGTCACAATTTTGTTTTGTTTGCAATTTCCAGCTACAAAGAATTGTTATAAAAAATAGAAATAGGTAGTGCAAAGAAGTAAAAGAATTCAGGAAAAAATCTATACTATCAAGGAGAAAAATTAAAAAAAACAAAGAAGAATAGGAGAAAACAGTGAAAACGGAGAAGGAACTAAAAAACGACAGGAAACCTTAAAAAAGATTACAAAAGAATTGCCTAACAATAACGCAAAAGGTCCGGTCCAGACAAAATAACATCGCTAACATTCGATACGAATAGGCACCAGAAGATGAAGAGATAAGCTATCTCGAGGCTAACGGATAGAGGACAGAAAGAAATAATACTAGATGGAGATACAAGAATATTACTGGAAATAAAACTTACAAATTTAATTCTGCCAAAAGGAATACAACTATCGGAACTGCATAAACTAATTATGTAGGAGAAGGGTTACGACGAAGAAAAAGTGAACGAAGACCTAAGAAAACTAAGAACGCATCTGAGGACAAATCAAATAGAAGTTAGGGCAGATAATAAAATAGAAAATGGCAAAAAAGACAGAAAAGTAGATGCTGTAGGGAGAGAGAGGCCGGAGACAGCATGCGTGTCGCAGACGCTGCGTAAAAATCCGCGAAGCAATAACCTGCTCACCTCAAGTTAATGCCAAAACTAGACTAGTTTGACAAGAACATCATTAAAAAAACGGTAGGTATTGCTGTCCGTAAGTCATTCTTGTTACGTGGTTTACAAAGTGTTGAACTACTTGTACTTGAAGCGTGGCGTATCCAGCTATTTCAGTGGGAAAAGGGGGGCACGATAAAATTCAATTAAATAAAGTGGCAATTTTACAATACAAAATAAACGATTAAAATTGAATAAATTATATTTATTCATTGTATATTCCCTAAACATAAATTATAATATAAATGTAGCATCAAAATAAATAAAATAAATGGCATATTTTTATATAAGATAATAGGTATAAGAAAATATAAATTCTTGAACATAAAAAAATAGCGAGCTTGCCGATAAGAGTTCTCGAGGTGAACTATAATATTCCGTATAATATAAATTTAGATTTGATTAAAATCTTAATATCTACTAAACTAATATTTAATAAACTGCATCTTAATTCAAATTAAATAAATGATGGCGTTTGATGCATATATAAAGTCAATGATGGCGATCATTACACAAAAAGATCCATGATTTAAAATAATTATACAAAATTACGTGTGATTCAATAATATTGTACGCTAATTAATAATGGTTATATAAATGGATATTTAAGTTCATAGCTTATCTGATATCACTTAGAGGGGTTTAAAACACCGGCTTCCTTCATATGGTGTCTTTTATGGGTATTTCTGAGCTGTACTGTACTGCGAGATTATTCAATTGTATATGAATTCTTCTCATAAGGACTGTAGTACGAAAATAAGGACGAAATAATAGAAAGGCTTGAAGTTTAAATGCGGCTTTATAGAGTCATTTGTCGGTCCATAATAATGTGGTGTAAAACACCTGATAACGACATGTATTCTTCACACTTGAAACGATACGTGATGACGGTTACTAATCCGGAATATATCCGACAATAAATCGAATCGTGACTGTATCAAAGAGATCGAAAACAAATACCATTTCGTCTAAAGTAAACTATTCTTAATAAAATGCGCATGTCGCGACTAAAATAGGTAAAATCAATCGGTTTGTTGCCAAATTTACGACGGATTTAAATGTTTCTTACAAACGCAAGTTCTTATCATCAAATTCTTTAACCATGAAAATATTTCCGCTGACTATTTTGATTAAATTGCAACATGTTGATACGAAAATTTGTTGGCCTATATCAACAAATCAATATTATCAATTTAAAATTAATTTGTTACGTAACATTCTCATGGATTTGCTGAGGCTAATAAAAAAGGATTGTTACAGTACTTAGGATAGCTTCAAGTCTTGATGCTGATGAAATTACGTAACAAGAGTAAATAGCTCAGTAAAACAGGATGTTCAAAATTTCCACTATGGTTTTTACTAGCACACACTGACGCACCCAATTACTTCATTTATTTATTATCATGTCTAACATTTGCGGTTGTAAGCCTGCAATATTAGTTCCACAATAATCCAAAGTCTATATTATATATAGGCGCAGCATATTCTTTTTTCTAACTGTTTTTTGAGTTTTTAATTTTTTTGTTTTTGTTTATTTTATTGAAAAAGTAACTACCCACAATTTTTACCAATGCAGTTTGATACATCTTTTTTTCTTTGACGTTATCATAATATTAGAGCAAAGTACGGTGTTAAAGGCGTTTTTTATATCAAGAGTCAATATCTTGCTGCATTTGGTTGGTATTACTATATTTTCAATCTGGAGCATCTTTAACATAGGATTGATGGTTGGCAACCGTATTGCATGTTGGATAGTTTGACTTTTTTTATGCAGTTTGAGATGAGCTGTTCTATGAGCTTGTTAGCACAGTTGGGTAGACATAATAGTTCATTCATTTTTAGTTTTTTCAACTAATACCAGTTTTGCTTCTGTTCAAAGTATAGCAAATTGGTTTGCTACCAATAACTTGTTTATTAAGTCCAAAAAGGTTTCTTACTAACATTCCACTAACGTTTTTATGGTGTTTGGTAGAATATTATCTAGGCTGGGCATTTTTGCTTTCATTTTTACTGGTGCATATACCAGCTCTACACTGGTCAATTTTTTGTTGACTTGATTGTTTATGCTTTCATTAGATGATCTATAAACAGGGTACTTGTCACATTTAATGTCAGCCCATTTGTTGTTTGTTTGTTTTATATTTTTGTAATAATCTTTTACGAATTTTTTTATACGTTTTCGAAAACCTTTTTCCGCTCACTTGCAATCCACAGCAAGTAGTTACCCGCAACTTAGAACCAGAATATATTACTCGTGAAAGACTCTCCCGCTCAGAGGCCATGTATGAAATAAACTAAATCAAAAAACTAACACCGTTGCATCCACCGAAACAACTTGGGAAAGCGGACTAAGACAAAATCGACGACAGTAAAAGTATTTGAGCGGCTGTATACAATAACATAAATTCCTCATACAAAATCTGTAACACTAAATCTACGTGTGAAAACTAGCAAAATCCGGTCATAAAATATTAAAACTATGTCAGAAAGAACCAAAATCCTACAAAAAACTGTTAAAATGTGATAAATTTTATTTATAAAACGTAAAAAATAGCAAAATCTGGCTATGAGATATTAAAATATTGTTATAAAAAACCTAAAATCCGGCATAAACTGTTAAAAAGTGTAAAAAATATAAAATTCTAATAATAGCAAAATCTGAATCTATAAAATACTAAAATGTTGTTTTGAAATAGCAAAATTTTGCCATAATCTGTTACATAGTGTAAAATAAAATATAAAAACACCAAAACTTCATCATAAAGTAATCTGTTAAAAAATGCATAATACTATTTATGAAAAGTTAAAAACAGTAAAATCCCGTTATAAAATAATAAAATACTTTTAGAAACCTGGACAAAAACAGTAAAAAACTGCTAAATTTTGACCATTAAATGTAAAAATTAGCAAACTTTGTCCATAAATTTTTAAAAGTGTAAACATTTTCCAACTCCGGCTTTAAAATTTAAGAAATATTGTTAGTAAGAGCTAAAATCTGGCATAACAATAATATTGTCAGAAAGCACCAAAATCAAGCCATAAACTTTTAAAAAGTAGACGTCGAGACAACCTTGTATGCTTATAGATTTTGCATTGCAGACCCTTGCTTATAGATAGCTACGCCACTGCACCTAAGATACAAAAAAATACAAAGTTAAAGCAGTTTTACTAAACAAATAGCTCGTATTGCTTCTACGCGACCGTATTACTGATTCCATGCGTCATGGCATCTACTCCACCAAATTCGTTATTAGTTCAATTTTGAGAAAATACTGTTGTTGCTAAAGAACTGTTAACAAGTCTAGACTAGAGTGGTTGGAGCAAGAAAACAAGCTTTAACTTGTTTTCCTATCACGTCCTTAACATATTTGATGCAAATTAAATCGGGACTATTTTATTTATTTGATATTATTCCAGTGTCATCAAGGTATGTATTAACAACTCTGGCAATATATGACAATGCATTATCATGCATTATTAAAATATTTTTTACACATGATCTTGAAGAACTTGTTCAATATACATTTGTACGTTAATAGTCCTATTAATCAACATAAGGTTCGCGAATTTACTTTTGCAGAAATATTACTCCCACCATAATTGAATAGCTGTTCATCATATGTCATCTAGAGTTTTGTAAGCCTTGATTATTGTAAAAAAATTCCAGTTGAAACTAGTTAGCGGCAAGTAATAATCTGAGTGTTCCGTTTACTCTACTATCTGTTTGCAATCAAGAAGTTGGATCTATCCTTTTCGTCTCCTAATTTATTGACAAATGACATTTACTGAAAAGAGAAACATTTAATTTTTATTTTAAATTGTATAATTAAAATTTTTTATACTTTTATATGCTTTATTTTTATTATTTTTAATATATAAACCGGTTTCGCCGTTTAAGGCATCATCAGTAAGGGTATAAATATATAAAAAATATTTTTGATATATTTTTTATATATTTTTTATATATTTTTTATATATTTATACACTTACTGATGATGCCTTAAACGGCGAAACCGGGTTATATATTAAAAATAATAAAAATAAAGCATATAAAAGTATAAAAAAAATTTAATTATACAATTTAAAATATAAATACTATATGCAAAAGTAATTAACAACTTTTTAATTTTTAATTAACCAACACTTAGATGGGTGTTTAGTTCAGTTCAGCTGAAATTACTTACCTGCAAGCAATGATCTGGGTGCTTTGCCAACCCAACTGACTGTTTCTTTGCAAGAGGTTAAATCTAACAACTTTTTTCCCCAAACCAGTAACTGGGTGGGGCACTACAGCTAAAACTACTTATCGGCAAGCAATGATTTGAGAGCTCCTGCTACTCACTTGACTGTTTGTTAACACGAGGTTGAATCTAACAACGTTTTCCTTTAAATTAGTGTCACGTCTACCCACTTGACTAATTGTTATCAAGAAGTTGGATCTGTTTCTTGCTCAGTTTGGTGATCATTAACATTTTAGACACATTTTATTTTTTTATTAAACAACATTTGGGTTGGATGGTGGTGCACTACAGCTGGGTTTACTGACAGGCAATGATCTAAGGACCTCGCCCACTTACTTGGTCATTTCTTAGATCTAATAACTTTTCAGTGACGAATGACATTTGCAAAGAAGAAAAATGTTTAATGTTTGATTAACCAACACTTGGGTGGGTGTCTGGGGCACTACAACTGAAACTACTTACCGGGAAGCAATGATTTGAGTACACCGCCTACCTACCTGTTAGATCTGTCAAACTTTTATGTTCAGTTTAGTGAAAATTGACATTTGTAGAGAAAAGAAACGTGCAATTTTTGATTAACCAATACTTTACCATTACTTTACCTCGTTCACTCACCTTAGTGTTTGTTAGCATTGACTGTTTATTATCAAAAAGTTGGAGTTTTCAACTATCTTGCTCAGTTTAGAGACAGCTGACATTACATTGAAATCTAGTTCATTATTTGCATCACTAAAACTACTCACTGGCAAGCAATAATATGAAAGCTCCGCCCCCTCATACGACTGTTTGTTAACGAGAGGTTGGATCTAACAACTATTTCTCTCAAATCAGTGACAAATGACATTTGCAAAGAGAAGAAACATCAAATTTTTGTTTTACAAACACTTGTAGGTGGGCAATTGGGGTACTCCAGCTAAAACTATTCACTGACAATTAATGATTTGAGTGCTCCACCCGACTCTATACAAATGTTTGTTAGCAAGAGGTTGGATTTAACAACTGTTTAGTCTAAACTCAATTTTTGATTAACCAACATTTATGTGGGTGGTTGAGGTACTACAGCTAAAATTATTTACCGGCAAGCAATGATGTGAGTGCTTGGCGAATCCATACGACTATTTTTTATCAAAAAGTAGAATCTGTCAATTTCCTTGTTTAGTTTAGTGATTTTTGTAGAGATAAATATAATTTGTAGTGACTTACCTATCCGACCAAATGTTGTCATTAAAATATTGTGTTCATAATCTTTTTCTTTAAGAGAAAGGTTTCTAATGCTTGCAATAAAACAAATTTTTAATTTATTGTTAACAAATTCTTGGGCGAGTGTGTGAAAACTCTATTTTAAATTACTTATTGGTATTTATGATTTGGAGTAACCCGCTTACCCACGCAAGTGTCAGTCATTAAAAGATTGAATTCAACATCCCCTCTTTTAACACAGCGACTTTTAGCAAAAAGGAGAAACTTTCAATTTATTGGTTACAAACTCATAAGCCAATAGATGGGCATTCCAGTTTAAACTACTTACTAATAATTATAATAATCTAGAAATTTTAAACTTTATAATGCTTGCAAAGAAGTTGATTTTATAGATAACGGGTGGGAGAGCACTTTTGTTCAAATTACTCGCTGGTAATTATAATTTAATCTATAGTGGTCTACTCACCCGCCCAAGTAGTCTTGAACAAAGAGACTTCTAATGCTTACAAAAAAAAACTTCTAATTTTTTGTTAACAAACACTTGGGCGGATGGGTGACTACTCCAGTTTAAACTACTTGCTAGTAATCAAGCTCTCATTTTATAACATAGAGACTTCTAACGCTTTCAAAAAGAAGAAACTTCTAATTTCTTGATAACAAATTCTTGGCCGGGTCGGTGTATTTTCTATTTTTTTCTTAACGAGTTTCTTGCTGTTTTTATTTTTAAGTTTTTGTCTAAAAACACATAAGTGATATAAAATAGGTAATTAAGAGCTTAACCAAAAACCATCTGCAAAGGCTGCTATACGAATTTAACAAAACAGCAAAACAATCTAATCTCAATTTCAACTGAAAAAATCAAAACAATAGTAACAGCAAGGGAGCCAATCAGATGCAAATTAGTGATCGAGGACAAACCAATAGAACAGGTAATGCAGATTGAAAACTTAAGCATCGAAATATCTAGAAACGGAAGAATTTGAGAAGAAGTGAAACACCAAGTGAACAAGGCGAATAGCGCCTCAACTGACTCGAGGGTTGCGGTTAGTTGACACTAAATGCGAGGAGGATAGGCATCTATAAGATTATATTAATATTATTATAATTACGAGGCAGTTGAAAAAATCATATGTAATAATAACTCTGAAAGTAATTTATTTTTCCTTTCTTGGTGTTATAAACACTTTACCTACAGGAAGAAAAATATAATTTAATTCTTAGATATACAAATAGCTATACTACTATTGATTTAAAATTTGTTTACTATTTCACAATGTTTATTTAGTACGATACAATAAAAAAAAGCTTTAAAATTGTAAGAAGTCTAACAGTATATATAGTTTATAAACATTAGCATTACATGCATGTTCCATGAAATATTCCGTTTACTTTTCCTTAATGATTTATTATTTTCATTAAATCTTATTAATAATTACAAAATTAAATTAGGTATGCACCGAACGTGTTAATAAAATATATGGATGCATCAATCAATTTAAACATTTATAAAAAAAAACATAAACTACATAGCTGCGTGCCTTGTATTATTGATTAATATTCAATTAATTGCACAAACACGCAAGTTATTTCTTCAATAAATAATTTTTGCTAACAAATGCAAAATTATTAAATACTTTTAATTTTTCAAATACTTTATCTTAATGTAGACATAAAATCACTCAATTTTCCGTACCACTATACATGCATGTACTGTACATATAAATGAAATTCCATGACAGAGACGAAGCACGCGACAGCATCAAAAGGAATTGTTGAACGTCTTGGATAACATAAGCAGGTGTTAAATATTCACTTCCATCTCAATAACATCACTGCCTGAATCTACAAAACTTCAAATTTCCCGACTTTAATAATTAAGTTCGCTTCCTAATAAGACGTCTGTCTTACAGCGTTTTATAAAGGCAAATATAATAAGTAAGTTTTCATGATGGAGTGGGAAAACAGGACTCTGAAGTTCGGCACGTATTTTACATAAAGGGGTTTGTATATTTATGTAATTGGGAAAATATATTCAGCTCATTATTGCGTTGGGGGAGAAATATAATAAGTTTTGGGTCTTTCAATTATGTAAGATAATATAAAGTTAAGAATGTTATTCTATTTTGACTATAAATGTTATGGCTGAAATTATGTATGAAAACGTAAAAGTAATTTATATTGTAAGTTTGCTATAAATAGAATTTTTTTAAACTATTGACGGATATAAAAGTTTTTAGAATAAAACATTGATTTACAATTTAGACTATTTAGAGGATGTCTTAGCAATACAAAATTTCAACCACTATACAACATACAAAGTTACCTACGCCTGTTTCTTATTATAGGGTCATTGTATATATACACAACTGTCCAGTAGCAGTATGAGTAATAATAGGCTTGTTTCAACACATGGTTTGGACGATTTACAAACTGTGCACACAAACAAAGTTTGTTATAGTTACAGGCGGTTATTTTATGCACAGTAATATATTTATGTGCATAGTTTGGAACGGTTGGCAAACCGTCCAAATTGTGTGTTGGAACACCTATTATCAATTCAACAACTACTATGAAAAATAGGTTTTTCATATGAATCAACCATCATGTCACTCTCATTGCAAGCACAGCAAATAATATTGCAGTTTAAACAATTATCTTCATGCAAACATGTCTGTGACAACTGGAAATACTATATCCTATACAATTTACATAATAAATTATTTTTACTCTTAATAAATAGATGCATAAATTGTTAGGATTCATTTGTATTTGAAATATTTCTGAACTTTTATAAAAATAATACAATGGTTTTTCTAACAGTTGATGTTTGTTTAGCTAATGTTGTATGAAGGCTTAACACTAGTTTTCTTAAATTTTATTTTTTTTTAGTTTTTTTTTTAATTTAGTTATTTAACACTCACTGCTGAATATAGGCCTCTTCTAAATTCTTCCATTCTCTCCTGTTCTGTGCTCTTCTTATCTATTGTCTTCCGGTTACTTTCCTGATGTTGTCCTCCTATTGCATGTGGTCTTCCTCTTCTTCGTTGTGTTCTTTGTGGTTCCCAGTGCATTATTTTTTTGTACATCTTACTGAGTTTTGTCTAGAGACGTGCCCCGCTCATCTTCATTTCTGACCCGCAATACGCTCCATGATGTCCGGTACTTTTATTCTTTCTTTAATTTCTAAGTTCCTAATTCAATAAAATTTTTAAGTGATATTTTTAGCATGGTTTTTTCCATTGTGTTATTTGTAACTTGTGAGCGGTTTTCTTTGTGATAGCCATTGTTTCCAGTATACAAGTAGTATACAAGTGTCGTATACTTTCTTTTTTAGCTTTATGGGAATGTTTTTATCTTTGAGTATATAGCTTAACTTGCCAAAGGCGGCCCAGCTAGTTGTATTTGATGTGGTACTTCTGCCTTTTGGTTTTTTTACCAAGTTTAATTGTAGGGCCGAGATAGATGTAGTTTGTAACATTTTCTATTTTTGTATTATCTATAGTGACGTTAATTGAGACTTTGCTCATTATTTTAGTTTTATTTAGATTCATTTTTAGACATACTTGTCGTGATTTTTCCTCAAGCTCCTTTAGCATGGTATTTATTTTTTTGATGTTGTTACTTATTAGTCCTATGTTGTTAGCAAATCTTAGGTGGTTTATAGATTTGCCGTTTATCTTGAACCTTATGTTGTTCTATTGCAGAGATTTAAATGTATTTTTGAGCGCCAGTGTAAAGAGTTTTGGCGACAATGTATCCCCTTGCCTGACTCTTCTGCTTCCGGGTATTTTTTTTTGGGTGAGTTCTTCATCTATTTTGATATGAAAGGTGGCGTCTTCTATTTTTCTGATAATCTTGGAATATCTAAAATCGATTCTGGCTTTATCCATTGCAGAAAAAAAAGCCCAGGTATTGATGCTGTCAAAGGCTTTGTGGTAATCTATGAATGCCAGATGTAATGGTGCATCTATTCTGTTGCCTTTTCTATAATTGATCACAGAGTTTGTAGGTAATCCAGAGTTTCAAAATCCTTTTGAAAACCCACCTGTTTAACTGGCTGATACAAGTCTAATTTATTGGTAAGCCTGTTGGTAATCATTTTTGCAAAGATTTTATATAAAACTGATAAGAGACTTATAGGTCAATAGTTTTCTATGTTAGTGGTATTTTTTTTCTTGTGTATCTGTATCACTTCCGCGTTTTTCTAAGCTTTAAGTGTTTTCCTCTTCAATAGGCATTTGTTTAATAGTATCACAAGTAGTATTAAGAGTGCTTTTTTTTAGTTTTATTATTTTATCTGTTATTTGGTCTTCGTCGGGCGCCATTCTATTTTTGATTCTGCTAAGTGCGTATCTGATTTCAAAAATTGTGATATCTGGTAAATCTTCTGAGCTTACGTTCAGCATGGTTCTGGATGTGATGTTGTAGTTGGACATCGTCAAAGTGTACAATTCCTCATAAATTTTTGTAATAGCTAACGCAATTTATGTTTTATCAGACTTCATATTTCTTTGTTGATCCCGTATTTTGATGATTTGTTGTTTTCCCGCTGCTAGATTTAATTTTAGGATTTTTATGCTTTTGTTGTTCTTGATTGTTTGGAGGATTTGGTTGGTTCTATATGTTTTTAGATCTTTTTGTACTTGCTATTTTACCAGTTTATTTAGGTCATTGTACTTGGCTGTATCTTGATCAATTTTTTCTCTCAATTTTAGTGTATGTTGTGTTAGTTTGGCTTTTCTTTAACTCCGTATTATGCTACCAGTCTTTTTTGTGGCCGTTTTTATACTTAATGTTATCTGTTCCGTTATTTGGTCTATATCTACATTTTGCGAATCTTTAGTTGCTATTAGTTTCAATTTTGTACTTAGTGCCGATTGGTATTTCTCTTGTTTTAGTAGTAGTATGTCTGATGTGGGATAATTAGTTTTCTTTATCAATTTAATTTTCTCTGTTCTTGTATTGAGTTTAAAGTTTGCACGCACTAGTCGGTGGTTGCTTCCGGTGTTAAAATTTTTTAATACGGCAAATTTGTACGTACGTTTTTATTGTTGCATAGTATACAATCAATTTCGTTTAGGGTGTACCATTTGGATGTCTTCAGCTTCATCTTTTCTGTATCTGCTTTTTATAGAAGGTATTTAAGCAGAACAGTTTTTCTCTATCTAGGAAGTTGCTCAGGCTATCCCTTCTTTAGTTTCTAATTTCTAACCTAAAATTTTCTAAGTGTTCGGAATCTTGTGTGTTCTTTTTCCATAGTTTAGCATTGTAGTCTTTTGTTATTATGGTATAAGTAGTGTTATCTTGACGGCGGATGTAATATTTTTGTATAGCAGTTTTTTTCTGTTTGCCTTTGGCTTTTTAATAGATGTTACCAATTCTTAATGACTTTAAAAATTTTGTATATTTTGTGGTCATGGTGCTGCCTATCGGGCGGTTTTATTGTCCAATTTTAATACCCACTTGACAAGGCATTCAGATAAAGATAGTTTTTTTTTCTAAATTTGACCGAACGAAATACCAAAGCTTGTAAAAACTGGGGCATTGAATCAGCCGAGTACATGGATTTTGTTCTCAGGATGGCTCAACCAGTCTGAACATAGAAGGAACAAGCTGGGAAATGATGTCTCATAGTATAGTAGTACCTTGTATAAAACATATAATTCTGCGGTGTACATGAAAGGGAGAAACCAGGAAAAATCATCAATGACAAAGTGATTTTTTAATCTGTTCTAGAATATTTGGCAAAGATATTAATAAACTTGCTTCTTCAAACGTTGATTAAAACCAACCTGCGCACAGCACAGTAGTATACGTACGGTACGCATATGTCTGTATTTGCTTCGTTTTGTTATGTTAGTTTGTTGATGAGATTGCCGCTGCGTAATTACGAAGTGGTACCTTCAACTTACAATAGAAATTTGGTGCAGAATTTGTCTAATGCTTGCGTTGTAGATTGCGTCTGGGTATTTTAACCAAAATAATAAAGTGGATTAATACACAGCGCCGTCGTAGTTGATTTTGATAACAGTAAAGCTTTCTACAGCTACAATACTTCTCTCTTTGTGCATTATAGTTGATGTTGGCACAGCACTTTGTCCTGTTTAAGGTTCTTTACATTGATATATACTTAATTAAACACGAGCACTAAGAAATGGATGTGGTTCCAGATTTTTGCAACACCAACGCTACGGAATGTTGGTAAGGTTTTTTTAGACAGTATGAGTTAACGCACATTACTTTTGTTGTAGAGAATTAGAGAAAAGGAACACGTAAAAAAGATAATGAGGTAATTAGAAAAAACAAGATCTACAACATGATATTAAAAGAAAAAATGAATGGAGAACTGGGTATCATTGAGATAGTTACAGACGGGCAAGCCGGCTTTAGGAAGGAAAAAGGTACTATGGATAATAATCTACACCATATAGTAAAAAAAAACAAAGCAAGGGGGAAAGTATATGCTTTATTTTTAGACCTAGAGGCGGCATTTGATAGTGTTGATAGAAAGAAACTGTAAAAGTGTCTGAGAAAAAAAGGAATTACTAAGCATCTGACAAATGGAAAAAGTGTATAAAGAAATAGCAAGAAGGGTGTGGGTTAACGAAAAAATGAGTGAAAAGGAAAATTGAGAGCTGTCCATTGAGTCCTACTTTGTTAGCAACTTACGTAGCAAATGTAGTAGAAAAACTGAGGTTGACTAAAGCAGGGGTATAGTAGCTGGTAGAAAAAATAATTGCAAAAGCAAAAGGAATAAAAGATATTTAAAAAATATTTTTGAAAGTTAAAGTAAAAAAAAAAAACAAAACATTTGAGACTGTAGACGAATACATTTACCTAGACCATAAAACTCAGGCAGGTTAAAAAATATGGTGTTTAGATAAGCGGGGTAAAAAAAAAAATGAAGAACTGAAAATGAAAATAAAAAAAATATTTGTTTGATAATTATGTAAAAAAAATAAGTTAAGAGTGGAAGCAGGAATAAGAGCAATAAAGTACGGGAAAAGAATAAGACAAAGACAGAATGTAAGAATTTACAAAAATGCATAAAAAAGAAATAAAAGCAAGAAGATAAAAACTAGAGGAGATCAGGGGAAAATATTACAATAGAAATAGTTATGCTAATCAAAAAATTGAAAGAATGAGAGAAACTGGAAAAGAGACATGGCACGAAATTATGGAAAAAGTTATATAGTTTAATCCTTTCTAAATGTACTGGTAAAAAATTAAATCAATTATCAAATTATTTGTAGAAGCAGCGATGAAGGGGAAGTTGCCGTTTTTGTTAAAATACTACAAATCAAGGTAGCGGTCGGTATGCTCTTAAAAGTGTGCAGAATGTGAGGAGAGACTAAGGAAACTATGAAACATATGTTAAAGAGTGTAATAAGATGAGAGAAAAGCAAATGGAAAAAATGAGATATTGAAAGGAGACGAAAGAGGGATAGAATGGATAAGGGCGGCATTTAATAAACAAAAAAATTTGAATTGTGTTAATTAGGGTTATGATTTATTATTTTGAGGAATTATAAAACTATTTGTAAATGTGATGTAATTTTTAAGGCTGAATGGCTTCAAATAATCGTATTAATAGTATTATTATTAATTTTAGAGAAACTAAAATTTTTTGCATCTGCCTCCCCGTCTATTTTTAAAACTTTAACAAATGTTTTCTAAACATAATGTTTTTAAGTTTGTTATTCTCAGTTTTACTTTAAATTTGTATAAACTATTATTCTAAGAGCTGGTGACAAAAAAGTGCAAGAGTTTTGGAAAGTCAAATATTTCCAGATTGGACTGTATTTTGGTCATAGAACTCCTCTGTAGAGTCAGCATGCTAGGTGTCGGAACCCTATCAGTAAGCAGCAAATTGAAATCGTGCTAAGGCGCGCGCGCTCTGTTTGTCGTAATTAATGCTTTTTTATTTCTTGATGTGCGTTTTATCACGACTTCAATTAGCTACCGACTGATTGGGTTCTATAAAAACTATGTTGGACTGTTTGTTTCAAGAATTTTTTAACGTAATTTGACATATTTCTAAATTTCAGTTTGTCCAAATTATTTGCATTGAGTTAGTTCTTGTAACATGTACGCAGCTGTGCTGACGCCGTACGTTCGATTATTAAGTTGTCTCACTGCTTGATTAAGGTTTTGTAATGAATCGACTATACTATTTTCCAAACAATTGTTGGTTACTAATTAAAATTACACCTTTCTTAACGTGCCAGCAACAGGTGTTTTGATAACTACACACGCGTCTTATGACTAAAATTCAGTCCGATCTGAAAATATCAGACTTTTTAAAACTTTTGCTCCTTTTTGTCACTAGCTCTTGGACTATATTTAGACTTAAGAATAAAGGATTATATTATACGTTTTTTGCAGCTAGACGACAAACATCGTTACAAGGTATTTTTGGGCTAGAAAGGCGCCTTGGATGATTTTTTTACATACATCAAATGATTAAGGATCTATTTCTTGTAGTGTTAGATGTTGGCGACCAACATTTGCACTTTACTAACTGCAGCTCTAAAGAGTTCCGTGGATGTTAAAGAAAACCATTGTCTGCGTTGTGTGCATTGTCTAGCGCTTTTTTTTCCATATATTTTTTTCTGCAGAATGAGCTGTAATAAACTGAATCTACGTGCATTTTTTGAAATGTGACTTAAATATTCAAGTTTTCGTTTTAATTTTGCATTCTTTATTTATTTTTTGTTAGTTTTTGTAGCACTTCATTGTTGGGGACATGCTCTTTTTAGGATATTCTGAGTATTTGTCTATATCACCCCATCTCAAATGCTTTCAGTTTTTTTATTGATGCCTCACTCACTGTCCAAGATTCAACCCTATAGAGGAAGACAGAAAATACATGGCTTTTGAAGAGGTTCGACATATTGGTGAATGATGATTTGGCTTTTTTAATGCGTTGTTTGATTAAGGCTAGAAAATATAAGTAACAGAAAAGACAGGAAATAGTTTTGGGTATATATAGTTTTGTATTTTTATTGACCAAACCAGCATAGTTAGCTTTGTCAAGACTGCCAGGAGTTTAAACTCTTATTGGTATGGCTCGAGCAGAAGGTATTTAATTATATTTTTTTTAACTAATTTATAGTGCCATTAGCTATATAAATAAATAATAACAACAGGTTACAGACCTGAGAAAACAATACAACACATTAAAATGTTTAAAAAATTAAATAAATAATTAATTACTAAAATTAATATCACAGTTGCCAAAAGTGGAAATTAAATTTAAAATTAATGACCTCCTGGGTGTCGTCTCTCCACCTTTTTGAGGGTTTTCCCACGCTTCTTTTTGTGCATCTGATATGGCCCTGCCTTGCTGCATGGCCAGCCCATCTTCATTTTAATTGTGCTATTTTCTTACGAACGTTGGTTACTTGGCTTCTTTTTTGTTTTTTTTTTTTTCAGATTTGTTCTCAGATGCTGATTTCCATTTTAGGTTGATAGGAAATTTGACTCCTTGCTATGTTGGTAGTTTGTTTTTTTTTTGCCTGCCTTGGTTTTATGGCCTAGGTAGATGTATTCGTCTACAGTCTCAAATGTTTTGTTTTTGATGGTCACCTGAGTGTTTTTGGAGGTCATTATTTTTGTTTTATTGAGGTTTATCTGTAGTCCGATTTTTATCGATGCTTGGTGGAGTTTTTAAAGTACATTCTGTTGATTTTAATTCCTTGTTGATCCCAGTTTATGGTGTTAAATACCTCCTCTAACGCGGCTATAAACAGTTTCGGAGAGATCCCTCTTGGCGTACTCCTTTACCTATCGGTATTTACTTCGTCTTGGTATCTTTATCAACTTTAACGTGTATAGATACATGTTTGTAGATATACTTAATGAGGTTTGAGTACCTGAAATCGATTCTTCCGTTGCCGAGGGCTTTCAGGATTGCAAACTTTTCTATGGAGTCGAATGCTATTTGGTAGTTGACGAAAGCGATGTGTATATTATATTCAATGCTTTTTTCTATGAAGGTCCTCATTGTCTGCAGTTGATCGGCGGTACTGAATCCCTTTCGACATCCAGTCTGCTTGACTGGTTGGTGGAAGTTAAGTTCTAAACTTTATGTAAAACCACGCTGGACTCGAAATAAATAAATACGGGCGTTGTTCACATGCACAGCTCGAGAAACAAGGTAGCAAGGCATTAAAAAGGAATTTATGAATATTGGAAAAACACTAATTAAAACGATATTTATGGAGTATAGGTACAAGTATATTAATAAATATTAGAAAAGTACAGATATTACATTTATATTTATGAATTATTTTTAGCAACTGCAAATATATTACTATGTTTAAAATCTCACTTTAATGGGGTCTGGATTTAGCAGCCGAGCCTTTTGTTAACGACTAATCGCATGCAGGCTTGCACGTGTTCATTTGCTGATTACGCAGTTTTGTTTTATTACTTTTAGTGTGGCGTGATTTTGAATACAGTTTACTCCATTTGTTATTATTTTTGTAAGGAGTTTATATAAATGTGGTAATAAGTTTATAGAGCGGTAGTACTTAATGTTGTTTTTGTTTCCTTTTTGTGTAGCATATTGACTTCTGCGTTTTGCCAGTTAGTTGGTATTATCTTTTCTATTAAACATTTATTTAGCAACGTCCTTACGCTTTCTTGTAAGTCTTTACCTCCCACTTTCAACATTTTGCTTGTTATCCAATTTTTGCCTGTACATTTTTTGTTCTTCATGTGGTGCTTTAGTTTTTGACGGTTTACTTTAGGGATTTTTTTTGAATTTGTATTTTGCATTTTTGATTTTTGATATTGATAGTTCTGGGTGATGGAGATGTATAGAGTTTTGTAGAAGTCTTGAATTACTATTTTGATTTATTCTCTGTTGCAAACAGTGCAGTTTCTTATTTTGGTATTTTTGTCTTTTGGGATAATTTTGATCTTAGATCCTTAATATTTTTGATGTCTTTGATGGTGTCAGTTATAAGTTTTGTCCTGTGCTCTCTTATGTATTTCCGTATGTTTCTACTTTTGTCTTTGTTTAGTTTTTTTGGTTTTCTATTTTTCTGTTAGTGTTTTCTTTTGTTTCATCAGTTCTTTTGTTTGTGACCTCAATTTGTCAACTCTTTTCTTTTGTTTAGCGCATATTATTTTTGATGCTACTTGTATACTGCTTGTTATGTTTTCAGTGAGTTTATCTATAATCATTTCTTTGAGTGTTTCCTTTTTTCTTAGTTTCTTATTGAGTATGCTTTAAATCTGGTTTTAATTTATGCCAAAAGTCTTGATTGTTGGGTATTTTTGTTTCTTTATTAGTTTGTTTTTCTCATATCTTGTGTTGATGTATATGGTTGTCCTGATTAGTCTATTGGAGTCGAATCGGTTTAATACTGCCACATCTTAGCAGATGATTTTTCTATTTGTAATGACGTAGTCTATTTTATTTTTTACATTGTTATTTGGGCTCTAGGTCTATCTTTTATGTGGGTTGTTTTGAGTTGAAGTCTCTCATTACTATCAAAAATTTTGCGTTTTCCTTTAGTTTTGCTGTTGTTATGTTTTTGTACGTTGATGTACTGGTTGGAGCGTATACTTGTATTATCTGTTGATTATATTTTTTGGTGAGTCGTAAGTGTATATAGATGACTCTAAGTAATATAGTCTGCATTTTAACTATTTGATGTTTCAGTTTTTTGTTTATCAATAGTGTTACTTTTTCTGTTTGGTGGTCACTTCAACCTAACCTAATATCACAACATAACCTAACCTCATATCAAAAATGGCAACAAAGTTGTAATGAGCTACGATGTTTTAAACGACTCAACAACACTAACTGATCAAAAAAATAAATCAAACTATATTAAAATTATTAAAAAACAAGACAAAAACTTGGTTAATAAAAATTTGGATAAAATAGGCTCCACAGAATTGTTCAGAAATGGTCCCGAGACGTATCTGATGTCTGCGTTGTGAATTGTCTCTAGGGCTTTCAAGCGAGATTTTCTGGCGTACACTGCACAACTTTAGTTAATTCTGCACAAAGCCGGGCGTTGAACAACCGCAACAGTACCTTTTTTAACGCACCCTAGTTAATGTTGGCCAAGCACTTGACTACGTTTAAGTATTTTTTGCACTATGTGACCAATTTATCAATATGTGCTCGAAAGGAAAGAGTCCTATCAAGCACAAGCTCTAAGAGCACGTTGTTTTGATACACATTGTTTTTAAAATCCAGTGGGGTCCCGGTGAGGTCTTTTGAAGCGGCAAAAGTTTTTGTTAGAAAATCGAAAAAAAAATTGCCTCTGCTTCTCTATGCAAATTGTCTATAGTAATTTGAAGTTGATATATTATGGCAGGTATGGTATTTTAAGACATGTAGGTTACCAAATCGTCGACGTACAGGCATTTATCTACAGATGTAATCACTGAAGCCGCAATATTGTTTGCTGCAATTGTAAAAAGGGTGATACTAATTGTTTACCTTTTAGCAACACCGTTTTATAGACGTCTTTGAGTTAGCGGTTCTTATATTTACTTTAAACTTGCGTTTGAGTCTGAAAAATTTAAAAAGAAGAGGGGCGTGCAGATTTGCAAAATTTTATAAGGCCAAGTTATGTCATACGCTTTCTCCATGTCAAAAACACCGCTACAAGGTGTTTTCTTGCCAAGAAAGTGTTTTAGATGGATTTTTCTAGGTAGATTAAATGATCAATGGTACTGTGGTTTTGTTTGAAACCCGCCTGATATTAGAAAAAAACCTTGACTTTTCAGCAACCACCTTAGACGGTTGTTGATCATTTTCTGTAAAATTTTACTGATACAACATAAATTGACCTTGGGGTTTTTGCCCGGCTTCAGCCTTTCTCCAATTTTCCGAGTAGACGCCGCTTTCTCATATCAAGTTCTAGATTGCTCGCAACCGCTCCATCAAGCTGAAAGTAGCTGCTGGATAACTTGGTAAGCGACGTTGTCTGGTTCCGGTGAGAAGATGTTATTATTATTATTATTTTTATTATTATGAATATTGTTGATAATATCATTGTTATTATGTTTTATAAAGTTTTATTTAGAAAAAATATGGTAATAAAGTTTTTTTGTTTTTACTGATAGTTATTTATTAATACTTTTGTTTTAAATTTAAACATGAGTTTAATGTTGCTTTTTAGTTTTATCTTTATCTTACCATGCTTTGTAATCACAACTTGCTTTGGGTTTAAACACAATGTACTTTATTTAATTCCCAGTAATTAAATAAAAAATATTTGTTTGAATATAGTGATTGCTAGTTGGATACAGAGATATTAGTTTTACTTGTTTAAAATAAGTAAAACTAATATATAATAAAACTTAATACGCCACTGCATTGAGCATGTCATCAAATACTATTCCAACTAAATTCTGTATAAAACGCTGACTCAAAAATATTTAAATGGTTCTCCTTCAAGATAATGACGTATTGCATACGAAACATATTTACAGATATAATGAGTACAAGGCGGATTTTATCAGTCTGTCTAGTTATAAAGTAATATTCCTTAATTCCATATAGCAAGTACTATTTCAGCAGTTATGATTTAAAGAAACCTCATGACTAGACAATGTAATTAAACTATACATCAAAACAAATTTATTATGTCAATTCAAAAATAATTAAAACCTTTTATCTTTATTGTAAATACTCCATTTAGTAGCTGGTTCGTAGTAAACGGATTGAATTTAAAATAAATATTTGCACTAAATCCCTACACACGTTTATTACTTCTTCTATTTATTGTAATTTTATGGCATAACTTTTATCTCGACCTCTCTATAATGCTAGCTTAAAAAGAGGAAACTTTGTTTAAAGTCCAATAAAAATCTTTAATCGCACAATAAAAATTCTTTCGGTGCATCCAGCTTGAAATTTTTTATTCAGTGGGTCACCGTCCAGACAAAACGTGACTAAGTTAAAACATTTAGTAATGAAGTGTGATAATTTTTTATTTCTAAAACTATAAATATAATAAAATTTATAATATAGGCAATTTTTCTTGAAAACTCGCCCATTAACTAAGCATGTCGTTTGAGGCTTATTTTGCAAAGTAAGGAAAACTTTAAAACTGCTTAAAGAATCTATTTTAACTTTGCATGTACTCCTTTAAAGTTCCAATACATATAATAAAGTATTTTCATCCGGGTATTTCAATTCCGGCATCCCTCCCGGCTCCTCCTTTTAAACAGAATTCGTAATGCGATCTTTATATATAGGTGGGCTTAAGCTATCTGATGTATGTGTGCATGCAAGCGCTGAGAGAATGATGTTATGCTTTCAGTGCCGAAACATGCATACATGTCTTTGCCGCGTAATATATTACATTTATTTATCAGAGAATCGAGTTTGTTTTCTTTTGTGTATATATTTTCTTTTCGTGTTGTTGTTGGTGGTGGTAACGCGTAAAATTGTATTCGTAGCACGTTGCATCTCAGATTGCATTATGTAGGTTTTCTTCGGTTTATAAATATAAGTCAGATATGAGGATTAATTATGTAAATATATTTTATTATAATGGAGAAATATTAGTTCACTATAGATTATTTTTTAATAGATATAGTATGCAAGACGTTTCCAAATAAATAGCATTGTGTACCGTTAACTACATATTAAATGGGAATTATCTAGCAGTTTTACTATGAAGAAAATAGACTAATTTAAACAAATTAACTACTTGTTTAGTGTCATTTGATGAAATTTGTTTTTGTTAACTTTGTTTTGATATTGTGATATTGTGTCTAACTTCCACCCCACCTTTCATTTCATCTTTACCCATATCTATTTTTAAATAAAAGTAAGCTTTTAGTCATCAGTTTTAGTTTTTTTTTTGCAAAAGTTTATGGAGTTATTGAGCTCTAAATACAAATATTATTCTTTTTAATTTTATATCTGCAAAAAATCTGATTGTAATATTTGGTTGATGCATAACTATCCAACTTATTTTTTGTTGTTTAATTAGTTGACATGACATATAATTCATCTTACAATATTAACATACTTGTTTGCAAAGGAACGATCTGTGCAAATAATGAAATGTAGTGTAGTTGCTTCAAATCACGTTGACGGACACAAGGTAGTGCGATCGTGTTTTCTCTTAAATTTTTAGTTGTTATTTATACATTTAACGATATTTATTGTTTATACTGGTAAGTATTTGTTTATTATTGATTTTACTCTATAAATAGAAATAAAAAAAATAAAATTTAGCATTTTTTGATACATTAGCGATATTTATGGTTATACTGTTTACTTTTTGTTTTTTATGATTTTACATTTGAATTATAAATAAATAATAATAATGTATATAATAAATATATATATATATATATATATATATATATATATATATATATATATATATATAAATATATATATATATATATATATATATATATATATATATATATATATATATATATATATATAATATACAATAAATAATAATATAAAATAAAATTTGAATGTTTTATTCAATATTTACAGAAAATGGCTAGTTGGGAAAAATGACTGGCTAGGCTGCTGAACCTTTTTGAGGAAATGACTAATGGGTCAAGCAACAGTGAATCTGAATCTGATGCTAACAGTGTTGAAAATAACAGTTCGTGTAGTAAAGATAATGAATCAACTACAGATGAGGAATATGAAGCACCAGAAGAACTAGAAAATGATGAGACGTGGCATACAAATAGTTGTATTATTGTATTCTTATAGGTGTTGACCTATAAGAAACTTTTCTTTTGATGCAGATACCGCTGGGATTCTTTTGGATATAGACAAAAATGTTTTTCCAATTCAGGTTTTTGAAAATGTATGGGATGACCAAGATTTTATAAATCTACGAATGATTACGGCATAAAACTTTGCAATCAAACACGGCCACATACAAGGCATAGTAGGAAGGCAAATTTCAAAAATACTGATACGATTGAAATAAGAAAGTTTTTAGGTTTGTGTTTGCTTCAGTCCCAGCTAAAATTCTCCAGCATTAGAAAACTTTTTTCCATTGATGCATTACATTACTATCCAGCATTTTTTTCACAAATGTCTGGAAGGAGGTTTAAGCATATTGAGATACTTTTGTGTAGAAGAAAAAAAAATCAAACTACCTTTGAGAATAATAAAAATATTTCTTGATATGCTCATAAAAAAGTTTGAAGCATTGTCATTAGACGAATCTTTGTTATTATTTCAAAGAAAGCTTTCTTTTCACACGTACATAAAAAGCAAAAAGGCAAAATACGAAATTAAATTGTACGAATTTTGTTCAGCCCAAGGTTTTGTTTTGAACATAATGAAATATACAAAGGTCATCGAGATAACGATGAAAACATGACAACTATTGAATGTCTTGTGATGCGATTGATGCAGTCATATTTAATTTAATTAAAATATTAATAAAAAAAAAGAACTATCATTTGTTCATGGATAACTATTACAACAGTCTACCATTATCTAACAAATTACTTAGCAAAAAGACATATGTGACAGAAACTCTTTGTGTAAATAGAAAAGGTCTGCCGCAAGAAATAACACATCGTAAGCTTTGATGAGGAGAACATGTATGGCGACTGCAAAATCAGACATACGTGTCTAAATAGAAAGATAAACGGGATGTGCTAGGTCTAACAACAGCTTACCACCCAAGTATGATAAACACAGCTAACCGGCGACAACAGAAAAAAGAAAACCAATTGAAATAGTGAATTATAATCCGAATATGTCAGGAGTTGACAGAGCAGATCAGATAATGTTCTATTATTCCTATCCACGAAAAACAATTTTTCATCTACTGGATGTAGCAGTGTGGAATTCTTACTACATATTTAAAGAAAAGACAGGATGAAGTTTATAGAATACAGGGAGGCAATCATACGATCTTTAACTGGTATAGATTATAAACAGGATGGAAGGTCTATAGTTCAATTTAAACGTGCCCGTATTCAAACCAATGAAATCTACAACAATAGAACACAGCATTTTCTTGAGATAATTTCTCCTCCTGAAAATTATCAGCAGAAAACATATTTTCAGCGTTGTATACAATGTTATAAACAAGGAATAAGGAACGAAACATTATATTGCTGCAAGAATTGCAAGTCGAAACCTGCTCCATGCTTTGAAACATGGCATACCGAAAATAATCTGTAATAACTATAAAATTATAATAATTTTTTTTGTCATTTATTTATTTTTGTTTGATTATGAACTAACATTTCGTGTAAAACTCCCAAAAATACTTTGTTGCACACAGAAAATGCTTGTTTAAGTAATTAAACTTGTCATTTACGTTTTTAAATTTTTGTTGTTATATCCGCCATTATCCAATTACTTAGTGACTAGAGTCCGCTGGCGCCATGACGGTTATATTCGCAAAAGAAAAAGAGTAAAACTACACTTCTAATATTCTAAAAATTACAAAAACATATAGTGTCAATTTTTGTTATTGGCATTTATAAAGGCCATCTAACTTTTGGAATTTAAATTGGCTATAAATTAAAAAAAAAACTAATGAATTTTTTTTCAAAATTATGAGTATTTAAAAGATTAGACATTTTCAATTAAGAATGAAACACAACATCATTTAAATGACTGCCGCCTGGCTTGATATTGATAGATAATAATGCTTATCTTTTGGCCAAAAGATCTTTAGCCTATTGAGCAAACTGAAAACGCATTGGATGGTTATGAAGCTTTATGTAGGCTTTTAAACCGAGGTTTTTTTGCAAAAATTCTGTTCAGAGAAGTGCGAGAAATGTTCAGTTCCTGAGAACAATGACGAGTTGATAGTGATGCATGTTCACGCACACTCTGAGCAACAAAATTAATTTTTTTAGCCATCCACTAACGATCCAGTCAAAATTTTCTTCATTAATTGGTTTACAAACAAGGCACTTCTTTTCTATCAAATTTGTTTCGTAAATTTCTTAACGTTTGAGTAAAAGACACTTTGGAAGTAAGTTTTCATTATTTTTCAACTTTATTCAAGTGTAAAACGTTTTTTTTTTGCAAACGTCAAACATAAAACTAAATTTTTGTCAACTCATAAATGTCACTATATTTTTGAAAAACAATATAAACGGTAGTTCAAATTTCAAAAGTTACATGGCCCACTGTTACAATTATTAGCCTTGTCGGAATGTTTGATTAGTCTTTTTCTAGAAACTATCCATCTCAGTTCTTTTAAGAACGCTGTAGTAGTTAGGTCTATTGCTAATTTTATGTGTACTGTCTTGGTGACCAGCCAAATAAATATCAATACATAACATTTTACATTTTTTTGGATTGCAGTTTGCCTTTTTTGTTGAAATGGGCCCCAATAATCCACTTTTGTTTTAAAAAACGGACATGTAAGTATTTATTTATTTATTCAATTTCTTTTTTACCTTTTGGTGTAAGGCGTATGATTTTCTCAATTTTTTTCTATCTTTTGCTATCTCATTTATTTCTTACCAAGTGTTTCCTTTTATTGTAGCCTCATTACTGCGCTGTTTTCTGGGTCTTCTTTTTTTTGCTTTCCTGTTACTCTTGTCTTATAAATTTTCTTAGTGTTTCTTTTTTTGCTCATTCTTCTTATATGTCTATACTATCTCATTTGATCTTCCGTAAATGTTTCTTGTATTGGTTTTATATTTAAATTTGTTCTGTATATCTTGTTTCTAATTTTATATTTTTTTGTATTGTTTTTGATCTTCCTAAGAAATCTCATCTCTATAGCATTTATTGTTTCTATTTATTTTTCTGACAATGTCCATGTTTTACTACTATATTTTAATGATGGTCTGATTACATTTTTACAATTTCTGATTTAGTGGTTTTTGTTATATCTATTTTGTCAAAGAAAGTGTTTTTTATTATGTTTTATATATTTGCTGTTTTTCCTATTTTGTTCTCTATCTCTTTGTATAGTTTTTTGTTGTTTTGTATTATTGTTCCTAGGTATCTGTATTGTTTGACCTATTCTATTATTCTTCCTTTTATTCTTATTTCGTGATTCAGTTTTTCATTTGCAATCTTCAATTTTTTTTATACAATTTATTTTTATGTTTATTTTCTTTAGTTGCTTTTTTATTATTTCTTTGTTGCGTAGCTCTTCTACTGTCTCAGCAATCACTGCCATATCGTTTGCAAATAGCAGTTTTGATATTTTTGTTATTTTCATTTATTTGTGTGTGTTTTATTGTCTTGTCTAGCACAATTAAGAAGAGCAATGCGTTTAACACCTATCCTTGCTTCACCTCCTCCTTTGTTTGGAATTCTTTTGATTCCTCCTTATTCATTCTGACTATTTTTTTGTTTTGTTTTTGTTTTTGTTTTCTGTGTACATGTTTTTAATTACGTTTATTTTATTTTTTTTTCAATTCCTCTCTCTTCTAGTTCTTTTTATATGACCTCTTTCTTGATACTGTCAAATGCATTTACAAAGTCAACAAAGCATACGTGCATTACTCATTTTTTTTATCATCTTCTCACTTAGCTGTTTTATTATAATTATTAGATCCTGTGTGCTTCTCCCTCTACTAAATTCACATTGACTGTCCTCTATTGTCGTTTCTAGTTTGTCCCTCATTCTTTTTTCAATAATTCTAGTAAATATTTTGCTTGGTATGCTTGTTAGTGTGATTTCTCTATAGTGTCCACATTTTCTGTCATTTTCTTTTTTGTGTATGCTTAGAATTATTCTTTTATTCTATTCTCTTGGCGTTTTCCCATTTCTGATTATGTCGTTTATTAATTCCGTTATTTTTGCAATTCTCTCATCTCTCATGTATTTTATCATTTCCGGCATTATTTCATCTGCCTTCCCGTTTTTTAATTTCTTAATTGTTTCTATTACTTTGTCTGTTTTGATTTTATCTATTTCTTTCGTTATTTTCTCCTGTAGCACTTATTCATTTTTTCTTGTTTTGTTTTCTTCTGCTTTTTGTTCTGTTAGTTCTTGGAAGTATTGCCTCCATCTTTTAATTGTCTTATGTTCTTCAGTTATTTTATTATTTTGTCATTTTTATCTTTCATGTTTATCATATTGTGTTCTTTCTTTTGTTTTAGATGTTTTAACGATCCGTAGAATAGTTTTTGGTTTTGGTTGAAGCTTTCATTCATTTCTTTTCCAAATGTTGTCCATGATTTTATCTTTGCTTTTTTTATTATTTTGTTTCATTTTTATTTTCTTTGTATTTTTCGTAGTCTTTTTTTTTTGGTTTGTAAGTTTTTTTTTTCTTTTTTCTTTTTTGTCTCTTATCTCTTATATATGGATATGCAGGTATTACTCTTAAATCGAAAACACTTGGTAAAGTTTTGCAGTATGCTTTTTACTATGTTTTTGGTATCTAATAACCAGTATACTTCTGATTGAAATGCAGTTTTTTTATTCTCGTCTTGTATTACCAATTTTGTAAAAGAATGCTTTGATGGTTTTACTATTGGAATTTTTTTATTATAGAGTAATGAAGCATATTATAATTTTGCCTCTACACGCAAAAGCCTATTGTCATTAATAAGCGGATTAAAGCATAACAGCTTATTTTGCTTATTAATATCCTTTCTTTCTGGCAATGAAAAATTATTTTAATTAATAGAGTCTTGGCTTTTTGTATTGTCATCCGTTGACAGTACAACGTTCAACAATCTTAGGTTTAAGTTTTGATTGGCATCTGTTGATGAATCTTAAACGCCACTCCGTGATTCTGAAGAGACTGGTGAATAAAAAATATCTTTTAAACCATTCCAAACCGGCATTGGATTTGTTTGTAGTATTAATAATTTCCAGGTATGTATGTATGTATGTATGTATGTATGTATAAAAGTATTTGTAGTTAACTTTGGACAAAAGTAGCAGATTGGTTTTACAAAGGAACTGAGGCCCATGTCATCATAGGTTCAATTTTTTTAGTTTTTTAACAGTAGTTCCCCGGGATATAAAATACGCTGCGTTTTTGTTTGTGTTTACATGGCGCTAATCTTAACTTTTGGATATTGACTGAATTTTGCCGATGTCATTAGGAACAAAGGTTTTTCATTTGTTTGTTGCATTTATACCATAGAACGTGTAGAAAAATATGTATATCTAGGAACAGTCATAAACAAAAAATGAGACCATGCGGTTGAAATACGCAGCAGAATAGAAAAGGTGCGAGCAGCGTTCAACAAAATGCGAATCATTTTCTGTGGCAACGACTTAAGTCTTGATCTCAAAGTGCGAATGGTGAGGTGCTATGTATTCTCTGTGCTGCTCTATGGGGCGGAGGCATGGACACTAACAGATGCAACAATGAAGAAGTTAGACGCTTTTGAGATGTGGATTTACCGCCGTATCTTACGAATATCATACACACAGCACATAAACAAGGAGGAAGTGCTCAGAAGAATGAAAAAGCTAAAGGAAGTATCAATAACATACTACAAGGCAAAGTGGATGGTAAAAGAGGGCCAGGCCAAAGAAGACACTCGTGGCTCAAAAACCTACGTCAATGGTTCGGTCTCACATCTATTGAATTATTCCGACAAGCTGCTAATAAAGTCAGAATTGATGATGATTGCCAACGTCCGCAACGGATAAGGCACAACAAGAAGAAGATTTGTACCAAAAGGTATCCACTTTGGTGTTTTATTGGACTCTCAACGTATTTATTATGTTTGACCAAAGTGATATTGTTGGTTTGCCTGAGAAATAGTCCAGCAGCACTTTTTTGGTGTTGCTTATTTATGGAGTACTAGTCAGGTCTTATTTAGTATTATTGTAACTTTTTTTTTAATCTTGCTTAAGTCGTCAATATTCTTGGCTTTGGTAATATTGTCATCTACGTAGAAATCTTCATTAATAACTTGTGCAGCTGTGGGGTATTTATCCTTGTTTTTTTAGCTAATATGTTAATTTATTTAGTCAATATGTTTGAACTATTGCCTCTATTTTGTTTTGCCATAATGTTTGTTGGTAAGTTGCATCATCTTTCCGAACTTTTGTGGATACATTTTCTGTCTGCTGGTATTACATATATATTTGTTCTAAATTGACCTAAAATGTTAAATAAATCGTCTTGGATTGTACTGGACCAATTCTTAAAATATTGATTAAACATTTTCCATTTGTTGTTTTCATAGAAGCGTCAAATACTACCCGTAAAATAATAGGTTTGGCTACCTTCATTTATGATAGCATGGTGGGGTAGGTAATTATATTATTTTTTTTACATTCTATTGGTTCTATTATTTGCAAGTGATTGATATTCTGAGATAAAGTTGGTAAACTTTGTTTTTAAGTCTGTATCTTTTAGTAGTTTTTGTTCTAATGAATAGAAGTAATAAAATCTTTTTGAAGCTAGTTGATTTGATCTAGTGTACGCTGGTTGGTGTTTTTGAATTTGTTTTTGCAAATTCTTTCATCTAGTGAGCGTAGCTTTCTTGACGGAAGTTCTTCTATTTCTTAAAACTTTAATAACCGATTGTCTAACTTTACATTGCATATGTAACATTTTATTAATACTCATATGCTTTGGCGTGGTTTCTGATATAATATATTTTAGCGATGTTTTTTGAAACAACACCTTATTGTTTGTGGTACATACTTCTCCTACGCATAATAGCTTGTAGAATATATATTTGCCACAATTTGTTGAATTTGTGGAATCTTGGTCTACAAGGTCTAAGAGTCTACAACCCCACCGAGCCCTAAGTATCAAGCGATTACTTCTGGTTCGTTTTCTAGTTTCCTATGCTCTCCATCATGCTTTCAGGTTTTCCACATAAGGGATAAATCCTTATTTTAAGAGCTGAAGGCTATGTTTAAGGACATGACGTAATTATTGACCGCGTTGTATACGTGGTCGATGGATACCACCCTTTTTTGCATGCGGGTTTTTGAGTTGCAATTGCTTACTGCAAAAGTAACAATGTGTTTTAATACATTTTTTAGTTAGGATTCTAAAAAAAATTATAATATGCCATAAGCAGTGCTGCTAACCTTACCGATATTTTTGGTAGTTTTACTGTTTTTGCGAAAAAAAGTCTCGAATAAATAAATTATTACTGTTATCTCTCTAAATACAGTGCAGTAGATATAACAAACAGAACCTCAGGCTCCTGGACAGTCCGATTTCCGTAAGGATAGCTTGAAGGGGGCATTGGGTGAGCGAATTAAACAAATTAAAATAAACAAATTAATATAGGTTAGAATCTCTACATAAACAATAAAGATATTCAATCATCTTCTCTTCGCTGAAGCAGAACACATTATAACTGACGATCAAATCGCTAAGACCGTATAGTAGCTCAATGCAAAATACCGCTTGAAACGCAAAGTTTTAAAACAAATTGCGAGTTCGAGCCTCGGCATTTATTCTTATTTTTATTGTCTATTTAATAATAAAATAAATAAAATAAATTAGAAAATGGCAAATACACGCCAAACAGCAAAAAATAAAGAAAAAGAATATGCAATTGAAGGACTGGCCGAGACGATAAATGACCTAAAAGAATCAATTGAATTTATGTCTACGAAATTCGACGATTTGATGAAACAAAATAAAGAAATTATAGATGAATTAAAAAATGTAAAACAAGATAATCAAGAAGTGAAAAATAAAATGACAACAATGGAAATCAAAATAAATGATATAGAACAAGAAAAAATCAAAAACAATCTAATATTTAAAGGAATTGATATACAAGATAAAAATGAAAATGCTATGGAAATAATAACTAAAATAACACATGGAATGGGAATGAAAATTAATAAAAATGATATAAAAACTGCTACCGAAAACTAAACGATAAACAGCCAGGAGATATCGTTGTTGAGATGAGAACTGAAGATCTAAAAAAACAAATTATAGAAAAAAGAAAAGAAATTAAAACCATCAAAATTGAAGATTGTGAACTAAAAGGAAAGAAAAATAAAATAATAACATTTACATAAATGAACAACTTACTAACTACATCAGCAAAGTATATTACGAATGTGGACAATTAAAAACAACAAAAGCATACAAATACATATGGACAAAAAATGGAAAAATCTTTGTTAGAAAATCTGAAAATGATAAGATCTTACATATTCATTGTCTAGAAGATATAAAAAAACTAAAACAATAAAAACCAAAATAAATAATATACATTACACTATATAAACAATCACCCATCCAAAATGAACTCTTTAACATTATATTTTCACAATATTAGAAGCGTTAAACAAAAACTAATCGAACTAGAAATTATCCACAAGTTATATAATGAACCATCAATAATATCGATAGCAGAAACATGGCTATATGAAGATCAGGAAAACTACTATGAATTAAAAACTACAACAGCGTACAAAACTCAAGAAAAACGAAAGAAGGATGTGTAAACATGTATATTAAGAAAAATATAAAATATAAAATAATAACTAACAAAACAATTAACTTTGTAGAATTAATTACAATATTTCTAACAGAGCTAATCATATACATAACATCAATCTATAAGCCACCAGAAATAACAAATACAGAACTACTAAATGTTCTTGAAAACAATATACTTAACACAAAAAAAACACACATTATCATGGGAGATATGAATATAAATCTAGCAAAAAACTCAAATAAAACCAACACATATAACATGATGATAAAAGAACAAGGATATCAATTAATGAATACGGCTGATAGTACAAGAACAAGCAAAAATAACAAAATATCAATAATAGACCATATAATAACAAATAAACCTGTACTAATGGAAAGTTTTGAAATAAAATATGCTCCATACTCTGACCACCATGCAATAATGACCACATGGAACATCAAAGAGATAAAAAATGAATATAAAATAACAAAAAAATATAAAATAATTTACGTTAATATTAAAGAATCATTTGCTAAACATATTAGAGAAAAACAAATTAAAACTTTTGATACATTAATTGAAATAATGACTAAACTAATAGAAAATAACACCAGAGAAGTAAAACTTAAATATAAACAAGGAAATGATTGGATAATACCGAAATACTAAACGACATTAAGAAGAGAAATGATTTATATAAAAGATATAAACAAAATCAAACAAACGCTATAATCAAACAAAACTACATTTCAATGAAAAATTACGTTGATAAAAAGGTAAATGAAAAGAAAAAAATGTACTATCAGAATAGAATAGAACGTGTACAAGATAATCCAAAAAAAAAACATGGAATGAAATAAACCAAATTATAAAAAATTAAAAAAACAAGCAAAGATATATCAACAATCACCGACGAAAATAGAACAATACTCACAAATCCTGAAGACATATGCAATACAATTAATATATATTTTGCAAACATTGGAAATAAACCTTGCAAACAAAAAACCAAATAATTCCACATTACTCAAAACAATTACATTACAAAAGAATATAGACTCAAACGTAACATTTAACTCAACGACGAACGTAGAAATTGAAAACATTATAAACAAACTTAAAGATGGAAAAGCACCTGGAAAAAATATAATAACATCAGAAGTTATTAAAACTGTAAAAAATGAGTTGATACCGCTACTAACTAAATTAATCAACAATACAATATTACAAGGATCCAGAATGTCTAAAACCAACTGTTATTATACCTATATTAAAAAAAGGAAACAAACATCTACCGGAAACCTATAGGCCTATTGCATTACTCTCTATTGTAGCCAAGATAGTCGATAAAATAATTTATGAACGAATATTAAAACATGTAGAATCACATAATATTATAAACACTCGGCAATACGCATTCCAAAAACAAACCGGTACAGGCTCTGCACTGACATAATGCACAACGTCAACAATGCACTTGATGTAAGAAAAGAAAGTCTTACAGTATTTATAGACATGCAGAAAGCGTTTGATACTGTATGTAAACAAAAACTATTTAAAAAACTAGAAAAAAATGGGAATTCGAAAAAACGAACTAAATCTAATTCAAACCTATTTAAAACAAAGAACCTTACAAACAAAAATTAAAAATACACTGAGTGCAGTAAAATATAGTGATTACGGTATACTACAAGGTGGTGTGCTTGCACAACTTCTATATATTTTGTATATTAACGACATATTTGAGTTAAAACTAAACGGAAAACTATATATATATATACGCAGACGACACAACTCTAGTACATACAGAAATAAACAAAACAAAACTGCAACACGAAGTACAAGAAGACTTAAATAAAATTAATGACTGGTATAATAAAAACCTGTTAACAATTAATGAACATAAAACAAATTTTATGTTAATATCACGAAAAAAAAGAAATAACAACATCTTGCTATCTATAAATAACAAACAATTATGCGAAGTCTCACATACAAAATATCTTGAAATTACAATTACCAATAACTTAAAGTGGGACAAACACATACAAAACCTTATAAGAAAGAACACAATAGCTATAGGAGCTCTATACAAACTGAGCAACCTAACTACACAAAAAACAAGAAACATTATCTATAATGCTATCTTTAGCTCACAAACTAATTACATGATGACCGTATGGTCACAAACCAACTTAAGAAACATAGACAAGCTACAACGACAACAAAACAAGGCAATAAAAACACTATATCAAATGGACAAACTAACACCTACAAATGAAATTCACAAAAAAACAAACAAACTTACAATAAATAACAAAATCTCACAACAATGTATTATCTTAATAAAAACGATAAAGATACAACTTGGTCTAACTAAAACAGAATTAAAACTAACAACTAGAAAAGAAATTCATACACACAACACACAAAGAAAAGTACATTTAAACATGGAAGTAAACCGAACAACATCAAAAAACCAAAGTATAACTGTCAAAGGCATTAAAGAATTCAATAATATATAAGAAGAAATTAAAAAAATATGCAACATAAATCATTTTAAAATGAAACTAAAAGAATATCTGATGAAAAAACAAATATAAAAGTTAAAACTACTAACACACATCATAACACCACACAATAAGAAAAAATAAATAATTTTCAATACCAGGCCCCAAGATTCCTTACGGATGGATGGCGGTACTGCAGGAATGTTATATTTATATGAAAACCTTTTTTTTAACAATTTTGTATATATATATATATATGTATGTATAAATAATTTTAATAAATGTATTTAAATTATAAAAAAAAAAAAATTGTCTACCAATCTACTGATTTGATCACAAATTTGCCGAAATATCGAATTTATGTGCTAGTATTGCAAACTATCGGTCGGCGCTTGTAAGAATGAATAATACTTACTTAAGTTAAGAATAATAAAGTACATAGACATTCAGGTTATAGAGATACTTTTAAAATTACTAAGCTTGCTTGCACAAAGATAAAAAAAGTCTTAAGGGTGTAAAAATAAAGTGCATTGACATATTTTTAAGCTGTTTTAGGTCTTTCACAGAAGATTGCACTTGTTGCGTTGTGGAAACCCGCATTGACATAGGAAATATAGGATTTTCTGTGTGGCTGCAAAAGCTTTTGCTGTATATAGATAGAAAAAAAAAAAAAAAAACTCTAGATAGTCAGGGTCCCAATCTTAAACTTTAAAAGCTTGGGCATTTATTCTATAAACTATATTGGTCAAATTCTGAGCAAATAATAAAAAACTTCTACTGAAAGATGTGATTTGGAAAAAAAGTTATAAACTAAACAAAAAAAGAATTAGATTGATAGCTGAAGAAAAATTAGAAAAGGCACTTAAAGATGATCAAATAAAGTGAAAGACAGATGTTAATGTTAAATAAAGAAAACAACGGACGTTTTAGAATAGATGCAAAAAACATTTTAGAAAAATCTAAACAACACTAGGCAACAGAAGATTAAAGTCAAAACAAAAAAAAAAAGTTTAAAAACCTAAAATGAAGAACATGCTTAAATTCAAAGTAACATCTGAAAACATTAAGAAAAATTTAGTATTATCAAGATTAGTAGGTTAGTTGGTTAGTTTTTTTTTTTTGGCGTGTATTTGTGCATGGGCATTGCATTGTTATAGCCATATTATAATAATATTATAGTAAATAATAATATTATTCGGGGCTATTCTCCATGCACATTGCTAAAAGTAAGCAAGATATGCTAGCTAAAGATTTTTGTGTTACTTACTTTACAAGATTTTTTATTATTTACGTTGTTTACGCAAGCAAGGGCGCTAAAATCCATTGCAGCCTTCTAAAAAAGAATATAATTTTCTAATAAAATATATTTTTTTAAGATTGTTTAATTTGAATAATAAATTTAAAAAAAATAAAAATAAAAAAAAATGTAAAAAATATGGTTTCTAAATTTTTTGATAGACAAAAAAAAATTGAATCGTCAAAATTTTCAAGATTTTCAAAATAAAAAAAATTGTTGTTTTTGTTACATATCTTGCTTGATAACAAGATTACTATTTAGCAATATCCATAGAGAATTAGACGGAATATCAAATAAATTAAATTATCAGATTATAAATATAAGTATTATATGCATTATCTATACTTATTCTTTATTAAAATTAATAATTATTTTTATTGCATACGTAAATAATAATGTTAAATCAATTAGTAGTAACAGAAACGGAACGAACACTACAAAACACGCATCCAAATGCAACATCTCTCTTCAGGAGGTTGTCTCACAAGCGCTCCCAGATTTCGGTAACCTCATCTTAACCAGAAAAACTGATCCTTCAAATAGGGGACTGAATTTAGAGATTCCTGGTGTAACGCTAACCAGTACACTACCTGGGAGGTATAGATTAGTAGCTTGACTAATCTTTATAATACTGAACTTAAACATCAAAACAGAGATAACAAAGCAATCGATTAGCTTGCATTATTAAAAAATAAAAAAGAAAATGAACTAAATAGTTGACTTAAAAATAGAAAATAGACAAACTAATAATCTAATTATGTTAATGGCAATTCAGAAAAAGAACTAGGAAATTACTTACTTACACTAGAAAAAAACATAGGAAATCAATACAAAAAAATAATAGTAGCAGATGAAACCAGACTTTGGAGATATAAAAAAATTAAGCCAAAACAGTGGTTATCTATGATTTTTGAGCTTTGCTGCAAAGTACTGAGCTGTCTTTTCAGAGACGGATTTGGTGAAAAACGTACAATTTTGTAATTTTTTTTAACTTCATTGCTTTTAGACTTCTTAGTAAGCTTTTTGCATTGCAGACCCTTGTTTTCAAATAATTCCTCTACTAAATATGAGTATTCTAATCAAAATAAGATGTTAACTATAGTATATTTAATTGCGTTGACAATTACATTGCTGCATTCTTTATGTGGGGGAGGTTAATAATAAAAATACTAGTTATACTTTATCTCTCTCTTTATGAGAAGACCAAAAAAACTTAATCATGCATCTAAACGTACATGTTTGAAGATTCGATCACATCATACCTGCTATACAAAATTTTATTTTGTCAAACATGACAAATATAATAATTTTGCAATTTTTGCAAAACATTTTAATCAGCTTGATGAAACGAGTTACAATAATTTTCACGCATACATTGTAATATTATTGATGAATCTGTCTGCAGCAGCTTCTACATGTTGTATTTTTAATTAGAGTTTTACGATCACATACCCAAGCGTTAGTAATCAAAAAATTAAATTATTTTTTTCTCTGCAAATGTTATTTGTATCTGAATTAAAAAAAAGTGACAGATCCAACCTTTTGATAACAAACAGTTGGGTAGGTAGATTACCCACATCAGTAATTACAAGCAAATAGTTCTAACTGAAATGTCTTGCCTATCCATCCAAATGTTAGTAACTCAGAAATTAGATAACTGTCTTCTTTGCAAATGTTATTTGAATCTAAATTACGGAAGAAAAGTGACAATCTACAAAAGTTTGATTATTTTATCTGAAAACGGTCAAAGGAGCTATCTGGTACACAGATGGGACCAAAGACCAAAAAGGCACCGGGGCTGGAATTTACGAAGACAACACCAACAAAAGGAAACTTTGCTATCTCTGGGTCAATATTCTTTGACGTTTTAGGCAGAGGTAGCTGCCATCAAGTGGTGCACCAGAGACATGCCCTGCAATCGCCAGTAATAAAATCCAAATTGGTTATGACATGCATACATAGTCTGGAAACAGTAACTACAACTTTTTCACTTGTTTGGATACCCAAAGACTCGGAGATAAAAGGAAATCTCTGGGCACATCAACTTGCCAAACAAAGAATACAGGGGACATTTACTGGACCAGAATTTGCAATTGGGATTGTATACTAGACCGGAAATGCAATAATTCGCAGCAAACTTGAGGCGGAGCACAACAACTTGTGGAAAAACTGTAAGCGATTGACACGTTCAAGAATATTCTTAGCAGGACCATCGTATGATACCAAAACAATGGTAATACAGATGAGTCGTATTAGATTCCAAAGGCTCACAGCATTGATAACCGAACACTGTAGACGCCTAGCCATTTTATTGGCAAACACAACTTAAACAAAGACTTGCTATAAACAACCAACTGGCTATAGGTACTGGACTTCATTGAGAAGACGTAGTGCAAGGAGCGCCAACCAAACCACCCCAAGGTAAGAAAGGTAAAAGGTGGGTTTTTTAGTCAGTAAAAATCTGACTTGTTTTTTCCCTTCCTACGCAAATACAAGTATTTGATGCTCAGTTTACACTTATTGAAGAAATATTGACAAAGGTCTAAGAACTTAAATACAGTTTTCTGGGTGTGCGTTTCTAAAAACGGATAAAACTTTTATTTATTATTGCTTAATACTATTGTCTTTAACATTAAACTGCGCAATAGTCAATCACAAAGATATGCCTAACAGCAACAAATGCGGCAATTGAAATCTACCCACCCAACTAACCTAAACTGAGCAGTGGTCAATTATAGTACGTATCCACATTTTTTTTTCAACAAATTACTTTTGGTGGCGGATTTATATAAAAAAGAACTAAAACTTACCAAAAATCTTAATTGACGTGCTCCTAATGTTTGATACGAGAAACAAGAAACCTGCAACGATGGGTATTGAAAAAGCTTTTACGCTCTAAGAGTTTGAAAGATAGTAAAAATGTTTTAATGACTTAACTTGCTCAAAGCTGTATATCATAAAATTATTTGTTTTTCTTAATAATGGTAATAATTGTGAAACGGAAAAATAACTGTCAAACAAGAAATCAGCAACAAACTACGGTGCCAAACAGCAGGTTGAACTCTACACCACGGATTCACACACTGACATAAAACTTGTTGTAAAACTTCTTGCCCTTGTCATTCATAGCAATAATGTATATAATATTTACAAAGGTCAGTAAATTTAAAACAAGCCAAAACCACGTCGACATGTTAAGATTACTGCAAACAAGTGTTGTAGTATTATTTTGTGCTTACTATAGAACTGAGACACAACAATTAACTTGAGGCTATACATGGGCGTAACTACAGGACATTTGTTGCTACCCCACACCAAATACCAAAAAAAAAACTGTCTATCTACCAACTCTACCATTTTGGTGCATATGCCAAACATACCAGAAAAAACACTGATTTTAGTCAACATTATTTTGGTACCTGACCAAATGACATCAGACATGAAATCTATCAAGACAAAATATTCTACTTATTGATTACGCTATTTTAATTCTTATTCCAGAACCGATTTCTTTTAACAAACAATTTGACAAGGAATATCAAGTTGGACAAACCAAGAAGTCAAAACATTTATCTTTCAAATGCGCCATTTTAATTTCTATCTTAAACATTTTTTTTTTAATAAACAAATTGAAAAATGTCAGCTTAAACGTAACCAAGATGCAATACTGACTTAAAGCAACATAATATGAACCAGCCATGAATTTTATTGTTGAATTAAGTTCCGACTGCGCCTTTTATGTGATTTCTTTTAAAGAAATTTATTAACACTATAACGGCATCATTCTGTGAACACAGCATATAACAACCTTTACATCTTTACAATAGCTACTATAAATTCTTGAAGCATAAAAAGAATGTAACGTCTAGCACCTTGCTTTTTGTACTAATGAGACACAATAACAGGGTGGATTGTTAACAAACAAGGTCTCGGCTTTATTTTTAAAACAAAAAAGACTAAACAAGACTTACAAGTCATTTTTTTCAATTAATTAATATTCTCCTCAAGTTACTTTAAGACAACAAATACTGTGTTTAACATAATTGTTTACTGACCAGATCATTTGCAGGACAGAAGTAAAATTCAACAAATTTTTCTACAAACCACATAAGAACTTGAATTACGATTTGAAAATTTTAATAAAGGGTTTGCTATATTAATCGATTGTTGCAACAAAGTAACTTAATATAATACTTTTAAAAAAATATTAAAGACAACGGGGCAATTTTTTGATTTTGCTCAAATTGTACACATGTTTGGGGTACCAGAATATGACGATTCCTAAAATTTTAGATCTCTAGGTGTAATACAGTGTAAACGGCGGACATTTTAATTTTTTAGGAATATTTTGTCATTTTTCAGTTTTAGTGCTGTAAATAAACAAAAAAATAGTCATAAATTATATTCAAAAGAGTGTATCTTATAGGAAATTATCCATAGAACACGATAACGTTCTTGGTTTTCCGAAATTTTCCGCGAAAAATAGGAAAAATACTATTTTTTTGAAAATTCAATTTCTTTGATTCCGCTACACCTGGAGACTTAAAATTTGAATATGATACTACTGAAACTGGATTTGCTTGCCCTATGGTGAAATATAACACATAATTGCTAAAAATGGGTTATTTTTAAGGGATTTTTCGTAATAATGTAATTTATTGTATTAAATAATAATTTTTTTATCAACTGTTATTATTATATATATATGAATATATTTTAATTACCGAATGTTTAAAAATATTATAAAATATTTTTTAATTTTTTAATTAATTTAAACTACAACTGAGACCGATAATTAATATACAACTATTGTAATAAAACTACTATATGTTTCTGAAATTATTGGCGTTTCGGATACGTTAATTAAATGTGAACTTAGGAATCCAGCACCTGAGTGCTTAGTTTGTAAATATGTAAAATGATCATTACGTGTACTACATAATAATTTATAGTCATTTTACATTATCGCTGTATGGACCAGACCAGCAAAATATGAAATTATGCGATGCATCTCGTATAACTAGGACTAGATGCATAATAACTTATTCCGTCTAATCTTATTCGTGAACCTAAATCGACCTTTAACCACTGCACCACAGTGGAAAACATCCTTCGTTGTTTTCCCCCGTGATATTTGTCACGAACATTCCGCCCCCAATAAATCATACCCATACGTGAATACGTCGTGCGGCAAGAAAATAGAACTTCACTTATTTACTGCTTTTGATGACGCACAGGGATTAACAAAAATAAAGAGAACATTTTGCAGTGGCGGTATACCATTCTCTTTTCTCTTGCGCGTTCCAATGATAAATTGTCGAGGATTGGGAATTATGTGCCTCATATAACGCATTCAAAGAATTTCTATAAGAAAGATAACCATCGGGTAGTTACTCATAAAAAATAAGTATTCTAGATTAAATTTTACACATTTTTGGAGGCCTGGTATTTGTTTTATAATTTGATAATGAAATCTTTTATGATAAAATATTTAAAATAATTTGTAATAAATATTAAACAAAACAAAGTTAAAGCAATTTATCAATAGTTTTTAATCAATTTTAATGACAATTTTATTGAAATGATGGCACAACAATTTAGTCTTCTAAGACCGCTAGAAATCAAAATAACTTCTCAAAAAATGTAAATCGGGACGCTGTCGTCTATAGCAAACGTCCGATTCCTACATTGGCAGCAATTTTTGTTTAGATCCAATAGGTCATGAGAGTTTTTCATTAAAAAATTCTTAAAGATGCTCTAACGGATTTGTAGAAGTTTCAAATATTTCTTACTAGATTAGAATTAACAGCGCATTAAGTAAGAAAGAAAATATAATAATTTATTTTATGTTATTACAAAATCAATTGTTTTTTATTATATGTTTGGGTAAGTACGAGTATGTGTATTATTTAAAGTCTGCATTATACGATAATTAATATTTACAAATCTATTATAAAGTTAGATACAATGAATAAAAAGAAGATAAAATAATAATAGATATGTGCTAATTAAAAATATTTAAAAACTTAACAAACACACAAACGCCTTAAAAATGTATAAAACAATAATTAAATGATGAATTCAGACGACAAAACAAACACATACAAATTAAAAAAACAAACAAAAAACAGCTATAAATCATGAAAAGCATTATTTAAATAATCTTCAAAACTATAAAATGTTTTATCTGTCATGTATTGTTTCATTAAACTATTAAATTTCTTGCTCGCGAGATCCTTTATATGCTTTGGTAAAACATTATTAAATTTAATACAATAGTAATCAATTCCTGTTTGAGTTTTGTTAAGTCTCAAATAACTCGAACAGACATTATCCTTGCTATATATTATAGTAACTACATATGTTTCCCTTCGTGAGTATAAAAGATTTCAGAATTAATTCGAATATACTTTAAGCATTCTAGTATGTATATGCTAGGCAAAGTTAGTATTTTTAATGTTATATAAGATAATTTGCAATAATACATATTTTAGCCCTGTAATTATTCTGATTGTTGTCCTTTGCAACTGAAAAAAATTCTCTTTCATTGCATCATACAATTATGCCATATGAAATGTGACTATAAGTATTCAGTTCTAACAACATACTGCAAAGAGTTGTTAAATAAAAACCTTAATAAAAAATGTTGTTAATACAAAGACGATTGCAATTAAACCAGGTAGTTGAAGACTGTATAACTAAATTATTCTGAGACTGAACAAAAGGTCTATTTCTTTATTGGTTAGTAATGGTTGTGTCATCTGCAAACAGAACAACACTAGCTTCCTTGATATTAGTTAGTAGGTCATTAATATAAATAAGAAATAATAATAGCCTTAAAACCGAACCTTGTGGGACACCGCATGTAATATAAAAACAATTTGATGTTTTGTTATAAAATTTAACCATTTGCGTTTTGTTCAACTGATAAGACGATATCATTCTACAAGAGGTTGGGTCAAACTTATAAACGGTATAATTTCCGAAGAAGAATAATGTGGGGTACTCGGTCAATCGCTTTTGTGAAATCAATAAATGTTAATAAAATATAAAAACCCAAATCCAATTATTATTTTTTTTTTTATAAATTTAAGAACAGCATCAGTAATGGATCGTTTTTCATAAACCCGAATTGTTTATTATATTGCACATTGTTACGCTTTAGATGACATAAAAGCTGTTCCGCTATAAAACTTTAAAAAATTTTAGACAATATTGTCAGTAGACTTATAAATCTATAGTGGGCTCATTTATATGACCTTTTTTTTATAAATTGGTCATCATCATCATCAATCAGCCGGTTATCGTCTACTGTTGGACATAGGCCTCCCCAATGATTGCTCACTTCTTCTGATCTTGGGCTGCTTGTGGTGACTATTTGTTTTAGGTCATTCTTCCACCGGGTAGGTGGTCTTCTTCTGCCTCGTTTGTCTGCGCGTGATCTCCACTCGAGAAACTGTTTTGTCCACCTTTTTTTTTTTTTTTTTTTAATAATACATAATTACATTTTTTTTTTTTTTTTAATTTATTTATTGTCATATAAATTATAAATAATAAATTGTTAAGTAAGTTTTTTTTTTCTCTCCCCACTTGCTGCTTTGCATCTTTCCATGTATGGTCGGCTGCAGAGCTTCGTATTCGGGGCACCATTTATCTTCTTTTTTTTTTTTTTTGTGTGTGCAATATCCTTTTTTTTTTCTTTTTTTAATTAATTTGTTTTTTTTAGTCTTGTTATTATGTAGTGTTCTTTTATTTTTGTTTTAAATTCTTTAAAAGTTTTCGTTTTTTTAATATTTTCAGGTAGTTGATTGTACGTGATTAGTCCATTTCCTAGTATTGTTTTTTTCGCTTTTTCTGTTCTTGTTGTGTGTACATATATATTACTTCTTCTTCTCGTGTTATGTCCGTGAATTTCTTTGTTTAATATTATTTGTAGATTTGTTTTAATTTCTTTATTTTTAACTTTATATATTAGTTTGCATTTTTCTATTTTTATTTTTTCGTTAATGTTTGTTTTGTTAATTATTTTGTATATTTCTTCTGTTGGTGTTAGCTTTGAAAGTTTATGTATTATTTTAAGTATTTTGTTTTGTTGTCTTTGGATTTTTTGTATATTTGTTTTTGTTGTTTCACCCCATATATTTATTAAATAGTTAATTTTTGCTAAATAAAGTGAGTGGTATATACTTATTGCTGTTTCTTTTAGTATGCATTTTCTGGCTCTATAGACAGCTCCTATTGTTGCTGCGCTTTCTTTTAATAATTTGTTAATATGTGCATCCCAGGTGAGTTTCTCGGTTAATATTATTCCTAAGTATTTTGTCTGTTTTGTTCTAGTAATTGGTATGTTATTTATTACAATTTTTATGTCAATATCTTTTTTGTTTTTTTGTCTTATTACCATAAAAGTTATTTTTTCTTCATTTATTGTTTGTATGTTTTCGTCGTACCATTTAGTTAGTTTCTTAATGTCTGCATTTATGTTTCTTTCTATTGCTTCTTTACTTTTTCCGTGATATATAATACATGTGTCATCAGCATACGTATATATTTCACCAGTCAGATTTATATTATATATATATCATTTATGTATAGTATATACAGTATTGGTGCCAACACTCCACCTTGTGGTACTACATATTCTGCTTCCGTTGTTTTACTAAGTATGTTGTTTATTTGTGTTCGTTGTGTTCTGCTTTTAATATATGTTTTTAACAGTTTTAAATTTGTGTTTCTTATTCCTAATAACTCCATTTTTTTAATCAATTTGTTTTTGTCAATGGTATCAAAAGCTTTCTTCATGTCTATAAATATTGGTATAACATACTGTTTCTTGTCCAACTTTTCTGCTATATGTTGTATTATATCAGTTGTTATGCCCATTGTGTTTGATTTTTTTTTGGAATGCGTATTGCTTTTTATTTATACTATTATGTTTGTTTATGTGTGTCATTAATCTGTTATATATTGCCTTTTCTGTAATTTTGCTCAGAACTGATATAAGTGATATTGGTCTATAGTTTTCACATTTTGATTTTTCTCCTTTTTTGTATATTGGTTTTATTATTTGTTTTTTAAGTATTTGTGGGTATTCACCTGTTTGTATCATTTTATTTATGAGTTTTTTCAATATTGGTGCTATTTTTTTTTTATGACTTTTATCACTTCATGGGTTATTTGATCTTCTCCTGGCGCGCTTCTTATTTTTAGTTGTTGGATTATTTCTTCTATCTCTTCTTCTGATGTTTCGTTAAATGTAGCTTCTTCTTCAATTCTTGCGGTTGTTATTGTTTCATTGTCATCATTTTTTATAATTTTTTCCGCCAATTTCTTTCCCACTGTTGCAAAGTAGTTGTTTAGTTCGTCCGCTATTTCAGTTTCATATGTTTTTGTTTGTCCGTTTTCTGTTATAATTTCAGTTATTTTTTGTTTTCTTTTCTTCTTTGTCTTGTTTAGCATACTATTTATTTCTGCCCATTGTTTAGCTTGGTTTCCGTTTGCATTTTTTATTTTGTTTTTGTAAAAATTTTCTTTTCTTTCTTTTATTTTGTCTTCTACTTCTTTTTTCTTTTCTTTCAGTATTTTTTTTATTATTTCATTTTTTGGATTTCTGATGTATCTCTCTTGTGCTTTATTTTTATCTTTTATCATCGTTATTATTTCCATGTTTATCCACTTATTGTTTTCTTTTCTTTTTATTTCCGTTATTTTTGTGTTTTGATTTATTGTGTTTTGTAATATTGATGTTAGTATGTCAAAATCTTTTACTGTTTCATTATCTATGCTTTCAAATTCTTTTTTGATTTTTTCGTAGTTTATTTTCTTTTTTTGTGCTTTTTCATATTTGGTTTTCTTACACATTGTGTTCCATTCCGTGATTATCGCATTGTGATCTGATAGTGTTAGCTTTTCTACTTTTATTTTGTTGTTGTAATCTTTTATGTTTGTTATCACATGATCTATAATTGTACCAGGTTTATCACCATTATTTCTCGTTACTCCTTCTTCGTTTATTTTATTTAAAATACAATGACCATTTTCTACAATTAAATTTCTGTAATTGTTTGTGATTTTGTTATTCTCTCTTAAATTTATGTTCATGTCTCCTAGTATTATATTTTTAGTATTAGTTTTTGTTAATTTGTCTATTACTTTTAAGAAGTCATCGTCTTTTGCGGTTTGTGGTTTATATATTGCTGTTATGTGTATGTTTGTTTTATTGAGTTTTATTGTTAATATTTCTGTATTATTTTCTGTTCTAATTTCTGTTACTGTTGTTGCGATTTTGTTTTTTATGTATATGGCAATGCCCCCACCTTTCATTGGTCTGTTGTTAAATATTGCGGTATAGTATGGTATTTGGAAGTATTTTTCTTCGTTTGTGTAAAGCCATGTTTCATTTATTACTATAACATCTGCGTTGTATAGCTTAGGTATTGTTAATATTTCATCAAATTTGTTTCTTATGCTTCTTGCGTTGTGTAGGTATATTTTTATTTTGTCCATTTCTGTTATGTGTTGTTATTTATATTTTTACTTTTAGGTTTGTTTTTATTTTGCATTTTCTATCAGCTCATTTATATGTTCCATTCCTTTAATTGTTATTGGTTTATCAGCTTCACTTTTTCTTGCAAGGATTTTACCTTCTTTATACCATATCCATCGGAATCCATGTTTTTTTAGTTTCCTTGCTTTGTAGAATAAGTTGTTATTTGTTTGGGTTAATTGTTCTGTTATGTAAATTTCAGTATTTTCACCTTTTAATCCGCATTCTTTTGTTTTAATTGATCCTTTTTCTTTTTTTGCTATTATGATTTGTTTTTTATCTTCTGTTGCTTTTAATTTGACTAATATTGGAGCTGTTTTTGTTTTATTCATTCTGTATACTTCTGTTATATTATTTTTTTCTATATTTATATCAATAGATGTAAATATTTTATTGATTATCTCCATAGTATTTTCATTTTCATCCGTGCTACGTGTCTAGCTCAATTCTACTTCAGTCTGAAGATTTTACGTTTTAAGCATGATGGTAGTTTGCTTTTAAAGATTTCTTTTGGTATTCCGTATGCTGCCCAAGAGAGGATAATTTACACTTTGCTGTTACCAATTTTGATGTTCTCACTGAGTACCAAATTTGTCATGAATTTTGTTTTTGACAGGTTTATTTTCAAACCAACTTGGGCACAGACTACTTGCAGTTCTTCCAACATAAGTTTTGCATCTAATAAATTGTCGGATGCTATGACAATGTCGTCTGCAAAGGTTGGTAAAGTTTGTTGCCATTTACATTTAAACCTCAATTTAGCTTTTTGAATGCATGCTCTAAAACTTCAATAAATAGTTTCGGTGAAATTGTGTCACCTTGCCGTACACTTTTGCCGATTGGGATATGGCTTGTGTTCTTGTGCAGTTTTACTATTATAATTTGCGTACCGATAGTCGGTCCGGCATTCTATTAATGGCGCTAAAACTGCATTTAACTCAACAGTGTCAAAGACCTTATGAAAATTAATAAACTTGAGAACGATTGGTCTGTTGTATTCGATAAATTTCTCTATGAGTATTTTGATGCTTTGCAAGAGATCATTGGTTCCAAATCCAGCACAAAAATCTGCTTGTTCCAATGGTTGGTATAAATCTAGTTTGTTCTCTAGTCTAGAGGTTATTATTTTTGTAAGCAGTTTATATAGATGGTTTAGGAGGCTAAGGCTGCAGTCTCACTGCACCACCCACCGCCACCAACTAAAATTCGAACACGTTAAATCATATGACGACGGTCCCACTGATTCACTAATCTCGCCGGCATCTGTCATTTGGTAACCACCGCTTCATAACTTCAAATCGGTTGGTGGTAGCGCGGCAACAGTTGATCGTCATTTGAAACATACTAACTTGATATTTTACAAATCAAAACTTAATCTGTCATTTTCGCTTTGATATTTGAGAATTTTAAAAACGGTAACATGGAAGAAACATGAACACCACCCGACATTGATAAACTATTTACATTAGTAAATAAAATATTAATATAGCACTATTCTACTGACATAGAAATGAGTGGGAAATTTGAATTTTGGTGGTCACCAGTAGCTGCAGTGAGACCGTAGTACATTTTGGTGGTTAGTGGCAAACGGTGATAGTTGGTGGCGGTGGTGCAGTGAGACTGCAGCCTTATTGATCTATAGTTTTCCAAGTCGGCTTTATCTCCTTTTTTGTGGAACAGGATTACGGTTGCATTTAACTATTTGCCTGGTATAGTGCCATTGTGTAAGCATAGATTAAATAGAGCTTTTATTTTTCTCAGCAAACAGAGATTGCGTCTGCAACCACGTTGTCTTTGCCAGATGTTTTATTGTTTTTTTTTTTTGAGCTAATTCTATATCTTCTACCGTAATATCAGATAGTTCTTTGGATCCTTGATTTATAATACCCTTGCTTGCTGCAATTGTATCTGGATTAGATATAAGACCCAATATCTAATTGTTTGTTTGATTTTTTCATAGTTATATGTTCTAATATCTTGTTTTATGGCTTTCGAAATCTGTTTATTTATTTCTTTGTTAAAAAAATTGTCTAAAAATTAAATTTAGGTATTGAGTCCAACACAAAACTTGGAACGTTTTTGTAAAACGTATTAAAGTCATCTGAAGTTAAGTTGGTTTTAGACTTAATTATTTTATTGCCATTTGTTGGTTTATTTACTTTTCATAAAGCTGATACTTGTGGTTATTAATAAATGTATCATTAGCTGCAATTTTTGCATTTCTCATAGCATTTTTATTGTATTTTAACATGTATAAGTTTTTTTAATTAGCTAAGTCTAAATTGCTTTGTTTTTTAAATGCTTTGTTTATCATCTCTTTGAAGTTTTGATCAAACCATAGAAATAAACACGATTTACTAGGAATCTATATGGCGACGCTAGTTTTTTTTTTCAGTTTTGTGGGTTCTGATCTAAAAAAGCATAATTTTTCTATTATCATGCCGGTATCTATTTACTGCTAGTTCTTTAAGCCAAAAATCACTATTTATAAGGTATAAGGAAGCACACAAAATTGTGGTATTTAAAATCACTTAAACTCATTAATGACGGTGCTCATATATTTGCTGAATTTTACAGAAAAGATTATTTCCAAATGTGCTTAATAGTGTTACGATTAATATTTTTATTACTTTTCAAAGACTTATATAATGTAAACTAGTGTAGCAGGTTTTTTTCTTTTAGGACATAGTGAAGTGTTAGCCTTAACAAGTGGCCTTTGAAAATGACTAACGCAGAGCAATACCTTTTGGTTTTCTTTTCCGTGTTGGTTTTGCTGTTAATTTGTTCTTGTCAATGTCACTAATGTGGTACTAGTTTAAGGTGAGCTGGTTTTGCCCTTGCGGAATTCATACAGTTTGCTGCGGCAACACATGCTGTCCCCGGTCCATCTCTTTCTATACCCTCTTTTTATGTTTTACTTTCTACACTCACATCCATCTCTCCTTTCTATTATTTATGCTTTATTCACCATAATTATTTGTATTGTTCTTAGATATCTTCTTAGTTTTTTTTTATTTTTATTAACTTCTTCTTCGTCGTATCTTCTTTCTTTTATAAATATTTGTAGCTCAATCAAATGTATTCTCTTCGGTAGTACTAGATTTGCCAGTTTTACTTTTAGTAAGATTCAATAATTTCCGTTTGGAATTAGTTCTTCGTATACCCTGGTTGCCAAATATACTCTGACAATTTTGAAAGTTGAATTCTTTGTCAACCTTGAGATGGCGTATCTGCGTGTGGAAATTGATTTTTCAATTCAGTTAGTTTGCTTTTTTTGAGCAGTTTTTTTCTTCTTTTTTTATCTTGAAATTTTGGTTGATACTAATGTTTTAGTAAATGTTCTTCTCTTGTCCCGGGAAGCATAATTTGTTTTTAATATCTTAACCCAAAGATGCCTAGATATAAACCAGGTATTTGCCTGTTTTATGGACTACAATAAAGCTTTTAATAAAGTTAAACCCGACCAACTTGTTGAGATATTAAAGGCAAAACACTAAACACGCGAGATGTGAAAATAATTCAAATCTTTACTATGGGCGGAGAGCAATAGTTTGAACAAAAAATGACCCAACTAATGATGAGATAAGCAAGCAAGCTGTCACTATTACTGTTTAATATCTACTCTGAAGATATCATGAAAAAAGTTTTAGAAAAAAAAAAAAAAACAAATTGGTATCAAGTTTAATGGAAAGCCTATAAACAATATTAGATACGCCAATGATACATTTTTAGTAGCGGAAACTAGACGACTTACTATACATTCTAAACAAAGCAGTAACAGCCAATGAAAAAAAAAAGTCTGACGTTAAATAAAAAGAAAACGCAATTCATGATTATCTTAAAGACAGATAGTAGTAATGAAAATAATTATACATACTAATCGTGAGCACAAATATAATTACTGAGAAACAAGTGTCAATAGCAACAATGACTTATCTCAAGAAATAAGAATAAGGATTGAAAACATCCGTGCTGCATTTGTAAGCATAAAGCGTATTTTCTGTAGTCACAACATAAATCTACATTTTAAAATGCAACTAGTTAGATGCTATGTTTTTTCCAAACTTCTTTATGTACTAATACATTAGAAGCTTTTGGGAGTATCATGGGTAGACAAAGTTGTTAATGTTGAGATTCTTAAAAGAATGAATAAACAACAAGAAATCTTATTAACCATCAAATAACAAAAACTTAAATACCTGAGCAACGTTATGAGAGGTGATATACCAACTATTGCAACTGATTATGCAAGGAAAGTCATATCAGGGAAGAAGAGTACATCTTGGCTACAAAATCTCAGTGAACATTTACTTAATTGTTTAGAACAGTTGTTTAAAAAATAAGATCAGCAATGATGATTGCCAAAGGTTGCAGCGGATACGTCATTTATAGAAGAAAAATACTTTACCATTAATTTAAATTTAACAACAACAAACAAACAGAATCTGTGCAAGTTGGTGCAGCTGACAGTCTACATTCTGAAAGTAGTGTTCAGGTACTGTACGACTCAGTTGAAAATTGAGATACAAGCTTGAAATTAATTTGTGCTCTATCTACGCTGACCTATGAATAAAAACTGTTTAAGTATAGCAATATTAATGTAGAAATACTAGATTTTTTGTAATAATCCAAAGGTTCTTATGTCATCACACGCAGAGAGTGTATCTCTGTTGTGTAAAGCAATCGAGGTAGCATAGTAGAAACAATTTATTGGATGTAAACTAATTGTCAAAGATATTTTTTTTAAATAGATTAAACAATTTTGATTTCTTTTTTTAATATTTTTTGCTTATTTGCTTGCTTTGTAGCGCAGAAGAAATGTTTACTATGTGTCCAAATAGGATTTTGTCGGTAGCGATAGAGTTGATCTCCTAATAACAATGCGTTTTTACGGTAGTAATTTTTTTTGGTCCCATACATTTGATATTAAATCTTTTTGTATTGTAGCATTGGCCCACGTTTCTTTGCCGGGGATAGCACTATTTTTTAACGCGGTTTCTTAATTAAAATCTAAATTTTGGTTTGCAGGTACGTTTTATTTACTCATTTGTTACAGGTTTGTACTTATTATTAATTGGTCGGGGTCTTATCATGTGGTGGCGTTTGTTCTTTGTTATGGAACATTTCCAACTGAAGCAGTTTGTTTCGTTGATGGTGTGGTTGTTCTTTTGTCATCAAGGGAATGCTATGTTTTACTTAGCAATTCATCTTTTTACTGGATTAGCCTTGGGTAGTATGTGCTTATAGTATAATGTCGGCATTTCAAACGTCAGATGACGTCTTATAAATAATAATTGTTGAAGAACAGTAGACTGTTGTTAATAATTAATAATAACACATTCCTAGAAATAAGAAGATATATATTACTAGTTAATAATATGAACTGTCATTTTAACAAATCTTGATCGCTAACAATATGAACTGTCACTTTAACAAAATATTTTTTTATATATATATTATTATTATATTATTATTATTTTATCTAAAGATTTGCCAAGCCTACTGATGTGATGACCGTGTATATTGTTAGCAAACAAGATTTGTTAAAATGACTGTTTATATTGTTTCTACTCACCTTATGCAGATCTATGTTTTTGAGTGCCACTTTTTTCTGTTCAAATAGTGTCAAATAGATTGATGTAATCTACACTGGCAAACAAAAAATAGAACTTTAAAATTATGATTTATTTTTGGAATTTTTTGTTTTAACTTTATGATTGCAGTTTTAGCTTTATGTTTGCAAATTGTAAACCAAAGAAGGCGTTTAATAGCTCATTTCCTGACAAATGTTATCTATCTGTCAGTTATTATCACCGTGTTACAGACTTTTATAAAACAGCATTCTGCTCTAATTGAGTGTTGATTTTTTTTTGTAAAACTTATCATTCACATACATATTGTACTTAACAGGTTATAATGCTTTTAGACCCTATTGTTGTGGCAAGAATTATAGAGTCGATTGATGATGAGCAAAGAAAACGTAAAACTGCAACGATTGTTAGTAAAAGCCTTTGTGCTGTACAAAAGGTGTATCAGCGTTACTTGAATACTGGCCTGATAACCAGAAGATCAGGATCTGGGCAAAAAATAATCACCACGAATAGAGATTACCGTTTTTTGGTATCCACAAATTTGCGAAATAGAACGGTTTTTGCAGTTTATCTTCGAAATCAACTCCATGAAATTAGAGATGTAAATGTTAGTAAATGGACCGTTAGAAGAATGTTTTGGGCTGCTGGATTGTCTTGTAGAAAGATATCTTTACAACTCCAACATTGTGTTGCAAGATTTGCCCAGAATCACCAGGCTTAAAATAATGAGGACTGGAGCAGTGGAATATGGAATAATAACTGCCAAATTGTGATTCTTAATTTATTTCAAAGTGTTCCTCGTTGATTTCAAGCAGTTAATAATAGAAGAAGGGGCAATACTCAATAATAGTGATTTTTTTATATTTTTTGTTTCATATTAGTCTTAAGAACAAAAATTTGAACTTTGAACTGAAAATTTGTAATATTTCCAAAATACTCAATAAAAACAATAAATATGCTTTACGATTTAATTTTGAATTTTTAATTTAGTGTGCAAAATACAATTTGCTAACATAAGGTTAAAACAAAACAAAAAATTAAGGCATAATTTTAAAGTGACCTTTATTTTTTGCTCGCCAGTGCAGATTATATTTTTTAATTTAATTTTTTTTTATATTTCTTACTTGTTTTGTGGTGCAGGAGAGATTTTTGCTGTGTGTCCAGATAGGATTTTATTGTTAGCGATAGAGTTAATATATCTTGGGTCCCATACATTTGATATTAAATCTTTTTGACTAAAAACAATCCTAATTAAAATCTAAGTTTTGGTTTGCCGGTGGGTGATATTTACCCATTTGCTACAGATTTGTGCTTATCATTAATTGGCTGGGGTCTTATTATGATGTGGCGTTTGTTTTGTGTTATGGAACACTGTGGACTGGACAATTTGTCTCATTGATGGTGTGGTTGTTTTTATGTCATCACGGAAATGCTATTCTTTACTCAGCATTTTACAGGTATCTTTTTACTTGGTTAGCTAGCCTAGAGTAGGATGTGCTTGTAGTATGATGTCGGCATTTCAGACGTTAGAAGACCTCTTGAAAATAATTGTTGAAAAACTGTTGGCCGTTGTTAGTAATTAATATTCTGAGGACTGTTGGTTTGTTTATAGCAGACAGTAGTAGTATTGCTTTCACTCACCTATTGCAGATCTATGTTTTTGAGTGCCACATTTTCTGCTCAAATAGTTTGTTGTAATCTATAACTACTCGATCCTATAGCAGTTTTGTAAGTTGCGCTTATATTTTTTGTTATTTGGGCACAGGTTATGCATCCGCGAACAAAATATCTGGCATTGGAGGCATGGGAGGCTGTGGTAGAAATGCAATATGACTGCAATTGTTTATTTTTTTCCCAGGTCTCTGGCGATTGCAAAAAAATAATGTTATTTTAAGATTTATATATATTTATAGTTTATGTTTTTAGTTTCTAGAGTTTTATTTTCTTCTGGCATTGTTCCGTACCGTTCGATAATGTCAGTGGTTTGCGGGAATTTGTTCTGTAATTGGCTGACTATAGCCGCCTACGTTACAGTTTCTAGTATTGTTATTTAGGAAATGTCAGAGTAGTATTGCCTATTCAATTTTACGTAAAAGCGTCTACTTTCTCAACTATAATTCCTTTGCTCGGGTGTTGAGGCTTTGCAGCTACCTTTTTGTAAGTGCGGGGCAATGGAGCTGCTTTGTTTTTCAACGCCTTAGATAACGGCAATCTACGTGGTACTTTTGGTTATTTTTTTGGTTTTAAGTTTTCTGACCTGTTAATTTTTATTTTGTGAGCATTATATAATTAGGCTCGCACAAATGTTTGGTCTTGCAGTTTAATTTTGTGAGTAATAAACAAAGTAGTCAAAGAGGTGGTATTTTTGTTGAAGACTAAGTAATATGTTCTAGCAACTAGTTCAGATTGGATTTGTCGGTATATGGTTAAACCGGCATTGGTAATGTGTTTATATTTCAAAATAACAATCTATTTGTTATTCTTCTTTGGCAGTTATTTTTTGTCTCTTAGGCATACACTTTTCTTATTTCTTTTATGTTTTTCTATATTTTATCCAAATAGCACAGATTTGAAATTAATTTTTTTCCGTTATGTGTTTGATGTCGTATGTCTATCTTTTTAGGAGCTTTGCCAGACTTCTTTTTGTTTTTTTTGGTTTTTATGTTTTTATTTTTGTGGTCCATTTGTTTTTGTTTTGTTTTTTGTAACATGTTCAATCTATTGCTAATTTAATTGTGTTACATTTGATAACATTTGTGTTTCTTAATTTTATTTAAATTTTCTGTTTTTTTACCCCTTCTTCTAATAAGTAATGTTTAACGTTTTTTCTAACGCTATATGTGTAATCTTTAACCTACTTACACTTTGCTTACGACCTTAAAACTAAAACAATCATATTGTTTTAGTTTTAAGGTCGTACATTGTTGCTGGAAGAATACTGTTTTTTTTTTTTAGAATAAAACCTATTTTTTTAATTGCTGCCCATGTTAAGCTATTATTTTATTTACTTCTGCTGTTTAATTTTTCCCAAATTTGATGTTGTATCCAAGATTTTGATAGTAGTGTTGTCTATTTGAGCCATTACTTTATTGGTACTCACAATTTTGATCTAAATTTATTTGTAGTAGTTGTATTTAGTTGTTGCAAGATACATTTCAGGTTGGATTAGTTGTTGTTAATTTTGCATAGAATGACGCATTATCTTAAAGATGTTGGAGTGGGTCTGTTCAGGCTTTATCCATATTTTATAAAAACGCCCATGTGTCGGTTGTATAAATGGTTTTTCAAAAGTCTATAAAAAACAGAAATGTTTAGTGATTTTTTTTATTAGCAGCTAATAGTAGATTTGTAGGTAATTTGTTGTGTTTTTTCTGCTGCACTTAAACAGCAATAACCACGAGTAGTCTAAAATTAAATTCTCTCCAATGTGAATGCAATAAAAATTTCAATTCTTGTGGGTTATTTTTAGTTTTTGCTGCTTTCTCCGTTATTTTTAGTGTGGTGTTAGAATTTGTTTACCTGCTTTAGGTAATTTTAGCCTGTTGACTCACACCAAAGTCAATTAATGCTACTCGGAGTTTAATCTTTAATTCTTGGTTATTAGTAAATAGTTCCTACTATTCTTATATTTAGGGTAAATTTGTTGGAAGTCAGCTTAGTAATAAAGTTAAGCTTTAACCGGCATTCCGTTTGTTATATTTTGGTTTTTGAAATAACTGATTTAATAATTATTATTAATCAGTCAGAAGTAGGCACACTGATGATGGGTGCATACCCTGAAATACTAGAATATGTATCTCAAACTGGGTGAAGAGTCTTATAAAATATATCATTTATTAAATTTAAAATTTTGTACTTGATTGCTTGTTTTAACTAAATTTAAAAATCATGACAAACATAATTATGACAAACACAATAATTTAGTTTCTGCATTATTAGTTTAATATTAAAATAACTGCAATAACGATTATGTTTCAAAAATTTCTATCGTTAACAAATGCCGATATAAAACATGTAATAAGATTATTTTTGACTATATTTTTTGTAACATTTTATATATATATATATATAATATATAAATAATATATTGTAGGAAAGTTTTTATTCATTTATAATTTTCCAATTACAGTTTATTTTATTGCACATTTTTATTTCTAAAGAAATATATACAATTACAAACATTTATATAATAACACCTTTTATTTTCACGAATACAATTACGTAATAAAAAATTAAACGAATTACTAAGTGCAGTTTCTCTTTGCAATGAATTCATGCGAATTAGCAAATACATTTCAATTTTAGACCACTGAGAGATGTAAAGAGAACAAATGTGCAGCCACTGGCTCTGCCGAAGTGGATTCAGAGAAATAATTAAAATTGAATACTTTACGTTTTTATATATTTTGTAAAACAGCTTAGAGACGAGAATTGCATTTCCGTAAATTGATGTCTAATTATACTGCGTACATCTTAAGTGTGCAAAACAGGATAATAATGTTTGAATTTAAACTATGTCAATAAATGATTAATGTAAAATATTGAGTAAAATGGTAATATAAAATTTACATAGTATGGGTCTTACTAGGCTCAATTAATTCTATCACTACATAATTATTTATTTATTTATTTATTTATTAATTCGTTATTTACATATTAATTATGTGTAAAATATAAACTGTAATTATTTAATAGTTTATTGCATTATTGCTAGTCTGCATTAAATTTCTCTCGCAAGTATCATGAATCATTTGTACATCAAATAAGAAATAATTATTAAGTTATACTTGTTATTGTCTTGCTACTGAAATTCCCTTGGGCTATTATAAAATTATTATGTCAGCTTAAACTTGCCATTTATAGTAATAGTGTTTATATTAAATGTAAATAATAAATTTACTTTCGTTGTATAATTTTCTGAGCTTCTGTGCTTCAGCAGATAGTAAATTGATTTAATCATTTTAATGATTTTGTTTTAAAAGATATTGGAAGTAAATTAATAGGTGTTTTGTAAGTTCTACTTTGTATTATTTTAAATTGAAAAATTAAGGTATTAATCTTACAGTAATTTTCATTATTATTTTAGATTGTACTAAGTGTAGAGCCGTACCTAAAAAATACTCACAGGCGTAGAACATTGAATTATCTTCTTAGTGTACTTGAGTTGACTAACAAAAACTATCTTTGTATCAATTTGCATTCCAATATGATTTAAGCAGTTTTTTTTAATGATTTTAAAGTTACTTTCTACCTCACTATTACCAACAATAACTACGTCATTCACAAAAAGAGCAATGATTATGCTTTTGTTTATATCATAAATAACGCATGGATTATCATCAGTGTCAGTCAGTGTCTTCAAAAAACATAAAATTTTGCCATTCCAATTTTTTAAAACTTTAGAACTTACAGGTCTTTCTTTAGTTTACACACTTGCTTTTATCTATACATATACATTTTTTTCTTTAAGATCTTCATACGAGAAAGCAAAGTCATGACATTAAAAGTTGTCACCTATAAATATTTGAATATTACAATACCAATTATCAGTCAAATCTCTCTTGTAACAAACAAACTTTCAAACGGCTATCTTGTTTTTCACGCAACACTTAACAACAGGTCAGTAATTTTGCGTGTTTTGGAATTTTTACAAGGTTCCATGTTATTATTTTGGTCAAAAAATTGAATTTGTTGTACTATCTTTTGTCCTTAGCTTAGCTTGATTTCCTCTTTAAAGATAATCCTTTTTACAAAGTCTGCAGAACGGGCAGGGCAATTTAAGCTTTGACGATCATGCAGGTTTGGTTTTTTTAGAGTTTTGACTACTTTTCTCAGGTTTGACTTTCTCAACAAAAGTTACATTGTCCAAACATATAACATTGCGCTAATATGTTTGATAAATCTGATAGCACGGCAAGTCCTTAGCCACCTAAGATACTTTTTTCTGACTTTCTGTCCATTTTATTTGTTTGTGATCAAGAATAAGTACATAACAATCACACTCAAAATTTTTTAGTTTGTTTAATTTTATTTTTTGTTCAAAGCTGTTGGGCTTTAGCATTTTATTGAGCTGGTTTCTGTAATTTAATGTAAACATTAAATAATACACAACTTCAACTTATACGTTTTTAATTTACAACAAACGATTTTTTTCTTTTGATTATACTATATGCTTGAACTTCAAATGAAAGTTAAAAAAAAAAAAAATTATGAGTATACTTTTTTTCAAATATGGATAATAAATACGTGCTTTTATATGTAAACATTGTTTTTATTCATATTTGAGAAAAAAAAAAAAACCTATCATCTTTTTTTAAGAAAAACTGTCAATTAAAGTTTTGCAAAATTTTCAAAATTTACTGAAAAAAAAGTTTCTTATAATTTTTTTTTAAAACCGCAGTCTTGAAAAGTTACAAACGATCAAAAAATGTAAAAGGAGTAGCGGAATAAGATGGCTGTGGCGGCCTTTGCGCAACTTTAGTTGTGAATATTTAAATCTTGTCTGAAATTAAAAAAAAAAAAAACGAGAATACAAATCACGTTTTTTTTCCATCAACTTTTTTTTTGAAACGCTTTTTTTACCACAGTTTTGCCACACCAAAACTGTGGTAAAAAATGCGTTTTTCTAAAATTATCTCACTATTTATTTTTTGTGTTTCTTTTCGGTTAGTCGTATGATTGGATTTGAATCATTTGATTGTATTACACTAAAAACTAGAGCGTAGTATTTTTTTGAATTATTTACAGGTTCTGGAACCCCAAATACTCTATGCAAACAGTCAAAAAACATGAAAAAAATGAGTTTTTTAGAAAAAAAATTTTGCAAAAGTTTTTATGCCTGTACAAAAAAGGGATAAATAGCATAAATAGCCCTCTAAATCATGTTTATTTTACGCTTAAACGCATGTAAATATTTCATTTGTTTGCGCGACAACTTAAATTAAATTAAAAAAAATTTCCATGGCTTGGTAACAAAAATATAATTAAGCGGGTTATTGACTAAATATAACTCGTATATATTGTTTTTTTTTTAAACATTGTTATGGATTTACAAATGTTAGAATACGTATAGTAACCTTAATTGTCTTCGTTTTTTACTTAAAATATTGGTTCCAACGACACAGCAATAGTTGAATTTGGCGCAATGTTGGTAAAGATTACTGTAAGCGGCGATGGAATTCCTGTTGCGCGCTTGTTGCGCACATTTGAGGTTAGAGCTACTCCATGTTTAACAGTGTCAACAAACATTGTAGCGGATAATCTCATCCAAAACTTGAGCAGTTCAGGTAATGTAAACTGTACAACGTCTGATTCTTGTTTAATCTCATTCTTCAGTATCTTAGTTTAACAACTATTTGACATTAACAATTACCAATCGTTAAGACCATACCAACCGCTACCTTAATTTGTAGTATTTTAACAAAAATGGCAACTTTGGCGTCATTGCTGTATCTACATATAAATTAATAATTAATTAATTTTTTTACCACTACATTTAGAAAGTGAGATGTGAACTGTGACAGTTTGCTGCGATATTAAAAAATCCAACTAAAAGTTTTGAATTCTACGGATGAAACAGAAAAGGTTTTGCTTTTGTTAGAAAAACCAGTCATTGTAACTGATGCACTTTGTGGACAATGCCGTTCATCGATCACAAGGATTAAATTGAAATTGAACTATAGACAACCTGAAGCTTCGTCTAGCACTGCCAATCAAGATTTTGCAGTGTTAGAAAATGCACCTGAAGAAGATTTGGATACTGCATCACAAATGTTATTAGTGACGCACACTCCGGAAACTAATTCACAAGCATTGGTAACAAAGTCGGAGTTATCTCAATCAACAGTAGACCATTCGTACAATCTTTGTATCAGAAACATTCCTGAGGTAGAGATGGTTGAAATGCCCTTTAAGCGATTGATTTTGAGTCATAAATGTTGCTGGGTATGCTTATCTGAGCCGAATTCATTCGACGTTGTTCCGCTCAAAGCGCGTTTGCAAGTTTTTGTAGACAGTCGTATATTTCTACCGAAACAAAATCGTTGCTGTACACATAATTAATCAGCGTTTTTATACCGACGATCTAAAGAAGCTAAAAGTTGTTGTTCTTGAACGTATTGTCCGAAAAATGCGTGGATAGTATTCTGAACAAAGCAGACGATTACGAGTTATCAAGCGAACGAATACATTAACTGGTTATACGCCCGAACATTTAAAAATGTTGACGACGATGTCACTTCGGTGCGAAATTCGGACAATCGCAGTGTGAATCAAGCTTTTTTTGTTTTCCTTTTTATGTTAAGAACTGGAAGTTCCAACAGCGCGACAACGTCGATTTTTGATATGAAAGCGAACAGCAAGTTTCGGATTATTGCAAATCTGTTTTGAGGTCTTTTAAGATTGATGTTTTACCTACACACCTCGGCGTACTAGCTTGTTCTCGTGAAGATTTAATACCATACGTTTTGATAGCTGATGGTATATATCTGCGACATGAAAAGAATACTAACAACTTCTACCAACGAAAATAATATTTGAATCAAAAGAAAGTACCCTTATGTAAACTGTTTACAGTTTGTACCACAAATGGTTTTATAGTCGATACATTTGGGCCATACCTGGGTACAATGAACGACGCAGAAATATTGTTATTTTAAAGTATAAAAAAGGATTGTCAAAGCTATTGAGGGAAGGTGACTTTTTTATTCTTGATAGAGGTTTTAGAGATGTGAAGAACGAGTTGGAATCTAAAGGATACATTGTGCTGATGCCAGCTTTAAAAGGCAAAAGAAAACAATTATCCACTAAAGAAGCTAATGATAGCCGGTTTGTAACAAAACTTAGATGGGTTGTAGATGCAGTGCATGGGGTCATTGCATTAAAGTTTAAACTTTTGCACAACCAACTAGATAATAAACTATTACCCGTTGCTCAAGTGTACTGCAGAATTGTTTCTTTTCTGGTTAATACTTTTGGAAAACGCTTGAAATCCGATGCAAGTATGCAAGATGAAATTGCCATCTTCATGCTTACAAAACAAAGTGACGACAATTCATTAGCAAAAGAACTGGAGGAGGGTATCTGGAACAGAAGAAAAAAGTAATTCCAATTTTTAAAATTTCAAACAGACAAGATTTCTCCAAGATGACAGAGAAGGATTTAAAAATTCTGTTCACTACTACCTATTAGTTAGCCCAAAGTATATCTTACTTAGCAGAGCGATATAGCAAAGAAGGGGACATAAAAATAAATTATTTAGTTGAAGATAACAAGGTGCTTAAATGCGAGATACAGTCACGGCATATTAACAGTAAAATATACAAATACTATGTTCACTATCAACCCAACACGATTGGGAATGGTGATATTAAGCGTTACGTATGTGACTGCCCCAATGGGTTTCGAACGGTCGGCTGAGACAAAGACTGAGTTGTAGATGTATGATTTTATGTATAAAGTTTTTATATGTATTTTAACATTTGTATTGAATATTTGTGAATCAATAACAACGTATTTTTTTCTAAAAAAATTTATATACGAATCGTATTTTGTCAATAGCCCCTAACCATAATTTTTACAGTCATGAAAAAAAAAATTTACTTAATTTGAGTTGTCGCGCAAACAAATAGAGGGCTACTTATGCTATTTAGCCTTTTTTTGTACGGGCATAAGAACTCTTGCAAAAAATAAATTAAAAACTTACTTTTTTCATGATTTTTGACTGTTTGCATAGAGTTTTTGGGGTCCCAGGACCTGTAAATAATTTGAAAAAAAATACTACAATTTAGTTTTGAGTGTAATACAATCAAATCATTCGAATCCGATCATACAACTAACTGGAAAGAAACACAAAAAAATAAATAAGGAGATAATTTTAGAGAAACGCAATTTTTACCACAGTTTTTGGCACAAGTCAAGAAAAAAAGTTGTTGAGCATACAAATCATTTTTTTTTTTAATTTCAATCAAGATTTGTTTAAAATTTAAGCCTTTTTCGCTACTTTTAAGTATTTCTGTGGATACATTGTAAGATATCTCGGAACGTAGCACAGGGCACTTTCTGAAACTTTCAGGATATCTTTTGCACATATAAAAGCACACAACTTATTTGAACAATTAAAAAAAAAAAAGTTTTTTATTTTTTTTCTAAAAATGCAATCCTGAGACGATCAAAAAATGTAAAAAAACTCAAAAACTTTGATTTTTTTCAAATTTTGTTTGCTTATTACTCGAAAATGGCTTATAAAAAAAACTGAAAAAATTCACATAATCAAGATTCATGTAGAGGAAGGCGTTTTCAGTGGTTTAAGCAAAAACAAATTTTCATTCCGTACACTTGACTCATACATAGCCATATATACATGGTGTTAGGAAAACAAACGGCTAAAATTTGTTACATGGTGAACAAAATTTGCAACAACCAATGAGTATATCAAAAACAAAAAATTAATAAGTTTTGGGAAACCAAGAAGATCAATGAGGTACAACTGGAACAGAATGTGCTGGATATGATAGAGGAAGATCCAAGTAGTTCTACGCAAAAAATTGCCAATACTTTGAAAGTCATTGAACAGTTTGGAAAATTTTTAAGGTGAATTTGTTGTATCTATACAATTTCAGCGTGTTTAGGCACTACTACCTGTTGATTTTACTTCATGTATTGCGTTATGTTAACGGCTTTTGCAAACATTAGTTCTAATCTCTTAATTCTAGACACATATTCTTTTTACCGATGAAACCAGTATCTCAAAAAATGCAATAAGGAATTTTCCTAACAATCATGTGTGGGTAGATAAAAATCTGTATTAAGTATGTGAAAATTGTTTTCAGCATCAGTTCTCCTTGAGTGTTTGGGTTGGAATTGAGGGCGACTGTCTAATTGGACCAGTATTTCTACCAAGAAGATTTACCGACAAGGTGTATCGCAACTTTTTGGAACACATGCTACCTCAGTTTTTGAATGATCTACTATTGGCAACAAGACTTGCAATGTGGTTTATGCACGATGGTGCACCACCACATTTCAATTTAGTTGATTGTGATTATTTAACAGCAACATGCGAAGTTTGCTAGATTGGTCGAGGTGGGCCCTACGCATGGCTTGCTCGATCCCCAGACTTAAACCCCTAGGATTATTTTTTATGGGGCTTTTTAAAGTCATTAGTTTACGTTACTTCAGTAGAGAATTTGGACGACTTGCAAAATTGGATAATTGTTGGGTGTAACTTAATTAGAAACAACCCTGGTGTTTTTGGAAGAGTTTTTTATTTAAAAACAAAAATAAAATGTTGTAACTGTCAAAAATTTTGTTTACCCAGTCTGTATCTTCAAAACAAAAGGATTTTTTAGAAATCATAGGACAAAATATTTTTAGAATAGGCCAAGGAATAAACCCTTGAATGTTTTCCGTATGTTTACCTAACACCTTGTATATAAGGACTCGGTCTGGAAATTATTGTCATAAAACCCAACCTAACCTAACCTAACCTAACCCAACCCAAATGCAATTTATTCCCTGATTTTTTTACATTTTCTTAAAAGCCCTTGTTTACGAGTTGGGTTTTTTTGAAATCTGCTTTAGAGTTTACCACTTGCCTGGTCTTGATGCACGCTTTTTTTGTCCCGTTGTTCTTAGTTGGCATGTCCACGTAGTTATTAGGAATTTCTTTTATAAGTGCATTTTTAAAACAGGGTAATTTTTAATCTTTTTTCAACTTTTTAATCTTACTAAAAATGTTCATTTTTAGAGTTTTTGATTTTTTAAATATAAAGGAGCAAATGAGGTACTTCTATAAGATTATTGCTAGTGCAATCTCTTATTGTAATGTCTTCTTATTTCTTTGCTTCTTTTTGACAATTGTTTTTACGACGCGTTTCAAATTTTGTGGTTACTTTTGGTTTTTTTTAACATAATTCTAAAACTTTAGACCTAAAATTTTATGAAATGTTTTTAAATTTTCTAAAATTTATTTTTATCAAGTCTATGAATCTTTGCTGTAATTGTATTGTATTTTATATTATCAAAAACTGAAGGAAAACCCTAAAATCAGTAAATACTTTTTGGGCAACAATGTTGTTAATTTAAATAACAGAAGACAATCTATTATAGGATTTGCATAGTATAAACTTAAATTATACTAGCACTATAGGAAGCAGTTATAAGAAGTTTAGTGATTATGATACCGATCTTTAATACAATGTTATTTTGTAATGTATTGAAAGTAAATGTATATCTTGTGTAAAAGTTTTTAAAACTATTATGGGTTCTTAAACCTTTCAAAGTTTTGTGAGATATATTTTAGTTTTTTTAGAACCCTTACTCATTAAGCATCTTTTATTTAAAATCTTGTCGAGCCCGCAATATATATTTTAATTGCAAAATTAAATTTCCTATTTTATTATACATAGACTGCTTCGAACAAAACTATAACAATTGTTATTTTAGAAATATGCAATGAAATAATTGTTTTGCAACTCTAATGTACTAGCAGTTGTTTCTAGTGTATGTGGTGTCAAGTATAGTTGTTATGTCTTCGACGTAGTCATCTTTGTGTGTACCAAGTTTTAATTACGCGTCTTCCAGTTGAAATTGGCTTGGTTTCCTAGGTTTTATAAGTTTTTTTGTTTGGCGTTAGGCTGCTTCCAAAGTATTTCAATTTATGGTTTTACAAAGAGTAACTTGTGTTAGTTTTTTTTTTAATTTAGATCATTATTTGTTCTATTAAAAACAAAGAACTAATGTTTCTGTACGTAGTGTTGATGCAATAAAGGCTAAATATAATAAAAGGTTGTTTGGTATTATTTTAAGTGCATTTTTTAAGCATTGTTTTTTGACACAATATCTTCTGAATAGGTGCCCTGACATAGTTTAACCTAAGAGTCAACTCACTTGGGGTATGACTCATGGAGTTATATGTAAGAACTGGTATCTTTTGAGGACCAGTTACTAAAAGTTGTTTTTATTGATGGTAAGGTGTGACTGCTCTGGTCATTTCTAAAATACACACTACACCAAAAAAATAGGTTTTAGTAATTCTTCTAATCCAAGTAATCAAACTTAATTGAAACGCTTTATAACATCACTAAGAATAAAAAAGATGAGCAACAAGTCAACCGCAATTAGATTTATTTAAAATTTGTTAAACTACGACAACTGAAAACAAACTATTGTCATTTGATTATATTGTTCATCAGTTCTTTGTTAACGGCTATTCTCTGCTCTGCTTGTTTAGCGCTTTCTTAAATATTTGTTTGGAATACAGATTAAATAGCAAGGCATTACGCATCTGCCTAAGCTTGCACTGTGTGCTTACTCTTTCTGAATTAATGTCTTCTACCTTAATGCTAGCACTCTGGTTTTAGTAAAGATTTTTAACTGCGTATCAAATGTTTGTTCTTTGCATTGCTTATAGTCCCCTTAAAAGTATGTTTTAGGAATAGAAACAATAGTTAATCCTAGCCATTTATCTAGTATTTTCTCAGTGTTCTTACGACTTTTCTAAGGACGCCATACAGACCTGGTACGTTTTTACTCTATTTTGCTTTGTATAGTTTTTTTTACTTTTTTGTCAATATGCTTGGCACTGAAGTACAGGTATTTTCTGATAAAATGTTACTTTTGTCTTTAAAAAAATATTATTTTATTTTTGTCACACCTTAACTCTTTCTTGTTATGTTCTTGCTATTTCTTTTATTTTTTTATGTAAATTGTCTAAATGTTTTATTTTTTTACATCTTGCGATTAGCCATTCTTTCTTTGTTTTTCATTTTTTTTTTCTTTTTAATTTGTTTATTTGTTTAGACTTATTTTGTTTTGTCAGTATTTTTTACAGCAATTTTAGAAAGGGTGACACTGATTGTTCATCTTAACAATGTTTTCAAGACTTTTATGTACCGATTTATAACGTAAAAGTATGATTGTTAGTTAGAAAACTTTATCCTTGCCAGGTTTTACCAACTACAAGATAATATCTTTTTTTTTTAATTTTAGTTGAGCAAAGCTTTTCTATATGAGGTTGTAGATTACAGCAGCAATTTTATCATGCGGGACAAAAGTTGTTAAAATAATCTGACGAGGCACATTGTTAGCACATAGAACATGTATTTTAATATTAACAACTAACAGCTTTGAGTGTTCTAGCCGTGCATTCATTCTTGCTGGATTTAACCGTATACGGCACAACACGTAAAATTATTTTATATGTCTACTATGTGAACACTGAACTGTGTTTGTACTATGTTTTTATGTTATTGCAGAAATTGCGTCCAACGTTACCCAAATACCTTATTGTAATAGCACACTATACTCTATCTGCTTTGAATACCATTCTAAATTAGTATAAGTAGTATAATTTAGTTACGTGTAGAAGAAAACGTTATCAAAATTTCTTAAACAAAACTTGTTCAAAAAAACTATTTATTGCATAAATTGTTCAAAATTCATAAATTGCTCATTTTGTACACACTTTTTTATTGCGCAAAATTTGAGCCTTTTAAATTTTGAGTATTTCTCTGATATCTCTGAGCGTAGTGCACGGCACATCACTAAGAATTTTGCACAATATACCTGTCATCTTAAAAAATAACTTATTTCAAGTTCTGAGAAAAAACTGTTTTTCTTAAAAAAGAAACCCTAAAAATTTCAGGAAGTATGTTAGATAAAATTGCGAAAAAGGCTTAAATTTTTGTGGATATATTGTAAGATATCTCGGAGCGTAGTGCACGGCACTTCCTGGAATTTTTAAGGTATCTTTCGCACATTAAAAAAACACGTTTTTATTTATATTTGAGAGAAACTGTTTTGTGAAATTTTTAAAACTCAAGTAAAAACATTTTTGGCTGTGAAATATTATTTTATGGATAATTTTGAAGAAAAAAGTTTTTCTCAACTTTTTCCTAAAAATGCAACCCTAAAAAGTTGCAAAAGATCATAAATTTAAAATTGTGAAAAAACGCAAAATTTTGATTGCTTATTACTCGGAAATGTCTAACTGAAAAAATCTGAAAAAATTTACATAATCAGGATTCATGGAAAAAAGATATTTTCAGTGGTTTCAGCAAAAAAAATTATTCCGTACACTTGACTCATACATGGCCATATATATATATAAATAAAAAGTTTTTCAATAAGAAGTTCCATTTTGAATGGCAGGCTATTTGGGCAGGTGTCAATTTTGAAGCTATTATCTTTATCATTAAAATTTTCATAATTCAGTACGAAAATGGTGAAAATTTTTCAGTCACAGTTCGCAAAACTTAAGAACTTTTTAGTCGTCGTAAAGCAATTTCTCCGCCGGCAATAGTAAACCTGGTGGAAAAATTTGTGATGTGATAAATTGAAACCGTGTGCATCACTCAAGAACACATGAGAATATTGCTGATGTAGCCCGTAGTGTTGAAAAAAACTCAGGTTTGTCGATTCCTCGTCGATCGAAGCGGTTATTGTATAAAGGGAACTGTCCACAACAGTTCGATTTGCAGAAATCGAAAAAAACTGAATAACTCGGAAACGGTACGTCTTTTTTAATTTCAATCCACAGACGAAATAAAGCAGTAGGTTAGCTGAATGACTTAGTGCATGATACGAGTCTGGGCTTACTACCATTTTGTCACAATATATATTTTTTTTTAACGTGGACTTGTTTCCTTCATACAATAAGCCTCTATTATGAAATAAATAATACAACGATTCAACGAAAAAACAACTTTTATTTTATTTCAAAGCATACAAATAAATAAAAAATAATGTTAAATGGTAATGTTAAATGTAATAAAGTAGAAAATCTATTATTCCGAGTCATAATCTCCGTCGGTGGTGGGCCAATCTTGAAACTGTCTATAAAACTCTTGGAACTCTTCTGAAATATAATGCACTATTTTGGCAATATCTTCAAGCTTTTTTGCTTTGATGGGCACTTTTCCTTGATAAGCCTTCTTATCCGGTACTTTTGGCATAGTACTAACTTTTAATAACTTAAATTTTGACGTAGTCAGACCATCTATGATTTTTTTTGTCAGAACATATCCTGAATGTTTACTTTTGTACGTAAAGTGTCTGTATTTAGATATGCTGAAATTTTCTTTATTGGCGTTTTGCCCCACTTCTTTGGCTGTTTTTTTGAAATATGTAGGCCACCATGATTTGAAGTCCAGCACTTCATCTGTACTCACTAGTTTTACTTTAAAAGATGGACCAGTTTTCTTTGCTCCTTCTATTAATGAGATATATTCCATTGGTGTATAAATGCGATCATAACGTCTTAATACTCTTTTTATCAAGCTGAAATCTCGGTCGCATAGAAGAAACGAATGACCACGTACAGGAAAGTACTGATGTATTATTTTGAATCTTCCATGCATTGTTAGGTTTAACAAAAACCTAATAATAGTGTGGTTACGATTTTGACCACCGCAAGCATCACTGAATACGTGTAGTTCTGTGACATTTTCTGGTATTTTTTAAATATAATCTCTAAGAAAGTAGCTATTTCATTTGCACCCCTTTGTGCAGTACCCTCAAAATATGTATAAAATATTGCCGCGTTTGTTTTTAAATCATGAATTTCAAAAACATACTGCCAGAGTTTTTGGAGGTAGAACATTTCATTTACTGGCATAAAAGGTAGCGGCAAATTTTGCATATAATCAAAGACAATGGCACCTACATTTTCATTTGTACGACACAAGTCTCTTACATTTTCAATTTTTTTGTAGAACTTTGAAGCTCGTCTTTTATGCACAATCAACTCAGCAGTAGCCACACGTTTTGCATTGTCGTTTAGAGAGAAAGATTTTAATTTTACGCCCAGTTTTTCACATGTTGGACAAACATCTACCAGTGGCCTACCAAATCTATACCCAAAATTTTTATTAAAATGTTTTAAGTAGTATTCATACTTAACGACACTTTTTAAATCAGCATTCTCTAAACAAAATAGTTCATACATTTTTTTTACGGTCAAAAATGATTCAAGATATGATAGCGGTTTGTTGCCATAATGAGTTTCTTTTTTCGGAAAGGAACTAATATGCGCATTAATTTTTAAAATAGTAGAATCCCTTACAGCATTGCCACGATTTTTGTGATGACCACGTTTATCTGTAGGCGTACTGCCGTTTAACAGCAGTGAAGTGAGACAAAATACTGCCTTTGCTGATAAGGCATACAGGCTAAGAAATGCTTTTTTGCAAACACGTAGTCAATCTTTCCCATTCAAAATGTGAAATATAAAGTTACTTCTACGCTGTTGTTTAGGTTCCTGATTTCTTGATCTGCGACGCTCAATTTATTTAGTTTTTAAAAGCCTCATCAAAAATGTATTCTGCTGATTTTTTGGTTTGCCTGTATAGAGTGACATCAAAATAGATTGTTTTTCATTTTCAGATAATTTCTCTATGCATTTAAATTTACATCTGCAATAATTACAGATTTGTCTATAAGTTAAACGTTATTATGTATTAATATTGTATTGTTATAATTACCTGCAGTCTGGGCCTATTTGTTTTGAAGGTTTCTCAGCTCCTTTTTGACTTATATAGCTTTCTCCGTTTAACCGTAAATTTATGCGAAGATTGTTTTTATATTTTTCACTATTTCGAACACTCTTCTTCTTCTTTTTGGTAATGATGGATTACTCTTTGAAGATGACATTTTTTGTAACTCACAAAAATTGTGTTAAAACTGATTATATTACGAACAAAGAAAGTAAACATACATGCAGCAACAGATTTGTATTGCATACTAAATGAATGAAACACGTGCTCAAAACAATACGACTGCAGCGCCACTAAATTGATTGTATAAAAGTAACATGTCCTGGAATTGCTACTATTCTACAATAAACGAAATTTTCAAATGCTTGCCATTTGACTGATATAACCATGATGAGCTCAGAAATTCCAAGCATGATTGTTGAAAAGTCTTTGCATCTTCAACGTGTCACTGGCGGTGTGATTGGATCCTACTTTTTTGAAAATGAGGCTGTGTAACTGTTACGGTGAATGGATGGCGCTACCGAGCTATGATTAATGATTTTTTATGACTGGAGTGTCCTGGCCGAGTTATTCAAAGAGGTGATTACAATTGGCCATCAAGATCTTGTGATTTAACACTTTTTGACTTTTTTCTTTGGGGCCACGTGAAAGATAAGGTCTATGCCAATGCTCCACAATTGGTTCAAAACTTTAAAGATGGAATTTGTAAAGTTATCGACGACATACAGCGAATTGGTTATGGAAAATTTCATAAAAAGAATGTGGTACTGCAACCGTAACCGTGGCGGCCATTTGATTGATATCGTTTTCAAATGTTAATGGCATACCTTCCTCTTTACAATGAAATAAACAATTATAGATTTCTCTTAAAAAATACCCTTTTTTTCATATCAAAATGAAACTTTTTATTGTAAAATTATATATTTATCTGTAACCCTCCTCTAAAATTTTTTTCTAGATATGTCCCTGGTTGTAAGATGTTGTGTTTAATGTTGGCCAAATTACTTTGTCTTTTTATTAATGTTGAACACTAGTTCTTGATTTTTCTTTATTTGTGATTTTGTCCGTCTACGGAATTTTTGTACAGCAGTATTGACCACTTGTAGCAATGTACTAACTGTATTCTAAGATCTAGGCTAAATTTTTATGTTTTTATTTTTGAAAACGCTTTGTTTTATTTCTATGTCACATCTTATTTTAGTCAAAATCTCGTTTGTGGTGTATCTAAATATTTTAGTTTAGTTACGCGTTTTATGGGAGAGTTTTCAATTGTTAAGCTGCTATTCATAAATGATTTAAAATTTTTATCACCATAAATTTGGTTTTATCTATGTTCATTTTTAGTCTATAATCTATAATAATCTCTTTATTTTGTATGTTTACTTTGTTAACTACTTAGTTAAATTGGAGGCTTTCAACAGTTTGCTTTGCTTTTTGCACTATCTTTGAAACGGATGTGGTGGTTAATCCATTTTCTATAGATGTTGGTGTCTTTTTCTACGTTTTCTAGTGCGTATTGGAAAATTGTCTTAAAATACAAGTTACAGAGTAGCAGAGATAGTATGCAGTCTTGGTGTACTTATCAGCATATTTTTATAGCTCCGGTCAGTACTCTTACTTTGCTTGTTTAATTCCAATACAGGCTTTTAATTCATCTTATATCTTTTTGATTTAGTTTTACTTTTTTTGTCGAACGAGTCTTCATAGTTTGTAAAGCTTACTATTGCCTATTAGATTTTGCTGGTCTAGTACTAGTGTTGCGGTTAGTGTTTTTGTGATCCCTAATCCTTTTCTAAAACCAAATTGTATTCCTTCAATACCAGCTTCAAAGTTTTTAAATAGTTTTTGATGCAGAACTTTTAGAAAATTTTTTAGAGCTTTTAAACTATAAAAGTTTTTTTAAAAAAAGTAACAATTGCGTTTGCTTTGCGAGTGGCCTTGTCAGCAATTTAAACTTTTGCCTGTAGTGTCGGTACAGAACGAGCAGAAGTAAATTACCATAAGATAGTACCGTTGTTTGAAGGAATAAATTTAAAAATTATATTATTAAACCCGTTTGACACTGTCTATAATTATGTCTTGAATTATATATATAATTTTTATTAGTTTGTGCAATAATTCTATATATAAAATTTATATCCTGTATGACACTATATGATTCTTTATATAATTATAAAACCACGCATGCGTTTTATCTATGCTCTGTCAAATCAAGTCTTAATGTTTACTACACTTTGCAGGTTATGTAATTTGTTTTGAAGAACAAATAAAAAAGGGGTAGCAATTGCTATATGTGGAGCTGCAGTGGTATGTTCTAATTTTTCAAGCTTTATAATTGTGACCTTGATAATTTGTGTGCTTTACACACGTAAATGGTCTGATCTATAATTATATATATAATTCAAGACATTATTATGGACAATGTCATACGGGTTTAAATTTTCTTTGAAATTTAGAGATAGCAAATAGTCGCTAGCTTGTGTGTACGCAGGATAGATTTATGAGAGATGCACTAATTACTTACTTAAGTTACTTTATTTACTTATTTATTTATTTATCGGCGGGATATTACCCAATTGCAAATTTCTTAAAATTAAAATTAACATAAATATATAAGTGGTAATGACAATTAGTGATATACATTTACTCACGGTTTTACAACCGTCGGATAAACTAATCCACAGTTATACCTAGTTTAACGCGCAAAGCATTTTACAAATGCTAAGTTAGTTTATTCTCTAGGATAACTTATTGAAACGTCAATTGTACCGTAAGTTATTTATAAGCAAATTTATATTGTCTTTTCTATAACGTAAATATGTTTAAATCAGATAGTGACAACAAAAAGACAAAAATTGGAGCAACAAACCTTACTTTTTTCCTTATTTATTTTTACTAATATAATATGATATGTGCGGCGCTTACGAGGTTATGTGTGTTATACTAGGTATAACTACTGCTTCGAGCACCGGATAAGTTAACCCCGGGTTATTCCCCTCCAAATCCTAACTATGCTTTAACTGGGGGTTGTAAAAGCGGCCCTTAGAAGCAATTTTGTTGACAGATGTAAGTTTATTGTATTAATAGTAAAATTTGATGTTACTGAAATTGTACATAATTATTTTGTACTATTAGTAATCTTAACAAAATTCTAATGAATTTAATTTAAGCTTCATTGTAATTGAAACAACGTAAGTATTGCTAAAAATATTCAGTTCCATTGATGCCACAAGATGCTTACCAGGAAGACGAATTAAACAAAGCTTTATGTATTTCCATATAAAGAAACTAATAGATTAAAAGATTAATTGAAACAAGAACAGACAGTTTGGCATAATCTTAATCAATTCTGTGCTTAGTTTGCCGTTTCGTACTTCCATAAAATAAACTTAACGGTGGTACCCACTGTGCGATTGTGTGCAGATTATTTACTAAATTGTAAATATTTTTATTCAAAATCAAACTACTGATTTGTGTAAGAAAGTTATGTTAAATTTTTCACATTGTGTTAACAACTATCTTATTTAATATACGTGATCCATCTGCAAGAATTACAAGTTTAAAAGTAGATGTACTTGTTGAAAAGTACATTGGATACAAGTTTCGCATCTCATATGGAACAATCTTTACATGCATAATACCATAGAACTTGATAATTTATGGAAATGCATTGATTCATTCGCTCAATAAGTGTAGAAACTATCTGAAGTTTGTGAAACGTTACATAAAGTTATCTTTACTTCAACATAATTGAATATATAAAGGAAGAATAACTTATTAAAATACAAATCTCTTTTAAATTATTCTATTTTACTTCAACATAATGTAAAAGTAAAATTGATAATGTTAATAAAAAATAAGCCGTAGCTAATCACAATACATTTACTTTAATCTCGATAGAGAAAAGCGAAATGCATGTGCAGTTGCGGAAAGAAAGGCAATTTAAAAAATATCGATTCCGATTAACATGAATATAAATTGCACAAATAAGAGCCCACCGAGCGGTAAACGTTTTGTATCTTTTGTCGTCGAGGAATTATTTATTATTTGCCCTACTCGCTAAACGGTCCCCAAACCCAAATGATTAAAGTTGCAAAATTTATGCTTTATTTAAAGACTAGATTAAAGTGGAGTGGAACATTGCAAGTGGACTAAATCTACGTTTAAATTAATCTTTTATGAGTAGTTCATTCAAGTCTTCCCATTACATTTGAATTATTTATTATGATACGTAAATAGGTCTCTAGACATGTGACAATATTGTAAAAGGAATGATTTTATACACTTGAGATATGAAGAACGTTGTCGGAGCTCTTAACATGTTTCCTAAATAAATACAAATATTTAACAATTGTCCATATGGGAGAAATCCTTAAATTTTGTATTAAATTCAGTGAGAACATACTGTGTGTGTGTACATTTTAATAAATAACACCTTGTAGAGTTTTATTTGGTCATTAATAGAGAAAATGAATTAAAGTATTATCTAGGATTTAAAACATTGATTGGATGCTATTCTTATCAGGTATAATTTAATTATTTTGTATTATTTTATACAACAAAAGCCAGCAATCTTGGTTTTGAATTAAATCTCGAAATCCACAAATGTAATTGTATTAGAATAGCAAGACGGTCGATGGCTTTTTCGGTTGTAGATTATTCTTGGTGGTAGGGGAAGGGGGCATATATTGTTTATCTATTCTATAAGAACAAAAAGAGCTACAAAAAAGATTTTGCTTTGAGCCTGACACCCAGTTTACATTTAGGACCGCATAACTCTTTTGCAAATTCATTTTTATCTTAGAATTTAACCCGAGTAACTTTGGCTTGTTGATACTTGTTATGACTATGAACCTAGTCTCTACACTCTATGGATTATATGGACTAATGTAACGATGTTTTAAATGTTTAACAATAGAGTTTATTAATGAATCTAAAAGTCAATAACCACTATTAAAATACCGCTTGCCAAATCTGTAATGTGATATGTCAGTATTTTTATTAGTTGTAACTTAAATGTTGATATTTTTTACCTGTATATTATTTAGTTTTTTGCTCAGTTGTCAATGCCTTTAAGTCTATTGCAGATTTTACTTATCCTTACTGAAAATGCATCAGTGATAAAATTATTTTTTCTCGATACAACGTATGTCTGTGGGAAAATGCTCTATATAGGGTGCCCCCCAAAATAAAATTAGCTTACAAAATACAGAGTGTTTAATTATTATTGATAAATCAATTACAATTTCAGAAAAGCTAATATTTATATATGGTATTGGGTTAAATAAATACTCCAATACTAATATTTAATATTGTTTAGTTGTTGTTCTTAAGATACATTCTGGCACTTAAAAAAAGATCTTATCGTAATATATATTGTTATTTTAAATTAGTTTTGTTGCCAAAAAAATTTGTCTCATATGATTAATATAAGATTGAACAAGCTCTGATAATGTTTGGTATACCAAATCTCGAAGGGCCAAAATTGCAAAAGTAGTTTAACCTACTAGTTAGGCTAATCATTAGTTTACTTAATTTGGTTTGTATTACATAGATTAAAATGTTGTTGCCAGTTAGCGCCTGTAAATAAGTTCTGTATTCAACTTTTAACTGAATTGAAAACTGTTGTCAGGTAGAACATATACATGTATATATAATTATGTTTTTAAATGTTTACTTTATTTATTAATTACAATTTATATTTGCTTTACATTTGACTTGTTATAATGAAGTGACGCTTAGTGCGCCATTGCAAGTTAATATACCTTGCTGCTTTTGCTGATCATACAAGATCATAAATCATTGAAAAACTAAATAACATTTCTTGGTAGAAGTGTGATGGAATGTGCATACACATAATTATATGCTTAAACATATACACATATGGATGCGGATGACCGCAAAAGGAAAAAGGTAAACATACAAAAAAAAAGATTAGTTTCAAAATTAACTTTTCTCAAGCTGGAGCTCTAGCGACGTTGTCACAACACAGGGGAGAGGCCTTATACATTAGTAATTATTGATGTTAGAGGATGAGTTAAAGAGAGTTAATAAAAGTTAAATTATTTATTGACTATAATCGGAAATTTACAGCTTTAAGGTGATGCAAAAACGAAGAATTGACATTAGCGTTATTTGAGAATATCAGTAGTTTGGCATTGGTAAGAAGTTTGATGCCACATAAAGACAAGTTATTAATTAGAACGGTAGATTGAGCACTTATTTTGTCACATCTCAATAGAATGTGGTCAAGTGTTCCCACTTCACCACACTCACAAATTGGGATGTCAATAATGTTTTTTCTGAAAAATTGCAAAGATGTTAGACAGTAACCGGATTTTAATCTGCTAAGCAAACTATTATTTGTTTTTTTGTGAAAGAGTAAATCTTTGAACTAAGAGTTCAGGCTGATTTTGCTATTAACTCACTCATAGTAAATTTTTTCTTTGGTTTGGGAGATGGTAAAGTACTGATTTTGTCACGTATTTTTTGTCTAGTTTTTAAAGTGTTCAATAAAGTCGGTGTAACTAATAGATAAATCATTATACCGGTTTTAGTGATTCCTGTTTGCCAAAAAATCAGTACGTTCATTTCCGTCTACGCCCATGTAGCTGAGAACCCAGCATATTTCTACTTTGGAATTTATTTTGCTAAGATTGCCCAAAACCACTCTAGTATTGGATGCCCAGCAGATGCTCCTGATGTAATGCGCTTGGGTGCATATAGCATCAAAAGAACCTCTGGAGTCCGTAAATATGAGGATTTTCTTCCATTTTTTACCCAAATTTGTGTTTAGTGTTCTATAGATAGCGTATAATTTTTCCTCAAATATTGACGATTGATCTGGAAGTTTGTCACATTCTTCTATCTTAAATTGAGGAATATGTACCTTGTAGGATACCGACAGGGGAAGGCTAGTTTTTGAACCGTCAGTATAAATTTCAATATATTGAGGCCAATATTTGTTAATAAAGTCTCAAAAACCCTGAATAACCTGCGGAGAAGGTAAACTGGTGATCAACTTTTTTGGAAAAATCTTGAAGAATTTAAACGAGTTAATAGATTCTTGAGGAATATAAAAAACTTTAAAAACGCATTTTTATTAATATCTCTAGAGAATTACGCAACCTGTTTTTTAGATACTCAGAACGGTTTTTTTCCAAAGCAATAGCTGGCACTGGTGGTGGCTTTTAAGACCACACTACTGCCTATGCGACCAGCTTTAAAACTTACTTTTTGGCAAGAAAATTTCTACGGATTGATAAAAGCATTAAGTCCGATTCAACATCCATGACATTAATTGGAGTTGCGTTTATGTATTATAAGCTTATTCTAATAGCACTATTTTGGATTTAATTAAAAACAGCAAGAACGGACCGGCTACAAAATAAGAAATTATGTGAAGCAAAATATAACCTAGACAGTATAAAGGCTTTGTAAAAAATCAGTAGAATTTCAATATCACTACCCCAATATGTGCCCAAGCCACAACGCAACATATTAATCTATTGTGCACACGATTTTTTTAGATGTTTAAAGTGTAAAGAGGCCACGCGAGATATGGGAGTTCCATTGATTATAGGGACATAATCAATTGGAATCACATTTCGAGTGCGCGCTGTGAAAATCATACATTTGCACTTTTCTAGGGATAAATTGAGGTTTCGTTTAGACAGTAAGACAGTGGTTTCTATTAAACATCTATCCATGTTTCTTAAAATACTGTCTGGGAAGAAGCCAGAGTATTATATAGCTAGGTCGTCCGCATAAGAGATGATATTAACTGACGGAATTGTCAAGGTGGTTAATTTGATTATGTATATGTTGAAAAGTATAAGACTCAACGGACTTTTCAACCAAAGTTTTAGAAATATAAAGATTTTTAAGGCCGCCCTGTTTCAAGCTATCATTCAAGGTAAAATACATGGCAAGCGAGGTCTAGGACGGAAGAGAATATTATGGTTGCAGAATCTTAAGGTTCTTCAGAATAGCAACCAATAAAATAAAGATAATCATTCTTATTGCAAACATCCGAAATTGGATATGCATCTGAAGAAGAAGAAAAACGCCGCGCTAGTTAATAATTATATTGATAAACGGGAATAGGAGAGATAAGCTAATTAGGATCAACGTCAGCGTCGCAATGCAGATATTGTCGTAGGCTCCTTTAATGTCCAGGAATCAGACGCAGATTGTCTGGCTGCGGGACTATGCTGAAATAATATCACAGTAGAAAGATGATAAATTTTCACTGACACTGATTGGGGTAATACGTTTTCCTTTTCACACAACTACTCAAGTCGGTGTGAATATTCTCAAATGTTTTCCAAACGCAGGATGGGATAGCAATCGGCCTGAAGCTATTACATTCTGAGGACGATTTTTTTGGAATAGGAATAATTTTAATTATTTTCTATTCTTCTGAGATATTTCCTTGATCTACAATGGAGTTAAATAGCTTCTGAAGAGTGATTTTCAGCTGAATTGATGTAGTGCAGATGGTTGAGTTAATCTATATAACAACTTTTCTTTCCAGTCTTTATTCTTGTTTGACAGAGAGCGAAACCGGAGGGTTTTAGAAAAGCGTTTTATGGCGGACAAATATAAGACAAGGATGAAGTCTTGCTAAGGGTGCCTGTAAATGCATTAAAACTATTGCGTTTTTAGCAAAAAAGAAGTTTTCTGGTTTTAGCTATTGCCTCGCTGCAATGAAATGTGCTATTTTGCTAGTATAGAAATAAATTTGTAGAAAACCGTCGGGTTTTGTTAATTGCATGGGAACACTTTTTGTCTCACCACTGCACGGCAAATGTTTTGATTAGTGTTTTTCGGGGAAGGAAGAGGGTTTGATGGCAAAGAAAACTAGCCACTTTACTACTTGACAACAGTTTGGAGACGGTTGACTTACGTTTAACAAGATGAGTTCTTTCCTGTAAACGTTCCAGTCGATTTACTTAGAGTTTATTAAGCGGGGAGATCTAAGGTCTGGACATTATTTATTTCTATAACTATGAATGCTACCGCAAGTGTCCTGAAAAGAATTTGAATTGCATATAAACGCAATGTTGTGGGACGCATTAACTAAGTCAATAACTTTTTTATTGATGTTAGTTGAAGAACTATCATTTTAGATTACTAACCCCAAATAGTGGATAGCAACTTCTAGCTCTAGGCTATTACGGTTATAATTGTGGTGACCCCAGGCCGGGTTGTGAGCATTGAAATTAGTATAAAAGGATGAGACATGGAGTTAAAGATGTCCAACCATTGCGTTCTATTCATAGATTGATTGGTAGTAACCCGACAAAACGAAGGTATTTGCAATAGACAAGATTACACATTGGACATGAAGAAAGACGTTAAAAGAAGGGATTTTAGATTTAGCTCTGAGAGAGTAATTAAAAAAGGAAGAAACTCCACTATACTCATCATTTCTGTTATTGTAGAAGTAGCTAAAGCAAAGGCGAAGCCAAGTTTTGCTAAGAAAAATAGCATTAATTTGGTGTTCTTGGACCAGGTGGCACAGATCTGTTTTTTTTTTTTTTTTTTAATTTAGTTAACTAAATTTATTGTAATATATTTACATATTTATAACATTATTTTTTTTTCTCCCCACTTGCTGCTTTACACCGTTTCCATATTAAGTAGGCTGCAAAACTTCGTATTCGGGGCACAATTTTTATTTTCTTTTTCCATTTATTTTATTTTGTGTGTATTATCATGTTTGTTTATTTATTTGTTTGTTTTGGTTTTGTTACTATGTAGTGTTCTTTTATTTTTGTTTTAAATTCTTTATAAGTTTTCGTTTTTTTAATATTTTCATGTAGTTCATTGTATGTGATTAGTCCATTGCTTAGTATTGTTTTTTTGTTTGTTCTTTCTGTCCTTGTTGTGTGTACATGTATATTACTCCTTCTTTTCGTGTTATGTCCGTGAATTTTTTTGTTTAATATTATTTGTAGATTTGTTTTAATTTCGTTATTTTTAATTTTATATATTAGTTTGCATTTTTCTATTTTTATTTTTTTGTTATTTGTATCGTTGATTATTTTGTATACTTCTTCTGTTGGTGTTAGCTTTATGTATTATTTTAAGTATTTTGTTTTGTTGTCTTTGTATTTTTTGTATATTTGTTTTTGTTGTCTTACCCTATATATTTATTAAATAGTTAATTTTTGATAAATATAGTGAGTTGTATATATTTATTGCAGTTTCTTTTGTTATGCATTTCTTGGCTCTATAGACAGCTCCTATTGTTGCTGCACTTTCTTTTAATATTTTCTTTATTTGTGTATCCCATGTTAGTTTCTCTGTTATTATTATTCCCAAGTATTTTGTCTGTTTTGTTCTGGTAATTGGAGTGTTATTTATTTCAATTTTTATGTCAATATCTTTTGTATTTTTTTGTCTTATTACCATATACGTTGTTTTTCTTCATTTATTGTTTATATGTTTTTGTCGTACCATTTAGTTAATTTCTTAACGTCTTTAAGTTTGTCTCATATATATCATTTATGTATAATATTTGCAATATTGGTGCTAGTACTCCACCTTGTGGTAGCCCATATTTTGCTATTGTCGATGTTCTAAGTATGTCGTTTATTCTTGTTCTTTATGTTCTGTTTTTAATATATGTTTTTAGTAGTTTTAAGTTTGTGTTTCTTATTCCAAGAGTTTCCATTTTCTTGATCAATTTGTCTTTGTCGATGGTGTAAAAAGCTTTTCTCATGTCTATAAATATTGGTATCACATACTGTTTTTTATCCAGCTTTTGTGCTATGTGTTGTATTATGTCAGTAGTTATGCCCATTGTGTTTGAATTTTTTTGAAATGCATATTGTCTTTTGTTTATTATGTTATGTTTGTTTATGTGTGTCATTAATCTGTTATATATTGCTTTTTCTGTTATTTTGCTTAACACTGATATAAGCGATAGCGGTCTATAATTTTCTAATTTTGATTTTTCTCTTTTTTGTGAATTGGTTTTATAATTTGTTTTTTAAGTATTTGTGGATATTCACCTATTTGTATCATTTTATTTATTAATTTTTTCAGTATTGGTGCTATTTCTTTTTTATAGCTTTTATTACGTCATGAGTTATTTGATCTTCTCCTGGGGCGCTTCTTATTTTTAGTTGTATATGATTATATTTTCTATCTCTTCTTCTGTTGTTTCGTCAAGCATAGCTTCTTCTTTTATTCTTACAGTTGTTATTGTTTTCCTGCCATCATTTTTCTTAATTTTGTTTGCCAAGTTTTTTTTTCACTGTTGCAAAGTAGTCGTTCAGTTCGTTTGCTATGTCAATTTTATTTGTTTTTTTTTTGTCCGTGTTTTGTAATAATTTCTGTTATTTCTTGTATTGTTTTTTTTTTTTGTTTTGTTTAGCATACTATTTATTTCCGACCATTGTTTAGCTTGATTTCCATTTGCATTTTTTATTTTGTTTTTGTAGTAATTTTCTTTTCGTTCCTTAATTTTATCCTCTACTTCCTTTTTCTTTTCTTTTAATATTTTTTTAATGACATCATTGTATGGATTTTTGATGTATCTCTCTTGTGTTTTGTTTCTATCTTTTATCATTATTATTTGTTGTTTACCTCAACCATGTTCTAGCTAATTAGCCGAATTGACCCTTGAGCAATTGACAGATTCAGTTAAGTTGTGAAGGTCGGATAAAAGATTATTCATGTGAACAGATCATTATGATAGATTGACAGCTGAAAATTAATGTATTGCATTAATAAAAGTTTTTACTAGTTTATTGATAAAGTTAACAGAGTCACAGAGATTATCTGGTTTATCAACAGGGATACTAAGGGAGTATAAGGAATAGAGACAGAAGAAGAATTGATTTGAGAAAAAAAGGCTTTAATGGTTTTGCTAGAGAGAGAGGATTTAAAGGACCTTCTTCTACGTTTTGGGGATTGATTCAGAATTGAGTTGAAATGGGAGATATTACTCAACGAGCTGGATAAATTGCTCTTAGTGTTTGCCTTTGAAAATAGGCGATTTGGGGAGAAAGGTTTCTGTTTAGACACCATTGTGGAATACAAGTTGCAAATAATTTTTATTTTTGACTGTTTGATATATTCTGAGCAGATTTTATTTGCAACGGAGGTTTGCTTACCTTTACAGAAGATATAGGTAGGTGAATATTTAGTGGGATATTCTTCAATTTTGTGACTAGCCGCGCATGCCGAACACCTAAAGATACTGCTTCAACAAATTTTAGAAGTATGTCCATATTGCAGACAGTTAAAGCATTGTATTACTTTTGTCACAAATAGTTTAACTGGCCTTGAGTTAAGATTGTAGTAAAAAGTTTGACGAAAAACGTGTCTCCTGAATGTGACTAAAATAGTATTTGAAGGTTTATATTGAAAACCTGAACCGTCAACTGATTTGGTTTTCCTATTTAGTCTTTCCACTTTCAGAATATCAGTTTGCGATGAATTACTACGTTTGTTTTTATGTCCTCTACCTTGAATTCCGTATCTACTCCACATACAATGCCTTTGCATGCGATGTGATGTGACGTGGAATAAATGCTTTTAATTTATTGTTGTTTAAAAATTGCCGCTTAAAAAAACGTTAGCTTGATTATACTTCTTGAAGTCGTCCACCGCATTCATATTAACCGCAATGAATTTGTTACCAATTCCTATTGAAGTTATATTCTCACTAGTAGTACCAACTGGTTCTACATAAATTTGGTATGGGCCGATATCTGTTTCAATACACTTATCCGCGAGGTGTGGTTTGGTTATGTCCTTCCATTGACACCTGTATTTTTTTCCTTTGAATTCTCCGACTCAACCATAACATGGGCCTGTCCGAGACAAGCACACCCAGGGCTAATATAAATAACAGTAAAAAAATAACAGTAAAAAAATAATTTAAAAATGATAAAATAAAAACAAAACTCACCCACCTAGATTAGTTAGGGAGAATAATTGGGACGGGAGAATTGGGTCCGAGGAAATTCGGGCACTGAGCGCGTTTCACCTACAGAACTGTATAATAAACGACCTCCCATCACCGAGGTTCAGAGAGAAAATCCCACTTTCACATAATTTTGTTTAGTTGAAGCATCCGACACAGTAACACAAACTAAAATTATATTATTTATTCTAAAATGATTTTTTTTTGATGAATGAAGTCTTACAAAGATTATTTAAAAAAAATCTAATTTAATTGGATAATGGAAATATTTGTTTTTTTTATTTAAAGCACAATTAATTATTGTGTATTAAATTTGAAAATATCTTACATTAATTAATTAATGACAAGTATATTTTTGATCAAATATTTAATATATTTGTAAAACTTATATGTAAATTTAATGAATGTTTACTTCAATAACATTCTATTTATCATTTATAGGATAGGATACCTATAAAACAAGACTGAGATTTGTTGCTTTTTATCTCAAAAAAAGATGATTTATATCGACGACCTTTTTATGCAGATGACATTTTATTTCTGAATCAAACCTTCTAGAATAATTTCTACATATTATTTTTATACTATTAATGATTACATTTTAAATTTTATATTGGAAATAGTTTTAATGCAACAATTCGTCAAAGTAAACAAATATATTGAATTAGATCATAGCACGAAATTATCGCCATACAAATGTCAAACAATGTTATAAACTGTCAATAATAATTTAAAATATTCATAATTATTAAAAATCGTTTATAATCTGTCGTAATATGTCATAATAAATTATTAGGCTGCCGCGAATGTCATAAATTAAGTTGCCACAAATATCATATACTGTTATAAATGACATAAAATGTTTTTTAAATGTTTGTAAATTATTACTGTCAAAAATGTTTATAATCTGTCATAGATTGCGAGCAAATAGTTTTAATTGAAATCACTTACCTAAGTTGTTTTACGCCAAAAACCGAATGTTTAAAAAATAAAAGAACGTTTTTGGTTTTAATGCCCAGTAAGGAATTTTTGAATCCATTTAAAAAAGCAAAGCAGTCCGGGTTCGATTCTTGAGTATGACTAAAATAATAACTTTGCTCTTTATTCACCGGGGTGATTTGGAAGTCACCTAATAAGCCGTTGGTCCCATCAACCCCCTTTATACAAGTCGTAAGACTTCTGGGGCGATGTAAAATAGCTGTAAAACGCGAAATAAAGAAGAAATAAACTAAACCAATTGGCTGCAAATTAAAACAAATTATTTCACAAAATTGAAGAAAAGTTTATAGAGCAGAAAATGTTAAAGGAAAGAATAGTTTTTCTTTTCCTCTTGTTTGCAACCGGGCTTTAGACCGACTTTGGCAGAGTTAGAAAATGAAAAAAGGTGGATAGTCAGAGAGAAAATAACTAAATCAAGAGCTACAAGAGTCAGATTAATAAGCATGGTAGGTGAGCTGTAAAAGAAGTAGAAGATATTAGCCCCAAGCAACAGCAGCAAAAATTAAGTTATTATAAATTCAATTATAATCAGCTTATTAACTGGAATTAAATTAGTTTAGGAACGAATAGTAGCGAGATAAAGAAGAATGGCAAAATACGGGCACTTTTCGTGGGTTTTTCAGGCGCAGAAACTCTTAATAGACGACGAACAAACTGTTTTTATGGTGCGCCCTATTACAAGTAGAGAAAACGTGCAAGGCGTTGCAGTACAGATAGGTCATTTCTACAAATCGAACAAAATTTGATAAATAAAGTTAGTAAATTCGTTTTTTATTTGAATTTTGTAGTAAACAACTATAAATAATTCTATTACAACTTAAACAAAGCTAAATAAAAAAATAAATCATTCTCCCCTCTCATTCTGACTGAGTAATAACCTAATTAATAAAATATTTTGGTTAAATCACAATTGTTTGAAAGAATTAAATTAAAGCATTATGGAAATTTGTTGAGAACTGTAAAGAATTAGTATTAGTAAATAAAATAATCTTAGTGTTCCTTATTTATACCATCCCAGAGCGTTATAATAAATTTTCCAAACATTCCAATTTATTTATTGCTGTGTGTACTAAGGCTACAGAAGTTGAATTAAAGGTACAATACAACCTTTTCAAATTAAAAAAAAAATTATTGCTCTTATAGCTGAAATGAAAATTGCTTAAATATTCTTTTCAAGTTTGTTTTAATTATTCTATTAGGGTTTTGTTATCCATATAACACAATTCAAATTTTGTGTTTGTTAATTTTGTTTGGATTCTAAAACTTAATCTGAAATAAGCAATAAAATCTTTTCATTTTTAAAAGATATTATTGCTATCAGCTGGAAAGTTATTAAAATTGATTAAATCTTTTGTTCTAGTTTGCTTTAATTATTCCATTAGGGATTTGTTATTCAAATAACAATTCAAGTTTTCCTTGATAACTTAATCTAAAATAAGCAATAGAATCTCTTTATTTTAAAAAGATACCATTGCTCTCAGCTAGAAATCAATTAAAATTGATTAAATCTTCTGTTTTAAGTTTAATAAATTATTTATTAATTGGATTCTATTATCCGTGCTTATTATAATAATCCATTTATAGCATAACGGTTTAGAATCTGGATTCTAAAACGTAATCTAAAATAAGCATTAGAATTTCCTTATTTGTAAAAGATTCAATTGTTATCTACTGAAAAGCAATTTTGATTAGTTTTAGAGAAATTATTTTTTGAACAAAACTTCCATAATAATACAATAAATGTTGATAAGTAACAAAACAATGTAATCATAATATAACAAATTTGTTTAATCCCTTTTAATAACAAATGTGCCATAAGCAGAGCTACATTGAGAAATATTAAATGAATTTACTTTTAAAAATTTAGCTATAACATAAAGAAAAAATTGAATCTAGTTCTGGAAGATTTAATATTGAAACAAAATATTTATTCTTAATTTTGTGCAAAATAGTTATTATATAAAATTTTATGAAACAATTAACGAAAGATTAATATATAAACATAATGCTGTGCAAACTATTCTATTGTAGACTGATGCTGAAACCTAAAAAAATACGTTTTTAATTGGTTCTCTCAATTGAAACGCTAAAAGATAAATCTGAATATATATATATATATATATATTATTTTTTTAACTCTCTTAGTACCCTTTTGGGTGCCGAATTTTGTCTGCTGCTTTTAAATTAGCTTATTTATTTGTTCTATCCATTCTTTCCTGTTTTTGGCTATTTTTTTTGCATCTTGTCAGCTTAAATTGATTCTGCTTAGTAATTACCCTACATTGTTTTTCCATGTCTTCATAGGTCGTCTTTTTTTTGGTTTTGATATTCTTGAATCACATACTTGTTTTGTTTGTCTATTTTCTGGCATTCTTTCTAGATGTTCATACCAGCAAACTGTTTTTTGTCTATTGTGTTGTGTATGCTTTCAATTTGAAGATTATCTCTTATCAATTTGTTTCTTATTTTGTTCATTCTTGTTACACTTTCTACTCTTCTTAGATACTTCATTTTGTTGCCTGTATCCTACTTTTATCTTTTTGATTCATTACTCATGTTTTGCTTCCATATATTAGTGGTCTGTATATTGTTTTGTATAGTGTCATTTTTGTTTTTTTTTTATATCTGTTTGTTGTTTAAGATTAATTTATTTATTGAATAATAACTTCTGTTTGCTGCCTGGATTCTTTTGTTTATTTTATGCTTCATATTTTTTTTGTTATTTAAAGTTGCTCCTAAGTACGAGTATGATTCTACTTGTTCTATTTCTTTTTCATTTAGCTTTATATCCGTTTTTATACTTGATTTTGATACCACTAAAGTTTTTGTTTCCTCTATATTTATAGTCATTTTGTGTTTTAACAATTCTTCGATTCATAAATTTATGTTACGTTGCATATCTTTTTCATTTTTTGTTATTATTGCTAAATCATTAGCAAATGCACATTCTGCTATTGTTACTCTTTTGAGATTGTGGTATCCAATTTCTACGTTCTTTGTTTTATCCTTAACATTTTTAATATATTGTCTAAAAAAATAATAAATAGTAATGGGCTTAACGCTCCTCCTTGTCTCAATCCTTTTGTAGTCGTAAGTTCTGCTGATGCCTCTTTTCGAGTTCTTATGTAATTAATTGTGGTTTTATATATATATATATATATATATATATATATATATATATATATATATATATATATATATATGCTTTTTATTGCTTAAAGTAGGTGGTCGTTTATTTGTTTTTTATTCAATATTTTCCATAACTGTTTCCGAGGTACTTTGTCAATTGCCTTTTCTAAGTCTACAAACGTTATGAAGAGATTGCGGACTTGCTTTATCGTTTTTTTTAATTAGTTTTTTAATTGTAAATATGTGGTCTTGTGTTGAATGTCCTTTTCTAAACCGATTTTGAGTTTTTTCCAGTGCTGGTTCTACTAAATTTCTAAGCTTATTTTGTATTATAGATTTATATACTTTTGCTGTTGTGCATAGCAAAGATATTCATCTATAATTGTTACAGTTTCTGCTATCCTTTTTTTTGTAAATTAAAATTATCACTGCCTTATTTCAGTTTGTTAGAATTTTTCTTATTTTCCATATCCTATTTAGCATCTCCAACAATAATTTTTCTCCTGGCTCCCCCATATATTTCAATTGCTCCGATTTTATCATGTCGTGTCCTGGCGCTTTTCTATTCTTTAGTTTTCTCAATACTACTTCAATTTCTTCTTTTGTTACGTCTTCTGCTTCAGTGTTACGTATGTCATTTTTAACAGATTTCTCTTCTTCTTCTTCTTCATTTCTGTGTGTTTAATTTTCTACTAGAAGCTCCTCGAATTAAATTTGAAAATAAATCTATCTAAATAAAGCCTAATTTAATTCAAAATATTAAAGCAATTTTGCAACTCAATGTTTTAGTATAAACTCTGAGACGTTTTTTGAAATTCCCTAAAATTTTGTTAGATTGAACTACACTTATGGGTAAATTTGTTCTTATTCTTTAAATGTTAAAGAAAGCTTTTCTCATTTGCATTTAATAAATTTAAAGTCTATTATTTTTTATTCAGCTTAAACTTCGAAATAAGAAAGTTAGGTTTGTTAAAATTGTGTCAATGAACTTATTCTTCAATCAAAATTTTGAAGATATAAGAAAATTTGTTTTTATGTCTAAGTTGAATGTCAATTGATTTTTGTTCAGTTTAAACTCTGAAGTAAGAAGGTTAGTAAGGTTTGTCAAAATTGTATCAATCAATTTATTCATCAATCGAAACTTTAAAGATATAAACAAATTTGTCTTTAATCTTAAGTTGAATGTCAATTGTTTCTTATTCAGTATAAACTCTGAAGTAAGAAAATTAGTAACGTTTGTTAAAATTGTGGGGGAGAATAGTTGCTAGTTATAAGGGTTTACATCACCTAACTCAGCAAGAAAACGCCTGAATATAATTGAATAAAATTTTGACACATTGTAGAAGAAAGTATAATCTGTGTCCTCAAATTTATAGAAACTTGATGCAATAAGTCGTTTCTATGCAATTAATTTTAAAAAAATTACGTTTTTAATCAGTTTTTTATTAATTTTTTACTCGTTAAATGTAACTTCAAATCTTTAACCAAAAACATGAAGACATAGAATATTGTATGTAGTTCAACATATAAAAAAAGTGATGACTAAAATCTTATCGTCTGGATATTGAGTTGGTTTGCGTTTTGTCCTATAAGAACTAATTTTAATTTAAAAACGGCGCTGTACGTGTCAATATTTTTCTAGAGAGAAAGGTTCACCGATATTCTTGTAGAGGTGATAGGATTTAATATTTTTCCATAACAATACTACTAGTGGCACCACTACATGACGGGGCGACTAAACCCGGCAATTCTCTAGCGTTATCAACTTATTCTTTAATCGAAACTTTAAAGATATAAGAAGAATTGTCTTTATGTCTAAGTTAAATGTCAAGTATTTTTCTTTAGTTTAAACTCTAAAGTAAGAAGGTTTGTAGCGTTTGTCAAAATCTAACTATATTCTTTAATGTAAAATTAAAGAATCTAAAATTATTTTTGCTTAAAATAAGAAAAATTTGTCATTAATTGAAACGCTGAAGACGTAACTTAGGTGAACAATTTTTTATTAAAAAAGAAGGTAACAAAATTAAATTAAAATTATCTTCAGTTGAAGACATTGTTTTAAATTAAATAACTAACTTAACCTAACTATTGATCAATATATTTTAGAATAACTTGGTTGTATCTATAGGACATGATGCAGCACACAATAAAGCAACAATTAACAAAAGAATGATTATTGAAAAAAAGTATCTTAAAAATTAAGGTTGATCATACCAGCAGCAAATCAGTCTGCACAATCAAACAAACAATTTTATACAACAAACTAGTTAAGACACCACCTTAGTACAACCATACCAACATCAATTCATATTCATCTAATACAGTTCAAACAAAAATCTATCTAGTAAAAATAAAGCAAAATTCAAAACAGACTAACAAAATATTTTTCAAAACCATAAAGATAAGGAATACTATTTATGATAACCATTTCTGGAATAACTACATTTATACCAAACAATAAAATTTAAATCAAATCAAAAAAGTAAATCAATATTTTTTTAATTCATATAAGAAGAATTAAAAAACAGCCCAAAAACCAATATTTGTTGAATTTAATGCATTATTTTTATATTGCCAACATTAGAAATAAATTATATATAAATTATTTTGTGTAAAATAAAATTTTCTATAAACTTTATTTAATAATTTTTCAATATTACGAATTGTTTTGAAGTTATTGAGAAAAACTGATGTTTTAATAAAAAAGGTGCATATAAGAATATAATTACGAAAAACTATATATTTTTTTGCCTAGGAAAAAGAAAAAATCTTCAAAATACACCGGGCAGCCAGTACTGTTCATTAGTGTAAAATTTTTATTGATTAAAAAAAACATTTTTTTTTCCTTACTTACCTTGAGGTGATTTGCCTGGCGCCCTTTGCACTGTGAACTTATTGGGTTTATTGTACATCTCTGCTGTTCTACTCTTTTAGCAGCTTTGTCTCTTTAATGAAGTCCAGTATCTTTAGCTAATGGACTGTTTGAGTTCACAGTGTCTGGTTATCAATTCTGTGAGCCTTTGCAGTCTGATGCGACTTATTTGTGTTATCACTGTTTTATTATTATGCGATGGATTTGTTAGGAGTATTCTTGAATGTGCCAATCCTTTACAGCCCTTTTATAGGTTACTGTGTATTGCCTCAAGTTTGATCCTCTTTGCTTTTTATTTGGCAAGCTGATTTGCCATCAAGTCTTTTGGTATCCATAACAGGCTAACTTTGCAGGATATGACCTCTGTTTTTAAAATGTATATGCAGGTCATAACCAGTTTGGATCTTATTACTGGCGATTGCAGGGCCTGCAATGCCGCTTGACTGAATGACATGATATGAATTATCGGTATGTTCGGTTTTAGTTCCTTTTCGATCAAGCCCCTGGCGCACCACTTAATGGCAGCTACATCTGCTTGAAAAATTGAGGCATGTTTGCCCAGAGGTAGCAAAGTTTGCTTTTTTTAGTGTTTGTCCTTGTAGATTTCAGCATCTATTTGGTCTTTGAACTCATCTGTGTACCAAATAGTCCCTTTGACTGTTCTTAGGTATTTATTCATTATCCATTTGATTTGATATAGTATTGTTACATCAAATTTCTTACTGATGCAGTGGCCTTTCATAAAGTCCGACCTCATCATTAGAGTTTTTTCTTTATGCAACACATTTGTCATGTTAGGTCTGTGGGTCTCAAAGTTTACATTGTGTTCATTTATTTACAGCCGGAATTCTGCTTGTCTAGTTCTGCCATTACTATCAGGTGAAGTGGCGGTAACGATAGTAGTATTTCCATAGCTGCCGTAGGCGTTGTTCTCATTGTTCCCGTTATCTACAAACATGCTAGTCTCTAAACTATGTCTAGTTTTTTGGCTGTACACTTGAGAGTGGTTTTATTCCTCCATACAATCGCTCCGTATGTGGTAATGGGTTTTACTACCACCGCGTATAACCATCTAGTGATATTAGGTGTTAATCCTCATGTACGTCCGACCATTATTTTGGTTGCAAAAAGCACCTGAATGGCTTTTGCTGCTATATTTGTCAAGTGTGTGTTGTTAAGCCTATTGTCAAGCGTTAGTCCCAGATATTTTACTTCTTTTGACATCGTGAGCGTGGTTTTATACATTTTCAGGTATTTTAGGTTTGTGGTCTTTTGCCGTCTTGCAAACGGTGCGATCGTCATTTTGCTTGGGTTCACTGTTAACTCCACTTTTTTGCATTACCTTTCTACGATATTTAGTGCACTCTATATTATGTTGGATTCCAAGCTTGCCGTATGCAAGGATAGTAATTGTCTGCGTAGCTTAGGGAAAAGATGCCTATTTGCTATAGATTTGAAGGTAGTATTATCAAATGTTTCCTCAATATTCAGCACTCAAAGCAATTTTTTTGCATTGTATAGTGTTCTAACATTTGTTGACTAACTGGTGTTTAGCTAGCTTGCAGGATTTACCCGTTTGGTAGGCATACTGATGTTGATGGAGTGGTCAAGCCTTTAGTAACCCGTCTCTTATGTCCCGTCGACTATTTTTCCAATAATTTTTGCATAAAAGATGTCAAGTTGATTGGTTGGTAGGACTTAGCCAAGACATACGTGAGTATCCCTGGTTCTGGTATAAAAACCACTTTTACCGCTCTCTAGCTGTTTGGTATTTGTAAAAAGTGCTAAGTTTGCTCTAAAAATATTGTATAGAGGTTCTTTTAGCACTGCTTACCATGTTCTGTAGCATGTTAGGATAGATTCCATCGGCTCCTGGCGACTTGAATGGTTTAAATGTATTGATTCTTTATTTCAAGTTGCCTGGTCTTTGCTTTTTTTCTAGTATTTTTGGTCTGCCTCTTTGTTTTAAGTTCTATTGGTTTGGGAATTTTGTTAGCACAGAGCCTGGAAAGTGTGTCTGCAGCAGCTCCTGTAGAGTGCCTTTGACCGACTCTGTGTGTTTTCTGTTTTTGGTCTGCCAGGAACCAATGTTCTCAGTTTGGTCTTTGCTTAAGGCTTTTTGGAAGTGTGAGCATGTGAGACCGTTTGGAACGTTCTCACAGTATCTCCTCTACGATTCTCTTTTGGTTTTCTTTATGGCTTTATTATATGCCGTGAGCTGTGAAACTGATTCTATATGTGACCTAGTCACCGTTTTGTTAAACATTCTTCTAGTAGCCGTCTTTGCTCTGCTTGACAGTGCTAGGGCAGCTTTTTTTTAAAGCGGTTTTGATGGAGTTGCCAAATATGTTTGTCATTGTCTCCAGCTTATGTGATTTCTTTGCTGTCTTTGGACTCCCGGTTTAGCTAACTAGTATCTTGTTCTACCCAATGAGTTTTTTTTATTTTCTTTAATCCAAAAGGAGCATTTCTTTAGATTCGATATTGAATTGGATATATGCATGATCAGACAATGAAGGTTTGTCCGACAAGTACCACTTATTTATTACATCATTCGCTTTATGATTAGTTAGGTCAATAACCTTGCTACGCAACACATTGCGATACGTTGGCACGTTACCTTTGTTTATGTTATTTAACTTAAATTTTACTATAAATTCTAAGAGTTTGTCACCTCTTATGTTTCTGTTGTTGCTTCCCCAGGCTACGTGGTGGACGTTGGCATTGCATCCAAAGATCAGCGGTGCATTGTACGCGCTGCTTGTTAGCTACAGTAGTTTTGCCGGTGGTAGAGGTTTTTGCTGATTGTAGGGAAGGTATTCAGATCTAAGAATTATTCCACTCTTAGTTCCCTACCTTACTACCACCACCTTGGCTGTCACAAGGTCTCTGAAACATAGGTCCTATAAGATTAAGTACTTGCTTTGCTAAGATGCATGTACAAGGCTTGCATATGGGTTGTGCTGCTAGCAGCCACTTGCCCGGTATGCTTAACTTCTTTATTTCTCTTATAGATCCAAAGTTTTTGGATAAGGGCAATGTCAGTATCATGTTTGAAAATATACGCATTGAGTGCCGCGGAAGCTGCTCTGCAATGATGTAGATTGATTTGCACAAAGTTTAACATTGAACTTACCATTATTGTTTTTTGGCGATTGGCGGTGGGTTTTCATTCACTACCTTCTTGACGGTATGTGTTTCTTTCGGTTTGCTTTCTTTCTTTTTAGAGGGGCCAGAACCCAAAGTGATATTCTGGAGAAAGTTTCTCTCCTAGGTTTGCCACTTTCTTCCAAGCTCTCTTATCTATAAGTAGGATATGTTGGGTCTCCTTGGAATCTGGTTTAGAATTGACCACTTGGCAAGTCTCGGAGTTCAAGGTATTCAGCACCGCTAACCTTTTTAGAAGAATAACTGGTTCCAATTGTGGTCCTGGTACTCTTCTCAACGTTAAAGTAACATTCAAGGAACCCTTTCGGAATAATGCTAGTGCAATGCCCGTAAAAGTGTCACTAAAAGTCTTCTTTGAGGTCTCTTTGTCGTCTTTGCTATTTTTGCCGGTTTTTGCGATTCTGTATAGGTTTAGTTTTTGCGTTCCTGATGTTCCTAGAGTGTTTTGGGCAGAAATGTATCGCAAATGTTTTCTTGTTGCATTACCGGATTCCTTAGTTTGCTCAGTTGCTTGAGCCACTTGTGCATCTCTCTGTTTTTGAAGCTTACGCATGGCAACACTGCTGCATCTATACTGTCTGCTGCTTCACTTCAGTGCATTGACAAGTACTGCATGTGATTCATCGTATAAACAAAATAAAGTGAAAAGTGATTAAAATGTGTTAATTGTGCTGCGGGAAACTATAAAAATGCTTAGTGATAGTGTTAAACTTGTTAATAACAATAGTGGAATGATCGAAACTGGTTATAATTGGAAATTGTGTATGAATCGCCAAGATGACCTATCTTAGCCGGATCATAGAGGTATTTTATTATTATATTTATTTACTTTAAATCAATTTGTTACAAACAAGTTACTTTAATACAAACAATTATTTCAACTAAATATTTATATGAATGTTTTAATATACGTAAATGTAAATACGGAAATTTAATCATTCCTTTCTCTTAAGATAACAGCGCAAATAAAATAAATACATTTTTTGTTGATAAAAACTGATTGTTTTATCATAATAAATATAGTAAACAAGCAAGGCTTTTATAATAAAATACGTCTTTTAAAAATTAGTGTACTATTATGTATGAAATATGTTTAATAAGTTTAGTCTAAGTCGAATGTATTATTGTTATTATTGATCAAAGTATATTCTTTAGAATGTTTATTAATTAAAATATTATTTAAATTTATACATGACAGCTGATGAAACAATAGACTGCGATAATAAACAACCAACACTTCAAGTATAAAGATCATTTATAAACCTCTGAGAACATTTTATAACATCCATGTTAGTTTAGGTACATCTTATAACATTTGTGATTGCTTATTACTTTTGTGAAAGTTTCAAAATAGGTTGGGAACATTTTATGATTCTATGACAGGGAAATATCTTCAAAATATTTGTAAAAGTAGGAACATTTTTACAATAGGTATATCTGTTAGTTGAACACATTTTGACATCTGTGACACTTTTACTTGATGCCATTTTATAACAGTTATGATAGTTGAAAGTTTTAACGCAATGCCTCCTATTAGGAAAAACGTTAAACTGTTTGTGTGTGAAGAAGAGTTGTACAGTTAAATCCTATCAGGACAAGCAACGGCACTTTTGGCGAGTTTTATTTGAATCCATGACCAAAACAAATTTATTTATTTAATATTTAAAATTAATAAATGATGTATTTTATGTAAAGAAATACCGAAGAAAGGTGGTTATCAGTGAAACCAAGCAAAACAACGATTGTACCGTTCACAAGACGGAGAAACACTACAGACCTAAAAAACCTGAGTATGTATAGAGTTAATAACAATAACCAAGCTCTCAATGTCAAAGGAGGTAAAATATCTGGGACTAACGCTTTACACTAACTTTAATTCACATCTGACAAATATAACAAGAAAACATGCCATTTGGGTGCTTTTTGCTACCAAAATAATGGTCGGACGTACATGGAGATTAACACCTAGTCTGAACAAATGGTTATACACGGTAGTGGTAAGACCCATTATTACATACGGAGCGCTGGTATGGGGAGAAAAAAACACTCTCAAGTGCACAGCCAAAAGACTAGACAAAGTTCAGAGGTTAGGTTAGGTTAGTACTACTATCATTACCGCCACTTTACCTGATAGTAATGACGGAAGCAAGACAAGCAGTGTACAGACTGCGGACGAACACAATGTAAACCTCGCAAACTATAGACGTAATGTTTTGCTTGAGGAAGAAATTCTAACGATGAGGTAGAATTTTATGAAGGGCCACTGCATTAGCAAAAAATTTGACGTGATAATACTACATCAAAACGAATGGATAAAAAACAGATAGCTGGAAACGGTCAAAGAAACTATCTGGTACACAAATAGAACCAAAGACCAAAAAGGCACCGGGGCTGGAATTTACGAGAACAAACACCAAAGAATGCAAACTTTGCTACCCCTGGGTAAATATGCCTTGACGTTTTAGGCAGAGGTGGCTGCCATTGAGTAGTGAGCCAGAGACATGATTGAGAAGAGACTTGAACCTGACAGACCAGTAACTATCATGTCAAACAGTCAAGCCGCATTGCAAGCCCTGCAATCGCCAGTAATAAAATCCAAATTGGTTATGACATGCATACACATGTAGTCTGAAAACTGTAGCCACAACTTGCAAAATTCACCTGGTATGGATACTCAAAGACCAGGAGATAAATGGAAATCTTAGAGCAAAACAACTTGTCAAACAAGAAGCACAGGGGACATTTACTGGACCAGAACCTGTTATTGGGATCCCATATAGTATATACAAGACCGAAAAAGCAATAATTTGCAGCAAACTTGAAGCGGAGCACAACAACCTGTGGAAAAACTGTACATTCAAGAATATTTTTAGTAGGACTATCGTATGATACCAAAACAAATACAAATGAGCCATATTAGACTTCGAAGGCTTACAGGATTGATAACCGGACACTGTAGACTTAACAAACACTTGTATAGAATGGAAATAGGAACGGGCCCTCTATGCTACGGATGTATGGAAGAAGATGAGACTCCGATACACTTACTGAATGAATCCAAAGCTTACAAACAGCAACGTATAACCATTTTTGGCAAACACAACCTAAACGAAGACTTGCTAAAAGCAACCAACTGGGTAAAGGTACTGGACTTTATTGAAGAGACGGTGCTGCTTGAGGAGTAAAACACCAGTGGTGTACAACAGGTTTAATGGAACCGCAGTGCAAAAGACGCCAAGCAAACCACCTCAAGGTAAAGAAGGTAAAAAAAGGTTTTTTTAGTAAGTAAAAACCTGACACTACTAGACAGCACGGGCTGCCCAGTGTCTTTTGAAGATTTTTTCCTTCTACGCAAAAAAAATTAATATATTAAATTATTTTATTATCAATCGCTTTGGATAGGCAATTATGGTTGTATTATATACTCTAAATAGCTTATAACACTTTTTTATTTAATGTTTAATGGTAGGAAAATTTTAAAAGTTTAATGTTAAAAAGAGACTTGAATGAGCCATCTAAGCATTTAACATTAAACAGTTCTTTCAAACATTTGCGCTGCTCGGCTCACCGGTTTTATGCTTCTATACCACACAGGTATTGAGGCTGGTCTGACTCTTATAAAGACTGTTGCAAAGTGTCAGATTCACCCTCACAAAGAAAACGCCTATTGACTAAACTTCTCCTTATGAATTGACCTTCCGTTAGAAAGAAAAGTGAAGTGTCGAGAGAGAGAGGGCGACTGAAACGCCCTATAGGCTAGGGATGATTAGGATTAGGGATGAGGAATGGTTAACCAGCTGATTGACAGGGCGCTTATGTTGCAAAATTTCTTTGTCGGACTAGATTAAGATTGTAGTGAAATGCAAGATTATTGAAATATTTTGCGGCCAAAATCTCAATATGTTGGAGTAGTAAAGAAATCCAGAAATCGATTTGAATTTTACGATTTTGGATAAACTATGGCGCTCTGAAGAGCATCCGCAAAGTCTCATTTTAGAAGGAATTAGGTCTATTAAGATGCGTGATTGCGTATCATTATCATACCTCATCGTAGGTGTGATGGTAGACGTGTATAATTGAGTTTTATTTCAAAGAGATAAACTACTGTTCCGCCGCAGCATTGTAACTAAACAATTTGGCTTTATCGAGTATTGACTGCACGTGCAACTTGTACGTAAGCCTCTTGTCAAAAGTTATCCCCCAGATCGCAGCATCGGACCAAGCTATGGGAACGTCGTCAAGACAAGTGATCCGCTGTCTTGAAAAGAGAACAGCGTTGCTTTTCTGCGGATTTACTTTGACCTGCTAGTCATTTAACCAGCATTCTAGGTCGGTGGTTGCTTTTTGCAGCCTGGTTGTAACCACCATAGGTAACTTTGAGATGTGGAAGTCTCCCGTGAGAAAAAAATGTGTTTTTAAATTTTAACAGCCGGATTTCTGCGATTTAAATATAAGACGCAATGGAAACTTGATTGTGTAGTTTAAATAGATTTTTATACAAGACTTTGTTGAAGACTTTTACCAAAAAAAGACTACTTTTGTGACTTTATTCAACTTAAAACCTTCAACGATGATGTCTGTTAGTTGGTTTAGTTGGTGGACGGCCGAGTACGTCTATTGGAACTCTTGTTGGTGAGGAAGAAGCAGATTATTTGATGATTTAACGTGACTTTAAATTATATATACGTCGGTTGATTATTTCTCGGGTTTGAGACAATCTAACGCTTTTCAGCGGTGCGGCGTCGAAGAAATCTCCCAATTTCCTAGTAAATTCTTTGACGTGCTCCCTATCTGTGTCTTTGACAATTAACAGGGAGCATTTGAGCAAAAGTTTTGGTCTTTCAGTTAATTGTATAATGTACTTTATTTTTGCCATGAATGACTAGAATGGAGACTTGAAATTTTTTTGCGTTGGATGTTGCTCTTTAGTGAAAGATTTTAAAGTATTTTGCTACACAAAACTTTTATTTAATTTTAAAACTGTCCTCACTTTTCAGTAAAGGGAGTTTAATGCTAGTCAATCTAAAGGATCGCGGTGGTGCTGCTAAAAGTTCCTGGCGGCGTTACGTCTGCAAATTAAATCTTTTACGTTTTAAGATAACCCAAAAAGATTATTGGTGCAAAACTGAAGGGTTTTAGAGGTCTATTGGATTTGGCGCGGAAAAAGTTTAATGGTTCTATTGATGTTTGCGGCCGTTCTCACTGGAATCAGGCAACCTATACTTTCTTCCATGAATCGTGAAAAGAGAGGCAAATAACAAATCTTTTTCTCTCCTCGGCTGATTCCATTTCAAGAGTAGTAAAACCGGGAGGTAGTCAAATCTCAAATTGTTTATTACTCAAATGCAATGTCCACTTGGTGTTCTACGTGATGGTAGTAGGTGGGTTTTTTCTGATTTTACAACTTGCAAACCTCTTTGCTCTACAAAGAAAGTCACACATCGCCCGACTTTTGGCGTTTGTCCGTAAACTGTTTTACACCGGGTGTTTAAAATCCCCAGCAATTATTGTGGGGAGAGGGTTTGCTAAAACCTTGTACCTAAACCGGGCACAGTAATTGCATTTGATTCTAATAAGACTATTTCGGGTGTATCGACCTCGGAATGGTCTTATGATGTTTTTGTAAAAATTAGTGTTCTATGTCTCAGCCTTACTTTTGACAATCTCAAATACGTAAAAGTATTTGGTAGTTTTAGTACCTGGGTGGGTGAGTAGTTTGTTTCGGACACCAACATGATGTCGACGTTTTCCTGGATGAAGAATTGTCCCACATCACCCATCTTTTGTAAAACGCCGTTAGCATTCCAAAAACAAACCCTGGCTTGCTTGCTAAAACTTGGTTGACTGTGCAGGTTTTTATCGGGGCTTTAAGGCCTGGTTACAAAGTGCAAGCTAGCATCCAAGCTGGCCTAGTGAGTTACTTGCAGTGCTGCTACTTGCACCGTGTGACCCCATCATAATGGCTAGCGATAGTAACTCGTATGATGCGGTCACTCAGTGCGAGTAGCTGCACTGCAGAAACTGACCAGGTCAGCTCAAATGCTAGCTCGCACTGTGTAACTTGGCCTTTAGTATTGATAGGCGCGGTTGGTGCTGCTCGTGGAGCTGGGAGCTGGATGGGCAGTTTGGTGATGGTAGCCTTTGCCTCCTTAGTTTTACGTCTGATTGGTTTGACCTGGGCGTCTTGCTTGCTAATTCTTTTTGTTTGGCAATTCATTAATGCCAAGAGGTGGGATTTTAGGAGAGTAGTTTGTTTTTCTCTACCAACGCATACATATTCTCTAGTTATTGCGGTTCAACAGCCTCTTGTCGGGGTCTATACTAAAAAAAGTATTTGAATCAGTTATTTAAATAAATAATTAATTAATTCAAACAAGTTATGTTAGTGGAGGATTGCTAATTGGTTGACTAGGCCAATTAACATCCGTGAATTGTAATGAAAATTGCAGGTTGTCCGTTGTCGGTTCTTCATACAGGTGTGGCTGTGGAATTTTCTCGGATTGATGTTCTCTAGTCGGCTGCTTGTAGTCGACTAGATTTGTTGCTGTTTAATTTTTTTTTAGACTGACATTCTGTTCAGTGTTTGCGCATTTATATCCCGTTTTGAAGTGCTTGGGTCTGCTAACGTTTTTGTCCGCCAATCCTTGCTCTCGGCAGTACGTCATTTGTTGTTGTGTTGAAAGTAGCGTGCAGATTTATCTGTTGGAGTGGGGAAACATTGCGCGCAGCTTTATCTGTTCAAGTAGAAGGTAGCGCGGGAACTTTGTATTGTAATAATCTGTGTTATTTATTACACGTGTTCTCGAGCCAAGGTCACTAGTCACTTGTCAAGGACAGCAGGAACATTTATCTAAAGAAAACAATTTGAAACACGTGCACAAATTGATAGACATGTTGACATTTTCAAGTGCTTAATGCTATTTTTATAAGATCAAAAATATGCATTAGTTGCTTGTTCTGCCTATACACACTAGTCTGCTATATTTACTACGAATAATTGAATCACTAGCAGGAACGTTCTACGTCAGTTTAAAACCACGGATTACCATGCAACAGCATTCTATAGTTAACAAATATTACAAACAATTCAAACAAGATTTTCTTTACAATTATGCATCCAAACAACAGCTTTGACCACTTCCACTGCTAGAGACAATTTGTGAAAACGGATTGTGCCAATCCTACGTTTGATTATTATTGAGTCCAGCCATAGAAACATTTATAATTATTTTTAAAAACTTTGCCACTGCGAACCTTGTCAGTACGTTTGTACATTAAAGACCGAAGGCAGCTTTGCAGTAAAAATGAAATAAAGTAATGAGGAACGTTGTTAGTGAATCTTAGTTACAAATATGTAGTGCATATTATGAGTTTTTTGTTGTTTTTTTTGAGATGGGAACTTAAATTTGATATCTGACTTCAGGCGCAATATTTCCTTACTAAGGTTCTGATCAAAAAAGCTCGCTTTTTATAAGTATTTAAAATCCAATTAGATGATTTAATTTTAAAATAAATATTGTAGCCTTTTAGTTTGATAACAATTATTTCATTATTATATACTGAACTACGAAATAATTATTATTCTATAAAAATGCCGCCTTCTTTTTTAGTAGGTCTCGTGTACTTTAAAAACCGCAGTAATTTAGTTTCAAATCCTACAATTTGTATAAAAAATTCCAGATGTGGCAGTATTAACCTCAGACGTCAGTAATTAGATCCGTAGCAGAAGAAGACAAGTTAAATAAAAAAAAAACACATTTATTATTAGATGCATCAATCATAAAGCAAACTCTTTCTAAGTTAATTTACTTAATCCAAGATAATAAATAAAAATACCTAATATCTTGTTATTTACGTGCCCTTCATGCAATTTCTTACAAACTTTGTGAAAAGAATTTGGCGCCAAACGACATTCTAATACTAATCGTTTTATTCGAAAATTACTCTCAATCAATATGGCATTAAAAAGAAGAAGAAAAACAATCCTTATCTTATAAAAAATTTATTTGTTGATCAATTTGTTTTAGTGCATCATTGTGACAGGTACATTATATTTCAGTTATCCCAATTTGTGTGTGTATATATATTCAAAGTTAATTAAATTTGATTTCAATTATGGATTAATCAATGGATGTAGTGCACTATCGAAACATGTAATTTATGTTTGTTGTTAATAAATTCATTTTGTATAATTGAATTTTAATACCTACAGATGAATTATTGCTGTGGTTTATAGAAAAATATTATTTATAAAATAATATTTTTAACTGAAAAATTGCTTTTGTTATTTAATTTGAAGTTATCATCAAAATATAGTATTAATTTTGATCAATCAAAACGCATGCCATGTTGACCCAAACTTTCGAAATTTTATAATAAAAAGTGTGTTATTGTTTCTAAACTTTGGTTGACTGCTAACCACAGGTAGGTATCTAATGCCGGGGACGCGCTGGTAGAAATGGTTTTTTCATAACATTCTGGCGACGCGCCAGCAAGTCTTGTAAATACTACAAACATTGACTTTTAATAACGTTAAAATGTAATTAAATTAAACTTCTGCATTTTTGATAATTTCTAATAAATTAATTTATGTATTATATTTGTAACGCTGAGGAAGGACATCGGTTTTGTCCAATACGTTATTGGATTATTAATATTTATTATTTCGGTAGTTAATATGTAAATTAATAAAACTGATAACAATGACATATTAACTAATGCATTTAATATTAATAAATTAATTAATTAATTATTCAATATTTAGTCATAGATTTAAATTAATTCAAAAAAACAAATAATTTATCCCGCATAAGATACAACGTGTAGAAAGTGTAGTATTAAATTACAATCCAAGAAACCGTAGTACCAACGCGTGAACACATTTTTTGTTTGTGTGATTATAACATATGTTCAGTGCCGCCGCTAGATGATTTGGCGCCGTTGTGCAAGCACAACTTCTGCGCCCCTGCCAAAGCAAAAACTTAGTTAGGTTATACAGAGTCTTTATAAATGTCTGAGATTATGTAACTACTTTAAATATGTCACTTTTTTTAAATTGTGCACCAAACTATTTTATTTTTTGACACTTATATAAATATAACTACATGATAAAAAATAAAAACTATATTTAAAATTGCGCTTTTCTTGCTTTTTTGGTCGCAAATTTTTTGATCATGTCTATTATTGGTAAATTATTTAATATTTAATTTTAAATTGTTATCATTAATAATGATCTCAAGCTGTCCTGTTACATTGTTAAACTAAGGTAGTTTTTAATAATTTTTAGTTTAGAAAAGCACCTTTCTCATGTTGCTACTGACATCGGTAAAATTAGATATATTCTAATAGCTATTGATAAATTTGGAAAATAGGCAATCAACTCAATTAGATATTGAATAATGCTCTGTGGTTCAAATTAAATGTGGGGCTTCTCTGATGAAATTGATTGTAAATGTAATTTTATAGCTTTTTACACATTGAAAAGATCAATACCATTATCAGCTTCTCTTATGCTATCGTCTTTTAATTTCATATGCAAATCTTCTGTTATGGAGCAATTAAAAAATTCAAAATCATTATCAAACGTGGTTAACTCTTCAAATTTATTTTGCAAAGATGTAAATGTTTACTCCAAAATTAAATAGAAGAAATTAACTTTAAAATGTGTTTTTGGGTCTAGTGAAGCGCCTTCATCATTATGTTCATATGCAAATTTTTTAGGTTTTTTTGTGGGCAAATTGACTGAATTGGTGAAAAACCACAATCAACATTAACATCATTAGCAAATTTATATTTTTATTATTTATAAGTTGTTATAACATTCATCAAAATATTTATCGTAGCGGTAATTTTAAAACTTGGTAATTAAATTTTTAAGATTATTTACACAAAACTTAATATTAATTAATGTTAATACGTAATTGGATTTTGCATCATTTTACTCAATGTGATAATTTTGTTTAAAATTTCACACCAAAAAATAGTAGAGCAAATGAATTTATAATTTTGAATGATTAATGCCAATCAATTAACTTTGCGAGTTGTTATTATATTCGAAATTAAAGATACATTAGCAATTTCCAGAAAGGCATCAAAGATTTTGTCCATTATATCTTTTCTCAGCATCAACTTTGCTAGACCAGATCTTAAAGGTTTTAAATTAAGATTATGTACATGTTTTTTAATAATAGCCCATCTTTTGGTTGATCCTGAAAAAATATATAAACTTTCTAAACCATATTAAAAAATTGGCTGTTTTATGGTTGATATGGGCGGCATCATTAACGACCAAATTCAAGCTATGAGCGGAACATGGGACGAAAAATGCACGGGATGTTTTAGATAAATTTGCGCCCCCCTGCCATAGCGCCGTCGTGCAACGCACGATTTGCACACCCGCTTACGGAGACCCTGCATATATTTGCTTTTAGTTACAGAACAGCTAGCTCAAAAATTGTATCAGCACTTTACAGGACAAGATCTAGCTAAATTTGATCAAGTGAGTCTCGATCGGATAATTACTTACAATATCCCTGTCACAAGCAATGTATTATTTTAGTCTTTACTATATATTTTTTCTAGAAATCCTTTTATAGTTATGTAATTTTATAATAAATTATAAATAATATTTTTTTTTTATTGTTATATTCATATTATTTCATATGTTTTTATTATTTATTAATTAATTTATTATTTTATACAACAATTTTCGTTATTTTAATAACATTTTCAAGTAAGTATATAATATATTAACATTTTTTTGATAGAATTATAAATAAATTAAATTTTTGTATCTCCCGCATTCAATGATATCCGTTTTTTTTAAGTCCTTTGAAGTTTGATACATATAAGATAGAAGTTATATTTGTTTATATAATATATTATATACTTACTTGAAAACGTTATTAAAATAACGAAACATGTTGTATAAAATAATATATTAATTAATAAATAATAAAAACATGAAATAATATGAATATAACAATAAATATAAAAGAATTTCATAGAGTTAATAAAAAAAACATTGAATATTTTTTTTAATCAACTGTCTTTATTGTGACATTTTTATCATGCTTGCTGGCTTTGTCCATTGATTCTATTTCCTACTCTTAAGGCGTCTACAACAGCAGCGTCCGTCCGCCTAAAACTTATTACTACACTCAGATGCAAAAAAACCATTGGGTAATTTTTTATAAAACTTTTAGTGTTTTGCAATCAAAGAGATCATCAGGATGTAGACAAAAACATATGGTACTTCTCGGTTCAATTAATGAACATTAATAAGCGAAAATGACAATGCGTATACGTACAAGCAAAAAAAAAACATTTCTGCAAAATAAACACAAACAATAATGAAAATTTCAGTTGAATAAGGTTTTAATTTATTGCTTCCACAAGCCCTAGCTATTGCCTGCATACGGCGGCTCATGCCACTAATGTACTAATATCATTTTCTGAAATATTCAGCCATTCTTCCAGAAGTGCCACACAAAGCTCGTTTATTGTGGTTGGTGCAGCTGCACGTGCTTTAACACGCCAGCTCAGCACGTACTAAACATGTTCTATAAGATTTTTATCTGGGGTACATGCAGACCAATTGAATATACTTATTCCAATTGCAACCAAGTATTTTGTGACGCATCTTGCAGAATGCGGTTTTGCTTTATCTTGCATCAGAATAAAGCCGTCGCTGATACATAGAGCAAATAGGACTACGAATTTTTCAAAACCTTCTCAATATACCGCTGTGCAGTCAGCAATCCTTTATCAATGACAATCAATTTGGTGCAGGCATCCATTGATATTTCTGCCCATACCATCAAAGAACCTCTACTATGGCTAAGCCGGGGCATAAAGGTGCTTTCCGCAAATCGTTTTTCCGTTTGTCGTTCTCTTCTATCTGGCGAATGCAGGTATAAACTAGACTTGTCAGTATACAGTACAATCCTCTATTGTGCCAATGTTTAATTCAAATGTTTGCGAGAAAATTGGAGTCTGGTTACTTGGTGACGTGAAAGTAATTTTAGTTCAGCTGCTGGTCTACAAGATTTTAAGCCAGTTTCTTGCAACCTTTGACAAACTTTGTACACACTCACAGCTATACTACAAAACTCACAGAGTTGGTTTATAGTCTTCACTCAAGTCACATGGCAATTCCGTAGAGTAGTACGAACGATAATTCGGTCATCAATAGCAGTCGTTTTTTGTTTCCTGCCAAACCCTGCCTTTAAGTATTGCTGCCGGTTTCTTTAAACTGCTCAAGTGCTTTTTGGACGGTAGAAAGACTGATATGAAAGAATCTGGACACATATTGCTGGCTTCTCCATCTGCCACAAGAACAATAGCTTTTGCACAAACTTTAACACTTAGAACCATAATCAACACACCAATCTGCACTAAGAATGACAGTTAATCAAAAACATACAAATCAACTCAGTAGCTACCTTGTTCCTCTGTGCATAATGTCAAATGAGCAATAAGTAGTAAAGAACGCATACTTTTAAATTTTATTTTTGCTTATTAATGTTTATTAAATAAACTGATAAGTACCATATGTTGTTTTTTACATCCTGATGGTCTCTTTGATTGTAAAACACTAAAAGCATTTAAAGATTTTTGCATCTTAGTGTATATTATTCTTAATAAATCTAATAAGGTGCTTTGCAACGTCTTTTTCAAATATTCCTATAACAATAACAAACAATATACAGGGTGTTTTAGTAGGAATTGTACAAACTGAATGTTATAGTTTGAAAAACAAATCATAAAAACATTATTTTTTAAAATTGAGATACATCCAGTTGAATTAAAAAGAAATTTAATTAGTTTATTAAATACTGATCAAATTAACATTGCACCAAAAATATTAATATTTTAAAATCTGTTCAAAAACTTTCACCGCCAAGCTTTAAAAGTTTATTGTACTTAGCAGTTTCTTATAACGATTTTTTATTTGTAAAGCATTAGAAATAATGAAAACAATTAATTTACCACTCGTGCATACTGTTTTTCAATAAACATCACTTTTCTATCTATCCCTATAGCCCATAATCCAATGAAGTTCAGAAGCATAGTCAGCTAATATCCAAACTAACATTGTACATAAAGAAAGTTTAGGTATTGTGTCACCTGACGGCTGTGATGAGCGGGAACTCTATTATGTTGGAAAGTTATTTTGGTTATTGTGAGTAAGGAAATGTTTTTACTTTGCTAGAAGGTGGATTCTATAGCATGATCAACGGTGAGCATTGCGCATATTATAAATGCCATTGCGCTTAAAAGTTGCCTAGTTGGTGAATAATGTCTCCAATGCGGATTAGTTTTGCTATTTTTAACATCTATGAATAATGTTTTGCACATTTTAACAGTGCATATTTTGGTTCATTTTAACAATATTTTTTCTCATTGCTTTTGCTGTTTTTGAAGTTTTATAAAAAAAATTATACTTTTTAACAGCTTATGGCCAAAATTTTGTGCTTTTTGATAATTGTTTAAAAATTCAAGGCTAGATTTTGCTATTTTTGATATTTTATGAATAGAATTTTGCATTTTTCAAGCGTTTCTGGGCAGATTTTGGTCCTATTTGAATCTTTTTTAGTATCTTACGACAAGGTATTGCCATTTTCGGCTTTTAGTTTTGATATTTTATAGCCTTTTTTTTTATTTAAAATTATTTTTTTAGTTTTAGTTAAATTTTGGTGCTTTCCATAATATTATGATGATTTAAGACCGTAATTAGCTATATTTGATGTTTTATGAATAAAATTTAGGATTTTTAACTGTTTTTGGACGGATTCGTATTTTATCTAGAGATATTTTAATGTTTTATGACCGGATTTGGCTGTTTTTGACTTTTTTTGTATAGAATTTTTGAGTTTTTGTACTTTCAACAATATTTATCTATTACATGGCCAGATTTTGCTATGTTTGACATTCTATAATAAATTTTGCACTTTTATACGGTTTATGACTAGATTTGATCTTTTTTTTTCTAGCCCAATTTTGCAGTTTTTGGGATTTCATAAAAATGTTTATATTTTTTAACAGTTTATGGCAACATTTTGTTGCTGTTGTTCTTTGTGACAATATTTTAATATTTTATACATTGATTTTGCTATTTTTTTTTAAAGATTTTTGAGATCTTTACTATGTAGTAATCCATAATAATAATTAAAAAAAAAAAAAACTAATTTTGTTTACTAATTTTTGCTATTTTTGCATTTTTGAACAGTTTATGGCCGGATTTTAATGCTTTCTGCCAATTATTTTTAGTTATTTTTGGTTTTATTAATAGAATTTTTCACTTTTTAACAGTTACGGCGGAATTTTGCTATTTCTAACAATATTTTGATATTTATAAAATTCAATCTTAATTATTAATTTGTTATTGTGCTATAAAGTGTCACACTCTTCTAAATGTTTTTCATTAAAAAATTAAATGTTTGATCTACATGCAAACGTCAGAAGTTATTTTGTCACAAGAGAATGTTGTCATCCAAATTCTTGAAAATAAACTCCTGTGCAAGTGAGTGGGCCATTTTAACATAAACTACTGATTTGTTGCTTTAGAGTAAACTATCTATCTACCCAAGTGTTTTTTTTTTAGCCATTTATCATCCAATCTTGGATATAGGCATGGGCGCCGAGTACATGGGGGCATTGACATATTTTATGGGGGCAGCGCCCCTATTATAATATTTGCTTATATGCATAAAAAATAAAAAAAATTGATTTAGTATTTTTAATTTGCCTTAATAGACGCATATTAAAAAATAAATAAATTTTATTAATTAAAATAAATAAAAACCGAAAGGACCCGGTTCCATCGACATCTAAAAATGTACAAATGGCTACTATTTTACCCACATCCCCAGCAATACAGCATCGGTGAAGTTGGAGGACAGCAGTAGTAGTAAAACAAACCGGCCAGGAAGACAATTTTGCTGAGAATGGTTAAAAGAGTTTCCATGGATTGTACACAAACATGAAAAAGTTTTTTGTGTCATTTGTGTAAAAGGTTTAAAAAAAATTAAAGTTTCAACGCCTAAATTATCTGCATCAGAATTAAAATCAATCGACGCTTTTATTAACAACGATTTTGAAAACTGGAAAAAGGCAATAGAGCAATTTTGTGTACACGAGAGAAATAAGATATTTGGCACAACAAAGGTTTGCAATACGACAATTACTTCTTTTAATATCAGAAAATAACATTGCTTTGAAATCTTGGTTTGGGAGAACAAAATAAAAATGGTTGTTCCATAATGTACTGAATGAAATTGTATCCATTATTATTTACTATAATAATTCCTATTTTTTTAATTTTGTAAACATTTACATTTTTATTGTGTGATTACTTTTTTATTTAGTATTATAAGTGCAATTTACAAATAAAATCACAAGCATAAACCATTTTATGGTCTAACAGTTCTGCCTCCATTGACATTTTTAAAAGTTGGCGCCCATTGATATAGGCTTCTTCTAAGTCTTTCCATGTTGTCCTAGTCTTGACAGTCTTCATCCAGTTTGTTCTAGCAATATAGGTGATATTGTTTCTATCCTTATTCCTCTTTTGCTTTCTCTTTGTCTCCAAACTGCTATCTTCTGTGTTCACTTATCATCTAGCGTTCTTGCAATGTGATCTGCCTATTGCCGTCTGAGACTTAACTCTTAGTGTAATCCCCAGAATGGTTTTCTCCATAGCTTTTTAGTTAGTTCTAAGTTTTTTTGTCATGATCTTGGTAAGGGCCATAGTTTCTAGGCCGTATGTGGCCACTGGCAGTATACAGCTGTTGTATATATTTTTTTTAAATATAGTGTACATTTTTGTTTTTAAGTATGTAGCTAAGCTTTCCAGATGCTGCTCATGCTAGCAGTATTTTTTGCTTAAGCTCCGCAGTCTGGTCCTGCTTTGATATTGTGGATAAAATATACATATTGATCTGTATTTTCTAGGGTTTTGCCATCTATGCTGATGTTATCTTGGCTATTGCTCAGTATTTTAGTTTTGTCTAGATTCATATGAAGGCCCACTTTTTTATATTCTTTGTTTAGTTTTAAGTTGTTCCATGTCAGTGCTTATCAGGACTATGTCATCGGCAAATCTTAGATGACTTACGTATAGACCATCTATGTTTAAGATTTTGTTTTCCTGTTTGAGCTTCTTAAAGACATTTTCTAAAACTAGTGTAAATAGTTTGGGTAATATGACGTCTTCTTGTCTTACGCCTTTTTTGAGTGTTATTTTCTCCGTTCTGAGATCATCGTTAATGCAGATTATTAAGGTGGCTTTTTTATATATGTTCTTTATGAAAGTCAAATATCAAATATAATGCCTTAAGGAAAGCCCATTTTTCCATACTGTCAAAAGCTTTCCGATAGTCTATAAAAGCTAGATGTAGCGGCAAGTTGTGTTCAGTGGGATTCGCAATGACTATTTTGATGGTTTGTAAATGGTCCGTAGTGGAGAACTCCTTTTTGAAGTTGTATAGGTTGATACGAATCGAGTTTTGGTGTAACTCTACTTGTAAATATTTGCATCGGCAACTTGTATAGGTGCGACTGATTGGTCTGTAATTTTCAATGTTTGCTCTGTCATCTTTTTTGTGTAGTATAAGTACCTCTGCATTTTTCCACGATTTATGTATATCTCTTTTCATTAAGCATTTGTTTAATAGAACTTTTATTGCTTCTTCAAATGTGCTACTCACTATTTTAATTATTTTTGTTGCTATGCGGTTTTTACCAGCGGACTTTCAATTTTTTATCTTTTGTTATGCTGTTCTAATTTTTGCTAGGGATATTTTTCGTATAATTTCTGATTCATTTTGTTTATCTCCTTTGTAGTTATCAAGGGTTGATGCATACAATTTACTGTAGAACTCCCGTATTGTTTCTATTATATCTTCTTTGTCTGAAAGTATGTTTTTACGCTGGTCTTTATTTTTGTAATGTTTTGTTTGCCTTTATTTAGTTTTGTATTTAGTACTTTCATAATTTTGTTTCTTTCTATTGTTTTCAGTATTTGTTTTGTTTTGTATCTCCTCACATATTGTCTTATTCTCCTTTTGTTTTTTTGTTTATATCCCTATAATTTTGATCGTCCTTGTTTAATTGCCTTCTTTTCTGCATTAATTGCTTTTTTTTTTCGGTGTTAGTTTGGTTTCCTTAGGGCTTTTAGCTGCAGATTGTTTTGGTCACTGTATGTATATCTTTTGCTAGATATTTCTTCTATGTCTATATTTGTTTGTTGCGCTTCTATGATTGGTAGTAGTTTTTCTCTCAGTTCTGTTTAATATTATTTTTTATGTAAACTCAGTACCTCGTTAGTTGGAAAATGCTTTTTAGTTATTAGTTTTTTTTTCTTGGTATCTATTCTTATATTGGCGCTAACCATCCTGTGGTCACATTCCGTGTTAAGTTTGTTTATAACTGATACATTTTTATATATGTATCTGTTGCTACCAATAATGATGTCTATTTCATTTTTAACATTTTTATCCGGGCTTTTCCATGTCCACTTCCTCTGAGGTTGCTTCTTGAAAAATGTATTTAAGCAAAACAGTTTTTCTTTGTTGAGGAAGTTGGTTAGCATGTCTCCTCTTTTGTTTCTCTCTACCAGCCCAAAGTTTCCTATGTACGCGGTATCTTGTCTCCGTTTTCCTTTGATTTTAGCGTTAAAATCTTCTGTGATGATTGTGTGGGAGGCTTTTTACTTCATCAATCGATGCATTCGTTAATGCATAGCTGTGTATAAGTTGTAAACTGCACATCTTTTTTAGTTTTATAATAAGATATATGACTCTCTCTCTCTCTCTCATTGTTTTGTACTTAGTTATTAGGTGCTTGATTTTCTTGTTTATCATAAGAGTTACGTCTCCGTTTTTATAATCTATGTCTGAGTTGTTTTGATATAGAAAGTGTCCTGATTTGAGAGTAGTGTTCTTTTTCCCTTGAAGCCTTGTTTTGCACAGTCCATAATATCTCATTTTATATATCTTCCTCTAACTTTTCAAGGTGCTTATTTGTTCTTACGGTGTTTGCGATCAAGGAATTAAGTGTTTGTTCTTTATGCAATCGTTTGAAGTCATTTTGTCACAAGAGAAGGTTGTGATTCAACTTCTTGAAAACAAATTCTTTGGTGAGTAGGTGGGTCCACTTCAACTTAAACTATTGACTTGTTATTATTTGTTGGAGTAACCCATCTATAATGTTTTATGACGAAGACATACATTCAATTTTTGATGAGCGGATGGGTGGGGTTACTCTAAAGCTAGATAACAGGTCAGTAATTTGAATTGGAGTGGCCTACCACCCAGCCAAAAGTTTGTTTTTAAAAAGTTTGATTACGACTTTATTATGACAAAATGACTTTTGACGTTTGCATAGAAAACATTTAATTCTTTGATGACAATCACTTGGGTGGAGATGGGTGAAACACTCAATAGAATGAGAACGAGTCAGTAGTTTATATTAAAGTGGCCCACTTACTTAATAACACTTGGTTAGTTTTATAAAGTTGGATCACAACCTTCTTCTAAGGAAAATTTTTTTAGGCAAAAAAACGTCCAATTTCTTAATGATAAACAAGCTATTTGGCGCTAAAGGTACCGTTTGTTGGTTTAATAAATAAAAGCATTATTTGGAGTCAGTTTAAGGTTTTTCTAAGAGATTATTAATGCATAAATCTTTGTTTTGCCTCTTAGGAGAGATTTGCAGCACAATACTGTTATGATGTTGCCAGCGTTGTATCTAAGGCCACGTGGGCGCTGCAGTGCGGGAGAAAAAAGAATTCATAAAATGTTTGGCCCTTAAACCTCAAGAGCTAAATAACTTAATTATATAGATACACTGATTACTACCATTCCAGAATATAGCTATAAGTAAGCAATGCGTAAAAGCCCACAAACTTAACAAGAGACCCGGCAACTTTTATTCAAAATTATTACAAAATTAAATAAAATAGCTCTGTACCATCAAAAAACAGGAATAATCAGTATGCGTTTCTGTGCACCATGCAATAGTAAACTACGTGTCTTGCGGTTTTATTGGTGCCACATTTAGTGTACTTGCTGTGCTCTGCTATCTTGAAACAATAACAGGAGTAAATAATTATTATTTTTAGATCTACCCACACAAATCCATACATTTTTTGTTTTTGGAATTAAATACTTTTACATCTTTATTGTATGTGTGGTTTGCTGTCTCATGTTTTTTTATCCACAATCCAGGAGCCTTTCACAGTCATCTTTATATTTGGTTCTGATACTACCAAATTGCTTTGCTTGATTTTTTTACCGTCCTTCTTCTCTCTACGTTATTTTTCAAAAAAATAATGTTTGATTGTATTCAATCACTTGAATTCTTGAATTTCTCATTATTTACTTTTCTATAAACTGAGTAGATCATTTTTTGTTTTGTGTTTATTTATTTTTGCAGTTATAACAACGAACATTGTTAATACAATTTTTCAGTGTAAGTTTTATTTTGACTATTTTATCGTTTTTTTCTATTCATAGTTCCTCAAATAATCATTCCCAAAACTTTAGGGTTTGAAAATCTTTGATTTTGCTTTTAATATTTTATCCTGATCTTTTAATTCTATAGGTAATATGATCACACATTATTTTTATAAGTTTGTTTTGTCCAAAATCTGAATTTTTATTCTTTTTATATATTTTGTCTTTTTTGTAGTTTTGTGTTGGTCAAGTTTATAGACTTTTTTCTGACTTTGACTTAATGTGCGAACCCATGTTCAATCACGTTTCTCTTATATTGTTTGTTTCTAACGTACTTCCAGTTTTGTAAATGCAATCTCTAATTTTATTTCTTTTAGTATTTAACTTTTTTTACCATCTCTATTTATTGAGGATTTAAGCATCTTTTTATTTAATTATTTTGTAAATTATCTCCTTTTTCAACAGTGAAATAATTTAATATGAATTGCAAAGTAACAAAATGTTGTGGAGGTAGTTTAATTTCTTTTTAAAGCTACATAGTCATGCAATAAAGTTTTTCGTTAACTGTTTACTGATAAATTTATTAAAAAACACTTTCGTTTAATTATAAACGACTTAAAGTTGCTTGAAACTATTGAAATTATTTAAAATCAACTACATAGCAATCAGATTTTGTAGAAATAGTTTAATTTAGTTACGAAACGAACACTCCTTTAGGAATTAATGAATTATTTGCGGTTTAGAAGCAATCGCAAAGCGGTTGATCTCAATTAAGATAATTATGATTAAACATGAAACGACACAAGTCATTCAGATTGTACTAAATTGTCAGTAAATTTTTTTTAAATTGTTTATAACTTGCTTTATGCTTTTTACGGCTATTTTACATCGTCACAGTAAGTCTACGACTTGTTTAAAGTGGTTTGATGGGACCAACAGCTTAATACGTGACTTCCGAACCACGCTGGTGGATAAAGAGCAAGTTATCATTTCAGTCATATTTTGGGGATTGAACCCCGGACTGCTCGCATGATATGCAAGTGCTCTACCATTGAGCTATCACGTAACTTAGCATCAACATTTTATATATATATATATATTTAATTGGCATAAACTCATCATAAAATGAAAAGTATTCTATTTAAGCGTCAGACAAATATATTTGTCACTTAACAGCTATTTTTGCATATTATTCACTTTTTTAACCAACGATTCTTTGTAAACGATGACTAGCTATAGTCCCTTTAAAAATATAGAATACAATTGATGATTCAAATTGACTTTCTTTTTATATTTTGTGCAGACAGTACTTTTAAAACTTTGATTTTATTTTTATTAATATTATAAGTAGTAACAATTATTTTTATTTTTATTATTGTTAGGTTTGGGTATATAATGACTTGCACACTAGCAGGTTCTTTTACGTATTTCAGTTTTATTTCATAAACTAGAACACACTATAACAATTACAAAAAGCAAAACATTGATTGAAAAACTGAACAAATGCCTATCGAATAACATTTTTGAAATAAATGTTTATCTGTCATCAGTGCAGTTACTGAGCTTGCGGACGCTTATACTTATCAAGTTTAAAAGAATTTTTGCGAATATCTTGAGTAAGTTTTAATTCAGAGTAGATGTCTGCATTTTAAAGATGCTATTAAGGAGTTTAAGTGTTGAAGAGATTATCCAAGTGAAATGCTTGGATAATCTCTTGTAAGCCACAGTATCATCAGAAGAGCTCAAATACGTTTTAATGACACTGGAACTGTCCAACATAAGCATGGCGGAGAACAAAATCGCAGTACAACAGTCAGAAAGGATTGTTTTATTACGATTCAGTATTGAAAGAATAGATTTTCTATTGCAAGAACACTCCAAGTTTATTTATTGAATGCAACAGTTGCTCAAGTATTGACTCAAACAATAAGAAGAAGGCTCCATGCGGTAAATTTAAGGTCCAGATCTTCTAAAAAATGTCCGTTGTTAACCAGAGCTCACAAAAGAAAAAAGCTAGAGTGAGCACATCAACATGCAAATTGGATTGTTGAAGATAGGGGTTGTTGTTTATTCAGTGACGAGACTAGAGTGCGTCTCCATAGCTCCGATGGAAGAGATAAAGTTTGGAGAAGCAGAGGAGAACGCTATATTGAGAACCACGTGATTTACCATCAAGCTTATAGAAGCAGTTCAATTACCGTTTAGGGAGGTATTTCTGCAACTTGTCGTACTAAATTGGTTATGTTTAAAAATGCTACACTGAATAGTGTCAAGTATCTTAATGATGTATTAGAAACTGTAATGTTGCTATTTGCTAATGAAATGGCGATGGTTTTTTGTGTTTGTTGATGGTAATGCGCGTCCTCATAGTACAAGGCAAATCAATGCATTTTTTAAAGAGAACAATATTACGCACATAAATTGGCTCGCAAACTCTCCAGATCTTAATTTCATAGAGAACGGATGAGATTACCTAAAAAGGTTGATAAGGTCACGAAGAGTGGATCCAAACAATCACCATCAGCTCCAAACTGCCGTTTTGGAACAATGGCTATGAATAAATACTAAATGACGTTCCACAAAATAGTTATAGTAGTTTAAAAGAGAACACTTTTAGTGGAGGAAATTATCACCGTAGTTTAACTTAGTCAAAACAAAATAAATTGGTAAAACTTATGAAAACCAAAAGTTATCTTATTGCTATATAATACAGTTATTATTTGCCAACAAAACAAAATTCACGTATTTGTCATAACTTCTTCCAAAACTAGCAAAGCTTTTATAGGACGTTTTGCTATGTTAGTTTTCTAACGCAGAACTTTTAAGAATTTTTTAGTTTGCAAAACAAAAAATGGTCTAAGAATAACAAAAAAATAAACAAACAATTTTATTAAGGCTAATTCTTACTTCTCTTAAGTCACTTCAAGCCGCATCTAAAATAAATAGGCCATTACTAGTACCAGCTAAAATAGAAATTAAGTCCCGCAACTGAAGTACCGACAAACGACGTGAATCAGCATGGTGGCAATAGCATACAGCAAAACAAGTTGTCATATAAAAAATGAGGATGATCGAAAAAGAAAATGAGTTATGACTAGGAGTACGGTTTTTAACATGAGGTCGCGCATCTTTATATACTTTTTCAATCAACGTTAGAAGTATGCCAATCAGAGATCTTATATTATCTTCTTTTGGTGCCACTCCTATCGGAGATTAGATATCATCAAAACTAATTAAATTTTGTTGACAGCACTTCTAAACAGTTTGTTGGAGCTACAGCCAAACCATTCCCTTAGATTTCGCAGCCATGATACTCGTCTTTGTCTTATGCATCTCCGTTCTTTGATTTTCCCTTGAATTATATTTCTTAGTAATGCGTATTCCCCCCCCCCCCCACCCTCATTATGTGTCTTAGATATTGCATCTTCTTTTTTTAATGATGAGAAAGACTTTGCTTTCTTGATTCATCCGCCGGAAGACCTCCACATTTGTTATTTTATTGGTCCACGGTATCCTAAGCATCCGGCGGTAGCACCACATCTCAAAGCTTTTGATGTATTTTATGTTGTTCTGTTTAAGTGTCTATGCTTCTACTCTTTAAAGCAAACCGCTAAAAACATAGCATCTCAGCATTCGACTATATTGCGGCTGCATAATATTTTTTGCAATTTATTAAATGTTGACCGGGCACTTTCAGTACGACATCTTATTTCTTGTTCATGGTCGGAAGAGCTATTAATCCAGGCTCCAAGGTACTTGTATTGCGTAACCTTTTTGATCCGCTTACCATTAATGCGTATAACAGACAAGTTGTTCGGTGACTTGGAGATAACCATATACTTGGTTTTTCTGACGTTCATTGTGAGACCATAATTGTTACAGTGGTTGTTTATATCTTCAACTAGTTGTTGTAAATCGACTGCATTTTCTGCTAGGAGTACAGTATCATCCGCGTACCTGATGTTATTAATGGTTTCTCCGTTTATTACTATTCCTTCCGTTTTTTCTGAGTGGGCTTCTTGACATATTGTTTTGCTATATACATTAAACAATAGTGGTGATATTATGCATTCTTGACAAATTTTCCTGCGGATTTCAATTTCCTTTGAAAGCTTATTCTCTATTTTGATTTTTGCTTTCTGGTTCCAATACAGATTAATAATTATCTTTAAATCTCTATCATCTATTCCCTTGTTCTTCAGGATTTCAGTTTTTTGTGTCGCATTATGTCGAATGCCTTCTTGAAATCTATAAAACAGGCATGTCAAGGCATCTTTGGTTTAGCACGTTAAGGGCAAATAGTGCTTCTCTGGTACCTAATCTTTTCCGGAACTTTATTTGCGTTTCACTGATATAAGTCTTTAACTTCTGGTCGATTCTGTTATATATTATTTTGAGAAACATTTTTAGCAGGTGGCTCATTAAGGATATTGTTCGATGGTTGGAACAGTCTCTTGCATTAGCTATTTTTGAAAGCGCAGTGAAGGTCGATAGTAGCCACAGTTCAGGTATTGTGCCAGTGCTATATATTAGATTAAAGAGGTTTAATAAGACTGTAATCGAATTTTTGTTTATTAGTTTTACCAATTCCGCTAGAATTTTGTCGGGTCTGGATGATTCTGTTTTTAGAGTTACGTATTGCGTATTCCACTTTTTTTCTCAATATGTTTGGTCTGGTTTGATCCATCTGTTCTTCCATATGATTTAGTCTACCGTCTTTAAAAAGCTTTTTTATGTGTTTAGTCTATCTGTTTAACTTGTCTTTTATGTCCACCAGTTTCCATGGGCATTTTTAAGTACCTCCGTCTGCTTTTTGTTTCGGTCACCTGTAATTTTTCTGATTTTTCTGTGTACATTGAATGAATCATATCTCCTCTCATATTTTTCCACTTTTTTGCATTGATCTTTCAGCCAGTTCTTTTTACCTTTTTTTATTTTATTTTTATAATCTTGTCTGTCGCATTGTACTTCTGATGGTTAGTTTTACATTTTTGTCTCTCTTCCATTAGACTTAAAATTTCTTGTGTCATCCAGACTTTGTTCTTGTTGGGCGAAGGGGTTAGGTTTTCTTCTGCAGCTTTTTTAAATATTTTTTCAACGTGTCTCAATTTTTGTTTACATTTGCTGTGTTGTTGATTTGTTCCTGCGTTTTTCTGAGATTTTCATTAATGTCTTCTGTTGTTTTTCTTTTTATGTCTTTGTTCTTTAGATTATTCACATCAGTTGACTTTGTACTTGGTCTTTTTCTTTTCTTCAGTTTGATTGAAATCACAGCAATTACAGGGTTGTAATCGGAACCAATATCAGCTCCTGGGTAAGTATTTGAGCGTTTGACAGCATTTCGATATCTATGCTTTATCAAGATGTAATCGATCTGGTTTCGTATAATCTTTTCTTTAGTATTACTAAGGGATGTTCAAATGTAGAGCCTTCTCTTTGGGAGCTTGAAAAGGGTGTTCTTTGTTTTGACAGAATTCTACTAGACGGTCTCCTCGTTCGTTTCTCTTGCTTAGTCCATATTCTCTTACATGTCCCTTTACTTTACATTGTCCAACCTTGGCGTTGAAATTGCCCATTACAATGGTGGTATAATGTGCCTTTGTTAATCGTAGGATTTCTTCTAGGCCGTTGTAAAATTGTTCAATTTCTTCCTCATCTTTGTCTGCTGTCGGAGCATATTCAATTGTAACATTAAAATTTGATCTGAGTAGGGTGTGAAACTGTGAACGAATTGGTTAATTTTCTTTGAGACGATAATGCCCACTCCATAACGGTGGGATATTTTATTATCATTGATGTTCCCTGCGTAGTAGAACATTCCTTCGTTGGCAATTGTGCATTTCCCTGATCGATGCCATTTTGTATCACTAATACCTAGCACATCAATGTTCATTCTGTCCATTTCAGCTGTAGCATTGTCGAGTTTTCCTGGTGCAAATAAACTTCTCACGTTTCAGGTTGCGATTCTCAGGGCTTTTGTATTCTTATATTATAGATCAATTTAAGCAAAGAAACAGAACAAAATTAAACGTGCAGCAAGTATTTAATTTTGTTTTTTAATTTAACGTTGATTACTAAAGTCATTGGCTATTTATTTTAATAATAATAACCTCAGGTTATAGACTTAAGGAGACAAAACAACACATTAAAATGATTAAATAAATAAATAAATACAAAATCTAATATCACATTTGCTAAAATTAAAAACTAAATTTAAAACTAATATCACAGAACTTACTATTACAACTGACATCAAAGTTATAAAAGACATTAATGCCAGTACCTATACATTAACCTAACCTAATATCACAGATGACACCGAATCTGTAAAAATGTTTCGATGCCAGACCCTAAAAACTAAAAACTAACTAAACCTAATATCACAACCTAACTTAATATCACAGATGACATCGAAGCTGTGAAACGCTTCGATGCCAGACCCTAAAAACTAAAAACTAACTAAACTTAATATCACAACCTATCCTAATATCACAGATGACATTGAAGCTGTAAAATCTTTCGATGCCAGAAAAACTAACTAAACCTAATATCACAGATTGCACCAAGTTGTAAAAGACTACGATGCTTTAATTAACTTAAATTATTATACATATTTATAACAATAATACATTTGTGGTAAAAACTAATTTTATGGTTAATATGAATTACTATAAGAAAGATATCCAACATCTTATATATTAATATATAAAAAATAAGCAGTCAACACATATGTGTGTGCAAATTTGTGAAACCCTCTTTTCTTACTATTCGAATCCAACATTATAATAAGTAAATCGATTACAAGTTTTAAATGAGTGCATTATCCCAAAGTAGTAACTAGTAGTACTTGTTGGCACATTATTATAATATTGTTAAAATTATTAACAATATCTATAGAAATATTTATAAATAATGTGCAACATTTTTCCAATGTTATATCGTATCTAGGTCATTAGCCAGTTTTGAATTGGCAATCATAGAATTATTTATTTGAATAGAATTTACATAGAATTGCATGTAATATATTATTTAATAATAACAATGTACTTCATAATTAAATAATAAACTTTAGAATATTATTTAACAAAACTATTTGTTTTGATATTTATATAATGAATAAAAACTACAACAAACTATTAAATTATTTACTTCTTAAATATTTTTGTATTGTTATCTGTCACCCAGTATTTTATTGTGGCTCTAATCAACAAATAGCGCAATATAGTATTATAAATGAATTGCAGCACTAGCTTTGTACAATATATTATCTTATCTTATTTTGAATATTAATTTTTGTATTAGGTTTTATAAATAAATGTATTTGATAATTCATTAAAATAATAATTACTTTAAATTTATTATATTAGATTACACAACTGACAATTTATATTATAATATCAAACAAACAATCTATTTCTTATTAATTAGGTATAGTATTCAGCTAGAACTAGTTTATTATAATTTTTAAAATTATTTACATTGGGCGCATACTATTGCTTCCAAATGTGCTTCTTGAACGTTGTCAACAATATAACGTAAAATATCCACTCGGAACTATTCCGTTTAATACAGTGAGATCAAACTGAATGAGGTTTTTCAAATATTTCTGGGATTTTTTTTAGTAATTTTATTGTATAGTAGTCAACCTGTTTCCCCTGAACAAAATAATCCTAAAAGTCACCAGAATAAACTTCAGTTTTCAAAGACGTTCGTCACTTTTTATATTTATTAAAAATAATGTAAAAGTTAATTTACTATAATAAATTGTGAATTGTGAAGTATTGAATGAATTTTAAATAGAGTAAAGTGTGTTATGCACAAACTATGATTGAACAGAAGTGTTAAGTGAATATTTAAATTATATAATAGTCAATGTTTAAGGTTAATGTTAATAATATGTTTAAGTCAATTTAATAATAAAATATAATTTGTAAAGTGCAGTGTAAATTTGAAATAGTGTGAATTATGTGTTATGCATATTATGAATTGGATATTTAAGTTATATGTACAATAATGTTTATACAAGAATAGAGTGAGTTTATAGTCGCAGTGGAACTATCAATGAGGATGGCACCTGGTCGTATTCTCTTCGGTCTCTAGAATTTCTTATAAAAAGGTTGTGAATTACAAATTACAAAATATGCATATGTAAGAAGAAACCAAGTGAAAAGCTGTTCATTGTAATTGAAGAGGTTGTTTAGAATATAAATATGATGAAATATTGAATAAGATTTTTTTACAGATGAAGCTTGGTGGTTGTTTTCAATCCCTATTAGTTACACAAAACAACTTTACACTCAATTGGTATTTGGGTTGAAATTTTAAGGTAAAGAATAAAAAATCTATATTTTTGTATAAAACTTTATTAAGTTGATTCAGGTACGACTGAAGAGAGTACAACTTGTGCCATATTTATTGATATTTTAAATACTGAGCATTAATATTTTTATATACATCTAAATTAATAATTTAATTTATAATCTAGTACAATTACTTGTTTTATTCATAGTATTTAAGTTGACAATTTTATTTATATATTTAATTTATTTATATACCATACATGTTTCGATAAGTTATTATCATTTTCAATGTATTATATAATATTTCAAACTGTTTATTAATATTTAAATAAAATAAATATATAAATAAAATCATCAACTTAAATAATATGAATAAAATAAAACGATTTTATAAAATAAATATAGAAAATATAAAACAATTACTTGTTGTTATTCTTATTATGTTTATATTGAGTATTAGTTTTTCAATAATATAAAAATATACATTTGTTATTTATCATATTGGTTAAGTTGCCAATTTAAAAATAAAAAAGTTTTATTTAAGAGTATTTAGTTATTCAAATATTATTTTTAAATTGTTTTTTCTTTATAAATAATTCATCATTGTTTATTATGTACTTTGTATATATTTTAATTGTTTATAATTGCATTAATTACCACAAGAACAAAATTTGTGTTACGCCTATGGTGATCGTCAAGTCTAGGAATAAGGTTTTTTAATATTTATAATAGGTGTATAATAGGTTGCCTACATCGTAAACATTGGGAATTTTTGCCCATTCTGTATAATAAGTTAATGCCTGACAGACTACTGTCAATAGCCGTTTGTACAAAACAATTTCTTTTTCATTTTATGTATTATACTTGTCCAGTAGTGTTGTAAATTACTTGTGCAATAGAAATGCTATATTCCATTATTTTTGTACAATTCTTAAGAACTCGGCTCCAAATTTTAGTACATGAAAGTATGAACCAATAAAAGGGGATTCCTTTCTTTAGTTTTCTAGACTCCTTTTGCCTTTTTTAGATCCTTAAAAATGCCGAAAAATGGCTTTAAAAAAAACTATTTTTTAATTTCCATTTTCTCAGTCTTGGAAATAGGTACCGATACGTACCCGGCGGCAAATGATTTCTTATTTTATGTAATTTGATCTGAAAATTTTACATATTTAGGTATCTTATAAATATATTGCTGTTCATTTTTGACAAAAAACCCAAAACTTGACATTTTCAAACAGGCGTAAAATTTTTTTATCAAAATGAAATGACTTAAAATTTTGGGAAAATATTCTTCAACATGTATAAATAAATTCTGAAAGTTTGGATATGGAAGTCGGTGTTTGAAGTAGCTAATAGCCTGCATCACATTGTTTTTTGAAGTTTTGATCAAGAAGATGACAGATGACAGATGACAGATGACAGATGACAGATGACAGATGACAGATGACAGATGACAGATGACAGATGACAGATGACAGATGACAGATGACAGATGACAGATGACAGATGACAGATGACAGATGACAGATGACAGATGACAGATGACAGATGACAGATGACAGATGACAGATGACAGATGACAGATGACAGATGACAGATGACAGATGACAGATGACAGATGACAGATGACAGATGACAGATGACAGATGACAGATGACAGATGACAGATGACAGATGACAGATGACAGATGACAGATGACAGATGACAGATGACAGATGACAGATGACAGATGACAGATGACAGATGACAGATGACAGATGACAGATGACAGATGACAGATGACAGATGACAGATGACAGATGACAGATGACAGATGACAGATGACAGATGACAGATGACAGATGACAGATGACAGATGACAGATGACAGATGACAGATGACAGATGACAGATGACAGATGACAGATGACAGATGACAGATGACAGATGACAGATGACAGATGACAGATGACAGATGACAGATGACAGATGACAGATGACAGATGACAGATGACAGATGACAGATGACAGATGACAGATGACAGATGACAGATGACAGATGACAGATGACAGATGACAGATGACAGATGACAGATGACAGATGACAGATGACAGATGACAGATGACAGATGACAGATGACAGATGACAGATGACAGATGACAGATGACAGATGACAGATGACAGATGACAGATGACAGATGACAGATGACAGATGACAGATGACAGATGACAGATGACAGATGACAGATGACAGATGACAGATGACAGATGACAGATGACAGATGACAGATGACAGATGACAGATGACAGATGACAGATGACAGATGACAGATGACAGATGACAGATGACAGATGACAGATGACAGATGACAGATGACAGATGACAGATGACAGATGACAGATGACAGATGACAGATGACAGATGACAGATGACAGATGACAGATGACAGATGACAGATGACAGATGACAGATGACAGATGACAGATGACAGATGACAGATGACAGATGACAGATGACAGATGACAGATGACAGATGACAGATGACAGATGACAGATGACAGATGACAGATGACAGATGACAGATGACAGATGACAGATGACAGATGACAGATGACAGATGACAGATGACAGATGACAGATGACAGATGACAGATGACAGATGACAGATGACAGATGACAGATGACAGATGACAGATGACAGATGACAGATGACAGATGACAGATGACAGATGACAGATGACAGATGACAGATGACAGATGACAGATGACAGATGACAGATGACAGATGACAGATGACAGATGACAGATGACAGATGACAGATGACAGATGACAGATGACAGATGACAGATGACAGATGACAGATGACAGATGACAGATGACAGATGACAGATGACAGATGACAGATGACAGATGACAGATGACAGATGACAGATGACAGATGACAGATGACAGATGACAGATGACAGATGACAGATGACAGATGACAGATGACAGATGACAGATGACAGATGACAGATGACAGATGACAGATGACAGATGACAGATGACAGATGACAGATGACAGATGACAGATGACAGATGACAGATGACAGATGACAGATGACAGATGACAGATGACAGATGACAGATGACAGATGACAGATGACAGATGACAGATGACAGATGACAGATGACAGATGACAGATGACAGATGACAGATGACAGATGACAGATGACAGATGACAGATGACAGATGACAGATGACAGATGACAGATGACAGATGACAGATGACAGATGACAGATGACAGATGACAGATGACAGATGACAGATGACAGATGACAGATGACAGATGACAGATGACAGATGACAGATGACAGATGACAGATGACAGATGACAGATGACAGATGACAGATGACAGATGACAGATGACAGATGACAGATGACAGATGACAGATGACAGATGACAGATGACAGATGACAGATGACAGATGACAGATGACAGATGACAGATGACAGATGACAGATGACAGATGACAGATGACAGATGACAGATGACAGATGACAGATGACAGATGACAGATGACAGATGACAGATGACAGATGACAGATGACAGATGACAGATGACAGATGACAGATGACAATATTCATGTATAAAAAAGATATGTGTCAATACACACTTAAAATATATAATAAAAGTTCACATAAAAAACTACAATTAAAAAATTAGTTATACTTTGGATTAAAGCATTTACAATTAAAAAAATATTCATTTACAAAATTACAGGTCATTTAAAGAATAAGGCTTTAGTTTTATTAGATACTGCCTTAAATTGTTTTTAACATTTTTATATTTGTAATTTTTTGTATAAACGTAGGAAGTTTGTTGCAACATTGCATTGCTGCAAACATCGGTGCTTTCTCACTGGCTGTTAGTCTATGTATCGAGGGAAAAAAATTAAAGAGTTTTTTTTTGTTTTGTACTGATGTTCATTTTGATATTTAAAAAATTTATGCATGTTACTAAAATTAAATACAATTAGTTCATACACGTATAGGCCGTAGAATGTCAGAATATTAGTTTTTTTAAAGTAGCTTTTGCAGGAATATTGTAGATTAAAAAGGATACGCACAGCTTTTTTTTGACATTTAAAAACTTGTTCAGCTTGCCCAGCTCTGCCGTAAAACATAATTCCATATCTGATTATTGTTTCAAAAATAGATATGTAAATCATTCTTAACGTCTTGAAGTCTGTGATTGGCTTTAATCTCATCATCTTTGTCAGTGAACATTAAAACATTTTAACAATTCTAATGTTTACGTTCTCCTTAGATGCTTGTGGTACCTGATTCAGACATACAAAAACATGCACGGAAGTTAAAATGCAGATTCGACTAAGCTGAGACTATTATCGGAACTAGGAAGCATCACTGTTTATACCAGTAGATGAAAATACAATAAAAATCAAAAAAACATTATTTGATGAGCAGAAACACAACAAATCTAATAGAAACAAATGAAGAAAAAAATAATACAAAAAGTTACTTGAGAATTTTACAACCATATTCATCCTTGTTTTCTCATCTTTTTGTATGAATATGCTATCGTTATCTTTCAGTCAAATTCGTATTTTTTTCTCTGTGTGCTCTCTAGCGATAAAACTACGGAAGATTTGAAAAAAAAACACATCAGTTTATATCAACAGGAAGTTTTCCGTTCTACAACTTTATTTTCTTATAAGTCATAAAAAAATGCATACTTCTTGATCAAAACCTCAAAAAACAATGTGATGCAGGAACAAATTTTTAAATTTTTTAGACCTTATATTCGCAAACAAACTCCGAGTTACATATCCAAACTTTCAGAATTTATTTATACATATTTGAAGTATATTTTCCCAGAATTTCAAGTCATTTCATTTTGATAGAAAAAAATTACGTCTGTTTGAAAATGTCAATATTATGCGTTTTTTGAAACACTGTATCTCCGAAAGTACTTGAGTGATCATCATAAAAAACCTTAAACATTTGGAAAAGGTATTAAATAAAAAACATTTTGAGCTCTAGTGATTCTTATTACATTGTGATTTTGCAATGTGGCACCACTTTGAAGTCAGGTCAAATTTTATAAAATGTGTTCACAATCGGAGCTGTATATTTCAATGTATCTACAAGATTTGAGGTATAGTCAAATCCTTTTAAGATAATTGTATACTTTTACTAAAAGTATGTAAACATGTGAACTATTTTACAGCACATTTAATTATATATTTAAATCATATGTCATTTTCAATTCTGTTTATAATAGCATTATTTTATAGTTGTCTACGCTATTTTAAATCTGTTTCTGCCAGCTGAATACTGCCGTCATTAGGAGTTAGTTAACGGTTCTATGATGAATATTGTTGGAAGTTTTAACAATTTTGTTAGATAGAACAGCTTAATGCTAATAGCTAATAATAGAAACAAAGCGATTTCTCAAAAACGTTAGCGGTATTTATTGCTTCGATAATCAGCTAGTAAATTGGTTCATATGCTAGGGGTACTAATTTTGAGTTTTACTCTGTCGGAAATTATTTGTGAATTTGTTTAATGTTTTAACCACTACGGCATTCATGTTTTCAGGGACGAACAAATTTACAAACATTGACCTGATCAATGATAAGGTCGATGTAGTATAAAAGAGCTAATTACATTTTTATTTACTAATTAGTTTGAATCATCTAACGGTGATGAGACAAAACAAAATAAAGGTCGCATATTAATAAAATTCACATTCAGTAATCCAATTTTGATTTTATAACTTTAAATGATTGTTTTTTATTTTAAATATATCAATTAAAACATTTTTAATAATTTAAATAGTTCTAGTTAAATTTGAACATGGAGGCTGTACAGCAGCACATATAGCTGATATAAAAAGTTTATATTTTAATACATCAATAATAACATAATGCAAAGTACCTTTTTTGTTGATCTACTTAACTCAATGCTAATAGATCAAACCTGTCCAACAAAACATCATTTTCCCATTCATGTCCCACGATTTTTACGCGCACCTTTTTGCATCGCCAAATCGTACGCAGAATAATTTCGCATCCGCAACTCGCGCAGTGTTTCACGAACCTCCGCGAGCGAAGCGTCTCTTTCTTGTCGACAGTAACAGCGTTACAGACATCGCAATTCGCATTTTAATCTAGCGTTTCTTTTAGCGGTGAACATTTTGTTCTTTTCTCACGTACCACGTGCTTTACTTCTATTATGTAAATAGTTTTTCAGTGGCAGTTACAGTTGCAGCCGGTCTGCAATGAACAATTTAGTCGCGTGAACTTGTTTGTGATTACCTGAAAACTTTTTCTTCCAGAGTTTCGGTCAGTTTTTCAAATGTGTTGACTTCTTTCATAAAGACTGCGTACATTGTAATGTAATGTGAGCCGTATGTGTTTATTGACAATTCAATAAGTAAGTCATTTATTATAACTTTATAAAAATATTATTTGTTAATGAAAAAAAATTGATTGCAATATATTGAATAACATTTGTTCGGGTATTCTAATAAAAACTGTGTTATTTAAACATATCTTTTATATTCATTTGTTGCATATTTAATTATTTATTGATTGATTAATCATTTTGTGCATACATGTATTGCTTACTCCAAAATTTAATCTTACTTAATATATTATGCATTTTAATTATTATGGTTAGTAAGGTTATAATTATAATATTTGTATAGACTTAAATTATTTTTAATTAAATAAGTTTTCACTGAAATTGCCATCCTCAAATTTAACACAATATGAGATGATTAATAATTAATAATGATTTGAAAATGTTAAGGTGTTATGGTTTGTTGTTCCAGTCGCATAGTCATCACTATTATAAAACTACTTCATTACTCTGAATAAAAATATAAGTAGTTATAATGAATAATTTTTATTAATAATGAAATTTTAGTTTTTGTCATTTTATTTTGAAACTAAGATTATTCTTAATTATTAAATCATATACTGTAATTAAATGCTTTATCTTTTTGCATGTATTATATAAATATAAACTAGAGTAGTTTCATTTTCCAAATATAAAAAAAACATAATTTGGATGATATAAAGCATTCTGAAAATAGATTACTATATTTTGTAAAAATACATAAATGAATTGTTTTTTAAAATAAATTATGTTTAAATTTATTCAAAACTAACAATACACATAAATTTGATTGCAAATTATTGATTGTTGTTTTGTTCTCTCAATTTTGTTATCAGTTTTGAATTCATCTTTAGTAATTTGTTTTCTCAGGTGCTTGCTTATTTGACCTATGTATATATTTTTATTGCAATCACAACATTGAATTTCATGCACTACATACACTTTTTCGCATAGGATTAATACTATATGAGTCTATTGCTTTTAATTTACAAAGATAAACTGTTATTAATTTTATATCTTTGTGCTGATGTTTGGTTTATTGCGTTTTATATTACTTTTTTGAATGCATGTATCTTTGAAAATAATTTATTTTGAAAATAAGGAATAAATATGTTACTTCTAAAGATATTGTATTATGTTTACATCAAATTTACAATTGTACAAACACAGATAAAAAAATATATTTACAATCTAACGTGAAATTGGATATGCATGTGATAGTAATTGTGATAAAAAGAGAAAATAATAAACTAATAATGAAGGCTACTTAGAACATATTCTCAAGGTTGGATTTGGATGGATTTTTATATATTGCTGCTTCTTGAGTTAGTGTTATTTAAAAAAAAATAAAGTGTACATCACATTTTAGAATTTGTTCAATATATATTGTACAATAGCATAAAAATACTTTTGAGTTTCAACGAGTAAAACTATACTTGCTGAAACTATCACATTTAAGACGAGATTTAATTTATTTAATTTATCACACTATCTTTGTAAACTCCATTCAAGAATATTCAATGCAATGTTCGACTTGCGAAAACTTCAATTTATCAAATTTTAAAGTTTTAGTATAACTTGAAATTGTGTATACCGATTTAATAATTATAAACAAAATATTTTTTACATATTAACTACAATATTAACTCTTTTTAAATCAATATCTTTATAGAATAAATTTATATTCATTTTTAAATGTTTATAATATTCTACTTCATATATTTAGTTTTGCTAATAAATTTGAAATGTAATATCATTAAAAATGTTATTTATATAGCAAAAGTAATTTGTATTTAAAAATTAAATAAATATATAAAATTGAATTTATAAACATGTCAATACAGGACATCCATTCTTAGTTACTTTTAACAAAATTTTTCACTATATTTGTGAATAAAAAAACGCCGTTGCTGTTTGTGGCACATAATCGTTGCGGGTAATAATATTTTTTTTATTTTTAAGTTTATGTATACAGGTTAGTTAAAATTGCTGGAATTTTCAATAGTAGTTTTATGCCATTTTGCCTTGAAAAGTATTTACATGTTACAATTTATACATAATTTAATTGAAATTCTTATTTAATAAAACTTATCCTATCATAATTTGTAACAATCTACAAATTACACTACGTAATCAACGTAATATCTTATAATACATCTTATTTTTGTCAATTTCTTCTCTTTTTTTAATGACGCTTTTTATCCACACTATTCTTTTTTCAACTTCTTTCATCACATTCTTTCGTTCCATTTGTTCTTCTCTTATCTCATTCATTCTTTCAACATATGTTTTATTGTTTCATTGGATTCTCCACACAATGTTCACATTTTGCTTTCTTCATTCATCCAAAATTTGCAAACTTTTTCTTCATTTTCACATCTAAATCTTGTTGGTATTTTTTTGTTTTGTTTTTGTGTATTTTGAATTATTAAGGTATTTTGGGATATTATTTTTTATAATAATTGCATATTTCTCATTGTATCTTGATTCATTCACTTTTGTTCTTCTCTCTTGCATTTCTATATCTCTATCAAGTATCGTTATTTCTTTCCACATTTTTCTTTATTTTTTTTACTTCTATTTTTTCATACCTTTTGTTCTGTTCTTTTCAAAAATCCCCAGAAACTTTAAAATTAAAAAGTGAACTTGACTTGATATATAAATTATGTAAAATAAATAATAACAAAGAAATGAATATTCTATATAGTAATTATCGAAAAAAATATAATAAGCAGCTGATTATTGATCAATTAAATTATAATAAATCTAAAATTATAAATGCTACTAATAGCAGAAAAGAGTTATGGAGTGTTACTAATAAACAATGTAACTGATCTAAGCCTAGTATATCTAGTTCAAAATTATCTGCAAAATGTTTTAATACGTATTTCTGCAGTACTGCAGACGAAAAAATTAAAAATATCAAACTGAGTGTTTGTAATTCTATTACGCTACTCACAAATGCCAATTTAAATATCTCTTCATCTTCTCTATAATGTTCAATATTATAACACCTGAAGAAATAATTAATATTACCAACAAACTTAAAGTTAATAGAACAATGGACATATATGAAATTAATACTTGGTTAGTGAAACAAATAATAGAGTTAATTGCACAATTATTAACGTACAATATTAATCTTTGTTTAAGCACTGGAACTTTTTCTGAAAAATTAAAATTGGCTAAAGTAATTCCAATATTTAAATCAGGCTTTTTAATAAGCATAATTATTTATCCAACAGTCAATTTGGTTTCAGGAAAAATCTTTCTACATCTGATGCTATTAATAATTTTACAAATAAATTAAACAAAGAGCTAGAAGTAGCAAAAAATGCGATTGGACTCTTCTGCGACTTGTCAAAAGCATTTGACTGCGTCCAACATAAAATTCTTTTATCTAAATTAGAATATTATGGAGTAAGAGAGCTGGCTCTTGCCATGATGCGATCTTATTTAGATAACAGATCACAATGTGTATTTTACAATGAAGAGTACAGTAACATACTAAATGTTAATACATGTGTACCACAAGGTTCTATACTAGGTCCTCTGTTGTTCATAATTTTCATAAACGATATTCCATCTTATCTACCGGGTTATACAGTTTTATATAATAATGATACAAGCATGTTAATATGGGATCATGATAAACTCTTAATACAAAAGCTAATGAGGTTGAAAGGTATGCTTCCGAATGGTTTTGTGCAAACAAACTTATTCTTAATTAATCAAAAACAGCCAAAGTTAAATTTGCAACCAAAAACATTAAAAAATCGGAAGTTTCTTGGAATATTTGTGGATTCAAACATGCGTTGGGATGTTCAAATACATCAAGTATGCTCAAAACTTAGTAGTGTTATATACGCAGTTCGTAAAACTAAGGAGACGGCTGGGATTGACTCAGCTTTTACCGTATACTTTTCATTATTTTTTTCTACAATGACTTATGATATACAAGCTTGGGGCAATGCGTCAACATCTCAACGCGTATTTGTCTTGCAGAAAACAGCATTACGGGCAATAATAAGTTTAAAGCACAATGAGTCATGCAAAGAATACTTTATAAAATATAATTTGTTAACATTTTCAGCTTCATATATATATATATATATCTAAATATAATATCTACACACAAGAAAGCAAATTTAATAAACTCACATTCCCAAGTTCATTCATACGAAACAAGAAATAAATAAATAATTTATCTATCTATCTTTTCTTTCAGACATTCTTGCAGAATTTTACATTCATTTCTTTCTCTTAATTTTTCTTCATATCTTACTGCTCTTTTTTCTGTTTCTCCTTTTATTTGATCTCTTTTTACTTTCTCTAATACAATGTATAATAGGGTTTCCCTATTTAATTTTAGTACCCTTCTCAAGTATTTTGTCTGTATAGCTTTTATTTATTCTGTTCTTTTCCACCCCCAAATTTTTGACCCATAAAGCATCATACTTCTAATTAGACTATCAAATATTGTCCCCTTTATTTTTATACATTTAAATTTTTTTTACCTTTTCCTCACACCTGTCTTACCACTTTTTTTGCTTTTTTTGTTAAATTTTGTATGTGGTCATTTTTGGTGTTATTTGCACTAAATACATACTCTAAATATTTGAATTAATTCTTTTTTTTCTATATGATTTAGTATACATACGTTGTAGTACTTTTCCCTTTTCTAAATCCTGCTTGCTTATCCAACGATATTCCTTTCATCTCCAATTCCTTACTAAGTCATTCTTCTAGCGTCATGGCGTATATCTTGTATGCCGTATTAACTAATGTTATTTCTCGATAGTTTTCAACTAGCTCTTTTTTTTTGTTTACTGAACATACAAGATCCACTTTCCATTTGCTAGGAAATGAAAAAAAAAATGAAATTCTTTTGTTTTATACATCCATGCTTTATTCTGTATTTTATCAACAACCTGGCGTCTTTGTTTTCTTTAGGTTTTCTATTTGCTTTTGTATTGTTTTTTTTTTCTGGATTCAAGGTCTGTTATTGGTTTTTTTTTTATTTTGATCTTTCTTTTTCTTGTCGGTTTTATCAAATAGTGTTGAAAAATAATCTTGCTATTCTTCCATAGTAATTGTTTGGTTTAGTCTTATTTTATGCTGTTTTCTGTTTTTGTTTATGCACTTCTATACTTTTTCTTTTGATCGTATTGCTTTTATTTCTATTTTTTCTTTCTGTCTGTGTGTCATCTTATTTTGTTTGCATTTGTTTTATATGTTTTCAAAGCTTCTTGGTAATGTTGTTTGGTTGGTTTGTTGTTATTCCTTATCTCATCATCTGCTTCTAGATATATTTTTTTTTGTGTATACATACACTTTTTTTACTGTTGCTTTTTTATTCGTTTTTCTAATTCTTCCATTGCTTTCTACGTAATTTTCTGTAAAATTATTTTCCAGATTTTCTATGATTTTTATGCTTTCTTTCGACCATATTACTTTTGTTGTTTTTTTTTTTGTTTATTTTGTTTATTGTATCACTTTTTAAATATACTTTCAATGGCTGGTGATCTGATTCCACTCTTTCTCCTACTTTAAATGTCTAAACTTCTTGCGACGCTTCTTGGCCATTTGTTCTTATATATGTATATGTATATTCCCATGTTTATCTCCTGTTTTATTTCTATTTAACACGTCTCATCCTCTTTAATCTATCATGCCTAACATTATTTTCCCTTCTTTATTTTCTTGATTCTCTTTTGATTAGGTTTTTTGATATGGTGTTCCAAAATTTTTTCTCTGGCTTTTTGATCCAGTTCTTGCATAGAAGTCTTCTACTATTATCAGTTTTTTCTTTATTTATTGTATTGTTTTTTCTAATGCCTTCTTAATATTTTTAATTCCTCTACTATACAGTGTAACTATCTTAAAAAAAATTTGTCTTAGCAAAAAGTTTTGTTGTAATAACTTGTTTTTATCTGCTTCTTTGCAATTTTTCTGCGTTATTTCTCTACGTATTCTCGTAATTATTCTACCCTTAGCCCTACATTTTTTTTGACAGCTGGTTGACAAGTTCATCCATACTTGATTAGCATATTTTTTAAAATTGTTTTCTTTTTTTTTATCCACCCAGGCTTCTACCATTCTAATCAGTGGTGTGGAGTAGGAGTTGGAGTCGGAGTCTGGAGTCGTGGAGTCTGCCAATATTTGAGGAGTATGAGTCGACTGTAACTAATCCGATTCTGACTCCTTAATAATACAAAAATTAAGAAATAGTATACAAAAAAATTATACATATTAATAATGCTTTTAATAAGGTATTTTTTACAAAAAATAAAATAAATAAAACATTTAAAAAATTTACTTTTATTGGTGGCAACGCAGTAACAGTATTTTGCACAATTTTAGGATATTGAGTCGGAGTCGGAGTCGAAACAAAAAAATTAAGGAGTTGGAGTCGGAGTCGCTACAATTTTGTAACGACTCCACACCCCTGATTCTAATTACGTCATATATTCTAATGTAGTCCTAAAAATGTTCTTCTTTATTGCTTAGTTCTGCTAAGTTCCAGAATAGAATTGCTATTGTTGTTTTGCTTTCTTACATCTTATTTTGATTGGTTTTTTGAATCACTTTTAACCTTTTCTAGAATATTTATTTTTCCTATTCCAAACCTATCATTCGCTGTTGACTATTTTTTTATTGCATCTTTCTTTGTTAGCCCATTTTTTTATTTTTATTTGTATTGCTTTTTCATCTCTTGCTAAGTCATCATCATTATGTATATGTTACTTTTTTTTATTTCAAAATACTTTTCATTTTCAATAATTTTTTTTTTCATCTATAGATTTCAACCTAAGTAATACGGGTTCCTTTCCTTCTATCTTCTTACACAGTCTAAATTTTTTTTTTTTATACTCAACGTAGATTTTTTACTTTATCTTCTTTTCCCAATCCGCTTATTACTACATTATTTTTTTCTTTTTCTTTTCTCAGTTCTGCTCTGTTTTTTCTATTTTAGATATTTTTTCTTCCAAGTTTTTTTTTCTACTCTTTTATTTTGTTTTTTTTTCATAAATTCTTTTTTCAGTTTTTTAATATGTTTGTTTTGATATTCATTTTTTTTTTATCTTTTCTTATTTATCTAGAATTTTATCCAATTTTGCTTCTATCTTGGTTGTTTCTCCTTCTTCAAAACTTTTTTTTTTTTTAATTTGGTTGTAGAAAACTTTTTAAATTACAGGTACTATTAGTTTGTTCTCTACTGCCCATTTTGCTTTTCTTTGTTTTGTGTTAATATGGACATCTTTTTTATCTCAATATATATAATTAATCTCTTCTTCTCAGCCCATAGTTGTCCACTTCTGGACGTAGGCCTCCCCTAGTATCTGCCATGACTTCCTATCTTGCGCTATTTGGTGCCATTTCCTTCCCGCTATCTCCTTTATATCATCTAACCATTGTTTCTGTGGTCTACCTTTTCCTCTTTTAGTTGATCTTGGGCGCCATTGTGTTATGCGAGTTGTCCACCTGGATGGGTCTTGTCTAGCGACATGTCCAACCCAGCTCCATTTAAGTTCGGAGATGCGTTTGGCGACATCGGCCACTCCGGTTCTTTTACGAATCTCTGTATTTTGTATATGTTCTCTTAAACTTACGCCTAACATTGCCCGTTCCATTGCACGTTGAGTTGTTCGTAATTTATCCATACTGCGAACCGTGAGCGTCATAGTTTCGAGTCCGTATGTGATTACTGGTAGGACGCACATATCAAAAACTTTCCGTTTAAGGCCATTTGGGACCTCTCTCGATTTCAGCACGTGACCCAGTTTTCCAAATGCGGCCCAGCTCATTCTGACTCTTCTGGATATTTCGGCTGTTTGATTTTCTTTGCCTAGTCTTATAATGTGGCCAAGGTATACATATTCTTGTACGTGCTCTATTTTGTGGTTGTCAATGGTTATTACTGTGTCGTCGTTGCTCATGATTTTTGTCAACGACGACTCAGTAATAATATAATTAATACAATTTTTAATTATGTAAATTACACTAAAAAAGTTATATGGTTTTTGGTTTTTGAACCTACGACGCGACTTGTCGTTTGTTGGGTTCAAGCGCACTGCCTACTACACCACAAAATGGAAATTTAATTAAAAAAAAATTTTGAATGGAACACCTACTACATTTTTACATTTGTTAGTTTTAAGAACAATTGTTAGTATTTTTTGTAAGTAAACATTATTACTATAAAAAAAATTGAGTTGCTTATAACTCCTTAACTTCAAATTAAAAACATTTTCCACATTTATTTTAACTAAACAAATTAAAAAAAAACAGGCTGAATGATCTTGGTCGCTAGAAGTTTGCTTATAACTCAAATGTTGGAAGCTTTTTGGTGTCCGGTTACTAAAAGATTAAATAAATCTAAATCTAATTGCACTACTACTTATTTTTTCTTAAGATTTTTTTTTGAGGAGTTGCGTTGGCGAATTGTTGTGGCTAAATGACTATTTGCTTGAAAAATGGGTCTTTATATATTTTATCCAGGTTTTCCGTTAAGGATTTCTTGCCTGGTCTTTGACGGTTTGGATAGCTGTTTCCAGCCTGCGGAGGTGCGTAGCAGGTCACTTTGCTCTATTATGCAACATTTACTGTCTGCGTCTTCTAGCCGTTCTCTACATCATTGGATGATGCTTTGGATCTGAGAGCACCTTTCCTGTCAAAATTTTACCTTTGAGCAGGTTGGTTTGGGATGTTTTCTTTTGCAATGAATTGGAGCAGGGAGTTCTTCTATCGGGCAGCTGTGTCGACTATTTTATCTTCCGGGTTATTGAACAGAACATTGGGTAAAATATTTGATAGTTAGATGGTAGCTGCACTAATTTTGTGTATTAGGTATTTGAAGCTGTCTTTTTCCAACTTGCACTTGGACATTTTAGACCATATTACTTTTGTTGTTTTTTTTTGTTTGTTTTGTTTATTGTATCACTTTTTAAATATACTTTCACTCTTTCTCCTACTTTGAATGTCTAAACTTCTTGCCACGCTTCTTGACCATTTGTTCTTATATATGTATATGTATATTCCCATGTTTATCTCCTGTTTTATTTCTATTTAACACGTCTCATCCTCTTTAATCTATCATGCCTAACATTATTTTCCCTTCTTTATTTTCTTGACTCTCTTTTAATTAGGTTTTTTGATATGGTGTTCCAAAATTTTTTCTCTGGCTTTTTGATCTAGTTCTTGCATAGAAGTCTTCCACTATTATCAGTTTTTTCTTTATTTATTGTATTGTTTCTTCTAATGCCTTCTTAATATTTTTAATTCCTTTACTATACAGTGTAACTATCTTAAAAAAAATTTGTCTTATCAAAATGTTTTGTTGTAATAACTTGTTTTTATCTGCTTCTTTGCAATTTTTCTGCGTTATTTCTCTACGCATTCTTGTAATTATTCTACCCTTAGCCCTACATTTTTTTTTTACAGCTGGTTGACAAGTTCATCCATACTTGATTAGCATATTTTTTTAAATTGTTTTCATCTTTTTTTATCCACCCAGGCTTCTACCATTCTAATCAGTGGTGTGGAGTCGGAGTTGGAGTCGGAGTCTGGAGTCGTGCAGTCTGCCAATATTTGAGGAGTTGGAATTGGAGTCGACTGTAACTAATCCGACTCTGACTCTTTAATAATATAAAAATTAAGAAATAGTATACAAAAAAAATATTCATATTAATAATGCTTTTAATAAGGTAATTTTTACAAAAAATAAAATAAATAAAACATTTAAAAAATTTAATTGTGTTGGTGGCAACGCAGTAACAGCCCACGCAGTATTTTGCACAATTTTAGGATATTGAGTCGGAGTCGGAGTCGAAAGAAAAAAATTAAGGAGTTGCTGTCGGAGTCGCTACAACTACCAACCACATCCCTGATTCTAATTACGTCAGATATTCTAATGTAGTCCCAAAAATGTTCTTCTTTATTGCTTAGTTCTGTTACGTTCCAGAATAGAATTGCCATTGTTGTTTTGCTTCCTTACATCTTATTTTTATTGGTTTTTTGATTCACTTTCAACTTTTTCTAGAATATTTATTTTTCCTATTCCAAACCCATCATTTGCTGTTGATACACGCTTTTTGACTATTTTTGTATTGCTTTTTTCTTTGTTAGCCCATTTTTTAATTTTTATTGTATTATTCTTTCATCTCTTGCTAAGTTTTTAAAATATTTTTCATTTTCAATCATTATAGAATTCAATCTAAGCAATACGGGTTTCTTTCTTTCTATCTTCTTACACAGTCTAAATATTTTTTTTATGCTCAACTTAACGTTTAGATTTTTTGCTTTATCTTCTTCTTTCAATCCGTTTATTACAACATTATTTTTTTGTTTTTTTTCTCTGTTCTTCTCTGTTTTTTCTAGTTTAGATATTCTTTCTTTCAAGTTTTTTTTTTCTACTCTTTCCATTTTGTTTTCTTTTTCATAAATTCTTTTCAGTTTTTTAATATGCTTGTTTTGATATTCATTCTTTTTTCTATCTTTTCTAATTTATCTAGAATTTTATCCAATTTTGCTTCTATGTTGGTTGTTTTTTCTTCTTCAGAACTTCTTTTTTTTTAATTTGTTTGAAGAAAACTTTTAAATTACAGGTACTATTAGTTTGTTCTCTACTGCCCATTTTGCTTTTTTTTATTTTGTGTTAATATCGACATCTTTTTTATCTCAATATATATAATTAATACAATATTTAATTTTGTGAAAAACACTAAAAAAGTTTTATGGTTTTTGGGGCTTGAACCTACGACGCGACTTGTTGGTTGTTGGGTTCAAGCGCACTGCCTACTACACCACAAAAAGTTTATTTTATTGTGGAAATTTAATAAACTTTTTTTTTCAAATGGAACACCTACTACATTTTTACGTTTGTTAATTTTAAGATTAGTTCTTAGTATTTTTTGTAAGTAAACATTATTACTATAAAAAAAAATTATTATAAGCAAACTCTTGAACTTCAAATTAAAAACATTTTCCACATTTATTTTTACTAAACAAATAAAAAATAACAGGCAGAAAGATCTCGGTCGCTAGAAGTTTGCTTATAACTCAAATTTTGGAAGCTTTTTAGGTGGCCGGTTACTAAAAGATTAAATAAATCTAAATCTAATTGCACTACTATTCACTTTTCCTTAAGATTTTTGTTTAGGAGTTGCGTTGGCGAATCGTTATGGCTAACTGACTATTTCCTTTAAAAATGGGTCTTTATATATTTTATCCAGGTTTTCCGTTAAGGATTTCTTGCCTGGTCTTTGACGGTTTGGATAGCTGTTTCCAGCCTGCGGAGGTGCGTAGCAGGTCACTTTGCTCTATTATGCAACATTTACTGTCTGCGTCTTCTAGCCGTTCTCTACATCATTGGATGATGTTTTGGATCTGAGAGCATCTTTTCTGTCAAAATTTTACCTGAGCAGGTTGTTTGGGGTGTTTTCTTTTGCGATGAATGGGAGCAGGGGAGTTCTTCTATCAAGCAGCTAAATGTTGGTTGTTTGTTGTCATTTTTGGGTGGTAGGAGCCGCACGTTGGTTTTGAAAGCGGTGTCGACTATTTTATCTTCCGGGTTCTTGAACAGAACACTGGGTATAATATTTGATGGTTAGATGGTATCTGCACTAATTTGGTGTTTTTGGTATTTGACGTTGTTTTTTCCTAACTTGCAATTGGACATTTTAGACCACATTTTTGTAATCATTCCAGTAATTGGCGGAGATGGTAAATATATTCTTTATGGTTTGGTTTGCCATATTTTTATTTAGCAGTATCACCGGGGCTCAGTAACTGTTACTTTGTGTATCTCGTTTGTGAGTAACTTGGATTTGTTCCAAAATTTGGGCATTGGGGAATTTGTACTGGAGGTTTATTTTCAAGATTGATTTGATGGGTATTATTAGTCGTCAGAACTATACGATTATTATTACTCAACAGGGAGAGATGGAACGAACGATGATTGGTATAAATATAAGAGACAGATATTGCAATGAAAGGAGTTATTACCAAGTAACAGATATTGCAAAAAGAGCATTGTCTTTAAAATGGAATTACGCAAGGCATGTAGCAAGAAGCGATATATACTATTGGAGCCAAAAGATTATCGAATAAAAACCAAATGAATAAAAACGAGGAAGAGGAAGACTACTAAATAGATGGTATGATGACCTAAAACGAGCAGCGGAGCTAGCGTGGATGACAGAAGCACAAACTTGAGAGCTATGAACGGAGTGAGTAAAACAAGACGAGAATAGCTAACATTGACTTTTGTAATACTACCAAAAAGACGAATGCAGCCACCTTACAATAAGCTTTATGAGCATACACTAAAAATGTTCTTAAAAGTGATACAACACAGAATACATGGTAAACTAAAAGAAAAAAACGACGAAACACAGTTAGGGTTCAGGTTTTGGCTCTAAACGTCTTGATGCAGAAATGTGTAGACATGAACAAACCTATACATATGTTTTATCGACTACAACAATGCATTTGATAAAGTACGACACGACCGCATTATCTAACTCCTTGAAGAAAGGAAGCTTGCACCAGAGACATTATTGCTAATCTATATGATAGAAGACATCATGAAAGAAGCATTAAAAGAAAAAAACAAACGTTGTATAATTTAATGATAAAACTATCATAACATAAGTTATGCCGATGATACAGCTATAATTGCAGCAAACTTAAGAGACTTTCAAAGATTTGTTAACAGAATAACAGAGACTAGAGTCGTGGGGACTATCTTTAATTATGAAGAAGATAAAATTTATGATTATGACAAAAACAATACAAAACATCTGAAACATCAGTATACACAACGAACCTATAGAAAAAGTAACAAAATACAACTACTTAGGTACTGCCATAAACTAAAACAATGTTAGTCTGGAGGAGGTAAGAATTAAAATAGCAAAAGCAAGCACAATCTTCATAAAAATGAAAAGACACTATGCGGAATAGATTTAAGCTTGAAATTAAAAACTAGACTAACAAAATGCTACATAAATAACATACTATGATAAGGAACAGAGGCATAGACAATAAACTATGGACATACAGAAGAATACTGAAAATACCATGGGCAGAAGGGATAACTAATATAGAAGTAATTAGTAGAATGAAATAAGATAAAGAAATTATTATATCATGTGCCATCTCCTACATAGAGGTTAGCACTTAACATGGCTATTTTTACTTTAGATACTGCTGCTCTAAACAGGTTCTTTGAGGTACACCTGAACCAGACTTTAAGGTTCTTCAATTAGGAAATCCGGCGTTGACCTGTACTTTTTTTCTCTCGATTTTTTTTTGCATTATTAGTTGCAGTATTTTATATTTGTCCCACGCATGGTATGACCTAAATATTCCAGTCTCCTAGTTTTAATTGTATTGATGACTTTTCATCCTTCTTAGCACCTCTTCATTTGTAACTTTATCAGTCCATGATGTCTTAAGAACTCTTCTGTATATCTACATTTTAAAAGCTTGGAAATTATTTGTGAGTTGCTGGTTCAGTGTCCATGCTTCCATGCCGTACAGTAATATAGGAAAGACATAGCACCTCAGCATTCTCAGTTGGAGTTCCAGTGTTAGATCGCGATTGCTGAACATTTGTCTCATTTTAAAAATGGCATTTCTAGCTAGTTTAATCTTTATATCGTCTGCGTGTTGATGCTAGTTACCTATGTTCCAAGATGTTTGTATTTGGATATTTTTTTAATCTGGATGTTTCCAATGATCATCATTAGGTATTCTTGATTTTGAGATAATCATATATCTTGTTTTCTTTAAGTTCATTTTTAACCCGTATTTTGAGCTAACACCATTCTTTGTAGATCCAGTTGGTTATCTGCTAATATCACCGTATGGTCTGCATATTAAAAAGCATTGGTGACAGTATGCATCGTTGTCTGACTTTTTTTTGTATGTTGATGCTCTTTCTCTTTCTTTCCCTGCATCGATGTTTTTGTTTTTCAGTAGTTTTACTAATTGTTCATGTTGGACTTTATCGAACGCCTTCTCATAGTGAATGAAGCATGCGTGTACTACTTTATGCATGTCCATACATCTTTGTATTAATACTTGGAATCAGTGCTTCTCGTGTGCTCAATCTGTTTCTAAAACCAAATTGGGTATCACAATTTTTTTTTTTTAATTTAGCATATAGTCTTTTGTGTATAATTTTAAGGAATACTTTACGGTGTGACTCGTAAGATTTATAGTTCTGTAGTCCCTACACTCTCTACTATTTGGCTTCTTGGGTAAAGTTTTGAATATAGATATTAACTATTTATTTGGGATTATTCCTGTTTTATATATCGTATTATATAGGTCTGTAATGATTTTTATTTTTTTGTCTTCTATTAGTTTTAATAGCTCAATTGGGACTTTATCTGGTCCTACGTGTTTACCTGTTTTTATACTTTTGATGACGAACTGCACTTCATCTTTTGTTATTGGAAGACTGCTTATGTCTTCTTGTGCATTACTTGTGGATCTTCTGTGATCACTGGATAGTTTTTCAATGTGTTCTTTCCATCTCAATAGTTCTGTGCTTGATCGGTTATAATTTGGGTCCCAGTTAGTTTTTTCACTTTTTTGTGTAGGTTGGAAGCGTCATATTGTTTTTGGAGTATTTCGATTTTGTTGCATCTTTCAGCTGACCATTTTTTCTTTGCATTTCGGATTCGGCTTTTGATATTTTTATTTATTTCTGAATATTTTGTTTGGTTTCCTTTATTAGTTTGCCTTTCCTCCATCATCTGTAGTAGTTTGTTTGTGATCCACTGTTGTTTTGGTACTATCTTATCCGCTGTCATCAATTTCTTGCTTACTTCTATTAGTGAGTTTTATATTTTCCCACTTTTTATTGACGTTAACGGTCTGGTTTGTTTCTACGACGGTTTTTTGAGTATTTATGTTTATTTTTTTGTGTGTGTTTATGCACTGTCGCTTTCTTGAATTTTGTTGTGACTATTTTAGTTGGTTTCTTCTAGGTTATTATTTTTTTTAGGCTGAGATTTACATTGGCTTCAACTATGTTATGATCAAACCGGATAAGTTTTAACCGATGTGACTCTATATCTAAGATATAGTCAACTATTTTATTCTGGGAGAGCTGGAGATGTCCTCGAGTATAGTCGACGTGGGGGTAAATTGTAATATGTGTTTGTTATTACCAGATCGTTGGTTTGACAGAATTTCAGCAATATATCGCCTTTTTCGTTCCTAATACCGAATCCAAAATCCCCTACACGGCTTTTTCTAATTTTTGCATTAAGATCCAACATCATAATGAACACTTTGTGCTTATTTGTACTCTCTATTTAATTTCGTCTTCCGACTTGTCACAAGTTGGGGCATACACTTGGATGATGTTCACTTTTCTAATTGTTGTTTGTATCTGTAACAACATTACTCGATTCGAATAAGGCACAAAGCTTGTTTGCTGATTTATGTACTGTTGTATTTACTGTAATTGCGACTCCGTTCCTATTTTGTGTGTCTGTACTTTCTGAATAATATATTGCTGCACTGTCCGCAAAGTGCTTTCCTGAGCTCGGCCATCGCAGGTCGCTAATTCCTAGTATATTCATTCCTAATCTGTGCATTTCGTTAATTACGTTATCAATTTTTACTGGTTAAAGCATACTTCTGATGTTCCAAGTACCTATTCTTATTTTTATCGTTTCTCACCAACTTTATGCAAAACCGTTCTCACCGGAGATCCGATTGGAGGACTACAGACTCTCATATAATTTGTATTGTTTAGCTATGTTTATTTTTACAAGGGACATCCATCCGGAATCTTTAATGCAGTGGTTTTTCGTTGCCTTCTGCATCCCCATGCCGTGGATCACTAGTTGATTGATTAGTCGATTCTTTTGCCTTTACGGACAATTTATTGTCCCAAGGACAAGATGTTGCTCTTCATCTTGCCAGATATTCCACTCGAAGCTGTTGTCCAGCAAGAGAGATCAGAGTCTCGTTAGTTGTCTAGTAGGGTGTACCACGCGCAGGAGAGGTCATTTGGGTTGGCACTAATTTTGCCATCACCCCTTACACCACTAGAAGAAAAAAAAAATTATAGACATTATCAAAACACGAAAATTACAATACCTGGGACACATCATGAGAGGAGAAAAATACCACTGACTTCAGATAATAATACAGGGAAAAACACAAATTAGAAGAAGCAATGATGATTGCCAACCTCCGGAACAGAGATGGCACTTATAGAAAAAAAGATTATGTAAAATTGCTGTATCAAACTTTATGGTTATTTTGTTCCATGTAACGGACAATAATCAGATTTTATGAGTTCTAGTATTACAGGTTTTTAACAAATTTGAGAGAAGAAAATTTAAGTGCTATAGACGACTCAACGTTGTTGTCTTAATATGTAAGTTAAGGACGACAATTAAAACTTTAAACGTCTTGAAAAACAAAGAAATTTGACCAGATTGTACCAGTGAAATCGAATTTTTAAGAGCTGTTATAAGCAACTATCTTGGCAAGAAAACTAAAAGAATTACTGAAGCTTGAGACCTAGTCACCTATCAGTGTCTTAGAGAAAATATATAGTTCTATTTGACTTTGAAAAAATTCTGACATTTTTAAAATAATAAATTTGTCTGCAATTTTATTGGAAAATACTACCACTTATTAAAAACGTTTATTTATTATTATTGATACATCGTGTTAACTTTTGAATATGCAAAGTTAAAATTATGTATTATGCATATTAAGATATTTCATGAATGCAATTATATCCAAACATTAATATGTAGTTTGCGCTACCACGGTCTGCACATGCAATACCCTTAATTGTTTTGCACACAACTCAAACACTTGTAATAAATCACATTGCCTTATTACAATTTATTTATAATATACTCACATACCGCGTATGACAATTTCTTTATATAATTTATGATTTAATGACGTTTCCGAAGCAGTTAAAAAACAACTCCATATCCGGGCACAAGAATTATAATGTTATTGTCCTTTCCTGTATCGACTGCACATTTAAAGGCTTGTGATTGACATTCAATCAATTAATGTATTTACGACGTTAACGCTAAATACTAGGCTAAAATTAATTTTTGTAATTGTTATATGCGAATATAGAGCAAACCCAGATTGCAGCTTCTTTGTTACTAGTATTTGCTTACGCTTGAACATTTTCTGTTTTTAATAAAATATGGTATTGTCTTCAGAATAATTCATATTGAAACCGAGTTTTAGTCAACAAAGTTAATTAAAATCTTATTGATTTATTGAATACGATTTATGTAATAGGTGTATAATAATGTATATTTGTTGTATTTAATAACGTTAAGCATACTCGCATCTATAGCAACTATAGTAGCATCATTATTTTCTATTATTATAGGTCCATATATCAGTACGGTCGAAGTAATTGTTTATTTTAATTTTCATCCTGGTTTAACTTAATTGAATCATATTGTTTTTTTAGTTTAATATACACTCGGTTAGCTTGAAATACACTATTTTGTAGATTAACATTTGCAAATATCTTATGTACTATACCAAAATCAGTATTATTTATAACTAGCTTTCGAAGAGCGGTGTCATTGCGTACTTGAACTCTCGTGTCCCGTGTCCAACATACATTATTCCTATTCATTCCAAACGCAGCGAAGCTAAACCTAGGAAAACTAGTGACCTCGCGTACCCGAATATTTGCCTCTTATTTCCAAAGAAAAGTATCGAGTATTTCATACGTTCCAAACTCACGGAATCATTAAAAAAGTAGTAGATGGCATAACAAATATCATATTATACTTCTGAGAAATTGATATGGTACACACTATTTTCATTGCTCATAGATGATTCAATTTTTGAACACATTACATAAATATTATTAACACTAAAATTAATAATAATACAAAATGTATTGTTTTTTGAAAACGGTTTAACGTATTTTTTATGTATCAACAGAAAAGGTATTGGCATAATTTTATTCAAATATAATATTGTGCACAAAGTGGTTTAAAAAATTACATTGACATTTCTAGATTTATCGTTGTATAAATTTTAGGAAATAAAAAGTGGTTTTTGCTACATTGTAGATTTGCACGAACTGAGTACACGATTCAATTGCATATATTAGAATAATAAGATCTAAATGACATTAAAATAATCATGTTTTGAATGTTTTTTAGTAATTATTACCAGTACTTAACTCGTTTAATTTATTTGCTTTAACGTAATTTATGTCACAGGTTGGGGAGATAATTTGTATATACATTTACATTAACTATTATATGTAGTAGAATGTAATACTATGGAAATTAATTCTACTAAAAATAAAACTAACCGAAGACTTTTTTGCATACATTACCTCACATTAAAACAATCATGTTTTAGTGTATTCTTTTTAATTATTACTACTACTTAACTAATTTATGTTATTTGCTTTAATGCATTTTATCTGGTTGGAGAGATAATCTGAATAAAGTCACATAAACTATTATATCTTATGGAATTTAATTCCTTTCATTAACAATACGTTGTAACTACTTAAGTGGTATCAAAAAATCTGTATTAAACAGATCATATTACATTCTTCTATACATTAAATGTATAATAGTTAATCTGAATTATCTCTCCAACCACTATGGTTTGATATTGATGGAGAGGATATTATCCTGATACAATAGCGTGTGTGCCTGTGTCACATTAAGTGGAGAAATAATATTCAGAAAATTATAATTATTATAATTTGATTATTAATAATAATAATAATAATTTATTGTTTAGCATGAGAGTTAAATCCAGAATTGCAAAATTATACACATCTGTAACATATCACATCAAAAATACCTTCCCCGGTTAGTTTTGAAGAGACCGAGAGTGAGATGAAATGAGACCAGAAAGTTTAATGTATCCTAATTTATTTATAGCTGAGACCATGTATGCCATACAATGAAAACAACTAATCCTCAAATAGTAACTTACCGGGATTAGAACCCTTGACCGCCAGAATAAAAGTACAGCATTTCACAATTGAGCTATTCCGTTCGCTAACACTTTATAATTTTATCTAAACTATAAAATAAACATAAATGTATTATAAGTAATCAAACAATAATAGTATAATAAACATGGTATCATTCTAATTAATAATAATTAAGTAATAAAAAATAATTTTATTAAACTTGAACTATTATCACCTTGTTTGATATGACCTCTTATCATCAATATGTAATAAACGCACTGACACAAATAGTTCATTCCATAAATTTACAATATTCAATAACAAAGAATCCTTCAATTTATAAACAAACATGAACTCAACCTCTTATTGTAATAATGCACATTGAATGTTAATACAAAAAATCTTTTAACAGAATTGCATTAGTCTCGATATTTTCATTATACTCCATGCATTAGACGAGTCGTAAAATCTTGTTTACTCAACAGTAAGTACGACTCTCACTAAAAGGCACTGAATCAAAAATTCCAATGTAATGGGGTTGTATACCAGCGGGAGGCAATAATCTAGGCTTGTTTAAGCGCATCTCATTTGCTTTTATAATATAGTGCCAATCCGTAGAGATTTAACTTACATTATGTGATCATGTACGTTATAACTGTTATGAGTTATTTGCTGGTTTGATATGGGAAAATGCATTAATGTCATAAATGTCTAATACAGACGTATAGTGGTTAACATGGATTCAGTATAGCGGTAGGGTATTTAACCTGAGAAAGTTCATGAGTTTAAAAAATATATTCATTGCTGTATGATAATATTTAAATAATTGAGTTGAATTAATAAAAAAAAGATTAATTTTTAAAATTATTATATAATTAAATATAATAACATAACAATACAAATGCACACAATGATGATGACATTGAAGTTCATAGGCATTACTATTTTCTGACGCATTAATAGTTATGTTCATTGTATGTTTTATAAATATAAATTTGTTATAGTTTTTTTCATATGGATTATAACCCTTTATTGATTAAAATTTATATTATTTTTACGTATGACAGTACTATTGTTTAAAACTAAAATATTTTCAAATTTAATCAGTAAACACCGGATTATATGCAACTTAAAACGCTGAAATATGCAATAAATAGCCCAAAATATGCATAAAAATAGCATAAACATGCCTAAATATTCCTTTTTGCTTGTGTTGCAACTTGTCATACAAATAGAGAGATTCGATGTAGATTAGATTTAACCGAATACAAAGCCATTCATGAACAAATTCTTGCATTAACAGAGAAGATGCAATAGCACAGGCTAAAGTAAATTTTGGTAAATTTAAAAATACATATTTTCTGCTTCATTTCAAGCTAAAGAAAATAAACAAATTATGAAATGTTTAAACCTATTCGACACAAAATTCTTTATTGAAAAACAAATAAAATAAATCTTTTATCATTTTTAAATTTACTCAAAATTTCAATTACTAAATTTTCTGGAGAATTGGAACAATGGCTAAAGTTCAGATACCAGTGACGTCGAAAAATCGCATTATTTAACTAGAAGATTGCACAAATTGTTGCCAAGACAATCAAATCACTAGATTTTAGTTTATTTATTTATTTATTTAAACATATGCCATTCTACCTTTCGGTGCATGGCTTTCTACATTATTTCGTTTGATATAGTTCTCTCCATTTTTTCCTGTCTAGAGTTGTTTGTTTGATTCCTTCCCACGGTATTCCCTTTCTTTCCGCTTCTTCTTTTACATTGTCGTTCCAGGTTTTTCTCGGTCTTCCTCGGGGGTTTTTTCTCATTTCTCTTGTTTCATATATTTTTTTCGTTATTCGCGTATCTTTCATTCGGCATACATGTCCAAACCATCTTAGTTGTCCTTTCATTATTTTTTCATTTATTGGTTCTATTTGTAAGTTTTGTCTGTGTACATCGTTTCTTATTCTGTCTCTTCTTGTTTTATTTTTTATCTTTCTTAGGAATCTCATTTCTGTTGCATTTATTCTCGTTTTGTGTTTTTCTGACAATGTCCATGTTTCTCTGGAATCCATTATTGTTGGTCTTATTACCTTCTTTACTATATCTGTTTTTATGTTCTTTGGTATTTCTTTTCTTCCAAAAAATGTATTTTTTATCGTGTTGAATATTTTCCCGGTTTTTTCCCATTCTTTCATTTATTTCGTTGTCTATCTTTCCTTTATTGTTAATTATCGTTCATAAGTACTTAAAATTTTTAACTTGTTCAATCTTTTTTCCATGTAATGTTATTCTATGGGTTTTGTTTTTTCTTGATATTATCATTGTTTTGGATTTGTCTATGTTGATCTTCATGTTTATTTTTGTTAATTTCATGTCTATTATGTTGATGTTGTGTTGTAAATCTTCCTCCGTTTCCGCCATTATTGCCATATCGTCTGCAAATAGTAATTCCATAATCTTTGTTGCTTCCATCTTCCGATATCTTACTTTTAAAGTCTTTATACTTTTCGTATCTAACACTATTGTAAATAGTATTGGACTCAGTACACACCCTTGTTTTAGCCTGATCTTGGTTTCAAACTCTTGAGATTCTTCATTGTTGGTTCTAACAATATTCTTATTTTCTTTGTATAAAGCTTTTAATAGATTTATAGTTTTTCCGTCTATGCCTTTCTTTTGAAGTACTTTCCATATAAATTTTCTTCTTATCCGGTCAAATGCCTTCTCTAGATCGATGAAGCAGATATGGATGTCCCTTTTCTTATTTAAAAATTTCTCGCTTAGTTGTCTTATTATGAATATAAGATCTTGAGTGCTTCTCTTTCTTCTGAATCCGCATTGTGTGTCTTCTATGGTATTTTCAATCTTGTCTCTTATTCTTTTTTCTATGATTCTTGCTAGAATTTTTTCCGGTACACTACTGATCGTGATTCCTCTGTAGTTATTGCAGTTTTTTTTATCTCCTTTCTTGTATATAGGTAGAATTATTCCCATGTTCCATTCTGTTGGTATTTTTGTGTTTTTAGCTATGTCATTGAGTAGTTCTGTTAGTTGTTCTATTCCTTTCTTACCCATGTATTTGATCATTTTCGGTGTTATGTTGTCTATGCTTGGTGCTTTTCCTATTTTTAGTTTCTTTATGGCGTCTATAACTTCTTCTTTCTTTATTTCCTTAATTTCTGGCATGTTAGTATCATCTTCTTCATGTTTCTCCGGGCTTAGGTTTTCTGCTTCTGTCAGTTCTTTAAAATATTCTCTCCACCTTTTCATTATTTTATCCTCTTCTGTGATTATATTTCCTTTTTTGTCTTTTATGTTCATCATATTGTATTCTTTCTACCTTTGCATCTGTTTTAGTGTTCCAAATTGATTCCATTATTCTTTTTTAGCTTTATAGACGTCATTATTTACTTCCTTTCTTTTAATTTTGTATTCTTTATAGTCTTTTTCCTTTTTTGTACTAATGTATTTTTTCCATTTTTCTTTTTTCTCTTTAATTTTTAATTTTATTTTATTTGTCCACCATTCAGTTTTTTTATTATGTTTGTTCTATATTTTTGCTGTTCTACAGCTTCCTTTTGCTGCTTCTAGTATGGTGTTCTTGAATAATTCCCATTTTTCTTCTACTTTCTTTGTTTCTCTAATTTTACTACATTTCTTTTTTACTATCTCTTGGAATCTATCTCTGTATTCTTTTTCTTTAAGTTTGTAACTTTTTAATTTCTCTTTTACCTTCTTTCTTCTCTTATCTGTTTTTTCATCCATTTTTTTCAAGTCCATTTTTACCAGGTAAAGGTCGCTTCCGATTTCTGCCTCTCTTAATACTTTTACATTTAAAACATTTTTCCATTTTTGTTTGCTTATTATAAAGTAGTCTATTATTGATTTTTTGTTTCTAGTCGGTTCTTCTCTCGTAAATTTATGTATTCTCTTGTGTTCAAATTTTGTGTTTGTTATAATAAGGTTGTTTTCCACGCTTAGTTCTATAATTCTTTCCCCATTATTGTTTCTGGTTTCTTCTCCCCATTTTCCCATGTATTCTTCTATTCCTGCGTTTTGGTTTCCAACTCGTCCGTTTAAGTCTCCCATGATTATTACATTTTCCAGTCTATTATCTATTTCATTCTGTAACTTTTCAAAAAATGCATCTTTATCATCCTTTTTAGTATCTTCGTTTTCTCCATAGGCTGTTATTATAGTCCATATTTCCTTTCCATATAGTTTTATTTCTACTGACAAGATTCTTTCGCTTATGTATCTTTCTTTCGGAATGTCATTTATTTTGTTTGGTGCTATTATTATACCAACTCCCCCTTTTGCTCTTTCCTTTTCATCTACTCCTGACCAGAACATCCAGTATCCTTCTATTTTTCTTAGTCCTTTTTCTTTCTTTTTTGTTTCTGTAATTCCTAAAATTTCTATTTTATGTTTTATCATTTCTTCTACCAACTCTTCCTCTTTGCCTTTTATGCTTCGTATATTCCATGTACCTAGTCTAATTTTTTTGATTTTTTCTTTTTTTGTACTCAATTTCCCTTTTATTGCTTTTCCGCTATCCTAGTATTTGTTCCGGTTTGTTTTGTTTGTTAATAGTTTTTTGACGCCGCTTGTTCTTCTTTGTCTTCTATTTTTGTGACCTCCTTTTCTAGTTCATTCCATTCATAGAGTTCCTCATTGATTATTAATTTTCTGTATCCAATTTTAACTCTTTTTCCCTTTTCCTTCTCCTCTCTTGCAATGCTTCTAATTTCTCTCCGTATTTTTCTTTCTTTCCATGTGAGATCATTGTCTATGTATGTATTTGTATTTTTTAGTTTACTTTTGGCTATCAATATCCTTTTTTTCTGTTCCCAGTTTGATATTTCCAATTTGATGTTTTCGTTCTCTGTATTTTTGTTTAGCCATGTTATTTTCTTAATGTCTACTTTTACTTGTAGCTTTTCTTTCATCCACTGTTCAATCTCTCCTTCTGTATTCTCTGTTAAATTCAAGCCTTTTATTATAATGTTGTTTTTATTCTTTATTTTTTCTTCTCTTTCAATTTTTTATTCGATATTTTCAATTCTATCTGTTAGGCTTTTCACTTCTGTTTTCCAGATTTCTTCTTTTTTCTTCATTTCTACTTTTATTGACCTTATCTCTTGTTTTATTTCATTCATATTTTCATCCATTTTATTCATCATTTTTTGGACCATTTTCTTTAATTCCTCCATCGCTTTTATGTCTGTAAAAATCTCTTCTGCTTCCTTATTTTTTTCTTTTTTACTCAATTCTTTTTCTTCTCTTTTCTTTTGATCTGGTGATCTTATGTTTTTTTTACTTCTGTTAAATATATTATAGCTTTCTTCTTTTTCTATTTCTCTTGTTCTTTTATTCATTCCCTTGTTTTTTTTTGTATTTTAATTCAATTATGTTAATTTAACTTAAATATAAATATAAATGCGGACGCCTCTGTTTCCTTTTCCTCGTTGCGCGTGGCGTGACTTAGTGCCGTACCACTCGCACCTGACTCATTCTACCGTACCCTCTTGCTATATGTCGTCCTCTCTTCTTCACTGACTGGCAATTTTTATCCGCTAGGAATTTAATGTTGTTATCGCTGGTTTTTGTCACTGTTACACTTTTCTTTATTATACCACTGCACACTTTTAATTTATATTTTTTATTTTATTTATGCACTTTTGGCTTTAGTGATAAGTTCCGTTATTACGAAGTGGTTATCGACTGTGACCAAAATACGTCTATACGTGATGCTCTCTCTACTAAATTTTTTAATATATTATAGATTTTAGTTCCTATAGTTATAATATGGCCAGGTCCGCTATTTGCACTTGTTATGATCAAACAAAAATGTTATTCCACAAACATCTAAAGTCTATTAGAACCAATTACTAATAAATCCTCTAACAATATCCAAAATATTAGTAATTCTATTTTCAAAAATGTAACTACACTTAAATCTCTGGCCATTGATAAGCAATTGTTTAAAATTTGCTTTGTGCAAATTATTTCAGAAAAATTAAACTCCACTACTTCTCGGCAGTAGGAAATTGGCTTTTGTTGCAAGAATTCAGAGAGTTTCTCGCAAATCAAGCCAATTTATTGGACAGTTTGGAACATAAATCAATGAAAACCAAATCACATTGTAAATTATTTTTGTTTACCACATTTTCATGTTAATATCGTTATCATCACATTAACCCAACAACTACCACCAAAAACCCATAAATCTTTTCTAAAAACAAAAAGAATTTTTAAAAATTTTGTAAAAAGACTCCAAAAAAAGCTTATCAGAAAACACAATAACCGACTTCAACAAAACTGTTAACAGCTCGCCAAAAAACAATTTAAAACCGCCGGAACAACAAGTATAAAAAGAACCCGATCAATACAACGTATATATTTTTTTCTATTTACTTCACAGATATCGGAAGAAATAATCTTTGATTCCAAGATATAAAAAATAACTTCAACTAAGAGCGACAATACTTCCTCATTGGAAAAAGTCCCACTACAAACGTTTATTATAACAGGTACCACTTTACTAAAGAGGCCAACCAACAATTTTAAAACTCCTAAAACTCAACAGATACAACTGTACAATGCTATTCCCACAAAAGTCAAGCCATCGCCCACAACCTGACCAAAATGATTTGAAAAAGTGAAGCAGGTACTTCAAAACGTTATTATAAAAACAAACACCAGCAAATACTCTGCATTAGTAGTACCGTCAAGTGAAAGAATATAAGAAAAATGTTTGTGTGTACTCGTGTATGCCGTTCCTTTTCACATACTAGCAATTGACTATCGTTCCCAAGATTAAGAGATGGAAGATAATCGATAACTAGTGTGCGACCACAAATGTATAAGCCTTGCACTTCTTTCTAATATTTATTCACTCAACTCATTATGAATAAAGACAGCTCACACCTATTCTAAGTAGGCTACTTAAGTTTCACCAAAGACAAGTTTGCTCTTTGTGTTTGCATGAAACTCTACACAGCTTTAGAAAACAATGGTAAAAAGATGCAAATAGCTCACCGCCTTTACTACACTAAATAGCGCCACATACTAGTTCAGTATAAAACCGTTTTGGACTAAAAAATGCCCCCGTTATATTCTAAAACCAGATTTCTATTCTAATTACTGTACAAGATTGCACAAATCTACGTTAAAAACATTGTTGTCTTTTCTAGAAACCACAGACTTGGCTAAAAAAGTTCCTCAAACAATTCGAAAGATACAGACTGACCTGCAAGATGTTCAAATAAAAATTTGAGCAATCTAATTAAGTTTAATCGGTGTATACCTAAAACCAGCCACAAAAAGTAGCTACAAAGCATTTTGGGCATCTACAACCGTAACCAGCTAACAGAAAACTAGAAGACTATTTTGATAAAACAAAAAAACCAAACGCACTTTCAAAATGTTAAAGCAGTATTTAACAAGCCATTTTACAACTGTTCTAAACGCAACCAGATTCGAGATGTGTCCTGAAGACAATCGCCAGCAACGTAAGACTAAGCGCAATTTTTTATAAAAAAAAAATTAAAAATAAACTATAGGTGCTTGTATGCACTGAAACAAGCAATAACGCAAAAACATTGACAAATTCATTCTACGCACAGACTAAAACTATATCCCAACAACCAAATAGAAAACCACAATAATCGGAGGGCAAATATGTTCACCAAATAATAAACTCTTAACACAATTTCAATAAAAGAATAGTCCAATTACAGAAAAAATACTCTGGCTTTTCCAGTGCTCATTAATTCTAACCAACCAAAGAACTGCTCATCCGGAAACAAGAAATTCTCTCCGCTGCAGTCAGACGCTACCAAAGTTTCTCCACAACCCAAACAAGCTATCAAGTAGACAAAAATAAAACCTTATTAAAACTATAAGAAAACAAACTCTAATTGTACCTTCTGCATTGCATCAGAACGTCATCCAAAACCACCATGGCAAAAGAACCACAAAACAACCCAAGAGAGAAAAAACAATAAAAGCAAAAGTCAAGAGAAAAAAGACGAAGAAAACAGAACCTTCTGCAAACCCACACGACCATCAAGAAAAAATTGCTATGAACATGTAAGCCGGATATGTGTTCTCAGTAGACTAAGACATGTCTAGCTACAAGCAAACAGACAATCAGACTTTTAAAGCATAACTTATTTTATTGCTACGGGTATCACAGAACCATACTGTCCAACAATAGACCATTGTATCAGCCATCACTTTGCAAAAACCTGCAAGAAAAAAATGCTTCTACTATACCACTGCCACTTATCACTCAAGCAAATATGGTAAAATGCTTGACCGGAAAGCTGAAGCAAAATCTACAAACTTTTCTCGCACAAAACCTCATGAAAAAACTGAGACAAACTAATATCTCTCATACTACGACATCAAACCAAAAATAAATGACGAAGAGATATCTCCCTACACCACCACCATCTAAAAATTATAAGATCCACCTTGCGTACTGTCTAGCTAAGCCGTCGTTGTTTTAAGAAACACATTCTATCATACGTGATACCACCCCAAAGTTCTGCTGCAGAGTATTGTTGCTCTCGTGGGGGTAGTTTGTAGTTCTTTGACCGATGCCGAAATTAGGACACTTTTACCTACAGCCCTAACACACAAGAACGACTGCCGTTCTATTTGCCAGGACTTATATATAACTCGGTCACCGCCAGCTTCGAGACAAAAACATCAACCCTGTTTCCGCCAAGAACATAAACTAGTGATAAAAATTTACCGGTCACGATAGGCCAAAACTACCTATTCCAAAACGCCATTTTCTGTATGGTATATACATCGATTTTTGCCAAGACCTCCATGTATCTATAACAATTAAGAAGCATCAGCCGGTCCAGATCTCGTAGTATCCCGTAGAATATGTTGAATTATTCTTGTTAGAAGAGTTTTGTTTATCTTTTCTGGATCTTTACATTTAATAGATTTTTGGTTTTGCTGCACGTACGTTATTTTTAGAATTATTGTTGGTATTAGTTTATTTGTAAATTTTTGTTGTAATTGTAGGCTGTAGAAGAGTTTTAAGGATGCCTCTTTGTTGGTTTATCAGGCGTAGAAATATTTTTGTCTTATATTTCTACAGATATGAAGTTGATTTATTTTAAAGTAATCTCTAACTTAATTTTTTTTTTTGAAAGAACGTATACTATTTGGTGAACATAAATTTGGCTACTTTAACGGAAGCCAAGGTCAACTTTATCTAATGGTCTATGTTTTTTTTTAAGAATTCAGCTTAAAGTTTGTTGTCAGTTGACGTTGGAGATACATTTAAGTTTATTGCAGTACAGAGATGTAGTTGCTGTGTGTATAGGGAGCCATGTGCTTGCGTAAAAGAAAAGAACATGGTAAGAAAATTTAAAATTCTGGCACAGGACGATTTCTACGCCAGTATTTCAAGCATTAGTTTAAAGCACGTAAAGCAGTCAGGGGCGTTATGTAGCTATGTAAATAAGTTTTTTTATCTTCAGTATGATTAGATTCTTTAAACTTTGTATTTAAATTAAGTTATCCATCATTTTAACACTCTAACTATTTGTATGTTTTTATATGTGCTTTCAGTGGGCAAAAGATTGACCGATATCTCTTGTAATGTGAGATAGCTCTATGGTAGATTGCTTGCTTATTTTGCAAGCAATTTGAAGTTTGATCCTAATCTGACTAAGTCTTACTCTTGCAAGTCAAGAAACCATTGGTCTCATCAACCTCTTTCAAAAAAATTGCAGAATTATTAAAACAAACAAAAAAGTGATAAAAAAGATTTGTTGTATTGCGTTTATGGATTTATATCTGAAGTATAGGGTGTTACGACTGATAATAAGTTACGTTTTTTAAGATCTGTTAATGGTATTTGCAACATTATATTCTTGCTTGCTTTACGTTAGACGTTGTTAGAGGTCTACTAAGTAAGGAATTTTGATATTTTACATGTTTTTTTTTTTGTTTCTGTTAACTGATACTGGAATCTGATTTGAGTTGATTCTGTTGGAGTTAGCCTCAAGTAGCAAAGTCAGATACAAGAAGAGTTTTGATATGTTTGATTAAACTTTACAAAATCAACATTGATGCGACCTGAAACTCGTCATTATGATAAAAAATACTTCAGTTGTTGCTGATGATACCTTGAGGTAACTTATTTTAATCGACGTATTGTATATTTGCAATTTTTAGTGATCGTCATTGATTCTTTTGACATCGGTGCCGGTTTAGTCTTCTAAGCCTTATGACGATGTTTTTAGTGGATTGACAAGTTTGGCAAAATTGTTGAAGTCAAGGTGTTGGATTGTTATGAGTTTGATCCAGTAGGTGGAATTGCTTAGTCACTCTTGTAAAGAATTTTGGTTGTCTTTGATTTTAGGAAGACCTTTGTGCTTATTTAGATGGCTTGAGTTTAAGTTTCTATTTGGGTTTAATTTAGTAGGTGGAATCAGTTAGCCTTCTTATACAGAGCTTTAGTTGTTTTTGTTGATTGTTAGTTTGAGTTTTTTGATCTTTACTGTTTAATAGGTTTTTGATTTTGCGGAAAAAAGATGTGGGTTAGTTTATCTGTTTTTATGAGAAGTTTCTTATGTGTCTGTAATTGGTTGTCTTGGAGGTTTGCAGTTTTATGGATTTCTTGACAAATTATTTTAGGTAATTAGATACTTTTTAAAGATATTTATCAGGTTGTGTAGTAAAATTGCTAAAGCGCTGGCTTAAAAGATTAGACGTTTTCTTATTTTATAAAAGGGTATAACGATTTTTTTTTTGGTGCCGCTTTTGATATTAAGACGCTAACTGTTGTAAAATATGCAGAGATTTTAAATAGAAAATGGGTTAAGGATGCCAAAAGTCCTGTAAAAGTTATATGAGGCATTAAGTAATAGTTGGTTTTGTAAGCGTCATCTGCTCTGGAGATACGAAATTGTTTACCGCTTTTGCTGTAGGTAGAATATCGTCGGTGAAAGTGGCAAGACCTCGTATTTGCATTTTTGTCAAACATTGTTTTATCTCATTAAAACCTGGGTTGTTCTACATATACGTGTAGAAAACCTCGAATCTTTCAGTTTATTTTAATTATCATATTATGTTTCATTATAATTCAGAAAGATAGAATATGAAACTTTTTTATCTATACTTGAAGTATGAAGTTTTTATACGAGGTCTTGCACTTTCACCGACGATATATGTCTTGTTTGCTGACGGAGAACCTTTTCTTCTTGTGCAACAAAATACTATTGATTTGATAAAAGGATGCTAAAGTTTGTCGGTTGCTCTGATAACTGTTTTCTGATCTATCGTTGACATATTTAGGCTTTGATGTTGATACTTTTGTTTTTGCATGTAGTTTACGATAGTTTGTAACCTTTTGGAAGCTATTTTGATTGCCGAAAATTTTCTTATTGATGACATCTGCCTTAGAAATGATTTTAGTGAAATGAGAAAAAATGCTGTTAAGATTTTGCACAAGTTACATAATTTTTATTACAAAAGTTGCCAAGATTTTGGTAAAATTTATGGTAGTCAACGATGTGCTGTATGTTTTGTAGTAGGTAAGGTATTTTATTTTATTTTTAGTTTTTGTTTATTTCAACTAGACGCACATTTTTATATTGTAATACCAGGAGTGTTAGTTCAGTGCATGCCATTGCAGCTTACTCTAGTTAGCAACATTAAACTAACTTTAGTTACTCACTTCTACTAAGTATTAAGAACAAGATACATTAAAGGGTCGTATTTTTAAACTCATACATCACATTTTTAATACAAATCTTTAGGCGGGTAGAACAAAAAGTTTTAAAGATTGAAGGCGTGAAAAGATAGGTTGGAAGAGCTGTAAATTGAACGAAACAAATTTAAATGGTACGTAGTAAGTGAGACAAAAAAAGGAGAGAAAGGATATAGTTTAAAAGAAAACTCTGAAAAAGTCAAAGTAATACGTAAGTATGCCAAAGGGACAATATGTCATTCAAGCGTTTTACCTCAGTCTTATAAGATGCGTTTAAAACAATCGACAGAAGAAAGGTATTAATGTGAATGGCGAGAGACTAAGTCACTGAAGTTTTGCAGAGGATGTAGTTTTATTAGCAGAGACCAGAGAAGAACCAATCACGCAAATTTAAGACACGGGCTACGAAGCGCAAAGGCTTTGAAATAATCTTTGACAAAACGAAGTACCTTGGACAAACAATAACTATAGGGAAGGCCAACCAAGAATTAGAAATAAACGAAAGAATTTGACTACTCATGGATTCCAAACTTGGACATTTACGAAGCTAATACTAGAAAAGCTAAAACTAAACTAAACAGTTATAGATAGAAGGATACTAGGCATAATATTAAGTGACCAATATAAACGATTGTGTGGATCAGAGAAAAGACAAATGTACAAGACGTTGGGGGATACAGTGCCATAAAATGGAACTGGGCAGGGCATGTGGCAAAAGACCGGGATACATGAAGCCGCATGTTCATCAGATGGAGACCATGGAACGGTAAAATAACGCCGGTTGGCCACAGATAGGGTGGAGTGCCGACTTAAATCAAACTGCAGGACTAAACTGGTACCAAGTAGCCGAGAACAGAGACAGATAGTTTTTGTTATTTTAGAAGAGCCATAGAAAGTGTTTTTCAATTGTGTTTATTAATGTATATAGGGTAATAAATTGACTTAAGATTGCAGCAAACTCGCTTCTTGTATGCGAGAAGGCATGTATCGGATACAGTGTTTTCGATATTTTTTTAGAGCAAGTAAAACTAGGTTTTTACTTTATGTATTGCAATGCAGAATACGTTGCCCAAGTGCTTTTAAAGATTTCCATCAAAATATTTATGCGAAAATGCATGACACGGAATTTGAAATAGTAATCTGCTTGTGAAATAAGCTTTAATGTATTTGGTAGCATCGTCACTATAAGTGCGTTTTTACTGTTCTAGGCAATCTAAAACTTGGCGCCTTGTGTTTTTTTTTACAAAGACCGCAAAGCTTAAAATTCTTTTGGGTTGCTTACCTCTTTCTTTTTATGCAGATACTATATTGCAGAAATATCTAAAGATAGACATTTTGTATGGTAATACAGAATGTGTTGTCTAAATGAGTATCATTTAAACATTTATGTGAGTTTGGTTTCTACGTGTGCAATCTTAATGTATTTGGCAACATCATGTATGACGACCCATATTCCTTTAACAAAGAGGGCAAAGCCTGAACTTATTTGCGTTGTTTACTGCTCTCTTATTATGCATGTGTATCATATATACGGTATTGCTGAAGTATCTAGAAGTAGACATTTTGTATTGTAATACACGACAAAATATAGCATTAAAATTTGATTACGAAAATATAATTTCGACTTTTGGTGCAAAAATTGAAAATTTCGATTCAATTCAAGATTCTCTAATTTCTTCCAAAACGCGTAAAAAACGGAAATTTTTCGACTTTTGGTGCAAAAATTGAAAATTTCGATTTTTTTCAAGATTCTCTAATTTCTTCCAAACGCGTAAAAAACGGAAATTTTTCGACTTTTGGTGCAAAAATTGAAAATTTCGACTTTTTTCAAGATTCTCTAATTTCTTCCAAAACGCGTAATAAACGGAAATTTTTCGACTTTTGATGCAAATTTTGAAAATTTCAATTTTCTTCAACATTCTCTAATTTCTTTCAAAACGCGTAAAAACGGAATTTTTTCGACTTTTGGTGCAAATTTTGAAAATAAGTTTTTAAGAATAAGTGGATTTTGTGCTCTAGTTGAATATTTTGGTGTTCAAAATTGACTTTTTGAGCGTACAATTTGGAATTTGATTCAACTGTGATCTTACTGTGTCTATAACTAACGCCAAATTACCTTAACATACTCGTAGCGGTTGCTCTGTTCAGAATATTGCAAATGTTTTGTAACTGCAAAACCAGGAACATTAATTCGTGATTGATTGCAACAACTACGTACATTACTAAGCAACAAATTTTGACTAAAGATTTTTATTATATCTTTACAAAATCCAAATAACACAAAATCTGAAACTTTTCATCATTGTTTGCCGAATGGATGCATCAACAAAGAAACAGATTTTTGCAAAAGATCCTTTTTTATGATGAGGCGAATTTTTATCTAAGCGGCTAAGTAAACAAGGAGAACAGCTGTGTTTGGGAATTAAAAAACCCAAGAGAAATTCTTGAGACAAAAATTCATTCCCAAAAAGTGACTTTGAGGTCTGTTGGCATAATTGGCCCGTATTTTATAGAAAATTAAGAAAATTATGACAATAATCCGTTTGTCATATTTTAAGAGTAGAGGCGGTCATTTGAACAATGTTATTTTTTATGTGTAAAGTGTGTTTTTACTACATTCATGTGGGAGCGCAAAGTAAATCTTTTATACGTGATTTTTTTTAACTTATTCCGGGTTGCTTTCTGCTCTTCCTTCATGTGTGTGTATTTTAGCAAGATAATTTCCTTATTTGAATTGAGCGCTCTGAAGCTGATGAGGTTCTTAGGCGGGTGTGCGTGATCTTGTTCGAGAGGGGGAATCCTAAAGTTTTGTAAACTTGTGTTTTGGTCGTCATCATAACTATTTTTCCAACGGCCGTTTGGTGGTATCTATCTAGCGCCTTCATGGACCCAAAATTATTTTTTTTGTGGGCCACACCGTTCAGGGAAACTGCTTTCTTTTTTATTTTGCGTTTTACAGCTATTTTACATAGCCCCAGAAGTCTTGCGACTTGTTTGAAGGGGGTTGATGGGACCAACGGCTTATAAGGTGACTTCCGAATCACCCCGGTGGATAAAGAGCAAAGTTATTATTTTAGTCATATTTGGGGATGGAACCCGGAACTGTTAGCGTGCTACACTAATGCTCCATAACTGAGCTATCTCACTTAAATGTGCTTTTGTGCAGAAAAGAAGAACTGGAGATGCACATCAAAGCAGTAAGGGTTTCAGTTTTACGATCCCGGCGGTGTTTGGGGCGCAAACATGCGTCTGCTCTTAGAACTTCCGTAAGGTGAATTCTACATGATGAACTTCATCATAACCCGGAGAGTGGTTACAGAAGGGTGATGCGCCTAACTTGAATCCCCGCGTATAATTTGTCGCAGGTTTGAGCCTTAGCTCCGGCAGAGAATTTTTAAGAAATTATGTCATTTATTAAATTAGGGCATTTGTTTAATATATGATTAGTGTTCATTTAACCATAATTACATTTAATATGAAAGTGTAGGTGGACCAGATACTAGCGCTTCCATTCTCTCAATTAACGGGTGCGATAGTATATATTTGTTTTCATGTACATATTCAAAGGCAGCTTGTAAGGTAGTAACACAAGCGTACGCCCTAAAATATCGGCCATAGTAACAAAAAAAAAAAATCATCCGTACAAATTGGCCATTGTCCAGGAACTTTTTAACCTTAATGCTTGAAGAAAAGTTTATGAAGCACTTCTTTAACACGTCCCTCAAGACGAGCTTGTGTTTTTCAGTGATGAAACGTATTGACAACCCCCGAGAACTTCATTTGAGGTCATTGCATTCAACACGTGTCACTTCTCTTGCATCTTGGCTGTTGGGGTTATCGGTCTATGTTTTTTTGCGTAAAATGAACAGGCTGAATATGCTCAAGGAGTTTTTTAGGGGACATATGGTTTTAGCAGGATGTAGCAACTCCTCATACTTTAAGGGCATTGATGGCTGTGTTGCGAGAGCATTTTTCTGGGCGTCTTATTTCACTAAGGGATTTGAAGTGGCCGGCACATTCACCCGTGACCTCTTGTTACTTTTTTGTGGGGGTATTTTAAATTCCGTGTCTATACCACCCGCCCACAGACTCTGGATGACCTAAAAAACATTCAAAAAACGATATAACCAACAACTTTAAATGTTAAACTTTTTAATTAAAAAAAATTGAAAATATGTCTTTACTGCTTTTTGTTTTTATGCATTATGTAATAAGGAAGTTATCTTGCCGCACTTTGTATTAGTACATTTCTTTTACTGTTTTGGGTGGTCTCAAACTATTTTATGTTTGACGCTCCATGTTTCATTAATAAAGATTGCAAAGTTTTAACTTATTCTAGGTGCCTTTTGCTCTCTAAAATGAAATGTGGAATCTGTGTGTGAAAGAAGAATTAATGTATTTTGGCAACATCGTCACTATACTGTTCGGAGCGATTCCGTACTTATCTATGTTTAACTCTCTATGCTTTTTTTTACAAATTGCACATGTTACGGATTACTTTCGTCTCTCTCATCATGCACGGTATTGTTGAAGTATCCAGACGTAGGCATTTTGTATCGTAATACATAATGCGTCTGATAAATGCGTTTGAAGATTTTCATTTAAACATTCATGCAAGTATGCGTGAAATGGAATTTAAAATACTAAATCTGCGTGTGAAAGAAATCCGATTGTATTTGGCTATTTCGTCACTTGTAGTGGGCGGTACGGAACTCTTCATGTTTCACGCCCTATGTCACAAAAACCCAAACTTGTTCCGGGTTGCCTAGCACTCTCTTCTCATCCAGTATCGATGTCGGTGCATTAAGTTCTTTTACAATATCAACACCGTATAACTTACATTTATTTTCAATTTATTAACAAAGTTACTACTTCCTAACAATTCTCAATAGTTTCGTGCTTTAAGCCCTTGTGGCGTTTTACTATTAAATGAGAAGTATTATATATTGCCTGCAGGAGTAGGTTAAAAGTAATCATAATAAATTGACAATTAATTTTTCAATTATTCTAACTTTAAAAACTTATTATGTACAGTAAAAAAAAATCAGATCAACATTTAAATTAATTTTCTTTTAAAACTAATTTAATTTGATTAATAAAAAATGCTGAACATGCTTGTAATAAACTTTTACAAGCAGTTTTATATTTCTACTTAATTATTTTGTGCAATCTCAAACACCATAAAACTGATTTATATTACATGATCTATATTGCCTCCATGAACAAAAAAAGGGAGAAATCCATCACTATGACATCGCAAGGAACCAAAACTGCAACGTGTAAAGGGTCAGCAGGAATAGTGGTCAGTCGAATAGGTGGACACATAATTAAATTTGTAAGGTCTTTGATCCTTCTAAAAGTAACTTTAATAGTGCACTCAAGTAATAACTTTCATGCATTATAAGTAATTTGATTAGAAAACTAATTAATTATTATGGATAATTTAAGTTTCTTTAAATGATTTTACATGAGCTTTCAACACCGATTTGTTTAGTTTTAAGTAGTTAAGTACTTAATATTGCAATTAATTGCATTTCATGCTTAATTGATGACTATATTATGCACCGTTTTATTGGCTAATCTGCGGAACTGACAGTATGCAAAATAAATTAATGTTCTTTGACTTCTCTATAAATTTTGTTCGTTTTTCTTTCTGTTAGTTGAAAACAGTTTTACGCAGTAACTTTAAGTAGTAATTATTAAAAAAACTGTGTAAAATTTTTGTAGCTTTACTTACTGAGATTTCTTTGGCTATGAATTCTTACACCTGGTTTTCTTAATTAATGCATATGAATAGTGGTGCGACTTAATTAATTTCCTTAATTAATAATCATGCGGAGCGAATTATTCAAACTAATATTCCTTGGATGGAGTTTATGTACTTACTAATATTTGATGCAATTAAAATAAATGTACTTTGACGAATTTGAATATATTAATTCATTCCATTACCAAATAATCCCTCCAATTTACTTAATCATTGATTTCATTGGCTATGCTGGAAAATTTGCTTGTAAGATTTGCTGACCTAAATGTTAAAGCCTGCCTTAATGGCATCAAGTCTCAGCATTTTTTTTTATTATGCGGAGCTGTCATAACGAAATATAATTTACTATTTCGTACCTTTTATTAACAATTAAATAGCAGAGGTGTAAATATTCATGTTAACGATGTATCATAAAATATGACTTTAAAAGCACACCGACAGTTACCGTTTAAAACTCCCTTGTTTACAAATAAAATGCAATATGTGATAAACGATTGCAGCATGATAAGATTAAATATTTTTAATATTATTGAAATATTTTTGCAAGTGTAAATATTTAGTAAATACTGTAAACCTGATGTTTTTATTTCTTTATAGTGCTAATCGCTGAGACCTTGATTCAAATTCTTGAAATTGTGCATAAATTTACCCGTTAATATAAATACTCTAGGAAAATGTTATAATTACTTACTGTTACAAAAAATGTATTTTTTAAATATAACTGCATTTTCACACGTGCTTAATGAGTTTAATGTGCTATATATGAACAATGCGATAATAGGCGATTCGTTAAAATGCATGCAAAAAGTGTCTATATGATAATTGTCAGATATGCTGGTAATGCATTAAACAATGCCGTATGATTACATATGGTAGACACCGGTAGTTCATTGATATACAATTTATTCAATATAAAATGTAATTATAAGAAATATAGCTCACTTGTTGCCTAATGAATTGATTTTTTTGTTGTTTGCAGTTTCAAATTATCCCAAATTAGTTGTTTGTTGGTTTTACTAAATATTAGTAAACATTTTCACTTTATCTTAATTGTATTGAACTGTATTTATTTAATTGTTAACACAGTTATAACATGCATAATACATACATTTATAAATTGTAAATAAATATTTGTTGCCGGAAAACTTTATTCTACTACCGCTAGACGGTTTGGAGAGCGAGGAGGCGTCATGAGATGATGCAATACATATATGCGCACAAGATGAGATTCCTGTAGTAGTGTTAGCTTAGCATGTTGTCAGTTATGGATTTGCATCTCAAAATATGATTAAAGATAAACTTGCTTTTTATCCACTGAGGTGATTTGGAAGATATCTAATAAGCCGTCGATCTCAGCAACTGCTGTAAAACGAACAATTAAATCATATCTATAACTCATTATGCCATATCTACCGGAAACGGACATTGTTTGTAGAATTCACGTCAAAAGAAACTGTTTTTGGTTTGATTGTATAAACGCAATTTAATCCGTCACAGTGCCGTAACTAGCCTCTGATGCGTCCGGTGCAAAAGCGTCTTTTGCGTCCTTCTGCCTCTGTTTACGGGAGAGCGTCAAGTAGACCGTTGCGTTTTTCTTAAATTTTTTGCTAAAATTTTTTTAATTTTTTTTCTTTAACGTTTACAAACTCCAAAGTTATAAAATTAAGGTGGTCTTTGCGCCTCCCAAACCAACCCCTAGTTACGGCACTGATCCGTCATTGAGTTTATTTTGGTTAGAATTTGCAACCGTTACAATTTGGGATTAAATATAAAATGACTTGGACTGAGAGGTTTGAAATCGTAGGAACTTAAGGAAAATGGGATGACCTGCTGGGATTAAGAATTTCTTCTACCTGAACGAAAACTGTTTAAAAAATGTTTTTTGTCGTTTATTTACAAATTAAATCGTATTTGGTGCTTTAGCCAGCAGTTTTCTAAATAGTCCCAAGTTTTATAACCCCGGATGGTATAAAATGCCAACTTTACAAGTTTTGAATTTGATTTATTTTATTTTATTTTATTTTATTTTGTTTTTTTTAATAGAGGTGGTAAGGGTGGGAGTCGGTGATGTTGAAGAAGGCGGCGTTGCCCTCTGTGTTGTTTGTTGGTGTGGGAGGCCATAGGCCTTGGGGTGGAAACCTTAGGTGGTGGTACAGTGCTTCCCGATGATGTTAGGTATGATACTACCGTGTTTGCCAGGTGGTTGTATGTGGGATACATCTCCTAGTTCACCTGGTGGCGGTGGTTGACATATTGCGTACCTTCAGGGGTCAAGGTTACGCAGCGGGCATGGGTTGAGTGTTTATGCGCCGCGGAGTAATGTGCGCTCTGGTTAGGGACGTACCCGCAGCCAGATTGCACGCGCCAGGATGTCAATCGTCTTTTCCCAGGGTTTGGGATTTGTCCCACGTGCAGTGCAGTGCAGGTGTTTACTAGAGGTGGGTATGTCACCTCTAGTGCGTGCGTCGGTATGTGTAGATGTCCAGCGGGTACCATGGGCATAGCAGAGATCGGCGTCGAGAGGGATTGAATTAAGTTCTCGACGTAGGAGAGGCAAGCTCAGTCACCGGTTGGGAAACGGCTCACGGCGGTAATGGGTAGTTGTGTGCAAGTCGGGATGCGTGTATTGCATTCCCGAGGCAGTCGTCGGTGTTGAGGTACAGATGAGCAGTGGTCCAGTAGAGTTGCTTGGTAGTGATTGACTGGTTTGCCGATTCTATTTGATATTTATAATTGGAGTGCGTGGCCATTGGCCAATAAACTTCCTGACGTATTGGGTATTGATTAAGATAGTTAGATGCGTTATTACGCCATCTGTAGGTGTAATGTAAGTAGGTATTTAGTCTACGTATTTAACAGATTTGTTGTCTTGGATATTTTAGATTTCCCGATTGGGATGTAATAGAGTCTTTGTGAAGAAAGACTGGGCTAACTTGGTGATTGTTTCTTTTAGCGGTAATATTTTGAGGTCTTTACGAATGGTGGAATTACGAATAAACTATGGGACATTGAGTAACCGTCGTAGGATTTTAGATTAGCAGGCTTCTGCTTTTTTTCAGTTGGAGTTGGATGTAATAGCCCAGATTGGGCAGGCGTAGAGACAATGCTTAAACCAGATTTTTTGTAAAATATTGGAGCTAAAATATTAGTGACTAGTTTGGCCTTGTCGATGACAACGGGTCGTGTCCATCGGAGGTCGTTTGCGAGGTGGACGCCTATGTATTTGACGTTAGTAGTTTATGGAATGGATATGTTGTTGAGATTGATTGTCCCGCTGGGCCTGCAATAAATACGGCGCCGGAAAATTATAGCGTTGCTTTTTTGGGGATTGACTTTGATTTGCCATTTTAGTAGCTATTTGTCCAAGATGTGTAGTGAAGATTGTAGTCGGGAGGTGATTATTTTGGTATTTTTAGAGGTATAGAGTAGAGACGTGTCATCTGCGTATTGCGCGATGGTGACTTGATTATTAGGTACCGGGATGTCCGAGACGAACGGGTTGAATAATATTGAAGACAGGTTTGAGCCTTACTACTACTACTACCAAGATGGATTGGTTGGTAGAGATGGTCTCATTTATTTTGATGGAAAACGTGCTGTTTTTTAGATATGAGGCGATTAACTGGGTTAGTCGTATCGGAAAATTTAAGTGATGGTGCTTCCAGATTAAGTTTTCATGCCATACCTTATCGAAAGCCTTCTTGATGTCTAAGAAAACCGCTACGGTTGCTCTGTTGGTGTTAAAACCATTTGACATCTTGTTAGTGACACGAAGTGGTTGGTTGCATGGGTCGAAAGACATGCTGAAAAGATGGTATAAGATTTTGAGCTTCGGTGTGATCTCTTAATTTTGCGAGGATAGCTTTTTCAGCGATTTTACTTAAGGAGCTGAGCAGGTTTATTGGGCGATAATTTTGCGGAAACGTGCGATTTTTACAAGGTTTGGGCAACATGATAACGTGGGCTTTTTTTCAGGTGGTAGGGAAGTAAGAAAGTCTGATGCTGTTGATAATATTGGTGATAATTAGCACTGTAGTTTTTGGAAGAGATTTGAGGGCCGCTTTGGAGACTTTGTCAGGACTAGTATTTCTGAAGGTTGAAAGTAAATGGGGTTGTTGATGGGGATTATGGCTTGGATATAATGGACTTCCCGGTGGATGTTGTCAATGTGATTTAGGTCAACATCATGGTGGTTAGGGGGGCATTGAGTTTTAATACTATTAGCCATAGCTTCCGCTTTACCTTCAATAGTGTGTTTGATTCTGTTCGGGCCGTAAATGGCTGGTATAGGGGTCTTTTTTTTCTAAGTGCTTTTGATATATTTCAGAATAAGGGTTTATTTTCGTCCATTTTGCCAAGGAGGTGAGACCAACTTTTTGATTTGTGGTCTCTTAATTCTACTTCTGCCATCTTAAGCGGGTACTATTTTTTTGGCGAATTAGGTCTTTTAGACTGTTGTCTGGTCTGGAGGGATAGTAAGTAGTACCCTCGTGACGAGCAGCAATAATAGTGCTGGTCCGATGATTTATGGAGTAGTCGATATCTTATTTGGTAGTAATTAACGGATTTTAATTTGTCAATAATTACATTGAAGTGCTGCCATTTGGTGGAATGGGGGTAGGTTGTGCAGAAAGAAAGAAGTGGTAAAGCTGCTAGGTTGCAGAGAACCGGGCAGTGGTCACAGCTTAGTTCTTTTAACACAGTCAGGTCGATACGGTTTGTGACTTTAGTAATAATTATATCTAGAACGTCTGGACGGTGGCCCTGGTTGCTGTAGAATGTTGGTTCTGTTGGACCATAGACTTGTAGGCCTGCTGTTAAGGCTATTCTTGTAAGATTGTGCTCGTTTTGTTGTTTGTATGGCTGTTCCAGTGGTTTAGCATTAATATCGCCCGCTAGTATAGTTGGGGTATTACCCGCAAATAATAAATTGATATCATCGGTAATGAGGGTTTTGGTAGGGCTAATGTATGCAGAGATAACTTTGAACTTACTACAACTTCTGGAGTTAATAATTATGGCAGTTACTTTAAGCTACTCTAGAACAGGGCAAATAAATTCGGAATGATCAATGGAACGCTTAATGTACATTGCAGTGCCGCCGCCGCGGATAGAGTTTCTATCAGTACGATAAAGATAGTAGTTCCGTATGTTTGCTTTGTGAAGGGGCTTAAGGTTAGTCTTGCTGAGCATGATGTCGATTTTGTTCTCAAAAAGAAAGAGTTTTAGTTTATTGAGCTTGTTGAGGACGCCATAATGCCATAATAAGCAATGATAGAAGTGGATGTTTGGTTGCATTATTCATGGTGTTACTGGATTGACATGAGAGAAGCAACTAAGGTTGAGAAAAAGCCTTCATCGCTGTCTTTATTGCGGGCAAGATTGCGCAATTGAGTGCGACTTGGAATGTTTTGTAGCCTAGGCTTGATAGAGTGGTTGAGTTAGATGCTGGATAGCGTCAACTGTAGAAGAGTAAGACCTGTGGTTACTGACAAAGTTTTGAGCGGAGGGATGCCTAGAAGATTAAGTAGTTTTTGTTTTGTATAAGTTTGAGGTAAGTGGAGCATCCACCAAAATTGGCAGTGTGCTGCATTCCGCAGTTTGCACATTTTTGTGGTAAACGTGATTCCCTGGTACGCTCACAAATAGAGGTGGGGTGGTTGCCGGCGCATTTTACAGCGATGACACTGACTTTTTTTTGGCCTCTACCTTGATGGTAAGGTTCAATAGTCTCTTGATTTGGAATATTTCCTTGCTATAATTGTTGTGTGGAAGCTGGACGTATACAAGGGGATAGATGATTTCACCTTTTCATATTTGTTTGGCGGATATGACTTATTTTAAATATTTGAGTTCGGCTTTTACTTCGTTCTCTGAGATGTTCTCCGGGATATTACGGAGCACAATTTTGAAAGATTGTTTTTCCTTTAATTTGAAGGTGTAATGATGTTTTTTCTTTTTATCTAGACACACAACGGTGCGACGGAAGTCGGAGATAGTTGTTGGTTGCAGACGGACGCCATTCTTGATATTGGTGGCATGTAGGATTTAAATGTTTATTAAATCGAGTTCTTTGGCAAGGTGGTTGCTTTTTATCTCCGTAAATTACTGGAGGTGGTTATCGCTGTTTTTAAACTGAGATGGTGTTTCCTGCTGGTAGATTGAGAGTTGGTTAATTGAAAAACATTTACAGCACTGGGTAATTGTATTTGTATTATTACATTGTTTGGTTGAGTTGCCGGAGTATCCCGGAGTGAGATTGCCTGCAGATGTTAGACCGGGGCTTTTTCCTCTCTTGCGGGTCGATGTGCATTTCATTGTCGGATAGAATGTTGTCAATGCCGGGCTCATTTGATTGAGCCGTGAGAGGTTGTTATATTGATTTTTGCATTGATTGCCATCCAGCTAATAGATTTGCTATTTTATTTTTGATAGCTTTGATTTCACTTCTGGATTCAGATACAACACAATCGTTATGGTACGAATGTAGCCAGCGAGTTGCGGGTTTGTGAGTTTATTGTCTGGTTCTTCTTCTTTGTCGTTCATGGTGATGAATTAATTGATTTATTAATTAATTGAATAATAGATGTTGTGTAGATAATAAGCGAGAGCTACGGGATAGCTGTAGCGGCCCGCAGCAAAGCACTTAGTTATATTTATTTACCGCACTATTTAATAAGTTACTATCAAGGATGTTCAAGCAAGACTGGACTAGTTTTAAATATTTGTGGCTTACAAGTCTTGGGAAATACTGAATTTGGAAGTAGATTTATACGGTTGAAATAATCTCTCTTAAAAGTTTTGGTCCTACATTTCTGATCTGTTAGTGAATATTTCTTAGAATTCTTAGGAAACCTTATACTATGATTAAATATTTGTTTAGATGGCAATATGTCTTTTATTTTGTTTGAACAATGTTTATGGAAATATCTATAAAAATGCAAAGATCTGCAACATTACGCTTGTTAGTCAATTTTGGATCGGCGATGGTCCAAATAGCTTGTTTTTGAATAGAGTTTAAAAAAGATAGTGTAGTTTCTGAAGCTATTCTCATACTTGGGAACAATATTCAACACAAGGACGAATATAAGGTTTGTATATATCGTCGGTGAAAGTGCAAAACCTTGTATTACATTCTCAAAAATTTTACAGGAGACGATAAAAATTTCAAACTTTAAGTATAGATAAAATAATTTCATGTTCTATCTTTCTGAATTACTATGATCATAATAAACTGAGAGATTTGTGGTTTTTACACGTATGTGTAGAACAACCTCGGTTTGAATAAGATAAAATCATTTTTTTACAAAAATGCAATTACGACGATATGCAAAAGTTGAACAGAATTAAAAAAACTTTTTACATCTATTAAGAAATCTTAGTTTTCTAGATACTTTTGAAGCTATGTCAACAACATAGTCCTTCCAGAAATATGTGATATTGTAACCCTTAGAAGACAAATTGAAAAAGATTCTGATATGGATTTGTTGTTTAGTTTAATATTTAATACTGATGATACCTCAGATTTTTATTTTGAAACAGTTAGAAGTTGAGTTATTTTACAGTTAAAATTGACCATGTTAGAAGTGCTTTATTCAGATATTGTTTTGAGGTCTTTGTTTATAGATTCTAACCTAGACGATTCAAGGCGTTCTGCCATATTTGTTTATAAGGTTTTTGGAAAGTATGAAGGATGCTATTATTTGCAAAATTATGAATAGGAGTTTTAGTTATTTGAAGAAGTTCATTAATGTAAATCAAAAATAATGTTGGCGAAAGAGCAGTACAATGAGGAACACCAGCATTTATAATTTTGTGGTCAGAGTTAAAACCATCAATTCTATTTATAATTTTTCTATTGTCAAGAAAACTATTGATTAGATTAACAGACTTATGATCAAGACCTATACAATAGAGCTTGTTGATAAGATTAGGATGCCATACCTTATCAAAAGCTTTGGAAATATCTAGAGCTACTTCGAAATTTTCTGCATGATTGTTTAAAGTAGAATTTTATTTGTGACTAACATAAGTCAGAAGATCTGTTGTTGAACTTTTTGATCGAAATCCATATTGAATATCTGAGATGAAGTTATTTTGTTAACTTGACAATGTGAAAATTAATATATTTTTCAAATTTTTTTGACAGATTGGACAATAATGCAGTTGGTCTATAATTTGAAGAGTTTAGGTATAGGTTGAACGTTTGCAAATTTTCAACAATTTGGGAATGTCCTTTTTTTGTATGATAAGTCAATTTTAGTCAGAATGGGTGCTAATTTATTTGCAAATGTTTTAAGAATAATAGGTTCATCTATTAATGATGCCTATCTAATATTTTATTTAAGAATATATCTTTTAACAACCTGTTGCTTAAAATGAATCGAACTCATTATGTTACCACTAGCCAGCATTGTAGGTACAGCAATAGGAGGGTTTATAATAGTAGATGCAATTTATTTAGGAATGTTGCTACTGTGTAAGTTTTTTTTTTCATCGATTAACTTAGTTTTACTTTCTGAATTTATCTCAACAGGTTTAGGACGTTTAATGTAAAACTTTTTAAGGCTGCTACAAACGTTTCACTAGTGACGTTGGTCGCAAATTTTTTAGTTTTAGTAACGCGATTGTCTTTTATGTGAAAGAAGACTCTCTTACTGTTTGGAAAAGAGGTGTGATTTTTATTCTACCATTGAGCATATTTTTTTATAAGTGGTTGAGCTATTTTTGGCTTGTTCTGGAGATGAATTTGTGTACTAGGTTTCTTGGTTGTTTTGAATAAACCAATATGTATGATGTGTAGATGACGCTTACCTTTCTCTTTAAATATTAAATTGCTTTTATCATTAATAAATTGTGTTGTCAAACTTTTTTGTTATCACTTTTCGAGTGTAAAAATTTAAATCTATCATGCAATACACTGCAGTGTACTTGATGACAGGTTTTGCATAAGTTGGATCAGCTATTGCAATATCACACAGCATTTTTTGTAATTAGTAATAGATTTATTAATTCTAGAAATACATGATGATGTTATTTTATTTGTTATTATATTTGTAATAATGAAATTGGATTGAGAAGCTGAATCTAGAAAAACTTAATTTTAAAGTTTTTGTCTTCTGTTGCCAAGAAATTCTTAAAAATTTTTAGTTGCATCTTAAATTAACATTGTTGTATTTATTACATTTGTTGGCGGTTTACTTGTATTTAAAAGTAGCAGGGGCATAATATATTTACAAAAAGTACCTTTTTTGCATGAATTTTTTAAATGATTGGGTTTTAGCATCACTGCCTATTAGTAGCTTAACATATTTGTTGACAATTAATATTTTTTTGTTTAATGTCGGACTTAGCGTTACATTGAACGGTTTCTAAAACTTGCAAGTTCTGATGAATATGACGTTTCTTACTATTTTCTAGCCATTTTGTCTAGTACTGATATTATTAAATAAATTATAATTGCATTCGATTTTAATGTATCAATTTCTATTGAGCTGAGCATTGCCAAACTTTTGCTTAGTGTTTTAAGTAATTTACAATAAATTTTAGTTTTTAATTTACTAACTTATATCAGTAGATCTACTTTGTCTAATGTTTTGATCGAAATCCATATTGAGTAACTGATACATTTTATTTTGTTCTATCAGACTTGTTTCTTTTTTTAGGTATAGGTTGAATATCATCAATTATTCAACAAATTGAGAATGTTTTTTATATGATATGGCAAATGTTTTAGTCAAAATGGTAGCTGGTGTTTAATTTACGACTTTTGACAACTTGTTGCCTAATGTGAATTGGAATAATTATTTTACCATTAATTGGCTAGGGTTAACAATAGCAGAGAAAGATTTTGAACTCTCTTGCAATGAATTTATAGTTTTATAGACTTTTTTTGTTGTTCATGGAAAGCTGAGAAACTCGATCGGCTTGGATCTTGTTGATTCTAACTATCAGATTGTATTAGATTCTTACAATGTTTACGAACTTTTTTTAATTTTTATTAATTTGGTTGGAACGATTATTGATGAGTTAACTGTTTTTCACTTTTTGAGTTGCTTGTTTTTGTCTGAAGTGTGTACATGTAGTTTTGTATTAGTTTAATATCAGAGAATAGAACAGATTTTTTGATGACTTTTTCGAATTAGCTATTATATCAATTTTAAAATTATAATGATATTGTTACACTTATGTTTCTCAAGTCATATAGACATCAATAATGTTATATTTCCAATGTTAATTTGCTATATAAAAATATGTTTGCTACTAATGTTGTAAACTTAAATATTTAGGTAATATTAATGCATGTTAGAAAAAATTGAAAGAAACGGTGCAATTATAAGGATAATATAAGTACTAGACGTAGATTGAATTATTTACCGTAACTACTATCACAATTTCTTGGAATAACAAATTATTATTACACAAATCTTAAAAATTGGTTTTTCTATTGACCGTTTACTGTTCGCCGTTTAAGTTTGGAAAAACTGCACTTTGACAACTAGTTAACAGGAGGTGGATTTCGGACTTTAAAAAATATATTGGCGTTTAATGCTATTATTTAAAAAGTTATTAAACTTTAAAATTTAAACTAAAAAATGCCACATCTTGAAACTGACACGTTAGATTTATGTGATTTGTTACTGGAGATGGATGAATAAGATTTTTGCTAGTGTAGATTTGCGGCCAGCGGATTGTGAGGGGGTTTTAATTTTAATTTTTTTTTTTTCAATTATTACTCATCATATTGTGCAACTTTAAGTTCATTTTTTTTTTAAATCAATTGGTATGGTTTTCGATCAAAACGTTTGAGGTATTGATAAAAAAAAACTGTAAATCTTATCAATAGTTTTCTTGACAATAGAAAAATTATAGTTAGAGTTGATGGTTTTAACTCTGACTACAACATCATAAATGCTGGTGTTTCTCAACGCTCTGCTCTTTTGCCACCTTTTTTTTTTTATTTACAATTATGAACTTCTTCAAATAACTAAAAGTCTTATTCAAAGTTTTGCAGATGCACCTTTCATACTTCATACTTTCCAATAAAAGACGTTTTGACTTCTAAATAAATATTTACTCTTAGTACACAAGGCTTGCTAGAAATTCTACCAAATATTAACTAACAGTTTAGAGATGTAGGACCAAAACTTTTAAGAAAGATTTCTTTAACCGTACTATTGACAAATGGAATAAACTTTTAAATTTAGTATTTTCTGAGACTTATAATCTACAAATATTCAAAGTCAAAGTTTACAGATTGCTTAAATCTAGTTTTCAATGTGATAGTTTCAGCGAGAGTGGTTTTCAAAGAAATTTTTATATGTTGTGGCATATTAATTATGTAATTTCTAAATTTCACATTTTAAAATTTAAAATAAATCAAGGTTGTTGTAAATTAAAATCTTTGTTTTTAGATCATTCCGGATACAGGTTCGCATTTATTTTAAAAACTACTTACCCCCATCACCACTAAAAGTACAAGTATAGGTTCTTAGATTGTCATTTGATGAATTTTTATATTTTTTCAAATTTATTTTTTGATTAAATATTTGCTTTTAATTGCGTTTTTTTGACATAAAAACTAGCCTCTACATTTTTTACCAGGGCTGGAGTTTTTTTTTGAGAATTTTAAAGCCAACTTTGATATTTTAAATATTCCAGTGTCGTCGTCAAATTTGTTTTTTTTTAATGCAAATTGCGGGAAGGCATAAGTACCATCAATTGTTATTTTAGGTCAAAATTGAATACTAATGATCGAATGTTTTCAATTTTTTATCTGATTGGCTAAACACGTTTTTGAGCGTGCGAAAATTGGCAACTAAAGCCACTGAATAATCGGGCACTAACGACAATGTGCTTAATCTTAAATAAAAAATCCATTATTTGCCTATAAATTATTTTGAATGTTTTTTTAATTTATTAGTGTACATAAACCAGTGATGTTTCATCAAAGTTTAGAAAAAAGCGATTTTTAGCCAAAAGTTGCTTTGCGCCAACGAATAGAAGTGTCCAGAGACTTACAGGGCTGCGCATAGTTTCATTTGAAAGATGTGAAAAAATTAACTTTCTTCACAATTTTGAAACTTTTTGCATAAAAAAAAAAATTTGTAGCGCAATTCATTGTGTTGTTTTTAAATTAATTACTAACTTCATTTTGTAGCATAATTCATAATAAACAAGGGCTTTTCTGATCCGATAAATGTTCATGGTATTTTTGCTTTTGATATAGAACCAACCCTACATTTTCTTTTACAATACACATTTTTTTAACAGTTATTTTAAGCTTTTTATAACATAAGCATCAGAATTATATAATGTAATAAAGTATTTATTCTTAATTTTTTTTTAATTTTTACATTAAAACAATTGGTGACATGCAGGTTTTTTTACTTGCTTCTACTGAAACTATCTGTTTTGGACCTAAAATGCGGGCCGAAATGAAGATTTATATGCCTTTGGGTCTCTGAACTATTTGCGGTATTTGCTTGGCTGTAAATCACGATTTCACATGATATCATACCTTAAAATCTGACAGTAGTGACGGATTATAATAAACTTTGAAATTTCTTGATACAAAAAAAATATTGAGTGTAACTTTTTTGCCAGCCTTTTTTTTAAATAACGATTTTACATTACGCTATAATATAAATCTGACAGTTTAAACATTTAATAGTTTAGTCTTAGAACTAATTAGTTTGTTATAAATTTTTGTGTGTTTTTTTATTGTTTTATTTTTGTTTTTCTATTTTGTCAATTCTATTTTTATAAAATAATAAACAATTTACTATGTTTCCTATCACAAATTTATTCTTAAGAATACATTACTAGTTTTGGCTCTACTAGAGCCTTTTACAGATTAAATAACAAACAACAACATTATATATGAATACTTACTTTATAATATACTTACTTTAAATTTACTATCAAAATGTGAGAGGTCTACGTACTAAGTTAGTTGATTTTTTCTGTTTGTGTTCAGCTCTAAAATCTGTTGGCGGAGTCTTAATAGCTTTTAAGAAAAACCTAAAATCTACAATTGTACTTTCAAATGATAACCCTGAATTGGTTATTGTGAAAATTAGTTTTTAGCTGTCTGAACTAATTGTTAGCTGCATTTGTATACTTCCCAGATTTCTTATGGATTTATACGCTGGCCATGTTAAAGTACTTGAAGATGGGATCTTGAAATTTCTTGAAAGTAGAATAGTAGTCACTGGTGATTTGAACCTGTCCAGTTCAACTGATTACCTGATGAAAACTCTGCTGGGTTAACTATCGGTGCTTTAGGTTTAATCTAATTTAACTCTATATCCAATGTTATGATTTTAATACTATTTTAGATTTATGTCTTACGAATAGTGATACTATGCAAGTATCTAAATGCGCTTATATTATTCTATGCGACAGATATCATCTCTCTTTCCTTATAAGCGTTGTAATCAAAGAATGTGCTGCTATTGATGATGGAATTTACTTAAATTTTAAACGTGCTAACTACGTCAAAATTAATAAATTTTTGGCCCGCACTGATAGGTCTATTCTTAATCTATGTGAATGATGCGGTTGCTATATTTTATGATGTTATTTATTTTGTAATCGATCTGTATGTACCTAAAAATACAGTTAGCAAACGTCGCTGCTTTTCATTTTGGTTTTCCAGAAAACTAATTGATTTAATTCTATCTAAGAAAGAAGTTCATAAAAAGTGGAAAACATCATTTTTATCCAACGGCATTCTTTCCTCAATGTGTTTACACAGTAATACGGCTACGAATAGAGCTGACATGGCCAATCTTTTTGCAGACTTTTTCTCATTGGTTTATAATCCTCCTACATACATTCAATCGACGATTGTATCTAATATTTCTGTAAACTTAACTAATATTCCAGTCAGCTTAGACTGTGTGCTGGAAACATTGGCAAAACTGAAAGTTGATAGTAGTCCTCGACCTGATAACTTACCTTCCTTGTTTCTACGAAACTGCCAAACGTTATCTTACCCACTCTACCAAATTTATTTGTTTTTATTGTTATCAAGAATCTTTCCTAATTTGTGGAAACAATCTTATATTGTACCTATCTTTAAATCCGGTTTCAAATTCAATGTAACTAATTACAGGTCAATAACAATCCTATCGGTACTGCAAAAAAATTTGAAAAGTTATTATATGAACGCTTATTTGGTGCTTTTAAAAATATAATTATTTATTAACAGCACGGTTTTTTTCCCGAAAAGATCAACTCAAACAAACTTGTTTGTATTTACTAATTATATAATCAAAGCATTGGAATTGGAAGTGGTGATGAGGTTCATACAATCTACATGGACTTGAGTAAAGCATTTGATTCTGTTAATCATGACCTGTTAATTAACAAATTGAGTGCATATGGTGTCGGCAATCCATTGCTTAAATGGTTAATGTTGTATTTAAGTGAACGTGTCCAGCAAGTTAAAATTAACACTTATCTATCTCATTCCATTAAGGCGACATCAGGGGTACCCAAAGGGTTTCATTTTAGACCTGTTTTATTTTATATTTTTATTGACATATCTGATATTTTAAACTGTCACCACCTGTTATTTGCAGATGATGTAAAGGTATATCGTAGAGTTAGAACTATTGCTGATTTTCTTACCATGCAAGAGGATTTACTAGCGGTCAATAAATGGTGTGTTTTTAACCACATGGATCTTAATATTACAAAATGTCAGTCATTTTTAAAAAGCAAAAATCTTGTTAATTTCATCTATAATTTGAACGGTACCGGTTTAGAAAAAAACAACTCAATCCGTGACTTAGGAGACTTGCTTGATTCTAAACTGTTATTCAATCTTCATTTAGATTTTGTTATTAATAAAGCTAACAAGATGCTCGAATTTCTTAAAAGACAACGGCTGGTTTTAGTAACATGCAACCTTTTTTTATCTTGTACAATTCTCTGGTGATATCACATCTAGAATACTGTAGCGTAATGTGGTAGGACCAAACTTCTATTGGCAGATTGGAGTCAGTTCAAAATAAATTTTACAAGCTGGTATTATTTAAACTTAGGCTTACTGATGTGGATTTATCATTTGAAAATATCGGGATTTATTTGGGGTTGTTTGCGTTGGAAAAACGAAGAAATGAGATAGACATGAAATTTTTGTTTAAAGTTTTGAGTGGGCGAATCTGTTGTCAGCAGATCTTGGATATTATAGATATTCATGTTCCCTAACGTGCGGTTAGGAATTGCCCTCTTTTGCATATGTCCTATAGTAGGACTAAGGGCCAATATTACAATAGTGGTTTAAACTGCAAGTTTACTAACTGCTAGTTAAAATTTAAATCCCTAGTTAGTGGGAACGCGTATTACAATTGTCTCTATATTTTATGTCAACAAAGTATTTAAAATCTTAACCTATAAATTGACGCGTCAAAAAATTGACATTAAAATTTTATTTAATAAATATATTGAATATCTAACAACAACAAAAATGCAAATTAATAAATATGGATAACTCCGTATAAACAATAATAAGTTTCCAGTAATCACTATTAATATAATACACCCATTTCTTATAAGTAATAACTCACATAATTTAAGGTTATTTAAACTGCTAGTTAAATCGTTAATCGCCCATTTCCGCCAGTTAGCTATCCAGATATTTTAATCCACAGTTAGCATTAATCCACGTATGTGTGAGTTAAACCACTATTGTAATTTCGGCCCTTACTATGGTCGGCACAGCTCACAGTCAACTGTGTATCAAATAACGTTGACTTTGTGGGTATTTCATGTAAATGCAGTTGCGTAAACAAATAATTATTATTATTAATTATTTATAATACTTGTATTAATATTTATACTAAATTGGATGATTTCCTATTATTGGAATGTATTTTCTGTTGGGATATTAAGTAAGATTTTTTTTAAATTTAGCTCTACTACAGTGTGAACTTAAATTATATTGCAATTTCTTAAAGGCTGGTATTTCAATCATAGGTTAATCCTATGTTTAACTAAGTTTATTTTACATTGTGATTTTAGATTAAAATAACGGTTTCAAGTTTTTTTTATTTCTAACTTCATTTTATTTATGACATTTTATCATGTAAAATGTTTGCAGTAAACTATCAACGAAACATATTTATATACTGCACTATTACTACGTTTTTGAGAATATAGTTAATTAAAAACATGTAATGCAGGAAGAAATCCTATTATCACAATTTTCCAAAATTTATTTTAAATTTAAAAGTTTTGCTTTTTGCAGCTCCAGCTTATAAATAATGCGTTATGACAGATTACATTAACAAAATCAGTCAATTTTTTAATTTAAAATTCACGAAATTGATTTGAACCGAGCTTAAACTCGAGTTAGCTTAAGAGGAAAATGAAAAAAACTGTTAAAGTTGAAATTAAAAAAAATCTAAATCTACAACTAGTGGAATTGTAACGAAACCGATTGAAAAAAAGTTTAAAACACTCATTGTAAAATAGAATCTAATAATTTCATGAATATTTTAACTAAAAATGATGTGTTGGGAATAATATTATGATGGAAAATCCATTTTAAAAACGTGTCAAGACAAAATTATAAATTTTGGCAGTAGGAATAAAGTGAAAAAAAAAATCAGTGACAAGTACATTATATATTATATAATTGAAGAATACAAATGTAATTACAGTGTGAACTGGACAGCACACTCGTCTTCCAATTTACTATGTAATAGTTGGAGAAATATATATTAATCTAATCTATCATTATTATAGGCATAACTTTGGTAGTTTCTTTTAGCATCTTTCAAGGTTTTATCCTGCAGTTTTTGAAAAGTTTCAAGGAAAACTTGTTTATTTAAAGATTTCTAAAAATTTTAATTCTGTATTGTAATTCTAGGTTTTTAAATTTTGTTAATTACATCTTTTAAGATTGTTTACATTATTAAAATTTTTCTAATACATTTTTAGAGTCATAGAATTTTTTATGATTTTTGTAATTTTATAAACCATTTTGTGATGATTTCTAAAAAAAAAATGTATTATTTTTCTGTGTGATTTTCGAAATTGTTTTTAAAAACAGTATTAAAGCTCAAAAGGTATTTGATTAGATCTTGTCTTTTATAAAAAAATGCAATGTTAATGTCATTAACTCTTATTTAACTTAAAAAATTATAAGGAAGCTGTTTCTTTGACAATGCCGTTAACCACCAAGTTGAACGGGAACACTGCGTTAAGTTGGTGTCTTATAAGAATATGCCAGATATTTTGTTTAAAGAACAACACATTAGCTTAAACGTACCAGAATAATAATAAGAACGACAATCGAGAGACTGCTCACTGACGGATATGTTCTCGGACAAATATATACTGCGCAATGGTTAATCACTGTAATGGCAGTGCTATTAAGATAATATGTCTAACAGTATAACTACTGCGGCATTTGAAAACTGCCTCAACTGACAGTGCTCTTAATATTTAATACGACTCGAATACAATACAAGAAATCTGCTACGATGTCTAACCATCATTAGCTATAAAGCAACCGCAGCTTTTTTGGCTCCTCCTAGCAAATGATTTGTCCTTCTTATTAAAAGCAACAAAGTAACCGCCAAACAAGAAATCAGCAACGATTTACAGCCCCAAACAGCAGAGTAAACCTTACCAGGGGTTGTCGCAAAATAGCATAAGCGACTAGGGCATTAATGCCAGATCTTATGCAGACAAACAAGTGGCCTTTATTAAAAGACGCTATTCCATCACTAGTAAAATCTGCAACTTTTAGAAACATCTAGTGGATAGTCATCTTTTGTTAAGGCAAGATAAGCTGAAAAAAATTGAAGACACAATGCATTCCAATTTTTAAATATTTTGTTAACATCTATTCTAAAACGGAATACAACGGACTGGACCAAGAGTACATTCCATTCCACGATATTGTATAAGTTTTGCAGAGCTAAATGATATCGTTTATCGTAGCTAGTTATGAGTAAATTGTGTGTATTTTATACGTCTTTATTCTCTAGTTACAGAAAATAGGCACCAATAACGGAAATCTGTAAAAAAAGTTGGCTGCGTTAGTTAAGTGGATTAAAAGAGTTTTTGAATACTTTTGTCAAAGAAGATATTATAGAAAATGTGGTAAATATAACATAGGTTTTATGACTACTTGAAAGTTTTTTTGCAGGATCTGCCATAACGAGCCGATACGCTTGACGGTATATTACGATAACGAGTAAGACTTTTTGCCGTTGACATTGATTGCGATGACAAAGGTCAGCAAGTCTAGACTACGTCGATATGCTAAGATTTCTGCAAACAACCGTCGTGAAGAGCATTATTATACGTGCTCACTATGAAACTGAGATACAACAATCGATTTTAGGTTATACATGAGCATCTACTGATTGAGCTATTTTTGTGCATATGCCGAACATACCAGGAAAAACAGCAACATGATTTTGGTATTTGACCAAGTTTAGTTTAGGTTTTTGACCAAACTGCATCAGACATGATATTCATTTTAGACAAAATATTCCACTTACTGACTGCACCATTTTGATTTTTATGCCGGACATGACTTACTTCAACAAACAATTTGAAGACTAACATTATCTTGAACAAAGCAGGAAGAAGAAATATTTTACCTATCGACAAATTTAAGAATGCTTTTACCCACCAGGACGCAATACTGACTTAAGGCAACATAACTTCTGACCAATATGTACCAGTCATTGTATTCATAGTTGACTTAAGTTTTTACCTACTGACGTTAAATGTGTCCATTTGCATATCACCTTTGAGCCACTCGTGGGAACTGAGCCGCGTTCACATTATCTAACCAATCTTAGCTTCCAATGTTTGACTATGACTTTTAACATTAAATAAGAAACTAGCAACAAAATTTAACTAATCTTTAACAGCTACTTTGGTTAAGAGTACCAAGAAGTCCATTTTTTATAATTTTCTAGGAGGGCAACAATAAAGCAAAAATTAGTTTGTGAGTTATCAGAAAGAATATGGTTCACTCACAACCTCGACGTTTAACATTATTTCTTTCAAAGAAATCAAAGACTAGTTGGAAGATCAGGATGCAACACTCAGTAGCATAGCTAGGATTTTTGGGCATTGATACAAAATATTGTGAGGTCTACTTTTAGAGTAGATTTAAAACAAAAATTGCAGGGCTCACAAGGCTTGTGGGCCTTTCCGCTTTGCAGACCTTTGCGATATTGATAATCAATCATTATTTGCCCAATATTTGATATTTATTTTATTTAAACAAACAAGAAACGATAAAAACTAAAGTTACAGAACTATTAAAATATAGACAATTGTTGAATTTTTGAAATGCGGTTTTATTAAAAAAAAATTTAAAACCCTAAATACTACAGGATTTCGCGGCACGGAACAATCTACAACAAATAATGTAGAGATACCTAACGTATTGACTTATTATTACATTATTTTAAAATCCATTCAAATTTTCTCAGTATACATTTCTTCTTTCTTATATTTTGCTAATTTTACTTTGGTGACAAATTAAATTTAACAAATATGTATATACTCTTCCTTATGAAGGTCATCTATTTCCTATAAATAACAAACATACAATAACGAATCTCAACAATAAAACTTTTTCATTCAATTCACCATTTTTCCAAGCTGATGTATAGTAAATGAAATTCGATTGAAGCAATAAAATTGATTTTCTATTTATTGGTTGTAAATAATCTTTTATGCCAATACTCCATCCGCAAAAAAATATACTTTTTTATAGTCTCCATGAAAGAAAATGAATAATACCACTACGCAGTCCTTGAAATAATAAAAGTAAAGTCTGCATATATCCGTATTTTTATTATGCTGTAAAAGTTAAAATGGTTCTCCATTGAAAAGTAGAAATGCTATTTGATTAATATTGCTCGCGATTTTTATTATGTCTGATTAGACTAAGAAAGTTTGTATTTTTACGAGGATTTAGTTGAACTGTATGCATGAAAAAGTAATCATGTCTGTTTAAGTGGTTTTAAAATTTAATCATATCTTGTCGAGTTGAGTTTATTGCTTTAAATGGTTATCATCTACTCACGGTTAAAAATTTTACGATGTAAATTGCAATATTAAATTATCGTTATTAAACAATGTGTTATTACAGCTATTTTAGTGTAATTTGTAATGGAGTAATTTTGTTAATTTATTGTATGAAAATATTATACATAAATTTACTTTTTTACTATCAATTGTTGCCAATATTAATTATAATAAAATGTAAAAACAGTAATATTGAAATAAAAATAAAGACATCAATGTTAACTCAATCATGTGTTGTCACCATATTCTAAATAATGTTAACATTAGCTTGTTTATGTTATAATTCTAGTTAATTAGAGTTGTTTGCATAATATTTACGTAGAAAATTTGTTTGTTGTTTCAAACATAACAAAATTTGCTGTGAAAATTAATTTATTGTAAAAAAATAATTAAGTCCAAAACTGCCCAAAAAAATGATTAAAAACATGGCTAGAAAACTTATTTTTGCATAAAAATTTATACTAATAGCTTGGAACATCAATTTATTGCTTAGTTTATCAAAAGTTGCTCTTGAAAGACAACATTTGTGCGGATCTGTAAATGTTTTCCAACAATTATATTTTTAAAGTTGACTTCTTACTCAAAAAATGTTGTCGGTCTCTGACATGGAGGAATAAAGTTTGTGCAATTTATAATAATTTTCAATTTTATACAGCAATATATTCCGAAGATGCAATAGGTGGGTCAAAATGCGGCAAGTCGACTGGATCAAGGTTTTTGTGTGCAAGGTGCGTAAATCTTCTTATAATGTTCTTACAAAATATATATTATACATCAATAAAGTTGGTCTAAACAACATGACTTATTTTGGAGGAAAATATAATAGGTACAGATATCAGTGATGCATTTAAAAACTGACTAGTGTGTTTTACCTGAAAGTTGAATTGGTTAGCAGGTTGGACTACCTTGTGAATTTAGACTTAAAGTCGGATGACAAGTTTAGCCAAACCAGGGCTCGGTTGTCAATTTGCAAAATGCATTGCTGTCCTCTATGTACGCTTGGAACTTTTTAATTGCACATACTTTAGTTTGTTGCTGTGGTATTGTTGTTGTTGTTTGTTAAGGCGGCTGCTGGCGTAGTAGACTATTTTTCTATCTTTTATATTTTGCATTTTCTTGGTAGAGGACAGCTCTTAGACTCATGTAGCTGGTTTCCGTCTGCAGCATATGTTTTTGGCCCGATTTTGATTGGTCTAGGTGAAGTGGTTGGTCAAGGGCCGCCTTCACTTCTTCAAAGGTTTGGGCGGCTTTTTGGTATCATCGGAATAGCCTGATCTTTCTCTACCAGCCAGGAATTTTGCAAAATTAGTTTTTTCTTAACTACACTACAAGGAAGGAAATGGTAGATTTAGCGTTTATTATCTGAATTTTTGCTTTGCTCACTCCAAAGATGACTAGATTGTAGTGGTTGGCTTGTGCCATGGGGGTATTGTTTGGGCAGATATTGGGCAGTTTGAATCGGGTCAAGTCTACGCTAGCTCTGCTGTCGATAATGTGACTCATGGTTGGTTGTTGATGGTTACCAGAATCCGTGGTAGTTTTTGTGTAGCTTTTAGGACGCCTATATGGGCCTGGGGGTGTTGGTACTTCTACTGGTCTCCGGTCTTTTGGGAGTTTTCTGACTGATTATGATGGTGGCGGATATCAATGTTTCTTTCTATCTATATTCATGTGGTCAGCGTCGCCTTGTTGTCGAATGAAAAGTCGGTGTCCTGGGTTTTTGCAATTTTTGGCTCTAATTTGTTGATTAATGATTTGGCTATCTGTTCTTCACTGTGGTGCTGTTACACCCTCTTGTATAACATATTTTTTTTAGTAAGAACGTTTTTACGATTTTCTAGTTTCTTGGATCAGTCTCTTCTTACAGTCTTTGTGGCAAAATCCGTTAAATTTCAGCAGACTTGATCTATTTTTTTTTTGTGCTGTTACTCTATGTTTTTAGACCTGGAGTTTCAGCTGTTGCAGTGCTTGCGTGCTAATGAGAGCGTCCGGGCCGGATGACGTGGTTGCGGCTGTTAGTGTGGTACTGGTAATCGCTGTGTTAGGTTTGCTGTTTTTGTTGTTTTCCAGAACATTTTGAACGTTTTGTTTGGAAAATTTTCTAGGTGACAGGCTCACGAAAAGTTGGTCAGCTTTTCGCGTTGAGGAACCTCAGATGGTTGAGGTGTTTGTGTTCTCATCTGGACCGCTACAGCAACAATGGGCAACATAATTGCATGAAATAGAGCCAACCAAACTAATAAATTCTTGTTTCTTAATTTACCAGGTGATGCAATGCGCAAAGCGAATCAAAACGCATCCGCCCGCCAATCTTATTTTTATAGATTATTATGTTAGGAGACTCACATCTAAAGTGCTTCTATATGCTTTACAGGTTGTTAAACACATTTGCACAATAGCACACTCTAAACAATGTAATTATAATACGTTTTTTTAGTTTGATGTACCGTTTGCTTCTCAAAGTTTTACTTTTTTTGTTGCAGTTTTTTTTACTGTTTGCATTTTTACAACACCGCGCTATCATTTGAGGAGAATCAAATAACTGAATAGTATTAGCAACTTTAAAGCAATATTGTGGAAAAGTTTTTTTTTTTTTAATGCAAACTGTTATATCCAAAAAGAGAAAACAAATTATATAACGACTACAATAAACAACAGCCTTGTCTCACTACTTTACTAATCTCGAACTATTCAATTCTATTTTTAAATTTAAGTGACATGGGAGACGTGTGGGTTACGACGCTCGGGCACTAAAATTTAGCACGAAATTTAAAATTTATTGTCTCTACTTACTAAAGCGGTCAACTCGGTAATAATAAACTCTGGTTGTAGTCAGATATCTCATCCGGTGGTACTTCTAGGATGTTTGTCCGCACAGCGCACTGTTTTAGTTTGCCCGGGCGGTCTTGCGGTAGAGCTGGTTTTAGATTATCCACGTGGATCTTTATGAGAGGGCTCCGCAGGACGTTTTTGGCTCAGTAGCAGTGTCCTTTGGGGAAAGTGATTAGTCGTTCTATTGGCCGCTAGTCTTCTTTTTCTATTTTGTAATATGATTTGTTTGCCGGGTTGATACTCGATGGCGGCGTTGCCGCTTGAAGTATCATTATTGGCGGCTGTCTGGGTATTTGGAATTTCCTGTATTTGGCTTTGGCGTTGTTATGATGTGTTTCAAGCTTTGGGTTTGGCAATATTCCAGTAGAGTTTTTCTCGGGGTAACGTCGATGGCCTTGTTGGTGCGGTGTCAAAGATGGAATGTGGCTAAGTGTAGCAGCTTGTCCTAAGGGGTGTCGGGTTGCCTAGCTGCCTAGTAGGCATTGCATCAACTTCTTTACGTTTACGTGGCATTGTTCTATGTGATCAGCCTGAGGGTGGCATTTTTACTTGGCGAAGTTAGAATGTGAAGTGTAGTAGCTTATCCCAAGGGGTGTCGGAATGGTTGTTTACTAGGTACCGCAACGACTTTTTTAACTCTACGTCGCATTATTCCAGAGGCTCAGCCTGAAGGTGATATGTGGCAGTGGTGTGGTATGTGGCAGTTTTACTTTGTGGTGGTTTCTTGGAGCATGTGACTTACAAATTGGGGTCGTTGTTGCTTAGCACAATTTTGTGGTACCGAAAACGGCAGAAGACTTGCTGTTCGAAGATTTTGATAGTCACATCACCGGCGGTGTGTTGCGTGGCGAATGCTTTCACCTAGCGGGTTCACATATCCGTTATATATAATATGAACCAACTCTTGGCCGTTGGTAACTCAATACGTTGCGACGTTTTGTCTCGCTTTGGATGTTTGGCGTCGTCGTGTTTGGGTGCTGTTTTGTCATCTTATTCTTCATTGCTGGTGGAACGGCTAATCGGTCCCAGCCCGCTAGGGTCCGATGTAAAACTTTATCTGACATAATTGAAGATTCTCTTTGTGTCCCTTTTTTTTAGTACCTCAGACTAGGTCGTGGGTGGTCAAGATCAAAGGCCGGCTAAGTAGCGTCTAAGCGGCTACGTAGGCGCGTTTGGACGTGTCGTTCTACAGGAATGGGCGTTTCTTATAGGTTTGTGAGGGGAGCTGCGGTTTTTGCAAAGTTGTCAACATATTCCCGAAGCCACGTGCAGATACCCATAAAACTGTGTAGTTGCTTGCGGGTTGTGAGCTTGGGGTTGTTGCGAATAAGCCGAAGGTGGTGTTCTAATGGCTGATTCTTCTGAGCGGTGACCTTGCGCATTAGGTATTCAATGTCTGGTTGTTCAAAGTTGCACTTTTTGGTTACGGCGTAGCTCATATATTTGTAATTTTTCCATCACTTGCTCCAAGTGCTTCTATGAAGTCTTGATAGTTGATTGAGTACACAAAAATATTGTGAAGGTACACTAACACAATTTTTTCTATCCAACACGCTAAGACCTTGGGCATCAGGTTTTTAAAGGGGCATTTTTAAGCCAAAAGGCATGATCTTAAAGTAGTAGGTAGCCCTGTCTAGTATGGCAAAGGCGGGCTATTTGGGTGCACGGGTATCTGCTAGTACCCGGTTAAGTCCAATTTGGAGAAAACGGCAGCCGTCCCAAAATTCTTTAACGTTTTTTGGATTTTTGGTAGAGACTCTGCTTTATCTTGGCTGGCGGTGTTGAGGGCTCTAAAGTTAATGCCTTTTTTTTGTGATGACCACCGGGGTGCGGGGCTGCGTCCGGCGTCTTTTGTTCGTGTGCTTGGCTTTGAACCGGCCCAGCTTAGTTTTAATTTTAGTGGTTGTCTTCCGGAGATGTTAGAAGCTTTTGAACTTTGTAAAGCCAACCATTTGTTGGATTTGCTGGTCGACAAGGTTGATCAGCCGGTTGGCCTTGGCCGCTTCCTGTGCGACGCGTTTTTATAGCGCAATTTTGCGGCGGAGGAAAGTGGGAACTGGTTGTTTGACTTGGTGTTTCTTTGTCTAGATTTGTTAGCTCAAATCTCCTTATCAAGTCCGGCCCCGCATATTTTTGCAGGTGGGTTTGTTTGGTTTATTTAGTTTTCTTGTAGATAGACTCTAGATCATCATACACTTTGTAACGGCATAATTCCCGGGGAGTTGCAGTCGTTGGAATTCCTAAAATCAAAAATAGGGATTAGTGGTATGCAACCAAGTATACACTATGGTTGAATGAAAATTATGTTGGGGTGAATTAATATCTGTATTTTGATTTTTAAATTAGTATCTAACTACTTTATAATTAAGTTATGTTGTGGTTTTATAAATATTTAATACTCACATGTTTCCTGTGCTGGTCCTTGCTGTGGATTTAGTGTCAATCCTGGACTGGCCCCGATCCTCTCGGTTTTAATCTAAAAACAAGTTGCGATTAGTTTATTTTAATGTAATTGTTATTAATTGTTAATCGAGGAAGGTTGTATTATGCTGTAGATTGCATGGGAGAGTGCGAATAGGGATTTGATTAATTGTTTAGTTTGAGTATGAGTGCGGTTACGATGATGGGTTTTATTCACCTCGGGTAGTGTTATTAGTAGGATTTTGGAAATCGATAGAGTTAATTATTGTGAATACTACTCAAGGGAGGAATTACCACTTTGTTAGAAACTGGGGGAGTTGTTATTTTGGGATATCAAGTAATTGTTGTTGTGTAGTGATTCGAGGTTAGGTGGTTCAATTCTGCAAGGATGATTTCTCAGGGGCAAGGAAGTTACAGTAAGTAGTTGGGACGATTTATATTGTTAATTTATTAATTTGAATTGCTGTACTTACTTGTGGTTATTAATCCACTTTGTTGTCACTTTCCACTTGACACCTGTCAGCCATCTTCTGATCACATTGTTCAGCGCATATGGGTTTGGCGCAAGATTTGAATTTCACCTAATTAGAATCATCTGCGCATCGGTCTGATTGGCAAGACGCTATGCTTCACGGAGAATGAGATTCATTCCTTTTCCGGTCGTTGAGGTGTCGTGGTGTGGTGTTGTAGCAGTGGCGAGTATACTGAGAGGATATGTAAATCCTTAGGCATCGTGGCCTGATTTATATACCCGCCGTTTAAACTGCATTGAGTGGTGATATATTGTGTTTGGTGTTACCCGCAAAGGGGTATTTTTGGGATTTATCGTATATACCACAACCGCATGGCGGATTTGTCACCCACACGCATCTCTTAGCTGGAAGTTATCTAAAAGGATTGTAGGACCGTATTAAAATCTCAGGTTGGTTTAGTGTTTATTTTCTCTTGTTTTTATTGCTTTCTGGGGTTTGCAGAATTATTTGTAATTCTGGTTTTGTATGGCATGTTTTAGGTTCTTACTACGGGCGTTCTGGTTTATTTTTTTTAACGTTCCCGTACGGTCACCTCTCTGCTGTATCTATCGCAGGACGCATAGGACGTGCTGGAAGAATACAGAAGTGTGTGTTCAAGCGTGAGGCCGCTGATGTTCCCAAGTCTCATATCCTGCTCCCAATTGAAGTGATTGGTTTGGTTAATTGGAAGAATACAGAAGTGTGTGCAAGCGTGAGGCCGCTGGTGTTCCCAAGTCTCACATCCTGCCAATTGAAGTGTAGTGGCTTATTTCCCAGAGTCCAGAAGAATTTAACAGGAAGAAGTCAACCACGTGATATCGACAGTCTTTATAATTATTGTTTTTTTTGTGTGCAATGCATATTTGTTTTGTGCCTTCTACCACTTGGTGTAAGGCAGAGCAAGATAACTGTGGGCTGTGAAATTTATTATTTTGTTTATTTTCGGGCGTACTAATATTTGCCTTACAGGATCTTTGGACGGGGATAGAGCTATGCCTGGACAGGGACCCAAACCGTGAGTACTCCTTTTTCTTTTTATGTATATAAATATACCGATATTTTGAATTAAAATTTCACGGCTTATTTACCGCTCACGTATTGTGTTATGATTATTGTTTAAAGATATCAAAGGCTTTGGTTGATACGTCGGTAGCACGGTTGTTCGATTTCTGTAGATCGATGTTTGGGAATAAGTTGGATACTGTTGAACTTTACATTTAATTTAACTTGTCAATGGCAGATTGGCCTAATCTGTTGTAAATACTTTTTTTGAACAATCCAATAAATTGGGTGTATTTGTACCTGTATTTTTTGCATTTACCTTTTTTTTTTTTTGCATTTACCTTTTTGTGTTCATTTAATTTTGTACATTTATAGATGTTCCTCACTCGAACATTAATGTGCCGAATGTAATTAAATTATATTAGCTTCTTCTACATTTGATATCCGCATACGCCTTTGTGTCTAACTTTTTGGTATCGGGTTCTACCTTTAGGAGGTGTGGCCAAATACAGGGTGGACTTCATAGAAAGATCCCGTGGCGCTCACAACTTACCACCCCCGTCTCCACTGAGCTACGACGGTAAGTGAAACCCTGTCCACCTCTTACCCGCACAAAAGGGCGTTGATTATCAAATCGAAGGTTGCTGTTTTGGTAGCGTTACAACTGGCGCCCAACGTGGGGCCATTATGGCGAAATAAAGAGAAATTTGAATTTTACTAGAATGTATTTAAATGCAAACATATAAATTACAACTTAGATGAATAAATGCAATATATTTAGGACTTAGGAAAAGTTTAGGGACGGTTTGACTTTTGGGAATTAATTGTTTCTTGTTAAGTGGTTTTTGTTTAGGATTAGCTTTTAGATTAAGAAAATCCGAAATTAGTCGGAATCTTTCTTACAAGTTTGATAAGTTTTGTTGGATTTTGATAAAAATCAACTTTAGATTTTGGTGTGATTGTTAGATTGTGTTCTTGAATTGTGTTGTGTCAAGATGGACTTTAAAATAAAAGTCAACCGGTTGGCGAATGACGATCTGACTTCTGAGTTAAAGGTGCGAGGAAGATTGGAGGAAAAAGAACCTGAGATTAAATACGTAAAAAGAGCAACAAAGGTAGAAAAGGCAAACGAAATGGCGTCGGCCTTATTCAAGCTATGCCTAGCGGAAAAGATGGAAAAAGGTTTGAGAAAACAACTTGATTTAGACGTGGAATTTAGTGGAGACCCGGGGGAATGCGTAACTAGTTTTATTGACCGAGTGGAGGAGTTGAGTGCGTCACGCGGAGTCAGCCAAGAGGTGGTATTTTTCGGCGCCGCTGGGCGGTTGCGCGGTAAGGCCCTGTTGTGGTGGCGGGCCAGGAAGCACCAGATTCGTAGTTGGTGTGAGTTATGCGCAGGTCTTCGGGGTGAGTTCGTACCTCCAAATAAGGATGAGCGTCTGTGGGCGCAGTTAAAGGCTCGATATCAGGGAGAGCAAGAACCCATACAAGTTTTTATTGCGGCTATCCGCCGACTGGGTAGTCAGTTGACGTTTCCTTTATCTGTACCCTGTAGGCTACGTTTAATTCGAAGACAATTGCTTCCACGTATCCAGATAATTCTGGCATCCCACCCGGTAAAGACTGAGGGGGAACTTATAGCGCTGGGGCGGCAAGTAGGACGGTTTCAGGGAGTGTTAGAGGCGATTTCGCCACCCTTGGAGATCACGAGCCGTGGGGCCGAGGTGACGTGTGTTGGTGGAATGGAGACGGTCAGGAGCTGTGGGTTGATCCATGGTAAGGATCAGTTGGAAAGCCCAGGCCCTAGCCGGGGACGAGATAACACCACCTCGGAAGTACCGAAAGGGATCAGTAACCCTCACACTCGCTCCAGGGGAGATAATAGGCGGTCCAGTAAAAATGACAGGTGTTTCCGTTGTGGGAAACGAGGCCATTATGCCCGTAGCTGTGTCGTGTTTAGTACTAGATGTTTGATGTGGGGACAGGCGGGACATATGAAGGACCAATTTCCGCAAGAAGTGTGGTTCCAGTGCCTGGACCCCAAATAAGAAATGTATTGTTTGCCAGTGATATGTATAAATTTTGTAGTGTCAGTTGTCTTGTCAGGTTGTATTAGGAGTATCTTGTATTGAGGAGAATTATTATAATGAGAGTCGGTTTAAATGGATGGAAAAAAAAAACGACATTTCTGTGTGAGTTTTTTTTTTCCATGTATAGCTGTGTTGACCCCGGCAAAAGAATAGGGCAACTGTGATTCTGCGTGGGGTAAGAGTCCCCTGAATGACCCGACGGTTGCGCTTAACATCTTTGGTTTCTCCAATAGCAACATCTCTGTGTGTGTGTTTGTCTGTATGGTTTGTGTCGTTGGTTTGTGTTTTGGTGGGCGATACTGCCCAGCTTTATTTTTCGGCACGGGGGTATGGGGAGACACCCACATACCTCAATTATGACGAATTTTGGCGGACGGACATGGTTAGGATTTGGTACGTTTGGGCGTGACGTTGAATGGCGGACATTGGCAGCTTCCTAATTTCTTTTCCTTCTTCCTTTTGCCGACCAACATTCACCGAGCTTCAGCCCCGAGGGAAGGTGTCAAAGAAGTCTTTAGGCTAGGGGAGGAATGTTGGACTACGGTATTTTTTTGGTACGCTACTTTAGGTACTCTTTCTTCGACTGTCTGTGGTCAACTCTTCTCTTTTCTCTTTTGGGCTGCTTAATGTCTACACCACTCAGGTATAATTGGTTCTGTTTTACTTTCTGTGGGTTATATTCTTTTTTTTGTGGGTTATTTTCTTTTTTTTGGGGGTTATTTTTTTTGTATGTGTGCGTTAAGGTAGAGGCATGTTGAGGCTCTGCTTAAATTTAGGTCTATTTGATTTTAGTGCCTTACAATTACGTTTTCTCGGAAAACTTTTGTGGAAAGTTTTCCTCGGGGAAGTAAGGGGGGGATTTGTAACGGCATAATTCCCGGGGAGTTGCAGTCGTTGGAATTCCTAAAATCAAAAATAGGGATTAGTGGTATGCAACCAAGTATACACTATGGTTGAATGAAAATTATGTTGGGGTGAATTAATATCTGTATTTTGATTTTTAAATTAGTATCTAACTACTTTATAATTAAGTTATGTTGTGGTTTTATAAATATTTAATACTCACATGTTTCCTGTGCTGGTCCTTGCTGTGGATTTAGTGTCAATCCTGGACTGGCCCCGATCCTCTCGGTTTTAATCTAAAAACAAGTTGCGATTAGTTTATTTTAATGTAATTGTTATTAATTGTTAATCGAGGAAGGTTGTATTATGCTGTAGATTGCATGGGAGAGTGCGAATAGGGATTTGATTAATTGTTTAGTTTGAGTATGAGTGCGGTTACGATGATGGGTTTTATTCACCTCGGGTAGTGTTATTAGTAGGATTTTGGAAATCGATAGAGTTAATTATTGTGAATACTACTCAAGGGAGGAATTACCACTTTGTTAGAAACTGGGGGAGTTGTTATTTTGGGATATCAAGTAATTGTTGTTGTGTAGTGATTCGAGGTTAGGTGGTTCAATTCTGCAAGGATGATTTCTCAGGGGCAAGGAAGTTACAGTAAGTAGTTGGGACGATTTATATTGTTAATTTATTAATTTGAATTGCTGTACTTACTTGTGGTTATTAATCCACTTTGTTGTCACTTTCCACTTGACACCTGTCAGCCATCTTCTGATCACATTGTTCAGCGCATATGGGTTTGGCGCAAGATTTGAATTTCACCTAATTAGAATCATCTGCGCATCGGTCTGATTGGCAAGACGCTATGCTTCACGGAGAATGAGATTCATTCCTTTTCCGGTCGTTGAGGTGTCGTGGTGTGGTGTTGTAGCAGTGGCGAGTATACTGAGAGGATATGTAAATCCTTAGGCATCGTGGCCTGATTTATATACCCGCCGTTTAAACTGCATTGAGTGGTGATATATTGTGTTTGGTGTTACCCGCAAAGGGGTATTTTTGGGATTTATCGTATATACCACAACCGCATGGCGGATTTGTCACCCACACGCATCTCTTAGCTGGAAGTTATCTAAAAGGATTGTAGGACCGTATTAAAATCTCAGGTTGGTTTAGTGTTTATTTTCTCTTGTTTTTATTGCTTTCTGGGGTTTGCAGAATTATTTGTAATTCTGGTTTTGTATGGCATGTTTTAGGTTCTTACTACGGGCGTTCTGGTTTATTTTTTTTAACGTTCCCGTACGGTCACCTCTCTGCTGTATCTATCGCAGGACGCATAGGACGTGCTGGAAGAATACAGAAGTGTGTGTTCAAGCGTGAGGCCGCTGATGTTCCCAAGTCTCATATCCTGCTCCCAATTGAAGTGATTGGTTTGGTTAATTGGAAGAATACAGAAGTGTGTGCAAGCGTGAGGCCGCTGGTGTTCCCAAGTCTCACATCCTGCCAATTGAAGTGTAGTGGCTTATTTCCCAGAGTCCAGAAGAATTTAACAGGAAGAAGTCAACCACGTGATATCGACAGTCTTTATAATTATTGTTTTTTTTGTGTGCAATGCATATTTGTTTTGTGCCTTCTACCACTTGGTGTAAGGCAGAGCAAGATAACTGTGGGCTGTGAAATTTATTATTTTGTTTATTTTCGGGCGTACTAATATTTGCCTTACAGGATCTTTGGACGGGGATAGCGCTATGCCTGGACAGGGACCCAAACCGTGAGTACTCCTTTTTCTTTTTATGTATATAAATATACCGATATTTTGAATTAAAATTTCACGGCTTATTTACCGCTCACGTATTGTGTTATGATTATTGTTTAAAGATATCAAAGGCTTTGGTTGATACGTCGGTAGCACGGTTGTTCGATTTCTGTAGATCGATGTTTGGGAATAAGTTGGATACTGTTGAACTTTACATTTAATTTAACTTGTCAATGGCAGATTGGCCTAATCTGTTGTAAATACTTTTTTTGAACAATCCAATAAATTGGGTGTATTTGTACCTGTATTTTTTGCATTTACCTTTTTTTTTTTTTGCATTTACCTTTTTGTGTTCATTTAATTTTGTACATTTATAGATGTTCCTCACTCGAACATTAATGTGCCGAATGTAATTAAATTATATTAGCTTCTTCTACATTTGATATCCGCATACGCCTTTGTGTCTAACTTTTTGGTATCGGGTTCTACCTTTAGGAGGTGTGGCCAAATACAGGGTGGACTTCATAGAAAGATCCCGTGGCGCTCACAACTTACCACCCCCGTCTCCACTGAGCTACGACGGTAAGTGAAACCCTGTCCACCTCTTACCCGAACAAAAGGGCGTTGATTATCAAATCGAAGGTTGCTGTTTTGGTAGCGTTACAACTTGTTCTTGTTACGTTTTTGCTTTGCTTTTTAACACTTTTACTAGGCTGTCGTGTATCAGCTTGGGCACTTGGAAAACCTAAAAGTGGTTTTTAAGTTAAGTAAGGCAAAATATTAAAGGGGTCTAAGCTCTTGAAGCGTCGGCAAGTGATTTTTATGCAGGATTTTTTAGGGACGTTATGCACTTGGTTGTTTGTGAAACTTGGTATTTAACATCACTAGCTTGGCAATGTTATTGGCTATATTGGCTTCGTGGCAGGATTGCGCAGCGGCGTCAAATTGTAGTTTTTTTAAAACAGAGCTAGGTAGTGGTTGGGTTGGTTTTCCTGGTAAGTGAGGTTTTGACTTTAGCGGTGTTGATTTTTAGGAGGAAACCCAGGTCGAGGGTGCGTGGACCGTTAGTTAGTCAAGCATCCCACGTGATAAGGCCATCACTCTAGCTAGTCTAGGTCTGGTATGGTCTGCTGTTGGTAACCTTGGTATTGACTTCTTAGTTTTGTTAAACATTTTCTTTTGTTTGCTTTTATTTTTCTACCTGATTTCTAGAGATTTCTCCAGGTATCAGCGGTTCTTGGTGTTGGGTCAGTGGGGTTGGGGTGCTTTGTTCCAAGTCGCTCTACGTTGGGCGCCACTCTAATGCAAACCTCCGCTTAAAATTACAAACTTGTTGACTTTTCTATCCACCCAAGTTTTTGACATTCAAAAATTTGTTTGTCTTTTCTTTTTTGACTAACTGATATTCTTCAGTTGTTGTCATTGCAGAAGAGAAGGGGAGGATCAATTATTTTGGAAATTTTCTGCAAGTGCAGGAATTCTAACCTACATTATTGGGCCTTTTAACGTGCACGCAACATTGAGGACACGGGACCTACTAAAGTTTCTCTTCTTATCCGAAAGAAGGTGTACTCATTACAACACATTTAATTTTAACCAGAAAAACTAACTTTCTAGATAGGGGATTTGAACTCGAGTACGGTAACCACTACATCACCTGGATAATTCAGATTATGTAGGTGTAAACATTATGATGAACTGGCAGAGAATTAGATTAACGAAAAAGAAATAAAAGTGCATAATAATAGTAAAAAGTCTTTAATAATAACTTTTATATATTTCTTAAAACACACTTGTATCCGAAATCTTTGATTAATTTTTTTTATAAGGTAAGATCATTTTATTCTGAATTTATTGTAATATTTTATTATAACTTTTTCTTTACTATAATTTTTTGTGTATAATCTTAATAAATAAAAAAAAATGTCAATATATAAATTAATCAAATTAATTGGTGTTTTTGTTATTTAATATTAACATATAAAAAACAAAGAGTTATTTACTTATTATAGTTTCACTTACATAATGACAACACTTAATTGACAACTTGATTACGTTCTATTTGCAATTTGATTTAATTGCATCCAAGCAAATGCATAAACGTTTCCAATCACTCTGATCGTTAACGATTTCGTATAAGGCTATCCTATCCTACCCGTCGATTCTCTGATATAATTGATATATCACTATCCGCCGCCCTACTTGCTAACCAGTTTCATGAAAAATAATGTTTATCCATAAATCTATTACTTGCCTGCAACGTTTATTAAAGCACATAAAAAATATTAAAAGTTCGTGCCCGGCGTGTCAGCCAGCATTATACTGGAAGCTGAGTTATTAATAAAGCTAAAACTGACGATTAATTAATTTTATAAACGAGTGATTTTGTGACGATAAAATAGCCAATATTGAATAGTTAAATGAACTGTAAATAATTTGATAATGTTGTTATACAACTATTTAGTAAAGTTAACTGGATTTAAATTAGTAAACACATATCTGTGTAGTTATTTCTGTCGAGTTCAGCTTTCATGAACTAGGTTGCAAAATGTTCGATTAAATCATATGGAATGCGATTGAACTCGAAACATTTATTGCATTTATATCTTGTCTAAATGTCCAGGCGAAAATTTATTATTGTTTCAAAAATATCTTTAAGTTTTTTTGCTTACTAATACGCCAATTTTATTTTTTTGTTTGGGATGATTTATTATTATAGTAGTTTGTTTAACGAGATTATTAATTAGTTTAAGTGTGCACCGTTGACATAATATGCAAAAAAAGCTGTTAATCAAATTGCTGCTGTAAGATTTATGGACATATGTATTTAGTAATTATAACGGTGACATGCAATCAAATCAATTTGTTTTTTAAACATGGAAAAGCTTAGTATTGTGCGTGTTAATAGGTCTAAACTCCAAAGCTGTAAACGTCGAGTTTTCTACTCCTTTAGATAAATTTATAACCATTGCAAATTTAGTTTATGAATATAAATATTGTTGTAGATGCGTGTTCGTGAAAACATTAGAGAAGTTTACTCTATGGACAATTGAAGTTTGTTAGTTATTAAGTAGATACAGGTTTTTAATACGGGTAATTTTAGAAATGATGAGTGGTTTTTGTTAGCATCGGTTATAATAATTAATGTACTGTATATGATGTTATTTATTTCATGTAGGTAGTTTCTAATCATTTCTGTTAGGGTTATTGTCACATAAATTAAGTTGGTCCTTTAGATAAATTTATAACCATTGCAAATTTAGTTTATGAATATAAATATTGTTGTAGATGCGTGTTCGTGAAAACATTAGAGAAGTTTACTCTATGGACAATTGAAGTTTGTTAGTTATTAAGTAGATACAGGTTTTTAATACGGGTAATTTTAGAAATGATGAGTGGTTTTTGTTAGCATCGGTTATAATAATTAATGTACTGTATATGATGTTATTTATTTCATGTAGGTAGTTTCTAATCATTTCTGTTAGGGTTATTGTCACATAAATTAAGTTGGTCTTCGGGTTGTGAAAAAGTACATTGAAATTGGCTATTGAGGTACTTTACAACTGTCTGTGGTTATTCACACATAGGCCGAGGAAGGTCTTAGAGGTGTGTGAAACAAAGTACATTGGCATTGGTTTCATTGAGGTATTTGACAATTGTAACATGCCAGGTACGCTGCCAGAGTTTGGGTTGTACTAGGATGGCAAAGATTGTTATTTATACACTGGCATGACGTCTACTGGGGTTGGAGGTCCTAGGGTTGCACAATAACTGGAAAAGATTGTCAAGCTTACACTGGCCAAATGAAATGGCATAATGCAGATGCTTAAAAAACATTTTTTTCCTTATCTAATAAATATTATCAGTTCTTACCTGGAGGACCGCATGGTAAAGGTAAGCAAACAAGGAGAGATGAAAATGATGTGTGAGGTTTCACAGGGTTTAGTTCTTGGCACTACGCTGTGGAACCTGTACTACGACGACTTGCTGAGGCTGGACTTAGGCGACAATGTAACCTCGATTGGTTTTGCTGACAACTTAATGGTTATACTTTGCGGTACATGTAGAGAGACTATAAAGAAGGTGGCGGAGTGGGCCATCTGGAAAATCAGCAAATGATTAACAAAGAGGGGTCTAACCTTGGAACACCGGAAGACAGAGACCGTTGTTTAATTGTAAAAGTTGCCCTAAACAAAATTCAGATCCAAAATAGCGTAAACTATTTCGGAATATACACTGGGAGGAATATGAGCATGTAGAACCATTTTCAACAGACCTCTAAAAAAGCAGAGAAGACAGCAGATACAACTAAAAAAGACCAACCACAAGCAACTGCTAGAAAAAGTAGAAAGAAAGTTTGGCGTTCAGGATTGCAAGTCTCTACAAATCAACCTCTATCAGAGCCATTTAGGTGGTAGCAGAGGTGAACCTTGCTTATAGAGTAGAGATGCTATGTGGTTAAGTGGCGGAATGGTCTATCTGGAAAATCAGCAAATGATTAACAGAGAAGGGTCTAACCTTGGAACACTGGAAGACAGAGATCGTTTTATAGCCGGAAAAACGTGAAAGCAGGTATTTGTAAAGGTTGCTCTAAACAAAATACAGATCCAAAACAGCGAAAAGTATCTCGGAATATACATTGAGAGAAATATGAGCATGTGGAACCATCTTTAACTGACCTCTAAAAAAGCAGAGAAGATAGTACCTACAACTAAAAAAGACTAGCCATAAATAACTGCTAGACAAAGTAGAAAGAAAGTTGGCGTTAAGGATTGCAAGTTTCTACAAAACAACCTCTATCAGAGCCATTCAGGTGGTAACAGGGGTTAACTTTGTTTATAAAAGAGCTGGCTTTTACAATTGGCAATAAGGACAGAGCTAGTGTTAAGCAAAAAAAAGAAATTTGAATAGAAATAATAGTTTCATAAAAAAAAAAACGAGACAACAGAGGTAATACTGCAAGAGAACAGGTAATGATTAAGAATTACCACGAGGTGATACTTCCATTACATTGTAGATAGGAAAAGAGGGAGTGAGGGGTTGTTAGTTGTTCGGCGTCTGGCTGCTGTATAACACATATAAATCCGGCACAATATCTATACTGATTTTTTTTCTTTTGCACAAAAAAGGTTAGAATAGGTTAGGTTAGGTTTAGTAAGATTAGGTGAATAGTACCTATAGAACGGCCCTTATACAAATACTTGCAAGTTGTTGAGTAGAGCCCCAGCTAGTAGCTAGCCAACATACACTACTTTTACACAAATTAAACTTACACACATCTAATAGCTACGTGCTAATGATGCATTTTTTTTTAATTAGTTTTATTAAATTATTTGTAGAAAATTGACGTTTTTTGTCATTTTTTGTTAAAATAGTAATTTTAATGGCGTTGTTTACTTTGTATCCGTTCTCACTTTCTTTAGCAAATAGTTCATACTCAAATTGCATTTTTGACGGTACTGAGCACCTGCGGTGAGATCAGGTATATACTGAATACGCTTAAAGGTAGAAAGTGCAAAATCATTGTCGCGCAAATCAAGGTGTTGCGCAATCCTTCATTTTTTACTTGGTTATTTTGATACTGCTTATTGGTAATTTAAGTTGAAATGCAATTACTTCTGTACAAAATAAGCATTTATTTTTGAAAGACAGACTCCCAAGAAAAATACCAGAAGGATCCTGGTTTTTTCGTTTTTTTTTTCCTGCTCAAGTACACTTTGTTGAGATGCAAACGATGATCTATATTCTTAATTTTGTTAGCATTTACTTCAAGCACTCACTGAATTGACAATTTTTAACATATGCTGATATTTCTCACGTCATTTCTTCACGTTCGCAGCTAAAAGGGTTTAATCTCTCTTCTTGGCTACGTAAACGTCTTTGATCAAAGGTATTTTGCAAATAAAACAATTACTCATTTTTACAATTGATTTGTTTTGAAATACGTACGTTCTTTAAAATATAATCGATATTTATTTGATATAATTATCACGAGAAAGAAGAAAACCACGAAAAACGAGTTTTGTCTCCTATTTTTTTTTTGCTTAGCATCTTTTGAAAAATTGATAGTATAGACTATTATCTAAACTGCACAGTACTGCTTCACCTGCATGTACACAATGCTTTGATTAAGCATTTAAGTTGTTTTGTCAAACTTAAGTAAATTGCACTCTAACCCACAATGGCTCTGACTTGTGTAAGTTTGATATTATAGTAATCTGGTAGACAGATAAGTCCCGATAAGTTATAGGCTCAACTCTTTAATTATATATTAGAGAAATTGATCAATAAAGGTTTTACTAAGTTATTGTTTGGGTTGATTTATTTGGAATTAAAGTTTTCACAGAATCAACATCTTGCTGTAGTATTATATTTTGAAAGCAAACGCAAAAGTATACAGTGTTTAAAGAAATTATTAATTTTTTGTTTATTGTTTGGAGCGGTAACATCTTTTATTTTTTAATTTTATTTTAAAATGTAATATTTAAGAATTACTTAATATGTTACAACAACATAAAAATACTTTTAAGTTTTAACGTGAAGAACCACATTTGTTGAAACTATCACATTGAAAACAGATTTAAGCAGTCTTTGAACATTGACCTTAAATATTTGTGGTTTATAAATCTCAGGAAAACTTTTGAAGCTATGTCAAGAACATGATCATTCCAGAGAAGATCATGTGACATTGTAATCCCTAGTAGACAAATAGAAGAAGATTTAGATATAAATTTGTTGTTTAGTTTAATATGGTACTAATGATTCATCGGAATTTGATTTTGTAACAGTAAGACGTTGAGGTTTTATAGAGTTAAAATTGACTATGTTGGTAGTACTCTTATTCAGATATTGTTTTGGGGTTTTTGTTTATAGATGCAACGGATTTCAAGAAAGAAATTTTAACACGTTTTGCCATATTAGTCGAAATGGTCTTTGTAAAGTGTAAAGTATGGAGGGTATTGTCATCTTTCTCTTTTCTTGTGGAACCATTTTCTACCGACGGTTGGCGATCATTGTAGCGATTTTTATTTTTGAAACCGCTGCCCTAAAATGATTGTTGGAAGTGCATTCAAGCCATTCCCGTAGAATCCAAATCCTGGATATTTTTTTTATCTCACGCTACGCTGGCTCTGGATTTTTTTCTAAAAATAATTGGCTGCAGCAACAAATACCTTTTCCTTCTTATAACATGACCCAGATATTATAAAGTTTTTTTTATTTTTTTTGTTTTTAATAACTTTACATTCTTTATTCAACCGGGTAAGAACCTCGACATTTTTGATTTTTTTTTCGTCTATGATATTTTCATCATTCTTCTATAACACCACATTTTGAATGTCTCTATTCTCTTGATATCTCGTTGTTTTAGTGTCCATGTCTATATCCATATAGAAGGGTTTATAATACATAACACATTCTGGTTAAGAGCAATGTTAGGGTGTTATTGCAGAGGAAAATTTTAATTATGTAATTATGTATTTAACCAGATACCTAGGTAATTGTAGCACGTTGTTTTTTTTTTGTTGCGGTCTTTCTCACCTTCAGGTTTGCTAATTTTGGGCTTCAGAGAATACTTCAAACTTAGTTTTCTTTGTATTAATTTTTAGGTCATACTCTTGACACACTTTTTTAGTGTGCTCTACTATCTTCTGTAGATCTTCGTTGTTATCTGCTAGCAGAGGGTATCATTTGCATACCGGATTTTATTAATATGTTTGCCGTTAATAATTATACCAGCTTGTTTTTTGGCTAATACCTCTTCGAATATAGCTTCTGAATATAAGTTGAAAAGACATGAAGACAGGATGCGTCTTTGTCCAACTTTTACGGTTACTTTCTGGATGTTACATAGGTTGCTTATTATTCTTGTCTCTTGTATTCATTTTCTTCTTTTTTCTTAGAAGCTCTATTAGTTTGTTATGTTGAACTTTATCAAAAGCCTTCTCATAATCTATGAAACAAGCGAATACATCTATATTTATATCTAAGCATATCTGAATTAGCACATTTATACCAAATAAAGCCTATCTTGTTCCGAGGCCATTTCTACAGCCGAATTGTGTCGGAAGTGCTCTAATGTGTAGTTCAATATATTGCTTTTATCTGCGTAGCTTCTGCTCTACATTTACGATGTTACCGTTTGTGTATTTAATTAAGCCTGATTGTTTGCTTCTTTTCATGTGTGTCATTTTATGCAGCGATTCGTGCAACTTTTTCTAATCTCTGTGTTAAAGTCACCTAATATGACCGTAACATTACTGTCTTTTGTCATCTGCAATGCTGTGTTTATTTGGTTGTAAAATTTTTCAATTTTGTCTGCAAAACTATGAATAGGAAGTCATTAATGTAAATCAAAAAAGTTGGTGAAAGAGCAGAACTTATTTTTTAGGAGTTTTTGATTTTTGATGGTTTTTGCATCAATTTTTTTCAATTATTTTTAGAGTTATCTAGCTTAAATTACAAGTTGTGTTTTTTAAGTTTTTTATTTAGCGTTACATCATCTGACTAACAATTTTTTTACAATAGTTTTTAATTAAGCTGCCTACTTTTATATGTCGGCTTGAGAGCATGTCTTTAGCAAGTCTTGACTATTGTGTTCTCCGCTCTGGTATACCTAAAGTGACATCTTAAAAAAAATAGATCATAAAAAGTTTAAATTATAGCAAAAATTAAGTTTTATGAAACATCTTATTCAAAAATAAAATAATTTTTGTTTTATAATATAATTTTTAGTTTTTGAATTTCTAGATATTTTTAAAATACTTTCTGAAATTTAGAACTAGAACAACAATGTGTTTGTTATGGATAAATGCCACATATTTCTATTTTATTGGAGGTTTTTGGTCAACTCTTTTTTTTATGTATATGATTCGATCTATAAGGTTTAGAGTTGTCTCTGTATATCTTTCCTAGAGTTATGCGTATTGGTTTGGGTTCATCTCTTTTTAATAAAAAAAGACATAAATGAGGTTTATTAAGCGGTAGGACATAGTCACCCCCAGGGCGGGGTGACTACGTCCTACCTACGTCCTAAGGTATAAATATAATATTTACTTTTCTGCATGTTATAGACATCTAGTGAAAGGTAAAAACTTTTATAAGGATATCTTTTACTTTATGCGCCGCGTACAGCAGCAATAAATTGGCGGAAGACGGCGGATATACGTCTTTGCGCCGTTGGACTTCTTAGTGGGTTCGCCCATTTTTGCTTTTGATGGTGACTCCGGCTTTGTCGAGGATTTTTTGGGCGGCCGTTTTCCGCACTCGTATCCTAAATAATATTTAATTTTCTATGATAATATAATAAAAAGTATTAAACATAATAAAAATCTATACCTATATGATAATAGCTGTAATTAAAGATTAATATAAATAATCAATATTGTTAGTTTAGTGCTAAACCAGTGACTAAATTGTTTATTAATTTCTGTGGTTGTCTTTTTAGTATATATAATTAAATGCTATTTATTTTTTGCATCAAAATATCAGACAGTAGAAAGAGAAGCAAAGTTAAGAAAAAAAAATCCAGATTTTGGTTGGTCTTACCTACAGGCTTCGTAACGACGAAGAGTTGAGTTTTTTTCTCCGTAGTCACGATTGCAAGAGGCGGTGTACTGTTTAACATCTAGGTCGTACTCATCCCAAGAATACCGAGAAGTAGCCTTAATTTGTTTTGCTCACCGCCGCCTTGGCACTTAAGCAAAAGCCAAATACAGGGTCAGTTAAGACAAATCTTTTTTCATATGAAGTTGTATGTTATAAAATAAATACTATTTAATTGCATTTACTAGACGGGATAACCTCTCAAATTCAGGAAATTGGTGAACAATTGAGATTCTGGTTTAGTATTAAAAATAACAATGATCATTGAAGATCTGGAAAGGACTATTTCTTCATCTTTCCAAAAACAGATAACAAGTACACGATCTACTAGATTTAAAAAGGTAATTACAGCTATTATTATATATGGGTTTTTAATATTTAGAAAACAAAGCTTAAGCACTGTGGCCTAAGAGTTACAGTCAACTCTTAGAGCGGTGTGCAATGTCAAAGGGTGTTGAGGCAAGTTTTTGTGCAGGTGGTGGTGCGGAAACTGGATTAAACGTGGCGGGGTTGTATGTGCCGGGCCCGTCGGTGGAAGATATGTTGAAGGCGGTATTCCAGCCATAGACTTTTTTCTTGTGCTTGCCGTTTTTTACTTTACTTCTTCTTTCAAGGTGTTAGTAAGCAGATGTTGAAGAGTGGATTTGTGTTTTAGATCTACTTGAAGATTTTTTATTTATTCTATGGATTATTGCTTTGACGGATTTTTGTCTTGCGGTTGCAATTAATAAAAATTATCTCTCTCAAGGATGTTGCGCGGCGGTGTTGCGGTACAGTACATTGTTGCAAGTGTGTACGCACTATAAGAAAAACAACAACAAAACATATAGCTATAATTTTTGTATCACGTCGGGTAGCAGAGTTATCGCAAAAAGCTCATAGGAAATCAATTCGAGGTTAAGCTTCTCTAAGCCTCTCAACACAATATTAAAAAATTAGGACCATTGATTTATTTGCGTATTTTTCGGATAGTGGACTACTTACTATATTTAAAAAATTACAACAGATTTATCTGGACAGTAAAATAATAAAGTGTTCTTTCTTCTTTAACAGTGCGTTAATTTTCCATTTAATATTTAAATTATAATTATTTTAATTAAAAACTAAAATGCTTTCTTATTTAATTAAATACTCATTTCCGTCTATCTTCCTAATTTATCTTAGTATAAACAACTCAAGATTTTTAATAATGATTACATAACTAGTTCTGTTGTTAAACCTCATCTTATCTATATGCAACAGCAGTAAGTATCCGAGTGCAACTCGCAGTTTCTAACTGTATATGGATATTTTACAAAATACAACATTCCACGAATGAAAATGTTAATTTTCCTACACTTCCACAAAAAGTTGTAGAATTCAATTGAATCTCTTTAATCTTTTAGCAAAAATTATAATAAAAGCACTTTTATAAATGAGGTATGTCATGTTGTCAATATAAAAAGTTATAGCTGCACATTCCACGCTAGAGTCATGCGGAAAATTGCCATAATATGTTCCCGGCTCGAACTTTTAATTAAGCAAGTGTAACTGATATTTCAGTGAGTTTCATAATTAGCGTCCCATATTTTAAGAGCAGTAATGAAAAATTATACACAAACAACAACAAATTATATTAAATACGAAATGTGACGGACTAATACGAATGTACTCTTTAATTATATTAAAAAAATCTAATTAAATACATTATATTTATTAATAAAATTTTTAACCAGTTTTTTTTCAGTTTGAAAAATAATATCGTTTTTTTAATTCTATTGTGTAGATTGTTGATTCTTAAATTATGTACTTAAATTATAACTAGTATTGCTAATACCGGCCGTTCCAAGAAAATCATGAAAAAGCACACAGTTTTAATTTTAGTATCAAAATTATTGTTTATGTTTTGTAAGTAATGAATCCTTATGTTAATGAAGCAAATTATGAAAACAAATAGACTACAGGGTTACTGGCAAAACAACGTAAAGTTAAACCTAAACTGTGACTAGTGCTAGACCGTGCTTATTTTACTGGTGTAGAATAATTATTTTGATACATTAGTTAATTGTAATTGGAATACAAATTTACTACTACTACAGTTTGAGAACCGCTGCGCCTACTTCAAAGCGATATCAGAAACAAGTATAAAAGCATATTCTAAATAAACCATTACTTTTTTTTTTCTATTCAATATAAAACATTTCTATTTGATGCAGTTTGATGGTTTAAAATTAACATCAATGTTATTCTATGCAATGCCTTTTTGTACTATTAATTTGAAAAATAATTATTATTTAACATTTCCTTTCATCATTTTTAATAACTCCATCAAAACAAAAACTTTTAGTAAAATTTACAATTTGTTACTTATAATACTTTTCAATTAATTATTCATTTTAATTATAACTTTTTTAATATTATCAAAATTTTTATTATAATAAAAAGCACTGAATTAATTATATTTTTTTCATACTCATTTCCTTCCTCGCTGTACATAAATACTAATTATATATTTTATGTTTCAGGTGTTGCCATCGGTGTACATACAACGAGGTAAGATATTTTTCATAATTTTAAGGCGTTTTCGCGCTCGACTCTTCTTAAAAGCTTTTCTAACCCTAGTTCAAAGAAAAGTGTTAAATATTAACGACTATAATATGTTAACGCTTTTGCCGAAGAACAGGTTCTTAAGAGGTGCTGTTAAATTATACTCACTGCCCATAAAACTTTTGTCTTGATTATTTCACTGTTTTGTTTCCTTTCAATAATGCTCTTGTGTGGCGGCATTTTGTTTTGAAATAAAATATATCTGCATAAAAAATATGTTACGGTTTTAATCGTTGTGGTGAATTAGTTATTGGTATTAATTATTAATTTAATGGATGCCTGTAGAATTTATTAACATAAATAATTACTGTAATTGAATCAACGCAATAATTAATATTTATAGGTGTGAAAAAAGAAAATAAATTGACTTGAATCCATATCAGGTTTCCATATACAAATTTAATTTATAATAAAAGTTGGTTTACTGTAGTTATTAATTTAGTTAATGTTTTAACTGTCATATATACATACTATAATAGTCTTGCAAAATAAATAGCTTACTATTACACTTACTTATGAAACTAACAAAATAAATTGCTAATGCAATTTCTGTTATTTTTTTTTAGTTTTATTTTACAATCAGTTTTATGAGTTTTAAGTAGAGTGATTATATAACATTTGATGTATACTCTACTATCTTGTAGCTGGTCTTTGATATATTCCATAACAATACTTAATAGATTCTTTAAATTCTTGGATATGTTAAGATAAGTTTTGTTTTTTAGATTCTAACAATATTGATATTAGATAACTTGCGTGGAAAAGTGAATTAGCAATTTTTATCATTCTAGTTGAAGCTACTTATCTACTTTCTGCTTAAGTTTTTAATAAATTAATTAAATTATAGCCATTATTAATTATGCTTTTTTCCAGTTTTCTCGGTCTTCAGTCCTTTTTTTCATTTCACTGTACCTTTCTACTTTCTTTAGAACATATTTCGTCTTCCTCAATACCTCAATAAAAAAAATCATACTTTCTGAACCTCTAGCTCTTTTTCTTTCCCTGCTTTTTTTAACACTTTTTTTATTTAGGATCAAGTCTGACAATACATACAAAACATTTTACAATTTTTTTTGCAGGTTATATCTAATTTTTTTTGCAGATTTTTTTTTAAGTTTTGAAATGTATCATTTAGAAATTACATAATATGCCACATCAACATACAAATACCTTTGAATTTTAACGAGTGAAACCACTCTCGCTAAAACTATCCCATTGAAGACTAGATTTCAGCAGTTCGTGAACATAAAGTTTAAATATTTGTGGCTTATAAGTCTCAGGAAATAGTGAATTTGGAAGTTTATTCTATTTGTCCATAGTACGGTTAAAGACATCTCTTTTAAAAGTTTTGGCTCTACATCTCTGAACTGTCAGTAAAAATTTGTTAGAATTCCTAGCAAGCCTTGTAGTACAAGTAAATATTTATTTAGTTGGCAAAATGTCTTGTACTTTGTTTGAACAATGTCCATTAAAATATTTATAAAAAATGTAAAGATTTGCAACATTACGCCTGTCCCATACTTGGAAACAATATTCAATACAAGGACGAATATAAGTTTTATATATATGCAAAAGTTAAACAACAGTAAAAAAAGGATATAAACCATTAAGAAATTTTAGTTTTCTAGACAATTATGAAGTTATGTCGACAAAATGGTTGTTCCATAGAAGATTATGTGAGATTGTAACACTTAGAAGACAAATTGAAGAAGATTTTGATATGGGTTTGTTGTTAAGTTTAATATTTGGTACTGATGATAACTCGGATTTGGATTTTGAAACAGTAAGAAGTTGAGTTTCTTTAGAGTTAAATTGACCATGTTGATAGTGTTCTATTCAGATATTGTTTTGAGGTCTTTGTTTATAAATACTATAAATTCTAATTTTGAATTTCATCACGTTCTGCCATATTTGTTGATATGGTCTTTGGAAAGTATGAAATATGAAGGGTTCTATTATCTGCAAAACTATGAATATGACTTTTAGTTATTTGAAGAAAATTATTAATGTAAATCAAAAATGAAGTTGGGAAAAGAGCAGAACCTTGTTGACAAGATTAAAATGCCATACTCTATCAAACGCTTTGGAAATCTTTAGAGTTACTGTAAGATTTTCTCCTTGTCTGTTTAAAGTAGAATTTTATTTGTTGTTGAACGTTTTGATTGAAATCTATAATGAGTATCTGATATAAAGTTATTTTGTTCTAAGAATTTGACAATGTGAAAATTGTAATATTTTTTGACAGATTGGACAATAATGCAATTGGTCTATAATTTGAAGAATCAGACTTATTAGTTGAACATTTGTATTTTTTCAAGAATTTGGGAATGTTTATTTTTGTATGATAAGGCAAATATTTTGGTCAAAATGGAAGCTAATTTATTTGCAAATGTTTTAAGAATAATAAGTGAAATTTTATCTATACCTGATGTCTTTCTGGTATTGTCACCGGCTTCATTCTTCCATAATGATAAGGAGTGGAGTCGGTGGTGTTGAAAAATGACAAAGTCTACCCTTTTAGTGTTTTCGCGTCGGCGGAGGGCGAATAACCGTAGTTCACCTGGTGGAGAGGTTTGTCGTCTGTGGTGGTGCCAACCGGCTGGTTGGTGTGATGCTGCCACTTGGGTTCACTTGGTGCTCAAGAGCATCTTGGTGGACCTCAGGGGTCGAGGACGTATATGGAGTGGACCCATAACGTGCAGGGGTTAGTGCAACTGGGGTATGGCTTCCGCGGGCGTACCTACAGGTGTTGTCCTTAGGGTTTGGGACGTGACCCACGGCAGGGTGTGCAATGCCGTAAGTTTGCTGTGGGCTTGGGGCAAAGGTGTAAGACCCCGACTCCATCAATAGTATCAAATGTATTTGTGGGTGATGGTCCAGGTGAGTAGCGGTGGTCGGCGCAAGGGTTTTCTAGTCAGGGGTCTTGGTTATCAGGTTCAGATCTTTGTCGGTGTGTGCAGGCCGATAGGTCTTGTGCAGCCCAGGAGTTATAGGGGGGACTCTTGCGGCGAACGTCGGTGTATAGTTGGCGGTAGTCATAAATCTGTTGGCGAAGTCGTCTAGGGAGCACTCTAGTAGCAGTTCTGGGGTTGCATGGTGGCTTCGGTGTGACGAGGTCGTTCCTGAGGCTTACGATCCTTGATGAACACTCCACTCCCGCCTCTGTTTCCATTGGTAGTTGATGCTCTGTCCATAAAGCGGCATCAGTATAAACGAGTTGGTCTCATTATTTATTAGCCGGCATTGAAGGTACAGCAGTGGGAGGATTTATAATAATAGAGTTAGATGCAAATTGGTTTGCAAAAATATTTGCTTTTTCTTTTAGGTTAGTAACTGATAGATTATGTATAATTTGCAATGAATTTATTGTTTTATAATTTTGTTTCGATTCGATTAGCTATGTTTTTGCAATTACGAGTTAACTTATGTAATATTTTAATTGTTTTTTTTTCTTATATACTGCCTGTGAATTAAAAACAAATACTTCTGTTTTGGTTTAAAAACAGAGAACGGAACAAATTTTTTGATGAAATTTTGAATTGTTTTTTTTGAGATTTTTTGTTGCTATATGTGGATTGGTAGGAGACTTGAAAAGTGTTGGATTGGACAAAATTTTTTCTATAATCATTCTTAAAAGTTTGCACTTTTTAGTGCAAGAACCTTTCTACCTTAGTGAATTTTGTCGAAATGGGAAAAAATAAGAATGCACGTTTTGTGCCAGTCATATGACTAACGAGCAAAGCCTACATCTAGAATTAACACGCGGTCCTTTTGTTATTTAACCTTATTGCTACTTGTTGTCTCATACAAAAGGCCGTATCTGGGAGGGGGTTCCCTTTCCCCCCGAAACGATACAAAACGTCGTTTTAACCACAGAACGTTTTAACCGTATACGATACAGCACGTAAAATTTTATAATTTAAATATATCAGTGTGTATACTTAAAGTCATATAATATTTATACAGAAATATTATATACTAAATCTAAATTAAATATAAATAATAATGTTGATGAAGAGAATAGTATGGTGTGTTACAATAGTAATTAAACTAAACGCTTTTTTTGCAAAACCAAACCTCAACTAAGAATTAAAAGGAAGCAAAACTACAAGCAATCATAACAAAAATTACATGTGCTGGTTAAGGTATAATAAAGCCTAAAGTCGGTCGAAATATTGACTTTGGAGAGACAAGAGATTTAGTGACTTTTAAATAATAATTTTTTTTATTTGAACAAAAATTAATAGTGACATAATTTAAAACAAATTTTATAATGTATATTATTAATATTATATATATTTGTAATTTAAATTACATTTAAAAAGAAATAATATGTTTTTATCAATTTAATTCTTACGATTAGATTACTACTTTTGGCTTGTATTTCAAAAATATGTATTTTATTTGTAAAGTTGTATAATTGTTTTATAAGCCTAATACTGCTATGTAAACACTGTGTTTGTTTTTTGTTTTTATATTATTACATATATTGCATTGCGTCTAACGTTACCCAAAGACTTTATTGTAATAGCACACCATACTATTTTAAATACCATTCTAAATTAGTACAGGGTTATTATAAAAGTTTGGGATTATGTAACCATCTACGTTTGTGCAGTTCTGGTGAAATAGTTCGGTGTGCGTAAACACAGTTGAAGTTGAACTGTCAAAACAAAATAAAAGGCGGCACATTTAAAGTGATTACATATCCCAGACATTTATAGAGACTCTGTATAAGTAGTATAATTTAATTACGTGTAGAAGAAAAAGAAACCATAGCAAAAGAAAAAAAAAACTGTTATTATTGTTTTTTTTAAGTTTCAGAAATGGCTAAAAGTTCTATAGAAAAACGCATAAACAATTTCTTAAACCAAACTTATTAAAAATTACTTAAAAAACTATTTATTGCAAATTAAATTACATAAATTGCTCATTAGTTACACAAAATTTCCAATAAAACATTTTTATTAAAAAAAAGCTCTAAAAATTTTTTTTAAGCAAAAATTGCCTCAAAAATTTGTTTATTGCAAGAAATTTAAAAAAATATCTCAATATTCATAAATTGATAACTTTTTACACACTTTTTCATTGCGCAAAATTTAAGTTTTTTTCGCTGTTTTTACACACAAAAATTCAAGGAAAAAATTTTGGCTATGAAAACTTATTCTTTGAATAATTTTGAAGAAAAATGTTTCTTATCATTTTCGTTTTTAAATGCAATTCTGAGAAGTTACAAACGATCAAAAGATGTAAAAAACTCAAAAATTTTGATTTTTCAAATTTGCTCATTACTTGGAAATGGCTTACTGAAAAAAATTAAATAATCAGGATTCATGTAGAGGAAAGCATTTTTAGTGGTTTGACCAAAACAAATTTTTATTTTGTACACTTGATTTATACATGGCCATATAATTGTTTATCTATAAATCTTTCCCGAAATTTTCTTCTAGATACGGCACTAGTCTCATTAGAAATTATAAAGTTTTCTATCTTTCTTATCTGCTTTTTTTATTTCTAAGTTCGTTCCACTGAGCTCAGTCAAATGCGTTTACTAAGTTTATAAAATTCAAACTTAAACTTTTGTCTTTTTTTACTACTTTTTTTTAATTGTCTTTACCTTATTAATTGTTTCTTCTTTCCGAATCTAAATTGTTTTTTTTTTATATTTTACTTACTGGTTTTTTATTTATTACCATCAACTAGATCTTTGCTGGGTGCATAACCAACCTGATTGTTTTATATTCTTTGCGCTGTTTTGTTTTTTTTTTCTTTTAGCCATTGTAGTTATTTTTGGCTTTAGGAAATTAATCACCAGATTGTGCTTACCCATCCTATTCATTTTTTATCTTTCTACACTTATTATCAAACCATTGCTGCCTGGCTTTATCCGTTTTATTTCTAAAGACCTGGTTACACAGCGCGAGTTAGCATCTGAGCTGGCCTAGTAAGCTAATGCAGTGCAGCTACTTGCATCGTGTGACCGCATCATACGAGTTACTGTCCTTCGCAATTATCGTATGATGGGGTCACATGGTGTGAGTAGCTGCACTGCAACTAACTGACTCGGCCAGCTCGGAAAGAAACTAATAAAAGAAGGAACCAATAAAAAGAAAGTTAAGTGAACAGCAAGAGAGAAGACAATGGAAAGATGGCAGAGACAGTAGAATAGAGGAGAAAAGGGAGAATGGACAAGAGCACTAATCCTGGAGATAAAAGAGTTGGTAGAGAACAAACCCGAGACGTGCTATTATACAACACAAATACTGACCGGACATGGAGCCTTTGGAAAGTTCTTGCAAAAAAATAAAAAAAATAAGGAAGACGAAAGATGTACATTCTGTCAGGAAGAAACACACGATAATGCAGAACACACCCTAGTAGAATGCAAAGCGTGGGATGAAGATAGAAAAGAACTAGAAAAAATACTGGAAAGCAAAGTGGATAAAACAACAATCATTAAGAAATGGCTAAGAAATGAAAATAAATAGAGAGCAAAGAAAGAAACTTTGCAACAAGAGTACTAAGAAAGAAAAAATAGGAGTTTGACAATGAAAGAATATATAAAAATAACAAACAATGGAAACAAACACACAAAATAAAAGTTATAGAAGAGAAAGGAGAGAAACGAGAGAAGCAAAATGGAAACAACAAAACAGAGAAAAAGATCAAAATGAAAGAAATAAGGAAGGTTAGGACAATTATGCATACCAAGAAATAGAAGAAAATAGAAGAACATTTACATAGACTACGATACCAAACGAAATTGCAGAGATAAGGAGAAGGAGAAAAGAAATGTTGAAGGAATGCAGATTAACAGAAATAACGAGCCAAATACCAAATACGCTATCTCGAGGTTGACGGATAACGCAATTTTTGAGATGGTTAGAATATACCTGGCAACGAGAGGACACAAAAAAGTAATCCTAGATGGAGATACAAGGATATTACTGGAGGTAAAACTAACAAATTTAGGACTGACTAAAGGAATACAGCTAATGGAACTGCATTAACTATTCATGAAGGAAAGAGGATACAATGAAGAAGAAGTGAACGAAGACCTAAGAAAACTAAGAACGCATCTAAGAAAAAACCAAATAATTAGAATAAATAACACACGGATTGGTGCAGATAAAAAAAGTTAAAAAAAAGACAAAAGCGACAGAAAAAAAGATATTGGCTATAAGGAGAGAGGGGTCGAGGACAGCATGAATACCACATATTCTGTGTGAAAATCCGCGAGGCAATAACCAGCCTACCTCGAACTACTGCCAAATCTAGACTAGTTTGACAAGGACATATAACAACAGGATTTACGCAGAGAAGAAAACTGGAAGATATTGCCATGCGTAAGTCATTCTTAAGGGCCACTTGTTGAGGCCAACACCTCACGACGTCAAAAAAAAGGCCTTAAGTTTTGAATCAAGATTCTGCGTTTAAATTTTCCTTTTTCTGTGGTTTGTGTTTTCAATTTTTTTCTTTCTTCCATTTTAATTATTATCTTTTGTGTTATTAAACATTTTTTTAAATAATTTTTTCTGTTGATTTATTAATATCTATTTTGATTGTGTTCTACTTTTTTGTATTCTTGCTTCATCTTTTGCGACCTTAAGACCAATACATTGGTTTGTAATATTTCAACAAATTTTTATAACTATTATTTGACTAAAATACACATGACATATCACAGTTTGATTTTTTCTGAATGTACCGGTAAAAAAATTAATCGATTATTAAATTATATGTAGAAACAGCAATGACGCAAAAGTTGCCGTTTTCGTTAAAATACAAATCAAGGTACCGGTCGACATGGTCTTAAGTTCTCCTATCTCATATTTCATTTTTATCTAATCCTTTAGTCACCATTTCTAAATTTTACTTTTTTATTATTGGTGTTTTCTTTACTCTTTTCAGCCTTGTGTCCAACTCTGCTATGACAATTATATGGTAACTGTGTATGTTAGCCTGTGGTAACCTACATGCTTTTTTACTTCATTTCTAAACTTCTTTTCAATTATAATAAAATTTTATTTGCTTCCTGTATGCATATGCAAGTGCTTTTGAAGTATGCAGTCTTTTGTTGTAGTTTGTAACTATCCGTCTTTTTTCTTTGCAGAACTCAATCAGTCTTTTGCGTATTCTATTTCTCTGTCCATACTTGCCCACTACTCCTCCTATACTACCTTTACCCACACTGGCATTCTAATTTCCTGTGACAATATTGCAGCAATCTTCTTTCTCTTTCTCTATGATGTTTCCTAATCTGCTATATTGTGATTGGCATATAAACTTGTAATATTAGTATATTTTGTGTGCCGCATTAAGGATGGGGTGACTTTTTAGTAAAGTTTTATTTTGCCGTAGGTGGCGGTAGTTCCACGCTCCACTTCCAAGCGTTTCAATGTATTCCCCTACTAGACGAAACAGCCAATCATAGATGAGCGGGGTAGCACGTGCATTGTGTTATAGTCGAAAGGCATAACAATATGCGTGGCGGGGAATACGATAGTGAGCATGCGGATGAAATAGAAAGGCGGAGTGGGGACTTAGAAAATATATTTTTATTAATCTTGGGGCATGTTCATCTCCATTATTAATGCAAATTAAAAAAAACTAAAAATATATTCGTTTTTCTGATTTTTTTCTCTATATAGTGACATAAATTTAAAATCGCTAAAAAAATAATTTACATTTATTTCGTAAAATATTGCGTAAAAAAATAAACAAAGTATGTCAAGTTATAAACAATTATATCATTAACAATTCCTGAAAATTTCACATTTCTGCGTTCAGTAGTTTTCCTAATGAACATGCCCCCAGTTTTTGGCAGAAATTCGTTAGCCTTAATCTTTATTGCAATTACCCTTATCACTATCGTATATCACTTTACTATCACATTTATATAACTTCTTAAACACTAGCACTGCCACATCATTTTGTTTACACTATTCTCTACTAAAATAGAACTTTGTCCCTTTGTAGTTTTTTTTTTGTTTTTCCTATTTCCCACTTTGTTTCACAGACTTCTATTCTCTTATCTATATCTCAGCATTTCACGATTTATTTATTTTTTTTAGTAGAGTTCAGTCGGTCTAATTTTAATTTTTGTTTCTTCTATTTGCTTTCTAATTGCACATCCTTTTATTTCATACTCTCTTTCACGGAGATCCGACTGGGGAACTTTTTTAACTTCGGTATTGAATTTACTTTTAGAAGAAAACATGTTTATCTCCGCTTTTATCAGGCACTTGTTTTTGCGATATCATGAGGTTTTTAATGGAGTGGTTTTCTTTAGCCTTCTCCATCTCAATGCGTTGATTTTGAAGGAATTGTCCGCCTTTAACGGTAACTTTAAGGGGACTTTTTACTCGTTTGTCCGTACTTTACAGATAACGTTGGCACATAGTAGAAAAGTGATTTATTAACCCGTAAGTCGCTCGGTATTTGTATTCACTTAGAAATTCTTTTTTCTGCAATTTTTTTTGCATTTGCGACCGTAAAGTTACTCTTATGAAGCAAAAAAATTAATAAATTTGTGTAGTCCATTCAGCAGTTGGCTTAATGTAATAATATTAAAATAGTATTGAATTAAGATGCTGGAATTAAGGTTGATGATCATTTGCTTAAACGAGATACCTTGATGCGTATAGGGGTTGCTGTTGTATTTAGGTTTAAGCACATCAACCGATGCGCGTTGAAAAAGTTTTAGAGGCAGTATGTTGACCTTTATTATTTAATAGGGAGATCGACAAAGGTTCTGGATAGTGATTTGGTTTGCAGGAATTCTAAGTTGTGTTGGTGGTTGGTTGCAGTACGTGCATGGAATGCATTGGTTACTAGTCATAAGCTGACTTTTTTCAAACGGTTTTTGTATATATTGTGAAAGTTTTTTGATTTACGGATTCTGCTTATTGGAAGCTAGGATATGGTTGGATAAAATGAAAATACTAGTTTGTTACCTTTATAGACCTTATTACTATCTAGTAAATAAAGGGTGTTTTATTTGAATTTTGAATCACATGTTTCTACCGACGCTGTCAATTTTTGCGTCAAAATTACATAAGAAAAGTGTGGTTAGATCTCTCCGCAGACATAACAACGTTTTGATATACTAAAAATTTATTTTGAAAATGGGTTTCATTTGTCTGCAACAGCGCGAAAAGTGCATACGTTGTTTAGAAGAAATGAAGCGCCATTGATTGAAGGAATACGAAAGTTTGTAAAAAAATGCGTGAAGCTGGAATACTGGTAGACAATGCGCGCATCAAGCATGCTCATCCAAAGTGTTCTGCCAAAATAGTTGCTTATGTGGGTCGAAGTTTTTCAAAAGCACCCAGGAACATCGACTTGGCGCAGAAGTCAGCAACTCGATATTCGGCAAACCAGTTTGAGGCGGATTTTTTACAAAGACCTTGTTATGTTTGCGTACAAAGTGCAACTCCTTTAAGAAATTAAAATAGCCGACTTTGGTGCCCGTTTTTGCTTTGCTCAGTGGGCTTTAAACAAATTGAATGTTGACTCTAATTTTTACCAAAAAATCATCTTTTTAGACGAGGTCATTTCTATCTTGGAGGTTATGTAAACAAACAAAACTGCCGTAATTGGGGAACAGAAAATCTACATGACATAGTTGAGAAACCAATGCATCTATTGCGAGTTACCGTTTGGTGCGAATTTTGAAGTGGTGGCGTTATTGGGCTATTTTCTTTGAAAACGATGATAGAGCCAACGTTACTGTTACCGGAGATTGTTACAAAGGCATGATTACTGATTTTTTGTGGCCCGAATTGGAGGAACTTGATCTACAGCAGCTTTGGTTTTAAAAAGATGGGGCTACATCCCATACTGCACATGCCACGATCGATCTAAAAATTGGGGATTAACGAACATCATCTAGAGTTAGTTTTCCAACGTGCGGCTTTTGCCCCACTGGGGGGCAATTTGATTGTTAAGGGAGGCAATTCAAAAATGGACTCGACACGAGTTATCCTTTTTGCTCCAGGCCATTTAAATTTAATGCTAGATTTTGGTGTCAAAATTGAAAGAAAAAAACAAATTCTTAAATAATTGCCGTCAATAAATATTATAAATTTGTTTGACGAGACCAAAATATTTTGGCGTTGTCAAGTTAACAGTAGATGGTAAAGCATTTGAGAATTATTTAGTCGATATTTGAAAAACTAAATATATTTAATAAGCAACTTCAAGGAACAAATAAAACTCTTGTTGATGCAAAAACGAAGATATATAGTTTCATTACCCTTATTGAGTTATGTCAGAAATATATTAACAACAAAAACTTTGAACACCAAAAATGTGAAGTGGCAAGGCTTTGTGAGAAAACAGAAATCAAATACTCAAATTCAACCATTTAGCTGAATGTGGATTTAGTGCTGTAAATGATTTACTGGTAAAAAAAGAAATCGTCTGGATGCAACACAACGAGGAGACTTGAGACTGAAGCTAACCAAATTGGAACCTAATACTGCGTACACACTTACAACAATCTGCCGTACTGCAACACCGTCGCGTAACATCGTCGCGTACCATCACTCCGCAACACAACTGCGTTCCGCAACATCGTCGCGTATCATTTTTTTTATCTGACGGCAGAAAACCGACAAGCAATGGGATGCTGTTGCGGGGTGATGTTGCGCGAGGATGTTACGCGACGATGTTGCGGTACGGCAGATTGTTGCAAGTGTGTACGCAGTATTACATAAAATCTCTGTGCAGCAAGCATCAAGCGCAAGGATCTTACTAAATTAAAATATGAAATTAATATAAAAAAAATATATTATAATTATTTCGAATTTGAATTTCAGTTTTTTATTATATGTTTTGAAAATTTACTTAATGTGTTTTGTTAACAATTTCTTAGTGATTTCTTCCTAAAACCTATCATTTAAGTTTCTTAAGTGAACAATTCAATTTTTTAATAATAAAAATTATGTATATGTTGCATAAGGCATAAAAATTTAGAAAGGCGGGGCATGGAACAAAAAAGGTTGGGAAACATCTAAACACTCTAAACCGTTCACTTCTACTATTACCTACTTTTACTAGACACTAAGTCTTTAGATATTTTTTTTAACGGATTTTTTTACCTTCTCTGATACACTTTTTTTAAACACTCTATAAGCACAATTCTTTTAATTGTGTCATACACTGCCTTTAAGTCAATAAAGAGGGCAAAGATCCTTTCTTCTCTTTTAAAGTTTTGACGATATAAGATAATTAGCTGTTCTTCTTTTTTTTTAAACCAGCTTGTACTTTCGAATATTCTGCTTCTTGTCTACTTCTAATTGGAGCATTTTTTTACCATTTTTGCAATTGTTTTTTAGGAAGCATCTATTATATCTATGTAAAGCATCTACAGTTTGCAGGACATTTTTTTTTATATATGTATATATAGGCGTTAAATCCTCTAATTTTCTTTCTATCGTTTTGGCATATATTTTGTTCCTTATCATATTTGGTTGCATTTGTTGTAATATTTGTTTTTTAGTTTGGCAGGCGCTTATTTCCAAGCTTTATTTGATATTTTGTCTGGTCTTTCCTTTTTTTTTTGCACTACCGCATCACACCTTTGTTTTTAAAAATCAGGTTGATAAAACTGGGTTCAATTAATCTTACGATGGCTCGGTGTCTTTATTGAGCCTCAAGATGATGGCAACGTCATCATGAACTCTGCGGTTTGTCTCTGCAGGCAATAAACAAGTAATTTTGCCGCTTACTACAAGGTGGATTCTAAGAAGATTTTGTTATTCATTAAGAAGAACATAATAAAGTAGGTTATCACTAACGGTATTTTTGTTCAGACCAAGGGCAAGAGAGCTTTTTTTAAAGTGGCCAAGTTGCCGAGGATGGCCATCGTCTTGAAGGCCAAGAAGTAGGCCACTGCAGAAAAAAAATCCGTTTTGGTTAAAACCAAGAAGACCGCATCGTTCAAAAAGTCTCTGGCCAAGTCGATGACAAGTTTTTGCTAAATCCAAAGAAAGGCGGATCTCTTCTCTCAAGAAGCCGGTCCTGAAGAAGAGAACTACGCGAAGATGACGATATTCCGCCAATTGCCCGATTATTGCTGTTGTACCCGGCACAAAAAATGTAGTGTATTGTGGTAATAAAAAATTGGATGTAAGTTTTTTTTGGCAGAACGATCTGATGTATGACTTGATTCATGGTTTTGAGGTAACAAGTTAACAAACTGCGTAATTTCTTATATTAGTTATGTAGACCTGTATACCTAGTCACGCCGTTTTATTTTGGAGTAGGCAATTGAGGTTTTGGACACACAGAGCCATATGTTGCATGTATGGTCAAAATAGATGAGGTAGTGACCTTTATTGCAGGTTGCGCACTTGTTCAGTGATTTTTATAGCGGGTTACGCATTTTTTAAGTAGATTCAAGCTTTAAAAAACGAGATGGGCAATTGGATATGATCAAAGGAGTATTGAGCTTGTTTATGAAGTTAACAATTCTTTCTTTATACGCTTGGAACTAGCTTTTACTTTTATTGAGAGTTTATCCAAAAACTTTATCAAAAGTACCGGTTTGTCTTAGGAGTTTCTGCATATGTCTCACACTATTTCAGCAACACCTAAAGGACCTTAAGGTTTTCAAGAATATTAACAAATCAGTTGGACGGAGTTCTTGAAAATAGAACAGAATCTTATCTTGTAGATATTGATTTTTTCTTTGGCAAAACTGTTGTTTTGATTTTTGCTAATGATGTTGAAGAACTTACTGATCCAATGCACGTTTGGTAAAAATAGCTGCTGGCAGCTTTGGCTAATTTGCTTTATTGAAAATTAAAAGTAAGAGTCTATTACTTTAGAATCGCAGAACAATAAAGATTTAAGATAACCGGTTTTGTCTTACATACGAATCTGTATTATTAATACACTTTTGACAAAACTGCTGTTAAGTTAAGATTGTACTATTTAAACAGTTTGTATAACAAACATAATTGATTTTGGCATCTGTTGGTCGAGTGATAGAAATTATATTTAGCTCAACACTAAAGGCTGAACTTGAAAAGTTAGGAGCGAAGGACTAAACTTCGCTTATTCCAAAAGAATTTTTAACGTTACTAAAGGGTGGGCCATGTAACGTTTGGAATTTGAACTACCGTTTATTTTGTTTCTCAAAGGTATAATGACATTTATGAGTTGACAGAAAATAATAATGTTTGACATTTACGAAATGGGACGCTTTACAGTTGAGCAAAGTTGGAAAATAATGAAAACTTATTTCCAAAGTAGTGTCTTTTACTCAAACTTTAAGAAATTTACGAAACAAATTTGATAAAAAAGAAATGCCTTTAACGCTGTTTGTAGACCAATTTGTGAAGCGACTTTGCAAAACTGGATCCTTAGTGGATAAAACAACACGTTCACGTCTTTGTCTTGTGCGCTTTGCGGAAAAAATTAAAGCTGTAGCTCAGAGTTTCCGTGAACATGCATCAACATCAACTCGTCATCGTTCTCAGGAACTGAACATTTCTCGCACTTTTCTGAATAGAATTTTGCATAAAGACCTCGGTTTATAGGCTTACAAAGTTTAATTAGTCCAAGAAAAGGATTCCATGACCATTCGAAGCGTTTTTAGTTCGCTCAATGAGCTAAAGATCGTTTGGCCAAATCAGTATTTTTATCGAAAAATCGTGTTTTCCGATGAAGCTCATTTTCACCGCGGAGGCCAATATGCAAAATTGTTGCATTTGGGGATCAAAGAATCCACACATGACTATTGAACAGCCTGGCATCTACAATGAGTAACCGTTTGGTGTGGTTTTTGGTTCGGCGGCATTAGTGGGTAATTTTTCTTCGAAAATGAGCAGAGAACTGCCGTTATCGTCAGTAGCAAACGTTACTGTGCCATGCTAAACAAATGTTTGGTTTCAACAAGACAGGGTCACTTGCCATACAACCAACGTAACCATCGATCTTTTGTGCACTGTTTTTGGAAATCGAATAATTAGCCGAAATGCTGATGTCAATTGACCGCCTACGAGCTGTGATTTGACCCCGTTGGTTTTTTTTGTGGGGAGTCCTTAACTATAAGCGTTACGCTAACAATCCAGAGACGATTGATGCTTTGAAACACGAAATAGAAGTTGCTATTCATGCGATTGGGTATAAATATACTAAAAGTTGGGTTAATCGGATGGGTTACTGTCAAGCCAGCCGTGGCAGTCATCTGAATGATGTTGTGTTTCATTCTTAAATAAAAATGTCTAATCTTTCTAATAAACTCATAATTTTGAAAAAAAATATTGTTTAGTTTTATTTATAGCCGATTCAAATTCCAAAAGTTAGATGGCCTACCCTTTATTAATAGAAATTTGTTTTAGGCGTTTTCTAACTAGGAGTATGATTGTTTTTAACTATTAACTTAGATTAATGTTTCATTTTTATTTAAATAACGCAATCTTAATTAATTTTAATTAATTTTGTTTCTATTGTCTTTACATTATACTTTTTATTGCAAATATGTAAACAGCAACCTCATTGTAATAACCTACATAATACCATCCCTCTAGCACAATTTAATAATTCAATTCGTTTAATTCAGAATGCACATTGCAATGGTTATGGTTGGTTATTAGCCAACAATATGTAATATTCAAATTGAGAACATACGACATTATGGAAATGCAGTGACGCACCATCCCAAAGGCGCTTTTATCACTAAACATTATTATCTCCCTAAATACAAACAAAGCAATTAGAATTAGCGAACGTTCGATACAAATTCACGCGAACCATGTGCAGAGAAAAAAAAAACAAACGGCGTTTATACGTATAGAGATTACCGGCTGCCCTATACATATTCATGCGTTTTAATAAATTATTCATTTTCATATTCGCGACAGATATCAGCGGTGGATGTAATTCATTTTAATACGTCCCCTCTAAAATTGCATTCCAATTATTATTTGTTTGTAAAAGCGCATTTTGCTGGTTTCAGTTATGATGAATTTTGATGTGTTATTATAAATTTAACTAATTTATTTATTTATGTTATGATGATTTATTTATGATAACTATTGGTGTTAATAGTAGTGTAGTGTGCATTACTTGATGGGTTAGTCAATAATGGTGTCTTTTTATTTACAAGTAAAATTAACTTGCCAATATCCCAAAATTTTACGCAAGAAGTAGTTTTGATATAAAACACAGGTTTTTATACAGTAAACGGTTATGTATAGACTAGCATATCAGGTAAATGGTTTCTATGGTTTTGCTGATACATACGCACTTTTTGTCGAAATTTTCTTCAAGGCATGGTTGTGGGTTTGCTGGTATTGTACTTCAAAAAACCTCAAAGTAAAAGGCGTTCAATCGTATAATCTGGGCGGCTAATTCTGATCACTAAAACCGGAAATTACACGACCAGAAAGTGACTCATGCAGTAAATGAGTTGTTTTTTGGGCTGTATGGCACGGGCTTGTTAAAATTACATGTCAACATTCATATTTTATAATTTAGGCATAAAAACGAGATTATCATGTCGCATCATCAACTATTTTTGCTTGACTTTGCTTTGAAGAAAAAATTATTAATTAAGTTTTTTACAGCTGCTTAAGCTTATTCACACATAGACCGAAAGGTTCTTTGGGTACGTAAAGCAAAATACATTACTTTGGTACTTAGCTGCTGTAGCATGCTAGGTACTCTGCAAGATTTGGAGTTGTACTAGCTTGTAAAAGATTAAATTATTACACTGGCTTTGAAGATTTGAGTTTTGTGTTACAACTGTTGAAGGCATGCTGTGTACTGGTATTTGGGATTTTGGGATTGCACAACAACGTCAAAGATTGTTAAGTTTGCACTCACTGAGGAGGTTCTGAGGTTGTATGTAGAAGATTGTAAGCGGATATGTTATAACATATACTGGTACCATGATGGTTTTGGTATTACGTCTCGTAAGCTCTATTCTACAGATTCTATAATGTTTTAATTGAGATATATTTGATAATTATGTAAATGTTAAATTAGATAGAGAAGCTGGTGTAACCGATGGCGGGCCGTAGCAGTTACGCGCTGATGCGAGAAAACGAGGTGTGTTGGACCGAAGAGCAGTGGAATAAATTATGAGGACTGCGAGCCGAGAGTTGAGTAGGGGCTTGCTCTTTTGCAGTGAAATTATGCGGTTGCATAAGTTATAAGCTGATGGCGATAAGCGGCATTGGATGTTATTGTGAATTTACTTTATTTAATTATAGTATGACGTAAACGCTTGATGTGGTGGTTGGGTGGTTGAGCATCAGTTGAGTCAGTTGTTCACTTTGATAATATTGTTTTTAAAATTATTAATTTGCATAATGATTGAGCTTACATAATCCTGGTAAATATAGAAGTTTGATATTTTTACAACGAATTTGCTGATCTGCGTTTGTCTCTATTATAAATAATTCAAGAAGTTGTTTTTGGCAAGGTGTAGTATTACTTAATACAATTATCTAGATACACCGTTGTGGCGTTTTAGGCTTGTTGCCCACAAGGTGACCGCTACAGAACATTCTAAAATACATTGATTCTAATGGGAAGCGACTTATTTAATTCTGCATAGTGAGCATTTATAAGAAGTGTTTTGATTCAAAGTAGCGTTTTGTTCAACTTTTAATTATTTTTTTGTATGTGGTCATACCACGAACAGCACTTTATCAATATTATAGGAAAATAAGAAAGTATTGTCAGTGATATCATCCACTAAGGCAATTATTTTAAATCTGTAGGCAATTGCATAACGTGGAAATCTGAAACTAGCTACTACTATTGAAGTTCAGGGCAGTGGCTTTCTTTTGGTTAGAGAGAACGTTGGATTTTTTTAGTTCTATGTTAGTCGACGCACCAAGAAGACTTGCTTTTCATCACAGCACAATGTGGAGACTGTAATGAATATTATTACCACAAGATTCACTTTTGGTTGACTTAACTACATTTATTTTTCTAATCTTTTGTTTTCTTTCAAATTTTTTATCAGTTTTTTTCACCGAACACAGTCAAATGTTTTACTAAAACTATAATCATCAGCGCGGAGCACCAGCTAAAAAAAAGAACCAAATCTATCAAAAGGGCTAGTGCTATTTATAGAAAATCTAACGCTTATGGAAAAAGAGACACATCAAACAAAAGGTATTATCTACGACACACATACATAAAAAAATTATTACAGTAAAGTGTGTTGGTTTGGCTTATGGTGATTAAACATTCATGTTAACATAATTCACTTTTTTGAGACGTTTTCAACAGGTAGTTACTTGAAAGTTTGTTATTATGTTGGGATTAAATAAAAAGTTAACTGATTTGTAAGTCAGATACATTGCAGCCAAACGATGAAATGTGCATACGTCGTGCAATCCCAAAAAGTATACAATTTGAAGATTTTGAAAATCAATTGTTTTATATTAGTAGCGCATTGCAAAATATCAAAAAATCTATACAAGTCGTGAATAAAGCAATGATTAATGAAGCGATTTTGGAGAAAACGAAAGCTTCTTTACCAGTTTCATCACCACAACCACGTTCGATGTCAATTGATAAACGTGTTTCTATGGTTTAAATGTGGTTTAGCTTGGATGGGTAGAAATTTATTTAGATAATATTCGATTTCTTGTACATACAAGGCTGATTAAATATAATTTTATTGTTTACCGACGGGGTAGCAAGTTGCGGGCATTTAATTTATTTGACACAGAATACTTGGCATTTGGACATCAATTGACTTATCTGCTGCATTAAGTTGGTGTAGAAGTGTATTGCTGTTAAGCAGATTTTATGCAATTCGATTGACAATTGAGTTTTTGTTGTAGCAAGGGGTATAGATAAGGTAGTTCAAGAATCTCTGTTTGTTGATTTTGATTTTTTGGAATGATTATAATATTTTTGCATCATAACCATATGCTCTGGCAGTTTTCATTATAAATATTGGCATTAGATTGTTTCTTAGTATGTTGGTGTTTTTACTGTAATTTATAATAGTCTCACCGCTAGGTTTTGATATGTTTTTTGTTGGATATTTTGGTTAATATGTTACTGGGTAGGAATTGCGGTCGCACCAATGACTTAAATAATTAGCAGTCTTAGTTATACTAGCGTGCAATATATATTCAACATTTTGAACTTCTTCAACTATTTTTCATTTACTCATGCACAAAAGTTTCTTTATGTCTTTTGGCTGTAATCTGTTTAAAGCCATCTAGCCATCTTATTTGTGTCACTCCCAGTGTATTCTTAGTTTTTCTTGGTTTCTATGTTATTATTTTGTTGTTGTCAATATATTTTTTTTTTGCTCTGCTGCGTGTACCATTTATTGTCACTTTAGTTTTGCCAAGTGTTATTTTTTTGGATTTTTATTTTTTTCATTTTTTTTGTTATGCTAAGAGATATAAAGAGAGCAATGCTAAAACTATCTTTATTGCTCTTTGCTCTTAATCTTTGGGTACTTTTTTTGTTATTTTTTGGGGGCAGAACGTGGTTACAATAATGCATCCTTTGTATACATTTATTTCTAGATTCATTGGCATATTTTATTATATTATAAAATATCAAAAAATTGTTAGCAAAAACCAAAATCTGTTAATTAGCTGTTTTAATAAAATGTTAAACGTCCAAATGTATCAAAATTCAGCTTTAAAACTGTTGCAAGATGTAAAATTCTACTCATAAAATGTTAAAATTAGCAAAATATTTTTAGAAAGCATGAAAATCCGGTCATAAACTGTTGACAAGTGTAAAATTTTATTTAAAAAAAGAAAATAAAAATAAAAAGTCAGATAAAAAAATAAAGTATAAAAATATTGTAAGAAAACATCAAAATTTGGTCAACTGTTAAAAAAGCAAACTTTTATTGTAAAAAGTCACAATTAATATAATCCAGTCATAAAATATTAAAATATTTTTAAAACCAATAAAAAGTCAAATTAGCAAAATCCGGACTTGAAATTTTAAACAATTGAGAGAAAGCATCCAAATTCGGCCATAAACTTTTTAAAAGTGCATTTTATAAAATCTAGTTTTGAATTAATAAAAATATTGTTAGAAAGATACAAAATCCGTCATATATTGCGAAATCCGACTATGAAGTTTTAAACAATTGTCAGAATGTACAATAAAAGTGTACCTTTAAGAAATTTCAAAAGTAGCAAAATCCAGTTATAAAATATGAAAAATATTGTTAGAAACTCTATATACGGAATGTCAAAAATTTCCCAGGTTTTGAAAAAGAAGGCTTTGGATGCTTGTATGATCTTTGCTTACAGATATTTTTGTCACTGTTTTCGATACTTATTCTGACAAAAAAATTTAATACTTTATTACTTTGCATTTTGGGTTATTTTTCTTCTAAATCTATTACATCTACTTCAAACTTCACTTAACTTTTTTTTATTGTGGTCTGGGGAAGCTTTACTAGCCTGAGTGTAGAGTTTTCATTTACTAAATTCCTTATCCACTTTGCGCGATCTTTAAATCATCGGAATTGCAAAGCATATCTTCAAGAATACACGCCCGTATGTTATCTCTAAAGCTTTAGTTTATCACTTCGACTTTGTTCCTTTTCTTTCTCCTTTGCGGAGACCACCATTTTGGCAAATTCTTTTATCCGGGGCCACATTGCTTTACCCCACAGCATGTACTCAACGGTGTTGTCTGGTGTCAACACCGTACTTGTCTTGTTCTCGATCTTTTCTCTAGCCGCGGCCTATATGCGGCAGGCGTAGAACGTATGTTCTGGGCTTTTTTTCACTTTGAAAGCTACACCTTGTTGTCTGTACGCTGTATTTTTTTAGATACGTTTTTCCTTGTTGTTCACGCAGGTAGGTCTTTAATCATCTTTTTAGTCCACACCGTCTTTCCGGTATCTTGGTTTCATACTTATTTCCATTTCATGGTTGCTTTTTTTTAGTCTCCTTTTAGTGAGCTGTTTCGCTTTGTATCTCTCTTCTTTTAGTTTGGTTTGTAAATGAATTGGCATGTACGAGGCAATTACGAGGATGGCTTTTGTAGATATGGCCGACTATCTTCAACGCCAATCTCCTCTGCTGCTACTTTCTATTTGCCATATCTCAAGGTTTTTTTCTACATCTAGGCACCGTACAGCATTATCGAATGCGCCAAGCTTGCCAGTATTTTCCTCTTTCCTTCTGAAAGTTCTCGGATGTTGGGCATCAGAATGGTTAATGCTTATATTGTTTTTTTTCCATCTTTTTTGCAGTCTTGGCTATGTGGACTGTTATTCTGGTGTTTCGATCAAACCATATTTCAAAGTATTTTACGGCGTTCCTTGTTGTTATATCGGCATTGCCTACCAATATTATTTTTCAGTTTCTTGCCACCGTACAATCTTCAGTCCTAGCTCTTCGATTTTGGCTTTGATTTTCTCCACGGCCGTGTTACTTACCAAGACCTGTTCCTCTTTCTCTTTTGTTATAATGCCGGTTTCGTTCTTGAGCTTTGCGGACGTTTCTTGTAGTTCCTGCAGTTAACGACTGCAGGTCATTTCACTAACGGGAGCTTTGGGAACAACTGTTTGTCCAATTTCATCTTTTTCTCATCACCGAGCTGGATATCGGCTGAACTTGTACGTGACGATTTTATATCCTTGACACCAGACGTCGTTCTCCACCTTATCTAGCAGCTTCTTCTTTGCCAACATTACCTCTTTCTACTTTGCTGCTTTATCTTTTAAGATTTTGCACAATTGATTCTTTTCTTATTTCTGTTGGCGCTTTTACGCACTTTTTTTAGCGTGATCAGGTGCTCATACTACTAGTAAACACTCCTGTTTAGATTCACGGTTGCTTTCTTCTTGAAGGATGAGTTCATCACCCTTTCGATGGCTTTTATCCTGTTGTTGACGTTCAGGATGGGCATTTTTTTCAGTTCCGTTAGTACCCTCTCACGGAATTTTGGAATTTGGCTCTCTATTATTCTTCATTGCTTCCCCGCTTGTCACCGACTTTGTTTTTTTGCTAGATTTAAGTGTAAAGTGGATGTTCCTGTGTAGGCTGAGATTTACTTTCTCACTTACCTTTCACTCGGAGATGCGTTTTTTGATGTGTCCGCTACAGAGGGTCACGTCATAGCATGGCTTTGGAGTTCAAATCTCCGGCTACAATTATGTTCTTGCGACTATGGCTTCTGATGCTGTAGCCTAGTCTGTGCAGAAAGTTGTCAAAGTTTTCCGGTGGCTTGTTGTCTATCCATATAAAGCCCGTTTCGGTTTGGTTGTAGTTTGCTATCTCTAGTACTTTCCTTACGAATTTAACCTAAACCTAACCTAACTATATTTTTTGATATGCACATTTTGTGGAATAAATCTGTTTCTATTTTATATTATATTTGGAAGTCACCTAATAAGCCGTTGGTCCCATCAACTTTCTTCAAACAAGTTGTAAGACTTTTGGGTTGATGTAAAAAGCTGTAAAATGCACAATAAATAATAGAACAATTTACTATTTAAGTTTTTTATCACAAATTTATTCTTACGGATACATTACTAGTCTTGGCTTTACTAAAGCCTTCTACAGATGAAATAAGTTATATAAGTTAAAGAATAATCAACAATATTATATATATAAATATCTAAACTACAAAGTTAGGGGGGGAGGCGGAGTTGCAAAAAATAATTAAGAAAAAATGACTTTTAATGATTACAGTCTTGAGCATGCGGTACTAATGGTAAAAGGATTATATTACAAAATAGATTAAAAAATACGTGATAATTATCTAAAAAAGTAGGATTAACTAATGGCTTTGAATATTGGGGAATATATTAAATCCATGTGGTCCATTACTTATGCTCTACCCGCCTGAGTGTAGAGCTCTTATTTAATAATAATATTTATTAGTGTTCTATATACAAAGTATTTACACACGTCAAAAACAAAAATAATACAAGTTAATATTACAATACATAAATTATTCAACTATTGCAAAATTATGCTGAAAAAAATCTACAAGGCATTACTTATCAGCATATTTTTGATAGATATTTTGAACTTATTAAACTCTAAAGTTTTGATATGTGGAGGTAGCTTGTTGTAAAATTTGATTGCATAGTAATTGAATCCATCTCTACTTTTAAGCAGACGTTTAAAGTCAAACTTTATATGATTGTTTTGCCTTGTGGCATAATCATGCAAAGAACTCTGTGTGGTATATTGGTTAATATTGTTCTTAATATAAAGAAGACACTCGTAAATGTAAACACAAGGAACCGTTAAAATACCCAACGCAATAAAACTGAGCTTACAATCATCTCTATACCCAAGACCATTTATAATTCTGATTGCTCTTCTTTGTATCTTAAATACATTTGCTAAGGTAGGTGCATGACCCCAGTTTAGTATACCGTATTTTACGACTGAATAAACATTGGCATAATAAATTGAGAGCAATAGTTTTTGTGAAGTAATACTTTTTAATTTTCTCAATAGATAAATATACTTAGACACTTTATAGCTTACATAGGTGGTATGAGCTATCCAAGTAAGTCTATAATCTAGCATTAATCCTAAAAACTTAACTACTTCAGTGTTGGTGCTAATTTGTCTTAGTGAGAAAATTAGATGCTCAGTCTTATTGTCGTTAAGATTTAATTTGTTTGATAAAAACCAATCATTTACAATCGACTGTGTATTACACACATCTACTTTTAATTTAACTATATCTTTATTAGATCTTACAATGGTTGTATCATCTGCAAATAGTGTAAAATGGGCTTGGGTATCACAATATGGCAAATCATTAATATAGATTAGAAATAAAATTGGCCCTAAAACAGAACCTTGTGGAACACCCATGTTCACATTTCGCGTTTCTGAATTTATACCGTTTGCAGTGAACTCCTGTTACATACTGCAAACGGTCACTCAAATATGGTGACATAAGATCAATACTAGATTTACTAAAGTTGATATGTTTTAGTTTGTCAATAAAAATATGATGTGATACACAATCAAAAGCCTTACTCAAATCGCAAAACAGAGCATAAGTATGGCTACCAACCTCAAATCCATTTAAAATTTCATCAACTAAATGCTTTATTGCAAATACTGTAGATCTATGACGGCGAAAACCATATTGATTTTCACATAAAATATTATTTATTTCCAAATGTTGCGTTAGTTGTATCGCTAAACATTTTTCATATATTTTCCCCACTATAGGTACAATTGAAATAGGTCTAAAATTACTATAAACAATTTCACCTTTTTTTGAATACTGGATAAACTTTTGCCAGTTTTAAAACACTTGGAAATTGATTTGACATAATTGATTCATTAATAAGATTTGTTAGGGGAATCAAAATAATATTTAAAATTGATTTTATGATTTTGCTATTAATATTGTAACAATCCATGCAACTAGAATTTTTTAGATTTGATATGATATCACGTAGTTCAATAAAGGTAACTTCTCTAAAATTAAATTGATTTGAAGATTGCGGTGATTTGCTGGCGTAACTTATAAAACTGTTAGCACTTGCAGACAAGTTATTGGAAATAGTCGGAGCTATGTTAACAAAATAATTATTAAATTGATTCGGTGTGAAAGATTTATTATTGTTAATGCTATGGCTACTGCTTTGCGATTTGATTACCTGCCACATAGCCCTCTGAGGATTATTTGATTTATAGATAAAGTTATCATGTGCTTTTTTTTGGCTAACCGTATTGCAACTTGATAGTCTTTTCTGAGTAGTTTTAATTGAGTAGCTATAAGATCAGAATGGACATGTTTATTTAAATTATTTAGATCTTGAATTTTTTGTCTCATTTGGAATAGATCATATGAGAACCAATTTACTATGTTTGTTTTATGTAATATCTTGGTTTTCTCTGGAATAGCCTCAAGCATGGCACATGCAACAGTATTTATAAATACGTAAAATTTTGATTCTATGGTTAAATTGTGATTGGCAACAAAACTCCAGTCTACAGTATCCATTTTGTTGTACAATATTAAAAGTCCTTCGTCTGTAATAGGTCTGTAATTAATGCGTTCATTAGTTTTTTTTTAACTGTGACAAAAGTTGATGCAAAACAAATTGCTAAATGATCTGAAAAACCTAAATTAATGGTTTTAATATTGTATTTTGCTCTGCTTATATTGGTAAATATATTATCTATAGTATTATTTTTTCTTGTACATTCATTCAGTTTGGAATACAATCCAAACGAATGAAATAATGATTGCAACTGTACGGTAATATTATTATTTTTGTGGTTAAATAATACATTAAAATCACCTGTAATAATGATTTGGGTATTCATAGTGACTAGTATTTGCAAGGTTTCAGTTAGCTTGTTAAAAAATATGTCCATATCACCAGATGGTGGACGGTAGGCTGTAGTTATAGTTAAGTTTCTTGCAACAAAATAGCTGCACCTCCACGTTTACCTTTTTCACGGAAAAACCCTGAAACAATATTATAACCTTCAAGTTTAAAAAAATCAAGTTTATCTTCATACAACCAGTGCTCATTTAAACATAAACAGTTGAATTTACTAAACTCTTTCTGAAGCATCCGTGTCCGACAGAACCGAATTTCCTTGTTGTCTGGTTGCTTCTTTATTCAGTCCAATCTTAGCTGTTTTGTATCTTTCTTTTTTTAGTTTGGTTTTTAAATGAATTGGCATGCGCAAGGCAATCACCAGGATGGCTTTCGTAGATATGGTTCTGTACCCGCCGACTATCTTCATCGGCAATGGCCTCTGCTGCTTTTTTGTATTTCCTGTATCTCAGGGTTTTTCTTCATACCTGGGCACCGTACAGCATTATTGAGTGCGCCAAGCTTGCCAGTATTCTTCTGTTTTTTTTTTTAAGGTCCTCGGATGTTGAACATCAGAATGATTAATGCTTTTACCGTTTTCTACACCTTTTCTACCGTCTTGCTTATGTGGACTGTCATTCTGGTAGTCCGATCAAACCATATTTTAATGTATTTTACGGTGTTTCTTCTTGTTATATTGGAATTGCAGTTTTCTGCCACGGTACAAGATGACGGCCTCGGTTTTCTTTATATTAATCTATTCCTTTGATTTTGCTTTGATCTTCTAAACAGCCGTGTTAGTCACCATGACCAGTTCCTCTTCCATTTCCGACGTTGTGTTAATACCTGTGTCGTTTTTGAGCTTTGCAGACGCTTCTTGTAGTTCTTGGAGGGTAAAAGGTGCAGTCACCTTTTCTTCCACGACTGCTGGCTTTTGGGAGCTTTGAGAGCAAATGTTTGGCCACTTCCATCTTCCTCCCATCACCGAGCTGGATACGATATTATATCTTAGACCCCACTCGCTTTTTCCATGACGTTTTTTGTTAACATTATCTCTTTCTTATACTTTGCTGTTTTATCTTTCAGGATTTTGCACAATTGATTCTTTTTCTGCTGGTTAATATTTTACCTATTGGCCCTAGTCTTTTTCCTGTTGGCACTGTTTCACTGTTTTTAGATTGGTTAGGTGGTCATACCACCAGTAAACAGCCTTGTTTGGATTCACGGTTGCTTTCCTCTTAAAGGATGAGTTTATTGCCTTATCGATGGCTTTCATCAGGTTGTTAACGATCAGGTTGAGTGTTTTTTCCAGTTCTGTTTGTATTCTTTTACGGAATTTTGGTATCTGCTTTTCTATTATTCCTCGCTTAGCACTGGCTTTTCTGGTTTTTTCGCTGATAGATTTAAGTGTCCACTTAGAGATGCGTCCTACGGTATGTCCGCTACAGCGAGTCACGTCGATATGCTACTGGGATTTATTCCTTACGAATGTGAGTTTGTTCCCGACGTTTGCCATTATTAACTATGCTTCCGCCATCTAATCCAGAACTTTTTTGCCCATGCTGTCATTGTTGTTGGCGTTCCATTGCATAGCTTTGGAGTTCAAATCTCCGGCTACAATTACGTGCTTGCCATCATGTCCTCTGATGCTGTTGTCTAGTCTGTGCAAGAAGTCGTCAAAGTCTTCCGGTGGCTTGTTGTCCATCCATACAAAGTCCGTTTCGGTTTGGTTGTAGTTTGCTATCTCTAGATCTTTTTTTGGTAACCTAACCTAACCTAACCTAACTATATTTTTTGATATGCACATTTTGTTTGAGGAATATATCTGCTTCTATTTTATATTATATTTGGAAGTCACCATCAACTTTCTTCAAACAAGTCTAAGACTTCTGGGGCAATGTAAAAAGCTGTAAAATGCACAATAAATAATGGAACAATTTACTATTTTAGTTTTTTATCACAAATTTAATATTACGGATACATTACTAGTTTTGGCTTTACTAAAGCCTTCTACAAATGAATTAAGTTATATAAGTTGAAGAATAATCATCAACATTATATATAAACATCTAAACTACAAAGTTGGGGAGGGGGGGGGCGAAGTTACAAAAGGTGATTAGGAGAAAATTACTTTTAAAGATTACAGTAATGAGCAAGCGGTACTATGGTAAAAGGATTATATTTATATTACAAAACAGATTAAAAAATACGTGGTAATTAACTAAAAAGAAGGATTAGATTAATGGCTTTAAATATTGTGAAATATATTAAATCTATTTGATCATTTAAAATGGGTCCGGCGTTAATTTTTTGTTTAAAAATTTTCAATGCTTCTAATAAATTTAATTTAACTCCTTTTTGTGAATTATGTAGAATTTTTACGTTCTCCAGTTTTGGAAAAATATGTTGATGTTCCTGAACGTGATTGGCAAACGTTCCTGCCTGTTTGTCTGATATATACGTTTGTGCAATCTCCACATGTTAATTTATATACTCCTAATTTTCTAAATTTGTCCGTTTTTTCCTTCGCGTTAAATAAGATGTTTGATAATTTTGACGATGACCTAGAAAGCACATATGATACGGATTCGGTGACTCGGGCAAAATATGTAAGACAAGTGAATGTTGAAATAACTGTTTCCTTTATTTGAGGATATACATTTTTGAAAGTTTTTTTTTTTTTAATTTTATTAGTTATTAACTTTTCTATGGTGTTGAAAGGATAGCTATTGTTGAGTGCAATTTGTTTGATTGTCTTTAATTCTATATCTTGGGTTTCTTGTGACATTGGAATTGTGATTGCTTTATGAATCATTGAATTGTATGATTATAGGGGTAGTTTGACTTGCTGAGAATTGTGCCATCTGTAAATGTTGGTTTCCTAAAAAGATCTAAAATGTTAATTACTTCATTAACTTCTAATTCTACTGTAAATTATATGTTGGGATGGAAGTTGCTTACGAACTGTAGATGTAGATGTAGATTTGTCTTTGAAGCAAGCTAAGAAGATATCATCTACATATCTATAAACAAACTTATACACTATATAGGCGAAGATGGTCAGAAACACACGAGAGACTATTTTTTGCCAACAAGAGAAATAAGTGGACAGGTTTGAATAATCATCATACGATTCATACGATCTGTGTATTCTAGAGTTCAGATTTGGACTTTGGACATTGGAATGAGGAATAAAATTGTCTTTAGTGATGATTTTTGATTTTTGATGGTTCCAGAATGGTCAAAAAACGTCCTAAAAAGGGCAAAAATTTGTAGTTTTTTATAGCAAGACAAAGATTAGACGTCCTTCGCTCACTTAAGATGTGATGGTGTGGGGAGCTATCCGCTGTGGAAGTAGGTTTTGTCTAGTGGTTATTTCTAGAATTTTGACTTAAATCGCAGCGAACATGTGTTGAATATAGTAGAACGCAAATTGAACAATTTTTAACCACCCCAAACGGTATAGTTGATCTCCAGCGATTGATTTTGGACATTTGTGCTAACATACCACATGCTAGAATTTTAAGATTACCAGATTTTGCATTGCTAAATGCGTAAGAATGGACAAGAGCGTTATTTAATTTTATACAAATATTAATTGTTAAAATTTCTGAAAATTTTATCAATTATTAGTAACCCCATAACCCCACTGGCATAGCTTTTTACTTGTATGACAGTATCTTCTACTTTTATCATTTCATGTAGATCTTTTTTTTAGTCTTTTTGTGTTGTTAGCTGGTAATGGTGACGTTTTTATCACTTTTTTATGTTTTTACATGCTATTAGGGATACATAGACAGATACGTAGGCGATTATCGTGGCATTTTTTCTATTAGCAAAGTGTTTTACAGGGTTGGCTTCAGTATAATTTTTTGTGGGACACTACAATTTATATCTATTGATTTTTTACTTCTTCTAGTATTATTTCTTGCAGGTAATGATTTAGTATCATCTTTAGTTTCTTTATCATTACATAGTACCGAATGCAGTATTTAAGCACGGTGTGTTTGTTTACTCACTAAGATTGTAAAAACGGCCCGAAGTTTCTAATAATGTTGACTCTTTGCACAGCACTGGAAATTTTATTCTTGTTGAAAAAACAGATTTTTAAAAAGGAGCTAAATTGCTTGAATTGAGCTCGCAGTTTTATGACATTCTTAAACTGTTAAACTGTTCTTACATACCAAAATATTTATATGTTACTAACAATAAACAATGTATTATGAATAGATTAATAATGTAATTTTTAAATCCACTGCTTGTTCATGCATACATTAGGTTCAAATGCATTGAATAAAGCAGCTCTAGGCAACTCAAATCAGCATTTGCTATATCTTCATTCAATAATTATATTATCCGTCGAATCTATTACTAATCAGCATATTATATTGCTCATCCGTAAACATACATGTTCAACATGTCAATAGGAATAATATACACAAATATTTCATTATATACAAAAAGTTAATTATAAATATATTTGACAGTAGTTCTATATTATATATCAAATTTATTACTCTCATCTATATATTATGGCAATGCATCTTTATTAACCTACATTTCTATTTGCGTGTTACATGAACCAAATCGCTTTTTCCTTTATACATATCCAATGTTTGTTTTACCATACAAGACATTACCTGATAAAATAAAACCACTTTCATCTTTTCCACAGCCTTTTGATATTTCCTTGGAGCAATTTCCTTTCCGATATATCATTAATAATTCATACGAATTCATGAAAACTTAAAATTAATTTAAATAGAAGTTTTTGTAGGAATAATATTGTAACTACAGCGAGTAAAAAATTTTCTTAATTAAATTACCACAAAGTGCCAACTAAAGAAAATACTTTAATTGGTTTTGTAGTTCTTTAAGTTCTTGTGAAAGTTCGAATGCAAATTGCACAATAGCGGAGGATAAGTTGAGACCCTTAATTAAACATTGAATAATTTCAGCGCGCAACCATCAAAGTTAATTACTTACTACTAAAATTTTCTACATTAATTTTAATTGGATTGGTATTTCATTTGTATGAGAATTGTTGACAGGATTAATAAAAGTTAGTTATAAACAATCATTTGATTTTCTATTTAGTGTTCATTTTAGTTTATGAAATCGGATGTTATAATAAATACAGCTTTACTAATTTTGTTTATAATAAAAGTTTCTAATCGGAAATTATTTATTCAAATATGAATTAAAAAAAAAAGAAGGCATGATTAATAAGGGGTTAGATTGGCGGATTATGTCAACACGTTCTAGGAAATTGATACTTTGTGTTACTCTAATTAAAAACCAAGTTGTTTTAGATTACATCAGTTTTTAATTATGTGTCAAATAATTTTTTCCTGTTTGACTTGTTTATTGGTTTCCATTAATAGCATGACTTTATTTAGAGTACATTATGTATTTTTAAAATATAAACAGATTTTAATTAGCGCAATGTAGCAAGTTTGTTAATTTTAAAGCAAAATATTGGGGGAAAAGCATAGTTTTAATAAACTATTTTCAGTTTAGTAAAACAAATTTAATAAAATTGTCTTATTGAATTTTTTTATTAATACTCTAAAAGTTATCAAAAATTCATTTTTTTAATGGACCAAAACTAAATTTATGTGGTCTATACATCAACAGGTGATACATGCGTGAGCTCCATGAGAGACAATAAAACTTTGATGTTGATTTTAACCGAAGTAGAATTTGCTGTAAATTGCTTTGTAATAAAATTCAAATTAGAACTTGTAATGACACGAACGAGTTGGTTGATTTGAAAAATTGCAAACCGAAGTGAAGGGTTTATTACTTTGGGTTTACAAAACTAAAAATGTTGATATTAAATTGTTAGAATTAGTAGAATAATGGGTCAGTTTGTGAATTGATTTTCGATGATGCAAAATATTTACAGAATTATATCTTATGAAAAAGATAATTTGAATTAAAAAATATTTGTTAACACGTCTTTATTTTAAGTTTAACTTATAATTTTTTTTGTAGATTAATTTTTTTTGTAAAAATAGCAAATTTTTAAGGTTTGTAGAAAGCGATATAAAAAATATTTTGTGAAGTGGGTCGCGGAATTACAAAACAATGTCGAAAAAGAGGGGACAAATGCGCCTTATAGGCTGAGGGAAGAGGAAAGGTGCTTTAGGAAATGTTAATTGGTTGATTAACCGGGCGCTTGTGTTGCGAAACTTCCTTATCTGGCTCGGCGAGTCGGGCCAGATCAGGATTGGAATGAACCGCGAGATTGTCGAAGTACTTTGCGGCCAAAGCTTTGATATGTCTGCGTAGTGGTGGAATCCCGAGATCGCTTTGAATATCGCAATTTCGGACAAACCATGGGACTCCAGTGAGCCACCGCAAGGTCTTGCCTTGGAACGGTTCTAACCTATCTAGATGCGTATTTGCGGCGGTTCTCCAGACGGGACACGCGTACGTCATCATGGGTCTGATGGTAGACGTGTATAACCGGACTTTATTCCGGAGAGAGAGACCACTGTTCCGCCGCAGCATCGGAACCAGAAGATTTTTAGCTAATTTAGCCTTATCGAGTATTGACTGCACGTGCAACTTGTACGTAAGCCCCTTGTCAAAGGTAATCCCCAGATACTTAGCAGAATCGGACCACGGTATTGAACGTCGTCGAGACAGACGTTATCATGAGGTGCGTTCCGTCGCCGAGTGAAGAAAACGGCTTTGCTTTTCTCCGGCTTGACCTTTACTAGCCAGTCATCTAACCAGCATTCTAGATCGTCGGTGGCTTTTTGTAGCCTAGAGGTGATCACCAGAGGTGACCTTGACGAGTACAAAAGTGGACCGAAGAATGCTTCCAACGAAATCCGTGCTGATGCGAAGGAAGTAAATTATTCGAATCAACGTGATCCTGAATAATAACTAAGATAGCCTTTTCTATGACCTTACTCTAGGTGCATAGTAAACTGATAGGCCGGTAGTTTTGAGGAAACCTTTTCCAAACCGTAGGAAAATGCCCAGTGCAAAGGATTGCATTAGCAATATTGGTGAGAACTATTATCGCTTTGTGCGAGAACCATTTTAGCGCTCTATTAGGTATTCCGTCAGAGCCTGGAGCAGACCGGATTTTTTGTCTTTGTATAATTTCTCGTATTCGAGACGGTTTCTTCTTCTACGGATTAAATCTTTCACTTTCCGAGATAGTCCGAGAGGATTATTCATGCGAACCTGATGGGTTTTAGAGGTTTTTTACAAAGCCTGCTGGATTTGGCGCGTAAAAAGTTCGACGGCCCTATCGATGTCCGCGGCCGTTTTTACCGGAGTCATGCGTCCGATACTCTCTGATGTTTGTGGGTGTGGATGACTACTCTTGGATAATCAAAGATAACGCAATGGCTTTACTAATAACAGATATATTGGAATACGACTGAATACAACATATGACATATCTACATATGACACTTGACATTTATATATATATATATATATATATATATATATATATATGTGTTTACATGGTGCAGGTTGCGGTGAATCCGCAACACACCCCCGGAACGCAAGCCCAGATTTCGTTCTGAAATCGGCTTGTTTCTCCTTGTTTACCGCTTTGGTTAGGTAGTCCGCTATCATGTCGTTGGTAGGAAGATGAATAAATTTAACATGGTTTTTGGCAACCTTTTCCTTGACATGATGATACTTGGTGTCGATGTGTTTCGATCTCTGCTTAATTGCTTCGGATTCGGCCATGCTGATCGTTGACTTATTATCGCAGAAAACAGGTGTTAATTTCATTTCTTTCGGCATGATCTCCTTCAGTAAGAGTTTCACCCAGGTCAACTCTTCTACGGCTGCTGAGAGTGCCATGTATTCGGCCTCAGCTTTGGAAAAAGCGACTGTCTTTTGTAGACGGCTTTTCCAGCATATTGCACCGCTTTGCAGCGTCACTATGTATCCTGTCACTGATCTGCGAGTGGATGGGTCGTTTGCCCAATCAGCGTCTGAATATGCTTTTAGGTCGATATCTTCGTTTTCTCCATTTCTCTTGTAGAGTAAGTTTATTTGCGTTGTCCCCTTTAGATATTTGTAGATCCTTTTGACGGCGTTTAGGTGACATTCAAGTGGTTTCTTGACGAATTGGGTCAAGAAAGTTGTAGCGTATGATATGTCTGGTCTGGTAATACATGCGAGGTACATCAAACAACCAATCATTTCTTGGTATAACTAAATGTCTGCTTCCTTGGTAGATGTTTCGTCAAACTGTGTTCCTACTGGCATTGGAGTCTTCACTGGATTACAATCCGATAATCCGAAACGCTGTAGGATAGTGTTTATGTAGTCAGACTGGTTTAGGCTGACTGTTCCAGTCCTTGCATTCTTCATTATTGTTATGCCAAGGAATTTTTTTACTACTCCAAGATCCTTGATTTTAAATGCTTGCGTCAATTTTGACTTGCATTCTTGAATGTGATTCTTGTTTTTACAGAATATTAAAATGTCATCTACATATGTTATAATTATGACGATCTCATCTTTTGTGGTTTGGTAATAAAGACATGGGTCGGCAAAGCTTCGTTTGTAGCCCATTTTGGTTAGCTCATCATTAAGTTTGATATTCCACTCACGCCCCCCTTGCTTTAAACCATAAATTGGCTTTTTAAGTTTGCATACTTTTCCCTTCTCATTTTCATTCACGAACCCTTCTGGTTGGTGCATGTATATTTCGTCGTGTAAGTTGCCTTGCAGATATGCCGTTTTGACGTCCATTTGATGAATCTTGAAGTCCATTTTTGCAGCGAGTGCAAACAATATTCGTATAGTTTCGTGTCGAATCACATGTGAGTATGTTTCCATGTAGTTTATGCCCTGAACCTGTGAGCAACCTTTTGCTACTAGTCTCGCTTTGAACTTATCTGGCTTTTGTTTGTAAACCCATTTACAGTTCAAGATTTTAGCGTCCTTTGGCTTATCTACTAGTGTCCAAGTTTCGTTATTGTTCTGTGCTTGCATTTCATTTAGCATTGCTTGATGCCATTCATTTTTGTTCTCCTCTTCCAATGCTTCTTTGTAGGTGAGCGGTTCTTCCGTCGATACATTACACGTGTACTCCGGTCATTTTTTTGGACATGGTTTACTTGTTGATCTCCTTAATGCGATTTGCTTTTCATCAGCTTTCTCGCTGGAGGATTCTTCTTCACTTGGAACGAAATCGGAGTTTTCCTTTTCTTGCAATGTGTCCTCTTCAGATACTTCAATGGAGTCGTCTTGATTTACATCATTTTGCTCTTGCTCGACTTCTTCATTTATTATTATTTCTTCTTGGGACGGTACAATTTCTTCTGGGAGGAAGTTTATGTCGATAACATGAGTTGGTACATCATTAGTGTCATTAATATCACCTACAATTTTCAAAATCTCCTTCTAGAAATCTGACATCTCTACTTACGACGATGCGTTTTTCTTTTATCATCCAAACGCGGTAAGCTTTGCTTTCTTCGCTATAATCAACGAATGTCCTAAGATCTGCTTTTGCTTGCAGCTTGTTTCTATTTGGACGTTTATTTAAAACGTAAGCCTTGGTGCCAAATGACCTCAGATGTGTGATGACCGGTTTGGTAATTTGTCTTTGTCATTGCACATGTGTGATGTACAACCACTATCAAGTAACCACTTGTCCTTTTTTTTTTTGCGCTAGTGTGCATATTTCAGATGCAAAGTAGGATTCTTGATTATCCTTATTGAACCAGCAATCAGCTATTTGATGTCCATTACGTTTGCATATTGTGCACCTAGGCGGTTTCTTACTGTTACCTTGTGTTGGCTGTTTCTGTTTCAGCTCTTGATTGAATTGTTTCTTGAATGGTCTCTTCTGTTTCCAGGCTGCCAATGCAGCATCACTTGTGTGATGCCCTCGCCTGCCATGCCTAGATTCACTCTCTTCCAGTATTTTCACGCGTAGATTTTCCATCGTGGGAAGTTTATCTCTGCTTTCGATTGCGACGCGGAAATTATCGTATGATTCTGGTAGACTGTAGAGAAGTATAATTGTGAGCAGGTTCTCATTAATTTCGAGTTCCATATCTCGGAGTTTGTCCACAGTTTCTTCCAGCTTCTCTAGATGAGCATGGGTGTCCTGGCCTTCTTTCATCTTCGTGAAGAGTAGCTGCTTCAGTAGATTTGCCTTTTTGGCAGGTCCCTTTGACTCATGGATTGTGGCTAGCTTTTGCCACACATCCCTGGAAGTTTTGCAGTATTTTACTTCACGCAACGCTGATACTTCAATTGATAGTATGAGGTCAGACTTAGCTGTTTGGTCATTGTGATCCCACGACGCGGCTTCTGCTACTTCGGTAGGTTTTGCTGGGTCTGCTTCTGGTCTTTTCTTTGAGCCGTTCACATATTCCCATCCTCCGGTTTTGATTAGCAATGCCTGTGCCTGAATTTTCCAGGTGTCGTAATTGGATTTGTTCAATGGCTGGATCCTCGTAGTTGCGTTCATGGTTATTCCAATCCTATCGCACTTACTTGCTTAATATTTGCATCTATCTGTTTATTAACTTTTCTGGGCCCATAACCTGATGTTTGTGGGTGTGGATGACTACTCTTGGATAATCAAAGATAACGCAATGGCTTTACTAATAACAGATATATTGGAATACGACTGAATACAACATATGACATATCTACATATGACAATTGACATTTTATATATATATGTGTGTTTACATGGTGCAGGTTGCGGTGAATCCAAAACACTCTCTTTTAGAGATCGTGAGAAGAGGGGCCAATCCGTACGGATGACGGACTTTCTTCCCTCCCCAGGTAACCCAGACCGATTTGAAATCCGCCGTTTTCATTTGGTTACTTGGGCTGAGATAGCCAGATGCAATTTTTAATGTCCCTAGGCCGGGCACATTGACCACTATCGCATTTGATTCTAGAGAGACGAGTTTGGGATGTCGACTTTGGAGTGGTCCAATGATCATTTTGCAAAGATCAAAGTCCCATGCCTTAGTCTAATCCCCGACGACCCCAAATACGTAAAAGTATTCGGTAGTCTCAACGATTGGGTGGGACGGTGGTTTGTCTCGGACACCAGCATGATGTCGATGTTCTCTTAGATGAAGAACTGTTCCATCTTACTCATTTTTTTCTGAAATGCCTCTGGCTTTCCAGAATCAAACACGAAGTAATGGTTTCTCGTTAGCCATTACTGATTCTGAAAAAGAGAAGCCATGATTTTCTTTTGAAAATCGTTGTGTTTTTGGGGCAGAAAATTGATTGATGGGGCCCGGAACAGATGCGACAAACAGGCGCTTTGGAAAAACAACGTTTAGCTGTGTGGCCCAAACGTTGGCATTTGTGGCATTGAGGAATGCCACCACCACGTTTTTTAGGCTTAACTGAAACCTTGAGACCTAGGAGTTTTTTCAACCTCATAATTTTAAATGATTTTGGTGCTTTTAGGAAGCTGCACCGAAACCAAGCTAAGCTTAACGTTCTCGTTTCTCATACTATGCACGTTGGAAATAGAGAACCCCAGATCGACAAGAGCCTGACCCACGTCCTGCTCAGTAAAACATTTGGCAACGTGTGTGATGACAATTTCTAGACATCTCTCTTCGGCGGTTGACCAAGTGTGGAAGCCCACACCCGCCGATTTGAGGTAGTCAGTTGCTTTTCTATAGTCTTCTGAGGCCAGCCACCTCAGAAGACGCCATGCGAATATCCTCTTGGTAGTACGCGATAAAAGAATAACAACTCGGTTATTCTTAAACCATTTAGAAGTATCCGGGTATTTGCTTTTGTCAGTCAATACAAAAGCCGGCGGACCAGACTTAGAAGAGTTATTATTTGCTGGAGTGTCAGCGGGGAATGAACTTCATCGTTAGCAAGAAGGCCTTCCCCGTCGTGGTTGAGGCGCGCTTGGAGCAGAAGGTTCTTTTGCCATTTGGCCTGAAGGACCGGCGAGAGGAGCCGCTGATGGCTTGTTACCAGTGGCTGATGGCTGCTGGGGAGTGGCTGAAGGCGTTATTAATGGAGGAAATGGCTCACTCCGTTTGGCGGCCTTCTTCTTCTTTTTCTTGCTAACCTCGGTGAAGCCGTCGTCTTCATTGGAAGTTAGGGGCGGGGCGTCGGGTACACGGTTTCTGTTTTTCAGGGGCGTGGCCTCTTACGTCTGGATCGGATCCATCATCGGAGGGGGTGGAGTCATGGCGACGCTTGTTCCCGCCGGTAGAGGCTCCCAGGTCCATTGTCTCCATCTTTGGAGCCTCGGCGATGGGGGTGGATCTACTGTTCTTCAGGGACGATACAAAGTCTGCGAGAATCTGAAAAGATAAGGATATATCCATAATCCTCTGGTTCAGACTTACTATTGTGGCTGCCATAGAGGCCATCTGGCCTTTCATCCCCTGCACTTGGTGGGACAGGGGCAGCCACTCTGGCGTTGGTGCCAGGTTTATCCCTTGTTCGGGATTTTTTCTTTTTAGACTTCTTATTCTGGCATAAACATATTTTGATCTCGAGATACGTTTTAGGTGAAAAAATGAACGATTGAATTGCAATAGTAAGTTTTAGGTAATTAGAGCTGCATTTGCATGCTAATTCTATATTGTAGTATAACTCTATTTTTATATTTGTGAGTATCATCATTGGTGTTGTGTTTTTTGCAGGTCTTACGTGCCTTCCTTTAGTTTTTTTGGTAATCCGTTTTTTTTTTTTCTTTATTTTACTGTACTTTTGTTTTTAAACATCTTGCTTTTTTTTCAGATTTGCATTTACTAATCCTTTATATACGTTCTCTATTAAACAATCTTTTAAAAAGTCTAGGTACAACGCAAATTATGAACATATTATAGAAAGCGAACTGCTAATGTACCTAGTGAGCGATAGATATAGTAAAAATGATAAAAAGATGATTGCAAGATTCAGATGTGGTAATGAAGAGCGAGTGTCAAAATTTTGGATGGAAGAAGATTTGAAAATGTGCAGAATGTGCGGAGAGACTAAAGAAACTATGAAACATATGTTGAAAGAGTGTAACGAAATGAGAGAAGAACAGATGGGAAAAAATGAGATATTGAAAGGGGACGGAAGAGGGATAGAATGGATGAGGGCAACTAAAAAACGAAGAAAAGAAGTAGATGAACAGAGAAGAAAATACTTTTATTTGTATTATTTTTATAAGGATTAGGTTTTATAATTTTGGGAAGTTAAAAATGTATTTGTAAATGTAATTTTCAAGGCCGAAAGGCAAGAAATAAACGTATTAATAATAATAATAATATTAAACAATCTTTTTTTAATGCATGCTCTATCCTTTTATTTATGATTGTACCTGCTAGCGCTTTTTCCTCTCTTGATCTTCTTAACATTTTTATTCTGAATCTTGTCTGACCACTTGATGCCTATTAATATGTTCCACAGCTACAAGTTTCACATCTGTATAGGAACAAATTTCATACAAAATATTTCACAATTTTTTATTCACTGGTTTATATCTAACTTGCTACTCAAAATATTGTTTTTGCTTCTAAACGCTTCTTTTGCCATTTTTATGGGTCTCTTATGTCTCTCTTGCGTCTTTAATTTTCTGTAATTTTAGTACCAAGGTTTATATACCTTTTCACTTGCTCCCATTTATCTCCGTTTACTAACACGTTCATTTACTCCGATTGTATATTTTTTATAATTTTTGTTTTGTTTTTTATTATACTCAGTCTATACATTGATGGTTTTGTTGAAACAACTCTAGATTGTGTTAATTGTCCTATTCTATGTTGAGTGGGTTTTGGGATAATTTGACAAGATTGTATACAAGGGCGTAGGATTAACTTGACCGTAGATTTTTTTAAAATTGGCTAATATATTGTACGTATTGTGGTTAAAACCTTCTCTGAGGAGTGATAATTTTCTCCAGTGGTTCGGAATCCACTTAAAACTGTAGGTCCCTTGTAATGTAAGTTGCCAGCATTACAAGCAGAGAAGAGGCTAAGACGCCAGCAGTGGCGTATAAATGGCCGACAAAGAAAAGATTGTGGTTAGTATTAGTTGTATATTACCGTGTAAGGTTACCAGATGTTCTTGATTGATAATACTTTTTGTGATTGTGTGATTTTTGATAGTTAAATTGGGTTGCGCTGTGCTTCATGAATGAAGGCATGCCTGTAGCCTAACTCTGAAGATTTAATGAAAATATCGTTGACGATTGACTTATATGCTTGAGACTTTTTAATTGTTGGATCTTTATGCTAAAGACTTTCTTTTAAATTATGCAAAATAATATCGTCTATCTTGAAGATTGCCTCAGGGCGGAAATAAAGTCTTCTGCAGAAAATTACACCGACAGTACTAATTTAACTTGTTGTGCTGTTATTTCGGCGATAGCTTTGCTAATGTTCTTCTTTAAGTGATCAATTATTTGTGTATGGTCAGCATACACCTTTTCTTTCAATGTGAATTACAAAAAAAATTCAGCGGTGTCAAATCGCAGCTGCGAGGTGGCCGCCGGAACGGCTAATAATGCGGTTGTTGAATTTGGTGTGCAGAAGATTGACCGTGGCATCTGCAGTATGGGATGTTGCCCCATCTTGTTGAAACCAGAGTTGCTGCAGGTCAAGTTTTTCTAATTTGGGTCAGAAAAAATCAGTGACCATGCTTCTGTAACGATTTCCGGTAATAGTAACGTTGTCTCTATCATCGTTTTTAAAGAAAAATGTTTTATTAACGCCACCACTCCAAAAACCTACTAACTTGGATGCATTGGATTCTCAACTATGGCATTTGGATTTTTCCAAACACCGCAGTTTTTTATGTTTACATAATCTCCAAGATAGAAATTGTCCGAAAAGATGATTTTTTTGGTTAAAATTAGAGTCAACATTTAATTTGTTTAAAGCTTTCTGAGCGGTGCAAAAACGGGCTCCAAGGTCGGCTATTTTAATTTCTTGAACGAGTTGCACTTAGTACGCAAACATACCGAGGTCTTTGTGATGGATCCGCCTTAAAGTGGTTTGCCGAATATCGAGTTGCTGAGTTCTGCGCCGAGTTGATGTTCTTGGGTGCTCCGTACACTTCGAGTCACAGAAGCGACTGTCTTGGCAGAACGCTTTGGATGAGCATGCTTGATGCTCGCATTGTCTACCAGCATTTCAGTTTAACGCACTTTTTTACAAACTTTGTATTCCTTAGATCGATGGCGCTTCATTTCTTCCAAACAAGGTACGCAATTTTTGCGCAGTTGCACCTATTTTCAAAATAAGTTTTTGGTATTTCAAAACGTTGCTCCAATACGATGCATCTTTTGTCTAAGGAGGTATCTAACCACACTTTTTTAAGTAATTGTGACGCAAAAACAGCGTCGGTAGAAACATGTGATTTAAAAATCAACTAAAGCATGACTCACCCTTTATATGAATTGTACAAAAAAAAAATTGTTGACTTAAAACATTTGGACATTGTTTTTAAACACTGAGCACGTCTGAAACAACAACAAAAATTTAATAGTAATTTAAAATTTAATTTATAGTCAAATATTACACTAAAATCACGAACTCCTCTTACAGATTTTAAAATTGAAGCAATAACATTGTAGTAATAGTATAAATATTATTTAGTCTAAATTCTAATTCAGTTGGATTTGATGGAATAACAGTTCATATGTTGAAGCTATGCTGCCCTTATATAATACAATTTTTGTGTCATATAATTAATGCATGTTTAGAACAGTCAGTATTTCCTGATTTATGGAAAATTGCAAATGTTATTTCTTTGCCAAAAATAAAAAATCCAGAAAGTTTTGAACAGCTTAGGCCAATTAGTATATTACCTGCTCTTTCTAAGATTTTTGAAAAAAAATTGAACTTTTAGATCAAACAACACCTAAATAATTTTGAAGTTTTACCTGCAACGCAATCTGGTCTTAGAGCTAATCATAGTTGTTCAACTGCTTTGCTGAATGTTTCAGACAGTATATTTGAATCCACAGATCGCGGTCTCTTAAGCTTACTAGTGTTGGTCGACTTCAGCAAAGCTTTTGACACTATTAGCCACAAAACATTGCTTGCAATTCTTCATCAAATTAGTTTTGGTCAAAATTCTTTTAGTTTAATAAAAAATTATATTGAAAACAGGCAACAAAGAGTAGTGATAGATGACTGCATCAGTGATTTAAAAGCTATTTTAGCTGGGGTGCCTCTTCTTCTTCTTCTTCAGTCAGCCATTTTCTATCTTTTGGATATAAGCCTCTCTTTTACTTTTCCAAACCTGTCGATCCTGTGCGACTCTGAACCAGTTCAGACCCGCTGCTCTTTTGAAGTCATTGGCCCATCTCATTTGTGGTCGTTTTCTTCCTCTGTTCTCTCCCCATGGCTTCCATCTTAAGACTTTGCCACTCCATTTATTTTGCCCTCTAGCCACATGTCCACCCCATCCCCACTTCAGCTTTGCTATTCTTGTGACTATGTCATGTACTTTAGTTTTTTGTCTTATCCAGGTGTTCGTTTTATGATCTCTTAGTGATATTCCCAGTATCCTTCTCTCTATTGCTCTTTGATGTACGCGCAATTTTGTTAGAATTTTCTTTGTAAAAACCCAGGTTTCAGCACCATAAGTCTGTACTGGTAGTATGCACTGGTCATATAGCTGTGCTTTTAGACTGAGTGGTATGTCTATTGCTAGTGCATCTTTTAGTTTGCTGTATGCAGCCCAGCCAGTTTTATTTTCCTGTCTATCTCTAGTTCTTGGTTTGCCTTTCCTATTGCTATTTGTTGACCTAAATAGTTGTATTTATCTACCTTGCGGATCTCCTGATTATCTATTTCCATGGTGATATCTTCGTTATTTGAATTTGTCATGAACTGAGTTTTACTAAAGTTGATCTCTAGTTCCACTCTTCGCGAAGCTGCATGCACCTCGTTTAGCATGCTCTGTAGTTCTTCCTTAGTCTTTGCAAATATTACAATATCGTCTGCAAATCTTAGATGTTGGATCATCTCCCCGCAGATCTTTATGCCTCTTTCACCCCAGTCTATAGATTTGAATGCGTCTTCTAATACCAATGTGAATAACTTAGGTGAGATTGGGTCGCCTTGTTTTACTCTCTTTTCTATTGTGACCTTTTCAGTGTTCTCGTGCATTTTTATCTGAAGTGTTGCGTTCTTGTATATATGCTGTATAAGATTTGCGTACTTGTATGATTGCCCACATTTCTACCGTGTCAAAAGCTTTTTTATAGTCTACAAACGCTACCCATAGGGGGATGTTGTACTCTGTTACCTTTTCAATTACGATCTTCATAGTTTGTAGGTGTTCTATGGTACTGAAATTCTTCCTAAAGCCGGCTTGTTCTTTCGGTTGATAGAAATCCAATTTATTAGTTAGTCGATTGGTAATGATTCTTGAGAAAAGTTTGTACACCTGAGACAGCAGACTAATAGGTCTGTAGTTTTCTAGACTCTCCTTATCTCCCTTTTTGTATAATAATACAACTATAGCATTTGTCCATCCTTCTGGGACTTTTCATTGTTCTAGACATTGGTTGAATAGCTTTGTTAGTTCTTCTAAGATTGTTTCTCCTCCGTGTTTTATCATTTCTGCTAGAATTTTATCTTCCCCTGCCGCTTTGCCGTTCTTCATATTCTTTAGAACTCTTCCTATTTTTGCTCTGTCTATTTGCGGGATGTTTTCCGAGTTCACATTTATAACCTTTCTTTTTCGTTCTTGTTCTTCGATGTCACTATTAATTTTTGATTTGTATAGATCTTTATAAAACGCTTTTGTGGGGTGCCTCAAGGATCTATATTAGATCCTACCTTAGTCAGCATTTATTCTTCATTTTTGACAAATTTATTAGAATTCTGTTCATCAAATTTATATGCCGATAACACACAATTACTTTACTCTTTTAAATTAAATGACATTGAAGATGCAAACAACAAAGTCAATAAAGACTTATATGTAATATCAAACAAACACTCATTAAAAATTAATCCTATAAAAACTAAAGTTCTGCTATTTGGCAAAAAAAATAAGTAGTTAAGGCTAAAAATGAAATAATGATAATGATTGATAATAATATATTACCAATTGACATTAGCGCTCGGAACTTGGGAGTAACTATGGATATTGATCTTCGTTTTGAAGATCATATTAACAGGTGAATTAGCAAGGCTTTTGGTGCCTTAAAATTGGTATTTTCTAATAGACATATTTTGAGTATAAATACTAAGAAATTACTTTGTGAGGCTCATGTGTTAAGTAATTTTAATTTCGCAGACGTTGTCTACAATACGTGCATTAATGGAAAAACCAAGAAAAGAATTCAACGAATACAAAACTCGTGTATTAGATTTATATTTGGCTTACGTAGATCATGCAGAACTTCTGAAGGAATGTACAAGCTGGGCTGGTTAAATATGGCTAATCGACGTTCACTTCATTGTTGTACACTTTATCATAAAATTATAACTTTCAAAACGCCTCAATTTTTACCGCAAAATTCGTTTTAGAACTGACATTCATAACTTAAATTTAAGGTTTCATAGTATGATAATTCCACCAGCTCATAAAACAACATTTTATGAAAGATCGTTTTCTTATAATGTTCCAAAGTTGTATAATGCAATACCTCAATGGATTAAAGCTTTACCAATAATAAAATTTAAGAAAGTTTTTAAAAAATATCTTCTTGAAAACCAATAGATATATATATGTTTTGAAAATGTGTTGTTGGCATACATTTTAACATTAGTTTTGTTAGTGTTTAAGTGTGTTTTTATGTTTATTTAATGATTATTGTTAATTTCAAATATGTATTGTTATTTTTAATTTTCCAGGTTAAGTGGAAGAGCAGGTTTGCCGTTTCTGCGGTAAAACTGAATTTCGCCTGATTATATTGTTATATTGAATCTGTATTATTTTTTTTTTGGGTAAATAAAGACATGTAATAATAATAAAAAAAAAGTTAGCAAGTTGGACATTTATTAACATTTAAGTTTAAGTCATTACACTTATATCACATTTTTAAAAGGTTAACTTGCATCATATCACAGTCCAATATACTACGCATTGAGTTAAAAAGCTTAATGTTATTAGCATACATTAAAAATTTACAGTCGAAAGTATCACAGACTGAATTAATAAATATAAGATATAAGAGTGGTTCAAGATTAGAACCATGTGGAACACCACATTTTGCAGAATACATTACAGATTGGCTTCCATAATATTTTACATGTTAAACACGATTACACGAATACGAAGTTTTTACAGATATATATGTATATATAATGTTGTCACTTATGTCTAAAAGTATATCACGTGGTTTACGATCAAACGCGTTGGACAAGTCAGTGTAAATGCGATCTGTTCGAGTTTTATTTTCTAAACTTTTAGATATTGTTTTACTAATGCTTATTAGGTTTGTAGTTGAGGAGCGCTTTAATATAAATCCATGCTCATGTTCAAAAAATGTAGTTTTTTGCATTTTTTTAACACAAGAATAAAAACTTTCTTTTATACTCTCAGATGCAAAAAAACGGGTCATTGGGTAATTTTTTGCAAAAAAACGCGTAATTTTTTTTTTATTAAAACTTTTAGTGTTTTACAATCAAAGAATGGTCTCTTTGATTGTAAAAGACGATGTAGAAAAAAATAACAGATGGTACTTATCAGTTTATTTAATGAACATTAACAAGCGAAAACGATAATTTACACAAAAGAAAATGCGTTTCTGCAAAATAAACTTAACAGAGATTAATAATGAAAATTTCAGTTGAATAAGATTTTGTATTGCTTTTTCAAGCTCTAACTATTGCCTGCATACGGAGGCCTATGCCACTAATGAGCTCCCCAATATTATTTTGTGGAATATTTAGCTATTCTTTTTGAAGTGCCACACGAAGCTTGTTATTGTGGTTGGTGCAACTGCACGTCCTCTAACACGTCTGCCAACTGCAATCAATTTGGTGCAGGCATTCATTGATATTCCTGCTCATATCAGCACCTCCACCATGGCTAAGCCGGGGCTTAAAGGTGCACACCGCAAATTGTCCTCCCGTTTTTCTCCATACTCGTTCTCTTCTATCTGGCAAATGTACGCAAAATCAAGACTTGTCAGTAAACAGTACAGTCTTACATTGTGCCAATGTTCAATTCTAATGTTTGCGAGAAAATTGGAGTCTGGCTACTCGGTGGCGTAGAAGTAATTTCGGTTCAGCTGCTGGTCTACAAGATTTTAACCCAGATTTTTGCAACCTTTGACGAACTGTCCACACACTCACAGCTGAACCACGAACCTCGCGGAGTTGGTTTCTGGGTCTCCACTGAAGTCACATGACGATTGCGTAGAGTAGTACGAACGATAATCCGGTTATCGATAGCATTCGTTTTTTGTTTCCTGTCAGATCTCGCCCTTCGAGTATTTTTGCCGGTCTCCTTAAACCGCTCAAGTGCTCTTTGGACGGTAGAAAGACCGACATGATGGAGTCTGGACATATACTGCTGACTTTTACTAACTGCCACAAGAGCAACAGCTTTTGCACAATCTTCATCACTTAGAACCATAATCAACACACCAATCTGTTTTGAGAATTCTAAAGAATCATTTATAATAGAATATTTAGAAAAATTTAAGATCGATTAAGGGACTCTCAGTTTGGTTTTTGAAGTGATTTTAGAAAAAATTTGCTTGTTTGCTATGATAAACTACTTGAAATGCTCAAGACTATACATCGAAAAAGTTTGAAGGTTTGGAGAAAACACGGACGAGATAAAAATCGTGAGAGAAGTTAGACACGTTGTGTTCTGTCTTCGGAACTCTTTAAAATGTACAGTTAGAAGTTTTTTGAATAGGCGTTAGATGAGAGCTGGTATTACTATAAATGGACAAACTATAAATTATATAAGCCGATGACACGGTGATACTAGAAGATAACTTAACGGACTTACAACGGCTAGTCATTATAGTGAATAATATGGGCTAACAATAAACCTGAACAAAACTAAAATGTTATTAATATTGAAATCAGATGTAAGTTATTATTATTAAAAACTCTAATCGAAAGAGTTAAAATCAAATAAGATGAAATGATGAAATGTGTGCTACCGCAGGATTCTAAGAGTTTTATAGACAAGATACTAACGAATGATTGAACAAGACAGGAGATAATTAATAATGTTAAGAGCAGCAAATTGGAGTACCTTTACTTTTTACTTTGACTCATAATGCAAAAGACGTCCTGGTTAAGAAACCTTGGAGATTAGTTTGACTGCAGTTTGACAGATCTATTCAAGAAAGTAGCGAATTAATTTAAAATTGTTGAACCTAAAGAAAAAGACAGATCAAATAATCTGATTGTTATTTTGTTCTGTTGTAGGGTTTTGTTGTAGTTGTTTTAAGTTGCACTTATACTCTAGGTATTCTACAATTTGAACAAACTAAATTAAGGAAGCAGTAGTTTTTGTTAAAGATTTTTTTTATAAATCACATACGTAATTTTTAAGTTTTCAATTAGGTCTTAATTAAACCCTAAATTATTAAAAAATAACTTATTTCAGAACCTATACTATATAGGGTCTGCAAAAGGTTGTTTTAAAAACTATTCTTCTACCCTTTTCTTTAAGGTATTATTAGATTTTTAAAAATTATTTCTAGGTTATGTATAAGAAGTTGATTACCAAAACTTTTTATGATGTTCTCACTGTTGTGAAAGAGTTTGTTTATTATTTGAAACCTACTTACTAAAAGAAAGTTTTTAATAATTCATTTTCTACTATTTAAAATAATCTATAGAATTTTAAGTAATGGAAAGCATACCAAATGCTTATACACATAAATTGGTATCATTCTATACTTGTTTCACCATGTATTATTTGCATGTGCAAGCGTGGAAAATGAGTTTATTAACATAATGAAAAAATTACAGTCACGCATATCTAAATTTCTTTGTGTAATCAATTTATTTCTGGTGGTTTTATCTAAAATTGATGTTTTAATGATATTGAAAATCACTTGTCAATGACATAATTGACAAAAAGTTGGTTTTAAGGGGGTTTTAATTGAATACAAACCACTTTCTTTACAGTAATTATTATGTTACGCACAGCCTTGAGGTTTCTCAAAAATAGATTAGATTAGTCTTTAACATTTTCTAGTTTGTAAACCTTTTTATAAATTGAAAAGAAACATAAATTCTGACATTTTATTATATAATGCAAATATACAATATGTTGCATTCGTTAAACATAATGATTTAATGTGATTACAATTGGCTGTTGATTTTCAGTGTCGATCCAATACTAAATACACATACAAATTGCACGTTTAATTATTTACAATCCACTATTAAATTACTAGTTGTAATCACTTTGCAAACACGAACACATATTGTACGTGCACAAAAAGCGTCATTCATGTTTGCGTCCGTCGTCATCGTGTTATTCGATCAGTAATCAAATTGCAATAAATTTTGCTCGTTTCCATAAAACATTACCCACATGCATTACATGTTTTAAATATTTATAATAATAATTGTTATGCCAATTTAAATAAATAATTGAAATATTATTATAATATTTTTTTCTGCTTTTGTTAATTCTTTAGTCTATTTTGCCATAAAACTTGTAGAATGTTGCGGTAGATGAAGCTGATTGATCTATAATTTGAGTGCTTTTGCAAGGTTTATCTTGGAAGATTTTTCTATATTGTGAAGATTATGTACCGTACGTGATGGATTTAAATTACTAATTTCAATTAGGATCTGTTCTATGCTACAAATAACTTACATATAATACTTATATCAGCGTTCTGCACGAACAGAAGAAGCGGCACTTGAATTATCACAACAAACACTAAGTGCTGTCAGCAGTTGAACATATTTACGATTAGAATAATATTTATGCATTTTATTGAATTTATGAAATAGAAATAATTTAATTTATTGTTTTAGCATTTGTTATACAATAAAACTTTCTAATATCTTTAATTTTCTAGATGAATCATAAATTTGCCATTTTATATTTCCGACTTATTTCCTTAATTTATTATAAGAAGGTGGTTTATTTAGTACCGATTAAAATATTTTTTCTCAAAATTTGCTGTAATATGTAAACAATATCTACAAGAGCTTTTATTATAATTGAATCTTAAGAAAAATCAATACCGAATAGTAAAGACATTCTCCAAACAGAATATTAAACGAGCAAGCTCAATCAGTGTCCCACCTATTTCAACTTAATGAATCGCTGACTGAATATTTTATAGATTTAACTCCCTTACAATATTCCATTCATTGACATATTGCAGGGATTATAGGGTACAATTTATGTGGAGGTCCTTTCGATGAAAATAATTAATTGCGACGATGATTATTTGAAAAGTTTAATTAAGTTTTATGAATACTAGTTTTTAATTGGTTTCAAATTAATTAAAACTGCATAATAAAAGTTTATTAATAAAATTAATTTTTAATTTAAATTGTTTGTGACGTGAATAATGTACTCTCGCATAGTTGGGACGATGTGGAGGATATTTCTGATAATATGGGAAATTTAAGTTTGGTGCATTTCCTGCATCTATTCGTCTTCATATCGATTTGCTAATGTGTATTATTATGTCGACTTTCATCCGTCTTCAGATGACGTTATAAACTTTTTGCTGGTTTATTGGTAAGTGTTGCGGTTTCTATTCTATATGCCAGTACAGGTGAATTAATTTTTCATTTATTGGTTGATATATCTTCTGTTCCCATGATTTAAGTTTTTTTATTTTTTATGGTTTATTTTTATTTTGTCCTAACATTTTAGCTAGTGTAAAGAGCAAAACGTAGCTGATCTGCCTTTTATATTAATCTTTTTTCTGCTCCAGTCAAATTGTTTAAATATATCTTTTAGGGTAAGTGTAAATAATTTTCGAGATTTCTTTTGCCGAGATAATTAGTGTTGTTAAGTTTTTGTCATTTTTATTTAGAATATTATACGTTTGTATGTATCTAATAATCTTTATATCTGGAATCTATTTGAGCATTTTTTATTGTTTTATATACTGCTTATAATTCTATGAAGTCATTTCTTTTTGTTGTAGTTTACAAAGGCTAATAGCACTGGCACATTATATTTACTACCATTTTTTGTAATTAGTAGCCGTAGCTTTTGGATGTGTTACTATACTCTTTATCAAATTAGCTTGTTGGTTAGTCTATTGGTAATTATTCTAGTTAATATTTTCTATGGGTGTGGTGATAAACTAGTTGGTCTATAGTTGCTTGTCTTTTTTATGGTTTAGAATTACCTGGAATTTTAATCTATTTTTTGGGTGCAAGGGACAATATTTTAGAGCTTACACTTCTGTTACTATCTTACAGCTGCCTTTGAATACATACCTGAAAATAATCACAAATAGTATATATCGTACCTGCTAATTGAGAGAATTACTCTACACTGTAGATACTGACGAGGCCTAGTATATGGTCCACTCACACTCTCATATTAAATGTATTTATGGTTACATAGACACTAATTATGTGTTAGACTAATGTCCTGAATTAATAATTTTTTTTTAAATTATTTGCCGGTGTTGGGGCTTGAACCTACTACAATTTATGCGCCAAAATTTCAGCTAAGCGCTTCACCCAACTGATCCACTCTTCTGTTTGTTCTATAATTTTAGTATTGTTACTTTTATGAGATTTATTTAGAAGTATTTTATTTTGTTAGAGATTTTATTAATATATTAGTATTGGATTTTACCAAAAAATAAATTACAGTTTATACTTTGCAACTAAAGAAACATACTACAAGCAGATATAGAAATAAATTAAAATAAGACAAATGGATGTTTTGGTCAGATTTTTGTTAAAGAGTTGAAAAGACTTCAGCACGTTTTTTAAGTTTAGAGCGTTTATCTGACAATAGCTAGTTTTTGAATACCGAAATGTTTGTTGTGACCCGCATAGTGGGGAGGGGGGCAATTAGCTCTCCATTTCATCTGGTATCTGTAGGCATTTTGACCCCCAGGGGTCGACGTCTGGCAAGCGTATAAACTTGGTCTATAGCTTGGTTGGTGTAGAGTTTGATATTTTATTGTCAAGGTCAATTGCCATTGAGGTGGTCGGATTGTAGTAAAGACCCGTGGTTCAGTGGCTTTGGGAGGTGTTTTTTAATCCGGGGTGGTAGTTGGGGGTTTGCATTTCTGCTCAAAAGCTCTTTCTATTAGCGGGTGGCTTGTCTATCTTTGTGGCATCGATGTTGGCGTCAGCTTAGATTTGTGTTTCTTGGGCTTCTAGGTCGTATTTGAGTTTTTTTTTCTTTTTTTGTGCCGATTTGCATATTTTGCTGACGACCTTGCCTACTAGCATTCGTTGTTAGTTGCTAGTCTGGTTTGACCGGTTTGCACTTTTTTGCCATTGCGGATAATTCAGCTTACCAGGGATTTTTTTGTTAATTACTGATTCATTTTGGTAAGTTTGCGCGTTTCTTCGATTGCACTTAACATTGCACCGGGATAGTATTTGCCATGCTCCTTAGTCGCACGTAATTTTGTGCTGTGATAGGAGTGGTGATGCTTTATAGGGATTTCTGTTTTTTTTTTGCTTTGTTGTTTTCCGATTGTTTTCTGGACGTCTAAGGGAACCAGACTGACGCTGGTGTTGATTTTGTTTGGTGTGGACTTTTGGTCAATACTGTCTAAGGCATTTGGTAGAACTTGTCCTCCGGGTTTAAATTGGTTTGATTCAGGTGCTGTTTATCTATAGAGGGCCATCCAATGGTGCCTGAATAATTCTTGGCTTTACCTGGCTGAAGATTTTTCTGCTTCTTGGCAGCTGTCTTTGGGTTGGATAGCTTTCTGTGTTTTGTTGTTTTTGGTTGGCTTTATTTTTAAATGGTATATATTACTTTAAGATTTTACCTCTAGCATTGGCTGGGGTTCTGTCTTTTCTTTGGTTTGTTTATGGCTTTCTTTAGTTTTTACTTTTTTTTTCTAAACCTGCTCTTTTTTGTACTACCATATGTTGCTCTCTAAACTAGACTTTCCTATTCTGAGAGCTTGCATGGCAATCAAGAGAGCGTTTGCAGCGTAGTTTGTCCTTATTGGCTGAGGGTCGTATTGGGCATACTTTGCAGCTGCGATCAGGTTGTTTATTATGGGTAAGTCTATACCTCTTATTGCATCCTGTGTTAATGTACTTTTTAGTAAGTAAGTAGTAAGTAAGTAATTTATTTCTTGCTAGTACATGGTAGTATAACAAATATCAATACACAGAAAAAATAAAATTTAAAAAAATGGTAATACAGCTACACGAATAATTACAACAGTTTAAAAATTATATATCCAAAAAACTATTTGTTAAAATTTCTTGCAGACTATAAAAAAAGCCATAATTAAAAAATAATAATAATTTTGGTTTTGTTTTTTATTATTTAAATTTTTTAAATATGCTGTATTAGAGCATTATAAAATTTTGTTTTGTAATAACTAATTTTGTTTTGTGAAATGCAAAGTCGCGGAAATTTTGGATAAATGTCAAGTTTTGTTCTGGTATGATAATTGTGTTTAGATTGGTGCATTGGATAGTTCTGAATGTTTTTTCTAATATAGACTAGACTCTCTAATTTGTATAAACATGGCAATATCAGGAATCCATGATCAACAAAATCGTTTCTACAATTATCTCTATATGCAACTGATGTGATTACTCTTACAGCGCGTCTTTGCAGACCATAAAGTCTATGCATAATAGACGAGTGACCCCATACTAAAATGCCATGTCACTTTAGACTGGAATAGTGCGAAATAAGCAGTCCGTAACGATGTTTTAGAAATAGTATGTGTTAAGTGTTTTAGAAAATATGTTGTGCGTGACAAAGCTAATGAAACTTTTTCTCCATGCTTATGCCAGTTTAGCTTGGAATCTAAATAAATTCCCAAAAATTTGGCACTACCGTTAGTCATTTCAGCAGATGGCTTTAAAGAAAAAAAAAATTTTGACCTATTTTTATTTAAAGTTAGTTTATTTGATACCAGCCAATTATAAACTTTATTTTCTAGTAACTTGTTGTTAGATATTACTAAATCAAGCTTTTTTCCTTTATTTACTAGACTAGTGTCATCAACAAACAGTATTATACTGTCTGTGGATCTGTGTAAGTTTGGCAAATCATTAATGTATATAAGAAATAATAGGGGACCAAGTATAGACTTCTGCGGTACATCATATAATATAGTAGAGGTTTTTGATACATTTTTTATCAACTTTTACTCGCTGTTGTCTGCTAGAAATATATGAGTTAATCAGTTTGCAAGCTGTAGGATGAAAATTGTAAAAATATAACTTACGAAGAAGAACCTCATAAGGAACTCAATCAAATGCTTTACTAAGGTCCAAAAAAGTTTTAACCGAGTGCACACCTGATTCAAATCCTTCCAGGATCTCAGTGGTAAACGCAATGATTGCATCTCTAGTAAACCTTTCTCTACGAAAACCATATTGGTTATTAAATAATAGTAAATTGCTTTCTAAAAAGTTGATAATCTGATTAAAAAGAATTTTTTCAAGAATTTTAGATATAATGGACAGAAGAATTATGGGTCTATAGTTATTAACTTCTTCTTTGTTCATTTGGGGGTAGTGATTTAGCAAGAATTCTTTTGTTTGTTGTTGAACCTGATACAAACTGTCATCCGGCATGCTTTGTGTTGTCCGGTGGGCGTATTCTATGTTTCTTTTTTTTCTCTGCAGCTTTTGCTAGTTTCTTTAGCGTAGAGAAACGTTTGTGCTTAAATTGTTCTGTCAGTACACTGTAGCAGCTATTTTTGTTTAAGTTAAGGTTTTATCTTTTTCTCTTCTAGCAAGGACAGTTTACCTAACCTAACCTAACCTAACCTAACCTAGGCTCTTGGAACCGAAGCAGCGATAGTCTTATTTCTTGGGTGTTTACTAAGAGTTACAGGCTGCAGGTTGGTAGTGTCTGGAGTGACCATCTCGTAAACTTTGCTTTAGCGTCTGTTGAATTTTTTAACCAGACCAAGGCCCAGTTGTCTGTTCGTAGCGTAAACGCTTTATCTTTCAGGTAGGCTCTGTACTTCTTTCCGGTCTACACAATTGTTATACCTTCGACTTGTTGAAGTGATACTTGATTTTGAAGGGTTTGAGTTTGGCACTGTCGTAATAAATAATGTGCCGTTGGAACTTTTTCTTCTAATATAGGACCGGCCTCCACACCGATGTTGCAGTCGTCAGTTTATAGCACGAACGGTAAGCCTGGTTGTGATCAGGTTAGCATCAGTGGTTGGTTCAAAGCGATTTTAATCTATTTGAGTGCATTGTATTCGACCTCGGTCTACACGAAAGTTTTCTTGGTTGGAAACCTTGCAGCTGTTTTTTGGGTTATTTATCAGTTTTAAGTGTTAAGTTAACGGTTGATTTGTTTGTTGCTTTAAATATTTGACCGATTCTTTGCTGAATTTGCACTTTTTAATGTGTGCAGCGCAATTGATTTTCTTGTAGCCGTTGCAATACCAGACAAAAGTGAACCAGATGATTGTTGTAGTCTTAGAAGTAGACTAGGAAGTTGTCTAAATGTATCAGCGCTTGTGCGTTTTTAGCCGAAAGACTTTAAAGTGGTAGGGTACCACAAAAACAGCCATTTGTTTAAAACCTTTTTTTATTGAAAATTGTTTTTTAGATCAATTTTACTAAATACTTTGGCATTTTTAACGTTTTCTAAAGACTTCTGTATTTTTGGAAAAAAGGTTTTTATTACCACGGGGCATAATAGCTACTGGGGCTATGCTTACTGATGCTGCTGGTAAATAGTTTGTTCACTTGCTTGAAGATTATTGGTTTTTTGTTTAGCGTTTTGTGTCGGTATCGATTAGTTCGATGTGGTTTTTATTGTAGATGTAGTTGTGTGCATAATTTTTTCTTGGAAAACGGTAGGAAGTTTTTTGACTAGCCGTTCGAAGTCTGCGGGTTTTGGAGAAGCGTGTTGGGGCAGTTTGATTGGGTTGTGCAAATCGGGTATTGTGTATGCAATGGAGGAACTAATTTATGATAGTGTGGTGGTGGTGGTCTATCAATCAGGAGTTGTTAAGTAATATTTCATCCTTTAGTGTTGGCGTGACCAGTAGACAGATTGCGTGAGTCTGATCTCGTTCTCTTATGGGTTGAATTGGGCTTTTCTGTAACTTATTCGTTTGGGAGTTGTTGGTTTAGGCTGAAGTGTTTTTACTTGGCTGTGTTTATTCGTGCCCAAATGGGATTTGTCAGTTTTTGGGGCGTGATAGGCTCTACTTAATGAGGGTTTGACTAGGAATGTAGCCTCAATCTCAGTTCAAACGCTATGAGTTTCTTGTTTTCTTTTTGTTTTTGCGTTTGATTGGCTTAGGGTGGTAGATAGAGATGTGAAATGTTTGGCAACCCCGACATCGGCATGTTCTGTCTATTTTTAAGAACGAAATTGTCGGCCGTTGACGGTGAAAATTGCGCTGAGGTACCCAATTTTGTGAAACACTTGCTCTACTAAAATGTTTTCTACATTTTTGCTTTAGTTTTGGCTTTGCTTATCATGAACGCTTTACTCTATTTAGTAAAGTGGTCAACCAAAACTAAGATTTTTTTTCTTCGGGATGGTTTTGGCGCTAAAAGGTGTTTTGCTGGTTTAGGCTTTTGCGGTACATATGGTTGTCTTTGCCCGCGTTTTGTTGATGTGAAGATTAGGTAGTTTTGCGAGTGTTTCTTGAAAAGTTTGGTCAGTATTATTGGCCCCGGATTGCGCGTATTATTTTATTGCGGCCTGGGTTCTTTTAGCACGTAGAGGCACCTACCCAGTTGATCTATGGCTTTTTGGTAAAGAACTTTGTTTATTAATTCTTTGTGCTGTTTATACTCGAGGTGGTTATGTTCACTGAGGATCTTTGTGATTCAAATTGCCTTGTTGAATGTTACATTGCAATCTAGGGAATGTTTGATTTAATCAGTTACATATGTCTACATAAGTTTGCAGTTCTCCCAGTTTTTGATTTGGGGGTGGTTGTAGATTTGGTTTTGTTTTTTTGTTATGAGCTGGGTGATAGTGATATCCATCATATGGCTGAGGTATTCTAGTTGGGCTAACCTTTATTTTGCAAGCACTTCTTGGCAAAATGCATAACTTTGAACTAGTACTGGTAATTGTTGGATGTACTAAAAGCAGTATATTTTTTGACTCCATTTCTATTAGTATTTTCCAATACTTGCTTTTTTTAAATTTAGGATGATAAATGTGGTCCAAGGTCTTAAAGTGCTTCTTGTATAATAGACATCGAAGTTGATCGAATTGTGTGTTGGATAATAAATAGTTATGATTTTTTTGTTAGAATTTAATTGACAAAATCTATCTAATGGGTGATAACTGTAGTCCGGATGAACGAGCTAAATTGTTTATTAGCTACTTCAAATATCTCTAATTGGTCTTGTTTAGAGCTTCTTGTCAATTGATTTTGTTTGATATGTACTTATTGTCAAAAAAAAATCTTATGCTATAGTTGTTTTCTTTGAGCTTTATGATCAGGAAGTAGATTGTTTGACTATGCTCTTAGAATGCTTATTTGATGTTTATCCTTAGATGTGGAATTTGCTGTAGAGTCTATTTTTGTTTATTTCTTAATTGGTTTAGGAAAACTGTCCCAGATTGATAGTCTGCAGCCGTTTTTAGTTAACCCCATTCTTGTTATACTGATTGTGGTATGAACTTTTGGTGCTATTGATATTATGCTTAACCCATGTGGCATTTTAAATAAGTTTAATTATTTTATAGTGTGTGAAATTTTATGTTCTACTAGCGTGAATAGTTATATATAATAATCTTAGGGTTGCGGGAAAAGTATTTGGTAGGTGAGCAACAAAAGATTTGGTTGGCGTATTTCTTTAGTAATTGTTAACTTTGAGTAAACATAAGGTTTTTGATTGAACTGTTTTGTATACCTTTTGGCGTTGTCATTTGAACTTAGTGGCATTAATAGTTTTTTTATGGTGATATACCAAAAAACTAAACTAACTTCAGGTCTGGCGGAATTTGATTCAGGTTTAAATATGGGATTTTGTAGTGATGGTCACCTTTTTTCAAAATTGTGGTTATCTATTCAATGGCATTTTTTAGGCAGTCCGGGCATTTCTGTTGTAGTGGTTACTAAAACGTAGTAGGCTAAGGCGGGAGGTTTCTTCTTTATAGTTTTTCTGAGTTTTTATCTCACTTTTACATAGACGTGGTTGTCTTCTAAACGGCTTGGCAGCTAACGCTTTTTGTAGTGGTTTTAGATACCGAGACGTAGTTAGTGCACTTAGGAATACACAGCCTATATTTAATATAATTTTTGGTATCTAATACAGGAGATGTGATTTTCTTCTTCTTGAATAGTTTTAAGTTATTGGACTGCGAAAGCTGTGGATATCTTTGATTAAAGTTATACGCAGCAAGTTTAGTTACGGATTTTATTTATTTAAGCTAAAATTAAATTAAAATTTTGATTTGAAGGTTTTGAAAATCACGGTGTTTTGGCATTATGGATAGGTGCGTAGTTATATTTATTGCTATTATCAGTTGAAATTTTAACTTATTCTAGTAGGCTCTTATTAAACCTATGTAAGGATGATTGTTGTTTTCTACAATATGTGTCGGAGTTTGTAAAAAAAAGTTGATTTCCAGTAGGTGTCGAGTCATAAAATATGTTTGACAGTATATTTAGTGTTTTGCTTCCACGAAAGTTTTTTGAAGAGTATTGGTCAACTACACCGATAACTTTTTAATCTGTGTTCTATGAAGGAATCGATTTTTTTACAGCAAAAGTATTCTTTATTTGTTTATTTTTTTGTATGCTTTTTTGAAGAAATTCTAAATATTCGAAAATATTTTTTTATTGTATCTGTGCATTTTGAAAAACTGTTGTCTGATTTCAAAGTTAACTGATTGATTATTCTATTGCTTAGTAAAAGATTGAAGTTAAAAAATCACATCTGTTTTACTTATTTAATGTATGTTGGCAAAATTTAATTGTATTCTCAGAATTTTGCTAAACTAATTTATTTGTGTAATTACTTAATTATAATATAACATTTAATTCAACTAAATCTTAACATGAAACAATGTTAAACAACGTATGATAATTGTGCAGCTGATGTGTAATAAGTATTCTTGCTAGTCTGACGGAAATGTTTGTTTAGGTACTTAATTAATGTGATTATATTTAAACAAACAAAAATCCAAGTTTTACAATTTAGCAACATCCGGACGAAGCGTTTATATTTTCTCCAGAATCATTTTATTAAACTAAAGTATTTGAAAATATATGTCTTCTCTGTATAATGTTGATTTAACCTGAATCATTTCAACCCACTCACACGAAATTCTAGGATTTCCACCTGGTAATATCGAATCGCTTTATCCTTAGGAAATTTACATTACAATCAGAGCTTTATTTCTTTCGTAGCACATAGACTGGGAACTGTTTTGGGTTTAATTCAAGCACGGAAAATGACTTTGAATCCAGATTGATATCGACGTGGATGAAGGAAATTATTCAGGACCTTATGCAAAATAGGCTAGACATTGATTAAGGGATAAACTAATTTGTATTCTGCGAGGGGTTCGTAATTATTTTTTATTTGATTATGCACGTTTTGTTACAAAGGAAAATTCGTTTCATTGTAAAGTGTTATTTTATTTGCTTGTTGATATTTTATTAGTTTTAACTTTGTTACAGACATTATTGTTTGTTTTCACGGTTTAACATTTCCATTTGGAAGAGTTCCAATGGGTTGGATGCAACTTTTCAACTTAAAGTAGCATTATTTACATTTAGTTAACAACGTACTTTGTACTGTAATACATTTGCAACTAATTTAAATCAAATATTTTTTAATTTAAAGGAATATTAATATACAATAAAGTAAATAGATATTATATATTCAATGTTTTATTTTTTCACTTTATGAAATGTTTGTATATTCATTATTTTTAATTAATATTGTTTCATATTATGTTATTTTTATTTTTATAAATTAATATATTATTGCTAACATTTTCAAGTATTTATTTTATTAATATTTGATTGATTTATAAATATATTAAAATTTAATTAAAATTTATTTTATTTATAATTCAATCAAATATTATTATATTAAATACTTAAAAATGTTATTATAATTAACGAAACTAGTTGCAATAATATATTAATTAATAAAAATAAAAATAACATAATATGAAACAATATTAATTAAAAATAATGAATAAATAGATATTATTTATTATATCAAACAAAATACGATTGCATGTTAAACATAATACTAATGTTTATTTAGAAGAAAGCAAAAGGAAGTAACGATGAGAGAGCACTGGGGTATCTTATTCAGTGGCATGTCAACTTTGCATCACGTTAAATATTGTTTTAAACAATCCCGATGGAGATGCAATCAAAAACGAGATATCTCATTAATACAATCTTATCTATTACTAATCCTGGAACGCTTGATAATTCGTAAGTAATCTAGCCAAGTAGTGCGTGCAGAGGTGAATAAGATTGAATCGAGTTTTATTGTTGTGTCTATTAAATGCAGTGCCACTTTTATCGTCACTTTTCTATTACCTAACATATAATAATGACATAAAAATCTATTTTTAATTTTAATTTATATTACTTTTGTTTCACACTAATTTTGATATATAGATGACGTTATTCTGCAGTAATTTGTACTAATATTTATTTTAATAAAAGTGTTTTGGATGTGGTTCAGAGGTCTGGAGTAGATTCAGTTACTCTGGAAATGCTCAATAGATTTGTTTACATATTTTATACAGTTTTTAAGAGTTTTATATTTGTTAGGAGCATTGATGATATTGGTCCAATAACTTGCTGGGTTGTTGTGATTAAATTAAGAGTAACAATGGACATATGTTATTTTTATTTGGATGAACCCGAACATGCCAAAGTAACAAGTGTTAAATATTAGCCAAACTATGGTAATGCAGATCAACAGAACAAAATTGCGAAAGCGTACACGACACTCTGACCTAAACAAACACATGCATATAATGGAATTCCAGATGGATCTCTTATGCCGCGGATGTTTAGAGAACGAAGAAACTTTGGTACATCTGCTGAGCAAGTGCGAGGCTTACAATACGCAATGTAGTGTTTTTTTGGCAAGCACAAGCTAACCAAAGAAGATCTTAAGATTCTTGTTAAAAGTTTCTGGACGTCATTAAAGAAACGGAACTACTAGAGAAGTAACAACCAGAGATGTATAATACTACTTAAAAAAAAAAACAAGTGTAAATGTTTGTCTTGGTTAAATCGGTTTCTAGAGATTTTTTTTGTTACACCATCAAGGAACTTAGTTGTATAAAGCCTAAAGAAATACGACTATGTACCGTCTAGAGTATAGACCATCTAAGTATGTTTTAATCTTGTTGTAGTTGCTGCGTTTTAAAGGAATATTTGCTTTAATTTACTTTCTTGTGATTCCGTTTTACAATCCACAAATTGATAGTGTCAAATCAAGTTTGTTGATTCTTTTTTTCTGAATAACAGTCATCTTGTTATTATTGCAGTGAACTAGATGTATGGAAATTTATGTTCACTTCTATCTAGAGTTGTTCTGTGAATAAGTTTTTCCAAGTTTACGTTGCTGAAGAATGTTGCATGCATCTTTGAGCGACTTGATAACATTTCTAACGTATCAAGAAGTGCTACAAATACACTAAGATGAATTGTTACGATTGGAATAAACTTGATTTATGAAATTTTATGTTGTTTGTGGTTCACTTTTAGAGTTACTTGGTGAATAAACTTTTTCAAGTTCTAGGTGAAATTAAATTTTTGCGTGGGTTAATGAATTTTAGAATACCGGAAATGTGTTTACGATAAGAAGGGGCTTTAGAAAACCGTCACTAGTACAGTACAATTTCAAGAATTGGAAGCATTGGTCTTTACTTTTTGACGAATATAATCGAGCGGAGAACCTTTGCACGTTACCTGACCATGATCCAGAATTTTTTTGCCTCAATTGGCTACAACCCACAGAGCCTACCAGGTGCCTTATCACTCGAGAGAGGCGATTTGAACTGGCCTGCACGTTCTCCTGAATTGGTCCTTTGCGATTTTTTTTCTTGTAGGGATACCTAAAATTTTTATTATATAGGGTGCTTTAATTAGAGGTACTTTTTTTTAAATTAAAAAAAAAACAAAAAAATAATTTTTATCTTTATGATCATACATAATTTTGGACATTTATTTTTTAAAGATTATTTTTTTCAAATGTTGGCTGTAACTACGGCTAACATGGTTTATTCAAAAGTTCTAATTTTTGATGACGCGTTCAAGCATTTTGATTGGTATTTGGAAAATGACGGAAGTAATATGGTCTCTAATTCCCCAATTGTAGTCGGCTTATCTATGTAGACTTTGGACTATACGTAGTTCTAAAAGATAAAGTCTAGAGATGCAATATTTCCTGATCTAGGCGGCTAATTCACCGGTCCGAGGCGTGAAATTAACTGTTCACCAAATTGTTGTCGTAATAAAGCCATGGTTTTATGGCTTATGTGGCAAGTAGCGCCGTTTTGTTAGAACCAAATGTTGTCGAGTTTACCGGTTTTAATTTTAGGCAGCAAATAGTCTGTTATTATTGTGCGATGGCGGGCGCCATTTATAGTTGCGTTCCGGCCGACCTTATTTTTAAAGAAATGTTGCACCAGCCTATAAACCACAGCAAACCGTTGTTTTGTTTGAATGTAATGGCATTGAATCTCTTTTGATTGCTCTTTAGCTCAAATACGGCAATTTTGCCTATTTGGAGAGCTTGCGTCAAAAAAATGCTAGAGTTTTGGAAGCTTGCTATTTTGAGGTTGGATTCTATTTCAACCATGAAAAGCCAGCCTAGAGGCAGCAGGTCTGCCGTCGGGACACCTGGCGCTGAGACGCTCTCAAAGATGTAAAATTAATTAGCACCTCCAAATTGTTTTCGGAAAGCTCAAAATTTGTATATCATTAGTAAATCTAATCTTAAACAGAAATCCACAGTAAGACAGCAAAATAACGGGACGTGTGGAGTCAGCGCTACACTTAACATGTCAAAAAAATTATGTTAGCGCAAATGTTTTCTCAAGGCTCAAATATTGTCAAAGTATTAATTTATTGTATAAAAATTACAAAACTATCAGTCAGACACATTTTTGTTGGGACTTTGTCAGTCAGCAGTTGCTAGATGCAAAGATAGTAAGTGAGCGCAATTTACGGCAACGTGCTCTTGCTAAATTAATTAATTGGAGATTGCGCTTATGTGCTGTCTTTACTTCTAGCGACTGCTTAGTGAATGTATAGTAACATTTACTCTAGCTTAAAGTCGATTATTGCAACTTGCTAGTCGCAACTTACAACTCGCTTTCTACGTGTTTCTACCTTAAGCGCTTATATTATAAGCAATAATCGCGCTTGTTTGTCAGCATTCTACGTGTTCGTAGAGAGACAATTCCTATGTCATGCTGATTTGATGAAGTGATGTTAAAATTTATTTGTTTGTGGCAGTATAGCGGCTTTTGAACCAGCAATGACTTATTGATACGGCTTTTATTGTAGAAAGGATATGCATGGTGGGATAGCCAACTTTTTATTAGAGTAATGTACTTGTTTGCTTTTTTTCTTATTTTATTTAATAGTATTTATTTTCTATGGTACAGTTAAGCCCTTTGTTGTTGCTCTCTTGGGTGGAGGGAGAGTAGTATTTGTTTTTATGGTACTACTTAATGTTTGTTTTGGACTAACAGTTTGTTTAGATGTAGCCGTAAAAATATTCCAGGACTGCAATGCTGCTGATAGTGATGTTTTTTTGGCTATCTTGGTCATGGTTGCAGTCACTATATGTTGTTATAATTGAAGCCGGAAACTGTATTGGCAAACGGTCTTTTGTTGACGGTATGTTTACAAGTTGGATTGAAATGTTTTGTTTTGTAACTTGTTGTGAGTTGCGTTATTTTAGATTGATTTCTACGCTGTGAGCTTGATCACCAAATGTCGATGATGGGTACCATGACTAAGCCATCTTTCGAGATGTACCAAACAAAATTATCAACGACTTTTGGTAGTACAGGATGGAAATTTATTTTTTGATATGAAGTAGAGTTAGTGAGGGCTATAGAGTGGTGGGAATGAACTTGTTGGAAAGGACGGTAAGTATGTGCTTTTGCTTCTTTCAGTTCAAAAATGCTTTGGTTGAGTGCGCAGCGCAATTTTACCGTAGTTTTTTTACGGTCTTTATGGTGTGTTTTTGATTGGAATTTGATTTTATTGTAAGTGCTTTTAAGGAAACGAGGAATGTGTCCAAAAGAAGGAAGGGAGTTTTAACGACCGTTACAACATGTGAAAATTTTCCAGATTTTAATTGATTTTTGTTTTCTAAAAACTCCACTAACATGACCTTCTGCTCTGGAGAGATATTTGCAGCCCGTTTTGGTTTATCCATATTTATTACTTTAAACTTTAACTTATACGTCTTATCCCATCTGACAGCTACAAAGGTTTTTTTATTTACTTTTGCTTTGTTTTACAGTGATGCTACATATTCCATACGAACAACATAATTTCAATTCCGAGTACCGTTCAAAAATACGTTTATTTTTTCTCATGTGAATTTTTCCATTTGAATTGATTCATATACGGTAGTATTCACATGAATTCGAGAATAGCACATCTGGTACACTTTACCTAATGATTCACCCGTGTATTTTTCTGACGACGCACAACTCTACCTTAGTGGCTGTATTCATAAAGAGAATATGCAGTATTGGAGTGAAACAAATCTTGCGTAACAGATTATTTTTTGGATGGCTGATCTTCCTTAAAGAAAACGTAAACTCGCCTCAGCGTTTTACTAATTTAGCTCTGTGAGGTTATTATAATGGGTTTTACTTTAGATAAAGAGTGCGTTAAGTCAAACTGTTATAGTATTGTTGTTCAGTAATGTTTGACATTTTATCATGGAATAAATCGTCTACAAATTATACAGCTGTATTACAAAAATCCGCGTTCAATAAGGAAACTGTTTTACGCAAATTCGCTATACCATTGAAAAATTTGAAACTTAATAATCATTATTAGATAATACGCGACCAAATAGATCACATCCAGCACATAATGAAGAAAATATAGCAGTTTTAGCTGAGAATGTACGCAATGACGGTGATGAATTGATTTTGAACCATTCTTAACAGTTTGGCTTGTCGTATGGAACAACTTGGCATATTTTACGTAAGAGTCTTTGTTTACAAGCATACAAAATTTAATTCATGCAAGAATTGAAGCAGCCCTGCCTTCCAAATCGTTTGCAGGCTTTAGGCTCTTGAAAAACTTCAAGTAGATTTAGTGTTTTTGATCAAAATTTAGTTCAGCGATGAGGCCTATTTTTGGCATAATGGCTACGTCAATAGGCAACATTTTCGTATTTGAGCTGAAGAGCAGCAAGAAGAGATTCAAGAGTTGCTACTACATTCAAACAACACAACAGTTTGGTATGGTTTATGGGCTGGTGCAACATTTTTTTTTAAATAAGGCCGGCCGGAACGTAACTGTAAATGGCGCCCATTATCGCACAATGACAACAGACTATTTGCTGCCTAAAATTAAAACCGGTAATCTCAACGACATTTGGTTCTAACAAAACGGTGTTACTTGCCACATAGCCTCTCAAACCATGGCTTTATTGCGAGCACGATTCAGTGATCAGTTAATTTCACGCCTCCGACCGGTGAATGGCTGCCTAGATCATGTTATATTGCACCTCCACACTTTTTCATTTGAAACTATCTTTTTCATTTGAAACTATGTATAGTCTTAAGTCTACATGTATAAGCGGACTACGATTGGGGAATTGGAAACCAATATTACTTTCATCATTTACTAAATATCATACAAAATGCTTGAACGCGTAATCGAAAATTGAAAATTTTGAATTGGCTATGTTTCAACAAGCTAACATTTGAAAAAGTACAAAATGGTTCTTTTATATGATCATAAAGATTACCCGATAAAAAGATTTTTTAGTTTTTTTTTTTTAGTTTTTAAAAGATGAACCTCTAAATGCATCACATATCAAATTCTTGGTTTATAATGAAGTCTATTGATTCTGGAAGATCTACAGATGAACATTTACAGTCAGTCACCAAAGTCTACATATACCCCTCAAAAATTCGATAAATTTTATATAGAAAAACATTTGTTTATTAAAATATTTTATACTACTTTCTACAAACTACATGTAATGAAAATCAATATATCTATTTGTTAGGTTTATCATAATTATGGTATTTTTGTTTTTCAGCTCTGATGAAGATTAATTTGAAACCAGTAATTCAATTGTTTAATAATACTGGACTTTAAAATTAATTTACTAAGTCTCTAATAACGGACTGTTGGTTTGTATGGTTCAATGTCATGTGGTATGAAGCCGACAATTGTGGTCGTCTCTTTGTGCGAATTTTCTGTGCATGTATTGGCCATGCGGTGTGGTTGACATTACCAGAATTAGACCTGGTATCAGGAAACTGCTGTCGACAGCGGTGGGCCGTAGGCGGAATTCCGGCCTACATTGTCTGTGCAATTCTAATTTACTTAACCATAGGAGGGAAATCTTTTTGACTTTGATATCGGATTTGCTCTTTGAAGTAGAGTGTCTACCCACTAAAACTTATCTAATTGCTAATTGATGTACTGCTATAGATTTAGATGTGGTTTGCTTCTTAAAATGTAGTATGTTAGGGTTTCATTACTGACAGAAGAGTTGCCTGAGACGCAGTGATTTGTTTAACAGTTTATGCGATTTTTGAATTAGTACGTGATGTAGGAGCTGGCTGAGTTTTACTGTTTTGGTTTATTTGACTTGAAAAGAAGCTGTGTGCGCTTGCTTGTATAGACCGCAAGTGGCTGACGTGTTTGCGTAATTTGAGCACTTTAAAGAATAAAAATTAAAGCACTTTGATGCCGTGTGTTTGAAACGACGTTTTGTCTACTCAGTTATAGATGTTAGGTTGATACCAACAAACTTAGAGATGTTGAAACACTTTTTTTTTTTTTACCGGAACTTGCAAGCTGTACGTACGTAAAGCACCGAATATTTGATTTTCTGGGATTTGTATTCTAATTAAATTGTAAAGAAAACGTTGAATCTAAGCGATTTAAGCTTTACCATCCTCACGAATTGCGCATAAGCGGTTTGCTGTCTTTAATTAGCTTGTTCTACTTGGTGAATATGTTTTTTTTTTTATTACAAATTTTAGTTGCGTATAAATATTATTGCTATTTATACGCAACTAAAATTTAGATTAGAAGGCTGGACGATTATTAGCAATCATTCTGCTTTAAGGGGACTTGATTGTCTCATACGAAGGTTTTGTGGTTTTGAGCTGCTGTAGGACCTATATCTTTAGTTTTTAAGGTTGCTTATTATTGGTTTAATTATCGAAATGGTGCCCTTTTTATTAGTTGATTTGGACTTTTTTGTTTTATCTAAATATTAGAAGACTTATTTGCATTAATAGCTACTTTAATAGGGTCGGTGATTTATATAAATTGACGAATTCTTAATCCGTGGAGTTTTTTAGGTCTTGGTTATTACGTGGTTGGAGGTTTTCACCTGTGTACATAAAGGTGGAATTAGTACTGATTTTGCATCTCGCGTACTTGTATTTTGTTTTAGCATGAAGTCTAGCTGAAAAGATTGAGTCCGGCAGCGACCTGAAGAGGTCTTAGTCAGCATTAAATGACGGTTGCGGCTTCTGAATAAGTGGTTCTGAGAAATTAAGCAGGAAAGGTTGGATGTCAACTACATGATCGTTGAGGATTTTTAAGCGTTGTCTTTAATCCAGTGGCAGTTTTTTCTTGCTGCGACGATTACTTTCTTTGTTACGATTTATTTTGGAGTAAATCTTTTTGCTTTTTCTGCTGCTGTAAATGCTTTGAACCGTTTTTTTAAGCGTTTTAGGTGCTTGATGCCCTGAAGTTTGCTCCTAGCAAACAAAGCGACAGATATTATTATTTTTTCCTGTTTCTGTGGAATTCTCGGCGCAATAAAGATCCGTAGATTCTTCTTCAGCTTGCCATATTGACGTTTTACCAGGTTGGCTTAAGGATGGTAGATGGCAGTGGTTTGGGGAAAAGATTTTTACTTCTGGCAGGAAATTGTGAAATTATGGCCTGAGAACTACAGTCTGTTGTCATGTCTGTTAGCATGTCTGCTTACTGGTGGCGGTCAATCCTGGAAATGTCTTGGTTCACTGAGCGCACATGTTTATTATTGTCAGCGCAAAGTCGGTTGGGGTGCAGCTGGGCTTTCTTTTGCTTTTTTTTTAGGGTGGCGCAGATAAGGCATTTCTAAACAAACATTAAGACATCTCTCATGATGTTTGTTCAGTAGTACGCTTTCCGGATGATTTTGATGGGTGATATCTTGTTTGGGGTGTTTTGCGGTTTTGCATGATTAACTTTTTTTTGACAACAACTCCGTTTACGTGGTATTCACTGTTAAGATTGACTGAATATTTGCGTTCGAGTAGCAGCTTGTTGAAGCGGGTGAGATGTTTTTTCTGTACTGGCGAGTAGTGTTTCTATGCCTTGCGGTAACGCTATTTGGTTAATACTCTCGTTGTTTCCATCGGTTCTCTATTTGTCGGGAGAGGGCGTTGGGAAAGTAGTTTGTCTTCCAGGGATGTGTTCTTGTTGATATTGGTTGAGGCTATCCCTCTTCTGTTTTTACGACTTCTTTGTAGAGAACTGTTTCTTGATTCAGGTAGCTGGCATTTGTTTGCAGCACAACCTTTAGGCCTTGTCTTGGTTGGTTGTCGGTCAAAGACTGCTTTCACTTCTGTAAAAGCTTGGTTGGTTTTTTTATCTCATCGGAATGATTTACTCTTTTACTGTAGGTCGGTGAGAGGGGAGCGATGTCTGCAAACTTTAGATCATACTCAAGCAAATAGATGCAGAGGTTATTGGGTGCTGAAAGGTTTATTGCTTTCAGCGCTGACCTGATGGTTCAGGTATTGAATTTTGGGCTGAGTAAAGTTGCTATTTTTAGTACTCGGCCTAGGCAACTTGGCTAAAGTAGGAAAGAAGGCAGTCAGCAGCTTTTGTAACTTCTGTTGGTACGTAAAGCCGATTTTTGGTACTACAGTTTTGGGGTTGGTTAGTTGGGCAATGTTTTGATCTAATAGCTGTCGATGGGGTCAATTGGTTTAGCAGCTGAGCTTGCTTTTCCCACGGTCGGAAATCTCATCGACGTTTTTGTTGATTGATTAGTCATTTTACCTGGAATGTTTATTTTAAAAATAGAAAAGAAATTGGTTTTTTGGATGTTTTACACAAAAGTGCAAAATTTTGAGAATTTCCTTTTGGGCAATAGTCTTTGCAACAACAAATGTCACACGTTTTGCCTTTTTAAACAACAAATGCCACACGTTTTCCCTTTCTATTTTTCGAGTGGGAGTTATTTATCTGATTATAATAACCGCATTAGTAAGGAAACGTTTTTAAAGAAACCCTTGATATTACCACTTATTATTTTGATAAACATTTATGCGGTTTTCGAAACTCATTCTTAGTTTTCACTAAACTACTTAAATCACAATCATTAAGATGAACATGGAGACGTATTTGACTGTAACGACGTTACTTGAGTAAAATAGTAACATGATATCATACAGTAAAATAAAATTAATTTGTTTTTTGGGTATATTAGCTTCAATTTAATTGCAATTTAATATGACAGAGTTTGTTAAAATAATTTATAAGTAATACAAAACATTAATTGATAAAATAACTACATCAATCTACTAACTATAAACGAGTAAATAGCATTATAAAATACCAAGTAGAGTTAAGTACTATGCTTCTATTGATTATGAATTTGAAATCATTAAATAAAAAAATAATATATGCAGATTATTATCATACCTGCGACACAGCGACATATATTTCCGTAAAATCTTTATCTGGATATAAAATGTTTTCTCATTGTTTTATAAATCTTTCGTATACATTTATGTATAAACGAAATCAATTTAATCTTATTTATTCAATACAAGCGGAAAATACTACAAGTAAACAGGATGGGTATCAATTTCAAATTCAAGAGAATCGTCGCTGCATAAACTACCTGCACTGTCGAGAAAAATGTATGAAATTCTAATATAGAACTGAATTAAAGATACAATTGGCAATATTTCCAACCCCTCCGGTTTCATGATTATACATTTTAAATTATTGCACGATTTATATGTCTGCTAACAACAATAATACTTGTTTGTTTTTTCGTCTTGAAAAAAAGAATGAAACAAATTCCATTACGCGCTTGTCACAAGATATTACAGAAAAAAAAAGTGCGGAGATATAAAACCGGATTATTCTTTTCATAAATTGCAAAAATATAGCAGACTATTCATATATTATTTTATTTTCAAGGTAGTTTTTCTTAGCAAATTTCAATTGATATTTAAGTAGAAGTAAATAACTTATGAGACAGAATTTCATTACATGTTTGCTTGTCTTGTTGGAATATAATTTAAGTTTGTAAAAGTTTTGTAGGCAACATGTAAAGTTAAAATTAAATCTATTTCTTTTTCAATATGTTGCATAATAAATAATATCAACGTATGTTTTTTTGTGTATATTGTACACCTGTCTCTAGTCATGATAAGATAACGTAACACAATATGCAAGGAATTCCAGTTAAAAAGTTTCAGTTCCACCCACAGTAATTCAAAATGCAGATAGAAAAATACTTTGCATAAAATTGCAATCATTTATTTTATTGAAATGATTAATTGTTTTGCTTATGGGATTCAAATAAATGTTAAAAAATGATATTGTCTACTAGATTTAAAGATTTATCTATTTTTATATTTATATTTAGACTTTATTGTCAATACAATTGATTATTTACTACAATAATAATACTGTCTTATATTTTTTTTAGTTTTAAACTATGGTTTAATTATAATATTTTGGTTTCTACGCCGTTATTGATGGTTGCCAAATATCGGACCTGTATTAATTTTGATAGGATCTAATGCAATACCGGTTGCAGATAATTGTAGTTTTTTTCTGACTGTGTTTTAAGAAACTTTTTTTAAGTAAGAAAACACGTGTCTTTCTACAGGCAATCAATCCACAAATTCCGGTATCATCACTTGCATTAAATACAAATTTAGATCATTAAATGAATTTTGACTTAGTTGGTTGGCGATTTTTTTACATAATTCAACGAAGATAATATTTTGACTATATTTTATTGAGGGCTGGTAAACTATTCAAGTAAGTGATTGGCTCTACCGTACTGTAGTATGAAAAAAATATGAAACTTATTTCATTAGAAAATCAGCATTAACTTTAGTGTGATCGTTAGATTGAGTTTGAATAAATTATTAATTTACATCTTATTTTTTATATAATTTACATCATCAAATGTCTTACAAAGCACACTGACGAGGTTTGTAGAATTGAAACAATTATCTCTGCGTGACCTTTGGCAGCTTTGATTTTTAGATTGAGATTGAATAAATTATCATTTTTTTAATTTACGAAACAAGAAAAGTTTTACCAATAGTATATTGAAGGTTTTTATCAAGATAACCGCCAAAGATTTGGCTGTCTCTTTTGATTAGTAGATATTTAGTGGTTTTAATACAATTTTACTAGTTTATACGCTAAATAAGGAGAGCGTGGCGCAGTAGTCTAGGCATCCGACTGCTGCACCAAAGATCGTGGTTTTAAACTTTACAACTGAAATCATTTCAAATGGTAAAGCTCTATTACCAGCGACTCTTCACGAGGGGTAGCGGAGGCGGTGTAGTTCCGAGGTTTGATGCGGCTAGAGTTAGTGCATTTTATAAACAAATTAACGTTAGTTTCACAAACGCACTCACCTAGGATGCTTTTTCTACAAACACGCTCACACAGAGCGTTATCATTACACACGCACTTATCCAAAGTGTTGCTAGTGATGGAGCGTAAAACTACTATAGTGCTCATACAGAAGGTTACTCTTGGCAGGGTTTGCAAGAATATAGAGGCAAACTTCTGTGCAGATTGTTAGTTCCGAATGTGAGTTGGACATGGCGGTGTCATCTCACGGCGGGCTTGTCGATGGAGGAGATGTCGGAGAAGTTTTCATCGCGATTGTTGTTTGGGGTTCTAAGAAGTTTAAGGTGGACTGTGACCGACGACGGTGTTTTTGTCGCTGGTCACTGACTTTTTCCATCCGGGTTATGGAATTTGAAAACGGCAACTATTGTACTGTTGGGTCGTTTGCTATTCTTAGGGCGGTTTGCTTGAGATGGGCGTGGTTACGTGTAAGCCGCGCTTGTAGCAATTCCCCTTACTTTGAAGAATTAAATTTAATGCGCGACGTTTACCCAGGAAGATGTTATGTTGATTGCCTTTTCTTTTGCGCATGTCCAAGACGCAGAACACAATTCACGCAAACTTGACGCACTGCGGCAAGTTTTTTGAGAGCACGGTAGCGGCATGGGGTAGGCCAATGTTTTGTCCGACTATGTTTGCGAGGTTTGATGATAGCTTGGCGCAACCTGCGCTTTTTTATTAGTAGGAGTTTCCTTTGTAGAATGTTTAGATCTACAGTATTCGCTGTGTGTAGCAACGGAGACAATGTTTGCGGAGCTGAGGGCATTGCCGGATTTAGCGTCTTGTTTTTTTCTGTCTGGTGTGCCTCTTTGACGTGGAAATTCTACTCTATGAGCGAACGGTTGGAGACGGTGTAGCTTTGGTCTTTACGTGTTACAGCTTATTTGATAGGGCCACGCTATGGCCAGCTTCTTTTTTGGTCCCGTTTGGGAGGGTGACTTTAGTTGCAAAACTATTTTGGTAAGGAGGTTAAGGATATTATACTTGCTTGCACTAGGGTCTAAACTAGTATTTAGGATGTTTTCGTGATCTTTTCCGGGGTGCAGGAGGCAGTTTGGAAGATTCAAACGAGTTACTTTGAATGAAGATGCCGGAAGGCGTGTTAATAACAGCATTTGCGGACGACATCGCAGTAGTAGGTAAAGACGTAGAAATAAAAGTACTAAAAGGAAGACTAGAGCTGGCAATTGATATGATACACATATGGATGAGAAGTAAGGGTTTAAAAGTAGCAACACAAAAAACAGAGGCGGCATGGCTATCGACTAAGAGGAATAATTGAGGAACAGGTATGATACAGTTGGGAGATCATGTGATAACCATAGGAAAAAAAATCAAATACCTCGGAGTGACACTTGAAGCAAAAGGATGGAATGAACAGGTTAAGGAAGCGGTCATGGAAACAAAAGAAATGGAGAGAAAACTTGGTAGACTTATGCCAAACAACGGAGGCCCAAGAGAAGAAAGCAGAAGGTTAATAGCAACGGCAGTAAGAAGCAAGCAAATTGCTGAATGCCGCAGAAACATGGGGAGAAGCTATGAAAAAAAAAAACAAAAATGAAGTAAGAGGAGATACGAGAACAAGCTTGCTAAGGATTAGTAGAGCTTGCAGAACATTGTCACAAGAGGCAGTAGAGGTAATTGCGGCAACACCTCTCGCGGATATGATGGTGGAGGAAAGAATAGAAATAAAAAAAATGTAAAAGAAAAAACAAGTAAATAAGATGCAAATATAGTAGCAAGAGAGAAGACTATAGGAAGATGGCAGAGACAATGGAACCGAGGAGAATAGGGGAAATGGACGAGAGAACTAGTCCCGGAGATAAAAGAATGGGTAAAGAAACCCGAGACGTGCTATTATACAACACAAATACTGATCGGGCACGGAGCATTTGGAAAATTTTTGCAAAAAATAAAAAAAATGAAAGATGAAAGATGAAGAAAGGTGTATATTTTGTCAGAAAGAAACACACGATAACGCAGAACACACTCTCGTAGAATGCGAGGCTTGGGAGAATGATAAAAAATCTAGAAAATATACTAGAAAGGGAAGTGGATAAAACAACATTTATTAACAAATGCTTAAAAGATGAAAATAAATGGAGGGCGCAAAGAAACTTTTCAACTAGTGTAATAAAAAAATTTGAAAAAACTCACAAACTAAAATCCATAGAAGAGAAAGGAAAGAGACGCTAAATGGAAACAAAAAAACAGAGAAAAAGATCAAAAAGAAAGAAATAAGAAGAGACATTTATGCTTACCAAAAACAGAAGAAAAAAGAACATTTACAGAGACTACGATATCAAACAATATTGCAGAGATGAGGAGAAGGAGGAAAGAAAAATTGAAGGAAAGCAGAATAACAGAAATAACAAGGCAAATACCAAATGATAAATATGCTATCTCGAGATTGACTGAGAAAGCAATCTTTTAGATAGTCAGAATATAAGAAAAAGCAGGAGGCAGTTTGAAACTGTTGGTGTATTGAGTTGCCGGTTGGTAAAAAGTATTGTTCTGCGTTTTAGAGCACGTTGGGATGGCATTAGAAGCCGGAGAGTTTTTGGATCGTGTGGAGCATGTACTTCAGTTGTTGCGCAGTGGCTTTGCCGGTACAGCCAGTCCATCCAGGTGCCGAGGAGTTGCAGGTTGGTCGTTTGAAGGTCGTGGTTTAGATTTCACAAAGATTTTTATTGACTCTGCTTGTTCTTTCGGGTGGTCGGTAACCGGACGTGAGTTTTTCACAATTGTGTCGTGGCTCAGTTGTGCGATAGTTGGTGTGGAATTTGCAGGATTGTCTTGGATTACAGTCGAGCTTTAGTTGACAGAGTTTTTGACTCTGCTTGGGTTTATACAGGAGCACAGGGGGTGCAGCTTTCAGGTGGATAGTTAAGTATGTGATTGAAATACGTAATGTTTTTTATGAGGTTGTATTTATCTTTGGTCGTGTTATTGGCCAGGTAGTTATACCACTTTGTTGTTTAGGTACGATTTAATTTGAGAAACTGCAGTTCAGCAACGCGGAGGTGTTTCCGAGGCTTTGTTGATTTTGCCTTCTGGGGTAGCTTTTTTGTGTTTAGTAGTTTCTTTGATTTATTTAGGTGCAAGGAAACTCAAAGCACCATACTTTTGGTTAGCTTTGCTGGGGCGCCATCTGTTACCGGCTTCTCTCTACGAGGGGTAGCAAAGGCGACCATTTCAAATTCGATTTGATTTTTGGGAAGAGGTCCAATTGGAATGATGTAATAAATCTATTTTATAATGATTTAGCTATGGCCAAGAATATAGAGTGCAAGCCCCTGTGCAGAATGTTGGTGCCCCGAATGTAGAATGGACGGGGTTGTCCTACGGCGGGCCCGTCGCTAAAGGAGATGTTGGATCCTCAATCCACATGTTTTGAAGTTTATGTGGCTTGTATTTGGGATCAAACACCAAAAAAAGTTTCAGTTTACAAAACAGATGATTAGGCCGCATGCTTCACGCTTATTACGAGTTGGCCGGACAGATTAGTTAAAGCAAAGTTAAAGATAATTGGTTCAATCTTTAACTTTGTCACTATACTGGGTTTGAAAGCAACTTTGGTCTTTGCGCGCCTGTTAGTTTAAATGGATGAGTAGCGAAAGTTTTACAAGTTTTTGTAACTCTTTCATAAAATCTGATTTTCCAAGGCTTTACCAAATTAAGCTATCTGGTTAAACCTTACGCAATTTTATTTTGTACCACGAAGATAGTTAACCGCGTAACTATCAATGCACGTTTTAGTCAAACCAAGTAGGCCCTAGTACGATTTTTTTATCAACTTTCTTTTCAATTAATAGTTAGCGTTTTAAAGTTTAGCACTGGTTTGACCGGTTCATCATGTACTGCAAGTTTCAAGAGTCACACGGACTACTGATATTGGCCAGGTTTCTTACATTATTGCAGCTTTTTTGAAAAGGATTTAGGTAGAGCGCATTGTTTCATCAGTCTACCTTGTTGGTGCCTCAGATTGGGAATAAAATTGATTAATTTTATAATATTTTTTTCTTTTACTTACACTGTACTTAGTGGAAACACTCTATCGATACATCCTTGCACACGGTAAAAATAGCACGTTGTAGCATGTCTTCTAAAGAATCTACTGAGACACTACAAAAAACTCGAGAGTGCATGTTTTTGGGGATTATGTGTTTCTTATGCGATTGTCCTTACCTTTGGATCTTTGACGTATTTTAAAATAATGTTTTTCAAAACACGATACTAAATATATTATTTTTTATATTATTTATTATTTTTCTAATTTGTCAGTTAAGTTTTTTTCTTCTTTTAAAACTGGCACTAAATAATACATTAGGTATCATATAGCCATTACGGTATATTACATGAAAATTAAATGTTTGAATGGTGCCAGGCTGAGTTTCAGTCAGATAAAAGGATTTTTTGATATTTTATTCTATTATATTATGTACCAGCCACTAGTGGTCTATGTTCACGTTACATGTTGTGAGCGACCAGTGTGTTATCATGGCATCAAACTTGGATAATTATAATATAATATTTTGTTTAAAGAATATTCATACTACGCCATGATATTAGAAGAAAAGTTGAATGAAGAACTGGGTATGAATAAAATAACTACAGATGGGCAAGCTGGCTTCAGGAAGGAAAGAGGTACCATGGATAAAGTATATGCGTTCCTGTACTTAAAGGAGGCATTTTATTGTGTAGGTCGAGAGAAAGGAATCAGCTAGCATTTAGTAAGAAGAATGAGAAAAAATGATGGTGTTTAGAAAGGAGGGCGAAAGACAAACAACAGCGAGAGCGAGCACATTAAAAGCTATGGTTAGAAATGCAAATAAAGTAGTGGGACAAGTGTGGGAAATAAGTGAAAGAAAGTTTGATTGTATGAGAAAAAAGGGCGTACTTTTGATAGTTACTAGTACGATATTGTACGAGTCAGAAATATGGGAATGGAAGGAACAAGAAAAGTTAGAAACAGTATTATGAAAAAATATTACAACAGAAACTGTAATGCTAGCTAGCAAATTAAAAGGATGAGAGAAACTGAGAGAAAGGTATGGCACGAAATTATGAAAAGAGATAGAGATAGATATATAAAAGCAATAAAGGAGAGTAGGAGTGAAAGGGTCTAGGTACAACGCAAATTATATTATATTATAGAAAGTGAACTACCACAATGTATCAAGAAAGCAAAAGATATAGTAAAGATAATAAAAAGATGGTTGCAAGATTTAGATGTGGTAATGAATGAAAGAGGATTTGAAAGTGTGCAGAATGTACGAAGAGACTAAGGAACTATGGAACATATGTTAAAAGAGTGTAACGAGATGAGAGAAGAGGAGATGAAAAAAACGAGATTTTGAAAGGAGACGGAAAAAGGATAGAATGAATGAAGGAAGTTAAATAACGAAGAAAAGAAGTAGACAAACAAAGAAGAAAAACATTTCAATTGTGTTAATTTAAAAGATTATGGTTTAATATTTTGGAGAATTATAGATATATTTGTAAATATGATGTAACTTTCAAGGCCGAAAGACATGAAATAAATGTATTATATAGTACTATAGCACTCATCTTACCGAGACTAATCTATTATTATATGTATCTGCAAATAATAATGTTTATGTTGAAAACAAAAACTGTAGAAATTGTAATATTTATTTTTTTTATTAAAAAGTTTTTGCGGCCTGCAACATCCAACCCTAAAACCAATATTTAACCGCAATCTGCTTTTATGTTGCGTTTATTGTATAACTCTGATATATAAAAGCCCTATTTCTAAAGTTAACCAATGTTATTGCATCTGTATTTATTTATTTTCATTTTAAAAATACATTATAATATAGCTAAAACGATTTATAATACAAATTTAAAAAGCAACTTTCTTGTTTTTATAACGAATTAGCTTTTGAAAAAGAATACTGTGCTCAACAAGGGGAAAATAACGTATTTATATATAAAAAAAGTTTGTCGCGTGAAATGGATGAGGCCAATTTCGCTTATTGCATACTTGGGATATATATACAGTCATTTTGAACACTTGTTATATTTCCTTGTCGGATTTTAGAATGTTTTTTTTGCGTGTATTTATTTTCATTCGCACATTTTTTTAATATCGTGTGAGGTTGAATTGTTAGTTTTATTTTTATTCCGTCGATATTGCCATATGGAAATACGCGATTTCAACCACCACTCGACATTTTCTGTGTAAATTGGAAATTTGAATTTTTCAATATTATAAATGGAATGTGTTCAAAGTATACATTTAAATTTATAAAGACATTTTGCATATAATAATAATCATGGAAAGTAGTTTAAATAAAGTAAATAAAAATTATTTGAATAATTGTAAACATTTAAAAACAATTCAATGAGTACAGTTTATTGAGTATGTGTTTATTTCATGGTCGTATGGAGATCACCGAATTCCGTGCTGTCGCAGCACATTGCGTTGAAAGAAGTGTGTTTAGTTCAGTTCAGTGGTATGTCTTGAAAGAGGCAGAATAAATAGTGGAGATTTAAATATTTTATTAAATGCAAAACTATAAACGATTTGCCAGAAGCGAAAAAACTTTAATAAAAGGAAATAAATTGCAAAAAAAATAAGTTGTTATTAGCAATATAATATAGAAAATTAATGACAAAGATAGGGACAAAGGAATTTTATAGAATTGGGATAAGAGAACGATGAAAGGCGTCAAACAAATGAGGTGCAGAGATAGCTAATGATAAATGAAAAGAAACGTGAAAAAAAGTTTTTTTTTTTAAAACCTCATACGTAACAAGCAAGTGTTGTGACAACAAGCTACAAACAAAAAGTTCTGATCAAAACATTTATCCACCGCATATACTTTTATTGCACCTTTAAGAGACTGTGCCAGCAATAAACATTGCTGATGCCATCAATGGCATACAGGCCCTTAAATTAAATTAGTTCAGTAAAATATTGATCAAGATTTAGTAAATACGATTAAGGCAAATAGCTTTGATGAAGAGTTGTATATTCTGGATTTCCATAAATAATTTGATGCTTGGTTTGAATCAAAAGTTGGTCATATTGGATTAGTCGTGTTCTTTTACAATTTCATTCTGGAATGCCGATGGAATTTATCATAATAGACATGAGTTTTCTGTATTTCTAATCGAATATAAAGTTGATGTCATGTTTTTAAGTGAAAATAACTAACTAAAGGCTGAATTCGAGCGATTTATTTGCATAGATCTGCGACTTTAAGAAACCCTACAAGAAAAAATCTAGCGGAGTCAAATAGCATGACCTTGGTGGCCAATTCACATCACCCCTGCGAGAAATAACCTTACCCTCAAAACGTTCATGCAGAATGTCAATTGTGGCGTCCGCTTGTGGCACGTGGCGACGTCCTGCTGCAACCACATGTTGTCTAGGTCTATATGGTTTAATTTGAGTAATAAGAAATTGGTTATCATCGTTTTTCAGCGCTCGTCGTTGGCGGTGACCGCTTCACCAACGTCGTTTTCGAAAAAGTACGGACTAATGACGCCGCTAACCCAAAATCCACACCAAACGGTAACTTTTTGAGGATGCATTATTACCTGGAGAACCTTGTGTGGGTTGGTGTTGTTCCATTTACGCAATTTTGTTTGTTAACATAGGCATTCATCCAAAAATGCGCCTTTTCGCTAAAGATGATTTTTCTAGCAAAATTGGGGTTCTCTTCCAAACGATTCGAAGCCCAGTCAGCAAACAAACAGCGTTGTCTATGGTTATGAACTTTGAGCTTCTGGGTCAATTGGATCTTGTAGGCCCAAGTCCCAACGCAAAATTTGCCAAATTGAAGTCTGCGAAAGCCCGAGTTCCTGTGCACGGCAAGGAATCGACTGCTTCGGGTTCTGCTGTACACTTTTTACGGATCGCGGCGATGTTTTATTATTTGAAAGTGCTGTTCAGTTGTGTAACTTGCCATAAGTAACTGAACAATAAACAAAAGATTTGATAGATGTCACAAAAACAAAATGGCCGCCATGGACCGCCAAAATCTACCCGCGCCAACTAAAAAATCTATTACTTCACCGTTGCTTTAATTTTAGCAACTACTTCTGCAGTTGAATTGACTATGAGGTGGAACAGGGATCTTTATAGTATACATACTACACAATGACTTGGATGCACTATTGTCAGATCAAATGTCAATCATCAAAGCTGATGATCTCAATGCTAAGTACTTAGCCTGGTACAGCAGAGGCAGAGCATAAGATGGTTATGTAGCCCGTCACTGCCTAACTGTTCTAGGATCTGACGATCCAACATGCTACAGTCCTAATGGTACTCGAGGGTCGATATATTTATTCTGAAAAACGTATCAAATGTACGGCGAACAACGACCTAAACTCGGATCATTTATTTGTTTTAATGGAATACTTTTTGATAGAAACAGAATTGTCCGCAAGACAAACTGGCTCATCATTGAAACAATTGAAAATTTGGAACCTGACATCAAAATCGTTACAAACACTGATGACTTTCATATCACATCACTTTAAGTCACAATAACCCTCTGGGATTGCTTCGATCAATTGAAGATTTGATCAGGGAAAAGAAGTTAACCAAATTTAAATGGAAATTTACTTAAGATCCGGCCGGTAAGTGTTTTCTGAAATTATAACAGTCTGAATACAAAGAGCTATCAGCAAAGACAAAAACTTTTGTTGGCAAACTAAGTTGGTATCTATCTCTTATGTGGAAACTTAGTAAAATACTCCGTAATAATGAGCCTATATCAACTATGCATGGTAAAAATGCCTTGGTATTTACTACTTTAGATAAAGAAGATGTGCTGGTAGACAGTCTAGAGATGCAACGTTTCACAGACAATCAGGATGCATATCTTAATCACGTGGAGAGTATTCATTTAATTGATCTTAAGTTATGCACCAAAAAAGTTGTAAATTATGTTACTTTCCCGAACCATGAAAACATTCTCACGCTGTCAGCTTTTCTAAAACAGAAAAAGATTGCAGGTTTTTTCAGAATTATCAACCAATAAGTCTCTTAAGAACAATTGGCAAGGTAACTGAAAAAATTATTTTGGATCAGTCACAGATGCACACGGACGAGCACAATGTTCTACCGGTGCACCAGTTTGGGTTTTGACCAGAACGTTTGACGTGCTAACTAACAATTTCTAAAGGTGGCAGACCAAATCATTGTTGGATTGTTGGACACAAAAAAGTGATTTTTGCGTTTTTTTTTTTTGAGAAAACATTTGATAAAAGTCTGGCATAAAGGGCTCATATACAAACTTATCAGGTACTACTCCACTAAGCTGGTAAAATTATATGTCTCCTACACAGCAGGGGTGCTCCAAGGGTCACTCCTTTCACAGTTTTTGTTTTTCAATATACACTGGCGAGGAAAAAATAGAGCTTTCTTTAAAATTATGACTTGGAATTTTTTATTTTAATTTTATATTAAAAAACTGCAAACAATTGTACTGTGTTGTGCACACTAAATTAAAAATTCAATGTTGAATCGTAAAACATATTTATTGTTTTTATTGCGTATTTTGGAAATTTTACAAATTTACAGTTCAGACAAGTTTTTGTTCCTGGACTAATATTGAACAAAAAATATGAAAAAAAAACTTATTACTAATAACGAGTAATAAGAAGGCCACCGCGGAGAAGAAGTTCGCTCCGGCCAAGGCCAAGAAGGCCGAATCCGCCGCCGCCGCGTCGCCCAAGAAGTCCCCGGCCAAGCCGAAGGCGGCCAAGTCGCCGTCGAAGGCGAAGAAGGGCGGACCCACCAAGAAACCCAAGGCGCCAAAACCGAAACGCGCGAAGCCAGCCGCCTCTCCCAAGAAGTCGGCCCCAAAGAAGAAGTGAACGGCGCGAAGACGATCAACCCGCCCGATTATTGCCGCTGTACGCGGCGCACAAATTGCATTAATGACTGCTTGATGTCGACGAGGAACACTTAAATTCAAGTAACGCTGATACACCTTTTGTACAGCACAAAGGCTTTTACCAACAGTCTTTGCAGTTTTACGTTTTTCTTGCTCATCATTAATCGACGCTATAATTCTTGCTACAACAATAGGGTCTAAAGGCATTATGACTTGTTAAGTATATATAAATCCTTTATTTGCATAAATTACATAATTTTACTTACACATTCTCCCAAATAAGATTAAGAAAAATAAAAAGAAAAAAAAATCTAAATTGTTTATCAGTATCCGATTTAAGTTATATTACTTTAAAATTGAACTGAAATCTATACTTTATTTAAATTATTTGTTATTATTTTTTAAACCGTTTATGTTTTTTACTGTGAAAATCTGTTAAGAATGTATGTTATTACGGTTCTACTTTTACCACTTTTGCGCAATATGTCTTTTATAGACCACCTCCGCACTACCGGCCTTGCCTTCTTCTACTTGACACAACTTACGTATTCTTTTTTCTTTACTTAGTCATAGTTTTGTTCTTCTTTTCATCTTGTGACAATATCGGATTTGTGAGATATTGGGGTAGATTAAATATTATTAGTTTTGTGTAACGTTTACTGTATGTTGGGGTATTAATTTGACTATAATATGTTTGACTATTTTGTTCTCCTAAAGTCTCAATTGTTTCTGTTTTGTGCTTACTTCTCTTTCTTTTCTTCTTTTACACCATAGTTCAGATAATCCTAATTGCTCTAAAAACCTTTTTCCGTCTTCCGTCCATCTATTCTTTTTTGCATTTTTTTGTGTAATTATTCTATGCTGTTCTATTTTTTGTAAAACTAAAATTTTTGATTGAGGAATGTTTTCTTCAAATTTCACTGCTTTTTTTATAGCAGTCACTTGTATGTATATGTTCTGCCTTTTGCATAATTATATATTTTGGCGTGTTTCTATCCAGTTGTATTGTCTATCTAATATATTTGTGTTGAACTTTTTCAATGGATTTCCATTTTTTTTCATGCCCATACTTTGGCACCAAAAGTTAATATGCTTCTCACTATTGTATAAAAAAATAGTTTTCACTTTCCAATACTCCATAACTGACGCATGGCAACCTCCGCTTTTTTTGTAATTTCTGTAATATGTTTTTTATAGCTGTTGTTTTAGTCAAATTAGTACCTAAAATACTTGATTTTGTTTACTACTTCAATTGAATCTGATCCCCAATAAAATTCCTTGGTTTTGTGTCAACATCCTTTTTGAAAAATGACAATTTTTGATTTTTCTGTATTTAACGCCAGTTCCCGTTTTTCTAAATAAAATTTCAATATTTTTATTACTTCTTTCATTTTTTTGACATTTGGTGCTAATAAAACAATATTGTCGGCGTAACTTATTGTTCAAATTTTACCACCTCCATATACATTGCCGCCTCTTGGCTCTTTTTTAAAGTATCTTCTAAGTTTGAAATATATATGTTGAATAATATTGGACTTATAGGACATCCTTGTCTTAAACCTCTTCGTTCTAAACGGCTTATACCTGATTCCATTACTTTCGACTAAAATAATCGTTGTTTTGTATGTTTTCAAATGCTTGTATTAGTTCTAAATCAATATTTTTTTGTCTCAAAGTCTGCATCAGGTAGTTTCTATTTATACTGTCAAAAGCCGATTTAAGTCAATAGCGCGAATGACTTTTGTTGTTTGCTTTCTTTTAGAGTATGCTTTATACAAAAATTTATTGTGAATATGGCGTCACAAACTCCCCGTTTTTCTCTATACCCTATTTGATTGTCTTCTAGAATTAGTTGTCTTTTACTTCTTTTTCTAATTTATTTTTTATAATATAAGCATACTTTTTATAAGATTTATTCATTAAAGTGATTGGCCTATAATTTTCTGCTACATTTTTAGCACCTTTCTTTTGATTATACCCATCTTTTATACCCTCGGTTTACCTTCTTTCCAGATTTTATTCATAATATCCGTTAACTTTTTTTCTACATTAGCGGTTGATCTACATCTACGCAATGCCTCCTTCGGAATATTATCTTCACCAGAAGCTTTTTTTGTTTTAAGTTTTGTTATTTGTTCTTTAATTTCTTTTATTGATATTTCATCTTTATGTGCTACTACTTCTCTTGACTCTTGGGTTGTCTTTGTTTGAGATTCTTGATAGTGCGTTCCGTTTACTGTATTTATAAAGTATTCTCAAAAGGTTTTTGCATCTATTTTGAACGTAGAGTTACTTCTATTTTTGCATGTTTTAATATATTTTTAAAGCTGATCTTTAGTAGTAATGTTTTTAATTTTTTCTTTTTCGGTTCTTTTGAATTCAGTTTTCTTGTTTTGACAAATTCTATTGTATTTTTTTTTCTTTTTTCGGAATCTGTTGATACTGCTTCTATTTCTTCTACTTTGTCTGAGAGCATCTCTCATTCTATATTTTTTTTAACGTTGCTTTGTTTGTCGTGCCTCAGTTCCTCAGTCATACTGTTAGCTATTTCCTTTTTTACAGTTGATTTTTTTATTATTTCTGTTAGTTTCCGTGTAGAATAACGTTTTTGTAAAGTTTGTTTTATAAGTTTCAATTCTTTCAGGACTCCAGATTGTTATTGTTTTGTTTCCTGTATGTTGGCACGTTTGCAATTGATGCTCTTTTCCAACTATTGCAATTTCTAGCGGTTGGTGGTCTGACTCTAATCTTTTTCCTACTTTAAACTTGTTTATTTGTCAAGCACCTTCACCATCAACCAGAACATAATCTATAACTGAGGAACCAGTTGTGTTTATATATGTCCATTCACCACATTCATCGTTTTCCCAGTTTTCATTCAGTATGTTTAAACCGCTATCGTCAATCCAGTTTATTATTTTTTTACATTTTTTGTTGACAAGTTTATCTTTTGTTTTTCTTTGATTCTCCACTTCGTCTTCTGATATTTTGTTAGGACTGTATTCTCCAATTCTTACGTTAAAATCCCCTCCTATTGAAATACAAGTTTTTTTATTCCATTCTTTAATATTTTTTTTAATTTCATTTTTTATTAGATTTATACAGCCTTTATTATAAAATAAGTATATACTCCTCGTATTTCCATTGATTGTCGCTTTTCTATTTGTAAGGAATCGGTACAATCATTTATTTTCTCTTTGCAATTAATAACTTCTTTAATACCTCGACCTTTTTTATTGATTCTTTTAGCAGATGTATGTTTCCATATATAACCGTGTGGAAGATTTCTTGTATACTGGACCAATCTTTATCTTCCGTTCATGTTTCCATTAACTTTTCAATATATTTCCAAATTTTTATTTTTGTTTTTTTAGACAAGCTACATTCCATATACAAACGTTGATGCCCCTTTTTTTGTAGTTTTTATGATATTACGTTGATTCCCTTTGTGATTGTATTTTGTTAGTTTTTTTATTCAAGTTTTTGGGTGATTTCATTAAAATGTTTTCATTCACCTCCCAGTTTTTGTTTCAGTTTTACATTACATTTCCTTTCTTTCTTTCTTCCTTTGCAATAGTTCTTAGATTCTTTTCTATATGTTTGCTTGACAGCTGTCAAAGTTGATCTGTCAAAACAAATAGTTTAGAGAACAATTTAAAAAAAGCGGCACATTTAAAGTGATTACATAATCCCATTCATTTATAAACTCCCTGTATTACAAATAAGAATAAAACTTAAATAGTTACAAAATATAAAAAAAGGAACGTATGGGTGACAAGTGCACGTCGCAGGGTTTTAAAAGAATCTGTAAAAAAATCTACTTTAACTTTGTTGGCGTGCCGCAAAATATAAGTAGATGCAGAGTGCACCGCATAATCAGTGCGTTTGAGCGGTATATGAAATAAATAGTCATTGCGTAAATTAATTGCATCTAATATAGAAATTGTATTCTTTCTATCTGCGGGATTCTGTTTTAATCTTTTATTACTTTTTTTCTGCTCCGTAGAAGTAGTTTTTTTTTCTTCACTTTCTGAACTCATTTTAGTTATTTTTTTAATTACGGTCCAACCTGCAACGTCGCTTCTTTTCCGGACGAATTTTTCTCTTTCTTGCGCTTACGTATTTTCTTAATTTATTGATCAGCTGTTTTAATTACTTGCTGTAATGCGTTTATTTAGACACTGAGCGATATCCCATTCACGAAACAATGTTAATCTGTATTATAATACACTATAAGTAGTACTTTCACTAATTAATTCACTTTTTATCTATTACATTTTATTTTTGTTTACTTAGGTTGAGTGTGTTTCACTGTTACCAAACCTATTTTGGTTTACAATTTGAAACATAAAGTTAAAACAGCAAACATAAAGTTAAAACAAAAATTTCTAAAAAGTTATAATTTTAAAGTGATCTCTATTTTTTGCTCGCCAGTGTATATGTATTAGACATTTAACTAGCCTTTGCGATATCACTGTGCGGTTACATAACGCCACTGATACCCTTGCAAGATGGCTCAACACATGGCTTATCAGAATTAATCTTGAAAAAAGTACAGTTATCTTGTTCTTTAAACAATGAAAAAAATCGCGCACACACAAACTTAGACAAAAAACCAATCCCATAGAAGGAATCGGTCAAATGCCTAAGTTTACACATAAACCGTAAATTGACGTGGTATTTGCACTTGAACAATACGCTTGCAAAAACCAGGCAGTCAGTAAACAGTCTCATGTCTCTTATAGGATGGAGAAGTAAAATGATTCTTAGAAACAAGTTGCTGTTGTACAAAACAACTATCAGACCAGTTGTGCTATATGCTTATCCTATTTGAGGATACTACAAAGGGCACGGAAGAGGATAGAAACATTTCAAAGCAAGGCTTTATGAGCAATCTTCCACATCTAAGGCGTACGTTTGTAATATCCAGATCAGATGCGATCATCAGCAAAAACCGATCTACGTCGTTTCTGTTGCCCTTTCTTAATCTATTATGTTTGTACTAATATTAGGAGATCAGTTTACGGATTGATTCTGGATTTATAAATCTGATAATTTTTGATTGGTTTTGTTCTGGAATTAAGTTAAAAACTATTAATTATGATATTTGGTAACAGGTAATGAAATTAGAATAAAGCAGCAGTTTTTACCTTCCTTTTACTACCCAGCTACAAAAGACTCAATGCAGTTTTAGAGATTTTGTGAGGCTTTTCTCAATTACGATTGTGGACTACCGAACTGTGAACACCCACCCTGAAATGTTGACGTGGTAAACTTTATACGGTTTTTGGGGTTTGCTAGCACGACATTGCCATATTTTCTATTGTACTCTAACAAACACAAGATATTATAGCATATACACAGTACTCTTATATTGTTATCTTTTAAAGAAACGGACTTTGACGAAATGTCCGTTATTTTGGAAACTTTAAAAATTGTAAAAAACAAATGTGTCCAAAAATTGTTTTGACTAACTTAAGAAATTTAAATTACTGTTAAGCATGGTAGCATACTATACGCCACGCAAGACGTACCATTTGGCTTGATTAAAGTCGGAACAAAAGTTGGTCAGCTTGCATCTTTCTCTGCGATTTCTAGATCAACTTTGGTACAAACAAATTTTATTTATTATTTAATAAAACATGGTTTTGATGTTAAAATCCATAACCGATTAAATTAAAAATACAATTGTTTTGACAAAATTATGCATATGGTTTTGTCTGATTTGTCATGCCTAACCTAAGTTTACGCTGTACTATGCTATGCTTGCTATATGTCGAATATTGACATTTATTAAATATTTCATGTTTTGTATTCTAATTATTGAATATAATTAATTTTTTTTTTTTAATTTTTAGATTGTCCTGTGCGTTCTACATCTAACTACTGTAAGTAAATATTTATTTTAATTTAAATTATTAACAATTAATTATTAATATCGTATTTAAAGTAAATAAATAATTTTAATTAATATTCAACTTCATAATTGACTGAATTATGTAACATGACAAAATTAATAAACACCAAAATAATTAATATAAAACGCTTTACATTTATGGAAACTTAACATCATCGTTCCTCTGTCTCTTTCATCCTGAACAATTTCATTTTAAATCCTAACAAAGGGAACTAATTTACATAATGTCACTGTATATATATGTACCTTATTTCTAAGCAAGCAGTGGTATTTAATAACCATTTGAATGGCGCAGGAGGGGATGTCTTCTGTTTATGAAATTCTCTAGATCTACATCCGACAGATGCAATTTAGAGCTTTATTGTGAAGCATATGGTGAATCTGTTGGTGGAAATGTTATAATTAATGATAATCATATAGCTAAAAAAAAGAGAAGATGAAATAGATTAGATTAAAATAAATTAAGCTTTATATATTGTTGTATATAAATTATGTTGGTTTTTTTATATTACCTTGGGAGAAAATGAAACATTCATTCATTTAACAAATAATATTGCTTGTATTTACAGGATGTTTTATAACCATAACGTGCAAGATAAATCCGTATGGTAGACGAGCTTATACAAACGATAAAAATAGTTTATATACAGTTATATTATTAATTGGATTTTTTTGATTGATAAATATTAGTAACTTTTAACTATTTTTGTAGAGATTCTACGTTGAACATTATTTTCTTTCGCTTAATTATTGTTACTCTATGTTTAATTAAAGTTTGTTGCACTGCATTTGATTGGAGTTTTTGTTTATAACAATAATAATTAGCCTAGATAAATTATAAATTAACTATAACGTTAAACAAATTAAAAATGTAAAAAACCATTCGAAAATAAATTAAACCACAACGAATAAAATGTTTTACAAATTGCAATAATAATATAGAAATAATAAAAAGAATATGTTTGCTAAATTGAGCGAATGATGAGATTTAACTTCTGGTATAATGCTATTGTAGATATTTGCTTACTGTTAGCAAAAACTTTTTTTTAACTCAGCTTTATTAAAGAGATAACTATGAGTTTTGAAGATTAGTATTTTATGTATAAATATTTTAGTATGATATTTTTGTCTTTGATTCATTGTTATCCAACCGAAAATTTTCAAAATTTTGATACACATTGCTTTGTTTTAGTTATAAACTGTGATGATTTTTATTAAATACACAACTTTGTGTAGAAGTTTGTTAGTTTTGATTGTGGTTTTAGAATTGTATTTAAAAACTATAATAATCGTTTGTTCTCAAATGTCTAGTAGAATCTCTATTATACTTGATTTTTTAAGTGTTTTTAGTTGGTTTGGATGTTAGGAACTTTTTTAACATGAGTGGAGTGGTTTTTCTTATATATTCTGGATGATGAGTGGAGGGTGCTACAATGTTTATAATAATAAAAATAATCATTGTTGTATTGTGTGCCCTTAGGTCTTTTCGAACACGTTTGTTAATTATTTTGTTCAGTTGTTTGTATTCTTGAGTGTCAACGTGTGTCCTAATGTTTCTGGACTTAACTTGCTCTGTTTTCTCTTTACGTTGCACATGCATATCTTTTTTGTTGCTGTTTGGATGCTTGATGTGATGATTGTTGTTACATTATTAAGTTCGAGCTGTTTTAAGTTGTGTTAGATAATTTACCTTTGATAGTTCGTTTGTATTCTTCTTTATGTTTAGTTATCTGTTCTGTTGTTGTCTAAGGGTTCTTTTTTTCTACGAGTTTTTTTTTCTTCTTTTCGGTGTTCGATATGAATGCTCCTCTTACTAGCTTATGATCGCTACCGGTATCTAATATGTTTAGTGTGGACACGTTCGTACAAATATTTTTATTGTTAGTAAGTCTATTTCGTTTTTTGAGTTGCCATCTGGGCTTTCCCATGTTTTTTTTTTAAGTTTTTTTTTGAAAAAGGAGTTCAAACAGTATAAGTTTTTTTGTTGTAGATAGTGTTGTAGTAACAATTCTTTCCTTTCATTTCTGATCTCTGTGTAGTTTTCTATGCGGTTTGGCTTTTCATCTGTCTTCTTACCAATTTTGGCATTGAAATCGCCCATTACTTGCTTTTTTTTGCCTTTGCGATGTCTTCATAGAATTGTTCGTCAACTTTGTTTTCCGCGTCGCTTGTGGGTGCATATACTTGTATCACTTGCATGGAGTATTTATTGTTGAATTGTACCATTATATATATATATATATGACCTGATCTGATATGGCTTGCATCTTTGTTATAAGGTGTTTAACTTTTTTGTTAATGAGGAGAGCTACACACACTTATTAAGACGAGTATTCAACCGCTTATTCTGGGATCAGACGCTGTTCGCAGCCGTTCATTCTGGGTCAGACGCTGCTTTGCAATGTTTTGTCACTAATTTTGAATTCTCTTGAAAAAACTTTTGTTATTATTTTCTCTAGAAAGTTGTAGGTAGTAATCGGTTATTTTAGGATTTGTGTTTTTATTGCTTACTTTGTCTGTCTGTAGCCTGTGGTATTGAACCATCGTACTTTTAGTGCTTGGTACGAATTTGTTTAGTAGAGCGATTAAGATATTTGAGGGGTAGTGCGGTCTAAGGTTTAGGTTTATACACTTTTGGTTTGCATGCCAGTTCATCGGTGTTGATGTTACCTACTGCCTCTTATCACGACGCAACGAACTTTTTAGAGACAGTTTAACATTTTACGCAACAACGCCGTTTTTATTGCAAACACAATTTTGTCATGGGTTAGTGAGGAAACTTATAACACTCTTAGTAGAGGTATACATTGCAGACGCATGTTTACAAGAACACTTGAAAATGTACAGCTTGTGAGAGCAGCAATTGACAAATCATTAAAACGGACGGCATTTTGTTGGTTTGTAAATGTCAGATTTCAGCTTAAGGAACAAATAATGATGATTTGAGAATTGCGCGAAGTAGATTATTTCACTTGCAGAAACCTGTGTGAATAAATTATGGCACTGATCCCAACAGTGTGAGCTTTTTTCAGTAGATACTAAGCAAATTATTACATTATGGTTCCAACACGGCGCACAGTGAGGCAGAGCAACCATTTTTTTGGCAAAATATCTGAAATTTATAAAATTAGTCTAAATTAAGCTTGTGATTACAAAAAAATAATTAAAAAATTTATTCATAAGTTGGGGTAGTTTTTAAGGGATGCAAGTAGAAATGGCTTAATAAAATTCTGAAACTTTGGATTCGTATAGACTTTGACCTACAATTTAACGAAAAAATAGTGAAACAAATCTCTTGGATAAAATAAAGTAATTTTTAGGGTGGCAAAAACAAAAAAAAAAAACATGATAAAAATCCTACAACATTTTGTTGTTATGAGCACCAGGTTTATCGGCCTGCACCCTCCGCCGTAGACTTGAACCCGATAACCGGGACCCCTGACTGGAAAACCTTTATGCCGACCCATGCTACTCACCTGGACCACCCCCAACAAACACAATTATTACCATCGACGGACCTGGGGTCTTGCACCTTTGCCCCAAGTCCACAGCAGGCTCACGGCATTGCACACTTTGCCGTGGGTCACGTCCCGAACCCTGGGGTCATCTCCCGTAGGTACACCTGCGGGAGCCACACGTCGCTTCCACAGCGACCCCACGAGCACCACTCCGGCAACCACTGGGGCGTGCATTCTCTGGGCTGCGGGTTTGTCCTCAACTCAGTTGCACTAACCCCTGCACGTTATGGATCCACTCCATACCCGTGCCAGGCGTCCTCGACCCCTGGGGGACGCCTCCACCAAGATGCTCTTGAGCACCAGGTGGCCGCCGAGTGGCAGCATCACACCAACCATCCGGTTGGAGCCAACCGAAAGATCAAACCTCTCCCCCAGGTGCATAACTACGGTTATCCACCCTCCGCTGACGCGGAGACATCGAAAGGATACACACCCACGCCTTTCAACACCACCGAATATACCTTTTATAACTATGGAGGAATACAGCCGGTGACAAAACAGCAATGAAGTCAAAATTGCTGTTTTTGTTAAAATACTACAAATCAAGGCAGCGGTCGGTATGCTTTTAACTGTTAAAACTAAAATCGCAAAAAATCGCAAAATTTTAAAATTTACCCTAATTCTACTATGACTACACATTTTAACCATGTAACCAAAAGTGCTCGATCTAGCTCGATACACAACTAAAAGTTTACCTATCTCTGCAAACACACTATTTTGCAGAACGATATACAATGATAACTTCTAAACGTTTTTATTTAAGTGTACTACTTTTATACAAAACAAAAATTACTGAAAATATAATACATATCTGAGGTTGACAGCTCCATGACAAAAAAGTTAAATTTAGAGCGATTTAAGAAAAAAAACACAGTCTTCAAAATTCACTCGACAAATTGTTTTGAATACAACGCTAAACGCGATCTTTAAAACCTATTTTTCTTAACTGCAGCAAAGGCCAAGAAAAGCGTTATCGGTTCTGACACACGCACATTTTTACAGTCCCAAATGTTGGCTACACTAGGCCATAAAGACAAATATGTTTATTGCACTTTAATTTTTGAATTAATACCAGCTTTTAGAGTCACTGACCCTATTATGCGGCGTGGTTAGGCTCACACAGCCCTTATTTCTTTCTCAAAGTTTTAAGAGAAATGTTTGTGGACATTGGTCTTTCTGAGATGTGATGGTATGGCCCGCACGGTTACCATTTACTACTAGAGTTAAGAGCATACCGACCGTTACCTTGATTTGTAGTATTTTAACAAAAACGGCAACTTCCCCTTCATCGCTGCTTCTACAAATAATTTGATAATCGATTTATTTTTTTAACAATACATTTAGAAAGGATTAAACTATGATTCTAAAGCTTGCAGAAAGAATAATTTGTAATTTATTAAATACAAACACTTGGGCGGGTGGGTGGGCACTTTAGTTTAAACTACTCGATTGTATTCATGTATTGGAGTGGCCTACTCTCCCGCCCAAATGTTGGTTATCAAAAAGTTGAATATCACCTCTTGCTCCGCCAATTTAGAGACTTTTAACGCTTGCAGAGAGGAGCAAATAAGTTAAATATCACTTCCTTCTTTCCGATTTAAAAACTTCTATTACTTGAAGAGAATAGCAGCTACTAATTTCTTGATTACAAACACTTGAGCGGGTAGTGGACACTACAGTTTAAACTACTCGATGATAATCATGTATTGGAGTGGCCCACCCACCCGCCCAAGTGTTGGTTATCAAAATATTGAATATCACCCTTTCCTCTCCCAATTTGAAAATTTTTAACGCTTGCAGAGGAACAATTTGTAATTTATTAATCACAAACACTTAGGCAGGTGGGTGGGCACACCAGTTTAAACTACTCGATTGTTGTATTTAAGTATTGGAGTTTGAGATTGGTTATTAGCTGAGTTGAAAGAAATTTTGTTTTTGCAAGAGATGGCGTAGCTGAACCATTCTTTGGACACAGCTGCTTGCAAGGTGTAAATTTTTAAATCGTCAAACCATATTTAAAAAAAAACAAAATGTTATTTATGTGTTTCATATTTTTTGGAGATAAATAATGATGGCAGGTGTAACAGTGCGTTTGTAATATGTTATAGTCAGTTCATTTCACTGAATCATGTTTTGTTGTTGGCGTTGTTTTATAAAATTTAGTAATTTATTTTTTGTTGTTTTGATATTTTGCATTATCGTTTTTTGCTCTAGTCCGATCAAATAACTCTACAGTTTTTACTTGAGTAACAAAGACTTAAATTTTATGCTTGCCGTCTGGTATTTGGTTACTATAATTTCTATCGTAGTGGGAAAGTTTAGATCTTTGATAGTTTTTTTGTTCTAACGTGGAGATGTAAGTAATAACAGCAAATTCTTTTTTGATGAGATGTGGATGATTTGATTTGGTTGCGAGATTAAAGCAAACTTTTGGAATTGTAGTTGAGGAACATGGGCTTCAAGTCTTTGCTCACAGCAGCGATGTTGATTGAATTAAAGAAGTTGCTACACACGATTATTACTAATGATTTTAGTTTGTGCTGGGGTGTAACATTTGGTCAAGAATATACGCCCACACATTGGAGGAAACCGAAGTACGATCCTAATCTTGCAAATTGAGCTTGCTATGGGTGCGTTTGCTGTAGCCAGTTTAATTTATATATTGTGGAATTAAATACAAAAAAAAACATTATGCGTAAAAAAAGACTAAACGCACCTCCCATGTGTTGACGACACGCCACAAGTTGGCTCCAATGTCTAACATGTGTGGTTGAAAAACTGACAACTGTCGGATAGCGACCAACTTTGGCCCTAATGGCTTTATTTCTATCCACACGTGGCCTACTTGCATTGGGCCTAGAATTGGTGTTAATATGTAGAGGCGTGGTGTGTATTGGTTGCAAGAAGATAATAAACAAACTCTAGTACATGTAATAAATGTAAATAGATATTTTATATTTTTATAACGGATTTTTGTTTATGTGCAAATATTATTTTATCATTACCTCTATTGTAACAAATGATATTATCTGGTTTACCCACACTCTTATATTAAATGTAATAATGGTTAAATAGACACTACTCATATATTAGACTAATGTCCTGAATTTATAAATGACATAATTTCTTAAAGTTTTTGCCGGAGTTAGGCGCGTCACCCAACTGATGCTCTATCCATTTTTTGTCTATTATCTATTCCAGATTGCCCTACTCAACGAGTGTAAGCATTTTTCTGGTATATAAATCCGATTAACACCACTAGAGGGATTTACTCAGCATTTGCTTTGGCGGTTTGCTTTGCAAAAGAGATGTAATGTATTTGAAATTAAATATTACCGTTATAGATGCTATTGCAACAGCTTTTGCACTTCGTTTTTGCGTCACGTTACTATATAATATGTTGCAGAAACAAAAACCCAGAAAATAGTTTTATGTCTGATTCTACCGCCATGGACATTTAATGCCACTTTTAACCTGGCTGGTGGTTTGCAGTATTTTGATGATCAGACTTCTTAATCAAATTAATTGCGGCTAAGTAGTACAGGGTCATTATAAACGTTTGGGATTATGTAACCATCTAATGTACGTTTGTGTCGCTCTAGTGAAATCGGTGGTCGTACACAGTTGAAGTTGAACTGTCAAAAACAAAGTAAATAGTTTGGTGGATATTTTGAAAAGGAGACCTTGTATTTGTGACATTGTATTTATTGCATTTAGCTCATAGTGGGATGCCCTATTTAGCTTTTTTTTAATGATGTAATAAGTGATTCTGAATTTACTATCAGTTAGTGGTACTTGTGCTTGGTGGTGCAAGTACGTTTAATACTTGTTAACTTGAGTCTAGAATAGAGCTTTTTAAACTTTTTTTATTTACGACCCCATTTATTATTCTGAGTATTTGGGCCACCCTATATAAATATAGTAACAACATACGTACGTATGAAAAATTATAGTTTTTGAATCTAGCGACTCCAGGATTTTGCTAAGCGACTCCATTTGAGTTTGCGACCCATCGTTTAATAAGCTCTGGTCTAGATGATAAAGCGGATGGCTTTGTTCTTAATTTGTCTACTCTAAAATTATATTTGCGACTACTAATTATGTTAAACAAATTGAAATGAGTTTTCCTAATAAGCTTACTAGCTAAAGTCCAGCTGGAGTCTGACTTATTACGGTGTTTAAGTTTGTAGTTTTGTATTCTTGATTTACTATCATTAATTGGCCTATCCTAGTAAAGGCAGTGCTGGAGTTCTTGTTGGAGACACTTGGCGGTTCAGTTGTGTCGGAAATAGTAAAGAAAAATTTTGTTGGGTTTATATTTGTAAACAATAAAGTTAGTAATTGGTGAGCCACTAAAATGAAACATAAAGATTTTAATAGTTGTTGTTTTTTAAGACAGATGACGCATGTTATGGCACAAAAAGTTTTTTTTTTAATTTAACAGATGTTATTTAATACTACATATGGCAATCATTATGACTTGAGATAATGATTATGACTGATGGAGTTTATTGGGACATATAACGTTTGTAATTGACGTGTTATATGGTAGATGACAATTTATATGTCATGGTAACTATTAAAACAATTGATTATTATTATGACATATAAAGATTATTATGGTAATTGATGATTTTGTTAAAAAAGTTTATATTTTATTTGACAGACGATACTTCCAATTGCAAATTGATAAAAAATATTAAATTGGCGTACTTAAATTAGGTTAAAAACCTATTTGACTAACTCACTATTAGTAGTTCTAACCTCAAAATTGAGTTTTGTACTTTTTTAAGAAATCAAAATAGCTAAAGAAATTAAAAGATTGCCCAAGAATCTTAAGGAATTTTCAAGGTTTAGACAAAGTTAGAATAATTAAAATTGCGTTTCACATTGCCAATGAAAAATCTAATGCCACAGTTACAGTTTAAGCCACGAATGGTAAACTTGTCCAAAACAGAAGTTACGGAAAAACTAGAGATACTATCAAAAGGTCTAAACTGCGCTCAGCTAATCATTACTCTAAAGAAACCATGATAGTTGAATCAGAAGCAGCTCTCCAAAAGCTAGAAGACAAAACTATAAGTAGAGCTCACATATTCAAAATTTTTAATAAGCAATGAAAGGTTACAAATGTTTTGAGAAAAAGAAAGGGCGATTAAATAAATAAAAGCAAAGATTACAAATGAAAATCTAACTGTGACAAGAGCAGACAAATCAAGTGCGATAGTAATCTTTAAGAAAGAAAAGTACATAGATAAAATCAATTTTAACCTTACAAGTACTAACAAAAATTAAAACAATTTCTGAAGGAAGCAGATTGTCTCTTCAAGACTAAATTTGAAAAACTTAATTTAAAAGAATCCAATTGCCCCAAAGTTGTACGGTTTGGTCAAAACACATAAGGAGGATTTACTCATTACACCGGTAGTATCGTATATTAATTGTCTAATTAGAGAAATTTCAGTTAAATTAAACTCACTTTTTTGTAATGTTACTCAATTCCAGGCACATCACCGCGTAAAGAATTAAGCAGAACTAGTCCAACTGCTTAAAGACAAAAACATACCAGATGGTTGTAAACTAGTCTCATTCGATGTATATGTTTTAATATACTTCCACAAGAATGCCTAAATATTATAAGAGATATACTGGGAAAATCGGCTATAGATGTCACTACCCAGATGGAGTTAGAAAATGCTTTTAAAATGTATATTAATTGGCTGGCTAAATCACACATTTATTTTTGGTATAGATATGTAAATGATAATAATAATAATAATAATAATAATAATAATAAAAACAACTTGTTCAAATTGTATTATGACCGAGCAATAATAACGGATAAAACCATACATCACAATCGACCGGACCTAACACTAGTTGACAAAAGTCATAAAACTACGTATGTAATAGACATTGCCGTTCCTAATACACATAATATTGAGAAAACTTATACGGAAAAAGTTGAAAAATACACTGATCTGGCAGATGAGATACGCAGGATCTGGGGAATGGATAAAGTAATTATAGTACCATTAATTATATCAAGTACTGGCATTATTCCTCACAGCCTGCATAAATCCATAGAAACCCTAAACTTACCAGCTAACATCTACATTAAAATTCAAAAATCAGTCATTTTAAATACATGTCGAACTGTTAGGAAATTTTTAAATTAAAATATATTAAAACAAACTTATAAAGCCTCTGGTATTTACCCGGCGTTATAAGTAACTGCTACCGGAATTGTCCGAGAAAACAAAATAATAATAATAATAATAATAATAATAATAAACAGACATTTATACATGGGATATATTGACTATCAAAAAGCATACGATTCTGTACCTCATTCTTGGATCAAACAAGTTTTTGAAATATATAAAATAAACCCTACAATCACTACATTTCCTAATTATATTATGGAAAAATGGAAAACAGAAATGCACATTAGTAACGGAAAATCCACCGTAACAACTAAATTAATAAAAATACAAAGAGGAATATTTCAAGGTGACACACTTAGCGCTACATTATTTTGCCTAGCTATAAATCCTATATCAAATGCGCTAAATAGGACACAATATGGATATAAACTAAAAGGTACAATAACAAATCATACTATAAACCATCTACTTTACATGGACGACCTCAAACTATACGGAGCCAACAAACATCAACTCACACATCTCATCAACGTAGTAGAAAAAATGAGTAGAGATCTACATATGACATTTGGCTTAGATAAATGTAAAATAGTAGCAATGGAAAAAGGCAGTTGGAGCAACACAGAAATGATCAACCTTGATAATAACCAAACAATACAAAATATGAATGAAACGGAAATTTACAAATATTTAGGAATTATGCAAAACACAGTTACTAACAACAAAGAAATGAAAGAAATGATAAAACTCAAATTTAAAACTAGACTACAATCTATAACTAAAACCAATTTAAACTCAAAAAATTTAATGAAGGCAATAAATACATACGCAATTCCCGTACTAACATATTCGTTTGGTATTATTAAATGGAACAATACAGAACTCGAAGATCTAAACAGACAAATTAGAACAAAACTAACTAAAAACAGGGCACATCATCCTAAAGCATGTTTACAAAGAATCACTCTTCCAAGATCAAGAGGAGGAAGAGGTATAATTGATGTAACACACTTACACTACTATACAATACAAAGAATTGGAATGGTCACATAAAGAAATTCATGGCAGACATTTCTATCAACTACATAAAGAAGGCATAGATGTAGAATTATCAAACATGTGGCTAACCAAAGGTAATTTATTCCCAGAAACAGAAGGATCTATTCTTGCAATCCAAGATCAAGTAATAAGAACTAGGAATTATGAAAAATATATACTGAAAGCCAACATAACAACAGATAAATGTAGAAAATGTTATAAAACTGCAGAAACTATAACACATATTATCACAGGATGTGAAAAACTAGCTCTAACTAAATATACAGAAAGACATAACAACGTAGCGGCAATTATACATAAAAAAATGATAAGTAATACAAATTTAGAAGAAGAAAATGACAAGGTACCATACTATAAATACATTCCAGAACCCATTAAAGAAAACAGCAATCATAAGATACTATGGGACATTTCTATACAGACTGACAAACAAATAATACATAACAGACCAGATATTATTTGGACCAACAAACTCACAAAAACAACATATTTAATAGACATAGCAGTTCCAGCAAGTGAAAATATCATAAAGAAAACCGATGAAAAAATACAAAAATACACAGAACTAGCATATGAAATAAAACGAATATGGAAAGTAACAAACATAAAAATATTACCAATTATAATTTCTGCAACAGGATTAATACCTAAGGAAACGGTAAAAAATTTAAAACTAATAGGAGCTGAAGATACACTGGCAGATCTGCAAAAATCCGTTTTGCTAGACACAACACATATAACACGTGCTTTCTTAAACTAAATTAATTTTTTACTAAATAACATAGTTATATATACCCTTGGGAAACCCGCGTATATATCGATAAAACACGACAACAAGTTAGTTTAAAAAAAAAAAAAAAAATAATAATAATAATAATAATAATAATAATAATAATAATAATAATAATAATATCATTTATTCACGTGGCCAAAACAATTTACATATACATAGAACAAATATATACAAAATTTGGATGTGAGTGTCAAAAAGAAACAATTAAGTAATAAGTATACAACCTTAGCAATTATTTAAAAGTTCATTTGTGGAGTAGTATGCATGTTTCATTAATAAGTTTTTTAGTTTAAATTTAAATTGGGTATAATTAAGTTGTTTAATATTGATATCCAAAGAATTATACATTTTGATTCCTTGGAAAAAATAAGATTGCTCAAAAAGTGCTGTTCTGTGATATTCAACCAGTAGTTTATTTCCATTCCGTGTGTGATAATTATGGGTATAATTTAGAAGTTGAAACCTGTATTGGTTTAAGTGTATGTAACAAAGAGTTTTGTAAATATATATACTTGGAAAAGTTAGTATATGTGTGTTTTTAAAGACAGGTTTACATGACTCTCTATACTCTCTATAGCCTGTCGAACCACCCCGTGAGTCGGACGTGTTTCTGAGCCGAAATAGTATTTTACGTTAAAACAAAAGTAATTTTTAAGTGAATAATATTTAAATCTGATATTTCTCATAATGGGAAGATCAGATCTAAGATCTGCAAGCGAGGATCCTATAATTTCTTACTTAAAAAGTGAAGATTTTAAGGCAATGCTCCAAGAAATAGTTAACAATGAGGTAAAACCTTTAAAAGATACAATCTCAAAGCTAATTAAAGAGATAAAAATATTAAAAGAAGATAATGAGAAAATAACCGAATTGCAAACAAATAACACAAGTATGTTATCTGAATCCAATAATGCAGGAAATACAACTGACAAAATAAAATATTCCGATGTAACAAAAACCATATTGGAAATAAAAAATTCAGGAAATAAAACGAAAACTGATAGGAAGAATAAAAATGTGTCCAAGTCCATGAAACCCCCTATCAACATTGAAAACATTTCAAACAATAATACAAGGAATAATAATGAAAATGGAGAGTGGCGTACAATAAATAAACGGCGCTCTAATAAGAAAAATATTATGTATGGAACGTCAAATGATGTATCATTGAAAGCTGCACCTAGATACTATCATTATCATATATATCACCTAGATAAAGAAACAAATGTTAATGATATATTAAAATATTTAAAAGAATTAAAAATTGAAAATATTAATTGCGAGAAACTTGATTCAAGAAATCCCAATGAGTATGCGTCGTTTAAAGTCACTGTGCCAATGTTATATAGCAATATAATAACAAACCTTGCAAATTGGCCCAGAAACGTTGGAATAAGTCGTTTTTTTCTATCACCCAAAGTAAATACCGCGGGATCATAGAAGATACTTCTAATCACTTAAATCTTTACTTTTTAAATATTTAAGGTGTGCGTAAGAAGATAATCGAACTGGAAGCGTTTCTGTTAATACAAAATAACATATTTGATGTAATCTGTCTCGGTGAACATTGGCTGAAAGAACTAGACATTCCATATTTTAAAGTAGGAAATCACATTGTGGCATCGTGTTTTACACGTAATGTATACGAGCGTGGAGGGGTGATGCAGCTAATAAAAAATCATATGCAATTTAAAAATTTAATTAATCTTAATAACTTCTCGGTCGAGAAACACTGTGAAATATCTGTCTCACTATTGCCAATGCATAATATTTTTATTATCTGCATTTATAGAACACCTGATTTTAATATTTTTTTAAACGTTTTAGGTAAACTAATGGATAATGTTGACATTAGGAAGCATATTATCATTGGAGGAGATTTTAATGTAAAGTTTAATACCAACGATTCTAGAGCTAGAAGTGTATGTGATCTGTTAGGTATGGCCTTACAAACTTGGTAAATTTTAGTACACGTAAGAAAAATTGTTTAGATAATGTTTTTTCGAATATGCAAGATATATCAGTACAGTCATGTGATTCAGGGTTCTCCGATCATATTGGCATACATGTTAGTGTTAAAATCAACCCTATAAAGAAAGAAAAAAAACAAATTATAAGGCCCATTACACAACAAGGTAGATTTCTATTTTATACAATATTAGAACAAATAGGCTGGTCTTTTATTGACAATAGCTATTCTCCTGAAGTTAAACTTAATTTGTTTGTAGATATTTTGGAAGATTCATATCTTAAGAGTTTTCCAGAAAAAATATTTGATGTACAAAATAATAAACGCATTAAATGGTTTAATAACGATTTGCGGGTAATGCGAGAAACGCTCTTGCTAATTAAAGAGGCTAGTTATCGCAACCCTGAACTAAATAATCATTATAAAAACTACAAATGCAAATACAGTGCAGCTCTAAAAACTGCAAAACTATCCGCAAATGCAGACTTTATTAAAATATCTAAAAATAGTGCCAAAGCAAAGTGGTCAATAGTAAATTCTAGTCAAAAACCCAAACTAAGTGATACAATCAGTGATATTAACCCTAATACGTTCAATGTTTTTTTTACCAGTGTTGCTGAAAATTTAGTTGATAGTTTACCTGTTTGTAGTGTCAGTTCTATAGATTTTATGTTTAATATTAATAGTAACTGTGCAAATTATTTTAAATTTAAGCAAACCACTTTCATTGAAATCAGAGACATATTAGTTAACTTAAAAAACTCTATTTCTGGTTTGACCTCTGATCTACTTAAGGGTGTAATTAACATTATTGTAATACCCTTAACAAAATTAATAAATCTTTGTATTGCAAATGGCAAGTTTCCTAGCTCATTAAAAAGAGCTCTCGTAATACCTGTGTTAAAAAAAGGAAATAGTGCTGATGTTAACAATTATAAGCCAATATCTATTTTGCCAGTAGTATCAAAAGTGTATAAGAAGGTGTTGTTTAAGCAAATGACAGATTTTCTAGAAAACGAAAATATTTTATCATCTACCCAATATGGTTTTTGCAGAGGAAGATCTACGACGGATGCGGTTGTTGCCCTTACTGAGGAAATTATTCAGGGGTTTGAAACAGGCGTGCATACTATGTCATCCATCTTGGACCTAAGTAAGGCATTTGACTGTATTTGTCATGATCTTCTTATAAAAAAATTATATTTTTACAATTTCTATTCCAGTAGCACTCGGCTGGTTAGTTCATATTTACACGAAAGACAGCAATTGGTCCGAATAAAAAATAAGCAATCTAACAACATATATATATAAACTGTGGTGTACCTCAAGGGTCTATTCTTGGGCCGTTATTATTTTTATTATATATAAACGACCTTCCGTTAATATCTACAGAAACAAAGTTTTTTTTTTTTGCCGATGACACCACGTTTATAAATAAATCCGAAGATCTTGCAACAGCGCTAGATGTAAATAGAAATTGTCAATCTAACGCCAATAAGTGATTTGCAGCTAATAAATTAACACTAAATGCAAACAAAACGGTCAATCTAACATTCTCATTAAAGTTAGTCAATGATAATGTACTTAACACTACCTTCTTGGGAATATGCTTAGATACTAAATTAAAATGGCAGGATCATGGAGACATTCTTAAACTAAAAATATGTCGTTCTATATTTCTATTACGACAACTTTGAAATAACCTTTCTCAAAATAATTTACGTACTGTATATTTTGCAGTATGTCAATCACATTTGACATACGGTATACTTGCATGGGGACATTCTGCCATAATGAATCCACTTTTTGGACTTCAACGACGGGCATTAAGAGTTTTATCAAATTTAGATTATAGAGATGATTGTAAAACGGAGTTTATAAGACAGAATATTTTAACCTTGCTTTCACTGTATGTATTGGAATGCTTGCTGCATGTTCGAAAGCATATTTCTACGTACGTTGCACATAACAATATTTACAATCACAATACTAGACGAAACACTAACATCTGCCTACCCTCTTTACGTCTAGTTAAAGCGCAAAATGGAGTTAATTATTACGGTCCTAAAATTTTTAATTTACTGCCAGAATCCATAAAACATTTAGACATTAATCATTTTAAAACATCTGTTAAAAACTATCTTCTTAATAAAGCATTTTATAATCTATCAGAATGTTTGTCTGATAGTTATCTGGTTTTGTAAGAGTGTTAGACGTTGGTATTAAACTTCATAATCCTTTTATTGTTAAAATCTGATATTTTTTTTTTTAACTGTCTTGTCTATGCTTGTCACCCAAACTTATTTTTGTAAATAAATTTTAATTGGTTTTTATATTTTTGTAAACTATTTATAAGGTGCTATATTATTCACAAATTAATTTTTGTATTATATTAATTTTAGTTATTGTGTATTGACATGTGTAAAGTATTCTGCTAACACTTATAAACATTATTATTATTATTATTATTATTATTATTATTATTATTATTATTATTATTATACGGTAGTCCATAAATTAGTCGTATGATTTTCTTCTGAAGTATAAAAACCCGTTTATGAGTTACCCCTTTACCCCAGATGAGTACATTGTTTGACATATACGAGTAGGCCAATGCATAATAAACACTCAAAATGCTTTTTTCATTGCAACATGATTTTAATGAAAGTATAGCATAATATGCTTTACTTAATTTATTTCATACATAGTCTACCTGTGTACTTCAGTTAAGTTTACTGTCGATAAATATACCAAGATATTTGCAGTTGTCACTGTATGTGTACTTTTCATTATTTATTATTAATTCCGTATTTTCTGGCATTTGTTTACGTTTTGAAAAGTGTATGCATTGCGTCTTTGATTCATTTACAACCAATGAATTTTGGTTACACCAGTTGTTAAATTTTGAAATAACATTTTTTGTTTTATTTATTAAGTTCTCTTAGTTTTGTGCTGAAATTCCAATTACTATATTGTCTGCATACAAAATGATAAGATTATTTGGAAATGATTCTGGCAGATCATTAATAAATAATAAATACAACAATGGACCCAGCGCAGATCCTTGAGGAACACCTAGCGTTACGTTAAATGTATGAGATCGATGGTTGTTAACATTGACATATAATTTTCTATCACTTAGGTAAGATTTGATTAGCATTAAAAAAAATTCTCGAAATCCCAGAGCTTCTAGTTTTGATAAAACAAAATTAATGTTGATGGTCTCAAATGCACGAGACATACAAAAAATAATACATTAACGTGTTTATTTTGATCTACTTCTCAAATAATAAAATTAATTAACTCACAGGCAGCTGTTTCAATTGACCTATCAGATGTAAAACCATGTTGCGATTTTGTTAGAAGATTAAATTTTTTTAAAAACATGAGAATTTTGTAATTGCTTATTAAACTTTTATCATCTTTTTTAAAAATAGGTTTAACCAAATTTATTTTTAGAATTGATGGAAAAACACTTCTATTAATATTTTCATTATCTTTATTGGTACATCATCTGGACCTTTAGCATTATTGTTAGTTAAACCCCTTAATGCATCTATTATATCGTGTTTGGTAATCGGAGATATGTAAAAAGTATTATTTGAAATATTAGTAGTAGTTGTACATGTAGTAGAATTATTTATTCCAAAACGAGCATTAATAGTTTCTAAAGCAATATTAGAAAAATAAATTGCAAATTTGTTGGCTACTTGTGCGGGTTCAGAGAGAGTTCTATTTTCATAAACTATAACTAGTCGCGTATTTTGATCGTTTGATTTACCGAGATAGTTGTTTATCAAATTCCAAGTTGCCTTTATTTTATTTTTTTATTCTAATATTTTGTTAGAGTAGAAATTTTGCTTAGCAATTATAATGTTATTTTTATGTTCTTTTTTCTTTATGTTATATGAAGATATTAGTTCAGCATCATTAAAATTACTAATTAACCAGAACATATCTTTTAAAGAATTACCTTCGTGTATTATAGCGTTGGTGATCCAATTGTCTTTGCAATTATGATTACTTTTGCATTTTCTTATTTCAATTGGACAACAGCTGTCCAATAAGTTTTGAAGAGTTGTAATGAAGTTTGAAAAAACTTCTTCTATTGAAAAGGGTTGCATTAGTCTTGTCCAGTCTGTAATTTTAACCATGTGTTTTATTTTTTGTATGTTGAATGAATTGTAGTTACGACTCTGGTAATAATTAACATTACAATCGGATTTAATATTGGCAATATGGTTTTGTATCGATAATGTAATACTAAAATGGTCAGCAATCGGAGGTCCTACCACACTAGCTTCGTACTCGTATATATGCTTGTCTATGTTTGTTACAATGTAATCAATGGTGCTGTAAGATGTAATGTTATTACAGTTAGTGAAAACACGTTTATATTCCGTACTGGTAACTTTAAGATTGTTGGATAATAAAATATCCTTAAGTATTTTAGTTTGAGCTGAATTTGAATGGTAATCAATATTAAAATCTGCACAAATTATAAGTTTGTCATCTTTGGCAATTATTGGTATTAATAACTCAGACAGATTTCTATTAAAAATGTCAAAGCTACCGTTAGTAGAACGATAAATAGGTAATAACGTTACATGATCATCTCCCATTTTAAATGTGATTCCACAGGTTTCAAAACCTAACTCAATAGAAACTTCTTGTACCTTATTTAAATTTTTATCTCACATGATTTTGTACATAAATAGCCACTCCGCCATGAATATGTATTTTTCTTGAAAAATATGCTGCTAAACGGAAATTTGGAATTATAACGTGTTCAATTTGGTTATTCATTACCCAATGTTCTGTTATAGAAACTATAATAATATTTTCTGTTTTTAAAAATAATTCAACAAGATTTAATTTGTTAGTTATTGACTGAACGTTTATATGCGCAATCTTAATTATACATCGGTTTATAGTTGTCGATGTGTTTTGTTGGTAATTAAGTTTTTTGAATGATTATTTTGAGGAAACCAAAATCTACTTAGTTAAATTTCTGTATGCCAGTTTGACGGATTAATTGCTGCTGAATAGTCTTCTTTCGAAACCCCAAGCTTGTAGCAAGTAGTTTCATAATTTATTTGGATATTAGAAACTTCAAAATTGCTGTGATTAAGAATTGTTTTTAGATAATCTTGCACATGATTATTAGTGCACGATTTTTCTACATTACCAAGATAAAGCCACATTTTGCTTTTTTTCGCTTTTAATACTGTATTTGTATTACTTGATGTCCCTATTATTGCTTTGTCGTTAGTGTGTTTACGTTTAACAGTTTTCCAATTGTCATTTTTTTCTAATGAATTATTAGAATCATGTTCATTTATATTTGATTCGTTACATTGATTTGTGTTGTTTATAGATGGATTGTGGATGTCAGCACTATTTACAATTGATTTCTGTGGCGCCACCTCTGGACAACTAACTAATTTTTCCGTATGAACTGTTGTATTATTTTCTGTATTTTTGTTGAAAATATTATTCTTATTTACAGTTGGTTTGGGCTTCTGCTTAGTTTGTTTACTTTTCTGAATATATTTATTTTCCAGCTTACCAATTTTATTTATTAATTCTTCATTTTGTTTAATAAGGATACGGTGTTTCTCCTCCATGTCTAAACGTAGTTTTTCTATCAGATCATTATGGTTTGTGTTAATTGTACTTATTATTTTCCGGGTAGCTTGAGTTAATTCTTTGCTAAAGTCAGTTGTTAATCTAACTTCGCTAACTTCTATGCATTCGTCGCAGAAACATTTAATATTTCTTGAATCAACGATACCTTTTTGTGTTTGATCCTTGATGTTGACACACTGTGCATGGTATAATACTTTGCATAAACTGCACTCAATACTTTTGTTTTTCACTATAAAATTATCTTCACAAGTTTTACATGTACTTCCCAAGGAAGCCATATCTTAGATTGCTTCAAAAGCACACAAAAGCAAAAAAATCTCTAAAATTTGTTTACAGTTTGTAAACAGCATCCATCTTAAAATTTAATTTATGGTAGAATCAGAAGTCTATGAAGCAGTTAACTTTTTAGATCTTACACTAACCAGAGAAAATAATAAACTTCAATTTAATGTTTTTAGGAAATTAATAGTTACAGATGGCACAATGTCCAGCTAGTCAATCCACCCCTATAATCATAATATGGCTGCGTACAATTCAATGATTTATAGAGCAATCATAAGTCTAATGGTATAAGAAGACCAAGATACAGAATTAAAGACAATCAAACAAATTGCACTCAACAATGGCTATCTTATCAATACCATATAAAAAAAGAAACCTTCAAAAATGTATATCTTTAAATAAACGAAACGGTTGATTCAAGATTCACTTGTCTCACATATTTTGGCCTAGTCACCGAATCCGCATCAAATGTGCTTTTTAAACTTAACATGAAAATTGCTTTTAGGTTAACGTCAAAATTATCAATTATCTTATTTAACGCGGAGAAAAACAAGTTTAGAAAATCGGAAGTATATAAATTAACATGTGGAGATTGCACAAGCAGGCAGGAATTTTATTACCCCGTACAAAGAACATAAAAGATCATTTCAAAATAATAAAATAGATTCAACGTTTGCCAATCACGTCCAAGAACATAAACATACTTTTGCAAAACTTGAGGACGTAAGAATTCTACATAATTCACAAAAAGAACTTAAATTAAATTAATTAGAAGGATTGGAATTTTTTTAAACAAAAAAGTAACGCCACTTATTTTTAATGACCAAATAGTTTTAATATATTCCTAATATATAAGGCCATTAGTTAATCTTTCTTTTTTAGATAATCACCACGTATTTTTAATCTGTTTTGTAATATAATCCTTTTACCATTCATTCATTACTGTAATTTTTAAAAGTTATTTTGTTGTTTAATTACCTTTTGTAACTCTGCCTCCTCTCTTAACTTTGTAGTTTAGATATTTATATATAATTTTGTTGTTTATTCTTTAACTCATATAACTTATTTCATCTGTAGAAGGCTCTAGTAGAGCCGAAACTAGTAATCTATTTGTAAGAATAAATTTGTGATAAAAAACATAATAAATTATTATTTCATAAATTTTAAGTTTTAAACAAGAATTCTTAAACTTGAATTTAAATTGTTTGTTTTTAATTATTAAGAGATTTTGAGTTTAGTTTCAAAATAACAATAGAAAACTTTAAGTTGAAATCTTTTATCAAGACGCATGTTATTGTTTCTTGTTAATTGTGCAATTATGCGAGTGGATTATTTTGATAACTTGAGGGATAAGTACCTCGAATTGTTTGAATTGACCACACACGTCGATGTCTCATGATTTTTGTTATCTGATTTGAAATCAATCAATCAACTTGAATGCACAACACTTATTACAACGATTAAATAAACTGTACCATATTTTGTAAGAATATAAATAAAAATATTATTCAATTTTAAATTGTGTATCCATATATTTCAACACCATACACAAGTCATGTAAAATACTATATTTATTACGTCTGAAATATGTAAGAGAAAATAGCTACTTCCTTAGATCAAAGGAATAACAGCTTAGAATACTTCGGAAGCGGCTTACAAACTGCTTTTATAAGTCTACTTACAGGATTGAATAGATTTATATTATATCCATGATATGCCAGCTTAACACATACAAAAGGGTCACAATCTTCTAATTTTATTCACCTACAATGTTTCTTATATTCTTTATTTAATTAACAGAAATAAATTAATGCCATTACACGAATTACCCCTTTATTATCAACATAAATTACTACAAATTAATTAAATACAGTCGAGTAAATATTTACGAACTGCGTAATATTTTTTTTAATTCATGATACGTCACTGTGATTAAATTTGAGCGTAATATATATAAAATGTCATACTCAGCATAACCGTCGAATATGATACTGATGTGCAATGGATTTGTTTGTAAACTTTGCTGAATCGGATTTAGTAATGTTTAGCGTTTTGATACGGTTACATTTAAAATTCATGGGATTCTGTTCATTTTCACCAAAAGGAAGTTTTAATATATAACTGTTTGAACGCAGTGGGAATAGCCAATGCCGCCGTTGTTTCGTATTATTTTTTGTCTTTCTCTTTGTGAGTGCGGGTTTGCAAGTTTATTTATAATAAATAATATTGTGTTCGCTTTGTGGAAGCCAACAAAAGGTGGATACTGTGAAGTGAAGTGAGTGCTGAACGTGGGATAATATTTACTTTTTAGAAATTCGCTTTGTGAGTAATTTTTTTTTAATGCGGAATTTTGCATAAACAATAAATTAGTTTAATCAAATATATTGTGTAGTCTTGTAGTAGTAGTTAATAATAATGGTGTAAGTACACTGTTTTTGGGTCAACTGTTATTATAATAATGCAATCGTTTTATGTCATCTAATGCAATGGCAAGTTACAATTGCGTCATTTAGGGGAGAGACTAAAGTGCATGTTGTTATATTTAATGGTATTTAAATATTCGCAAATTCAGAGGGGTGGGGGTCGAAAATCGTACAATATATCGCTGCCCTAGTTCTAAAGTGAGGCGTCTTTAAAATGTAGTTTTTAGGGAAGCTGGATTTAAAACTGGAAAATATAATATAAATAAAAAACTAGTTTTGAATAAATCGTTTCAAATTGCTTGGTTTTTGCTTTAAGATATGAAAAATATTATACTCCATTTTGATTATATATGTGACTTGAAAGTACCAGGCCGTAATGACGCAGCAAACGTATATTGGGAAATATATGAATTTATAACCTAGTTGGGAAACACTAAATTTAATATTTTTATAGTATTAAACTCCATTGATTATTTCAATAAATATATCAAAAGTATTTTAAGATTTTTAATTATTTATGTTAGGAATTGTGTCTAATTTAGTTGAATAAAATATAAAATTATATTTATTATTTTAAAACGATAAGTTAATTTTTATTAAATCAGGCTCTATTAAGATTAGAATATTTTTTAAATACTTAAAATGAACAATTTAAACAAAAACTCATTGTCAGCGGTTTGCATCACTTTGTTTCTAAAGGATATTACAACAATTATGAAACACTACTAGAGGTGACTTAAAAACGTATGATAATTTTCTACTCATTGAAAGGTTCTATAACAAATTTTTCAGGTTTTTATTTTAAAAAAAAGTTATTAAAAATATTATATATATTTTGGTTATACAGGGTGTATATAATAATAAATTTTCTGTAATTTGGATTAGTGAACATGGCCTATCTACTTTGGAATCATCAAATCTTAAAGTTGACAGTTATGACACAAAAGCTCACTTTTACGTTACTTATTCAAACATGGAGGCGTCATGATTTTAGGAAGGATTATCTTATGATAATATTAATATTTGTAAATTTTCACAAGAAAAGCATTGTGAAATGGCTGGAATTTATATTCATCAATTTAATTGTATTGTTAATGTTATATATCTCTCTCCAAGTGGCAATTTCAATACATTATAGATATATTATTGTCTGGAGATTTTAATGTCAGGTTCAACGGCAGTGATCTTAATAAATATCAGCTATTAGATCTTCTGCGATGCTCTGGATTTTGGATTAAATCATTCTGTTGAATTTCCTACAAGGTTGGTGAACTGTATTGATTATGTCTATTTCTTCTTTTTATCCTTACGGCTTGTGGTGACGATCCGCCATTCCTGGTTCCGCTGTTTCAGCGAGACCGGTGTCCAGCGGTCCCTTCATTGCTTTGGCGGTCTACCAAGAGGTTTGCGAATGTTTTGCTATTTCTTACTACTACTATCGTTCAATCTTGCAATGTTCGGTGTGTTGCATTTGTCTCTAATTTCTATGTTTGTTTTTGCGATCTATCAGAGTGTATCCTACTATTGTGCGTAGTGTCTTCATCTCCTCAGTTTTCAACCGTCTTTTGGTCTCTGACAAATACTTTATATATTCTGGAATTACTTTCAGTTGATATCTGTTAGTTTTTTTTAATTTTGGTCTGCATAGTGTACTTGAGGTTCTTACCGCATTGTTGACCTGCTTTGTCACTCTATCTTTTAGATTTCCGTATTTGTTGATTTGTACTCCCAGGTATTCCATTTGGTCTTTGGTGGCAACTTTCATATTGACGATGTCGCATACTGCTTTGAATGAATTGATGGGCATTGTCAGCGTAGTAGACAATTTTTACGACTGTTTTTCCTATTGACTAAGTTTGCTAGTTGTTCTTTAAGTGGTCGTCTTTCATATTTAAAAAGTTTGTTTCTGATGCTATTTGGGACCGGTGCTTTTCTGTTTTTAAGAATTTTTATTGTTGCTTTTATATCCTCTGTCGTGATATGTTCTAGTATTTGGATATTATCTGTTGGTATTAATAGTTTGCTCAGTTCTTTGTCTTCCCGTGAGTTCAGCTGCGTTAGTAAATGACCCAGTTTTTGCGTTTTGATAGTGTTTATCTGCACTATAGGAGATCAACTCCTTTCAAAGACTCCTTAAAAGCTTTCAAGTTTATTTTTGAGTACCATATAAATCACTTTTCATCTCTCTGCTGAATTCCTTTCAATGTTTTTTTTATGGCGCATATTCGATTTCTTGTTCTATTTCTTATTGTTATCTAACTTTTACGGTCGTGCAGGTTATTCGTGGTTACCGCAGGTGGGCTTGCTTCTTTTCCAAGGTTTTTACTTCATTTGTGAACCTTTGTTTTGATTTTTTTTTAAGGTCCGTGTCTTGTCTGTTTCTGTTTTTCTCATGCGTTATTTATTGGTTGTGTCGGCCCGAGTGATTTGGTTCTTCTGTATGTTATTAGCTTTTTTGAAATCTTCTTTGTTGTGGTAGATCTAGCTGCATTTACCCTAAAATCAAATTATGGTTTGACTTTGTATTGGGGGATGTCAGTGGTCGTATATCAAAGGCTTGCTCAGGCCTCAGGGTTTTGTTTGTAATGATATACTCAATTGCCGATGTTACTTGTTCTCGTTTGAATCTAATCTTGTGTTGGATTTTATGATCAAAATATGTGCTGCATATTCTCATTTCAGTTAGCATTTTGCTTCTGCTGTTTTTTGTTGATTTATTAAATCTGTTTTTAACCTTTACAATGATGGAGTCTTCAACTCAGCGTTTAGGTTGCCTAAGATGATTACCATGTTCTTGTGTGGTATGCTGTTTACCTCTTGCTGTAATTCTTTGTAGAAGAGTGCAGTTTCTTCATCAGGTTTGCTTGCATCAGGTGCATATACCGATATTAAGTGAAGATTTTGTGGTTGGTTGGTTTTTATTATTATGTGGAGAATTCTGTCACTGCAGTATATTATGTTCTTTATTAGATGTGCTAGTTTGTTGGAGATGAACATTCCATTGGGGTAATGCAGTTGAAACTGAAGAACGGTAGTGTTTGAATAATTACAGGCAATGATTGGTTGTTGTATTGTGGTCTTTGTTCATTGTTTCTACGATCTGTTCTGGCAGAATGGCTTGAGTGTGTAGTTTGCATTAATATTCGAGGTTAGGCTGACTAATTTGGTGTGGTGGTCATAGTTGTGCTGCCCTCTGTTGCAAATGGTCTCATAAACGGTATTGTTGACTGATTGGATGTAGATATTGACTGTAGTCTTGTTAATTTTAATAATTTCGTAGCGAGCGGTAAGCGCGGCCCATCTTGTAACACGCGAAATGTAATCTTTTTGAAAGCCGTATACTCAGTATACAACACAGGCATTAGATACGTCGTAGAAGCGTCTTTTTAAGGTGTTGTAGGTTAAGTTTACTTTTAGTTTTGACATTTAAATATTTTATAACTTTAAGGTCATCCTTACTGTGATTTTAGATTTTTGCCCGTATTCATAAACATTTTTGTAATGATTCATTATCAAACGGATTATTATAATTTAATGAACATCATAAATATAATAATATTCATAAATAAATTGTCATTAGTTAAATTATTTAGTAACTTTTGCTTTTCATCAGTTATTAATATGTTAACCTATACAATATAACCTCAAATACTGTGAATTAAGGGTGGAGATTAGTTGCGCTATTTTAAGGGTTTGCAGTATTCAACTCAGCAAGAAAACGCCTGAATATAATTTAATAAAATTTTCACACATTGTAGAAGTCCAATCTGTGTTCTCAAATTTGTAGACATTTTTTGCAATAACTCGTTTCTTTACAGTTAATTATTAAAAAGTGACGTTTTTAATTAGTTTTTAATTATTTTTTTACTCGTTAAATATAACTTCAAGTTTTTAACCAAAAACATGAAGACATAGAATATTGTATGTAGTTCAACATACTAAAAGAGTGATGACTAAAATCTTATCGATTGGATATTGAGTTGGTTGGCGTTTTGTTCTATAAGAACCAATTTTAATTTAAAATCGGCGCTGTACGTGTCAATATTTTTCTAGAGAGAAAGGTTCACCGATATTCTCGTAGATGTGATAGAATTTAATATTTTTCCATAACAATACTACTAGTGGCACCACAACAGGACGGGGCGACTAAACCTGGCAATTCTCTAGCGATAATAAAGATAATTAGACATTTTCAAGTCAAACAGATGTGTCAATTTAATGATTTGTTTTGCTTTATGGACCAAAAATAGTGCGTTAAATTTAATGAATAATTTAATGAACGTTATTGCTAATGAGTATTTATGAATACGAAAATTTGATTTAAACGTTCCGTTATATTTTTAACGAATCATTATATATTTAATGACGTTTTATGAATACGGGCATAATATAATTTATTTTTTTAGTTTTTAAAATCAGGCAATAATACTGATCTACTAAAAATACTATTTAAAAGTAAGGAGCTAATCACGCTTCATAAAAAGAATATTATGTACAAAATTTCAACCGCATGACTTATTCATAATGTTTTAGAGAATTAACTTATTTCAAAGCTACTTCAATTCAAACATTTAAAATTTAATTATTTCTAATTATCTTTGATAAAATGAATATTAATCAAATTTACATATTTAAAATAAATATGACTATATATACATAGCTTGATCTTTACATAAAAAATTTAAAAATTAAATATTAATTAAAAATTCCTGAATGTTATTAAATTTTTCAAGTGACATTAAATATTTGGGTCTCCTAAAAATCGATTTACACAGTAGAGATGCGATGACACTTCCGGTTTTAAAAAGGTCTTGTATAATCAGTTTTACTCTAAACCGGACCTTCGTTGTCCTTTAATGCGGGTTCTAATTGTACCTTTTGTTCGACAAATATTTCCCCTATTGCCTCGAGCAAATTCAGTGTTTGGTTTGCTTTTTCACGGAAGAGATAATTTTAAATGTAATTTAGTTTATCTTCTGTCTACAATAATTGGAATTTGATTTATCGAGAAAGATTATAATTGCAAATCAAAACACTATTTATGTTTTTTTCATGATTCTATTAAGACATGGTAGAACGCTTCAAGATTAATTGTCTGAAAATCATCGACGACATTAACCTCATATAACGCTAATAACTTCCGAGATATGAATCTATTTCCGCCTCAGTTGCCAGTCATGGCTTTTGTAAACATTTATTAGACTTGTTATATCTGAGATAACGTAGTTGGTCTTTTATAATTATTGTTTTTCTTTCAACTCGCGCAAATAAGATTTTCTTGAGTTTCCACATACACGGAAAATATGACAATAAAAATAAGTACGAAAGCAATAAAAATTGTTTTAATTGTTGCAATTACAGTCATGAATAGGATTACTGAAATTTAAGCAAAATTGCTTATTCTTATTATTGTTACTATAATTTATTTTATTCTTAGCTTAATAACATTAATATTATTTGGAGTTTTATTACTCCTGTATGTATGTAAATGTTACAATTCAGCTTCAACAATTTAAAAGCTGCTCAATTTTGAATGAAAGCTTAGTTACAGGATAATATTAAAAAATTGTTGATTAATTTTTAGAACAACGCGTGGGTATTATTACTATTTTGCTATAGTTTAGTAAATAAAAATACTTTTTTGAAATTTTTAGTTGTATAGTGGTTAATAAAGACAGACGTATTTGTAAATCGACATTTGTTGTTGTTAATGCTTATCATGGAAAGGTGCACGCTTCAACGAAGTTTACAAATTATTCAAATATTGTTTTTAAATTTACATTTAGTTGTGATGACTTAATTTTTTGGTCGTCAAGTTAAAGAACAATTAAACGTCTTATGAAAAAATTTAAATCAACACATTATAAAGAACGTATTGAAGTAACGTTCTCTATAAACTGTAAGGGACGAGAAGAATATTGCGGTGAAGATTTAAATTTGTCAATTTCTTGTTGATCTCAGATTTCAATGTTTTCAACACTAGTTACTGGTAAATTAAAAAAAAACTTGAAATTGGTCTCGACTATTATAAGAAAATTATTCTATAAGCTCACTTCTAGATTAACGGTTTGGTGACGAGCAAAACTGCTGTATCTGGTCTAAAAATCGGCCAAACACATTGCATAAAAAAGCATTACATTCACTTAAATTGACTGTTTGATGTTATGCTTGAGGAGTTATTTAGGATTTTTTGAAGATGCTGGTAACACTGTTACTTTGAATGGAGTTTGCCATCGTTTAATGTTTACTAGTTTTTTTGCCGAATGAGGATGCTTTTGACTTGGAAGACGATATGGTTTTAGCAAAATAGTGTCACAATTTTTGTTTGGAAGTGTGGTAACACTCTCTTTTTTGCTTGTGCATATATATTCTGCTCTTTAACAATTCTAGACTTTTTCCGTCGGTGTTATGTCTTCAGTTTACGCTAACAACTCAGTAACATTACACATTATGGCAAAATGGTGCAAATTATGATATTATCAACGAAATCTACTATCGAAAATAATCTAAAACGCCATTTTGCAACAAGTTTTTGATTTTATGTTTTTGTAAGATAATCTACTTTTAACTGAGGAATGAGGATGGGGTAGCTTCTGCGGAAAGCTATTGAATCCGGAAGGTATACTTTACTAAAACGGAAGTTCTGAAGTTTTCTTATAAAAGAACGTTGAAGTTTTGAACATTTGGGATTGGAGAGGGGTTTTAGCTTTAGTTTTGTTTGGTTCTGTCTTAGATCTGACTGACCGTTTTTTTTTTGCTAATTCTTATAAACCCGTATGCCTTCCTCCTAGTTGTGACGTAAGCGTGCGCTGCTATGATTTGGCAATCCGGTAACAATTCCTTCACTTAAAAACCGACTCACGTTCTTTATAACAATGATATTATCTGGTTTAGGCCTATAGTTGAGAAAGGAATTGTTTAGTGGTACTTAGTGGCCACAAAGATGTTTACTGAGTGTTGTGACGCGATCTCCGAAAGGTTTGGCATTTGCGATGACGGAGTTATTTTAAACTTGAAGGTGCACGTTTTGGAGGAAGTCGCAGTAATAATGGTAGTCACATTGTCCTATAATTGCGACACATTTCCAGAGTATTTTACATGGCATCGGTAGACTGTAGCACTTTTGTACTTTGATTGCGGTTGACTTGTGACACTCATTTAAGTAAAGTTGTACTGATATTTGTTTTGAACACAACCTAGAGTGAACCTGGGTGTTTCTATTGACGCCTATGTAAGACGACACATGGTACTTCTAGTCTATGATCGCTTTGTCGTTGTTGATTATTTTTAAATTTTTAATTGCTTCAAGTTGTTAACTACATGAACATTTTTGAAGACAGAAACAGTAACTCCGAGATAAGAAGACATAGTGCGATGCACAAAACAGATTGTCGCGCATGGAAAGAATGCAAATTCCAAATTCCAGACACCAGAATAGCCAAACAAATGAGATGTTAAACCACACTCCAAAATTTTTTTGGGCAGACCTCCAAAACGATGGAAGGACAGCTGGACTTAAGTATGACAAGACCACGCGCAAAGTTAGAAGAACAGGCTAAATCAAGAAGAAGAAGAAGAAGAATTTAATTTTATTATTGGTGATATGTTCGATAATTTGTTTTAGCTTGTTTAATGATTGCATCCAGTAATATTATAATTAGTTATGACAATTTTTGTTGACGTTGGTACTTTTTTTAAAATTTTTGATATTTTTGTTTATATCATCGGTAATATTTGACAGAGTTTTTAGCAGATGGTTTTTGTTATTATAGTGTTGATGACTTGTTTTGCCCGGGCTCCGTTGATGACGGCATTTTGGAATTGATCGGCTAAGTAATTCTGTTGGGACTATCAGGGGTTATTCTTGGAGTCTTGTTATGACATGTTGCTCTTAAAGTTGTTTTTAGGTTTTGGGTAGGTTGAGATTCAATCGTCTTGATGTGTCCGACGTTATACGTCAACAGTCAAAAATTTGGTGTTTTTCAGAGAAGTAGGAGAGTTTGAATTTTAAGTGTTGCTAATGGTTTACACGTTCTCCTACAAAGAGCTGCCTTCTATTATACGCAGTCACTAGAATACTACGCACTCACACATGGTGAGTTTTGTTTGTACTACGTGATATTGCACAAGGCAACTAACAGTGGCAGTGGTGCAATATTATTACATTTGGTGATGATATGATTAACTCTCGGTTGATCCGGGAGGACCTGTTGCATTACCAGGTAGGTGAAGTCTTCTCTTCTTGGTACTATTTGAGGTACGTAAGTCCGAATTGTTTGATGTATGATCCGGTAATACGAGATATGCTAGAAGGACACAGCGGAAAAAAACGTCCAATAGTGGCTTGGGCATATAGAATGGTGTTAACTAGAGCAATACAAGTAGTTACAGGAGCAACACCAATAGAATAAAAGACAAAACATTGTACACTTTACACGTATACAAATGGAAATTAGGAAGCTAGGCTGAAAACCATGTGGACTTAGGAAAAACTGTTGGATAAAAATAACGACACTGTACGATAGACCAAAAAATTTACTTCGAACCTGGAGAGCTGGGTCAAATGATGAAGAGAACTACTTTTTAATTAAATTTTTATGATGCATGGATTGTTCACGGATTATGCCCAAACATTAAGAAACACAATACGATGTATGTATACACTATCGTGCCGTGGACATAGCAGAACATACAATATTTTAGACAGCTGCCGCAGACACAACAGCAATTACGTAATGATCAAGGATAAAGAAATTTTTGACAAAGTGCATCAGTGGAATAAAGAAGTTATAATGGAAAACATGACGATGACAAGAAAACACCTTTGACAGAAGTTTTAATTAGTAGACTAGGGCTTGTACACCTCACTTTGTAACCTGTTTAAAGGCGTACTCTTGCATTGAAACAATTTTTTAATAAATTATTGTCTCCAGCTTACACTGACATCTTTTCGATTTTGTTTTACTTTATGATTAGTTTCCTTATTGACCTGGGTTTTGCTTTTGTTTTATCATTGTTTTCAAAAGTATTCTACAACGAATTGCATAACTGGAAGGTGTCTTTCAACGGTGTTATAAAATGAAGATTAAAGTAATACATTCTTTTTATGTGTTTAGATCTTTCTAATGTTCAAATGAGACGGCATTTGGATTTGGTGCATTACAACACAAAAGAAAGTATTACAATTGACACAATTTGGTTGACAAAACATATCTAAAACACTTGAAAATTTAAAAACTAAATATTTTTTAGGGCCGTATCAGCAGCATATTTTACATCTATGACTTTTATACGACGGAAACGACTGCATATATGATCCTTGACATTGGTAATATTGATTTTATTGGTTGGAGCTCTATCAATACACGCTGAGAGCTATGAACGACATGATATTTTATAAATACAAGCATTGTTACATTGATACGTACGCAGAAAAACTTTTTGCACACTTGAATAACACTTTTGTAGAGGTTAAAAAGTAATATAATGTTTAATTATTTCGATTAAAAAGTAATTGATTGAATTTGTCTTTGTGATCATTATGAGTTTTTTGCACGGCGTTGCTTGACTGAGGCATTGTGGATAAGATTGCAAGGATAAATGTTTTGTTTGGTATTATTTTCTAATTTATATATTTTTTGATGTACAAGTTTTTTGTTTCTATTTACAAAAGCAATTCTTGAGCTTCTATCAGCAGCTTTAATTATTCTTTTTCAATTTCATCAGTATCTTTTTTGTTTTTTTCTTTTTAGTTTTTCACGTTAATGCTCTCACCATTGTCGTTATTGTCAGCACCTTCCCAAAGATCTAATAAAACGTGGAATTCAAAAGAATATACTTATAATATACTTATGTTTAAAAAACAAACAGGCTTGTAGGTGTTTACATATTTTATTGGTTATAATTCACTTACCAGAATCTGTTGAATTTTGCCAGCGTTGTGGTTTTACATTTTTGGATGTATTATAGAAATCGGATGTCTGAATGGTTCAGTAGCAGCTGCTAGGAAAGCTGCGTAGTTTCAGTCCACATTGGTTGCAGAGGTTTTTTCCAACTACGTGCAGATGTTGAGAAAATTGCATAGTTTGCGGGTCTTTGGTTTGGGATGGTCATGGATTAGTCGGATATGGTGTGACTTTATGACCTAGATACTTGTTATGCATTTTTTGTGTTTTTGTTAGTTTGCTTTTTACATGCTTCAACTTTGCTTTTAAGATCATACCGACCGCTAACTTAATTTGTAGTATTTTAACAAAAACGGCAACTTTGGCTTCATTGCTGCTTCTACAAATAATTTGATAATCAATTTATTTTTTACCAGTACATTTAGAAAGGATTAAACTATGAAATGTCGAAGTAAAAAAATTAATCGATTATCAAATTATTTGTAGAAGCAGCGATGAAGCCAAAGTTGCCGTTTTTGTTAAAATACTACAAATCAAGGTAGCGGTCGGTATGCTCTTAAGAGCTTTGGTAAACCTACTGTGATGAACACAGGTACTTGAAAAACTTGATAGTCTTTCAGTTACTTAAAGAACAATTAGGGGTTTTTATGTCTAAGTTTTTGGAATGATGGTAGATGGTTTTTGTGTTTGTTTTTGATGGATTGTTTGTTGGCTTTTAAATACGACACTAACAGCTTAGCTATATTGTTAACTATAAACTGGGATGCTTTTGCGTCGACTGGTTTGCTGCTTTCTAACTTAGCCTATGGGTGGCTACGTTGGGTTTTCCTGGAAGAGAGGCTTCCGCTTGGGAAGTAGTTTGTACTTCTGTAGGCAAATGGTTCAATTTTTAGATATTTGTGAGTTTACTGATAACCCAGGTGAGTGTGCTGTTGGATAGAGCGCCAGGTGGTGTGGAAAGCAGTTTCGGATTTTCAATTGCATATTGGTCTAATTCTTCGAAGAGTTTCCCCAGGTGTTTGGGGTTTCTTGGTAGAATCATCCCATTTTATCAATTTTAGATCTTTCAGAAAATGGTTATAAACTTGCCGTAAATTTTGGTGACTTAGTGTAACGAGTACTTTTAAAATGATTAATAACAAAGTTGCTTAGCAGACTAGATAGGAAGTTTATGACTTTAAACGTTGATATTAGATCAAATATTAATAAAACGACGCATTTTTTAGTTGATCTATTAGGACGAATACTATATTGAAAAATATTGTTACTATTTAAAATGATCTCTCACAGAATTTTTTTTCTAAAACTTTTGATATCACAGCTGCATTGGATCTGTCCACCCAGACTTACCACAAAAAACGATTCTTTTAGCCAACAGTGGTGTGCATACGGGTAAAAAGTCTGCACTGTATCTATTGACTTAAAACAAGCGCGAGTTTCCAATTTAGAAAATTGCGTTTTCTTTGACTTAACACTAGTTTAAAATGTTTACAAATTTGGAAAAAAAAATAAACTTGAGTCTCAAGTAATACTGCGTGCAAAAATTGGGTTTTTGGTCACATGTTGCCTAAATTTTAATCTTCAATATTGATCTACTAAAAAATTACAAGAGAGAAAGTGCAAACAAAAAACTTTTTGTTGGAGCTTATGTGCCGTTCCGGGAGAATAGAAGCGTCTTTTCTAAAAATATGAAAGTGCTGATTAGCACTGTTTTGGAGTCGTATTATGGTATAACTCATATAGGCATCCATACATGTTTCCTCTGTGGCTCGGTGTGTCCGACACCTCGACACCTAACGGTATTAAGAGGTTATTGAATATATATATTATGGTATAAAAAAATTCATTTTGTACACTTGACTTATACATGGCTATATATAAATATTTCCTCTAAAATTTTCTTCTAGATACGGTTCTGCTCGAATTGTTGGAAAATTGCTAATGTTTAACCAAAAAAAGGAGATAAGTCTAATATTTTAAATTATAAATCAAGAATGATTGTTTAAAAAACAACTTTATTTTTTATTTAACAATGAACTTTATTCATAGTTTTGCAGATGATAGCACCTTTCATACTTTAAAGTTTATATCAACAGATATGATGTGCGTCTAGTAATTTCTAGGTCAGATACTTTACAATATTTGTGTAATGTTGCAGATCATCTAAACGAAATACCTACAAAACATATCGTCTTCTAAACAAATATTTTCTCGTATTACAAGGTTTGCTAGGATTTCTAACAAATATTTACTGAGAGTTCAGAGATGTAGGACCAAAACATTTTAGAGAGATTTTTGTAATCGACACATTAAATAATCTTTCAAATTCAGTATTTTCCAAGACTTATGAGCTGCAAATAAATGTTAATAGATTTAATCTTGTCTTTAATGTGATAGTTTTAGTGAGTGTGGTTTTACTAGTTGAAAGTTTATGTAGTTGTGACATATTTAAGTAATTCCTAAATATCACATTTTGAAAATTAAAAAAATATATAAATAAATTTATTTTATATATTTTTATTATTCATAATGTTGACGATTGTTTTAAATAGTTACTGATAAATTATATTTTGTAATGCAGCCAGAATGTTTGCCAATTTGTTGACCAGACATATTTTTTTATGTATTTCTGATTATTTAAAGTATATGCAAAGTAAATTGTAATAATATAAATTACAGAAAGTTAACTAACCATTTCATTAATATAATTGTTTTAGTACAGGTAATGTTTATCTAAACAGTTTGGTCTTTATAAATAATATTAATTATTTTTAATATTATTTATTTTTAGAGGTAACATATTGGACCATATATTAATATCAAAAATGTGTACTTCTAATAACTCTGCAAGTATAATATACATGTTTGCTGCTGGTTTCATTACACTGCTTGAGATTTTAATTACGATGTCTATTATTTTTGTTATTGCGCCGATAATAATGATAACTGTAGCAATAATGGTGCAACATATTAATAAATGTAATATAAAAGTTTTTTTATAAAATAAATAATAGTTAATTTTTAAATATAATATTGTATAATGAGGCTCTTCATTATTATTATATTGCGTAAATTAACAAAATAAAATATAATATAAAATAATAACTTAACGCGTTTTTTTTTTATTGTATTACTTGACAAATAAAATCTTTGGAAGTGGGACTTTTGGTGACAAGTCAAAACAACGGCTTACAGTGGTCAAAATTCTGAAAAGCGTGGTGAAAATCTTTATTTGTATTTTTGAGGTAGCTGATTTTGAATTTGATAATATTAAAAAACAACTGGAAATTTTGTTTATTTAACTGAAAGTCAACATATAGTATAAACGATCTATGTCAATGAATGCAGAACTTCTCAATCTCCAGTCTCCTCTCTCTTTTGCTCACGGCTTACCGAGCCATTTCTTTTATTGACTTTCTTTAAGGTGCATGGATTGTTTAACTTTGGCAAAAAAATTTTGCATTTGCCATCATTGGCTTACGTTTTTTTGAATAAGTACAACATTACCTATTTTGTAAATTTTTGGTTTACATTCTCTTACTATACTTTAACTTCTGTGCTGTCTGCTTCTTAATTATTCTCTGGTTTACTGTTTCTTGAAAGGCTTTAAAATTTAAATTTCTTCTGCTTTGACTTAGAACATTTGATATAATTGAATCACTTACGCATCGAGGGTTATATCCAAAGAAAAATTTGTATGGAGTTTTGCCCGTTTTCAAATTCAACGTAGAATTTAGGCTCTATTTGACTCTGCAAACAAACTTGTCTCATCGTTCTTTATTGTCTACACATGAAGTCAATTGGGAAAGTATGGTCCTATTATATCTTTTAACCTGACTATTTGCACGTGGGGTATCTGTTGCGTTTAATTTTACATTTAAATTCTTGCAATAGTCTTAAAAACTTTTTTCTAGTAAAACACCTTTTCAATCACACTGTCTATGTACTTAATGAACTGTTTTCATAAAAAGAAACTTTGTAAAAGAATCTACCATAAGAATCAAATACTTTTATTGTTTGTTCTTTACAAAAGGTGTTAAGAATTTACGTATCAAATGGACGCGGTTTTTTGGTATTGGTTTAAAGAACCCAGGCTTTTTTTTCCAGGATCCGTTTTTTTTTATTTACTAGTCAACGGAAGCCATTACAAAATAAATATAAATTTACAACTTAAAAAACATACATATATGTAAATTAAACATAAAACAACTAATTCTAAAAATAAAAATAAAACTTAAATAGTTACAAAATATTAAAAAAATAAAAAGGTCACGTATGGATGACAAGTGCACGTTGCACGGTATTAAAAAAATCTTTAAAAAATTCACATTAACTTTGTTGGCATGCCTCAAAATACGTGTGGATGCAGAGTGCTGCGCATAATCTGTACGTTTGTACGGTATATGAAATAAGTAGTCATTGCGTAAAACTTGAGTTGGGACATAAATACCAATTGAGCTGAGCAAGTCAGGACAGTCAATAATCTTACGAAGCACTTTAAAAACTAGTGTCGATCAAAATTAAAACGAACAAACTTTTTTTTAATCTGTTTGATTTTTCCTTTACTGACGGCGGTGTATGGAGACCAAACATTTAAACAATACTCGAGATGGAAGCGTACTAAAGCGTTGTGAATGATAATTAGAGTTCAAGGGTCACAAAACTCCTTAGAGTTACGCTTGATAAATTCTAAAAGTTGATAAGTTTTAGCCACGATAGTATCGATATGTAGTGTAAATGAAAAGCTTGAATCAATCGTAATGCCTAAATCACGAATAGTGTTAACTCTCGACAACTTTTTATTCATGAGAGAATAGCCATACATCACCGTAGACTAACGTCTAGAAAATGTCATCACTTTGCACTTATTTAAATTAAGTAGTAAGTTATTAGTCTGACACCAAGTAGAAAAAATCTGTACTTCTTTATTAAGTAGCACAGCATCACCCAAAGACTGAATTTTTATAAAGATTTTTATATCGATATTGATATTGAACACTAGAAACGCACTAATCGATGCGCACAAATTGTCATAAATAGGATTGAATCCACAGTAACAAGGTGCCATTAACTCAAATACCACGTAGTTTTATTATAAGTATCTTGTGGTCAAAGGTATCAAAAGGTTTTGAAAAGTCAGTGTAAACTGAATTCACCAGGAATCTGTTTTCGAGCGCATCTGTTATATTAGATTCATACAACAAAAGGTTGGAAGATGTTGATTTGCCAGTACGAAAACCGTGTAGATTGAGAGCATCTTTAGATTGCAGAATGTCAGTCATTTTTCAAAAACTTTTGGAATTACTGATAAAATAGATAAAGGTCTATAGTTTGTTACATTGTTTTTAGCAACGGACTTATGAATTGGAGAGACATGAGCTTGTTTCCAGCAAGTAGGAAAAGTATCCATGACCAGAGCTATGTTAAATAGAAGCCATAAAGGCTGACAAAGGGCAAACGCTTATTTGTTGAGAAAGAAAGCAGTTAATCTATCAGGCCATGGACAGTTGTTGGGTTTTTAAACTGATAGTTCGTTGACAACATCAGATATCTTTAAAACAAGATACGATTTATTTATGTGGGTAGGAATAGATGGTGGAGAATATGTGCAGTGAAAACTTATAGATGCCCCCAGCGGACTGTAAACTGGCCCAAAAAAATCAGCAAAGAGATTTACAATTCCAACAGTGGTGTCAATTTGAGAATTACCATTTATCAAAGTAGATGGTATCTGATTACTGCTACGTTTAGATTTGACATGCCTCCAAAAAGCTTCAGGATTAGATTCAATCAAGTTTTCCACTTTTTTTAATGTGATTAGAATAACACGTATTGGCCAATTGCTTACACTTATCACGTATTGCACTAAATTTGTAGTAGTCAGCCGCAGATTGAGACAGCACATATGCTTTGTGTAACTTTTTTTAGTAAACACAAGGTCTTTCAGCTTTTTTTTGAACCATATAGGCAATTTATAGGTTTTTTTTATAACACTTATTTATTTTGGGCGCATACTGGTCAATTGTGTCAAAAACTAAAAAATAAAAAGGTAACATGCTTCATCAATATTACAATCGGCAAACAAATAATCCCACCTTGTATTGAAGAAAGCATCATTTAAGGTATTGTACAGATATTTTATACATGAACTCACACACTTCTGGACATATTTTTTTATTTTTGGTTACTAGTAGTATCCAAATGGTCACTCACTTTTAGCAAAGAAAATCTATACTTCACTGTACTGGCATTTGATTTTCTATAATTTACACACATTCAATGTTTATCATCCTTTTTTTGAACTAGATTGGACTAGGCGAGTCAGATGTGCAGATAATTTGAGTCCAACCAATCTCCAATACCTCGAGCTATATCACGTTTGTAGTGGGATATTCGGTAAGGTCTTTAAACTTCAGCCGTTTTGATAGTGACGATATTTGTTATTTCTTTTAGATTCGTTTTCCCAGTTTTTCCATTGGTTGAGAATAACAATCTCAAAACTCAATTCCGATAACTGTTCCTGTTTATTACTTGTCAATTTGCGCATATATTTCTGAAAGTTTAATTTTTTTTCCGACACTAAGACTTAATACGTTAACAGAGTCAAAACTTGTAGCTTCTTCTCATAAAACACCTCTAACCACCACTTGCCCCAAACATTATTTTATCGGTTTTTAAGATAAGTTTGCTGATACAAAGCCTTTTTTTGGCATTAGTAATACTGAGATTAGCTAAATCTACAAATACTAAGCTCACTATAGTAGATATTACTAACATATATCTATCCGTGTTAGGTGAAATTACCGTTTTTTTTTACCAACCTAAGTGCCACTTTCATTGTGGATGGTAGTAGATTTGTCTGGTGTTCTTCTTTTTGGATTATCCTGAAGTAATTACCACTCGACATATATGTTTAAAAATTCTATCCTACTAGCAATGGAATTAATTGAGTTGCGTTTCTTACAACAACTGCTTTGAATTGTTTTAGAACAAGGTCTACTATTAAGGTTATGTCGACTCTGTCAAGATGGCAACTTATTTTTTTGTCATATCCTCTTATAATCTTCTGAATTGACAAAATATGTTTTTTTATTTGGTTGGTCGAACAAAACGTTTATTGTCTTGGTTGATCTTTTGCAGTTTTTAATTTTATGACAGAGCATATGTTGGAGTGACCCCTTGTGTTGCTGTTGTAGCATTTTGGCTTATAAGTCTTCTTTTGGCTATCTGAATGATTTAGAACTCGAATGGTTGCTAGAGTAGGTTAAGGCTCCAGCATGTTATTTGGTGCATTTACTTGTTCCGCAGCATGAAGTGACTATTTTCGTAAATCAAAACCGACGACTGATAGTATAGTTGTGACTTTGTTTTTTATCTGCCTAGATTTTAACGTATACGTTCCAGATAGCAGACCATCAACGTAAAAGTCTTGTATTATGACTCTTCGTCTCAGATTTTGACCATTTGTCTTTTCAGAAAATGTTCTTAATTATTTTATGACAGCTTGTAACTCTTACGTTTGTAATGAGTCTGTGGGCCTTTGTCGTCATAAGATGTAATTATATATCTTTTGGATGTAGTAGAATTTGCTTGTACATTTTAGTAATGTCCGCGGTCATTACAAATGTATTCTCTTGAAAACATAGTAATATAGAGAGGAGTTGTTTTGTTTCCGTGGCTCAATTAATAATTTATTATTTAACGATGCTCCAGTAGTTAGTAGTTTTTGCCGAACCATCATTACACAACCCGTAATTTTGATGTTGTATTGGTGTTCTTCATGATGCCATGATACGGTAAGTAGCAGTGTTTGTGTTCTAGGTTGGTATTTTTGACTAGTTTTATGTAGTCCAATTGTATGTACTCCTGCATAAAGTTAATGTAGTTTTGGGGAAATTTATTTTACATAGCGTACTTTCTTTCTAAGTTATAGTATCGATTTTTGGTCGGTATTATAGTATTTTCTAAGCTTGCCTGATTAGGTTTGAACGGCATTTTTACTACGAATTGACCAATTTTATTTCTAATACTGAGTGAACTGTTCTTTACAAATTTTGTCGAGGGATGATTGTAGAGTTTTTTTACTAATGTTTTGAAATATCAAAATCCTACAATGCTCTTGTTTAATATAAAAGTGTTGTTTATTTTGGCTGATGTTGTTACTGTCAATATACAATTTTTTGAAAGAACTTATCGTATATGAGAATTTTATAAACATAGATGCTACATTGTTGGTTTTATTTGTCTGATGCATAGCAAATTTAAAGTAGTAATGATTTGCTAGCGAGATTTTTTGTGGCAGTGTTAGCGTTGAAAGATTTAATCTCACTCCTGGCTAGGTTGCAATGGTCGGAAGTGATAAAAACAATTTATAGGCTGTGAATGAATTTATTTGTGATTTGATTTTTGTTTTGATTCCTTAATAGTTGTAGATAGTTGATTGACATACATGTTACTTGCTTAATAGATAATTATAATCGTTTAGCACATTCTTTCATCATAAAATTTGATTGAGCTCTAAAATTCAGGAGACCGCTGGTACAATAAAAATGTGACTTCTTATTTTGCCGTATTAAAAAACTATATTGCCAAATATTACTTGGTGTTTGCAATTGTTTAGTTAGAATTTTATCACACTTATTACACTACAACAATGTGAAATTAGTTCTGATAAGATTATAATAATTATATACAAAACATATAGATATCTATATAAATATAAAATTCTAATTTTTAACATGTTATGATCAATCAACGCAACGATGTACATCGAACTAATTAGCATGTCTATAGTATCAATAATTTTAAAACAGGTAATTTTATTATATAAATATTTAAATAAAAATTTAATACTGTTTTTTTGTAGTGTTTAAAAATAGATATAACGGAACAATTATTAATGATGTTAGTTTGGCATATTTTGACAAATAATCTTTTCTTAATATTTGTAACTAGTATCATAATAGTAACAACTTTTCTTATCAGTATGCATATGAGTAAAAGAGGCTTATTTTTATTGTAGTGATTCTTTGTATAAAATTATAGATAGTTTAACAACATATAATGTAATATGTTTATCATTGTAAACCATAATATTTGTCAATAATTTGATTAAACATTTAAATATAATTAGTTTTATTTTATGTGTAGAAAGTCTGTTTTCTTAGTGTCGTGTTTTACTTGATTGTTATTATCTTGTTACAATTATATATCACTTTGTTTATATTGTTTTCCTTCTTCTTATATGTCTTTATCTATCCACTGCTGTAAATAGGTTTCCTTCCATATTTGTCCATTTGTTTCTGTACCTTTTTGCGATCTGTTTATACTTGTCTTTGTAGTTCTATTTTTTTATTGTATTATATTGGTGCTCCATCTGTTGTGTTTTAACCGGGCCACTCTTGTCATTACTATTTTATCTCTGAGGGACACCACCAGCATGGTCCATTCCATTGATCTTTAGCAAGTCTTTAATTGATTTATATATTTGAAGAATCCTTTACTTACAAGCTAACCGACCTCGCTTTGTGAAGTCCAGTTTAGTTTTCACCATTTTACGTCTTCGAGTTTCTAGTTTGCTACCGTTATTAGAGCCGTTATAAGTTTTTACTTTTTATTTCTTTTAGGGGTACTCATTAGGGTTTTTATCAAAAGTTCTGCTTGTTGAGAAAATAAATTGATGATAAGAACATTTTAGATCACATGTACAGGGTGTTAATAAATTAGGAAAGTCTGAAAATGCTTCAAGGGATAAGTACTATTATTTATTATTTTTTACAAAAGTTTATAAAACAACGTTGTTTATAAACTAACGTAAAGTCTGAATTTGAAATAAAAAATTGAATTTTTAAAAATAAAATAATAACATTGGTTTTTATTTATTTGCATTTTACAAAAAAAAAACAAGATAGTCGATTTTCTATACGTTCATGATACGTCAGAATCTTATTTACATGTGTCAGTATTCTGATTTTGTGAAGGCATTTTCGAAAATGTTAACAAAAGAAGAGCGTATTTATTTAATACAATGTTATGGTATTGGAAATGTGTCTTATCAATACGCTATTGATGTTTTTTAATGAAAAAGTTTTCTAATACGTCGGAGTAAAAAAAAGCATTGCAAACCTATTAAAAAAAAAATAAACTGGGTCGGTGATGAATGTACAAAAATCAAACAAAAAATACGATCAAAATGATGCAACTACATTATTAGCAATCGGGTCAGTTTTAGATAACCCGAAATTATTTTTAAGGAAGCGTACTGAAACACTGGATTTAAGCAAAAGTATATCACACACAATTTTTAAGGAAAACAAAATTAAACAGTTTAAGCCAAAGATGCGGCATACACTTGAACCTGGTGATTAAGAGAGACGTTTAGAGTTTTGTTTATGGATAGGTGAAAATTTTCTTGAAAACCAAAGATTTCATAGATTTATTTTTTTACCGATGAATGTACGTTTTCCACAAACGGATACGTATCTTCACAAAATAGTCGTCATTGGGCTTACGAAAATTCTAATTACATAATAAACAAAGTAAACTTTACAAAAAAGTTAATGTATGGTGTGGAATTTTTTTATGATTATGGCTCATATTTTATAGAGGGAAATTTAATCAGCACGTGTATTTGAACATTTTGAAACATTTGTCTTACCATTTCTTAATACGTTAGAGCCAGAAGTACGTATTAATTTGTTTTGGTAACAAGACGGCTGCCCTGCTCATTGCACAGCCTTGGTCAGACTATGGTTACATGATCATTTTGGCGCAAGGAGGATAGGGAGGTTTGGCCCAAACTCTTACCCAGCTAGGTCGCCTGACCTTTCATTATTAGATTTCTTTTTGTGGGGTGCCTTAAAACAAAAGGTTTATTCAGATGATCTTCCACATGATAAGGAAATATTAAAACAACGCACACTGTACGGTAAATTTATTAAGTTAGCGGAAAAGTTTGTTGAGTTGGGAGGTAGCTATGTAGAATAATTAAAAAAAAAATAATCATATTTTTATTTCAAAATTTGTATTTAGATTTGACGTTAGTTTATATAATAAATAATGCTACTTATCCCTTGAAGCATTTTTATACTTTCTTAACTCCCTGAACATGTGATCTAAATTTTTATTATTTTAAAAAAATTTGAGCGTGAGTTTACTCTACATGTGCTTAAGCCACCAACAAGACAACGAAGAGCGTAAAGCGAGAATATTGCCACTGAACTAAATTGTCAATTTAACATTGTTTTGAACAATGGAGCTTTTGAAGATGTTGGCAAATTTTGCTAAAGCATTTAAATCTCTGTCTTTACAAAATTGTATTTACTTAAGTTAAGTTAAGTTGAAGTTTGCTGATTAGGCCGTAAAGCAGTTGGAAAATGATCTTGATTTTGGAAAATGAATTATATTTTTAGACAAGGCGCATTTTAAAATTGGTTAATATCTTGTATGTACTGTATGTATTGTAGCTAGTATTAGTTGTGGTCTACCTTGTGAGGTTACAAGACGTTTTTGATTGATAATATTTTTTGTGCGTGTGTGATTTTTTGGTTGTATTGGGTCGGGCTGTGCTTTAGGAATAATTCTTTTCTGCGTTGGTCCTGTTGTTAATTTGTCATTGTCACTAATGTGGTACTAGTTTGAGGTGAGCTGGTTTTGGCCTTGCGGAATTGCGGAATTTACACAGTTTGTTGCGGCAACACATGCTGTCCCCGGCCCATCTTTTTCTCATTTTTTTTTTGTTTTACTTTCTACACTGACATTTATCTTTTCTTTCTTTTATTTTAGTTTTATTAAGCTTAGATATTTCTAGGTATTTTTTTAGTTTTTTTTCTTTGGTAGTCCTAATTCTGCCAGTTTTACTTCTAGTGATATTATAGAATCTTTGTTTGGAATTAGTTCTTTGTGTCCTCTGGTTACCAGATATACTCTGACCATTTCAAAAGTTGCATTGTTTGTCAACCTTGAGATGGCGTATCTGCCGTATGGAAATTGCTTAGTCACTTCATTCAGTTTGCTTTTGTTCAGCAGTTTTTTCTTCTTCTCTATATCTTTGCAATTTCGGTTGGTACTAATGTTTTAGTAAATGTTCTTCTCTTGTCTAACCTTTCACCGTTCATTCTTTGGTAGGCATAATTGTTTTGGCTTTCTTTGTTTTTTGTTTCCATTTAGCTTGGCTTGGCTTTTGATCAGTGTGTTTCCTTCCATTTTGGTTTATCTAAATCTTAAAGCTTCAAACTCTTTTATCGTTTTTTTCAGTACTGTCGTTGCATATTTTCTCAGTACTTTCTATTTGTTTTTGTTACTCAGGCATATATTAATGATTGTGGATTTGTTGATTTTGTTTTTCTATATCTTTTCTAAATCTTTCCAATTTTGTTCTCACGCTACGCACTCTACTAGCGTATGTTTTGCGTTGTCATGCGTGTTTTTATGACAGAATATATATCTATCTTTTTTTATTTTTTTATTTTTTGTAAATACTTACCAAAGGCTCAGATGAGTAGTTGTGTTGTATAGTAACACTTTGCTGGTTTATTCTTTACCTATTTTTTTAATTTCTGCTTTTAGTTCTCTAGTACATTTTCCCTTTTTCTATCTTTCTACTGTCTCTGTCATCTTTTTATCGCATTTTCTCTTGTCCGTTTTTTGCTTCTTGTTCACAAGTTTTTTTATTTACCAATTTCTTTATGTTTAATCTTTTTTTTACCATCAAATCTGGGAGTAGTGTTTCCGCAATTACTTCTAGTGCTTTTTGTGACTTCTTGTATAAACTGCAGATCCTTAACGGGCTTGCTCTTGTGGTTTCTCTTATCTTATGTTTTTTTTTGTTTGTTTTTAAGGCGTCTCCCCATGTGGCGTACAATAGTTTACTTCTAGCCGCCGTTGCTATTAGCCTACTTGCCCTTTCTTTTGGTCCTCCCTTGTTTGGCATAAGCCTACTAAGCATTCCTTCCATTTTCTTTGTTCTTCTTACCGCTTCCTTAAGCAGTTTGTTCCATCTCTTTGCTTCAATTGTAACTTCGAGGTATTTAATTTTCTTTTTTATTAGTTTTTTGCAGAGCCAGATCTCTGTTATAAAGACTTTTTTTGAGCCATGTAAATTAATGTCATCATTTTTATGTTTTAATTTGGTTGGTAGCAATCGATTGTACTCATGGTCTCCAGTCTTTCGTCTTGCATTCTTAATAAAGCGACAACGATAGCTTATAATACGTTGCAATTTTATTAGATATGACCATTTACTAAATAGGTTATTTGAGCATTATGCAATAGCGATGTTTATTATAGCAAAAATTACAGTTTCCGGACTTGTAGTGACTACATAATGAATAATGAACGTAGTATTAACTCATTTGTTTTGATTGAAGATAGGCTAGCAATGATAGTTTTAATCTAAACGGTTTATTATGTCACGAAAAGCGTTATTTTTGAATTTAAATATATGTATAGTCTAAAGTTTTATTTGCAACATTTGTTTTGTAATACAACCACTCTATTGGTGTTGGTTTTGCTTTTGCCGCAATGTACAGGTACAGCGTTGGTTAATAAAGGTCTAATTTGTGAGCTTTTTTTGTTTATAAAAGGGTAAATTTGATTGATGGCTTGATTTGTTTTGTGTAATATGTTAGTTAAGTGCTGTTGGTAATTTAGACGGGAGTTTAAGTAGACTCTTAGGGCCGCTTGCACCACCTTGCTTAACTGCTTATGTGACACTTTATTTCCAAGTGGACCTTATATTTGTTGCATCATCTACTAAGTAGAACATAAAAACCTCTAAGTGGAACTTATTGTAAGCTGAACTCTGAGTTCGGTTTACGCATATAAGGTGCAGAATAATCTAAATATTGCTTTACAAAATTGCATTGTCTTTGTCATTTTTATAAAAAAAATTAAAATTGTGTGTATTACACAACTTTAAGTTACAAATGGATAGATTTGACCAGATTTTATTCAACAGACAAGTGTAGAGGTCTTTGCAGAAGTGCACATATCTACAGTATTCGGCATTATAGACAAATGCAATAATTGAATAAAATTATTTTATGTCCTTTTTGTGGATTAGCAGTACGTAAAAGGTTAGGTAGCAATTAGAACTCAGTTAATAGTAATAAAAATGCAGAGATTTATTAGTGCAATTATGTGAAACTTACTTATATTGAAAAGTAATATTTAATATTAAAAACACATAAGACCCCATTTAATTAATAATTCTTTTAAGAATAAACATGAGGAAATACTTCAAATAAAATGGACCGGTCGTGTTTACGTATGTCGGGCAAATGATTCACCCATTTAAATGAGGAATTAAATTGTTTTATTATTATTAATTTGGTCTTTATTGCTACCTAATCTTCCACATAGTGCAAATGCAATAATATTAGTTGTTCAGACGCTGTCCGCTGTCAAAAAATGACAGAATAGAGCAAACTTTGCTGTGTTGCCACATTTATCTGTACCTTACGTGGTGCTCCTTAAAAAACATTGGTGCAATAAATTATACTTTTAAGCTTTACTTGGACATAAGTTCTACTTGACTAAGGTTCAGTTTTAAGCGAGATGGTGCAAGCGGTCCTTAGATACTTAACGTGCTGCTTTGTCGGTATAGTATTAATTTACGTGTAAGTACATGGTGTTTAAAAAAATGCAAATTATTTAAGGGGGTGGTAGTACGAACCACAACTAACAAAAAGTCTTAATAAACATGGGTTGATATAGTAACGGTTTTGAAGATATGGAACATTATTTATTTTTATATATTTTTACAAAGAATAGAGTTATAGAAGATGTTTCATTTCCAAACAGGCACGACATCTTTGTCTGAAGGACATTTGTACTCTTTCTAAAACCCCTTTATTGGCTCGGATTTCTTGGCACTTTATATTAATTTTTTACTGCAGCTTCTTGAGGCTATTTACAGGAGTAGCATATACTAATGATTTCAAATATCCCCAAAAAAAAAATCAAGATGGTTTAAATCTTGCTGACCATAAAACTGGTCCGCTTCTTCCTACCCACCTATGTGGAAAAGTTTGGTATAAATGTTCTCTAACGGCAATCGAAAAATGAACTGGAGCACCATCATGCTAGAACCACATTATTTAAAGTTATTTAAAAGATCATGCATTGTGTTCTGCAGAAAGTTGAGGTAAGCAGCGTCTGTTAATCGGTTTGGTAAAACAACAGGACTTGAACCCTGTCGCCTACAATACCCATACAAGTTTTTAATGAAAAACGTGTCTGATGTCCACATTCAATTACATCATGGGGATTTTTGTTTAATAACTTTATTTTGTGTGAACCCTGCTTCATCCGTAAAAAGAATTTTGGCAAGAAACTGGGGGTTTTCAGCATCCTTGCGTAGAAACCAGCGACAAAAAACCAAACGTGCCTGATGATCAGTTAAATTTAAGGCCAGTACTCGTTGTACATGGTATAGATAGAGCAGCTGCTTGTGGAGGGTTCTCCAAACAAGAGTTGCACCAATTTCTACCTTGGATAATATTCTCTTTACACTGGATTGATTATGCTCTTTCCGTGCTAAAATTTCTTTTTCTGCTCTAGGAGTAGATACCGACCTTGGTCTGCCGGAAAGATAGCACTGTTTTCGAAGTGAACCGGTATCTTTTAATCTCTGGTGAATTCTTCTAAACATACGATGTGAAGGAATTTGGCGATTTGGATAAGCTTCTACATAAGGACGTCGAGCTTTGGTTGCAATCCCATTAGCACGACTATACATGAAATGCATGTCGGCAACTTGTGCACTAACAACAACTGTCAAATACTGAATGTTTTTTTCACAAAACATCAGCCAACTATGATAAGAAAATGCACGTTTTTGCAAAATAAAAAATGCAGCGAAAAAAAAAAATAAAATATTCCTTATCTCCGAAACCGTTGATATGACAACCTATGTTTATTAACATTTTTTTGATGACTTGCAATAATATTTTTGTAATACAAAATTAACATTGCAAAATTATAGCATATAACCCGAGAGACACAAGTGTAACAGTTTTTAAAATTTATATCTGATTAATAGTCAAAAACTTTTAAATTAAAACTAATTAACATCTGAAATATAAACATTTAGTTTTTTATTGAAGTCAACTAGAGCTGAGTTGCACAACAGTGTTCAGTAAAATATTTAAAATGTAACAAAATAAATGTCTCAATAAGCTGACTATACATTTAATAATATTTTGTTTTTGTCATATATTTTTAAACTACCACATCACAGAGTTATTTTTGATAAGATTAAAATAATTATATACAAAATTTTGAAACTACTATATAAATATAAAAATTTAATTTATAATTAATATTTTATGTTCGAAACAACGATGTACACTGAATTAATTAGCATGTCTATAGTATTAATTATTTTACAGGTAATTTTGTTATTTTTTAATAAATTATTTGTTAATAACTTTTTTACAGCGTTTAAAGTTAGATACATATCAACAATTTTCGACGATGTTAATTTTGGCTCTTTTGACAAATAATTTTAAGTTTTTTATTGTGTCTAGTTTTATTGTAGCAGCAATTATTTTTGTTACTCTTTTTGTGCTTTTTTGGTTTTAAAGTGGAACAATGTTTCAATACATTAATGCAGACAATTTTAAGCTTGTATATGTAATTTGTAAATGCAATATTTTACGTATTTAGTTTTTTTTATTACTTCCTATGTCTGTATAATACTAAGTTTTTTACTTCTTTTTAGAGTCTTTTGTTTTTGAAGAACGTTGACGAGTATTATGTTTATTATTTTTTTTACATCGATCTCTGTCATAGGCCTGGATTAGTTATTCGGACGTGTGCAGATTTTTCAGCCATGACATCTTTTCTGTTATTTAATTATTTTTTTTAAGAAATTTATGTCTGTGTTCTCAAGTTATATGGCCGAGGTATTTTATAGTAGTTTTCTTTGTTTGGTAATGTTTTGCAGCAACTTATTGTGTCTCATTTTGCGAACTTTTTTATTTCGGGTTCTGGTGGTCTAGGGTATTCTTAATATTTTTTGATATGTCTATATTACGAACGTTTTTATTTGCTTCTGTGTATCTTCATGTGTCTTAGACTGCACAGTCAAACAGAAGAATCAACCAAATTTAACACTCTTCTTATTTTTAGGCTTAGCGCTTTTTTGGTCTGTTTGATGCGTTTTTTATTTGTTGAGACAGGTCAATTGTATGGTTAAATCAACATCTTAGGCATTTAAAACTGTTTACTCTTTCTAATAGTTTTTTTTTTATTTAGCAGTAGTTGTGTGCCCAACACAACATCCTGTTTGAGGGCTATCATATGTTTAGTTTTTGTTCAATTCTTGTAAGTTTTTGATGTTTTGAGTTTTTTGTTGAACAGAGTTGGAGAGAGTATGCAACCTTGTCTGTCACTTTAATTTTTATTATTTATGCTGATGGTAGCTGATTCTAATACAGGCTAGATATTAGCCTGATATCTAGTTATGCATTTTCTAAAGCTAAACTGTTTGGGGTCTAGAGTTTCTTGACATTTATTGCTGATATGGTTTTGTATGATACACAAAAGTAGTTTTTATGCACTGCTTATTAGGCTAATTAGTCAACAAACGCAGCATTTTTGTGAGTTTTTTTTTGATAAATGATTGAAGACACATTTTAGCCAATCTGATGGTATATGGCCAGTTTTGAATATTTGATTGAACATTACTGTGGGTTCTGTTATGTTTTTAATTATTAGCAGCATTAATCATTTGTTCTACTTCAAATGTCAGGAAACTTGGTTTGGTTTCTGTATTTAGTCACACTTCCTCGGTTGTCTTTGAATTGATCTCTGAATTGATTTTTGATATAATTCCTCCATTGCTGCATTACATATCTTTGTGACACTGCATCATTGCATATTCTCTATTATTAATAAGGTTGATGAATCACAACGATTTGGCTGTATGGACCGATGTTTTTTTTTGTGTTTGTTAAATTTGTCTTATTTATTTTTTGCATTTTTTTGGTCTTATAGTTTACGAACTTACAATATTGCTAAACCAGATGAAGAAGAACAAATGCCATGGCGAAGACAAAATATCAAGTGAAGCATTTTAAGGTTTTGGTTACTATGACTCTCTATTGGTTGACTGTTTTGCTATCTTTTTGGAACCGTTTAACCGTACTTTTGTACTCTGATTGACCGTAGGGCGTTTAATTCTCTAAGTAGCTGTTGCTTGCTTTTTCCAAGAATTTCTTATTGAGTACTTGCCTAATTTGATTACAATATAGAGTTTGTTTTATGCTGTGCAACCTGAGCTGAAAGAAATTTTTCGTAAAATACCAAATTAGCAATTGCAAGAACAAGGTCTTATATATTTGCGGCCAGAAGCTGAATCTTCATTTTTGTTGTGTATCCTGGTTACTTTGGTATCTGTTTTATAGAATTCTACAAAATGTGTTACAAATCATTCTTTTCTTAAAGATTGAGATTTGGGGTTTTTGTTTAGTTTAGGTTTGCCACTTACTGAGTGGCCGAAAGAACGAATTATAAAAAAGTTACCAGGTGCTTATGATGTAACTCGAGTAGTTAAAATTAAATCTGCATTTACTGAGTTAATGGCTTGTATATAAATTTTATAAAATTAAGTTTAATACATTTTAAAATTATTCAATTTGGTGGGTGGTATGTTTGGTTGTAGTAAAATATTAAGAGGCTTGTATTTTTATTTGATTATAATTAAAAAAAAAATTGGTTAGCATAATTTTTGGAAAATAAGAAAGAAAATGCTTTAGCATCAAATTAGAGATATTACACAGTTTTTTGTACGCACAGTTTAAAAACTCAAGAAAAAGAATTTGGCGGATAAAATTGCAGAAAAAGAGAGACTTTAACGTTAAGAAATTGAAAGAAGAATAAAAGAGGAAATGTCACCAGAAAAACGACTTTGTTTGTTAGCTTTAGAAACTGCGTTTGGGTTTCTGTGGGAGATTTAAGTATTAATAGTAGTGCTCTATCAAACACAACAAAATGTGATGAGTTTGCAAATATTAATTAACATGTTCTAGTATACAACAAAAAACAAATTATGGTTTTAATTGTTTAAAAGTAATAAATACGTTTTTTGTAATATAAGTTTTTGGGTGGTTACAACCATATTCGGGACGCCTCCATCCAATTGGTTTTTCAAGAGCAGTCTCTTGAAAAAAGATGACACATATTTTTAGAAAAACATCATGCAAAAGTTAACCAAGGGCATATTATTATGATGTAAAATATTAATCTACTACAAACAAATAAAGCATTTGTATAAAATTATAGATAGTTTAAAACATATAATGTAACATATTCACCATAGCAAACATAAACATTTGTCAATAGTTTGACTAGACATTAAATATAAATAGTTTTATTTTGTAAACAATAGTACGATTTTTTCATGATAAGATTGAAATAATTATATACAAAATATATTATAGTATAAATAAATTGCAATTTATTACTAATATGTATATAATAATCAAACCAACATGTACACCGAATTCATTAGCATGTCAATAGCATCAATTATCTTGATACAGGTAATTTTGTCATTTTTAAATAATTTATGTTTTAATCGTTTTTTTACAGTGTCTAAAGTTAGATATAAAAGAAGAAATATTGAAAATGTTAGTTTTGGATATTTCGATTAGCAGCATATTATCTTTACTTGTGATGACTTTCATTATAGTCTCGAATCTCCTTATCATTTTTAGTATTATTTTTTGGTTTGCGATCATAATAATAATTGATTTATCAGTAATACTACTAGAATATATAAATGAAAATAATTTTAAACTAGTTACATGTTTATGTAGTTTTTAATCTTTATTATGTTAATACATTGTTTGATAAATGTTGATGTATTCCTTTTATTATATCCTATAAAAAATCATGTGTTTTATTACAATTTCAATCATTGAAAATATTATATTGAAGACGAGATTTAAGCAGTCAGCTATTGGTTTTGATTGATTTATACTTTTATGTCTTAATACATATGTTACATATACTGCTCAGCATATGAACAGGACCAGTTGCATATGTTAACTTCACTCTTTTGTCCAAGCAGACAGCCAACTTATGTACTTTATGTATACTAAAATATTGCATAGAAGGGTTTTTTTATGCTGGCTATGTCAAGCCAGCAATTCTCTAACATGGACTTTCTTGCGTAAGAGAGCACCGGACTGATACATAAGACGTGCTTGGTTATTTTGTTGTCTATTTACATTCTTTAACATAAAAACATTGTTTTATAGTATTTTTAACTCCACTATGCTCAAATATAAACTTAAACCTTAATAAAATTATCTCTTTATTTATAAGATCAAAAGGTATAAAATCTTAATAAAATGTATTTAACAAAAACACTAAAAAAACAAAGGACTAGTAAATTAATAGCATGTTGGGCCTTCTCAATTGTTTAAAAGTTTCTGGCAATGATTTGGAAGTCTTTGTATGGACTTTGTTTTAAATATTTTATGAACATTGTCCCACTCCTCTTGCTTAACTTCTGCAAGCATGTCTAAAGTGTGTAGTGGGTTTTGGGGATGTCTAAGATTTTTCTCAGTTAATCCTATGTATGCTCTATAGGGTTTATATCTGGTGAGATTGCTGGCCAGTCTATCCGCACAATTTATTGCCTTTCTACGAAGTCATTTGCAACTTCCACAAGAATAAATTCATTTCAAAATACCTGCGCATATGGTGCAATAATAAGCTTTAAAATATTATTTAAGTACTGTTCTGCATTTACAGTCTCATTTCCAAATATTACTGAATTCCTGTTTTACTTTCAAACTTATTTCTTTCAATATGGTTATCGATTTTCTTCTAAAGGCAACGGTAGGAATCATCAATTATTTTTGTAAGGTTGATCAGGTTCACGCCATACTTGCATGTAAATAAGCAAGCGGCCCTTTTATCATTCGAAATTTCTATGTTCTTGTACTTATTGTTCGATATTAAGTAAATGAGAACACAAGGAGATTATGAAAATAAATGTTTATTACTGACGTTTACATGTGCAACTGACTACAGCCAACTACAGTTCTATATTAATTCTAACACTCTTCCTCGATTTGAAGTTTTTCTTTATGAACAAACTTCGCAATCGCTAAACAATTTAAATATGAAATACAATGTAAATAAAATAACAAGTTTTGTTTTCATACTCATTACTCATAGAATGTTTAACATTTTTCTCAGCATTAAAAATCGTTCGTTGGTCAGGCCTTTAGTGAGAACATCTGCAATATTAATTTTTGTATCGACATGTATCAATATGATCTTTTTATTTATTACTAGGTCTTTAATGTAATGGTACTTAATGTCGATGTGCTTTGTTCGTTTTGAATTTTCATAAGACTGTGAAATATCTATTGCCCCCTGATTATCAACTAAAAGTTTTCCGGTTAATTCAACATCCAAATCTTTACACAATCCCTGCAAGTTGATTAGGTCACATGCGCTAAGAGCCGCAGCTATATATTCCGCTTCAGCGGTGGACAATGATACACAGTTTTGTTTTCTCGAAAACCATGCAATTACACAATTCGAATACAAAGTGACTGACCCGCTTACACTCTTCCTGTTTTGTTTGTCGCCTGCCCAATCGGCATCTGAGAATGTTTGTAAACTTTTTATTGCACTTTTCTTATAAACTAGACCTAAATCTTTCGTTTCTTTAAGATATCGTAAAATTCTTTTTCCTTCCATCCAACAACTTTTATTTGGTTTTTCTACCCATTGAGCTAAATAACTAGCAGCATAGGCAATTTCAGGTCTTGATACAACACTCACATACATAATACTTCCGATTAATTCTCGGTAAGGTACATTTATCATTTCTTCTCTTTCTTCAACTTGAAAACCCTTGTTTATTGGAGACTTGGCTCCTTTTGCTTCAGTTAAGTAAAAATTTTCCAACATTTTTTGTATTTGTTTGCTTTGAGTAATTTTTAAGCCATTCTGATCTCTCTCAATCTCCATTCCCAAGAAGCGTTTTACTTCGCCCAAATATTTGGCGCTGAATTCTTTCTTTAACAATGTTATTAACTTATTGGCTTCTTCTTCGTTTCCAACTATTAAAATATCAACAACAAACAAAGTTAACCATACATTCTTTCCTGTGTATAAACAATAATCGTATGAAGATCTCTTTAAATTGATAAAACCCATATACTCGTTAAATCTATTGTTCCAATACTTTGGACTACCCTTTAGCCCGTAAAGTCCTCTATTTAACCTTAATACTTTATTATTATTTTCTTTCTTTAATCCATCTGGAATTTTTACATATAACTCTTTATCTAGTTTACTATTTAGGAATGCAGTTGGTACATCAAGTTGGTGTATTTTATAATCACATTGAACTGCATGTGCCATCAACAATCGGATCGTACTCAATCTTGCTACTGGAGCATAGTTATTTTCAAAGTTTTCTTTCTCTTGAAATCCTTTAGCAACCAAACGTGCTTTTTTAGTACCGTCTTCTTTAATTTTGAATACCCATTTTACATCAATCGGGTGTTTTCCATCCGGTAGCTCAGTTACAGTCCAAGAGTTGATAGCATCATGTGCGCTTAGTTCAGCATTAATTGCTTTGCACCATTCTTTATTTTTATTAGCCTCTTCAAAATTATCTGGCACTTGTTCATTATTTGAGACAAGACAAAATGCGGTATGCAATTCGTTGTCATTTAAATAGTTTGGTAACTTGTTACTTTTCTTTGGACTATTTTCATTTTCGGCTTTGTCGTCATCCAAACTCTGATTTGATTCTTGTTCACTATCTTGATTTCTATCTTCTACATCAGATTCATTATTTACATCATTATTTTCTTTTTCATTACTTTCAAATGTAAATAGTTGATTTTCATTTCCAGTCTTATTTTTATTAAATACAAAATTAGTCTCATCAAACTTTACATCTCTTGAAATTATTATCTTTTTGGTCACTGGTTCCCACAATCTATATCCGTTAGCAGCATATCCGACCATACGCGCTTCTTGCGCCCTATCATTAAATTTCGCTGGTTTTGGCAAAATGACAAACCACGCTTTTGCGCCAAAAACTCTTAACTTGCTCAAATCTACATTTCCGGTATAAATGTGCATAGGTATTTGATTATTAATAGCTGCTGAGGGACATCTATTCAATTGATACGCAGCACACATAACTGCTTCGCCCCACAAATACCTTGGAAAGCCCGTCTCTGTTAACATGGTTCTGGCTTTATCATACAAAGTTCTATTCATTCGCTCTGCAACGCCGTTTTGTTGCGGAGAATATGGTCTGGTATATTTCATTTTTATCTCTTCATTTTGACAAAATACTTTAAAATGATTTGATACAAATTCTCCCCCATTGTCAAATCTAATTCTCTTGACTTTAACGTTTAATTGAGTATTTATTTCCCTCACGTAATTTTGTAAATTTAATTCTGCTTCCGATTTATTCTTAAGTAAATAGACTTTAATATAATGCGAAAAATCTTCAGTGATTGTCTGAAAATAATTAAATCCGTCTTTTGATGCTGGATTAATTGGACCCGCTAGGTCTGTATGCAAAAGCTCACCTATTGCACTACTTCTTGGTTTGTTTACAGTCATAAATGGCAACCTAGTTGCTTTACATGGCTCACATATTTTATCGGACGTTGGTAGTTGCATTCTTGCTAATCCTTTCCTGTTCAGGTGTCCTAGGCGTTGGTGCCACAAGTTATCTTCGTTACCGTTTTTGTAAACAGTAAGAGCCGCTTCCTCGCTGTCATTGTGTGCGTTGTTCCTCGGTACGTTGTTATCCTTGTTGTCGAGATGCTTTCCTTTCATGATAAAGAGTCCATTTTCCTCTTTACATTGCCAAGACTGTATTCCATTGCTTATTTCTGCACCGAATTCGTCGAATATTATAACATAGCGTTTTTCCACTAGTTGTTTTACCGATAAAATGTTTTCAAAAAGTCCAGGCACTATCAAACCGTTAATTTTAATTTTCTTGTTGTCACTTAGCACTGTTATTTCACCTCTGTTTTCAGCTTTTAATAATTCTCCGTTTGCTATTTTAATTTTTGTTGTGACCGGCAGTTTGTTTACTTTTTGAATTGCTGTTAAATCTGCTCTTAACAGGTGTTCAGACGCCCCTGAATCGACGATGAAGTTGACCTCATTCGGATTTGTATGGTGCGTTGCACTTAAACACTCCGCGCTAACCATACTGGCTATAAACACATACGCTGACGACTCGTCGTTTTGCGTTACATGCGTCTGTTGTTGAGAAGGTGTACTACTACTTGCACCGGCAGCACCGCGTTGGCTTTGACTGTGGTAGTAACCACGTCTGTACCCTCTACCGCTCGCTCGGCCTCGCTTGTTCGACGACCGGCATTCGTACGCTTTGTGGCCTTTCTTATGGCACTTGAAACATTCGATTTCTTTGTGTGTAGCGAATGCTGCTTCCTTTCTCGCTGTGTCTCTCACTGGTCCTTTTTCAGCTTGTGTCAATTCTGCATCTAGCAAGCATGATTTTATTTTCTCTAATGTAGGTGTACTACTCATACTCATCGCTTCTATAGACGATACCACGTGTTGATATTTCTCCGGCATTGTGATTAGTAGATGGCATATTTTGTCGGTGTCTTCCATTTTGGATCTCGCAGCTTCAATGTTGTTTATCAACGTGTCGAATTTCAGAAAATGATCTACTAGTTTATCATTATTTGAACACTTTAACTTTAGCAGTTGCTTTTTCAAGTTTAATTTGTTAAACGTACTGTTTCTCTCGAATACTTCTTCTAGCGCTGTCATCATCTGCTTTGCCGTTTCTTTCTTCTTCACGTACTCAATGTACTTGTCGCTCAGACATTGCACTATGATTGCTTTTGCTTTGCAATCCCTTTTCTTGTTCGCTTCTGTTACACTTTCCATTTCTAGGACATCCGATACTTCTTTCATTTCAAGTATTAATTTTAAGCGAAACTTCCAATTTGCAAAGTTCGTTCCGTCTTTGAGTTGCGGCAACGTGATCGATTCCATTGAAGCCATTTTTGCTTTGTTCTTTGTTCCTTAACCTCACTACGATTTTTCTCGTAATTTTCAAAACTTCTGTTATCTCAACACTGTGCCCATAACCTGTTCGATATTACGTAAATGAGAACACAAGGAGATTATGAAAATAAATGTTTATTACTGACGTTTACATGTGCAACTGACTACAGCCAACTACAGTTCTATATTAATTCTAACACTTATATAATTTGTAATTTTGGAAACCTTGCTGTCTTTAGGGCTTTAAATTATTTAAATCTTCTTAGTACTGTTTACGTCAAGATTTCAACACTTGTAGCATTTTGAAAGCCAGTACTTAGCTGAGTTGAATTAATGAACCAATTGATGTAGTTTTACTTCTTGAAACTTTTTTATATTCATAATTTAGTGTGTCATTTAAGCATCTCTGCTAGGCTATCTCTATAACAATATGTGATATATTTAGTCTTAAGCCGACAGAACGATGGACTATACTGAGTCTTCTTAAATGCATAATTAACACTTGAACGGAACGCAACACTACTTAATAATTAATTAATAAGTATTTAACAAATTGAAAATGTCAAATTCAATATTTACTAGTCAACGGAAGCCATTGCAAAATAAGTATATATTTACAATTTAAAAAACATATAAATTAAACATAAAACAACTAATACTAAAAATAAGAATAAAACTTAAATAGTTACAAAATATTAAGAAGGTCACGTATGAGTGACAAGTGCACGTTGCACGGTATTAAAAGAATCTTTTTTTTTCAAGACTGGTCATGTTAAATGTAGAGAACAGTTTTGTGTAGCCTGCAATGTTGCATTTATACGCCAAAAAGCGAACAAACTTTTTTGAATCTGTTCGATTTTTTCTTTACTGACGGTGGTATATGGAGACCACACATTTGAACAACACTCGAAACGGGGCGGATAATTAGAGTGCAAGGGTCACAAAACTTTTTAGAGTTACGCTTGACAAATCTTAAAAGTTGATAAGCTTTAGTCACGATAATATCGATATAAAGTGTATATGAAAGCTTGAATCAAACGTGATGCATAAATAACGAATAGTGTTAACTCTCGACATTATTTCTTTATGAGAGAATATCCATATATCACCGTAGATTGACGTCTAGAAATTGTCATCACTTTGCACTTATTTAAATTAAGTAGTAAGTTTAGCCTGACACCAACTAAAAAAAATCTGTATTTCTTTATTAAGTAACACAGCATCATTCAAAGACTGATTTTTTATAAAGATTTTTATATCGTCAGCAAATAATATACAACGCCCATTAGAAAAACAGTCATTGATAAGAATATTGAACAAAAGAGGTCCAAGATGTGACCCCTGTAGAACACCCGACGTAGGAATCTTTGACAGTTTTTGTATGAATGCGCTCCTTGAGCCTTTGTAGGGTCTAAGGACGATGTTTAAAAATTTCTGTTTTAATTCTTAAGTACAAGTTGCAGTGGCTTAAATCAGGAAAGCAAGGTTATTATTGAACGTATTTTTAGTAAGGAAATTAGTCAAGTTGTGGCTTTGTTTGTTACAACAGGAAGGTTTGTGTTATATTCTTTTGTTTTGAGGCATTTAATTTTTTCTAACATGTCACAGTATTGGTTGGAAGTCACTGTAACAGAGACTCTACTCTTATAAAAAGACAAAGACTTACGATGCGTACAGACAAAGCAAACGGTGATTTTTGGGTGTTGAGGAGGTTGTTGGTAGAATTTTTAGTAGTATTCTAATATTGAAAATTCTGCTTATTTACTGTCTCGGAAAAATGGGAATGCGTTACTTTACTAGTCTACACAATACCGTTGGGCAAAATAGGATTTTTTTACAGCAAGCTGGAGTCTTGTGCAATTTTATATTAAGGGTTTAATTTATGGTCAGTGTGCAAAATTTGCATTAGCGGTTGAATTGATATTCTAAGTACGGAGCAAGTTTTTGGCCAGATTTTAGGTGTCTTTGCAGATTTAGAGCGCCTAATGATGTTTTTAGGATTTGCAGATCTTGTTGCTCTTAACTTTTGGACTTATTTCAACTTTTTTTATTTTTTTTTATTGTTACTTGATCAGAAATATTTTTGTTTGGATTTAATTATAATTTGATAAATTTGTGCAATTTTTGTGTGTGCACCCTTAGAAAGTGGTTTTTATGCAAAAAAAGTAATCCATGCCAAATTTCAGCCTTTAAGATTCAAAAAACACGTGTCGCACTACCTTTGAATTTTTAAAATTAATATACTTAATGAGTACCATAGCTTTCAGATTTGATTCAGATGCAATCCTGGGTCTCCAAAAAAGCAATTAAGTATTAGCTAATTAGGTTTTACACGAAACTTTACATCAATATACTATTTTTTTTTTAAATTAACATTTTTTTATTATAATTTAAATTTTGAACATAAAATTAGACTCGTAAACAAAAATTATTAAAATTTGATTCTTATGTTTATATTTTTTATATTTTTTATATTTTTTTTTTATTTAGAAAACTTTTAAAATGAAGGATTGCACGTGTTTTTTTAATTTCAAATTTGTTACATTCTAATAATGTTTTTTTTAAGTAAGGTAATGGGTTTACTTTTAAAACTTCAAAGCGACACGTGTTCTTTGATTCTTAAGGGCTGAAATTTGACATGGTTTACTTTTTTTGCATAATGATTACTTTCTGAGGGTGCGCCCAAAGAAATCTTACAAAAAAAATTAAGAACCAGTCTTATGTCTTTGCGTTGTATCTAGACTTTTTCACTCGTATTTTCTTTTCTTGCTTTTTTTATATCTCTATCTCTTTTCATAATTTTGTGTTGTAGTATTTTTCTCTAATCTCTCCCACCTAATTTTTTTTTTCATGCATTATTTAAAGATTTTACTTTTGTGTTTCTGTGTCATTTTTTCTTCATACTTTTTCCTGCTTTTACTCATAACTTTTCTTTTTCTAGCACGATATATGCTAGAGTTTTTTTTTACATGTAAAACTTCTAATTTTTTATTTTTTTTCTATTCCCATACTTTTGTTATGTGGTTTTATAAGTTATAGTCTGTCGGCGTGTTGCAAAACGGGCGAGGAGATATTGAGTATATTTTGTTGGTTGTTAACTTGTCATGAGCTGTAGGAGGAAATATCACAAGAATGAAACGCTTACTTTAGGGCTTGAATGTAGAAGCACAAAATTTATTTATTTTTTATTAAGTTTTTGGAATACAGTTGATTTTTTTTGAAAAATTTAAACAAGTTACACTGCGTCAAGTAATAAGCAGTAAATTTATTTGCTCTTTAACATTTATCATGTGCTAAGCAAACTTTACAAAGAAAATTGTTGTTGATATTAAAAAACACTAGTTCACTAAATGTTTTTCAAAATAATGTAACTGACAATGTATTAACATTTCTTAGTTGTAAACTCTTTTCTAACGTAGGTTTTTTAATTTTTTTTATTATGAGGTTTTACTCTCTGCACTGCGGTCTGTTGGTCTTAATGTGCACCATTGGTTGATACTGTAGAAGTTCCGTTTTTTCGATGAAGTTTTTAAACTTTTGCCAGGATATTGTCTTGAGGAATTTTTAGTTTTTTTTTGTTGTTGAGTTGGCTTCAACAAGTGGTCCTTAAGAATAACTTACGCATGGCAATACCTTCCAGTTTTCTTCTCTGCATAAGTCTTGTTGTTATAATGTTCTTGTCATACTATTCTAGATTTGGCAGTAGTTTGAGGTGGGCTGGTTATTGCCTCCACGCATGCCTACCTTTGTGTCTTTTGTCTTTTTTATCTGCACTGACATCTAGCTCTGCAGTATTTTTACTTTTATTATTATTTATTCTAGTTATTTGGTTTGTTCTCAGATACGTTCTTAGTTTTCTTAGGTCTTTTTTTGCAAGAACATTTTTCTAAAAACTCTATGTTTGGTCAGTATTTGTGTTGTATAATAGCATGTTTTTGGTTTCTTTTTTACCTACTCTTTTATCTCTGGTATTAGTTCTCTTGTCCATTCTCCCTTTTCTCCTCTATTCCACTGTCTCTGCCATCATTCCATCGTCTTCTCTGTTGCTCTTAACTTTGCTACCTTTTTTTTATTAGTTTATTTCTATCTTTTCTTCCACCATCATATCCGCGGGCGGTGTTGCCGCAATCACCTCTATTCCCTCGTGTGACACCTTTCTGTAAGCGCTGCTGATTCTTAACGGACTGCCTCTTGTAGTTTCATTTATTTAATTTCTAATTTTTTTTGTTTCATGGCTTCTCTCTGTTTCTGCGGCGTATAACATGGTCTTCTTTAGTTAACTTGTGTTTTTTTATAAAAGACCCTGCGTTTTTTATTATAAACTTTGCATTTGCTTAGCAGATCTGCGGCTTGAGGTACCTTTTTGGATTTCTATTTTATGCAAATGTTTGTTCAAGTCACAGTGTCTAGTAATTAGTTTTATAAGATTCCACAGTTTTGTTCAGCTTATTTGCATTATCATAGATAGGTAGTCAATGATGGTCCTGTTAGGAATAGCATTGTGTGCTACCTACTTCTGTTGATAGTTTTGCTACAAGTTGCTGTGTTCCGTTTCAAGTTTTCTATGTTTTTTTTTTGTCTTTGAATCCTGAAAGCAAGTTTGTATTATAACATGCAGAATGTAGAAATTATTAACAATTTCAATTGTAAGTTTGATCAGCTACTGGTTCATTTACCGGATAATTAAAACTAATATCTATTTTAGTAGTATATAAAGTAATCACATATGATCCTGCTATAGGTACTACTTTCAATGCTTTATGATACGTGCTTGATCTGGCATCGTTATAAGTCTTTTAATTTGTTGTTACTACGAAGAATGCAGCAATAGCTGTATAAAATGGCCGATGTGATGGTGGGCAGCTGAGGCTAAACTTTCAGGGTCATCTGATAACGAGTTGGCAAAGACAAAAACTAGTGATACGGTTAAATTGGCCTTACCTGTTCCACTAACCAATTTAACCAACCAAACATTGAAATTAATTTAGTTTGTGGTTTAAAAGTTAATTTCTTAAATAGTTGTGGTCTAAAAAAGAATTTAAACTCTGTTCATCAACATCTTGAACATAGGATACTTCGTAACTTGGTTTTGACGGAAACCAAAGCAAACAATAAAGATCCAGATCGCTTTAATCTAGTAGATTCCGATTATCTTCTTGAACATTCATTTGTTGACTAACAGGGTGTTTGTGCCTACATCTACAAACAACAATCATTTTCTAGACTGGCGACGTACAAAAGGCAATGGTAAATTTTTCCGATAATACTATTTTTGTAATTGGCATATACCGTTCTCCAAATAAGGCAATTCCAAACTGTTTTGATGATCTTTCTGAAAGCATTGACAGGTTTCTTTTAGGTAATTGTAGAAAAGCTGAAATAATTTTGTTAGGAGATTTTAATGTATATAATATTGAATGTTTAAGACACTTATCTTCAACAACACTATTTGGACAACAAGCTATGATTTTTGCCCCTTTCATAATCTTACCCAACTTATTCAGCAACCCACATATTTTCTTCGTGATATATTTTTTAGTAAACCAAGATTATTAGATTTGTATTTTTTAACTATTCCAGAGACTACAACAACTAATGTTGAAGCTGCTTTAGGAAATTCTGATTATTCACTTATTACTTCTGTTGTTAAAACTTTTTTTCCTATTACTACTAAACCTAAACAGCGCCTTATCTATCATTATTCTAAGATGAACATAGTAAAAATAAAAGAATTTTTAATGATTTCAATTTTGATACTCATTGCCTATATTCTAATGATCCATATAATGTAGCAGAAAAATTTGCAAAAACTATTCAAAAAGTCATCAAAAAGAAGAAGCATAATGCATTCAAAAAACACATCAGTAATTGTTCCTAACAGACTGAAAAAGATCATAAGTTAGCTTGTAATTATTGTGACAATCTAATACAATCTGAATAAGATAGGATTGACTGAAACATAGATAATCGAATTTTTCAGCTCACCATAAACAACAAAAAAATGTATAAGACAATAAATTTATTGCAATGTAGTACAAAATGTTCAATAACTTTTCTTCAAAATGATCAATCAATCTAGTTACTAATCCAAAAGAAAAAGCAGATATTTTTGCAAATTAATTTGCATCTAACTACTATTACAAATCTTTCCATTGCTTTTCTTACAATGCCGGTTAGTGGAAAAATAATGGGTCCAACTTATTTTAGGCAACGGGTTGTCAAAAGATATTTTCTTAAATTAAATACCAGAAAGGCATCAAGTGTAGATGAAATTCCACTTTTAATTTTTACATTGTCAAGTTCTTAGAACAAAATAACTTCTTCTCAGATACTTAATATGGATTTTGATCAAAACGTGCGACAACAGATCTTCTGACTTATGTTAGTCACAAATAGAATTCTACTTTAGGCAAACAAGGAGAAAATCTTTCAGTATTTTTAGACATTTTCAAAACGTTTGATAAGGTATGGCATCCATATCTTGTTAATAAGCTCCATTGTTTAGGTCTTGATAAAAAACTTTAAATCTCATCAATAGTTTTCTTGGCAATAGAAGAATTATAGTTAGAGTTGATGACTTTAACTCTGACCCCAAAATCATAAATGATGGTGTTTCTCAAGGTTTTGCTCTTTTGTCAAATTTATTTTTGATATATATTAATGAACTTTATTAAATAACTAAAAGTCTTATTCATTGTTTTGCAGATGATAGCACTCTTCATACTTCATACTTTTCAAAGACCATATCGACAAATATGGCAGGACGTCATGAAATTTCTAGGTTAGACTCTATAGCATCTATGAACACAGCTCTCAAATTAATATCTGATTGGGGCACTCCCCACATAATTAATTTTAACTCTAAAAAAACTCTTCTTACTGTTTTAAAATCCAAATCCGAGTTATCATCAGTACCAAATATTAAACTAAACATTACTTTATTTTAGTAGTTTTGTGTCTTAGATGAAGTCCATAAACTTTTGCCAGGGGATTGTCTTAAATTCTTTTTTAGTTGGCTGCAATTCTTATTATAAGTCTTGCATTTTTATTTTTTTTTTATAGTGGTGCATTTGAGAATTAGAAGAGAAAACGTACATTGATAGCTTACGCAACAATACTAACAGTACGTTTTTGTTTATTTTCTTGCTGTAAATAGGTGTTGGAGCATTTTGTATACAAAATTTGAATTATAGAATCTTATCAACATTTTATCGATCATGGGACTATGTGCACTGTTCAAAAAAATTGTGTATATGATTTGAATTTAATAATTCAGAAAATATGTTTTTTTTTAATTTGTGTTTAACAAAGCAAACTTCAACATTAACATCATTAACGTTCATAGAACATTTCACGCAATGGGTGGAATACAATGCATGACTCGGAACACCACTATATGAAAATATAATTTTGCGTATAGATGATTGTAATACTCTTTTACGGAACATAAACTCGTTTTGCACTTACAATTCTAGATTTAATTTGACGGGAAAAGATTCTTTTGGAAAAAATTACAAACAAAAAATTAAGGATAAAAAAATACTACGAGTCATCATCATTTGTTCGTTAAGACATTAGAAGTGTCTTTTACGAAAAAAAAAATCAAAACTTTAGACATCGAGTATAGGTCTAGCTGCAGCTATAATATTTTGAATTATTTCATATCTGGCTTGTGGTTTATTTAAATACGCTAATCGTTTCATGTATCAAAGATAATAGTTGAGAGGCATTAAGTCTGGTGATCTCGTAGGCCAAAGAACAGTTACCAAAGTTAGTATTTATTTCTTACATTTATACTAAAATGAGGAGGTACGCTATGTATCATATTAGTTTTGTTTTGAAATAGAACATTTTTTATTAATCTTGGAAAGGGTCCCCCCGGTTAACATAAGTGAAATGCCCCCCATCACGAATATCTAAATCATCTCAAAAATTACTTTTCAAGCATCAAAAAAACATGTTTGGTAAAATTTGAAAATTTTGATACCACCCCCTTTTTCATAGGGGGTAAAAAATAGCATTTTTTCGTTTTTATTTTTTTTCTCCGCACCTATTAAATGATAAATTCTAAAAAAAATCATGGAAATAGAGCTTTGGGTGGTCTTTCAACACATTTTTTTTCAGCTCCTCAAACTCTGTAACAGCCTTTAAAAAAATTCCAGAAGGGTTGAAATTTACTTTTGGTTATCTAAACCTTCGATTGCATGGAATTTTATTTTTTAACTTCATAAGTAATTAAACAATCTACATCCATGATTTTTTTGGAATTTAGCAAGTGGCGCGCCACTATTAAAAATTGATATTTTCACTTTTTTGCCATTTATACTGTTTTTTTTCTGTTTTTATGCAAAGCATTTGTAGCTTTTAAAATACTAAAATTCCGATTCTACGGAAAATTTTACATCAAGAAGGTATTCTGGATATAATATTTTTATCAATTTGCAAAAATTTTACAGCTCAAAACACGATTTATCGTATTTTTTACAATACAAAAAACAAAGGAAGTATTTTTTTTTCATATTTTTAAATATTACATTCGTATTCCTGGCATCAAAGTTAGTCAGTAAAATAATTTTTATCGAAATCTAAAGGTCAAAAAAACCACCCCTATCAAACTTTTTTCACAAATTTAAGACTTTTTGCACTAAAAAATTAAAACTTAAAAACGGTTAGTAATAGAGACATTCAGAAGAATGAAATCTATCAAATTAATCGTTTTTTTTTTAATTTAGTTTTTTTTTTAGAAAAAAACATAAAATTCATAAGTCAGGTCATTTTTAAATGGTTCAATTTTTTCAATTTTTATTTTTTTTATTGGAAAGGGTTTATCAAAAGCTTTCCAACAATGATAAAGCAGTAACAAATTGTATTATTTAGTTTTGGGCAGTCCAGAAGGTTTGAAATTGATTTTAGGTTATCTAAACCTTGGATTGCATCAAATTATATTTTTTTATTTAATAAACAATTGATAAATTTACATTTATGATTTTTTTGAGATTATTGCGAGTGCACCGCCACTATGAAAAATCGATTTTTCTACTTTTTTGTAATTTTTACAGTTTTGAGTGAATCAGAAGAGTTGCAATTGATTTTAGGTTATCTAAACCTCCGATTGCATAGAATATGCTGCTTTATTATACATAATTAGAAAGTTTTTGATAAACTCTATCCAATAAAAAAATTTAAATTGAAAAAGTTGAAGCATTTAAAAATAATGTGAATTTCATGTTTTTTTTCTAAAAATAAGAGTTGAATAAATAAAAATTAAAAATTAATTAATTTGATAGATTTCATCTTTCTGAAAATGATGGAGTTTGTCCAGTGTCTCTATTACTAACCGTTTTTGAGTTTTGATTTAATAGTGCAAAAAGTTTTAAAATTGTGAAAAAAGTTTGATGGGTGGTTTTTTTGACCTTTGCCGATTTTGATGAAAATTAGTTTACTGACTAATTTTGATGCCCGAAGTACGATTCTAACATTTAAAAATATGAAAAAAAATTACTTCATTTGTTTTGGGCTATCAAATTATTGCAAATTAAAGAAAGTATTATACCCAGGATACCTACTAGAGGAAAATTTTTCCGTAGAATCCGAATTTTAGTATTTTGAAATCTATAAATGCTTTGCAGAGTCACAAAAGCAGAAAAAAAAACAGTATAAATGGCAAAACTCGCAGAAATTCCAAAAAAATCATGTAAATTTTTCTATTACTTATAAAGTTAAAAAATAAAATTCCATGCAATCGAAGGTTTAAATAACCAAAAGTAGATTTCAACTCATCTTGAATTTTAAAATTTTAAAATCTTACCAAACATGTTTTTTGATGCTAGGAAAGTAATTTTTAAGGTAATTTGGATATTCGTGATGGGGACATTTCAACTATGTTGGAACCCTTTGTCTTGTAAATAAATTAGATAATATTTGGATCTTAAACGTTCTTGAAAAATGAGAAAGCTGTTAAGAACATCACACTAAATATTTATTAAAGGACGATGTTGAAAATTTGTTTTCATGGTTTCAAAATGGTTTTCAAGAACCTATAAATGTGAACTTTAGGTTTTTGTAGTTTTATCTCTAGTAACTGTGGTTTTATCTATTAACAGAGTTTGCTTATAAAGCTGTTAATGTGTTACGGGAACAAACTAAAATGTGTAATGTTCTACACACTTTTATTTGACATTCCCTGGATGAATTTCTGAAAGATGTCAAAATCGTTGTTTCTGTTGTTGCTATGACAACCCATGTATATTAAGACTTTTTTGTGTGTTGTGGTTCTTACTATCACCCCCTTAACTATTTTATAGTCTTTTCTGAACACCCTGTATATATATTTATAAATATCATACTTTTAAAATGTTAATTTTTTATTTTAATTTATCATATTTTCTAATGATAAATAATAACAGGCTAACTAATGAATGTTGATTTAATTAATATGTTAGACAGAACATTGGACTCTTTAAACACTTAATTTAGATAATTTACATAATTAATGATTATTTATTAGTATTTCTAGACAAGTTAAGTAAATTTTACATTTTATCGCGAGTTGTTTTTTTTTATGGCGGGAAGTACGTAAGCATTACAATTGTTGTTGTTGTATAAAATAATTTCAATTTTAAAATACTATATACATATATATATATATATATATATATATATATATATATAAATTAAACAAAAATAGTTATTCATTGCAAATGTTTAATGGTATAAAGTACGATGTTTGGAGCATTTTTAATAATTTTTATTTTAATATTTACAACGAAGGTAAATTTATAACATATTTTTTATATTTATAATAATTTAATAATTTTTATTTTTAGATTGCTGATTTTGATATATTGGAAAAAATATCTTCAAATATGCCTATTTCAAATTTTTCTCTTTATTTATTCTTTATTAAATTTCCTATTATTTCATGGCTGGTGTTGATGATAAAAGAAGATTTTTCATCAACACTTTTGCGACATATTAATAAATATAATTTAAAAGTGTTAGTTTCAACTATTTGTAATATTTAAATTTATAGTTTTATGTGCTAATATGTCGCTACTTTCTACTACATTAAATAAGTAAACGTACGCGAAAGTGGACAGGGAGGCAAAGGCGTTTTGGGATTTTATTTGGCATCCAGTTCTATAAGAAATTATTCAATAATTCATACTGTCGCAACCATATCGTTGTTATTTTAATATGCAAAATCCGAATTCAGTAAACCCTTTCGTTCACTAACTCTGAATATTTCATCCTTCCTAACCTGCCTATGAATGGACACGAAAGTGAAGACAATAAATAAATTCAATAAAAAAATTACATATTTAAAAATATTTTCTACATTTATTTTTAATCACTGTTACTAATCTTGCCATTCGCCAAAAATAAATAACAATATAATTGACTCCATCTATGAATCTAATTTCCCCATCCGTCAATCACCACTGAAACACATAAAACATTTCACCCGCAACTTCATATTTAGATAATCACCTGAAAATGGGACCCACCAACAGCGCTGGATGATTTATAGCCGACGGATATCACATCAATGGAAATATGAGTGGGCCAGCGGATTGCCTTATTCAAAAACGATACTTATATTATTCATACAAATCTGATTTTTTAGCGGGTTATTTTATTTTGTTATCAACAAAAATAACTTTATAACAAAAAAAAAGCGGATGCACATTGAATTTTTTCCTGCTTTATTATGTTTGGAGAAGCACTTTGCGATAAAAAAAAGCGCTTACTAAAATATAAATAGAGAAAGTCACGTAAAGTCCATAAATTTTGCGCGCAACTTACTTTTAATATAATAAAATGGCGTGAAATTAATTGTACTTTTTTTAAGTTAATGGGTTGAAATCTCCATTCTAGGATTATATGCATTTTTATACAGATTTTTAATAGGGATTGCTTTTCGTGTTTTAATAACAAATACATTTAAGTTTTCATAAAAAATGTTAATGCGTCAAGCCAAGTAAAAAAGTGTTGTGAACGCTTTTTAAATTTACATTGAGTGTCCCACATGATTTGATACTCTACTCAGTCATAAATCATAAAGTTTACTTGTACATTTGCAGATGTAATAACAATTGTAAATGTTATTTCGATAAAAAACAAAAATTAATAAAATTTAAAACATCCGGTGATACGAAGAATCGTACTGACTACTAATCCGGTTGGATTTTCCACAACAAACAATATAATAATAATGTGTTTTAATATACTTTTTAACAGTTCTTCCGGTACTTTTAAGTGCTTGCCGAGTCATCTGTTTTCGCTAACATGCTAAGTATATTTCAGTTCAAAATATTACTGACATTGCAATAATGTCAGTAATATTTAAGCTATCTTTAAACCCGTTTGACACTGTCTATAATTATGTCTTGAATTATACAGGGTGTCCAGAAAATACGTGTACAACGTTTGACGACAGACTCCTGACGTCAAAATAGGTCGATCTAAGCCGACTTAGTTATATCCAAAATTGTCTCGTTTAGCCGGTAGAGGGCGTCAAAAATTTGTAAATATTAAAAAGAAATTACCTGTAACAATAATTTTTTAAGTGTCCTTGTTGCTATGGCGTTTAATAATTTGACAATTATTGACAAATTGTCACCAGTCTATGAAATTTACTCAAGTATACGATCAACATTCTTGAATTACAAGTTCATTTTACCATTAAAAATGGAAAATTATACAAACTCTCAGAAAGTTGACATGCTCCTGGTATACGGGTTTTGTCAAGGAAATGAGCGTCAGAGTGTTAGGGTTTACATGGAGAGGTTTCCTAACCGTCGAATACCAAACCACCAAACATTTGCCAATATTGAGCGTCATCTTCGGGAAACGGGGAGTTTTGAGAAAAAGTTTGAAGGCAGGGGTCGTATGCGAACAACTCGAACTGTGGAAACAGAAGAGATGATTCTGGAAAGAGTTGAAGAAGAACCAAGTACCAGTACCCGTCTCTTAGAACGTGAGTTTCCTAAAACGATTGTCAATGAGGTTTTAAGAGAACAGTTGTTACATCCTTACCACATACAAAAAGTCCAGGAACTTTTACCGACTGATCCCCCCATGCGGCTTACATTTTGTCAATTTATTAGAAACAAAAGAATCCTTGTTCCAAATTTTTGTAGAAAAATTATGTTTACTGACGAGGCATGCTTTACAAGATCTGGGGTAACCAATCTGCACAACGAACATATTTATTCCGATGAAAATCCACATGCCATTAAAGATGCACATCATCAGCATCAATTTAAAATTAATATTTGGGCAGGTATTATTGATCACTACCTTATTGGTCCCATTGTTATTCCAGACAGGTTAGATGGAAATATTTATTTAAATTTTTTGCAAGACACATTACCAATTCTTCTGGAGAATTTGCCCCTTTTACTTCGGAGGGAAATGTGGTATATGCATGATGGTGCCCCGCCCCATTTTGGATGGATTGGAAGAGGCAATGATGCACCAGTAAAATGGCCACCACGTTCTCCTGAGTTAAATATGTGTGACTTCTTTTTGTGGGGCGCTATTAAAACAGAAGTTTACAAGACTCCGGTAAACACACGCGATGATTTATTGCAGCGGATTTTAAATGCAGGCAACCATTTTAATAATCCCGAGACATTAGATAGGGTCCAATATCAATTTTTAAAGAGTGTTAATAAGTGTATTCAGCAAGATGGCGGTCATTTTACACATTTGCTTAAGTAATGTTTTTGTTTTACTTAGTTTCTTACAATAGATACTTTCAACTTTGTTATACTTTTGTTTTTTTTGACGCTATCTACCGGCTAAACGAGACAATTTTGGATATAACTAAGTCGGCTTAGATCGACCTATTTTGACGTCAGGAGTCTGTCGTCAAACGTTGTACACGTATTTTCCGGACATCCTGTATATATAATTTTTATTAGAATTTGTGCAATAATTCCATATATAAAATTTATATCCTGTATGACACTGTATATAATTCTTTATATAATTATAAAACCACGCATGCGCTTTATCTATGATCTGTCATACCAAGTTTCAATTTACTATATTTTGCAGGTTATGTCATTTGTTTTGAATTGATTAATGCTACAGTTATTTATAGAATTAATGAAAATATTAAAAAATGGAAGCAGAACAAATTAAAAAAGTGGTAGCAATTGATATATGTGGAGCTGCAGTGATAAAATTGAAAAAAAATTAGATAATACAAAATAATATGCGCACATCACGTTCGCGTCGATTATAGATGGGAAAATAGAACATGTTCTAATTTTTCAAGATATAATTGTGACCTTGATAATTTGTGTGTTTTACACACGTGAATGATCTGATCTATAATTATATATATAATTTAAGACATAATTATGGACAGTGTCAATCGGGTTTTACTGATTATATAAACATTTTTTTTAAATTTGGCTCTAGTTTAAAGTAGGCCATTTATTGCCTCGCGGATTTTTACGCAGCATCTGAGGCACACATCTTGTCCCCGGCCTCTCTCTCCCTATAACCCTTTGTCTGTCTCTTTTCTTTTTTGTCTCTTGCCTTTTTGTATGTTTTTTTTTTAATGTTTATTTTGTTTCTCTCGTTTCTTAGCTCCCTCAGTTTATTTTCATTTCTCAGGCATTTTTAATGATTTATCTACTTGGCTTTTCAGTATGTCTTCTAGCTTTTTTTTAACTTGTTCCCACGCTTTATACTAGAGTTTGTTATAAATTATTGTGTGTTTCTTTCTGACAGAATAGACTTTCCATGATTTTTTAAATTTTTTTTGTAAAAACTTACCAAAGGCTCCGTGCTTGGTCAGTATTTGTGTTGTATAATAGCACGTATTGGGTTTATTCTCTACTCATTTTATTTTTAGGTTTCGTTCTTTTATCCATTTTTTATTACTTTACTGTTTTTGCCATCTTTTTTTGTCTTCTTTTTTGCATTTATATTTGCTTTGTTTTAGCTGGTTTCTTCTTTTACTTGATTTTTTTAAAGTTTTTTTTACTATCATGTCTACTTGTGGAGTTGCCGCGATGACCTCTAAGGCTTCTTGTGACACCGTTCTGTAGGTTCTCTTAATCTTGAACGAGCTTGCTCTTATAGCTCTTCATATTTTTCTTCTTATTTGTTTAGTTCTTTTTTTTCCGCTGTTATAGTTATTTTCCTTAATACACTGTTTGTATTCTATTCGTATGTATTATCTTTTACTCTGCGTTTTGCTGTTTGCTTCTTTTTACTTTTTTGTATAGCTGCCAATGTTGTTGACTTTTAGTAAATTTTGTTTTGTATCTTTTATTTTATTTTCCAAATCATGACTTTTTTTCCATTATTTTAACTGGTGTGTTTTTTTTTCAGTACTAGGGTGGCCTTTTTCAGCATGCTGGAAAAGTTTTGTTTCTTAGGCTTCTGTTGATTATTTGTGTTTTTGTCTAACGCTGCCTTAATATTTTTTTTTGTTATTTTGTCCAGACTTAGTGCTTTGTTGTTGGCCAATCCTTTATGATTTCTTCTACTGTTGCTATAGCAGTTTTTTCTTCTCTTGTTTTTGTTTTTTGCCCGGTTTTTTTTGGAAACAAATTTTTTAATTATAACTTCTTCTTTTTCTTCTTTTTATAGGTTATCTCATTGTTCTTCCTCTCAATTTGTTTATCACTATTTTATACGGTTTTCCATAGGGATTTTGTCACTTTTTCCAGCATCTTTCTTTGCTATCCCTGAGACTAAGATTTATCTGTTGCTTTTTGTTTCTTTTTTGTTTCCACTGTGTTTTTTCCTCTTCTTCTCTGTCTTTTATCGATCTTCCTTGTTTGTATTGTTTTTTTTTCTTATTATTACATTAAATCACTTCTGTTTGCAATATCCTTTTATGAAGTTTAATCTTATCTGTGCTTTTTTTTAGTTAACACATTTGTAAGTCTGAAGCTTTACACTGTGTTTATTTATTAGTAATTGGTACGATTCTTGTCTTGTTTCTATTATTACAACTAAGTGCAGTGGGGGTAGCGAGAGCAGTGTTTACTTAGCTGCCGTGAGTGTTGTATTTATAGTTACTATTGTTTTGTGGTTTTACTAGTTTCACTTGAAGAAGAAAACTTGGTCAACGTACCAGTTTCAAGGCGTTTGTTGCTATCCGTCGTCCTATTACGTAAAGGTTAATGGGGTAACAAGATTTGTAAACTTTACATTGTCTTATACAGGGTATTAGGTAAACATGCAAGAAAAAATTAAGGGCCTATTCTAAGAATATTATGTCTTATGATGATTTTTGAAAAACTTTTTTGTTTCAAAGATACAGGGTGGACAAAATTTGCGACACCCAAATTCAATTTTTGTTGAAATCATTAATATCAAGTACAAAAAATTATTGAGCTTATCAAATACAAAAAATTGTTAACGATAACTTGGAACGGTTTTTTATCTACTAATGTACAAATGGATTTTATTTGAATACCTCTTGTCATTGATCATCAATGTATCGGTCGCAGTTTAGATTGAGTGGCGTTTGGTTATTTAACGTGTCTTTAATAGATAGTGAATTCCTCTACCATGAATCACTATACGAACGCCGAGATGACTGACATGCATTTTATGTATGGTCTTGCTGATGGCAATTTATTACAAGCTCGACGATTGTACATTGAAAGGTTTCTTTGCCGTAGTATCGCTGACCGAAAAATCTTTGAAAACATTCATCGACGTCTTTGTGAAATAGGCACATTGAAACGAAATGAAGGACCAGGAAGATCAATGACAGTCAAAACGGTACAACAATACTTTGAATGTAAGTTATTGGACAGTTTGGAAAACTCTTAAGGGCAATTTGTTGTATCTATACCACAATTAGCGTGTTCAGGCACTACTATCTGCTGATTTTTCTTTACGTATTGCGTTATGTCAATGGCTTTTGCAAACATTAATATTAATCTCTCAATTCCTGACACATATTCTTTTCACAGAAGCCAGTTTTTTTAAAAAAAGCTGAAAATCCGTATCAGGTATGTGAAGATTGTTTTTAACATCAGTTCTTCTTGAATGTTTAAAGGTGTGGGCGACTGTCTAATTGGACCAGTAGTTTTACCAGAGGATCTTACCGGCGAGATGTATCGCAAATTTTTGGAACAATAGCTACCTCAGTTTTTGATGTACTATTGAATCAAGAATTGCAATCTAGTTTTAGCACGATGGTGCACCATCTCATTTCAGTTTGGTTGCTTGTGATTATTTAACAGCAACATACGAAGATTGGTAGACTGGTCGAAGTGGGCCACACGCATGGCCTGCTTGATCCCCAAACTTAAACTTTCTGGATTATTTTTTATGGGGCTATCTGAAGTCGTTTGTTTATGCTACTCTAGTGGAGAATTTGGACGACTTGCAAAATCGGATAATTACTTGGTGTAACTCAGTTAGAAAGAACCTTGGTGTGTTTGAAAGAGTTTGACACTCAACGACGAGAAGATTGAATGCTTGCATTCAGGTTGGAGGAAATCATTTTAAACATTTATTGTAGATTTAGAATGTACTTTATTGAAAATAAAATGTTGTAACTCTCGCAAATTTTGTTCACCCTGTATTTTCGAAACAAAGAAGGTTTTCAGAAATTATCATAGGGCAAAATATTCTTAGAATAGGCTAAGGAATATTCCCTTTGAATGTTTGCCGCATGTTTATCTAACACCCTGTAATGTAACTGATAAATGCGGTTTTTTAGCTGTGCGTTTAATTCTTGTTTCTTGCGGTACTGAAATTGTGTTAGCCTGAAGGTTTATAAAAGCTTTTTTGGTATTGAGGATGGTTATACTTTTTTGGAAATTTTGCTAGTCTCTTTAAGCCCTGATTTCTGGAAGGATTTTTTACATACAAAGACACCTGACTATTTGCTTAAAAATCAACGTCTCTGCTTGCACTTTGGAACAACTCAATGAAAACAAGAGATTGATAAAAAGTGCATTTTGTGCTCTACGTAAATATTTTAGTGTTCAAAGTCGATCTTTCGACCTCCTAATTTGGTATTTGATCTATAAGTTTGAGCAAACTGGGTCCGTAACTAAAGCCAACGTATCCCAACATACTTGTAGTAGTTGCTTTGTGCAGAATATTGCTAATAGGAGGAACTTTAATTTGTCATTGATTGTAGCAATTGGATCTTACGTATTCCACAAAATTGACTAAGGATTTCCACTTACATCTTTACAAAATCTAAATAACACAAGAATTAAAACTTAGAGATCATTTAAATTGATGCGGCAACAAGGATTCAGATTTTTGCAACAGATCCTATTTAGTGATGAGGCGCATTTTTATATGAGCGGCTACGCAAACAAGCAGAACTACCGTATTTGGGGATTAAAAAATTCAATAGAGATTTTTGAGATAAAAATGCATCCTCAAAAAGTGTGTATGGTGTGCTATAACCTGGTAGTCTACGGAGATATACGATGACGAAGGTAGTTAAAGACCTGGACTTACGCTAACTTTTTATGCTCGTTCTAGGCAATGAGTGCTGTTTCAAACTAAATTAAACAAACATGCGGACTTACTCACTCGATTTGACCAGATGGCTATACATTGTGGTGATCAGCCCATCGGTTGTATGGAGTAGAAACTACTCTCAAGAGTACGGCAACCAAACTAGGTAAAGTACAAAGATTAGCATGTTTGCTAATAACTGGAGAATGACAAGACAAGCAACATAGCGACTACAGATAAATGAACACACTGTAAATCTTGGAGCTCACAGACCGGAAATAACAAAGGTATTATATGAGAACAGGCTTTACATTATAGTTAATAGTATCCACTGAATCTCTCACATCTAGAAATAAACTTCAAGAACAAACTTTTAATAATTGTAGTTATGCCAAGTTTAGAAGTGTGTGGATCAATTTTCTTATTGGGAAAAGTTATAGAGAAACTGCAATAGTTTATGCTTTCTACATAAGATAGCTAAGATTGGTACACTGCGAATAAGTAGTGGCCAATAGATACAATTGTGTGATTAAATCACACCTTTTTACTCAATTATTTTATCTAAGGTATAATTTACTCTAAAACCATGGCTTAATGCCTAGCAATTAATGGCATGGTTGAATGATTTTACCGGCATTTACAGGCAGCAAAACCAATTAATGGACCGAGGTTTTGCCAAACCTTGTCCTTACATCTGTTCAGCATGATAAGACAACATCTAAGTAGCCGCAGTGGAGATGTTGTATAGATAAGGTATCCACATTTTTTTAGGACCCAACCGGGACATACAACTAAAAAAAATGACAAAATGTAAAGAAATTACATTCTTGCAAAAAAATTGTAGAAATTTGTCATGAATTCTATTTTCTATAGTTCGTTTCATTCATGATTGCTTCAATTAACTTTTCCGAAATGAATTGTCGGGACGAAGAAGTTAAAACCGGGACAATGACAATTACCTGTCCCGAAAAAAAATTTCGGGACACCGGGACGAAAAAGTTAAAACCGGGACAAATCCGGGAAAACCGGAACGTATGGACACCCTCTGTATAGAGGAAATTGTTGACTCTGATAACCTAACCTAACCTAACCTAATCTTAACGATACTCAAACAAAATATGTCAGAAATTTTGATAACTTCTCAAAACGTATGCAAAACCTACAACCCAAACAACTGATCAAAGTATAGAGTAAAATCCACGTTTGTTTTAATATACATTGCTATTACCAATCATATCTTTTTACGACATGATGAACCAACTTCTATCATTTAACTATCTTATAAAAGTTTTAAAAACAAACAAAAACTTTTATTGTAGACACCAAGGAAGTTAAGTCGACAGTTTGTATTGGCAGTCTAATCACTAAAGGTAATGCATAATAGGAAACGATAGGCGATCTGGTAGACGAGACCCATTTCTGGAATATTTACAGCTAGATATTTCGTGATTTTAATCACTGACATAGAGGTATTATGGTGACTTTAATAAAGTTTATTACAAAATAGACAATTTAATTATTAAAATTTGCAACATACTGTGATTCTAGAGTGCAGCCAGCTTGGCTTTTACTTCAGACTTACAGAGCGAATCACTTATACGTATTAATAATATTGTAAATATATAAACGGTGGTTTTGCAATTTACTTATAATTTACGAATGTTTGAAAAACTATTATTTGCATATAGACCGAGTGGATTTTGGGGATGTGTTGAATACATTGACATTGATATGTAGGGGAGGTACTTGACAGTTGTCTGAGGTTATTTCATTTTTGGTGTGTGATATTAGTTTTAAATTTACTTTTTAATTTTGGTACTTGTGATATTAGGTTTAGTATTTCGTTATTTATTTTAAAAATTAACAATCAATTACCATGTATGGATTTGATTGCTATCTAACTTTGAGTATTTAATTTCAGAAAAAAAAACAATTAATTAACAAATAGATTATCACGTCTTATTTATCTCTCATACTTTAAAAACGTTCGATCTCCTTAAAATCTTATCTATAAAGTTGATAGTGCAAATACATCAATTTTATTTTTGTAATAAGCTCTCATTCAGCAAAACTCAAGCTCATTTTTAGTTGCATTGCATTAATCACAAAATTAATTCATAAACTTATATTCAGCATAGTTTCTCAATCCGCTCTATTCAACTATTAAAACTTCTGAACTATGATTTCAGGCACAAAGATAAATTCTCTCTGTGCGAAATCCGAATAAAAACGCGCCGGCGTTCAATGGAAAAAAATAAGACATTAAAACTTTCAGCTCCCTTAAATAACCCCCTTTGCTTTACCTTCTCTTCTTTTTTTCGGTGACTAACTAAACTCATTGTCTACCCAAGCAGAGACAAATCTACTTGCCAAATACTCCCGATTTTCTTTGTTGGCGCACCTCTCTTATTCGAACCGCAACATTTCCCGGTCCCCTTTGCTAATTAAGTTACTTCATCTTGTTGAAATTATATTTTAATTCAGGTATTAAAATGTAATTAAGTTAGACTTTATTGCCGTGTTTAAAGGCCACGGATGGATTAGCGCTGTGGAGAAAAATTTGTAGGGAGGATTTTGTAAAATTAGAGGGTAAAAGGAGCCGTGTATTATATTCAAATCAAATGGGAAATTAAATAAAGATTTTACGATTTTTAATTCTTTAATCAAGATTTATATTTTCTTGTTATAATTAACTCGGTGGTTGAACAAAATTAATTAATTGAGTTGCTTTTTGAAAAATAATTGTAATACCATTGTTTTAAAAGTGATTCAATTCCGAGGGTATATAACTTATTATTCCCAAGACTGTAATTTATCGCGGAAATTCGAATAATGCAATTATTTTCGATGAAAGATTGCTGATTCTTTGTTTGAATAGATGCTTTATTGATGATAGCGTGGAATTGGTTATGTCACAGTTTTGAACGTCGTTTATCATCATTTATTATTTTAACATATATTTAATATAAATCCCACAAAAAATACAGTTGAGCAAAAATTTAATTTATGGTACGTTTTGTTTGCATATAATAATAATAATAATATTAAATTAATTAATTAATATTAAAATGGTATCTTTGATCTATTATCACTTGAGTCGGTTTATTCCCATTTTATTTGACCGTTGACTACTTTGTATTTTTTATGTGTGAGTTCTTTTATGTTTGCTGATTGTATATTACTTTGTTTGACTGTTTTGGTGTATTACTTATATCATTTTGTTTTTTTATACACTCAGATGCAAACAAACTGGGCCATTGGGTAATTTTTTGCTCGGGTAACTTTTTTTATAAAACTTTTAGTGTTTTACAATTAAAGAGATCATCAAGATGTAGAAAAAAATTAACATATGGTACTTATCAGTTTATTTGATGAAAATTAATAAGCGAAAACGATAATGTACGTATACACGAAAGAAAATGCATTTCTGCAAAATAAACTTAACAGAGATTAATAATGAAAAATTTAGTTGGATAAGATTTCAATACTTTGTATTGCCTTTTCGAGCTCTAACTATTGCCTGCATACAGCGGTCCACACCACAAATGAGATCACCAATATCATTTTGTGGAATAATTTGCTTTTTTTTATGTGGGACATAAAGCTCGTTTATTGTGGTTGGTGCAACTGCACGTCCTCTAACACGCCTGTCCCAAACATGTTCTATAGGATTTTTATCTGAGGTACATGCAGGCCATTTGAGTTTTCTTATTCCAACTGCAACCAAGTATTCTGTGACGCACTTTGCAGAATGCGGTCTTGCGTTATTCTGCATCAGAGTATAGCCATCGCCTATAAATGGAGCAAATGGGACTACGCAATTTTTCAAAACCTTTTTAATATATTGCTGTGCAGTCTGCGATCCTCCATCAATGACAATCAATTCGGTGCAGGCATCTATTGATATTCCTTTCTATACCATCAGGGAACCTTTACCATGGTTAAGACGGGGCTTAAAGGTGCACACCCGTTTGTCTCAATACTAGTTCTCTTGCATCTGGTGAATATAGGCAGAATCTAGTCTCGAGAGTAAACAGTACAGTTCTCCATTGTGTCAATGTCCAATTCAAATGTTTTGCTTAAAAATTGGAGATTGGCTACTCAGTGACGTAGGAGTAATTTTGGTCTAGCTGCTGGTCTACAAGATTTTAAGCTTCTTGCAACCTTTGACGAAGTGTCCACATACTCACAGCTGTACCACGAACTTTACGGAGTTGGTTTCTGCTCTCCACTGAAGTTACATGACGATTCCGTAGAGTAGTACGAACGATAAATCAGTCATCGATAGCAATCTCTCTAAACTGCTGAAGTGCTTTTTGTAGTGTAGAAAGACTGACATGAAGGAATTTGGACACATATCGCTGACTTCTTCCATCTGCCACAAGAGCAACAGTGTTTGCACAATCTTCAGCACTTAGAACCATAATCAACACACCAATCTGTCATGAGAATGACAGGTAATCGAAAACAAACAAGTCAACCCAGTAGGCACCTTAATCTTCTGTGCATAATGTTGAATGAGCAATAGGTAGTGAGGAACGCATACCTTTAAATTTTATTTTTGCTTATTAATGTTTATTAAATAAACGGATAAGTATCATATCTTGTTTTTTTCTACATCTTGATGGTCTCTTTGATTGTAAAACACTAAAAGTTTTATTAAAAAAATTTACCTGTTTTTTTTGCAAAAACTTACTCAATGACTAGGTTTTTTGCATTTTTAATTTTGTTTATAAGTTCTTTCTGCTGTTTTGAGTAGTTTATTCATATTTTTTGTTTGTACTTTATGTATGGTTTATTATTACATTAATAATTATTATTGTGTCTTTTTTATAGAAAAACAAAGAAATAAAGTTCAGTTAGTCTTACGACTATTAACTACTTTTCTTCTTAAAGTTTGAGTATTTATTGTACGATGTGAATAATGCATGATAGAATGAACTTTTTGATTGTTTGGTAGATTATGTGTTATTGTAGAATAGCGTGTTCTTACAAGATAAAACTGATAAAAATTTAAATGATCTAACAAAGCTTAGCATATATATAATGGTCATTAAAAGCATTGAAGCGACTGAGATATGACAATGTGGGAATCTATTAAAAAAAATTTGTTGCTCTTTTGGTTATAGAGAGTCATTATGCAGGTCTGCTTGGCTAAGTAGCAAGATTGGAGGAGTAATGTATATAAAGATTTCCTAGTTTTGATCTTGTTATAAGAATTGTTTGTTTGCATATGAACAGTTTTAAACTAAGATAGACTTACTAAAGTATTCAACATTTTGAATTTTATTTCTAGTTATCGGACTGTTTCTTATTTTTTGGTAATTTTTGGTAATTTGATATATTTATGAGTAATAACATCAAATTCTTATCACTGAAGGTAACATTCAAACGTTTAATAGATTTGGTATAATTGAAATAAGAACATATAAGAAAAGCACTTATGAAATGCAAACATCAAAATATACACAAAACGATAAAAACGAGTGGCTTGCACGAAAATGTACATCTGTAGGCTAGTCGCTTCTTCTACTGTGACTAACCTACCCCCCAAGTGTTAGTTATCAAAGGATCTATTGTTCTTTCCACTTTTTGTGTGCTTAAATTTAGATATCAGAAAATTGTTTAACAATAAAATTTTTGATAACTAACGCTTGGGTGGGTGGGCGGAAACTAAGCTAAATTTGTGGGCCAGTAGCTTTTTCTACTGAAGCCCGCTCACTTGCGCAAGTGTAAGTCATTAAAAGATTGATTGTTTCTTCTACCTCTTATGTGCTTGTACTTAGATATCAAAGAACTTTTTAATAATAAATCACTTTTTTAGTGAAGCTTGGGTAGGTGGGCGGGTACAGAGTTTAATATGTGTGTCAGTAGCTTTTTCTACTGTGACCAACCTACCCGCTCAAGTGGTAGTTATCAAAGGATTGATTGTTTTTTTCACCTCTTGTGTGCTTATATTTAGATATCAGCAAATTGTTTAACAATATATTTTGCAGGTGGGCGGGAACAAAGTTTAATTTGTTTGCCAGTAGCTTCTTCTACTGTGATTCAACCACCCGCCTAAGTTTTAGTCATCAAAGGATTTATTGTTCTATCCACTTTTTGTGTGCTTATACTTTGATATTGAAGAATTGTTTACTAATAAATTTCTTGATAACTAACGCTTAGGTGGATGGGCGGGAACTAAGTTTAATTTGTGGGCCAGTAGCTTCTTCTACTGTGACCTACCACCCGCCCAAGTTAGTTATCAAAGGATTTATTCTTTCTTCTACCTTTTGTGTGCTTAGATTTAGATATCAGAACTTTGTTTAACAATAAATCTCTTGGTAACTAACGCTTGGGAGAGCGAGCGAGAACTTACTTTAATTTGTGGGCCAGTAGCTTCTTCTACTGTGACTCACCTACCTGCCCAAGTGTGAGTCATTAAAAGATCTATTGTTTGTCGCATCTTTTGTGTGCTTATGTTTTAAAAAATATTTTAAACTAAAGTGAAGTATTTCTCATTGATAATTGAGAAAGGGGGTACGGATTTTCTTGCTTATTGTGTACCACTTGGAACTAATTAGAAATTTAATAAAAATTAGTGCGGCGGATCCAGGATTTTTTAATAATAAAATTGTATATTGGGAACAATTTAATGAAATTTTAATGCAAGATCTTAGATTGAAAGGTTTTTGGGTAGTTTTGATGCTGGATTGCAATTTTTGTTGCTGCTTTAGTTTTTTCAGTTTTGTTTCTGACCGCAACGTCCATTAGTGTTTATAGTGCATGTTCTGGAACTTCATTACTTTAAATCATGCGTTAGATCTGCCTATGAAAAGTGACTACTGGCTCTTGGAGATATTTGTCTTGTAATTGTTTTCTAATACTCTATTTGTTTGCTGCGGACTTTGTTTTGCTTTTTCTACCCTAACTACACAAATGTTTACTATATAATGATAATTAAAGTTTAGCTTTTGATAATACGCGAAATTAGTTAGTAGACTATCTTCTTGATAGCTGTCTATATCCGAACACTTTTTCGAGTTTCTCTTGGCTGCTATAATACCAATTAATTGTCCACTAAACTGCTAACATCAACATATACCATTTACTTCAAAAGAAGTTTGCAAAAGAGTGTGAGCAACTCATAGTCACATACTGAAATTATTCCTTAAATTTATAAATCAAAAGCTGTACTTTTTTTTGTAGATGTTGAATATACGAAACTACGCTAAATAATACGCAGTTTGAGAACAAAACTGTTATGACAAAAACGAACGATTGTGCTTTATAGTTACAAAAAGCTTTTGACAGAGTACAACATCTTAAACTCTTTGAAGTCTTTAAAAAATTGACATTGATCAGAAAGACGTTGCATAGAGAATCTTTAGTTTTATTAGACTGTTTAAGTTAGAACTGAAAAAGAAGTAACAAACGCAATGCGAATATGTAGAGGGGTTAGACAAAGGCGCGTTATATTAAAACTTTTATTTAATTTATACTTACATATTCCAAAAAGCATTTAATATCTAATAAGGTATAAATGAAAACAGAATCTGAATAATTAACATGCGATATGCAGACGACTCAATAATTATTGCAGAAAATTTATTGCTTGGCATTCTGAAACAGTTTTAAAGTCTACCTATTGAAAAAGTAAAGAAATTTAAATAGACTAGGTATATGGCTCTGTAATTACTAATAAATGTTGAATTGAAAATGCACGTAGCGAATTTATTAAGTTTAACTTAAACTATGATACATTGAATGCTATTTATAAGGGATCCAATTTCATACTAACCGAGCTTTGAAAGTTTGGCTTTTGCCGAAAAACTGCACATTTTTGGGTTTTTGATCATTATAATCTGTCAACATTTTTTGAAAAATATATTAATTTTTACATTGTCAAGTTCACAACAAACTAACTTCATCTCAGATACTCAATATGGGTTTTGATCAAAACGTTTGACAACAGATTTTCTGACTTATGTTAGTCACAAATGGAATTTTTTTTAGACAAACAAGGAGTAAATCTTGAAGTAGCTTTGGACATTTTTAAAGCGGTTGATAGTGTATGCCATCTTATCTTGTCAACAAGCTGAATTGATGGTTTTAACTCTAACCCCAAAATCATAAATGCTTATGTTTCTTATTTTTGATTTACATTAATAAACTTTTTCAAATAACTAAAAGTTCTATTTATAGTTTTGCAGATGATAACACCCTTCATACTTCATACTTTTTAAAGACCATATTGACAAATATGGCAGAGTGTCTTGAAATTTCTAGGTTAGAATCTGTAGCATCTATAAACAAAGACCTCAAAACAATATCTGAATAGAGCACTTCTAACATGGTCAATTTTACTTCTTACTGTTTTAAAATCTAAATCTGAGGTATCATCATTACTAAATATTAAACTAAACAACGAATCCTTATCTAAATATTCTTCAATTTGTCTTTTAGATGTTACAATCTTTCATGTATTTTTCTGGAACGATCATGTTATCAAAACTATCTAAAAAACTAGGTTTTTTTCTTCTGTTCAACTTTTGCATAAATATAAAACTTTCATTTGTCTATGTGTTGAATATTGTTCCCAAGTATGGGGAGGAGTATCGGAAACTAAACTCTATTCAGAAACGAGCTATTTGGAGCTCTGCCAATCCAAAATTGACTATTGACTTAGATATTTTACAGCACAGGCGTAATGTTGCCGATCTTTGCATTTTTTATAGATATTTTAATGGACATTGTTTAAACGAAATACAAGACATATTGCTATCTAAACAAAATAAATATTTACTTGTAGTACAGGTCTTGCTAGGAATTCTAACAAATAGTCGCTGACAGTTTAGAGATGTAGGACTGAAACTTCTAAGAGAGATTTCTTTAACCATACTAATGACAAATGGAATTAACTTCCAAATTCAGGATCAAAGTCAATGTTCAATGTGATTGTTTCAGCGAGTGTGATTTTACTCGTTGAAATTTTAAGGAATTTTTATGTTGTTGTGGCATATTACGTAATTTCTAAATATGACATTTTGAAATTTAAAAAAATTGAGAAATTTGTTTTAGTTTTTTTTGTTTGTTTTTATAACGTATTAGTAGTCTTTTGATATAAATTTGTTTTGTGAATTTGGGTTTTAGGGGTCCAAAACTCGAAAAAACTGCAAAAATAGTTTAATTTTTTAACATAAACTTTTACAAATACACATTTAGCAGCATTCAGAGAAACTATACATCAAATATTATTAAAAATTTTAGTTTTGCAAACAATTTTAAATAGAAATAAGTCAGTGTCTTGCTTATCTGGTGTAGAAAAGCCCATCTAGAAAAAATAATGTTAAAATTATTTTTCCTTTACTTATAATTTTTTTTTTTAATTTTTTAAAAGATTATTTAGCTTATATTATTATTAAGATCATTTTAAAAGTTTAACAAGGACATTTTTTGTTGCTTAAACCAATTTTGGGCGATTTTACTCATTGTTTGATAGTTTTTGTTTGCGGCACAAATTTAGACTCGATCTATCGGCTCCAAAATTTGAGAATATTGTTATTTTCGGCATTCAAATGTAAATCGCTCATCAAAATTTGATAAAAAAAAATTTTAAACCACACCCTAGTGTGCTTATAATATTTTTTGTGAAATGAAAAAATAATTAATTTTTAGAATGCATTTTTCGACTTTTCTACGGCCGATGAGCACTACACTGATTAATTTTTTATGTAAAATTGTTTCCAGAATTCAAATTTTCAATAATATTTGGTGTATTGTTCTGAGCGCGGCTAATCGTGTATTTGTAAGACTTTATGTTAAAAGTAAGCCTACTGTTGCAGATTTTTTTGAGTCTTACACGTCTAAAACTCAAATACACAGAACAAATTTATATTTTTTAACTAATTTACATCAAAATACGAGAATTTCAGCGGTTTATAACCGCTAAAAAATCTAAAAAATGCTTCTTTTTGCCCAGCTCAATGAGAAAAAAAAATTGGTTTTATGGCTTTTGCAGCTTATAGACGAGGCATGGATTCTACGAAAAATTTCTGATTGATTTTACTAGCAACATTTTTTTTTAGTTACTATTTTTAATTAAAAAAATGCGATTTTTCAAAGTGAAAGTTGAAAAAACTAAAAAAATTGTAGAATTATGTTTAAGGGTTTTATACTCTTATGAACCGATCAAAAAACTACTAATAAGTTATAGAAAAGGAAAAAAAATACTAAAGCAAATTTCTCAATGCACCCTCCTCCTGCTGTGGTTCGTTTGAAATGGAATGGAATAAAAAGTTAATTCTGGAGGCCGTTACTATGTGATAGTTTATTATAAAATAAATAAAATCACATTTACTATGTACACATATTTCACGAAAATATTTATACAAACAAAACAAAATAATGATGATGAAATTTTTTTGTTCATAATAGGAAACTTTCTGCTCTAAAAACAACATAGAATACGGCCAGATAACATTAGCATTTCCACTTTTTCAGTTTGGACTATTTATAGATTTAGTTGTTTTTTTTTTTACATAAAGAATTGTTGTTTTTAAGAGCCCAAAATACCCACTACATGTAGATAACAGCAATGCTCAATTAAAAATAAAAAAAAATACTAGTTTAAAAAAAATTAAACCAACGACTACAAAATTATAGACCTATCTTTATTTTTAGCCCTTTCTCTAAAATAATAGAAAAGGCTAATTCTAATAGATTAGTTTCTTAATTAAATCATTTTAATTTATTAAGCACATGTCAGCATGGTTTTAGGGAAGGGTTTTCAACGGAGACAGCAACAAATGATATGATTCAATACATAAATAATTGTTTGTATAAAAAAATGTATTTGTTAGGAGTGTTCTTTGATCTTTCAAGAGCGTTTGACACTCTCAATCACTATATAATAAAAAATAGAAAATAAATTAAACAATTTAGGAATTAGAGGTACTGTAAACTCATTACTACTCTCATATGTCAAAGGTAGACAATTAATAGTATATCTTGATGAAGAATGCTCAGAAGATTATAATCTTGACTTGGGAACACCTCAAGGCAGTGAGCTGGGACAACTAATGTTTCTGCTTTATATAAATTATTTACCGTTATATATTTCTTATGGTAAGATATATTTGTATGCGGATGACAACAATTATTCTTGCTGATCTCAACTGCAACGAATTGCAATACAAAAAAAAAAAAATTATCAAAGAATTTACGAGTTGGTGCGAGAAAAATCATTTGATTGTAAATCATAATAAAACAACGTTGATGGAATTTACTGATATGTACAGATCACCTCACCAGTATACAATATCTTTAAACGAAAGCTTCAATAATACAGTCAAATTTCTGGGTACTTTCCTTGACAATAAACTATTCTGAAACGAACAGATAAATTATGTATGTGCAAGATTAGGTTGATCTTACTATGCTATATTATACTTACGTCATCATTAAATGAATATTGCATTGTAAATATATATTATGCGCTGGTGTACTCTGTTTTAAATTATAATATATTATCTTGGGGACAGGCAGTTGACATTGGTCAAGTGCTAATTGCTCAAAAACGATTAATTGACTAATGCATGGTCTCAAAAAGTTTGATTCTTGCAAAGAAGTGTTTGTTCAAAATAAATTGATGACTGTCATATCAATTTATTTGTATAAATTGTTTATATTTGTGTTTATTTCTTACAACGCAATAGAAAAAAATAGCAATGTACATGGTTATGAGACACGTGGAGCTAATGATCTACGTTTAGATAGATTTAATTATTTTAATTATAAAAAATGTCCTAGATATGCTGGCATTTATTATTTTAATATGTTACCAAAGCAAGTAAAATTGTTAACTAAACTGTCAGTTTTTAAAAGTAAAATTAAACAAATTTTATTAAATAAGTCTTTTCATAGTGGACAAGAATTTGAGTATATTACAAATGGGTATTCCAATTAGTAACTGTCTTTTTATTTGTTATTTTTTAAGGTTTTTATTATTTATTATAGGGTCGAGGGGGGCGCATGTGGTTTTATTTTTTTATATTTTATTTTTACTTTGTTTTAAACACAAATTTTTTTTTTTTGCTAAAACGGGACATTTTTAACAGTTTATTACTGTGCGTTGAAACTATATTTGGATACTTTTTTGGCACTTAAATAAAAAGTTGCAATCGTCCGCATGTGCCCCAACGTTGGGGCACATGTGGACAATGGTATTTATTTAATTGTAAACAAACAATAAAACTTAATGAAACAATTAGTAGATGAAACTGTAACAAAATAGTATGTACACATGAAGATTATGTCGCATTTAAATTGTGTTTACTGTACTTATTTGAGGATCAAAAATACTGAACCATTAAAATTTTACGTTTACACGTGGTAAACAATTTTTTGGTGACAAAAACTACAACTGAAGATACAGCATGAATAATGTTATAAGTGAAGGCATCTTTAAGATTTTTTTCGAATTTTTAGGACATTGAATACCAGTCAAATCAATGCTATTTACATGCACCCACTGTCCACATGAGCCCCCCTCTCCTCAACTTATATTTATTGTATAGTATATAGAATGTATTTTAAACATTTATATTGTATTTTTAAATTGTGATTTAATTTTTATTTTGTATTGCCATGTGTATATGTTTCCGGACATCTTAAACACGAATAAATATTCTATTCTATTCTATTCTATAGGAACACTTATTGTTGCTTGCACTTCAGTATAATGAATCTCCAAATGCTATTTTTTTTTTCAAAATTCAGAATAGCTAAAATTCTTAATAATCGGCCAGTTTTAGATACGTTTGACATAACTACTATTAAGTTACTCTGACTTGAAATTAAAATTTATAACCTAACTTTCACAAATGCTGACAAATCAAATGCTCAGCATTTTATTAACGGTAAAAATCTTATAATGTTACGTTTAAACTCCTATCTCTTCTTTCCAATACTAAACTTTTATTTCCTTTCTCAAATAATTTAACTGTAATCAATTCCATTTCATCAGCACCAAAACTATAGGGCCTTATAAAATAAAAATTAAATTAAATAAGTCAAAGAATATACACATTTTTTTTCAAAACTCTAAATTAGTTTTCTTTGATATTAGTAGTATGTTCTCCAACATTCTTCTGAATGAATGCATTGAGTTAGTCTCAAACTTGTTTGAATATATAAATATTAACCTTTACTTAACTTCTCGACGAAATTATGTCTTGTTTAAAATTCTGCATTAAAAATAACTATTTTCAATTTAATAGTAAATTTTGCAAATAAAGCACGGGCTTAGCTATGGGCTCACTCTTAAAACTTTTGTTAGCTGAAATATTTATGGCTTTTTTTGAAGAAAAGATTTTCAATTTTCAACAGACCTTGCTAAGAAACATATTTCTTTTTGGTATCGATATGTTGATGATATCTTAGCTTGGTTTAAAGGTACTCCACACCAATTAGACACTTCTCTAACTTACATCAATAGTATTCATCTCAGTATTAAGTTTACAGTAGAGGCTGAAAGAATAAAATTAACTTTTTAGACTTAACGATATGTTACGATAATAATAATATTTTATTTGATATTTTTTGCTAACCAACCTATACAGACTCAGCCATTCTGTTTGACTCTGTACACCCTAACAGTCACAAGATTGCAGCCTACCATTAACACCAAATTCTTGGCAAAAGGAGCTTAATAAAACCATATCAATAGGTCATAACAATAGATTTCCAAAAAACACAATTAAAAATATTATTACTAAGAAAGAGTATAGCCTTACTATACAGTTAATATATCCTAAGTTAAAAGTAACTCAAAATACATGTCAATAACATTTCCAAAAAAATAGGAAATAATTTCATTCAGTTGTCTCACATGTAATGCATGATATATAGGGCAATCAAGAAGAAATTTTGAAACTAGATTTAATATCTAATATAACCGCTCTTTTAGATAACGTCGTCATATTGTTAGCAAACATGATTTATTAAAATTACAGTTCATATTGTTAGCTAGCAATATATTTGCTTGCTTTTAGCAATGTGCATATAGAATTGCTCCATATGATTTTTTTGTTGTAAAATTTGAGATTACAATACAAATTTTAAGCTGCGCAAATAGAGAAGAGTATCTATCTAATCTTTGAAACACAAATACTTAGTTATTGGGCCAGATACTATTGAAAGCGAGTTTTTAATGGTTGAATTGGTTGATTAGTTATTAGTTTGTTTAATCATCAATAAAGTTTTTTGTTTTTTTTTTTATATTTTTAAACGCGATACTTAGGAATAACTTAATATGTCACAACAACATCAAAATAAAAAAATACTTATGAATTTTAACGGGTGAAACCACACTTGTTGAAACTATCACATTGAAGACTAAATTTAAGCAGTCTGTGAACATTGACCTTAAACATTTGTGGCTTATAAGTCTTGCAAAATACTGAGTTTGTAAGTTTATTCCATGTGTCAATAGTACGGTTAAATAAATCTTCTAAAAAGTTTTGGTTCTACATCTCTGAACTGTCAGTGAATATTTGTTAGAATACTTAGCAAGTCTTGTAGTACGAGTAAATATTTGTTTAGATGACAAAATGTGTTTTATTTTGTTTGAACAATGTTCATGGAAACATCTATAAAAAATGCAAAGATCTACAACATCTATCTCTAAGTCATTAGTCAATTTTGGATCGGCAATGATTCAAATAGCTCGATTTTGAATAGAGTTTAGAATAAATAGTGTAGTTTCCGATGCTTCTTCTTATACTTGGAAACAATATTTAATACCAGGACGAATATAAGTTTTGTATATATGCAAAAGTTGAACAGAAGTAAAAAACTTTTTACATCTATTAAGAAATCCTAGTTTTCTAAATACTTTTGAAGCTATGTCAAAAACATGGTCTTTTCAGAGAAGATTATGCGAGATTGTAACTCTTTGAAGACAAATTGAAAAAGATTTAGATATGGATTTGTTATTTAGTTTAATATTTGGTACTAATGATACCTCAGATTTTGAATTTTTTTAGAGTTAAAATTAACCATGTTGGGCCCACTTCTAACATGGTCAATTCAGATTTTGTTTTGAAGTTTTTGTTTATAGATGCTACAGATTCTAACCTAAAAGATTCAAGACGTTCTGCCATATTTGTTGATATGGTCTTAAGAAAGTATGAAGTATGAAGGGTGCTAGTATCTGATAGACTATGAATAAGACTTTAAGTTATTTAAAGATGTTTATTAATGTAAATCAAAAATAAAGTTGGCGAAAGAACAGAACCTTGAGGAACACTAGCATTTATAATATTAGGTTGAGAGTTAAAACCATCAATTCTAGCTATAATTTTTCTATTGTCAAGAAAACTATTGATAAGATTAACAGACTTATGGTAAAGATCTATACAATGAATAAGAATTGACAGGTTGGACAATAATGCAATTGGTTGAACATTTGCAATTTTCTAACTATTTGGGAATGTTTCTTTTCTACATGATAAGGCAAATATTTTATACAGAATGGGAGCTAATTCATTTGCAAATGTTTTAAGAATGATAGGTGGAATTTTATCTATACCTGTCAAAGACCAAAAAGAAAAAAGAAAATCTAATTAAAATGCTCGAAAAAGGGATATAAACCAATATCTGAACTACAAACACTTTAGATTTAGTAAGATTGTTGTAGAACTTTATTTGGGTGCGTCAGTTTTTATCAAGTGAAAACACTGAAGTAATTAACTTATTTTTCAGGAGATTGCTTACTGGTTTAAAAATACATGTTCGGACAGTTAATGGTAAACCGAATATCTTTTCCTTTTTTGGGGTTTATCCTTATGCGCTAAACAATGAGCTATCTTTTAAAGTCTTTACTAGTGGCTTGCAAACGCATTATAATCATTCGTGGAGTTTTCAGTACAGTATAGTAATGCGGCCTCATTTGCCTACTGCACTATTTTGACTTTATTATTTGGGATTGGAGTGTCGGTTACGTAGATGTTAAAGTAGTGGCGACATGACGGATTTTGTGGAGCTTGGAGCAAACTGGAGAAGTAAAGAAGTTATTTTGATCAAGGTAATCGCAAAACATGCTAGTTTGGGTAATCTAGAAGGGTGATTGGACTTTAGGAGATCTTCTAGTGTTGTATTAGGTTATGATTTGATTTGCTACTTTTAGCAGTTGGTGTGTTATTGAACGTTTAAAAAGAAACTCGAACTTGTTACTTTTCCCATAGTGCTTAACAGACTTATAGGTTGAAAGTTTTAAGGAAATTGGTTATTTTTGACTGGTTTGCGGATATTAATTTGAGATCTTCCACTTGGAAAGGTACTAACTTAATTAAAGAACCGTGTTCTAATAAAATTACGGTAATATTTTTTTAACTAAATAGTTTTATATAAAATATACCTAAATTTAATCTACCATTACTAATGCAACGTCTATACAATTTCTATGTTGTGTAACTACTTTGATGCAATACTTGAATTTAAATCGTATTAAGTGCATGTTTATGTACTTATTTTATATTTTTATGCATGATTATATTTTTTGAAATTACAATTTTACTGTGGATATATTTGTTCTGTTTGAGCATTTATTAAACAGATAGTTCATTCTGATTTACCGCACTCACCAATTTGGCTGTTTTGCATGAGATATGAAACAATAATTGCAGAAAAGTGGATTATATTACGCGTAAAATTGTCAACGTGATTTTTTAAATTATTTTTGATATTTGCTTAATGGCAATATATAGTTTATAATGTATATATAATTTGTAAATAAGTATTGTAATTATATTTCTTAATCCTAATCCGACCGCAATAAAACTGCAGTACAAGGAATCGGTGCCGCCTAAGTACACTACGAACTAATTGTATAAATGCACAGTTCATTTATTCAAGCTGATTACTTAGTCTTACTTAGAACTAGACACGTCTACGCTGTACTAATGTTTTAAATAAATTACCCTATCTTATTTGTTTTAATTATTATTATTATTATAATATTTAGTTGATAATAGCATTTACAATATATATGGATACATTTATAAAATTCATAGAATGGCGTCACAAATAAATTAACTTTACTTAAAATTAATGTAATTAATTTTTTTAAGCAATGTTTAAATAAATGTTTGCTTACATATGCTAACGAGAGTTTGTATTTATTATTTACGCAATAATATTAACAAAAATAACTAAAAAGGAAGAACAATTATTATTAAAATATAATTTTGTTTATATTTAATATTTATTGTAACAATATATTTTAATTAAAACAAATATTTCATTATATTTAACAATTATTTTAATTAATTATTTCTTTTGTTGCAGATTGGTTTGGATTTCCATCAAAACATAGGGTGAGCTTTATTATAATTATTATTATTCCACAATATAATTTGAATGAATTATTTTGTAATTACAAACTAGTTATCATCTACTCACAGTTCATACTAGAAATAATTAATTTTAATATGTTAAAAGGGAGCGAGAATATTGTATTTTAATTATATACTAATAACCACAAAACAGAAACGGTTAATTTGCTTAATGGAATTAAATATTTATTTTGAAATGTTAACGTAATTAGAAAATTAGTAGAAAGGAAATTTTGAATTTTTATTACACGTCCTTTATTGACTTAGGTTCTGTTTATATGTGGGTTTGTCGTAAACATAGTAATGATGCAAATAACTCTATTAGTTTAGTTTATTTGTATTTTATGAGGGAGATGATTAGATTAAAGGAATCGTTTGAATTCTTTTGTATTATCATGTTAAGCATAGGGAATGAGATAGTTAATGAAGTTGGAAGTCGTATTATCACCTTCGCTGTTATAAAAGGGTTGAAAGCCGTGGTCTGAAATTTAAATTGAAAATACGCACCTGGACTTTCATTGAAGAAGCTTACGAAAATTTAATTTAGCGTTGAAACAGCATAACTTGGTTTGAGTTTTTTTAAACATTTTTAATTCAAATTTGAGTACGGTTTGTGCTGTTGTACCTTATTATAGAAGTAATTTATTTAGGTATTTTATTTAAACATAAAAGTATAAATGGATTTTTGTGGTAGCTGTTGGCCGATGTTTATAATATATAAATACATAACTACAATACATAAACCAATACATTTTAAACCGACTATTTTTTTAGTTTTGTATTTATAAATTATACAAAGTAAGTTTTATTTAAAAAAATGTTTGTCGGAGTTTTTTGCATTTTCAAAGGATTTCAACGGCTGGCTCTAGTGCTTTTTGTTGTCTGAAAAGCTGCGTTTTGGTAGTTTTGTTACCAGCTAAAGGCCATTACAAAGATTTTCAAGTAAAAATATTGATGCTGAAGTTATATATATATATATATATATATATATATATATTACGGTGGGATAGCTCGATAGTAGAGCGCTTGCGTATCATGCGAACAGTTCGTGGTTTGATCCCCGATTTGATTAATTAAGAACTTGCTATTTACTTACCGGGGTGATTTAGAAGTCATCTATTAAGCTGTTGGTTCTTTAAACAAGTTGTAGACGATATAAAATAATCGTAAAAAGCACATTAATTGATCTTTGGGACTTTGTATTAGTAGTCGCAGCCAACAGACTGGCGAACAAGTGACCTTAACGACTTTTCTGTTTTTTATTTTTTTTTAACTTGCAGTCGAGTTTCTGCCAAGTATTTTTTTTTGTGACTTTGGAGGAGAATTTTCTAAAGACTGAAAGTGTTGGATTCACCCACAAAAGGCAGGCGCCTATCGACTAAAGTCCTCCCCGGTGATATGCCTGGAAGTTCGAGACCTTATACTCATAAACCTTCTATTGATAGTTGGTAGACAAAAACAGTGTTGAAAAACAGGAGACATATGTGCCTTATAGGCTGAGGGAAGAGGAAAGGAATTTTAGGAAATGTTAATTAGCTGATTAACTAGGCGCTTTGACTTTTACTAGCCAGTTATCTAACCAGCATTCCAGATCGTTGGTGGCTTTTTGTAGCCTAGAGGTGATCACTAGAGGTGACCTTGACGAGTACAAGAGCGCAGTATTGTATTGCGTATTGTGCCATTTTAACCCCGTGCTTTGATCCCGAAGGCATGTCCGCAACGAAGAGATTAAAAAGGACCGGAGAGAGAATGGAGTCTTGAGGGACCCTTGCCGTGATATTTCGCGTGGTTGAAACGTGTTTTTAAATTCTAACAGCCGATGTTCTACGGTTTCGAAAGTAGGCTATCAGCCTTATAAGACGTAGAAGAAATTGTTGACTGTAAAGTTTGTAGAGAAGACTTTTATGCTAGACTTTGTCAAAGGCTTTTTCCACGTCGAAAAGGACCATCCCTGTGGCTTTTTTTAACCTAAAAACTTCCACAATGAAATTAGTCACCCGATTTAACTGGTAGACCAAAGAATGTTTCCAACAAAATCCGTGCTGATGCGAAGGAAGTAAATTATTCGAATCAACGTGATTCTGAATAAAATCGAAGATAGCCTTTTCTATGATCTTACTAAAGATGCATAGTAAACTGATAGGCGGGTTGTTTTGAGAAAACCGCCGGTCTTTTTGAGGTTTTTTTTCCAAACCGTAGGAAAATGCTCAGTGCGAAGGATCGCATTAGCAATATTGGTGAGAACCATTATCGCTTTGTGCGAAAACCATTTTAGCGCTCTATTAGGAATTCCGTCAGAGCCTGGAGCAGACCGGATTTTGCGTCTTTGTATAATTTCTCGTATTCGAGACGGTCTCACGCTTTGCAGCGACGCGTAGTCGTCAGCGGCATTCAGGGTTCTCCTAACTACTCTTTCAATCCTTTTGACGTGTTCCGAGTCCGAACAGTTGTTTGGGGAGCATTGGAGTTCCAGGCTGTCAGCAAATGCTTCGGTCTTTCACTCAAGCGAGTATTGTACCCTATTTTAGCCATGAATGGCTGGAATGGGGACCGGCCTGTTTCTTAAGGACTTGGAGACCCTCCACATTGGATGATCGTTTTCTGTGAAGGTTTCCAAGGTATTTCTCCAGCTTAATTTTTTGTGTGACCTTATGGCTTTTCTCACCTCACCATGAAGAGAGTTTAATGTCAGGCGATCTAAGGGGTTGCGGTGCCGCTGCCAAAGGTGTCTGGCGGCATTTTGTCTACGGATTAAATCTATCACGTCCCGAGATAGTCCGAGAGGATTATTCACGCGAACTTGATGGGTTTTAGAGATTTTTTCCGAAGCCTGTTGGATTTGACGCGTAAACAGTTCGACGGCCCTATTGATGTCCGCGGCCCTTCTCACCGGAGTCATGCGTCCGATACTCCTTTCCAGCGATCGTGAGAAGAGGCGCCAATCCATACGGATGACGGACTTTCCTCCCTCTCCAGGTAACTCCCTTCCAAAGAGCTATAGCAAGACCGGGAGGTGGTCGGAACTCATATCGTTGACTACTCGGATGGTGTAATCAAGGTTGACGTTCCTGAATACAGCCACATCAAGAACGTCCCCTTGGTGCTCTGCGCTATGATAGAAGGTGGGTTTCTCTAGACCCACTACTTGTAACCCTCTTTGCTCTACGAAGTCGAGCAACGTCCGACCTTTGACGTTTGTCTCTAAACTATTCCACGCCGGGTGTTTACAGTTGAAGTCCCCAGCAACGATTGTGGGGAGAAGGTTTGATAAGACCGATTTGAAATCCGCCGTTTCGATTAGGTTACTCGGGCTGAGGTAGCCAGATGCAATTTTTAATTTTAATTTTATGACCATTGACCACTATCGCATTTGATTCTAGAAAGACTAGCTTAGGGGTGTCGACCTCGGAGTGGTCCAATGATCTTTTTGCAGAGATCAAAGTCCCGTGCTCGTTTCTCATACGATGCACGTTAGAAGGGGAGAACCCCAAATCAATAAGAGCCTAACCCACGCCCTGCTCGGTATAACATTCAGCGGGGGTGTCAGCGGGGGGATGGATTTCGTCATTAACCATAAGGACATATCTTGAATGTTTTCAAAGTTCTTATGGATCTGATTTTGTTCTACTATGGTCAATTTCTTGACTTTTTAGCTTTAGTGACTTCAGATGGGTTTGTTCTCAATCTTTTGTTTTTTGTTACATTTGGGGGAATCTTTGGATTGCTGTCGAGTTAGTGGCCTTTAACTCTTTTTAAGTGTTTTTTGTGTTAGATATTGAGAATGCTTCTTCGTGCAGTGAACTAATAGGATTAATATGCTATTAACCGAGAGTCGAACGGCAGTGACTTTTTTTATTTTGTTTTTGTTTGTTTAAAGTTGATTAATATTTGACGTTTAGTTTGTTATTTTTTAGTAAACCTTCAGTCTTTTGGGCAGTAACAAGTCCGCTTTCACACATTTGGTTGTGTTTTTCTACTTTTTGTGCGGTATTCTACCAGTTACTTTTTGTCTATCAAATGTCGGTTTTTATAGTTACTTTTCTGTTTTTTTAGTTATTTTTTTCTCAAATGTTGCTTTTTTTTAGTTACTTTCTGCCTGTTTAGTAATTTTTCTGTCAAATGTCTGTTTTTTAGTTATTTTTTTGTTTTTTTTTTAGTTATTTTTTGTAAAATGTTGGTTTTTATAGCAGATATGGATGTGTGCGGATAAAAGGGTCTATATAATTTTGGGCGAGAAGAACAAACTTTGCTGTGCGTTTACCTTTTTCTGGTGTGGTGATGCTGGTTTATTTTTTGGCATTAGTGGTGCTGCTGGGCGGAGATTATTTACATGCATTTTTACAGGTGGTTTTGTTTGATGATCTTTAATCTAGTTGAAGTATTTTTTGTTGGCATTATTACGGTTTTTGATCTTATCTACTTTACCAATAGTTGCTTTGTCTTAATTCCGATTACCGCTGGGTTGCGAATTTATGGATATCTCCGCGCTTAGCGTGAATGAATGACAAATTGATGTAATAAATTAATTAATTCAAGAGTTTTGATTGTACTTTCTGTATTGTCTTCACGTTTTGTTTTTTGTAGTCGTTGGATAATATTGGGTGAGCGCTTATTTTGTTACGCATGACAACGACCGATATTGTTTAGTTTTTGATATGCCTCGGACATCTACATTAATATAGATTGTGATGAAATTTCTTTATGAATTTGATAGAGCGTTGTTATCTCTAAAGTAATCTTCAAAAGTACGAAAACGAGTATTTTTAACAAGACAAGATGCACTCTTTTCTGGGAGAAGAAGATTTACTTATTACCGTTTGGATTTCTATTATGTGATCTTATGTAGTCTATAACTATTGTTATTTGGTGGGTTTTGATTGAACAAGTGCATGGTGGGTCTTTGATTTGCCATTTAATTTTATCCTGGATAATGATATGCATTTAGTAAGGATTGTATCATTTTATCGGGTCTGGGATATCAGCTTGGTATTCTTCCATGGTAGATTTTTATTATAACTTTCTGTACGATGAGTTATTCACATTCTCTTATTATTTGTGTTGATAAGAGCAGTGGACAATTATAAAAAGAAAGAACGGATAGAAACTTGAAAGAGGTTATTTATTGAAGGACGTGATTGAAGGAATGGTGAAGAGGAATTAGAAGACGAACGATGACTGATGTTCTAAGAAAAGTACAATGAAAAGCAGATCATCAATGATGATGATTGTTTAGAAAAAAAATTGTACCCCCGTTCCTAGAGAAAAAGTCTAAACATTGAGTATCTCAAGGCTAGCTATTCCCGTTGTCAAGTTGGACATTTTAAAAATTATTTAAATTAAATTACTTACTGAACTAATAATAACTCCCTAGCAGTTGACTCCATCTTACGATTAACAAAACAGGCTAATTTGTGCGACTGCAAAATATAATGTTGTTATAATGGGCGACACAATTGCAAAAGCAGTCGGCAAGCTCGGGCAAACAGCAGAAAAGACGCTAATGCAAAACCTTGTTACGTTAGTATTTAGACATACAAAATGTAGGTATTTAAGTAGTTCTATGGGTACGGCTACAAAGATTCTATTTTTTTTTTCAAATACTAGAATTGCATATTTTTATTAATTTGGCATTATAAACAAGCACTGTTCCATGCAGTTTTTAAAATTTAGTACTTACTTAAAAAAAAGCACCCTTATGCTGGAGAAAGACTTATGACTAACCAGCTGGTAAGCCTCTTTGAGCAACAACCTTGGATGAATAGTTGTAGTACAGATGTTACAGGACGTGCATCATCTTACGGACGTTGCCAAAGGAATTAAAACAAAACTGAAATGGTTAATACAACAACTTAGGAAATTATCACAACCAAAGAAAAAAGCGTATCACCTTGGATTACATGCAAAAAGATTTGTTTTTTTAGTGAGACAAAATACAAATTTTTATTACCATATTGATCTGTTATACGGTACATAGTGCACAGTAAGTATCCAAAAACAAACCATAATTTACTAAAAAATGAAAAAGATGTTATTTACTAGAGTGATTGAAGCAGAGAGCAACTATTGTAGACCGCAGACACTAATAAGATAGACAAATTGAAAGCCATAATTTAGCAACTATTATTGCAAATAAATTACAGCTAAGCGAGACAAAACCAGCATTTGGTGGACGAAAGTTGTTGCCACAAGCACCGCAGGAACAATCGGTGGCTTTTGTTTGTATTGATTAACTAAAAGTTATCTTCAGCAGCAGTTTGTTTGAATACAACTTTGGTATACTGCAGGAATGACTGAAAACATTGATACCTTCATTGTGAACTTAGGAAACATATGCATACGTTAGGAATTTAAAATAGCCTAACATGTAGAGGATGTAATTGATGACAAGACAATTGAGCATGTAATATGCACATGCCCGGCTTTTTTTACGCAAGAGTGTTTATATTGGGGTAGAGCTGGCTTGACAATCTGTACGAGGAAATATTTCTAAGCAGTGTCCTGGCTTACATCAACTATATAGGTAGGAGGTGCAAAAAGCCTATTGAAGCCTAGAAGAAGAGCAGTGAAATTGGTTTCATTCTGTACCCATAATGTAGAAGTTATATTTAGCAATATCGGTTTTTTGAGGCGATTGCCATTGGAAGTGTTATTCAGCGCCGTAGCTAAGGCCCCGCAGACCCCGCAGTGCGGGGGGGCCCGACATGTTTTGGGGCCTCTAAGACTCAAGAATTAAATAACCGAATTAATTAAATACATTGATCAGCGATCACTATTGTAATTTAATAAAAGTAATAATACAAAAATTTTATAAAACAAAAAAATATTGTTTAATTTAGTATATAGCATATAGTGTATCAAGGGCCAAAAATAGGTTTAGCAGCCCGTCGTTTTTAGCAGCACGAACAAGCAAAGCGAGTGAGTGCTACTAAAGCGAAAGGCTGCTAAAGCCTTTTGGCACAAGTTACACTCGATATTTTTTTGCCTGCCCCAATTAAAAACATTATTTTCAATGTTTATTATAATTTCTTATTACTGTCAGATTTTAAGGTAATACGTCGACATATAAAATTTTAATTCACATCCAATCAAATATCGCAATTAACCGAAAAGGCCAATGAGCATATGCTGGCCGAAAATTGCTTTTTCGGCCCTCATGTGCGGGCCGAAAAAAATGCAAGCAAAAAAGGTATTTCAGCCGGACTGATCGTCGCTGTTGTCGTTGTTTATTCGGCTGCCTTTAGTGCTTCTGTTTTTACACGTAAGTTGTGTTGGTTTGTTTGCATGATTCAACCAATGAAAAACTTGGTTGTTCCAGGCACATGCTCTCAATTATTTAATGAGCTGTTACCATACATATGCAGCGGTATTTAACCGGCAATAGTGACAGTGCAAGTGATGTTACAGCCTAGAATAACTTTAGTTTTGCAGTTGTGTTGTTTCTTGTCAAGCATAATGTTGTTTAGTATATTTAAAGTAATCGTGGATGCAACCAAAAACGATTGTAACTTTTTCACACATACACGGTTCATATTGGCTTTTGTGTTTTTTCCGTACACAGACTCAGTAGTAATCATAATGAAAAGAAGTCAAGTTGTTGCCATATTGTTTCTCTATAGACGAATAAACAAACAAAGAGGAAATATTAAAATTCATTGGGAGCACCCTCACATCACTTTACGTGGGAGTATTTGGTGCTATACTGTTTCTATTTGGTATCAAATACAAACCAAAAAAGAACCAAAAACAAACTGAATAGAATGAAACCCCATACGTGTGAAACGAGTCGAAGGCGTTAAAAGTTTATTTTGAAGTATAATACAAACACGATAGGGGCCCTAAGAAAATTCTTGCGGGGGGGCCCAGAATTTGAAGCTACGCCACTGGTGTTATTGCTGAGAATAACTTACTGTTCACACACTTAATCCTTGCTTGTGAAAATCACCGAAGCAAACTATGGAAAACGAACATACGGCTTGAAACTATGCAAATACATATCCTTGTATGTGACTAAGCGTTTATAAACTATATGTTTTTTCTATTTTATTAGAACAGCATCGTCGAAAAGTTTACTTTAGCTTGTATTTTGTGATAATGAGCAATGACAGCTTGTGCTTGCAAACTCGATTATTTTGCTTCAGACATTTTCTCAATCTCTCTCGCACTTGTAATGTTTTTATAGTTATAAGAAATAAGTAATGAGTTAAAATTACTATTTTTACTATTTTTTTATTCACAAAACACTTGTGAGGACGAGCGAGGTATACAGGCAACGCTTATATGTTGGAAAGCACATAACCGATCCATGCATAACCGTAAGCTTATGTTAGTCGGTAGGCACTTATGAGAGTGAATGCAACACTTGCATTTATTTAGGAAGATTTCTACGCAAGCCAAAAAGTATGCAAACTTAAGTTCATGCACTGACGTGCGTCAAAAATTAAAATTTTTGTGAATAATGTATAATTGCACTTTGTCTAGCTCGAGGTAGCGTTGCAAATGATTCATCTGAAGTTCATCAGGTTGCGGGTTGTGCACAGTTTTCACTACAAGTCAATTTTTGTTTTCGAGAAAACATGTTTTTTTTTTATAGTAACATCGTGGTGTAACCACTATGTCTGACCACGACATTTACTGTCATTTGACGCTGGAACTTCTCGAGCACTTGGCTTGGGATTTGAGGACAGTTTTATGGGCGTTTGGTTACACGCTTACTGCAAACTGCATTGCTTTTCTTTAGTCAAAGGTAGCGCAGGTATTTCCAATATTGAAATAAGTTGCTCTGAAGTTATTCCTTGCCATATTCAGCGATACCTTTGGAAGTTTCTCCAAAGTGATTGACAAATGGGACAGGTGTTGCCAACGTCGTCAAAGTGTTCTGTTTCAGTAGGTTGTACTGTTTCAGTTCTAATTTTGGTTGTTGCGGAGCATTGAATTTAGAGTATATCTTCTGCACATCCTGGGTCTGATATAGCAAGGTTTTTGGAATTTGATTGTGAAGCAATTTTTGTCAAGTAATTTGTAATTGGTGGTCGTAATTCTTATTGGTTTTTAGTTTTGGCAGATTCAGTTTTTTGTTAATCTCGAGGATAATCATCGAATCTATTTAGCAGGTAAAGTTGGTTGTCAAAGTTGAACAGTTTGCTTTGTATGTGACGTTGCTTGCGATGGTGTAGCAGTCTGCTGGACGTTTTATCTAAAATGTTACAACTTTATTTTTGGGTATGCACGTTCCTTCTTGGCTTCTGGATTCTGGATTTGAGTGGGAGGGTGAAATCATTGTCACTGCGCTTAGGCGTCATTAGACTTTATGTACTAACTCCAGTGGTAAATTTTACTCCTTAGTCTCAACACACAACTTACTTATGTGGTTGATGTATGTTAGGACATTACTTGGAGAGGTTTCTTTTATGTTGGCCATGTTAAGCTAGCTATTTCTTAACATGGACGCTCTTGCCTAGAAGAGCGCTTGGCAGGTACATAATACGTCCTTGGTTATTTGATCTACCATTTCACATCTTTTGTATATTGGGCTGTGTACAATGTCTATAGTATGCATGTGTTTTCTTAATTGAGAGTGCTTTGTCAGTGTTCCTGTTATGATTTGTAGGTTTTTTTCTGGACAGTCGTAGTTAGCTGTTTTGGGTTTGGGACAATCAATGCCCCCTTAGCTTGTCTACAATTTGGGTTAATATATTATCGTGCTTTAAATGCATTGTGTGTATTTGCTTTTAACATGGTGTTAAGGCTTCTTAGTGTAGTATGGTACAGAGTTCAATTCTATACATCTTGAGGGATTGATTCTTTGTCTACCAATCCATCAGCCTTAAAGTTACCTATTGTGTTTGTTGTGTTCTTCTTTGGTTGTTCGGCCGGGAAAGCCAAATAAAATTTCTAGACGACAACAACACGTTTTGATTTTGTCTAGCAGCACATCTTAATTTTGCGCGGCTTTGTCTGTAAAGTCTCTTGGAGTAGATAAATTTTTTACTGCTTTTTTTAAAACGTCAAAAACTGTCTTGAAGTTTTTAAGGAAACATAAGCCAGGTTATGCTCAATTTAAACCAAAAACTTAACTTGTCGAATTTAGTCTCTGACAGAGAGTGCTTACCAACTAAAACTCACCTAATGGCTGGGTAGCAAGACTGCACTTAAAAAAATAAACCGATTGTCAAATTATTTGTAGAAGCAGCGATGAAGCCAAAGTTGCCGTTTTTGTTAAAATACTACAAATGAAGGAGCGGTCGGTATGCTCTTAAGATGTAGTTTGTCATTTTACCTTTTAATTTAATGTGCTGGGAATTGTTGACAGAACGATTGTCTGAGATGCAGTGATTTGTTTAAGAATACATAAGAGATCTGAATTTACACGCGTCATAGGAGCCAACTGGATTTTACTATGTCTTATATGACTAGTGCTGGGTGATTTACAGAATAGGTAGCCTAAAATAAATCTTGTGTGTGCAGAGCAGATGTGTCAGGTTCTTTCTATATTTTGCAGATTAAGCAACAACACGAAATCACTTTGGTGTTGTGTGCCTGTAGCTGTAGCATTTGTGGCAGTGGGTTATTTCTACAAGACGACGTTCTGTCTGTATTCTTTTGGTGAGACTAAAATCCATTGAAAGAGAGAGAGAAAAAATCATAGTGACTACCGAGTCAACAATTTTATTTCATTAGAGAGGGGGGGGGAGGGAGAGAGAGGGGGGGATCGTTGCGAAATAGGTAGCTAAAATAACGGCATTTGCGGATGACGTGGCTTTAGTATGTAGGATATAGACATACAAGTAGTAAAGGAAAAGTTGGAGTTGGCAATCGATATTATAAAGAGCTTTATGACAAGCCACGAGATCAAGCTTGTTTAGGATTTGCAGGGCATACAGGACGGTATCACAGGAAGCACTAGAAGTAATTGAGGCAACACTACCCCCAGATTTGATGGAAGAAGAAAGATGTGACATAAAGAAATTGGTAAATGAAGGAACTAGTTAACAAGTAGCAAAGAGACGGGCAAGAGAGAAAACGATGGAAAGGTGGCAGAACCAATGGAAAGAAAGAGAAAAGGGAGAATGGACGACAAGAGAACTAATAGCAGAAATTAAAAAAATGGGCAGAGAATAAACCGGCGACGTGTTACTATACAACACAACTACTCACCGGACATGGAGCCTTCGGTAAGTATTTGCAAAAAGTAAATAAGATGGAGAAAGAAGATGGATGTATATTCTGTCAAGAAGACACTCATGACGACGTAGAATATACGCTAGTAGAGTGCGAAGCGTGGGAAGAAGATAGGAAAAGTTTTGAAAAGGTATTGGAAAACAAAATCAACAAATTTACAATCATTAATATATGCCTGAGTGACGAAAACAAATGGAGAGCACTAAGAAACTATCCAACGACAGTACTAAGGAAAAATATAGAGGAGTTTGAAGCTTTAAAATTATATAAAGCAAAATGGAAGGAAACACACAGATCAAAAGCCACAGAAGACAGAGAACAAACTATTTTCCTGAAACATTAGTACCAACCGAAATTGCAGTGATGGAGTGATAAGGAGAAGAAGAAAAGAACTGCCTAAAGAAAGCAAACTGAATGAATTGACTAAGCAATTTTTATACGGCAAATACGCCATCTCGAGGTTGACAGATAATACAACTTTCGAAATGGTCAGAATTTATTTGGCAAGGCGATTCTAGAATCTTACTAGAAGTAAATCTGCCAAATTTAGGACTACCAAAGGAAATACATTTAATGAAGCTACACAAAATATTTATGAAAGAAACAGGATACGACTAGGAAAAGTTAACGAAGATATAGAAAAACTAAGAAGATACTTAAAGACAAAGCAAATATCTAGTTTGAGTAAAGCAAGACTTTGAAAAAGGAGAGATGTCAGTGTAGGAAGTAGGACATGTGTTGTCGCAGCAAACTGTGTATATTCGGCGCGGTCAAAACCAGCCCACTTTAAGCTAGTACCACATTAGTAACAATGACAAAGACAAATTAACAGCAGCACCATTGCAGAGAAGCAACCTGAAAGGTATTGCCATGCGCTAGTCATTCTCAAGGGTCACTTGTTGAGGCAAACACCTCACTACGTCCTAAAATTATTTTTTTTTTAAATGTACTTTTCAAAAGAATCTCTGTGCTCTTGTTTGCACAGAGCGAATGTGTCTGGTTCTTTAAAAGCACTAAAACGCTTGTATGTTGTGTGCCTTAAGCGCTGGCATTTGTGGCACTAGTTATTTCCACAAAACGACGTTTTATCTGCATTGTTACGGCGAGATCAAATTGAACAATTTTATTTGAGAGAGAGAGAGAGAGACGAACTTGTAGTGACCACTTAGTGAACACTTTTATTATGAACTATTTTTGTCTTTGGACAATAGTAAAATCAAACTTGTGGTTACATGGACACCATCACCAAACCGATAAAACCGGAAGTAATGTCCCAAGAAGTTGGGGTAAATTGTTGCTGCAAGTGGGCTGCGCAACACCTAGCCAATCACAGCTTCTATAAATAATTGATCTTTCTAACCCAGCTTCTCAGTCGTTCATAGAGCAGTGAAGAAGTTTTGAATGGCTAGCAGCTTCTGACAACCAGATGCTATTTGGTAATGCAAACTAGCTCAGCGACTTATGCACAGGGAATTTGTGCGACGATCATCACACTACCTTTGATCTTTGCATCCTGCCAAAGGTATTTGTACGGCCACTCTTGTTTAACATAAACAAACAGTTTTTTATTAAAAACTGCACTCTGTGTGAGTGTGTATGGATTGGATTTTAGGTGTACTTGCCAAATAGTCTGAAACATATTTGTTTCTACATTTTGTTGCTGTGAGTAGACGGTCGACGTTGTGGATGGCTTTGTCTATTGGTTTATCTTGTCAGATTTGTCGTTGTTTATATCTTTACGTGCAAAGGAAATTCTAAAGCGATGGTGACGTTTTGGTGACGAATGGATATACAGTATTTTTTTTAGAAACTTTTTGTCAGGATGTTTTTTGTCAACACTTATCTTTTTACGTTTTTATATGCAATAAATGTATAAAAGCTAATGAAATTTTAGACAAATTATATTTTTAACTAGTAAAATGCTAGAAACATGATGAATGGTGTATGTGTCTTTAGGCAGATCGAGAGATTTTTTTATATATCCAGTTTTTATTTCAATATTTTTTTAAGAAAATGTATTAAAATTATATTATCTCACATTATTATTCAAACTGCCTTTTTTAGCACAAAAATCATGAAAAATTAAAATTTTTATGACTTTGTTTAGATAGATAATAAAATTTAATTGACAACATAAACCCTAAATTTAATTACACAAATACCCCTGACTCCATTAAAAGGAAATAATTGCAGTTTTGTATTTTTTACACGTTGTTAAATCCTTCATTTGTTAAACGGTCATAAATTAAAGCAAAATTGCCACTTATATATTTTAATGGAGACTTTGCTTAGAGATAGAGATTTATATAATTAACATGGCTGGGAATGACAGCGTCGACATGGCCTCCCGAACCCGTAAAGTGCGACTATCAACTGAACATTTTAATAACAAAACATAGTCCTGTGAGCAGCCGATAACCGACGCTGCATGCATATACATATAATGTGTATAAATAATTTGCATGGCCACGTCTCATTATAAATTTAAATTATAATTTTAATCATAAACTACAAACATATATTCATCAAAATCTACGTTGATGTATTAACATATTCATATAGTTTAATATTTTAAATAAATTTTCCTAAACTATTTTATGATTTTTCTATCTATTTATAATACAGATGATAATTTTTAATTAATTAAAATAAATTTTTAAGAATTACTCTTAATTTTTCATTTCTAAATCCTATATATGTATATGTTTCACTTATTTTGTAAAATCTTTTTGCAATAGTATTCATGTTTTAATAAAATACACTCAGATGCAAAAAAAAACCGGGTCATTGGGTAACTTTTTCCAAAAAAAACGTTTTTTTTTTAAATTTTTATAAAACTTTTAGTCTTTTACAGTCAAAGAGACCATCAGGATGTAGAAAAAAACAACATATAGTATTTATCAGTTTATTTAATGAACATTACGATAATGTACGTATACACAATAAACAGAAATTAATAATAAAAATTTCAGTTGACTAAGATTTCAGTACTTTGTATTGTTTTCTTGAGCCCTAACTATTGCCTGCATACGGCGGCTCATGCTACTTATGACCCCACGAATATCACTTTCTGAATATTCTGCCATTTTTCCTGAAGTGCCACACGAAGCTCGTTTATTGTGGTTGGTGCAACTACACCTCCTCTAACACGCCTGCCCAGCATGCCTTAAACATGTTCTATTGGATTTCTATCTGGGGTACATGCAGGATAGTTGAATTTTCTTATTTCAACTGCAACCAAGTATTCTGTGACGCACCTTACAGAATACGGTCTCGCGTTATCCTGCATCAGAATAAAGCCATTGCCGATAAATGGAGCAAATGGGACTACGTAGGTTTCCAAAACCTCTTCAATATACCGCTGTGCAGTCGGCGATCCTCTATCAATGACAATCAATTTGGTGCAGGCATTCATTGATATTCCTGTTCATACCATCAGGGTACTTCCACCATGGCAAAGCCGGGGCTCAAAGGTGCATTCCGCAAATTGTTCTCCAGTTTGTCTCCATGCATGATCTCTTCAATCCGGCGAACATAGGCAGAATCTAGACTTGTCAGTAGACAGTACAGTCCTTCATTGTGCCTATGTTCAATTCAAATGTTTGCGAGAAAATTTGAGTCTGGCTACTTCGTGACGTTGGATTAATTTTGGTCCAGCTGCTGGTCTACAAGATTTTAAGCCTGCTGTGTACTATGAACTTCACGGAGTTGGTTTCTGATAACCACTGAAGTCACATGACAATTTCGTTAAGTAGTACTAACGATAAATCGGTCATCGGTAGCAGTAGTTTTCATTACCTGCCAGATTCTGGTTTCCTTTCCGAGTATTTCTGCCGGTCTTCCTAAACCGCTCAAGTGCTCTTTGGACGCGGAGTCCTGGCTTGAACCAAACCTAACTAACAAAACAGTATCGCCTATACTAATGTTTTCGTTCAAGTAGATTATAATCTATTGGAAAAGTCTTCAAAATAGATGTATCGATTTGTAAATGCAAGATTTATTGATTTAGATTAGCAAGGACTATAAGTTGGTGAGCGCTTTGGATTGCTGTTCATTTTTGGATTTGTCTTTAACTTAATACTAAAATGTTAGGTTTTCTTTCAGAAGGTTTTCTGGCGTTGTAAAGTGCATAGTTGCAAACAATAACAGTTATCATTAGCCATTTTATTTGGTTGAGTTGTTGGTGCATTATTTACTATCTTTACTATTGATTGGCTTATTTATTTTAATTAATTTCGGATGATGAAAGCTGACAAGAATGCTTTTTGTTATTGTTTTTGGATGTCTGAGTTGTAGTTGATTTGTTGAAGAATTTTTTTCTTGTTACTGATGAGGTATTTAACTAGTTTACATAGTTTTTAGATGTAGCTGATTTAGAAGATGGTAGGTTGTAGGCTTGTACACTGCGGGCAATTTTTGGAGAGAAAACACCCAAAATAATAAAGCAAGTGATTTTGTAGATGGATTTGTTGGTAGTTTTTGGTGCTAAAATTGTATTCTCCTTGCAAATACTGTTATGGATCAACATTTTGGTAGTTCAAATCTACATTATAAGGTGCCTATAATCTGCTGCGTTTCAATTTATAAAATTTAATTTGAGGCCAATTTGTTTGTAGTTATTTATTTTGAAGGTTATTTTATACTTTATGTGGCATTTTTGTTGCTGGTCCGTGAGTTAGGCGCTGGAGTAAGATATGGTATGACGATAAAATCTACTTTTTTGATACAAGATAATAAAGACGTGGTTTGAGTAGTTTATTGCAAAGATTTTGCTTTTTATTGGTATTAATTGTCACAATAAACAAAGTCAAAGTTTATTAGTATGTTTTTCTTCTTTAGGTGTATATACGATTTCGGATGTTTGCGATGAGAATGACTATTTTTACTTTATTGGTTGCTGTTCTGAAGAGCTCCTTTGACGTCTTCCCGTACCAGGCACTAAGATTCTGCAACCATGATATTCTCCTTTGTCCTGGACTTTGCTTGTCATGTACCTTGCTTTGAGTGATGGCTTGTAATAAGGCGTACCTGTTCTTGTTCTCTATAATGTGGTCTAGATATTGAAGTTTGCGGATTCTGATGGTGTCTATGATCTCCTTCTTTTTTTTTTCATCCCGCGGAGGTCTTTATGTTTGTTACTCTGTTTTTCCAAGATATCTGCAAGATGCGTCGATATAGCCAGAATTCAAAGGGTTCCAGCTTTTTTGTTGTTGCTTTATTGAGTGTTCAGGACTTTAGTCTGTATAGTTGTATTGAAAATATGTTGCACCTCAACATGCGTATTTTGGTATCAACATGGAGTTTGTGGTTTTTGAAGAGGTTATTCATTGTATTGAAAGCGGCTCGAGCTGTCCTAATTCTATTTTTTATCTCTTGACTATTGTCCTAGTTTCCGTTCACAATTGTGTTTTAGTATGTTGTTTGCCTCACTCTCTATATTTGTTGATTGTGAGCGGATAGATTTACATTGGGTACCTTACCATGAACTTTGTTTTCTTGCTATTGATATTCTAAATAAGTCCAAATTTTTCACTAGCCGCTACCAATTTGTTTAATAGTGTTTGAAGTCCTTCAAGAGAGTCAGCAAATATCATTGTATTAATAATAATAATACTTTATTATACGGCAAATCGCCTTTAAATACAAAAATATAAACAATAGGAAAAATATATATAGTGTACATCTTATTCTATTACAAACAATTAAAAATATAAAACTAAATTAATCTTTCGAGAGTTACATTTAAACATATTATGAGGTTGAAACAAATTAAAATTAATATCATTTTGTAGAATATTACATTCTCGCATTAAACGGGATACAGGATTAAAATATCCATAATTAGTTTTATGCTGTTTGCATCTGAAAATAGATGTGTGGCGCGTGTATCGTTGTTGAACTAAATTGAAGTTGATTCTGCACAGTAGATCTGAGCAGTCTATAAATCCATTTATAAGTTTTTGAGCAAAATTTAGGTCTGCAATAATCCTACGGTGAAGCAATAATTGTAATCTGTGCAAGTTAATAATTGCTGCATTATTAACATTGTTGTTGTTGTTCTGGAATCCTACTTTATACGAGAATATTTTCAAAAATTTTTGTTGAATTTTTTCAATTTTAGATACATTTCCACTCTGGTGAGGTGACCAAATTACTGAATTATATTCTAATATTGATCGTACTAACGATCTGTACATAGTTAAAGTTGCTGCTGCACTTAATTCATTTGAAGTTCTTGATACAAAACCTAATAACTTTCTTGCCTTAGAACAAATGTTATCAATATGCAAATTAAAGTTTAGCTTTGCATCAAAAATAACACCTAAATCTGCTATTTTATCGACAGCAGTTAAAGGCGCATTGTTAATGCAATAAACATATTGAATGTTATTGTTTAATCTGCTGAAGGTAATTGAATAACATTTAGTCTGATTTAAAAACAAGTTGTTTTTTTACACCAAATGCCAATATTGTCTAGGTCAATTTGAATATCATGGCAATCTGATATTGATTTAACATTTTAAAATTTTTTTAAATCATCAGCATACAATAGACAATTACAGTTAACAATTACATCGCACAAATTATTTATAAATAACAGAAATAAAACTGGTCCACAATGTGATCCTTGCGGTACACCTGACGATACATTAACTATTCTTGATAAATGGTTATTAATTTTGACGCATTGAGTCCTGCCAGTTAAAAAACTACTCAACCAATTCACCACTTGTTCATGAAATCCCATTGCTACTAGTTTTGCAATCAACGTACCATGGTCAACTCGATCAAACGCTTTTGCAAAGTCCGTATAAATTGCATCAACTTGCATTCTCTGTTCAAACGCGCATAAACACATAAGATTTGTAGCTGTTGATCTTCCTTTTAAAAAACCATGCTGATAGTTTGTAATTGCGTGTTTACTCATCCATTTTAACTGCTCAGCTATCAATGCATCAAACAATTTGGGAATCGCTGATTGATTACAAATTCCTCTGTAATTACTAATTTCATTTCTGCTACCTGATTTAAAAATTGGTACTATATAGCTTTGTTTCCAAAAGTTGGGAAATATACCAGTGTTAACTGACATAGTAAATAAATAACATAAAGGTTTAGCTAAAGTGCATACACAGTTTTTTTAAAACAAAGTGGGAATGCCATCAGGGCCACATATCACAGATTCTTTTAAATTAGAAATACCATTAAAAACATCATCAACATTTATCAAGAACTTAGAGTTATTTACATCACATTTAAAATCATAATTCGGGACTGAACCAATATCACTAACATATACCGACGAAAAAAAATCGGCAAATAAATTAACACTGTCTTGTTCGCTATCACAGGATTTATCACAGAATCGTAGTAGTTTCGGGTATCCATCAGTTTTTCTTTTTTCATTTATAAACTAAACAATTTTGGATCAACGCAGATGTTGTTATTAGCACGTTTAACAAAGTCCGAATATAAAGACTTTCCAATGGATTTGCACCTATCACGTAAGTATTTAAACTGATCGTAATCACGTTGATATCCTGAATTTTTGTACGTTGAATGAGCAATTTTCTTGGCTTTAACAAGATTAATAAGTTCACCATTAAACCACTTAGGGTATGTAGACGTTTTAAACAATATTACAGGTACAAATAGATTCAAAGCTTCAAATAACACATTGTAAAATTTATCAACCAATTCATTAATGTTGACGTTATAATTATTGGTCATAAACAGTTTATTCCAATCCACTTGTGCTAGAAAATTATTAATTTCAGAAAAATTTGCATTTTTATAATCAGGTCTTAGTTCTCTAAATTCCATTTGATGTTCTGTGTTGCATTTTTTCACAATGATAACACAAGCACTATGGTGAACTCTATTAGCAAATAAGAGGTCATTTGCAGCCTCAACAATGCAAGATTTATTTCTAGTAAAAATTAAATCTAGAAAAATTCCTCGTGAATTTGGAATGTTATTGATCTGTAAAAGATTCAGAATTTCAAAAGATTCGCTTATAGTTAAAGCATTTGCACCAGCTGGTGTTGTTAAATACAGACCCAACTCATCATTTTCCCATTGAGCTTCAGGCAAATTATAATCACCGTAAATCAAATATCTACTATTTGGATATTTGTCAACAATGTTTTCTACAGTTTCACAATGTACATTATATTTTAGGTTATCTGATCTAGGTGGGATGTATATTCCGCCTATGATCAGTGTTTCCCTTCTAAATTTTAACAGCACAAACAGTTGCTCCACACATTGAGGAGTATTTATAATAAGCTCCGAATTGATCTGTTTCTTTATAGCAATTAAAATTCCTCCTCCTTTAGTTTTAACACTCGATTCATTTGACCTGTCATTTCTGAAAATGACATAATTATTAAGATTTATTTCTTCAATATTGATATCTTCTATAAGTCAAGTTTCTACTATTATTATAACATCATATAAACAGACTGATAGATTAACTCTGAGATCTTGTAACTTTGTTCGAATCCCGCCAGACTTTTGATAATACACAGTTAAACTTGATAGTTTTTTTAATTTGGCTTCAATGTCACAATGGTGGGACAATCATTTATATATTTAATAAATATATTTTTATCTCCTTGTTTTTTACGTGTATCTAATTCCTTCTGCAAAGATTTATAGTGTTTTTGTTGGAAATAGTCTTATCAGTATTGATTATAACATTTCGGTTAACAATTTTGTGTTTGTTTTTCATTATGTTTTTAAGAATATTTGAGTTTAGAAATTCAATTTTTAGTGGTCGTGGTTTGATAGACGATCGACCAACTCTTGATATTTTTTCCGGATTCGGTATGTTATCAATGGATTTTAAAATATTTGTAATTTCCATTCTGTCCTTTTCAATTCGTTCAATCACATTTTGTGATGTTGACTCCTCTACGTTAAAAACCATAACGTTTTTACTTCTTTTTTTTCTATCATTAATTTCTTTAATTGTATCTTCATTTGACATTAGGTCGATGCTTTTAAGTTGTTGTATCTCCGCTCTTAACATTTTATTTTCATTCTCCAAAGTATTCACTCTGGAATTTATTGCATCTAATTTACCGGTTATAGTGCTTAAATTTTCTGTATTGTCGGCATATCTGATGTTGGTGATCAGCCTAGCTCTGTTCTCAGCTTCTGTGTTTTTTAGGGCTTCTTTAAAGATTTGTTTGGAGTATACATTGAACAGAATCGGCGAAAGTATGCACCTTTGTCTTACCTATTTTGCTATTTCGATGTCTTCTACTTGTTCAACTTCAATTTTCAGGGATGCGGTTTGGTTCCAGTACAAGTTGGTAATGATTTGGAGATCTTTGGTGTCGACCCCGTCTTGTTTTAAGATGTTTATCATCTTGTGATGTTGCACCCGATCAAAAGCTTTCTGGTAGTCAATTAGGCATACGTAGATATTGCAGTTTACGTCTTTGCTTTTTTGGAAGAGCACCTGTACTTAGAAAAGTGCTTCTCTTGTGTCTACAGCGTTGATGAAGCCGAATTGGTTTGTTGAGATTTGTTCTTCGCGTTTGTTGTAAATTCTCTTGTGTAATATTTTAAGGAATATTTTGAGAAGATGACTCATGAGGCTGATACTTCTATATTCCTCACATCTTTTTGCCCCCACTTTCTTTGGTAATACGATGAATTCCAACTTTAACTATTCTTTTGGTATACTACCTGAGTTGTATATTCTATAAATATGTTGGTGAGACTTTTGACGTGCTTTTCATTTAGTAGTTTTAGGATTTAAACTTGTATGTTGTGAGGCCACTTTGTTTTCCTATCTTTTATTTGTTTTATTGCTGCATTTACTTCCTCTTCCAGGATGTGCGTACCTGTTTCTCCTTTGATAATTGGTTTTGCTATTCTTTCTTCATCTTCAAAAAGTTTGTTGAGATATTCTCTCTACGTTTCTTTCTTGTCTTCTAAGTTTATGATAATCTTTCTTTCATTGTTCACCAGCTTCCCAAGGTTCTTTTTTTTGTTTTGCCAGTCAATTCTTTAATTCTTTGGTGTACATTAAAAACGTCATATTTTTTCTGCAGCTTTTCTATCTTTTGGCATGCTTCCGTTTTTTTTTTTTACCTTTTTGATTTCTTGCCTAATTGTCTTGTTAATTTTTTTGTTTCTTAATTATTGTTCTTTTGACTCCTTCTTTGCTCTATTAAATTTGTTATTTTATTTGTCATCCATGATTTTTTCTCTTTTCTTGGCTTGTATAGGCGACAATAATTTTTAGAAATTAAAAAAAAGCGGTAATCGCACCAAAATGAGACATCTATCTAACCGTAGTAGACAGGTTTGCAGAATCTTTATGATAATCTAATGCCAATAGCCTGATTTTAGTTTCATAAATCTGAAACCAGTGCTGTTTTTTTATTTTACAAGAATCACCTACCTGTAAGCAGTATAGTTCTTTATATTTTTATAATAGTGTTTGGTCTATTGGTGTTGTCCAAAACGTATATATTGGTTTTAAACATCAAAGTTGTTCATTTGAAGCAAGATTTTGAGTTTACATCTTTTGTCCTGCTATGCTAACTTGCGGTTTTTGCAGCACACCTTCTGTTTTTGTGGATTGGCTCCATAATTTTTTACGACGTGATATGGTGGTCATTATACTCTTTGAATTTTTTTTCTTTAATGACGTTGGATGAAATACATGGCGGTTGAACGATCGGTTGGACAGGTTGGAACGTGTATAAAAATTCTTTATTAGTGTTCTGTTTAATTTCTTTTTTGTGAGCTTGGCTGACATATTTTAGAATGTTGTTGTTTATTTTTTTGTTGTTTTAACAATATTTGCGAAAATATCCATTTTGTGGATTGGTGATTGGATTTCAGTAGCAACTTTTCTTTTTAGAAATAATCAAATTAACAATTGTTGGCGGTTGTGGAGGTGCGTAATGAGTTTGTAGCGAGTAAGCATGCTGCCATATCGGAGCTGTCTTAGTGAGATGATTACATTTGGTTTTTCAGTTTTTGTTTGTAATTCAGTGTAGTGAAGTTGATTTGGTTTGATTTTATTGTTTTTATTCTTCTGAGCATTTTTTGCTGATAAAAGTACCAAGCAAATTCATTACAGTTTCAGATGCTGGTAGTTGACGTTTTAGTTGGTTTGGGTTTGAAGGTGTTTTGTATTTTGTTTGGAGATATACCAAAGTTATTTTGAAAAGATTGGTTATAGTGCGAGCTAAACAATTCTTAGTGGTAAGACATTAATAACGCTTTAAGGCTATCAAATAAATGGTTCTTAGATAAATACACTTGTGCAGGAGTGTGCTTTGCTAAGCGCTGTTGACATTATTTTCAGGTGGCTTAAGTAGCGCTGTGAAAACATCTACCGTTGAAATGAAGATGAATTTGCTTGAGTTTCTAAAGCGATAGTGTTTCTAGATGTTAATTAATGTATTTTTTTTTTAATGACTTGACCAAAGATATTGTCAATGTTGCATTGATAGCCGGAACTCAGCATTAGATACGGTGTGCGAGATTGGAAATAATGGTAACGGGCTAATAGTTTGGAATGGAATGGCCCACCCACCTACCCAAGTGTTAATTATCAAGAGGTTAAATCACGACCTCTTCTTGTGACAAAATGACTTTTGGCGTTTGCATAGAAGACAAACTTTGAGTTTTTTATGACAAACACTTGAGCGGGAAGGTGGGACACTCCAGAGCACAGTAACGGGACAATAATTTAAAATGGAATGGCCACCCACTCAAGTGATTTTATTAAGAGGTTGAATTACGACTTTCTTTTGTGAACGTCCGCATAGAAGACAAACTTTGATTTTCTTGATAACGAACAATGCCCCAACATACTACCCCAGTGCTAGTTGTTAAGAGGTTGGATCACAATCTTTTTTTGTGACAAAATAACTTTTGACGTCAGCATAGAGGACAAAAATTTGAATTTGATAACAAACACTACAGCGGGTAGGTGGGACAATCCAGAGCATAGTAGAGGGCCAATGGTTTGAAATGAAGTGGCCCAACCTACCACTCTAGTGTTAGTAATCAAGAGGTTGCTTACGATTTTTTTTTGTAATAATATGACTTCTGATGTTTGCATACGAACATATAATTCTTTGATGACAAGCGCTTGGAACACTCCAGAGCATTTAGGTTGTTGGGAAGTAGTTTAAATTGCGGTGACTTTCCAATCCGTTCAACTGTTGCATATTTAAAAATCAAACAATTTTCTGTTACCAGTCTGGAGAAGTCGCAGGAAGAAAATGACTTTTTTAAGACACGGCTTCTTCCTCATTACGGAGCTTTCTCGAGCGGCGTTTTGCCAGCAGCTCTTCTTTCCAACGACAGACATGGATTTGTCACCTTCTTCTTAAGTAGTTTTATGTCAAATAACGTTTGCAACGAAGAGAAACATCCAATTTCTAGATGACCAACACTTGGAGGGGTGGGCGGGAACTTCAGCTGAAAATACTTACCTGCAACTATTAAATTGAGTGTTCCAACCACCTACCCGATTATTTGTTGTCAAAAGGTTGGTTCTATCACCCTTCTCTTGTAGTTTAATATCAAATAACATTTGCAAAGAAAGAGAAACATCCAATTTCTAAATTACCAACACTTGGGTGGGTGGTCGGAAACTCAAGTTGAAACTAATCTCTCTTAATCAATGCACTCACAACACAAGCAAACCAAAAAAGAACTCAATACAATTCTTTGGTAAAAGTTTCTGGATTTCATTGAAGTAACGGAACTACTAAAAGAGTAACCACTGAAGGTGTAGAATAGAAACAGAGCTTTTAGTTCAAAGACGCTAAACGTACCAACTAAAAAAAAGCTAAAATTATCTAAAACTTGGTAGCAGTCATTGTATAAAACAGGTATAACATTCTTATAGGTCAGTTTTTTGAGCTTTTAAAGATTTAATTTTTCTAAAGTCTATATGTAGCAGGATCTTGTAACAATTAATCTTTACATTACATTGCATTCTAGTGGGTTAACTACAGATTTATTAATTATTTGATTCTAATTGAAAAGACTAAATTTTGTAACAAAGAATAAGACAGCTTTAACATTCTTATAGGTAAGTTTTTTGAGCTTTTAAAAATTTAACTTTTATAAAGTCTATATGTAGCAGGATCTTGTAACCATTAGTTTTTTTTTTTATTGTTATGCTAGATACGACGATTTTGTGTAAATAACTTTTTAGTCAAAATGGTACATAATTCAAGCTAATAAAGTTTATATGTATTAGTATCTCCAGCTAGAAAGATGGTAGGCAATGCCAATCAGGAATTGGCCAGTGTGCGGACACGGATTAGTATAAAAGGATGATGCTGCACAAAATCTTGAGGCGGGACAATCTACCCACTCTTTTTGAACACATTGCGCTGAACCTGTAAGGCACACAAGAGCATAATGATTTTACTAACTCAAAAATTACTTCTAAAGAAAAAGAAGACGTAGTCAAAGATTTTATGAAGTATCATTAATTTAGGAACGGGGGAGACGAATTTAAAGAAGATAAGGGACGAACGGGAGAAGGGATGGTGGAAAAGAAGATAACACCACATTTAACGACGACCGAGTAATTCAACTTGGAAAATTTTCTTACAACGGAAGATTTCCGGGTGGTCAAAAACCATAGTTATCTTCCTATGTGCATAGACGGATCTAGAAAAGGTTTAATTAGGAGTGTGATGACTTAATGGTAGATGCAAGCAGGTTTCATTCTAAAAATATGACTGAAATAATGACTTTTTTTTATCTAATATTAGGGTGGTTTGAAAGTCACCTAATAAGTTGTTGGTCCTATGAAACCTTTTTAAACAAGTCGTAAACTTGCTGTAGAATAGCCGTAAAAAGCGCAATAAATAAAAAAAGAATAAATGAACTATTTTATTCTTGGAGCTATCACAGTTTTATTAGAAGAAAAAAAAAGTGTTCAAAGACTTACAACTACCAATTTATAAACACCACCGAGGACCTACAACATTACCATCTGCGGAAACTAAACAATCCGCAGATGGATGATGCCTCAGTTATGTAACTTTGGGTAATTGATGCCTCACTTAACAAAGGGACGTCCCTATTGGACATTAGATTTGGCTAATTAGAGAAGAAGAAAGAGAAGCCCCTCAAGCTTTGTTACAAAAGAATGCAATTTTTCATCACTAATTCGAGGCAGACCACCAGACGAATAACAATACAGTGGAAGTGGAACATCTGCTAAAGTAAGATCAGAATCAAATGCAGAATCAAGAACAAGCTACTTTAAAGCACATATCTGTTGTGCATGCACGCAATCACAAGAATTTAACGTATCATCTGATAGTATGTAGAAACGGACTAAGCACATCTGCAATGCAGTTTGGAGAAGTTGAGTTGTGCCTACAGATATATCCATATGAAATTATTGTAGATACTCTAGTGTGCATAGATGCATGGCAGAAACACGGCAACAAGCAAGTCACCATCTTAATGTTAGGTGGCAACGACTCACGCCGCTTTGCAGAAACAGCAGTGCCGCAAGACAAACAACCCCACATCTTGCATCACGGTCCACGAGAGGTTTGTTACACCTTCAGAACACTCCTAGAGCGGTTCCAGTAAAACAAAATTCTAAATCAGTTCTAAGTCTAGCACTATGGCCCGAAGCTACCTAGCAGCGAACTCGGCAATGCGCAAGACGACTACTTGGCTATTTTTTTTAAATTATTATTGTCGATTTTGGTTCTAAATATAACTTTATTTTTATTTTTAACAAAATTGATACATTACTACATGTATTTATATTACTGCAGTTTGGACGAACATAGCACAAATAGTTACCCAATAATATAAATCGTTGCTAATAGTAAGTATAAATCATATTGTTTATCTACTATACTATCAGTTCGTTAATGAATTACTACTATTACATGAAGTTCCAAAATATTCGAATAACATGTTTACTCTGCATTGATTACAATCAAAATAACAATTATCCTTGATGAAACATCATCCAACTATCAACAAAAGTAACATGTTTACGCTCTATAAGAGAAATCCCTCAATGCAACTGCTATTTATATGCACTATTTTAAATTCAATGTTAAATCCATTGTTTTAATTACACTGTAAAATAGTACAGCAATCGAACTGTATTTACATGCTGTGAAGCCCGAGATAAAAATAAATCACGTGATAAATTTAAGTAAAACTTTAGCGATGTTTGCAAACAGCCGATAATTAAAGGAGCAGTGACGGGTGGGAAACTCTATCAGTTCATTTACGGAACGGAACAAGAAAAAAATAGAAATACGAGCGAAGAAATAAAACAAGTAATGAAAGAGAATTACATTTGCTGTAAATACTTTGTTTGTGAAATAAATTTATGTCATCATAAGTACATCATCTTAGCTAGGAAGGATATTCTTTCCAGTTAATATATTTTTGCTGCTTAGTTAACTATGAAAACATAGTTCTAAATGGATTCAAAAGCAGTCGCTTGCTTTCAAGCAGTTTATCATAAAGTACAATTACTTCATGGACACAATACAATATGTTTGGTGTCTTCAAGGATAAAGAGTGTGCTCTATTTATTACATAATATTTTTAATATGATCCATAACTTACAAAATATAGTAAATTATTACTCAAGCTAACTACATTTTTATGGCGTTTTTTTAAATTTTATTTACAAACGATAAATGAATTGCATTTTACCTATTTACAAGTTCTTTGTCTCCGGTTAATATTTTATAAACGTTGAAAAAATATTACATTATTTTAAATTGAATGTTGTTTATTACATTGACATTTAATTTGCATATCAGAAGCAAATTATTTTTTAAGAGAAGAATATTTATAATACGAACGTTTTATAGTGGAGTAAGTTTGCGACGTGTGCGTGACTATTTCATTTAGTATCAACGGTATTATGTTTTATCTGAGGCAGTTGTGTTTAATGCATTTACATCTTTTATAGCAACTTTGTAATAAGTTGTTATAAGTGAATTAAAGATGAGAAAAATTGAATACATACTTTGTAATAAGTTGTTATAAGTGATTTAAAAATGAGAAAAATTGAATACACGCAGATGGTAATGTGTATAGGCTGCCGTTAGAAGATCAGTCATTATGTAATTGAGAGTGAGTGGGTTGGGATCGACTATGTTGCGGGTGTTGATCTCTTGTTCGGTTCTTTGATGTGATGTTGGTTTGGATTTTAATGTCGAGTATATCTGGAGTATTTTGTTTTTCTTTTTTATGGTTAATTGAATAACCATCAGAGAAGTAGTTGTATTCTCTGATGATATCTAAATTGATTAAGGGTTTTTATTTTGTAGGAAGTATATGCTAAACACAAAACAATTATTATGCTTCAAGGTCTGCAGTAAAATTATGGCAATTCGTAGCTCTATGTTTTTCCGGTACGTTGAATTAATTCACTTTGAGGTTCTAAATTTTTATCTGGTGGTAATTGGCTGTGACAGCTTTGAGAACTCTATAAATGCGAATTTAAAAAGCTGAAATTTTTTTTAGATTTTTTTTTTCTTTATTTACTGGTCATCGGGTGTTTTTGTTTTCTCTACATGATCTTGTTCTTGGACATACTTTTGTTAGTCCGTTTTTTGCCTTAAAGTTTATTTTTACCTTTGTCTTAGGTTGTTTTCGTGAGTCCTTCATTTTTTGTCACTGTCTTGTATGTGTTGGCTATAACAGTAGCTGGTGATTTAGAGAGTTGATTAAAATGAACTGGAAGCGGGTTCTTTGGTTAATTCTTGCTTGTTTTGTTTTCTAATAAGTTGCTGCTTATTTCTGACTGCTAAATTAAAACTAGATTTTAAGTAAGCTTCTTTTTTTATTTTATTTTGTTTTGTATGTCCACAATGTATGTCAACTAACTATAGTTAGTTGACGGATTAATGCAGCGATAAGAGCTGTTTTAACGGTGTCACTTTTAGAAAGAGGAGGTTTTTTTTGGCGTTTTTGTTTGCTTACCACATTGTTGTCCACTTATGTCCTGGTTTAACAGTTTTTAGTTGTGGTAATTCTGTTTGAAGGTGGAAAGAAGTATACAGACAGATTTGGATTGTGTGCGAGAATCTTCAGAGGAATAGTTTTTATTACGATTTATGTGCTGATGTGATAGTTGTTTTTCTTATTGTCTCTATACTTTTTTTTATTATTTTAGTTTGTTTTTAAGTTTTTAAGTTTCTTAGTTTTTTTTTTTTATTTAAATTAAAATTAAGGTAAGTTTTGTCGAAGTATGATTTAAATATTTTCTGTTGCTGAAATGATTATATAAATATAAGAACTATTCTTTTTCTTAACTGCAGTTGGTTTGTATATAAGAACATTTACTAGTGCTTTGATAGTATCACTTGTTTTGTCGGGTTTTTTGGTTTTTTAGTTAAAGCTTAGCTGGCTGTTGTTTTTAACTAGTTTTGTATTATTTCCAAATAATTTTTGTATGGGGTTGCTGCCACTTGTTTGGATGATTTGTAGATGTGATATCTTTCAAATAATTAGTAGATTTTTTTTTTGGTTTTGTTTAACCTGGTTTAATTGACATATTTTGCCAAAGTAAAATGTTTATCTGCTGGTTTCTGATCGAGATTTGTTTAGTTGAAGTTTTAGTTGTGAAGGTGATGGGACCACACATCCTATGAGTGAGTAGTGGTTGACAAATGCGGAAGGGTTGTAAGAGGACTACTCTGGTTGAGGTGATTTTATCTTGTACTAAGTGTTAACATAAAGTAGCCTTTTGGGGTTTGGGTTTGACTGCCCGAATGCATGTTTGTGGTGCGTCAGCGAGAGAATTTATTACATGGTTTTGTTTGCCGCCTAAGCAAATTTATTAACTGGACTAACTAATGTTGGGTCTCCATTTTTTAATCCATGCTTTTGGTGCAATTAATGTCTGTTTATTTGTATAAGTATAAGAGTAATAAGTTGTACGCTTGTCTAACACTGTAATTTTTGCGCTATGACAATAATAGAATGTCAGTTTACCTTTGTATATAGTCTATAAACCATTAAATGAAAACAATATTGTTGTGTCTGGTCACATACGCATGTAAATTTGTACTCATTTTGTTGATTTGTTCAAACATTGAAGGATTAGAGTTAAATCTGTTGACACGATGTGGCATAATTTACCTGGGTTTAACTTAGTTTGGGTATATAAAAATTATATACTGGAACAACGTGGCTGAAGTTGGAGATAGGGTTATTCTGCAAAGTTGATAAACTCTAGTGTTTAAAGAAGGTTTTCTTGGCGACTTTTTGTTGCACTCGAAGTGGCCTTATCATTCACAATTGCAAGTTTTTGTTGATGTTTGTATTTACCTTTATCTTTAAAAGGGTTAATTCAAATTAGGCTGGAATGTTCTTATATACAGCATACAGGACTAGAATAACAGCATGGCAAGGATATCTTGGGTTATGCATATTGTTATATCATCTTGGCAGAGTTGTTTAGCTTTTTTTGTTATTGCTGGTGTTGGTTTATAATTGGATGTACAGTAGGCATAACAGTTAATAAATTTTAGTTGAACTAAGACTTTTTCTCTTTTTTTTTTCTCATTTTTCTTTAACTTGTTTTAATAATCTTTTATGCTTTTCTGTTCTGTAAGACTGAGAATAAAATTTATGTTATGCACAAACATGATTGTATTACTCATAGTCTAGTCAAAGTAGCATTTTATCTAAAAAAATCCAAAAGTTTTGAAACTTTTTACACTGATTTATAGGTACCTAGTGAAGGACTAAAAGTCCTGACAAATATGACACAAGCTCTAGCAGCAATCACCAAAAACAGGCCACTTTTTAGGTTTTTTGTTAATATCTCGAGAACTGTAGGTCGGAGGTAAAAGTTAACTATATACACAATAAAAGCTAATAAAATTTGCAATAAATATATTCCTAGCGGTTACAGAGTTATAGAGCGCTATTAATTGCGTTTTTTTTTTTCAAAGAAAAAGTTAGCACGGCACAATATGTAATTTGTTGAAGATGCCAAAGCAAGAAAAAATAAGTGTACTTTTTACCATCATTTGTTAGATACTTGTAAATCAATATTTGCCTACATTTTTGGATACGTTGGATTATTGTGGGAGGGTTATACATTTCCAAGAAATTAGGTTGAGGACTGCGTCTTCTCTAGTTACTGGGATCAACCGGCTGGCTCAAACTTCCAACCCCACTGTTCTGGAGGAAGTTTATTTCCTAGCCCAACTTGGATTTGGTGGTATACACAAAAACCATGCTGCATTGCTGCTCCTTCTATGGGCAACAGCGCAGAGAAGTCTGGTTTTGCATTCAAAAATGATTTGGTAAAAGCCGTGTAACAATGCATGTTAAGGAAAGTTTGCTTGTGAGGTGCATTGTACCATGCCAGGAATATTTTGTTTTCAGCTTCAGCTTAATTACATCAGTAATACTTTGCAGTGTAGCTTGCTTTTTGGACAAATTGAAACAGACAAGTTTTTTTTTTCTATAAGCAGCGGAAGTCGTATCACATCAGCTGAATGGATGCACAAGAAGTATGCAGTTTTTTATCCCCTTAGTTTGAAATTGCTGACTCGAATATATCATCCTTTCTACTCTGCCGTGGCTTGGTTTAACAAATAATATCTGTCTTTCAGATGGGGTAAAAGCCATGAGGAGAACAATAAGATCTACATCTTTGCCAACTATTGCTACTTTGTCACTAGTTTAGGATTTTATGACTCCTGTGCGAATGATCAATTTACCAGCGTTACTAGATTCTTGTTTTGTTTTAATCCCATGGTCGTGAAGAGCAGTTAAGAGTAATGAAATAAATCTGGATTTATTGTGTTTATTATAAAGAAAACCATCTTGTTAGACTGTGATTTGTGTTTTGTGTTTGAAATTTATGTCAACTGACCTTTTTAGCTTGTACTATGGTTCTATTTAGCTGTTTACGTACTGGATGGTGACGCTGAATAGCCATCAAACGCAACGGTACAGCCGGCATAATGCTTGAGAACATAACGACATAACATTGGCAAATTCTTGAGATTGAGGATTTTTGGGCTACACCACCTTATGTAACAGTAATCCTCCATCCAAAACGATGTCAAAATTGAGAAAATTGGCTTCTTCTTGTAGTACAGGAATAGTACTGTATAAGGCAAATTTGTTTGTTTGCCGCATTCCAGTTTTCTCAAATAAAGATAAAGGGTAAGGAGCATGCTTATGTTATAAGTAGTTGTTTAAGTCCTCATTACTCTGCTTGTTGACAACTATCTTTAGAAACATCGTTAATGGGTTGATTACCACCTTTCTTCATGAACAAAGAAGGTAAAAGAAAGACCGCACTAACACTATAATTTGACGCGTATGCTTCTAACGAACGCTATGTGGAAGGGAGGGCAGGTAGTTGGGAAATAGAGGAGGACCGTCAAAATGAACGGAAGACCAAACAAAAGAGACCGGCTTCTTTGCTTGTAACAGTGCAAAAAACGTTTTTTTTTTTTAATTTTTTAGCCTCTTATAACTCTGTAACCGCTGGGAATACAAAAAAATGTATAAGATCATTTATAGCAAATTTTATCAGCTTTCATTATGTATATAGTCAACTTTTACCTTCTACCTACAGTTCTTGGGATATCAATGAAAAACCGAAAAAAATGCCCTGTTTTCGGTCATTGCCGTTAAAGCTCGTGTCAGATTTGTCAGGACGTTTAGTATAGTAGTAGTACTTGTAAATCAGTGTACAAAGTTTTAAAACTTTTAGAATTTTTTAGAGGTGAAATCAATGTTAGAGATATTTGACTGGACTATCAAGGTATTTTAGAATGTGTAATACACCAAGAAATAAGAATTTTTTAACAAATTTGGCAAAATATTTGTTTATCGAAAAGTAACATTTAATTCTACCTTAATGAGATGTTATGATAATAAAAACGCAATGAGAAAAACTGGATGCAAAAGACAAACAAATGAAGTTCAGTTGCTTTGCATTATAGCTATAAGAGTTTGTTTCTTGAATACCAGATAAATTGCTGACCAATGGATTGGTGAAGAAGGTTGTCTTGTGTGTTTTTTTAATAATTTACCACCGAGTTAGATCTTTTGGCTTGAGGTCATACAGACCACATCACAGCTCAACACCGACAGCAGCAGTTATTGCAAATTGTTTAGGACGCAATAGCACAAATAGACTACCTGGGAATCGATGCTACAATGGGTTAGGGTGGGCCAACGCATTATTAATTAAAAAAATAAAAAATAATTTTCTTTAAAGTTTTAAATATCGTTACGTTTTAATAAACAAAGGTTTTTGACAAATTTTGTTCAAAAAATTTTATTTCTTTTTTATGTTGCATTTTAAGAAATAAGATTTGTTTAACGTTACTCAATATATTTAAAAAAATAAATTACCATTGTTTATTACAAAACATTTAGGTTGAACAAGTTCAGGTTGATTAAAAATTAAGTATGGCACTGTAAAAATAGTCTCATACTTAATTTTTTTAATGTAAAATTTTATATATTCAGGTGTACTTTGTTTGGAACATATTAGCTTGGCGGTATTGTACAATTATTTATTCTTGTAAATGGTGTCAAAATATTTTATTTTGGCTTGTGTTATGTTTATGGTGTTCAATATTTGTGTTGTATAAGCCAGAATGTACCGAACGAGGCATTCATTTGGATATCTTGATCCAGATACCTAGTTCTAAACTTGCCAACAACACTATATCTATAGGCTAACCCACAAATGGACTTTTTTTATAGAAATGATTCTGGTTGGCATGTGCATTATGTCTCGAAGCCAGTAGGCTATTGGAGCGAATTGATTGGAATGAGGTTGTAAGCGGTTATATCTACGAAATGTGGTATGTTTTTTTCTTTGATGGTTTAATTAACACTTGGCGTACATGACATCTAAGAGTCGGTTCTAAGTGTAATTTCAAAAAAACTTATATTTTAAGGTTTGATTTCTTGTTTTAACAGTTGTTGTTATATATAGACAAAGCCGATTTAAATCATGACTGGAACAGCATTAAGGAAGGGTCTTAACACGAACCTTTGTGATATATTAATTTCTATTGGTATACTGCTCTTGTAAGAAGATTTCAGAGAATTCTTTTTTAGATAAGTAATCATTAATTTAATAGAGTTTTTGAAGCCATAAAAATTAAGTTTTTTTTCAAAATAAATTTGCTGCTATTTATGACTAGCTTCATTTTTGACGCCGTCGAATCAGCTTATTTTTTACGTTTTTTTTTTTTAATTATCTAAGACCATAAGGACGGGACTTTATTTCAGTTTTGCGCTTTTTCTCATTACATCTGTCACTTTTGTTTGTCTACGGATTTTGTAGTATATTGTAGACTTTATCCTTTACATTTATATTTAGTATAAAATAAATAAATAAATAAATAAGTATAGCTTGTTCCATAGTCTATTGTGTAATTTGCAGTATATCTGCCCTTTTGTTAATTATTGTTTCTAATCCATAAGTTATAAACTGGTACCGTAAATTTTTGGTTTGGAACCATAAGGAAAACACTTGCTTGTTTTATTTAGTTGGATGTTTATGGATTTTAGTTTTTGAAACAAATAAAACAATGTTGTCAGCAACACGGGAATATTAATATTGTTGTCGTCTAGCTTTAATTTTTTTGGTGAAATTAGGGATTAAAAAAAATCTTTATTTCAGCTTTTGGTTTTTGTTGCTGTCAGCAATAAGTAATTTATTGAAACGTGTGCTGTTGATATTTATGTCTTTGCGTAGTTTTAGGAATATTGTATCTTTTTGACGAACTACTCTATTTAGTTGAATTTTTACTGTTGTCTTGTTTTTGATTAAATTTAACTAAGAATGTATACTGCAACCTATTAGTTTTTTAACTATAATGTGCTTTGAAGTAAGAATGTACTTGCTTGCTTTTTTATTTTGTTCAAGGAATCTAAAGAAGTGTAGAGAAGTTTGTATTTAGTTTTTGAACAAGGCATTTTTTCAATTCTAGAGTTTTAATCTCTAGTTGTTTTGATATTTGTATGGTGCGAGTGTTCTTGTTGTGCAGGAACTTCCGAGGATGGAAACAATTAGTTTTTGGCTAGTTTATTTTTTGTGAAAATTTGGGTAAAGCTTTTGGCGGTATTTTGAGTAGATATGAAGTCTCTATGATTGTTATGTTTGCGGATATCATTGATATTGTTTGATAACTCTAAAGTATTTTTTTTATAAATAGGGTTTTAAGATGATATGGGCGGCTTTTAGAGATACCTTCGATTTTAAGCAACATTTTGTTGTAGTCAGCACTAGTTTTGTAAGCAACAATCATCACTATTATCACTCAGCCCGTTTTGTTTACTATTGAGCATGTTGGCTTTTTCCATAGCTTTTTACCATCTTCTGTTTTATGTTTTTTTTATCCAGTTTTTTTGCAATCTTTTTTGTGTTTTTTGGTTTAACGCGAAGGTTATTTGACCTACGAGGCCAGCCTATCTTTATTTGAATTTTATTTTTTGTTCAAATACGTCTACTATTTTGTTTTTATCCGTAGATCTTCATTGGTAATGCGGTGTTGTACGGATACTCTGAGCATTGATCTTTTCAGTTGATCGGCTGCTCAAGCAAGGTCGATTCTTCTGTGTAGTTCACATGTCTGGTTATTTTGATTTTATGATATGTATTTGTACACTAAATCCACGTTTGCGTTTCCGATATTTAAGTGTTCAGTCGGTACTAAATTTATCATTAAATTTGTTTTTAAACCAACCTTCAAGCATATTTTATGAAATTTTTCTAGGATCTGACGTAGCTTTTCTAGATTGTCATAGAAGGATTATGTCGTTCGCCAAACTAGGATGGTTAAGTTTTTGACCATCTATGGTGATGCTGTTTGTGTCCCAATTGAGTTTCTTTAGGGCATAGTTCAAAACGGTTATAAATAGTTTTGGATATTTTGTGAAAACCTATCTTACTCTTCTTCTACATTTAATAAGATTAGTTTTTTATGTAATTTTACTGATATTGTAGCGTGTTTATAGATGTTATAGAATTAGTTTTGAGTATTTATAATCTATGCGAAATTATTTCATAGCCTTTATGATGGCTTTTAATTTAACTGTGTTGAGAACTTTATGAAAGTCCACGAAAGCAAGGACCAGGATTTTTTGCTAGAACCTTGATTCTTTGTAGATTTGTTAGTTGCAAATCCCGAGCAAATTCCGGCTTGTTTGTTGTTGTTTGTTATTATTTTTGTGAACAATTTGTAGAATTGGCTTAAACGTGTTATAGGTCGATAGTTTTGCAATTCAGTTTTATCCTATTTTTTGTATTCTCTATCTCTCTCTCTCTCTCTATATTACTTCTTTGACTATATTGTGATTTGTTGTTTTTGATTTTTGACAGATTTTTTACTACTTGCTCTTCGGATTCTTAGTTGATTGTAGATGGTGTTAGTGCTGTAATTGAGTGCAGATCTTTTACGTGGCGATTATTGTACAGTTTATGATAGATTTTTTGTACGGTGAGTAGTATTTCTTTTTTTTCTTGTTGTGATTTTCCTTTGTTTTTTTTTTTAGTTTTGATATTTTTAACTTTCCTCCATTAAGGTTCTGTTGCGATAACTTCTGATATCTTACTTGATGGTTTTGGAGATTTTCTTGCTGTTTTTTTTAGTATATTTTTGTTTGTATTTGAATTATTTTTCATTTGAATTTGTTTGGTTATCAAGTTTTTTGCATCATGACTAATCGTTTAGACCTTCTATGTTTGTGTCTGAATGATTTTTATTTTCTAATGTACTAGCAATATCATTTTTGAATTTATTGATGTTTGGTGGGATTTACCATACTTGGTTAGTCGTTGTCTTTGTAAGCTTATACCTTTCTATTTCCAGGAGTATTTAGACTTTGCTTCTTACCAGTCTGTGGAGGTTTCTCGTTTTGCAGTTTCTGAGTTCTGTTGCGTTTTTTACTATTTGCTTATTATTTGAGGTTATAAAAACCTAGTTCTACCGTCTGAGTTTTGTCAAGTCTATTTTTTATAGAAGAAAAAAAGATGAAATTAATTTGAAAAATATTGTTTTTTTAGGATTAATTTCAACATTATTTTACCACGTGCATTTCTTCTCTCTGATCTAAATTTTCTAGACTTGATTTGGATCTATTTGTTTTAAGACTGATTTTGGCGTTAAAATTTTTGCAACCTATGTTAAACTGAGGTTTAATAAATAGCGCTAGCATATATTGTCGTAAAATATGAATATTTATTTGTCCGTGTTAGATGACGTCGGTGCGTAAGCTTGTACTATCTTTATAGTATATCTCTTATTTAACTCTATTATTAAAGAAAGTTACTCTTGTTGGGAATTTCCTGACTTCTGAGTTCAATCATATGTGGATTAGAAATTGCAAGTTTTGATTTTTTTGTTTTTCCAGCATAGTAAGGGCGTTTTAATTTTAGTTTTAATAGTTCGGGATATAAGTGTTTTTGTGTTGTATGCTGCGATTTTTAAATTGTGTTAATTACTTTTCTGAATAATGTTCTGTTGTTTGGTTTTAGACGATGAAAGCGAATCAAGGTGTAGGATTTTAGACTAGCTGTGCCCATTTCTTTTGTTTTAAAATTTGCCATGATAGGGTGTTTAGTAACAATACTATCTTTTTTTAAGTACCTAACAAACATAATTATATACAATAAGCTTCCAGAGAATATAAAAAAAAAAATTATAACAAAATTTGAAAAAGAATGTTGATGGATGCCTTCTATCATCTATGATCTACCAAAAATGTAAATACATTTTATTTTAACATGTTCTGTTATTTTAAACATTGTTGTTTATGTAACTGTAAGTGAAGTAAAACTTATTATAATTATTATTATATATATATATATATATATATATATATATATATATATACATATAGGGCCATAGATCATAACTTACTTTACAGGTGATAATAAGTTTGATAACAAAATAATTGCTAAATTTTTTTAACTTAAGTAACTGAAATGGATTAAAATTTAATGTTATATTTATCGAAATAAGCAATGAAATAATATTGATCAAAGGTATCTTTACATTCAAGGCAATACAATGACGCTTATTATCAAAGAAATTGCCACAAACAGGTTTTGAGTGAATATGTTTAGAGCAATTAAACACAAAATGAACTAGAGTTAAATGTTGTAAATATACTAAAACTGTTAATTTAAGTTTTTATTTTATAAACACTAAAAAATATTTTAACTGAAGCCTAATTGATATTACTTATAAAAATAGTTTACGTGTTATAACAGTATGATGTATGTTAAGGTCACAGTAATAATATTCAATACTTACCTGGCTATCAAAGCTCGCAGCATTCCACTCCGAACCGCTAATCAATCGAATATAGTCACCAAACAATGTAGTAACCTGATTCATATAATTCAATTCCTGTGTTCTGTGACCAATCCCAATGCATTATATTGCCATTCGAATTATAACTTACCTAGTAAAACCCATCCACTAAATCGCTATTGCTTCTTATCCGATCCCTTGGCTGTTGAATTAATCAGTTTCAATACGGTCGCTTATTATTTAAGTATTAAATTATTTTGATTTGTGCCATGCCAGATTAATTTTGAAGTATCCCATTATACTTAAGACAATTAGTGGATGTTAGATGAAAGCTGGAAGGGATGGCGGGGCCATTGTTTATAAAGCAACAGCCGTAGAAGCGCGGGAAGGGCACATTAAATTGTTTCCAACCATAAGTTAACCAACCACAATATAAAGCATTCCGTTCAGTTTACGCGACTTATACTCTGTTTCACATGCACATACTACTAGCTAATACTCTCATTGCAATATATTCCTGTGGAATTATGCTAAGCGGTTGAGAAAATATCAGAATATTTATGTATTATAAATTTTGCACCTTGATTTTACATCAAAGGGATGGAAATTGTTACATATTTTGAGTTAATGAAGCGCTTGGTGTTGCTGAGTTTTCTAGGCAACCGTTTTATATTTTTCCAGTTTAATTGGGCGGCTTTGAAGTTTAATTTCGACTCGCGATTTCCCACGACGTTTAATATTTCCGGCGAAATAACTCTGTATAAAAAACTGATGATTTATTTCTTTTACGTTTGGGAATATTGTATATGATGTATTCACCCCTTGTAGGTTAACATTTTTCTTTTTAGTACTTCTGTTTCAACGGTGTATTAATTTTTAATTGCCTACGGAATTGAATTTGAAAACTTCTAATTTATTTATGAATTATTGCTTTCTGGGTTTGTACATAATTGGTTGAATTTTTGAAACAAAATGTAAACTCATAATTGAGGGGAAAGTGAAAAAGTATGTGACTCAAATTAAAAGTATTTAATGTAGGTTTAACTTAATGTATTACAACATAAATATTTTTATTTGATTTAATTAAATTTACTAGATAACTGTCTTCAGCTTTCTGTACATCCTTTGCATGAGGAGATTGTTGCAGGCAGCATCCTAGATGACAGGGACGACTGCGGTTGTTGAGGGGAAGTGCCTCGCCAACGATTTAAATATTTTGCTCGTTTTTGGCTGAAACGTTCGTGAGTTTGCACAAAGTGATATTATATCTTCAGCTGGTTATTTTGTGTGACTAAAATCTTGTCTTTGCATTAAGTTTGTGACCATGCAATGACGTGATCTGGGAGTTAGATTGGAGTCTGGTGGAGCTTATAAAATATAATATTTATATAAAATATAAGATTACAATTGTGTGAGAGGATGCGGCAATGGATAAGAGAGAAGTAATTCAAATTAATCTTATTAGCAAGCTGCAAAATAGTGTGGAGGCAGAGTGTTGTGCATAATCAATACGTTTATACGGTATATAAAATAGTCATTGCGCTGCTCTGACCGTTTCAATTGTGGTTTGAAATGACATAATGAGTGCAAAGGTAAGTTTTTAGGATTATAAATAAGCTCAGCGACTAGCCTTTTTGTTTTATTAGTTTGTAGGCAGTCTAAAGAAACTTGATAATATGAAAAGGCTTTTTGGGGGACTTTGTATAACTCCTTGATACAGTATACAAAACAGTTGGTAATTACGAAGCCAACTTAAACAAGAGAGGATTCTACTAAGCGCGGTCATCTTGGGATTTTTGAATTGCGATGTGGGATTGTGAATATGGTTAGTGTTTCTGCGGTCATGTGGCCGTATTAATTCTTCTGGATGTATAAAGTTATTATTGCCATTAAATGTAGTTGCTTGTATTTGCTTTTATATTTTGGTGTGGTTAGCAGTTGACAGATGCTGTCGCTTTTGATGAAGTTTTTTCAAGTCTGTTATAATAAGCAATAGCGCGGAGACGAGTTTTAGCGACTGCTGGTTCATAGTTGTCATTCTATCTTGGTTGTTTTTAAAGTTTTGTGATATGGCTGCTGTTCTATTGTGTAAAATAAAAGGTTAGTGTTAATTGGTTTCTAAGGAGGAAGGAGGTGTTTTTTTGGATAATTAATTAATTAAGGTATTGTGGGCGCTACCTTTGTATCCATCTCTTCTTTATTGTCTGGCAGAAATTTTCTCATTCTGCTGAGGGCTGTGAAATAGACATCTGATTGTAACTGTTTGTTTTTGTTCCAACTATCTTATAGTTGGATCAAGTTTGTGGATCTGGTAGCATCGAGATTGATTTTTTCTGGTTGTATGTTTGCCAGTATTTTGCAGGACAGGATTACGAGCTGAGTTATTATGTTTTCGGTTTTATTGAAGTGTCATCTTAAGAATTACTAGAAGGTTGTTGATATAAGACTGTTGGATTGGCTTTGACGGGTTAGAAAGTCTTTTACTTTTTTTAGGGTTTTGTTTGGTGTTTTCATTAGTAACTGACTTAAACAATTTTAAAATTTATTCTTTTTAGCTATACCATTCGTTTGGTCATTTGGCTCTAGGTGATTTGTAGAGATTGACTTCTAGTTCTGGGTAAATTTCGTCTGGACATTTTTTTTAAACGTGCTTAAGATTTGAATGATCTTGTTTAGTTTTATTAGTGCTGACGTCGAAGTATTTTAAATATTTTGGAGCAATTTAGCAACAGATATCTTGTCCGGTGTGTTGACTACATGTTGGCGAAAAATTGTTTATCTTGATAACAGCCAAAGGCCGTGTCAAGTAATGATATCTATTTTGAGGTTATATTGTATTTACACTTGCTGATTTTACTTGTTACATAATAGCATGATATGCTTGATTTGTATCGAGTAGTTGCAGTCAACAGGCTGATGATTGTGGCCTTAAAAACTTGTTTGTTCTTTATTTTTTTCTTAACGTGCAGTTGGGTTTTTGTCAACTATCTTGGAAGTCTTTGAGGGGTTAAATTAATGGAGTTTAAGTAGTACACTTGGTATGTCGATGGTTAACCTGTACCGGTAAAGTGGAGTTTGAGCAGCTACTAGTACACTTGGTATGTCTAGATTTTTACTTTTATTGGGGTTTTATTTGATTTTTGATTCAGCCCATGGTTAACCTGTTCGGATAATTATAATTTGAAGCGACTGGAACGCGCGTTGCTGTGAATTCAACTTTTCTGGTGTGGTGATATTGTTTTAATGCTTTTTCTTTGATAGTTGTTGGTTCTACTGAACAAAGAATATTGACATGTTTTTACAGGTGGATTAAATTAAATTTGGAATAATCAATAACAGGCTTTAACTGGCATTATTGCGGTTTATGATATTATTGACTGTCGCCCGTTTTTTTGCCTTAACTTCGATTAATGTGTGGTTGTGACATTGCAGATATTTTCACGCGTATTGTGACTTTCTGACTATTACGTTAAAGACAAAATTTCAGCAGTTTGTGAATATTTTTGTAGCTAATTTTTTGGTCTTTTTTTTTAAACGTATTAAGAAGAATTGTGATGGTTTTGTTGTAGGTGGTTAGTACTGAAGTGAACGTCGAAATATTATGATATTCTATGTTGCTATTTAAGCATTTTAACAATAGACATGGTTGGTTTTTTAAACCATCTGGTGTGTAAACTGTACGTGTTGACGTTTTTAATGTTTGGTCATTCTGCATCATCATCATAATTAATTAGTTTTTTTTTGTTGCCAAGCTTGATATCTGGGTCATCATTAATGCGTATTACGTTGGCACCTAGATGGCTGTGTTAAAGGCAAAATTAATAATGAGATCTTGGCAGTACATAGCGACGACATGGTTAAGTGCTAACTTACTTAACTACTGTTACCGCCTGCTTTTGCACTTGTTTCAGTTTTTTTTTCTGTGCGGTCCTTGTGTATTTGCACTACACATGTGTCTTGTACAAAAGAATTGAGTAGGTCACCAAGTACATAGCCTCTCTCTTGTTTGTCTTGGCTCCACCCAGGTTGGACATTAACTTGCTTGAGGCCTTTCCTGCTTTTTTTTTATGTGGGGCAAAAATTCATATTAGGACCAAATACGATTCTCAGGTATTTAAAGCATATTTGCTTGCTATCTTGACGTTTTCTAATCTGTCGTTGACGCTGTTTAGGGTGTTTCTTTTGACCTCAGTTTTATGGTGTGCAAGCTGTACGCTCTTTTAGGCCATCCAGGTTTTTATTTTTGTACTACGTATTTAATATCGTCTTCTATGGCTTTTATTCTTTTTCTACAGACCACCATTGCCAGATTGTCCGCGTATTTTACGAGATGGGTTTTTTCCGGAAATTTCATCTTTATTACACTGTCGTATAGGGTGTTTTAGAGTGTCGGCCTAATGACGGAGACCTGTGTTACACTTTAGGTCATTTGCATTTTTTTATCAAGATTTTTTTGTTTTGCAGGTAACTTCTCATGATTTTTTACATGTATTCGGAAACTTTTTGTCTAGTGAGTTTTATCATTGTGTCTCTCTACCTTGCTGAGTTAAAGGCATTTTGTACGTCTAGAGTTACAAGCGCGACGTAATCTTGTTTTCTCTCGGCTTCAGCCGCTAGCCTTTGTATGGCCTGCATATCGTCTACCGTTGATCTTCTTTTTTAAAACTTAAGCTGGATGTTGGCCAGTCTTTTGTTCTCTTTGATTACTTTCAGGAGTTGCTTATTTACTAATTATTTTAAAAGTTTGCTTATCACGTTTAGGAGGCCTTTATTTTTCCGGACCTGGTTGGTTTCTCTATCAGTGTAAGTTAATCGACATTGTACTGGGGCGGGAACACTCCCGTCTTTGTCTTGTGATTTGCGACTTAGTAGATTAAACCCCCAAGATTTTTGGCGATTGCCTTGGCGACCTACGGTGAGACGCCTACTGCCCGCGGTCGTTCACTTCCACTTTCAAAATGCAGGTGGGTATTGTTTCGGGGTTTATCGTTATTTGTGGACACACTTCGGGTTTGTAGTTGGGGTAAAGCTTTTTTTTTTTTTTGCTTTTTGTCGCTTAGGGTTATTGACGATTGTAGTCTTATTTTCTCGGTTACAATTTTGTACCTTGTTTTCCAAACGTCTTTGTCCACTTCTTCGTATAGCTTGTGCCACACTTTCTTTTTTATTTTTTTTTTATTTTTGAAGTTTTGGTGTGCAAACGTTTTTTTATTGTCACTAGCTGATAGTTTGCCGTTTGTCTTTTGTCTTTTACCAGTAGATGGGTCTACGTGCATTGGTTGTGGCAGGTTTTGTTACTTGTTCTTCTGGCCATTTTGCAAGAGTGTCTCCGGTTGGCGATCCTCATGCATGCGCTTTGGCATTGAAATCTTCTTCGACTACGGTGTATTGCGTTTTGTTTGCTTTTATGCTACTTTTTTTAGCTCCGTCAGGTAGAGTTCTATTTTTGGTAGGGTGCTGTTTGGTGATATGTAGCAGAAGTAGATGCACGGGTCGTATATTTTTTGGAGATATCTTTGGTTGGGTTATGAGACTAAAGCGCTTTACTTTATAAAGTTTTTTTAATGGAAATTTGAGAAAGATGTTATTGGTGGTTGTAATCTTGATAGACGTTGAGGCTAATGATGGTTTACTTTTATGTTAATTAGGTTAATATGTCGAAGAGTTTACGACTAGCCTTTGTATTTTGTTGGTCGTAATTGTTTTTAAAAGACCGATTTCAAATCGACTTAAAATGAGTGAGAAGACGATGAATGAAGTGCGGAAATTACTAAGCTAATATCTACTACTACCGACCACGATGTTTGTATGACGTGATGGTGCCAAAGCAACTAAAAGTAGTCGTACTAAATAAAATCCAGTAGATACGCCAAGAATATAAAAAAATATCCGATACTATCGACTTACGGCCGATGTGTTTATCTTTTAGTAAAGTACTTAGTAGCGTTACTAATAAGATTGTCATAAGTAAATTTATATTTATTGGTCAGTAGTGACAACTTTTTATTGAATGAAATTTACAAGTCTGATACGCACTACTTTGATTGACATGAATGTAACAAATTACAACAAGCAGTAGTGCTACAATCTTATTACTAAAAAGTCAATAGCTATGTTTTTCTCTCAAACAGTACTACCTTTATAAAAACATTGTAAGCGTTTGGTAATTACGTAACATATAGCCTGCGATGAATACACTCAAATTTCTTACAAGAGATTTATAAGTTTACTGAGACACATAACTAATTAATACTTTACCAAACAGATATATACCTGCTCTTAGTCTTAAAGATTTAGTTGTGGCATAGCACTGTCACACAGATTGAAATTTAGATATTTTTTTTGTTGGCATCATTACAATGCCAGTTTGAGTATGGCCGGCGATCAAGAAGTTATTAGCATTCTGTGTTTCTTAAATCGCTTAAGCATTTACAAAGAGTCTTTTGATTGTTGTAAATATATTATATATTTATTATGGCACTCTTGTCTATTTACTAGAGTTTACTCATTGGAGGTGTGTTATTAATTAGTATTAGTGCAAGAAGTATTTCTTGTTATGATGGATCTTATTGCTTGCGTTATTGTTATTATTGTTTGTGTCTGTTTTTTAGGCTTTTGGTAGTTTAGAGTTTTTACTACATGTTTGTTTGATATTTGTGCTGTGTGGCTAGACCACACCTGTAGATATGTGCGCAATCTTTTTCTGTGATGTAAGACGATGAGCAGTGGATGACGCTTGAAAGTAGTTGTTTTACTTTTGCACTTTGCGCACAGTGATGATCTTCATAAGTCCGTCGACGCGTATCTCACCATCGTTGTATTAATATTAAGCTGAGATGATTCCTTTTTTTTTTGTTTTAATTATTTTGTAGTCACAAATCCAAGAAATCGGTGAGGTTGCTATTGGATATAGATCTCAAGTATGGAGTTTAGGGTTTGACTTTTCAGCCTCTGTGTACTATAAGTGGTTGGGTTGTTGCCAGGTATGGTCTGTCTGGGTGTCAACTGGTGTTATGCAGGATTACATAAACTGCCTTACGTGATGCAATTCTGAATTTGTTTAGACTTGACTGTGGCTACTTAGCAATACTAAGTTGCTTTTCAAGTGGGAGGTTTATTCTACATGAAGTTGCAGGTTAACAGAAGTTTGCTTGATATGGAATTTTTGTCTTGATGATGTTATGTCTACAAATGCAGCCGCGGAACTGCCTTTGGAATTTTTTTAGTGGTTGAGGGAATTTTGAAAAGATTTAATTTGTTGGATTTACTTTCCAAACGTATGGAAGCGCTTACCGACGTAATTCACACATTTTTGTACACTAAGTGTTTATGTCTTTTAAGTGACGTTTTTGAGAGGTCATTAAAAATACACATCCGACAAATTTCCTTATACAGCAAGCATGTTGATTGATTGATTGTATTTTGGACAAGAAAACTCAAGATCTAGTGGTTAGTAATTTTATTAACATTTTTTTTGTCAAGACTGACATATGATTTTTTGATTAGGTTGAGACTTATATCAGCTTTCAATAATTGCATGTTACGAATGTAGTAAGGTGCTATGAAAATCTTGTTAAGTTAAGGAAAAGCAGCTATACGCCAAACTGGACATGCGTATGTCAGTATTAAGCGAATGATTGATTTGAATAGTCGCAACTTGTTGCTTGTGCTCTTATTTAGGCAGCAGATGAGTTAAAATACTGCTTGCTATTTTGGCTTTAACAAGTATGTCGGGTATGTGCAATTTAAATTCTAAATGTAACTTGATTTCTAGGTACTAAGCTATACCCGTCTATGGAAGCGCTATTTAGGTAAATGTTTTTGTGAGAGATAGCGAATAACTTCTATTATTGTTCTTCTTAGCGTCTTAATTTTAGCGTAATAACTTTTGGGTGCTAAAAAGTGTACAACAGTGCTATAGCATCAGCTTATTGAGCGATTCTTACAACAGGCGCGATGCATGGTATGTTTGATATATACAAGTTAAAGAGCGTCGGAGATAGTACTGAACTTTTAAGAAAGAACGATTAGCTTGTCCTTTCATTCAAATAGGAAGCAATGAGTTTTATCAATCTCGTAGTGAACTTGAAATGAAAATTTAGAAGTAGAGTTTGGTGACAGACTTTATTGAACGCTTTTTTAAGATCAAATAATACGGCACCAGTGGCCTGTTTTATACGAAAACGAATCTTGATTTAATCAATAATGTTTATGATTTGGTAACAGATTTTCAGTTGCGATGTGATCTTAGATTTTATACAAGAACACGGTTTTTGTCACCTTACTTGAGGTCGACATATTGTTCCAACATTTGGGACAGGATTGACTTTTCTATGAAGACGGATAATTGTAAGGAACATTACAGTTTTGTAAAAAAATAATTACATACATACATTCTAAGGTATATTGATTTGCTCATGAGATTATTGCCATTTGTATCTGGTACGATTTTGAAATCGGATGAGTTTCTTGACCTTTCTGTTGAGACCCAATTCATTTGATCCTATTTTTGGTAAAGATTTAGTATAATTTTTGATTGCCAATAGTAATTGATTTTTTTAATTATGTTTTTTCCTATACAGTGATGTAATGGTGCTTTCCAGTCCGTCGTAGATATGATACAGAAAGTATACATAACGCATTCGGCAACTATGTTAATAAATGAGTTTACTTTCCGGTTGTTGCGGATACGATAGAATTGGTTTGACATCAATAAGTCTTTTTAGGCTGATATGCCAAAAAATGTATAGAATAATAAAAGAGGAGTTGAGTTTGATCATGGTTTGTTTTGGTGTTTACTTGATTTGAGGTGACTAGGTGTGCAAAGAGATAGGCTTTAAGAAGTCGAAGAGCAAACGGCTACAGTTTGTATATTGTTAGCCGGAATTGTTCTAAAAAAAACTGATTTTGGAACGACCTGAACAGACTTTGGTGAGAAGACAATTTATGAACTTGGAACGGAATTTACACTTATTATGAATTGGGGGAATAAAAAGTTAAAGTATAATTAGTGCGCATGGATGCATATAAAATGACCTGCAAATAATTTATTAGTTAGTTATAGTTTTTATTAACATTGGATAATGTTTCAGGAACAAAGGTTGCTGCTTTTTTATCTTCAACGTTTTTGATAGATTTTTTTTTAGATTAGTTTTTTTTTAATTTTACAATTTTATTGGTGGTTTTTAAATAATCTGTGTATTTTATATAATATATAGTCTTAATAAACATGGGTCCGCAAATTAACGGTTTTGGAGATAAGGATATTCTTTTTTTCTAGCTATAGCCAAGTTACATAAGATGTTCTTTTTTTTCATTTCTAAGCAGGCACGACATCTTACTCTAAAGGATATTCGAACTCTGTTTAGAACCTCTTTATTGGCTCTGATTTGTTGGCGTTTTTGCTTAATTTGTAGCTACAGCTTCTTGACTCTATTTACAGGAGTACCATAAACCAATGTTTTTAAATATCTCCAAAGAAAAAGTCTAAATGGTTTAAAATCAGACGATCTTGCAGGCCATAAATTAGATTTGCCTTTTCCTACCCACCTACGTGGAAAAATTTGATGTAGATTTTTTCTAACGGCAATTGAAAGATGACCTGGAGCACTATCATGCTGGAACCACATTTCTTACCTTTGGTTAATAGTAATGTCGTCAAAAAGATTATTCATTGTGAAAGCTTAGGTAAGCAACATAATTTAGAAACATGTTGTCTACAATTCCCTTGCAAATGTTTAACGAAAAACGTGTCTGATGTTGAGTGCCATTAAAGCATGGGGAATTTTGTCGGCCCAAATATGCGTATTGTGAAAATTCACAACTTTATTTTGTGTGAACTCGGCTTCATCTGTAAAAAGAATATTGTCAAGAAAACAGGGGTTTTCAAGTCTAGCGACAAAAAACTATACATGCTTGATGATCAAGTAGATTTAAGCACTGCACTTGTTGTACATGGTATGGATAAAGCAGTTGCTAGTGTAGGGTTTCCCAAACAAGAGGAGCACTAATTCTTACTTTGGCTGATATTCTTTGCACACTTGTTACCGGATTATGCTCTATACGTGCTAGAATTTCTTCTTCTGTTTTAGGAGTAGATACCGATCTTGGTCTTTCGAATAAGTGGCAGTATTTGTTGAAGGAACCAGTATCACGCAATATTTGGTGATTTTTTTCAAACATACTATGTGAAGGAATCTGTCGATTTGGATAAGATTCAACATAAAGACGTCGCGCTTCGGTTGCAATCTCATGAGCAGAACCATACATGCAATGCATTTTCGGTCATTCTGCGTTAGACTAATAGCAATACAGTTATAGCAAACTTATACTTGTTGTTTATTTCACAAACTATCAACTGACTGATAAAAAACTGCAAGTTATTGAAATAATAAACAAGGGAGGTAAAAAAAGAATAATATTTCATATATCCGAAACCGTTAATTTGCGGACATATGTATATTAAAACTTTTTTACTATTTTTGGTTCATACTACTGCCCTCTTTAAATATTTTACAATCTTTTTTTAACACCTTGTATAACTAGACCAAACCGCTGTACGAGAAATAAAGTTCTAATTATACTCATAAAGTTGATAAATTTATGATAATCTATACACTATTTATTATTACTACACTATTATAATTTTTAAAGAAAAAATCTTCAAGACTTTCTGTAGACGAATAAAATTATAATTCAAATTTAGATTTCCACAAATCTGCACACAATTCCTTTCACGATAATAACATACTTAACTAATGTCAATATGCATAATATGTTTCAACAGTAAAATAAATCAATAAATTGTATGCTGTAATGGATTCACCACTATGAAAATATTAACAGGAACATTAATTCTCTAGGGAACCGTCTGAATGGTATGTGACATTATACTTTATAACTGTAATATTTTACATTGCAGATGTGCACCGCAATGTTTATTTATAATTTGTTAATTAATATCTGTATGAATTGGTAAATATAGTGGTAGAAAAACTCTTACGAAGAGATTAAAAATGCAATTATGAAACTTCAAGTGGCACTTAATGTTAGCAATTTGTAACATTTATAGAAGTGGTTGTTTGTTAAATTGAGCGATTTTAAGTTGAATAAATGAGATGCCTCATTATAATATATCTTGTAAGTAAAAGTCTTAAGGATTAGTTTGCAATATTTAAGATAATTTGTTCATGTATTTAAACTGTTTTTAAAATAATAACATTGGTAACTTAATTAAGATTAAATTAATAATAATAATAATAATACTTTATTAACGGCGCACAATTAATATAAAAATTAATTATATAATATTACATAGCGTATATCACATGAGGTATAAATTTATATATAAATGAAAACATAATAATAATAACTAATAACTAAAATTAAAAAAGCGTTAATGTTTTTAAAATTACTAAAAAAAAAATGATGAGATGATAGAAATATTCTCGCATTATTTGTGATATTGGATTATAATACCCATAGTTAGTTGAGAGTTGGTCACAGCGGAAAATGTATGTCTTCCTATGCGCCTTTACTCAAAGTTAAAATTCAACTTGCTCACTAATACTGCACAATCTATATTGCCGCTACCACTTTTTGAATAAAATTTGAATCAGCTATAATTCTACGTTGTTCTAGTGATTTAAGAATCTAATTATTTATTACCTATAGACTTAACTTAATGTTGCATTTATTTTGTCATTCTGCAATAATTGTGTTACAGTGCGCCAGTCAATTTTGAACAATAATTTGAGTAAACTCTAATTTACAAATGCCTTGATAGGAACGAAACCTACTGTGTCATATCTGTTACCAGTTTTTTTCATGTGTAGAAGGATAGAAAGTGGGTGGTTGTTGAGAGGTTGGCTTGGTATCTTTTAGGTATTTTGTGTGCGGAAATAGCTGGCATTGAATTCTTGATGTCAGCAACGTCAATATATTACTAGAAGTAGTAGTTTTGCTGTTAATTTAGTACGAATGTACGTTTAGACAACGTGAGTTTTGGGAACGTACTGCATTTATATGGTGTTTGTCTACGGGGGTTGTTTTTGATGAGTCAAGGGCATAACCGCGACCAGATCGGTTCATTTAGTAGTCCCTTTTTAAATTTTTTTAAAAATTAACAAAAATCATTTTTTTTTTGGTATATTATGGGTTTATTCGAAAGAGCAAACATTTCCATTATTTATGGAACACGATTTCATTCATGTGACTACTTCGGCAGGCTTAGCAGTAGCACATCCTGTTAACCCAGTTTTCGAAAACCTTTGTGACGGTCTCTGGCTCTATCTCACGAATGTTTTGCTCAATATTTGCATAACATCGGTCTTTTACGGCATCCCGCAAAAAGTTTTCGTCAAATCGACATGCGACATCGCTGAGACGGCTGATAACATGATTACCAAACTTGGCGCGCAAAAGATAGATTGTGGCATGAGCTGTGTGGCATGGCGCGCTATCCTGCTAAAACCAAAGATTGTCCAAGTTTATATGTTATCATTAAGTTTATTTGAGCATTGGAGTAAGTTTAATTTATAATTGTCTGAAGACGACATTACTTTAGATACTATATGGTGTATAGAATTTTTTTTGGAAAGTAGGCTTATGGTTAGGTTAGTGCTTTTTTTAGCTTGGTACAGATTGCTTTAGCGTCGATACTATTAGTGTAGATAAATGTTTGTCCACTAGGAATATAATGTGTAGTATGCGTCACCCACTAATGTCTTCCATTCTAATTCTGGTTATAGCGGCCAATTCTCTTAACTAATGCAAGTTTAGTAGTATTAGATACATGGGTTTAGTTGCCATGGCACTTTTTTTTAAATTTTGGTGAATGTTGATTTTTAATTAGGTCTCGAAATTTTGAAAAATTTACGTCTGTGTTTGTTGGGGAAGTTGTCGGTTTTCCACAATAGTATTTATTTAAGTGGGTATCTTTATTATTTAGGATTTCTGAGTGCATTTTTACTACAGACGGTAGTAGTGTGTGTTCTGTATGTTTAATTTTGATTTTGTTTATTTTTTGGGCTTTGGTACAATACCGAGCTTGTGTGATGCAAAAAAAGTTGAAGAAGGTTGCTGATTTTATAAGTAATTGAAAGCTAAAGCCTGTAGCTACGTTTCCTAATAAACGGCGTTTTTTAATTTTTATGGCGTAATTGAAGAATTGTTAGACTTTTTGCTGTTATCATTAGATTACTTTATAAACTTGCTTGGTACCATACTTGGTTTTTTAAATTTTTGCGTGGTTCAAAACAGTAAGGTTTATTTGAGAGTTTTTTGATATGTTGCCTTTGGTTGCTGTAGTAGTTTTTTATATTAGTCTGAAAACAATTACTTTTGATAGTACTTTGTGTGAAAAAAATTATTTTAAAGAAGTTATATACATCTCCGCGTACTTTTATGCATTTACCAACTTTTCTGGGCATGCTAAAAATCTCAAATTGAGGCAGCTTGTCTCAGATTGTTTGAAGTTGGTGATGCAGTTTGTCTTAAGTATTTGGAGGACACGGTGCAATGTTTGGTTTATCACATTCCAGTTATGTTTAAGTCCAAGTTTAAGTTGTTGATCATGGCAAAAGATTAATGTTGTTTTAATCTAGGAAGTTTGTAGTTACCTTAACAGAATGAGGTTGCCTATTATCTTGTTGGAAAACAGCTCTTAGATGGTCTCGGATAATGAATGTAGAAAGATTTTTAAGACTGGATTGATGTAACGGCACGCGCTTAATGTGCTTCTTTCAATCCATAATAATAATAATAATAATAATAATAATAATAATATTTATTTTGTTTTATGATACATTCATATAATAATAATGTGTGAAACTTGTCAAGAAAAAATATAAAAATCACGAAAAATACAACGGTGCAGGTTACATAATTGCCACTTTAACTAAAATAAAATAAATAAATTGTAATATATGAAAAAACACTTAGAAAATGCATATTGAAAATTACGTTACTTGCCACGTAATATATTCCTTTACGGTATACGGTTTAATTGTGTAGATTTGGTTAAATATAATTTGTTTAACTTTTTTGTTTTGCCTGATCAGTACTTTAATTTTATTTGGCTGAATGAAATTTAATGCACGGGTATATACCATTTATTTCTGTAAGAGTGAGTCTATGAACCGGATAAGTATATTTATTTGCATTTCTGGTATTATACGTATGACTCTGGATGTATTTTGAAAAAAAGACTTTACATTAAACAATTAAATACATACATACCGGGTAATGTTAATCATTTAATTTGTCTAAAGTACCCCCGACACGAATCTAGAGCTTTTATTTTTAATATTGTTCGAATTGCTTTCTTTCTTTTGAATTACAAACTATAATTTTATACTGCAAATATAAACAAAAAGTTGCACAATATACACTTTGAACATCATATTTCGGCAAGAATTGAACATGTTTTGTATTACTTTACTGATATATAATTAACATGATTATGCCAACTCATACACTATCAATTTGAGTGCTATCTATGGTAATTTTTGCAGCACAAGTGCTCATATAGTTACTTTTAAACATTACGTGTCTCTATAGCTTTTGAAATCATTTGAGTTCTAATAAGCAAATTAGAATTTTCAGCATAATTACACCAAGAGTAAATACCTTATGACGATGTTGAACAAATAGTAAATTTTATCTTTAACCTTTAGGTTGTCTAACCTATAAACCATAAATGTAGGTTTGTTGCTGAAAACAATTTTTGTCTTTTTATGAACTAAGTCTTGTCTGACCAGGCACTACTGCAGCTTGTTGGCCTTATGCTGAGTAGTAGGATAATACTTTTTAGTGTGGTAGGGACTAAGGTCTAATCTAATGGTTTTTAGTCTTCAGTTACATGTAGTTAATCAGATTTGTTTTTTTTTCTTCTTTACAGCTAGGAGTGTTTTTTTGTTACTTCATCTTTTATTGCACAATGAGAGAGAATTGCAATTTTTGGCTTATTTTTTTGACGGTCGTTCTGGTAGTTTTCTAAAAGTGGGTTGTTCATTTTTGTAGATGCGGGCAAATTGTTTCTCTCTCATCTTCTTTACGTGGTTGGAAATTCTTTTTTTTTAGATTTTAGCTTATTTACCACTTAATTTATTCTACATGTTTTTGTTCCTAAAACTTAATAGAATAAACAGGGAATATAGACATGGAAATAGATGCAAGAATTGGAAAAGGGGAAAGAATATTCAATGCACTCAAAAGATAATTCTTGGGTAAGGTACAACAACAGAAAGAAATAAAAGCAAACTAAACGCAATGGAGATGAGATTTCTAAAGAAAATTAAAAGTCAACAAGAAAAGATAAAATAAAGTAACCTATAGAAACAGTAATAGAGGAGAGTCAGCAGCAGCAGAGAGAAGAGGAATATAGCGGAGTGAGATAGCAAAAATAATACAGTCCGACACTCGAAAAGAGTATTAGGGTGCTAAGGATAAATAAAAATAATGTTTCAGTTTTGGTACTTATGGCGTATGTTAGTATGGGCCGCACAACCGCCTTTGTCTCTTGCTCTTGTGTTTTTTTTTATTTAGGTCCTGACTGCTTGTTATTTCTGCTACCATGCATTTAAATGCCATTACTTGTTCTACCACTTTGTTTTCTATTTTTAGTTTTAATTATCGGATTCTGGTTTTGCTGACTACCATTGGCTTAGTTTTGTCTACAGATATTTCCATGTTGTATGTTTTTTTGGTCATGTTGAATTAGTGCAGCCAACAACAAAAACTACCCACAGCAATTGTAGGTAGTTTTTGTTGTTGGCAACAAAACTTCGTCGTTTGTAAAGCATATGATGGTAATGTTGTGTTGACTCAATTTATATATAGGGTTTTCCAATAAAAAAAAAAAAAATTCATTGTAAAGAGGAAGGTATGCCAATAACATTTGAAAACGAAATCAATCAAATGGTCGCCACGGTTACGGTTGCAGTACCATATTCTTTTTATGAAATTTTCCATGACCAATTTGCACATTTGCGGCTGTAAGACCTCGATAACTTCACGAATTTTATCTTTAAGGTCTTGAATCGATTGTGGAGCATTGGCATAGATTTTATCTTTCACGTGGCTCAAAAGAAAAAAGTTTAAAGGTGTTAAATTACAAGATCTTGGTGGCCAATTGTGATCGCCTCTTTGAGAAATAACACGGTTAGGAAACTTTTCTTGCAAAAATGCGATTGTTTCGTTGCTTGTGTGGCACGTAGCGCCGCCTTGCAGAAAATAAACGTCGTCCACATCAATATCTTCCAACTTCGGCCATAAAAAATCATTAATTATAGGTCGGTAGCGCCATCCATTTACCGTAACAGCTGCACAGCCTCATTTTCCAAAAAGTATTGTCCAATCATACTGCCAGCACAAAAAACCGCACCAAACAGTGACACGTTGAGGATGCAAAGACTTTTCATCAAATTATTCTTGGATTTTCTGAGCCTCAAGTACCTCAATTCTGTTTATTAACGTAGCCTCTGAGGTGAAAATGGGCCTCATCACTGAAGATGGTTTTTTGATGAAATTCCGGATCATTTTGATGCATTTGAAGGACCCAATCAGCGAAGATACGACGTTTATGGTGATCGACCGGCTTGAGTTTTTGTGTTAACTGAACTTTAAACGCCTTAAGACTTAAGTTTTTATGCAAAATACGGTGTATTGTTGTTTGTGGAATGTCTATTTCCAAAGATCGATGAGGAATCGACAAACCTGGGTTTTCTTTAACACTACGGGCAACATTATCAATATTCTCATGTGCTCTTGAGCGATGCACTCGGTTTCGATTCTTCACATCACAACACACCAAAAAATGTTTTAGTTTTTAGAACTGAATTTTTTTACCATTTTTGTAGTGAATTTTAATAATTTTAATGCGTTGTTGAAGCGTGTATTGTTTCATTTTTAATAATGGCGTAGTATTTATTTCTTAAATGTCAAAAGATAGTAGCTTCAAAATTGACAGCTGCCCAAATAGCCTGCTATTCAAAAAGAAACTTCTTATTGTTAAACCCTTTTCTTTTATGTGTCTGACTGCTTTTGCTAGTTTATTTATTATAATGTATACATATACGTAGTTGTTTCTTGTTGTTGTTCCGCATCTTTTTGCTCAGTTCGTATAAGTCGATTTTGTGTGGGTTTCCATCTTCAGATAATTTCTTGTGGTTGCAGTTTGTTTTTTGCTTGTGTTGTTATTGTGGAGTTTATCTTAATCAGTTGTTTGTTGTGTTGTCTTGAAACACTTTGCTTGGGTTACTTGTTTCAATCCTAACGACTTTAATTAATATTGCAAAAGAAAATGTAGTGTCTATTATTTTGAAGAGTTTTTGCCGAAGATTACTTTTTCTAATTTGTCAAGTTGTAGCTAAGGTTGGCTTTGGTTTTAAATATGTTAAGTTTTTTAACTTAATCACTTTTACATTAGTTATGGCTTGACTTTGTATTAACTAACTGTGCGATTTGGAAACAGTATGACTTGGGTTTTCTATTTGTATTACATGCAAAAACCAAAACTGTATAGCGTTGAAATATTAGGTTATATGAATTACTGTTTTTGGGTAGTGTTATAGAAGACATCTTTTCTATTGAACGTATTAGTTCTTGGTTTTGGTCCATTTTATATTTTTTGATTATCATTGCAGGAAATGTTTGGCGAATTGTAATAGTTGTACAGCGCATGGTCAACAGTTTTCTTTTCTAGCCTGGGTACATTAAATCATTTTAATTACATATTTACTTTTTTACTATAGTCAAAGCAGCTTTGTACTTGGACAGGTAGTTTTAGGCCAAAGAAAAATATTTTGGCTAAAAAAAATGTTTTTTTATAACAAAATTTTGGCTATTAGAATTATAGATAATTTTTGGAGTAGATAGACATTTCAAGAAGAAGAAGTCTTCACAGAATGTTTTTGTGGACTTTTTCCAAATCGTTAAAAACTAAGTCTTAAAAAGTTTGCAGAGTAGTCGTGCGGAACTTTTTAGCTTAGATTATTAAGTTTTGCAACTTTTTTCCGGTTTGAGGTTTACTTTTTATTTTGGTTTGGTTATTTTTTGGAATTGTTTAGTTTGTATTAATTCAGTTATTTTCAAATTTGTTTAAATTAGAAGTTGTTTTAACCTGCTAAGTTTAGTCAAAATTTGCGAAAAATTATTTTTGGTTACAGTGGTCCAGTTTATTCTATGGATTTGTTGAGTTACGACGTAGTTGCTTTGAGTTTTGTCTAGTAATTTTTGGATGATTTTGCTTTGAGAATTGTCTGGTAGTTCAGGCAAGCACGACGGTTTTCTTGATTTGTTAGGAAAGTTACCATGAGTGCTGAAGGTTCCTTAATTTTTTTCTATGTTTAAGTACAACTTGCAAGTTTAATCCATGAATCTATTGTAGTGGTTCTCTTGTTGTAGCTTTAATTTTAGTAGAATTGGGATCCTTTACACTAAAGTTGCTTTAGGTTGGGTACTTATTATATTGTACAAATGTTTGGGATAAAGGTTTTTTTGCTTTTCATAAAGACATAGTCAGCGGATTTGGTTTTTATCAATATGCGTTCAGAGATGTTCCATCAGATTAATTCAAGAAAAATTAACGCATTATTTAACAGATGAGGAACTATGTTGGAGGGTAGATGGTCTGAGATATAAAAGAAAAAAAATGCGGTATTTTAAGCAAATTTTATTTATTCTTATTGAATCAATGAATATTGGTAATGATTACTTTTATTGTAGTATGCAATGCGCATCGTTTGTCACCTCTCATCAGTATCATTAGTAGTTTGTTAGTGTTTTCGATTTTATTGTAAAGTTAAAGACTATTTTCCATATGCATTAAAGAAATCTATTAAAGTATAAAATAATACATTGTGTTATAAAATAACCATCGATAAAGTTTTGCATGTAGTAGTTTATTTACTTATGCTACCATTGCTAGTGTTGAACTGCAAACTATAATATATCATTTAATAATACTTTTTATACTTTTTATAGCATTTATTGAATTTTGAAAATTTATGTTATTTATTGTTAAAAATGTTATTTATTATAATATTACTTATTTGTATTTAGTCATTACATTAATTCTAACCACAATTCAGTTCTACATTATAAATTAAACACGAGATGAGCATTCGAGTGGTTATATTAATTGCAACAAACCAAAATCCATTGTAATCACTTCATGATTAACCACAATGCAATTTCCGAATATTATGAACTAATGCTACCACACAAATATTGATGGAATTTATTATTATTATTATTATTATTATTACGAACATATTATCTTAAACTTTGCAATGTGAATCAATCGACTTACTTCAACAACGCATTTGCAAACTGGATCTACATATCCTCCGTAGGGATTTACTAAACCGAACAAACCAGGCCGGCTTGGGTAACAAATCTCATAGGACACAGAAGTCTTTGAGCTGTTACTTACTTACATCCTTGTAAGTTGGAATGTGGGTAACGTAGGAAGGTAAAATGAGATGCTATAAAGCTTAATCATTTTATACAACATATAATTCTAATTGTGCTGAGAAGCACGGGATATATTAATGTTAAGTGTTTGTGAATGTTGTCGTAACTTTAATTTAGAATTTGTTTTAATTAATTTAATAGTGTTTACGTTTTAATTATAATAGATTTATTTAGTTGGCATATATTTGTTTAATAAATTATCTTCAAATATTATCTACTAGTCGGACAGTAAACAGACTATCTCTTAAGAGTTGGTTTATTATTTAATAAGTAAGAAATCAGGATTAATATTATAAATTTATTACGGATTATTCCATTAAATGATAAATAAGATATGTAACAGTATAAAAAAATCCGTATATATCTGTCTTCAAAAGCTTTTAAAGCTTTTATTGCACAACATTAATCATATTATTTTTAAGTATGCCAAGAGTAGGTTGTTACATAATAATATTTAATTTTAAATATACTACCATTAGTCTAATTTATTTTAGATATAAACCATTTCTGTTTTATTTATGATGCGCTAGTGTAGTTAAGTTCGCTCAAATTAGTTATCCTGACAAAAACAAATGTTTTGTTTATTGTCGACACTAAAAGCGAAAGGGTTTTATTCTGCCTATGTAAAGTTCATAAACACAAAGAACAGCTCTAATTGTTGATAAAAATTGTAAGGATTTTTGAAATGTCACAAGTGTCGTATGCTGTTTGAGTTCTTTATCTGAAAGAACTCAAGGAGTTGGTTTTTTTTATAAATTAATTGATGAATGATGGCTATGTAGTCTTAATTTTTCAAATGAAATTTATTTTATTAATTGTAATGTGAAGTTTTTATCGATAATTTCTTGCACATAACCTAACTTGTCTATGATACTACAGTAGTACGTGTTTTAGTTTCTATTGCATGTTACATCACTGCGTGACCAACTGCGCGGGAATTTTTAAATAGAATTTTATTTCTATGATACACAAAATGATTATTTTTTAAACTAATTTAAAGATGAATTTTTATTTTTTGGAAATATATATTGGATATATTGTTAGAGTAATGGAATATCATGTAATTACGTCATTATGTAGTATGTAATCTACTTATAGGAAGACAATAGCTGTCTTAAAAATTAAGTGGATTTTCAGAGTCAAGAAATGCTATGGCGTCACTAGTAGTATTTTTTTTTATAGTTTCTTTATGTTTTAATATGTAAAACTTATTTGCAATGATACAAGATATCAAATTATACTAAGTTGTTAAGGCGTGCAACAGCTTTGAGGGGTATTGGAACTAATAACAAAATTTGCTATGGTCAATTTGTAGTATTTTTGGTTAACCAGCTTTTCGTTAAATTTACATTTAGTATTTAAACAGGTGTAGTCAGATCTGTTTTGATAACTATACTATCCTTCTACTTTTTCCAATGCCTTCTCCTCACAGGAGGTTGGCGACCATATGTCTGAACTTGTCCCGGTTTTGTGCGAGTCGTATTAGTGTAGAAGCCTTCTTGATTTTGAACTATTGTCGCAGGTTTAGCAGCCAGGAGAATCTCTTCTTTTGTTTCTCCGTTTACCTTCTATTTTCTTTTACATGATTAATTGCAGAAATTGGTAATTGTCATTTCGGAATATGTGTCCAAATAATCCTGCTTTTCGTGAATAGTTCTGTATTTTTGTCCATTTGCTTGAGTACTTTGTTGTTTGTTACTTTGTCTGTCAATGGAATTTTTAGCATCTTCCGATATAGCCACATTTTAAAGGTTTCGATTTTATTCATAGATAATACTTTCAGTGTCCACCTCTCGACTCTATACAATTGTACCGAGATGACATAACATTTGACGGTTCTCCATCTGATTTTAAGTAAATGATCTTTGTTTCATACTAATAGTCGGAGTTTTTGAAAAGTGGATCTGGCTATTTTAATTTGTATTTTGATCATGAATCGGGTCCCACTGTTTGTTGAGCCAGCTGTTTAAGTATTTGAATCTTTGCACCCGTTTGATTGGTTTATCGTTAATGGTTAGTGCATTGTTATGTGCGGAGTTGGCCTTGCTAATACTCATTAATTTGGTTTTTTCTATGTTTATTTTGAGTCCATACTCGGAACTAGCTTGTTGAACTTGGTTTGTAAGGCATTGTAGATCTTTGATAGTGTTGGCTTGTATCACAGAATCATATGCATATCTGATGTTATTTACTGGTTTTTCGTTTATTTTTATACCTTTTGTGCATTTGTCTAGTGCCGTCCGGAATATGTTCTTGGCATATAGGTTGAACAAGAGCGGTGACAGAATGCATCCTTGTCGAACACCTCTTAATATTTGAAATTTCTCCGTTTGATCTTGCCCGACCTTAATCTGTGTTGTTTGGTTTCAGTATAGATCGTGATGATGCGGATGTCTTTATTGTAGATATTGCTTCTTTTAAGCATTTCAACTAGTTTTCTATGTTTTAACATTGTTAAATGCTTTTTCGTAGTCTATAAAGCAAGCATAGACTGTGCGGCGTTGATCTATACATTTCTGGGTTAAAACTTGCATGGAGAACAAAGCTTCTCTCGTACCAAATCCGTTCTTGAAACTAAACTGGGTGTTTCCGATTTTCTGGTCGATTTTTTTCATATACGGGTGTGTATGATACCCTATACTACTCGCTAAAATTAAAAGAACGCCAAGAACCCATTTCAAAATTTTAGATAATAATATAGTATATTATTATAGGATAATTTTTGAATTAATCTGGCTTAGAGAAGAAGTTTTGTCAATTTGTGATAATGCCCAACGAATTTGCAGAAGTATTAGTACAATAGCTTGGTGTTGGCATAGATGGGTTGAGAGACGGGAACAACATCAAAGGTTACGACCTGGACGCCCTAGAGTTACTAGAAAACGTAAAAAATGGGTCTTTTGGATCGTCATCCTTCGGGAATAACATCAAGAGCAACTGGAGATGTCTGGAGAGATTGAACTAGTTAAGGAATTTCCGTTTGATCAAATTATACCGCTCTTTCTTTTGCTTGTTATTTACTTTTGCGTCTATCTGTCTTGAATGGTGCAATGATACTCTACAATAGGTTGATCAATCGAAGCAAGTTATCTTTAGCGAGGAATCGAAATTTTATTTTTATGAACACGATGGTCATAAAATGGTTAGACGTTGCCGAAGAGAACAGAGAAATTTACAGTATGCTGTGGAACGACATACAGCTTTCACACGCGGGGGATGATATTGGGAACAATCGCTTATGTAAGTAAGTTTCGTGTTCATTTGATAAACATTAAACGCATATTGATACATTAACACGGTTTTAGAAACAACTTTAATGCCCTATCTGAGATGGTTAGAAAATTCAGTTTATTAACAGGACTGCAAAACCGTATACAGCTAGTTTAACTACGCAGTTCTTGGAACTAGCTAATGTTGATTAGCTTTGATGGCTTTTTTTTCAGGACTTATCATCTATTGAACACGTACGGGGCACAATCGATAGAAGACTGAGCCATCTTAAGTCACTCCCACTTACTTTACTATATACCATATTTGGATGCATATACAAAACTTGATATTGTAAAACCATTTTTTCTGAAACTTTTTTACGTTTTTTTTTTAGGTTCTTGGGTGTTGATGGGTCTTTTTCTTTGTTTACTTTGATGTTTTTTATTAACATTAACATACGCGAGATGTATACTTTGGATTTTAATGATTGGTGTATTTCGGAGTTTTTCAAGACATGTTTTAGTTTTTTAAATGCGGGCACAACTCTGCCTGTTTTGCTTTCAAATTTATGCTTTTTAGTTATTTTTGCCGAGTGTTATAAGATGACCAAGATATACCTATGTATTCTTCTACATTTTCTATTGGCTTGTTGTTAATTGTGATTTGCTGGTTGTCTTGGTTTATTGTCTTAGTCTTTAAGAAGTTTGTACCGAAACCAACATGTTCTGATGCTTTGTTTTGCTCTTCTAACATAGTTTTTAGATCATCTTTGTTATCACTGATCAAGACCACATCGTCTACGAATTGTTGATGGCTCAAGCATTTTCTGTCAATGTCAATTAATACTATTTGTTTTTGAATAAAAGTTCTTAAAATAATTTTTTATTGCAATGGTAAATAGCTTTGGCGATAGTCACCTTATCGTACATTTGAATGGTTTTGTTGATCATATTCTCTTCTATCTTATTTTTAATTTAAGAATTGTTGTAGATATTTTTTAGTATTTTTAACCATTTTTTTCCGAAATTAACGTCGTTGTAATGGTCCCTATTTCTAGGGTATCAAACGTTTTTTTATAGTCAACATTCAACGAAGACCAGATACAAGGAGATATTGTATTCAGAACTTTTCTCTATGATATTACGCAGAATTTTTACAACATGGAGAAATATGGCAGCAAATGGTAGACTGAAAGAAAAAGAAGATTTAATAAACTTAATCTTTCAGGCTGAGATTGACAATTTCATTTCTAGTATGCCTAGGCGAGTTGTGTTCCCGAAATTGTAGAGGGCAACTCATTATTGAATAAAAGAAAAAAAAATTTGGAAATCTTAATCATGACACAGGTTTTTGGTGTTTTTTTTTTTAGTTTTGGCGGCCAGTATATTATTATTTTTTAGTGCATTTATGGAAATACTCCAATACAGATTTACTCACTCAGGTGTATAGCTTATTTGCATCTATTAAGACGAGAAAATACTCCATTTTACGTAAGTTTGAATGTGTTTATTGTTATTCTTTTTGTAAGGGTGTTTAGATGTGGAATATTGACAGTAGTACAGAAGACAACAATGACTCAATTTTTTTTTAGCTTTGAAATCAATATATTTTATTGGCACATCAATATTTTTATTAATTTTTTTTTGCATCAAAGCTACTGTTCTTGGTTTAGTTGGTAATGCATTTTATCACATTTTCTTGCATTATTGCTGCAACTGAAGTGGTGACTGGAACTGCGATTGTTGAAAATACTTAAAAACTTTTAATATATTTTGCTTTTATACTTATTTAGAACGAGGTTTGTCTGGGAAATACGTATAAAAAAATTGGGGCGATGTGTCAAGACATTGTAGAGTGCTAGTGGTCCCCTCTTGCTATGCAGTGTAGAGATAGAGCGCTCTGCGAGTAAGTAGTAAGAGTCTGTTTGTTGAAAGTAACCATTTTTTTTACCTGCCGTTGGCATAGAGCTTTCTTTAATTGAGGAACAGCGCATCAACATTATGTTTCTTGCAAAGTTAGGCAAGAATGGCCGTGAGATTTTTGAGTATTTGAAACAAGTTTACGGAGACAATTCAGACAATTCTCTGAAAAAACCTACCGCCAACAAGTTTTTAAAAAGGTTCCGGGAAGACCGAGAAGTTGTGCGTGACTTTTTGGCTCGAAGCTCAATCATCTTGACAGAACTCCCGTTTTATTCACCCGATGTAGCCACTTGCGACTTCTTCCTGTTTCCAAAATGCAAAATGGTGCTTTGGGGGCGGCGGGGGATGTGAAAGCTATCAAGGCAGCAACGACACGGCAACTGAAGAGCCTCACAACTGAAAACTTTCAGCGAGCGATCTTATTAACAGTGGAAACAGCGTTGGCAGAAGTGCATCTTGTCTCAGGGGGAGTTCTTTGAAGGAGACCATATTGAAATACCTGAATAATTGTAAGAAGTTATTATTTCACTTTTGTACTTATTTTCCGGACAAACCTTGTGTATAGTATATACTACATTAATAACTTCATTCTCTATTCATTTAATGTAATTCTAGAAAATGATTTCTATCTTATTTTATTTAGATTTAGATTTAGCCACTTGCGACTTCTTCCTGTTTCCAAAATGCAAAATGGTGCTTTGGGGGCGGCGGGGGATGTGAAAGCTATCAAGGCAGCAACGACACGGCAACTGAAGAGCCTCACAACTGAAAACTTTCAGCGAGCGATCTTATTAACAGTGGAAACAGCGTTGGCAGAAGTGCATCTTGTCTCAGGGGGAGTTCTTTGAAGGAGACCATATTGAAATACCTGAATAATTGTAAGAAGTTATTATTTCACTTTTGTACTTATTTTCCGGACAAACCTTGTGTATAGTATATACTACATTAATAACTTCATTCTCTATTCATTTAATGTAATTCTAGAAAATGATTTCTATCTTATTTTATTTAGATACAAAGATTCTTACAATAATATTAGTTGCTCTTAAAACTTTGTTCGGTATTTAGTCTGATTTGATCGTAGTTGGTTTTTGCTTTCAATGTGTACTTTTTCATAACAATTTTGCCAAAACAATACTAAAGTTGATTTTTTTATAAAATGATGATCATTGCGGTTTGGTTGCGCACAATTTTGTCATTTTTTTTTGTACAAAAAGTGGCTTTTTGTTTCTTAAACGGTTTTAGTTAAGGTAGCTTCGGGATGACTCTCCTTAGTATAATGACATGAGAGTTTTAACTTGTTCACTATCGGATTGCGTTGGTTGCGGAATATTGGACAAACTGCTACAAACGATTTCAGAATTTCTTTGGGCAATTGTAGTAGTAGAGGACACTATGTCTATGTTTGTGTAGCTTAATGTTTTATCATTTATTTCTAATTATTTGATTCATTTTTATAAACTTCTACAAAGAGTCCTTATTATTATACCCTGCGGGAAGTGGTTTTGGCCTACATTACTTCTAGTGCAATGGAATCTTGGAGAAGATTGCTGTTCTAGATGTGTTATGTTTACCTGAGAGTACAGTTTTTTTTTTTGAAGTTTTGTAGGAGCTGGTTATGGTTAGTCATCGTTTGCGATAGGAGCTTTACTTATGAAGTATCTAGGTGAGGCAATTTATTCATTGTTGATGTCCAAGTTAAAAAAAAGTAATTTAATAACAAAGTTTTGACGTAGGCGGTATTAACTGATTACGAAAACATGGTTTTTATCTTGCTAATTTTGTACTTGTTTTAGATTTTTGTCTCATTTTATTTAGCTAGTGAAAGAGGTGCTATGTGATATGTTTTTACAAAGAAGCGCTTGTTTTTTTAGTTTTTGTCAATTGCACATAGCTATAAATAGCGTTTATCTGTGACCGTTATCAAATCATTTGTCATTGTAAATCAGTAACTTATTCAAGTTATTAGACTTTTTTTTAAATTAGATTTTTGGACCAACGCATCTAGCTAATTAATGTTTAGTTTTGTGGTGGTTTGTTTGAGTTTTTTTTAGTTGCAGATCACAATGTTATTACAAGTTTACTCTTAAGGGCTAGGATGACTGGTCAGATTTGGTTCAACCTTTTTCTGAAAGAGTTGTTTTAAAATTATGTTTGTTGGCTGTAGTGTTATCTATCATAATTTAGCTTGTTAAGGGGCAGATTTTGGTGTTTGTTTTTAAGTTTTGTTTTGTAGAATAGATTTGTTAAATAATTCAGGTAGTGAATATTGGGAGAAGAGTTTAGTTGTTCTATGGGATTGCGTTTTCTTTTGAAACTACGGAACTTGGTAAACATGGGCGATTAAGCCATGTTTAAGATAGCCAAGCAAAAGATTGTCGGATTTCTTACTGCGGTTGATGTTATTGCATGATTTAGTTATGAGGGTAGGACGGGAAATTTGTGTTTTTCATTCATGCATCTCCAACAGTTGTGTTGTGTTTTGTTTTCTTTCTTAGTTTGCTTTATCTAGCGTCTGCAGTCTGACTTTCTTTTGTTTTTTTTCAGTTACAACAATTTTTGCCAGGAGATTGTTTTTAGGTAGTTTGTGCTTGCTAAATCTTAGCAAATGTAATGGATATTATAACTGGCGAACGTAGTGCTTGTAATACCGCTTGGCTATCGGACATATTGGTTATTGGTCTGTTAATAATAATAACTATATTTATTTTCCAGCAGACAAAACAGAAAATAACAGTCCAATAATAGGAAAAAATTATAAGTTTCTACTAAAATAAATTAGAACAGATTACATTAAATTAAGATAAGAATAAATTATAGTAAAATTATAATAGATAATAATAATATAATTTACAATAATTATAACAAAACCTAAAAAATAAGATAAAGGTATTAATAATATAGTAAACTAAACTAAATTTAATAATACTAACAGTAAATATATAAAAATAAAAAAAATAAGCAGTATTACTGTAGAGATCTTTGATAAGCTTTTTGAAAGTGTGGGGAGAGCTAATGAATATGTCAACACGGTTTTGAATATGGTGATATAATTTAAACATTTCCATGTTATAGGTTTTTTCGGCCAAGTTAAGTTGGTGGAGTATCTGCTGCAAGTCGTTTTTGTTGTCGGCAAGTAGTGCAGCGTTGTCCGAAAAGCAGATGATAATAATATTATTTTTGCCCAGTGTATATTCTTTTTTGTATCTAACTGCCTCTATTAGTTTATTCATTATGATGTTGAACAGGAAGGGACTGAGGAAGTCTACTTGTCTTATACCTTTTCTGATGTCTATTGGTTCTGTCGTTCCATTGGGCGTAACAATTTGTGTAGTACTACCCGTGTTGATATCGTCAATGACTGTGTAAGGTATTTGGTTGTTCTCTAGGATTTGTATTACGTCACTTTTTTGTACTCTATTGAAGGTCTTTCTAAAGTCCACGAAGCAGAAATATAGGGGGTGGTCGAATTCAATTGCTTTTTCCACCAGCTGTCGCAGCATAAATATTTCATTGGTTGTGCTTCTGTTTTTTCTGAATCCCTGGTGCTATTTTGCAGTAGGTATCTTTTTCTCTGCTCGATTTTTATTAGAGAAGTGAACAGTTTTGCTACAGAGCGTTATTTGACGATAGTTGTCTACATTGTTTTTACTGCCCTTTTTATGTATTGTGATTAAGCTGTGCTTCCAGTTGCTTGGGACTTTTGTTTCTTTTATTACTTTGTTTCCAGACTATTTCCTATTTTGCGGTTTTTTAGGTTTTTGATAGCCTTTTTTACGTCTTCTATCGAGAATGTGGTACATCTTTCATTTCTGTTTTCTTCTCTTTCTCGCTAATGTGGGTTTGCATCTGCGGGTGCTGCGTATAATGCTTTCAAGCTTTTGTACCATTCGTCGTCATTTATTGTGTTTGTGGTCGTGTATTCATTTACTTTGTTTTATTTTTTTTTATTTTCTATACTTTTTGCTGCGTTCCATACATATCGTATTCTAGGTCTTTTGTATATTTTTTCTAGTAGCCTTTTTTAATTTTGCTTATTTTAATGTTTGTTTTGTTTTTTATTATGACGTATTTTGCGTAGTTTTCAGGTGTTGGTGAGGACTTATATGTCAGGAACACTTTTTTCTTTTCTGCTGCTAGTTTTTTAACCCTCTCGCAAAGTGAGTTTTTCTTTTAGTCTTATTTTATACTTTGGGTGCTAAGTGTTGTTATACTTTTGATGTTGAGTTTTTGTCTGTATGTTGGTGTCACTTTTTTTGGTCTTATGTTTAGTTGCATTTTGCACAGGACCAGCCCGTGATCCGATCCTGTATTTGCCGAGGTAAGTGTTCTTACGTCTAAACCAGGGGTGGCCAACCCGCGGCCCGCTTAGCAATAATAAAATTAATATTTAAAATATTTAACGACGCTGTCATATCAAAAAAAAAACCTGTATACATATTTATTCTTATCTACCTTTTTAATTAGAAATTTTATAAATTTGTTGGAAGCTGACTCTACCGATTGTCTAGGGCGAAAAAATATTTTTTGTAAAGTATTGATGTAATTGCAATACAACGATAATTGTCTAATAACTGTGTACTGCCTTTTTTATGTAGCGGTGTTATAATAGCAGTTTTTAAAATTTGTGGATATACACCATCTGTGATGGCGGAGTTAAACACCGTAGATAGTAGGGGTGCTGGAAAATTTGCTACTAGTTTAATGATTTTTGAAGTTATAGCATCATTGCCAGAAAATGAAGATTTTTTATTGATGCAATAGCAACTAAGACATCCATTTCACTAAGTGGCAGCATAAACAATAAACGTTTGGAGCAATTATTGCATACAGTGCCTCTTGTTACATTTGATGATGTAGAATAGTGATTATTTATTTTAGTCACTGCTAGATTGCTAAAATGATTAAAAACTATTTCAGCCACGGTTTCTTTGTCGTTAATCAACTTATTATTATATTTTAAAACAATGTTATTGTCTTTGCGATTATTGTGATTTGTAGTTATTTTTAACAATTTTCCAAGTTTGTTTTGTTTTATTATTATTATTATTATTATAAATTCGACTGGAATAATATTTTCTTTTTGCTAAAGCAACATTTTCATAATGTATAGATTTCTGTATTTTATAATTATTGATTAATATAATATCATCTAAGTTGTATGCTAGCCAGAATAAATGTAGATTCTTCTTCTTCTTTTGGTACATCTTCATTACTAAAGGTTTGCGACCTACTAAAATTTTTCTTATTGGCAGTCGCGTGGAACAATTTTTGGTTGCGCATTATGTGTCCCAAGTATGCAATTTTCCTTTGCTTGATTATTAAGAGCAACTCACTTTCTTTACTTATTTTCTGGATTACCGTTCTATTCCGGACCTTCTCTGTCCAAAATATTTTTAGTAGCCTCCGATATAACCACATTTCGAAGGTTTCTAGTTTATTTAACATATTAGTTTTTAAGGTCCTTGTCTCAACTCCGTATAGCAGCACTGACCAGACGTAGCATTTGACCGTTTGCCAACGTAATTTTAGGCTTAAACTTCCATCGCAAAGTAAGTTTTTCTATTTCATAAATGTATTTCTGGCTTGCTCTATTCTAGATCTTACTTCTTGTTTTGGGTCCCTTTTTTTATTTATTATTGTTTCCATCTGAACTTTTTGACTTATTTGATTTTACTACTGTTGAGTTTAATGTCCATATCTTCGATACTTGTGGCGGCTTACTTTTATTGCTTTTGTTTTGGTTTTGTTTATTGATAGACCTGCTGCGGTACTTTCAAGTTCAACTCTGTCTAGCATATATTGTAAATCTACTTCATTTTACGCCATAATGCAGAAATCATCCGCAAAGCATATGTTATTAATCCATCGGCCATTAACTTTCAAACCCTTGTTTTGGTTCTCTAGGGCATTTTTGAAATTTTTTTCCGAGTAAGCATTAAAGAACATCGGGGACAGTAAACACCCTTGGCGAACTTGTCGTGTCTTACCCTGTCAAATGCCCTTTGATAATCTATGAAGCATATGTAGACTTTCTTTTGATGGTCAAGGTATTTTTACACAAGTATTTGTAGTGCGAAAAGAGCTTCTCGTTCTCGTGTTCCAAGGCCGCTTTGATATCCGAATTGCACGTCACTATTCTTGCTTTCACAATTACTAAATATTCTGTTTTTGATTATGTTTAAAAAAAATTTAAGGGTATAGTATGGTATCATTAAGCTGATAAGCCGGAAATTTTGACATGATTTGGCGTTAGCTTTTTTTGGAATTGTTATAAAAGCGGATTTTAACGTATCATTTGGTATTTCCCCCGTGTCATAAATTTTGTTGAAGAGGTCAAGGATGATATTATTATTTTCGTCTTTGACTAGTTTTATTGTTTCCACATGAATTTTGTTTGGTTCGCTTGCTTTGCCAATTTTCCCAGTTCTAATTGCATATTCAACTTCTGTTTGCAGTATTGGGGGGTCATTTATTTCATAAGTAATTTCCTTGTTTGTTCGATTATCTGCAAAAAGTTTGGTGATGAAGCTTGTCTATGTTTTCAAGCGTTTATCCAGGATTATTTTTTTGTTCTCGTCTGTCAGAATTGTTGTAGGTCTTTTTTTATTTATTACACTTGCCTCTTTAAGTTTCTTGTGAAGATTAAAGTTGTCATGTTTTTTTTTTCTAGCTCTTCAATTTTTCTGCATTGATCTGATAACCACTTTTTTTTTTGGCTGCTTTTATCTTTTTTTGAATTTCTTTATGTACTTTCCAGTAATTTTCTGTATCTACGTTTTAAATGCTTTTCTCTTTTTTATCAGTTCGAGGATTTCTACAGACATCTACTTTTTTTTTGTTAGTTTTTTGGGCCTGTCTACGTTTTCTGCTATGTTTTCTTGTAAAGTATCTTTAAGTAGACTCCCATTACGGAGTTTACCGTTCGATACCAATTGTAGAACCCTGATGCCTTCTACAGTATTTATGTTTCTATGTAAATCCTGAAGGAAATTTCTTTACTTTCTATTCACATACAGACAGAAACGATACAGACGGTTTGTAAGAAAGTAATGATCAAGCCACCAAATGGCATGCCGTGATTGGTGGAGCGGATAAGTCTTTTTGATTTAATATTCTGTTGGACATGTCTTGTTTTGAAACTAAACTAAAAATTTGAATATCGGTTTTAATGGGACTTGAGCCCATTTGCAACTGGAAATATTAATAGCTTGTAAAGGACAGTATAGAGAATTTAAATATGTGCAGAACGCATTTTATTTAAAAATGTGACATGTACGAATTTGATTCTAAACTCATCACTATTTATTGAATTATATTCATATGTAATATAATCCAACCTTGATACTCCATTAAAATTAAACCATAATAATATGTTTGATATTAGTATAATTATTTATTTATTTTTTGTTATTAAAATGAAGAAAATAAATAAATAAATAAAATATTAAAATGAAGGAGTTTATTATTATTAAATGCGCATATTTTATAGACGATACATTGTGTGTTGTTTTGTTCTATGTTTTTAATAAAATAACATTAAAGTTTAAAAATAGTATTAGCATTATAGTAACGACAAAATTCTGTTTTAGAGTTTCCTACTTATGATTCTTTATTTATATGATTTGTCACGAGTATATCAACATTTATTTTATATATGTACTCCTCAATGTGTTATTTTTAATATAAAATATTGTATTAGTATGCAATAAATATAATAATAAAATTGAATCTAATTGAAAATTATATTAAATCACAAATAATTATGAAACTAAAAATGATCTAAATATGCAAGCGCGAATTGACTTTCTCAGCTAATATATACAGATCGCTCCAAGTTCACCCCTTCCTTTCTTCGCATGCTTTCGGTTAATCGCGCAGAATCTATTGAATCTGAACGCCAGTACTGGGTGCGCGTTTGTGATTGATGTGTGTTTATTCCCATAGTGGCTATACAATAATAATTCATAAAATACGTGTTTGTTTATTTACTGTGATAGCTATTAATGCAGTTAGTCAATGTTTACATAATACAGGTGCTGATCTAATTTATCAATGGATTTACTACTGTAATGGTGAGTTATAATATTAGCATGAACATAAAATTGGAATGAATGATAGATGTTTGTATTTTATTGCTACCTCTTGTAAAATTTTAATGTGGTAACCGAACAGTATTTGTATTATTCATTTCAAGTTACAACAGTTGGTTTCCAGTGCTTTTTATTGATATGTTGTCTCATTTGAAATTTACTAAGTTTAATTGTATTCTTATGGATGTGTATTATCGACAAACACAATAATATCATATAAATGATAGTAATTTTATTGCTTCCACTTTACAATATCAATTTTATTTATAGAAAGAGCTGGAACACACATCACGTTGAAACACTTTTAAAAAGTAGATTTTGCGTCGATAATGAATAAAAATATTCAATTGCAATCGGCGAAGTATTTGTTTTATGACTTTAGAATACATGAGATAATGCATAGGTGGAGCATTCAAGGCCACATTTTTTTTTTAATTTCAAAATGGTATTATAGAAATTACTTAATGTCACAACAACATCAAAATACTTTTGTTGAGGTTTAAGCATTTAAACATTTACTGATGATAAGTCTCTAGTAATACTGAATTTGTAAGCTTATTCCATGTTTAATTTGGTAAAAATCGTAGTCATTAATCAATTTGAATTGGAATGATTTGATTGTTTAGCTATTAGAGCTCGTTTTTGAATAGAATTTAGAAGAAATAGTGTAGTTTCAGATGCTCTTTCTCATACTTTAGAACAATATTTAATACGATGACTTATTAGTTTTATGCATATGCTAAAGTTGAACTAAAGTAAAAAAATTTTTACATCTATTTAAAATTTCTAGTTTTCTATATGCTTTTGTCAACAGCATATTCCAGAGAAGATTATGTGAGAGTTTAGGATTATTGTATTATTATTAACGTAATGCTTGACAAAATATCAATATTTGTTTCTTATTGCATTATTGAGCATTCTATACCTAACCTAATCTAACCTAACTTAACCTAATTTAAATTAGGTTTAGGTTTTTTCTACAATGGGTGAGGTAAGTACAATTATGACAAAAATAAAATTACAAAATTTCTTTTAAATAACAGTGGAGTAATTATTTGCAATTTGCTGAAATGATAAATAACTTCACTCCTACGCTACTATATCAAAATTTATGCATTGGATAATAGTTTTGAGGTTGGTGTATAAATTTTTTAAGTTTTCTGATGGAAATCGTGTGTGTCCGCTTAAAATTGACACGGTAATAAAAAAGTTATGGTAATATAAATTTGCGGCATTTTTTGCAAACACAATTTGCGAAGATGGTTATATTTCCGAAACAAAAACGAAAACTTAATATTCTGGATCTGTGAATCTTCTGCGATTGGATTTGTCTATATGCTGTAAGAATTTTAAGATGATCCTATATGTACTACTTTGCGAGATAATGAAGATTTATTTTTTTTACTTTTTATTGATTTTCTCCTTTATTAAAGGGAGGAAAGATGTGGGTATGGAACTAAAATTTACATCTTAGCAAGGGCTTTAAAAAAATATATGGGTTAGATGTATGATTTTGTGTATCAACCGGAAGGTAGTAATGAAAAAATTAAGTTTATCTGTACGCGTATTTGACTGAGAACGAGCCGAGTCGGAGATTCAGTTTTGTCTACAAGTACCACCGTTAGTACAGTATGGATAAAAGTTAGGTTATGTAGTAGCCCGGAGGCTGCCCAAAAAGTGGCCCGGTTAATGTGTTGCCTGCAAAATCTAGCAGCTATAACTTCCGTTTTTGAGTTGTAAATTTAATGTTTCTAAATTTGCAGAGTCTTGGTTTCCTGTGTTCTACCGTCTAGATCTTTTGTTGCTGGCAGCGGTGTTGTTGGACTATGTTGGTTTCTTAGTAGTTGAGGCGTAATTTGTGTTGTAATTACTTATGGGCAGGACAGAAAAGTTTGCGCAAGCAATTACTTGGCTTGGAATCTTTCTAAAAAGATCGATTTTGGCTGCGATCTGAAAAGGTCTCAATTAGAGAGTATCAAACGACGCTTTGAGGCTGCTGAATAAATTTAGCAGGAACAGCTACTGTTTTGTTTTGGAGTGGCTTTTTTATGGTGATTTTTTTAGGGTTTGATTAAAAGCCGTTGTGGTTGGTAACAGTTTCGCACGCTTAGCAACAGAAGTTGTTCCAAGACTTTTTAAATTTTTTTGTTGTTGATGTTGAGACGGGTTCGGTGATTTTAAAATTGGATATTTTACTTGTGTTTTTGCTTTTCTTGCACAGAACGTTTTTCTTTTAGCAGGTGGCGCGTTTATCTAGAAGGTCTTGATGTTTACGTATGTTCCTATGGTTATTTTGTTATTTTTTTTCTTGGGGTTGGTCTGTGATTTTTGCAGCCGACCTTGCTAGGGATTCTTAATTGATTGCTGGTCCGACTTATGTTTTTTTCGGATTTTTTTTTAATGTGTTACGAATGGGATATGAGTTATGATGCTTCTTGGTCTCTTTTTTATTTTGCTTTGTCAATTTTAATTGTTCTCTGGACGCTTCATTGTTGAGAAAGATTAACGAAGGACTAAACTGCGCCTGGTTTAGGGCGATTAGATTGTTTTTGTTGGAACTGGGAAGTCTTTTGCTTCTTATTTTTTTCTTTGTCTTTTTTGGTGATGTTATTGTTGGATTTTTGAAAATTTTAAGAATTTTTTTTTTTTTTAATCTGTATTTTGTTTCTTTGATTAAAGGCAGTTCTTTATTAGTATTATACTCCGGATCCTGTTTCTTTTTGAGGGTTGTTGAGCAGATGGTGCTTATGGGCCAAATGTTTTTTAAATTTTGTTTTTTATTTTTTGCGGTTGGTAAATTTGTAAAATAAATACCCGCGAAGCTTGGTTTTGGACATCCGCTACTTGTAGGTTACGTTTCTTTTCTTTTGATGTAGTTATTTTCATAGGTTTGCAGTGGGTGCTTTGGCAAAGGGGGTAGCGGGTTAACGTGTTGAATTGTGTCCTATTCTATTAGTGTTTTTTGGCGTCTTCTGCAGCTAGGATCAGGTCCTACATTGTAATGAAGTACATATGTGGTAGGGTTTCTTGCATTTTGAGTTGTAGTGAGAAGCGACAAATGTGTCATGAAGTTTTTTTTAACAAAGAGAAGTGGACTTTTCTCAGTGCTGTTTTATTCTCGTGCATTCTTTGTAGGTTGCGGTTATTTGCTTTGTTGTTTGGTATTTAGCGGGTGTAGTTCATGTCTGTTTACGTTGTTTTCTGCGTTTTGTGGTTTTGCATTTCAAATAGTTCCGCCAAGGTATTGATTTTTCTGCATCCGAATGTTTATTGGATCTTATATATTATGCGGTTTGGATGATTTCTACTGTCCAATCTTTTAGTTTTTTTTTTGTTAACGTTGTATTGGGTGTCAACTTTTTGTTTTCAGAAAAAAAAATGCGCATTTGTTTGGTTGTTAGCATGTTGAAATTGTTTTTGTGAGATGGGTGGGATTGTATTGAAAATAGAAAAATATTGAATAAAATATCTTTTTAAACCTAAAAACTGAAAATTACAAGAGTGTTGTTTTTATATTTTTTAAAATAAAAATGTGGAATAAAGCAAACTTAATTACATTGTATAATATATCCCAAGAGCAGTTTTATAACTTGATTATTTTTTGTTTGTTCGTTTTTTTGTTTTTTAATTGCCTCACGGGTTTTGTTTCTGTGGCTAGAACAAAAATGGCTGTTTTAGGATTTTTTACTTTTTCTACGGATTGTAATTACTTGTGGATAGAAATGAAATAATTAGTAATAATATTCAGTACTTGCGTACGATTCTTCGATATTAAGGACGTCTTGACTCAAATTGATGCTAGAATAAAAATGCAATAGCGTAGGGCAGTGGACTGCATATAGAACGTCATTTGAGAGAGTTTTTATGGAAAGTTTTTTAACTGATTTTTAGCGCCGCTTCTGTGCTCAGATGTTAGTTTGTGCTATTGACAGAGGTTTTCCCTACATGTATGTATCTAACCTACAAATCTGCAGCTTTGTGATTGCTACTTATGTCATGGTATGTATAGTGTATACATTATTAAATTCAATACCAACGCAAACCAGATGTGATTTAGTTTATGATTGCGTTTGTTGATTTAACTGGAATTGTCAACTTACGGAATTAGTCACAACAAGTTAATTAAGGTTATTGTTGAGTTTCTGATGTAATTTAGGCTTAAGATTTTCAGCTTTGTAGTTATTTTGCTTAAGTTACACTAAACTTTTTGGGTTTTCATAAGAATGCGGGCAGCGGTGATGTGTACTGTAGTTTTTTATGTTGTTTTTTTTTAGCAGCGATCTTTAGTCTTTAGCAACTTAAGGGTTGCGTTATGGATCTTCTTGGTTACGGACATACTTTTCATATTTTAATGCTGTATATGTAAGAGCAGCATGTTTTTGTTCTACAATTTGCAACCTGATTAACGACTAGGTTTAGTTGTGTAGTTCATGTTGGAGGTTTTTAGTTGATTTTGTAATCTTTGACGGATATCCAATTCAAGTCCGTATTTATGGAAATTTGATTTTTTTTTGTATTTTTATGTGCAGACTAGGGGTTAATTTTTATGTTTTTTAGAAATTAGATTTTTTAAAATGTTGAGTACATGGGTGATACTGCTTGTAACTGCTATCGGTGGCCAACTTTGTTTGCTTTTTATTCTGTGTAACATTTTTGGTTTATGGAATGGGACGACGTTTGGGGGTAATTTGGGAGTGAGATGTGGTTGGTTTTTTGGCTTTAGCTACAGGTGTTACTGAGGCAACTAATCTTCTATTTTGACACGCTTTTTTTAATGTTTGAGATTGTTTTCAACTTAATTGTTAATGACTTACCAAGTCCGGTGTATTTTAGTACAATGTAGTACGAACAGATTTTTAGGTTTTTGTGTCAACAATCTTAATTAATTTCTTGGTTAGATTAAGAAAATTTTTGTATACTTTGGAGGGAGAAAATATATTTTTATTGTGTTCCTTAATATATCTGTCTTGCTCGCACATAAACTACTCAGAACACATATGAGATACATAGTTTAAAATCTTTGAGAGACTTCTACTAGATTTGTAAGGATGTATTTAGAGGAACAGCTCACTAAATTCTAACAATGAAGAAAACTATATTGTAAAAGTCGAAATATGTAAAAAATGAAAAAAAAAAAATTTTTTTTTTGTATATTTGTCCTGAAACATACTTTGCATTGATCTAATATGATAACAAAATGATTTTTATAATGATAAAAATATATAGTTAATATATGTAATTTTGCCGCAAGTTCAAGGACAGTACAAAACTATTAATTGAAAAACTGAGTCAAAGAAAATCAAAAACGACAACATATGATAAATTGCGTTAGAGTTATTGCTCAGTAAAGAAATGCGTAACAAATGGACTAAAATTAATAATAAATATAATTTTATTGCATACGTAAACAATATTGTTAAATTAAGTAGTATAAAATAGAAACGGAACGAACGCAACGAAACAAGACGAATTGCAATAACAAGCTTAGGGCGGGCGCGGAGTGTACGAGAACCTTATACAACATCGGAACATGCGTCTTGGCTCGGCGTTTTGCAATAACGCTTCTGCGTGAGCCTCAAACGCGTTGTTAAAAGTATCCGTGTAAATGCGCCTAATATTATAGAATTGTCACATATTGTTTTTAATAACCTGCAGTTATGGTTACATGTACATTGTTTGGCATCTTTATAATACAAATATTACTCTAGGGCAATTCTACGATAGTTTGGACAAACGTCTTCACATTGACATCTCCGATTTTGCTCAAATTTGGTACACATGTTAGTGGTTCTAAAGTATGACGATTCTTAATTTTAGATTTCTAGGTGCAATACAGTGTGAATGGCGCCTATTAAATTTTTTTAGGAAATAGTCGAAAATCATATTCAAAGGGATGTATCTTATAGGAAATTTTTTGTAGAACACGGTCCAGCTTTTGGTTTTCCGAATTTTTTTGCGGAATAATACCATAATAATACCATTTTATTAAAAATTTGATATCTTTGATTCCCCTACACTTCGAGACTTGAAATTTGAATATGATACTCCTAAAACATAGCACTTTAGATTGGCAAAATTTAAAAAAATGGATTTACTTGCCTTAGGGTGAAATATAACACATAATTGCTAAAAATAGGTTATTTTTAAGCGATTTTTCTCGAATTTTCTGTAATTTTACTACTTTTCTGGCTTATTTCAGGAGAATATTAAAAAACGGACATAAAGATTGCGTTCTAGGAGATTTTTTTTTCGATTACATTAATTCAATTTTTTTTTACCAAGACTAAGATAGGGATTGTGTTCTACGGAAAATTTCCTATAAGATACACCCTTTTGAATATAATTTTTAACTAATTTTTGCTTATTTACAGAACAAACATTGAAAGAAGACAAAATATTCCTAAAAAATTTAAATGGCCGCCATATACACTGTATTGCACCTAGAGATCTAAAAAAGAAATTGTCATATTTTGGTACCCCATACATGTGTACAAAATTTGAGCAAAATCGAAGATATGGATTGGGGAACGATTGTCCGAATTTCTATGGAATTACCCTAGAGCTACTTTAAGATTTTTTCTATGTTTGTTTAAAGTTCGATTTATGACTAACATATGTTGTTAAACGTTTTGATTGAATTTTATCTTGAGTATTGAGATAAAGTTTATTTTAACTTAACAATGTGAAAATTAATATATTTCTCAAAATTTTTGGACAGATTGGACAGTAATGCAATTGGTCGGCATTTTTTTAAATGTGTTTTCAGGCATGTGGGTTGTCTGTCACGACAAGGTGTCCTACGATTCTATTACATATTGTCAATTAACCAAGCCGCACAAAGTTTTTCTTTTTTGTCATTTCTAGCCACATCTGTTCAAGGTTGGTTGGTACATAGCTGGCTGCTTACACCTAATATTAGTTTCACGTGATGTACAAACGTTACACAATGCATGTTCAAGTGAAACTTTATGCGCTCTAGAGCAAAACAGACTTGTGCTCCGACTAAGCGTCACTGATATTGTTTTTATTAACTTGCAAATATGGTTACGTGTGCATTGTTTGGCTGTCATTATAATTATAAAAGTATTAATATTGATATAACTCCAATAAAATATTGTTCTTACTTTTTTGTAATCGGCTTCTCTTTTCTTGAGATCTACTGGCGACTTTTGTATCGTTGCAGAGCTTAAATTTTTTTACTTTGTTTTTGAAGCTGTTTTATCTTGTTGCCAATCATTTGAATTGACGTATCTTTAGAGGTTAGTAGGTTTTTTGGAGTTTTTACCAGTGGGATTCACGTCTGCCGCGGATTTCTTGAGTACATAAACATTATACTAGAGATGGCACTCAAAAATTTGTAACATCGGAATAACAATCTTTGAGATGATGCTTTAAAGTTTAGCAGGGCTTTATGTAACGCATATAGTTTTGCGATATTTACGGAGATTTTTTTGGGTTGTACCATCAACAACAAAATAAACTTCCATATTTTTCGATTTGTTTTTTAACCATTTATGACAACCGCGGCGAGTTTTGGTTTACGACAACGATGTTGAAAAACCTGCTTATTAAGACGTCTGGCCAATTTTTTTGTTAGCTTTAGGCAGTCAATCTGAGAATTATCTTTGGCATCAACTTGGTGAAGAAGTTGTCTCGAATTTTATCGCATATACAACATTGATGTTCTCTTACAGCTCCTGTGCTCGGACTCACACCTTAGTGGCCGTAAGCTTATGTCTGAATTGAGATTAATGACGTACACTTTTGTAACTGAGATTTTGTACGGGACTATTCTGAAATATGCGTTGTAGACTGTGTCCAGGACTTATAACCGGGATGTTCTGGTGGATGTACAGCGCAGCAGTGGTGGATATTAGACAAAACCAGAGTGATAGTTTTGTACAGGGTGGCGGTAATCAGGAATCTAGTATTTTTGTAATTATCATAAAAAAATGTAATTTTGTTTGTAAAATATTTGTTGGGTCAAAACACTTATAAATAGCATGAAACACTTTTTTTTCTGGTTTCTATCCGTATCGAATGTTGGCGATCATCATTGCTATTTTTACTTTATCTGCTGTAGCGCGGAATGTGCGCAGATTCTTCAACCAGGAGGTTCTTCTTCTTTTTGGTCCTATTTTTCTTTCTATTTTTTCTTGTAGGACTAGCTGCAGTAACCTGTATCTCTTTTTATTTCTCATTACATGTCCTAGATATGCTAGTTTTCTTGTTTTTGTTGTCATCATTATTTCCTTTTTTTACCGATTTTGTTTAGAAGATGTTGGTTGCTGACATGATCCGTCTAGAGTATTTTCAGAATGCGGCAGTTAACTATTCTAGCTTTCTGCATGTTGCTTCTTTTAAAGTCCAGAATTTGGCTCCGTATAGCAAAATTGGAAATATGTAGCACTTGAGTAATCCTATTTTGCAGTCCACATCTCTGCATTTTTGAACGAGGACTTGGACAGTATAGCTTAACAATATAGTTTTTCTGGTGCCTAACGCGTTCCTAAATCCAAGTTGTGTGCGATTTATATGTTCTTCGCATATCTTGTTTATTCTTCGGTGTATGATTTTTAGAAATATTTTTAAGAAATGGTTTATTAGGCTGACGGTACGGTAGTCATTACATTGCTTTGCACTAGGTTTTTAGGAAGCTTATAAATGTCGATTTTAGTCACGGCTTTGGTATTTCTTTTTTTGAGTATATCTTGTTAAATATTCCTGTTAGCCATCTTATGCCGTCTTTGTCAAATAGTTTTATTAGTTTGATGTGGAACTTGTCTGGTCCTGGAGATTTGCTTTTCTTAAGTTGTGATATTGCCTTTGAGACTTTATCTGTTGTTATAGTCATGAAGTTAAGTTATTCCTCACAGGACCTTTTTCTCCCTTGGTGTCTTCAAAGAGTTCTGTTAGATACGCTTTCCACGTATCTATTTTTTTTCTTTGGTCTATTATTATGTTTCCATCAGCATTATGTAGTGTTTCTGTTGTATTGGGTTTATTAATACCTGATGTTTCCCTGATTTTCTTTTGCATATTAAATTAATCGTATTTTTTCTCTAGGGCTTCTATTTCTGCGCATTGTATATTAAACCAGTTTGCTTTTGCTGTTCTAATGTTTTGTCTTATTTGTCTCTGCAAAGTTTTGTATTTTGCTTGGTTGGTTTTTACTTCCTTGTATATAGGTTTTCTAGTGTTTCATTTCTATTATTCATTTGCTCTTTTATCTCTTTACGATTAATGTTTATCAATTTTTTTACTGTTTTGCTTGTTTTTTGTTCTTTTAAACTACTCATATTCAACTTTTTTTTAATATTTTTTTTTATTTTCTTCAGTTTTATTCTGAATCTTCCGATTAAATGGTCATGGTCTGATGATATATCTGTCCCAGGATAAGTCTTAATTGATAGGCAGCTGTTGCGAAATCTTTTATTTACAAGCACATAATCGATTTGATTTCTGATGATATTCCCATGTTGGCTTTGTGGTGATGTCTATGTATATAATCGTCTGGGTGGGAGTTTGAAAAAGGTGTTCAGTATGACAATTTCTTCTTCTTCTGCAAATAACTGTAATCTATCTCCTCTGTTATTTTTGACTTCTAGGCCCTAATCTCCTATGTATTCTCCACTTCTTCTTTTTCTAATTTTGGCTTTTAGGTCCTTCATGATAATGGTTATGTTATGCTTGTTGAGTTGTTTGAGTATATCTGTCAGTGATTGGTATACTTCGGTAGATCTTTTATTCCTTAACCACGCAGCATCCTGTTTTCGGTAAGCGCATTTCACTGATGCCTATTATGTCTACACCAAATTTGTTTATTTCTTGGATGTCATTTTGTATTTTGACATCTTGGGCCATTGTCCTTACATTCCATGTACCAATGTTAATGGTTCTTTGGTTTACTTTTGTTGGTTTTTTTCTTGTGCTATTGTTCAAAACTGTTCTCTCCGAAGATTCGATTGGAGGACTTAGTTTTGAAAATAGCCATGATGATGAGTACTAGGGATATCCTTCTGTTGGATCTTTAATGCAGTGGTTTCCCGTTGCTTTCTGCATCTTTGTGCCGTTGACCATGTGTGGTTTGTCCGCCTTTTGGAGTGATGTTTTACACTAAGGACAAGAGGGTGCCCTTATTCTTGTCAGTTCATTCACCCGAATTTGTTGGCTGGCAAGAGGAGATTACTTATTCCGGCTATCATTAGGTCGACAGAGCCTTGTAGTTATCCAGTAGGGTATACCGCGGGCAGGAGAGGTTATCATTTGGGCTGACCTTTGGGTTGTGTCCTCACCCCTTCCACCCTTATGAAACACTAAGAGCAACCAATTATGTCTGGCAAATAAAGCTTATTTGTGTTGGTTTTCGAAAATGGGTTACTATTTTTTGCAGTAGTTTTGCGTTGATTTGTGGGATTTCTTGACGGACTGAGATTTTCAGTTTATCTAAAGTATGCTGTTGATCATTGTGCACGCGTTATTAAAGGTACCGCCAGAGAAAAAAACAATATAACTTGATAAGTTGGGGGGCCGAGGAGGGCATGGAACATGACCGAACCATGAATTGTCGCAGCCGGGAAACAGGCTGCGGAGGACATCTATTGTTGCTATGGCTGTGTACATCATATTGTTGTAACGATTGGATGTTATGATAAGGGTGGCTTTATTTTGTTTGAAAAAGTAAAATTCTGGGCTATGTATCGGGTTTTTTTAAAGTTGTTGTAGGTTTGTCTCAGCTCAATGCCGACAATTTTATTTATTAACAACGCCAGAGGGAAGTGTTCTTTGTCACTTATCATTAGACATTATATTTTTACACAAATTGCAAGCATTAATTGTGAAAAAATCAATTGCTGCGGAAATGACGTTTGTTTTATTGTTGCACAATACTTAATTTGTACGGATTATAATGTAACTTATGTAATATGCGTTTTAACGGAGTGCGATCCGTGAGTTACAGACACTTTTTCAGTATTGTGTGTGGATCTGAATCAAAGTTATTCCGATGGATAATGAAGTGTAGTTACTGATTTGTTATTACGAACAAAGCAATTATACGCAAACATGTGTTACTCAAGCGTTTGTGGATCCATAATGGCGATTAAAAGTAAAATACTAAGAACTAATGACTGAAATACTTGCCTTATCAAAATTACTAGTTTTCCGAGTGTCATTTTTTATAAACGTAACAGTACTTCTTTTTCTAGGAGATGTTGGTCAAGCACTTGATTACGTTTAAGGTTTTTTGCATCTTTTAACGGGGCCTAAAAAACGGACTGATGATTTGTGATCTTTGCAAAACTGTATGCACGAGATTTTTATTGTAGAGTAAACGTCTTGTATTTATATTTTTGTTTTTTTTTTGTCTATGATGATTTGTAATTTTGTTAAGTTATAGATGTTATGGTGGTAATGGTATAAACTTTACAATATAGAGAAAATTTTTTGAATATGTTTTCTGTTCACATTGTTTGCGTGGTAGTTTGAAATTAACATTTTTTTGTGGAAATGGTATCTCTTGCAATGTAAATTGCCAAATTGTTGACAGACAGGCATTTGTTGATATGTAGTACCACTGAAGCTGAATTATTTTATACTGCAATTACAATAAGGGCAACACTGATTGCCGACCTTTTGGAATCACTATTTTCTAAACATACAGAGTGGCCAAGATAAAAGAAAACTTAATAATTTTTTATTTAAAAGTTGTAAATACAGAATATTACGAATAACAACATACTAAACATTCAATAGTTCACAGCAAGTGTTGAAAGTGTTCACCATTAACTTCGATACACAAATCAGCACGTTTCAACATGTTTTGGAAAACTTTTGCTATTCATTTGGTGTGCAATCGTATTTTGAATGTTCATTTTCAACTCTTCAATTGTATGCGGATTGTTACTGTACACTTTACCTTTTAAATTACACTACAAATAAAAATTGCAGGTAGGCAGATTGGGCGAACTGGGAGGCCATAAACCTGCAGAAATTGTACGCTATTCTCCGAAAACCGTGAAATATGCGCCGTAGCACCATTATGCGACTGAACCTGTAGCTCTAAATTTGTGCAACTATTTTCTAGACAACACTTTTAGCAGGATCAGCAGTATGTAGATATTTTGTGGTGAACCTTTCATTTAACGTTACAAACGATTTACATTCGAAATAAGTTTCAACAATAAACACTTTTTGTTCGATTGAAAATGGCATTCTGCAGAACTTATCGACAACCGTTATTAACAATATAATATCACTTTCAGTACACAGTTCCTCTTTTATCTTGACCCTAAGCGCTTAATATCAATTTCAGTACACGGGGCTACCTTTATCTTGGCTACACTGTAGTATCTTTGAGGTAGTAGTGCTTATTCATATTTTAAATTTGCTATCTTGCATGTGTAGCTTTGTTAGAATTTTATATTGCTAAGTCATATCATAAGCCTTCTCCAGATTACAAAACACTGCCACGATATTTTATAAATTCAACAGTACTATTTTTTATAAACTTGCCTTGTATTTAACTAAGAGACCGCACGTGATTTTTCAAAATGTACTTGGTTAGACGGTTATTAATCATTTACATAATGAGACAGCAGGTAAGTATTATTGGTTTGTAGCTGTTGACGTTGTTTGGGCCTTTATCTAACTTGAGCAAGGGTAAGATAATAGCTTTTCTTCAACATTTTGGGTAGACACTTTTTCATTATATAAGATTGTAAATTTCCATCAACCACTGGATAACCCAATAAGGTATTTTGTGTGGTGTTATTGCGGCAGAAGTGCCCATGTCGTAGATAGCTGTTTACAACTTTTTTGAAAAAAAAAATAAAAAGTTTTACAGCAAAGATGGAGGAGAAATCTGCTTATAGACACAAATTGAATTACTAGTACGTATGCAATTTTGACCATTTTGGTAACTTTGCGTTGACGATTAGGAAGGCAGTCACAGAGAGATTTTCCGTTTTTTTTTTTAAGCAATATTGTTTTTCTGCATAGGAGTTCTTTTAGAACAATTAAATTGCACGAACTTGGGGCATTACTCTAGATGTAGCATTATTAAAGAAATAAGGTGTTGTTTAAATCTATATTTTAAACAACACCCTTGACAGGACAACCAAGAATAAGTACCTAGAAATGGTTTTGGATACATTTAGTTTCACTTAGGTAGCTTTGCCAGAAGTGCAAATGCAAATTCCTGCCGTACTGGCTCAAAGAGACTGTATTAAGCTACTTTACCACGTCAATGTACTACTTGGATGTTTTGTAGTTATGTTATGACTTAATTGAAGTTTAACTGCAAACACGGCTTATTATTTGAAACCGATGAAGTATAATTTCTTCTATCTTGATATTATCTTATTCAAATGGAGGTCAACAACAACTTGCAACTGCAAGCAAATAACCATCTATCATCATAAATTTTGAAGTATTTTTTTTTGTTATTTACTTTTTATTTGAATTGTTGATATTAGACATTTTATAGTGATTTAACTTAACAAGATTTGTTTGTGTTAATTTCTAGAAAACAATATCACCCAGTTTGGAATTTTGAAAATGTTTTTAATTTTACTTGACTTTTTTGTTAATGAGAGTACATATTAATTAATTGGCAATTTTTACGAAATACTTATAGGTTGACCACCTCTAAAGCACAAATATTGACAATATTTTTGTTCTTTTGGTCACTCAAAGGTGCGGGTCAAAGGACGTAATTCTAAGCATGCGTTTTTAAATTTATTGAAGGCTTTATACATTTTGATATTTGCTTTTCCATAAAAAAATATTTTTTATTTTGAGTTTTTACTTTCATTTTTACGTTTTTTATAATTGTTTTATTGTTGCACTTGCATATTCATTCTTTGTGGAAAAAAGAAGTACTTAATTTAACAAAAAAATTCTCAGTAAGATGAAGATGAAGGAGCTTAATTTCAATCAGCTGCAACAGCTTCACTATCTACTTATTTTGAACACTTTACGTATACAGTACATTTAACAAATTGAATAGAATTACTTAAGCAGTTTTTAAACTTTTTTGCATAAGATATTTTTGAAAAAAGTTTTTGTTTTTAGTTGTTTTAGGAATTTATTAAAGGATTCCAAGCCTGCATTTTAAATATAATTTATATAGTATTATTTATGAAATCAAACACGATTTGTAACTGCGCTTTTTGCTATGAGTTGTGTTGATTGGATGCCGGTTTTATTGAAACCAGTTGTGCATAGCATCATAACAAAAAAAAAACGTATGATAATGAAAAGCTTTATAAAAGTAACACTATTCAACCAGGATTAATAATAGTAATAATAATAATAAAACGCTTTGGTAGCTTTATAACAAAAATATAAAATATTACAACCATTACAAACACGAAATATAAAAAAAATCCATATTCATATTGTGAACATTTAGTGTACAGAATTTAATATTATTTTGCATACATTCAGCAAAAGGATTTATGGAGAGCTCTCATTTATACTCAAAGCAGGTTTGCTATTTTTGATGTCATATCGGAATATGATTTTAAATTGAGATTATAGATCGCGTGCAGTAAATGAAATTGTTTGATAGGAATGTTTGCACAAAAAAGAACCTTTAATATAAAGAGCTTGGTCGTATTTTGAGAGGCCATTCATTACCCTCGAGCACGTCATAAGTAATATATGAAATAGTTAAAATAGCTTTAAGAGTGTCATAAATCTGGTCTACAAGCTTCATGAAAATGGGTATGTTGAAGAAATTACAGTATGAAAGACACAGGATATGTATTGCGGAAATTTATTATGATAAATAAATCTGTAGATTGAGAAACACTTAATAATGTGCAAAGAGATAGGACTTGTTTGTATATCCTTTGATTTATGTACTATGAATTGCTCAAAATATGTACGGCGCCGCCTTTTAATCTTCGTAATACTTTAAATACTTCCACAAATGTATAAAGTTGAAATGCAAATACGAACGGCAAATACACCGCAGGAAATATGCTAATTTCCGCTTCTAATTCCTGCCATTTAACAGTGGCGAATTACCGTCACCAGCACAATTTAATTACCTATAGTAAGTATTAATTTCAGCAGCGATCGCATATTTGCTCTATTCAATTATAAAAACTATTAATATTTACAATATCATACAAGCAATTATTAAATAATTGTATCCTTCATAACGCTGTAACAGTCAGCTTTATGACAGTTTAACAATAATGCAATAGTGCATTAATTAAATTAAAGAACAAAGCTTTTGGTACTACTTAGTGGCTAGTGTTGGTTGTGGTTTTATTAATTTAACTAAATTTTAAGGTAGAATTTGTCAATTTATTTCATGACCTGTTTTCATTAAATTATGCATTTTTAAACAAAGCTTTGTTGATCATAGTTGGATTAACATATTTTGGCGATTTGCATTGCTATGAATATTTCAAATTCTCGTTTATCACATTTAATGCCGGATTTTCACAATAAATTTCGATTTTACAATTTATGCGTTCACATTAAGACTGGACTCTCTCAAATGAAACGCGAAATTTATTTTTCCGGAATGAATATTTCTTCAATTGAAAGTGAGCTTTCCTTGAAACGCATAAAATATGAATATTACAAACGATATAATGTATCAAATTTAATTTTAAAGAAGCTGGAGAGAACGCGCGGTAGTATCACAAAGAGTAAATACGTATTTGCGACTGGCAGCTTATAATTTCAATTGCAATATTATTTCCACTATATTATACATTAATACACACTAATATTAATATGTACATGGGTATGCAGTCATGTATATTAATATTATAATTTACAACAGACTTATTGCTCTGTACTATTTAAAAAAAATTGCATAACTTTCAACATAAACTAGCGTGGCTAGCTTATGAATCTCCAATATAAAAAGCTTTGCGACTATTTGAATATCAACGACTTGTTATATCCTTGTATCAGAACAATCCTTTTAAATTTAAGTAATTTAAAACCATGGTAGAATACAAATCAGTTGTTGTGTGGGTATTAAAGTGTACGTAAAGCAATGTGATAAGGACTCTGCATATATACATGTCTTAAAATAAACCTTGATGTGTCTTTGGTGTGAGATGTCAAGTTTGAAAAACAATCTGAAAGTTGGCCGACCTAAATGTAGCATCAAATACATGACTGAGACTTTTTTTTCGTTACTAATTTATTTTAGCTTGATATAAATTGTGCTTGATGGGTGAAACATAAATCTATTCGGAGTCTCAAAGAGATAAAAAGTTACTTTTTGGGAATTAAATATATGGTATTTTTTCTTATATATTATAAAGTATTTGAAAGTTGTATATTATAGATTAAAGAGGTAATTAGAGAGTCTTTATGAAAGTTATGTGAGAAGAAATATATTTTTTATTGAATTTGTATTTTCTGTTTATGTTGTAATAAATTTAGGCAGATGCTTGTGGGTGAGTCGGTATAAAATTTTAAGGATATCTATCAAATTCAAATATCTTTTGAACAATTTTTTACCTTGTTAATTTCTGGTTGTTGAAATTGAAATTTTCATAAAATTATGTGAAATTTTATGAAATTATGTGAAATGATATGAAGTGAATCATAACAAATGTATTTATTACCAATAGATTAGATTTTTTTTAGCTTTGATCAATTTCTTTGATGACAAACGAGTTTGTGTTTATGATTGTAAACGGGAGGCTATATTCCGCCAACACTTGTTCAAATATTAGTTATTAATAAATTGGTTTTTTAATCTTCTTTTAATACTCTTGTTGCTATCAGATTTGAGGGACGAATGTTACTTATTGGTTTACTACATCAAGTGAAAGATAACAAGTTCTTTGATGATAAACTAACTGATGGGTTACTTAGTTTATAAATTTGAAAGAGCAATTTTTGGTGCATTTATCAAGCGATTAGTTTTTTTATGTTTGGTATTAGAAAAGGGTTAGTAGGCTAGTATGTTTTATGTGACAAAAAGAAAAGATGATTTTCCGTTACTGTGGAAATGTATAAACAGTAATTTTTTGAATTAATCTTGTCAGGTTGAGTTTACATTTTTAAAATATAAAATACATAAACGTTTATTTAATTTTAAATTATACAATTGTTAAGTTTAATCCTATTTATTATATCATTATACCTGATGGAATTTACGGAAGAATAGCTTATCAATAGAAGTTATTATTATTGGTTGGACTGTCTTTAAGGTGAGACCCGAAGATTTATTGTTGAGTTTAGAAGTCCATGAGAATTTGTTCGATCAGTTCTTGATAAACTGGCAACTAAATTTGAGTCAGAATTGATGGCTTCTCAATCAATTCAGAATTCTTTAAAGGCCTCTGACATCAACCTTCTATCTTTTTCGGATGCATAGGAGTACTTTGTTAGGGACTCGTCTTGTTTTAACAAGGCCTCTTACATCAACCTTCCATTTTTTTTTGGATGCATAGGAGTACGTCGTTTGTAACTTGTCTTGTTTTAACAAGTCTTCTGACATTAATTTTCCATCTTTTTCGGATGCAGCGGAGTACGTCGTTTGTGATTTGTTTTGTTTCAACGAGGCCATTGGCTTCAGTCTTGGTTTGCTGTTTTTGGACACACTTTGTTCAAGCAATCCACCTCCGGACGAGATTATTAAAGCTAGTTTGGCCTTGAATTTTTGGTCATGAATCCGGAGTTTGTTTGTCTTTTTCTTGAGCAATTGTTTAGTGCCTTTTGGGAGATGGAATAACTTCTTTCAGATTCTTTTTCATCACCAGAAGAAATTTTATGTGAAGATTGTTTTGTAAAAATTGTTTTTAGAGATAAAAGTGAACTTTACGTTACTCGGTTACTTTTCAAAGCAAATGTTTGTCCTGTTTTAGGTAACAATAGAGAACATACTTTGAAACGTTTTTATCAATTGGAGGCTTGTTTTGAACGAGAAAAAACTTTAAAAAAATTATATTTCGAAAACATAGAAAATTACATTAATAAAGGTCATTTGATGCTTACAAAATAAACAGTTTCATATATTTTGACACATCACGGAGTCAAAAAAGAAAAGCCGTCTGGTGTAGCTGTTAGAGTAGTTTTTAATCCGACAGAGAAGGATTCTAACGGTATTTCTTTAAATAATACCCTTTCCTCTGGTAGAAATCTGCAGACAGACATTGGTCAAATATTTGACCACGTTTTACATTTCAGGTTTCATTAAGTTTTATGTGGCATTAAATTGTGATATCTGTCAAATGTTTTGGGAGGTTGCATGAAGAATATCGTTTTTTTTAAAGAATTTCACCATACAAGAGTAATTTTTGGGGATACTTCAAGTCCTTATTTAGCCCAAAGGTTTATTCTTCAGTTAGTTGAAGATGAAGGAATTTTTTTTTTCTTTTAGCAGCGGAAGCTTTAAAGAATGGAATTTATGTTGATTACATTTTATGGGGAGCTCCTGACGAAGATAAAGCTTTGGAATTAAAAGCTCAATTGATAAGTTTTCTGCATTGCGGAGGTTTTGAATTGGCAAAATAGGCTAGTTCACATCGGTCTGTTATAGAATCTGAAGATCAGGTAGTTCTTAAATCTGGAAATGTCTCTGAATCGATTAAATTATTGGGAATTTCTTGGGATACTTTTCGTGATGTTTTCCATTATATGATAAAATTAGATAACGAAATTTCTTTGAAGCGAGGCATTTTGTCTTGAATAGCTCGAATCTTTGAAATCAATGGATATTTTAGTCTTTTTGTTTTTTGTTAAAGATTTTATTACAACTTTGATTGTTGAAAGTTAATTGGGGTGATCCATTTTCAGTAGATATTTTAAATATTTGTACACGAATCATGGATGAAATAATTGATTTGGATACGATGCATTATTTCAAAAGGGTTTGTTTCAATAAAAATTTAGAATGATCCAATATATTATATTAGAGGATCAAAATATTAAAAGAGTAAAATTTTTAGAGACGAAACTAAAATTGACATTATTGTCCACCAGTTCTAAACTTTGATTTTTGCTTTGATAAAAAAATCAATTCTAGAGCATGACGTCAGTCAATAGTTTTAACTGGAGTTACCCACCCACCTGCCCGAGTGTTTATTAACAGATTGAACACAAACAATTGGGCGAGTCAATCTAGAGCATTATAAAGGTTAATAGTTTTAACTAGAGTTGCTCACCCACCCTTGAGTGTTTGTTAATCAATTTTTTGGTTCGGGTTGGTTCTGTAGGAAATGGATTTTTTGTTTGTTGCTTTGTGTGATTACATTGTGAGGCTGATGCATTTTTGTTGGTGTTGTTATTGGGGATATCTTGTCAAATACAAGATGGCTGTGTGTGCATTCCATTTTAAAGTACTGGATGGTAATCTTGGTCTGGAGTGAACCATCTACCCGCCTAAGTGATGTTTATCAAAGATTAGTCATCATTTTTTTCTCTTTGGACTAATGGACTTCTAAAACTTTATTTTTTTGATAACAAACACATTTGGGCGGATTGGGCATTCTAGTTCAACGTACTGGGTGGTAATCATGTGCCCAAGTGTTGGTCATCAAGAGATTAGAGAAGAAATTTCTAATTTTTGATAACAAACACCTAAGTGGGTGGTTTGGAATCTTATCTTCAAATCACTGGATGGTAATTATCATCTGGTGTGACACAGCTACACGCCCACGTGTTGGTCATCAAGAGATTAGGTATCACTTTTTCTTCTTCCAATTAAGGGGTTTCTAAACCAGACCTGAAAAGAGAAACTCAAATTAATGAGTTTTTATTGTAAGCTAGAGTGACCCATCCACCCACCCAAGTGTTACCAAAACATTGGATATCACTTTTTTCATATTAGCTAAAGAGACTTTTAACGTTTACAAACTTTAATTTTTTTATAACAAACTGTAGGGCGGTTGGGTGGTCATTTCAGTTCAAACTTCTGAATGGTAATCATGATTTGGAGCCCAGGTGCTGGTTATGAAAAGATTTGAATTTACCCTTCTAATTCTCTGACTAAGGGACTATCATTTGGAGAGAGGAGTAACTTTTAATTTTTTGATATCAAATTGGGCGGTTGGTAATCATGATCTGGAGTGACTCGCCTAAGTTTTGGTCATTAAATATTACTTTCTTTTTTCTGACAAAGAGCCTTCTAACGTTTACATCGAGGAGAAAATTTTAACCAAGACTGAACAACCTTTTGACTGGGTCAACACAAATTTATATATTACCAACTTCTTTATGAACAAAGAGACTTTTAATGCTTTCAAAATGAGAAACTTGGTAGGTTTTGTCTTCTAACTGTAAAATTAAGAATGATGTTTAAACTACGCAAACAATCTTCAAACTGTTTGAGTATTCTAAATTTTTTAGAAATTTTGAGAATGTTTTTTAATTGTACCAACAATTTTCTAACTATAGTTGGTTTTATTAATAAATAACACTCTAGTGTGCTACCACAAAGCATACTAGAGAATTATTTATTATTAAAACCAAGTATATTTTTACAAGTATGCAAAAAATGATTAATCAAAACAAATCTTCTAACTGTCAGAATGATCTTGCACACTATCTGAATCTATCAAAATATTTTTTTTAAATTATCAGATGTGTTTTACAAATTAAGAATGATCAGTCAACTGATGATGATGCCAATAAGCTTTAAACTATCAGAATGATCTATCAAACTGTTTGAATCTGTCAAAATAATCTTTAAATTGTCAGAAAATATTCAAAAAAGTTGTAAATGATTTTTAAATTGTGCCAACAATCTTCCAACTTCAGAATGATCTGCCAAACTGTTTGAATCTGTCAAAATAGTAATTTTTCAAACTGTTTGAATCTGCAAAATAGTTTTGAATTGTCAAACATTTCTAAAAAAAAAAGAGAATAATTTTTAAATTGTCAATGTTTTTATCGAATATATAGCTTAACTTGCCAAAGGCGGCCTCCGCTAGTTGTATCCGATGTGTTACTTTTGCCTTTTGGTTTTCTTTACTAAGTTTAATTGTATGGGCGAGATAGATGTAGCTTGTAACATTTTTTATTTTTGTATTATCTATGGTGACGTTAATTGGGCCGTTGCTCATTATTTTAGTCTTGTTTAGATTCATTTTTAGACCTACTTGTCGTGATTTTTCTTCAAGCTCTTTTAGGATGGTGTTTATTTTTTTGGTGTTGTTACTTAATAGTACTATGTCATCAGCAAATCTTAGGTGGTTTATAGATTTGCCGTCCATCTTGAACTTTATGTTGTTCCATTGCAGGGATTTTTTTATATTTTTGACCGCCAGTGTAAAGAGTTTTGGCGACAATGTATCCTCTTGCTTGACTCCTCTGCCTAGTGGTATTTTCTCTGTGGTGAGTTTTTCATCTATTTTGATATTAAAGGTGGCGTCTTGGTATATGTTTCTGATGATATTGGAATATCTAGAATTAATTCTGGCATCGTCCATTGTAGAGAGAAGAGCCCAGGTTTCGATGCTGTCGAAAACTTTGTGGTAATCTATGAATGCCAGATGTAATGGTGCATTATATTCTGTTGCCTTTTCTATAATTGATTGTAGAGTTTGTAGGTAATCTATAGTTTTGAAACTCTTTCCAAAGTTTGCGTGCGCAACTTTCTGGTATAGGCCTATATTATTGGAAAGCCTGTTGGTAATAACTTTTGCAAAGATTTTATATAAAACTGATAGGAGATTTATGGGTCGATAGTTTTCCATGTTAGTGGTGTCTCTTTTTTTGTGTATCTGTATCACTTCCGCGTTTTTTCAAGCCTTATGTATTTTCCACTCCGATAGGCATTTGTTTAGTAGTATTGCAAGTGCCTTTTTGAGAGTGCTTCTTTCTAGTTTTATCATGTTGGCTGTTATTTTGTCTACGCCGGGCGTCTTTCTATTTTTTATTCTGCTAAGTGCGTATCTGACTTTAGAAATTGTGATATCTGGTATATCTTTTGAGCCCACGTTCAGGATGGTTCTGGATGTGATGTTGTAGTTGGACATCGTCAAAGTGTACAGTTTCTCATAAAATTAGGTAATAGTTAACGTAATTTTTGTTTTATCGGACACCATATTTCCTTGTTGGTTTCGTATTTTGATGATTTTCTGTTTTTTCGCTGATAGATTTGTTTTTAGGATTTTTATGCTTTTGTTGTTTTCGTTTGTTTGGAGCACTTGGTTGGTTCTATATGTTCTTAGATCTTTTTGTACCTGTTGTTTTACCAGTAAATTTGGGTCATTGTACTAGGGTCTGTCTCGATCGATTGTTCTTCTCCGAGCCATCCGTTTTAGTGTATGTTGTGTTAGTTTGGCTTCTTTTTGATTCCATATTTTGGTACAAGTCTTTTTTTGTGGCTGTTTTTATACTTGTTATTATCTGTTTTGTCATTTGGTCTATATCTACATTTTGCGGATCTATAGTTGCTATTGTTTTAAATTTTGTTTTTAGTGCCGCTTGGTATTTCTCTTATTTTAGTAGTAGTATGTCTGATGTTGGATATTTAGTTTTATTTATCAATTTTATTCTCTCTGTTCTTGTATTGACTTTAAAGTTTGCATTCACTAGTCGGTAGTCGCTTCCGGTGTTAAAATTATTTAATACGGCTAAATTTGTACATACGTTTTTATTGTTGCACAGTATTTAATCAATTTTGTTTAGCGTGTAACCATTTGGGTGTTTCTAGTTCCATCTTCTTTGTATCTGCTTCTTATAGAAGGTATTTAAACAGAACAGTTTTTCCTTATCTAGGAAGTTGGTTAGGGTATCACTTGTTTCTGGTTTTCTAACTCGAAATTTTCTATGTGTTTGGAATCTTGTGTGTTCCTTTCTCCTAGTTTAGCATTGAAGTCTCTTGTTATTATGGTATAAGTAGTGTTCTCTTGACTGGTGGCGGTTGTGATATCTTTGTATAGCTGTTCTACGAGTTTGTCTTTGTCGTCCGCTGTTGGCGAATAGCAGTGAATTAATTGGATGCTGCATTAGTTCCTTTTTTTAAGGACTATGTAGATTACCCTTTCTGATATTGCTTGGTATTTCTTGACTAAGTGTTTTACTTTTTGATTTACGATCAGAGCTACACCGTCGTTTTTGTATTTGGTTTCTGAATTTTTCTGATATGGAATGTTTCCTGATTTCAGACATGGTAATGAGTTTATTCCCCGTAGCCTTGTTTTGCACAATTTGGTTATGCTTCATTTTATATTTTTGAGTTCTTGTTCGAGTTCTTCTAGATGGTCGTTCGTGCTCATTGTTCTTATGTTATATGTCGCAATGTATAATATGTGTGTGTTGTTAGAATCTGTCGTAATATTGCCTCTTCCAGAATCCATGAGGCTGCTTTTGGTGTTGTTAGGGTAGGATTGTGAATTTTCAGTTTTAGAAGGTTTTGGCATTAAAACGCACCGCTTGCTAGGTTGGCGAGTTTGAGAATTACATTTCCTAAATTCCCGTTTTGTTGTATCGTGGTTATCTCGCCACTACTCGGTCGCCAGAGCCTTGTTTGTTCTCTAGCAGGGTGCACCGGATGACTAGTCATCACACGTGCAGGTGAGGTTGACCTTTGGATCGACTTGGTCCCCTAATCTAATTTGCAGTACTCAATTGCTTCCTTGGGTACCCAGGATATGCATCTGACTCAAATATGGAAGCTATAATACTTATTAAGTATATTATTTTCAAAGATAGTGCGACCCTAACCAATAAAAAAATAAAAATTTAAAAAGTTGAACTATTTAAAAATGACAGCCAATAATGTGAATTTTATGTTTTGTTCTAAAAAGAAAAGCTGAAATTAAAAAAAAAATTAAACCGATTAATTTGATAGATTTCATCCTTCTGAAGATGGTGGAGTTTGTATAGTGTCTCTATTACTAACAGTTTTTAAGTTTTGATTTTTTAGTTCAAAAAGTCTTAAAATTATGAAAAAAGTTTGATGGGGTTGTTTTTTTGACCTTTGCCGATTTGATGAAAATTAATTGTGCCCGGAATACGAATCTGACATTTAAAAGTTTGAAAAAAAAAACTTTTTTGTTTTTTTGTCTCGTAAAAAATACGATAAATTGTATTTTGAACTGTTAAATCATTGCAAATTGATGAAAATATTATACCCAAGATACCTACTCGATGTAAAATTTTTCGTAAAATCAGAATTTTAGTATTTTGAAAGCTATAAATGCATTGCAAAAAATGTATGGATGTAGATTTTTTAATTACTTATGAAATTAAAAAATTAAATTTTATGCAATCAAAGGTTTAGATAACCAAAAGTAAATTTCAACTCTTCTGGAATTTTTTTAAGGACTGTATACAGAGTTTGAGGGGCTGAAAAAAATTGTGTTTAAAGACCACCAAAAACCTTATTTTCATGATTTTTTAAAGAATTTTTTTTTTTTAGATATTTTGGCACCTAGCGTGTTAATTGTTTATTGAAATTTAGTTTCTTATCCAGTATTACATAAAGATCTTGTATGTACTTTGTTTCTTGAATTACACTATTTTCAATAATATTGTAGCAGGTTGAAAGATTTTGTTATTGTAAAAGTTAATAGTATGGCACCTTGAAATGTTAAGCTTCATGTGGTTCAATTGACTGGTATTAACTGAATCATGGTTATTGTTAGACTGTCCAGACCTGTAACTTTTGAGAATCAGTTGCTAGATTTATTTTACTATCAATAATTATTAGCAAATTGTGCAAATGTTGATTTTGGGGAACACTAGATTTAAAATCAATCATATTTGAGATGATTTTGGAGTTAACTTGCTGTATATCTAGAGATGTAAGATAAGAACAAAGATTTTAGTGGTTTACTTAAATAATATTTTATTTATTCAGTTTGTAAATGAGCAGGGACAGACTCCCTATACAGATATAAACAATATACTTTTTTCCATGACATCTACTCATGAAAATAATTTTATCGTCTTAGATCTTTTTGAACAAAATCTGTGGTGTTTGCTTTTCCTATGATATGTTTGAAATATTCAAACATTTGACATTGAATGTTTATTTTTTTAATAGTTGATGCTGAGCGTAGCGTTCTTTTCAAATGGATCCGTTATCTTATATAACAAACTATCCACATGTCTTCTTTGTGGCTTGGTGTTCCCGACAATTTTGCTTTGAGGACAGAATACATATAGGCTTATAGTTTGTAGCATTAGACCTGCACTACACTTTGGAGAATATTTCATGTTATAAACAGCTAGATTACATTTTTAAGGGATGTAACAGATTACTGGCATACTATTAGGTTGATGCAATATGCCAAGTTGTTTGTTTGCTTTAAAGATTGTGGTACCATCTTAGATGATATGTCAGGAAGGGGTCGTTTTTTTGGGTTTTGATGACCAGACTCTTCTTGCAGTTATGGAAGAGGACGACAGTTGCACTACCAGCACAGTGGCTGAGATTTGTTTTGGAAAAATTACCAAAACTTAAAAACGTTAGTTGCGTGCAGTTATAGTTTATCAGTGTTTAACTTTAATAACTACTAAACTTTTTCTATATTTTCAATGCTCAGTAACAGAATTAATTTTTAAACTTGAATTAGCTTGGTTTAACATGTTTTTTTAATAACAGAATTTCTCACTGGAAGAAAAGGCAATTTAAAGGTATGTCTGCTGGTTTTGTTTTAGCAATGCATAACATATATTTATATTGGGGTTTATTTATTCAACTCGGCCCCCTTACAAATGTTTTATGCTTTGGGAAGTGTTATTTAGGAAGTTTGTTTAAGAGACGTGTTAAGAGTAAAAGTACTTTCTAGGTAAGAATTTTCTGCTTTAATGCCTAAGTTTTCTTGCCGTTGTTAAGACCACACTGAAACATCTTTTAGTATTGGAGAGAAAAGTCAAAGACAAAACACGGCGTACCTTATAGGGCTCATGCGTTTAGAATAAAACTTTGTACTTTACATTTTAATCAAGAATTCAAAAGTTTTTTATTAAATTTTGTTTACTTCAAAAATTATATAGTCAACATTGGTTTTCTGTACTATCTTCTTAACTCCTTTATTGTTTTGCAAATTCGAATTAATTAAAATCACTAATCTTTAATCTTGATTTTAATGAAACATTTTCTTGTAATAGTTCTAAAGTGAGACATCTTTAAAAAGCAATTCTTAGAAATACAATTTTAAAAATTCATACATAGATTATAATTCAAAAATTAATTTTTGTTTTGAATAACTGATCTTAAAAAGGTTGATTTGTGCTTTTTTTTAGAATCTATTTTTTATAACGTTATATCAGTTCTTTAGGACAGAAGATGTCATTTATCAATTTTTTTTTGAAAAATATATTTACTTTAACTTTACCTCAAATACTCATTAAGAATTTTGATCAAAACGTTTGACATCAGATCTTTTGACTTACCTTAATCACAAATAAAATTCTTCTTTATAGATAGATAGATAAATAAGTTTATTAATGCTCCATTTTATTTATTACATTAAATAATGTGGTGTGGTGCTGTAATATATACACATTAAAACAAAAAATGAACAATCATGATAAAACTAAACAAACGTAAAGATTATCTAAAAAAAAATAAAAAATCGTCAATTTTGTAAAAACAATTCTCTATAAGAATATCTATAATGGTAGATTTAAATTTAACATAACTTAGATTTTTTATATCTGAGGGCAGTTTGTTAAACAGTTTTATACCTATGTACCTGACACCATCCATATTTTTTTTCAAGCGTATATACGACAAACAGATATCACTGCCATTGCGAGTATTATAATTATTGTTTGCGTGTGTAATAAATAAACTCAAATTTTCTTTGATATAGCAAAAGCAACGCAGAATATAATAACTTGTAAAAGTTAAAAATTTTAAAGTCTTAAAACTACTTTTACAACAGTCCCTATACCCAATACCTGCTAAAATTTGGATTGCTCGTCTTTGCAATCCGAATACACGATGCCGAATAACAGAATGGCCCCAGCATAATATGCCATATGACATCAGTTATCGTTCCTTTCAAGCTTCTTATTACACAAACAGATCTTGACAACGTTTTTGACAAATCATCTTCATGTATTGTCCACTTGAGTTTAGGATCAAGACTGACACCTAAATATCTAATAGAACTTAGTTCATTATGCGTTTCTGTTACTGAAAAAACCATATTGTTTGTTTTGTCTTCATTTAGCATCAATTTATTATTGTGAAACCAGATTGAAGTTTTTTCCAATAACGCTTGGGAATGCTGATTGGCTATTTCTACTTGAGCTGACCTATAAAGAATAATAGTATCGTCGGAGTAGAGAAAAATTGGTGCTGATATATTGTTAGGTAGATTGTTAATATATAAAAGAAATAATAAAGGGCCAAGAATTGAACCCTGTGGTACCACGTGTTTAATATGCAACATTTTTGATGTTATATTATTGCAATTAACAATCTGCTTCCTATTGCTAAGGTAAGAAAGCAATAACTTGATACTATTCGGGTGAAAGTTATAGAAATAAAGCTTCCGAAGCAGTATATCATGTGATACACAGTCGAAAGCTTTACTCAACTCTAGCAGACTCACTTTTGTGTATTCCTTATTTTCAAATTTCTTTATTATTTTATCCACAACTTCCGTTATTGCATGCGTGGTTGAAAGCCCTTTTCTAAAACCAAATTGACAAGTCTGATTTAATAAAATTGTTTCAAAAACTTTACTAAAAACTGGCAATATTGAAATAGGCCTATAATTTGAAGGATTTTGCTTATCACTCATTTTAAATATAGGAACGACTTTTGCAATTTTTAGTGAATCTGGAAAGGTGTTATTGCATATGAGTTCATTAATTAACTTTGTCAATGGTATTAAAATTAAATTAACAATTTGTTTGATAACAACTGTACTAAAACCATAATAATCGCGACTGTTACTATTTTTTATGTTTGTAATTATAACCCTTACATCATTGAATGAGACAGCTTCAAATGTCAGAAAACTGGTGCAGTTAAGACAGTTGGTTATAGTTTTCTAAGTTTGTTGTAGGATTACTGGTTTGTTGCGGAAGTGTTTTAATTAAGTCGTCAACAATATTAACAAAATAGTTATTAAAATTATCTGGTGATATTGAGTCATTATTGTTTTCTATTGGCGATTTTTTCATTTTAGAATGGATAACTTTCTAAGCCGCTTTGGTTTTATTTTGAGCAATGTTAATATGGTCAGTAAACGATTTAAGTTTAGATGATTTAATTGCCATATTATATTTTTTTTAATGATTTATGGAGTAGTTTATTGCTTTTAGATTTATTTTTGTATTAAGCTTCCTTTGTCAACTCCAGTGTTTTGCGCATGTTTGCTAACTCTGGAGTAAACCAATTAATGAGGTTTCTTGATTTATTGGAGGTATTTTTTTCAAGAAAACAACTCAAAAATAAATTGTTTATTATACTTTTAAACAAATCTAATTTCTCACAAGAACTCATGAACGAGTCAACAAATGTAAAATCTGTTTCCTCAACTAAGCCGTAAAAGATATTCGGTCCCAACGGTGTTATAGGTCTACATTTGTTTTGTGTCTGACGTTGGTTAGGTATTTTGATATCAATAGTAGTATCAATTCCGCATCCTATATGATCTGAAAAAATCACTGGCACTGGATAAGCAATATTATTACTTCAGTTGGTGAAAACATTATCGATGCAGTTTTCCAGTCTGGTATTAAAATTGACTTGATGTTTAAGACCATATCCGCTAAAAAAATCAATTAGTAATTTAGATCTACTATTTTCGTTAAAATTTACATTAAAATCACCGCCGATGACGATGCGTTTATTTAAGCTGTCATTGGAATTCATGACATCAAACAGTACATTTAGAAATACATTAAAATCACCCAATCGTGTACGGTAAACACACAAAAATATAGTGTTAATATCTTTAATGTATATACCAGTAACTTCACAGTCCTTTTCTACTGACAATCCGTTATATTGGTAAGTTGAGTCACCTCATAGTCGTTCTTAGATAAATTTACAACACCTCCACGTTTATAACGTATTCGTGAAAAGTGTGAGACAGTTTTATAATTATTTAATACAAATTCATTTGTTTTAGAATGTAACCAGTGTTCACTTAAACATATAAAATTAAAACTATTATCTAATTCATTCAATAGACATTCAAACTCATTTATACTTGTATTGGTACCTTGTGTGTTTAAAAACAACACAGATAAGATTCCATTTTTATGGTTATCATTAAAAGGATTAATTTTATTTTCGAAAAAATTTATATTTTCTAACAATTATGTCTTTTGGCCAAATAAAATCATTAAGCAGATTATCGTTTAAAGCTAAATTTGCATTAACTTTAAAAGACTTACATTTAGTTTTATTATTTATTTTGAGGGTTTGTACAATAAAATCGTCGTTTGGATAATGACTTTTAGATGATTGAAAACCATATCGTTGGTTACTGAGAAATCTCTACCAACATAGACCCATGCTTTGCCAGTTACAGCTTTGAGGGTACATACTACCGGATTGGCATTACCTCTTATAGTAAGCGGACGTTCCTTGTGGTGTATTGCAGTAGAAGTTTTTGATGTTTCCTTATCAGGAACGAAATCGGTTTTGGTTTGAGAAGTTTTTCCATTTTCAGTCAGATTCTTTGGTTGTTGTACAATATCATTTATTGAACAATTTTCTGAATCAAGTTGTTGTGAGCTTTTTGTAGATATGTTTTTAGTAATTGGTTCTATAGAAAGTTGATTATCCAATTGAACTATTTTTTTTTTCATTTAAATCAGAGACGATTACTGTATTAGACTTTCCTTCCAGCTTTTTTGAGGTTTGCGTAATAGAGTTAGTTTTTGATTCTGTCTTTCGATTCTGCAGATTTACCTTGTCGAACATGTTACTTTCAAAGGAATCTTCAGCTTTCTTCAAATTTTTCTCAAGAATTTTGTTTAACATTGTAGTGGTTTTAATTTGGTCTTCATAACTCTTAATAATAACATCTTTATGATTAAGTAAAGATTTTAGATACTCCATCTCAACAAGAATATTTGTTTTATTGGATGAAATAGACTGATCGAATTGTGTTTTCATGTCAATAACATTTAGAGAAATTGTAGATGTGTTAATTTCTTCAGTATGCAATTGTGACTCATCATCTTTCAAAGTTTTCTTATTTAGTTTTTTGTTTAGTTTTTTTCTTCAAATTTTCGATTTCAATGTGGCAATCACAGGCTGGTGTTGAGACTTTTTTCTTTGTGCAGGTAGCGTACCGAAATGCACAATTATTAATTAATTCATGATTTCTCCCATGATGACATCTTTTATGAAAAGGGCCATAACAGTCAATACAGACCAAGGTTCTAATTTCTTTTGCTGGTCCTTTCTTGCAGCATTTAAATACAACAGTGCTCTGTGATGGTTCATTAAGAAGTGCCATATTAAAAAAAAAACAGATAAATAAAATGATTTGATCAGATAAGATATTGAGGAAATTACAAAGGACACACGCTTCACACCACTGGGTCTATAGTGGTGACTAACTATTAAAAGACATACAAGACAAGACCTCGGAATTAGAAAACAATTAGTTATAGGAGGTAACGGTAGATGAAACAGATGAATTAAATTTAAAATTAATAATTAATTAAAATGATTTTTTCTGAAGTTAATGAAAAAGAAATGTTTAAATAAATTGAAAATACAAAATTAACAATAAATATCATTAAAAAAAATTAATAAATTGGAAATTGAAGTTGCAGGGATTTGAACCACGGACCTTCAGTCTTGCAACTGACTCACTTTTACACTTACACTTTAATTCATTTATTAAAAAATTAATTAAAATACAACAATAGAAACAGTATATGTACACAATTATGGTTAAAAATAAATTCATAACTAAAAAGTTTTCAAAAATTAAAATGGAACAATATAAACCTAGGTTAACAATTCTGGTAAAACTTATAATACTTATGATCCAGTCTCTCACAGATTTATTCTTCTTTCACTCACACAATCATTTATCATTCATTCAGGTTAAAAACATATTTAAAAGTTATTATCATTAAAAAACATTACATAGACCGTAGAAATGTCGGTATTATGTTTATAAATTTTTTTGTTTAAGCTTAAACCTAACTAACCTAACCTATCTATTTACAATAATATATACAAGAACTAACCTAACCTAACTCTACTATGTACAATATATACAAAAACAATATATTTGACTCTAAAGATCAAAGTTTACAGGGACGGTAAGTATCAACTCAAATGTGTTGGTTCAAGATAGGTAAGCACTGATAACTGAGCTTATGTTTAATTCTGAAAGGTCTATTGTTAGATCGTATGCTGGTGAGCCCTCGTAGAAGAGGATTATTATCTAATTTAAATTTATAAAATTTTTGTGAAATTTCCATTATGTAGTCCGAAATAAGGGGTACATTTGCCTGTTTGTGCAAATCTCTGATTCTAACATACCTGTCTTTGCGAAGTGCCATTCTCAGACACTTGTTTTGTAACACTTGCAATCTATTCAGGTTCGTTTTACCTACGCCGCACCATACAGGAGCAGCGTAGGTTAACGAAGGTCTGAATACTGTTTTATAAAGATGAATTTTGGTATCAGCCGAAAGAGAACTATTTTTGTTTATAAAAGGATATATTTGTTTGATGGCCTGATTTGTTTTGTGTAGGATATGTGTTAAATGTTGTTGATAATTTAGACGGGAGTCTAGATGGACTCCCAGATACTTGACGTGCTGCTTCGTCGGTATAGCATCTTTGTCGAAAGTTGTTGGTGTAAAGGTTTTGATATTAGTGAATTTACGTGTAAGAGCCGTCTGACACGAGACTGATTTTAATACAAGTGTCAGTACAATAATTTTGCGCGCCTTTTTTTCAAATATTTAGCAAGCTTTTAAGCAAGAAATTAGAACAAGTTTTAATTTCTTGAATGAAATCTTACTAAATAATTGACGCATAAATCCGTTAATGTATACATATGTCGCCAAGAACACTGGATTATAAAATTAAATTTTTAAATAAGAGCCGTCTGACACGAAACTAATAGTGCGTTCCGTATATCAACCTAAATAGTATTCATAACAATGACTCCGACAACTTTTATACTCTGAATATTTCACAGTATCATTTCATAATTATGCTCCTCTCACTTACTTTTTAGTGCACCCCTGCTGCTGTATCCGGTTACGCACACAGCCAATACATAATTGATAATATTTCAAGGTACATTTTCAACATGAAGGCTTTATTTCCGCTTAAATTATTTATTTGCTTATGGAATATTTATAGGGGTATCCTTTACCCACAAACTCTCATTAATCATGTGTTTGCTTGAACAGAAAAGGCGCAATAAAAAAATGATTAATAATGGATCCTTGAAATTCATTTAAATTATTGGTGAGAATAAATAAAAATTATTTATTTATGAAATTTATTTTTTTAAAGACTTGGTTTATAAATAAATTAGATCATAATTGCTATTAAAACATAAAGTGATGATTTGTTTGTGTAATATGGAATTAGGTAAAACAATTCTGTACATTTGTTATTTATATAACTACTGAGCAGTGGAGTCTAAAACACGTTTCAAATAGAAGGGTAAATAGGGTATAAACAGACTTTGCTTTACATAAAATGTAAGTGTATTTATCAACATAAGGGTAATGGTAGAACAAATTCCATTAATTAGTCTTATTTGCAGTAAAGCCAATTGCAATTTTAATGAAACATGTTCATTTGGTTACTGACGTAAATAACGCAATAATTTATTAATATTAAATATTAGAATACCACGATCGACATTTAGGATGGTGGACGAGTCAAGTTTTTATATGATACATGATTGCAAAATGACTATTAAATGGTGAAGATGAAATCAAGAAGGAATTATTGAAATGTGATGTTAAATAGCTACTTTTTTAGATTAGCGACAAATGATGCACAGTATACGTAGATAGTTCTTTAGATAAACAATAACATCTATTTTTTTTTAAATTGTCTTAAAACATCAAAATGTGTTCAGAAAGTACCAAAATCTGGTCAGAATCTTTTGATAAGTGTAACAAATTTTATGAAATTTCATAAATCTTGAAACAGAAAGCACTTTTGAAAAATATAAAATTTTATTCATGAAATCTCAAAAATAACAAAGTTTGGTCTTAAAACATGAATAACAAAAAATAGCAAAATCTGGCATTGAAATATTAAAATATTATTAGAAAGTAACAAAATCCGGCTATAAACTGTTGAAAAGGGCAAACTTTTTTTCATTTAAAGTCAAAAATCAGACTATTAAATTTTGAAATATTCTCGCAAGGAACCATTTTAGCATAAACTGTTGAAAATGCAAAATTCTATTTGTGAAAAGTAGAAAATGGCAAAATTCAGTTGCATTGTGATTATTGTGTGATAGTACGTACATACTCTTGACTTTAAAAATATTGATATTTGTTGCTTAGCAATTGACAAATGAAAAAAAATATTTTGTGATGGTTTGCACCTAAAAAAATATTGACAACTGACGCTTAACAATGGACACCTGAAAAAAATTAACATATTTGCAATAAGTTTGAGATTTCCAAATGACTTTACCTAAAAAAGATTAATTTACTTGTCGATTGTTGTATGATGGTACGCACAAACTTATCCCAAAAAGTATTGATTACAGTCGATTAGCAAAACTGAAAAAAACAGCCATTTTGCAACTAGTTTGAAATAGCTTTCAATCTGTCATTTTTCTCCTATTTAAACTATTTGTTTACTATCATGAACTGAGGTACTCCGCTCACTTGCCCAAGATTGGATTTTACTCTCGTTTCTTTTAATTTAGTGACTATTGAAGATGCACAGAGGAACAACCATTTTCCATTTTAAACTTTTTGTCTGCAATCATGAATTGGAGTAACCTAAGCACCCCGCCCAAGTATTACTCATTGTAGTTGGATTTTATCTACTTTTCTTTTGATTTAGTGACTAATAGCATTTGCAAAAAGATGAAACATTTCTTGATTAATAACAATTTGGCGGATGGGTGGGAATCAATTTAAACTATTTGTCCGTAGTTGAAAATTGCAGTACTTGACCTACCTACCCTTCTTCTTCTTCTTCTTCTGCTTCTAGTAGGCGAAGGTCGCCTGTTCCTTCTGGAAGCCTTGTCTTATTGTGGTTACTCTTGGGATGTCCACTGCCAACTTTCGCGTCATCTTTTTGGTGGTCTCCCTAGGTGTTTTTTTTTCCGCCTGGTTTGCCATTGCGGGCTATTTTAGCTGTTGTGGTTTCTGACATTCTGGTTACGTGTTCGTTCCAACAGCGTCTACGCTGTCTTACCCATCGCACTGCATCTTCTACTTTACATTTTTATCTTATGTGTGTCGTCCGTTGTTTGTCCCACATCGTGTATCCGGCAAATGTTCTTAGTGCTTTCATCTCTGTTGCCCATTTGTCGATTGGTTACCGCCGTGTCCGCTCTCGTTTTTGCCCTATACGTCAAGACTGGCCGTACACATGTTTTGTAGATTCTTGATTTGCAATCGGTAGTGAGGTATTTATTTTTCCTGATATTTTGCTTTAGGTGTCCTGATATCATAGCAGCTTTGTTAATCTGGTGTTTGACGTTGTCTTTCAGGTTCCCGTAGCTGGATATTTTGCAGCCCAGGTAGTGAAACGACATTACCTGCTCGATTGGGGTGTTGTCGATTGCTAGCTTGCATCGCACGGGCTTTCTTGAGATGGTCATTGATTTGGCTTTGGCTATTGCAATAGACATGTTATATTTTTTAGCCGTTGTTTTGAATTTGTGCAATAGTCGCTGCAGGTCATTTTCTGTTTCCGCTATTAAGGCTGCATTATCCGCATAGCGTATGATGTTTATCTTGTTGTTACCAAGTCTGTATCCTGGGTTACTTGCCTTAACGGTGTCGATGATCTTGTCCATGATGGCGTTGAACAGTATTCCCGAGTTGGTGGTATTGTTGGTATTTAGTTCTTTAATTATACGGATATATTCTCTAGGTACGTCTCTTTCTTCAAGTATTGTTAAGACGCCTCTAAGCTGTATGCGGTCGAATGCTATTGTGAGATCCACAAAGCATATAAAAGCGGGTGTGCTGTATTTAAGGGCTTTTTCTGAAATTCGTTGAATAATAAATATCGTATCTAGTGTAGAGCGGTTTTTCCTGAAGCCCTGTTGTTCTTTGTTAATTGGGATGATGTTGGATATCTTTTTTTGCGATTATGCTCGTGAAAAGTTTTATTGCGGAGCTAAGCAGTGTTATGCCCCTATAGTTTGATGGTTCCTTTTTGTCACCCTTTTTGAATATTGGTATGGTAATACTTCTTTTCTATTCGCTTGGTGTTTTTTCCTGTGTTATTACTGCATTGAACAATCTTGTTCATTTGTTGGCGAGAGGTTCTGCACCGTGCTTGATAAGTTCATTGACTATTTCATCTTTGTTTGGCGTTTTTCTGTTTTTTACTTTTTCTTTAGTCTGTTCTTTATGCTCCTCTCTATCCTCCTCTTGGTCCTGGCTTACGTAAAGTTGTTGGAAGTAGTCAACCCATCCTTTTTCAGTTATAGCTTTGATTTCTATGCTCTCGTTTGTTGCTTTCTTTTGGACTCTAACCATTTTACAGACTCTCTTCTGTGCTCCGTACATGTTGTGTTCCATGTCTGCACTAAGTTTTTGCCAGTATATGTTCTTTTTTTTCCGGATTCTTCTGTTTACTTGGTTTCTTGCCAGGATATAGTTGTCGTGGGCCTCTCGTGTTTGTATGCTCTTAAAGTCTAGATAAACTTTTTTTTTCTCAGTGATTCTTGTTACTTCTTGGGTGAACCAGGGTTTGGTGGTTGGTTTTGCGTTTAGGTTTACTGTCTTCTTCCCTAACGCTTCCTCTGCTGCCTTATGTATGTTGTTTTTGATTTTGTTCTAGTTGATGCCAATGTTATCAGTCTTACTGGTTGGATTGAATGTAATATGTTGTTGTAGGCGGTTTGCATAGAGCTCTCGTGTACTTTCTGCGTCCAGTGACTGGATGTTAAATTTTGTAGCGTATAGAGGTGTTCTTTTTGTGGATGGGGCAGCGGTAGTTTTTATTTTACACAGTACTAGGTTATGGTCTGAGCCTATGTTTGCAGAGGTTAGTCATCTAACGTCTATTATCTGACTAGGGGGTATGGCTCTGTTGGTAATAATAAAGTCTATTACGGAATTGTTGTTTCCATCTCCTGTAAAGGTCACCTTATGCTGAGGCGGAAGGCTTGGAGGTTGTTTTGGGGATAGTTTTTTTTATATTATATTGATTTTTTGTTATACGCCTAATACTGGTTAATTTGAAGCTGTTCTAGGTTCCTAGTTTTGTCGGTGATTTCCGCGGTATCCTGCATTGCGGTGGAACATATTTAGTCATCTAGGGTGTTAATCGGTGTAATCTGTAATCTGATTTCTTTGTCTTTGTGTGCTACTTGACTAGATGGAAGGTGTCGTAATTTTTTTTGCAAAGCCTTGTTTTTTTCCTTGCTGTCGTAGTTGGACTACTTATATGCATGGAGTTCCGGGTTCAACAACTAAGGTGTTCCGGTGAGAGTTTTTTATGTAACCGTGGATATGAAGAGGGACGGTTTAATTCTTATCCAACTTTCTTCTAATACCTCCAGAATGCAAAAACGTAAGGCAGTTTTTGTCTTGATGTCATCCGTGATGAGATCTTTATCCGGTTGGTTACATTTAGGTTTGTTATGTGTGGTAAGGTCACAGCTTTTGGCGATTGTGGATAGGGTAAAGTTAAAATGTATTACATCTTTATGGTACTCTTTTTTAACGCATTCTGAGGCGTAAGTCACCTTAGGATTGTGTGATGTGCTTGGTATTTGGACTTTTTTGGCAATTACTTTATACATTTCTATTTATTTTGGTCTAAATTCTAGGACATGATTGGTTTTCTTGGTAATTACATTGAGTGTCACACTTTTTTTTAGCTTGTACTTTATTGTGTTATTTAGGTATGTGCGAACATGTTGTGCCTTGCGAATCTACGAAGTTTTTATCTATTTCAATATTTATCTTAAATTTACCTACGAGAAAGTTTATATGTATGGTCTTGTTAGAAAAGTTGTCGGGGTGATGAGTAATTGTAATACGCTTGTCCTTGGTCTTGCGACGGGTATGCAGTTATGTATGGAGTTAGTTTTTTTCTGATTAATGACCTGCTGGCTTAGCAACGTTTTCTGTATTGCAATCCTTATTGGTTTTGTGTTGCAAATGATTTTGACAAACTTTCCTGCACAGCTTTGTTGATAAAAATTGAAGGTTACTCAATTTGCTTGCCCGTATAGTTTGTTTATGCAGTAAATGTCTGGATAATATAGTGTTTAGGCCATAATAGGTTATGTGGTAGCTTTCAATCTTGAGTTTGTTGGTTACAAGTTGGGTTGGCTTAAAATTGCTGTTTTTGCAGGCCAGAGTATGGTTGCATGTATGTAGTCGGTTACGATTTTGATTATTGGTGTAGTGCTGTTTTGACTGGGTTGGGGGCCGTGTTGTTGTGGCCGCTCAGATAACTTGTTACTTTGTCATTGTTAGAGATGATTACATTAAGCAAGTTGCAGCGAGTTAACGTCTGCTGCTTTGTACGTGGAATGTCTAGATTGTATCATTCGAAGTCTGTCAGATATTCTTTTACTGATTGGTTCATTTCTTTAGAGCATCTCTATTGCCGGGTTTATTTGTTTTTTTTTTGGGTGTTTTTTTGGTCGTGAAGGTATCATGCCATTCTTTCTCCCACATTAGGCGCCATTTGTCACTAGCATGATGTCAGAAGTAGTGGAATACGATGTTAAGTACTATTTTACTATAAATAAACACTGAAATTTTGCTGAATAGTCTTGTTGTGGTTAGTAATGGTTGTTAGGCTGGTCTGAGATTACGATTGTTAATGTGAGTCTGTGCGGGGCTTGGTTTTTTTCTGGGAATTGTTGTAAGGAGTGAAAAAGGTTGCGTGCCCGTCTTTTTAGGAAATTTTGTCTTAGATATGAGTTAGTGGTTACCCTCTAGGCTACCATGAGGTCTTGGCAGAAGTTACAGTTACTTTCTCGATTTACACGAGGTTATGTTGTAGGTCCTCGGAGATGCTCTCCGGCTTCCGGACAAAGAGAACAAAACAAAACTAAGGAAGAAGGGACTACCGATGTTTGATGGTGTTGCACCTTTTATAACTACCGTACTTTGCTAGTTCACAGAATAGTTGAACGCTGTGGAACCCTGCAACCTTTAGTTGCACTTCTGGGTCTGTTGTATCGGAGGAAATTTTATCAAAATTTACAAACTGGCTTCAATATAGCTACATAAAACTTTTTGCATCTGGGAAACTCCGCCAAAGGGTTTTAGACTTGAATGCAAATAAGCAACCTAGAAACGGGTCACTTTACGCTTTTTTTTTGCCAGAATGGGGTATCACCGATTTGATCAACTTTGATAGAGACTGTTGCACAAAATTTCTTTTGTTTTGCGGTCGACAGTTATTTTTGTGATTATATTTATATTTTTAAAAAATTATTGTCTATTGACTATTGTCGATTTGCAAAATTGATATATTTTATTACAGTAATCAATTTGTTGCTTTGTAATTATTGGCATGGGCAAGCGCAAGGACAAGGCTAAAATGTTTGGGCGTTGAAATATTAAGCAATTGTCAGAAATCACCTAAAAGTCTGGCCTTATACAATTTTTTATAAAAATTCAAAAATACCAAAATCCAACTATAACATCAAAAATTCTATAAATAATCAAAAATATTGTTAGAAAGAACTAAAATTTGGCATAAATTTTTGAAAGGTGCAAAATTCATTTAATAAAATATCTAAAATAGCAAAGTTGAGCCTTGAAACATCAAAATATTGTCAGAAAGCTCAAAAATAGTCGACAAACTGTTGAAAGGTGCAAAATTCTTTTTTGGAAAATCCAAAATAGCAAAATACGGCTATAAAGTATGAAAAGATTGTCATTAACTGTTTAAATTTGCAAAATTCTATATATAAAAAGTTGAAAATAGCAAAATCCGGTCATAATACATTAAAATATTTTTAGATAGAATCAAAATTTGACTAAAAACGGTTGAAAAGTTCAACATTTTGATCATAAAATGTTAAAAATTGCAAAAAAACAGAAAAAAAAAACAGAAAAATCCGTCCAAAAACTGTTAATAATGTAAAAAAATTCAAAAATTGCAATAATGTCAAAATCCCGCTATGAAATATCAAAGAGAGAAAGATTTAAATCCGTGCATAAAGTATAAAAATATTGTCAAAAAATATCAAATACATCAAACTGTTAAAAAATATGCAACATTCTATTTATGAAAAGTTAAAAATGTTATCAATCAAATATGTTTAAAAAGAATCGAGATCCGGCTAAAAATGGTTGAAAAGTGCAAAATTCTGTTCATACAATGTATTTAAATATACCAACATCCGGCCATAAACTGTTAAGCGAAGGTAGGACAGCCCGATAGATGGTGACGGTCAATATCAGTATTTGTTAAAATAAGTCTTTTATTATTGACTTTATCAAAACTTGATTGTTTAATAAAACACACAGACGTCTGTGTAGACATAAATATACTGCAAGTTACTTTCAATGAGCTGATTCATTTACTCTCTACACTATTTTCAAGTTTAAATCTTCATAAAATAAACGTTTTGATTGTTTATATTTTCTGTTTTATTTTAAAACTACTTGAAATCAATTTCAATGTTAGTGTGCATTTAAGTTCTGGCAACTTTATGACGTCAATTCTTTACAGGATATAAAAAATGTTAACAGGAATCAATATAAGGGAAATCGTCTCTAGGGTTAAAGAGGGCCTTTTAAAGTGAGTGCTATGCCCGTGGGACTATTTTTACATTCGATACTTTATTGAAATTTACTGTTGCTATTTACAAATTTTTATAGAATCACGAATGTCGGGGTTATTTAGTTAATAAAAATGAAATGAAAATATTTGTAAATTATAATCTTCTACATTTTCTATGATAGCATAATTTTTATAATATATTCTAATGATATTTTAAATTAAAATATATTATAACATTTTTTTAGTATGAAAAATTTTGATTTTTCAAGGGCAATGGAATATTGTTTATATCACGAGGAATGGGTTTTATTCACAATAACTGCGGTTGGAAAAACATGCGTTAATGGTGAGTGGTTGTGCAAATTGTTTTGTACGTACCTCTATTGACTTCTTTTTAGTGAAATTTGCAGATTTTACAAAAAAATAAATTGTATTTACAAAAGACTGCTGTATAAAAAATAGGTTTTAGACAATTCTTTACGATGTTAACCGCATAATGCAACCTGAGATACTTTAAAACTACTTTTGCTTCATTTCATGTCTAGAAAATTATCAAGCAACATGGAATTAATGTTTGTGGAACATGTGCGGGGGGAAAGCAGCATGGCAACAGCATGAAAAAGTCTACGCAACCGATCAATGAAATGATAACAGACTAACGGTGATCTTAAATTTGATAATATCAAAGTATGAAATTTTTTTAATGTCATTTGCAGCGGTGGCATTGTGCGATTTTTTTGTTTTTTGCTTATACTCGAGGGTAACGCGAAGTCCTTATAGCTCCATGAGATACAGGATTTTTCTGCTTTTATCTTCTTGCGGAAGCTGAACATACATTATTGGGAATGTTTTTCCGTTCCTTCCTTTGCGTGTTATTGAGGTAGGATTGAACCCTTTAGCGATGAGTTCAGCTGTGATGTAGTCGGTTACATTCCTGATAACATATTTTAGGGTTCTTCCAGACTCTAACTGATAGGTGTAGTGACAGACGTTGTTTCAATCGCTGTACGGAATTCTGCATGCGGTGTAATTGCTGGGATTGAGGAAAGACTTAGGGTTTTAGTAGTCGGAAGGGGAGTTGTTAGACTACGCTTTTGAGGACCTTTTGGCCTTAATGGCTGATTGCCTATTTGGCGCTGTGATGCCCTATTAGAGCAAGTAGTTAAAGAGGGCAAACCCGATTCTTTCCTAAATTTCTTTGACTATTTGGCTGGTCTTTTGAGTTAGTCTTGATCTGCGGGTTCCGCTGTGTTGGTTTTTGATGACACAGAGACGCTTCAGTTTATTATGGCGTCTATAGTGGAGGTTGGGGCCAGAGGTGGGGGTTTGATGGGCAGCCCTCTGTTGGCGGTTTTTATGCTGAATTTGATCTTGGAGAGAGTTGCTTTGCATTGCATTATATTTGCTTTATCTGCTCGTCAAGTTCTAAGATTCTTTTGGTTTGTCCTTTAACCAAGGACAAGATGTAGGCTTTCGAGGAGTTGAATTTCTTGGACTACTTCTTAAACAGTTCATTCGGGGGGTCTACCGTCTATGCTGCAATGAAATTGATTGATTTATTAAATTAGTAATTAATTAATTCGATTTGAATTAACGATTGGATGTCAATTCCGTGACTCGGTCTAATTAATTTTCTATGACTTGTTGTAATGTTAATTACAATTTCTCTAAAAAGTTTTTATTTGTATCTTGGACGCTTTTGTGCCGGTAACATTTTTGATGCCGCGCGTGGTTGGAGAAACGGCTACCAATTTTAATATCTAATTTTTCTTTGCAACAAGTCAGTTGAGTCTAAGAGGTAATACAAGACACATTGAAACAGATGAACACCAGCCTACATAATGACTTGCATCTCTATCTAAGTGCTACCAGGTGTCAATATCTACAACCCTAAGCTGCAGCTTCTGCTAACGACTACTAATCTACGAAGCAGTTCTACGCCAAGAATTTTTGATCTCTAGTATCACAAACTCTTTCTTATACTGCGTACACACTTGCAACAATCTGCCGTACCGCAACACCATCGCGTAACATTGTCGCGTAACATCGTCGCGTACCATCACTCCGCAACACAACTGCGTACCGCAACATCGTCGCGTAACATTTTCTTTGATCCGACGGCAGAAAACCGACAAGCAATGGGACGCTGTTGCGGGGTGATGTTGCGCGTGGATGTTACATGACGATGTTGCGGTACGGCAAATTGTTGCAAGTATGTACGCAGTATTAGGGTCCGCTTTATTACCAACCGAATATCTTGAGAAGAGAAAAGGAAAACTCCGCGACAGAGGCTCTACAAAGAAAATGAAAAACAATTACTAGAAGAAATTGAATGGGACGACTCTAACTTGCTGATGATTATCTACTTAGTAATTTGAGTGCTTACAAGTACATTTCTCACAACCAAGTGAAGACTTCTGTCGACTATTCAGTTGTGATGTCACAAGCTATGAAACCATGTTTGGTTTGTAAAAGCTTTGAATTTGAGGCGAGTTATTAATCGATGAACTCAAGGTTGAAAGCCTAAGACGGTTCTATTGCCCGGACATTTACTGCGAAAACAAATTATAATGGCACGAAAAACAGTGTTTGCATTTGTTATCAACCATTTGTTTTTACCATACCATAAGTGGACAACGCACACAACAATACACAATATTGTGCCAACTTAATGCCGATCTACTATGCATGCATGTTGTATCTACCTGTAATAAAAATAAATCAAAAGAGGCTCGATCAGCTGATTACGATTAACTACACGGGGGTCTTGCAATTGTCATTGTATACTTTGACACTTGAATCACCGAACAAATAATGCTTCTAGGCTTTTATGTATCTGGGGGACTTTTTCAGTCTTACACTGCACTGTATTTTTTGTAGATAATAATGCTTTTTTGCTTTGCTTTTGCTTTTATTGGTTTATAGTTTTAAGGTCATAGATAGCAACGGGCAGATAGCAGCTGTCACATACCTTTCGATTTAAGTACAGCGGACTTTTTTGTCTTTTAGGATGATTTTTTTTTCGGCTAGGCGGTAAAATCTTCTAAAAGACTGGCGACTCATTTCCTCTCAGCTTGAAATGCCTACCGACTAAAAACCGCCTACGGAAGTTCGAGACCTTACGTCTCATGGTTTTATGTACTTTCCTTTTAAGAAATTAGTAGTTTGGAGATGGTTAGACTACGCCTTATAGGCTTGTGCGGTGTTGGTTTTGTTGGTTAGTTGGTTAGTAAGTTAGGGTGCGGCTACTTGGTTTACCGGTCGTTTATAGTTTTCTCTGTCTGGCTCGGCGAGACGGTCCAGATCAGGGTTGGAATGATTTGCTAGTTTTTCTTTGTACTTTGCGGTCAAAATTTCGATGTGTTGACGTATTGGGGTAGTCCTAGGTCTGCCCGAATCTTTCTGTTTTGGACAAACCATGGAGCCCTGTGGAACGACCTCAGAGATTTATTTTGAAAGTTCTCTAGTTTGTTAAGATGACAGTTAGCTGCTGATCCCCATACTGGAGAGGCGTAAGTGAGAATGGGTCTAATGATAGACGTGTAGAGCCGGGTTCTAATTCCAGGTCGACAGACCGCTATTCCGACGCATTATCGGAACGAGAACGTTTTTTTGCCATTTGGGCTTCATCGAAAATGGACTGCACTTGGAGTTTGTACGTGAGTCCTTTGTCAAAATTAACCCGTAGATACTTGGCAGAATTGGAGCACGGTATGGGAACGTCATTAAGAAAGACGTTCTTATGAGGTGTGATTTGTCGCCTTGTAAAGAGTACAGTTTTGCTTTTCTCTGGATTAATAGTGACTTGCCTCTTGTTTAACCATCGTCGGTGGCTTTTTGAAACTTCAAAGTGATTATCTTGAGCGCCCTGGAAGAGTATAGAAGAGCCGTATTGTCAGCGAATTGTGTCATTTTTACGTTATTTCCCGAGGGGTAGTTATCTGATTTCCGAGCTTTAATTTCAGAGTTTTGCTGTCTAAAACTGAGGCTATCAGCCTTACAAGTCGAAGAGGGTAGTTAGCTCTATACAATTTGAAGATAAGTGCCTTGTTCCAGATCTTGTCGAAGGCTTTTTCGACGTTAATAAAGAAAAGATCACAAAGATGATCTTTTTTATTCTAAAACCTTCAACTATAAGGTCTGTTACGCGGTTTAGTTGGTGAACGTTCTAGCGGCTTGTAGTCGTCAGAATCCTTCAACAAGTTTTCAACCACTTGTTTGACTCTTTAGACGTGCTCCGTATCCGCCGTTTTCGAGGGGGAGCATTAGTGTTGCAGGCTACCGGCGAATGCATTGGCTTTTTCCACGATATCGTATTGAAACCCATTTTTGCTGTGGATGGCTGAAAAAGGGGTACGTCTTTTCTGTAACGCTTTGGAGATCTTTCCAGGCTTTTTTTGCTAACAATATATTTTTGTGCAACTTTATAGCCTTTCTAGCTTTGCCGTGGAGCGAGTTTAGGGTTTTGCGATATTGGTGGTTGCGATGCCTCTGCCATTGACGCCTGGCGGCATTTCTTGTGCGGATCAGTGCTATGAGTTAACGTGATAGTCCGAGTGGATTACCTACCCGGACCTGATGGGTCTTAGAAGTCCTTTCCGTGGCTTGGTATATTTGGCGCTTGAAATGTTTGATGGTTCTTTTGATGTCATCAACCATTTGTACTGGGGCAAGCTTGCTAATGCTCTCTTCTAGGGATCTCGAGAAGAGATTTTAATCCGAACTTTTTTTCCTCCTCGGGTAATCGACCTTACTTTCACGTATTCGGGTTTCTCAGAGCTTGATTAGGTTTGTGGCGCGACTTGGACACCAACATAATGTCGAGTTTTCGTTTGATGAAGAACGCATCCACGTCACCTAATTTTTCTGTAACGCCGTTGGCATTTCAGAAGCAAATGCGGCATAATACATCGGGTGTATTATCTATTTTTAAGTATTAAGTTCTTCGAGAGTATTTGCCATGAGCCACAGAGCATGTCAGGATCTATTATTTCGGAGCTTTGGAGCGGATGAACTGGTTACTCATGCGATGGACCTTTGACGGGCAGAATATTAGCGATTCCAACGCCCATCCAAAATCATTTTTAGTGAGGAACTCCGGGACATGCTTGATGACTATTTAAAGGCATTTTTTGTTTTTGGATTGCGCCCACGTGTGGAAGTTTGCTTTGCGAGCATGGAGAACAGCGGTTGCCTTCCTGTTGTCGGCAATGATAGACGGCATCATGCGAATACCCTCGTGGGTGTTTCGTGCCGATAAAATGATAATATTTTTTTTCCTGGACGCTTTTGAGAGATCGGGATACAGTTCCTTGTCGTCTAAGAGGATTGCCGGAGGACGAGATTTAGAATTGTTGGCGGCGGGTTGAGATTCGAGGTGGCAGGCCTAAACTTCACCTTGGTGTGGCCTTTCCTGGCGTTTCCTTTTTTAGCGGGGGCGGCGCTTTTGGTGGCAGAAGTCTTTAGCGCCGATATCCGCTGATGGCTGTTTTGGTTCAGCTGCTGATGGCAGTTGGGGGGTGGCTGATTGCCCTTTAATAAGTTTCAGAGGTGGCAACTCACCCCTGGAATTCTTCCGCTTTTTTCTCCTACCAGCTGGAATTCATCGGCGTCGACGATGGGTCTTCTGGTGTTGGAGTTGGCGGGTGCTGCTGGAGTCTCGATGGTGATTTCCATGACGGCTGGATGTACGGTGGCGGTCTCGGCGGACTGGGTGCTGTAGATGACGACTTCGTCGTCGCTGCAGATCTTGTCCATCAATTTCACTTTGCTTTCAGCTGGTGAAGCGGGGGCGGATAGGGGTGAGGCTATTGCTTCGTTGGAAGAAAATGCGTTATGTTTTTCTTCTTAGATTTGCCTTTCTTCTTGAGGGACTTCTTGGAGGCGGCGTCTTTGTTGATGGTGGCGGAGAGCCACTGAGGCTGTCAGGATTGATGGTAGCGACCTGGTCCGCGTTGATTGCGGTCGTTTCTTGCTGCGCTTAAATCTTCTTCTCGAAGTTTGTTTTTTTAGGATGAAACCTAATCTGCCAAAAACAGTCCATGCTAGTTGAACTCATTGCGTTTTTCTTTGTGCGTTTGGTTTTTTTTTGCTCAGTATACATATTTATTAACTTTTTCTATTATAATGCCACGTTGTTTTATTTAGATTTATTTTTAGTCTTATCTTGTTTGACACTTTGTTTAATTTTTGTAGCATATCTCTGAATCGATCGATGTTAGTACTTATTAAGACTATATCGTCTGCGAATTTTAAGTGGCGTAGATATATGTTGTCGAAATTTATGTTTTTTTCATCCTAACCCAGTTGCTTGAACACTTTTTCTTGTGATAAGGTGAAATGTTGGAAGTGATGGTGTCATCTTGGCCAGCACTTTTGCCTTAATACTGTTGAACGCTTTATGTTAGTCGATTGTGCCAAATCCCTATCGAAACCCTGCTTGCTCTACAGGTTGATACGAATTTAGTTTTGAAACGTGTGGGTTGGTAATAAATTAAGAGCAAACTTATTGGGCAGTAATCCATAATTGTGTTATTATCTTTTTTTGTGTAGCATACTAACTCTATTTTTCCAAGAATTTGGTATTCTTTCTTTGAAGAGGCATTTATTTAGCCATGTTCTTATAGCTTCTAGTAGAGTGTTTTCACTTATTTTAATTATTTTTGATGTTATTTGCTCTTTTTTTGGGGATTTTTGATTATGCTTTACTGATTTTAGATGCCGTTATTTCAGGCAAATCTTTTGAGCCAACATTTAATATATGCTTTGTAGAATCTGCTGGGTCTTGGTGATATTTTCTTTTAATGATATTTTGTTTTCTTTTGAAAACTTGATTTTATAGCTTACATTGCTCTGATATTTTGAGTTTGCACTTTGTTGAAATCTTTGAAGTGTATTGTGTATATTGTATTGAGATTTTTAATTAGGTGTTTTTGGAGAATTGGCGTTAGGAGTTTCTATTCTAAGTCAACCAATTGGTACTTTTATTAATTTTGGATGTGGGTTACAGTGAATGATTTGGCGAAACGAAAAACAAAGATCCTAGGTGGTTGTTTTTATATTATTTCTAGGTGGCTTCTATATTGCTTTGCACTAATTATACTTTATTTTGACTATTATTTTTATCATTTTTTGTTAAGCACTTTTTTTAGCAGGATTATGGTATAATTATATAACGTTTAAAGTCAAGCCTTTGAATTTAAGGAAATTACTTACTGATGTGCTAGAAATAGTTTATTGCCAAAGTTGATGCTTTCGATATAATGCTTAAGTTTTAAACAATGTACTGGCAGATTCACAAAGATAGACATTCTTGAGCAACGTTGAATAAATTAAATGTTAATCACATAGTTTTTGGTATAATGCAATCTTCATTTTCAAAATCAAAGAGCGAATGCTCAAAAATTGTTACCGTGTGTACTATTTGAATCGATCTATATTTGTTGGTTTCTACAATTCAGATGTTTGGAATTTATTATTATTACTCAGTGCAACAATTGAATAATTATTATATATTATAATATTAATTTTATCTTATTATGATTTAAATAATTTTTTTTAAGTATACAAAAAAAATTATAAAATAATAAAAAAATATTTACTTTGAAAATATTTAATTATATTCTTTACAGAAGTATATAAACTTGGTGGATATTACTGTTTAAGGTTTCAGGTAAATTTCAAAATTAAACAAATAACTTAAAAGTTTAAATTAGCCCTCTCTGGGTTTACTTAATTAATTAATTATTCTTAATTAAAATTTTCCTTTAATATTTTTTTACTTAAATAAATAATTGCTACGGTAACATTAAATAAGATGTACAGTTAATAAGAAGCAGCTTAAATGTATACAAAGTGAACATAATATTAACGTCATACATTGAATGGAAATTGCTTTCCAGTGTGGCGCGTATAATTTTCCACGTCTGCAACTAATGCTCCATTTAAGAGCATCAACACCAGCTAGTGTTTCCTATTCGTGTCTTGAGAAACTATTTGTCTCAACGATCTATATAAATATTATTTTAAATCTGATATTTTCATTGAATATTGGTTGTGGTTTTTAGTTTTAAGAACTAAAGTGAGCATTACTTGCAGAAGTAGTAAATATGAATTGCAATACAATATTTTATTTAGTTAATAGAAGAAATATAATACTCTGATGGCGCATACACACCTGCATGCACATGACTCAAACTTATTGTACATATACATTAATATCTGGAGGTAACCTTCAAAACGATTTAATGCATGCTTAAATACCTCGTCAATCGGTTTTTGACGAGTGGCCAATTTTTCATTAAATTCAAGTAATTGCATGGATTTTTTTGCATGTGCATGCCTCCTGACTCACGACATGTACCTACATTCAAATATGAACGCAGTTTTACATCCCTAAAATTGTTAATAAATTCTTTTGAATTTATTGATCGTCAGTAGTTTTATCAATAAAAATAAACTCAACTTTTAATATTATTTATAGAACCCATTCATTCTAAAATTTCATAAAAAATATAACAAAACGTTGATTAAAAATATAAATCAAACATTTCCCTGTTAAAAAACAGATTGAAATACATTATACTATTTACATACAAGCTTCCTGCGAAGTTTTATAGTTAAGCAGCTTAGCATTTTCCATTCATCCCCCAACTGTTTCCACATTTCCTCATAAAATATACCCCCTATTTGTACTCATTCGCTACACACAAAAAGCGGATTTATATCCCTTCAGCTTGTTAACACGTGACGGTCGACACACCCAAAAAAATAACTGAGTAATTTATGAATTTTTAAACTGTGATCGATCATTCGCTTGGTATAATTTTAATTATTTAAAACCAATAAATGTTTTTTTTAACTGATGAGTTTTATAATTTCAAAGTTATTGTAAGTGATGTTTTACAGAGTTTGCTTTTTCTTTTTTGTTCTTTGGTTTAAACGGAGTCTTAATTAAAATGGAAGGTAGAAAAGGGTTCTTAATTATTAATTTGGAAGTACAATCGGCGGATTTTATTTTAATTGAAATGTTTGCGGTTTCAATTAGTTGTTTGTTTTTGTTATAGAAAAGAAACTGCAATTAGTGTTGTATATAAATTATAAAATTCTAATATTTAAATTTCTATTGTGTATAGAAATGAAAAGGAGTGTAGTGCAAATATAATCTTATTGTAGGAGAAACTGAGATTTAATTATTTGTTGTACGTATTGTTGAGAGTGACTATATAAGATAAACGAGACCAAAGTTTAATATTTTATTTACAGGAAAATGTTATAAAGGTTGTTTTTTTTTATCATTATTAAGCTTGAAACTTTCACTTTGTTTAACTTTTTAATATATTTTACTTTAATCGAAAATGATGTTCATAGATTAAAACAATTTATTATTTTTGAAAATTATAAATGAATAAATAAAATAATTTTAATGGTAAAAATATAGTGTGTTAAATATTGTTATTTAAATTTATTTTTTAAACAACTGACGGAACGAACACTCGACCACCACATCGAGCATTTACGTTGTATATTAAATAGTTAAAATATATTTCTCTAATGAATAATGCCGCTTTTTGCTGATTTATTCTAACCATCATTAGCTGCTATTAAACTGTTTTATTACCTTCTTGTGGTTGCCGCTATGATTTGCTCTACTGCTTTCTGTTTTACATTAGCGCGCTACTGCCACAATTTGATTTTTTGTTGCTTTTTTTTAATTAATTAAACCACCACATAATTATTAAATGCATTGCAGTTAGTAGCAATTATAGAATGTATTATAGAACCCTTGGAGATCAAACTGTGGTGCGAGGTAATGGGTTAAGGATGACCCTATCGGTCTTTAGCAAACATTGACTTAATTCACTTGTTTTTTCTATTTTATAAGCTAAAACGGCATTGTCAAGTACTTATTTTTAGCTCGCATTTTGTGATAATGAGCGACGATAGCTTGTTCTTGTGGACACGACTGTTTTGCTTTTTTTTGATTTGTTCTGCTAAGATTTTTACTTAGTTGCTTATGGTACAGTTTAATATAGCTAATTTGTTGTCTAGTTATGTCTAAACTAAGGTTAATGAGGCTGTGTAATTAGCGATAGTAAAGTTTCTTGTTGGAAAAAAATGAACAAGATGTAGATAATGAAGGTTTTTTGGTCAGATTTGTCATTGCTTATATCTTACGTTACGTTTTGGTGAACTATTTTGATGAGAAGACAAATCACAATTGTTTTAGCGGTTGTGGAAAGAATTTTTTATTGTTTCGGATGCATTATTGATGTAAGTGTGCAAAGTTTATTATATTTAGTATCAATGCGACGACTGGTCAAGTCGAGTTTGGATATGTTACGATAACGTTTATGCATCGGAATTTATTGTAGCTGGAGTTTTGTGCATTTTGCATGAATTTTTGATTTATTGTAATTCAGAAGTTACACCATAACACGGATACATGGTATACTATAATACTAATGTATAATTTTTTTGTTAAACACACTTACAAGGTAGTTAACCTTGGCCTATATGTAAACCATCCTATTATATCAATGACCTCGATAACCTCAACGTCAATGTACTTTGTTATACACAATTCAAGACCTACTTTTTCAGTTTATGTGTAAATAATCTAAGATTTTATCAATGCTACTGTACTTTATTACACACACCCTATGGTTGCTTTCAATGAACTGTTTGTTTTAGTATGGAATACTAAGAATTTGTCTGTGTTGTCTTTTAGTTGAGGATTGCGGAGTGCTACGTGAAGTTAACATAGCGTAATGTAGATTTACTGAGTTGGATGTTATTTATCAAATGAGGGTTTTAGGTTGGGATTCAAAGTAGCTTTTGACTTTGCTTTCTTGTTGTAGGCGCTTATTTGCAAAGCAAGTTTTGGCCGCATTGGGACATTTTTTACGAGCTTGTGTAAAGGAGGTTGTGCACTTGTTTTATCAGACTTGTTGTGCAGGATTTGCAAGACCCACTTTATATGCCTCTTGTTGCTTCGCAAGGTGTCCCTTTACATTTCTGTTTTCTACAGCACTATAGAGGAAACAACCGAACACAGCAGGCGCATATATGAATCTTTTGCTTTCCTCAGATTTGGCATGAGACTCTCTAACGACTGGGCCGCCCCATCCCATGTTACTGGACAATGCCACCTCGAGGTATTTGAGCTGCCGCTTGGACCTGACAGTGATAGTTAACTCTACTTGTGGTATTCTTTTTGAGCACAAAAGCACTACAAATCTGTTTTTTTGCTGGGTCAATAGCAGCTCCAGCTCGCTTATTTGAAGCTCTATGAATTGGAGGGCGTGATTGCCTGCTTTTTCCAACTCTTGCTTTAAGCGTTTTGTGACCACCACCACCAGATCGACTACGTACGCTATCACCTTTACGCCACAACGTGGGTCCAGGACCGACTTTTCTTTCTATCCACTCTTGCTCAGCAACAAAACCTTCTTCTAGAAGTAACTGCTAATCAGGTTCAGCAGATAATCTGGAACCCCCCTGCTTTTCAGCGCCTCCAAAATCTTGTGCTGATAGCATTTATCAAGTCTAAGCTGATCAAAACGGACGCTTTCCTGTGCGTATAGCTATTGTTCTGCAGCAACTACAGCCACTTTTACCTCAGCAAACGCGTTTAGAGTTGACGGACTCTTTCTGAACCCGTACTGGCGCTCGCTGAGGGCCACGCCATCTTCTAACATCTCCAAAAGTTTTTCTATTACCAAATGTTTGAAGATTTTCTTCCCCCCCCACGTCCAGAAGGCAAATGGGACGAAACGCTCTAGTCCCTGTACCTTTTTTCTGTTTATTCAGGTACCTTTTTTCTGTTTATTCAGGACCAAGTTTGCTTTCTTCTACACTTTTGGGAAGTTTTCTTCGACCAGGCATCGGTTGTATACTTTAAGCCAGGCCTTAGGGCTCCGTCTGACTAGGGTTTTGACGAGTTCCGTCGGGAACCCATCTGGTACCGGTGCCTTCCCCGGTCTGATCTTTGCAGAAGCTTCCCTTCTGTGAAGAGTCGGAGGCCTCCAGCCTTAACTGGCCACTTGCTGTAGAACCTCCCTACCTGCGTTGGACATACCTCCCACTTCCCACTTTTCCCATTACAATTTTAATACCTCTGTTTCATATGTCTTTGTCAACCTCGTCGACCAGGAGTTTCCATTTTTTTCTCTTGGTCGATTTGATGAGACTTAATAACCTTTTCCTTAACCTCTTGTATCCTCTTTTTTTTTTAATTGCGAATAATTTATTATCTGCGAGTTGTCTTCTTGCTTGATGGCTATGGACGGGTTCAATTTTCTAAACTCTCAAACTTATTTTTTAAAAAATCTGTTGTTACTCTTATCCTAACAGGAGTTGTGGGCTGCTATTTTTAAGCTTGAGCGTTGCTTGGTGATTATTTAATAGTATGTATATCTTAAAAATTAAGACCAATCTATTCGAATTTCTTGGGTCAGTCATAAACAACTTAAATATAAAACGGTCGCTCCGGCAGTTCATGAAACACTGATTTAGAGGTAACTTTGTTTGTGTCAAATTTGGTGCAGTTTATATTACTTTTTCGGTGGCCATTTGTTTGTCTTGTAGTTTGTAAATTTTTGCTAATTTATTTTCTAACTAAAGCGGTGCTGTTACAACAGTTGGTTTAGTTCCGCGCTTTGCAAGAGCTACTTTATCTTTTTTATTGTTTTATAGTTGTTTTACTTGTAGTCTGTAATAAAACAATTTTTTTTTAAATTTTTGGTTGTTACACGTCTGGATAATTTAAAATATTTTAACATTTATGTTCTATTTTCTAAATTTTTTATCAGTTTTTAAATATTATTTACACACATCTATGCATGATACTATGTTTCTGTTAGTTTTATAAAAAGAAACTTTTTTTTGGGTTGTTAGCATATAGCAGTTCAATATGCTCTTGTATGGCTATGCCGCTAGCAATAAACAACATTTTTGGTAACGTTGTTGTTTTTTGCCACTTTTACAACAAATTACAGTAAACATAGACGTTTGATGTAAGTAGATTATTTTAAGTCAAATAATTGCTTCTTAAATGTTTTTCTTGCTTAACTAGGGATTAGTTTAACTATAAATGCTTTGAAACTGGCCTAATTTTGTAAATAATTCTTTTTAATTATTAGAGAACGAATAGTTTTAAACTGAAGTGTCCTGACAACGAACCCATTTGTTAGTCATACAGAAATTTTATTTTATTTTTTATGGATATGTTGTATGTATCTAAATTAGAAGAAAGGGTTACAGATTTTACTTTTTACCTAGACAAGTATTGATCATTTAAAAATAAGATTTTTTTCTTTCTAGAAATGTTTTGATATTATATTTTGAAATTTTTAGGTATTGAGTTTTCCTAAAAGTGTCAGATTTACTCTTACGAGCTTTTACCCACAAAACTCTTATTAATAATAAGTGCTGGAATTTTAGGCATATTCAGCGGCATGTATCTATCTAATCTATTTATTACGGTTTAGAGCACGTAGTTTGCCTGTCATATAGGCGTTGCATAGATTTGTAGAGCTCTGTATCACATCAATGTCGTGGTTACAGACAATAGCTATCTAAGCTAGAAGATTTACTGAAGTTAATAATTTTTTTGTAGTTGTCACTTGCTTCGGCTAAGCGTAGTAACAGTTAATTTTTAACAGATAAAATAGTAGCGTTTTGCGCATAGGAATTTTTTTTGCGAGCGTTGGGAGTGCTCTGGGATGGAGCGGGAGTCTAATTTGGTAAGCTAGTGCTTGGGTTTGGCATTGGTGTAGTTAACGGTTTCTTCTCTGCTCTGCTAGTTTTTTATTTTTTCCGTTTTAGTGTTAGATATTTTCTTTGTTTTTTGTGCTTTGTTTGCTGCCGTTATTACACCTAATTTTGTTAGTTTTATTAGAATTTTTGTAACTTGCATGCGGCGCATGTTGCAACATGGACTTTCTAGGTGTATTTTAAACGGAGCTGGGATGGGCTTTGGCGTACTTAGCACATACGTTAGGTGAGTTACATCTTAATGCCGTGTGAATGATAGCAACAGATATTCTCAGTCCGCATAGCTTGTAAGACACATGAGCTCTTTGTTTTTTTAGCTTTTTGGAAAAGTTTGAATGAGGATCATACTCTAGAGCGATGAACTCTGCTTACACTTCATTAGCCTGGATTCAGTTGGGTATATTCCTGATGACGCTTTAGAGCGTTTTTTTGGAATCACATTGATATGTGTAGTGGTATATATTGTGTACCACACAATATGCACACACGTTGTTGAAATTGGTACGCGATGCTGGGTGCATCCAGATACTATCGATATATAGTATTAAATAGCACTAGCTAGAGCCGCAGTTGTTTGTTTGATTATTTACTATTGACTACGTTTTCGGTGCGATTTTCTAGTTCCGACAACTCTTGAAGTTTATTTTTGTTACGAATTATTATAGGAGGAGGCAGACGTATGACATTCTCAGGAAATTACGAAAAGGTTGGAGGGTTTGTTGGATCGTCATGGCTTTAGTGGACGACCGGGTTGATGACTTTTCAACATTAGTGGCTGATGATATTGATGACGCTGAGGACGTCTGGCGTGAGTCGGTATATGGCTTGTTAGAAGTAGAACTAGAAAAAGTAACTTTATTCGGGTTTTTCTTTATTTTTTTTTACTTTGCCTTTCTCTGGAGAAAGGAGTTCAAGGTGAGACTAACTAAGGGTCTTGCTGGACTTTCATCACTTTCTCATTTTTGGAGGTTAGATGGGGGATCCAGTGGGTTTCTTTAGGATCGCCCGGGGTGGTGGATTTTGTGATTTGGGTTGGTGAGGGTGCTTTGATTGCGTTGGGTGTTTTTATGTTGTTTGCAGAATTCCGTCTTTAGATTCTTTTTAAGACCATTCCGACCGCTAACTTGATTTGTAACATTTTAACAAAAACTGCAACATTGGCTTCATCGCTGTTTCTACATATAATTTGAGAACGATTTATTTTTTTACCAGTACATTCAGAAAGGACCAAACTGTGATATGTCGGAGTATTTTGGTCAAATAATACGTATTCTTATGTATTTTTGAATGTTATTTGCAAATATTATTTGACAAAAAAATTTTTGACATATCATAGTTTAATCTTATCTGAATGTACTGATAAATAAACAAATCGATTATCAAATTATATGTAGAAACAGCAATGAAGCCAAAGTTGCCGTTTGTGTTAAAATACTACAAATTAAGGTAGCGGTCGGTATGGTCTAAACTTGTCAAAACTATTTTTTTTAATCCAGGCGGATCTTCTTGAATGTTTTTTTTTTGGATTGTGCTTCTTTTGTTGTTCACGAGATAATGCGTTCATTTTTCTCTTCTGGATGTCTAAGGTTTTTAAAAGCTTGGTGACTTGGTCGGACAGTTCACATTATTCTTCTAAGCTAATAGAAAACTGAATTAATTAAGACAATCTGTGTCTATTTGTTGGTTGCAATGAAAATTGCATCTATTTGTTCGGATCGCTTCTAATCGGTGGCTTGAGTTGGTTGCTTTCGGTATGGACTTGACAGCTGCTCTATTGGGGCTTTTTCCTTTCTTCTCTGCTACTCTTTCTCTCTGAAATGTTACTTAATTAGAAGAAGAGGGTTACAAATTTAACGTCTTGATAACTAACAATTGAGTGTGTGGGCATGGTACTCAGTTCTTAGATTGAAAGTCAGTAGTTTCAATTGGTGTCTAATCATCTAACTGGTCATCCAGAAATTAATTTTTAGTTTGTTGATTGAGAGCTAATAGTTTTAACTAGTGTGCCCTACTTACCCTCTCGTGTTAGTTAACCAGAAATTAGATTTTTTCTATTTTGGAAATGTTGTTTGTAACTAAATTAAAAGATAGGGTTATAGATTGAACGTTTTGAAAAGAAACAATGGGTGGGTGGGCGCTACTCAGTTCTTTGATTGAGAGCTAATAGTTTCAACTGGTGTGCCCCCTTTCTAGCCAACCAAGTACTGGTTATCTAGAAATATTTAGAAGTTAGTTTTTTTTCTCTAGAAATTTGTTACCAAGTTAGAAGAAAGTATTATAAAAGGTGGAGAAGGATAATGGACATCTAGTTCTTTGATTGAGAGCTAGTAGTTGTAACTTATACGAGTGTTGAAATTAGATTTTTATTTTTTTTAAATGTTATTTGTAACTAACTTACATATTCAATTGCGCGATAACAAACAGTTGATTTGGTTGGCGTTTCTTGACTTTAGGGCCAGAAATTAGTTTTTTTTCTTTTGAAATGTTTTTTGTAATTAAATTACAGATTTTATTTCTTGACAACGAACAGTTAAGCAGATGGGCGGGGCATTTAGTTTGTTGATTGAGTGTCAGTCAGTAGCGACACTGCAGTGTTTTGCTCTGTCACTTTTGCTCCGTTATGTAGTGCTAGGACTTTTACAGAAGTTTTAGATACTGTTTTGTTAAATTACTTTAGTGGGCTTGCTATTTGTATTATATTCCAAATTCCAGTAGTGTTGTAGACCAAATGACATCATTGTTGATGCAATTTTTGTTCTTTGTTACGTATCTTGGTTGCGACTGCTTTGTGCTGTGTTGGAAAAACCTTAAATTGTATTGTGCTTACTTCTTTAGAATTGGGGTAGTTTTATATTATTTTTTAGTTATTTTATATACTGTTGGTGGATGTTTGTATCTGGTATATCTATTTAGTATTGGTATGTGGGATCTCACTCGGGGAGGCGACATGATTATGAATTTTACAAGTGTTTTTCATGGCTAGGTATTTTAAGTCACTAACTAGCAATTCAACGGTTCATTTATTGTCTGCAAATATTCTTACTGGGGCCAGGCTGCCAATGCTCTCATCCAGGGGTTTTGACAAGAGAGTCCAATTCGTATGGGTTAGAAATTCTATTCTTTCCCTGGTTGATTCTCTTCAGTAGAGCTTTAGTAGTTCTGGGTTATGGTCAAAGCTAAGGTTATTGATTGTTACGTTAAGAACAACCATTTGGTGTAATCAGCAGAGCTTCAGAAAATGAATTCATCTGGACCCAACATTTGTAAACTTTTTTGCTCAACATAATCAAGCAAATCTTAACCGTTGGCATTGGTTTGTAAGCTGTTCTACGCTGGGTGCTTTGAGTTAAAATGAAAAGAAGATTTGCGTATGAATATACGCCGTTTTGATACGATTGGTTGGACTGATATATGTAGATGCAATCCTAAGGGTGCTCAGCCTTGAAACTATCACCATAATTGCATTGCAGCGTAAGCGTGTTGCGGGTATTTACTTTGGAGTGGTTTTAAGATCTTTTTGCAAAGATTAGTGTTTTACGTTTTTGGGGTACCACCGTCGTTTCCAACTACGTGAAGATATTTGGGAATTTCAGCTTTTGTGTGGGTTTATGGTTTGACTTAGACACTGGCATAACGTTCATGTTTTGTTTGGTGAAGAACTCTTCTACTTTGCTCATTTTTGCTCTAACAAAATCCCAGTATTATTTATTGTTTTCAAGGTCTAGTAAAGTAAACATGGTTTTCTGTTGAAAACTGTTAAATTTTGAGAGAAAAGAACGGTTATCTTTTTATTTGCAATTGCAGTTTTTGGAGCCGGTGGAGAGACTTTAATAGCAATTTGTGTGTTGTTGCAGTAGTAGATTTGTTGGAACTTCTGATTTAATAAGAAAACGTAGACGGGACCGGGGCCGGCTAGGGCTCGGTTTTTGGTCTGGCGTTTTTGTTACTTTTGCCTTGCAAAACTATCATTTGCCTTGCATTCATTGAAGAACTGTTTCACTGAGTTTTGTCAATTTGAAAAAATATATGTCTTGAAGCTTTCTGTCAAGAAGAAGTTTTGCTTTAGATGTTTATTTTATCTGCAAACTGGACTTAATACTTGGGCCACCTAAAACTTTTTGACTATTTTTTACTACTGGGAGACACATTTACCACTCATTTATTTGGTTTTTAAGCAGGGGTAGTAGAAGTTGAAGTCTCAATAACAGCACAGAATACCTATTAATGAGATTGTAACATGATACACTATCACAGCGCAGTATAAAAATAAGGTACCACTACAAAACCGCCTAGGAATAATATATTAGTATTAGTAGGTCTTTATTTTATTATAGGAACATAAAATGAAAAAGGCAAAGTTTAGCACAATTGCTGGCTGTTCTTTCACTTAATTAACCTTAATTTTACATATTAATTTATTTAATTATATTCAAAATTCTTTCAGAAGTTACTAGTGTTCTTCTATTTTCTCTTAATCGTTATCTTGCTTTTTGACTTGTAATTTTCACGGGGTAAAATATTTGTCAATCTGACTTTTTTGCTCGTAATGCTAGAAACTTAGATTACCAGTGAACCTATAGAGCAGATTTACTTGATTGACTTTTTATTTACTCAAGAGAAGGATTTCAGAAACCGCACGATGACCCAATCCGCTTTGTTGGGGAGTTGGAGAACGTATATACGTTTTAAATGATTTCTAGTTGTAAGGTTTGAACCTTCGATTTAAGGTTCAGCTGTAGGGTGACTGCATCACGCTTCTTCTTTAGTTTGATTAAACTACCAAGCTATTTTGAATTATTCAAACCTCAACAAGCTTTGATTATTCTTGATCAAACATAGCAGATAGTTATGAGAATAATCAAACCAAACATTAGCAGATAGTATTAGATTTTATTTTTTTAATAGAAAAGGGATATAATACTTTAAAAACAAGCGAAGTAAAACACTGTTTATTTATAATTTCAGGAAGATATTAGCAGTTTATGTTGTTTTTTTTTTTTTTTTTCAAAAAATGGATTATTGCAAATATTGAAATATTTTGACTTTTTATTAATAAAAAAATATCCAATTTAGTTCACATTTTGATGAAGATTCATTTTATGAGGCTTTGATATCAAATTATTAAACATACGTTATTTAATATATTTTTTAAAATAATGTATTTTTTATTTCTTTTACAAAGAAAGCAATATCATGAAATATAATTATATCTAAACGAGAAGAATATTGAACATACTAAGTGAAATTATGTATTTTTATCGCCTTGTAAATATTTGCTTTTATTTATATTGCGCGATTTATAAAAATGTATGCTGCATCTCTGCATTTACTCCGTTTATATGTTCTGACAGGCCGAGCTGCGGGTTTTGATTTAATAAGTGATAAAATCTCTTGGGTAAATAAAAAATATATCTGCAGATGGAATCGATATCTCAAAATAAATTGTAACTACCTGTGCAGAATATTGTAAGTTAAATTACATTTTGCAATTACCATTAAAATCAGTAATTTTATCCAGATGGCAAATGGCATTTTCTTATATATTTATTGATTATATGTGTGAACTTTAAAAACGGTAATTGATTCAATAATTAATGAGAGAAATAATGATTATAAGATCAGATTTTTAATTTTTTTAAATTTGGTCTCCGGAGTACCGGTAACAGAATTCGTGGTTATATTAATATTCTCGTTGGCTTATTGTATATTGATTTGTTTATATGTTGAATTACAACTGTTATGTATAAAATTATCTTATTTAATTAGATTACTGTTTGACTCTTAATATGCCATACTTAAATTATTTAAGATTTCTGTACTAGATAAGATACTTTAATGTAAATGAAATTTAAAATAATTTTTATATTTATTGATCTGATGCAACTATTTGTTAGGTAGTTGAATAAATTTATTCATATTGTTCCCATTTTCCATAAGTAAAGTTGACTTCTTGAACAAAGTTCTACTGTTACATATGTAAATATGCGCTTATATTTTAAGCTGGATAAGATCATATGGGAGCTTTTCCGTTTGCTCCCGAATCCTGTTGTTAATATAAAACATATTAACGATCCCGAAACAACAACGGCACACTGAACGTATAATAACAAAATCCTTTAAAACATAGTAAAGATAACGTGTAAAGCTCTTGTACATATCTCACAATGCATGTTTGTGTGAAATTTTACTGCCAACAAAAGATTCGTTATTTAACTCTGAAAGGCGATTTATTAATATTTTCTTTTCATAAAATTGCAGAAAATATTGTTGTGGATGGATAACTAGAATATAAATTATTACTGAAACATAGAGATAAAGATAATGCATTTATTGGATTAATTTTATTTGTTCAGAAGCAAAAAATAGTTTTTAATAAAAATCCAATTGCATCAATTAAATGATATTTTTTTATACTGCTTTAGTTAATAATTTTATGCATAATTTGTAAAGTATATGATATTGGAATAAATAAATACTCAAGTATGCTGCTTACGGCATACTAAAGTATTTATTTAACTGAATACCATATATTATTTTTTATGTTAAAAGTTATATTGTAGTAATTATTGTCTGGGGATTATTTTGATTACAAGGAATCAATTGTTGCACAATTTATCACTATTTATTAAAAATGTTTTTGTTTCTTACTCTGAATAGTTTTTAGCTTGTGTTTTGGATTGTTAAATAATATTTGTCAGAAAAAAATGTTGCTTGTTTTTTTAAACTTTACCTTACGAGCAAGACAAAAGTGCTTTTCTGATCTTGATACTTATAATCTATTGTCTTTATATTAAATTTCTTTTTTTTTGTTGCAGGTAAGCCATACGTTCCTAATTCTATTGCTGCAGGTGTATGCGTAAGTATTTTTGCTGAAGTTGTTAGGATTTTAAGTATTCAGAAAATACCTAATACCAGACTCGGCAGGGAAGTACTTCATATTTGAATGCTGCTTTATTATGTTATGTAAAATGTTACTTTTTTTATTTTTATGTAACTTTTAATAGTCTAATAAAAAAATTTGCATAATATTTTAAAACTGTAAAGCAATAATAACTAAAATTACTTGGCCAATTTTAGTCAAGGGGTGGTTTTTAAAGATACGAGAAACAATGAATGGCTGGACCTACAGTGGTTCAAGGATCACTCTTCTTAAAAATATTTATGTTATTTATAGATGATCTAGTATTTTTGCGAAATATGTCTAACATTAATTGCTGCTACTTAGTTTCTGCTAAAATTCACAAATAATTTTGTTATGGGGGTTGGATGAGCTGGTTGAAGTACTTTACAACTGTTTGCGGTTAATCATACATAGGCCAAAGAGGCTATGCGGGTGTGTATAAAAACCATGAATACATTGTTATTATGGTATAATGGGGATTCTGGCATTATGCTTGAAGAAGATTTTAAATTATTACAGTATTTAATGAATAAATAAAGCACGCGCAATTGTTGGCGAGTCGTAACAGTAGCACTAGATACGCCGAGTTAATTTGTACGGAAAGCAGTGGGGCAAGTGATACGGTTGCATACAATATCAGCTAACAACGGTTTAAAGAAATTAGCGGCAAGCTGCATTGGCCGTTAAAATAAAACTATGTTTCAAATAGTTGATTGGTACTTATCTTTTAAGACAACTACCGGTTATTAGACTGCTTTCATACAATAAACACAAAATCTTTTTCGATGTTATCGTAAAGAATAATTTATACAATATGGAATTTAAGGCTGGTTATTTGCCGAATCTTATAGAAACTTTTTTTTTCTTTTTGGAGTGCTTATTTGTTTTAGATTGTGTGCGAATAGTTTTAATTGAGTGAATCAAGTGTAAGTGATCCAGATTTTTTTTTGCGAATGTCTTTTGTTTAAAAAAATAAAAAAAATAAAGCAAATTGATTTTTTAACTTTGACAAATTGAATTTTGACAACAAACAAATGTGTGGGTGGGCAGTGCATTGAGTAGTAGCTATTCAGAAACTGGATTTTTTTTGTCTGCGAATATTATTTGTTTCTAATTTGAAGAAAGACATTGGCAATTTTAACCTTTTGATAAGAAACAGTGGGTGGGCGGGCGGAGCACTCAGATATTAGATTAAGAGTCTGCAAAATTTAATTGGAATGCTTTGTTTATCCACCCAAGTATTAGTAATTTATAAATTGCATTTTTTTCTCTCGGCAAATGTTATTTAGTAACACTTAATTTATTAATTATGTATCAGTAATTTTAATTGTGCTTTGCCTACTTACCCAATGAGTTAATGATCCAGAAATTGAATTTTTTGCTCTTTACAATTGTCTTTTGTTTTTAATTTAAGAAATTTAAGAAATTTAACCTTCTAATAACAAACAATTGGGTAAGTAGGCGGGGTAATCAATTTATTGATTACTTGTTAGTAGTTTTAATTAGAGTGCTATGCCTACTCTCTTAAGTGTTATTTATTCAGAAATTGTTTTTGCTAATTTCTTCTGGTTTTTAAATTTTAAAAAAGGTTGACAGTCTTTGACAGTTGGGTAGGTGAGCGGGCCACTTAGGAGTTAGGGGTCAGGAGAACCAGAGTTGCAGCCCAGTAGTTATTTTGGATTGCTCATTTACCCAAATATTGGTTACTCAGCAATTAGATGTTTTTTTATTCTGTATATGTGAACTATCATAGAATTGTGTCAGAAAGGTGACAGATAAAATATCTTAATAACAAACAGTTGGGTGGGCGGGCAGGTCATTTAGTTCATTGATTGTAAGCGAGTAGTTTTAATTGAAGCGCTCTGCTTATCTACCTTAGTGTTAGTGATCTAAAAGTAGGAATTTTTGCTCTCTGTGCATGTCATTTGATTCTAAATTGGAGAAAGAGAGTGATAGATTCAACTTTTTGATAACAAACAGTTGGGTTGGTTGACGTGGTACTCAGATCATCAATTATCGCTCTATAGTATTAATCGGTGTGTTTGCCTACACGCCTAAGTGTTAGAATTTATTGCTCTCTGCAAAGGTTATTTGTTTTTAAATTGAAGAAAGAGGATCACAGATTCAACTTCTTGATAACAAATAATTAATTGGGTCAGTAGTTTTAATTAACGTGTTTTTTTCTTCTGCAAATGTTATTTTGACTACCGTCACACTGAAAATGCATCTTGTTGTTGTTGTGAGTAGCTTCTAGCTTCTACTGTGACCCACTTGCCGGTCCAAGTGTTAGTCATCAAAGGTTCAATTGTTCAAAGGATAGGCGGGAACTAAGATTAGATTGTGAGCAAGTAGCTTTGTTTACTGTGTCTTTTTTTGTTTTGGTTTTTTTTTCTGGGATCTTATTGTAGTATACATTGCAGCATATATGTTCATACTTTATTATATGACTCGAGTAGCAGTATAGCAGCTTAGAAGCCGTACTTTTGTGTGTAGTACAAAGGTAATTTAACTTAATCATTTTTGATACTCGGCACGACAAGTTTTACAAATTTACAATCATGTCGTTTGACTTGAAAAACGCATCGTCTTTGTTTTAAAAGTAGTTTTAGCAATGTTTGTTAATTTATTTATACAATGTTGTTATTATATCTAATATCTACAAAAACAACTTTATCCCTTGCGGAGAGGAGAGTATTAAAAAAATACATTAAAATGACTTGAAATGTAGTCATTTGAATATATATTTGGGCTAAGAAACATAAAGTTGTAAGTTATAATAGGCAACATAATAACGGCATCTCTTAAAATTATTCATCCTGTATCTACAATAAATTCAGTTGTGCGAAGATATACATTTGTTTGTTTTGAGTGGAGAGTGAGTCTATGTTTTTTTAATTTTTTAGTAGTAACATCAGAGACCTTGACAACACAAACAATCTATATGATTGATTTACGTTAGGATAGTGTTTGGAGGATTTCCTTTATGTTAGCGATGTTGAGCAAGCAATCTTCTAATATAGACTTTTTTGCTTTGAAAATGGCGGAGAATGCTTGATTGTTTTGTTATCCTAAGTTGGCAAAGGTTTGTAAAGCTTTTGTTACGTTTTGCAGGTTTTTTTTAGACTTCGGTAATAATCGGATATTTTAAGGTTTGGGGCATTTATTGCTTGCTTTGTTAGTCTACAGCCTGAAGTATTGAACGACCGTACTTTTGGTAAAGTAGAACGGTTTTTGGTGCCAGTTGATTGGCTTTGATATTGTCTATCGTGTTTACTTACTGCTAAAGTGAGGGCAAATGACATTCTTATATAGCTATGGTGTAATATTAGGTTTGTTCATAGATAGAATTCAGGTTTTGCTGTTGATTAGAATTTGCAAATTTTTACTAGATAAGTTTTTAGGATATTGATACATATATATTTTGTCACTAGATTCTCGTTTCCGATTTGTAGGAGTTTATCTTTATCTTTTGTTCTGGCTGTTTTTGCATACATTGTAGTATTGTGTCTATTTGCAATATTTACAATAGTGTTTTTAACAATCTCTTATAAAAGACAGCAGTGTTTGCTAGTTTTTTGTGCTGTGTATCAAAATCCAGTTGCATTTAGATGCAATCTTCTCAAGGGGTGCATGCATTTTTGTGCTTTTATGGCTGCAACTAATGTTGTTTGCATGTTGTCTGTTGTACTTAGGCATGTCAACAAGCAACTGATTTAGTTGATTTACAGATTTTTTTTTGGTTTTTTGGACCTTACAATACTCTTCCGTAAGTGAGCAACAGCTGTCATAAGACCCATAATGACAGCTGTGTATAGACATACTATTATCTTTAGAAACAGCTTTCATGTTTTGTTGAAAGCTTGTTAACGCTTTGGTTTTTTGAAAACAATACACTCTTTATAGATTCTTGCCAGGTAAATCAAAATAATGTCTTAGCTTTATTGTAAAAGAGCTGGAAACACTTCATTTACACTTTGTACTATGTCTGGCGAGAAGTTTTTGATAGATAGATAGATAGATAGATAGCCCAGGTTATACGCATCTCTTTTATAAAGTGGTGAGCAGCGCTCATTTTATTATTATTTTAGCCATATTGATTGTCATAGACCACTTTCTTTAACCACGCTATGGATGCATCATTATTATAAGTGATCCTTAGGATTTTCCCTATGGGTGATCACCATTTAAAGATAAGAAATGCTTTTGAATAATTTTTTTTATTGAACTCAGCTTTTTTGTCATTATTCAGGGGGATGGGCCATGCTGTTGCTACGTGGAGGTGAATTTGTGGCCCCTTCTTTGTAGTTTGTTAAATCTTTTTTTATTGGTAAAACCATTTTAGGTTTTGGCATTTTTCTATGTTTGGGTGAGGTCTTAAATGTAGAATAAAACGTTTTTTTTTTGCTGACTTTGTTTTTTAAAACATTCTTTTGCTAAGATTTTACTTTATGAAAGTTAGCTGGGATTGCCAGCTTAATACGTAGTGTTTGTCTTGCCGAAAAAGGGTTTTATATGCGCAGTAGCGATTTTAATTTTAACTAATAAGTTTTGTACCTAAGCACGCTTCTTTACTGCTTGTTTTTGATGTTGCCGACACACTTTGCATTAAACTAAAACAAAGGACTCATTCTGTTGATTGTCCAACAGGTTAACGCAACCGATTGATTGCTGTGGGTTAGGTTTGACTTACTGTTTAAAGAGAAAGCAACTGGAGTATTGCCTCAGAATTGCATCCCTGTGTTGACTCAGCTACTATGTTACCTTAATCTTCTCTTACTTGTTTTTACAGACCTGCAACTGAACTACTACGCTGCAGAGTGGTTGTGAAATTTTGCCCGCTAGTTTGCTTAAGGTTTTGATACGGGAGGCGTCTTTCCTGACAAGAACTACCGACAACTTTTCTTCTTGACATTCTAGTCTTGACTTCTAGTTTTTGCAACTTAGGGATGCACTATTATCAAAGGTAATTTCTCCTGTATGTGACTACTTTCCAAAAGTGGGAGGTAGTTTCTTGGAAGTAAAAAAGGTTTCAGGGAGCTTTTGTGTAAGGTTTTTCTAAATTAGCTTAGCTTGTTTCTTGTAACTTAGAGGATAGGTAATGCTGGTTATAGTTACATGGAGGTGCTTTGTAATAGCTTGTTTAACTTTTTATATCTATAGGAGGTAATTTTAGGTTTCTTTTGCTCTCTTCTTAGATTGTCTATGTGAGCTTTTAGTGAATATCAATTTTTTGCTGTTTTTTTTGCAAAGAGTTTTGCGATCTTCTTTTTTGGATAATGTGAAGAAATACATTGGCAAAAGATGGCAAAAACAGATTAAAATGGAATACATTGGGAGAGACGTACGTCTGGCAGTGGACTTTGAATGACTGGAGAAGAAGATGAAAATGAAGAAGAGGCGGTTATGTAGGAGACTATTAGTATAGGACATATTTAAAGTTAAAACAGTCTACTGTTATATGCAGATCAGATTTGTGCAAACAAGGCAAGTCTCAGGTGGCGGATAGGGAGTTACACACGCGAACTAACATCATTGCACGGTAGCCATTTGCCAGGGTAATGATACTATTATTTTTCTTTAATATTTTTTTTGAATTGTTGTCCGCTTTTTGACAACTTTTTGTTTTTTTTTGTTTACTCTGGTTACCAAGCTATTAGGTAACGAGAGCTTGGTAAACAATATCTTTCTCTTACAGTGGAACTCAACACTTTAAACGTCAATAAGGGTTTGCGACTGTCGAGTAGTCAAAAAACGGGAGTATAGCTGCTATTAGCTTAAAAATGGAATAATGAATAAAAGTTTAGATGAGAATATTACAATGGCAACAATGGGCAGCTCTATGGATTATGGGAAGAGCACACTAAACACTGGCAATGAAAATGGACAAGGAAAAGGGACGATGACTAGGGAGGGCGACTCGATCTGAATCAGAAAGAGATCTGCTGCTGGGGCATAACAGGCAATGGAGCATTGAGAGGTCTCCTAACAGACCAAGTCGGAAAAACTAAAAAGGAGAACAAAGCAGAACCGACAAAACCGCAGAAAGTAAAGGAAAAGGAAAAGAAGGATGCGGAAGAGAAAAAAGACTGAGGGAGTACGACCTCCAAGGAAAACCTGCCGAAAAAAGACGAAACAGCATAGGGACATTGCCATGGAACATAGAGGTGAACATGGCAACTTTTGCAAAATGCGTCAAGAAGGTGTAAAACGAGGTAGGTCAAAACGTTAGGGTGTTCAGATTCTTCCATTTGTTGCTGCTTTGCAAACCAAAAAGCCTGCTGAACAGAACACAAATGAAAATAAAGTAGAAGCTCAAAAAGAAAAACGATGAAATATGGCTCATAAAAGCGGAAATGGAGAAATTGAGAACCACCAATAAAAGGGCTCTTAAAAAAGATAGAAGATATAAGACCTCGGGCAAATAAGGATAATGAACAAAGTTGCGGTTTTTGAAAAACCAGCAGAAAAGAAGTGTAAAAATGGGATGGATGAAAGGCCGGAGGAACTCACGGACTAGCTACGGGAGATAAGGGTGCGAAGGGTCTGAAAAGTATGATTGTGGAGGATGAAAGAAAGCTGCAGAAGAATGCAGAGGAGGCTACAATATGTGAGAGAATGGGTAAGGACGAAGTCCAGGAAGAGTTTTTGAAAGTATATGCGGGAGGCGTGCCCAAAAAAGGCGTATAGACGCACGAGGGTAGTAGTAGGGGTTCTCAAAAAAAGGAGACAACGCTTTTGTCATTGTTGACGTGGGCAACGCGACCGAAAACCCTATCACAAAACTGTACGGGGAAATTACAAAACTGTACGGGGAAGAGGGGGTGGGGGAAAACTTTGACTTTAACATTAGCAGCTTTTTTGAGACGTTGCTATAGTTAGTAGTTAATAAAATCTGCTACATTAGACAAACAATAGGCACGAATGATTTTTTTTTTGCAAACGCAAGATCAAATGTAGAATAAACTTTGGCGACACAAAATAGAAAATGCTCATTTGGTAAGTAAGAATATATTAATTATGAGGCTTAGTTCTATAAAACCAATGGCACAAAAAGCATTTTTTGGAAAATTTTGTTTAAAGTTTTTGCTTTAAATGAGAAGACATAATTGAACTAAGTGAATCTATATTTGTTGAAAGTTTGATCAAAGTTAAGTTTTTTTAGGCTGATATGCCAAAAATCTAATCAATCGGCCAATCTAAAATATTATACACGCCGAAGTATGTATCAAAAAATATATACTTAGTAGATTTGAATAAAAAATACTTTTCTTTGATTATAACTTTTGCATAGCATATAAATATTATTTAGGTTCTACTTTTATTTATTTACATTTTTAATTATCTAAGCTTGAAGAAAAATGTTTTCCTTATAAAACAAATAAATTTGTTTGACATAAAACTATTATTTTTAGTTATTTGTCCGATAGGGGTACAATATTTCATAAAAATTTTAATCGAATTTAATAACATACTCTGGCAAAAACAATGCGAACTACTTTATGTGTGAACTATTTGTAAAAAGCGAATGCGTCAGATGTTGCATACTTGAACTGTCCGGCTTCGTGCCGGTGTCTTAAGCTCAGTGGGGTTTTTATTATATATTGAAAGTGCGTGTATAGTGATCGAAGCTATTATATTATTTATGTGACATGCATAATACGTACATTTGTGTTAATTAATTAAAATTATTTATTTGTTTATAATATTTTATTTTGATGGTTAAGCACATGTTTGTTTATAAATGTTTATGGATGTAATTAAAAGCTGATCGTAATGGACCCATTAGTATTTACAGATATGAAGAGTGTAAACAGAGTGAAGATAGCAAATTAATTAATAACATCCAATAATGCATTTTATTAATTGAATCCTTGTACAATTAATATGATAATTTTACTGCAGGTAATTTAAACATGCTAAAGTAATTATGATTATTTATACAATAATAATTAAGAACAAAATAATTTATTTGTAAAATTAGCTAAATTCAAATTGCGTTGATGTCATGGTTAATTAATTAACGCCAACCATTAAAATTGATTAACTCTCATGGTCAATTAATAAGAAATAATCATCATAAATATATCAAGGAACTAATTAAACGTGAACCATATTCGTTTATTTCATATGCTAGGTTTGTTTTATTTTGTTGTTATAAATTGAAGTAATAACAACTGTCGATTGTAAATCAGGATATAACCAAATCGATTTATCGTATCCATTTGAAATGTATTAAAAAAAGGCTTGGATGTAAAAACCGGAGCCATAAAGCACACCAGCAAAATACAAACAGTTAAAAAATCCAACACAGACTGTAAAATAGATAAGCAATAAATTTAGTACTGGCAAGGAATTTCACATGAATTATGAAATTTAAGCTTGAATTAATTTAATTTTTATAAAGCTTTGTCGACATTGTTTTACACCTTACAGCTTACATTGTGTTTATATCGTTATACATCGGTAAATTAGAAAAGTTTAACTAGTTTCACTATTACTACATTTGTATAATCTTGTTAATTATATATCAAATATTATTAGCTGAATCATTATATAATAATTTAAGCACGTATAACATGTTAATATGTAAATTATTGGTATTCACAGCAGCTTAATTTAAATTCCTCTTAATTGCATAAGTAAGTACATACCAACTTAGTTGGCAATATAATTGGAGTATAATTCAATACCCTACCGGCTACTATTACTCTGTTGGTGTCGGTCTCCTGGGATCTCATAAAGCGGCTATTAACCTGATCATTTATGTGTTATATATTAATTTTTAACTTGTGAATTGTTTTTAGTCACATAAGGAGTAATCATAAAAAATATTAAGTTCTAAGAACAGATGGTACATTTACGACTATGCTATTTAAATTTTTAGCAGATTGCATTTACGTTATATTGTCCGTTTTATGGGGAAATTTAATTTCTTATTGGTCGGCGTACACATTATGTTTTATTGGTTAAAATTTGTCATGCATCGTATCACACGTATGCTTATTTTTTTTAATTGAAAACAAATGCTATATTGTTATGTGGTGTAAAAAAGTTTGATTATTACTTGCAGCGAAAACTATTAAACGAGTAGAGGAGCTCGCTAATTAGAATTATGCAAATTCGTTATTAGCGTCCAATTAAAGCGATTGTTATTTTTTTTTTGTAAAAAGGATGTAATTAGCAGTTAGGGTATTTTATCTATATCTATTCCGATTATCAATGCTTTTTACGTCTCTCAGCATCGGTTTTTTTATTTCTAATACAGTTCAGTATAAGTTGTGTTTTTACATCTACCCTTTCTAAATATTATACGTAAGTAAACTAACTATAATTAAAACATCGGTGAAAATTAATAGAATTAGGGATGAACAATTTCGATTCGGCTGTTCGGTGTTACTGTACCATGAATGTTTTGCGGCGGATAATAATTAATTATCTACCGAACCTTTGCAACCGTCAAGGTATTACCGTATATTGTAATAACATTTGTGTTTGTTTTCTCGTTATATCCTTTATTATTGGTTTAAAAATTAATTAGTTTGAAGATAACATATTAATAATTCATCTACTATTAGCTTATTACATAGATTTTAACAGCAGAGCTAAACGCTATTGAAGTAATAAAGTGATAGTTCAATGTTAGTGCCCCTAGCATATTATGCGAGCAGTCCGCGGTTTGATCCCCAAAATATGACTGAAAATAATAACTTGCTTTTTATCCACCAGGGTGATTCGGAAGTCACCTCATAAGCTGTTGGTCTTATCAAACCTCTTTAAACAAGTCCTAGACTTACTGTGGAGTTGTAAAATAGCCCTAAAAAGCACAATAAATTAAAAAAAAAATAATTTGAGGTAGGATTAATAATAATTAATAAAATCACTCACATGTCCTTGTCATAAAATAGAATACCAAATGTTTTAATTTCTACTGAGTGAAGCTCGTCTTTTTGGGGTTTAGTTTTAGGACGTAGTTGCAGCCAACAAATAGCGAAGATTTTTTTAATCATATCTAACTACTGTACTTAGGTTTCTGCGACTGATTTATTCAGTGATATTTGCACTGCCATTGGACAGTGCTTGTAACACTTATACGTGATAATGATGTGCTTTGAGTTACCTTTGTTGGGATTGCTTGTTTTTTTAAGTTGGTCTAGACTTCTGGACGTAGTAGATTCTGGCGTAGCTTCTACTTTGGATGAATGTTGACTTTAATAGGGGTAAGACCTTTTTGCTACAATTGCGTTTTTTGATTTTTGTAAAGTTAATTTTGGTTTAACTATGTTATGATACTTTTAACGTCTGCAGTAGATGTTTTTTATATGTCTCAGGTTTGAGTTTTGACTGTTGTTAGTCGAAGTCTATTTTAAATTGTTGTTCTTCTTTAAGTGGCATCTCTTTTTAGGAGGTTTGCAATCATCATTGTTATTTTGAGTTTAGAATTGGCATCTTGGAATAGTTTATTGGATGTTGTGTAGAACCATTTTCTTATATTATGCAATCACGAAATTCTATGCCTATGGTGCAATCTCTAATTGTTTTTTATACGTTCAAACACTTTGGTTTTTGACACTTTGTTTGTTTATGATATTTTTAATATGCAGCTATACTATCACATTTCAAAAGCCGCCACTGTTTTTATGTCTATATTTTTTTCTTCTTCTTTTTCTTCTTCTTCTGCTTTTTTTTCTTCTTTTTCTTCTTGGTTATTCTTAGGTAAGCTGTTAGCCTATTGTACTTCAACTCGGTGTTACACTTTTTCTGATATTGATGTCTAGCATTCCCTCCATCTCTTTGGGATCCTGTCTCTTTCTTTTCTTCTTTTTTGTGGTCGGCCAAGGTGTGATCTGCTTTGCTATTCTGTTGTTGCTTTGTTTTTGTTGTGTTTGCTCTGGTTTCTGGAACATATGTTATTATTGGCAGTTTTGTATATCCTTGTTTTGTTGTTAGGTATTTGTTCCTCCATAATAATAATAATAATAATAATTATAATTATAATATTTATTTTCCAACAGAAAATACATTCCAATAACAGGAAAACATCAAACTTAGTAATAATTTTAATACAAGTACTATAAACAGTTAAACAATTAATTTAAAAAATAGGTATATAAAAAAGTAATAACTAACAAAATATAATATTAAAAATAAAATAATAAAAAAAAATAGAACACATAAAAATTTATAATCAATCAACTAGATCTAAAACTGAATTTTTAAATGTTTGCAGTGATTTACAAAATATATCAACACTGTATTGAATATTATGATATGACCTAACCATTCTATACATAGGCGAACTGGAGCAATGAGCTGTATTAGGTGTAGCATAGTAAAATGTTAATGGATTTCGCAAAGCAACACAAGGTACATGTAAACTGAAGTTATCAATAAGTTGAGTATCATATCTAAAATGTATTATTTTATACAAGTTCATCAGTATAACTATAGTATGCCTGCTCTGTATTGATTTCATACTAAATTTAGTTAGTAGTAGGTTATAAGAGTAATGTCTTTCAGGATATGAACCATGTTTGATTTATGTATTTAACATAGTTTGGCGCCCAAATTGCAGAGCAATATTCTAGTTTGCTGATTATGTATGAATTGTACAATAAAATTGTTGTTGATATAGACTTAAAACATTTGGACGTTCTAATAATAAAACCCATTGTTTTAAAACACTGAGCACACACTTTTAAAACATGACTATTAAAACTTAACCTAGAGTCAAATAACACACCAAAATCACGAACTTCATATTAACATTGTAGTTATAGTTAACAAATTGGGCATTCCTTGTATAAGACACGATTCAACATTTATTTACATTTATGTTTAAGCCACACCACTCATACATTTTTAAAAGATTAGCTTGCAGCATATCACAGTCAGTTATATCACGTATTGAGTTAAAAAGCTTGATGTCATCAGCATACATTAAAAATTCACAGTTGAAGATATCACAGATTGGATTAATAAATATAAGAAATATAAGTGGCCTAAGATTAGAACCCTGTGGGACACCACTGTTTGTAGAGTACATCACAGATTGACATCCATAATATTCCACATATTGAGCACGATCACACAAATACGAAGTTATCACTGAAATAATATTACCACTAATGTCAAGTTCTTGAAGTCTATCCAAAAGTATATCATGAGGTATACAATCAATCGCGTTGGACAAGTCAGTGTAGATAACATCTGTCTGTGTTCTGTTTTCCAAATTTTTTGATATTGCTTCACTAATACTTAGTAGGTTTGTAGTAGTTGAGCGCTTTTTCATAAATCCATGCTGGTAAGGCGAAATTATATTTTGAACATGACAATAAATATTCTCCACAATTAAGGATTTAAATACTTTGGAAAAATTACTCAGTACTGCAATAGGCCTGTAGTTAGAAACCTCAGATCGGTTACCTTTTTTAAATGTTGGAATCACCTTAACATTTTTCCAGATCTTAGGGAATATTCCTGTTTTTAATATTAAATTATATAAAAACGTTAAAGGGTGTGCAATAACTTGAGCAATATCTTTAAGAAGAAATTGCGGAATTTGGTCGGCCCCCATTGTATGTTTAGGTTTTAACATAGATAAACTACGCAAAACATCAGTTTCGTCAATAACAAAATTTCCTATGGTATCTAAAACGGTACTACTGTTATTAGAACATCCACGGTCATGATAAACACTACTAAAATGTTTGGCAAAGTTATTTACTATTTCTTGTGATGTAGTAAGAACAATATTGTTATTTGTCATCACTCAGGGATAGTTGTAGTATTTCGTTTATTATAAATAAAAGTCCAAAATTTCTTAGGATCATTTTTAATGTTAGTTTCAGAAGTTCGAATAAAATTAGAATACAAAGCATGTATTTTTGGTTTTAAGTTTTGTTTTACTCTTTTAAGTTCCACGCTAGCAATACCATGTTTCGATTTTTTGTGTCGTTTGATAATGCGGTTTTTTTCTTTAATCAAGGAAATTATTTCTGAAGTAAACCATTTTGGATACTTTTGAGTTCTATGACGCACTTTATGTTTAGGTACGTGTTCTTCTAAAATTGAGTAAATTTTAGTATACAATATGTCACAGGCATCATTAACGTTTACACAATTAAATAACGGGTCCCATTTTACACTACAAAAAGCGGCATAAAGAAGTCTAAAATTGGCTTTCTTAAAATTAAATGTAGTTCTAGGAGTATCACAGGTAAATTTTTGATCAGATGTATCACAGATGTTAAAAGTAATATCCAACGGCGGATGATATGGATCCGGATTTACAAGATGGTCTTCTGCTAAATGTATACTGCAGCTAATATCAGGTGATGTAAAAACAAGATCATGTAGCCGATTCATATTATTAACAATATGGTTGTATTGTCGAAGTTGGCGAATGTTCATATTGATAAGAGATTGATGAGTTGGAGATGAACCGCCTGTTTCTATAAACTTTTTAAAATAAGGTTGATTGAAGTCACTACATATAAACAAACTACTGGTTTCTTGAAAAAAGCAATCTATGTATTTATAAGAAGTATTGTACTTTTCCAACTTTGTTCCAGGTGGGATGTATACGTATATTAACGTAAACGATTTATTATTTAAAAATATTTCGGCAACTGCTACATCAATATTCTCACATGGTGATACATATGCAATGTCTCTACTTTTTAAAGTAACGTTAATAGCAATTAATGCACCACCACATTTTTTTTATTTTTATGTCACCTCGGACTACATAACATTTATTTGAAAATAACTCTTGATTATTAAATCTCGGTTTAATTCCAGTTTTCGTTAATGCTACACATTCAACATCTTTAGAATGGACTGCGTTGTAGAATTCATGAGTTTTGCCGAAATCTACAACTTTAGGTATATTACGGTTATATTTTATAGTATAACCTGTCTCACCACTAGCGATGCGTCTTGCTAATTCTTCTCTAAGCTGTTTTATATATTGCCGTTGATTAAGTGTATCATCAGATTTGACACGTAAATGTTGACTTAACTTAATTTTATTTTTTAATACAGACTTTACTGTAATAATTGAATGTAAAATAATTTTTAATGCTTTCCAAGTCTATGAATATTTTTTATATTGATATTAGGATAAATTTTATTAATTCAACTTTTACATTATTAAAATCTTCTAAGTTGTTACCAGTTTCAGGAAAGTTAAATAATATTATATTATTTTTACGTTCTTTTCTATCGGAAATTTCATATAACAATTCCGACGTACTGGAAGGTGGAGATGGGGTATTAGTGAGTTACTAGTTTCAGAATTATTATTATATTTGTTAGTTGTTAAAACGCGCAAATCTGCTTTTAACTTTTCATTGTCTTCTTTAACATTGACCAAACTGTTTAAGAGAGTCCGAAGTTCTTTGTTCTCGGTATGAGATTCTTCAAGTTGAGCTGTTAACAGAGTAACTGATTTTTGAAGTTCTTGTATTAAATTATATAGGGTCTCTTGATGTGTCACGTTTAACACATTATTGCTTGTTTTATTTGCCTGAGAATCTGCCATAGTGTTAGACAACTTAGAATTTGAACTTAAATTTAAACAATTGTGTTTGCCACTAGCTGTACCAATGCATCTGGGGTGAACATAAAATCCACAATTTTCACAAGTGGTCTTTCTATTGACAAGGTAACCACATCCACCTACACATATATAATCAATAAGATGTTTTTTTACAGGACTCATTTCGATAATAATTTGACAGGGACACACGCTTCACACCAAAGTGCCCTTTATGGTGACTTACATTAAATACAAACAATGATATGGGCAGCGGATAAGGTAAAATACACAAGAGAACAAAGGTGTAAATTTAAAATAGAGCCAATAAACTATAATTAAAATAATAATATAATAATATATTAAACTATATTAGATTGAGTTTAAAATTAAAATTAAAATTAAAAATCGTAATAAATTAAATGAATAAAATAATTTAAAATAATAAATTCATTGTAAATAATAATAATAATATAGACTAAAAAGAAAAGTTCCCGAAACTGAGAATCGAACTCACTTCTCACTGAACTTACGCCGGGGTTATAACCATTAGGTCCACTGGGCCCTGCAATAGACATAAAATCATAAAATACATACAACTAATCTATGTAAATACTATAACTTTTAATTATAAATGTAAACAATAGCAATTACTTTTGAGGTTAAATAAAGTTTGGCAATTACATATCAAAATGTTTTACATACGGCAATGTTTTAAACAAAACTTTTCACTGTAGCACTATATTACTAAACAATGCACCAAACCAAGCCGTTATTTATAAGACAAATTGCAAAATAAACGATTGATATAATTTACAGTCATGCATCATGGCGGCATGCAAACTCTACTAGGTATTTGAGGCGTCTTTTATTAATCTGGGCCCTAACTTCTTCATTTATGTTACTTTTGCTTCTTATTTTTATGCTTAAGTATTATTTTTTTTTACTTGTTGTATTATTTTATCTTCTATAACTGGCTTGCATCTGACAGGTTCCTTGGGTATTGTCATACATTTTGTCTTTTCTGTATTTAAAAGTCTTTGCAGCTTATCTTCACTGTTTGCAAGGATTACAGCATCATCTGCAAAGCATATCACATTCACGACGATATTTGTCATTTTGGATCCGTGTTGATTGGTATTTGTTTTGTTGTTTTGGATTTGAATCTACTGCCAGTTGTACAGTTGATGTTTAGATTTTTAACTATTTTTATGGTTTTTTGTGGTGTGTTTTTTCTTTTTATTATTTTAATTATGTTGTTTAATTTTATCTGGTCGAATGCTTTGGTTAGGTCTACAAAGCACTTGTATAGCGGTACAATATATTTTTTGCTTTTTCTGCAAGTTGTCTGATGATAAAGATTGCGTCTGTTGTGGATCTATTTTGTCTGAAACTTTGATGTTCTTTATTAAGCGGGATGATCTGATTAAGTTTTCCGTGTATGATCTTTGTGAACAGTTTGACTGTGCTATTTAGTAGGGTTATCCCACGATAGTTTTATTGGTTGCTTTCTGTCTTCTTTTTTGAAGACGGGTATAGTTAGTATAGTATAGTTGCTTGATTTTTATTTTAAAGGTATATATTCTGTATTAATTATGCTTTGTAAAGCTATAACAATTTTTGTTATATAGTCTGATCTAGCGGCTTTATTGTTTTTCGGATTTTTATTGCTTCTGCTAATTCTTCTTTTCTTATGTGATTTCCTCTATGTTTTGTCTGTTTGTATCTTTTATGTCATTTGCAGCATTTTAATTTATTTGGCTGCGCGGTTTTTAAAGTGTTGTTGCTATTTATTTAGTGGTATTTTGTTTGTTTGTATTGTGTTTTTTATTTTTATTTTGTTGTTTCTTAGTGTCGCCCATTTATTTTTGTTCACCATATGGAACGTTTTCCAATTCTTTTGACTATTGTTTCTAATAATTCTGTTTTATTTGTCCGATTTTTGCGTGTATTGCGTTGCCGGACCTAAGTTCTTCAGTTTTCAGGGGTCTTATTTTGTAAGAATTTAAGGTACTTTTTTTCTTTGGCTATTTCTTCCACTTTTGGTATAAACCAGGGTGTTTTTTAGTTTTTACAATCTACGTTTACTTTTCTATGTCCTATTGCCTCTTCTGTCGCGTCTAAGAAGTCTTTTGAAAGATTTCCACTGTATGTTGATTGTAGTTCTGTTGTGTATTTTGTTGCAGTTTTTCTGTAAGTTGGCGTATATATAGTTCTTTTGTGCTTTTATTTGTGAAAGATTCGATGTTAAATTTCTTGACTTTTAGAAGTTAAGGTTTCTTTGTTGCAGACATTTGAAATCTGATTTTGCATAGGACTAAGCTATGGTCGCTGCTTATATCGGCTGAGTTTAGTTTTCTTACCTCAAGTATTTGCTTGGGGTGAAATGCTTTGTTTGTGATTATATGTTCTATCACTGATTCTTGTTCTCTGCTGTTTTGTTGATTCGTTGTGTGTTTACCGCACAGAACGTTACCAGTAGATTACCATTATCGTTTTTAAAGCTTTCATAGTATTTTTGCATAGTGGATGGTACAATGCTGTTTCCTATTTTTGCATTATAATTTCTTAATATGATCTGTCTTTGTTTGTCTTTGTAGTACCTGGAGCATATACGCTTATCAGGTGCATTGCTGAGTCACATGTAAGTATGATGTGCAGGATTCTTTCGTTACTGTATCTGATATATTCTATGTAGTTCTCGAGTATCTTGTGAAGTAGTATTCTAACCTCTGATTATGCTCAATTTTCTTTTGGTATTTCACTATAGATGTATATATGCAATGTTAAATAATTTTTTACAATCCCTTTTCTTTTTTATTTGTTTCTGATGTGTGACTGCACATATCTGAATATTTTTTTCTTTAAGTTCTTGAATTATTTCTTGATTCTTTCTAGACGAGGATATTATATTCCATGAGCAAATTCTGAGAATGTTTTTGTTTCTTAGTTCTTTTTTTCCGTTTTCTTGCGTATATTGTCTTATTGTTTATCCGTCCGGACTCCGAGTTTTTCTGTTGGTTCCTGTGAGCGTTATCTAATTTTTTACTGAAGGTAAGGTGCTGGTACGCAAATCTAATTTGGTCTACCGATTACATAGAAATGTACGCATTTTGAAGAGTGTATTTTTACCCATTTCTACTAATTTTGGTTGTTTGCTAAATGTTTTTGGTAATCTAAGTACTGCGATATTTGTATTTTGTTTGGTTTTTAAATTAACTTGTTGTCAATGTGTAAGTTCTGCATTGTAAGTTTGTACTGTCTTATTTTTTTTTAATTCTGTAGATAAATAACATATAATGACATTATCATTTACATACTTCAGATTATTAATCGTTATGATTATTTACTATATCTTTAGTTTTTTTTTTGTGTAGAACTTCTTTGCAAATTGTCTCGGAATACATCTTAAATGGCTAGTGGGTAATATACATTCTTGTCTTCTACTTGAACGGTGGTTGTTACTCAGCTACAATAAGCGTCAAGCAATTTACACATGGCTAGTTGCTACGTTTTTAGCACCAACTCAATAGTAATTAGATTAGCTTTGTAGTAGCAGTGATTATCACTAACATAACCGGTTTTTTTTACACAGTCAGCAACACTCATTTTTTGCATTAGTGTACAAGCAGGCCCGAGACGTTGTTTAGAAAGAAATAGTATAAAATACACGCAATTTTTAAGTCTAGGTTTTTTTTTCAATATTTAGCGGGGAGGGGGGGGGGGCTACTAATCCTAGGTATGCTTTTTCTTGGATTTTTGCAGCAACTTAAGGATTGAAATATTTTGATTACTTGGTTGCCAGAATCTATTCTTTTTCCTATTTTTTTATTGTTTTTTTCGTTGTACATTAGTATTTATTTTGTAAGCACGTTCTATAGTCAGCAGATATAGCGGAATTGTTGCAGGAATTGAAGTGACTACATTTTTTTACTCTGACTGCTGATATTAGGCATAAGTTTCTGTCTGTTTTTCTCGATGCGTTAACGATTTTGGATGTTGATTTTATGATTGATTCTGAAAGGGTTTGAGTTTACACTTTTCTAGTCTACTACAATTACTGTTTTTGTTTTCTGCGCGGCATGTTGCAGGCTTTTGTTTCATATTTATTTTATTATGTAGTCATTATTTGTACTTCTTTACTGTGTTCTGCGGGACTTAGACGGATTAGTATGTTACGGTTTTTTGAGTATTCTATGCATCACTTGTTAGCTTTTTCTGGCCCCTAAACTTGCTAGTTTTTGAAGTTTTTAATGTGGAGCACCCTTTTTGGTCTAACCAAAGCATGTACTTTATTTTACAAACATATTTATGCTATTTTTGATAAATCGGTGCCGACATATTGTAAACGTAATTTGAATCAATCTCCTCCATGGTTTACTACTGAAATAAAACGTAATATTAAAATAAAACTCTATTATCACCGCAAGTGGAAATCGACGGCTTTGCAGTGCTTTTATATTGATTTTAAAAGAATGAGATCCTTAACAAAACATTAAATTTCTGAGGCTTATAAAGCATATATGAATAATATAGAAGCTAACCTTAAAAAAAAATCCTAAAGATCTATGGAGTTTTGTTCGACAAAGGAAAGGTACTACCAGAATTCCTGGTCAGCTACATTGGGACAATATTAGCTATTCTTCATTCATCATTTTCTCTAGCGTGTACTTGCCCAAAAATCCTACAACAATAAACGAATCATGTAATAACCGTGAATTGCTTTTCATGCCTACTATTACTGACTTGGATGTTGTTAGTAGTATTAACCGTTTAAAAAATTCTGCAATTTCTGGTGACGATCGCATTCCTAGTTTTTTACTTAAAGACTGCAAATATGTGTTCTCAAAACCATTGACAAGCATTTATAACTTATCAGTTCATACTTCCACTTTTCCTGAGGTGTGGAAACGTGCGGCAATCTGCCCGGTTTTTAAAAAAGGTGATCAAATTTTGCTAAAGTCTTTGAACAAACAATTTATTTTATAATTTATAACCATACGCATGTCTATATTTCTCCTAACCAACATGGTTTTTTGTCAGGTCGATCAACAACCACAAATTTAGCTATCATTACGCAGCATTTAAGCGAATCTTTAGATAATCGAAACCAAACCGATGTCATTTACACTGATTTTTCGCGTGCTTTTGATTCAATTGATCATCACATATTACTTCATAAACTAAGTTCATTTGGCTTCACTAATAACATGTTAAAGTTTGTATCGTCTTACCTTGATAATAGAGTTAATTATGTCAACTACAATGGTTTTAAATCTAAGGAATTTATATCAAGCTCTGGTGTTCCTCAAGGTTCAAATTTAGGTCCGTTATTTTTTAATCTGTTTATTAATGATTTAATAACGTCTATCTCGTGTCCTGTCTTAGCTTATGCGGATGACATTAAATTATATTTTACAATCCGTACACCTGTTGATTGTTCTATACTGCAACATAATGTTGATGCAATTATTTGATGGTGTGGCTTAAATAAATTAAGTTTAAACGTAAATAAATGTAATGTTGTCACGTTCACCCGTAAACATTTTCCGTTGATTCACAACTATTGTATAAATGAAACTTTGATAAATCGTAAATCTGAAGTTAAAGATCTTGGAGTTCTGTTTGATTCTCAGCTTTCTTTTACAAACCATATTAATAGTTTATCTGCTGCTGCTTTTAAGTTATTAGGCTTTCTCATGCGCACATCGAAATATTTCATCGATCTTAATTTGTTGAAAACGTTGTATTTTGCTCTTGTTCGTAGTAAGTTAGAATATGCTTCTGTAATATGGTACCCATATTACATAAATGTTTCATTAAGAGTTGAACGCGTCCAAAAACGGTTTCTGAAATTTTTATCATTTAAAATAGATGGTACGTATCCAGACAGATCCTACGACTATTATAGCCTGTTAATTAAACATAATTTTTCATCACTATCTGAGCGTAGAGAAAACTGCAGCGCTTTATTTGCCTATAAATTGGTTAATAACTTAATTGATTCTCCAGATTTATTATCATGTTTTCGTTTTAATGTTCCTCGTTTGTCGTCTCGTTATACGGACACCTTCTTTATATCTACCTCTAATACAAACATATTACTTAAGTCACCGGTCATGCACATGAGTCGAAATGCTAATAAATTATTTCATGATGTTTTTACAAGTGTTTAGTGATTGTGTACTGTTTTTGATTTTGTTATTGTAACTGGTATACGACCATAATTTGTTTTTTGTTGTTTATTTTATTGTATTTTTGATTACATTGTTTAATTTCTTTGTATTTCTAATAGTTTAGTTACGTTTCACTGTTGTATGTATATATAAATTTACTTATTTTTTTTTAATTTACATTTTATGTATGAATTTAAATATTTTGTTATTTTTTAGTTATGCTACTTTAGTTTATTTTATGTTATCCTGTATTGGTTCTTCCGTTGGGTAATAAAGATTATTATTATTATTATTATTATTATTATTATTATTATTATTATTATTATTATTATTATTATTATTATTATTATTATTATTATTATTATTATTATTATTATTATTATTATTATTATTATTATTATTATTATTATTATTATTATTATTATTATTATTATTATTATTATTATTATTATTATTATTATTATTATTATTATTATTATTATTATTATTATTATTATTATTATTATTATTATTATTATTATTATTATTATTATTATTATTATTATTATTATTATTATTATTATTATTATTATTATTATTATTATTATTATTATTATTATTATTATTATTATTATTATTATTATTATTATTATTATTATTATTATTATTATTATTATTATTATTATTATTATTATTATTATTATTATTATTATTATTATTATTATTATTATTATTATTATTATTATTATTATTATTATTATTATTATTATTATTATTATTATTATTATTATTATTATTATTATTATTATTATTATTATTATTATTATTATTATTATTATTATTATTATTATTATTATTATTATTATTATTATTATTATTATTATTATTATTATTATTATTATTATTATTATTATTATTATTATTATTATTATTATTATTATTATTATTATTATTATTATTATTATTATTATTATTATTATTATTATTATTATTATTATTATTATTATTATTATTATTATTATTATTATTATTATTATTATTATTATTATTATTATTATTATTATTATTATTATTATTATTATTATTATTATTATTATTATTATTATTATTATTATTATTATTATTATTATTATTATTATTATTATTATTATTATTATTATTATTATTATTATTATTATTATTATTATTATTATTATTATTATTATTATTATTATTATTATTATTATTATTATTATTATTATTATTATTATTATTATTATTATTATTATTATTATTATTATTATTATTATTATTATTATTATTATTATTATTATTATTATTATTATTATTATTATTATTATTATTATTATTATTATTATTATTATTATTATTATTATTATTATTATTATTATTATTATTATTATTATTATTATTATTATTATTATTATTATTATTATTATTATTATTATTATTATTATTATTATTATTATTATTATTATTATTATTATTATTATTATTATTATTATTATTATTATTATTATTATTATTATTATTATTATTATTATTATTATTATTATTATTATTATTATTATTATTATTATTATTATTATTATTATTATTATTATTATTATTATTATTATTATTATTATTATTATTATTATTATTATTATTATTATTATTATTATTATTATTATTATTATTATTATTATTATTATTATTATTATTATTATTATTATTATTATTATTATTATTATTAACCAAACCTAACCTAACCTAACCACGCCATTTTCCTATTGCAGTTTATCTAAAAGTTTTCTGTTTATTATCTATTCATATAGCTTATTGTTTTTAAAAGGCACAATTGCCTATATGATTTTAATGTTTTTGTTTTACAAGTGTTGCAATTTACTATTTTTTGGAAATGTAATAGTTTTTTTCAGCCGCTTATTAAAAGGCAATACTAAGTCATCCAATATATTTACTGAAAATGAGACTAAGCCCATCATCGTGAAACGGCAGCGTTCTTAGAAAATTTATCCACATTATCGGAACCCTGGGAACAGTTACGGTTCTAATAAAGGAGGAGGTAACTTTGGTTTGGCATCCTTGATTCTCCTGGTTGCTAACTACGTTTGTCTTTTTGACTTGATAAATAGTTCTCTTGGTCTAAAAAACATGTTGTGATTGATTGTAACCGCTCCTAATAGGATTGCTTAAATTAGGCAAGCGTTATATGCATGTATATTTTGACGGAAAACTTTTGAGTTTAGAACAATGCCGAGCAAGCTCTCGCTAACGAATAATCCGGACATATCTTCTACTGCATACTTGTTTACTGCCACACGGCTTCTGGTATACCATAGTCTATGAGATAGCGTTTGATTTCATAGAGATCTGGGCAGTATTAAATGCGCTTAGTAACATCAGAGTGGATCATAGGTACACCAAATTGATAGAGAACATATATAGTGCTCACGGACCTCAATGAAAAATCTAAAGAGGTGGGGCTAAAAATAAATTGCTGCAAAACAAAAATAATGACACCATGTGAAATTAACATCCAAATATACTTTGAAAACACCCTAATAGATTAAGTAGAGTCCTACATATATCTACAACATGATTGCTGATCTCGACAGGAGAATCAGATAATGTGTACTGCCTGTTCTTACATATGGCACGGAAACGTGGGCACTGAACAACGGAATTGTAAATAAAATGCGAGTAGCCCAACGGGCCATGGAGTGACGTATGCTAGGAGTCACTCTTTGGGACAGGATTAGAAACGAAGAAATAAGAAGAAGATTGAAGGTAGTCGATGTGGTGGAAAGAACGGCAAAGCTAAAGTGGAGCTGGGCCGGCCACATCGCATGACTAGAAGACAATAGATGGACATCAAAACTTATATCCTGGAGACCTCGACCCCATCGGCGACCGATTGGACGCTCCCAAACGAGTTGGACGTATGACATAAAAAGACAGACAGATACAAACTGGATAGAAACTGCCAAAGATTGTGACAGGTGGAAGATAATGGGAGAGGCCTATGTCCGACGTTGGACGTGCAAGAAGAAGGACAGAAGAAGATGACGGAGTTTTCTTAGATGAAGTACTCAAATAACTTGAAGAAAGTTTTGAAGGTTTTACTTTGAAGGGAATGTCTTTGAGCAATGTAAAAACTATCTGATTATCTTGAACATTGCGTCTATTTAGTCTTCCAGATACACTAACTAAATTTTGGTAATTAAAATCGTTTAGGTTAGGTTAGGTTAGGTTGTGTGTGTTATTGGAATTACTTGTCCTGTCTGACAGTTTGTTTACATTTTGGTATATTTGCTATCGAGATGACGCGTGTTTTTGAAGTTAAGTTTAGTTCCGTTTTTGATTTTATGAGGTTGTCTAATATTATGACAGAAATAGTAACGTGGTGGTAGTAGTAAATACTTTATTTTTAGTAGTTTAAACGTATGTGAGTAGTAATGCGAATTTATATATGGTAGGACAGATGACACAGACTTTGGTACAGGTTTCAAAAACATTGAAGATTGACTGGGAGAAGATTGGTAAAGCAACTCTTAAATTATTGATTTTTTTGTTTTGGGACTACGGCGTAGTTGCTTGGATTGGGTTTGTGTGTCTTTAGATTTTGCTATAAGATTAGTTGGTTGGTTCTGGTATCATTACCGGTTTTAATAGGTTTAGTGGAATTTTAGGCATAGCTGATTGTAGCTGATTTTGCGCCAGATTTTGGCAATATTTTTTGTGTGGCAAAGTGACTTCAACTATTATCGAAATAGATGCTTTTGACTGAAAATTTTAAGAAATTAGTCTAATATATGATTAGTGTTTATTTAACTATAATTATATTTAATCTGAGAGTGTGGGTGGAGCACATACTATACCTTGTCAGTATCTTCAGTGCCTCTTTTTCAGGTACATATTCAAAAGCAGCTTGTGCTGTAGTAACACAAACGTAAGCTTTGAAATATCGATCTTTGCAACTGAAAAAAAAAATTAAGGTTGGTTTGTTATCATTTTATAGATTCTTTCTCGAAGTAACAAAAGTAAACTTATTTTGGGCGTACGTTGTACGTATTTGGTCTTGTTCTTGCTTTATGTTATTAAGATTGTAGCTGCGGACTATTTTATATTTTATATTAGGGTTTGACTTTAGTTTTCAGGTTTCTGTTTTTTGTATCATATATGGTAATGACAATTTTATTCGAAGTTTGTTTTTTATAAACTATTGTGCTGCTTTGTTTTGCCTAAGGTAGTTTGCTTTACATGTTTGATTGTTTAGCTACTGGGTTTTTATTTTTTTATGAATTTTGGTACTTCTTTTGTTTGTTTTTGGCATATAGGAGTAGTTTTTTTGTTGTTGCAACTTTCTCTAGTGGTTTGAGAAATTATTGTAGAAATGTTTTAGCCTGGACGCATTTGTTTTTAGCGGCATCTGGCAACTTATTTGCTTTTGTCCAGACACGTATTTTATCACGAACATTGATTTGATTGTTTTAGCTGTTGTTATATATTTGGATGAATTCCATCGCGCAACACTTTTTTGGAACATATACGAAAAGCGATTGTTAATGGTGCGCTACATGGGTACATATTTTAAAACTACGTAGCTACCTGTCGGTGGCTGGAGAAGTGTAAGGTGTATAGCAAGTTTTCTTATATTTATTTTTCTGTGTCCCTTAAGTATTAAAAATATATTTTGAAATAAACGATTATGTCGTTCAGATAGACTAAGGCTAAGACTAAATGAAGAGACTTGTTAGGAAATGTAACTGAGGTCTAATGCAGTGATAAACTAAGTTTTTTACCACAAATTCTTTATTGGCATAAATATATATTATTAAAAAATACATATCAATACAAACAAAAGTTCACGATTCGAGTTTAAGACTTGAGTTTTGACTTTTATAGCTTATTGTCAATATAGAAATGTATAAATGTACTTTTTCTTTAGTTTATTCGCACTTGACAATGTCTTTTAAAAGTCGAACCTCGAGTTGTGAACTCGAATCGTGAACTTTTGTTTGTATTGATATCTATTCTTTAGTAATATATATTTATATCAATAAAGTTTTTGTTGTAAAAAACTTAAATTTTATTGTTTTATTTTATTATTATCTCATGTCAATTTGTCAATAATTATATATCTTGAAGACAATTTTTACCTGACATATAGCAGTCAAATATTGAGAGACGATCGCTTTGTGTTGACATTGGGTGTGTACAGGATGATTGAGAGCGCTTGCTGCTGATTGGTTTTGCTTTTCAAATTCTTAGCTAAGAACCAATCAGAAGGTTTCTACTACTAATGAGCGGAAACCGCTCCAAATGCAGCTGTCTTCTTGTAAGCACACAATGCACAACAGTCATACTTTTTAGTTTGTTTATATATAATATAATATGATAAGACTTTTATAGGAATGTACTAACATGAGCGCCTCAGAAAGGCTGCGAACACAACGGAAACTTTTGCTCCGACTGTAGCACTGAACTTATGCTATTGCTTAGCTTTTGGATTCTGGAACACTGGAACGTTTGCAGATTGGAGCGATAAGCGGGAGTACCAAGCTGGAATTGAAGCTTTAGTGTTTTAAAGTTGGAGAGCTGAGCGATGAGCGAAGGTTATAATTCTGTTGCTTTGCGATTCATTTTTAAAAAGTCTTTGTATCATTTTAGTGTTAGGAGTGTTCCATTTAGATATTGTTTTGAGATCTTTGTTTATAGATGCTACAGATTCAAACATAGAAATTTCAAGTCTGCTATATTTGTTCAAATGGAAAGTATGAAGTATGAAGTATGAAGGTTGCTATTCTCTGCAAAACTGAATAGTTCTTTTAGTTATTTGAAGAAGTTCATTGATGTAAATCAAAAATAAAGTTGGCGAAAGAGCAGAATCTCGAGGAACACTGGCGTTTATGATTTTAGGGTCAGAGTTAAAACCATCAATTTTAACTATAATTTTTCTATTGTCAAAAAAACTATTGATGAGATTTACATTTTGTTTATCAAGACCTATACAATGGAGCTTGTTGGCAAGATTGGGATGCCATACCATATCAAACGCTTTGGAAATGTCTGGAGCTACTGCAAAATTTTCTTTTTGTTTGTCTAAAGTAGAATTCTATTTGTGACTAACATAAGGCATAAGATCTGTTGTCGACCGAAAATTAATATATTTTTTAAATTTTTTGTCAGATTTGACAATAATGCAATTGGTCTATAATTTGAAGAGTTAGACTTGTCTCTCTTTTTAGAAATAGGTTGAACATTTGCAATTTTTTAACAATTTGGGAATGTTTCATTTTTGTATTATAAGGTAAATATTTTGGTCAAAATGGCTTTCATGTTTGCCTTGCAAATGTTCTAAGAATAATAGGTGGAATTTTATCTGTACCTGATGCCTTTCTGGTATTTAATTTAAGAAGATTTTTTTTTTTACAACCTGTTGCCTAAATTGAATTGGACCCATTATTTTTTCACTATCCGGCATTGTAGAAACAGCAATGGGAGGATTTATAATAGTAGAGTTAGAAGCAAATTGGTTTGCAAAAATATTTTGGATTAGTAACTAGATTATTTTGATCATTTAGCAGAGGGGGTATTGAAGAGTTTGTACTACCTTGCAATCAATAGATTCTTTTATAAATGTTTTTGTTGTTTATGGAAAGCCAAGAAAGTCGATTAGCTATGTTTGTTATGTCAATTTTATCTTTTTCAGATTGTATTGGATTGATACAATAATTACGAGCTAACTTTTCTTTTTAGTCTGTTTGTAACGATTACTGATGTGTTTCTTAAATGCTTTTTGTTTTTTTATTTACTGCCTGTTTTGTCGGAATTGAGACCAAGTACTTTTGGTTTTGGTTTGATAACAGAGAACGGAACAAGTTTTTTTATGACATTTTGAATAGATTTTGTGAGATTTTCTGCTGCAATATGTGGATCATTAGAATATAGGCAATGAGTATCAAAATCGATATTATCGAGAATTTTTTTTTTTAGCTTTTTGGACGATGTTTATCGTTTTGGTGGTCTACTGTGATTCCGTTTTGTTATTCTCTATCTCTAAGATATTATTCTTCTTGTTCACCTGTCCGTATTTTGCCTTGACCACAACATGACCGTCCTTAATTCTATTTTATTCTATAAGCTAATTTCTCTACAATGTTGTTTACGCCTCTTTTTGTGCGTATAATGTTGTTCTTAACTTTATCTGATAGACAAATGTTTAGTTTGTTGGGATCTGTTTTTTTTTTCAAAGTGTACGACAATTTTTAAAAGCCGCCTATTCCGTGCATATTAATGTTTATCATTTCATATTGGTTTTGCTTACCTAGTTTGATGGTGTTTCTTAGATAGATATATTTTCCAACATTTTTCAATCTACAGATATGTCTACTTGGCCGCTGCAGATCATCTTTTTTAATGTTTATTTGGAGACCGATCTATTTTAATTTGATTTTTAATTATGCTAGCATCTGTTTGATGTCCACTATGAATATGCTAAACAAAATTTCACGCAAGTGATTTAGCATCTTCCCGATTACATTTACTCTTATCTGGTCGCAGTGGAATAAGTGAAAGCTATTTACTAGTGAACTTATTTAACAAAATTTACAAATCAAGACGCATTTGAGACAATAAGTTTAATGAGCCCCACACGAAATATTTCACACAAAATTATTTATGATAGATTTTACAAACAAAAAATTAAGAATAAATTGGAGAATTATAATTTAGATTACAAAGTAGTTACGGAACATGAGATATTTATATAGCTAACAGAATATCTAAGGATTGAGACCAAAATTAGATGTTTCAAAAATTTGAAACTAGGGTTCTGAAGATTTACTACTTGATAAACTCTAAAAAAATGTTACAAACAATGAAAAACAATAAGTTAGCTAGAAACGATGAAATAGATGTAGAAGCCATAAAGCAGCGCAGAACATTGCTTGACCAAGCAAGCTGTAAACTCTTAAACGCTTGTCTGAAGAACGGTATTATGCCTTTGTAATGGGATCGAGTGATTATCGTAATCTTTTACATAAAAGGGTTTATAACAAAAATTACTAGCAGAATAGTTTGTTTTTCTATACGTATTTATAAACTTGTTTATGCGAATAATCACAAAACGAATAATCAACAAGCTAGATCAGTACCAACCATGAGAACAGCCAGGTTTTTTGGTCAGGGTATGGTACGAATGATCATCTTTAGGTAATTAGAAACTTTATTGAAAAATGTACTGAGTACAATTATTCGCTGGTCTTAATATTTGTGGATTATGAACAAGAAATGAACTACTTCTTTGCAGAATGCTGGGTAGGTTTTAGATACTTAACGAAATTAAAAACGTATGCAAAAGGGCGAAGACAAGCTGTAAAATTTAAGAAAGTATCAAGGATTTTTGTGTAGAGAGAGTCCTGCGACAAGGTTTATTTACGATGCTTTTTGAAACAAACTACATTATCTAACGTTTGTCAATAACATAGTCTTAATTGCAGACTGTTCTGACGAGGGAAAGGAGCATTATACGAAGACGAAACTGTGCTTTCAAATAGTGGGAACACATCAGCGCAGGTGAATAGAACAAATGAGTTCATATAAATATCTAGCACATGTATACGTATTGGGAAACTAAAAAACGTACTAAAATCTGATTTACCAAATTATCCTAAGAAGAAGAATTTTTATCTATGGAGCAGAAACACTTGCTCAAAAAAAAAAACTGTAATTTAAATACGCTTAACGAATAGTGCTATTGAATGAGCAATGTTTAGGCCTCTTTCTCGCAGACAGAATCCTAATTACAAGGCTACGAGAAATGTCTGGAATAACTGACGATATAGAGCGCATAACAATACTTAAATTGAACTGGGGCGGACATGTTGCGAGGATAATAGGTTCTGGAATGGAGACTACGCTAAGACGCTTTTTAGAAGTAGAGGTCGTTTCCCGACAAGATGGACAGACGACATTAAGAGAACCAACATATAAAAAAATGGCTTATTTATGGGAGGCTTATTTTCAGTTGTGGAAAAATCTGCTGATAATGATGATGATAAAGTGCAGAAAAATTGAAAAGCATTTTGTCGCTTTGCAATTTTTTATGGCTTAATTGAAAAATATATAAAACCAATTATTATTAGTGGCTGAAAACTTTATGGCGCTTTGTGATTAATTGTGACTAATTACAGCAGCCTAAAAAACCAATTGGTTGTTTTGCGATTAATTATGACCCATTTGACACTTAATAATTAAGTGCAAGATGACTAAAAACACCAAAGTAATTTGCAATTTTTTGTAACTATATGCAGAAAACTGAAAAAATAGGTCATTAAACCGCAATGAATTTTGATGTTGAGTAAAATATGAGAGCATTTAAAAAAACATGCTCTGCGAATAGAATGACACTAGCAAAGTAACTAAAGTTAAACAAATATCATGAGAGAATTATGTATTTTTTCTTTTAAGACGGGGTGGGATGGTGGAACAAATTAGATATTTAACCCCAGGCCCAAGATTTCTTTACTGCGACTTGGTTGAAATTACTCATTAAGTATTAAGTCTGAATTTTATGTAACGTGAAATGCCGTAAACATAGTTTACAATCAGTTTCTTTTTATCACTGATTTAAATTGTGTAGTAAAAGAATAGAACTTTTTTTTACATAATGGACTCTTTATGTAAGTAATAGTACTTGAGTCAACAACACTCATATTTTACAAAATGTTCCGACCATTATTCAGTATGTTGAGTTTTCAATTTTACATTTATACATATAATTTGATTAAATTTTAATTTTATTAAAGTATTCTAATTTGACTAAACCTTTTGCAGTTTGTTTTGCATTAACCATTTTATTACTTTTATTAAATTGATACAAATTTCAATATAATATTGATCAAATAATTAATTAAAACAACGTAAAAACAATATACTATTAGTTAATAAGTTTTTTGATATAATTAAAAAAATAATTAAAATGATGAATGCTAATCATGCAATTCTCACAAAGATATACATTGCAACACTTTTAAACGCTCAAGTGGGTTCATAAATTATTCAACAAATTAACACTGAATAATGTAACTAATGAATATTAATGGCAAACTTTTATCAGGTAAAGCCCGGTGCTAGATTGGCAATAAATAAGAAATAAAATCAACACTCGGCTGCAGTCATGAATACTACTGATGTTTATGTGGTGAATGCAAACACTACAATCAGAAGGGGACTATCATTACCCATTATACTGGTCAATGTTAATTAGTATCCATCTATGTTTGATGGAAGAACGTTTGTTGCATGTGATGTTTTGTTATATTGTTTGGCGCTCGTCAAATATTGATGCAGTGGGTAAGTTACAAACAGTTAAATAAGCAATTAGGTGTATTGTAGTTTAATAGTTTGTATATACATTTACTAATGAGTAAATCAATCAATTGAAATTGTAATATAATTGTAATTTTTAATTATCAAGACTAGATTGAGTACTGATAAGTAATAAAACTCTAATTTTTAATATTTCTATTTTAATATTACTAATATAAATATTTTTAGAACATGAATTGTCATATTATTTTGTTCAATTGTGATATGTAAATAGTTATAAATAGATTTATGTCGAATTTCTGGTTTGAATATTGGAATTTAAATTACATTTTGGTGACAAGTTTTACATTAGTTGAGTGAAATAATTACATAGATGGCAATGGAATGTGCCATGCTGTAGATACTGTAAATGCATGTGAACTTGTCTAAACCTATAAAGGAATTATTTATCAAACAACTAATTTAATCGATGTTATAATACACTATGGTCACTTTTAAGTAGCGCTGGAAATGCACCTTACAATGCGTTTTGAAAGTTTAAAATATACTATATATAATCAATAAGGATGCTAAAATGAAAAAAAAAATGACTAATTTAAAAATACTAAAAAGAACTATAAGTTTTTATATTGATGCACAAGTGGCTGGCGGATTACTCTTTACTTTTTTACAATTTTTGACTTATCGTAATTTTTTTGTTTTTTTGACTTTTGGAACTTTTGGAAGGTTTAGATTTATAGATCTTTTTGTTTGCATATATTGAGAAGACTTGTCAAGCTTTAGTTTTACAACCTTGGGTTGCATTTGATGTCTATTCTTTCTACTTTTTTGAGAAGTTTTTGATTTTTTGTTTGTATTGAGGTCTATTGGATTTGACCTCCGCCTTGGCGTATCTGTGTAATTATGTTATTATTGTATGCGATTGGCTAGGTATTGATGCATACGGTAACGAAGATGTTGAAAGACAATTTTTTATTGTTGCCAATTTTAGAAGGTTTTAAAGTTTTGGTATCTTTCGGCTTTTTAAAGCGACCTGAACAAGTCTAGGTCTTAGGGAGTTTATTCGCGCTTTGAGGCTACAGAACAAGTAGCCAAAGTGAGTTTATTTTAGAGCAGGAACGACTTGTCAGAAATCCGTGTTTGCTCTGTGGCCTGGTTGGGCAGGCTTGCATTTTTTGTTCTTCTTTTTTTTGGGATTTGATAGTTTTGACGTCTGTTTCTGGTGTTTTTTCCTGTTGTTGTAGCTTGGGCAGGTGTGTTCTTTGGAGGCATGCTGGGGTATGATTTACTATGCTCTTTGGGACTATCTTTGCGGCTACTGATATTGAACGCTTAAAACTATTCGGGTGTGATTACCAATTGCCTCAATGTTTTAAGTGTCAATAATAGAGCTAGCGGAGTGTCTAGGTAAACTTTTAAGGAATGTCTAAACATGCCTAAGCATATATATTGTGTTTTGTCTATGAAAAAGAAAGATTGTTTGTTGCTGTGGTACAAAAGGCTTTTTACAATAACTACAGGGAGAAGACAAAAAGCAATTTTTTGACCGTTGACTTTTTATTGTATTGTGCTAATTTTAGTTGGGTTGAAGTTTTGATGAACTTGTAGACGCAGTTCTGGTAGACCAAATGATCCTTTTTATTTTATGGTGGCGGTGTTAACGGTCTGCTTTTATATCGAGCTAAATTCTGGAAAAGTGTTTGGAGTAGGTCCGAAGAGATAGTTTTTGGAAACGACCTGAAGAAGTCTGAGTTTAAGAGCGTTAAATCAAGCCCAGAGACTGCTGAATAATTAGATTGAGTGAAGAATGTTTGCTTTTTTATGAAAATCTTATTGTTGTAACCTCCGAGCTGACGTAAGCCATGGTTGAGTGGCGAAGGGGATTGGTTGAAGTCTGATGTGTCAATGTCTGTCAGTGCAGCACCTCCAGCAGCTATCTTCTTGATGTTGCTAGTACGACGTGTAGTGTAGAGTTTGATAATGGAGTAGCATGCTTTTTGTATGATCATTTTGGACAATGGCATGGATTCTATGGAGGGAATGGTGTAGGTTTTTTTTTAGTTGATTTAAGCGATGTTGTTTTTGACTTTTTTTAGTCGGTGTTATTTTGGCTTTTTTGTCATACTCGGACTTATCTCTTTTGCAATAGATCTGATTTGCTAGATATTTGTATTTGATCTGGCTTGGTTTGGTCGGCTTGCATCTTTTGTTTTTTTTTGGGATTTGTTGGCATTGCTGTTTGTTTTTTGCTTTGCTGTCTTTGGGGCTTGGACAATGTGTTTTTTTAGAGGGTTGGGGTAGGAAAGCCGATGCTTATCGGTTATTGGTTGTTTTGTTTTATGAGATCAGGCGGCTGCTGATATCGGACAATCTGACTGGCTAGGTTGGTATTTGGATGTCTTTTTTGGTATCTTATTTGGTGTTGTTTTTATTAGATTTTTTTCTCTATTTTGTCCATCGGTTGTAGTTACCCTTAAATTTTCAGGCAGTAAATGCTTGGGGTTATACTGTTATACTGTTATACTTAGATTTAGTTGGTTTGATTGGAATATTTCTCCTTAAAAATTTCTAGAGAGTTATGCAGTTTATGAATTAGTTTGTTTTAATTCGGTTTACTTATTGCGAATTGTTTATGGGTTAGTAAGTTTTGATCTGTTTTTTTATCTGCGGTCTGTCGAGGGGCAACAAATAAGCCAGTTAGAGAAAAATTCTACAAGTTTTTTTTTAGTCATTCGGGTGACGGGTCATCTTTATTCCTTGGGCTTGTTTTTAACTATCAATGCTGTCTACGGCGTATTAAGTATAGCTTTTTGAGTTGTAGTTTGAAGCATGTATCGGAGAGACTTAAACTAAGTATATAGCTTTTACCTATTTTTAGTAGCATATACTTCTTTGTGCTGCGTGGTTTGTGTATTGTAGTTTGATTGTTGTTTTTGTTTTTTTCTGCGGTTTTTATCAGGTTTGCTATTCTTGAAAAACGCTTGTGCGTTATGACTTCTAGTCTTTTTTTTAGATACTGTTTGCTTTATACTTTTTTGAGAAATTCCTGAATTTTGGCTGCCGTTCAGTCGAACTTGTTATAGGCACGTTTCTAGTGTTGGTGTGATAGGCGTTTAGAAAAAGTCTGACAGTGTGGAAGTTCCTCTCGGTGATGATGTCTGGGAGTAGTACGGTATATTTAGTATTATGTAGTCATTTACTAACGAGTTACGTTTAGCCGTGAATCATGTATTTTAGTTGTTAGAACAAGCCACAGCGAGGCAGACTTTGGAGGCAAACTTTAGGCTGATGCCGATTTTAGAACATTTTAGAGTTTTGGTTGTTTAGTATCTTTTTGGCGTGCTGTTAACGGTTTGATTATTACCGCGGATCTGTAGTCTAGGTTTTAGAACATACCGACCGCTACTTTTCATTATTCTAACATAAACAGCATCTTTGGCGTCATTCCTATTTTTACATATAATTTGATAATTTATTTATTTTTTTACCGTTCAGAAAAGATTATACTATATTTTGTCTAAAATAGTCAAATTATAGTTAGAAATTGCCGAAAAATATATCCAAGTATAGAAATGAATGCCTTCTTAAGTACTTTTGAATGCATTTTAATGCTATTTGCAAAAATAATTTGAGTAAAATACTCTGACAAAACATTGTTTGGTGAATCCAGATCACCAAACTATACTAGTAAAAAAATAATTTGATTATCAAATTATATGTAGAAATAGGAATGACGCTAAAGTTGATGTTTTTGTTATAATACTACAAATTAAGGGACCAGTTGGAATGGTCTTAAGAGCATTAAATCACGCTTCAGAGTAGCCTAAGTAAAGTCTTTTTGGTGCACTCTAACAACAATTTTCTTACGCGTTTAAGATGACGTCTGGAAGGTGGATGTTTCTTTTTCTTTTAGGGTGATAGTTTGTAGAGCTCTTATGGTAAAGACTATTGGTTAATTTGGAGTCTGTTAACAATGTTAGTTTATTTGTGCTAAGTTATTTTTGCGTTTTTTTTTGGGTTATATTGGATTTTTTGTCATACCCGAACTTTATTTTTTTTAACGGTGGCTTGCAGCTTGTGCAGGTAGTTTGGTTTGTCAGATTTTGCTGTTGGGTCGGCTTTTATCTTTTATCTTTTGTTTTTTTTTTCTTTTTTTTTGGATCTGTTGGCATTGACGTTTGTTTTTGGTCCTCATAGTGGCTTGGACAGGTTAGATTAACGTTTTTTCCGTCTTTTTTGCAGCTGTTGATATTGGATGATTTGACCGGCGTAGTCGGATTAAGTTTTTTTTTAGTATTTTGTTTGGTGTTCAGTTTATCAGATGTGGCATTGGAGTAACTTGAACGTTTTTTTTTTAGTTGCACATCTTACGGGAAATGTTTCTGATGTTGCTGGTATGTTAGAGGCGGCTTGGACATGATTGAAAACATGAGAATGGTTTTGAGGGGTCGGCCGGTGTGCGGTCTAGGTAGAAAACATAAATTTTGAATTTTGTATGATTGTTTGTTGCTGAGATTTAAAGGCTTCTCACAATGGTCTTAGGAAGAAGTTGAATATGTTAACGATCTGACTTTTACCGCGGGCCAACGTGCTGAATTTTGGAATGTTACAAATTTATTTTTGGAGATGTTGTAACAGTGGTTGCTTCTAAGTTTCTGTACTGTTGTGTCTGTAGGAAAAAAAAAATCTTATCTTATTTGGTGTTGTTTTTTTGGGCGAGGCGCTGAAACAACCTTAACGTTTTATTTTTTATCTGTTCATGGTCGCTGAAGTGGCGTTTTAGGAATTTTTAGATTTTTGCTGTTTTAGTCAGTTTGGTTAAGGTTGGTTTATATTTTTAGCTTTATTTACCAGGTCTTGCTGCTTTTGAATTAGTTTAGGCTGAATGAGATTTTCCGTGGGTTGCATGGTTTTGTTAGGTTTTATTTGTAGTCTGATAGGGTGCTGCAAGTAAACCTGGCGTTTGGTTTTATCGGTTGGGTGCTGTTTTTGGCATTCTTTCATGTTTTAAATATAACCGAGTTGTGGTCGGAAACACGTATTGCTGAGTACATTGTCATGTAGCTTTTGCCTATCTCTAGTATCAGATATTTTTCTATACTGCATGGTTTAGCAGAAACATTTTGGTGGTATGTTGTGTTTTTCGTGTGTTGTAGAGAGCAGCAACTTTTCTATCGTGTGCGGTGGGAGTATTTAAATGGCGAAATTTTTTTGTTTTTTTTTGCTTTCTTTGCTGTTGTTGTCAGATCTGCTATTTTGAAAAACACTTGTGATTTATGACTTCTAGCATTTTTTGGTAGTAACTGTTGGAGAGATCTTACTATTGTACGTTCGTTCAGTCTGGGTGTATCATAGCACCGCTTGAGTAAGCAGATAATTTTTGGCGTTTTTTTTTATTAGTTTGAATGGAGATTTGAGGCAGGCGTATTACTTCTTGTAGAGTAGAATTGTGGTAGAGTTTTAGTACTATGTTTACGAGTTGGAAATTGCGCCAAAACGTTTCTAATAAGTAGATTTTGCCTTGGGTTTAAGTGCACATTTTAAGGTGTGATTGACGAAGTGTTTGTTTTGCTCTATTATAATACTCCGAGGTCTTAGCCGTACTACTTTTTAGTTGTTGAGATGGAAACTTATCGTTGCTTAAATATTTTACACGTTTAAGTGTCTACTTCAGGAGATGTTGTTTTTAAGTTTCCACGTTGCTCTGACCGCGTGGACGAGTTTTGTGGAGTTGTAGTTGATTGATCACTTTGGGGTAAAAAGCAATATTACTTTGTATACGTTTTGTGTCTGTTTTTTGGAGATATAAAAAGATTAACTGCGGAAAAAAACGAAAAGGTCTAAGCTTGAGTGAAATAAACGACGCTCGGTGGCTGCTAAATAGTTGGCTTGGGTCTTTTTGGTGAATTTTAGCAGTAACATGTTTTGCTACTTTGGTATGGGTTTGTGGTTGTTATTTGTGGGTTAACGTAAGCCAAGCGAGTTATTATATAACTCAATGACTGTCCCAGATTTTTTAGCTAGGCTGGATTCTATTTTGTTCTTGCGGTTAAGACAAGTATAGAATGGAACGCATACTATTTGCCACTCTAGAGAGGTTTTTGATGAGTGTTACCGGCTACATTTTTTTAGGTGGCCCGTGTATGCCCTTGAAAGCTTTGTAATATCTCTTAAGGACGAAATTGCTTGGCAAAGGAGGTTGTATGTGTTTTTTTTTTTCTATACGCAGAGTTTGGGGTTGCAATATTGTTCTGCTGAGATCTTGGATTTGGCTGACTAACGAGCGTGAAAGTTGAGTATTTATAGGAGTGAAGGACAAAGAATTGATGCTATTTGTGGAGTGAGGTTCTGCTCACAAAACGGTAGGTTGGGACGAAAATAGTTTATGATTAATAATAAAAGTGTTTACTGGGGTTCCGCTATAGTTTGGTTGTCGCGGGTTGTTTAAATTTCGGGTTTTGGAAGTGGATTTTGCGGTGTTTGGCACTGTTGTAGCACATTCTGTTTAATCTCTCGCGCACCAGGTCTTGGGACACTATGCGGTAGATTATTGTTGCACGAATTTTACCTAGGGCCGTGATTGGCGTAGGTTGACTTTTTCTTCTGAGCGTGTTTGTTTACTAGGTGATAGTGATAGTGTCACTTTTTCTCTCTCTTTACGTCCTGCGTGCTGAGGTTGTCTGCTTTATTGTGATGGACGGTGTGGATGGGTAAGGACGGGTTAGGTGGTATGCACATGGGTTATGCATGTTGCATGGGGGGCTTTGCCGAGCTCAACTGCAGGTTGTTTTGGTAAAGCTGACGTGTAAAACGTGTTTGTGGCACTCTCCTTTGACGTCTTCTACGGTGGCTGTTATCTGAAGTGTTGTGATCTCTGGTGCCGTTTGATGTTTGATCTCAATGACGTTTACTTGTTGGGTTTCGATTGGTTCTGGTATGAGTTTCTTGACTCTTTTGGTCTCTTTGATAATCAGATTGAAGTTAGCTTGTTGTAGCTAACTTTGTACAGTCATTTTGGTCGTCCATGTAGTTGGGTACGTTTAAAAAGTACATGTGAGCCACCTGCGGATTGCAGATGTACTGGGGATATGTTATCATTGTCATTTGGTCCGTTATTCTTTGTAGGAGCCAATGTATAACGTTGTAACTGGTGGTATCTCTGTGTAGTTTGACGTCTACCTGGAAGGCGTTCACCAGGTAAGTCAGGTGTTCTGGCATATCAGAGATATTGTTGGGGTGATGGGTTTCTGTAATAAGCCCGTTTTTGTATGCTATAGTGCCGCTGTATCTGTTTATGTCTTTATAGTTTCGAAACTGGTGACGTTGCAGAACCTTATTTGGTTTTTTTGTACCAGTATGTGTGTCTGAACGGTATTGGGTGTGCTGACTGGGGTTACAGCGGTTCGGTTGACATTGGTTTCAACCTTAACCCAGATGACTTGTTGGTCTGTCATCATCAGAGACGGTTGCTGAAGTTTGTTTGAATTGTTGTCTTCTCTTTCTCCTAAAGACGAACTTGCTTGGCTAACGAGGCTTTTTGATGGGACATGGGTTTGTTCTTCTGTATCGGTCTTAGGTTGTGTGTGTGTGTGGTACTTTGGTGGAGGTGCAAAAGCAGAGTACAGAGTTGCAATAGCCTTGAACTATCTTGAGGAAGTCTATTGCTTGGTAGTTGACAACACCGTGGAGGTGGTTGTGAGGAAGCTGCAGTGTGTGAGTGTGATCACTTGCTGACACCAGACGGAATTCCTGTCTATATTGTGGCCTGAGTGATGTGTTGCTTGTAGAAATAAACTTGCCATATCAGTTGTGCTGTACTTTGTGGATGATTTACAGATTATACAAAAATGTTTGCTAGCCATAAGCGCTTACGCCATATCAGGGTCTACTGCCAAAAAGTTTGGAGTGCACTTTTGAAAACACAGCAGAGTAAAAAAATATCATCAATCAGTTCTTGAGCACAATATAAGTTGGTCAAAAGTCGGATTGCCAGTTATATTATTGACACTGAAGACATTGGGACAATTGGTAATCACAACCAAGTAATTTTAACTACACCTGGTTTTTTTGGCTTTGTTAGAATTTTCTCTTAACAGACATTTTTAGGGACACAACCTTGTCTATAAGATTCAGCAAAAATGAAAGAAGAGACGAAAAAAGCCGAATCTAATGGTAAGACCAACATCACGGTCATCCTCGACAACACAATTTTCCAAGCTGGTGTACAAGCAACACGTAGGCATCTTATTTTAATAGATTTTTTTTAGTTTGCTGCTTTAGATGTATAATATATTAGCGTTGTATTAGTAAGTGACTATATACTGTCAGCTATTAATACGTAAGTACTTGCTTCTGATGGGTTTATACTATATCGTTGATATAAGTGTCTTTAGATACATGTTTAGCTCACATTATTTCATCCTCTTAACGTGGAGGATAAAATCAATAGAATATATTTCATTTCAAGTGAATATAATATTGTTTCATTATGTAAATTATATGCATTTCACGTCTATGTACTCGTGGTAACAGTGGTATTGAATACATATATACATAAATATACCTCTATATATTCAGTTCAGAATCAGACATCTTAAGCAAATTTGTCTCTTCTTAAAGCCCTTTGACTGTGATATAGAATTTCATGAAAAGAGGTAAATTAAAGATAAATATCCGTAATAATGATCCTTTCTTTCTTTTTAATTATATTTACTTTTTATTTTCAAACTAGGTTACAACACAAGTGTTTCCTTAATTGGAACAGTATATAAATGTATACTAGTTTTATATTTTTTAAATATAATTATTTTAAAGAGTTACGAATCTAAATACTGAATTCAGAGTAAAATACATTTCTTTTGATGTTTTTTTCCCATTCCATATTTTACCTGAATGAAACAAGAAAATTAAATCATAATTTTTAAGATAATTAAATTTAAATATTTCAAGTGAATTTTTAATTAGAGAGAAATGTTGCATTCAATAAGAAATACGAATTTGTACCGTACATTAAAGTCTTAATTTCATTTAATCTTTTAAATTCTACATAATATAATTTAAATTGACTATAAAAGCTTTTAGTTTACGATATTAACGAATCCATAACCTCGATGTATGTAGGTCAGGTACTCATCTTACAATGTTGCATTGAATTATATTTTCAACTTAAGTACTCTAGATTATTTTCTTGAATTTATATTTGCAATCAAGATCAATATTAGAGCAACACATATGCGGATTATAACAAGAAGCTTTAGGAATATCGTATTTGATGTAGGGATTATTGTAACCCGCAGTGGATAGTTTAGTTTTAGAATATAAATCCACTTTAATAATTGTCATTGATATCAATGCGGACAACTTGAACAGAATCCACATACGCTGATGCGGATTACAATTTTATTATCACCACCAACATTCACCAAACATCGCTCAATGGGATGTTAAAACTGTTAAAATTAATTTTTATGTTGACACACAATTGGATTATATGATTTTATACGATTTTTATTTTTGTTTGTTGATTTTTAATTTTTATTATGGGATATAACTAACAAGTTTTTTTATTATTTGTGTAAATATTTGATTTTGTAATAACCACCAGTTATATGAAAACAATTAATATTTGTTTATTTAATATGGGTTTGTTGTTTTATTTATTGAATTCATTTTATTGAAATGCATGTTAAATTTAATAGCACAATAGTAAAGTTTCAAAACAATTACATTTGTTACAATTATCGCAAATATAATGGATATTTACACAAATGGTATTTTGATATTTGTGTTTTAATATATACAAACATATTTATTTTATTTTATATAGTATTTATTGTCTACATTGCAACCAATAATGTTTTGAATAATTTAATCTGTTTTAAGCACACAAGCAAATTAATGTGCCACAAGACTGATTTGGAGGTCTTCTTTTTTTAGTTTTTCTTCTGCTAGTGGGGATTTACTTTTGACAATTTTTTTAGCCCACGACTTTATGCTGGTTGATAGGGTCATGATGGTTCTAATATTTTAATACATTGAGGTGATATCTCTCTGTGGTTATAGCAATGGTCAAATTAATCTGAAAATTGAAGCTCAAACAACTGTTACTAGCCTACAGCCTACAGCTTATCTAGAACATAAATGTCTTGGCCCGTCTGTGTTAGTAATAGTGTAAATTTTTAATCTTGTCTCTTCTTCTTTGAGTTTCTTTTTATCAGAGATTGGAAACTATCATAACGACACGTATCTTGTTGACAGCCGCCTTGAACAGCTCGGCAGACATACACTCAAAACTCAAACCACTCTCTCAGGTTGCGAAACCGCGGTATCCTCCTTCTGCCAACAGTTCTTTGTCCTCTAATTTTACTCTGGATAATTAGTTCAAGGATGTTGTATTTTTCTACTCTTAGGAACTCAAGTTTTTTTTTATTAATTTTATGGATTTTTATGGTTTTATCTATTTGGTGCAGTGCTGCTTTGTTGGTAATTTTGTTGGTTCGTGAAAGGATTTTCCTGTAACACCACATTTTGAATGCTTCCAATTTTTTTTATGTTTTCCGCTTTTAATATCCAGGCCTTCAATCTATACAGCATTGTAGGAAAGATGTAGCACTTTAGCATTTGGTTTCGAATCTCTAATTTAATGCTGCGCGGTTACAAAGAATTTTTTCTATTTTAGAAAAGCCACAACGGGCGTGTTCTATTCTGCAGTTGATTTCTTTGATGTGCTCTGCATTATCTATCATTCTAAAGTTTTGTTGTTAATGACTATAGGTGGTCTATTATGATTATTGTTTGGGTACTTTGTAGTAGCCACAGCTTTTGTCCTTATGTTTATGTTCAGTACGTACCTTTTACAGTAGGTGTGTAACGAACCCCGTTATTATTTATTAAAATAATGCCCAACCGTTCGTCTGTTTATGTCGGATAGTATCACGAACGCGCGCTTGTTATGCAGCGTTATTCATAGACATTCTTGCCGAACGCACGCATAACAAACCGCGTGAAGTATAACACATATGCTAGGCAACCTTGGTTGCAACTAGCTGTATTCAGGGTGGCCTACCTTGCTGCCATTAATTAAACATTGTAATTAGCCGGCTACCGACACTTTTCATGTCCGCGACGTGATGTTTAATTGATGACGCAACAAACCTGCGTGTTTGTCGGCTTGCCGCCCCAATGTTTGAGGATGCACGCGGATTTAACCTATCAAACCACGTGCAATCCCATGTAATCAATAGGGCTTTATTACTCACCTGCGAGTGTTGTAATCCATAGTTTGACACTGCCCTTATTGCACTGCACACACTGTACACTCACGGCACCCTTATTTTTTTTGCCGAACATATCTTGCCGCACAGCTGATGTTGCACATCAGCTGTTGCTCGTGTGCTGGGCCCCATAGGCGTCCCATATGGGGTTCGCCATGGGTGAGACAAACCTCCGCCGGAAGTAAGAAGTAACCAGGAGCTTCTGTGTGCAGTAATTAGTGATTTGCTATTAATAGGTAAATCACTAGTTACTGTATGCAACCGTCCGAACCTGGCGGACGTTTGTTTCTTTTGTAAATAGATTAGTAATTAAGAGGAATGGGGTCTTAAGATTTTGTAGGATTGTTTATGTATTGTCAGGGGTCATTTTGTTTAATTTAGTTTTAATTAATTAGTTTGGGGTGTATAGGCCACCCCCTATGCACCCCCCATTTATGTTGGCTACCCTGTTCCCGCTCTTCCCCCTTCTACCAGATTTTTCCAAGTTTATCCCCTCTCTTTTCTTTCCCTTTAAATACCGCCGTCCAGTCCTCATAAATATTATATTGAGTCCGTGTCCAGTGAAGAAAGTACCAGACCAGATCCGAATACCCAGATAACCGTAAGTCGAGCCGACAATCTCCCAAGCCCCATTGAAATTCCTTTTTTTTTCCTTTCTCCTTAAAACCAGAGTGTGCGGCAGCCGGAAGGCAAGCCACCTCCAGATTCCCGATCCAGTCCCAAGTTCCTACCGACGTTTCCCGATCCATCTTCCTTTTGATGTTTAATCACTATATTTTTTGTATCTTTCTTTTTTTCTACGAGAATAAATGTTTTCTTGTTAACCCGTATATTATTTACTTTGTGTCCACACTCCGGTGTGGTGGCGCCCGAGCACCTTCAGTCTCCGGCCAATTAAGTGAGGGAACCCTGTTGATCCCGACTGCAGATACCCCCGCACAGGTGACGCCTCACGTCTCAGAGAGAAAAGACGTCACAGGTGTTTACTGATTTGACTAGGCGTTGTAGGTCTTCTATGTTGTCAGTTATAATGTTAGTGTCATCTGCATATCGTATGTTGTTAATTGTCTCGCCATTTATGACGATACCTTACATCTCTTCTGACAATGCCTCTTCAAAGATACATTCACTATATACATTTAATAAGAGAGGCGACAGTATACATCCATGTCTTACTCCACAGCATATTTTAACCTTGTTGCTTAGGTCTTTTCCGACTTTTACTTTAGCTGTTTGGTTCTAGTAGAGGTCAGAGATTATTCTTATATCTCTACTATCAATGTTTTTCCTCTTTTGTATCTCTATCATCTTTGTCGCAACACATTCAATCCAAATAAAGCTTTTCTGGTTTCCATACCTATCTTAAATCTTATCTGCGTGTTGCAAATGTCTTCTTCTAATTTTTTGTATATTTGGTTGTGGATTACCTTTAGGAAGATCTTCAAGGTGTGGCTCATCAGGTCAATGATTCTATGGTCTGAACATTTTTTTGCTGTATTCTTTTTCGGTAGTGTCACGAATGCTGTTCTTTAGGAATAACACCCGTCTTGTACAGGGAGTTTATAAATGAATGGGATTATGTAATCACTTTAAATATGCCGCCTCTTTAAAATTGTTTACTATACTACATATGTTTTCATATGTTTGCTTGACAGCTGTCAAAGTTGATCTGTCAAAACAAATAGTATAGTAAACAATTTAAAAAAAGCGGCACATTTAAAGTGATTACATAATCCCATTCATTTATAAACTCCCTGTATATGTTATTACACAGATTTAGTAGAACGTCAATGGAATTTTTGTTAATAAGTTTTATTAACTTGGCTGGTATCTTGTTAGGTCCAGTTGTTTGTCCCGATTTTAAATTTTTTATTGCGTATTCAAGTTCTTTCTTCAGAAGTTTAGGGTCTGTATTTTCAGTCTGGTTGTGTCGATGTTGTTCGATTATTGTTGAATAGTTTTTGAATATATTTGCACCATCTTGCTAATTATTCTGTTCGTTTTGTTATCAGATTGCCGTTTTTGTTTAGTAGTACGAGAGCGGAGTGAAAAGTCTGGTAAAAATGAAACAAAAAATATATTTTTTAGCAAAAAACATTTTATTTTCCAACGTAGTCGCCTTATAGCTCGATACACTTTGTATACCGTTGGTTGCATCAATGATCTCCTCATTGAAGCCAAATCTCTTTTTGCCGAGCCATATCTTTCAAGTTTGGAAACAGGAAATAGTTGGATGGGGCTAAGTCTAAAGAATATGGCGGAAGTGGGAGCAATTCGAAGCGTAATTCATTGACAAAAAATTAACAATTATTATTTTCAATGCCAACTATTCAATTACGGTCATTTTAAATAAAATACAAATATTATGTTTTTTAAATTTATCAAAAATTTTTGTTATAAAAGTATATTTTTATTTTACATAGTTATATTAAGAATATTATATAGATTTAAACAATACTTACAGTACCTCCAAATTCTATTCAAAAACGAGCTGTTTGCCTATCTAAAATTGAATAATGACTTAGATACTTTACAACACCGGCGTAATTTTTCAGATCTTTGCATTTTTTATAGATATTTCCATGGACATTGCTTAAACCAAATACAAAACATATTGTCATCTCAACAAATATTCACTGACAGTTCAGAGAAGCAGGACTAAAACTTTTTAAAAAGATTTTTAAATCTATCTATCTAATTTATTGGCACACGTAATAAACTTCTAAATTCAGTATTTCTTGAGACTTATGAGCCACAAATATTCAAGGTCAATGTTCAATGTGTCGCACTTGTTGAAATTCAAAGGTATTTTTATTGTGACATATTAAGTAATTCTTAAATATCATTTGTAAAATTATTTAAAAAAAAAGCGCGGCACTTATGCGGTTGATCATTTTTATCATTAATGTTGTCACGTCCATTTGCAAAAATGACTTATTGGTTTATATTTTCTGCATTACATGAGGCAGTTGGCGTTGTGGCTGCGTCGTGATTGTCGAGAATGCTATTTATGCCTCTCGTTGCAAATCTTCTATGGTTCATATTGATCCGATATAATATTTAAAATGCGTTTTGTTTTGAGATTTTTTTGAGGCTTTGTCTTGTAGTTGGTTGTGCATTTTGTAATTAACATCGATCGTGTAAGAATGCTGTTAAGTTAGTTAATGTCAGGTTTTGTATTGTAATTCTCATTTGCTCTCGGTTAACCGATCTAGTTTATATGTCAAAATCGGTCTTCCATTTGCAATCATGCCATTTGCTGCTATTGTGGATATTGATGCTGCTGATCGTAGATACATGAATTTCTTAATATTATTAAAAGCTTTGTTTGTATCGACTAATGAATTAAATGCATTGTTTAATGATATCGATTTATTAAATGCTTCATTGAACATGGACAGTGCAATAGTTGGCAACTTAACGGTTGTCGTTGGTTTGATCGATGATGATGCTGTATTTGCTTTTGTAGATTTTTTTGACAGCGTTGGCAAGTGCTTTAATTATTGAGTAGTATGTTTGCCATTTCTGGACGTCAGCGTTGCTTATGCTGCTGATTTTGGTAATTTTGATTTTTGGTTTAAATTATTTTGAATTTTTTTACTGTTTCTTTTAGCTTTTCTAATTTTAACTATGTTTTGATTTGGCAGTTGTCTTAATGTATTGCAGTAGACTATTGTTGATGCGTCACGAAGATCTAGCTTAAAAGACCATTAATTGTTGCTGAGATGTTTGCTGACAGATGCAACTATTCTGCAAGTTTTATTTTTATGTTGGGTTGCTGTAATCTGAGTATTCAGGAACATAAACAAGCTCACGGATGTTGTAAATATCTGTGGTATCTTAAAAATGCATCCTTGTTATAATAACAATGGTTTACTGTTGGTTTGTTTATTTGCAAAAACGTAAATGTACAAGCATCAATTGATGTGTATTAAAAAGTCAGTAAAAATTAAAATATACATTGTTGGTTCACTAAAACTGATTGGGGTAAAAATACCTTATTTGGTATTAAGGATTTTACCGGATTACAGCATTTCAGGAGTTATCTCAACAGTTCCTGGAATGCAGTAATCCGGTAAAATATCAAATGTTTTAATTTGTTTTACTTCAAACGGGTTAATGAGCTAATAAGACCATTTCTAGAAAGGAATAACTTCACACATTAGGTATTTTAAAGTTTTCTGATTGTTATCGCTCTGTTATTGTTCTTACAATCAAGGTAGCCAGTTTTTAGACAAAACTTATTTCTGCGCAATGAATCCAATCTAGAGCAAAAAATTTGTTTTAGCTAAAAAAAATAAGTTTTTAGAATTCTATCAAATATTTCGGTCAAAAAGTAAAAGAGAATCAATACAGCAATCCTCGTTTGCATGTCTTTTAAACGGTACCAAGTGAGAGTCTCTAAATTTAGAAGGCAATTTTACATTATCAATAAAAGCCATATTTAATTTGTTTTCAATTTTGCATTTATAATCTTGTCATTGTCAACATGCTGTTTAGTATTGACAAAGAGCTTTTTAATTTTTTTATTACTTAACGCGTATCGTAACGGAGTCATTACGATATGCAACATTTGGTTGTAAAGGTCAAACGACAAATGAAATAAGTAATAAATATATAACGTTTGCAAATTTGATTTTAATAAAAACTCGTTATTTAATATACTATTACTTCATTTAAATTATGCTTTACAAACTTGTTTTTTATTTAAAGAGGCATTAAATAAAATAATTAATAATAAAAATTGTATACTTTATACAAACCATTTTGATCTAGAATAAGAATAAAATATATTGTTTTCTACGATGTTTATGCATCCACAACAAAGGGTTAGCGTTATTACTCATTAATGTAGCCAGGTCATAAACAACATTCTTTGATAGCTCTTTTTATATTCATAATTCTTTATTATATTTTACAACATAATAAATAACTATGAAAAAGCAACCATTCCCTTGTGAATTTATTGTTTGAAAATAGTATAATTTAATTAGAAATCTGATAATTGATCAATATGATAATTGCACAAATAAATATAAAAGCTCAACAAATTGATGTCAAATTAACATTCCATTAATTAGTATTTATTTTATAATTGCGCATGGTTTTCTGTAATTACGATCGAATTAATTAATAATTTTATTCAAAAAGGATTAGCAACGGATTATGAATGATCATAATTAATAAAGTTATAATGATATATTTATGTATGGAAAAGTAATTAATTGACGTGTAATTTATATATTGAGTTGATTTGCATTATAATAATTAATGTACAAATTATATTAATTAATAATTTTGATTGGTAAATGTTTTTAAAAATATATTACCAATGTGTATTCCTCAGCGCTACAAAGATAAACACTAAAGTGTCTCATAAAAATTGTTTTCTTTAATTTTCAGCATATTTGGTATGTTATGAGAAAAAGTATTTAAAGCTCTGGCGTATCGATTTTTATCTAAATTGGAATGTTGTCAATTTGGCTTTTTTGAAAAAAACTAGCAAATATTAGCAAAAGCACATTTTGCCGCTGGCTATCTGGGTCTTATTTGATAGTAATTGGGATTTTTATTGCTTGCTGCGAAATATTGTACAAACCAAGTAATAACTGTTTTTTGTTGGATTCGATTTTTATGCGAAACTTTTTCAAATTTTGTATTTTGTGTTTTGTGCAGCTGAGATACTATCGTTTTTATTCCATGTATCTTCAATACGTTTTAGTATGTGGATTTGTTCTTATACGTGAACAACCGTTAATATTTTGAGTATTGTGTACTTCAAGTTTTTACACATTAAGCAACTCACTTAATTTTAGAATCTATTGACTGCACTTAAAGAGCCGCTTAGTTTGTAGATCCGGTTTGAAGGACTATTTTGTTCCGTAACTCGTAAGTTAAGGGTGTCATATATTATGTTAGGTAGTAAATAGAACAAAAAGTTTGAATTTACTATCAAAGTTGACGCTGACGATGCTTATACGTTCTGGATTATGGGAGATAGTTTTAAGATCTATTTTGATTTTTTTTTTGTTCTTGAGGGGAATCTTCTAAAGACTCAATGTGGATTCATTTTCAAAAGGAAAGTACCGACTAAACCACTTTAGTGTTGAATTACCTGGAAGTTTGAGACCGTAAGGCTCTTGTACTTTTCTTGCTGGGATGATTTTCAACTTTCGACGGGAGAAGGATTTTAAAGAAGAAAAGATAGGAAAGCTTATAGGCAGTGGGATGGGGTTGTGGGGTGAACCATTTCAGGTTGATAATTGGTGTAACAGTCTCTTATAGGAGTATTTTTTGTTTTCTGGCTCAGCAAATCTGGCTAGATCAGAGTTTGAGTGAACCGCAAGATTTGCGAAGTATTTTATAGCCAATAAGGGATGCCGAGGTCGATACGATTTTATTTATTTCTGACGTACTATGGGGCTCCGACAATCTAACGCAAGGTTAGATTTTTAAACGCTAGATTGGGACTACAAACATGATTTGGGGTCTGATAATGGTAGTGGATATTCGGATTATGCAAAATCTAGCTGTTCCGTCGGAGCATTGGAACCAGTAGGTTTTTTGCCACTTTGGCTTTATCTAAGATGGATTGTACTTGCTATTTTACGTAAGTTCTATATTGTAAGTGATTTCCAGATACTTTGCAGAATTGAATCACGAAATGGGAACGTTGTTGGGCAAGACATTTTTATGAGGTATGGTGAATTGCCATGAAAAACAGCTTTGCTCTTCTCTGGGTTTACTTTGTCATTTAACCAGTTTTGAAATTTACTGGTAGCTTTATGGTGCTTTCCTTTGGTGACCTAGAGCTGTATAATGGTGTTTTGGCATTGACATATTGCGCCTCTTGCTTTGATCCCAAAAGCATGTTGGCATCGTAAAGGTTGAATTCTTCTTCTTCTTCTTGATGTGCCGTATCCTCAGTGGACGTTGGCGATCAATCTGGCCCATTTAATTCTATCTACCGCGGTTCTAAATAATTCAATTGAAGTCTTGCCGGTTCATTGACGGTTGAATACCATCGGCGAACGTATAGAACTTTGAAACATGGTTTAGGAGTTTAACTGTCAAAGTTCTGCGTTTTAGATATGAAGCTTTTAGCTTTATATGACGCAGAGGAAATTTAAGTCTGTGAAGTTTTAGTAGTAGACCTTTGTGTTAGACTTTATTGAAGGTTTTTTCAACATCGAAAAAGACTACTTCTGTGATTTTTTTTTAGTCTTAAATCTCTGATAATGTGGACCATCACACGGTTTAACTGACAAACAACAAAGTATTTAAGACGGAACTCATGTTGATGGGCGGGTAGAAGAGAATTTACTTCATCGTCTCTGGAATTATTTTTAAGAATACTTATTTTATGGCCTTACTTAAGGTGCATAGAAGACTGATTGGCCGATAGTTTTGGGAAAACTTTTGTCTTTTTCTGGTTTTGGAATGCTGATTACGTGCAAACTTTGATGCACGTAAGATTGCATTAGTTTTATTGGCAAGGGATATTGTTGCTTTGTACGAGAAGGATTTCAGAGCTATGTTTGGAGTTTCTTAAGAGCCTGGCGCGGACTAAGTTTATAGCTTTGATATAATTTCTTTTATTCGAGAAGGTCTAACGCTGTTTAGCGGTGCATTGTTCTTAGTGTTCTTTAAGAAATTATTGTGAACTCTTTTGATGTGCTCCAGATCAAGTGTTTTCTGTTATAGAGGGAGAACATTGAAGGTTGAGGGTGTCAGCAAATTCTTTGGCTCTTGATGGAGTATTTAAGCATATTCTTGCTATGAATGACTGAAATAGGGGTTCTTCTACTGTGTAAGGCTTTGGAAATATTTCGCATTAGATTTTTTTCTGTGGTTGATTCCATAGTTTTTTGCTAGTACTGATTTTAGTGTTATCTTATGGCCGTTCTGACTTTTTTATAAAGAATATTAAGGATCTTGCGTTCTTTGGGGTTGCGATACCTTTGCCATTGATGTCTTCTACGAATCTATGCATTTTGTGCGCGGGATAATCTTAGAGGGGTTTTCAGCGCTAAACCCATTAGATTTTAGAAGCAACTGTTTTTACTGGGGCTAGTTTGTATATGTTTTTTTTAGGGTATTAAGAAAAGAGTCCAATCCGTGTGGGAAACGGATTTTTTTTCTTTTCTAATTGATTTTTTTCTGTAGAATTTTAGTAATAATGCTTCGTAGACATCTTTAAGGCGGTGATCCGAGTGTTGGGGTTGATATGTCGTTACCGAAGATTATTATAGTATAGTATTTGTTAGGGGGTCAGTACGTTTAAAGATATGCTATCTTTGGGTTGCAACTTGTTGGATATTGGTTTAAGTACGCAATGTTAAGTTTTAGTGAATTGGCTAGCTGCGGGGGCAAATAATCCTCTTGAATAATAGTCTGTTTTGGTTTGGATGTTTGTATGCGAACGATTTTGCTCTTTTGGGGGTTTTGTTAATGTTTAGGATACGTCTCTTTAAGACGAGCGCTTGTAACACTACTTTAAGGACATCCTTCTCGATGATTAACAAAGCTGTAGTAAGTGGGTTTTACTGAAATAAATACTTTAAGATTTTTTAACTTTGACTTTTGGCTTTTTGTTGTGATACTCTTTTACTCTGAATGCTTGGAATTGATGTTTTCAGCAATTGTGGTGGGAAGGGAGATTGAGAAAATTGTTTTGAAATTTGCCGTTTTGATAAGGTTAGTTACGGTGATGTACCCAGATGCGAGAGTTTGTTTGTTTCTTGCTGTTTCCGGTTTATTTCCAACGTCTGACGGTTCGATGTTTTGGCTGAAGATGAACATTTTCAGTTTGAAATGCTGTATGCGTTCCAGAAGCAGACTCTCAGTAGTTAACCATTGTTTTGGAGTTTGACGATAGTGCACATGGTTTTCCGTTAAAAATCATTGAACTGAGCTAGAAGATCACATATTTTTGTGTTGCTGTTTTTGGTGCTGGTGGCGAAAGAATATTAACAAACGATTTGTTTGCCGCAACTGCAGCTGCAGGTTTGCAGAAACCTGAGCTTTGGGAAGAAGGCTAAAGGTCTGGTTTTTAGCTTGACCGGCTATCATTTTGGTGAATGCTTTACACAGGGTGATTATAAAAGTTAGGGATTATGTAACTATCTAATGTACTTTTGTGCCGCTCTAGTCTATTTGTTTACATTCTTATAACCTTGCTTGCTTGACAGCTGTCAAAGTTGATCTGTCAAAACAAATAGTAGAGTGGACAATTTTAAAAAGGCGGCATATTAAAAGTGATTACATAATTTCATTCATTTATAAACTCCCTGTATTTCTGGAAGTTAGCGGGATGAGAGTCGGAGCATGGAGCTCATTTTGGAGGTGTACTTTTGGGGCATGCTTTTGGTTGGTGGAGTCCCAAACAGTTACGTCATACCAGAACTGCTTGCAAAGTGCACTATAAACACCTAATAAAATTACTAAGAAGTAAACAACTAGACAAGCGAGATATCCAAATAATACAAAACCTTTATTATATCCAAAATGCTACTATAGAATTAGAATTTCAGAAATTACAGCTCTTAAATATAGAAAGAGGAGTCAGACAGGGTTGCGTGTTGTCATCATGTTTTTCAATCTATACTCTGAAATGATAATCCGAGAAGCAACTCACAACGATTCAACTGGCTTCAAAGTCAACGGCAAAATCATACAGAATATACGATACGCAGACGACACAGTGCTAATGCTAGACAACCAAAGATCTTCAGAGGACCCAAAGAGTCCAAGAAGTCAGCCAACAATACGGACTAACCATGAATCTAAAAACAACAAAATTTATGATCTTTACAAAAAACCTCAATAACAACGAACAACTCATAGTAGCAAGTACTTGGAAACATGGGTTAACTTCCAAAGTGACAGCACAGATGAGATAATAAGCAGAATTGAAATACCTTGCAACGCATTTATAAAAATAAAAAAAAAATCTGTTGTAAGAGTCTCAAAAATAAATTAAAACTGGTAAGATGCTATATCGAGTCAACATTATTATAAGGAATAGAAGCCACGACACTCAAAGCTAATGCAATTAAACAACTTGAGGCATTTGAGATGTGGGTATTCAGAAGGATCTTTAGAATACCGTGGACTGACAAAATAACTATTGTCAAAGTTTTGAGGAGAATGGAGACAGAAAGACACCTACTTGACACAATAAAATGCCGAAAACTAGAATATCTAGGCCTTATGATGCGGGGTCAACGATATGAATTTTTACCATTGATAATCTAAAGCAAACGCAGCATAGTACGTCGACGAATCTCATGGCTACGAAACTTAAGGGAATGGATTAATTGTTCATCTACGGAACTATTTAGAAGAGCTACAAATAAAGTCAAAATTATCATGATGGTCGCCAACCTTTGTTTGAAGCACGGCACCCTAAGAAGAAGAAGAACTGTTTTGAAGCATCTCTTGGCGGTTCAACTTAAACCGTAAGATTTAGGAGCTTTGTGAGTTTCATGATTTTCGTCTTTTTTGCTTTTTTAAACGAATAAAGGTAAAACCTTGCGATTCTATTTCTTGTTCTACGTCTTACTCGGTTAGGTAAAGCAGATTACCACTTTAAGACAACGCTCCTTAGGAGTTGACCAAGTGAAGAAATTTTCTATGTTGGATTTGAGGAAAGCAGTTGTTTTTCTATGGTCAGCAAATATCATTGTGGGTGTTGCGGGCCGAGATAATGCATACTTTATTGTCTTTCAAATATTGGGAAAGGCCCTAGAAAAGATGTTTATAGGCTAGAACAAATGTCGTGGGATTTTGTGGGGGTTGGGTAGGGCTGTTGTTACTGGTGGGGTCTAGATCTATAGCCTGTTTTTATTAGTGAGTGTGACAAATCTTCTATTGTCTTTAGTTGCGATGTCTGGGGACCACGGGCCGCATTTTTTGGTGTGGGGGAGTTTTATGTGGCCGCGTTGGTGACGTTCTCTGCAGGTACCTGGTGGTGAAAGATGAAGTCTTTCTCGTCATCGAGGGAAAGTCTGGGGAGTGGGCCACTCAACCTATTCTTCCATTTCTACAAGGTCCATCTTCTTGTTGGTGGTGGGATTGGTGACCGGTGGCGGTGGGGTTCATTGATGGCTCCTGCATAGTGACGTTCAGGGTTTGGATTTAGAGTTTGAATTTGTTCCTATCACTTTTATTGTCTCTCTCATCTCCAGCACCTGGTAGCCTCGTTCTTGATTCGGACTTTTCTTTCTGTTTCATTTTTTTTTTAGTGCGCCAGCAGGGGAGCCAATGCAACAACTTGTAGGTCTGTGCTGTAAGAAATTTTAGTTTTTTTTTTTATATTAATAGTGTTGCAATTAAAATTGCATTTATAACATGAATATTAATTAAGTTTGCTAGCTGTTGGAGTCTCAGAATTAGCTGCGATCAGTACGACTGTTTTTTTTGCCATGTCTTGATTTTTTCTATCATTGCGTATAAATAGTATTCTTTGAGAAAGGGTTGTTGGTATGTGATAGTTTATTCATTAGTATTAAAGAGGAATGATCTGAAATTAAATATGTGTGATGGTAATTAAGAGCTTATTGGAAAAGGAATTTTAGGGATTAAGATTATTAAATATTATTGATGGTAAGTATTCATATTATAAACATCCGCCAGCGATTACTGGAAAGTTTACAACAGCACTGAATAATTAGTTTTTTTTTTAATTTAATTAAGAGTGTCACGGCATACTGATGACGGTTTTGCAGACACGTACACGTCTTGGTCTACTTGTAGAAAGAAACAATTGAAATAAACTTTTTAATCATAAAATGTTTTTGTTAAAATATTTTTCTTTTAAAATATGCAATTTTGCTGTAAATATTTTATGAATAACTTTTTATATATCCTGTAGCAATTTATTGACAACCTATATAAGAGATATTTAAATCCAGATCTAACGTAAAACTCTTTATATTATGCATTCCAGCAGTGTTGTATTTGTGAAATATGCTTGAAAACGCTTAAATTACCAACATTATCTTTACTAAGGAAAAGTATTGCTGAGTCTGGGACATTTTCTCACAATAAAGTGTTCAATTTCTGGATATCTAGCATTCCTATAAATAAACATTACATTTTGTAGAATTTAATATAAAAATAATATTACAAGAAATTATAATACCTATATTGCTTGTTTATAATCATATTTATGTTCAGACCAGAACTAATTATTAATTCATATCGTTGTTTCAGGTTGAGTTAAGTGTGGCTGCACCCTTGACATTCCCCCAGGATGTATCTGCTGCTTCTGTTTTTGTTTCTACCCGAAACGATCCTCGCGAGCTCGATATGCGGTGGAACATATACAGCAGCTAGAGGTGTAATATCCACGCCAAATTTTCCAAAGAAGTTCGACACGTCTATTCATTGTACGTGGGTTATAAACTCAATAGACCACGGCAATAATACCTCTATAATCGTTTACTTAACGCAAATGTATATAATGGAAGGATTAAAATTTACCGAATATCAAGTATACGATAAGGATTATAAATTTGGACCAAAGGATATTCTAATAATGAGTGAAGAGAACGTGACTAAATCGACGTATGTGAAAAGTCACACGCGATACTTAGTTATATCATTGTCAATAAATAACATCGACAGCACTCATTTGAGGGTTCTGAATGGATTGTTAGATGTCTACGGGTTTAACATCACATATGAAATTACTACTGGACCGAGAAGAGAAGATCTCTGCACAATGTCGATGTGTGGATATACTGGGAACTGCTACGACCATTACACGTACGTAGAACATTTCTATCGATTCTAAACTAAAAAACTCAATCAAAGTGGTTAGAGCCGTCTAACACGGTAACATAGTACGGTAAGGGTAACGCTTGAGGGATGTTTGCATGTTCTGGGAATTTTAAGAAAGTGAATTTAGTGTCGATGTAGACTATTGTAGTTCATTTTGGAATAAATAATTAACTACTAACGAATGTTTTTGCTAACAAGCGTATTGCCGTTATAATATACAGTATTATATTATATTATCAACGTTTTTAATCCTCAAGTTATTTTATTCTTTCATAAGGAAGAACATAAAAAAATATAAGTACGTTATATTAAATAAAAATTACAAGGTTTTGGGTGTTATTTGTTTTTGTAATTTCTTGCATAATATTTCTGTATAAAAAAAATACATTAACAATGTAAGTTCATTTATTAAAAAAATATATTTTGATATTCTTATAAAACAATATGTTGTGGTGAGATATACAATTCATTCTTAAAGATGGAATAATTCCTAACAAGACTTATACTCATTAACAACATATTTAACACAGTTTGTAAAATTATACAGATTTGCTTGTAATTTATGTAATGTTTACAATAACTGTGTTGTTTACAATAGCCGTTGTAAATTATTTGGTTTTGGAATATATAACTGACTGCACTAGCATGTCGGGCTTTTTTTCATATTCAGAAGTATTCTGAAATTAGCACTCGCACTTACTTACATGATATATTTATTTTGAAAACAATGCAAAGGTACTATTTATATATTGTTAACTGTTTTGTGTGTTATTTAAAATGCTTAATAGTTTTGACCTTGATTGAAATGAAGCTTTAGAGGTACTCTAAATCGATTTATTAGTTGTTGCACCAATACATTTGCTACAGTTACTTCTTTAAAGTTTGTTAGTGTTTAACATTATTTTAAAGTTTACGTTCCTGCATATTTGTCAACATTTTAGACTTTAAATATCTGTTGTACTTTTGTAATGCTATTAAGGGGACAGTTTGATGAGTGTCATAAAACTACGAGCCGAACTCACGTAATTTAACTCCTTTTTAAAATCGGTATTTTGCAAGTTGTAGAGAATGAAGTTTCCAATCAAATGAAGTATATAAAAATCTAAAACTTTTAATTGTTTATTAAATTTTGAAGTTAATTTGTAATTTTTTTGTCGAAATATTTGCTTAAACTTTAAGAACATTATCGTTGAACATTAATAATAATATATTTATTTACGGATCAATCTTTACATTAATTTAAAACAATAAATTCTAAAATATAACAGATTTTGGACATATTTTAAAACAATTACAGTTAACATTAAAAAAATACAAGTTATCACAATATTTATTAAAACTAATTACACATTGGTTTAAGGGATTATTATAACCATAACAGGTTGAATGGTGTTTAGTCTTCAACACTGTTTGCAGTCTTGTATTATATTTAGGACATACTAAAAAAAACATTGATAAAATTTGAGGACATTTTAAATTACCATTTACAACTTTGTAAGAAAATGTAGTGTAAAAGTATTCTCTTCTTTTTAAAAGTGGATGTAATCCAATGTGAGACAACAACAAATCATAATATTGGTTTGAAAATACAATACCACATTTATAACAAAGATATTTAATAAATCTTTTTTGGACCGTTTCTAGACGCATAATAGCGTTTTGAAAATGCGGTGATCAAATAATACAACAATAGTCCAGTATTGATCTCACATAACTATTATATATAACATTTATTGGTTTGATGTTTCTAAAGTCTTTAGTTATTCTTTTAACAAATCCAAGTATTTTGAGAGATTTGTGAATAATAATATCTATGTGCGATATAAAATTTAATTTGCAATCAAAATTTACACATAAATCCTTAATACTTTTCACAGATTCTAAAATAGTAGTACCAATTCTATACTCAAACTGAAAATTGTCATGTTTATGCGAAAAACGGATACTTTTACATTTATTAATATTAAGTTCCATGTCGATTTTTGAGCACCAGTTATATATTTTATGGATATCGTTTTGCAAAGATACATAGTTATTTTCATTTACTATCCGTTTAAATAGTTTTAAATCATCAGCAAAAAGAAGACACTGACATTCAAGATCGACACTGATATCATTTATAAATAGATTAAAAAGAAGGGGTCCTAGGTGTGAGCCTTGAGGAACACCAGAAGTAATATTAATCAGATCTGATTTAGAGTTAGAAATTACGACTTGTTGTGTTCGGTTGTTTAAATATGATTCAATCCATTGCAAAACAGTTTCACCAATTCCCAGTGACTTTAGCTTTTTAATCAGAATTTTATGATTGACTCTATCAAAAGCTTTTGAGAAGTCAGTGTAGATAGAGTCAACTATTGTTCCTGATTCCAAGCTTTTGGATGTAAAAGTAGTATATAAGAAGAGGTTAGTGGTAGTAGATTTTGTAGGACAGAAACCATGTTGTTGATCAATGATAACATTAGAAAACAGTGAGTTTAATTTTTGTGAAACTAATTTGTCAAGCAGTTTAGGTAGTTGAGATTGTTTACTGATTGGACGATAATTAGCTATACTAGCTTTGCTACCATTTTTATGCACAGGTACAACGTAGTTTAATTTCCAGTGTTCCGGAAAGTAACCTTCGGATAGAGATTTATTAAACAAAATAGAAATTGGTTTAGCAAGCATCTCCGAACAGTTTTAAAAATATAGGTGGTAGACCATCTGGACCGGCACCAATCAAGTTGCATCATTGAGTCAACAACTTCAATTTCACTGAAAGAAAGAACATTTACTTCGACATATGAGGTTGCATAAATATTATTATCAAAATTATAGTTTATGGACAAAGGTTTATAAGTTGAAGCAAAGTGAACAGCAAACATGTTAACAATTTCTTCTTTATCCATTGAATGTTTATTATCTAAAATCACAGTGTTGAGAATTTCACTAGAATTTTTAGCAAAGTTTTTTGTATAGTTCCAAAAATATTTGGGATTATTAATAATACTGTTTTCTACTTTATTAATATAATCAAGATATGCCTCATCAATAAGACTTTTACATCGTTGACGTAATTGTGAGAAAATTTGATAATGATTATTTTCATTAGTAGATTTAAAAAGTTTATGAGCTAGCTTCTTATCTTTTATTAATTGTATAATGTCAGGAGTAAACCATATAGGGTAAGAATACTTTACTTTACGAGTAAATGGGACAAATATTTTGACAGTAGAATCAAGTACCGTATAAACATAAGTAGTGGCGTCACTAGTTGACATGGAATTTAATATGTCCCAGTTAAAAGATGCCAAATAATTATTTATTAAATTATAAGGTGCTTTTTTGAAATGTGGTTTCACCGATTGAATATAATTATTGTTGCAAGCAGTAACATCAATACTTGCAAGAAGCGGTGGATGGTGAACATTAAACTTAGTAGTCTTTTTATTGTGCTATAAGTTATTTTTCTAAAATAACAATTGTTTCAGATCTGCTCGCAATTGTGAATGTATGATAAAATGTGAAATTTGAAATTTCCGCGTGTATTAATTTTTTTAACAGTTTGGTATGACAAGTACTAAAACCAAATTTATATTTTCTAATTAATTTACATTAACTTTGGCGGTTAATTTTTTTTAATGCTCTTTTTTGCCCGGCCCATTGAAAACAAAAACATGGTTTATGGCTTTTGCGGTTTATAGACAGGGTATATAGACTTGAAAATTTTTAGTTTTAAATCACGTTCCTTCCTTCTTTTCTTCTGCTCTTGTCCGTTTGAAATGGAATTGCCCACATACAAAATGAAATGTTTAAAGATTACTTTTTGTTAAACTTGTTTTGGAATACGGTTTTTTTTAAGAGAAGCAATACGTTTATGATTTTTTGCCGTTAATAAAATAGTCTTTTAATTTTAAAACTGTATTGATTTTTTTCTTTCTAAGCCATCGTTTCCATAGTCCACTTCTGGACATAGATCTTTCTTATTTTTTTGTTGTTTTTTTAGTTGTTTATTTCAGATTGCATATGCGTCTGAACTTTTTAGTGCATAGGTTGTGACTTGTAGAACGCAAGCGTTATACGTCATTTTTTTAGGCTTTAAGGTACTTTCGAATTTTTTTAGATAAAACCCGAGTTTGCCAAATGCAGCACAACTCGTTTGAAAGCGTTGATTGAGTTTGGTAATCTGATCAATATCATCATCATCATCATCATAATCTTCTAGTTTTTTTTTTTCTATTAGACTTTCGATTGTTTGCATGTTGTCTGCTATTTTGTGGTATTTTTTTAAAGTGAGTTTGTTTGTTAGGTTGGTAGAAGTTTAGCTTATTTGTAATTTTAATGGTGATAGTTTTGGTGAAGAACTTATACATGTGTGTTAGCAGGCTAATGGAACGGTAGTATTGTATATAGCTAGTGTTACCTTTCTTGTGTATAATAATTACTTGAGCGTTTTGCCATGTAATAGTAATTTTGTCTTCTTGCAGACATTTGTTCAGAAGGATTTTTACGGATTCTGGTAGATCTTGACCTCTGGATTTTAACATTTTGCAGGTTATTTGATCTTTTCTTATTTATGTGATTTAAGGCTTTTTTATCTCTGGGATTGTTATGTCTGGCATGTCCTCTGAATTTACATTAGTTATTGATATTTGCGTGGATATATGGTAGTTTAAGTTTTGCCGATGAGTATACTTTTGTGTATTTTTTAGTTTTTTTACAAACGTGGGTAAATACTATCTTGATTGTATTTAGTACATAGGTTTTATTTTTTTCTGAAAGTATATCTAGATCCAGTTTGCCAGCTCTATTGCGTATTTTTTTTAATTTTGTTGTAGTTGTTGGGTATTCGATCGGTGGGTTTATTGTATCAATTTCCGATCTGGTGTTTATAGTTATTTTTGCTCTGTGGTTACTTCCCGTGTTAAATCGGTTTAAGACTCATACATTGGAGATGATAATTTTTGTTTGCTATTTTGCAGTCTATTTTGTATTTTGTTCTTGATTTTTCCGTTTGGGCTTATCCAGGTTTTTGTTTGTTCAGGTTTTTGAAAGAATGTATTTATTCAACTGCGGCTGTTTGTTTTTGCCAAGTTTGGCATTGAAGTCTTCTATAACAATTGACAATTATGCTTTTGATGGCTTTCCTTGCGGCGGTGATATTATTGTAGAACTGATCTATTTTTCTGTTCTTAGCGGTGCTAGGCTTGTACGTTTTGAAGAATGTATTTGTTTAGAAATCTTTATTATGGTATAGATTACTGACTTTGATCTAGCCTATATTTTTGTTATTTAGTATTTTAGTTTTTCTTGACTTGTCTAGTAGAGTATGTCTCCGACAAGCTTCTGCAATCTTATTATACCTGCTTTAGTTATTTTTTAAGTTTTAGTGTTTGTTTTTTGTTTTTTATGGTCCAGATGTTGTATGCATTGACCATTAATTTGGTTGTGTGGCGATCATGTATTTGTCTTGGTTTAGAAGGTTTTTTGCCTTGCCAGTATCCTCGAGGAAGTCTGATATGTCAGTGTGGGGTTTTGTTTCATTTACCTGGAGTAGTTTTGTTTTATATTCTGTTATTTCTATCTTTATAAAAAATGGGGTTGGCTTCTGACCCACTTGTGTGTTGGTGAGTTAGTGGTAGTCTATTTGGCTAAGACTATACACAACCGTTATTTCTGTTTTGATCCCACTCTAGTTTGACGTCGCAGTGTTAGGTAGGGGACTTGCAACCTAAACGGTCAACAGCTGCTCTATCTGGGTTAGATGCTGTAGGATTGTTAGTTTTTGTTTCCCGCAAGCCCGCAACATTCTCCCTTTTTTCACAGGCCGCACACATAGAGGAAGTGACAAATCTTGAAGGGCTTTTCTATTTGACTTGCGTGCGTTCTTGTTTTTCATTTTTTCTTTTTGTTTGCTGCACTGCGCTATGTCAATTGGGATAGTTTTTTATTAAGAGCACCTTTGCTAGTTTAGGCACTAGAAGGAATGTTGTTGTTTAACGTTTTTTTAAATTCAATTGTTTCGCGACAGGGTCCTTCTACAATTACGTCAGTATCCAGCTTTTGTCCGTAGATCTTTGCTTACTGCAGAAGCTCTTATTTGGTCACACAACTGCATTTGGGGTTTGACAGTCCTATCATGTGTGAGAATACTCTACCGATATTATTTTTGCTGCCTTAGTTTTTAGAGTCTCAAACTAGCTTAAATGATTTTTGTTACTGTAGATACTAAAGCAGCTTTATTTATGATCCATTCATACTTTTATATTTTTGGGTCTTTTTATTAAAACATTGTGTCGTTTTTGCTTTTTGATTTAATTTTGGTACTAAAACGAAAGGTCGATTAGCAAAACAATGTAACCATGTATTGCGAGGATTTTAGAATGTAATGAATTTTACGTAGATCCTAGTAGATGTTTTTGAAATCGAGAGTACATAGGCTATGAGTTTTCTAAGTAGAACTGACTCGTTTTGATTCCGTCATTTTTGTTTTGATTTTACCATTTTTTAATTGTTTGTAATATTTTGATGTTTTCTAAACAGCAAAATATCTTTTTGGAGGACTAGTAATAATATTCGATTATTTTTTTGCTATTTGGCCTTGAAAAGTATTTACAACTTACAATATATACATCATTTAATTGAAATTCTTATTTAATAAAACTTATCCTATCATAATTTGTAACAATCTACAAATTATACTATGTAATCAACATTATATCTTATAATACAACTTGAACTTTGAAATCTTTCTTTCTTCTTTTAATGACGCTTCTCATTCACACTATTTTTCTTTTATCATCATTCTTCCTTTCCATTTGTTTTTCTCTCATCCCAATTGTTTTATTGGCTTCTCTACACATTTTGCACATTTTACTTTCCTTATTTATCCAAAATTTGCAAACTTTTTCTTCATTTTTACATCTAAATATTGCTAGTATCTTTTTTTTTGTTTTTGTGTTATTTGAATTATTAAGGTATTTTGGGATATTATTTTCCATAATAATTGCATATTTCTCATTGTACTTTGATTTATTTACTCTTCTTCTTTTCTCTTGCATTTCTATATCTCTATCACGCATCGTTATTTCTTTCCACACAACCCTTCTACTATTTCTCATTCTTTCTACTTTCTTACAGTCATATCTCTTTCTATTATAATATTTCTTTCTCTCTACTCCTATTCTTTCATACCTTTCGTTTATTTTTTTTCTTTCAGACACTCTTGCAGAATTTTGCATAAATTTTTTTCTCTCAATTTTTCTTTATATCTTACTGCTTTTTTCCTGCTTCCACTTTTATCTTTTTTTACTTCTTCTAATACAAAGTATGCTGGGGTTTCCCTATTTAATCCTAGTACCCATCTCCAGTATTTTGCCTGTGTAGCTTCTAATTTATTCAGTTCTTTACTTACCCAAATTTTTGACCCATAATGCATTATACTTTCAATTAGGCTATTTAACATTGTCCTTTTTATTTTCATACATTCAATTTTTTTTTCATCTATTCCCCACACCTGTCTTACCACCTTGTTCGCTTTTTTTGTTAAATCTTGTATGTCATCTGCATATGCTAACGACTTTACTTTCACTCTACCTAATACGGCTCCACTTGCTTGTGCAAGACTTAGCATTTCTTCTACGTCTGCAATATATGCAGCAAACAAACTAGGACTGAGTGGGCATCTCTGTTTCACATCTTTTGTTGTCCGGAAATGTTCACTATTTTACCGTTTACACCACTTCTTACCAGATGTTTGCTAATACCTTTTTCTCTCAGACATGACCACAATTTTTCTTTGTCCACACTATTAAAGGCCGTTTTAAGATCACAGAACAACGCATATATTTTATTTTTTTATAGTTTTTTTTTTTAACTAAAGAGTTTTCCAATAAGAAGTTTCATTTTGAATAGCAGGTTATTTGAGCAGCTGTTAATTTTGAAGCTATTATCTTTTGACATTTAACAAATAAAAAATTACGCCATTATTAAAAATGGAACGATACACGCTTCAACAACGCATTGAAATTATTAAAATTCGCTACAAAAATGGTGAAAATTTTTCAATCACAGTTCGCAAAACTAAAACACTTTTTGGTCGTCGTAAAGCACCTTCTCGGCATCGGCATCGCTCAAGAACATATTAGAATATTGTTGATGTAGCCCGTAGTGTTGAAGAAAACCTAGGTTTGTCGATTCTTCGTCGATCTTTGGAATTAGACATTCCACAAAAGACATTTCATCGTATTTTGCATAAAGACTTAAGTCTTGGGGTTCTTCAAATGCATCAAAATGATCCGGAATTGTATCGAAAAATTATCTTTAGTGATGAGGCCCATTTTTACCTCTGAGGCTACGTTAATAAGCAGAATTGTTGCATTTGGGGCTCAGAAAATCCAAGAATGATTGTTGAAAAGTTTTTGCATCCTCAACGTGTCACTGTTTGGTGCGGTTTTTGAGCTGGCGGTGTGATTGGAGCCTACTTTTTTGAAAATGAGGATGGTGCAATTGTTACGGTAAATGGATGGCGCTACCGAGCTATGATTAATGATTTTTATGACCGGAATTGGAAGATATTGATGTGGACGACGTTTATTTTTAGCAAGACGGAGCTACGTGCCACACAAGCAAAGAAACAATCGCAATTTTGCAAGAAAAGTTTCCTGACCGTGTTATTTCTCGAAGAGGTGATCACAATTGGCCACCGAGATCTTCTGATTTAACACTTTTAGACTTTTTTCTTTGAGGCTACGTGAAAGATGCCAATGCTTCACAATCGATTCAAGACCTTAAAGATAGAATTTGTGAAGTTATCGAGGACATACAGCCGCAAATGTGCGAATTGGTCATGAAAAGAATGTGGTACTGCAACCGTATCCGTGGCGGCTATTTGACTGATATTGTTTGCAAATGTTAATGGCATACCTTCTTCTTTACAATGAAATAAACTTTTATTGATTTCTTTTAAAAAATACCCTTTTTTTTAATATCCGTATGTATGCCGTATTAACTAATGTTATTTCACGATAGTTTTCAACTAGCTCTTTTTTTTGTATACAAGACCCTTTTTTATTTGCTAGGAATTCCTTCTTTCTTCTATACTTCATTTATTACTTCTCTAAATCTTTCAATCAATTCTTTCGTTCGATACATCCATGCTTCATTCTGTATTCTATCCACGTCTGGCGTCTTTGCTTTTTTAGTTTTTCTATTTGTCTGTATTGTTTTTTAAATTTTTTTTCTGCCTGCAAGATCGGCTTTTGAGATGATTTTGTTTTGATCTTCTTTTTTCATGTCGGTTTCATCAAATAGTGTTGAAAAATATTCTCGCCATTCTTCCATAGTAATTGTTTGGTTTAGTTTTGTTTTATGTTGTTTTCTGTCTTTGTTTATGTACTTCCATTCTTCTTCTTCTGATCGTATTGCTCTTATGTCTATTTTTTTTTGTCTGTGTGTATCTTATTTTCTATGCGTTTGTTTTTATATGTTTTTAATGCTTTTTGGTAATCTTGATTGGTTGCTTTGTTGTTTTTCCGTTTGCGTACTATTTTTTTGCTTTTCTCTTTTTCTGTATGCATTTCTTATCCCACCACCTGCTTCTAGATATTTTTCATTTGTGTATACATACATCTTTTTCACTGTTGCTTCTTTTATTTTATTTTTTCTAATTCTTTCATTTTGCTTTCTAAATCGTTTTATGTAAAATTCATTTTTTCCAGATTTTTTTTTTATAATTTTTTATGTTTTTTTCCGATCATATTACTTTTGTTGTTGTTTTCTTTTTTTGTTTGTTGTTACATATACTTTTAATGGCTGGTGATCTGATTCCACTTTTTCTCCCACTTTAAATGTCTCCATTTTCTGCCTCGTTTCTTTATTTACTACTACGTAGTCAATCATTGATTATCTATTTGTTCCTATATATGTATATTCTTCTTGGTCATCTTCTGCTTTATTTCTATTTAACACGTCCTACTCTCTTTTTTCTATTATGTCTAACATTTTTTTTCTTTCTTTATTTTTTTGACCGTCTTTTGATTTTCTTTTTCTGATATAGTGTTCAATTTGTCCATTTTCTTTCTTTCCTCTCGTCTGCCTTTTGAATTGTCTCTTCTATTGCTAATTTTTTTTTTTTTTTTGAGGAATAACGATCTTGTTATGTACTTCATCAACGCGGAAGTCTTGAAAGGGTTGCTATAGTTTTTTGATTAAAAAAAGTTTTAACTGTATAAAATTTATTATTTTTTTGGAAAAGAGAATTTTTTTGTAAAATTGATCTCGGAGATTTTGATTCTGTACATTGGGCTTTTTGAGTTTTTAACAAATTCTACACTCAAAAAGTTTGTGGGTTTGGACGGCTGATGAATGCTATTATTTTTGAGACCATTGCAAGCCGGTAAGCTGATACAGTTTTTTTTGCTTGTCCAAGAAATTTTAATTTTAGATTTTGCTCTATTTTTGCTTGTTTTATAATTTTTTTACTTAAAATTATCTACTTGCGACCTTGTATCAATTCTACCTACACTTTTACATTTCTGAGACTATTTGATATAAAATACTATAACGTTTTTGCTATTGGATGTTTCTTTTTACTTGATGCATTAAAATTATTTGGCTATGATGAAGTCGGGATGGAGTTGATCTGTCAATGCGTTGAAAAAGATTGTTTGGTAAAAATTTTCTGGGGATTTTTGACTGACTAGCAAACGTCACTTCTTTACAGATGTTAAAACCATTAAGATGAGAGCGAATATGTATTGGGTACGAGACAGTTTATTGCGTTTTAATCAGATACTAGTAATCACAATAGCTCATGAAAATTATCTCAATAGGACATGTGCGATGCTTAGTTGAAGTTTTGAACTCTTAACGATTGTTGTAGTATAATTGGCAAAATCTTACTTCTTACTTGAGTTTTGTCAGTAGATTTTTCGAACGTTTTACTGTTCGATTTCCATGTAGGTATTTGAAAAGGTTTTTATTTGGAGCACTGTTTCTAGACTAGAAGGAAAATGTAGTGCAGAGCGGATGTATAGCGAGTGTTTTAGAATGTGACGGACTATACGTAGACCACGGTAGATGCCAGGTGGATTTTTTATGACGATCAAAGGGAGTTTGACAACTACAATTGAAGTAAAACTCCGTTTTTTTAAATATTTTTACCGTAGCATTGTAGATTTTTTAAATTTATTTATTTAATGTTAAAGAGGCCTACCTCAGTATGTGCTCTGTCAAAACGGATGTCCGAGTTTGGTTTTATTAATTTCATAATTTATGTCGGTTTACCAATTTTTTGTTTAGTTTTTAACAAAATTCAAATTGTTGTTGGGATTTAGCTTGCATTTATTTTTGTGGCTAGATATTGACTCTAGTAATTGTTTTGTCAAAGTGGATTTACTGGGGTAACACTTTTTTTTTGGAGATCAACAAAAAGTTTATTTTTCTTTATTCTATTCTAATTTTGTAGTACCTACAATGGGATCTTTGACAATTTTTTGCCAACAAACACATAAAAATGCAATTGTTGGGTTTAGAACGGAAAATACTTTTTGGTGAGAGCACTTGTTACCAAAAAGTTTAAGCAATTATTGTTTGCTAAAGCTAAATCGGACTGGTTTTCACGAGGATAGTTAACTAAATTTTAAATCACTTAAACGCATGTAAAAAATAAGTCAAGTGGTAAGTGTTAAGCTGTCAAACAATTAGAAATTTATTAGCTGGAATAGGATATCATTTTTGTTCAAGTCCATTTTTTAGTACAAAACTGGCATAAAATACAAACAAATGCTTAAAAATGGAAAATGGGTATTTTTTTAAATTTTTTTGGACATTGTTGAATTCTGTAAGCTTTCGTAGAACTGCACTATGAAATAAAAGTTATTATGCGAAAACTTGATGTGAGAGGATTCAAAAAGTGATGAGTTGCCATCATCGATGTAGGTAGCTTGGAAAGTTTAGACGACCATTGAAAGTGTTGAGTGTACTTATTGAGAGAATTAGGAACAGAGGCAGTGGTTAGGGTGGTGCGTGGATGGAGCTGTCAACCCAGTTGTAAGTTCTGAATCTTAACAATTAGTTGGAGAGGTATGTGGTTGGCAAATTTTTGGGTTTTGGCAACTTCGGACTGACCTTGTCGAGTAAAAACTATTTGGGGTAGATGCCAGTTATCCTAACCTTGAAAAAAGGTTTGACAAACCCTAGACGAATGCGAGGAGGCGCAATATAAGGGGTATAGGCAGCCGCTGTCTAGTTAGATGATTGTTCTCACGGGTTGCGTTCTGACTTAGCATATAAGATATAAAGATTGTTTTTTTTTACTAGATTTTAATCTTATTAGATGCTCTGTCAAAGAAGAAGTGTACAGGTCAAGGGGATTTTTTTTGGCAATCAAACGAAACTTTTGCAATCGCATTGTTATACTAAGTAATTGGTAAGAGTTGGTTTGTAAGTTTTACATCAAACTTGCTCTAGATGTTGTTTCTGTGGTTTCCGTTTTGATGTATTTGCCATAATATTATGTTTTAAAAAAATATAAAAACTTTGTCATTTTAGATTATCGCTGGGGGACAGCGAAATATCGTTTGGAGTTACTTTGGCAAATAGTCTGTCAAGGCAGAAATTTGGGGAATGCTCGGTTTTTCTTTTGGCCTTAATTGTGACTCCGGCAGTTTTTGGTTCTAATAATAGCACGCACAACGTTTTTGGCTTTTTGATATTCAAAACAACAATAACACATTTATAAATTTATTGATGATCCGGGTCCAGATCCGGGTGGATTGGGAGTACTAACATTTTTTCATTGACTTTGAACGCATCTGCAGAACGTAAAAGATGAAATTACAGTGGAATTATCAATGGCAGATAGAACGTTTGAAGTGTGCAACGACAATTTTGGTTTTTGCGAGAAACTATTAACTATGCTCAATGCATGATTTATCATGTTTATCACATATTGAGCTGAAGACGTCTAGAAATCTTGATTATTTTCACTCTGTAAAGCTCTATTATACTTGTAATTTATGAGTCCATCAACCATTTTACAATCATCTTCTTCACTGATCTAAACTCTATAGAATTAAGAATTTTCAACTTTGCTTATGCTTTCTACAAACGTTGGATTACTAATTTGGTACACTATGAATTACTTTGTATGAAAGGATGTAATTTAAAATTGTACATGTTCAGGCCATTGCTGAACATCAATAAGCCTTTTTAATTTATTTACATTTGAATTTAGAATTTGGTATGTTAACTATTTCAATACATTTGGTTATTGTCTTGTAATCTGTAATCTGAGTTTTTTCAAACTTTTTTATGTTTGTAGCTTTATAAATGCATTTTTTAGGTATATAAAATAGTATGTTATTGGCAAGTATGCGCAATATTTCTAACAATATAACAATATAATAAACCGTGCTCTAATACATTAATTATTTAGTTATATAATAGTTAATTATAATTTAATTTGCTAATACATCTGTTTGAATCACAAACAGGAAATATTTGTCACATGTGTGTCACATTAAAGCCATATTTAATTCAATAAAAACAACTCATATACGTCGTCTAGATTTACACAGTTTATAAATACGACCTATTCATTACTTCACGGTTTGTAAATAGCAAAGGAAGCTACTTCCATTTTCATCAGTGTGTTTGTAGAGCAGGAAAATTAGCGCCCGTATAAATTGTAGAAAATAAAAAATTATGAAGACGGACCACCGATGATTTACAAAAGCCAACGTTTCCTTATAATAACTCAAAGAAACTCGGACAGAACAAAATCCCTTTGGTATAAATAATCTCTTGGGAAAGACATGGAGGTTCACATTTAAAATTAAACATACTTAAAGGGGTTTCGGTTTTACGGAACTTGGAAAGATTTTATGACTACCCACCCACATAATCCGACTTTAAATGTTTCGCAAATTATAATCTTGTTTTTAGTGATGTGAATTATGTTTGCGGTTGCTAATGTGGATTTATGTAAGTTTTCATATAGTTGAGTATGTACTGGGTTTAGTCTTTATCCAGTAACAAGTTGATGCGATAAATCTTACATACACACAAGTATTATTGAATACAGTTCATTGTCGACTATGCAAAATAAGACATTTACAAACTGAAACTATAAAATATTTAAAATTATATTTGAGATGTTCGTGCATTTTCCAATAAATGCTTTAGTTGGACGTCTATTCAATTTCTCGCCTTCACACTCCGTCAACCAGTAATGCCATTTATTTTTTTAAACATAATGTTACTCACAATCTTGCATCTGAAGCATGTTATCATGACTTGAGAAATTATTTCCACAAAATTAAATATTCATGCAACTATTATACATTGTCTAGCCACCGTGACACGTGTTATGGCGCTACGATTCTTATTATTGTCTCTTGAATCTAATGCATATTTTACACTAGTTTGCATAAAAAATATGAAAGAATTTATTATGTGACACTAATTAATAGCTTATAATTTAGTAATTATATTTTTAATTAATTTGTCTAACAGCAAGAGCGTTTTTGCTGGTTGAACTAAATTAATCATGGTAATTTATTGTGGCATGTTTTATTCTGAGAATTCTTAGAATTGTTTTGCTCTCATTTATGGTTAATACTACGTGCTGACTCACGTTTCTGGTTTGTTGTTTGTTATTTTTTATGTATTTTACACTTTTATTCTAAAAATGGGATTTAGCATCGTTTGCTCAGGTAGGTAGGATTTGTTTTGTTAGTGATCAGTTGTAATGTTCAGTTGGTGGTGCCATTGGCTAATTTAATGTCACTTTTGGAAACCAACATTTGGGGTAGTCTATTTAATATCTAAATCTGCTATGCATTTTGCCAGGTTAAGTAATAGCTTTTCTGTAAGGTTATTGATTATAATAGCCAATTAGTCAGTGACATGAGTTAATACGAAAGAAAAAAATATTTTAGTTGGGGTATTAAATTAATTACAAGAAAATTTATCAGGTATTTATGTATTTTTCATAGAAAACACAGTTGTGAGGTGATAAGAGCCTCTTCTGTGACTATTGAGTCGGAAATCTTGATTTTGTTTTGTATTTTTTGTCATTATTAGGTACTAATGAACTTGTGCGGTCGATTTATTGCATAATTGCTATAAAGATTGTTCTTGAGATACAAAATTAAATCAAAATTTACCTTGTTTTTTGTGGTTTGGGAAGGAAATCTTTTAAAGACTTAACGTGTCGGATTTGCTTTTAAGAGGAAAGTGCCTACCGAATAACCTTACACCCCCCGTATAGCCTACGGACCTTCTGTTTGGAGATAAGGATTTTAGGAAGTGTTTAACGGACGACCTATAAGCTTTGGGATCGAATGTGGTTTTATCTACTTTGAGTTTTAATTGGTTAATTGTTTAACTGGACTTTTGTAGATTGACGTTTTTTGTCTGGCTCAGCGAGTCTGACTTGGTAAAGAACTTTTTGGACAAATTTTGATGTGTGTTGTAGTGGCGGAATTTTGAGATAGGCTCAAATTTCTCTGTTTTTGGACAAATTCTGGAGCTCCGCGGAGCATCCGCAAACTCGAACTTTGGAAGGCGTTGAGACGATTGAGGTACCAGTTTGTGGTTGTGCTCCAGACTGGGGACGCATAGGTAGTTTGAATCTGATGGTAGATTGTAGATTGTAGATATCGGAAGTAGCAGATTTTTTGCCATTCTGGCTGTATTGCGAATAAATTGTACGTGCAACTTGAATGTAAATCTTTTTTTAAGGGTTATTTCTTGGCAGCATAGGTCTACGGTATGGGAACATTATTTAAATAGACATTCTCATGAGGGGTTTGTTGCCATGTCTTTTAGATTGGTGGTGGTTTTTTGTAACTTTATAGTGGCCACTTTGGGTGACTTTGAGGTGAGGAGAAGTGATTTGTTGTCAACATATTGGGCACTTTAATCTCGTGCAACTTTTTCGAAGGCATATTGGCAACGAACAGGTTAAATTGTATGATCTACCGTGAGGTAAATATATTGTCTAAAATTTGAACAGTCTGGGATTTGCGGTTTAGATATGAAGGTATACGCTTTGTAAGGCGCAAAGAAAAGTTTAGTATGTGCAGTTTTAGATGAAGTTTTTTGAATTTTTTGACGTTGAAAAAGACTACTTGTGGTTTTTTTCTGTCTGAAACCTTTGATTATGTGGTTCATTGCGCGGTTTAATTGATGGACTCTAGAATGACTTCATCGAAACCCATCTTGAGTGGAGGGGAGAAGAATATTAGTTATTTTGAGGTTTTGGATTATGTCCAAGATCACCTTTTTATGGCCTTACTTAAGGTGCATAAAATATTTATTGGTTTGTAGTTTTGCGGAACTTTTGGACTTAACCAGGTTTTGATATGTTTATGACGAGGGAGCTTTTCTTATCTGTATGAAAGTGCCTAGTTCTAAGAGTTGCATTAGCAAAGCGGTGAGCGCCACTATTGATTTATGCGATAATGATTTTAATTAAAGCTCTGTTTGTGATTTTATCGGAGTCAGGAGCAGACCGAAATTTGAGTTTTTTTACTATTTTTCTGATTTGAGAAGATACAACGCTTTTCAGTAAGGGGTTGTCGTTAGCGTCTTCTAGGAAGTTGTTAACTTGTTGGTGGATTTTTTGCATTGGAGTTTGAAGCTGTTGGCAATTGCTTTGGATTTTCCTCAATAGTACATTGAACTCAATTTTTGTTCTTTAAGGATGCGGAAATCATTCAAAATTGTCGTTTTCTGTGATAGATTCTAAGGTGTTTGTGTTGCGATGCCTTTGTCATTTATGTTTGGCATCATTTCTTCTGCAAATCAATGTCTTGGTAGCTCATGATAACCCTAGAGGTTTATCGTCGCGAACCTAATGGGTGGGCCATCTTACTTTTGGAATTTGAATCGGCTATAAATAAAGCATTAATGAATATTGGGCATTTTTATTTAAGAATGAAATACATCATTCAAATGACTGCCACGGCTGGCTTGACAGTAACCCATCTGATTATCTCAATTTTTTAGTACATTTTTGATTGTTTGGACTCAATCAATCAATCGCCTCTGGATGGTTAGCGTAAAACTTATTCTTAAGGTATCCTTACAAAAAAAAATCCAACGGGGTCAAATCACAGCTCCTAGGCGACTAGTTGACATCAGCATTTTGGCTGATTATTTAATTTCCGATAACAGTGCCCAAAAGATTGATGGTTACGTTGGCTGTATGGCAAGTGGCTCCGTCTTATGGAAACCAAATGTCATCTAATTCATATTCTTCAATTTTTGGAAACAAAATTTTGTTTAGTATGGCACAGTAACGTTCACTATTGACGGTAACGTAGGCTTTTTTCTCATTTCCGAATAAAAATGGCTCAATAACCGCCAGACCAAAAACCACATCAAACGGTTACTCGTTGTAGATGCATAGGCTGTTCAATAGTCATGTGTGGATTCTTATATCCCCAAATGCGACAATTTTGCTTATTGACATAGCTCCGCAGAGAAGTGCGAGAACTGTTTTGTTTATGAGAACGATGACGAGTTGATGTTGATGTAAGTTCACGCACACTCTCAGCAACAGCTTTAATTTTTTTGGCACTGGACGAGAACGTGTAAGTGTTGTTTTATCCACTAACGATCTAGTTTTGCGTACACGCTTCTCAAACTGCGTTAAAGGCACTTTTTTCTATCAAATTTGTTTTGTAAATTTCTTACTGTTTGAGTAGAAGATTCACCACTTTAGAAGTAAGTTTTTATTATTTCCTAACTATGTTCAAGTGTAAAGCGTCTTATTTCCTAAATGTCAAACATAAAACTAAATTTCTGCCAACTCATAAATGTTATTATATCTTTGAAAAACAAATCAATCGGTAGTTCAAATTCCAAACGTTACATAGCACATCTTTTAGAAGACTTTTTTAAGGCTTGGTGGATTTGATTAGTGAGAAGAGCGACGGTTTTTTCATGGCTGCAACTGTTCTTATTGAAGCTAGGCTGTCCATGCTTTCTTCCATGGCTTATGAGAAGAGAGTCTAATTGGTATGAGTTACCAATTTTTCTCTCTTTCTTATTTATCCTCTTAAGTAGAGCTCCAGTAGTACGGGGTTGTGGTCTGAGCTAAGGCTATTGTTCTAATCTCGGCTTGGTTTATCCGCACACAGTACTTGTAAATTTTTTTGCGTCTACGTAGTCAAGCAGAGGTCTATTTTTAGGATTGGTTTGTTAGCCGTTTCACGTTGCTTTGAGTTGAAGTCTACAGCAATTATTGTGGGAAGAGAATATAGAAAGACAGTATCAAAATCCGCCGTTTTGATGCAATTGGTCTGTCTGATATAAGCATGCAGATGCGATTTTGATTGTGCACTACATTTTTTTACGCGAGACCATGTTGGGATATCAATTTTGGAGTTGTCCAAAGATCTTTTTGCAAAGATGCTTCATGCACCACCAACGTAATATACGTGAAGGTGTTTAGGAATTTTAGCGCTTGAGCGAGATTTTAAGGAGTTAGGAGAGATGCTATGAATTTTTTGCTGAAAATTATTAAATTCCTTGAGAATAGCGGCTATCTTATTGTTAGATACCGTTTTTGGTGTTGGTGGCGTCGCTCCACATTGCAAACGATTTGTTTGCTGTTGCCGCTGCAGGATTTTTTTTGGGGGCCAGGGGGTAAAATCTTTTATAAGACTGGCAAGTTTCGGATTCATTTCCTTATCGACATGCCGTTGTTTGACGCAACATCGGAACAAGAAGATTTTTTGCCAATCTGGCTTTATCAAGATTGGACTGCACGTGTAATTTATATGTGAGCCTTTTGTTTAAGGTAACCCCAAGATACAGAATCAGACCACAGTATGGGAACGTTGTTAAGATTGACGTTCTCATCGAGAGTGATTTTTGCTGTGTGAAGAGAACAGCTTTGCTTTTCTCTGGGTTTACTTTGATTTGCCATTTGTCCTACCATTCATCCAGGTCGTCGGTGGCTTTATGTAGCCTCATAATGATCATATTGAGTGATCTTGAAGAATAGAGAAGAGCTGTGTCATCATCAAATTGTTCCATTTGAACCCCGTGCGTCAATCCCGAAGGCATATCGGCGACGTATAGGTTAAACAACAACGGTTATAAAATAGATCCTTGAGGCACCCCTGTCTCTATCTGTGGAGAAGTAGATATATGATCAGAAATTCTGACTGCCAGTGTTTTGCGGTTTAGGTATGAAACAATCAGCCTCACAAGACGCAGAGAGAATTTATCCCTGCACAATTTAAAAAGAAGGCCTTTGTGCCAAACCTTATTGAAGGCTTTTTTGACGTCGAAAAAGACTACCTCAGTAATTTTTTTTAGTCTGAAACCTTTGATAATATGGTCCGTCACGCGGTTTAGTTGATGGACAACTGAATGGCTCTATCCGAACCTAAGTTGATGGGGGGGGGGGAGAAGTTTGTTAGCTTTTGTGTGTTTTTGTAATCTGTCCAGGTTCACCCTTTAGATGACCTTACTTAAGGTGCATAGTTGACTGATGGGCTGGTAGCGTTATGGAAATGTCCGGTCTTTCTCAGCTTTGGAGATGGTTATTACCAGTAAACTTTTCCAATCTGAAGGAAAGTGCTTGCGTGGACCTGCAGTCTAAGAGGGACCGGGGCCGGCGCAGGCTTGGCTGCCGGTCTGGTATTGTCGTGTGAGGCGATGATTTTTATAAATGCATTGCATCTTTTAAAGTTAAGTGGACGAAGGCCAGAAAATTGGAGATGAGTTGCGTCTCTTGGCAGTGTGTAGAACTATTATTGCACACTCACGAGAGGTGTCTCACACTTAGAAAGTACGGCAATATGAGAAGAAGAAGAGAGATCTTATTCTTTAAGCAATAGCACACATACTATGCTACTATTTAGTGCACTGGCCTTACAATTAAAAAGTCTCAACATTTTGCTGTTCACCAGGTCTTCAAAAGATTCGGATATCAAACCGACCATAAGCAATAGCTAATGCCTTCAATTTTGTGCACTGCATTGCAACTGAGAACATTTTACCGATCACCAGGTTTTTGACAAACCTTTATGCAACCATTGTGTATATCTAAATAGAACCTTGATTTATCGCTAAACACTAAACTTCGCCAGTCAAAGTTTCAATCCAATCCAATTTGCACCACTTCAAACGCTGCTGTTGATGTCGAATTGTGAGTGGTAACATAAGATGCGGTCTGTATTATGATCTATATACTATCTATATATCTATATATATGATAGTTAAAAAATCTGATTTAGTGGTAAATTTTTTGAAGACGTACTTTGCAACTTTTACCAATTCATTCATCAGCAATTTACCTGGTATTAGTGAAACGATCTCTTACAGTCATAATGCAAAGGCGACGGTCCTGTGCTTTATTTGGTTGTTTTTTTGCGACTTTTTGTTATTTTTTATAGATTAGTTTAGGTTAAGGCTATTTGGGATTATTTTATATTAAAAACGACTTTTATGTACTGCGTCTATTGAATTTGCTCAATTAAAAATGTTTATGTACTCTAGACATAATTGCAACTTTAAAACACATTAAACTAAAAAAAAAATGAGATTGCAAAATTGATGAAAAAACATAACTTTACTATATTTGAGAAAACTTAAACAAATGTCAAAATTGAAAGTATTACTTAATGAACATTTAGTAAAAGGTTACTTTTTAATATCAAACTATAGCAACAATAATTGCTAATTTTCAGCAAGAACTATATGAATTATATTGTACTTAAGTTCTTATTTTTGACTTTTTTTTTTTAATTAGATTTATTTATAACTAATGAAATGAATTCTTTAAGATTTATTGCATAATAATAAAATACAACTTGAAACTTTCTTTCAGCTTTCTTCTCTAATTTCTATGAACCACATAACTTTATACTTATTGTTGGCAATTTGCATTCATATAATTTGAATAAAGTTGATGAAAATGTTGACAATTTTATACTTAAACAGCATTTTTCATTTCAAAGTGGGTATTGTATGATAGAAGTTTAATTTTTATTAACAGAAGTTAGTGTTAATACAAATTAAATGTGACACATTGTTTAACATGTTTTGAAATTGATATTTTTTATTCAGTCCTTAGTGTTGAAATGGAGTGAAAAAATACCTTTTTCAACACATGTTAAAAAATAAAATGTTGACATTTCAATACAGACTTGCCACAACAAAATATTATAGTATAACATAATATGGAAAAAAATCACAATTTATAACTAAATGAACTAATGTTATAGCAAAAAAATATCACACCGGAAATTTCATTAAAGTTAAAATATCTGAAAAACTTGTGTTACCTACCTACGACTTGAATCAGGAAATTGGAAAATACCGCCCCTCATCTTCCTACTTACGCAATACTCTAACAGTATGCCAGATGCGTAACATTATTGCAACCCTCATCATCATACCGATCCAAAATGTCCATCATGTAGATAAACCAATACCCTTTTATTTTATTTTTATCAATGCAAACTCGTTTCATTCATAAATAATGTAATTTTCTTCGATGCTACTTTATAAATTTGAAACGAAAACAATGTATATAGCCAGTTTTATGTAAATCCTTTACATTTCAATTTAGTTATTTGTTTTCTGGAAAGTTTTTCAGTATTAAATTAAAGTTTTTACGCATTAAACATAGTTAAACTCTTAAATACCTTCAATTCGATAGGGTGAGTAATAAATCGAGTTAGATATAAAATCAATGCTTAAACCTCATGATTATATCATCGATAACAAGCCTATAATTCTAAGTAATGTGTTCTTTTATATATGAGATTTATAGCGAAAAAATAATGTTCTACGAAGAGGAAATTTATGATTATAACAAGTATTTATTACATTTCTAATTAACCTATAACCACTTAGATGCAATTAGTTTGCCCTTGCACACATTTTAAAGTAATTGATTTATATTTGATTGGTTTAAATAAATAATGATTTTAATCATATATATTTTACTTGAATATGGTCTAGATTTGAAAGTGCAATTTGTTTATTTAATTCAATTAACTCTTATTCAAATAAAATTTGTGTGTTTAATCTGAGAGAAGATTTTTTAGTCAATGTTTGTTCTTGTTGTTTTTGAAAGCTACAATAGCTATAGGATTTTTAAGTAGTCTCAGAAACGGTTTTTTTTATACAGATGACCTTTCATTTGATTAGTAATGAATGCTTATGAATGTTGACTGAATTTAACAATGCCTTATATATTGTGCATTTATGCGATGTCGTGTCGAATCTAACGAATAAATGGCCTACCTGAACTTGAAAGCGTTCAAAGAATATAAACTTAATCTACTTGCCTCTTACACTGAGTTGATAGAGGAATGTCAGGCTATTGTTTGCTGTCTTAGTAGTTTTAGTTGACAAATAGATGGGATGATGATTGAATTGCTTGAAGGCATTTGCATTGGCTATGGTTTTATTGATATTTTATTTATCGTAAATTCTTAATAATTTTAAAATTATTTACACGAACCACATATTGTTTCTGGTTTAAATTAAGATTGATACCGTTACTATAATGTCGTTATCAATATCCAGGTTGTGAATTAGTCTAGGTTAGGATTGCTTACACACAAAAGGCGACAGATTGTCTTGAGCACTTTTTTGATGTTTGGTTTAGATTTTTTGTTTTAATTATTTAGCTGTAATTGATAGTTTTACGAGATAGCACTACGAGAACAAATGAGCTGTTGGAGTAGAGGCAGTTACTTGCTTTTTGCTTGGTGTGAGTTTTTCTTAGCTTTGGTTATTTAAATTTTACATTAGAATCAGCATGAATGGCGGTAACGGTAGTAGAGGGCAACGTGAATTTAATTGAAATGGTCTATCTGCACTACATTATGCTGAATTGTTTTTGATGACTATATACTTTAGCGTATTTTGGAGTTAACTTGGTAGGTGTAATGGAAGATATTATCATAGGACTGAGTAGTTGAGTGTAGTCGGATTTTATTGACTACATATTTTGTTGCGTACTGTGACAAGAAGTGGTTTTTATGTTTTTTTGAATGTGAAAATACGAAGAGTTTGGAAGGCTTGATGGGTCTAAGGGGTTATTGGACTGAATTGTCTAAATGGGGTTGACGGGTTCTTGACCTTAATGGTTTTGGCTTTGCAAATAAACAATTCATTTTGGGTTGTTCTTTTGGCTTGGATTTCTTATTGTGGTATATCTTGATAAATCTTTTCTATGAGCCGCGACAATAGGATCCGGCTGGACGTCTTATCACGTTTTCATCCTTAGAGGTTGTTGATTCTTTATCTTACATACCAACTTGATATAGGCTTATACTTTATGTTGCTGTTTAAATTTGGTTCTGTTTGTATATTACGATTTTATTGAGCTTATTTTTATAGAGGTTAATCTTTTCACTTGCTTCTACTAGGTTGTTGATGAATTTCTTTAATGGATAGATTTATTTCATATATGTATTAAATTTCTAGAATGTGTTGAGCATTGTTAAGGCTAAATGAAGTTTTTGCCAAAATAAGTAACTTTTTAATTGTGTTGAGATTTATTTAGCTTTTTTGGAAATCTTTAGTTACGACATTAGTAGACAGTGCTACATAGTAGTCTATTGCTAGGAACGGTGGGATACATCTCTTTGCATTGCTTCACCAGTCCAAGCGTATTTTTGGCTTAAAATTCTATCAATAATGTTGTTGACACCTAGCGTAATTCATCTGTTCTCCTGAGTTTTGCTGTATTGCAACTTATATTTTGGATTTCAGGATTGATTTGGTGACCCGTGATATTGCCTCTTTAATTAAGGTTCTGTTTTACGCGGTTGTAGTGTCATTTGGTTCTTTCATTTTGTCTCCCAGCTAGCAAAGGGCTTCTGCTTGGTTTTGGCTATTTCCTTTCTTTTGGTTTCTGGGGCATAGAACCTTTTCCTGGTAAGCAGTGTTTTTGTGGCTTTTCTATCAACACTCTAAAGTTTATGTTGGCAACTTGTTTATATTATGCCGGTGGCAAACCTTAATTATGTTATTGGTGTAGTCGGTAGCATTGTTCCTTTCGCCTTACTGGACAATTTATTTTAGTTTAGAATCTTGATTCTGTTTGTGTACCACTTGGTTTTCCTTTTCTCTTTGGACGCGGTTTTGTGATGGTTGTGACCATGTTTTTGTAGTTGCTTAGATTGACGGCTTTGCTTGCCGCACAGCCTTTGCTGCTGTATTAAGTGAGCACATTGTGTTTTACTATTGTACTTATAGGTAGGGGAAACACCCTTGTTGAGAACTACTATTGTATTACGCCTGTTTTTTTTTTTCATAGCCCCACATGGGGGATTAAATTTTGAGAGAGATTTTTGCTATCCAAGCTTTAGGTTGTATAAGATTCTGGTTGATTCCGTTTTGAATTTGCTAAAGGGATTCTAGGTTTTTGCAGATAAAATTTTTGCAAATTTATGGATTGGTGCGAAAGCTGCTTTTATAGATTCTTTTATGAAATTGATTTTGAACTTGGATTTATATTGTTTGATGTTAGATTGAGGATGGTCCTTGATAATAGTCTTTTATCTTTGGTGTCTTTGCTTATTGTTACTATTTTTAAAGTTTATTCACTTATTCTAATATATGACTTGTCGTCTATTGTATGATTATGATCAGAATAATTTTGATAAGTTTATAGTTTTTCTGCTCCGTTCTATCATACCAGTTTATGATTGCAGAATAGCAGTTTGAAATGGAGTGCTTGTCCAAGTGTTTGCTATTAAAGAGATTGATTCTTTTATTCCTGCAAACGTTAGTAGAGAAAAAAATGGTGATTTTAATTCATGATAACAAACACTTGGGGGGTGATCACTCCTGTTCATGATTGCAGGCAGGAGTTTGAACTAGGGTGTCCTGGCCCCTCTCTCGAGTGTCTGTTATTATAGGGATTGGAAATCTATTATCTCATCATTTTAATTTACTTCAGTTTATGATTACAGGTAGTAGTTTGATGTGGAATGCCCAGCCCACTCGCCCAAGTGTTTTTATTAAGAGATTGGATATTTTTATCTCTACTATTTAACATAGTAACAACTGACGTTTGTAGGTACTAAAAAAGTCTAATCTCTTGATAAAAAATATTTAGACGGGGAACCCTTGTACCCAGCCAAGACACCAGTACCAGCTCCCGAAGTTGTAAAGCGCAGTAAGTGCAATCCCGCCGTGAACATTTCCTCCCGTTTCTTTTCCTTTTTTTTGTGTCCGAGGTTGTGCGGCGTCGCAAGACAAGCCACCTCGAATCCCAGACGTACCCTTATTCCTGCCAGTTTTTCCCTGTCAAATATCCCCGTGAATGTGTATTTTGTTGTTGTGGGTGGACAACCGCCATTTTTTGAATTAATTTGTTTTCTTGTTTTGTTGGTGTAACAATAAATTTTATTTTTCTACCACCTGGTTGTTTCTTTGTGTCCACACTAAAGTGTGGTGGCGCCCGAGCTCCTCCCGGTCTCCGGCGAAACCCTGTGATCACGGCTGCAGCTACCTCAGCCGCGTTTCCCGTCCTTACCGGACAAAACGTGTTACAAATTTGGCGTTTAATCATAAATTAAAGTGGCCCAACCACCCACCTAATGGTGAACGTTATTGTAGTATTATAACAAGGGTTTTGTGGTCTGCTATGGTTGGTGTGGATTTACACAAGATGTAAGATGGAAAACGTGGCACATTACGCGAGAGACTAGGTAGTTGTTGCATGAGAGATTTCCTTGGCGTGTAAGCTGCTGCAATGACGGTTATAATTGGCCATCGAGATCATATGGATAAGCGTCGTACAACTTCTTTTTGTAAAGTATTTTATCTATGTATTGACTTGCAAATAGCAGAACACTACTACTACTACTACAGACCATTTTTTTTTTAATTTTTCCGTACTATTCTCTCATCTTGCAGATTTTTCTTTTTCATTCTGGGTTTCCAATTTGGGTTTCCATTCTCCATTCTTTATTCATCTTTTCTTTTTTTTTAATGATTGTACTTACTAGTGCTTTTTCTTCCCTTATTTTTTTCAACTCTTCTTTCTTCTGGATCTTGTCTGACCAGTTATTTAAGTAGATGGTATATATGACTTTACCATGAAAGTGACTTAAGCATACACCTAAGAATTAGACATATACTGGATTGTTCATTTCATATTGGTTTTGGCTAAGTAAACTTTTTTGATATAATCATTTGGTGTTTATTTAATTGAATCGAATGTTGACTTTGCATTTTTTATACTGTTTATGTTAGAGATTATTAAGTTAGTTTTATATTCAACTGTATACGATTTAGGTTAAGAATATCGAGTGTCATTTATATAGTTTAGAAATAAAATTGATTCTTATACTGATCTTTAGAGGAATTAAGAGAAATTGTTGTTTAAAAAATGGAATATTTCTTTGTAGTTTGCTTTAATAAGGTTTGATTAAATTACAATGTAAGGCCCAACTTAGTCTACAAGTTGTGCGGTGTAAAAGAGTGTCATGATAACCCAGCGGAATGTTGGCAATATACTAATTCTGCGGTATATACCAATGTGAAAACAATGATGACAATGTTGAGCGAGCATAAAACTATGCCTGCATATTTCTGTTATGGCCGCAAGGTGGCACAAGCAAATGACGCGTAACACCTTCTACTTTTAGATAAGCTTACTTAACAGTATTTTTTCTTGAGACAGGAATGCTCTAGATAGGCTTATATACAGCTGTTTTTCGCGAGGTTCTCACTGACGTTCAACTTAAAAGCAACTTGTAATTGGAAGTATGAACAAGTTGATTTCTGCACACTTCTAAACGACTTGAGTTTTACTACTTGACTCCGGGTGCCTACATATACTACGCTCTTATTATTACATGAGGTTGGAATCAGTAACTGATTGTCAAATTATTGACACTTCGATTGAATGAAGCTGAAATTGGCAACTTTAGAAAAGAATCGTTTACGGCCGGAATATTACGTCTGGCATATCTTTTACCTTCGGATCCGACACCTAGACAATCTCTTTCAGAGTTTTTTTGTTAGTTTTATGCCAAATCACTTTGTATTTCATAAACGCGACTTACTTAAGATTGCGATCATTGAGAGGAACACGTGGAGTTAAAGGAGAATATAATAGAGCCTATACTACGACTCAATCATCAAACCTTAAATTTTTTGGGAAAGTCCAAAGGGTCTCAACAGCTTTGCTTGCAGATAGACAAATAAACTGGCAATATTTTGTTTGGAGGACATGAAGAACGTATCGATACGAGGATGGCATCTACTCTGCTTATACCACGGAAAGCACACGAATAAGAAGAGGCTCAAGAACCGACAAAAATGACACCAATTTTTTTACAGGCGAAACATTAAGAACTTTTAGCTGAGCTAAGCAATTTTTACCACGTTGCAGACAGAGTTTTTATTGCTACACACAGGAAGGCTAGATACATCAAGCAATGTTTAGTTTACAAGATCACATCACATTTTAAACAAACCTCAAGGACACCACCGGACGTAACATTGGCCTACTCACAATCTAGGAACGAAGAGTCAACGGCAATACCGTCTCCGACATGTTTTTCCACCAACAATCCGACACCCGGACAACCTTGTCACGACCGATCCAAATTTGGCATCATCTACACAGAGGCTTACTTCTATATCTTTTGGTATTGCTCTTAGAAAAGGTTTCTATGGGCAACCGACTATACGATCGTTTTTTTTTACTATAGGGTCTAAAAAAGTGTTTAAAAAAACATATAAAATTTGGCGTATTATACTCCGGCTACCTGAAATAGGTTCTCATTTTTTTGGCCGTGATATATCTGTTCTCTAAGGGTCAACGCTTTTTGGCGTTTACTTTCAACGTGACGATTTTATTTTTGTTTACAAGTTAGGAGGATTAATTCTGATAAAAATAAGTTGGAACTTGTCATATAGATAAGATCTACTGCAATCAATTGCAATACAACACTGTTTTATAGTTAGAGTTTTGTGGTTAACAGTATCAAATTTTTTTTAATAGAGTGTTAATTGAATCCACTTGAAATTATTCTTTTAACGCATCTGTAATATAAGATTCATACAACGAGAAAGCTATTTCATCAGTTTGGACCGTGTTGATTGACAGCGATATTTGGTTTTGATACAAAATGAGTGTATCAGGAGGTTGCTGGCTTGGTCGCTTTTTTGTCATGAAATATTGACATTGGTCGATTTTTGGAAACTACACATCTTGTAGCATTTTTTGGTTTGAATTTTAAAAACATGTAGTTTTAGAAATATATGAACCTTTACTGCGAGATGGCAAATATGGTCTGGGAGAAACTGGTGGGTCTTTGTTTTATTGCGATTTTTGCGCATAAGACGACGTCTGTATTGCTATTTTTTAAGTTACTTTGAGGCACAAATGCACCTTGAATTATAGTTTGTTAATTCGTATAGATTGAAAAACTCGGTAGAATACCTTAAAAAGATTATAAATACCTGCACTAATTTCGGTTTCATTTTCAAATCTATCTACGATGAGGTTGAAGTATTTTTTTAATAAACATTTTTGCTGATAGTTTGTCATGTCTGATTTACATTATGTCAGTTATGGAGACGTAGTATCAATTATTACTTCTTATGTAACTTCTTTTAGTAAATATTTGGTAATTTTTTAATAGTTTGTACTATTCAACTGATAAATTGCGTTGCTGTTATAAAAATCAGTGTATGTAATTACATAGAATAAATATATTTATTCTTATTAATCTACCAATCCAAGAAAAAGTATTGCACTATAATACATAAAATAAAAAATAAATAAATGCGAATAGGTGTGAGAATGTAGAAGACAAAACAAATTATTATGCTGCTGAGCGTGATCGATCAATGTATAAAAGTCTTTTCGTATTTTAATAATTGTTTTTTGCATAAAATAAATATAATCTCACATTAATCAACTGATGCTTTTACAATTCTATCTCTCTGATATTATTTTAATGCATCTTCTATAACTTTAAATTAATTAAATATAGAACTGTCATTGAAAGTATACAGGATTATTTACTACCAGTATTAATTCGATCCGTATTATAACAAGATACTCAAACATCTCATATCCAGATACATCCAATTCTAAAGGCCTTTGCAATGTTTGCACTAAACATATTTTATGCACACTTGGCGTTGCGAAATCATATTCCAGGCGCGCTACAAGATGCCCCCAGCCACTTGCCACCCGGATTATCCAATTTTCATGAAAATATTTTGATAGTTTAATGCTGGGCTTGCTTTAATATATTATTTTGTGTGCACGTTGAACATGATTTTCATTAAGTAAGGAGGAAATGTTCTGCAAAGTACTGTGCAGATGTTTAATTTAAATTTTCAGGAGATGATTGTTCTAAGTATAGATCGTATTTTGTGTTGAATTAAATTGAAAATTAGAGGTGGTTCGCATTCAGAAGAGTATTTCCATGCATGGTATGTTTAAATAGATCGAGATGCCAATTTCGTTAGACAGCATTCACGTAAGAATTTGGAATTTAAGTGAAGGGATATATTGCAATATATGTGCACCGGCTATTTTGACGTCGTTTGCCTCAAGCACGATTCGCATACGAATTAATAATAAACTATAAATTTCTTGAAACATTTTATGGTATAAAATATAAATGAACACTATTATGATAATTCTAATCTGACAATATTGTTTCGAAGTGTCGGAAAATTTATAAATGTTGAGACACCTTAACTTAAAAAAAAGTTATTATTATGTGTTACCAACTTCTATATGTGTGTAATTATCTAATCTAACCTATAATAAACACTTCAGTTTACTAATTAATAAATAATATGTAGAACGAGAGATCAAATAAACAAACAAAATTATCTGAGAACAATGCAGTAAAATAAAAATATAGACCGCAATGTTCTGTGAATTTTTAACGAAGCACTTGTGATGTGAAAGTAGTTTTTAACATATGATTTTCTTTTCAGACATTTTAGTTGCGATTGCTTTCCCGGTTACAGCGGAAAGCATTGCTCGGAAGGGGAGAAGTCTTTATGCTACAACGATGATGGACCCGTTTGCAAAAATGGTGGAACTTGCATGTAAGTACATTTTTTTTTAATATTTTTATTATTTATTAATAATATTTATACGAAACACTACCAGGAGTGCTCAATGTAGTTGCAATATATTTTCTATGCTGTATAGTCGTGCTACATTAATGTCATAAATATAAATTGGCACTCTTGGCATTATAATTTTCCGAGTATTCTGCCTTTTTGTCACGCTTACCGTTTTGCATTCCTGCTGACCTTTGCCTTCGGGGGAATGTAGATAAGATAAAGACATCGCACTAAATGCGAGTGATAAGATTTACAAACAGGACGATCTGGGTCAAGAATTCTCTGCGGCTTGTACCTACAAGGCTATGTTTGTCCGTTGGAAGAGGAGGGTGTGAATGTGTTTAATTGTTACAGATCATATTTTCATATGATAAATGGATAATTGTAAGATTAGAAACGAGTCGCCTTAGTTTGTCGGTTTAATAGACTTAATAAACATGTTTTAAACCTTGACATTATATTCACTGTGGGATGGGATTATGTTTTAAGGGTAATAGTTGAATCGTTTTTTGGTTAGTGGAGAACAAGAACGATCTCTAAGATGCTTATCGCTTTTATTTATAAATTTATATTTTTAAAATCATACACACATCATTGCGTTTTATTTTAATCATAGCATTTTGTACATTTTTATTTTTCTATTATAAATATTACATTATTTTTTGTACTTTTGAAATAATTTTTACCTTAAATTAGTCATGCTTTTTTATTTATTTTTTTTGTTTTGACGAAAATCACTAACATACTTGCAATACTTTACTTTAACTTTTTCAACAAAGTTTTATTTTAGCATTATGCAGTTAACCTTTTGTATTTTATGCATACATTTATATGTATACTGAATAGTCAACGTAATTTTATGCATATTTATTCTTCAGCCTGCTAAGTTGCTAGACTCATTAATGAGAGATTAATTTATGTAATTTTTGAAGTGCTATGTTTTACGTACAAATAATAATAGTTGATACAATCAGTTTGGATGCAATTCACTTTGTTTTTTTTGCGTGTTTTGAAAAGGTTGACTTAAAAATATCTTGGTTTTAGAGGATATCAAATTATGCCAGGCAGCTGTCAAAGAAGTGTTTTAATTGTTATCTCTGCACAATTAAGCAGGGACTCATATTGTTTCTTCTTGTCGGGTGTAGCTGCTTTAGGTGTCTCGGTGATTACGGCGGATTGAGCGAGGATTGGATCGTTGGTTATTTAATTGACCCGGTTGAGTTGAATAGTTTAAACTGCTTGGTGCTGATTCAAATTTTTCTACCATAGGGATCTACCAGTATTCCGTTTTCAGGTTTATCTTGGTGAAGACGCTTGCTCATCCAAGGTCTTAACGAATTTTGAGGATTTTAGGATAGGGGCAAACTTGTTCTTGTTAACTGCTTTCAGCTTTTGGTATTCTACGCACTCACGATTACCACCGCAGTACTCACAGGTGCTAGGCTCGATAGTACCTGCTAGCAGCTGGTACACATTTTTTGTATGTGATTGTTTTATTGGTTAAGGATGTACGGTTTAAATTTGATGCAGTACGGTTTTTGTAGTGCTAGTGTTGAAATATGTAATGTTTGTATGATCTAATGATCTAGTTAGTATCAATTAAGGTTGTTATGGTGATATATAAATATAATAATTGTCACTTAATTAAATAAAGTTGTACACAATAACTTTAATCTCCCAATATCTTGTTTCTTCATAAACCTACTGCTGCAATATATAACAACAGGTTATGGGCCCATAGTAACGATTACAGAAGCAAATGCTATCTGCAAATATAAATTTACATTTACTATGTAAGGAGACTTAAAATTGGAAGTTTTTGATAAAGGTACATTTTTGTGCCAGTGAACTATATGGTGTTGTCACTGCATAGTTCTGACATTGAAGTTGACATATCGAAATGGTTAAAAGCTGATGCTAAACCACAAAGAATAATTACAACTTCTGTAAGTCAGAATATTATGAAATGTGAAACTGCTAAAGAAATGTGGGACAAGCTGCACACGATGTTTGAGCAAAAATCAGAAGATATTGCGTATCATATCTAAGTTAGAAGAAATTATTCAGTGGTTGAAGCAGCTTGGAGAACCAGTTTTGGAATCAATGATTATAACAAAAATTCTAATGACTTTAGCAGAAGACAAGAGAACTTTGTCAAACTTAACAAATAGACTACTTATTGAGGAATCAAGATTACAAGTACAAATTGCAAACAAACCAGAGCAATCAGATACAAGTGGTGCATTTTCAACAAGATTAAAAAGGTTTAAATCACCTGGTAATGAAAAGAAGTTTGGTAAATGTCATTTCTGCAAGAAACAAGGTTATTGAAAAAATTATTGTAAATTATTTAAAAAATCAGATGATAATTGGTACTTGGATTCAGGAGCTTGTGATCACATGTGTAAAACATTAGATTGGTTTGAAAACTATAAGGAATATGCTGATTCGCAGCGAATTATGGTTTAAGTTTGCAATGGTCCTGGAATTTTAGCTCTTGGAATAGGTGATGTGTCTATTTTGCCATATGACAAAGAGCAATAGAAACCAAAAGTTTTGAAAGATGTTTTATATGTGCCACAATTGAAGTTAAATCTTTTCTCTGTTGGATCAGTTTTAGATAAAGGATACAAGTTAAATTGTAATAATAAACTATGTATCATTCATAATATTGAAGGAAAAATAGTTGCAACAGGTCAACGTTCCAGAAAACTTTACAAAATGGAGTTTAAACGTGATTGCCAAGAAAATGCGGAATGTTATACTATAGACAGCTTGAGGCTATGGCATGAACGCTTGGGACATTAAAATGTAAATCATGTATTGAAAGTTTTGAAAGAGAGAGACATCTTAGTGAACAAAAGTCAAGGTACATTTTTTTGCGATGGTTGCATGCTTCGCAAGCAACACAGAATGCATTTTAAATCAAGTGATAGTAGAACATTCTGGTGAAGTTATTTTCACTGATTTATGTGGCCCAATGCATAATATTTCTATAGGTGGTTTTAAGTATTTTCTTCTATTTAAGGATGGATATTCACACTTCAGAACAGTCTAAATTTTGAAAAACAAGAATGAAGTTTATAAGAAGTTACAAGTGTATTTAGATTTTGTTGCAAGAGAAACCGATTTTAATATAAAAGTGCTAAGATCAGACAATGGTACTGAGTACATTAATGAAAGTGTAAAGAAAATTTTGGCAGACAACAATATTTGGCACAAAACAAGTATTTCATAAAATCCGGAGCAGAATGGAAGTGCAGAACGAGATATGAGAACAATTGTTGAAGCCGCTAGGACTTTAATTTATACGAGAGAACTCAACGTGAAATTTTGGGCTACAGCTATTGCTGCAACAATTTATGTTCTCAATAGAACAGGGATTTGTCTGTTAAAGATCAATCTCTTTTTAAATTATGGTTCTAAAGGATTACTCTGATAAATCATTTGAGAGTGTTTGGTGCAAAGGTGTATGTACATATTCTGAAGCAGTTACGAACAAAATGGAATAAAAAGAGTAAACCAGGAATATTTGTAGGATATGGAGAGTGCCAGAAAGGGCACAGAAACTGGTATGAATGTGAAAATAAGATCAAAGTAGAAAAAGATGTAATTATTCATTCAGAAGCAGATGTTTGTGACAGGAATGTCGATAAGGTGATAGATGTTTGTCAAAGGAATAAATCAATTGATAGTGTGACAATCCACACTTATGATCGGAATAAAACAGCTGATACTCTGACAAATACATCAGATAGTCATGTCATAAATTAAGCAGCTGATATTGTAACAAATATGCCAGATGTGACATGTATGCCAGATGTGACAAATATGCCAGATGTTAAAGATAAATTGAAGAATCAGAAAACTGAAGACCAAACCGGGATTGTGCCGAGTTCTATTGTATTAAGAAATAGAAGTATATTAAGGAAACCTGCTAGTTTTGAAGATTTAACACAATCAGAATCAGGTATTTATGCACTAATATCAGATAACCTAGAGCCAATAAGCTATGAAGAAGCTTTTGAATCAAAAGAAGCTACAAATTGGCATAAAGCTATGAAAGAAGAAATTGATTTATTAAAGCAAAATAATACTTGGATTTTAGTAGATATTCTAAAAGATAGGAAGGTTTTACCTAATAAGTGGGTCTTTAGAATAAAGACTAATGCAAAAGGTGAAACAGAACGATATAAGGCAAGAGTAGTAATTAAGGGATATGCTCAGGAGTATGGTACAGATTATCAAGAAATGTTTAGCCCAGTGCTAAAATTTGATTCAATAAGAATGGTTTTATCAATTGCCGTTGAAAAGCAATTAAGTTTATTTCAATTTGATGTTAAAACAGCATTTTTGTATGGATATTTAGAAGAGGAGATATTTATGGAACAGCCCAAAGGATTTGATCATGACAAAACAAAAGTGTGTAAACTTCGGAGATGTCTTTATGGTCTCAAACAAGCTCCAAGAAACTGGAATATAAGACTTAAAATGTTTTTGATGAAAAATAACTTTAAAGAAAGCACATCAGATAATTGTGTATATTATAAAAGGGATGAAGAAAATATTTTTAAATTAGCAAATTATGTAGACGATGGATTAATTGCAGCTTTAAGTCAGGCTGAAGCAGAAAATCTTTTAACATGTTTGAAAAATGAATTTGAAATAAAGACGAGTAATTTGGAAGTATACATAGGTCTTCAAATTTATAAAGAAATTGATGGATCAATATTTGTTCATCAAAGTGCATATACCAAGAAACTTCTTAAAAAATTTGATATTATAGATTGTTATTCTGTATCAATACCAATGGATAAAAATATAACTTTAAATGGAGAAGAACACTCTGATAATATGAGTAGAAAAGTAGTGAGAGAATCAACATATCGAGAAATAATTGGTAGTTTGATGTATCTTTCAGTTGCAACAAGACCAGACATTGCATATGCTGTAAGTACTTTGAGTCAATTTTGACAAATCCAAAGCAAGTACATTACAATGTTGTGATAAGAGTATTGAAATATTTGAAAGGAACTGTTACGTATACACCATACGTTCTATGAATCAGGAGGAAATCAAAGACTTACATGCTATAGTGAAGCAGGTTTTGCAGGCGATAGAATTTCAAGAAGATCGACAAGTGGTATGGTTTTTCTTCGAGAAAGTGGACCTGTGTCATGGAATTCACAGAAGCAACGAGGAGTCTGAGTATGTGGCGGATAGTCAAGCAGTAAAAGAATTAATTTGTTTTAAAAGATCAGAAGAAGAGTTAATTGATAAAAGAGAAACACCAGTATTATATTTAGACAATCAAAGTGCAAAAAGATTAATTAAAAATCCAGAGTTTCACAAAAGAACAAAAGATTTGAAGATGGTTTATTTAATTTGGATTACGTTAATTCAAAAGATCAGATAGCAAATATTTTTACAAATTAACTAAAGATACCTTTCAGAAATTAGGGCATATGTTAGGTATTACGAAATGTAGTGTTTAATATTTTTTTATGAAATGTAAACATTAAGTGAGAGTGTTTAAATATGTAATGTTTGTATGTTGGGCAGTTCAAAGCGGTTGAGGCTAGTTATGCTGTTGATGAGGGTGGTTTGCCGTTGATGGTAACCTGCAGATGCAGGGGATTCTAGTTGGATCAGTGTGTTGTTTTATCTGATTTTTATATTTTTATTTTTATCAGCTAAGCTGTTACGGTGGCGTGGACTGAGAGTGTGATGAGACTGGTCACCGCAGGAGTAGAGGTTTATAGGTTAGGTGCTTTTGCTGGTATTTCCATACTTGTTTGCAGATTTTTTTTTTATTAGAGTTGTGATTGCGAGTTTGAATAGTTAATTTATTAATTATTGCTATTTTCTTATGGGTTGCTTTTTGCAGGGATTTTGTCATTGTTAACTTGTTCGAAGATTGTTTTTTTAATGATTTTGAAAGCCGTTTTTTGTCATTTTTTGTTTTTTTTTTTTTCAAATGGATCTTCTAGTCAGGAATATTTTTTACTACCTATTTTGCCTGACGTTGCCAGTATTAAATCGTTCAATTATTTTTATAAGCATTTTTGTAGATTGGGCCTTTATCTTTTTTGTGTTTTTTCTTTGCCAACATTTTCTCAGAAATTGAGAAAAGTTAGCTTTAAAGTTTTTGATGTATGGAGGTATTGCGGTTGTAGAATTTGATAAGAGTACTTTAAGTCCAGCATTTTTGAATTATCTCTTATACGTTAGTGGCTGGTTTGTCGTCTTATCGGAGTTTTGATAGAATCGGTACATTTGGTATGTTTTGGCTATATATTTTTTGCCGATATTTTTCATATGCAAGGATGGTTTCAACCAATTTTTGTTGGGTTTTTGGCTTATGAGGTATCACATTTTTGGTTTGCATTGTTTTCATGGTTGTGCGTGGTGTCAATTGTTGTCCTGGGTTTCTAAGCAGGATACGCCTTGATGGTGTTTTGGGTTTTGGTTCTATTTTTGTCTGACCAAACTGTGTACACAAACAAATATTTGTCATATTTAGGCAATCTTTTATTATACAGTTTGCAAACTGTTCACTTTAAATTACTTCAATTTTAAACAAAACATATTTTTGTGTTTTGGATAATTGATTCTAATCCAAATGGACGTGATTTAGATTGGCGTATAGTTTGTTATTGGAATAGTTTAAGTGTTTTAGGTTTTCACGAGTAGATCCAGTTCAATTTCTTCATTGATTTCAAAAATAAATTCTATTGTTTTGCTTAAATAATACGTCACAACACAGATGCCGTCGTCGTTAACTTGTTTTATTAAAGCAGTTTTTAGTTTTATATAAATTTTTAAATGTCTTTCAGTTATTCTATCTACACTTATTAACAAATAACAAATTACTAGTTGTACTTTAAGGATAGACTTTAGGTACAATTCTTTCATAAACAACTTTATTTAAAAATTCAATTTTTTGTGTTGATTTAGTTTTTGTCTTGGGATTTACTTTCACATAGTGGAATAGTCGTTTGTACACACTAGGGCCACGGGTCTGTCTGAGAGTCACGTCTAGGTAATCAAATCCATTTGTTGTAATCCGATCAGTTTGTGATTTTTTTGCACCGTTGTCACTCAGAAAAATTAGTCTGATAGGGTTACTTCTGGTAAAGTCAAGTTTGATTGAGTTACTCATTTAAGTTTGATTATGAGATTTACGGTTATAAACATATAAGGACACTTGCCTTGCGCTGTTTTTTGGTTTTTGGTTGGTGGTTTAGGTCATTTTTAGGCTCTACTTTATGAAGGTTTTTTTTTGGGTTTCTTGTTCCTGGTATTTGAAGTGCAACTTGTTGATGGGGGTGCTTTGTGGTGTGTACTTTTGTCTTCTACGGCTTGGAGTTTTTTTATGGAATGGGTGAAGTGGTTTTTTGTCTTAGCATTTTAAATTAGCTATATCGACTGCATATGAAGATACTACTAGTATCATTTTATGTACTGGGGTCTTGGATGGTTGAGGCGTGTGTTTTTGTTTGGATTTTGGGGTTGTATTTTGTATTTGCTGTTCAAACAGCTATCTTCTTGACACCAACAATTCTTCTTATTTTTCTTTTTTAGGTGGTTTCTATTAAGCTGTTCTCAGTAAACTTTAGTTGGGGGTTTGTGTGGTTTCATGTTCTCGATCTAATAGCAGCTATTTTAGTAGTGATGACCATGTTTTTCTGGCAGGTGGTCTTATTAGACTTCTTGAAGCTGTTTTTTTTTTAGTTTTTTTAGTTTATTTTTTTATTTCTTTGGATTGTCAGGCACCATGCCTGGTTTGCTGGATGGGATGTTGGTGGACCTGGTTTGCCGGATGTGATGTTGGTGGATTTATTGATTCTCAGTCTCAGTCTGTTTTGGTGTTCTACGCTAAGAGGATCTGTACGTTTTCTTAGCTAGTATTAGCGTTACCTGCATGCAAATATGGTATTTTTTGAAGGCATTTTTATCTTTTTTTGGGCTTTTGTGAAACGTTAGTTTATTGTTGGACAGGATGATAATGGCTATCGGCTTCTGAAACGTTGCAGGGGCGTTTGCAGTTTGAATGGCATTACTCAGGAGATAAAGAAAGCGGTTAGATTTTTAAATTGTTTTACTATAGAAACTTTTGATTATTTGTTTTTAAATCAATATTGGTGAAGACGCTTGCCTTGTCAAGGTTGTGTCAAATTTCATGGATTCTGGTCAGAGGAGCGAACTAATCGCTGATAACGGTATTTATTTTTGGTGTTCTACATAGTCACAAGTATTACCGACTCGCAGTTTTTGATGCTGCTAAGTTTGATAATACGGTTTATTAACAGTTGGTGACGGTCTACAAGTATGGTTTTATTCTAATAGGGGTCTTTTTTACAATTGCAGACAGTAATTTTTTAATATAACCTTTTTTGTTGTTTTTTTCTGGAATTTGGTTCGGTCATTTTAGAGATGACAAAACGGGGTTGGTCCGTCTGCACAACCACTTTGTTGTTTTGACGGAGGTTGGGCAGCTTAAATCGATTGAGACTCAGGCTAGCTATGCTATCGATGAGGGTTGTGAGTAGTTGACCTTTAGCTAGTTTTAAGGACGTTTATTGGAGCTGGAATGATTTGGACTTTGGTTCTTTTGGAATTTTTTGACTGATTGTTTCCTAGTTGTTTTATTGTCAAATTGATGCAGTCTTTTGTAAAGAGCGGACGTGGATGTAGTTTGTTCAGATCTTTGTTGGACGGTGCAGAGCTTATTGGCCAAGTCAACAGCAGTATATTGCCATAGTTTTTTATTGTTTATTAATTATTTTTTACTATGGTTTGAAGAATTCTTTGTATATCTTTACGTAAGTGACACCGTTTTGGTGGTTTTGAGGAGTTGGTGCCAGAGAGCCAGAGCTGGTGCTTAGAAACAGAGAAATGTGCGTTTTCTAGCTATTTGAAGAAGATTTTTGGATCTTTGTGATAGTGGCTCTGGATACGAAGCAGGTAATTTTAGATTGAATTGGCTACGGGGTTTCAACTGGTTTTCAGTTTTCTTTATTTTATCTTTTGTTTTTATCTAAATTATCAAGGGACAATGGAGAAGTAAAGGCTTATGCGTTTGGTGTTCTTGTTGGTTGGTGCTCATTTTTTAGTTACAAAATATCTTAAAATTTTCTGAATTGGTCGCTAATTGTAGCGGGGCTACTTTCGGTGATATGGGAAGCCGTTTTTGGAACTTTTTTTTATTAATTAGTTTTATTGGTCTTTTTTTTTTATTAGTTTATATAGATTACAGTTATTTGCAGAAGAAGAAGAATTTGGGGCAGATATATTATTCGACTATTGCTCTTTAATCGGAAGATTCATAATTAAACTGAAGAAAATAAAGAAGAAAATCATTAGGAAAATGTTGAATGAAACTTTGCAGAGACAAATAAGAAGGAGATTAGAAAAGCAAAAGCAAACTGGCTTAACCAAGCAGAAAAAATAAACATGTGGAAAGCGTATTTAACAGAACTCTTTGTGTCCTACCAGGGGAGAACAAGGTCCTGTGAGGAATAACTTTAACATTATGACTATAACATCAGAGTCTCAAAGGCAATATCACAACTTAAGGAAGGCAAATCTCCAGGACCAGACGACAATTACAGCGAACAAATAATACTATTTGACGAAGATGGCATAAGATGGCTAACAGCAATACGCGTTAGGCACCAGAGAGGCTATATTTACTGTCCAAGTCTTTGTTCAAAGATGCAGGGATGTCGACCGCGGTGTACATGTATGCTTCATCGATTATCAAAAAGCTTTTGACAATGTACAACATGGTAAGCTCATAGAGATACTAACAGAAATAGGGCTGGAACACTATGACTTAAATATGATAAGTAATTTGTAGTGGAACCAATTAGCCAGATTAACGGGGAAATCATAAACAACATAAGATACGCAGACGATACGGCGATATTCGCAGACAGTCATGAACATCTTCAGATATTAATGAACAGAGTAGAAGAAAACAGCCAAAGATATGGCCATAAAGAAAACTAAATACATGATCATTTCCAAACGAAATCATGATCAATACCAAATAAGAGTGAACAACAAAACAATAGATAGAGTAGAAACATACACATACCTAGGCACAGCACTTAACGAATCCTGGGATCATGCAAGAAAGGTAAAGTGCAGAATAGAAAAATCCAGAGTCTCATCCACAAAATTGTCAAAGGAATTCAAACACACGACCTACCTATACCAACGAAAATTAGATTACTTAAGTGCTACATATTTCCAATCTTGCTGTACGGAGCCGAATCCTGGACTTTAACAGAAGCGACATGCAGAAAGCTAGAATTGTATGAATTATGGTTATACCACCGCATTCTGAAAATATCCTGGACGGTTTATGTCAGCATTCAACATGAAACTGGAATATCTAGGACATGTAATGAGAAATGAAAAGAAATACGGGTTACTGCAGTTAGTCCTACAGGGAAAAATAGAGGGAAAAAGAAGACCAGGAAGAAGAAGAACCTCTTGGTTGAAGAATCTGCGCACATGGTTTAACACAACAACGGTGGGCCTATTCCGCGCTACATCAGATAAAGTAAAGCTATTGTGATTGCCAACATTCGATACGGATAGGCACCAGAAGAAGAAGATTAGTTTCTAACTAGATTTTTTCAGTAGGAATGGTTTTACTCGATCTCCAGATTCTTGCATTGCTTTAGGTCAAGTTATTACACGTGTGTTGCCGTACATCTTTATCAGTCTTTTGCAGAAGTATTTGAACGGTGGCTTGAGTTTTTTTTTGTTGATTTCTAGGAATAGGTGCTGGTATGCCAGAGCTAGTACAAGAAATTATGAAAAAGTGCATTTCTAGGTTTTTAAAAAGATTGTCTAATTCTTATAACAATAGCCGTGCATATGAGGATTGCTGGTCTAGAACGTCCCTAATATTGTCCAGGTCTGGGCTGCAAGTGCCCAGTTTCTCTTACACGCTGTACCAAACGTACAAACGATCCACGAGCCGGATGATACCTTTGAGGGTATCTCTCGGAATAAACCCGAGCTGCAGCCACTGAATTTTGATGAGCTTCTTCATACACCAATATCATATCCACAAATTCTGCATTGGTCATGTTATGTTGCGCCATAATTTAATTTTATTACACACTGACAGGCGCCACCTAGTTTGTTTTTGAATTTTTGGCAACAACCGCCGGGGCTTCAACGTGCATTATTTTAATTTTGGCATGGCACACCGATTTTTTTCAAGTAATCAATTTTAATTTTCCAGATACTTTATAATTCATTATCTCGCTTATTATATAACTTTTACTACATTTTTTTAACATTTATCAATAATATTGATTGTAAACTATCATTTCTTGAGTTTATGCGCATAGGTTAAGCATCACCGTGTATATAGTCACTAAGGAAACTTTACAAGTGAATATCAACGAAGATTTAAAAACAGATATTGTACATGTTAACAGAAGGATTTGTCAGGGTGACATGACAACTCTTAAGCTGTTCACTCTTGTATTTGAAATGATGTTCAAAACACTATTATGTGACCAAATAAGTCTGAATATTGACGGATCCTACTTAAACTACTAAGTAGTACTAGTCAGCAAAAACATTGTAGAATTTGAAACTATGCTAAGACAATTACAAGAAGCATTAAAACTAGTCGGATTAAACATGAATATAAGCAAAATTAAAATAATGAGCCGGGAAAGAGAGAATCATTATTGATCATCATTTTGAGCCAGTAAATGACTATATGGCAACAAAAATAAGCTGGGAAAAGACAATTAAACAACCGAGATTATACGCCGATTATGGCTACGATGGACAGCTTTTGGGAACTTAAATACGTTTTTAACAATACAAATATCTCAATAAACTTGAAGAGGTAAAATACGGAATGAGGAAATAAGACGACGAACAAAAATTACGGATGTTATGACGAGAATGGCTCAGTCAGCAATGGAGATGGGCAGGCCACGTGGCTAGACCGGACCATAACAAATAGATCATCAAAAATCACATTGGAGACCTAGAACTACAAAGAGATGTGTAGGTAGGCTGCAAAAAGGTGGCTCGACGACATCAAGGAATTGGTTTAAACTCGCGCAGAACAGAATCACATAAAAAAATATGGAAGAGATCTCTGGCAGTGGGTACATCAAGGCTTATAAGAAGAAGATCTTGATCATTATTTTAGCTAGTTCTTTAACTACAAAAAAAAATGTACAAAATTATTCTTTAACTTAATAAGTAAATTTCCAAACACTGATGCCTGGGTCACACAGAGGCGATATTACAGGTTTATATACATATTATGTTTTAATATTGTTCAGTTTTTTTCATGGATTTTATAAATGAATGTTATGGTCTATCTTAATTAATGCGTCTCAACAGTGGTTGCTCAATTCTTTTTTTAAAGTTTTGAGGTGTTTTTTGTGTTTTAGTTTTGAAAGTACGTTCAGATTTACATTTAGGGCCAAGGCCACGGGTTTACCATTTAGTTTGAGGTAGTCTTGGCAGTCATAATCATTTGATATTGATATTTTTGACAACATTTACTTAGGCGGGCAAGCGTTTGTGATCACAAAATTAAATATTTATTTCCTTTAAATATTCCTGCAACAATGAATTGATTAATGAAATATTTTGTCGAAAAACACTTTTTGGATTTTTTTTAAGACAAGTAATTGAATGATTATTTTACCAACGCAATATTTTTTTAATAATTCAGGTGATATTTGGCTTGCGCTGTTTTTTTTGTTTTTGGTGTAAACGGTTGATGGTTTAGGTCATTGTCCGTGACAGTTTTATGTGTTTTAAGGTTTTTTTTATTTCTGGTAGCTGTATGCTTGAGCGTGAAGTTTTTGTTTAAAATCTTTTTTAGATTTTAAATGTTTACTCCCGCAGACCTGAGCTTGTTTATTCCGTTTTCTATTGCAGATTAGATTAGATTTAAAGTTTATTATGTTTGGCCTTTTGAGTTTTAGTGTTCGAGTGCAGTTTGGTGACAGGTGTCTTGATTTATACATGCTGGGTCTGCAATGGTTCAATTTTGGATTTAGTTTCTGAGCTTTTTTTGATGTTGTTGATGAAGATGAAGATATGTGGCATTATGGGTTTTCTTTTTAAAATTGTAGACCAATGTGCTTCTGGTTAATCGTGATACAGTAAATCGGATTTGAACCAAATGGGCTTTGAGTTCTTTGTATCATTGTATGACTACGATGCACTTTTTTGGGCGTTTTGCTGTTGCTAATGCGCCAAGTGTTTCAGTTGCTGTTCTGGAAGTTATTATGACAATAATATCCTGTGCAGTTGTTTTTTTAGTTTTATTTAGGAACTAGTTCCTGCAGTACACCATACTAGGTACTGTGTTATTTACTAGCGCTACTCATGTACACTACAAAGTTTTATACTATCTTCTAAAGACTTGCGGTCTGAGTGCTAAAATATTTTGAACATCACACATTGTAATGGAATTTGTTATATTTTTTATAAGTTTGAATGTTTTCTAATATTTAATCTTTTATCTTACTGTACCTTGTTTGTAATTTTTTACACACAAAAATGTTATTCAAATGGATTTTTTTGTCACAATGTTTATGATTTGATTTAGATATATTGGAATGCCGATTTTATATTGTAAATATTGAATTAAATTTGCAATATTCTTATAATTGCACTTTCAATTCTCACTCAGTTTTAGTTTTTTTTTCTTACTAATTAAGTTATCAAATGTGAAACAGTAATGTATTTATGCTAAATGAAAAAAATCATTGAGAAATGTAAAACTACTATTAGGTTATTATAATATTAACTGTTTTTCTATTAAATTAATTTCTCCATATAAGGAAAATCTAGACCGATTCTTAAATCATTTTTTTGCTTTGGTATGGAGCTGTTAATTTTCACCTTTGGTGATACTACAAAGTTCTGTTAGTGTCAACATTGATATATTGCATTCGTTGTGCTTTTCATTATAATTGTATACTTTCACATTAAATGCAAATAATAGACACGATAATTATGTAAGATTTTTTTTCAGCTATAATGCAATGATTTGAAACATTATTACAAAAATACATCCATTGACTTGTTGCACAATTAAATCAATACGAGTTACAAGTGATTAAATATTAGCTTTGCTCTTAGTAAGATATTTGTTAGTGGATCAGAAGATAAGATTGCACATGTGTTCTCCGCTTTAATTGAGCAACATAATTTTACAAATTACAATCACTAGACTAAATATTGATTGTGCAACGGGTTTGTTTATTACTTACTTAGACGTGGTTTGTTACCTTACCAATAAAAAAGTATTTATTATAGCAGCCTACTTGAAATTGATTGATTTTCGCAGAAATCATATTATACATAAAGTTACTACGGACATAAATATGAATCTTTGGAAGAACAATGGCTGTAAAATACTGCATATGCATCAAGTCATAACTTTTATGAGTGGTCAATAAATTATTAGTTCATTCATAAAGCTTTTATAGTAAAAATGTGTGCGGTTTTCTTAGCGGCTATAAAGTTTGCGATGTAAATGACCGATTCTCACGGATTAAGAGCTGTGTAATAAAAATATTTCAGGATGGAATTGTTAGTTAAAGTAACAGAAATTTAGTTATATGAAAAGAGTTTTATTTTTAATTCTTTGTATTAATAAGTAGAGATGTAAATTCGTTCATTGTTATAAATAACATAGCAAACATGGTTTATCTTATTTTACTGGAAAATTATGGAATTTTAATATAAATATTAAGCGAAAATTCCACGTTTCTGTTACTAAGGTCTCCCTTCTTGTACGTTTTTATATTATTGATTTATAAATTACTTATAAATTTGATCACAATTTTTACGTATACAAAATAATATTTATCAATCATTTATTGTACGCCGATCGATCTAATTGTTGTAATCATTATTAGAATGTGCAGCTGATTACGGTTGTTTTTTTTCTGTTTTTTTTTCTCTTTTGCGCTCTATCTTTTAATTAAATATTTAAGTATAGCTTATATAGTTTCAACTTTTATGATAAATTGTCTCTAAACTTTATTTAATTGATTAGATTAGACAGCTTTACTCAACAGCGATATATGTAAATAAAAATGGACTGTATCAGATTTATGCGATTTATTAACATTAAACGCAACTTAACATTAACACGCCTCTAAAATTAACATTAATGTTCTTGATTTGCTTTTATGGTTTTTTTGTTCTCTAAACCTATTACCTACAAGACTGGGCCATCTTCAAACACTCTCACTCACTCAACCTTATATTTGGATTTATCTTTAGGAAACGTTGTATTTAATTCCTTAAGCTGAGATTGAATTTGATTTCTAGTATGTCTAGGCGAGTTTTTGAGTGCTCCACAAATTGTGGAATTTCTCTCTTTTTATCTGCCATGCTTATTGTGCAGTCGCATGTTTGACGATGTCGTTTCTGCACCGCATCTTTGGTCTGTCGACGCCTTATTTGCTTTTTTCTGGGTTTCTTTATTGTTGCTTTTTTGGTTTATTTTTTGTTTTTTACTCTTATTATATAGCTTGCTCACCGCTATTTGAGTTTGAGTTTTTATCTACCAGTTTTTTGTCCTTTATTTTTTTTTTGCTTTTTTAGTTACTCTAATTGTTTTTATGCTGCTTTCGGTTATGGTCTAGGTAAGAGTGGGTAAGATGCATTTGTCGAAAATTTAGGTTTTGAGGTATTGTAGCTAAATGCGGTTCATCTCATTTTTTTTCTTTTCTGGATTTTTGTTGCTTGGGAGTTTGATTTGATGGAGAAGCAGAGGCCAAAGTATACATATTTTTTGCCCATTTTGAGAACGTCTTGCTGGTTGCCTATAGGTGTGGTAATATGTATGTTGGATGTTATTTTATTTTGCGTTGACGTTGATTTCTGTTTTCTGCTAGTCTATGGTTTGAAGCCGTCTTTTAAGGTATTTGTAAATGTATTGGGTGAGATGGTGAACAGTTTTCTTTTTTTAATAGAATACCTTGCGTTTTCTTTTAATTTTAGAAAGAATTTTTTTTTTTTTTTTTAATTATATCAAATTGTAAATTCTATTAGGAAGAGTGGCAATTTGTGTATGTCAGTTATTCAGAGATTAAATGTTTCATCTTTCTGCGATTGCCAGTTATCAGTTTCTTGATAACAAATGTGGGGGGTGTGGATGCTTCTTGGCGATGAAGTTATTAGTATTAGCCATCTGGTATTGAGTATTGATTCTTTATGTGGGTAGCATCCTGGTGCATGTTATGACATGTTCTGGGTGTGAAATATGACTAAAGCTGATGGTATGCTCCCGTTGCAGACGTCGGTATAACGGAGTTATTTATGGGGTTGGTTGGAGACGTAGCAGGGGTTGTTGTCATGGAGTAGCATTCAAAGGGTGTAGAAGTTTGTGTTGGCCGATGTGTCTTATTCTCGAATCGGAATGAATAAATTGTTTTGTTTTGGTTTGTTACTGGCTGTGCTACCTGGTTGAAGACGGAGGCAGAAGGTGTCTTGGTGGTAGTTTTTGTAGCATCGGAGGCGAGTGTGTGTCAAGGGTTGTTCTGATATGCCTGGAAGTTTGAGACCTTAAGCTCATAAACCTTCCGTTGATAGTTGTAAGACAAGACAGTGTCGAAAAAGAAGGGACATATGCGCTGAGGGAAGAGGAAAGGAGTTTTAGGATATGTTAATCGATTGATTTACCGGGCGCTTGTGTTGCGAAACTTCCTTATCTGGCTCGGCGAGTCGGGCCAGATCAGGATTGGAATAAACCGCGAGATTGTTGATATGTCTGCGTAGTGGTGGAATCCCGAGATCGCTTTGAATATTGCAATTTCGGACGAACCATGGAGCTCCAGTGAGCCACCGCAAGGTCTTGCCTTGAAACGATTCTAACCTATCTATATGCGTATATGCGGCGGTTCCCCAGACGGGGCACGCGTACCTTATCATGGGTTTGATGGTAGAAGTGTATAACCGGACTTTATTTTGGAGAGAGAGACCACTGTTTCGCCGCAGCATCGGAACCAGATGATTTTTAGCTAATTTAGCCTTATCGAGTATTGACTGCACGTGCAACTTGTACGTGAGCCCCTTGTCAAAGGTAATCCCTAGATACTTAGCAGAATCGGACCACGGTATGGGAACGTCGTCGAGACAGACGTTACCATGAGGTGCGTTCCGTCGCCGAGTGAAGAAAACGGCTTTGCTTTTTTCCGGATTGACTTTTACTAGCCAGTCATCTAACCAGCATTCCAGATCGTCGGTGGTTTTTTGTAGCCTAGAGGTGATCACCAGAGGTGACCTTGACGAGTACAAAAGTGCAGTATCGTCTGCGTGTTGTGCCATTTTAACTCCGTGCTTTGATCCCGAAGGCATGTCCGCAACGAAAAGATTAAAAAGGACCGGAGAGAGAATGTAGCCTTGAGGGACCCCTGCCGTGATATTTTGCGTGGTTGAAACGTGTTTTTGAATTCTAACAGCCAAGGTTCTATGGTTTAAATATGAGGCTATCAGCCTTATAAGACGTAGAAGAAATTTTTGACTGTGAAGTTTGTAGAGAAGATCCTTATGCCAGACTTTGTCAAAAGGACCATCCCTGTGGCCTTTTTCAACCTAAAACCTTCCACAATGAAATCAGTCACCCGAATTAAATGGTGGACCTAAGAATGCTTTCAACGAAAACCGTGCTGATGCGAAGGAAGTAAATTATTCGAATCAACGTGATCCTGAATAATATCTAAGATAGCCTTTTCTATGACCTTACTCAAGGTTCATAGTAAACTGATAGGCCGGTAGTTTTGAGGAAACCGCCGGTCTTTCCCAGGTTTTGGGATGTTTATGACAATTGAGCTTTTACAAACCGTAGGAAAATGCTCAGTGCGAAGGATCGCATTAGCAATATTGGTGAGAACCATTATCGCTTTGTGCGAGAACCATTATCGCTTTGTGCGAGAACCATTATCGCTTTGTGCGAGAACCATTATCGCTTTGTGCGAGAACCATTTTAGCGCTCTATTAGGTATTCCGTCAGAGCCTGGAGCAGACCGGATTTTTTGTCTTTGTATAATTTTTCGTATTTGAGACGGTCTCACGCTTTGCAGCGGCGCGTCGTCGTCAGCAGCATTCAGGGCTCTCCTAACCACCCTTTCAACCCTTTCGACGTGCTCCGAGTCCAAACAATTGTTCGGGGAGCATTGGAGCTTCAGGCTGTCAGCAAATGCTTTGGCTTTTTTTTCAAGCGAGTATTGTACTCCATTTTTGCCATGAATGGCTGGAATGGGGACCGGCCTGTTCCTTAAGGACTTGGAGACCCTCCACATTGGATGATCGTCTTCCGTGAGGGATTTTAAGGTATTTCTCCGTCATCTGAAGAGCTCTAGCAAGACCGGGAGGTGGTCGGAGCTCATGTCGTTGACTACTTGAATGGTGTAAAACAGGTTGACGTTCCTAAATATAGCCACATTCTTTACCCACTACTTGAAACCCTCTTTGCTCTACAAAGTCGAGCAACGTCCGACCTTTGACGTTTGTCTGTAAACTATTCCACGCCAGGTGTTTACAGTTGAAATCCTCAGCAATGATTGTGGGGAGAGGGTTAGATAAGACCGATTCGAAATCCGCCGTATCGATTCGGTTACTGAGGTTGAGATAGCCAGATGCGATTTTTAATGTCTCTAACCCAGCACATTGACCACTATCGCATTTGATTCTAGAGAGACTAGCTCGGGGTGTCGACTTCGGAGTGGTCCAATGATCTTTTTGCAAAGATCAAAGTCCCATGCCTTAGTCTAATCGCCGACGATCTCAAATACGTAAAAGTATTCGGTAGTTTCATCGATTGGGTGGGACGGTGGTTTGTCTCGGACATCAGCATGATGTCAAGGTTCTATTGGATGAAGAACTGTTTCACCTCACCCATTTTTTCTGAAATGCTTCTGGCATTCCAGAAACTAACACGAAGTAATTGTTCCTCGTTAGCCATTACTGATTCTGAAGAAGAGTAGCCATGATTTTTTTTTTTTTTAAATCGTTGAAGTCGTTCAACAGAGCGACTATCCTGTCATCCTGACTCGCTACCGGAGAAATTGCCGGTGGAGCGACCGCGTTTGCAAAAGATTTGCCCGTGACATCTTCAGGGACCTGCGGGCTTAGATGATGACTGAGCCGAAGCCGGAGCGGCCGCGGGAGTCGAAGAGGCTGATTTATTTGCCTTGCCGTGCGAGGCCAACTTTTTTGATAAAAAGAACATTCTTTAAAATTGGCGGTATGCGAACCCGCGCAAAGAGCACACTTTGGAGTTGTGTCTTTAGACCATTGATTGATGGGGCCCGGAACAGATGCGACAAACTGGCGCTTTGGAAAAACAACGTTTAGCCGTATGACCCAAACGTTGGCATTTGTGGCATTGAGGAATGCCACCACCACGTTTTTTTGGCTCAACTGAAACCTTGAGACCAAGGAGTTCTTTCAACCCCATAATTTCAATTGTTTTGGCGCCTTTAGGAAGCTGCACCGAAACCAAGCTAAGCCCAACGTGCTCGTTTCTCATATGATGCACGTTGCAAGGGGAGAATCCCAGATTGACAAGAGCCTGACCCACGTCTTGCTCAGTGAAACATTCAGCAACGTGTCTGATGACAATTTTAAGACACCTCTTTTCTGCGGTTGACCAAGTGTGGAAGCCTACACCCGCCGATTTGAGGTAGTCAGTTGTCTTTCTATATTCATCTGAAGTGGCTGGCGCCATGCGAATACCCTCTTGAGTAGTACGCGAAGAAAGAATAACAACTCCTTAAACCATTTTGAAGTAGTGGTGTATTTGCTTTTGTCAGTCAATACAAAAGCCGGCGGACGAGATTTAGAAGAATTATTATTTTGCGGGAGTGTCAGCGGGGGGATGAACTACATCATTATCCATATGGCCTTTGCCGTCGTAGTTGAGGTCCACGGCAATAGGCCGGAACTTTACCTCGGCGAACGGGGTCTTTTCTTGGGCGGGGGCGGCGCGCTTGAGGGCGGAAGGCTCTTTTGCCATTTGGCCTAAATGACCGGCTAGAGCTGCTGATTGCTCGTTTCCAGTGGTTGATGGCTGCTGGGGAGTGGCTGAAGACCTTATGAATGGTGGAAAAGGCTCACCCGTAGTCCTGCTCCGTTTGGCGGCTTTCCTTATTTTTTCTTATTGACCTCCGTGAATTCGTCTTTTTCATCGGAAGTTGGGGGTGGGGCGTTTGGTGCACGGACCGCTGTCAAAACGTCGGCTGCGACTCGGTCCGGTTTCTGTTTTTTGGGGGCGTGGCCTCTCACGCCTGGATCAGATCCATCATCGGAGGGGGTGGAGTCATGGCGGCGCTTGTTCCCGCCGGTAGGGGCTCCCAGGTCCATTGTCTCCATCTTAGGTGCCTCGGCGATGGGGGTGCACCCAGTGTTCTTCAGCGACGATACATAATCGGCGAGAATCTGAAACGAAGAGGATATATCTATAATTCTCTGGTTCAAACTTACTATTGTGGCCGCCATGGTGGCTATCTGGCCTTTCATCCTCTGCACTTGGTGGGACAGGGCAGCTACTTTGGCGTTGGTGCCAGGTTTATTCCTCGCTTGGGATTTTTTCTTTTTGGTCTTCTTATCCTGAGATAAGAAGCCGGCCGGGACGCCCCCGGATTTCTTCTTTATAGCTTTTTCAAGCTGCTGCTCCGGCACGGGTGCCATTGCAGCAGCCATTGACCTCTGAAAGAAAAATTTGTTTTGTTTGCTGTATGCAAGTATACAACAGACAGAACAAAAAATTAAAAATTAGATTGCTGTAGATTGCAATGAAAATTGCAAATAGTGCTGGAGCGTTAAAAAGAGCTGCATACAGGTCGGCTGCTGGCAGTCGACTGGTACTGACTGAAAATCTTGAAAGTTGGGAATTTATATGAGTTGGAGAGAGAATGACGCGATGTGATTGGTCAGTATTGTTCCGCCTACTGGCTGCAACAATTCTTCCTAATTTTTGAGGATGAGCTTTCAGGTTTGGTTTGGTTTTAGACGGGAGTAGTTTATTTTCCGAAAAATGTTTATTAGGGTGTTGACAGTGAGTTTGGTTTTTTGGGCACTAACAGAGAGAATGAGGTATTTTGCACTGTTTCCTCACCTGTGGTGTATTCGCCTGTGGTTGGTGATTGTGAGCTTCTGCTTTTTGTCGTGGCTTTCGTTTTTTTAGGTTAGGTAACTTTACTTTGCTTGTCATGTTGTGTCTGTATCGCCAAAGTGTCTTGTCCGGCTTTGTCTTCAAGTGAGTGGATGGCTTTGACGTAGTTGGTTGCGCTTGTGTGGGCCACAATTGCTAGGTTCAGGGCTTAACCGGGCTTGCTGGTTGGTGTTTCTGGAACAAGGGTTTTCTGGTTAGCCGCTGGGAGTCCAATGATTTGCGGTTAGTTTTTAGTTTCTTTATTGTCTGTGTTTTCTAGGGCAGAAGTGTTTAGATATGGTTGGTTGTTCTTTTTCTATCACGTTCAGTGTTTTGGCGTAGACGTAAAGGGCCAGCGGGGCGAATTGTCATTTGTGGTAGCAACTATTGTTTTGACTAAGACTTCTTTAACGACCACTAGTTGGGTGTTGATGGTGTCCAGTATAAGTTTCAAGATATTTTTAATGTTTTTTTGCGGCGAATGGTTATTTAGCCTTGCGAGATATTTGCGCTCCTTTTGTTCCATCGCTTCATGCATTTTGATGACTAGTCTACTGCCGCTTTTAGGAAGCGGGCATCTTTTAGTTTTACTTTGTTATTGAAAGCGTAGTATGGGTCTGCTGTCCAGTCCAGTATTTGTAGAGCTTTATCCAGCAGGTACGAAAGGTGTATGGCGCTGGGGCAGTATGGAACGTTGTTACCAGTCGCATGTTTGAGGATGTTTTATCTGCACCGCATCTTTGGTCTGTCGACGCCTTATTTGCTTTTTACTAGGTTTCTTTATTGTTGCTTTTTTGGTTTATTTTTTGTTTTTTACTCTTATTATATAGCTTGCTTACCGCTATTTGAGTTTGAGTTTTTATCTGCCAGTTTTTTGTCCTGTATTTTTTTTTGCTTTTTGAGTTACTCTAATTGTTTTTATGCTGCTTTCGGTTATGGTCTAGGTAAGAGTGGGTAAGATGCATTTGTACGGGAGTAGTCTATTATCCGAAAAATGTTCACTAGGGTGTTGACGGTGAGTTTTTAAACTGGATATTATCTAGTGGAGGCTTTAGGGGTTTTTTGGGCACTAACCGAGAGTATGAGGTATTTTGCACTGTTTCCTTACCTGTGGTGTATCCGCCTGTGGAGGTGGTTGGTGATTGTGAGCTTCTGCTTCTTGTCGTGGCTTTCGTTTTTGTAGGTTAGGTTAGGTAACTTTACTTTGCTTGTCATGTTGTGTCTGTATCGCCAAAGTGTCTTGTCCGGCTTTGTCTTCAAGTGAGTGGATGGCTTTGACGTAGTTGGTTGCGCTTGTGTGGGCCACAATTGCTAGGTTCAGGGCTTGACCGGGCTTGATGGTTGGTGTTTCTGGAACAAGGGTTTTCTGGTTAGCCGCTGGGAGTCCAATGATTTGCGGTTAGTTTTTAGTTTCTTTATTGTCTGTGTTTTCTAGGGCAGAAGTGTTTAGATATGGTTGGTTGTTCTTTTTCTATCACGTTCAGTGTTTTGGCGTAGACGTAAAGGGCCAGCGGGGCGAATTGTCATTTGTGGTAGCAACTATTGTTTTGACTAAGACTTCTTTAACGACCACTAGTTGGGTGTTGATGGTGTCCAGTATAAGTTCCAAGATATCTTTAATGTTGCTTTGCGGCGAATGGTTGCGAATTTAGCCTTGCGAGTGATTTGCGCTCCTTCTGTTCCGTCGCTTTATGTATTTTGATGACTAGTCTACTGCCGCTTTTAGGAAGCGGGCATCTTCCAGTTTTAGTTTGTTATTGAAAGCGTAGTATGGGTCTGCTGTCTAGTCCAGTATTTGTAGAGCTTTATCCAGCAGGTACGAAAGGTGTATGACGCTGGGGCAGTTCGGAACGTTGTTACCTTGCGATGCAACTGGCTGACTGATATCACAGACGATTGTGGGTCTACAATGTTCTCGACATGCGAATGTTGGTGTTGTTGGCGTTTGATGGTGATACTGCCATTGCCGTTATACGAGATAATGACCCCGTGTTCAGGAGACGTAACGTTTGGGTGTAAGGCTAGGTGTTTCGTCTATATTTTACCATTACATCTTTGTGGAGTTTTTGTAGCTGGGTCTTCTTTGGTTGTTTGTTTTTTTTCAAGGTGTTTGTTGCGGTTACGTGAAAGCACTATACCGGCTGGGCTTTGCGGTTGAAGACGGAGGCAGCTGTTCTGGGTCTAGGTGGTGCCCTGGTGTTAGTTTCCGGAGCATCGGAAGCGCGTGTGTGTGGTTGCTTTTGGCGTTTAGTTGGCGTTCTACCAGGTTTGCCTGTGGCTGGTAGACGGCTTATGTATGGTGTGCGCATCTTAAGTGCTAACTGCGTCTGCAAAATGTTGGCTGGTAAATTTGGGACTATTGTCCGACAGTATTGTTTTGTGGTACTCAAATCAGTGAGACAGCTCTTCTTTTAATATGCGGTTTGTGGTTTTTTTGTTGGCGGCGGCGGCGGCGGTTACTGCTTTTACTCGCCGGATCCACACATCCACCATGGTGAACACCACTTTGTTTCTCTTATGCGTCACTTTAATGTGGTCACTTTTTCCCAGGGCTTTTTTGCCGTATGCGGTTTCAGAGGGATCGTCAATGGTACTGGCGAAAGAGGGTGATTTTGTTCCGTTCTGGGTGGTCCGATGTGTCGGACGAGTATAAATTTTTTAACAACTTTTTCTGAGCAGCTGGTAGCACGACCAGCTGGTTCCAACCGGCTTGAAGCAACACAATTTGTCGTTTTAGGGCGGGATTTGCCGGGTTGGCAGACGTCTTTATATATTTTTGGATAACGTTTTGAGTCTGGAGGCACTTGTGCTTGACAATTTTTGACACAGTTTCTATCCGACGGAGGTTTATTTGTTGATTTTCTCGGTGTTGTCTTCGGCTTAACCGACCGTACAGTGTCTGGATGCTGTCTTGCTTGGTGACTTTTTCTGTTACTATTTGTCTACCAAATGCTTGGCGTCCGGTAGTAGGTTGATTGCTTCAAGAATGTGTTTAACTGTGTTTAATTAAATTCTTTTAGTAGGTGATCTCTACTTAGTGAATTTGGTCTTGGCGTCGGTGGATATGTTTAATCACACAAGTTTGTTTTATTTAAATAATGGATTTGTCGGGATGTGTGCTTTGCGCTATTATACAAGATAATATGTTTCTTGAGACTATCTTTCTGGTAAAGTACTATGCTGATGCAGTCTTGCTACTTTGAGGTGCTGGCTAAAGGCTTACTTAAACTATCTTTGCAAACCCGGGTACATATTCCCTAAGCCATGTGCATAAAGCAAGGAAGCTTTGTAGTTGCTTTTTGGTGTTAGGGCTTAGGGTAGTCTTCCGGACTATCCTGAAGTTGTGTCGACGGCACTAGAGTTGGGGTTGTTGGCTGAAAGCTGCAGTGGTGGTGGTAAATCTGACAGAGACCAGAGATTGTTGAAGTTTTGTCTATGAAGGTCTTGCACGCTTGTTCTTGGCTTGTTTGTGTCTAGGGCTCGACTGTCGACGGTTTGTGTTGCTTTGCCTACTGGCTGCAACAGATTCGGTTTTTTTTAAGGCGATCAAGCTGGGAGTGTATAACCTCTTTCTTTTTAGGCGTTAGACACATGACCTTGAGTTAAGTTTCCAAAAGCAGTTGCCTTTTGCGACAGTAACGAGTTTGCGGCATATCTACTTGTGGCTTAATCTTTTTGCCCGTCCACGTTCTATCACTAGTTGTGGGATTTTTTGGGAGTAGCGCCGGTCCCACTAGGTCACCTGTCGGTGTTTGGTTTTTTGGAGGAAACACTTTCTTCTTCAATATGCGGACTTTGCTTTGTAAGACGAAGCGTAAGTAAGGCTACGCTTTGGCGGGCTGTCGTTTTTTCCGCGTGCTTTGTTTTCTGATGAATTTAGATTTACAGCTGTTGTTTGGAAAGCGGTTTAGAGCTAGTGGATTATTTATGCATGGTTGTATTTTTTTAGACGGTTTTTGTGATAGCAGTTTTGATGAACATGTATGGCTAAATTTTGTGCAGGGTAGATTTGTCACATTGCTTCTCGTTGCGATTATTTTAGGATTATTTAATGAGTGATACGATTTTGGACCGTTTGTGATTTACACTCGTTGCGGGTGGTTGTACGGCTTTGACAAACAATACATCTTGTGTTGTAAAGCGTCTTTTTGGTTTTTGCCTAAAAGGGTGTCAAATCGTCGATGTTAAGTTGGTTTTGAAGTTTTTTTAAATGGTTTGAGACTGATTACAGTTAGCCGGTATTGTATACAGGAATTTGAGCAGTTGTATCTTAAATGTCTGTTTTTGTTGTTCTGCGATGTTTTTAGATTGCTTTGTTTAGTCTGGCTTTACGAAGTACTGCCGGAAAATCTATCTATGATAGATAACAACTTTTTGTCATTGGTTTTTTGGTTGCTATGCCAAAGCTTTTCTTGTAGTTTTTAGAGGTTAGTCAGATATATCTTCTTTATCTGAATTGTCAACCTAGTTCATACATCTTCTTCTGTGAGTGAGTCTCCTATCGGAGGGTCCCTATCATCAATTGTTAGCTATCATCAAAGCTATTTGAACTTTGTTGACTGCAGCACGAAATAGCTGGATATTACTGCAGCCAAACCAGTCTCTAAGGTTTTTAAGCCAGGATACCCGGTGTCTGCCTATGCTTCTTTTTTCTTTGATCTTCCCCTGGACTATCATTTGCAGAAATTCGTATTTGGGCCCTCTCATTATATGGCCTAGGTATTCCATCTTGCGCTTCTTTATGGTGTTGATAATTTCGCATTCTTTTTGCATCTTCTCTAAGACCTGCGTATTTGTAATCCGGTCTGTCCATGGAATACGCCACATTCTTCGATAACACCACATTTCAAAAGCTTGTAGTCTATCCATATGGTTCTTCTTGAGTGTCCAAGCTTCGACCCCGTACAGTAGTGTCGAGAATACATAGCAGCGAAGCATCCTTATTCTGAGATTTATATTCAGGTCACGACTAACGAAAAACTTCTTCATTTTTATAAAGATAGATCTTGCGATCTCAATTCTTGTTCTTATTTCACGTGACTGATCACATGATTGTTCTATCCACGTTCCTAGGTATCTATATACCTGCACATTCTCCACGACGGTGTTTGCTACTGTAAGATTAATGTTGATGTGGTTTAGTGGTGACTTTGTAATTACCATAAGCTTGGTTTTGGTAAGATTTATCTACTCGTTACATTTCTGATTTAATTTTCCTAAAAGATGTTGTATATCATGAACGGTAGTCGCTAGTAAGACAATGTCATCCGCGTATCTCATGTTGTTAACGAATTCCCCATTGACCACAATTCCTATTGATTCGCTTTCTAGGGCTTTGTTAAGAATAGCTTCACTATAAAGGTTGAATAGTAGTGGGGAGAGGATGCATCCTTGCCTTACCCCACGACGAATCTCCATTTCTTCGGTCGGATGTTTGTCCACTGTAGTATTAGCCTTTTGGTTCCAATACAGGTTACTGATTATTCTCACGTCATCAGAGTCGATGTTTTTGCGTAGGAGTAGTTGATATAGCTTGTCATGCTTAACTTTATCAAAGGCCTTCTCAAAGTCAATGAAGCACGCAAATACCTCCTGATTTATGTCTAGGCACCGCTGAAAAAGGACATTGATACCAAAAAGCGCCTCTCTGGTCCCAAGTCCTTCCCGGAACCCAAACTGGGTATCGCTTATATCCACTTCCAGCTTTCTATATATTCTTTTATGGATGATCTTTAAGAACAATTTTAATGCGTGACTCATGAGTGCAATGCTGCGATAGTCCGAGCATTCTCTCGGGTTTGGTTTTTTTGGAAGTAGCACGAAGGTCGATAATAACCACTGTTCAGGGATTTCTCCTGTCTCGTAGATGTTATTGAATACTTCGAGCAGGATGTCTACTACGTCGTCATCAAACATTTTGAAAATGTCAATAGGTATTTGATCTGGACCAACGGCTTTACCCTGTTTCATCGTTTCCAGAGCATATTCTATTTCCGTTCTTAGTATTTTTAGTTTACCCTTGTTTATTGCTATGACTGGTTGCGGACCTCTTTTATCATCAAACAGTTCGGAAAGATACTCTTTCCATCTCTCTATCTTGTCCTTCACGTCAACTATTATTTGCCCGTTTACATCCTTGATTATATTCCCGGCAGCTTTGTTCTTATTGCAGCCAGCCATCTCTTTAATCTTCTTATGCATATGGAAGCAATCATACTTCCTTTCTAGTGTTTCTATTTCCTCACACTGAGTAGTTAGTTAGGCCTCTTTAGCCTTTTTAACGTGTGTCTGTATTGTTTTGTGTAGCGCCTTGTATTCGTCCATAGAGCCTTTGCTCTTCCTCCTCTTCTCCATAAGTTCTAAAATGTCTCCTGTTATCCAAGGCTTCTTCTTGGTTCCGTTACCCCTAAGGTGTTGTTTAACTATTGCTTCTAACCCTGTTTGAATGTGGTTCCATTTTTCATCTACGCTTACATTACTTTTGTTCATACATACACTACTCTTATTGAGCAATGTCAAAAAGTTTATCGGAATAGGGAACACGCTTTTGCCTATTTGTAAGTTGTGGTAGGTTTCAGTTGTCTTAATTCTTAATGATCTAATCTAGTAAAATATTACTCTAGTCTTTTTCCCCTGATTGGCAGGGATTTGGCTAATTGAAGGTTTAGGGTTAGTAGTGTCTATAGGGCGGTACAAGGATACTTTTCTTCTGTTCGCTTTTGTAATCTTTATATTTCTTGATGTTTTGGATGTTTTTGGAAAACGATTTTTTGCTATGTATGCAAAATATATTTTAATATATTTTTGAAGTGCTTTCTCTAAATCTTTTTAAAGATAACATGAGGAGTAATCATTTATTTTTAAGCGGTGGTAATATTTATAAATTTGAAGACCTGCAATAATCCGATTTTATTTTTTAATTAATTTTATATACCATTATGATTCCCAAAAGTATAACTAATTACAAAAACATGACACGTTTAATAATTTTTATACACTAAAAATCCGAATTCGTAAATCAATTTACATTACTCTTGTCATTTTAACGAATAAACGAAATGCTTTACAGTATAATTGTAAATAAAACTACATACTCGATATAAAAATCATTAAATTTTTTTTAATGGAAATAAAATTACAATTCTCTATAAAAACTATAAAATTGAATGTCCGGCTTTAGTAAATACAGCTTCACATAATAGAACTACTACCTGCTATATAATTCTAGAGGTTTAAATTCGATAGCGGTGGACATATTTCTCTCATATAAGCTCGTTACGTTTAATATTATATATTTTTGTTAACTTTATTTCAGTGTTACCGATACCAACAATATATTTGTTTTGTCATTTCAGGCATGTTGGGGATTCCGTTGTTAAATGTAACTGCAAGCCCGGCTTTGAAGTCCCCCATTGTGATAGAGCCAAACCCGCCCATAACATAGGTGAGTTGTTGCATCATATTTTACACCGCCACATTTATTTATTAGTTGAAATCTCTTCCATAATATGAACATGATATAGTTTTGTGGATCGCGTGTGGATCAATGGTTTATAATACATTTTTATCTGTTTTATAAAAATATTGCAGCTATCAATTTTGAATAAATTGAAACCTCCAAACGAAGCAAACTATAATAAATATTAAAATATTTCACTTGGGAATTATATACAAGTTGCTGTAAAGATGGCGTATTAACTGGTGCGATAATATGTAATGGGGAATCCTCAATGAGTTACAAAAATCTTTGTTTATTTTTCAAGGTATGGAATCTCGAAAGATTTGTTATGTTTATGAATCCGAATGCAGGCATTCGTCGGGATTACAAGTGAATCCGTATACGCATACGGCAGAATATTGTATTCAGAATCTTTGTCTGCAATTTATTAATTAATAACTTAGATTGCGCCTCTTAAAATAAATAATGCAGAAATACATAATTTATAGTAAGAAATTATTTATACTTGTCATGTCACATTCAGAGAATGCCACTTCGGGGCACAATACGACAGGGGCGCCGTGGTCCACAGTTATTAACATTTGCTTTCTATTATTGTAATTTTTTTTAATCATTTTTTGTAACTTATTGCAGTTATTGTAAAGTTAAAAAAAAACTTTAATTTGATTTTGAAAATGAATCATAATATTACTATGACTAATAAGATATGAAATCACGATTTACTTTGTTACCATTCTTGGGACCTAAAAACGACACGCAAAGGGGAAAACACCTGATGATGGTGATGACCGTTATGTCCCTGCTTTGATACAAGGAGATTTCTCGGATTTTTTGTGTTTTTTGTCTAACTGGTCTTGAGCAACTCCCGGAGATATTCTTTATTTGTGAAGAAGCCTTGCGGTTGTTGTGGTGGCTATTTATTTTATGGTCTTTAGATGCGTGAGAGGGGGGCATTTGTTGGTGTGCAGGTAGTATCTATTAATCCTGTTAGCCAGTCTATTGCAGGGATCCTTATTGTGATTCTGTCTGCTTGCTGTGTAGCGGTTTATTGTTCTACAATTTAGTCTTAATCTTCAATTTTATTTTAACTTTGCTTAGAAATTTTCTTATTGTGACTGACTAGTGATTTGGCCGCAGATCAGATATTGCTTGGACTTTTTGGCACGCTGCTAGGTAAAATGGCTACCCTGGAATTTATGTTGATGCAACCAATAGGTTTTTACTCTGGATTAGTTGATGTCTGTTTGGTGTTATTGTTATTTTGGCTGGTGGTCTGCCTTGACTACATCACATTTTTTGTGGTTTGGGGACATTCTAAAGACTGTCTGATTTACGCCCTGCAGAAGAGTGCATACACACTAAAATCTCCTCGGATTAACTCTGGAAGTTTGATACCGTAAGGCTTATATACCTTCCGTTTGGAGATTATACTTTAAGAAAAAGTTGGTTACGACCTTATATGCTGTGAGGTGGTATTGTGGGGTAATTTATTTTAGGAAGTGATGATAGTGACTTTTTCCTATAAGAGTATTATCTTTATCTGGCTCAGCAAGTCTGGTCTGATTCGGGCTGGGGTGAACTGTGAGGTTATCGAAGTACTTTTTGTTTTGATGGGTAGTCTGCGCAGTTTTAAAATAAGACCTTTGTGCCAGACCTTATCAAAGTCTTTTTAACGTTGAAAAATACAACATTTGTGGTTTTTCTGTCTGAAACTTTAACTCGGCTCATTTGGTGGGCAACAGAGTAGTCCCGTTGAAACCCATGTTGATGGGCGGGGAGAAGATAGTTAGGTTTTGTGTGGTTTTGGATTATGTCTAAGATCTCTATTACCTTAGAAGACTGATTGGCCGGTAGTTTTGAGAAAACTTTTTGATTTTTCCAGATTTTGAAATGTTTATGACGTGAGATCTTTTTTGAGCTTTTAGGTAGCTCCAAGGTCCAAAGAATTGCATTAGCAATATTGGTGAGGGCTATTATTGATTTATGCGAGAAAAATTTGAGTGTTTTATTTGGAATAATTTTGTCGGGTCCAGGAGCAGATTTCGATTTTGAGATTTTTTTTTAATTCATTGTCTTCTTAGAATTTATTGACTTCTCGGTGGACTTTTTTAACGTGCTATTAGTCAATAAGGAGCTTAGAGTTTTAAAATTTGAATTTGAAAATGTATATTTAGATTCTTTGACACTTAAAAAGTACTATAGTAGGTAGCGTCGCTCCTGTATACATTGATTACTAAGAAAGTTAACTTGCTATTTTTTAATGTTAGTGTTTAGTGCTGCAGCAACAATAAATGCCACCTTGGGCAAAGTCTTAGTGTTTTTTATGCCGGTGTTGATAGTATTTAGAAATCTCTTAAACTGCATTTCTGTTGCAGTCAAATTTTTCAAGGATTTTTGTCTTTCTTATTAACTAGAAGTACTACAATCTTAAAAACCATAATAGTTTACACTTTGGGAAAATTCTTGGACACACGTTTACTTATATAAAAATTATAAAAACAAAAAATTAATTAGTTAGAACCCGTCTCTTGCAACCAAATGGACCTGATCTGAAACTATCTTATACAAGCTGTACGAAAATACCACTGCTGCTTACAAAGTTCTCTAAAAAAGTGGAGACAACTTGTATAAACTGCAAGCTGGGTCAGCAGTCAACTCCTGGTGACAGCTTGGAATACAACGGCACAAGAAAGAAACAACTAAACTTACTTTCTGGGAACAGGTTTATTGAAAAAAAAAATCTACAACTTTATTTTACCCTAAACTATAGAAACTAGTTTATATAAACCATAAGAGCTGAAACCAGACAAATATACATGTTAAATAATATAATTACTGCACATCACAGTCTGGTCCTTTTAACAGTTTTAACATAACAAATTAACCATTATCGGCATAAACAAGATTCACGTAAGGCACTTTTGACTTATGGCCGTGATATTTGCAATACTAGTTAGGTAGGTAGGTAGGTGCGCAACACTGATTTAATAATGAGCCCTTTTTATGTTGTTTTTTGTTTGGTTTTTGAATAACTATAAGTATTTATAGAACATAAAGCAAAGGTTTGCCAAGTTGACGCATCACTCTTTATCTCAAAAAAGTATGTCTTGTAAAGGTTACAGTGCGCAAATCAAAGGCAATAGATTGAAGACAAATTGCAAAAGTTTTGGTTGCTGAAAAAACTGGTTAAAAAGAGTGCGTCATAATCTAGACTAATCTATGGTAGCTTCTCTGCAAGCTAGTAACCAAGCAAATAGTAATTAAGCAACAGAAAACCACAGTGAGGTAATTTCTGGCTACAGAAAAATAGTATTTTAAGCATTGTTTGCAACAATACTTCCAACAAACATCAAATAATAAAGTGTGTTGAATACTATAGAAACGTTTTGGAGGTTTTTGTAAAAGTGACAAAACTGTGTTGGTAGGATGTTATATATCCTAAAACCTAAGAAATAACGAACTAATTTTAGTCCTAATAAAAGAATACTTTGACATTTAGCCCTATTCTGTATGCATATTGATAGCTAACAATATCGGTATCGAGGAAGGTTGCTAAGCAATGTTGTGCATTTATTACGTTTTTTTACAAAATTGCTAGGCAACCTTGCTTGATAACGATATTGTTAGCTAGCAATATGCATACAGAATAGGGCTAATTATGGCACATAGGCTTATATTCTAAAATGGAGCAAAAACTGGTGACAAACCACTTTAACAAAGAGCTGAAGAATACGGGCAGGTTGTTAATGTAGAAGTAAGGGTTTGGTAAATTAAAACTTCATAAAGGACTGCAGCAAAAGAAAACACTGTAAAATAATTATAATTTAAAATTCTAACTCTTAGAGTTTCTACGTAAAACCGACGGTACAAGAGGTATTCAGAGTTGCGATATGAAATTTACATCTGAAAGGTTTTACTTAAACGTATGTATTACAGGAATCCGAGTTTTTGAAACTGAAGTTCTGAAATGGGGCCTAAGAGATTATCCGTGGTCGATAGTATCCGGATATATCAAGCAACGTTTGTCTAGGTGAGCGCATATTTTAGTAAGGTAGGAAGGTAGGAAGGTAGGAAGGTAGGAAGGTAGGAAGGTAGGAAGGTAGGAAGGTAGGAAGGTAGGAAGGTAGGAAGGTAGGAAGGTAGGAAGGTAGGAAGGTAGGAAGGTAGGAAGGTAGGAAGGTAGGAAGGTAGGAAGGTAGGAAGGTAGGAAGGTAGGAAGGTAGGAAGGTAGGAAGGTAGGAAGGTAGGAAGGTAGGAAGGTAGGAAGGTAGGAAGGTAGGAAGGTAGGAAGGTAGGAAGGTAGGAAGGTAGGAAGGTAGGCAGGTAGGAAGGTAGGAAGGTAGGAAGGTAGGAAGGTAGGAAGGTGGGAAGGTGGGATAATTTATTCTTTTTAGTTGAAAAGATATAAAATGAATTAATAATTTATTCAAAATCAGTCAATCGAATCACAGCGGCCAAGGGTCAAGCATAGACAATTGTTTCGGTTCTACAAACCTCGTCAGTATGCCTTGTACGACCACGGCATCGCATGATAGCGAAGACAATTTTGAATAAATATTTCTGTGCTTATGAACACAATTGATATTATAAATAATCAAACGAAAGTCTAGTTGCAATTTTTAATACTAAAATGTCCGCATTAATCGGTATCATTTTTGCATTTATGCAATTGGCAGTCATTTCGCGGCTATAACGATTTTGAATCGCCAATAAATTATGAAATGAATTAATAATTGATTCGATTGACTGATTTTGAATAAATTATTAATTCATTTCATAATTTATTGGCGATTCAAAATCGTTATAGCCGCGAAATGACTGCCAATTGCATAAATGCAAAAATGATACCGATTAATGCGGACATTTTAGTATTAAAAATTGCAACTAGATGGCAAACCAGTCTTTCGTTTGATTATTTAGAAAAGATATAAGTTAAAAAAAATATGTTTTCTTTTTCTTTTGCCCTCCAACTCAAGAGTTTTTTGTGCAGATATTGGTTCTTTTTTCTACTTTTGCTAGTTAGCAAAATTATTCAATCTCTGAACTAATAATAAATAGGTGGATGAGCGTTTTACTTTAGCAAAAGTTACGCGCTTATAATTTATAAAACATTTACTTTTGCACTCACTTTTGACATATTTTTGACAACTGACACCATTTCACATATGTTATAGCTGTAAAGACATAGCAGTTAGCAAAACCATATTACCGCAAAGGACTGGGTGGCCGAGTCGGTTGCGTTAACAATTTTTTACTTTGGATCTTTAGAAGTGAGACGTCGGTCATTCGTAGGACGTTTAGTTATAACTGATGAGTTTGCCCGGGTTTGATCGAGTCTGAGCCCGCTGTTGTTTTTTTTTTCTGGTTCTCTTTACACCGGGCACACAGCCCAGCAGATGCTTTTGTGTTTGAGGACGTAGAGGCAAGTTAACAACTAGTGGCTTTTATAAATAACACCGTTTCACACACCAGGTACACAATCCGGCTCACTTTTCTATTATCCTCTTTATCTTTTTATTTTTTATTTTTTTTACTATTTTTTAGTTTATTGTAGAAGGACGTAGAAGTTAGCATACTACGACTAGTGGCCCTACTGAATCATAAGTAGACCTTTTGTTAACGATGCGTGCCGCAGACGGATCTTGAGGAACTGCTGGAATTTTTTGTTGTGAGAGTTTGCCGCCAGCGTTTGGTGCACAACCTGACTTAGGTTCTTACTTTCCTTGCTGTGGTTAGAGTTGCCTCCTTTCGTGGTATTAGCCTGTGAACGGGATCTATTTGGCGTTGACTACTGCAGTTTTTTCAGATTTTGGTTCTCACGCACAACCTGGCAAGGTGAAAATTTACAAGGTTGAGTGGGAGAACAGACCCAGTCTGAACTTTGCCTTTTTCTATTGTATAGTTTGTATGTAATAGAAATAAAGTTTCATTACTATTATTATTATTATTATTATTATTATTATTTTTAGCTTGTTCATACTATCTCACACACGTCGGGTGCTCAATCCGGCTTTTCATTATATTCTCTCATCAATTCCCGTGTTTTGGTGATTAATTTATTAGACCGGTTATTAATGATTATTGGCCAGGCTGAGATGTAATTGGCTCTGGAAATGTTAGATCACGTCAATATATACATACTTGCTACAAAAATATAGGAGGTAAAAGAATCATTCAATTGTGCTTCTTCAAATCACTTGGTAACCTATAATATTATAAGTACGCAGAATCTTTATTAAATACAAAATTACAGATTAATTGTCAACAATTTTAGGTTATACATACCAGAATCCTATCTGTTAATTGCGAAGCTATAATATAGATGTCAACATTTGTTTAACTTATGAACTATAAATTGAAAACATTAAATGTCGATATTTCTAAGTGAAAAACAGAAAGCAAACGCAAAGCGACACTTAAAAATGCTTGTTTGTAGTCTTCAAGAGCGATCGGAGACCGACAACAAACTTGGAAACTGTGACGGGCGACAAAAGATGAAAATTAATACAGCTTTGTTCCAAGTCTGCAACAGAGAACGGCAGCTGGTTGCTTGTTCTGCATTGTATTTTATTACCTGTCTCGCGACAAAAGCAACTTGCAATAGAGGTTAGCAACAAATACAACTTTGTTACAATAGAATACATCTTTGAAAATGTTTCCGGTCTAACTTTTAGATGTTAACATGCAAATGCTGTACTGTCAAATAAAAAGCGACAGATTGAATGTCAACATAAACATTACCCAAACATGCACTACTCATGGAATCAAATCTCGTTTGCGATTACAAGACACAGAGTAGTAGCAGTTTTTAGTAATGGTTTAAATTTTGCAAAAGCCATCAACTTGTTGATCACTCGTCATTAAGAAAACACTAGAAATGTTGACGGTAACAAGTTTCTTCTTGGTCAATTCATATATAAACAATAAGTGAAACACTTTAAAGATGCCAATACAACGCAAGTGATTTATTTAACTCTAATATTTAGTTATATTTATGTGTCTTGTGTAGTGCTCTGTTTTTTACACTTAATGAATTATTATTTGGAAATTTATCACCGCTTTAGCCCGCCGTGAGGCATGGTTTCAGCGAAATACAAATTTACATCAATATACATTTAATCACAAATTTCATTATTTTCCGTAACAATAATTAATTCTGTAATGTAAAATATAAATGAAATTGTTGATCTATGTCAACGACATATTTTTAAATAAAACAACACTACATACGCTAAAGTTGAATGAAAAACGAGCGAATGCGCTTGTACCCTTTTTACAGTTACAATACAAACAAGGAGGACAACACAAAAACATTAACATATTATTTTAGTATTGATTTAGATTGTAGCCTTTTATGATATTTTCTTCAAAATATGAAAATAATTTATTTAAACTTAATCTCTCCCAACTAAATCAATCAAAGTGAATTTAAATTAAATATTAAAACTATTAATGCAGTTAATAATTCCGCATTATTTTGAAATAATTACTTAACACCTCATTAAAATAAACTAATGTAATGTTAATAACATAAAATATAATATTTAAAGCCGCAACATTACAAAGTGATTTATTCATATTTTAGCACTATGGGCATTAATTGCGGCTGAACTTAATGCATGGTGGTTGCATGATTTCATGAAATTTCACCAATTTTATTTATAGTTCTACAAATATTTGCACAAAGGTAAACATATGCACATTTCAATTAATTTAATTGAATTTAATAAATGTATAACCACAATATTGATTTACTCATTCACAATTAATAATTTAAAAATTAGTAGAATCGATTTACTGCGTTTTAGTTATGACATAATCATTATAATACAAAAGCTATTAAAATTGTTTTATTCCAAATAATAATAATTATAATGGCAACTGAACCGTAACAAACCTTAATAAAATTATACTGTACATTCAAACAAGTTTTATTATGAAATTGAAAATGATCTAAAATGCAATAATTGTCATTCTGTTATAACTCAATTTATAAAATTACTTTACAGAGACGTAAGTAGCATATGGGCAGTATTATCTCGGTCTTGTTGCAAAAAAGCGCTTTTAATTTAGACCTTTATGTAAATTTGTATGGGATTTTGGTTTTGATTTATTTTTGTTTCTATTAGCGTTACAGAGTGTAGATTAGCTCTGCCTGCCCATATCAGCCTGGATGCAACTGGGTATACTCCGAGTAACATACTTGAACATCTTTTTAGAATTAATTGATAGGTGTGTTAGTGAGTATTGTGTTCACGCAATATCTATGCACCTGAAATGCAGAAAAAATTATTTTTTTTAATTTTAAAATGTGATATTTAGGAATAACTTAATATACCACAACAACATAAACATACTTTTGAATTTCAACGAGTGAAACTCTCGCTGAAACTTATCACATTGAAGACTAGATTTAAGCAGTCTATGAACATTTACTATAAATATTTGTGGCTATTAAGTCTTAGGAAATACTAAGCTTGGAAGTTTATTACATTTGTTGATAGTACGGTTAAAAAAAAAAAATTTAAAAGTTTTGGTCATACACCTCTGAACTGTCAGTGAATATTTGTTAGAATTCTTAGCAAGCCTTGTACTACGAGTAAATATTTGTTTAGTTGGCAAAATGTCTTGTAATTTGTTTGAACAATGTCTATTAAAATATCTAAATAATTAGTCAATTTTGGATCGGCAAGGATCCGAATAGCTCGTTTCTGAATAGAGTTTAGAAGAGATAGTTTTTGATGCTCCTTCCCATACTTGGGAACAATATTTAATACAGGGACGAATATAAGTTTTATATATGCAAAAGTTGAACAGATGTAAAAAACTTTTTACATCTATTAAGAAGTTTTAGATATTTTCGAAGCTATGTCGACAGCATGGTTGTTCCAGAGAAGATTATGTAAGATTGTAACACCTAGAAGACAAATTGAAGAAAATTTAGATATGGATTTGTTGTTATGTTTAATATTTGGTACTGATGATACCTTGGATTTGGTTTTTAAAACAGTAAAAAGATTTTATGTTTTTTCCCTTGTTTGTCCAAAGTAGGATTCCATTTGTGGCTAACATAAGTCAGAAGATCTGTTGTCTAACGTTTTGATCGAAATCTATATTTTGTATCTGAGATTAAGTTATTTTATTCTAATAACTTTACAATGTGAAAATTAATATATTTTTCAAGTTTTTTTGACAGATTAGACAATAATGCAATTGGTTTATAATTTGAAGAATCAGACTTGTTTTTTTTTAGGAATAGGTTGAAATTTTGCAATTTTTTTAACAATTTGGGAATGTATCCGGAATACGATTGAGTACATATGCGGCGCGGTCGATTTTTATGTTCTTCAAATTGGACTTGCTTGAATTATCTTAGCCTTAGGTGCCGGTCTCTTTGGTCTTGGTCTGAAGAGCGCTGAAGGCGGCTAATGTTGTTGGGCTACTTGTAGTATTTCTTTGGGAAATCGACTTCAGATTGGGTCGGGTTGATGGGTCTTGTTTGATTTTTATCACGTTTTTGTCTTCGGAGGTTAGACCAGCATTACCAGCGTGTCTTTTTAGGATGGTCTGCGATAAAATTTTATTTTTACTTTGGGATTGGCAGGGGTAAGCAGGCGTTTGGCATTATCCTCGAATGTCTTGAAGTTCTTTTAACGTTCTTTTAACGTAGATCTGGGTGTTTTTTTGCTGCTTACGGAATATAATTTTTAGGTTTTTCTTAAGTTTATATGATCAGTCTTCTTTGTCCAGACTGATATGTTGAATGAATTAATCTTATGCATATTGATACTTTCGAATTTGCTCTCTACGAAGGTGACAACAATTTTTTTAATTTCATTTTTGGCAACTTGTTACTGGTCCTTGGGTTGTTTATCTTAGGACAATGTCGTTATGAATTACTTCTTCTTTTATTGGGACTGCGTGGAAAATTGTTATGATTGTATTATTTTGTTGACAGTTTCTGTTTTTTTTGCAGTTTCTGTGCATTTATGCTATGCACGAGCGGTATAGTGAATCTGAAGTCTAAACCACTCTATAACGTCTTTCTTCCGCATTGCCCGGTTTGCGTCAAAAATAGAAAAAACCAAAAAAGTTATTTTAATTTTTTTTTTAACGAGACAAAGCATGACCTACAACTTGCAACCTCTGGCTACTTCTATTCTTTTGCTTGTTCCCACTTTTTAGGCAAAAACGAGTTTTTTTAGATTTGACGCACCGCTACGGATTAACGCGGGGAAATATAGAAAATCGATCTAGACCGATTAAAAAGGGCAGGACGTGGAGAGAAACGTTTTGGTGGGTTTGCTGTCTTGGTGTAGTCAAAAACGGAAAAGTTACGGTCTTTTTTTGTCTTTTGTTGTGTTGGTCAAAAAATTGCCTCGGGACAGTGGTTTCAAAGATTAAAACGCCTGTTCTCAATCTTTAAGAAAGAAAAAGTTAGAATTATCCGAACAGGGGACCACTTTTTTTGATGAAGACTCTGGCTTCAGATCGAAATTATTATCAAGTTTTTATCGCCAAGGAAGTGACCGCGAACCTCCGTTAGCCTCCAAAGATTTTTTGAGTTTCTTGCTCACTTATTGACGGACGTCCTGCTAACGGAGGTGACTACCACAGCTCCCAACTCTGGCGAGTCCGAGTGGCCAGGGCGCCAGCGCTCGTGTTTTTTTGTCCTGGGTTGGTCGATTGGCGAAAATGCGCGGATATGTTGGAACAGGTGCTTAAAAGAGAAAACGACTCTTTAAATAAGAACTTAAAAACGGGCCAGAGGAAATAATTGCCAAAATACAGAAAATAGGTGTTGTGCACATTATAAGAAAACTGCTTCTGGTTTTAGATTGGCAAATGGAACCACTTCGGCACTATATGCTTAAAAACACCTTTTTGATACTTGAGAAGTAATGGGAGATGTTAGGATGCTTCTATCGAGATTAGTATGGAAGTTCTTACATAAGGCATGACATTGTTTCACAAAAATTATACCTGTTTAATGTGTTGTCTAATAAATTGTTGTTAAAAGTCTGAGTTAAATTTTTAGCGGTAGATCTAAGTAGAAAGGCTTCTGCAGGACCTAGTACCACTTTGGCAATTTTTTAATTTTTGTGTTTTTTTTTTTTGGAATATAAACTTGTAATCTATTATGTTCTTTAACGGTTTTTTTTTTCATTTAGTTTGACGGTTTGAATGTTTAGGATATGAGATTTTCTAGTAGTTGTTTGATGTTGGTTGGTGGTATTGCTGCAAACAATGCTTGCGGTTTTTTTAAGCTTAATAAAACTTGTTTTTTTTTTACTAAGAAGTTTTCTGGCTTTTGCTTTTACTTTTTTGGTTGTGACACTTGATTTAGTAGCTGTTTGATGTCTGTCGGTAGTATTATTGCGAACAATGTTTAATTACTGTTTTTTTTTGTAGCTAGTGACTAGCTTGCTGCTGTTTTCTATATACGGAAGTTACGAATTGGTTTTGATTTTATATTTCTGAACTCGTCCCGGTTTTGTGCGAGTCGTATTAGTGTAGATGCTTTCCTGATTCCGAACCATTGTCGCAGGTTTAGCAGCCAGGAGAACCTCTTCTTTCCGATTCCCCGTTTACCTTCTATTTTACCTTCTATGATTAATTGCATTAATTGGTATTTGTCATTTTGGAATATGTGTCTAAAATATCCTGCCTTTCTACGTTTTACCATCGTGAGTAGTTCTGTATTTTTGTTCATTCGCTTGAGTATTTTGTTGTTTGTTATTTTGTCTGTCTAAGGAGTTCTTATCATCCTACGATACAGCTACATTTTGAAGGCTTTGATTTTATTTATAGATAGTACCGAGAAAACATAAAATTTGGCGGTTTTTGACGTGATTTTAATTGAAAGATGTTACATACCAATGGTCGGAGTTTTTGAAAAGTGGGTCTGGCTATTTCAATTAGTGTTTTGATCTCATGGATCGGGTTCTACTGTTTGTTGAGCCAGCTGAATCAGTATTTGAATCTTTGCACTCGTTCAATTGGTTCACCGTTAATGGTTAGTGCATTGTTATTTGCGGAGTTGTTCTTGTTTTTATTTTGAGTCTATACTTAGAGGTAGCTTGTTGAACTTGGTCTTTAAGGCATTGCAGATCTTTGATAGTTTTGGTTAGTATTACAGAATCATTTGCATATCTGATGTTATTTGCTGGTCTTCCGTTTACTTTTATGCCTTTTGTGCATTTGTCTAGTGCCGTCCGGAACAGGATCGGTGATCTTGCCCGACTTTAACCTGTGCTGTTTGGTTTCAGTATAGATTCGTGATGATGCTGATGTCTTTATCCTCGATGTTGGTTTTTATAAGCATTTTAACTAGTTTTCTATGTTTAGCATTGTCAAATGCTTTTTCATAGTCTATTAAGCAAGCATAGACTGTGCGGCGTTGATTTATACACATCTGGGTTAAAACTTGCATGGAGAACAGTGCCTTTCTCGTACCGAATCCGATCCTGAAACCAAACTGGGTGTCTCCGATTTTGTGGTCGATCTTTTTCCATATACGGGTGTATGATACGTGAAAATCTTCACCGCATGGCTCATGGAAAGTAGATTTTAGCCAGTTTTTAGGTATGCAGCCTGTATTGTATATCTTATTGCATAGTCGTAGTAAATGTGTTAAAATTTTATAATTCATTGTCTTGAAGAGTTCGGCGTTTAGCTCGTCTGGTCTAGGGGCTTTTCTACTTTTTGTGTCTTGAATTGCTTTTCGTAGTTCTTCTTTGAAAATGGTCAGTTCTTCCATTGTAGTGTTTGCCTCAACTGAGAAGGTTGGTCTTTCATCCGTAAACAGCTTCTCTGTATATTCCCTCCACGTGTTTATTTAATCTTTCTGCTCCACCATTAGTTTGTTTATCTATTAGTTTTCCATACTTGTTTTTCTTATATGTATGTGTCATTACTAGACACCGGATTATATGCAACTTAAAAACACTAAAATATGCATGCAAATTTGCAATAAAAAAGCCCAAAATATGCATAAAAATAGCAAAAATATGCCAAAATATGCAACCATATGCAACATAACATAAACAAATATAGTTTAATTATTTTGTCATAAAAAAAAACAAAACATAACAAATTCTGTTTTTTTAAATTTTTAATAAAGTTAAATAGGTAAAATGTGTCAAAATATACAACTTCTTATACAGGGTGTTAGACAAAAAACGTACGGCTGAATATCTCCGTTATTTTTTAACCGATTTATATGATTCAAATATCATTTTAAATGGTTTTTTGAGTATTATAAAGGCAGGTACACACATATTTGTTTTTATTTTCAATATAGTTGCTATATTTTTTAAAAAGCAACATACATTATGTGTGTACCTGCCTTTATATTACTCAAAAAACCATTTAAAATGGTTTTTGAATCATAAAAATCTGAAATAAATAACGGAGTTATTTAGCCGTACGTTTTTTGTCTAACACCCTGTATAAAAGGCAACATATATATATATTTTTTTTAAATCTTCAAGATATTTTAAATATAACCTAGTAAATTAAAGAATAAACATTTTATTTGTTAAAAAAATAACTAATGTTTAATTTTTATAGTAACTTAAAAAATGGCGTTTTTCAAAGTTTTTTTCTAAAAATCGGTAAAATATGCATAAAAACTGAATATGTATAAAATATGCAACAAAGCCTAAATATGGTGAAAATATGCAAATGCATATGCAAATATGCATTTGCATATAATCCGGTCCCTAGTCATTACTTTAATAAGTTTGTGTGAGTCGTGTTTAGCGTGACATTTTTCAATTTCTTTTTTGATTTGTGTATTCAGCATTTTGTAATCCCTAGGATGGTTCTTATGTTTCCTTTGTTCTTTCATTAACAGTAAGATATTATTGCTTATCCATTCTTGTTTTTTTTTTTTGTTGGCACCAGTCTAAGGTTTATTCTGCATTAGTCTTTATTGTGTCTACTACTTGTTGCCATGTTTCTTCTACCGATATGATGTTGTTTGGAACTGTATTCTTCATCTTGATATTTAGCTTGTCAGCATAGGTTTTTGAGATATCTGGATTCTTAAGTTTGGTGTAGTCTAACTTTTTTGATGTTATTCTTGCATGTGGAGGATTATGGTCGGAGCCGATGTCTGTCCTTACGTTGTTTATTGAGTTGCAAAATTGTTTGTTTACTATAAAGTAATCGATCTGTTTTTTGACCATGTGATCCTTTGTGTCTTGTGACGACCTTCACGTGTATAAGCGTCTTGCTGGGTGCTGGAACCAGGTGTTACTAACCATCATGTTTTCTTCTTGGCAATATTGCAGCAGTCTGTCCCCACGATCATTTCTCTAGCATAATCCAAAGTTTCCGACTATGTCCTTGAATCTCCCTTTTCCTATCTTTGCGTTGAAGTTGCTAATTATGAAGGTAATGTTTTGTTTCTTAAGGGACTTTATAATATGTTGGATCTGATTATATAATTGTTTGATTTACTTCTCCGGTTTATCGGCTGTCGGCGCATATATCTGTATTATGTTGATGTTATCAGGTTTAGTATTTAGTTGTATCATCATGCACCTCTCGGAATATGGTATGAAGTTCTTCACATGTTTTTTAATTTTTTGTCGGTGGTGCTTGTCATCTTCTGCACATCCAGAGTAGTACATTGCAGCAACGTCTGGTTGGTTATACCGTTGCCCGGCCATCTCGTTTCGCATATATCTATGACGTCTATGTCTAGTCTCTTTATTTCATTCACAGCATTTTGGAGCCTACCAGGTTCGTACAGTATTTTGATGTTCTATGTTGCTAATGTTGATCTGTTGCCTTTTTTGGCAAGTTGCAATGTTTTCAGTGGAGTCCCGGTTTCAACCATCGTGCGTCCGGTAGTCCATTTCACACCGCCATGCCCGGAATTTTGACGGCGCCGGTCGCTAGCCGGATTGCTAGGCACAACATTTCCTACGAGTTCTGTCATACATATGGTTTTACTAGGGAGTATCCATAAGGGTTTCTTAATGCAGTGGTTTCCCGTTGCCTTCTGCATTTTCACTAACTCATTCGCTTTTAGGGAAGATTTCTCTTTCTAAAGTCAAGAGGATGCCCTTACTCTTTTCGGTTCTTCTACCCGAAGCTGTTGGCTATCAAGAGGGGTTTGCTTATTCCGGCAGATGCTCGGTTGACAGAGCTTCTTTAGTTTGGTAGCAGGGAGCACTACGTGCAGGCGAGGTTATCACTTCGGCTATTTTTTTTGTGCCATTACCCTTTACACTCCTGCAATTTGTATACATTTCTTTTTTACCAGTTATTGTATTTGATTTTGTTTTTGATCTTTTGCTTTGGATTTGGGCACTGTACTTTTACAACACTTGAGCACCGGGTATATATATATATATATATATATATATATATATATATATAGTGACGTAAAGCTTTGAGTTTGTATTTCAGATAAGGGCAGAAGCGTCATTCTGGCGAACTTCCCATTTATGAAATACAACTGAAAAATTATATAACGGTAGTTACTTAATAATAAGTCATTTAGCTTATTTGCGCAGGTTTTTTACAATTCTCTGCAAACATGGTCTTAGTACCTATTGCAAATATTACAGCTATAAGTTAAAGATGTTCAAGTCTGTTAATAAACAGATAATGTTTATACAATAATTGTGTATGGTTCGTTTTTTTATTAGCTCTCGAATGTCTGTGGTGTTTCTCTGTGCGCACCAGCCGACAACATTAGCTTTTACAGTTTGCTTGAGCATAGAGTTGACCCAGTGTCTGATGATAGGGTCTATTTCTTGGTTTTCCATTCTCCATTGTCTTTGCAATGGATTTGAAGATGTATGTCAAATGCTCTTTCAATGTCCAGAAAAGCATCCACTAGCACTACCTGGTGTACAGTTAGTTTGCAGAATTTTTCCGTTTGGTAGGCATACTGATGCTGGTGCAGTGGACGAACTATTAGTGCCCCGTTTTGTATGTATCTGTCGACTATTTTTTTAAATAGTTTTTGTATGAAGGATGTCAAGCTAATCGTTTGGTATCTGTGAAACTGCTAAGCTTGCTCTGAAAATTTTGCATAGAGATTCTTTCAGAACTGTAGTATGATAGGACACATTCTATTGGCTCTTGCCGACTTTAATAGTTTGAATATTTTGATTCTCCATTACAGGTTGCTCTGATTGATTATGGTTTTTGCCTTATTTCAAGTTTTTTTTTTTAATTTAGGAGACAATTTTCTATTTTAGCATAGATCAAGGAAGGTTACTGAATTTAAAGAAAGCTAAAAGCACCCGCAATGTTTTGACAGTAGCTACCTGTAAGCAAGTGTCTGCAATTGGTCCCATAAGCACAACCTAACATTTATTTCAATACCTGGGAGCGATGGAGGATAAACAAAATTATACGCTTTTTTAAATTTTAACTAGCATATTAAAAACTATACTAAACTTTTATTTATTTTTTATATTCTACATTCAATCAAAACAAATTAACAAACCCATACATTTTACAAAAGAGCTATATAAATTAATCTCAAAATTCAGATTCTTGTGAATTTAATTACTGGCTAGGTTTACTAATCCTATTTTTGCATATTCGTTAATTTAATTAAAATTCCTTAGTTTAATAAGGATTTAAATTTGTAAAAACTTTAATTACAAACTGTAGCATTTCTCATACAATTTAATAATAAGTAATTAAACAAATTAAGAGACAATTAAATTAATAATTACTCAAAACATGTAATTAATAACATTGTTATTCCAAAACATTTTACTTCCGGCTCCATCTAAAAATTTAAAACGTTCCAATTTAATTATAGAAGACCTTCAAAGAAAATAATTACAGAAAGCGAAAATCTAATGAATGTCAAAGTTTCCCATCTCGAATACTTCATCATCGTCATCATCTCCGCACAAAACAAATCCATTACAAAACTTGCTATTAAACATATTTCCTTAGGGCTAAAAAGGAAGGTAGTAAATTTAAAACAGATAAAGTTTAAATAGGATATTAGTTCAAGAAATTGATTCAATCGGCTCTAATACCATTGTTTACTGTTAACGACAAACGCGAACTTTCCCGTTTTAATTATTAAAGTTTTAATAATGTCGATTGCTTACCTAAATTACTAACTGGGATTAACAAAAAATAGTGGGATAATTAAGGACGCGTTCTGTAATTATTATCGGCGTGATTTTAATTAATTCAATTGATTTATTTTAATGAGACGCGTTTAGTTGCATTAATCAAGCGAATAAAAAATTTAATTGCTTTTTTAATCAATCAGGATGTTTAATTTTAATTCTAAATAAATTTAAATTCAAGTAAATAGAGTTTGCTTTTAATTATTTTGCAATGTTTGCGATTTTCTGGTTTTTTATTCTAATATAATTAGAAAGCTTTTTTTAAATATATTAGGCTTGGTGACGTCATTATCAACATGTTAATGAAGCTTCATTTTTTTCTTTATTATGGGTTATAACAGTTAGTTAATATATTATATCAAGTATAAACAAGCATTTATTGGTTGAGCGTCGGGTATGTTCTGGTTGTTAGTTGGGAATAACTCACGATGAGCGAAAAAAGTATGCTCGTTTTTTTTTGTTATGCTGATAGGGAGAAGGGCTCAAATCAGTGAGTAGAATTTTGTTTATTGGCGTAATTGGTTTAATTAGTAGTACGAAATGATAACGATAGGTGATTAGATTAAGATTAGATCGCCGATTTTTTAAATTTATTTGTCATCAGTGGTTTTCTGCTTATTGCATGGCTTATGTGTTTTTTTTCTATTACCACAATTCTTTCTCTTTGTCTCATTATATTTTTGCTTATATCTCAGTACGTCTGTGATCCTATTTTTATCTTTTTTTTTTAGTGTACTTTCCATCTTATCTTCAATTTTTAAGTAGAGTTTTTCTTCTTTTTTAGGTATTGGTGGTTTACTTGTGAACGTAGGTCTTTTTTAATTCTTTCCATGTTTCCTTGTCTTGTGCTGCTTTGAACTATCTCACTAATACTGCTAATACCTTTATATTGTCCAGCTATCTTTTTATTGGTCTGCTTGTGCTACGTTTAGTTTGTCTTGGTTTTTAATATGTTATTTTTGATGTCTATCTGTTGTTATGTTAATGATCTTGGTTCTTTGTCTAATCTTTTTGTTTTCGATTCTATCTAGGAGGCTAAAACTCTGCTAAGCGCATTTTTGCGCTTTTTGCGAAAGGTTGCGCTCCTTTTTGTCATTGCCATGGTTTCCAGGCCATAGATCGCCACTTGAGTTTGTCCAGTATTGCTGATTAGATTACTTTGGTTTTGCTGAGATTTATTTTTAGTCCAACTCTTTTAAACGCTGTATTTAGTTCTTCTTTATTGCGCGTTTTACAGCTATTTACGACTTGTTTGAAGGGGGTTGATGTGACCAACGGCTTATTAGGTGACTTCCGAATCACCCCGGTGGAATAAGAGCAAGTTATTATTTTAGTCATATTTAGGGATCGAACTCTGGACTGTCAGCGTGCTACGCTTACGCTCTATAACTGAGCTATCTCACCGTCACCGTCAGTTGTTTTTGCATATAGTTCTTGGATATTGCTGCTTATTAAGACGATATTGTCTGCGAATTGTAGATGGTTTAAAAGAGTTCTATTGACGTTAATGTTTTTACTTTGCTATGGTAGCGACTTGAAGATATTTTTGAGTGTTAGTGCCTTGCATTCTGTTATTCTCAAAGTTATTTATATATTTTGACTTGGAATGTGGGTTTTTTATATACATAAATATTTCAGGAGGGTAGAGTATTGTGAGTTGATTCTGGTTTGGTCTATTGCTTATAAGAATGCCCAGGTTTTAACGCTGTAGAAAGTTTTGAGAAAGTTTACGAACACCAGGTGAAGGAGTGTGTTGTATTTTGTTGCTTTTTTATCAGTGTGCGAATTGTTTGTAGATGATCGGTTGTGCTATATCCTTTCCTAAAGCTCGCTTATTTCAATGGTTGATATGAGTTGCATTTTTTAGTCTGTTAGTTATAATCTCAGTTAGGAATTTATATACATGTGATAGGAGACTGATAGGGAGGTAGATCTATGTTGGCGTTGCTTCCTTTTTTGAAGAGCAAGATGACTTCTGCGTTTTCTCATGTGTTTGGTCATGGTATTTTGTCATCCACGAGGCATCTGTTGAGAAGCAGATGTGGGTCTTTGAAAATGGTTTTTTTATTAGCATCTTGCTAGGTATTTGGTCTTTTCCTGGAATTTTTTACTTATTTCAGCGCTGTTTTTATTTCTTGTTTTGTTGTCTTTGGAATATCTTCTGATTCTACATTCTGAATTAGTGTTTCAGGTGTTCTCAGGTCTGGCATTGTTGAAGAGTAGAGTTGTGTATAGTAGTTTTGAATATGCCTCAAAATGTATTCTTTGTTGGCGATTAATGTATTTTGTTGATTTTCTGTTTTTGTAATCTTATGTCTGCCTGTGGAGAATTTTGATTTTAGAACTTTTATGTTGCAGTTATCTTCTTTGGTGTCTTTGGATATGTGTATGTGTTTGGATATCTCTTCTAACTCCTTAGCTGATTCATTTATTCAGTTCTGGGTACTCTGTTGATTATTTTTCCGTTTTCCTATTTTGCTCTACAAACATTTAATGTTGTAATTTGCGATTTATTTTAGGACCCAATTTTGCTGCAAATTTTTCTGGTAGCATTGTGAATATCCGTGGTGGTTTTTTAATTTAGTTTTTTTCCTTAATTCTTCCTGGTATTTTTCTTTATTTTGATCTAGTTCTTTTTCTTTCTGTATTAGTTTGTTTTTTTTTTATCTTCAAATTAAATGTAAGTGTTGCTCTTACCAGCTTGTGGTCACCCGTATTGAACCGGTTAAGCACTGAAATATTTGTGTTCTTATTGCTTGCAAGTATGAAGTTGAATTTGTTTTTTGTTTTTTAGTCTGGACTTGCTTATGTTTATTTCTTTTGGTTGGGTTTTTTGAAGAAGGTGTAAAAACATAACATTTTTTTTTGTTTAAGTAGTTTACTATTATTCCTTGTTGGTTCCTTTTGCCCAAACTACATTGATGAAATTTAATTTGTATTGCATTTTTTTTTGACAAAAAACTGGTTTCTTACACTAACTAGGGCCGGAGATTTTTTTATATGTCCTGTAAGCTTATGCAGTTTTCAAAAATATTAGGGCATCATTTAACAAAAAATAAAATCTGCTTCGGAGATCTCATAAATAATTAGTGCTTAACAAATCAGATTTTTGGTTTTGACTTTTGTGTTTCTTCAGTTGTACTTTTTGAGAGAACGCTGTTAATTCTGGCACGTACGCTACTATGCTTTATCCCAAATGAAGCATCTCTCAAATTAATTTTGGCAAAGCTTTCAAATATCCGTACAATGCCTTTCCGTTAAAGTTGTGTGTCAAAGAATAAAAGTGTCTAGGGGCTTAAAATTGAGGATTGTGCAGAATCTATTTCCAAATTTTTTTTTATATAAGTTTTTACATATGAAAAAAATATGATGGAAAATTTTCAAATTTTAAATTTTAGGTTTGTGTTCTTGAGGCTAAAATTAGACAGAAAATTGATTTTTATCAAAATCTGTGAAGGTCAAAAAAATTACCTGGATAGGATAGTTTTACAACGATCTATAACAAGAGTAATTGAGTAATTTTTTTCAAATTTATTTGATGGGTTTTGTGAAAACCTTAAATTATATGCATAAACTGCTTAAAAATTGGCAGGTAGTGTACGGAGTTTTGTTACAAATTTGGACATTACTATGGTATAAACAGTTTTCTTAGCTGTTGGTGCCTTAGATTTTCTCTACTAATACATCTTTGGTTAGACTAGATTGAATCTCTATTGATAAGACAGGTTTCTTGGGAACGGGTTGATGTTTGTAGTACAAACTGTCTGGCAAATTTGACCAGTTTGTTTAGTAGTTTTAGTGTAGTGTTGATTGTTAAATAAATTTGAGATTAAATCTAAGAATAACTGAACTGCAGCTGAGAGACTAGATTTAGCAGAAGGTGGGCTCTGCTTGGTATTTTTTTTAGTATAGAAACTGCGCTTGTTATGGTCACATTTTTAATGGCTTTTATGCATTTCTGGGCAGGTCTTACTGCTTCTTTTATTATTCCAATAATATTCCAAATGATAGAAATCAGAATACTCAGTGTCTGGATTTATTGGTGCTGAATGTAATTACAGCGTTTTGGATGAGATATTTAAACGTTTGAATTGTTGTTTACATGTTTATCGGCATTATCTGTTAAAGTTGTAGTAGAGATACTCTGGTTTGAAATAAATTATACTTTATGGTGGTCATAAGAGCGTTTTGAAGACGCTAAGAACCATACTGAACGAACACAAAGTGGTCCGAATAAATGATGTTTTTGACTTTTTGAGTAGTTTCTTGTTCTGACACACCGCTTTAATGATTAATGCAAATAAGCTTTGCTCTACTTCTTCAGTAAATGTTTTTTTGTCTAACTTTTGTTCTTTTGCTTCTTCTGGATTTTGGGAAACTTTACTTTTACAATTTTGTTGTATACGTGTCGGCGTTTGCGTACACGGAAAAGATTGTTGGGTTTATTTTTTTTAGGGGATGTAGTGAGATGTTGTTGTCTACAGGACATCATTCTGAAAAGCGTTACTATTCTTTTTAAATGGAAATAACGAAATCCTAAAGAATTTTAATTATTTACTTTTATTTAATTCATGAATTTAATTTATGAATATTTTAGATATTTTAGTATGCAAGTTGTTTGACTTACTGTACGACGTTTATTTTCCAAACAGAAATATGCATATTTGCATCTTTACACACTTTATCACTAATGCGTGAAAATCTAAATAAAAGACTTATATTCTTTTTCTTCAAATTTATTTTTTAGAGAAGTTTTGTTGCAGTAGTTATTTTGTTCATGTGTGGAGGGTTTCTAAAAACTTTTGATTTTGCTTTATCATTGTAATTTTGCCAATGCCCATGTTTTCCGAGATATACCTAAAGGCCGGTCAATTACAAATACTAAGATGCCACATAATTTTTGACAATTTTTGACAATTTTTGACACCTTTGGACTGTTTTGGGAAGTAGTGCATTTTTTTTTAAATGGGGTCCAAATTATTGCCTGGTTATTGGCCAAATTTGTCTTAATATAATTATACGATTTACTGCACTACTTTTACAATTACAACAAAAAACTATTAAATTGACTCCGATTAGGACTCTCTTGTAACAAAGAAAAAAAGAACTGTTACTGAGCAGGGTAATTTATTTTGTTGATGTGCGTGTTGGGGCTTACTGGTTTTGGAAAGTGATTTGCGGCAGCGTAGAGTGCAAGACTAGTCATGGCAGTTCTTAAAAGTAAAGCGAAATTTTAATTGTGTTTGTCAGCATTTTTGGAGTACAGGTTGGTGTAGACCGTGTCAAAGCGGGTGTTCTATAATGGCTGTTGTGAAATTTTCAGAATTGGTGAGTAACTTACCACTGAATAGTAAGTTACGTCTAGGACGGCATGCATGGACATAATTTCTAGGGAGGTTATTGGTGTTACTAGATGAGTTGTATGGCAAACTTACTTAATGCCTGAGTACTAGGAAGTGCAGCTCAATTAAATTTGAAATTTATGCATAGACTTTTCTATCTACCGAAATATGACGTTAGATGTGGTTTGCATTTGCCACATTACCTCTTATAATTTATTATGTCATGGATTTTTTTCCCGACAGAAAGGATGCCTGTGATGTAGTTGTTTGTTAAAAATTTTGCTGGCAGTTTTTTGCAAAAAAGAAGCCGTTTATTTGTACAGAGAATTGATGTATTTGTCTATTCTGCAGAGTAGTGCGGTCGGAGCATTTTATGCAAGTGGGGTTACCAAAACACTTAAAACATTGTTTTTTATGGCATTGCTTGATTTTCCTAAAACGATGTCTTGTCTGCATCGTCCTGGCAAGAAAATTTTCTTAAATTGCGAGCAGCAGTACAACTAATTTTTAGGGGTTTGTTTTGCAAAGGTAATGATAAGCGATTTTACTTTTTTTATATCGTTTGCAAAGAAAGATTTGGCGAAGATGGTTTGTCGTTTCAAAAGCATATAAAGTAAATATTACTTTATCAAGATTTTTTTTGCTTTCCGATAATTAACTATATTGCTATTCTTATAGCAATATAGTTGATGAGCATCTTTGCTGATGGATGTACGAACAATTTCTACATTGTTTTTTATAAGCTTCATTTATTGAATTTGCAAATATTTTTTTTTTATTACCCATAATGGGCGATGAAATTGGGTTAGATGTGTTACGCGCACTGTTTAGAGTAGGTGCAGTTGTACTGGACGCAGAAGTTGGTGGTTTTTGTTGGGATTGGGAAATTACCGTGGACCACTTTAAGATGATAGTCAGTTTACCGGTCTCCTATAGGAGTATTTTTTCTTGTCTCTCTCAGCAAGTCTAGCCAGATCAGAGCTTTAGTGGGATTTGAGATTTGCGAAGTATTTCTCGGCCAAGGTCTTAAAGTATAGTTGCAACGGAGGGATGCTTAGGTAATGTTTTGTTTTTGACGTGCTATGGGGCTTCAGCGATCTAACGCAAGGTTAGATTTTGAAAGACGTTGATACAATCAAGGTAAGTGTTTGCCGTTTTGACTTCCTTGTAGAGTGCGTTCCGGATCCTGCAATCTCTTAAAGTCACGATGCCTTTACCATTGGTGTTTAGCGGATTTTTTTTGGCGAATTAATGCTTTTTGTTTATTAGTTATCAGCGCGAACCTGATGGGCTTTACAAGCATTTTTTGTGGTCATTATGGATCTGATTAGTTAACAATTTGTTGGCTCATTCAATGTCTGCAACCGTTTTTACTGAAGTTAGTTTGCCTATACTCTTTCCCAGGTATCTTGAGAAAAGTGTCCAATTCGTGAGGGTAACAAGTTCTTATTTTTCCTTATTTGATCATTTTCTGCAGAGTTTTAGTAATACTGAGTCGTGGTTGGAGCTTACCATTGATTGACCTTTTTACTCAACGTAGTCCTGCAATGCTCGACTATTTATGTTGGTTATGAGACTGCTCAGCGTTAGATGTTTGAAATTGAAATTTCCAGCTGTTATAGTGGGAAGGGGGTTTGAGAAAACCGTTTTGAAATTGTTTTGATAAGGTTACTTGGGTTTATGTATCCAGATACGAGTTTGAAGTTGCCCAGCTCCGATTGCATTTGATTCTAGCGTGAGAGTGTCTGGAGTGTACACTTTGGAATGGCTTAGCGGTTTTCTTACAAAAATCACTGTTCTATGCCTCCGGTTCACCTTTAACGTTTGACACACACACTAGCGTGTTGTCTATGTTCTGATTGAAGATATGTTTCATTTTTGAAGAAGCATACTATATTGTTTTGAATGGTTAAGAGTTTTAAATGATTTTTGTTTGAAAATTGTTGAGTTTGGCAATGAGAACGGCTATTTATGCATTTGCCGTTGGTGCTTGTGGAGTGACCATAGTAGCAAACAATCTGTTTGCTGATATGGCTGCGGGTTTTTTGAGAACCGGAGCTTTGTGAGGTAAATTGGGTCTTGGCCGTCGCAGGCTTGGGTTTTTTATTTCTGGTTTTGGAAGCCATCATTTTGATGTAGGATTTGCAACCTAGGTAGTTGGTGAGTTGAGTGCCAGAGCAAAGTGCGATGCTCCAAACAAGTTTTGAAGATGTGTCAATTGGCACTGGCACCTCTGATATTAAGGTATGCTTCCGCTTTTTATTTTGGCCGGAGACCGTTAGGTTCATGAGCCTAGTGAGATCTTTAATCTCTATGGTTTATGCTCTTTTTGGGAGTTGCACGGATATTAATATGAAACGAACAAATTTATTTCCCATTTGGTGGATGTTGATTGACGCGAATTTTAGTCATTTGAGTGCCTCTGCAAGGTCTGCTTCTGTAAGGTTTTGCGGGACGTTTTGGATTATCACCTTGAGGCAGAATTCTTTGGGGGTGAACCAAGTATGAAAGAAGGTCTTTTTGAATTTGAGAAAAGCTTTCCGATGATTGTCATTGGTGGCCGGGATTATTCAAATACTCTAGTGGCTATTACGAGAAGATGGTGGGCTATCTAACTTTTAGAATTTGAATTAGCTATAAGTAAAAAACTAATTAAGAGTATTTTTTCAAAATTGTGAATTTATTAGAAAGATTGGGTTTTTTTATTTAAGAATGGAACACTACTTTATTCAAATGACTGCCACGGCTGGCTTGACAATAACTCATCTGATTAACCCAACTTTTTAGAAGATTTGTTTAGATCCAATCGCATAAATGCAAGTTTGATTTCGTGTTTCAAGGCATCAATCGTCTCTGGATGGTTAGCGTAACACTTATCTTTAAGGTAATTGACATCAGAATTTAGGCTGACTATTCGATTTTTAAAAACAGTGCGCAAAAGATTGATGATTACGTTGGCGGTATATCATGTGGTTCCGTCCTTATGAAACCAAATGTAGCTGACACATCATACTCTTCAATTTTTGGAAACAAAAATTTGTTTAAAAATGCTCATCTATGGTCAAACCATCTTTAGTCCATTGGGCGAACTGAAAACGCATTGGATGGTCATGAGGCTTCATTTCTTGAACCAATTTTTCTCAGAGGAATTCGTTCAGTTTGTGAGAACGATGACGAGTTGATGTTGATGCTTGTTCACGCACACTCTGAGCAACAGCATTAATTTTTTTGGCTGAGCGCACTGGATGAAAATGTGAACATGTTGTTTTATCTACTAACGATCCAGTTTTACGAACTCGTTTCACAAATTGGTCCACAAACTGCATTCAAGGCACTATCTTATTGTTTAAGTAGAAGACTTTGGAAGACTTTGGTAGTAAGTTTTCATTATGTCAAAACTTTGTTCAAGTGTAAAGCGTTCCATTTTGTAAATGTCATTATACTTTTGAAAAATTACAAATTTTCTCTTTCACTGTTTAGTGCTTTTTTTGCCTTTAGAAATGCAAAAAAACCAAGTTTAAAAATAACAGAGAAATGCTAAGAATATCGGAGTCGGACCCTTAAAGTTGTAATCAGGAGACGCTTTTTTCAGGTACGGATAGCTTTTGTGTCGTTTGGTCTGAAGGGCTGGCAAAATTTGCAGCTGATGGTTGTGGTGACGCAGCTTCTGAAGACGGCTGGGGGTTGGCTGATGGCTTCTTAGATTGATTTAGCTTACTTTTTGTTGTCTATTGTTTCCTCTGGACGATAGTGTATCTATCTAGGTTGGTTGATGGTGCAGGGATTTCTATAGTGGTGCTTTGAGAAGCAGGAGGTCAGCGACGATGGTGATCTTTTTGGGCACTTTGAGATGGCTGGCGAGTTTGCCTTTGTTTTCCGAGGGGTTGTGCAGAGTTAGGCGTTTGGTTTTGGGCTTCTTTGGCTTCTTCTTCTTTCTCGGGGTTGGTCATCTTTATTTTTTTTGCGGCGGCTGGTTGTGCGACAACACTGGCGACGGATGCCTTTGAGGTGAAGGTGTCATTAGGTTTATGATGATGGCGTAGAGGGCAGGGCGTTGATCTTTTGTTCGACGTTTGACGATATCTCGGAGATCTGATTTTTTAACACTTGGGACACTATTGCATTGACCTATCTCTGGGTTGTGCCTCCTTTTCTTCTTTAGCTCTTTCTTGCGCTTTATCTGGCGATACTGGGTGTCTTGAAGATTATTGTCTGCTTGGATGTTGAGCTACTGCTGCACTTGCAGTCGACTCCGCTTGCTGGCTTACGCAGTTTATTTTGAAACTTGACTGATTATCAGTAGCCGGTGGATTTTAGTTTTTTATTCTTCTAATACTGACATATTGGAGCGATCTACCCACCCAAATGCTCTATTATGGGATTGTATGATTTTTGTACGTTTTTGCGTTTCAAGTAGTATTGTAAAAAACAGTTCTTCAAGTCAACACGGCGCGACTGTGGAAGTTTTATCAAACAATTACTACGTTTTTTGGTGAATTCTATGGACAATGTTCATGACAAACAAATTTTATTATTAAATACACTTACATACTATCAGCAAGCAAATCTAATTTTTATTAAACGATTTTTGGATGCTGGAAAGGGTTTTGTTTTCTAAAATAAGTACAAAAATTTGACAAAATAAATATCATTTTGTTGAAGGTTTGGATTACAATCTAATTGTGAGAATGCGCTTATACTACTATTCACTCTTCAAACAAACGGTGAGATAGCTCTAGAATATCACGCTACTTGTCTAAGATTTCATTTTCAAAACTAAACTATATAAAAACTTTTTCTTTATTCACCGGGGTGAATTGGAACTCAGCTAATAAGCCTCTCATTCCATCAACCACTTGTAAACAAGTAAGACTTCTGGAGCGATGAAAATAGCAGTAAAACTAAAAAAAAAAAAATTACGGGCAATATTTCCTGGCGTACGACGCGACGCGAGCCTTTGCTGTATTTATCACTTCTACTATTCACAAAGAGATGCTACATTCATGGTATGTATTAGAATGCTTTTGACGATCTGTATATATTTTTACCAATAAACAATTAACGTTTTTTTTTTAAACACCGGTGAAATATTGGGAGATTAACTTCTGTGAATTATTTATGACTGAAGTATTTTATTATATATATTGTATTAAAGAATATATTATTATCTAATTAAAACTCCCAATTCGTCACGTATCGAATTTAATCAAAACTATGCTAATTTAGTTAGAAATTCACAAAACAAACTATTGCTACAATTCAATATTGTTGTACATTGAATACACATGTACAAGTTAGTTTAACATATTAAATTATATATTGCGCAAATGATCAATACGTGTCAGCAATACGTGTAAACACCTAGTAGTTAATACCCTGTGTGTAATGTTTAATTGTTAACAGCAATTGGAACCTGTGAGTACGTTAGTTAACCAAATATTATACGCTTAGTTCCGTATATAATAAAGCTATATTATGAATGCCAACAATCTAATGGGTTGCGTAATAGTATACAAATATTGGAATGATTAATTAATTAATTTATCATAACATATAAAATATCGAATTTGAAAATGAGCGGGCTACAAAGTTTCTGTAACTGTTATAAGTATATGATAAATGCGTTTCTGATGGTGTTAGAAAGTAATTAGTTATGACTTGTGATAAATTATAGTGGGTCACATTTAAATTTAGAAAATTAGCAGATGTTTTGAGGGTTAAATTATTAATTTTAAATCAATGCTTAATTCATATATCATTTGATTCAATTAGAATTTATACTATATTAATTTTCATTAACGTACGCAAATATAGATAAAAAACAAACATGTAAATTAGTATGTAATTATCGTTCTAATTTTGAATTCGGCGAGGTATAACAATTAAACCGATACAATGGCAGTCTTAAAGACAATTTATTAGGTCAATTATTACAGCTTATGTAGAATTCGTCCTCAATTCCTGTTATAGAATTACCCTGCCATATAATTGGAATAAACCGTTAAAATATTAATAATAAAATTGGTGTTGTAGATATTAACGAGTTATATAATTGAACCTGTTGCCGAAATTATATTTGTTTGACATTTATATTATAAGCGAAAAATGTTAATTTTTAAAATTAATTATTATTTATAGTTTTGGGAATTTATTAATTAATATTTTATTATAATATATTATACATTTAATAATAAGTGAAGAAACATTAGCAGTCAATAACAATACAAACATCTGGCGTGGATCTTGGAGAGTTATGGTCTCTTGCTTAACACCAGACTGATTACTATCGTGCATAGTTTATTATATAGAAAACTTTATTCAAGACTCTTTTTTTTAGGTTAAAAACTCCGCGGTGTTTTTTGACCTACAGAAGTCGTATAATATAATTTAGAGATCTGTAGGTTGAGGAAAAAGCATTCGGTTTTCAATAAGTGACAATAAGTGTCATTCTTTTTACTGGATATTCTATTCTTTTCATAACACGTCAACTACATCATCATAGATGAAACGGACAGTGGTGTTGACGCAATAAGTAACAACAATCTGTGAAAAAAAAAATTCTGACCACCAAAAGTGCAGCTGTAGTGGACTAATTGAAAATAGATTAAAAAAACAATTAGTCCGTAATTACTCGCTTACTTTGCGTCGCAGAAAAACAATTTTTATGCCATTTGATAGATAATTAAATTTTGCATTAAAAACATGTTTCTTGTGGATTTATACGTCATACAATTAATTACATAATTAAAACTAATAATTAGCAACAATTATCATTTTAACAAGTTATTTAAGGTCATGCATCAAATGTAATAACATGATCAGAAAGGGCTTGACGTATAGATCATTTTTCGATAAAATGTAAGCTCTGACCACCAAGTTTAAACGAGATAAGATGCATCGACTTTAAGTGCATTTGTAATGCATTTTCGGACTTTATGCAAAGTTATTGAAAAAATGAGACTTTATAGACGGATTAAGATTAACTCAAGGACCATTTTCTCGTAAAGTATGAAAACTTTATCTAGATCACGTTGTCTCTTTGGCTAGTTCAACTTTTTTAAAGGTATCTTTCTAAAAAATTTCAATTTTGTGCAGGTTTTTTAAGCTTAATTTGGTTATTTTTAAAATGGTGTCACCTATTTCTTTAAGACCTGCCCTAAGGTTAAAAGTAATGGATTGTTAACATATCTACTGAGGTGGAAAGGAGCTTCATCTGACATCAATAAATATAAATTATTTCATTTTAATCATTTTTCCGAAACCGTTTGCAGAAAGCCACTCTAACTGGGTAATCGGGATCTTTTAACTTGTAAACGACGTGCGTTTTATGTAAGTGGAAGAAATTTTTAGTAAACATTTTGTAACGAACCCCGTGATCATTTATTAAAATAATGCCCAAACCGTTCGTCTGTTTATGTCGGATAGTATTACGAACGCGCGCTTGTTATGCAGCGTTATTCATAGACATTCTTTCCGAACGCACTCATAACAAGCCGCGTGAAGTATACCACATATACTAGGCAACCTTGGTTGCAACTAGCTGTATTTAGGGTGGCCTACTTTGCTGCCATTAATTAAACATCGTAATTAGCCGGCTACCGACACTTTTTATGTCCGCGACATGATGTTTAATTGATGGCGCAACAAACCTGCGTGTTTGTCGGCTTGCCACCCCGTTGTTTGAGGATGCACGCGGATCTAACCTATCAAACCACGTGCAATCTCATGTAATCAATAAGGCCCCTAGGCGTCCCATATGGGGTTCGCCATGGGTGAGACAAACCTCCGCCGGAAGTAAGAAGTATCCAGGAGCTTCTGTGTGCAGTAATTAGTGATTTGCCATTAATGGGTAAATCACTAATTACTATATGCAACCGTCCGAACCCGGCGGACGTTTGTTTATTTTGTAAATATCTTTGTAATTAAGGGGAATGGGATTTTAAGTTTTTGTGAAATTGTTTATGTATTGTCAGGGGTTATTTTGTTTAATTTAGTTTTAGTTAATTAGTTTGGGGTGTATAGGCCACCCCCTATGCACTCCCCATATATGTTGGCATCCCTGTTCCCGCTCTTTTCCCTTTCCACCAGATTTTGCAAAGTTTATCCCCTCTCTTTTCTTTCCCTTTAAATACCGCCGTCCAGTCCTCATCAATTCAGTTGAGTCCGAGTTAAGTGGAGTCCAGTCTGAGTCCAAGTTGAGTCCAGTCCAGTAACTCCAGTCCGAAGTCAGAATTGAGTCCGAGCCGAATTAACCATAGTGAAAACCGAAATCCGAGTCCGAAAACCGAAGAGTACCATAACCGTAAGTCGAGCCGACAATCTCCCCAAACCCAGTTGAAATTCCTTTTTTTTCTCTCCTTTCTCCTTAAAACCCAGCGTGTGCGGTAGCCGGAAGGCAAGCCACCTCCAGATTCCCGACCCAGTCTCCTATTCTTACCAACGTCCCCCGATCCATCCATCCATCCATGCCTAATAATTATTTTTTTTTATTATATATTATCTTGCTTTCTTTGTTTTTTTCTACAAAACTAAATGTTTCATTTGAGTACCTGATTATTATTTTATTTGTGTCCACACTCCGGTGTGGTGGCGCCCGAGCATCTTCAGTCTCCGGCCAATTAAGCGAGGGGACCCTGTCGATCACGACTGCAGATACCCCCGCACAGGTGACGCCTCACGTCTCATAGTGAAAAGACGTCACAATTTTTTGGAAAATTTGCAATTCAATTTTTGAATTAAATGACTTGTTGCCGATTGTCTCAAACTACATTCTACAGCTTGTCTGCGTTTGATATTTTTGGGTGATGTGTATTTACGCCTTCAGTAATTTTTAAGCTAACGTTTTCTCTAATTTCTTTTGCACCCATATCATTATTGTTTGTTCTGTTTGAAATTGTACTTGTCTTTCAACAATAAACTCGCGACGAAATTGTCTTGGAGTATTTATAACTAATTGATTTTGTATGAAGTTTTTAAACACGTATACGGGTTGGTTAAATGGAAACTTATCTAAGATCTAATAAATTGCATAAAATATTGCTCACAAATCTGGTAATGGAAATGTCAATAACAAAATATTGTTTTACTAAAAACTAGTGATACTAGTTGCCGGACCCTGCATGTATGTCTAACAGAACAATGAACTTTTATAAGCGCTTTAAAAATGCTTTGTCGCCTAGTAACATGAAGCGCAGTAATGCGACCGTTGGGAAACATTATAAAATACTTTTATTGTTATTGCAAGAAGTGATTAAGAAGAGCGACTTTTTTGGGTTATTTTTGTACACATCGCTTCATAATAAATGCTTTTGGGCGCGTTGCTTTTGTGGGTTATAAGTTTTAAAAATGTGGGTTTTCTTAAATTGTCTTCTAAGTTTAATATAATAAATGTTGGTTATACTTAAGGTTTCCACGTTTTCTTTATACCCATGCTGTTTACCAAGGGTATAAGTCTTCTTTGATCTGCCGTTTCTGCTCACATTTTTATTGTCTTTATTTTCTTGGCTTTTCTCTGCTTCTTGTTTTTCTATGTTTTTGACTTGTTCTTGGGCGGGGAGGTGTATGGGTTACATTTATTGTCTCTGTAAAGCCTTAGTTGAAACTGTTTTGTAAGCATTGCCTGTTCGGTATGTAATTTTTGTCTTTGCTTTTTTTGAATGACCTTGTATTTTTATGTTACAGCTTTTGTTTTATACAGTTGCAGCGTATATTAGTATAGAGTTTATTGTCGCTCTTATTACGTTTGATATGATTTATATCAGAGCTATAACTTGATTCTCTTCTTTTTGTTTGACTTCTTATCATTATTGTAGGGAATGCGGAGGGTTATTAAATAATTAACACTGCACACTCCTTAGTTTTAGTTTGGTTTTAATTTAGTTGTTAAGAAAATATATAAATGATTAATAATATAGTTTGATTGAGAACGTTTTAATAATAACAGGTTGGTGGAAATAGCCGCAATGCTTTGTTCGTCGTATGTTCGTCGTCGATGTCTATGCTCGCCCGGTCTTATGGCGACTGACCCGTCCTCGTCACCGCTTGCAACTGCCCGTCTCGCCGCTTCCTCCCTTTGTTGCGTTCGTTGCGTGTCGTCAGTCACTCGTTTCGCATCGTCAGTCAATTGTTATCCTCTCCCCGCGCCGTCGGTCATCTGTTGTCTTTGTCTCGTATCGTCAGTCAATCGTCAATCCCACACTCGGCCCTCCTGGAAAACGTTCGTCCCGAATGTTACTTAGTCCTTGTTTTTGTTGATGGGACACCAATGCTTCATGTATTCCGCACAAGTTGTTGTTGCGTTTGGTCCATCATGTAGTCCTTCCTTCTTAACATCATACGTATCGTTATATTTTGCCCTTGTAACCTTGTAGGGTCCAAAATATTTCGGTTTAAATTTAGCGCCAGGAATTCCTTGTGTTTGTTTGATCAGAACCAAATCACCTACTTTGTATTTATTTGGTTGTTTACGTCGCAGATTGTATTGATGACGGTTTTCATTCTGTACCTTTAATATGTTCTTCTTTGCTTCACTTCGTATTTTGATCCTTTGTTCTTCAAATACTTCGATTGCTGCTTCCTCTAATAACTTCGTGATTTTGATGTCCTCCTTGCACTTCATTTTTACTCCACAGAGTAATTCCATTGGTGATTTGGCGATAGAGCGTTGAATCGTTGAGTTGATTATTTGCTGTACCCTAGGCACAAACTTGTACCAATCACCTGGTTTGTCTATCGCTAACTTTGCAATAACAGGAATAATAGTGTTATTGAGTCTTTCAATCTGTCCATTTGCTCTAGCAAGGCCAGTGGTCACCAAAATATTCCTTATTTTCTCCTCTTCACAATATGCGGCAAATTCGTCTGATCGGAATGCAGAACCTCTGTCTAAAATTATGACGCTTGGATTTCCAAATATGTGCTTCTGTATTTCCAGCTTCTGTATAACCTCCTTTGCACACGTAGTCTTCGTCGGATATAACCACGTAAATTTCGAAAACGAATCGATGACCGCAAATATGTGTTTGTAGTTTTTGTTTGTTGTCTCAAGGGGACCAAGGTGATCCATATGGAAGGTATGCAGTGGCATATCTGGCTTTTCTAACGGATTTAGCATGCCTTCCTTTTTGCCCATCTTTCTATTTATTAACAAACACGGAATGCAACAAGAAAGTACCCTCTCTACTTTCTGTTGGATGTTTGGTATAAAGTATTCTTGTTTCAATACTTCTATATTCTTCTTGGATGAAAAGTGACCATTTTCATGTATTGTTTTGATGATTTCTGCCTCCATTATCTCGGGGATCATAATCAAGTGACGTCCATCTTTCACTTTGAAAAGTATGTTATTCTTTACGAGGTATTCGTCTGATCCATGTTCTATCGCAAGCGTTTTTAGCGATTTTATAAGCTCGTCCTCTTCCTGTGCTCGACGTATTTTAATAGATACTTCCTGACTTATTGTCATAATGGCATTTCGACTTAAGAAGTCTACATGCTTCATCCGGCTTCCCTTTCGATGTTCTACTTCATATATGAATTCCTCCAGTTCTAGAGCCCATCTCGCAACTTTGCAGTTAATTTCTTTCTTCTTTAACGTCATGGTGACTGCATTGCAGTCTGTAATGATTTTGAACGGCTGTCCCAAAAGATACACTCTCAACTTTTTTACGGCTTTAACTATTGCAAGAAATTCCAAATCATAGCTCGTATACTTCTGTTCCGCTGGCGTCGTCTTCTTACTCCAATAGTAAATAGGGTGCAGTTTCTGGTCATCCGATGAGATTTGCATTAGAACGGCCCCTAATCCGTCTTTGCAGGCATCCGTATGCAATTCAGTCTTAGCGTTCAGCTGATAGATGTTCAGAATTGGCTTTTTGCATAACATTTCCTTTAATTTCTGGAACGCAATTCTCTGTTCCCTTCCGAAATTAAAATTTTCGTCCTTTCTTATCAAGTCTGACAACGGCTTCGCAATTAACGAGTAGTTTTCGACAAATTTCCTAAAGTATCCGGTTAGGCCTAAGAAACTTTGGATTTGTTTAATATTTGAAGGTTCAGGGAATTTGGCTATTGCTTTCGTCGTATTTTCACTGGGTTGTATGGTGCCCTCTTTAATAATGTGGCCTAAGAATTCCACACTTCTCTGCATAAATTGACATTTTTTTGAGTTCAATTTCAGTCCATAATCCCTACAAACCGTCAATGCCATTTCTAAATTTCTCACTGCTGTCTTCCCGTCCTTTGCTGGAATTATGAAATCGTCCAAATACGGTATGATGATACCCTTCTTTATCAAATCTTGGAATATTGTTTGTATATACCGTTGAAATGTTGGCGGAGAATTGCACAGGCCAAACGGTGCTCGTAAGAAACAATATTGTCCAAAATGTGTCACAAACGCGGTATACTTCTGACTTTCTTCGTGGACCGGTACGTGTAAGAAACCATTTTTCAAGTCCAACGTCGTGTATATCTTTGAATCTTGTAGGCGATCGAGAATATCTTCGATGAGTGGAAGGGGATGGCGATCTTTAATTATCATCTTGTTTACTCTTCTGTAATCCACACATAGTCTATGTGAACCATCTTTCTTCTTCGTCAAAACCACTGGACTAGAGTATTCCGACGCACATGGTTTCACTATTCCCTCTTCAATCCATTCTTCAACTTGTTTCTCCACAATCGTCTTTTCTATTGGTGCTAGTCTTCTTGGAGAACAATAAATGGGTTCATCGTTCGATAGTACCAACTTTAATGATACTTCTGGAGATCTTATCTTCTCTGGTTTATAGTTTTTGATCAAGTTCACAACTTTTTCTTTAATTTCACCGGAACATCTTTCATCAATATCAATTTCTGGTTGATATGCAGAAATTTCAATTCTCATTACGTCTATACTTTCTTCAATAACCTCATTTTCCTTCGCTTTCCTTTCTTCTACATTTTTGACTTCGATCTGTCCACATTTCATCTTTATCGTTACGTAGTCGAGGAAATCCTGACCAATTATTAAATCGGTTGCGATGCTTTCATTCACCACATACATCGGGGTAGAATAACATCCACCATCAATCTCTAACTCACATTGAAAAAATCCAATTGGTTTGACCAATTGACCTCCAAAACCTCTCAAAGATTTACTCACTGTTTCCAGCTCCGGGAATTTTGCTTTCTTATACGTATTTATTGTCATAGCGTTCACTGCACTTCCAGAATCAAGCAGGCCAACATAATTTCTTCCTCCTATTATTACTCTCTTCGTGTATCGTTCTTCTTCTTCCTTCGAAATTAAGTTTACCTTAGATTCTGCTTTCGGTTTCTTGTCACATTTACTCGCTTCGTGCCCGAATTGCAAACAATTGAAACATCTTTTCCCTTTTTCTCTATACTGGCAATTAACTGAGATGTGCCCCTTACCGCCACAATTAAAACATCTACCGTCATCACCATCTCTTGAAGTTTTTGTAATTTGCTCCTTTTTGATTTCACCATGACTCTTCACATCTCTAAATTTTTTTGTGAAACCGTGTTGTTTATTTTTATTTACTGATGAGTCATTCGTTGCCTTTCTGATCTTCTCAAATGTTACAAGCTTTTTTTTAAATTGTCTCATAGTTTTCGCCTCGTACAACATAATTTTCTCTGCTGGTGAACCCCTTATTCCATCTGTTACATATTGTAAGAGAGATCTATCCCCAACGTCGCCTTTCGCTGCGATCTCCTTCATTTTGAGCAAATATTCATGCACTGATTCATCTTTCTTCATTTTCCTCATACTAAGTTCTTTGTGTATGTCAGCAGTGCAGCTGACTTCTTCAAATTCTTCTACTAACGCTTGTTTCAACCTAGGCCACGAATTTAAACGTTTCTCACCTCTTACAAACAGCTTAGCCAATCCAGTCAAACATCTCTTTGCACATAAAAATGATTGTAAGTCATTTAAATTCATTAATGCACTTACTTCTTCAAATTCCTCTACCCATACCTCTACAGGATAACCATCTTCGCCACTGAATTGCCGTATTGCGTCCTCCATGTCCCTTACTGTAAGTGAAAATTTCAGATTTTCGGACAGAGTAGTCGTCAACGAATTTGTTGGAGAAGCAGAACGTCGAGTTACTTTCTTCACTGCACCTTGTTTTGCGCAGACAGTCGTCTTCGCTGCTTTCTGCAACTTTACATTCTTCTGAGTATTTGTCTTCATCTTATGGTTATTGTCGTCTTTTTCGTCGTCGTCTTTTGTTTCGTCATCGTCACCTTCGTCGTCGTCATCTTCTTCATCGTCGTCGTCTTCTTCCGTCTGGCCGTCGTTCCTGACTTTGTCATACGCACTCAAGTCGTATAACACTTTTAATATGCGTTCTATTGTCTCATTCACTGTCTCATCGCGATTTAAACCCAACAACTCACTAATTGTTATTATCTCCCGCTCAGAAAAATCAGAACGAAATTTAATCGACCTCTCTTCGCGTGTCATTTCATCAATCCCGTTCGCGTTCGCATTGTCAAAGCCACCGAACTTTCTTAGTCTATTTCTGTTTCCGCGATCACCTTCTACGTTGAAAATAAGCTTATGCAACAGCTTCACTGATTTTGTCGTTGAGATTTTAATTTTATCCACGAGGAACTTATTATCTTCTAATTTTTGCATTTTCACTATGTTTTGAACACCCTGTATAATAAAGTTATTTGTCCTTTCAACGTTCGCCTATGTGTTTTGAATTCGTCGGTCGCACTTTAGCCTTGAGCCCAACAGCAGGTAGTTTTTTGAAACACGTGCAGCGTCTATGCTACGCGTTTCTTTCGTCGTCGTCACTGTTCCTCTTTTGGTCGTCGTAAACTGCACACATACACACGCTAATGCGTAATAACGTATTTAGAATTCAAAGTACACACCACAGTACGTTGCACATTCCACATCACATCTTCATATCGTCGAATTGCACTCTTTCAAACTTTTGGTTGAGCCCCCATGTGTAGGGAATGCGGAGGGTTATTAAATAATTAACACTGCACACTCCTTAGTTTTAGTTTGGTTTTAATTTAGTTGTTAAGAAAATATATAAATGATTAATAATATAGTTTGATTGAGAACGTTTTAATAATAACAGGTTGGTGGAAATAGCCGCAATGCTTTGTTCGTCGTATGTTCGTCGTCGATGTCTATGCTCGCCCGGTCTTATGGCGACTGACCCGTCCTCGTCACCGCTTGCAACTGCCCGTCTCGCCGCTTCCTCCCTTTGTTGCGTTCGTTGCGTGTCGTCAGTCACTCGTTTCGCATCGTCAGTCAATTGTTATCCTCTCCCCGCGCCGTCGGTCATCTGTTGTCTTTGTCTCGTATCGTCAGTCAATCGTCAATCCCACATTATCTTATACCTAAAAATTTAATACTATCTTGGGATTTGATTGTAGTATCTCTTAGATTGATGTCGACCATGATGTTTTTTTTTTCTGCTCACCAGTACAGTAAGTATTTCGTCTTTTGTGTTGTCAGCGCTCAGCTGCAAGTCATATGTAGAGTTTTTCGGAGCTGGACACTATAATATTATTCTGTGGATAGTGGCATATTATTTTCCTGATATATGTTGACATTTTCTTTATTTTTAGTTTTTGTACTAGTTTGGTACATGGAGGGAGTTAAAGTGTTTTTCATACCGATTTTTTTTTGTAGAGAAAGCAGTTACTTTACCGGTTTTTATGTTTTTTGAGGATGTGTTTGTTGAGCTTTCCTAGTGTGTTTAGTAAGCATATGGGTTGATATGTCTTGTCTTAATTTGTTTTGGTTTTTCGATTAGTACTAGTTTTGCTTTTTTCTAGTTTGTGGGAAATAGCTTTGCTTGATAAGTTTGTTGTATACTTTCACACAGAGTTGAAGTTTTTGTGTCAATATCACTCTGATTGTCTTCGGAAGATTATGTCTGTGCCGTGACCATTTTTTTAATTTGTTATATGTGTTGTTTCTTTTGTACATTTTGGTATCAAAGACACTTTTTTTAATGTTGTTTTGTCTTGGTTTTGAAATAGTTTTCTTGCTTTAGATATTACTTTATTAGCGACAATTTTGAACTTTTTTGTTTTACATGTTCTTGTTTAGTTTTTTGCTTTGATCTAAGGATGCCAGGAGTTTTTTCTATACTACTACGGAAGAGCCAGTTTTTGTTTTTTTTTTGCTTTTTTTTGTCTTTCCTTTCCTGCCTACATGCCAGTTTCTAATTTTTGTTAACGCTTAAGTCGAGTAGTTGGTTTTTTTTCCTATTTACGTTGCAAGTTTGTTTGCGTTTGCTCATTCTGCTAGCATGTTCTTGTTTGGTTATTTTTGGGTAACTTTTATATGCCAGAATTGACGTTGAAATCTCTACTTTCTTGTGTTTTTTCTGGTCCTTGCTTAGTTTTGCCATCTGCTTTTTGAATTGTTTGATGCTTTCATTTGGGGAGAAGTAATAGGAATTCATAACAGCATAACGTGGCTTTACTATTTCTAAATTTTTTTGCCTGAAATTTTGAATTGTCTGCGATGTATATTGCCGCGCTTTTCTGTTCATGATCTATCTGTTTGTGCTTGCAGTTATTTTCTTATTTTTTGCTCTGCTGGGGCCATTCTGTCAAATTTTAACATTAATGTTGTTAAAATTTATGTTAAAATTACATTTTAGACAATCAGTTACTAAGTTTTTTAAATGTTTCTTAGCTGATTGGCTAAAAATTAGTTTTAACATCAATTTTAACTATTATTAATGTTGATATTTTACAGAATAGGACTGTACGTTTGTTTTGGACCACTTTCATTGTCTGACCCTTGCTGCACTTTCTTTGTCCTTCTGTGCTTAGACTAGTTTTCTATATGCAAGGCATTTTATGCTTTCCGTTTTCTGTTCTTCTACCATGTACAAGTAGCACTCCTGCTTGCTGGTGCATTTTTTTAATTCATGCTCAAATGCACCACGTTTTTGGCAGGGTTTGCTCTCTATTTTCTTACATTTGTGACCTAGTTTATGGCATCTGTAACATTTTGGCGGAAAAAACTTTTTTAAGCTTCTGCTGCATTTTTCTGAATGTTTACTAAAGCATATCTTACACTTTTGGTTAGCCTTTTCTGATTATTTTACCGTGTTTACTTTGACACTGGGGTTGTTTCTTAGGAGTACTTTTTTGATAACTTTCCTTACGTTGAGGTCTTTCTCTATGTCTAGAAGCCTTATTGTTTTTTTATTGAGTTATGTGACGGCTACCTTGTAGTCCAGTCAAATATGCTCAAATATTGATTTCACTTGTGAAAAATTTCAAAAGTTTAAAACTTTGTACATTTGTTTATAGGTACCTAATGAAGAATATACTAAAAGTCCTGACAAATATGATACGAGCTTTAGCGGTAATGACCGAAAACAAGGCAATTTTTTCGGTCTTTTGTTAATATCTCAAGAACTGTAGGTAGGAGGTAAAAGTTGACTATATACATAAAAAAGCTGATAAAACTTGCAATAAAATTGATCATATACATTTTTTTGTATTCACAGCGGTTATTGAGTTATAGGGCGCTAAAGAATAGAAAAAAAATATTTTGTATTGTTACGAGCCAAGAAACCGGTCTCTTTTGTTTGGTTCTTATTTCTTAACTATAGTGTTAGTGCGATCTCTCTTTTACATTCTTTGTTCATAGAGAAAGGTGGTAATCAACCTTTTAACGATGTTTATAAAGATAGCTATCAACAAGCAGAGTAATAAGGACTTAAATAACTACTTATAACATAAGCTTGCTCCTTACCCTTTATTTTTATTTGAGGAAACTGATATGTTTTGGATGGAGGATTTCTGTTACACATGGTGGTGTGGCCCAAAAATCTTCAATATCAACAATTTGCCAATGTTATGTTGCCAAACGGCGTTAATAGTCTTCTTAGGCTGATACGCCAAAAATCTAAACTAACTAACTAATGTTATGTCGCCTATGTTCTTAAGCATTATGCCGGCAAGAGCTGTACCGTTGCGTTTGATGGCTATTCAGCGGCACCATCCAGTACGTAGACAGCTGAATAGAACCAAAGTACAAGCTAAAGAGGTCAGTTGACTTAAACTTTGAACAATAAACACAAATTACAGTCAAACAGGATGGTTTTCTTTCTAATGAACACAATAAATCCAGACTTATTTCATTCCTCTTAACTGCTTTTCACGATCATGGCATGACAGATCGTATTTGTTAAATTAAGCTACGCCAGAGTAGAAAAGAAGGTATATTCGAGTCAGCAATTGCAAACTATAGGAATAAAAAACTGCATACTTTTTGTGCATGCTAGGAATTTTTTTTTATCTGTTGCTAAGTTGTTCTTTTGCTGCTTAATTGGCTTTGTTTGCTTTGCTTTATCTACTAAGCTACAGTTTGGATGCTATCGTATTGGAACCTCGCTTTGCTAGTTTTTCTAATCATTCTTCTTCAAAGTTTATCTTTTTATCTGATGTAAAGTAATACAAGTAATGCTTTGATGTATAGTAATACAATCTGTATATAATATCATTAAGATCTGCATTTTTTTTGAGAGGGATTCCAGTTATCCTAATTCTTTTATTATTTATGCTTGAAGTACTTTAGCATTTTTCCTGTCTCATCTTTAGTTGATTCTTTGGGGCTTTTGAGTCAGGTTTTTTGTTGTTGCTTTTGCTTCATCTGGTTTTTGAAGTCCTTTTCTAAATACTATTGTTAGGTCGTCATTTCTTCTTTTCTGTTTGTTAGTTCATTGTTTTCTTCAGAATTTGTAGAGCAAACTGCCTTAGTGGATTGACCTTTTCCGGGGTATTTTATTTTTAATTTCTGACGTTTTCATATTTTCAAATTAAGTCCGACTATTTTATACCTCCTGGCAGGTTTGTTGATGTCTTAGTTTCTTCAGTTCATTTTGGGAAGAAGGAAAAAAGTACATAGGAAGACATTTGTTTTTTGGGTTTTTAGCTTTTGATACCTAATACTGTGGGAAACTGTAAAGTGATCAAGAGTAGACCAAAAAGTTTTAATCAAGGAGGTCTATTGCTTATAGAAGGAAAAGGTAGAAGGAATAGAAGGAAAAATTGGTTGTTTTGTTGCCAAGGCAAGGCTACCGTTCAATGGTTTTGGTTCTCTTATTTGCCACTTGCGGCCACGCTTGGTTAACACTTTCCGCTACCTCTAAAATTAGGAGAAAGTTTTATATTCTCAGTCTAATTGTTTTTTTTACATTTGTTTTTTTAAAACAATTATTTTTTAAAAACAATCGAGGGTCATCTATGCAATTAAGGCTTTATTTTAGTTCAATATTAAGTATACTTAGATTCATAAAGATTTTATTGTCACATAGTTCTTGACTAACTTTTCACCATGTCTATAAACGCGCCTGTTCTATTCTCTGCTATTATAAATTATCTTTTTGTACCAAAGCTATCATAAACACTTGATAACTTTACTAAACATTTATAAAACATTTTTTAGACATTTTTTTTGCTCTTTTAGACTAGGTGTTTAGGAAGCTGTCTTATGGTTTTTTTCCATGCGTTTAAGCTATTCCAATTTCTTAAATTTATGCTTTTGTTAGTATTTTTAGGGTTTGCGACTTAATTGTTTCTGTGTTATTATTTTTTAGGTATTTTTAATGTTTTGAGCTACTTTTTCTGCATTTTTTTGTGTAATTGTCTTGAATCATGTCAACGACTATTGACATTTTTTTTATACATAAAATATGGTTTTCCTGTCTTACTAGATGTTTATAGACATTTATTACAAATATAATAATAATTTTTAATTAATTATTGTTCTTTTTACTACTACTTTACATTGTCTTAATAAAAGTCAACAATGTTCGACTTATTTATTCCGAATTATTTATTCATAAAATAATAAGAAAGCTTGCATGCTAACTAACGCTGTCACTGAGCTGTCTCACTGCGGTAGGTACGTGTTACATAGTAGCATCTTGTTAAAATTTTAAATGAGCTTCATGACAATATTCAATGATTTATACTTTCTATGGCCAAGCATAAAATAAATGTTATTACACCATATTAGCACTGATAGAGAGTACATGTAATTAATGTACAATAGCTTTATTTTGACAGCCAAAATAAATACAATTTAACGAGTTTTTTTTTAATGTTGTTGACAAAACAACTTTTAATTACTATTGACATATAGTAAATACAGATAATGAACTACTACTTCGATTGATTGATTTATAATTATAAATATATAATTAAATAAACAGTATTAATTGTGCTTGTCTGACCGGATTTAGTTTGAATAAATTATTAATTATTTCATACAATAATTAGTATTGCTTTACAAGTGAATTTTAAAATGTGTGGTAGTAACTAAACTTGGATATTATATTAACTTATTATTAACGGATTTAAAGTTTATAACTTGTTATTACCTGGTGAATGAATTTAATGTAAGCGTCCAATACATTAGAATATAAACGATAATATTTTTGTCTATGTCTACTAATACATTTTTCTTTTCTTTTATTAAATAAATCAATTATATGTAGAAATTATATGCTGTTGTAAAGCGCCACTTGTTAAAAATCGATGAGAGATGTTGGATCTTTCCAGTGCACGCTTTAACAGATAGGTTGTCACCATTAAATGCAAATCGGTGAACTTAACAGTGTGTCAATGCTGACACCAATTTATCCTCCCAGTTACTCCTCTCGTTTTCCAACCACTTCACGATTTTACCGCGTCAAAAGAATTCATTTTTATAATGCAAGCGGGTTGTGATTTATTATTATTGATGTAATGCGGCGGAAATTTATGATTGATTTGCATAATTAAAGTTGAAAATATATATCGATTGAGTTTGAACCACCAATATATTTTTAATTGACTTGTTAAAGTTTGCAAAACATTTTGCATTATAATGTGGTCTGCTTTAAATTGCCCGTTAGATATGGATGGCTTGCTTTGACAATGTTTTGCTGATGTGATAAGTCCTGTCGAGTTAATACATGTAGATGTGAAAGCATATGTAATCATATATTACATATGCATGTGGTGCAACCTTCTTTCATATAGTAGCTGATGCTTTAGCAAGGATTGATACGAACAGAATACTTCTTACCTATTTGCTCAAAGCATGTTTTTCCGTCATGTTTTAGTATTTTATTTCTGTTTATGATTGTAAGGTAATATAAATCTACTTAATGGACATATAGAGCAGCGGTGTCTATGATCAGAATTGCCGTTAAGAGAATACATTCTAAAAAGAAGTGGATGTAATTTAATTAACATTTTAGTTATAATTGATTAAATTGATGAAATGGTCACAAAAGACTTTAATAATTGTTAAATGTTGTATTGCTTAGACTAAAATTGTTATGTTTACGAGGATTTTTATGATTCTTGACATTCGATTTTTTTTTTTTAGATAAACATGTTGCATGCATAATCAGCACCCTAACTATTTTAACCATTGATATACCTCCTCTTATACTAATGTATAAAAAAAACATTATATTATAAGTTGTAAGATGTAAAGATTAAATAAGAAACTGGAACTGGACTAATGTAATAAAAAGTTAAATAAATAATAATACAATAAATAGAATAAAAGAATTAATAAATACTTTACTAATATTTAAATAATCAGTTAAATTAAATCTCGTGTGGTCCAATTGTTTCGAGTTCTTAAAACTTTATCAGTAGGTTCAGATTGAGTATGTTTTCTAATTTAGTTTTTACAACAATAATTTTGATTTAAATTATATTGCGATTTAACCTTCAGTGGTTGACTTAGAGACGGTGTAGATGGTTTTTGGGTTGTGGTTGGTACTTGAGATAACGATAATTAATGGGTTGGGGATAGTAAAGCAGCACTTTAGGGAATAATTTTATTCTCTGAGAATTGCTCTAGGCTTAGAGACGATTACTAGTGATGCCATTTTTTTAAAGGAACTGCGTTGTGAGAATAGGAGGTTGTCAGGGATGGTTTTTCTAAGGTTTGCATCCTGGATCGGGATGATCTGTCTTGCCTGCCTACTTTATATTGAGGTTGATGCTCGGGAGTCGCTGCTGAAACTGTCCTCGAAGGATTTTTTTTTTGTTTTTTTTTTATAAGGACGTATGAGGTCTTGGCCTCAGCAAGTGGCCCTTGAGAATAACTAACGCAGGGCAATACCTTTCGGTTTTCTTCTCTACGTTAGTTCTATTGTCATTTTGTCCTCATCATGTCTGTCTCTAGTCTATTATTAGTTTGAGATGAGCTGGTTTCGGCCTTGTGGGATTCACACAGACTGTTGCGGCAACACATGCTGTTCCCGGCTCATCTCTTCCTATATCCTATTTGTTGTCTGTCCTATACTGACGTTCATTTCTCCTTTCTGCCATTCTATTGTTATTCAGCCTAGTGGTTTGATTTGTCCTTAGATGTCTTCTTAGATTCTCTAAGTCTTCAGTCTCGTCTTTGTCGGCGTATCCTCTCTCTTTCATGAATATTTTGTGGAGCTCCATTAGGTGTATCTTCTTTGGTAATCCTAGATTTGCCAATTTAACTTCTAAGGATATTCTTGAGTCTCCATTTGGAATTATTTCTATGTGTTCCCTGGTTGTCAAATATACTCTGACCATTTCAAAGGTTACATTGTCAGTCAACCTCGAAATGGCGTATCTACTATTTGGAAATTCTCTGGTCAGTTCCGTCAGTTTGCTTTCTTTGAGCAGCTCTTTTCTTTTTTTCCTTATTTCTGCAATTTCGGTTGGTACTAATGTTTCATTGTATATTCTTTTCTTGTCTACTTTCTCCTCTTCCATTCCTTGGTAGGCGTAGTTGTCTTCTTCTTTGCATTTTTTCTTTTTATTGCTTTTTTTTATGTTTTTTTGTTTCCACTTAGCTTTTCTTTCCTCCTTCCTTTGTCTTCTGTGGCTTTTGATGTGTGTGTTTACTTCCATTTTTGTTTATTTAGATTTTGAGTTTTCAAACTCCTCTATCTTTTTTCTCATTACTGCCGTTGCATCTCTTAATGCTCTCCATTTGTTTTCGTCATTCAGGCAAATATTAATTATTGAAGATTTATCAATTTTGTTTTCCAATACATTCTTTAACTCTTTCTTATCATTCTCCCACGCTTCGCACTATATTAGCGTATGTTCTGCGTCGTCATACGTGTCTTCTTGGCAGAATATACATTTTTCTTCTTTTTCCATTTTATTTATATTTTGTAAATACTTTCCAAAGGCTCCATGTCCGGTAAGTAGTTGTGTTGTATAGTAACACGTCTCCGGTTTATTCTCTACCCATTCCTTTATTTCTGATATTAACTCTCTTGTTCATTCACCCTTTTCTCCGTCTTTTCACTGTGTCTGCCATTTTTTTTATTGTATTATCTCTTGCTTGTCTCTTTGCTTCTTGTTTACTATTTTCTTCATTTACTAGTTTCTTTATGTTTAATCTCTGTTCTACCATCAAGTCTGCGGGTAGTGTCGCCGCGATTACCTCTAGCGCTTCTTGCGACACCGTTCTGTAAGCCTTACATATCCTTAACGAGCTTGCTCTAGTGGCTCCTCTTATTTCTTTTCTGTTTTTTTTTTGTCTTTAAGGCATCTCCTCATGTTTCTGCGGCGTACAATAGTTTACTTTTGGCCGCCGTTGCTATTAGCCTTCTTGCCTCTTGTCCTGGTCTTCCCTTGTTTGGCATAAGCCTACTAAGCATTCCTTCCATTTTCTTTGTTCCTCTTACCGCTTCCTTAATCTGTTCGTTCCATCCTTTTGCTTCCAGTGTAACTCCAAGGTATTTAATCTTCTTCTTTATGGTTATTATTTGTTCACTTACCTGTATTTTTCCGATTTCTCTATTTGTCCTCTTTGTCGATAATCATGCCGCTTCCGTTTTCTGCTGTGATAATTCTAGCCCTTTACTTTTCATCCATCTTTTTATCATACTAATTGCCAACTCTAGCCTTTCTTTTAGTACTTCTATGTCTACATCCCTACCTACTAAAGCTAAGTCGTCAGCAAATGCCGTTATCGTCGCCCCGTCTGGCAGCCGCATTCCGCGAAGCTCATTATATACTAAGTTCTATAATTTGGGTCTTAGAGCTGAGCCTTGTGGTACCTTTCTGGTCTGTCTAAATTTACCCTTCTTGGTCACTAAGTTTCTTCCTTGTAGATAACTGCATATTATCTTAATCGTTTTTTTTGTCAATTCTTTTTTTTTTTTGCTGCATCTATAATTGCTTTCCATAGAGCTCTATTAAACGCGTTTTGTATATCCAACGCTATTATGATACAATGCTGTCTTTTTCTATGTGGGCCGCTGTTTGCTTCTTTTGCTACCGCTTTTACCTTCTCGATAGCTCCTAGCGTCGATCTCCCTTTGGTAAATCCGTATTGTTTACTTTTCCATCCACCCTTTTTTTCTATTTCTTTCTCTATTCTTCTCACAATAACTTTTTCCATTATCTTTGCTAATGTATTGATTAAACAAATCGGTCTATACGTCTTTGATTTACCTGCTTCTTTCTTCTTCTCAATCAGCACTAAGTTTCCCTCTTTCCAACATTTCGGTAATGTTCTTTTATTTAGACATCTGTTTATTATTTGTGTTAGTTCTATTTCGTTTTCTTCTAACGCTGCTTTTACTATCTCCGCTATTATCTTGTCCAGACCTGGTGTCTTATTGTTAGGTAGTTCTCTTATGATCTGTTTCATCTCCTCCATTGTTGTCATATCTGCTTCCTCTTCTTCACTTGTCTCTGTTTGTTCTTTTACCGCTCTTCCTTTGGGGAACAATTTCTCAATTATTTTTTCTTCCCCTTCCTCCCCCTTTAAGCACACTCCTTTTGGTCTTCCTCTCAGTTCATTTATTGCAATTTTGTACGGCTTTCCCAGGGGTTCCTATCTATGGAATCTATCATTTCTTTCCAGCATCTCTTCTTGCTGTCTTTTATCGCTTTTCTCAATGCTTTTCTGTCTATTTTTAATTCTTCTCCTGTCTCTGCAGTATCCTCCCCTTTTCGTTTCTGTCTTTTGATCTTCCTTCCGGTTTGTATTGCTTTTTTTTCTGCTTTCCTTTATCTCATTGCACCACCAGTACGGCCCCTTTCTTCCTTCTTCCTTATACCTGGGGATTGCTTCTTCCGCTGTCTTTTTCAGTTTTTCGAAGTACCGTTTGCATCTTTCTTCTATGTTTTTGTTTTCTGTTACGTCTTCTACCTCCATGGCTTCTTTTATCTTCTCTCTGTCCATCCTTCGCACGTTCCATCCTCCTTTTCTTGTGTCTTCTTTTTTCCCTTTTCCGATCGTATGGTATTTTATATATTTATGTAGGCTCAGCGATTCTTCATCTGTCGCGTTCCAGCTGTCTACTACTCCTGCTGTTTCCTACGTTGCTCTGGTAATATCGATATGAGACATAGATCTTCCTCTTACAAATGTTGGTCTGTCGCCATGGTTGCATATCGAAGGATTAGATCGCGGATAAATTTATAATATTCAAATGGACAAATGATTTGAGATTAGTAATATTGCGGTCCGTGCACTGTTTACAACTATTCGAGTATTATACCTAGTATGGTAATTTTTTTGTTAGTTATGTTTGCGGTTGGGAGAATAGCTGCTCCTGCTATCGTGCCGGCGACGGTGATTTTTTTTTTTGAGACAAGTTACATGTACGGTTTGGCAAAAAACAGGAATAATTGGAAAAAACACGGTTTTTTCTGTTTTTTTCTCGAGCATTGGAAAAATTGAAAAAATAGGAATAAACGAAAAAAAAAACTAAACAGGAAACTTAAAAAGTAAACTAAATTTCTAATATTTTTTTAAAATTATTTAATATTTTATTTTAAAGTAATAAAAACAAAACATTTACTCTGTTATAAAAAATAGTGATTTTTTTTGGGGATTTACCCAAATACGGAGGGCAATCACCGGTGACTTTGCATAGCCACGCGTCTCATTCTCTCTCTTGTTTATTACATGCATTTTTTAATCAAAACAATTTATAAATATTAAATATACTTATATTTAATAATATAAAGTAATTAAAACTCTTTTTTACTAGTTTAAAGAAAACGATTAATTTTTTCTAAAATTTTTGTTTTTTTCCAATTTTTCTTAGCTTAGCTTAGTTTTCAGGTTTTGCTAGCGAAAACGACGACACGGCATTGTTTTTTCTTTGGACGCTTTCTAGTGCAAGGAACGTGTTTCCATTTAGCGTAGGTTACCTTAGTTTTAGGCAGCTTAGGGTCGTCTTAGTGCTGTCTTATAGGAATGGTTCTATCGGGTTTTAATTTCACGTTCATGGTCAAAATTGGATTTAGTAGTATTGCGCTTGGGGCCGCTGATGGTATTATTGTCTATTTGGGGGCGGTTTTGAGTCACGTTTTTGATGGAAAACATTATAAGCGGTGATATGTCTTTTTTTACTTTTGCATTGAAGGCTGCCAAGTCGTGGAATTTGACGGAGTACTTTAGGGGGTCTAATGTAGCAGTGTTTGTGCCGTTTCTTATACGCTCGAGGTGCAGCTTGCATAGGATTGGTACAGTTTGTGTATTTTGCCTAAATTTTTTTGTCGAGATTCTGCACGTTTGAGTTAGGTTTTAAAGAATTTTTGTGGCGTGCGATGTTAAATTGATCTTTGGTGTCAAAGGTATTTTGCGAACATATTTTTTGTACTTTTTAAGATAAAACTCTAGGCTGTCAAGAAGTGAACTGTTTTCAGAGTTGTGCGAGGGGTAGTGCCATTTGGTCTTAAATGTTTTTAGGCAAGATACGCCTTGAAAGTCTTATTCAGTGGCGGTTAATCTTGCCCAAAAGCTTTTGGTCTCATGACAACTAGTTTGTTTTGAATATTTTATTTGTTTTTTTTTTCTCTAACTGACGTACATAGTATTGGTTGATATTTGTTTTTTTCTTTGCTACGAGTTACCTTCTTTACAGTTTGCAAAAAAACCTATGTTGTTATTTTTGGTCAGCTAAGAGATTGTGTATACATGTAAGGTTTTATTTTGGTTTAATCGCATTTAATTAACAAAAGAAATCAAGTTTACTTGATTATGAGCTGAGACAAACTTTATGAATTGTGTCTTGGAAAACCTGGAAGTTAATGCTGGTTTTTGCAAATAAATTTATTGTATCTAGGGCTCCGAAAACTTTTGTTTTCTTTAGGAGAAGGAGATATATCTGGAACGTGAGACATTTTGGTCAGTGGTGTTATTGAACTATTGTGCTATGTTAACTAACTTTTTGGGGTTTAAGATAGAGAGTATGGGTGTAGAGAAGTTCCTTGATTGCTTATTTTTGAAAATAAGACATTAATTGACTATCAAGATTATGCGGTTTGGTGCTTTTAGACTTTTTCTTTTGAGGTTACCTTAAATAGAGACCATTCTTGCTCTCATAACAAATATGTAATTGTGTGTTTGTGAAAATGTGATAAAAAATGTGAGAATAGTATAGCGGTGTGCAAGAGTGATTGCCATTGTCATTTGAGTGATGTGTTATATTATACATTATACATGTTTTTAGTCTAACAGAATTAAAAAAATAAACAACTAACTATGAAATTAAATATATGTGTGTACTTGCAGTGAGCAATACTATGTAATCATGGTTTTTTTAGAGAATATTAATTTAAGATCTATGAAAAGATAAAGAAATAAAGGAAAAGTAATAATGCTTTTAGTTTTATTTTCCTGAAAAATGTCATTAGAAAAGAAAAAAATGTATCTGCAAGTATCTTATCTAAAGAGCTTTTATATAAGGTTCAAAAAATTAGTTCTTAAGCAAATTAATACAAAAAATTACGCACTGTCAACAACAAAGTTATAAGTATAACACTTCACGATTTGAAAGAATCAGTTATTATAGACAGCAGAAATCTAGAAGCCATTGTGGTAACGATCGACGGAGACCATTTTTTTGTGACGGGAGAGCGTCGCTTGTTTAAACGAACATAAGTGAACAAGCCAGGTGACATGGCTCTGGGTTGTTTAATAGTTGGATCTATTGTTACGCATCTGGGTCTATTGTTAAAGTCGTTAAACAGTGGGGTCCTGCTAAGGTGGAACTTAGTTATCTCTAAAATATTTGTCTTGTCTGGTGCCAGATTTGCTCTTATGACCAGAAGGGCTACGTCGGCATTGGTTGCAAGTTTGTTTATGGTTAGTCTGGGTTGGGACTTCTAATTTTTTTTCTGGCTTATGAAAGCTGCAGTTTGAAAAAAGGTTTTTTATTTATATAGGTCAAATTAGGTTTGGTTTGGTTCTTGGCATTTTTCAACATTCTGGCTTGAATTTTGCTTTTACTCAAGAACTTGCCCTCCTCATTCTTTTTTGTTGCCATTATTTTAATTATGCTTTTTTTGCACTTTTTATTATAAGTGGGGTTAGATTGCATTTGCTTTTTTTATTGCACTTTTTATCCTGTTATTTTTTAGAGTAAGTTTTTATGATACAGCCATATAGGCGCGTTCAACAGTACAGGCACAAACAACAATATTTTGTCTATCGTTGTCTCTATTACTTTACGTTTCACCGCTCTTGAGCCTTCCACATTTGGCATGATTTGTGCTAGTCATTACTAGTTTTCTTCTGTCGGTTCCCATGTTTTAGGTTTCAGTTTTTACTTATTTTTGTATTTAAGTGTTTAATGCTATCTTGGGATGATTGTAGTATTCCATGGATTGATTTTTACTATGATCTTCTTTCTTCTACCAGGATTACAGTTTTTGTCTTTTGTGTTGCCAGTTGTAAACCCATCTTTATGATCCACGTCTTAATTATTTTGCGTTTCTTCTATTTTTCTTATACTATTACCAGTGACAACGATGGCAAGATTCTCTGAATAGGCTATTGTGGCAATTTTTTGTGGCATCTGTACACTTAATTGACCGGCATAGTAAATGTTCCACAGGGTAAGGCCCAAAACTAAGCTCTATGGCTCACCCTGATCAGCACGGCGTGTTTTTGTTTAGGGCGCGGAGATACTTGTCCGGCGGCTTTCTTGACATGCCTTAGTATTAAGTATAGAGTAACCTTTTTTGAACCCGTGTTGCTTTTTGCCGAGGCCGTTATTCTTATCTAATTTCTCTATAAGTGTCTTGTTGAGGATGTGCTTATAAAGCTTTCCCAACAAGTTCAGCAGGCAATAGAGATATAATTTGTCTTTGTCCGTTTCAGTAGAATTTTTGATTATTACCACACTGCTCAACATTTGAACTGGTACCGGTTCAGTACGACGAGTCGCAGAAATACCTCCCCAAACGGTAAATTGAACGTGATTCTCAATATAGCGTTCTCCTCTGCTTTTCCAAACTTTCACTCTTCCATCGGAGTTATGGAGACGCTCTCTGGTCTTGTCACTGAATAAACAACGTTTCCAATCTTCAACACTCCAGTTTCCATGTTGGTGTGCTTACTCTAGCCTTCTTCTTTTGTGGGCTCTGGTCAATAATGGACATTTTTTTGAAGATTTTGACCTTAAATTTACCGCATGAAGCCTTCTTCTTACTGTTTGGGTGGATACTTGAGTACCTGTTGCATTCGATAAATGAACTTGGAGTATTCTTGCAGTAGAAAATCTATTCTTTTGACACTGAATCGTAATAAACCGGACATTGCTGTACTGCGATTTTGCCTTCCGCCGTGCTTATGTTGGATAGTTCCAGTGTCATTAAAGCGCATTCGAACTCTTCTGCTCACATTAAAATGGGCAGCAACAGTTCTTAGCGATGCACCAGTAACTAGCATTCTCAGCGCTTGGCTCATCTCTTCAACACTTAAACGCTTTAATGGCATCTTTAAAACGCAGTCAAGCACTCTGAATTAAAACTAACTCGAGATATTTGCAAAAATTTTCTTAAACTTGATAAGTATAAGCATTTTGAAAATGTTATTTGATAGGTATTTGTTTGCATTCCGAAACACAGTCTTCATTAATATTGTTATTATTATTTTATTATTATTTTATTATTTTATTATTATTACTTTTACTGTTATATAAGTGTACTGGTTCAAATGTTGAGCAGTGTAGTTTTGCCTTTTTCCAGTTTGTGCGAAAGATGTCTTGCTTGATAAGTTAATCGAATACCTTAACACAGAGATGCGGTTTTTGTGTTGTTTTTGCTCTGATCGCTTCCGTCGGCGTCATGTATGTGTCGTGGGCTTTCTTATTTTTGTTTTGGTTTTTAGCTGGTTACACTTTGTTTGAAGAACTTTTACTATCGGTCTATGACGTCGGTTTGTAAGACAAAATTAAATTCAAGCATTTGTTAAGAAACTTATTTTTGCAGCTGAGTTGTTTTGTTTCAGAAGCCAGATTTTTTTAGATATATAGTTGCAGTTTGGATTGCCTGAGATTACATTCAGCTAACTTTGTACCATATAATCATCTTCCATTTGATTTAGAACCAAACCCGGTTTATTTAGAGGCTACTGTGCTTTGCAGTACCTTAGAGACCAATAGGACTTATAATTAATTCTAGCAAACCAGGCACTTTGCCTAATTCGCTGTTTGAAGTATGGCATACAAAGTTTTATTGTTTAAAAAGGTTTGATGTTTCAAAAAATGCAGTTCGAAGTTAGGAAGCAACTTTGAAGAACGATAAATAGCTAAGTTGCGTCTAGAGATTTTATAATTAAGTAAGTTAGTTTATTTATTATTGGAGAAAAAATATCAGGAATTGTGTAGAATTTCTATTTAAACAAAAAAACTAAGAAATCCTTTGAAATGAAAAAATAAAATAAAACTCACTAATGGGTAGTTCCACGTTAGTTCGGACAATCGTCCCTACATTGACATCTCCGATTTTGCTCAAATTTTGTACACATGTTTGGGGTACCAAAATATGACAATTCCTAAAAGTTTAGATCTTTAGGTGCAATAGACTGTAAATGGCGGCCATTTTAATTTTTTAGGAATATTTTGTTTTTTTTTCAGTTTTTGCGCTGTAAATAAACAAAAAATAGTTAAAATTCATATTCAAATGGATGTATCTTATAGGACATTTTTTGTAGAATACGATCCCCCCCTTGGTTTTTCGAAATTTTCCGCGGAAAATTGGAAAAATACCATTTTATGAAAAATTTTATATCTTTGATTCTGCTCCACCTGGAGACTTGAAATTTGAATATGATACTCATGAAACATAGTACTTTTGATTGAAAAAAACTGGATTCGCTTGCTCTAGGGCAAAATATTAGGTACAAAATTTTAGCAAAATTGAAGATGTTGATGTAGGGACGATTTTCCGAACTAGAACAACGACGATTTTGCAATCCTGTAAGGATTTGAACAAAATTTATAGTTTAAACCAATGAATGTTTAAAATGTCAGAGGTTTTATTTGACTCATTGTTTGGGAACTATATGAAGCGGAAAGAACTATGCGATAGTTAGACAGTTGTCGGGTTTGTTACAAAATGAATGTGTTTGTTTGGATTTAATCTATTTATTTGACGTTTTACTGGTAGAAAGAGGTAGTTTTGATGTTACATGTTTTTCTTTTCCTTTCTCTGGGTAGCAAGATGTTTTGATTTTCAATATCTACAAAAAAGTTGTTGAATAATAGGATTAAAACTACAGCTTTCTTTCAGAAATTGTTATTTATAATAATGTTACTAAAGTGAAGAAGTACTTAGAAAAGTTTGGCTATTAAAACTTTATGTTCCTTTTATCTTTAGTTTTTAATGCGTTTTTTAATGCAAACAAATATGCTGTTGAATAACGTCGGATTTGGTTGAATCAAATAGCACAAATAATATATGGATAAATGGTACTAGTTAGCGCTACATACTAATAATTAATGTAGACAAACGAATATATCTATTTAAAATTAGCCTTAAATGTTCAGACTTTTTTTGATTAGAAAAGTATAATCTAAGCTGCAGATTAAAGACAGAATGCATAAATGTTGTTGTGGTAGTTTTAAGTACTGTAGTTTAACTCGTTTACTTACTTTTTTATGTTATGAGCAATTTGATTATAACCGCAACTTTATCTTTACCTTAGTCATATGTACAACCTGCTGACATTTAACAAATTGACTACAATTTATATTACAGCTCAAATTTACTACTTCAACATAACAATTAATCTTTATAAACCTCAAGATTGAATCTTACATACTGAATTCCTTGACTGATATAATGTTTATTCAACTTGTCACTTAACTCAACACTACAGCGGCATTAATAAATTACAAAATAATTTAAATTATTGATAAAAGTTTGTGGATTTCTATGAATATGTTAATTAACATAAATATTATTATCCAATTCGAATGATCCTCTCAAAGCCCTTAAATATAGTAAATCATCTAAAATCTCACTCTCTCAAAATAAATATTAAAAAGCACCTCCGAATGGGGAGATAGAAGCCGAGAAGCCGTTCTGGAATGAAAAGCTAAAATGTCATACCGCAAGTTTATAATTTATACATAGCTATGTGGTTTGTGAAGGGGAATATAGCTCGTAAATTAATGTTACTAGGTCTATCGGGCTTTGTTTTCACTGATTTTTTTACTCATCAAATTTATTATGTTGAATTAATACTTTATGTTGTATCTATATTAACATATTCATTATTATTACAAAATTTATGGTCTATATAAGAGGTGGTAGTAGTTAATGTATATTATTAAAAGGGCTGAATCGCATTGAAAAAATAATACAGGGTTCTTTATGGATTCCGTAAACTGTGTCACTTTTTCTATATATTTTTTGCTTCTCTCATCGAGCTTTTTGTATGCTTTCATCTTTTTTGATGCTTTGTCTAGATTGTTATTCTTCTCTATAATAATATAATTGATACTTTTTTTTAAATTAATAGCCAAAATAGTTATTATATATATTTTGTTTAAAAAAATTTATATTTATTATTGTAATTCCTGATATTTATAGTTTTTATAATTACAACCAAATGGAGAATTTTTATATAAATAACATTTATTGGTGTAAAAATAAATTACAATAATAATAAATAATAATAATAATAAATTGGTTTCCCAACAGATACATGACATCATTATATAGCAAAAAATCATAAATAATACATAATGTACATATACAATAATTGTTAAAAAGTAATAATATTAAAAAGTTACAAATAAACATTTTAAATTTGTTATAACATATGTTTATGAAACGAGTCCTTTACGATTTTACCATTTAGAAATTGAGTTACTACAACAGCTTTAAAAGTTCTTGCGTACTCTTGTTGAAAAATATGCACAGGCTCATTCTTACAATTAAGGAGAGTCTCTGTAAAAAGAGGATATGTTTGTATAATAAACTTTTACTTCAAATTTACACGTAATTTTTAGGGTTACAATTGACAGAATTGACGCAAACGCTTAGAAGGTTGTCAAATAATATAAGTCATTGATAGCATCCAGCGAAGTTTTTATTCAATTCTCTCAATTTGTTTAATCTTGAACATAAAATGTAATCCTGAAAATAAGAAAATGATTTAATAAATCTGGGTTTTAAATATCAATCATATATAACTTTAAAACAGTAATTTTGATTATTATGATGGCATGAATAGTTTTTTTAGACTGATGTGCCAAAAGTTTAAACTAACCGATTATTATGAATTTTAGAATTAATTCTGCATTAAGTCTTTGTTACAGCAGTACCAGTGCAGTAGTAGTTAGAAGCTGTAACCAAGTGGTGTTGTGTTTTTAATTGACATTTTGCAATAATATATGCCAGACAACATTTACTTATCAGAACATAACAATTGATGTATTTAGTCTACAAGAGTACTACTAGTTTATCTACTGGCTGCACACTTTTCCTGGAATGACGTGTTTTTGAATGCGAGTTGTTTTTAATCATGCTTAAAGTTAGATGCGCGGTTCATGAAATGATAGCGGTTTCTTGTTCTTTTTGGATTTTTTTTGCTTAATTTTTTTACGATTTAGTTTGGTGCAGGTAGACCATCTCTACGTTCTATCAGGTTCAAGTACATTGTTGGGCTGTGGGATGGAATGTTTTTAGTCAAGTTTGTTTTGCTACGTAGGCTATTCTTAGGTTAGGTTAGGTTAGGTAACATGACGTCATTAATGGTTTTATTTTACAGACCTGGACTTACAGTTTTTATAGTATATATTTATGATGCCTTATTGACTTGCCAAACTGTTGTTTGCTGACTGAGATTTAGTTTGCGGCCGTGTATTTGGTTTTGTGTTTGCCGACGGGTTAGGTTAGTATATCTACCAGAAGTAGGTCGACAGATGTTGTTTCAATGATCTTTAGAACATTTTTTTTGTAGCGGTTGTTATGCAATTTTTTTGTAGAGTTTGGTTGCGACATTCTTTATGTGTTTTGCGAAGGATTTTCTAATTCTTGCTTTATATAGACGTATCATGATGATTTGAGAATACTAAAGTTTTGTTTTGGAAAGTTTTGGTTTCTGAGTATTAGTAGGGGTTATTGTATCCCGTTTTAGATTAGTTAGTTAGTTTAACTTTTATACATATTAGCCTTGACTATTAATAACGAAAATCTACGCTGGACTAAATCCAAATCAATTTGGAATGGATGTTTATAAGTCTTTACTGCTGCATTTGTCTAAATGTAGTCATAGGTGTTTTGCTGAGTGTTTCTATGGTATTTTGATGTCGTTCAGGTATACGTTTTTGTGTGTGATCAGTAAATACAGTTTTAGTTTTTTTTTGCAATTACTTGGGTGCGCAAGTGGTTTAATCATTTCTCAAGTTTGAGAAAAGTTTCTTGTAGTCTTAGTAAGACTATTGTTGAAAATTGTACATACAAGTGGTGTTGTATTGTGCTTTCTTTGCCCCTGATGTAATTATAATCAAATTTGATAAGTAATTGGATGTGGCGCTGAATTAATTAATTAAAATTTTTGGTGTTAAATTGAAGCGTATTGGTTCATGTGTCAGATTTTATCAAATGCATTTTTGACGTCGGATTGTTGCTGACAGTTGTGAGCTAGTTTTGAATTGTTGTTAACCGGAAAGCACTGAAGGCTTGACAGCTTTTAGTGCTTTCCACAGCAAAAAGCTTGGTCTTCCCTTTAATTGTGTATTTTAATCCGTTTGATTGTAAATGGCCTTAATCGATGTCTGATTGTTTCGATGTGTTTTAGCAATTTGTCACATTTCTGTTTAAGGTTGTTTGTTTATTGTTTTGAGATTCTTTGCGATATGGTAATGTTGCCAAATACGTCTGACGCGATTACGTTCTTGGATAAATTTTTTGTCGGAGCGCATATTAATGATTTTTGTGTTTTTTTTTTAATTATTTTTTGTTTCTATTATGGACAGACTGTCCAAATCTTCTTGCATTCTGACAAAGGAAAAACAGCCAATCTGTTCTGTAAATAGCCAAGTTGTTTTTTCCTAAGAGAATTTTCGAATTATAATCTGAGTTTACATGATTGACAACTCTAACAGAGACTATATAGGCGATGTTTTAGAGTGTTAATATGTTAAGTATTATTGGCATGTCAATGACCGTTTGTTGTGCGTAATTGTATAGGGTCCGTCTTTGTTTTTTAACTGAACTACATGGATTGTTTTGAATTTAGGTTTCTTTCTAAAATAGTCGGGAGTGTAAATGTTGCGGTTTAGGTACGTTAAATCAAGTTTGATTGAGTCTAGATTGGATGCAATGGGAGTGATCCCACTGACCGTTTACGGTAGTGCCAAGATACGTGTAATTATTTACTCTCTCAAATGGGTTTCTGATTGACTTTTTGATGTTTATATCAAGGCCATACTTTTTGCTACTAGGTTACTCTATTCATGAGGTGTTGTAGTTTCTCGATGCTATCATCATATATTACCGTATTATTTGCGTAACGTATATTATTTATGGTTTAGCTTCTCTGAATATATTTTCCGAATATATATTGAATATCAACGGCGATAATATGCAACCTTGCCTCATCCTTCGTTTACCTCTTCTGTCTTCTGTTCTTCCAAAATGACAACGGAGGGATTGGTTCCAATACAAGTTTTTGATTATTCTTAGGTCTTTTCTATCTATTCCAACGTTCTTCAAAATTTCTATTTTCTTTATGAATACACTGGAATTATAGTATATCTTGGGATTGTGTTAGTTAAGTGACTAGTATTGTGTGAATTGTGTATTGATTATGATGGGTACTCTGAGATTATGACATATTGTCTCTTATACTAAAGAGAAATTCTATGTTTGCTAATTTTACAGAATATATTAAGGAGGTTGCGTTATTATAAGGGTTTGCAGAATCAAACTCAGCAAGAAAACTTCTGAATATAATTGATTTAAATGTTTACATATTATAGAAGAAAATCTAATGTGTGCCCTCAAACTTTTAAAAACAAATCTGCAATATGTCTCCGCAATTAATTTTTAAAAAGTAGTTTTTATTTAGTGTTTCATTATTTTTTTACTCATTAAATATAACTGCAAGTCGTTAATCCAAAGAATGAAGTCATAAAATATTGTATGTAGTTTATCATATAAAATAAGTGATGACTGAAATTATATCGTTTGGATGTTACGTTGGTTGGCGTTTTGTTCTATAAGAACCAATGTTAATTTAAAAACGGCGAAGTACGTATCAATATTTTTCTAGAGGAAAAAGTTTACTGATATTCTTGTAAATGCGATAGGATTTCAGTATGTAATATTTGCTAATAATATTTTTTCATAACAATACTACTAGCGGCACCCCATCAGGACGTCAATTCTTTAGCATTAATAATTGTATGCAGGTTGAACCTGAAATTAATTTATGGAGAAGCGCACGGGAACGAAAGATAGTTATAGCGGTGACGCGCTGATGCGAGAGAACGAAATAGACCGGACTAACCCGAGCACAGCGTAGTGGGGCTAGAGCGGGACGAAGAAAGGTGTCTTAGTAACTTTCAGACAGAACGGTTGAATGATTTGACGGCAATGGCATATACAACGCAAAGGAACGGTGTGGTGGAAAGGAGTTTTAACGTTTGTTGTGTCAGTTATACAAAAGAAAAACAAACTTATACAATAAATACTTTGTTTTGGCGACATATAGCAAACTATGGGTAAAAAATCAAAAAATTTTTCAAACACAAGATGAGATTTTGACATAGACTATATTAAATCTCACTTTATTGCTTAACCTTAAGTCAATGTTATAATTTAATATTTATGACGAGAAAATATAACAGTAACAATGATTTAATATTAGATAATACTAAAAGTTTTTCTATCATCTTATACCTTGTTTTCTTAAGTAATTTGTGAGAAATTATCAATCTTATATGTATTTTTTTTTTTTTATTTTAGGTGAGTACTGTACGACAAATGCCCAGTGTGAATGCTGTGAGTAAAAGCTGTAATATATCATGACTTCAATTATCTTGATTAATGAATGCGATAATTTGTTGGATTCTTTAACAGGAACTTTACACATAACTCATTTTAAATCATTTTAGTTAGTTCCAATTTTGAAGCTATTAATTTTTTTTGTATTGCATACTAGTTAATGTTTTTAAGCGGTTTTAATTTTTTTATAATCGTTTTAATGCAAAACATTTAACTGATAAATTTTTTCAGCTTTTTTTATTTTATCTAGTAGATAATGATTTAGCCGGTTGTACTTTTTTTTGATCGGCTGGATATGAATTTCCTTCTAATCATGAAATAGATTAATTAAATAATTATTGATGATTGTTGAAACAAAATAGAATAGTAACTCCATGCATTTTTGTTAGTGGAAAAGAGATCATTTGAGTTATTTGTTATTGTAGCCGTAACATGTACGACTAACACAATGAAGTTTTATTTGTTCTGGTAATTCAGTGCTTGTAGGGAAAGTGGGCACAATATTGAATTTTTGACAATGATTTTGCACTGTGTTATCATATCAATTTTGTTTAAGTTTAACAGTTCTCCTAATTAGAGTAGATCTTACCCTTGCAGAACATACCAATTGTTGATGTTGGGTGACGTTTGATTTTTTCTATTCGAATAGCTACAAAAGTTGTGAAGCTTTTTGAAGTGGAAATGGTTTATCTCTATGTGGAATTCAACGAATCATATTTTTGGATATTATGACGTTTACAGCATTTGTTATCTCCCGAAGTTGAACAATACTCGTGCTATGTATATCAAAGTTTAATTTCCACAAGTGATGTTTTAGTATGCAATGTAATTGGTTTTAAAAGCCAAATCATACTTGTAAGGTTAGACAAAATAATACAATATTTTTTCTGTAATTTTAGTAGATTAGTTTAAATTTATCTTTCTTCTAGTTTTATAATAGTTAAACCTAACCTATATTAGTTTGAAATTATAAGATTTTCAGATTTTGTTTTGCAAATTTATTTTAGATTTTGAGCTAGTTTGGTAATTATAAAATTTGATTGGAGTTTATTAATATGTTTGGCATTGATTTAAGTCTCTTGATATGTTATTAATTTTGATTAAATGAAGTGTAGAATTATGATTATTATATAATGATCAGGTAAGAGGCAGTTGATCCAAAGCCTCAATCGTTTTTTTGAAATTTTGAAGATGTCATGAGTTGAACCTCAGCGTGAAATAAAATGTTTGAGAGCATTTGTAAGCATGCATACAAACACACATTTATAATCTTTAGCTGTTCTTTTGCGTCTTTCTACAACTTTTTTTTACAGATAACATTCCGAAGTAAGGCCTCTTTTTGAGAAGGGTCGAGTTATTTTCAAGCGCGACGCGGGTAGGTTTGCTATTTTAGTTGTTAGTTTAGATTTTATTATATTAGTCTAAAAAGACTATTAATGCCGATTTTGAAATATTAGGTTTATTCTTCTGTAGATTGTATTTTAAGCAAGTTACGCAATTGTGCGTACAGCGTTTGGTCCTGTTATAGACCAGGAACGCAGTCTAGTTGAGGCCAACGTGCCCCGCGTTATGCTATGCAGCCTTTTAACGTGAATGTGTTTTATTAGTAAGTTGCGAAATGGTACTCTTCGGTAATAAAATTTGATGCTTAGCGTCATACTCTGCGTTGCGCAGTTGAAAAGTGTCTAAGAATCTTCTTCTTCTTTGAGTGCCCTATCCGCTTAGCAAACGTTGGCTATCATGTTGGCTATCATCACTCTATTGACCGCTGCTCTGAACAGCGACTCTGTTGTTAGTCCAAACCACTGTCGGAGGTTCTTTAGCCAGGATGTTCTCTATCTTCCCACACCTCGCTTTTTCTTGATCTTTCCCTGCATGATTATATGTAAGATATTGTATGTCTCTGAGTGTCTCATTACGTGTGCGAAATATGCAAGCTTTCTTGTCTTTACGGTTCGTACTAGTTCGGTTTCTTTCTCAAGTGTTTCCATAACCGTGGTATTTGTAACGTGCTGCGTCCAGCTGATGCGGAGTATCTTCCTGTAACTCCACATCTCGAAGGCCTCTATTCTTTTAAGGTTTGCTTCAGTTAGTGTCCATGCCTCCACTCCATACATAAGGACTGAGAACACATAACATCTAAGCATTCTTATTCGTAGTGCTAGGTTCAGATCTTTCCCACATAATACTTTCTTCATACTTGTAAATGCTGCCCTCGCTTGTTCAATGCGGCATCGGATTTCCGTTGAGTGGTCCCAGTCATCACTCAGGGTGCATCCGAGGTATTTTATCTTATTAGTGTATTCAAGAGGAACGCTATCAACTTGGATATTATGGTTGCCTACTGGATTCTTACTTACAATCATGTACTTCGTCTTTTTTATATTCAGTTTTATACCGTACTTTCCGCATACTACATGTACCCGGTTAAGTATTTCCTGCATTGCTTCTATACTTTCTGCAATGAGTACTGCATCATCTGCAAATCGCAGGTTATTTATTGGAATTCCATTTATCGATAGGTCTTCTTCACTTCTCCCTTCAAGAGCTTCTTTGATTATTTGCTCTGCATAGATGATGAATATTAGCGGAGGTCCTATCTCAATATAATTGTTTTTTAACTTGTCTAACTTTTCTTTGTATGTCAACTGCTTCTGTAAGTTTGTCTCTAATTCTGACGTTTGCTGTTTGTTGCAAGTAAAGTTTTAAGATAAAACAAAGGTCTTTGTCGTCTATTCCAGTGTTTCTTAATATTTCTAGCATTTTGTTGTTGTGTTGTAGCTTGTCTAACGCTTTTTCCAGATCAATGACGCATAGGAATATTTTCCGGTTTACATTTCTACATCTTTGTGTTAGGACTTGTAGGCTAAATAAAGCTTCCCTGGTGCCCAGTCCTTTGCGGAACCCAAATTTTGTTTTGCCTATGTGTTCTTCTTTTTTTCTTTATATTCTTTAATGTATTATGTGTAAGAAGATTTTTAAGACGTGGCTCATTACACTAATTGTACGGTGGTCGCTACATTCTTTTGCCTTATATTTTTTGGTATTACTACTAAAGTAGATTTGAGCCAGTCATTTGGAATTTTAGTATTTCTGTGGGGATTTCATCTGGCCCTGTGGCTTTCCTGTCCTTTGCGTTCTTGATTGCTCTCTCTACCTCCTTTTTAGTTATTGGACGGCCAGTCGAAATATTTTGCATGTCTGGTGGCAGTGCTGTGCATGTGTCCGCGAACAGTTCTTCTACGTATTCTTTCCATCAGTCTGCCTTCGATGTCCATAATCAGTTTTGTATTGCGATCTCTAAGTTTGTCCTGACCTCTGTTCTGTTTGAAGCCTGCTGCTTCTTTGATTTTTTTGTGTAGGTGGAACATGTTGTGCTTCTTGTCGTAATCTTTTATTTCTGCACATTCATGGGAGAACCATTCTGCCTTGGCGGGTCTTATTTTGCTTCTAATTTCACTGTTTATCTGTTTTTATTTGTTCCGGTTTTGGTTTTTATGTTGTCTTCTTTCCTCCATGAGATCCTTTATCTCGTTCTTCATTCACTTTCTTTTTTTGGTGTTGTATTTGCTCTGCGCTAGGGTTTCTTCTTTTATCTTGTTCTTATGTCTGTTTGTTATTGTGATGTAATTGATTTGGTTTCGGATTATGTTGGTATCTGAGTCAGCAGGTGCCATGCACGTATACAGGCGACACATTGTAGAATGTGTCTGTGATGATTAAGTTGTAAGTTTTGTATCTAGCTAAGTAAGCTATTTTATTTTATTTTGTATTTCTGTAATATGTATCTATTTTTGTTATATGTATGTATTGCTATTGTTTGACTTATCATATCCACATGTAGTTGGCTTAAATGATTAAATATATATTATTATTATTTACTGTGCAGAAATCTACGAATTTGTCCACTCGTTCGTTTCTTGTCCCGAGTTCAAATTTGCCGAAGACGTTCCCTTCGGATCCATTTTCTACTTTTGCGTTTAAATCCCCCATTATGATTGTTATGTTGTTGTCTTTCGTTTGTCTGAGTAGTTGTTCTATTTTGTTGTAGAAGTTTTCGATTGTGTCTTCGTCACTTGTTGATGTTGGCTCGTATACTTGAATTATTTTGATTAAGAATTTTAGAACTCTTAATTGTTTTGAAATTGATAATATTTTAATCTCAGAAGAGATTAAATTTTGATCTCTGCAGAGTGCGCTAAAGTTCTTAACTTAGTCTGAGTATTTGGTTATGAACTTGTTTGCGAATTCTTCTGACTCGTCAATTTTGTGGTTTTGAGCAATTCAAAACTCTAGCTTGCAACAACCTCTTCAAGGTTTAGCTTAAAAGATTTAGGTATGAATGATTTAACCAGTAAAAAATTGTGGCCGTTTTACCAAAAACAGCAACATGAAACCACGACTGAGAGTTTGAGATTACTTGAATTTTGGATGCTTGAGTTGCTATGAACGATTTTTATCGACGGCAAGAATGTATCTACGATAACGCTACGGTTGAGTTAAAATAGTACTCAACATTTGTCATATCATATTTCGCGTTTTCTTTGGCGGCGCTTATTATTTTACGGATTAAATTAAAGGCTGCACACAATTTGAGACTCGGTAACTCTCTGATTTAGAGCAATTAAGCCTACAGTTTATTGATTTGTCAATGGCAATTTCCTGAAAATATCTCCAAGCACCGTACACGTGTTTACTAGCGTCAGCAAAACCGTGAAGTTTTGAGTTTGGAGTTTCCATAAACAATTAACGGTGAATAGGTTTGAAATGTTGCGTAATTTACTTGTGATTAATTTCCAACAAGTGTGAATATCAAAAGGATCTGATTTGTCTCAGGATACTTAAATAAGTTTTCGATGCTCTTGCAGGATCATTATTGCCGTAACTATGACTCGACCGAGAAGACCTTATCGGTTAAATATTTGAGCAATGTTAATTAAGAAGATGTGTTTTGTGGTACTTGGCGACTTTGCTAGGTTATTTTTTTAACTAAGAGTATTGTGCACGCAAGACTAGGAAATTTAAAGAGTTTCAGTGTAATCTCAGATTTTTTTAAATCCATAACTAAGTAAGCTTTGTTTAACTGTAAAGTTTTTAAAGGGTTCTTAAAATTTGATATTCATTTTTCTAATAGAAATTCACCATTTTCTAAGAGTTGTACTATTTCATTTTGCAACGCAACAGCTTGTTAGCATCATCGACTCCGGTGATGAGGTTGTCTATGTAAATATCGTGAGTGATTGTTTTATACAATAAAGCTTTCAAGCACCGCGTGGCAATAAAACTGACTGGACTAGTTCTGTAAGTTATAGTTTTAAGTTTATACACCATTATAGGTTTGTTGCCACGAATCTGTATAAGATTTTTTGATTATTTGTATCTTTTGAACTAAGAAGAATTTGGCTGTACATTTTGCTGATGTACGTACTCATGCATCAGAAAGTTTACAAGAATACTAAACAGTTTTTTTTTAGAACTGGCCCTAACATAAGAATATAGTTTAGCGAGATTATTTGTGGTTTTGACAGAAGCTCGAAAACTACGCGAGTTTTTGTAGTACAACTATCGGGTTTGTAATTTGCGTGGTGAGACAGGAAATATCTCGAGTCCTCAGTATTCTCGAGTGGGCCTGTTGTTTTTGGACAACCGCGTCGTACTTGGTGTTTGCTTTGTGATATTTTAGTAATTTTTGTTTAAGATTTTAAAAAAGTTTTTTTTAGTTATGGTCGGATTTCCAGGGCAGTGATGCAATAAACTTGATAGGTTGTTTAAAGTGTTCTTTATATTTGGCTTCTTTGTTTGAAATTTGTTTCTGAGATGTTTTTAATTTCCCAAAATTTTGAGATGTTGTTATTTTATTTCTTGCATTCTTGCGAATTGTATTTAGTATTGCGGGTCAGTCAATTGTATATTTTGGGGAATTTTGATTGCATTTGCGCTAATAGAATCAGCGGTAACATTCGAAAATAGTATTAGATATAAAATTCTAAAACCGTACTAAATTTTGGAATGTACCTTATGTTTGCGTTAATAAATGGAGATTAATCTACGAACTTGAGTTTAGCATGGCCGAACATTTTGATAATAATCTTGCGAGTCCCGAATTTTCACATACAAGTGGACAAGATACTACTTGATTGTCTAGTGTATCTATTGAAGACTTGCAACGAAGACGCTGGGTTTCTTATCTTCCTTATTTTTAGTCTTGAGTTGCGGTTACTTCTACGCCATGATATTTGAAGGACATGACTTTTTTGATTATTTGCTTGTTTACCGCTCGTTTACAATGAATTGGTTATTTTGCTTAGGTTAGTAATTTTGTCTTCTGAATTGAAATTTCTATATTATATCGGGTGGTAGCCTGATAGAACGCTTGTAGCGTTATCTAGATCGTCCTCGTTTTTTTTATCTTTTTTTATTTGTCCATAATGTTAAATAGAGAAGGTCTTAAGAATATTTCTCAATTATAGTGCGTTTTTTATGAACTGAATGAAGTGTGCTATGACAAATATACGCTATCCAATTCGAAGGACCAAAAAAATTCCAAATTGATTTGTTGAAAATTAAGAAATACATTTTGCCGGTATAATGTGAGTTTTAATATTGTTGATGGAGTTGACCGTTACTACGTGATAATTTATAATACAAGATTAAATAAAACAATTACTATGTTTTTATATTACCATTTATTTTGTCACACAGTTTTGGCGAAATCTCAGCCTTCTTCAGACAATACATGTAGAGCCGAAACTGCAGTCACAGTGTGACAAAGTAAATGGTTTATTTAATCTTGTTATTTGAGTTTTGTTATTATTAAACATTAAATAATCCTAGAACATTTTTTAGTGGGAATTTTTACTGAAAACTTAAACTAAAAGATTTGTTTTGAATGTATATTTTTTGCATGGATGACTATGGACCGTTTTGACAATTAACTATTGTCTTCATCAGCACTGGAATAAGGATATAAATCCACTTTTTTATATAAATAGAAATATAAAAAGAACAACATATTTTATTCTATGCTAATGAAGACAATAGTTAGGTCAGCCATGTAAAATATATATTTTTATCACAAAAAAGTCTGAACTGATCTATTGTAGTTTTTAGTGAAGATCTCCTTACTAAAAAATATATAAAGAAAGAAGTATTTTAAGTGAAAATAACATGCTAGTTTGGCTCCAAGAATTGCAAATGAAGTGGTGACGTTTTAATATAAAATTGCACAAACTAATTTTATAATATAATCAACTTTAGCATGTAGTTAAAGGATAAATAAACCTTATGAAATAAAAGTTATTTTTTTCTATGCAACGAGGAGTTTTGCAATAAAATATTAAATTTATAATATTACATTCTAACCTAAAATAAAATTATTTATTAGTATCATTACTACCATTAAATCTTTAATCCTTACACTTTAAAACACATTTCCAACTAATAAATAAGAACTTATGAAATTTTTATTATCCTCTTATTAAAAAAGTGTCTGGGTTTATTGAACTTATTGATAATGTGCCAAAATTACTTTTTGAACGGGTCTAAATTCTCTTAGCTTGACGTGCATTTTCTTATCTCAACTTCGGTTTCGCTATACAACATCTATTGTTTCAAGCAATATTTTATCGTGGGAGCTTAATAAAATACAAATGTTTGCATTTACTTCGTGTTTCTGATGTATAATTTATTGGGATAATTTATTAGTGATTAATTAATGGTTCCGTGTAAGTAAACTATTCCGTAACGCAAATTAATATTGAAATCCATTAAAACTTTCAAGTGTATGTTTCCGATATCACGGATCAATATTTATGATTAAATCCTATTAATATTCTGTTTGGATGCATTTTTATTTTAAAGTACACTCTGTTTTTTGTGGACATTAATGTACAAAAATATCTGAATGAAATAGATTTTATATCCAGGATTGACCCATATCTTTATCAAACAAATCCATTTGCAAAAACGTGAAGAGTAGTTTCCATTATAATGCCGGAACAAACTTGAAAGAGAATATAGAAGAATTGAAAATAGACATAATAATGTAACATATCCATTGAAAGCAGTCATACTCAAAGCATGCAATATAATAAGATGTCTTGTTAATAATTCAGGAATTATACATATATAATATTTGTTTTCCATTAACATTAATTTAAATAATGTATTTAATCTTTAATTAAATTTACCGAGGGTTACTCAAGGATCAACCGGGATAGAATGCGATGCTAGGATACACTTTCAATAAATCGCTCGAATAAGTTTATATGAAATATCCACCAAAAGCAATACTACTTTTTTATGCATGGCCAGTAAGCTTGTCACAGGATCCTTTCTAAAATGATTCTCTAAAAAATTGCATGGAATTTGTGTTTTATAATATATTATGAAACAGAACAATAATTTGATGTAGATACACGTAACCTTTTTTCTGTTATTATTGATGTATTTTCCAACTGTTTGAAACTACAGTTATCATGATTTAATATTTGGGGTGGATGACATTGGCATATCTATCACAGCGCCAGTAGGCGTAAGGTCAAAGTGATGCCAAGAGAAAAATAATAAAAAATATTAATTGTACAAATCCCTATAATATTTTTTACGTTTTTACAAAATATTTTTTGATTCACAATTTAGAATTTAGCTAATCTAATCTTTGGAAACTACTCTGTGGTGCTTATATTTTGAACTACCAAATATTGCGTTAGTTCTAATTATTGTTACGGTAAAAACTACAATCGACCTTCTTACAGCGCCCATTAAATTGAAGAACGGCTTTACAAAATGTTTAAAAACTATGATAAATTTAAAACATTCCACTTCCATTTGAGTGGACCTTAAAGTTTTAAATGGTTTGCACGGCAGACAAAGTAATACTTTCCCGTTTGCACCGTTATGTTGTTACCTTATCTTAAATTGGTTTGCACGTGTAAATAATTTTGTTTTCTTAGCTACGACGTGGTATAAGAAAAAGAAACAACTGTTTTTGATTAGATAGTATATGTGCCTAATTTCACGCTTGTTTATAGTTTCATTATTATCGGCATTATATAATGGAAGCAGAATTGGATATTACAAAGGAAACGCTGAAAGCTATAAAAAATAATATTGACTTAGGGTATAATATGGTACGACTTAAGACCATACCGACCGCAACCTTGATTTGTAGTATTTTAACAAAAACGGCTTTCCCTTCATCGCTGTGTCTACAAATAATTTGATAAACGATTTATTTTTTTACCAGTACGTTTAGAAAAGATTAAACTATGATATGTCAACAAAATGCATTCAAAAATACAGAAAAACGCATTTATTTCTATATTTGATGAGTTTTTTCGGCTATTTCCTAACTATTATTTGACTAAAATACTTCGGCATATCATAGTTTAATTCTTTCTAAATGTACTGGTGAAAAAAAAATCGATTATCAAATTATTTGTTGAAGCAGCGATGAAGGGGAAGTTGCCGTTTTTGTTAAAATACTACAAATCAAGGTAGCGGTCGGTATGCTCTTAATAAGAGATTAGTCTGCTACGCAACGTAAAACTGGAGGTGAGGCTTTATTTGGTTTTTTTAAGCTACATTATTTACAAATATGTTAATGTTATAGTATTGTAAATAGAAGCATACCTTTATCATATGGTACTTTTATTAAAATTTATAGTAAACTATCTTATAAATTATCTTAATGTGACACGCTAGACCGAGCTTGGCCTATAGGAAGCACTAGTGTTTTCTTCTTGGGTGAAGTAATTATGCATGGTAGTTGACACTGTAGGAGACCAGCAACAGGTTTATAATTTTTTATGCTATTCAGTTACATATCATAGTGTTGTCAGGAGTTAAGTGTTTTTCTTTATAGTGAAACGCATTCCGAAGTGGAGTCCGAGTTTTTGTCTGTATTCATGTATACAAGTAGTTAGCAGTGGTTAGTTTACATATGATCTTATTTTATTTTCTTTTGATCATGTCTGCTTCTGCTGTTTTGCGTTGTATGAGCTTTGTTTTGTTATATATGTGGGTGTTTTACAATTTTAAGTTAAAGGACAAACATCATCGCATTTGTGCTTATTTTGCATATTTTAAAGTGAAAATTGTTGATCACAAGCTGTGCAAGCAATACCTTTAGAGTTTGCGGATGTGGACGAAGGGAACATAACATAACATAAATTGCCATTTGGTATACCCATGGTTTGGCTAGAGCCCAGAAACCATTTAACTGACTGTTACTTTTGTAGTTAGTGAAAACTTCAGGGCTTAACAAGAAGAACAAATGTAAAGTAGAGTATCCTAATTTACTATCAGCTATACGTCCAGTGCCTCATTCAGCTGAAGTCCCAGTGCCAGTTTTCAAAAAACTTACTTTTTTCCGAAATACAGGAATATGAGTATGATGTAATATTAAAGTGACTCCAGCGATATAGGCTTGAAAATTGAAGATTACTCCGTTTGTAAGGTTTGTGAGATCATTCAAAAAGGATTCACAACTCCTAGCGTCAATGCTGCACGAGAAAAACTGTCTTGAAAATGCAGCACAGAATTACAGCGAGATTAATTGTCTAGTAACTTTTGGAAAGCTAAAAAATGCTTGGTTGCAGCATCTGCATCAAAATGCATAGCCAACTTGTTGACTTTCCGAAAAAATGTTGGTGCAGTCAGTGATGAGCAGGGCAAATAATTTTACCAAGATTTATAGATTATGGAAGTACAATATCAGGGTAGATAGGATGTACATATGATGGTTGACCATTGTTGCATGCATCAAGCAAGATTTTGTGGGCTAGGCCGATATTTTTGGGGTTACGCTTGTGTTACTACTCTACAGCTGCATTTGAATATGTACTTGCAATTAATCGAACCCGCTAATTGAGAGAATGGACGCATTGTAGATACTGACGAGGCCTAGTATCTGGTCCACCCACACTCTCATATTAAATGTAAATATGGTTACACGAAAACTGATCATGTATTCGATTAATGTTCTAAATTAATCTTCTTTTTTATGTGCTTCTTTATTAGTACCTACATTACGGCGGCCATTTGGAACAGTTGTCCCACGCTCATACCTATCTAGTTTTGGATATTGCGTAACCATGATAGGGTTTTTTGTCCGGAATGGGACACTTTGGTGCCGCCGTTTTGGCGCGTCCGATTTGGCGCGAGGTGACCTTGGTGCCAGAACTTGTCAAACACAACAAAAGTATATATATATATATATATACAGGGTGTCCGGAAAATACGTGTACAACGTTTGACGACAGACTCCTGACGTCAAAATAGGTCGATCTAAGCCGACTTAGTTATATCCAAAATTGTCTCGTTTAGCCGGTAGAGGGCGTCAAAAATTTGTAAATATTAAAAAGAAATTACCTGTAACAATAATTTTTTAAGTGACCTTGTTGCTATGGCGTTTAATAATTTGACAATTATTGACAAATTGTCACCAGTCTATGAAATTTACTCAAGTATACGATCAACATTCTTGAATTACAAGTTCATTTTACCATTAAAAATAAAAAATTATACAAACTCTCAGAAAGTTGACATGCTCCTGGTATACGGGTTTTGTCAAGGAAATGGGCGTCAGAGTGTTAGGGTTTACATGGAGAGGTTTCCTAACCGTCGAATACCAAACCACCAAACATTTGCCAATATTGAGCGTCATCTTCGGGAAACGGGCAGTTTTGAAAAAAAGTTTGAAGGCAGGGGTCGTATGCGAACAACTCGAACTGTGGAAACAGAAGAGATGATTCTGGAAAGAGTTGAAGAAGAACCAAGTACCAGTACCCGTCTCTTAGAACGTGAGTTAAATGTTCCTAAAACGATTGTCAATGAGGTTTTAAGAGAACAGTTGTTACATCCTTACCACATACAAAAAGTCCAGGAACTTTTACCGACTGATCCCCCCATGCGGCTTACATTTTGTCAATTTATTAGAAACAAAAGAATCCTTGTTCCAAATTTTTGTAGAAAAATTATGTTTACTGACGAGGCATGCTTTACAAGATCTGGGGTAACCAATCTGCACAACGATGAAAATCCACATGCCATTAAAGTTGCACATCATCAGCATCAATTTAAAATCAATATTTGGGCAGGTATTATTGATCACTACTTTATTGTTCCCATTGTTATTCCAGACAGGTTAGATGGAAATATTTATTTAAATTTTTTGCAAGACACATTACTAATTCTTCTGGAGAATTTGTCCCTTTTACTTCGGAGGGAAATGTGGTATATGCATGATGGTGCCCCGCCCCATTTTTCCGTTGCCGTTCGGCAATACTTACATCATCAATATCCCAACCGATGGATTGGAAGAGGCAATGATGCATCAGTAAAATGGCCACCACGTTCTCCTGAGTTAAATATGTGTGACTTCTTTTTGTGGGGCGCTATTAAAACAGAAGTTTACAAGACTCCGGTAAACACACGCGATGATTTATTGCAGCGGATTTTAAATGCTGGCAACCATTTTAATAATCCCGAGACATTAGATAGGGTTCAATATCATTTTTTAAAGAGTGTTAATAAGTGTATTCAGCAAGATGGCGGTCATTTTACACATTTGCTTAAGTAATGTTTTTGTTTTACTTAGTTTCTTACAATAGATACTTTCAACTTTGTTATACTTTTGTTTTTTTTGACGCTCTCTACCGGCTAAACGAGACAATTTTGGATATAACTAAGTCGGCTTAGATCGACCTATTTTGACGTCAGGAGTCTGTCGTCAAACGTTGTACACGTATTTTCCGGACACCCTGTATATACATTATAGTATAAATAAAATATTAAATACATATAAATTACATAACATATCAAACAGAAATTTTAGATAAAAAACATTATATATGTACGTACATATTTAAATTATCAAATATACAATATATATATATATATATATATATATATATTGTAATAAGTAAACTAAATTTTGGCCCGCAAATAATTTAAGGATGATTAATTATCACTTTTTAATGATAGATAATGACCTAAAAAGTATAAAGGATAATAATCTATTAAAATAAATATCAAAAAGAATTAAAAATATAAAATGTTGAAAAATACCAAATCAGTTGTTATGATTATAATATATATGTGTATACTTCTTTTATTTCAAAAGTTTTGGCGCCGAATCGGCCAGCGCCGATATGTCTCTGCGCAGAAATGGCGGCGCCGAAGTGTCTTAGACCCTCTTTGCCCCTTAATTTGTCTTTTTATTATTTGGCGCAGGATGAGGCATTTTTTGTTGCACAATATATGTGTCCAAGATATGCGGTTTGTTTTTTTAATAATAATTTGTAGTAATTCTTTTTCTTTGTTTATTTTTTGAAGAACAGTTTTAATTTTTAATTTGAAAACTTCTATCTTGTTCATAATTTTTAGTTTTAAGATTTATAGCTCAGCTTCGTTCAACTTGTTTTTAGGTTTAATTTACCATTACGCTTTTGGCTTGTTTAATTCTGCTTTTTTTGCTCCGAATCTCATTTTTGGTTAAGGCTTGTTCTTGCTCGATCTTTATGCTGTTTCGTGTTATTTTTATGGTACCAAGATGTTCTGTAATTCTGCTGAGTTTCTTTAGTTTTTGTTTTGTTTATGGTTAAGCCTGACTCTCTGCATGATTTAGCATCTGTTGAAAGTTTGGTTTGTTTTCGGCGAGTATGCAGGAATTATCTGCAAAGCGTATGTGGTTTATTTATTGGCCGCTTATTTTTATGCTTATTTCTACATTTTTTGGGATTTTTGGGGTTTTTAAAGATTTTTTTGGAAAACGCGCCAAAGAGCATGATACTACCTTGAAGGACATCTTTTTTATTTATTTTTTATTTTGTTTTCTCTTCTTTAAGTTGTAGTATTGTTTTTTGATAAATTAATAAACGATACCATTTTTTGATTGTCTTCAGATTAAACACTGTGAGATCTTTTAAAATTTTATGACATTCAAAATATTGCCTCTTTAAAATGTATTTTTTATGTGTTTTCTTGTTGGTAAAAAAACATTATTGTTTAATGAACACAATTTGACTTACAGTAATTATGTAGGTGAGTCGGGAGGAACGGACCAAACTCCTGGAGTGTATTCTACACGTAAAAATAGTGTAAAAAAAACTCAAATGTTGTTATCTAATTTTTATTTGTTTTCAAGTTATAGCATAATAAATTTTTTTAATCTAGTATGCCATGTTTGATATTCTAAAACATTTGATAGCTTTTTTGTTCTGATAATGTGTCAGTGTGACGGTATTTTAACTTTTATTTTGTTTGTACGATTACAAAATGCCACACACTTATTCAAAGTTAGAATATGCAAATATGGTGTTTGTTTATGGTTTTTGTAATGAAAATGCTACGGCTGCTGTTGAAGAATATCGTCGACGGTTTCCACATCAAAGACATCCTAATAAAAATGTATTTATCAGAGTTTTCAACAAACTGTGCGAGACGAGAAAGCTTCTTAATGTTGCAATGTTGTGTATTTATTACGTTTTTTTTTACTAAATTGCTAAACAGCTTTGCTCGATAACGATATTGTTAGCTAGCAATATACAAACAGAATAGGGCTAATTGACAGTTAAATTAACGAGTTATCTTTTGACAAATTGTCATTTTTTAGAGTTAACATTTTTTGGATAAATAAACTATTACCAAAATTGTTTTGATATGTTTGATAGCTGAATTAACGTTTTTTTGGTATTTGGTAGTTGTTTTCATTATTGACAGATAATATTTTGAATTGTTACCGGTAACTATCTCTCAACCAGTTACCATATCTAAGCTGTTTTGACATATTTAACAGTTGAAGTAATTGGTTTCAAAAATTGAATAATAGTGGCAGTTTACTATGTACTAGTTAGTTTATAAATCAAATAAAACACTTTTACTGTACAATATCACAAAATTAAAAAGTATAAAAAATGTTAAGTTGAATTATTTTAAACAAGGGGATTTATGCAAGTCGGTTAGGTCAGCAAGTTTACGGAAGAATTAATTTTTGATTTAGTAATTTTAAGAGTTTCTTACAGATATAATTTTTGACTGTTAGAAAAGTTGTGAATGATTTTAAGTTTATTAATGTCTTGAAATGTGTGATTGTTTTTTTAAATATGATTTGCAAAGGTACTATCTGAATGGCTTCTTTAAATCTATTTTTTTTTCTTGTTTGTCCTATATGTTGTGCATTGCATGTGGAATAATTTATCTCATACACTCTTGACGTTAAAAATTTGTTTTTTACTTTTTCTTTTTTTGGTGCTTATCCGTATCGAATGTTGGCGATAATAATAGCTATCTTTACTTATCTGCGGTAACGCGGAATAGGCCCACCGTTGTTGTGTTGAACTATGTGCGCAGATTCTTCAACCAGGGGGTTCTTCTTCTTCCTGGTTCTCTTTTTTCTTCTATTTTTTTCTGTAGGACTAGCTGCAGTAGTTTTTCTTCATTTCTTATTACATATCCTAGATATTCCAGTTTCCTTGTTTTTATTGTCATCATTATTTCTTATTCTTTACCGATTCTGTTTAGAACATGTTGATTGCTGACATAATCCGTTCAGGGTATTTTCAGAATGCGGCGGTATAACTATAATTCATAATATTCTAGGTTTCTGCATGTCGCTTCTGTTAAAGTCTAGGATTTGGCTCCGTATAGCAAGATTGGAAATATTTAGAACTTGAGTAATTTTATTTTTGTTGGTATAGGTAGGTCGTGTGTTTTAAATATATTTGATATTTTTGTGAATGAGACTCTGGATTTTTGTATTCTGCACTTTATCTCTTTTGCATGATCCCAGGATTTGTTAAGTGTTGTGTCTAGGTATGTGTATGTTACTCTTATTTAGTTTTGATCATGATTTTGTTTGAAAATTATTATGTATTTAATTTTCTTTATGTTAAGTGCAAGGCCATATTTTTGGCTGTTGTTTTTTACTCTGTTTGTTAGTATCTGGAGATGTTTGTGACTGTCTGCGAATACCGTACCTTCCATTGCCTCTTGAAATATTCGTTCTGAGTGTACGTTAAAACATCTTTGCCAAACTTCTTTTTTTTATTTTGATCTCCTTTGAGAGCTCTCTTTGAATGCGTTTGGTTCTAGTACAAATTACTTATGATATTTAGGTCACGGTGTTCCAGCCCTATTTCTGTTAGTATCTCTATGAGCTTACTATGTTGTACATTGTCTAAAGCCTTTTGATAATCGATGAAGAACATTGCTTCACACTAGGTTTCTTAGGAAGCATCATAAACGTGAATTTTAGCCACGGCTTTGGTATTTTTTCTTTTGAGTATATCTTGTTAAATATTGCTGTTAGCCATCTTATGCCATCTTCGTTAAATAGTTTTATTAGTTTGCTGTGGATGTCGTCTGTTCTTGGAGATTTGCTTATCTTAAGTTGTGATATTGCCTTTAAGTCTTAAAGGCAATATCAATTTGCTGTTATAGTCATGAAGTTAAAGTTATTCCTCACAGGACCTTGTTCTCCCCGGGTGTTCTCAAAGAGTTCTGTTAGATACGCTTTTCACGTGTTCATTTTTTTCTGCTTGGTTTATTATTATGTTTCCATAAGCATTATGTAGTATTCCTGTTGTATTGGGTTTATTAAGACGTTATGTTTTCTTGATTTTCTTGGGCATATTAAATAAATCGTATTTTTTCTCTAAGGCCTCTATTTTTGCGCATTGTATATTAGTTTGCTTTTGCTGTTCTAATCTCCTGTCTTATTTGTCTCTGCAAAGTTTTGTATTTTGCTTGGTTGGTTTTTACTTTCTTTTTTTCCTCCATAAGCTTTAGTATTTTGTCCGTCATCCAGCTTTTTCTTTGCTCCTGCTTATCTACTAGGTGTTTGTCTTCTACGTCTTTGAGCATTATAGATAGATTTTCTAGTGTTTTATCTAGTGTTTCATTTGTATTATTTTTTTGCTCTTCTATCTCTTTACTATTAATATTTATTATTTTTTTCACTGTTTTGCTTGTTTTTTGTTTCTTTGAGCTCTTCATATTTAATTTTTTCCTTATAATTTTCTTTAGTTTTTATTGAAGATTTTACTATTGAATTGAAAGTAACTATTTTTAATGCAGAATTTTAAACTTGACATTATTTTGCGCGAAGGTAATGGTTAATATTTATATTATTAAATAAATTTGAGATTTACTAATGCATTTATCCGGAGGATTGTTGGAGAATATAGTATTGATATCAAAGGGGATTAATTTATAATAATAGGGCTAAAACAAATATCGAATGCACTCAAGATTTGATATAAACGTTACATAGTTTACATCGATTTGAGGATAAAAAAATTGTGTAAGTTAAAGCATTCTGTTCTTCAACCAAGAAGTTTTGTGTTCAAACAATTTTTGTTTCAATTATTTGGAATTGTTCTGAAATTATTATGAGAGGTGGTAACGCAATGGCCCTTACTGGTCAGAGTGGCATTTAACATAAAATACATTATTTGATAAAATTAAATGATAAGTTTGTTTTGTTTTTAAAAATGCAGTTCGTATAAGGATTTAACTGTAGTATAGCCTTTCTTACACATACACACAGTTTAAACTCGTCTCGCTTAAGGAAGTTTTGCTTTACCATCTCTCACATATTTTTATACATAAAATGTATTATTCTGAAACACTAGTGTAGTAGGTGAAGAAGCAATATACATAAAATATATCATTTATTAATTTTAAATGGTTAATTATCATGATATACTAAAGATGATTTAAGGTTTGAATTTATTTTACACTTTTTTTATTTGACGGAATTGGCTCTCATCTTTTTCTTCAAACGAAAAGTAGTCTGAAAGATTGTAAATGTTCTTTGAACGTTGAGGCAATAGACTCAGTGAAGGCTGTTTTGCAGAGCAAATTGAACGTTTTGTTTTTTAAGTTTAAGAGATATATAATAAAAGTATTTTATTAAGAGGAAATTGAACATTTTTTTTTTGTGTTATAAATTTGTGTTGCTTCTACAGTAGACTAATAACTAGTATCAATATATACTATGTATATATTTAATGAAACTTGTTAATCATTTTTTATTATTAATATTTCATATATTATTATTTTATTAAATTTATTTTATTTTCACATAACTAGTTTTATTATAATAACATTTTCAAGTGGATTGTATAATATAATCAATCAAATATGCTATTTATATTATATAATCCACTTGAAAATGTTATTTATATAATGAAATTGGTTGTGTTAAAATATTATAAATTAACTAAAATAATATTTGAAACATTTATTATGAAAAACATTTGGGTAGTTCGATGGTGGTACGCGAATGGACACATTTAGATAACTTAGTTAACCTAATATGTTAGTGGTTTTTGCAACTGCTGCTACTGTTTTTGTTGGACACATTTTACTCAATACTGTGATTAGTCGCTACACTGGTTAGGTTCATTGGAATATGCAACATTTGACTCTTTCTGTTTATTTCAGTCTTGAATGGACATTATAACTGCTTCTGTTTAGTTATGTATCCGCTTTATGTTAGCTGAAGACAATATTATTTAGAAATATGTTTTGATTTGTTACTTAAAGAAAATCGTATAAAAGTTGCTGTTATAATAATAATCTTTATTTCTTCCCTATTGCTTGCATCTTAAAAATTTTGAATTAGATTTATTAAGATGGAGAAAATGATCAGGTTCGAGTTTATTTAAGTTGTACAAGCACATTTTTACTTGATCTTTTATTTGACCATATAAATGTTGGTAAATAAAAACTTTATTTAACTATGAAAATTATGGCTGGTACATATGTGTTAGAAATTATATTGCCTTAAGTCAGTGTTGCTGGTACGTTCATGCTAACGTTTTTTGATTTGTTTAATTATGTTTGACTTAGGAATCAAAATGGCGCAGTTGGTAGGTGAAATATTTTGTTTTCTTGGTTTGTTTAACCTAATATTTATTTTTGATGTTTGTTGAATAGAATTTTGGTCGGCATAAGAATTGAAATAGCACAGTTGGTAAGTGGATTATTTGGTCTTTCATGCATATCATTTCTGATGCAGTTTGGTCAGCTACCGAAATAAAGTTGGATGAAATCAGTGTTTTTTTGTAGAATTGGCAGATGCACCAAAATGGCGTCAGTAGGAGGACAGTTTTTTTGTTGGTAGTAAGGTATATCTTGTAAAGAGTGGGATTAATGCTGTTGTTTAGAGTGTGCGAACATGCATCAACATCAACTCGTCATCGATCTCAGGAACTGAACATTTCTTGCATTTCTCTGAGAAGAATTTTGCTTTGGATTGAAGGCCTACAAAGTTCAATTAGTCCAAGAAATAAAGCCTCATGACCGTCTGATGCGTATTCAGTTTGCATTGGGCTAAAGACCGTTTTGCCGAAGATGATAATTTTTACCTAAAAATTGTGTTTTTGATTAAGCTCATTTTTATTTTGGAGGCTATGTCAATAAGCAAAATTGTTCCATTTGGGGATCAGAGAATCCACTCATGACTATTGAACAGTTTATGAATCCACAATGAGTAACCGTTTGGTGTGATTTTTGATCCGACGGTATTTTTGGGCCATTTTTCTTTGAAAATAAGTAAGGAGCCGCCGTTACCGTCAATAGCGAACGTTACTGTGCTATGTTAAACGAGTTTTTGTTTCTAAAAATTGAAGAGTATTAAATGGATAACATATGGTTTTAACAGGACGGGGCCACTTGCCATACAGCCAACGTAACCATCGATCTTTTGCGCACTGTTTTTGGAAATCGAATAATCAGCCGAAATGCTGATGCTAATGTGCAGCCTAGGAGCTGTGATTTTTTTTTACGCTAACCATTCAGAGACGATTGATGTTTTGAAACACGAAATTGAAGTTGCCATTTATGCGTTTGGAGCCCAAACAAAAATGTACTAAAAAATTGGTTTAATTGGTCAAGCCAGCTGTGGCAGTCATTTGAATGATGTTGCTTTATTCTTAAATGAAAATGTCCCATTGTTTGAAGCGCTCTTGTATGTTGACGATGTTATGGCTTGTTCCAGGTTTACTGACCTTTGTGAGTATATACATCAAACAATCAATGTCAATGGCAATAAATATTGGCTTGTTACGGTAGATGTGCAAAAACATTTTTATGTAGTCATCAAGCTATTTTATATTGAGTAGATTGAGTGTGGCAGTCGGTAAGTAGTGTTGTCATTTTTTAACTTTTGCCATTTGCGGCTGGTTCTTGTAACTAGAGGTTGGCAGCGTATGAACTACACAATTTACATGATAATCAGTATTATTTAGTAATCTTGCGTAGTGCGCAAATTAACCAATATTGTGGAATGGTGGATGTACTCTTTATTCTTTTACATTATAAAGGGTTTTCTATTAAGAAGTTTCATTTTGAATAGCAGGCTATTTGGGCAGCTGTCAATTTTGAAGCTATTATCTTTTGACATTTGACAAGTAAAAACTACGTCATTATTAAAAATGGAAGTAATCACGCTTCAACAACGCATAGAAATTATTAAAATTTACTACAAAAATGGTGAACAATTTTCAGTCACAGTTTGCAAAACTAAAGCACTTTCTCGACCGGCAATAGTAAACCTGGTGGAAAAATTTGAGCTGTTGGGACAAGTTTGTGATGTGAAGAATCGCTCAAGAACACATGAGAATATTGCCGATGTAGCCCGTAGTGTTGAAGAAAACCAAGGTTTGTCGATTCCTCGTTGATTTTTAGAATTAGTCATTCCACAAAACGACATTACACCGTATTTTGCATAAAGACTTTAGTCTTAAGGCTTTTAAAGTTCAGTTAACACAAGAACTCAAGCCGGTCGATCACCATAAACGTCGTATCTTTGTTGATTGGGTTCTTCAAATGCATCAAAATGATCCGGAATTTTATCGAAAAATCATCTTTAGTGATGAGGCCTATTTTCCCCTTGGAGGCTACGTTAATAAGCAGATTTGTTGCAGTTGGGGCTCAGAAAATTTAAGAATGATTGTTGATTTTTTACATCCTTAACGTGACACTGTTAGGGGCGGTTTTTGGGCTGGCTGTGTGATTGGACCCTACTTTTTTGAACATGAGGCTAGTGCAACTGTTACTGTGAATGGATTTTTTATGGCCGGAATTGGAAGATATTGATGTAGACGACTTTTATTTTCAGCAAGACGGAGGTACTTGCCACACAAGCAACGAAACATTGCAATTATGCTAGAAAAATTTTCTGCGGCTGTCATTTCTTATGAAGAGGTGATTACAATTGGCCACCGAGATTTTGTGATTTAACACCTTTACACTTTTTTTCCATAGAACGTCCCAGATATAACAGCATATAATATACCACTTGAGAGAAAGAGAATATTACATATCTTGGTTCTAATATAAACAGTGACTGGGATATGAGCAAAGAAATCAGAGTCCGCATTGAGAAAGCCAGAGCTACATTTTTTAAAATAAAGAAAATGCTGTGCGGAAAAAATATTAGCCTCAAACTTGAAATCCGGCTTATAAAATGCTACATATTATCAGTATTGCTATACGGAGTTGAAAGCTAGACGCTGAAAGAAATTTTGCTAAAAAAAATGGAGGCGTTCGAAATGTCACCAATGAGGAAGTCCCAAACCGCATATCAAAATAAAAAAAAATAAAACAACAATAAAAACCAGAAAACTTAAATACTTTGGTCACTTTATGCGACATCCCGAACGCTACAACGTATTACACCTAATAATACAAGACAAGACAAAATAGCGGGAAGAAGAGCTTCAGGTAGTAGAAGAACTTTGTGGCTAAAAAATTTAGGAGACTGGTTTAATAAATTCACGACATCCCTGTTCCGGGCGGCAAGTAATAAAATAATAATAGCCAACATAGCCAACGTTTGTTAACGGACACGGTACAAGAAGAAGAAAAAGTAGAAGACTTTTTTTTTTGGGGCCACGTGAAAGATATGGTCAATGCTAATGCTACACAATCGATTTAAGAGCTTAAAGATGGAATTTGTGAAGTTATCGAGGACATACAGCCGCAAATGTGCGAATTGGTCATGGAACATTTTATGAAAGAATGTGGTACTGCAACCGTAACCGTGGCGGCTATTTGACTGATATCGTTTTCAAATGTTAATGGCATACCTTCCTCTTTACAATGAAACAAACATTTATTGATTTCTCTTAAAAAAAAACCGTTTTTTTTAATTATCAAAATGAAACATGAGATTTTGCGTTAATATTTGTTTTCCTGTCTGTGGTAGTTCTGGCATTGATGGGGTGTTATTGTTGCTTATATTATTTTGCTACCATCCGTAGTAGGGTGATTACTCTGCTGCTTGGCATTGTAGTTTGTTACTGATTTCTTGTTTGGCGGTTGATTTGCGGTTTGACGTTTGTTTCTATTATTAAGAAGGAGTTTTTTTTTCTTTTTCTTTCTTAACGTTTTCATATCTATTTTTGGATATACGCTTTTTTGAGAATTGTTTTCTATTGATTCTTCTTTGATGCTCTCTACATACAGTTGAAGGAAGTTAATTTTATGTCGTTTACCCATCTTGTGCGTGGTCTGCCCCTTGGTCTAGTGTATTCATAGGGGCGCCATTGAAGGATGATGTTCCATCTATCCTTTTTAGTTCTAGCTACGTGCTCAGCATATTTTCATTTAATGGAGGCCGCTTTTTGTCATTTGTCTGCCTGATGTACTCATTTGTTTTTTTATACTTGAGAGATATTCCCATCATGACTCTCTACATTGCACGTTGGGTTACTTTTAGTTTATGGATGTGTTTGTTAGACATTACCTAGTTCTCTGCTCCATAGTTTTAAGATGAATGGGTATTTTTTTGTTTTTAAATATGACTAAGTATGTTGATCGCCGCTCATGATTGTTGAATCTTTTGGTTGATCTCATATGGTTTGTTCTCTTTTCTAAGGTGTATACTTCTTTTGAGGTTTAAAAATATCTCTACCTTTTCTATGTTGTTATTCTCGATAGTGATTATACGGTCATCTGGGTACATTACTTTTCATTTTTTTCATCCAGTTTATCTTTAGTTCCATTTTATGGGATTCTTTGTAGAATTCGGTTAGCATCTCCTCCAAATCTCCTAGGTTTCTGCTATTATGGCTACGTCGTCTGCGTATCGTAAATTGCTCAGGTTTTTGACGTTGATATTAATACCCTTGTGTGACCAGTCGAGTTTTTTGAAGACGTCTTCAAGAGCTAGATTAAAAAGTTTGGATGATAGACTGTCCTCTTGTCTTACTTCTCTTTGTATCCGGGCTCTAAGTTTGTTTGCAGTTTGTATGTGGCTGTGGCTTGTTTTGCTATGTTATGCAAAAAGGTGGTGTATCTGTAATTAATTTTACAGTTAATGCTTGTATGACTGCTTATGCCTCGATCGAGTCGAATGCTTATTTGAAATCAATGAATATATGGGGATTTTTTTCTTTGGTTGATTTTTTGAGGAGTAGTGTGATTGTTAGCAAGTGGCCAGCTACACCGTAACTTTTTCTAAAACTAGCTTGTTCTTCTGGTTGGTAGCCTTCCAGTTTCTTTGTAAGTCTGTTCGTAATTATTTTAATAAGTAATTTATACAGGTGTGATAGAAGGTTTATTGGTTTGCAGTTATGTAACTTTGTTTTATCTCTTTTTTTGTGTAGTAGTATAACTAGTCAAACAATGTCAATTGTTATTTCATCTTCCCCTTGTGCTTTATTGGGTTTTATCTGCCACTGTTTATTACTCTTCGTTAGTGGTGTCGATTTGGTGCTATTTCAGGTGTATAGATGTATAGAGGTGGGCATAGTATATAGTAGCTGAATTCACTAGGGAGTATATCTCTTTATGACCTATGTTGGGTCTCATATTAGATTTTTGTTTTTTTTCCTCTTAACTATTTTGTTGAGTTTTCTGTTGTGCCTCTGTTTTGCAGTTTGTTTAATTCTTTTTGTTGTTCTATTAGTTTCATCGTTGTCAATCTCCGGTTTTTATTGATTCTTTGGTAATTGTTTATTTATAGTTCTGATACAATTTTTTATTGTTGTTGTTATTTGTTTGTTAAGACTGTGTCAACGGGTTTTAGTAATTGTTCTGTGTTTTGATTTATTCTTTCTAATTGTTGGTTCAGCATATCCTGATATTTATTTTCTACTGATTGTAGTTTGATTTGTTGGATACGTTTGATATTTTTGCGGAATATTAGTTGCCTTTAAAATTTTTGTCAATGACTACTCTTACTCTCACCAAGCGATTGTCACTTCCTGCGTCGAATGAGTTGAGTACGGTCACATCTTGTACAATGTTTCTTTGATCCGTTAAAATGAAGTCGATTTTGTTTTTGATTTGACCTTTAGGGCTGAGCCATGTTCATTTTCATTTTCCTTTTTTTTTTTAAGAATTAGTTCATAAGGTATAAGTGTTGTTCCGTTATGAAGTTATCGAGTGTAGAACCTTTTTTGTTTCTACTACCATTACCGAATTGTCCAATTTGAGTTTTAGTTTGTCCAGCTCTGGGTTCCACTTTGGCATTGAAGTCGCCTATTATTATCTTGTAAGTGGTCGGTTTTTGTTCAATTGCGGTCTTCAAACTTGAAATATAAAATTGCTCTATCTTTTCATCCGGGTGACTTGAAGTTGGTGCATATACTTGGATTATTTGCATATGTTTTTCCTTGGTTAAGATTAGTATAATGTATGCCACTCTATTGGATATAGCGTTGAATGTTGATATGTATTGGCAAATCTTTGTATTGACGATGAATGCCACTCCGGTGTTCTTTGCTCTGGAGTACATAAAGTGGTTTCCTGAGTTGAGTTTTATCCATTTGCTGCCTATTCGTTTAATTTTGCTCAATTCCACGATAATATATTTTATCTTCTCTAATTCGTTTGCTAGTTTGTAGATTTTATTGTCTGTTCTTAGTGTTTGGCAGCTTGATTTTGCTCAGAGATTCTTAGCACTTTTTTCCTTTCTGAGTGGCCTACCGCTGCCGTGATTGGTGCCATTAGGGGCGCTGGGACTGAGGGACTTGGTTTTGAAGGGTTTTTGAATTTTACATTTCCGCAATTCTTGGTTAAACGGTTATTCCGCTGTGACTCGGTCGTCAGAGCCTCATTAGTTCTCTAGCAGGGTTTACCGCGTGCAGGTGAGGATGACGTTTGAGTTGATAAGCTTTTGTTTCAACCTCTTACACAATTTTTGACAAGCTGTGCTACTGGAGCTTTGGTTTTACCACCTTAGAGACTTTCGGAGCAGATAAGCTGTGATTGTTCTGATTTTTGGGCTCATGTGGGTTAGACATTGTTGCAGGTTTCTTTGCTATTTGAGTCTTATCGAACGAAACCGGTAGTGCAAAAATCAAAATTGGAATGTCTTTTTTTCCGACGTCGCTTCGGTCGATTTGACATAAAAAAATTTAAATTGATTTCTATGAAGGTGTTTTACAATCTTATTTTTTCACTCTTTGCACATTTCTTTGGGTTGTATTCGACATTCTTGCAATTTAGATATTTGAGACAGTCTTGTTAGTTCTTTGTGATGGTTTTATTTGTGGGGTTTTAACAAGCCTTTGGTGTACCTTGCAGTAACGTAAGTAAATCAAGCTGTTCGCTTGACTTTATGAAAAGATGATGCTGCATGAGTTTTTGAATATAATCTCAGTTCAGCTTCTTTGGACTTCTGTGGGTGAAAAATCTTACAGCAAGTGGCGGCTGTTGTAGGAGATTTTGCAATAACATTACAGTATGCATGTGAAAATTGTTGTAGCTCTTTTTATGGATGCGAGGGAAAAGCTTAAAACGGTTTTCTAAAATTTTCATGTCATATTTGTGATCACATCTTTGCGCATGTACTTTTGTTTGTATGCTCTTTTAGGATTTGTAGGTCTTTTCATGGGTGTGGAAGGGAGAGGTAATAATAATAATAATAATAATAATATTTATTTCATAAATAAAATACAAATAAAATAGTGCATAAGATTTACAAAACACGTCCAAATACATAATTAGAATTTAAGTTCATAGAATTCTTCTAAATTATATATTGTATTATTTAGTAGCATTTGTTTTAATTTAGACTTAAATAAAATAATTGATTTTAATTTAATATTATTAGGCAAATGGTTATAAATTTTGCAACCGTTATAATAAAATCCTTTCTGAAAAGATGTTGTATTGTGTCGAGGTATTGCAATATTATTTTTATTTCTTGTATTATATACATGATATTCGCTATTTAAATTAAACAATTGTTGATTTTTATGTACAAACATTGCAACTTCATATATATAAGTGCTTGATAAAGTTAGAATTCCAAGATTTTTAAAAGATGTTCTACAAGAATCATACTGTTTTAAATGTGCCAATATTCGAACTGTCCTTTTCTGAATTTTAAAAATTCTAAATAAATATTCATTTTTAGTACTTCCCCAATGAATGATTCCATACCTAAGAAGAGCATGAAAATTACTGAAATACAGATATCGCAAAATGTCAGTACTGCAATGATTTGATAGTGCTCTGATGACATAACTGGCTTTGGACAATTTAGATGCTAATAAATCAATTTGATTTTCCCAAGACATTATGTTATCACTTATAACACCAAGAATAGGCGCGTGTGTCTGAATGTTTATAAGATCGTTATTTAGGATAACGTTTGGTGGAAATCTAACGATATATATATATAGATAGTATATTCAATTCTAAAATAAAACACTGGTGAAGAAGTATATGAGATTATGAATCTTAACAAATAAGCTTTTAAGCAATTTTGTTGTGGTTTGATAAAACATTTTAAGCTATAAACTAGTAATTGCCGTTTATTTTTTAATCATCTTAGCAAGACGAGTTAGCTTTACTTTACATGCCTTACCTTACCTCTCGCAACAGCCCTGGATACACCAAAGGCACAATATGTTTATCTCCTATTTAATCAAGTAGTCTGTAGCAATACACTAGGCATGTGGCTTGACTGCAAGTATAAACAAAATGTTGAGAACTATAGCTGGAAAGACTTCAAATACGAAATTGTTTGTATCTTACCATAATGTAAATTGGATAAAAGTTTATTAAAACTGCCATAACTACGGTAATTTTGATGAAATTTAAGGATTACATTTTAAAATTTGTTCCGTGCGAAGGATGATTTGTACCGAGTTACTTAAAACCTATAAATTGAAATTCAATAACTTAGAGAAAATGCATATAAAATTATAGATGATACTAATCAAATCTAATCAGATGTAGTTAAAAGATGCTTTGCTAAGCATTTGAGGATGAATGATCGTTAAATTTATACAATGTGTTTTAAAATTTAATTATTTATTACAATCCGGATTAAAATTTTATATCCGAAAAAAATCTGAGTATGATGTAGGATGTAGGATGTCGATTTGTATGTGTTTTAACCAATGTTTTTGTGTAGCTTTTTTATCTAACCCATTTTATTATCAAACTTAAATTATACAATTTTAATTGCATTTAAACTCTATACACGGAATTACACAGTAAACATTTATAATTGAGAATGCACAACAATTCTCTAAGGAGGAAGTGGTAATTAATTAATTGTATTTATACATAAAAGCATTAGTAAATTACTCTCTTTCGCTGAGTGTGGTAGAAACTGCAATATCACTGTCTGATTTTCAAAACATTAATGTGTTCTTGTTTCACCGGTGTTTGCATTCCAGTAATTTGAGAGATTTGTGTAACTGAAACGCTCCAACCCTTTAAAGGCAAACCAAATAAATGAACGGACAATGCTAACAATTCAATTTCGTTATTTTAATGTCTTTAAATACATTTATTCTTTTAAATGTCAATATAAGTATAAAAGCGATCACTGTTTTGTAATGTTGTTCAGGAAGTAAGCTGTCACGCAGCATTCCAAAACGTATTTTATTATACTAATGTTTTATTGTTATATGTGAAAATAGAGTTTAATTTTATATAAATTAAATTGTTTATAACTTAATTATAGACATTAAATCAGTAATTTATGTGTAATATGTAGGGAGTGAGCAAGCTTTTGAACAATTTATTGGCACTGCTTACTGCAACTGTAAATCATATGCAGTTAGTCTTATTAAAAATTATGGAGTCAATTTTTTTAATCGTTAACATTTGCATTTCAAGTAACAAATCAATTTTAAATTTTTACTTTGAGAATAGGCTTTATTAAACCATTTAAATTTTATTTGTGCCTGAAAAGTATTATCACAGCTGCTTAGACTTTTTTGAAATATTTAATATAGTTTTTGAAATTTAATTTTTATATTGTCACTCTTCTAATTTCTTATTTATTTAATTTGTTATTCAAATAGGATTGAATTTATAATCCTATGCACATGAGACGAAGTTACATGAAGACGTCAATAGCAGTTTAAATCAGTTCATTAGTTTCAAAGCATTCGGATGTAATTATCAATCTTAGCAAGTGATCATGACGTGGCTCTGTATAGTAATTATGCAAGTATTCATTTTGGGATATCAGAAAGCTCATCTGGCAATGACAAACTTATTATAAATTATCTTGTAAGCTTCTTACTATAATTTGTCGTAAGATTTAGTTACTGCGTTTTAGTTTTGTTATATATTTTTAATAATTTGCATTGTTGATAATGTTATAACATAATGGAACGCATATACAACATCACAAATGCAAGTGTAAAAAATTATCATAATCATAATAATGATGACATAAATACTTCGAAACCAGTCGACCACATATGTGCAAAAATGATTAAACAAAACAGTTTTTATACCAATCTATTAATTAACGATATATTTAAATTATATTTGTTTATATACATTACAACGGTTAATGCGATTACTTTTGATATTATCGAATTTCTTGTTTAGGTTGATTATCTATTAAGGATATGGGTGAGATGTTGTTTCGAATTAGGTCAAGTTAATATAATAATTGACAAGGAGATATGTTATCCGTATAACCACTTTACTAAATCTTCTATCATGTAAATTTATCGAGTAAAAATAATGATATCTAGCAAGCATTAAAAATAAATTATGTTAAAATTCAAACCTTATCTTAGTAGTTTTGTTCGATTAATATAAGTCCACGTTCAGCAAGATTCACTCATCTGTGTGCATTTGCAACACAGCAGCATTTTTACTTCTATATTCCTGTAAGGGAGAAAAGAATTTTGCTTTTAATAAAATACAGATTTCTTATTGTAACCACTTTATTTTCCTATTGAAAATAGGGAAGATGTAGAAACAAAGAAAATTAAAAAATAACAAAACTTTTATTTCAAATTTAAATACGTTACAATCTAATAATAATTTTGAAGAGATATTAATAAATAAAATGTTCATGAAAAGAAAATATAATTAAAATTATTTATTAATTTATTATAACTAGATGTAAAATGGTTAGCTGTTTTGTAATTGAAAAATAATTGTCTGAAACTTCTTGTAAAAAGTCTTGTATTGCAAATTCATAATCAATTTTTTTTAGGTCTTGTATTGTGACTATGTACATCATTTTGTCTCACCAAAGTTTCAATGTTGCCTTTTGCAAATAAAGGCAATCTAAAACAGAGATGGTACAGTCAATATTATAAGCAAGTTGAAATACGTTTGTCAACTTTTGCACAATGCAGCTACTCTAAAGAATTAACCATAGCTCAACACTGAATGTTTATAGGAAGAATTACAAGTTCTTGTCACAAACTCAGTGTTGATATTATGTTTATTTTTTTAGGGTTTAATATAGAGTAGGAAATGTAGTGGGTTCAAAATTGATCCTTCAGTATTAATTTAGTTGTTGTTGTATTCTACTACTCTTTTGTAACTAACTTTTGTAAATAGGTAACATTGGAACAGTTGATAAAATGCATTACTTTTTGCCTGTGGATGGTAAGTGGCGGTGGTTTGCTGCTTAATCTTCCACTTCTGCATGACGTTCTTAAAGATTTGACTCTGGAACTGCGGGCTGTTATCGGATAGGAGTATCTTGGGATATTCTTATTGATGGATGACATGGTTTCCCAGCGCCTGGACGGTTGTTTGCTTTGGGCGGTGTTGAAGGGTCCGCTTGCTTGAGCGGTGCGATTGGAGAAGGGCCTTGGTTGTTGTGGGCTAGCCTTGGTGTATGAGCAGCGGCAAATGTGAGCTTTTAGATCTACAATGATATGATTCTTTGTCAGTTGTACAAATTTAGAATGGCCGTATGTGTTTTGTTATGCATTCTGCTAAGGTTTTTTCTTTGAGCAGGTTTTTTAGGGTGATCTTTATTGCTATAGATGGGATTTGACGAGTTGTCAGGCAGCTGAATGTTGGTTGTTTGTAGTTATTTTTAGGTGGCAAGAACCTGTTGATTTTAATAGCGGAGTCGACCATTTTATTTACTGGGTTTTTGGATAGAACAGTGCGTTTGATGGTGAAAGTGAACCCCTGCTAAAGCAAAGATTTTCAAGCTAGTTTGACCTTGGATTTGATGGAATTATTTAGCTAGACTAGGACTTTGTCTTTTGTTCTCATAGTAAAAGGTTTGTCTATTAAGTAGGATCTGAAATTTTTTACCGCCCACACTATTGTCATTTATTCTAATTTGAGTAAATTCTTTTAGCGTTTGGTGAGCTTAGCACTGGTATAGGATATGCCTTTGGCTGTACTTTTCTTGGAATAGTACAGTTCCAAGAACCAGGTTGCACTCGTCAGTTTAAAAGATGAATGGTATTCTTGGTCGGTGCCTAGCGAATTGAAGAGGTCAAGCCAATGCTGCCTTCACGGTTCTGAACGCCTGCTTTTTGGTTTTAGGTTAAACAAAAGGCTTTTTACTTTCTTGCAGTTTTATGAGGGGGCTGGTTATGTTCGAAAATTTGGCGACGCATTATTGGAGTTAAGTGCAGATACTTATGAAGCAGCTTAGTTGTTTTTTGTTAATTGATTTTGGGTGGTCTCGAGTTTCATTTAGGTGGCAGGTTATTTTTGGCACTAACTTGTGTTCTAAGTATTCGACGTTGTCTACATTTGCTCTTTGACGTTTTGCATTTTATGGTTTTAAAAATAGTTTATGATATCATCCAGGTAGACTAGGACAGTTGTACTTAAAGCTCATCAAAATCTCTATGTATTTTTGGAAGGTGGCTGGTTTAAGTCCGAATGGCGTCATGTTGGAGTGGTAGGTGTTTCTATCCGGTGCCGTGAAGTTGGAGGATGGTTTGTTTTTTTATTTATTGGTATTTGTTAATAACCGGTAGTTAAGTTGAGCTTGGTGAAGACTTGGGCACTTTCAAAGTCCTTTAGAATCTTCTGGATTTTTGGAAGCGGAGCTGAGTCGGTTTTCATCTTTTTATTTAGTTTTTTTTTATTAACTCTACTTGGATTAATTAGAAAGGGAATGACTGGTATTGGTTGCCAATATTTACAGTTGATTTAACTTTGTCCGTAATTTGCATTGAGGTTTGTTAAATTTGTCCGCTTGCTGGTTGTGTTTTGGGCAGGCAAAGTTGAGTGAAGTTCTGGCTTTCCCACGAATCTATCAGAGTTTTGACCTGGTGTTTATGTTTACAGCAATACGGGGTAGAATGCTTTCTCGCTTTTTTTAGTTTGTTCTTATTTATGTTTGTTGTTGGGGGATTTGCGTTTCTTGGTTTGACCTCTTACTTGTTTCCCGGCTGTGCTAGAGAGTTTGCTGTAGTTTGCGACGGGCCAAGTTGGTTTCGATCTTGATGGCGGTTTCTACTAGTTGCTCAAATTTTTGACAGTGATGATGTCCAGCAACGATTTGAGGTTCTACTATGTGATGTGGATACACTCGGCGATATACAGCGGCCTGGCGTTGTAGGTAACTCTTGAGTGTTTTTTTTTTTGGCTTGTGAATGGAAGTAGTTAGTTGACTGGTCATTCTAGCGAGCTCTACTGGGTCCGCATACTGCTTGGAGTTTTTATATATTGGGAAGGGTTTTTTTGTATTTCAGCTTTCAAAGGTTTTGGATGTTTTTGTTAGTTCTTAAATTAGTGCTTTATGATAAACCGTTTTTTGGGGTGCTGTTTGAAGAATGTTTTTTGAAATGCTGTTTGAAGAATGTTTGAAGATTTTTGTAAGGGTTGCCGCCGAAGCACGGCGGTTTTGGGGGAATACTGTTGACTCTTCTGATAAGTGGTTAAGGCTTTACCAGAACATCTGTCTGCGCCTTTATTAAATGTACTTGAGCGCGCAGGTTTTTTTCTCCTCTTTTTTCTCTTTCTCTTCTTCTTTTTTTTTTATCTAGGTTCTATTTTTTTTCTTCTTTTTGTTTATTTTCCTTTTTTAATTTTTTTTCCATGAGCAAATTCTTTGTGTTTTTGAGTGCTTGGCATAAATGAGCACTGGGTCTAAATGAGTGTGACATCCTGGAGAAAGGTGTAGAGAAGCTTTGGGGTTGTTGTGTTTAGTTTTTTGGTATTATTGAGTGCTGTGATACTGGGGTCAAGGATTCCTAGCTACAATCGGGGGTTGCGCTGTGGAGCGGCGCTTATAGGCTGTATTAGGTCTTTTTAAGTTCAGATCAGCGGGGACGGTTAGTGCTAGGCCTCCGAGCGTGTGCTGTTCTACGTGGTGATGGTTGGCGCTTCTTCGTCAAGGATGAGCGATGTGTGTTGAAATAAAGTTGTTGCTCTAGCCAGTTTATAGCAGGGGTCGTCTTTAGGGGTCCAACTGGGTGCGTATTTCAATTTCAATTAGGTTAAGGATTTGTCTTGTGGAGCTGTTTTGATAACTTGTTGTGACTGACTGACTCTTGGCTTCAATAATGGGTTTTTATATACTTTTCCTTGGTTGTTTATTTGTATTGCCTTTATGTTCGTTGGATGATAGGACAGTCAATGGGTTTTTTTCTTGTTGTACCAGAAGGATGCCGAACAAATAACGTTATTTCTAGCCCAATAACTGTTTCTGACTTCTTAGGCAGGGTGGCTTTTTTATGATATTGTGGAGACATCTTGGCTTAGAATGACGCTATAATGGAAAATGATTAGTAGATGGCCGTCGAACCGCATACGAATTTCCGGTTGAGAAGGGCTATCAACAGCGGAGGAGTTGTGTTATGACATGTTTTTCAGATTAGCTCGTTTCTATACGGTATCTCAATGTCAGATGTAGGGTACGAATCAAAAATTTTTAATTTTAGGAAGTTGTTTTGGAAATTTATATAAGTTCAGTTCTTGGTGAAGATCTATATTATTTGTCTTTATAGTATTAAACAAACATCTTGTTTTTTGCAGTTTTAACTATATTAGTGTACAGTGTTAGAGCACTTAGTCTTGGTAATATATGTTATATTTCTTTATTTTTTGTTGTAAGTTTACTAGCACTTTTGACTACAATTTTTTTTAGTTATTCTTGAAGAAGATTGTACAGGTTGTTATTTTAGTCTACGTTAGCATTCTATTTATCTATCAGCTTAGGTCGATTCATTGTCGGATGTAGGCTTCCTTTATATCCACATATCTTTGTCGGTTTTGTGCTGTTTGTTTCCAATCAAATCCTGCGAATTTCTTTATATTGTTGCACCATCTTATTTGTTTCTTTGCAGTTTTTTATCCAGCCATAGCTACTACTGCTGTATTATGTTGGCTCACTGTTTATCTTTGTATTATGCGTTGTGTTCTGCGAATTGCCGTTAACGCGTTCATTATACATTTTGGTTTTCAAATGTTGTGAGATTTTCTTGCTTTTTAGAATAAAGTTCAACTTTCCGAAGGCTGTCAATTTTACTTTTGTCTTTGTTTTGTTTGGATTTATGCTTTTGATTAGGTTTTTATGTTTATTGACCTGCTTTAGCAAGATATTTTTCAGTGATATTTGCGGTGCATCGGGTTGGTTAGTATCACTTGTGTCTAGTCTGCGTTTATTTCAAGACCTATCGTTAGTGACTTTGTGGCTAGGTCTTCGAGTAACTGTTAGTTTTTTTCTGAATTGGTGAATATACAACTTTAGATGGTGTTCTTTGGTCTTTTTGAGAAGTGTTACGGTTGATAGGTGACCACATATACTAAATCTTTTCCTCAAACCCACTTGATCTCTGGGTTGGGTTGATGTTAGTCATGTTTATATGTGAGCTTTTTGGTAATTATTTTAGAGATTATCTTGTAGGTTGTGGTTAATTTTAATGACAGAACTACTATAAAGAGTGTTTAGATACATGCGCCTACCGCAACGCACGATAACGAAGTTGTTGAAAGGTTCCACGAAGATATACTTCAAGCCATTGATAAGATCAGCTCAAAATATATTTTTATAATTGGGGACTTCAAGGCAAAACTGGGACGAAGGTTGGCATCTACGGACACGGCACCAGAAATGAAAGAGGAAACACTATACAGCTTCCTAGAACAACAAATTTGTTTGCTATGGGTACTTTCTACAGAAAGAACCTTAAAAAAATTGACATAGATGAGTTTATTTAAAAAGAAAACATTGTAAAAAACGTTCTTAAATTACTTTATGACAGGTAGCGATTACAGGCTAGTCAGAGCATAAGCTTGAAAGATCGAAGTGATTCAAGTTTTGTAAGCCAATAATTGATCTGCATACAATAAAAGATATTAAAGAACACTTCAAAAATCTCTATACGACAACTATAAATGAAAATAAAGGCAAAACGACCAAAACCTTAGACAACATAAACAAGTAAAACCAACAGTCATTCACTTACTAGTGAGATTAATGATCTTCTAAAACAATGAAGACTAGCAAGTGACGGTAAACTGCATATCCAATTTTTTGAGACTTTATAAACAATAAAGAAATCTATGAAAGAAAATCTCAGGAAGAAGGAGGAGGAGATTAAAAAAGTTATCAGAAAAAATAAAAACATGAAGGTCCTTCAGTCATTTTTAGGCAGACCAAAATTGTTTGCTATTAACAACGGCAATGGCCAAGAAATTGAACATTTTACAAATCAATATACGATTCAAAAATTAAACTGCCAGCTGGTACAATTCTAAAAATAAAACAAAAAACCTTAAATGTGGATTTAGAAGTACTACTATAAACCAACGAACAAAAAATTGTAGCTGCGCTCAGGAAAGCAAAAACCAATAAAGCTGCTGGAAATGACGGCAGTAAAAGCGTACAGTACCCGAAGGGAACTTCGTCGGCAAATTTAGGCTCGGGACAAGAAACGAACGAGGGGGCAGATTTGTGGATTTCTGCACAGTAAACGACTTAATCATCACAAACACATTCTACAATGTGCCCAAACACCTTGTATACGTGGATGGTTCCTGCTGACTCCGATACCAACATAATCCGAAACCAAATCGATTACATCACAATATCAAACAGGCATAAGAACGTAATAAAATCAGTTAAAACGTTCCCAGGGGCAGACATGAACTCAGACCACAACCTCCTAGTGGCCCAAATCCGTGTCCGACTGAAAATAACGCCGAAAACCACAAAGAAACAAAATATTGACCTGGAGCAGCTTAAAGACCCTGACACAAGACAAGATATAGAGAGAGACTAGAGAAAGAAGACAGACAGAACAGACTAACTACTGCGATTAAAGAGGAGTGGGAAAATTTCAAACAACGGTGAACAAGATAAAAGAAGAAACAAAGAGAGAGAGAGCAAATACACCACCAAAAAAAGAAAGTGGATGAAGACCGAGATAATGGATCTCATGGAGGAAAGAAGACAACATAAAAACCGAAACCGGAACAAATACAAACAGATAAACAGTGAAATTAGAAGCAAAATAAGACTCGCCAAAGCAGAATGGTTCTTCCATGAATGTGCAGAAATAGAAGATTACGACCTTACACAAAAAAGTCAAAGAAGCAGCAGGCTTCAAACAGAACAGAGGTCAGGACAAACTTAGAGATTGCAATGGAAAACTGATTATGGACATCGAAGGCAGACTGACCCGATGGAAAGAATACGTAGAAGAACTGTTTGCGGACACACGCACAGCACCACCACCAGACATGCAAAATATTTCGACTGGCCCTCCAACAACTAAAGAGGAGGTGGAGAGAGCAATCAAGAACACGAAGAACAGGAAAGCCACAGGACCAGATGAAATTCCCACAGAAATACTAAAAGTGCTCCAGACTAGAGGCATTGCAATTCTAACACAGTTGTTTAATGCAGTATACGATACAGGCTAAATTCCAAATGACTGGCTCAAATCTACTTTTGTAGTAATACCAAAAAAGAATAAAGCAGAGGAATGTAGCGACCACCGTACAATTAGTCTAATGAGCCACGACTTAAAGATCTTCTTACATATAATACATCAAAGAATATACAGAAAAATAGAAGAACACATAGAAAATATTTCTATGCTTTATTGACCTGGAAAAGGCGTTTGACAAGCTACAACACAACAAAATGCTAGAAATATTAAGAAACACTGGAATAGACAACAAAGACCTTCGTTTCATCTCAAAACTTTACTGGCAACAAACTGCGAACGTCAGAATTGGAGACAGACTTACAGAAGCAGTTGACATACAAAGAGGAGTTAGACAAGGATGCGTCCTATTTCCGCTAATATTCAACATCTATACAGAGCAAATAATCAAAGAAGCTCTTGAAGGGAGAAGTGAAGAAGACCTATCGATAAATGGAATTCCAGTAAATAACCTGTGATATGCAGATGATACAGTACTTATTGCAGAGAGTATAGAAGCAATACAGGAAATGTACATGTAGGTACATGTAGTATGCGGAAAGTGCGGTATGAAACTGAATATAAAAAAGACGAAGTACATGATTGTAAGTAAGGATCCAGTAGGCAACCATAATATCCAGGTCGATGGCGTTCCTCTTGAATACACTAATAAGATAAAATACCTCGGATGCACCCTGAGTGATGACTGGGACCACTCAACGGAAATCCGATGCCGCATTGAACAAGGGCAGCATTTACACGTAAGAAGAAAGTATTATGTGGGAAAGATCTGAACCTAGCACTACGAATAAGAATGCTTAGATGTTATGTGTTCTCAGTCCTTATGTATGGAGTGGAGCCATGGACTCTAACTGAAGCAAACCTTAAAAGAATAGAGGCCTTCGAGATGTTGTCCTACAGGAGGATACTCCGCATCAGCTGGACGCAGCACGTTACAAATAACACGATTATGGAAGCACTTAAGAATGAAACCGAACTAGTACGAATCGAAAAGACCAGAAAGCTTGCATATTTTGCACACGAAATGAGACACCCAGAGACATACAATATTTTACATATAATCATGCAGGAAAAGATCAAGGGAAAGCGTGGTGTTGGAAGACGGAGAACATCCTGGCTAAAGAACCTCTGACAGTGATTTGGACTAACAACAGAGTTGCTGTTCAGAGCAGCGGTCAATAGAGTGATGATAGCCAACGTTTGCTAAGCGGATAGGGCACTCGAAGAAGAAGAAAAACGTTGGCATTAGCATGCTTAAATTTTCTTTTTGGCTTTTTATCTATTGCTCTATCTAGGACTGCTGGATATTGACAGTTTTCCGTTTTTTGGTATCTCTTTATTAAGCTTTATGAGGAGTAGAGGTTTGAGTATATACTTTTTTTTTTAGTTGACTATTTTTTGCTGTGCAAACGCAAGAAATATTGGCGGCTATTGGCGAATTTTCTAAACTCAAGATACAAAAATAGTATATAGTGTACCAAGGGCCGAAAATAGGCTCTAGCAGCTCGCCGCTTTTAGCAGCATGAACGAGCGAAGCGAGTGAGGGCTGCTAAAGCGAAGGGCTGCTAAAGTCTTTTGGCACAAGTTACACTCAATATTTTTTTGCATGTCTCAATTAAAAACATTATTTTCAATGTTAATTATAATTTGTCAGATTGTAAGGTATGGCGTCTACATATGAAATTGTAATTCACAGCCAATCAAATACCGCGATAAGCCGAAAAGGCCAATGGGCATATGTGGGCCGAAAATGATGCTTTTGGTAAAGGCAGGCGAAAAATTTTGTTTTGGATTTGTTGCGTCTTAGGAGATAAATAACTTTTTTTTTTAATTCTGCAATTACTTATTTAGATTGTCTTAAGCTGATATTTCTGCGGAGGGTTGAATAAAAATACATAATTTGAATGTACTACGCATTATGGGAAAAGCACATTTTTTTTTTTTAACGTGAAGGTTAGGTTTCTTGAATTTTTTCTTAAGTAGAAAAACTGTTTGCTTTATCTTATTTAACCGTCTAATTGATTGAACTCTGTTGTTGGATTTAACAATAAAAAATGATGCCGCTTTACGGCTGAAAGTTCAGGAGACTCTTAAGAGACTTTGTAGGCGGTGTTATTACAAAGATGGATTTGCGTGTAAGAAATGCAAATTCTCATGGTTGATGAAGTGAAATATTTTACTGCGTTTGACTTACTTAAAGGAGCTACGATTCAATTCTGCATTTTTTTTGTCAGAAAAATGCGCTTGCCACTTTCCAAAAATGGTGAAGACAATAGAAAATTTTGAGTTACTTGATACAAAATACGTTGGTATTTATCGATTAGCACAGTTGATACCTAAATTAAGCCCTAGAAAAATTGCAGGAATACAGTATTAAATTTAGTGTGCAAAAATGGAACTAAGTGTCGGTGGCAACCAATTACCGGCGAGGAAAACAAATTTTTGTATCCTCGCTATCAGAAATAACTCCAAAGTTTTATTGAGGTTTACACTTACTTATTGAAATATGTTCTTTGAATTGGCTACGTAGCTCCTCTAGTGAAGTTAAGGTAACAAAAACATTTTTTCATTTGCCTAACTAATGAAACTACTCCAATTCTATTGACCGAAGTCTGCCCCAGACGAACGTCATCAGTTTTGGCTTGCACCTTTATCAGGAAGAGAACGTACAAGTATGTGTTGTTGCGTTGTTGCGAACTTGAGTTTTTTCCCAGTCATTATTAAAGTTATTACTGTGTTTTTGTATATCCGGTGAGTTTTAAAAAAATATGATTATGTCGGGAATTTTGACACATTTATGTACGTGGATTATTTTTTTAAAATAGATATGATATACGGAACGGTGATTTTGAAAGTTGTTTTATAGGTTGGTGGGGCGAGTTTCTGCTTCTTGTGAACCGCTAGTTTTTGAAAGTACTGTTGACATTTTTTTGATATGTTTTAGTATTGCAAGGATTTTGAGATTCTGGCAGATGGGCTTGTTGCGGATATGTCTTATGGAACTATTGCAAAGTAAAGCTTTGGAAGGCTTTGGTGTCACATACTGGCGACGCGATCGTGAGTTTCGGACGAGTTATAGCGGTAGCGTTAAATTCCGCATCTACAGTTTATTCCTAAGTAACATTTTGCTATTAAGTTTGAATACAGTATTTGGCCATTTTAACTATAGCGATACGATAATTGATTGCACGTGAGGTTTGAACGTCAGTCTCTTGTCAAAGGTGAGTCCGAGTGATTTTGCGGAGTCAGTTCACATAATTGGGATTTTGTCTAGGTAGACATGCCGTGAATACTTCAACTTCCTAGTCCTAGTGGGTTTTTCAGAATGTTTACTCTGGGTTACTTTGATCTTTGTATAAGTGCAGTGTTGATGTCGTACTAGACTGTTTTGACTCTGTTTACGACAGATGGCGTAGACTCTTGCGCGGCCTCTATATATGTCCGTTAATTTGACTGTTAAGTAGCGGTTCCGCAAGTATGATGGAATTAGTCTTTAGTCTAAAGGTCTTATCAATATTGTCAGTCATTTGATTTAGCTGGTGTACAGCTGTTTCCGCCAGAAACTATGATGGTGGTTAATTATCAGCTTGCATGTAGTCTTGGATTAAGTCTATTATGACACATTATATGACATTGCTTAAGGTTTAAAGTAAACTAATAACGAACGATAGTTTTGAAGAATTTGTCTACCCTTGTCTGCGTAATATTACGTTTGTAAGACCTGTACGGGTGTTGTCTGGTTGCAAGGTGTCTTGGTGATTTATCACATTAGATTTTTATTTTTAGTTTCTTTTAACTTGCGTTATTATGCGCTATTAAGGCTTTTTTTACTTAGCGGGTAGGCCGGTTTATGGGTTTGCGGTAATCCGGATAGCGCGTCTTGATTTATATTAGTTGTGAATAAGTACCAAGCCTCTTTAGAGTACGATTTTCTTTGACTGGGACTCACAGCAAGACAGTAGTATGGTTGAATAAAGTGTTTGTCGCTAAGCCAATTTACTCACTGATTGCTGCTGTGCCATGACAAACTATCTCATGGCCGCTACCTTTGGGCTCTACGAAATAGAAACTATGGGGAAAACTTTTTACAAGAAGGTGTTTGCCAAAACTTTTAGTCACTATGCCAAGTACACGTTCTTTTGCAAAAACGTTGGCGTATTTTTAACTCAAATTAAATTTTTAGTTAATACTTATAATAAAAACAGACCTCCGATGATTTTTGATTAGCGTCACTTAACAAATTGTTATAAAATGAATTTTAGTGCGGCAATTAGATTTCTTGGGCGACTTTTTACGTTTTTTTTTCTTGTTTCCTACTGATGTTTTACTTCTTATCATGTTGTAAGTGAAAATGGGTTCTTACAAACAATAACAAAATTGTTGTTGTTAGCAACGGATTTTTGTACTTTTTTTAATTAATTTTATTCAATATGAGCTTAATAAATTTGTTATGCATTAAGTAAGTAGTTGGCCTACTTTCTGCTTTAACTTAGTTTTCTGCGCAGTTTTGACGAATTTATAATTTGGATGATTGACTGTCTAGACATTTATTATTCTTACCTTTTTGTATTTACTGCTACTTAGATATGTGTTACAGATGGCCTGAATAACGATTAGAGAATTCTGGTCTCAGAATTTGACTTTTTGCTGACGGTTGCAATCAGTTTGGAGCTGCGCATATACATTTAACTGGCTTCTTATATTTATTACAACATTTTATCTATTTTAAATCAATTTAATTACTATAGAAATGAAGTTAGACTTTTTAGAATTTAGAATATGTACGAAATAGTTGAAAGGTATTAATGGATACAGTAGATGTCAGATGTTATAAGATTCTATTAAATATTTCCAGTTAATAAATTTATAACTTAATGTTTATTAAATCCCTAACAGCAGAATGCCATAATCCAACAAACTTTCCCCGATTATCTTTAACGATCACATAATCGAGTCATTAGCCTTATCCTTAAAGTTAGAATGCACATGTATAATATGTCTCATTAATTATGAAAATTCAATTTTCCACACTGTATAAAGACCCACTTGTGCATTTTTAATCTTTCCCCGAGAGCCGCGGTAATTCTCCCGTAAATCCTGTGTTAACTTAATATAATGCCCGCACTCCTTACAACTAAGTAATGATCACGTGAAATTATGCAGCCCTGTTTGTTTCAGGATACGAGGATAGCTTAATATCCTGCCCCTTCGATGGAACTTTAGAAAACGCATGCAAATGCCCAAGGACGCAAAAGCCGGTCCCCTTTAATGGTGAGTAACTCCTTTCATTGACTTGGCTTTAATTAAAAAATATATAAGAAAGGATGCTTATATTTATTTTCTCATCACAGATTCCATCGGCATTTCAAGTAGGGTATTCTTGACTAACAATTCTTTGGATATCAATCAGCCTAATATCAAGGAAATATTAGAAACTCAAGTAAGTACATACATAATTAATTACTAATAGCTTGTGAAAATTATGAATAATTAATATAATCATTTAAAATAATGAAGTAGTAATTAAAAAAAAACTTGTGATCTGCATATTATATTTTTTCTCTCTACACATTTCCACGCTGATATATTTTTATGAAGTCATGAAACCGTGAAATAAAGAGCTGTAACGAGTTGGTATATATAGCAACGTATCACCCATACTTAGTAGTAGTATGCATCCGATTTGAAAAAAATATCCCGGAATTATTTGTTCCGCTGCATGGATATGTGTCAATGTAATTCCCGGCGTTGTGGTGTAATGACTAATGAGCAAAAAATGGAGAGTCGTTTTATCAATTTATTTCGAGCTTTCCAGCTCTGCATATTTTCAACGCGAATTCAACAGTGCTGAGTAACAAAGAATGTGCTGGTGTTTAATTTTGTGGAATTCAGATTTTGTATATTTTAACGATGAAACTTGTATGGATTTTACATTTCATACATTTTAATTGACGTACTGAATAATTATATAAAAAGGCAAAACAAATATTTAAAAGATAGGAATTTTTGTAAATAAAAATTTATAAATATTAGTTTGAAATTTTAGGGAGATAATATTACTTACAACTTAGAATTAAAAATCATATATTGTTATACTTAAATTACTTTTAAGTCTATGTGTTAAAGAAGAGATGTCATAGTTTTTAATTTAATGGAATCAGAAAACATTATTCTTATAATATTTTAATGGTTTACGGTGAAATCACTGTTGTAAACCTAATTAATTCTTAGTCCAAAAGTTACACTTGGACTAAGGATAAAGTACCTTTATAACAGACTTCTTTGAATCATCGTAGAGCCTTTATAAACAGAAAACATTGCGTGAAAAACATCAGACGAAGAAATTATTGCTGATTGGTTAAAATAAAACCTATGAGAATACAACAAAACTCGACCAAGCTTTCTTGATTTCAATTAAACCTACTCCAGTCAATTTTACTTTGACACAATCGAAGTTAGGTAATGAAACGATTTTTTAGACGTTTTTTTCAAAAACTACACTCTGAAGTTTACTCTTTTAGGGCAAATTTATAGAAAGATTTGAAGAACTTGACAGGTCCGATCGAGAATCACACTTTTGCATGAAGCGGTTTGTGCAAAGATTCTGACAAAAGGACAGTAGTGTATCAATTGAGCTAAAAAAACAGAAAAGAAGCAAGAGGAGCTATGAGAGCAAGTTCGTTAAGGATCTGCACGGCCTACAGGACGGTGTTGCAGGAGGCACTAGAACTATTTGCGGCGAAACTACCCGCAGATTTGATGGTGGAAAAAAGATTAGGTTTAAAGAAAATGGTAAATGAAAGAACCAGTAAGCAAGAAGCGAGAGAGAATATGATGGAAAGATTGCAAACACAGTGGAAAGAAGGAGAAAAGGGAGAATGGACAAGGGAACTAATACCAGAAATAAAAGAATGGGTAGAGAAAAAACCGGAGACGTGTTACTATACAACACAACTACTTACTGAACATGGATCCTTTGGAAAGTACTTACAAAAAATAAATTAGATGGTGAAAGAGATAAAATGTATATTTGTCAAGAAGACACGCATGACGACGCAGAACATACACTAGTAGAGTGCGAAGCGTGGGAGGAAGATAGGAAAACACTAGAAAAGGTATTTGAAAACAAAATAGACAAATGTACATTAAAATATGCCTGAGTGACGAAAACAAATGGAGAGCACTAAGAAACTATGCAACGACAGTACTGAAGAAAACAAAATGAAAGAAAACTCATAAATTAAAAGTCATAGAAGACAAAGAAAGGAGGAGAAGCTAAATGGAAGCAAAGGAATATGGAAAAAAGTAATAAGGAGGAGAGAAACAAAGAAGCTCAAAACAACTCTGCTTGCCAAGCAACGGAAAGTGAACAGAGAGACAAGAGAAGAACATATACTGAATCATTAGGACTAACAGAAATTGCAGAAATAAGGAGGAAAAGGAGAGATCTGATCAAGGAGAACAAGTTGACGGAGTTGACTAAACAATTTCCAAACGGAAGATACGCAACGTCGAGGTTGACCGAAAATACAACTTTTGAAATGGTCAGAGTATATCTGGCAACTAGGGGACACGAAGAACTAATCCTAAATGGAGATTTAAGAATGTTACTAGAATTTAAATTGGCAAATGTAGGACTTCCAAAGGGGATGCACTTAATGGAACTGCACGAAATATTTTCGAAAGAAAGAGGATACGACGAGGAAGAAGTTCATGAAGATATAAAAACTAAGAACTACTTAAGAACAGTGCAAATATTTAGGCTGAATAACACAAGAATGGGAGAACGGAGAGGAGAATGCCAGTGTAGGAAGTAGGGCAGAAAAATAGGGTATAGGGTGAGATGGGCCGGGGACAGCATGTGTTGCCGCAGCGGACTGCGTGAATTCCGCGACGCCAAAACCAGCCCACCTCAAACTAGTATCACTTTAGATACAATGACTAGGACAAATTAACAGCAGGACTTACGGAGAGAAGAAAACCGAAAGGTATTGCCATGCGTTAGTTATTCTCAAGGACCACTTGTTGAGGCCAACACCTCACTACGTTTTAAAAAAAATAAATAAATAAATCCTACCCGCCCGAGTGGATTTTTTTTTTTTCATTTTGGACATATTATTGAGTTTTGCCATTTGTACTCTTTTATTTTATGAAAGATGAAATTTTTTTTTTATTATATTAGTTTCACAATTGGGATTTAATTAAAAAAAAAAATCATTGATTGGTTTTCAAGATATTGCAATTAATATCTCAAATTATTTTCTTTTTTGGTATAAAAAAGTAATTTTTCTTATTATTAAAATAGTCTCAAAATTGAGATTAATTTATATAAAATCATTGATTGGATTGCGAGATATTGCAATTAGTATCTTTAAACAATTTTTTTATTTACTAAATTAGTCTTAAAATTGGGATTAAATATAATTACACAAAAATTGGATGTATAAAACTTATTCATATTTTCAAAATATTTGGTACATTATGTGGTTCAAAAATTCCCAAAAGCACAAAATATTCTAATGATTGGTTCCCGCGATACTGCAATTGGTATAACAAAGTGATTTTTCTTTTTATTAAAATAGTCTCAAAATTGGTATAAAATTTTACAAAAATTGGACGTATTGATATTATTAATATTTTAAAAATATTCAAGTCCATTAAATGGTCCCAATATTCCCAAATTACAAAAAAGATATGTCAATTGGTATTGCGAAATAATTTTCTTTTTTATTAAAATAGTCGTAAAATTTGGACAAAATTTTACAAAAAATTGACATAAAATTTATTCATATTGATTGGTTCTAAAGATGTCAGTTAGTATCAAGAAGTAATTACTTTGCGCTTTGTTGCTTTTGTTTTACGAGAAGTTAAATTTTTCGGAAAAACTTTTGGAGCAAGAAATAGAAGTCACTACGAGTTTGATATTGTAAGAGTTTTGGCCGGAATTTAGACGAGACTCTTGCGCATTGATGTACAAATATAAAATCTTATTTGATTGAGTGTTAACAACCAATTTTTTTCATTTTTGTAATATTTTTATATTGATTTTCATCGTTTTATTTTTCATAATTTTAACACGTTTGGTCTGATTCAATGGATAAAGAACAAACAACAATTGAGTTTGTTTTGATTTAGGATTTGGATTTGCGGAGCGAATTTACTTCTGGGACTTGAGTTTTGTCTAAAAACTGTTTTGTGCTTAGAATAGTGGGAGATATTTGATTGAAGCGACAGTTCGAACTGCTGGCAAGTTTCCTAAACTGCATGTGTGAAGTTGAATAGATTTTTTTTAAACAAATCTAACTGTTGACTCTAAGCTACATAACTGCACTAGCGATCATTATTTTATCTAATATAATACGCAAAGATGCAGCATCTAAAAGTATTGGCTACACGTTTACGTGCGATTTTAATGATCCAAAAAAATTAAATCTTTATTTTTTTAACCATTTTAAAAGTATTATACAAACGTAATCAAACTGCTAACCTAGCCTTTCTTAAACATTTTTACGACGTAACATTTACTGAATTTAATAACATGTTATAATGTTTTTAGTGTGCGGTTCTGGTCAGCTTTGCTCTAGTCAGCTTTAATATAACTTGATAAGTGCTTGAAAGGTTTTAGTGGGCCGATGCAATTTAAGTCTATGGCTGCTGACCCGTGGGGTTGGAAGCTATTTTTTTACTAAAAATGAGCCGATCCTCTTTTTTTAGAAAGGAGCTTTGGGGTGTAAATCTTTTTTTCAGGGCAACAATTAAATCTTACCGTGTGGTTGTTGTGAGATTGACGAAATAGCTATTGTGGTGGGCATGGATTGCGATGGTTGCTAAATAACTGTTGATTTTCTACAGCCTATATTGGCTTTGATCTGTAATGACGTCGTTCATCTAATAGAATTGCTGTTGCGGCCAAGAAAAACTTGAAATATTAAGTGAAAAAAAAATAGAATGTATGGGGTTACGCTGCAGAGATAGTATCCTTTATATATATATATATAATAGAAGTCACATCAAGTGTCAAAAACAGGAGATGGCTAACGATAACTGGTTTTTGCGGGGTACTCAGTTCTCACTTATGGCTTTAAGTTGCCACACTCCGGTAAGCTGTATTGACTTACAGGCCAAACTAAGTGAGGGTAGCTAGATATGGCGAACCAGCGTTAAGAACATGGAAAAAACGTACTACACAGTTATTACCGGAAATTTTAACGCCAAAATAGACAAAAAACATTTACAGGATACCGAATACGTAGGTAATTTTGGCCTGGGGACAAGGAACGAAAGATGAGAAACATTAACTACCTCAACACCGAAAAACTAATATGTCTAAACACATTCTTTAAAAAACAAAACCAAAGAAGATGGACCTGGAAGAGCCAGACAAAAAATGAAATAGATTTCATTCTTTTTAACAATAAAACCATTTGCAAAGATATCTCTGTGTTAAACAAATTCAGCACAGGAAGTGATCACAGACTGGTCCGCGGAAAGATTCCCATAAACACAAAAATTGAAAAAAGTTGGTAAGCATAAAGAAATTTCCAACAGCCGAGTTTCTGACCCTCAACAAAAACGAATACGAAAACGAAATTAAAAAAAAAATGAAACTACCAGAAAGTCCACAAGAAATGAATGTAGATGATATTACAACAAGCATAACAGAAGACATTCAAACAGTCACAAAGAAGATCTGTAGCAAGATAAGAAACGGAAAAAAAAACAGTCATCAGTGGAAACAAAACGACTAATAAAGGAGAGAAGAGAAACCTGTCGTGACTCACCCAATTACAACACTATAAATAAAAAGGAAAAAAGATGATATCAGAGCTCATAAAACCCAAAAAATTATCGAAACTATAGAGGCGAACAAAAACATGAGAGTACTTAAATTAAAGCTCTCCAATGGAAAACAAGATATTGTTAAACTAAAAGATCTACACGGCAATATTCTTACTAATAATACAGACATCGACGCGAAAGTTCAAAGATTCTACGCCAGCCTATACACATCATCCATACCAAACCCAACGACATCTTCACAAACTATTACAAATGTAGGATCGGAAGAACGGCCAGAAATAACGACAGTTGAAATTACACATGCATTAAAACAAATGAAGAACCGGAAGACCCTACGAGAGGACTAGATAACATCAGAAATGCTAAAAGCGGGAGGCGGAAACTTACTAGAAGCTTTGCGGATACTAACAAATAAAAGCTAGGTTACTATCCAAAAAAGGAGACACCACAAACATAGAAAACTACCGTCCAATAAGCTTGTTATCACACCTATATAAGCTTATGATGTGAATTATTACAAAACGACTCACAAAGAAACTAGATTTCTACCAACCAGTGGAGCAGGCAGGTTTTTGGAAAGGTTTTGGCAAAGCAGACCACCTATGAATAATCCGAACACTTATTGAGAAGACAACAGAATACAATATCCCAATACATATAGCGTTTATAGACTGCTACAAAGCGTTCGACAGTGTCGGGACTTGGGCTTTTCTGTCGGCAATGATCGACGCAAGAATTGACTCGAGATATACCGCTCTAATGGAAGACATCTACAAAGAGGTCACTTTTCACGTACAAATAAAAGATGACGGGAAAAATAAATCTCAACAAAGGGGTACGGAAAGGGGACCCGATCTCCCCCAAATTTCTGACATAATTCTAACAAACACCAACTTTGAAGAGTTAAAAACTATGGTAGAAGAACTAAACAACTTGTCCTAGCAAATAGGGTTACAAATGAATCTAAAGAAAACAAAAATTATAACTAGTAGCTTTTAGGAAATGTCGATGGATAGCACCATAATAGAAAAAGTAGAGCAATGTACATATCTGGGGCATACAATTAAAATTGGCAAAGGAAATCAAAATGTCGAATTCAAACGCAGAATCCAACAGAGGCGACCCCTTTGGACAGCTCAGCCATATTCCAAAAAATGGAGACGTCTCAATATACCTAAAACGTAAGGTCTACAACAGTTTCATCTTCCTCGTTGCCACCTATGGCCTGGGAACAGTAAACGACGGAGAAGCATGGAAAAGAATGAATGTGGCCTATAAGAGGCTAATAAGAAGAAGAAGAAGATTACGTGACACGACTTTTTATTGCAGCATAAAAAGTGTAAAGATCAAACATCAATGACTATTGAGTGACTTCCAACGTTTCAATGTCTCCAACGAGCTACAACTGTTATACAGCTTCCGCTATATCATTGTCATTTATGCCGTAGATCACTTCTCGACTTTTGCACAACCTCATTCAAACCTTATGGAACAATTACTGCTATACTTTTTACTATGCTAACTGACTTTATGATGACGGCACTGCATCTTTTACCGTAGGTCACTTCTTGAACTTTGGAAAAATACTTACTACATAGACTACTACCCAAGTCAAAATTTTCCTCCACTAATGACACGACGCGTATACTTACCTTACCAGGTAGTACTAACTCTTGCATTTTATAGGCGCAACCTATACGATTGTACGACTGACATGCGTTTTCAAATTCTAGAGAACAACGTCACTTATGCACATAATTGCATTCGGTAAACACTGAGAAGCCGCTCACTTCTGTTAGTTTGTTACTGAAAGACATACTGTTATTTGTAACCCCAGAGAAAGAAAATACATCTACATACCAATTTGAAAACTATGGATTCATACCACGCCAGTTTTTTTTACAACCATTGACTTTTCTTACGCTTACTATGGTAGACAGGAACCGGTAACAATTCTCCAGTTTTTCCTGTCGATTCCCTGAGCTCAAAGCAACGCGTAGACAGAAACTTTGTTTTTTAAAACTTACACCACTATCTAAGATCTACTCCGACAACAACTCATTCTATTTCTAAAATAGAACAAGGTTGACTGCGTTTTCTTTTGATATTGTCTTCCTAACTCTGCAACAAAAAGCCGGTAACTAATGGCGCCCAATGTTGGTCATGGATATATACCGGCAAAACCTGCAGATAATTTATCGACGATGCATAGCATTTTACTTTAGTTTTTTTTTTTATTAAAGATTTGGTTCATATTAATTTTAATCATTTTTGCTTTCTACTTTCTGTGGAACATAGTTTGAGAAACTTTGCTCTAATTTAACTTAACTTTAGATTAGCTTACTTTTGCCAGTCTAAGCCTGGCAATACTAGGTTATAATATATATCATTTTATTTAACTGAAAGTAATGTTTGACTGGGTTTAATAATGTCATGTTAGGTCTGGTTAGATCATGCAAGTTTAAGTCAGGTCAACTTAACTTTTTTAGGAAATAAAGATTAGATTAGTTCAGACGTGTTTGATTATTACCGGCTAACAATTCTTTTGCATACGGGCAATAAAGTGGAATTATCTTACGGTATTACTTAAAACTTTAGTTTGTAGTTACTTTTTACGTAATATTCAGGACAGCATTCAATACTGCAGGCAACATTATTACAGACACTTTAAAACAACAGCTTCTAGACTTTACTGGATGAATTTTTTATTGCTTTTTTATTCTAAATTTTTTTTTGGAGGTAATACGTATCAGTGGCTGGTAAGCATCTGAGAAAGATCGTGTACGCATTCTTTGTGTTTTCTATCTATTCAGCTGCTTAATTTTGATATGAGCTTATGCGGTATTTCTTTTACTTTAGTCACGTTCCGATAGTTTTGTTTTGGCGGCGATTTCTTGGGTTAGTCCTTTTACAATGACTTTCCGAAATCTGGTTTGTCTCTCCACTAATAGAGGTATTGTAGATGGAAGCACTTTGGACACTATTTGTACTGCAGGTGCGGTATGCCCGTGTTTTTCTAGTCTAAAAAGGGGTTGTTTGTATACCTGCCTCATTTGCTCATATTGATGCACTACCACAATTATCAGAAGACCTTAGCATCAGTCATCTCCGCTAAGTTTGCATTTGCTTTGTTTTTTTAGTTGCTTGCATTTGTCAACTGTGTTACTGGTTATGCTTTATAATGACTTATACGATGTGGGAATATTATTTGTTTGTGGGGTGACATTCTGGAGCAATACTGCCGTGTATGTACTACATGCGCATGCTAAGTGCAAAATCACATTTTACGATGTACGTCAGTGAAAAAGAATGATCCAGGTTTATGCTCTTATCTGGTTTTGACATTGTATAGTTCAAATAAGAGTTGTTTGGTTAAAGATTTATATTTTGACACTTTTGTCTAATCTTGTCAAACAGATTTTTCAGTCTTTCTATTTTGATTAGAAAGTATGTCGTATGTCACTTCTTGAACTTTGGGGAAATAAACTCACCTAAGAATAGAAAGCTGACGGCGGCTGCGGCTTAATCAGGTATTAATAACTTCTACAGTCTATAAGTGTAACTTATACAACTACCGTGCGTTTTCAAACTTTGAAGAATAACGTTACTTACTTCTGTTAGTTTGTTAGTGGAAGACATACTAACGTTTCTAGTCCAAGAGAAACAAAATACATCTGCATACTAGTTGGGACACTATGGATCACTTACCACACTCGTATACATATTGACAAGAGTGATGCTACATCAGTCTCTTTACAAACACCGATTTATGGACTCTCACTGTGGATGACTCTAACAATTTTTTAGTTTTTTCAGTCAAGTCTCAAAGTAATGTATATTCACGGATTTCAGGAAACAGTAAAAACAATTTTACACCTTTTTTCTGTTAGCATCTTACGTCTTTCAATTGAAATGTTTTGAAATTGCAAAACAGATTGTTAATTTGAGGTCATAAATGAAACAAAAAACAAACAAACTACTTTTTTAAAGCTAACTTTTGCACATCTTTAGTCACCTCGAGATAGCAAAAACAAGTAGATTAATAATCACCAAAACAAATGTTTCTCTTTATTACTATTTGATAGAAGTGCAAAGATGCAAGGGGTAGGATGCGTCTAAAAAAAGCATATCTTTTTCAAATGTCAACTTTTTTTTATGTGGTATAACCTGTTACTACTAACAAGGAGTTCTGAGGAACTTTTAGGATAATAAGTAACGTTTTTAGTGCCAACAAGCGAGTAAAAAGTAAGACCATCTTTTTGGTCGAGGGGAAAATATTACCCCTAAAAACGGATGAATTTTTTGGAATCAACGGTATAAATGGGGAAAACCAGGGAAAACCACCCCATTAAAGATGTCATGGTATCTCAAGAACAAGTGCCTAGGAAAAAAACACGAATTCTTTTAAAACAAACATATGTATCAGAGATAAAACAGTTGTAACCAAATTCAAAAAATATAAGAAGATCCGTGGATACAAAAATACGAGTACAATCAATAAATGAATAATGTTTAGTATATAATAATGTTTAGTACTCTTAGTAAAAGTACGAAAATCGATGCTTCAACTAATCAAATTTTGTTATTACCTACCGGACCTGTCAAGAGTGTCGTTAGCTACCTGCTTATGCCGTAAAGATGAACATACTGGTTTTATTGCTAAGCTGCTTAAGATTTGTGTATGGTGTTGTTTGTTAGTAGGTATTCTAGTTTTCAGAATGCTCCCCATGACAGTTGTATTTGTTTTGATATTTCTATTGATCGGTTTTCCTTTTGCAACACTATTATGTGGCACAGGTTGGATTTGGTAACATTTTCAATCACAATATTGTTTATGAGTACAAGTGGGTTCTTGGGGTTCACTATTTTTGTGTTGGTGTAGTTCATTTTTAACCCTATCGTTTCCGATGCATTTCAGTGAGTTGGTCTAGGTCTTCTGATACCAGTATGATGTCGTCTGCTAAACGTAAGTGGCTCAGGTATGCTCCATCAATTTTGATTCTTTTGTTCTCTTATTCGATTTTTTTGGAAATATCTTCTAGTCCACTTGTAAACAATTTTGTCTCCTTGCTTTACTGCTTGTTTCACTTTAATGGTGTTGGTCAAGTCTCCTTCATTAATTCTTACGTGTGATAGGGCGTTTGTGTATATATGTTTGATGATCACCTGGAGTTAATTCGTGCATTTTCCATCCAAGTTTCAACTATGTCGAAGGCATTGTGGAAATCGATAATCGGCTATATGGATAAGTACGTTGTATTCTGTGGTTTTTTCAATAAGATTTCGAATTGTTTGTAGACGATCGGTTGTGCTGAATTTTTTTCGGAATCCGGCTTGTTCTACCGGTTGATACTTGTCAAATTTAGTTGTTAGTCGGTTGGTTATTAACTTTGTGAAGAGTTAATAGACGTGGGATAGTAGACTGATCGGTCTGTAGTTTTCTATGTTGGTTGTGTCTCCTTTCTTGAATATTAGTAAAGGGTGGTCTATCTAGTGGTACCTTTTTAATCATTTTTTATTTTGACAGTGACAGTTCTTTCTCGTCGGAAATCTTGACAGAAAGTCAGTATCATATTTCCGGGGAACGAAATGAATTGCTTTACGCTTGAACAACGATGGGAAATATTGCAAACTTATTTCCAAAGTCAATGTTGTATATTCCAAACAGTGCGTTTATTGAAAAGAAGTTTTGGATGAAATGAGGCCCTTACTGCGCGTGCTGTACACAAGCTTGTGCAAAAAGTTGGTGAGACTGGCATGCTAGTCTCCAACACAGACTGTTCTCGTTGTCGTACGCTGCGCACTGACGACAATGTGGTTGCCGTAGCCGAGAGTGTGCGACTTAGTCCTGGACGACTCTCCATCGATCTCAACAACTCAACATTTCATGCACCAACCTGATGCGAGTTTTGCACAAAGGTGCGGATTTTGGAGCGGTGGCATTATTGGCTCATTTTTCTTTGAAAATGCTGCTGGAAACGCCATTTTGGTCAACGGTGAGCGCTACAGAGGCATGACAAACGATTTTTTGTGGCCGGAAATTGAAGACATATACTTGGACAATTTTTGGTTTCTGCAGGATGGCGCGCCATGCCACACCACACAGTTTGGTAATTATGTTATCAGCCGTCTCGGCGATGCCAATTGGCCACCTCGAAGCTGCGATTTACCGCCGTTAGACTTTTTTGGTGGGGTGCCGTGAAGGACCGATGTTATGCGAACAATCTATTAACGATACAGGCCTTTAAGGCAAATATTGAACAAGCCATTTGTGAGATAGAGTCAGAAACCGTCACAAAGGTTTTAGAAAGCTGGGTTAACAGGATGCGCTACTGCAAAGTCAGCCGAGGTAGCCACATGAATGAATCAATAATATACCGAAAAAAAATTGTTTTTGTTCATTTTTTTGAATTTTTGAAAAGGGATCACTAAATGGACCACTTTTTATAACTTCTGCGTTTAGCCATTTTTCAGGTATTTTGCTTTCATGTAGACATTTGTTGTAGAGGGCCGTGATTGAGTTTAGTAGTATTTGATCTCCTAGTTTGATCATCTATGAGAGATATTGCCAGTCCCAGGGCACTTACTATTTTTTAGTTGTCTTAGAGCCTCTTTCATTTCTTTTTTAAGTATTGCTTTTTTGTTGGATAGTATCGCAGTACCTGCATGTTGCAGTTTTGTTTGATGCTTTCCTGTATAGTTTTGTGTTATGGGTTCTTGTATCTTTGCGTATGCCCTTTTTGATGTTTTTGTTGGTTTCTTTGTATAGGTCTGTTCCTCTAACCATATCCCTGCGTGTCTTTATTAGATTTAGTGTAGACGAGGAAAGTTTATTGTTGGTTTCTTTGAGGTGGTGGTGCATAACTTTTTTACTCTTGTTTTGACACTTGTTTCTATGCTATGGGCTAGTTGCTCAATATCCAGTTCGTCTGTAGGTTGTAATCTTTTTTTTTTTGTAACGTTGCTTTCTGGTTAGTTTGTTTCTTTTCTTTTTTAGGTCAAAATAGAAGTCAGCTCTCATCATGCGGTGGTCGGTGCCCGTGTTTATTTTGTTTAGCACTGTTACATCTTTGCATATAGATCTGGTGTTTGATATTATGTAGTATATCTTGTTTTTTTGTGATGCGATCTGGGCTTTTCTATGTTCATTTTTGTTGTGGTGGTTTTTGGAAGAATGTATTTAGGCAGTATAGATTTTCTTTAAGTAGAAAGTTTAACAACATTTTGCCTTAATAAAATGAACAAACTCATACTCATACAAGTATAGATAAAAGACTTTTATGCTCTATCTTTCTGAATTATAATATGATAATTAGAATAAACTGAGAGATTCGAGGTTTTGTACTTATGAGTAGAACAACACCGGTTTGAACGAGATAAAACAATTTTTGACAAAAATGAAAATACGAGGTTTGTTTTGTGCACTTTTACCGACGATATATACTTGATTTTTTTTTTATGATTTAAGAATCATTAGGTGTTTCGGTAATTTTGACTAAGGCTGTATACCATCAAAGAAAACTGTAGGTCTGTTCCAACATACGATTTGGACGGTTTTCAAACCTGAACGGTTTGAATGATGACAAATATATATTGAGGGATGACAAATATTTGTTTGTGTGCACAGTTTGGACGGTTTGCAAACTGTCCAAATTGTATGTTGGAACATACCTAATACATTTAAAACGTATGAAGCGCTTCTAAGTTAAGAAAGAAAAGTTAAAAAAAAAAACTTCACTCGAGCCATACAATTTTAGAAATTATAAAAAATGAAATTTTTAAATAATTGTTTTAATTGTCTTTATTGTATGCTAAAACAAGTAAATCATTAACTACAATTAAACAATATCTTTGAAGTAATAAATTATTCAGTGAACCCAAACCTCCAATCATTTATCATGATTCCAAGTAGTAGTAGAGAATAGTTAATGACTGAATGATAAGAGAATAATAGAAACTTAGACCTCAACAATTGCTATAATTAATAATTCGCGTTTAAGTAATAAATAGTTTAAATAATATTTTTACTGAAATGTATAATAGCAACATTTAAAACTAAAAAAAATAATAGAATGTATAAATGAATCAAAAAGAAATAAATAGTTTTAACATGTAATATTTGTAATTTATTCCAATAATTGTTTAATTTTAATAAATTAATAAATCACAATCGGGTTAACAACGAAATTAATAATTTTCCATATACAATGTATACATAGTCAATAGAATTCTAGAAAACAAAGCATCAAAGCCATATAAATGCAACCCGATAATCGACATTTTTGAAAAATAAAACTGTTACGCCACAATCAACATTGATTAATTCGCACATGAAACCATTCTATTCCAACTGAACGCGAAATATTTTTAATAATGCATTGACTGGTGTTCACTTGGGAATATATTCACGGGGAACATTTTTATTATTTTTAAACATAGTTTGTAAAACTAATTTGTATTACAGCTGGGAAACGAATAAAATTACTTGTACGAGGAATTTTAAATAGAAATATGCTTAATTGTTTTTTAAAATATTATGACAATTTTATTATACATTTTATTTAAAAGTTAAACTGGTGCGTTCTGTATAAATATCTTAATAATCTTCAGACAACTAAATAGGTCGGCTATAATTACATACGCCTGAAATTTATTATATCTGTTTTTTTATATTTTTTGTTAAATCCATAAAACAAGTACAAAGTCGTCCTGCATACTTGTGGAAGATAATAAAATTCTTAGACCAGACTTAGATTTGTTAAAATTATATTCATATAAAATTTATATTTAAATTTTTTTTTATATTTTTAAAGTTAGTTATGAAATAATTAATAACTTATTCAAACTCAATCTAATAAGCATAGTGGTCAAAAGTCAAGCACAATTGTTTCAGTTCTACAAACCTCGTCAGAGTTCAATAATGTGACTAGCCATTGCATGGTGGCGAAGGACAAATTTAAATAAATAATTTTGTACTTATAAACACAACTGATGACGTAAATAATGAGACAAATGTTTGAGAAGTCAGTTATTGTCTCACTATTTACCTTTGTTGGCGTTTAGGAATTAAGTCGATAAAATAGAGTTTAACAGACGTGGCGTTTCTATCTTCATTCAAACTCAAGTTGAATTGAATTTTAACATATAAATATATATAACTAATGTCTTTTTCTACTTCTAGATAAAAGTTATTTTGATGGCTTATAAAAAATGAGCATTAAATCTGCAAACCCGGATATGTTGAAATTACCGATTAGTAGTATATATACAACTATTCTAGACGTAAACATAAACATTTTTAGTAGATTTTATGACAATTTCCAAAGTTATTGGATTGTATTATTTTTGATGTAATTAAAATTGTTATTAACATATAGTTTCTTGCAAATAAAATACGACTTTTGAACACTTTTTCAAATTTTACTTTAAAACTTTAAACTGGGCTTACATAAGCCATCCTATTCACTGATTTACATTTAATTGTGCATTTTTTGAGAATAGCGTCATTCCGCTATATCAACATTTGACTTTCAACCTTTTTGTCAATCAGGTTTTTGCATTTTATTTGATAACTTTGAACACACATTAACTTCAATCTTCTACTACTCTAAAAGTAGTCTGCTTTACAAATTTTGGCGGAAACAAACTAATAACTGTATTCTCAACTAACGTAAAAAAACAATTTTGAACTTTTTGGTGAGCCCAAGTTTTGCAAGCAAAGTCAACAACGTAACCGCAAAGCCAAGGTTTTAGAGGGCAAAAGATGCTCAGGAGACTCAGGCTACTAAGCAACTAAAGCATCAAGTAATACGACAAAGGCACAACGGCGGTATCGCAAAAGACCTTTAAAGATACTCTTAAGGGCATTCATTAGCAATAGTTCCGAAAGGATTTGTTGAAGTGGAAACTACCAAGACTGCTATTTTTAACTGAATTGATAAACTAGAAAAAATAACCATCACACCGTTTTAAGGAATGCTCCTTTAACGGGAGATTCCTGAAAATTACGTATACGGACAAGCCCACTAAAGAGTGGCTCCTCAGTACAATTACCGAAAACAGTTTGTTAAAGGGTAAAGAATTTTAGATTATTGATTTAAAAAACTTACCGAATCCAAGAAGGGCACAGGCATGGGTATTGGGACTTCAGTTGCAATTGGTAACTCACTTAAACAGGTTGGCACACTATCAACACCAAGATCTAGCAAGTAGTCAATATCAAACCGGATTCTAAGAGGACCTAGCACGTCCTTATGGACAAAGATGCTTGGAAGAAGAAAGTACAATCAAGGAGCAAATTTCAGCTAGGTTTCTTTACAATAACGTTCTGCAGACCTGAGTACGTATATTGTCAAACACGACATTTATATTGCCCTTGTTCAAAAACCTTAAATTTACAAAGATAAAATAAAAAGGTTAAGGGTACCGGGGAAATGGCTGCTAGCAGCTTAACCTTCATGCAAGCCCCGTACATTGCAGCGAAACATGTGCTTAATCTATTGCCGTAATGAGACTTAGTGACAGCTAAATTAGTAACAATGGAGTAGGAAACTAAGAAAGTAATAATTTTTGGATCTGGGTACTTTTCCTACGATCAGCAGGGACGGCACGCTACCGATCTTTGGTTTCAATGCCAACGTCTACCACGTAGCCTGGGAGAGCAGGGACATAAACCTAAGAGGTAAAAAACTCTTAAAATTTATAATGAAATATAATTTTAACATTATAAACAAAGGTAGTGCGCCAACGTTTTACAATGTTATCGACCTTACATTAGCTAATCATAAAGCGAGTGAAATAATAAAAAAGTTATACGTGTCGCCTTCATTGTCTGATTATACATTCAATATCAAATCAAATCTGAAAAAAACGCTTCTTTTGGAATACAAGAACTTGAGAAAAAATAACTAGAATCTATACAACAAAATACTAGTTAGCCAAATTGGGGTAGAGATAATGACGCTTTTGAAGGAAGTTGCCTAAGTAACTTTGTGGAACAAGTACCGCTAATCTCGAATACTGTGGCCGGTGACTCCTGAGACAAAAGTGAGATGAGAGCGTTAGGTTAGGTTAGGATAGAGCTAACACGATATACTAACAACCTGACCATGGTAGTCAATAAAACACATAATAGGCCAGACAAATCGACCAAAATATGCAAAAAGGTCCGGACTAATACTAAAACATTGATTGAGTGCTATCCATACGAGATATTTAATAAATGCGTACAAAACAAAACAAAAATTCATTCATACTAAAATGTAACTAAGTTAGTGTTAAAGAAACAAAGCACACAAACGACCTTCTTTCTATTGGTCAATTACTTTAAATACGGAAAAGGTAAAATTAAAGCAAAGAATTGTGACACACAGATTGGGATAAACTACATTCGGAAAGATATTTATCACCAATGCATGGCTTGAGTTGCATCTGTGTGCTTTTGTCAATTTCTTTTTAGTACATTTTGGGTTTTGATTGGTTGGCATTCGTAGTAAGTTACGGCCAAAAGGTTGATTTTGTCTTGGCTATGTCAAAATAGGCTTTCTTTGAGTGATTGATCTTAGGTAAAATGTTGTGTTCTACGCTGTTTACTATTTTGCAAGTATCATCTTGGAATATACATGATTTAATAAGGCTGTTCAACGCTATACGTCGGGCGCCATTTGTTGCAGGTTTGTTTCCAAGAAGTCAATTTGTACTTTGATAAGTATTTTTAAAACAGAATGATTTGTATGTGGTAGTGCGTTAAGCAACTAACAGTGGCCGTACTGAATACAATTTGGCAAGCTAAGAAAAGTTTGTGTTGACTCTTATTGATTTAACTTAGGAAAAAAAGAAGAACTAAAGCAATGTCGCCGCGAGTGCCGTAAGCACCCTGACAGCTACCTACCTAGTGGGTTGTGTGTATGTTTATTATTTTTAGATGGGGATACTAAAGTAAAATAGAGTGTGTAAGATCTACACACTAGGGGCTGACTTTCATGAGCTGGGGTGTGCATTTGACAAGGTTTGAAAGGTAGTCATGTGCTTTAGTCTCTAAGTTCAGTAATTCTATCCTATGAAGTTTTTGCTAAACTGTCTTGATTTGATGCTTGGTCGAATATAGCTTATTGACTATAGAGTTTGTTTGCGTAAGAGTAAATGGAAGTAGAAAGACCGTCAACGAAACATCCTGGTTGGAAGCAGTGTGTGGGTTTGATTCAAGTACGTTTTTGTGGCTTTAGCAGAAGGGGTTGCTTCTGGGTTTTTTACGTCCTTAGTGCATGGATGATGTTTATATTAACTATTGGATTTTTTTGCTCAGATTTAATCGAAATGATACGATTGAACTGTTACTGCTGCTCTTAGCAAGGGTAACTCTTGTTTTTTTTTCCTTGTGGGTAAAAATCAGGTGCTTTAATTTTTTGTGGGAGAGAGGCACGTCACGGCTAGTAGCAGTGGTTACTTCATAACCCACTTATAAAATATATGTGGATTATAGAAGGAACCCATTTTTAAATTGAATTGTGGATGATTTTGGAAGCTTTGGTTTGACTAATGTTTTGAGGCGAGTTTTGTTAATTTTTTACGAGGTTAGTTTTTCTAGATCTAATTACAATTTTATAGGTTTTGCGGTATTGCTGGCAATTAGTTCCTAATCAATAATAGAATTTGTATGGTTTTCTATGCTCATCTTATATTTATTGCAATCTTTAATGTAATTACATAAAAGCATTCTCCTTTCAATACTTTGCAATAAAATAGTTTTATTGCTGTAGTAAATTTGAAAACTGTTAGGAACATCATCTTATCTATCTTGGCATTCTTGACGATTTTACCAAAAAGCACACAAAACAGAAAGAGGGAAAGTTGCATATAAAGACAACATTGCATATACTAAACGAATCAGAGTTTAAACATATTTTTTCTATGGGGTATGACTGACTACTGAACATTTGACGCTGCCAAAAACATTACTGATTTTGATGACCTTGACGAAAACATCAGTGATTCTGATTAAAAAGACTTTTAAACAAACGAGGTATATTTTAACGAACACAGTTTGTAAACAACAAAACTTGACCGGAAAACAACGCAAACCATACTGCGAAATTCCTACAATAGGACTTGAAGCAACATAGCAAAACTGACTTTCTGACTCCGATTCCAATCTACAAACATGAAAACTGCAATTTTACCTGCAGAAATCATCCGTGAAATGTTCAAATATTACTTTTCTGAAATAATGGCTTTATCTGAGCTGCCTTTTTGCTGCATCGATCATTAAAGCGTTGTTCAAGAAAATACATAATACGATATATAACTTGTTGACTTTGCTTTTTATTAGCACGATTGCTATTATAATTAGTAGAGGAGGTAAAGAAATTTTATGAACTCACCTAGTTTACCGATCAACAACTAACAACCCTTTGAATGTCTTTGTACAATAAGAAGAACCTAGATCAAATTTGATAGATCAACAACTAACAACTTCTTGAATGACTTTGTACTATAAGAAGAAGCTTGGTAGATTAGCAGCCAAAAAAAGGTCGCGCTAGCAAAATTACACGCACCACCAACTTTAAAGAATGACTTATCAAACTCGATGCAGCAACAGACAAAGTGACTAGCAGGTATCTAACATTATTGGACTTTTTTATGCGGTTTTCGGAAAGCTCTACCAGTTTGAGTGTGGGGCCCTCACCTACTAAAAACTTGTTTATACTTGGTGTTTAGTGCTCAATCCTGGAATCCATTTCTTAGGATTTTGATTTTTTAAATGTTTTGTTTAACTCAATTCTTCATATTACTTTTTCAACAATTGGGAGGCAAACTTGATTTCAATTAATCCTGGCTTGGGCTGATAAAGTTGATTTTATCATATCAGTTGCCAGAAGATCTCAATGCTATTTTAGACAGGCCAGCTATCAACAATTGTTACAGAAGACTAACTCAAGGCTTGGTACAACAGTCTAACGAATGCTTAAGCTAAAGTGCGCCCAAGAAAGGGCTATACTGTACTAGCGCCAGACATGCCAACCCATCACTACAGTCCAGTACTCTTAGATCTTTATAGAAGGTGTGAGGAAAATGCCAAGTTGGTCTTTAAGACTGATTGGTCTTTGCTTTTACATATTCTAGAAAACAACATCACATTACTACCTGACCTGAAAATTACAAATGGCTTAAGGAGTTAACAGCGCGGTTATTGACTTTACTAACCTCATCTTGCTTATTTCAAAAGGTCACATAACCCAACGAACCGACCCAAACCAAACCGCCTTAATGGTAAGGTTAAGAAGGCAATGATGGAGCACAAATATCAGTGGTGGAAATCCGCTTTCAAGTTTTTCAGCAAAGATGATAATCCAATGTGGAAGATAACCAAAACCCTTCAAAATAAGCGTACACTGCTTTCTTTTATTTACGGCAAAAGATACTTTGAATACACTTTGGAAGGCAAGGCTAAAGCATTTGATGACAGCCTTGAACTCAATGCCCGCCGGTCTATGACAAAGATTTAAAATTGGATCATGTGGAAAAGGTTCGCAAGAAAGTAAGGCAGTGTTTCAACTTTTGAACTGGTTTGGCCGGCTTCAGGTCTGGAGTAGGCCCAACCTCAGCTTTTTTCATGTATTGTTTGAAAATTTAGCCGAAACTGCAGTAACAGTGTGACGAAATAGATGGTTATATAAAAACATAGTAATTGTTTTATTTAATTTTACATATGAATTTATGGTAATTAATAACTTGACTGGCTTGTAATGTATAACACAACACACAAATGTAATAACTTATAATATCTTGTTACTTTGGTTGGAATTAACACTGAGATGAAAGATCATTTATACATTTCTTTGGGCATTCAATTAATTAAAAGCAAAATAACTTATTAGCTCAGAAAATAATTGTAAGGATATAATAGATAGATATAATGAGAAGGCAAGTTAAATAAGCATTTATTTATTTATAATATTAAACGAAAATTATTACTACACGAAATTAATGTATTATACATATATTTATTCAAACAGTGGAGTAAATTTTTATTGAAACAAAAATAGCATGAATAGCAAGACGTCTTGAGGGGTTCATATTGGGATGTTATAAAAATATTTTACTTTTAATAACATGCCAGAAAATCCACAATTTGTCGTAAAATTTATAGAAAACTGTTTATCACGAGTAAGATTGCTTGCAGAATTCTGTTGTTCCTATATAATAGCTGAGTTTAAGTTGCTGTTAAATTGGTTTTGAGTTTATTTGAATTGAATACGCTATCTTATGCCAGATTTGTTAACATTTTGCTATGTTTTCATAAATATACGATGTCATTTATCTTAGGAATGTAGGTTATTTTCTATCGTTTATGTTCAGGCTGACTAGCTATTAGGCCAGAATTCTGCTCTTTGCAAAATTCAAATTGCTCTCCACAGATGCGTACGTTTGCATTACAATCTCTTTTTTGTTTGTCTTATTATACTTGTACTTAGTTTGAGCACGTATTTAAAGTTTTGGGCCGTCTTACTTGGTGACCAGTAACATGAGTTTACCACGGTTTTTTATAGCGTAAATGTTTACAATTTTTTGTACACCTGATTAGCTGCATTATGGATTCATGGACTATCCGTCACTACTTTTTTATTTGGCTTGGCTATAATACTGCTATATACTCTATTATTTATTATAATGTTATGAATCAAATCTATAGCTGCTTTTTTTTAACGAATTCTTTTCACCCAACTCAACACTTTAACCACTATCTTTTCATTAACAGAGCTCATCTTTTTTTACTTTCTTGGCTATGATACCTATGATGCCTATCTTATTACCCGTTTTATTTCTGTGGAATAGATCTATCTTAGTTTGTAAGAGCATCATTTTGGTAAGTATTTTATTTTATTCTACCACATCCCGTTATCGGGAGAGGCTCTGCATTCCACTACTTGGGGCCGCGCCTGGTAGTGGTATAGGTGTTTACCGCAAAAATGTGACTTTTAATTTGTGTGTTTTTTTTAAATTTTGGTTTACCTAAATTTCAAAGTTTTAAACTTCTCTATCTTTTTCTTCAGTACTGTCGTTGCATAGTTTCTTAGTGCTCTCCATTTGTTTTTGTCACTCAGGCATATTTTAATAATTGTAGATTTGTCTACTTTGTTTTCTAATACCTTTTCTAGCGTTTTACTATCTTCCTTCCACGCGTTGCACTCTACTAGTCTATGTTCTGATAAAATATACATTTTTCTTCTTTCTCCATCTTATTTATTTTTTGTAAGTACTTTCCAAAGGCACCATGTTCGGTAAGTAATTGTGTTGTATAGTAACACGTCTCCGGTTTTTTCTCTACTCATTTTTTTATTTCTGGTATTAGTTCCTTTGTCCATTCTCCCTTTTCTCTTTTTTTCCAATGCCTTTGCCATCTTTTTATTATATTCTCTTTTGCTTGTCTTTTTGCTTCTTACTTACTAGTTCTTTATACCTAATCTTTTTGCTACCATCAAATTTGCGGGTAGTGTTGCCTCAATTACTTCTAGTGCCTTTGGCAACACCGTCTTGTAGGCCTTGCAGATCCTTAACGAACTTGCTCTCATAGCTTCTCTTACTTTTTTCTGTTTTTTTTTGTCTTCAAAGCTTTTCCTTATGTTTCTGCGGCATACAATAGTTTACTTCTAGTTGCAGTTGCTATTAGCCTTCTTGCCCTTTCTCTTGGTCTTTCCTTGATTGGCATAAGCCTACTAAGCATTCCTTTTATTTTTTTGTTTCTCTTACCGCTTCCTTAACCTGCTCATTTCATTCCTTTGCTTCAAGTGTAACTCCAAGGTATTTTTTTTATCTACCTGAATTTTTCCATTTTCCTGTTTGTCCTCTTTGTCGATAGCCATGCCGCCTCGGTTTACTACGGAGCTAGATCTAACCCTTAGACATTTAGTCTATATCTCTACCTACCAGAGCCAGGTTGCAAACGCCGTTATTGTCATTTTTTCCGGCAGCCGCATCCTGAGTAGCTGATTATAAACTAAATTCCATAGTTTAGGACCTAGTGCAGAACCCTGTGGTACCTCTCTAGTCAGTTTAAATTTTTTATTTTTGGTCAGTAGATTTCTATTCTGAAGCTCGATATTATCTTGGTAGTTTTATTTGTTAGTTTTTATTTTACTGCTTTAATAATTGCTTTCCATAGTATGCTGTTGAACACATTTTGCATATCTAGCGCTATTATGACACAGTGTTGTTTTTTTCTGTATGGTTCACTGTTTGCTTCTTTTAATATGGCTTTTACCTTTTTAATGGTTCCTAGAGTCGTTTTTTCTTTTGTAAATCCATATTGTTCCGGTTCCCATTCTCATTTTTCTTCTATTTCCTGTTCAATTCTACTCACGATAACTTTTTTCATAATTTTTGCTAATGTGTTGATCAGGCATATCGGTATCTTTTTCTCAATTAGTACTAGGTTTACATTCTTTTAGCAAACCGGAAAAATTCTTTCTTTCAGACATCTGTTTATTATTTGTGTTATCTCAATTGTCTGGACCTGGTGCTTTATTATTAGGTAGTTTCTTTATAATCTGTTTTATCTTCTCTACCGTTGCAGGGACTGCTTCTGTTTTGTCAGCTATTCCTGCTGGTTCTTCTACCATTCTTCCAGTTGGAAACAATTTTTTAATTATTATTACTTTATTTTCTTCTTCCTTTAAGCACGCTGCCTTTTTTCCTTCTAGTTTATTCATTACTATTTTGTATGGTTTGCCGCAGGGATCCTTGTCTATGGATTTTAACATTTCTTTCTAGCATCTTTTTTTTCTGTCTTTAAAGCTTGTTTGTCATTTTTCAGTTCTTTTTCAGTTTTATCAAAATCTTTTCTCTTTTTTCTTTGTTTTTTGACTTTTCTTGTTGTTTGTATTGTTTTCTTTCTGCTTTCCTTGACCTCTTTGCACCACCAGTACGGTCTTTTTCTCCCTCCTTCTTTGTATCTAGGAATTGATTCTTCCGCTGCCTTCCTCAACTTTTCCGAGTACTTTTTGCATCTTTTCTCTATGTTCTCGTTTTCAATCACTTCCTTTGCTTCTATAACTCTATTTATTCTTTCCTTGTTCATTCTTCTTATGTTCCATTTTTCTTTTTTTATGTCTTTTTTTTCCCCTTTTCCGTTTATTTTGTATTGTATGTAAACTCAGCGATTCTTCTTCTGTCACTGTTCAGCCCCTTACTACTCCAGCCGTTTCCCATGTTGCTATGGTAATGTCAATGTGTGATTTGGATCTTCCTCTTAGAAACGTTGGTTTATCTCCTTGGTTGCATATTGTAAGACTTACGGTTGCTATCACCTCCTCAAGAATTTGGCCTCTCCTGTCGCACTTGGTCTCTCCCCATCGCCTCTTATCAAAATTTGTTTGCTTTTTGGTTTCCTTAAGCTGTGTTGTAGCTCTTCTATTCACTTTTGATATATATTCCATATTGCAGTTTGGACTGATGTAACTACTGTACTATCAGACCTCCTATATCGGCCCACACTATTTCCTTTTTGGGTGTTTCAATCTTTCTTCTTTATTTCTACACTTACCCCTTGCTAGGATAGCTGCGTTTGAATCCTTATCTTTTATCCACTCTCCACTTAGTTTTTTTTATTTGGTTTATTCATTATTACTAAGTTTATTTTTCCTCTTACCTCAATAGGTTCTGCGCCTCTCGTTTTTTGCCTATATTTGTTTGGATGATGTTATACATTTTTGTTTGTGTCCTCATTCTTGTGTTGTCTCTAATTATCTGGATTTTTGTCTTCTACGTTCTTTCTTGGTTTTGTTATTTCTCTTTTGTATGTGAGCGGGCATCTTTTTGCTCCTGTTCTGTGCCCTGTTACTTTACAATCTATACAATATTCTTTATTACTGCATTTGGCTATCTGATGCCCCTCCCCTTTTTTCCGCATATTATGTGGCCTTTCATTTAGCATTTATAACATTTGCTTTCTTTATCCGTTACACTCCTTGTTCTGCATATCATAAGTCTTATATTTATGCTTTTCTGTCTTATTAGTTTTCTTGTTGTTTCCTTGTTTGTCTTGATTATAGCCGTTTATACATCCTTGTACCCTTTCCTCATTGATAGAATTGTGACATCTTTGTTGCCTTCTCTACTACCGATTTCTTCAATGAGTTCTTCTCTGTTTGTTTTTTGTCCTTTGATCAAAACTAGTTCTTCTGTGGGGTCATTATTTGCTCTTCTTACATTAAAACCCTTCATTTCGTCTCTTACTTTTCTATTTTCTTTAGTAACAGCTTTCCTTTTCTAGTTTCTCTTATCTATTTAAAGATCGTTATTTTCATCTAGATTTTTGCCTGTTTTAATAGGTCTGCGTAAGTTGCGCCCTCCTTGCTTACCACAATCGCTCCTGCCAACGTTTACTGCAGTGGGAAAAGAGTAGGCTAGACTTGATTAGTACTCAAGCACTACGACTAAAACAAAAGTTTCAAGCAACTTTACTCCTGACATGCAACATTAAAAGCATAACAAACAGCATATTTTCTACGACTACGATTTCAATGAGACGAACAGAGCAAGAGTTACCAGCGATTGATATTGCACTTGGTCAACCAGAATGCACCTAATGCAGCAGTAGAAACGATTACCTTCAACTACTATGCTTTAGACAGTAGTCAAAGTTTATATTTGAAAATAATTTTTTTCAATAATCATCTTAGTCTTTCTATGTACTCTTCTTTTGCAAGTTTATGGGTCTTTCAAGTCTGTTTTAGGACTTCTAACACGTAATAGGTTTTCCTATGCTGCTGTCTTTCTATTATTTGTAGTTTTACCTTAACTCTGAGTATTGATTTTAATTTTGTTTTAAAAAGCTTTATTGTTAGTAATAAATAAACGTTTTTCTTTATTTAATTATGTCTTACTGGCCGCTTAGACCAATGACCTTGATTGTGTTTAGAATGTTGCATGTGGAGATAGGCAGATTGTCCTGCATATTACTGAATTGTGTTTTTTTTTTAATTTATAATTTTAAAAAATATTTTTAATTAAATTAAATTGAATTAGTTTAAGTCTTGACCGAGTATTAATGGTTTACGTTTTACGGAATATTGTTGTTGTGTCGAGAGCATTTTTCTGGTTTGTTGTTTATGTTCGATCTCACGTAGAGTTATGTAGAATAAGCTTTTTTTTTCAATTGAACCATTTTTTTTATCTGTTAAAACAAGCAAAAGAGGAAAACTATGAAAAAATAAATAAACAATAAAGTTTTTGTTATTATCTATAAATTATTTTTTTTATTTTTAATAATTATTAAACCAATTTTTTTATTGCTATCATTTGAAAAATAATTATTTTGCCACCAATAAGGCAGAACTTATTAATTACATCAATAGTTAATAATTATGTAAATATGAATATCTATGCTGCATCTTAAGAAACCTGAAACTATTTCAAACTATGCAAACATATTTCTGTCATGTTTTGTAAATGTTTCGGAAGTGAATTTACGTATCAAGCAAGTTCTGTTCCCGTCGTTTTGAAGTTTTCGCACTACTTTTAAATAACTTTGTCGTTTCTTTTTCCAGATAACTAAGCTACTACGAGCAAGTTTACCCAAACTGGAGGACATAGTAGTCCAAGTACCTTATCTGCAGTAAGTTTTTACCATCTTTATAACTTTTTAATTGGAATTTTAGTTTTATTGAATATGTGATTTATATGATAAGTAGTTCATTTAAATTTATTGTTTTTTAAATATAATTTAATTATTGAATATTTTGAAATAAATTTAAGTCGTATGAATTTTTTTTAAATTTAGGTTAATAAAGTTTCTAATAAGTTTGTAATTAATTGATTAATAAAAGTTACAAACTTCACAAAATTTTATCATTCTAAATACAAACTAAATAAATTCCTACTATTGAATATCTGACAGAAGCAGGATAGTATCGCCTCTACAGGATTGGTGCTTAAATGAAAATTTCTACCTGTTTATCGTATTTTTTTATTAGCAATAAGACGCGTTAAAAACAATAGTCAGCTATTACTGGATTTTGTTGAAATAACGGACGTTCTCTGAACTGTTACTGTACGGCTCAGAGGGGCTGTGATTATAGCGTAGTTGTTTTTATTTCTTTAAGTTGCTTTAGAAAATAACAAATATAGTGGATTAAAATTGCTTTTGAATTCTTGGCCTTTAATCTTTGGAAAATCAATTTACATTGATTTTGTTCAATTAAATGGAAACCCATTGTTTGAAATAATAAATATTGGTCGTATTTTAATTACAGCCGTTTGGTTTTTAGTAATAATTAAAACGGATAGTGTTGTACATTACAATTACAATTATATTATGTTTAAGCAGGCTTATTCTGTTAGTGCAAATAGAGTTGTAAATATTATTAATGTAGTTATTTATGTGTAGTAATCATTAGATTATTTTTACTTGAAATTTATTATTATGTATTAAATTGAATTAGTGGCGTAAATAAAAATATTGGGTCTTACCGCAAAATATTGAGAGGGCCTCTTCAAAGAAGTGTCAAATTTTTTCGAGTGTTTTTTATCAGAGAATAGGAAGATTCTTTTTTCTGTAAATGTTAGAAGTATTTTAGTCAGAAGAGGAGGAGGTGTTATCCAACACTTGGGTGGGAGGGTGCAGGGTCATTCCAGATCACCATTACCAGCGAGTCTTCTGAACTGGAGAACTCACCTGTTTACTCAAGAGTTTGTTATCAAGAAATTGGTAGCTTTTCTTTTTTACAAGTGTTAGAAAATTTTTAGTTATAAGAGGAGGAGGTGATATTTAATCTCTTAATGACAAATACTTGGGTTACTTTAGATTATGATTACTATCGAGTAGTTTGAATTTAAGTGCTCATCTACTTGCCCGAATGTTTTTTGTTAAAAAATTGGAAGTTTCTTGACTTTGCAACCGCTGAAGTCTTTTTGTGCAAGAAGGAGTAGGTGATGTCCTATTTTTTTGTGTCCAACACTTAAGCGGGTGGATGATTCACTCTAGATTATTATTACTAACGATTAGTTTAAACTGGTTTACACATTTACCCGCCAGAGTGTTTGTTATCAAAGATTTGGAAGTTTTTTTGTCTGCAAGTATAAGAAGTCTCTTAGTCAGAGGAGAAGGAGGTGATATCCAATTTTTTAATTATCAACATTTGGGCGGTTGGTTAGGTTAGGTTAGGTATACATATTATGTTTACCATTGAGTAGTTAAATGAAGTCACTCTTAATTGTTGGATTACTATAGCCCACCTACCCACCCAAGTGTCTATTGTTCAGAAATTGGCTAATGAATTTCTGCTCATGTTTTTTTCTGTTATTATATACAAAAGTATAAATGATAGATAACAAAAATATACGCGGGTGGCGAGTAGTTTAAATATCAGTCAATTGGAGATACCAGTCATTTTTGGGCAAACTATTGAGAAAAAGCTTATAATTTTGTCATTATTTTTACTTTATTTTGTTTGAAATCTTAGGTTTACATGATCACTATTCAAACATTTTGAAAACTTTTGAAATTGAAATTAAAATTAAAGAGTCATTCAAAAGATGAAGAAACTCATGACAAATTGTTATTTTCAATTCGAAAAGTATTAGCATGTTGTTAAGGGCTACGTGCTTTTAGTGTTATTTTATTATCAAGAAGACTATATATAGAAAGTTTGTTTATTAATGAAACTGGAAGCATTTGTAGTGTGAGTATGCAAAGTTATTATAGTCTAAGTATTTGACAAATTTAGAAGCAAATAGAATTGCTATCAATTGTGAAATCAATAAAAATCTGCGTACTTTGGCTACATCTTCTGTAATAGCAAATATAACTTTATTATAGAAGAAAACTGCAGAGTTGGACGGAAGAAGTTTTTGTGGAAAGTGGTTTTATTTAACATTTGTAAAGTATTCAAATTTATTTAGTAGGTACACAACACAAAAGAATTGGAATAGTTTGATATTATATACTAGCCAGTGGAACAAGCAGGGTTTCGGAAAAAATTTTGCACTCTTCAAACCATTAGAACTCTGATAGAAAAAACAACAGAATATAGTATACCAATTCACATTGCATTTATAGACTACCATAAAGCCTTTGACAGCATCGACACCTGGGTGTTCTTCTTTGCAATGGATGATGCCAGGATCGATTCTAGGTACTCCACAAATATATATACAAAGACGCAACCTTATACATAAGAATAGACGAAGAACTAAAGACTGATGAAATACTTTTTGGCAAAGGCGTCAGACAAGAAGACACTATATCGCCAAAATTATTTACAAACGTCTTTAAAACACTAGCATGGGACACGAAAGGCGTTAACATTGATGGAACATATCTTAACCACTTGAGATTCTAAACAAAACTAAAATACTATCTACTGACCTCCAAAACATAACCATTGATAACACAACAATAGAAAAGGTTGTACAATATATCTACCTCGGCCATAAAATTAAATCTGAAAAAGAAAACCAAACCGCAGAAGGGGTACGCAGAATCTAACTAGGATATCCCATCCTAGTTGGATTCTGCTTTGGGCAAACTAATAAGCTTTATACTGAGAGATATAGACATTTCGAGGAGCATGAAACGGAAGGTATATGACAGCTGCATACTTCCGGTGCTCACATATGGACTGGAAACTATGGCCATTACAAAAAAGGTGGCAGAAAAACAAGAATCACGCAAAGAGCGATGGAGCATGCTACGCTGAGGGTATCTCTAAGAGATCGACTACGAAACATTGAAATCCGAAATAAATCGAAAATAACAGATGTGATGGAACGCATCGCGAATCTCAAGTGGAGATGGGTTGGACATACAGCAAGACAGACCCAAGATAGATGGACAAATAAAATAACCTAATGGAGACTACGGGAAACCAAGAGGAGTAGAGGAAGACCACAATTGAGATGGCTAGATGATGTGATGGAAATTGCTGGAAAAATGTGGATGAAGAAAGCCAGGGAAACATGGAAGAGACTAGAACAGGCTTATATCCAGCATAGGATGATACAAGGCTAATAAAGAAGATGAAAAAGACTTGGGATAGCTTCAGTACCTCGCCGCTCTGGAAAGCTGTGGTTGCGTTCATGGATGCTGACCAATATTTACGGTTTTGCAAGTAATTTTCGGTGTTTGATTCTGTTTTTCTGGTTCTATATTTGTTCTTACAACTTAATGGAAATAAAAGTCATCGTATGTAGTGCTCTGTTACGCACGGAACACTAACTAGAATGAGAAGTTATTCTCTGCGTTATGCATTCCTTGGCATAGATTCTACCCTTTGCATACTTTAGTTTGCGGGTTGAATCAGTTGTCTAGGGTGTGAAGCATATGTAGACTTAGGAATTCTTTGAGTTTAGTTTTACTTTTAATAAAACTCTTTGATATAATGTTAGCGGAGTTGCCGTTCAGGTTTACATGTGAAGTAGCGGATTTTTGGTCTGCACGATATTTAACATTGAACTTACCGTTAATTTTTTTTTGCGTTTGGCGGAGAACTTTTGTTCATAGCTTTCTGGACTAGATTTGCTTTTTTGGTTAATTGCTTTTTTTTTAAAGGGTTAGGCCTCTGAGGGTTATAGTCGAAAAATATTAGTTTAGTCTGCTTCTTGAGTTTTGGGCTTTTTTGGATTTGATTTAGACTTGCCAGTTGTTTTGCACCGGTCGCTTGGTTTCACTTGTGACACCGGACCTAAGTAATTGCTTTTTTTTAAATTTCCGGACGTGTTGAGGAGCAACTTCTTGGTTGCTTTGTTTGTGCTTGTAATTTTTGGGAATTCAGGTGGGTGAGTCACCTCTAGCGCGTTTGTTGGTGAGTAGTGGAGTCTAGGGGTTTCCATGGGCATAGCAGGTTTCGGCGTCTTCTCCTTCCATCAAAAAGCTACCTTTAATATGCAAAGATGAACATCAAAAACGAATGCAATGGTTATTACAAAGGAGCCAATTAGATGCAAACTGGTTAATAATAACAAATTAATAGAACAGATAATGACCTGCGACTATCTAGGCGTAGTAATCTCAGCTAATCAAAAGCGTACATATGAAATCAGAAACCAAACTAACAAAGCCTGCAGAATATCTGGAGCAATACGAGATGTAATATAGAATAATAAATGTATGAGTAAACATGTTAAAACCAGAGTGTATAAAACATGTATCAGACCGGTAATGATCTGCGGTATAGAAGCAAGAGCTGACAGTACGTAAAGCATTTTACGAACAACGGTAATGAAGATACTAAGAAATATAGTATACATTAAATGACAGGAAACGGAACACAGATATAAGAAACTAATTCCAAATTGAAGATATTGTTAAATGGGGGCGGAAAAGACGCAGAGCCTGGAATGAACATATTAACAGAATGGATACTGATAGAATAGCCAAAATCGCGCGAAACTGCATCTCTCAAACATGCCGACCCCCAGGCAGGCCTCCCAAACGATGGGAATTAACATCGGCCGATAAATAAGTTGGAAACCACAGGCCACAGGCCTAACGTACGATGAAGAAGAAGAAGAAGATTTGCGTAGCTTCTTTGGATTATAGCTGATTCAATACCTTTGAGGGTGTCCTTGAAGGATTTTTTATCTTCACTGTTTTTTTGGTTGTTTTGGAGACGCTGGCGTACTATTACTGGACAGGTTTTGCTTTTGCGATTCTAATGTAGCAGTGCACAAGGGTCGCTGCTGCGTCCCCAACGTAGTTACTTTTGTTTGTGCTAGCGCTAGGTTTTGCTTACGCATCCTTGCCATTGAAATTGACTTGGTGGCCTGGGTTCTTTGAGCCGTTTTTTGTTTACGCAGCTTCGGTTTTGCGGCTCTGGAAGCTGTGGTTGCATACATGGCGCTATTGATACAAAGCTAAGAATGATCGACAGTAATCTTAAAAGAAGAATGTTACTGGAAAGGAAAAAAATGATAGATACATGTAAAGATATTTTTCATGTAGGAAAGCAACTAGAACCTACATTTAACAACTTTTTAAGAGAAAGAGTAAAACGTTTTCAAATTCTCATACTGTCACTCAAAATAGACTTAAGACACATAAAAAACAGAAAATTGTCTGGTGAAGATAGAATAACGAGCGAAATGATGAAAATTTGCGGAGAGGTGTTGGAACACGCAATCAGAATACTTTTTAATAAGTGCCTTCACCAAGAAAAAATTCTAGACACATGGCAGAACGCAGTTATTCTGATTTTTAAATGGGTGATAAAGCCAATATGGAAAACTACTGGCCAAAAAGTCTGCTGTCACATTTGTACGAACTTCTAACAAAAACTATCACGAACTGCTTATTCAAGAAAGAATTTAGGAAAGAATTCAGTACTACCGACCATCTACAAACAATCCGTAACTTAATAGAAAAAAGAATCGAATATAACATATTATTCTATTTGGCATTTATTGATTATTACAACTTAACAGCAATGGACGCAGCCAAGATAGAATTGAGATACTACTCTAACACTTTAATTATAATTCACGAGGATTTATTGACAAATCGAATTCCAATTAACAGAGGCTTTTGCCAAATAGACACGATCTCTTCAAAGTTATTTAACTTGGCGATAAAGGAAATGTTTAAAAGGATATCTTGTGACAAGAAAGGTATAAACATAGACGGGGTTTACTTAAACCATCTGCAGTTTGCGAATGGTGTTGTCTTAATAAGCAGAGACTCTAACGAATTAATACGTATGGTAACCCAACTGCACGAAGCATCCAAATTAATAGGATTAAAAATGACTTTAAATAAAACAATGATTATGAGCAATGAGGAACTACATATAACGGCAGACAACCAGTATTTTAATACTGTGGAATCCTACCTGTATTCACATTTGGACTAGTGATTGAATCCTTAACTCAGAAAAGTGCATAACGCTTCAGAACATCACAATGAGCAATGGAAAGGTATATGCTAGAAAATTAGCTTATGAGACCAGATACGCATCACTGAAGTTAGAAAGCGATTAGGTGAAGGTGAAAGATATCATAGAGCGCATAGCTGACATCAAGTGGAGATGGGTGGGACGGATATGTAGTAAGACAAGATCATAATAAGTGCACAATAAGAACGGTTAAATGGCGCTCACAACTATCGAAGGGAAGCGTAGGAAGGACTTTAAAAAGAGGGCTGGGTGATATAAAACAAACTGCGGGAAAAAACTGGCACCAAACTGCCCTGAATATTGAAGAAAATTGAAGAGGAGTGGATGAACGAAGGTTGAAGAAGAAGAAACATTAAGAGAAGAAGACAATGAATGCGGAATATGTCACTAGAAGCATTTAGTAAGGGAATATTAGAAAGAAGCGCAACGTCAATCTATTTTGCGTACTCATGTGTACAAAATGCACTGCGCCAATAAATTAGCGGAAACTGTTTTTTTTACCACTTAAAAATCATTGAAACTCAGCAGGTTGTTAATATTAGTGTTTTTTTTTAATAATGCGTATGACCTCCTCGAGTTTGAATGACGACCTAGCATCTTTGTGGCAATAAATCTTTCAATATTCTTTTGAGCTATGTTGACTTATTCTTCCTGAAGAAACGTTGTTTGAAGCTACAGGGCGGTTTTTGATGTTCTTATTTAGCCGATCTCATAAGTGCTTAATAGGATTAGGATCTGGGCTAAAAGCTGGTCAGTCCATAACTGTGATTTGGTGTTCTGGGAAGTGGTTTGATTTCATACACTTTATTAGTAATATAAATCACCAAAACACACAAGATTATTTTTAAATTGCTATAAAAATACAGCTGGAGATATTCAATGCTTGACTTTTTATGATGCTCTGTGTTTTATGCAACTATGTTGTTGAATAAAAAGTTAATTTGTTAGTTATTTACTTATTTTTGCTAGTTTATTTGGACAGGGTATAAATGTCTTGTTCACACAAAATCTATCTCTAAATCTCGGGGACAATTCGGAATTGTTTTTTAGTATCTTTACGTGCGGTCCTTAGATCGTGTTGTTTAGACCATCTCTTTATATTCTAGGAGTTTCCAAGAACTAGTCAATTGTATTGTATTGTATTGTATTGTATTGTATTGTATTGTATTGTATTGTATTGTATAAATCACCGTGCTTTCGAAATAGGGTTTACTAACCATAGTTTACATTAGCAAGAATGATTACAGTATTTTTCAGTTGCGATTGTTTGTTTAACCTTAACAGTATATAATATACAATTTCATTTTTACCAACTTTTTATATTTAAAAATAATTTATCACGTGTTAAACAAACTTTTTTCTATTTATATAATTTACAAATTATTTGTTGATACTTATATTTATTCAATGTAATTAATTATTATATTATTTGCGTTAAAACAGGATTTTGTTCAAATATGTATTTGTACTTAACATCAATATTTCTGCTTGTTGCTTTCCCTATACATTAATATTTACGGTTACATAAAACTCTAATATCAAAAGACCAGCAAACATTTTTTCTTAAACAGTCAATTTACATTTTTATATTTGAAATTAAATAAAACAACAAAGTTTTGTGCAGTATATCCTGTAATCGCTTATATGAAAAACATACAACGCACTTTACATATGAATATGGAATAAATGCAGGGGAGATTTAAAAAAGGATCATCCTTTGTCTATTTCTATAAAATAAAAATTTATAAGCCCCGCAACATAACCTGAGCTTTATTGAAAGTCGGAATTTCGTTTGTGCTTTGTGGAAATATTTCTACCATATTTCATTCATTGTATTAATAATTTATTTTTTATATGGAACATATGAGTCACCGATTTTTTTAACTTTTTTAATGAAACCGTGGCGTGTGCAGAGCTTGTTAGTTGATTTGTTAGAACTTGTGATCTGAAGTGTATTGCTGGACCTTTTAATTACAGTACGTGTTAATTTGGAATTTAATTGGTATTTGCTATTTGAATTTTTATTGAAAGAGAATGTAGAGTTTGTTTAATAAAACGTGCTTTATCGTATGCAATATGCAATATACTGAGATATCTTTGAGCCTATTTCTTTAGATGCATTTTTTTATTTAGTCAATTTTTAAGGAGGCATTGTTGTCTCTTGTCTGTTTTTAAAAACAATAGTACATTCAAGGATTCAAATTTCAAAAGTGTTTTAATAAAATATCTAAAAATGTACGGAAACTTCTTACTCTTTCACTAAAACTTTTATGACCGATCTCACCGACACATTAAAATTTAAGTCCGAGTTAAATTGCTAAGTCCGGGTTAACTCGTTGCACTGACAATATAAACGCGGACTTAATGCTTAATTATTGTTTAAATATAAGTTGTCAGTTTCGTTTTCACTAATAGTTAAGCTTCAAGTCCGCGTTTATAATGTCGCTGCAATGCGCTAACTCGAACTTAGCAACTTAACTCGGGCTTAAATTTTAAGATGTGTCGGTGAGATCGGCCATTAGTCAGCGACCACACTATGCATTATATGCCATGAACTAGGAGAAGTGCTAATATTTAACGACTAAATCTTACCTAATTGCTAAGTACCAGGAATATTGGCAAATAATTAAATATTAGATTAGTGGATGACCTTTCTACCTACAGAAGTATGACGCGCCGTTAAAGATTTATAGTAATGCGCTTTTTGGCTCTAACTTTTTAAGCGCTACTTTAGACATGGCTTACATTTTCCACTTTACTTCTCACATTTTAATGCGCGGAGATCTTATAGCCTCTTGCTCATTTGACTTGCACGCAGTTTTTGACAAGCTGGGCAGCTTTGAAAAGAAACTGTGATTGCTTGTTTGCACAGGTTTTTGCTTTCTTAATGGACATTGCAGGATAGTGCGGGCGGCGCATTTTGTGTGCCTGAAGGACTGACATTTGTGGCACTGGCTGATTTCTTTAGAACGACTTTTTGTCTGCATTACGTTTGACCAAAAGCGAAAAAGCGATTTTTTTATAGCTTACGTGTCGCTTAAAAAACTGCTTTTGTCAGATTTTTTATTTTTTTTTAGTTTATTTTTCAATCGAATTATAGAATTCTAACGAAACAAGTTCTTCCTTTACATTGTTAGCGGAAAAAGAATCTACGAGGATATTTTGAATCATCACTTCTCTTCAAACGAAACCACGCGTTACTCACAAACGCCTCTAAAAAAGTCATGATTAAACGCAAACGGGAGAATTGTTGTTAATGGCATAACTGAACGAAGCTACTGTAATCTTAAAAAAAGCACTTTGTGATTTTGCGTAGACTACAGAACTTTTTTACCACTTTGGAGCAACAAACGTATTTATTGAGACTTGAAAATGGTGTGGTGGCAGATATCCATAAACTACGGTCACAAACTCCTAACTGCTTTTTTTCTAAAAGTTGATATTACAGGTGTTGGGAAGCATTGTATTAGTACCTATATGTAAATGACATATTTGCCTATTTGAAAGACCACACCGAATTTAGAACACTTTTGATTAGTGTTGGAACGGCTTCAAGAATACACACTGCGTTTCCACGTTAAAAATGTGACACAGCACTCTAAAGAATACCTGGGGCATCAAATCAGTGCCGACGGCAACCAGCTCTTGACACATTACTTAGCACTAATTAAAGAGCAGGAGTTTACACGCAACAAAAAAAAAACAATTTTGAAGTTTTATGGGTATGTGCACTTTGCTGCGGGGATACGTATTGAATTGCTTTAAAATAGCTATCAGAAAATACTGGATACTCTATGCATTGATAACCGTGTCTTGATCTGTTTAGCGAACTGTAAGGACGCCGAGGCCAAGATCTTAAAAAAGGTTGACATTAAGGCAAACACCTGACATTGTAAATTTTCTACCTTGCGTTTTCAATCACCCAAGGTAAGACACAATTAGCTACTTTGAGGAAATAATCTAAACTGTTGCTATTTTTTGACTGCAGTGCTTATATTACAATTTTGGCAGAGCTCACTGTAGTACACTATGCGAAATTATGCTTTCTGGAATATGAGATCCTAGCTGATATGGTCAAATTCGCTTCGAAGGAGACTACAATCTCTGTTCCATTTTAAGATTGTCCTTTCAGATAACTGAGCATAATTTATGAATTAGCACTTATATACTGATTAAAAAGATCATTTGAACTATAGATCGGATTTAACCGTTTTTTTCCGAACCGATAATGCGCTTCTAAAGCCACAACTTTGATTACGATTTAAGCTACTACGCTACGCTAATAGACACCGACTATCATAGATCACTTTTTGATCTTTAGGAAAACATTTTATCGACTATCTGTAACAATCGATCTCATCTCTCTGGATCATTCTACGAGCTATGAGTTGACATTGCCGAACGTTTAAGAAGTTACCTGCTTCTAGGTTTGAACGACTCATGGTTTTGCATTTTTTGTTGTGGGCCATTTGGTGAACCATACATATTAGCAGCGTAATATAAAAAGCAAAATCTTTAGTTATGACGGCTTATGTTGCGTATAAAAACCTTTCTCTACGCCTAAAATTACCTCACCGAACCGCTCACTTATTGTTCAGTTACACCTTTGTTTGTCATTTATTTATCACTTAGTATTCCGCTGATAAGTTTAGTACTTATTACAATCTGTTTTTTTTTCTTTTGTTGCTAACATATGTCCCACTAAGTTGTTATGTGTCAGTTGTATCCTAAGATCCAGTTCAGCTTTGTATCAAGCCTGGTATCATCTTTGGCATACAGTCCACGTTTTTGCGGTACTAGCAAGTATCTGTGTCTGCTTATTTTAACCTTGTAGGTACTGTTTGAAGCACCCGTTTCCCGTTAGGATTTATGTGATATAGTAGATTATTTTGCCGAGTTTTCTACTAATCCAGTTGTTAATGTTTCATTCTTTTTTTTTTCTAAGATTTTATTGTTGCGTTGGCCAGGTGGCTAAGGCACAATCTTTATTACCAACGACCAATAGCAGGCGAACGGTATACGGTGAATTAAAAAAACAGTTATCAAGTCCTAACCATGTTACAACGTACAACCGAATACGGGAAGTTTTGTCTGACGCTTTCAGCATGGCTTATCGACTAAACCACGAATTAATCAAGACGACCGACTTACGTAATATGGTCTGTATTACCCCAACGACTGTATCAAAATCCTGCATTGGTTTCTTAGTTTAACTTCGGTGGTATTACACTCTAAACACGACGTGTAATATTTTTGCATTACAAACCATTCGTTGGGAAACTTTACCGTCACTTGCTAGAACACTTCCAGGGGGTGTTCCGGTAGCAAAATGGCGCCCAACATGGAGCAATCAACAAAGTGCATTTACTTATCTTAGGCACCCAAATATCTAGAAGATGTCAACATTTTAGTTTTGAATTAAGCAAGTAGTTGCAGGCGCACCATCATCGATAAACATTGTTGACATTTTCTACTCGGATCAACCACGGAGCTCCAGCTGTACCCCATCATTTTAGCAGATGCTGGGACTAGGGTCGGCATTCTAAACTTATGCCAGACAAGCCAAACTCTACCCTCAACAACCAAACCCGTGCACATTATTTGACATATAGAACTACGAAGGCTGAACTCTGTGTTACTTATCCGACAGTTATGTCAAATGCACTCGAGATCTTGCTACCACAATCACCACTGAGAATAGGTAGCACGATCTTACCACTCACCAGCTCATGAGCCTGGATGCAACCATTAGGCTCAGCCGGATCAAGTTGAGGATAAACTGAATAAAGCAGTTTTTTTTTGCTATTGATATGGTCCTAATGTGAAAGCATCACTGAAATGTCGACGATATTTCTAGCTTTGGGGGCAAACTCAGCAAGGATCCGGCTGAATTCTCTGGAAGAACAGAAAATTATTTAGCACTAAACACTATTGGCTAACCAACACCGAAGCTTGCTGTTAGGACTGAAAGTAGAAGTTTGACGATACGAGGAACAGTTCAACGAAGAGCAGTTTTGATAGCAGCAAAAAACGGATGATGAGAAAGTATGCTAAATCAAACACCATTGGCTTGACATGTAAGCACACACATATGAACAACATTGATTGATGTTGAGGCTCACCTTGTGAGTTTGTAGAAACCTACCTTTGTAGACATACGGCATAATTTCAAAGGGTACACCGTCACCACTCTTACTATAATGATGGCAAATGCTCTTGTTACGTAGATAGATTTTTGTATTCAGAAAGTCTTTAAGTTTTTGTGTTTTTTTGAATCTGTTGAATTTAGAAAAACTAATAAAATATACTTACTATACTATAATATAATATAATAAAACATTGAGCTTTACAAAGGACTACGAACGAACTCCAATCGAATCTGTGAAACAACAAAAGAGCCGATCAGAGTTAAATGCTTTGATTCTACCGGCTCATGTAAAACAAACAGAAACCGAACTAGCCAGGCACTAAAATGTGATATTAATTGTACCTTCAAGACACTTTCTATAAATGTCTGTCTAGTTAAAACTAGGTCGGCATTGATAGATTCCGGAAACACCCAAAACTTTACAAATCTTGAATTACTAGGAGCCAAACAATTAGACACGGTAATAGCTCATGCAGTTTTTACCTCATTATTTATTTAATGTGTACACACCGACGATGTACAGCGTTTTTGCGACTACCCGATTGTGGCAGGCGATCAAAGTAGGTTGATCTCACACCTCTAGAGGATTATCCGAAATAACTGGAACTAGCAGAACTAGTATAGATTATAGAAAACAAACAGAAACCGATCTAGCAAGGCACTAAAATGTGATATTAATTGGACCTTCAAGACACTTTCCACAAATGTCTGTCTAGATTAACGCTAAAACTAGGTCGGCATTGATAGATTCCGTAACCACCCAAAACTTTACAAATCTTGAATGACTAGGAGCCAAACAATTAGACAAGGTAATAGCTCATGCAGTTTTTACCACATTTTTTATTTAATGTGTACACACTGACAATCTACAGCGTTTTTGCGACTACCCAATTGTGGCAGACGACCAAAGTAGGTTGATCTCACACTTCTAGAGGATTATCCGAAACAACTGGAACTAGCAGAACTAGTATAGATTTGTATAATTTTGTATAGATATTTGGCGACTAAATGCAGGAACGAAAGATGAGGCAACATTCTTCTTTTTTTTCTTTAAGCCTATTCTTTATGGATGTTAGTAATCACATTGGTCTACTTTAATCTGTTTACTGCTGTTCTAAATAAAGCCGTTGATGTCATTCCGGTATATGCTCTTATATTCTTTATTCTTTCTTCTATTTTTCCTTGAGGATTAGTTGCAGTAGATGGTATTTTTTATTCTTTATGATATGTCCAAAGAACCTCATTTTCCTATGTTTGACATTTGTTAGGAAATCTAGTTTTTTTACAATGCGTTGTAGTACCGTTTTGTTTGTCACGTGATGAACCCATGAAATCTTGGCAGTTGGCTTTGGTGAGGGTCTATATATACATAGCAGCTAAGAATCCTACATAAAGTTTGGTATGTATGCTGAGCGACATGTTACATAGTATGTCCCTCATCTTGTTGAATACGCTTCTTGCTTTCTTGCTTCGGCATCTTATTTCCCGAGAGTGATCCCATTCTTTATTAAGGGTACATCCTAAGTATGTAATTGTTTCAGCCATTGGTAACGTTGTATTGTTGGCAGTAAACCGAAGGTTATCTATGCGGTTTTTTCTGATGATTAGGATTTGTGTTTTCTTGAAGTTCAACTTCATTTTGTATTGTTTGCTAACGTTTGTTATGCAGTCTATCAGTCTCTGAAGTCCTTCGGCAGAACAGTGTCATTACTGACAAAAATTTATACGACATTTAAGCATTTTCACGGGCCCACTTACACCTTTACTAATATCAATTATAAGACTGTTTACTGGAATAACTCGTTGGAAAAACGCCTTCGGCATCTGACGACTTATGCATCACCGGAGGGCGGAACCTGCTAGTTGAAAGTTATAAAGTATTTGCCAGGTTGTTGAGAGAATTTATATTGGTATATTAGAACGGCATTTTTGTAATTTACGAAAAATTACTTTGATTGCTTGAATCACTTTGGCCGCGTCTTGAACGCTTCTAAGAGCGTCGTCTTGGTTGCAAACTTTACAAATACAAATTTGACAATCTGGATGTGGAACATTTAGGCTATCAGATAAAAGCCGAGGGGAACAAACCTTTGCAACATCACTTGACACTTAGCATGCCAGGCTCATTAACGAGGCTCAATTTTGCAACTTTCTGTGAACGTGTACTTGGCTACGCGAGTACGTGTCGGGTTATACCAAGATAGTGACTGGGTTTTAAATTTAGAAACAAATGAATAAGTTTCTGAAGCTAGCACGCCCTAGAACTGTTGTAAGCAACGTGTTACATGCAGATATGAATAAGGCAGGTAAGTAAGCAGTACTGAATCAGGAAGAAGGATTACGAAGACTTTTGATATTGCGTGACACTGTTACTTTAACCGGTTTCTAAAACAGATTTTACTTGAATGAGCTGAAATTTATGGCCATTGTCTGATCCATTAAAAAGTATTGGCCGTATCTGGAAGACTTTGCGAACAGAGCAACAAGGCCAGATCAGTGTGTGGCTAGTAAACCCAAGCGACACTCAATCGAAATTCACTCAAATGGAACACACGCTCGGAGTACATTAACCTGAACCTTAGTTATGAGCTAATTAGTGAAATTGTCGAAGAAATGGAAAATATGTTGCTTCTGGAAACTGAAACTTTTACCAAACATCTAAAGCCTCTACAAACGACAGGGTTGGAAGTATCAATACACTTGTTAACAAATCCAGTGTTGAAGTTAGAGACCCTCCCACCCGAGGCTGTCTGACGAGTGCAACGAGAATGTCCCTAATCACAGGAAATGGCTGGTTTGGACCAGTTTGTGATATCACTTTGAGCACAATTGAGCAATTTGGAGTGGATCTATTTAATTGGTTAGATTTGTAAATGGAGTACTCAAACACCGCGAGTGATGACTAATATTATTTTGAAAGATTATGTATAAATTAAGTCTTAGTATTTAAGTAGTTTGGTAGAAGTAAGCTTTCGAGTAAGCTTTACAAATGAACTGAGAAATTTGGTTTTGGCAAACTGAGATAATTTAGATCGCACAGCACTGCTTCATTGAGCAAATTATTAGACTAATGCATAATACTATGAACCGGAATGGGTGTATTCTCATACATGAAAGAAACACGCACATTCTACAGTTAGAACTCAGGAAGCATACTTAAGCAGGTGATGGGGTAAGAAATTACTACACAACAGATAAAATTGGATAGGCACAAGATTGGGAATTTTACTTCCGCTGTTCAAATTTTTTAAATTTGAAATATTAATCAGAAATGTTATTGTTGGCTTTTGTTTTGGGTTTTTTGTTCAGCTGGATACCAAAATCTGCTGAATCATCTGATTGTGGTGAAGTTGTTTATAAATTATGAAATATAATCCGAAGTGGATGGAGGGTATTTAACTGATTTTCTTGATTCTATATTAAGGCATGGTTGTCATGTGAGGCCTCAACATGGCGACATGGCGCAAGGTCTAGTGCACGGACGGTTGCTTATGTAGTTTGTATTTTATTTCTAGAAGAGGCAGTATATCTAATTGTATTTAGTATTTTCCGAACTTTTATGACATACAAGAGATTATAGCTAAACTATATTCTTAAAGTTGATTGTATGTAGCTAGTTACTGCAATTGGTGGAAGGCGACAAAGGCTGGCGACAGCAACAGCAACAGTACAATGTAGTTTGTTGTTTTCATTGAAGTGCACGACACACGCTGAGTTGTACTGATTTTTTTTTGTTTTAGGATTGTCTCAATAGATGTCACTGGCAGTGGCGTAGCTAGGATTTGTGCTCTAGAGTTAAGAATAGCGTGTATTTTATACTTTCTTCTGAAGCAATGGAAAAATTTGTTTGGAATATAGAATATCGATAATTTTTAACATTACAAATTGATAAGCAAAAAATTGTTAGGGGGGGGGGGGGTAATTACCCTATTACTCCTCTTGAAACCGCCACTGGCTGGGCCTTAGCTACGGCGCTTGTCACTGGATATGAACGAGCACCTTTACTTATTTTGTTTAAATGTTTCGTCATACATGATCTTACAAAAAGTTATTAATAAATAATATTAACATTTTTTCTCTATAAACTTTTATCTTTGTAGGATGAAACTATGTATAATTTTTATTGTTTTAAAAACAGCATATTATGTAAGCTGTAACAGAAACAATTACTTATTCAATGAACTTAATATATGATAGATCAAAGCCTTTATATAATAAATTTTCAATCAAATTATCCTAGCGGAAACTTCAATGACCATTAGTCTGTAATTAAAGGTGAGCAATACACTCTCAACACACGAATTTAATTTAATTTCGGATATAAATCTAAATCCCATACCCGCATACACACATACACTTGCGCAAAACAGTAGACATAGTTTGTTAAATTATCGTCATCACCCCTGAATAAATTCAGTTCTGACCCACCATTTGTTAACGGAGAGGAAAATTCATGCTCTTTATATCAAACGGATCAGTATAGAAGAGAAAGCAAACGATTACAAAAACATAAATACTAATACAGCAAGCAATATGAAATATTATGAGTTGATTCGACCGTAAAGTTTACATGAAAGGGAATTTAATCGCACACCACTGAAGATGTTTTTATAAACTAAATTAATATTAGTAATTACATTAATTCCAGACAGGGAGCGACTGATATACAAATGGGATTCCGTTTCTACGCTCCTAAGAAGGATGAAAAGCGCATCATGCGGAACGTCATCAACAAATGGGCCGAGAATGGTGCCATAGGTAATTACACCCTATCAGTACCTGATATTGTGAAAAGTACGGATCCATATCTGCATCTTATAGTAAGTAAATTTTATTAATCAAACTATAATAATCTAAACAATTTAATTTAATAGGGTGTTACTACTAATAAACTGGATATTCAAATAAATGTTGAATTTATGTTGGAGTGTGAGGCTAGAGGTTCTGAAACTATGGTATTTAGGTGGTTAAAAGATGGACATCCATTTAAAATCAGTCCTGCTATTTAGTAAATATTGAATTAATTTTATTGTAACTAGTTTGATTCTAATTATGTTATAGTCGGAAAAAGTATACTCAATTGATTAACGTTGAGGCTAGTAAGGATCACTATGTAGCGATTTTGGGTTTCAATAAACCAACTAAATGGGACGAGGGTGTTTTCACCTGTCAAATAGAAGATTACGGGATACAGCAGTGCATGTCGAAGCGGGTGGTTTTGCATCGTCCCCCAGTAGTTTGGTTAGACCCTTTAAGCTTAACAGTTAATAAGGTAATATGACATAATTTCTAAAATATTAAGATTATAAGATATTAATTTTAGGGCGAATCATTTACGATCAAATGTTTAAGCGCATGGCATCATTCCAAATATATTTACTCATGGACTAAAGATAAGGAATTGTTAAAAAAGAATACTGATACGGAACATTATGAAGTTCTGTATCCTGCTGGTAGCATACTTCAAGTATCATCGCTTAATGTAAATATTAAAATAATTTTAGAGCTAGGTTTAAATGCAAATATGGATATATTATTTATTTTAATACAATTTAATTGGGTGGTTTTTAATTTGCATATAAGTCTGATTATATATATTATGATATAACTACTAGTTTCTATGGCTGCGTTCGGAACGAATCATCACTGCCAATCAAGCGAACTAAACGCCGCTTGATTACCGCTTATGATAACTTGTAGTTACGGGTACACTAAAACACATTGACGCTGCGCTTCATATTAAAATTATCATTCAACGCTTATAGCAACTCAACAGTCACCAGCGACTAAGCGCAGAAGTTATATTTGAAAAAAAATTTAATGTTTTAATATTTATGATACAAAGATGTAAAGTCACAAAAAACAACACAACAAAAAAGTAATAAATTGTTCTATAAAATATTGGGGAAGGAGACAACATACGTAATTAAGGTAGATAATAAATTACAATGTAATATAACCGCTGTAATAAGCTCGGGCGAATGGGTTAAAAAACGTTATAATCTATTTAATTTTTTTTTTCAATTTAAAATTTAGGAAAAGTTTACATGGTTGGCAACACTCGTTCTGACGCAGCCATTAAAAAAAAACCTAAACACTATAAAGCCCCCAAATATGTAATTTGTTAGTTGTAGAGAGACATAATAGACTATAATCAAATCTAGTTTGAGGCAATGAACAAAAAAACAAATATGATCTTTAGCATCCGCAGAGACGTATGTAGTTTATGGTCTATATGGTTATAGAAACGTCTTGGTAGGGAGCAGGATTGCGAGTTTATTGTAGAATTTTTAAGGAATGTAATAAAGATTCAAAGTGTTGATTTACATTCTGATGGTTAGAGCTAACAACAAAACTTTTTCCAATAGTTTGTGCTTGAAAGTTTATAAACTTTTCTATCTTGATGATTGGCTGGTTGATTATTATTAGTGTGCATTGTGCTAAACAAAACAAACAATCTTCAGATAGCCTATCTAGATCAGAGTTATTGATGTTTTTGTACAATTTCACTGCAAAACTTTTTATATGTTTTTGTATTAAGATAAATGTTTGAGGATTTTTTCTAAAGTTTTGCAAACGTCAGTAGTAAATGTGTTAAGGACGGAGATGGTTATATAAAATTTCTTGATAATAAACTCTTGGGCGAGTGAGTGGGGCACTCCAAATTAAACTATTTGCTTGTATAAATGAACTGGAGTGTGCCGCCCAATTGTTTGTTATCAAAGGATTTAAATGTTTCTAATATTCAAATAGGTTTTCTTGAGACTTTTAGTTGCTGTTTTTCTCCCGATTGATTGAAGTTATAGATTCTCTGTTGTTGGTGGATGTCGAGGTTGTTAGCTTGATATGAGAAAGGTATAAAAATAATTTAGCTTTTTTTGACTAGTGGTGTTTGTTAATATTTGAATAATTATCAGAATTGCTCACAAGAGGTTGATCCGGAACGACATAAAAAGGTTAAGATTTGGACGTTGCGTCAGGCTTTCGATTGATTTTTTTGTTGTCTACGCAGCAAAGCCTTTAAAAGACGGTCTTAATAGACGGAGTGTTGAATTTTGCTTTGGTTGATCATATAATCAACTTTTGTGATACCGGGAAGAACGAATCTTATTCAGATTACAATCTTCCGGTTATGAGAACTTTATGAAGTAAAGTGTAGTTTAGGGGAACACGTTAGGAATTGCCTCATAGGCTAGTGTAGGAGGCTTGGTTAGGAGTCAGCCATGTTGGAAATTTTGTTCAGCTTTTGGATGGGGCTAAAGACCTGGTAGTTTTATGTGTAGTAATGTTAGAAGTGATGTGAGTGTTAGTTTTGTATGTATGTGTGTGTAATGTGCAATGGATAGTCCCGAGTCAAGTCGTTTGCTGATCCTTCCCGCAGGGTCCCTTTCTGACTCTTAACTCACTTGTGAATGTGTGCAGTTCATTTCATGGGTACTTATGAGCATACCGACCACAACCTCGAATTCCAGTAATTTCTATTTCTACATATAATTTGATAATCAATGTATGTTTTCACTGGTACATTCAGAAAAGATTAAACTATATTTGTTCAGAGTATTTTAGTCAAATAATAATTGGAAATAACCGAAAAATGAATTCAAATATTGAAATAAATGAGTTTCTGAATGTGTTACTACAATATTGAAAATCAAGACAGCGGTTGGTAGGCTCTTAATGGGCGTTTGAAAGAAGAGTTTTTATTAACTCCATTTTGTTTTTTTTTGTGATTTTTCTGATATTTTATCCTTTGACGCTAGTAGACCGCGCTGGCAATTGGTGGTAGAGACATCTTTTTTGGTTGGCTTGGCTGCTGGCTTGTTTTTTTTGTTTGAAATTTGTTTTTTATATTTTTTTCTGGTTTATTAAAGTCTCAACGTGCCCGAAACCGACTTATATACTTTTCTTTTTGAGATGGAATTTTAGCAGATGATTTAATAGGTTGTGGAGTGAACTACTTTCTTTGTCTTACAACTCAGCAAGCCTGGTCAGGTCAGAGTTTGAGTGAACCGCGAGATTTGCGAAGTATTTTTTGGCCAAGATCTTGGTATGCTGGCGCAACGGAGGGTTCCCGAGATTGTTATGATTTTGTTTGGTTTCTGACGTACCATGGGGCTCTGACAATGCAACCCAAAGTTAGACTTTGAAAAGCCTTAAAACCATTGAGGTGAGTGATTGCAGCCGTTTCCCAGGCAAGGGATGCAAACGGGGTTTGGAGTCTAATGATAATAATGGTAGTGTACATTCGGATTTTATTTTGTAGCGACATTCCGCTATTAGGCTGCAGCATTTGAACTAACCATTTTAGCTTTGCTTTTTGAAGAACCCCAAAGGCATGTCGGCGACATATAGGTTGAATAGCATTGGCAAAGAATATAGCATTGAACTACTTCTGTTGTAAAGTAGAAACATAGTGAAGGAGTTCAACTGCCAGAGTTTTGCGGTTTAGATATGAAGTTATCAGCTTTATAAGACGCAGAGGAAGTTTGAATCTGTGCAATTTTAGTAGTAGTACTTTGTGACAGTCCTTAATGAAGGTTTTTTCAACGTTGAAAAAGACCACTTTTGTGGATTATTTCTAAGATTACTCACTCTATGATCTTGCTTAAGGTGCATAGAAGACTGATTGTCTTGTAGTTTTGGGTAAACTTGTGGTTTTTTCCAGGTTTTGGGGTTTTGATTACGTGCAAGCTTTTCCAATCTTTTGGAAAGTGCCGTAGGATTGCATTAGCAGTATTGGTGAGAGCCATTATTGTTTTGTGAGAAGGATTTTGGATTTTTTTTGGGAAATCTGTCATGGTCTGACGTATATCAAGTTTTAAGTTTTGGTATAATTTCTTTAATTTAAAAAGGTTTGACACTGTCCGGCGGTGTATCGTTGTCAGATGTGCTTCAGAGCACGAGGTTGTCAGCAAATGCTTTGCTTTTCTTTTGATGGAGACTCATGCGCAAGGCTTTATAGATCCTCAAATTAGACTTATCTTTTGTGGTTCATTCCAAAGATTTTTGTCAGGAACCTTGTGGCTTGACTTTTTTATGAAGAGCATTAGGGATCTTGCAATCTCTAGGGTTACGATTTCTTTGCCATAGATGTTTAGCGGTATTTCTTCTACGAATCAATGTCTTCTGTGCGCGGGGTAAATCTAGAGGGTTATCATATTATAACCCCCTATATTTATTTGTATTGGATTTAAGGAAGGTAATTGCCTTGGCGTTTGTAGCTGGAATTACCCAAATACCATCGTGGGTATTGCCGAGATAATGGATATTTTGTTATCCTTGAAATATTAGAAGAAGCTTGGGAAAAAAGATTCTTATCAGCTAGAACAAATGCTGGTGAGCGGGAGGTTGAAGTAGCTTTTTTGTCTCATAAACCGGCAGTCGTAACCGCTTATATCTTGCTTGCAGTTGCTGAAGGCGACTGCTTGGGATTGCATTTGTATTTTTAGTAGGCTGAGGGGGAAATTTACCATGTATCTTTTTTTTTTTGCTTTTGCTTTTCTAAACGATGGTGAATCTTTTGTAGTCTTTGGTTGCGGTATCTGGGATTGCGTTGCTTGTGTATAGGCTTTCTCTGGTGCGGGGTTGTTTTGGGTTTCCTAGTGGTGGAGGATGGAGTCTGCTTTTTTCTCAACTTTTTCTTTTATTTCTACGATGTTTATTTCTTTGTTGATGATCCCGCTAGAATTTGGGGCGGTGGCCGTGGGGATCATAAAACTGATGGTTGCTACCAATTCTTGGATGGTGGCTTTCAAGGCCTTCAAGGATTTGGAGTTTTAATTTGGCTGCCATAGCTTCCATCATCACTTGCACCTGGTGGTCTAGGACTTTCGTCTTTGACTCTGATTTTTTTTGTTTTTTTTTTATTTTCTTCTTTAACGCGTGGACGGTTTTTCTAAGAGGTCTTGGTGTTGCCGCTCTGGTAAAAAAGCCATTGCAGCAGCTTGGAGGTCTGCGCTGAAAGAAATTTTTATTTTTCAATATTTTTTTTAGTAATAATAATTACTACTATTATTCTTGTTGCACTTAAAATTGCGTTTATTGCTTTGTGCAGGTTGGTGAGGTTGCTGGCTGTGGCTGGCTTCTTGGATAGCTGCGTTCAGTTTGCTTACTTGCAATTGATAAAATGAAGCATTAGAGTTGAATTTACGCGTGAACCGCTAACGAAACGATGCTTTTTAGTGGTGAAAGAGCTTTAACATTACGTATAGATCGTTTTTATTCATTTCTTTGAAATAAAAGTTTATAAATATGGCCATGTCTGAGTCAAGTGTCCGGAACAAAAATTTGATTTTGCTTAAACCACTGAAAATGCCTTTCTCTACATGAGTCCTGATCTTGATAATTTTTTTAGATTTTTTCTATAAGCCAGTTTTGAGTAATAGGCAATCAAAATTTGAAAAATCGATTTTTTGCATTTTTTTTACATTTTTTGATCGTTTGTAACTTCTTAAGGTTGCAAAAAACTGTAATAAACTTTTTTTTCAAAATTGTTCAAAGAATTATTTATTTCTGTGGATAATACATTCTAAGATATCTCGGAGCGAAATTGAAATTTTTAGGGTATCTTTTGCACTTATTTTTTTTTAATTTTACGTTATTTTTTTTCTTTAGTTACATTCTTAGCTACCACACATTATAATGACTTTGAAATTTTTATTGAGTGGGAAAACAAGGGCTTTATTTTCTTAAAGAAAACAAAGAATTATACGGTAAATTAAGAAATATCTAATCACTAAATCTTAAAATCTACATGATAATGTGCCTTCTCTTTAATTATCAACGTTTTTTTTTTTATTACAATACAACATAATTGTCTTTTGAAGTGTTATCAGTCGTATGACAGTAGTAGTAGTAGTATGCTTAGCATTTTCCGGTAGGCATTTACAATTACCAGCATTTTTACCTTTTTTGTAACTTTATAACTTGCGCTCATGAGCTTGTTTCTCTAGCTTTTGTTCTTTCTATTGGTCGATGTTTTTTTTTATTGTTTATATTGAAATTCTTTGTTCACAAATTTGGTAACTGCGGGCTCTAGAAAGTGAAGAATTAAATTCTTTTTTGAGATTTATATTATGCTCAGAGTCGATTTTTGCTTTAAACGCACTTTTTTAATAATCAAAATTTTATTGTGAATGACATCATTGTAACAGTTTTTGATTGGAATTTAATAAATAATATAGATATTATATGCATATTGTGTATTTACGTGCATATTTGCCGAGCTCTAATTATTACAAATTTTATTCAAATAGAAATCAGCAACATATTCCTGCTTGGTACAAGATGGTAAATTATCATCAGAAACTAAAATTACAATAAACGTAATAGACAAAACTATTGTTATACCATGCCCTGCTGAAAAATACGGAAATTATTCTTGGCCTGAAACGGCCCCAGACACAGATTACATACATAAATGCCCAAAAGGTTACAACGGCCTTGCTACTAGGAGCTGCATACGTTTGGAAACAAACAAACCTAAATGGCAATTACCAAATTATATGAATTGCACTCCTGTTGAATTATACGAAACATTCAAAGATGTAAATAAATATTACCATGTATAAGTTTTAATTATTTATATAGATATCTTATTGTAGTTTCATAACCTGATGGAAGGTTATAATTTTACCACCAGTTTAAAAACTTTGGATAACATAGCATCGTATGTTAATAGAACTGTTATGCTTCAAGGAGAGGGAAATGTTATTATTGATTATTTAACGAAAATTGCTAATTTTAATAGAGAATCACATCAATCTAACCAGGAGGAAGTAGCAGTTGCTATTTTTAAAATTATTGATGATGTTCTTGATCAATTAAATTCATTGAATAAGGATGAGGTAATATTATTATTTTACTATTTTATACTGATTTTTATTTATATGTCCATGAACGGGTAACTCTTGCGCTGTTTAATTATACATAAATGCTTTAAACTGTGTATGATTAAATTCTGTATGATGAAAAATGTTGAATTATTATTGTAATTATTGCTTTAACCTTCATTTAGTAAAATTACTAGATTTACATATTGTATACGGAATTTTATTTTATTACAATAGTGAATTGTACAACTAGCACATAATGATACTCATTTAACACGAGTATAGAGAAATTAATAAAAAATAACAATTTATGGAAACTTTGTGCAAGTTGTTAACTGTGTTTTATGACTAAAATTTATTTATTAAATGTTATAATGACATATGACAGGTCAGTTTTTGATGGCCTGTTTGGCCTGTGCGTAATGTTTATTTTTTGTACGTGATATGAGTGCGTTGTAATCTGTATAAAGTTGTATACTTTTCCCTAGCAGTAACAGTTGCACAAGGGACAGTTATAGAGTAGAAAAAATAGATTTATTGTATTTTTTGTATTTTAATTTTTTGTATCACGTGGGACGTTAACATTTCTTTAATTAAGTAAGAAAAATCACGTTTAACTGCACCAGTTTTGTGGCTTGTGACAGAATGATATGTAATGTGGTTACCTCAGCACTCTTGTCTTGTCTTGTTTATTATGTTTTTAGAACGTCTTTAGTGCTCTGGTTTTTACGAATTTCTTTTGGAGTTGTTTTTTGTGATTACATTGTCTGAGAAGAAAGTTGTTTTTTTTTTGTGTTCAGATTGCTGGAGTGGATGCGGAAAGAAGCAACGCTAGAGGTACCCTGGATCTGCATAATAAGTTTGTCTGTATTTGATGTTGATGGCCAAGTCTGAGTGGAATTACATGTATTGACCCAAATTGTTATAGGTTGCAAGATTACGTACTAAAGTCATGATTTTGAGAGTCAAGCCTGATTGTCTTTGTCCTCGCACATTGGTTTTGTCCTGATAAAGAGCATCGCTTAGTATTCTTTGTAACTTCAAGGTCAAGGAAATTTGCATGCAACAAGTATCCGAAAAACGAAGAAGGCTTGCAGAGAAAAGTTACCGACGACTTTGACAAGAATGCAGTCAAATATGGGAGATTATTGCATTGAAAGAATATTTGAGATACCGCTAGGAAAATTTGGGGAAGTTACTTTAATTGTCAGCTGATTGGGACTAGCTTGTGGTGCTGTTTATTTTAGCGATGCAAAATAGTGATTTTATCTCAAGGGACTGAGGTTGATATATTTCTTGACAATATGGAACGGTCAAATCTATTATTTCTTGAGTCACCGCCTAAGTGGTGTAGGCGTACTCGACTGCTACACCTGAGGTCTTGGGTTTGAGTCCCTTATCTGGAGGGTATTTTTTTGAGTAAGAAGAGAAACTTTAGTTTTTCCTGTGTACTGCTTCGATGTTCTGAGCACGTTAAAGAACTCAATAATTTAGGTTGGAGTTTTTAAATTTACTTCAAAATTCTCAGATGTGGTAGTCTTAACCTCTGGCGACGCATTGCCACACTTTGCTTGTTACCTGTTCGGCTGGTCCAGATCTGAGAGTGATGTGGTGGTTTCCGGAGCATCGCAGTTTATTGTGTCGTTTAAAATTTTATAATCGACTAAACGTTTTGACTAACGCTCTTACAGAAAGGGCTTGCAAACTTATCTACGCAGGGTGTAGTTTGGTACGAACTTGTATTTGTTTATGGAAGCGACGTGACAAAGCATCTACTAGTGGTTGTCTTGAAACCTTGGCGAGGTGTGTAAGCACAGGATATGTAAAAGGTTGCAGTATTTCATACAGTTTTAGGAGATGTGACTCATGTGTGTTATTGATAGTACCATGCTGTTGTCTTGATTTCACGCTTGACGATGGCTTGGGCTAGACTGATTTAATGTTGTCGGTTTGGATCAGTGATGATTCAGTTACGACTGCTTCCGGGTTCTGCGTGGGTGTTTCTGTGGGCATAAAAGTAGTAGTTAGAGGGGCTAAGTACTTGCGTACTTGCACTTTGTCTTTAGGTCGGCCTGATAAGATCGGTTTTAGAGGTGACCTGAAGAGATCTTAAACGACGTCCGGAGGCTACCGAATAAGTGGTCCGATTGAAGTGTTGCCGGTTAACTTTGCAGCTCTTGCTTTTCTGGCTAGACTGATTTAATGTTGTCGGTTTGGATCAGTGATGATTCAGTTACGACTGCTTCCGGGTTCTGCGTGGGTGTTTCTGTGGGCATAAAAGTAGTAGTTAGAGGGGCTAAGTACTTGCGTACTTGCACTTTGTCTTTAGGTCGGCCTGATAAGATCGGTTTTAGAGGTGACCTGAAGAGATCTTAAACGACGTCCGGAGGCTACCGAATAAGTGGTCCGATTGAAGTGTTGCCGGTTAACTTTGCAGCTCTTGCTTTTCTGGCTAGACTGATTTAATGTTGTCGGTTTGGATCAGTGATGATTCAGTTACGACTGCTTCCGGGTTCTGCGTGGGTGTTTCTGTGGGCATAAAAGTAGTAGTTAGAGGGGCTAAGTACTTGCGTACTTGCACTTTGTCTTTAGGTCGGCCTGATAAGATCGGTTTTAGAGGTGACCTGAAGAGATCTTAAACGACGTCCGGAGGCTACCGAATAAGTGGTCCGATTGAAGTGTTGCCGGTTAACTTTGCAGCTCTTGCTTTTCTCGGGATTGTTCTCGTGGTCGATCTCTGGCAGTCTCTGGCGAGCAAGTTGCTTGCTAAGAGCAGTGGTCCAAGTCCGTCGTTGGACAGAGGTGCTGCACGGCGAGTAGCGGTGGCAGTACCTGTTTCAGATTTTTTTTGTAACGGGGCCGATTGCGCGGACGTCATTTGAAACGTCGCTCAAGAGGGCTCCGTGATGATGGATGTGTCTTCAAGAAGTCTGTTTCTTCTTCTTTGGCACTGTAACGGTGTCCAGGTGGCGTTGATTTGGTTTTGGCACTATTGTACGGGGCGGGAGCAGTCTGTTAACTTGAAAGTGTCTACTGGGGTTGCACTATATGTCTTGGTGTGGCGTGCCCAAAATGTTTAAAGACTTGCGGCACCGGGAGTTTGAAAACCGGTTATGGTGCAGGTTCCTTGAGCTGGCACTAACCAAGGGTCCCAGATTTTCCGCACTGTTTTCACTCATGTAGTGTAGCACGGTGGAGCACCTGGTCAGCTTGTGTAGGTGGTTGGTAACGGTAAGCTTCTGCTTCTTGCCGTGGGTTTCGTTCCCGTACATTAGGTTTGCCCTAACCCGTTTGCAATGTCGTGTTGTTCTATCCGACATCTTTATCCGTGCAGATTATTGTCGACGGTTGGTATCTTTTGGACGGGGATGACTTGGTTAGCCGCCGGGTGTTTGATGAATAGCGGTTCTATTGCTGTCTCTTTATCTTCTGTTATTCCCAATTGTCTTGACGTGGTCTTTTTTTTGGTTACGTTTGTGGTTTTGAGATCGAAGACTTGGATCATGTCCGCAACACAACAAGATAACCGAATAAACCTCAACGACGACTCCGATAATGGATTGGCTACAAAGACGTGAATCATGTCCGCAACACAACAACACAACAAGACAACCGAATAAACCTCAACGACGACTCCGGCAATGGATTAGCTACAAAGAGTACTGGATTGTACACTATTACCGGCACGCAAAGGGTTGCGGGGGCGGCTAGTTTAAGTCTGGGAACGGCGCGGCAGCTCTCGGAGGTGGTTCTCCGGTGGTCACACACTAGTCATAGAGACGCCACTCACACGCGTCACACAGACGCCACTCACAAACGTCACACAGACGCTTGGAACGGTCAAATCTATTATTTCTTGAGTCACCGCCTAAGTGGTGTAGGCGTACTCGACTGCTACACCTGAGGTCTTGGGTTTGAGTCTCTTATCTGGAGAGTATTTTTTTGGATAAGAAGAGAAACTTTAGTTTTTCCTGTGTACTGCCTCGATGTTGTGAGCACGTTAAAGAACCCAATAATTTAGGTTGGAGTTTTTAAATTTACTTCAAAATTCTCAGATGTGGTAGTCTTAACCTCTGGCGACGCATTGCCACACTTTGCTTGTTACCTGTTCGGCTGGTCCAGATCTGTGTGGTGGTTTCCGGAGCATCGCAGTTTATTGTGTCGTTTAAAATTTTATAATCGACTAAACGTTTTGACTAACGCTCTTACAGAAAGGGCTTGCAAACTTATCTACGCAGGGTGTAGTTTGGTACGAACTTGTATTTGTTTATGGGAGCGACGTGACAAAGCATCTACCAGTGGTTGTCTTGAAACCTTGGCGAGGTGTGTAAGCACAGGATATGTAAATGGTTGCAGTATTTCAGACAGTCTTAGGAGATGTGACTCATGTGTGTTATTGCTAGTACCATGCTGTTGTCTTGATTTCACGCTTGACGATGGCTTGGGCTAGACTGATTTAATGTTGTTGGTTTGGATCAGTGATGATTCAGTTATGACTACTTCCGGGTTCTGCGTGGGTGTTTCTGTGGGCATAAAAGTAGTAGTTAGAGGGGCTAAGTACTTGCGTACTTGCACTTTGTCTTTAGGTCGGCCTGATAAGATCGGTTTTAGAGGTGACCTGAAGAGATCTTAAACGATTTCCGGAAGCTACCGAATAAGTGGTCCGATTGAAGTGTTGCCGGTTAACTTTGCAGCTCTTGCTTTTCTCGGGATTGTTCTCGTGGTCGATCTCTGGCAGTTACGTTTGTGGTTTTGAGATCGAAGACTTGGATCATGTCCGCAACACAACAAGATAACCGAATAAACCTCAACGACGACTCCGATAATGGATTGGCTACAAAGACGTGAATCATGTCCGCAACACAACAAGACAACCGAATAAACCTCAACGACGACTCCGACAATGGATTAGCTACACAGAGTACTGGATTGTACACTATTACCGGCTTGCAAAGGGTTGCGGGGGCGGCTAGTTTAAGTCTGGGAACGGCGAGGCAGCTCTCGGAGGTGGTTCTCCGGTGGTCACACACTAGTCATAGAGACGCCACTCACACGCGTCACACAGACGCCACTCACAAACGTCACACAGACGCTTATTGGCGGATTGACGTGAACGTGCGGGGTGTGCAAGCACCGGGTGTGTTAGTGGAAGTTTCCCGGATAATCCTGGGGAGTTTACTACGGCGATGAGGTTGTCGACGGCACCAGGGGTCCGTTGCCAGAAAGCTGCAGTACGGTGGTGGATTGCATACCTATTGCTGTGACCTCTGGACACTCTACAAGAATCTCAACGACGACCCTTGTATGCCTCACGGACATTCTATGGAGATGATGCCATACTACGCTACGACTTAGGACTCTTCCGGTTAACATTTACAACAAATCGACAAATACAAAAAAAAGCATTCTTTACGCATCTAGCTATCTACCAGATTTGGTATATCAATTGCATCTTCTCCGGGTATTTTGCTCTTGGCGGTTTGCCTTTAAGTCTCGAGGACGATAAAAAATGGCGTCGAACGTGGGGCATACAAAGGCTTACTGACCTGTACACAACCCGTAGAGAAAAATAGAACACTGACAAAAATATTTGTGTGGTATTAAGAAGAAACAACAGGGGAGAAGAAAGAAGAAACGAAGATGAACGAAGAGAAGAAAATGGACTGGAATATTGGGAGAGAAACATGCTACCTAAGAACACTTTATGCAAGTTTAAACGGATGTCTTGGTTGCAACCTCACAGCAAGACTTATCTACTTATCAGAGAAATCACTTGTATCCACTAGAACTACCATGCTTTGTTAGAGAGACTCAGAATCTTTATTTAAGGCCCTCGATCAATATCTCTATGACTAACAAATAGCAGAGGCGGTCTATCACAAAGTGTTAATACAAAACCTACTTGAAACAGCCAAAACATTTGAAGGCCTATATAACAAAGAACCTAGACCGATTTATGTAATGTTAATGGCCAGCCAATTAATCACGAACTAGTCGAATGTTACTTGTGTTGCCAGGTTGATCTACATTGAAGAGTGCATTCACACCACTCGGAGAAAGTTATGACATCTTTGCAACCTTGGTAGAACTTTGAATCTAGCAGGTCTGCACATTATCAACTTTGAGAATTTTGAACAATTTGTGAAACCGCCATTAAGGGTGAAACCAACTTGACTTGATGCAAATCTTTTTGGGTTAGTCCTTGATCCACTAAGCAACGCCAGGTTTTATTTGAGAAATAAGAGGGTTTAACTAGTTGGTCATCATTGCCAAAACCGTGGTTTTCCGGTGTTACTGCATATTTTGGCTCCGGGAAATTCAGTATTACAAATGCCGTAAGGTTTTTTTTGTACAATTGTCAAATTTTGCCAACATCTCCAGGAATTTCTCTAATAACCGGTAGTGTTTGAGAAGTTGCATTGAAGCCGGGTCTAATCGGTCGGATTTGGTGCAGCAACCTCACCATTGATTGCTTTCAGGTTCCGAGGACGGTAATAATAAACCAAAAAAAATTATTGCACTAGTGAACAGTGTCCCTAACACAACATCGATTAACGGTTGATAAGCCAAACGTAAAACCTGCAGACTAGTATTCTAAACACAAAGGGGGACTCTTTCTAACTTGTGACGTTGTCATGTTATGTAATAATTAATTTTCAAAATAATATTGAGACCTTTACGTTCTGCTAAGCGTTAGCAAAAGCATTCTCAGTCGCCTCACGCTAGATGATCTATGTAACCAAAGCAAGTAAATAAAGTTTACTACATTTTTTGTGTGGAATTATTATTTTGGGAATAGTTTTTGCAATTGGTGACGAACCTGGATTTTCTGTTTATATCATTGTGTTGTACTTATGCTTTTCGACTGAAGAAGAGAACTGCTTATACAGCCCGTCTCAATGTAAGCGGTCTTATGGGAAAACAATCGGCAATCTCCGCCGCCGGCAAAAAAATTAACACGTGCGCATTCTGCGTGCGAGCGTATGAATACTGATTGAAAACATAATATTTATGTTATTTACGTTATTCGAGTAGAGAGTTTCTAGTGAACAGAAGTATTATTCTTCATTAATATTACGGTACTTGCTCATTCGAAAATTATGTCTTTGTGCAAACAAGAAAATATTCAGATTATTAAATTATTAATTTTTTTGCCGGCGGCGGAGATTGCCGATTGTTTTCCCATAAGACCGCTTACATTGAGACGGGCTGTATATTGAGTATTGTTGGTGGTGTAAATGAAAAGATGTATACTAGGAGTGGAGGCGTCTTTCTCTGTCGCGATACATCAACATACATAATTTTCTAGAGCTTAGTTGATATTAGAATTGAATGTATTGGAAAAATAATTTTAGTTATGCAGAATTATACATAAATTAAGTCGAACGTTTCAATCACTTTTTGTGATTTATTCATCGTCTATTTTTGGATTATTTAATGTTTGACCTGCTCTATGTTGTACATTTTATATCACAATTAAAGCATGACACAGATTATATAGAGTGAGTATTTTTATTAATTAGTAATTTATAACATGAATTTTATTCTTTAATTTTGTAAATAATTTGTCAACTGTTTTCTTACCAAAACGGTTACATTCTAACAATTTAATAAAATTAACAGCTGTTTTTGTTTCTATAAAACAATATTAAAGATAAAATAAAAGTAAATTACAATTTGCATACAGATCACTAAACTTGCTAACTCATACTCATCGTAATTTTCTACGCGTACAGGTGCACATGGTCTTAACATTAATAACACAGCTGGTCCCATATAGCGCATGGATTTGTGTATAACAAGTACACGTATAATATTTATTTCAACACAATCACATTTCTATAATATAAAACAAATCGAGCATACCTATTCATGGACATAATTTACTTTTATCGCTGTTAATCGTAAGGGTGTTAATATCATTTTTAGCAAGTATTGCAACTACAGATGTTGATTAAAAGTTTGCTGACGACTATCAATAAGCCAAGCGGGCAATTCTTTCCCTTGCAACTCAAACATTTAATCGTCAACATCGAAATGCACGAGCATTCCACGCTGACATACCTGTAAGTTCACATTTCAAACATTCCCTCATAGCGTTTCACCCATAACATCATTTTATAGGTCGAACGGGAATTTTAACAAGCACTCCACGATTACGCGAGCCGTTTACAAAAATCTTTACAAGTTTATTTCGAAATCGATGCTGAGATCTAAGTAAGTTATCTGTTTTAACTTATTCAATTTATTAATGCATTTATTGTTTTCAGAACTGATGATAGTAATATCGATTATGAAGTTATTTCAAGTATCATAGGTGTATGGATGTCGAATAGTTATGATATTAATTTACGCGAAGAATATAATGCACTTTTTGTTCATCCTCCAGTTACAGATAGGGTGGAGTGGGTCCTGACGTGTGCTTGGGCTGAGTTTGCCAGTTCTAATTACGCGTGGGACATCAATGAGTGCCTCACTAGGAGTATCAACTCGACGGTTGCACTTTGCAATTGCTCCAAGCAGGGAACCATAGCGTTGCTACTTATTAAAGAACCTAAGGCGGTAAGTTGATTAATTTAAACTAATATCAGTGTTAAGTAAATATCTTTTGATTTAACTATGTGGGGTAATTAAAATTTAGTTATGTCTAGACTTGATTGTTTGATTTTTTTAACTATACAAAGGATTCAGTGTGAGAATATTAATCTTCATTTAAATAAAAATTCAATTAATCATTTTGTTTTAAAGCAAGAATAATTTTTGGCAGACAATAAATTCTCTTGAGTAAACAAACAAACCCAATTTGAACAATTGAATTAAGTTTAATCAATATTCCTTTATTTTACTTGGCAGTAAAAATTACCATTTTATATAAATACTTAGATATACTACAAGACAACCTAAATAAAATATTTTTATTTTTTATTAATTATAATTTTTGTTGTACTTTTTTGTAATATTTAATTTGTAAAATATACAGGTATAAGTTTTAATCGTAATTGTCAAAATCTTAATACATTTGTACGTTTTAAAATAACTATCAGTAATCTACGAACATTCTTTTGCATGCCTTAGATTGTTTCAGTATTTATGATTTAATTGTGATAGCTCACATTGAATACATATGTTTTTTTATATCAATGTAGTAAGACAAGTTCAATTCAACAAAGCATGAACGTTGAGTACGGTTAAATTAGGTTTGATTGGGCTATCCACACTGATCATTTAAAGTTAGTAATATTTGGTGATTAAGCCAGTTCAGGTTAACTTGAGTTAAGTTTGTATCAGGCCAAGTTTAAATTTATAAATTTAAGATGAAATGATTACTTTAGCTGCTTAGGTTAGGTTGTATATGACTTGGACAGGTATGTTAGATTAACTTATGATACGCTAGCAACAGTGTTAGATTATATATTGTTTGGTTGGCGAGGTTCTGATAGGTTCAGACCTTGTTTTATAACAATCAGGACTTTTTTGGAATACTTCTAATTCAATACTCATTTACAATCAAAAGAACATTTTCTGGTTAATTAAAATTTGAAGACAGTTTTTCTTTAATCAGTCTTTTGTAGGTTTCAGATTAATTAAAAATACTAATTGATTTTTTGATAATATTGAATGATGATGATTAAAGCATGACATTACTATCTACCACAACGTTCATATACGTTGTTTTTTAATTAATTAAACACTAGTTTTGTTTTGGAACAGCTTGTTTCCAAATCGTCATTTGTCAATTTATTTGACTCCATCACTTTTCTGTGCTAATCATTTTGCACTTGATCTACTAAGGCGGGTCTACTCTATCTTGTTTTCTTACAGTAGCGCTATTGCTACAACTTGCTATCGTTCCCACGTGCTTTTCTATAAATTGAACCTGCACATAATTATTAATATATTGTGTGCAATTAACAAAGTATACTTCAATACCAGTGTGTTTATAACTGCTCCCTTATTAGCGTAATGTGCCGAACTTCAAGGCTAGTGTAAGCTTGACAATCTTTTGCAGTTGTTGTGCAACTTCAAGAGCACAAATTCCAGTGTACAAAGCATGCTCTCAACGGCTGTTACGTTCAATGCTCAAATACTGTCTTAATTCACAGCTTTAATGCATGTGTATGAATAACAACTTTTTACAGCCTAGTAAAATCCTAACTCTGGCATGCTAGAACTGCCAAGTACCTCAATGATCCAAATACCAATGTACTTTATTTTACTACACTTCAGACATAATTGTTTTATTGTGCACTTCTGACATCTTACTTTATTAACAGTTTTGTTTTATCAATAAAATTTAAGAGTTTCAGTTCTTTTTAAGTTAGCTTGTGCAAATGTAAGCTGTGGTACAAGACTTTGACATATCATAGTTTAATCTATTCTAAATGTACTGGTAAAAAAATTAATCGATTATCAAATTATTTCTAGAAGCGATGAAGCCAAAGTTGCCGTTTTTGTTAAAATACCACAAATGAAGGTAGTGGTCGGTATGCTCTTAAGTACTATATTATTTTCAGTGTATGCGTATACGTATCATTTTTATATCTTATCACTTTATTGCTCTCAAATTTGCTAGTGTGCGGTCGATAAATAAAGCTATTATAAGTTCTGCTGGTCGTGGAGAGGGTACCCGGATTTAAATTTTTGTTTGTTTCTTTTCCGACTGCTACTACCTTGGCTGTTATTAGGTCTCTAACACATATGTTCTATAACGACATTAGATGTAGTGCATGTTGTGCTATGCTAAATGAGCGGGAGTTGCATGAGGGTTTTGCGGATTGTTTATTTTTTTTCTTTGTGGTTTGTTGTAGTTGGGCAAGAGCGATATCAATGATGTGATTGACAATATATGCACCAAGAGCTGCAGTCGCTGTTTTATTGATCTACGCGATATTTAACATTGAACTTATCGTCAAATTTTTGCTGTGACCTTTAATTATCTTTACCTACTTCACGGGACTTGTTTCTTCTAGTTTGTTGCGTTTTTTTGGAAACGCAATCGGAGTGTTATTGTTGAGAAAGTCAAGTATCTGTCCCTTAATGCTCTACTTGATTGATTTGATATTTGCTTTTTTTAGAGTTTTTTTTTGTTGATTTGCCGAGGAACTACTTTTTCTTGGTTTGTTTGTGCTTGTGATTTTCAGAAATTTCCTTATATGCATTGTTGATCTTGGTAGTTATGGCTTGTTTAAAATTGAAGGAGCAATTGGGACATTTCTTTTGGGATAATTTTTAGAGCAATGCTCTTGAGGGTGTTGCTAAAGGTTTTTTTTTCAGACTTTTATTGTCTTTGCTCTTTTTTTGCGACATTTGTGTACTTTTACTGGGTTTAGCTATTGCGATCCTGATGTACCTGCAATAGTTTTTGTGGAGGTGGTGTCAATTGTTACTGTTGCGTCTTTGACGTAGTCACTTTTGTTTGTGCCAGCGGTAGGTTTTGCTTACGCATCCTTGCCGTTGAAGATTTTGTCTGTTCATTTTTGAAAGTTTTGGCTTTGCGGTTAACGAATGATCTACGGTTCTGAAAAGAGTTTTTTGTGTTTTTTGTTTGTTAATCTAGCTCCATATTTATTTCATAAGAACGGAGGAAATAATTGTTGCTGTACTCAGTGCTTTGATACGCACGGAAGGCTTAATACACTTCAAAGGCCGATTTCCCACAACTATTTTCTTAGACGGTAAAATGTGACCGTCCTGGGTACTTAAGCACAACTTCTTTATTTAACTAGATTTTAATGAAAATATGTTGATAAATACAAACAAATCTGATAATTGATTAGTTAGTAAAATTTTCTGATTATTTGGTATTTATACAGGGTTTCTATAAATTTCTGGGATTATGTAATCACTTTAAATATGCCGCCTTTTTAAAATTTGCATCAAACTATTTACTTTGTTTTGACAGTTCAACTTCAACTGTGTTTACGCACACCGAACTATTTCACTAGAGCGGCACAAACGTACATTTGATGGTTACATAATCCCAAACTTTTATAATGACCTTGTATTTTTTGATGTTTAGTGTTATTGAGGTTATAAAATCATTATTTATCAATCAGAAAATAATGTTTGATTCATCGGGTTTTTTACGAAGTTTTTGATACCTTGTACAATATTTTTTAAAAAATACAACAAATCAGCGAACGTTTCTGGAGCTGTCTTTATCAGCACTACAAAATAATGATACTTATGAATATTTTTTTAAATGCATACAGGAAAACAATGTATACTAAGAAATATGAAAACTTTATTACTTAAATTTTACATCAAAATTGGACATTTATTTATGGTGTAATATATACGGAAGAACTATTTGTTGATTGAAACACACCAAAAATTGCTCATAAAACAAATTTATATAAAAATGAGAAAAAAACTAAAAAATGGATATAAATAGCCAAGAAAGTTATTTGCTTTATAAAAATGTATTTCATAATATTAATTTAATACCTAAAATTTAATAAAATAATTTTTAACGCCCAAAATTGTTTTTTTTTTGCAGTAAAATGTTTCTGATCAATCAATTGATAAAAAATACCAGAAATCGAAAAGTAAACACAACGGTGCGGTTCCCTGAATTTTAGACTAGGGAATGCGTAAAGCTGGTTTGCACTTTAGCTGTTTGTGGTCATTGTATTGCTACTCTATGGGTGCAAAGGATTTTTGTTTACTTTTTTGTTTCCTTGATTGCCAAGAGTAGCTCCTCAGTATATTATCCAAGATGTAGTTGGTCTCTGGGTGCACGTTCAGTTGAGGTAGATATCATTCAATTTGGTAGTTTTTAATCCGCTGTTTCTACTAAGTTTTAAATTTATTTTAATTGGGGACAAGACATCGTCTATAATCACTGGTTTGTTGAAGTTAGGTTTTAGCACGTGATCTATTTTAATTTCTTTAAATTTGAGTATTTTTGGTGCTGCAGTCTGAGGTAAATGTTGTTAAACTTTTAACGGTTTTTGCTCAGTAGGCTGGGCAACATCTGAAACATTTGTAACTTTACTGGTTTGTGGATTCCTAGAGGTTAGATCTTGTTGTGGTCTTACAAACCTGCTGTTTGGCTGCACGTTTTGCAGCGCTAGGTTTACTTTATTCTGTCTTTAGCAGTCAATTTCTTTGGTATTTGATCTTTTAAAAGTGTTTTTGGTCTCTGTTGGGTTGCATTTCAGAGTTTTAGTTGTAATTTGTATTTTTTTCTATGGTTTTAAATGTTATTATTTTGGGCAAAGCATTGTAATTTGAGGTCAGGTCAGGTTTTGCAATACAACTTTGTATTGACGAAGGGTTACCGTCTTGGGTTTTATTTTTTGTGATGATGCTATCGGTGTTGCTTGCTACACTAGGAGCTAGTTTGTTTGCACCTTTAAGATGGTTTGGACTGCTACATTTATTTCTAAATGAAATTCGCGTTTTTGTACTCTATCGACCTTACCTATAGCAGGCCGAAGGTCTTTTCAAGTATTAATGATGAAATGAAATGGGTTGATTAATGTTTGTAAATGTTTTTGTCGCTCAAACCATAAATGCCAAAGCGGTTAAAGCATTGAACCAATTTACAAATAATATACGATAGAGTAGCATTTGAACTCAGTATCCCTATCAAAAAAAGGCAGGAAAAAAAAGATCTAATATTACCAATAACAATAGAAAAATGGGAGGACTATTTTAAACAGTTACTAACAGAAGAGAACTCAGAGGTAAAAGGAAAAATAAACATAACAGCATCACCAATCAGAATAACTGTAGCGGACGTAAAACAAGCTTGTAAATCACTAAAGAATAGAATGGCACCCGGACCTGAAAACATCCCAGCATAGCTCATTAAATGTGGAACAACAAAACTATACCAAGAACTAACAGTACTAATCCAAAACTGCATGAATGGAAAGTCAACCCCGTAAGAATGGAACATCGCTCTTTTATCTACCATACACAAAAACACGTTGAACTGCAATTTTTACAGAGGATAGCAGATTCTGGCAAAAAAAAATTGAAGCAGAATACAATGACCTGGAAGCGGAGAAGCAGGCAGGATTTCGAGTGGGAAGATCAACAATAGACCATCTATTCTCCGTCATTCAAATAATAGAAAAGAAAAATGCGTACAGCCAGGAAACCCACCTGGTGTTTATAGATCTGAAAAAAGCGTATGACAGTGTACCACAAAATAAACTATGGGACGCACTACAAGGAACTAACATATATGCAAACATAATAAAGGCGATACGAAGATTATACCAACACACGCATCAGCGAAAAGTAAAATAGGGAAAAATTATCAAAATTTTAATATAACTAAGGGGCTTGCTTAAACAGGGATGCTGCCTATCCATGACCCTGTTTAAAATATACCTAGAACAAACGCTAAAACAGTGGAAAAGAAAATGCAAAAACATGGGTATACCCCTAAACGATAATATCGTCTACACACCTTGCTTTGCAGACGATCAAATAGTGATCTACATGACTTGAATATATGACCAGAAAATTCATAGAAGAATACAGCAGATGGGGAATGAAAGTAAATATAAAGAAAACAGCGTATATGTGTATAGGAGGACAGCAACAAGACCTCATCCTAGAAGACGGAAGAAGCATTAAAGAAATCAAGAAATATCAATTCTTAGGAGCACAGAAATATACAAGGTAGAAGAGCAATAGGTATGTTGTATTGAATATTATGAGACAAAGGCATATCGAACAAAAACATACAGCAGCAGCAGAAGTATGGACGCTTAAAGATAAAATGGAAAGGACTCTAAAAGCTACGAAAATGGATTTCTGGAGAAAGGCAGCCGGGAGGTTCAGAATGGAGATAATAACCAATGGCAGGATACGAGAGATCATGGGAGTAACACTGACCATAATTGAGGACATCAGAGTAAACCAGCTAAGATGGTTTGGACATGTACAAAGAATGCCAGACAAAAGACTCCCAAAACAAATGGGAATGGACACCACATGGAAGTAGGAGAAGAGGAAGACTTAGGAAGAGCTGGAGAGAGGTTATCGATCAAGAACTGAGAGAGAGAGAGAAATAGTAGGGGACTTATGGATGGACAGAGAAGGATGGAGTCTTAAAATTGGAAAACGTTATAAAACGAATTAATAATAATAATCCCTAGCATGAGAGGCAAGCACTCATTTAGTACAATTAGAAAACATTATTTTTTATAAAAGTAATTTAGTATAATATATAGTACGAAAAAGTGTTAAAATGTATACAAAAGTACATTTATTTCTGTTTTTATGGCTATTCTCAACTATATATTTGTCTAAATTACTCTTACATAAAATAGTTTAATCTTTTTGATTGGTTGTTACTTTGTCAGCAAGGCTTAACTTTGCTGACATGTCGCCGGCTCTTGTGGTGGTTTTGGTGTTGCACAACTATGGTTACATATAGAACATGTTGTCGTTGGCCTAGTCTAATTTTAATATAGATACTGGTATAGGAAAATATTTTTTCTATTTTGTGTCTACAGAGTTTTCAACAATTTTCCATAATTTAAGGGTTTTTGACCAAGAAAACGCGTTTAGGAATGCGACGTTTTCTTGCAGGTTTAGAAAGGTCATGTTTGACTTGGTCAAAACCTCTTTTGATATAAGTTTGCAGTCGTTTAGTATTTGTTTTTTTTTATTTTGTGTGTTACAATTCTAGTCTTGCCAGGGAGTTTTGGCTAAGTTTATCTAGAAGTTTTTAATAAGAGTTTCATGCTATAGTACCGTCTTTCGTCTTGGTTTAGATCTTCGGTTTTAAGAAATTTACTCTTTTTTTTCAAAATTTTAAAAATATTTTTTGAAAAATTATGTCTTTTGAGTCGTTTTTTTTTGTGGCGTCGTACCGTCACTGTCCATAGGGATTTTTGATAAAGAAAATTTGTTTTGGTTTGCGACGACTTTTTGGATGTTCAGATAGGTCATCTTTAAGTTAGTAGATGGGATATTAATCAATTTCTAGTTGTTTGGTATTTGATTTGTTTTTATTTGGCTAGGTTCAATTCTATATTTCTTAGAGAGTTGGGTTAATTTTCCGTTAAGTTAAACTAAACATTTTTGGTTGGGGTTTTATGGTATGGCATTAATTTATTTTTGTGGGGTTGCCATTTTATTACAAAAGCTGCTTCTGGTTGGGTGCAATAGTTACCGCTTAACTCCTGAGTAGTAATTCTTTGACTTAGAACCGAGGTTTTGGACTGGCTACGATTCTGCGCAGTCGGTAGCAGCTCATAAATTTGTTTGAACATTTTTCACTAAAATGTACGCTGGTCATGGTGCATACAACAAACTGAACGATATGTACAGTGAGAAATAGTATGCAACAATTAAAGGTCTGAGTCGGCTCTAAGTAATTCACTTCAGACTGGATCGAATGTTAGGTTTGGTGATATTAGTTTAGAATAGGAAAGTTTGGTCAGGTTTAAGCATGTTATGATTTTGTTTTGGCGGATCAATTTTCCATTGCATGTTAGAGTAGGTTAAGTAATCACAAGCTAGGGTAGTTTTTCAGTGTTGGTTCCATTTCAAAGAATACTAAGTTATCACGTTTATAACAACTATGCACAAATGACAATAGCGTTGGGTTTTTGATCAAACATGGGGAGCGTTGAACGCAAGCAACTTTTGTTAGCGAAAAAGCTTTGTTTGCTGAACGCATCTATTATAAGCGACGTTTAAATTGAGCGGATTTTTTAATATAATATAATTTTGTTGTGGGTTGAAATTAGTTTTTACGACAATAATTTTGACCACTATTATAAAGATGAATATTGATATTTTGAGTCAAGTAAAGGGTATTTTTTAGAGGTATAGAACTATTACTGCTTAAATATTTTTTGGGGCATATAGGCACCACGGCTAGTTCGAATAATTCCAATTTTTAACCACTTTTTCGAGCAGCCGAGGCCGTACAACGGCAATAACGCGGCGAATGTTGGCTTTTAGCTGATCTACCAGAAAGTAGTTTATAGGCGTGATATCACACGACCGTGGAGACCAATTCACGGGTCCGTTACGCGAGATTATGCGGTCAGGTAATGTTTTCTGCAATTTCAAAATTGATTGTGTCGCGCGCTGTATGGCATGTTGCGCCGTCTTGTTGGAACCAAAGCTCTTCCACATTAACGCTATTCAACTGGAGAACGAAAAAGTCAGTAATCATGGATTGATAGCGCTCTCCATTGACTGTCACGTGTTGGCAGACATCATCTTTAATGAAATATGGGCATATGATTTCACCAGCTCATAAAACACACCAAACAGTGTGTTTTTGTGGGTGTAACGGCGTCTCAATAATGTCTTCTGGGTTTTCTTCACTTCAAATCCGGCAATTTTGTTTGTTTACGTATCCATTGAGCCAAAAATGAGCATCATCGCTGAACAAATTTTTTTGGTGAAAATGAGGATTAAGAACAATCTTGTTTTTGGCACATTCTCCGAACGACGCATATAATGGTCACGCGGCTTCAGCTCTTGCACGAGCTGTATCTTGTATACCGAGATCTTTTTGCAAAATCTTCCATAAGGTGGATGCACACAGCTTCAATTGCTGTGCACGATGGCGAATTGACTCATTCTGGTCTTCCTTAACACTACACTCCACAGCTGCAAAAACTTCTTCGGTGCGCACTGTACGGCGTCTCTGCGGATGCACATTATCAATCAGACTAAACGATCCATGGTTTTCTGAATAGCTTGCTCGGATGGACGATTATGTCGACCGAAAAAAAAAAACTTAAATTATCGGTGTTATAGTAAGCTTATGTCTTATCAGTCACCCATTGCATACATTTTAAAGAAAAGTGTGCGGTGACAGTAACAGTAACAGTTTTTTCAGTGTTGTGTATTATGTTTGTGCAATAGCCATATATTCTATCGTAAACATAAAAATTCAATCATATGATTTTTAATATTTATTTGACATTGAAATGAAATATTATTAATAAAACAGCAAATTTTATAGTTTATCTATTTAATTTTAAATCGATGAATATTTATAATATTGTTCAATTTTATTCATATATGGTACAGCATTTATTAAAATACTATGTTTTACAATCTACGCATAAGTATTTTAATGTTTTTACTTCACTTGTATTGGAAATATCTATTAAACTAAATATGCCAAATCTGATTGAATAAAAAACTTAAAATAATCTAAATAATATAAGTATAAATATACTTTATATTACTTCGAGTAAGACAATAATTAAACTTGATATATCCCAGAATAGAAAATTTATTTATTTTTTCTAAAAACAACTTGAAAGACTCAATTTATTAATAAAAATAATAAAAACCTTTATATAAGAATTAAAAACTGAGTAAAATAATAAATTAATGGACGGTTATCCATTTTATTACGTTTATAACAAATATAATTGTTTTTTAAAAGGCTATTAAGATATAACTCGACTTTGTTAAATAATTAAACTTTTAATATCTATCTTCGAATTAATTTCGTCTTATACACATTAATACTAAAGGCAAAGATAGGGTTGGAGACGAAAAAATACAATAATTCCACATATATGACACACGTGTCAACACTATGTTGGGGTTGTAATAATCGCAAAAGCAATATGGTATCTTTAATATCGTTGTGGAAGATTATATCGATTTCTTTCAACTACCTCTACTCTACTCTCAAGTAGTATTCTTTACAATTAACGAAAAACTAACTTTTAATTATAAGAACATCCGTTAAGAGATCGGAATTCGTTCGATTAATTAAAAGTTGAGAATGAGGGTTTTATCACACGAGGAAATTTCTATAATGGACGGGAAATTGGATTTTTTTGTAGGACACATTGCTTTAAACTTGGCTGTTGAGAATAAAATTTAAAATTTATTTTTTAATTGTAAATTAATTCTTGATGGTTCTAGTATAACAAACTAATTATATCACTGTTTATTTTTAACCAGACATATAACAATGGCTGTCGCGAATCTCGTAAAACTTTAATAAGACAATTATTCTGTTTAACTAGCTTTGTCTGCAGATGCTGTAATTAAGTGGTGGACGCCTAAGGTCCTGTAGTTTAGATAGCATCTATTGTAATATTATTTTAAATATACATTATTATTATAAAATCAAATACACAACATATGACAAGAATGCTCCAATAAGAATTTATGATTTGCTGCATAGTGTTGCTAACTGTCTTTTAGTTGATTTGCATAGTCATAACTACGTATATAATTGATAGTTGACTTCTACGACATGATCATTTATAATAATGAAATAATACAGTTTTTATCACAATTTTATTTTAAAGTGTTAGAAAAGGAAATCGCTAGAATAAAATATGCATAATGCCAGTGAAGAACAATATACTTGAAAACACAAACATGTCTATTTATCATATATTTAAATCACTTTTTAAAATAACTGATAATGGTAATTGTATTGCATTCGCGGGTTCATATTAGACTGACGCGGTTTAGATTTAATTTTGCATGCAAATGATCTTACCTTGATGCCAGTTAACGCTTACATTTTTTTTTGTTTTTTGTGGGTTTACCGACCAAGTTATGTTTATAGTTTTTTTTAAATATTTTTTTAATTTTTCCCACTGAGCAGAGAAGCGTCTCTCCAAAATATTATAGATATCATGTTGGAATTGAAAGAAACCTGCTAAGTAATCTTTATTTCATGATTTAATAAGACAGAGGAAAACTTCTTTTAATAAGAATTAATTTTTTGAGATTGTCTCTTCATAAAAATAGTTAGGCATGGTTAAGGATGGTTGGTGTATCTTAAATTGGAGCAGGTTAGATTAGGCTAGGACATATTAGTTTATACAAGCAATAATGACGTGAGTCAAAGTAGACAAGGGACCATGGCAGCGAAAATGTTTCTGACAATGAAAGTCTTGGCTTTGGATGAGTTGCCAAATCAGCCACACACGCACGATTAGCTGAAGCTATTTAATAAGTGTCTACAGAACGGCAAAGTATTCATGAACTCAAATGATGTGTCAACATTGTATTGATTTTGTACAGATTAGTACTCTTAAAGTTTGTCAAAAGTACAGGTCAAAAGTATACAACGATAAGCAGGGGCAAGTTTGCCTGAAATGAAAAAAGCTTGGATATTAAACAATTTTGTAAGTTTTAAGAAGTGCGACAATATTGCGTGTTTATTTTATTTTTTGGGTTAGGATGGGAGTTGACCTAGGGTGCTAGTGGTCAGAGCAGAGTTGATCAACTGGGTCTTAGGGGTTGGCTGGGTTAAATATCTATTGGCCTTGGTGACCTTGGTGGCTTTTTTGGCGCTGAAAGAACCTGACATGTGGGCACTCACCCGTAACCTTTGATTTTTTTTTATCCTACCCGGGTGACTTTCTTTTCTGGAAGCGGGGCTTCCTTGTGAGCCACGACATTAGTTTTTGGCGTGATTTTTATTAAATTTTTGTCTTCGTAGGAGCTGGAATCTAGGTTCTCGGCAGGTTTTTTATGGGAGGTTGTAGCATCGGTTGAAGACGCAGGAGTCTTGGGACTTTTTTGAGGGAGTTTTCGGTAACGTGGTTGGTTGAATGGTGTGCTTGGCGATAAGTGAATATCTGTGAATATCTGGTGGCGGAATAGACGGCTTAATTTTTTTTTATTTTTAGCGTAATATCCTTACGAAGGGCGAGGAGGGTTTCTTTGAGCTCTATCTTATTCATCTTAATGTACTCAATTGCGATGTTGGTCTTTTCCAAATCATTCTCAATCAGCTTTATGAGGTATCTATCTAGGTTGTTGATCTTAATGTCCACCTTCTTAAATTGGTCTTCTAGGTTCTGGTGTTGAAGATACAAGAACCCCGGGATCTGGGTATTGGACAGATCGGGAGGGGGTCCATACTGCAAGAAATACTGAGTTAATTAATTAGTTGTTTAATTTGGTTGCTGGCAGTCGAATCTCTACTTTCTTGCTTGTTTTAAATAAGACGAACATATTATACTATTATACGTTTCTGTGTGCTTAGTGTGCATGTGAGAAAAACTTGTGGTTTGCGATCAGTGTTAAGTGTAGTGCGAAAAAAGCTTGCATAGAAAGCTTTTCATTCTAAAAGCTTACTAAATCTAAATTCAACGAAAGCATACTAGATATCAGTTTTTGCAAGACGAAATAGGTTTTTTGTTTAAGTGATGTGGGTGCCATTCATAAGAGAGCACAACAGACTTTTATAATAGGAGTTGATACATTTATCATATTTTTTTACGTCTACAATTAAAAAAAAAACTGTAAGACGGAAAAACGTTATAGATTTTTATGCGGTGTTATTTGTGGTTTGGCCAATTATTATGTAGTATGAAGGTGAATATGCAACTAATAAGTACACAATACGTTTACTATTTCTAGTAAAATGGAGCAATGATATCTTTTTTGATGATTACTAGAACACTTTCTTTTAAGTGGATTATGTAATTCTTTTTGTTTTGGTTGATGTTGTTGTAAAGATTATTTTTTCCAGAAATATTGCATTCAAGCTGGTGACAACGAAATCTTGAGAGCCTGGATTCGCAGATTTCTGTCAAGCTTGGTTTCGGAATCTACACCCCTGTTAAAGAATGGTCTTGTTGGAGTGACTTGCAGTAACGGCAGTTGTCTTATCGGCGGGTGTTTGTTTAGATTTTTTAGAGTTTGGCAATCACATTGATTCACTTTCTGTTTACTGCTGTTTTAAATAAAGCCGTTGATGTCTTCCGGTTCATGCTCTTAGATTTTTCAGCCATGATATTTTGCGGCGACTTGCTGATCTTTTTCCTTCTATTTTTCCTTGCAGGATTAGTTGCAGTAGATGGTATTTTTCATTCCTCATGATATGTCCAAAGAACCCCATGAACCCATGAAATCCTGAGCTTGCGACGGTAACACCACATCTCGAAGGCGTTGATGCGTTTGCAGGAGGTTTCGGTGAGGATCCATGCTTCTGCTCTGGACAGTAGGACTGATGGTTTATAGCATCTAAGAACTCTAAGTTGGGTATGCATGCTGAGCGACATGTTACATTGTATGTCCCTTATCTTGTTAAATGCGCCTCTTGCCTTCTCGATTCAGCATCTTATTTCCCGAGAGTGATCCCATTCTTTTTTTTAAGAGTACATCCTAAGTATGTAATTGTTTCAGCCATTGGTAACGTTGTATTGTTGGCAGTGAACCGATGATTAGGATTTGCCTTTTCTTACAGTTCAATTTCATTCTGTATCGTTCGCTAACGTTTGTTTTGCAGTCTATCATTCTCTGAAGTCTTTCGGCAGTATCAGCGATCAAAACAGTGTTGTCCGCATATCTGAGGTTGTTTATTGTTTTGCCGTTTATTATTAGACCTTCCTCTACGTTATCTAGTGCTTCTTTGAATAGCTGTTCTGAATATGCGTTGAATAGCAGTGGTGATAGTGCACAACCTTGGCGGACCCCTCTCTTCACTCTAAACTCTTTGGATATTTGGTCTTCTATCCGGACCATAGCTTTTTGCTGTAGGTACAGATTGGATATTATGTCTGTCTCCGTTGTCGATTCCGTTTTCACGTAGAATTGTGATGTGTTTGCTATGTTGAACTTTATCGAATGTTTTCTCGAAATCAATAAAGCATGCAAATACATCTCTGATGATGTTGCGTGCTCTTTGGATAAGGACTTGTATGGCGAATAACGCCTCTCTAGTTTCTAGTTCTTTTCTAAAACTTAATTGTGTATGACTGATGTTGTCGTCTAGTTTTCTATATATGCGAGTTTGGATGATATTGACGAATACTTTTAGAACGTGACTCATCAGGCTGATTATTCTGTGTTCTGAGCCTTTTGTTGATTTTGCTTTCTTTGGGAGTGGAATAAATGTGGATATTAGCCAATCTTTTGGTATTTGACCTTCTGTGTAGATTTTGTTGAGGAGTGTAGTCACTAATTTTACTTGTTCTGGCTCTAGTAGTTTGAGCATTTCCACGTGTATCTGATGTGGTCCCGGAGCCTTGTTGTTTTTCACTCGATTGCTGCTTCTACTTCTTGTTGAGTAATAATTGGCCATTTGTCACCTAATATTGTGGTTATATTGTTGTTCACATCTATGCCTCTAAATAGCTTTTCTATATACTATTTCCATCTTGTTAGTATTTTGTCAGTTTTTGTGATGATGTTACTGTCTGAGTTTAGGATTATGCTCCCTTCCCCTTTGTTGCTTGCTTTCTATTGCTTCTTTTGTTTTTTTATGAAGATTGAAACTGTTGTGTTTTGTTTGTAGTATTTTGATTTTGCTACATTTCTTTTGTAACCATTGCTCTTTAGCTTCTTTAATTGTTTTAAGTACTTTCTTGTGTAGTTTTTTATACATTTCTTGGTTTTTGTTTCTATATTGCCTTTTTTTTTATGAGATTTATTATGTCATCTGTCATCCATAACTTATTGTTAAAACTTTAATCTAAAAGAGTCCAAGCTAACTCATAATTTCTAACGATTGGACAGCTGCAGCAGCGTCTTAGACTGAAGTTGTAAGTTAAAGTTTGAATGGCCGTTGACAAATTTAACTTGAAGGTGTTAAAGGCGCAGGTTTTGGGGGTAGTTTTTTGAGAGAGTCGGAAGGACTGATGAAGGGTAATGTAAGAAGCAAAATTTGTCTGAGAATTTTTCAATACTAGCAATGGGGTTTACATGAATTTGACGAGCCTGGTAGTCGATTTACTTAAACGTACCTTGAAGAACATTGATGAGGTTAAATATTTAGCAGACTTGGGAACAACTTTGAGAGACCGTTACTGAGTTACTGAAGGGTTGAGGGTGAAAGGGTAGGTGATCTTGTTGATTGAGCGAATATTTTGGTTCCAAAGTGTGATACTTAGATATAAATAGCTGTGGCGGATATGAAAATTGGAATGGAGAAATAGGATAAGTTGAATTTCTTTTAGGGTTTGTGGTCAGTTTGTATTTCTGGAGCTAAAATAGAAGATAGTTGAAGTAGGTAGGTGTAGGACTCCCACGCTGCGCTTATTTGCGTATCGTTGGAGTTTTGTTTGAAAGTTTTTGGGTTGGGCGATATCCATAAAATGATATTAAAAAGGGTGAGTAAGAAAACGGAACGTTGAGGTACTTCTGAGAAGGCCAAAAAAAGAGTTTGATAAAGCTTTGCCGCAGCGGGTTTGAGTAAGTCTATTTGAATGAAGCGATTTGATTGAAGCTACTACGTAAATTGGAAGGTAAAGAGATAAAAGTTTATGAATTAAACCCTCATTTTACAGATGTTTGTTGACTGGGTTAAATATGGGGACGAGGTACTCATTAGCAAGGACGGGGGTAGATTTCTTAATACCGTTTTGGTGTTGACTACCTATTTTGGGGTCGATGGATCAGTTTCTGGATTTATTCCTTGGTGGTGGGCTGGAAGTGGTCATCAGGTGAGGGTCGGGCGAATGAGTAGTAGCTGACAAATGAGGGAGGATGGAGGAGGAAAGTGGAGTTTGAGACACAGTTTTGACAAATTTTGGAAGTGAGAGGGTTGTTCTGGGGAATGATTTGGTTTCTTGCATTGCTAGGATGGAGATGTTGTTGGAATTGATAAAGTTTTGGACGAGTAGATGCTAAAGGTTTTGCAGCTATTATGTTTTAGATTTACTGGTGATGTGGACAGTGTTACCTGTGTATTGGATTTGGGTTTGAATTCAGAAGTATTTGAAGGTGTAACGGTTTACGGTACCGGCAATGCGTTCTCGTTTGTTTGGGAAATGTCTAGCATTGTTAATAACATGAATTGTGACACGTTGATTTCTGGAGGTTGAATGGTTTGTCTATGGGTTTTAGTAGTTGCGTCTTTGATAAAAGTCGGTATTAGCAAAAGTGTGGATTTTATTTATGAAATTTTTGGCTATTTATATTGCTTTTAGAGAGTGGGGGTTAGTTGCAGTCAACGCAAAGGTACGCTTGCATCATCGACTACAAGCACGCTAGAAAAGTGCATCAAAATATACCCACGATACAGCTTGAAAGTATACATTGTTTATCCAAACAAACGAGTTCTGTGGACGTTAATTGTGTAAATTATATGGTTGGTACTGGCTGACTGAATGAAAAGAGTTTATAGATCTATGATATTTTGATTAATATTATTTGTTCAAATAAATTTATTTTTCTTGTTTTTGAAAATTATATCAAAGTTTACTATTGTATTGGTACACTATAGAATTTATCTTGCAAGCCGCCTCATACAACGAATCAGTTTTTCTCAGTCGATGGTCCCATATCTCATAGGTTTTTGAATTACAGATATACATCAGTTTTATCGTGGTTTTTATTAGGCCACTTGGGTCTAGAATTTATCCAGAATAAGTAATGTCTGATCCTGTATACAACTTTTTTATAATTTTACTATATTTATTAATATTATAATTTTTCACACTATCATTGCTAGTAATATTATCTTTCTCAATTTGTACATTCATTTATCAATTTATTATTTACAATGACACAATTAGAAAAAATTAGCTTATGTTTAGTAATTCATTTAATAATTCATTGAGAATTCAGTGTTAAAATAAAAACGTTGAGATGAAACATTCTTGCATTCTATTAAAGCTGGTGTTATGCAATGCAACGCATTTATTATTTACGACGCCTGACTACGTTTTAGAGAACAAAAACACGATTAACTGCTACGTTAGAGGGCTACTTTAAATAAACAACTCCGTTGTGTGCTTTGATTGTTGCTTTTTCACATCCAGCGGACAATGTTTTTTCTTTTAAGATTATTATTTGTTCTTTCGTACGGCTTGGTTGGAAACGATATAATATAAAAATGGTTATACACCCCGTAGGGCGTATTTGTTTTATGGCTGTGTCTTCACCAGATCATCCGTATACAACCTTTGCTTTACTATAAACTTTTTTTAGTTTGAATCGGTGTGCTATCATTTTTACTACTGTCTTGATTAAATAAACCAGTTTCATTATTTATTTGTTCTTATTTAATTTATTTCGTTATCTTTTTGATGAAATGAGTAATCGAACTCGATTTAATCCCTCTATAATTAATTTTCCATTACAGGTTAATTTCATTTTGTAGTTCAAATATTGTTTTATAATTGACGGGTCTACTATCTGCTTTATATCTTCAGCTAATGCCCCTTACTATTTCAACAAATCATTATATAATTACTACACTATTACCAGATTTGTACCATTAGATTGTAGACTAGATGCCATTATATATGTGTTACATCTGTTTTTATACAAGTTTAAAATAGTTTCTTGTTTTTTTTATTATTTATATACTATGCCATCCATTTTTACTGTCAATTTTATTTATTATACTGTCACGTTTTTATACTAGTTTTACTATAAATAATATTGTAGGTTTATTCTATATTATATACCGTTAGTTTTATTTCATTTATTGTTATATTTGCTACCAATAATATTTATGTCTAAAGAAAAAAGCTGCTACATTTATTTAATTAAATCAAATCTATTTCAGGACCGACACGAATCCCCACATCCCCATGACATAATAATCCTATTCGGCTGTTCCACTTGTCTCCTTCTATCCTCCCTATGCGGCATTCTCCTACTCTGCAATTGGATGTATCACCGATCATCCTTCACTTTCCTAAAACTACAATGCTGCATATCAATATCCGGAGCTATGACTGTCTTCATCGTGGCTTTCTGCAATGAATTACCTAAGGTAAATCAAACCCACACACATTTTACGATATTGATTAAAATTTGATTACAGGATACCTACCTTTATATAGTATCAGTCTTACAAGTGTTCTTTTTTATTGGAATGTCATCACAACTAAGCACGTTGCTTATAGTGTATAGCGAACTTGTTGATATTCAAAGGAAGGAGAGTATAAAGCAGACTGTGGTGGGGATAATTACAGGTGAGGTTTATTTATATTTCTTTTATGTTTGGTGGGTGTTTTATGGAAGTGTTTTAGGTGCACCGTTAATAGTAGTTTTTGGTAACCATTTAGCTCACCGCACGATGAACATCAATTTGCGTTACTGGTGGCTATTACAGGGGACATTATCGTTCAATGTCTTCATTAGTTGTACGTTAATTATTTTGCTTTTGTTTATCGTACTTTATTGTTTGGTTGTTAAGATGATAAATGGTAATAAAACATCAGGGTCACGATTTTTAGATAATAGGTAAGTGGCAATATTATTAAATCACAAATACAGATTTTGATTATTTTTACACAATATAATGCCGTTTCTACAGGTTTGATGCATTGGTTTTTCTTTCTAATAATTATTCGCGATTTGAAACAGCAGGGTGCATAACTTAGCGCTGCATAAATTTATAACGTTGATTAATTTTTTCGAAAAAAAAAAAACAAATTAAAATCTACTGCAAACTTATACAATTAAAAAAAAATAGATTACCTTTTTTAAATAAGTTCATGAATATCTATTTAGTAGTGTAATTAATGTAGGGTTTATATTATTATTTAATTTTTTTAGTTGACTCTAGTTTAACTTTTGAAAAATTTGAATTTTTTATCAGGTTTAATATTAACCAATGCTTAGTGAAAATGTCACCGCAACTTAATATACACGAAAATATTGTTTGCTCTGTTGCACTTATGCCACCCGTTTTAGAATCCTTTTCTTACGCTCACGTGTCACACATTTCCTGGGCCAAGTTATACTGGGATTACTGTACTTCTGTAATGGAAGAGGGTAGTACCGATTGAAGCGAGTATCAAGTGGTGGCAGTCATCCGTAAGCTCTGTGGCGTTTAATAAGCCGGTAGCCCAGCTTTAAAATTTCTCTCACACATCATATGTGTTACCTAAAATTTGAATTCCCCTGGGTTATTCATAGAGGTCGGTGATAATCAATTATTCTATACCGCGTTAAAGAGGTTGGTCGTTGGATGGCTATAACATGCGGTTGTGTACCCAGGTGTGAAGCAGGGGTTGCTGTCGGTAAAGCAAAACTAACTAGGTTGCTAAACTGTATGTTTATATCTGTACAGTTTGCAACTTTTTCAATCTTGTCGGAGAACGGATTTTTTTGTCTTTTCAGTTGATGTGAAGGCGGTCATAAGTTAGTGGAGTTAACTGCATGATTTTTTTGAGGTCTAGTTTGGGAACTTTCAAAATACTCAACGTGTTGGAAGGAGAGTGCCAACCGACTAAACTCTACCTATTAGTTAAAGTGCTGCATATAAATTTTCTTGCATGATCTTTTTAGCTTCAGCTAATTGACGTGGTGTAAACGAGTTAATGTAATGCGGCGCTAATTTTATAGGCTTCACTTTAGCGTTTGCCACTTGCTTCAAATATTTTACAGTGCGAAGATCTCATTGCCGACAAAACAGCGTTTTCAGCGCATTTTGCAGAATAGTAGGGTCACCAAAGCACAGGCATTTGTGGCAATGACTTATTTCTTCAGAACGTTGTTTAATCTGCACCGAGACGGTGAGATCAAAAAGCTCAGAGAAGTTTGAACACTTGTTGTTTTTATCAAAATTTATTTGAATCTTAGCGATTTTTTCTTACATCGTTTTTTTAGTGAGACTTTGGGGGGATATTTGCTGATATTTATTTATTTGCTGCATAAGAATCTACTACACCTCTATTTATTAACTTGTATCATTAGTTAAATTCGGATTTAATGCGAATGACGAGTTGTGGAGACTTTTTCTTATTGCCCATAAAGGGTTTTGTGTGCTTTGTTCACAGAGAGTGCGGTGTAGGACGGGATGCAAAGATGGTTTTTGGGTACATTAGGAAAAGGTGTTGGTATATTTTTTCTTTTTATTCTTGTTATAGTGCCGTGTGTGTGGTGTGCGATTAATAGTTCTACACAAACATGCGGGATTTGAATCACATTTTTTTTAACTTGCATGAAAATCGCGAAGTTTTTCTAGTGTTTTTAACTTACCGATTTTGTCTGGATGACATGCGTCCTTGGGCCTATATCTATCGATGGCTCACAAAATATGTAGAAACGTTTTTGACAGGAGGTTGATCTTTTTTGGTGCTTACTTTGGCTACTGATAAGGTATTGAAATCGATTTTTTAAGACGGCTGCTCTCTTGTTGGATTGATGTATTTGGGATGGTTAAAGTTTTATCTCTAAAATATAAAAGTTACCAACATTAATAGCCTTGTTGAGATCTTTGACGATTTTTGGGGTTTTTACCGCTATAGACGAAATAATTTCAAAGTTGACTATGGTCAGTTTGAATTTGCCCAACTTGTAGAAAATCTGCTGTATTATGATGTATGTAGAAAACCTGTTAATAAAATGTGATACATCATAAATAGTTAACAATTGGTTAGAATGACGTGCAAACTTGAGTATGTTGCAGAGCTCAAGTGGGAGTGGGTGGCCACATGGCTAGGCAAAACCAAGACAGATGAACATCAAAAGTAACATACTGGAGACCAAGACAAAAAAAAAACGTAGCACAGACAGACCAATGAAAAGATGGTTGGACGATATAAAGGTAGTAGAAAGTGGCTTACGTCTAAAAGTGGACAACAGATGACTGAAGAAGAAGATGACGTGCAAATATTGCATTTGTGACAAAGCTTCTACTGGCTGGTTTCTGGTTTTCACTGCGGTGTTAACTAGTTGGCTGCTAGCAGATTGTTTGAATTTTTTTTACTAGAAGGGGAATTTTTTTAAAGCAGATGTTTTGGATTCACTCTCACGAGTCACTTTTGTGGCATTAACCTTTCTGTCTAACTGAATAATTTGGGATATTGCATTACGGGTTATTATACATAGTACACTTGTAGTGGTATTCTATAACCGTTGCAGAGTTTAGTGGACAACTTGTACCACGTCTATATCAGGATTTTAGACTGTTGAGCATTTGTCTATATAAATGAACTGTACTTTTTGCTGAATGAGCAAGTGGAGGTAGGATGTGCTCTGGCGCGATTAACGCACTTATATGGAGCGTTGCAGCGGGATGCTGTGTGGCCATAGCGTTTTGCGTTTTTTGCAGGCAACGTGTACCAGGATCTTCTGTGGATACTGACAGACGTGCTGGGCTTGAGGAAGGACCTAGTCTGCTAGTAGTCGGACCGTAGTTAATTGGCTGCGTTTTAGGGCTTGGATTAGTTTTGTACTCTTTGGCCTCGGTGGTTAATGTTTTGATGGGCCGGCTGATGGCTTGTTTGAAAGAATAACTGCAGCGAAAGAAGATATTTTTGGGGCTTATTAGGGTGAATCCCTTGTCTTGGGGTGGAGATGTGAGCGGTGTCTGACTCGGCCGGGTTTTTGGCAGGCCTCTTGAGGGGCGTCTTGATCGGGGCTTGAGTCTTGGTGGGTTAGAACGGTGGTTCAGCTGCAGAGGAAGAGACTATTCTCTGGGCCACAACTTCCGTGGTTTTAAATGGTTAGATGTTGTGTCTGTTTATGGCTGCAGTTCATACGGCTTCTCTCTTTAACAGCGCCTGGATGAAGTTTTTGCGGATTTTTGGACTCATCGTCAACTCAGCTCTACGATGTACGTCTTGAGCCTTTTGATCTTGTCGGATTTTTTTTTTTAAAGAGAACTTTATTCTTCTGGAGTTGTACGTACGTATTGGCGATGATTTCGTATGTGCTCATTCCGGGCTCTATCATCCTGACAGAAATTCTGAATCAATTAATTAATTTAGACGAATTAATTTGTTGATTGATAATTGACTTGATTGCAAGAAGAAATGCAGTTCGGGTGTGACTGCGGTGGTTCCTGGAGGTGATGTCTCTCTGTCTGTCTCCTGTCTCTAGATTGCCTGAATTTCTGCATTAATTTAATGTATTCTAAACCATAAGCTCCTCCTGGTGGCCGTAACATGAAGTATTTGTTTTATGTGATTGTGAATTGCACATGATTCTTTTTTAATAATATTTTGGTGTTGACTAAAGAACTTTTATTTTGCGTAAAAACGGCTTGATCACTGTTATATAATCTCTAAATGTTGTATACTTAAAACTAAGGTAACCGTGCAACTTATATTGTCACTACTTTGGATATAATATAGATCTTATCTATTATATCTAAAGTAGGCAATCACTTATTTCTCAATAGGAAGAGAAATTTAAGGTAACTCTTTGAATTTATCTACTTGGTTTTTTTAAAGTGGGGTTTTTACTATAATTTATATATAAAATTAAAAAATAAAGCAGTGTTTTTAAAGATTTGCTGCCGCCCGAAAAGTTAGATTGGGTCGGAAGTCTGGTCTCATAACAGAAAGTTGACCGATTTTTTTTTTATTTTTAATTATTGAGGGCAAAAAATCAAAACTTTGCGCAATTTTTTTCTTTTAAACGCCTGATTTATATTCCGAAAACTGCAGGAAACTAATTTTAGTCAAAAATATTTTGTTTGTTTTTAATTTTAAACAAACCATCCAAACATTTTTTTTAATGTCGATCCTCAATCAATCAATTGAAAAAACAATTATTTGTAGATTGAGCATCGATTTTTTTTGTTGGATATCATACACGTTGATGCTAGCGTATGGTTTGCTGAAAGTGTTCTTTCAAAATTTTGTTTTTAAATGACGTTTTTTTGGGAAATCATAAGCTACATCAGAACGGGCACGACCATTTACCTCAGACTCTTGCCATTAATCAATTAGTTTTGAATAAAACTACATTTAAAAAAAAATTTCTGACGACACTAGACAATGTTTATGAAATTTAAAAAAAATAATTAATTATTGCCGGTCAGTCTCGAATGCTACACAAATAGCGGAAGAATCGAGAGAATCAGAGAATTAGTATGCCTATTTTAATAGAAAAAGTGCAAAATACAACGACGAACAATGTACAAGTTTATTATTATTGCGCGTTTTACAGCTATTTTACATCGTTCCAGAAGTCTTACGACTTGTTTGAAGGGGGGTTGATGGGACCAACGGCTTATTTGGTGACTTCCGAATCACCCCGGTGGATAAAGAGCAAGTTATTATTTTTGCCATATTTGGGGATTGAAGCCCGGACTGTCAGCGTGCTACGCTAACGCTCTATAACTGATTTTTGTTAAATCTCTTTTTTTTTGTCTATTTGTGGGTTCCTCCGCCGCAGTAAAAAAGTTTTTTGAAAAACAAAACCCAAATGATATAGCAAATTGTGCCTGCACTCTTTTTCTTTTTATAGAGATTATGCTTGCAAAAACTTGATTTGCAAAAATTGTGCGTACCTCGATTGAGTAGTGACGTACTTTTAAAAAGTTTCTTTAATTGTAATTTCTGGCACGTTCTGGCCAAAAAAAAGTTAAAATTAAAAATTGCTTTAACTAAAAACACGTTTGGAACTTTCTACTTTAAAAAAATTATGATATTTTTGCGCCAGATAAACCTGTGGTCTGGCCGTTTTTAGTCATTTTTTTTTGCAAAATCGGTCTTTACATATGAAAACGTGTTTACCAAAACCAACATTTTGGTCTTGTACAATGAAAACTGTTTGAGTTATTGCCGAGTGCGTTATTTTTTATTCTGTTTAATTGTTACGCAAAATAGAAATTCAAGCCGAAAAAATTAGAAAATTGTAGAGAAAAATTACGTAACTTTTTTCAGCGTTGACTTAGGATTGAAACCGATTATCAAAAGTTTTATATGAGATGGAACGAAAATACATTGACCCGACGATCTTCGTTTGCTACCCCATCTTTTTAAACTGACCACACCGGTGTTTATTGAACCTGAAGACAACGCAAAAACATGTGAGATACTTGCAAGGTTATAAGAAAGTGGTTAAACGCTCTAAAATTGTTCGAAATTGTTGTTTATTACTATGTTTTATACGAAAGTGAAACAATTTTTTAAAGAATTGTTGTCGCCCGAAGAGTTGGATTGGGACGGTACTTTGGTTTCAGAATCGAATTGGCACGGCGGCTTAAAATTTGGACCATGTCCTTTTGACCTACTTCAATTTAGCAACGACAGCTTTTTCCTTTTTTGAAAGCCCGATTTTTATTCCGAAAAGTGCAGGAAACAAGATTAAGTCAAAAAACTTCTTTTTTTAATTTTGAACAAACCATTGATTGAGGATCGATTTTTGGTTGGAGATCATATACGTTGAAGTGAGCGTTTGGGATTACTGAAAGTGTTCTTTCAAAGCTTTAGTTAAGCCGCATCAGAACGGGGGCGGCTTTTTGCTTCAGACTCTTCGCAACTTTGGAAAAACAATTTTATGATTTCAAACAAAAAAAAATTGATTTCTGCGAGGTTTAATAATAATATTACTATATTTCGGATCTACGTTTTTTATAGAAAATTTGTGGAATTGCCCTTGATTCTTTTTAATTGCCGGTGAGTTTTGAATGGTAGACAAGGAGCGGGAGAATCAGATAATCATTGTGCTTTGTCTTAGTTTATTTTACGGAAAGTGCAAAGTACAATTTATTATTATCAACGTACAAGTACAACGAGAATCTGTATGTTCCGTCTCAGTTTTTTTTTTACGGAAAGTGCAAAGTACAACAATTATCAACGTATAAGTACAACGAGAATCAGAGAATCAGTATGTTCTGCCTTAATTTTTTTGAATCAAAATACGAAGTATCATGAACTTACCGACAAGTTTGGTAGAGGCGCAGGGGAAATTGTTTCTTTTACAGCTCAAGTTTTCTAAAATTTTGTCTTTTTTGCCGTTTTGTGGATTAAAATAGTTGTGCATGCACTATTGTTCTTCTGATAGAAATTATGCACAACTAAGCTTTATTATACAACTTTATTGCAAAAGTTGTGTTTTTTTTTTTACCCTTGATATACAGTCATTTGCTTATTTGTATATTATACAGATATCCAAAAATTATAAGAATAACAATGTATAGATTAAAATTGGATTGTTTGTGCGGTCAGCGCAGTGCGTACCTGGGTTAACCAGCGGCGAATCAAAAATCGCTTTAATTAAGAACACTTTTAGAGTTTATTTAAAAAAAAAACAATTTTTTTTACTATGAGCAAAAAATATGTTGGTTACGCTACTGGACGACTTTCAAGGGGTTTTCATGAAAACATGGGTTTACCAAAGCAATATTTTGGTTCAAGTTTTTTTCAATAAAAGCGGAAGGCTTATGCAGATGAAAATGCAGCAAAAGTAGGAATAAAAGAAACTCGGATTTTAAGTAATGTATTTGCTGTTGGCTTATAGTTCACTGTCGTTATTGTTGGTGGTTAGTTTATGTTTGGGTTAGTTTTGAGTGATAGCCAGGTCAAGGTAAATACTGTTATGTTGCCCAGATACACTAAGGCATCTTTTTATGAATTCTTCAAGGTTTGTGCAAGACAATTCTAGAGCATTGCTATTGCATTTTTTCTATACCGAATGGATACAGGCTTTATGCATATAAAACTGCCTTTAAATCTGCAGACTGTAGTACTGTTGCGTGACAAATATTTTTTAATGCATTTTATATGAAAGGATTCATTTCTATCGTAGTTTTTTTATAAAATGCATTGAAAACTATTTGTCGTGTCTGACACAAGACGCTAACATTCTGTACATATGAATCTACTTTATGTGCGGACGACCTGCAAAGCCGATACAAATAAAACACACTTAATAATAGCCTGGATGGGATATGTTAATGGACTAACAGCAAGCAACGATTAATATGTTCCTGTGTTGATCATACTAAATACATTAACTTTAGCTTGGTGTTAAATTAACTATAGAAAATCAATTCATCAAATTAATTTGTAAAAGTATTCATAATGTGGAAGCGGCAATATATGTACCTATTATTCACATACAAATTTGTTTGAATGTATATGCAGCTTTATAATATGTTATTAACAACCATTTTCATTGCAGAGTTAAGCTAATAAAAAAATCATCTGTCATATTTTATACAATCATATTATTAGCTGCCATTAGTATAGTGTGTGTAAATATTTTGGAGCAGATAATTTGGCATTATATATTTTCCGCAACTTGTATATACATGGTAAGTAGATATTTGTTAACTTAATATTATTAAATATAGTAATTTAATATATTATTTCTTTTTATTTCAGGGTATTGTCATTTTAGTGTGTTTAGTATTCAAGCCACAGTTTTTCACAAAACAACATTTCTTAGAGAAGTTTCACTTGAAGTCGAATACGACTGATAACGTCTCATCTAGTCCACAGAAATGTAAGTTATTGTTTGATACTTTTATTATTTTTTTCGATATTGATTTGTTTCTATCTTTCTTTTTGTTTTCGGTATCGTTTATAGATCAGTTTGCTTGTTATCGGTACGTAGAATAATTAGAGACGCAGTGATGTAAGTTAACATTTTTAATATTATGTTCCTGTTAACAATATTTTCATTTATCTTATGATAATATTTTTATTAGATTAATTTTTGGTTGCTGAATATTTACTATTAAATATGATTTAAATTGAATGCTAATAACAGAATATTGTCTAAACGGAATTTCAATGAAAATGCTTCACGCTACAATAACGTTATAGTGTACAATATTAATAATTCAGTTAATAATTTGCAATTTTAATGTTTGCTTGTATGCGTCACATCATACATCAAATTAAATTTTTTATACATTATACCTGCTAATTATAAAGCTAAAGTTTTAATTTTGGAATAATATTTTACTACACACACCGGGTTTAGGATAACGGAAATATATTCAAGTTTTTTTTGTAATTTTACGGAATCTCTTAAAACCAAAGTTAAGCTAACTAATTGCAGTTTGTTTTTCAAGGTTTTGTGCAATTTTGAAACTTGTTAAAAAGTAGCGTTTTTTGAATCGGAAAATTATAAACTTGATTTATTTTAACCATCTATTGAGCACGAATTTGCTCCCACTTTTTTTATAATTTTGATGATGCCGTCGGTTATTTAAATTCTTCATTTAAATCAGCTTTCACTTCTGTGTTTTGGACAGCTGGAGATCTTGACTTAGCTTGACCCAGACATGTTCAATCGGATGTCCAGAGAACATGTTTATTGTCAATTAATTTTTGTTATACCCACTTGGCTTAAAAAAGCAATTACACAGAAAACGACGTCCGGACAAGCATTGTTTTGCATTAAGACGGAATTTGTCCTGATATGTAGTGCAAAAGGTATACATTGGTCTTGCACAATATGTTTCATGTATCTATTTTGATGTGCGTGCTCTTAGAGATATGCTTTTATTTGTTTTTATTTTAGGGCTTTTATTGGCTTATACAATGATTTTGATTTGTCAAACATTTGGGCAACTTCTTTGTAAGTTTGACTATATTTGATCATTGCATAGTTCTTACGACAGCAAGTCACACATTATGAACTGATATTACTGATATATTGACTATGATAAAAAGTACGAATTTTTATTATTATTTTGCGTTTTACAGCTATTTTACATCGCCCCAGAAATCTTACGACTTGTTTAAAGGGGGTTGATGGGACCAACGGCGTACTAGGTGACTTCCGAATCACCCCGGTGGATAAAGAGCAAGTTATTATTTAGTCATATTTTGGGGATCGAACCCCGGACTGTTAGCGTGCTACGCTAACGCTCTATAACTGAGCGACCACACTTTTATTTAATGAACATGACTATGTAGGTTAATAAAGATTGTAGTGGTGCTATATATTATAATTAAAATTGCAAATGTTGTGGAAATGAAGTGCTCATTACTACTTTATTTTTCGAATGCCGTTAGAGAACATTTACATCAAACTTTTGTACGTACTTGGGTATGAAGGGGCGAACCTGTTGTATGGCCTACAAGATTTCTTTCTTTAGGGATATTAAAATAAATAAATAAAAAATATTGGTCTATGGTACTCTTGCATATAGCCTTGAGGGGTGTCAGCTATAAATTAATCATAAATTTGAGCCAATGAAGGGGTTTTAGAAAGTGTTCGAATATTTTTAGACTAAGGTGCCGTGTCTACTTGGAAATGGAAGGTGGAACTTCGAACATCTTATGTAATTTTTTTTTTTTTTTTTTGCTAGAAAAAAAGAATAAACGCTTTGAAACTTTTACTTTGCGGATCCATGTTTATTAAGGCTTTTTGGTGTTCAATTAATTATTTACTTTAAAGGTTTATATCTTTGCTTTAAGAAGGTTGCCGACTTTGAACTTACGGCGGTTATCTCACTTATGACAACGGGTAGACTGCTCTTAGCAATAGCATTTTCTGGTTATGGGTGGTGACTTTGTTGATGAAGTTAAAGAAAGTTGCAGTTTTAGTTTTTCTTTAGATAGATATTTTATTTCAACTTTTCTGTAAAACACGGGCTGGCAATGAAGTGGTTGACCTGGAATCATTTTTGCAGGTTTTTTTGTGTTGAATCCGATGTTTGAGAAGATGTTTTTTTGATAATTGTAACAATGATAAGTTCAGCAAAGTATGTTGTGTTGGCTTGTAAGAGATATGATTCTGTCTATTGCTGTTACCGGCGTCCTCTGCAAGGTGCTGGAGATGGCGTTGCCGTGCGTTGACTGGGGTTGATGGACGGGGGTAGAATAAAGGATGGTTTGTTTTTGTGCGGCACGGTGGGGAAGATCTCTAGGTGGCTCAGATTGAAGTGCAAGGCCGTAGGCATTTCGACGACCTAAGGAATTGTTCTTTGGGTAAAGGTATTGTCACGATGGAGGTGGTGTGGTTTCTCTCTAAGTAGTTGGCGTTTTATTGATGACGTGGTAGTGATGTTCTTCTACCATGACCTGTCCTTGATGGCGGAACTGTGTTTATTCCCGGAGTCATTGGCAGCTTTTTTTAAATTTTTTTTTTTGCTGTTATGTTGTTCTATTTTGTATTATGGTTCTAGACGGTATTGAATTATCGGGCCGTAGGTTTTCTCAGAATGCTTGTAAGATTAACTTAGTTTATTTTGGAAAAACGTCGGTTTTTATAGCGGCCTTGTCTCCGAATTCTTTTTTGGTTGGGTATAGCTTGCTGCTACGCCTACGTCAGTAGTTTTTTACCGTCAAATTGCTTGGAGCGTCATAGGGTCTTAGTCATATGCCCGGATATTGTTTTTTTTTTTCTGTAATAGCACTACGAGCAGTTCTTTCTCTATTAGCGTTTGGATTAGGGCTTTATTGACTGTAGTTTATTGTACTGTGGTCTCAACGCTAGAAATATTTTGCAGGTTGACGTTTTTAGCGATATCTAGGTGACAGGTTTGTATTGTATATTTTTTGTTGCGAATTAGTTAGGATTGTTAGCTTGGAATTTATCTTTAATGCTCTTTTCAGCTTTTTAGCTTTATAGTACTTTATTAATATATTCCACATTGTTTACTATGATATTGTCTAGGTTATTGGGTAAAGCGCCTCACTCGAATATCGGCGCATATTTTGTTGCAGGTTGGAGTTCTAGCTCCGGTAGAGAGTTTTAAGAAATTATGGCATTTATTAATTCAGAACATTAGTCTAATATATGATTAGTGTCTACCTTAATTACATTTAACATGACAGTTTGGGTGGACCAGATACTTACTACTAAGTCTTGTAAGTATCTGCAGCGGTTCTATTCTCTCAATTAACGGGTGCAGTTTACTAATTATCTTTTGGACCTTCTGGGTGGTGATGTGATCCGACCTGAAAATTTTGATGGCGGTTGAAAAAGTGATGCGTTTCAACTGAGGTAGTGAACTCAGGTATGCTAGAGTTATTCAAAGTGCATGGGTTATATACCGAAGTTTTCTTGCGTTCAGGTATCTGACAGTGAAGTCGTATTTTAGTTCGTACTTTGGGGATAATTCGGTTTCTGGCGTGTTGTTGATTATATGGTTTCTGGGTCTTATTTGAGCAAACGTTGGTTCTCAAATCAACAATTAATTTATGTATTCTTATTTTCCGGACAATTGCGAGTTTTCTATCAGAACATTTCCAAGAATACCCAAGTCTAACATAATGGCGTTTTTATGTTTCTAAGATTACATGCTTTACCCCCTTTCTACGTTTGTCAAGGTGCATATTCATAAATTATGAAAAAACTTTTTGTTTATTCAATGTATATATTATAATAAGATTTTATGTTAGATTTTTAAAATTATATTGCTTAGATGTTGGGCTTGAGGGCCATTTACATATCGAGCCGTTTTTTAAAGTTTTCTTCTACTTTCAACAGTACATGGAGGAATCCTGGCGATTTTTCTATGAATAGTCTTCTTGTAGGATTTGAGGACGATGAGATGAGAACGACAGACCATATGAGCTGTTTTGAGTTTGAGTAGAGAGATTTTAATGGTGCTTCTTGTATCTTTTTACTAAAATTATGCACCTTTTTACAAAGTCTTGGTATTTTTTTGGTGGCTATTGATTCCTCTTTGCGTGAGTGCTGATTTAGTTGAGTTTTGATCTTACGTTGGCTCTTTTTTGAGTTTTGATTTCTACTAATTGATAACTTGTGGTTTTGATCAATTTGTTTGGTTTGCTTATGTTATATTCCAAGTCTATGTCTGTCTGAGATTGTGGGCTTTTACGTATTTTCTATTATTTTTGAATTTTATTATTGTGGAGTTTTGGCTTGTGTCACGGTTGCTGATGACGTTTTTATGTCTAGTAGCTATATTTGCTGTGGGTGGTTTGCTATTTTTGTTCTAGGGACACTCTGTCATGCCGACTGCATTGCAATGACGTCAATATGACGTTGTGTTTAAATGGAATAGCAACCTAACTTTATATTGATCATTAAGTTTTTGCTGAAGTTTTGGGACATATGTTGATGGTATATAAAGTAGCAGCGTCTACTGTGTGATATTTGTTTTTGTTGACGGTCAGTTAATCAAAAATATTCCTTTTTCTTGTTACAGGACGGTTGCATCTGCTTGTAGTAAGTAATATTTTTGTATATTAATAGTTTGCACTGTGGTCCTATTGTGTACACTTCTAATTGTTACTTCTCTGGTAGTTTTGTTTCTTGTACTTGCTATCTTTTAAGTTGCGGAGTAAGTATTTTTTTTGGCAGTAGTATGATGCCTATGCTCTCAAGTATTTAACTTTTAACTTAACAATTAAACCTAGCAGCACCATAACCTTGAATTGGTAGATTTTACTGTTTGGTGCGGTAAATGTTGTGAGGTGCCAGCGGCATTCATCCATCAGGATTTACCCAGTTTTTAATCTGTTTTTGTATCAATGTGTGCTTTGTTAAAATCATTTAACATCTTGTGTAACTTGAGGTGTTAAGCGTAGGTTTCACTTATTTTCTCCTATGTGATAAGCCATTATTCGGAGTTCTTTAGCAATCTACCTGGATGTAGTCGCGTTGTCCGGCGATTGGTGAAGGTCGGAGGTCGTCCAAATGGATGTTGCCTTGTTGCACGTAGCGTTTTGCTTAGTAGGTGACCTGCAAGTGCAGATGCAGGCCGGGTAGTTTTTTTTTTTAATTAAGGCACCCCTGCTTCTGGGTTTTGACAAATTATGGTGAAGAATTTTGTGCTGATTATGTTATTGTTACAGTTTCATTAGGTGTTTTAAAAAACCACGCAGATACGCTATTTTGTCCTGTATTACCGGCAGAAAAGATCTGTTTTGGGTTTGGAATGAAGGTGGAATTAGATTTGCATGGTCTCCAGATGAGCTTAATAACAGGTGCGATTGGACAGAATGTATAATTTGGAAGAAGTTGAAGGAAGTAAGCATGTTCTATGTGCATATTTAGCTGGTCCAGAAGCAGCTCAAATGGAAAGAGCAAGCGATGAAGAAGTTGCGGAAGGAATAACAAGGGTTTTGCGTCAATTTACTGGTGATGCATTCTTACCGTTTCTAAACTCATCACTAAGGTCTAAGTGGTCAAGTGATCCTTATTTTTGTGGTTCATATAGTTATTTGGGCACATCTTTATCTGTAGGACATCAGTGTGATCTGTCATGTCTATTACCCGGTCCTTGTGAACTTGTTCCGCCTATTTTTTTATTTGCTGGCGAAGCAACATGCGCTAGGCATTATTCAACCGTACATGGAGCTAGGCTAAGTGGTATTCGAGAAGCTGAAAGTTATGATCAATGAGAAGTTTACCTAAAGTTCTTTCCTTAACGGAATTGTTTGTTTTACTATATTTGAGAATGTTTTTCGAGGAACGTTTGGATGGATTTCTTAAGTTTCTATCTTTGCAAGTACGTTAAGGTACTTTTATCTGAATGTAGTTGCGTTGTCCGGCAGTTGGTGCAAGTCGGAGGTCGTCCAAATGAAGTTTGATTGGAACTTGTTGAGGGTGATCGACGTTGATTTTGCACGTAGGGTTTTGCCTAATAGGTGACCTACAAGTGCAGGTGCAAGTTGGGTAATTTTTTAGTTAGGGCATTCCCGCTTCTGGGTTTTGACAAATTGTGATCAAGAAACGTTTACCAGAAGATTTTTTCGTAATGGAATTGGTTCTACTGTTTTTAAGGATGTTTTTCTAGGAGCATGCGGATGGATTTCTTAAGTTCTGCATGGCTCTGTTTTAGCGGGTTTGCCTACGGGTGACAAGCTGGGGTGTTTTTCTAGCTTTTAAATGGTATCTTAACTGGTTGCGGATTGCTATGGCACGGCTTCTACCTAACGCGTGAACAGATTTAAAATAGATAGAGTTTGTCCAATGGAGCACTTTTGAGCGGAAACATGTTGTGCAGTATTGTGTATGGGTTTTTACGGACTTCTTACCAGTAATATAAGTGCACACCGCTATGTGCGTCCTGCCATGTTTCTATGACTTGTGGGCACGGATAGTTGTTTTTATCGGCAGAGGTAAGCAATAGCTCTTCCTGCTTACCCCATGTCAGTATTGCATATAAACTCTTGGTCTTCCAGTTTATCTTTTTATAGCTTGGCACTGGCATATGACATAACGTGGCGCTATTTGTTACATGAGTTTGTCTGGAGGACGAATGCTAATCCTGGTTGGGGTCTACCTAGTTGGAGAGGGCTGACTGTTTGTGAGAATTCTGGAACCTATTCTCCGAGCCAAGAGCAAATGTCTATGAAACGGCGAAGCTATTTCTTTGTTATTAGACTTTAGGTGGTTTTGCTAACTTGATGTCCATTGTATTCTAAGATGGTGGTTTTGAACTTGCTCTTGAACATTTTGCATTAAAACTCTTGCAACCTTTGCAGAACTTGGAGGAGGTGGTAGATGTGCTCTTTGTGATTCTATGAGTAAACCATAATGTTATTCAGGTAATGATTATGGTACTGGAGTCCGATCAATATTTTGGATATGTATTTATGGAAAGTAGCGGGCCCGTTTTTAACCAAACGGGATCATAGTAAAGTGGTAAGTGGCTCTATTTGTGAAGGTAAAGGTGGTTTATGACTTATGTCTGGCTTATATTACCAGTATTCAGTGGTAAGGGTTTTTGAGACTTTTTTCAGTTTTTGGGAGCAGAGCTCATTTGGGTTTTGTCACTGTATTCAATTTTTGGCAGTTGACAAATATTTTGGTTTGCTAATATGCACAGCCGTTTTTACTTTTTCGTGATTTGTACGTTTTTTTTTGGCCTGTTAACTTTTTCATTTCTCCCATAATTTTTGCTTTGGTTGGTTTTTCAATTGAAGGTCATTTTTGCTTTTTGGTTTGAACCTCTATTTGTTTTCTGGCTACGTGGGATTGGATATATTGTTTCTTGTGCTTGGAGGGCGAGGGCTAAGTTTGTTTCTATCTTGATAGCGGTTTCCACTGATTGTTCGAAGTTTTCAAAAGTGATAATGACGCAAGTAACTTTCTACGCGTTCCTTTGGTTTGTGGATTTGGATGTTAACGACTGACTGGTCATTCTGATTAAATCCACGGAATTTGTATACAACTTTAGAAATTGTTGCTTATGGTTGGGCTGGGTACTTTCTTGTCCTTTGAAAATGCTAGCTGTTCCTCGTAGTTATTGTATAAACATTTTGTGCTGAGCCGGTTTGAGAGTCTTGAAGAAACTGTCTGGGTCTTGGTTTGGCATTGAATAAGAATTGTTGTGCTATAATTATGTGTAATATTGTGACGGAAATTAGTGAACATAAAAAGTACATTTTCTAACATTTGTTATACATGTAATAACAAAATGTATATTGTGTATATAATGGTAATTATTTTACATTAATATTGTAACAGAATCCAACTCTTATTATAATAAGAGTTATTCACTTAATTTTAGCTTTTAATTGAAATAAATATTTTTATGAATGCAATATATTTTATAAAAGCAATATTCTGTTTGCATATAACTAATCATATCATATTTTCAATCTTATAAACCATTGTCTTTATAATATATTCCCTTTTACTTTATTTTATTGTTTCTTTTATATCGAAATGCAACCGACTTTCAGCAGATCGTGACCGTGAAGAATCGGAACACGCCATGAACTTACACCTCTCCACATCAAACAACTCGGATTTATCACCGAGCATTCAGCAGTACAACTCGAGCCCTACACAGTTCAATCCCGTCATCAAATCAAATTCGCTCAACTCCCCTGACATACTGGGCACAAAGTCGTATGCACAATTCGACCTGGTAGCTTCATCATTACAAAGTGCATCGAAAATTCCAATAAGTCCAATGGAAACCACAACAAACAACATAACAGTGGCTATAACAAAAGCGTTTGATGAACCCATTAAAATAGCGAACGAAACAATTAGTGGGAAAGTAGTGAAGTTTTGTGATACCGTACAATACGAAACTAAAGTGAGTTGTGAGCATTTAGATGATGTTATGGACAGCATCTCGAATGATTTGAATTATTTATTGAATGGACATGTAGAGTTAAACGATAAAACATTAACTAGTCATAAGAGTAATTGTAGGGATTTGTGTGAAAACAGCATTCCATGTTAGTTGTAATATTATTTATTTAGTATTGTTCCAAAGGTTGCAAGTATATTTGTATACGATTTTTTTAAGAGATTAGCTTGAAACCATTGGAACTAATCTTTTAGTATTTTCTCTGCCAAAGGTAAGATGTATATTATTTCGCAATATTTTACAAAGTATATTATATTTATGTGTGCGCACTCCAAGAAGATGTTTTATTTAATAAAGACTGTTTCTATATATTTTTATTGTATTATATAATAATTCTTTTGTATTTCAGTAAAACGAGTTTTTTTGTGCTTTACAGCAATTTTCAATTCTCAACTATTCAACATACATGAAATTCTATTATAATGTAAAAATTTTTATAAGTTAAATACTTTACAATTTTAATTAACATTCCGATCTCATTGCGACGAACAAATATGCTTATAATTTAGAGAGAAATACAGGAAATGCATAATTCCACTTAATTTTATGTATCTTTCTTTAAGTAAATAGTAAAGTTACGACATACAATGTCTTAATAATTCACATTCGGAATTTGTACTTGATTTTAAAGGAACAAATTTCACCAAGTGGTCTTGTTACTGCTTTATATGGTGTGAGAGTGTATGGAACGGAGCCAATACAGCATAACTTACCATTTATTACCATTTGATTGCTGCAAGAATAATGAAGGTAAGTCCAAATACAGATAATTACTTGATTTTGTAAAGGAAAAATTGGCGTTTATTGTTGCGTATTAATGTGTGCGAATGGAATAAAGAATTCTAGGACAAAAAGATTTATTACTCTTTAGGTTAAGTAACTAATTAATAAGACGCTTTTTTAAATTGAAATTTAATTCTACAACGTACTAAAAAGTTATAAATGAGTGAGTGCGTTCGTTCATATGTGCTCAAATGTGTATTATTAGTTTAAGATCTGCAGAACATGATAGCATTTATTAATTTAGGGCATTACTCTCATGATTAATTATTAATTATATTTAATATGAAAATGTGTAGATTGGATTATAAGCCTTGCCAGTATCTACAACGCCTCAATTCTCTTAATTAACGGATTTGGTAGTTTATAATTGTGTTTGCAAGTACATATGCAACGGCAGCTGTTTGTGAGGTGGTAATACATTTTTTGGTTTTTGGCATATCAGGGTCGTAACACAACGTAAAACCTAAAATATCGGCTTTTGAAACCAAAAAAAAAAACATTTCAAATAATATTGTCAATGCATATATTATAGGTGAAGCGCCTTACTCTAATCTCGGCGCATAATTTGTTGCAGGTTCAAGCCTCAGCCCCGGCAGTAAACTTTTAAGAAAGTATGGCATTTATTAATTAGAATTATTAGTGTCCATTCAACCATAATTACATTTAATATGAGAGTGTGGGTGGACTAGATAGGCCTTGTCAGTATCTACAACGCCTCCATTCTCTTAATTAACGGGTGCGAGGTAGTTTGTGTGGTAGTAGCATAAGCGTAAGCCCTAAAAATAACTTTTTTTTTGTATTAATTTAAAGAAAAAAAAAAGTTGTCAGACCTACGGGATGGAAATCAGGGGTAAATATTACATTAAAAAACCACGTGAATGTTGCTTTGGCAAAGGGTTTGTGGTTTGCGTAAGGAGCGTCCCTCTGCTTTATATGGAAGTTGATATCCCCCTCCTTATCATAACCAAAAAATTGATCAATAAATTGTTGCTAATTTTATTTAAACAAAAATATATTGTAAAAATGTTGAAACGACTGCCACGGAATCTAAATCTAGGGACCATTTACATAAGAAACCTAAAAACATTAAACACTTTTTCAATTTTTCAAATGCATTTAGCTGCAAGAACAATTTTGTCTATCTATTTGCTCTAAAAGTTTGAAAAAAGAACCAGAAAGATTCAATTTGATCATAATCTTTGATTATGATCAAATTGAATCTTAACTGTATGGTAAAATATTAAAGTGTGAGCTACGGAATCAAGGTCTATTGACGTTTTTTTTAAGTTTTTATTAAAAGTATAAGAGCTGAAAACGCAAAAATATCTTTTTTATTCAATGATTGATGAACATTTACCGGAGTCAGTGACAAGCTACAAAAAGAATTGCATTTTTTTGCCTGCAGACAAAAAATAATATTTCCAAAGGGGACATCTTCTTGTCCAAAATCAGCACCATTTATGAAAAAAAAAGTTTCAAAATTTTGCTTCTCACTATCGAAGTCTTGTCTTTTACTTTTAGGAAGCATGATTTAGGTGAGTTCCCTTGCTTCTTACTATAGCCGTGCTTTTAACTTGCAATGCATTTGTTGATTTTATTCTATCTAATCGGTTATAGCGTTCTTTGTCGCCTTCTGATACTTTTTCTTCATACCTCTATCTTCCCAATTTTAAATTAAGTGCGTGTGTGGTTTGGATTGGTGCTTCCTGCACACGCGCTCAAGTGTTAGTGTTTCATTTTCTTGATTACAAACATTTGGCCGGTAACCGAGTTTAAATTATGTGCCCATTAGTTTTGGATTGGTGCTTTCCACCCACCCGCTCATGTGCTTGAGATCTATTTTTTTGACTACAAACTTTTAGGTGGGCGAGCGGGAATCAAGTTTAAATTAAATACGCGAGTGATTTGGATTGGTGTTCTTTGCCCACCCGTCCAAGTGTTGTTGTTTAATTTTTTTGACTACAAACACTTGGGTGGGTGGACTGGTACCAAGTTTAAATTAAGTGCGCGTGTGATTTGGATTGGTGTTCCCCACCTACCCGCTCAAGTGTTGCTGCTGTATTTTCTTGACTACAAATATTTGGGTGGGTGGGCGGGAATCAAGTTTAAATTAAGTGCGCGTGTGATTTGGATTGGTGCTCTTCACCTACCCGCCCAAATGTTGGTGTTTTATTTTTTTGACTACAAACACTTGGGTGGGTGGGCGGGAACTAAGTTTAAATTATGTGCCCGTGAGGTTTGGATTGGTGATTTTCACCCACCCACTCAAGTGTTAGAGATCCGTTTTTTTGACTACAAACATTTGGATGGGTGGGTGGAAACCAAGTTTAAATTAAGTACGCGTGTGATTTGGATTGGTGTTCTTCACCCACCCGCCCAAACACTTGGGTGGGTGTGCTCATGGGGTTTGGATTGGTGCCTTTCACCTACCTGTCCAGTGTTTGAGATTTATTTTCTTGACTACAAACACTTGGGTTGGTGGGCGGGAACTAAGTTTAAATTATGGGGGCATCAGATAGCCAAACGCAGTAATAGCGAATATTGTATAGAGTGTAATCTGGGCACAGAACAGGAGCAAAAAGATGCCCGCTCACATTCAAAAGAGAAATGTGAAGACCAAGAAAGAACGTAGAAGACATGAATCTAGATAATTGGAGACAGCACGAGAATGAGGACACAAACCAAAATGTATAAAATCATCCAAACAAATATAAGCAGAGGAAGAGAGGCGCAAGACCTATTGATGGAACAGCGGTAAGAAGAAAATAGACATAGTAATAATGAGTGAACCAATTAAAAACAAACTAAATGGGGAGTGGATAAAAGATAAGAATTCAGAGGCAGCTATCCTAGCAAGGGGTAAGTGTAGAGATAAAGTAGAAAGGTGGGGAACACCCAAGGAGGGAGTAGTGTGAGCCGATATAGGAGGTCTGATAGTGTACAGTTGTTACATCAGTCCAAACTGCAATATGGAATATTATCAGGAGTGGATAGAAGAACTAGAACACAGCTTAAGGAAACAAAAGAGCAAACAAATTTTTATAAGAGGCGATTTCAACGCAAAATCACCAAAAAATCATACATTGACATTACTATAGCAACATGGGAAACGGTTGGAGTAGTAAGGGGCTGGACAGTGACAGAAGAAGAATCACTGAGTTTACATAAGTACATACAATACACCACAAACGGAAAAGGCGAAAAGGAAGACAAAAGAGAAGGAAAGTGGAACATAAGAAGGATGGACAGAGAAAGGATAAATAGAGCTATGGAAGCAGAGGAAATGACTGAAAACGAGAACTTAGAGGAAAGATGCAAAAGTTACTTGGAAAAATTGAAGAAGGCAGCGAAAGAATAAATTCCCAGATACAGAGATTGAGGAAGACGGAACCGTACTGGTGGTGCGAAGAAGTCAAGGAAAGAAAGAAAGCAATACAAACAGCAAGAAAAGTCAAAAGACAAAGAAGAAGAGAAGAAAAACTGAAGAAGAACTGAAAAATTACAGAAAGGCTTTAAAGGAAGAAAAAAATGTTAGAATCCATAGACAGGGATTCCTGGGGCAAACCATACAAAATAGTAATGAATAAATTAGGAGGAATAAAAGCAGTGTTTTTAAAGGAAAAAGATAATGAAGTAGTAATCATTGAAAAATTGTTTCCCACTGGAGGAATGGTAGAAGAACCAGCCGGAATAGCTGACGAAACAGAAGCAGTCCCTGCAACAGTGGACGAGATAAAACAGATTATAAAGGAACTACCTAATCATAAGGCACCAGGTCCAGACGAGTTAACAACGGAGATAGTGAAGGCAGCGCTAGAAGGAAATGAGATAGAGATAACTTAAATAATAAACAGAAGGAAAGAATTTTTCCGGCTTGCTGAAAGGATGTAAACCTAGTACTAATTGAGAAAAAGAAGGAAGCAGGTAAAACAACGACGTATAGACCGATATGCCTGAATAACACATTAGCACAAATTATGGAAAAAGTTATCGAGAATTGAACAGGAAATAGAGGAAAAAGGAAGATGAGAACAAGAGCAATATGGATTTACAAAGGGAAGAACGACTCTAGGAGCCATTGAAAAGGTAATAGCCATAGCAAAAGAAGCAAACAGTGGACCATACAGAAAAAGACAACACTGAGTCATAATAGCGTTAGATATACAGAATGCGTTCAACAGCATACTATGGGAAGCAATTATAGAAGCAGCAAAAAAAGAGAACTAACAAATAAAACTACCAACATAATATGGAGCTACCTTCAAGAGAGAAATCTACTGACCAAAAATGGAAAATGTAGGCTGACTAGAGAAGTATCACAGGGTTCTGCACTAGGTTTTAAACTATGGAATTTAGTTTATAATCAGCTACACAGAAAACCGAGGCGGCATGGCTTTCGACAACGAGGTCAAACAGGGGAAATGGAAAAATACAGGTAGATGAACAAATAATAACATTAAGAAAAAAAATTAAATACCTTTGAGTAACACTTGAAACAAAGGGATGGAATGAACAGGTTAAGGAAGCGGTAAGAGGAACAAAAAAATGAAAAGAATGCTTAGTAGGCTAATGCCGAACAATGGAGGACCAGGAGAAAGGGCAAGTAAACTATTGTATGCCGCAGAAATATGAGGAGAAGCTTTGAAGACAAAAAAAAAACAGAAAAGAAATAAGAGGTGCTATGAGAGCAAGTTTGTTAAGGATCTGCAGGGCCTACAGGACGGTGTTGCAGGAGGCACTAGAAGTAATTTCGACACTACCCGCAGATTTGATGGTGAAAGAAAGATTAGGTATAAAGAAAATGGTAAATGAAAGAACTAGTAAGCAAGAAGCAAAGAGACAAGTAAGAGAGAATATGATGGAACGATGGCAAAGACAGTGGAAAGAAGGAGAAAAGGGAGAATGGACAAGGGAACTAATACCAGAAATAAAAGAATGGGTAGAGAAAGAACCGGAGACGTGTTACTATACAACACAACTATTTAACGGACATGGAGCCTTTGGAAAGTATTTACAAAAAATAAATAAGATGGAAAAAGAGGAAAAATGTATATTTTGTCTAGAAGACACGCATGACGACGCAGAACATACGATAGTAGAGTGCGAAGCGTGGGAGGAAGATAGGAAAACACTAGAAAAGGTATTAGAAAACAAAGTAGACAAATCTACATTCATTAAAATATGTCTGAGTGACGAAAACAAATGGAGAGCACTAAGATAGAGGAAGCTTTGAGATTTAGGTAAACCAAAATGGAAGAAAACACACAAATTAAAAGCCACAGAAGACAAAGGAAGGAGGAGCGAGAAGCTAAATGGAAGCAAAAGAATATGGAAAAAAGTAATAAAGAGGAAAGAAACAAAGAAGGTCAAAACAACTATGCCTGTTAAACAATGGAAGATGAACAGAGAGACAAGAGAAGAACATATATTGAAATAATAGTACCACTAGAAATTGCAGAAATAAGGAGAGAACTGCTCAAGGAAAACAAGTTGACGGAATTGACTAAACAATTTCTAAACGGAAGATACGCCATCTCGAAGTTGACAGAAAATGCAACTTACGAAATGGTCAGAGTATATCTTCCAACAAGGGGACACGTAGAACTAATTCAAAATGGAGATTCCATGCCATGCTTTAGTTATTCTCAAAGGCCAGTTGTTTGACTCCAACACCTCACTACGTCCTATAAAAAAAACTTTAAATTATGTGCCCGTGAACTTTAGATTGGATTGGTTACTTAGTCAACCTAACCAAGAAATTTCAGTTCATTATTTAATTTAACTACCGAGTTATGAGGTTTACTTTAGTTTAACTAACACAATTTGATCTAACTATTTACAGATAGTTAGTCAATCTAAACAACAAATTTCAGTTAATAATTTAACTATCGAGTTATAAGCAGTTAACTATAAATAATGATAGTTAATATGCCCCACTTAGTTAATACTCGGAATAATTTAACACAATTTGGTTTAACTATTTATAGATTAGTCAACCTAACCAACAAATTTAGTTAATTATTCAATTTAACTAACGAGTTATGGGCAATTAACTATCAATTTAACACAAATAATTATTGATTTGAATTTGATTTGATAGTTAATATGCCGCCATTTAATTAATAATCGAAATAAAGGAATACAGTTTAGGTTAATTATTTATAGATAGTTAATAAACCTAACCATCAAATTTTAGTTAATTATTTGATTTAACTAACAAATTATAAACAATTAACTATCTATTCTACAAAAATTATTATTGGTTTAATGATAGTTAATATGCCGCCATTTAGTTAATAGTCGGAATTAACTAATACAATTTGGGTTAGCTATTTACACATAATTAGTCTACCTAACCAACAAATTTCAGTTAATTATCTGATTTAACTACCAAATTATGAGCAATTTAATTTTTTTTTTAAATGTTTATTGATCTTGCTCTAGTTAAACTACCGCCATTTAGTTATTAATTCTAATTAACTAACACAACTTGGGCTAACTGTTTATAGATAATTAGTAAATATAACCAACAAATATTAATTAATTATTTGTTTTAACTACCGAATTATGGATCAACTATCAATTTTTTTATAAATTATTATTGACTTTACGCTAGTTAACATGCAGTCATTTAGTTAATAGTTAGAATTAACTAATGCAACTATTTGTAGATAGTTAGATAACATAACCAACAAGTTTCAGCTATATATTTAATTTAGCTATCGAGTTATGAGCAATTAACTATCAATTTTCTAATAAGCGATTACTGATCATGCGGTAGTTAAAACGCCGTCATTTAGTTAATAAAATAAATTCAACTTGGGCTAACTAATTATAAATAGTTGAAATGCTCTGGTCGCAGAACGGAGTTGAGCAGTAATATTGCCAGCCTACTCTTCGTATTTTTTCTCTGATCTTTGATTCGAATCTTCCGTTGTTGCTAATTTTTGTGCACAAATGTTTATATTCTTCACATCTTTCTACTTCTTCGTTAGTATTTAATACTAATTTCTGCTGTACCTCTCCTATGTACATCTGTATATTCATCTTCAACCCTTATAATTGGTATTTCTCTATAGTTTTCTTGTCTATATTTTATGTCTTTGTAGTCCTGTTCAAAAAGTACTTGATCGTTCGTAAAATTTAGGGTATGCAGCATATACTTAGTTACTGGGATACCTACCGTTTGGCACTTTTTCTTCTAGTTTTAAGTACTTGTTGTAAGTATATCTTAAAGAGTGTTAGAGATATGCAGCACCCTTGTCTCAACACTTTATTTACTGCTAGCGCGAAATTATCTTTTTTTTACGAGGTTTTTACTCTTCTTCACTATTTTTTAACCTAGCTTGTGACAGGCATAGACGAGTCATTTGTTGATTTGTGGTTTAAATTTTTGTACACATCTCAGGCATACTGGTTTAATGGCGGCACAAGCATCCTTTATTTCTTGCATTAAGTTTCTGAGAGTAGTAAGTGTTTTTTTTTATAAACTTTATCTTTTATTTAAACTTACAAAAAAAAATCTGGAGAGGATAGGTTTGGCGATATGACTAGCGTGATCAACCATCAAATTTAAGCCACATGTTTTGTTGCATTTCTAAGCTTACGTCTTTGAGCAACTTTAGTAGTGCTTTTTCAAGAAATTTTGGTATTTATTACAATTCAAATTGCCGTCAATAAAATTTCGTCCGATAAGTTTATCACCAGTTATTCTACATCAAACATAAATCTACTAAAGACGCTGGTGATTTTTTTCACAAATCTAGTGTGAGTTTTTTACACTCCAATAATATATGTTATAGCGGTTAACCGTGGTTTGGAAATGTTGATTCATTTCAGAATAGCAAAATAAATGGGTTTATTTGTCTCTCAACATCACATTAATAAAACATTAGTTGGTTTTCAAAGTCTTCATCATTTTTGATGCAAGGACACATGATATGGGTGAAATTAATGAAACTTCAGAATTCTCATAAGAGGAATTACTGATTAGTGCAACATTTTTTGGACGTTTGCATGTAGGTTTTCAGCCACTGCAGCTAGTACTGATATTTGATTTTTTTTCCACAAATTTAATGCGATGTTTTTTTTTGTTTGCTATAAATGAAAATCTTTTCAATTTTTTCTTTACATTTTTTCGGTTGCATGGTCCAATATTTTAGGGCTTATGCTTATGTTACCATCTCAGAAGCTATTATAAAGAGAAAAAAACTAGATTATTTTGGAGAAGATATGCTATACCACAAGTTATCATATAAAGAAAAATTGAGGACAGACGATTAAAAGGCCGAAAAAGAAAATCTTTGCGAATCGTATGGAACTACATCAACTCAACTATTTAGAGCCGCTTTATCAAAAATTAATATTGCATTAATGATTGCCAATTTTCAAGTGAATAGGCACTGTAAGAAGAAGAGTCTGTGGAATATTTGTCAGTTTTATAATGCCAAAAAATACTTGGAAAAAGGTGGAAAGCAAAATTAAATTGAAATGTTTCTGTCTTAAAAAAAAAACTTGATCGGGAAATACATTCACCAAAGGCTGGGTGGAATTTGGCTTGCTCAGAGTTAGGGTTCACCAGATCACACTAAAAACCCTTTTTGTCTCCTTCACAGGCGCAGCGGGACCGCTGTAGCATTGCTTCACTACGTCTGTCTTGTGTTTTTTGTTTTCCATCTAATCTACTTATTTTTATGTCTATTCTGTTGTTTATCGAAATTTCTTTGTTTAGCTTTCTTTTCTTTTATGATGTTTGTAATCATGTGATTTACTAGAACACAGTTCTCTTTGTTTTCTAGCATTATCTCTACTAGGTTGAAGCTAGAAAAAAAAACTAGAAATGTTTTTTTTTCTAGCTTCCTTTGTGTTTTAATCCATATCTCCAGGGACTCATTACAGTTCACTATTGTGTGGGTGACTGTATCCTTGCTGCCGCAGTGTATGCATGTATTGGTATTTTTTTTTTTAAATTTTAAACCTGTTCAGGTAGGCTCCAAAGCAGCCGTGCCCTCCTAGTACCTGCTTTAGGTAATAATTAACTTCTTCATGTTTCCTGTTTATCTATGACGGCAAACTTTTTATCATAAATTTTGTTTAAACTGCTCTGTTGTTGTCTTCTGGTCATCTTCTTTCTCATAGTTTTATCGACTTTTTCCTACATTCCGACAATTTTTCTTTTTTTTATAAGCCTGGTCTTCCTTTTGTGTATCAATTGGAATGGTTCCCGCTATTGTTTGCGCTGCTTCCAGCGATAGAATTCTGTACGCATTACATATGCGGATCGCGCCTCTTCTCTGTTTTCTTATTAGGATAGCCAGTTTTGACTTCTTTTAAAAAGCCTTTTTTCTAGATTGGTGCTGCGTGTAATAGCACAGAACTTATCACTGAGCACATGGATGGTACGTCTTTTGCTAGCTCTTGGACCTTCTACATTTGGCATTATTGCTGACAGTGCTATAGTTGTTTTTTTGGATTTGGAGCAGTCTTCTTTAGGTGTTCTTTAGAGTTGTTATTTCTGCTAAAGTATACTTCTAGATACCTTACAGTCTCTTTCAACGTTATTAGTTGTCCTCTACGTTGAAAGTTACTTTTTTTAATCGTCGACCAATATATTAAATTACTGCTTCCGTTTTTTTAGGAAACCTTTTTCTTTTATCACTGCTACGATTTTTTTGACTACTTTGTTTATTTTTTTTTTTATTTTTTCTTGGGTCTTACTTGTTATTATTATTCCTGTGTCGTCTGCAAATCCTATTATTTTGACGCCTGTACGCGTTCGTATTCTCATTATTGCGTCGTATAGTATGTTCCAGAGAGTTGGTCCCATCACCTATCCTTGCGGTACCCCGCTCGTTACTTTGAGTATCGTGTTATTTCCGACTATGATGACTCTGTTTTTCAGATAATCTTCTTTGATCTTTATCAAATAGTCACTGACTTCTATTTTATTCAACTCTTTTAATAGCTCACTCCATCTGGCGGAGTTAAATGCATTCTTTATATCTAGGGTGACCAAGACACAAAACTCCTTGTGTTTGTACGCTTTACTTTTGATTTTCCAGATCTTTGTTTTGATTGCGTGCATTGCGTTTACAGTCGATCTTTTTTTACGGAAACCATATTGGTTGGCTGCTAACTTGTGGTTTATTTCTTGTTCCAATCTTATTTTTAGCAGTTGCTCCAGCAATTTACTTCCAGCGTCTAGAAGGCATATTAGCCTAGTAATACTATTCTGGCACGTTTCCATTTTTTTTTTATAAATTATTTACCAAGTATTGGTTCATTACCTTTAGGGTTTTTTCCGGACATTTTATCAGTTCCGGTGGAACCTTCTTGCTCTTAATTTTTTTTAGCGAATTTGTCTAGTTTGGTTTTTGTGAATTTCGGTATTAACACTTTGTTAACTACACGAGTCTGTCTGACATCTACCTAACCTGCTGGGAACAGTTGCCGGACTATCTGGAGTTGTTGCTCGATGTCTGGGGAAGAGTGCGGATGTCCACGCAACTTTTTTGGGGCCATTGCCCCACACGTTGTTTTCAATTTCTTGACACAAGTTATTCTAGGCTTTTCTTTTTGACTTTTCTATGCTCATCGTAAGAACTTAATCTAACCTAACCTAACCTTCTTTTTTTTAGAAGGAGGAGTAATGCTTTATGTACTGTTTCTTCAAACACAGAGGTGTGTGGGACTCGTTTCCTAATGCAATAAGGACCTTACCCACTAACCCTTCTCTTTTTCATCTCCCCCAGTTCTATGGCACCCGCTTTTGCATTTCTTCATTCGACCAGGTTTTAATTACTTAGTCTGCTTCTTATTGTTCTAATTTTGCTCCTCTTCTTTCTCTCTAATTCTTTCATCTTCTTCTTTTTTTGTTATAATCTTTTCAATCATACTATGTCCTGTTAAACACTGTGTTAAGGAATATTCAATTTGCCCGTGTTTTCTTTCTATTCATCTTGAAATGTTTGGAATTAGTGCATGTGTCCACTTTCCTTTCACATCAGACTCCTACAATCTTTGCCATTTTAGGTCTCTGATCTAAGTTTTCTTTTTTATCTTTATCCCATGTAATTTGTCTTTCTTCTGCCAAAAGCGAGTATGGAATCGTTTTAGCCAATACCATCGCACCCATCATTGGAATTGTTCTGTAAGCACGATAGATTCTGATGGCAACGTTTTTTTGTAAACTGTTAAGTAACCTAATATATTTGTCGTATTTAAGTGCTACTGACTAAATTGGGGCTGCATACATCACATTAGGTGCAACTACCAATGCCATAATTCTTTTTTTTTTTCAGTAATTCCTCCGCGTTTTGGCATCATTCTACATACAGATGCTACAACCAGTTTTGCTTTAGTTGTTATTATAATCTGGTTTATCATTATATTGATGATATCTCAATTTAGACTACTGTCTAGCATTAGGTTGCCTATGTTGTCAACTCTAAGCTATGTGAGTGAGGGCAGTCTTTGCCTTTCTTCTCTTCACTTTCCAGTTTTGGGCAGGCCAGCAGCGTGTGTTTAGTTGTATCTATATTCTTGCAGTATAAGCATTTGTCATTGTTTATTTTCTTTATTTTTTTTTAGATAGGCCTTGAAGCACCCGTTACCAGTTTGGCATTGGGTGAGGGAGTATCATATTTGGCCGTGTTTTCTTTCGACTCAGCAGGTGATGTTTGGGATAAGGTCATGGGTCCACTATACTTTTTAATTGGTTTCCCACATTGTTTGCTATTTTAGCATTGTCTTTGATCTTGCTCGCGCCCTATCTTTTTTATTCATGCCCCAAGTAATGCGTCTTTCTTCTGTCAAGAGCGTGTACGGATTCGTTCTGGCCAGCATCATCGCACTCATCATCGGTATGGTTCTGTATGCTCGGCTGTTCGGTATGCTTACATACTTACCGTATTTTAAGGATTTTGTCCATATTGGGGCTGCATACATGGCTACAGATGCCACGATTCTTCTTTTCTCTTTACTAAAGTTTCCGCATCTTTGCATCATTTTACCCACGGACTCCGCAAGCTTTTTTGATTTTGTGGTCACTCTTTGGACGTGTTTCCCGAATCTTATAAATTTATCGATAGTTATGCCTAATTAAGCTGCTTTTGGGCGTAATTGGTTTCCAGCTTAAAATTTACTTTTCTTCACTTCTTTCTGCCGATAATCATGATTGCTTCTGTCTTTTCAGTTGCCAGCTCTAGCTTATAGTCAGCCATCTACTGGTTGACTTTTTCTAAGCTGTTGTTTGCCGTGGCTTCTATTACGTCCGCGGTTTTTTCTACTATTAGCATTGCAAGAGGGACATTTATTCTTAGCAGGTCGTCGTACAAGATGTTCTAGAGGTGAGAGCTTGTTTATTTTTTTGTCCACTATTGCCCTATTTGTGAAGTAGCTTTTTATTAGTTAGGTTAGGTGTTTGGAGATGTTTTTCTTCTCGAGGGCTTTAATTGTCCAATCCCATGCCGCCGTATTGAACGCGTTTTTGACGTTGATCGTTATTAGGGCGCATAATCCTCTGGTCCTGAACATCTTTTTTATTTTTTTACCTGCAATGTTTTTGACGATTTCCATTGGGCTTAAAGTGGACTTTTTTTCCTAAAACTATACTGAGAATTTTCCAATTCTTTTTTCAGCTTTGCCACGATTATCTGTTCGTATAGCTTCCCCAGCGAGTCGAAGAGGCAAATTTGACGGTAGGATCTCAAGTCTTCTTTATTTTTTTTTTCAGGTCTTCAACGGGGTAGGAAATTCTCCTGTTGTTCATATTGCATTTAGGGTTTGTTTGGAGATTTTTTTTATTGCTCTTTTGACAATTTCAACTGGTATCATGTTTGGAATTGGGGCTTTCTTTGTCTTCATTTTACTTGCAGCTGCTTAGTAGGGATCTCCCTCCTCCAGTTTCGTCTTTTCCCAGTTGATCTTTGTTTGTTCCAGAAACAGTGCCATTCTTACTTCGTCTTGGAAGGAGTCGGCCAATTTGATTCCGCGAGGCTTTCATTTCTCTGTGATGATCTCGTAGCCATCGTTCAGTTCATCAGTTCTGTCTACCGCTGTTTACCACTGCTGCTGGTATTGCTTTTGCAAGGCTGCATCTTAAGTAATTTTGTAGGCTTATTGTCTTTATTTCCATGACATCCTTTTTACTACCATTCATTCTGTGAGGATCTGACTTTTTCTGTTTTCATTTCTGGATCCCCATAACCTAACCTAACCTAACCTAACTTAACGGTTATGCCAAATAAAACCAAAAAGAATACTATTACTTAAAGCTTTTAAATTTTTAATCAACTGTTAGTGAAGTCGGTGGCTTACAGCAGGAACAAAGTTTATTTAAAAGTATATATCCTTTATCAATTTACTATAATTTATTTTTGTTTTGTCAACCTAATACAAATGTCTATTGTTTTCTGCAATTTATAGTATCTATATTCTAACACTACGTTGAGTTTTTCTAGAGTATACTGCTTTCGAGTTTATAATGTTATCGTAGTTACTATTCTCTTGTAAAGTCTGAAACAGTTAAATTGTTTACAGTGTCTTAATTAATTTATTCATGTTAAATTCATCTGAAGTCTATAGTATAATTTTAATTATTTTGCAATGAATACAGCTTCTCCTTAAGGTCTTTTATTATATTTTTTAAGAACATACTTTTTGCTTATTTTATTTTTGTTATTGTGTAATTCATGCTCTATTTTGGTGTCTTGTTGAGTTTATTGTGCTTTTTCATAGTTCCGGTATTATAAGAATACAAACAAGTTTTTTTTAGCGTTATATGTTTGTATAGTTGACATTTTGTAGGGCTTCCAAAATTGTATTTTGTGTGGGGTGAAGGTGCAGGTTCGAACTATGTTCGGTGAATTAAGTGGTATAGTAATTAATATAACTGCAAAGTTTTTTAATGACACGTACTACAACGAATATTAAAATGATTAATATGTTACAAACCACGTTCAAAAATGTTTAAAAAAAATACTAAAACCTTCCTATAAACTAATATTGTGAGTATGTTACTCAAGTTTTAAATTAATTTGAATATAAGTAGTTTATAGACATTAATATTTTTTCTTTTATTTTCTGTTGTGTACATTAATTCTTTCGGTAAATTTATTTAGTAATCGTAAATTTTAGACAAGTTTACTGTTTAATGTTGAGTGTGGTAAGGAAGATGTATCGCACTTTCCACTTGGTGTTTTTAGTGCGATTGCTTTATGGCGCGCAAATAAATATTTCCGGGAGAAATATTGCGTTATCACGAAAGTTATTAACAATGTTCACGGACCAGTTACACATGTAAACAATCAGCGTTCAATTTCAACACACGTGTTAGTTTTGTTAAGATGAAATACTGTTGATATATTTTGTCAATTGATTAATAGGTTTGATGTCAATAAAGTAAAAGCTTTTAAATAAATGAACATAATAAATTAACTTACTAATTTTTTTATAGCTACTTATTTTTAATTTATTTATTTATTTATTCCATTACCTTTCGGTTATTTTTAATATTAACTTTTAATTAATTAAAACAAAGATATTGAATCAACAAATTATTTCCGTCATGTACCTAATTATATTAGTTTGTATGGTGCTATTTTCGTACAAGGAATAACGTACTAAACAAAATCATTTCAACATTCACCACCAGCTCTTTCTCTAATGACCAGAAAATAGATTTTTTGTTTTGTTTCTTTATTTCTGATTGATCTAAGTGGAAAATTGCTAACTCGTCTTGCGAAAGACGGGTTCTCTTCCCTTTTCATTTCACATTTTATTTCAATATGAGCGGATCGCGCTGTGTGGCAGGAATAAAAATGTTCTTACCTGCATTTCATTCCGCATGTTCGCTCAAGAGAGTATTGCGATAGAAATATGTGGCCTGCGAATAAGAAAATTATATACGGAATGTATTTATTCTACAGAAATATTCAAGTTTGTTATGAACAAAATATTACTTTTTTGCACAAAAAATATTTTGATAAATAGAGAATATGAATTATTTACAATGTTTCTTTCTACAAATGCTAAGTTCAGCTTTGCAAGGTAAAATAAGGATAAATTTTTATCATATATTCATTTTCAACCACATTTGGCAGCATTATATATTTGTTGGTATTTACAGGATTAATATTATAATAATTTGCTAAAAAGTTAATACTAAACTAAGTTTCTATTTTATTATGCATATTGTATTGTATTAATGACAATACAACATGGATGAATTGAAAACCTGGATTGTGTGCAAACGCAAAATAAACAACTTAGAGATGTGCCACAACTCTGCTTTAGAAATTATACCTGATAATTGCGAAACAGCTTGGTTACTCCCGAGGGAACAATATGATAACAAACGGGTATTAATTCAAAGCCAATTAAGACATTTTGAGTTTACCTATTGTAGAAACTTTTTAAGCTTCGTCGCCATGACTGCCATTATTGGAACTTTCTCAAAGTACAGTTTCTAATGGGACTATTACTTCAAAACTGGATTCTCATTTGAAATTATTAAAAACTGATTATGTTTAATATCAGAGATGTTTTACAAAATATAATGGTTAATCATTTTTAAATAAATAATACATGCATTTAGTTATTATAAGTATTATTTATATAAAAATATTTGACTATTATATTAAATGAAATAAATTGAATAGCATGCAAAAAGTGTTAATAAGAACATTTGATTTCTTCTTGTATATTAATTTCATCAATAAAGCATAATTTGAGTATTAAGTAATAACAAAATAATAACAATTTTATGCAAGAACACGCAAAAACAATTGAAGTAGGTAAGGGGTAATATATGCATGTTTTTACTTAGAAAGTTAGATTTATTTCAAGAAGGGCTTAAGTTATTTAATTTGCAAGCGTTACTAGCTGTAGTTCTACGAACTATAGATAACGCACAAATATTGATAAGTTTAATGTCTAGGAAAGCAACTAAAATGATTTTAGGTTTGCTTAGGTTAGTTTTTTATCTTAAGTTAATACACTATCAAAAACTAAAAATATACTAAGGGTGGCTAAAGTAGTGAAGGCTAAGTTTCATATATACTGCGAGAAGGCTAGAACTGATAAACAAATATTCAGGAAATTTAACTCAAGAACCAGTTAATGAAACTACTGACCACTACAACACAGACTGAAAACTCTGAAAGCACACCAACTAGTTTAAATTCATAAAGGTTTGTAAAAGATCGGACCATAAGCCAGATGTTGAACACAAAAATGATGGCCACCGAGTTTGTAGTGGCATGAAAACCAACCTTACAACCTAATAGCTAATCGCAATGTAAGGTTGCGTTTTTGGTGGTTAATCTCGGGAAACAAATATCAACTTTTTGACGTCTGAGCTTTGAAGAATCGGCAAAAATTTGGTGGCCACAACTGTTTGTTTTAAGATAACATTATAATAACAAATTGCTTTGGAAACAGAGACCATAGCAAACTGTTTGATGAACCCAGTAGAACTTCAGATTCAACGCATCACTGGAATTACTGACTTTAAAAATTTGAGACCTTTCGGCAAAAGACGACTTAAATCAAAACCAAGTTGACAAGATTACCTATATTATGCGAATTAGAGAAAACTACTATCTCCTCAAAATAATTATGTTCTTTTAGGGGTTATTAAAAGTAGCTTTGGTTGACAGCTTTCTGGTTTATAATCTATCTACTGCAAGCCTACCACAATAACAAACTTCAAGTCGGAGAAGGGGTTAGAAACCGCATTTTATTACTACAACACTTAAAGGCTACTTTGGTTGGAAAGACCAAGCTTGTTTATTGAAAACGAGCAACACAAAAACTACTAACTATAGAAGAGATTATCAATATAGGAGTATGCTAGCATATTTATCGATAGCTTTACACTACCAACTATCAATGCAGCAACACACATTATTGGCCTCAAAAATACCACACTTATTTTAATCTGGCAATACGCATACAATGCCGCTAAGAAGAAGCCTATTCACCAACACAAAACATATAGATGGCAATCTAAATACGGCATATAAAGACACCTAACCTGTTGCAAAAGTGTGCTTACTCCGGTCTTATCATTAACATTAGCCAACCATTGCGGACTAAACGTTACGATGGCAAGAATTGGCGATTACAATTGTTTGTTGTAAGGTAACTTTGTAGTGACAAATTGCCTTGGAAGCGTCTGAACAGGCCATGGCAAATTGCTAATTAAATCTAGTAAATCTTTAAATTTAACGTATGGCTGGAATCACCTAATTTAATAATTTGTAGTTGGCAAAATTACAATTGCAACAAACTGAGTTATTGACGTTTAAACAAAAACATTTGACTAATTTAAGCACATATTGAGCAAACTGAGAAATTTACCATTTTTTCAAAATAGTCTTGTCCTTTCAGATTTTACTAAAAGTAGCTCACATCGACCATCGAAACAAGTTACAGTTTTACTTTTTTTGCTGGATTACAATGTACCTACTGCAAGCTTACTACAACAACAAATTCCAAATTACCGAAGAAACAATTGTCAGTCTCACTGATGGAAAGCACAAACAACAAGTACCATTTCTACAGACACTCACAATAGGTGAAAAAAATATGTTATTATAATAATAATACTTTATTAAACAAGAATGATCATTAAAAAACGACATTTGTTAAGTCAATACAATAAGATAAAATTACACGAAATAGACAACTTATATATTAGACAATTACATATACAGTTAAAATTAAGATTAAGAAAAAAATTCTTCTAATGTATAAAAGCAGTGTTCTAATAAAAAATCTTTTAAACGACATTTAAATATATATTTGTTTTTACACATTTTTATTCGCATTGGAATATTATTAAAAATATCTAAACATGACAAATATGGTGATTTTTTATACGTTGATGTTTGGTGTAAGGGTATTCTGATATTATCGCAGCTTCTTGTTTGATGTGTGTGATTTTTAGAATATTTTTCAAATATATTTATATTAGTAAATGCATAAATAGCGCATTTATAAATATAAATGCAGACAACAGGTAAAATTTTTTGTCTCTTAAAAACTAGTCTACATGATTCGTTATACTGCATGTTGTGTATAAGTCTTATTATTCGTTTTTGAGCTACTTGAGTTCTATTTATATGTGATGACTTTCCCAATGCTATTACATTATATGAGATATGCGAATAAGCCAACGCATAATAGATTTGCATTACATGTTTATATGAGACAGTTTTCTTTAATTTGAGAATAGCATAATACGCACTACTTAACTTTTTTATTACGTGATCTACATGAATATTCCATTTGAGTTCTGAATCAATGTAAACACCCAAAAATTTTGTATTGTTGGCACTAAATGATATGTTTGTAATAGATGACGTTCTTGTCTTAAAGAATTGCGCACTTATTGTTTTTCCATCATTTAGAATTAAATTGTTTCTATTACACCATAGCTTTATTTCTTCAGTGGCACCGTTGGCTTTATTTAGTAGTCCGTCACTTGTTTCCGCACTGACAATTATTGAGATATTGTCCGCAAAGTTAACTACAAAACCATCCGATATAAAATTATGGACACCAATGGCTGTTAGAAAACGCGTTTCTAAACAACACCTGAAAGACTATTGCATTTTGATCAAACGGATTAAACTGTTATACATTAGCAGCGAGCGACACAATAACAACTAAAAAATGTAAAAGTTCATATTCCCAAACATGATTTTTACAAGAGTTTGTCAGCATATATGTTGACGTGCTACCTTACTACCTTAAAGACATCACACATACATATACACATATAAATCCCCCATGCAGTCAAGAATTTTTTAATTTATCAACAACTAAGCGAGATGCTTGTTAACAAATTATTGAACTATCCAGCAGTGATTACTGCACTACGTCAGTAATAATAAAAAATAAAGATGATAGCCAACTTATGTAACTATTCAAAATTTAATTATTGCATTTGGACAGCAAGCGTTTTACCGCTTTTGCTACATCTTTTAAATTTTGATGTTTGGGCTTAAAATTGCCTAGTCTAATAAAAGTATTGGCAAGATTTGTCTTAAAAAATTTATTTTAGTTTACATTAATGACATTGTAGTCTACTCAATCGGCTTTAAAAATTATCTACAACATTTTTTACTTGCCATGGAAAATGATTTAAACTACAAGACTAACAAATGCAACCTTGGCAAGATAGTAATTAAATAATTGAGTTGTTAGATCATCTCTTAAACCAACTGCTCAATAAAGTACAATCTACAACTGGTACGCAAATTTAGTTGACCAACTACCTGGAAATACTTTTCAAATTTTTAAAAAGTTACGTGCCAAACTTTTAATTTTTAAAGTAGAACGTCCACGATACAATAGTTAAGCTTATTTAAGTTAGAATGCTTAGCAACTATGTATATGAGACACAAACCAGTACAGTCCTTATGCACGCAATTACAGATGTTAGCTGAATTTAACTAACCGTAAGTGAAGCACACTACAAAGATCAGAAATCAGTTGCCTTTGTCTGGTAATCTAAAAGACTTTGTCCAGGTCACCGAACAAAGAAATGGAAGAAGAGGATAAATACGTACATTGTTTGGTACTTTTAAATCTACTGTTCAACACATTAGTTTAAATAGTTTTTACCATTGTTTATTACAACAACCAAACAGGGGATTCTGGTTGTACCACTTTTAGATGTGCAAACTTGACTGCGGCAGTCAGTGAAAAGGTGCCAGTTAACCTGTATGCAGATTTGAACCATTATTAGAGGCCTAATACCGACTAGAGGATGTTGGAAAATTACTCTGTACAAGTGCTGGGTAGCGAATCAGTTAGTAGTACTACCAGCAACGTAAAGGGAGTTAAGAATTATACTAGAAGTGTAGAAAAGTACGGGTACCCCAAGACTATAGTTATCAACTGTTCCTAATTTGTAAACAAGTTTTTCTAGAACGACATTGATAATTGAAAGTTCTTGGGGCAGTTTATGCAAAACTAGGTGCATAGAAAACACCGCGGTTTCTAGTCTAGAATAACTTTGATACTAGAGGCAGTCGTCTGCAAGGAGTCAGAAAATGTCAGGCCACGTATAAGCAGCAACATTATCTTTGACGGAACAACGCAGCCATTATTTACCAACCAAACTAGTCATGGTAAGACGGCTTATTACAGACACCCGACGACATTGTTACTGGATTGAAGGCAAAACTGCAATACGAGCTTTCCGATATACAAACAATACTCGCCGGAAGGCTCACACTTTTGAGTAGATCAATGACTATTCACAAATGGAATTATCGAGCAAAAGCAGCTATTGTCCTCTAGTAGCGCTTATTTCGAAAATAAGTAGTGATGGTAAAGTTAATATTTGTAATGATGTACACGAGTATACTTCCTTGCATTGCACATGTTGCAAATGGATTGTATTTGCAATTTAAATACTCTATTCAGTTGTGTTATACAAGCAATCCTTTAGCATAAGATTCCATATCTAAAAGTGGATTTTATATTTGCATAATAATAAGTTTTTATCGTTGATAAATTTGCTATAGTACGTAGTTTTTTGATTGCATAACAATTAGTTAATAATTTAGAACAAATTTTATCAATTTGTGCATTCCACGATAGACACTCATCTATTTCAATACACAAGAACATTACTGATCTTGCTTGTTTTATAGTCTGTCTAGAATGAGGCCTGAGATATGACTGGTTTTGTTTATAAATACTAAATTTTATAATAAAAAGTTTTTGATATATTAATCAACAGATAATTTTGGTTACACCAATTTCTAAGATTTTCAATTGTGTTCTTAGCTTAGCTAAATAATAAATTTTTAATGTTGTTGGATTGTATTAAAACAGATGTGTCATCCGCAAGTAAGACCATATCAGTTGATGTAGCTAGTTTATTTGTATACAAGATATAAAGCAACGGTTCCAGTACTGAGCCTTGTGGAACACTAGTTTCTAAAAGTTGAACATTCGGTTTTATATTTTGTATATTTATTATCTTTTTACGATTTTTAAATAATTTTTAAACCAATTTAGTGCTGTTCCTCTAATTCTTCTAACTTTTTGATAATTTTATTATGACAAATCAAATCAAGAGCTTTGGATAGATCTAGAAATAGACCAATGTTTATTGTCATCAGTTATATATACTTTAGAAATTTTATGATTGCTTGGCCTGTAGAACGACTTTGTCTAAATCCGTATTGTGAATCATATATTATATTATATTATATTTTTTACAGTAGTTTACTAATCTAATTGCCATCAATTTTTTGATTATTTTGGAAAAGTTTGACCGGGTAAATATTGGTCTATGTTTTTTGACTTTTATTTTTTTTCTTTTTTTAAATGGGAATTATTTTAGCAACTTTTAATTGTGATGGAAAAATATCTTGAGAAAACGATGCATTGATAATTTCAATGAATGGATCTACTATATAAGGACAAATACATTTTATAATGTTTCTACTAATTTCATCAAAACCACAAGAACTTGAGTTTTTAAATTTTGATATAACATTAATGAACTCTAATTTTTCTACAAAAATTTAAAAAAAATATTGATTAGCAAATTTATTGACTTGGTCTACTTAAATAGCATTGCGATTTACTTGCAGAATTACGAAGAGCATATTTACCTACTTTGTCAAGTTTTGAAAAAGCTGCAAAAGTAAGGTCTAAAATGCAAAATGTTTACAGTTACAAATAGCAGCTTTGCCGTTTCATAATCATTTGCACATGGTTCATAGAATACGTTCCGGATTTCTCACAAATAAGTAAGTGTAAGGCGTTTGTCAACTTGCCATTTCCAATTCAGCACACAAAAAGGCCTTCTGAGTAAATATTGCCTGGGTGAGCAAGAAGAACAACTTTCCTTTTGTTCTATGTATGATAGGACAAAATACATATTTCAAAGATTGCCTATCTTCATGATACCAACACATTTGTCTATTTAAGACAGAACAAAATACATTTTGATACAAGCCCACGTGAAGGTAAGCTCACAGCAACTTAAGTCTTTTTTTTTACTTAGGCAAACCCCGAAAACGTGTGGCCATAGATTTTATTGAAATAATTGACATCAAGCGGGCCGCAAATATAGTGGCTCTAACCATCTTGAACCTGGAAGCTATGTTCATGCCATCCGCAGTCAGTGAAGCTACCGTTTAAACGCTAGAAAAAAACCTGATAAAAAGCTGTAATTTGTGAGCCAATTCTTTAAGAGTCCTATGCAGAAGAAGAAAATTTCACATCATACGACTACAACATACGATCTGCAAGCAAACCTAGTGTAACGTCGCCATTCAAAACATTAAAAAAAAATGGTTTTTTTTTAAAGAACATTTTTGAAAGCAGCGACACAAACTTTTACCACTTACTGTGTATCAAATTAAGAAAAGGATTAACGCTCCTACGGGAAGAACTACAAACGTGACAACTCCGCAATGAAATGGCTACAACGTATTCTGGACATGAAAACAGCATCAATCAACTCTTCGCAGCAGCGTGTAACCACCGCTCTTTGAGATGCCAATACGAACCGCAATCTCTGTTAGCATCTGCTAGTCTTTGAATTTAGAGGAACCAGCTAGTTACTGTAAACAGCACAGTGGCCTACTGGGTGTTATTGCATTGGAAACCAAGAAATCACAGACGCTCTAAAGCTTCTTCACATCTGGGCGACATTTTCCTAAAAATCAACACAATAAATTATAACAATTTTGGTTTATACTTTATGCAAAGTTTTCCAACTTTTTTTTTGGTGGAAATTTATCTCTAATATAATATTTGATCAAAATATTTTGCATTTAAAAAAAAAATATTCTGGAGAAGCTGATGCAGAACTAGACATTTATTGAAAATAGTTAGTAGGTATATGACGTACAATAAATTATGAAGGCCATCTTTTTCATATCTCCTGAGAGTTTATTTTTGTTAAGTTTTTTATTTTATTAGTTTGCAGTCTTTTTTTGTTTGATTTAATTGTTAGTGTTTTAAAAAATACCGCAAGTGCGAAGACGTTCAAATTTGTACCAAATTACACTTTTTAAAAGAGGTTAAATGATCGACATGAGCGTGGTTTAGAAAAAAAAGCATAGAAGCTCGATGTAGAAGCAGTGGACGTGAATTGACACAAGAACGCAAAATGTTTTTTTCTTTTAAGCTAAACTGCAATACAAGATTTGATAAAACTAGCGATTGCAATACATTGGGTATATCTAATTGGTTATAGATTATCTATCTCTACTTCCTTTCATTCAAGACCATTCAAAGGCAATTGTCAAAATAATGCGCTACCGTATACTGCTAACTTAACTAAATTTTTTATAGAAATAACATTAACTGTTTGTTTTGACCAACAACATCACCTGACTTGAACCCCATAGAATATGTCTGGGATATAATGACTTTAGATGAACTGCATCACTAGTTTTAGATAGCTTGAAAGAATCTGCATTAATATTTTTTTCTATCATGTTGAGAAAGGTTGATCAATGCATAAAGATGAGTATAGACATGCATGAATTTAGTGGCGCCAGTAGTCGCGCCAGTTCTATTTGGACGCCAGTAAAGGTTTACACTACATGTGCAAAAACAAAAATAAGTGACATGCCAGTTTCATTTTTAAAGTGTATTTTACAGTGCGCAATATGTCGAGTGAACTTTCCGAAGCATGCAAAATAGTCGCTAAACTTTTAGTGGAAAACAAAAATAAAATACAGAAAAAGAAACGACAAAAAAGTTGTGCCTGAGTTAAACCATGGATTAGTCGTCGACCTACTTTTTGTGCTTTTGCAAAACTTTTAGGAGAACTTGCAGCAGAAGGTTCTACAAGCTATAAAAACCATCTACGAATAACAAAACAAAATTTTGATACTCTTCTAGATTGTGTGACGCAACGTATTACAAAAATTTATACCCACATGAGAGATGCGTTAACACCACAATTAAAATTGGAAGTGAACAGGAGATTCTTTTGCTTCATTGCAATATTTATATCGTGTCCCAAAATATTTAATTTCAAATTTTATCTTTGAAGTTTGCCAAGCCATTTATGATGCGTTAAAAGACTTTATTAAGGTAAGCAGATACATAACAATATACAGAAGATAGAAGTTCAACGTTTGTAATTTAGGTTAAATAATGCTAACAAATACAAATATTTCTTAATTATTGTCGTCGTACAATGAAGTATTTATTGCATATTCATAACTACTTAATGAGGCAGATGAGGAAGGCCGTGATATTTTCTGGAAATACTGGGTATTTGATAACCGTCGTCGTACAAGATAAGATTGTATGTACTCCATTAATTCCAAAGCGACTGATTCTGGTAGCTTCTTTAACAAAAAAGCCATCAACTTGCCAAAACAATCAAACTCATTGTCTTTTTTTTAGGCTTTTCTTCTCATTTTTGTGCGATTTTTTGTAGCTTTTGTATAGCCCTATAGGTGCTACTTGTTTTTTTTCAAACTTTTTTTAGGACTGCAAAGTTCAAAGTTAGTTTTTGTGCGATTGGTTTTCTGGCCACGGATGACTCATTTGAGGGAGACGGCAGTATCTCGATAGTTGCTGATTGCGTATTTTCTGGAGAAAATAAATAATAAAAATCCGATATCTTTAAAAATACTTACTAAAGTATTTTAAGTTATTATTCTCAGGTGCCAAACTCTGAACAAGAATGGAAGAATATTATTCAAAAAATTTCTACACGGTGGAATTTTTTAAATTGTGCTGGAACAACTACAAAGGAACGTTTAGTATTATACTGCTTACGTTAGTTGATGACCAATACTGTTTTAAATATATAGATGTGGGTGCAAACGGAAAAGCATCTGATGAAGGGGTATTTGCAAAAAGCAGTTTGAAGAATGCAATAGAAAATAATTTACTCAAGCTTCTCCCAAATACCGTGTTTGTAGGTGACGATGCTTTTCTCCTTAAAGAATATTTACTAAAACCGTATTCACACCATGGTCTACTAACACAAAAAGAAAAAAAAATTAATTACCGGCTTTTTCGTGCTCGGCGTATCGTATAAAACCCATTTGGATTGCTTGTTTCTCAGTTTTGTAGGTTTGAAAAACCCATTGCGATATCTTCCGAAAAAGCTGACATTCTTGTGAAAACCACTTGTGCGTTACATAACTGGTTGCGTAAAACATCTAATAGATATATAACCCAAAACAGTGTAGACGTTGAAGATTTTGAAAATGGTGGACTAGTAGAAGGTCTGTAAAGACACAAAATTTAAAGTCAGGGACTAACAGTTTTAAAATCAGCCGTCGAGAACCGTAATTATTCTAAAAAAGCTGCAGAGCTTAGAAATAAGTTAGCTGATTGGTTTATAGGTGACGGAGCTTTCCCTTGGCAAATAAAAATTATAAATAATCCATAGAATTTAATAAACTTACAATTTGTGATGTCTGTGTTTCTCTTATTTGTACAACATGCTTTAAAATTCTGTGCGCTACCGTAAACCATGGCACTTTTGGTTTGTATAATTTAGGTTAGGTACCTGCTCCAAAATGTTGGCTTTTCTTAATTTTTGCTAATTCTAAAGCATACGGATTTCTAATAGAACGTATTTTTGCTTTCACTTCAGCAATTTCAAATATCCATTAATTTGCAAAGTTTTTGATAAGCGTTTTCTCGCCTATCTTTGTTTTTATAAGCACTACTATGTACATCCCATAAACACGGATAAGATTCATTTGATTGTCAGTTCTGCCGACCACTTTCTTTTAGCCATAATAAACTATATAAACTTCAATAAACACAAATTAGGACCTCAACCAAAACAAAAATTTAACTAACCACTGGCGAGCCGATGTACAAGCATTTGTTTACACACGCAAGTTTTGTTTTGCTGCACGTTTGTGTCATCACTGGCGCCAGTTATTTCAGTAGAGTGCAGACTTTTTCGATCCATGCATGCATGATTTTAACTTGCATGCCAGTTGATGTCTACACATGCAATTTAATTTTACTGGCGCGCCAGTTTTTAATGGCGCCATTAAATCAATGCATGTCTAAACTCACTTTAAGAGTACATAGAAATGTAAGACATTTATAATTTTACGTTAAATATTTTCAATAAATTTCAGAGTTGTACGTAAACTTTTATAGGGTAGTTTTTTTTAACATAGTGTGGGTGTAGTTTATAATAGTCAAAAAATTTGGTTTTGATCTTGTATTATATAATAACTTAACTTCAAATCGTTTGTTTTTTTTAAACTATATACCTTTTTATAAGAAAAGGCTGTCAAGTGTGTTTAAGTGATCTAATCAAGCAATCATCCTTATGTTTTTTTGATTTATTTTAACATTATTTGACATGAAGGAGCAAATTGCTTTTACATTAATATTGACTAGTAGGGCTGCTGATTAGATCGCTGTTTAAAGGTTCACAATACTTTCAGTTACTCCAAATTTTTTTTGCCCAATTTAAAATTGTAGTTGGTTCCAACTACTTCATCATGATACGCTTTACGTTATTCTACTTATGTTTATGCTAGAGCATCATAGAGCTTCTTCTAAGTTGCCTAACGCTCTGTACTGTTTTTCTATTGCTAAGTAACATTATTTTTTGTTTTTATTTATTAAATGATGAACGACAGCAATGCTGCTGTTGATGCATGAGACGGCCACTAGCGTATGACATTACTTGTTGGTCTTTTTTGTGTTCAGTTTTTAGATTACAAAAAAAGCGTATTAAGTTGTATGGCCGGTATGAGTACAAATTTGTGAATGTTTTTGCAGCAGCTGAGCTATAGAATCTGATCAGCAAACGTTTGTTTGGGTGGGGTATTTGAGCAATTCTTTCTACAAATAATTTATTACCACTAACGAGAAACATGGGGGAAGCTTTGAAGAAAAAAAAAAACAGAAAAGATGTAAGAGGAGCTATGAGAACAAGTTTGTTAAGGATCTGCAGGGCTTACAGGACTGTGTTGCAGGAGGCACTACCCGCAGATTTGATATTGGAAGAAAGATTAAGTATAAAGAAAATGGTAAATCAAAGAACTAGTAAGCCAGAAGCAAAAAGACGAGCGAAAGAGAATATGATGGAAAGATGGCAAAGGCAGTGGAAAGAAGAAGAAAAGGAAGAATGAACAAGTAAACTAAAACCAGAAATAAAGGAAATGGTACAAAAAAAAAACCGGAGACGTGTTACTTTACAACACAACTACTCACCCGACATGGAGCCTTTGGAAAGTACTTACAAAAAATTAATAAGATGGAGAAGAAAAATGTATATTTTGTTAAGAAGACACGTTTGACGACGCAAAACATACGCTAGTAGAGTGCAAAGCGTGGGAGGAAGATAGAAAAACGCTAGAAAAGATATTGAAAAACAAAGTAAACAAATCTACAATCATTAAAATATGCCTGAGTGACGAAAACAAATGAAAAGCACCAAGAAACTATGCAACAACAGTACTGAAGAAAAAAATATAAGAGTTTGAAGCTTTGATATTTAGGTAAACCAAAATAAAAAAAACACATAAGTTAAAAGCCACAGAAGACAAAGGAAAGAGGAGCAAAAAGCTAAAAGGAAGCAAAAGAATATGGAAAAAAGTAATAAAGTAAAAAACACCGAAGGTCAAAGCAAGTCTACCAAGGAATGGAAGGTGAACAAAGAGACAAAAGAAGAACATATACTAAAACGTTAGTACCAACAGAAATTGCAGAAATAAGAAAGAAAAGGAGAGAACTGCTCAAGGGAAATAAGTTGACGGAATTAACTAAACAATTTCCAAACGCCATCTCGAGGTTGACAGAAAATGCATTTTTCAAAATAGTCAGAATATATCTGGCAACTAGGGGACACGAAGAACTAATCTCAAATGGAAATTCAAGAATCTCACTAGAAGTTTAACTGGCAAATTGAACTGCACAAAATATTTATGAAAGAAAGAGGATACGACGAGGAAGAAGTTAATAAAGATATAATAAAACTAAGAAGATACTTAAGAACAATGCAAATATTTAAGCTAAATAACACAAGAATGGGAGAAAAAAGAGAAGGATGCTAGTGTAGGAAGTAGGGCAGAAAAATAGGGTATAGGGAGAGATGAGACGGAGACAGCATGTGTTGCCGCAGCAGACTGCGTGAATTCCGCGAGGCCGAAACCAGCCCACCTCAAACTAGTACTACATTAGAGACAATGACTAGGACAAATTAACAGCAGGACTTACGCAGAGAAGAAAACTGAAAGGTATTGCCATGCGTTAGTTATTCTCAAATGCTACTTGTTAAGGTCAACACCTCAATACGTCCTTAATTATTTTTTTTTAATTTAAAAGAAATCAATAACGATCCATTATTTAGTTGTACTTGAAGATTTTTTTGGTAGGGTATGTGTGCTGCCACTAGACTTTTGTATGATAAACCAATCAGCCGGTGAATAACTTGGAACAAAATCGTCTCAACTATCTTTGCCAATGGCTCTGGTGTTATTCCGTTGGGGTCGACTGCAGCTATGATAATAAATTCTACATTAAATTTTGTTTTGACAAGCTAAGATAACTTTGGCACTGAAAAACTAATGATTTGTTTCTCATTACGTCAGGTTGCTTATAGACACGGCCGTCTTTAGTTTGCCAAAGTTAGGAGTAAGTACATGGAGGCAAAAAGAATGTTTATGTTTGAGTAACTGAATTAAACGTTTGTTTTTACAAAATTTGTTTTATTATTAGAATATTATGTTACTGACTTTACCACGACGTAAAACTCTTATCATTGCAGCTATAAATGCATTAGTAGTTAATTTACATATAAAATTTACATTGCTTTTGTGGCAAAAATCGACTCCGCAGTTTTATAAAGTTCTTAAAATTATTACTGTATCAGATAGGTAACTCATTAAATGACAGTAGGATATGAAGCATTTAGACTGGTAGTGTCGTCACTTGTTGCGCCACTCTGGTGCCCTATTGATGGTAATAGTGATTGATGCTGAGGACAATATTTTTAAACTATAGAATCTTAATATTTGTTTAAACAAAGTCAAATATGATAAATCACTGAGTTTATAACAAACAAAACATTTTCTACAACGTTTTGAATTATATAATAGTTTTAGGTAACACAACCAAACCTGAGACAATGAATAATTGATGACACTTAACAATGTATCAGAAGCAAATGGTTTGTAAGGAAAAAATCATCTGTTGTGGAAGTCTCCAAACAGTATATTTTTAAAAACCAATTAATTTATACTGATTACGCATACTTTTGTAAATCTAATAAAAATCAATATTTCGCCAATAGTAAAAATTAATCAAATTAAAATCATTTAAGAAAAACATTTCAATTCGACAAGTATATATTTCAAACCGCATTCAACTCAAATATTTGAAAAATATCAGCGCAATTTGCCAAATAAATTACATAATGGTTTAAGAAGAAATCTGCAAAGAAACAAATAGGTGCGACACAAAAGACTGTATGTATACGCCATACCGGAAACGGAAATCGGATATATATTGAACGCGATTGTGTAGTCGGATGTAGTCCAACTTTTATTTCACTGTGAATATACAAGAAAAAGTAGTAAAACATGGATTATTCTACTTTGACAGAGCTACTATAAAATAAGAATAATAATATCCGTTTTATATGAATCAAAACAAAATAATAGATAATAAGAAATATATTTATTAGAAACTAAAAGCTGTTAGAAGAATTACAATTGTATTCAATTCCATTAAATTACATTGTATTTACATAATAATAACAAAATGTGTTAGCAACAACGTGAAAGCTTCGAAGCTTTCAGCCACAAATACATAGGCTAATTTACTGTATTTGTATTCTATGAAAGCAACGCAAATGTGGCAATATTTTGCGTCCTATATAAATGATATATGCGTCCTATTTAATAACGTATCCAAAAATTAATATGCTAATTTGATTCCAACTAGTGGTATAATTTTATTACAAAATATAGAATTCAATATGGTTGAGAACAACGATAAATCTGCATTTAAAAATATAAAATTAGTTAGTATAAAATCAATAAGCAAAATGGAAGAATAGTGCTCGTAATATTTTCATTGCTATAAGATAATAAACATTTTATTTTTATTAATCATTAATGTGATAGTTATTTATACACCAAATGTGTTATTATGTTTGGAGGCTTTGCCGCTTTCTAAGCATTATCATTAAGGTGCCTATAAATATTTAAATTTTCAACGCGAGATTTATAAACGGGAGTTATAAACTAAAATGCTCTAGTTGTAATGGAAAAATTAAATTTTCTTTTTTTTTGAGACAACTATCATTAAGTCTACAAATGATTGATTGCAGCTGACAGTGCAGCTGCCACATGGCATTTGAAAGTGTTAAAAGTTTAACAAAAAATGCATGGGAAAAATTCAAAAACTTAAACTTAATACATATCATTTCACGCATTTCTTAATTTATACAGTAAATTGTGCGGATATTTTCTTAGATCTTTTAACGTTTTTTGTGGTAGTTTTTAAAACCTGTTTGTGGTATACAATTTTTTCCAAAACAAATACAATCATAGTTAAAACTAATCCTATTCCAAATATTAAGAAAGCTGCGTAAGCATCTAACAAACTGACACTTAAAAAGGTTCCTCCTTGATTAAGACATGGTGGTTTCTTTATGTAGATTCTGTTGAAAGACCAGTACACTATTCCGCGTTCTTTCATTTTTCGAAATCTGTAACAAAATAAAAATTATTATGTAGTATTTATTTATAATACACAAAATAAGTTAGCAGAAGTGGGGGAATCACACACAGTTTTAGTAGATTGCAGATTAATTAAGAGCAGTTCACTATAGCCACACAATTACAGTTTGAAATCAGTTTCAAATTAAGTAGTAAGTAAGTAAGTTTAGATAAGAATCCGTCTACAAAATTATTACATTAGATTTAACCTTAAAAAGTTTTTAAACGCCCCTTGAGAAACCCAGGAGAATTGAAAATTATTGAAAGAATACGTTTGTTTTTGTTTCCCGTATAAACTGTTACAATCTTTTAAAATAAAATAGTTGCAGATAATACAGGTTTCTGTTATTGGAGTTGATTAAGTGGCCCTGATGATAAGGTTGTACAGTGTTCTGTTTCAAATTTACTAAGTGCAAACTCAGTTTATGAGTGAATGATATTATTTTTATCAAAAACCAATAAAGAAAAACAGCATTTTTATTATAGTAACAACAATTAGTAGTAGATTACCTACTTGATGACAACTTGTAGGCTGACAAATAGAAAAATGCTTGATGTGTCATTTGTTTGTTAACTAGTAGTGATTTCTAGTATTATTATAAATGCACTTCTTGGTCTATCTGTCTTTATTGTCGGTAACAAAAACGCTCTTAAAGTTCCAGCCTTTGTGTTGCAATAACATCTGACAAGTTTTGTTCTAAGGTTTACTATTTATTTTAATAATTTATGGTAGTGCAGTGGTACGTGTCTGGGGGAAAGTCTATCTATCGTAAAATTTTTATTTAGATATTTTTCTATGAATCAAAGCTGCCCACTTCGTCAGTTATAGAGTGATTTTATTTAAGCTAAAAATTTGTTTTGGTCATAGATTTTCTGTGTTTTTTAGGGTGTTTTCTAATGGGTGTTCCAAAACTAACGCAAAATTTGAATTTGCTGCCATCTGTGTAGTAAATTGTTGGCAACCCTGACAAAAGAGTTTAGGTTTAGTAAAAATGGAGCCAAGACGGTACCACATGCCATACAGCCCGTGAAACAATTCAGTTACTGCATGAGACATTTCCTAGTCGTGTACTCTCTTGTTTTGGCGATCAGAATTGGCCCCCTAGATTGTGTGATTTAACACCATTAGGTTATTTTTTAAGCCAAAGGCCTATGTCAACAAGCCCAAAACCACCTGTGCATTACAGGAAAAAATTAAACGCTGCATCAACGAAATTCAGCCACATTTATGCAGAATTGTTATTTAAAAAATTTAACAAAAGAGTGCGTAAGCGTTAGCAAAGCCGTGAAGGCCATTTGCACGATGTGTTATTGCACAAATAATCTTATCCTATGTACTTTATAATTCAGTAAAAAATAACAATTTGAAGACTAAATACTGTGTTTTCTATTTAATTCAAATCTTGCGTTAATTTTGGGACACAATTTTTAATAATGTTATTAAACAAGTTTAGCTTGTCAGCAATACGTGCTGCTCACTGACTTAGAGGAATTTTGACACGCAATTCAGGAGATTGGATAAAGTTTATAATTTTTTATTCGTTCCTGACCAATTGACAAACATATGGTAGGTAGTCTACTAAAATTTTGATTTAATGCTGAATTGGATTGGATTAAGGTTCTTTCTTTATCTTTAATTAAATGCGATCTCGTTCTCTTCTTGACTGACAATCTTTAATAAGCTTACTTTTGTTTTTTTTTTCTTTTTTAGTTTGATCTTCAGTTCTTTTAGTTTTTTAGAATAATTTTACAAAACGTTGCAGTGTTTTTTGAAATTTGCTGTACCTTCTCTATTGATTATAAAACCAGCCTTGTCTTGTTTGCAACCTTTTAGTAGCCAGTTGTAGTTTATAAAAGATATCTTATTTTTTTTATTTTAGATTGGTATCGTTCATGCGTTTGTTGATGAATAACTGGTAAACCAGATTGAGTTCATTCATATTCTATCTGAATTTTACTTTTAGTGTCTGTGCGTTGAAGTAATTTTGCTAAAGGATATTGTTCCAGTTTGATCAATTATATTATTGGCGGTTTGTCTAAATTTCTAGAGCCGGTTAATTATTACTTAACCAAAAGCAGCGTAACAGTCAAAGTGATTGGTGCTTTTTTGTTTTAACTTAGAGAAGGTAGCCTTTATTTGGAAGCCAGTTTACGTTATCTAGAGTTTAATTATAAATGCTTTCTGCATTGGTATTGTTGCAATTTTTTATGTTTATTGTGTTTATACTCACATCAAACGTCAGTTTTAATGAGTTGTTTTTAAGAATTGCAGCGGTTATTCATTACTTACTATGGTTTGGATAAGAGTCTATCTGGCTTTTTTCTTCTAATTTGGTGGTGATGTAAACGAAATGTGTCTTTCCGCCAAGATATATTATTAATGTTTGTTTTTATCTGTTGTCGGTATCAAAGTCGCTCAGCGTCTTTTACTTTGGTCTGTTTGGATAATGCAATACCATTTTTTGTTGCGTCATTATGTTTGATCTGTTGCTTGCTTAAAAAATGTGTTGTGTCCTGAGATAATATTTTTACATTTCAAATTTACGACATTTTTTGCTGGTTGTAAAGGTAAGTAGTTGAGCACAGGTTTGCTTTATAAAAGAGTGTTGGTTCTGGTAGTCGGGTGTTGCTCATTCGTTTTGACCAAAAGTTGTTTACGACTTCTTTTACTAATTTTGTAGATTGTTGAAATTGTTGAAGTCTAACTGATGAGCAGACTTTCTATATGCATATTGTCCGTTTTTAACAATTTTCAGAAATAAAGAAAAACTGTTACAAGTTTTTGGATTAATTTATTTAAAAAGTATGTTTTGCAAAATTTTGAACAAAAATTGTATAATCATTGTATCCAGATGCCAAAAATCAAGTTTTGATAGAAAATCTGCTCCTCAACTGTTTCATTGCCGCTTGAGTGTCATCTTTTGATGTTATTGTGTCAACTCTGTCATCAATCTTTTGGTTGCTTTGGGCTTTTGTCAGTAGTAGAATCTGTCTATTTGGTTGTAACGGGTAAAAGTATTTGCATACTGAAGTAACTTTTGGGAGATAAACGGATTTGATTGTAGCATTCCATCCTTTTTTTTTTCAGTTGCAAAAGTTATTTTAGGTCTTACGCTTATCCTTCTACACAAACTGCCTTAGAATATATACCAGAAAACGTAAATATAATATTATCGCACCCGTTAGTTGAGAGAATGGAAGCGCTATAGATACTGACTTTTACATTAAATGTAATTATGGTTAAATGGACTATTATCATATTTTTTTGTGCATCTTAGACGTCTTTTGGTGTTGAGTTTTATATCTAAAAGACATGGTTTGATTTTTGAAGTAGTCAGGAAAAAGTGTATTCTAAGCTGTAGTTATTTCTTAGAATTTGAATTGCGTTGTTTAGTAATGACTTATGCGTTGTGAGTCAATGATATCTGGCCCACTGTAAAAGTTCTTGAAGTTGTAGTGCCCAGGTTTTATGTTGAGATTGGCGTAGTTTTAGTTGTAATAGAGTTATTTGTTAACCTATGTGCAGATAAAATAATTAGTATGGTTATGTTAATCAACCTGGCGGTGTTTGTCTTTTTTTTTAGTCTGTCTGAACATATTAGGGACGTTTAATGATGCTCGAAGGCTGTTAAATACATGGTCGTAAAGAAACAATGTTTGCTTTGACGGGTCGGCGGTGGAAAAAAATTAACTTGAAAATCTTGGTGTTACGGGTTGGGTAATCGAATAAAATGATTCCCAGCCGTCACAAATCCAAAAGTTGGTGTAAAGTTCTGTGTCATTTTTTACAGTTTCAGTAATAATACAAATTGCATCATTTAAATGTCTTTTTCTTTAGAAACTCTTAAACCACTTAAAACCCGTGTCATAAATTTCTTTTAATAAAAAATATGTTTTAGTAGTAACACTTTTTTGGCAGAACCAAAAAACTACAAACACGAAAACGGCGCCAGTAAAAAGAAAAAACTTTACGCTACACAACTGTTGACTTTGGCGCATGCGTAGTTTTTTTCTAGAAAGGTCAATTTTGTAATTATGTAGCCTTGTATATTAGTGCTTATTGTTTGCATGTTTTGTTTATTGGTGATTTTTTTTTTATTTTGAGAACTATTTGCTTATATTTACTTTTATTAAAAGCAACAACTTTTCACAATATAATATAATACCGTAACCGTAAATGAAAAATAAAAGCCTTATAGGTACTGACAAGGTCTGATATTTGGTCAAATCCTAAAACATAGAGTATTTCCATATCTCTCTATTTGTTTTGATTCTCTTTTGTTTTCATCTATCTAAAGCTTGTATGTTTTTATCTTATCTTTGGTCTTTTCCGACCTCTCTTGTCAATTCACTTAAGAAGTGTTGCATTCTGAATGGCTTTGGTAATATTGTTGCTCTAGTTCTATTTTATTTACTTTTTTTGTTCACGTTTGTATTTGTTAATAAATTGGTATTTGTCAGTTTGTTATTGTCAGCTTTCATATTTAGAATGTCTTTGCCATTTTTATTTTTGTCTTATTATTATTTCTAGATTGGCGGGTTTGGGGCTAGACACATTTATATTTATTCATTCCATAGTTGCTTAAAAACTTTCTTGAATTGTCTGTTGTGTAACGCTCAGTTATACAAATTTATTTTTTTATATAACTGACGCATTGCACGCTAAACCTATCAACCACCACACCGTGCTTTAACGTTGTATATTAATTAACTAATCGTCAGTATATTTTTACTGCGTAAAAGTAACTGAAAATTTTGTCTTTTTGCATTAGCTGTCGAACTGGATTAAAGCACACACTGGCAAACACATATGATAAACCAAAATAAACAACACCCTGTTGTCGGCTGGCCCACTAGCAGGCAAGTGATACTTGGTTCTGAATCTGCATCTAGGCAAACCGTAAAGGTCCTAAGCACAATAAGTCCTCAATAGAACTTCTTCCAAAATGAGAAAATTTCAATGAGCGTTTGATACCCTAAATTGGCATAAAAGACCAATTTACTTATCCCTCAAACGCCAAACAACCATTTTTACCACCCTTAGCCACTAGACAATGAGCACTACCGTTCAGGATCGACGTTGTATCGGCACTTAACTCAAAACAGGCGGTTGAAAACCGTAACAAAACGAGACAAATGGTTAACCCCCAAACTATCCTACAAAAGACGAAACTTTTAACCACCCCGTACACTTGGTGATTTGTGTCCTGAATTGGCAACAAGCCAAAGAAAATCGATCTTTTAGAACATTAAATTCTCCAAACACCAAACCATTAATTGTCAAGTGTCGTACCACGTTTACCCAAAAAAAAAGAAAATTATCTTAATATTCCATACTGGATCCGACTTGGAACTCTTAACCCTGATTCCAGTTGTAGTCCCTTCTCCCGCTTAAAACTAACCTAACCTAGCTAGTCTAAACACAATCACAAAACAGACGTATTGCTTCACCACGGAGATGAGTTGGTATACTGGGTAATTACTGGGTCATTTCAGGAATTCTTACCCTTTGCAAATTCACAAAATGCACTATTTTAACGCCGGTTTATTACATCTAAATGTTGCCATTGTTGACACAATGAGATGGTAGTAACGCACAGCTGATTCTTTTCCAGGACTTGTCGCAGATTCACGTAATACCCTATTCTCCTGCCGGGGTACCACAACTATTTGTCTAGTCCGAGTAATTGTAGGATTCCTTCAGATCCTTTACATTCCACACCCCTTTTAGGGCACCGTTCTCATCTCTTAATTGGTATGTCCAAGGGGAAACCTTTCTGTCAATGTAAAAAGGTCTCACATATTTTGGGGCAAATTTAGCCGTAAAGTACTTGCTTACGTTCGACAGAATCTTGTTCTTCCGCCACACCACTTGGTTAGATAAGAACTCCACATGTCGACGTCGCAAATTATAATTTTGCTGACACTGATTGGCCGCTGCTTCTATCCTCTGGTGGATATCTTTAAACAAAACCCCCAACTCCGGCGTGTGCTCTCCCGGGTCAGTTATCTGATCCAAGACTGGTGTCAACGTCTGATGATCGTCTCCTTTTATAGCCATCTCTCTTCCGAAGTTAACCCGGAAAGGCGTAGCTCTAGTAACTTCTTGCTTCGAAGTTTGCATGGCACAGGCCACTTTAGGTACCAGTTTGTCTCAGATTCTGTGATTGTTACTAACAAAAAAGGCAAACATAGTTTTCAAGGTGCGATTGACCCTCTTGGTAGGGTTAGCCTGCGGATGATAATAAGCGTTGTACACTACTCGCGTCGAATACTTCTTGACCATATTCTTAAAAAGCTTACTCTGGTACTGTTGCCCATTATCACACACCAAGGTTTGCGGCACTCCAAACAGAAAAAACACATTTTCTTCAATCCGTTTTGTCACCGCAGCAGCGGTGGCCTTACGTAGACTAAAACAAAAAGCCATTTTGCTAAAATGGTCAGTCACAACCAAAATGTACGTATTCCCATGAACGGACCGCGGTAACGGTCCCATCAAATCCGTAAAGACGACCTGCCATGGTCTGATTGGAGCTTGTCGTTTTGTCATTAAGCCTAGAGGCCGTTGATTTTCCGCCTTAAACTGAGTGCAAACTTTGCATTTTGCAGCATAACGACCCACATCGTGTTACATTTGCGGCCAGTAATATTTCTCTGATACCCGTTCGTATGTCTTAAACACTCCTCCGTGTCCTGAAGTGGGCAGATCGTGAGCGGCATGCAACAGCCGACTACGTTTGCCTTTGGCAACCACTCTCTTCCACTTTTCTGCGTCGGAAAACTCCGGGGCACCCTTCGGTCTGACATACTTGTACAGTATTTTTTCCTCCACGCGCCAAGCGGGGTACTGTAACGGTCTTTCTTCCACTAACTTCATTATACGGGCATACTACTTGTCACTGCTCCTTGCCTCACAATTTACGCTACCTGTAGGAACGACTGCTCTCGACAAAGCATCGGGTACGAGGTGATTCTTTCGGAAATCATATGGTTGGAGTCGGATGGCCCAACGAGAAAGCCAAGGTCTTTAAGGCTATGAAGCCACACCAAAGGCGATTCCTTCCAAGTACGGGCGTAGTTTCTCATGGACCACAGTACCGCAAGGCATTCCCGTTTGGTAGTTTCGTAATTTCTTTCGCAACGAATCAGCGACCTGCTCAGGTAGCAAATTACCTGTTTCTTACCCCCAACGTTTTGGGTCAATACGGCTCCAATATCGTACTCCAAAGCATCAGTCTGCAACGTGAATGGGTGGTCAAAATCTGGGCAGGCCAAGATGAGTGCGGACACCAGTGCGTCCTTTAGCTGACGGAATGCGATCTTGCATTCCTCGGACCATTCAAAACGGACGTTCTTCTTCACCAAATTCTGTATGGGTGCTACCGTGTTGGCCAACTGCGGTATAAACTTTCGGTACCACGATGCCATACCGATCACTCTCCTAACTTCTCTAACTGTACTTGGTGTTGGATAGTCCATTATCGCCTTGACCTTATCGGGAGCCCCTCGGCGTTCACCACATACCCTAAGTATTTTAATTCCGACCTGCAAAAGTGACACTTTTCCCGACTCAGCGTTATTCCCGCTTCCAATTAACAACGAAAGACCTCGGTCAACACTTCAACATGGGTTTCATAAGCTGGGGTGACTATCACGACGTCGTCCTATTTGGACCAACACGTGCGGCTCCAAACAGGGTCCTAAAGTCTCGTCGATAAATCTGTAAATTGTAAGTGCTACACAACTTATTCCTTAACAAAACTAACCTAACCTAGCTAAATAATATTTAAATCTAATCATTAACGCCCCTACACTAACTTAATTAGTGTACTGTAAAATATAAAAATTAATTATTAATTACTGTACTTATACTTTTCAAAACTGTCAAGTGTATATTTAGTTGACTACGTTAAATTAACGTATTTTAATAATCAGGGACCCCGGCAGCAGCGTAAGCAGAAATTGGAATGCTACATTTTGCGCTGACCGCGGCCGTCATCTAAAGCCGTCACAATTCGTGCCGCAACTACAGTATTTGTGCTCATTGCAAAACACTAACAATGACAACAATACACAAACAATTTGCAACAGATATCATCACAGAAACGAAAACTTTGCTTGTTTGTTTCAACCAAAACATATAAAAGTAGCACATCAAATTGAAATTGTTCATTTTCATTACTTTCAATAAACTTTGAAAAAGAAAAACTTTTTTTTAATTTAAACAATCAGTTAATAAACTGTTACAACCAAAACAACACGTAAAATAATTAAAAATTTAAAAAAAATTAAAAAAATTAATTACGGAGTGACCATAGTTTTATGCTCGGCATTTGTACATTGTCTAGTGTACAACTAGTCTTGGACCACTGGAAAGATTACCTGGTAAACAAGAAAAACTAAAAATAAAAAATAAAAATGAAAACATCAAACGTTTAAAGAAGTAGAAGGCCTAATGCAAAAAAAAATAAAAAGAACTAATGCGCCTGAACATCGATATAACAACCTTAACAAAGACAAAGAAGAAAGAAAACAGAATCAAAACCCTTACATCTATTTTAGCAAAGTCCCAAAAGGCATAAGTGCAAACAGATGAGTGGCAGTAATTATTCAGAAAAAATACAAACAAAGTATAACCAAAGAAAAACAATAACTTGATCTGGGATAAGAAATGTTAAGAAATAAATTACTACATGGAAGGTAGAAAATGTAGTAAGGCCTGGAAATTTGAAATCAAATAAAACAACAAGAGAGCTAATCTAAATATCCCCCACAAAAACAGGACCAAGTTCTAGAAAAGTACAAATCTACAAAAAAAGTATTGAGATAAATAAAGAAAGAGTAAAAAAGGCAGCCAGAAAGCTAAAATTTAAGACGCCAAACTGTTTGACATCATAGCAAACATTTTTAGAAAATTTGTAAATGGATATAACTTACCAGACAGATGAAAAGAAATACACTTCACTCCGATCTGTGAAAAAAAATATAAGAAATTACAGCAACTATAGATATGTCATCAGAACACTAAGTAAGCTCTACGAGAGAATTCTTTGAAAACTAATAGAGGAAGTACACGTACAATTGTTAGAACAAAGTGGGTTTAGAACAGGCACATTCTGTAACGATATATATTCTGTAGAAAACAAGTAACTGAAAAAAAACACAAACATAGAAGTCTATCTTTTGTTCTGTAGATCTAACAACATTCATCTTATATACCTCACAATCAGGTAGTTCTTGCGCAAGAAAAAGAAAATCTGAAATACACAGGATGTTAAAAAAAAATGTAAAATATTTAAAAGGGTGGTAGTACAAACCACAACAAACAAAAAACGTCTTTATGTAGAAGCTTATCCAAATCGCCAGATTAATTCACAATGTATGTTTGAAAGAATTCACCAAAGATTGAGAGATACCGGTTCACTTTGAAAACAGTGCTATCTTTCCGACAGAACAAGATCGGTATCTACTCCTAGAGCAGAACAAGAAATTATAGCACGGATAGAGCATAATCCAGGGACGAGTGTGCGGAAAATATCAGCCAAGGTAGGATTTGGTGCTACTTATGTTTGGAGAACCCTCCACGAGCAGCTGCTCTATCTATACCATGTATGACGAGTACAGCCCTAAAATTTAACTGATTATCAAGAATGTTTGGTTTTTTGTTGCTGGGTTTAACGCAAGGATGCTAAAGACCCGCAGTTTTACAGATGAAGCCGGGTTCACACGAAATGGAGTTGTTAATGTTCATAATGCACACCGTTGGGCCGACGAACACGATTTAAATTTTAAACCGATTAACAGGCGCTGCTTACTTTAACTTTCTGCAGAACACAATGTATAATCTCTTTGTTGACATTCTTTTGGCTCACTGGCAACAAATGTGGTTCCAGCATGATGGTGCTCCAGTTTAATTTTTGATTGCCGTTAGAGAGCGTTGTGACCAATTTATTTTATATAGGTGAGTAGGAAGAAGCGGACCAGTTTTATGGCCAACAAGATTGCCTGATTTAAACCCTCTTGATTTTTTTTTTGGGATATTTGAAATCATTAGTGTATGCTGTAAATAGCCTTGAGGAGCTGCAGTTAAAAATAATGAAAAGTGCCAAGAAATCCAAACCAATGAGAGGGTTTTAAAAAAAGTACAAATGTCCTTCAAACATCTTCTATAACTCTGTTTTTTAAAAAAATATATAAAAATAAATAATGTTCTATATCTCCGAAACCGTTGATATGGCAACCCACGTTTATTAAGACTTTTTTGTTTGTAGTGGTTTGTACTACCACCCCTTTAAATATTTTACATTTTTTTAACACTTTGTTTAAGTTACAGAGAATATAATAAATAGAGGCAAACGATGAAAACAAAAATAATATATATGTGTAGGCAGAAAATCAATTCATTTAGAATTCAAAAACGACTTGAAAGCATCAGAACCAACAATTGAAAAGACAATCTTGAGTTATACAAACCAAAAAGATAATAGGTATCCTAAACCGCATACTCTGGAATTAAAATGTAAATAAACAACAAAACTAAATTTATATGACGCCCTTATTAAAAGTAGTCGTAGTGTTATACGGATGTAAACCTTAGAGTATGAGAAAAACCCAAGAGAAAAAAATTATTGTTGTAAAAATGGACGCCATTAGAAGATCATTGCAATGGGAAAAAATTGTAATAGTGCATACAAATTTACAACAACTAATATGGCACGGCTATGTCTATCAAACGCGTAAGAAACTCTTAAATCTATTTTTACAGTAAGGTATCAAACAAAAGAAGAAAAAAATTAAAAACTTCTGTAAACTTTAAAGAGCTATAACTCCGAGTTTAAAAATAATATACTACTTTATTAGGTCAATATTACTCAATTTGCTTGTTGTTTCTGGCATTTATTTTATGACTAGTTAATTCGGGACACTCTTTTATATATTCGAGATAATTGAAAAATACACATTATTTAGAAATCTTTTTAATATTATATAAATTATGCTTATCAGAAAATTGTTTCATTTTTGTCATAAACGAAGTAAAATATAAAAGCTGCCGAAAAGTAAATATATGTAAATACTTGTCTCTCGTAGACGTAGTATTCTAAGATGCCATGATGTGACAAATATCAAATGCCTTTACTTAAATATAAATAACATTTTTGACGTGCTATAACAAGGCATAGATTGCAGACACAGACTAACAAAAAATCTTTCAAACACCTATTATGTGACATGAAACGGATCAATGAAAAATACACACCTTAGTAGTCAAGTGTTATTTAATTAATTTGAAATCTACTAACATTTATTTTTATATTATGTTAGATTTACATGCTTATCTGCAATTATATTGAAATACATAATGCAACTCTATTTATCATTTTATGCGTATAAAACATTTCATAAATAAACTTTTATAAAGAATTAATTGAATGGGGCTTTTTTACATGCGGATGAATTAGATCAATTAGTTGCGGGATGAATAAAATTGAGTCTGCTGGAAATATTGCAGTCCCTAGACTGCAAGGCCTCATAAAAAGTTTCATGCAAAAAATAACTAATATTAGTATCATTTATAATCTAAGCGTGATAGAGACAAATACGTATGATTTATTATACGCCCCGAGACAGGAAAATTGATTAATGAATTGGTCGATTTTATTTTCCTATTATTTAAATGCGAGCGAATTTTATTAGCATAATTTGATATCTCATTTTTTATAAATCAAAATTGATTTGATTAATAATAAATCAAAATATCAAAAAATAATATTAATTACTTAAAATATGAAATGTCAAACAAAATAAAATATATCTTATTAAATAATAAATTATATATTATTTATGTCAGCTAAACTATTTTATTAAATACAATTTTTAATAGTTTGTTAATATAAATTTAATATGTAATAATATACCAAGGTCTATTTTTGTTAAATATTAAAAAAACTAAGCAGTTCCTGGGTTTGATTCCCAAAATATGTTTTTACTAAAAGCGTTTAAATATAAATGAACTTACGCAACACGAATAATTTCCGTATAAGTAGAATTCTTCCTAATAACAGCAAACGGTTCAGTAACTACAGTATACTCTATTTCCATCAAACCACATTTTTCATATTCTTCAAATGTGTCAGCAATAACTTTATAAATAGTAGTAGTTTCTGAATACATAGCAAACTTCTCATTCCTCAATCTCCTAACTCCTATAGAAATATCCATAAACGCACCCGGTTTTCCCGGAGGAAATAATTTTTCTTTGTAGATTTTCTTTTGTAACTCATCATCTGGCACCTAAAACCAATCAAATTTTTTAATTTATTTTACATAAAATTAATTATAACTTACACCAATATAATATCTGTTATAAGGTGTATCTTCAATTCCTAATTGAATCCTTGATTTATATAAATCATTCAACGTCTTGATACTATCAGAAGTTGATTGCAATAATGTTACAATATTAGCTGAATATGCCGTGTATAAGAATAAAGTAGATAATAACAAAAAAAGTATTGCTATGCGTCCTGAAATACACCTAGGCTCGACTTCTGATCCTTGTTGACAAATTGTACTAACCTGGAGATGTAAGAGATCTTTTAAACTAGGCAGCAGTTGTTTCGAATCGTTTGAAAATTCTTCATCTGAGTTAGTTTCCCAAAATGTTATAAAAAAGAATATTATTGGTGAAATTACAACTAGACCAAAACAAGCTAACCACACTTGTGTACTGAAAGGTAGCGTATAGATATTTTGTACGTAGGATAGTGGCGGTGCTCTAAAAATAAATCTTATTTTGGTCGTTGTTACGGTTCCTGCTACTTCCATTATTCCCATTCTATTTTTTGTGAGAAAACATGGAGTGACTAAAAAAAACATAAATTTTTATTAATAATAATTAATTTAATTGTGTTTATGTAGATTGATCAAAGATAGTTTTACAGAATAACATTATTAATAGATTAAATACTAACCACAAATGTCAGCTTTTTTTTCTTGAATATCTCCCATCATACCACTAAACTTGGTTGTATTTCCAATTTGATACCCCCAAGTATTTCTAATATGAAAAAACGGTGTTGCATTAATGGCATCCATTGCATTCAATGTCAATGGATAATTTACTTTAGTAACAGGCTCAATATGTTTATCTCTAGTATTCAATAGTTTATTAATAGTATCTGGATTAACAATAACAAGAGTTGCATTGACGACATTTTTCATTAAATTAGTTCTATTTTTGGAATCAATTAACTTGTTGTAATAAGTGAATTTTCCATTGATCCAAGTTGTAATGTTATTTGTGTGGTATGTATTGGATTGATATGTTAATCTGTATTTAGAAATTATTTGATAAATATTATTAGATTTTTGGATTATGTAGAATTTGCTTCTTATAAATATATTTAGTGCAGGTGGTATGTTTGCGTTAGATTGGTTTTCAATTATAAGCCATTTAAACGGAAAATCTAGTAGGTTTTCTTTGCTAGCCTAAAAAAATTGGAATTATATCAAACTTCATCTATAATAAATTTTAAAAGTTTCATTTTTTTCTAACTTTGCATCATGGCATGTAAAGTGCAAGAAATTTTAATTAATTAAATTAAATATTTATGTTTATGGCAAATGTTAAAAAAAAATTGACAATGCTGAAGGTTTTTATGCTGAGCGTTTTATTCAAAGAGTACTATCATGTTCTTTTTTTGTTAGAGTTGTTTATTCAAACAGTTTTCTACTAACGGAAGTGTACAACCAAAGAAAAAAATGTATACATGCGAGCATCCAAAATATTTCATACACAGAGACGGCACTAGGTGGTAAGCGTAGTAAGTACCGCTTCGGGGCGTATTTGCATCATATTATTGTAAAATATGTTTTTTTTTTATAATTAATGGATTATTATTAAAGCAGCTGCAATGAAAGATATACAAAATTGTAAAGTAAAAATATTAATATACTACATTATTGAAATATATTGCACAGTTAAAAAATGTGTAATCTTTGTTTAAAAATATAACGAATCATAATATTGCTATGAATAGTAAGATATAAGATAAATCTGGAGGTAGTAAAAGAGCGACCGTCATCGGACTCGAGGGGCAATAAACACTAGTCGTGCAAAAATGTCCTGACAAAGTGTGCAAGCACAAAGTCTTAAGTGCTTAGTTTTCCTTGGTTTATCTATCTAATGGTCTAAACTGGTATTAGAATTGACGGCACCAGACTGATAGTTGACTATTGAAAGCTACAAAGTTGTATCGGGATGGTGAGTCAAGTTGGCACAAGAAAGTGAATCCAGTCTATGTACAATGATAGTCTTTTTAGGCTGCCAAAACTTATTAGTCTATAAAAACCTTAGGATGTGTCTTTTTTGGAACTAGGAAACGTTGGAGAAAAAAATTGGATATTTATAGCAATAGAAAATCTACCACCGCAATAGACCGTAATTTTGTTATATCTTGGAGAGTGTCTGCTGCCTCCGTCTTTAGGAAGTAATTCCCTGAGCAGCTACCCCCGCAATTGTTTTTACGCCGTGTGGCAATTTTCAGTCAGAAGCCTCACACAAATCTCAAAATAATAAACATATTCTTGAGCGTCAACATCAGCCCAGAACCGTTGCTAGCCACCACCTCCGACAAAGCTAGACCGCAACAATTGGCGCCTAACGTAGGGCAACTTAGAGTAAAAGCGCTAGAACTTGGAACTTTATAGGAAAGCACCAGGATGATTTAAGCATGCCCAAGGCTCAGGTGCTCTAGTGTTTTTCAGAAGTGATATACCTAGTGCACACCTTCAATACTATGATAGTAAGCTATATAAAGTAGCAACCTTCATCTCTATCATTGAGGTCAACCGTTCATCGACTCCTAAACTTATAACGGCCGGGATCTTTTATTTTAGTAACAAATTTGAGGTAATTGCGTTTTAAAACCACGTATACCCTAACAAAAAAAAAGAACATTATGGTTCCTGGACGTAACAAGAACACTTAAAGACCTTAATCTCTACTGCAATTAGTGGTTAGCATTTGATGCCAGAAACTGCTTGCGCAATGCTGTAGTTATACATCTTAAATACCTTGATACCCCAGAGAAAGCCGTAAAAATAAAAACAACAAACAGAAATATTCTGGAAATTACGTATCAATTTGAAACCTGCCCCATGGATGCAATCTATGAAAAAAAATATGACAAAGACGCACCGATGCACTACGCTTGCAAATTAATCAACGTCTACAGTAAAATACGAAACAATTAAAAAGTTATATTTGGAAGTGACAGCAACAAATAATGCGTTGTCAAAGAGGAAAATTGCTTCACAGCTGAAGTCACTTTACCAAACGTGACAGAAACAGAGACACCAGACTTGAATAAAATTTCATGTTAATAACAACCAATTCACAACAAACGACTTTCTGACTGGACACTTACCGTTGGTAGAAAACCCCAAGTGCTAAAAATGATAAAAATAAACAAATGCACGCTATTCATTTGATCCAATTAAGTGATAAGCAAGAAACTCTAGACTGCCTCACATCATCTCCACAAAAAACGCGCAAACATTACAGTGCATTACTGAAGTTATTGCTACAAATATTTGGTAAACGTGCGGTGACAAACAGTAACACATTTTTTTTAATTATTTGTGTAGCACTTAGTGAACGGTTGCCTTCAAAACCTTTGCCAAAAACTTAAGTTCCAGTTACATACAAAAACAACCCTGATTTCTATCATTGGCGCTTGAGATATTCTTCAACAAAACCCCGTTCTGGCATCAAAACCCTGCCGTGCTAGAGCTCCAAAGTCAGTTCCACCGCTTCAAAGCCACAATATTCAACTCTGCGTCACTAGTTAACTAAAAAAATCTTTAGATTGCGATTGTACTGAAACCCCTAGAGGGTATTTTTGGCAATTTCTGCTAAAATTGGATAGTACTCTTAAAGGTAGTAGCGATTTTTTCTAAACCAAACATAGCTATTGAATTAATCCCAAGTATTAACGTATTATCAATATGTAATCACATAGAAATGTGTGCTATAAGCACCGATAAATTAGTTTTGATTGCTGTCTATAGACCACCAACTGGCAACCTGGATTTGTTTTTTTTTACCTTGGATAAAGCACTTGAACACATATCAAACATTGATAAAATTATCATACTAACAGGTGACTTTAACATTAAATTTAATTTTCCTTTCGATAGAGACACTGTTTTGCTAAACATTTTATTGCATTCTTACGGTCTTTCTAGCCAAGTTAATAAACCCACCCGGAAAAATAATATATTGAATAATATTTTTACTACAATGCCTGGCGACAAATACAATAGTGACGTCATCAATCTTGGATTCTCAGATCATAAGGCTGTAAGTATGCAATTAACGTTTGAAAAACTTATAACACAAAAGTGGTTAAAAACCGAATACAGGCCACTAACACCTACAGGGTTTGGTAAATTGCCTTTGATAACTGAACAAATTAGTTTTAATTTCGTTAATGATTCAACTATGAAAATAGAAGAAAAATTTTACAAATTTATACAACATTTAGTTAACTTAGCAGAAATAGCATTTCCAATAAAAATTAAAAATACATCTAATTATCACAAAGTAAACTGGTATACTCATACTTTGTGCGAGATGAGATCACAACTGCTTTTTTTACACGAATGCAAGATATTCTCTACTTCTATTCATTTGACGGTAGAAATTAAAAAAATAAGAAACAAGTATAACAAAGAAATTGAAAAACAAAAGAAACTTGCTCATGATCAGTATATTAATAACTCTCATAGTCCACAAAAAGCTATGTGGCAAGTTATTAAAAATCAAACATGTCCAAAAGAAAATCCAGCACACAAATTTACAGCAGAACAGTATAATATTTTTTTTATAAATGTACCTCAAACAGTATCAAATAATATACCTGCATCAAAATCAAATTTCACTCAATACATAACACCTCGTATAACTAGTCTCCAATTTACATTTAAAGAAGTATCATATATTCAAGTGCGTGATATTATATCCAAACTAAAAAACACCAACAGTTATGATTGTTACTCCCTAAATACAAAGATGATCAAATCTTTAATAAACACGATATACATTCCATTAACTAAACTTATTAACGACTCAATAAAAAATAATGTATTCCGTAATAGTAAAACTGCCAAGGTGGTTCCTATATTTAAAAAAGAAAACAATGTTATAGAAAACTATAGACCCATTTCTCTTTTACCAATCTTTGGAAAAAAAATTGAAAAGTGTGTAGCAATACAAATTAAATCTTATTTTGAATCTGAAAATATTTTCACTAACTGCCAATTTGGCTTTTGTTTAAATTTAAACACTTCCTTAGCAGTTCAAAATTTAATAAATGAAATAATAAATGGTTTTGAGTGCAAAAGTCACACTCACGCTATGTTTTGTGACTTGAGCAGAGCTTTTGACTGTGCATCACATTCAATTCTTCTTAAAAAACTAAAAATGTTAGGCTTTAGTACAAACGCTACAGAGTTTATCAAATCTTACCTGTGTCATCGGCAGCAATATGTAAGTATAAATAAACTACCTCATCCAAACGTACTAATAGTATGAAGGTCCTGCAGGGCTCAGTTCTAGGCCCTCTGCTATTTCTTATTTATATTAACGATCTCCCTCAATGTGATACAAACGCACATTTTACATTGTTTGCTGACAACACAACGGTAACAAGAACCTCATATAATATAAACTTGTTTGAATTAGAGTTTGATGATACACAGTCAAAAGTTGTTGAATGGTTTTAAGCAAACGTTTAAGCCTCAACATTAACAAAACAGAACATCTCATGTTTACATTAAAAACAAACTGTATAAATGAAAGAGCCTACGTAAAATTTTTAGGTATTCATATTGATAATAAACTAAATTGGGAAAGCCATTGTGTATACGTATCAAACAAAATATCAAAGTACATATACCTTCGAAAATTAAAACATCTAACATCTCTACATGTACAACTTACTGCATACCATGCAAACATACATTCCGTGATTACTTATGGTATCTTAAATTGGGGTCATGCTCCATCGGCTCAAAAGATTTTTAAAATACAACGTCGATGCATAAGAATGATCGGTGTCTAGGTTTTAGAGATGAATGCAAAATAAAATTTGCACAATTATCAATTTTAACAATTCCATCTGCTTATATATATGAATGTTTGGTATATATTAGATTGAATCAGAATAATTATGTATCACATAACTCTATTCATGTTTACCCTACACGAAATGCTTCCAATTTAATTATAGATTATAAAAGGCTTAACAAATCTAGGAATGGTGCTAATTATTATGCAATAAATTTTTATAACAAACTGCCTACAAATTTTAAAATTATGCCACTTAACACTTATAAGCAACATATCAAAAATATTCTGTTAGCCAATGCGTTTTATTCATTTGATGAATTTTTAAATTACAGTTTTTAATTTGTCATTAGTTTTCAAGGTGTTTTCTATAGTCTTGTTTTAATATTTTATTCTTATTGTATTATCATTTTACACATTTATTTTTTTTTACGTATGTAAATGCATGGATTGTGCATAATAACATAAATAAAGATTATTAAAGGTAACCGCTGCCTTATTTCTAGGACGCAATTCTCTGTTGCTATTTTCTAGAAGTAACAATAAATAAATTAAAATCTCTGTAAAACTCAAACAAAATAAAATGGTTTTCTGATCAATTAAAATATATGCGACAAAATCTAGTACTAATTAATGAAATCTGCTTAAACTCAAATGATGCTCAACTAAAAACTGAACGTAATCTTTATCGGAAAAAATACAGAAATGCTATCACTGCAGCAAAAGTTGCTGCAAACGATAAATATATCCATTCTAGTCAAAATCCACACAAAGCTGCCTGGAGAATTATAAATTCAAAACGCAAGTCAAATATATGTGATAAAAACTGTGATATATCTGTAAACGATTTTAATTTGTTTTTTGTTAGTATTGCCAGCAAGCTTGTACAAGCGTTACCTAGACCAAATACTGACCCTTTGTTTTTAATGTGTAATTCTTGTAATGTCTTAAATTATTTTAGTTTTAGGCATGTAACTTTTAATGAGGTTAGAGCTGTTATTGATAAAATAAAAAATAGTAAAAGTTGCGATATTTATGGAGTATCGACAGAACTTATAAAAACTGTTAAAAACGTCATAATCGAACCACTTACTAACTAAACTATTCAACCTGTGTATAGATTCTGAATGTTTTCCTGAACTACTTAAAGTAGCTACTGTAATACCTGTTTTAAAAAAAATTTACCGGATAACTACAGACCAATTAGCTTATTACCAGCATTTTCAAAAAATTTGAAAAATTGTTATCTGAGCAGTTATTTAATTTTTTTGAAGATGAAAATTTATTTAATAAAGGCAATATGGCTTTTGGAAATATTGCTCAACTACAGATGCATTACTAAATCTGTTGCAAGAACTTATTAACTCACTTGAAAAGGAAGAGAAGGTAACCACTAGTTTCTTAGACCTAAACAAAGCCTTTGACTGTGTAAACCATAACATTTTACTTAGAAAACTGTATATGTACAATGTGTCACCAAAAAGCTGTAGAATTATCATGTCGTATTTGTTAAACCATATGCAACATGTAAAGCTTGATAATGAAAAATCGAAATTTTTTCATGTAGATTCTGGTGTGCCACAGGGGTTCATACTTGGACTTTTGCTGTTCTTAATCTACATTAATGATCTTTCGGACATAATACCAAAAGGAAATGTAATTTTATATGCTGATGATACTACAATTACTGATGTAGCTAATACAGTTGAAGAAGCCGATGAACAACGTACAACATCATTATTCTCCGTCTCTAATTGGTTTATAAGCAACCGGCTTAACTTAAATGACACCAAAACTGTCAACATAACTTATAATCTAAGATCTAGTAATGGCACTGTGATCTGCACAAAATATTTAGGTTTACACATTGATAGCGCCTTGAGATGGCATGTTCATGAAGAAGCTACCATAAAAAAGTTGGCAAGTGATGTGTTTGTTTTAAGAAGTCTAATGGACTCCATAAACTTTGGCCTCTTAAGACAAACTTACTTTGCCATCTTTTAAAGTAAACTTATCTATGGCATTTTAGTATGGGGACATTCTCCCGCACGTCATGGACTTTTCTCAATACAGAGACGAGCAACTAGAACAATTAGTGGACTTGAATTCAGAGAAGATTGTAAGCAACAATTTGTTAAACATCAACTTATGACGCTTCTATCTTTATATATTTTTGAGTGTTTAAGATATATAAAGAAAAATTTACATTTGTTTGAAACTCAAAAATCTGTTCATAGTTGCAATACTCGAAACCAAGACAAAATTTGCTCTAAATTGCTAGATTGGAATCAAGTAGAAATTCTAAAAACTATTTTTGTGTTAAATTCTACAACTTTCTCCCTACAAACCTAACAAAACTGCCTATCAAACCATTTATGATTAAAATTAAAGAATTGCTTATAATAAATGCATTCTATAGTCGGGATGAGTTTTTACTATACTTTAATTGATTTTACAAGTTGTTTTTATTTTTATTTTTTAATTTAATTACACTTTTTTTTAACTGTTTTTAAGCTGTATATTTTACTGTTATTTTAATTTTACATCTGCTGTCATGAATACTACTATTGTAATTATTTTACCCTACTTTATTTTTTTAATTTTTAATTTGTATGATATGTATTGACTTGTGTAAGCTTTTATTAGCAATAGCACCATTAAAAACTATTACTATTACTATTAATAACCAGAAACCCCACATTAATTCCTACCTTCTCAGACCCAGCTCAGAACGTAACGTACGACACAATTGCATAAAAAAACGAATATTCTTCCTCAGAGATATATGTAATCTTGACTCTTGTTCTGTCTAAAATTCTAGGGCACTAGTCATTTAGTGACATAATCATTTTTTGTATTTTCCAAATATATTGATAAATATCAATAATAATAATCAAATTTATTTTCAAAAGGTTACAAAAAGGTATTAATATAGTCATAAAACTCTTTAAGTGATATGAAAAGTAAAAATAAACAAATTTTACTATTGATGAACTTATCCCCAAACGCTAAACGCTGAATGCAATAAATCATAAACTACAAATAAAAATACTAATCTTTGCCTGATAGCGATGCTCCTTCTATGAAGTAGATTGATGAGTTGGTCGGGGTTGGTTTTTTTTTTTGGTTTTTACATCTGGAGTCATTCGGTCTCGTGGGTACTTTTTTAAGTTTTTTTCTTAAACAAGTGGCGGTTCATTTTGCGTTTTACACAATGCAACCTGTATTTTTTTTTTCTGTAAAATTTTGTGCAACTTTTGTGCCATGATCCTTCATGTATTTGTTTAGCACTTCGACCGCATAGTGTTCATCCATAAATAATTGTTCACTTTTCAATTGCTTTCAATTTATTTTCACACTTAATGAGCACGATTAACTTTGTTCCTCTACATGAATCCTGATTATGTGATTTTTTCAGATTTTTTTAGTAAGCCATTTCAAAATTTGAAAAAAAAGGTTTTTGAGCTTTTTACATTTTTAGATCATTTGTAACTTTTCAGGATTGCATTTTAAGGAACAAATTATAAGAAACTTTTTTTTTTCAAAATTGTCTTAAAATAAGTTTTCATATTCAAAAATTTTTGTCCATCAATTTTGAAAATTTTGCAGAACTTTAAAAGACAGTTTTTCTTAAAAAAAGACTACGGGTATTTTTTTTTTAAATATAGATAAAAACGTGTTTTTATATGTGCAAAAAATACCCTAAAAATTTCAGAAAGTGCCGTGTGCTACGTTTCAAGATAACTTATTCACAGAAATACTTAAAAATAGCGAAAAAAAGCTTCAATTTTAAATTTACATTTTTTGACCGTTTTTAACTTTTTAGGATTGCATTTTTAAGAAAAAATTGTTACAAACTTTTTTCTTCAAATTTGTCTAAAGAGTAAGGTTTCATAGATAAAAGTGTTTTTTCTTTAAATTTTGAAAGTTTTGCAGAACTTTAAATGACAGTTTTTCTTAAAAAAAAAATGATGGGTATTTTCTTTTTTTTCAAATATGGATAAAAACGTGCTTTTATATGTAAAAGTAATAATAATATAATACCGGCGGTATTTTTGCAATAGCTTTGCAAATGATCTGCTTTAAGTGGTCAATTGTCTGTGGATTGTCAGCATACACCTTTTTTTTCAATGCGCACCACAAAAATAAATCTAGCGGTGTCAAATCGCAGTTGCGAGGTGGTCAATTCACATCACCAAAACGTCTAATAACGCGGTTGTTGAATTTGTTGTGTAAAAGATTGATTGTGGCATGTGCAGTATGGGATGTTGCCCTATCTTGTTGCTTTAGATCAAGTTGCTTCAATTTGTGCCACAAAAAATCAGTGATTATGCCTCTGTAACAATCTCAGGTAACAGTAACGTTGGCTCTATTATTGTTTTCAAAGAAAAATTATTCAATGCGGATTTCGGAGTGGTGGCGACCACTCCAAAATCCGCACCAAACGGTAACTTGCAATGGATGCATTGGTTTTTTAACTATGGCATTTGGATTTTTTGTTTCCCAAATTTAGCAGTTTGTTTACATAACCTCTAAGATAGAAATGGGCCTCGTCCAAAAAGATGATTTTTTGGTTAAAATTAAAATCAACATTTAATTTGTTTAAAGCCCACTGAACAAAGCAAAAATGGGCATCATGGTCTGTTATTTAAATTTTTCAAACAAGTTGCATTTTGTACGCAAACATACCAAAGTCTTTGTAAAAAATCCGCCTCAAAATAATTTGCCAAATATCGAGTTGCTGACTTCTGCGTCGAGTTGATGTTCCTGGGTGCTCGCGTACACAAAAGCGTCAATTTTGGCAAAACGCTTTGAATGAGCATGCTTGATGTGCGCATTGTATACCAGCATTTCAGTTTAACGTACTTTTTTTCTAATTTTCTTATTCCTTCGATCGATGTTGCTTCATTTCCTCCAAACAACGTACGCAATTTTTGCGCTGTTGCAGACAATTGAGACCTATTTTCAAAATAAAGTTTTAGTATTTCAAAACGTTGCTTTAAAGTAAAACGTTGCATCTTCTGTCTACAAAGGTATTTAACCACACTTTTCTTATGTAATTGTGACGCAAAAATTGACAGCCTTGGTCAAAACATGTGATTCAAAACTTAACTAAAATATGGCCCACCTGAAACGACCATGTTGTTGATATATATATATATATATATATATATATATATATATAGCTTTAAAAGTATCTAGAAAAATTTTAACAAACATTCACTACAGTTTTGAGATGTATGACCAAAACTTTTAAAAGAATTATTTTTAACCGTCCAATAACACATGAAATAAACTTTCAAGACTTATAACCCGCAAATATTTAAAGTCAAAGTTTAAAGACTGCTTAAATCTTGTTTTCAATGGGATAGTTTATGGGTGTGTGGTTTTACTTGTTAAAATTTAAAAAAAATTGTATGTTGTTGTGACGTATTAAATAATTTCTAAATAGCACATTTTGAATTAAAATAAAAATGAATGTCAAATGGTGAGAATTTTACCTAAAACAAGCACCCCAATAGAGAAACTTATTTGAATCAAGCATTTCTAAGAGGAGAAGCAAAAGGATTTGACTGAATCAAGCACGCCAAAGATGTGAAACAAAGTGACTCACTGAAAACAAGCACTTTGATAGTGTGTGAATAATGAAAGGCAAGAAAACTCACCTAAAAAAATAAGATAAAAAATTACTATACCCTAGTTGTTGTTACTGGGTAATTCCAAAAATAAAATCTTGAAAAAAATTAATACAATCTATCACGAATGAAAAATATAAACTTAATTTTGTAATGTCCAGTTTGGGGTATGGCTGCTTTATCTTATCTGAACAGGATAAAATCATTTCAAAATATGACTCTGAGAAAGATCTTCAAAGCACCTTACTACATTTGTAATACCCAACTTAGCTGATGCGGGAGTAAACCACATCAGAGATGTTGGACAAAACTAAATCACTACTACTAATTACTTAGATCTTGAGATATTTTGTCTTGCTGAACAAAACAAGCAAATTTCTAACCTCAAACAACCAATATTGGCTCTTTAACCGCCACCACAATAAATCAACGCCTACAAGCAGGAACGGCAGTAAGCAAGGTAAGCGCCGTTTCGGGGCGCTGTGGCTGGCTCACAATAGTTAACAATTATATTATTGTAATTTTTTTAAATTAAATTATTCAAATTGTAGCAAAGAATCATAATATTTTTATGACTAATTAAATATGAGATAACCATTTAGTTTGTTACACTAAATTTGGCCGATAGGTCTCACTTTTTATACGCGGAGTTTTGTTGCCCACTATGTCTTGGGCAACTTTCTGGAGATGTCTTCTTGGTGTAGAAAAACCTCGGGGCTGAGATTGTAGGTTCTTATTTTAAGGGCTTCTAGATGGAGCCTGTTAGTGAATCTGAGTTGAGGCGGCGTTAAGTCTTACTATGTGGCCGCCTAAATTACAACTTCAAGGGCGGCGTCTTGAAAGCGCGAGTGATCTTGAAAGCTCGTGATGGTGGTAAAACGCTCATTTGGCGTAAAATCAAGGCGTTTGTTAGTGTGCAAGTAGTTTTTATTTCTCTTGTTAGTTAGTCAAGGGGTCGTTGTTGTGATTCTGTTTGGTTGTTGTGTTTCGGATTTGATTCGTTGCTTAACAATTTTGCATTAATTTTCAATTAGAACTTTACTTAATTTTTTTTTTAAGGAGTTGTTTCCGTGATTGTAACTGACTAGTGATCTGTCTGTCATCTTGTTTTTGCCACCTGCACTAGGGCATTGGCTTTGTTGCTTGGTCCTGTTGGCATGCTGGCAGGTAAATGGGCTACTTTGGAATTTGCTTGCCAATCTGACCAATATGTGCATTGGTAATAAACTTTTCTGAACCTATATTATCTGGTTTTCGCTTTGCTTTAGTTGATTTATGTTTGGTGTTGTTATCTGGGCTTTGTGCACTAATTTTTTTTATAGTTTGAAAAAAGAATTTTTTAAAGACTGCCTGATTCACCCTCTGAAGGAGAGTGCCTACAAACTAAATTTCTCCCAAATCATGCCTAGAAGTTTGAGACTGAAAAGCTCATAACTGTATATTTTAGAAGAATGTTAGTTAAGACGCCGTATAGGCTGCGGGATGAGATTGCGGGCTAAGCCATTTTATTAAGTAATAATATTGATTGGTTTCTTATAAGAGTATTTATATTTGTTTGGCTCAGCAAGTCTAGCTAAAACTGAGTTAGGGTAAACCACGAAGTTATTAATGTACTTTTTGCCTAACGTTATAATGTGTTGGCGCAGCTGAGAGATTTCAAGATCGCTACAAATTTCTATGTTTTGAACAAACTTTTGGGCTCCAACGATCCACCTTAAAGTAAGATTTTGGAAAGTCCAGAAAAAATTGTGGTGCGTGTTTGCAACTGTTTTCTAGATTAAAGATTCGGAAGTTATTTTTGATCTGGTCTGATGATGGTAGTGTACACACGGATTTTTTTAGTCAATCTGGCTTTGTCTAGGATGGACTGTACGTGTAATTTGTACGTAAATCTTTTATTGAAAGTAATACTCAGATACTTGACAGCATCGGACTAGGAAATAGGAACGTCGTTCCAAAGTTTAACACCAGAGTTTTGCGGTTTAGGTATGAAACCATCAGCTTTATAAACCTCAGAAGAAATTTTAGTATGTTCAGTTTTAAAAGTACAAGTACAAGTAGAAAACTTTTGTGTCAAACCTTGTTAAAGGTTTTTCACAGTCTGAAACTTGTGACAATGTGGTCAATTACTTGTTTTTTTGGTAAACTAAAAAATAGTCTTGTCAAAACCTTTATTGGTAGGCAGGGAGAAAATTGTTACTATGTGGTGGATTATGTTCAAAAGTAAATTTAGTTTTTAATTTCAAGATCATTTTTCTGATTCGAGAAGGTCAAACGATGTTTTGTCGACAGTGTCCCTTAAGAAGTCATTGACTACTTTGTGGTTCGACCTGCTCTAGATTAGTGTTCATAGTTATTAAGAGTCAACATCAAAGTTCTATACTATCAGAAAAAGACTCTACAGACTGACGAAATTTTAATGTCTAACGTGCAGTTCTATACGTAGGTCTAATACATAACAAAACTGCGTAACGGCCAAAACAATTGCATAGAATGAAGCCAGCTATTTGCTAAAAACGCAAAAAACCATTTAAAAACGCAAAAATCGACATAAATATGTCTATTACTCCAAAACCACCCTTTTTCATGCGTGCGCTAGGTGAAAATAGTCTTCAGACATTCCAAATACACCTAAATATACAGGCCGCAAAGCTGTTGGTAAAATTTCTCTAAAACGCCGATTTTTTTTCTAATTTGAAGGGATTAATTTGTGATTATATTATAACAATCCATTCAAAACTTGTTATTTTTTTAAATTAAATACTAACAATTTTTGTAATATTTTTCATTTTCATTATTAAAATACAGGCGTTGAAGAGCACCTGGAAAGCCTATCCGGAGTTTGTCCGTACGGAATACATAAAAACATTAGAACAACAAAAACAGAGCAATAAATGCATTGTAGACAAAAAGTAGATCACCTATTTTTTTGTTTTTTTTGTTTTTCTACTTGTCTTGGTTCTGTGCCGCCTGGTACCAATTCAGAGCTGCCTCTCGCTTTTGGTCGTCAGTCCATCTTATTTGCGGCCGCCCTACGCTTCTTCTGTTGTCCCATGGTCTCCATCAGATTTATTTTCCGCTCCATTTGTCCTGATTTCTTGCGACATGTCCCGCTCAGTTCCATTTCTGAGTGGCTGTGTATTGTACGACATCCTGTACTTTTGTTTTTCTCCTGATCTATTCCGTTGTTTTACGGTCCATTAGAGTTATGCCTATTATTCTTCTCTCGATAGCTCTCTGGTTGACTTGTAGGTTAGGGCGCCGTAAGTAGTTACTGGCAATATACACTGGTTGCATAACTCAGTTTTAAGTTCAAAGGGGATGTCTATAGTCAATATGTTCATAATTTTGTCATATGCCGCCCAGGTTTGTCGTATTCTTTCGTTTACTTCTAGTTCTTGGTTTGCCTTTCCCACAGTCAGAGTTTGTCCTAAGTATTTATATGTGTTTGCTTTCTCCACTGTGTTGTCACCTAACGTTATATGTTGTTCTTCGTCTACATTTGATGTCATAAACTTGGTTTTGCCAAAATTAATTTCCAGGCCTATACGCTTCGTGGCACTGTATATGTCATTGATGAGTGAGATGAGTTCTTCCCTGTCTTTGGCTATCAGTACTATGTCATCCGCAAATATGAGGTGGATGAGATTCTTTCCATAGATATTAATGCCTTTGTTCTTTAGGTTGATTGTTTTGAGTGATTACTCTAAAACTAGAGTAAAGAGTTTAGGTGACATAGGGTCGCCTTGCCGTACGCCTTTATTAAGTTTGATTTTCTCTGATTATTCGTGTAACTGGACTTGTAGCGTGGCGTTCCGATAAATATTGCCAATTAGGTTTGCGTATTTGTAGTCGATTCTAGCTTGTTCTAGGGCTTTCTGTAGTGCCCATATTTCCACCGTATCGAATGCCTTTCGGAAGTCGACGAACGCTAGCCATATAGGTATATTGTATTCCACCGTTTTCTCCATCAGTGTTCTCATTGTTTGGAGGTGTTTCGTAATTCTGAAACCCTTCCTGAACTTTGCCTGCTCTTTAGGTTGGTAATAGTCTAGATTAGATGTGAGACGGTTTGTTATTATTCTTGAGAATAGTTTGTATATATGGGATAGCAGGCTGATCTATGGTCTATAGTTTTCAAGGTCTGCAGTGTCCCTCTTTTTATAGATGATGGTTACGAGTGCATTTGCCCAATCCCGTGGTATATCTTCATCTTCCATGCATCTATTAAACAGTGCTATTAATGCATTCTCAAGTGCTTCGCCTTTTTGTTTCAGCATCTCCACCACAATTCCATCTTCTCCCGCTGCTTTTCCTTGCTTTATATGCTGTAGTGCTATTCTTATTTCGTAATTTCCGGGATATCCTCAGAATTTACGTTCATGACTTTCCTTGCTCTTTCCTGTTTAGGGATATCGGTCTTAACCTTTGTCTGATGCAGGTCTGCGTAGAATTCTTGTACCGTTCTTATGATGTTCTGTCTTCCCTCGATCTCTCTTCCTTCCTTGTCCTTGATTCTAACAATCTCTTTTTTTGTATTTGATGTTATCCTCCTAAACACTTTTGTTCTTTGTGTTGCTCGAGTACTCTTTGCGCCACTTCTGTATTATAGTTCCGGATGTCTGCTTTTGCCATTCTTCTGACAGTTTTGTTTGCCTAGGCGTACTCCGCTGTGAATCATTTGTTGTTTACTATGAGCCGTCTTCTTGTTTCTAGCATGTTTGTTTAGTTTTGTAGCTTTAGTTTGTGTGTAAGGTTTTGCTGCTTTTATTAGTGTGCATGCGATATTCTTGTTTGTGTTGTTTATGTCCCCGATACTCCATTTCTTTTCTTTTAAATTGTTCTCCAGGTATGTTCAGAATTTTGTTGGTGTGTTTTGTAATTGCTCTCTGTCTATTTGTATGGGTCCTGATCTCTTGAACCTTCTGCTTCTCTCTAGTCTTTGGTTGATACAAATGCGGGCTCTAACCTGCCTGTGGTCGCTCCCAGTGTTGAAGCTATTCAATACCTTGACGTTCTGTATCAAATGCATGTTCTTTGTTAAGATGAAATCTATCTGGTTGAATGTTTTGTCATCCGGGCTTGCCCATGTCCATTTGCGGTTCTGCTGTTTTTGGAAGAAGGTGTTGACGTTGAAAAGTTGTTCTTCTTCCAAGAAGTTTGCCATCATTTCTCTTGTGTTTCTTTTGCCCAGTCCATGTTTACCAACATATCTCTCATCTGGGCTACTTTGTTTGCCAATCTTGCAGTTAAAGTCACCAATCACCAACACTATTGATGTTCTATTTTTGGCCAATCCTTTGGAAATATCTTTGTAGAATTTGAGTACCTCATCGTCTTCGGCTGCACTGATAGGGGCATAGGCTTGGATTATCTTCACCGTTTCCAGTTTGTTAAATTGTATTGTTACGTATATTTCCCTCTCAAATATTGCTTTGAGCCGTTTTACGTTCTGTGTTAACCTCTTGTGTATCAGTATGCCTACCCCTCCCAGGCTGGAATCCTTGTGTCCTGATTGGAGTTTGGAGTACCCTTCTCCCTTTTTCCTTGTCTCACTTATACCTATTAAGTCTCATTTGATTTTTCCAAGTTCCGCTTCCAATTCTTCTGTTCTGTCCTCCGACGCCATCGAACTAATATTATACGTAGCAATGTTCATTACCAATTTCTTGCTCCCCCCATATTCTTTGGAGCAGACTGGCAGTTTACTGTCAGTACGGGATTCTGAACTTCTTGTTCTACCCGCCTGGGGACTGTTCAAATTTGATATCGACATTTTTTACCATATTAAGGGGAAGTTGGCCGTACTCTACCGCACTGGCCATTGCGAGTTTTTAGAGGGTTTTGAGAATTACATTTCCTTAGTTTTCAGGTTGCTTGATTTATTGTTATTCCGCCATTATTCGGTCGCCAGAGCCTCGTTTGTTTTTCAGCAGGGTGCACCACGTGCAGGTGAGGTTGGCATTTGAGTCGGCTTGGTGTTAAGTGCGACCCCTTACACCCCAATCACCTATGCATGCACGTAAGTTGGAAATTAGAAAAATAACATTTCTAGAAATGGCAAGAAGTTATTGCATCTACTAACAAACTTATTTAAGACCGTGGCAAAATATATTATCCTTTCATGCAAAATTTTATTTATTAAAAATACTTTTGTTTGTAAGTATTTAAAAACATACAAAAATAACATAATTAATTAACAAATTGTGACAATTTGCCGCTCAATATGACCAACATATTTAAAGTAATATAAAATTTGCAAATAAATTTTAAATATACTTCAGGGTGTTTTTTTTAGAGGCGGTGAATTTTAAATTGGCAACATTTTTATCTGTGACAGCTGATTTGACACTTCTCGGTTGTTTTGAGGTTAGTTTAGTTTGGCAATTTATCATAAAGAAACTCACGCCAAAGCAACGTTTGCAAATTGTTCAAACTTATTTTGAAAACATGATTCAGTTTGACAAACTCATCGGGCATTACGTGTATTATATGGTGCTCATAATTGTCCATCAAAGCGATTAATTCGAGAAACTGTGCATCGTTTTTGCAATACGTTTAATCTAAACAATAATAAGCATCCAGTACGACGTCGTACAGAGCGCACACAAGAAGCAATTGATAGTGTGCAGCGTAGTGTTAATGATGATCCAAATAGTCAATTCGTCATCGTGCTCAACAATTAAACTTGTGTTCATCCACTTTATAGAAAATACAAGCTTACAAGATTCAACTTGTACAGGAACTGAAGCCACACAATCATTGTTTGCGTCGTACATTTAGTAAATGGGCCGAGGTAAACATTGTTATTGCTTCACAATTTTATTTGAAAATTTTGTTCAGTGATGAAGCACACTTTTGGTTAAATAGCTATGTCAAAAAACAAAATTGTTGCATTTGGAGCAATAATAATCTACAAGCCATTGTCAAAACACCATTACATCATAAAAAAATTACCGTTTGCTGCGCTTTATGGACCGGTGGAATCATTGGTTCATATGTTTTCAAAAATGGTGATGGTTGAAACGTTACAGTCAACGGTCAGCGGTACAGAGACATGGTTGCAAACTTTTTCGTACCTCAATTAGACAGCATCAATGTTGCAGACATGTGGTTTCAGCAAGACGGCGCCACATGCCACAGCGCGCGATACAATTAATTTACTGAAGGAACCTGTTAACTGGCCATCCCGTTCGTGCAATTAGACGTCATTAGATTATTTTCTCTGAGGATATGTAAAGTCCCATGTCTACACTGATAAACCAAAAACAATTGAGCACTTGGAAGCCAACATTCGAAGCATTATTGTCAAAATACAGCTTAAATTACTGCAAACAGTGTGTGTAAATTGGATTTTCAGATTACGCCATGTACGCTCCAGCCGCAGCGGTTACATGCCCGAAATCATATTCAAATATTAATGTATAAAATTATTTCATAAATAGTAAAAACATTTTTCTTTGTTTTATTCCAGTTTAAAGTAAAAAAAAAACTCTTGCAATTTGCAAATCTATAGTTGACTCTAAAAATACGTTGTTTATCAAGTATTAATTTGTTAAGTTAATAAACAGGATGTTTTATGTGATTAAATAAAAAATATTATACAAGAATTTTTGTGATTTATTTCTTATGGCGTTAGTGTACTAAATAAAATGTTTTTCGATAAAATTTGAAATATTTAACAAAAAATATTAATTATTACATAATTAATGTAATAGATTAAAATAAATCTTTAAACTTATAAATGATTCATATTTTCTATCATGTAGAATAGATTGATTTTAAAATTCTTTAATCAACTGCGTCACTATCTATCTCATCGTATTGCAGACGATTTATGACTGAAAAGCAATACTACACTTCGTTAAAATTTATAAGCGAGCTTTCAAAAGCTCTTAAACTCTAAATCATAGTTACGTTAATTGGTAACAATTTTTCAATAAAAACAGAAATTGCAAACGCGTTATATTAATTATCTATTTTATAGATAAAACACACATTTATACACCATTAATGATTATGTATATTAGATATTTTACTACTTAATACACATTACCTATTTTCATATAGCATCAAGGCAATATACGTAATAAACTTACCAACATTAATATTTCGTTTGAGCTTTTGCAGCTCAGATCTATAAGGAACAGTTGTTGTTCATGCGGCCAATAAGTGGATAAATTGCCTCTGGATGGTGTTGTTAGGAATCCATTATCGATCAGAGTTTTTGTTAGATAGTAAAATTCATCTAGAAATTATCGTTTAGGTAAAATAATGTGCAAGTATTATAATATTATAGATTGTTAAAAGCAATAATAACTATCAAATTAATATTAATATACTAGTTATTTGTTAATAAATTTATTTTTTTATTAATTATTTTTAAATGTAAAGGCAAGCAAAATAATTGATTATCAAATTATTTGTATATATGTAATCCTTATACTGCAAATCGAAAAAGCGCATCGATCGAAATGTTTTGATAAATATTTATTATTTTTAAGTATAATTCAATTATTAAAATGAATAATGTAATAAAATTCCACAGAATAATAAGAAAAAATATAAAGTTTAAAGAATTACTTATTAAATATTTAAAAATGCTAAAATAAAATGATATAATTCTTTATTTAGATAAAAAAAAAATCGAGATTTTTTTAATAAATTTTTGTTTATAATATAAACTAAATTATTGCACTTGAAAATTAATTTCTACCAGCCATATAGGCATATTGAACAAGTGCTACATAATTTTAAAATAATTTAACTCTGAAAACTTTCACTATAAAATACTAATTATAATTTTATTATTTATAATTACCTTTTCTCCAGCACAATGTGGAAGTGGTTATCCTTAAACCCTGATCTAATAGTACAAGAAAATCTTTAATAACAATACTCAATTCATATCGCTCTGTAATTTGTTTTGAATAGCAATTATTCGAGAGTAAAATAATTGAAAATATTAACATTAATTTCATTTTATCTGGATATATTTTATCTCAACAAGTTTTAAGACATATCATTCTAAATTACTTTTCATATTTACATTATATGTAACTATATTCAAAAGTATACATGCGTCAATTTGTTTGGATTAAATTATGTACCGATTAGCATTGAATGTATCGTATTTGTCCACCACTAACTATTCAATTGATTTAACTGCAAACGTTTAATTTATTTTATTATTATTTATCTTCAATCAGTTCTTGCGACTCTTTTTTCAATTGGTGTAATGATATATACTTTAAGAAATAAGACAGCACTCACTACAGTTTTTTTTCAATAAAAGCAATTTAGGTGTTTAAATTAATCAATATAAGTTTAAACCTAATGGCGGAACCACACTAAAACAAAAAAGTTGGCTTGCATGCGGCCAAATGTAGAACATTTAAAGCAACTTAAAAATACAAAAGGATAATTATTGTTTACCAAGTTTATGTTTTGCGATTTTAACAGTCTAATTTGGTCTAGAAAACCCGCTGTCCTCGTCCGCATTTGTTATATTTATAATTTTATACCGACGTGTTATTATTATGCGTGGTGTGTTAGTTGTTTGAATGAAAAAGTATAGACTTTGTTTAGTTTCCTGCCTAGATTGTTGTAGGTAATCATTTTCTTTGAATACTTATGAGCAAAGTTATTTTTTATTCCTAGGATTTATCTCCAATGTTGCAAAAGATTTTTTGTTTTGAATACCAACTTGTGTTTGTATACAATTGTCGGGCAACTTCAAAGCGTTCTATTTGTTTTTGATGAAAGTTTTGGAGTTCTAATCTTTTCCAAGTTATGTACTCTCTGATCCTCAAATAGTTTTCCTGCCAGTTTTTTTAGGAAATAGTCAGTGATGTAGTTAAAACACTTCTAATACAGAGAGATAACATTTTATATTATTTTACTTGTAGATCAAATATACTTTGCTATATAGTTACACGCTGTTAAACAATTTTGTCCGATTTTTTTTTTACGTAAGTACACTATCTACACAGATCATTGACCCTTAGTGTGGCTATGGTCGCTCAAAGAGCCAAATTCAAAACTTATGAGATGGAAGATCAAACTAGAAGAATACAATTTTGAAATTGTATACAAAAAGGGCAAATACAACACTAATGCCGATGCTTTATCAAGAATACGACTTCCAGAAATAAACATCATTACACAAGATGATTTAGACAGTATTACACCAAATGTAGACGACAGTGACCTAATGGAAAATTTAGAAGAACAAGAAATTTCAGAAAATGAGATCTCTGATACAATCCATTCGACAGCAAATCAAGAACCTGCAAAAACTATTGAAATACAAGATACTATTATTGATAACAAGAAAAATCAACAACAACTTGAAATTCAAATTGAAAAAAGAGAGAAAAATATTATCATCAATTTTGTAAGAATACCAAGAGATAATTCTGAAAATGCCATATTGCAGCTATTCAAAGAATACATGAGTGATCAGAAAACATTTTATTTATACACCAAAAATGACGAATTATACAAGAAACTATGTAAAGTATATAGTGAAAACTTTACCGATAAAGGCCCGCAAATTATTCGCTGTTTAAAAAAAGTTGAAGTGATTGATAATGAAAATACAAAATTGGAACTTATCACGTCATATCACACTGGATTGACAAATCATAGAAGTATCAAGGAAACACTTGAACATCTAAAACGAAAGTATTGGTGGAATGAAAATAAAAAGCAAATAACCCATGTGATAAAATCATGCCACACTTGCAATCGGTCAAAATACAACAGGCACCCTGAAGTACCGCCATTACCAATAACGGAAACACCTGATGCACCTCTTGAGAAAGTATTTATTGATTTATTTTCTTGTAGCAATGAAAAATACCTTACAATCATTGACTCTTTCACTAGAGTAGGACATGCAATAAAAGTTTATAGCAAAAATCCGACAGACATTTTTTATGCTCTATTAACATACTTTAGTTAGTATGGGATACCTCAAGAAATTAGATCTGATCAAGGATCAGAATTTAACAACAAACTAATTAAAGAATTAGCATCTCTTTACAAAATTACTTTACACCTTGGTACAGCAAAAAATTCAGAAAGCCAATCAAATATTGAACGTTTTCACTCGACACTCTTGGAACATCTTAGATGTTTAGCCGATGACAACAATATACCATGTGAACGAAGAGTTAGACTTGCATTAATAGCTTACAACAATTCAATTCATAGCGCTATTGGAATGACACCATTTGAAGCACTTTATGGTTATACAAGAACCAGAAACCCAATGGACCTATTTTATGGTACCACTACCTACCAAGAGTTAGTAACAAGACATAAAGATCGTATGTCAATATTGTACAAAAATATCAAACAAACAGATATTCTAAGCAAAGAGAAAATAAAAGAAAAACAAAAAGATATAGTCAAGACAACAACTTGGAAAGTAAGAGAACGAATCTATGTTGAAAACGTTACTAAAAGTAATAAAATGATGAAACCTTTTCTCGGACCTTACAAAATTATCAGCATAAACGATAACGGTACTGTAAACGTAGAAACGCGGAGAGGTACCTAAACATATCATACCAGACGACTAAAACATGGCATTGTTACAGATGCGGCTGCCACGTCTTTGCAGACGTAAAAATAACATTCTTGGATGGCCCGCTATTCCCCCTACATCTTGGAATTGCAAAAAATCAAATAAATTATTGGACTACAGTAGTACGATGCGACCTACAACTTTTAGTGGATCAAGTTAACCAGCTAAATTTACAATATAAACAACTAGAAAAGGCTAAACAAAATATCCAACAAAAAAGAAAAATCACAATTACATTCATTTGCTATGGAGCTTCAAAGCCTACTCCATCAATTAAACTATGAAAAGGATCAATTAGTACCAACAGTTAGAAGAGCTCGTGGAGCGGTAAACTTTGTCGGTTCCATTATAAAAGCAATCTCAGGAAACCTCGACGCAGAAGATGCCGCCAGATTTGATAAATTGATACAAGACCTTGCTACTTGCCAAGAAGAACTAATCAAGAACAATCAGGCACAGATTTATTTAGCCCAAGAAACTCTTAAAAGCTATGAAGCTAATCTTCAAATACTCGCAAAAAATCAAAACAAAACAGCGCAATGCTTTCACAAAATTATTACGCAATTAAATAAACAGGAACACAAGAAAATCGAGTCCCAAAGTTTATGGAGAACCCACATGTCAGTATTTAATACCATAACGGCAGCCTCGACCATCACCAGCCGACTTTTAACAGCATCAACTTTCTCGAAATTGCAAACTTATCATCCTGCAATTATTTCTGCAGAAGAACTGTTAAATGAATTGAAATTTGTTCAATCGTCTATTTTTGAACAAAATATTGTATTACCACCTGAAACAGAAAACCTTTATGCTCTTGAAAAAATGATAACTGTAAAAGCTCATGTCAAAACGTACGTCCTCACATTTTTACTCGAAATTCCATTAGTCAAACCTACAATTTACCAATACCATAAATTGATTCCATTACCAATCCAGCAAAATCCAGATTACTTTGTTTTAAATATTCCACAACCTTACCTGGCAGAAAATAATGATAGGTATATTGCAAAGTCAGAACCATGCAAATTATTGCAACATCAACAATATCTGTGTTCAGCCATTAGTATAGATGCTACAAAACACACCTTGTGTGGACATTAGCTACTACAGCATCTGCCAATAACAGCCTGCAGCTACACCAGGTGGTCGCAACTGGATGCCAAAATGATCCATCCTACAAACTCCGATTGGATTCTATTTCAAGCCAATCAATCTGCCAATGTTCAATGTGATCTTTGCCAAGAAGTCAGAAAATTACAAGGCAACCTGCTTGTACAATCGACATCCGAATGTTCAATAAGTCTAGGAAACAAAGTTCTACGAACCATATCAATTCACTATTTGGATCGACAAATTCACCTAACACTAATAAATTTGACTCTGCTGCCAGCGAAACAACCTCAATGAAGATTGGAAGACGTCCACCTAAAAAACTTGCATTTGGAAAGATTGAATGAATCCCAAGGAAAGTTAGCCAAACTTGACGCCCGATTGGAAAAGTTATCCAACGCTCATTCCACGAACAACTGAAGCTCAACAACCGCCTTAGTAACTACCACGGCAATCACAATTGTTGTTATTATTGGAATATGGTACTTTAGAAGAAAACAACCATCTTCCAAAATGTCAGCAACCCAAGAATTGGAACAAACTCGTCCTAACCCTTGATTCACTCTAAGAAGAGAGGAGTTAACACCTGCACCCAAGAACGACAACGAAGCATCCCGAAAATCCGTTATCTAAATGTATTTCCATGGAAACGAAATCGCTGACAATAAAAAACCTTGAACAATTCAAAGAATCATTATCTTGTCATATAAAAACAAGAATTTGTTATTAAGTCAGTGGACCTGAATCGCTCAAAGTTTAATGTTGTTAGCCTAACGTAAATTTCTACACAATTTTAATATCCAACTTATTATACTTATTTTATTATTTTTATAAATAAATAATAGTAAATAGTTAAATATATATGCTACAGTCAAAATATTATATAGTAAAATCCGGTTATAATAAATTCTCGGGTATAACGTACTTAATTTGAAGCAACGAAAATTTTCTCATAAACACAACGCTATTTTTTACTGGTTATAGCGAACCCGCGTATAACAAAATAAATCAAAAATTGGCACAATTTTCATGTTATAGCGTACTTTTCGGGGTTTATTTTCTGGGGTTCCCCGATTTATGGATTTGCACGGTATATTCTTGAAAGTATTGTATTTTGTTTACATCATAGGGTGTTCGTTATTTTCCAAATCGCAATTTTTTTTAGAGGATTAGTTAATTTTTTTTTTTTTTCATGATAAATAACTATTTTGAAATAATAAAACTCAATGGTAACCGTATTTTTGCGTGCTTGCAAACAAATCAAATTATCCATTTGATTACCACAGGAAAATCGTCTTTAAACGCTCAAAGTTTTTTTTACAAATTGTAGGTACATATATGCTAACATACCGTTTTTTTTTTGTATAAACAATTCTTACTTTCAACATAGAATAATAAATATATAAAACAAGTCACGATATATTTTATTACCGTTTATAACGAACTTCGGATATAACAAACGGGTTTTGGTACATTTTTCGAGTTTGTTATAACCGGACTTTACTGTACTTAGTAAAACTAGACTTTACATTATTTCTATTTTCTGAGGCTGGCAGCAGTACGATAGATACAAAAAACCTACAACAGCCATCCACAATTACATGAAGTTGCAGGCTAAATTAATTACAGCACCCAACAAAAATTATTAGTATGAGATAAGTTTTCTAAACTCACAATTAATAAATAATTTATAAAGTAGATCTAAGAGTAATCAATCTAGCTTTACCTTTTTTTTTGTATTGCATGAAGTTCAATTAACGGGGACATTTAAATTTTAATTTGATTTTAAGTTTCTTGTAGTATCAAATTTAAGCTAACTTGTAATTATAGAAATATATGTGTTACCAATTATAACTATATACCACCAGATAACTGTAGGTTGCGTGTTTGTTCTAAGTACCAATAATAAATAAAATAGAACTATACTGAATTAATTTAAAGTTTATTGCAAAATTTAAATAAACCCTCATTTTTTAATGTTTGTTTTTATTGTTTTTATTGTGTGTTTTACGCACCCAATCACTCGGCACAACCACTCGCCTGATTGAGACCCAAACATAAAATATTTATAATAACTGGCTGCAGCCAATTGCTCGGCTCAACCACTTACGGGACTGAAACCGCATCAAATACTAACAAGCTTTCTTACTTAAATGTATTTGTCAACGTTATCGTTTGTTTCTAAAAATTCTAAAATTGCTTTCATACCACAAGACGTTGACTACTGAGAAGGTAATTGTTTTAGTGACAATATTTGTGCTAACTTTTTTAATATTATCCAATTTGTAAACACTTTATTAGTTCAAAGAGTCCTAAACATTTGTAAGCTCTTTTGCTTATGTACATCAGAGAGTTACGATGCATCAAGACTAAATCGCCAAGTTAAAAGTAAAGATTGTCTTTTCGTTTTTTATTGACGCCTTTGAAAATACGCAACGTAACCTATCGTTTTAATACCTGTTGTCTATTCACTTCACAAATACAAAATGAAGTCAGGTCATGGACACAGCTTATATTAATGGTTTAAGTTTAACAATTTTGTATTCTTAATAAAAGTAAAACACAACAGGTCTATTATTATAACGAAATTTTTTAAAGCCTACTTGGTCATTTTGATTTTAATTGGGTTTCAACTTTCTTTTAGTTTTTGATGGTTTTTATACACCTTTCAATTTGTTCATTGCCGAGATGAACATAAACATCAGCCATTACAAAATGACATTTAATATTACATTTTTTATGATATTTTAAAAATATGAAATTTTTAAATGACGTTCCAGCGTCTATAACAACCTACTTAAGAGTTCCAAACAATGCTAAAACCTTAGACCATTTACACATATAGACACGCCGTCTGGCGACACAGCGTACCCAACAAGATGTGACGTAACGCGAGGGTAAAAACACACAGATAGATATAGCAGCATTAGGCTTGTTATTGAAAGCGTGAGTGAAATAACTTATTTAATCATTCAAACTGAAAGATTGATAAATCCTTTAATTAACTATGACTAACTAATTACTCTGTAATTAATTAATATTCTTTATTTTACACAATATTGATAATTTTACAAACAAATTAAAATATATAAAATTTTACTATCTTACTTTATTCTTAATCCTATTCAAAAATAACCACCATTAAAGCATTACATACAAATTTATTCTATCAAAATAAATAATTATTTAAATAATAAAAAATAATTTTATTAATTTATAAATTTAACATAATATATCAGGTATATTATATATTATTATATATAAAGCTTCAAGTAGGTCACGTGGTAAAATAAATATTTAACAAATATTGTTTGTACAACACAATTTTACAGTTTGTGTAACAAATAAGAATACTTCCAGTAAAAATCAGATAATAATTTTGACAGACATATTTATTGTACCCTAAACAAAATTGTTTTTGTTAATTTACTCTTTACTTTGTTCAAATTTTTATACTGTTATAATACTATATAATATTTGTTGCTTCTATTTTTGCTTCAAATTAATTTATTATTAGTTTTTATTCAAATAATCACATATTTATTGACAGATAATTATGATTAAAAAAATAAATTGTGTCAATTAAAATAACTTGTTACAAGTTTAATTTATTATCTTATGCCGAACATTATTTATATTAAATCAATCAATAAAAATATAAAGACAAACAATAATGAATAACATTGAAATATAAATTTATGGTTGATCTTATCAAAGTTATCTTATAATTGATTTAATTAATAGCAAAATAAAGACTTACAAGTGAATTGATATATCAGACACATCGTTCTACACAATTATATTTACAGCATGATTGAAAATTGTAAAATTAAACGGCTAGATTTAAGATTCAAACCTTATTGTACCTGTAACGGCATTCTCATTCTGCTAGCCATTCCCACGCTACACGTCATGCACTTGCTTGGTGTTGGCTTCCCTTCTATATTAGTGAGATATACTACAGGGCGTGTCTATAAGTGTTTATGGTCTAAGGCTAAAACACTCTGCAATTTATCACGTGTTTTAAACGTACTAAGGGGTTTCATTGGCATTAAGATGCAATACTTTGTAAATGCATTCATAATTACTAGTATAATATAACTACTTTTATTGTTTTTGGTTTCTCCACAGGATGTATAAACTCTTGCAGAAAATCAGTTTGCGTTTTTTTTTTAACAGCACTTACTACAAAATGTTTGCATTTTTAGGAATTGGAGAATCAATTAGACATTGAACCTTTCTTTTGATAAGTCTTATACCTTCTGCAGATACTTTTTTACCAAAGTATTCTAAGGATGTTTAAAGAAATTTACACGTTTATATGTTCAGAAAAAAAATGGCAGAATTTAATGTCTTGCCTTAGGTAAAAGAAAAATTCTTTATATGTTAAACTTGGTATCAATATGTTGTCCAAATAAACCAAAGCAACATTATTTTTCATATATCACAAAGCAAGGTTTGCGGCCTTCTGGAAAACATTTGGTACATTAGCCAAGACCAATCGGCATTTTAAAATACTCAAAATGTCATATCCAAAAACGTAAAATAACATCCCCAACCTAACCAACTGGTCTCAGTTAGTGCCAGTGGGCATCTGCCCTTAAAATAGTAACCTGATTTAATTGTCAATAGTCCACACACATCCTAAATAAAATTTCTTTTTTTTACTGGTATAATTGGGCTTGCAAATGGTAATTCACTTCCCCAAATGATCTCGTTTGCAAGTAAATCAGCAATATGTCTGCTTTTTGTTCATTAACGGCTAACCAATATGTAGATCGGTTGATTATTACATTTTTTTTAAGTTTTATTTAAATAGTTACAGTTTTGATAGTTCCTAGTCTAGTTCCACTTGTAATCATGCCATTAAATTTGCGGAAAACTTTTTCAAGAACATCTCCGAATTTAGATGCTACTACAATTTCACATATATTGAAATTGTTGAAATTGTCTAGGATTCAGTTAATTCCCGGCAGCTCACAAGGTATTACAAGTGATCCTTCAAGGTCTGTTATCGTCGCTAAGCTTTAGTTCTCATACAAATTGCAATCAATAAATACTTTATAATCCAAACATTTATGAGGGAAAAAAGCATACTCAATCTGTTTCAATGCCAGAGATTTTGTACTACTATTAAACTTTTGTTTGTAAATTTCATTCATTCATTTTATTTTTTAATAAATTCAGAAATCTGTCAGAAACTATTGATAAATTTGCTACGGTTTCAATTAACGCCCAAAACGGATTCAATATACAAAAATTGATGCTTTGACATTTTTCAATTGCTGCCTTGATAAAACAATCAAACATTTTGTGGCCTTGTTTTGCATAAAAAGTCTAGCTAATACTTTATTTGTTTTGTTTGACACTTTGTTACTCCATTTATTATAACGGCAATTTGTTTTTAAATTACCAATGGCATCATTGCGTAGTTTTACAAATGAAGATAAGAAAATTAATAGCTTCGATATTGTTCTACAATTTGCATTATTTGCAGCATTGCAAACATGTGGTTTAAAAATTCCATACACAATTAATTCTATCATATCATTTTTAGTCAATCTAGCAGAAAATATTTTAGAATGGCTAATTTCTTATGAACTAAAATTTGTTGCTTCTTTAAGCAACCGCCCCAGGGTTTTTTTTGTACAAATGCTTTAATACATTGTTGCAAAATGTAGCTCAGTCTCTGTTATCCGGATTCTAGCGTTCAAACCACTTTTATGCATCATTTAATAAAATCAAACCAATTCTATTCAATGTTTGAATATCATACCATCCCAATTCTTTGTTATCGTTTTTAATGATTAACCCATTTACTAAATTTATGTACTTCTGGTCTAAAATAAGGTAAATCGACTTAATCCCTTGCTACATTTCTTTGCGATTGCAAGCCTTTTTCTTACTTTACCAGTTTAGTTTGAGACTGATCGGAATTGCTATCGGAAGCCATTATACTTTTTTTTTAGTCTATGGCACAACACTCTATTGTTTGTTAGAATTGGAATATTTTTGTCAGATATTTTGCAATTCACTATTTCCTTAACCTCATAAGTTATCCCAACTACTTCTGTTTGAAAGATAGTTGTGATGTGTTGTGTTCTTAATAGTAAAAATATTTTGAGGTTCAAGTCTTGCAAGAATATTCCCGCTCCTGAACCTTTACTAGTTTTTCGTGTAGATTTTAATTAAATCATTGACCACATTCTGCTCTTTTTGTTAATGTGTGCACACGTTGTAGCGTTTTTAAAACACAAAAAAAAGTAATAAGTTATCTGTTTGCGCTCCTAACAGAGGTGTTTCCTTAACAGTCTCTTCTAGGAGAGCACAATGTTTGCAAGCTCTCTTTGCAGTGAACTAAAGTTTAACTGCATTAAGACGCCATTGTCGCCATCTCTTGGAGCGGCAGACACAACATTGCTTCTATAGCAGGAGTTTGTGTTGTCTGCATGGCATCTGTTATACTTAAACATGCCATTGGTTGCAACTGATTTAGTTTGCTTTTAGACGTTTTTTGTCTAGCTTTTGACCAGTATATTAGTGGTCCGTATTTAAGCATAGGTCTTATGACGGCTGTGTACAACCATAGCACTATTTTTGGAGACAGTCAAAAAACATATGAACTTGTTGCATCTTATAGTTTGATGTGGTTTCCATGTGTACTTGTTGTTAAAAACTACTTCAAAATATTTTGCTTTGGTTGATAGCGGTAGTGGGATATTTAGGAATTTTGTTAAGTTTTTATTTTTTCTTTTTTTGTGATAAGAATCAGTTTAGTTTTCAAAGGGTTAACCGTAAGAAGCTGGTTTTTGCACCAATTTTTAATTATTCTTAAGGCCTTTTACATTAAGTTGCAGAGTTAACAAAATCTTTATATGATCTGCATAACCAGTATAATAGAAACCAGGATTATTGAGTAGTTGAATAAGGCTGTCAACTACTATACTTTTCAGGGAGTTGGGAACCCTCTTTAGCAACAATTTTCCTGACCGTCAAATCTTCTACCTTGACAGTAACGGCACTTTTCTCCAACATGTGTTTTATTTATCTATTAATTGTGAAGTTTACAGTTAATATTTTTAAAGTAGTTTTATCAAAAACTATTTTAATATTTATTAATAAGCACTAGGTTGACATTTTATCTCTTAGTATTTTTTTTTATTTGGTCCAAGATGTAGGACTGATTCAGTAGATCTTCTTTGAATGTATGCATGTTGGTACGAGTGTATTGGTTTAGTGATGAAAGTCGTTTTCCAAATTGATCTTGATTGCAACATTGCTCTAATGTTTTCAAGAAAAAATACCTGAAGATGATTGGTCAATGCAATTTTGTAAAGGTGTAATTGTTATGCTCTGGTGTTGGTATGAATTTGACTTTTAATTTCTTCCATGCTATAGGTATGTATTGAAAAGCATTGCATGCCCTATAAGTTCTTGCTCAGATGAGTTAGGATAATATTTTTGCCACATTGCAGAAGAGCAAAAAGGACCCCATATAATCTTGGCGCTTTGTATAGAAAGTTTTTAATTGCTCATGATATACGTACTTTTTCGACAAAGTGGCAAGCAGCTGCTCAGTTCTTTTCGGATGGAGTTGGGGTCGAAGCGTCGGACCAGACTTGTATCAAGGAGATAAAGCCTGAAAAATAAGTTTCTAGCAGTATCTCCGTTGCTTCCGATAAATTGGCTGTGTATGAGCTGTCGATTTGTCACAGGCAATCCAGTTGCTGTTTGGGTTATTTGGATCAGATTTTTTCAACCTTGCAGAAGTTGGGGTGCTTACAACAACTTCTCAAAAAGATTACTAAATTTTCCGTTGTCGTTGATGTATATGTCTTTTATATCTTTCTTGGCCATTTTTTAGAGCCAGAGAAGTTGGGCCTGCGGCTGCTTTGACTCGACGGTGTAGAAGATGCATTAATCTTTAGTTTTGAACTACTAATTCTGCTTTTCCAATTGACTTATTACCAGCTCTACAATATTAAGTTTTTTTGGAAGCCAAAATAACCGACACATTGTCTAGTTGTAATTGAAGCTTTTTTGTAACTGCATCGCCCTTTTTTTTGTAAAAGGATCTTAAGTTTTACTTCCGTATTTTTACTCTCTTGTCTAGGTGAGGGCTTAGACATGAAAAAGCAAAACCTTTTCTTTGATCCTTTTAGTTTTTGAGAAAATGTCTCTTTGCTTAAAGGATTTTGCTTTTTTGGGATGGTTTGGCTTTAATATAAAGTGTGTGCTTTGCCAAAAAAGAATTTGTTTGCTTTACAGCATCCGAAAGCGCTTTTTTTGTCAAATTCTGTGTTTTTTGACACCGGTCGGTGGGGTGTGGTTTAAAAGCGGAATAGTTTTAGACGTTGATAGAGTACCCGTATGATTTTCAAAGTATTCAAAGATATATAGAGTGTGATATACTATTTTTTTTTGTACATGTTTTAAGCAAACATCCATTTTGATTAACTTGGTTGTCATAATATCTCTATCCCGCAGAGTTTGGTACCAGTTATGAAGGATGTGGTGTGATTTTTATCGTTCAGCTTAAGCTGCCAGTAATTAAGTAATTTTTTTGTTTGGGTGAACAATAGCCACGTAATTTAGAGCAAGTAAAGTTACAATATTTTTCTGACTTTACTATCTTATCCATGGGTGATTCTTTTCAAAATTTGTTTTTTTTTCAAATGTTTTTATTTCAATAAAAGTTTTTATGGCAGACAAAGAGTTCTTGTAAACGGCAAATTTCTAGTGGTCCTGAAACAATGTCGTTGACTAAAATTGAATTAAAGAAACTTTATGGAACGACATAGCCCGCTTTCTAAGATGGATGGTCACTAGCAATTGTAGCCGAGGTAAATTCAGCAAATACCACAATTATCGTAGTGCTGATGTCCAAAAATTTTACTTTATATTGTGCACCTTTGCAAAAAATAGAATCATTTGCTAATCATTTCTAAGTTTCCAAGTTTAGTTCTATGAAGTAACATGCGCAAATGTTATCTTATGATCGTTAAGATCAAACGTTAGATTAGCTATGCTATTATTTCTATGGCATTAATATAGTGAAAAGATGCCGTATACATATTTTGTTTTTAGGGCATTACTCTTCAATCTGTTAATGAAAAGCTTTTATTCTTGCGCCTGCGACACTTGCAGCGAATTTACCATTTAGTTTATATTTTAATCAGCATAACAGAAAACACTCCATAAACTGTTGATATCAAATAAGTATAATACTCGTATGAATAGTATTTTATTGAATAGTATATTAAAATGAGTTAAAACAAAACACATTTTATTGCAAGCGTTAACGTTTAAAAATTAAATTTCTTCTGATCTTTTATTTGTTATTATATTAAATAGTTCACCTGTCAACACATAACTTAAAAAACTGGACAAAGTAAGTTTGGATATACTTATTAATAATAGATTCTTAATATAACCAACATTTAAAAATAAACGACTTCAGTTTATAATGATTACATTACAATATACGTTTCATAATTAAATTGTTGTGTTAAATATTGTTTTGTAATGATTTTATTATTAACGTAAAATAAGAAATAGTACATAATATAACTATTACGAAATGATACATTGATTTCACGAGTATATAACACGAAAAAAGTTATTCAATTTAAGTATTCCAATTTAAAACTATTTTATTGTAATACATTGCAAATTTAAAATAATTTAATTCTAAATTGGCAGTCAATAAGTTTATATCGTACATTTTAATCGATTATTAATATCATAAACGATACCTAAACTCCGTATATTAAAACTAAATTTACCAATCGGTCAAGCTGACACTCAAAAAGTTTTTGGCTCGTTTTGCTCTTTATAATTAGTAAAGTTTTGCACATGTTCAAATACCTACATTTTATTAAACCACAACTTTTCTCTACAACTTTATAAATAAACGGAAATAAAAATAAAACGTCTTTTATACCAGACACTCCTATATGCAAATACATTTTTCGGTTTTCCCGCAGGAGACACCTCGTTGTGATAAATTGCCTGTTGCATTTGAACGGGATCACACTACAAACAAAATTATAAGGGATTATTTGTATGCTGGAAAAAATAATAAAGGAATAAAATCTTCTACAAATTCTACGATTTGAGTAAAATGATGTCGTCTTTTGTTGATTATAATAAAGCCAACATGTTGGAGATCTCTAGAAAGGTGTATAGAATAATACAGAAGCGGACGTGAAAATCGTCCCTGCTGCCCTACTTATCAAATCCAATTCTGTTCCCTGTTGACACAGCGACTATTTGTTATTGAAGGATGCCTATCAATTCATGTTCTAATTATTGAAAGCTGTGTAAAGCCTCTGATTTATATTAAAGCTTAACTAATTTATTATGAAGATATAATTCGTTCATAAAAGCAAATTTGGTTAGATATAATTGACTCATTAAGAAGGATAATAGTAAGCCTTTGAAAGGAATCTTAAGATATTGTACGCTATAAATTAATACAAATTATTATTATTATTACATAAACATAAAAATTTAAATTTGTAAAATTGTTTTAAATTTGTAATTAAAATTAGATAAAAAAAACTATTTAGGTAAAATAGGTGTTTATACTAACTACGGCAACACGTCATTTTTTTTCAATAAAAATGATTGATTTGTGCAATATTTCATAAACATTGACTTACTCTTATAAAATTGTATGTATATGCTTATTATTAAACTTAACTGCTATAATATAATAAAAGTCAGAGGATAGGGAGCTGGGTATCCACCTTGTTGAAAATAAATTTAGTTCATATAATTAATTTAGAGGCAAATTATCTTTTTTAAAAAAGGTTTGCGTCTTGTCTAAATACTTTGAATAATTTATTTTTTTATAAAAATAGTTTGTCTAAAATGATGTTTAAACGGTTCAATTTTATTTGCTTTTTTTTAATAAATAATTCAAAATCTTAGTTTGTACTTGGATGAAGTTTAAGTATTTTATTTAAGTGAATGAAGAATTAAAACTGATGCACTATTATTTTGTCTGTTCTTTGCAGTTAAAACAAAACTAGATTTTACAAATGTTTTTACTAGTTTTTGAGCTGCCACATGAAACAACGTTCTTATTTGTCCTGCAGTTGCATCCTCCTCCTTTCTGCGCATTATTACTTGTAACATATCTTCTACAGCAGACTACTTCTCTTTACTTTTTAGCATAATATTTACGATGTTATCTGAAATTAACCTTCTTCCCAATATCTTGTACAAGTTTTCTTTGGTCATCCACCTATCGCACAGCAGCATAGTGTGTTCCAAAGTGTCTATTTAGTTGCTGTACGTGCACTCATCAGTGACTGCCAGGTTTATTATTTTGAGATACGGGCCTTGTCAGGAATTGGGTTAGAAAGTATCCCACTTCTAAGTGCTTCCTAGTTAACACTCTCCCGTTTTCTCTAGCATATTTCATTCAGCTTTCTAGCTAGCTATGGCTTTCTCCTTTTTTTTTGGTAGATGATTTTTTACGTGCCAGCCAATCAGCCTTAGCATTTCTTACTGTTACACTCAACACAGCTCAATGTTAATTTTACGTGCTGCTAGAATGAGTGCAGAGTGACATTCTAATATTAATTTGGATGTTATTTTAGATTTGTTTTTTTTTTTCTGATTTGTTTATTTTTTTTGTAAAGAAGTCGTTATTGTGGTTCATTTGATTGTAACTTTTCTTACAATATTGCGCCACCTATTTTTATTTCTGGACTCTTTTGCTGCCTTTTGGTCTGTTGTCGTCTTTATAAGGTCAATCTATCCTTTTGGAAATTGTCCTTTTAGTTTTTATCCGGTTTTTGTCGTCTCTTTGTGTGATGTGTAAATATTTAAATATTTATATTTATATTTTCAAAAGTTGGATGGGATTTATTTATTTGTTGTATAATAGACAAATTATTTTTTTGGCTGTTTAAGGTACGCGCAGCATTCTTTGCCAACACCACATTTTGCGTGTTTCAATCTTCCGCTTGGTGGGTAAGAGGTGACGGCAAGAACCACCAAATGTCAACCTCTCCTGCACGCGGTGCCCGCTGCTAGATAACTAACGAGGCTCTGGAGACCGAGTCATGGCTGTATAACCATTAAAATGTGAATTAAGGAAATGTAATTCAACCAAAAGATTGCCGGCATAAGTCATTCAACTCTGACGGCCAAAGGCTTCGGGTAGATAAGCCGCTAGAGAAGGGCACTCTTTTGTCCTAGAGCTGGAAAACTGGCTCTAAAGGCGGATGAACCAGAGAAATGGTCAACGACAGAAGAATACGGAAGGCAACGAGAAACTACCGTATTAAAATCCTAAGTGGTATCTTTAGTACAGTCATCGTGGCAAGTTTTAAAGTGAATTATTCCGGAGTAACAAGTCTCCCAATCGGATCTCCGGGGGGGACAGTTTTGAACAACGCCACAAGAAACAATAAAGTACCACCTATGAGAGTATGCACATGGAATGTAAGAACAATGTTTCATGCAAGAAAAATCAATAACGCCATTCAAGAAATAAATAGACTTGATATAGACATAATGGGAATCAGCAAAATGCAATAGCCCGCATCTGGATACATCTTAATCAGCGATCACTCAGTCTACCATTCTGGAAACACTGACCACCAACATATACACGGGGTGGAATTAATCTTATCCAAAAAAGTCTAACATTACGTCACAAATTTTACACCAATATCAGAAAGAATATTACTCATCCAATTAAATAGCACCCCAGTAAGAACAAACATTATTCAAGTATACGCTCCCGCCTCCAGCAGACCTGATAAAGAAGAAAAAGAATACAACACAGTGTCAGATACACTAAAACAACTCAACAAACACGAAGTAATAATGATCATGGGTGACTTAAATGCTAAAATTGGAAAAGGAAAGAGCGGTGGATATATAAGCGAATATGGATTAGGTACAAGAAATGAATATAGAGACAGACTGAAGCGTTTTGTAAAGGAGGAAAAATACATAATACTAAACACCTTCTTCAAACTTCCACCACGACGTCTATATACATGGATCTCACTTCAAGACCAACCCAGCAAAGGTTGTCAGCAATCAGATTGACTATATACTCATCAATAAACGGTTCCACAACAGCTGTCAGTCAGTTAAAACCTACCGTAGCGTTGATATAGAATCGGACTACTGCGCACTGGTTGGAAGATTTAGAATAAGGATGAAAAGGGTCACTCATAAAATAAACATAAAAAGATGGAACATGAGAAGATTAAAACAACCTGACATAAGAAAAACAGTAACAAGCCTAATAACCCAGAGCTGTAAAGAAATAGTGACACCAAACAACACAAAAAAGACCCTTGAGAAACTATCAAAAACTCTCAACAAAATTGGAGACGAACACCTCATAGACAAAAAAATTAAAAGAAATAGCTGGATGACTGATGAAATATTGAGTCTCATGGAAGAAAGAAGAAAGGCAAAAAACAACACCACAAAGTACAGGAACTTTCAAAAACAAATAAGACAAGAGATAAGAACAGCAAAGGCAGACTGGATTAAGCAAAAATGTTCAGAAATAGAAACACTACAAGAAAAACACGGTTATTTTAACATGCACAAAAAAATCAGAGATACAACTGGAATACACAAAACCAATGCAACTAGAAAATTGTACAACACAAATGGCAAGATTATTAATGATAAAACGGAGAAGATAAACACCTGGAAAAAGTACATAGCCAAACTATTCGAAGACAATAGGACAAAACAACTCTCAAAGCCCAACAACCCTGAAGGCATGGCAATAACAATAGACAAAGTCACAAAAGCTATAGCACAACTCAGGGACGGCAAATCTCCAGGCCCAGACAACATCTACAGTGAGCTCCTTAAATTATTTAATGTGGAGGGTATCAAACAGTTATATTTAATAACATATACTTTACAGAAAAAATACCAAAACCATGGTTAAAATCTACATTCATATTACTACCTAAAAAACCGAGTGCCAAATACTGCAACGACTACCGCACGATCAGCTTAATGAGTCACCTTTTAAAACTATTTTTGAAAATAATTTATCAAAGAATATTCAGAATATGCAAAGAACACATCAGTACCACCTAGTTTGGATTCAGAAACGCATTAGGTACAAGGGAGGCTCTTCTCAGCGTCTAAGTTTTTATACAGAGATCTAGAGACTTTGACTGCGATGTACACGCATGCTTTATCGATTACCAAAAGGCTTTTGACAACGTACAACACGACAAACTTATAGAAATATTAAGAAACATAGGACTCGAGAACAACGATATAAGAGTCATTGGTAACTTGTATTGGAATCAGACAGCGTCAATACGTATCCAGGGGGAAAACTCGAAAGACATCGAAACCAAAAAAGGAGTCAGACAACGATGCGTTCTATCATCAATCTTATTTAACATATACTCCAAGCGAACCTTCCAAGAAGCACTAGAAGACACAAATATTGGTATCAAAATAAAAGGCCAGCATATAAACAATAATAATAATAATAATAATAATAATAATAATAATATATATTTATTTCCATAATTGACTACATACATAATAAATATACAATAATGCATAATTTCTATGTTATAGTGTAGGATTCGTCAAAATGTTAGTTACAAATGTAAATATTACTTAAAATAATCATCAATAGTATAATAACACTTGTTTAACAAAAATAATTTTAGATTGTGCTTAAATGAATTATAATTTTTACACGATTTTAAAATCTGTGGAAGCTTATTGTATATCTTTGGACCCAAAATATTAGGTGAACATGTAGATATCATTAGCCTAGACCGCGGGATGTGAATTTCTGAGCTAATGCGGGTTGGGTAAGAATGAATTGTATCGTTAGTTATAAAATTATTTTTGTTTTTATATACATATAAACATAACTCGTGAATAACCATGCATGGGACAGGCAAAATTTGTAACTGCTTAAAAATATCTTTGCAGGATGTTCTATAAGGTACTCCTGCAATACATCTTACAAGTCTCTTTTGAGTGATAAAAACTGAGTTAAGTGATGTTGATGGGCCCCAAAAACAAATTCCATATAACAATCTGGAGTGAGCTAGTGCATAATACAAGGACACCAAATGACAAATGTCTAATATTTTTTGCAAGCATCGAATTTGATAGCATACAGAATTGAGAGACATTATTAACTTATTGCAATGGGTTTGCCAATTTAAAGAATCGTCAATATGTAGACCAAGGAATTTTACCGTGCGTGTTTTTGATATTAAATCATTGTCGATCATCAAAGGTAGATCAAGATTAAAACGATATTGACGTGAATGAAACCTTAAATAATTAGTTTTGCTTGGATTTATAAAAAGTAAGTTTTGTTTAAACCAGGTGCTAAAATTATCTAACTTATTATTTGATTTGTTAGCAATATTAATATTATTAGGGTCACTTATCACGACGGAAGTATCGTCTGCATACATAATTAAGTTTTTATCTACAAACAAATCCATGTCATTTATAAAAATTATAAATAGTACAGGACCTAAAATTGACCCTTGCGGGACACCTTGATTTATTGTGACAAAGTCAGACTTATAAGTAGAAATGGTGTTGTTGTTGTTATAACGTACTGAGACGGATTGTTGCCGTGAACTTAAATAAGTTTGTAACCAATTTAAAGCTACACCTCGTATTCCGTATTTTTACAGCTTATTAGATAGTATGTTTATATCCACACAATCAAAAGCTCGGCTAAGATCAAGAAAAACCCCTACTGGATATTGTCCTTTTTCTAAATATGCAATTACTTGGTGGTAAAATTCATTAAAAGCTGTCATTGTAGATTTACCAGAACGGAAACCATGCTGTCTTTCAGTAATAACCGAAAAGCGATTTAAAAACGTTTGTAATCGGTTGAGCATGCAATACTCAAATATCTTAGAAAATACTGATATAATTGCCACAGGTCTATAGTTATTTTTGTCTAGAACGTCTTTGCTTTTATAAATTGGTGTAATAGAGCAAAACTTTAATTTTTCAGGAAATTCTCCAAATTCAAAAGATTTATTTATTAAAAAAGTTAATGGTTTTGTAATAAAAAGTACAACTTTTTTAAGTAACATATCTGGTATATTATCTGGTCCGGCGGATAACTTAATTTTTATTTTATTTAAGATTATGTTTTCTAGTTCTTTTTCAACAAAAGGATCTATAAATATACTATTGTTATTGTAGGCAATACAACTCAAATTCATGTCTAATTTTGGTATAGCATTTACTATTTTTAGAGGCTCTTCTTTAAAAAAGTTGTTTAGTAAATTTGATACAATTTCTGGGTTATCAGTAACTGAAGAGTTTGTAGTTAAAGATATATTTTGAAATTCTTTAGAATTATTGAATAGAGAGTTAATAATTGACCATGTAGTTTTGACTTTGTTAGAAGACTGTGAGATTTTGTTTTGGTAAAATCTACGTTTTGTATTTTTCACCAACTGGGAATGTACATATTTAGCATTTTTATAAGTATCTTTTAAGTTTAGATATACTATTTGTAATTTATACAGATCATGAAGTTTCTGGCTGGATATTTTAACAGTATTGTTTATCCATGATTTCTGGTTAGTTTTTTTGTATTGAGTTGTTAAAGGAAAGCAATTTTCAAAATAAAAAGAAAATGTTGAGTGAAATGAGTTAAACATATCATTAAAATTTGATGACTGGTACATCTCTGTCCATGTTTCATTTTGAAGTTGTTCCTTAAAATGTGTAATGTTAATGTCACTATATTTTCTACAATATATTTTTTTGCTGTTCTTAAATTTGCAATTAAGCTGGATATTTGTATCAAATATAACTGTTTTGTGATCAGCTATAATATTGTGGCTTACAAAACAATTTTTAGTGTCAATTAAATTGGTGTACACATGGTCTATACAAGTTGAGCTAGTACGTGTTATTCTTGTTGGTTCGTTAACTTTTAATATTAACTTGTATGAACTTAGAAGCTGTTGTAATATATTTAATTCGTTTGAAGGCACTAGTGAGTTGACATTAAAATCTCCATTTAAAACAATCGGATTAGTTGCATCAAATAAATAATCAAGGCAAGCATTCAAATTGGCCACAAAAACGTTAAAATCCCCTGTTGGGGGTCTATAGCAAGTTATAACTTTAAATGTTATATTTGACATGCAGCATGAGACACCACATAGTTCAATGTCCTTGTCCACACAGAAGCGCTCCAGATTAATAGGTTGAGGTAATAGAATAGAATGAGCCCATATGCCTACTCCTCCTGCTCTAGATTTTCTAACATATTGACTAATTAGTTTAAATGAATTTACATGTAATATATTAAGTAGAGGTAATTTAACCCAGGTTTCAGTAAAACAGAAAAAATGAATTTTAAATGCTTTGGTTTCTAGATATAAGAGTAATTGATCAATTTTATCAGTATTTACTGACTGTGTATTCAGCAGTAATATTTTAATTGTAACATTTGATAAGTAATTATTAGTAGACTCATCTTGAACGTGTGATGCAGCTACGCAGTTGTCGGTATTTTCGGTTTGAAATGAAAATTTGAGCTATCCATTCCTCCGGCTGATTGTTTCGATTTAAAAAAGAACTGGTTAACAAACGTAAGTTTGGGCCAGAACATTGGATTTATTACCATCTCTTCAACTTCAGATGGCACCCCTATCTTGAATGATGAATAATTTCCATTTTCAAATTTTGGTTTCATTTTTTCAACTATGTAATTAGCTTCACCAGCTTTATTAATAAGGTATGACAAGACTTTATCCGATTCCATGTCCTTATGTAACCTTGATACAAATATCCACTTTCTTTGTATTATATTAGCTATTGGCAAATCAATGTGATCACCAGTATCTGTAAAACTAGTGTTTTTCTTCTGTTTTCTTTTTACAACATTCCATCCTTCAGCCGATTGGGTGTTGTTAGTACTTTGTGTGTTTTTATTATTGCTTTGTTGATGTACAGTTTCTGAAACTTTTCTTAGTTGTTTTATTGAATTTATATTTAAATCCTTAGTTAGTTGAGAGTTTTCAATAATTGTTTGACTTGAAGCGACATCTTTGAATTGATTTTGCTTGGCAGGATTGTTAGTTGCAGCGCCATCTTTTTGAGAAATAGTTAAGTCACATGCTTTGTCTAAGCGTACTTGAAGATTACTATATATGGTAGGTGTGGAACTTGTCTTTTTGTTTACAATATTATTTAAACATTGTAAATCTTTGGTTAAGTTTTGAATAATTAATTCTTGTTGTAACATATGTCGTGTATTGCAACTTGCCTGTTCTTTTAAACCATTTATTTCACATTTGAGTGAAACAAGCACTTGGAAAGTAGCTTTTTGTACTCCTTTCTTTTCGCAGGGACCGCACGATGGAACACCAAATTTATCCTCCGTCTTTGCACAATCCAAATGAAAATCCAGATCACATATACTACACTTAAACAGATTTTCTTCAATATTTGTCTCACATCCGACACATAATTTAATAATGGGTATAACACTTAAATTCAAATTGCTAGCAGTTTCAAAGCGACTGTTTATGGCAGCCATCTTGAAGATGATCAGGTATGCTGATGATACAGGTGTATTTGCGAACAGTATCAAGAACCTCCAGGAGCTGATGACTAAGATAGCAGAAACAAGTCAAACATATGAACTTCTACTTAACATCAAAAAAACAAAATACATGATAATATCAAAAAACGCGAACCATACTGGTCAACTGATAGTGAATAACAAAGTGATCGAAAAAGTCCCAACATATACATACTTTGAAACAACAATCAACAGCAGTTGGGATCACTCACTGGAAATTAGATGCCGGATAGAGAAGTCTAAAGCCGCATTTCTCAAAATGTCAAAGTTGTTCAGAACTCACGATCTACCCTTGTCAACAAAAATCAGATTATTAAAGTGCTATGTTTTTCCTATACTTTTATACGGGGTAGAATCATGGAATTTAACCAAAACCAGTTGTAAGAAACTAGAAGCATTTAAAATGTGGCTATACCGACGCATCTTGAAAATCTCCTGGACAGAACATTTAACCAACAAAGAAGTCCTTGAAAGAATTGGCAGAGAAAAGGAACTAATATTAACAGTGAAAGCGAGAAAACTGGAATACTTGGGGCACATAATGAGGAACAATCAACGATACGGATTGTTGCAACTGATTTTACAAGGCAGAGTGGAAGGAAAAAGAGGACCAGGAAGAAGAAGAACGTCTTGGTTGAAGAACCTACGCACATGGTTCAATACATCAACAGTAGGCTTCTTCAGAGCAGCAACCAACAAAGTTCGAATAGCTATGATGATTGCTAACGTCCGAAACGGACAGGCGCCATAAGAAGAAGAAGAATCTTCCGCTTGTCTGCTGTATTTAGTGCCTATGATTCGACCCCGTATAGTAGTAGGAAATGTTTTTATTATTTTATTTTTAGTGTTTAGGTCAGAATTCATCTATGTTTTTTGCAGTTTGTTTACCGTTTCTCTGGTCATTTCACAACTTTAATTGATTTGCTTGTTACATCCACTTACATTTGTAATGAATGCCCCTAGTATATATGGTCATGTATGAGTCGAGTGTACGGAATAAAAAATTTTTTTTGCTCAAATCACTCTAAATGCTTTATATGAACCTTAAAATGTTTTAAAGCCATTGGTGTAGATTTGTAAAAAATAATCTTTGTCTACATTTTGCTTTTGTTGTTTCAAATATTGTACGTTATAGGGTGGCATTGTGTTTGTTTGCACTTCTAATAGAAAGACTTTTTTAGCGTCTTCTAGGAAAAAACAGTTTCTGCTTGTTTTTCCTGCAGTACCAAAGTACAGTTGCATTCAAGCGCAAAGCTGCCGCTATTGCTACCTATTCAACGTAAATGTAAAAAAAATATTAACCACAACATTGCTTCCACTGCTGCAGTTGGTGTTGTTTACATATTAATAGGCATGCTATTTGTTGCAACTGAATAAATTGGTTTGCGAAAATTGTTTGATTAGTTTTTTGCTACCACACTAATGCTCCGTAGGTTAACATAAGTTTTATAACAGTTATGTATGTTACAGCATTATCTTTGGAAAGTCTTTATGTTTTGCCAACAGCTACATTGACAGAACAACATATATACTTTTTTGCATCTTATATTTAGTAGTGGTTTTTATGCGTTTTGTAAAAATCACACCCAGGTGTTTTGAATTGGTTGACAGCGTTAATGAAAATTTGGTAGGTTTAATTATTTTTTTGCCTTTTTCAATTCTAAATTTGAGTGAGAGAGTTAGCCCATTTACACTACATTTAGACTTCATTAAGCTTTTTGTACCTCTACCAGAAGTAAACCCTATTCCTCCGTCCAATACAACCAACTTATGTGGTTGATGTATGTATACATTGTTTGGACGGGTTTTTCTTATGCTGGCCATGTTAAACCAGCTCTAACATAAACCTTCTTGCATGAGAAAGCGCCTTGCAAGTACATAGTTTGTGCTCGGTTGTCTTGTCTTTCATTTATTTCACATCTACTAGATATTGGCTACAATACCCATAGTATGCATGTGTATCTTCTTTAAATTGAAAATGTCTGTTATGGTTTTTTCTTAAACAGTCGCAAGTAGTTAGAATTTAGGGCAATTAATGCCTTTTTTGCCTGTCTACAATACGAGTTGTTTTTCTTTGTAAAAAAACTAGTTTATTTTTTTTTTTTTAAATTGACCGTAATGGTCAGGTTTTTGCACAAATTTTTAATTATAATAAAGACTTCTGGTCTTAAATTACATCTGTTCAAACTTGCCACTTAAAAAGATTGTTACATTATATGCGTAAATATGTAAAAACTACGGTCATTAAATCTAATAAGGCTATGTTCCATAATAGCACCTCCTTGGGGGCAACTTTTGGGAACAAGTCTAGCTTGTGTTTATCTATTCACTGATTTTGGTGTTATCATCATGTATTGAAAATGCAGTTTCTATTTTATTGAAGGTGGTATTGTCAAATGTTTAATGGCTTTTTTTAGCACAGTCCCTCGAGTGTTTTTAAGAAAAAAGATGTAAGGTTTAGTAGGCAATAAACTTTTGCTTGTATTACTACGCCCCAGTTCTAGAATAAATATGACTTTTATTTTTTTTTTATGTTAAGGAAATGTAGCAAAAAGCAATACATGTTCTATCCATTTTAGCTAGGTGAATTAAAATGATATCCTCGCCCCATTATTGGAAAACAGGACAAATTTTATCTAATTCTAGTGCCTTAAGGCAAGAAGTTTTAGCTATATGCGCCTTCTCTACAAAGTAATGAGCTGTGGTTTAGTTATCCCTTGATCGGGTAAACAGTACGATCTATAAAGTAAGTTTTAAACAATATTTCAGTTGGTTCCGATAAGTTGGATGTATATATGCTATCCGTACCGATATCTGGTTTAGTATTTCTAGCAAACCACTAATAATAAAATTATGTAATAGTTTATCACTGTTTGTTATTTGTGCCTTTACCTAGCCCTGTCATTTGTGTATTTGCTTTCAGAAACAATACAGTGGAAATTGGCATCACATCTCATTATGTTGCCTCTTGAACAATACGCAGCTGTAGTAAGAAGTGGTGCGTCATTTGTTTTGTCTTTTGAGCTGTAGCCTTACATTTGTGACATTGCTGATAATGAGTTGTGGCGTGTGTGTGTGTGTGTGTGTGTGTGTGTGTGTGTGTGTGTGTGTGTGTGTGTGTAAATATACGTATATAGCTTACCGTTTGTAGAGTTTGCAAATGCATTTCTGTTGAGTTTGCCCAATCCGCAACCTTTTGGGCTTTACTATGCAACGGCTGCTCGAGAGTGATGCAGGGTTCCATTAAATTACGTCAATGTAGCGTAGTAATTCAGATAATTTTGTAGGTTTTGAAAGTGATGTCATTTTTTCCGTAGAATTTCTTCGATTAGAACACATGCCACCTAGTTTTTCTCGTGTAGAAGAAGTCCAACCGTTAAGCCTTTCAAATAGTTGTTAATTTAATATATTTTTTAAGTAGATATACAATTATTTTGTAATGGATTTTGTTGACTAATAAATAAATAAATCAAAAGTGAAACAGAAAACTATAGGCGGTTTACACCAATACAAACCTTTTGTCCACAATTTTAAGTAAAGTTACCCGTTTATCGGCTCATAATAATTAGTTGATGTTTAATCTTTGTTTTTTTTTTATAATTTAGTAACAATTGACATTAGTCCCTCAAACATAATAGCAACAAAAACATCAAAATAGAATAGAAAATCTAACGTTTTGTTAAAAACATCTTTATTACTTTCTCCTGTCGTTATATTTCTCTTGTAACTTTAATAGTGGATTTGAGAAACATGTAGCTCACTGTTACCTTTTCTATTAGTTTTTCTACTATTTTGAGACAAAAAGTCGGGTGTGGAAGACACTTATAATTACCCCAGCAGCTAAAATGATAGTAACAGAAACATAAAAAAAAAACAAATAAGAATTGCTATTGCAACAATATAATCCTGTTGTTTATAAAAATGAACTTAGGAACCCGTTACTAGCCCATGTCATAAAAGATTTTATTTGTTTGTCTTTTCTGCAGTGATTTAGTTGACATAATTTTCAACAAACCTATGAGTTTGTGAGAAAATAACACCAATACAACGGTGTGATAACTCAGTAATATAGCCAAAAGTCCCATCAATCCCCTTCAAAAAAGTCGTCAGATTTCTGGGGAGATGTAAAATAGCTATAAAATGCAAAATAAATACAAACCTCTTCACAATCACAAACTAAGTGACATGTGTATGACATAAAATAACTTGTTGGTTATTTTGGTTGGTGTAATTTTATAACAACAGATATTTATTCCTCAAATATGATAGCAACAAAAGCATTAAAAAACAATAAAAATCAAAGAAAATTCAATCTTGAGAGATAAGTAAGTAGTAAGAAAAGTAATTTTTATGCGGTTGAGCGTACAGTAAACTAAGTCACTTTCACCAGCTTAAATATTTATCATTAAAGAAATGGCTGTAACTTATCTGCTTAGATTTAGTAACAACTGTATAGACAATCTTTTGAGTTTTTTTTTTCTGATTTAATATCTATTGACATTTATCTGTTAAATTTTATAAAAATAAGAAGAAGATCAATTCAATTTCTTGATAACAAATATTAATACGTAACATCCTTGCCCAAAAAGCTTGATATATTATCAAGAAACATTTAGAAGCTTAGTCTGTATATGTGTTTTTTGTGCTGAGATTTAATAACAACTGACAAACGTAATGGCTACAAATTGTTTTTACAAAAAACGAATTTCTTGCTTCCGTATACAATCACAAAATTATTAACCGACTCATCTGCCCAAGTGTATATATTTATTTTTTATATATGATAATATTAAAAAAATAAAATAAAAAATAATGGGCAAAAAAGATCAAACTGCATCTAAGCACTACGCTAACAGACGTAAAGCAAAAAAAGTTGAGACAAGGACTTTTCTCGAGTCACTCAAAAGTCAAATGGAAAATCTTAGAATTACGTGAGGTAGAAGGATTGACAATAATAGAACTAAAAGAAGCAGTAAAAAGGCTTAAACCGAACAAGGCACCAGTTCCGAAAAAAAAAATCCACATAGTATAGTGCTGGATACAGTTAAAACAATTTCTGAAAATATTTTAGATGTAATGAACAAAGAATTAAGAAGATTCTACTTTGCATAGATGTGGAAAGAAGCAAAATTAAAAATTGGTCTTATTGGAGAAAACGGTACAAAACAAAGAACGGGTCAATTACAGACCATTGTGCCTAACTAACAGTGTTTAAACACTTAATTACTAAACTACTAAAATGTGCGATTGAAAGTAAAATATTGGAATATCAATTTGGACTCATAAAAGACAGGTCCACAATAAATGCTATTGAGAAGGCCAAGCACTCTGTAAAAAAAAAACTACTAAGAATGCGGTAAGATATTAAACGTTTTTTTTATTAATAACACTAGATATTAAAAATGCGTTGAATTTGATACTATGACTAGGCATGCATAATCTAAACAAAAAATAAAAATCAGTGAGTGGCTAAAGAAGATACTTTCTAGATACTTAACTGTCAGAAAAACATTAATATGTGACCAAGTAAAACTGATAATGTCGTGTGGGGTTCCACAAAATTTTATATTGAGTCCGGTACTATATAACATTTATTTCAACAAGATGGTAGAGTTAAAATTTAAAAAAAAAGTCCAAATAGTGTGTTTTTGCAGATGACACCGCACTAATCATTATCTCTAAATCAAAACTAAACTTAACTGCAAATACAAATATTACCTTAGAAAGAATTAATAAAAAGATATAAAACAAAAAAAGCAGAAGACAGTAATTCTTTGCAATAGCAGAAAAGTAAAAAAACTGATAATACAAAAAAAAAACAATTAAGTATTTAAGAATTTTGTTCAGCAAAATAAAAGAGCATATTAAAAAAATTACGGACAAAGATGACAGGGTCGTAAATGCTCTTGGCAAACTAATGCCAAACATTGACAGCTCGTCATCAGGTAAAAGAAGACTACTATACTCAGTGGAACACTTGTTGATGATGTACAGAGTTTAAATCTGGAAGAGGGTGCTAAAATACAAAAAAAATGCTGATTTTACAGCAAGGGAACATTGCATTAAAAATATCACAAAGATTTAGAACTATTTCTACGGAGGCGGTCATAGTCATAGCATCAGTAATGCCAATAAATCATAGCAAATAGCTAAATGACACAGTCAAAACAAAACGGACAAAAACATTAAAAGATATACCAAGATGGAAATCAAAAGATCGACTTAATCAAGTCTTAGAGATTGCTGCTAAAACTACCAACATTACATTTTCCTTAAAATCTAAACATCACCTGCAAACTAACTCTGCAAAGTTTTTAGAATTTTAGTTTGATTCCAAATTAAACTGAGGCGCACATGGCGACTACGTCCCAAACAAATATAACAAATCTATTTTACTCTTTGTTGCTTGCGGGGCTCTGTTCCTAATAATTGCATTAGAACAACATATTTTGCTCTATGCCAGAATCACCTTACCTATGTCATCACTGTAAGAGGACACACCACCATTTTCACCGTTTATTCTCTTTCCAACGTAAAGCAATGAGAATACTTGCTCACTTGCAATATAGAGAATGCTGTAAGTTACCATTTTAAAAGTTACAAGTAATGACACTTCCTTTTCTGTACATATAAAACTGCATAAAGTACTATCTCCAAAATGATCAACAATTTTACACAAACAGTGGTCATACATACGAAACTAGGTACAAACATAATTTTACAAATAATGTCAGTTTGGCTGAAAAAAAGCAAAAAAAAAATGAAAAAAAAATAAAGGTTGAGATTGAGAACATTACAGATCTAACACTCGAGTGAAAAAAAAACTGAAGAGCTTTTCATAAATGTGTTAAAGAGATAATCGTGAGCATTAAGTTAGAAAAACAAATCAATAATCAAGAAACGGATAAAACAGAAAACCTAATATATCTTACATGCAGAGTTCATTACAAAAGTAATGATTTTATTGTGACGCAACTATCTATCCCAGCCCAGTAAAACTGGTTGGGAAATGTGGTGGAGGATCTGCTTTTTCAACGTAGCTGGTCGCCAACTTGCTCTGATTGTCTGAGCGGAAAAGACGTGTCTCCGAGTGGAAGTGTGTTTTTTGAGTTTGTAACACGATTTTGTAGCACAATTTTGCGCTGTCAAGAAGTTTTGGTTTTGACAGACTTTCTTAACTCTGTCATCACAAAATCATCTGCCGCAAGAAAAAGCAAGTAAGCAAGTTTTGCATCAAAACGATGCTCATTATCTTCTTTGACGTCCGAGGAATCGTCCATTTTGACTTTGTACCACAAAAAAAATTGTCAACTCAACCTTTTACCTCAAGGTGCTCAAAAGATTAAAACGCCGGATTGCGCGCGTGAAGACTGACATCAAAGACACGGTCAAGCTCCACCATGACAATGCCCCCAGTTAAACGGCCGTCATCGTTACTAACTTTCTGACTCAGAGCAAAACCTCGGTGGGCCTCCAGCCTCACTACAGTCCCGATTTAGCTCCGTGCGACTTTGTTTTGTTTCCCCGACTGAAAAATAAGCTGAAAGAAAAGCATTACAAGGTTATTAAAAGAAATTTTTGCCGAGGAGTTTCAGAGTGCCTTTCAGGCGTAGCAAACACGTCTCCAAAAGTGTATTGATGCAGAGGAAAAGTATTTCAAAGAATTTTAAGCGTTTGCACTGAGAAAGGCAGCGGAAGAAGCAATCCCCAAGTATAGGAAAGGAGGAAGAAAGGAACCGTACTGGTGGTGCAATGAGATAAAGGTCAAAAGGCAGAAACGAAAAGGGGAAGACACTGCAGAGACAGAAGAAAAATTAAAAATGGACAGAAAAGCACTGAGAAAGGCGATAAAAGACAGCAACAAAAGGTGCTGGAAAGAAATGATAGATTCCATAGATAAGGACCCCTGGGGAAAGCCGTACAAAATTGCAATGAATAAACTGGGAGGAAGATCAAAGGGAGTGTGCTTAAATGAGGAGGAAGGGGAAGAAAAAATAATTGAAAAATTGTTCCCAAAAGGAAGAGCGGTAAAAGAACCAAAAGAGACAAGTAAAGAAGAGGAAGCAGATATGACAATAGTGGAGGAGATGAAACAGATCATAAGAGAACTACCTAACAATAAAGCACCAGGTCCGGACGAGATAACAGCGGAGATAGTGAAAGCAGCGTTAGAAGGAAACAAAATAGAACTAACACAAATAATAAACAGATGTCTAAATAAAGGAACATTCCCGAAATGTTAAATGTTGGAAAGAGGCAAACTTAGTGCTAATTGAGAAAAAGAAAGAAACAGGCAAATCAAAAACGTATAGACCAATATGTTTAATCAATACATTGGCAAAGATAATGGAAAAAGTTATTGTGAGAAGAATAGAGAAAGAAATAGAAGAAAGGGGTGGATGGGAAAGTGAACAATACGGATTTACCAAAAGGAGATCGACGCTAGGAGCTATCGAAAAGATAAAAGCGGAAGCAAAAGAAGCAAACAGCGGCCCACATAGGAAAAGACAGCATTGCATCATAATAGCGTTGGATATACAAAACGCGTTTAATAGCGTACTATGGGAAGCAATTATAGAAGCAGCAAAAAAGAAAGAATTGACAAAGAAAACGATCAAGATAATATGGAGTTATATACAAGGAAGAAACTTAATGACCAAGAAGGGTAAATTTAGACTGACCAGAGGGGTACCACAAGGCTCAGCACTAGGACCCAAATTATGGAACTTAGTATGTAATGAGCTTCTCGGAATGCGGCTGCCAGACGGGGTGACGATAACGGCATTTGCTGATGACTTAGCTTTAGTAGGTAGGGATGCAGACATAGAAGTACTAAAGGAAAGGCTAGAGTTGGCAATTAGTATGATAAAAAGATGGATGAAAAGTAAAGGGCTAGAATTAGCACCGCAGAAAACGGAAGCGGCATGGTTATCGACAAAGAGGACAAATAGAGGAACCGAAAAATACAGGTAGGTGAACAAATAATAACCATAGGGAAGAAGATTAAATACCTTGGAGTTACACTAGAAGCAAAAGGATGGAACGAACAGATTAAGGAAGCGTTAAGAGGAACAAAGAAAATGAAAGGAATGCTTAGTAGGCTCATGCCAAATAAGGGAGGACCAGGACAAGAGGCAAGGAGGCTAATAGCAACGGCGGCCAAAAGTAAACTACTGTACGCCGCAGAAACATGGGGAGATATTTTAAAGACAAAAAAAAACAGAAAAGAAATAAGAGGAGCCACTAGAGCAAGCTCGTTAAGGATATGTAGGGCTTACAGAACGGTGTCGCAAGAAGCGCTAGAGGTAATCGCGGCGACACTACCCGCAGACTTGATGGTAAAAGAAAGATTAAACATAAAGAAACTGGTAAATGAAGGAAATAGTAAACAAGAAGCAAAGAGACAAGCAAGAGATAATACAATGAAAAAATGGCAGACACAGTGGAAAGACGGAGAAAAGGGTGAATGGACAAGAGAGTTAATACCAGAAATATAGGAATGGGTAGAGAATAAACCGGAAACGTGTTACTATACAACACAACTACTCACCGGACATGGAGCTTTTGAAAAGTATTTACAAAATATAAATAAAATGGAGAAAGAAGAGAAATGTATATTCTGCCAAAAAGACACGTATGACGACGCAGAACATACGCTAATAGAGTGCGAAGCGTGGGAGAATGATAGGAAAGAGTTAGAGAAAGTATTGGAAAACAAAATTGATAAATCTTCAATAATTAATATTTGCCTGAATGACGAAAACAAATGGAGAGCATTAAGAAACTATGCAACGGCAGTAATGAGAAAAAAGATAGAGGAGTTTGAAAACTCAAGATATAGATAAACGAAAATGGAAGTAAACACACACATCAAAAACCACAGAAGACAAAGAAAGGAGGAAAGAAAAGCTAAGTGGAAGCAAAAGAACATAGAAAAAAGCAATAAAGAGAAAAAATACAAAGAAGGTCAAGACAACTATGCCTAACAAGAAATGGAAGAGGAGAAAGTAGACAAGAAAAGAATATACAATGAAACATTTGTACCTACCAAAATTGCAGAAATAAGAAAAAAAAAAGAAAAGAGCTGATCAAAGAAAGCAAATTGACGGAACTGACCAGAGAATTTCCAAATGGTAGATACGCCATTTCGAGGTTGACTGACAATGTAACCTTTGAAATGGTCAGAGTATACTTGGCAACCAGGGGATACAAAGAAATAATTCCAAATGGAGACTCAAGAATATCCTTAGAAGTTAAATTGGCAAATCTAGGATTACCAAAGGGGGTACACCTAATGGAGCTCCACAAAATATTCATGAAAGAGAGAGGTTTTGCCGACAAAGAAGTTAATGAAGACTTAGAGAAACTAAGAAGACATCTAAGGACAAATGAAACAACTAGGCTAAATAACAATAGAATGGCAGAAAGGAGAGATGAACGTCAGTATAGGACAGACAACAAATAGGGTATAGGGAGAGATGAGCCGGGGACAGCATGTGTTGCCGCAGCAGTCTGTGTGAATCCCACAAGGCCAAAACCAGCTCATCTCAAACTAATAATAGATTAGAGACAGACATGATAAAGACAAAATGACAACAGAACTAACGTAGAGAAGAAAACCGAAAGGTATTGCCCTGCGTTAGTTATTCTCAAGGGCCACTTGCGGAGACCACAACCTCACTACGTCCTAAAAAAAAAAAAAAAAAAAAAAAAAGCGTTTGCACTAGTACGATCAATAAATCTATTTTTTATAAAAAATGCGCATTACTTTCATAATTTACCCTGTATGCAAAAAGCTAATTCCAGAAATGAGCACAAAAACGGCAACTAAAAATAAAATAAGTAAAACGACACTCAACTATAAATAAGCCACAAATTTAAGAGGTTGCAAAATAAGCAAATCTTTATAGAAACAATATTAAAACACACAAAAATGACATCCCAGTAAGGATCCACAACTATACTGGATATTGCTATAAAAGAAATAAAAGCCTCACTAAAGAAAATATAAAATCAACAAAGCGCTGGCAAAAGACGGGACGAGACAAGAGAGAGAAATTGTTATGTTGTTCAACATGTGCCTTGCAGATAGAAAAACCGTCTTATTGGAATAAGAGTAATATTAATATAATGCACAAAAAAAGTAACATTGCAGACCTACAAAACTATAAACTAATTAGTTTGATTCCAGATTTTTTATAAATTATAAACAAAAGTTATACCAAAACGTTTCATCTTAAAATTCAAATTTTATCATATTCAAAAACAGGCTAGATTAGGAACAGGTTTTGATACAGGTAAATTAAGATACTAATTAAGAAATTTATACAATATAATAAGTAGTTAATCTTGATTTTTGTCGTCTACAAAAAAACATTTAACAATATTTACCATTACAAAATGTTAAAAACTTTTGCATAACGTAGAATAGACCACAGATACACAGCTCTTCTTTGTCATATCATTAAGCACGCTACAGCCTGCGTACAATTTCATGAAATATTGACGTCTTTAGAATAGAAAGAGAAGTGAGTCAAAGAAACATTATCTTACCAATATGATTTACAACACTCTTAGAATACATTTTTAAAAAAGTTTCTACCGGAACAACATGAGTATAAATATAGACCGCAAAGCACTAAGATGTTTGCGTTTTGCGGGTAATATAGTGCTCACTGCAGGTTGTTTGGAAGATGGGCAAGAAATGCCAAAAAGACTCAACTATGTCTTGCAACAAATAGGATCAAACATCAATATATCAATCGCTTAAGGTTTTGTCAGTTCCTTTATGGATGCGTCCCGTGGGAATCGGGAAATCTCGCCGGCTTGCCGGAGGGAACCGGGGAAATAAAATACCCTGCGTGAAACAAAAAGTGGCACAACAAACTGTTACAGCGACAGAGTGGGCTGCTATAAACAGGGAAGACCGAATATCTGCCGGTATAAACAAACTTCTCTTGCTGGCCAACAGCTTAGGGTAGATGAGCTAACAACAGTAAAAGCACCCTCTTGTCTGAAGGAGGAGAAATCGTCCTTTAAGGCGGATGAACCAGTCAATGGTCAACGGCAGGAAGATGCAGATGGCAACGGAAAACGGCTGCTTTAAAGATCTCTTAGAAATGTTCTCAGGAAAAATATCATTATGGTTGAAAAACTTAACAATGGCCCCGAGTACAGGCGGTCCTTAAATGGAGCAGGGGTGCAAGGAATCGCCAGTTCAGACAATATTGATATAAAAACAAAAATAAAAATAGGCACATGGAACGTAAGAAGTCTATATGAATCCGGATAAACGCAGAACACCATAAGAGAGATGAAGAAACTACAAATTTTGATACTGGGTATTAGTGAATTACGTTGGAAAGGATTTGGGAAATGTATTGTGGATGAACATTGTATATACTACTCAGGAGAAGACAGCAAACATCATCGTAATAGAGTGGCACTTATTATGACCAAAGATAGATGTATTAAGTCCGTATGTTATGTATCTGATAGAGTTATAATGATCTAGTTAAACTCAAAACCCAACATCAACATTATTCAAGTGTACGCCTCTACCAGGGATAGCGATGCTGAAGACCTAGAAAAATTCTACGAAGAGATTAAAAACGTTACTGTCCGACTAAAGAATAAAGATACCTCTATAATAATAAGAGATTTTAATGCCAAAGTCGGGTAGGTAAAGAAAGTAAGAACGTTGGCAATTTTGGTCTAGGAGAAAGAACAATAGAGGAGACCGCTTCGTGGAATTTTGTAAAGAGAATAATCTCTGTATAACAAATACTTTCTTTAAACTGCCAAATAGGCGACTGTATACATGGATAGCTCCATCAGACAATCCCGAGAGAACGGTCAGAAATGAGATTGATTTTATTACCATTAACAAACGATACTAAAACATGGTCAAAGCAGTGAAAACACTACCCGGAGCAGATCTAAACTCTAATCACAATCTATTGATGGGGGAGATCAGGCTCATACTTAAAAAAGTCAAACAACAACAGGCATCTAAAAGAATAGAATTGGAGTAACTACAAGCTAATCGACAAACCTTGACAAATAATATAGAAAACAGCTTTGAAATAGCAGAAAATCAGCTAAATATAGAAGACCATTGGCAACAGTTCAAAACGATTATCCAGAAAACATTATCAGGTATAAAGCAAACACATAAGAAGAAACAACAATGGATAAATAACGAGATTCTTAACCTAATGGATAAACAAAGAAAACATAAAAACCAAGATAAAGAAAAATATCAATCTATTAATAAAGAAATAAAAAAAAAAAAGTTCATTAAAAGAAATTTGGTTGGATAGCAAATGCTCCGAAATAGAAGAATTAGATAGAAAACATGATGCTTTCAATCTGCATAAGAAAGTAAAAGTGATGGTGGGCACGGAGAACAAAAGAACAAATAGTCTTGTCGACAAGGATGGAGATATTGGGCAGCCGGTTTATATCTGTTTTATCGACTTTGAGAAAGCCTTTGATAAGGTGAGGCATGATAAAATGATTAAGATCTTGCGAAGAATAGGAATAGACGACAAAGACCTATGTATTATTGGAAACCTTTACTGGCATCAAGAGGCAAATATCAGAATCAATCAAAACATCTAAAAACGATCAAAATAAATTGAAGAGAGACAAGGGTTACAGAAAAATGTGATGAATATGGCCTAAAGCTTAATACGAAAAAAAAACAAGTTTATGATAGTAAATAAAAGGACGTCCCAGATATAACAGCATATAATATACTACTTGAGAGTTCACAGAACATTACATATCTTAGTTCTAATACAAACAATGACTGGGATATGAGCAAAAAAATCAGAATTTGCATTGAGAAAGCCAGAGCTACATTTATAAAATTAAAGAAAATGCTGTGCGGTAAAAATATTAGCTTCAAACTTAAAATCCGGCTTATAAGATGCTACATATTCTCAGTATTGCTATACGGGGTTGAGAGCTGGACGCTGAAAGAAATTTTGCTAAAAAAAATTGAGGTTTTCGAAATGTGTACCGAAGAATATTGCGTATAAGTTGGAGGGAGCGAGTCGCCAATGAGGAAGTCCTAAACCGCATGTCAAAAGAAAAAGAAATTATAACAACAATAAAAACCAGAAAACTTAAATACTTTGGTCACGTTATGCGACATCCCGAACGCTACAACGTATTACACTTAACAATACAAGGCAAAATAGCGGGAAGAAGAGCTCTAGGTCGTAGAAGAACTTTGTGGCTAAAAAATTTAAGAGGCTGGTTCAATAAATCCACGACATCCCTGTTCCGAGCAGCAAGTAATAAAATAATAATAGCCAATATGATAGCCAACGTTTGTTAAAGGACACGGTACAAGAAGAAGAAGATATCAAAAACACAGTTTATGACCAATCTCGTCAACAACAAGAATCTTAGGATAAGAGTTAAGGCTACCAGCAAAGTAACAACTTATAAATACGAGGAAATCCATCAAGAAACTACAAGTAGTGCAGAAAGTTATAATTACAGCAATACTTAATTAGGAAAAGAACTAAACTTATTGATATAATAAAACGGGTAACAATGTTGAAGTGGAACTGGGCTGGCCATGTTGTCTACGTGAACAATAAAAAATGAACCAAAAAGATCTATAAATGGAGACCTTAGCAACATAAAATCAACAACATAAAACGTGTTACAACTAAGTAAATCCAAGAAACACAAAAACAAACTAAATGGAATTAATTGATAGAGTCTTATCTTTAACAGTGGACTAAAACGGTTAAAAATAACTATACTGGTTAGCACATTAACAAATCAGTAACTACGCATGACTACTCAATAAAAACCTGCGGACAAAAGACTGAGTCAAATCATTGCCATAAAAAAATTAGCTGTCTAAATGTAAAGAAAATGCTAAAAAATGATAAATTTATGTTGGCTTTTTAGGTATATAATTTACTTATTATCTAGATCTAGAATTCTCATGGTAATTCAAAATACCATTTTAAAAATGTAGACATTTTGCTTCTTAATTGTAGATGTATCTAAAATATTTATCATAATAAAGTAAAAATGTAAAACTAAAAAAAACGATTGCTTGAGTTAAAAAGTACCGCACATAACATACAATTTATAAAGTCTTTTATCCTTTAAAAAGCAACAATATAAGAAACCGGTAAAAATTAAAAAAGCAGATTTATAATGAATTAAATATTTATGACACTTGTTGTTTGTTTAATTGAATTGAATTTAAATTTTCTCTTGTTACACCAAGACTATAGCGTTCTTTTATCACCAGCAATAGTCGACAAGATCAACAATACCTAGAAACACTACCCCAGGTAGAGAGAATATCATCTTTACGACATCTCTTAAACAAAAAAAAACGGTTTAACATAACCCACTTTGTGCATGTGAATACTGCTACTACTAAAATATGAATGGATTTTTTTTTAAAAACGTTATAATAAGAAGATACAAGCAACGTCTCATATGTCAAGTTATTCTTAAAAAAAATAAATAATACGGTTTTTATTTACTAAAAACTGCACCTTTCCTCCAGATTACCTTAAGCAGACTAAAGCAAACTACATCCTGCATCAAAGTTAACATGGAACAATTATGTTTCACAAATTACCAAAAAAATAAAGTTTGCAACATTTGTGTCTTATACCAAATTTTAATATTTTAGATTAGTTTGATTTTTTACATTTGTATTCTTTTGAAGGCATTTGTTAAAAGTTGGCATTAATTTTCAACAGTTTTAACATCAGTAAATCTGTATTTATCATACTGAATTGATTTACATTATATAATTGAATGTTTCAATAAGTTATTACTAATGATCATACTATTCGTTGAATTTAAATTAAGGTTGTATAAGCGTATTTCAATACCTACAATAATATCAATTCAATATTAAATTCTGTATAACGACAATAACAATTTTAAACATTTTATCTTTTATATTAATATAAATCAAAACAAAAACAAAACAATATTATATTACATATTTTGTCTCTGACAAATAATTAATATAAAATAAAAACTCAATTTCATTTTCAATCCAATTGTGTATTATAAAAACAAGATTCGGGGCAAAATAAATTGTTCCGAAATTAAATAAACACCGCGATGTTATCATCGCCAAAACTATTTGTTTGAAGTATGATTTAAATGCAAATAAGTTACCAATCTACATAAATTTTGATTCGACGGAGGCATGAATTACATAGCAGACAGCACAATTATGCACCGAGAGAATGTAAATAGTCTACATTAGCTCCTTAGATATGTATTATATAACACAATTTTCTAATTCCAATTGAAGATCTCATTTCAGTTTCACCATATATGGAGTAGTGTATTTATTATATAAATGTGGCTTAAGGGAGGTTGTAGAAATGGTATTGTTTCAAAATGTTGATTGGAGAAGTTTTCACATGATTACAAACGAACGATGTGGCGCAGTGTAATATGTTTCTGTATTTTAATAGATTTGCTGGATGCTAGCTAGAAACAGGACTAATTTGATGAAGTTGGACCTTAACGTGTCGTTTGTTGTCCTCCTATCCTGTATGAGACTAAGTATATGTTAGGTAGTACAGATAAGAATATTGAGGTGTATTATCCATTCAGTTTTAATGGGACTATGCGATGTTCTAGTTTATTCAAATGAGTTAAAGTGGATAGATCAAAAGAATTATAACAAACAAAAATAAAAATTTGTTTATAAAAATACGAGAAAATGTATCATTATGTCGGTTATTAACCAGTAACAATAATTTAATTTAATTTAATTTTTTTTTTAAATTTTAATAAATTAAAGAAACGAGAGAAATATAAGGGTACAACCAAGAATGGCAAAAAAAGTTTTTAGAAAGAAAAGCAAGATTTTGAGTAGCAAGTTAGTAGATATAAACCTACAAAAAAAAAATAGATAAAAAATGCATAAAACGTATAAAAACATTTAAAAAATGTCTCTGAGAGAAGCATTGATATCTAATACTGCGTACACACGGTGTTGCGGTACGGCAGATTGTTGCAAGTGTGTACGCAGTATAAGATCCAAAATGAGAGTTGAAAAATAATGTATTGAGAAGAGATTGTTTATTGAAAGACGTGATTGAAGAAATGTTGAATAAAAATCCTTGTTACAATTCCGTATTAATTGTTGGCAAAAACGTTGATCTTAATGACAAAATCATTTGCAGGCAAACATTTAATTTATTAAATGTTTCAAAAAAATTAATAAAGTGGATTTTTTTTCTTCTGTACTAGGAATACTCGTTTGTCATCCTTTCATTCTGACTCTGTTATTGTTGTTGTAGTTATCTGGTCACCTCTTCTTTGGTCTTCCCGGAGGTTTTCTGCTGTATGTTTTTTTTTTCTTTTTTAATCTATTTGTTGACATTCTATATGTTGCACTCTTTTCGAATACTCTTATTTGTTTCCACAGCGTAAGTTAGTATTGGTCTTACAACTGTTTAATGCTGGACATACACGTAACTGCATAATTGACAATTAAACTTGCACAAACGTTTTTGTGCAATTATAATTTAGCGTTTTTGATTAAAACAACTTGTGCAAGTCATTTATTTTGGTCAAACACATCACACACTCGCTCAATTATAATTGCACAAACGGTTGTGCAGATTTAATTGTCAATTATGCAGTTACGTGTATGGCCAGCATTATATACTTTTATTTTGCTCTCAGTAGTCATATATATTTTCCTACAACCAGTTTATGGTCGGCTAATAACAGAGTGCGTACATCTCTTATATTTCTAAGAGTATTTTTCTATTTGTTATAATGTAGTCAATCATGGAGTTGCGTCTTCTAGTATCTGACCAAGTAATCTTGTGTAGTATGGACTGATCAAAGTACGTGTTGTTAATTCAAAAACTGTTCATTAAGCAAATTTCTATGAGACGTTCTCCATTTCCATTAAGTGTTTCTTTGTTAAATATTTGCTTCACTGCGCTTATTGTTGTTATGTGTTACTGTGTCTATAAAGTCTTGCAGGTTACCGTAAAAGGAGTCTTTCTCGTCCTTACTTTTGATGATATCTTGTGCATAAAAGGAGATAATATTGAGTATATCGTTATTTTATCTTTAACGTTAACATAATCATGCTTTCATTAACGTAGTTTATGTTTTTAGTGTTGTAATTTTTTATGTAGCAACAATCCTACACCTGCTAGGGCTCTTTTGTCTTTGCTTACCCCGCTGTATAAAAACATGATTTTTTTTGTCTCACTCAGAGCTCATACTTCATTTTTGTGGGACTCTAATTCTTGTATAGTTTCCTTATCTCTTTTGTTCCATGAAGCAATGTTTCACATGCCAAATCTTATAATCTTTGTTTTTTCCTGTTCCGAGGCTTATTTTGGGTTCCGTAAGCATGTGTTTTTTTATCTTGGGTAGGGTGCTGGCGTTGCCCTCAAACCCTTTTCATTTATCCGGACTGAGGACGGCAACATAGTTATTAAGCTACTCAATTCACCCAACAACTATGCAGGCGGAGTTGATTTATTTTTCTAACAGTTTTAATTAACTAAAAAAAGTTGCGCAAAAGTTTCAGTTTTTACTCTGATTATATAAATATAGTGTGCCAAAAAGTCTCTCTTTATGGTAACACTCTTTTATTATATACCAAAAATCCTCAAGATTGGGATTGAGTAAAAAATAAATTTAGGTTGTTTTTTTTTCTTATCAAAAAAAGAAGCTGTTCCACAAAAACTCTTAAAACTATACAAAAAGCAGCAAAACCACATATAGTTGTGAAAAGCCGAATTAAGATTTGTTTTGGATGTCATAGTCAATTTAAGTACAAACCTTAAAATCTATGTAGACAACTTAAATCAAACAAAAAAATAACATTCACACTATATACTATACAATTGAAGTTGTCAATTTTTGCTAAACAAATGTAATACATTAGCAGTGGAAAATAAAAGTACCGGAGGTAACTAAAGTTTGAAAACTTACAATAAATATATTCACCCAGACTTTAAAAGTAAATACTAAGCGTAGTAGCAAGTAGATAGCTTGGTAAAATAATATTAAAATTGAATAACACTGTACGTAATTTATCTAAACAAATCAACTGCAAAAACTTTTTGGTTTCTTAAATTTCCTAAACTGCCTGTCTTAAAACTGTACTGTACGGTACTGGGACCAGCAAAAACATTTTTCTTAAAACGTTTTTTTTAAGATTATCAACTGCCAACATTAACTGGATGTGAGATTGAAACAGAACTAGTACGGGGAAGTACTCCGCTTTAGGAGAGTGGGAAAGTTGCCCAAAATGTAGTTCACAAGCAGAAAACCCGGACAACTCATGGGATACATTGTTTATTAGTTTGTTAAACTTTGAAACAAAACAAGCCCAAGTAGTACTCGTATACTTAGATGCACAATACGTGCAAAACAATCAGCCAAAAATGAAAATTTCTCGCAAGAATTTTAGCTACTGTTTTGCCTTAAATTGGGATCCCTGGTCACAGAGAATTTTTTTAGACTTTCTTATTTCTAGAATATACCGTTTGCACAATCGGTTAATTATCGTTGTGGTAGTAGCTCGCTTAATTGGGTATAATTTTAGTTTGAAGAAAACGTCAAAAACCACAAAAATATAATAGACGCCACCCGTAGATAGAGGCAGAAGACCGAAAAAGTTCATTGAAACAAGTTCATTAAGATTGAACGGAATAATTGGCTCAAATTAACTTATGCTTTTAAGTTCTACTTTCTTTAACATGTTTTTTTTTTTAATTTATTTACAAAATGTTATATTGTTGTAGTTCATATACTACTCTGTTCTTTAATATCATAAAAATATATTTTGATTTATTATAAAGCTGAGCACGTTTGTAGACCAGTAGTTATTGCATTTTTTTTTTCAAACTAAAATTTCATATATTTTGTTTTTTATGATGTCGTTATCATTTATAAAATATTTATTAATTAATTTTAGTATATTTTGTATCAAAATATATGGTCTTTGTTTAATCAACTCTACATAGATGCTTTTTTCCTGTTCCTGGAGATTTATTATTTTTTGTAATTTTGATTGTGTAATTGGATATATTTGGTCTACATCGCAGCCTTTGGTTTTATATTTTCAACAAATGTGGGCATTTTTTTAATTATATTTTTTATAGTGGCTTTCTCATTATTTTGTTTTATGTTACATTAGTGTTAAATGACTTTAATCGCAGTACAACAGTCAGGAATATATAAAATATATTCTACATTTAATTTTCAAATTTCTTTTTAAATTCTTTTTCATGTCATTACCATCAGCTAAATATCCCGAAATAATTAGTTTATTTGTTCATTCTCACAATGCTATTAACCATAGCCATTAAATAAAGTCATTAGTCAGTTAGTATAAATAGTCAATACACTCTTTAAAATATTCACTTTGAATTGTGGTGGTGAACGATGTTGACGAAGTAAGTTACAAATCAATTATTAAGTATAAATAAATAAAGCCATACTGATGAGAGGTAAACCTCAAAACGCGTTTATGGATGTTTTTAGTTTAGGATAATTTTTTCATAAATTTGATTTTTTAAGTCAGGAATAGATTTTCTACTGCAAGAACACTCCAAATTCATTTATTGAATGCAACAGATACTCAAGTATTCACTCAAACAGTAAGAAGAAAGTTCCATGCGGTAAATGTAAAGTCAAAATATTCTAAAAAATGTCCATTGTTGACCAGAGCTCACAAAAAAAGAGAGATAGAGTGGGCACACCAACATGCAAATTGGAGTGTTAACGAGACCAGGGTGCGCCTTCATAGCTCCGATGAAAGAGTGAAAGTTTGGAGAAGCAGAGGAGAACGCTAAATTGAGTACTAAGTGACTTACCATCAAGCTTATGGAGGCGGTTCAATTACCGTTTGGGGATGTATTTCTGCGACTCGTCGCGTCGTACTGAATTGGTTATGTTTGGAAATGCTACAATGGATAGTGTCAAGTATCTGAATGAGGTATTAGAACCTGTAGTGTTGCCATTTGCCAATGAAATAAGCGATGGTTTCGTGTTTGTTGATGATAATGCGCGTTCTCATAGAACAAAGCAAATCAATACATGTTTTGAAAAGAACAATATTAAGCACGTGGATTGGCTTGCAAACTCTCCAGATCTTAATCCCATAAAGAAGTGGATCCAAACAATCACCATCAGCTCCAAACTGCCGTTTTAGAAGAATGGCTAAGTATTCCTCAGCATTACATTTGGAATTTGATTTCAGCATGCCAAGACGTTGCCAAGAGGTCATAAGAGCTAGAGGAGATCCCACGCATTATTATCATTTCTTTCCAGAGCAAGCTTTTCTGTAATACTAAAATAAAGATTTTGTTATTTTTCTATTAAAACATTTGAAATTTGTTATTTAAGTTTTATTTTTTTAATTTTTTGCTCAAAAAGTGTTTCCAGAACTATATACTATCAATTAAGCAAAAAAACGTTTCTCAAAAAGTAGTCATTTGTTTTTTATATACGTTCTTGTAAGTGTACCAGTTCAAATGTTGAGCAGTGTATATTTGCTCTTACATACTCTCCTACATACTGTTACATCTATTGTATATGTTTGATTATTGTTGCTAAATTATATATTCTATTATGATATGATGCTTATTTTTTCTTGGTTAACATTATTTTTCTTTTGCTTAATATTTATTTAAAGTTTTGACAAATCTTTAGTTATTATAATAGAGCATTGTTCTATAATTGTCATTTTTTACAGTTTATCTTGAGATCTAATGTTGATATCTTATCACTTATTTCCAGCTTGTGATGAAAGTAGATATGCTTTTTTTTATTTCTTTAAATACTTTTTGTTGTTGATATTGTTTCATAAAATTAAGGTCACTTTTTTAAGCAGTTTTTGAATTCTATCTATACTCCAAAGCTGTTTGAATTTTTAACGTTCTTAGTTTTTTTAGGAAAGTGAAGTGTCTATCATACCAACAATAATAACCAGAATATTTATTATAATTGATGGTTGTGACCTCTACTATGTGATAATTCATGTTTATGAAAAAATATAACAATTTACTATGTTTTACGAATACATTAGTAGTACAGCTCTACAAGAGCCTTTTACAGATAAAATAAGTTATATGCTGATTGTCTTTAATTTTATACCTTGGTCTTCTTGTGCCATTAGAATTGTGATTACTCTATAACTCATTGAATTGACGGCATACAATACATTCTATGGTTATAGAAATGGTTTGACTTGCTGGGAATTGTGAGATCTGTAAATGTTGATTTCCTAAAATTTTAAATTTAAGTTTATTATTTTCTTTAGATAGTGTAAGATCTAAAAAGTTAATTGCTTTATTCAATTTGAAGTCTACTGTAAATTGAATCTTGGGATGAATGCTGTTTACAAAATGGAAAAAATTGGAAAGTTGCCTTTGTGTGTTTTTGAAGCAAGCCTAGATATTATCTACATATCTATATCAAAAATAAATGTGTAATTCAACCAGCCGAGATGATAGTATTTTCTCTTCCAAATGTGTCATAAAAAAATCGGCTAGAAGAGGGCTAAGCGGTAAATTCATTGGCAGTCCAGCGTTTTTGTTTGTAGAATTCTCCGTTAAATTGAAAATAATTTTGATTAATACAACTCCATCTGTGTAGTGACATCAATAGCAGATTTGTCCAGTATATTCTTTATAATATTAAGGCATTCTTGCAGAGGTATATTAGAAAACATACTGCAAACGTCAAATGAGACTAGTTTGCAACCATTTAGTATGTTTTTGTCTTTAAGCAGTTGGACTAGTTCTGCTGAGTTTTTTACGCGCTGAGGTGCTTGGAATTGAGTAAAATTACAAAAGAGTAAGTTCAATTTAACTAAAAATTTACTATTTGAACAATTAATATACTATACTACTGGTACAATGAGTAAATCCTTTATATGTGTTTTGACCAAACCGGATTTATTTGAATTAGTTTGATATTTAGTCTTGAACAAACTCTCTGCTTCATCTAAAAATTGATTAAGTTTTTGATGAAAAGTACTTTTTAAAGTACTTCTAGTTCTTTGAAGTTGATGAAATTATTGATTTTTTCCAATCCTGCTATATGGCGCAGAAAGCTGGACTTTAACTCAAGAAACCACCAAAAGGATCAGAAACTTTTGAGATGTGGGTATATCGCCAAATATTACGCATACCATGAGTGGATAAAGTGACTAACATCAAAGTGCTTTGAAGAATAAACAAGTTCACAGAAGTCCTTTTTACCATAAAAAACGTAAGCTGAAATACCTAAAACATATCACAAGAAACAAAAAGTACGGATTACTTCAACTAATAATCCAAGGAAAAATTTAATAAAAACGCAGCGTGGGAAAAAGACGTATATCCTGGCTGCGTGACTTCAGGAAGTAGTTTAGAAAGTCATTGGCAGACCTATTCCGCTCAGCTATCTCAAAAGTAAAAATAGCCACAATTATCAGCAACCTCCCACGAAAAAGCTGATTGAAAAAAAAGAAGAAAATCTTTTGGAGAGCTGCTTCTGGTTTGATTATCATAAGTTTTTTAGAGTTATAAGTATTGATTGGCGTAGTTTTGGCCTTTTGACAGTATCTCTAGTTTTTTTTAACAAATTCTGTTTGGAACAAGTTTACCATTTGCAGCTTAAACTGTAGGTAATTGTGGCATTGGATTTTTCATTTGCGGTGTGAAACAATAAAAACAATCATATACACACTACATACATTACAACAAACATGTTTTAAAATATCATCATTGTTAATAATTAATAAGAAGTTTAACAGTATATATTTGTCTTCTTTTCAAGTACATATTCAAAGGCAGTTTGTGTGGTAGTCGGCGCAAAAGGGTTATGCCCTTTTGCGCCGACTTTTTTTTTGCCGCCCGTGCCAGGTTTTAAGGAATAAATAGAGTTAATATGGCCTATTGAGGGTCTTTAAAGGTTCTTAATATTTTTTTTAGCTTTCTAAATTTAAATTTTATTCTGGGACATATTGTCCCACATATTGGGACATATATGTCTTAACAGACTTAGAATACGTTCAGGAGTAACAATAAGTTCATTAAAAAAAAGTATCTTACAAACTAAAATATCTTATATATGGAACGGAGTGAAACAACTTTTGCACAATAGTACACAATGTCTTTGTGCAAAATTTTTTTTTCTGCAGCGAACATCGGTGGCATCTTTTACGAGATGTTCATTCTACCGGCAGATGATCGCCGACATTTAAAAGGTGTCTTGATGTAGCAAAAGGTCGGTCTAACCCTCTCTTTCTAATCACTTTAGCGTTTTCTCTTTCTTTTCCGATCATTTCCTCCGCCAAATCGATCAGAAATGTGAGTGTAGATTTTTTTTATGGTGAATTTCTTTGTAAAGTCATGAGTAGCTTGTAATACACCTTACGTCACTATTTTCCGGATCTACGATCAAAATCGTATAGAGTTGTAAGCTGATCGGACAAATCAACTCCCCCCATAAATTTGTTGTAATCAGCAACAGCTTGATGACATTCTAGGGCAACTTTTTTGCCATTTTTCAATTTACGGTTTACTAAAGAAACATCGTTTTTATGGCAACTGCTGAGAACTACAACTTTCTTTGTATCTTGCCAAAAACAAGCCAATATTCCAGATTCAGTATCAATAACTTTGCTATCTCCTCGGGCCAACTTTTTACTATGATTTGGCATATTTTTTCTATTTCTCATGCAAGTGCCCGTAGCTGCAAATAGCAGATTATAAAGCAACTTTACTGAAGTAAAAAATCTGTCAAAACAAACAAACACGTCTTCATTACGCGGTATAAATCCCTCGAGTTTGTTCACTACCCGTTCTCCTAGCGTAGATTCTTGAGTATATGTAGCATCCTTACCGGCATATATATCAAAGTTGTAGACAAATCCTGATTTTGAATCACAAAGTTTCCAAATTTTTATTCCCCGTTTTATGAGCAGGTATTGTTTTAGCGATGACCTGCCCTTAAACTTTACCATGGATTTGTCTATACTCATATGCGAGCACAAACTTCGGGCAGATTGAAACCTTTGCTTCAAGCACTTTACCAACTCGTCAACATAGTAAGTCTTGCTGGGGTTTTCTGGCTTTTTGGGATTAACAAAGTACATTTTAAAAAGCAAATATGTACAACGATTACGGCTTATTGCATCTTTGATACAATTATTTCCTAGGCTCTTCTTATTTGACCAATAATTATGAAATGATGGTAAGCAATTGTAGCTCATTACCAACATACACCCTGTTACTATCATAATCTCAGACGCATCCGTTGCAACACATTGTCTCCGATTTTTTGCATTTTCAATGTTGATTCGTTTATTTGTATTTTCAGCAATGTACAAAAATAAACTTTTCGGAAATACTTGCAAAAAGCAATCAAGTTTGGATGAACTCATATTTAGCTTCGCCAATACAATTGCATTCCTAACTTGAGCCATAGTTTTTTTGGGTTGAAAACTTTTGATTTTGTCAATATCATACCAGTGTACCACATCATTGATATTTTTGTTATTTGGTTGGGGTTTTTCATCCAAATCGGATGTTGATTTTCATCATAATTGTTGTCTATTTTTGATGGTTTTGCTGGAATTTCTTCTTCAGAAGGCCCAACATCTGAATCCGAGTCATCACTACAATGAAATGGATTCTCATCTTTGTTAAAAATTTTGTTAATTTCTTCTTTCAACTCTTTTTGGTTAAGATATTTTTGACCCATTCTGTAGAAAAATATGAATCAACGTTCTATTTATAAGCAAAAATCATCAAAAACAAACATTTTTCAGGCAGATATTCTGCAAAGTCTCTAGTGCTTACGTTTTAGTTTTACAGAATTTGGTACAATTTTGCCCGCGTTGTAACCTAACACAACCTGCTGCCACCAAGAATCATGTCACACTGCACTGCTCTGCACAAAACAAGTACAAATTGTACCGAACATTCTCGAATATACACGACGACAACGTGAATACTGGTATGACATTGATTTATTGTAAATTGACGTACCTATTAATCCACCAGAATTTTCAAAAGTCGTCTAGGACATATACGTACCAACAGGCGCGAAAGAGATAAATGTAAGCCCGGATAGCATCAGTCACTTTGGTCTTTTTTTTAATCCAGGCATTTTTTTTTTGGTCTCGTAGGGTAATATGAAGCATTTGTTGTTTCATGGCTCTTTGTGTCGTTGCTATTTTGTCTAAGTTTTTTGAGTTAGCGTCCATGTCTGCAAACCTTAGGTTAGTACTGGCAATACACATTGATTAAAGACCTTCTTCTTTGGATGTTGTGATATATTTTTGTTCTTGAGAACGTAGCTTAATTGGCTAAATGCTGCCCAACCAAGTCTTGTTCTTCGTATTACCTTTGTTTCTTGATTTTGTTTGTAGGCTCAATAGTTTGATTTAGATATGGGTAATTTCAATACTTTTTAACTAATTTAAAAAAGTCGACCCTTTTGATTTTGCTCAAATTTGAGGGATTAAAATATGAATGAAAAAAATAAGATTTTCAAAATTTTAGACTTTAGAATATTGCTTGTTCGAAATGATACACATATGAAAGTCAGAAATTTTAAAATAAAACATTTTTTTAGCTTCCTTATTACATGTACTTTAAAACCCATAATCGTATGTTCAATGTTAGGTCAGTCATATATCAAGCTTCAAACATTAGTCCAAAAAAAAAACGTAAATTTAGCAAAATTGCAAAATTTTGCTTTCTTTAAATCGTTCTAACTTTGTCAAACCTTAACAAAATTTGATCCACAAAGTCTATATTTTTTCGTGTTCAATCTTTTTTTAAAGTGATCATACGAAATTTATAGAATCAATACGTATATATCACTATTTTGATGCAGGAAGTTGCACATGTAATTTTCAGGTTCCGTAAAAGCGCTGTCACTTTATGTCAATTTTAGTCAAAATTTCAGTAAATACTCTTCAAACTACAAGAAAAAGGGTTATTTATATAAGAAATTGCATATTGGGGATTATCAAAATGTTTTTAATAAAAGTCTAATAGATTAGAAATTTTTTTATCTAACTTTTGAGTAACTCTTCTTATAAATCAGCATTTAAACAAAGATAGTAAGATTAAAATTGGCAGTAGTTGCCTATTAAAAACCACACAATGTGTTAACTAAAAATCTTTCTTGGTAAGCTCGTTTCCTAACTGCGTACAGATTTCCTAATGACCAAATATGCTCATTATGTGTATTGTTAATTCTATCTCTCGTAGATCATAGCTCCACAATATTGAACTAAAAAAATTACGTTGAGTACGAGCTGCCAATACAAACATTGCAATGGTTGACCAAATGAAGTGACCACGCCCGAAATGATGAAATAAATCCAGAAAATGGTATTGGATGACCGTCGACTGAAAATACGATAGCTAGCAGATATGATACCCATCGGGCGATGGGTAGCAGCAGGCGTCTGTACTGGGTTAAAGCGGAGAGGAAAATCCTTGGTACGGCTTAAGACTAGACAATCACAAGCGGCGACGAAATAATTGTCCAACTGGTAGTGATACTGCTATTGAGGAAGGCAACGGGAAACCACCTCAATTATTTTCCCCAGAAAATTCATCAAACATGTCTACACAACCAAATGCAACGGCCCTCAGTCCCCGGCAAATCTTAAATGGTCAGAAGGTGCTAAGAATCTCCGGAAGAATCATTATGAAAATAGCAACATGGAACACTAGAAGTAAGTATGCGGCGGGAAAGATAGAAAATACCATTAGAGAAATGAAAAGAATGAATATTGAAATGCTTAGAATACGCGAAATGAGGTGGATTGGCTCCGGAGAGTGTACCTTAGATTGCTATCAAGTCTACTATGCCGGCAACGACAACCCAAATTATTATAATGGAGTCGCTATAATAATAACTAAGGAAGTATCTAGAGCAGTTAAAACTTTTATACCAATATCTGATCGAGTAATTATACTACAATTACCGGCCCAACCAGTGAATATAAACATAATTCAAGTATATGCTCCCACAAATACCAGTACAGATCAGGAAATTGAGGAATTTTATGTACAAGTCACGAATACCTTAAAACTTACTAAGAACTTCGAGTTAACAATGATACTAGGCGACTTTAACGACAAGGTTGGTAAAGGTGTTTGTAGAGATATTGTTGGTAACTACGGGCTAGGAACACGAAACGACCGTCATAACAAATACGTTTTTCAAATTACCACCAAGAAGACTCTATACGTGGAAATCTAATGCCGATAACTCAAACAGATTGGTACGTAATCAAATTGATTATGTATTAATCAAGAAACGGTTTACAAACTGCATACATCTGCAAAAACTTACCCCGGAAGCGACATAGGTTCTGATCATAACCCAGTAGTAATTTCTGCACGGCTTAGACTTAAGAAATGTAACGTCCGACGTCTGCAGAAGAAAATAGATACCTCACGATTATCAGACATAAATATCAAAGCAAATACAAGAACAGAACTATATACAACATAGAAGATAGAGATAGAAAGCTTGAATAGTAAATACAACACACTCGGCATGCACAAGAAAGTAAATGAAGCTGCCGGCCTCAGCAAACCCAGGAAATATGCAATGCTGCTCGACAATCAAGGAAAAGTTATTTTAGACCTAGAAAAGAAGCTAGCGAAAAGGAAGAACTATATCCAAGAACTTTTTCAAGATTAAAGAGTGGATCATCCGGCAGAATACGATGTGACAGAAGGGACCGCAATAACAAGAACCAAAGTAATACATGCAATAAAAATGTCCAAAGAAGGTAAAACACCAGAGCCAGATAACATATCATCAGAAATGTTAAAACTCATTGAAGAAGATCGAGCTTTAAACGTACTTGTAGACTTCTTTAATACCATTTATGCAACCGGAAACATTTCTAAGGACTGGTTAACCTCCGTTTTTGTAACACTGCCAAAGAAAGCAGCTGCTAAAAAATGTGGTGACTATAGAACTATCAGCCTTATGAGCCACGTCTTAAAGATCATCCAAGCAAGAATATATCGTAAAAGTGAAGCTTGCCTAAGTGATACTCAATTTAGGTTTTGCGATGGGATGGGAACACGTGATATCCAGGTACTAATTCAAAGTTGACAAGACGTGTCTGTAGACGTGTACGCGTGCTCAATAGATTATCAAAAAGCGTTTGACCGTGTAAAACATAGCAAGCTCATAGCAATCCTGCAAGAACTAGGTTTAGATGGCATAGACATTCGTATCATTAAAAAACTTTATTGGCACCAATCCGCATCCGTAAGAGTAGATAACAACAATACAGATGAAGTAGAAATCCAAAGAGGGGTTAGACAAGGGTGCGTGTTATCACCACTTTTATTCAACATATACTCCGAACGAATATTTGCCGAAGCCTTGGATGGAAAATCTGAAGGTATCTTACTAAGGAAGTGGTGAATAACTTACGGTACGCAAATGATATCTTCAAGAATTGCTAAATTGTGTCGTGACTAATAGTGAACAAGCAGGCCTAGAACTAAACATAAACAAGACCAAAGTCATCGTAGTCAGTAAAGAGCGCAATGTGGTGACAAACATAAAAGTAGAAAACCAGCAAATTGAACAAGTCGCCCTATTCAAATATCTAGGATGCTCCCTAAATTAGCAATGGGACCAATTGAAAGAAATTAGATCCCGAATAGAACAAGCTTGCACGGCCTTCAATAAAATAAAGCAAGTTATGTGCCACAGGGATCTTAATCTCAATCTGCAAGTTTGGTTGCTACGTTGTTATGTTTTCTCTATATTAATGTATGGCGCAGAAACCTGGACGCTCATAGATGCTATGTGCAAAAAGTTAGAAGCATTTGAGATGTGGTCATATAGAAAGATGCTACGTATAGTGTGGACAGATAGAATATCTAATGCCCAAGTTCTTGCTCGCCTCAATAAGGACACAAAAATTCTATATCTTCTAAAAAACGCAAGCTTGAGTATCTTGGCCATATCATGCAAGGCTCAAAATATAGATTACTGCAAAATATAATGCAAGAAAAGATAGCTGGTAGGCGAGGGCCAGGTCTCAGAAAGACGTCCTAGTTGAAAAACCTACGACAGTGGTTTGGGGTCAGCACTACAACTCATTTACGTAGAGCTGTCAACAAGACCCAAATAATGTTGATGATCGGCAACGTTCGTGAAGGACAATGCACGTAAAGAAGAAGAAGTCATTGTTATTTGTGAACTCAGTGAACTGCTACTAACAATCACAAAATACCGAGCCCAAATTAATCACATCCAAACCAAGAAATAAAAAAATGATATTCAATTATATGAAACAAGTTCATTAAGAGATCAACTTAAACCGCAAAAAAAAATTTAAAAAAAAAATTGCGAAATAAAGTATTTTGACATTGTAGTAACTATTTAAATATAATCTTGCAGTTAATGAATGTTAGAGATCAAAGCTGACAAAAAATTAATAATATTATTAGAAAGTAATTAAAAATTAAAGAAAAAAATGTTAGTGCAAAAAACATTTTTTTCTTTAATTTTTAAAATCTCAAAAATAAATAAAAAGTAAAAAAACGTTAAATTTTCAATTGCAAATGTAGAATTAGGATTACAGACATAGATAATGCTGATAACCAAAATATTATATGTAACTTCTACTGAGAATGATAAACCCAAACTGACTCTTTATGGGAAAAGAATTTACCATCTGTATGAAAAGTTGTATTTCATATATTTATTCCAATTTGGGTAGTCGACGATTCCATATTACAGCTGTACAGGCGGTAAATATTATTATATAACTTATAACTTATTTACTTGCCAATGATAATAAGTATAATTGTTAGCTTAAACATTATTTTTACTTACGTGACCCTATCATATAAAATAATAATAAAACTTTTTAAATAAACTAAAACAATACATTTCAAAAATACTACAAAAAAATTTACCAACCAAATTATTAATAATTACCTGCAAAAGTAATTATTTGACTGATATTAATTCCAATGTAGTTTGTATTAATAATATTTGTTCATCGTTAATACTAACCGCATTTATTGCATATTTGCCAATAGCTCCCGTGCTCTTTAGTTTTCAAATTCAATGTTATAACGTTTAATTGTGTTTTTATAAATACTAAGCTTGTAATTGCATTTAGTCATTACATGTACATAAATAAACAGAAATAATTTTTTTAAATTAATATTCGAAAACATTTAAATATTCTTTGACTGAAACGAAAAGTGCTCTAATAAAAATGAATTAAAGTACTAATGGCATTATGAATATTTAACTAACTCAATTCCTGCAACATTAACTCATAAATGTCACAGTAAGTCTTTTTCCACGTAAAGTATGAACAGATTGAAAATACCATGTTAAAAAAATAGCTCTGATTACGGTTAATCAAGTCGGAAAATTATATATCAGCAGCACGACATTTTTCACGTTCATTTGCTGAATTAGTTAATGACACACATCAAATGGATTATTAGATAGCGTATCGAGACTACTCTCTAATTTAAAATGGTTAAGCAATTGTAAGCACAAGATTTATTCATATTTTATAAATGCAAATTATTTGTGGTGAATATATCGATTATTCCAGCGTGTTATTGCATTAAATCAAAGATGTTTTTATCTATTTTAGTTATAAGTGTTTAAGTGAGCATTTTACTGAAGAAGTAGTTTGAAAAGACCAAAAGTAAAAGAAATGAGTTATAGGATCAGCCACTCGCTTAATCGTAGAGCGATACGTATAGGGATCGTCCTTTTAGCACTAAAAAAAGAATGGCCAACGAAAAAGTTGGGGAAAGGTAATAAAGGTAAAAAAAAGATTTATTTAAAAATTCCCAAACTGTACAGTGAATACAATCAAATCAATTAAAAATAAACTAATTAATATTTTTACTTTATAATGTGGGAGGTAGCTAGAGATAATGATAATACAAGTACATTAATAATAATTAAAAATCTTATTAAATCTGATAATTTCAGACACCACAATGAAAACGCTACAAAATTATTTTTGAATGAAATGAATTAATAATTTATTCAAACTCAATCTAACGATCACAACAACATCTTCAAATTTCAACAAGTAAAACAACATTTGTTGAAACTATTACATTGAAGACGAGATTTGAGCATCAACATTTATACTCGAGGAAAATGAGTATTATTGCGTACTAGTTGTACAATATACTATTAAAGTGTTGTAATCACGTAATTAATGTTTTAATTTAGTAATAAGATTGCAAATATTAATTAATTAGAGAATCTACAAAGAAATATTATAAAGTAAAGAAACTGCATTAAGACATCAAATTGATTTGAACACGATGTACTTATTAAAATAAAAACATGATTACGTTTTACACTTATATTTTTAACGTTACTACATTAATCAATTTCATGATTTACAAACAGTTTTATAATCCTTTTAGTATCAAATAAAAAATAACAAGTTAACAACTAGTTTTTCCAAACGTTGTAAACTTTGATATATTGCTCCCAATTTCAACGGTTCAACCCTCTGGTTGTTCCAGACAGAAAAATTGCATTCCTTGAAACTATCACGTACGTAGAGTCCATACATTGTATCCATTATTTTATTTTTGTTCGGTTGTTTTTCTTTAAGACAAGTTTAGTGTAACTTTGAATCGGCTATCTATACAGCAGCTCCATTAATTCACATTCGTCTTCTCCGGGGAATTTTCATACAAAAGAATTATTTCATAGCATTGAGAATCGCCTTTGAGTAATTTATTGGATTGTTTGAAGGATTGATTATTTATCCATCTTCTGTCAATGACAGATTGATTGTAATGAGAGATGGATTATTTGTTGACAACTATATAAAGTATTATGTTTTTCAATAATGTAGAATAATAATACTTTTGAATATTTTAGATTTCAATTAACATTTCAAATGGTAAGATTTAATTAAATCAAATCATTATTATTGCTTGTTTTGAATTTATTTCTATTTTACATTAATTATAGTGCGTCAATGTTTGTTGCATGTATGTAATTATTTTAATAACCGCTTGGTGTAATAAGTACCCAACATAGACTATTATCTGTTACTAAACACTTAAAATTAATTTAATAAGCTTCAAGCACACAATTCTTTAGTTTTTAATGATTATATCCATTGTTGTAATATAATATTATATTACATTTATGTACATAGGTTGACCATCTGCAAACCCCCCGTTTATTGCATTACGTGCCGCAACAACTAATGCATTTTATAATGCGTAATAAACATTCCAAAGGGTACGTCCGTAATATGTTTATTACTTAAATAAGGGTTCCTTTGGAATTGTTACTTACCCAATTTGAGTGTCTGCAATAAATGAGCAGACTATGCGCACAACGGCACAACCCCTCCATATTTTAAGTTTACCATTTAAGTTAAGAATGTATTTTTAGTTAGTAATAGTTTAGACATAGAGCTAGGATGTTAAGTATTAAATATACGAGATATTAAACCTATGCCCGTTTAAATTAATTTACCCACGTTTGATTCCAAGTGGAAACACTTAAACCCCGGAATCACAACATAAATTGGTGGCAGCGGTGTTTTCGAACACTACCAAATTAGTTTAGCGTTAGCTAAAGTAGACTATTGAGCGTTAGCCGTCTACAAAAACAACATCAAATAAGAAGAGGATAAGTGCCAATTCAGAGTCAATCGAAAAGAAACAGAAGCCATTTGAATTACTCAGAACCACATCGATTCCAGATTCCAAATCAATTTTCGTTGGAGAACAATGATGTTAATGTAAGTTTGTTTTTATAATTTTTCTGTTTGCGCGGTTCAGGGTGTTGTTGAGACTGAGATGTTTGTGAATAGTTCGATAGATAGATTAATTACAAACGAATAGATAATTGTGCATGATATTAAGAAATAATAAAATCATAATGCCTCCCCCAGCTGAAAATAACAGTACACAACAAAGCGGCGTATTTAGTGCCGATAAATTAATAGATTTGGCAAGTGATTTTATTAAACCATTCAATGGAGACAATAACGAATTAAAATCTTTTATATACTCGGGAACCGAAGCCTTTAGCTTATTAAATGATGATTTTTCCAAAAAGATCTTACTTATTAAAATTTTATTAACTAAACTCGATGGTAGAGCTAAAATCGAAGCGCAGAATCGGAAATTTGATAATTGGAGTGAGCTAAAGAGTTTTTTTTTAAATAAGTTTGGTGAAAAGAAAAGTAAGGCGTTTTGGCAAACACAATTTTATAGTTGTGCACAGAAAAAAGATGAAACTGTAGCACAGTATAAAAATAGGCTGTATGAATGCATACAAAAGATACAGGATTGTAATTTCGATCTGTATAAAGAAAACGAGTTAGAAATAGTACACGCAGGAATTTTAAGGGAAGCGGTTATAAATTTTATGAGGGGTCTAAATGAGCCATTTCGCACTATTGTTAGGCAAAAAGAACCAAAAACTTTAGACGAAGCGGCAACGTTAGCCGAAAAAGAAGAAAAACAATATAGTGAAGATCGACATATGCCATCTTCCTATATTAATTCAAAAGTGTCAATAAAATGTACTTTTTGCGGAAAAGATAATCACACGGAAAGTAATTGCTGGAAACAAGCAAATCAAGTGAAATTTTTTCCACAAAGAGATCAAAATAGTCGAGGAAAATATTGCAATTATTGTAATAAAACGAACCATTTTGAGTATGAGTGTCGTTTAAAAATGAGTCATCGGAATAATACAAATCGTCAAAATCGAACGGATTTTAATAATAAACAGAGTAGGTTTAACAGTAATGATACATTTTCGGAAAATAGATATAAAAATAATGGAAATAGGGAAGTAACTAATCAATTAGTTTATAACCGGGAAAATCCTAATCAAACTACGGTAGCTGATTTAAAAATGAATTGTAGGACAGTGCAATTAAAAGTTGTAGATGGAGAAAATTGTACTTTTAATAAATTATACCAGTCAATAGTAACTAACTGTAGTAGTACTATTCATAATGACACAAGGTTTTTATTAGATACTGGCGCGGATATTTCATTAATTAAATTAAACGTCTTAAAAGATGAGGTAATAGTATATAATAATGGGATATCTATAGCGGGAATTTCTGATTCCATTCGTACGTTAGGAACATGTGAAATGATAGTTGACGTGGGCAAAGAAGTAGTAAAGCACATATTTCACGTTGCGCCAAATCATATTAATGTGAAATATGACGGAATAATAGGAGCCGACTTTATGAGAGATCATAAAGCAATTTTAAATTTTAACAAAAACATTTTTGTTATTGGAGAAAATCAGCTAGATATGTTAGAGAACGGGAAAAATTCAGTAAAAATTCCAGCTCGTTGTGAAATAGCAATTAATGTAATTTGCAAAAATAGTAACAACTCTGAATTTGAGGGAATATGTGAGTCAAAACAGATAGGGGATTCAATATTTATAGGCAGTTGTTTAACAAACATAAAAAATAACCAGGCAATAGTTAGTGTATTAAATATATCTGAACAAGATATTATTATAGAAGTTCCGACGGTAAATTTTATACCAGCAAATGACAAAAGCAGAAATGTATTAAATGTTGCAGTCAATAACCAACGCATACACAAAATAACAAATCTAATAGAAACTGAACATTTGAATTCAGATGAAAAGCAGTCAATATTAGATATTTGCGAAGATTTTAGCGATCTTTTTTTGCTAGAGGGTGATAGATTAACTTATACGCCGTCTTTAACGCACGAAATTATTTTAGAGCCAAATACAACACCAATAAATAAAAAACCATATAGATTGCCTTATGCCCAAAAAGACGTAATTAAAAAAGAAACATCCAAACTATTGAAAGATGGCACTATTGTCCCTAGCAATAGTGCATGGAATTCACCATTGTTAATAGTACCAAAAAAGGATGCTCCTACTGGTGAAAAAAAGTGGAGAGTTGTGGTCGATTATAGACACATTAACGAGAAAACAGTTGGAGATGCGTACCCGATACCAAATATTACTGATATTTTGGATCAATTAGGAAATTCAAAATATTTTTCCACTTTGGATCTATCTAGTGGGTTTCACCAGATTCCCATTGATGTCAATTCTAGACAAATTACTGCTTTTAGCACACCTCTTGGTCATTATGAGTTTACTCGTCTGCCAATGGGTTTAAAAACAGCGCCATCCACTTTCCAGCGGCTAATGAATTCCGTATTAAGCGGAATTCAAGGAATAAAATGTTTTGTGTACTTAGATGACATTGTCATCTACGGAAACACACTACAAAACCACAACATTAAATTGGTTGAAATATTCTCCCGTCTTCGTAAAAACAACTTAAAGCTTCAACCAAATAAATGTAAGTTTCTACGTAAAGAAGTTTGTTATTTAGGTCATCTGATAACGGAAAACGGAATTAAACCAAATCCACAAAAAACGGACGCAGTAAGAAACTTTCCAGTTCCTAAAAATGCTAAAGAAGTAAAATCTTTTTTGGGTTTAGCATCTTATTATAGAAAATTTATTGAAAATTTTTCAAAAATAGCGTTACCCATGAACAACTTACTAAAAAAAAATGTTAAATTTTTATGGACAGATTCCTGTTCAACAGCTTTTGAAACACTAAAAAATTGTTTAATTTCCACACCCCTTCTTCAATACCCAGACTTTGAAAAAGATTTTATTGTTACTACTGATGCGTCAAATAAAGCGCTTGGTTGTATTTTAAGTCAAGGAAACATTGGTAGCGACTTACCCATTGCTTATGCAAGCAGATCACTGAACTCGGCAGAAATTAACTACTCCACAACCGAAAAAGAACTTCTTGCAATTGTTTGGGCTACTAAACATTTTAGACCATATATTTTTGGTCGAAAATTTACGATTGTAACCGATCACAAGCCATTAGTTCACCTAAAAGCTTTGGCAGATCCAGGATCAAGACTAACCAATATGAGAATAAAATTAGAATGTTTTGACTTTAAGGTTGTATATAAAAGTGGTAACAGAAACACTAATGCCGATTCTCTTAGCAGAATAGAATTGCCAAACAATAATTGCATTCTCTTGCTAAATACGCAAGATAACGCAAATATTAATAATACAACTTTAAGCTATAAATTATACAAAGAGTATATTTTGAATCATGTAGTCATTAACAACAAAGTGAGAGAAGTAAACGACGATATTAAGAATTCTGACAAAAATTGTGCAATATTTCTTGCTGTTGCTGCTGATTTAAAAATAACTAATGAAGTTAACAAATATTACAACGATAATCATGACTTATTAAGCACGATAGAGAATAACAATATAGAATTGAAACAAATTTTTAACTTTGAAATAGAAAATAGAATTATTTGTGTAACAAAAACTAAATTATCATTTATAGATTGTAATAAAAAGAAAGATGTCTTTGAAATAGTATCATCCCTAAAACAATTTTGTGAACAACACAACATTAGAAAAATTGCATTTGTCAAAGAAGGCCTTAGTGACGGCATTAAATGGTGTGATATAAGAAGTATATTGCGATATATTTTTAAGGACTCAGCTATTGACGTACTAATATATAACACACAAAGTTGCATTCCAGAAGAAATGAAAGCTGAAATTATTAGAGAATTTCATGATAATCCAATTGGAGGTCATCAAGGCGTAAGTCGTACGTATAAACGAATAAAAAAAATATATAATTGGCCAAATATGATAAACGATATAAAAAACTATATAAAAAAATGTTTTAGCTGTCAAACGAACAAATTAAACGTACGAAAAACCAAAATGCCAATGGAAATAACAACCACGGCTACAAAAGTTTTTGAGCGCTGTTTCTTAGATATAGTGGGACCATTAAATGAATCGGAAACCGGGAATGTATATATATTAACATTCATGGATGATTTGTCAAAATATGCGGAAGCTGTACCTATACCAAACCAAGAAGCTGATACCGTAGCAGAAGCACTTGTCACAAATATAATATGTAAGTATGGTATTTGTGACAATATAATTACCGATCAAGGTTCCAATTTTTTGAGCAAAGTTTTTAAAGGTATTTGCAAATTACTAAAAATTAATAAAATTCAAACAACAGCTTTTCATCCGGAGTCCAATGGGGCTCTAGAGAGATCACATCGAACACTTGCAGAATATTTACGCCATTATATAAACAATCATCAAAGCAATTGGGATAAATGGATACCATATTATTTGTTTACTTATAATACAACTCCTCATACGGCAACAGGTTATACTCCATATGAAATTGTGTTCGGAAATACACCAACATTGCCGACAGGGATATGTAGCCCACCTGAAGTAAAATATTCATACAATGATCTTGTTCACGATGTAAAACAAAAACTGCAGTATTGTAGAGAAACTGCAAGACAAAACTTAATAAAAGCTAAAGTAAGAACAAAAGAATACTTTGATAAAAAAGTAAATATTCGGGAATTTAAAGTAAATGATAAAATACTTCTTTTTGACGAAACAATCAGGCGGGGTAGATCTAGAAAACTGGAAAAGAAGTGGATAGGGCCATACGTAGTAGTTGAAAAGCATTCTCCGGTAAATTATACTATCAAAAAAGGCAGAAAGTTATATAAAACTCACGCTAATAGAATGAAACACTTCTATGAATAAATTTTTAAGTATTATATAATCCATTGGATCTGTACATATACATAGATGTTTATAATAAATATAGTAACATTAGATTTAATTTCAGATATCTAATTATCACAACCACATCGGTATTGGCTTTAGACTATACAGTACAACACTTTCAACACTCTCCTGGAATATATTACCAGAAAATAGGAACTGTGAAAGTATACAACAATCATTGGAATTTAATATCTTATGTCGATTTGGTACAATTCCATGGAAAATACGAGCAAATTAAAGAGTCCTACCACACTACAAACATAATATGTTTAAAAGGAGAAGCTAAATTTAACAATTTGAATTGTGAAAAACTTTTATCAATGTTGTTATTTACTATTAACAAAATTAAAAATGAAGAAAACGTATTGAAAGATATGCTCGGACACGGGGAGCAAGACAGATCAAAACGTGCATTAATAGATATAGTCGGAAAAGGCTTCAAAACTTTATTTGGAACTTTAGATAATGATGACGCTGAATATTACGACGGGAAAATAAACGAAATAATAAACAATGAATCTTCCTTAACAAATTTAATTTCAGAACAATCAAAAGTGGTAGCAGCCGCAATTAATACAGTTAATAATACAATAGGTAGTTTAGAGTATAATGAGCATATGTTATACAATAGTACACAAAACCTAACAAAAATTGTATATACTCAAACTGCATCATTAGACCATATTAACTTCGAAATCATGTTAAACGATCATATAAATTTACTCGAATATATGTTAAATCAATATCAATTTCAATTATATAACATGATTAACGCAATTTTGTATGGAGAAAAAGGTATAATACACCCCATAATCCTAACCCCTTTAGCAATTGTTAGGGAATTTCAACATTTGAATGAATTTTTACCAAAAGGATTATCATTTCCGGTTGAAATAACAAACGAAAATGCGAATATAATATTAAAATTGTTGACATTGGAGATATATTATAAAAATTCAAAATTGGTATATATTGCTAAAATGCCGTTGGTAGAACCGTTCGAGTTTCTGTTTTTCAAAATTGTACCCGTTCCAGTAGATCTAAGAAACAATAAATATTCATTTATTCAACCTTCATGTAAATATTTAGGAGTTAGTCCAAACAAACATAACTACATCACATTTAACCAACTGCAATACGATCTATGCAAGGAATTTATGCCACAAAACTTGATATGTAAACAGAGTCAACCCATATATCTATCCAACGAGAATAATATCTGTGAAATTCAACTGTTTAAAGGTAAACAAAATGTGCCCAAAACATGTGATATAAGAATAACGGAAGTAAATAATAATATATGGTTCCAACTCGAAAATACAAATACGTGGATTTTCGTACTTGGGAAAAGTGAGATGGTCACTATCATTTGTGATAATAGCTCTAAACCAATTGAAGTTATGCTTAATAAATCGGGATTACTCACAATAAATAACAAATGTAAGGCGTACACAGATAATGCCCTATTAATCGCAAGAAAGACTCAGTTGAATAGTTTAAATAATAATCACTTTATACCACCCTTTAATTTAACAAACAATTTGTTTAACGATTCAAATATTAAAATGGAACATTTAAATAATATTAAATTAAAAAAGAATTTTAAGCTATTGTCAATGCATAGCGATGAACTGGCAGAATCTAGTCTGCATCTAAAAGAAATACAGGATATGTCAGAAAACCTGAAGTATCAAATCGAACATGCAAAAACAATCAAGATAGTGTCACACGCAATATATTTCATTATCTCATTTTTAGCTATTATTGTTATAGGATATGTATCGTATAAGATTCGCAAATGTAGAGCAAAATCTGCAAAATCTCAGTCTTTGGCACCTTCTGTCCTGTGTGGAACGGCAAATTTAGGAAAAACAAACAGCATTACTAATGAACACATTGTTATTGGAAATGAAGTTGTAAAATATACAACACCTAGTGCAGTGAATAACGGTGGAGTACATTTTATACCAATTCAACAAATATAGAACTTTATAGTCATATGCTAAAGTGTAATTTGTATACGATAAATGTTTTATGATTTTTATTAGATAGTATGTATGTATTATGAAATTTTGTATCTAAATTTATGTGTTAATTTTAATTTGTGTATGTTATCAGATTCATTCTATTATTTTTATATTTAGTGTTAAAACCCGACAAAATATGTGTATTGAAAATTTTTCCTTATTTTATTTAGAAAAATTTCATTTTAGCCCCGTAGGTGTTGTAATATAATATTATATTACATTTATGTACATAGGTTGACCATCTGCAAACCCCCCGTTTATTGCATTACGTGCCGCAACAACTAATGCATTTTATAATGCGTAATAAACATTCCAAAAGGTACGTCCGTAGTATGTTTATTACTTAAATAAGGGTTCCTTTGGAATTGTTACTTACCCAATTTGAGTGTCTGCAATAAATGAGCAGACTATGCGCACAACGGCACAACCCCTCCATATTTTAAGTTTACCATTTAAGTTAAGAATGTATTTTTAGTTAGTAATAGTTTAGACATAGAGCTAGAATGTTAAGTATTAAATATACGAGATATTAAACCTATGCCCGTTTAAATTAATTTACCCACGTTTGATTCCAAGTGGAAACACTTAAACCCCGGAATCACAACACCATTAACAAGTTTAACTGTTAATTATGTTGAATAAATATACTTTATATTTTAACTACATATTTCATTTAGGTAAGTAACATTTTTTTATTAGTTGTTTTTTGCGTTTTACTAAAAAAATTAGTACTGAGTCTATATAAACCATCATAATTACGTAAATCTCTATTAAATTAATTTAAAAAACATTTAAACAAACTTTTTTACAAAATGTCCACATTCTGATTCAATTGCGCGTTTTTAAACATCAGTACAATCATTCGAAGACAAAAATTGAACCATTTTTGCATTTACCCATAAGTTTTGTACTTAACCTAAATTGATCCAGATGCATCAAAACAACAATACCAAAAAGTTATTGTAAATAAATCCCAAAACTGATGTTATTAGTTTTGTTTCTAAAAACACGTAAGATGTGCCATAATTAACACTTAATAATAGTTGTACAGCGATTCAGATATTCTGGGGTGGCTGCAGAGTCAAAAAGCACTTCAATTTTATAGTTATTAATCTATAGTTGTCAAATTGCTCTTTTTTTATGCTCAATAGCAAATAATTATTACCATTCCATAGCAAACAAACGGTGAATTGTGGGTTATGATTGATAGCAAAACCCCTTTTTAAAATAAGCTGCCAGCTATTTTTAATGAGCAAGTATTATGGAAGATTATCTTTTGTAACAAAATAATTCTATTTATGTCCTAGCACTGCCTATAAAATTGCACTTTCTCCCAAAGATCATATTTAAAACGTCCACTCTTGAGCACTAATTATGTTGTTTTAACCAATAACATCAAAAAAACAGAATATAAGAATAGTACCCCAAATGCATCGAGTTCTGCAACCATTCAACGGTATAGATTTAGAACATCAAATTAAAAAAAATACAAATGTAATGTAAATATTTTACTTTTAATATTAGAACCAAAGTATGAAGAAATAAACTCAGAGAGCGTAACAATACAAAGAAGCGTCAGGCAGGGATGTGTGTTGTCTCCCATGCAGTTCAATTGTAACGTTGAAATGTTGGGGATATTAAGTTTAAGTTTTGTTATGTTTTATTTTTTTGTAGTATTATTGTTGTCGATTGCAAACGATTGGTGGCAATCGGGAATAAGCCGCAGCGGTGCATTTAAAGCGGACACTTCATCGCATCCGGGGTTACCGAGTGGTACCGGCTCACTGAATATTAATATAAGTTAGCTCACGCTAATATTTTGGCAGGGCTGTAGCCATATATTGAATTAGTTTGAAACAAGAACCAACGCAACTGTTTGTATTGTGTGAAGTTGTGAAATAAATGTGTTTAAGTGATTGTTGGTCTTTGTGCCATTCCACAAAGTGGCGCCTTATCCCGTCTTTGTCAAAGCCACGCCGCTCCTGAGACTAGCCAGGCCACCTGAGAGGTGTCTACCGTCGTACAATGTGTAGTTGAAAATGATATTCAAAGAAGCTTTAAACGAGAGAGATATGCAAACGATACGGTCGTATTTGCAAGCTTCATGGAAGGATTACAATAATTATTAAATACCATACCATCTGCAAGTGAACGATATTGTCTTAGAATAAACGTAAAGAAAACTAAGTTTATGGTCATTAGCAAAAACATCATTAACCCGGGGAGACTACTGCTCAATTATACAAAGATAGAAAGAGTAAAAAAATGTACGTACTTAAGAAGTTTTCTAAGCAAACAATAGGATCATTCAACATAAGTAAAGAGTCGGATAGAAAAAGCTAGAACAGCATTTAAATAAACAGAATTCTAAAAAATTACAGTTTGAACATTAAACTCAAACGAAGACTAGTTAAGAGCATACTGACCTTGATTTCCAGTATTGTAATGAAAAATGCAGTTAAAAGTCTCTGAGCAAATATAGTTTAATACTATTTGAATGTACTGGTAAAAAAAATTAATTGATTATCAAATAATAGTCTTAAGTGCTATGTTTTCCGGTACTCTTGTACGGAGTGGTGTCTTAAACCTTAACTATTTAGCTGCAGCAGGCGCATATTTACGTTCTATGTGAGTGGCCATAATAGTGTCACAAAATCAAAAAGACTGTCTTGAATGTTGTGAACCTATCAAACAGAGTAATAATGGTACAACTCAGTTTTCATGCAGGCAAAATTAACATCATCCAAGTGTATGCACCCACAGCAGATAAAAACGAAACAGAAATAGAAGATTTCTACAGCCAACTAAACAAAATTATGAAAATAGTCAAAAGCTTAGATATTATCATTGTTTTAGGGGACTTTAACGCAAAAGTCGGGGAAGAAAGTGTAAATAAATGTGTAGGCTCATATGGTCTAGAAGAGAGAAATGAGAGAAAAAAAGACTCATTGAGTTTTCTCAGATTAGAAACATGGTTATTACAAACACATGGTTTAAACTACCAAAATGGCGACTATACACTTGGACATCACCAGCCCACACAACAGATAAAATAGTACGGAACCAAATAGATTACATCCTAATTAACAAAAGATATAAAAACGCTATTAGAACAGTTAAAGCGTATCCTGGGGCAGATGTGTATTCTGATCACAACCCTATTATAGCCACCCTAAAACTTAAGCTAAAGAAAGTCCAAAAAAAGTATCAAAAATTTAAATTAAATACAACTATGCTCCGGGAAGAACAAATCAGACAGAGGGTAAAGACAAATATCAACAAAACGAGACATGGAAAGACCTTAAAGAAGCCTTGTTGGATGGAATCAAGAATGAACTTAAATGCAGTACTCGGTCTCTCAAAGAACAATGGATGATTAATGAAATCTTGATTCTAATGGAAAATAGAAGACAATACAAAGGACAGAATAAGAATACATACAAAGAGATTCTACAACAAATAAGACGAAAAATTAGAGAGGCCAAAGAAACATTTATTAGACAAAAGTGCAAAGAGATAGAAGCACTAGAACAGAGATACGATTCATTTAATCTACATAAAAAGGTCAAAGAGTTTACTGGCATAGGAAGGAAAAAACAAAATGGTTTAATAAAGGATACAAACGGAAACAAAAGGTGGGAAGAATACATACAACAACTATTTGATGACAGTAGAAATGAGATAAATATACAAGAAACTACGAAAGGCTCCCTTATAACTACCAAAGAGGTAAGCCATGCTATTAAAAACTCAAAAGATAGGAAGGCGATAGGTCCAGATGAGATACCAGTAGACCTCCTCAATTTAATTGATGACGACAAGTTGAACATTCTAGTAAATCTTTATAATACTATCTACAAAACCAGAATCATACCCCAAGAATGGCTTAAATCAACTTTTATTCCGATACCAAAAAAGCATAACGAAAGGGAGTGCTCAGACTTTAGAACTATTAGCCTGATAAGCCATACTTTGAAAGTGTTCTTAGAAATTATTCATAGTTGCATATACAAGAAGCTAGAAGCGGATATCAGCGAGACACAATTTGAATTTCATAAGAACTTTGGTACAAGAGAGGCGTTATTTAGCATGAATGTCATAATACAATGTCTCGATATGAACGTCGACCTATACATCGGATTTATTGACTACGAAAAAACCTTCGATAAAGTTAAGCACGAGCACCTAATGGAAATAGCACAACAGAAAAGCCTTGACTACAATGACATCAGAATAATAAAAAACTTGTACTGGAATCAGAAAGCCCAAATAACTGTTGAAGGACATGACTCTGTAGAATTAGGAATCCGCCGAGGTGTTTGACAAGGCTGCATACTATCGCCAGTCCTATTTAATATGTACTCTGAGGTCATATTTAAGGAATTCATTAACAAAGACTCCGGGGGAATAGTTATAAACGGGCAAACTATCAATAACATTCGATATGCAGACGATACCGCGATAATAGCAACAAACATCCAAGATCTTAAAAAAATGCTAGTAGACATAAATACTGTTGGACTAAGAATGAATTTAAATAAAACTAAAATTATGGTATTTAAAAAGAACGACTCTAATAATATCCCAGCCGTTGCAATAGATAATACCATAATAAAAGAAGTAAGAAGCTATCAGTACTTGAGAACACAAATAGGGGAGAACAACGATCAGACCAGCAAAATCAACAAACGTATAAAGATAGCAAGAGCAACGTTCGTTAAAATGAATAAAAGTTTTGTAGATAGAAACTTTAATATAGCCCTGCGAATACAAATGGTGCGATGTTATATCTTCTCGACTTTATTGTATAGTATGGAAGCTTGGACACTAAATAAAAACAACATAAGAAAGATCAAGTCATTCGAAATGTGGCTCTACCGTCGTATGCTAAAAATACCCTGGACGGACCTTGTAAGCAATGAAGAAGTATTACGAAAAACTCACAAGGAAAGAGAACTTTTACTTACAATCAAAAAAATTTGGAACACATTTCCCGACGAGAAAGGTCACTCAACTCTCCAACTAATTATGCAGGGAAAGATACCGGGAAATAGATCCGTAGGACGCCGCAGAACATATTGGCTGAAAAACCTCCGGGAATGGTATGGAAAAACTTTGGTGGAACTATTTAGAGCTACAGTTTTCAAAATAAATATCGCTATGATGATTGCTAACCTCCGTTAGGAGAATGCACTATAAGAAAAAGAAGAAGTCTGCGTGGTAGTGTTGCTGTTTAAGTTTATAAACGTTTACAATTTGCCAAATTTGTTCTGTGAGTGTTCATCTACGTACGAAGATTTAAAAAGCCCGCAAAAACGTTAAAAAGCTTGGTGGTAGATTGTGGCTTTTTATTCAGCGTGTTATTTCACGAGCATACAAAACCATGCTGTGTATACGTATTTCTTTTGAAATATTGGTAAAAACTTTAAATAAGTAAAACAGATGATAAATTACATATATTTAAATATTTTGTAAAGTTTTTTAACTTCATAGTTCTTTAATTTTCATTAAAAAAAAAGAGTAATGCAAAGAACTGGTGCTATGCTGTTGCTGTTGACGTATATGTACGTTCTGGGTCTATCTAACGTCGCACCACAGACGTGCGTCCGTATTCCCAACGCAGCAGCAAAAGAGCTTTAATAAATAAATTAAACGCCTTCAAAAAGTGGACGTACCAAAAGATTCTTAAAATCCCTTAGAAGGATCAAGTTACTGGCAAGTAGGTTTTAAGAAGGTTGAAAGCAGAGAGAGTCGTGAAAACTATCAAAAGAAGGAACCTGGAGTATTTGGGGCACATCATAAGACATCCAGAAAAATACGAGTTATTGCAGCTAATACTCCATGGAAAGGTAGAGGGCAGGAGATAACCAGGGCAATGGAGGATTTTGCAAACAAAGTCAAAATAGCGTTGTAGAAAACCAATATCCGGTAACGGATAGGCACGCTAAAAAAAAGTTTGAACTGGAATGCCCGAATACCCGTCCAAGTGTTTGTTGTCAAGCAATTGAAAGTGTCTCCTTTCTGCAAGCGTTAGAAGTTTCTATATTCAAATTCATCAATTGGTTGAGTGGAGTAGTTTAAATTGGAGTGCATTCTCACCCGCCTAAATGTTTGTCATTAAGAAATTGGAAGTTACTTCTCTCTGCACTAGTTTTTATGTAAAAAAAAAGAGGCAAATAGGTGGAGGCACTCCAAAGCATGATTACAAACGGGTAGTTTGAACTGAAATAAAGTTGTTTTAAATCTATTTTTTTCGTTTTTTTTTTTTAATAAACAATTTTTGCTTTATATAAAATGTTTATAGATTACATATTTACCTACGAATCTACTTATTAGTATTACCCAAATAATAAATTTAGTCTTTAAAATGTCAACTTATTGAGTTTTACAAAAAAGCTGATTTGTATCATTTTTTTTAAGTCTTCAGAAAACAATTGAACATATGAATTCACTTATTGAAATTGTTTAAATAATCAATTTGACATATAAAAGGCTAATTTCTTATATTCAATACAAGTACAAAGTAATGTTGTTTTAAAATTAATTTCTCAAAATTTTTTCTAATAAATATTTTTTTTTATATATAAAAATTTCTTTTAAATACAATTCTAGATATGAATCTACCTATGGTATTGTCTAAACAATAAATTTAGCCTTTAGAATGTCAATTTCTTAAATTTAACAAGAATTCGAACTAAAGCTGTTACCAATATTTTCAAAATTTCTTAAAAAAAAAAGTTTTCTGAAAATATATTTTTTTATATAAATTCACCTATTAGTATTGTCTAAAAAATCAATTGAATCTCCAAAATGTCAATTTCTTTGATATAACAAAAATACAAACTATTGATGTTTCAAATTAAATTTTCCTTTTCATAAAAAATCTTCAAAATTCAATTTTACGTATGAATCCACCTATTAGTATTATTTAAATCATTAATTTAGAATGCTAATTTCTTGGATTTAATAAAAATACGTAGTATAAAGATATTAAATCCAATATTTTCAAAATTTCTTCAAAACTACCTTTTTTTTTCATATAAAACGTTTTAAGAAAACAATTTTACAAAAGAATTTATACTGTGGGCACTCTAAAAAAAATCTTGTTTAAGCAATTGAAATTATTAAGGAAAACCTATAATTTTGAATTAAAAAGAGTAAAAAGTAAACAACTTCAAAAGAGTATTGGTCAACCTAAATATAAACTACTAAAACCAACACACACAACAACATAAAAAACATGATTACAACCAACTATCATTTACCAACTTTGTTTACATTTTGTTTAGATGCGGGCCAACAACTCTGCCGCAGAAACCCTGTTGTAGGCAAAACCACTATGCACTAACCACACCTTTTTAGAAGTATCAACATTTTGTTTTGAGTTAGAATTGTGAATTGGAATAATATAATGCACAATTAAATAATATTGTCCAATACAAGTATTAGAATAACAATCAAGTATGGTAATAAAAAAATATCAAGAAAAACGCTTGGAACGGCATCATAATTGTCTATGAGAATGATAGCCAAGTATAGAAATAACCCAATGTATTGGCTGAGTGTGGAAATAATCGTCTGTCTATAGGAATAACATCAAAAGTTAAACGCATGTACTGGCATGATAACATTGTTGAATCCGTCTATAGCAGTGATTCCCAAAGTGGTCCAGGTGAACCCCTAGTGGTCCACGGAAAACTCGACGAGGATCTACGTTAGCGTAAGAAAAAAATGGGGGTTTACAAGTTGTAAGTAGGGGTAAATGAAAATTTATCTGGTTTTGATAGTAAAAAACAAAAAAATTGGCTTGGCAGATTATATTATATCAGATAGCCTATTTAAATAAGAAGCAATGCGTTGAATACCCGTTTATGTGCATAATTGTGCGACAAAAATGATGAAGACTTTCAACGATTTCTCGTTTTTGCTGAAGTGTGCAGGTTGTCAAATGATGCATGTTTAACAAGATTTTACTCACTTTTTGAATCGGTTTTAGTGTTTCTGCAAAGTAAAAATCCAGATTTAAAAGAAAACCTGAGCAAATTGAAAGCAGACATTGCGTATTTGACAGATTTGTTCAAAAAATTTAATGACTTAAAACTTCCAGTTACGGGGACTGCCTAAACTTAATAAAAACAAAAGGTTTTGGCTTTTCTTAAAAAATTGAAATTTATGAAACAGTATATTAGTTGGCGCAAATTTTCTCAGTTTTCAAACTTGTCACAAGCAAAATGTTCTAATGAAGATATTCAGACAAACGTTCAACATTTAAATGCCCTGCATGATGACTTCAAAAATAGATTTGAAGATATTCTGACGATGGAGGTTGGACTTTATTATATAACAATTTTGATCTTGTATGCTGCAGCCCTGAACAACTCAACACTGCTAATTTTATGCATTCAGGGAATTTGCCTCATTCTACAATACCACCACATCTCTAAAGGCTCTAGTCTTTTTAGCTCTAGTTGTTTTAGAGTCCAGGCTTAAAGTCCGCACAGCAGGGTGGAAAAGACGTAGCAACGCAGCACTTTTGTTCTGAGTTTTATACTAGCATTTCTTCAACACAAAAACTTCCTCATCTTCATGAAAGCCGCTCTTGTTATCTCCACTCTTCTTCTAATCTCACTTTCCTGGTCACCCTTTTAACAAAACACAGTTCCAAGGTACTTATGCAAATCAACCTTTTTTATTACAGTGTCACTAATTTTCAGTTGAACCTGTTGGATATGTGTTTTCAAAATTATCATATATTTAGTTTTTGTTAGGTTCAACAGTAGTCATAAGCTGAAGTTATGTTATACTACTTGCCAGTAACACTGTATCATCCGCACATCTGATGTTGTTTAGTACTTTTCTGTTTATGATTATAGCCATAGACCTCCAGACAAGGCCTCATCAAATATGGCCTCACTATATATGTGAAAAAGAGCGGAAGCAGTATGCAGTCCTGCCTGACTCCCTGGCAGATTTCAATCTCCTCTGTCAACTCATTCTCAACCTTCGCACTTGCAAATTGACCCAAGTATAAGTTGGTGATTATTCTCACATCCTTTTTGTTCAAGTTCTTTTTAAGTATCAGTTGTTGTAATATATCGTGCTTAAACCTATCAAAAGCAAGTCAATAAAGCATACAAATATATTAATCTAGAAGTATGGAAACCTTTGGTCTATAGAAACAATGTATCTATAGGAATAATACTCAAGTGTAAGAGTAATATATAGAGATGCATTCTTGCAATATATTTATAGAAAATAAAATCGGAAGTGAGGACGATGTCAGAAACATTGAAATATTCTGTTATCTATTTGTAGAAAGAGATAGTATCCTTGAAAAGAAAGCATCGGAACAGCTGAGAGCTAACATGTCACGATTAGGAACTAGAACGGACCCCAACGAGCCGACACAAACATCTGACGGTCTAATAAGCACCTGATCATCACAACACGGGCGTAAAGAAAAAATCCCTATTAAACAATCTATAGAAGTAACTGGAAGACCGTAGAGAAACGGCGGCTTGCAAAATCGCAAGTCAAACATGAGGAAAACTTGCATCGGAGGATTCCATTTGCAAAAGAAAAAAAGGAACTAGGAACACTATAGATATTAGAAAGAAAAATAATTAATAAGAGCCAAACTGAGTATCCGACGTGTGTGAGATGGTAGTAAAGAACGAAGGCACAAGAATAAGTTGCGTGTTGTATACCCGATGGGGTCGGTGAGTTTTGTCACCGATGGTTTTTGTCACTGAAAATACATGGCAACCTAGTAATTTTGTTAAGTCTGTCTGTAAGTTGCTATATTCATGTCAATTATTTTAAATATATTTTGAAACAACCAATTGTGCATTGAAATATTATTATAACAGAATCTAAAGGTTTATAAAAGTTGTATTAGCTGCAATGTACAAATTGTTCTATAATTCAATAATAATTATAGTATTTGCTGAATAATACATGTATTATGAAAACGCATTTTAGCTGCATCGACAAGGGTGGTCACGGGATTGACATGGCAACGTAGTAGTTGTTAATCTGAGACAAAGTTTACTTGATAAATTAATAATCATGTTTCATATCTATAAGGCAGACCACCGCATACTAGACGCACGCAACTTAGTATAATCCGCAAATGCATCAAAATATCTTTCATAATATAATAATACGGTATGTGTCGTCAATGTGCAACCTAACTAATTTGTGTATATTGTTTACACAATTTTAAATTAATAATTAAGAAAAGACTAAAGTACATAACAATATTTAACTTGAATTTTGTTCAATTTTATTAATGACAGATAAACTCACGCGAACTGTCAGAAAAATCACCGCATTAATTGTGCCTGTTTAAAGTCACCGGTTTTTATGTGCTTTTAGTCACCTGTGACAAAACACAAACGTTTTGTGGAAATGACGTAATTTCGATGAGAAAAGTCACCGGTGCTCAAAGTCGACACAATAATAATGAAATTAACATCATAAAAGGTAATTAAATTATTGTACAAGCTTCTTACTGCAAATATTACTTGCTATTCTTAATAAAAGTGATGTAATAATCTATAAAATGCTTATAAATAAACTAAAATCATTATTTTAAAAAAACTCACGCTAACTGTCACTTTCTCATCAGTGACAAAACTCACCAGAATTTTGTCACATTTTATTGAAATACGTCATTTTTGTGAGATGATAAAAGTCACCGATGAGAAAAGTCACCGGAGATCAGAATTGACCCCCAGAATCGACCCTCTCGACTGAATTTTCTTTTTTTAAATCTTTATTTTTTTAGTGCGGATTAAAACGGCAGCTATGTAAATGTCCCATTCTGGAAATTCCTTTTATTTCCGTATTTTCCAAATTTCCATATATCGAAAGTGTATAATTTTTTATGCTATCGCTATTATTATTTATTTCTTTGACCTTTTCAAGAGTTATTTTTGAATTTATTGTAACTGATGTCATCTCTAGGTACGTAGGAGATGTGTTACAGTTTTCTTTTGCGTTTTCTACAATATTGCTGTTAACAGAAAAAGTAAAAATATGCCGCGACGTACGCCAAGGATGCATTTTGTCTCCTCTGCTTTTCAACCTGTATTCAGAAGAATTTTTTCAGGCTGCATTGCAAAATTTAGAAATGGGTATTCATGTAAATAAAAAATGGATTAACAATATCTATTTTGCAGACGACACAACGACCTACAAATCTTAGTTAACAAAGTAAATATTTATAGTAAATAGAAAAAACTTAGAATAAATATAGACAAGACTAAATATGTGTCAATAACTAGAAACCTAAAAGCAGTAGAAAATATCAGCCTTAAAATCGATATCTACAAATTTATAGAAAAAATAACAAAATTCAAAGATTTGAAGGGTGTGGCTACATAATGAATGGAGCTCAGATAAAGAAATAAAGTGTAGAATCAAAAATGCAAGAAGCGCTTTTATGAAGTACAAAAAAGTACTGACAAATAGCGAATTCGACTTAGATCTAAAAATACAATTTATACAATGCTATGTATGGAATAGAAGCATTCAAAATATAGACCTATCGCCGCATACTGAAAATCCCATAGACAGATCGAATTACAAGAACAAGAACTTCTAACTTGCATTAAAAGTCGAAAGACGGCATATTTTGGCAATGTTTTGCAAAACCCAAAGTACCACATATTACAGCTTATCCTGCAAAGCAAGATAAAAAGGAAAATGGAAATTAGACGCAAGAAAATGTCATGATTGCAAAATATCAGAGCCTGGACAAGCTTGAAGACAGTCCAAGAACTTTTTAGCACAGCAAGAAAGAAAGACAAAATGAAGCATGTGATCGCAAACATCTATTAGTGGATATACAGCAGAAGAAAAAAAAATGAAATATACAATTATTAACAACATAAAAAAGAAAAAACTTTAATATTTAGACAACATAAAGAGAAGCACAGTTTGAACGGTTTGCAAACTGTCCAAATCGTATGTTGGAACAGACCTATTATATACTGCCAACACAAATCATGCAGAATTTGCAAAAGATGACAAAAAAACCTAAAAAAAACATTTGCTTTATAAAAAAATATTAAAAGTACTTGAAAACACTAATTTATTGCGTGAAATTAACCAAAAATTATTTTTTTTATTTCAAAATGTGATATTTAAGAATTGCAGAATATGTCACAACATCAAAAAAATATCTTAAAATTTTAACAAGTAAAACCACACTTAAATTTAAACAGACTGTGAATATTTGCATATTATAAATTTTAAAAATAAATGAATTTGAAAGCTTATTCTGTATAGATGGTCCGGTTAAAAGCTTTAGAACTAAACCTCTGAACTGCCAGTGAATATTTGTTAGAATGCCTAGCAAACGTTGTACTAGTAAATATTTCTGTAGATGGCAATATGTCTTGTACATTTTGCCAATGTTATACAGTTATTAATCAGTTTTATATTGGCAATATTCGAATAGCTCGTTTTTTATTATAGAATTTAAAAGAGATGATGTAGTTTCAGATGCTTTTCTTCATACTTTGAAATAATATTCAATACAAGAATTTATATAAGTTTTATATTGTATATGTATGCAAGTTGTACAGAAATAAAAATAAAACTGTTTACATGTACTGTTTACTATTAAGAGATCATATTTAATAAAGTACTTAATCAATTTTATTTATATATTTTATGTTTAATTTTAAACAAAAGTTTTAATTAATATATTATTTCAGAACATTTCTTTTGCTCGTGTTAGGCTTCCTAAAATCTTATGCTAGCCCATACGCATAACTGCATAATTGACAAACTTGCACAACCGTTTGTTCAATTATAATTGAGTTTGTGTGATAAAATAAATGAGTTGCACAAGTTGTTTTGATCAAACACATCAATTATAATTATTGAACAAACGCAAGTTTAATTGTCAATTATTATGCAGTTACGTGAATGCCAGCATAATATTACAGATTTTATTCAGTTATTTCAACATTTAATTGATTTAATAATAACTTTAGTTTAATTAATTGAAATCTTATTTATTTTAAAAAATCAAACTTTGATAATAATTTTATATATTTATTATATTATACCAAATCTGCAGTGCAGTGCTTTCAACATAACTTAGTTACATCTAACCATATTCGAAGCAAAGTAAATTTCATTACATTAATTAATGGATATTACACAAGCAAATAAACTAGAGAACTGTGTAGAATATAACGCAAATAACATGAATAACATCTATTGTCCTAACTATTATCGTCAACAACTTCGATGCATTCATTTATAAATGAATTCAACTTGTTGATAACGAACTCATCCAGCGCAATTGTAAAAAGTGGAATTTGTTCACGTATATTGGTCGCTCGAACAACAAAAGCTTTAGCCGACGTGACATGCGGAACGTTGCGTTATTAAAGACAATTTTAAGTTTATCCGGAATGGCTAAAATTAAAGTCGTCCGTTTGACATAAGTTCCCCGCAAATTGTTCGGAACTGGCTTGCTTGGCCCAATTCGAAAGGGAGACTTTCAGCAGAATTAAATTAAATCGTTCGGAAAAAATTCGAAGACTTTGCATCTTCGGAAAGACGAGCGAGACGGAGCATTTCATTTTAAGTTTTCTTTGGGGGGTGAAATTAGAGCGATGGTATTACTGGCTTTATTTATAGCTGTAATAAAATCATCAAGTAAAAAAGAATTTTTAATTAGAAAAAAAAATAGTCAATTACACCTGAGAATTCAACATCTTTATAAATATTTGAAATTTAACTTTTTCGATGCAAATTCGAAACATAAAACAGTAAGTATATTTTTAAATTTGGCTTGTGAATTGTAGTTTTATTTTATTTATTTACTAAACTTTGAATAATTTTAGTACATAATAGACTGGAAAATTAAATAAGTTATGGTTAAAAGTATATCAATCAATCAATTAATATTTTTAATTTACAAAACCGCAGCATTGATGTAAATTAATAATAAAAAGATATCATTTTTATTCACAAATAAAACCACTCTTACTTTATTTTAAAGCTATGCAATATAATTACATTCTTTGTACAACTTCTCACAAAATATCAAATTTAGCCAAATTCAATTCCAAGTCAAATAAAAAAGTTTTAAGCCATCATCATTATTCATTACAAAAAAAGAGGATTTCCCTATTCGGTGTATAAACATACTTCCGTATGCATTAACCTCATCTTGTTTCGAGGCCTCTTTATTAGTATTAAATTTTCCGCCAACGAGCAGGGTTGTAATGCACTTATTTAAATTGGACAGTAATTGTTGATTCGATTTGATGGTATATTTAAATTTACTTTTAGCTGCATGCGTTCAAGGACTGGCTTCTAATTACGAATTTCAATTGCACATCAAATGAATTTGAATTTAATTAAATACATTATGTTATAAATTTGAGTTTTATTTAATTCAATTTTAATTAACATGTATATTGATAGTATATTAATTATAGAACTACCTCACTAAACCACAGGGAGTGGTTGCCAGTTGTTGCTCATTCATTGTTAAAAAAATAAATAAAGCATCCCTCTTAAAAATGAGGCGCGTCCTACTATGCTTAAAAAATTGATTTAATTGCGTGCTAAGCGGAATTTAACTATAAATCAAACTATGTTTAGTTTTCAGTTGTTTTTCTTTTAGTATGTTATATATCATATTTTTAGTATATTATATATTATATCTTTAGTATATCATACATCATGTACGAATCACCGAAATTAAATTGATTATGTACTAGTAATACTGTAGAAAACTTTGGTAAGCAACTAAAAAACCCTACCGGGAGCAATATGTGGGAGTGAAAAATTGTCTAAATCTAAAAAACACAACAACAAAGACTATACCAAAGACAATAATAACTCCAAAATATAGATCAATTTCGAAAAAATCAGAAGATCAAAATCTAAAAAAATTAACTTCGATTATTCAAGTATTTATCCTGAAGACTTATGGAATCACACTAAAACCGCAATCCTAAACTGTCAAAGAACCATAATCGACAAAAGTACCAACACTCAATGACATCTATAGAAAACATGAAAGCTAAACACACACAATTGAGCAGAAAAATACAACGTTTCAAAAACTATATAAAAGCAATATGTGTAAGGCACAACTACATGGCGACAATATTAACACTAAAAATAAAGATAAAAGATTTTAGAAATCTAAAAAGCACTGCAAAAAGTTCTTGGAAAATTAAGTAATTATGATCAGTATTAAGAAAAAAAAAACAAATAAAAACTTAAACCTGATAATTCACTTTGTACAGACAGTATAACTGCCAAAACAATAAAAGCTATGAAAGAAGCAGGAACAAACATCTTTCATAAAGTCTGACAGAAAATATAGACAACTGACTAACTGACTAAACTAGATTCATGTTTATACCATTACACAAATGAAAACTAAAGAAAACTGTAAAAACTATTAATTTATTGCCCTGATCTTCCACGCAAAATTTTTCTCAGCATCATTAATAAAAGTTTAAAAACACATTTTTTCGCCAAAGAACGCAAAAACAATTACTCAATCTACGTGAAATTATAAAAAAAGCATGAGAAATCAACAAACGCGTCCTAATATGTTTTGTAGACTACTTTACAGTCTTTGACAGTTTAAAATAAGACAATCTATAAAAAAAATAGAATTACCCTAACATATAGTGTTACTTATATAAGACAAAAATAGAAAGGTGCAATAGCAAACGTGTTACTGACGGAAACGGCGAAAAACTAAAAATACTACTAAGGCTGCATAAATTGGAAACCAACAACTATAGATAGTAATATACAGTGTCAAGTAGTCAATTAGTATTTTTATATCTTGGAATACTACAAACAAACAAACGGGTAGTTTAGCTAAAATTTGACGACAACAACGAGAAGAGTAATAAAAGACATACAGAAAATGAAATATAGAAAGAACTAAAACGAAAAGTCACCTCTGCAATGGATAGATCAAATAAAACATACAACAAATAGCACTGCTTATCAAGTTAAGAAATAGCTTAATCAGTTTCAACAAAAATAAGATTTGTCATTACAGGTTCTTCAGAAACTTTAGCTTGTAGAGTTATTGAATGTTTATGCTCATCTCTAATTTCCAACAAAATTTGCGCTCATATAATTAAGCAAATGCTAATACATGCTGTATTCTGCAGATTTTCAACACAAATTGATCAGAAAACAAACTTTTAAGTTTTTTAACGTACCAGTTAAGCATTTTCACAATTTGTATCAATAAAAAAACCATAAGCCATTACATATTTTTTATGCTAACTTTTGAACTACATCACGATCACGTTTAAATGCATCAAATGCTATAGCAATGTGTAGAGAAATTGAATCTGGTTTTGCAATATTAAAATTGCAGCAATTAGAAAAAAAAACTAATAATTAAAAGAAGTTGCTTTAATTAATTTATTAGCGGGTGCCCATAGTGCTCAAATATCTTTTTTTTTTATTTTTTGTTGTCTACGCCGCTTAAATTTCTTGTTCTAGAAAATTCAAAGCATAATTCTTTTGGCTGCTCCAAGATTCGTTGTTAGCTAGGTTGAGGAGGCAGTTGTTTTAAGTTCTAAGAGGATGCGTAGCAGTTTGTACGTAGTTAGCAACTAACAATAGCTTTAGTAAATATCCTTTGAAGGAAAGTGCAAGTCTAAGCGGTTTATATTGTATTTTTTTAAGTTATGCGTTGTTTGCAGTTCTAACTATTAATGTGTTAGCTTTGAGTTTTAAGATTCAACTGGAAAAGCTGAGAAGTAATGGAGAATCTATAAAAGTTGCCCAAGAATAAATTTCATGTATATTTTGCAGCATTAGTTTTGTTTTTGGACAAACAAACAACACATACCAAAGCCCTTCTAAGCTCTAAAAAAGTCAACAGCAGCTTCCGCTTCCTTACCACTGCTGCCCAACATAATAAACGCTATCCCGTCATCAAAACAGCAAAACTTTGTGAAGATAATTTCTGAGTTTAGAATTTCTATTTACAGTGCAGTAAATTGTTCTTTACATTAATCTTGGATTAAAAAAAAATTGAGAAAAATATTCACCTTACTCTAAACCTCGTACCTAACCTTTTTGTCAATCCAATTTTTATTAAATCAATAAAGAATAAAAATCACTGCAATTTGCAAGTACAGTTAAATTTATTAAATTAAACCTTACCGCGACGATCTTTTGACGCGACGTGAAAATATCAACTCTAATTTAATGGCAGCACACCATACCTAGGGCGGTTTAAGGCTTGTTATGATGTTTGGTTCATATATGAGCTCAACTTAAAAAAAATGTAACTCAAAGTCGTGTGGCTATAGCGCTTATACATGTGATTGAGTAACTAAAAAACTACTAAATAAGAAAATAATAATAATAATAATAATGACTTTATTTATAGTATAAAATATACATAAAAAGGCGAGATTTAGTATTAAACTGCTATTTAACCTAACCTTAAATTTTCACAAAAATTTGTTTCTTTGTATTTGTAGTTTACATCTTCTCAAAACATAATCTTCTTTTATTTGTACTATTTAAAGATTCTGCATTTACTAGAATTTTGAAGACAAATATTTGTCAAATAATATATATATTTGTCGGTTCTTTTTACATTTCATCTGTTAAAACACAGTTTTGAACTTTTTCTTGCTTTTTGATGATGTACTTGCCAGAAAATGGTTTGTAACCTTAAGTGCGTCTGTTCTGCGCCAATTTAATGACAATATTTACCTGCAAATCAAATAGCAAGATAAAATAAAATATCATAACCGTGATTGTATCTCACAAAAGTTTACTTCAATATGACAAATGTTAGACTATGTACGAGATTAACCCAGTTTTATCTACATTGTATAGCACTTTTCTAAGTGATGCTTATAGTTTTGTCACAATTGCTAATTGATGGTTTGGAATTTCAAGTGTGGTATTACCATGTCTAGTTTTGTGATATAGATTTGCTGTTGTATGGTAACTACATTTATTTTTCTTTACATTAACAAGTAATTTATAATGATAAATATTATACACATCTAATGTTTTTTGACCAATGAATAATTGACAACATGATGTTTAGTTTTTTGCTCAACATATTTTGTAAAATTCTTTTCTGCTTTTTAAATACACGTTCAGTTTGTGTCAAGCTACTCCACACAGTAAGACCATATGATGGATTGACATTGGCCGTAATAAATAAGCTTTAATGTTTCAAGATTTAAATATTGTTGAAGTTGAAGCATTTTTTTTGCAAACGTGAGCTGTATGAGTATTGGAGTTTGCGGTATTGAAATATCATTATGTCTAAAAATAAAAGAGAGTAGTCGTCAGGTATGATTGTTGCTTAAAAACGTAGACATGTAGTTTTATTGACATTTATAAATAAATTATTACTACTAAAATCCTATTGAAAGTCAACGTTTTTTTATTTGCATTCTTAATTAAAATAGTTAAACTCAACTAATGTAGATGTATCATCCAAAAACATTACAAAATTTGCCACATTTAGATCGTTTACATAAACTATAAAAAAAAGAGGCCTCAACACAGATCCTTGGAGTACCGCTTTTGAATTAACAATAGTGAAGATTTTTAGTTTTGCAACTTAACAAAATGCTGCCTTCTTTTCAAGTAGCTTTCAAACCATTTGTACGCTATTCCTTGTATGCCATATCTAAGCAACTTATTTAAAAGAACTCGATGGTCAACAAGATCAAATGCCTTGCTTAAATCAAAGAAAATTCCAACGCATTTTTTGTTCTTATCAAGATGTTTTAAAATATATTCCATGTATTCATCTACTGCATCACATGTAGAGCGTCCCTTTTTAAAACCATATTGTAAATTATTAAAAAGGTTATGTTTTCAGAAAAATGATCTTAACCTATCTGCAACAGCACAAAATGTGCTTAAAATTAATATAGGTCTATAATTTTCTACTTCAGTTTCATCACCACTTTTAAATACTAGAACAATTTTGCTACTTTAAATGCAATTGAAAATACTCCTTAATTTAAGGACTCATTGGTTATATGAGTAAGAGGTGCTACAAATAGATGCATAGATTTTTTTTAATAAGTTTGCAGTAATTTCATATAATATAAATGACAAATTTGTGGCTACTATGTAGCATAAAACTTTGCGTTCTGTAACTGACCAAAGAAAATAACTAGTCAAGTTAAATTGGATACGATTATGATCAAATTTAACATTTTTATTAATTAGACAATCTGCTACGCTGTTAAAATAGGAATTAAGTTAAGTTTGCCATGTTAAAAGGTGTGGTGCTTAAACTGCCACTAATTCTAATAGTAGAAATAGTTTTTGTGCTATTTTTCTTTTCAGCTCTACTTTTTATTATTTGCCACGTCATTTTTGATGGTTATAATATAAGCTGCTTTCCCATTACGTTCTAACAGACCCTGGTGCGCGCGAAGGCAAGATGCGCTGCGTTCCCATTACATCAAGTGAAGTAGGGCAACTTGCACAAAGTCTTACTTCCTCTTTCTCTTCTAGCCCCAACCTTTCAAGCGGGACAACCCATTTGATTGGTTGTTTAATTTGAAAATTACATTCATAACAGCTTATGGTTATTTGTGTTTTGAGGTTAGTTAATTAAAATAAGAAATTGTAAAATAGATAATCAACAAAAAAAGTTAAAAATAATAAAATATATAAAATTGTTTTAAATTAAAAAAATCATAATAAAGCATTAAATGGTTTGTATGTGCATGTCTCTTGTCAATGATATATTTTAGTTTTGTTATAAGTAGATATGGAATTTCTTGCATCTTTGCTGAATAAAATTAAAAAAGCACCTTTAAATACATCCGAAACATCATTATCTGTATCTGAAGCATCATTATCTACATCAGAAGCTGCTAATAAAAGTTCATGTTCATTAAATAAAGAAGTTGAACATAAAGAAAATGAAAATTGGAGCTTGATCTGACTTCTTTTTGATGAAGAAAGTTTGTTATATTTTATTATATCAGATCAGCTAAAACTTTAAAAAAACTTAAAAAAAAAATGTCTACAATAAATCTAAATTTCTTTTATTTACAAATCATTTTCTATATTTAATAATTCAATTTCTGTATTATCTTTTTGTTTTATACAAATATTATGCAATACACAACTAGCCATTGTTATTTTCACACATGTATGGATGTTATTATTGTTGATAAATAATAATCTTTGAAACCTTGGTTTTAATGGTCCAAAAGCATGTTCAATTATAATTCGTTGTTGCAAATGTTGAAAATTGAATTGTTTTTTATCAGGAGTTAATGCTCCGTTATCCTTGTATGGTGTCACTAGCCAAGACAATGCAGGATTTGCTAAATCCCCAATAAATTATAATTTTCAAAATAATTAGGATTTTGTGCTACACTATACAAATTTGATCTTCGCAGAACTCTAGCATCATGTAAAGAACCAGGTTCATCACTGAAAATATCAGTGAAACATTTACTAGCATTGCACACACCTTGTATTATTATGCTAGAAAATCCTTTTCTGTGTATATAGTTATCTCTTTGGTCAACAAGTTTTTTTTAATTTTAACATGGCAACCGTCTATAGCTCCCAATAAATTTTTAATCCGCCCTTTAAATTTGGCAGCAAAAGATTCCTTATCAGATTTATTATAAAATCTAAAATGCGTATCAAAACTCTGTGAGCCAAACTTAAACTTACGTTAAACCTATCTGATATCTGTAAAAGTTTCGGTATTGCTCAAATACCACATGGTTAAAAGTAAGGATTTCTCAGAAGTTATCTTTTCAACACCGAAATGATAAGATGGAATTACTTTACTTTTATTAAGTCTATCTAAAAAAAAACTTAATTAGATAAAGTTTACAGTTTAACGTTAAAGAAAAAATTAAAAAAATAAGTTTTTGTACCTATCTATTAAACCATAAGCAGTACTCTAAAATGACTCTGAAAAGTTTTGTCGTTGTACAATACCTATGTACAACGACAAAACTTCGACAAAATTTTCAATTCTACAATTTTTTTTGTGATTCATATGTTGACGAGTTTGAACTTGAATCACTAGAATCACTACTTATACAATTATCATCTATTGTATCAGCTAAATTAACTAAAATTGTAAAAATATTTTGATGAGAGTACATATAACAAAATAAATAAAAATTATTTCATTAACTTACATATTATTTCTTTTAAATCCATATTGAACTAATTTGAGATCTAAAGTAATAATTAAATAAAAATGTTTTTTATGTGATTACTAAACACTTGAAAATCAGCTGTCACGTGACCTATGCACAGAGGTTACAGAAACGTGTTCCCATGAAAGTGCCAGACGCTCGAGTGTAAAACTTTCTCTGGCGCGCGCTAGAGTAAAATGCCCTGGGTTAGTTACCCTAGTAATTGGAAAGCAGCTATAGTCTTTTGGCTTGATTGATAACTTTTTTATAAATTGATTTGTAATTTTTATAATAGTCATTGAACTGATTATTTCCAAGTAATGTTAAAGGATGCATGTTTTTTTAATTGTTGAGCTGATACCCTTATCCCGTTTGTTATTCACTTATTTTTACAATTATATGACTTTTTTTGGAAAAACCGATTCAAATGCACATTTTACGTTTGTTATCACTGAATAATTGGTTTTGCAGCACTGATGGCAAATGCAAGAAGAATGGTTTTTTTTTATAATGTGTGGCACTAATTCAGTAATTTTTGAGTTTATTTGTAAAACGCGTTTTACATTTGTTTTCGAGGTAGAAATCGTTCTACAAACGCCAAATATTTTCTAGTTCTAGTTTATCAAGTGTGAGACGCCCTTGCACTCAAAATTTAAAAATTCTCTAACACCTATAGTTGGCTTGCCGTAAGATTTTTTGCTGGAATTATGTTGAGGTTCCTCCATGAGTGTTGCAACCAAAAAACTTTGTACTATTAGTATTAAATATATTAAATATAAAATTATTGGTTATTTTGGATCACTCAGTATATAAACTTTTAACTACCACTGATTTATCTCAAAAATCTGCTTTCTAACGCCATCTATGATCCGCCGGTCTAATCACTCCTTCTGACATTTCAATTTGTTGGTTAGAAACGCAGTATGAAATTATTGTCAACAAAAACTAATTGAAATCATCTCAAAACAATGGTTGTCGAAAAGAACACTTTCTCAGGAAATCCTCTGGAACAATTCGTCCTACTAGCTAAAACAGCTAAAGGGGCGGCATGTTTGGAGTTAATAAAGCAGGTGTTGGAAGCACCAGGAGTTTATGTGTTCGGAGAACTCCTTGATATGCCCAGCATTGCTGAAGTAAGATTTATATTTGTTAATTTTATATATTTTATTATAATAATTTCAGTTGGTGAATGGACCTCATAAGAATTGTGTAAATACGTTAAATTTATTTGCTTATGGAACGTATAAAGAATACGTCACGAATAAGGTTAATTATTTTGAATTAAATCCAGCACAGAAGAAGAAGTTGCAGCATTTGACTATGGTCACATTGGCCACACAATCGAAGGTATGTGTAGATTTATTGTTAATAATAAAAATTTAACCTCAAATATTAGAATTATTTTGTTTCAATCATTAAAATATAATTTGTACTAACATTATATTTCAGTGTATCCCATATGGTGTGCTTTTAAAAGAATTGGATATCAATAACGTACGTGATTTAGAAGACTTAATAATTGAAGCAATTTATGCTGGTATGTACAATCGTTTTATAATATGATTTATAAATTATAATTGGTAGACGTAAACTGTGCAACATTTTTTTTTTATTAAAAATTTTCTACAATTATTGAAAATTGTACATGACTTATTATAAATTTATTACATAAAATCTAATGGTTCTGTATTTAAAGATGTTGGCTAACATCGCTGTTATGATATGTACAGAATAGGTTCATAACTAGGAGACAGAATAATAAGAATGTGAGGATATTTTTTTTAACTAATTATATGATTTTAATTTCTTTAATGGAGCATTCAAAAATAATCACAATTAAAATACTAACATATAAGTATTTTAAATTTGACTGTTATCTATATTAATTATTAATAATCAAAGAAAACATTCTGAAGTATGATTCCCGGTGGCTCAGGGCTGCGACTTGCAATAGTTCTTGATTTAAAACTAAGCATTTTTTGAGAAGCCAAGCAACACTTTGATATTGTTTATCGCATATTGCATCATATGCGACACAACCTATTGAATTGTTTTTAATGACATCACTATTGATTCGGCAGTATTCTGCTTGCTATCACATTGTTATCTCATTGTGCTATCTATTAATATAAACTCTCAATACAAAACAATAACAAACCACAAATTAATTGCATTTTAGTACATGTATTTGCATTGTCAATTATAAATTTATGTTAATACCATATACAAAATGTAATAATTGAAAAATTAAAAAGCAAATTTAATTAAAATATTATTTTAATCAGGGTTGTTTCAATATAACCGTTGCCACTCTGCATTAACACCTTCATCCATTTGTTGAATGCTAGTAGTCAAGTCAATTTGGGACCATTTCTAATATTTGGATGTGTTGAAATCATTCTTAACAAATGTTATTATTTTAGATATAATTCAAGGCAAATTGGACCAAAAGAACAGCCAACTAGAAGTTGACTGTGCCATCGGCCGTGATATTAAACCAGATGACATAAACGTAATAGTTACCTGTCTACAAGAATGGTGTTCAGCTTGCGAAGGTGTGTTGGGTTGTGTTGAAACACAAATTCATCGTGCAAACACTGAAAAAAATAGAATTGTGCAAAGAAAGTCTGATATTGAACAAGAGGTAATAATATTCCAAAATTAAAAAATCAAACTTACAACAAATTTTATTTTTAGATTATAAATATAAAGAAAACCTTGAAGACACAATTACAGGACCGCACTGAAGGAACGGATGAAGTAATGGCTACAGACAGCCGTGAAGCAGCGGCAAGTGGTGAAAAGGGAAAGAAATCATCCAAAGGAAAAGGTATAAGATGCGGTAGTAAGTTTTGGACAAAATCTTAACTATGAAGTTATAATCAATTAATAATATTATTAAATGGGGTCACTGCACAATTATAGTTAACAAACTAATTGTTAGAATAAGGTAGATGAGTAACGGCTATTATATCAGCCATGTATACAAATGTTATTAACACTTGTTCGATTTTATTGAAAGATTTTATTAATAAAATAAAGTCTGTGTTAAATGAACAATTTATTAAAAACCTTATATATCCTTGTAGTGCTTTTTTTAATTTGTTTAACACTACTTATGTATATAGTTTTCTTTACATTTTTTTATTTTATTTTTTTATAGGTGGTATTAAACTGCTTCGTTGATGAAGACTCGAACTTAGGATGGTTATTCGATGGTACTTTTCATTATTTTGCCTTTAATTATTATTTTTATAAAGAATAAATGTTTGATGTTCTATTATTTTATGTGAATTGCTATTTATCTGTATATGGAAAGAATATTAATAAATATTTTTAAGATTTTGTATTTTTTGTGCATTATTTTGATTGTATATTTTTTTATTATTAACAATTTTTGTGTTGAGTTGAGTGTGCAGATGAAATGTGAGGAATCGTTCGTTTTACTTCAAAATGATAATATCGGTGAAATTAATAGTTTGTTGTGCAATATCACTGAAATTAGTGGCGTAGCTAGGATTTTTGGGCACAGTAACCCTAGAATGTCTGACTTAATGGGTATAAGTTTCTTCGGTCGAGGTGTTCTCAGCTCTAGCTAAAACGAATTTGTCTCGTAGGGTAATGTATTGCCGCGATTACAACGCTCGGCCTTGCGTCAGTGATACTTGACTGATCTCCAATCCTGTAACTTTCTTCACGTTCGATCAATTTCACTATTTATTTTGATACTGGAGCTTTTACTTAAATTAATTCCTATTTGTTACTGTGGAGTTTGTGCTCTTAGGAAGTTCATCCAGGAGTGTGCCCTAAATAGATATTTTCAATTATGACCAGTCTTTTAGATTTAAAACCAATTGTAGGTTACTCACTTTAGATTTTTGGCATATCAGCCTAAAAAGACTATTGTATAGGTAGTCAACTTTTACTGGTGGGTGTTGTAGATGGTTTGTCACAGTCTATTATCACCTTCATATGACCTGTTATCAGGGTTGGTAAACTATGGCGGTATTGCATTGTGTTGAACAACACCGTTGCCAATGGATGGTAGCTAGTTTTGGATTGTGAGTATTTTTTACAATAAAGCAGCGACAACAGCGTTTACTTTGGCAAACACCAGCGCTTTGTTGAATGTTTGCTTTACGAATATAAAAGCTTGGTCGGCCATTTTGTCTTATTTTAAGGACCTTTTGGTCCACCGTAAATTTGTGAAAGTGTTGTCATGTTAATAAAGTTTGGCACATATTTTGTAGCTAGGTATAGAATTCAAGAAAGCTTGTAAAGTTATTGCAAATCTATCCTATTTTCTAGATTTTGTTCTATCAATCACAAGTGTACAAAACATAGTTTGCTGTTTTGTGCACCACAAACAAACAAAAATAACAGCCAACAATATAATATGGGTCAGCCAAACAGATACCTAGAATATCAGCCACAACCACCAACTCAGAAAGACTATGTTAGCACTCGCACTCAGGGACCTGGCGACACATAATACAATAATCGACGACATCCCAAAATTTCTAGATGCTAGAAAGATTCATGATGGAACAATATATCAACCGGATATTAACACAGTGTCCAACGAGAATCTAACGACGAGTTACTGAAGAAAAGATTAATACGTATGTAAGCAGACTCCTGGCAAATCCCACATTTAGCGGGAACTCTGGTTACAACTAACAAGATCCAGTAAAATGGTTTTTTAGACGGCACGCGGCACTTTACGGATGGGTCTACTTAGACCAAAACGTGATATTCAACGTCAGAAAAACGATAACAGGGTTGGAAAGTGAAAAAAAAATAAGCAAGCTTCCGGTCCGACCATATAAACGAAAAACATGGCACAAAATAAAACTAACAAAGAAAAGCGTGGGAGTTGCGGGAAAATACAACCCACTCTTAAGAGTAAAATTTAAAAAAAAACATTGAAGGTCAACACGAGAAAGCTCTGATTGCTAGAGTATATTCAAAAGTGATTACATTTTAGTCGCCACCGCCTATTGAATACAACCCTACGCAAAACCAACAGCTACACCAACGTAAGTGCCAGTGTCATCACATCCCGTATGATAAACAATTAGAACTCCGTTAGTTTATCCCTATATTTGCGGAAAATCCTTTCCTCACTACTACGCGAACAGTGACACATAAAATTGAGCTACAAGTCCTAACCACTGCAGGTGCTATTCATATAACGCTAACAAAAAGAGCGTTATTTACCAGCAAGTGAAAAAGTTATTTGCGGCGGCCACAATCAAACAGAACACAAAGACAAAATTTCTAAAAATACATGAAACCTTGGACCAGTGCGCACGTATTTACGAAATTGAAATCACCTCCGACGGGTTCTCAAAAGATTACAAGAAAACGGATTAAAGTGCAACATAGATAAATGCAAATTTGGAAAGACAACATTAGAATACCTGCATCACCAAGTGACGGCTGAGGGAAACCTAACACTCAAACACCATCTGACACTCATTGAGAAGCATCCTAGGCATGTAAGTTGCTTTGAGAATATGTACCAAACTTCTCATTAGTGGCTCGATTTTCGAAAATTTCATTTGTGTTTGAAAGCAAGTGAAACGCGTAAAAATCGAAAAAAAATTGACTTTTCACTCGATTTTTGAAAATTTCATTTGTGTTTGAAGCATGAGAAACGCGTAAAAAATGAAAAAAAAAAAACGACTCTTCACTCGATTTTTGACAATTTCATTTGTGTTTGAAAGCATGTAAAACGCGTAAAAAACGAAAAAAAAATCGACTCTTTACTCGATTGTTGCATGTGAAACGAAAAAAAATTGACTTTGTTCGATTTTCGAAAATTTCATTTGTGTTTGAAAGCATGTGAAACGAAAAAAAAAATCGACTACTCGATTTTCGAAAATTTCATTTGTGTTGAAAGCATGTAAAACGAAAAAAAAAAATCGACTCTTCAATCGATTTTTGCATGTGAAACGAAAAAAAAAATCGACTTTTCACTCGATTTTTGAAAATTTCATTTGTGTTTGAAAGCATGTGAAACGAAAAAAAATCGACTGTTTGCTCGGTTTTCGAAAATTGCATTTGTGTTTGAAAGAATGTGAAACGCGTAAAAAACGAAAAAAAATCTACTCTTCACTCGATTTTTGAAAATTTCATTTGTGTTTGAAAGCATGTGAAACGAAAAAAAAATCGACTCTTCACTCGATTTTCGAAAATTTCATTTGTGTTTGAAAGCATGTGAATCGAAAAAAAATCGACTTTTTGCTAGATTTTCGAAAATTTCATTTGTGTTTGAAAGCATGTGAAACGCGTAAAAAACGAAAAAAAAATCGACTCTTCAATCGATTTTTGCATGTGAAACGAAAAAAAAATCGACTTTTTGCTCGATTTTCAAAAATTTCATTTGTGTTTGAAAGCATGTGAAACGAAAAAAAAAATCGAATTTTTGCTCGATTTTCGAAAATTTCATTTGTGTTTGAAAGCACTGAAACGAAAAAAAAAATCGACATTTTGCTCGATTTTCGAAAATTTCATTTGTGTTTGAAAGCATGTGAAACGCGTAAAAAACGAAAAAAAAAATCAACTCTTCACTCGATTTTTGCATGTGAAACGATAAAAAAATCGACTCTTCACTCGATTTTTAAAAAATTCATTTGTGTTTGAAAGCATGTGAAACGAAAAAAAATCGACTTTTTGCTCAAATTTTGAAAATTTAATTTGTGTTTGAAAGCATGTGAAACGTGTAAAAAACGAAAAAAAAAATCGACTTCACTCGATTTTTGAAAATTTCTTTGTGTTTGAAAGCATGTGAAACGAAAAAAAAAATCGACTCTTCACTCGATTTTTGAAAATTTCATTTGTGTTTGAAAGCATGTGAAACGCGTAAAAAACGAAAAAAAGAATCGTATCTTCACTCGATTTTTGCATGTGAAACGAAAAAAAAAATCGACTCTTCACTCGATTTTTGAAAAATTTATTTGTGTTTGAAAGCATGTGAAACGCGTAAAAAACGAAAAAAATCGACTCTTCACTCGATTTTTGAAAATTTTATTTGTGTTTGAAAGCATGTGAAACGAAAAAAAAAATCGACTACTCGATTTTCGAAAATTTCATTTGTGTTTGAAAGCATGTGAAACGAAAAAAAAATCGACTCTTCACTCGATTTTCGAAAATTTCATTTGTGTTTGAAAGCATGTGAATCGAAAAAAAAATCGACTTTTTGCTAGATTTTCGAAAATTTCATTTGTGTTTGAAAGCATGTGAAACGCGTAAAAAACGAAAAAAAAATCGACTCTTCAATCGATTTTTGCATGTGAAACGAAAAAAAAATCGACTTGTTGCTCGATTTTCAAAAATTTCATTTGTGTTTGAAAGCATGTGAATCGAAAAAAAAATCGACTTTTCACTCGATTTTTGAAAATTTCATTTGCGTTTGAAAGCATGTGAAACGAAAAAAGAAATCGACTCTTCACTCGATTTTTGAAATTTTTATTTGTGTTTGAAAGCACGTGAAACGAAAAAAAATCGACTTTTTGCTCGATTTTCGAAAATTTCATTTGTGTTTGAAAGCATGTGAAACGCGTAAAAATCGAAAAAAAAATCGACTTTTCACTCGATTTTTGAAAATTTCATTTGTGTTTGAAAGCATGTGAAACGAAAAAAGAAATCGACTCTTCACTCGATTTTTGAAAATTTCATTTGTGTTTGAAAGCATGTGAAACGCGTAAAAAACGAAAAAAAATCGACTTCTAACTCGATTTTTGAAAATTTCATTTGTATTTTAAAGCATTAGAAAAAATTTTCATTTGTGTTTGTGAAAGCATGTGAAACGAAAAAAAAATCGACTTTTTGCTCGATTTTTAAAAATTTAATTTGTGTTTGAAAGCATGTGAAACGCGTAAAAAACGAAAAAAAATCGACTTTTCACTCGATTTTTGGAAAATTCAATTGTGTTTGAAAGCATGTGAAACGCGTAAAAAACGAAAAAAAATCGATTTTCGAAAATTTCATTTGTGTTTGAAAGCATGTGAAACGTGTAAAAAACGAAAAAAAGAATCGACTCTTCACTCGATTTTTGAATGTGAAACGAAAAAAAAATCGACTGTTTGCTCGATTTTCGAAAATTTTATTTGTGTTTGAAAGCATGTGAAACGAAAAAAAATCGACTCTTTACTCGATTTTTGAAAATTTCATTTGTGTTTGAAAGCATGTGAAGCGCGTAAAAATCGAAAAAAAATCGACTCTTTACTCGATTTTTGAAAATTTCATTTGTGTTTGAAAGCATGTGAAACAAAAAAAAAATCGACTTTTTGCTCGATTATCAAAAATTTCATTTGTGTTTGAAAGCATGTGAAACGAAAAAAAAATCGATTATTTCTCGATTTTCGAAAATTTCATTTGTGTTTGAAAGCATGTGAAACGAAAAAAGAAATCGACTCTTCACTCGATTTTTGAAAATTTCATTTGTGTTTGAAAGCATGTGAAACGAAAAAAAAATCGACTTTTTGCTCGATTTTCAAAAATTTCATTTGTGTTTGAAAGCATGTGAAACGAAAAAAAATCGACTATTTCTCGATTTTCGAAAATTTCATTTGTGTTTGAAAGCATGTGAAACGCGTAAAAAACGAAAAAAAAATCGACGCTTCACTCGATTTTCGAAAATTTCTTTTGTGTTTGAAAGCATGTGAACCGAAAAAAAAATCGACTTTTTGCTCGATTTTCGAAAATTTCATTTGTGTTTGAGCGCAGTGAAACAAAAAAAAATCGACTTTTTGCTCGAATTTCGAAAATTTCATTTGTGTTTGAAAGCATGTGAAACGCGTAAAAAACGAAAAAAAATCGACTCTTCATTCGATTTTTGAAAATTTCATTTGTGTTTGAAAGCTTGTGAAACGCGTAAAAAACGAAAAAAAATCGACTCTTCATTCGATTTTTGAAAATTTCATTTGTGTTTGAAAGCATGTGAAACAAAAAAAAATCGCCCTTTTGCTCGATTTTCGAACATATCATTTATGTTTGAATGCATGTGAAACGCGTAAAAAACGAAAAAAAATCGACTTTTCACTCGATTTTCGAAAATTTTATTTGTGTTTGAAAACATGTGAAACGCGTGAAAAACGAAAAAAAATCGACTCTTCACTCGATTTTTGCATGTGAAACGAAAAAAAAATTGACTTTTTGCTCGATTTTCGAAAATTTCATTTGTGTTTGAAAGCATGGGAAACGCGTAAAAACGAAAAAAAAGTCGACTCTTCACTCGGTTTTTGAAAATTTCATTTGTGTTTAAAAGCATGTGAAACGCGTACAAAACGAAAAAAAATCGACTCTTCATTCGATTTTTGAAAATTTCATTTGTGTTTGAAAGCATGTGAAACGAAAAAAAAATAGACTTTTTGCTCGATTTTCAAAAATTTCATTTGTGTTTGAAAGCATGTGAAACGCGTAAAAATCGAAAAAAAATCGACTCTTCACTCGATTCTTGCATGTGAAACGAAAAAAAAATCTGCTTTTTGCTCGATTTTTGAAAATTTCATTTGTGTTTGAAAGCATTCACATTTTTTTTCGTTTTTTACGCGTTTCACAACGCGTAAAAAACGAAAAAAAATCGACTCTACTCGATTTTTGCATGTGAAACGAAAAAAAAACCGACTTTTTGCTCGATTTTCGAAAATTTCATTTGTGTACTCGATTTTTTAAAATTTTATTTGTGTTTGAAAGCATGTGAAACGCGTAAAAAACGAAAAAAAATCGACTCTTCTTTCGATTTTTGAAAATTTCATTTTTGTTTAAAACCATGTGAAACGCGTAAAAAACGAAAAAAAATCGACTCTTTATCGATTTTTGAAAATTTCATTTGTGTTTGAAAGCATGTGAAACGCGTAAAAACGAAAAAATCCACTTTACTCGGTTTTTAAAAATTTCCTTAGTGTTTGAAAGCATGTGAAACGAAAAAAAAATCGACTTTTTGCTCGATTTTTGAAAATTTCAATTGTGTTTGAAAGCATGTGAAACGCGTAAAAAACAAAAAAAATCGACTGTTTGCTCGATTTTCGAAAATTTCATTTGTGTTTGAAAGCATGGGAAACGCGTAAAAACGAAAAAAAAGTCGACTCTTCACTCGGTTTTTGAAAATTTCATTTGTGTTTGAAAGCATGTGAAACGCGTACAAAACGAAAAAAAATCGACTCTTCATTCGATTTTTGAAAATTTCATTTGTGTTTAAAAGCATGTGAAACGAAAAAAAAATAGACTTTTTGCTCGATTTTCGAAAATTTCATTTGTGTTTGAAAGCATGTGAAACGCGTAAAAATCGAAAAAAAATCGACTCTTCACTCGATTCTTGCATGTGAAACGAAAAAAAAATCTGCTTTTTGCTCGATTTTTGAAAATTTCATTTGTGTTTGAAAGCATGTGAAACGCGTAAAAATCGAAAAAAAATCGACTCTTCATTCGATTTTCGAAAATTTCATTTGTGTTTGAAAGCATGTAAACCGAAAAAAAAATCGACTTTTTGCTCGATTTTCGAAAATTTCATTTGTGTTTGAAAGCATGTGAATCGCGTAAAAATCGAAAAAAAAATCGACTTTTCACTCGATTTTTGAAAATTTCATTTGTGTTTGAAAGCATGTGAAACGAAAAAAGAAATCGACTCTTCACTCGATTTTTGAAAATTTTATTTGTGTTTGAAAGCACGTGAAACGAAAAAAAATCGACTTTTTGCTCGATTTTCGAAAATTTCATTTGTGTTTGAAAGCATGTGAATCGCGTAAAAATCGAAAAAAAAATCGACTTTTCACTCGATTTTTGAAAATTTCATTTGTGTTTGAAAGCATGTGAAACGAAAAAAGAAATCGACTCTTCACTCGATTTTTGAAAATTTCATTTGTGTTTGAAAGCATGTGAAACGCGTAAAAAACGAAAAAAAATCGACTTCTAACTCGATTTTTGAAAATTTCATTTGTATTTTAAAGCATTAGAAAAAATTTTCATTTGTGTTTGAAAGCATGTGAAACGAAAAAAAAATCGACTTTTTGCTCGATTTTTGAAAATTTAATTTGTGTTTGAAAGCATGTGAAACGCGTAAAAAACGAAAAAAAATCGACTTTTCACTCGATTTTTGGAAAATTCAATTGTGTTTGAAAGCATGTGAAATGCGTAAAAAACGAAAAAAAATCGATTTTCGAAAATTTCATTTGTGTTTGAAAGCATGTGAAACGTGTAAAAAACGAAAAAAAGAATCGACTCTTCACTCGATTTTTGAATGTGAAACGAAAAAAAATCGACTTTTTGCTCGATTTTCGAAAATTTTATTTGTGTTTGAAAGCATGTGAAACGAAAAAAGAAATCGACTCTTCACTCGATTTTTGAAAATTTCATTTGTGTTTGAAAACATGTGAAACGCGTAAAAAACGAAAAAAAGAATCGACTCTTAACTCGATTTTTGCATGTGAAACGAAAAAAAAAATCGACTTTTTGCTCGATTTTCGAAAATTTCATTTGTGTTTGAAAGCATGTGAAACGAAAAAAAAATCGACTCTTCACTCGATTTTTGAAAATATCATTTGAGTTTGAAAGCATGTGAAACGAAAAAAAAAACGACTTTTTGCTCGATTTTCGAAAATTTCATTTGTGTTTGAAAGCATGTGAAACGCGTAAAAACGAAAAAAAATCGACTCCTTAACTCGATTTTTGAAAATTTCATTTGAGTTTGAAAGCATGTGAAACGAAAAAAAAAACGACTTTTTGCTCGATTTTCGAAAATTTCATTTGTGTTTGAAAGCATGTGAAACGAAAAAAAAATCGACTTTTTGCTCGATTATCAAAAATTTCATTTGTGTTTGAAAGCATGTGAAACGAAAAAAAAATCGATTATTTCTCGATTTTCGAAAATTTCATTTGTGTTTGAAAGCATGTGAAACGCGTAAAAAACGAAAAAAAATCGACTCTTCATTCGATTTTTGAAAATTTCATTTGTGTTTGAAAGCATGTGAAACAAAAAAAAATCGACCTTTTGCTCGATTTTCGAACATATCATTTATGTTTGAATGCATGTGAAACGCGTAAAAAACGAAAAAAAATCGACTTTTCACTCGATTTTCGAAAATTTTATTTGTGTTTGAAAACATGTGAAACGCGTGAAAAACGACAAAAAATCGACTCTTCACTCGATTTTTGCATGTGAAACGAAAAAAAAATCGACTGTTTGCTCGATTTTCGAAAATTTCATTTGTGTTTGAAAGCATGGGAAACGCGTAAAAACGAAAAAAAAGTCGACTCTTCACTCGGTTTTTGAAAATTTCATTTGTGTTTGAAAGCATGTGAAACGAAAAAAAAATCGACTTTTTGCTCGATTATCAAAAATTTCATTTGTGTTTGAAAGCATGTGAAACGAAAAAAAAATCGATTATTTCTCGATTTTCGAAAATTTCATTTGTGTTTGAAAGCATGTGAAACGCGTAAAAAACGAAAAAAAATCGACTCTTCATTCGATTTTTGAAAATTTCATTTGTGTTTGAAAGCATGTGAAACAAAAAAAAATCGACCTTTTGCTCGATTTTCGAACATATCATTTATGTTTGAATGCATGTGAAACGCGTAAAAAACGAAAAAAAATCGACTTTTCACTCGATTTTCGAAAATTTTATTTGTGTTTGAAAACATGTGAAACGCGTGAAAAACGACAAAAAATCGACTCTTCACTCGATTTTTGCATGTGAAACGAAAAAAAAATCGACTGTTTGCTCGATTTTCGAAAATTTCATTTGTGTTTGAAAGCATGGGAAACGCGTAAAAACGAAAAAAAAGTCGACTCTTCACTCGGTTTTTGAAAATTTCATTTGTGTTTGAAAGCATGTGAAACGCGTACAAAACGAAAAAAAATCGACTCTTCATTTGTTTTTTGAAAATTTCATTTGTGTTTAAAAGCATGTGAAACGAAAAAAAAATAGACTTTTTGCTCGATTTTCGAAAATTTCATTTGTGTTTGAAAGCATGTGAAACGCGTAAAAATCGAAAAAAAATCGACTCTTCATTCGATTTTCGAAAATTTCATTTGTGTTTGAAAGCATGTGAAACGCGTAAAAAACGAAAAAAAATTGACTCTACTCGATTTTTGCATGTGAAACGAAAAAAAACCGACTTTTTGCTCGATTTTCGAAAATTTCATTTGTGTACTCGATTTTTTAAAATTTTATTTGTGTTTGAAAGCATGTGAAACGCGTAAAAAACGAAAAAAAATCGACTCTTCTTTCGATTTTTTAAAATTTCATTTTTGTTTAGAACCATGTGAAACGCGTAAAAAACGAAAAAAAATCGACTCTTTATCGATTTTTGAAAATTTCATTTGTGTTTGAAAGCATGTGAAACGCGTAAAAACGAAAAAATCCACTTTACTCGGTTTTTAAAAATTTCCTTAGTGTTTGAAAGCATGTGAAACGAAAAAAAAATCGACTTTTTGCTCGATTTTTGAAAATTTCAATTGTGTTTGAAAGCATGTGAAACGCGTAAATAACGAAAAAAATCGACTCTACTCGGTTTTTGAAAATTTCCTTAGTGTTTGAAAGCATGTGAAACGCGTAAAAAACGAAAAAAAAATCGACTCTTCATTCGATTTTCGAAAAATTCATTTGTGTTTGAAAGCATGTGAAACGAAAAAAAAATCGAATTTTTGCTCGATTTTCGAAAATTTCATTTGTGTTTGAAAGCAAGTGAAACGAAAAAAAAAATCGACTGTTTGCTTGATTTTCGAAAATTTTATTTGTGTTTGAAAGCATGTGAAACGCATAAAAAACGAAAAAAAAATCGACTCTTCATTCGATTTTTGAAAATTTCATTTGTGTTTGAAGGCATGTGAAACGCGTAAAAAACGAAAAAAAATCGACTCTTCACTCGATTTTTGCATGTGAAACGAAAAAAAAATCGACTGTTTGCTCGATTTTTGAAAATTTCATTTGTGTTTGAAAGCATGGGAAACGCGTAAAAACGAAAAAAAAGTCGACTCTTCACTCGGTTTTTGAAAATTTCATTTGTGTTTGAAAGCATGTGAAACGCGTACAAAACGAAAAAAAATCGACTCTTCATTCGATTTTTGAAAATTTCATTTGTGTTTGAAAGCATGTGAAACGAAAAAAAAATAGACTTTTTGCTCGATTTTCGAAAATTTCATTTGTGTTTGAAAGCATGTGAAACGCGTAAAAATCGAAAAAAAATCGACTCTTCACTCGATTCTTGCATGTGAAACGAAAAAAAAATCTGCTTTTTGCTCGATTTTTGAAAATTTCATTTGTGTTTGAAAGCATGTGAAACGCGTAAAAATCGAAAAAAAATCGACTCTTCACTCGATTCTTGCATGTGAAACGAAAAAAAAATCTGCTTTTTGCTCGATTTTTGAAAATTTCATTTGTGTTTGAAAGCATGTGAAACGCGTAAAAATCGAAAAAAAATCGACTCTTCACTCGATTCTTGCATGTGAAACGAAAAAAAAATCTGCTTTTTGCTCGATTTTTGAAAATTTCATTTGTGTTTGAAAGCATGTGAAACGCGTACAAAACGAAAAAAAATCGACTCTTCATTCGATTTTCGAAAATTTCATTTGTGTTTGAAAGCATGTGAACCGAAAAAAAAATCGACTTTTTGCTCGATTTTCGAAAATTTCATTTGTGTTTGAAAGCATGTGAAACGAAAAAAGAAATCGACTCTTCCCTCGATTTTCGAAAATTTCATTTGTGTTTGAAAGCATGTGAAACGCGTAAAAATCGAAAAAAAAATTGACTTTTCACTCGATTTTTGAAAATTTCATTTGTGTTTGAAAGCATGTGAAACGAAAAAAGAAATCGACTCTTCACTCGATTTTTGAAAATTTTATTTGTGTTTGAAAGCATGTGAAACGCGTAAAAAACGAAAAAAAATCGACTTCTAACTCGATTTTTGAAAATTTCATTTGTATTTTAAAGCATTAGAAAAAATTTTCATTTGTGTTTGAAAGCATGTGAAACGAAAAAAAAATCGACTTTTTGCTCGATTTTTGAAAATTTAATTTGTGTTTGAAAGCATGTGAAACGCGTAAAAAACGAAAAAAAATCGACTTTTCACTCGATTTTTGGAAAATTCAATTGTGTTTGAAAGCATGTGAAATGCGTAAAAAACGAAAAAAAATCGATTTTCGAAAATTTCATTTGTGTTTGAAAGCATGTAAAACGTGTAAAAAACGAAAAAAAGAATCGACTCTTCACTCGATTTTTGAATGTGAAACGAAAAAAAAATCGACTTTTTGCTCGATTTTCGAAAATTTTATTTGTGTTTGAAAGCATGTGAAACGAAAAAAAAATCGACTCTTTACTCGATTTTTGAAAATTTCATTTGTGTTTGAAAGCATGTGAAACGAAAAAAGAAATCGACTCTTCACTCGATTTTTGAAAATTTCATTTGTGTTTGAAAACATGTGAAACGCGTAAAAAACGAAAAAAAGAATCGACTCTTAACTCGATTTTTGCATGTGAAACGAAAAAAAAAATCGACTTTTTGCTCGATTTTCGAAAATTTCATTTGTGTTTGAAAGCATGTGAAACGAAAAAAAAATCGACTCTTCACTCGATTTTTGAAAATATCATTTGAGTTTGAAAGCATGTGAAACGAAAAAAAAAACGACTTTTTGCTCGATTTTCGAAAATTTCATTTGTGTTTGAAAGCATGTGAAACGCGTAAAAACGAAAAAAAATCGACTCCTTAACTCGATTTTTGAAAATTTCATTTGAGTTTGAAAGCATGTGAAACGAAAAAAAAACGACTTTTTGCTCGATTTTCGAAAATTTCATTTGTGTTTGAAAGCATGTGAAACGAAAAAAAAATCGACTTTTTGCTCGATTATCAAAAATTTCATTTGTGTTTGAAAGCATGTGAAACGAAAAAAAAATCGATTATTTCTCGATTTTCGAAAATTTCATTTGTGTTTGAAAGCATGTGAAACGCGTAAATCGACTCTTCATTCGATTTTTGAAAATTTCATTTGTGTTTGAAAGCATGTGAAACAAAAAAAAATCGACCTTTTGCTCGATTTTCGAACATATCATTTATGTTTGAATGCATGTGAAACGCGTAAAAAACGAAAAAAAATCGACTTTTCACTCGATTTTCGAAAATTTTATTTGTGTTTGAAAACATGTGAAACGCGTGAAAAACGACAAAAAATCGACTCTTCATTCGATTTTCGAAAATTTCATTTGTGTTTGAAAGCATGTGAAACGCGTAAAAATCGAAAAAAAATCGACTCTTCACTCGATTCTTGCATGTGAAACGAAAAAAAAATCTGCTTTTTGCTCGATTTTTGAAAATTTCATTTGTGTTTGAAAGCATGTGAAACGCGTAAAAATCGAAAAAAAATCGACTCTTCATTCGATTTTCGAAAATTTCATTTGTGTTTGAAAGCATGTGAAACAAAAAAAAATCGACATTTTGCTCGATTTTTGAAAATTTCATTTGTGTTTGAAAGCATGTGAAACGCGTAAAAAACGAAAAAAAATCGACTCTACTCGATTTTTGCATGTGAAACGAAAAAAAACCCGACTTTTTGCTCGATTTTCGAAAATTTCATTTGTGCACTCGATTTTTTAAAATTTTATTTGTGTTTGAAAGCATGTGAAACGCGTAAAAAACGAAAAAAAATCAACTCTTTATCGATTTTTGAAAATTTCATTTGTGTTTGAAAGCATGTGAAACGCGTAAAAACGAAAAAATCCACTTTACTCGGTTTTTAAAAATTTCCTTAGTGTTTGAAAGCATGTGAAACGAAAAAAAAATCGACTTTTTGCTCGATTTTTGAAAATTTCAATTGTGTTTGAAAGCATGTGAAACGCGTAAAAAACGAAAAAAATCGACTCTACTCGGTTTTTGAAAATTTCCTTAGTGTTTGAAAGCATGTGAAACGCGTAAAAAACGAAAAAAAATCGACTCTTCATTCGATTTTCGAAAAATTCATTTGTGTTTGAAAGCATGTGAAACGAAAAAAAAATCGAATTTTTGCTCGATTTTCGAAAATTTCATTTGTGTTTGAAAGCAAGTGAAACGAAAAAAAAAATCGACTGTTTGCTTGATTTTCGAAAATTTTATTTGTGTTTGAAAGCATGTGAAACGCATAAAAAACGAAAAAAAAATCGACTCTTCATTCGATTTTTGAAAATTTCATTTGTGTTTGAAGGCATGTGAAACGCGTAAAAAACGAAAAAAAATCGACTCTTCACTCGATTTTTGCATGTGAAACGAAAAAAAAATCGACTGTTTGCTCGATTTTTGAAAATTTCATTTGTGTTTGAAAGCATGGGAAACGCGTAAAAACGAAAAAAAAGTCGACTCTTCACTCGGTTTTTGAAAATTTCATTTGTGTTTGAAAGCATGTGAAACGCGTACAAAACGAAAAAAAATCGACTCTTCATTCGATTTTTGAAAATTTCATTTGTGTTTGAAAGCATGTGAAACGAAAAAAAAAATAGACTTTTTGCTCGATTTTCGAAAATTTCATTTGTGTTTGAAAGCATGTGAAACGCGTAAAAATCGAAAAAAAATCGACTCTTCACTCGATTCTTGCATGTGAAACGAAAAAAAAATCTGCTTTTTGCTCGATTTTTGAAAATTTCATTTGTGTTTGAAAGCATGTGAAACGCGTAAAAATCGAAAAAAAATCGACTCTACTCGGTTTTTGAAAATTTCCTTAGTGTTTGAAAGCATGTGAAACGCGTAAAAAACGAAAAAAAATCGACTCTTCATTCGATTTTCGAAAATTTCATTTGTGTTTGAAAGCATGTGAAACGAAAAAAAAATCGACTTTTTGCTCGATTTTTGAAAATTTCAATTGTGTTTGAAAGCATGTGAAACGCGTAAAAAACGAAAAAAATCGACTCTACTCGGTTTTTGAAAATTTCCTTAGTGTTTGAAAGCATGTGAAACGCGTAAAAAACGAAAAAAAATCGACTCTTCATTCGATTTTCGAAAATTTCATTTGTGTTTGAAAGCATGTGAACCGAAAAAAAAATCGACTTTTTGCTCGATTTTCGAAAATTTCATTTGTGTTTGAAAGCACGTGAAACGAAAAAAAATCGACTTTTTGCTCGATTTTCGAAAATTTCATTTGCGTTTGAAAGCATGTGAAACGAAAAAAGAAATCGACTCTTCACTCGATTTTTGAAAATTTTATTTGTGTTTGAAAGCACGTGAAACGAAAAAAAATCGACTTTTTTGCTCGATTTTCGAAAATTTCATTTGTGTTTGAAAGCATGTGAAACGCGTAAAAATCGAAAAAAAAATTGACTTTTCACTCGATTTTTGAAAATTTCATTTGTGTTTGAAAGCATGTGAAACGAAAAAAGAAATCGACTCTTCACTCGATTTTTGAAAATTTTATTTGTGTTTGAAAGCATGTGAAACGCGTAAAAACGAAAAAAAATCGACTTCTAACTCGATTTTTGAAAATTTCATTTGTATTTTAAAGCATTAGAAAAAATTTTCATTTGTGTTTGAAAGCATGTGAAACGAAAAAAAAAATCGACTTTTTGCTCGATTTTTGAAAATTTAATTTGTGTTTGAAAGCATGTGAAACGCGTAAAAAACGAAAAAAAATCGACTTTTCACTCGATTTTTGGAAAATTCAATTGTGTTTGAAAGCATGTGAAACGAAAAAAGAAATCGACTCTTCACTCGATTTTTGAAAATTTCATTTGTGTTTGAAAACATGTGAAACGCGTAAAAAACGAAAAAAAAAATCGACTTTTTGCTCGATTTTCGAAAATTTCATTTGTGTTTGAAAGCATGTGAAACGAAAAAAAAATCGACTCTTCACTCGATTTTTGAAAATATCATTTGAGTTTGAAAGCATGTGAAACGAAAAAAAAACGACTTTTTGCTCGATTTTCGAAAATTTCATTTGTGTTTGAAAGCATGTGAAACGCGTAAAAACGAAAAAAAATCGACTCCTTAACTCGATTTTTGAAAATTTCATTTGAGTTTGAAAGCATGTGAAACGAAAAAAAAAACGACTTTTTGCTCGATTTTCGAAAATTTCATTTGTGTTTGAAAGCATGTGAAACGAAAAAAAAATCGACTTTTTGCTCGATTATCAAAAATTTCATTTGTGTTTGAAAGCATGTGAAACGAAAAAAAAATCGATTATTTCTCGATTTTCGAAAATTTCATTTGTGTTTGAAAGCATGTGAAACGAAAAAAGAAATCGACTCTTCACTCGATTTTTGAAAATTTCATTTGTGTTTGAAAGCATGTGAAACGCGTAAAAAACGAAAAAAAAATCGACTCTTCACTCGATTTTCGAAAATTTCTTTTGTGTTTGAAAGCATGTGAACCGAAAAAAAAATCGACTTTTTGCTCGATTTTCGAAAATTTCATTTGTGTTTGAGCGCAGTGAAACGAAAAAAAAAATCGACTTTTTGCTCGAATTTCGAAAATTTCATTTGTGTTTGAAAGCATGTGAAACGCGTAAAAAACGAAAAAAAATCGACTCTTCATTCGATTTTTGAAAATTTCATTTGTGTTTGAAAGCTTGTGAAACGCGTAAAAACGAAAAAAAATCGATTCTTCATTCGATTTTTGAAAATTTCATTTGTGTTTGAAAGCATGTGAAACGAAAAAAAAAATAGACTTTTTGCTCGATTTTCGAAAATTTCATTTGTGTTTGAAAGCATGTGAAACGCGTAAAAATCGAAAAAAAATCGACTCTTCACTCGATTCTTGCATGTGAAACGAAAAAAAAAATCTGCTTTTTGCTCGATTTTTGAAAATTTTATTTGTGTTTGAAAGCATGTGAAACGCGTAAAAAACGAAAAAAAAATCGACTCTTCATTCGATTTTCGAAAATTTCATTTGTGTTTGAAAGCATGTGAAACAAAAAAAAATCGACATTTTGCTCGATTTTTGAAAATTTCATTTGTGTTTGAAAGCATGTGAAACGCGTAATAAACGAAAAAAAATCGACTCTACTCGATTTTTGCATGTGAAACGAAAATAAAACCGACTTTTTGCTCGATTTTCGAAAATTTCATTTGTGTACTCGATTTTTTAAAAGTTTATTTGTGTTTGAAAGCATGTGAAACGCGTAGAAAACGAAAAAAAATTGACTCTTCTTTCGATTTTTGAAAATTTCATTTTTGTTTAAAACCATGTGAAACGCGTAAAAAACGAAAAAAAATCGACTCTTTATCGATTTTTGAAAATTTCATTTGTGTTTGAAAGCATGTGAAACGCGTAAAAACGAAAAAATCGACTTTACTCGGTTTTTGAAAATTTCCTTAGTGTTTGAAAGCATGTGAAACGAAAAAAAAATCGACTTTTTGCTCGATTTTTGAAAATTTCAATTGTGTTTGAAAGCATGTGAAACGCGTAAGAAACGAAAAAAATCGACTCTACTCGGTTTTTGAAAATTTCCTTAGTGTTTGAAAGCATGTGAAACGCGTAAAAAACGAAAAAAAATCGACTCTTCATTCGATTTTCGAAAAATTCATTTGTGTTTGAAAGCATGTGAAACGAAAAAAAAATCGAAATTTTGCTCGATTTTCGAAAATTTCATTTGTGTTTAAAAGCATGTGAAACGCGTAAAAAACGAAAAAAAAAATCGACTCTTCATTCGATTTTCGAAAATTTCATTTGTGTTTGAAAGCATGTGAAACAAAAAAAAAATCGACTTTTTGCTCGATTTTTGAAAATTTCATTTGTGTTTGAAAGCATGTGAAACGCGTAAAAAACGAAAAAAATCGACTTTTCACTCGATTTTTGCATGTGAAACGAAAAAAAAATCGACTTTTTGCTCGATTTTCGAAAATTTCATTTGTGTTTGAAAGCATGTGAAACGCGTAAAAAACAAAAAAAAATCGAATTTTTGCTCGATTTTCGAAAATTTCATTTGTGTTTGAAAGCAAGTGAAACGAAAAAAAAAATCGACTGTTTGCTTGATTTTCGAAAATTTTATTTGTGTTTGAAAGCATGTGAAACGCATAAAAAACGAAAAAAAATCGACTCTTCATTCGATTTTTGAAAATTTCATTTGTGTTTGAAGGCATGTGAAACGCGTAAAAAACAAAAAAAATCGACTCTTCACTCGATTTTTGAAAATTTCATTTTTGTTTGAAAACATGTGAAACGAAAAAAAAATCGAATTTTTGCTCGATTTTCGAAAATTTCATTTGTGTTTGAAAGCATGTGAAACGAAAAAAAAATCGACTTTTTGCTCGATTTTCGAAAATTTCATTTGTGTTTGAAAGCATGCAAAACGCGTAAAAAACGAAAAAAACTCGACTCTTCACTCGATTTTTTAAAATTTCATTTGTGTTTGAAAGCATGTGAAACGCGTAAAAAACGAAAAAAAAATCGACTCTTCATTCGATTTTCGAAAAATTCATTTGTGTTTGAAAGCATGTGAAACGAAAAAAAAATCGAATTTTTGCTCGATTTTCGAAAATTTCATTTGTGTTTGAAAGCATGTGAAACGCGTAAAAAACGAAAAAAAATCGACTCTTCATTCGATTTTCGAAAATTTCATTTGTGTTTGAAAGCATGTGAAACGCGTAAAAAACGAAAAAAAAAATCGACTCTACTCGATTTTTGCATGTGAAACGAAAAAAAAAACGACTTTTTGCTCGATTTTCGAAAATTTCATTTGTGTTTGAAAGCATGTGAAACGAAAAAAAAATCGACTTTTTGCTCGATTTTCGAAAATTTCATTTGTGTTTGAAAGCATGCAAAACGCGTAAAAAACGAAAAAAACTCGACTTTTCACTCGATTTTTGAAAATTTCATTTGTGTTTGAAAGCATGTGAAACGCGTAAAAAACGAAAAAAATCGACTCTTCACTCGATTTTTGAAAATTTCATTTGTGTTTGAAAGCATGTGAAACGCGTAAAAAACGAAAAAAAATCGACTCTACTCGATTTTTGCATGTGAAACGAAAAAAAAATTGACTTTTTGCTCGATTTTCGAAAATTTCATTTGTGTTTGAAAGCAAGTGAAACGAAAAAAAAACCGACTTTTTGCTCGATTTTCGAAAATTTTATTTGTGTACTCGATTTTTTAAAATTTCATTTATGTTTGAAAGCATGTGAAACGCGTAAAAAACGAAAAAAATCGACTCTTCACTCGATTTTTGCATGTGAAACAAAAAAAAAATCGACTTTTTGCTCGATTTTCGAAAATTTCATTTGTGAACTCGATTTTTAAAAATTTCATTTGTGTTTGAAAGCAAGTGAAACGAAAAAAAAATCGACTTTTTGCTCGATTTTCGAAAATTTCATTTGTGTTTGAAAGCAAGTGAAACGAAAAAAAAATCGACTTTTTGCTCGATTTTCGAAAATTTCATTTGTGTTTGAAAGCAAGTGAAACGAAAAAAAAATCGACTTTTTGCTCGATTTTCGAAAATTTCATTTGTGTTTGAAAGCATGTGAAACGCGTAAAAAACGAAAAAAAATCCACTCTACTCGATTTTTGCATGTGAAACGAAAAAAAATGGACTTTTTGCTCGATTTTAGAAAAATTCATTTGTGTTTGAAAGCATGTGAAACGCGTAAAAAACGAAAAAAAATCGACTCTACTCGATTTTTGCATGTGAAACGAAAAAAAATGGACTTTTTGCTCGATTTTAGAAAAATTCATTTGTGTTTGAAAGCATGTGAAACGCGTAAAAAACGAAAAAAATCGACTCTACTCGATTTTTGAAAATTTCATTTTTGTTTGAAAACATGTGAAACGAAAAAAAAATCGAATTTTTGCTCGATTTTCGAAAATTTCATTTGTGTTTGAAAGCATGTGAAACGAAAAAAAAAATCGACTTTTTGCTCGATTTTCGAAAATTTCATTTGTGTTTGAAAGCATGCAAAACGCGTAAAAAACGAAAAAAACTCGACTCTTCACTCGATTTTTGAAAATTTCATTTGTGTTTGAAAGCATGTGAAACGATAAAAAAAACCGACTTTTTGCTCGATTTTCGAAAATATTATTTGTGTACTCGATTTTTTAAAATTTCATTTGTGTTTGAAAGCATGTGAAACGCGTAAAAAACGAAAAAAAATCCACTCTACTCGATTTTTGCATGTGAAACGAAAAAAAATGGACTTTTTGCTCGATTTTAGAAAAATTCATTTGTGTTTGAAAGCATGTGAAACGCGTAAAAAACGAAAAAAATCGACTCTTTACTCGATTTTTGAAAATTTCATTTTTGTTTGAAAACATGTGAAACGAAAAAAAAATCGAATTTTTGCTCGATTTTCGAAAATTTCATTTGTGTTTGAAAGCATGTGAAACGAAAAAAAAAATCGACTTTTTGCTCGATTTTCGAAAATTTCATTTGTGTTTGAAAGCATGCAAAACGCGTAAAAAACGAAAAACACTCGACTCTTCACTCGATTTTTGAAAATTTCATTTGTGTTTGAAAGCATGTGAAACGATAAAAAAAACCGACTTTTTGCTCGATTTTCGAAAATATTATTTGTGTACTCGATTTTTTAAAATTTCATTTGTGTTTGAAAGCATGTGAAACGCGTAAAAAACGAAAAAAATCGACTCTTCACTCGATTTTTGAAAATTTCATTTGTGTTTGAAGGCATGTGAAACGCGTAAAAAACGAAAAAAATCGACTCTACTCGATTTTTGAAAATTTCATTTTTGTTTGAAAACATGTGAAACGAAAAAAAAATCGAATTTTTGCTCGATTTTCGAAAATTTCATTTGTGTTTGAAAGCAAGTGAAACGAAAAAATAATCGACTTTTTGCTCGATTTTCGAAAATTTTATTTGTGTTTGAAAGCATGTGAAACGCGTAAAAACGAAAAAAAAATCGACTCTTTACTCAATTTTTGCATGTGAATCAAAAAAAAAAACGACTTTTCACTCGATTTTTGAAAATTTTATTTGTGTTTGAAAGCATGTGAAACGCGTAAAAATCGAAAAAAAAACGACTTTTCATTCGATTTTTGAAAATTCTATTTGTGTTTGAAGCATGTGAATCGAAAAAATAAACGACTTTTCACTCGAATTTTGAAAATTTCATTTGTGTTTGAAAGCATGTGAAACGCGTAAAAAACGAAAAAAAATCGACTCTACTCGATTTTTGCATGTGAAACGAAAAAAAATGGACTTTTTGCTCGATTTTTGAAAATTTCATTTGTGTTTGAAAGCATGTGAAACGCGTAAAAATCAAAAAAAAATCGACTCTTCATTCGATTTTTGAAAATTTCATTTGTGTTTGAAAGCATGTGAAACGCGTAAAAAACGAAAAAAAATCGACTCTTCACTCGATTTTTGCATGTGAAACGAAAAAAAATGGACTTTTTGCTCGATTTTAGAAAAAATCATTTGTGTTTGAAAGCATGTGAAACGCGTAAAAAACGAAAAAAAATCGACTCTTCACTCGATTTTTGAAAATTTCATTTGTGTTTGAAAGCATGTGAAACGCGTAAAAAACGAAAAAAATCGACTCTTTACTCGATTTTTGAAAATTTCATTTTTGTTTGAAAACATGTGAAACGAAAAAAAAATCGAATTTTTGCTCGATTTTCGAAAATATCATTTGTGTTTGAAAGCATGTGAAACGAAAAAAAAATCGACTTTTTGCTCGATTTTCGAAAATTTCATTTGTGTTTGAAAGCATGCAAAACGCGTAAAAAACGAAAAAAACTCGACTCTTCACTCGATTTTTTAAAATTTCATTTGTGTTTGAAAGCATGTGAAACGAAAAAAAAACCGACTTTTTGCTCGATTTTCAAAAATATTATTTGTGTACTCGATTTTTAAAATTTCATTTGTGTTTGAAAGCATGTGAAACGCGTAAAAAACGAAAAAAATCGACTCTTCACTCGATTTTTGAAAATTTCATTTGTGTTTGAAGGCATGTGAAACGCGTAAAAAACGAAAAAAATCGACTACTCGATTTTTGAAAATTTCATTTTTGTTTGAAAACATGTGAAACGAAAAAAAAATCGAATTTTTGCTCGATTTTCGAAAATTTCATTTGTGTTTGAAAGCATGTGAAACGAAAAAAAAATCGACTTTTTGCTCGATTTTCGAAAATTTCATTTGTGTTTGAAAGCATGCAAAACGCGTAAAAAACGAAAAAAACTCGACTCTTCACTCGATTTTTGAAAATTTCATTTGTGTTTGAAAGCATGTGAAACGCGTAAAAAACGAAAAAAATCGACTCTTCACTCGATTTTTGAAAATTTCATTTGTGTTTGAAGGCATGTGAAACGCGTAAAAAACGAAAAAAATCGACTCTTTACTCGATTTTTGAAAATTTCATTTTTGTTTGAAAACATGTGAAACGAAAAAAAAAATCGAATTTTTGCTCGATTTTCGAAAATTTCATTTGTGTTTGTGTTTTTTACGCGTTTCACATGAAACGCGTAAAAAACGAAAAAAAAATCGACTCTTCATTCGATTTTTGAAAATTTCATTTGTGTTTGAAAGCATGTGAAACGCGTAAAAAACGGAAAAAAAATCGACTCTTCATTCGATTTCTGAATATTTCATTTGTGTTTGAAAGCATGTGAAACGCGTAAAAAACGAAAAAAAATCGACTCTTCACTCGATTTTTGCATGTGAAACGAAAAAAAAAATGGACTTTTTGCTCGATTTTTGAACATTTCATTTGTGTTTGAAAGCATGTGAAACGCGTAAAAATCGAAAAAAAATCGACTCTTCACTCGATTTTTGCATGTGAAACGAAAAAAAATGGACTTTTTGCTCGATTTTAGAAAAATTCATTTGTGTTTGAAAGCATGTGAAACGCGTAAAAAACGAAAAAAAATCGACTCTACACTTGATTTTTGAAAATTTCATTTGTGTTTGAAGGCATGTGAAACGCGTAAGAAACGAAAAAAATCGACTCTTCACTCGATTTTTGCATGTGAAACAAAAAAAAAACCGACTTTTTGCTCGATTTTCGAAAATTTCATTTGTGTTTGAAAGCATGTGAAACGAAAAAAAAATCGACTTTTTGCTCGATTTTCGAAAATTTCATTTGTGTTTGAAAGCATGCAAAACGCGTAAAAAACGAAAAAAACTCGACTCTTCACTCGATTTTTGAAAATTTCATTTGTGTTTGAAAGCATGTGAAACGCGTAAAAAACGAAAAAAATCGACTCTTCACTCGATTTTTGAAAATTTCATTTGTGTTTGAAGGCATGTGAAACGCGTAAAAAACGAAAAAAATCGACTCTACTCGATTTTTGAAAATTTCATTTTTGTTTGAAAACATGTGAAACGAAAAAAAAATCGAATTTTTGCTCGATTTTCGAAAATTTCATTTGTGTTTGAAAGCATGCAAAACGCGTAAAAAACGAAAAAAACTCGACTCCACTCGATTTTTGAAAATTTCATTTGTGTTTGAAAGCATGTGAAACGAAAAAAAAAAACCGACTTTTTGCTCGATTTTCGAAAATTTCATTTGTGTACTCGATTTTTTAAAATTTCATTTGTGTTTGAAAGCATGTGAAACGCGTAAAAAACGAAAAAAATCGACTCTTCACTCGATTTTTGCATGTGAAACAAAAAAAAAATCGACTTTTTGCTCGATTTTCAAAAATTTCATTTGTGAACTCGATTTTTGAAAATTTCATTTGTGTTTGAAAGCATGTGAAACGAAAAAAAAATCGAATTTTTGCTCGATTTTCGAAAATTTCATTTGTGTTTGAAAGCATGTGAAACGAAAAAAAAATCGAATTTTTGCTCGATTTTCGAAAATTTCATTTGTGTTTGAAAGCATGTGAAACAAAAAAAAAATCGACTTTTTGCTCGATTTTCGAAAATTTCATTTGTGTTTGAAAGAAAGCATGCAAAACGCGTAAAAAACGAAAAAAACTCGACTCTTCACTCGATTTTTGAAAATTTCATTTGTGTTTGAAAGCATGTGAAACGCGTAAAAAACGAAAAAAATCGACTCTTCACTCGATTTTTGAAAATTTCATTTGTGTTTGAAGGCATGTGAAACGCGTAAAAAACGAAAAAAATCGACTCTACTCGATTTTTGAAAATTTCATTTTTGTTTGAAAACATGTGAAACGAAAAAAAAATCGAATTTTTGCTCGATTTTCGAAAATTTCATTTGTGTTTGAAAGCATGTGAAACGAAAAAAAAATCGACTTTTTGCTCGATTTTCGAAAATTTTATTTGTGTTTGAAAGCATGCAAAACGCGTAAAAAACGAAAAAAACTCGACTCTACTCGATTTTTGAAAATTTCATTTGTGTTTGAAAGCATGTGAAACGAAAAAAAAAACCGACTTTTTGCTCGATTTTCGAAAATTTCATTTGTGTACTCGATTTTTTAAAATTTCATTTGTGTTTGAAAGCATGTGAAACGCGTAAAAAACGAAAAAAATCGACTCTTCACTCGATTTTTGCATGTGAAACAAAAAAAAAATCGACTTTTTGCTCGATTTTCGAAAATTTCATTTGTGAACTCGATTTTTGAAAATTTCATTTGTGTTTGAAAGCATGTGAAACGAAAAAAAAATCGAATTTTTGCTCGATTTTCGAAAATTTCATTTGTGTTTGAAAGCATGTGAAACGAAAAAAAAATCGACTTTTTGCTCGATTTTCGAAAATTTCATTTGTGTTTGAAAGCATGTGAAACGAAAAAAAAATCGACTTTTTGCTCGATTTTCGAAAATTTCATTTGTGTTTGAAAGCATGCAAAACGCGTAAAAAACGAAAAAAACTCGACTCTTCACTCGATTTTTGAAAATTTCATTTTTGTTTGAAAGCATGTGAAACGAAAAAAAAAACCGACTTTTTGCTCGATTTTCGAAAATTTCATTTGAGTACTCGATTTTTTAAAATTTCATTTGTGTTTGAAAGCATGTGAAACGCGTAAAAAACGAAAAAAAATCGACTCTACTCGATTTTTGCATGTGAAACGAAAAAAAAATCGACTTTTTGCTCGATTTTCGAAAATTTCATTTGTGTTTGAAAGCATGTGAAAAAAAAATCGACTTTTTGCTCGATTTTCGAAAATTTCATTTGTGTTTGAAAGCATGTGAAACGCGTAAAAAACGAAAAAAAATCTACTCTTCATTCAATTTTCTAAAATTTCATTTGTGTTTGAAAGCATGTGAAACGCGTAAAAAACGAAAAAAAATCGACTCTTCATTCGATTTTTGAAAATTTCATTTGTGTTTGAAAGCATGTGAAACGAAAAAAAAATCGACTTGTTGCTCAATTTTCGAAAATTTCATTTGTGTTTGAAAGCATGTGAAACGCGTAAAAAACGAAAACAAATCGACTCTTCACTCGATTTGTGCATGTGAAACAAAAAAAATCGACTTTTTGCTCGATTTTCGAAAATATCATTTGTGTTTGAAAGCATGTGAAACGAAAAAAAAAATCGACTTTTTGCTCAATTTTCGAAAATTTCATTTGTGTTTGAAAGCATGTGAAACGCGTAAAAAACGAAAAAAAAATCGACTCTTCACTCGATTTTTGCATGTGAAACGAAAAAAAATGGACTTTTTGCTCGATTTTTGAAAATTTCATTTGTGTTTGAAAGCATGTGAAACGCGTAAAAAACGAAAAAAAATCGACTCTACTCGATTTTTGCATGTGAAACGAAAAAAAAAATCGACTTTTTGCTCGATTTTTGAAAATTTTATTTGTGTTTGAAAGCTTGTGAAACGCGTAAAAATCGAAAAAAAATCGACTCTTCATTCGATTTTTGAAAATTTCATTTGTGTTTGAAAGCATGTGAAACGAAAAAAAAATCGACTTTTTGCTCGATTTTCGAAAATTTCATTTGTGTTTGAAAGCATGTGAAACGCGTAAAAAACAAAAAAAAATCGACTCCACTCGATTTTTGCATGTGAAACGAAAATAAAATCGACTTTTTGCTCAATTTTCGAAAATTTCATTTGTGTTTGAAAGCATGTGAAACGCGTAAAAAACGAAAAAAAATCTACTCTTCATTCGATTTTTGAAAATTTCATTTGTGTTTGAAAGCATGTGAAACGCGTAAAAAACGAAAAAAAATCGACTCTTCACTCGATTTTTGCATGTGAAACAAAAAAAAATGGACTTTTTGCTCGATTTTTGAAAATTTCATTTGTGTTTGAAATTTGCTCGATTTTTAAAAATTTCATTTGTGTTTGAAAGCATGTGAAACGCGTAAAAATCGAAACAAAATCGACTCTTCATTCGATTTTTGAAAATTTCATTTGTGTTTGAAAGCATGTGAAACGCGTAAAAATCGAAAAAAAAAACGACTTTTTACTCGACTTTTGAAAATATCATTTGTGTTTGAAAGCATGTGAAACGCGTAAAAAACGAAAAAAAATCGACTCTTCATTCGATTTTTGAAAATTTCATTTGTGTTTGAAAGCATGTGAAACGCGTAAAAAACGAAAAAAAATCTACTCTTCATTCGATTTTTGAAAATTTCATTTGTGTTTGAAAGCATGTGAAACGCGTAAAAAACGAAAAAAAATCGACTCTTCACTCGATTTTTGCATGTGAAACGAAAAAAAAAATGGACTTTTTGCTCGATTTTTGAAAATTTCATTTGTGTTTGAAATTTGCTCGATTTTTAAAAATTTCATTTGTGTTTGAAAGCATGTGAAACGCGTAAAAATCGAAAAAAAATCGACTCTTCATTCGATTTTTGAAAATTTCATTTGTGTTTGAAAGCATGTGAAACGAAAAAAAAATCGACTTTTTGCTCAATTTTCGAAAATTTCATTTGTGTTTGAAAGCATGTGAAACGCGTAAAAAACGAAAAAAAATCGACTCTTCACTCGATTTTTGCATGTGAAACGAAAAAAAAATGGACTTTTTGCTCGATTTTTGAAAATTTCATTTGTGTTTGAAAGCATGTGAAACGCGTAAAAAACGAAAAAAAAATCGACTCCACTCGATTTTTGCATGTGAAACGAAAAAAAAATGGACTTTTTGCTCAATTTTTGAAAATTTTATTTGTGTTTGAAAGCATGTGAAACGCGTAAAAATCGAAAAAAAAACGACTTTTCACTCGATTTTTGAAAATTTCATTTGTATTTGAAAGCATGTGAATCGAAAAAAAAAATCGACTTTTTGCTCGATTTTCGAAAATTTCATTTGTGTTTGAAGCATGTGATACGCGTAAAAAACAAAAAAAATCGACTCTTCACTCGATTTTTGCATGTGAAACGAAAATAAAATCGACTTTTTGCTCAATTTTCGAAAATTTCATTTGTGTTTGAAAGCATGTGAAACGCGAAAAAAACGAAAAAAAATCTACTCTTCATTCGATTTTTGAAAATTTCATTTGTGTTTGAAAGCATGTGAAACGCGTAAAAAACGAAAAAAAATCGACTCTTCACTCGATTTTTGCATGTGAAACGAAAAAAAAAATGGACTTTTTGCTCGATTTTTGAAAATTTCATTTGTGTTTGAAATTTGCTCGATTTTTAAAAATTTCATTTGTGTTTGAAAGCATGTGAAACGCGTAAAAATCGAAAAAAAAAAACGACTTTTCACTCGATTTTTGAAAATTTCATTTGTGTTTGAAAGCAAGTGAAACGAAAATAAAATCGACTTTTTGCTCAATTTTCGAAAATTTCATTTGTGTTTGAAAGCGTGTGAAACGCGAAAAAAACGAAAAAAAATCTACTCTTCATTCGATTTTTGAAAATTTCATTTGTGTTTGAAAGCATGTGAATCGCGTAAAAAACGAAAAAAAATCGACTCTTCACTCGATTTTTGCATGTGAAACGAAAAAAAAAATGGACTTTTTGCTCGATTTTTGAAAATTTCATTTGTGTTTGAAATTTGCTCGATTTTTAAAAATTTCATTTGTGTTTGAAAGCATGTGAAACGCGTAAAAATCGAAAAAAAAAAAACGACTTTTCACTCGATTTTTGAAAATTTCATTTGTGTTTGAAAGCATGTGAATCGAAAAAAAAATCGACTTTTTGCTCGATTTTCGAAAATTTCATTTGTGTTTGAAAGCATGTGAAACGCGTAAAAATCGAAAAAAAAAAACGACTTTTCACTCGATTTTTAAAAATTTCATTTGTGTTTGAAAGCATGTGAATCGAAAAAAAAAATCGACTTTTTGCTCGATTTTCGAAAATTTCATTTGTGTTTGAAAGCATGTGAAACGCGTAAAAATCGAAAAAAAAAACGACTTTTTACTCGACTTTTGAAAATTTCATTTGTGTTTGAAAGCATGTGAAACGCGTAAAAAACGAAAAAAAATCGACTCTTTACTCGATTATTGCATGTGAAACGAAAAAAAAATCGACTTTTTGCTCGATTTTCGAAAATTTCATTTGTGTTTGAAAGCATGTGAAACGCGTAAAAAACGAAAAAAAAATCGACTCTTCATTCGATTTTTGAAAATTTCTTTTGTGTTTGAAAGCATGTGAAACGCGTAAAAATTGAAAAAAAAAAACGACTTTTCACTCGATTTTTGAAAATTTCATTTGTGTTTGAAAGCATGTGAATCGAAAAAAAAAAAACGACTTTTCACTCGATTTTTGAAATTTTCATTTGTGTTTGAAAGCATGTGAAACGCTTAAAAAACAAAAAAAAATCGACTCTTTACTCAATTTTTGCATGTGAAACGAAAAACAAATCGACTTTTTGCTCGATTTTCGAAAATTTTATTTGTGTACTCGATTTTTTAAAATTTCATTTGTGTTTGAAAGCATGTGAAACGCGTCAAAATAAAAAAAAAAAACGACTTTTCACTCGATTTTTGAAAATTTCATTTGTGTTTGAAAGCATGTGAATCGAAAAAAAAAACGACTTTTCACTCGATTTTTGAAATTTTCATTTGTGTTTGAAAGCATGTGAAACGCTTAAAAACAAAAAAAAAATCGACTCTACTCGATTTTTGCATGTGAAACGAAAAAAAAAATCGACTTTTTGCTCGATTTTCGAAAATTTCATATGTGTACTCGATTTTCTAAAATTTCATTTGTGTTTGAAAGCTTGTGAAACAAAAAAAAAATCGACTTTTTGCTTGATTTTCGAAAATTTCATTTGTGTTTGAAAGCAAGTGAAACGAAAAAAAATCGACTTTTTGCTCGATTTTCGAAAATTTCATTTGTGTACTCGATTTTTGAAAATTTCATTTGTGTTTGAAAGCTTGTGAAACAAAAAAAAAATCAACTTTTTGCTTGATTTTCGAAAATTTCATTTGTGTACTCGATTTTTGAAAATTTCATTTGTGTTTGAAAGCAAGTGAAACGAAAAAAAAAATCGACTTTTTGCTCGATTTTCGAAAATTTCATTTGTGTACTCGATTTTTTAAAATTTCATTTGTGTTTGAAAGCATGTGAAACGCGTAAAAATCGAAAAAAAAAACGACTTTTCACTCGATTTTTGAAAATTTCATTTGTATTTGAAAGCATGTGAATCGAAAAAAAAAAACGACTTTTCACTCGATTTTTGAAAATTTCATTTGTGCATGTGAAACGCGTAAAAAACAAAAAAAAAATCGACTCTACTCGATTTTTGCATGTGAAACGAAAAAAAAATCGACTTTTTGCTCGATTTTTGAAAATTTTATTTGTGTTTGAAAGCATGTGAATCGAAAAAAAAAATCGACTTTTTGCTCGATTTTCGAAAATTTCATTTGTGTTTGAAAGCATGTGAAACGCGTAAAAAACGAAAAAAAATCGACTCTTCATTCGATTTTTGAAAATTTCTTTTGTGTTTGAAAGCATGTGAAACGCGTAAAAATTGAAAAAAAAAACGACTTTTCACTCAATTTTTGAAAATTTCATTTGTGTTTGAAAGCATAAGAATCGAAAAAAAAAAACGACTTTTCACTCGATTTTTGAAATTTTCATTTGTGTTTGAAAGCATGTGAAACGCTTAAAAAACTAAAAAAAATCGACTCTTTACTAGATTTTTGCATGTGAAACGAAAAAAAAATCGACTTTTTGCTCGATTTTCGAAAATTTCATTTGTGTACTCGATTTTTTAAAATTTCATTTGTGCATGTGAAACGCGTCAAAATCGAAAAAAAAAACGACTTTTCACTCGATTTTTGAAAATTTCATTTGTGTTTGAAAGCATGTGAATCGAAAAAAAAAACGACTTTTCACTCGATTTTTGAAATTTTCATTTGTGTTTGAAAGCATGTGAAACGCTTAAAAAACAAAATAAATCGACTCTTTACTCGATTTTTGCATGTGAAACGAAAAAAAAATCGACTTTTTGCTCGATTTTCGAAAGTTTCATTTGTGTACTCGATTTTTTAAAATTTCATTTGTGTTTGAAAGCATGTGAAACGCGTCAAAATCGAAAAAAAAACGACTTTTCACTCGATTTTTTAAAATTTCATTTGTGTTTGAAAGCATGTGAATCGAAAAAAAAAACGACTTTTCACTCGATTGTTGAAATTTTCATTTGTGTTTGAAAGCATGTGAAACGCTTAAAAAACAAAAAAAAATCGACTCTACTCGATTTTTGCATGTGAAACGAAAAAAAAATCGACTTTTTGCTCGATTTTCGAAAATTTCATTTGTGTTTGAAAGCATAAGAATCGAAAAAAAAAAACGACTTTTCACTCGATTTTTGAAATTTTCATTTGTGTTTGAAAGCATGTGAAACGCTTAAAAAACAAAAAAAAATCGACTCTTTACTCGATTTTTGCATGTGAAACGAAAAAAAAATCGACTTTTTGCTCGATTTTCGAAAATTTCATTTGTGTACTCGATTTTTTAAAATTTCATTTGTGTTTGAAAGCATGTGAAACGCGTCAAAATCGAAAAAAAAAACGACTTTTCACTCGATTTTTGAAAATTTCATTTGTGTTTGAAAGCATGTGAATCGAAAAAAAAAACGACTTTTCACTCGATTTTTGAAATTTTCATTTATGTTTGAAAGCATGTGAAACGCTTAAAAAACAAAAAAAAATCGACTCTACTCGATTTTAGCATGTGAAACGAAAAAAAAATCGACTTTTTGCTCGATTTTCGAAAATTTCATTTGTGTTTGAAAGCAAGTGAAACGAAAAAAAAATTGACTTTTTGCTCGATTTTCGAAAATTTCATTTGTGTTTGAAAGCATGTGAAACGCGTCAAAAACGAAAAAAAATCGACTCTTCATTCGATTTTTGAAAATTTCTTTTGTGTTTGAAAGCATGTGAAACGCGTAAAAATTGAAAAAAAAAAACGACTTTTCACTCGATTTTTGAAAATTTCATTTGTGTTTGAAAGCATGTGAATCGAAAAACAAAACGACTTTTCACTCAATTTTTGAAATTTTCATTTGTGTTTGAAAGCATGTGAAACGCTTAAAAAACAAAAAAAATCGACTCTTTACTCGATTTTTGCATGTGAAACGAAAAAAAAATCGACTTTTTGCTCGATTTTCGAAAGTTTCATTTGTGTACTCGATTTTTTAAAATTTCATTTGTGTTTGAAAGCATGTGAAACGCGTAAAAAACGAAAAAAAATCGACTCTTCACTCGATTTTTGCATGTGAAACGAAAAAAAATGGACTTTTTGCTCGATTTTTGAAAATATCATTTGTGTTTGAAAGCATGTGAAACGCGTAAAAATCGAAAAAAAAAAACGACTTTTCACTCGATTTTTAAAAATTTCATTTGTGTTTGAAAGCATGTGAAACGCGTAAAAAATAAAAAAAAATCGACTCTTTACTCGATTTTTGCATGTGAAACGAAAAAAAAATCGACTTTTTGCTCGATTTTCGAAAATATCATTTGTGTTTGAAAGCATGTGAAACGCGTAAAATTCGAAAAAAAATCGACTCTTCAATTGATTTTTGAAAATTTCATTTGTGTTTGAAAGCATGTAAAACGCGTAAAAAACGAAAAAAAAATCGATTCTTCACTCGATTTTTGCATGTGAAACGAAAAAAAAATGGACTTTTTGCTCGATTTTTGAACATTTCATTTGTGTTTGAAAGCATGTGAAACGCGTAAAAAACGAAAAAAAATCGACTCCACTCGATTTTTGACTGTGAAACGAAAAAAAAATGGACTTTTTGCTCGATTTTTGAAAATTTCATTTGTGTTTGAAAGCATGTGAAACGCGTAAAAATCGAAAAAAAAAAAACGACTTTTCACTCGATTTTTGAAAATTTCATTTGTATTTGAAAGCATGTGAATCGAAAAAAAAAACGACTTTTCACTCGATTTTTGAAAATTTCATTTGTGTTTGAAAGCATGTGAAACGCGTAAAAAACAAAAAAAAAATCGACTCTACTCGATTTTTGCATGTGAAACGAAAAAAAAATCGACTTTTTGCTCGATTTTTGAAAATTTTATTTGTGTTTGAAAGCATGTGAATCGAAAAAAAAAATCGACTTTTTGCTCGATTTTCGAAAATTTCATTTGTGTTTGAAAGCATGTGAAACGCGTAAAAAACGAAAAAAAATCGACTCTTCATTCGATTTTTGAAAATTTCTTTTGTGTTTGAAAGCATGTGAAACGCGTAAAAATTGAAAAAAAAAACGACTTTTCACTCGATTTTTGAAATTTTCATTTGTGTTTGAAAGCATGTGAAACGCTTAAAAAACAAAAAAAAATCGACTCTTTACTAGATTTTTGCATGTGAAACGAAAAAAAAATCGACTTTTTGCTCGATTTTCGAAAATTTCATTTGTGTACTCGATTTTTTAAAATTTCATTTGTGCATGTGAAACGCGTCAAAATCGAAAAAAAAAACGACTTTTCACTCGATTTTTGAAAATTTCATTTGTGTTTGAAAGCATGTGAATCGAAAAAAAAAACGACTTTTCACTCGATTTTTGAAATTTTCATTTGTGTTTGAAAGCATGTGAAACGCTTAAAAAACAAAATAAATCGACTCTTTACTCGATTTTTGCATGTGAAACGAAAAAAAAATCGACTTTTTGCTCGATTTTCGAAAGTTTCATTTGTGTACTCGATTTTTTAAAATTTCATTTGTGTTTGAAAGCATGTGAAACGCGTCAAAATCGAAAAAAAAAACGACTTTTCACTCGATTTTTTAAAATTTCATTTGTGTTTGAAAGCATGTGAATCGAAAAAAAAAACGACTTTTCAATCGATTGTTGAAATTTTCATTTGTGTTTGAAAGCATGTGAAACGCTTAAAAAACAAAAAAAAATCGACTCTACTCGATTTTTGCATGTGAAACGAAAAAAAAATCGACTTTTTGCTCGATTTTCGAAAATTTCATTTGTGTTTGAAAGCAAGTGAAACGAAAAAAAAATTGACTTTTTGCTCGATTTTCGAAAATTTCATTTGTGTTTGAAAGCAAGTGAAACGAAAAAAAAAATCGACTTTTTGCTCGATTTTCGAAAATTTCATTTGTGTTTGAAAGCATGTGAAACGAAAAAAAAATCGACTTTTTGCTCGATTTTCGAAAATTTCATTTGTGTTTGAAAGCATGTGAAACGAAAAAAAAATTGACTTTTTGCTCGATTTTCGAAAATTTCATTTGTGTTTGAAAGCATGTGAAACGCGTAAAAAACGAAAAAAAATCGGCTTTTTGCTCGATTTTCGAAAATTTTATTTATGTTTGAAAGGATGTGAAACGCGTAAAAAACGAAAACAAATCGACTCTTCATTCGGTTTTTGAAAATTTCATTTGTGTTTGATAGCATGTGAAACGAAAAAAAAAATCGACTTTTGCTCAATTTTCGAAAATTTCATTTGTGTTTGAAAGCATGTGAAACGCGTAAAAAACGAAAAAAAAAACGACTCATTTGATTTTTAAAAATTTCATTTGTGTTTGAAAGCATGTGAAACGCGTAAAAAACGAAAAAAAATCGACTCCACTCGATTTTTGCATGTGAAACGAAAAAAAAATGGACTTTTTGCTCGATTTTTGAAAATTTCTTTTGTGTTTGAAAGCATGTGAATCGAAAAAAAAAACGACTTTTCACTCGATTTTTGAAAATTTCATTTGTGTTTGAAAGCATGTGAAACGCGTAAAAAACAAAAAAAATCGACTCTACTCGATTTTTGCATGTGAAACGAAAAAAAAATCGACTTTTTGCTCGATTTTCGAAAATTTCATTTGTGTTTGAAAGTATGTGAAACGCGTAAAAAACGAAAAAAAATCGGCTTTTTGCTCGATTTTCGAAAATTTTATTTGTGTTTGAAAGCATGTGAAACACGTAAAAAACGAAAAAAAATCGACTCTTCGCTCGATTTTTGAAAATTTCATTTGTGTTTGAAAGCATGTGAAACGAAAAAAAATCGACTTTTTGCTCGATTTTCGAAAATTTTATTTGTGTTTAAAAGCATGTGAAACGCGTAAAAACCGAAAAAAAATCGACTTTTCACTCGATTTTTGAAAATTTCATTTGTGTTTTCAGAAAGCATGTGAAACGAAAAAAAAATCGACTTTTTGCTCGATTTTCGAAAATTTCATGTGTTTGAAAGCATGTGAAACGCGTAAAAAACGAAAAAAAATCGACTCTTCACTCGATTTTTGAAAATTTCATTTGTGTTTGAAAACATATGAAACGAAAAAAAAATCGACTTTTTGCTCGATTTTCGAAAATTTCATTTGTGTTTGAAAGCATGTGAAACGCGTAAAAACCGAAAAAAAATCGACTTTTCACTCGATTTTTGAAAATTTCATTTGTGTTTTCAGAAAGCATGTGAAACGAAAAAAAAATCGACTTTTTGCTCGATTTTCGAAAATTTCATTTGTGTTTGAAAGCATGAGAAGCGCGTAAAAAACGAAAAAAAAATCGACTTTTTGCTCGATTTTTCGAACATATCATTTGCGTTTGAAAGCATGTGAAACGAAAAAAAAATTGACTCTACTCGATTTTCGAAAATTTCATTTGTGTTTGAAAGTATGTGAAACGCGTAAAAACGAAAAAAAATCGACTCTTCACTCGATTTTTGAAAATTTCATTTGCGTTTGAAAGCATGTGAAACGAAAAAAAAATCGACTTTTTGCTCGATTTTCGAAAATTTCATTTGTGTTTGAAAGCATGTGAAACGAGTAAAAAACGAAAAAAAATCGACTCTTCCCAGTAAACACAAGTTTAGATAATATAAGTTTATTACACGTATATATGGTGTAAAAAGCGTATATGGTATATGTGTATTTGTATAATATACATTTCTTGTACACGTAAGATATGTATATCTGTATATTATACGTTAATATTTTCCTTTTTTTCTACCGTTGATTAATATACGTATATTATCCATTAGAATATATCTATAAATAACCTGCATAATATATCTACGTATATTTAACGATTATTATTTCTGGGATTAGTTTGCCGATCAATGTTGTCTTGGATATTCGTACGTCCGAGGCTACACGAGCGCGTGAATATAGTTTGCAAAGTGTATTTTGAGATGCATCTTTTTTTTTTAATTTTTTATCAACCATAATGTGCACTTGCTATTAGTTGCAATATCCGATACAGTTTTAAGTTGTTTGTTGTTACACAACAGTGGTGAAGTGTTGTTTAATTGAACTGGAAGCGCAGGTTTAGGAGTACTAATATGAAATACCTAATTTGTGCTAAGTCTGAAAATATGCAATGACATTTTTGGTTCAAATAACTTGCTTTTATAGCCATTACAGTAACATTAATATCAATTCATCAATTTTTTTTTTTTTTTTAATTTAAAATTAATATTATTAATTGCTATTGTTATATATAGTATTATAAATACAAATAGCAAACTAGTCAAGTTATTTAAAATAAAGATTACCATATGTGTGTCTTATGAGGTTGTGGAAATACACACAGTATATTTTTCAGATGTCACCAAAAGACTGGTTGAAAAATCAAAATGAATCTTTAAATTAATTGTAATGTTCTTTAATATCTATGTTAAATATTATAATGTTTTATTTATTTAGATGTAATACTTTGTATTTTATGTTAATATGATATACATATTTTATATTATTATATATCTGAGAAAGTAGGCAGTACGGCAGAGAGGGCATGTACAAATACCAGCGTTAACAAAAGTTAAGCAACGTCCGCTCCGGTCACGACTTGGATGGGTGACCCAATTCTTCCCAATAAGAGTCCGTTATCTCGTATAGGCATCCAAACATACACATGTCTACTCGCCGGATAAAGTTTAACCTATAATACACGTGTATTTCAATTGATAAAATATATAATTATATTTATTATATTTTAACGCATTTTTTACGTTGATAATACAGGGAGTTTATAAATGAATGGGATTATGTAATCACTTTAAATGTGCCGCTTTTTTAAATTGTCTACTATACTATATGTTTTGACAGATCAACTTTGACAACTGTCAAGCAAACATATGTAAACATATGTAGTATAGTGAACAATTAAAAAAAAGCGGCATATTTAAGTGATTACATAATCCCATTCAATTATAAACTCCCTGTACGTGCAAATTACACGTTTAAAATACATATAAATTATACGTATATTACACACTAAATATACGAGATATATCCGTTTAGTCGCCGGACATTTTTCCGAATAATATACTTAACAAATAAACAAATATTACACTTAGGTGTAATACCAAAAATAAACGTATCTTAAACGTAACTGTGTTTACTGGGTTCTCTCGATTTTTGAAAATTTCATTTGTGTTTTCAAGCATGTGAAACGCGTAAAAAACAAAAAAAAAATCGACTCTATTCGATTTTTGCTTGTGAAACAAAAAAAAAATCGACTTTTTGCTCGATTTTCGAAAATTTTATTTGTGTTTGAAAGCATGTGAAACGCGTAAAAAACGAAAAAAAAATCGACTTTTTGCTCGATTTTCGAAAATTTTATTTGTGTTTGAAAGCATGTAAAACGCGTAAAAAACGAAAAAAAATCGACTTTTCATTCGATTTTTGAAAATTTCATTTGCGTTTGAAAGCATGTGAAACGAAAAAAAAATCGACTTTTTGCTCGATTTTTGAAAATTTCATTTGTGTTTGAAAGCATGTGAAACGAAAAAAAAATCGACTTTTTGCTCGATTTTCGAAAATTTCATTTGTGTTTGAAAGCATGTGAAACGCGTAAAAGACGAAAAAAAATCGACTCGTCACTCGATTTTTGAAAATTTCATTTGCGTTTGAAAGCATGTGAAACGAAAAAAAAATCGACTTTTTGCTTGATTTTCGAAAATTTCATTTGTGTTTGAAAGCATGTGAAACGCGTAAAAAACGAAAAAAAATCGGCTTTTTGCTCGATTTTCGAAAATTTTATTTGTGTTTAAAAGCATGTGAAACGCGTAAAAACCAAAAAAAAATCGACTTTTCACTCAATTTTTGAAAATTTCATTTGTTTTTTCAGAAAGCATGTGAAACGAAAAAAAAAATCGACTTTTTGCTCGATTTTCGAACATATCATTTGCGTTTGAAAGCATGTGAAACGAAAAAAAAATCGACTTTTTGCTCGATTTTCGAAAATTTTATTTGTGTTTGAAAGCATGTGAAACGCGTAAAAAACGAAAAAAAATCGAATCTTCATTCGATTTTTGAAAATTTCATTTGTGTTTGAAAGCATGTGAAACGCGTAAAAAACGAAAAAAAATCGACTCTTCACTCGATTTTTGAAAATTTCATTTGTGTTTGAAAACATATGAAACGAAAAAAAAATCGACTCTTCACTCGATTTTTGAAAATTTCATTTGTGTTTTCAAGCATGTGAAACGCGTAAAAAACAAAAAAAAAATCGACTCTTTATTCGATTTTTGCATGTGAAACAAAAAAAAAATCGACTTTTTGCTCGATTTTCGAAAATTTTATTTGTGTTTGAAAGCATGTGAAACGCGTAAAAAACGAAAAAAAAATCGACTTTTTGCTCGATTTTCGAAAATTTTATTTGTGTTTGAAAGCATGTAAAACGCGTAAAAAACGAAAAAAAATCGACTTTTCATTCGATTTTTGAAAATTTCATTTGCGTTTGAAAGCATGTGAAACGAAAAAAAAATCGACTTTTTGCTCGATTTTTGAAAATTTCATTTGTGTTTGAAAGCATGTGAAACGAAAAAAAAATCGACTTTTTGCTCGATTTTCGAAAATTTCATTTGTGTTTGAAAGCATGTGAAACGCGTAAAAGACGAAAATAAATCGACTCGTCACTCGATTTTTGAAAATTTCATTTGCGTTTGAAAGCATGTGAAACGAAAAAAAAATCGACTTTTTGCTCGATTTTCGAAAATTTCATTTGTGTTTGAAAGTATGTGAAACGCGTAAAAAACGAAAAAAAAATCGACTTTTTGCTCGATTTTCGAAAATTTTATTTGTGTTTGAAAGCATGTAAAACGCGTAAAAAACGAAAAGAAATCGACTTTTCATTCGATTTTTGAAAATTTCATTTGCGTTTGAAAGCATGTAAAACGAAAAAAAAATCGACTTTTTGCTCGATTTTTGAAAATTTCATTTGTGTTTGAAAGCATGTGAAACGAAAAAAAAATCGACTTTTTGCTCGATTTTCGAAAATTTCATTTGTGTTTGAAAGCATGTGAAACGCGTAAAAGACGAAAAAAAATCGACTCGTCACTCGATTTTTGAAAATTTCATTTGCGTTTGAAAGCATGTGAAACGAAAAAAAAATCGACTTTTTGCTCGATTTTCGAAAATTTCATTTGTGTTTGAAAGTATGTGAAACGCGTAAAAAACGAAAAAAATTGACTCTAAACTCGATTTTTGAAAATTTCATTTGTGTTTGAAAGCATGTGAAACGAAAAAAAAATCGACTTGTTGCTCGATTTTCGAAAATTTCATTTGTGTTTGAAAGCATGTGAAACGCGTAAAAAACGAAAAAAAATCGGCTTTTTGCTCGATTTTCGAAAATTTTATTTGTGTTTAAAAGCATGTGAAACGCGTAAAAACCAAAAAAAAATCGACTTTTCACTCAATTTTTGAAAATTTCATTTGTGTTTTCAGAAAGCATGTGAAACGAAAAAAAAATCGACTTTTTGCTCGATTTTTGAAAATTTCATTTGTGTTTGAAAGCATGTGAAACGAAAAAAAAATCGACTTTTTGCTCGATTTTCGAAAATTTCATTTGTGTTTGAAAGCATGTGAAACGCGTAAAAGACGAAAATAAATCGACTCGTCACTCGATTTTTGAAAATTTCATTTGCGTTTGAAAGCATGTGAAACGAAAAAAAAATCGACTTTTTGCTCGATTTTCGAAAATTTCATTTGTGTTTAAAAGTATGTGAAACGCGTAAAAAACGAAAAAAAAATCGACTTTTTGCTCGATTTTCGAAAATTTTATTTGTGTTTGAAAGCATGTAAAACGCGTAAAAAACGAAAAAAAATCGACTTTTCATTCGATTTTTGAAAATTTCATTTGCGTTTGAAAGCATGTAAAACGAAAAAAAAATCGACTTTTTGCTCGATTTTTGAAAATTTCATTTGTGTTTGAAAGCATGTGAAACGAAAAAAAAATCGACTTTTTGCTCGATTTTCGAAAATTTCATTTGTGTTTGAAAGCATGTGAAACGCGTAAAAGACGAAAAAAAATCGACTCGTCACTCGATTTTTGAAAATTTCATTTGCGTTTGAAAGCATGTGAAACGAAAAAAAAATCGACTTTTTGCTCGATTTTCGAAAATTTCATTTGTGTTTGAAAGTATGTGAAACGCGTAAAAAACGAAAAAAATTGACTCTAAACTCGATTTTTGAAAATTTCATTTGTGTTTGAAAGCATGTGAAACGAAAAAAAAATCGACTTGTTGCTCGATTTTCGAAAATTTCATTTGTGTTTGAAAGCATGTGAAACGCGTAAAAAACGAAAAAAAATCGGCTTTTTGCTCGATTTTCGAAAATTTTATTTGTGTTTAAAAGCATGTGAAACGCGTAAAAACCAAAAAAAAATCGACTTTTCACTAAATTTTTGAAAATTTCATTTGTGTTTTCAGAAAGCATGTGAAACGAAAAAAAAATCGACTTTTTGCTCGATTTTCGAACATATCATTTGCGTTTGAAAGCATGTGAAACGAAAAAAAAAATCGACTTTTTGCTCGATTTTCGAAAATTTTATTTGTGTTTGAAAGCATGTGAAACGCGTAAAAGACGAAAAAAAATCGAATCTTCATTCGATTTTTGAAAATTTTATTTGTGTTTGAAAGCATGTGAAACGCGTAAAAAACGAAAAAAAATCGACTCTTCACTCGATTTTTGAAAATTTCATTTGTGTTTGAAAACATATGAAACGAAAAAAAAATCGACTTTTTGCTCGATTTTCGAAAATTTCATTTGTGTTTGTAAGCATGTGAAACGCGTAAAAAACAAAAAAAAAATCGACTCTTCATTCGATTTTTGCATGTGAAACAAAAAAAAATCGACTTTTTGCTCGATTTTCGAAAATTTTATTTGTGTTTGAAAGCATGTGAAACGCGTAAAAAACAAAAAAAAATCGACTCTTCACTCGATTTTCGAAAATTTCATTTGTGTTTGAAAGCATGTGAAACGCGTAAAAAACGAAAAAAAATTGACTCTACTCGATTTTCGAAAATTTCATTTGTGTTTGAAAGCATGTGAAACGAAAAAAAAATTGACTTTTTGCTCGATTTTCGAACATATCATTTGCGTTTGAAAGCATGTGAAACGAAAAAAAATCGACTCTTCACTCGATTTTCGAAAAATTCATTTGTGTTTGAAAGCATGTGAAACGCGTAAAAGACGAAAAAAAATCGACTCTTCACTCGATTTTTGAAAATTTCATTTGCGTTTGAAAGCATGTGAAACGAAAAAAAAAATCGACTTTTTGCTCGATTTTCAAAAATTTCATTTGTGTTTGAAAGCATGTGAAACGCGTAAAAAACGAAAAAAAAACGACTCTTCACTCGATTTTTTAAAATTTCATATGTGTTTTCAGAGAGCATGTGAAACGAAAAAAAATCGACTTTTTGCTCGATTTTCAAAAATTTCATTTGTGTTTGAAAGCATGTGAAACGCGTAACAAACGAAAAAAAATCGACTCTTCATACGATTTTTGAAAATTTCATTTGTGTTTGAAAGCATGTGAAACGAAAAAAAAAATCGACTTTTTGCTCGATTTTCGAAAATTTCATTTGTGTTTGAAAGCATGTGAAACGCGTAAAAAACGAAAAAGAATCGACTCTTCACTCGATTTTTGAAAATTTCATTTGTGTTTGAAAGCATGTGAAACGAAAAAAAAATCGACTTTTTGCTCGATTTTCGAAAATTTCATTTGTGTTTGAAAGCATGTGAAACGCGTAAAAAACGAAAAAAAAATCGACTCTTCACTCGATTTTTGAAAATTTCATTTGTGTTTGAAAGCATGTGAAACGAAAAAAAAATCGACTTTTTGCTCGATTTTCGAAAATTTCATTTGTGTTTGAAAGCATGTGAAACGCGTAAAAAACGAAAAAAAAATCGACTCTTCACTCGATTTTTGAAAATTTCATTTGTGTTTGAAAGCATGTGAAACGCGTAAAAAACGAAAAAAAAATCGACTCTTCACTCGATTTTTGAAAATTTCATTTGTGTTTGAAGCATGTGAAACGAAAAAAAATCGACTTTTTGCTCGATTTTCGAAAATTTCATTTGTGTTTGAAAGCATGTGAAACGCGTAAAAAACGAAAAAAATCGACTCTTCATTCGATTTTTGCATGTGAAACAAAAAAAAAATCGAGTTTTTGTTCGATTTTCGAAAATTTCATTTGTGTTTGAAAGCATGTGAAACGCGTAAAAAACGAAAAAAATCGACTCTTCATTCGATTTTTGCATGTGAAACAAAAAAAAAATCGAGTTTTTGTTCGATTTTCGAAAATTTCATTTGTGTTTGAAAGCATGTGAAACGCGTAAAAAACGAAAAAAAAATCGACTCTTCACTCGATTTTTAAAAATTTCATTTGTGTTTGAAAGCATGTGAAACGCGTAAAAAAACAAAAAAAAATCGACTCTTCACTCGATTTTTGAAAATTTCATTTGTGTTTGAAAGCATGTGATTCGAAAAAAAATCGACTTTTTGCTCGATTTTCGAAAATTTCATTTGTGTTTGAGAGCATGTGAAACGCGTAAAAAACAAAAAAAAATCGACTCTTCTCTCGATTTTTGAAAATTTCATTTGTGTTTGAAAGCATGTGAAACGCGTAAAAAACGAAAAAAAATCGATTCTTCATTCGATTTTTGCATGTGAAACAAAAAAAAATCGACTTTTTGCTCGATTTTCGAAAATTTTATTTGTGTTTGAAAGCATGTGAAACGCGTAAAAAACGAAAAAAAATCGATTCTTCATTCGATTTTTGCATGTGAAACAAAAAAAAATCGACTTTTTGCTCGATTTTCGAAAATTTCATTTGTGTTTAAAAGCATGTGAAACGCGTAAAAAACGAAAAAAAAAATCGATTCTTCACTCGATTTTTGAAAATTTCATTTGTGTTTGAAAGCATGTGAAACGAAAATATCGACTCTTCATTCGATTTTTGCATGTGAAACAAAAAAAAAATCGACTTTTTGTTCGATTTTCGAAAATTTCATTTGTGTTTGAAAGCATGTGAAACGCGTAAAAAACGAAAAAAAAATCGACTCCACTCGATTTTTGAAAATTTCATTTGTGTTTGAAAGCATGTGAAACGAAAAACAAATCGACTCTTCACTCGATTTTCGAAAATTTCATTTGTGTTTGAAAGCATGTGAAACGCGTAAAAAAACAAAAAAAATCGACTCTTCACTCGATTTTTGAAAATTTCATTTGTGTTTGAAAGCATGTGATTCAAAAAAAAATCGACTTTTTGCTCGATTTTCGAAAATTTCATTTGTGTTTGAAAGCATGTGAAACGCGTAAAAAACGAAAAAAAATCGACTTTTCACTCGATTTTTGAAAATTTTATTTGTGTTTGAAAGCATGTGAAACGAAAAAAAAAATCGACTATTTGCTCGATTTTCAAAAATTTCATTTGTGTTTGAAAGTATTTTGAAACGCGAAAAAAACGAAAAAAAATCGACTCTTCATTCGATTTTTGAAAATTTCATTTATGTTTGAAAGCATGTGAAACGAAAAAAAAAATCGACTTTTTGCTCGATTTTCGAAAATTTCATTTGTGTTTGAAAGCATGTGAAACGCGTAAAAAACGAAAAAAATCGACTCTTCATTCGATTTTTGAAAATTTCATTTGTGTTTGAAAGCATGTGAAACGAAAAAAAAATCGACTTTTTGCTCGATTTTCGAAAATTTCATTTGTGCTTGAAAGCATGTTAAACGCGTAAAAAACGAAAAAAAAATCGACTCTTCATTCAATTTTTGAAAATTTCATTTGTGTTTGAAAGCATGCGAAACGAAAAAAAAATCGACTTTTTGCTCGATTTTCAAAATTTTTATTTGTGTTTGAAAGCATGTGAAACGAAAAAAAAATCGACTTTTTGCTCGATTTTCGAACATTTCTTTTGTGTTTGAAAGCATGTGAAACGCGTAAAAAACGAAAAAAAAATCGACTCTTCATTCGATTTTGGCATGCGAAACAAAAAAAAATCGACTTTTTGCTCGATTTTCGAAAATTTTATTTGTGTTTGAAAGCATGTGAAACGCATAAAAAACGAAAAAAAAAATCGACTTGTCACTCGATTTTCGAAAATTTCATTTGTGTTTGAAAGCATGTGAAACGCGTAAAAAACGAAAAAAAATCGACTCTTTACTCGATTTTTGCATGTGAAACGAAAAAAAAATCGACTTTTTGCTCGATTTTTGAAAATTTCATTTGAGTTTGAAAGCATGTGAAACGAAAAAAAAAATCGACTTTTAGCTCGATTTTCGAAAATTTCATTTGTGTTTGGAAGCATGTGAAACGCGTAAAAAAAATCGACTCTTCACTCGATTTTTGAAAATTTAATTTGTGTTTGCAAGCATGTGAAACGCGTAAAAATAGAAAAAAAATTGACTCTTCACTCGATTTTTGCATGTGAAACGAAAAAAAAAATCGACTTTTTGCTCGATTTTCAAAAATTTCATTTGTGTTTGAAAGCATGTGAAACGCGTAAAAAACGAAAAAAATCGACTCTTCCCTCGATTTTTGAAAATTTCCTTTGTGTTTGAAGCATGTGAAACGAAAAAAAAATCGACTTTTTGCTCGATTTTCGAAAATTTCATTTGTGTTTGAAAGCATGTGAAACGCGTAAAAAACGAAAAAAAATCGACTCTTCACTCGATTTTCGAAAATTTCATTTGTGTTGAAAACAAAAAAAAAATCAACACTTTACTCGATTTTTGCATGTGAAACGAAAAAAAAATCGACTTTTTGCTCGATTTTCGAAAATTTCATTTGTGTTTGAAAGCATGTGAAACGCGTAAAAAACGAAAAAAATCGACTCTTCATTCGATTTTTGAAAATTTCATTTGTGTTTGAAAGCATGTGAAACGAAAAAAAAATCGACTTTTTGCTCGATTTTCGAAAATTTCATTTGTGCTTGAAAGCATGTTAAACGCGTAAAAAACGAAAAAAAAATCGACTCTTCATTCAATTTTTGAAAATTTCATTTGTGTTTGAAAGCATGCGAAACGAAAAAAAAATCGACTTTTTGCTCGATTTTCAAAATTTTTATTTGTGTTTGAAAGCATGTGAAACGAAAAAAAAATCGACTTTTTGCTCGATTTTCGAACATTTCTTTTGTGTTTGAAAGCATGTGAAACGCGTAAAAAACGAAAAAAAAATCGACTCTTCATTCGATTTTGGCATGCGAAACAAAAAAAAATCGACTTTTTGCTCGATTTTCGAAAATTTTATTTGTGTTTGAAAGCATGTGAAACGCGTAAAAAACGAAAAAAAACCGACTCTTCACTCGATTTTTTAAAATTTCATATGTGTTTTCAGAGAGCATGTGAAACGAAAAAAAATCGACTTTTTGCTCGATTTTCAAAAATTTCATTTGTGTTTGAAAGCATGTGAAACGCGTAACAAACGAAAAAAAATCGACTCTTCATACGATTTTTGAAAATTTCATTTGTGTTTGAAAGCATGTGAAACGAAAAAAAAAATCGACTTTTTGCTCGATTTTCAAAAATTTCATTTGTGTTTGAAAGCATGTGAAACGCGTAACAAACGAAAAAAAATCGACTCTTCATACGATTTTTGAAAATTTCATTTGTGTTTGAAAGCATGTGAAACGAAAAAAAAAATCGACTTTTTGCTCGATTTTCGAAAATTTCATTTGTGTTTGAAAGCATGTGAAACGCGTAAAAAACGAAAAAGAATCGACTCTTCACTCGATTTTTGAAAATTTCATTTGTGTTTGAAAGCATGTGAAACGAAAAAAAAATCGACTTTTTGCTCGATAATCGAAAATTTCATTTGTGTTTGAAAGCATGTGAAACGCGTAAAAAACGAAAAAAAAATCGACTCTTCACTCGATTTTTGAAAATTTCATTTGTGTTTGAAAGCATGTGAAACGCGTAAAAAACGAAAAAAAAATCGACTCTTCACTCGATTTTTGAAAATTTCATTTGTGTTTGAAGCATGTGAAACGAAAAAAAATCGACTTTTTGCTCGATTTTCGAAAATTTCATTTGTGTTTGAAAGCATGTGAAACGCGTAAAAAACGAAAAAAATCGACTCTTCATTCGATTTTTGCATGTGAAACAAAAAAAAAATCGAGTTTTTGTTCGATTTTCGAAAATTTCATTTGTGTTTGAAAGCATGTGAAACGCGTAAAAAACGAAAAAAAAATCGACTCTTCACTCGATTTTTAAAAATTTCATTTGTGTTTGAAAGCATGTGAAACGCGTAAAAAAACAAAAAAAAATCGACTCTTCACTCGATTTTTGAAAATTTCATTTGTGTTTGAAAGCATGTGATTCGAAAAAAAATCGACTTTTTGCTCGATTTTCGAAAATTTCATTTGTGTTTGAAAGCATGTGAAACGCGTAAAAAACAAAAAAAAATCGACTCTTCACTCGATTTTTGAAAATTTCATTTGTGTTTGAAAGCATGTGAAACGCGTAAAAAACGAAAAAAAATCGATTCTTCATTCGATTTTTGCATGTGAAACAAAAAAAAATCGACTTTTTGCTCGATTTTCGAAAATTTTATTTGTGTTTGAAAGCATGTGAAACGCGTGAAAAACGAAAAAAAATCGATTCTTCATTCGATTTTTGCATGTGAAACAAAAAAAAATCGACTTTTTGCTCGATTTTCGAAAATTTCATTTGTGTTTAAAAGCATGTGAAACGCGTAAAAAACGAAAAAAAAATCGATTCTTCACTCGATTTTTGAAAATTTCATTTGTGTTTGAAAGCATGTGAAACGAAAATATCGACTCTTCATTCGATTTTTGCATGTGAAACAAAAAAAAAATCGACTTTTTGTTCGATTTTCGAAAATTTCATTTGTGTTTGAAAGCATGTGAAACGCGTAAAAAACGAAAAAAAAATCGACTCCACTCGATTTTTGAAAATTTCATTTGTGTTTGAAAGCATGTGAAACGAAAAACAAATCGACTCTTCACTCGATTTTCGAAAATTTCATTTGTGTTTGAAAGCATGTGAAACGCGTAAAAAAACAAAAAAAATCGACTCTTCACTCGATTTTTGAAAATTTCATTTGTGTTTGAAAGCATGTGATTAAAAAAAAAATCGACTTTTTGCTCGATTTTCGAAAATTTCATTTGTGTTTGAAAGCATGTGAAACGCGTAAAAAACAAAAAAAAATAGACTCTTCATTCGATTTTTGCATGTGAAACAAAAAAAAAATCGACTTTTTGCTCGATTTTCGAAAATTTCATTTGTGTTTGAACGCATGTGAAACGCGTAAAAAACGAAAAAAAATCGACTTTTCACTCGATTTTTGAAAATTTTATTTGTGTTTGAAAGCATGTGAAACGAAAAAAAAAAATCGACTATTTGCTCGATTTTCAAAAATTTCATTTGTGTTTGAAAGTATTTTGAAACGCGAAAAAAACGAAAAAAAATCGACTCTTCATTCGATTTTTGAAAATTTCATTTATGTTTGAAAGCATGTGAAACGAAAAAAAAATCGACTTTTTGCTCGATTTTCGAAAATTTCATTTGTGTTTGAAAGCATGTGAAACGCGTAAAAAACGAAAAAAATCGACTCTTCATTCGATTTCTGAAAATTTCATTTGTGTTTGAAAGCATGTGAAACGAAAAAAAAATCGACTTTTTGCTCGATTTTCGAAAATTTCATTTGTGCTTGAAAGCATGTTAAACGCGTAAAAAACGAAAAAAAAATCGACTCTTCATTCAATTTTTGAAAATTTCATTTGTGTTTGAAAGCATGCGAAACGAAAAAAAAATCGACTTTTTGCTCGATTTTCAAAATTTTTATTTGTGTTTGAAAGCATGTGAAACGAAAAACAAATCGACTTTTTGCTCGATTTTCGAACATTTCTTTTGTGTTTGAAAGCATGTGAAACGCGTAAAAAACAAAAAAAAAATCGACTCTTCATTCGATTTTGGCATGCGAAACAAAAAAAAATCGACTTTTTGCTCGATTTTCGAAAATTTTATTTGTGTTTGAAAGCATGTGAAACGCATAAAAAACGAAAAAAAAAATCGACTTGTCACTCGATTTTCGAAAATTTCATTTGTGTTTGAAAGCATGTGAAACGCGTAAAAAACGAAAAAAAATCGACTCTTTACTCGATTTTTGCATGTGAAACGAAAAAAAAATCGACTTTTTGCTCGATTTTCAAAAATTTCATTTGTGTTTGAAAGCATGTAAAACGCGTAAAAAACGAAAAAAATCGACTCTTCCCTCGATTTTTGAAAATTTCCTTTGTGTTTGAAGCATGTGAAACGAAAAAAAAATCGACTTTTTGCTCGATTTTCGAAAATTTCATTTGTGTTTGAAAGCATGTGAAACGCGTAAAAAACGAAAAAAAATCGACTCTTCACTCGATTTTCGAAAATTTCATTTGTGTTGAAAACAAAAAAAAAATCAACACTTTACTCGATTTTTGCATGTGAAACGAAAAAAAAATCGACTTTTTGCTCGATTTTCGAAAATTTCATTTGTGTTTGAAAGCATGTGAAACGCGTAAAAAACGAAAAAAAATCGACTTTTCACTCGATTTTTGAAAATTTCCTTTGTGTTTGAAGCATGTGAAACGAAAAAAAAATCGACTTTTTGCTCGATTTTCGAAAATTTCATTTGTGCTTGAAAGCATGCGAAACGAAAAAAAAATCGACTTTTTGCTCGATTTTCAAAATTTTTATTTGTGTTTGAAAGCATGTGAAACGAAAAACAAATCGACTTTTTGCTCGATTTTCGAACATTTCTTTTGTGTTTGAAAGCATGTGAAACGCGTAAAAAACGAAAAAAAAATCGACTCTTCATTCGATTTTGGCATGCGAAACAAAAAAAAATCGACTTTTTGCTCGATTTTCGAAAATTTTATTTGTGTTTGAAAGCATGTGAAACGCATAAAAAACGAAAAAAAAAATCGACTTGTCACTCGATTTTCGAAAATTTCATTTGTGTTTGAAAGCATGTGAAACGCGTAAAAAACGAAAAAAAATCGACTCTTTACTCGATTTTTGCATGTGAAACGAAAAAAAAATCGACTTTTTGCTCGATTTTTGAAAATTTCATTTGAGTTTGAAAGCATGTGAAACGAAAAAAAAAATCGACTTTTAGCTCGATTTTCGAAAATTTCATTTGTGTTTGGAAGCATGTGAAACGCGTAAAAAAAATCGACTCTTCACTCGATTTTTGAAAATTTCATTTGTGTTTGAAAGCATGTGAAACGAAAATATCGACTCTTCATTCGATTTTTGCATGTGAAACAAAAAAAAATCGACTTTTTGTTCGATTTTCGAAAATTTCATTTGTGTTTGAAAGCATGTGAAACGCGTAAAAAACGAAAAAAAAATCGACTCTTCACTCAATTTTCGAAAATTTCATTTGTGTTTGAAAGCATGTGAAACGCGTAAAAAAACAAAAAAAAATCGACTCTTCACTCGATTTTTGAAAATTTCATTTGTGTTTGAAAGCATGTGATTCGAAAAAAAATCGACTTTTTGCTCGATTTTCGAAAATTTCATTTGTGTTTGAAAGCATGTGAAACGCGTAAAAAACAAAAAAAAATCGACTCTTCACTCGATTTTTGAAAATTTCATTTGTGTTTGAAAGCATGTGATTCGAAAAAAAATCGACTTTTTGCTCGATTTTCGAAAATTTCATTTGTGTTTGAAATCATGTGAAACGCGTAAAAAACGAAAAAAAATTGATTCTTCATTCGATTTTTGCATGTGAAACAAAAAAAAATCGACTTATTGCTCGATTTTCGAAAATTTCATTTGTGTTTAAAAGCATGTGAAACGCGTAAAAAACGAAAAAAAAATCGACTCTTCACTCGATTTTTGAAAATTTCATTTGTGTTTGAAAGCATGTGAAACGAAAAAAAAATCGACTCTTCACTCGATTTTCGAAAATTTCATTTGTGTTTGAAAGCATGTGAAACGCGTAAAAAACAAAAAAAAATCGACTTTTCACTCGATTTTTGAAAATTTTATTTGTGTTTGAAAGCATGTGAAACGAAAAAAAAATCGACTTTTTGCTGGATTTTCGAAAACTTCATTTGTGTTTAAAAGCATGTGAAACGCGTAAAAAACGAAAAAAAATCGACTCTTCACTCGATTTTTGAAAATTTCATTTATGTTTGAAAGCATGCGAAACGAAAAAAAATCGACTTTTGCTCGATTTTCAACATTTTTATTTGTGTTTGAAAGCATGTGAAACGCGTAAAAAACGAAAAAAAATCGACTCTTCACTCAATTTTTGCATGTGAAACGAAAAAAAAATCGACTTTTTGCTCGATTTTCGAAAGTTTCACTTGTGTTTGAAAGCATGTGAAACGCGTAAAAATAGAAAAAAAATGGACTCTTCACTCGATTTTTGCATGTGAAACGAAAAAAAAATCGACTTTTTGCTCGATTTTCGAAAGTTTCATTTGTGTTGAAAGCATGTGAAACGCGTAAAAAACAAAAAAAAAATCGACTCTTCACTCGATTTTTGCATGTGAAACAAAAAAAAATCGACTTTTTGCTCGATTTTCGAAAATTTCACTTGTGTTTGAAAGCATGTGAAACGCGTAAAAATAGAAAAAAAATGGACTCTTCACTCGATTTTTGCATGTGAAACGAAAAAAAAATCGACTTTTTGCTCGATTTTCGAAAATTTCATTTGTGTTTGAAAGCATGTGAAACGCGTAAAAAACGAAAAAAAATCGACTCTTCACTCGATTTTCGAAAATTTCATTTGTGTTGAAAGCATGTGAAACGCGTAAAAAACGAAAAAAAATCGACTCTTCCCTCGATTTTTGAAAATTTCATTTGTGTTTGAAGCATGTGAAACGAAAAAAAAATCGACTTTTTGCTCGATTTTCGAAAATTTCATTTGTGTTTGAAAGCATGTGAAACGCGTAAAAAACGAAAAAAAATCGACCGTTCACTCGATTTTTGCATGTGAAACGAAAAAAAAATCGACTTTTTGCTCGATTTTCGAAAATTTCATTTGTGTTTGAAAGCATGTGAAACGCGTAAAAAACGAAAAAAAATCGACTCTTCACTCGATTTTCGAAAATTTCATTTGTGTTAAAAGCATGTGAAAACGCGTAAAAAACAAAAAAAAATCGACTCTTCACTCGATTTTTGCATGTGAAACCAAAAAAAAAATGGACTTTTTGCTCGATTTTCGAAAATTTCATTTGTGTTTGAAAGCATGTGAAACGCGTAAAAAACGAAAAAAAAATCGACTCTTCCCTCGATTTTTGAAAATTTCATTTGTGTTTGAAGCATGTGAAACGAAAAAAAAATCGACTTTTTGCTCGATTTTCGAAAATTTCATTTGTGTTTGAAAGCATGTGAAACGCGTAAAAAACGAAAAAAAAAATCGACTCTTCACTCGATTTTCGAAAATTTTCATTTGTGTTTGAAAGCATGTGAAACGCGTAAAAAACGAAAAAAAATCGACTCTTCACTCGATTTTTGCATGTGAAACGAAAAAAAATCGACTATTAGCTCGATTTTCGAAAATTTCATTTGTGTTTGAAAGCATACGCGTAAAAAACGAAAAAAAAATCGACTCTTCACTCGATTTTGATTGTGAAACAAAAAAAATCGACTTTTTGCTCGATTTTCGAAAATTTCATTTGTGTTTGAAAGCATGTGAACGCGTAAAAAACGAAAAAAAATCGAATCTTCACTCGATTTTTGAAAATTTCATTTGTGTTTGAAAGCATGTGAACGCGTAAAAAACGAAAAAAAATCGACTCTTCACTCGATTTTTGAATGTGAAACGAAATAAAAATCGACATTTAGCTCAATTTTCGAATATATTATTTGCGTTTGAAAGCATGTGAAACGAAAAAAAAATCGACTTTTTGCTCGATTTTCGAAAAATTCATATGTGTTTGAGAGCATGTGAAACGCGTAAAAAAACGTAAAAACAATCGACTCTTCATTCGAATTTTGAAAATTTCATTTGTGTTTGAAAGTATGTGAAACGCGTAAAAAACAAAAAAAAAATCGATTCTTCACTCGGTTTTCGAAAATTTCATTTGTGTTTGAAAGCATGTGAAACGAAAAAAAAATCGACTTTTTGCTCGATTTTCAAAAATTTCATTTGTGTTTGAAAGCATGTGAAACGCGTAAAAAACGAAAAAAAATCGACTCTACTCGATTTTTGAAAATTTCATTTGTGTTTGAAAGCATGTGAAACGAAAAAAAATATCGGACTTTTTGCTCGGTTTTCGAAAATTTCATTTGTGTTTGAAAGCATGTGAAAACGCGTAAAAAACGAAAAAAAATCGACTCTACTCGATTTTTGAAAATTTCATTTGTGTTTGAAAGCATGTGAAACGAAAAAAAAATCGACTTTTTGCTTGATTTTCGAAAATTTCATTTGTGTTTGAAAGCATGTGAAACGCGTAAAAAACGAAAAAATGGACTTTTCACTCGATTTTTGAAAATATCATTTGTGTTTGAAAGCATGTGAAACGCGTAAAAAACGAAAAAAAATCGACTCTTCACCCGATTATTGCATGTGAAACGAAAAAAAAATCGACTTTTGCTCGATTTTCAAAAATTTCATTTGTTTGAAAGCATGTGAAACGAAAAAAAAAATCGACTTTTTGCTCGATTTTCGAAAATTTCATTTGTGTTTGAAAGCATGTGAAACGCGTAAAAAACGAAAAAAAAATGGACTTTTCACTCGATTTTTGAAAATATCATTTGTGTTTGAAAGCATGTGAAACGCGTAAAAAACGAAAAAAAAATCGACTCTTCACCCGATTATTGCATGTGAAACGAAAAAAAATCGACTTTTTGCTCGATTTTCAAAAATTTCATTTGTTTGAAAGCATGTGAAACGAAAAAAAAAATCGACTTTTTGCTCGATTTTCGAAAATTTCATTTGTGTTTGAAAGCATGTGAAACGCGTAAAAAACGAAAAAAAATCGACTCTTCACTCGATTTTCGAAAATTTCATTTGTGTTTGAAAGCATGTGAAACGCGTAAAAAACGAAAAAAATCGACTACTCGATTTTTGAATGTGAAACGAAAAAAAAATCGACTTTTTGCTCGATTTTTTAAAATTTCAATTGTGTTTGAAAGCATGTGACACGAAAAACAAATCGACTTATTGCTCGATTTTCGAAAATTTCATTTGTGTTTGAAAGCATGTGAAACGCGTAAAAAACGAAAAAAAATCGACTCTTCATTCGATTTTTGAAAATTTCATTTGTGTTTGAAAGCATGTGAAACGCGTAAAAAACGAAAAAAAATCGACTCTTTACTCGATTTTTGCATGTATAACGAAAAAAAAAATCGACTTTTTGCTCGATTTTCGAAAAAAAAATTTTGTGTTTGAAAGCATGTGAAACGCGTAAAACACGAAAAACAATCGACTCTTCATTCGATTTTCGAAAATTTCATTTGTGTTTGAAAGCATGTGAAACGCGTAAAAACGAAAAAAAATCGACTCTTCATTCGAGTTTTGAAATTTCATTTGTGTTTGAAAGCATGTGAAACGCGTTAAAAACAAAAAAAAATCGACTCTTCACTCGATTTTTGCATGTGAAACGAAAAAAAAAATCGACTTTTTGCTCGATTTTCGAAAATTTCATTTGTGTTTGAAAGCATGTGAAACGCGTAAAAAACGAAAAAAAATCGACTCTTCATTCGATTTTCGAAAATTTCATTTGTGTTTGAAAGCATGTGAAACGCGTAAAAAACGAAAAAAAATCGACTCTTCATTCGATTTTCGAAAATTTCATTTGTGTTTGAAAGCATGTGAAACGCGTAAAAAACGAAAAAAAATCGACTCTTCACTCGATTTTCGAAAATTTCATTTGTGTTAAAAGCATGTGAAACGCGTAAAAAACAAAAAAAATCGACTCTTCACTCGATTTTTGCATGTGAAACCAAAAAAAAAATGGACTTTTTGCTCGATTTTCGAAAATTTCATTTGTGTTTGAAAGCATGTGAAACGCGTAAAAAACGAAAAAAAATCGACTCTTCCCTCGATTTTTGAAAATTTCATTTGTGTTTGAAGCATGTGAAACGAAAAAAAAATCGACTTTTTGCTCGATTTTCGAAAATTTCATTTGTGTTTGAAAGCATGTGAAACGCGTAAAAAACGAAAAAAAAAATCGACTCTTCACTCGATTTTCGAAAATTTTCATTTGTGTTTGAAAGCATGTGAAACGCGTAAAAAACGAAAAAAAATCGACTCTTCACTCGATTTTTGCATGTGAAACGAAAAAAAAATCGACTATTAGCTCGATTTTCGAAAATTTCATTTGTGTTTGAAAGCATACGCGTAAAAAACGAAAAAAAAATCGACTCTTCACTCGATTTTGATTGTGAAACAAAAAAAAATCGACTTTTTGCTCGATTTTCGAAAATTTCATTTGTGTTTGAAAGCATGTGAACGCGTAAAAAACGAAAAAAAATCGAATCTTCACTCGATTTTTGAAAATTTCATTTGTGTTTGAAAGCATGTGAACGCGTAAAAAACGAAAAAAATCGACTCTTCACTCGATTTTTGAATGTGAAACGAAATAAAAATCGACATTTAGCTCAATTTTCGAATATATTATTTGCGTTTGAAAGCATGTGAAACGAAAAAAAAATCGACTTTTTGCTCGATTTTCGAAAAATTCATATGTGTTTGAGAGCATGTGAAACGCGTAAAAAAACGTAAAAACAATCGACTCTTCATTCGAATTTTGAAAATTTCATTTGTGTTTGAAAGTATGTGAAACGCGTAAAAAACAAAAAAAAATCGATTCTTCACTCGGTTTTCGAAAATTTCATTTGTGTTTGAAAGCATGTGAAACGAAAAAAAAATCGACTTTTTGCTCGATTTTCAAAAATTTCATTTGTGTTTGAAAGCATGTGAAACGCGTAAAAAACGAAAAAAAATCGACTCTACTCGATTTTTGAAAATTTCATTTGTGTTTGAAAGCATGTGAAACGAAAAAAATATCGACTTTTTGCTCGGTTTTTCGAAAATTTCATTTGTGTTTGAAAGCATGTGAAACGCGTAAAAAACGAAAAAAAATCGACTCTACTCGATTTTTGAAAATTTCATTTGTGTTTGAAAGCATGTGAAACGAAAAAAAAATCGACTTTTTGCTTGATTTTCGAAAATTTCATTTGTGTTTGAAAGCATGTGAAACGCGTAAAAAACGAAAAAAATGGACTTTTCACTCGATTTTTGAAAATATCATTTGTGTTTGAAAGCATGTGAAACGCGTAAAAAACGAAAAAAAATCGACTCTTCACCCGATTATTGCATGTGAAACGAAAAAAAAATCGACTTTTTGCTCGATTTTCAAAAATTTCATTTGTTTGAAAGCATGTGAAACGAAAAAAAAAATCGACTTTTTGCTCGATTTTCGAAAATTTCATTTGTGTTTGAAAGCATGTGAAACGCGTAAAAAACGAAAAAAAAATGGACTTTTCACTCGATTTTTGAAAATATCATTTGTGTTTGAAAGCATGTGAAACGCGTAAAAAACGAAAAAAAATCGACTCTTCACCCGATTATTGCATGTGAAACGAAAAAAAATCGACTTTTTGCTCGATTTTCAAAAATTTCATTTGTTTGAAAGCATGTGAAACGAAAAAAAAAATCGACTTTTTGCTCGATTTTCGAAAATTTCATTTGTGTTTGAAAGCATGTGAAACGCGTAAAAAACGAAAAAAAATCGACTCTTCACTCGATTTTCGAAAATTTCATTTGTGTTTGAAAGCATGTGAAACGCGTAAAAAACGAAAAAAATCGACTACTCGATTTTTGAATGTGAAACGAAAAAAAAATCGACTTTTTGCTCGATTTTTTAAAATTTCAATTGTGTTTGAAAGCATGTGACACGAAAAACAAATCGACTTATTGCTCGATTTTCGAAAATTTCATTTGTGTTTGAAAGCATGTGAAACGCGTAAAAAACGAAAAAAAATCGACTCTTCATTCGATTTTTGAAAATTTCATTTGTGTTTGAAAGCATGTGAAACGCGTAAAAAACGAAAAAAAATCGACTCTTTACTCGATTTTTGCATGTATAACGAAAAAAAAAATCGACTTTTTGCTCGATTTTCGAAAAAAAATTTTGTGTTTGAAAGCATGTGAAACGCGTAAAACACGAAAAACAATCGACTCTTCATTCGATTTCGAAAATTTCATTTGTGTTTGAAAGCATGTGAAACGCGTAAAAAACGAAAAAAAAATCGACTCTTCATTCGAGTTTTGAAAATTTCATTTGTGTTTGAAAGCATGTGAAACGCGTTAAAAACAAAAAAAAATCGACTCTTCACTCGATTTTTGCATGTGAAACGAAAAAAAAAATCGACTTTTGCTCGATTTTCGAAAATTTCATTTGTGTTTGAAAGCATGTGAAACGCGTAAAAAACGAAAAAAAATCGACTCTTCATTCGATTTTCGAAAATTTCATTTGTGTTTGAAAGCATGTGAAACGCGTAAAAAACGAAAAAAAATCGACTCTTCATTCGATTTCGAAAATTTCATTTGTGTTTGAAAGCATGTGAAACGCGTAAAAAACGAAAAAAAATCGACTCTTCATTCGATTTTTGAAAATTTTATTTGTGTTTGAAAGCATGTGAAACGCGTAAAAAACGAAAAAAAAATCGACTCTTCACTCGATTTTTGCATGTGAAACGAAAAAAAAAATCGACTTTTTGCTCGATTTCGAAAATTTCATTTGTGTTTGAAAGCATGTGAAACGCGTAAAAAACGAAAAAAAATCGACTCTTCATTCGATTTTTGAAAATTTCATTTGTGTTTGAAAGCATGTGAAACGAAAGAAAAAATCAACTTTTTGCTCGATTATCGAATATTTCATTTGTGTTTGAAAGCATGTGAAACACGTAAAAAACGAAAAAAAATCGACTCTTCACTCGATTTTTGAATGTGAAAAGAAAAAAAAATCGACTTTTTGCTCGATTTTCGAAAATTTCATTTGTGTTTGAAAGCATGTGAAACGCGTCAAAAACGAAAAAAAATCGACTCTTCATTCGATTTTCGAAAATTTCATTTGTGTTTGAAAGCATGTGAAACGCGTAAAAATTGAAAAAAAATCGACTCTTCACTCGATTTTTGAAAAATTCATTTGTGTTTGAAAGCATGTGAAACGCGTAAAAAACGAAAAAAAACCGACTCTTCACTCGATTTTTGATTGTGAAACGAAAAAAAAAATGACTTTTTGCTCGATTTTCGAAAATTTCATTTGTGTTTGAAAGCATGTGAAACGCGTAAAAAACGAAAAAGAATCGACTCTACACTCGATTATTGCATGTGAAACGAAAAAAAAATCGACTTTTTGCTCGATTTTCGAAAATTTTATTTGTGTTTGAAAGCATGTGAAACGCGTAAAAAACGGAAAAAATCGACTCTTCACTCGATTTTTGCATTTGTGTTTGAAAGCATGTGAAACGAAAAAAAAATCGACTTCTTGCTCGATTTTCGAAAATTCATTTGTGTTTGAAAGCATGTGAAACGCGTAAAAAACGGAAAAAATCGACTCTTCACTCGATTTTTGCATTTGTGTTTGAAAGCATGTGAAACGAAAAAAAAATCGACTTCTTGCTCGATTTTCGAAAATTCATTTGTGTTTGAAAGCATGTGAAACGCGTACAAAACGACAAAAAATCGACTCTTCACTCGATTTTCGAAAATTTTATTTGTGTTTGAAAGCATGTGAAACGCGTAAAAAACGGAAAATATCGACTCTTCGCTCGATTTTTGCATTTGTGTTTGAAAGCATGTGAAACGAAAAAAAATCGACTTTTTGCTCGATTTTCGAAAATTTCATTTGTGTTTGAAAGCATGTGAAACGCGTAAAAAACGAAAAAAAAAATCGACTCTTCACTCGATTTTTGAAAAGTTCATTTGTGTTTGAAAGCATGTGAAACGAAAAAATCGACTCTTCATTCGATTTTTGCATGTGAAACAAAAAAAAAATCGACTTTTTGCTCGATTTTCGAAAGTTTCATTTGTGTTGAAAGCATGTGAAACGCGTAAAAAACAAAAAAAAAATCGACTCTTCACTCGATTTTTGCATGTGAAACAAAAAAAAATCGACTTTTTGCTCGATTTTCGAAAATTTCATTTGTGTTTGAAAGCATGTGAAACGCGTAAAAATAGAAAAAAAATCGACTCTTCACTCGATTTTTGCATGTGAAACGAAAAAAAAATCGACTTTTTGCTCGATTTTCGAAAATTTCATTTGTGTTTGAAAGCATGTGAAACGCGTAAAAAACGAAAAAAAATCGACTCTTCACTCGATTTTCGAAAATTTCATTTGTGTTGAAAGCATGTGAAACGCGTAAAAAACGAAAAAAAATCGACTCTTCCCTCGATTTTTGAAAATTTCATTTGTGTTTGAAGCATGTGAAACGAAAAAAAAATCGACTTTTTGCTCGATTTTCGAAAATTTCATTTGTGTTTGAAAGCATGTGAAACGCGTAAAAAACGAAAAAAAATCGACCTTTCACTCGATTTTTGCATGTGAAACGAAAAAAAATCGACTTTTTGCTCGATTTTCGAAAGTTTCATTTGTGTTTGAATGCATGTGAAACGCGTAAAAAACGAAAAAAATCGACTCTTCACTCGATTTTTGAATGTGAAACGAAAAAAAAAACGACTTTTTGCTCGAGTTTCGAAAATTTCATTTGTGTTTGAAAGCATGTGAAACGCGTAAAAAACGAAAAAAAATCGACTCTTCACTCGATTTTCGAAAATTTCATTTGTGTTGAAAGCATGTGAAACGCGTAAAAAACAAAAAAAAAATCGACTCTTCACTCGATTTTTGCATGTGAAACCAAAAAAAAAATGGACTTTTTGCTCGATTTTCGAAAATTTCATTTGTGTTTGAAAGCATGTGAAACGCGTAAAAAACGAAAAAAAATCGACTCTTCCCTCGATTTTTGAAAATTTCATTTGTGTTTGAAGCATGTGAAACGAAAAAAAAATCGACTTTTTGCTCGATTTTCGAAATTTTCATTTGTGTTTGAAAGCATGTGAAACGCGAAAAAACGAAAAAAAATCGACGTTTCACTCGATTTTTGCATGTGAAACAAAAAAAAAATCGACTTTTTGCTCGATTTTCGAAAGTTTCATTTGTGTTTGAAAGCATGTGAAACGCGGATAAAACGAAAAAAAAAATCGACTCTTTACTCGATTTTCGAAAATTTCATTTGTGTTGAAAGCATGTGAAACGCGAAAAAACGAAAAAAAATCGACTTTTCACTCGATTTTTGCATGTGAAACGAAAAAAAATCGACTTTTTGCTCGATTTTCGAAAGTTTCATTTGTGTTTGGAAGCATGTGAAACGCGTATAAAACGAAAAAAAAATCGACTCTTCACTCGATTTTTGAAAATTTTATTTGTGTTTGAAAGCATGTGAAACGAAAAAAGAATCGACTTTTTGCTCGATTTTCGAAAATTTCATTTGTGTTTGAAAGCATGTGAAACGCGTAAAAAACGAAAAAAAAAATCGACTCTTCACTCGATTTTCGAAAATTTTCATTTGTGTTTGAAAGCATGTGAAACGCGTAAAAAACGAAAAAAAATCGACTCTTCACTCGATTTTTGCATGTGAAACGAAAAAAAAATCGACTATTTGCTCGATTTTCGAAAATTTCATTTGTGTTTGAAAGCATACGCGTAAAAAACGAAAAAAAAAATCGACTCTTCACTCAATTTTTGATTGTGAAACGAAAAAAAATCGACTTTTTGCTCGATTTTCGAAAATTTCATTTGTGTTTGAAAGCATGTGAACGCGTAAAAAACGAAAAAAAATCGACTCTTCACTCGATTTTTGAAAATTTCATTTGTGTTTGAAAGCATGTGAAACGAAAAAAAAATCGACTTTTTGCTCGATATTCGAAAATTTCATTTGTGTTTGAAAGCATGTGAACGCGTAAAAAACGAAAAAAAATCGACTCTTCACTCGATTTTTGAATGTGAAACGAAAAAAAAATCGACATTTAGCTCAATTTTCGAATATATTATTTGCGTTTGAAAGCATGTGAAACGAAAAAAAAATCGACTTTTTGCTCGATTTTCGAAAAATTCATATGTGTTTGAGAGCATGTGAAACGCGTAAAAAAACGTAAAAAAAATCGACTCTTCATTCGATTTTTGAAAATTTCATTTGTGTTTGAAAGTATGTGAAACGCGTAAAAAACAAAAAAAATCGATTCTTCACTCGATTTTTGAAAATTTCATTTGTGTTTGAAAGCATGTGAAACGCGTAAAAAACGAAAAAAAATCGACTCTACTCAATTTTTGAAAATTTCATTTGTGTTTGAAAGCATGTGAAACGAAAAAAAAATCGACTTTTTGCTCGGTTTTCGAAAATTTTATTTGTGTTTGAAAGCATGTGAAACGCGTAAAAAACGAAAAAAAATGGACTTTTCACTCGATTTTTGAAAATATCATTTGTGTTTGAAAGCATGTGAAACGCGTAAAAAACGAAAAAAAATCGACTCTTCACCCGATTATTGCATGTGAAACGAAAAAAAAAATCGACTTTTTGCTCGATTTTCAAAAATTTCATTTGTTTGAAAGCATGTGAAACGAAAAAAAAAATCGACTTTTTGCTCGATTTTCGAAAATTTCATTTGTGTTTGAAAGCATGTGAAACGCGTAAAAAACGAAAAAAAATGGACTCTTCACTCGATTTTTGAAAATTTTATTTGTGTTTGAAAGCATGTGAAACGCGTAAAAAACGAAAAAAAATCGACTCTACTCAATTTTTGAAAATTTCATTTGTGTTTGAAAGCATGTGAAACGAAAAAAAAATCGACTTTTTGCTCGGTTTTCGAAAATTTCATTTGTGTTTGAAAGCATGTGAAACGCGTAAAAAACGAAAAAAAATGGACTTTTCACTCGATTTTTGAAAATATCATTTGTGTTTGAAAGCATGTGAAACGCGTAAAAAACGAAAAAAAATCGACTTCACTCGATTTTTGAATGTGAAAAGAAAAAAAAATCGACTTTTTGCTCGATTTTCGAAAATTTCATTTGTGTTTGAAAGCATGTGAAACGCGTAAAAAACGAAAAAAAATGGACTTTTCACTCGATTTTTTAAAATTTCATTTGTCTTTGAAAGCATGTGAAACGCGTAAAAATAGAAAAAAATCGACTTCACTCGATTTTTGCATGTGAAACGAAAAAAAAAATCGACTCTTAACTCGATTTTCGAAAATTTCATTTGTGTTGAAAGCATGTGAAACGCGTAAAAAACAAAAAAAAATCGACTCTTCACTCGATTTTTGCATGTGAAACCAAAAAAAAATGGACTTTTTGCTCGATTTTCGAAAATTTCATTTGTGTTTGAAAGCATGTGAAACGAAAAAAAAATCGACTTTTTGCTCAATTTTCGAAAATTTCATTTGTGTTTGAAAGCATGTGAAACGCGTAAAAAACGAAAAAAAATCGACTCCACTCGATTTTTGAAAATTTCATTTGTGTTGAAAGCATGTGAAACGCGTAAAAAAAAATCGACTCTTCACTCGATTTTTGCATGTGAAACCAAAAAAAAAATGGACTTTTTGCTCGATTTTCAAAAATTTCATTTGTGTTTGAAAGCATGTGAAACGAAAAAAAAATCGACTTTTTGCTCGATTTTCGAAAATTTCATTTGTGTTTGAAAGCATGTGAAAAGCGTAAAAAACGAAAAAAAATCGACTCTACTCGATTTTTGAATGTGAAACGAAAAAAAAATCGACTTTTTGCTCGATTTTTTAAAATTTCAATTGTGTTTGTAAGCATGTGACACGAAAAACAAATCGACTTATTGCTCGATTTTAGAAAATTTCATTTGTGTTTGAAAGCATGTGAAACGCGTAAAAAACGAAAAAAAATCGACTCTTCACTCGATTTTTGATTGTGAAACGAAAAAAAAATCGACTTTTTGCTCGATTTTTTAAAATTTCAATTGTGTTTGTAAGCATGTGACACGAAAAACAAATCGACTTATTGCTCGATTTTAGAAAATTTCATTTGTGTTTGAAAGCATGTGAAACGCGTAAAAAACGAAAAAAAATCGACTCTTCATTCCATTTTTGAACATTTCATTTGTGTTTGAAAGCATGTGAAATGCGTAAAAAACGAAAAAAATCGACTCTACTCGATTTTTGAATGTAAAACGAAAAAAAAATCGACTTTTTGCTCGATTTTTTAAAATTTCAATTGTGTTTGAAAGCATGTGAAACGCGTAAAAAACGAAAAAAAATCGACTCTTCACTCGATTTTTGAAAATTTCATTTGTGTTTGAAAGCATGTGAAACGAAAAAAAAAATCGACTTTTTGTTCGATTTTCGAAAATTTCATTTGTGTTTGAAAGCATGTGAAACGCGTAAAAAACGAAAAAAAATCGACTCTTCACTCGATTTTTGAATGTGAAAAGAAAAAAAATCGACTTTTTGCTCAATTTTCGAAAATTTCATTTGTGTTTGAAAGCATGTGAAACGCGTAAAAAACGAAAAAAATCAACTCTTCATTCGATTTTCGAAAATTTCATTTGTGTTTGAAAGCATGTGAAACGCGTAAAAAACGAAAAAAAAAATCGACTCTTCATTCGATTTTTGCATGTGAAACGAAAAAAAAAATCGACTTTTTGCTCGATTTTCGAAAATTTCATTTGTGTTTGAAAGCATGTGAAACGCGTAAAAATTGAAAAAAAATCGACTCTTCACTCGATTTTTGAAAATTTCATTTGTGTTTGAAAGCATGTGAAACGAACAAAAAATCGACTTTTTGTTCGATTTTCGAAAATTTCATTTGTGTTTGAAAGCATGTGAAACGCGTAAAAAACGAAAAAAAACCGACTCTTCACTCGATTTTTGATTGTGAAACGAAAAAAAAATTGACTTTTTGCTCGATTTTCGAAAATTTCATTTGTGTTTGAAAGCATGTGAAACGCGTAAAAAACGAAAAAAAATCGACTCTTCATTCGATTTTTGAAAATTTCATTTGTGTTTGAAAGCATGTGAAACGCGTAAAAAACGAAAAAAAATCGACTCTTCATTCGAGTTTTGAAAATTTCATTTGTGTTTGAAAGCATGTGAAACGCGTTAAAAACGAAAAAAAATCGACTCTTCACTCGATTTTTGCATGTGAAACGAAAAAAAAAATCGACTTTTTGCTCGATTTTCGAAAATTTCATTTGTGTTTGAAAGCATGTGAAACGAAAAAAAAATCGACTTTTTGCTCGATTTTCAAAAATTTCAATTGTGTTTGAAAGCATGTGAAACGCGTAAAAAACGAAAAAAAATCGACTCTACTCGATTTTTGAAAATTTCATTTGTGTTTGAAAGCATGTGAAACGAAAAAAAAATCGACTTTTTGCTCGGTTTTCGAAAATTTCATTTGTGTTTGAAAGCATGTGAAACGCGTAAAAAACGAAAAAAAATAGACTTTTCACTCGATTTTTGAAAATATCATTTGTGTTTGAAAGCATGTGAAACGCGTAAAAAACGAAAAAAAATCGACTCTTCACCCGATTATTGCATGTGAAACAAAAAAAAAATCGACTTTTTGCTCGATTTTCAAAAATTTCATTTGTTTGAAAGCATGTGAAACGAAAAAAAAAATCGACTTTTTGCTCGATTTTCGAAAATTTCATTTGTGTTTGAAAGCATGTGAAACGCGTAAAAAACGAAAAAAAATGGACTCTTCACTCGATTTTTGAAAATTTTATTTGTGTTTGAAAGCATGTGAAACGCGTAAAAAACGAAAAAAAATCGACTCTTTACTCGATTTTTGCATGTTAAACGAAAAAAAAATCGACTTTTTGCTCGATTTTTTAAAATTTCATTTGTGTTTGAAAGCATGTGAAACGAAAAAAAAATCGACTTTTTGCTCGATTTTTTAAAATTTCATTTGTGTTTGAAAGCATGTGAAACGCGTAAAAAACAAAAAAAAATTGACTCTACTCGATTTTTGAAAATTTCATTTGTGTTTGAAAGCATGTGAAACGAAAAAAAAATCGACTTTTTGCTCGATTTTCGAAAATTTCATTTGTGTTTAAAAGCATGTGAAACGCGTAAAAAACGATAAAAAATCGACTCTTCACCTGATTATTGCATGTGAATCGAAAAAAAAAATCGACTTTTTGCTCGATTTTCAAAAATTTCATTTGTGTTTGAAAGCATGTGAAACGAAAAAATAATCGACTTTTTGCTCGATTTTGGAAAATTTAATTTGTGTTTGAAAGCATGTAAAACGCGTAAAAAACGAAAAAAAATCGACTCCACTCGATTTTTGAAAATTTCATTTGTCTTTGAAAGCATGTGAAACGCGTAAAAATAGAAAAAAATCGACTTCACTCGATTTTTGCATGTGAAACGAAAAAAAAAATCGACTCTTAACTCGATTTTCGAAAATTTCATTTGTGTTGAAAGCATGTGAAACGCGTAAAAAACAAAAAAAAATCGACTCTTCACTCGATTTTTGCATGTGAAACCAAAAAAAAATGGACTTTTTGCTCGATTTTCGAAAATTTCATTTGTGTTTGGAAGCATGTGAAACGAAAAAAAAATCGACTTTTTGCTCAATTTTCGAAAATTTAATTTGTGTTTGAAAGCATGTGAAACGCGTAAAAAACGAAAAAAAATCGACTCCACTCGATTTTTGAAAATTTCATTTGTGTTGAAAGCATGTGAAACGCGTAAAAAAAAATCGACTCTTCACTCGATTTTTGCATGTGAAACCAAAAAAAAAATGGACTTTTTGCTCGATTTTCAAAAATTTCATTTGTGTTTGAAAGCATGTGAAACGAAAAAAAAATCGACTTTTTGCTCGATTTTCGAAAATTTCATTTGTGTTTGAAAGCATGTGAAACGCGTAAAAAACGAAAAAAATCAACTCTTCATTCGATTTTCGAAAATTTCATTTGTGTTTGAAAGCATGTGAAACGCGTAAAAAACGAAAAAAAATCGACTCTTCATTCGATTTTCGAAAATTTCATTTGTGTTTGAAAGCATGTGAAACGCGTAAAAAACGAAAAAAAAATCGACTCTTCATTCGATTTTTGCATGTGAAACGAAAAAAAAAATCGACGTTTTGCTCGATTTTCGAAAATTTCATTTGTGTTTGAAAGCATGTGAAACGCGTAAAAATTGAAAAAAAATCGACTCTTCACTCGATTTTTGAAAATTTCATTTGTGTTTGAAAGCATGTGAAACGAAAAAAAAATCGACTTTTTGTTCGATTTTTGAAAATTTCATTTGTGTTTGAAAGCATGTGAAACGCGTAAAAAACGAAAAAAAACCGACTCTTCACTCGATTTTTGATTGTGAAACGAAAAAAAAATTGACTTTTTGCTCGATTTTCGAAAATTTCATTTGTGTTTGAAAGCATGTGAAACGCGTAAAAAACGAAAAAAAATCGACTCTTCATTCGATTTTTGAAAATTTCATTTGTGTTTGAAAGCATGTGAAACGCGTAAAAAACGAAAAAAAATCGACTCTTCATTCGAGTTTTGAAAATTTCATTTGTGTTTGAAAGCATGTGAAACGCGTTAAAAACGAAAAAAAATCGACTCTTCACTCGATTTTTGCATGTGAAACGAAAAAAAAAATCGACTTTTTGCTCGATTTTCGAAAATTTCATTTGTGTTTGAAAGCATGTGAAACGCGTAAAAAACGAAAAAAATCAACTCTTCATTCGATTTTCGAAAATTTCATTTGTGTTTGAAAGCATGTGAAACGCGTAAAAAACGAAAAAAAATCGACTCTTCATTCGATTTTTGAAAATTTCATTTGTGTTTGAAAGCATGTGAAACGAAAAAAAAATCGACTTTTTGTTCGATTTTCGAAAATTTCATTTGTGTTTGAAAGCATGTGAAACGCGTAAAAAACGAAAAAAAATCGACTCTTCACTCGATTTTTGAAAATTTCATTTGTGTTTGAAAGCATGTGAAACGAAAAAAAAATCGACTTTTTGTTCGATTTTCGAAAATTTCATTTGTGTTTGAAAGCATGTGAAACGCGTAAAAAACGAAAAAAAATCGACTCTTCACTCGATTTTTGAATGTGAAAAGAAAAAAAAATCGACTTTTTGCTCGATTTTCGAAAATTTCATTTGTGTTTGAAAGCATGTGAAACGCGTAAAAAACGAAAAAAAATCGACTCTTCATTCGATTTTCGAAAATTTCATTTGTGTTTGAAAGCATGTGAAACGCGTAAAAAACGAAAAAAAAATCGACTCTTCATTCGATTTTTGCATGTGAAACGAAAAAAAAAATCGACTTTTTGCTCGATTTTCGAAAATTTCATTTGTGTTTGAAAGCATGTGAAACGCGTAAAAATTGAAAAAAAATCGACTCTTCACTCGATTTTTGAAAATTTCATTTGTGTTTGAAAGCATGTGAAACGAAAAAAAAATCGACTTTTTGTTCGATTTTCGAAAATTTCATTTGTGTTTGAAAGCATGTGAAACGCGTAAAAAACGAAAAAAAACCGACTCTTCACTCGATTTTTGATTGTGAAACGAAAAAAAAATTGACTTTTTGCTCGATTTTCGAAAATTTCATTTGTGTTTGAAAGCATGTGAAACGCGTAAAAAACGAAAAAAAATCGACTCTTCATTCGATTTTTGAAAATTTCATTTGTGTTTGAAAGCATGTGAAACGAAAAAAAAATCGACTTTTTGTTCGATTTTCAAAAATTTTATTTGTGTTTGAAAGCATGTGAAACGCGTAAAAAACGGAAAAAATCGACTCTTCACTCGATTTTTGCATTTGTGTTTGAAAGCATGTGAAACGAAAAAAAATCGACTTTTTGCTCGATTTTCGAAAATTTCATTTGTGTTTGAAAGCATGTGAAACGCGTAAAAAACAAAAAAAAATCGACTCTTCACTCAATTTTCGAAAATTTCATTTGTGTTTGAAAGCATGTGAAACGCGTAAAAAACGAAAAAAAAACGACTCTTCACTCGATTTTTGAATGTGAAACGATAAAAATTCGACTTTTTGCACAATTTTTTAAAATTTCATTTGTGTTTGAAAGAATGTGAAACGAAAAAAAAATCGACTTTTTGCTCTATTTTCGAAAATTTCATTTGTTTGAAAGCATGTGAAACGCGTAAAAAACGAAAACAAATCGACTCTTCACTCGATTTTTGATTGTGAAACGAAAAAAAAATTGACCTTTTGCTCGGTTTTCGAAAATTTCATTTGTGTTTGAAAGCATGTGAAACGCGTAAAAAACGAAAAAAAATCGACTCTTTACCCGATTTTTGCATGTGAAACGAAAAAAAAAACGACTTTTTGCACGACTTTTTAAAACTTCTCTTGTGTTTGAAAGCATGTGAAACGAAAGAAAAAATCAACTTTTTGCTCGATTTTCGAAAATTTCATTTGTGTTTGAAAGCATGTGAAACGCGTAAAAATTGAAAAAAAATCGACTCTTCACTCGATTTTTGAAAATTTCATTTGTGTTTGAAAGCATGTGAAACGAAAAAAAAATCGACTTTTTGTTCGATTTTCGAAAATTTCATTTGTGTTTGAAAGCATGTGAAACGCGTAAAAAACGAAAAAAAACCGACTCTTCACTCGATTTTTGATTGTGAAACGAAAAAAAAATTGACTTTTTGCTCGATTTTCGAAAATTTCATTTGTGTTTGAAAGCATGTGAAACGCGTAAAAAACGAAAAAAAATCGACTCTTCATTCGATTTTTGAAAATTTCATTTGTGTTTGAAAGCATGTGAAACGAAAAAAAAATCGACTTTTTGTTCGATTTTCAAAAATTTTATTTGTGTTTGAAAGCATGTGAAACGCGTAAAAAACGGAAAAAATCGACTCTTCACTCGATTTTTGCATTTGTGTTTGAAAGCATGTGAAACGAAAAAAAATCGACTTTTTGCTCGATTTTCGAAAATTTCATTTGTGTTTGAAAGCATGTGAAACGCGTAAAAAACAAAAAAAAATCGACTCTTCACTCAATTTTCGAAAATTTCATTTGTGTTTGAAAGCATGTGAAACGCGTAAAAAACGAAAAAAAAACGACTCTTCACTCGATTTTTGAATGTGAAACGATAAAAATTCGACTTTTTGCACAATTTTTTAAAATTTCATTTGTGTTTGAAAGAATGTGAAACGAAAAAAAAATCGACTTTTTGCTCTATTTTCGAAAATTTCATTTGTTTGAAAGCATGTGAAACGCGTAAAAAACGAAAACAAATCGACTCTTCACTCGATTTTTGATTGTGAAACGAAAAAAAAATTGACCTTTTGCTCGGTTTTCGAAAATTTCATTTGTGTTTGAAAGCATGTGAAACGCGTAAAAAACGAAAAAAAATCGACTCTTTACCCGATTTTTGCATGTGAAACGAAAAAAAAAACGACTTTTTGCACGACTTTTTAAAACTTCTCTTGTGTTTGAAAGCATGTGAAACGAAAGAAAAAATCAACTTTTTGCTCGATTTTCGAAAATTTCATTTGTGTTTGAAAGCATGTGAAACGCGTAAAAATTGAAAAAAAATCGACTCTTCACTCGATTTTTGAAAATTTCATTTGTGTTTGAAAGCACGTGAAACGAAAAAAAAATCGACTTTTTGTTCGATTTTCAAAAATTTCATTTGTGTTTGAAAGCATGTGAAACGCGTAAAAAACGAAAAAAAACCGACTCTTCACTCGATTTTTGATTGTGAAACGAAAAAAAAATCGACATTTTGCTCGATTTTCAAAAATTTCATTTGTGTTTGAAAGCATGTGAAACGCGTAAAAACAAACAAAAATCGACTCTTCATTCGATTTTTGAAAATTTCATTTGTGTTTGAAAGCATGTGAAACGCGTAAAAACAAACAAAAATCGACTCTTCATTCGATTTTTGAAAATTTCATTTGTGTTCTAAGCATGTGAAACGCGTAAAAAACGAAAAAAAATCGACTCTACACTCGATTATTGCATGTGAAACGAAAAAAAAATCGACTTTTTGCTCGATTTTCAAAAATTTTATTTGTGTTTGAAAGCATGTGAAACGCGTAAAAAACGGAAAAAATCGACTCTTCACTCGATTTTTGCATTTGTGTTTGAAAGCATGTGAAACGAAAAAAAAATCGACTTTTTGCTCGATTTTCGAAAATTTCATTTGTGTTTGAAAACAAAAAGAAATCGACTCTTCACTCAATTTTCGAAAATTTCATTTGTGTTTGAAAGCATGTGAAACGCGTAAAAAACGAAAAAAAAACGACTCTTCACTCGATTTTTGAATGTGAAACGATAAAAATTCGACTTTTTGCTCAATTTTTTAAAATTTCATTTGTGTTTGAAAGAATGTGAAACGAAAAAAAAATCGACTTTTTGCTCTATTTTCGAAAATTTCATTTGTTTGAAAGCATGTGAAACGCGTAAAAAACGAAAACAAATCGACTCTTCACTCGATTTTTGATTGTGAAACGAAAAAAAAATTGACCTTTTGCTCGGTTTTCGAAAATTTCATTTGTGTTTGAAAGCATGTGAAACGCGTAAAAAACGAAAAAAAAATCGACTCTTCACTCGATTTTTGAAAATTTCATTTGTGTTTTAAAGCATGTGAAACGAAAAAAAAATCGACTTTTTGCTCGATTTTCGAACATTTCATTTGTGTTTGAAAGCATGTGAAACGCGTAAAAAACGAAAAAAAATCGACTCTTCACTCGATGTTTGAAAATTTCATTTGTGTTTGAAAGCATGTGAAATATCTTTATAATTTTTTTTGTTTTTTAAATATTCTAAAATATGGAAATGGTCTACACAAGAATATTGTTGTTATTAAAATCTTCCATAAACAAGTTAAATATTGAAAATGAAACATTTTTTTAAAGTTAATTTCTTCATAAAAATGCGCAAAAATTTAATCAATTGTTTAGAAAAAATACTTTCCTGCATAAAAACAGTTTGAAAACTTGTTTACAGCTTAAATCACACACATCTAGACAGTTTATTTGTTAAAATTTTAGTTGCCAGATTAAATAACAAATTTGTCAAAAATAAAGTTGAAAGTTCATCTTAGATTTGTGAGACAGTTGACAGTTTTTTTGTTGAATTAACAGTTGACGTTTTATTTGATGGACGGTTTATATGACTGATTTGTAAGACAGTTTTTTAAAATGGACAGTTGACATAGGTGAGATTTGTAAAAATTCAACCAGAATTGACAACTTATATGACAATGATTTATGAAATAGTTTATATGACATTATTCTGAAACAGTTGTCAGTTGCTTTGTCGAATTGATATTTTTAAAAAAAGTAAATAAAAAAATTAAAGTAAACTTTAAGTATTTTACATATTAGAAAATTAATATTGACTTCTTCAAACATTCATTTTTTATCAGTAAATAAATTATTAAGTTTTATACAAGTAAATAAAATAAACACTTTGAGCTTCTTGGAGGTCTTTTTGTAGACGCTGGATGCCTTGTATCCACATCACCCCTCCCCCCTTTGGCTGGGAGCTGTTGTAATATTTCTACTCAAGTGACTCGTTTTGTATTTTTTTGTGGACTTCATGTTGTACTTGTGGAAGTTGTTCAAGTAGTCATTCTAAATGAATATTTGTGGTTTGATTTGCATAAATTGGTTTTTTTAGTTTTGTGGTAGAAAAGTTTTTACTCCCCTTCAACACCACTGCAAAGTTAGCAGCAAAATTTATTCAATGTTGTTTACTTTTTGTATTTCAATTCAATTTAGATTTCCAAGTCAGAAGCGTCCAAGCGATTAAAATGTCAAGATTTGTTGTTTTTTTTTTGTTGCAGTTTGAACATTCATTCATTAATTAGACAATTTTTCTTCTTTCTCTGAATCTAAACTGGTTGTTTCAGTCTAGACATATAGGCTTGTACGTATATTTGGGCTGTGTTCATGACCTTTAAGACTGCATACGGAAAGTATTCGACTAGGATTTTTACTATCTTCGCCGGAATATTGTCCGTCTTAGGCCTTAGTTTTCAATTTTTGGCTGGATGCTTTCGATGGCAAACTCCTTCATCCCGTTCATTTGTTTATTTTTAATTAAATTAAGCAATCTTCAGAACTTATTTTGCTATTGTTCTCTAGCCATATAGCTAATGTATTTGTGATCACTCAGATTTTTTACTTAAAGAACTTGTCAGTTGGGTGAAGTATCAACTGCGGATCTCGTCAAATACTAAACTACTCGCTATATATTTTTCTAAAAAGTAGGTTGCTGTTTAGTTTGTTATGATTCATGCACTCTTATTAATTAATGTAACCTAACCACACAATCAAATTTACAAAGACTTCTAAAATTGTCTTTTCATGATCAATTTAATAAAAATTTCAGGACAATATGATTATTTCTGTTTAACATGTGGAAAAGGATTCCAATGCAAAAGTTATTTAATGGTGCATCAAAAGGTTCACTCGGATATCAAACCATATCCTTGCACGACGTGTGGAAGGGATTTTAAAACTAAACAATCACTACTAGATCATACAAATAGACATTTAGCAGTGAATCCATGTACATGTGAAATATGCGGAAGAAGTTTTATAACTAAAGGTAAAAAGAAATTTATGCTAAAATTATACATTAGTTAAATAAATATAATTTTCAGGTTTATGTAGAGCACATCAGAAAGTACATTCAGGGACTGATAATCGTAAATATTCATGTAAAGTGTGCCAAAAGAAATTTGTTTCTAAAAGTTATTTACAAACACATATACGTATTCACACAGGAAAAAAACGGAAAAAAAACCATTTACATATGTGTGAGGTATGTGATTGAGTTAGATCATTATTGAATATATCACTATATATTTGTATTATAGGTTTGTGGTAAAGGATTTTTAACAAGAGTTGACCTAAATATACATTCAACAATGCATACAGGTGAAAAATCGTATGTTTGTGAAATTTGTGGAAAACCCTTTGCAAGAAGAGATGCCTTAAGATGCCATAAAAGATCCCATACGGGAGAAAGACCGTATACGTAAGAATTTTATATATATTTTTTTTAATTTTGATTTATAAACTAAATTTGCAATTTTTTTTTTGTAGATGTGATATTTGTTGTCAGACGTTTACACAATTTTCTCCCATGGCGATACATAAACGACTTCATACAGGAGAAAGGCCATATGAGTGTGATGTATGTGGTAAAAAATTTGTTTCAAGATCTACAATGATGGTACATTCCAAGAAACACGCAAGATGAAGAAAAATATATTAATTTTGTAAATTTGATCAGGAATTTAGTAATTGGCCAAAGGAAGTGCTTCTCACATTAATTTTGTTTACTTAAAACTGCAATTTGTAAGATATTTAAAATAAATCTTTTTATTAATTTAATTTTTATATTTTTAAATTCTTCGTAATTCTGTACAAGGTACGTCCTTATGGACTAATCTTGTATTATATAGGATCCCATCTAGAAGTTTAAAGCATGCCGTGTACTGTAATACGTTTTATATATTTAGTGAATATGCATTTAACAACGAAGTTTGGTAAATATATAAGATGAAATATGAATGGTTAAGTTAAATTGTAAACAATTTTATTTAGATTATGAACGTAATTTGCCACAATTATCATGAGACTACAAAGAAAGGAATCAACATATTCATGGTATGTGAGTATTGTAGTGCATCTATTATTTGCATAGTCATTTTAGATGTAATCAAGTTTAATTATTTGTAGTATATGTCTCTCTAATTGAAGTTAAACAGAGTGTTCCGAATTAACTAGTCATAAAATGAATGCCAGAAACTACAAGCAAATTGAGTAATATTGACTAATAAAGTAGTATACTATATTTAATAAATTGGGAGTTATAGCTCTTTAAAGTTTACAGAATTTTTTGTTATTTGTTTACATTAGTTTATTTCTTATTTACACAAACTGTTAAAGTTTGAATATATAAAGTCTTTGGGAAGATAGTTTTTTAAGATTCTTTATATGTTTATATGTACCGTCTGGAATTTTTTAATTTTTAGGTAAATCTATTTTTTTGGTTATTTCTCTTTGTGGAAAATTTAATTTGAAAACTTTTCTGTCTCTATGTTGATAAATTTTGATCAGATACACGGTTTTTGAGAAAATCAAGTAAAACCAGCGGTCATTATTTCTTAAAAATAATAAAAAATATAAACATATCATTAGCACTGGACGTCAAAGTAAATTTCACAAATTGTTTGAGTGTAATTGTGCTTTCTTAATTAACAGTTTTTGTCGCTCAGGGTACATTTCGGCATAACCTCTGGCTGCTGCCACTGCATTTCCTAAACACTCCAAGGACTAGATGCATATCACTCATCTCCGTGTTACTGTACCGATACATTTTAAGAAAGAAATGTAGACATAAAATAAGAAAAAGTATAATATTGATATGTTGGCAAGTACATCATCTAAAGAGTGATCCATCTGGTGGTATCTTTTTAATCATTTGTTATTTTGACAGTTACAGGTCTTATGAAATCTTGACAGAAAGTCAGTATCATATCTCCGCGGAACGAAATGAATTGCTTTACTCTTGAACAACGTTGGTTAGTATTGCAAACTTATTTCCAAAGTCAATGTTGTGTAGCCCAATTTATTAAAAAGTTTTTGCGGTAGGGACCGCGCGTGCTGTACGCAAGCTTGTTCAAAAAGTTTGTTAGACTGGCATGCTAGTTCCAACACACGCACACGGTTCCCGCCGTCGTACGGTGCGCACTGACGAGAATGTTGCTGCCGTAGCCGAGAGTGTGCAACTCGGTCTTGGAACATCGATCTCGCACCAACCTGATGCGAATTTTGCAGAAAGACCTCGCATTATTCGCTTATAAGGTCCAATTGTGTTGAGATTACTTGAGATCCGTAAGTAAGGTGAGTTGTGGGAGAGCAAAAAACAAACACGTCTGCCTGCTTCGGGTTCACGCAAGCAACTGGCGAGCAGTGTTGCCAATTTTATTCTACATTGAATTGAATACATACAGATGGCAGCGCAGTACATAACAATATATTATTTACAACACCCTCACTCATTAAAATATTAAATTTAAACTAAATTACTTGTAATTCTTGTTAGATAACATTTTAATCTAATTTTTAATGTCTTTCATTTAATCCCATTTTCTCCAAACACAATTTTGTTTTTGGATTACTAACTGCTTTTGTTACATTAGCTGCATTATCATCTGTTGAAACATATGATAATTGGATTGTACCATCTTGATTTTTTTCTAGAAAATGATTATAACATCAATATGTTTTGTTCGTTGGTTGTAGCCATCAGTCTCGGACAATTTGATCGCAATTTGATTATCCACCAGAATCTTCACAGTTTTTCCTATACGATGATCAAGCTCTAGAACAAAATGTCTCAACCAAATTGCTTCTCGAACTGCTCAAGAAATTGCTATGTATTCTGCTTCTCTACTTGATAACGCAACAGTACATTGACGCTTGCTGTTCCATGAAATAGCTTCATTACTCAATTTAAATATATATCCTGTGCACGAGCGTCTTTTGTCAATATCAAATGCTCAATTAGAATCGCAATAACCTAATAGATCATCGTCAATTGAATTTGTAAAGCATAATTTATAGTCCTAAGTTCCTTTTAAATATCGAAGAATTCGTTTTACTGCAATCCAATCACTAACGTCATTAACAGCAAATGCTATATCAGGCCTGGTACCTTGAGCAATGAATAATAAACATCCGACCAGAGACTGGTATCGTACTTCAGCTATTTCACATTTTTTATCTTTTGATGTTGGAGACATTGATTTGGATCACTTGGTGTTGCACTTGGTTTTGCATTTTTCATATCAAAATGTTTAATCACTTCATAAATGTATGATTTTTGATCAAGTGCAATACCATTTTTGTGGTATGTGATATGACAATTAACGAAAGATCATTATTATTAAAAGGATTTCTTTAGTCCATATGATTTTAGCACTTTTGTTAACTTTTTAATCCACACACGACCACTTTGTTTCAAACCATAAATTGCCTTCTTTAATTGACAAACTTTCTTTAAACTGTTATTGAAACCATCTGGCAGAACCATATATATCTTTTCATTTAGATCGCCTTGAAGAAATGCAGTTACTGCATCCATTTGTTCAATGTCCATTTTTAACAATAATAAATCGAATGGACGAATATCGAATCACTGGTGTATACACTTCTTGATAATCAATTCCGTACATTTGCGAACACCCTTTAGCAACCAATCTGGCTTTATAACGTATCGGATTCCCTGATTTATCGCGTTTGATCTTGTAAACCAATTTTGATTTTATTGGTTTCTTTTTTGCAGGTAAGTGAACTAATTGCTAGGTATTATTTTCACACAGTGAATTAATTCCTTCATTCATAGCCAGTTTCCATTTTGCACTATCTTCATGATTTATTGCTTCGTTGTATGATGACGGTTCATCAACAGCAAGAAATCCATATGCATTGTATGTAACAAACCCGTCTTTTTTATAATTACGTGGCTTTGGTTGTCTTTCAGATCGACGTAACTAATCAACTTCTTCAAAAATGTTACTTTGGCTCTTTGTGCACAGTACCAACACTTTTATTTTCAATCACTGTTCCACCACTGGAATCATTAAAACTGGATTCTCGAGATAATTGATTACTATTATCTATATTATCCCTTACCTCCTCTGGCAAGACTGATTCAATTTGTTTTTCAACCTTCTCTAATTTATCTGGATCTTCCCATGAAACACATTTTTCAATATCGTTATCGTAAATAAATACAGCATCTTGACTTAAATGCATTTCTTTTAATAAACATAAACATCATAATAAAAAATAATAAAAAACAATAAAAACAAACACATGAATAATATAATTCTACTGTAAAGCATAAATGCTCCTTTACATATTTTTTAAATGCTGCAACCGAGTAATTTTTAATGTTATTTGGTAGCGTGTTATATAGTGTTTATTAACTTACTTATATCCACTTATGCAACTTTGTCGTATGATATTCCGACTAATGGTGTAGACTAAAACTCTAACATTTAAAGCAACGGCGTCTGACTGCAAACTATAGAGTTGAGTTTTGGGTGGTCAGTATATGGTTAGGGGTCTTATAAATTTTACTGTCTCGCATGCTAGACACGCGACGCACTTCAATTACTGCCTTGCCAGTCATATTTTTCGTGCAATTTTTTAAAGTCCCTTCTATAGACAATGATCTTGCTTGTATTTAAATTCTTATACGTTAAGACTTTTAAGTTTAATCTCCAATTTGTGTACATTTAATAAAAACTGTAGTCTGAGCAAATAAAACAGTTTCCACAAAAGCCATCTATTGACTTTGCCAAAGTTGCCTTTCTCCCTCTTGACCAAGATAAACCAAGAGTGAAGTTCCGCTTTTTTATCACTGGCAGCACTAGTATTTGGCAACATAGTTTTACCTGATTTTTTTTTTAGCCAAGGAATAAGCTAAGCCGATTTATCGTCAGAATCCATTTAGTTCCATTAATTTTAAAACAATTAGTTCTACTACTACACTAGACCGGTAATTAACCTGCACGTGCAGATTGTGAATCCCCTATCAGATTTAACTGACCAAACGGACTCAAAGATTATCTTAAATGTAGCATCATAAAACTAAAGTGTGTTTTACCTACCGCCAGTTTAGGAATGAAAGGTAACAAAGGTTACAAGTAAAACATAAATAGCAAAGAAAATTAAATGAAAAAATAAATTTAGAAGTTTGAAATTGTTACAGCATTTATTTTTGCGCACCGGTACCCCCACCACCTGTGTATAATTTTACCACTGCTCCAAGCAGTACCTTTGCTTTTTATGTTTCTTTTTATTACTCCGTTGAGTAATAAAAGATTTTTAACCGCACTGTTATTTTTTCTTGTGATGGGAAAATGCATTACGCACATTGTGTGGAACTTCCAATTTCCCGTATACCCACTAAAACGTTGAACCTTTTTATCCTCCTGAGCTTGCGGAATCAGCGTTATGGTATTACTTCAAAAGTCCAAGACACTTTTTATTTTTAGCTTCCAATCAATGGCCTGCTTGCACTTTCTACCAAAACTGGGGTCAGATTGCTGATGGTTATCTCTTTTTTAACATTATTATGTACTTTCATTGCGCTATCCTCTATTTCTCTTATATTATTGCCCCTGAGCACTATGGCAAGATTGTCCGCATAGGTTATTTTGGTAATTCCGTGTGGCAACTCTCAATAGACCGTCATAGCCCTGTGACACCCCACAAGTCATATCCAGAGTTTCTCCGGAGCTGCACACTATAGTTTTATCCTGTTGCTAGTGGCATATTATCTTCCTGACTCATCTGAACCCATGTTGGTTCTCACTGAGTCCTCCATTTCCTCTGTCTATCTATTTCCTCTGTGAGTCTCTTGTTGAAGATGTGCTCATAAAGCTTTCCTCTTCATCCCTTTTGGTAGGTTTTTCCATTAATACTAGTTTTGCCTCTTTCCATTCCGTGGGAAAGATGCCTGGCTTGATCAGTTTGTCAAATACTTTCACAAAGAACTGCGGTCTTTGAGTCGCTATTGCTCTGATGACCTCCGGGAGGATCATGTCTGTGCCGTGAGCTTTCTTTTTTTAAATTTTTTCACCTGCCATCTGTATTTCTTCTTATGTGCATTCCGGTATCATTTTCACGTCTACTCTTAGCTCTTCCCATGTTGTTTTGCTTTGGTTGTTTATTTTATCAGTGACAATTTTGTACCTTTTGCCCCACATGTACGAGTTTTTTTTCTCTTTTGCATATGCCTTTTGTGCCTGTTGCATAGATTGGCGTCTCTTGTTTTTTTGCCATTTATTCTTGTCATCGTCCTTTTACCTTTTATACAACACCTTCTCTTGTCTGCGATGTTTTCACTCCACCAATACATTGGTTTGTAATTTACTTTTTCTTCTTTCTTACTTATTGTTTTTTTGCAGATTTTAATTATAGTTTCTTTCAGCTTGTCAGCGGAGTGAATTGTTTCTCTTGTGTTTTGGTCCAGATCTTCCAGGAAATCCTTCTCTTGACCACTGCAAAAGGCCCAGCTTTGGTTTTCTTTTTTTTTTCTTTTGTTTTTTATTTCAGGACGCAATTTCTATGTGATATGCCCACGTGCCAGTTTTTAATTTCTGTTACCATCTTAGTGGAGCACAAGGTAACGTCTATGTATGATTCCATCACGTTTTTTTTTTTTTAAGTTGGTATTCCTTCTCTATTTAGGATGCAGAGCTCGTTTTTGTTTGCTCATTCCCCTAGCATGTCTTTTTTCTGATCGTCTTTGGGTGAGCCCCATATACCAAACTTGGCATTAAAATCCCCGCCAATAATAACGTTTTTGTACCGTCTGAGATGAATATTGTCTGTGATCTATTTCTTCCTGTTTGCGGCCATTTTCTTGTTTGGTTCCGAGACTAAGGCAAAGTCTGCTCCTGTTTTTTGGCAATTCCATTTCAGTAGGTCTATTGCCGCTCTACACCTGTTTAGGTTAACCTGGATTCCCTTCATTGTCCTTCCCTGACAGTTCTTTCTGTCTCCTTTTGTGCTTGCACTAGTTTCCTAAAAGCAGGGCATTTTATGCTTTTCGTTTTGGGCCCTCAACCTCCTGTTTGTTGGTGCACTCTTTCAATTTATGGCCAGTACTCCCACAATTTCTTCAGGGTTCACTCTCTGTTTTCCTGCACTCTGTTGCCCTGTGGCCGATTCTATGCCATCTGTAGAATAGACCACAGGGCAACCGCACTGTGGACACAGAATAAACTTTCTAATTCATTATTTTCCAAGACTTATAATCCGCAAATATTCAATGTTCACAGACTGCTTAAATCTTGTCTTCAATGAGATTGTTTTAACGAGTGTGGTTTCACTAGTTGAAATTCAAAGGTAATTTTATGTTGTTGTGACATATTAAGTAATTCCTAAACATCACGTTTTTAACTTATTATCAAATCATTTGTTAGTTTGGTTAGTATAAATTTAATCAAGTAACAGATAGTTATTGACAAGTTAACTTTATTTGTAGATGAAATGACACTACAGTTAACTAATCCTACAAGTAACGCTACTTGCTACTTTACTCGGAAATGAATAAATCTCAACTATTAATTTATTATTAAGTTTTTATTGATGATTAATATCATTGTAAACAGCATTATATATCCGTGAAATAAATATGTACTGTTTCCCAACTGTAATTGGTTATTTTTTTACTCTCGAAGCACCTTAACATCATACTTAATAACAACCAAATTATACGTACAAACAACGTTTCCCGCAATAGCAATATAAAATTAAAATATAACGCAAATAATGAATATTTAATTTAAATCAATGTAAGCCTACGCTACAAGAAAACTCATTTATGATTTAAGTCGCGTAAATTTTGTAGCATAAACACATAGCTAGTACGTTAAATACCAGCATGTAATTATTTTAATAACTGCTAGAAATAATAAATATCACTTGTATAAAGTAAATTTACATTAGTCTTACTTTGATTGTCTTCAAGAATGAATTATTACATTTTGTTGCTAATTATAATATCGGTTGAAAAAGGTTCGGGTAAAATTCAAAATGATAAATATGAATTGATTGAAGTTATCAAAGATTTTCTTTTGCAATTGAAAATGCCATTAAGGATTACCACTTCTACATTATGTTGGAGCAAAGGTATGATTGTAATATGCAGAATGTTCAATTAGATATTGTAATGTTTTTTTTTTTAAGTTTCTAAACTATAATATTTAGTTAATATCTATTGATAATGCTTTCAGATAATTTTATTTCATTGTCAAAAACTTTGATGAATAATGGTTTCCTAACAACACCATCTAAAGGGAATTTGTCCACATATTGGCCTCACGAACAACAATTGTTTCTGGTGGATATGGCATGTGATGGATTTAACGAAACGCTAATATTGGTATAACATTATTAAATATACGTTAATTACTAACTCAATATAAATTATTTTTTAATATAGGCTGATAAATTAAATCTATTAGAATATCCTTTTAAATGGATATTAATTGAAGATCCAAACAATCCTCAATTAAAACCAAATTTAACCATATACGTAAGGAGTAAAATATATATTATACAAAAACAAAACGAGGGATATGCAATAGTTTCAAAATATAGATTAGGAAAGTTTTCATATGATTACCATACAAACGATGTAGCGTACTGGAACAATAAACAGTTTTTGTATTTTAATAAATTACTAGATTCAAGAAACAGGACTAATTTAATGAAACAGGATGTTAATATGTCAATTGTTGTACTTGATCCTGATACAACAAAACATTTATTGGATACTAAAGACAGGCATATAGAACCAGCAACAAAAGTGAATTATCCACTATCGCTTCATATGATAGAAGCAATTAATGCCACACCTCAATTGATTCAGAGAAATACTTGGGGATATAAAGGAAATAATGCACATTTTAAAGGGATGATGGGAGACATGGAGTTTAAATTAGCAGATATTTGTGGTTAGTTTTTAGAAGTAGATATTAAAATAAGTTTTATGATATAAATGCGTACTAAATTAAATAAACCTGTGTTGATAGTGTATATAAAAAAGCAATAGAAAAACCTCTTTAGTAAAACCTGTTTAAACAATTTAAAAACTATATAGGTTATGTGGGTGTATTAATATACTTTTATATGCTGTATAATTGTTTATTATATTGTACAGACCGGTTTCGGCTGTTGTGTAAAATATTCATAACATCATATATATGTATTCACAATTTTACACCGAAGATGGCCTAACAGCCGAAACCGGTTTGTACAATATAATAAACAATTATACAGCATATAAAAGTATATTAATACACCCACATAACCTATATAATAAAATATATGCACAAGATCAACTCAACTAATAATTTAAAAATTGCTTTGCATTGTGCGGTTTTGAATTAAACGTGCATTCGTGTTAACTACTCATGTATGTTTATTCAAATCAACACGTGCATGAGAGACGTACTGTACAGATTATATAAAATTTAAAAGCTTATTCAATCTTCAAAGCTATACGAAATGTCATATTTTGGACTTGTTTTGCAAATTACAATATTCATGTTTTGTTTATTTTAGGGCAATATCCAACTCTTAATAAGGCACCTAATAAAATCTATGGACAGCCAGTTAAATATATACAGGGAGTTTATAAATGAATGGGATTATGTAATCACTTTAAATGTGCCGCTTTTTTTTAAATTGTTCACTAAACTATTTGTTTTGACAGATCAACTTTGACAGCTGTCAAGCAAACATATGAAAACATATGTAGTATAGTGAACGATTTTTAAAAGGCGGCATATTTAAAGTGATTACATAATCCCATTCATTTATAAACTCCCTGTACTTAAAATTAAGCATAATTTATTAGCTGCTTAGATGTAAATAAAATAAATCAAATTAAATTTAAAAAGAAGTTAGGTTATTCAGTTTATAGTTTATTAGGTGCTTAATTATGAGTCGAATGTTACGGCCATTAGTCTTTTTTGGCCAAAAGTTATTCAATAAAGTTTCTCGGTGCCTCAAATAGGGTACGTCAAGTTTTGACAAACCAGTCAATCTTTGTGATTTTAAAAATACTGCACATTTAATAATAATCATATGAGAACACTACATACACTACACTAACTCAAACTGTTGTGTAGTAGAGGTCAAAAATTGTTGTACCTAGTCGGTTAGGAGCAATTATTTTCGGGTTTCTTTATTGGGAAAACTTTGAAAAAGTTAATCTTTTTATTACCCAGAACTTATTTATAATGATTCCAATTACAAAACAAAAAAAATATTATTTAAAATGTAGAAGATGTCAAAACCGTCTTAAACTTAATAGTAATACTAATCTAAGCGTCAATAGGATGTCAAACCTTCATAGTTTTAACATAAAAATGTTTTCCCACAAAGCACTTAACACATTGCGTAGGAAAAGTAAAATCTTTGAAAAACTGTCCAGTAGTGTTAGGTTTTTACTGATTAAAAACCCTCATCTTTCTCTTTCTTTTCTTCAAAGTAATTTGCTTGGCGCCCCTTGATCCTATTGTGCATCTCCGACGTCTTACTTCCTTAGCAACTCTATGTCTTTAATGAAGATCATAAATCTTTTACTAAGGAATTACATTTAGCTAGATTATAATCTTTGCTTTCACTCAGCAAGTGTAGCGGAGTTTCTTCTTCTTCCACACACCTGCGGCTTAGGAGATCATCTTTAATTCTATTCTATGCATGTGGCGGGTTATCACTCGCAATCTCAAGTAAGTGTGCCATTCCCTTACAGTTTTTTCAATGCTGTATTCCGCATCAAGTTTGCTGTGGGCTATTTCCTTTTGATCTTATATGAAACCCCGAAATCAAATTTGGGTCAAGTAAATGTCCTCTTTGCTCCCTCTTTGGCATCCTGATTAGCTATGAAGTTTTCTTTTGTCCCTTGTCTTTTAATATTCAAACCAGACAAACTTTACGGATTGTGGCCAATGCTTCCATACTGTGTATGTAGGTCATAACTAGTTTGAATTTTGTTACTGGCGACTGCAATGCCGCTTAAATATTTGACATGATGGTTATCGGTATGTTTTATTTCCCTGGCGCACTAATCGATGTCATACACTTCGGCCTGGAAAGACATGTTTGCACAAAGGTCGCAAAGTGTGTACTTTGCACGCTGGTTGTTTTGCCTCTGCCGCCATTAGAATTTAGTAAAGTGGCGGTTACAATAATAGTACTTCCATGGCTGCTGTGGGCATTGTTCTCATTGCTCTCGTTATCAAATGACATGCTAGCATCTGAACTATACCTAGTTTCTTTGCCCTACTCTTGGGGTGGTTTTTTCCTATACGAGCGCTTCTGTAATAATGAGTCTCACCACTACCATGTATAGCCATCTGGTCATATTAAGTTTCAATCCCCATGTATGTCCGGCAACCCACATGGTTTATATGGTAATATCATCGGCGTAGACGCTCATTACAGTTAATACATGCAACGGCGTTGTGTATTGCAGAAATGTTAAACTCAACCAATAACAAAATTGTATAGCCATAGCTAACAGCAACAGTGATACAATGCTGGCTACTGCAATGCACCGCGGTGGTTAGTTCAACCTGGTTAGGTAAGTAACCGCAGCCAGATATCCCTAGGGTTTCAAAATTCGCCCAGCGTAGGGTGCAATGTCGTAGGTATAAGTGGGGCCTAGAGGTAGGTGAGTCACCTATAGGGCGTTCGATGGTGTACTTTGGTATCCAGGGCATATTGGTTGTCGACGGCGATAATAAATAGAGGGTATTCCAGTTGCTGGAGAGACAAGTCATGTCTTCAAGAATCGATAAGCAACGTATGGCGCCGAGTGCTGCTTCATTTGTGTTACCGGCTCGAGAGTTGGTAGAGAATAATCCCTAAACGTCACTAGCACAGCAGTCAGAGTTTGACAGCTAAACAAGATGTTAATCAAGATCGGTTTTCTACTGTTTGCAGCTTAAATGTAATTAAATATAATAATCTGGACGTAACTGTACGTAACGTAGAGGCGCGCTGGGAGCAGTTTCAGGAGTGCAAAGCTGTTAGAGCTGAATTCCTATCTCAAACAGTCGATGTTCCTACGTTTGTTGCTGCAGCGGGATTGACTGCGGAATTGAGAAAATGCGGAATGGGCGGGTATTATAATTGCCAGCGCCGTAACATTTGAGTTTTTTACTTATAAGGTGAAATTCTATTACCGGCTTTTGTCCCACATGATGAAGAGGGGTGGAGTCGGTGATAGTAAAAAAAAAGAGTGTTTTTGGGTACCCTTGGTGGTAAGAGCAGGTAAGTTTGGCCAACCATAGGGTTGGTTTGATGCTTCCACTCAACGTCCATCTGGTGCTCGTGAGCATCTTAGTAGAGACACCTTCTATGGTTCGAAGGCGCCTGGCAAGCGTATGGAGTAGTTATATAGCTTGCGAGGGTTAGTGCAAACGTTGGTATAGGATTTATCAATCCGTGGTTAAGACTTGTGGGCATTGCGGTGATCGCAAGACGGTTATCGTTATGGGGTCGCATAATAGCTTCAGTATGACGGTTTACATCCAGTTGGTCCAGAGACTTACGCTGCTTAAATAACACTGCCGATGCTTTTCTTTTAACTTTTTTTTGTGCCTTAGAAGGAAAATCTTCTAAAAACTCAAAGTGTCGGATTCAGCTTCACGAGAAAGGTGCCTAACTCCCCCTGGTAAATTGCCCAAAAGTCATGACCGTTGGGCTCATAAACTTTCCGTTAGGTAGATAGTGAAAGACAAAAACCATTGTCAAAAGAAGGGACAAAGGATTAAAATGAACCGCGAGATTATCAAAGTACTTTGCGGCCAAAGCTTCGATATGTCTGCGCTTTGAACTTTGCGATGTCGGTCAAACCATGGAACTGCAAGTAGCATCCGCATCGTCAAGCTTTGAAACAACTTTAATTTGTCAAAATGCGTGTTTGCGCCTGTTCCCCAAATAGGGCACGCGTATGTCATCATGGGCCTGATGATAGACGTGTACATCTGGATTTTATTTTAGAGAAATGAACCTTTATACCGCCGATCTCGTCTCTTATTAGTTGTGGCATTAATACGCGTGGGTACGGATTGATCCGTAAGGCTCCGCTTACTAGACGGCATCAAGGCATCTAAGTATATTGTTTAATTTGTAGTTGAACACTAGGGTTGCCCTCCGCAAAAGTAAATTCCAATGTAATGATCTTGCATAGTCCCAGGTTTGCTTCTATGTGCGGTAGAACAACGTCAGCACGTTTGTTGGTCAATAATTAATTTAAATTCAAACTTATTATTTTCCTTGGTTTATCAAAATTGATGGGATTGGTCTTCTCATTGGCAGAAATTCGGGTTTAAGCTCTTGTTTTTTTTTTAGTTGAATCTGATTGTGTTTATCTTTTTTGCATCAAAGTAAAAGAGATACTTTTAGTTATTTTTCTTTCCTCCATCATCTGGGCAATCCAATAAATACACAAAATGCGCCTTTACAATTTACACAAATATAGATATTGTGTATTCATCCAAATCCAAATAAATGTTTGTTTTACCACACTTACCACAAGTTGCAATAGCTAACTATGCACTGTTTATTAATTAAAAAATTCTTTAATAAGCAGAATACCATTTCTAAATTCTAACAAAAAATTTAAAAAAAAAACATTTTGAACCTTTAATCATCTTCAAAGCACTTAATGATCAGGTATCTTTTAAACAATTTACTACCATTTGCTCTTTTGTACAAAACTTTTTGTCGGGAGTTTAAAGGTTAAAACATTCATAAGTTTTTGATAAGCTCCATTGCTTCATCTTTCTACCCAAACCATACAAACTGATGTTGTCAAACTCAAAATCAATTTTTATAAATACAAATTCAACAAATCCGAGGTTGAATATTTAGATCACTAGATCACCGCAGAAAAGAATCATACGCTAACCCACCATTTGTGATTAAACACCTCGTTTTGCACGTAGTTGCAAGTATATGTACTCAGTTTTGCTTTACTCATGGCAATGCAAAACAGAAAAAACCTTTTGTTTAAAACCAAAACTGCAAAGAGGCTTAGAAACGAATGTCTCAAACACCGGCGTAGGTGCCGTGTTATATTAGTAAAAAAGCCTAAAGTAGTAAATTATTTTCTATAATAGTTCCAAACTAAATAACCGTCAGAAACATACCACTCCAATAAGCTGAAGTGTATAACTAGTCAAACACATACCCGGAGCCATCAATTTACTACCAAACGCACAATTTTGACACCTGAGCGTATAGATTGAAAGCATTCTACAATGCTCTTCATTAATCACTAGGCACCTAAAAAAATACCTACCATCTATCAGGTCTATACCAAACTAAAAAAACAGTATCATCTCAACCAGCGACAATTGATTATGCTAGAAGAAAAGAAGGAACCACTAACACTAAGCTCAAAAGATTTGAAAGGATACTCAAACCAACAAAAAAAGGAACTATTTATAATAATATAAACACTCACAATCTCTAAAACTGTTTGCAGTTTTATTTAAATTTTGTTTGGCTCACAACTACACCTCTAAAATATCTGGATGTAATTCCGTACCAACTAATTCAGCTTAAATTAAATCTATACTCTAACATAAATTTTTAAACTTTTAGCAACAGCAACATTTTATATAGAAGAACGAATACCTTTTATCGATATCGTAGCATCAACTACTCACACTAAAGCAAAGTTTATATTCAGAGGGCCACCCTTATCATATGTAGAGAACATTTACGTCCTTCCATTCAACGTTGGTGTTTGGATCGCTTGTTTCATATTAATATTTACTACACCAATTATATTTTATATAATTACCAAATGGGAAAGCTTGAACAAACACCAAGAACCGAATAATAGCATCCCTCAATTACAACCAGAGTTTAAAGATATTCTACATTTACAAATCGGTGCTGTGTGTCAGCAAGGGTCAGAAGCGGAACCTATTAGTGGAGCAGGAAGAATAGCAACAATATTCATATTCATTTGCATGTTATTTTTATATACAGCCTACTCAGCTAATATAGTGGCTTTGATACAATCCACATCAAATAATATTAAAACTTTGGAAGATTTATTATCTTCGCGAATTAAACTAGGAGTAGAAGATATCCCTTACAACAAATATTATTTTACTGTGAGTTTTATTTTGATTTTTATATAATATAATATTATTATAATTTAATTTATAGATAGAACCAGGTGTAGTACAAAAAGAAATTTATCACCAAAAAGTTGCTCCACCTGGAAAGCCAAATAATTTTATGGATTTGCATACCGGTGTGACTAAGATGAAGCAAGAATTCTTTGCTTTCCATACTGAAACTACTACTATATATAAAATCGTTAGTGATACATTTTTAGAACACGAAAAATGTGCTTTACAAGAAATTGAGTATTTCAATATGTACGAACCTTACTTTGCAATTAGAAAAAATACAACATATGGAGAAATTTTAAAAGCAGCGTAAGTATTTTAATTGAAATTTTAAAAACATTATTGCATTGCATTATTTTAGGATAAAAAAAATGGAAGAACGTGGAATTGCTCGTCGGGCTTATAACAGAATTTATTTGAAAAAGCCACTTTGTGCAAATCAAAGTGGTAGCTTTTTGAGCGTCAGTTTGATTGATTGCTATGCAGCTTTTTTAATTTTTGGCATAGGTATTGGGATATCTACTTTTGTATTCGTAGTCGAAAAAATTGTTAACTATAAAGTATTAAAAAGTACTGCAAATAACGTTGTTGAATTAGATGTTTCGGATAAATCAATTGACATTGACTTTTTAAACTGATAAAAAATCACTGATCTGTTCTAACTAACGATTTCGGCAAACTGTTCAAACCTAGTACACAAATAAATTACTGTGCATTAAAATAGCAAAGTATGCCAAGTATTTGTTTGTATACATGTGTTCAAACCCTCCAAATCGTGTGTTGGAACATACCTATAATTTGGTCAAAAATCCTTAAAGCTATGTAGAGCAAACTGTGGTATTCACCAGAACAAGTAAAAATTTAAACACTTTGCTGTTAACAGTCACGCACAGCCAACAAGTAATATTCTGTTTCACTTAATAAAATAGCACATGAAAGAAGATTATTCTGATATTTTCATCAAAAATATTGTTAACAAAATAATTAATTAAAAATTCTTTAACAGTGTTAATTTTTAATTACCCAAAACTAACCCATTTGTCATACAATAGTGATACATTTGATGCGTCCAGAAAAGAAAGAACGGAGCGCTACATTTGCAGCAGAATGAAATTTCTCAATCGTGGCGGAATCTACTTCAGATAGTTTGTTATTGACTACAAACATTTTTCGGTAGGTTCGTCTGCAGGACCTTGGATTAAAAGTCATATCAAAGAAACGTTGAAAAATTGCAGGAGCCAAATGCAAACCAAATGGCATAATTGTAAACTGCAACAGTCCACGCCCGAGAATGGTAAATGCGGTAACTAGTTTATTATTCTCAGTCAATGGGAATTTATAATACCAATTCATTAAGTCGAGAGTAAAAAAAAATAGGAGTCTCGTACCTTATAGTGAGTTCACGTCTTTCATTGATACTTAGTTTACTTTCCTAAAATCAATGCAAAAGCAAGGTTTGCCATCCTACTTCAAGACTATCACAACCGGGGAGCTCCAAAGGCTTGTTGGACGGTTCTATAACGCCCTCTTAGAGCATCTTGTCTACTTAGGAATTTACAATTTCCTATATCTTGGGGTTCTACGAGCAATGGCATTCTATAAAAATTTGATGAACACAGGAAGAAAACCGGTGGTGTTCTTCTAGGACAGCCAGTAAGGATATCCCGGATTTGTCCGTACTCACCAGATGCATGGTATGTAAAAACGTTCACAGCTAGGCTGCTAGGTGCTTCAGAGATCGACTTTTGCAAGGTCGTCTCACAAGTAACAGGTCCAGTCAAGAAGTTATCTCAAAGACGCTCCCGCTTGCAGACAAAAGATATGTAGGTGTTTGACCAGCCTGCTTTTTGTTCATAAAAGCAAATCATTGCGTTGGGTCATATTCATAGCTGACAGAAGTAAAATGCCACAAACTTTGGGATAGCTTTTGATTCTTGCTGCGAGTGGAAATTTGGGATACTTATGCTCTAAATCGGCGATATCAAGCACAAAATAACAATTACCTCTTAGGTCGAGTAAAAAAAAATTATTAAAAAAAAAATTTAATCGCAAGATTACTGAAATACTTTAGGTCTTTTTCTCTGGATTCAGTTTGATTCCTCAAGGTCGGTGGTGGCTTTCTGTAGCCTCAAGGTGACCATCATAAGTGACCTTAAAAGGCAAAGAATGTAGTGTCGTCTGCATATTGTGCCATTTTAACCCCGTACGTCAATCCCGAAGGCATGTCAGCAACGTTTAAGTTAAATAGCAGCGGTGAGAGATTGGAACCTTGAGGAACTGCTGTCGTAAGGTACATATGTGGTTGTCGAGCTTTACTCTAAGGATTCTGCGATTTCGAGAGCTATCAGCCTTACAAAAGAAAGTTGATCCTATACAGTTTGTAGAGAAGTGCCAACCTTGACAATGGCTTTTTCGATGTCAAAAAAAAACCACCACGTAATCTTCTTCTTAATTGATGGACAGCTGAATATCCCCATCGGAACCAACTGAATGTTGGTGAGGGGGAAGAAACAAGATTGTTAGCTTCCGTGTAGTTCTGGATTCTATCTAAGATCACCACCTCTGTGACCTTCCTTAATTAAGGTGCATTACCGATAGGCCGGTAGTTTTCGGGAAAGATCCAGTCTTTCCCAACTTTTGGAATATTTATCACTAAAAGCCTTTCCATTCTGTAGAAAAGTGCCCGGTTCGAAAGATCCCATTAGCAATGTTGATGAACGCCATTATTGCTTTCTGCCAAAACGATTTAAGAGCTTTGCCAGGAGCAGTTTAAATCTTTTGATAACATAACAAGTCCAGCGGCGCGTCGTCGTCAGCGGCTTTCACAAAGTTTTGACGTGTTCCAGATCAGTATCCTCAGTTTACGTGAGGGAACATTGGACTTCGAGGCTGTCGGCAAATGCTTCGGGCTTTCCTTTGATAGTGAATTGAACACCATTTTGAACATTGGATTGTCATCCTTTGTGTTCAATTCAATTATAGCCTTTCTCACATCGTTTTGAAGCATACAAGAACTAATATGTTAGGCCTTATGCTTGTAATACTACTTCACAAGCTGCTTTTGAACATATACCTGTAAATTAATTACATAATTTATACTACCAAACCCGTTGATTGAGAGAATTTAGTAAGAAGTTCAACGGCTCTTTCGATATCCTCAACCATTCTTACTAAAGCAAGCCTGCCAATGCTCCCTTCCAGAGATCGTGAGGAAAGAGTGCAATCCGTACGTGTTACAAAATTTCTTCTCTCCCCGATTGATCATCTTCCGCTTAGAACTCCAGTATTACTGGGTTGTGGTCAAAGCTAAGGTCATTGATGACATTTACGTTGTATTGGAAGTTGGCGTTCTTCAGTAATGCTACGTCAAGAACGTACCCTTGCCCGCATAGCTGTAATGGATAGGTTCATCAGGACCCACTACTTGTAATCCCAAATGCTTTACATAGTAGATCAACCCTCCGACCTTTAGCGTTAGTTCTCAAGCTGTTCCACGCCGGGTGCTTAGAATTGAAATCCCTATCAATTATTGTGAGGAAAAAGTTATCGAGGAAAGCATCGAAATCCGCCGTGTCGAAATTTTGCGGTCTGATGATGCCGATGCAATATTGATTGTGTCCAGCACTTCAGAAATCAGAGTTCCACGCTTCATAAGATGTTACATTGATCATTTAGGTTTTCAATTATTTAAAAGTATATTAAAAACATACTATACAACCTTTGGCAAAAAAAATTATTGGAATTAACGTAATGTTGGCAAACGGGTCTTTCGGCTCGCACCGATTTTAATTCTTGTTGACTCAGCTTTATGTTCTTGTCTCGATCCAAGACAGACAGATTGGATTACAAGATTCATTGGATAGATGTTAACAATTTTGTTGCCAAAAATACTAACTAGCACTGAGGGTCTATTTTACATATATTATAATGTAGCACCTTTTTATTAATTATATTGAGCAATTACTACTTATAATGTCACAGTTAAATTTTAACTAGCAGGTGTAACAGTTTTTAAATCAAAAACAATGACATGTTTTGTAACTTTTGTATTATGTATTTTGTAAATTTTAAACATTATGTATCTATGACATGTATATCCATTTTTAAAATGGCCTAATACCAAGTAAATTATTATTATTATTATGTATGACGTAACAAACGGCTCAATTTGAACTAGTCAAATTAAACGAATCATTTCATTGAGTAGATTCAAATGAAGATCGCCATAGCAAATGAAAGTTCACTAGTGTGCACCCTCAGAAAGTAACTTTTATGGAAAAAGAGATGTCAATTATATTTTGATCCTAAAACTGGGCTCGTAGACAAAAATCATTAGGTTTTGAGACAACTTTCTGAAAATTTAACGAAAGCTTTTAAAATGACGTATTGTACAATAGTTCCAGTACAGCGTGGTCCATGGAATTTGTGAAGTGTAAATGCTAAAACGGTCAAAGGCATGAGTGCAACAATATTTTCGTGTATATTAAGTTGCCTATTATACCGGTCACGTTGTACTGGGATTACTGTACTTCTCATTTCGATTTGTTAATCTTAACAGCTAAAATTTGGCATGGTTTACTTTTTTTGCATAAAGATCACTTTATGAGAGTGCACACAAAATAAAATTCTACATTTTTTTTTTCTTAAAAACCATCTTAAATCACATATTAGTTAAAATAATATGATGCAGCAAAGAGTGTTCATATAGACAAAAACAACAAGATTACTTATTGTAAAATCATAGAATGATTAACTATCATTTGTAATTTTTTTTGCAAGGAGTTTTATTTTCTTGGGCTTATGCTTGTGTTGCTACCTCTCAGCTGCCTTTTAATATGTACCTGTAAATTAATTACATAATATATACTACCGAAACCCGTTAATTGAGAGTATGAAGGCGATGTAGATACTAATAAGGCCTAGTATCTGGTCTACCCAGTCTCATACTAAATGTAATTATGGTTTATATGGACACCAATGATGTATTAGACTAATGTCCTGAATTACAGTAATCCCAATACAGCTTGGCCCATGGAATGTCTGGAATGTAAGCGCGAGAAAAAGTTACTAAAACGGGCGAAGACATGACTGCAACAAAGCAAACAACTTTTTTGAATATATTAAGTTGCCTATTACACCGGCCAAACTGTATTAGGATTACTATAATAAATGCCACAATTTCTTAAAAATGATCTGCCGGAGCTGGGGTTCGAACCTGTGACAATTTATGCTATTTCAGCCAACTGAGCCACTCTTCGGTTGTGAATAAAGTAGATGCGGAAAATCCTTCTAGCACAGGAAAACCCCTGACTTTCATTTAAAATCTGGGAAAAAGAGTTACAAAATAAAGTTAAAAAAAAAAAATACAAAGTGTTTTTTTCCAACATCGACCCTGAGCATACACAAATTAGTTTATTTTTTATTTTATTACTTTTTGAAGATTCCATTAACTGGTTAAACTAGTTTTAGTTATAAAATACAAACAAATACATTACTGTAAACTTTTAGACAGCTTTAGTGCAAAATTTTTGACAGCTGACAGTAGACTTGGGTTATTTATTCCAACTTCAACATTTTAACAGCTTTTTGTTATTTTAGTAACTTTCAGACTATTTCAATTAACAATATAACAGTTTTGCCAACTTTTAACAATTATATAGTAACTGAAAATAATAATTTTGTTAGGAAGCAAAGCAAAAAAAAATTGACTTTTAAAATTGGTACATTACTTTAGAGACAATTTTTTGATAGGTTTTGACTAATTTTTACAAGTTTAGAACATAATTTGATAGTTTTACTTTGCTTTGAAATTTTAACAGTTTTAAAACATATTTTGACAGTTCTGGAACATGATTTCCAACCAGAAAACGGTTTGAAATTAATCAAGAATGTAGTATTGTATATTGTATTATTTTTTAAGTTAATTTTAATTAATGACTTATGTTATAAAATAGAATCAACTACATTACTGTTTGAGAGTTCTAGTAACTTTTGGCTAAGTGTAGTAGTTTTTTGATAATATATATTGCAATTTAACTTGTTTGTTTTGAGCTAACTTATAATATTTTTGCACATTGTTTAACAGTTATAGTAACTTTTTAACAGATCATGTAATAATGTTTATACACATCACTGTGACCTATTTGACTGTTACTAAGTCACTAAGACCTATTTGACAATTATAGTAACTTTTTGATAGATGTAGTAACTTTTTGACAGCGAAACATACTTTACAAATATTGTATATAAATACAGTTTGACAGTTTAAAATATTATTTGACAGATTTGATACATTTCTGCCAAACTATGATATTATTGTAAACTGTTAAACTTTTTGGCAGATGTATAACATTGATTACAAGTTTTGAATAAAATTTGACACATCTGGCAGATTGTATGAGTTTTAACTGTTTGACATTTTAAATAGTTTTTAGTGTTACTAAATCTGTCGACAGTTTAAAATGAAATAATTAACATATACTGTTGTAAACTATTTCGACGTTTTTGTAACGTTTTAGTAACAGTTTAGAATACAATTGGTCAAATCTGGAAAGTGGCTTACAACTTATAATATATTTACACATTGCTGTAAATTGTATGGCATTTTAGTAACTTTTTGAAATTTTAATAACATTTTTGAAAGTTTGATCGCATTGTAGTACATTGCTGTAAATTGTTTGACAGATTTACTTTTAGAAGTTTTCAGTAACATTTTGAAAGTTGTAGTAATATTTTGAACAGTTTAAAACTTTGAAAGATCTGGCAAATTTCTGCCAAACTTATTACATTGCTGATAACTATTTGACAGTTTTAGTAACTTTTAACAAATGTAGTAATATTTTTGACAGTTTATTAACTTTTTGACAGTATTTTTGTTTAAAAAACAATTTGGTGAATTTATACCAACTTATCACATTGCTAAAAACTATTTGAGTTTTTGTAATTTTTTGATAAATTAGTAATATTTTTGACAATTTAGTAACTTTTTAACAAATGTATTAAATTTGTTGACTGTATAGAATAGTTTTTAACAGATGTAATACATTTGGCCAACTTATAACATTTTTACACATTACTGTAAACTTAAAGTAAGTAACAAAAATATTGTCATTTTTTGTTGACAGTTAAGAATACTATTTGACAAATCTGTTATATTTCTTTAAACATATATTATTACTGTAATTTGTTTGACAATTTTACTAAATTTTTGAGACGTATCACATATACATGTCTTTTTTCAAAACCGTTTTACGGTGTGACCCAAAAATCCTAGCTCGGCCACCGTAGATACTTTAAATTTTCTAGTAACTATTTGTAGTAGAAGATAATTTTAAATAATTCAAGCTCGCCAAAAAACGACTAGTGTTACCTGCTGCCTGAAAAAAACATTAAAAGTGAAAAATACAGTCTGGCTCAAATTATTTCCTTGCGAGTTAATATATTCCTTTTCTTCAGTAGTTACACTTTATCTTCTCAAGTCTATAATTAATATGTTGCTCTAAAATATCTCCACCTTCTCGTCTGTTTCATAAAATTTCTCTTGATTTCACAATTTTCAAACAATAATTTGGTTGACTAACTAAAATTCATGAAAATAACACAGAACACAGAACTTAAAATATGCCTCTCATGCCTCTGCGCGTTCCGTTTCTCGCGTTCACATTACACTTTCCATAGGCCAAATTAAAGTATTTTACAACATAACCCCATGGTCAAAATTATCTTAATAAACTCAAAAGAAATCCCTATTTCTTCTGTTATTTTTCTTCACTGCTGATAGCTACCCATTTCATCAAATCCTGAATCTATCAATATGGTACTCAGCTTAAGGGAAATTCTTCATTGCATCTAAATAGGTGAGAAAGGAAGAAAAATTACATATTTTTAATGTATTTATTCAAAATTTGTGGAAGTCCAATAGCCCTACATTTTTTTGTTTGTCATGCTGTCGCTATTTGTATTTCCTGTGTATTGAAAAATTGAACAATGCATATTACTATATTACACGTAATGTTTATTAAATTTTTAATAAAATTTTCCATAAGTTTCCAAAAAAAATTGCAGTTGGTGAACCATTTTCCATTATTTATAAATTGTTTTAAAATGACGATTATAAAAATATACTTAGTAAAATAGCACACCTTAACTGTAGTTGTATTTTTTTCTAAATATGAAACGTCCAAAGGAACAAGTTGGAATGTACATTTTGCAAAAAAAATCAAGTAATATGCGTTGTTTTGTAATTTTAGCATTATTTTGAAAATATGGTCACTGAAATTAGTCACAAATATTTCTAATTTTACTAAAAAAAATTGCTACGTTATATGAAAACAAACCTCAAATTTTCGCGCACTGACACCGCACTTGTTTTAGTCTCTAGTTTATATTAATATTTTTTTACCAACACGCCTCAGCATGTAAAATGTCTTTCATATATATTTATATATAATTATAGTATTTTTATTTCCTAATATTTAAACATAAAAAGTTTGGGCTATTACTTTTCTCAATCACTCAAATTGTCCTTAAACCAATTCACATCGCCGGCTGATACAATACAGTGGGAAAAATTGATTCAAATAACAAAATTAAGTAGTTTTAATAATAAGAATAAGAATAAACAAGAGGGGCGATGCAAAATGGTCAGAGAAGACAAATCACATGCATACTCAATAATGCACTTATGTATTAAAAAAATAATAGTAGAGTTATTTTGAAGGATTTTCAATGTCATACACAGGAAATATGTATACATATATTAAAAAATTTAAAAATGAACTAAACTTATGGCATAAAAAATCCTTCATTCAATGCACTAACCTAAAAAAATAATTTTGGAAATTACCACACAATCGCAATAATTTCCACTCATTCTGAAGAAAAAAAGCAGCGTTGTAATTTTTTTACAATATTATAAACTAAGAAAAGATTTGTTTTTTTTTGTTTTTAATAAGTAGTAGATAATTATCATACACAAATGAGTCGCATTACGTTTCTATAACTTCACATTTTGATTCTCCTTCAACTTTTAATCACAATATTACAAAAATATAAAATCAGCTCACTGTAATATATACATAAATGAAAAATAAAAAATAATAAAGAAAAATAATAACCTTAAACGTACACAATATATAAAATTATTCCTCTACTAAACACTTAACGCATTAAAAGTTATGGAAACGTATAACCTCATTCTATTATTTTGCTTGCGAGCTCACTTATAATAACAATGTGATGTTTTATTTTTTTCCGACGATTTCTCTAATTGTATTTTTTTTGTTTTTGTTATTTTTTTATATATAATATATGTACGAAAATCCACGATATGTATAACTCTTAAAGAACAAAAATAACATATAATGCATTGAATAGATTTACGCATTCATACTCTCTATGTCCAGAGCACACACGTTTAGACGCAAGCTTTTTTGTTTTTTAAATTTATCTTGTATTTCTTCTGTTTTAATAATTATATCCATTTTTGTAGCTTGTGTTTTTCACCCATGATGTTAGTGGACTTCAGATGGTTCTGGTTTCGTAGCATGGTGGTTTGTTGGGTCTGGCGTACTCATCGGCTAAAACAAAAATTTAATAGGTTAGGATTCAACACTACTGGAAGGCAGATTTGGAAAGTGACTAATGTTAATAAAATAAATATGTTTGAATGACTTATAACAATTTATGGATAACCTTTTATGAAAATCATAATTCGTAATTTTAATATCAAATACAAAACAATTTTGGCATTGGCATTGGGTACACTGGCCCAATATATGGATATAATAAGGCACAATTACTAATTAATAAATCGAAAAAAATGATTACAAAATAAACTGAATTGACATATTATGTTAAACCATGGACAAACAAAGAAATGCTGTTGTTAAATAGTCACTAGTCAGCAACTATATAAAAATATTCTTCTTATCCACATCTGGCCAATACCAAGATATAAAACAATAAAATACCTTAATTTAACATCTGTCTGCAATTAGCCAGATGTTCAAATGACTGCTAATAAAAGACACAAAGTAGAGCTTAGATTTTAAATTTCATTTATTAAACATACAAATTTCAATTTAAAAATTCCTGTGTGTCTGTGTGGTTGTCTTGGTAGTGATACAAAAACTATTTCTGCTGCAAGTCAAACTGTAAAGCATAATTTACACGGGCAAGTAAAACTATAGCAAGTTTATATCTGAAAGTAGTAAATAATTTGTGCAATGTAAACAGTGTCAGAGAGTTCTCTCCCGGCAAGTAGCACAACTTGCAGCAAGTGGTTGCAACATAAATCGCTTGAAGGTCTAAACAAGTTGGGAGAGCGCTCTAGGGAAGTTAAAAATTATTTCGATTTTGTTGAAAGTTGTGTGGAAGTAAATAGTGACATGTCGTTCAACCGATTTGTTTATTTTGAACGTGCCAACTTTAATTTTTGTTGGCTCCATTTTATGATCTTGTCTCGATCCAAAACTGATTGAATTGCAAGATACATGAATAGATGTTAATAATATTGTTGTTAAAAATACAAACTAGCATTGAGTCTATTTTACATATAATACTACGTTTTTATTACTTATACGTAATTATTAGTATATAGTTGATAAAATTAACCGTTATTACGTGATAATTCATAATAGGAAATATTCTCAAAAACAAAAATTAAAATTAGCCTTTAAATCACAAATAAAATTAAGCATTTTTTTTTCTTGGTTTGATAGATTCACCCATATTTGTGTCCGATTTTGATATTTTATCCGAAACTAATTGCAGCAAAAAGTTAAAATCGGGCTCTAAGATAAGCACATTTTTTTATATTTATTTGGATCTTCATTCCTTAATTCATCAAATAACATTCCGTAAACACCAAGAGTAGGCCTTCTGGCTATCCATTCTTTATTTAGCTTTTTCTTTTTGTTGTTTATGTAAAATTGTAATAACAACAGCAGCGGCTACAACCCTCTTTCTACAGAGAGACATTTTTTCGCAATAGAGTATACTATATCATGTATACGCGCCCATGCAATTGGCATTTGCCAAGAGAAATTGCCTTTAAAATTTGCGCTTATATGTAAAGGCTAAGGCAAGTTTTTCTCAGAAGTGCTGTCGCAATGTACTATCTACAGCACTTGACAAAAGAAATTGCCTTTAAAATTTCCTTATATGTAAACGCTTATGCAAGTTACTCTCAGAAGTTTTAATTGAATTGAAGCTTTGATACCATTTTTTCAAATAAAATAACTCTCTCAAAATCTTAACTTCTGGACCAAGTCTGGTAATATATCCTGCAAATATTGCTGGTGTTTTCCTTCTCACTAATTCATCATACTTGGTCCTTATCTTTTGTCAAATGAGGTAAGCCAAAATACTCATTTTACCTAACCTAACTTACAAATATTTGTTCTTTACTTCACTGGCAAAAGGAAAGTACCTACTGATTAAATTCGTAGTTCTATAACAGTACTGTAGAAAGCCATGGTACTCCTCAAATCTGCCCAGGTCAACATTATTTAATTTGTACTCTTACTGACTCTCCAAATGATCCTTCACTAGTGTTGCTTCGACTCAAGTACTTGTAGTTGCACAAAGTGAAACATATAGAGCATCTCCGAGTTTTCTCATTCTTAATCTTAAAAAGTGCCTACATACCAAGCTTGTAATCCATAAAAATCACTCACTCTGCTACTATCTGCTTCATCTCAGTAATTTTTTCACTATCGTATCGACAATATTTGCTGCATATAGATTTTTCCATGTCACGTGATCGACTACGTAAAGTTTCAAAACTATGAGAAAATAAACTATGAATCCAGTCCGGAATAAAGTATAGTTGTATAGCAGAGTACACATTATATATGTTTATATATGTATATTTTTTTATGTTTTTGTTTGTATGTTCTACTATTAGTATACTAGCAATTGGTCTGTCACATATTCTACTTGTAGAGCATGTGAATGGGTCTCAGAAAGGCTATTGACATTAATCGATACCTATCTCTCATGTAATTTATTGTTCCATTGTTTCAAGAAACCAACCCCCGGTAGAAATAACTTAAAGAGTCAAGTGCTGACTCAACGATCAGACATAAACTCCAATCATGTGTGTAGAAGGTCAAGAGACTGAGTGTAAGAGATACTGTCTAGAGGTAGCACATACACCATTAGAACAATCCTTCAAGAACTTCCCAAGACGTGACTACAATTAAAGCAAAAAGAAAGACAACAGATTTCTGTCTTGTATGTAAATAACCATAAGTAGACCAAGTTACTCTCGGTAGATATCAAGCAGACTCTGTTTTTCTGTTACAGGTAAGCCTGCTTACAGTATTGTTTTCAGTTCAGGCTATACAGTGTTAAAATTGTAATAGTGGCGTCTTAATTTCTGTAAACAAGTTTCAGTTAATTCATCTTGAATAAACAATTATTTCTTTTTGGAAAACTAATCTGACGTCATAATTTTCTATATACTGACTTATGCGTTTTTCAGACCATACAAAATATTCTTGAATTGATGAGTGAGTAGTCAGATGTTTTGCTCTTCAAAGTCTAGAGCACTTTGTAAACATTTGCTAGCTACCTCGCACTTAGTGCTCCAGTGTCAAATATTGCAATATGCACAATAAGTATTTTGCAATTTTTTTAAGTTTTTTGTAGGTTATAGGATTTTTCGTGTTGTTATAAAAATACGAGCTGATTTAAATGAGAATAACTACAGCCTTTAGCTTTATTTAGTGTGACACTGTTATTGATAGTATTCAGTCTTTAGGAAAACGCTGACAAAGATCTCAGAATGCTCATTGATACAGAAAATGTTTGGGTAGATTTATAGTCCCTTTCCTAGATGCCACACCGTCACAGTGCAGACATTTTTTTATTCATTTTTATTCACATAAACAGAGGCTGGTATCTTTCTGCAGTTCATCTTTTATCAGAAGTTTGCTACCAAGACAGCTATGCTGACTGAAGCTCAAAACAGTTCGATGTTGGTATCACCAAACCTGTGCTTTAGGTTTTTTAGTGCCACAATATTTCACTAATCTACATTATCAATTGTAGAAGTGCATTTTAACAAATCTTTCATTAAGTGGTCTAGGTTTTCTCTTTTTATTGTGCCAATAATTTTGCATCTGTTTGCTTTTTCTCAAAACTTTGTATTAGCAACCATGTCTGTCCAAGATATAACGTACAGGACACGTTCTGCTCTGATACTACATTTTTAAGATTTGCAATCTATCAAAGTAATTCTTTTTAAGAGTCATTAGGTGTAAACGGTTACATCTGTCATTAAATTTCTTATGATTATATTAATTTAGTAAAATATTTGCTACATATACATTTACTTTACGTAGAATATTAATTTTTTATACTTAATTAATAGCAGGTTTTACTAATTATTTTCATAATCATTCTTGACAAATCACCTCATTATAGGTTATAAATTTGACATACCAGACAAATGAAACTGCTTTTAACAGCGGTTTTAAATTCACCTCGCTGGTTGGCACATTCGAAGTCAAAAGTAAATAACCGGTGGTTGCTGTAATCATTTCATTTTTTTTTTCTTATAGATTATGCTTACATTTGCTAGCTACATGAACCATTTACAGAACAAAAGTGTGTGTCATCCTACTCTACTGCAACTCCATTCTTCCTAATTTACCTCTCCCCATTTACTATTTCTGGATGAAAATATGTTTTAGGTATTATTAGATGATTTCCTTTCACTGTTTTAAACAATTGAACAAATCTGTGCTTGACACCCCTTTCACAGGATGTGTTCTGAATTTCCTACCCCACTCCCGCTCATGCATCACGTTCAATGACGTTGCATCTAGCGCTGGTCAAGTGCCAACATCAAATAACAAAAAATGTATATAACATTTATTACCAACTTACCAGTAAAGTTACTAGTGTTGTTTCTGGCATATTGTGGTCGCCGGTGATCGATTTAACCTTAAAAGTTAAATAATTATAGGAATACATTTAATTGTTTGTAATTTCCATATTGGGTGCTTCCAGAAAGAAGAGAGCACACTGCTACATTCACACACCCACAAAACTCAAACTTAGTTCCCGTCCACCCATCCAAGTGTTTGATATTCCAAAATTGAATCACAAACACTCGGGCAAATGAGTCTTTAAACTAATGCAAACCACACACCCACAAAACTTAAACTTGAGTTTCCGCTTAACTATCTTAATGTTTGTTGTGCAAGTTGAATTACAAACATGTGGGCAGAAAATTTTTCTGTATCTTGATAAATTTTGACATGGTTTTTGAGAAAATCAAGTAAAGCCAAAGGTCATTATTTCTTAAAAACAATAAAAAATGTAAAAACATCAAAAGCAGTTAATAAAAAAAAACAAAGAATTCTGTAAACTTTAAAGAGCTATCTATAACTCCGAATTTATTAAAAATAATATACTACTTTATTAGGTCAATATTACTCAATTTGCTTGTAGTTTCTGGCATTCATTTTATGACTAGTAAATTCGGGACACCATGTATAATATTTTAACAACAAAAATGACGTATGTGAGAAAACAAAAACAATCTGTGCAAAGCATCATAAGTACAAGTGATTGTCCATCAACTGAGCTATCGAGTAATATTTCCAATATTTTTGAAGACAAGTCTTATCAGTATCAATAAATCACAAAAATTGGTGATTAGAAATATGTTATGAGACTTTAAATTGAGAAAATATTTGCAATTTGTAACCATATATACCAGACCAACTATTGTTCTTTGATTCCGATAAAAAAGAATGTACTCAAAAAAAATCTGTATTAATTACAGAGTAGTAAGAATGAGCAAGGATGTGATAAATAACGGCAATTTTACAAACTTTCATAAATGCACTCAGATGCCATTATTTTACTAATAAACAAAAAGCATGTAATACTTTTGTTCTTGAATCAGTATAATAGAAAATTGTTGGATCCAGAAAAGACCAAAGTTATTTCATTCTCTGTGCTAGAGTAGCTTTTCTTGAGAATTCTTATGCCCGTACCAATAGTCGGAGATTAAATCTCGGATTCATGAATCCAAGATTCATTTTACTAATTGTTGATTGGCTCTAAGCCAATTCACGGATATCGTGATGGTGAATATAGTTGCGATCGGCCAATGTATTTTATTACCAAACGTCAGAATTAATATATGACACACAAATAAACAATCTTGGATGGACCCAAGATTATTTGAATCTAGGATTATATTGACGGTTGCATAGTTTCAACCCAATCCGAGAAGAGAGAGAGCCAATCAACAATTAGCAAAATGAATCTTGGATTCATAAATCTACAATCCATTCGAGATTTAATCTCCAACTATTAGTGCGGGCATTAGTATAATCATTTTCAGCTAAGAATAGTCAAATGGTAATAGGGTTGCAGCTCTCCTGCATATCCTATAAGCAGTTTACCACACATGCTTGGCGCCACTTGATTACTACCAAAACCAGACAATAGAAGTGTTGTATCAGAAAATTCAAAGTCTCAATTTGGCTTATAGAATTGACAGAAGCTAAATGTTGTTTAAGAGATATCCAATTGGATTTATATACATATTATATACTCAATTCAATCTACAGCGCAAATATACGCAATGTTCACATAAACATCGACCAGAGTACCATTTAGTATCCACACTTTGTTCCTGGTTACAAATAAAATACACTTAACTTCAGTCCAGTCTGGATAAGTTTTGCCAAATTCATCAACAGTCGTTCACATATTTTATTAAATTTAGTATAGCAATGAAGATAATTTAATCGATTGTTGACAGTGCTTTTAGAGAAAACAACTATTAGTTTGAAACATTTTTTTCAACAATTTTAGATTTGATTACAGTCAGCCAATGCAAATTGTGTGTTGAAGACACAAGTAAAGTGCAAATCCATCCACCAGCAATCCACACTAACTCCTAGGAAACATTAATCAGTCAATGTTGTTGGTGACTGTTGCCTGCGGTTGCGATTCCCAAACGCACACAAAACGTTTTGTCTTTTTATTTTTGATTGAACGCAGAAAACTTACAAAAACGTACCAATCATAAATGTATACATTTGTCAATGATTTTCTTATAGTTATTATTAATTTATTTACTGTAAAAACATACCACGAGCTAAACTGCTTCCAACAGCGGTTACTAATTCACTTCCCTGGTTGGTACATTTGAAGTAAAAAGTAACTAACTGATCATCCACAACAACGCAACTGTTTAAAACGCCGCCACAAAATCAAAAGTATCTCATGATAAAACGTCTATAGTTAGAGTTGTTGCCCATTAAAATTGCATTTCAATAATTTGGTCAACAATGCGCATATTGATCAATAATTATGCTTCCTATTTTTAGAACAGCAAATACCAAATCAATTTTATTGACATCACACATGTGTTGTTTACATGACATTTAATATAATCTAATGTAAACAAAAAATAACGTAAAATACAGAGCATTATCATATAAATGATGTTGCTGCACATAAAATAGTTAACATTCCACAAACAGTGGCGCAAAGAACTTAAAACGTAATTCCAATATTTTGCGCCCTTCATAAAAAAGTGCTTTAATACAAAATTACATACCAATCACAAGTCTCACATTTTAAGATTTAATAACTGCTCCACTTATTCATAATTTCTAATTATGTTTAAATGATTACTAAACTTGTCATCTGATCAATCAAATCATCAATTTTTTATATGTCATTCTCAAACCGTACAGTTAAGTACTTTATTTACATATCATGTCCTTCACATGTTTGCTGTTTTTGTAACCTTAAATTTGTATTTGGGTTTCTTAATTGAAGTTTTTACAAAAAATAAAACCTTTTTGATTTGACCAACTAGTAGGTTTTACATAAACTTCGTATAATATAATTAATGAAAAATTGATTGATATAAATTTAATAACATTTCAATTAGTACAATTTTCCGTTTCAACTAATGCCGGTATCAATTGGTGCACAGTTCACAAACGATGTAAAATGAAATGAACAAACTAAATATATCAACAAAAGTCAAAAATGTCATACTAACTAATAATATTAAAATCAAATAAAATTTAGAGATTTACACACCGATTGTTAAGACAAAATTTAAAGTAAATGTCAAATGTTAAAAACTACACATTTAAATAGTACAATGAAACACTTTAAAATTTGTATTGTATGGGCCGATTTATTCACCTTTCTATAAAGTGCTCTGTAGCATTACTGATAAGATTGCCATGAATTAATGTTTATTCATCTGTCAATAGTGACAACCTGTCATCATATTAAATTTACAAGACAGATAAATTATATAGATCACTTTGGCCCGTTAGTAAAAAAATTACTAAAAAAACATAACCTTATGCCATTTTGTTTCACATGAATGTAACCACAAACAAATAACACCACGCAGTAGTACCACACTCGTTTTCTTTTTAGTAAGTCTATCTCTGTCTTTCTTACAGATATGTATATAGATATCTTTTTCTATTAAGTTGTACTAGCCGTATAAAAACTTTATAAGCGTTCAGTAATTATTTGTTATATAAAATGGGATATTCATCCCATTTTATATAAGTGACTTATAAGTTTATTGAACACGTAACTAATCAATAACTTACAGAACAGATGAATAAACCGGCCCTAAGACCTCAGATAATGCCGCTTTGGTGCACTGCGGCATAAAATAATCATCCATAATGATTTTGTTCACAGTTTACAGCCGTAATACACACCATAAAACCCTAGATAATTGGTTTCTGAATACTCGAGGCATTTTCTTCTTTTTCAATTATTTTAAAAGATATTGCAGTTTTGCATTGCCATAGAAGTCTGTAATTTGTTGAATGCTGATACTTCCAATATAAAGCAAGATTTTAAACCATTCAAAAATCAAATCGGAGACCAAGCTATCTCACCAACTTCTCTCAAATTGTTTCTTTATTGTAGTTCCAATTCCGTTTTGGTATTATAAGCACTTTTCAAGTCAGGTTTTTTTTTTCAGCTTTTACAATTTTCAGACAATATGCGTAATAGTTTCACAATTCATCAAAAATCTTCTCCTACTTTGATATTTATTAAGTTTCCACAACAGAGATTCTTTAAGTGTCCATGATTTAAACAATTGTAAAATGATGCAATAAACACTAATTGATTTTGATTAAAATTGTAAAAATAACAAAAAAATATTTTATTAAATACAAATAATAAATGATTTCATTTGGTTTTTCCAATAACTCATTCAAACATATTTATAATAAAGTTAGATTAGGTATCCTATTCCTAAGTTTATGTTTTATTTGGAAATTCAAAAATTTTATAGGCATTTGAGAAAAAAAATTATGATAAAGGATCAAATTGATAATTAGAAATCCTTGTGGTACATACTTCTAAATTGTCTTCAATCCTAGCTCTAGATGTACTCTTTTTCATGTATAAGGTTCTAAAAGTTAGACTTAGGTGTTAGTTAAAGGTAACAGCATTTTGGATAAAATCAGCATAACCCATGATTTGGGTTATGCTGAATACAATTTTTATAAAAGTTTATATAAGTTTTGAAATCCAAAAGAAAATTTTAAGCTTTTCCTCAAATTTACTAGTATTACCTAGGAAATGTATGCAATGTAAGCATTAAATTTATTTTGTTTAATTATTATTTCAATTGTTTTGTTTAATCTCTAAACTATATTAAACAATAATTTTTTTTCAAAATATATTAGCCTATTAGTAATTAACCTTTCATAAAGCAATAGAAAAAAATCAAAAGTGTGCTAAAGAAATATAGGCCAGTGACATATAGTGTACTACATGCAAATTTAAAACTAATTAATAATGTTTACTATTTATTGTAAATGCATTTCAAATAGCATCACTGTTGCATCGAAAATAAACCACATCTTCATTCGAAGTTACCTCTATTAGTTTAGATAAAACTTCTTCATAAATCAAATATTTAAAAAGAAGCTTTAGAAGCGTTACAGTTGCTAATTTAAATAAACATAACCTTAAATAAACCTTGCAACATTGATACAATTTTTGATTTGTTAAACTATGAAAGGTTGAGGCGTTTAGATGCTTAATTTGCAATTTAAAATGATATACTAATGGAAAAACCTAGGTAGTACTACTAATATAACATTTCATAATTTTTAAATTTAATTCAAAATGACCTCTTACACCATGACTAGTATTTATCAATATATTTTCCATTGAAGAAAAGCTTACAATTTTATGACTAAATTTTATGATAGCTTAGAGGTATAAAATATACCTCAACATTTACTTTTTTAATGAATTTTCTTTTTTTTGATGTTAAATAAAATAATGTTAATTTACCAGGGCATGGGGTGGGATGACGGGTCCTGTGGGTGGTTGTGGTTGAGGTGTAGGCGGTGCAGCACTTGGTGCCACAGTATGTGGGGCTTCATGAGGTGTTGTTGAATGGGCTTGCTGGACGGGTAATGCACCACTTTGATAGTAGCCTCCGTTTACTCCAGCAGGTGACACTGAAAACATTGACAAAAAAGGATTAGTAATATGAACAGATTTATAAAAAAACTGATATGTTAATAAAAAGTAATCACAACACCAATTTTCCATTCCTAAAGCCATTCCTGTAAATTAGTATAACTTGCTAGTTCATAATTTTTGAGAATGTAACTATATTTAGCTAAATAACCATTTCGAAATTTTTTAAAAATATAACTTGCACTACAATAGTAGAAAGAAATCAGCAATTAGAAAGGTAATACGCATGCGCAAACCAACGACTTGTTGAGCGCTGTTTACGGTAATCCTATCAAATCATTTGGCATACATTCGCAGCTGAATTTAACATGGTCGTTCTAATTTGACCCATTATGAGCCTTGCGTATGGCCTATAACTGTGATTGATTACAAAGTTTACAAAATATTCCTGTAAATTAGTATAACTTGCTAGTTCATAATTTTTGAGAATGTAACTATATTTAGCTAAATAACCATTTCGAAATTTTTTAAAAATATAACTTGCACTACAATAGTAGAAAGAAATCAGCAATTAGAAAGGTAATACGCATGCGCAAACCAACGACTTGTTGAGCGCTGTTTACGGTAATCCTATCAAATCATTTGGCATACATTCGCAGCTGAATTTAACATGGTCGTTCTAATTTGACCCATTATGAGCCTTGCGTATGGCCTATAACTGTGATTGATTACAAAGTTTACAAAATAGCAGTAAAATCAATCAGAAATAAGGCATGTGTAGACCATACAACCGAGAATTGCCTCTAAACTTGGACTAAAAACGGATTTAAGAAATTCAAAGTTCTTTTGAAGCGATTTCGGCTACACACATGTCAACTCTCAATAAAACCTGAATCCAAAACTACTTTCGAGTCAAAGAAACAGTGAAGACGGTTTCATCCGCTGATGATAGCGACTGTTATTAACCACATCATTTCAAATTAATCAACTATCATGAAATAGTAAAATAATATTAAAGTGTTGTACACAATATCAGTTCGCAAGTTAAGAAAAAACTGCCCTCTAATGATAGCAATTCAAATCAACTGACCACCTACACTGTTCACCAAGTTACCTCAGCAACTTTTTACTGTTTTCTTAGCTCAAAAACAAACAAAAAAATAGCAAGAGGGCAGCTACTACTATTTGGACCAGTAGCGTGATGCAGCCAGTGATCTATCTATACATATATACACCGTCCTACTCCACAACCCGCCTTGTCACCGTAAAATCTCTCAAAGAATTGCCTTATGTAAGTTGACAGCATTGCCCAAAAAGTAGATGTTAATGCCAGCAAAGGCGTGTATATGGCTGAATAGAAAGATATAAATAAACTATCACTGGAAAAAGTGTATCAGTTTACTTACTATGTTAAGTTCAAAACTTATTAAATGCCATCGTAGGCTAAGAGGAACAACAGCAAGTGTGCTCAACTATTTTTGTGAGACCCGACAATACAAAACTTGCATTGGAAAATTTTAGAGCCAACTAAAAGCCAAAATCATTAACTCATCCAACTACACATTACTTTGAGAGATTTATATATCATCAGTGACAGTGCAAGACCTCGTATGTGCATTTACAAAAAATTTACAAGAGACGATAAAAACTTCATGCTTTAAGTATACATAAAAGAGTTTCTTGTTCTATCTTCCTGAATTATTATGAATCATAATATGATAATTAAAATAAACTGAAAAACTCGAGGTTTTGTACACGTATATGTAAAACAACTCCGGTTTGAATGAGATAAAACATTTTTTGACAAAAATGCAAATACGAGGTCTTAAACTTTCACTGACAATATTAATCCTTCAAAAAAAAATTCAATACTAACCCAAATGCAATCTGTAGTACTGCTGCTTCATAAACACAACAGTAAGCTAAGACTTAAAATAACTAAGCTGTTGTATCAATCTGAAGCTCTCGTTAAAACTTAACAAAGTTAAAAAAACATCAAAGAAAGATTGGCGCATCGCGAGAAAGTGATATGCATATTCAAAAACAAACTGTACAAAGCAATGAGTGATACTTTCTCTATTTTTTAATAGCCAAGCTAACGCACTGCATCACAGTGAGTTAGCTCAGTCAAGTCAATAATGTGCAGCTATCCTAGCAGGAGCCAGCGGGTGGTCGATTTGCAAAATTGACTAAATAAAAACTTTACCGACTGGGGTGATTCGAATAAATCGTTGATCTCATCACAACCTTCAAGCAAGAGTCCTGACTCTTGAAAATGAGCTCAGTCAGACAACAGTGTTATAAAATTTAGATTTAAGCCTTAAAAAAGAACCCTTCAAAGTTTAAATACATCTACAGATTGTAGAAATAGTTAAGAAGTCATTGTACAAACAGAAATAGACTTCCAGTATTGAGGCTTTACTGTACTTTCAACCATCAACACAAATTTTATTTAAACAAAATAAGCTGTGTCTACTAAAATTTAGTTACAAAACAAGTCCTAGTGCAATATAGAGATAAACAAATCTGCTAGACCTCAAAATAAAATTATTTCAGTTTCAACATCACCAGAAGTCAAATGAGCCAAACAATATTGAACTCAGTTTTGACTAAACTAATTAACAAAAATGTCTAAAAACTTAAGTTTCATTTTCAATTCCAAAATTACCAAAGACAAGTGCCAGATCAGGGCTGACACTAAACGAATTAAAATTACGTAGATCTGAGGTTGAGTTGCTATCCATTATCTGAATAAAAAGGCACCGCAACGTCATATTTACATCATTTCCATTGGATTTTGTTACAATCCGCATGGCGGAGTGTCAACCCAGTACTGACCACAAACAGCTCTAAAATTCAAACAAAATGATACTTAATTTCAAATAAGAACTGAGCTAGTAAAGTGCTTTAAATATATCTGCAAGATTTATAAAACTATTTTGTTAGGTAAAATTGTACCAGTGATATTGTCGTTCGTATTTCAAATTACATCAGTTTTAGTTGATAAAATTTCTGAGGTTAGTACAAAATAATTGGCTAGACAAGCTTGATGGAATTAAAGCTGAATGTATTAGTAAAGCAGGTGTGTTAATCTGCCAAAATCTGTAATAAATTGTGTTTAGTACTCACATTTGTGGATTATCTAGTAGTAGATAAAGACTAGGTTGAAGAAAGTTTGCGATAGAGGGAAAGCGTATTACCTGTACCTTCGGGATAGCCCGGTCCTAAAAAGTATTCCTTGTTGACGCAGTTCCTGAGGCACTCGGGGATGCGGCCCATTATGGCCCTCCTGATTTCCGAGGCAGCCATCTCTCTGAGTTCGGTGGCAGAGGCGTCGCTGTAGAAGGCGGCATGCGGTGTACAGAGAAGATTGGGAGCTTCTTTCAGAGGCCCTGTGAAGACATTGTAGGGCTCGTTCTCGTGCACATCGAGGGCTGCCGCTCTGATACGTCCTTGTTTGAGAGCTGTGGCTAACGCGTCGTCATCGACCAAACCGCCCCTCGCCGTGTTGACGAGGAAGGCACCGGGTCTCATCTGTTTAATTGTGAATTCATTGATGAGATGATGGTTGTGCTCGTTGAGAGTGCAATGAAGAGAAACACAGTCTGATTGGAATAGAAGATCTTGTAATGTGTATACCCGCGTCAATCCCAGACTCTTCTCGATGCCGTCGGGCAAGTATGGGTCATAGAAGATGACATTAAAACCGAACGCTTTGGCACGCAACGCAACCGCTGATCCTATGCGACCTAAGCCAACTATACCTAATGTGTCGCCTCTTATCCTAGCGCATCCTTGAGCAGCTTCCCGCACTTGCTCTGGTCCTGTGAATTTCTTACCCTCCCGCACCATGTTGGCCAACCAATATGTGCGCCTGTACAAATTGAGAATGAGGCACAGAGTGGTGTCCGCAACCTCCTCGACACCATATCCTGGAACGTTGCAAACGGCTATACCTAACTCTCCAGCCGCTTTCACATCTATATTATCAACCCCCGAACCGATCCGCACAATAATACGTAACGTTTTAAATTTCTCTAAGTCTTCCTTAGTCAAGATGATCGTGTGCCACATTAATGCACCGACCGCCTCGTTTAATACCTTTTCGTGAATTTCACTTGTGCTCTGCGCATCGCAGAACGCCACTGTAGCAACATCCTTCAATATTGGCATTTCTATTGAACAGTCACGGCCGTCCAATAGTGCCACCAACGGACGCGACTGCATTGGCCCATTAGAGATGGGACCGCGCAAGTTTTCAACACGAGGCCTTTTTGCCATCATTTTACGTTTGTCCATCGGGTGTATAATGTCGATTACTAACTAACCGCATGCAACAACGTTTTGTTGCTTTCGGCACTTGTTTTCATCCACCAACACTGTGACGTGCTGGTGTTGCCTTTTGACCGCACACGCACAAACACTAGGTTACACTTCGCGACTGACTGTATAATCCATAGTTACTCATGAAGACGCCCTTCTAACCCAAGGAAACCTGAAACAAAACAAGAATTAGAAATTTTATCTTAACAACTTACACACCTTTAAACAAATGGTCAATACAAATTTCTCCAAAACTCCTACAAATTTAAACCAGCACTTTTGACCAATAATTAAATATATCGTTTCTACTATTTGTTCTACTGAACGTAACCAGCACCTATATGTTGATTTTTAAACTGTATCTATGAAATAATAAAACAATTGTTTATCAAGTTCATTTTTACAAATACATTACTAAAGCCTTCAGTTAACAGTTGACTTATTACATCTGTAGAAGGCTCTAATCTAAGGTAGTAATAGTATTCTAAAAATCTTGAGCTACATTTTTAATACAGTTATGGGCCACAGTATTTTTTATGGCAAATTTTTTGTAGATAAACTACAAAATTAGTCTAAATGCGAACTCCCAACTCATCATCATTATCAATTACCGCAAGATTCGACCAACCCCAATTAGCGGAGTTTAATTGAAAAACTACATATTTTTGATAGTTGATGTGAGCTTGAATACTAAGGTCCCTGGATGTATTATTGATTGATAGCCTCAATCTCAAATTCTTGCAAGCGGCATTTTAGTAAGTTGTGATTAGACGCAAAAATGCGCTAATATCTAAGACTTGGACCATCATAGCTGGAGTGATTCTGATCTCTGTGATTTTTGGCATCGGTGACGTTTCTCGTGGAAATTACGTAATGCTAGTGAAATGAGACCAAATACCACTTAGATTTCACTAAAATTACGTAATTTCTATGACAAAATACACCAATAAAAAGTTACCAAGATCAGAATCGATCCACTGAAGAGACAAAGCTATCGGAGAAACAAAGCCATCGGAGAAATAAAGCTATCGAAGGGACGAAACCATCGGTGGTAGGCGACAGGAATTACAAGCTAAATTAGTGATGTGAACAATTTTAAAATAAAGAAAGAAACTTACAACCTATAACTTAGTTTTCCAAGATCTACCTTTACAACTACTCAATATATTGACATACAAGTCCTAATAAAAGCAACTGAGCCCCTGATATAAATAAAAATTAACACGTCCATAAAAATAACTGACAAATAATTACAAAAACAAATATTTACAAAAGTTTACAATTTTATTATTTTAGTTCATTTATCTCTCGAAAATGAGTTTGTAATTATTTTATTTACTGGTAAAGATAAGGTGAAATGATGATGAAGGTAGTAGACGATCCACATTTGCATCATAGATTCGATGTTAGTATAAATGAGATTACGATATGTTATATCCCGTATCGCCTTGAATTATAATAAGGCCGGCATCCAGGCAATCAGTTACAACTTAGGATCAATATAGTCAAATGCTCGAGGATATAGGTACATTAAGATTCTCGTAATGCTTCCATGGTCTGTAAAGTAAAGGGAGCGAGACGTTTCTTAGTTAATATGTTTAGTACGAGCGGATCATTATTCAGATGATTACGTATCTTTTCCAGGGATAATTGTTTGTTAAATGGTGTATCACTATAATATCGTAAAATAAATATAACGAGGAAATGACCTGTTGCAATTTACACTTTTTTATTTAATGTCTTTCCGTGTGTTATAATAGTAACAGTTTATTGTAAAGTTTCAAGGAAGAGTAACCAAGCTTAACTTATGCCATAGACAGATGTACGACTGCTGCGAGTTTGAATTTTAACAAAACAAAGATAAATGTCATTATGAACTAAGTTAGCAGCGGTAAACATTGAAGCAATTGGAGTATTAGCTTGAAGTTAGTTTCTCGGACAACTAGAGTTAAACTAATTCCAACTCGGCAACGGGCGAAGTTACCAACTATTATTGCGTGATGTTTGGTTTCCGAGGAAAGTTGAAAATGTGTTTTAGAATATAGTGGCTAGCAGGAGTTCGCATATTTTCATAAAATGATACAATGGTTGTGAATTCCCTAAAGCAAGCAAGAAGTCAACGGAAATAATAGAGGAACAAGACGGCTCGTTGGACATACACATTATCAAATCTTCAAACTTTACGACATTACCATCTTCCCGTTAATCACAGCTTGGAAACTTTAGAATTACTCCGCGGGCAAATTGTAGCTGAACATTGAGCGTGTACATGCACAGGGAAAACGACAGTCCAGCCCAGGGTTATGCAGAGGATATACCCCTTAGTGCGCGCCGTAATCGATAAACTTAGCAAAGAAACTTCTACTATAACCTCCCCCGCCTTACGATGACACAAATATTCATAAACTTGTGGAAAAGTCCCGCAAATCATTCATCGCTAACACAATTATTCCAATTCAAAGCGCGACATCAAACAAAAACTAAAATAAACGCGTCTTTCTTTGATCGACGGAAAATGTTTCTATACACCATATCAAGATCAAATGAGATACAATTTCTGAGCCAACTAATTATTATTCGTGCAATTTAATTAAACTCCAACAACCGTAATGTATTTGATATCACAAAATATAATTATAGATAAGAGATAAAAATAACAGAAAATATAATGGAAACGCATTTGGAAATGACTTGCTCCAATTATTTATCAACTTAGCATTTGCATAGCTTATTTATTAATATTATAATTCCACTGTCAGACATTATTTTGATAGCTTAACAAACAACTTTAATTAATTAATTTCTACACCTAACACAATCAATACATTTTAGCGTCGACAATAACATTCATTATGAAAACCGTTAGAACATTTTTTGAAAGTAAAAGTACTACTTTAATATTCATCATTTCACCCAGTAAAATGTTGCTTTTAGTCTAAAGATTTAAATTAATTTTAATCCCTTGGAGAATAAAATAAAAATAATCAATAGTCTTAACAAAGCAACATTAACATTCATAACAACTTAATTATTTGCATACTCAGAATTCATTTGTAATATGAAACTTATTGTTTTATACGAGGGTAGTCTGATAAGTTTTAAACCTTAACATAAAAATTGCGTTACTATTTGAAATTTTGCTTTAAAGTTATTGCTCAATCAATACAAAATAATAAAAAATTCAACGGTATGGTTAAGCCACTACATCTGAGAATTTTGGTAAATATTCAGGAACTCCAACCTAAATTAATGGGTTCTTTAACTTGCATGCAACATCAAGACAATATATCTACTGAAGTTTGCCTACTTATCCGAAAGAAAGCGTACTCATCATAACAATTTTTCTTAACCAGAATAACTAAAAACTGCTGGTGTGGCAGTCTAGTACGCTAACCACTGCACCACCTAGGCGGTATCACATATTGTAATAATTTATTTTAGTAAACTTTAAACTAAATAAATCTGAAGCAATCCATAAGTTTACTAAATTTGAAGTCAAGCACATTAGTAAAATCCCAAAAAAAATTAGCCAAGTCAAGTACCTGGTTACAAACAACCTTTACGAGAATATAGTTGCAAATTGATCCCATTAGGCAAAAAAAAAACAATGGCGGCTTCAACATATTTTTCCAAAAACCCAAGAGTAATATAATTATAGCACCTCAGATATCGTGCTGACAAAGATCACATTGTAATAGATAATAAAACCTAATACTTTAAAAAACATAAAATATTTTGTAGTATGAAAAACTATGGAACAAACAAATTTAGAATACAGAAAGAAGTGCGCCTGGAAGACATAATATCGCCAAAACTACTTTCGATCGTACTAGAGTTGAGTACACCCAATGTCGACATAGGGAACGAGAGCAAGAGAAGAGTATGTATATCTATGCCAACGTATTTCTTGCTCACAAGATGACCATAATAGAAAAATAAACCGAAATATAAAACAATATACCGTGGTGGACAAGGCTCATATTAAACAAGTTATATCTAGACATCCAAACAAATTACATAAAAGGATCGGCTTGGCGTGTGCTGCATTTGGAAACTTACAAAATACTCTTAAGTCCTGGTTACACTGTGCAACCTAGCATCCGAGCTGGCCTAGTCAGTTACTGCAGTGCAGCTACTCGCATCGTGTGACCGCATCATAGGAGTTACTGGCTCTCGCCATTATCGTATGATTGGATCACACAGTGCGAGAGCTGCACTGCAAGTAACTGACTAGGCCAGCTCGGATGATAGCTCGCACTGTGTAACCAGGCTTTAAAAACCTTTAAAGCATCCGATCTAGCCTGATCAGTGGTCTGCAGTGCAGCTCTCGCATCATGTGACCGCATCATTCAAGTTACTGCCCCTCGCCGTTATAGTATGATAGGTCAACGGTGCGAGTAGATGCACAGACCACTAACCAGGCCAGCTCGCATTGTGTAACCAAGCCTATAAATCAGACATATCAGCGTAACTCAAACGTAAGGTCTACAATCAGTGTGTCCTACCAGCCTAGACTTTGACACTGATCGAGAAAACCGCTGAAAAAATTAAAGCTGCTTAAAGAACTATGGTGGAACGGGTTAGCAGCCCACTCGCCGCAAAAAAACCAAAACCAGCTCAAAGTACCATACAAGCCTCGGAAAAACGGACAACACGGAACGACACAAACAACAAATTTGGAAAAAGCATATACTAAGACTGAGTTGCCGAAATATAACATCGTGGAACCATAGAGTCCAAAAAATCATACTGAAGATGAACCGACACCGAATTGACATATGCTCCTTAGGAGAGACAAAGAATAAAGGAAAAGGCAGCGCAAAACACCAAAATTACTGCCTATTTTATAGCGGGAAGAATAAGGAAAAACGGGCGCACGCCGGTGTAAGAATTCTCATACAAGAAAAGCTACAACAATATATTGAAAATACTGTGTATATAAACGAAAGATTAATGCACACCATAATGACTTCGCACACGGCAATACGCACATCATAAGCGCATACGCACCGGACATGAGCAAACACAAAGAAGAAAGAGAAGTTCTTCAACGATCTTCAAGATATAGTAGACCACATACCCAGAAACGACAAGATATTTCTAATGGGTGATCTAAATTCAAAAGTCAGAAACACGCCAATACCAGGTGTAATGCAGCAACACAATGAAAAAATGCTAAATGATAACGGCGAGACATTAATATCAATGTGCGCCCAAAATGAATTATAACACCTTCTTCCCACACAAACGAACATGGGGTAACACAAAAGAACAAGCAGATATAATGGACTATATAATCACGAACAAAACAGTCAACCCCAGTCAAATTCTGGACGTAAGAGCATTAAACTCAACAAACATAGGGACAGGCCACAGTCTAATCCTCTGCAAACTCCGGCACAAGGAAACACCACCCACCGACAACCACGATCACAAAATTCAATACGGAATCATTTGCCAACGAAAGCACTAAGCAACTATACAAGCAAAAGTTGAAAAACAAGATCGAACACAATAAGATAAACAATGGAGATAACGTCGAGGAAGCATGGCATATGATAAAAACAATAGCGCCAAGGAAGCTATAGGAGTAAGAGAAGTTAAACCCAACGACAGACCAAACACCAAGCAATAGTTCACTGAAGATGTGAAGGAATTGGCGGCAGAAAAGAGAAAGGCATACCTGGAATTCCTACAGCAACTACAAACAGTTAAGAAACAGAGTAAACCAACAGATAAAAACTCTGAAAAAGGAATAATGGGAAAGATTTTCCTTGGAAATGGAGCACGACCTATATGCGCAAAAGAAAATATGGAATATGGTCCGCAGCAGAAAAAAGCCTGTAAACAAATTTACCCAAACATCTTCAATCTCAAAAAAATAATAAGAAGACAATTTCCTAAAATTGTATGAGGACAAAGGCAAGAATAAAAACAACCAGGAAATGAGAGAAAATATTGCAGAAATCAATGACAAAACCAAATTGGACATTAATGAGAACAAGCAATCCCAAAACTAAAAAATAGGAAAACAGCTGGGACAGACCTGATCAACAACAAAATGATCAAATATGGAAGCCTTGAGTTAAATAAAGAGATTACCAACCTCTTTCGGAAAATACTCGAAACTGGAAACATACCAAACGAACGGCGAACAAGTATTACAATACCTATTCAAAAAAGAAACAAAGAAAAACCCAAAAAACTACAGAGGAATCTGCCTGCTCTCTAATATCCAAAAAGGATTCACCAAAATCATATCCTAAAAATTAACAACACAAATACGAACCAGCGAGGAACAGCAGGACTTTCGCACAAACAGGTCCACCATCGACGCAATATTTAAACTACGTCAACTAATAGAAAAATCCATTGAGTTTAACAAACCACTCTACCTCTGCTTTGTAGATTTCTCCAAAGCCTTTGATACAATACAACTTAAGAACGTACTAAAGGCTCTTCGCAAAAACAACATCAACAAAACAAGAATCAAAACACAAGAAAAATTGACAGAGAAAATCCCGGTATCAATTGGCATCAAACATGATGACAAGTTAAGCCCATGTCTCTTTAACATCATCATGGACCAAGTAATAGAAAGAGTAAAAAACACCAACATAGGCTACAACAGCGGAAACGGGAAATTTCAAATCCTGGGCTACGCAGATGATATAGCTCTCATGTCCAAAAACGAAGACAACTTACAACGCCTCCTGCCAAAAGTAAACTCTAACGCCAAGATATTCAACCTTCAAATCTCAACCCAGAAGATGCAATCAATGGTGATATCTAAAGATCCCGTACGATGTAAATTAAAACTCGACGGAACACCGATAGAGCAGGTTATGCGATTTAAATATCTCGGGGTCAAAATATCCAGCGACAATAATAACAAAGCAGACGTGAAGATTCAGGCAACAAAAGCAGCAATAATATCGGGTGCTCTCCGCGATACAATATGGAAGAACAAACATATGTCAACACAAAGTAAAAGTTCGTATACATAAAACCAGCGTAAGACCAGTCTTAACATACGCAGCTGAGACAAAAGCCAACACCACAAACACCAAACAAATCGTCAGAACAACAGAGATGAGAACATTGAAATCCATCACCGGATTGAGCCTACGCGATAGAGTACGCAGCGACAGGATTCGTGACATTTGTTCAGTAAAAGACATTGTAAGGTGCACAAGAGACAGAAGAAGGTACTGTCGGAAGAATGGGAAAGAACAGGATGACAAAACAGGCGACTACATCAAGACCAAACACAAAACGACCTCTCGGAAGAACGCCCAAACAATGGCACGAGGTCTGAAAGTCAAAACGCAAGTCTAAGGCCAAAAATATTAAAAAAACAGGGCAAAACTTTTGTTTGTTTGTAGCCAAGAAATATAAATCTACTTTCAATCGGTTCTTAAAACTTACGGCCATGGCGACACAGTACAAGTTTAATAACTGCATGCAAAGATTCAAACAAAAGCATTACTCAAGCTGTTCAACAAAAATATTTTCGACTTTTCTCCTCCCAACAACATGGCGCTGAGCTTTTATCTGACTGACCAAGCAACAAAAAGCAAGTAGTCAGTAGTTGGCTGGATACCATAGCGGTACCGTTTCATAATAAAATTATCGATCTATCTATCTAATGTTTCAATTAATTTATTTCCGAATAACCCTCGTATACAGTGTATTAATAAATTATTTGTTCAATAGAAATGTTTGCTACTTCTCAAAAGTTCACAAAAAACTAATCCTATACAAAGAAAATTATTATTAAAATTCTATTTCTTCTTTGTAACATTAGTTGATAATACGTTGGATTGTTATAGCTTTCATTAAATGTTTCAATAAATATATTCTTTTCTTATAAACCTTAAGTGAAAAGTATATAACAATAGTAAATTCACTGAAAACAAACGCAACATTTAATGATGACAATTAATAACTTTTTATTATGCATTATTAAATAACATATTTAATGAGTTGCACAAACAGAAACAATTTTTTAAGATTCCTGATAAAACCATCAGCACTTATAAAATATTGTTAGATCGTCGGCGATATATAAATTTTTATAGTATAAAATTATTACAGTCTCTTGTTGCAAAACCTGCAGCGTTAACTACTTTAACTCTCGACATAAATGGCATCAATTACTATAATCGTCGCACGTTGAAAGGATAAAAATTCTATTTTCTACATACATTTGCATTTCCTATGAGTCACTTATCCTAGCTCTTAATAGTAGACTCAGGTGGGTAGTTCTCTAAAGAAGACTTAACGGCGACTGTATTTATCACAATTATGAAACAAAAATTGCAACGAGAAAACGTTGCTATTTTTATTGTTTGCTAAAATAATCATGGGTATAAATAATTTTCATCATCACAGTGAAAATCTAATTAAAACGTGTTGAAAATTCAATTTGTAGTGAAAACAATGTCCATACAATTAATGGAGATGTAAAGATATGTGTACTTGTAAAGAGTTATTTGTTTTCATTTTTGTTTTGTTTTTATGATAAAGTGGAAGATTGTATGTTAAGAAATGAAATGTTAATAGAACTTTAATAATTCACTTTGCGTGGATATAAAAGTTAAATATTAACATATAAATTGGTTATGGGAGGAGGATATAAATAAGTACAGTAAATAAAAAAACAGATTTTTATCGACCACGTTAAAGTTAAAAAAATGAAGCCGATAGCAATTTCCTTAATGAAAAAGTTCAAAGAAAATGAGGTTTATGTAACAAGTTTTTATTTTTTTTAATTTTAATTATTTGGAATTAATTAATTTTAATATAAGATAATCTTATCCTATTATTATATATTACGATACGCGTTACATAATAAACTCATTATGATACGCATTGCATAATGAGCTTATCATTACGATAACCGTTTAGTAATATAATCGCATTTTTAAGACATTATAAAGAACATACTAAACAAATTTCATTAAAAAAATTTATGTATTATGTTTTATATATACGATACTACTTCAAAGTCTCCCAATGTCCTAATGCACTTTCAGTCCCAAAATTTTACTATTATATTTTCACAATTTCAAAATGTTTCCCTATCCCTAGATTTTTCGATTTCAATATACTTCTTCAAAATCTCCCAGATTTTCCTAATGACTTCCGAAGCATTTCTATTACCCAACATTTTCCTGTATCTTGAAATCTCCTAAGTATCTCAATGTTTTCCAAGATATTCGAATGACCATAGTTTTCTTTCGATGACTCTTGAAATCTAATAGTTTTTTTTGTCCACCATAGACTCCCAAAAATTTTGCTTGCCTTCCAAAATCTTTCAATGGCCTATATATCCCATTAAAGTTTCCTGTTCGTTCTCTTGCACCACAAAGTTTCCTGAGGTTTTACATTGTTCCCCAAGAATTACTAACGCCGCCCAAGCTCTCACAATAACATCCATGCTCTTCTCATACTGCTCTCCTAATGTTATCAAAAGTTTTGCTATGTCTTACAAGATCTCTCAATACTACGTAAAGTGTCATAACTTGGTGTTAGGTTGCAATCTGCGTCCGTAAGCTAACAGAATTAGGTTAAGATAGGTTAGGTTACAATGAGAGTTTTAAGCTTGCAAAGTGTCTTAAAATCTTCTATTTTCTTGACAAAATTCTTTTTTTTTTGTTTATTGTTTTTTTCCGGAAGTGTCGTCTTAGTAGACACCAGGTGGCTGTTGGTGTATTCTGTTTAAACCAGCGTTGAATGGATTAAATTATTTTATGTCTTATTTCTAGTTTTTTTTAGCATATCTGAAATATTGTAGAACATTGTCCTTACTAGATTAATGTACTTTCGTAGCATCTCTGAAGACTATAGTACTAAATGTCGATTTCTAGACAGAATTGGTTTTGCTTCTGCGGTTGCGTCTTTTTGATGTTATTCTGGGTTTGGTTAAAAGTGCTCATAATGCTCTACTTCCTCTTTCTTGTTTGACTGCCTATGTTTTTTAAAGTTATGTCTTTGTGGTAGATTTTTTATTCAATTTGCAATAGTTGGTAGTTATTTTTATTTCTTCGATGGCTTCATAACGTCTGCACAAAGACAGCTTGTTGTATAATCATGTACTTCTTGTTGGTTCCATTAAAGTTTGCAATAAAAGTTTGCTAGAAGGCAGTGGGTAATCTGAAGATAAAACTGTTTTATCGATAAGGAATAGTTTAAAGGTCTAACAAATTGGTTAGTTCTACTTGAATTATGGCTAGTGACTGTAGTTCTGGCTGAAACTCAACTTACTTCTTTAAATGTAGTTTTTTTCTTCTTCTTATTCTTGTGCATCTGTTATTAGATGTTGGCAATTCTAATTTTGTTGCTTCCAGCGCAAAATAGTTTCTTGGTCAAAGTCTTAAACCATGCTCCTAGAATCTTTAGCCAAAAAAGTCAACTGACCCGGCTCTTTTCTTACCTATAACTTTGCCTTGTAGTATAAGCTGAAGTAAGTCTTATTAGAGTCCTCTCTTTATGTACTCTCTTTAACGCGTCTGCATTGGTAACACGATCTTTCCATAGAATTCTGTAGATCCATCCACATTTCAAAATCACAGTTTTTTGCCTCAGTTAATGTCCATGCTTCCAATCCGTTTTTATTCAAGGTGGCAATAAGATTTGTTTTTATTGGTTTCTTGGTTGTCTGAGTAAACATAGTAAAGAACATATAGATCCTTCGTTTCTCTTTCATAGAAAAAGTCCTTGTTGAAGTCGTCAAAGATGCTTTCCACATAATTGTTGCGTTTATCTAGTTTATTGCCAACAACAAATTTCGACGCACTCACTGAAGGTGGGCGTCTCTACAAGCGTCGTCAGTTGCTGGCAAAAATCTTACGTAGCGTTGGGGCCGATGGCGTAATCCTAATCTCTTGTGTTTAACTAATTAGGTCGTTTTTTGCTTGGTTAGCATGATCCCAGTACTTTCTGTCAGCGAGGTTGTTGTACCACAACGACTTCTTGGTAGTCTTGGAGGCGATGTGAGGGTGCGAGTCCGACTTATTTAAGTGTGTTGATTTGATGATGTATTAGACCTTCGAGCAATTTTGTCATCGTCAAAAAGCGCACATGCAGTTCCTTCATAATTGTAGAAACTGTCAATCAGTTTGTCTTGTAGTATGTAGCGAGCTAGTAATGCGTGAAAGCTTTGCCGGATTGCTGTTGATGTTTTGGCTTCTGTGGCTTCAAATAATAGAATTGTTATCGTGGTAAAGCGTATGTGCTTTATGGCTTTTAAGGGGTGAAGCTAGTGTCAAAAAATCCTCCCATTGTGCGTTTGAAGTCATCCCGGGCTGCGTAGATAGGATTAATTCCAAAAAACTGCTTTGAAGATTTTTATGTTCCTTGTTAGAAAAAAATACTTTTTCTTACATAGCTATCCGTTACCGGATGTAAGCTATCCACAACGTAATTTGTATTTTATTGACCGCATTACGGAATAATTTAGAGGTTAAATAATGGTGCAAAGTGATCTTGTTGTGGACCAAAAAAAAACAAAAACCATCGATATATCTTAGAATAACAACTAGCAACCAAATCGCAGCGTCTAAATGGTTAGACAACCAAATATAATTTAATAAATAACAAAAGTTTAAAATCAATAACTCAAAACCAATCTAACCCCAAAGCGGCCAACCAAATAGACAATTGTTTCGGATTCACAAATCCTTATTAGTGCATCTTAGTGAATTCAAACGTTGTTCTAAAATTCTTCAACCATAAGATCCTCCTTCAACTTAGTCCCCTCTTGCCATCAATCTTTCCTTGGAGTATTAATTACAATATTCCGACCCTCTCTAGATATCTCATCATGTGAACTAAATACCCTCAATTTTCTTCGTTCCACCATCTTCACAACCTCTCTCCATTTTCTTCGGTGGTAGCATGTGCTGTCATTAGGATTCTAAGAATTCTTCTGTAAATCCACATCTCAAACACGTCAAGTTTCTTCGTTGAGACCTCTGCCAGAGTCCACGACTCCATTTCGTACAAAAGTACTCAAAAGATGTTTAAGTTTGAAATTCACGCTATGATTCTTTAAAACGGTGTTAATTTTCTTAAATGCTGTTATGGCCTTCTCAACGCGGTTATTTATTTCCATTAAACGATCCCATATTGCATTCAAAGAGATACTAAATAGGCCAAATGAAAGAACTATGCAAAAATCAACTTCCAATTGGTTGATAAAAGATAACAACGCATGCGTAGTACTAGTACTAGTGGAAATCAAATACAAACAAATGATTTCTGCCATAGTTAGCCTGAAAAGTTTGATAAAAGTTCATCGTCAAAAGTGTTGGATAACATTGTGAGTTTTCTTGGACAACAGTACGCGACTACAACCTCAATTCGCATAAAAGCTTTACTCAAAAAAATAAGCTAAAAAAAGTTTTGAGTAAGTTCCTCCATTACCAATAAATAGCTGATATTGTTAATACATTAGCGGCGTCATTCCTTGAGAACATATTACAAGAGCTGATGCCAACTTAAGTCAGTTACCAGTTTTAATCATCATCAACTTTTTTTTAGTTGGCAAAATAAAATAAATTTTTTATTTCAGTTAGACTTTTGTACTTCTTCCAGCAGTTACTTTACTCCGCCCAACAAACAAAAAAACCTATACAGTTAATGCAAGTTTCCCTTACAATGGCCACAAAAAGCCAGCAAACTCTTAACATGAATTATCCTCTATACTATAGGATAAATGTTGCTGGTGCCAACACGGCAACCTTCAGAAGTCAAAATTACATCCAAAAAACCACAACATTGTTTATACAGTCTGTGTACTTTTAATAACAGAACACAGTCGCATCAACCAAAGTTAAAGCAATTCCAAATTAGCCTCCCACTAGATTACTTTGCAGTTTTAAAACTGAGAGTCTACTACTACCAGAAGAAGAAGCCGTGTAGCCACACCTTCATCAACAATACTCGATGCGTCAACGTGTTCGCTGTCTTCGCCATAACTATCATAGTATCATCTACATCTGCTACAAGTCCGCTTAATCAAAATCGTCATTCCAAACAAATCTAGACAACTCAATCGCCCAGACTAAATCCTTAGATGATAAAACTGCTATCCGTGTAGTTTCGTCAAACACTACAAATGATTGCCATCAGAGAATAGACTAGAAGAAAGAAAAAAAAAAAAAACTTTTGGTTAATTTCAGGTTCAGAACGTTCAGAAATTGTAATACTATTGATTGAGAGGTAGTAATGCACAGCCCTCTATTGCAAGCAAGTTAAACTGTGTGTGCAGTCAGTTAAATCCTTATAACCAGTGAGATGCTAGGCATACTGGTGAAGGGTGCATTGCCTAAAATACTATGTATGTATTGACATAATGTTCAAAATACTACACAACAGATAGTCTAAGTTTTAAATTAAAAAATAAAGTTGTCCAAAACAAAGAACAATAAAAGTAGAACACAGGACCGTAGAATACAAGACCGTAGAACAAAAAACAGTTGTACAAAAACATACAAAACCAATGGACAATACCACAAGAAAAAAGTACATTCAAAAGAATCTTTAGTGATTGAATTGAAGTGCTATTTAAATTTTGCAAATTATGAGATTTTTTAGAATCCTTAGAAGAAAACAAACTCAAAGAAAAAATTCAAGTGACATAAGACATAAACAAAATCAGTTTAAATAAAATTAAAGAATAGTTTTTTCAGAATAAATCTTAAAACAAATCGAGCACCACGAATGTAAGAGGATCTCGGATAAGAATGCAATATAAATCGCTCATCTCACATAACATGAAAGGTCATCGCAATTCAACTAATTTTAACAAGTACTCGATTTTCAAGCTAAATCGATATATGAGATCATTAATTAGCAAACTCAGTATTTATTAAAAATAAATGTTGACTAGTAAGAAATTGCTACATACAACAAAATAAAATTATAAAATTTGTCCCAGTTAATAAATTACAAATTTGTGAACATTCCAGAAGTTTAATAAAATTAATTATGAAAAACTTTTCCGCTCAACTTATGTATGGAAAATTAAATGGCACATTGATGATGTAATATGGAATAAGCAAAAGTTTTGATAACTGTGTAATGCATTAACAAGTCCAATCCCTCACCCTTGGCGCGTTATTAATTACAACTTTTCTCCAGCGCAAAACATTCCATTGATAAACGACTTTATAAAAATCACTGGAAACTTCCCAGAAAGCGAGAAACTCGGGTAATAATAAATTTAAAAGTGTCCCACAGATTCAAAATGTATGTATTTTGGAATAAATGACTTAACGAATAACATAAAGTATAATAAATTAGAGCCCTCTTGAAAATTACGAGTTTATAATTTGTTTGGATGAAGTTTACCCGGAGAGTTTTGCATTAATATTTTTTCTCTAGCTCGGGTATAAAGTTTTAATTTACTACAGAATATTATATTTTAATTGAAAAGTTGCATATATTTGTAGTAATTGTAAGCTCGTTATAATAAGAGTGTTTTGCGTTTGCAACAAGCATATTTTATATCTCGGTTGATGTAATAAAACATGAAAAAAATATGCGTTAATTAAAGTATATCAGCACGAGATTAAAGTTTGAGAGAAAGAAGCATCGGAATGAAATACGCGAGAAAGATATAAATATGAAATTGGAGCGAGCCAGACAAGGAAACGGTGACGTTTTAAAAGTCGAAAACTTTTTAACTAGTCCCCCCGACATGGCAAAACTTTGCTTCAGAAACTAAAGTTGTTACAAAAGTGTAAGTTTATATACTTTATGGCAAAAGTTAGTTTTAGGAGGAGAAAACTTTCGATCGATATAACAAAGTTTGAGCGTCGAGCTCTCTCACTGTGTATAGGTTCCACGGGCTGTACTTTTCAAACGTTTCAACTTTATCATATACTTTTTTATTCCGTTCATTTCAATCTTTAACTGCTTTCTCGCGCTTTCATATTTGGACAAACAAGGGGCGGTTTTTTTCCTACGTGTCTTTCCGCCACATATAACATCCACTGAATTACCATCATAATAGTAAGCGCATGTATTGTCTTTTTCTTTGTCAACAACTTTTGAAAAAAATCCTTAGCTAAGATTCATAACAAACAAAAAGTTTGATACTTACGTAATAAAATAATTATTTTTTACTTATATTAAAAAAAATTAATTAGAAAAGCAAGTGGATGATAAATGATTTAGAAGGCATTTCATAAAATAATACAAAGTTCAAGAGTGATAAATTGTTCAGATTTTAAGGGGTTTGTTGTAGAAACCATAATGTTTTGAATTATTGCTACAGTTGTTTACTTGCTATGTTTGTTTCAAGTTATAGTACGTACAAAGTAAACATTCCAATTATTAAAAATAGTAGGTAGCTTTGTATGTAACGAGTTCGGTCTGTGTAATTCTGAAACAAATTTTAATTGTTGCTTTTCCACAAAAATATATCATCAATTTTTATAATTTGTAACAAATAACTAAAATTTAATATAATTATACGAGGGCTATCCAGAAATCAACTCCCGATTGGCTGACAAAACAAAATACAAATATTTTTTTATTGACGACATAATGTAGTTTGTAATATAAATGCGTAATAAAATTTGACCTAATTTTATGATCAAATAAAAAATGTCTTAATCCATAAAAAGGCAAAATCACATCTAGGCCATTGTCAATACTATCAAAATATCATGCAAGCATATCGATTTAAAAGATATATATACTCTGTTTCAGGCACTAGCAAAGTTGTAAAATAAAATCCGCAATTACTTAATGAGGATTATGAACGAAGCTGAACGTTTTATGACCATTATAAATAAATGCAGGTATATTTTATTTTAAGACTTAGCTAAAGCCTGAAACAGACTATACTAAATATCCATTTTCTACCCCAGCGTTCCTGCCTAACCACTAAATATTGGGGATTTTATTTTACAATTTCGATAGCGCCTAAAACAGACTATACGAGGTCCCCTTCAATGTACTCCCCTCCCCTCGCCACACACCGTTCCATTATTTTTTTTCCATTAGTCAAAACAATGCTGGAAGACTTCTTTTGTAAGAGCATTTAGAAGCTCCGCCAATTTTCGTTTCACCTCTTCCATTGACTCAAACCGGGTTCCTTTTAAGGCAAACTTGATCTTTGGAAGAAAAAAAGACACAGGGTGCTAAATCAGGCAAGGCGCGTGTTCGAGCACTGGAGTGCCTCTAGCGGCTAAATAACGCTTCACAGACAGAGCATTTTTCCAAACTCCGGCCGTTTCTTACTTCTCGCAGTGTTGCCAAAACTTTCAAATAGTAAGTTTGGTTTACAGTTTGACCCTCTGAAACCCATTCAGTCAACACGATTGATTTTGGTCATTGCATGCGGAGATGAAACATAGACAGGTCGACCCGAGATTTGGTTATCTTCGGTGCTCTCTCGGCTTTCAGAAAACCGTTTATACCATTGAAAAACAACGCGCACAAGATAGAGAATTTTCACCATCAACAACTTATAGCACTCAGTCGGAGTTTTTTTTTTTTAATTTAACGAAAAACTTATCATTGATCGTGTTTTTCGTCACACATTGTTAGCAGCACAAGAAAAAAACACGTTTGTTTCTAACCTATATAGAAAAAATACTACTGCAGCGACAAAAACGTGTTTTCGTACTGGAATAGTAGAGAATTCCAGCTGTCCAACGCGCATTACGTGATTTTTATCCTAGCCACAACCGTCTTGCCAAGTCAACTATTCGACGTTACGTAGCCAAATTTGAGTAATCAAAGTCTGCTAAAAACATCACTGCTGTCAGTTGTTCACCAGAACTTGGCCATCCTGCGACTTCAATTTGGCAATCGGAACTTGGGTCTGCATCAAACTGACCCAGAAACTTAAAGTAAAAGGCCATAGACAACGCCGTAGTTTGCTGATTTGGTTCTTTTTAGGAAGTTGACCCAAATTTCGCCAAAACATCACCTTTAGCAACAGGCCCATGAATGGATATGTAAGCAAACAACATTGTCGGATTTGGAGCTACAACAATCCACACGAGATATACCAGCACTTAATGCATCCTACATCGTTGTTTGATCATCATAGGTCCGTACTTCTTCCAAATTGAAACGAGCAACGGCAAGACGCTATAGATCGATGATATGCAACTTCTTGTGGCCTGAACTAGGTGATATGGATACCGTCAACATGTGTTTCGACCAAGACGGCGCTACGTGCCACACAGCGCATGCCACAATCTGCACCAGCAACTTGAGAGCATGGTTATCTCGCGCGACGGCAATGTGAACTGAACATCTAGATTGTGTAATTTAACGCTTTTGGACTTCTTCCTATAGGGCTATCTTAAATTGAAAACATCCTTTATAACTATACAGATATGGTCGCTTGGCGGAAACGTTTTGGTTAATACTGCGCATTACGTCACTGGGTAATCTTAAGCAAAAGAACTTTGTAATAAAAAAATCTGTACGCTAACGAAACAATTAGCCGCTTTTGTTACAGGTACACTGACGACAGTCCTAACTGCAGTCAACGTACTATAAAAGTACTTAAAAATAAGAACAAAGAGACTCCATTACATCTGCTGAGTGAATGTGAGACACACAATATGCAACGCACAGCTCACTTTGGCAAGCACAACGTAACCATAAGAGAGCTGAAGACGATCCTTAGTAGAAGCTCCTGAACTTTATTGAAGAAACGGAACTGCTAAGTAAGTCACACATCACACAAAGTAAGTTCTTCGTTTATAAAGTTAAAAACCAGCACTACTGTCTTTTTTTGTTTATGCTCATCTGCAGATTTATGTTCAATGAAAAGCCTATAAAACCGATCAACAAATTTTCGTATATTGAACAATCTCGCGATGCTTTCCTAAATTTTACAAATTTGCACTTGTACTAACGCAGATTCATTTCATTTGTTCATTAAAAAAATAGCTAAGCCCGAAAGTAAATATTAAAAACCTAAAATCTTCCAATACCACAAAATCCTCAAAATACCATAAAAACCAACAACGGCATAAACTTTTCTACCTACAACAATTGAATAACAAAAATTACCAACTGATCATCTAAGTAGAATTGTTGGTGTATCGATGCAGATTACTTCGCCTTCGTTGCTTTCGATTTCTGCTGACGCTGTTGGGGAGTTTAGGAAACCAACTGCATCACCTAATTCATTGAAAGATTTTGGTGTTAATATAATGTTGCCAATTCTCACCTACAAAGTTATTATTGTTAATTTTTTCATAAAAGATCGCTTTAGCGCGCTTCGATAAGTGAGCAAAAAGCTTTAAAATCATTTTTCCATTTTTGGAATAGAATGGGTTGCCATTGCTTTAAATGGGAGATGTAGATCCTGTTAACTTAAGAAATCTCATCACAATAGAAATAGTAAACTGCTCCATAGAATCTAACCTAAACTTAACAATGACTAGAGACAACCTTTACAAACTAGAAAATGGTACGCCAAAGAGCCAACAACGACGTAAACAAACTATAGAACAAGAAACATACAGCTAGAGGCAAAACAATAAACCAAGAAAAAGCAAGGACTCCTAACAACAACCAAGAAACTAGAACCAAACCAGAAATGCAATGAAAAACGACTAATCAGAAAGCAATGCAATCTGCAGTAGTTGGTCCAGTAAAAAAAAGAAGAATAAATTCCTTCTAATAGACAAAATTAGTAAAAAACTAAATAAAAATCTCAATAAAAAAAAGCTCTTTGACCTAAGATCGCTAAAATAACCAGATGAAGCTTTCAGGAGGTAAAGACACGATTGGTGGAGAAGATCACCTAATTGTTATCGCTGACAGAAACGCCAGGCTAGAAACCGATGTGACGGACAAAAGTATCAAGCCGGAAAAAGTAATACGCAGTACAAAAAGTGTAATTACCGGGGAAGAGAAGAGAAGCTTATGTATCTCTGCATCCAAGAAGCAAAACCTGCCACCCATAAAATAACGATGAAGCCAGGAAGGTACTGTACTATGGAAAAAACCAACCAACCAATCATACCCAAAATTCAACAAACTGATTAAAAATCATCTAAGCAACAACAGATTACAATGTTCAAATGTAGAATCCTGAACCTACCTAAACCTAATCATTAGTCTTCAAATAAAAAAGTTGTAGAGAAAAGACCATGGAATTCCAATGTAAACAATTGGGGGCCACCATATCAATATAAAATATTATTTTGGGCGGATATGTCCATGTCCATACTTTAAGTGAAAGATTCAGCATAGAATACGGTCTAGAAATAAACCTAATAAAAATTAAAACTATGAATGTAGACTGGCCGAACAAACATCAAACTGGCAACTACAAGGTTGTAGATCATGTTTTCTACTTAGACGCCATAGTCAACAATGCAAAGCAAAAGTATTCCAGCAACATAACAAAGAGCACCAAAATCAACTACGTCCAAACACTCGTATTCTCTGTGTTCATATAAGGAGCAGAAACGTAGACATTTAAAGCTGCAGATCGTCGATGCGCAGAATCATTCGAGATGTGGTGTTGGAGAAGAATGCTGAGAATACCATGCAAACTAATGCATCATTGCTTAAAAATATCAAAGTTTCTTGGTCATATCACAAAGAGCAACAACATGGAGAAATTAATAGTACAAGACAAACCTAATGGCAAACGGAAAAGAGAAAGATCTCCCAACCCAATTTACTGACAAAATACATTCTGCTTCACTCAAATATCAAAACATCAGTCCGAGATGCAGCAAATAGAAGCAGATGGAGTAACACCGCCAAACGAGTAATAGGTGGAAGATAAATAAAATTAGAAAAAATGTTACAAAAATATGTCAAGACACGTCAATACGTTGGATCAGGAAGAAGAATCCATGTCAACCCTTATTCTTGAGCAGCTGCTACCAAGTTTCCATATCAAAAACCGTAAATGTAATGAATATCGGACGTACTTTCGCTTTGAAAAAGTAAACATCAACACTCTTAATAAGCGCTAACAGAGAAATAAACTTAAAGGTGCTTTTTACATACAAGTGATGTAGACAGTTTGTATCACCATTTATTGATTCAGCTGCTTCAGTATTTAATTAAAATAGAAGAACATAACTTCTTTATATATAAATTTTTTTAGAGAAAATGACACTATAATTTCGTCTTCTTTTGACCTCTCCATACGGAGATGAAGTGTTGATCTTACAACATGGGACACCCTGTATACTTATCTATTTACCGTCCACAATATAACAGTATAAATTCAAAATAATAATGAAAAAAAAAAAAATATAACAAAACATATTTATACAAACAAAATTCACGCTTTTGAATAATACTTCCAAACACAATTTCCAATTATTACACTTCCGTTAGTAAATCCGCTATGCATTTTATTTTTTTCTCTATTCTCCTCATCCAGAAAACGCGCCTCGTTTTATATCGAGTTCAGTTTCGCGTTATTGTTTTCAACACTCTGGGGAACCGTCAATTATTCTACACGCGAGACTTAATTTATAGATAGGAGAAATTTGAAATAAATTTTTTAACATTTTTTTTTAATTATACAAACATTAAAGGAAAAAATTGACGTACTTTTTAATTAATAAAATATCCGCTGTATTAATTACTTTCCCTCAGAAGCCCAAACTTTTTGCAAGGAGATTGGTGGAAATCAATAAATTCGCATTAAACGTTAAGATAAATCAAATTGGTCATTAATCATCTGTCGAGATTATTTTAGCATCATTAAATTTAATTTATCTCTCGCATTTTTTTTTTTTTATTTCTTTTGATTTATATTTATGGCAATAGGAAATTGTTATAAATAATTTTCAATGAGCTTGCGAAAGCGTTCTAATTATATCTTTAAAACATCAAATATTTTTGATGTTTTATAAGTTGCTAACTATATAAATTTATTTATACTGTAAACAATGTTTATTTAAAACCTCTCATTTATTTATATATAAAAGAATAATTGTAACTTTATGTGAATTCCCACTCTGACCAGTGAGATGTTATGCACACTTATGAAGAGTGCATACGTTGAAACTCGAGTAAAATAAATCATTTAATATAAACAGAGTCATGAAGTAAGTATTACCTCAGTATGTTTACGAAGAATAAAATATTTCCATAGCAAAGATAGAGTTTATATAAAAAAATGCCGAAAATTGTTAGCAAAACCCGCAAAATATATGTGATTAATAAACCAACGTTATTTACCTTTATGTGTCCTAGAATTCAATAATACTCCATTAGCTATTGCTATTATCATATTCATTTACATAACAAAAAACTAAAATTGAATAGATTTAAAGATTTGAACAAAACGTTTAAATATTTATTGTGGTATGTGCAACAATGTATTTGAAATACAAATAAATCGTTAAAAAGCAATAAACTGTTTTCATAAACACAAAAAACAATAGATAACATTTTGCTATTATATCAACAACATAAATTCGCAATATATCCACTTTAAAAATTAATAGATAATTTAACACCTGACAAAAACTTTATTCTTTCCCTGCATTGAATTTATGAATTATAAAATAAAAACTTTTTTCTGCATTAAAATTCATTAGAATCATCATCCGTTAATAACGGCATGACTTGTATAAATTATGTAATTATCCTGTATTTGCCTTCCTTTTTGTTTCAACTTGCATTCGGAATAGCTATTTGCTTTTGCAAGTAATGAATGTCTTTATACACGCGCAATTACAATAATTCCATTTTTGTAATGCAATGACGATTATGAATTTTTAGAATTGAATGCATGAATGAATGAATGAAAGAGGTGCGGTGCGTTTAATGAAAGTTAGAAAAAATTGCGCTTTCATTCAGAAATAATAAAATTATAATGAAATGTTTGTTATATGAATTAATTATGGATATTTTAATCGAATTGAAATGTTATCTATAATCTTGTGTAAAGTGTGATTAGTCATTATAGATGAATTAACCTGATTATCTTCCGTCAATAGACTGGGAACTTTGGTCGATAGAAATGAGAAATATTTTTATCAAATATAGTAATTTAAAAATAATGTTATCAGATTATAGTATATTAATCACGCCTATTATTTCATCAGAAATTAAAATATACTTAAATGTATTTTTTTAATCATTTGTTTATCAATATTGTCAAAATATCAAATTTATACTAAACTCAATATATATGCAATGTTTACGTAAACAGCGTTTAGCATTCCATGCATCGTGCGACGACCGAATAGGTAAGCGCGCTACAAATATAATACTTGATTCCAACCTGGCTATAACGGCAAATAAAGAGCTAATAAAAAACGAATTAATAGTAATTTGTTAACAAACGTACGTAATATTGAGTGCGTCCATGAAGACGGAACCGGATCGCTACATTTGTAGCGGTACTCGTTGCTACCGGATATAAACAATAAAGTGTCACCTACCCGCAAAAACGATTTGCATAGCGGAACCAATCAGGACAAACGATACCGATTTAGCGGAGACCGCTACAAATGAAGCGGTTTGCTACTATATAACTCACCAACATGTTGACTATGATGTACAAAAACTGTGTATTACCTGAAACAAAAACAGAAATATTAGACACAATAATAAAAAACAATATTGCAGTTTCATTAAAAAGTGTTGCTACTCGTAAAATTGGCTAAAGTTATAGCTAAATAGTTTGTCTACAAAATTTAACCTAAAATCTTAAAAATTAAGTCATATAAAGACTGCTTGGTCGAGTAAAACAATTATAGATTATTGTCAAATCAGGTAACTGGAAATGTTTGTTTGGTTATCTTAGGTTGAGTAAGGTTAAATCAAACTATGCCTGGTTAGGTTAAGCTGTGTTACATAAGATTGCGTTGTTTATTACATAATTTTTGAATTGAGTAAGGGCAAGTTAAACTATTGGTTAAGATCAGTTATTGTTAAGTTTCAAGTTACTTGATTAAAACAAAGTGCAACAGGTTAGATAAAGCTGTGCTGATACAAATGCTTTGACTATAGACATGAAGCTCAAAATTGCGATAAACCGAACTGTAGAACGCTTTGTTATAGATGTGAGGAGTAGCAACCTGCCAAAATATATTGCCAGAGCCAGATCAATAGAACGGTGGTAAGGACGATGAAAACACAAAAAAGTTGTTGGTACAGTAGAAGCAACAGTTTATTATCCTAATAATACCCTGTTAAAGTTATCCACAAGCCACGGGTGATTGCCACAGTTACTTCGACAGAAAAATGCAGAGCAAGTGCTCTTGGATTGCCCAAAATGAAAATATCAGCAAAGTAAGCTCATGCAAGTATTGGTTTGCCTAATGTGCGGTATAAAAATCAGTGAAGTCAGAGGCTATTGTGCAGGCCCAAAAAATCCTATACAGGTCAAAGGACACGTTGGAAATAAAAATTGTAGACAAGAATCTCCGCAAATGCCATGGCAATTCCTTTTTCACAAGGCCCATTTGATTGTTAACTAAAGCAAAATCTACTCCCTACAAAAAAACAAGAAGATGGGACTACGGCATATCAAGTGCCAGTCCATAAACGCAAAGTTCGCTACAAAAAGATTGTTTGTTAAAAAAGATTATAGGTATGGTAGAAGCTAAACCCTAAATAGGAAAAAGAAGAGTCATGATGACTGACGCACTAAGTATAGGAGAAAGAAAATAAAATGAATAAAAAAGTGGAGATTCGTGAGTAATGGAGAAAAGGCACATAGAACCTGTAATAAGCGGAAAACTAATATGATGACAAAAATAATCAAGAGGGCATAGAAGCAAAAGCAGACAACCTGGACAAATTGAAACATTAAAAATCTAGATCTAACCATGACAATAAGATCTACAAACTAACTAAAATCGTGGTAGAAGCTGAGAAAGCAAACCTCATTTTGCATATAAGCAAAAAAAAAAACAAAAAAAACTCAACGCAAATTAGATCACAACTTCAACAAAATACACAATAAAATACAATAGCCAATACACAGCCATCCTCGTAGGAAGTCTAGTAAAGTGTGGTGATCCAATACCCGTAACAAAATATTTTGGGCTCTGATCAATCAGTAACAATGACATTTCAAGAATATCAAAAATACCTGACGATGTTATGAGACGACCATAAAAGCAGTACGCGTTCCTTCAGTAAGATGCTTATATGCAAAAACTCCAATGTCAAAGCGTTGTTCTGGACAACTACTAATGCAATAGATCATGATACGAATGCACTCATCTACAACGTAAAAGTCACCAAAGCCCTGAAAAGATAGAAAAAATAGCAGGCACTACTAAAGACCTCCATGGCAGCTGTAACCCTACATCATCAGAATGACAAATCAATAATGCTTGTTCCGCTAGGATTTTCCAACCCAAAGCAGCAACAAAAAAGAAAAAAAGCAAATACTAGTAAAATAAGAAAGTATAATAAGCCTGAAAAGTCTGTAACGCAACAATAAGAACTGCTTTTAAACTCAGAAGAAATATTCAAAAATACTACAAAGCAGCCAGAAATAAACAAAAAACTCAAAACTGCAATAGGCAAGACTGCTGTGTTATAGAAGTAAACAGATAAAACCCCCTACAACAAGTGCCATACCCAGAAACCTGTGATAATAAAAAAAAAACTACTTTGGCAGTTCAAAATAAGCCAAAAATATCAATATCAATGTTAGATCTAAAAGTTGTATACTGAAGACTGACAATGACAACACGCAACAACAAGATTTCGCAAAAAAGAAAACCGGAAAGTAATGCCACGTGTGTTATTCTCAAGAGCCACTTGCTGAAACCACCCCCTCACCAAATCCACACAAAAAAAGTTATATACTATAGAAGAATAAGCTAACTCGTGCTCACAAATTGACTTTACTCTCTGTTCTGTCAGTTTAGAGCAGCTACCAGCTGTACATCATCTTTAACGTAAAAACTCATCAACCCCAAAAGTTAAGATGAATGGATGACAAACACAGTTTAAGCCACTATAGCAGTCAGTCACAACCTTACATCATCAAGATAACAAATCCATAGCAAAATCATTTATAAAAATGATGCTCCATGCTTGTTCCGCTGGGATTCCGAAACCCAAAGCAGCCATAAGAAAAATAATAACTTATTGGTGGAATAAAGAAATAGTATCAGCCAGAAAAGCATCAGATCAGATCAAGAAATACTACGAAGCAACCAGAAGTAACAGCAAACATTTGTGTAACAATAGATAGTGATATCTAGAGATTGCTTCAGGTGATAACAAAGTAAGTGCTGTAGTACCCAGAACTGATAAACGCTATGTCCAAATAACTTTGGATCACCACGAATAGACAGAGCAGAATCGACTAAAGAACAAAAAAGCACCTGAACCTGATCTTCGCTTTAAAAGTAATGACAACACTGCTGGCGGAAGCATCTTCTCTGCCCGTAATGCTGGCAACATACATTACAGGTAGGCCTATAGTTTCTAGTAAATTTTGAACCATCGGCGAGATTATTAATCTATTCCGGATCAGAAAAAGATCCTAGTCGTAATACCCCACGCTGTATTCGAAACCACGATATTTGGTGTAGCAGCTAGATGCATAGACTACTGCGTCATGGTAAAAGTGGATATTTCAAACTGGTTTAACTCGTTACCATGGAGTATTATAGAAGGCAAGTTAAGTAGACAAATAACTCATACAAATCGTTGCCAGCTACCTAAAGAGCAGAAAAACTTTGTCACATGATATAAAAGAGAAAGGAAACTATCGCTCCTGTAAAATATTGTCTATAACAACGTCCTTCGGCTGTCAAAACAAAGTGCCGACTAACAGGCTCCATCAGTAGAAGTAGGTCCATTATAAGAAGTGATTCCTATAATAAAATGTATTTGCTATACCGGCCAAAAAGCCATTCAGTGCACGAGTGGAACACGATAGCACGTACTTCAACAACATCTCATGTAGAAAGGAGATAGTCGCTAAGAACTAAACCAGTATTAAACTAAACTAGGTTATATTTAAACAACACACGCGATACAAAAAATTGATAAGACTAGCTAAATAAAATAACTGCATTAAGCTACTTTAGACAATAACTCAATAGTTAAACAATACACCAGCGCCAAAGTTTAAAGTACACACGGGACTGTAAAACATATACCGGTGAGACTACGAAGCAAATGCAAGAAATGCATCGGAACTAGGAAAGCATGAAAAAGGCAACATTATACCATGCCTTATGCTTATGACACTGCAAAATAAAACTCTGCTGAAACAAAATATGCGATGAATTTGACGCAGACCCATGTCATACAAAGTGGTAGCAAACAGAATTTGCTCATTACAGCAAAGTGCCAGATCGTGGTATCACTTTTTATAACCAAGTTGGCAGAATCAAAGAAACTAGCAAAACCTAATAAAAAACTTCAAGCAAAGTATTAAATCCTGCTTTCCGTCACTAAAGTAGTAAACCAGTGCATGTGCAAAATAACATTACAATTAGCTCTTTAAAATTTAAGGTGGTGTACCACATAGTATATAATAAAGTACTTCAAAAAAAGCTACCAGTAAGACATACAATCGTATTCGAAGATGCTAGTAAATGATAAAAACATAACATTACTTCATAGTAAAATAGTAGTTTCTATTAAAAGAGTAGGTGAGAAAAGTGATGATCATATTAAAGCTCTTAGGTAGGTGGTTGTATCACGACAGTTTAAACTACTCGCTTAAAATAATGCTCTGGAGTGTCCCACCCACCCGCCCAAGTGTTCGTCATCAAGAGATTAAACAAAAGATAATAATGATATCTAACCTCGTGATGACAAACACTCGGGTTTGCGGATGAGGAACTCCAGTTCAAACTACTTCTTTGGAATCATGGTCTGGACAGTCCTATCCATCCGCCAAGTGTTCGTCATTAAGAGATTAAATATGTGTCTTCTATACCAAGTCAGAAGTTAATTTGTAAGTGATGATGATGATTTCTAACATCTTGATAACAAACAAGGGTGGGTGGATTCAGTCCAAACTACTTGCTTGGAATTATGCTCTGAACTGTCCCACTCATCCGCCTAAGTGTTCGTCATTAAGAGATTAAATATTTGTCTTCTATAACAAGTCAGAAATTATTTTGTCACAAGAGATGATAACGATAAGTAACCTCTTGATAACAAACACTTAAGTGCTCTGGAGTGGCCCACCCACTCGCCCAATTGGTCGTAATCAAGATATTAAACGTTTGTCATCTATGCCAAATCAGAGTACACTTTGTCACAAGAAAAAATGACGATATCTAACCTCTTAAAGTTGAAGCATTCCATTTCAAACTACTCACTTAGAATCATGCTCTTAATTATCTTCTAGGAATACCTGTTATTAAACAAAAGCCAAATACAGAACCTTAAAGTAAAAAAAACTAATGAACAAGACGTCGTCCACTCTGATACTAATGCATAGTTTAATAGAAATCATGGTTTTGTTATAATGCCTGTTCCTATTAATAACTGGATATAAATGTTTCTAAGAATACCTGACTGAGATCTCAAAAACAAAAATAAGGATGCACGCACATTGGCAAGGTAAACTACGATCAATATGTAATTACATTGTAACTCATAATTTACTAGATAGATCGGATAACTTTGACTACAGGTATGTTCTATTCTGATCTTGCTGTCCTAAATTACTTGATATAATCTTAAACAGAATAAATCTAATCTTTCATGACGCACGTAATCAAGCCATCCTAAAGATACTGTATCGTCTTCATGAATAATAACTACACCGATTACCGAACCTTAAATTACTTTTATTATTACGGATAATATATCTGATCATTCACGCAAAATTTATATTTTAGAAACTCTTGATCAAATCGCAATTATAAAAAATCGATAAACATTAACTATACAGAAGTTTTTAATTCATTAATTTATAGTACTTTAAATATATATATATATATATATATATATATATATATATGCATAGCTATCTTACTCGCCTCCGTACACACATAAGGCGACCTAGCCTCCACCCTAAATCTAATAGTTTTAACTGTGTATTTTTTTGCATTTAGTTATTTAAAATATTCTTTATTAGGACGCACAAAGAGGGGTAAAGAAATATAACATTAACTATATACAAAAAAATTGGTATATTAATAATAGCAATAGAACTCCAAATGCCAAAGCATCGTTTTAGGCTCCATTTGTATAAAATATATATGTGAAAATGTCGAATACGCCTCTGCCAATGTTGCCACTATCAATATATCGTATTTTGTAAATTTCTATTATTAGTAGGCATTTATTTGGTTTATTCAGGAGGTGGTTTAGTTTAGTTTTTTGTGTGAATAAGATTATAAAAATATTGAAACCGTAACACAATAATCTACAATAAATAGTTATTTTCAAAAATTATCGATTTTAGGTACGAACAGTTATTTGAAGTTGTTTTGATTTTAATTTTTTATGTGGTGTACATTACAACTATAGTATGCTACCGGTGATTAATTGTTACTACATTATAGCGTTTTTTAAGCGGTGACTTACTGCTGTGGTATTTCAACTCTCATTATTAAAAAAAATATGTTGTAAAACAATTAACCACTAAAAATAAATACTACACTGTACTGTTTGTTACCGGTTTATGAATGGATTTCCTGCCTCAGTTAAACTGATATTTATTTTATTTTAATCTATTTAATTTATTTTGTTATTATTTATTAATTAATATATTTTTAAACGTAAAAACTCTTCAGAAATCAAACCATGGAATGTTAAACAACGGTTATTAATTGATTATTACAAACATGTAGTAAACTCAAAAACAAGAGTACACTACCAAAAGAACTACTTAATTACATAAAACTTCCAACAATATACATACCAGCAGATAAAAAAATTAAATAATTTACTGATATGCTAAACAACAATCAGGATAATAAACAAAAATTCAATCTCAAAATAAATAGTAACTATATTGTTCACAACAGATGTGCTAAAATATCAAGCAGCTGTTGAAGAACCAAAAAATTATGATGTGCAATACTACACCTTTTATTTAAACCAAGAACGCAGTTTTTATGTAATGTTAAAAAACGTTTTTACTATCATTCAAACCACAAAGTAACAACAAGTTAAGCATCTATAAATTGCAATACCTTTAACACTACAAATACATATTAAAATCAGTTAACAAAACAAAAGTCATGCCTCAATGTGCTAACTGCCTTCAACTAGGACGTACCAAAAATTACTGCATTCATGATCAGAGTCGACAAGAAAGTGCAGCAAATATAATTTCCAGCGCTGAGACCTAGAACTTGGCTAGCCCAAAGCAACTACACACTGGCCATGTGACATAAAAAACAAATGTCTTTTTTTGTATACAAAAGTTGTCCCTTAAATTATCTGCAAGTTAAAAAAAATTTAATATCTTTTTAGACTATTTCCCTGTCCTAATCTACTTAAGCTCACACAAACACCATAAACAAAATCCAGATTTTTTAACTAATAAAATAACTGGAACCAGTTTTAAAACATATTAGAAAAAGAAATACACCCAAATGTCTTGCTTAAAACAACATTTAAGCATTAAGCAGTTTTGGAACCCACAAACACTACAAACAAGCTACAAAATGATTTAAAAGTAACTAAAAAAGCAATACTAATATTTAGAAGAATATGGAAGTCTACTAGAAATCCACAAAACAAAACTAAATACGACAACCCGCTAAAAGCCTACTCTTAGAAAAAAAAACTAAAAAATCAAAATTTACAACAAAAAACTACCACTAATACAAGCAGACAAAAAGCAGTCATCAGTTTTGGAATACCTTTATCAATGACATTGTTTATTAACGCTATCATACCATGTGAGTCAAACACGTGATTAAAACATGGCTATGATCTCCATATTTTTATGAAAAAAGTTACAGCAATTAGAATTAGTTTCCAAAAAAATATGCAAAAAGCACTCACACATATTTTCAAAGCTATACTACTTAGATCTGAACATTTTCAATCTCAATGAAAAGTGACACAAATCATTCTGATAAACCTGTGACAGAAAGATTTTTCTGTTGCTTAATAAGTTTATTTAAAATGTATCTTTGAAAATATGTTTCAGAAAAGACTGAAATTAAAAGCATTTCATCTAATTCTAAATTACCTATTTGGTTTTTTAAACTAACACACAACTACAGATCAGGTTTACAGAGTAATAAAGCAAATTAACAACACTTAAAAAAAAAAGAAATATTGTTTGGCTGTTTTTCTGGACAACACCCAAGCCTTTGATAAAAGTCTTACACCGGAGATTTTTAAGCAAATTGAAAACGCAATTACCCATTACACATTTCATGTATTATAATCATACCTAACCAAAACATTTTTATGGTTAAACATCAAGATAATGTAATTAACTTACACCTCATCAAATCAGCGGTACCACAGGAAGGTATTCTTGGACCGGTGCTATATCTACTTTTTACAGAAAACCTTCAAGAGTTACGTTTGTCATTCTAACAGTTAGTAAAATTCCAAGTTTTGTCTCTGAGAAACTTCTGACTTTTTTTTTAAACATCCAAAAATAGCTTAAAACCTTGTAAATTAAGGCCAATCAAAGTAAATTTCAGCATGTCACTGTCACTCTCTGACAAACAATTATTACAATCTACTATTGTAAAGTACCTTGAAATAAATTTTAAAACCTGTATGGGACAACTGTTTCTAACTATGGGACAGTAAGTTTTTAACATTCTAAAGCTGAAGATATATCAATTACAAACAGTTCAATAATTATCACCAATAAATCTCTATACAAAAATCTGAACATCTCTAATGTTCTACAAGACTCCAAGAACGCTAGTAGCAAATACTTATCTTAGTTTAAACATCATACCAACACGTACGCTGTCAACCTTCTTTAACATGTCACTACTAGCAATCAAAAAAAAACTTTACAGCTTCTTGTAAAAAAAAATACTGCGTTTTTTGTGTTCAAGTGTTAATCAGTTGAAACTAAACTTGAAGATGATACTATAAATTTTATTTTGCAATAGTATATTATTGTTATAGCTAGTTAGATAACATAAAAAACCTCTTTTGTACCATAATTTTAATTATGTAAATATGGGATAGTTATATTTATCTCCGTAATTAATGATCTAACAATTTATTCAAATTGATAAAAAAATAATGATAACTTTAATTAAGAGGGAAGAATAGTTGTGCTATTTTAAGGCTTCACAGAATCAAATTCAGCAAGAAAACGCATAAATATAATTGAATAAAATGTTCACACATTGTAGAAGAAAGTCCACTCTGTGTCATTAAATTTGTAAAAATTTGATGCAATAAGTCGTTTCTCACAATTAATTTTTTAAAAGTGGCGATTTTAATTAGTTCTTTATTAATTTTTTACTTGTTAATTATAACTTCAAATCTTTAAACAAAAACATAAAAACATAGAATATTGTATGTAGTTTAACATATAAAAGAGTGATGGTTAAAATCTTATCGTTTGGATATTGAGTTGATTGGCGTTTTGTCCCATAAAAATCAATTTTAATTTAAAAACGGCGCTGTACATGTCAATATTTTTCTAGAGAATAAAGTTTGCCGATATTTTTGTAGATGTGGTAGGATTTAATATTTTTCCATAACAATACTACTAGTAGCACCCCCACAGGACAGTGCGACTAAACCTGGCAATTCTCTAGCGTTAAACTGAAAAAAAAATATTTTTATTTAACATGCAAATAATGTCAAGTTTACTAAACAAGACTAAAATTAGATTTTTTTTTAAATTTCAAAACTAATATAAACAATATTATTGTTATTTAATTTATTTAAAAAAATATATTTAAAAATAATTATTTTTTTTATTGCACATTTTAAAAACTTATTATTAAAGAAATATTAAATAATATTATATCTGCGATTTTATAATATTTTTAAAATCCATTCTACATAGCACAATACCTCGATAGAATAATTTAAAAAATATTTATAATATATTATAAAAAAATGTTATTTATTTGTTTCATTGGACTTAAAGTTGAGTAATATTTTCTGTTTTATTTTTACTTATTTTCTATACAAAACTAATAAACAACGTGAACCGTTTAGATATATTAAAAGTATATAATTATTTTTATAAATTGTATTTGCTATGTTGCCAATTGTAAGAGGCGTATTAGAACGTTTACTTATGAGGAGGCCTATTCTACTGGCCCGCAACAAAATATGTATATCAGTATAAAAGCATAGCGCCACGTAGTGTTGACTTTAATGTACTACAATGTATAACTGTATATGTGTATGAGTCGAAATGGTCACCGAACAAAATTTTGTAGAATGACTTCTAGTAAAGTATTATGTTGAAATAAATTGATATACACACCAAAACGTATTTGCCTCCAGTTTTTCGTACCTGCCTCCGTTCTGGAGGCCAGTACTATCAGCGTGTATATATTTTGGAGGAGTATTAGTTGTTTTACATCTATATATATATATATATATATATATATATATATATATATATATATATAAATAGTAATAGTAACAAGTATCAACAGCAGAGTAGTTTATGCATACTATCCAAATTAATTACTTTATAAATCCAAGGTGAACACTAAGAAACCAACGACTCTTCATTACATCTACAAGACTATTAGTTGAACCATCAATTTCTTATTTTATTTAACTGTAAATGAGAAACGTGAAAAATTTAATTAAAATCAATAAAACTATTGGCTAAACTGGCTTTTCCACTTCAATACTCACTACTGATAGTGAAAATATCAATGGAATTCTCCTATCGCATAGAATAAACAATCCAATAATCAATACACCCAAATAAACACGTCATAATTAAAAAATATTTATTTTATAGCCATAAAAAATCGCATCATATCGTTATCGCTTTTAATTTTTTTACTATTTATAAAACAATTACAATATTTACATTTCACGAGGCTCACTTAATATTAGCTTGCTTCAAGGTCGCAACGATTAATACGTTTTTATATAACCACTTTTATTATTTATTCATGTTACATATAAAAAATAGTATAGAGATTCTCTCATTTTGCGTAGAAGGACGTGTTGAATGTAAATGGAAATTAAATGTGAATATTCAAGATTATTGATAAGAAGAGGTGGGTGCGTGTTAATGTTAAAGCACTCGAGTTGTATTTGTAGATACATTATTATTATTATTAATCATGATGTTTACAGTTTTGTATGAATTGTGTGCGTGTGTTTAATATGTTTAATTGCATATTGTCGGTATTATGTTTCACCGATAGCAAATGCACTTTTTGATCTATTGTTGTATGCAAATGTGACGTTTAATGAATGTGTTTTTTGTTAGGTAATATACTAGCTTTAGTTACGAAATTATGATAACGTTTAGCTATACATATTACTGTTAGAATAGAACATCAAGAATTGTACTTGAATAATAATTTGATAAGATTTATTACGAAAGCATTAGTTCATCTTCATAACGAACCATTTACAGTTGCGTGCCAAAAATTAATGTTACCGCTAATGTTCTAAATGTAAAAATGAATGAATTTAATTCTTCTAATAGCGCGTTCAGACATGAATAAAATCGGGTTGTCATGCTAGTACTGGGCTCACTATATCTTAGCATGGTAATTTGCTAGAACGCTAGTCCACTGAAAACTACGCACTGCTTTAAGAAATAATCTCAAGTGCTGTCAAAAAGTCACCCACAATTGGAGTTCGCTATATCACCAATAGTTTTAAGAGGCGGTCTTTCAATTATCGTTTAAATTAAGATCGAATTTAAATTCAAATTAATTCATTATTATTATACCTCAAAGCCAAAGGCGTTCGTTTCCAGCCAACTAGTCTAGAAGGGTAATTAAAAAAAAAGAAAAAAGACCTTTCTAACGTTTTAAAACGTTGGAAAAATTTACCGGTTATGTTATTTGTTTAGAGTATAGAATATCTCAAAGCCGCCCTGTCGCTTACCACTCCCGGGAGCCTATTCCAACTTGGGCAAAGAATGACTTTGTGCCTTTACAACCGTAACCGACTATATATATGCAACCATGAGCTGATTTGCAAAGGTAGCAATGTTAAATCAACTTAGTTGAATCATCATCAGCCCCCTTTCACGCCACTGCAGGTAATGCGCCTCTTCTCTGCCTGTAATGCTGGCAACTTGCATTACAGGTAGAACTACAGTTTTAAGTGGATTGCGTTTATTAATCTACTCCGGACCAGAGTAGGATCTTAGTCATAAAACCCCACGCTGACAAGGCGGGTTGAGAAGTGAGAGAGCATATAAACTTTTAAAATAATTTTCGTTGTGAGATTCGAACCTAAATTATTGCGCCACGCTGCCCCAAACAACAAACGATAATAGCAAGCAAAAAGTTACCTTAAATTTGTTTTCAAACATCTGTCCAAGCCAGTGGCGTAGCTAAGATTGTTGGGCCCCACCGCAAAATAAACCGGAGAAAGTTTAGTGAAAAAGAATACAAATTTTTGTAATTTTTTTATTAACTGCAGAAAAAATAACAAAATCCGGTCAAAAAATGGTAAAAGATTAAAAAAAAAAAAACTAAAATCTATACATAAAATGTCAAAAATAGCAACATCCAGTCCTTGAAACATCAAATTATTGTTAGAAAACACCAAAACCTGGCTATAAACTGATGAAAATTTCTTGTTAAAAAAATATCAAAAATAGCCAAATCCGGCCTTTAAACATCAAAATACTGTTAGATAGACAAAATCCCGCTATAAACCGATAGTTAATATCTTTTCACAAAAAGTCAAAAATCGCAAAATCCGGATATAAAATATTGTCACAAGAAAACAAAACTATATTTATAAAAAGTCAAACATGACAAAATCCGGCCATAAAATTTTATAAATCCCAAAATTAGCAATAAAATACTAAAATATTATCAAAAACGTTCAAAATCTGGTAATAACAGTCAAAAAATGCAAAAATCTATTCATAAAATATCAAAAATAGCTAAATCCGGCCATTAAGTATAAAAAAATTGTCAGAAAGTACCAAAATTCACCATAAATAATTGAAACTGCCAGACATAAACTGTTAAAAAAGTGTATTTTTTATATAAAATCTCTAAAATATCAAAATCCAGCTATAAAATATCAAAAGTATTGCTAGAAAAAAACCAAATCCGGCCATCAAATATCAACATATTTTTGAAAACAAGCGATCCCGGCCATAAAACATAAAAATATTGTCAGAAAACACCAAAATCCGGCCATAAACTGTTAAAAAATGGAAAATTATTTTTATGGAAAGTCAAAAATAGCAAAATCCGGCCATAAAGTATGAAAATATGATCAGAATACACCAAAAATGAGTTATTAACTGTTAAAAAGTGCTAAATTTTAATAAAACAAAGTCAAAAAGAGTCAAATCTAGTCATAAAACAATAAAATATTTTCACATATAAACAAGATTCAGCAAGTTGACCTCAGTGGTGCAATGGCTGAGAGACTAGATACGGTACTGGAGGTCCTAGGTTCAAATCCCGGTATGGATATTTGTTCTGTTACAAAAATTTGCAAAAATTTACATTAAATTACATAGTTGTGACAAAATGATTGTAACGCTCAAAGTAAAAAAAAAACATCAAAAACGGTTAAAAAGTCCAAAATTTTAATAATTAATTGTCAAAAAATGAAATTTCAAATTATTGTTAAGTACAATTTGGCCACAATCTGTTAAAAAATGATTTTTTTTTATAAAACCTCAACTCAGCTATAAAATATCAGAAAGATTCAAAATCCGGTCATAAACTGTCAAAAGGTGTAAAATTCTCTTCTAAGAATGTCAAAAATAGCAAAATGCGGCCCATGTTCTGAAATAGATGCCGCATTGCAAACCCTTGCTTCCGGATAACTACGTCAGTGGTCCAAGCCATACCAAGTTGACAACATAAGCAAATCCACCGCAGTCATAGCACCTGTCCAGTTTGACAAAGTCACTTTCAACAGGGGACTAACAAGTACCGCAGAAGAAGCTGCGATGCCACCGACCAAAAAAAGTAACTAGATACCTAGCTCACCTCACAAGACCGAGGAAGCATTGACGACGACCGTTTTACCGAAAATACCTCAGACATGACGGAGCATCTCAACTTCCTCGTAGGTCAGATTAAGAGAGATATAGATATACATAGATACTCCGCAAGTTACAAACAGTTTGACGAGTTCTTGAAACAAACATCGAACCTAATGGCAATGTTCGCAGAACCCGACTACATCTAAAAGCCACAAGCGACACAACAAGCCTGCACATACCTAAACAACACACAATCAAGTGACATTCTCAAAACAATTACCAAAGAAACCAAAGAAGTCCAGAGGTTCGATTCTGATCTTGGCGAATTTGTCATCTGTGAACATGTAATAAAAATTACGTCTTTTCAGTAAAATCTAAGTAGCATTTGGTCTCATTTCACTGTCATTTGCAGAAGTCACCGATGACAAAAATCACAGCAATCTGAATCATACCCCTAAATTATAGACCAGAATTACAACTACTCAGGTGACCTACGCCACAGAGTGCGCCAAAGAAGAGTGCCGCAAAGAAGAAATACTTCAGCTCTATACCACCCACAGTTACAAACACCGGTGACCATATCGAACAAGACAAATCTGAACGTAACAACTGTATAAAAACCATCTCATGGTCATTGAGACATACGCCGATTTCTTTGCACCCCGCAAGTATTAGAAGAACCTTGGATACGAATTATACCGTCCCACTTATTATCCAACCTCCACGGAGAAAGTTCCACCAAAATACTCTGTAGCTGTACCCAAGCAAGCACTAAACGTAAAATACACAAGCTCATACACAAATCACCTACACAGTCAACCACGACGACGAAGGCACATGATACTCTGGAATCAAAATACCAGATTTGCAAAAAAAATCACAACATCCTGCACCTGGTCAACGAACACACCAAGAAGAATAAATCAGCCTACACTGATAAACATCCTAAGTATGTCCCGTAAAACAGGTGACCTTATCTGCACCACTTAGCTGCAGCTTCCAATAACAAACACCATACCTAGTGCCCTCGACCATCAGCAGTAATATGCTCTGGATACTCCAAGGCTACTACTAACCCATAACTCTGCGCTTGCGCACCCCGCCAGAGCCTACAACAAAATCGATAATATGGAAACATAATCCTCAAAACAATCTCCAAACTCTCCTATGCCAAGAACCTTCAATGAAACCATTCCTCAAGAGCACACACGGCTGCCCCCATGACACCTCCGGAGGCCAATGGCGTGACACATACAAAAATAATTTCTTTCTACGGCAATGTACTACCGCCATATAACGCTAGTAGACTCGTCAAGCTACCACAAAACGTACACCAGTACCTTAAACCACCCAATAAATTAATCGGCCACGTCAATTATCCAAAAAAACTGACAAAACTCATCTCCAAGTTAATCCAAAACATAATATCTATCAAACCATCTACAAACTACCTCCATAAGACACCAAGTCTCTGTATCATTGAGATGCTAAAACGACCAAACCCTTGATTCAAGGTCATCTATCACTTACTACAACGATCAAACAACACCTACGCTAAAAAGTACCCAAAAACCACCACATAAAACTTAGCATTGAGTAAAGAAATATTAACATCAGCAGACATATGTGAGCAATCATTTTTATGTTCGCTGAATAACTGGCTATAGTTGCTTCAAAATCAAATGTACTCAAATGTTCAAAAGTCACTACAAAAACATTTTTCTATATAAAACACGACAACCAATAAAAAATATTTATATAAAAAAATCGTATGCCAACCTTTTTGTAACACCCTGTATAATAAAATCCCTGTCCACATTGATTAAAAACAAAAAAAAGTAACGAGTTCAATATAAACCGACAACTCAATTAAAAGCAAAATTATTCAAAATTGCGATGTTGTATTATTCTATAATCTAATCCACATATATCTTGTCTCAATTCATCCGCAAACGTAGGTTAGATAAGGTCAATATAATATAATAAACAGTTTATTCATATTGCAATAATATAAATCGTTCGTATTTATGTGTGACACACCCTGTATAATTTTTTTAAGGTATTTTTACATAAAATATTTATCTACGTTCGATTAGTGATTTATAATGATACGTTTCAGCTATGATTAATGTACGATTGACTGACAATAGCACTTGTCAAAGCAACACCCATTTAATCTCGAATGAAGATAAAAACATGATTTAAGGTGTAACCAATTATGCACGATTCAAAAGCGGCATTTTAGTTGCATTAAATCCGTAATCTGATAACAAGTTTACATTTAAACGATTGTAATTATAAATGGATACAAAAGCCGTGTCGAAAATTATCTACGGAAGTTGGCGACCATTCCGAAAATTAGAATTTGCGGTTTTCATTTAAAATGTGCAATAGTAGTACTAATGGGGCAGGCATTTAGTTTCAGAAAGTTTATTAAATGGCGCGGAGTTGTAAGTTAGTTGGTAGTATTGTTAAGTTGGTGGAATTCAAGCGAGGTAGGTATTTATTGATTGTCCGCGATGTCCAGCAGCCAGCAGCATAGACCGAGATCATGGCTCTCTAAGGGTGAGAGAAAACTTGCCCCGATGCGTGGGAAAAGGAGAGTTGAATAGCGACGCCTCTTCAACTAACGAGGATAGCAATAGACTGCTAGATACGTCCGGACTCCAGTATTGAGTGTTTGGCTTAGAGACTCCTCTACAGAATCAATTCAACTTCTGGCAACACTATAATATATATTTAGTTAAAACTTGTACATTTCTCTCTCACACTATTCGATCCGCATCGTGTAGTAAAAAGAACGTGATTACCTAAGTTCATATCACCATTACATGCGGTATTAACTTCACCTATTCCCAACTTAAATAATTGGGGAGACGTTTGCATGCAGAACTAATGTACTATCACTTTACTTGGATTTCTCTCTGAATTATTTAAAGCATTGCAAATCAATGGCGTGAATTGTTCTACATGAAATATTTACCCAGTTTTACAACAATCAATAAATATATATTTAATCAAATCGTTCCTAACTTTGACATAAAAAACTCATTTCATCATAAATTTTAAATAAAGTTTTAAATAATTCTCAGAGAAACGCACGCGTAAAAGCAAATTTATGATATTATCAAACAACTTTTGGAAACAAATAATAAAGTGGAAACAAATATTAGCTACGTCTGTAGAATTACTTATCTAGTCCGTGCATAATTATGTTTGCTAATATATGAAAGCAACTGTATACTCACAAAAAAACAAGTTCATGGAATATGTATATTTGATTGACATGATTATCTTGATTATGAATGAGTATTAAGCCTTATCAATGTAGAAAAAATTTATAACCACAAAATTTAGCTTAAAAGGTTCATAAATAAAACATTTTATTGTAGAGAAACCTATAAATAATTAATGATTGTTTCTGTAGATAGGTCAAATCAGTCGCAAATTTGCTACTTCAATAAAAACTAAAATAACAGATTTTTGATAGTTTATCATGATTACAAATTTCATGGCGCAGAACTCATAATATGCTAACTGCGCAGCTTCCCCTTCCCATTTTATAGTCATGAGTCAATATTTGTGTTTAAGTTCTGTACCGTAAATAATTGTAAACAATGCATCAAGACAAATAGTATAATACTAACTAATCCTGAGAAAATGACGACTCATCGTTGGAGAATATTACAAAAAAATTGTTCGAGCAAACTTTAATTCCATTCCAGATCAAAATGATCAAGTTTCTTAATGAAAAATAATGAAATTGTACAAATTAATTGTCGACAATAGCGTAGTATTCAAAACCACTCTGCATTTTGATTTTAATTACCATTTCATATCACAGACATGTAAAACTTTAAATTTAAAAAAAGTTAAAAGTTAGACAGTAAATAACATTTATTTCTCATAGAGTTTCCCGTTCATATCTAAATTGTTTTGAAACTGCTTCACTATTTCGAATTGATAAAAACATAGATTAATTAATTAATGCCAGAAGTTCGCTCCTCTCACTACGAAGTTGAACTTTTGAAACACCGCTGCCAGCAATATTTGTGTTAAATTTATGTTGAGGTTTCGCGAGCATCAGAATTCCACAAAGTTGCTCTAAGTAGTTTTATGTAAATAAAATTGAACGTGGCAATGCTATTATCTTCAATATTTAATAGTTGCTTTTTAAAATATGATTTGTTTTTAATAAGCCAATAGAAACTTTCCATCGATACTTAATAAGACCAAATTAATTATATAAAAAATAAGCTTATTACTTGCAACTTTTAAATATAGAAAACTTTTAATGGAGATGTTTTGATTAAATAATACACTTGAATTTATCATCATTCATTCATTTGGCTTTAAATAGTCGGCTCGTTTCATATTCATACCTACGTCATTCTTCACACCATGTATAATGCAACATAAATTAAATTAAACTAATTATTAATTTAATGACGCTATTTCCATTAAAACATTTAAATGCACTTTAACAGAAATTGAACCAGCAAAGATCGAATTTCAGATCCACAGCTTACCACTGCGTCCTTATGATTTACGCCTATGGTGTTAAAGAGTGGGAAAGCTCACGCGCACAACGTGACGTCATGTTAGGTGCAATAATTTATAAATACTAAGTATTTTCAAATATTAATGCACACAGCCTCTTAAAACCAAGCAAAATCTAAATATGACCAATAGAAATATAATAAAAATAGTTTTCACTGAATCATCAAAATGAAGTTTATTCGTGATTAAACGCATTGTGCGTGGACAGTAGAGGCCCTAGCTCGGCTAACAAAAACGCGGAAGGTCTATAATGAGATGGGGCAAGATCTTAAAAGACTTATAACCCAAACGGAACCAATACAGTAATAAAGAAAAAGAGAAGAAGTAGATGTTTACGATATAATAAATTTCTAGGAAACATAGTTTCGGGTAACCTTTTATTTTGATCTACATAGCATCAGAGAGTTTGCTTACCATGCTAGCAGTCCAGAGTTAGTTCCCCAACATGACTAAATAAAAACAGGAGTTAAGTAAAAATGTGCTCTATATCCACCATGATAATTCAGAAGTTGCCTAACAAGCCGTTATCTACATCAATTTCGCTAAACGTGTGGACTAGAATCATCGGTAACTTCTTAATAAGACCAAATATGGTTTTTGCAGCATATTTTAGCCAAACTGTCCGTATGCAGTTGAATGTTATTTATTCAAATTGTTGGATAGGTCGAACAAGCGCACAACTTTAGCCTACTCGGTCCCCAGACAATTTGAATCAACTGAATTTTTTCTCTGGTTCCACCTGAAATCTTTGATTTACCTAACCTACACGCAATAATATAAACTCGATATCAACAAAGATTTTCGCTAAACGTGTGGACTGAAATCATCGGTGACTTCTTAATTGAAACAAACATTTTACCGGGAATGCTAATTGGTAACACATTTTCCCGAAGGAGAGCTGCCAATACTGCTAAAAGTTGATAAAACGACGCAACAGCACAAAATGTACGTATTTGGATACTGATTATCCAAATTGTTAGCTAGATATTGAACTTAGATCACTTCATTATTTTTTCTCAAAAACACCTGAAATCTATATTTCTCACTTATTTTGGAACACCCTGTATACGCGTTTAGAGCGGACGTGTGGCTAGTAAATTTTTCGCACTTAATCAGCTGTACGTAGTCATGCCTATAGATATTATAAGCTCATAAAGATGGTTGTTAGACTCCACGGCAGCCAATCCATAGAACTGGGCAAGTAGGCTCAAAACATTTTGTTTCGGTACCATGAGTTAATGACCGCTCAAAGGTAATACTATTCCCAGAATTGATGTGCAGTAGTGGAACCCGCAAAGGCTGATAATGGCAACTTATCAGATGTTGCTTAAATATGTAGCTACCATAAGTACTGCGTTGCAAGAAGTGTTTGTCATAAGCACTCACCACAAAATAAGGTTAGCGGGGGACTGGGGGTCGTAGAACTAGGAATAGATTCTGCCTAATCCCAATATTTTAACCGCTTAGATGGGCATGATACAAGGTACAAATAAAGCAAGTTAACTGAGCAATTAGGATCAGTTCAAACGTGACGTATGTCGACATGGGTACTGAGAGAGAACAAGAGCCCCACCGAGTAAGCCACCCGATGCATTTTCGTTTGGTCTCTTAGTAGCCGTGTTATTACTTGGTAGATAGTGAAGTGAGTTTCTAGTTCATGATCTTGGAGGCATACTCAGAAAATAGGGGAAATATGCTTTGGTATGGCGTACCGTCTCCCAAGCCGGTATAGCTTGTTGCAATCAATAGGCAGCCATTGCTGAACAACTTCAATCAAAATAAGAGACATATGCGAGTTCTGTACGTTTGAAGCGCTTTAAATACCCGCCCTAGACAAGAATTGATCGCAGCCATCGCAGGCTAACTTGGGATGTAATATGAAACAGTAGACCAAGTAACCGACACTACGTCGCCAGTAGCGGTAATAAATAGGGGGGAGAGGAGACTTTGATTCTAGAAAAACTGTTTTGAGACAATTAAAGTACTCTATACTAAACTCAAGCTGTACGTATAAAGTTCCTTAGCAGATCTTCAATAGCACACAACAAAAAAAAAACGTGCTTTTTATCGTTGTAAGAAAGAAAGCCAGTCTAAATTATTGTGTTGCCAGCAGAAATTCAGAAGAACATCGCACCTACAGATGCACATCACCATACATTTTTTTAAACTGCACTAATTGCACGTCTAACTCCCAAACACTTCCACAAGATCAATTACTTAGCAACCCAAATTAACAACCAAACCAAAATAAACGTTACAGATAATGAACATCTTCGCCCCAGATCACAACAAATTCTATGACCACTATCTTCTGACAAGTGTAAGAAACCAACTTCAACAAGCGGAACCCAGAAATATCCTATCTGAGGTCTAAGACTCTGACCACCAACAGTTGGATAAAATGGAAGGTGGCTTCTTAAGCCATTGCATTACATCAACTCAGCAACTAAATTTGAACCGGTTAGCAGTTTGATATCAGAACTTCAACATTTACTTTTCCAGTTGCGCGCAAATTCTTTATTTATCGTTTAAGCAGTCCGTAGCAATCAAAGAGATAGACAGTATACAAATTTATTGACGGATGCCAACTGCTGGGTTTTTAGAAATTATGAGGAATATACAGAACCACCCAAAAAGTCAAATGTCGCAAATAATTCTCAGAAGTACGTTAAGCAGTTTTGACCTAAACCTTTTTAAACAACTTTGGAACAACCCCAGCAAGAGTTCGTGATATAATACAAGATCACATGCCACAATGTTCTTTAAAAAGTAAAACTTCGGATGCCATGTACATCCTAGACCTAATAATGCAGTCAAATAAGCGGCATTATATCCCACAACAGTCCATATTGAGTTCAATTCAAGACGTGGCTATAGAATAGATTCTGACGGATGTGTATTTACGCTGAGAAATTGTTAATGGCTGTTTCTTATTTATGTATGACAAATCGCAATTATCGACAGTAAGTACCTGCAAGTAAATTAATCTTAAGCATATAAAGCAGCCACCAGAATAGCACCAAACTACTCATCCGCACCTTCCAACGGTTCGAGCGCAAGATTAGAACTTCAAAGTTGTGCACTTTCTTTTTATGACTATAACTCTTATATGTACAAAAAGAATAAAATTATTTATTAAATGTTATGACACGATCTGTCACTTTTTGACGGCCCGGTGCGTAATGTGCACTTTTCGCAAGCAATACCGGAGAATGGCTCAGTTGGGTGAAGAGCCTAACTCGAATCTCGACGCGTAATTTGTCGAAGGTTCGAGCCCCAACTCCAGCAAAAAAAATTAAGAAATGATAGCATTTATTAATTCATGACGTTATTCTAATATATGATTAATGACCATTCTCTCAATTAACGAGTGCGATAGTATATATTTCTGTGTTTTCTGGTAAATATTCAAAGGCGATACAAATATGCGTCCGTAGCAATTTACCGTTGCATAATGGACATATTACAGTAAAAAGTAAAAAAAAAATGTTTTGTTGATGACAATTAGATTAAAAACGTTTTCTTTCTAGAGCCGGCCCTGTTTATGTCACGCCGTATATAATCTATATGTATCATTTTATTACAAACGCACATCATAAAAGTAAAATTATGTGGATTAAAATTAAAATGTATATAAAACCGTGAACGTTTATATTAAACAGTTTGCCACTTTAATCTTAAGTGGGTATTGTCCAGCAACGGCTTTATTGCACCTTTTAAAACGCGATTTTATCGTTCCCCCATTGATGTTTATTATGTTTTAAAGCCGTAAAATTTTTGTGAGCTTATATTACAACATATTTGTGTTAAAGCGGCAGCTAAAACTAATTGGTAAAATGCATGCTGAAGCCCTTTCGCCGCATACACTACTAGTTTTTCTTTCTTTTTGTTGCGCCTCACTTCATCCCACAACAAAAAGAAACTATATATCACTTGTTATGTAATATTATTTATTAGGCAGCAATAAACCGATCATTCTGATGACAAAGAAGGCAATTTATCGACAAAACTGTAAAATTGTAAACAATAATTATTAATTAAGACAACAAAACTTAAAAAATGTGTGCTGGACTTTTTACCGCTTTGATCGTTGGGTTTGAGCTGTATAAATTATTTAATTACAACTAATCAAATTTAAAGTCTGGAACTAAACGTACACATTTTCAGATTGTTTTACTTTTTCCATAAAAAATCATGATTCACATTATTTGTTCGTAACGTTAAGTCTTTGTATAATACTGTTTGACAATTAGCATACATTATTCCTTTCAAATCAGCTTAGTTAGGTAGTAATGCAAATACTCTTATTACAAAAAAATATAGAAAGCATGGTTTTATTACCTGTTGAATGTATGTAAATAAATCATTAAAAAATTCTTATCCAATTAAAAATATGCGCATATCCGGGGTTGAATTATTATTAAATTCACCCCACAATCATTTCCATGTTATAACATCGATTATTGTATTTGCTATTCCACCCTTCGAAGTATTAACGCTCCAATACGCACCCGCTATTATAACAACTATCGTTTCCGAAGCTTTTTAAACGTGTTGCTCTATTTTTAATTCTATATAGTCAATAGTCAGCCACCTGCAATTTCCTCGACATTAAAAACCTCATTGCGGAGTATCGTTAATACGTACAAAATGAAGCTAGAGAAAACTTCTCTAGAAAACTAACAAGGGTTAAAATATAAATTGGTAAGCAAAATAGCAGAAAGGAACCGGCAATTGAATTAAAAATCGGTAGATAAAGAGCAGAGACCTGACGATACAATAAGGGTGAAAACAACAAACCTCAGGGATTGAAAGAATGCACAAAAACATGTATAAGATAAAAAAGGAACTACAAATCAGAAATGTTAATAGAGTGAGATGCATTTTTAAGTCGAATTAATGTAATAAAGAGTACATCATAACAGTGATGCAATGCGTGCTAAAAGAACACCTTAGACCATATACACTTATAGTCGTGCCGTGTACTATTTTCCGCTCGTCGCATTTTGAAGCCAACATAATAACGTTTTATACTCACAACTGACGTCACGCGTCATTTGTGCGCATATGCTCTACAAGTAGTTAAATTATTTAAGCAATACCATGCGACAAGTGACATATACAAGATTTATAGACATTTTCGTAAACACCAACTTTTTCGCCCACAACTGACGTCACTTTGCTAGGTCGGCAAAAGGCGTGTCTATAAGTATATATGGTCAAAAGATATAACACTCAGAATAAATAAGCAAAAAATGCAAAACTAGCCAACAAACAAAACAAAAAGAAAAAAACAGGAAAACACGAAAATAATAAAATATAAAATAAAGAAGAAATCATACGCGGATATTGTGAGCGCAATACAATCAAAGATTAAAATTACAAAAACTAGAAGTACATGTTAAAAACATATCCTAAACAAAAGAGGTAAGTGTAAGAATAAGTGTGGAAGAGGACGATATTAAATTAAATTGAGAAAAGATTTAATTAATAATTGCATCGCATTAGATGATCATAGAAGAGAACCTTGGAGATTAAGCTAATGATACCTTTACCGAGAAATACATAATTGAACTAATGGCACAAAATAAACAGAACTAGAACTGAATCTAGAACTATATCACAAATTACACATATTGTTCAGTGAATGAACCTTAGACCATATACACTTATAGACGCTCTGTGTGCTATTTCCCGCTTGTCGCATAGCGAGCCAACATAACATTCTATGCCCACAACTGACGTCACGCACTAATTGTGGACATGTGTCTCATGAGTAGTTAAGTTGGTTTTACAATTTTTGGTAAACATTAATAAACACAATAAAATATGTAATATTATATATAAATTTTAACTTTAACTATCAATAGCTAAAAGTAAATTTCTTTTACAATTGTTAATTCAATCACAAAATTCAATTTTGTGTAAAATAAATAATAGTTTATTGAATAATTTAGCAACGTCTGCACCAAGCATACACTAAGTCAAAGATTTATTGGCAGTTGGTAGATAAAGAGAGCAAAAATGTATTTAGAAACACGTCAAGCATTTTGCTACGTACGCGTTTTTGTCCACAACTGACGGCTTCACCGCGTTAGCAAAAAGCGTGTCTATAAGTGTATATGGTCTAAGGAATGAACACTAAGAAGAAAAAAAATCAAAATCTGGATCCACAAACCAGATTTAAACAGAAGAACAAAAATGTCAAGAGTGCGCTGAACGCGTGCCCGGCGTACTTATTCTGAAGAAAGGCTTTGGCTAATTCCAGAATAAGCACTAAAACGCCAAGTAGTATTAGGGTTTTAGTGGATAAAAGCCGCACACACAAGCTGTATTAAAGATAAATTTTAAAACGCCAAGATCTACAACAGCAAAATTTTCTCCATGTTTGCCAAAAAAACACATTTCAGTGTAACGTGTATCACGTAGACCACAAAACATACATGTAATAGTTGTTCATGTTAAAGTAAGAACGACAAGATGTGATAATACCACCACAGCAAACCAACCAAATGAATAAACAATAGATACCTTGGAACAGGCAAAAGAACTATGTGTAATACCAAATACCAAAAGAGAACCGGGGCTAGAATCTACGAAAAAAAAAGCAAACTTCGCTCCCTTTGGACAGATATGCCACAACTTTTCTGTCATATACAGTTGGAAGGAAAATTTATTAAACCAACAAGACTGGAAAAGAAATAACCCGCATCGGACTTGAGACAAAATACAAAAACCCGACTCTACTAGGCAGCACGGTCTTTTAAAGATTTTCCTACGCAAAAAAGACAATCTAGTAGAGCAGTTTTCGGAATTTTCCAGAAATATGACACACTTTTTTAGTATAAATTTGATCTTCTGAAAGAAGTTTCCAAACAAAGATTTTATTATATAGCGTAATTAATCCGTTCGGCGTTCTAGTTATTTATAATTATATGAAAGTGAAAACGCCAATACAAATAATTCAACAAATGCAGCCACCTGGTGTCTTTTATTTAAGTTATCAAGCCCAACGTTGAGCGTCAACTCTCTGAAACGTACTACCAATTGCATAGATGCACCACCCAAGCTGGAGGCTCCGGCTAACTATCGGCAAGGCCTGCATCAAACAAGATAAACTTAATTACTTAAATAAAGAAGTAAAAATAACACCAATTAATAAAAACAAATCCTACAAATTATACTCTGAACTAGCTCTTGTGCAACTCTCAAGTCACCAAACCAAAGCAATGAGACTGCTACCGGTCCTAATTTCACAATCGATCCGTCCTAATATCACAATAATCACAAAAAATGCCAATCTGATAACAAACTCATTTCTACACCTACAAAATCCACTTATGTCGATCGTTGAGTTGAAACTTCAGCCTTATCTCATCCGTATCGTAGTGATGCTGACCACCCAGATTCTTCAAATAGGTGGAAGTCACTGACGATGAATCGGGACTGTACGGAGAGTAACCAAGTTATTCCCAATCAAATAATGCAATGAGATCTTGAGTTCGATTAACCGTATGTGGACGGTCATTGTCATAAAGCAAAACTATTCCCTTACTGCTATCGCATTTAAACTTTTACTAAGCTGTAACGAATTGTAATTCATTCGCTGGCATGTGAGGCATTAAAGATGTATGGTAAGAATGTATTTGACTTTATACGTAATAGTCGTTAAGAACACGCTGTGCACTAGCATTTGAAGCGTTGGGGTTGCACAACAACTTTAAAATATAGCTAAGCATACACTGGCCGGTGAATTAACCAAAGTTAATTTAACTATATTTAATAATTATTGATGGAAAAACAGTTCATGCAAAAAGACAAAATGTACCGGCCCAAAGCAAAAAGCAAGGCTAGTTGAAACTGGCAGCAGACGACTGTTTAGCAACAAAGTGAATTAGTTAATTAATACATGACGTAGATGCTCAGTGAGTAGTAAAACAACAACAGTTCCCCAAAATACTATAAAACGTAAAAAAAATATTAGTATTATAAATTTCATTTGTCTTAATAGAAGAATAGTTTTATTGAAAAAAGTCGATAGCTTGTGATGTCACATTTGAAGTAGTAAACTTTTTTAAGTATTTTTGTACTAGTTTTAGTCCAATTAATTTTAATTTTCGACATAATGGAGGGCTTCGCTGCTTGTATAATAATAAGTAATCAACTTAGAAAAACTTTTTTTTCTTTAATTTAAAAACATTTGTAGCAAGCTATAATTTTAATTATATATGCTTATAAAGAATCATAAAATTACAAAAGTATAATTTGAATTATACAAATTCAACAATAAATTATTTGATATAATAAAAAATATAAAACTTATACTATAATCTAACAGCAATGTTATTTATGAAAATAATTATATATACTGGCAAAGGGGAAATTAATTTCTGAAGTTATAAGCATATAAATTATAATTTCCTGTCTAAAGTATTCCCAAATATCTTTCCCTCCTCCCCTTTGCCCTGAAAATCCTCATCATTTACTATGTCTATTTGCATATTATAGAAAATTTCTCATCCCCCAAAGCGTTCGACCCTAATCCAATGTTGTATTTGTAAATGGTTGTACGGATCCCAAAATATGGAAGGGTAGAGATGTTTTATTTAAGCTGACAATATATATCGGAGCAAAATAGTTGCGGTTTATTTAGATAGGAAAGTTTCATTAAAATTACATCTGCGTTATTGTATTTAATGATGATGGGTTATGAATTAGTTATGAGTGTTCATGAAAATGTTACCTGCATAAATTATAATTGCCATTCTAAATTCACAAAGTTTTATAATTACGTTTAAATTAATATAATCAGTTGTAGGTTTCTTGATAGAATTATAACGTTATGCTTAATCGTGTGATTTAATTCTTAACAAATTACATTTATTTTATTATAGGAGCATAGAATAAATTCATTCTTACAAATGTTGTGTTACCAAGTTGATTAAATTATAGTGCGATCGGTAACCAGACAAACAATTTTACAATAAAATATTAAAGCTTCTGACCAACTAGTTCAATCTCAGATTTGCAGTAGATAAACTGTACCCACGTTTACAGATGTGAATAGATTCAAAAGAAACTTTATCGTCAATTTTTGACCAAACAATTTACGATTAAAATTTCAATTACAAAAAGTTTTACAGACTTAAAAAAACTAACTGGTTTTAACTACAATATCCAAATGACTAGAAATATCAAATTTTCTTCAATCCGTTTTAACCCTTCGCCAAAACCGTGAAGAATTTTCAACCATCCTGCGCAGCAAAAAGAAGGCAAAGCCAAAAACCAAAAACACTCTCTGTTACAGAGAACTTTTTGATACATTGTGACGTAGCACCGAGTACACGACCTCAAACAATCATAATCCTGCCATCCAATAACTTTTCTCGTCACAAGAAGTGCACAGTATCTAGCAGTCTTCTAATAAGTTGAATTGAATTGAATAGTTCACTTTCTTCAGTCTTGATGCTCAAAAAATAGAAAACGAGCGGCCAAAATCAACAAAATTGAATGGTACACCCAGATGGCGTTTGCTAAGAACAGAACAAAGTTTGAAGACTATTATCTACAACAATAAATATTTTGCTATTGCGCATCTTATCCTCACACACCCCAGATTGCAGAACAAGCAACTTTGTACAATCCAGAAAATAATAGTAGCTAGAATGTTTAAACCAATCGCCAAATATCTTAAGAACTAAGCTAACCAAAGCAAATGACCCAAAATTTTAAATGTAATATAGAATTATCTACTCTAGCCTTCATAAAAAGCATAAAAGTAATATGATCCCAGCCCAATTACAACGTTCACATAGCGAGCACTGTTAATAACATTGTCATTGGTACTACATCCACTTGTAGTAAGTACATCAGTTAGCATCAAGATTAGCACTTTAAGCCTCTGCTACTTTTCATTTATTATAGCCCATAAGCTAAAACCTAACCGTTTTTTGTTCTCCACCTACTCTGTAGACTTCGTGTCTCCTTTCTACCAGAAGCTATTATACAAAGTTATAGATCGTACATTCCTAGCTGAGTATCTAAAATCGGGCAAGTCTGTTATTGTCGTGCATCGGACGTTTTTGCCACGCTTCAATTCCAAAAGTGACACAATCAACAGATGTAAAGCAGTGATTCAAAATTCAAAGCGCTCTGTCCAAAAACAAGCTACAGCACTTCAGAGTGAAAAAATCACCATTTGGTGCGCTGTGAGCCGCTTGAAGTAATCGGAAGCAAGAGAGGCAACTGTAAACTCCAAGAGATATGTTTCCTTGTTGAAAAATTTGTTGATCCCAGAATTGCGACGACAAAGAACCAACACATAAAACTTTTGGTTCCAACAAGATGCTGCCAGAGCCTCAATGAAAGTTGTTTGGGTAATGTGCCGTAGCCCTCTCGTTTCCCAAACCTCACACTGATTATTTTTAGAGACGTTTAAAAGCAACGTCGATAAACCTCAAAATCTGCAAGAGTTGAAAGAAGCCTTCAGTAGTGCATTGCAGAAAACAAACGATATCATTATCATTTTCAGAACAAAGTTCACTATTTCATTGTTAAATGGTAACATGTCATTTTCCATATTCTCTACATCTTAAATTACCATATGCACATAAAGCTTGCTCTATTTGCAGACTAATGTTATCCAAATAAAAGTAGTTGTACAACTTTATCATACATGAAAAACCTTCCACAACAATAAGAGAATTTTGAATTCAGTTCAGTTCAGAAGCAACTATAGTTTGTAAAGGCCAATTTCCTTTTATCCAAGATCAATACTTTAGTCAACCCAGCTCTGTAGTTCGCTTCCCTCAACGTAGTTTCGTATCTCTCTTTCATCAGTAGCTCTATTAGAAGAATTACCGAGACTACCTTGACCGTGTTGTACCTAAATGCATACTTCAATAATGCTACAAACTACAAAGAAAAGCAAGCTAATACCACTCATCAAAGTTGCCAAACCAAAAAAAAAACACCCATAATAGTAAAACAATTTTCAACAAAACCAACAACAGCTACGTACATTGCATTCGTTGGATCTCTTTCTAAAACCGTATTCTCTTTCCACAACTAAATTGCTCCTACTACCAATTACCTACAATATAAAGAACGCTTTCAATTCGGTGCCACAGAGAAGACTAATAGAAGAAATAGAAAGAAAGAGAACATATATCAAGAAGGTAATATGCCACTATCTACAGGATAGAACTATAGTGTACAGCTCCAGAGAAACTCTGGATATGACTTGCGGTGTGCCACAGGATTCCGTGTTGGGAACATTTACCGTGACGGTCTGCTGAGAGTACAAATGCAGTGGTAAAAGCATAAGGAAATTAGAAGATAGCGCAAAATAGACGCCCTATATGATTAGAAGATGAATCATGAAAATGAGTTTCCAGTTAACAATACAAAAGAAGGAAAAACCACAGTGGTGATCAATCTAGGGTATACAAGAATCAAATCTCAAGATAGCATTATAAACAGAGATAGATAAAAACTGAAATATGGAACCCCACATAACAAAGGTCAAACAAAAAGCAAAAAAACTAGTAATAGCATTGGCATAAATCATACCAAACGTGGGAGACCCGAGAGCGGAAAAACGTAGAGTAATAGAGGGCGACGTTAGTCTTAATACAGATGTACAAAAAATATAGAGTAATTCTAGAAAGAACCAGAAGAAAAGTGGCAATCGAAATAGAAATTGACTAAGACTATACAGACAATAATAGAAACAATTCCTATATACTCTCCTCCTCCAAAAGCAAGCCAACATAAGGAAACAACTGAAAGAACAGAAAAAAGCTAATGATATAGAGAAGATAAAAAAATGGGAGAAAGAATAGCAGATCAACGTTGCCAAATAAACGCATATTCTTAGTAACACCGTAGATAAACAAAAAAAAAACAAAAAAAATTAAACTACCATCTTACAGAACAAGTATGCTTTGCGTCATAGCTAAAAAAATTGTCTTGCGGTAGATAACAACGTACTGTGGCAAAACAAATAGCTCAGAAAATATACTGGTAAAGTGCTCTCGCTGGAAAGTGGAAGCAACTGGAGTACTATTGATGAAGGTATGAGAAAAATAATGGCAGAAAAAAAGAACAGAAAAAAAACTTGGAAGCCAAAAATAGAAAGTGTCTTAGACTTGTGAAGTAATACCACAAATGTGATGAGCAAGTCCAGAAGGATATAAAGGTTGCGAGCAACCGGAAGCCCATCAATGAGCTTGTCCATTGAATCAAGCTTAATGGTATTCAGATACGTTATGAGATACGTTAGTCTTTGCTTTCAAGTGGTAACGTTACACGCATCAGTTCAGCAGCAAATATGACTAGTCGTAGCAAAGAAGGTAAATGTGGGAAAAGGAGGCGCCAAGCGTCATCGCAAAGTTCTCCGTAATAACATCCAGTGCATCACTAACCCGGCCATCAGCCGGCCCGTTGCGGCGGAGTCAAGCGTATCTCCGATCTGATACACAAGAAGGCCAGAAAATACCTCAAAGTTTTCCTGGAGAACGTGATCAGGAACGCCGTCGCCTACACTGAGCACGCCAAAAACTCCAAACCCAACATTGCGGCAGCAAAACGATAAAAATTCCACAAATAAAAGCAGGCCTAACTTACTCCTCCTCAACCACCGAATCCATTACTTTAGAAGTTGCCTCTGAGTGATCCTCGACAATCTGCTAAACTCACCAGCAGAATAATGTCTGTTCCAGAGCTCCATTGCAGGCTAATCTTATACTTACTATTAACAGCTCCTTGTCTCAAAAACTGCTTTTTCCATTATTAAGCATTTACAAAGAAAAGCGGTTTAGCATTGAGGCCTCAGCACAATGCTATAATAATGCAGAATGAATACGAAGGATACGCATAGACCCATAGACTCTGCGGCACGTGTTCCTTTGCTCTCTAGCAGCCTAGTTTAGTCAATCTAAGTCACGTTTAGAGGCAACCGTTAACTTAGCAATTTGATTATTCAATCAGTAGATCCCGTGCCTTCATCTTCTAATGATGCATTAGTCTATCAAAACATGTATATATACTTAAATAATTTTATTAATTTCAAGTTAGTATATATCTTAAGCAACTGAAAAAGGTTATAAATTCAAAACAAATGTATGTTGACGGAAACAGTAAGGTTTGCATAAATAATATATGTTAATAAAAGACATTTAGTAGTAAACTCACAACCTTCCGTTTTATGCCACATTAATGATTTATCTGCAACGCGGAGTGAACTCATTTGATTTCAATGCAATTTTATTACAACTTCTAATGCATTCTTAAGTTTATTAAATTACGTTTTAAGCTAAATAAACATTAAGAAATAGTTTAATCTAAACAAAATAGCATTGGACAATGAATGTTGTTCTATTTGTATTTGCTTTTTATTCCGGTTGCGTCCGGCGAAGCGTTTAAATGCAGTGCGCTGTCTCATTTTGAAGGGATGAAGCAGTAGATATCGACGTTTATCTATTTGACATTTCTCACCTGATATCGGTTTTCTGCTTCAAGGGATTGTGTTCGTGATTTTAAACTCGTATTGACAATACGTTTCTACAGCGAAGTTTTACACATGCTTTTAAAAGGACGATTTCGTATAGTATTAAATATATGAAGTTGAATTTATTTATTGATTACATTAGTTTAAGTAAAATACATTCAAGATTTTTTTTTTCTGAAACATCTTATTTTAATTACATTCGATGCCATTACTTTAATAACTCTCAAATGAAGGACGTTATATGCTTTGATTCTCGAGTTATTACGATGCAAAGAAAGTCTACTTCGTTAATTAAAATTAACTGTATTTGTCGTAAAGCAAGTAATACTTTTCTGTATAAATATGATTTATTCGGCTTTCAAATATAAATAAATAATAATTGTGTAAATAACTTTTGTCCTAAATTATTAATAACCAAGAGATATTTTCATTATTAAAATATTTCGTTGCAGTTGCCGGGAAATGTGGAAATAGTTTAACGGTTTAGATGTCAGTTATTAAATATTTTATTGTGCGGTAACTGTAAACTATGGTAATGAAAGTGACATATTTTCGGTGAAAATTTCGCGACTTTAATACGTTTATGTTTCGTTTTATTTTTGTTATTATTGCAGCTAAACAGAATGTTTATGAGGAGTTACTATTTAAATTGTTTTCATAATTATATTTTATGGAAAGTTTATACCCTGGAGAAGTTGGCCAATTTGTCACACATATCTAGGTATGTAGCATTAATGTATGTAATATTTTCTGCCCTTACTTGGTGAAATCTAGTTACGTTTATATGGAATCAGTTTTTTACTACGTATTATTGTATTCATACAGGTGTAATTAATGCAATGGTATCAAATTAAAGTATTATTTGAGTTAGAGAAGCTTCATCAATAATTATTTAAACACTTGTGATTAATAACTCCTATTACCGTTGAATAAAATAGTAAAAAGATAAATTACCTGTGAATAATAGAAATCCAGCGCTGTGCAAGGTGTGATCGGGTGGCTAAAGATGTTTTGATTATTGCTCTCAGTAAATTATCCAACTGTAACAAAACAAATAAATAGTTAGTTAAATATTATTCAATTAATGTACAATTTTTAATATGTATATACTTTTAGAAATTTCGTCCAAAAGTTAAACAATATTAAAAATGTAAGCAAGTCATTTTAACATAATTACTGCTAGAATTCTTTGGCCGAAAGTAAAGACTTTGTACCATTTGGATGTTTTAGAATCATTGGTATATTAAAAAATTGATTAAAAAAAAAAATTATTGAAAAAAAATGTTTGCAAATAAAATCAAAACTTCAGTTTAAAGTTAAAAAAATAAAATAATGAGATGAACAGTATAGCTCTAGAATCTAGATCATAGTCATACAAAGCACAAACAGGTAGACCATGAAATATTTAGTATCCAAATGACGGTAACACTTTTCCGATGTTTTTAGAGCGCATGCTCCAAATCTGCAGGCAATTTTCTCCACCAGGAGTGCGTTCCTAAAGTACTTGGGCGAGAGTGAGAGTGACCCAAATGATCACCTTTGCCGTTCCTAAAGTAGGGGTGAAGGGAAAACATTTCACTCTCGCCGGCGTTCATACCGTACCCATGTTACCGTCCTCTATGAGCGGGGGAAATATCACACCCGACCGAAGTTAGTCTGTTTTTTATGTTATCTATGGTTTGTTTACGTCGTTATTATTATTTACATTTTGAAAATGGATATTACAAAAATGTCTATTTGTTCACATGAAATAATAAGAACAGAAACAGGAGGAATTCAATTAATTAATCAAGACCAAGTCATGGTCAAAAATAAAAATAATGCATATTGTTCTGACTGCATTTGCTAATGGAACAACAACAGCTAAAATTTTTCTTCTTTTATTAGCTTGTGCCATATTAACTAATAAATGTTGTTTATATTTGACGCATTGACGTTTGATTTTTGACAGCCTTACCCAATGAAGTTGGCCTTACCTTAATACCCTACCCTAAACACGCCCGACTCGTTCATAAACTATTCCCCGTTTGATCATGTGACCTCACACTCGCCGAGGTGTCACTCTCCCCTCACTCCGTGTTTAGGAACGCAGCCCTGCATAGGCAGACAACCCTTGCTTCCACGCATGTCATCATCATCATCATCATCATCATCAACATCACCCAGCTCGTTCCGTCCATATAGACACATGAACATAAGACTCCTCCATAGCCCTCCACCGTCTTCTGTCTTGGGTTTCTTGGTTCCAGTTTTTTTGCAATCCTTTTCTTGGGTGATGTCGATGAGCGTAGATGACTCAATGATTGTCTGCCCTACACGTAGAAACCATAATGCAAACGCATTTTGTTTTCCTTATGAAGTTTTGAATCGTGTTGACATATCGTTTAGGACTCACAGTAACTGCTGTTTACTCGTTTTCTTCAAATAAGTAAGGACCATCAAGACATATTGCACGTTCTAAATAAAGTTCTTTAGGATTGATTTTGCTAAGCAACCAAATCCCATACAGTAAGTTCTCGCACCACGACCTGCCTACTTGTATAAATAGAAATAAAAGTAAACTTGAAGAAACTCAAATGGCAGCTGCATGCTTGCGAGCCAAGCGTCGCAAAGATCGCAAAACTGACTTGGGCCGTGGTAACACTATTTTACTTCTTTGTACATTTCCAGTTCTCCTGAAAGAGTCCACCCACAAAACACTCGTTTGCCGGCCACAAACAAAACCTCGGGCGGAAATGTTAAAGTTCGGAAAACAATAGATAATTTAGAGGTGCGTTTGAAGAAAGCCCTAATTAACATCTGAAAAAAGTAGTTCTGCATATTATCAAAAAGTCTCTTAGGGTATAGTCGTACTATTCAAAACGAAGTACAATGTAGATTACAAGCATTTCATCAACAAAGTCTAAAAAAACTGAAATAGAAGAAAAAACTTTATTAAATGTACAATGTAGAGTTTAACACTTTTATTTAAATTTAACAGAAGATTCTTAGGGTTTTTAAGAATATGTACAGCATCATAGAATAACCAAGAGGTACCTCCAACGGTCTATAAAAAAAGTTTAATAAGATTCTAGAAGGCGTATAAAGTTTATGAGAAGTGGGTTGCTAGACACACTGATAAAAGGTACATACCCTAAAACACTATTGTATGTGTGTCGCACTGAATAGAAATAACTTACATAAAATTTGTTTTGGTCATCTGATTCAAATAAAACAGGCCAAAAATGCTGTTGCCTGTCCGTAAAAGGATTTAACCGTAGTGCAAAAACTGCAACATTTTTGGATTACGTGAGCTTATATTGTGTTGGGAAACATGTCCCTAACCTATCTTGACATTAGCAGACATATTGGATGATTACTTTTGTTATTGTTGACCACCCAAAAGGTTACACGTGCTTTGGAGTAACTAAAAAATAAAGATAATGTTTATGAATAATTCTTCTATATTGCTATATTATTTGCTTCATGAAAAACGTGTTGTAAAAAAATCCAAAATTGTTTTTAAATTTCCGAGCAAAAATGCATTGTAACTACTTCTGAAGACAAAACAAACCATAAAAACTAAGTTTTCCAACTTTGAAGACAAAAACAGAATCTCCAAAAATCCTACATGCCATACAAAACATTGCAAAAAAAACTCAAAAGCAATATCCATGGATGTTCTTGTACAATTACTTTGCAATTGCAAATCCGTAAAGTTACCATCAAGACATCAACACGCACGCAATTAAAAAAAATAGCTAATCATCAAACCAATCATGAAACAGAAAACCAATTTGACTTGGCTATACAAAGTATATAAATTAAGTAATGACACTGGCGCAGCTTTCGATCTAGCAACCCTTAGAACGCGGGACAGGTGAACATGTAATACGGATTCAGTACAAGTTCGAAATCGCTGAAGTAATTTGGTTGCCCGTAGCATTTTTTTTTGTGAAACATTTTTGAATTCTAAGAATGAAATTTCAAGCAACAATGTGCTACGAGGGCGAGTCAATTTTTCCATGACTTTTTGAAATTCCCGCCTCTTGACTGAAAGGGTAACACTGCTTTTATCAAGAGGCATCTGTCAGCTGACTCATGTCAGCTGACTCCTGTCAAAATTTTAATAAACTGCGTCATTTAGTTTGTGATTGGCAGCCATTGATAGCAGACTACCTCGTGATTTGAGGAAAAATAGAAAAAAGTGAATTTCGTGTGCTCATTAAGCATTATTTTTTAAAGAAAAAAACCATCACTCAAACAAAGACTAACCTTGATAAATACTATGGAAACTCTGCACCATCAATTTAAATGGTAAAAAAGTGGTTTACTGAATTTTATTGTGGAATACACCCAAAACAATTAAAAAAAATCACGATATGGTGTTAGCCAATCGAAGATTGAAAGTGCGAGAGATTGTGAAACCCATAGGAATCTCACATGGCTTAGTGGTTTCAATTTTGAATGATCACTTGGGTATGAGAAAACTTTCCGCAAGATGGGTGCCGCGTTTGCTCACAATCGACCACAAACGCACTCGTGTGGCAACTTCGCAGGTGTCTTTGGCATCGTTCAACCGTATTATGAACAAGTCTTTGCGCCCTTTCGTAACCGTGGACAAAACGTGGATCCACCACAACATACAAAAGACCAAACAACAGTCAAAACAGTGGGTTTCTCAGGGTGAAACGGCAAAAAAGGCTAAGGTGGGTTTGTAAGCCAATAAAGTCATGGGGACTTTTTTTGGAATGCATGCGGTATAATCAACATTGACTACCACCAAAAAGGTAAAACAATCAATGACGAATATTATGCCAACTTATTGGCTCAATTTATGAGAATTTGAAAAAGAAACGACCGCATTTGGCCAAGAAAATAGTTCTTTTCAACCATGGCACATGTGCAGTTTCCATGGCAAATACCCATGAATTAGGCTACAAATTGCTCCCTCATCCGCCTTATTCTCTAGATTTAGCCCCGAGTGAATGAAATCATCTTACAAACAAATATCTATTTTAATGACCCCAACAAATCTTATGTTTTGAAAACGATAAAAAAAATGGAGAAACGTTGGACAAAGTGTATAGAGCTCAAAGAAGACTACGTTAAAAAATAAAATTATTTTTTATCCAAAAACCTATGTTTCTTTTAAAAAGTCACGGACTTATTGACCCGCCCTCGTATCAGGTTTTGTTCAAACATAGGCACAGTGCAACAAAAACTTTCACAAAACTTCAGCAAACCTACGCCTGCTTGTGAGACCAAACATCAAGGACAACTAGGTGTTGCATCAAGATAATGCGCCTTGTCAGCAATTTCAATAAACAAGTTTCTAGCCAGTAAAAACTTTCCTATAGCTCTTCACCCTCCTTATTCGACTTAAGACCTTGTTTTTTCCTCTTCCCAAAATTAAAAACTCACCTCAAGAGAAGTCATTTGACCACTGTGGTTTTCAAAAGCTCAATTATCAAAAATCGTCAAGATCTTCTCAAACAGATCATTGGTCTGAAAAAGATTTTAGAAGAATCATTTACTAAAAGATACCCTCAACAATTTTGGGACTTAGTTGGCCTAAGAAAGAGAAAAAAAATCGGCAAATTATTACACTTTTAGAAGAATTATAGAAAGCTTTGCAAACTACTGGAAATTACTTACAACCCATTGAATATTTGAAAAGTAAATTGACTTTAGGGTAGGTGTAAGAGTTATGTCGCAAGGATAGTACCTTTTTTATCATCAGCGATCACTAATAACTGGTCCTCGCAAAGTAAGCAACTCTCACTTATAAATCCACGTTGTCTCACACCCTGGTAAACAGCATTAACCAGCAGGCCAAACTAAGTGAGGGTAGCCAGATTTAACAAACACGTGGCGTTTGCTACAGATTGGGAGACCACAAACAGCGTCGGTTCCCAAAATGGGTAGCCAAACCCAAACTCGCCAATCACTTTGCAAGCGTGGCATTTTAATGCTAACCACCTGTCATATAAAAAATATCCAAGACAATGCTACAATCAAAATTAAGATTGAAGAAGATATGATAACCAAAATCGTACAAATCCTAAGAGGTGTATGGCAGGGTGACCCTATATCACCAAAGCTATTAAAGATGTAATATTTCATGAACCTATATTGAGAAACAATAAGTATTAACATTGGCGGAAGATACTTGAGCCACCTACAATTCGCAGACGACGTGATAATAAAGATGATCTAAAAACTATGTTAGAAGAGCTAAAGGAAGCATCAGAACATGTTGGTTTCGCAATGAACTTCTCAAAGACTAAGCAAATCACAATTAACAACAAGCCAATAAAATATGTACAAAAAAACATATATCTAGGTCATCTTATAACACTCGGAAAAATAACTAAAAAGCAGAGATTTCAAGATGAATCAGGCATAGTTAAGCAGAAAATGTCTTGAAAAAATCCTAAATACCACAAACACTAAAATCGAAAGTATACAACTCATGTGTGTTGACAGTTACAACTTATAGAGTAAAAACAATGACACTAAATGTGGCAACTGCCTAAAGAATTAGAGTTGAAGTATTTTAGAAAAAATACGACCACATTAAAAAGTAGAGCTCCGTCTTATCATACAGGTATATTGATAACAACCTTTTAGTTTTTCAGCATTTACATCATAATTGAAATTAATAATATGTACATACTTTCAGAGCTGAAAATCAATAAATACTATTTTTTACAAGTATGTATTAAAATCAAAAACGATTAATTCAAAACCAGATTCACTTGAGAACCGATTTAGAAGAATAATGGAAGAATATTCTGTAATCACCATTGTATTTGTGTATAAAATAAATGTGAATGTTGAATTAATAAATCTAAATATTCCCTGTCAATAAAAGCAAACAGGTATTTTCCGAAAAGAAAATTAACTGAAAAGTTTTTACCTAGAATTGCTTTATAAGGAACTTTATAACAAGGTTATTATAAAATTCCAAGCAATAAATATTTCAGTAAAATTCTATGAAACCTTGTAAATAAGACTGACAGAAAATTAGAAATAAATTATTTAGAAATAATAATACATAAAAGTGCTTAAAACAACATAATCCTATTATATTTTCACAACACAATGTAATATTTACAAACAATTAGTGACACGTCATTACTAATCATTCAAACTGTCACAATATAAATACAATAACACATTTTCATAAATAAACATGTGCATTATTGATAATTTATAGCGGCCACAGGAGCTCAAACGTTATAAAAACATGAACATCCAATAAATGTAATGAGAAAAACTGAACATGAAACGCGATATCTAAATGCAGATATCACCCCTCACTTAACCCTCTTGCATAATTACATATAATAATTAATTGTCGGAATAAATAGGTAATTTTTTTTATAGGGGCAATATTCGAAACCAATTAATTAAATAAAATTCCACCTGAACCATCAAGTCTTTAATTGTATTGGTTCGCATAAAATAGTTATGATGGAGAGAGATAATTTGCTTATATTACATGTTTTATTCATGAGGATGCTTTTAATAGACATTGTTTCCACATTATAATTGCTAGTATTTGGAAAATAATTAATTAATGGCATGACAGTCGAGTCAACCAGTTAGACCAGTGTGTTATTTTGCGCGGAGTCATGTTACGTGAGCACGCATACGAAACACCTTTTTAATGCTTTTTTCTTTTATTTTTGACAGAATACAGTTATTTCCATGGCGTCAGTTCAATGTTAGCGTTGCACATTTATTTCGAGATTTCAAATGACTCAGGTTATTAGCCTTTATCATTGCTATTTTAATTTATTCAAAATATATTTGTTCATGATTTGTCAACATCAAGTAACTTTTTTTTTCTAGTGTTTACAGCAATAACGTTAAAGAAATCGATTTGTATCCGTGTTTCCTACACAAAAACTGTGAAGTACTAACCGAGAATCATTAAGCACATTAATTCCACGTACTAAGAGGCTGATCTCAAGTGGGCCAGACACTTAACTAAATCACTATTACAATTAGTTTCGTTCAGAAGTGATATGTTTAAGAATTACTTTATTTGCATTAGGAAATTTATGCAGTCGACTGTTTCTACGTGATAATTCATACGAAGAAGTTTACATAAATTTATTACGATTTTAATAATTCAGTTTATTAAGTCACACTCCATGACAAGTTCTAAACGTCAGTTTTCATCAGACAAATTAACTACGAAATAATGTGTTTTACTTGCTTTATATATTTATATTACTGATTTCATTTCTACATCTAAGCGTTATCAAATTAAGACAAAATTCAATAAAGCGAACATTTTGTTTATCACTAAAAATATGATATCATTGAAAACATTAAAAAAAAAAAGAAATTTCTATCAAAACAATGTTGAACAATGTTGATGCAATGATTTTCAAAATAAATAACAAACATTTTTATATGTAAAAGTATATAATTAAGAATTAATCAGTCACGTGGTGCAATAAGATTTGTAACGACAAAAAGTAAAGCTTCATGTGCCAGTGGCGTGCGACTAATTTTTCGCGAGCATAAGAAATGAAAATAATTCCTCCAATGCTAAATATTAACCAAATTTAATTTAATAAACATGTTATGTATACGGTTATAACGAGAAAATTGTAAACAAATTTAGAGACTGCTTTACAGTGTTGTCGCTAATTCTGCCTTACGCAAGAAGTCCGCAAGCAAATTCTGCTTGTCTCGGCAGCAGTCACTGCAAGACTTCTCAATGCCACTTTTGCAAAATGCATAAGACGTTTAGAAGCATCTCCTAGGATGCACTAGAAGTGCTATACCAACAGTGGCGTACCTAGGATTTTTAAAACTCACTTCAATAGAAGAAAAACCTCATCAAAAACAAATTTAGAATAGATTTTGCTTCATGTTGTAACCCTGCTGCTTGTTAGCCCTACCGCATTGAAAACCCTTGCTTACAAGAGATAGTTACGCCATTATATACCAGCAAATGAGAAATCAGCTCAAAACAAAACAATAAAGACTTATGCAAGATGTAGAGAATAGCTTCTAGAAAAGTCTGATCCAGGATTTAGCAAGTTAAAAATAGGAAACATAAGTCACTAACCTAATGGCTGACCATCTTCTCTCATTTCAGTCCATAGCTTTTTTCAATCGCATCGTAAAAGCAAAACGGATTGAAAATCAATGTGGGTACATGGACGCCGCTCAAAGCTAACGAGCATTTTGGAAAACCAGCAAAAGACATTTTTTTTTACCTCGAGCTTTACACTCATTTATTCACAACCATGTAATAAATGTGAATCTTTACAAATTCTCGTAACAGAGCAAATATCCATGCCTTACCCGGGATTCGAACCCAGGACCTACAGTACCGTAACTAGTCTGTCAACCGTTGCTCCACCGAAGCCGGCCCAAAAACAAATATTTACAAACATTTTAGTATTGCTCATGATCGCTAGTGTGGAAAAATGGGATCCGGTTTATAGTCAAAGATACTTTATGACCTGGCTACACAAACGTTAAAACTTTGAAAATTGTTTTATAAGCAATTATAAAGGCCACAAACCTCCGTGTAGCCAGGTCCATAGAGAAAGACTAATAAGCGTAATTAGTAAACCGTATAAAATGATGCAAAGATCAGATTAGAAGATAAAAATTGTCAAAAAGAATATTATCCGTGATGCCATGAGATTTCACTGTTATGTTAATTGTTAACATTTTTTAGGGGTAGATTAAGCCGAGGCTTACTATAAACTAGACCCAAAGAACAGAATTGCATCCAATAGTATTCATGATACATAATGACACAAGCATACAAGCGTTAAGGTTTACCATTCTCCAAAGCATCTTTGTTGATTATGTTCTCACAACGCGTGCGTGAGCTCCAAACGCTCATTTTAAGCAACGGAAAGCACACGCTCGGCATTCCATACCGTTGTGGTATAGTACCGGTAATCTTCTGTGTCGCTTTTGTCAATCCGTTTTAAGTACGCTCGGAAACACCCGTAGTTTATCAATTATTGCACAAGCTGGTACGATAACAAACCATGATTCGTACCATAAAAAACACACCCCTTTCTCTGCTTTTTCCTAACGATATTACCAGCGTTCTGGCTCTGACACTGAACTTTGGTATACGGTTTTAGTATATCTACTAAAAAAAAACGATGTCAAAACTAAACTATAAAAGAATTGATAGACAAATTTCTGAATAAGTCGTGTGAGGGGGCGGGTCACTCTGACTTTAATTTTGAGCAGGTAGGTTGCATTTGTGCTCACCCACCCATGTGTCTATGATTAAGAAATTGATTGTTTCAACCACCGTTGATGTTCCAACAGCTATGACGTTAGAAACAATAATTGCTAGTTGTCGTTAAACTATAGGAGAATTGTTAGATTTATGGATAACAAACAGTCGGACTGGTGGCTCAGATCTTGACTTTAGGCAAGTAGGTTGTATTGGTGTACCCCGCCCACCCATTCATTTGTTTATATTTAAGAAATTGGATGTTTCACTTAAGAACAATATACTTAGATGACACGAAAAGTTATGGCAATCTCATTGGTTAGTCACAATATTTCAAACCAGCTGACCCAAAATCGGAACTATGATTGGTTGAGATGTTACGTACCCCGAGCTACGTCACAATAAATCAAAAGGTAAATCATAGAAATCCGGCAGTCATCTCTAGTAGAATGTTCTTGTGTTTCACCCACTGTTGATGTTCCTGCAGCTAAGATGCTAGACACAATAAATGCCAACTGTCATTAAACTTTAAGAGTTAGACAACCAATTTCTGATTACAAACAATCGGGCAAGTAGACGTGTCACTCAGATCTTAATATGATCAATTCCGAGAGCTCCTGGTTATTCTAAGTACATTTCTTAACCGTTCTCGGTTGCTTGCAAATAGATGCTGCCCAAGCTGTAGTTGGGTACAGAAGTTTGATGGCAAGTCGCCGTCTGCTGCTGTTAAAACTCGTTTCCACGTGTGTACTAAAGAGCTTGTTGGCTTCCATGGTAACACCCAAGTAGCATGCAAATTTCTTGATAAGAATTAATTCACCAAATAGAACCAATTGTTCGTCGGAGCTCTTTCGCGCTCTTGGCGTTGGCAGCCATGCAGTTCAACATCCAATCTGCTATCCAGTTTGTTGCCACCATAGCATTCAAGCGGAGTTGTTCTTAATCCATTGCCTTTATAAGTATAGCAAGGTCGTTCGCAAACGCTACGATTTGAACATATTTCGGAAGTTGGAGTCGAAGGAGGTTGTCGTACACAACATTCCACAGGATCAGAACTAAAATTGAATCTTGCAGTACTTTACAAATATTTTAAAATCAAGTCATCGTATACTATTTTCAAAAAATCGAACCCAAATAGATCCTTGAGGTACCTTAATTTTAAAATTAAGTCATCTTCCTCCTTCCTCAGGCTGTATTCCTCCACTGTTTAGATAGCTGGCAAGGGTTAGATATTTAGAAACTACCCGTTTTCCTAACTCATCCACAATGATGCGTCATAGCAACAAAATGAAACGTCTTTGACACATCCACTATCAGTACGATACAGATTTTGTTTAAAAAAAATCTTAATTTGCAATATCTCCTATTTCTTTTAAATGCCCCGATAGCCGTAGAATAACTTTTACAAAAACCATTTTGCCATTTGGATAGACCCCCTTCTACCTTTGCCAAGTCTATTTACTAGTAACTTTTCAAAAACTACTAGCACCGTTCAGTAGGCTGACGGGCCTGTACAAAGTAGTTTCACTTAGATGTTACCCTGTTTTGGTATTAGAAGCAGTTTGGGAACCAATCAAAAATTATGAGTTTATTAGAAAAACTGGACATTTTCATTTAATAATGAAATACATCATTCAAATGACTGCCACGGCTGGCTTGACAGTAACCTATTCGATTAACCCTTTTTTAGTACTTTTTCGATTGTTTGGGCTCTAATCGCATGAATGGCAACTTCGACTTCGTGTTTCAAAGCATCAATCGTCTTTGGATGGTTAGCGTAGCACTTATCCCTAGTCTCCCCACAAAAAAAAACCAACTGATTATTCAATTTCCAAAAACAAAAATCGATAGTTACGTTGGCTGTATGGCAAGTAGTCCCGTCCTGTTGAAACCAAATGTTATCCATTTCATACACTCCAATTTTTTGAAAACAAAAATTCGTTTAGCATGGCACAGTAACGTTCGCTATTGACGGTAACGGCAGCCAGACCAAAAACCACACCAAACGGTTACTGGTTGTAGATGCATAAGCTGTTCAATAGTCATGTGTGGATTCTCTGATCCCTAAATACAACAATTTTGCTTACGGACATGGCTTCTGAGATAAAAATGAGCTTCATCGGAAAACACAATTTTTCGATAAAAATGCTCATATTCGGCCAAATAATCTTTAGTCCATTGGGCAAACTGAAAACGCATCGGATGATCATAAGGCTTCATTTAAGAATTCCTCCTCAAAGAAGTGCAAGAAATGTTCAGTTCCTGAGGACGATGACGATGTTAATGCATGTTCACGCACACTCTGAGCAACTAATTAATTAATTTTTTCACAGTTTTGCAAACTCGCTTCAGAAATTAGTCCACAAACTGCGTTGAAAGCACTTCTTTTCTATCAAATTTGTTTCGTAAATTTCTTACCGTTTGAGTAGAAGACTCACCACTTAGGAATGAAGTTTTCATTATTTCCCAACTTTGTTCAAGTGTAAAGCGTCCTATTTCGTAAACGTCAAACATAAAACTAAATTTCTGTCAACTCATAAATGTAATTATACCTTTGAAAAACCAAATAAACGGTAATTCAAATTCCAAATGTTACAAGACCCACCATTTACTTCGACCCAAAACATGCAAATGTTAACCATGCCCCAAAGATGTATAATAAGACAGAAAACCTGGCCATAACAGATTATGCCAAGTATAGACAAAGCCAAGAATTTACACAAATCCTAACGGTATACTCAATTATATTGTATTGAGCCTCAAAATAACAGAACATACATGAAGAAAGCAGTCTTCAATGAGTGCAGCGCATACCACACTGCTCCCATAGACAGATTACTAGTCATAGATGGCTCACCCATTTGATCTCCTAACCGAAGTAAAAAAGAAATATAGAGACTGAAGTGATCTCCAAGTGGCAAAAAGATGAGACAGAAATGAAAACAGCAAAGAGAACAAAAAGCTAATCCCTTACATCGCGAAATAGACTAGTAGGCAATTCGGTAAAGTAACTACTACGTCCCACAAATCTTGACAGAGCACAGATGCTTCCAACAGTACCTGAAAAGATTCAAAAATACTACGGAGATCTGAACGCCGCCAACCACACTCTATTTGTAGCCAGAGATGGTAACAGGCAAGAAACGAAGCGCAACTACAAGTGAGACAACAAATGACAATCTGGAGAAAGAGAATTAATCAAAAATAGCTAAAATTATTAGAAGGATCTTAAAATGCAAACAAAAAGAAGAGGAAATTGCAATACAGACTATCTAAACAACAACACAAGCCCCATGAAGTAATGCCTAGCGATTCCTTGAGACCTTTGGAAGCGTGCAGTAAAAAAATTTGTTTGAGCTGCCAGAGTCTTAGCTATTTATTTCCTCCTTATAAAAAAGACACTGTAAACGGCTGTTTTGAAGACCTAAAAAAACTGCAAAGAAGCAATTAAAAATCAAGAAAAAAGTTAACATTTTTGAAAAATAAAATATATCTGAAACAAGATTTATTTTTCATTCTCATTCCGATTTACCCTCGTACATATAAAATCCCATTACATAAAAGTAACGCATTCTAAATCACAAATTTCCATAGAAAAGTTTTCATATATAAAAACAAAACAGATTCTCGGCTTGATAGTACATACATACATCCCAGTTCACTTTTTATTGGATATTATAAAAAACCAGATTACTAGACTCATAAACTTTTTTACATAAATTTTATTATTATAAAGCAATGTTGATTTATTATCAATTAACTAAAATGTAAATAGCACAAATGAAACTTAATCCATACGCATTAACATTTTAATCAAGACTTATGATTAATTAATGTATTCCATGAAGCATCTCTCCCATTAAATTATAGTATAGTTGAAAACATATTAAGACTGTACTGTTTTGAATTTCGCAACGAATATAGAAGTCAGACACAATGTAAACGTATATACATATATACAGTGTAGTGTGGAGACGGTGTCAAGGAGGGTTGCGGATCGATGATATTCGACCTCAGACGCCCGCCTAACCGGCTAAATTCATCCCTTCATTCCACCCCTACCGCCATTCTATCATCTCTGTCTGTGTAATACACTAAATAAACGTATTTTCTAAAGTAATTTTAGTAGTTAGCACATCGTTCCATGTTAAAATTTAACAACAGTTTCAGACTCGCACGTTTTTGGGAACTAATTAATTTAGAACACCGAGGATTTTTTTTTGCGGTTGGGAGTTGAATAGTTGTTTCGATATTTTCGATATAAGCTATGTTTTTATACATTATATTCGCGAACATGTGAATATAAAACTTTTATATAAATGTGTAAATATGTTGACATCAGGACGAGACCATATTGTAGTGCAGGGGTGAAAAAGGTCAAGTAACCTTTTTAATAGAATGGACTATTATGAAATAATTAATTCAGTATTCGTTTCATCATTTATAGAATAGATGATGTTAATACAAGAGTTAATGTTATTGTTTATATTTTATCAATTATTTTGTTACTATCTAAGATACGAAATATATAAAAAAGCCCATAACAACCACGGGCATTATAATTCATAACGCCCCGATTTATTTATTATAAATCTGTTAATATAAATGTTATCAACAAAATAAACATATAACTATTTATCGTCATTCTTTCTACGCACAGAAAACATAAAAATGTTTTAAATATCTTTAATATACTTCAAGGTAATTTATTAAAATGGCCGACGTATACGACAGTTATTCAGTACATCCATAATTACTAATAATAATTGCAAAAAACAAAACTAAAACTTTGTAATCAGGAACAATTTATTAAACTAATTTTAAAAAATGAACGATTGTTGTAGTTACTGGAAGCAAAATAGTTATATTGTAATATGTTGCCATATTTAGAATATGTGTTAGATATAGACGACTACTTCTCAACTCATTATACAACAATTTCATTCAACATAAATGTAGTTCGCAATTAACCAACCGATAGCGTGTTTCGCAAAAACGCGCACGTTTGTCGGCGACAATGGTTATCGCATGAATAACATTATATTTTTTCTTCATTCTGTAGCGTAAAATTTATAATTATCTTCTTCATTCATAGATAAAAAAATAACACGGTGTTACATATCTAAGTGGGTTAGCTTACATTCTTATTATGGTAAAGTGCAAGGAAGTAATGTTATTTAACACTTTGGCGATATAGTTAGCCTCATTACACAACTTGCTGCTAACTTCCAACGACTTTAATTGGCTTCCTTGCGAAACGCGAGTGTCAATTTTATTAAGTAGAATCAATTCCGAGTCAACTACTTATAAATAAATACATAATCGATTTTATAAGAAATTGAATTAAAAAGTTTTGAACTCTATTACCGTAAGATAATTTAATCAATAACTTATAATGAACACATTACAATTTGCTTTACTATATAATTTGTGACCCCGGCGATATTAATGAAATGATTGATTATTGTGTTTGATAAACATGCTGAAATTTATGCAATGGATTGCTTTAGGGTTAGTTGCCTCAGGATAACTTGTATTTGTTCGGGTTGATTCGGATTAGTTCGGGCTAAAACTAAATGCTTGGAGATAGGTTTGATTGCTTCGTCTTAGGTCGGAAATTAAGAATTAGTCGGTTAGTTTGAGTTTTGTCAGAAAAAAAATTATTAGCCTTGCACCAAGTTAAAATTACTATAAAAAGTAAATTACCCATCTATCCCCTTCTTCATGTTATTTAATTATTTAATAGTGAATTAATCTAGCAAAATATTCAATTAGCATTTTCCAAATGATTCCGTTCCGGCTCAACATGTGTCTCGTGGTGGTTATTGCATATTCATTCGGTTTTGCGCCACACGATATATTTGGAATAGCATTGATTGGATCCATACTTTTTAATAAACGAATTGATCACTCGACCAATGCGTTTTTAAACTTTATTTTTTTTTTTATTTCAGCAATGTTCGTTTTGTCCACCTAAATAATAGAGTCGGTAATTGTTTTTCCAATTAAATCCGCAAATATGTTCTGCTCCAGTATTTAATAATATAAAAAATAAATAATTGAATATTGATGCCAGAACTAGAATGCTGCTGCACATCGGTCGTTTTTCAATCAGTTCGCACAATAATTAATTTAATATAAAAAATAATAATAGGGTTTGATTGATTGCATTCCATTATTATTGCAGTCGAAAAATTTAATTCTAGCTTTTGGTTACATATAATACATTCATACCTACAGTTCATAATTTGAACAATGCGATGTTGTTAATTTATACCATATTTCGGCTCTAATTGTGCGGCAAAACGCCTAGTTATAGAACTCATTGTATAAGACACACAAAAAATCTAAAAAGTCCTACAGAACCAGATTTTTTTTCTTAAGATACAACAAAACTTATCTCGAAAGAGTTTTAGATAAGTAAAAAGTAGTTTTTCTTCTATAGACTTACATTTTTTAAACCATTTCAAATCTAAAACTTTGTACTTGTACTAAAATATTTAAGTAGAGTTTTAACTATGTTTTTGCCAATTCAGATCAGTTGCTGCACCAGTTCGGATAGGGTGGAAACATTTCAAACTAGTTTGGATCCGTTTAGAGTACTTTGGATCACTCCGAATTAATTTAGCAAATTAGATAAAAACTGTTAAAACAATTTGTATTAGATTAACTCATTTGGATCACTTTGTAATAAGTTGGTCAGTTTAGAACAGTCTGAATCATTTTGAATTATAATTTATTACTTTCTGGAATGGATCACTTGAAGATATCAATTCAGCTTACTTTGAATCTCTTCAGTACATCAGTCTGAATTAATTCAGATTACTTTTTGATCAAATTACTTTGGATCACTTCAGTACATCAATTTGAACTGCTTCAGATTAATATTTTGTATTAGTTTGTATTATTTTGTTAACTTTATTAACTTTATTAACTTTATTAACTATTTCGGATTTTAGAACACTTTGAAGCACTGTGAATCATTTTAAAAATAACTGAACTAAACAGAAATCAGATGTGTTTAGTCACTTAATAGCTTCTTTGCTAAGATCCGAATAGATTGTCGCCGATATTTGCAATGTTGATTTCTAATTGGATAAAAAAAAAGTCCTAATCATTTTGAAATAAACAGTCAGAATCACTTTGAATCAACTCTAACTACTTTCTGGATCATTTTAGATCACTTGAAAAGATCAATTCAAATTACTTTGGATCACTTAAAGAGATCAATTTGGATTATTTTGGATCAGATCAGTACATTAGTTTAAATCAATTTGAATTTTTTAGAATCTGCACAAGTTACTTTAGATAAGTTCAGCTAATTTTAGATTATATCTAAACATGTTGGTTTATTTTTAAACACACGGCACATTAAACCTGTATGCAGTAGTTTGGATCATTCTGTTAAGTTTGAATAGACTACTTAAGATTTCTTTAGAATTAGTTTGAATCACTTTAGTAAGTTAGTTTAAATCACTCGGTTCAGAACACTTTGGTTTATTTCAAAACTCCTGGATTCTTTTCGGATCAGTTAAAAATTTTTAAAAGTGAGCAAAACAGCATGTATTGATCAAGATTACTTTAAAAAATCACCTGAAGATATAAATATAAATCAGTTCTGTTTATTTTTGATCATTTCAGCAATCAGTTTAGAATACTCTGAACTAGTAGTCAAAACGAGTACTTAAGAACTGTTAAAAACATATTGTATTCGATCAACAGATCTGGATCTGCCCGGATCACTTTGAAAAAAAATGGTCATTTTAGAATAGTCTATATGTCACTTTGAATCAATTCGAACTACTTTCTGGATCATTTTGGATCACTTAAAGAAATCAATTAGAATAACCTTGAATGATTTAAAGCAATCAATTTAGATTATTTTGAATCAGTCTGTACCAATTTGAATGTTTCAGAATCTACACAAGTTAGTTTGGATTTGGAACTTCAGCTATAATTTTAAATCCCATCAGAACAAATTTTTAAATACGCAGCACTTTAAATCTGTTTTCAGTAGTTTGGATCATTGTGTGCGATCTTTTTGAATAGGATTAAATCACTATAGTGTTAGGTACTTTAGATCAATCGGTTCAGAAGACTTTGGTTTATTTCAAAACTCCTATATTATTTTCGTATCAGTATTAGACGTTTTGAAAAGTGGGCAAAACATATATTGATCAGAAATACTTAAGAAAAGTTTGCCTCATTCGGATCACTTGAACAAATAATAAGATTGGATCAGTTCTGTTCACTTTTGATTATTTCAGCAATCAATTCGGAATACTTTGAATTACTTTAAAACACTTTGTATCAGTTTAGATTTTTTAGATCTGTTCAGATTACACTGTGAATCTTTTTGTACTAGTCACTTTACACTCTAATGTAAGGCATCATAGACGTGGATCATTTGTTTTGCTGTCAATTTGTAAGTAGATGCTGGAGAAAAGGCCAAAGAAAGAGGCATGATGGATTGTGCTCTGCGTTGTCAGAGTGGGAAGCGTTTGAATTTTTTTGATTTTTTAAGTGCAATATTTGTTGTTTTCCTGCTGTCAACTTGTTTTTAAGCATCTCAACAAACTCAAAAACGTCATAGATGATAGAAAATATAGTTTTCGCATCCGGTATCAAAGCTGGATTTTTTGTAAAAGTCTGAAATCCAGCTTTGACAATAGATACAACAGCCATATTTGCTGTCAGACATTTTTGGATTTAATGGGATGTTTGAAAACATAGTTTCAGTTGACTACAAGAAAAGAACTAACAGAAATAGCACTTAGCTGATTTTGTTAGAAGTTAGTTTAAATCACTCTGTTCACATTTAGGTTTATTTAAAACCACTATTTAAATCTTTTCGGATCAGAAATATTAAAAACTGGACAAAACAGCACTATTGGTCAGTTTGTATGACTTCAACAAATCAGATTACTTTAGAAAAGTTTGTATAATTCGGATCACTACACAAACTTTGTATCAGTTCTATTTACTTTTGAAAATAATTTAAATTAATTTAAACTTTGTATCAGTTTTGTCACTTATCAGTTACAAGCAGTTTAAATTACTATAGATTAGTTCAGATTATTTGGATCTGTTCAGATTTTTCAATTGAGAACACTTTCTTATTCTCGCTATATCTCGTATGTTTGTAGTGTGCCGTAATAGTTCTACACAAACATGCGAGACCTACAATTTAACGTGAAATCCAAACCACACCACTAAAAGAGTTTGTGCCATTGCCATGCAAAGGAGACGACAATTTAGGCTGCCTGCTCTTTAACAGTCCTCTTAATAGACCTTCTTCTACGATCTCGACTCAGAACATTTAGGTTTATTTAAAAGAACACATTAGATCTTTTCAGATCAATTAGAAATTTCAAAAATTAGACAGAACAACACTCATTAGTTTGAATGACTTCAACAAAACAGTTAAAAGTTCAAAACACTTTGTAGAAGTCAGCCGTATAGCAGAGAAGACATGTATAATACAGCGCTAACAAAAGTCAAGCAACAGCCGGAGCAGTCTTGAGTTGGACGAAGGTCCGCAACAAAGTGATGCAGAGCGTATCGTTCTTACCAAATATAGGCATCCAAACATGCACATGTCTTCTCAGTGGCTCGGTGTGCCCGACACCTCAATTGCCTACCCCGGCAGAGAACGACGTTACTAAGTATACAGATATATACTTTATACCAGTCTGAATTACTACGGATTAGTTCAGCTTTTTTTGATTTGTTCAGATTACACAGTAAATTTTTTCGTCACTTCAGTGGATTAGTTTGGATCACTTTGTTAATAACACATTGGTTTGATTCATAACACGTTAAATGTTTTTAACTATTTCAGCATCCAGTTCAAAATATTTTGAATTGATTCAAAACATAATCAGTTTTGTCATTTATCAGATTTGTACAGATTTAGGGTTCCAGAACAATTTGGTTTATTTCAAAACATGTTAAATCTTTATGGATCAGTTAAAAATATATATAGGACTTATTGATCAGATCAGATTGAATGACTTCAACAAAACAGTAAAGATTACTTTAGAAAAGTTTGTATTATACGGATCACTTAAATACATAAGTTAAGATCAGTTTGTTAATTTTTAATCATTTCAACAATCAGTTCAGAATACTTTGTAACAGTTTTGTCACTTATCACTTTTAACCAGTTTTAATTACCACAAATTAGTTTAGTTTTTATAGATCTGTTCAGATTACAATGTGAATCATTTAAAATTAGGTACTTTAGTGGGTTAGTTCGAATCACTCGGTTCAGAACACTTTGGTTTATTTACAACAAACACGTTATCTAATCTTTTCGGATCAGTTAGAAATTTTAAAAATTGGACAGTACAGCACTTCAATTTAGATGACTACCAACATATCGTTACTTTAGAAAAGCTTTTTTTTTCATTCGGATCATTTAAACAGATAAGCTTGGATCAGTTATGTTAACGATCGGTTCAGAACACTTTAAATTAGTTCAAAACAATTCAAATCACTTTCTTACAGACTGTTAAACGATTACTACGGATAAGTTCAGATTACTTTTGGGACCAATTCAGAATATGTCAAATCATAAAAGAACGGTTTAAACGGTTAGAATCAGTTTGATCACTTCAAATTAGTTTGAATTACTTTGGATTATACAGATTACTTTAGATCAGTTTGAATAAAATTGAATCTGTTTGGATAACTTATTTTAGTAGATTATTTCGAATCAGTTAAAAACATTCGATTCATTTTAAAATACTTTGAAAGCAGTTTAAAGCATTTCGGATTCATTTGCATTATTCTGGATTACTTTAACGAGTTCAGATTAGTTTTAAATATTTTGTATCAGTTTGGATTACTTTAGATGATATCGGATTACATACAACATCGTTACCAGAGTGAGATCATTTTGGATTATTCTGGTTTACTTTAACAAGTTCAGATAAGTTTTAAATGTTTTGGATAAGTTTGGATTACTTTAAATCAGATCGGATCACACACAACATCGTTACTAAAGTGAGATTACGCACATTGAAACTGTTAATGAGGTTTGAATCTCAATGTAGTTGCAACAATGTTGGCACCATAAACTTTTAAAGAGGACATTAAATATTCTAAAAATAAAATAATACTACTAAAAAAAAAAAAACTTAACTAAAAAATTTATTAAAATATACTGTTTGCTTCAGTGAATTTAAGAAGAAAATAGTAAGAAATAACTTACAGCAAACGCAAGACTATAAAGTATTCGAAGAATTAGAATATATCAGTAAACATATTTCTTCTTCCTTAATCTCCTTTGCCAGAACGTAGAAAATGCAACAACAAACTAGGTTTAATTTAAATACCAACCAAACCAAACCGTATTTTTTATAATTTATCACTGTGACCTCTACTACATGATAATTCATGTTTATATTACTAGTTTTGGCATGATTAGAACCTTCTTCTACAGAAGGCTCTAGTCCACTCAAGCCGAAGCTGGTGATGTAATCATAAGAATAAACTTGTGATAAAAAACATATTAAATTGTTTTTTTTTTGTTTGTTTCAAAAGTCCATATTTTGAGAATTTCGCTTATGTTGCCAACCCACAGCTATCTTTAAAGCCACTACAGCCGACTAAGCTACTGCAGAACCTGTTTTGAAGGTGCCATCATTAATCGACCACTCTTTTCTCAAAAGCGTCAGCCATACCGTAACATAAACAATTCTTTAAAAAATGTATTAATTTACATTTTTACAACAAAATGTACGCCCCTGGTTTATTACCTTTTAGAGCATTTATACGTCTATAGCTAAAATTATCGATATTTAATTTGGTTTATTTAAACTTTATTTTTTAAGCATAAAATATTTTGGTCCGCACTCCACTGGTCCACCAAGAGTATTCGCTTCGTAGTTACAATAGTTCATGTTTGCCAAAGCTTAAAATGCATTACTTCACACAAAAATGTTATAAATGTTTAAAACTTGTTGAAGTATGTAAATTTTCAAAATTATGTACCGCAAAAACCACCGCATCCACAATAAAGTATGCAGAGTTTCCTAAAATTTGTTAAAAATACTTAACAGTATACATTATAGTAGAACCGATAAAAAATACAAAGAAAAACCTCACAACCGAAACTGGTTAGAAATAAAGACTGAAATTGAGTTAGTTACGATTGTATATATTAAATCGTTTGGGCTATAATAAAAATATATTATATAAGAATCTAAAAGTCTGAAATAAGTATAACGCAAATTCTCTATGATAATTCAATTTGCTACCTACAATCATCTTTCCTCCACCCCAACTACAATTTTCCACTTACGTATATGATGGGGCGGATGGCTAGGTAATACCTCCTATTCAAACCCTCTACAATCTAAGGGTTTAGGAAATCATATTCCATATTGATATGTAAATGCTATTCTATACCTTACCTAAACTGCTCATTCAATAACAGCAATCAATACAATGAAGCGAACTTGATAAGCTATTATTAGTACACGAAACTTTTATCCGGAGGATTAAATATGTTAATATTATTCTCGACTAAACCGAAAGTTCTAAACAAAAAAAAAAAAAGAAAAGAAGTAGAAGTAATCCATATTGGATGAAGCATGGAAATTTTGTTGGAAAACTTTTTTAACTAAATTGTATGCTAAATGATATAAATACAGGGTTGGGATGAAAAATCGCCGCTCGATACAGTTTGACCTCGCTTATTAAAGTAACGTTGTTATGCAGTCTAGTGGGGATGAAATAAGATGACAATGTATGTGAGGTGTGGGAATATATAATTCTGTTAACTTATCATTAAAGGATGCAAACTTCTTGAGATATGTTTGTGGAAAGTTTCGTAATTTTATAGTGCAGACACACGAAAATTTGTATTTCAAACATTGTTTTAGTAGTGGGTATTGTTGTAAAGTAAGTGTATTCCAACATTTAACTTAAACTCTCTAATTATACGTCGGCTGAAGATTATTATAAATTAAAACCCCGCTGATGCTGCTGTGTACAATAACGAGTGTAGGATAATAAACCTCTAGTTGATCGTTTTACAAAACCTATTTATTATTTGTTTGTTAGCTAATTATGTGTTCAAAGTTGAGTATTAATCAAAAATGATTGCAAGGTCTTTGTACCAATATACTATAATAGAGATATCAAGTGTATTTAGTTAGTTTCTAACTGATATTAGAGATAGTTAATCGTCTTAGTTTCAAATGCGTATAGAAAAAAACACACTCCAAACAAAGCTTTCAAATCTTTTTCCCAGTTTTATTTTATCAAAAAAGTTTGAAAATGTTGCGCTTTTCTAATTCTGTCATTTCAGTTTACTAAGGTACTTCCATTTGCTCCAAATTATATCTTTCCTTTTTTTTAATCATTTACTGCAATATAATTGATGATCGACACCAACAATTTTCTTTTTGATCACAAATTTACTCTTACGAATACACATACAAAAAATACCAAAAATCAAAATAAAAAGAATAAAAATCTTAAATTCTTCAGCCCAACCGTCGTTCCGTAAGTTTCCTAGAGTCGGCAAAGTTAGAATACAATAAAGCAACTTTAAAGTCACTTCTGGCTATAATAAACTGGAAGCTTGCTTAAAAACGCCCTTCTGTAAGCACAATCTTTAAAAAACTGCAAATTTTGTAATTGGTCTGCTTATTCTAGTTCCCTACTATAAAATTTAGATTAGTTAGTTAGATAAGGTTAGAATAACCCTTTTTCGGATATTGACTGAAAACTCGAAAAGCACTATTTAGTGCCATTCTAAAGTGTTGCACAATATGAAAAAAAAAAAGTATGCTCCACTAAACATACTTAAAAACAAAAACTATACGTTCAGCACAATCTACTTTAGAACTCGTATAGTTAACAGAGTTAAACTATAATAATATCAAATTACCTAAAGACCTCAACTTTAACCAAATGACTACTACAATTTTAGGATACTTTAAAACTAAAATCCTTCTTAATTTTTAAAACAATATTAAATCATAGTCTAACAACACATTTCACCACGTTCAGAAAGATCTATTTTCAAGTTTCTACAGTCTAATCAGGTTGGACAAATATGACCTAACCTAGTTTAGTTAGAATAAATCGCTGTATGTGCGCCTTTCTTCAAAAAACCTGCAGATTTCACTTGAAAAAACTTATTATCTTTAACATATTAGAACAATTCTTGTTCTAAAATCAACTAAAAACTACTGTTCTGTATGAGGACGCTTGCTCTTAAAGTAACAGTTGAAAGGCTTGTGATGTTGTTCGGCTGGACTTCACAGAACTGGTAGGTGTTTAAAAAATTCAACAGCCTGTCGCAACAACAGATTGTCCGCATGTTCCCCAGGTGTAAAAGTTTCCTAGGATGAAACAGTCACCCCATAATAACAGTTCATTCCAAGTGGCATTTTCCAGACGGAAACCAGCTCAAAGCCACGCACAAGCAACAAGCCTAGACCGTAACAAAGCTCCCTGGACGTAACCATTTAATATAACGTTTAATCTGATCAAACTGAACGACCTAGAAGTGGACCTGAAAACAAAACTCCCCCTCACCCCTTTATAAAGCAAAACTAATAAGCCTGTAGAGAAGTAGAGTCGCAAAAGTAGAAGGATTGTTGCAGGCAACCAATCCGCAAAATCTCGCCGTCAACCATGCCTCCAACAAGCCTAAACCGTAACACAGCGCCCAGAATAAAAAATACAACCTCTTTGAAGCACGGCTCCTTCACCATCAAAAAACCCTTCAAAAAAAAAAAATGAAAGCCCAGCAAGATGAAGCCCAAAAACCTCATAAGACCGCACACAAGTTTTTGCTGAAACGCACAGCCCTGAGACAAGTCCACTACCCAGAGATAGACGAGAGATACATCGCACGATCACTCCAATTTCCGACTGCAACACAAAAAACAACCGGATTGCAGCAGCAAAAGATGGCAAATACGACATCCAACCAATAGAGCCAATCTACAAAAACTAGACGACGCAGACAGCGACAAAAGATCCGAATAATCAGTCTATTGTGCAATGGTGGACAAGGAACCTATATGGTAGAACATAAAAAACAAAAAATCCAGCAAATGGCTGAACAACGTTTAAATAATTTTAACAACCCGACCAAAAACAACAACAAACAAAACCCAGAAGAAAAAAGAAAAAGATTATCCAATCCCGTTCAAGCCAATCCAATCGCCTAACGCAAACCTGGTCTCTCGCAACAAGAAAATCCAGAAAAAGAAACGATCCCCTCAGCACATGACCACACGCAAGCAAAAAATAAAAGATCTTTGACAAGTTAAGTCACTCGCAAACGCCACGAGCCAGCATTATCACCAAGAAGACAAAAATCAGCAAAAGCCGACTAAACCAAAAAAAAAGAGATATAAAGAAAGAAGGGTGCGAGCCGACAAGACAAGCAAACGACGGCGGATCCCTGGCAGGAAAAATCGCCCGCACCAAGAAAAAGCCCGTGTATAGCCAGAAAGACAACAAAAACTATAGAAAAAAAGAAGACCAAGATAGACGTGCCACCTGCAAAAAAATCTTTTCAACAGGAATGGCAAAGCCACAACCACTATCACCTCGTATGAGGAAACTCATTGTAAACTAGAACCGATGTACCCAGTCCTTTGCCACAAAAACTCCCTCCGCAAAGAATGGAACCACAGTGGCCACCCCGAAGAAAAAACAACCAACCCAAATAAACAAAAAAAAGAAAAAGAGTGCGAACTAACCAGACAAGATCAGCAAACGACCGCAGAAGAGATAGCTTGCACCAAGAAGAAGAAGCCCGAGTATGACTAGATGAGCAAAAAAACCTCGACAAAAACAGTCGCATCAAAACCACCAAGATAAATGTGCCACCTGCCAAAAAAATCTCTTCCTCCGCAAGTAATTGAACCACCGTAGCCACCCCGAAGATAGAACGACCAAACCAGCCTGTCTCCAACACAATGTCCCAAGCTACGCCGCGTAAGAAGGAGGAAGGATTATTACCGGCACAGAGGCGGCGTGAAAAATGCAGAAAACAACATTTTTGAATCACCATAGTCAGAGAGCTCGCGTCAAAAATGTGCAAGAATTTTTGGAAGCTTGATATTTTGAGATTGGGATCTATTTCAATCATGAAAAGTCCCATTCAGCAGTCGCAAAGATAGCAAGTGAGCGCAATTTACGGCGACGTGCTCTTGCTAAATTAATTAATTGAAGATTGCGCTCGCCTGACTGTTGGATTCGTGTTATAGATTAGATTTACAAATTTTGAGCTTTCCAAAAACTATTTGAAGGTGCTAATTAATTTTACATCTTTGCGAAAGTCTCAGCGCCAGGTGTCTCGACGGAAGACCTGCTGACTCTAAGCTAGCTTTTCATGATTGAAATGGAACCCAATCTTAAAATATCAAGCTTCCAAAAACTCTTGCATTTTTTTGGCGCAAGCTTTTGTACTATAAAGGCGAGACTTTCTCAAGCAGCACTCCCTATGTAATTCACGAGCTCGCCCCTATCCTGATCGTTTATCTTGTACCACCCATTCCAAGCCCAGACGACAAAGCAAACATCACAAATCACCATTAAAAGGAACTCTGGACTAATCTCTGCAACTGCTACTTGCCGTACCTTATCGTAAAAAAACTGCAGGAAAAGAGAATAAAGCCAGCTCTAGAGAAGCAGAAGTTGCATAAAATGCCACTTATTCAGCAGTTTTTCAAGTTGCCGCCCAAATTAATCTGTTTAGATCGATTCCATAACAAAGTACAAGTACGCAAGTAGTCATTTAAGTTCTGTTCACAGGTAACAACATCCAACCACGCATTCAACATACAACACGGAAGCCTCTTCCCATCCTTTCATCAGTTAATAGCCTCTACTACAGCTTTAATTATAAGAATATATACAGCATAACAATAAATAGATTAGATACATTTAAGGTATCTCAGTCACACATCTAAAACGACTGGCCAACATAATGAACTCAAATAAAAAAAAAACTGATAAATATGATATAAGAATGAAAACTAGACATTCCAAAATTATGAGAAGTGCATATTACTTCATGCAATTATCTCAAGGAAAGATAAATAAAATCAAAGAAGTTTTCTTAGCGATTCAGTTCGAAATTTATGCAAACCCGACGAACGCCAAGTAACGAGCTTAATAGCCAGCATCTGAACTGATTTAAAAAAATAAAGATGCCGGGGTCAGTGCAAACAACAGTGAAGCGTACTCTAGTAGTTTACAGATACAATTACTGGCTCCGTACAGTGATAGTACTTACGATTTTGCAGCTAGAAAACCTTGGTCTTCGACCAAAATTTGTCCAAAACATAATTGGAAACCCATACTAAGCAATTCATGTACAATCACTGTTCCTTCAATAAAATGTGCAAGTGCACCAGAGTCTCAAATACAGTAACCTAATCAAATTGTTACTGCCGTTTGCAAAACAAAAAAATGTGAAATTGCAAAACAGATTACGCACACCACAGCTCCGTTATTAATACTGTATTTAATCAAGTATTTATTTAAATGTTAATGATAATTTTAATCATTAAATTTGCTGCTGTTCGAATTAGGTTTACAACAATGTATCAGTTCCGTCGTAAATATCGCACGTCATTAAATATTCATCACTAACACGAATATTATTAGTGTGCATATGATTTGTAAATTGGCGAAAGAAAAGGTTTAAAAGAAAACATTAAATTAGAAACTAGCTAACAAAAGAACTAAAATGCTGAAAAATTGTCTCGTACGTAAATAAAATACTTAAGTAAATGAATTATAGTACACAACAACTATAACTTATACCAAATAAAACTATTAATGCAAACTATTCTTAATAATTTTCGTCTCACAAGTGAACACAAATTGACAAGAGATAATTTTCATTAAAATTGCAACGTTATTAAATAAAAACAAAATAATTGCTGATGCCCTATATAGCTAATTTACCAAATCTATAAAGCAATAGTTACAAAAGATAGCTGCGAGCAATACGTATAGTGGACAATGTTAACCAAGGATGTTATACTATATACTGGATTGGCAACCACCGTATATTAACATAGGGAAATAGTGTGTCCAAATCCGTGGGTAGGCAACTTGCCGTTGTGCCGTATAAATTTGTATGTTTTACTCTGTCGCACTAGTCACTACGCCATATACGGTTTAAATGAGCAATATTAACAAGCGAAATAATGGTTAAATACTGGGTTGCATTTGGATGTAAATCTTTGAAACAAATAGGAAATGGAATTTAATTTCATTAGTAAGCATTTGCAATTAAAATATGTTATGCTGTTTAATATAAAAATTATATTAAATGCAAGTAAACAATATTGTTGGGTAATAATTATACTTTTATATGCTAGTTTTGTGTTTTAATTTTATTTAGAATAATTATTACCTTCTCCTTAAATATCTTATATATAAAATATATGCAAAAGTTTACAACAAACATTTTGTATTGTGATTAATTGTTGTTTTTGATCATTCTATTAGTATTTATATCATTGTAGTTGTAATAATTTTATAAAGTAGATCTTTATGTTTAATACATTTAGACTCAATGTAGCTTATTATTAATACTTTACTTTCGAATTTATGCACTTTTTTAAAATTATTTGTAATAAAATATAATAAAATTAATACTTTTTTTAAAAATTACTAACTCTAATTTTTTAACCGTGTAAGAAATCTATTACTGTTTCTATTAAGTAACTTAAGAGTTAATAAATAAATTTCTTTTGTAAGATGTATCAGATACAAGTAAAAACTGACATACGAATGCGTAACTTTAAAGCACGCATTATTCACGGTTTGGTTAACGAATTATTATGTGAGTACTATATTATGAATATTTGTCAATATATTTTATATTTTTAACAAATGTACAAGTTGGTTTTACTTTTTTATTATTATTCTTGAATATATTGAGTGTCTGTAATAAGAAAGTTTGTTTTATTTTATATAAATCTTATTTTAATCTCATTAATAATTGAAACTATGTTACTTTTTTTTATGAGAAAGATTAGTAATACTTGGTAGTATAATTTGATATATAAAATAGTAAAATACAGTTTGTAATTAGTGTTTTAAATCAATTTTTCTAAAATTCTGTCTCTCTTGCCTCGTATACGACTGTGAGATAAAAAGAGATGCTAAAGCGGCACAACGGCGGGTTGCATATTTCGATATTTTTCCTCACTTTAAGGGGCTTGGTTGCCAATCCAGTATATAGTATAACATCCTTGATGTTAACTTCGCATTTACATTGTTTCATTAAAAGACTGTTTCCTGCAATTAATTACAACTATAGAATAGAATAATTTATCACTTAAACGATATATGGGCAATTCCATTTCAAACGGACCAGAGCTAGGGGGGGGTGCGTTGAGAAACTTGCTTATGTATTTTTTTTTAGTTTCTATAACTTATTAGTAGTCTTTTGATCGATATATGAGAGTATGAAACCTATAACAAAAAATTCTACGATTTTTTTAAGTTTTTTTGACGTTTTTTAACTTAATCACATTTTTTGTTTAAAAACCGCAATTTTAACTCAAAAAAATAAATTTACTAATGAAATCAATCAGAAATTTTCCGTAGAATCCAAATCTAGCGCTATTTTAAGTTTATACCCTGTCTATAAGCCGCAAAAGCCATAAAACCATGTTTTTGTTCTTAGTGGGCTGTGCAAAAAGGAGCATTTTTTAATTTTTTTTTAACCGCCATAGTTGACGTATTTTGATGTAAATTAATTGAAAAATATAAATTTGTTCTGTGTATTTGGGTTTTAAGCGTCTAAAACTCAAAAAATCTGCAAAGTAGGCCTATTCTTCAACATATACTCTTACAAATGCACGTTTAGCCGCGCTCAGAGGAACAATACACCAAATATGATTAAAAATTTGAATTGTGGGGACAATTTTACATGGAAAATTGTCAGTGTTGCACTCATCGTCTATAGAAAAGTCCATCTAGAAAAAAATGTTTACAAAATCTGTTCAAAATTTACTTAATTTTTTTTTTTTTTTATTTTTTTTTAAAGATTATTAAGATTATATTTTTTTAAGTTGATTTCAGAAGTTTAACAAACACATTTTTTGTCGCTAGAACCAATTTTTGGCCATTTTACTCTTTGTATGATAGTTTTTGCGCCTGCGGCACAAATTTTGACTCGATCTATCGGCGCAAAAATTTAAAAATATTATTATTTTTGGCATTCAAACATAAATCTGCCTGTCGCTTGTTAAAATTTGTTAAAAAAAAAGTTTTAAACCACACCCTAGTGTGTTAATAATATTTTTTGTAAATTAAAAAAAAAAAAAATTTTAACGCATTTTTTGCATAAAAATTTTGTAAACATTTTTTTCTAGATGGACTTTTCTATAGACGATGAGTTCAACACTGACAATTTTCCATGTAAAATTGTCCCCACAATTCAAATTTTTAATAATATTTGGTGTATTGTTCTTCTGAGCGCGGCTAAACGTGCATTTGTAAGAGTTTATGTTGAAGAATAGGCCTACTTTGCAGATTTTTTGAGTTTTAGACGCTTAAAACCCAAATACACAGAACAAATTTATATTTTTCAGTTAATTTACATCAAAATACGTCAACTATGGCGGTTAAAAAAAATTTAAAAAATGCTCCTTTTTGCACAGCCCACTAAGAACAAAAACATGGTTTTATGGCTTTTGCGGCTTATAGACAGGGTATAAACTTAAAATGGCGCTAGATTTGGATTCTACGGAAAATTTCTGATTGATTTCATTAGTAAATTTATTTTTTTGAGTTAAAATTGCGGTTTTTAAACAAAAAATGTGATTAAGTTAAAAAACGTCAAAAAAACTTAAAAAAATCGTAGAATTTTTTTTTATAGGTTTCATACTCTCATATATCGATCAAAAGACTACTAATAAGTTATAGAAACTAAAAAAAAACACATAAGCAAGTTTCTCAACGCACCCCCCCCTAGCTCTGGTCCGTTTGAAATGGAATTGCCCATATAATACAGATGTGAACGTAAAATATATACTTTCTCCAATTGTAGATATTAAATATTTAGCGGACTAATAAAATCCTTCTTGTGTGAAATTAATGATAATTATAAATACAGTTAAAAATAAAATTTAATTCTTTATATATTTATTTACACTTTTTATAAAACAAAACCTTTTGCATTCAACTTATATTCATTAACATTGCTCATAACACGAGACAATTCACATTATACTCATTTTTTCTGCGTCTGAACATTTCCCATTAAAAATTTTGTATAAAACATAATCCCTCCCTTAAAACATCATTTCATCATATATTTTTGTCCCCCTTTTTATCTCTCTCCCTCTGTAAACGCCCCGTTGAAAAAAAAAAATGTAATTACCCGTAATTTATTCGCAAATGAAATATCGACTACTTTTTTGTATTTTTTTATCGCATTTTCATAAATTGGCTTTATTTTCACATCACGTAAACTTATAAAGTAATTTGAATAATTTTCTCGTAGCAAATGAAACATCTCGATTTATTATCAAAGTTGACGAAAATTTTTATGTCGCCTAATATTGGGAACGACAAACATTGGATGGATTTTAATTTGTGCTCCTATATCGGGTCGTAAATGTTCGTTGGATCATGGCGAATGTTCAGATATTAGGAATTTCTATTGGAGATTGAATGGCGGAATAAAATGTTTTATTGTTTTTAAATGGTAAGAGAATTTAATTTTATTGTTTTCGTTTTTGCTTCATAAGCAGTAAAAATATTGAATTCAATTTTTATCGCTTAAATCAATAACTTATTTACACAGCGAGCAACAACACTAAATTTTATTTGTTTTGTATTAAAATTACTGTCTTTCCATAAATTATTAATAAAAATTGATATATTATTTTGTAACAAAAAATAAATCAATTAATCCCACATTTATCTCTACTGCAGTAACGTTACTTGCAATATTGATAATTCCGCCATCATCTAGAGCAGTGATTCTCAAACTGTATTACCTTACATCGTATCACGTAATACAATAAGTATGTTTAATGTGGTGTACAATAATTGGCAATTGTGCTGTAAATAAGTGTACACGTATAGTAAACCAAACATAACTTGGCCGGTGACATGACGTTACGTGCCGGAAAAGAAAACCTATCGCCAGAATGAAGGATGAATAATTGAGAAAGTGTAGAAAATACACTTGAAGACAACAATTGAACCAAAACCCTCTTCACCACAGGAACCGTAAAAAAATCATGAAAATCGTACACACAGTGGCGGAAACAAAATTTTAAAAACTATCTCTGAACTCTTTCAGATCTACGCCACTGCGTACACTTTCTGATTGTATTGAATAAACCCCATGTTTTGACAATGCTGTTAATGGGTGCGTACATAAAAACTGCTACATTTGGAGCGGTTTCTGCCCATTTGGTTTTCTTAAACTTAAAAAGCGGAACCATTCAGGAGCGAGCGCTACCAACACAGCAGAGACCAAGAGGTTTTTGCTCTCGCCTTCCTGTACGCACCTTATGTTCTCACGTTTTAATCATTTTAAACTTTTAGGATTAGTTTTGCATGTCAACGTAATATTGGTGCCGTTCATACTATGTCACCCCACTTTTTGTGTCATGATGTGGAGACAAAATTGTTTGTTTTACTGTACACTGTTGATTGTTTTTAAGGTTCAGTAAGTCTGCCTTTTGAAAGATTGCACTAGACTAAGAAGTGGTGAAAAATCTCGCCATAGTCTAAGAAAGTGCAGACAGCTGCAAGCCTATTACTTTTTGGCATCTCTGATTGACCAATATGGTATAATTGCCGCATCCCATATTTGACATCAATTTTTCTTAACATATCCTGCATCCACCTATATAGTTGACGTTATAAAGTTTAGCGGTTGGTGCAAGCCCTAAGGTAAAGTTTGACAAAAACTTGTTGCAAATGGCCATTCACCAAAATGACCGGCAAAAATTATTATGTAATTTGGGAATAGGCACTTGTTGAAAATTTGTTTGCTTGTCTACTGTCAATCATAGCTCCCTAGGCTTGTGCAGATAACGTCTACCTTGTCAAAAATAGCATTTTCTCTTTACATACCCTATTGCTTTAGTGCTTTTTGGATACGGAATCTGGGATCTGGTTTTCGTTCAGAGCATTCCAATATCTAAGCTCAGTTACGATGTGAACCTAAACAAAACTTGCTAAAAAATTTAACAGTAGCGGCGTTGGTTCTTCCGTTAGTATGATACAGGATCTGAGATAATATTTTATACTGTTTTTGAGGTTAAATTTCCAAATACTCTCTTAAAGTTCTGCATGGCAACATTCTACCAGATTTCCTTGCCCAACCTGTTTTTGATCAAACCTGCTGCTGCATGTTGAACAAGGACGCTCACAAGAAAATAGACGTCCAGTAGAAATAGCAAGAAGTGTATCTAACAAAATGCAAAGTGTATTACCGTACAGTTTATCCCTGAGCATTGATATCAGAATGCTTCTTTCTTACATGTTACATCTTTTCAATTCTTTTATACGGAGTAGAAGCCTGGACTCGTACCAAAGATGCTGGTAAGTAAGTGAAAGCTTTTGAGATGTGGTCTGACCGCCGCATGCCGAGAATATCATGGATATACCAAGTAAACAAGATGATGCTTCAGCGCATGGACAAAAAGAAATCAATCTTTGCAATAGTTAAAAGAAGGAAGCTGGAACATATCGGCCACGTCATGCGGAATGATAAATACAGCCTCCTCCAGGTAATACTGCAGGAAAAAACAAATAGCCATACAGGTCCTGGGCAACGCCGTAGTTGCGGAATCTAAGAACATAGACCGTTATGTCGTCTACAACACTATTCAGATAAACCAATATGCCAACATCCATAAAGGATAGGCATTCAAAGAAGAAGAACAAGATTGGTAGGATTATCTAGCATCAGGGGGTCAATTTTTTCATAGAAATTACTTAATTTCTGTAAAATCATTTCTATAAAAAACGTCAACAATAACTAAAACCAGAAATAAGAATCGCATCGCTCCTTACAGCTACAGATAATTTTTCGTGTACGTGCACCAACAAACCATAGCTACCAGTGTTTCTCTACCTGGAAACTTAAGTAAACTGTTTTCTAAACTAAAGAAAGTAAGAACCACCTTGCCAGTTTAGCCGTTGTAAACCAGATCGGTGCTCTATTATTAGTCCTATTAGCGTAAATGGCTTATGTTCAAAGTACGCTCAAAATTTCTTTCTCAATTCGTTGAAGTGAAATTTCTGCTAAGCTTCCGTTAATTTGGCTATGGCAAAAAAGATCACTTAGTGCTATGTATCTCCATCTTAATAGAGTACTACTCTAAAAGATCTAGCCAAAACTTTAATCTGCTTTAAAGATCCATAAATAAAATAATAATATTCTTGCTGTGTGGTCTAGAATATCAGATTGCGACCATGTAGATGAGGTTGATTACCTTTCGTACTATAGACATTTTATTTAAGTAGTGCAACATTTTTAAAGTTTGAGAACCTCTGGTCTAGAGCAACCAATTCAAAAGTTGTATGTGGACCATTGTAATTAAAACTAAAAATGCTTCAAGGTTCTTAGAAAATAAAGATCTGAAAACACCTCAAAACCACCTCAGAACATTTATAGCAACGGTCTTTTATAGAACTATAAAATTCCAAAAAATCTCTAAAAAGTTTTAAAAGATTATGAGAAACCTTTAAGAAAACTATGCGCAGAGTAAAAACTTTAAAAATTAAAAAATTATAGAACAATTCTTTAACGACTTTAATGTTCCCTCCTTTAAGAACTACAGCTTTAGTGGCTTATAAAAACATTAAGAAATTTTAAAGAAGTTCACATACGATACTAATAGTTTTGAAAAGCCACAACTCTCTTACTACTCTTAGCCTAAAAATATTTTGGAAAGCAGAGATCGTGCAAAAGTTCTGCACTACAGTTGGCTGAAAAAACACACTCATAGGCAACATTGACAGGCTTTTGGAAAAATTTGTTATCAAACTACGTCAGAAATTTCTAAAGAAAAACCTCCACCTAATACGAAAGTGTGACGTATACTTAGTCATTACGTGAAGTAAATTTGAATAAAATATTGATAATAACACTTCTTCCTATCATAATATGACAGAAATAATCATTATAGGCTTACCAAAATTAATGTCAGCGATGTGGCAAATTCTTACCTGTAAAAAAAAAGAAAAATAATGAGTATAAATATAATACTAAAACATTTTTATCATTATAATTTTTATGGTACCATTTGTGATAATAACAATAAAAGTAGTTGATAAAAATATAATATCATTAAATCAAGCAGGCAATGTAATTTTTGACTCATTTATATACATTTTATATTTATTTGATTATCTCAAACATTTCGGTAAAATTATTATATAATACTTGTATGCAGCCAATATGTGTCCACGCTAGACAAAAGAATGCATCAATTTTTATTTTTTGTCCGTTTTACAGCTATTTTATCACCGTAAAACCCGTTTGACACTATCTATAATTCCATCTTGAAATATATGTATAATTATAGATGAAATTGTAAAAGTGTCTAACGTGCACAAATGGTTATTAATTTTATTGTAGATAAAAAATAAAACATATTCTATTATTATAGTCAAATCGACAAATTACGTCACCGGGTGACCTCAAGCGCAAGAACTTTTAAATTAAAAAAATTCTGTACACTACGCTTTTGCGATACACTTCAATAAAATCGCGTTATCCGGTGTCAGAGCGATCATATCTTAATAGTCATAAGCAACAACTACCACCAATCATCATAATCTACAACCTCTTATACCGTTAGGTGTCGAGTACACCGAGCCGCAGAGAAGATGTGTATGTTTGGATGCCTATATGAGGTAACAAACCCATATTAGAAAAAAAAAGCAATGATCTGCATCACTTTCTTCGTCTTGGCCGCTCCGCTCCAACCGTTGCTTAACTTTTGTTGCTGTTATCATCATTTTCACCACTCAGGTGACCAGTCAAACTGATAGTGACGTCAACATTGTGACAAAAACTGAACCAAAAAGTAACAGTTACCAACAAACTCATCGACTGAAGAAACTTACCATGCGTGTTTTAAAAAAGATTACAAAGATAACAAAAATTTGACACTTTGTGTAATAGAAAGAACTCATTCCTACTCCTCATGCCAAGACAATACGCTATGGCTTGGCATAGCAAAAAAACTCTTAAGTAGAACATTATCTACTCTAAAAAAGAATACCGTCAATGGCGTCTTTGTTTTGGAAACAACCAGAAGTAGGAAGGAGCCATGTCTGGAGAATAAGAAAATTGGCAAACGACTGGAATTCCATGTTTTGCAAAGAAAATCTGATCAGATGCTATTAATGAAAAGAAGCATTGTCGTGATACAACTGCCACTTTTTCGCCGTCCAGAGGTCTGATCTTTTTCGCCAGACGGTATCACGAAATCGGAAAAAACTTCTTGATAGTATTCTTTTGTCGCTGTTTGTCCTTCTGGTGCGTATTCGTGATGCACAATTCCACAGATATCAAAAAACAATGTTAGCATCACTTTAATTTTGCTGGAGAGATGCTTCCATTGCGAAGGCTGTGCTTTTATTTTCAAATCGTACCCGTACACCTATGACTCATTTCCAATTATGACGGTGTCCAGAAACTCAGGTTTAGTGTTGGTAGTAACTAGCAAGTCCTATGCAACCGCAAAACGGAGTTTTTTCTGTTCCGTTGACAAAAACTTGAGCAAATTTTGCAGCCACCCACGCATGTTCAAATGTTTACGCAAAATTACATGTGCAGAATTTTTACTTATCTCAACTTCTTTGGCAATCTCTATGTCGTACAGCCAAAACAACAATCTCCTATTATTAAATTTTCTACCGTCTCAACAATTGTGACCTCCCAGAACGCTGATCACTCTCAAACAATGTCCGGCCATTTTTGAATCGGTTGACCACTCCCATAGCATTGTCTCCTACACCTGTCGAATCTTATTAATTGTTCCGCTTTGAAAATCACAAAGCTTTTGACAAAACTTGCAGTACCGTTCATTCATTTTAAGAGAAATCAAAATCAGACACGTATAACAGCACCTCACTTGACAGCTAGTAGGCAACAACTAACGCACCAAAATGCCAAAAAAAAATCAAGCATGCGCATTTACTGTCTCCTCTCACTGTGCAAATTGGCGCCGGCCTAGAATCTCTACTATGCGCAAGAAAATTCAAGGTCGGATACCTTTTAGACAAACCTCGTATACTTTCAGTATTTTTAAAGTTTCTAACAGAACAAACGTTTGGGTATTGCTTCCTACATACTATTTTCAGAACTCATTAAAAGTAAAACTATATAAATTATGATTTATTTCAATAAAAAGATTAAAATTTGTATTAAAAGTAATAACTCTAGTACTATTTGAATACTAATATTCATCCGAGCAATTATGACTCAACAGTTTTACTACAAATGCAATGAAAATTAATGAAGACAAATGAGTATTAAGACAAAGTTTATTACAACCTTAATTTTATAGTTTAAATGAGCCTTTTCGGTAACACATTCAACTAAATAACAATGCTATTATGCATTACAATACAAGGTCAATAATTTATTATTTTAATACCGCCTACTGTTTACATTTCGGTTAACACTTTGATCTGTTATCCTATTAAAATATTGCATAACTTTATTATAGTAAGAAAAAAAGTATGTAAATAATTAACAAGCGATTGTCAGTAATTAATACCGCAAGTAAAACTAGGTTAATTCTTAAAACGCAACGTGATATTTATGTATGTATGTTTGTGTGTGTAATGTAAAAAAATGCAGGATTATGCATTTCTCTATTATGTCGTGCTCATTTTTGCACGATGCCACAACCGGTTTTAATTAATCTATTAAAACGTAATAATATTTTCATAAAATTATTTTTATGTGAAAAGAGAAAGGCTGTTGTAATTGTATTATAATATGAAATTATAGAATGTACACTTCGCACATTTTTTATGCTTATAGTGCAAAGTTGAAAAGCAACAGTAAGCACTTAAGGAATTAGATCATTAATTTAGATAAAATTATAAGGACGTCGAGTTGTAATTCTGACATTGTATTGTAAACACTGAGTCCTGATACTTGAAACAGTTTATATTTATAAATTGTTTTATTTAGTCAGTTTTTTAACTACTTAATGTTCTTTTGTGGTGTAAATAAATTAAAGTAATTAAATTCAGTTATTGCTACACAGTAGTATTTCCAGCTTCTCACTAACCAACCACACAGAGTAACCTATGCATAATATTATTTAATCTCGGTTTTAAGTTGGTAATAAAAGAACAGTTAAAAAGTGGTAAAAACACTTCTCTTACAATTAAGTAAACCAAAAAAAAAACCATTACAAGTAATATAAATATTAAAACCATGAGCGCCGATAGTATAAGGTAACTACTGTAGTAGTAGTTTGAAATAAAATACGTTATGTGATCAATTGGCGCTTCGCAATTAACTAATTTAGTCACGACTCATTGCAATAACTACTATTCCGATTTGCTATTTGGTAGTTAATGCAAAATACGAACTACTCCAACTGATAATGCAGGGGAAGATAATAGGCAAGCGGAACATCGGTAGGCGCAGATGCTCATGGCTGCGTAACCTGAGAGAATGGTACAACACCACATCCCAAGAGTTATTCTGTGCTGCTGCTTCCAAGATGAAGATAGCGATGATGGTTGCAAACCTCCTGAAAGGAGATGCCACATAAAGAAGAAGAAGTTAATGCTAGTTGGTTTATTACAATTGTCAATTCGCGACCGAGCTGACAATCCGCCATGCCGATCGCATCGCAATACAATAAAAATGACGTCAGTATGACGTTGTTTATTACAATACAACGTCATATTGACGTCATTTCGAAGTATCAGCTTTGTCCTTGTTAAAAACTGCTCCTTCTCCAGTCCAAAGTAGATTAATAATCTCTACAATGGTTCGTAATTCACTTAAAACTGTACGTCCTCCTGTAATGTAAGTTGCCAGCATTACGGGCAGAGAAGAGGTTAATGCGTCTGCAGTGGCGTAAAAAGGAGCTGATAATGATGATGAGTGTTACTCCGCGATAAGCCTGCTGTACCACTATGAATTGTATTTTCACAACCAACTATAAACGGTGTTGTTCTATTGCGCAGCAGCCGTTATCAGTGTTTTATAAATGCTATCTGGATGTAGTCAAAACTCTCAGACTCTCAGAAGTTTTTTTAAATTGCTTTGGATGTTAAAAAGATGCGCTGATGGTTTTCTTGTTAAAATTTGAGTAGAACTGAATAAAGTTTTTTCGAGAATTTTGGCCCAACATAAAGCGACTTCTGGAGCTAGCGCCCTAACACCACACAGAACCAAAAAAAAGTTGCAGACTTCCAATTTTATTTTTAATTTGTGTTAATTTCAGACCATATGCCAAAAAAACCAGAGCAAAGATATGATCATAGGTTAGAACAAACTTTACTTAAAAACTCGTTTAAGAATCATCGGTCAATACGCCACCGGAAAATCATGACAAGCCTGAAGTCGTATTTCACCCAATTTGAATGATACAACTACACAACATACCCAGACCTCTACTGTTAAGTCTAAGCAAGTTTCCGTAGTCGACAATGCACGAAAGAAAAAAAAAAGTTTCTATAAACCATTGAAATAGTTAAAGACAAGCTCTCTAAGCCATAGACATGCATCAACCACAACATGAACCCAGAATAGTAGCACGTACCCGCTGTAAAACCGAGCATATATTTGATAAAGCCTGCACACAAGCAAAGGCAGCTAGCTAACGATAACACAGAACCTGGCGGTAAATTCTAATCGTTTTGACCTTTGTCATCAGTAATTTAGTGTACAACACCGCAAGTTAATACCAATCTAGTGTGTACCGTTGCAAGTTCTTACAGCAATGTACACAATGCGGCAGAATAACTTCCTTATTAGAAATGAGCGCTTTAAAGCTGATGGGAGTCCCAGACGGGTGTGCGTGGTCTCGTTTGAGAGAAGAACTCCTAAAGTTTTGTTTACTTGTGTTTCAGTCATCATCATTCGTTGGAGTAACTAGCAGTTTGCCTAAGAAACCTATTTTTCTAACGACTCTTCTGTGGTTCCATCCCAACGCAAAACCTCTTCAATATTGCAAACCAATACTTGGGTAGATCACAACGTTCAGGAAAACTGGTTTTGAGCAGAAAAGAAGACCTAAAGACACACGTCCCATTAGAACATCAAGCAGTAAGAGTTTCGGTTATGCAATCCAAACTTTTCGAACACGAGTTTAATGCTCAAAAAAATCGTGTAAAGCACTTTCTGAACACGTCTCTCAAGACAGTGACGAGAAAAGCAAAATACACACTACTGAGCTGTCAACAAACTCCGAGAACTCCATTCACCACATGTCACCGTTTGGTGCGCAATCTTGGCACATGGTTTTTCTGTCACAGTCAATTCAGACTGCTGTGAATATGCTCGAAATTTTTTTTTTGCCACGGCTTGATAAAATTAACTTTCCAGAGCGTGATTTCGAGTGGCCACACGTTCACCCGTCTTGACCCCTTGTGACTTCTTTTTGTAGAAGTATTTAAAATCCCTCGTCTAACCTCAATGATTGCTAAGCTTTTAAAGTAACACCAATGTAGGAAACGTTTTAAAGCTTGACTACTTTAAAGTGAACATCATTAGTGTAATAATGACACCCTAAACCGAAAACCAAAAAATTAAGCATCCATCCAAACCTGCCTTTAAGAAACCCTCCACCTACGGCAGCCAAACCTCAAACTGGCTTCTAGACTAAAAATTGCTGCACAAACTAAGGTTTAGATAATCGCAAATCTAGTAACCGCAGTATCGTGGGTAACGGGCGTCATTTCGATTGCGATTGGGACTGAGATAGCAAAGTGTCAGCCTTGAGCTGACACTTTGATAATCGTACTTCGCATCGCAATTAAGTACCATAGAAGTAGCCCACGAGTAGACATATAACTATAATATTGCACTTAAGTAATGAAAAAATAAAATATATATAATAAAAAAACTGTAACCATAGAAGCTAAAATAAATGAAGTCACTACAAATCAAAAAAAATCTTGGCCAATTAAAATCAAAATCTTATCCGATTCGTTATTTTCCTGATGGTACATTGTTAAATTAACACTAAAAAGACGCTTTCAAAATCATAAAGTAGAAATAACATAAACTACAAAAGAAGATAGACTATCAGAAATTTGAAAGCCCTGAGCTTGTATTTGAAGCCAGCATTTTCCACTGTCAAACAAGCTTCCTTTAACTTTGTTTATCTTGTGATTTGGTGCATTATTTGATGTCATCGAGCCATCTTCCAACGCAACTTCAGATCAATTTTGATAATAATAATAATAATAATAAAACCAAATATTAAAAAAAATTACCAAACAGTAAATGAACGTTGGTATATTAAGTATCAAAGGCGAAAAGTACTTTTTGCAGCACGCACGAGCAAAGCGAAGACGTCAGGAAGCAAAGATGAATAAAATACCATAAATATAAAAAGTTACCACCAGTAGCAAAAAAAAAACTGCAAACAGTTGGGCATAACTAACGTTAACATAGAAAGGCACTTTTTAAACACAATATAGTTTATAGTGAATAATAATATAACATATCATTTTTAAACTTTGTTCCTATGCGACAGCTAAAGTGGTAGCAAAAAGTACACCAAATGATCTCAAGTTTCTACAAGTAGTGAGAGAAGTGTGTATCAATATGTCATAGGTTCGGTTCACTCATCAGCAACTTGAACTCTGCTCATTACAAAACTAACACCTTATAGCCATTGCCTCACTCTGAATGATTGTGAAAATGATACATTAATCACCTGCTGTGATAAGGATATACTTCAAATTGACATTGAAACTCATTAAAAATAATAAATGCGTAGGAAATCGATGAACGATAAGTTATTTACGATACAGGTGAGATAAAACATTGTTATCACACGCATGATGTTATGTGTATTCATATAAGTGCATACATCATGTTGGCGGATTGTAAAAAAATGTATCTACACCTACGCATAATTTTTTTTAGTGACCAAAAGTGTATAAAAAATCTTCGAAACACTAAAAATGTCAGATTCGTTCTCTAAAAAAGAATACCAACTAAACCCTTCTTAAAAATTTAGTACCAGACCTGAAACTTCTGCTTGTTGAACTAAGTAGTGTGCATTCTAAGTCAAACAAAAAACCAATTCTAAAAGATTTTCGTAAAATTCAACTGCAAAGCATATTAGCTGCCTCAAGAATTACCTGTTTGGCCAGACAACTCGATTCTACGAGATTTGACAAAATTCCGATATCTTGTCTTATCTGGTCGTTCCACTTGTAGCTGTTAGACGCATCATCTGCTTTGGCACAAAGAACCATTAGCCGTTTAGAGACAAAAGCGCCATCCCCAAAAATGATGTGGAGTAGTGGTACCCCGTAAGGGGCCACGACAGAGACTCAACCAACATTGCCGAAAAATCTTAGCTAAAAGGAGTACTGTGTTGCATAAGGTGTTTGTCATGAACACTCTCCACGGGATACGGTTCGACCTCAAGGTTGTATCCCTTTGAACTGGTTGCAGATTATGCCGAATCCCAAAATTTTGGGCAAAGAATAAACCACTTAGATTACACGAAGTGAGGTACGGGTGGCGCAAACTAGAGAGGGAGATTAGGAGCAAAACAGAGTGGCTGCATGTGGCTACTCGTATGGTTTTGGTCTCTCAGTAGCAGTGCCATTCCTTGGTACTCAAAGTGGGTCTAGTTGTTCACGACTGTGAAGACATGTCCTTGAATAGGGGAAGATGCACTCTGCATGTATGACCCCCTCCCACCGTCTCCCCAGCCACAAACCGCATTAGACCTGAAGAGAAGCGGCTCTCGCTAACTGAGGAACAACTTCAGTCAAAATCGATGTGAAAGCTCTCTACGTTTGCAGTGTTTAAAATAGCAGCCAGAAAGCATGAATGAGTGCAAACTTAACTTACGGCGTAATAAAAACTCACGGTTTGAAAGCCTAGTCTAGCAGATAAGCATGTAGGTTAAGCTCCTGCTACGCTAAGGAAGTCATACAGGAATATCTATAAACCTCCTAGGACACCCTATGCTAGACTGGCGTACGTCATTTGGAGTCGGATAATCCAAGTTATTCTTGCAATTTACCTTGCTGTTCAATTTAAGTAATGCAGACCTAGATAAATTGTTGCGTTTTTCCCTGATATGACAGTGTTATTCATATAGACTTTTCTATAAAGAAAAAGTAATCTTAGTAAGACTACACCATCGGTGGCCTAGCTGAATACAGCTTAGCGGTCTCTTACACAAACATTTTTAGAGAAATTGCTTATTTCCTCACACTTTTTTAATTACCAAACATATTTTTAATTAAAAAAAAACTATTACCTAACATGTTTTTAGTTTACTTGTTTTGAAAACATCTATTATCTACAGTTATTCAAAACACAAGTTACCTATAGATAATAATTCTGAACGCCTCAAAAGAATTACTTAAATAATAATTGAAATCATGTCCGACCATGTATGTTAAATTTCTCATTAACACACTAGTGCAATATTAAAGTCATTAACGTATTAGTACGGTAATATCAACTATTACTACTCACTAGTATTAATTATTAACATACTATCATTAACAGACTCGTGCAATAGTATCAACCAATCGGATTACTAAAATAATAAATAAAATCATGCCCGTTCATCTGTACTGAGTGTCTTATTAACGTACTTGTGCAATCAACGTACATCGATCATTAATGAACTAGTACGGTAATATTAATTATTAACGCACTTGTACAGTAATATCAATTATTAACATAGCATGCATAATATCGATCATTAACGCACTAAGTGCAACAATATCAATCAGTATTTAATTAAAATAGGTAGAATAAATTAATCTTATCTAATGACAGAAGATAAGCTTTCATAATAACTATTCTTGTTTTAACTTTTTTATATAAACTGATAAAACATTTGAACTGCGGTAATCGGCAATTCAAAAGTCACCTAATAAAGCCGTTAGTTCCATCAACCCCCTTAAATAAGTCGCAAGTAGATCGAAATAAAAAAAAAAGTACTATTTCGATCGTAAATTCATTAACGTACTAGTATGGCAATATCGATCATTAACGCACTAGTACGGTAATATCAATGATTAACAAACTAGTGAAATAATATCGATCATTAACGCACTAGTGCAATAATATCTATCATAACCTAATTAAAATAGATAGAATAAGTTAAGTCTTTCATAATGACTGCGAATAAACTTTTAATTGCAAAAAAGCAGAAAATTAACATTTCATATTTATAAATACCTAGATTAGGCGACCCAATCGTTCATTTGTTGCAATAAAAACTATTTTATCATCAAATTGTGTTGATTGTGTAATGTTAAAAGAACCTCAATAAGCAATGAATCATTGAAAACTAGATCAAATAAAATTGTACAAGCGTCGGCATAATGTAATAAATACCAATATCAATGTATTAAAAATCAATGTCTTCTAGATAACGCCTAAAAAAAAATTAATCATTTATATTAATATAAAAATATGTACTTACTAAGTAAGTACAAATTGATGGAAGAATTATTACCTAAAACAAAGATAATAATGACTGGTATTTGTGTTGTAAAACATGTAAAGAAATTATATGAATTACTCAGGTTAAATTATTGTAAACAAAAATAATGTTTACCACAGTAAATGCCAAGTAAATAGAAACCAGACGACTTGCTAATTACAAAATTGTTAACATGTTTATTATTCTGTTGATGATTAATTATATTTTAAACCGCTCGATTATAATTCAACCCAATTAAAATCGCTTTGATAATTGTTTAGAGATAAAAAAAATATAATTGTTTGAAGAAAATCTGGTTAGTTGGGTCGAGGCCATGCATAGTGAAATGTATTCTAAAGCCTCTCTCCATCTCCTCCTGCACGCTCAGCTTATTTTCTTTTTTTCTTTTTCCTCTCTTCCACAAGCCCATCCGACTGCAGAATGACTGTGATCGGTCAGCGTTTCGCTGTGTTTTTTTATTCCGCTGACTCGGCTCCTGTTTATTACTCAATTATTCGTCAAAAAAAAAAATAGAATCTCGCTCATTTTTATTGGCCGCCTATTTTTTTCCTGTAGTGTCTGTTCAGCGTTTCGTCGAGTTTTCCATCTCAGTGTGATGCGGACTTGTGGGGGATTATGCAACGTCGTGCGCTTTTTCCGCGCATTCCACTTTTTTATTATGAACTGATAACTATTTTTGCTGTGAATATCTGTTTCTTGTTTAGGTTTGCGTTTTTTTATATGTATTGCATGCTGTGCTGGTGTTTTAGCGGGGCTTCATCTGATTAAAACATGCAAACGGATTTTCGTATTTAAAAAAAAAATCGCGTTGATAATATGTGTGCTTTTAATGTTTTATTGCAAGGAATGGAGTTTGCGCTATATCCGTTACGGGGAATTCCGCTGATAGTGTTAATGAGAAGTATTATTAGATTTGTGGAGGTTCGAAAGAACAGGAAATTCGTTAAACAATGACTTATTTTTAGAACGTCAGTTATTTCTATTTAATTTCTATTGCAATTTTTCTATTTGTTATTTATAATAAGTACACTTGATGTGAGAAAGTGGGTGGTTTAGGTATAATATACAATATGTCTTCTTTTCTCTACGACTGTTATTTATCGATAGTTTATATTCGAGTTTATTATGTATTGTGCTATATACATCAGTATTTCTCTGTAACAATACAATAAACCGCACATATTTTATAAAATTTAAGTGCTTATTGATCGTACAAACTTGTGCGTATTTTACTTGTAACAAAAAAATACGTGCCGACCAATAAGCTGTGCTTTCTAACAAATATTACAATTACAAAATTTGTTAAGAACTAATGCTCGCGCGCATTTAAATTCTAGCAAACGTTAACGGCTCATTGTATTGTTAGACGAGAATTCGCACATGTGTACGTATTCATTAACGAATCACCAATAAGTAATTTAAACGTGATGTATGGATAGATGAGTACGAAAACAGGACAGCAAATACATTACAACAAGATCTCGAGTATTATTGATGAAGAAGTTATTTGGTATATGCCGCAACTCGCAATAAATTTTTGAAATTACAAGTGTTATTGATTAGAAGGTCACATAGATTGTGTGTTTACTGCGCGATTTTTACTTTGTGACTTTGAATTCTTTTTGAAAAGTCTGTAGTACAGTTAAATATTTATACAGATAGACAGGTAACGGCATTTTTAAATTATGTATTTTATGTAAATTGCCGCTGCCCCAGTGTGAGCCACATACAGTAGTGTTTCAGGGTATGCGCCCTTTATCAGTATGCCTAGCAAGTTACTGAATTTATACATATAAAGTATAATAATTATTGCAATTTTATGGTGCATATCCTAAAACACTGGAGTTGTGTCTCACACTGGGTGGATAAGCATGTTACATAAAATACATCATTTTATAAATTTAAATGATGAATTTGTTTCGATAATCTCATTCAAATAAGCCAAAAATGCCGTTGCCTGTCCAATAAATATTATATTTATTTAACTGTACAAGAAACAGTTCAACTTACTAACAATAAAGAAGGCGTTGGGGTACCACCTATCACATATTTTTATACATAAAAGTTTTTTTTATCATTAAATAAGCATTTTGCAAAACTTTTGTTAATTTTATGATATAAAATTACACCAGCAAACCCCGGCCATATACACTTATAGACATGCTTTTTGCAGACGCGGCAAAACCAACATGATTAGTGCAGATGACGTCAGTTGTGGGCAAAAAGCCATATAGCAAAAAACTTTTACAGTATGAGACACGTTTTACGCACTTAATCTACTAAAATGTCTATGAATCATGTATAGGCGCATGACGTTGCTAAATTATTTAATTAAAAAATATTATTTATTTCATATAAATATTGAATTTTGTTATACAAACAAGTATTATTTCATAAATAAAAATTGAAAATTATTGTTGCAGATGGTTTTCTAATTCAAATGTTTACAACATAACAATAATAAAACTGTTAACAGCATTTAACTAGTCGCAAGGCATTTGCTCACAATTGGCGCGTGACGTCATTCGCGAGCATAGAACGTGATGTTAGCTTCACCATGCGACAAGCGGAAATAGAGCGGCCGAGCAAATTTCCATTAAAAAAAAATGCATAACCTCTTTGACTCGATCAAACCAACTAGATTCAAAGACTTGGTAGTTTTTGGGTAAAGAAACACAAGATGTATTTTAAGTCAAAAGTGACACTTGGCTTTAGCTACAGATTTTCAAACAAACAGTTGCACAGATTAACTTGTAACAGGTTTTGTACCTAAATATATGTACTACAGAAAACCTGATCATTTTGGCATAGTACTAGAAGCAACGGTTACTTAATTTCACCTTATTATCAAAAAAACTGCGCATCACAGTGTGATAACTCAATAGTAAAATGCTCTCATACCATACAAGCAGTCCGGAATTCAATTCCCAATATGACTAAATAAAAAGTTCCTCTTTATCCACCAGAGTGATTCAAAAATTAAGATGTGGGTCTCTTCAAATTAAGTCGTAACTACGTAGAAACGCCAACAACAGTGAGAGCATGTGAAAACTTTTTTTCATGCTACAGAACAACGGTACTTCAACCCAAAGTGCTAGACATAATCAGCTTTGGTTAACCAAAAAAATATCAAAAATTCTAATACTATTAACCTGTGCTGACGTCAGTTTGTAAAAGAAAACCAGCCAACAAACAAAACCATCACACCAAGCTCTGAAATTAATTGAATCAACCTTGGCAAAAAGCGACCTTAGTGACCAACTACTACTTGTAAACTCAGACGCCCCTTCACTTTATTTAACTGCTAGACAGTTCAAAACAGTACCACCCATAAAGAACCCAAAGGTAGCGAGAAATTACACAAAAAAAAACATTGCTATGAGGAAACCCAGAAACCAAACTTGTTCTGCTAGAAAAACCTAAAAATAATGTCCGGTGGCGCATTCCGTGACACAACAAAAATGCTTCAATTAGAAAAAAAATTGCAATACCACTCAGACTCGGCTCAGCCCAAAGAATTGCCTCAAGATTTAAAATGTTGGTAGTTTAGCGGTAGAAGACACAATGTTTTACGTGAAAAGTAAAACTTGGCTTTGGCTTAAGAACTTGAAAACAGCATTTGCACAACCATCTGCAATGACGTCCTAATCAAGAGCCACGACGGTAGGACACCAAAAATTAAAGTACAATAATTTTTGGCAAAATTTGAAACTAACCCCAAAAAAACAGAATATACAACTTTATTTCCAAGCTGCAGTACACCAACTCAAACTTCTATACATAATCATCTATCATAAACCAAAGAAAAGTAAAAAACATTAACCAAACCTAATCGCAGACAAACTGACGGCCAGTACTGAGCTCGTCGTCCTACAGTTCATGAAAAAAAAAAAAACTGCACCAGACAGAACCATTACACAAAGCTCTGGAGTAAATTAAGATCCATCCAATACTCAATTTATCTGCTGGACAGTTCAAAACGGCATCCATAAAAAAAACCAAAAAGACTAAAAAAAAGGAGGCGCAACTCTGCTATGAGAAAACCCAAAAGCTAAATTATTTCTGCTATAAAAACCCAAATAAAAAATTTATTAATTACAGGCCTTTGGGAGATCATGAAAATGTTAAAAAATAAATGTTAGCAATGACATAAAACACATTTAAAAAAATGACCCTAAAGCATAGTTTGATTATAACATAAAAATAAAAGAGCTTGTCACAAAGGCTACTTGAAAAGCTGAGAAAATTATAACTGCATTAGGGAAACTAATGCCTAGCATTCTTCTAATAAACAAAAATTGTGCTGTTCAGAGGCGCACTTCGTAATTCTATACGGGGCCCAAATATGGGAACGAGGGTTAAGATATGAGAATTATAAAATTATATTAGTGTATCAACAAAGAAGCGTCTCACTAAAAATATAAACCGGTTATAAAACTATCTCAACAGAAGTAATCCTAGTCTTCTCTCTCTTCTGCGGTGATGCCAAGAGCCCTTATAATGAATACTGACGGCTTTACCAAAATAAAGATCTAAAACAAAGAATTGTGATCCATAAAAAAATAATAACCAAGTGGCAAAGTTTATATAAACAAAATCACTAATAAAAAATGTTGTCCAGTGAGTATGTAATACACATAGTTTGTTCGCTTCAAAGATGGTAATATCAGCTTAGACAAGTAGGAAATCTTCGGATTTTGATGACCCTTTTGGCGGCCGTGGAAGAAGACAAAAGTTGCACATCGATCAGTCTAAGATTGTTCGTTATCTCAGAAAAATCGCTAAGATCAAAATTGTCCGTGTATGTCCCTCATAAGTTCTTATATAACCTCTCAAGTCCAAATTTTTACTGATTTGTTTCAGAAAAACAAACAAAATTCCAAAAAAATTCAAACCAAAATGGAAGCCAAAGAAGTGCTTGCTATTGGTTCTGCTACATGCAGAACTTTGAAGCCTCTTGCAAAAACAACATACTTCCGGCCCTGGCACCACCAAATCTCAACAGACTTAAGAATAAGCCAATGCTACTTACAGCTTTATCTTCAGATCTACTGCTTTACTCCATGATCCATTGACAACGTCCCACTTCCTGGAGAACTACCCAGATAAGACAACTACAATTAAAGCAAAATTCCAATTTATTAAGACCACTGCTGTTAAAAGAAGAATGTCGCGCAGTAATTTATGCATCTGGCTGCTGTTCGAGATTAAAATTCACAAACTAAAAATATTTTTGAAAGTGGGTTTTTATTACTAAAATCCTTCTTTCGTCCGGAGCAGATAAACAATCTCTCCAGTGGTTAAAACGGTAGGTGCACCTGTAATGTAAGTTGCTAACCTTAAAAGCAAAATAACAATTTACTCACAAAATGATGTTATTTATTCGCTTCGGCGTAACTATCACTTCCCTTTGATAACACTAAGCGCAAACAACTTTTGATTCTGTCATCAGGGTTGTTACTACAAGCACCCCAGGATTTTCTCGCCACCCTCGGACCTAAAGAATAAATAATACGGTGACCTCTAAAACATGCAGCAATTACGTATTCAAAAGCTCCGGAGCCGCATGTTGCAAACCTCCGAGTTAATTACTCAAAAATAACAATGCAAACTCTTGTTATTCGCTTCGGTGTAACATCACGTCCCGTTGATAACACCAAGCGCAAAAAAACGTTTGATTTTGTTATATATAAGGATTGCTACAATCGCCCCAGGATCTTATCAACACCCCTGGCCAAAAGAGTAAAACGGTGACCTCTAAAAAATACCGTATTCGAAAAGCCCCAGAGTTGCATGCTGCCAACCTCTGTGCTAGTTTGCAATTTGCTAACAGAAATAGCGTTTTTTGTTTGAAGACTTTTATGAGTTTTGGGCGTACCTCAAAAATGTGTTCTAATAATAAACAAGATATCTCAATAGCATTTTATTAAACCGCAACTACAGATTCCACAAATAACTTTGCTTTAGCTAAGTAACACAACTATAGTCTCCAAAGAACTAAATGGTTTTATAATATCTAACACCTAAACGACATTAACCAACAGTATGTCCAGAAAAAACTGCCAACAAAGTTCCGGATGTATGGCCAAGCAGCAACTAAAAAATATCCGTATAACAAGATCATCAAATCTTAAAGTTTTGCATCAATTTGTAAAAGCAAATATTTTGACAACAAAATTACTGTTAAATTTTAAAATTTAATACATAATTAAAAGTTTTAGACTGGAAATTTCATTGTCTACACGTCGCAAAAAACCGGTTTTAAATAAGAGTTAAATTGCGTGAGTTCTGCTCGTAGTTTTATGACACTCCCAAAACCGCGCCCTTAAAACTGTAAACTTTGCAAAAAGTCTTAAATGTTTTTCAGTTTTACTTACATTTCCCTTAATAAAGTTAAATGATTGAGAAGACACTAACCTGAAACAAAATAAACTCATATTAGTAAAGAAACCAAAGTTGTATTCAAAATCGATTAAATTAAGTACACAATAAAAAAACAATTTCAGTTGTAAACACAGACTTATGACAATTAAATTTTTGAAAATTGCAATTGAGCAGTCGACAAAATAAAGAAAGAAAAAAACTAAACATTTTTTTGTCTATAAAGTATATCAGCGTCAACAATTCATCAGTTAGTTTTTTGAGCTAAATTATCATTTTGGAAAAAAAATATGTTTTAGCAATGAGGCTCATTTTTAACTTTACAGGTTCGTAAACAAACAAAATTGAAAAATTCTGTCAAAAAACATGAAGTCAATGACCCCAACCAATTACTGTTTAATGTTAATTTTGGGATGGCAAAGTAATAGACCAAAACTTTTTTGAAAACAAGATTGGAAATGCGGCAACTGTGAGAGGCGACCTACAAACAGTTTCCTACACCAAAGACCGAATTCAGAGTTTTTATAAACCTTAATAATTTTCCAAAAAAAATATGAAAATAAATTGCGAAATCTTTTCTTTCAAAATTTTGGACACCTGACGTAAGTGTGCCATCTTGATTGCTAGCTTGGTATGGCCAACTTAAGCAAAATCTGATAAGCGTTGCCTTAACATTATGACGCGAAGCAATACAACTTCCACAAAAAAGCATTAAGTGTATCAGAGCTAACCAGCTAAATGTATCGGAACACCGCCAGACAGCAAACAATAAGGCGCTTATCAGTTAGTTGCATCGGTTAAGCGCATACTCTCTGCCTGAGTTCCTATACTTTCTACTTTTAGCTCAAGCAAAACAACGACCGCCGATATTCGTACGATTCGACTGCCAACAGCGCCAACCATCCGGCGTATATGTACTCCTGTGCGATTATTTGCTAGAGCAAGTAGTGAAACTACGTCCTGCAACGGAACAGATCCTCTGAGTGCAACTGCAGACCTACCTGTGTCTTTACAATATAGTGATTGTGTGCTGAGACAACGTAGTGTAAAGCATTCATTGCTTCTAATAGAAATCACAAAATTATTTGATTTATAATAATAATAAACTTTCACAATATAACATTTATTTACAAAATACTATATTACACTCCCTTCTTGTTTGCGTATGAAACTTTGTTTGGCCAATACAATCATTCAACGTGTATTTGCAAGGATATAAATAAAAACAAAACGAATTTGTAGCCATTTATTCATATTAAATTTCCATTGCGCATTATTTAAATGTTATTTATACGACGTTTATAAATATTCGAACAAATACAGTACAAATGACCGTTTATACATAATCCAGAATAATATTTTTGTTGCAAAATTCTTTCAATGAGATTTGTTTATCTACCTCTCCTTTCTTGTCTCCAATTCATATTTCAAATTTCCCTTTATGAGATTTGGTTGTTTATATATTTTGTTGGGCATCAAAAGAAACTTTGCCAAGATTGAATAACTTTGTGGATTCAATTTATATCAAAGAAAAAAATAAACAAAGTTTCTTACAACTTTAAATTAATAATATTTTTTGTATTATTTATATCGTTTGAACATTTTTATCATTCATTCATATAGTAACATTAATAAATTAAATACAACTTTTAATAAAAAATACTTGAGTTTTAAATTGAAACATAAAATGAAACCTTTCGAGGAGGCACGAGTGTTACAAATAAAGCTTCCGGCGGATAATAAGAACCATACTGTAAAGCGGTTACTTTCTAACGGGAGCCGCAATTGTTGAGAAATAAGAAAAATGTAATCTACTCGTTCCGATTGATATTGATGGAATAATTAGTGCATGGAAATGCGTGAAAGAGACGACAAGAACGTAACAAAAGAAATATATCAATCGAATCTGAATACAATGCAAACTGTATTTTTATAATCATCTGTAATTGAATGTGATCAAAATCAATCTATGAACAAGTTTGTTTAAAAATACCGTATATACGGTAATTACTACTAATTATTCAACACCGATAAGTCTACGATTGTTAGTCATCTCCAAAAAAAAACTCAGCAATGTAAAAATTGTTCAGATGTATCTTTCATGAGTTTCCAGGCAACTACAAGACCATCCAAACCCAAATTTTTAACAATTTGTTTCAGAGAAATGATCAAAACCCAACAACGACAGTGCATCAGCCCAATAGATGCTAAATGCCACCCAGCATACTGTAGCAGATCACTTTTTTGTGGATTGCAAGATCAAACGGTATCTACCTGTACATACTGAAAGTTCGTATTCCAAAAATGTAACTCCAATAACAACAAAAAACGGGAACAAACAAAAAGATTTATCAACACAGCTTACCGGCCTGGATACAATATGACCCATGCTAGTTTGAAGTACTTAGGCAGTGCATCGCCAATCGTTTATTCTTAGTTACTTTTTGTAGAACCCAATTTAAAGCAACTTTATTTCTGTGTAAATTTTTCACGTTTATAACTGTCCAAGTCGAAGAACAATGAACGTCTGGTGTAAACATTCGAATCAACATATTCGCTTCATAATGATCTCTCACCGATGAATAAAGTGCAAGAAGCAAAGAGTATGTTGCAGCTGTACGCAAGTGTTTATGAAGATTCAAACTTGTCAATTCGTCGTCGATCTCAGACTCTAAGCAACACCAAAAACTTAGCACCAGCCACCAAATAACCATCCTATCCGGTCTAAAAATCAGTTGAAAGCAATGCATAAACACTAGTTCATATTTTTTGTTTAAACAATGTTAACCCCATTAACCACCTTAAACAGAGCATAGCGGTTCAACTAATTTTTTTGGTGTGGTTAAATCTTTATAAGAAAAGAAGAAGAAGTACTGGCCGCCGGCGTACATCTTAGCTATAAAACCTCAGAGAATGGTTTCACTGCACAAATACTCAATTCTTCAGAACAGCTGTTTCGAAAATAAAAATAGCAATGATTATTGACAAAATTGGCAGCAGAGGCTACACTTAAAGAAGAAAAAATCTTTAATTTAGCAACAGGACTTGCAGGCCAACATTGTTCCAGCAGATATTGTGTTCAACAAATTTTCTCTTGCCAGTGCAAGTTTCTATATTTTTTAATTATGTTTGGGATTATGTAACCATCTACTGTACGTTTGTGCCGCTCTAGTAAAAATGCGTAATCTTAGGATTCAATAATAAAAATATTTTCATATGCTTACATTGTTTATAATTATCAGTTGTAAACAAAATAATAACACAACAGAACACAATCCGGAATAGAATAGAGCCATTCCTGCCCATTCCTAAAGTAGAATTCAATAATAAAAATATTCTCATCATTTGTATACTTACAACCTTCCTTGCTTGACAGCTGTCAAAGTTAAACTATCAAAACAAATAGTATAGCGGACAATTTTAAAAAGGCGGCATATTTAAAGAGATTTGTGGTGACATTTTGGTGGTGACCCAAAAGCTGTAACATTGTTTGAACATCAAGCAGGAGCTACATTGGTTACAGCACTTTCAACTGTTAAAGGAGCTGATAAATTGTTTGCACGTGCATGGGCTACATCTGGAGGTGCCAAATATCCCAATAAACTTCTTAGCGATTATGAATCAAAAAATGAAAGATTTTTAGCTACAATCAACTGTAAAAATGTACAATGCTTGCGTGATATGGACGCTTCTGTTTTAATTCATTCCCATTCATTTATAAACTCCCTGTATTTCATCAATAATCAATTTAAAAAAAATTATTCTTACAAAATCTACGTTTTTTTTAAAAAGGTTGTTCTCCGATGATTTGGATTGATTGTAATTGTAAAAAAATGTGATGAATCCTTAATCCAAAATATTGGGTTAAAATAAATTTCTCATAGAACAAACATTTTTACCTCAAACATTACAAATTCAAAGCGTCACCGAGGTCAACACGACAATTTCAGACAAAGCTGTCGTAAAAGTTGACACATGCATTCAAAAATTTGGCAAGATTCTTATTACTTTCCATAAATCTAACTTAAATACCAACAAATTCAGCTGTACCCTAACTAAAACCACCAAACAAACCTTACACGTAATAAGCCATAAATAACCTTCCCCAAACTATAATTAGAAGTGTAGTTAAAGTCCACAACTTTAAAGACTATCTAAAGTCTCGCTGCTCCATGTTTCTTACAACATTTTACACACAAATTGATGTTATCAAAGTTTTGGTGACCAACTTTACTATTGGGTATTTTTTATATCCGTAGCCATAACTACAAAGCTTGATATCGGCGCGGAGTCTAAGATAAATCAACCACAGCAATTCGTAGATACTGTGAGGTAAAAAAATCGTTTTAAAGCTGGAAAATACCCTTCTTACAAATAATTAATCATAATCGGTAAAAAAATATGAAAAGAACAAAAATGATCAAGTAGAAAACTTTCAGTTTTTCGAAAGTAAAAAGTTTTCAATCTGAAAGAGCCACTGACTAGGTAGAGCGGCAAAGTAGGTTCCGTTATAACAATAAGGTTTCAATAGTCAATATGACGTAGTCGAGTAGAATAGCTACATTTGCAGTAATCTCCGCTACATTAGTAGCGCTCGGTCCTGATTGGTTCCGCTTTTCAAATCGGTAGCGTAGACCAATCAAAAGAGCTCCGCTACCAATGTACCAGAAACCTGCTACAAGTGTAGCGTCTTCTTTTACGCACCCTATGACTGCGACGCAAAAAGCATTTCGCACGAGCATCGTTGTAAATCCAAATAAAAGTTTTCTTTATCGAAAAACAAGTTTAAAATGAGTTTCTGCACTTCAGAGATACTCGTAAGTTAAAACGGTAAAGCAAATATTGCAAACTAAAGTTAAATTAGAGATTATGATTGCTCAAAGATTCCAGGCCAAAACAGCGCAAAAGTCACCATTTGATGTGCTTGTCCTCTGTAAGAAGCGTGAGGCTTTTTTTTAAGAAAGTTACTGTGACTTTCGACTGATACTATGAGGCACAAAATAAAAAAATTCTATAAAGATACCCTCTGGTTTCAACAAGTTGGAGTGACAGTCGCTTTCGCACCACTTTACAAGACATGTTCTCCTGTAGACTGATCCCCTTACAAAAAGTTTAAAATTAAACACCGTCCTCAAACTATTACAAGAACTCAAGAACACCATTCATACAAAACTCGTTAAAATTCCTCCAGATATGATGGGTGAGAGTGAAAAAAATTCAAGAAACGTTTAGGCAAACATTTGGACGATATAATCTTATACAGTTTTTTTACACCTCGGAAATGTGACGCCCTGTATATCACTGCCCCACCCTGTATATTATTTATGCACTTTTTCAAAATTTCCTCTAAACTAGTCATATTTTAGTTTAAAATTTCTCAAAATGTTTCTAAACCAAGAGAAATAAAACTTCTTCTAGTTAAGTGCAATACCATACCAGCTTTAAGTATGTAGTTTTTGCAACCAACATTATTTAAAATGTTTATAACTCGTAAAAATTTGCAGTAGCTTATTAAGTTCTGATTAGTAGACAAAACATGTTAGGTATTCTCTAAGCTTTTTGATATTTTCAAATGAGAAGAACATATTTAAGCTTTAATCGAAACTCAGTTTGAACAGATAGAATTTATGTCTCTAATAACTTTCTCTCAATATGAACGGACGATCTCAAATTGAGTGCAATTGTCAACTTTCAATAGATCCTTCCCAAGCATATGCGTATCTCCATTAGCCGAGCAAAATGCTGTCCGTAAACCCCATTTAAGCCGGTATTTGAAAATTAGTGTTGTCATTTCATAGCTGGCATCAATTATATTAAGGATGCTAAACGAGCACAAATAAAGCTGTGCAGAATTCCAAAAGCTAAACAAAAGAATAAGGCAACAAACCAATTTCAATTATTCCTGGTGCAATAAAAATATCAGAAATGAGTGTTTTTAAAACTACGTAAAGATTTGAGAATAAGCAAAGTGTCGGTGGTATCCGTAAAAAACTACTCAGTCCCATAAAAAAACTGTGTAAATATCCAATTTGCAAAAAGAATTTGACTACTTTATCCAAGATTAAAAATTCTTCTCTAGAATAATAACTGGGGCACACCTTTAAGATGCAAAGAGTCCATGCAATGAGTTCATAAGTGCTCTACATTTATCTGCGCAAAAAGATCCAAAACGTAATCGTATTTTCTAAAATTACTACAAAAAAAATTTTGAAGCAAGACGTTACTTAAAAAAACATTGAGATAAGTATTACAGACTTCTTGCAATAGATGTTCAAATTAAAAAGTAGTAAACAAGCCTACTTGTCTACAAGTTTAATCAATAGTAAAGTAAATCTTTCCTAAGATTAACCAGATGCACTACAATATCTTGCTAATTTGTTCAAAAGAGAGAAGTTTTATACCAATAAATTTTCCCCAAGTGGCATCTTCTTTCAGAAAGTTTGCAATCATCGTCATTTTGACTTTAAAGTAGGCATTTCGAAATAGTTCTTTGAATTGTATGTTGAGCCATTCCATTAGATTGTGCAACCACAAAATTCTACACCTACCGATGATACACTTGCCCAAGAACAATATATTTAGAGGACTGCTGAATGTGTATTGTGTACAGCCTGTGACGCGGAAAGTTATAGCAACCTGATTGGTTAGTTATAATATTTAAAAAAAAAAAAAATGTATATTTGTTTTAATGTCCACGCCTCCATTCCATAGACGCAAATCTAATTTGGTCTGCCAAATACAGAGAAGATTAAGCATTTTCAAAAATGTATGTTAGCCATCTATTTAAAGTCTGCTGTAATGACCTCAGATTATTAATCGTCTAACTATTTACAATAACTCCAGTCTTCTTCGTGTAAGGCTTCCTTGAATATCGTCTCGGAGTACATGTTAAATAGCCTATGGAATAATATACATTCTTGTCGTACTCCTTTGAATTTGTATTTCCTCTGTTACCTCATTATCTACTCTATTGTTTGACACCAGTATAGCCCTTAAGGAGTCTCAAAAAGTTTGTCTCCGGAGATAAACAAATTCTTTCTTCCGAGTGCCATTTTCGACGTTACAGTATGTCTAGAAATCCTATGTGATGTATGCAAATATTGTCAAACTGGCTCTAAATATGTTGTTAAGATATCAATAAATGCACACACACGGTATATATTTTACGTTTGGTGTTCCGAGACATTACTGTAGGTGCAAGTTTCGTATAATTATTAATTTCTTGTGCAGCAACAATCACTTCTACGCCGCTGTCACGCAAATTGTATGTATAAGGACATAAAAAAAAATACAAATTTGGAAATTAATATACCATAAAAACCACAGTATCGGCATTCTTGAACACTGAAATTAGAAAGTGTAAATTAATGTGAAAATGAGTAAAAATGTGAAGGACAGTTAAATTGTTATTAATTATAATAGAAAAACACATAATATTGTTCTTAAGTTTCGATCCAATTGATGAATAGTAGATTTGAAACAAGAATGTTTGAATAATATTTTTTAGACGCCCGTAATGTAATTGCCTGCCATTGAAAGCTCCTATACATATACATAATATATTCTAATAAAATCCTTCAATCACTGTCCAAAAACATTCTTTGTGTATTTTTTGTTATTAGTAGTATATTTTATCAATAACTTTCATTAATACTTGAACCAGGCTAGACAATATTACAGCTACATCAAATTTATTGGCAATAAAAACGTCCGTGACAAAAAATATTATATTGTTCATAAAATATTACTCTTATTTAATCATACAATATCGTAAACGTCTGCATCCAATTCTGCGGAGTTGATATCCACTTTAATTAATTGTAAAAGCAAATGATATAATTAATCTAAATATGAAAATGTGGTATAAAAATTATGTCTATGATAAAATTCCTTTCCAAGAACTATTTAACTTGTAAAATGAAGATGAACTGTTGATAAAACTTATTGAGTTTCTTAACTCGAGTTCAAGAGAGTTTTTCTCCATTAGGACGAACGATATATGACACGGAAAACTTATCGTAGCATTAGAATAGTTGCGAGTAAAACTTTCGTCCTTTCCCGCCAACTAACAATTAAAATATTTTATACTACAAAATGAACTAAAGTGACACCGAAATCGTCCCCGTAGTAAAACTTTAAATTGTGTTCCCGCAAAAAAGTTTTTAATTCGAGAGATAGAAGGGACGAAAAAAAAATTATCCTAAAGTATGAGCGAAGTTATAACTCCTGAAGTTTTTCAAAACCCTTCTTAGAGCCGAGACCATCCACTGGCCCCAATACCCACCACCCCCAACAAGCCGAAAGTTTAATTGTTTTCTCGGGAAAATATAAGATAATCATTAAAAATGCATTCGACTTTGATACATATTTCATCAAAGTTTTGCAGACTGAATTAAACTTAGAAAAACCATTCTTTTTTTTAAACTCGGTGTTTGTAAGGGAAATTTTTATTTCATCTGCGCAGAGCCATTGATTATACTGAATAGCAGGTGGTTTCATTAAACTTTATGGTGGAAAAATTGAACATTTTACGGCCGCGACGTATGAAAAAAAAAGTCAAAACATACAGAAAAAAGTGTATGGAAAAGTTGACCGACCTCGCTTTTTACGAATATTGCAATCATTGCAAACAGCGTTTTGATGATTAACAGAGGGGATGATGATAGACTTTTTATTTTCGTTTTTTCAGCTCGATATGAAATCGTGTGCGAAATTGGAGTTGTAGGATGTTCAAGATATAGAGATCGTTAAAATGTCACGAGGCATTTTTTACAACCCTCCCAAGTATGTATGGAGATTATTTATCTAGAATCAAGTAATGTAAGGGTTAAATGTATTGATTTTGATTGGAAAATCGATAAGATGATAAAAATGATTGGCAAGACAAATAATCAAATTGCCTTCGAGCACCCTCCTAAAGTTATATTCGTTTAATAAAAATGTTAGATGAAAGTTTTATATCGCCGTTATATAAAATAATATTTTTAAAAGACTTATGGTGGAATTCATGAAAGCTGATTAACGTTAATCAGCGTTAAATATGACAACATAACCTCAACATTTGATAAACTGTCAAAATTATTTTTATTAATTCAATATAAATACTTGATATTGACTTTGCATTAATATCAAATATTATTTTCCTTTTATTTCTGATAGTTATATATTATGTCAAACTTGTCTTTGTGGTAGCATTACTGTAAATAGTTTTGCGGTTGTCAAATTTAATCAACCGTTACTTTAACTGGCTTTTATGAATTCCAGCATTATTCTGTAATATATGTTCGTAAAAATGTTACCATAATACATGTATAAATTTTATTAAATATCGTTTATACGAGAGCTAACCAAAAATATATAAAATATAAAACTATTTATCATAAAAAATGCACGTGCGCGAGAACCTTAGACCATATACACTTATAGGCCCGCCTTGTGCTATTTTCAGCTTGTCGCATGGTGAAGCCAACATATGCCCACAAATGACGTCACGCGCTAATTTGTTAACATTTGTGAGTAGTTAAATCTTATTTAAAAAAACAATAATTTATAGATTTCAGTTATAAAACTTATTGCATCAACAAATAACAGATGTAAATTATCGGTACCACTTGTTTGTACTACACAATTTAATATTTATGTAAAATAAACAATATTTCTTAATTAAATAATTCAACAACGTCACGCCCAAAGTGCCTTAAACAAGATTCATAGATATTTTCTTTAAAAGCGTTTCCATACACGCGTATAAAGTTTTTGAGATGTATGCATTTTCTTGTACACAAATGACGTCACATGCACCAATCATGTAGCTGTGTTCTCTCATTAAACAATACACACTTATAGAAGATATAAATAAGTAGTAACCGTAAACAAATGCTGTGCAAATGTTAAGGTTTAGTTTGCGCAACAAAATCTATTTCTGTTTTGGATTGATTAGAAAGAGTGACTAAAATTGAGACAGTTAAATAACATTTATTCGATGAATCAAAATAAAAAAATAATTTCGTACTAATTTAAATTTAACCTTATGAGAGACAAGCCAACGGAAAATTGTGACTGAATTGCTTGATCCGTTCGCAACATCGGGTTGATTTGAATCAATCGGTTCACTAAATTGATTTGCTCAAATCGGTCGCTACACAACATTACAAATCCAACGATAAGTCCATTAAATCTTATGTGCATTGTAAAATAAGCTAATTCGTAGCCACCACATATGATGCCATTGTAGAAACTTAGGGTTGTGTGTTAATACCGTATCGGGGATTGAAGTCTTATACGTAACAGCCGTTGAGAGCACGCTGTGTGTGCACTGGCATATTTAAATCCTTAAAACAATAAATGCCCCTTATAGAGACCGCTTGGCCTCGAGGTTGTATACAGGGCACATTACGCTAGTGATTAGTAGTTATAAACACAGTGGTATTAGAGTACACCCTAGAACTGTGTTGTGTTGTCTCAACATCAGGCAGATGATGCCACTGTGTGGTGAAACATGAGTTTTAATTATTAATATTATAAACAATTGCTTTTGTATACTGTAAAGCATAACAATTTTAATTTAAATATTTAATAAATTGCATTTATGTGATTCGTAGATAACATTAACATTTTCCTTGATTTAAATAATATATTTTATCTTATTTACTAGAGGGCAGTCAAAAAATAGTAAACAAAACGAGCAAAAAAGCATTTGCAACACTTTGATGTCTGCCGCTTTGTTTGTGCGACCAAACATTGGTTGCAGCAACCAATGCTTTCCTGCCCTTGATACACTATTGTTTGTAAAAGTCAAACAACTATTACTGCAAAAATAAATATTATTATAATTACATAAAATTACAATTTACCCATAAACCCGAATTGTCAGACACATTATCATGAGGTCCGTTTGGACAACTGTCGGTATCCCACCTTGTTTTCCTATGATAGTATTACAGATTAGAAAAAAAAACACTTAATGCTAACAAAGTTTAGAATGTAGCAAAATACGTGTACAGACAGAGTGCTGCGCATAATCTGCACGTTTATACGGTATATACAAAACATAGCCACTGCGTAAGATTCGAGCTAAGCATGAATACTAATTGAACTAAGCAAATAAAAAAACTAGTAACATACGAAAACTAAATAGTCATACTAAAATTTGTAAAGATGAAAAAAAATTGGTCATCGTTACGTGTCCGACAATTCTACTCTAAAGAAGTCTCCTCCTTCGTTTATAACAGTAAAATATTAGATGGCAAGTTTAAACAAAGCCACACATACAAGCTGCCAAGACAAACATCGCAGTGGTCATCGAAATAAGATAACCACGCCAGAAATTATGAAGAAAATCAATCCACAAAATAATATTGGATGACCGTCGACTAAAAGTGCAAAAGATAACAGACATGCTAAGCATTTCAAAAGTTCTGTACATCGCATATTCACCAAATATTTTTACATGCGCAAGATGGGTGCCGCGATTACTTAAAATAGAACAAAAACGGTGTTACGAAGATATTTCAATTGACTGTTTGGCAATGTTTCACAGCAATAAAGCCGAGTTTTTGCGTCGATTTAAAACACAGGCCAACAAATTTTAACTTTTTGAAAGTTGATTTTGATCTGACATCTGATTTTGTATAACTTTGATCTGCTGAATTCAAATCCAAGTGTCATTTCCCCTATCACGTAAGGTTTTTTGTCAATGTTGAAAATAAATTAATAATTTTTTTGTCAATATAAACGTTAAAGCCTCTCATCATCGAGATTGTATGTGCCCCTAAGTTTGTTTATCAGACTGAAAATGATGATGCAAAACAGCCCGAATACGTATGACTCGCGTTTCCTAAAATACGAGATTTTAACGTCTTCTGCCAGTAGTTGAAGTCTGGATGATGTTAAGTTCGGTCTTGAAAAATAACTGCGGTTGCTTAGAAACTCTCGATATTTCACTGCCATCGCTAAGTGTTATACCCACGTACATTGCACATACAAAAATAACAGTCATCATGATGATTTGTTGGCTCTCGCCACATCATTGGTATTCGAAAGGGTAGAGATTTCCTTGTTCCATTACTCCAATGTCCTAAACCCTCTTCACATATCTTACATATAACATGTGGTGTCCAATGTTCGTTTTGATCACCAATCTTTACTTTAAAATACGCGTAGTAATTTTACGTCTAAATTTCTTGACCACAAAACATCCATATACATAGCAAAAATTATTTGGATTATTTTGACAAAGTTTTGGCATTTTAAACACAAATTTAACTGCAAAAAGCTCACTAAACTCACTAAACAACGACTGCCTAGACCTAACGCAAACAGACTAATAAATACCCTTTTTACACAAAGACGTCTATTTATATCTCATTGGCCGACAGTCTGACTGCAAATCAGGAAATCCCAGCAATTAAATTTTATTTTCGGAAATTCCCATATACTATTCTATTGATTTGTACACAATTTATACTCGGAACGAGTTTCGGCGCGCTAGAACCAGGTTGCTAAAGTCGATAGAGTATAAAATTCCAAAAAAAGCAAAGACAGTAGATAAGTTGGTACTTTCTACTATAGTCATTTTTATCAAACAACAACCGCCATCTATACATAAGATCGAGTATTTCTGGAACCACTCTCGTAACCAGCAGTTCTATGTTGCTTATACGCCAAAAAATAAACAAACTTTTTTTGGTTCTGTTCTGATTGGTTCTGTTCGGTATTATAAGTTATCAGTCAATTTTACGTGGACTCCTTGCTTTTCGCTAGCATTACGCCTGCACAATGGAACGTATGTATGGCCATGTCTGAGTCAAGTGTACGGAACAAAAATTTGATTTTGATCAAACCTCTCTACAAGAGTCCTGATCTTGTGATTTTTTTTAGATTTTTTCGTAAGCCATTTTCGAGTAATAAGCAACCAAATCATTTTTTTTGCATTTTTTTTTACATTTTTTGATCGTTTGTTACTTCTCAGAGTTGCATTTTTAGGAAAAAACTGTAATGAACTTTTTTTTTCAAAATTGTTTAAAGAATCATTTTTTACAGCCAACTTTTTTTCCCTTAAATTTTGAAAACTTTAAAAGACAGTTTTTCTTAAAAAAGATAACGAGTATTTTCTTTTTTTTTTAAATATGAATTAAAACGTGCTTTTATATGTACAAAAAAATACCCTGAAAATTTCAGGAAGTGCCGTGCACTACGCTCCGAGATGTCTTAGGATGTATCCACAGAAATACTTAAAAATTTGAATTTTAAGCCTTTTTAATTTTTTTTATCGTTTTTACTTCTCAGGATTGCATTTTTAGAAAAAAATTATTAAGTACTTTTTTCTTCAAAATTGTCCAAAAGTGAGTTTTCACAGCCAACATTTTTTATTTCCAAAAATTTTAAAAATTTGCAGAAATCTTAAAAAAAGATGACAAGTATTTTCTTTTGTTTTTCTAATATAGATAAAAACGTGCTTTTATATGTGCAAAAGATACTCTGAAAATTTCAGGAAGTACCGTGCACTACGATCCGAGATATCTTATAATAACAGAAATGGTTAAGAATTTGAAATTTAAGACTATTTCATTTTTAATCGTTTGTAACTTCTCAGGATTGCATTTTTAGATAGATTTTCCATAAATTTTGTTGAAATTTAAAAAATAGTTTTTCTTAAAAATACGATTACGGGTATTTTCTGTTTTCTCAAATATAGATAAAAAACGTGCTTTTATATATGCAAAAGATACCCTGAAAATTTCATAAAGTTCCGTTCACTACGCTCCGAGGTATCTTAGAATGCAAAATATTCAAATTTTAGAAAAAAAAAATTTTGCTATGATTTTCTAAAAATGCAACACTAAAAAGTTACAAACGATAAAAAATGTAAACAAATGCAAATATCGACTTTTTCAAAACGGGTACTTTCTTCATAATACAAAAGAAAAAAAATATTTTTGGCTTACCAACATTAGTAAAAGTGATGTGGTATGTTCTTACCTGGAAAAGAAAAATAAACAATTAGTATAAACAAAAATAATACATATTTTGATTAATTATCAAATAATTCGTATTTTATTATTATTTGTTTGTTATCAAATGTTTTGCAAAACTATTTGAAATAAATAATTTAAAACCATTTAACGCAATACGTTTTTTTTTTTTTTGAAACATACTACATTCACTAGTGTTTCAGAGTATGCACCATTCATCAGTGTGCCAAGCCACTGACTACTTACACTCACAAACAGTTGCGTTATCTCCTTTCTCACAATTGCAAAAGTTTGTTTCATTACAAATTTAGAAATCCTTGCACATTAATGTTCTGAAAACATTCTATTCTTGGCTGAAAACAAATCGATAGAAACCTACAAAAAATGACCAGATTTGATTATGTGCTCTAAATAATTATACAACTTCATATAACCTTTCTTAATTTTATCAACCTAACCTAACATGATTCAATGTTGCTAGTATTAACAAAATCTCGTTGATAACAATAGTTCAGTTGCAATGTGAAGTGTTGCCTAGCTGCATAGGCAACGTCGCATATGACGCCCTAAATTCCTGGCCTACTACATTTCTAAAAACTTTAATTTTGTAGTGATACCCAGAGAGACATTGTTAAGTAAACCAGATTTGCAAAAAAATGAGTACTGAGCGGTCATAAAATTCTTCACATTTGAAGGTATTACCCCTCATCCAACTAAACAAAGATACGTATACGGTAAAGATTCACCTTCTTAAACCACCGTGAATGAATGAGCCAAAAGGTTTAAGACCATACCGACGGCTACCTTAATTTGTAGTATTTTAACAATCCCCCCTACAGCCCAGACTTTGCCCCTTGCAACTCCCTCCCGTTTTCAAATTAAAAAAAAAAAAACGATGTGTACAATTTCTTAACAATGAAAAAGTGAAAACTGCTATTTTAAAGCATCTTAACAACAAATCTTAAGAACATTTTTACAAAGTTTTCAGAATTACTAATTAAGCAATGTGTTGAGGTTAATTATATTAAAAAATAATAAAATATTTTTCTCATAAGTGCACGATTTCTTGGTTAGACCGGGAATTAATGACGGTTACCACCTCGTATGCGTATTATTTAAAAATTTGCCGGAATTCTGTGGTAAGAATATAGTTACTCTTGGAATTGTAATATGACTCTTCACGTGAGCGGCGCAGGTGATGCTATACTACAGCTTACAGAGCTGTGATGTCGAGAATGACCGATAGCAAACGTGCTCCGTCTCATTTAAACTTCAAAGCCCAACATCTTGGTTTTCTACCTGTTCCAAGCCAGCCATAACAAACATTCATGTAACTATTTTATAAAAAAAAAATTGGCCTAATATATTCCCTAAATTGTTCAGTCATAAAAAGAACTCGACTTCTACATTTCGATTCCCACCCATAAATTTTTTGTAGCCTAACTGGTTACAACACTAAACGGTATGGTTTCATTTCAAAATCAGATTTCAGATTAAAAAAAAAATATACATGCTCATTTTATTTACGTATTCAAACAACCTTTCCAAGAACAGGTTGGCAAAGTCAATAAACAGAGAAAATCAAATCACAATTTTAATTTACATTGTTACGGAATGAAAGATTTAAAATTTAAAGTAAACCCTGAAAATAAAATAATAATGAAGAAACAGAAAAGCACAAAAATCAGAAATCAATAGAGTTAAGCTTACAGACTTTATTTCGTTGCGACCCACTTTCCGATCCAATAAAATAATGTGTCAACCGAATAAATTTTAAAGCACCGTAAAAACACGGTGTTATTGTTATGCGGAGTCTTATTATTATTAACGCATCATTAAATTTTTTAATATTTTTTTGATTAAATATTTTTAAGAAAAAATATGCTGCGCCATCAATCGTACATTTTATTTTCAATATAATATTTGCTACAATCAGCAAAAAACTTATACATAAAGTTTAATGAAACAAATTTGATTGAAACGATTACTTTTATTATTCCTATTAATAATCTTCACAATTTACGATCTTCTTACTTAAGTTCTCATAATTATTTTCCGCTTGATAGTAATCAATTTATTGAAAACAATTTATAATATTTCATTTGATTGCACCTTACCAACATTTATTACTCATGCTGTGTCTGAAATTGTGTCGTTTCTATTAATTGCTTTTATAAGGACATAAAATGGACACCGTAATTGAAAATGAGATTTTAATGATTGAAATTTTCTTTGCGCAGCACTTCCCATTTCGGGGGGAATGTATGTTCATGTGGCATATAAGGTAACATTTTATTGTGCGAACCTGTGTAGAGGAGATAGTGTGGGAATGGATTTTTAAAAGAAATAGAAATCAATTAGGAAAACAATGTAATGTTATTTGTTTCAAACAGGGTTAATAATTACAGCATTTACAGCATAAAATAAATGTTACAATTAGCGCGGACCACCAACAACATAATCAAAACTAAACAAATTCTATAAAAAGTGTGTCTCCGGGATTGTTAAATAATGAATAGAAGAAACTTTTTTATAAAGTAAATAACTTTGAATCCCAAAAACTAAGATTTAAAAATTTAAAATTTAATGAGTCAAATGATTGAAAATACGAGGGCTGTCCAAAAATCAACTGCAATTGTCAAGTAAAAAATGTATTTCTGAAGTTTTCTATTAAATAAAAACTTTTGGTGTTAATTCTGTAAAAAAAATGTATTTCTAGTGTGTTTTTGTTAAAAACTGCAAACATTTAACTTTTCAAGAACTGCGATTATTCGCTACTGTTGGTGCTTTTTCTGTAAACAAAATTTATTTTTAGTGACATTTCTGCCAAAAACTGTATATTTGGAGTTTTCTTTCTGTTAAAAATACACATATCTGATGAGATTTTTGGCAAAAATTGCAATTTTGGTGACTTTTCTGTCAAAAATTGAACTTTTGGTGTTTTTGTATTAAAAAAGCATTTTTAAGAAAGAACTTTGGCAAAACTTTAATTTTGGTGGTAACTTTTTTGTCAAAAACTAAACTTTTCGTTAAAAATATGAATTTCTAGTAAGTTTTCTGTCAAAAACTGCGATTATTGGTGTTTTTCTGTCAAAAATTGTTAGTTTTTTTTTTCAGTAAATAAGTACGGCAGAGAAGATATGTATGATTAATAGCGCTAACGACTTGGATGAGTGACCAACAAGTAATGCAGAGCGTAGCGTTCTATCCAAATGGATCCGTTGCCTTATATAGGCATCCAAACATACACGTCTTTTCTGTGGCTCGGTGTGCCCGACACCTCAACTAACTACCCCAACAGAAAACAGCGTGACTAGCTATGTAAGTATGTAAGTATGTAAGTATGTAAGTATGTAAGTATGTAAGTATGTAGTAGTCATAATCTAATAAGTACTACAAGACTTCTAGATTTTCACCACAGATTATAATACGCATTGTGCATGTGTTATTCATTTTTGCCTGCCTACAGTTTTTCTGTCCGTATTTTAAATCGGAAAGTGATGTATTGCGGCCCAAGGCTGGAAAACCAGATCCAGCGGCCTAGAGCGTTGAAATCCATTGCAGCTTCGCTCGTGCATTGCTTTCCTGCCTATGAAACGTTGTATACTTTTTTTTGCTCACTATAAATAAACAATTTTTTCGCTCGTATTTTGGAATCAAAAAAGTAAGACTTTGCAGAAAAAAGTATAATTTCGCAAAAAAAAATCATTTTTTATGACAATTTGTAAAATAAAACTGTACTGTAATCAATGATCTCCTGCCATTGATATTAATATACTGACACCTAATGACAAATAAAGCTGAAAAAAATTGTCCGCGCTGATTTCTCCAATGCATCGCAATGACCAAAATGTTTTAGAGTTATACGTGTAAGACCTAATTTAAGAATCCAGCTGAGTAAATCAAATATGCTCAACAATGCAATTTTGAACTTGATCCTCCTTAGCATTAACCACAGCAAAAGTTGTATGATTTTAGTGAAGTGTATATAATTGCCGAGTAAGACGACAACCATAATGACACAAAAAACCTAACAACTAGTAGCGGCACAATACTCTTGAATAGTATGCATGCCTCCTCAGTGATCGTTCAAAATTCTAAAAAAAAACTTTCTAAATCCTTAACAAATCATGAAGAAGTGTGCTTTTCCAACGCATGCATACGATGAGCAATGGAAACAGACAAACATGTAGAAAATGCGCAATGCATCTAAACTTTCTGATGCATTCAGTTGAGAAAATGTTCGACTCAAAACCCAGCTCACATCTCAACTGAGATTAACTAATACAGTCGAGTCCAGTATCACAGCAAGAGAGACTTCGACTACACCCTTGAAAAGATCAATCTCCAAGGACAAAGAAGTAATCGAATATATAATACCAATAACCAGCCCAAAAAAAATCTTTTGTTGGTAGGTCTTTATAAGAAAAAAGCAAAAGCCAAGAAACAAAAAAAAGATAAGCAAACTTTTCAATTCTTTCCTTTCTAACAGACCTTCTGCTTGCAAAGACAAAAACACTTCAACCCGTCCGGCCCCTCAGGCGCCAAGAAGCTAGTCTGATAAACTTTAGAATCCAGCAACTCAGAGGTTTGAAAATATTTCCAAATCTCTGAGTATGCCAACTATACCTTCAAAAATAACAAATCGGTCAAACGTGTGTTAAGAGAAAAACACAACATTACCAATACTGTACGTTCAGTAACAGCTATACACAAAGAAACTAAAGATCCTCTTTCTTTCTCTCTAGTACTACCAAGTACAAAATAAAATTTAAAAAAAAACTCAATACCGCCGTTGGCAGCGTTATGACCACATTGCATCATTCAGCTGCAATTCCGCATACGTCTGCATATATACAAACAAACTCAAGGCATGTAGTCCAGTTTATCTCAACCTAAAAACCAGCCAACAATTCCATAAAGCACAATCAAATGCACCTGCTTCTCAAAAACAAGCTACAGGTCCATTCCACAGCATAGCTAAAGCCCAAAAAAGAAATACCATATCTAAGCTACAAAAATGGCAAATCCAATCCTTTTCCGCTTGGCACAAACTATTGATGCTGATTTTACAGAGATAGACATAATAAGTTTATCAAATGACCCGACCCAGTAAAATCTCTACAAACTCTCTGGAAGCTCTACAATTGAAACTCATAATTTATTCAACTTGAATCAGTCAGGTAAAGCTGTAGTAGCACATCTACGCAGTATTAATACGGTAGAAAATATTTTATTGCAAGCTACTGAGCATTTAATAAAACCACAAATCAAATCCTGTACCTATATTTATGCCAGGAGCCACACAAGTTTAGTCATAAAGCTGGCAACAATTCAAGAGAAAGCATTTTGTTGATTATTTTATATTTTTTATAATATTTTTATTAATGGAAACCTTTTAAAATGCTTTGAAGCCTGGCAAAACTTTTATTTTAAAGTTCACGGTGCGGCAAAATAACTTCCATATTTAAAATGAAAGCTGTAAAGCTGATAGGAGTCCCAAGCGGGTGTGCGTAGTCTCGTTCGAGAAAAGAGATTCCAAAGTTTTGTAAACTTGTGTTTCAATCGTCATCATGCGTTGTACTAACGAGCAGTGAGCGTTTAGCTTAGAAGTCTAATTAAGCAAAAGCGCCTTCCAAAATAAGGAAACTGATTTTGTGCAAAAAATAAGAACTTGACATGCACGTCCCATCAGAACACCTGAGAACATCAAAGCAGTAAGGGTTTCAGCTTTGAGATCCCCGCGGCAATCAGCGCGCAAACATGCGTCTGCTCCTGGTATTTCCAATCCTTCCGTGAACCGTATTCTTCACAATAAATTTCAATTCCATCCGTACAAGTTGGACATTTTGCAAAAACCAAACGCAATAGAAAGAATACGTCTAAAGTAGTTCTTAAACACGTCCCATTAGGCCGCTTGTGATTTGTCAGTAAAGAAGCTCATTTTCAACTTGACCAGATAGCCAATTAGCAAAATATAAGCCTTTGCATTCACACCGTGTCAGCGTTTGGTGCGTAATCTAGGCAGTAAGTATTATCAGCCCATGGTTTTTCAAGAAAAATAATCAAGACACAACTTGCAAGAGCACTTCACAAGACGCCTCATCTCATTGAGAAGTGATTTAGAGTGACCGGTCAGCCAATTTGACCCCTTGTAATTTCTTTTTGTAAAGATATCTAAAATCCCGTCTCTATACCAACCGCCTACAGAATCAGAATGACCTAAAAAGAAACATTCAGAAAGAAACAGCTAACATAATCCAATTTGCAAAAGAAAGTGATAAGAAACAGTAGAATTCGGTTCAACCAGTGTATCGGCAATGAAGAACGTCACTTATCCGATATGATTTGTAAAGCAATGTAAACCACAACTTTCAAGGATAAACTTTTTAATTAAAAAAATTTAAAATATCTTTGCTACTTTTAGCTTCATTGCATTATAAAATAAAAAAGTTATCTTGCTGCACCTTGTGTAAATGTTGAGACTTTTTGTTTAGTACAAATTACTTGGTTGTTGGTTACCTCTAATGTTCTGTGTGTACGTGCAAGTGTGAAGATGGTGTAAAGACGCTAGTAGATGCAATCAATGTTTCTGATTAGAGTAAATGTAGAATCAATTAATTTTACTATTCCACAGATTATATGCGCAAGTGCGACTAATAAACGCATGCGCAAAACATACGACACCTAAACTATTCTTGTGTGAGAGTAATTGAGGCTATGAGAGCAACAAAGGCCAACCCACTAGCATATCTAATGGAGATAAATGGTATTTTTTAGAAGTTAATTTTTATTTTTTTTTATCTACAAAATGTTTGCTATTTTCAAAATATTTCTAATTTATATTAATTTAATTACTTATTGTCTAATAGAAAACTTCATTTAACATTTCACTGCAAAAATATTAGTTTCCCTATTATGAAATTTTTGTGGGTTAGGCCACTATTGCTCTCATAGCCTCATTTAATGTCGCCATTGTGCTATAAACCGAAACGCTCTAAAAATAAGTTGCTTATTATTAAGTCTTATGTTTCTAAACAAAAGTTCAATACACTAACAGTCCAGTCAAATATGCTAAATTATTGATCTCGCCTCTAAAAAATCTATAAGTTTTGAAACTTTGTATACTGATGTATAGGTACCTAATAAAGAATATACTAAAAGTCCTGACAAATATGACACGAGCTTTAGAGGTATGACCGAAAACAAAACACTTTTTTTTTTGTTTTTTGTTAATATCTCAAGAACTGTAAGAGTTGACTTTATACATAATGAAAGCTGATAAAATTTGCAATAAAAATGATCATATACATTTTTTTGTATTCCCAGCGGTTACAGAGTTATGGGGCGCTAAAGAACAGAAAATAAAGTGTTTTGTATTGTACAAAAGCCGGTCTCTTTTGTTTGGTCTTCTGTTTATCTTCACGGTCCTCCCCCCTCCCCAACTGCCTGCCCTTCCTTCCACATAGCGTTTACAATACGCGTCAAACTATAGTGTTAGTGCGGTCTCTATTTTACCTTCTTTGTTCATAGAGTTGAACAATGTTTCTAAAGATAGCTATCAACAAGTAGAGTGATGAGGACTTAAACAACTACTTATAGCATAAGCTTGCTCCTTACCTTTTATCTTTATTTGAGGGAACTAGAATGCGGAAAACAAACAAATCCGCCTTATACGATACTTTTCCTGTACTACAAAAAGAAGTTCTCAATTTTGACATCGTTTTGCATAACAATTTGCCAATGTTATGTCGCCTATGTTCTCAAGCATTATGCCGGCAAGAACTATACCGTTGTGATTGGTGGCTATTCAGCGGCACCATCCAGTAAGTAGACAGCTGAATAGAACCAAGGTACAAGCTAAAAAGGTCAGTTGACATAAACTTTGAACACAAAACACAAATCACAGTCAAACAGGGTGAAAAAACTGCATGCTTCTTGTGCATGCATTCAACAGATGTCATTCGACTAACGCTGAATATCAAAAACGAAAACTTGTCTGTTTCAATTTGTTCAAGAAACAAGCTACAGTACAAAGCTGGAAACAAAATATTCCTGGCATGTTACAATCCAGGCCACAAGCAAACTTCCCTTAACAAGCTTTTACCAAATTGGTTTTGAATGCTAAACCAGACCTCCCAGTAACTACAAAAGACGCAGTAACTACAGAAGACGCAGCAGAACCTGAGGCATTACTCGATCTCATTTCTTGCAAATGTATAACTACATGTGGAAACAGATGTGATTGCCAAAAAGCAGGAATAATGTGCACAAACATTTGCCACAACTGCTATAAAGAATGCTTGAATGAAATTACTTCCATCCCAAAAAAAAACTTTGATGACTCTGATAATCTGGATTTCTTCATACATCAGGAAGATACACAACAGTCGGTAAAAAGGCTTATAAATGATGATCAAAATGCTGAGTTTACTGGGCCTACAACTAAGAAATCAGGTAAGATTGCACTTTCTTATTCTTCACTGATTACGTGCAGTCTTGTTATATATATATATATTATTTTATATCTACCTGTTCTTACTGTGCTTCAAGCAGCAAGTGTCACAGCTCAAGTAGAAGTACAGATTCCTGGGCCTTCTAGAATTAAGCGATTGAGAGTGAATTGATTATGTTGATGATTCTTATATTCTTCAAAATTTCTATATTTTATGTATTCTTAAAAATTTGTCTCCACAGTGATCCAACGTATCCAAAAATTTAAGCAAAACTTTGTCAAATATTGATTTACAAATATCTAACAAATTATTGTAAAAAGTAATTATTTTTTCTTGGTTTCACATCTTCAACAAATTACATATTGTGACCTACAGATCTCGAAATATTAACCAAAAAACCAAAAAAGTGCTCTGTTTTTGGCGATTGCCGCTAGAGCTCGTGTCATATTCGTCAGGACTTTTAGTATGACATTCACTAGGTACCTATACTAGGTACCTATAAATCAGTGTAAAAAGTTTCAAAACTTTTGGAATTTTTCAGAATTGAAAAGCTACTTTGACTGGACTATAAACGCTTGTCTTCTTTAGTGTAGAAGCATATCTGCTGGGTGCGTAAATAAACAAAACACCCGCTACCCGAGTGCTAACAATCTCAGACCCCTTCAAGTTGTAACTGCTTTGTCAAGAGTAAAGATTATTAGTTCCGTAGCCAGCGAGCTCGCCCAGCAATTTTGGATAGCAATAAGGAAGTTATCTTGCCGCACCTTGTGTAAATGTTGAGACTTTTTGTTTAGTACAAATTACTTGAATGTTAGTTACCTCTAATGTTCTGTGTACGTGCAAGTGTGAAGATAGTGTACGCTAGTAGATGCAATCAATGCTTCTGATTAGAGTAAATGTAGAATCAATCAATTTTACTATTCCCTTTAGATCGGAATATCTAAAAACCATTGTTAACACCAATCATCCAAAGATCCTAGCCCACTTGAAGAAGATTATTCGCGAAGCAACAACATCGCTATGTTGGACTAGAACTTCAGAAATCAAGCAGCTTAGTGTATTGATAATAAGAGAAGTCACTCGTCAAATATTATTTTTAAAGCCGTGTAATTTTAAATCTCCATTTATGTAGAAACACGAGAAAAATATTTAATTCCTTTCAAATCAGGGACATCCCATATAATTCAATCCAAATTACCACAATATCAACCAATTCTAATCCAAAAGATTGAACAGAATTTCACCCAATATTTTGAAACTATTATTAGATTAAACCAAACCGATAAAACCTTGCAGATTAAACCAAACCGATAAAACCTTGCAGATTAAACAACCTTGGTTCAATAGAAAATAAATATTAACCAATCAACCAATACACATAAAAGTTATAGTTGAGCAACACTATATCTTATTGCAATGAAAATAGTTACCTGGTCAGTTTGAATGAGAAAGCTATAACGATACTACAACAAATCAAATCGCCATAGCAAATCTAATTCAAGAAACTCATTATAAGTTTGTGTTTGCACAGAATCAAAACTACAACAGATGAAGAAAGTATGTGTATGTGAAATGTTGTCTATACATATTAACTTGCAAAGCAAAAAGATTAAAAAAAAAATAATTAGAATATCTTAGCTGAAAATGTTATCTGTTAAAATTTCAAAACGCAGAACAGGTTGAAGCTCAAATGGGAAAGATGAAGGAAGCTCAGAAACATGAAAGTGGCTCATAGCCCAATTGTAATGTAATTCCCTAACAACGAGCATAATGACTTGCACAGAGCATTATGAACTATAATGCCTACAATAACATATTTAAGCATTATTAATTTTATAAGCATATTAACTAAAGTAAACTGAATACCAAATTTCAACTGTTATTTTATAAATTTAATAACATTTATAAAAAAAACATAAAAAACAAACATAAAAACGTAATTAGATTAGTTATAAAACGTGTTAATAAAGGTAAGAATTCAGTATTGATCTAAACTTAACCTTTTGATCTTGTTTCACTTACTTGAGCCTATAATTAATTCTGTAAAAATAAATAAAGTTAGAAAAGAAAATAACATCAAACCATTTGTATTTTGATGTTATTAATGTGAATACATAATTTAAGAGAAAAAGCAGACAAACAAAAATGAAAAGAAATTATAAAAGCATTGAATCAATAGGACGGTAACACTACAATGCCATTTAATATTATTATGAATGTTCAAGGTTAACAAGTATAAGTCGATTCAGCTTTAATAGCTAGCTAGACAATAATACTACCCTTGTATAATAAATGTTGGGGTAAGGGCTTGTTGGACGTGTAGATTTGCTTGTGGGACGCATTTGTTTTATGTTTCAGCCACTATTTGTCATTGTAGACATATATTTAAATGTACATACAAAACAGCAAAAAATTATGCAAATAAGAAAAGAGACAAACAAACAAAAGCAAATAAGAAAAGTCGTTTTAAAGATTTGCAATTTTAATTTAGAAAAGTACAGATAAGTTTTTTTAATCAATGTATATACTTATATTCAACCTTTAATCAATATTTATAAACAAGCTTTTTATATAATTGTAACAAACAGATAACGCATTTATTCTCTATCAACCTTCCTTGTTTAGTTCAAAAGCAATTATATAAAATTAAAAAGTCTGCAAGAGAAGTCTTGTGCTGGCTGAACTTTGCAGTTTTTTTAGACATGCGAGAGTAAAATAAACACAGCACATTATTATAATGAAAAATTATAGAAAGTAATTATTCATGTTATATGATTTTACATGGGTTAGCAGAATAATGTTCATTAAAAATCTTGCCACATATTCAAAGACACGTTACAATGCATTAGCATTATATACAATAATAACATAAATATCAAGTAATTCCAGATTTGACCCTTGCTGTGAGATTATTGCTGACAATTTACCTTAACAGTTATTTAATTTTTGCATTAAATATATATTAATCAGTACGGAATTTCAAAGAGCGTATTAAAATATTTATAATCTTGTCTCAACATAATAATTAATTGGATTTTTTGTTGTTTCGTCAATACATGATGTTTTTATCTCTGGGTGGTCTGTAACGAACAAGTGAAGTAATATTTACTTAGCTAGCAGAAACATGATAACAAATTTATTTATTGATTTGTAAGCAAAATATTTATTCTTGGAATGAATTAATAATTTATTGCATTGTTATGTAGTGTAATCAATTTTTAGTTCATATTTGTAACCAAACGCATAATCATGATAAAAGCTTCATTGCGGTTCTCAATAACATATTAAAATTAGTACTAATTCCGATACAAATCAATATTTCTCCACCAATTCTCATCAAATTAACATTGCTCTAGAAGTCAAAATTCAAGCGCATTCATTGACAGAACATAATAGTTATGAATTGTATATTTATATTAAATTGTTGCTTATGTTCAGTGATAAAATCGCACTTAAAACTATTGTAATCCATAAAATAAATTTGAAAAACTAATATAATTTCATCACTGAAAAAGAAATAAAAAAATGAAATTATTAATCTATCGACCTTGACCAATTTGGTTCAGTAATAAACAGATTCACAAATTAATTACGGCATAGCGAGTTTCCACGTTACCCAGCACATTAGCTAGTTTAAGAAAATAAGATTTGAAATAAGCAACTTATTTATAGAGCTGAACGCATAAAAATAATGTCAATGATAACAAAATACTCATTACAGTTTGAGAATTGGTTAAAAACCCAGTCGTGCTTTGACTATTGTGTGCGCATGCGCTTATTAACCGCGCGTGCGCACAAACATAATTTCTAAAAAAACTAATATTTTCATGCAATATAATCTATAGAATGGTATAAGAATAATTGATCATACATTTAGTTGACTCAAAAGATTTATTATCTTGGTCTACTAGCCACTGCACACCATCTCCATACACGTGCACATTAGTGATTGAAGATTATTGGTAACCAACGTGAATAGAAAATATAAATACAAGTTCCCTAAAAACTAAAGCTATGTAAAGGTTATCTTTCAGGCAGTTATTTTATTGTTAAGTAGCTATCAATAAGTCGTACAAATCAAAAAATAAAACTTTTATACTTTAACTTATTATTAATGCAACCTATATCTATTAGCCTCAACAACTTCTCTCTATCAATAAAATTACTATGAAGACTTAATAAAATAAATAACAAAATAAATTCTCATAAACCGTAGCCAGCTCTCTCCGATAAACCACGACAGCTTCAACTAGCGACTATAACTCTTAGAACATTGACATCAGACACAACAGCAGACTGCGAGGAGCCACCACCAGCAAGTCAGCTCAGCCACACTCAACTGCAGCAGCTACGAACCAGAGAACAAACTGCATTTTTCATTGAACCCACGCTACTGATGGTTGATTGAACTAGTCACTCAATCACTCAATCAATCATCAAATCATTAACTCAATTTGAATTAATTATTAATTTAATTAATAAATTCAAAATTCCCAGATCCAGACGGAAATACGACGAACCGTGAGATCCTACAAATGATGTAGGATCAGCTCAAAAAGAATGAGAAGCAGACCAAGAAGATAAACGCCTTGGAAGCCTACATCATGACACTGGAGGATGGACAATCCAAAAAGATCAACAACCATGAAGAACATGTCAAGCAGGCGAGGTAGCCCACTCCAAAATATAAGCCTGTATAGAAGCGCAGAAACTAAGACCAGTCAAAGCCTCCACCGGCAAGCCAACTGAACCTCCGGCCCAGGCCTTCCCCAAAAGACCTGCCGCCGCCGGCGCAGATAAGAAAGAGAAAAAAAATGACCTCCAAAAAATAGATTCATTCTGTTCGGGAGGGAAAAGACAAACGAAGGAAAAAAACGGATGAGTCATTTCAAGTTTCTGCTCCTATTGGGCCATAAAGTCAGACGTCTTCAACGCCACCAAAGCTAAAAGATCCACATTCCGGCCGGCAACCAAGTCTAACGCAATCACTTCTCTGGTACAGCCAATAGACCCCTTGGCCACCCAAACTCATCAGCATCCACAGAGGGTGCTGTCTCGAGCCGCCCTTCAAGAAAAACCCGGATTTTAAAAGTTGTCGACTACATTCAAAGATATAAATGTAACCATCAATCGCGCCATAAACGCAAACGATGATATCCGCATGCACCAAAAATCGCATGCAGATTTACGATCTTTTCATATTGCAAAAACAATGACGTGTAGCAATACAAGATCCAATTAGGGTAAAAAAATAACTTAAAATACGTCATTTGAAACGTACCCGAATGCAAAATGTGCAAAAAAAGCTAACCGCTCCACTCTCTGTTAAAAGTATGAAAAACCCTTCCAAATGCTTTATGTTCAGATGCCCCAGAACCAGCTTATCTAAAGCCAATCTTCTTTAAAGGCCCAACCCAAGACCTGCTTCTTAAAGACGGACTCCCGCTCCTTCCCGGAGCACTTCCAACGACCGCAAGGAGAAATTCTATGCACAGGCAACAGAAAAGCTGGCGCAAAACTCATCGGCTTTATCGGACAAAAATCGGCCACTCCTTTTTTTTAGTTTCCTGTTAGGACAAATCTCAATAAGACAAGAAGGTCCTTGCATCACACGATGCAAACTTCTATAAATCAAAAAAGAAGGAGTTTAGTCGGTAGGCGCTCGTGAAAGTAAATCTGACACTTTTTAAATCTTTAGGAAGATTCTCCTCTCAATCCAAAAAAAGGCAGAAAAAGTTTATTATAAAACAATAACAAAAAACGCAAGTAAAATAACATTTCACAAATGACATTTCACTACCAATTATTAAAAAATCTACTAAAATAACAATTTTAATAACAGAATCAACTACAAAAAAAAACGATAACAACTTCTACTACCCTTAAATATCATCTGTCACAATAAGGATCCAAACAGCAATATAGCATAACCTAAAATTAACAGAAAAACCACAATACATGAGATGAAAACAGCATTACATAAAAATCCGCAGCTATTTAGAAAGTTCTTCACAGTAAAACACCGAGGATAGTGAAAAGTTTGGCAAAATTGGAACAGATGGCATCACAATCGCAAATGACATTTGACAATACAATCTGTCACTAGGCCACATTAAAAATTTCAGACAGATCTGTCATTTATTTCAGTTTTTGACAGCCATTTAAAGCAAACAACCTATCGTAAACTTTTAAAAAATATCTGCGCAATGTGTGAAACTTCAGGCAGATTTGTTCAAGCGCAATAAAAAGAAGTTTTTGCGTCTTTTCATAACTGTAGACAAAACATGGTTATCTACTGGCAAACCTGCGCCAAAAAAAAAAAACTAAGACAAATAAAATGATAACCTTAAACCATATACACTTATAGAGACACGCCGTTTGCCAATGCGGCAAAGTCACCATAATTAGTGCGTGTGACGTCAGTTGTGGACAGCAATAAACTTGTTAAAAGAGTGTATAAAAACACTGAATCTATCAAAATGTCTAAATTTTGCGCGTGGCATTGCTAAAGTATGAAATTACTGAGTATTATTGATTCTAATTGTTTCATTTTGTGATACAAACAGGTTATTTTATAATTGTTATTTAATGTTCCAGAATTTTTTTTAATTTAAAACTTTCATAGGCGCGTTGCAAATATTTGTTTACTAATAATAAAATTGTAGACCTTATGCCCACAATTAGTGTGTGACATCATTTGTAGGCATAGAACGTTATGTTGGCTTCACCATACGACAAGCAAAAATAGAACACGCCGTCTATAAGTGTATATGGTCTAAGATCATGACCACAGTATTTTGGGATACACGTGATATAATCCACATTACCTTCAAAAGAGAGAAATGATCAACGACGCCATGCAACTTATTAGACCATTTTAACGACGACGTTTTTAAAGTAAACACGGCCGCATTTGGCAAAGAAAAAAGTTAATTTCCATCAGAACAATGCACGGGTGCAGACGTGTGCAGTAGCCATTGTCAAAATCAATAAATTTAGGCTTCAAATTGCTTCCAAATCCACCATATTCTCCTGACTTAGCCCCTGGTACTATTTTCAAACTTAAATAAATGGCTCGACGAAAAGAGATTCGGCTCTAATAAGATCATTGATGCAACAAACGCCCATTTTTAAAAGTTGCAAAAATCGTATTATTCAAATTAAAACGCGACTACGTTAAAAACTTAATAGTTTTTTAGTTAAAAAAATATCCCTTGTTTCAATTTTACCAACTTTTCACTCCGCCCTCGTAGCAGATGCTTGTTGGAATATAAACTAGAACACTAGTAGTCTTTTTACTTCAATATTAAAAATATACTAAAAGGATAGTGCAGGCGACCGTTCCTGTACGGGTTTTCACTAAGATCTCTCGTCTCCACTCGAACGTGTCTTCAAGATCCACACATTGTATAACAATAGACGTATTAAAAAGAAGTTTTCTTAAATCAATCAATTAACAAGCTAGCGCACTCTGCATACAAAAAACTATTTTTATTAATTGAATAGAAATAAATTAAAGTATTTGGGGTGGTTTAGTGGCCGAGTCCTCTTTTGAATAAGAGGGGGAGTCGCACTCTCCGACAAAAAAATAATATGAATAATTAAACGCCCGTCTTAAATAAATATTTAATTTGATCATATCGATTTGGCTAAAAATAATGATAACAAAATTGCCAGTGCAACTTACCAGAGTTTCAACAATAATAATGTAAATCCAAATATTTTCAACACAGTTTTCACAACATATGAAACACCAATAATAAGCAAACAAATTTTCGAAATACTTTTATTTATAATCATAACAAATATGTGATTAATGTTGATAAAAGTTTGTTTAATGTTATTAATAAATGATTAAAATGTGTCGTTACAAATCACTCAGTTCCGGAGCGTGTGATCGGCCACGAGGCATCAAGTACACTGACCTCAAATTTTGCAAATCACAGCCTATTAGGGGACAGGAAGAAAATAAGGGGATGTTTTAACATTTCAATGCAGGTATTGGCATGTCTCGATTTTAGACAAGTTTTCATTGTTGAATAAACAACTATTTTACATATTGGAATTTGAAATTTATGATTATTTTGTATTTTTATATTAAATATAAAAAACAACAAAATAATTATAGATTTACTCAGACGTATTGATTGATGTTTGTTTTAATTTAATGTACTTTTTATTGTAATTGTTTTGTCAATTAGATTGATCTTATGTATATTATACTTGTAGTACATATTTACATCGTAATTGTTTTTGTAAGATTATTAATTGATGGTTTTTTCCTTGTTTTTATATATTATAATAGACTATGAACTCCAACCTAGAGTAGTTTTACAAGCATAATTTTAATAATAGAATTAATTATAAAAGTAAAGTTTAATAAGTCATTCATTACACATGAATAATATACTATACTTTATCGATGACTATTAAATAATGACTCAATTATCCTATTAAAATCAACTGAATAAACTTACTAGAACTAGAGGTGGTCTGTCTATTCAAGAATCTTAAATGACAAAAATTGTTTTAAAATTTTTACTTAAATTATCCATTTTGTTTTTTGTCAATCTGTAATTAATTGTTGAAAAAATAATTAAGGTGGGAAAATTGTCGCATAAAACTATCGTGCAGCTTTTCTCGGAAGTTAATTAAGATAATTCATTTCCGTTTTCGGCATTATTATGAGTATACTAACAACATTTGAATAAGCTATTTTGGTAAAAATATATTAATAAATAAAAAAGTTTAGTGGTAAAAATTGTTCAATTTATTTCAAACTTAGTTCATATTAATGATATTTATATAAAACAAATTATGCCGCAAAAATTATCACAAAATGGTTATTTGATTGCTTTAAAAGTAGCACCGAAGATGAGGATACTTTTGGGTGTAAACAATAAGCCCACCGATAGCTCCGTCCATTACGTTTGGTACTGTTTTTATTACACAATTGGTAGTTTGATTTTATTGGGTGATCGTCGCCATGGACGGTATTTTACTACAGTGCGACTGAAGCGCTCCTGGTGGTTTATCACGGAACCATTCCTGACAATTCTGTCCTTAATAAATATTAATTCGGTCACCATGTTTAAAATTTTATTTTGTATCAGTTGTATTAATTGTCATTTTAAACGTTGTCAAAAGTCAATGGCTGTACAGTACATGGCACATCGCCTAATAATTTTATTTAAAAAAATGATTACCATCGCGTCGCCAGCGCAGTACTGGCAACAGAGTATTCCAACAAACACGACTTCGGCCGTGAGGTTAATTACTTTTTAGACAATCTGAATGAAGTAATTCCAAAATATAATTCCAAGAATCGTTTTTAGCTGTCATTAGGTGCACTTCCACGTACTCAGCGGGCGCGCACCAAAGTGCCACCCTTGATATCTATGTAGAGGAAGCAGCAACATTAGCAACACTGTGCCTGAATGCAACCAAACACTGCAAAAAACTCAGTTAACACTGTTCCTTCCTGAAAACTGCTGCAAAAAAACACCTCTGCTAAGAGCGGAAACAGTTACCATGCTTCCCTATTTTGTATTTAAAAGACCCTACAGTGTACACATACATGAACAACAAGAGCAAAAAGTGGATAAGAACAAACTCCTTCAAATCTACACCGATGGCTCAAAAACTCTTCGAGGCCCCGAAACGGAAGTTTACTCCCAAGATGTAGTCGTCTCAATATCCTTACTAGGGACAATATAACACATTAGAGCCATTCACACAGACATTTTTTCTAACAGTTTTGGAACGTACGCGCCAAACACGTAAGAAAAAACTGTGTGTGTAAATGCGCTAACACTTAACGCGCTCGGTGCTCAATTTTCCTAAACGTCTAAATAAAACTTTCCGCTGAGTTTAAATTCCAAGCGACAAGCTACAATCGTTCAAATAACTGGCAAAGTCTTATGCCGACGTGTTTAGCGCGTTGACCATCTTTCCAACACGCACCAGGAGTAGCACTCCACCCGGCATGTCAGGATGCCAACCGACACGTCGCTCCAATAACGGCGTGTTTGAAGTGTGTGTGTGAATAACCCTAATAAGTAACGTTATCGTGATAAATTTCCTCGCAAAGGATCAACCCTCAAAATCTGTGTACACAGTCATAAACAACAAAAGCAAAAAGTGAATAAAGATAAACTCCTTCAAATCTACACCGGTGGCTCCAAAACTCTTCGAGGCTCCGGAAAGGGAGTTTACTCCCAAGATCTAGACGTCTCAATATCCTTACTAGAGACAATACAACACAACACAACAAGTAACGTTAAAGCTAATAAATTTGCGCGCAAAGATCGACCCTCAAGATCTGTGGAGCTGAACCCTAGGCCAAGCTACCAATAAAAAGCATCAACACCATATTAAAAGCAAATGCATACAATGCATTTAAAGGAAATGATTGCCCCAAATAAAAAAAAAAAAACGACAAACTACTTGCGACTGTCCAGAAAGAACCTGCAAATCATAATAGGAATCCTGACAGAGCACTCTCACGCAAAAGAGCCCATGTTAGGCATTGCTAGCTTAACATGGTCAGCATAAAGGAAACCGCTACAAGCAATGTCCCATGTAAGTTGGTTGTGTGCTGAGACAAAGGAATAAGGTTTAACACTAGAAGAGGTACAAAGAGCCTAATAATACTTAAGTGTCCTAAAAATGGTTCACCATCCCACTAAAATCCCGACACAGAAAGCCTTGATCAAAATATTACATGATATGGCATTCGTTAATGACTTTGCACAATTATTAAACCGTTCTCATTGCTAGCAATTTGCAAGAAAAAATCAATTAACTGGATAATTGAGAGTAGCTCTTTGTACAAGAAATTCAATTCAAGCAAATTTGTAAGTTTAGATAGCATTAAGAACTTCTGGCTAATACTTTTACCATGCTAAAGATCTTCAATACATTCAATTATTAAAAAAACTATCTGACTAACCACCATTACGGCCTACATAGCTGAGTCCTTGTATCACCGATTGATCGACCATACACAAGAAAATATTTTGACAGACAGAGATGTGGCAGATGCAGATGCACTATGTTCACATAAAAAATTCCCTCCGTGTTTGCAGTTATATTTCAAGCATTCCTAAAAGATTTGAGAATGTTTGGCTAAAAGTAGCTTAAGTAGTAAATAGTGCTTACAAAAAATTGCTATAGCCTTTATTTCCAAACAGAACATAAAAAACTGCACAATACCAAAAAAATTCTTTCAACCTACTAAAAGACTCAAAAGCATTTTTTCTTGTTGAATATAAGCTCCAGATTTTGATTTTTTAAAGGCTTACTCCAATTACTATTAACAAAAAATAACAGCCATGCAATAGTCGATTTCAGCAATATCAGACATTTGAGCAACTATGTCTCCAAACATGTCCAATTCGCCCTTAAAAACAATCCGCAAACATAACAAATTTCTTCAATACCAACTTGTTGTAAATATTATTCAGAAGCTAATAATAAAACATTATTTCTACTATCGTGGTACCCACTAACTGTAAAATACCTGACCTGATTCATTTTCTGTAGAAAAAGAGAAAAATCGCACAAAGGCATTACTGTAACAGTTTTGCTAGAAGAATGTTGACCACCCACCTCTACTTCTTTGAGTGCGACTGCTATCAAAGATTCACTATCATAATTTCGGACCTTATTGACTTTAGCTTGTAATAGTTAAGTGTTGTTATAACCAAACCAATCCATAAGGTTTTTAAATCACAATACCCGACGTCCGACTATCAACCGTCCAGATGGTGTAGTAGTTAGCGTACTCGACTGCTACACTAGGTGTCTCGAGTTCGAGTCCTCTATCTGAAAGGTCAGTTTTTCTGATTAAGAAAAAATGTGTTGTAAGTTGTAAGTGCCTTCTTTCGGATAAGAAGAAAAAGTTTAGGGGTCCCTCGATGTTGCGTGCACGTTAAACAACCCAATAATTTAATTTGGAATTGCGGCAAAATTTCCAGATGTTTTAGTTGACGCAACATCGATGCAGTACACCGGACCTACTAAAGTTTCACTTCTTATCCGAAAAGAAGTACTCATCTCAACAATTTTTTTCTTATCCAGAAAAACTGACCCTCCAGGTAGGGTACTCAAACCAGTGGCTAACTGCTACACCATCTGAGCGGTTAATTAATGTTCAACACACATGTAAGTTTTCTTTGATAGATTTTATTATTTAATCATTTAGTTGTTTCATTTTTACAGCCTTCAATTTTTCAGTTTTTTAACTTCAAACAGATTAACGCTGACGACTCCTAAGAAAATTAGTAGACGTATACGGACGGACACCTGAACAACTCCTAACTCGGCAATATATGCCCCGCTCCCTCACGTCGAGGAAGCGAGCAACCACCGCCCTGCAGATGTATTTCTAGACGGACCTAGTGCCGCTTCACCGCCACTCCCGGTTGAAGCTCAAGAACCTTGACCCTGGGAGAATTCGACAACTGGTCATCACCATTCACCGAACAGAGGCCGTCCAGGTATCACAGCACATACCGATACCAGAAAACAAACCATAACAGTTCCAAGACTTTTCCACACCTTGAGCTCTTCTCCAAGAAGTCGTCCACCTACACCGAATACCCAAAAAACACAAAATCCGATAGTATTCCACTCAACGCAATCCCCTGTTGAAGCTGGGAGTCCTTAAACCAGAGGGGACTCGACCAGCAGCTCATCACCATTAACCAAACAGAATCCTTCCCGGTATCACAGCACACATCGATGACACAACCGGAAACAAATTACAACAGCCCCAAGACTTCTGCACACCTAGAGCCCTTCTCCAAGGAGTCACAGTCACACAAGACCCGGTGCCCATTTACGCCGTGCACCCAAAAACACACAAAATCCGAGAAAGTGTTCAAATTTCCAGGATTTTTCGCCTTCAAGTCCAGGCAATGGTAACACCGATTAATTTTGAATGTTCGGCAAAGGCGAAGACAAGGTCATCTGTTGTTCACTAAGGTTCAACAAATAATAATCAAAAATTTATTATTACAATTCAAATTAAAAAAAAAAAACGAGACAAAATCTTTTACAATAAATACCTAAAAATAGGTTAAATTATCGGCCAACAAAGCGGAAGAACCATAATTACATTTAATATGAGAGTTGTAGGTAGACCAGATACTATCGATTCTATTTTCATAATTAACAGGTTCGATAGTATATTCTATACAATTAATTTAAGTACAATACAAAAACAAGGTCATCATACAGCGTCTCAATAAGTTTCACAAATTTAGTTAGGAATTTACTACTACGAATCACATAAATAAAATGTTTTTACATTGTTATATTTACTAAACCAAAAAACTTAGATTTGAAATGATACTAAAAATTGAACACCCTGTATTTTTCTTTACATTTAAAAATTAACTTTTCTCTTCTTGTTTATTCGTAATCACCCAGTATAATAAATATTCACATTAATAAAATTAATTAATGAACTCATTTTATTTTCAATTAAATTTCATTGCAGACATTTTTATTTAGAATGTAATTATTATCGCTAATATACAAAACCGCAATTAAACAAATAACAAACAATAGCTTTATATTGCGGTTACAAAATTTCCAGAATACCAACGATAATAAATATGATATGAGCGTATTAATATTTAAATAAAAAGGAAAGTGACCACTTACATATTAATCATAACAACCATTGTAAAACAGAAACTCACCTGAAACAAACCAGAAAATAAAATTAGTATTTACATCAAAATGTATTTAAACAATTAGCAAAATATTAACTATAATATATATCCAGTACGTCAATTAATATAGACCTTGAGATTCTAAAAACTAAAGTCCATAACTTTTCATTATAATGTTATAAAGATTGTGACACAAAGTTTTCATTTTTCATAATAATAATACCCCCGCATACCCCCTACCGACCAACATCTTTTATAAACTCCCTCGATAAATTTCTCGGCTGTAATTACATTCCCGGGGTGTTTCCGATATACGGAAGACCCCAACAAGTAGCAAGCTTGATCGAATCTCGTTTTTTATGTCATCATAATACAGCGCCAAACTTTCCTTCTTTTCAAATCCCCTTTTTGTTCTTTTAGCGTCGTAACTGGCTGGTAATGTTATTGTAGGTCTTTATAATTGATCCACGGCTCCATAAAAAATGTAAAGTTTTTTTAGTATTATTTTCTTTATTGTAAGGGGTAATCAATGTTGGGTAGTTTTATTTTTTAAATGATAAATTGTTTAAATGAGTATACTTTTCAAAGTAAACGATGTTTGGTTAGATATTCCAGCGCTTGGAAAGTTAAAAGCAAATACTCCTTAGACAATAGCTTGTATATCGTAGATGGAAAGTGATTTTTTCCCTCGTGTGTCGTTTATTTTACAAGCCGTAAGCAATACATGAGAGAAACAAATACGTTCGACCTTTTTTTGTCGACCTTTATAAAATATACGTAAACGTTTATATGTAAAATTAATTTAAAGTGCCTTTTATTCCCATTTATTCATGACATTCAAAGAAAGTGAAACAAAGTGTAAAAACTGAATTAAATAAAATGTTATTAATTATTTTGTTTGCTTTTAATAAAATAATATAGACCAATTTATTAAGTTTATAAAATTTTAAAATCTTCATAAATCAATTTTGCTGCAGAAGCGTTTTTAAAAAATTAGATGAAAAAAACCTGATTAAAGAAAAAAGTTGTATTGTAAATAAAGTAAAAGCTTTAAATTTAAATAAAAAAAGCTAGTTTCAGCTTGCAGGCAAAATAACCCTGAAAGAAAAGTCAATATAGAGTGCATATCGCGTTGAAAAGCTCTCTATCATCTTATGTATTCTTATGGCGCAAAACAAACACTCCGCCAGTCACGCCTGAATGTTTTTACCCATTCTCCCATCATAAAAATAACGAACGATACAACTAAAAACAATTTAAATAAATTTAATTTTACTCTCAAATTGAGCGGCACCTTTAAAGCAGCAAGAGAACATACCTAGCTGGTGGCTCCGGCTAGCCAATCAAAGGATGCAACTGACAACTCACTCGACTAAAGACGAATTGAATAGAGCAAAAACAGTTTTTTAAACCCAATCAATTGCTTAAGTTGTAGCTAAATAATACAAATGTAATAACTTACATGGTAACTTTTACAAAAAGTGGATAAAAGCATTAAAAAACAAAAATATAAAAAAAAAACAAAGCACCCATAGCAAAACAGCGTAAAATAAAAGATCAGTTGCTGATTATGATATTCTACAGTACAAAATTAACTGTAAAAACAACAATAATATATAGCGTTTTCGGTTGTGTCACTCTTTATGCACTGGAGTGCTTTCGGTGCATATTTTTGTGTTCGGCTGACAAGGTTCTTTTTCCGAAAGATAGACGCAATATGCACCGGCAAAAAGCAATATATTCTTACGTCAAAATTCGGGGCGCCTCAGAGTAACCTCAAATGTTACAGCCAAAAACGCCAATAGTATTGACACCAGAACAAAACATCGGCAAAAATATCCAGAAAAAAACTAGAACGGAGAGCATACCGGTATCAAAAACAAACTAAAAAAAACCAAATAATCAAAAACTATGCACAGAAGTTAACATTAGCTCCGTACAAAAAGACTGATACATTTGATTAAACCGGTTTGAATTGATTCTCCTCTACCGATTTGAAAATCGCAACCGATCAGAAGCGAGCGCTACCAAAGTAGCGGAGACAAAGCAGTTTTTGCTCCCGTCTTTCTGTACGCACCCAATGATAAATGGGATCTAGATAGAATAAGAATTAAAAAAGAAAGATGCTACATTTAGAGCGGTTTCCGTTTGTAGTACTAGAACGCACCTGATTCTCCGCTACCAAATTGTAAAGCAAAACCAATTAAGAGCAAGAGCTACAAATGTAGCAAAGACCGTGCAGATTTTGAAATACGAAATACCTCCCATGTACTTTTACGTCTTACTCTATCTCTCTGTTTCTGCGGAAACGCGCTTCTGTGTCATGTCATAAGTTGCGTCATTTCTAGTGTGATCGTAATTTTAGGACTCTTTCACACGCTGATTTAAAATCCCAGATTCAGAAAGAATCTTTCAGACGTATTCTAAACCGCAATTCTAAATACCTGCATCGGGATACTCCAGCAATTCCAAATCTAAAATATATGCTGCTTTTCAGACTAGAATACTTTTCCAAGCGACAGTTGCCACTGTATGATTCGTTCTTCAAGGTTCATGTTCTACGACACTGTACTAGCAAATGAAACAATAACGTAAATTAATTATCTCGCATTCAGAATCTGCGTGTAAAAGAAGCCTTAATGTCTTGTCCATCATCCACGATCCTAATGAAGTTAACCTACGCGTCCGTCTTTCCAAATTTACCTATGTCGTTCCACCTGTCACTAGTAACTAGTAAAGTGCCCGTTTCAGTTCCATTTACGCGACTATGTCACTTCTTTCCATACATGAGCCTTAATACTATAAAATCTGGGTGCTTTCCCTTAGTAATTTGCTATATCTCTACGATGTTAGTATAGATCCAAGTGCATAAAGTGTCCCCTTATTAGAGTCAAAAATTACGAGCCACGTCTCGTCCGTCTGTCCGTTAATGTATCTTAAAAAAAATAAACAGTAAATCGTGCAAATAAGACAACGCCTTTAATAATAATATTCACTACTAAAAACCTATTAGAACAAATGCCGAAAACAGAAAAATGTGTAACCTGATCGCAGAAAAAATAAGATTATGAAATCGCTAGATAAGAGAAGCAAATGAGAACAAAAAACTCCTAAAAACAAACAAAAACTGGGCTCTGACTAGCTCATCACACCAAACATGGAACTTCAGTCCTAGCTTAGTACCTCACTCAAAGATCAGAGGAATTGCCATTGCTTAATACAATAAAATGTAAGTGTTTTCCCTCAAACCTCTTTGATTATTTGTCCTATCTCTACAATTTTCGCATTGATCTAAGTGCATAAAGTGCCGCTTTATTAGCGTCATATATTACGTGCCACGCCTCGTCCTTCTGATCGTTAATGTTTTATCACTGCTTTTTGGCTAACAATTCGCTTTAAAAGAAACTGTTTTTATATATTTCTAAATATTGTTTTTATACTGCAAGTAAGATGACGCTAATAATCATAATACTCACTACAAAAAACTTAGTAAAAAAAAAGTTCAATACAGAAGAAAGGTGAAACCTAATAGCAGAGATTATTATCCAATGAAGCTACAATCCTAGCTAAGTACTTTAGTTCCTCACAAATCGGAGCAATAAGCTAGAGTACCAAGCTAGGTTCAAAGCACCAAGGTTGAAGAACAAGGGTACAATGCGGGTTGTGTTCAGCAGTGTCGAAAGAACATTTGAATTAAAGTTGAAATTGCAATTTTTGTTGAGTTTTGTTGATGTCAACTGAAACTATGTTTTCAGGCCTCCCAACAAATCCAAAAATGTAATAAACAGCAAATATAGCTGTGGTATCCGGTGTTAAGGCCTAATTTTTGCTAAAACCAAAAAAACAATCCAGACGTGGAGAGCTCACGAACAGTTTTCGCTAAGAAATTCTAATTGTAACTTAAGCATGGTTTTTATTAAGTCAAAATACTGTGGTTGTCAATAGTATTTTGACTTCATACATACCATGTTAATATTGCATTTAATTTTTTTTAACAAAACCTTTTAGTGAACTCCTGCTCCCTAGGCCGTTTTTTTAAATTTTAGCGAAAATCTGGCCTCGACACTGGATGCGACAGCCATATTTGCTGCCCATGACATTTTTGAATTTGCAGGGATGTTTGAAAACATTGATCCAGTTCACAACTAAAAACTCATTAAACGCACTTAAAAAATCAGCTTCAATCAAACGTCCCAGCAGAGCACAAACCGCTATCTATGACTTCTTCTTCTTCAACCCCCTCTCGAGCACCTTTTTACAAATTGACAGCAAAAAAACAATCCACGTAGGCTCTGCTCTCCTATCTAGATTAGCAAAATTAATTAATTTGATTAGCAAAGATTCCCGTTGTCTATACACACTTAAACTTTCCCTCGTGCCACGCCTCATCTGTCTGTCCGTTAATGTATTTTACTGCTGTTCTATGACTACACGCTTCTAAAAAAAAAACCTTTGTTACATATTTCTGAATATTGTCTGCATATTACAATAGCCATGCCCATGCCGTTTTTTCTTTGATCGTCCCGTGTAAATAATGTTTTGATCCCTCCGTAGAAATAACGTTTTGATCTCTCTTGTTCCACACCCACCACCGCAAGCTAGTCTCTCAAATCTTTTCCCGTATCGGTCACCAATAATTAATGTAGCTATTGTGTCATTTGCAGTTTATTTGAATTGAAGCAACACCGATGACAACTTTAAGTTTGCGTCAGTTGAAATAAAAAGAAAAAAATTCTTTTCAGATAAAATACCCTTAGAGCAAAAAGCGCGTGGCCTGACCAAAAATCTTCAACAGACGTTAGCAAAAAAAAACTCCTATATATACAAAAAACGATGCTAAAAACTAAAAAAAAGCCTAAAAACTAAAACTAGATACAATCAAAAAATCCCAAACCAATAGCTGAGTGACAGAATAAGAAAGCAAAATACGATTTCCAAAAAGGAAAAGCTGCAACACACTCCACTTCGTACAGAGAATATTGATACAATCACCAAACAAACACCATCAAAGTTAAAAAAAACAACAAAACAAAATACACTCCGCGACAAAAGTCTGGGTTCACTAACAATTTTTCCGATTTTTCGTCCTATTTTTTTTTTTTCAAATAAACCAAAATGTTAATGTTTGTTTATCAAAAAACAAAAATGAAAAACCACCTTTGGTAATAAATTAATAATTAATCTTTATTTACTTACATTTTAGGATATTAAAGAAATATAGTGTTTATAAAAAAAAGTGAAAAACACGAACTATGGGTACGAACGAAACTTTCAATATCTGGTGTTTCCGCCACGAGCCCTAATAACACAGTCCAGACGTCTAGACATGCTGTTAATCAACGTTGCAATGTTTTCTTGCGGCAGTCTGTCCCACTCTTCAACCAAACATGCTGCAAGGTCTCTTAAGGTCAGAGGGCGATCAGGGCGAGCTCGAATGGCTCTTCCCAGTTGGTCCCACACGTGCTCAATATGGTTCAGATCTGGTGAACAAGCAGGCCAATCCAAACACCTAATTCCGACTTCGTTAAAATATTGGAGGGTAATGTTCGCCACATGTGGGCGAGCATTATCCTGCATTAATTGAAAGTTTTCTCCAATAAAGTGACTGTATAGTACAACATGTTCCTCTACAATATCCCTAATGTACCTATCTGCGTTAAGGGCTGCTCTATCACAAATATGTAGTTCTGTACGAGCCTCGACAGAAATCCCTCCCCATACCATTACAGAGCCTCCGAAAAAATTGGATCTAGGAGCCATGGTACATGCTGCGTATTGTTCTCCTGGTCTCCTCCATACCCGTGTACGACCGTCTGGAGCATCCAACGTAAAACGGGATTCATCAGTCCATAAGACATGTCGCCACTCGGCAGCCCCCCAGTTCTGATAAGTTCTAGCAAAATTCAGTCGGTTTTGTTTGTGACGAACCGTAAGTTTTGGACCAGTGGCAGCCCGATAAGACTTTAGATTATTTTCTCGAAGTCGTCGCTGAACTGTACGTGCCGATATTTGAACATTTCTGACTGCAGCAAGCTCATTAGCTGTAATTGTTGCAGTTTCAGTGCGATTTCTCAAAGATTGTAACAACATAAATCGGTCATCTTGAGCATTAGTTTTTCTTGGTCTTCCTGACCGTGCTCTGGCTGTTAGTAGACCATCTTCCTCATACCTCTGCCAAATCTTTCGGACCCCGTTTTGAGAAACTCCATACCTACGGCCTGCTTCTCTCTGGCTATGTCCTTCTTCAATGTGGGCAATTATCCGTGCACATCTTACTGGAGATATCGGCATTTTGATCACAAAACTAAATTGCAGCACACACTGACACTTGCCAGCAACATTTGAAGCATGATAAACAAATCCCTGACAACACCTTTTTAATTGTTAACCAAATCTCAAAAATCTGAATAAGGCACGTTAGAAGGAAAACATGCACTATATTAAAAATTGTACGGCTATGCATTTGGCGACTACGTCATTAAACTTGTTTTTTGATAAATAAACATTAACATTTTGTTTTAGCTGGATAAAAAAAATTCTGTACGAAAAATCGGAAAAATTGTTAGTGAACCCAGACTTTTGTCTTGAAATAATACTCAATAAAAATATAAATTTAGTATGTAAATCAAGTCTTAAGAAGAAATGTGGCGATAGCAGCAAACATCAAAACTTACCAACAGTAGTAGACTCAAGCCTGCTTTATAAAGCTCCAAATTGAAAGAATACCATAGAAAGGCATATAACACTTCAAATGACAACAGAACCCAAAGTAGCAGAAGAGAGAGAGCAGTAAAAAACACTAGAAGCAGCAAAAACTTAATCAGAAGACAGCAGAGCAGATTAAAAACCTTAGAAGTAAAAGTTTGCATATGACGACTAACCCTTAATAATGTTCAAAAGATAAAAATGCGCAACCATAGTGATGTGGATTACCACATAACCCAAAATTTTAACAGAGCACAAGTGTTTGCTATCTGATTTTTTTTAATAAACCATGTATCGTACAAAGAAGACCAATACGCTGTTCCATTACGGAAGAAGAGTAGAACAAAGAAAGCAAATAGAAACCAAACTAAATTAAGCGTTTTCTACTAAAGACCTAGCAAAAAAACTGCACAAAACAGAAGAAAGGTAAAACCCGATTGCAAAGAAAATAAGTAAAAAAGCAAATAAAAATGCAAAACGTTAGAGAAAACAACAAAAAGTAACCCGGAATTACAATGGGGATTGTCGATCCATAACATCGTATTACCCTCACTCATCCCTTAAGCCTGGAACACTAGAACTTCGATTCGATCCTAGCTTGGTACCCTCGCTCAAAGATTATAGCATTGAGCAAAGTTTCCAAGCTAGGGTCGGAGCGACCAACAAAGGTACAATGCTATGGACGGAGTTAGACTACAAGTTTGGGTCGTCACACTTAAAAAACTTCCACAGAGGATTCTGTAGCAGTAGTGCTTGAGAAAAAGAGTGTTAGTCGGAAAACATATTAATACTCCCTCGCAGTAAAGCAAGCACATAATATAAGATTTCCTTTATCTTTGCATTGCTTTAATTTAAAAAGTTCTTCAGGCACCAAAAACTATTTGTTTAAGAATGCTAGAATTGATTCCAGATATTCAAAAGATATTGAAAATATATATGGGCAATTCCATTTCAAACGGACCAGAGCTAGGGGGGGGGTGCGTTGAGAAACTTGCTTATGTATTTTTTTTTAGTTTCTATAACTTATTAATAGTCCTTTGATTGGTATATGAGGGTATAAAACCCATAATAAAAAAATCTACGATTTTTTAAAGTATTTTTGACGTTTTTTGACTTAATCGCATTTTTTGTTTAAAATCCGCAATTTTAAATCAAAAAAATAAATTTACTAATGAAATCAATCAAAAATTTTCCGTAGAATCCAAATCTGGCGCCATTTTAAGTTTATACCCTGTCTATAAGCCGCAAAAGCCATAAAACCATGTTTTTGTTCTCAGTGGGCTGGGCAAAAAGGAGCATTTTTTAAATTTTTTTTAACCGCTAAAGTTGACGTGTTTTGATGTAAATTAATTAGAAAATATAAATTTGTTCTGTGTATTTGGGTTTTAAGCGTCTAAAACTCAAAAAAACTGCAAAAATAAGCCTATTTTTCAACATAAACTTTTACAAATGCACATTTAACAGTTTTCAGAGAAACTATACACCAAATATTATTAAAAAATTTAGTTTTGCAAACAATGCTACATAGAAAATAGTCAGTGTCGTGCTTATTTGGCAAAGAAAAATCTATCTAGAAAAAAAAATTTGTTGAAAATTTAATTAATTTTTTTTTTTTTTTTTTTAAAAGATTATTTGGATTATATTTTTTTAAGTTGATTTCAGAAGTTTAACAAAGACATTTTTTGTCGCTTGAACCAATTTTTGGCCATTTTACTCTTTGTTTGATAGTTTTTGCGCCAGCGGCACAAATTTAGACACGATCTATCGGCGCAAAAATTTAAAAATATTATTATTTTTGGCATTCAAACATAAATCTGCCTGTCGCTTGTTAAAATTTGTTAAAAAAAAGTTTTAAACCACACCCTAGTGTGTTTATAATATTTTTTGTATATAAAAAAAAATCATTAATTTTTAACGCATTTTTTGCATAAAAATTTTGTAAACATTTTTTTCTAGATGGACTTTTCTATAGACGATGAGTACAACACTGACAATTTTCTATGTAAAATTGTCCCCAGAATTCAAATTTTTAATAATATTTGGTGTATTGTTCCTCTGAGCGCTGCTAAACGTGCATTTGTAAGAGTTTATGTTGAAGAATAGGCCTACTTTGCAGATTTTTTGAGTTTTAGACGCTTAAAACCCAAATACACAGAACAAATTTATATTTTTCAATTAATTTACATCAAAATACGTCAACTATGGTAGTTAAAAAAAATTTAAAAAATGCTCCTTTTTGCACAGCCCACTAAGAACAAAAACATGGTTTTATGGCTTTTGCGGCTTATAGACAGGGTATAAACTTAAAATGGCGCCAGATTTGGATTCTACGGAAAATTTCTGATTGATTTCATTAGTAAATTTATTTTTTTGAGTTAAAATTGCGGTTTTTAAACAAAAAATGTGATTAAGTTAAAAAACGTCAAAAAAACTTAAAAAAATCTTAGAATTTTTTTTTATAGGTTTCATACTCTCATATATCATTCAAAAGACTACTAATAAGTTATAGAAACTAAAAAAAAATACATAAGCAAGTTTCTCAACGCACCCCCCCCTAGCTCTGGTCCGTTTGAAATGGAATTGCCCATATATGAGAATGCTATACTCCAGATTAAAAATACAATATAATCATAGAAGAGATTCTAAGAGAGAAGTTCGATAAGATACCAAAGCTGTTTACCTTGATGGTCAAGAATGTTTTTAAAAGTATATCCTGGCAAGAGAAATAAATTAGATGAAGTAACAGCCGTGATAGAAGAACTTCATCAAGCGTCAATAAAACTTGACCTTTACATGAACTTGGCCATCTGCTAGAAAACGTATCAAAATCTAAGACAGCATTAAATTGGGGAAGCAAAACCAAACCGCAAAAATAACTAGACAAATAGGACAAAGTTGTGTCCTGCCTGCCAGTAACAAAATATGACTCAAAAGTATGGCACTAACGCAGAAATGTGTTAATCGGATCAAAACGACACAATAAGCAATGCTAGGAATTAGCTTGAGAGATCAAGCAAGAACCGAGAAAATGACGAAAGTCGCAGAAATACCATCGCTCTATCGCAGGTGACCTCAGAAACGTTAGCGCAACGACATTAAAACAAAGCGCTGGAAGAATGTGGATACTAACAACACAAGATAGTAATTGGAAGGACTTGGAAGAGACCTGTTATCCAACAGTAGATGACTTGAGGCTGGAGAAGAAGAAGCCAAAAAAGAAGAAGCAGAAAAAGAAAAAGAAGAAGAAGAAGACGAAGAAAAGAAAGAGAAAAAAAAGGAAAAAGAAGAAAAAAGAAGGAGGAGAAAAGGAAGACACTATTTTCAAGTTGCACATCCAACATAACGAAAATCATTCAATGCACTTTCAATTTCTCATCCATATAATTTATCTAATCTCGGGCAAATCTCGATTTACAGTTAGTGAGATTAATCTTCTGATCTTGTGCTGGTTAGTGCAGAAGCCAATTTTAATAGATCAGTAAAGCTTGTCGTCCAATGATGCAAAGCGCGCCAAAGCGTAGCAACTTTTATCATTGAAAACATCTTATTTCTTATAGAACAAGGCCCACTATGCAGAAACGTCACGAAAAAAGTCGCTCACCATAAGAATCACTGTATTTTATAATATCCGGGCGGTCGCATCGCCAAAACACTCCTTTCAAGCTATTATCCAACGCAATGATTGTCATCAATTATTATTACATTATTACATGGTAGTTGTTTTATTTACTTATTAAATATGAAGTACCACATAGTAACCGTCGCAACCATCTTGATGATCAATTATTATTACATTAATATTGTAAATTTAAAAAAATACAAGAAACTATCAACTAAAATAATTGATTTGAATAAAGTTGCACGGCTAGTACAGTACAATAATATTTAATATCGATTTTGAACAGCAGTAAATACGCATTATCGTTTGGCCCAGTACATACCACATTCTATTTTAATAATAATATTTTGCATATTATACCGATCTGATGGATAAAACAAAAAATCAAATGTTTTAATAAAAAGATAACAGAAAGCTAACTCTATTCAATTTTTCCTTTGATGCCAGACATTTTTTATTTTTTGAAGTAGCAATTTCAAAGGCAAACACGCATTCGTCTAACAAATAACAGGAAAGTAGCCAGTTTCGTGTGTCTCCTCTTTCTTGCCGGAAAGACTAGGGGACACGCTTGATGGATGTAAAGAGGGCGAGACAGTGTATTCAATTCAATCCAACAAACTATACAAAATTTCCTTGATTATAAGTTTGAAATTGAAACTCGCGGGCAGCAACACGTTCAATAATTTACCAGTTAAGTTTATTAGAAAACTTCGGTGTAAGTTATATTCAAATAATTGCAACCCAAACAAAACTTTATCGCTATACAAATATGTGTATATACTTTATCGCAATTTTTATTAAATATTCTTAAATAGATAATAAATAATTTATTGGACAAATATTAAAAATAATGTAATATCAAACTGATAAATATAAAATGAAAGTTGTAAGTATTATCGCTCATAAACAATTACAATATTTCAGTGTCTCTACACATAAATAGAGAAAGTACAGCGGGATTATATTCTTCCTTTTTTATACGAACACGTAGAACCGTTACGTAATTTATTCAGTGTCACATAAATAAATATTTTTACATGTGGAATTCTCGGAAGATTATGCAAAACCGTTTCATATTGGTGTGTGATTAATAAATAAGCTAAACGTGCAGCCATTATTTATCTCCTCGTTCTGTGCACCTTCATACATATTTGTTATGGTTGTTGTAAGTTATTAAACCTATAAGGATAGTTAGGTTTTTTTATTGTTATTACTATTGTGACAATATTTGTTAAATTATTAGCTACAAAGAGATATTTTCCTATTTCACTTATAGTCCGGGAGCTGGTAACAAAAAAGTGCAAGAGTTTAGGAAAGGCTGATTTTTTGAGATCGGACTGTTTATTGGTCATAGACCGCCTCTGCAAAGTCAGCACCCCAGGTGTCGGGACACCTGGCGATGGCACGCTAAGAAAGGTGTAATTTTAACACCTTACTTAGCGTACCCAAAAATTGTTTTGGAAAAGCTGAAAATTCATCGGCAAATAGTCGATTCATTACAAAACCTTAATCAAGTAGTCAGACAGTAATAACATAACGCACGGCGTCAGAACAGTTGCGTACATGCTACAAGAACTAACTTAATGCAAATGATTTGAAAAAGCTGAAATTTGAAAATATGTCAAATCACGTAATTAAATTCATAAAACAAACAGTCAGACATAGTTTTTATAAGAACCCAATCAGTCAGAACCCAAAAAACAGCCAACTCAACTGTCTGCAGTAGAAAACGGTTGGCTAGAAATCAATGGGCAATATGACTACGACTGGTATGAAGGAAGTCAACTGCCCAACTTTATCAGTGACTTTCTAATTAAACCAAATATTACTAATACAGGTAATTTTTTGTACAAACAACTATTGAATACAGTTAAACATAAAACAAACACATAAACATATCATTTGACTGACTAAACATTGAATATTTTGTTATATACAGAAAACAAATTGGGTGCAACAGACGATGTGACGGAAAAAGCAACTGAAACAGAAGGAACCTCAGACGGCTTGGATAATGATTGAGACGAAGAAAACGACGAAATTAATAGCGATAATGATATAGAACCCTAAATAAAACATAAATAAATACTAAGTAATTTTTGATTGGTCAAAAAACTTTAATTACGACAAGCAGCGTGCGCGCCTTATCACGACTCCAATTGGGTGTTGATTGATTGGGTTCTCATAAAAACTATGTCTGACTGTTTGTTTTATAAATTTAATTACGTAATTTGACATATTCCCAACTTTCAGCTTTTTCTAATCATTTGCATTAAGTTTGTTCTTGTAGCATGTACGCAACTGTGCTGACGCCGTGCGTTTGGTTATTACTGTCTGACTGCTTGATTAAGGTTTTATAATGCATCTACTATTTGCCAATAAATTTTCAACTTTTCCAAAACAATTTTTGGGTACGCTAAGTAAGGTGTTAAAATTACACCTTTCTTAGCGTGCCATTGCCAGGTGTCCCGACACCTGGGGTGCTGACTTTGCAGAGGCGTTCTATGACCAATAAACAGTCCGATCTCAAAAAATCAGCCTTTCCTAAACTCTTGCACTTTTTTGTTACCAGCTCCCGGACTATTATCACCAATAATGGTGAAATGATAAATATTTTTGCTTTATGGGCATAACTCGTTTTATGGTGGATTTTCTTTTGTGCCGTCCGCTATAATTTATAACATCATTAAGTTCATCTTTGCCGGTGATGGAGAGGTTTTATTTTTGATTTATCCGAGTTCATTTTTGTAAGATTCACATTGCGGATATTGCAATAACCTCAACATTCCAATGACGATAACGATCAATATTTTAATAGTTTTATTTAATATTAATAATTTTATTACTGTTATCGTTTAATTGAAGTTTAATCTAAAGTAAATTCATTTCTTCACAATATTTGAGATTCATAACATATCCAGACAAAATTCTCAGTACCCGGATATCAAATAAACAACAATTTAATTATCTAGCTAATATTTACTATAAAAGAGCAGTTGTAGAAATAATTTTATTAAATAAGTTAAAGCAAATGCATAAGATTGCAAATTTGCATAAGTATTACATTTTCTCTCCATCTGGCTAGATGCACTTTGTCAGGGTATGCACCCCTCACCAGTGTGTGTAGCATCTAATTAATTAGGAAAGTAACTTGAATAAAATTAGCTTTTATACATTTTAATACTTTATCAATATAAGTTGATAAAACGTAACCACCGCATTCGAAGACAATTGATTGTTAAAGAATCCTATAAATTTTAAGCCTCTCATACGGTTCATAGTCAAAACTCATTCTTAATTTTTTAGACATCACAATCATTCTTTTTTTAGACAAATCTCTCAATACGAAGTAACCGCCATACATTCCCAACTTAACCTAGAAATCATGCACTTATGAGAAAGAGTTTTATTTTCAATTTCAATTCTATCTATAGATTTGTCAAAACGCTCCAAAACAGCAGTTTCGTCTCTTCATTGTCAAGAAAAAGTCAACCCCAAATTATTTTCTTTAATTTTGAAAACAAGAAGTTGTCGCTAGGGGTCAAGCCTGGACTGTAAAGGGATAATCGATTTTTTGAAAGCTTCATTCTCTTATGGCATGTCGAGCCACACCTCAACCTAACCTAACCTATGTAATAAGGTAGCATATAATAAGCGCCATTCAGCGTGGTATTTCTTTCTTTCAAATCAATCATCAAGATGCCCTCGCTAACCCAAAAAATTGTAGCCATGACCTTTTTGGTTGATTTGGTAGATACCCTTGTTTTCTTAGTGGTGGTTAACCTGCACGTCGTCATTCCATGAATTCCCTTTTGAACAGAGAATCATAATATAAGACCAAAGTTTCATCGCAGTAACAATAGATTGATGAACTTCTTGTCCCCCTCACATAACTTCAAAAAAGATCGAGCACATTCAACTCGATGTTGGTTTTGAACAGCAGGCAGAAAAGTTTTGGGACCCATCTTGCACTCACTTTATTCATATCCAAATAGTCATATGGAGTATTCGGCAAAATCAATGTATTTGACAGCCCCGACATTGCTGATAATTCCCTCACTTTTAGTCGACGATCACCTTGGACCAAGTCTCCAATAAAGGCAATCAACTTTTCTGTGATCACTTCAACTGGTCAACCAGAACATGAGTCATCTTCTAAAGACTCATCCCACATTAAACATTTTAGCCCATTATTTCACGATGGAATAAGAAGGTAAATCTTCACCGTATACACCATACAATCTTTATTTAATTTGATGAAGAATAAGACCTTCCCCAATGTAAAAAATTTGAAGACCGACGTACTCAATTTTTCGCAAATCTAAAATGGTTGAAACCTAACCATGCCTGTCTGAATATCACTACAAGACTAATTAAAGTGAAGCGTTGAAATTACACATGTACGTTAATTAATAAAGCATCACAGTTTACTGACAATACTTGACATTTGGTCTAAAGTTTTCAGAAAATTAGTAGTAGACCAAGAATGTATGGCGGTTACCTCGTATGTAAACTTGAACCATGTTAAGAGATTGCTGGCTTGACATAATAGCCAGCATAAGAAAAAAACATCTTTTGATCCATTTTGAGCAAACTCAGAACTCCCAACCTAAATTCTTCTGCTTTTGACTAAGATATTTTCCTGTTTGATGGCATAACTATTGTAAGGATACAAAAAACCAACTTTGGTTTTTTGGTCATTCTCCTTTTTAAATTCAACGTCTTGGCAGACGTGTAGTGACATAGATGTAATATTTCCTCTACGGATTTTCTTCATCCAGTGCTGTGACTACTCGTCTGATAGTATCTCGTCTTCTAGTCCTGTAGGCAGATCCTCTATACCAAATTCAAATCCACGGTGGACTAAAAGTATGTAAACAAAACCGCGTGATAAGCACGTAAACACACGCAAGCCTGCATGCGATTGGTTGTCAGCATGGGGCTTGGCTGCTCAATCCAGACCCCATTAAGTGATATTTTATTTATTTAGCTGTGTACAAGAACATCGCGTAGATTTGATTTTAGTATAGACGCGGTCATGTGTAGAAGTTGTTGTATAGTGTCCATCCAGCGTGTTGAAGATCTCCCCTCTCTCTGCTTGACTATCACCAACAATCTTGATCTTTGAATACCTTGCCAGCGCCGAGAAATTGAAAACTCTAGCGCCTCGTACATCATGTGTCTAAGTTTGGCAAGCAACTATGCAGATAAAAATAAAAATTATTCACCTCACTGATCACGTACTGGGCCTAGCAAACAAATTCTTCAATATCATCGTATCTCACTCTGATATGATACGTTCACCGCCGCATAATAATACTGATAGTCACAGATTCTTCAGTTACTTTTTTTGTAACTAGTTTCAGTTGGCGCTTAGAGTTTATTACACTCAAAACATCCCGTAAAGTAATTATGTGGCATTGAAATCAATCTTTAAGTCCCACTCAGTATATCAAGTTCAAATCAATAGGTCACCAAATGGAAGCAGATGCGCGCAGTAACTTTAGCTAATCGGTAAGTGCTTCCTCCGTACAAAAACAGTGTTGGTAATCCGGTAAACAGACGCTGTGTAGATTCTGTCCTAACTGTTAAAGAGTTTATTTAATCACAAATCATACTTGAAACGTCTTGTGTAGTCTTCGTCTTCTTCTTATTGTAGGACAAGTCCTGTTCTTTTCCAACTACTGTGAACCAATGTCCAGCTATCCATTCATCTTTTAGGGAGGCGTCCAAGAGGCCTCTTTGTATTCTGTTTTGATGCTGAGCCTTATTTTGCTTGTTTGCTATCGTTCATTCGTAGCATGTGCTGATACCAATCGCAGTGCCTTGATCTTGTCCACTCCACATTCTTTTCGAATTAAGCTTCGTACTCTGTCCAGTAGAATAAGACCCGATATAGTCTTTTTGGTATCTGCTCTGGTCTCGATTGCATAATAGGTCTAACGCAGGTTTTATATTTCCGCACTTTGCTGTCTTTCTGAATAAATTTTAGACAACTGGTAATTTTTGATGTTTAGTTTATTTGTTGTAGAGCTTTTACTAGATAGTTCAACGCCCTAGGTAAATAAAGCGCATTACATGTTCTACTCGACTATCTTCGATAGTAGGTCTTCCTTGTTTTTTGCCAAGATTATTGCGACGCCCGCATAGCATTTAATACTGAATTTCTTTTTGACTATTGTATATCCGATATTCATGGCTTTTATAACTTCAATGATTTCGTCCATGATTGTGTTGAAAAGTGTTGAGCTCAGACTATCCCCTTGTCTAATACCGTCACCAACCGGTATATCCTGGATTGGTCTTCAATTTATCGTTTAGCTTTTTAACAATTTTGATAGTTTTTGGAGTTAATATGTCTTGTTTTCAAGATTTTTTCGACATCAGATAATTTTATTCTATCGAATGTTAGTGTGAGATCTATGAAGCATACAAACCCTGGTTGATAATATTCAATAAACTTTTCGGAGATTGGTTTTAGGGTGAATATTCCACCATCGATTGTAGATCTATTTTTCCAAAATCCTTGTTGATTCTCGGCCATTCCAATTTGCTTAACAGTCTCGTCTGCAAGAATCTTGGTAATCGTAGTCTCTAATGATAAACGCATCCATTGTTTCTAACTTACTAGGTAGTGTTTCTCAATTACCTCAATTATTTTTCAAACAATGCAACAGTGAACGTATAAAACTAAACTCGTTAGATACGGAATACTTAAACCCAGAGTTTTTTTGCCTTCCATGTTTGCCACTCTTAAGTTTTTCCCCATCCAATCACTTACGTGCACCTTTTTGATATTATCCCCATATCTTGTCTGTGGGCTCGCCTTACTTCGTTTGATTCTTCGTGGTTTCCTTGCACAATTCTATATGTCCATCTGCCAGCGTGCGATAGAACGTGGCATATTAAACTAAGTCTAAGAGAAAGCAGGAATAAGGAAAAAAGCACTATAGCCAAGAACTAATCCAACAAACATCTAAACCTAAGTGAAGCATAATAAGAAAAAGAAAAGAAAAATGAACACAGAGACTGCTAGAATAGAAAACAAGAAACACCACTTACGACAGAAAAAACACAAAAAAGGTGGATAAACAATACAAAAAATATTGCAGAAAAGAGATGGTACCAAGTCTCACAAGATCAAAATCGATACAACAAACTTTACGAAGGAAGCTACGTACAGCAGTGGACTAACACACGCTGAAGAAAAAGGAAAAGATATGTCCATCTGTATAGCTGTGTTCTGCTAATCTTCACGTCCGTCCTGCAATTAGGTATTTCTTATACATTGATTTTTGCCATTGATCTTTTTGCTATTCTCAGTCTCCTGCGGTCTTCACTGTTAAGATCATTACTCCATAAGTAGACACAGGGAACATGCAGCCGTTATATAAAGTAGATACTCTTCATGCATAGAGAAACATTTTATCTCTTAATATAAAGTATAGTTTGGCCAACACGTCCTACGCTTATTGTGGTACTTTTACAGTTTTGATTTTGTGTTCAATATAGATATAAAAAGTTTTTCATATTGGCAGCCCGTGACGGCCATTTTGTTTTTGTGACAGTCGACTCTTCAACGTTTGGTAGTCAAATTTGAGACGACAAGTTTGGTAAATAATCAGAGAAGGCGGCAAGGAAAAACATCGCCGCGGTCCGTTTATGTGTACAGCAGAACCAGAGGCGGCAGTCAATTCCTCGCCGTGCACAAAGACTCGGGCTATCGCAGACTTAAATTTCGCGAACTTTGCGTCGGAACTTAGGTCTAAACCCGTACAAGATCCAATTGACCCAAGAGCTCAAAGTTCATGACCATAGACAACACTGTTTGTTCGCTGACTGGGCTTCAAATCGTTTGGAAAAGAACCCAAATTTTGGCGGAAAAATCATCTTTAGCGACAAGGCGCATTTTTGGATGAATGGCTATGACGAGCAAAATTGCCGTATATGGGACGACACCAACCCACACAAAATAAATCATGTGATAATGCATCCTCAAAAAGTTACTGTTTGGTGTGGGTTTTGAGCCAACGGCGTCATTGTGCCATACTTTTTCAAAAACGACATTGATGAGGCGGTCACCGTCAACGGCGAGGGCTACAGAACGATGATAACTAATTTCTTATGGCCCAAATTCGACCATATGAACCTAGACAATATGATGGTTCCAGCAGGACTGTGCCACGTGCTACACAGCGGACACCACAATTGACATTCTGCATGAACGTTTTGAGGGTAAGGTTATCTCTAGCAGGTGCGATGTGAGTAGCCTTCTACAGATGAAATAAGTTATGTGAGTATATAAAAAACTCATATAACTTATTTCATCTGTAGAAGGCTTTAGTAAAGCCAAAACTAGTAATGTATTCGTAAGAATAAATTTGTGATAAAAAACTTAGTAAATTGTTTTATTATTTCATTAGATAATTGTAGAAAATCTAAAACCTATCCTCGCATCCTACATTGCTAGTAAGAAATCAAAATGTATTGATTTATTATATTCTGTTCAGTTTTCTATCATTGCTTGGAGGTGGTCAAAAGTCCTAAATTTTTCAAAAACCAGCTCATTCTACTGCTTGGTATAGGTCCATTTTGTTAATATATTGTCAAGAGCTTGTACAAGTATGATAGCCGACTAATGGCTCGGTAATTTTCCTTATTGGTAATGTCTCCTTTATTGTGTATGCATACTACTTCTGCGTTTTTCCAGGTTTTGAGTATTTTCTCTACCAAAAAACTTGTTTAGAAGTTTCCTCATCGCTTACTCGAAAGTGGGTCTGTGTTGTGATCCGTAATGTAAAAGGTGAGTTGTGGGAGAGCAAAAAACATTATAATCTGCTAGTTTTATCATTTCACGAATAAATCAATGGATAAATAAATTAAATACCACAATTACTTGTAGCAAGAAGCCAATTTTTTTATCCATCTCAAAGCGTATGACCATGTGCAAATCGCAATTTAAAAAAAAAAACAGGTTCAGTTTATACCCGCACTCCAGGAAGAAAGGTCGTGTATTGTTTATATATCAGATAAATCAATAGATACAGAGCAATAAGTCAGCGACAGCTTATATCTAAATGATTGTGTAAGATATAGTACACACGTTCATTTGAGATATGTACTATCTCACGCACGTTCACTCTACACTCTTAAAATACCATCATAGATTTTGACAATCATATCCGATGTAGTGATCTCATTTCGAACATCATGGCCGACTACAAAAAAAATCATTAAACTTGTAAATCATTTCTCTATAATATTTGTTAAGTTTTTTCTATTTTCAAAAAAATACTTAAAGATGTCTGCCGTACTGAATTCTATTGAAGAAAAATTTTGACGTGACAATTTTCCAGACTTATAATCCAGCCCTCGTTCATTATATAAATCGTAATCTAACATCTTTGTAGTTAAATCTATTTGGTAATGCCTACTAATCAAGTTAGTGTTAAATAGTAAGACCCATAATAAATTCGTAGAAAAATAAAAACAAAAAAGTTCATCCGTTTTTTGATATACCCTCGTATACTCACTTATATGTACATAAATAACTTATCACTTTATATAGTTTACGGAATCAATTATTATCAAACAACATGCATAAACATTATAAAACCCATCTAAATATATAACTCCATAATTTATAATTAATGAATTGAAAGAAACAAGTTTACGCATCAATCCCACTTCCTTTTCAAGCAAACTTTATCTGAAAACATTTATTAATTAATTAATTTTAAAAACCCAACCAAACAAGCTAATCAAATAAAAACCGTTCGGCTTTGATCGATTATCCTGCGTTAAACATTAATAATAAAATTGATAAAAAAAACATTTAATTATCAAGCGAGTAATTACTTACGTAAATACAATTGCCTAGTTTATTTATGTTTAGTGCATTGTTTATTTTTAATGGGGTATATGCGTTGTCATAATTATTATAATATGTAACTTTATTAATAAAAGTATAGTTTGTCTTATCTTTATTAATTTTTTATCGCAAGATATCTATATTACGTGTTTGTTTAGCAACGGATAAATAAAAATGAAAGGGAAAATATGTAATTTCCAGGATGTTTGATATCGATGTTGTCATAGAATGTTCACTTATTTGGTTTAGTAATTGGAGAGATTAGATGTTTATGCTATTTGCATAATTGAACTGTGTAGAATTAGATAAGTTTATTTTTATGGAAAATTACAATAATTAATAATAATAGAAATTGGATAACTTTAATCTATATGCGTCAAATTCATTAACAATGTGTAATCATTAAACATATCAATTAATGATATTAGCTTCTCACTCTTCGACCTTTCGGACTCGATAGTAAAGTCTACTTTATTAGACCAGCATCAGACCCTTTCCCGCTAAATGTATTATACCTGCACTCGACCCGCATATTATTCCTTTATCAAACCTGTACTCCAAAATGTCTATTAAATATATAATCTGGATACCAGACTTGCATTCGTAAGGTAATGCAAATTACTTACGCAGCGGCCATTTTGTTAGTGACTTAAAATATACATATTTTTATTAAAATAGCTGTAACGTACAAGTGGTAAACAAATTTAAACAAAACCGGCCAGTTAATAAACCAGTGGCGTACATTTTATTGTAAAAAAATATTAATTTCGCTAGTTTTTTTAAGGCACTACAAATGATAAAATATTTACACAACTTGCACGTTATAACATAAATACACGAGGAAAGTTTTTATGTTATCTACCAATGAATTTTATTTTCAAGTAAAATATTGGTGGAAGCAGTTAAAATAAAATTGGAAACCATTCATAATGACCCAAGTGTGAAAGACCTCTGAAATCAAGAACTAACAAAATGATCAAGTTAAAGATTTAGTGGTGATTGACCGCCGATAAAAGTTTCAGTTATTGCTATAAAAATAAAAATATCAGAAACGATTGTTTTTAAAACTCTACATAAAGATTTGAGAATGAGCAAAATGAAAAGTCTCAGGTTTCTAAGTCCCAAACAAAATTGTGTAGACGACCACAAATTTGTGAAAGAACTTGACAGCTTTATTCCAAGATAAAGACTTCTATAGAAATAACTGGAGATAAAAACTAGGTACAAAAATGGAATCCCACCACAAGAATCCATGCAATAAGTTCATAAAAGCTCTCCACCACACAAAAAAGTAATTAATAGCAACAGTTTTCTGAGACGTCAAACGGATACTTTTAACAGACTCTGCTTCTGCACGGCAACTGCGGAGTGCACGACCTTGACCATTGTGACTATTATCTCTTTCCAAAATTCAGAAAAAAAATCACAGAAGGTGTCGCTTTTTATCGAAAGGCAACTTGAAAAACGCTGTGGACTTTTATTTTGCAGAATTACAAAAATCGCAAACAATGCCACTATCAAGCAAGTTTCGGAATTTCCAGATACACGCATACAGAGACATAAAAGCCAGCATTACAAATCAAGTTAACAAAGCTTCCAGAATATCAGGAGCAATGCAAAACCCTATTTAGAAGTACAAAAACTTAATAACAGCAACCAAATTAAGAACTCACAAAGCATGCGTGAGACCCATTCTTACTTACTCAAGAAGCAAGACCCGATACCTCAGAGACAAAACGACGACCAAAGACATAGACATGAGTACGCAGCCATCACCGGTCACTCATGAATTGAAAAACTAACGTGAAAATACAAAATAAGTGCAACACTCCAGACATCGTAAGGTGGGTTCGCAACAGAAGAAGACAGTAGAATGAACATACATATATCAAAGAAGAGAAGATTGCCAAAGCTGTGCAACACGGCCGCTCGGTAGACCAATAAAGAGGTGAAAAACAGGTAGAAGTCATTATCACAAAAACAGGACTTAAGCAAATAGTTTGGCCAACACAAGTCATTAGGCTTTCAAAAAAATTAATTAAAAAACCAAAACATTTTTTTTTTCATGCATAGCGCTACTAAAAAAACGTTTGAGAATGTTAGTGTAACAGTTCTTGCGTTGAAAATGTTTATACCTAGGTAAAAACGCATAAATAGCAGTGATATCTTGAGACTATCCTCCCATGTTAACTTCCATACTAAAAGTGTACCAAAATGAGTGCAAAATTTAAATTTATCAGCATTTCCGTCGAGAGTGCTGAACTAAAAATTTAACAACTGTGTGTTGTATTTTGTTATCCGACCACCAACAGAGCCATACAATAAGTCTGATTTGTTGTAACATGCATAAGTTTAAGCATTGCGTATTGGCTAGAATACATTCTGGCCATACTTGATCGGTCATCAATGATAAGGCCTGTGTCTTTTCTGGATCCCATTGTTGCGTAAGTAACAGTATCTCAGAAAATTTGATGTCAGGATAGATACAAAAGATTTTTCGTGGCAGTAGTGGTATTAAATCGCTGTTGGGTGTTCATCTTTTAAATATTGTCTGTGGAAATATTTAGTTTTTCAGACCACCAAAATGTGTGGACATAAACCATAGATGATACACTACCTTTCAAAAGCCTTACGACTCTAGTAAAAGCAAACAGGTGCCACGCACTAAAAATACAGTGGTACAACACCCCAGGCTGTAGACAAGCAAAAAAGGCATCAAATACCCCAAACTCTAAGACAGCCGATTATTACCTACGTATCTCTAAAAAAAAGCAGCAAAATAAACAGCAGTCTTGACATTGTCAACTTAAGAAACACATGCATACGTTGGTAATTGAAAATAAACACGTAGAGAATGCAACATTGATGATAAGCCGATCGAGCATGCCCGGCCCTTTCCTACGCAAGGGAGTCAACTTTAGGGAGAGCTAGCTCTACATAGCCAACATAAAAAAAACCTCTTCTGGCATACATCCACCATATAAGGCAACAAAGTGAGGTTACAACTGGAGAAGGCACAAAGGGCCTATTGAGGCCTAAGTGCAGGAAAACTCGTTTGTCCCTCCACCCAAAATCCAGAAGTTATAGTTGCATTCAAACCAGAGCAAAGCTATTTTAGAAACACATTAGACAGTTCTGGAACATATTTGACAATTGTACGTAATCATAATTTAGACATGTCTTACAGAAAGTATAAATGTGAACCATGCTATCTGCAGTTAGAACAAAAAGTTGTCTTATGTTTGTCTCTCGCAGTAAATTATCTGTCAAAAAGTTAATAAAATATAATTCTTCTAAAGATTCCCAATCATACGTCTCCTTATCGATCAGAACAGTTGATCTTGCTTTCGGCTGTTTATGTTTCCCACAAATTATAAAAAAAAATCTAGAGTAACAATGTGCACTTGCACTTAAACAAATCTGACAAAAGGACTTGGTGGATAGGTACTCCAGTTCAAACTACTCGATGGTAATCATGATCTGGAGTGACCCACTCGCCCGCCCAAGTGTTGGTTATCAAGAAATTAAATATCACCTGCTCCTTCTTAGATAAAAAGACTTATAACGTTTGCAAAGAATCAAAACTTTCAAATTCTTGATGGGTGGGCACTACAGTTCAAACTACTCGATAGTAATCATGATACAAGGTGACTCAGAGGAGATTTCAGTTTTTAACACGTTATAATAACAGTATAAAAAGTGTTGGAATAATTTTAATATTAAATTAAGAAAGTACAGAGATGCGGATTTCATTTTTTAAACACAATGTTGTCCAAATGTCGACCATCCTTCTCATAGCACTCCTCCAATACTGCTCTTAAATGTTTAAATACCCGCCGACACATTTCAATAGGAATATTGTTAATGGCCTCTCGAATGTTGTTTTTTAACTGCTCCGTAATGGCTGGAGGATCGGTGTAGACGACACTCTTTAAATATCCCCACAAAAAGTTGTCAAGAGGCGTAAGAACTGGTGATCTTAGCGGCCAAGAAATATCCCCAAATCTCAAAATAACAGTTCCTGGAAACAATTCACGTACAGTGTCCAATGATGCTGCTGCATTGAAACCAGGTCCAGTTTGGTCATAACCAGGAACGTTTTGAAGAGCTGGAGTCAAAAATTGGTGGAGCATTGCAGTGTACCGTTGGTTTGTCACAGTAACAAAGCGGCCACGGGCATCCTAAAAAAAGTAGGGCCCGATTATTCCAGAAGACGACATGGCACACCAAACTGTTACCTTCTTGGAATGCAATTGTTTTTGGTGCTTTTCTTTTGGGTTCTCGGGGGCCCAATACCGACAGTTTTGCTTGTTTACGTACCCCTCCAGGTGGAAGTGAGCCTCATCACTGAATAAAATGTTGTTCAAGCCTCCTTCATCCCAAAACATATTCATCATGGTCTCACAATAAATCTTTTCTAACTTCGTGGTCTGTAGGCTTCAGAAACTGCACTAATTGAATTTTTTTTTTTTTACTGACATTCCGCACGTATTCGCTGCAAATTGCCAGCGCTACCCCCCACAACTTTTAAAGCGGTTGCGCAGGGCACGTTCGAAAACTGAAATCTACTCTAAGTCACGCAGTATAAAGTGTCCCACCAACCCACCCAAGTTCCAAGTGTTGCTCATCAAGAGATTGGATTTAGCATCCCCTCCTCTAACATTGAATCTTTTTAACGCTTGTAAAGAAGATCCTTCCAATTTATTATTAACAAACTCTCGGGCGGGTAGTTAGGCACTCCAGTTCAAACTAGTCGATGGTAATCATGATCTGAAGTAATCCACCACAAGACCATGTGGTGATCATCAAAAGATTGAATATCATATTTTCATCCTCTGACCAAAAGGCTAGCATTTGTAGAAAGAAGAAACTTTCAAATGTTTGATAACAAACACCCGAGCAAGTAGATGTAGCCACCCGCCCAAGCGTCATCAAAAGATTCGATATCACCTTCTCCTTGAACAAAAAGACTTCTAACGCTTGCAAAAAAGATACATTTCCATTTTTTATAACAAACTCTTGAGTAGATGGACACTCCAGTTTAAACTACTTAATCATGATCTTTAGTAATCCAACAGAGGCCAGCTGCAAAAGACTGTAAGCATTCAAAATGTGGCTATACCGACGCATCTTAAAAATTCTTTAGACAGAGCATGTAATCAACAAAGATGTCCTCGAAAGAAATGACAAGGAGAAAAAACTCTTCTTAACGAGAAAAACACAAAAACTAGAATACGTGAGGAACAATCAAAGATACGAATTGTTGCAATTGATCCTGCAAGGTAGGGTGGAAGGAAAGAGAAAACCAGAAAGGAAGAAAACATTTTGTTTAAAAAACCCGCAAACATGATTCAAACAGCGTTGGGGCTCTTCGGTGCCGCGACCAATAAAGTCAGAATCGCAATAATGATCGCTAACATCCAAAACGGATAAGCACCATAATAAGTGATCCATCCGCCCACGCAAATGTTCGTCATCAATAGGTTGGATTCATCATCCCCCTCTGTCATAGAAACTTTTAACGCTTGCAAAAAAAAAAACACTTTAACAAAATTCTTGTTAGCAAACTATTGAATGGATGGTTGAACAGTCGATGGTTATGATGATCTGGAGTGATCCATCCAAACTAAAACCAGCCATTCTCTTTTTGAAGTACATGCTTTTTTTAAATTACTGCGGAAAAAACTGTAAGTTTAACAAAAATAAAAAAGAAGACAGACCCGAATACCAAAAACACAGACTTTACTATTCTTTTACCAAGTTTGAAACAAAATTTCCAAATAATAGTTCGCTTCTTGCTGTGTGAAACTTGTTTCTGTAAATGCGACGACATTCTCGTCTCATAAAAACATCGGTTCTTCGTGCTAAACTTTGAGCTTAGCAAACAAGAAAAACAACTCAAACTGCAATTGAAAATAATTTCTGCCTTCAGCTTGTCAATTAATGAACCATAGTACACTCCAGTTAATGTTATGCCTTTTTCAAAATTGTCAATGTACAAAATTCGAAGCAGCTGCTCATCTAATTAAGGTAAAAAAATGATGAGACAGGGTAAGTGTACACGGCGTCTATCGGTGTAAAAAACGTACTAATTTAAGCATTCGTCGCTTTCAAACATACGCACAGGCACTAAACTATACGACTACTAATGTATAAGACTCACATTTGTGGCAAATTGTGTAAAACTATAATAAAATTAAGTAAGTGTGTTCCAAAGAGTTTGTAGTTTATAGTATATTGCAATACATGGTCGGTAAGTGCTTATTTCTCATAAATTAAAAAATCTCAACCCCAAAAGTCATGTTTTTTAAAACTTTCTCGATTGGTCAAAAAGCACTTGACTTAACACGATATGAACATCAAGAAAGCCTTTAATAGATGCTAACAATTAATTCTAACAAAATCAAAGATACGGCAGTTTAACTAATATTTAAATTTAAATGAATAAATGTTATTTTATCACTTACCGACCTAGTGCTTTTGGTTAAATATTACAAAACCATAATTATTTTCCATAGAAATATACGGTGATTTAGTAAAATAAATTCAACTATATCGTAAGTACAGAATTGAACACGATTGTGCAAAAAAAATTTTTTAAAACAAACTCATTGAAACAAGAATTTTCATCTCCTAATGTAAATTTAATCCAAGTCAACTTGCTTAATTTAATAAAATTGTTTCTGTTGCAGAAGAATTTTTAGTTTGACTAAAGCTACTCTAATTTTTTGTCAATTTAGAGTAAAACTTCTTCGGTAAATTATTATGTTTGTAAAAATAATTTAATTAAAATAGTACTCACACACCACGTGTTATAAATGATTATTGGAATCCATAAAAGTCACTCACCTGAAACAAAAAAGCAAATGATCAATCACATAAATAACATCTTCGATTACTTTTTAAATATTTATAGCATAATTTAATAGTCAATATATCTAGAACATAAATCCATTTTTAATAATTACCACTGTTGAGCTTTCACCTCTACTACCCGGAAGGCATTTTTATTCCTCTCAACTAAAGCAATTATGTTAATTTGACAGCTGTAATTACAGTTATTAGATCCGTTTGCCTTCCCCTCTCCAAAAAAATAAAACCTTTTTACACAAACACAAATGGTCGAATTGAAAATTAACGACATCATTTTGATGATTACTGTTTATCCTTTAATCTACACGCGCATATACGTTCAACCCTCTAGGACACACCCCCGTCATTTGACACGTGAAATAAACAAATTGATATTTTGATTGATAATTCCATACGTGGGGAAGGCATAAATATAAAACGAGTTTTCAATTTGTTTGATTTATTATCAAATGGAATTTTTATTAGGTTTGAGAAGCGGAATTTAATTATGTAATCATTTAAAAATTAACGTAACTTGCAACATTTTTATTGGGTTATTCCAAGATTGTGACCATAAAATAACATACAATATAATAACTGTTTATTAATAAAACATTTCAATTCAAATAAAGCAATAAAATGTACTGATTAAAACAATATTAATGCATTTTTTGTTATCTTAATTTTTGTGTTAGGTTTTATTACATAGATTCGATAGAGAAATTCAGCAAAACGATTTCACAATGCGAAACTATCTTTTGTTTTCGTTGAATTGCTGATGTAGAAGTTGTGATGCGAGGATTTGTGCTGAATTTGGGTTTCTCAGGGAGTGAGTGCACTGGACCCTACTTCATTTGCCATCGATTCATGTTGCTTTGCTTGCCTTTTAATAAAATGGTCTAATAAATGCTTAGCTTGTGTCGTGTTTTATTCAAACGTTACCGGCATCGTTAGTCATCTGAATATGTTACTAGAAAATAATATTTTTTTTATCTAACAAATATTATTTTAATGGCATCAGACTAACAGGTTAAAATTAATATCTCAATTTAATATTTTAAATAAATTAAATGTACTTAAGGAAAAGGAACATTAAGTTAATGAAGGCAATTTCAATATTTTATTGCATATGGTGACCCACATTTCCAGACAATTTTCTATAATTTAATATAGAATGAAGTTTAGTTATTCAATGAGTTTACATACATTTTATAGCTGACTATTGATCAATGCGAATAATAATAATAATAATATGAATATGAAAACAATAAAGCTATAAACCTATTTAACGTTGGCGCTACTTTTAATGTAATTAGATCAGTTTTCTTAGTTGTAAATAAAGCATTTGTTTTATTAAAACTAAAAACTACCTAACGCCACTTTAAATGTAGTTTTCTAAAGCGCACGGCCGCAACCTTACTTTTCTTAAAATCTTTATTTATGTCGCGTGCTTCGGAAATGTTAATGTTAAGTACTATTCCGATGTGCGCAACCGCGGCAAGAGGCTGCAACACCCAACTATGATACGCAAGCGCAGCCATCTTGCTGGTGTTATTCATAAAGACTTGCTATTTGCTAATCTCTACTTCCAACACAAAAACAAAAAACACCTGCCGGGTTGTGTAACCGGTGTAAGTGGCAAAGAACCCAACAAAGCGACAGCAAGCAAGCTCGGCTAGATCGAGGCCAACCAGACTCGTTAGTATTACCTAATCGACCTGCGAGTAACTGTAGACCCATCTCAAAAACTTGAGGATCTTAAATAAAAATTCAAAAATTCTGTTAGCAAACCGACGGCACTCAACTACAGGCGTCGCGCTGTAATAGAGGCTTAAAGCTAATGTACATTCAAATGCTCAAGCCTTGACCCACATTAACGCAATAAACGTGCAATTTTGGTGACTGGTTATTACCATAATAAATCATCCGTAAAAAAACTAGCCTTGGAGGAGTGCAAAACTTAGACAATCCTAGAACTCCCAAGAAGGACAATACTTCGCCTTGCAGACGCTCATGATAGAACTAAATAAGTTCATTTTCATTATTGATAGAATAAAATTGCATTCTTCTGAGTCTGTCGGCTAGCACCACAGAAGCCCTTCCTGTCAACCCATTTTTTTTTTCAAAACATTTGCGATCGTTCTAAGCTATATCTCACAAACAAGCTTAACCAATATTATGCTTTAATTTAAGTGCCTGAATCGTTTGTGGATTGTCCGCATAACATCAATCTTTAACGGCACCAACTTCAATCAGCAGCTCTTTTCAGAACAATTGATATCACATCCAAACAAGTAATTACACAATTGCCAAACTTGGTGCGATAATGATCGATTGTTTGATGAGCTGTGTGACATGTCGCTCCATCCTGCTGAACCCAAAGACCGTATAAGTCTATGTCCTGCATTTTTAGCCACAAAAAGTCAGCGAGCAGGCCTTTGTAGTGCTCCCCGTTGACCAAAATGTAGTTTCCATTAAAATTTTCGAAAAAAATAAGATAATTATGCCACACTCTACAAACAACAACAAACACAGTCACACGCTAAGGACAGATTGGCTTCTCTACGTTAAGATTTTCAGAGCCCGGACGACTAAAAAAGGTAATCTTCAACGCAGAAGACCAAACAATAAGATAAAAAAAACGTAAAGTATCTGAGGGTATACTTCAGCAGAAATGGTAACCCTAAAGAACACCTGAAGAAGAAAGATGCAAAAACAAAAATGGCAACAATTAAGAGAATAATTTGGATTGGAGTGGTTGAATCACGACCTTCTCTTGTGACAATATTACTTCTGCGTAGAACGCAAACATTTAATTTCTTGATAACGAACACTTGGACGGGTGAGTGGAACACTACAAAGCATAGTACCGCAGTAATAATTTTGAATAGAGTAGTCCGCCCACCAAAGTATTAATTATCAAGAAGTTGGATCACAACCTTCTCTTGCAACAAAATGACTTTTGAAGTCCGCGTAGAAGACAAGCATTTAATTTCTTGGTAACAAACTCTTGAGCGAGTGGGTGGGACATTCCAAAGCATAGTAACGCACTAATAAACAGGCCCTTCTAACAAAAGTACAGAGAAAAAGTGCGATGCGCAAATTCTTCTCAAAAAGCTGTCGGAATGTAGAAGGTCAATAGAAGTATGAGTAAGAAAATGATCTAAAGACAACAACAGAACAGCTTGAGCAAAATACATGATAAAGAACCTACAGCCATAGCTAAAGAAGAAAGAAAAGTAAATTATTACATAACGCAAGTACTAACAGCAGCTTCAGAGCCTACCTGAAGAGGTTCAAAATTCTGTTCCGAAACCTACCCAAAAAAGTACAAAATGAAAAAAAAATCTGATACATGCACACTGCAGAAGCAAGAATGCCGAGTTCGTTAAGATAAAAGTTATAACATAGGAAAAAAAAACTACAAATCAAAAAATCTAGTAGAGATAATGCTGGAGAACGAAGAGAACTGAGCATTAGTTGACTACAAATATCATAAAGAAAACAAAAGCTTAAAAGAGAATAGAACAATTAGATAAAATAAGAAAACAAAACAGATCAAAAGAAAAACACAAGCCAGAAGATACAAAGAGTTTTTTAGTTGCGAGCTTTTAGTTGCGAGCTCGCCCTAATTCTGAGCAAGTCAAATCCTACACACAACCATTTGTGAGATGTCAATATTTCCCGTTAAAAAGTTTTTCGGCTTAAGAGCGCCGATATTTTATGCTACTACCACACAAACAGCCTTTGCATATGTACCTGCAAACACAAATATATACTATTGCAACAGTTTATTGAGAGAAAAGAGAAAGAATACTGACGAGGCCTAGTTTCTGGTTCACGCACACTCTCATATTAAAGTAATTATGGTTACATGAACACTAATCATATATTAAACTAACGTCCTGAATTCTTAAATGCCATAAATTCTTAAAATTTTCTGCCGGAGCTGGGGCTCGAACGTGCAACAAAATATGCGTCGAGATTCGAGTTAAGCGTTTCACCCAACTGCGCCACTCTCCGATTGTAAATAAAGTAGATATCCTTCTGCTTAGAGAAAAGAAACCACAGTAACATCTGACAGCTGCAATGATGACAAGAATGATTAGATAGTTAGTCCTGCAAAATTTAATAAAATTAACTAAGTCATTTTTGGTTATGGAACAAAAATGACTCGGCACATAAAAAGCACTGAATCATCCGATATGTTACGCCAAATACAGAGAAAACCACTGCAAAAAAAAAGAAAAATACTATGTGCAGTGACTCACTCAATAGTTATGTATGCTGGTGTAGTGGCTTAAGATGGCAAAAGTACAAAAAAATGTTTCATGTTCATGTACTAAAAGTGCAGAGAAAGATGACAATACGTGTATGTAGTAGATCTCCAGGTGGAAGAGAGGAAAAGAGGGTACGAAAAAGATGAAGCAGCAAGGTAGACAGAGTAAAAAATCTTTCAAAACTGGCAGATTAGATGGAACAAAATAAAAGATGAAGGTCAATAGACTAAAAATTTAATCCCAAATATAAATCTGTGGATGCAAAGAAAACATGGTTAAAACCAATTATTTTTTAACCCAAATGCTGACGGGAGACGGGTGCTTTAAGGCATACCTTCATGCGTTCAAATTAAGAGCGACGCCAACGTCTGCGTACTGTCAAAACCTGAATGATATAGAACATACTATCTTTAAATGCTCTCGCTGTGAACATAAGGGAACTATGCTAGGCACCACAAACGGCTAGAACGTCATAGCCACTATGGTAGGCAACATTATGTAAGCCAAAAAAAAAACAAAAAAGAATGGAATAGGAGAGGGCCTGACAGCAATAGATGGATAGGCGTAAGTGACACTTTGGCAACGATGAAGCAATACCAAAAAGTAATTCCGTAATTCCTGAACGAAGAGGAGCTAGTGGTTTAGTGAGTAGAAACCTCTCACTATCTCGACCCTTTTGAAGGTTCCACCTCCTCCATAACAAACAAAAAGGTTACTGGTGGCTACTATGCATCTTGTTGCTATGATAACAGGTTAGAAAAGTTAATTTCCGGACAGCCCTCGTATACAATAAATTGAATAGTTATTTCAATTTGCTTCTCTGGTTATCATTGAAAGTAATAGAATTAATTTAATTAGTTAGATTAAATAAAATACTTTCGGTTTTGTTTACCTTAGACGAAGTTTGTTTCTGTTAAGAAAATTTTAACCCCATAAATTGTAAAATCAGCACGATTACGTTGAAATTTCTTCTCAATTTTTTTTTTTTTCTAATACTGTATAACCACTTTTCTAAGTTAAAACAATAATAAGTTAAAGTCTTAATTCATCTGCTGTGTAACAAAAATGCAGAAGGTGCTTTGTTTGTAGAACCAATGTGCAATGATTGTTAGTTTCTTATAAAATTCTAAAAATGTAAATTCGTCATCTCTTTTTGTCATTAAATGCTTGCCTACAAACTGTTGCTCTAATTCCTAGTTACTTCTTTATTTTGGTTTTAATCTGGTGTATTTATATTAAAGATTGTATGCAATTATCAAGCAACCATTAATTACAAAATTTGTCTAGATTGAAGACTACAAACTACTCTCAAAACAAAAACCGACATGACAGACTGGATAGTCTTCGAAGTGACACCAAGCTGACCAACGTCGACTCCAAACGAAAGCAACTGCACAAACTTTAATTTATTTACGTTATTTAGCGTTCTGAACTTTAGAAGGTCAGTCACTCCAGAGTCAATGCTAACAAATTCCAAAAACCAACAAGCTCCGGCAGTTTGATCAACATACTCAAGACCAACCTTTGTAAAGTCAATTCAAGTAAAAAACAAACAAATCTGCTAGAATTAGCATAACTGTAAAGATTTTAGTACTGCAGAGTCTAATCTCCTCCTTCTTGGGTGATCGTGGGCTTGTTGGCATAAACTTCAAAAAACCTAAAACCCAATTTAGGCTGCCAATTATGGTCAACGAAATAGGAGACTACACAACCAGGGAATGCCTCGTGCAATAATGTCATTGTTTCACGAGATGTGTTGCAAGTGCCTTCGCAATCCTCACCATTCATTTGACACACAAAAAAAACTGGATTATCATTTCCTAATATTGTTCGTGATTAACTGTGCCACGTTTGAGATGCATTTCCTTATCATAAAACACACGTGGGATTTTGTAAGCACAAAAGCAACAATTTTGCTTGTACTAAACTATCAACATGAAAATAAAATAAGCCTCGTTTCCGAAGGTAAGTTCGTTGGACAACTCACCGTTCACTTTTTGTTGAACCAACTAACAAACTCTTCGCTGTATAGTTTTTAGGCTTAAGTTATTGAGTAAAGATTTTGATAAGAATTTTGTAGACATAAGAACAAACAAAAATTTACTACACCATTGGCACGCAAACATTTTGAGTAATAAACGAATATGGTTCTTGTTTTGCAATTTTGTTGCCTTTGTGCCATTTAATTATTATATAAAATGTTAGTCTAAAGGTGCCCCTAAACGATCAATATTATCATCAATAATATTGAACAATATATTGCTAGGACTGAAACTTATGCAGGCAACATGTGGAATAAAAATAAAGCAAGTTGTGTGACTATTGCTTTAGTTATAGCATTCAAATATCAAAAATCAAAAATTTTTTGATTGATTCAATATATTGTGCAATCTTTCAATATGATCTATAGACGGCCAATATTATTGTACAATATCAATTATTGTGCAATATATTGACTATAATATTGAACGTCTAGGGGCCGCTTTAAAGTTCAAATCCAATTTAACTATACTCGTGCTAGTAAATTTAACTGGTTGCTTAATAACAAAACATTATAGTTCATAGCACTGGTTGAATTGGAGATTGTTTACATGTCACAATAAAATTTTAAAAAATAAAAATAAACACCATTGCTATCATCATTTTAAGCACCATTACTATAATAAAATTACAATAAACATTGAGATAAATTTAAAAAAAAACTGATTAACAAACATATAATTTCTTCTTTCATAATCTCCATACAAAAAGATTCAGAATAAATAAACATAGCTTTAATCATAGTTGATAGCTAAATACTGATATAAATAAAATTACATTTTCTCTTGAAATATAAAAGCTAGTATGCATCAAGAGCATTATCATCATAACAACGCACTTAGTTTACAAATAGCTATTGAAACAAGAAATAATATAATGTAACATGTTTAATAAACAACATGCTCGCCGTAATATGATTTATTTCCTTCACTTTGAAAACAGATTAAAAGCGTTTTGCAATCTACCGATTAATGATTTTATTAATAATTTTGTATTGAGCAATCAATTCATACTCCTATCGTCATTTGTATCATGTAATCATACAGTTACAGTTTAAAAGTTAGTACAAAACTTAGTAGCAAAGAACAAACCACGCAACATTGCACGATAAAATAATTTTCAACAAAATATGATTTACGGAAAAGTTAAATTAAGCCAACTATTTATCTCCCAACATTAATTAATTTGTTAAATAAGCTCGTAAAGTGCAGGAAGTTTAAATTTATTTAAAAAGAAACTCAATTATACTCAAAGCCGCATTAACAAGTTCTCTAACATTTATATTTATAAAGTTTTGTAAATAATAAAAGAAATTATAGGCGACACACTTTTTCAAGTCCCCTCGGTGTTTCTAATTATTGTACATCTGTTCATTTTTGGTATTAAGGGCGTACAAAGACCAGGTGACGCAATTCAACCCCGCACAATAGAAAGTAGAAAAGTTGATAAACCTGATATATGGGTATTTTTAATACTCCATTTTAGGGATCCCATCATACAATTAATATAAATATATTGCTTTTTCAACGAACTTTTTTTATATCCAACAATTAATTTATTGCACTCATAAATCAGGTTAATTTTCCAATATTACTTTTTTTACAAAAAAAAAATACATGGATGATACATTTTTATCATATCTGTGCGATTTTTAAGCATAATTAATGTAGTACCAAAAGCCCATAATAACAAATTTGAGTACAAATATATAAAAAGCTCAAAGTCACATTGCATTAGCAAACTTAAAATGATTCATCACACGAAGTGTTTATCTGAATAATGTTGGTAATACAATAAGTTAACACTAAGATAAAGTTCGGTGTAGTTATCTTTACTTTACAACTTCGACCCAAACATTCAATTAAATCCTAGTGAATTCACTGATAGTTTATATAAATTTAAAGTGTATTAATATACTACAATTAATTAAATGTTGAATGAATGAATGAATTAGTTATTTTATTCGTTTGTAGTAGATTATTGATTTTCAGGCTATAAAAGAAGCATTAATTATTTAGTTTTTCCGCGGTCGGTAGTAAAAATATTTACTCTCGTGGGAAAAAACGCAACAATTAAATATATTATTAATTAAATATAAACTTCACAATACTATACGTATGTACAATTACAATAACATGACATATAATTTTCGTATTCTAATGACAAAATATTTTTATTTGATCAAAGTAATTTAAATGCAACTATTAAAATTGTAAGATAATTTATATACTATGAATGAGTGAATATTGTATCAAATACTGGGGGGGTCGTTAAAACTTCCTCAATGTATTTCTCGCTCCCTCGACTTCGACTCTTGGTACAATTTTACATCCCATAAAAACATGCATTCTCCCTCCCCATGTACGATATTGTAATTAAATTTCATTCTTGAATTATAGACTCCAGGTTTATTAAAATATAAAAAAACAAAAACAAAAAGTACAAACCAGAGCCGTGCGTAATTTGCTTCTTACAACTCTAGTTGCATAATATATGTATATATTGTAAAAATAGATATTTTGCTATGACTATTAAGTAATGACTCAAATATTATATTAAAATCGATTGAATCATTACTATCATTAATGATAATTAAAAATCACGTCGTCATTGTATTATTCATTCAAACTAGTGCAATAGCAACAAATTTTAGAGACGCTACTGTACTAGTACCATAACAAAAATTTGATGTACGCAATATTCCGTAATTTGTTTAGTAGAAGAAATATTTTCCAAGTCCATTATTGAATCTGCCAAAGGATTGTTATATTATGGTATAAAGTACAGTACGTTACTCGCGTGTAATAATTCAAATAGTGGATAATAACATTACTCGCTCGTTTAACAATTTTATTATAAAGTTGCACATAAAAGAGATTAATATTAAGATATATTATGGTGTAAAGTACAGTATTTTAATCGCGTGTAATGACTCAAACAGTTCTTCACCTTGCATGCGTTTTGTAGATACGAAGCCAAACTATATAAAAAAATACATAGATACGACATTAGCACCATCTGGTAGCTTGGTTTCGTAACAAAACTCTTTACCATTCTTAATAAAACTTTTAGTTTTCGAAGAACAACTATTCTGAAACATCCTGTACATTACTAAATTGTTACCAGCAATCACCCATTAAAAAAAATCATGATAAGGTAACGATGGGTTGACATAGCCAGTACAAGAAAATCCGAAGCAATACATCAACCATGGGTTGGCTTTGTGTTGGGACAACAGACCACTGAAGAAGGTACACAAAGACGAAGTCCCACTCAAATCCAGAATCCAGATTATCTAGACGACTGTTATAACCATGCAAACACAGGGTAATCCATAGTAGAGTACGCCCGTAGATTCGTAATAAAAAGATTGCCTTACAGATCATTGTTTTCCAATACTCTTTAACGTCTTAGAGAAACAGAACAAACCTATCTTAGAACACTTCAATAAAAAAACTTCTGGCAGCACCCGTAACTATCTTTGCAATTAGGATATAGACCCGGAGCACTGTAAACAGACAAAAAAATTCAGAATTTGTTACCTGATGACCTGACGAAAAGGAAGAAGAAAACTTTCCGAATGGTTTTTGCGGCAAACAACAAATTATGATTTTTTTCCCTCGCATGTATCTTTTATCAGCATAAGACTCACATTTGTGAACACAAAAATCCTCATGCTATTATCAATTTTTGTGCAACGTTTGAATGGAAAACCAAAAAACTTTTGTTTAAAAGCTTTTTGATTTTTTTTCTACGATTGGAGAACTATTCAGAAGTTCCGATAATTTTGGCTAACCCTGTATAAATGGAACTAATAAAAGCCTTCCAGTTTGCAGATGATATTCTTTGTGGATAGTACAGAAGTAAAAGTAGTGCTTAACCATCTCAAAAAACAAACAAAAAAATTTAACCATAAACAATCATAAATAGCAAACAAAATCGCAAAGAAACTATCAAGATGTGGCTTTGAGGCAAAGTATAAAAAAAAAACAAGAAGTGAGAAAACTAAGTACAATAATAAAAATTAAGATAATTTGCGCAAACTTAAGAAAAAATTGCTAACCGAGTAACTTAATCAAAGAAATAACGAAAGCAAAAGCAAAAAAGTGAAGAAAGTATTAAAGAATATGAAAAAGTACAATAAATTAAAAAAAGAAGAATAATGATGTTCTGACCAAAAATACGTAGATACGTTCATAATTTAAGCGAGACTCTCTCAACTAATAACAAAACCAAACTGGTATTAGAAAAGAATATTAGTTATACAGGGTGTTCAAGAAAAAATGAAAAATATTTAAGGGGGTGATATTATAAACCACAACAAACAAAAAAGTCTTAATAAACATGGGTTCTTATAGCAACGGTTTCGGAGATATAGAACATTATTTATTTTTATATATTTTTACAAAGAACAGAGTTATAGAAGTTGTTCGAAATGCCCTCCTTCCATTTCCAAACAGGCACGATATCTTTGTATGAAGGACCATCGTACTCTTTCTAAAAACCCCTTATTGGCTCGGATGTCTTGGCACTTTTCATTAATTTTTAACTGCAGCTCCTTTAGGCTATTTACATGAGCAGCTACACTAATGATTTCAAATATCCCCAAAAAAAAAAAAATTAAGAGGGTTTAAATCAGGCAATCTTGCTGGCCATAAAACTGATCCGCCTCTTTCTACCCACCTATGTGAAAAAGTTTGATCTAAATGCTCTCTAACAGCAATCAAAAAAAGAGGCTGGAGCACCATCATGCTAGAACCACACATTTGTGCCAGTAGGCCAAAGAAATGTCATCCAAAATATCATACATCGTTTTCTGCAGAAAGTTGAGGTAAGCAGCGCCTGTTAATCGGTTCGGTAAAACAACATGACCTAAAAACCTGTAGCCTACAACACCCATCCAAATGTTTAATAAAAAAACGTGTCTGACGTCCACATTCAATTACAGCATGAAAATGTTCGTCGGCCCAACAATGTGCATTATAAAAATTAACAACTCCATTTCGTGTAAACCGGCTTCATCCGTAAAAAGAATTTTGGCAAGAAACTACGGTTCTTGAGTAGAAACCAGCGACAAAAAACCAAACGTGCCTGATGATCAGTAAATTTAAGGCCTGTACTCGTTGAACATGGTATGAATAGGACAGCTGCTCGTGGAAGGTTCTCTAAACAAGAGTAGCACCAATTCCTACCTAGGCTGATATTCTCCGCACACTTGTCCCTGGATTATGTTCTATCCGTGCTATAATTTCTTGTTCTGCTCTAGGAGTAGATACCGACATTGGTATGCCGGAAAGATAGCCCTGTTTTCGAAGTGAACCGGTATCTCTCAATCTCTGGTAAATTCTTACAAACATACGATGTGAAAGAATCTGGCGATTTGGATAAGCTTCGACATAAATACATCGTGCTTTGGTGGCAATCTCATTAGCACGGTCATACATGAAAAGCTTGTCGGCTAGTTCAGCATTACAGTAATCAGCTATAGCAATGAAAACTTGTGCATAACAAAAACTGCCAAATACTGAATGTTTATTTCACAAAACATCAGCCAACAATGATAAAAGACTTTTTTTGTTTGTTGTGGTTAGTACTACCATCCCTTAAATATTTTACATTCTTTTTTTAACACCCTGTATGTCTATGGACAGAGTTCGGGAAGAAGGTAAGTTGTTTTTGAAAAAAACAACGTTTCCAAAAACATTTGATTAACTACTAGTTTCCAGATGACATTTCCGTAAGAAAGTAGCTCATCGTGGGTTTCTTTGATACATTCTGTAGTGTTCACATATCGACAATATCAAAATAATTTTAATATTGGTCGTCATGATCGCGTTCCAAATCGAGTGAATAGTTCAAACAACAAGCTCTTTGAGACCAAGGACTGCACGAGAAGGTGTTCGAACTGCACCCAAAAATCCTCTTTGTTGGCGGTATGTCATGCTAGCGTTCTCAGATCACTTTGCAGTATTTTATACGACTTCAGTGTAGAGATAGTTTCGCAAAAACAATGTTAAAAGTGCTAAAAGACAATATCGTTTTCATCAAAAATTACAAAGACTCCAATCATTTATTTGAACACAGAACTGCATCAACAGCTTCTACGAATATTTCCCCAAACATCCAATATCGTCACATGGGGATGTAGAGTGGCGTTGTCGTTAACTTTGTGACTACTTTTATAGAGCTACCTAAAAGTTTACATTGATAAACCGCGTACTCTTAAAGCCCTTTCCAAAACAATAACGCAAAAAAATCGAGCCTGCAACACCAAAATTTTGCAAACGTAAAATAGATAAATACAAAAATCATAGCAAAAGTGCCAAGATATGATCAAAGCTCCAATGTTCACACAGAGCAAGGGTACGAAAAAAAAGAACCTCAAAAAGCCAAAGTCCAATAGATGACTCCTAGAATAAGGCAACTAATAAACAAACTACAAAAGTTCTAAAACAACAAAAACGAACACAAAAAGATACAAAAACAAATTCGCGGAGATAAAAGAACGCAAAAGCAAGAAGAATATTTACAACTAAAACACGACACATTTAATACGCAAAAGTCAAAAAAGTTGCAGAAACGTAAAAGCAAAAACAGCCAAGCAAAAAAATCAAGCAGAAAGTAGCAGACCAAAGATAGCTAAGCAAAAAATTTAGCCAGCAAGTATCAGACCAAATATAACCAAAAAGAAATACATGCCATAAGAAATATAAAAAACAAAAAATCATCTAGTCCAGATTAACTGCTGCAATACTCAAATTAATCAAAGAGGAACGTCTCATTATCATAGCAAATCTGTTTTAACACCATATACTCAACAGGAATAACACCAGACAAATGGATGAAAGCGAATAAGCCTCACGAGTTATACACAAAAGACGTTCTTAAAAGTGATACAACACAGAATACATAGTAAACTAACAAAAATCAACAAAACACAGTTTAGGTTCAGAAATGATGCCGGTACTAGAGAAGTCCTCTTGGCCCTAAACGTCTTGATACAGAGATATAACAAATAATTTAATTTAAAGTACGACCCGTTATCAAAATCCTTAAAGAAAAGCAGCTTGACACCAGAACCATTGCTAATCTATATGACAATCAAAAAACAGTAGAAGAAATATACGACAGCAAATCCAAACAAAATTTAAATAAGAAAAAGAGGTCTGACAAGCATGCGCACTATCAGCCACCCTATTCAACATGTTTGCATAAGAGATCATGAAGGAGACACTTGAGGACAAAATAATAGGAGCAAAAGTAAATTATATTATCCATCAACAACATAAGATATGCCAAAGATACAGCTATAATTGCAACCAACTTAAAAGAGCTACAAAGAATCGTGCTACATACATTACCATTATATGAAGCAGAAGCTTGGAAACAGAGAAAGCAAAAAATATAGTTATAGTTAATACCATAGTCAGACCAGGTAACCAATATAGAAGTAATTAGAAGAATAAAAAAAGATAAAGACTCATAGACATCATCAAAACAGAAAAATTACAATACCTAAAACACATCATGAGAGAGGAAAATGCCATCTTCTTCAAATAATAATACAGGGAAAGTATAATGAAGAAAAAGCATGGAAAGAACCGCAACTCATGGCTAAAAAAACTTATAAGAATAGTTCAGTGCACTACAAATCAACTATTTAAAGTCAATTCCTCGGGCCATAGGCCCTCAGGCTGTACCATGTTGCATCTGAATATTATATGCACTGCATGATTAACTATTAATTGCACATTTATTAATTGAATTCGAGCAATACAAGCTAAATTTAATATTGATTTTAGATGAATTATTACTGTGATGAGTTTAAATATAAAGTGGCATAGTAATTTTAATTAATTAATTGCATGCAGTGGCGCATAATGCATAAGAGTAAACAAATCTTAAGACAACACGTGCATACGGCCTCCGTAGTCGAAAAAATCTACTTATAACATTAAGTTTTATAAAGATAATATATAAGTTGCTATAATATGTTAGTAAATTTATCATAATCTGGAAGAACTTTATAGTATCTTTACTTTTGGAATTTTATACTAATTTCTAGACAATAGTTTAAAATTGAACAAACGCCGGATTTAACTTAAAAAACAATTTATTTTTAATAAAAATTGTGAGACTAATAACCTAACTTGCTAAACCAAAACCAGTTTTAACTTTTGAATAACACTTAACCATAAACAACATAAAACCATACTAGGCCGCAATTTAAGCAATCTCATTTCTTCCTAAAAAGACACAAATATCTAGAATTAAGCACAATGTAATTTAACTATATCCAATTCATTTATAAAATAAAAACTAGTCAATATAGAACAATCAAACTATTCCACAGACAAATTTAGTGCATAAAATGTAACGAGGATAAAGATTGTGAATAAATCATTGTACGCGAGTAGAATACTATCATTTACCTATATATTCCATAACAGGCACAACTTTATCTGTACACAAAACACAGAATCACTGACGAGTGGCTCGGTTGAGTGAAGCGCTTACCTCGATTCTCGGCGCATAAATTGTCGCAGGTTCAAGCCCTAGCTCCAGAAAAAACAGTTTTAAGAAATTGTGGCATTAGTGTCCATGTAAACCATAATTATAGTGTGGGTAGACCAGATACTAGGCCTAGTCAGTATCTACAGCGCCTCCATTCTCTCAATTAACAAGTTTTGGTAGTATATATTATGTGATTTATTTACAGGTACATATTAAGACAGATGCATCAGCCCTTGCAACTAAAAAAAAAATGCTTTATTCCATCAAACATTTCATTGTCATTATACACTAGTTTTAATCAATATTATTCAATTAACTTTAATAAAATAATGAAACCATTATTTAATAGGCAATAATAGTATATTATATTGTTGAACTAGTGGGTAATAGTATTTAGTTATTATTCATGAAAGTGCAGTAATGAAGTTAATGAATCAACCATTACACTCGAGAAGAGAAGAGTACTTTATCTAGAACTATTTAATAATTACATGAAGCTATTATACATTTTATAGATTAAAATAAACATAAAATATTCCTTAAGCTTAGACAACTCAAAATGTACACCGCATACTATGATGAGAATATTTTAATAATTTTATTGATTGTTTACCGCCATAGTATTATACCAAACACGAATCGATGACGTAATGCAATGACAATTTTAATAATGGTAACCATTATTCAATTGATTTGATAATGGTAGCTAATACTCAACAATAAGATAATCGAGTCATTATTTAATAGTCATAGATACAAATCTTTTCTACTCCTTACTGAAATATGACCATTGTGCAACTGTTATTGTTACGGAAAATTATGCAATTTAGTGCGTCTTATTATGCACACGCATAAATTGCCGCACTCTCCAAAAGTTCGTGCAACAACGTTCCAACTCGTGGGAAATAAGTATCATTACGTGCTAGGTGTACAATATATTATTATCTGCTACTTACTGTAATGTGTCCATTATGAAACTGTTATTCATTGTACGATAAAATAGACTGATACCACGGTATAATAATTATGCAAGTTCCATTATCGATTTCGATATGTTTATATTATTCTCGAATGGCTTTCATATTATAAACAAAATCTCCATAGAGATTCCACCAAATAGGGACAGTAATATTATTTACAGATGATTAATGTTTGTGAATTCATTTGTTCCTGAAACCATGAGATTAGAACTCCCCAGCATGGGAGCAAAGTATCTAAGCGACTAGTCGGCTCTGGCGCTTCAAAAGTTTGATATTTTCATTATTAGATAAAACTATTTGTATAAATATTTGATGATCACTTAACTCATTAACACTATATTTAAATTCGGTAAAAAAAAATTACCAAAAATGTCGATCAGTCAATTTATTAATTTTATAAAACTATATCCATAAATTGAAAAATAAACAAAATATATAATAAATCCAGTAATCAACCATCCAAAACGATCTCAAAACTTTCTTCCTTACTGTCAACGCTTATATATTTCCTCTTCAACTTTCTCATCAAAATACAGTAATGAGAAAGTATATAGCAGCTACTTTTTATATTAAACTCTACTAACAGTAACTGTGCTAAGGTCTAACAGTTGTTAAATAAAAAAAGCAGCGCATATTAAGCACGGAGAGCAGTAGTCATCATTATTTCATAACCTGCCGTGCCATCAATTCTAAAATAAAAGTTTTTTTATTATAATTGCGCCCGCAGCATAAACACACTTTCATTTCGTGTGTGAATTAAAGGAGAATTGAATGCTGCACTGTCGTCTCTATAAATACGGGTCATTGCCAGCGACAAGAGATATATGTAATATGTGTGTCGGCATGTATGCATATAAGTAGTTATTTCTTCTTTTTTTAATCGTCATCATTCTTTTCAAGATAATTTATGCACCGACACATGCGCCGCTTTAAAATCTTAATGTGCATTTAAATGCGAGCGAAAATTTGAACCATTGAAACATGTACGAGGAGCTCGCTGAATTTGTTCTGTCAACTAGAAAGTTGGAAAAGTTAAAATGTAATGTATTTATGTTGAAAAGTTGGCGCGGCAGTTCTACCCCAGCGTTAAATATGCCTAGTTTTACTACCTCTTTACTCATTTATTAAATTTGTGTTTCATGTACAACATGCGCTCATTTATTCTAAAAATATTTATTTTCTGGCTTGATTGTTCTTTGTTCCACAAGATTACGTCGCTATTTTTGTAAATGATTTTTAATAATGTTGTAATTAAAAAAATAATCTACATTTTAATAATAGTTTTTATATATAAAACTAATTATACTAAGAACGCAGTACGCAATTTCATTACACTCAAACCAGCGGTAGAAAATGAACCTATTACGCACAGATCCGATTATAAACAAAATATAATTGATAAAGACCGTATAACTAGATTTGTTTAGATTTATGAAACAGTTAACCTATTATACGCATTATAAGTTAGTGTGCAATTTTCAAAATTGGCATCACTTCGTGTTCTTTGCACAATATACTATTATGCACATAGGTTTCGAAAACATTCAAGATAATACCAAGTTATAATTAAATATTATAAACAATGGAAGATATATAATATTAGAACTAACTAGATAGAATTTGCATTACCTTGTATCATAAATGGCGCTGACCTCATTATATTTCAGTTTAATCATACTGTATACCAAACAATACAACATTTGAAATTAAACTGTAGTACATGTCCAAAAATGCATTCCACTACTACAGGTAGTTTCATATACACTTATCTCATCGTGTGCTACTTTCCGCTCGTTACTTGATGAAGCCAACATAAGAACGTACTATGCCCACAAATAACAAATTTATAACAAAAACAACAGTTTATAGATTTATTATTAATAAACAAATGTTTGCAACGAGCCTATACGAACTTTCAATTATAAAACTTTCTGCACAATAAATATCAAAACGCCCATCTCCCACCACTTAGAACTAAAACACCGACGGTGGCGACACCTGATAGCCAAATGACAAATTGAAAAAGTGCGTAGATGTCCACCAACGATGACAAAATGCAAGAGTGACACTCATTCTCCAACCAACTCTTTCCGAGTTTTCGTATACCCCTCGCACTCACACACTCTTATGGCACTACAACCCAGTTTGCGCACATGATACAAAGATGACACTCGCCGCGGTCTAAATGTCCAGCAAGGATGACTTGAGAAGATACGAGGATGACACTCATTATTCCCACGGCCTGGATTTAGTTCCCAGGCCCAAATGCCCCCATACATATACAAATGATATCACGTGTTAATTATAGGTATAAGCCCAGCGAGTAGTTAAATCTTCCTTAACAACAGCAATAATTTATAGATTTATTATTGATAAACAAATGTTTGCAGCGCGCCTATAAAAACCTTTAATTGAAAAACCTTCTGCAACAATAAATATCACGCGTCACGCACCCACATCACAAACTATCGTTAAAGACATCTAGCGGACAACCGGCCAACAAACACGCCATTTTAAAAAACGACCAACAACACTCACCGCGGTATGGATGTCCATGGTTTGGATTTAGTTCCCAGACCCAAGTGCCCCATACCTACTTTAAAACAAAGTTTCTTGCTATTCATTTTCTTGTCCACAACTGTCTATAAGTATATAAGATACATTATTAAATAATCCAGTTTTTGTTTTTTTCTCTCATACTTCATTAAACCTGACAAAAAAAACTTAGTCGTTTCGTCAAATTACATCCATTAATTATAGTTTGTGTGTATTATTCCAGATAAGTGTTTCCCTTTCGTACTTGCTAAAAACTTCTAAAGTACCGCGTAGTGAGTAGTCAGCCCAAAGCAAAATTCAGTTTACTTTCCTCTTCTAATGCAATTTCTTTATATTTGTCTCAGATTTATATTACTCCAAATACATTTGAACCACAAATATATGCAATGATCATATTAATTAGAACCTGTTCTAATTTCTTGCTTAAAAACTTGCTGAAGATTTAAAATATTTTGATAAAAATCGTTCAATAAATTTAAATTCTATTTAACAAATCAATTGTAATGCAAAAACGCTTTTATTATTCATATAGACAATTAACACATGTAGCTTCATGAATTTACGTAAGTAATATTGCAACATCGAATGCAATTCATAATATATTTGTATTATCAGCAGTGATTAATGTTTGTGTTGTTAGTTAAGTACACATTGTTAAACTAAATAATTAATTCGGCGTTCTGCTGCGAGCATTTTTCTGCTCAATTTAATTTTAATTGTACACATTCAAGTGCTGGGGATTATTACAGTTTAATTATCTGCTAACTTATTAACACGCATTCTCAATTCAATTCGTGACTCTAATTATAGGTATATAGGGACGTATATTGGTGATTAATTGGCGTTAGGGTGGATTATAATAATCTCTATCGGATTTAATTGACATTTATATTAAAACTTTTGTTCCAAACAAATACGGTTTTGGAGGATTATGGTTAATTTAATATTAAAGCACAAAATTAATTAAATTAAATAAAATTTACGAAGAGTGTTTGCGATTGTAGTTTGTTATACAATAATAAGTTTTCAAAAAGCAATTCTGTTAAAAAGGTGCGTTCTTTGAACTTTTAATATTAAATGTTCTGTTTTATATTTACTTCGTTTTGTATAAAACTGCTATTGTATTTGTGTAAGGTATTTTAAGTCATATAATTTTATTATTATATTTTTTATTGCTATTCTGAAATTAACAAAACCCTTCTAAATTTATTCTCGGACAGTCTCCACCGCTGTATTGAACTGTTACACAGCAATTACATCCGAGCAGCCACTGCGGCAGACGGGAACAATTGGCGCCCAACGTTTCGCAAGACATCCCAACCCTACACCAAGAGCAATCCACCACCCCACTGCACCAAAAAATTACAAAAATTTAGCTACATGGACATGTACTACAAAAAAGTGCAAGCAACTAAACTAAAAACGTCCAATTTTTCAATTTTACAATATTAAATTTTTTTTTTAATGCTTCAACTTTTCAGACCATGAAAAAGTGCTAAAGATCTAGAGGCAAACAAAATTAGACCTTCTAAATCAGCTTGACCAAAACTTATCTTTCAAGACCTCTGTCGGCTATAACTCTTTGGAGAAACCCCACTGACAATAATCTGAAGATTCTTTTGTATCATAAAAAGGTGTCCGTATGGATTGGGAAAGAATAACTTGCCTATGCCGTCAAAACTTTTGATAAAAAATTAGAAAACCAGATTAGTCCAAAATGTTGATTTGCGTCGACTGAGACACAAAACGAACACAAAAGTGAAAGTGAACTTAAGCAACAACTAAACAAAAAAGAAATCCAATTTGTTTTTTCGATTATCCAAAGAATATTTTCAAATTTTGAAAAAAGTTATTTAAAAAACTCAAAATTTTCTTTTCTACTCTAAAAAAAACTGCTGCTACATTTTAAAACATGGAGCAACACTAAAGATTTGATCTAAACCAACAAAATCAAATATGTGAAGACCTTTGTCAACTTTAACGCTAAAGATCTAGAGATCAACAAAATTAGAGCTTCTAAATCAACTTGACCAAAACTTATCTTTTAAGGCATCTGTCAGCTAAAACTTTTTGGAGAATCTAGAATCGTACCTCGTCAGACCTCTACCAAGTCAAATCAAAAACTCTATCGGTACAGATTATAAAAAAATAACTTGCCTATACCGTCAGAACTTTTGATGAAAAATTAGAAAACCAGACCAAACTCTTAATCTGCGTCGACTTGGAAACAAAACAAAGATCAGCGGCGACATAATACCAAGCATGTTTCAGCACCAAAATTGAGCAACAATGTTCCAGTACCAAAACCCATTAAGCCCGAAACAATCATCTTTGACATCAAGATCAGAAATTAGAACCAGAATCCGATCCAACCCGACACACCAAAGACGCCATCCAGCCGGTGGTAAAAAATCAAACACCAACGAGGTGGACTGCCATGGATTGAAGCTTACTTCACCAGAAGATGCACCAATGTGTGACTATAATTCAGATAGTAGACCCGTAAACCCACAATCAGATATGACCACTGAGAATTCGCACAACAAAAAAACATAAAAATGTTCTAACAACAGAACGACCACCAATTAGACCTTAACAAACTCAAGACAAATAAATGGGCGTTATCCTGAAGTAGGTTACGTGTTAAAACAGAAAAACAAGCAATTATAGCAATTGTCTTGGCGCTCATGTTCTGCCGTTAGGGGCCTCAGTTGGTCTGAATCCGCCACAATCCACATTGTAGCATAATTTTTCATTCTTTTTGTATGCATTGTAAGGCTCTCCTTCTCCACTCACCAATTAGATAAAATTACTGACTAAAGACTATCCGATTAGTCATTACTGGTTTCCAATATAATCTAGTCACACTACCGACATCAATTAGGACCAGAGGTTACTTATAAAGCTCCTTGGCTTCTGGTTCAATCTTCAGAAATAGACAAACCGGATTTAATCCAAAACACCCCACTTTCGAGCGGGAACAGTCCGACACTAGAGTTTCAGGTGCCAAAAATAATGAAGATCAATGAAATCAAGGTAGGTCAAGTGCTAAAACCTGACCCTGACAAATAAACAATTATAACCATTGTCTCGGCGCCCATGTTCTAGTCTAGGGACCTCAATTGATCTAAATCCGCCAATATGTACAATCCATATTATGGCATAATTATTCATTCTTGTAGTAAACATTGTAAAACTCTCCTGAGTAAAAACTTTCTTCTGATTAAGTAAAGACTGGTTTCCGAATAAAACAAGTCACACTTTTGACCATGTTGGTATGAAACAATTTACTTCTAAATATTCTTCGCCACAGGTTCAATCCATAGCGAATCGATTCCTATCTCCAGAAACAGGACAACAGCCGCCTTGTCAGCTTCTAAGCAGACAAAATGAGTGTAACCCTACCTTTGCGGTGAAAAAGCCCAAGCCTAGAATTTAAGATGCCAAAACTGATGGACGTCAATAGAATCAAGTCTAGAAAAACAAGCAATTGTAGCCATTGTCTTGGCGTCCAAGTTTTGCCTCCACTGTGCACAATCCATATCTTAACATAACTATTAATTTCTTTTATATGCATTGTAAGGCTCTCCTATCTACGCCTCAATTAGTCAAAGTTACTGATTGAGTCTTAAACCATCATCCAATTAAGTCAGGACTAGTTACCAATTAAGACAACACCTTCGACATAGTATAGAACCAGAATTTACTTCTAAAGCTCATTCACCTTATGTTCAAGCTAATCGCTTTCTTCTCCAAAAAAGGCCTGCCACTAAACTTGCCCACGGTTCCTTTTTTGCGCAATCAACTCTGCACTCTTATCCTTTTCAGCCGTATACATGCCACTACTGGCGCATAGCCTCTCATCTGCCAATAATGCTGGCAACTTACATTACAGGTAGACCATCAGTTTTGAGTGGATTCTGAACCACTAGAGAGATTATTAATCTACTCCGAGCCAGAGAAGGTTTTAGACGTAAGACCCCACGCCGACAAAGCAAATTAAGGAGTAGAAATAATTCCAGTTGCAAAGTTCGAGTCCTCGATCATTGACGCAGCAGTCGGATGCCTAGACTACTTCGCTCCCAAAACCCATCCCGCTAAGATTACAAGATGAAGCACCATTTTAAACTATAGCAAGATGGAAGAAGAAAGCGCTATTAACACAAGCTAGAAGTTGGCAACTATTCTCAGCAATCTTGGGGTATGACTGCATCTTCCTAATTAAATATGATAAAATAATATCAAAGTAGAATTTGATACTAAAGGGTGATCCAACCATAATGCACGATGTTAATTGTGAGTCACACCTTAACGTCAAGTTTTTTGCCCAACTTAATTTGACATTTCTTTGTTTCAGTGTTTCAACCATGGAGAGGTACGTACACAATTGAGCAGCGCGTTAAAATTGTTGAAGCCTTTTACGAAATCAAAATGCATTTCGTGCACATCGTGATTTTTTTGGTCAGCATAATCGACCAAATGTGTCCACAATCGGGAGAATTGTGCGCAAATTTCAGCAAACCGGGTCTGCAGAAAATGTGAAAACACTTGTGCATGCTCGCCCAGTTCGTTCTGCGGAAAACATTGCTGTTGTTCGCGATAGTGTGGCAGAAGAGCCATCAACCTCAACTCGTCGTCGTGTCCAACAATTGAACATTTCACGAACATCACTGATGCAAATTTTGAATAAAGATTTGAATTTACACGCTTACAAGGTTCAATTGACTCAAGAGCTGAAGCCTACTGACCATTTCAAGCGTCGTCAATACGCCGAATGTTTGGTTGAACAGACATAAGTGAATGATGACTTTACAAAGAAAATCATCTTTAGCGACAAAGCACACTTTCACCTCAAGGGATTCGTTAACAAGCAGAATTGCCGCATTTGAGTAAATGAAAATCCACAAGTAATTGTTGAAAAACCGATGCATCCACAAAGAGTGACTGTTTGGTGCGGTTTATGGGCTGACAGTGTCATCGAGCCGTACTTCTTCGAAAATGAGGTCGGCCAAGCAGTTACCATGAATGATGTTCGCTATCGCGAGATGATTACGGACTTCTTGTGGTCAGAAATTGAGAATATGGACCTGGACGATATGTGGTTCCAACAGGATGGTGCCACTTGTCACACAGCCAACGAAACAATGGCTCTTTTGCGCGAGAAATTCAATGGCCGTGTTATCTCACGTCGTGGCGATGCTAATTGGCCGTCACAATCATGTGATTTGACACCGCTAAACTTCTTTCTTTGGGGACATTTAAAAAAAAAGTGAACGTCAATAAGCCAAGAACAATTCAAGAGCTAAAGGATGAGATAATTCGGCATATTAACGACATTGAACCTCAATTATGTCTCAAAGTCATTGAAAATATCGACCATCGGATAGAGGTATGCCACCCAAGCCGTGGCGAGCATTTGAAATAAAAATCGTCCACCTAGCTATTACTTTACAAAACAACCCAATACGATACAACCAGTAGACAAATTAAGGTCGCTTTATGATCTGCCTAAACACTAACCTCACGCCTATAAAGCCAACGCAGAATTCACATTCGAATCCATAAAATTAATCAACAGCTCATTCAGATAAAAAATTTGTGAACAGAAATGTTCAAACTTGGTTTTCCAAATTGGTGAATCCAACAAGTTATTAAACAAAAAAATTCAGTACTTGGTTTTCCAAATGAGTGAATCCAATAAGTTAAGTCTTTAGAAGATTCCTTACAGTTACAGAAAACCCGCACGCATTTTGAAGATAAACTCGACGTCACTCCTATTAAGCAACAAATCGATTCATACCGACCGCTAGAGAGAAGTTGAAACGGTAGAAACAGACATCTCATTCTTCCGCAACTGCCAAACCTTACAGCCACGACACACAGAGTTAAGAATCCTTGTTTGTCCAATTGCACAAACAAAACACACAAAAATTGCTTGTTCTGTACCTGCCGGTAATGACTATGCATAATATCACAGACCTTTTGAGATCACACTTCAGAAACCTCCTAAACAACAAACAAAAGTTGGCCCGTCACGCTTGAGAGCAAAAAGCAAACGGATGCGTTCTTGTTACTAAACCCATATCAGAAGAACCTGCAGCAGTCTAGCAGATACTGTTCCATCCTAGAAAAAGCTATTAAAAAAAAACTTCTGCTAGAAGAGCAAACAGACACAATGCCACCCTCTTTTGTATTTTAAGGACACTACAACGTACAAATGCAGAAACAACATGAGCAAAATGTAGATAAGATAAACTCCTACAAATCTACACCGACGGGTCTAAAACATCCCGAGGTTCTTGAGCGAAAATCTACTCGCAGGATATAAACGCCTCAATATCCTTACCTCTGGAAATGTACACAACTATCTTCCAAGCAGAGGTAGAGTCATCTCTAGAACAATTAAAATAATAAACCAAAAAATATCTGGCAAAAATGTGCAAATTCTAACAGGCAGCAAAGTATCAATCGTAGCTATAAACAAGCCCAAGATTAGCTAATATTGTCACTTTGTCTACGCCCGGCCCTCTCCTAAGCAAGTTCATTTTGAGCAAAAGCTAAAGAAAACTCCTTCAAGCAGTGTCATACATCAACCATATAGATTGGTTGTAGGTCAGGATAATGAAGTGAGGTTACCACTAAGAGAATGTACAAAAAGCTAATTCACCCTCCAAAATCCAGAATATATAACCCATTCACATTAATTTGATAGCATCAAAACCTTAGAGTATGTATACACAACGTTATGTACAAAAGTATTAAAAATTTAAAAGACATACGTCTCTTTTAACACATAATTTGAACGTTTTGCAAACAAAGTATGACCAACTTTAATTGTGTGGACGGTTTGAATAATTTGCAAAAAGTCCGTGTGTTAAAACAGACCTAATCTTCAACATTAGCTGATTTTAAAGACATAGCACACACTCAACAAAATGACAAAATTGTCAAAACATCATCTTTTGATTCTTAACTGTCGCTCAACCTTTGCCCAAACGCAATTGACCACATTATACTATAAATATAACTCCATTCTAATCATTACTTGTTAACTCGTAAGTATTTTGCAAGTAGCGCAAACTATCTTAAGTGGTCCAAAGCTGCGGAATCAACAATTGTGGCAGTTAAATAGTATATACCATATAATGCACAAAGTTATGTTGGCTTCACCACGCGACAAGCGGAAAATAGCACACTGCGTGTCTATCAGTATATGGTCTAAGGTGTACACTGCATGACAGCTGCATATTACTCTAACACTATTCCGGTGGAAATGCGGTTGACTTAAAGAAGTCTCATAGACCAACAACCTCAGAAGTTGCGACAAATATTTACCGCTGGCCAATTTCCAGCATCGGCATATAACAAATGCCGTCACCATCCAACGTCCATCAAGACAAGATAAAGTGTCATTCCTTGCAGCTCCATGAAATGGCTGCTGACAAGTATAAAAAAATATGCAAATAACGTCAAGTGCTATAAACGAATTTCTTTTTGCTTTTTCTTACAGGTACTTAACGTGTAAAGATCCGTGAAACAATTACAAGTCAAATGTAATATATAGCCTGTTTTATATTTCTTTTATTATTATTTTATGTATACAAGTTTCAATCAGTTCATTTAAAATACTTTAAAACGTCATTGTTGTAGAATGCAACTTTGTCATAATACAAACGGTCAAAACATAAAACATATTTACAATCAACATCATAAATTAATTTTGTTTAATTTCTAAAACAAATAATAAATATGGTGGTTTATAGCCGCAACGAGCACACTCACATCTCATTATTAACATTACAAATATGAAATATGCTTGTTCTAAAAATAAACTGGAGAGTCGGTGAGAGCTTCACGCATTTTACAATTTTCTGACACAGATTATAAATATATAAATTTTTTTGTGTAAGTATGTATGTTGGTAATCGTTGCTCATAAATCTCTTAAATGATCCGGCTTAATCACCGCCATTAATTACATACTAGATGGGAATTAGTTGATTTTTATTTCTGTTTAAAAATAAGTTTATTCTATAAAATGATGAATTTTATAATATTATATCAAAAATGTGTATGTTTATTTTTAAACATTTAATATCTATCTAAGTTGTTTGGACTGCGTCCAAAATCTATTAATCATCGTATGTGTTCTTTGTGCGGTTGTGATTTATTATAATTACAAATCACAATGAAAAGTAAACAATGCTGATTTATAAAAGATGATTTAAGTTAAAAAAAATAATTATGGGATAATTAAATATCATTGCGCTATGTGTAAAAACTAAATAATAATTTGAAGAAAAAAATGAGTCATTGTTGTTGACTGGGATTTAATCTATGCAGTGACGATAATTCTAAGCAAATTCCACGTCAAAATTAAATTAAAACAAAACTTACTTAAATGTAATCGAAGACTATTTCGTAAAAACTCACCTGAAACAAATAAAAATTATAAAATTAATAAAAAAAACAAACTAAATAACAATAATGATCAGTTTTAGTCATGATAAGAACATTATATAAAGTTATAATATTGTCAATTCTATTTTTATATTTTCGTAGAAAATAATATAATGTCGCGACTTATTATATCAGACTTGCCAGACATACTTGCGCCGCGCGGTATCTGGATTACTAAGTAATTCCTAAAATGAATTTAATCTGGTGACGTTGCAAATGGGGTGTGTTTGGCACCCCGCTTCTCACCTACACCATAGCCTGTCTTAGTTGAGTAACACCCATAAAACTTGCAAGATATAATTTTACGGCACCCCATTTTAATAGGAACATGCGCACATTCGTATAAATTTCATAATCGTAAAACTTTTTAATGTAAAACATAAAGCTGCATAAAGTTTTGTATAAAAATTATTTTTAAATAATAATTTATTATAAAAGTTTATGCCCGAGATTTTATCTCATTGTAGTTTTCGATCAATCAAGTAATTTATCTCAAAAAAAAAAAACTATTAAGGTTGGTTGTAAAAATAACTTATTTATTTTATTGCTAACTTCATTTTATTTATGACATTAAATTCTGTAAAACGTCCGCAGCCAAATGACGAAATTAACTAACTTATTAATACGTTTTTGAAAATATAATTAATTAAAAACATGCACAATGCATAACAAATGTATTATTTTACATTACGGCCTGCTTGATCCGGTTAAAAACTAATGTTTATACTGTCCAATTTTTAATTGAAAAACACTATAGTAATTTGAACCGAGTTTAAACTCAAATCTTAGTTTAAGCGATAATTGAAAAACCCTAATGGTTACAATTGTATACAAAATCAGTCAATAAATAAACCAATGCAGTAAAATTTATTGTAAATAATTAACATTTACTTCCTATTCTAATTGGTGTGTTAAATCAACTTTGCATAGTAAGAAGCGCGAAAAAATATTTGCTCCCACGCCACTGGGCTGACACTCATCCATGCCAATCACATCAAATTGACGTCAATATTAGGCAACGAAACATAATTGCTATGCTTATAATAACAGATGAGCGTCATATTAACGTCATTTCGATTCAATTGCGATCGGCACGGCCAGTATCAGTCCTGGCATGAAAAACAAAAACTCAAGTTTAAAATTCTACAAATTGCAAACGCATCTGTATTCTTGAACATTAAAAGTAAAAAGTGTAAAAATGTGCAGAAATCGGCATATTCATTTAGAACATCTAATGTTATAGAAAATCTTAGTCTTTCGGATCAAATTTACTGAATTTTATTAATAAATAATAGTCGTAATCGTTTTGCAGAACATCTCTAAACTCTGATCATTACTTCAATTAAAAATAAGAATAGAACTAAAATAGTTACTAAACTATCGATAACCTTCTCTTTGACACGGTAAAAGAATATGTGTAACTCGGTCATTCTATCAAGTTAGGCAACAAAAACCTGACTGCCAAAATTACTAGAAGAGTGCGTCTGAGCTAGGCAGCATACGGAAAGTTAGGACATATCCTTAAAAGTGATACAGTACCTATCAACCTTAAAAGATAGGCAAACGATGCTTGTCTTACCCGTTGTCACCTACACTCTAGAAACCGCAACTCTAACCAAATAGAGCGCAGAACTACGCCTACAAACATCAAAGATTCATGCTCGGAATAAGCTTACGAGACAAAAAACATCAAATAAACTACAGGCACTAGAGACATATGAAAAAGTATGAAAAAGGCCTATAATCAGGAGTGGGTGAATAGAGGCGGAAGAAGAAGAATAAGAAGAAAAAGAAGAGTTACTAAATACTGAAAAAGTTACGTATGGTTTCAAAAAAATCGTTAAAAAAATCACTTTTAACTTTGTTGGCATTCCGCAAACTACGTGTAGAAGCATAGTGCTGCACATAATCTGTACGTTTATACGGTATATAAAATAAAAAGTCATTGCCCAAAACTCGAGCAGAGACAAAAACGCCAATTGAGCTGAGCAAGTCAGGACACGAAGCACTTTAAAAACTAACCCATGCAATAAAAATTTGAATTCCAAAACGGCTTTGGCACAGAAAAGGCTTTATTTGGCATTCAGGTTTTGATCCAGCAAGCACGCGACGTCAACCAGGACGTTTTCGCATGTTTAACAAATTCGAAAAAACCTTCAATAAAGTAAAACATTCAAAACTTTTGAAAATACTACAAAAATACCTTAAGCTAAAAGAAACTGTTCATGCGGAAAATCAGATGTCAAAAAAAATTGAGTAAAAAAGAGTCCGCCAAGACAGTATACTGTCAATGATGATAGCCGGTAGCGCCGAAGGCCTTTAACACATTAGAGAAAACCAAACCAAAGTACAATCCTAAACGCGCTCGGGTAAATATATTGGAAATTGCCATGGGTGCGTTTGGTGTAGCCTGTACTACATACAATTATAATATAAATATAAATACAAAAAAAAAACGACGCGCCACAGGTTGTCTCCAATTTTGTTCTGTCCTTTGCTCAACTGTGATCGTTTATTGCATTACTATAACCGTGCAGTATAGTATACAAAAAAGAGGTTTTATTTTAGATATTCATGTACTTTGACCAATACATTTAAGCTCAAACAATTTCTAGAATTGATAAACCTCGACAAAAAAATGTTCGATAAAATAGACATAATGAAAAAATTGCTGTAAGCTGAGAGCTCATATAAAAGCCGATGAAAAAGCTGATGGACCACCGAATCTACAAGAAGATTTTTTTAATCTTATCTACCAAGCTATAAAAACTGTGACATATTCCATTTGCAATTTCCAACACAAAAACGTAATACATTTTTGATAAAAAAAAAGACAAATAATGACAAATTATGTCCATGGATAATGGCCGTGTATGGAGAAAACCACCCGTCCTATTTTCATGTCCAAAATTTTGGTGTAAGCAGTTAACAAGGCAGAAAATCCATTCATGACCCAAAGTGTAAAAGACTTCTTAAAGCACAATATGACAAAAGTTGAGATTTGATGTTGATTGACTACCGAATAAAAGTTTCAGTTATTGCTAGAGAAATAAAAATACTACATGAAGATTTGGGAATGAGCAACGTGTCGGCACGATGGATTCCCAAAGTTCCCAAAGAATATTACTGCTTTATTCCAAGATCTTCCATAGAATCATAACTGAGATTAAGGCCTGGGTACACTATTAAGATCCTCCCACAAAACAAGAATCCATGCAATTAAACCCATTGGACTCTTAATTAATTCTGAAAAAATTTCTTAATTGAATTTAAGCCTACCTTAAAAAGAAATCTCTACAAAGTTACAATTAAGAACTAACATAAAAGCGATTTAAAAAAAATTACAACATCCACTTTATAGTTACGTTGACAAATAACATTTTGTTTGTCTTCTAACTCTTTGTTTTACCATAGCTAGGTAGAAAACATGAAAAACTGCCCTCGTAGCAAACAACATTTAGTGCACTTTTAACGCACCTGCGCGCAGATTTGAAAAACGTGATTCAAAATAGTAACTGACGTGAGCGCCGACAACTAAAAAGTTATAATACATTTTGACTTGTAGCTTGGAACATACAGTCCAAAGTGTCCGTGTAAATTCACTTATCACAGTGGATAGATAAACATAAACTGGATCGACAAGGCCGGCCAGTGTAAAATTTTCGCTTGATATAAAGTAAACTACTACCAGAACAACAATAACAAATTAATTAAGTTCCACCAGCAATATACTCTCGGATATCGAACCGACAAAAAAAGCTCAATAAAAGCTCTCAACGTGTAAGCAAACTTCATTATACACAATACTTCAACAAATAAAAGCAATTAAAAAAACAATGATTTATTTGCCAACATTAGCACAGAGACATAAGACTCGCCGTGTGCTATTGCTCGTTGGATGGTGAAGCCAACATAACAACGTTCTATGCACACAACTGACTTCACGCGCTTATTATAAGCATACATATATTGTCAATAATCAAATCAAAGATTCGTTGACATTTTGGTAGATTAAGTGCATAAAAATGTTGTTCATGCGTTTAACACCAAGTCTCTTATTATTGTCCTCAACTGACGGCACACGCACCGATAATGCTGGCTTGACTGCGTTAGCAAAAGCGTGTCTAATAACTGAATATTGTCTAAGCAGATAACTAGAACAATAATTTCTACTAACTATACAAATTACCATTTTTATATTTTTCAGCATCCACTTTCCGCCTTTGTGAAATTGATTACAACAGTCCAGAGCAACAACACGGTAGACAGACAAAGAAGGCAATAATTGTCCCAAACCCCAAAACTGCCAACTACTACTTGCAACTGCCAACTACTACTTGCAACTGCCCAGAAAGAACCTAGAAACTATTACAGAAAACTTAAGAAGGGAGAATAGTTGCGCTATTTTAAGGGATCACAGTATCAAACTCAGCAAGAAAACGCCTGAATATAATTGAACAAAATTTTCACCCACTGTAGAAGAAAGTCCAATCTGTGTCCTCAAATTTGTAAAAATTTGTTGCGATAAGTCCATTCCCCGCAATTAATTTTTAAAAAGTGGCGTTTTTAATTAAGTCTTTGTTAATTTTTTACTCGTAAAATACAAAGTTTTCAAATAAGAGGTTTCATTTTGATATTAAAAAAAAAACGGGTATTTTTTAAGAGAAATCAATAAATGTTTATTTCATTGTAAAGAAGAAGGTAAGCCATTAACATTTGAAAACGATGTCAATCAAATGGCCCCCACGGGTACGGTTGCAGTACCACATTCTTTTCATAAAATTTTCCATGACCAATTCGCACATTTGCGGCTGTATGTCCTCGATGACTTCACGAATTCAATCTTTAAAGTCTTGAATCGATTGTGGAGCATTGGCATAGACCTTATCTTTCCCGTGGCCTCAATGAAAAAAGTCTAAAGGTGTTAAATCACAAGATCTCGGTTTCCAATTGTGATCACCTCTTCGAGAAATAACACGGTTCGGAAACTTTTCTTGCAAAATTGCGATTGTTTCGTTGCTTGTGAAGCACGTAGCGCCGTCTTGCTGAAAATAAACGTCGTCAATATCTTCCAATTCCGACCATAAAAAATCATTAATCATAGCTCTTTAGCGCCATCCATTCACCGTAACAGTTGCACCAGCCTCATTTTCGAAAAAGTCCAATCACACCGCCAGCCCAAAAACCGCATCAAACAGTGACACGTTAAAGATGCAAAAACTTTTCAACAATCATTCTTGGATTTTCTGAGCCCCAAATGCGACAATTCTGCTTATTAACGTAGACTCCGAGGTGAAAATGAGCCTCATCACCAAAGATTATTTTTTGATAAAATTCCGAATAATTTTGATGCATATGAAGGACCCAATCAGCAAAGATACGACGTTTATGGTGATCGACCGGCTTGAGATCTTGTGTTAACTGAACTTTAAAAGCCTTAAGACTTAAGTGTTTATGCAAAATACGGTGTAATGTCGTTTGTGGAATATCTAATTCCAAAGATCGACGAGGAATCGACAAACCTTTTCTTCAACACTACGAGCTACATCAGCAATATTCTCATGTGTTCTTGAGCAACAATTCTTCACATCACAAACTTGTACCAACAGCTCAAATTTTTCCGCCAGGTTTACTATTGCCGACCGAGAAGGTGCTTTACGACGACCAAAAAGTGCTTTAGTTTTGCGAACTGTGAAAGAATTTTTTTCACCATTTTTGTAGTGAATTTTTATCATTTCAATGCGTTGTTGAAGCGTGTATCGTTCCATTTTTAATAATGACGTAGTTTTTACTTGTCAAATGTCAAAAGATAATAGGTTTGTTCCAACCGACACCAAACGCGGTTTGGGACCGTCAGGATTGTGCGCAGTTGAACTTTCGCGTTCCAACCGTACACAAACCATGACTCTGACTAGAAGTCGGGCGTTCCAACCTGACCCCAAATCGTCCGCAACCAAGTTGTGGACCGTCAGAAACAGTCAGCGATCAGAAGCATGTATTAAAAATCCGGAACCGTCCCAGTCATGCGCAGAGAGTAAAAATGTTGCCGCTATTGAAATTATTGAAATTGAAATACCTACTGCAGCATCTACCGCAATTAATTTAATTAGTAGAATTTAAATTTAATGATAATAACAGTAATTTATTTATCTGAAACTTAATTATAGTTTTAGTGAAAAATAAAGGAATAAAGTTCATTGTAAAATAGTTTTTTAAAGATGAGTAACTGTTTAACTATATATTTATTTGTATAAAAATAGTAATAGAATAATGTGATACACAACGTCAAGTGTGATATGTTAAACAATTTTAGTTTTTAATATTTGTTTACATTACATAACCTCACTTTTTAAAACTGTTTGAATTTAATATAATTGATGGTTGCGACCTCTACTACGTGATAATTCATGTTAATGAAATAATAAAACGATTTATCACAAATTTGTGATAAAACAACGTAGTAAATTGTTTTATTATTTCATGTTTGAATTTTAGTCAAAAACTTGGTTGTGGCGCGTTCCAACCGACAAGCAATTTGTATTCAGTTTGGGGTCAGTACAAAGTCGGCGCTTGCGCAAAAATAATCCATGTATTAGTCGCAACCAGTTTGCAAACTGCCGAGCGATGTCGGTTGGAACAAACCTATTAGCTTCAAAATTGACAGCTGCCCAAAATGAAATTTCTTATTAGAAAACCCTTTATTACTTCAAATCTTTAACCAAAAACATAAAGACATAGAATATTTTATGTAGTTCAACATATAAAAAAGAGAGATGACTAAAATCTTATCATTTAAATATTGGTTGACGTTTTGTCCCATAAAAACCAATTTTAATTTAAAAACGGCGATGTAGGTGTCAATATTTTTCTAGAGAGAAAGATTAACCGATATTCTCGTAGATGTAATAAGATTTAATACTTTTACCTAACAATACTACTAGTGGCACCCCAACAGGACGGGTCGACTAATTCTCTAGCGTTAACTAAGAAAACACATGCGTACTATGAGCATTGTAGACACCCCAATATGTAAAAGATGTAAAATGGATAACAAGCTAGCATGTACTATGTACTTGCCTAGCACTGTCCTACGCATGAGAGTCTGGCTGTGCGCTAGAGCGACAAAGTGATACAAAGAGCCTAATAAGGTCTAATTGTTGTGCACATTTTTCCATCCATCGGCTCAATCCACTAGATACAGTAATACACAGTTTAAAAAAAATTGTAGTCAATGTTGAAAGTTATAAATTATAACATCTTAAAAACGCATCCTTTTTTATCATTATAAACATTCACAGATTTCTACAAGCTAACGAAAATAGTTTCCATTATATTTATAAACAAATCTAAAATTAAAAAAGATATAATCCGTTTCGGGCGCTTTTTATATTTATAGCTGTCAACAAATTTTAAATACGTGTACGTAGGCGTATGACTGTGCTTAGACAATAGTTTCAGCGTGCAAATCAGTTAGATAAAAATACACGCCTCATTTGGAAAAAAACCGCGTCGTTGAACACGTAAAGTGTAAACTAAAACTATTTTAAGCATTCATTTTTATGACAAATATTTTTTATCCTTCATACTTTCATAGAAATTCTTTATTTATGGCGAGCAGTATATTGTGATGATATAAATTTCCTAAAACATTTTATATAAATATTGCAGTTTCATCAAAATATAATGATGAAAAATGCTTACAGGCGATAAAAATAAACATATCACACTCAACTATACTGAAAGCCCATTATGCGTAAGCATTGCCAATAAAGAAGCGAAAACGAACATGCTTTCACTATTAAATACGAGACAGAAACTGAACGTTGTATGTAAAAAATAAAATATAAATAAAGCAACACGCACACCATCACGGGATAGAAAATAAAACAAAATATCAACCGGAACGCGCCTGGCATACAGGAGTAGCATATCAATCCGCCGTTTTCATTCTGAAATATATATATAATGTGCGATATTTTACGGGAACCTATATTTAGACGGCGCGCATTATATTTAGAACTTTCCACTGCATACTTTGAATAATAACTTAGCGAGTAAACAGATTTATAGTAATCAAATTATAATCGATTTAGTTGCCGAATAGAAAATAAATGAGTGCATAGGGAAGGGAAAGAAGTGCAAATAACTACAAGGTATTATTTTAACGCTGCCTGTTTTGCGAAGCTTTCATCGTTACCAATTCGATTACACTGTGATGTAATGCTGTTATAGCTAGCTTGGAAAGACACTTTGTTGTTTGAATGGTTCACTTCTTTTATTATTATTATAGAACGTGTGCTGTTAACGTGTTAAAATTTTATTTCATTATCGGTACCTTTCTTTCTTTTTTTTTTTAAGCAGCAACAAGATAAATCAGTTTAATTTTATTACTTGGTTCTTTTCCTTATGCAGTATTATATTGCTTCAATACATGGAATTTTATTAATTAATTTTTATATTAGCTTTGCGATCGTTGTTATGTCTGTTCTGACTTGAGTGTCGTAAAATTAAAAATAAATAGTTTCACTGAAGTGCCAATAAAATATTATTATTCAAATGCAGAGAAAGAGCAAACACATAAATCTTACTACCCACGTTCTTAATATTAGGGCCTAGGTTAATTCAACATAGTTTCGATATTCAGTTCAATCCTAAGTGAAATGTAAGCCAAGCATTTTTGAAATATTAGTACACAAGAACGCATCCATCGCTGCAATTGATTTGGCATCCATCGCTGTAATTGATTTGATCGGTTGAAAATTTGGCGTTTTGTATATAAGCGCAAATTAAGTTTGATTTATATCGAGCTTACTCGGTCGGTCGTCACACAATGTGCAAATTTTAAACGCTACACTTACCACGTGAACACTGCATATGGTTGCTTACTTGCAACAGAAATGATACATAATCAAACAGAATAATCACCATCGTACATTCTGAAGGAAAACGAATAACCTCAAAATTATTCGCCACCACACAAACTATTTACATCAAAGTGAAGATAACCGCCCAGGTAGTGTACTAGTTAGCGAACTCGACTGCTACACCAGGGATCTCGGGTTCAAGTCCCCTATTTAGAGGGTCAATTTTTCTGGTGTGATAAGTACGCCTTCTTTCGGATAAGAGAAACTTTAGTAAGTTCCGTGTACTGCCTTGATGATATGCACGTTAAAAAACCCAATAATTCATGTTTAGAATTCATAACTCCCAGATGTTAAAGTTACCTTAACCTCTGGCGTCGGTTAATTGCCTGTGCAGCACAAATAGACCGGACGTTTAATAAATAAATAAATTGAAGATAAGCAATATTGAAGCAGTAATCTTTGAGCTGTCCACAACCAACAACAAGGTGGTCAAGACTAGGCAAAAACAGAGTGCTGGATAGCTATATTCTTCATCCAGATATAGTATAATCATCAAGTATTAAAGAACCCTAGCAATAATCACAAAACTGCACCAATGCCATCCAAGCATAAAAGACCCTCACCACTAATTGGAACAGAGTTCACCAACTAAGTGCAAACAAAAATAGTTATTTTAGAAACATTTTTCTCTGCACTCAAATTATTAAAGAAACACCACTTTTGTCATAAAGAATAGCAAAACCTTAGAAGAATGCTAAAAATCCTTTGCAGTACTTAAGAAAATCAAAAACATTCAAAGGTAATTACGACCTACAAGCTAAAGCCCTAAAATATCAACTGTTACAAAAAAAACCTAATAGACTAACACAATTACTCGAAAGTCAAAGCTCTCCTAGATCTGGTTGAAGTTCCTGAAAGATCGCTTAATGCAAGCGTTAAAAGACTTTGAGACAAATAGTTAACAAGCTTTTGTTGACTAAATATAATCTAGCTGACGCAATGGGAAATAATACGACTGCATTCCAGAGCAAACTTCATCTCCGCCTTGCAAAATAAGATTTCCCTAGGCGTCAATGCACTACGACCCACGTGGCATTAGAAGGGCGCCAAATGACTCATCGTTCAAACAAAAAACCCGATCAAAAAAAGAAAAACTTCTAAAAAGACCGAATGTAATTTCTTTCCATCGTCCAGTTGTAACCTGAACCTCACTAAAAGAAACCCTCAAAACCTTCAGTAGATCGACTGCAAGCAACAACAAAAAAAACAGAAACGTCATGTTAGTCAGCCTTGGCAGCAATTATGTTCTAAAACAATACAAACTTCAATAAAACAAGATCCACTCTATTAAAGTTGGAAAGCAAAGATGTGCGTAGTGCGCTTTCCAAAGCCAACTTCATCTCAGCATAGCAGAAAAACATTTTCCCAGTCGTAGCTGCACGACTACCCTCGCGGCATTCATGATTGGGATTTGGAGGTCAAACAAATATACGTATAAATTGTGTCGATTTGAAAAATCATAGGTTTACCTTCCAACTTTTAATCCAGAACCCAGTCTGCTTGAGATTTGTATTGTTTTAGAACGTAGTTGCAGCCAAGGGAGTATACATTTGCCCTAAAGACTTTTTTGCGTTATTTTTTTTCTACTTTTGTTTGCAACCGGGCTATTGACAACTCTTTTGGAGGGTCTCGTAAGTTTTCTCTAGTGGCGTCCATGATGCAACCGGACAATATATATATCACACTCGGCCTCTCTAGACATTCTACTCGCTTCGATTGGGGATTTTGTGAACTTAGTATCGGTTACACTCCGAGTGTGTTCATCGAGGTACTCTTGCTACTGCTTTTGATATTATTTTGATTTTTTGTTTTTTAGGCACGAATGTGAAGGTAGATGATTGCATAGATGCTTCTCTCTTAGTAGGGATTTTGCACTATTTCTTATTTTGGCATTCATCCACCCTATGTGGCTGATGTATGCTAGTACAACGCTTGGAGGGTCTCGCTTACAGTGGTCATGTCAAGCTAGTAGCTCCCCAACATAAACACTCTATCGTATGAGAGAGCCAGGCATGTACATATCCTGAACACGTTGGACAGTCTCCAATACCAATCGTGTGTGTGTATTTTCTTAGTTAGCAGTGTGTTGTCAAGATTCCTGTCATAATTTGAAAATTCTTTATGAACTGTCGCAAGTAGTAATCGGCTGTCTTGGCGTTTGGGTCATTGCCTCCTTTGCCTGTCTGCAGCCCGGAGTGTCCCAACTTCTGTTGATTTTTAGTAGGTTATTGAAACTTTTAAGTGGTAAAGCGGTCAACACGCCATGACGGTTGACCCTTTACGAGCCAGCCCGTCTGCCACAATATTACCTACTTTGTAGAAATATCCTTTCATCCAGAGCAGCTCCACAGGCTGCTAAAGTAAGAACACGGTGACATTTAAAAATTAGCTTTGATGTGATTTTAGGCTTGTTTATAGCAATTTGGGCCGCTTTACTATTCGTTTGACATTCTTGTCAGATATTTTGCAGTTTACTATTTCCATATCCCCATAGGTTATCCAAACTACTTCTGATTGGGAGATAGTCGTGTGCGTTCCTAATACTATCTCAAGCAGACGAGCTCCACACTATTATAGTCAGAGCAAAAGATGCGCCTAGATCTGCTTACAAGTGCCTTAAAGATCGCATAACGTAAACGTTAAAATGCTTTGAAGAATTTAGAAGTACCTTTAGTAGACCAAGCATAACCAAAATAGTGGAGGAGTGTATCGGAACCCTCGCTAGGCGCCCGCCGTAGAAAGTAACAAACGTCAAAGAATAGAGCCTAGCAGAAAAACATTTTCCCAGATGCATTGCAAGAAGGTTGCTCTGTCAAACAAATGTACGTAAAAACATCTCGTACCAAGCAGCAGTTCCAAAAAAACAGTTAAAATAGGAAGATCACCGATTATCACAAAAAGTCTAAAACAACCTAGTCTATTCAACGGTTCTCAGGCTAGAGGCAACTACTTCCAAATCAAAACCAAAGAACTGCTAATATCAAACGCAAGCAATCTATAGTACAAGCAATACACCCTAAGCAGCTGCAATTTTCTCAAGAAAAAACATTAAACGGGAAATATACAAAAAAAATTGAATTAGAGATAAGTTGGACTAGAATCAAATCAGCAAAAAATCTAAAATAACTGCAAAAAGCACGAGAAAACTATCATAGCATAGGATAATTCGATCAGTGACACACTCAATTGTGCTGTATGCAGCTCCGATTTGGAAAGCGAAAATGAGATACAAGCACCAATAAAATATGATGACAAGTTTGCAGAAAAAACTATAAATAAGAGTAGGAAGTGCATAATAGAGAACTACAGACCAATCAGTCTACTGTCCACCTTTTATAAGTTACTAACCAAAATAATAACAAATAGACTAACTCAAAAATTCATCAACCGGCTGAACCAGTAGGTTTCAGGTGAGGATACACCACAACTGACCACATTTAAACATTGCGTATACTGATCGAAAAATGTACAGAGTACAATATCCACCTCATGACTCCAGTCAATGAACATTGCTCGAATTGGCTCCAGGTACACAAACTTCCTTAAATACATCCACAAACACTCTGGAAGACGTCTTCAAAAAACTATCGTGGGAGAGAAAAGGAGTAAGCATCGATCATCTTCGCTTCGCCGATGATATCGTACTCATTAGCAATGACCCAAAAGAACTGAAAGAAATGCTACACAAACTCGACAAAGCCTCACAAACTTTGGGCCTGCAAATAAACATGCACAAAATAAAAATCATGAGTCCGAGTAACAAAATGGTCACAACCAAGAATCACTCTAGGAAAAATCGAAGAGTATATATACTTGGGGCACAACATCAAATATGGAAAGGCCAACCAAACAACAGAGATCAGGCGCATTGGATTAACATAGGCAGCTTTTAGCAAATTAGGATACATCCTACAAGAATTCCAATATACCTAAAAAAAAAATGTATAATACATGCAAATAGACTTGTAGTCTGCCAATGAGCAATAGAGCATGATAAGATTAAGCTTACGAGATAAAACCCCGAACAACAAAATAAGGCAAAAAACTGGAATCACAAATGTCATAAAACAAATGGCACATCTTAAATGACAATGGGCAGGAGACATAGCAAAAGAAAATGGCAAATGGTCTAAGACAATATTACAGTGGAGACCTCGAGTATCTAGGAGAAGCGTTGACCGCCCCCAAATAAGATGGAAGGATGACATACAGAAGTAGGGCAAGAACTGAATACAGACTGCCCAACAAAGATCGACATGAAAGCGTATGGATGTATATACATATATGTTCAGAAATAGACAAAATCCGGCTAAGAAGAGAAGTGCGTAATGTACAATCTCCTCGGAAGCAATACAGGTGATAACAACTGGTATCAAACCCATTAATATTTTGATCAAAAAAAGCTATAAGCTGCATGAAAAAGGCAAAAAAACAATTAACAGCTCTAAGCAGAGTTTACCCCGGAATGACAAAAACGATGGAACATAAATTCAGTTAAGGCCATATTTACTAAAAACTCATCAAAAATATTAATGTTTGGAATGTTGATTACTACCTGACCCAATTTTGGTTTTAGAAAAGTCACAAAGTGCTGGTTCTGCAAAAAAGTGACTCTCCAGAATACACAATATTTGAATGCAATAAATGGCAGACGTACAGAAACAAGATGAGCACAAACACCGGAACAACTATTACTGTAGACAATATAGCCAAACAAATACTGGCCAACAAAAAGATCTGTAAGACAATTCTAAACTACATTAAAAAAGTGCTACACAGCAAGAAACTACATAAGAAGAACACGCAAAAAAGACAATAACTCCAACAAAAAGTAATGCTTAGCAGTTCAAAATTAGTAGTGACAAAAGGGTTAGTTGGTAAGAACCCAATACGGGTTGCCAGAAGTCTTCTAAAGATCTGCAAACAAACAAAACGTCTAGAAATATAGTGAACAAAATTGTCCACTTGCTAGAGAAAACACACGAGATCCACCAGGACAGTTGGCAGTAGCCAAACTGCAAGCAACAATAGAAAAAAATAACAAAAAAGTCTTTAGGACTCTCGGTCAGTCTTGGCTGCGACTACGTCCTAAAATAATAAAAACATCAAACAAGAATGTTGTATTCGGCAAAGATCGGAGTAGACCTTGCAATTTCTGTTATAGCTAATGACTAACAAGTGATAAATACAAGATACCTCAAAAATCATTACTATTACTCAGCTAACAGCTAACCCACTGTAATAGATGCGGTATTAGTCAATAAATAGGCCTTGATGAGCTACTCAGACTAAAAAAAAAATCAAAAAACCTGGAAGACCATTGGTGTGACTGAACCTAGAGTTTACAAAAATTTATGATGGGCTATACAATAGAAGAAAATATAAAGAGTTCAAATGTGACCCTTTGTGTGTTTATAAGATGCCAATATAATGGCACATGAAAACGTAATTGGTTCTAGAATAACGTTAAAAGATTTTTGTAATTAAAAACACCTTTTACAGTTAATTTTGTTGAATAAATATTTTGTATAAATCTATATTTGTATGTTTTAACGCAAATTACTGCAGTCTTGTGCAAAATAAAATCAGAAGTATATATGTAGATATATACAAAGTTTATGTAGACGTAAGTAAAAAAAATAAATATTTTAATTCAATTAAAAATTGAATTCCGGATAAACCTCGTATAATTTATTTAATTAATAATCAATAACTCAAATCCTATCAGTTAAATTTGCATATCGTTTATTATTTATAATTACAATATAGATGACTAAACTTTGTTAAAATAAATTAATGCTGAATCATCCACCATACATGTAAAACAAGTGTGATTACTCTGACCTAACTAACTATCGTATCAGGTTTTTACATGCAGCTGAATCTAATAAAAATATGCTGACGTGTCAAAATTGTTTATCAAAATAAGTAAATATTATGCTAATTACAATGCACATTATTTATAGCAGATAGGTATGTTAGTAATAATAAATTTTATTTATGCAAATACTGAGTAATCCTTGAGGTATGTCTACCACGAAATGGATTATTCCATTAATTGTAACACATTATTGATAATGTAAACAACGATGTTTTCTAAAACAAATTGTACTTTCTGTTGATAATTTGGCAGCAGGTAGAAATATTTTTTTCGGGCCAAGGTCGCTGACTTCTACGTATGTTAGTTAGCGAGTACGCCCATTTGATGCACATAGTGATACTTGGATATCAATCAAAGTTACGTTTTAAATACAGATAGAAATTAATACTCGCGTGAGACATAAGGATTGCATCATATAAATAATTATGTGTAATTTTATGAAATTTAACACTGCACATAATTATAGAATATATTTAATGCTATAAGTAAAAGTTAATTCTTAACATTTTCACAATAACTTTTTATCAATTAGTAATAACCCATAAGAATAGGATACTGCACAATGTTATGCAACTCATTGTTATTAATAATGATGCCAATAGCAGTATTTGTTGTTATAATAACAACTGAATATCGTTAATTGATATATCTGCTGTTGTTGATACCATTCATCTATAATTATAATGGAACCTTGTGAAAAATAATGTGATTATAAAAAATATTGACAAACTTTCGCTAATCCCTAAACTGTTGAATTGATTTGAATTAACTACACAAAATAAGACAATATTTAAAAATGTATGTAAGAGTTCTATAAACCTCCCGATCTATTCCAAAAATAAATTTTAAATGTATGGTATTTAAGGTATGTAAGATTTAAAACAGAAATGCATTGAATTTTTTTTATATAAATACAAAAATTAATCTATGTGGATTTAAAACCGCACCAAACTGGCGCAGTCGGTTGTACCAATTATCTTAATTTCTATATATTTAAACCGGTTTTGCAAAACTAATAGAAATATCCAATAATAAAAGAACATATACGATATACATATTTGAGTGAGCAGAAACAGCATCAGGCACAACAAACAAAAGAGCGCCAATGCGCCAATATTTAAAAATTTATTTTCTTCAGAGGTGGGCTAGATTTAGTTGCTGCTTTTTAATTCCATATCGATTTATGGAACTTAGATAAAGCGCACTAATTAACTCAATATACCAAAGAAATAACAATGTAATTTATTGATATTCTATAAACCAAAAATGGCTAAGTCAAAAACGTAAAAATAATTCTAAAAATAATTTTAAAAAAATATTATAAAATCCCTCCCTAACACTCTTAACAATTTCGGAAATTGCATGTTTAAGAAACTTCAGCCCTAAAAAAATTCAAAAATTCCTCAGCAAACAAATTTATTGCAACAATTTAAATCAAATAAAAAAAATGTCAATAAATTATAAAGAACCATTCAATGCAAAAAATCTGAAGAAAAAAACACTAAAATGACGCAGTCTGTAGAGAATAAAAATATGTATTATATTCACCATAAGAGATAGGATTGCCCTTCCTAAGCTAATCAAATGAAACGGTCATCCTCCTTCGCAGATCGTAACCTTGCATTGGTTATAAGACTTGCATGTCCGATCGACCAAAGGCAAAGTTCTAGACTAATTACACTAACCCCGCAACATAGCAGCCGCACTGCAAGTCTGTGCATGACTACGTGTTTGTGTCGTGCCTGGAAACCAACAAGGAGTCCTGGTGACTGAGTCACCCTATAGATGCGCCTCTAGAGGTTGGCAACACTCCACTGGACCTGGATTTCTTCTGAAACGATGAGTCAAGACTAACCCACCTCGACCGGGCTGCGCCGTTGGGTCAGATAGCGGATAGAGTAAATCCTTGAAAGCAAAGAGGAATGCAGCAGGCCGCACACTTATTGGTTTGATATGCGTCACTCGTTCGTATACAATCCACCTGCAGGTCGGAAGCAAAAAAAATACGGATACCTCATCGACGTCCAAAACTATTCCGCCTTTAAACCACAGCCCTACCGACAAACCACTGTCAAAAAACACAAGATAAATCAAAAAGCTGAACAAACCTAGGTCAGCAACTCAGCAACTGCTAACCCAAAACAAAGTGCGTGAACGCCAAACCAAAGGCGCCCCCAAAAGACGCAAGCTCCTTCGTCTAAAATAGAGAGCACAAAAGAAGAGGATTCGCTCCTCCCCGTCCTAGCCCTCACCTGGACAACCCATGAAAAGAGTAAAAGACAAGGAAGGAAAACCAAAGATTACCACCCTGGTTCACCCCTTAGATAAACCACGAATGAGGAAGACTCTTACCAGTAACCTGGATAATACTTTATCCACTCCACGCAAACATGTTTAGTGAGCTGTCATACAGCAGATCCTTAGTCGGAATCACACTCTGTGCTTCCGGAAAAACCAGATGTCGTAGAGATCATGAGTCGCCTAGAAAACAGAACCAGTGGCTTAAAGTTAAAGATTGGTACATCTTCATTGACCGCCGAGTCAAAGAAGCCGGACAACCAACTCTAGGATTAGGTAAAGAAGATGTACACGCACTAATGACTACCGAATCCTACAACACCATACCTTGGTGGTGCGAGAAACTCGACCAGCTTAAGGAAGCTGCACGACAAAGCAAAAATCTACAAAAATGCCCAACTAGAAAACTTGAAGATCTTTTTGTGAGGATGTTAAAAACACCAGCAACTAGGTTGTTCGAGACAAATCGACGCACATACACAGCTAATCTAGCAACGGAGATATTTCTAAAAATTCACTTCCCAGGTTGTACCGCCCCTTCACAAGTGTGGTCCGATGTTGCGACCCAAACCCGATCAGAGAAGAAATGGAAAGCTGCTCTCTATACAAATCGCCAGAATTAGATGGGGTCTTTCCTACACTTCTACAATGAGGCAAAGATGTCATCCTAACTGACCTAGCAAAAATCTATAACATTGCTTTTCAATATATACCTACAGCATAAAAGAAAGTAAAATTCGTATTCATACCAAAATCAGGGCGTAAAGACTACGCCCTTGCAAAATTCTATAGACCAATCAACCTCACATCGTTTGTCTTGAAGGCATTAGAGCGATTGTGCAAAAGATCAGTTCGAGGAAAACGGCCCTTATCACTAAGCCGATATACCCGAGCCCAAGGAAGACCCACTGCATCAGCCCTACATCTTGTAACGGACCGAATCAAAAGATCATTAAAAAACAAAATGTCCACCTTAAGCGTATTTTTAGATATTAAAGACGCTTTCGATAAACTACCTTAAAAAATAGAAACTGCTCTTGCAACACATAGTATAGTGTAAACCCCACAATTGGTGGAATGGTAAAACGCATGTTAGAGAAAACCGTGACAGTTACCGTAGAAAAAAGTTGCTAAAAGCTGTCTCCAAGAAAGTGTATTCTCTCCACTACTATGGAATATAGTAGTTGATAGCCTCATACAGTTACTCAACAATCGTGGTTATAACATCTAAATCTACAATAACTCCTAAATACCCCACTACCGCTATCAATCAAAGAAAAATATCTTGGGGTAATTTTTAGCAAGCTTACGTATAGACATCTAAATATGAGATGCAAAAAGTTCATGTCTTTATAGCAACGCAGACAAGCTGTGGAGAAAAGATAAAACTGTCTCTAAAGATAGTAATATGGTTGTACACAGTCGTCACAAGACCTATGCTCACATAAAGAGCACTAATATGGTGGCCAAAATCTAAACAAAAAACGTCTGCACGCAAACTAAAACGATTGAAAAAAATGATTGAACCAGTAAAGGTTGTGGACCGAAAATCTTCTAGCAAGACCTGGACCTCAAAATATCTTCATCACTAAGAACGCAGGTGACATCTAACAAAGTAGGTAGAGTGTGAACCTGAACCCTGGACCACTTTACCAACCAAAAGCTTCAATAACCTACTAAAAATCAACACAACACACCAGAATAATATTATATTAGTATTAGCGCATCTAACTATGCAATTTTTGTATTAACCAAAGCATTGATTAAAAATTGTTTTTAAAAATCAAATATCTTTTTCAATTCTGTTTTTATGAGCATTGTTTTATGGTTACCGACATAACTTTTTACGACTTTGTGCGCAGTTTTAAATTCAGCTCTCTCAGCAGACATATCGGTCAATCCACTAGTTGACAGACATCTCTAAATTTAACTTTTATTGTAAGAACTTGTTAAAATATTTGTAATATGTATTACAATATCATCCACTAAACATAATTTTTATATGATTAAAAAATTTAATATATTCTTACTGCTGCAGTAGTTTTATTTAAGCAAATGCATTTGCATAAGTTGACATAAAAATATAACTTATTACATAAAATTATATTATAGATGTAATGCACATTAAGTGCATGTTACGAAGACCTTGAAATGTGTCGTATAGCACGAGAACTAACTTCGTGTCGGAATTTTCGTGTGTTGCTTTTTATGGACACGCATAAAATAAAATTAATTCACATCGCAACTCTTAAATACTACAAAGAACAAATTAACATAGACAATAAATACTCAAATATAGTAATAATTGCAATTGATTTTAAATTTGATTTCAAATTGAAATTATATTTACAAATATGATTAACTCATTCCATAAATAATAAACTTATCAATTCTTAACTATTATTATTTACTATGTCTTCATGTTATAAACCGTACGCACATAACCGTGAATATTCGATGGTATTTATTATTTATTTATGTTGCGCATGAAACATTTCTCTTGATCCATACGAATGATTACAAACACGAAGTGTATTCAGATGCGAGTGAATAATTCAATAAAATAAATTGCCACATCACGAGGCAGTAAACACTTGTAGCTTCAATGTTTCAAAATCAATTATTCATTTTGTTGTATTGATATTATTATTTGTATCAGTATATATGTTTATGTATAATACACAACAGGTCATAAAAAATGGTGTGTATATTTTTATGTGGCAGTTAAGTGTTAAATTGAATAGATGTTTATCGACAACTTAATTTGTGCATGCGTTTATCGACAATAAATTTCATACGCATTGAAGTGAAAATTTGTTGTAAAACCAAATTTATACTCAATAAATATTTGTTGTTGAGTAAATTTTTTAATCAATATTTGAAGGCTACTTCATAATTGCTCATCAAAACAATTCTGAGCTTAAAGCAAAACAATGCTAAAGTTGCGAATGATACGTTATAATAACTATAAAATGCTCATGTAAACAAAATTAAAAAAACATACAATTTACAAAAAACGTACCTTTTTAACTAATTTGTTGATGCAGATAATTGCAAGTGCTGAAAAATACTTTGAATAATGAACTGGTAACAATTCTCATAACAATCAACATCTTGAAGTACATTAAGCATTACAATTTCAAGAAATGAAAAATGAGTCTTACAGTGCAGAGCCTATCATAAATGGTATCGAAGATCTATTTGAGTGTTTGTTAAAACTGATCTAATTCTTTACAACATTCATATTGTATTATTCTTTTCTTTATCCTACCGACTGCGCCATTTATGTGTTTATAAGAAAAATCTACAAAAATGCGGCAATACAAAAACAAATTAAAAATACAGAAATGAACAATATAAATTACAAATTAACAAAAACATAAGACAAAATACAGATGATGAAGTATGACAAAGAAATACGATTTTCCCGAAAATCTTTAAAGATCTAGACTAGAACCAAACAAAGAATCAAAATATGTAATATCTGGCAACCTTAAGACAATGTTAACAGAATTCCACCAGGCATCAGATTGTAGATGAACTAAATAGTAATCCAAAAACTATTATCAATAACAAATTACTCAAAAAGTCCCGAAAAAAAAAACTGTGAAGACAACAAATTTGTGAAAATTTGTGAAGAAAATGATGCTTTGTCCCAAGATGAAGTCTTCTATAGATACTACCCCTACCACTACCTAAGACGGAAATAACGCAATTCAGCGCAAAAAGCAATGGCCACAGTTTACTGAGTATATGCCAAAAGAAACTACAATAACAGAAAATGTCTACTAAAACAAAATTAAGATCTTGAAAGCAGCTGTAAACAAAAAAAAAAAATCTCGACGATAACTGTATAGTACATAGACCACGAATTGTTCAAGAAGTAATCAATGAATGCGGCTTTAAGAAATTACGACTACACCTTATTTTGAAATTAAAAAAGAAAAAACCTCGCCCCCTTTTCAAAACTCAAAAAACACTCGAGAAAACGTTGCTTTTTATCGAATGAGTACTTGGAAAACGCTGCGGAATCATATTTTGCAAAATAAATGTGTGTCCTGTAACCCCTTGTTTTCATAGCTAGGTAGATAACATAAAAAACTCTCCTCGTAAATACGTCTATATCTGGGACACAATATTCAGATAAGAAAAAAAAACCAATGCTCACCAAGAGAATAATACTCTATTAGTTGGTTTTTGGAAAACTAAGTTTCACACTCAAACCATAAAAATCCAATCAAATTAAAGAACTAATCAAAAGTTGTAAAACTTCAGAGAGAATAGAATTCTTTTAATTGACTTGTAGATTATTAGGTTTCTCTGTCGTGTATACTAAGTCCTTTCTCACCTACAAAGTAAAGATCATGACATTAACAAAAAAAAACAGCAAACAGGCTTAAAACCACACATCAAAAAATAAAAGTCCAAAACAAAAAAAATCTTTAAAAAGCCTAAGTAACAAACAAATTGAAGAAAATAGCAAAACTAAAATAAAGATGGTCTAGTCACATAGCAAAGCAGGACCTTACAAGGTAAAGCGCCCAAAAACACCAAAAAATCATAAACAGTTTTCAGAAAAAATAAATAAAACTGATTCCAGCCTGCCCAAACACACGGAAATATTTGGAAGAGACCTACATCCAAGATAAATGCTAGCTGAAAAAAAAAAGATATTATATATTTACATTTTTTTTTTTTCAATTTATAATTTTTAGAAATTAATTTGGTTAATTCATTTATTTAACGTCGGTCAATTTCTGCTGCCAAGGCTAATCACCAAAACCAGAGGTTAAAACTACCACATCTGCCGCAAATTCAGAAATTCCAACCTAAATTATTAGGTTCTTTAACGTGCTCGCAACATCGAGACAGTACACGGGACCTACTAAAGTTTCTGTTCTTATCCGAAAGAAGGCGTACTCATCACAACACATTTTAACGTGCAATCCTCGACTAGCCAAGATTCAGAAAACCAAAGGTCGGAACCGCAAAGCCTGCCTATGCTTTCAGGGGCGGCAAAGCGTAAGCATCAAAAATTAAAAAAGGGCAGGGAGCAACACTACTGGTACATAACGAGACACAAAAGCAAAACCTGTCCAGCAACATCACGCCGGAATCGCAAAAACGACCGGTAAAAAAATGCAAGGGCAGTAAAGAGACCTTTACAGACACTCTCAAGGGTTTGGCAAAAATCCCGAAGGAGTGCCCCAATTGTTACCCCAACTTTGATGAGGCAAAACTATCAGAACTACTATTTTAAGTATTATTGATAAATAGGAAAAAGAACAGGCATTACCCCGTTTTCAGGAATGCTCTTACAAAAATGGATTTCTAAAAATCACATGTACAAACAAGCCAACCAAACAGTGACCAAAAATAATCTACTGAAAGACAAAGAAGTCCAGAACCTGGATCTAAAGAACATGTCTGACCCAAGAAAAATAATGACATGGGTAACGGAAACACCGTTGGAACCGGCAACCCTCCGTAATAGATTTGCGGTACAAACATCATAAACGACCTGCCAATTAAAAAAAAAATCCCAATAAGAGAAAGTGGTTACCTGAACTGTACTTCAGTTTCTCAACAATAACACTCCGGGTGGGCTCTGACCCTTCCCAAAAAGGATGGAGACAAGGCGGAAGAAAAAAGACCGTCGAGGAAGTCATGGATCAGAATCAATAAACATGCAGATCAATTTGAGAAGCTGCTCTGCAGTGATGTCACTGCAGAGCAGCTTCTCAGTGCGTATATTGTCAAACCCGACATTGATATCGCTCTTATCCAAGAACCTTGGATTTACAAGGGAGAGATAAAAGGGTTAAGCATACCTGGCAGACCTTTTTATTCAATTTATTTAGTTTTTACCCGAAAGAACGCGTATTAACCAGAAAAACTAACCCTTCAGATAGGAGATTCAAACCCAAAACCTCTGGTGTAGCAGTCGAGTACGCCAACCACCTGGGCAGTACGTTTCAGAGACCTAGGTGTCAACCTAAGTGGCGATAGTAAAAAAATGAACAAAGATCTGTGCTTCTTCCTGCAGAGTTATTGCAGCTGACAAGCCGCGAAGATAACACACAAATAATCTTTGGTTCCGACGCCAACCATGTAGCCTGGGAGAGCAAGAACATAAACCTAAGAGGTGATAAACTCCTGGAATTTATAGTAAAAAATAATCTTAATATTATGAACAAAGGTAATGCGCCAACTTTTCGCAATAAATCGCGCAGCAAGGTTATAGACCTTACATTAGCAAATCATAAAGCGAGTGAAATAATAAAAAAAGTGGTACGTGTCGGAGGAGCCCTCATTGTCAGATCATGCATACATCCGATTAAAAATCGAATCTAAAGAAACGCTCCTTTTGGAATACAAGAACCCGAGAAAAACTAACTGAAATCTATAGAACAAAATACTAGTTAACCAAATCGAGGTCTGTCCAAAGACAGCAAAAACATCACACGAGCTAAAAATAATGACAAATATATTTTTCAGCTCAATTAAAACGTTTTTAAAAGAAGCTGCCCTAGCACTGCCAAGCACACCTCCAAACAAGACCACTTGATGAGACCAGAAGGCTTGACAAGACAAGGGCAAACACTACGAGTAGAAAGCTGGTCAACAAAGCCAAAAAAACGGTGACAGGCCACTTATAAAAACAGTCTAACGGCATATAATAATGCCATAAAGAAAACCGAAAAAGAATCGTAGAAGATATACTGTGAGGACGTTCAAAGGACTGACACCTAATATGACTAGATGGCTATATACCGTAGTAGTACGACCCATTATTACATATGGAGCACTTGTATAGGGAAAAAATCTAACATCACACGAGCCAAAAATAATGACAAATATATTTTTCAGCTCAATTAAAACGCTTTTGTAAGAAGCTGCCCTAGCACTGCCAAGCACACCTCCAAACAAGACCACTTGATAGACCAGAAGGCTTGACAAAACCAAGAGCAAACACTACGAGTAGAAAGCTGGTCAACAAAGTCAAAAAAACGGTGACAGGCCACTTATAAAAACAGTCTAACGGCATATAATAATGCCATAAAAAAAACGAAAGAGAATCGTAGAGAATATACTGTGAGAACGTCCAAAGAGGTCCCACAAGCTTACATGAGGAGGACCTTGAACGACTAAACAAATACGCAATCAAAATGATGACGCATATGAGGACTGACACCTAATATGACTAGATGGCTATATACCGTAGTAGTAAGACCCATTATTACATATGGAGCGCTTGTATAGGGAGAAAATCTACCCTCAAATGCCAGCCAACAAACTAGATTATGTTCAGAGACTAACATGTCTACTGATATCGGGAACAATAAGAACAACGATCACAGCAGCTATGAAAGTACTACTAGCGTTTCCGCCACTTCACCTGATAGTAATAGTAAAGACGAAACAAGCAGCATACAGACTGCGGATAAATAGGCATTTGATGCGTATAATACCACATGAGCAAACAAAAATACCTGGAAGCAGTCAAAGAAACTATCTGGTACACAGATGGGGTTAAAGAACAGAATAGCACCGGTGCTGGAATCTACAAAGACAAACTTCGCTACCGTTGGGCAAACATGTCTCGGTTTTCCAGGCAGAAGTAGCTGCCATCGAGTGGTGCGCCAGAAACATAATCGAGACGGGACTATACACTGTCAGACCGATAACCATCATGTCAAATAGTAAAGCGGCATTGCAGGCAGTGCAATCGCCAGTAATAAAATCCAAATTAGTTAAGAACTGCATAAACAGTCTAGACGCAGTAGCCACAATCTGCAGAGTTTGTTTGTATACCAAAAGATAAATGAAAACCTCATGGCAAATCGGCTAGCCAAAGAGTGAGCAAAAAAGACTTTTCATGAACCAGAACCTGCTTTTATACAAGACCGGAAACAAAATAATTAGACTTGAGGTAGAACACAGCAACTTGTGGAAGAACTTTAACAAATTAGCACACTCAAGAATATTTATAACAGGACCATCGTATATTACCAAAACCTTGGTAACACAAATGAGTCCAATCAGACAGCCGATATCTTAAAGATTACGCATGCCGAGTGAATGTAAAGCTTATGAACTGCAACGCACAGCCTTATTTGGCAAACACAACCTTACCAAAGCAAAGCTGAAAGTAATCCCTTGGCAAAAGATGCTAGACTTCATTGAAGAGACAGAGCTGCTAAAGTTTTAACTAATAGCCGTATTCTGAACATTTTTTACAGCGATGTTAATTAACATTTTGAAAGTTGCTAAGTAATATTTAAAAATCTCGATACCTGATTGGTTAAAAATCAATTTTTAACAGCGATGTTAGCTATAGACCCATTAGATACATTTCATCTTTATTTATATTTTTTCCTACAGGCCGCGCGATTCCAGTGTTTATCCGTAGAACATTTAAAAATATTTTAATGAATATAAAATTTATTTAATGTTTTGCTCACTACAGACTGCGCCATATATGTGAAATTCTATTTAGGACTGATTTAAGCTTATTAATCTCTAGTTCATATAAATAATTTGTAGTATTCTAGTTACGTCTTCTCCATACTACTTTATGGAATGGAAGCATGGACTCTAAAGCAAAATGAAATTAAAAAGCTAGAGGCCTTTGAAGTATGGTGCTACAGACGAATGCTTAAAATATCATGGACGGACAAAGTGACAAACATTAAAGTGATAGAACACGTATGAACAAAGAACAAGAAATCATACAAACAATAAAAAGAAGAAAGCTGCAATATCTAGGGCACATAACCAGAGGAGCAAAATACAAACTACTGATAATGCAGGGGAAGATAATAGGCAAGCGGAACATCGGTAGGCGCAGATGCTCATGACTGCGTAACCTGAGAGAATGGTATAACACCACATCTCAAAAGTTATTCCGTGCTGCAGCTTCCAAGATGAAGATAGCGATGATGGTTGCAAACCTCCTGAAAGGAGGTGCCACATAAAGAAGAAGAAGAAGTTACAGGCATCAAAGTTTGATATTCACAGCACACAAAAATCAACATACAACAAAAATCTTCGTCGCAAACGAGTATATTCATGCCAACTTCAATAATAACAAAAAAAAATGATTGCGCTTGGCTTTTTGAGATTTTTAAAATTAAAATAAATTATTTAATATAAATTACATATTTTATATATTATTCAATTAAAAAAGTGTTAATTGAGTTAAATTTAATGTTATGCAGATTTATTTTAAATTATGTATGTCAAGAGGATATATGTAAATATGTCTCATACATTTTCAAATAAATTACTTCATATTAAAATATTCTAATTATTGTGTACCGAGCAACAAAATAATATTAACACATATTTTTGTATATCTTAATTTAATAGCTATAAATTTTAATAATATTCATAAAGATTATGAAATGCTAAAAATTGTATAAATATAATGATAAAAATAACATATTCATTATGTACTCGTTATGTCTATGAATATTTTTCCTAAATCAGACTTATTTACAAGTACAGTTATTTCAGAAAAAAATGTAACAACTCATAATAATTTATTGCTAGTGTACTATCTCGCATAAATAATGAGAACAAAATTGGCATAACCTAACAGAAATATAGCTGTTTTATAATGGTATGGGGACAGACTATAAATATTTTATACCTGCGATTCATGAACAGAGACCATAATATGTACTTTGGGATCCCCTGGGGTGCGTCATTGGTGTGGTGAGGTGGGGAACGACGTACCTGAATATATCTGTACGTTTAGGTTGATTTTATAACTTTTAATTTAATAATCATAACGTAATTTAAATTTTGTAAATTTCAATGTGTTATTTAGTAATTATTATATTTCTCTTTCGTATCCTTTATTTGTTGATAATAAATACCTTGAATACATAAGCATTATAAATCATAACGCTAATTGCAACAGAAATGTTGTCATATTATAACTAAAATAAATAAAAGCATTATTATAAACAATAATATATAATAGATTCAAAAATGCTACTTTCTTCAGACATCAAAAATTAAAAAAAAAGCACTATTGTCAACGTCAAGGTTACTACACTAAATATTAAAATGATTGTAATTATTATAAATAAAATTACATTTCTCATACTACGAGCGTTACTAGATAATAATGCCCATCGGCAACTTCTATCCCTCGGGTCATAGACCCTCAGGCTGCAACATCGTCGCCCTCTGCACATCATGCTCACAATAACGCACTTGGTGCATAAATCACTATTATGTAAGCTCCAATACATGTTTGCATATATTATAATCAAATTGAAACACCCTAATACAGTATAACCTATTTAATAAAATATAATAAATTTATCATTTATTCAAATCACTTTAAAGAGCAAATATTTTACGTTTTACCTTAACCTATATTAAAATCATTGCGTCATAGACCATTAACTTATAATTAATCATACTGGATGTAAATGATTCTTTCTAGATTGAATTACCTGCATATATTTATGTTTTTGGCAGATATCTGTAAATTGCGTATTTCTATTTCGTAACTGTAATGTAATATGGTAATTTAATTGGCAGTTCATTAATTCTAATTAACTTAATATTAAATTTTATTCTTGAGCTAATAGAAAAAGATCACAGTTTATTGAAGTCCACTTCAATTACAAATTACATTTAAATATTCATAATTCAGATTATATAAACTGGATTTTTTAATTGAGATAAATTAATTATACAACTAAAATAAATCAATACTGGTTTCAAAGCTAGTATCCCTCAATAAATTTTAAAATATTTATATATTCGTACTTAAAACAGGCCAATTCGTATAGAGTTCCAACAATTCCAAACAATTGATTTCCTGACCATTCTTAACCGAATCTACATGAATGTCCTTATGCAAATGTTATCCCCTTGTCTACTTACAATTCCAGTTTTTCTTGTTTCCTTCGCCTATCCTTTCGTCCGCACGACTCGAGGGCACCCCTTCTCCGCAATTACCAAATACATTACAATGATTTACGACATTAATCCTATGTTTATTATTGCACTGGCAGAGATAAACGGTTTAATTAAAAAAAACGGCATTATAATTTGACAAATTGCGATATGAGTACATGACACAGAATACTCTCAAATTTAAAAGGACCATTATTTTCTTGTTATAAATTAATTAGTACTTTTTACCCTTCAATTGAAATATTAATTATTAAAAAAATATATATATATTCATGTTAAGATTTAAAATCTAAAAGAAAAAGGGATAACATTATACAGAAGGATTTGTGTCTGAATATGAATATTTAAATAAAACTTGCTTTAGTTGAAAAAAGTATTTGAGATTCAATATTAAGCTTTTTTCCAGTATCTAATCACTTTTTTTTTTTCATAAAACCTCCCAAAACCTTTGCGTTATTTACGCCACTGGTTTTAGTTTCTCATCTAATTTGTAGCAACTAATAAATAGCTTTTCGTCATGATACTATAAAAATGTGATCGCTTGGCGGACGCGTTTTGGTTTGTTCTGCGCATAACGTCACTGCGTGACTGCAAGCGCGAATAGTTAAATTTTTGTTTGTGCAATAAAAAACAATTAACCGCTTCTATAATACATACATTTAAAAAAAGAACGTTTATTTTTAGACAATGTAAAATAACAATATTTATATTATTGTGATGTCAGCCAAACATTGCACACAACAATATTTATAAGTTATTAAAAACAATACGTGATAATTTATATATTACCTCATCATATGCAACAGAGACCTGCGCATGGCCACATCTTTCTAGTCAGAGTATCATGGCTTTTGCAAGTTATAACTATAATTGTGTTTTCATTATAACAAAACTTCTATTGTCAGATTTATGTGAGTTAATTTATGCAGTTTAATAGATCATAGATAAGTGCCCAATTAAATGATGTAATTTTTAAGAATTAAAATTGCACATAATAAAGTTTTTCTTCTTCTTCAGTTAGAGCGTCGCCTGTTTTTTCCATATTTTTGGCCTTGGAATTACTCCTGCGACATAATAAAGTTGTTTTAATTTATTACTTTTCATCCTTACAGAAGGTCTTGAAAAATAGGACCTTGTATTATATTAAAAACTAAGACCGATAGAATTTATCTTTAAAGCCGGCACTATACATTGACCCCAACGCTGAAGCCAACATTACTAACACACAACCAACAGTAGTCAATGTGACCACTTTAATAACTATAACAAACAGTTTAAACTGTGAGAACCACAACAATTAGCAAAAAAACATAGTAGAGATCATGCGTTACCACATAATAATCATATCAATCAAACCCATTACTTGCTCATTTAAGAATAAAACTTGAAAAAAACTTTAGAAATATTCCGAGTACCAATCAAAAAGGCTATTGCCCACTAGAACAAAGTGCGCCAAAGCACAGTGAGTTTTATCAATCAAAAGACATTGTTTCTTGAAGACCAACTCTCGACTAAATTTTTTGTTCGCACACTCTCGATCAAATTTCTAGCTACTTGACTAAACTATTATCTGTTAAAAAAAAAACATTAGATGTGTTGCTCACCCGTACAAAAATCAAACAAAAACAAGTATAGACGTGTACAGAAGTTGTGGTGACAGTCATCCTGGAGTGCTTTCAGTCTGGTCATCCATCACCAGGCCAAAAACTTCTAAAATCAGTAATCACTTGCCTACAAGCTTTCAAGTTACATACATGCCTATAAAGCAAATAATTTCTTTTCTTATGCCAAATGTTTTCTTTAAAATAGTTTGCATAGAAATCAAGAATATTCAATGTACTCACATACTTGTCACCTAAAGGTGCCTACAGATGAACGTACTATTTTGCCAGACAAAATCTCAAACATGAGTAACATCACTACCTGTGACAAATTATGCTCCTAAATTCGAGTTAGGCGCTTCACCCAACTTGTCTACGTCAGTCCTTTATAGAACTAAGTCTGAGCCTGGCGACTACTCCAACTTAATAAGCTATTATTTGGCTTAAATAACACTTAATGGTTTCTACATTTGAGTTAAAGATCAAACTCAGGACTTTCGCATACACGGCAATACTGTTATAATGCTTCGATGAGCATGTGGATACGTTGAAAAAGATTTTGATTGCCACGTAGCAACAAACAAGAAAATGCAAATTTTGCAAACCTATTTATTTTTGGGTCAAAGATAAACCCAAGACATTCATCCATGAGCATGTGGATACGCTAGAAGAGATTTTTGAGAACTTAATAGCAATAAATACAACAAATTGTAAATTTTGCAACCTACACTTAAATACGAGAGAAGTTTTTTATGTTATCATAAGTAACTACGAAAACAATATGCTTCCCAAAAAAATTTCTAATGTCCAGCACATTTTATAGTGCCATTTCCAAGTTTGGTCCCAATAACATTTGAAGAATATCCATGAGACAATAGTGACAGTGTATAAAAAAATAGCCCGGCCCATTTTCAAGTCAAATATTAGTGCAAACCGGTCAAATGGGACAGAAAATGCATTCATGAAGACCTCTGGAAGCACAAAATGACAAAGTCATCAACAAAGTTGAAAACTTGATGTTAATTAATAATAAAAATGTCTGTTATTGCAATAGAAATATCAGAAACAAGTATTAAAGCTCTATATAAAGACTTGCCAAACAGCTCGGCCCCGAACAAAAACAAAAAAAAAGATTTCTTCGATAGAATTGTAACTAAGACCTGGGTACACCACTGAGATCCTCCCACAAACAAGAGTCCATGCAATGGATTTACACATTTTCTGAATTGAGTATATTCCAAAAAGAACTACAATAACGGGAATGTCTACAAAGACACAATTAATAACTTCAAATTATGCTAAAAAACTCTGCTTCTGCACAACTGCAGGGTGCATAAAGGAATTGTTCAAGAAGTAATCAATAAATGAAGCTTTAAGGTATTACAACATCCAACTTAAAGTCCCAACCTCCTCACATGTGACTATTACCTCTTTAAAAAACTTAAAAAAAAAAACACTTCAGTGGTCGAATCACAACTTAGAAACCGCTACAAAGTTGTATTTTTCAGAATTACCAACTTTTTTTTTTCTTCAAATAAGTGTGTAAGTGCTTGTTAATAGTTCGTTCCTGCATTGAAATTTTTTTTTGCCCTGGAACTCCTTGTTTAAATTGCTAGATAAAAACTTCCCTCGTACCTAAAGGCTAGTACACACTAGTAGACCATGTTGCGCAATTTGTAACCGTCTAAAGACATTTCTCAGTCTCATCTTTGCAGTTCACCATGAAGGACATTGTTTTGTGTAGATTGAGTTCCTGCTTAGTGCTAATTACAAGAGAAAAAACGCAAAAACGTAGTGCTCGCTCAAGAACCTAAGTTCGATAATGTAGTATTAAATAAATTAAGACTGGATGAAGACGCCATGGGTTTTCGAAATTTCACCCGGCTGACGCCTACTGATTTTGAAGATTTGCTTCTGATGATTGTTTCCACTCTGTGTATCATCCATCATCATCCAGTCTGTGTTCCGGCTGCCATTTGACTCGGTCGCTAGTAGCAAGAATTGCAAATACTCGTAAACAAACCATGTGGACTTTTTGAAAGTGATGTTTTTAAATTATAGGTTTTCTTCCGCCACTGTCACATTGTGCTTTGTACCCATAGAGATTCCATAACCACTTTTCTTTTTATTCAGTTTTTGTAGTCTCGTAACATCCCACGAACAATAAGACGCATGGTAATCTTCAATTAGTTTTAAAACTTTCTCGTTAGACCACATGTTTTCAAAAAAAACTGTAAAACTTTAGAAAATAACTGTAACCAGCCGAACCACACCACTCGGTAGCGGGAGACAAACTGAGACGTATCATCTTGCCTCTAGACGCCGAGTGACGTCCAAACTGTCAATAGGTCCGTAGACGGGGATTGGTCTATAGACATGTCTACGTAGACAACCTGAGACACGTCTCAGAGAATAATATCGCGCAACATGTCAACTAGTGTGTACTAGACTTAAGAACCATAGTCGCAAAAGGTAACTGCTACATAGCGTTCCCAAATTTGCTGGTAGTGGTTTATCTGTAAATTTTCCATAATAATAGATCCTATTACCAACCAAGAAAGTAGGCTACAACCTATATTAGCAGAATCTTGAACAATGCAGAAATTAATTCTGTAAGAAAAACAAATCCATTACTTTGAAAAAACAAGAGGTCACCATAATCACTAGTCACTACTCTTTAGTGTAACTCCAAAATGTCAAAAAACTAGTAAAAAGACTGGCTAGTTGAGCCATAATGCTGGCACCATACATTAGCCTCAAAAATGAGACCAATATTCAGCGGAGTAGTCAAGTGTATCCGCCCAGACTTTGGAGAAAGTATGATCCGCACTAAGGTGGTGAATAGTCGATAATGGAACTATAGCCAGTAGTAGAATTAAATAGGATAAAAACATTTTCGCGTAGATAAAGACTGAACTCACCGCGTGTGTAAACAACATGCCACAGATTGGCTCCAATGCTATTGAATTGAGAAAACGCACAATACAAAATGTTTAGAAAGATCTCTTAATATTAAGTAAAACCTTCTTTGGCATCAGTTACAGCTTGCAATCTTTTTGGTATACTCTGAATGCATTTTTAACATTTTTCTAATTCTTTAACGTGATTCCAAACTTTAATGAAAGACTCTATAAGATTTCGTTTCTTTGAAGATTTTTCGTTTCAGAAGCTTCCAGAAATTCTCGAAGGGGTTCATGTCTGCCAAATTGCTCGGCCAAGACAAGGTAGTTTACAGTCTGCAACCGTCATGTGTCGATTTTGTTCAGCCAAAAGTTTGAGAATTTTATGGCTGGAGTCAGTTTTGGTTTCTTCGCTGGTCTACATCATTTGAAACCAAATTCTACAAGACGACGTCTGGTTATTCTGGCAGAAATAGTGACGCCGCTTTTATTTATAATTTTTGTCAATTCCTTCGTACATTTTCTCCTGTTTTCCAAGCAAATATTAATTTTTTTTTTGTTCATCTCGAGACTTTATGTTCATCCAAGTTTGACCAACATTGAACCTAGGATGAAGCCAATGTGTGGAGCTGCAATAAATGGTAAAAAAAAATAGCGAGCACAAGCGCGTTATCTCGTATACACAACTGTCACCTCAATATCAGACGTACAGCAAGATGTAGAAAAAAAAATTGCAAATAGACATCCAAGCACAAAGACTTGCGTATCAAATAAAAAAAATGTTATTTAGTAATATCCAATGCCCATAGTAGTTTCTAATAATATTGTACTTGAGGAATGCCATAACTTCTGAACAGTTCAAGTTTTTTTTTTCAGACCTGGCAATTATCAATAAGTATTTTTGGCAAAGTATGAAAAAAGAAGTTTCTCCATACTATTTCTGAACAAAAAAAGTTCCAAGATACCTTCTATATTAAAAGTAAATATATAGAACAAAGTAATGCTGTTTATACAAAATTTTATACTAACAAAAAATTTCATAAAAGTTACTATAATTTCATGCAAATTCATAAAATGTCACAAAATTTAATTAAAAAAATTCAAAATTGCACATAATTTCACAAAATTTCATTAAGAATTTCGTTTTCATAAAAATTTCACTTAATTTTATAAAAATTTACTAACCTCCATGCAATAATTTCATAAAATTCACATAATTGCAAACAAACCTTGATTGAGTCTATGATCAAAACTGAAAATTATATCAAAGCTGAAGCAAGTAATTTTCAATCGTTTTTGACTTTCTTTAAATGTGATTAAACAGTAATAATTGTTTCTGAAAGTCTTAACTGATGACACAGCGGAAAATCGGACCAAGCTGGCTCTACATATATAGTACAATTTCAAGATAGAGGGCAGGAAAAATGATTATACAATTATTATATGCCATATGTGCTTTAAGGCCGACAGAACTACTGTATGATAGTAAATGTATGCATCATTTGCATTAATGTTTGTTTTCCCGTGCTCTACCTTAGAATTGAATAGACCAATATCTGTAATTTTTCATATTTTCCTAGCAAAGACCGTCGTCTCCCAAAAACAGGCAAAATTGATTCCTAGTCATACCTTTAGAAAAACGCTATTCACAGAAATATGCGACAGTGGCGTACAACTTATATTTTCAGGAGAGGCAGAAAACCAAAAAAATCTTTAGAAATAAGCAACTTCCTTCCAGTTAAAGACCATGACTAAATGCAAAATTCCTAGAATAAAAACATGATTTTGTTGCTCAACTTATTGATAAATATAGAAAAAAAATGTAAAGCAGCTAAAATTGTATATTTGTACATGCATTTGTAAGCCAGATAAATTACATTACGGTGACCCTGTTCTATATTATTAAAAACATATTGTTATTATTTTGTAACATAAATTATTTTTTTTTTCAAAGCACTTATATAAAAACAGAATTTTGCTGCAGTTAATTAAACGGACTATTTTCTTGCACAACACTTTAGCAAATAATTTGGATGCCAGTGGTGAATTATCAACAAAATTAAATTGACGGCGTTAGAGCAGTTATAAAAAAAATCACTTCACTTAAGTCAATTTCATTTATTTATCAAACGTACTGACCGATTTAATGTTACATCCATCATGTAACATAAAATTTAATTTGATTGGTACTTAAAAAGAATTATTATTTTCTTTTCTTGCGCGTCAACAAATCTTTACTACCACTCCACTGGCATGCAAAGTATCTTATGTAATTAAAAATCTAATTCCATTATGTGAATAGTTCATATCTTAAGCTTATCGTATGCGGTATACTGCATCTACAACCACGTTTAAAGTAAAAGTTCATATAAAATATTTTAAGAAAATAAAATGTAGTAATGTATTTTTTTTATTTCTTCAAAATCTGCCGCTGCTGCAAACTATAAAATCTTAGCAGCTAAAATAACTATTAACATTAAATTCATTAGTTTATGCGGTAAATATTTTTAAGTGATCCCCAAACATTAATTATAATTATATTCTGAAATAAATAAATTAAATCATACTGATCCAAGGTTAGAGCCCTTGGGAACCGCTGATGAAGCAATAAAGTCATTCGATTCGCATACTATATTACATTTAAATTAAATAATTACGGCTGTAAAACATGTTCTATTTTTTTTTTTTTTAGTGACTTGCACTGTTAACTACTAACTATGTGGTATTATTACATCAATTTAAATAATTAAATTCAAATCAATAGAGTCATTTTACATTTATTAATATGTTAATTATGTTTGATAAATTGACATCTTAACAGATAATATAACTTTGGGAAAGCGTTTATATGTTTACTTAATCAAATTAGAATACACTTAGAAAACAGTCCGAAAATCGGCAATTATTTGTGAGATAAATACTATAAACAAATAACTGTGTTTTACTTGTATACAGTAGAATTCAAGCATTATAATTATACACCCAGTGTTCAGAAAGGTAGAACCAAAACACTTAAATTTTTTTTTCAAATCTTAAATCATTCTTTATTCCTCGAAAAATATAATCCGCAATTTTTAAGCGTGTAAATAGGGTTTCATTCAAATGTGTTTTTATGTTATTTATTCATAAATAAATTCCTGTATTGAATATAATTTTAGACCTGATTAATTCTCTATATTTACTTACTGAAACTATTGTAGTCACAAAGTACTATTTAAACAAGTGCATTAATTATACTGCAATTTGCAATTTATAGTATGTCCTAACAATGGTAGCTCATTACGTATTTCACAATTCTGTTTAGAATTAATAGTAATAATCTGCTTAAAATCTTAATTGAAACAAATAGACAGAAATTAATTAAAATGTGATATGCTTAATTGATTTAAAAAGGGAACGAATATGGTTGGTGGAGCAGAAAAGTTTTTTAATTGAATACAACTGGTTCTGCATCAGTTACATAATTGTTTTATCATTTTATGAAAAACAAATTTAGTTTTATTCGCATAGATATTAATTAATATAAATTATGAGAGCATACAATACAGGTTTGGGTTTATAATATCGGATAATAATTAGAATATATTTGTAAACCGTAAGGGAATATTTCCATTTACCTCACCGCGCATATATTATAATAAATTAGCATAAATTAAAACACCATCCGTTGATAATAATTCTGAAATGCATTTATGTACTTTCCGCGCTTTTCTCAGTGTAATTGTCTCCAGTCGTTTTACAATTTTTTTGTTGTAAATGGAATATTTGATTAATGTGAACTACCTCGTATATCAGTGTCAAGCATAAGAAATGTTGTACATTTGGTAAAATCTATACAGAGGGTGCCCCCAACTGGGGACAAAAGATTCTGAAGGTATAAAAAAAATAATAAGTGGAATTGTAAAGTAGACTTGGGAAAGAAACATTTGCATGAATTAGGTTAAGAATGGTCAGGAAATCAATTCGTATTGTTTTTCTGTTGAAATTGGGTTATATTTGTATAATAATTAGATAAAGATGAGACGCGTTGAAATTGTGGTTAGATTATGTAGCATCGGGGCTTGGTGTAAGTAAAATGCCGCGAAAACTGGCCGCGGGTGCTGTATGAGAGCTCCGAGACAGGAGAGGAGGCCCCGATAAAACGCCGGTAAAAACACAAACATGTTTGGCATACTGATTGAGCATTAACCGCCAACCGAACGCTATCCGCTCCATCATATTTTCAACGAAATGAACAACAACCGATATAATCATGTTAGATGGATTATAAAAACGCATCCGGCACCAATATAAAATGCAGTATCAATATGTGGCTTACCTTAAACGAAAAACTGTGACAGAAACAAAGACAAGCGGTGTTGTAGCCACGCTGGTAGATTACAACAAGCACGGCCCTTTATTCCGTCGATTTAATCACAAACCAACACACTCGTCGCGATACATTGAACACACGCATTTGTATTTAGGGAATATCACACACTTTTTTTAATAATTTTCTTGGTTTTCAAGCCACTTTTTCGTAAAATTTCTAGCACAGCGTTAGACAGTCACTCCATCCCCACTTCTACACATCAAAATGGCGGACGCGAACTGCTCAAACTTGCCGTCGCGCATTGTTGCCAACCTGGTCGCGACGAAAAACTTTGTTTTGTGTTTGGTTGTGTGCCCCACTTTGTTGCCCAATGAATTATTCAAATAGATAAAAGTGCGGCGCGCGAAATGTATAATCGCACAATCGTACACATATACAACATTATTGCAAAGTAAAATTAAGCGTTTGCACATATTTGATATTTGCATATATGTCACAACCAATTACTATCACATTGGAAATGAAGTTTAGTATTTAAAATTAACAAAAAATAACAACGAAAGCAATTAAATTTAATTAAATTAAAAATATTGACTTACTTAATTGCAAAATATTTTATAATAATCGTTAAAATAAAATTAAAGAAAATATTGATGATTCTAAAATAAAAATAATTACAACAAAACTATTTTTACAAAATATTATTTACATGAATTTTCATATTTGTACTTTATTTTATTTAAGATAGAATTTTAGTAAATTGAGTTTTTAAAAATATTTATTTTTATAAATCTATTGTATAGGTAGGCTTCTCAAATAACATGACTGTATGTGTAGTTGCCTATTACAATTATTGTTAATTCAAACATTTTTTAATTATATCATATTATGTTGTTATGTTTTGTAATATATGTTTATTATCAAATTAAAAAAATATTAATTCAAGTTATTAAACAAATTGAACATAACTTTTTTAGATTATCGATATAGATCTTGTAAGCACAAAAATAATATAGAACAAAAAAATGCCAAGCATGAAACACTATAGCTGTATATAAAAACTGTTTATAAAAAATTAAACATTATGTATTTTTTATTACTATTTAATTCTTTTTAGTTTACATTTTATTATTTATGTACAAAGTGAACTAAAATGTATTTTAAGTTAGGCAACCAAGTATACACTTTGTTTAAAATAAAATTGTTAATGATATTTAATTTTTAGCAAATTAGCTTAAAAATACTGATTAATAAAATAAAATTAATATGCTTTGCTACATATCTATTTTTTTTTTAATTAATTAAAAATGTATTCAAAACAAACTAATGCTTTATTATCACAGATCTGTTAAAAAAACATGACAATATTTTTGACAGATTATTGTAGTTTCTTAATTTTGACACTATTTATTTTGAACTCTGAATGGAAAGTGAGACAAAGTTCACTATACTTAGGCCTCAATAAGCATTTTGTATCTCCTCTAGTGATAAGCTCACCCCAATGCCCTAACGCACTAGTAACTTATATGGTTGATGTATGCTATGTCAGTAAAAAGATGACAAGTTCTTAATACATTCTCGGATTTTTGGGATCCACCGCAAAGTATTAAGCAATCATACAATTTACATATTATTTATGTATATTATCTTTATAAATCTCATTGTACCCTTTTGGGAGTCGAGTTTTTCTGCTGCTTTTAAATTAGCTTGTTTATTTGTTTTTTTAATTTTTTTTTCTGTTCTTTGCTATTTTTTTTGCATATTGCCAGCTAAAATTGATTCTGCTTAGTAATTCTCCTACATTGTTTTCTCATGTATTCAAAAATCGTCTTATTTTTAAGTTTTGATATTCTTGAATTGCACACTTGTTTTGTTTGTCTATCTTTTGGCATTCTTTCTAAATGTCTATACCATGCCAATTGTTTTTATCTATTGTGTTGTGTATGCTTTCAATTTGAAGACTATCTTTTATTAGTTTGTTTCTTATTTTGTCCATTCTTGTTACACCTTCTACACACTACTTAGATACTTCATTTTTGTTTTCTGTATTCTACTTTTATCTTTTTGATTCATTACTCATGTTTCGCTTTCGTATATTAGTGTTGGTCTGTATATTGTTTTGTATAGTGTTATTTTTGTTTTTTTATATATTTTTGTTATTTAAGATCACTTTATTTATTGAATCATAACTTCTGTTTGTTGTGGATTCTTTTGTTTATTTCATGCTTCATATTTTTTTTGTTATTTAAAGTTGCTTCTAAGTACATGAATGATTCTACTTGTTTTGTAACAATGATGTTGGTTTTGGTCTAAAGATTAACTTACATTTTCAAATATAATGAGCATAATTTTTTTATATGTTAATGTATATAAACATCATAAGTTGGCAAAAATCTAGCAGATCTGTCAAAACAGAAAATCGTAAAAGAGTTACAGTAACGTATAAAAATATCATAAGTTAGCAAAAAACGTACTAAATCTGTTAAATTTATTCTAAACTGTCATAGAAAACAGTGACATTTGACATTAAATTGTAGTGATTTCATCTTCTTCACGTGCCATTTCCTACTCGGAAGTTAGCTATCATCGTGGCTATTCTGATCTTTGAAACAGCAGCTCGGAAAAGATCTTTAGAGGTGCAGCCAAACCAGTCTCTTAGATTTTGCATCCAGGACATTCTGCGTCCTCCCACACTTCTCTTTCCTGCTATTTTCCCCTGCATAATCAGCTGCAGTACATTATATTTATCCCTTCTCATGGTATGTCCCAAATATTTCAGCTTTCTGATATTTATCATGTGAAAGATTTCTAGGTTTTTTTCCATTCTTGTGAGCACTTCGGCATTTAGGGGTTTGTCCGTCCATGAGATCTTCAGGATTCTCCAATACGTCCACATCTCAAAAGCTTGGAATTTGTTGCTGAGGTGTTGGTTCAGTGTCCATGCTTCCATACCATACAGCATTCAGGGTTTTGTCCGTCCATGAGATCTTCAGGATTCTCCGATACACACATCACACAAGCTTAGAGTTTGTCGGTGAGGTGTTGGTTCAGTGTTTATGCTTCCATACCATACAGTATAATTAGAAATGTGTAGCATTTTACCATTCTAACACAAAGTTCTAGCGTTAGATCGCGATCACAGAAGAGATCTCTCATTTTGAGGAAGGCAGTTCTAGCTATCTCTATTATGGACTTGATTTCTACTGTCTGTTTGTTTGTATTTGTTATTCACGTAGCTAGGTATTTGTACTTGGTTACCTTTTGAATATAGGTGTTATCAATAAGAAGATTTGCGTTAGGTGGTATACGTGCTTTTGAGATGATAATGTATTTTGTTTTCTTGAGGTTTATATTTAATCTATATTTTGAACTGACAGTTTTTGAGCGTTCCACCATTCTTTGCAGGTCTACAATGTTGTCTGCTAGTATCACCGTGTCATCAGCATATCTAATGTTCAGATAAGGCTTTTTGAATATAGCTTCTTTGTGATTTAGTAACATTCAAATAATAATAATTTTTAACTAAACTTCTAACCTAAATATTTTAAGATATTTGGTAGTATTGCAAACTAAAACCTTGATTTGACAAAAAAAATTAAATTAAGAAAAAGTTGATTCTCCCAAAACATTTAAATCGGATTGAAAATGAATATAATCAGCATGGTTATGAATAATATTAAATATTTTTTAGTCATTTGCAAAAAAAAAGTAAATTTAAAATTCTTACCAATGTCATTAATAACGTAAAAACAATATAGGACCGCAATAAGACCCTTGAGCTACCCCCAGACGATACACTAATAAGCTTAGATATAAAACCACATAATTTAACATCATCATCATCATCATCACCCAGCTATATGCATCCACTGCAGGATATAAGTCTCCTCTAAACTTGTCCAACTTTTCCTATTTTGAGCAACTTGTACCCAATTTGGTGCTATTCGTTTTATGTCGTCTGTCCACCTGGTCGGGGGTCTACTCTTGCTGCGTGTGTCTGTTTGTGGTTTCCATTCCAGTAGTTTTTTGGTCCAACGACCATCTTTGTATCGGGCGAGATGTCCTGCCCATTTCCACTTGATTGTAGCAATCCTTTTTATCACATCACATACTCTTGTTCTCTGTCGTATGTGTTCGTTTCTGATGTGATCTCAAAGTTAGATCCCCAACATCGCGCGCTCCATCGATCTCTGTGCTACCCTTAATTTCTCTGCAGTAGATTTTGTTAGAGTTAGGGTCTCTGCCCCATTTGTGATAACTGGTAGCACGCATTGATCATATATTTTCCGCTTCGAGCACATTGGTAAATCGTTTTTTAAGATGGTTTTCAGTTTACCGAATGCATCCACTGCAGGATATAAGCCTCCTCTAAACTTGTCCAACTTTTCCTATTTTGAGCAACTTGTACCCAATTTGGTGCTATTTGTTTTATGTCGTCTGTCCACCTGGTCGGGGGTCTACTTCTGCTGCATGTGTCTGTTCGTGGTCTCCATTCCAGTAGTTTTTTGGTCCAACGATCATCTTTGTATCGGGCGAGATGTCCTGCCCATTTCCACTTGATTGTAGCAATCCTTTTTATCACATCACATACTCTTGTTCTCTGTCGTATGTGTTCGTTTCTGATGTGATCTCAAAGTTAGATCCCCAACATCGCGCGCTCCATCGATCTCTGTGCTACCCTTAATTTCTCTGCAGTAGATTTTGTTAGAGTTAGGGTCTCTGCCCCATTTGTGATAACTGGTAGCACGCATTGATCATATATTTTCCGCTTCGAGCACATTGGTAAATCGTTTTTTAAGATGGTTTTCAGTTTACCGAATGCAGCCCAACCGAGACCGATTCGACGCTTGATCTCGCATGTCTGGTTATCACGACCGATTTGTAGTTCATGTCCGAGGTATTTATATACATATACTTGTTCTACAATGTCGTTGTTTACTGAGATATGTTCGCTCAGTACAAGGGTTGTCATGAATTTCGTCTTGGTCATATTCATTTTTAGCCTTACCTTGTGGGAAGCCTGTTGTAGATCGAGTAGCATAGATTTAGTGTCTGTGATGTTATCAGCTATTAAAACTATATCATCGGCAAACCTTAGGTGATTTAAGTTCTCACCATCCACTCTTATGCCTATATTCTCCCAGGAGAGCTGTTATTATCGCAGGCAGTTCCACTGTATCAAAAGCTTTCTGGAAATCAATAAAAGTTAGTATTAGGGGCTTATTGTATTCAACACTCTTTTCTATTAGCGTTTTGATGGCTTGTAGATGATCGTTTGTTCCAAACCCTGCTCTGAAGCCAGCTTACTCCCTAGGTTGGTAAAGGTCTAACTTTGTCTCCAGACGCTTTGTTATAATCTTTGTGAATAACTTGTATAAGTGTGACAAAAAGCTGATGGGTCTGTAATTTTTGAGATCCGTTATATCACCTTTCTTATGTAGCAGAACGGTCACAGCATTATTCCATTTGGCCGGAATGACGCTATCGTGTAGGCACACATTAAATAGGTCATTTATCCGTTCTAGTAGGACGCTTCCACCCAACTTCACAGATTCAATGACCACATCATCCTCTCCCGGGGACTTGTTGTTTTTCATAAAGGATAGTGCGTTTTTAATCTCATCGATTGTAATTTCTGGCATATCTTCGGATCCCTGGTTTAGAACTCTTTCCTCATCTGTTTGCCTTAGATATTGGTCCGGTAATTGGGTTTTATATATAATTTAACATACTTAACTCTATTAGAAAGCTAACTAAGCTGCCAATTTAATACTATTTCTCCAAATCTCAGAGCTTTTAATTTGTTTATTATTGTAGAATGATAAACTCTATCAAACGCTTTAAAGAAGTCCATGTTAACAGCATCAATTTAAATCCTTTCTCTATGCCTTCCAATATACATGTTTGGTATTTTAATAAGTTGGTAAATGTTTGTTTTCCTGTGCAAAAACCATGCTGTTCATTAACAATTCTATATAAGTTAATCAGCAATTAGTTTATTTTAGATATTGTTAATTGAATACAGATACTATAATAATATAATTGATAGTTGTGATCTTATTCATGTTTATGAAATAATAAAACAAATTACTATGTTTTTTATCACAAATTTATTCTTAAAAAAGCTCTAGTAAATTGTTTTACAATTTAAGATACTAGGTACTATAATAGTTTCCAATATCTAGCCTGCTGTCATCTTTAAAAATACCTTGTTTTAGAGACAAAGAAAATAGTACATGCTCAAGTTTACATAAAGAATAGAATAGTTTTAAAAAATATTGAAGAAGCCATCCGGACTTGAACTACACTGATCAGACAAATTACATATTGCTTTAAATACGTCTGTAACTTCAATATAAAATTTAAAAAGTTAACCAATTCATCTGCTAGTAAATTGGGCAAAGGAGCGGCGTGACTAGCATACACAATTAAGAAATACTTAGCAAACAAATTAACAAAATCATGGCTATTTGTGCTAATTACATCATTGAAAAACAATTGCTTGAGATAACCATCAACATTACAAACTTTGTTTACATATGTTCAAAAGTTATTAGGATTTTTGCTTAAATCATGATCAATTTGTAATATACGTGCATCATATAAGTTATTACTTAGTAGCTTACACTGCGATCTAAGTAATAGAAATGCGTCGTAATCAGTCATTTTACCACTAGATTTATATTTGGCATAAGCTATTTTTTTCTGATTTATAAGTTTTATTAATGTACCATTTTGCCATTTAATATAACTTCAAACTTTAATACATTTCTTAACTGCTACCTTAATTTCCAGTATTGCATTAAAAACAGCTACTTTAGCGTCATTCCTATTTTTACATATAATTTGATAATTAATTAATTTTTTGACCAATACATTCAGAAAGGAATAAATTATATTTTGCCAAAGTATTTTAGTCAAATTATACTAGGTAGCGCAAAAGTTGTCACTCGATGTTGTTTGACTGTACATTTTTTAATAAATGTAAAACTTTAGTTTTGCTTTTGGATTGTGTTTATTTGATGTCGAATTTTTTTTTTAATAAGTACAAAAAATTATATCGGCCAAGTGGCCACCGCCAGAATTGATGACCATAACATTTATAGCATTTTCCATCACTTTTGCCAGAATTTCCGGCAATAGGTTCCCGCATTCCTGACAAATATTTTTATTGAGGGCTTCAAGAGTCTGAGGCTTGTTGACAAAAACTCGTAACTTCAAGAAATCCCACAAAAAAAGAAGACTCAAACAGTTAAATCGGGCGATTTTGCCGGCCAATGCAAATCACCAAAACAAACAAAAACGCAGTCCTCAGAATTTCGGTTGTGGGTAGTGCAGTATGCGCCGTTGCTCCATCTTGTTGAAACCACATGTTCTCCAATCCCAATTTAGTTTAATTGAGATAAAAGAAAGTTGTTGAGTATGGCTCTGTAGTGCTCGCCGTTCATAGTAGTCATTTAGCCCGCTGCGTTTTTAAAAAAATAAGGCTCGATAACGCCTTCAGCATAAACACCACACCATACAGTAACTTTGAGCGGGTGTAATAGCTCTTCGTGTGTTATACGCAAATTTTCGGTACTCCAGAAGCAATAATTCTGCTAATTTACGGATCCATAAAGATGGAAATGGGCCTTGTCGCTTATGTTTTTTGATAAAAAGTTGATTTTCACGTGGTCGAGATTCAAGATGGTTTGGCTAGCAGCTGGTGCACTTTCACCAAAATTCTCTGTAAAGACCGCCGATTGATGCCCAATTAGTTATACGTTTATTTCTTGCCTTTCGGCCTTAAAAATTACATTTACAAATACATTTTAAACTTCCCAAAATTATAAAACCTAATCCTTATAAAATTAATACAACTAAAAGTATTTTCTTCTCTGTTCATCTACTTCTTTTCTTCGTTTTTTAATTGCCCTCATCCATTCTATCCCTCTTCCGTCCCCTTTTAATATCTCATTTTTTTCCATCTGTTCTTCTCTCATTTCGTTACACTCTTTCAACATATGTTCCATAGTTTCTTTAGTCTCTCCGCACATTCTGCATATTTTCAAATCTTCTTCCATCCAAAATTTTGTTACTCGCTCTTCATTACCACATCTGAATCTTGCAATCATCTTTTTATCATTTTTTCTATATCTATCGCTCTCTAGGTACATTGGCAGTTTGCTTTCTATAATATGTTCATAATTTGCGTTGTACCTAGACTCTTTCACTCGTATTATCCTTTCTTGCCTTTGTATATCTCTATCTCTTTCCATAATTTTGTACTATGTCACCATCCCAGATTCTCTCATTCTTTCAATTTTTTGGCTAGCGTACCCATTCCTATTGTAATAATTTTCCCTTATCTCTCCTATCTTTCCATTTTTTGCTTTCATTTTTTCTTTCATGCATTCTTGTAAGATTTTACATTCGTGTCTCTGTCTCATTCTTTCTTCATACTTTATTGCTTTTTTTCCTGCTTCTACTCTTAACTTATCTTTTTTGACTTCCTCCAGCACAATATATGCTGGAGTTTTCCTATTTAAACCTAGCACCCATCTCCAGTATTTCACATGTATTGCTTCTATATTTTTTTGTTCCTTCCATCCTCATATTTCTGACCCATACAATATCATACTCCTAACTAAACTATCAAACATAAGTCCTTTTATTCTCATACATTCAAATTTTCTTTCACTTATCCCTTAAACTTGCCCCACTACTTTATTTGCTTTTTGAGCCATCTCTTTAATGTGTTCGCTCTCAGTGTTGTTCGTGCAAAAAACATATCCCAAATATTTAAAAGATTTGACTTCCGTAATACCTTGCCCATTCCGTTTCCAGTCCTCAACTTTTTTTCTCCCACCCCCCTTTCTAAACACCATAATTTTTGTTTTAGCTACATTAACTTCTAAACTTTTTTTTCTAAAATATTTTTCTAAACTTTTAATAATTTCTTTCATTTCTTTCGCTTTTTTTGCTATAATTACCATATCGTCTGCATATGCTAGCGACCACACTTTTTCTCTGCCGACTACTACCCCTCCTGCTTGAGCTAACCTCATTTTTTTTCTACATCTGCTATGTAGGTTGCAAACAAAGTGGGACTCAATAGACATCCCTGTCTTACTCCTTTTGTTGTCCAAAATCTTTCACTCATTTTCCCGTTCACCCACTCTCTGCTTGCTGTCTCCTCATACACTTCTTCCATTCTTCTTACCAGGTGCTCGCTAATTTCTTTCTCTCTCATACACTTCCACAGTTTCTCTCTATCCACACTATCAAATGTCGCCTTTAGATCCAGGAATAACGCATATACTTTTCCCCCTTTTTCTGCAATTTCTTTTTTCACAATATGGTGTAAAATATATACGTTATCCATGATACCTCTTCCCTTCCTAAAGCCGGCCTGCCCGTCTGGAATTATCTCTTTCATACTTAGTTCCTCATTCAACTTTTCTTCCAATATCATGGCGTAGATCTTGTATGCCGTATCCAGTAGTGTAATGCCCCTGTACTTATTTGCTAGCTTTTTGGTTCTACTTTTGTGTATAGGGCGTATAAGACCTTCTCTCCATTGATTTGGAAACCCTTCTCCCTTCCATACTCTATTTATTAACTCACTCAATCTCTCAATCAGCTCTTCCGTACCATACAACCACGCTTCATTCTGTATTCCATCCATACCTGGCGCTTTTCTTTTCTTTAATTTTTTTATTTTCTCCCATATTGCTTCTTTTGAAATTTCTTCCGCTTGTAGGATTGGCTCTTGTCTGTCTAGTTTTTCTTCTTTTTCCTTTTGTCCTCCAAACAAACTTAAAAAGTGTTCTTTCCACGCTTTCATTGGTATTGCCTCAATATCTCTCTGTTTTTTTCTTAGTTTTTTGTTTATGTATTTCCATGCTTCTGCTTTTGACTTTATTTTTTTAATTTCTATTTCTTCTTTTTTTATAAATTTGCTTTTAGCTTTTTTACACTGATTTTTGTATGCCTTCTGATCGTTTAGATATTCTTCTTTTGTGCATTGGTTGTTTCTCCAGTGCCTTAACATCTTTCTGGCTTCTAGTTTTTTCTTAGTACATTCGCTGTTCCACCATTTGCTCTTTTTCATTTTTTTCTTCTTTTCTTCTACATATTTTCTTTACTACCGCTTTCCTGATTGTTTTCTCTAAATCCCTCATTATCTCTTCGACATTGCTTCCGTTTTTTCTAATTTCTCTCAGATTTTGTTTGTACATTATAACACTTTCTTCCGTCCATATTATCCTCTCTTCACTTTTCTTTTCATTTCCCTGTCTCCTCAGAGTTTCTCCATTTAAGCTGAGTTCTAAAGGCTTGTGGTCTGATTCAACTCTTATTCCTACTCTAAAATTGTCAATCTCTTCCCACGCCTCTTCATTTACAACTACGTAGTCTATTACCGATTGTCCGTTTGTCCCTATATAAGTAAATTCTCCCTCTTCATCTCCAGTGATGTTTCCATTTAAAATGTCCCAACCCCTCTCTTCTATCATTTCTATCATTTTCTTTCCATCTCTATTTTCTGTGATATCCTTTGATTCTCTGTTTCTTGTGTCATCTTGTTTGATTTTTTCTCCCTTCTTTCCAATTCTTGCGTTGAAGTCCCCTCCTATAATCAATTTTCTTCTTTCAGTTTCTAATATTAGCGTTTCTAACTTTTGTCTAGTGCTTTTCATGCCTCTGCTATATACTGTTATTGCTTTATATTTTTCTCCTCCCATTAAAAAGTTTCGTACTTGTATACCTTTATTTTCAATAACCTCATCTTCTTCTTCACTTATTTCTTTTTTTATTCCGGTAATTATGCCTCCTTTAGCTTTTCTTTTTTTTTTTTTTTTTTAGCTGGTTGGCATTTCCAGATGTATTCGTCTGGCATGTTAAGCTTTAACTTTTCCCATTTTTTGTCATCTATCTACGTCTCTACCATTCCAATTATGTCAAAGGTTTTTATGTACTCCCAGAACTCGTGATCTTTGTTTACGATCCCAGCTACGTTCAAAACAAAATTCTGCTTGTCTGTTTTTTTCACTGTCTTTGTTTTTTACTATTTTTTATTTTTTTCTATATTGTGTAAGTCATGTCCTTTGTCTTTGCATGCGTTGTCTACTTTTTTTGTGTTTACGCTACTAATTACTTTTTTGCTTTGCGTTCGCTCTCTTTTATAACTCCTTGATCTAGATCACTCCAGTTGTATACCTCTCCATCTATTTCCAATTTTCTGTACCGTAGCCATACTTTTCTGCCCTTTGATTTTTCGTCTCTCTTAATTCCTTCTGAACTCTTCTTTCTTCCAATGTCAAGTCGTTTTCAATGTATACGTTTGTGCCCCTCAGTTTGTTTTTGTTTCTCATAATATCCTGTTTTTGTACCCATATCTCTGTTTCTGCTATTATTGTTTGTTTTTCTTAATTTCCTACTGAATATGCGGAAATTATTTTAGTCTCTATTTTTAAGTTTTTTTGTATCATTTCTTCTACAGTTTCTTTTTTTTCCTATCTGTACCTCTATTCCTTTTATTACAAACTTGTTTCTTCTTTCTTCTCTTTCTTTTCGTTCTAGCTTGTCTTCAATTGCTCTTATTTTGCTTTTTAGTTCTTTTTTCTCTACTTTCCATTTTTCTTCTCTTTTTATCATCTCTTCCTTCATATTTTTTATTTCCATTTTTATTTCTTCTGTGTTTTTTTTCATTTCCGCCATCATCTGTTTCATTATTTCTTTAATTTCCTTCATTTCTTTATCTTCTCCTGAACAACGTTTTTCTGGCTCGTTTCTTGTCACCTCTATTTTTCTTTGCTCCGGTGATCTGAGTACTTTCTTGCTTCTTTGAAATATTTCTGGTTTATCAGCACTATCTCTATTTCTTTTTCCTTCTCTATCCATTTATTTTTGTTGTTTTTAAATTATTTAATTTAATTAATCAATTAAATTAAATAATAAAATAAAATAATTATATTAAATTATTCACAAATATCAAAGCAAAACTGACATTTACCATTTGCAAAAATTATAGCATCTTTCAATAGTGTGGTGACTTTTGCGCCTCTTAGTATTTGTAAATAGAATTAAAATTCATTTAAAAGTACCTAAAAACGCATTTATTTCTATATTTGAAAACATTTTTTTTGGCTGTTTCAAATTATTATTTGACTAAAACTGGTCAAAAATTGATTATCAAATTATATGTAGAAAAAGGAATGACGCCAAAGTAGCTGTTCTCTGGTAGGTAGCATTTGTAACACTTTTCAAATCTGTTTTAACTAAATATTACTGAAAACTTTTAGTTGCTTTGAGAAGATTAACAACCTTAACTGTAAATTTCCTAATCTTTTAACATTCTAATTCTAAACCTGTGGATTTAATAACTGTTTTGCAGCTATATGAGCAATTAAACAGTACCAGTAGTTAACTCAAAAAGATGAAACATCATTACGTTGTTTGTTTGACGTGCACAATCTTTAATAATATTAACTTGAACTATAGGTAAATTTTCAGTATTTCCAGATTTTAATTTGTCCAATCTACATTTAATATCAGAAATCTTTTTATTAAATAACTGCAAGTAACTTTAAACTCAGTTCAAAACCTAGTTTATTTAAAAGACATAGATTTTATTAAGACTGTTATTGACGGTTTAGTATTTGTGTTAGTTTTCAATTCACACAATCATTTTAAACCATTGACATGCTTACTTAGCTTCATCAACATAGTAAGCTTTATAATCGTTACTATAATCCAGTATGTTGGCAACCAGACTCCATGGCACTTGTGTAAGTGATCAATAGGTCACAGTAACGTGTATAAACATTGTAAGTTGGAAAAATAATTAAACTGTCAACAAAATGTACATCGGTTAAATAATTACTTCTGTCAAACAATGTGTAATAATATTAATTAGGGCAAATCTACCAGACACGTTGAATTGCAATATAAATTTTCAAAAAAATTACTACATTTAGCCTCTTACATAGTATAAATTGTAGATAAGTACAAAAAGACAAAATCAATAATGTTATAGAACATTTTCAATATCAATCTTCTTATTATCACAGATTTAAATCAACTTTGAGGCATTTTTCTTATTTTATTTGATAAATGCTTGTACATTTTAATAGAAAGACATTTCTAACTCTTTTGAACTTTATTTAGTCTAAGAGTTGGTAGCATAATGTTGGAGTTAGTTGTAGTGTTGTCCAAAAGTTTACAGTAATGCATTTGTTTGCATTTTATAACTCAAACTACTTTAACCAGATATTAAACTTTTTAAAAGGTACTAAATCTTAAAAAAATAACTGACTTGTCTACAAAAATTATCAACAATGTATAAAAATAAACAGTTTTTAGCCTAAAAATAATAATGATGAAGTAAAACAATAATGATAAGATTTTACCAAAAATAGTTTATTGATATAACAAAATTATATATTTTGTATAAATTAATTAAAACTTATAGTAAAGAAACAACAATGATGTTACATTTAGTTATTTGGCAAAAATCAAGCAAAAAATAAATAACTTATGATAATATTAATTCTCAATTACATTATTATTACTACATACCTTTACTATTAGTACCGCTTTAAGTTTGAAGTAGTTGTAGCGCAAATATCAGATTATATATTATTAGATACACACTTTCCAGGCAATGGAATAAGTGTAGTGGACTCCATAACTGCTCCACCTCAGTATCTGGTTGACAGAATTGTAGGTGGAGACAAGTTAATCTAGAGCATCAAAAGCTTCAAACCCTTTAAGTCACCTGGACCTGACGGGATCAGTCTAGTTGAGCTGAAAGAAGCCATTGATATAGTTATACTTTGGTTAAAGACTATGTTTAAAGCATGTATAAACCTCTCATACATCCCAAAAATTTGGAGAAAGGTCGAGGCGGTCTTCATCCCAAAAGAAGAAAAGGCCTCACACACATACCCCAAAAACTTGAGACCAATCAGCTTATCATTGTTCCTGCTAAAGACGCTTGAAAAACTGATTGACTTGCACATAAAGGAAGTACTACACCCTGAAGTGCTGCCAAAGTCTCAGCACGCATACACAAAAGGGAAATCTGTAGAAACAGCACTTCACGCCTTGGTAAACCAGATTGAGAGCTCAAAGAAGCATAAGGAGTTCACGATGATTGTCTTCCATGATATAGAAGGGGCATTTAACAACGTAAAGCCTAAAACCATAGAATCAGCCTTAACTGGAGTAGCAATAGACAACGCTCTATGTCACCTGATCGAAAAAATGCTCCGTGAAAAGAACATCAGAGCCACAATGACAGAATCTCACACAAAAAGGAAAGTGAGTAGGGAAACCCCACAAGGGGGCGTCCTCTCGCCATTGCTTTGGAACATCACGCTAAATGAGCTGCTCCTCTAACTTAGGAAATCTGGCTGCAGGATCGTTGTCTATGCGGATGACGTAGCAATAGCGGCCTCAGGGAAACACCTCAATATAATGTTGCAACTTGTCGAAGAAGCCCTATTAAAACTAGCGCAATGGTGCAAAAGGTGTGGCGTAGATGTCAACCCGGCAAAAACCGAGCTAGTCGTTTTCACAAAAAAACACAACATCCGAGAGTTCAAGCTCCCAATGCTAAAAAGCACTGAACTGACAATCAAGGAGAGCGCCAAATACTTAGGTCTCATACTAGATCGAAAGTTATCATGAAAGCTCAACATAGACTAAAGAGTACGGAAAGCAACGGTGGCGCTATACTCTTGCAAGAGAGCGGTAGGAAAATCCTGGGGCCTTAACCCTAAGATTACCTTCTGGCTATACAGAGCCGCAGTTACACCAATACTCTACTACGGCGTGTTTATATGGTGGCCGGTGCAGAGAATGGCGGCGCTCATGATAGCAGGAGCCATGAGAACAACGCCTACGAAAGCCTTGAAAACAATCCTAGACATAGCCCCTGTCGATCTAATAGGCAAGCAACTTGCCATTACCACAGCACTCAGACTAAAGTCGGTGCAAATGTTGACATCGGATTATTGTGGTCACGCCGAAATAATCAATGAATTTAAAGGAGTGCCCAAAAACATAGACCGCTGTATAGCAACACCTGCTTTTGGCAACAAATTCTCATACCACATACCCTCTAAAGAGGAGTGGATGGAGAAAAAAGGTATACCAGCAGGGCACACGCAGGTCTACACAGACGGCTCACAGAAGGAGGACAAAGTGGGCTGCGGAGTTTTCTCCAACGACCCCAACCTCAGAATCAGCTTACGCCTGCCAGACTACTGCAGCGTTCTACAGGCGGAGGTAACCGCCATAAAAGAGGCAGCAGAGTGGCTGATGGTAAATGGAAACCTTGGTAAACAGATCCAGATTTACACCAATAGCCAAGCTGCTCTCAGGGCAATTACTAGCGTGTGCACCAACTCAACAGTAGTCTCTGAGTGTCGGAGAAAGCTGAACGAGCTGGCAGCACACACAACTTGAGACACATGTGGGTACCAAGCCACAACGGGATCAGGTAACACAAAAGCAAATGAGCTTGCAAAGAATGACACAAGCCTGCACTCAACCAAAGTACTACGGGATATTGGTATTCCATTTGCCTCGTGCAAGGAGACCATTACGGCTATGGCAACTTTGAACCTAGCGGAACAAAGGTGGAGGGGTGAAGACACCTGCAAGGTAACAGGCAAGTATGGCCTTACCAAAACAAGAAAAGAAGCACCAACATCGTCTCTCTAAGAAAAACAATATCAAACTAGCAGTGGAAATCATCACAGGACACTGTCCCATTGGCAAACACGCGGAGAGACTGGGTATAGCAAAGCAGGACTACTGCAGAGGCTGCCTGGACGAGGAGGAAGAAGAGAGTTTTCAGTATTACTTATGCCAATGCTCCTCTCTGTCCGCAACACAATTGCTCTTCTTAGGCCAACCTTTCTTTAATGGTCTCTCTGACCTCGCATCACTAGATGAGCAGACTCTCATAAGGTTCATTCACGGCTCAAAATGGTTTAACAAAATCCCCTGAGGAGGGTTGTACTTTTAAGTACTGTGGTAACACAACGGGCCCATCTAAGGCCTATGTGAGCGTTAGCTGCCACTTAAACCTAACCTAACCTAACCTAGATATCAGATTTGCTCTAAACCTTGTTGAAAGCAATCAAAATTATATTTGTAGTAATAGTATTTTGTCCAATATAAATAGAAATTATTTTTTATAGTACACAGAGTAATAAAATATTAGTTTTGATAAAACATTTTGTTTGTGGCAAGTTCTGAATTTTAGATTCTAGATTTAAAAAGTAAACCAAAGTTCACTGCACGTAGGCTTCATTAAATTCTTTGTGTCTTCTCCAGTGATAATATTTCTTTATTGTCCTAGCATTTAACCACCTTAAGTGACAATGGTCGAGAAAATCACTCTTATATTGGCCAAACCAGCAACTTTTCAACATGGACTATATATTGTATAAAAAAGTCGGGCATGTACATAACTCGTGGTTAATTGTCTTGTCATCCATTTCACATTTTCTACACGTTGAACTGTCTCTAATACCAATTGTGTGCATATGTTTTTTTAGTTGGTTATTAAAGTTTTTGAGTGGTAAAACGGTATAGCGTTTAGGTTCACGTGTCATGAAGGTTGATTTTTTACGAGTCAGCCCGTCCCTTTTAATGTTACCTACTTTGTTGGAATAATAATAATAATAATAATAATAATAATAATACTTTATTATACGGCAAATCGCCTTTAAATACAAAAATATAAACAATAGGAAAAATATATAGTGTACATCTTATTCTAATACAAACAATTAAAAATATAAAACTAAATTAATCTTTTGAGAGTTACATTTAAACATATTATGAGCTTGAAACAAATTAAAATTAATATCATTTTGTAGAATATTACATTCTCGCATTAAACGGGATACAGGGTTAAAATATCCATAATTAGTTTTATGCTGTTTGCATCTGAAAATAGAAGTGTGGCGCGTGTATCGTTGTTGACCTAAATTGAAGTTGATTCTGCACAGTAGATCTGAGCAGTCTATAAATCCATTTATAAGTTTTTGAGCAAAATTTAGGTCTGCAATAATCCTTCGGTGATGCAATAATTGTAAACTGTGCAAGTTAATAATTGCTGCATTATTAACATTGTTGTTGTTGTTCTGGAATCCTACTTTATACGAAAATATTTTCAAAAATTTTTGTTGAATTTTTTCAATTTTAGATACATTTCCACTCTGGTGAGGTGACCAAATTACTGAATTATATTCTAATATTGATCGTACTAACGATCTGTACATAGTTAAAGATGCTGCTGCACTTAATTCATTTGAAGTTCTTGATACAAAACCTAATAACTTTCTTGCCTTTGAACAAATGTTATCAATATGCAAATTAAAGTTTAGCTTTGCATCAAAAATAACACCTAAATCTGCTATTTTATCGACAGCAGTTAAAGGCGCATTGTTAATGCAATAAACATATTGAATGTTATTGTTTAATCTGCTGAAGGTAATTGAATAACATTTAGTCTGATTTAAAAACAAGTTGTTTTTTTTACACCAAATGCCAATATTGTCTAGGTCAATTTGAATATCATGGCAATCTGATATTGATTTAACATTTTTAAATTTTTTTAAATCATCAGCATACAATAGACAATTACAGTTAACAATTACATCGCACAAATCATTTATAAATAACAGAAATAAAACTGGTCCACAATGTGATCCTTGCGGTACACCTGACGATACATTAACTATTCTTGATAAATGGTTATTAATTTTGACGCATTGAGTCCTGCCAGTTAAAAAACTACTCAACCAATTCACCACTTGTTCATGAAATCCCATTGCTACTAGTTTTGCAATCAACGTACCATGGTCAACTCGATCGAACGCTTTTGCAAAGTCCGTATAAATTGCATCAACTTGCATTCTCTGTTCAAACGCGTTAATAATTATTGATTGATAACACATAAGATTCGTAGCTGTTGATCTTCCTTTTAAAAAACCATGCTGATAGTTTGTAATTGCGTGTTTACTCATCCATTTTAACTGCTCAGCTATCAATGCATCAAACAATTTGGGAATGGCTGATTGATTACATATTCCTCTGTAATTACTAATTTCATTTCTGCTACCTGATTTAAAAATTGGTACTATATAGCTTTGTTTCCAAAAGTTGGGAAATATACCAGTATTAACTGACATAGTAAATAAATAACATAAAGGTTTAGCTAAAGTGCATACACAGTTTTTTAAAAACAAAGTGGGAATGCCATCAGGGCCACATATCACAGATTCTTTTAAATTAGAAATACCATTAAAAACATTATCAACATTTATCAAGAACTTAGAGTTATTTACATCACATTTAAAATCATAATTCGGGACTGAACCAATATCACTTACATATACCGACGAAAAAAAATCGGCAAATAAATTAACACTGTCTTGTTCGCTATCACAGGATTTATCACAGAATCGTAGTAGTTTCGGGTATCCATCAGTTTTTCTTTTTTCATTTATAAACTTCCAAAACAATTTTGGATCAACGCAGATGTTGTTATTAGCACGTTGAACAAAGTTCGAATATAAAGACTTTCCAATGGATTTGCACCTATCACGTAAGTATTTAAACTGATCGTAATCACGTTGATAACCTGAATTTTTGTACGTTGAATGAGCAATTTTCTTGGCTTTAACAAGATTAATAAGTTCACCATTAAACCACTTAGGGTATGTAGACGTTTTAAACAATATTACAGGTACAAATAGATTCAAAGCTTCAAATAACACATTGTAAAATTTATCAACCAATTCATTAATGTTGACGTTATAATTATAGTTCTTTAAATTCCATTTGATGTTCTGTGTTGCATTTTTTCACAATGATAACACAAGCACTATGGTGAACGCTATTAGCAAATAAGAGGTCATTTGCAGCTTCAACAATGCAAGATTTATTTCTAGTAAAAATTAAATCTAGAAAAATTCCTCGTAAATTTGGAATGTTATTGATCTGTAAAAGATTCAGAATTTCAAAAGATTCGCTTATAGTTAAAGCATTTGCACCAGCTGGTGTTGTTAAATACAGACCCAACTCATCATTTTCCCATTGAGCTTCAGGCAAATTATAATCACCGCAAATCAAATATCTACTATTTGGATATTTGTCAACAATGTTTTCTACAGTTTCACAATGTACATTATATTTTAGGTTATCTGATCTAGGTGGGATGTATATTCCGCCTATGATCAGTGTTTCCCTTCTAAATTTTAACAGCACAAACAGTTGCTCCACACATTGAGGAGTATTTATAATAAGCTCCGAATTGATCTGTTTCTTTATAGCAATTAAAATTCCTCCTCCTTTAGTTTTAACACTCGATTCATTTGACCTGTCATTTCTGAAAATGACATAATTATTAAGATTTATTTCTTCATTATTGATATCTTCTATAAGCCAAGTTTCTACTATTATTATAACATCATATAAACAGACTGATAGACTAACTCTGAGATCTTGTAACTTTGTTCGAATCCCGCCAGCATTTTGATAATACACAGTTAAACTTGATAGTTTTTTGAATTTGGCTTCAATGTCACAATGGTGGGACAATCATTTACATATTTAATAAATATATTCTTATCTCCTTGTTTTTTACGTGTATCTAATTCCTTCTGCAAAGATTTGTAGTGTTTTTGTTGGAAAATAGTCTTATCAGTATTGATTATAACATTTCGGTTAACAATTTTGTGTTTGTTTTTCATTATGTTTTTAACAATATTTGAGTTTAGAAATTCAATTTTTATTGGTCGTGGTTTGTTAGACGATCGACCAACTCTTGATATTTTTTCCGGATTCGGTATGTTATCAATGGATTTTAAAATATTCGTAATTTCCATTCTGTCCTTTTCAATTCGTTCAAACACATTTTGTGATGTTGACTCCTCTACGTTAAAAACCATAACGTTTTTACTTCTTATTTTTCTATCATTAATTTCTTTAATTGTATCTTCATTTGACATTAGGTCGATGCTTTTAAGTTGTTGTATCTCCGCTCTTAACATTTTATTTTCATTCTCCAAAGTATTCACTCTGGAATTTATTGCATCTAATTTACCGGTTATAGTGCTTAAATTTTCTAATATTTGGCTTTGAAATAGAATGAAATAACTTTTAAAAAGATTATCAATAGTAGCTACTGTGCAATCCATATTTTCAAATAAAAGCTATCAGATTTAAATTACACAATTGAAAAAAAATCAACAACTAAATAAATTATTTAAAAAGGTTTGACTGGGACACACACTTCACACCACAGGACCTTTTGTGGTGACTAATTAATTATGACAAACATAAGGTGGGCCTCAGAATGGTTAGTTAGTGGTGCAATATAATATTAAAACAAAAATAGCAATAAAAATAAATTTCTGTTGAGTTAGGATTTGAACCAGCGCTGAAATCGAAAACTTGCTTACGAATCAAGTACTTTACCACTTACACTTACACTTTAATTCATTTATTAAAAAATTCATTAAAATACAACAATAAAATCAGTATATGTACACAAAAATGGTTAAAAAATAAATTCATAACTAAAAAGTTTTCAAAAATTAAAATGGAACAATATAAACCTAGATTAACAATTCTGATAAAACTTATAATACTTATGATCCATTTTCTCACAGATTCATTCTTCTTTCACTCACACAATCATTCATCATTCATTCAGGTTAAAAACATATTAAAAAGTTATTATCGTTAAAAAACATTACATAGACCGCAGAAACGTCGGTATTATGTTTATAAAAATTTTGTTTAAGCTTAAACCTAACTAACCTAACCTATCTATTTACAATAATATATACAAGAACTAACCCAACCTAACTCTACTATGTACAATATATACAAAAACAATAATTTTGACTCTAAAGATCAAAGTTTACAGGGACGGTAAGTATCAACTCAAAAGTGTTGGTTGAAGATAGGTAAGCACTGATAACTGAGCTTATGTTTAATTCTAAAAGGTCTATTGTTAGATCGGATGCTGGTGAGCCCTCGTAGAAAAGAGTTATTTTCTAATTTAAATTTATAAAAATTTTGTGAAATTTCCATTATGTAGTCCGAAATAAGGGGTACATTTGCCTGTTCGTGCAAATCTCTGATTCTGACATACCTGTCTTTGCGAAGTGTCATTCTCAGACTACAGTGGCTGTACATATACAAAATATCACAATACCAACTCATGCATTTAAATAATAATTTGATAATAACACAATTTAAACATACCTCAAGCAAGTAAACAAACTTTAAGGTTATGAAATTTTTCTTAATTAATAACTTTGTTTTATATTTGAACACAGTTGTTGTAGAAGCTGTCAATAATTTATCATAAATAACAGATATTGCATTTATGAATTAACTTCATAATAAGTAATAAAATTGCCAAAATAATACTTAACAGCTATACAAATTATTTTCAATGTACACTATTCACTGACATTACACTATTTTATGGAATGTTTATTAACCCAGAAAAGCTTTATGCTACTTTTACAGACTGCTAAAGTAAAATCACTGTGACATTTAAAATTTTTTATGTAATTTTAAGCTTGTTTATAGCAATTAGAACTGCTGTACTATTTGTTTAAATTAGGACATTATTGCCAGATATTTTGCGGTTTACCATTTTTATAACTTAGGTTATTCCAATCACTTCTGCTTGAAAAATAATTGTGTGCGTATCTAGTGATAAAAATATTTTGAAGTCAAACTTTTGCAAAAATATTCTTGCTTCAGAACCTTTACTGGTTTTTAAGCTAAGCTTTTCTTGTTCACAAGGTTTTTAAAACACAAAAAAAAGTGACATATTATCTGTTTGCGCTTCTAATAAAAGTGTTTTCTGAACAGCTTCCTTCAGAAGAGTACTATGTTTAAAAGACCTCTTTGCAGTGTGCTAAAGACCAACTGCATTCAGATGCAAAGCTGCTATTGTCGCCATTCTCACAACGTAAATGTCAAAATGTTGCTAAGATAATTCAAAATTATTTTGGAACTTTTGAGACTCACCGCAAAGTATTCAGAGCGTACAATTCCATCAGTGCTTTATCTTACAATTGAGTATACTATCTAATTAGCCCTCCCCCTCACATGATAAACTTAAAAATTCTAAAAATGCATATAGACAAACATATATGTTCAAAGATGTAATCACCAGCATGTATACAACGTTTTAGTTATGTTCGCAAATATGTGTTACGGTAACAAATCAAGACACTTGATTCCCAGTCTAAACTTGTTGGGAAAATGTGTAAGATCTATATTAACAAAAGTTAAAGAACCTGTCCCTAAAAGCAGCTAAAACTTGAAGTCTTTATCATGAGTTTTCTGTAACTTTTTTTTGCAAAAAAATCACATTTTAATTACTTTTTGGTCTAACAAACAGCATTTTTTAAACACTTTAATCCAAAATTACTTTTTTAGTTTAAATGTTAGTCTAAAACAGTACTTTTTATTATTTTTTGGTTTAAAAAGCATTTTCTATCAATTTTTTTTGTCAAAAACAACATTTTTTTAACATTTTTTAGTTTAAAATTGTTTTTTGTTTAATTTTTTGGACAAAATCACATTTTTTGTTCTAAAATGCAGTTTTTATTAAGATTTTAATCAAAAACATCATTTTTTTAACACGTTTTAGTCCAAGATTGTATTCTTTGTTTAAATTTTAGTCTTTTTTTTCTGTAACTTTTTTGCACAAAATCACATTTTTTGATTACTTTTTGTACAAAAATGTAGTTTTTATTCAAAACAGCATTTTTTAAACACATTTAGTAAAAGATTGTTTTTTTTAGTTTAATTTTTAGTCTAAACGCAGTCTTCTCTATAAGTTTTGTGTAACTGTTTATGCACAAAATCACAATTATTATCACTTTTCGGTCTAAAAAGTTATTACTTTCTAGTCTAAGAACAAAGTATTACTCAAAAACAGCATTTTCTAAAAACATTTTAGTCCAAAATTGCTTGTTTTGTTTTATTTTTAGTTGAATACAGTATTTTTTATGAGTTTTCTATAACTTCTTTGCACAAAATCACATTTTTTATTTTTATTAAAAAACATTTGTTATTAAGTTTTTAGTCAGAAACTGCATGTTCTGAACACTTTAATCCAAATTTTTGTTTTTTTTTGTTTAATTTATAGTTCAAAACAGTATTTTTTATAAGTTTTCTTATACAAAATCACATTTTTTATTATTTTTTTATTTAGAAAGCATTTTCTCTTAAATTTTTAGTCAAAAACAACGTTTTCTAAACACTTTAGTTCAAAATTGTTTCTTTTGTTTAATTTTTAGTTCAAAACATTATTTCTGATAAGGTTTTTTAACTTTCTAGCACAAAATTACATTATTTTATTAACTTTTGGTCTAAAAAGCATGTTCTAGTAAGTAATTAAGTCAAAAACAACATTTTCTAAACACTTTAGTCCAAAATTGTTTTTTGTTTAATTTTGAGTTCAAAACAATATTTTCTAATGAATTTTTTGTACTTTTATTGTATAAAATTACATTTTTTAATTACTTTTTAGTTTAGAAAGCAATTTTTATTAAATTTGTAGTCAAAAACAACGTTTTCTAAAAAATTAATCCAAAATTGCTTCTTTTATTTAATTTTTTGTTGAGGTTTTTATTATTTTCTTGCACAAAATCACTTTATTTTATTAATTTTTGGTTTAAAAAGCATGTTCTATAAGGTTTTTAGTCAAAAATGTTATTTTCTTCAATCTCTTAAAATTGTTTTGTTTTTGCTTGAAGTTGTACGTCTAAGGTCCCTTACTTTGCCCTGTTACCTTCATATACTCTAATTCTTTGAAATACAGATTACCAAATGTGCTCCTAATGTTCAAAACACACCGCACACACCGCACAATATGTAGCAACGGCCCTGATTTTATGTCTAGTTTTTAGCTACTATATTAGTTCTTTTTATGTAAATATAGGTTTTATGACGGCTGTTTTCCTCACAGTTTGTTTGCATTGCTAAAAAGACATTTTATTTGGATTTTATGTTTAGATAAAGATAAAGATATTTTACATTGCTTGGTTTTTGCACCAATTTTTGAATATGCTTAGGGTCTCTTACATTAAGTTGCTCAAATTTACCGCTTAACAAGATTGTTATGTCATATGCATAACTAACTGTAGAGAAATCATGATTGGTGTGTATAATAACCTTAAGTACGACTTTTCTGATTGTCGAATTCTTTACGGTAATTATTACGACTTTTTTCTCCAACATAGTTTTTATGTGGAGTTTACACTATGTGTTGCAAGAACAGTTTTTATTTTTGTAAAAGTGGTTTTATTAAAAGTGTCTTTAATGTCTATAAATATCTATGGTAAACATTTTGTCTCTTAGCGATTTTTGTATTCGATCCATTACAAGAAATTGGTTCGGGTGTATCTTTTTAGTAATAAAACCTGTTTCCCAAATCAATCTTTTGCTCTAATGTCTTAGGAGAGAAGACGTGAGGTTGATTGGTCAATAAGATTTTACAAAAGTGCAATTGTTACGCCTTGGTTTTGGCATGAGTACAGTTGTTACTTTCTTTCATGCTATAAGTATGTATCGAAAAGCAATGTATGCCCTATAAATTCTTGCTAAGTGAGTTAAGATAATATCTTTGCTCTATTGTAGAAAAACAAAAAAAATTTCCGGCGTTTTGTATAAAACAGGTTTTTAATTGTCCATGCTATATATACACTCAGATGCAAAAAACCGGGTCATTAGGTAATGTTTTGCATAAAACCCTTTTTTAAAAGCATTTTAGTCCTTTTCTGACAAATTAAGGTTGCAACATCAGACTTAAGCCGGGGCGATACAGCTTGGGAAATAGGTTTTTAGATGTATCTGCTTTGCTTTCAATAATTGGCTGTGTGCGTGGCCGATTTGTTTTAGGCAATCCAGTTGCTGTTGTAGTTTTTTTATTTTTAACATTGCAGCAGTTAAGATCTTTTCAACATCCTTACAAAAAGTTTTTGGTTGACGTTAAAGTATACGTCTTTTATAATCTTTTTGGGCATTTTTGTTTAACACTCAGCCTGATTAATTTTTGTAGGCTAAAAATTACTTTACTTCAGTAAGGCGTTAATATCATAGGTAATTATAAGAATTGCTCTTGTGTGTAACAGCTTACTAAAAGTGAAAAGTGTTTTTCCGGGGGTAGATAAAGTATTATCCAGTTTTCAGGTTAAAAAAAAAACATTATCAACTTGGCTTAGAATCTTCTTAAAGACTCAGAAAGTGTCGAATTCAGCCTCACAGGCGCCTACCGACTAAACCCTTTCTAAATGAATGCTTGAAGTTTGTCACATCTTGGTGGCATAGATTTTTTCATCTAACATCTAACTTATAACTTCATTGCAGGATTGATATTACATAATGCACGCCTTATAAGCGTAACATGGAATTTGTGGTAAACTTGTACTTATATCTGAGATTCAAACTATTGAGCACTTGTGTGATATGTTAAGCTATTTAAGCTAAAAGCGTTGCTGAAGATGCAAGCATCTTTATAAAATCTTTGTCGCTTGCTTGGAAAAAGCTGAGCTTATTTTATTGTTGAATTGCGTTTGGCGCTGATTTTGTTGCTTGAGCATAGGATTGCTCCTTGCGTGCATTAGGTGTGCTTTTGGAAGAAACGCAAATCTGCTATTGAGAAGCAGGTGCCTTACCGTGAGTCTAGTAGTTGCAGCTAGCCTTTAGTTTGTAATAAACTGGGCAATTTTGTAACTAACAAAGTGCGGCCTACTGCACGCACCGTATGCAACTACATAGCCAAGCTCTTTAGTTAGATTGCACGTAGAGCTTGAATGAGCTCCCGCACATTTGACGCACGCATTTGTTGCATTGTACTGAAATGCCGTAAAACTATAACGTTGGAAACGGTGGCACTTTCTTATATCAGCAGTCTTTTGCTTATTGTTGACGGCAACGCGAAGCCCACACATCTCGGTGAAAGACAGGATTCCTCAATTTTTTACTTTCTGAAGAAGCTGCACGTACAGCATTGGGAAGGTTTTTATGTTCTTTCCTATGTGAATAGTGGAAGTTGGCGGATACTGTAAAACACGTTCACTGTGCGTTCGATAATTATGTTCAAATGTTTAAGAGTTGTCATTAGCATTAAATATTAGATTTATTCCAAATCGTAATAAACGAAAAGCAGCGTAAGCCAGCTCCATCTGTGGGAGCTTGCGGGTTAGAACCTAGTGAGCTAGTTGCACCAGAGTTAGTCGACAGAGTTTTAAGAGCTGGCCAGGTCAAAGACTCTTTGGTCTTGCTGGCTGATTGCTCTGGTAGCGCTTGCTGCTTTTCTTAGTTTCTTTGCCTTTTTCTTTTGCATAATCAGGACATATTCCTCTTTTAAAAGCAGTACTTTGAACCGGTTACCATTGTTGCTGTCCGACCTCCATGTTCTCCTCCTCTTCGGAAAAGGCGTTGTCAAACTTGTCAAACTCAATTTTTTTTGCCGGCAGGTTTCTTGAGAAAAACCTTGGACGGGATTACCTTTTGCTTATCTATCAGAATAAAACTCTGTCAGTTGCAGCGGATGGTTTTAAAGCTGCGTCTTTGTTGATGGGCAAGGCCGTTTCCATCTGTGCTCCCTCTAGATGGTTGGCTTCTTGCTGCTCAACTTTTTTTCATAATCTCTGAATTGACTAACGACTATGGTGTAGGTTTTGGCGTTAGCTATTCTGCAAGAAATTTTGAATTAGTTCATTAATTTCTTAATTAACTAACTCAGGTAAACTATGTCGAGATGGTTTGGATTAATAAATTTTGGAATTGTTTCAGACGGGTGTAGTTTTCTTGATGCATCTCGGTGAATGGCCTGGTTATTAATGGTTTTATCCAATAGATAAGACAGGCTGATAACTGCTCACTGAAGATGCAATGACGCAACCTCCTTTTAGTTTGGATATCCTTCTTTATCGTAGGGAAATCTTAGTTTTTCTTTTATGTTAACAATTGCTGGCCTATGATATAAGGTATCTGCCTTGCCGGAAAAGAGGTTTGTTTGCTTTTTAGCTGCCATACTCGCTTTTTTTGTCCTTTTGCCTCAGCCCCGCAGATCTTGGTCTGTGAGGTGTGGTTCAAAAACAATATAGTTTTGGACGTCAATGAGGTAGCGCACTTACCAAATTTGTAGTTTATAGGGTATCTAGAGATTTACCCGATTTGTTCTCCATAGTTAAGAAGTTAAAATGTATTTCTCTGGCTCTTCACTCGCTATACAGTCCGCAAATGGTGGCAAGTTTTGATTAGCTATTGCCCTTTCTTTATGGTGGCAAGTTTTTTGGTATAGTGATAGCACAAGTTTTTTTCATATTATCGATACAATAAGTGGCCAGTGTTATAACCTTTTTATACATACAATTAACTATATTACTTTTAGATCTACAAATCAAGTTTAAAAAAATTGCTCTAACCGTTGGTGAACAAACGTTTTTAAAAGATGCGTCAAATGCATTGTTTTGGTTTATGCCATTTACAAAGATTTAAAGGCAATAGAGTTTTAAGCTGTTGGCAAATGTCTTAAATTTTTTTTCAATTTGCAATTTATTTTTTGACTAGTTGCATCTGATCAGTGTCAACAACCAGATCTATTTAGTCAACCAATTGGGTAATAAGCATTTTTCATTTCTGTTAGCCAAAACTCAAAAATACATTAAACAAATAGTCTATTCTTTACTCTTGGTTGTTTTTTCCTATTATATTTTAGAGCTTATTTTGTTGTACAGTCAAATAGATACTATTTGGTAATTAATTTATTTTATTTGCTTAAGTATTCCGTCAATTATTTGATAGTGCCTATCTTGTAGACATTATTTACGATTGAGTTTATTCGTATGTTTCAGGTTTGATTTTTTTTGGGTACATTGTTGACTTTTAAATATGTGTGGGAATTTAAGGTTTTAACTTTTAATTATATTAAAACTGCAAACTATTAAGTTTGGTGATTTTATTTAATAACACAGAACAAATTGTTTAATATCAACATAAATATGTTATTAAAGTGCATAAATTCTGATGTAATCAACTTGCAAAGCTGAGTTATCTTTCCAAGTTGGTAACCAATTTGAACGACCATTCCAGAAATCAGTCATTGCCTTTCTCTATAAAATTATATATTTAAAAAATATTATTTAAAAATAAATTAATATTTTACCTGTGGTGATGAATTACTCCATGGCTTTCCGTTTGGATTATTAGCATTATCTGGGAAATAACCATTTGTACCACCTATAGCCACATTAATTATTAAATTAAATTCTTGATCAAAAGGCGCCATTTTAGATCCTCCTTTCCAAGGATTATTCAAACCAGTTTTTGCAAATTGTCCTAATTCCCAGAAACCACCACCTGGTGGATATACAATACCAATTTGTTGACCATCAACTAAAAATTTAATGTATTCCGGCGTCCATTCAGCTTCGTATTCATGAAAATCATTATTATAACCAGCGGCGTTATTCTTTTCCCAATGAGTTTTCATAAATCCGTTATTTTGAGGATTGGGACCCCAATGTAATGTAGAACCCATCTGTTGTGTACCAATATTCTTACCATCGCTTTTTAATTCACGATTACCTCTACTTTCAACTATATCAATTTCACCAGAAGTTGGCCAACCGCCATATTTACTATATCGAGGCATCATCCATATTGCTGATAAATTAATAATATTAACAATAATAAAATTTAAATTTAAGTTGATTAGTTACCTGGCCAAAGCCAATCTCCAGTTGGCATTTTTGCTCTAACTTTAATTTGTCCATATTTAAATGAAAAAGAATTTATTGATGTTAATCTTGCACTTTTAATAGGATTTAATGTGCTATTAGGAGCTCCGGTGCGTACACATCCATCACCACTACCTGTACAACTACATTAGACATAATAGGTCTGTTCCAACATACGATTTGGACAGTTTGCAAACCGTTCAAACTATGCACACAAATAAATTACTGTGTATAAAAGATTGCCTAAGGTTGACAAATATTTGTTTGTGTGCACAGTTTGAACGGTTTGCAAACCGTCCAAATCGTATGTTGGAACAGACCTATAATATTAGAAATTAAGCATTAATTTGCAATTTTATTTATTTAACATTATAGAAAATGTTACGGAATTTATCAATGCAATACTTATTTTTGGTTATTGCATCATTATTACATTTTGATTTACATGTAGATTTATAAATAATAAATTATTAAAAAAACTTACTAATCAATATATTTTCCACTATTTAAATTCAATGTCTTTGAAGTTAGAGCCGATTCTCCTATATCATCTGCAGTTAATGTTGGTTTAATGTACAAAATTCCATTCTTAACATAGCTATTTGACCTGTTATTGGTATACCATTGAAATTCTCCGTTCTATTAATTTACAATTAGTCATTATCATAATTTGTTTTAACTATTACATTTTATTTTTACTTACTCCTCCACCTGCCAAATTGTTCTCATGACTCCAAAATCCTAAATCAAAAGAATCAAATTCGTCGCTGTAAACTAATTTACCTTTGCATATATGGTTGTCGCCATTTACAGCTGTTTTAGATATTTCGCATTGTGCTCTCACCAATGTGTAGAGCAATAACTTTGTTAAACATATTAAAAACATTATTGAAAAATATATGCAAGAAAACACAAATTTTGTCTTTATATAGGTTTATTGCTTATCATTACATACAAATTTATATATGCATGGCATTCTAAATGATTCTATTATCGCAATTATTTTTACTGCGAATAGTGAAATTTTCATTAGAAAACAATATAATGTTTATATTACTAACATAAGTAAAATAGTTTTGGTCTCTCTTTGTTATCAATATAATAAATATATGATTATCTGTATGCATTTTTCAGTGAAATGTATAACAACTTAATATTCTGAGAATTTAAATTTAATTTGTTTAAATATTGTATTGGTAGAACATTTGTTGTTTGTTTGTTTAAGTTCCAATTAACTACATTTAAATTTTTGATCATACTTAGAGTTCAATTTTATTTTATTTTCTTTTGAAATAGAATTATTTAAATCTTTCATTGAATTAACTTGTTTTTTATTTTTACAACATTTAGCATTTATGATTATATTTGAAATGCTGGATGGTAATAATGTCACTACTGAATATAAGTATACATTTATTTTACTCATACAATTTACATCAAGGTTAAGGTCATACATTACAATGACTATCTCACTCACTCTCTAGTGTTGCCAACCACCTTCATCCTTCTTTTCAACTTTTTTTATAGAGATAAGATCTTCTTTGGCTTTAGTGTTTTTTTGCTGTCTCAGACCGGTTCGCTTCTTGAACATCCAATTGATTGCTGTTCCATCTCTTCTTTTCTTTGCTTTTGATTTTTTTTGTATGTCGGAGAAATTTCTTGTTTCTTTTTACAATCTTTTTGTCTGTTTCTACTAGATATGACCTTGGTTCTTTAGTTTGCTTCTGTATTCTGCTTTCCTTCTGCAGATCATTGACCCAAAATCTTTGGACTGATTCCAACTTGGGAAGGTTTTTTACCCTGTGGTTTTGGTCATAATATGTTTTTTAATTTGCCCTTTCCAGCATTTCTTTCTTGATTCTCCTATGATCCGGTGTGAGTGTAGTTCCACGTATGTACTTGTTATTGGAAATATGTCCCTTAACCTTTTCCCCATTAACAGCTAAAACGCTGAGATAGTGATGATCCGCATTTCAAGGAGGTGTTCCTGTAGATCAACAATTCTAAATATAGATCTTCATTTTTGTTTAGGATGTTTTTTATTATCTGCACTTTTTTTTCAATTAATCCATAGGATTGCGCGTAGTATGGGCTGCTTGTTATTTGTTTAAAATAGTATTTTTTCTTAAATTTATTAAATTCGGCAGAGACATTATCAAAAAGTAGCTCCTGAGGGATTCCATGCCTCAAAAATGTCTCTTTTATTTTTTGGAAAAATTTTTCACTGGTTATGCTTTCTATTGTGTATCTCCATGTACTTTGAATATGCATCTTAGATGACTAAACACCGTTCCCCCTTGTATTCCACCTGCAATCTCCCACGGGTACTTTGGAATCTCTTTTGGCTTCAATAGTTTCGTTTCTTCATCTTTAAATATTACACATTTCTCACATTGCTTTATTTTAGGTTTTACCTGCCTTTCTATTCCTGGCCACCATATTGTTTCTCTTGCTATGTCCTGGCATTTTTTTAGGCCCAAATAGCCCTAGTGTATTTACTCCAAATATGTTTTCCTCCAGTCTTTGGAAAAAATTATTCTTCTGTTGTATGTGACCATATCGTCGGTTATTCCAATCTCCTGCCTGTGCTTGTAGTATACGCCTATTTCTTCTAAAAATTTCTTCTTCTACGACCATCCCTTTGTCATAATTCTTTAGATTATCCATAGAGTTTTCTCCTTCTCCTGCATTCTCTTTTATCTGGGTCCAAGTCATATTCAAAATAAGTTTACTCCTCACCTCTAGGACATCTTTATTCTCTCTTCTTTTTTCCATGAGGTTTCTCAATAGTGTATCTAGGATGTGAAATTTTGATCCACTTATATACTCTATCTTGTATTCAAACGTTATTAATCTCATTCTACATTGCTTTAACCTTAGATTTAGTTTATGGAATCCCTTTGTTTTCAGTATTACCAGTAATGGCTTATGGTTTGTTCTTAGTACAATCTTTTTACTTACTATGTATTGCTCAAATATTTTACATGCGCAAGGCATTCCTTTTTGATTTGCGCGTATATCATTTCTGTGTCGCTTAGTGACTTTAAAACATAGCATTCTGGTTTCCATTGTCCGTTCTCCTATTTCTGTTCCAAGACTCCTCCTATTCCGTAGCTACTCGCGTCTGCTAATATTCTAGTTTCCTTTCCTATTTTGTATGGTGCTAATATTGGTGCTTCTGCTAAAATTGCTTTTAATTTTGTGAAACACTCACCTTGGGGCTGTTGTCATGTAAATATTTCATCTTTCCTCAATAGCTGCCTTATTATTTTCGTCTTCTCAGATACATTATCGATGAACTTGGATAAACAGTTTATGCTTAGCAATCTTTGGAGTTCTTTTATATTCTTTGGCTTAGCAAATTCTGTAATGGTCTTTATTCTATCGATATCTGTTGCTATTTAATTTTCCCCTATTACGTATCCTAGAAATTTGATTTCCTTCAGTTTAAATTTGCATTTCTGTTTATTAAGTGTTATTTCTTTATCTTTAAGTTTTTCTAGCAGTACCCTTAAATGTTGTTCATGTTCCATTTCGTTCTTCCCAAATACAATTACGTCATCAATGTGTACTTTTACTCTTTTCAGAAATTATTTCTGACATAGTTCTCTTGCTCTTGCAAAAAAGTCTTGGAAAAGTCTTCTATAAGCATATCTTCCAAAAGATGTGATAAAGCATGTGTACTTCTTTAGCTCCGGGTTTAGTTCAAATTGATAGAATCCGTCTTTGACGTCCAGCTTGGAGAATATTTTTGTTCCTTGAAGATGCAACAGTGTTTCATCCACTGATGGTAGTTGTAGTCATTCTCGTATTATGTATTTGTTTATTTCGGTGAAGTCTGTACAGATTCTAATTTTATCCTTCTGTCTTTTTTTCTTCATTGTGACCACTAGTGAAGCGCAAAAATCTGTTGTTTCAGTTATTTTTTTAATAACTCTTTTTTTCAACTAGGTCCTTTAACACGGCTTTCATTTTTTCCATTAAGGCAAAGGATATTCTTCTTGGATTACTAATTGTAAAAGGTTTTGCCCCTTTTCGGATATTAATTTTGTACTGTACTTCTTTTATTCTTCCTAGTTCTTGAAAAACTTTTAGATATTCTTTTAAGATGTGTTTCTTGTATGTCTCTTCATGTATTTGTTGAATCTCTGCTTCTTTTAAAATTCCTCTAACTTGAATGTTTCCTCCATTCTTTTAAAAATCTATCAATCCGAGATTTACCATTTCTGAGGGGTTCCAACAGATTTTTCTTGGGTTTTTATTACATATTTTTATAGTTTTTTGTAAATTTAGATTTGGTTTCTTTAATAATCATTTTTTAGTGTTCTGACTTGAATCCTTTTTAGTATTTGATTTTTGATTAAACTTTCTTTTAAATTTCCAAATCCTACCGACTGCGCCATGTCATGATTATTGTTTTAATTAAATAATATTAGTTTTTTTTTATTAAAGAAGTTTATTACATTTATTGTTTTAATATGTAAAAGAAATTGGAAATTCTAAAACAAGCAAAGGATAAATACCCAAAACTAATTAAGAAAAAAGAAGAAACAAATTTATTTATAAAGATAGCTGGGACGCGTACACTAATAAAGATAATATTATGCGTTCCAATACTACTGCAAACAACAACAGATAGATAACATAAGTCACAAATAAAAGCTATAGTGACTAGCAAGGTAGGATTAACATACGCAGATCCATTAAAACAGGCAAAAATACATATAAAAAAACAATCTTGTAATAATCAAGAAAATAAACCCAAACACAAACAGAGAGAAACTGCTTGAAGAACTTATTAGTAGAGATATCAACAAAGAGAACACGATTACATTTATAAGAAAAGAGTACAAGGGTATATAAACGGCTAAAATCAGACAAAACAGGAAACAGCGGGAAAACTAATAAGAGATGGGAGCATAAATATTGGGCTCATGAGATGCAGAACAAGAAGTTTAACAGCTAAAAAGAATAAATGTTATAAATATTGGATGAAAGGTCACATAGCGGCTGACTGCAAAAAAGAAAACAGGTCGTTACTATGCATAAAATGCAAAGAAAAGAAAACTCAGATTGTCAACTGCAGTAATACGAAATAATGTATAATTTGTAAAGTAAAAGGACACAGAACAGGAGAAAGAAGATGTCATGATGTCAAAAATAATATAAGAAAACCAAAAAAAAAAAAGAAGAAAACAAGAATATAGATAATTGAAGACAACACGAAGACAAGGTCACAAACAAAAATGTTCAAAATCATTCAAACAAATATAGGCAAAAGAAAAAAGGCGCACACACAACTTACTAGTGGCAACACCGGTAAGAAGGAAAATAGACATAATGATAGTGAGTAAACCAAATAAAAACAAATTAAATGAGAAGAGAATAAAAGTACTTAGACGCAGCTATCTTAGCAAGAGGTGAGTGTAAAAGTAAGTGTAGAGGTAAGTGTAGAGATAAGGCAAAAATATGGGAAACACCAAAAGAGGAAATAGTGTGGACCGGTATAGAAGGTATGATAGTATACAGCTGTTACTTCAGTCTAATCTGCTGAATAAAATTCAAACAAATTGTGATAGGAGACAAATTCAACGCAAAATTGCCAAGATTAAAAGGGGCAAAGTGCAACAGGAAAAATTCTTGAAAAGATAATAGCAGCTGTAAATTTTACAATACACAACTAAAGAGATAAAACAACTTTTGTAAGAATAATATTTAAATCAAATATTAACATTACTATAGCAACGTGGAAAACGGCTAGAGAAGTAGGGGTATATACATACAATACAGTACAAACGGAAAAGAAAAAAAGAAGATAAAAGAGAAGGAAGATAGAACATTAAAAATATAAACAAAAGAAGGGTAAAGAGAGCTATAAAAACAGAAGAGGTGACAAAAAACAAGAACAAAAGAAAACAATTCAAAAAACACTCAAAAAAGTTAAGAAAGACAGCAAAAGAATCAATTCCCAAGTACAGAAAAGGAGGAAAAGAAGACCGTATTGATAATGCAAAGTGATGAAGAAAATTAAAAAAACAATAGAAGAATCAATTTCTAAGTCCAGAAAAGGAGGAACAAAAGGATCGTACTAATGGTGCAAAGAGATAAACAAATTAGGAAGAAAGCAATACAAACAGCAAAAAATATCAAAACACAGAAAAGAAGGGAAGAAGATTCTGTCAAAGCTGAAAAAGAACTAAAAAAGAACAGAAAAACTCTAAAAGAAGAAAACAAAGATAATAAGAAAAGATGCTGAAATACTAGGACCGGGCAAGATAACAACGGAAGTAGTAAAAAAAGCGTTAGAAAGAAATGAAATAGAAATAACATAAATAATAAACAAATGTCTGAAGGACGGAACATTGACTTATTCAAGAATACGCAGCATGCTTTTAGAAAAGGCAAAAATAAAGACGCTGCTCTGTTTGAATACTTGCAAACTATAATATCTGCTTTGGACACTGAGCATGTAGTTTGTAGAGTTATATTGACCTTTCTAGAGCTTTTGATACAATTAATTTTTCAATATTGTTATCAAAGCTTTATAACTACAGTATTCAAGGAATAGTGTACAAGTGGATGAAATCTTACCTAAATAGCAGGTTTCAATTAGTAAAGCTAACAACTAAAAAAGTACTTACGGTATCTGCACCTCTTGAAGTTGAAATGGAAATTCCGCAGGGTAGTATATTAGGCCCGCTTATTTTTATAATATTTTTGAATGACATATATAAATCTGTTGATGTAGATTGTCGCTTAATTAGCTATGCAGATGATACAAATTCATACTAGTTGGAAAAACGCATATGGAATTTTTAGGTATCATATTAGATAAAACTTTAAATTATAAAGAACATGTTTTAATATTTTAACATACCCAACAGTGTACATATACGAATGCATAAAATTTATTTTAAAACATAAACCATTATTTTCTTTTAACTCCTTATCGGAGACTTATAATACACGACATGAAATAGAATACATAGTAAAAAGCAGTGTGTTATACAATTGCTATCAAAGATGTATATATTTTAAAAATTATATTTATAAAAAAATATACCTTTATATGCTTTAATGCTTTTTATTTCAAGTAGACAGGTTTTGGTGGTTAAACCTACTTCGGTGTAATAAATAATGAGTAAAAAAAATTGTTTCTACACATTATTTATTATACGTCAGAGGCGATATGGCCCTCGATAATTTACATTTGCATTATATTATTGTAAAACATTTTTTAAATTTATTTTCTGTAATTTAGTGCAATTATTGATTTGAAAAAATAATTAATTTGTTTTTAAAAATATAAAGAATCATAATATTACTATAACTAACAAGGTATGATATACCAAATCCTCCAATAAGTCTTAGCTTCGTTGCGAGGAATTTTCTTGGTTTCTCTGGACATGTTCTTCAAGTGCAAAAAAGTCTTGAGGCAGATATAGTGGTTCCTTGTTTCAGGGACTTTCAGATCTAATCTGGGGTTGCTTAGTAAATCGGCTTTGAAGCGGCAATAGGACCGTTCAAGTTACCGCCTGAGTTGTATTCCAAAAACGATATTTGCAATGTCGTTAAGCGTGTGTGGATCACATTGCTGTGTTGGTCGTTGTTTCACAAGTTTTGATCTCTAATTGAAATTTTGTTTAGAATTTCTTCAGCGGAGCTGCTTCCGTAATTTATACTGACTAGTAGTTTGTCTGTCATCCGCTACCTACGCTAAGCCAAGTCATGCTTGTTTGCACGCTGGCAGCTAAAATGGCTACCTCTGGCTGGTGGTCTATCTCAACTTTTTTTTTTGTAAAGAAATTCTTCTAAAGACCGTCTGACTCACCTTCTGAAGAAGAGTGCTTACAGACTAAACTTCCCCTAGATCATGTCTGGAAGTTTGAGACCGTAACTAAACTAATGATTGATTAAGACGCCCTATAGGCTGTGGAGTAATTCACTTAGAAATTGATGATATGATCGGTCTCTTATAAGAGTATTTATCTTTCTCTGGTTTGGCAAGTAGACCTTTGTACCAGACCTTGTCAAAGAGTTTTTCAACGTCAATAAAAACCACCTTTTTTCTCAGTTTGAAACTTTTGACAATGTGATCAGTCGCTCATCTTATTTAGTAGACTATAAAGTAGTCTTGTTAAAACCCATATTGATAAGCAGAAGAAAATTGTTGGATTTTCTGTGGTTCTGGATTATGTTCAAGGTCATTTTCTAAGTTTTAAAATGATTATTACGTGAGAACATTTTCAAGCTTTTGAAGAAAGAAGTGCTATAGCAAAAAAAATTTGACTTCTTTGTTTGAAATTCTGTCAGGACCAGGAGCAGATCGAATTTTCAGTTTTGAGATAATGTTTCTGATTTGAGAAGGTTGAACGTTATGTAACGTGTCGTCGTCAGTGTTCTTTAAGAAATCATTGACTTCTTTCCACGTGCTTTGGATCAGAGTCCTCTGTCATTGAGCTTTAGGCTGTGTCAGCAAATGACTGCAGCAACTAGTAAAAAATCTTTCTTTTGTAGAAGTTGATTGGCATTTTTTACTATTGTAAAATGAATTTAAAAATGTAATAATTTTTTTAGTATTATTTATGTTTTTTGACACTTTAGAAGACGGAGGCAACATATTTAAAATTTGCAGGAGAGTGCTGTAATAGATAGCTCCGCCCCTAACTTATCACGTTTTTTTTTTTTAATTTGAGAGCACTGATTGGACTTATTTCTATAATGTGTAAAAGTTTTATTTAATTATATTAAGGCGTTTTTTTGAGTTTGGTTCTATGAACCCTTATAACAACGCAATTATTCTCGCTCCTTAAAAAAAGAGCTGAAAAGACTAATAGCTAAATTCAAACAAAACTATTTGCAAAAACTTAAATGAGTTTTGGATACGACATAGCAACCAGGTTTACCAAACGTTCAAACTCAATTGCCCAGAAACTGTTTCCAAAACGCACCACGATAAAAGAGGAAACAAAAAGACAGAGTTTATCTAGAAGCTTTTAAAATCTTTATAGACAAGTTTATTGAAGTTTATTATTTAGTAGATTTATAAATTTTTAAGAAACTCCAGCCCACTAGAAAATTTGTATTGACTTATAATAAAATTTAAAAAAAAGCGTTTAAAAGACCATTATGTTTGTTAAACCTTATGTGTAAATTGAACAAGTCAGTGATCAAAACCAGAATTAAAGCAAAATTAGAGTATATTCAAGTACCAACTTGGTTTAAAAAAAAAAACAAATAAAAATCAAGCAAAACTTAGTGGTTTAGAGCCCTCTCATTTACATCAACAACGTATTTAACTGTGCCAACTAAAACTTAATCTTAAATGTCATAAACAAAAAAAAATCCATATATCTAATCTTGTCAGCAGCTATCTAAAGAATAGAAAAAATATAGTCTTTTAAAAAAAACCTATAAAAGATTTTTAGAGTTCTGCAATACTCAGTTCTAAGTTTCATATTACGGAACATTCTATAAAATAACATTTTAGACCTGGTGTTAGTTGAAGGAGCTAGGGCGTTGCGTATGCAGACAATCTTGTAATATGCGCAAAAAATATAGATAAATAGATAGATAGATTTAAGACTTTAAACTAAAAATAGCAGAAAGAAAACATGAAGTAATTATGCTAAAAAATATCAGAAATAGAATAAATGATAAATGTCACATCAACAAAACATTAATAAGAATGTCCAAACAAATTAAATATTTGAAAATAGTGCTGGACAACCAACCATTTGGGCAACACCTTAAAAAAATTATAAAAAGTCAATAATAACACCGGCATGCCCATAAAAAGTGTGCTGCTAGTGAGAAAAACGTTATATTTTGTACAAAAAGTACCAAAATATACTTTAAAAAAACCAGAAAACATTACTTTTACAAGTAAAATAATACAGATAGTCACAAGTGCAATACCAAAAAGTATTACGGGCAAGAACCAAAAGTTTTTATACTATCCAGGCTTAAGACACCTTTCAAAAAAAGACCAAAATCAAGTAATAATCCATAAAATTATGGTAAAAATTGTAGGACAAAAATAAATATACTGCAGATAACAAACGTAGACGTAGTTTCTTACTTCTGAGTGTGGCTGAAAGTTTGACATTATTTTAATTTTCTTTTTTCTTTTTTAGGTAAATAAAAGTTGATGCCTCTTTAGCAAGCAGCGGCTACCGTAGTAACAGGTTGGTTAAAAGCAGCGGGATGCTGCGTATTTATTTCCTTCAAAAAAAACTTTGTTCAATAATTCATTTAATTGCTTTTGGGTAATTTTGCTTAAATTTTGTACACATGATTGAGGTACCAAAAAAAAAAACATGACAATTCCTAAAATTTTTGATCTCTAGATGCAATACAGTGTAAATGGCGGCCATTTTAATTTTTTAAGAACATTTTGTCTGTTTTTGTGCTGTAAATAAGCAAAAAATAGTCAAAAATTATATTCAAAAAAAGTGCATCTTATAGAAAATTTTTGGTAGAACACAATCCCGCTTTTGAAAATTTTCCGCAAAAAATGGGAAAATTACCATTTTATTGAAAATGATATCTTCAATTCCGATGCACCTGGAGACTTGAAATTTAAATATGATACTCTTGAAACATAGTACTTTTGATTAAAAAAATTAAAAAAAATTAGATTTGCTAAAACACATAATTGCTAAAAATGGGTTACTTTTAAAAGATTCAAGGTTAGAACTGACAATGCCACTACTAGTGATCAGCCAGTATCAAAACGTGGATGAAAGGCTACAGCTTGCACACCATAAAACCAAAATTTCCGTTCTGGCAAGAAAAAACACCTTCAAACAAATGGTAGCAAAAATAAAAAACATCAAAGTGGCAAACCAAAACACAATCAAATACCTGAGACTTGTTATTAAGCAAAATGTAGTTTGGTTTTTATATCAAGGTTATTAATGCTAAACCTAGACGGAGCTAGGTCATATAAAAGAAGAGCTATGTACTTTATATGACTATAACTCCAAATATCTGTACTGTTTACCGCTAAGTATGCGCTAATTGATACGCATAACAAACGCCTATCCAAAATTATGTACAAGGACGATAGTCCCCATCCAAGAAAAATCTCACAGAAAGAAAGAAAACTAAAACAACACCAAAAAGCTCAGCTAGGGACAATTTTTTTAGGAGATAAGAATAGAAATAAAACAAGAAAACAGACCCTTACAATTAGACAAAAATGCTAATACTAAAGAAGGAATCATGGTTTAAAAGAAAACATGGCTAAACAAATTATTTTTTTACTCAGTTTCTCACATAACATGGGTTCTTTGGCTTCTACCTAACAAAAATAACAATAAATAAGAGCAACCGCACTCAAATGAAAAAAAAAAATAGAAGCATACAAGATAGGTTGCAAAAACAAACATACGTAAAAACTTCTGTGTAAAAACAATATTAAGCTGTAAACTGAAAAACAAAACAAAAACTAAAAAAGATCAATAAAATAACTACCGAAATTATTCAAACTAAAATGTAAACAAAATAATGCTACAAGCAGCATCCAACGGCCAATAACAAGCAAGAGAAACAAGGTCAAAATAACAATGAAAAGAGAAGTTGATAAACAAATAAATCCCACATTAAAACGCTTTAAAACTGGAAATGTCTCCTTTTTTGTCAAAAATTTAAACTTGTACATTTGTTACGTTGCGCGTTTAGTGCTGTATCTTAATTTATTTGTTATACATTATAAAATGTTGTAATTTGATATTTAACAAGCATGATTAAACACAATTAAAAAAATGTTTTTAGTAAAAGTTTGTAGTTGAGTTTTTGTATTAATAGCAATATTAGATAACCAAGTTTGCTGTATAATAAGTATAAAAAAATAATTATAAATCAATATCTTTAATCAATACAAATACATTTTTAAAGCGCAAATACTTTAACATAATCAACTATCATTGATGCGTCGTCGTTGTACATATTCCAAGTTGGCATCCAGGTTTCACGACCATTCCAGAATTCAGTCATTGCTCTTCTCTATAAAATATTAAATTATATAAAAAAATATATGTTTTTTAATTAACCGTATTACTTTTGGTGATTCATTACTCCATGGTTTTGGACCATTTCCATTGCTGCAAGTATCTGGAAAGTATCCCATGCCACCGACAGCCACATTTAATATTATATAAAAGTCTGCATCAAAAGGTGCCATTTTGCTTCCAGATGCCCATGGATTTGGTAAACCAGTTTGTTCCATTTCTCCTAATTCCCAGAAACCTCCATTTGGTGGATATATAATACCAAGTTGTTCACGATCAATTGAAAATTTGACGTAATCTGGTGTCTTTTCAATTTCATAGATATGATAATCATTATGGAAACCAGCTGGATTGTTCTTTTCCCAAAAACTGTGCTGTGAGCCCATGTGATCAGAATCAGGTCCCCAATGCAAAGTTGAACCTATCTGTTGTACACCAACAGCTGTATTCCAACATGTTAAATCACGATTTCCACGAGATTCCGCTATATCAATTTCACCAGATTTTGGAAAACCACCGTAGACATTGTCGCGAGGCAACATCCATATTGCTATTAAATAAAAAGTAATTATATTATTTGAATCTTTTAATTAAACTGTTAAAAAGCAATTACCTGGCCAAAGCCAATCTCCTGCTGGCATTTTAGCTCTAATTTCAAGTCTGCCATATGTGAATGCAAACGCCTCAGTCGTTCTCAATTTTGCGCTCTTAATTGGGTTTAAGATTTCTTCAGGAGATCCTGTACGTACACAAGCTTCAGGGTCCCACCATTCTGTACAACTATAATAAAATTATTTAATCAAATTATATTAAAAATATTTTAAATTTATAACTAAATAAAGTAAAAAAATAAAAACTAATATATTAATTAGTACATTTGCACACTTAACTATTAAATTATAAAATAAAACTTACGTATCAAGAAACTCTCCACTATTCAAATCTAAAGTAGCAGAAGTAAGAGCCCATTCTCCCAAATGATCTGAAGTTAATGTTGGCTTAATATACAAATTTCCTTCCCAAACGTAACTGTTTGTCCTGTTATTACTGTACCATTGGAATTCTCCATTCTATTAATTTTTAATTAAGTATCATTATATTTTAATAATTGTTTTTAACATTAATATGTTACTTACTCCTCCACCACCTAATGTGTTTTCATGTGTCCAAACATCTAAATTCAACCAATCAAAATCGTCGTTGAATATCAGTTCACCTCTGCATATAGAATTGTTGCCTTTATAAACTGTTTTAGATATTTCACATTGTTCGGCGCTTGCCACTGTGACCAGCACCGCAGATATAAGTATTAGTAGCATTGTTGAAAGCATACCTGAATAAACACGAACGTTGTCTTTATATAGTTAGTTTGTTGATTATCTATAAATAAATCATTATGTTTACAAGTGAAGTACCCCACTTGTTCCCAATTATTTTTAATACCATTCTTGAATATTATATTAGGTAAAAGATAAGATAAAATAAATGAAGTAACTTTTTTGGTACTTGCAAATTTATTAAACATTAACAAAATTTTAATTTTAATCTTTTTAGGAGCAAAGTCCATGTTAAACTAAAACTCTATTACATAATAAATTATTGTTTTGTTTGTAGCTACGAGACTGGTAAAGCAATCTAATAGTACTTTTACGATTTCATATTTTATGCTTAAAACAATAAGCTTCAGAAAATCAATAAATCATATAAATAATTTTTAGAATAACCCTGGTTTTATGCAGTAACAGATTTAGCATGCTCTGCCTAGACGTTATAAATTTAAAAGCATTATGTTTTTTTATAATTATAAAGTTCAAAAAATATAAATGGTTTATGTAATTTTTAGGTATTAACACAATAATAATAATCAGAGGTGAGTTTCGAGACCCATGGCAACGGAAAAACAGGACTTAGAAACTCAAAAATCAAAATTACAAATTACGAGTTGAATTTGCGATCTAAAAAACTTTACTTTTTGACAGAATATCAATATTGACAAAACGACAGATTAGATGCAGATTATGTGCGTAATTTAACTGTCACTTTTGATAAATAATCAATAATTTTAATCAATAGCAGCATCGTGGCACGTCAATCACAAATTGACAGATTAGATGCATTTTTAAATAATATGAATACTGTCACGCACATTTTTTATCAATTTTTTAAGCTAAGGCCATGTTTACATTATGTGCAGTGGCTTAACTTTAAAAAACTTTAGTATACTTTTTTGCAAATAAAATGCCAATTTAATAATGTTAAAAGTAAATCACAGTTGTAAGTTCTATCATAAAACATATTAAACAAAGCCTATACTCTTTCTTCTATTCTATTTATTCTACTTAATTTCAACACAAAAATATAATTTTTTATCGTAGTTTTATGGTTTAGCCTAGTAAGAGTAGGTTTCTTGTCGACACGATTCCTGGTTTATATGCATGTGATTGCTAACTACTACAACCAAATTTAGCAAGTATCTAACTTATCTACAAAATGTTATTCTAATCTTCCTTCTTCTTTTTTATTGTGCAAAACAGATTTCTGTGTAGGTGTTTTCCTTTTGATTTATCATGTCTGACAATTAAGTGCTGTATTTTGTAGAAACCGAACGTCTTGAATACTAATCCATTGGCGTATATTGTGCAACCAGGAAAGCTTCTTCTGTTCTATTTCTCTCTTTTCTTTAATTTTGCCTTAAGATAATAAAAATAAATTTTTGACCTCAAATAGTGTATCCAAAAAAAATAAAATCTTTTTTTACAGTTATGTACAGCTCACGATCTTTGAGCCCCAATCTTTAGATTGTCTTTTCGTTCGTTATTCTGTTGACCCAATATATTTTGAACAATTGTCGTGGTGTCCATATTTTAAAAACTTCTAGTTTATTTATTGAATGCTTCTTCATCATACATCAGAACTAACCATATATTATTAAACCATCCTGTATGTGATTTGAAGGTTAAAGTTGCTGTTAGACAAAATCTTTTTGAATTTATCAAATATTGTTTTTACTTGTTCTATTCTACATTTTTAATTTGTTATTGATGACACATCTCAGTTATTTAAATTTTGCAACTTCTTTTATTTTATCACTTGTAGAAAATAAAAACTTCTAATTTCTTAATCACAAAAACTCCGGCCGGTAAGTAGTCACTTTAATCCAAACTATTCAATAGTAATTAAGATTTGGAGTGACACAACTACAATTATTGTATAATACGTTTATTTCTTGCCTTTCGGCCTTAAAAATTACATTTATAACTTCCCAATATTATAAAACCTAATCCATATAAAATTAACACAACTAAAAATATTTTCTTTTCTGTTCGTCTACTTCTTTTCTTTGTTTTTTAACTGCCATCATTAATTCTATCCCTCTTCCGTCCCCTTTCAGTATTTCATTTTTTTCCATCTGTTTTTCTCTCATTTCGTTACAGTCTTTCAACATATGTTCCATAGTTTCTTTAGTCTTTCCCCACATTCTGCACATTTTCAAACCCTCTTCCATCCAAAATCTTGTCACTCGCTCTTCATTACCACATCTGAATCTTGCAATCTTTTTTTTATCATCTTTACTATATCTATCGTTCTCTAGGTACATTGACAGTTCACTTTCTATAATACGTTCATAATTTAAGTTGTAATTACCTCTTTCACTCGCGTTCTTCTTTTTTGCATTTGTATATCTCTATCTCTTTCCATAATTTTGTACCATGTCTCCCTCCCAGATTCTCTCATACTTTCAATTTCTTGGCTAGCATACCCAATTCTATTGTAATAACTTTTTCTAATCTCCCCTAACTTCACATTTCTTACTCTTATTTTCTCTTTCCTCCATTCTTGCAAGATTTTACATTCGTGTCTTTGTCTCATTCTTTCTTCATACTTCATTGCTCTTTTTCCTGCTTCTACTCTTAATTTATCTTTTTTTACTTCCTCCAGCACAATATATGCTAGAGTTTCTTTATTTAAACCTAGCACCCATCTCCAATATTTTACATGTATTGCTTCTAATTTTGTTTGTTCCTTCTATCCCCATATTTCTGACCTATACAATATCATACTCCTAACTAAACTATCAAACATAACTGCTTTTATTCTTATACATTCAAATTTTCTTTTACTTATTCCCCAAATTTGTCTCACTATTTTATTTGCTTTTCAAGCCATATCTTTAATGTGCTCGCTCTCAGTATTATTCGTGCAAAAACATATTCTAAATATTTAAAAAACTTTACTAACGAAACATCTTGCTCGTTTCATTTCCAGCCTCCACTTTTTTCTCTCACCCCCCTTTCTAAACATCATAATTTTTGTTTTATCTACATTAACTTCTAATTTTTTTTTCTAAACTTTTCATTATTTTTATTCATTTCTTTTGCTTTTTTTGTTAGAATTACCATGTCGTCTAGCATATGCTAGCAACCACACTTTTTCTCTACCAACTATACCCCTCTTGCTTGAGCCAACCTATTTTTTTTTCTACATTTGCTATGTAGGTTGCAAACAAAATGGGACTCAATAGACATATTTTCTCCCATATTGCCTCTTTGAAGTTTCATCCTCTTGTAGGATTAGCTCTTGTCTGTCTAGTTTTTCTTCTTTTTTCTTTTCTCCTCCAAACAAATTCGAAAAGTGTTATTTCTACGCTTCCATTGGTATTGCCTCAATATCTCCCTGTTTTTTTAGTTCTTTAATTATGTACTTCCATGCCTTCTGTTCTTTTAGATATTCTTCTTTTGTGCTTTTGTTGTTTCTCCAGTGCCTTAACATCTTGCTGGCTTCTAGTTTTTTTTAGTACATTTTCTGTACCACTATTTGCTCTTTTTCATTTTTCTTCTACATGTGTTGACTATTAAAATATTTTATTCATCATCCCCTCTTCTAACATAAAGATTTGTGAACTAAAATTCAAACTACTTAATGATAATCATAATCTAGATCAATCCACCTACCCGCCCATTAATAAGTTATATATCATTTTCTTCTTGGACAAAGCAAAGAAACTTGCAAAAAGAAAAAGCTTTCAATTTTATGGTATGCCGAGTGGGCACTATAATTCAAACTTTTCAGTTATCATAATCTAAAGAGACCCACCCACTCGCCCAAGTATTAGTCATAAAGATATTGAATATTACCTCCTCCTCCTCTGATTATAGGATTTCTATCACTTACAAAGAGAAGAAATTTTTCGCTCAAGTTTTGATCACTAATAGATTGGATATCAACTCCTTCTTCTCTGACTAAGAAACCTCTAATGCTTAAAAAAAACAATTTTTTGTTAACAAACTCTTGGACGGGTAGGTGAGCACTTCAGCTCAAACTACTTGATGGTAATCATAATCTGGTGTGAACCACCCACTTGCCCAAGTGTTGGTCATTACTTCCTTTTTCTTGGACAAAAAAACTTCTAATACTTGCAAAAAGAAGTTTGAGCATTTTAAACTACTTAGTAGTAATTAAGAACTAGAGTGAGCTACCCAAGCAAAAGAACTAATTTACAACAAAAGAATTAACTAAATAAGTTAAAATTAATTTAAACATCTAATGAATAAAAAAATTGCTTCTACAAACCTTTATGACTGCAGTCATCTGTCTTCCGATGACGCCGTCAATCATTTCTTGAAGCAATTATTCCATTTTTCAACCAAAGCAGCTTTCAGTTTTCTGTGTTTTGTACAGCAGACGTCTTACTAGCATGTCCTAGACATGTTTAATCGGGTTCAGGTCGGGAGAACATGTTGACCAATTCAATTTTATACCTACTTGATTTGAAAATGCAATTACACAACAAGCGACATGCAAACAAAAGATACCACATAGTCTTGAAAAACATCCCTATTGTTACTATCCGCTTTCAATTACCACTCTGTGCATGCCCCTAAACATATTTCGCCCCACACCATAACTGAGCTTCTGTCAAAAGAGGAGCAAAATTAAATTGTGCATTTTGTTCTCCATGACATGAATATATTTTTTACCTACCGTCAAATTTACGCAAAAACCGCTCTCATTCGTAAACAAAACTTGACTTCATTGATCATAATATTCATAATTCTAATTCTGGTATTTTCAGGCAAAGTCTAGTTGCGCTACTCGATGTCGTTCGTCTCTGAAGTTGTGCGACTTTTATTGACACAAACAACTTCAAACCAACGTCATTAAGTTTTCTTCTTACCGTACGCTTACTAATGACGGTTCCACAAACTTCTTCAAGTTTGTTTTTTGTTTGAATTGCAGTTTGTCGTTATTTCTAAGAGTTTACAATGTAATAAATCAGTCATCTAAGGCATTTGTTGAGCGTTTTGACCTTGTCTTCACACATACAATCCAGTCTGGCTTCAACGTGTAACATTACGGTAGATTGTCAATATTGATTTACCATACCTTTAGGCAACCTCTTTATACGTGTCTATAACTTTTATTTGCAATTATACGTATTGCTTCCATTTTATAAATATGTCTTTTACACTTTAGCTAGTGTAACTTTTATTTGTTAGTTCTTTAATTTTTTTGTGTAGGCTAAAGGTGTTTCTTTTGTAGTGCTTCTACTTCCTTGCATTTTTTGTTATTTTTTAAGGAACTTATTTAATTTTTTTTTGTAACTGTCTTCAATTGATTTCCAAGCTGGTTCTATTTTATTTTGTTTCAGTCTATGCTTTGAAGGTCAAGATATACTCTAGAGTTATTTTTAAGCAATCTATCTTCCCCCATTCGCATCACATAACCATACCAACATAATTGTTTCTAAACTGAAATATACACTTTTTGTTTTTCTTCTTATAACTTTGTTTCTCACTTGGTTTAATTTAAATATTGACATGCCTTCCTTAAGTAATCAAGTTCTGTTTATATGATAAAGCAATTATTTTAGTCAGAAACATTAACTTACAATTAGATAGACTCATAAGCCCATACGGACTTGGAGATAGAAACAAAAGAGGCAAACAACTTAGTGTATTCGTGAACAAACAAAGCTTAACTAAAGTAATTACGAACACATTTTTATACTGCCACCATGAAGACTATACACATGGGAATCACCACAAAAACACACAACCATATTGTAAGGAACCAGATAGACTATAATCCTGGTTAACAAAAGATTCAAATATAGCTGTATATCAGCAAAAACATACCCAGGAGCCGACATACATTCGGATCATACACCACTAGTAGGCGTTTTCAGAGTAAGATAAAAAAACAAGAAGAAATCTATCAGCAAATGCGACATGAGAAGACTAAAAGAAACTAACATTAGGCAACAAGCGACAATAAAAATCAACAAAGACCTAAAAACACTATCACCTATATCTGTCCAACTATTAACTCATTTGACAAAAATCAAAAAAATTAACAACATAGTCAAAAAGATAAAAAATGACCTACTAAAACCTAACACAATTAAGAAAAAACTTTGGATGACGGACAAAATACTAAAACTCATGGAAAAAAAGAGACTCGCAAAAAACAATCAAATAAAATACAAGACAATCCACAAAACAATAAAAAACAAAATAAGTGAAGCCAAAGACAACAAAATGAAAGAAAAATGAACAAAAATGAAAAAGTTCTACAAAATAAAACACGACAGCTTCAATGTACATCAAAAAATAAGAGAAGTTACGAAAAGAAATCAAAAACAACATGCAATTTAATAGGAGATGATAATAAAATAATCATCAACAAAAAAGAGATCAAAAACACCTGAAAGACACACATAGAAACAATATTTCACAACACCAGCCCAGAACCTTTTTCTGAAACAAACTGCATAACATAACCAAGTATCCTAGAAGAAGAAGTACATGCCGCATTAAAAACAACAAAAAATGGGAAAACACCAGGCCCAGAATTTCTAAAACTCCTTGACAAAGACAACTTAAAATGACTAACCTCAATATTCAACCAAATATACGACTCCCCACAATGGCTCACGGCTGAATTCATAACATTACCAAAAAAAAAACAATACAAAAACATTAATACAGCTTAATAGACCACCTTTTAAAAGTATTAATAAAAATTATCTACGGAAAAATATACAAATTATGCGAGAAGCCAATATCAACAACCCAATTCAAATTTAGCAACGCACTTGGCACACGCAAAGCCCTATTCAATGTGCAAGTGCTCTTCCAAAGGTGCAGCGACATGAATATCGACATTTACGCGTGCTTTATTGACTACCAAAAAGCATTTGATAGAATGCAACACCATAAAATGTTAGACATCCTAAAAGACGCTGAACTAGATGTCAAAGACCTTAAAATCATTACAAAGCTTTATTGGAACCAGACCGCCTCTGTGAGTTTAGAAAGTGGAAATACAGAGATTAGGATCTTACAAGGCGTGAGACAACGATGTGTATTATTCCAATTACTCTTTAATCTATACGCGGAACAAATCTTCAAATAAGCCCTAGAAAACATCGAAACAGGAATCCTAGTAAATGAGAAAAAATCTTCACCGGCACTATAGAAGGACTACAAAAACTTATAGACAGAATAACAACAAGCAGCCAAAAGTACGGACTCGATATCAATACAATCAAAACAAAGTTCATGATTATAAGCAAAACCAATGCAACCTATTGAGCGAGTGAGTAAATACACATATCTAGAAACTAACATCAACGACCAATGGGATCACTCGCAAGAGATAAATATACGCATCGAAATGACTTGAACCGTATTCAATGGAATGAGCAACATATTTAAAAACCTTAATCTTACATTAGACACAAAGATAAGACTCTTGCGCTGCTATATATTCCCAGTCCTGTTATATGGCACAGGTGTCCTGAATTGAAAAAAAGTTTGATGAAAATGACGATGCTGAAACTCATCGTTTCTGATCAGGGTAGCTTCCGTAGATTACAAAATGCAAAATATTAAAATCGTATCTGCTCCTTCTTGAAAACATTACCGCCCAAAAGTTTAGAAATATTAAAATTTATCGAAAAACTGGTCCTGTATCAAAATAATATAAAAATTAAAATGACGACACTAAATCTCTTCGTTAATGATTAGAGTAGCATGCAAAGATCAAAAAATACTGAATACGAATATTGTATTGGCTCCTTCTAGAAAACAGTGGTACCGAAAAGTTTATAAACCTTAAAATTTTACAAAATATTTGACTTAAGTTAGCATAAATAAAAAAATCAACAACAATACGATTATTGCTCTAAGTAGACAAAAGCAATTTAAATTAAAAAAATATATTTGTTTCTATGACAATTTTGTTGGTTATTTTAGTTTTACTTGTACTTGTACTTATTGATCTGAAAGATTTGGCTGATGTGAATAGTTTTAAATATTAACAATTTGATTTTTTTAAATTAACTATTTATAATCAAAATACTACTTTAGTGAGTATATCTTCAAAGTGTTTCAAATAATTATAATAAATAAAAAAAAAAAAAGTGTTGATTTTTGCGAAAAAGAATTTGTGAAAATGGTTTCTCATACAAAATTAAAGTGTGACCACAATCAAAATCGAGAAAAATTTTGCACTGTATGTGGAAGAAAAATTTATTATGGAAAGGTAAGAATGGTTTAAATTACTAATAAAAGTCAGTTTTAATTATATGTATCGTGGAAAAAATAATTTAGTTTTTCTTACACAGAAAAGGGTATTTTTTTTCCACGTTAATGAAAACACAGCTGAATTAATAAGACGTCATTCAAATGCTAAATTTAATATTCAAGATTTACGATTTACGATTTCCAAAAGTTATATGTACCACTTGTCGTTTAGCACTAAAAGATAGAGAGAAGGATAATCCTAAAAGAAACTTACCTACAATGCCAGATTTTGAAAAAATTGTTCTTCTTAAAGGAACTCGAAAAAAATTAATTGTAATTGCTATATATGTATAACTGCAAGAAAAAACTCTAAATATGCAGTAATGTTCCAAATTATGTATATATTTGTTCTATGTATATGTAAATTGTTTTGGCCACGTGAATAAATGATAAATGATATATTATAATGAAAGGTAGAGGACACGTAAAAATATCTAAAAAAATTACATTAGGTATGATAGCATCAATGATTTATGAAAAATCAGTTCAGAAAATGACAAAAAAGATTCCTAAATCCAACACTGCAACAACTGTCAAACTTGTCAACTTCTCCAGGCCTATCACAGAATATGGAAAATTTACACTTTTTAATGAATTAACGAATACAGACTGGAGTTTTACAAACACAAACCAAATTGCGCCTGAAGTTAAATATAATTATTTCCATGAGCATATTGTACAGGCATTTAACCGTTCATTTACTCTAAAACGGTACAAAACTGAAAATAATAAAAAAACTATAACTTGGTTCAATGATGACCTACGTAGAATGAGAGAAGTTCTTCATTTGTATTATGAAGTGTATCAACATAATACAAATACGCATACGGAAACTCAATATAAGTTATTCAGGAATAAATATAAAGCTGCATTAAAAGAAGCAAAAGTTAATGCACATACACAATACGTTGTATCTAAAAATAACAAACCCAGAGCTTTATGGAGTCTAGTAAACTCTCAAAAACAAACTTTCTGTGATAATAATACCTGTGATATAAACTGTGATATAACGTCTACCGATTTTAACATGTTTTTTGTGTCTGTTGCTGAAAATATTGTGACGTCTTTACCATTGCCAAGTAATGATCCAATTGATTTTATGGGTGATGTACTTTTAACAAATACCCAATCATTTTCTAAATTTAACCAAGTTTCGTTCATAGACGTTAGGGATGCTATCGATAACTTAAAGAATAGTAATAGCCGTGACTACTATGGAATATCATCAAATATAATAAAATGTATCAAAAACATAATTATTGAGCCGCTTACAAATATAATAAACGATTGCATAGAAGCAGCTATTTTCCCATCTCAAATGAAAATAGCAGTTGTGGTCCCTATTTACAAAAAAGGAAAGAGAAACTCACCAGATAACTATCGCCCAATATCGCTTTTACCAGTATTTTCAAAAGTGTATGAAAAATTTTTAACAAAACAACTAACTAATTTTTTTGAAAATAACAATTTATTTTCAAACTGTCAATACGGCTTTCGTCACGCAAGATCAACCACAACAGCTATGATTGACCTCGTGGAAGAAATTATAGACTGTTTTGAAAAAGGATGCTACGCTATGGGATCATTCCTTGACCTAAGTAAAGCCTTTGACTGTGTATCACATAGTTTGCTATTAAGAAAGTTGTACACATACAATATTCACCCAAAAAGTTGTAGGCTCATAATGCATTATCTAACGAGTAGAAAACAATGTGTTAAAATGAATGGTGATATGTCACAGCTGCTTAATGTTGATGTTGGGGTACCTCAAGGATCTATATTAGGGCCATTATTGTTTCTAATATATATTAATGACTATCCTAATTATGTTAAAGCTGATAAATTGGTGTTATACGCTGACGACACAACAATACTAAATAAAGGTATATCTCATTCTCAAATATTAGAGAAAAATGAAGAGACACTACTAAGATCCACAGAATGGTTTACCTGTAATCAACTGTGTTTGAACAAAACCAAAACTATTGCAGCTATATTTACCAACAAACCAACCGATGCTGGAGATGATACTATGGAAATTAAGTTTTTAGGGATACATCTAGATCGCAGATTGCAATGGCAAACTCAAGGAGATCAAGTTGCGCAATATCTAAACAAAAATATATATTTGCTTCGTAACCTTGCAAATATCATAGCTGAACCGGCATTAAAATCTGTATATTTTGCACTTTGTCAATCCTGCATACAATATGGCTTAATAATTTGGGGCCACTCAACATCTAGACATCGCATATTTGCATTGCAGCGACGTGCTGTACGGATTATCTCGGGAATAAAATATCGAGATGATTGTAGGCTAACCTTTGTGAAACACCAAATTTTAACTGTGCCATGTTTGTATATTTTAGAATGTTTAATGCATGTTCATAAAAATAAAAATAGTTATAGTTTAAACAAAGATAATCATAACCACAACACTCGCCGCCGGAGTGATTTAAGAACATGTGCACTTCGTCTAAATAGCTCTAGAAATAGCACAAACTATTATGGTAGTAAGTTTTATAACTTACTACCCAGACAAGCGAAAGAACTGCCACAAAAGTTATTTAAAACTACTATAAAAACGTTTTTGTCTCAAAAAGCCTTTTATAGTTGGGATGAATTTGTAAATAACAATTTAGAGGATTTAATGTAATATTTTTTTTATATATCCAACTTTGTATGACTTGTGTAAATTATTGTATATGTAAGCACTAAATAAATTATTATTATTATTATTATTATTATTGTCTGTAAAAAATGTTTCTCGTCCATAGGAAAGGGAAAATCTCATAAATGTTCTCCAAGAAAAGCAAGCAGTAACATAACAAACAATATAGTTGCGGAACTGTCTGATCTTGATCAGCAAAAAATTGCGTCATCAATAATACAACAGCAAAAAAATGATAATACGACAAAACTTACTTTACGCTCTAAAGGAAGAATGAAGAGAATTGCTATCAATCCCAAACAAATTGAAAAGATTCAGATCAGTTCAGAGAAACTATTGAACTATAAATCTAGCATGAATGTGTCTGCGTTACATATGAAAAAAATGACTAACTTTCTTCGGCCATCAATTGGTCAACGCAAATATATTCCAGCACATTTCTCTGAAAACATTAAGAATAGGAAATCAGACTTCAATTCCATTTTAAAAATTGATTTTCTAGATTTTGAGTTTGATAATGGAAATTCAACCAAAACAATTAAAAGACCAATAGTGTAAGGTAACGTTTCTAAAATATATGATATGGTGATTAATAAACGTGGAGAAAAAGGGAATGTTGACATTAAAAGGTTTTTTTAAAATATCTCTTAGCATATTACCTGAGCTAGAAGATAACACAAATGAGAGATTGTCAAGATCTACGTATAAGAATGGTGGCAGAAAAATTTGGTAAAGCTGCAAGTGTAAAAAAGATTATTTTGTTATGTATTATTCCCGATGTGAAGGAAACTTATGGGAATCTAAATTTAATGTTCAACAAAATTGGTTTGAATGATTTCTCATTCAAGTTTATCGGCAATTTAAAAATAAATCTTATTGTAAACGGTCAACAAACCGCTTCTGCAAAGTATCCTAGCCCATACTGCTATGTAATTTTGCAAAAAAAGGTAAGCGATGATGATGATTTAATAGTTGGCATTGAAAATGGCGACGAGGAAGAAAACAATGACAGTGGTAAGTTTTGATTGCAGTTTAATTGAATTTAATTTTACATTTCTTAAATTATTTGTTAGAAATTGCAAATTTGAAAATAGAAAACAAATGCCTCAGGCTGAAGACGTATGAAGACTTAAGAAATTTCTACAAAATATTTTAATCTAATGGAAGTAATAAGAAATTGGCTATGTTAAGCAAATCAGTAGTGAATCTTCCACTCTTCAATGAAGACGATGATGTAACTGTTATTGAAAAGTGCATAGTTTCAGAACTTCATTTATTACAAGGTTTGTAAATCATTTGTTCTGGAAAGGATTAGTAAAAATTTTAGGTCGCGAAAAGGCTATTCTTTGGCCAAAAAAAAATAAAAGTAATATCAAAAAATTACCATGGCCAAGTTTTTGAAGGAAATGCTTGCCGAACAATGTTGAAAAACTCTGATATTCTTGTTGGTGACGATATACTAGGAAATATCAGCACACTGATAATTATTCCATACGTATCATGTTTTAAATCGATGAATAAAATTGTAAATCTATGTTTCTCTACATCAAAACCGGATGAAAAAATCTTAAATTAGAAATTGCTAAATTGAGAAAATATTTTAAAGCAACGGATTTTATCAAAACAAAACTTCATATTATTTTATACCATTTACCTCATGCGTTATATTACTTGAGTTTAGGTTTGAGTCGATGGTCGGAACAAGCTGGTGAAACTATTCATAATTAATTTAAAACTGTATGGTCTCGTTATTATATCAATATAATTGATGATCCAAGTTATGCGGAAAGGTTAAAAACGCGGTTGTCGACTTTAATACATGCCACATTTAATTTTGCAAACTTAATAATATTTCTATTGTAATTCAAATATATGTTAATTAATTAAATACACACTTTCTTTATTTTGAGTAATACACATGACATTTTTGGAAAATAATACATAAACTGTAATTATTCAAAAACTTTTCAATTTTTTTGATTTTTAGTGTTTACATACTTTTGAGCACCACTGTTTCTAAGAAGGAGCAAATACAGTTTTTGTATTCAGTATTTTTTTATCTTTCCATGCTACTCAATCATTAACGAAGAGATTTAGTGTCGTCATTTAATTTTTGCATTACTTCTATTTAGGACCAGTTTTTCGATCAATTTTAATATTTCTAAATTTTGGGCGGTAAAGTTTCCAAGAAAGAGCAGATGCAATTTTAATATTTTGCATTTTGTAATCTACGGAAGCTACCCTGACCAGAAACGATGAGTTCCAGCGTCGTCATTTTCATCAAACTTTTTTTCAATTCAGGACACCTGTGATGGCGTAGAGTCATGGACACTCACCAAATCAACAAGCAAAAAGTTAGAGGCATTTAAGGCGTGGTTGTATCGTAGAATATTAAGGGGATCGTGGACAAAGCACGTAACAAATGAAAATATCCTACAAAGACTAAACAAAGAAAAAGAAGTGTTAATCGAGATCAAAACACGCAAACTCGAATACTAATTAACAAATTTATTACAAAAACATTTTAAAAACACTTTAAAATGACTATAGTTTCAAGTATTTATCTTTCGTATAAAATGTATAATCTACTAGAAACTTCTTTACAGTAAATTTAAACATTTTCAGGTTTACCTTTTTGAATTTATTTAGCATATTAAATAATTTATATTCTAAGTCATTTTTTTGTATTTGCTAAACTTATAAAAAAGTTCAATAATTTTATTTTAGTTTGGTGTCTCATTTTTGTAAAGTTTGGTATGACATTTAAGTAATTTATTTTTTTATGCACAGAGTTTGCATTTTAAAACATATATGCCTGCACAATGCATCCACTTTAAGTTTTATACCTAATGCTTCTCTAGTATTAAAAATTAAAATTATTATTTTACCATTGTAGGTACAACAATAAAAAAAATTATAATTAGATGCAAAAGTATCTGCTTTTTGGGTTAGTAACTAAATTAATTGATTTATTTTGAAGAAAAAGTATTAAAGAATTTGAATTACTTTGCTATAAATGTATTGTTTTCTAGAAGTTTATTTTATTTAAACAAAGCTGAGAAATTGAACTGGCTATGTTCCTATTAATCCTGTCTTTTTCAGATTGTATTAGATTGTCACAATGTTAAAAGTTTTATTATACTACTGATTAATTTGATCGAAACTATTATTGATAAATAAACTTCCTGTTTTATCTGAATTGAGTACAAGTACTTCTGCTTTGCTTTAATTGAGAATGGTACAAATTTGTTCATAACGTTTTGAATGAGTTTAGTAAGATTTTCAGCTGCAATATGTGGAATCTAAGAATATAAGCAATACACATTACAAAAAAATACAAAATCAAAATGATTAAAAATTGTTTTATTTTTACTGTGTAGTTTAGGTTTGTTAGTAATAGGAAGAAAAGTTTTAACAACAAAAATAATAAGTAAATTATTACAATTCAAAAATTGAAAATAAGTAGCCTTAACAGTAATTGTTCTAATGATTGAATAATATTCACCAAAAAATGTATCATAAAGAAAATATGTAGATAAAGGTAGGTAAATTGAGTAAGATTATAACAAGCAGCAAACATCATAGTTGGTTGACCAGATGGTATTGTAGAAAATAAGCATTGGTGTTTTGTAATCAGATATTATAAACATTAGTTTCCTTGGTTATAATATTGTGCATATTTGTATTGTGGTTAAAGATAAATTAAATGTAACTAAAATATTTTTTTGTATTATTGTCATAAGTTACATTTTGAAATATGTAGTGTGTTACATTAGGTAATTTTAAAACAATTATAATACGTGTGCATAGATTTTCCAGTAAATACTAATACATATTTAAAAAAAATTAAATATGGTAATCGTAGAAATTAGTAAAAATGTGATAATATAATTATTACAGGAGACCTGTATGTAGATTACCTCTAGCCTAGTTACAGAAAAGGTTTAATTTTTAATATAATAAATTCATTTAATTAAAAATTAACCAATGTAGGTCGTACGAGAATATTTATAAATCCAAATAACTATTCGAGCATAACTGGTATTAATTATATGATAACCAATATTGACTCCAACTACTTGAGTAGCAAAACCGTAAATGCGTTACGTTTTTCCGCTAGTGAATAATGTTATAACAACGTACAAAAAATATCAACTTTAAAGTTAACTGTCATCATAATTTTACGTCTTTAGTTAGTTAGTTAGTTTAGATTTTTGGCATATCAGCCTAAGAAGACTATTAATGCCGATCTTTACGTCTTTAGAAGACTACCGCATTTACACTCACCACAAGTGAGCTAGGTGAATGTTATTCTCTTACGTGTGACACTAAATCAATCATCTTTGGTACGATTGGTCATCAAGCTCCAGAACTATAAGTATTTTTCACAATTTTTGCTAAATCGATATTATTAGCAGTTTTTTTTTTTTCATAAAAAAGTTTTTGTGGTTATTTCGATAAAATTGGTCATCTGTAAATTTTGATAAATAATTTTTAATAAATATGTGCAATGAGTTTTGGTATGTTTTGCAGTTTTTTAAATTTTACGTCATAATTAGTTTTTTGAGCATCTTAAATATTATGTGGCATTTTTTGGTAAATGTAATAAGCAAAGTTTTTGTGCAAATTTTACGTAATAAATAACTTTTAGAGCGTATGAAATTTTAAATACAATGTTAAAAATTGCATTAAAAGCTATTTATTACGTAAAGTTAAGATTTTGTTAAGTTTATATAAATTAACAACAAGTTTTGGAATTGTTGCGTTAAGATTTTTTTAATTACTGTCGTTAATTAACTTTATTCATAAACACAATACTTTAAAATTTTGGGAGCCTTGGGAAAGATTTAACCTAATCCCTGTCTACGCCACCGCATTCGCAACTCAAGGACCTCTAATATGATTAATGTTGTTGACTGTTACTATGTGACAATTAATTGTTATGATACAAATAAATTATCAAGTTTTTGATTGCGTTAATTATTTTTCTAGACTTACAACAGACGTTACATAATAAATTAAATTTGTAGAAGTTCTACAAAATGGCAGAAGAATCTTTTTCTTTGCAATAACTGGTTTACGGCACTCACTTAATCTAAATAAATGTCAACATGTAAATTGTGGCGATTGGCATCTTTGCAATTATAGAATTTAAGATAATATTTCAATTATTTGATCTTTAATGCTATTTATACTAATAAGTTTAATTCAAGGACATCTTATAAAATAAGTTTAAATTTATTAAATATTGCGTTGTTACTATGTAACATGCTATTGCGCATTGTTTGTTATTGTTAGTAATAATAAAGAATTTTATCACACACCTACTAGACTAGCATTATGTTGCACGTGTACGGAATGTTATTGAAAAAATTCTTGCGGGCACATGGCGGAATCTTGCTCAACACTGATTGCATAGACTGATTGCCTAAATATTTCCAATACATAGGAAGAATGTGGATTTTTACGAATAATAGAAGTGGTAAATATCGCGCGCGCATCCATTTTTATTATGCGAAATTCGTGTGAATAGTATAAATATATAATTGAAAAATGTATGACTTTTTACTATCTGAGTGCCGGGTCGTATTCGCTTCTGCAATGGCAAGAAAACCGTTGCAAATCCAAGTAGTTTGAGTATGTGTTTTGCGATTTGCTCGACTCCGGTGACTTTAAAATGATCTCAGGGATACAAAAGTCTAGTCTAGCAAGAATGATTTTTTTTTAATTTTTCTTTTATTTTGTCGTATTTTATCTTCTATGCTACCTTAGTATCTTAAGAAGTTTTATGTTTTTAATGTTACAGAATATCTTATGTTTTTTGGATATTTTGTTTGTGGATTGATTGATTTCCAGCAGTATCAATTAAAAAAATATTAAGTGATTGCTGTGTAAAACAATTGCAACGACTTAAATAAAGTTAAACAAATTTTTGCTTAATCAGCTGGGTTTTTCTAGGAAACCGGGCTAAAACTTTTGTAAACGTAATTTTTATCTGTTGTGTAAGTGTGTTTTGGAAACTCACATGATTTTAATAATTTTAGGTCTAATTTGCAAGACAAATACAATAATCAATAGGCAAACAAACAAAAACTAAGCAAACCGCTTGACACAGCACTATGAAAAAATGAAACCTTTTATAAAGTCAGACAAAGATTGACACTACATCAAAACAAGGATAATTCAAACTAAAAATATTTAAGAGAAAAGAAAAACTAACTTCATCAATACAAATCAGTCAGATATACCCTGAGCGTGTAAGATCCAATATGCAAAAACAAATTGAAAGAAATAGAAAATATTTTAAAAAGATAAGCCATTTTGATGAGCAAAATGTTAGACCGTGATACAAAGATAGCTTATCTTTGATAATATTGTATGCAGTCCCAATATAGCATCATATAGAAAAAGCAAAATCGAAAAATTATAACAAAAGCACAGAGGTAAAGAATGCAAAGTGTGCAGAGCACACAAGCCTCTTAAATACGGCCTACTAGAGTCGAGGATGTTATATGTACTATATACTGGATTGGCAACCAAGCCCCTTAAAGTGAGGAAAAATATCGAAATATGCAACCCGCCGTTGTGCCGCTTTAGCATCTCTTTCTATCTTACAATCGTATACGAGGCAAGAGAGACAGAAGTTTAGAAAAATGGATTTAAAACAATACTTACAATCTGTATTTTACTATTTTATATATCAAATTATACTACCAAGTATTACTAACCTTTCTCATTAAAAAAAACCAACATAACTTCAATCATTATGACTTTAATAAGATTTATAAAAAAATAAAATAATCTTTCTTATTACAGACAGTCAATATATTCATGTATAATAATAAAAAAGTAAAACTAACTTGTACATTTGTTTAAAATATAAAATATATTGACAAATATACATAATATAGTACTAAAATAATAATTCAATATCCAAACCGTGAACAATGCGGGCTTTAGTTACATTTGTATGTCAGTTTTTACTTGTATCTGGTACATCTTATAAAAGAAATTTATTTATTAACTTTTAAGTTACTTAATAGAAACAATAACAGATTTTTACACGGTTAAAAAAATAGAGTTAGTAATTTAAAAATAAAGTACAGCCAGACACGAATAGTGTGGCCTCTATAATAGGCAACTTAGTATACACAAAAATTATGTTGAATGTTGTTAAACTTATGCCTTTGCCCGTTTTAGCATCTTTCAACCCCAGAACAACGTTGCCCATGAAATGTTTAAAATGTTAGCGCAAATGAATGAAAAATGCTAAAACGGACAAAGGCATTAGTTTAAGCACATTTAACATAACTTTTGTGTATACTAAGTTGCCTATTATATAGATAGATAGGCCATACTATTCGTGTTTGGCTGTACTAATTTTATTATTTTTTATTACAAATAATTAAAAAAAAGTGCATAAACTCGAAAGTAAACTACATTGAGTCTAAATGTATTAAACATAAAGATCTACTTCATAAAATTATTACAACTACAATGATATAAATATTAATAGAATGTTCACAAACAACAATTAACAACAATTCAAAATGTCTGTTATGAACTTTTGCATATATTTTATATATAAGATATTTAAGGAGAAAGTAATAATTATTCTGTATAAAATTAAAACACAAAACTAGCATATAAAAGCATAATTATTTCCCAACAATATTGTTTACATGCATTTAATATAATTTTTATATTAAACTGCATAACATATTTTAATTGCAAATGCTTACTAATGAAATTAAATTCTATTCCCTGTTTGTTTTAAAGATTTACATCCAAAAGCAACCCAGTATTTAACAATTATTTTGCTTGTTAATATTGCACATTTAAACCGTATATGAACCGTAGTGACTAGTGCGACAGAGTAAAACATACTAAAAGTGAGAAAGTTATACGGCACAACAGCAAGTTGCCGACCCACGGATTTTTACACATTATTTTTCTATGTTAATATACGGTGATTTCCAATCCAGTATATAGTATAACATCCTTGAATAATGTAGGTGGTTCACCTTCAATTGACCTTTTAATAATAAATGAAGAAAAATATATAGAGTACAAAACCACAATAAATGAAAGACAGAATAAAACCTCAAAGAGGATCAAATACTTAATCCCAAATATTGCAAAACAGATCAGTAGAAAAATAAACTAATACGTCACTCAAATTTTAACAGAGCACCGTCAACCACACTCTATTTGTATGCTAAAGATGACACCAAGCAAGGCATAAATTGAAACTACATGTGGAGTGACAAGTGGCACCTGACAACCTAGTGTATCTAAACCTATTAGCAGAATCTTGAAATGCAAAACAGACGGTTTAAACACAAACATTATGAAGTAATGCTTAGCAATTTTGTGAGATTTTAAAAAAGTTTAAAAAAAAACCGGCCCTACTGTACAGCACTGAGCTGCCAGTGTCTTAACTGAAGATTAGTTTCTTTTTATAAAAAAGATTTTTTTAATTTTTACAATGCCATGGAAAAGCTGTGTTTGTAATATTGTTTAGCGTAACTTTAAGTTGAGGTTAATCTTCCTAGCAACCAACAGGAATTAATTTTCAGTCAATTTTAGTTGCAAAAAGTTAACATTTCAAATAGTATTGAGACATATATGATGGACTCCTATCCAGAAGTAAAACTTTAGAAAGATATCTTTAAGTTTTACCAACTTTTAGGGACTACCAACAAATTGTATGCGCTTAAAGCCTAACATTTTAATAAAAGTAAGTTTTACAGCACAGTAACACAAATTTTTGATTTAAATGCTGCATATTGATATATTTTTAAAACATTTTTATTAAAACAGCCGTAAACACGACAACTGTAAAGTATGTTGTTGTATTAACACAACCGTTAGTTTAAAAGTTGCTTAATGCCAACACTTTTTTTTTAAATAAAAAAGTTTTGCACGACATAAATGCTAACAGTTAAGTAAATTTAATAAACTTAAATACAAGACTGCTGCAAACTGGCATATATAAATATTACAGATGCAAAAAACCAGATATTTTTTTTTATAAAACTTTAGGTGTTTTAAAATCAAAGAGATCATTAGGATGTAGAAAAAAAGAACATATACAACTTATTGGTTTATTTAATAAATATTAATAAACAAAAATAATATTTAAAGGTATGCGTTCTTCACTACCTATTGCTCATTCAACATTAAGCCCAGAGGATCAAAGTGGCTACTGGGTTAACTTATTTGTTTTTGATTAACTGTCATTTTCAAAGCAGATAGATATTGGTATGCTGATTATGGTTCTCAAGATTGTGCAAAAGTGTTGCTTTTGTGGCAAATGGAATTAGCCAGCGGTATGTGTCTAGATTCCTTTATGTCAGTTTTTCTACCGTCCAAAAAGCACTTGAGAAGCTTAGAGACACCGGCAGAAATACTCGGAGGCCAAGAAACAAAAAACGTCTGCTATCGATGACCGATTTATTGTTTGTATTACTCTACGTAGTCGTCATGTAACTTTAGTGGAGACCAAAAACCAATTCCGTGAGGTTTGTGTAAGGACAGTTTGTCGAAGGTTGCAAAAAGCTGGTTTAAAATCTTGTACGTCAGCAGCTGGACCAAAATTACTTCCACGTCATCGACTAACCAGACTTCAATTTTCTTGCATTTGAATTGAACATTGACACAATAGAGAACTGTACTGTTTACTAGCAAGTCTAAGTTCTGCTTACATTCAAAAAATGGAAGAGAACAAGTATAGAGAGAAACGGGAGAATAATTTGCGGAGTGCACCTTTAGGCCCCGGCTTAGCCATGGTAGACGTTCATTGATGGTATGGGCAAGACTATTAATAAATGTCTGCACCAAATTGATTGTCATTGATAGAGGATTGCTGACTGCATAGCGGTATATTGAAAAGGTTTTAAAAAATTACGTAGTCCCATTTGCTTCATTTATCCGCGATGGCTTTATTCTGATGCAGGACAACGCGAGACCGCATTCTGCAAAGTGCGTGATAAAACACTTGGTTGCAATTGGAATAAGAAAATTCAACTGGCCTGCATGCACCCCAAATGGAAACTCTATAGAACATGTTTGGGACATGCTGGGCAGACGTGTTGAAGGACGTGCAGTTGCACCAACAACAATAAACGAGCTGCTTCGTGTGGCATTTTAGGTAAAATAGCAAAATATTCCACAAAATAATATTTGTTAAACAAGTTAAAGCTCGAAGAAGCAATACAAAGTATTGAAATCTTATTTATTAAGTTTATTTTGCAGAAATGCATTTTGTGTATACGTATATTATCGTTTTTGTTTATTACTGTTTATTAAATAAACTGATAAGTACCATATGTTGTTTTTTTCTACATTTTGATGATCTCTTCAATTGTAAAACACTAAAAGTTTTATTAAAAAAAAATTACCTAAAACAAGGTTTTTTTGCATCTGAGTGTATATAAATGTTTGTATTGCTGTACTTGGTTACAAAACAATAACACAACGGTAAGAGTTTGTGAGTTTTCACATCTTTTGCAGTAAAAACCTTTTCACTAGAAACAACTAACAACTATGATGTGTTAGCTCTTCTTGGGTAAGTCTTGTTCTTTCATACCCCGTTAATATGTAGGGAAGAGAGACAGTAGTTCAAACATTGTTACTACCTAATGGCAAACAATAAAACAGATTAAAAAACTTAGATTGAACAAATATACTAAAGCGTAAGCTAAATACTCTTACGAAGGAGTATAAAAAATACTTTCAGTTAAGAAGTTACCCAAAAAGGATTAATCAAAAATAAGAAAGATTACTGAGTACGTCGTAGAAGGAGACTTCTCAATACAGATCAACGTACTAAACAAAATGAGTAGTAACAAAGCAATAAAAAACAACTAGGAAATGCACATAGAAAGACTTCAAAATTAATTAAAAATAAGATACAAATAAACAATGGTCACAAAAAAGCAGAAAAATAGAATAACAAACATCATAATAGTTAAAAACGCAAACGACAATTTGTCTAAAACTGACCAATACTGCATACATCCTGAGATTAAAAAACGTAAAACTAGTAACAGAAACAATTTTAAGCAAAAACCAGAAAAAAAACGGCATTATGCAAATCAATCTGAAAAAGAAAAAAATATTTTCTTTCTGTCCGTGCCTTATCCGCTGTGGATATTGGCAATCATCATGGTTACCTTGTCAACGGATTTTCTAAACAGTTGGATTGAAATCACTCCAAACCACTGGCGCAGATTTTTAAGCCAAACCTCTTTTTCCAGCATCTTTCTTTCTAAAATACGTTGGAGTATTCTCTACCTTTTTTTGTGTCTCATAATACGTCTAAGGTATTCTAGTTATCTGAATTTCACGGTCATTATTATTTCAAAACCCTTTCTAACTCTCCGAAGAAACTCTTTATTTATCACTCGGTCCATCCATGTAATCTTCAGTATACGTCTGTACGTCCACAACTCAAAAGCTTCTAGTTTGCTTTCTAAGTCCTTCGTTAGTATCCAGGATTCTGAGCCGTACAGCAGAGTGGAGAAAACGTAGCATCGTATCATTCTGGTTTTAAGTTGCAGAATCAGATCTGAACTGGTGAATATTTTACTCATGTCTGTGAATGCAGCTCTTGCTTTCTCAATTCTGCATTTTACTTCTCTAGAATGGTCCCACTGTTGGTTTATGCAGGTGCACACACCCCTGCCGCACACTTCTATATATTTTTATTTTCTTTGTTTTATGGTTTTCTACTCTTACTTCTGCTGTTTGTTGCCAGTATAGTTTTGCTATAATGCGAATGTTTTTGTCGTCAACTCCCGTTTTCTTAAGTATCCTGATCAGTTCTTCGTGTTTTACCCTGTCAAAAGCTTTGTTAAAGTCAATAAAACATAGGTATACATCGCAGTTGACGTTTCTACATCGCTGAATCAAAACGTTTAAAAAAGTGTTTCCCTGGTACCTACGGCATTGCGGAACCCAAACTGTGTTTCCTCGATGTGTGCTTCACATTGTTGGTATATTCTATTATGTATAATTTTAAAAAATATCTTGAGTGTATGATTCATTATACTTATGGTCTAATATTCTACGCATTGTTGGTTTTTTACTCTTTCCAATCCCTCTTTATCTGTTAAAAAAAAAAAAAATTTAACTGACTCTTCTCTGATGACAAAAACCTGCCAGAATAAGTATTGATTAAAATTATAAAAAATATATGATGTATAAATTGACAACCATTAAATTTACAAAGCAAGGTAGCAACATTATAGTTTTAGTCAAGAACGGTGGCTACATGGTAGGTATCAACCGTTATCAAGCAACTACCAAAATACAATTCGGCAAAAGCATACTTAGTAATTTAAAAAAATTTATACGACCTAGAGACAAGAAAAAAAAGAAACGCTAGAGAGGAGTTAAAGAAAAGAACCCAAGTTTCCTAAATTTTGGGAAAAACGAAACAAAAGCGTGAAAGACCGGGCAGTATGAAGATGCAAGCCACAAAATAAGGAAGTGTAACAACCAAATAAAGTACTACCTGCGTGAGGTAGAAGGGCATAAAACCAAGTCTATAATGTGCCTCAAGTATAGAAAGCTGATAAACAAGAAGACAGAGAAAAAAAAAGCGATCTAAACCATATATGAATCTAAAAACCTTACAAATAAATCTAGGTAGATGCAATAATATTATAAAAAAAAACAATGCATTATTATATGTTGCCGGCACGGTCTCTTAATGAGCAAGGAAGGTTGCCGACCCAAATCCAGGAGTCATCCTAGGTGGTAGGGTTGCACGTCTGCACTTGTTTTGTTATTGGTTTTGAAACCCATAGATTCCCCACACACGCGTAAAGAGGCTCTGTCTTCGTGTGATAACAATTCTCCCCAACCTTCTAGACTGAGCTTCCGATTTCATCTCGTTGTTTGGTGATTTTACGGGAGTCAAACTCCGAGAGCCAAGCAGAGACCACATGGTAATAACATCATCAAATCTACATAGACTAGAATTCCGTCTAGGTCATCAAAAGTACAACGACCTTAGCAGGAAATGCAGCCGGTGGCAAATTCTATAATAGCAACACCAAACAAATTTATTGCCAAAAATAACTGTAGGTAGATTACGGACAAAAGAAAGAACGTTTTAATGCATACCTGACCAGACTAAAAAAAATAGAAAACTAAAGATCTGTAGAAGATCAAACTATATTCCTGCTACATCATCCCTAAATAAATCTTAAAAGTATATAAACGTTTGGAATAAGAACATAATCAAACACAATTAAATACAAAAACATCTAATAAAATTGAAAAAACTTGTTATCAAATATAGAAGACAAAAAAAGGACCATTTTGGTTAAATAGACGGCTAGTTAGAAAATGTGTATTATAAGCAACGGAAACACCTCTACGTTTAAAAAAGTCTTATTTATATACGTGACAGAGACAGAGATAAGCTTGCACAACAACATTTTTATATATATACTAGTAAGAAAGGCTATAAAATGAAAAGGCAACTAAAAAATTAAAAAAAAATCAATTGTACTATGCAAAATAATGGATAAAATAGACATAAACATATGAAATAAACAATCAGAAGAAAAATTACCAAAATCAATAAAACTGCATTAGAAAGAAAGAACGGATGAGTATTATACATTTAAATAAGCCACTACTAAAACAAAAAACTAAGTCTGCAAAAAAAGCTTAAATAAAGTTATGCAACAAACTGGAAGAAAGCGTGTAGAGACAAAAAATCAACGGAATGATTAAAACAAGATTTTTAATAGAATTATCAAACGATTGACGGATGACAATAATTGTAAAAACATTTATTCTACGACAAAAGTAAAAGAAAACAAATAAAAGAAAAAAGCGGCAAACTAATGTGCACACTAAAGGAAAACTAAACAGCAAAAATAAAGAAAATAAGACACACTTATTGGACAATGACATCTACAAAAAAATTAAAAAAACAAGTCTATAAACTCATATCTCTTCTCAACACAATGTAAAAGCTAGCGGAAACTCAGTCCAAGGCTTTTCTTAAGAGACTTGCCGCCAAACCGGCGGCATCTTCAAAAGATGAAGAACTAATGAAAGTGCACCAAGAAAGCTAAATCGACGCCCACCACAAAATAATAACAAAGAAATTGAGAAAAGATATGGGCAAGTCCTCTTTAATTAGTTTATCAACCGTCCTATCAAAGGCACCTATTTTAGCTCCACTAAAGCCAAAGCATAGTTGACCAACTCTGGTCTGACAACCAGTTTCTTAAGCCTTCCTTCAGGTTTCTCAAGTCTGTCAGCAAGTACAAAACTGTCGACAACGTTCAAGTAACTTTTAACCGCGCAATAAATGTGCAATAATGTGCATCACTACACATATCAGTTCAAGGCTGAAAAAACCGTTAAGTATATTATTTAAAATATACCCGATTGCATCAAGGTTGATGTAGTGTAGACTGAGCTCATCGTTCTGTGCTATAAACCAACCTTTATATCACGCATGTAAAGAAACATAAAAACTTTGTGTGTCTAATGCTGTAGGTTGAGCTTCCGCAGAAAGTTAAAAATAAAAAAAAAAATTTCTCACCGAGATATGCAGGCTTTGCGTCTCTGTTGAATACAAACGTAAAACCGCCGAGATAGCGCAATGCCACCGTTGCCAACGTTACGGCCACATAGTATTTAGATACAACTCACTGAATGCTTGAATTAAATAGCCCGGAGCACATCCAAGCTCCAAATGTACCGCGTGCCAAACACCGCTAGTTAGAAGGGACCAGTTAACCACAATCTAAAGGCAAACCGCAAGAGCAAAGCTCACGTTAACTCCTTTGTTTCTCTAAAGCAGATTTTTGCTTCGCCCAAAAGCACTTACAACGCTCGCAATAACATTTCCTTGCGCAAGCTAGGGAAATGCGCTAAGCGCACCACTACCATCTAAAAATCAGGTGTTACTCCGCTTGTTCTAAGCAAACTACGCAGATTTTATAGAAATATTTTTATCTTTAGCAAAAGCTTGTAGCCAGTAAATGGCTAATTTATTAGACAAATGTTTGACAGTCTGATACCCAGACATAGGCGTGGAACACAAAAAAATAAAAATACATTAACCAAAAACGCAATAAGCTAAGTAATCAGATTAACGATAGAAAAGTCAAATAACTTTTAACGTACAGAATGCCTTTAACTTGACTTAATAGAAAATAAAAAAAAAAAAAATGACATATCTTACAAATCTTAACTAGATATAAAAGAAACAACAGAATATATAAAAAGGTGGATGAAAAAAAAAAACTCTAACTTGTGCCAAAAATAAAAACAAATATTGTAGTCTTAGAAGAGGAAAAAAGTATTGAAGCATTAAATATGATGCCAATAAGGAGATAACAAGACAAAAAAATAAATAGCTAGTTCTAGAAAAAAACTTGAATATAAAGCACTACATAAAGAACGTAGCAAAAAAGTAGACATAGTAACAACCCAACTAAGTTCTGTTAACCATAAACGGCCCAAGTGGTGGCAAAAGAAAAATGTTTGAGAGCATAGTTAACTTTATCATTTTATACGCGGCTTTATATGAAAAAAACATAACAAAATGAACAAGACGGACCACAAAAAAGTATACTTTTTTACCTAATATTATATATGTTTACCAAATATCTTCAAAGATTTAAATTGAAAACCAACAACTGTTCTTACTATTGTCCAAAAATAATCACACTGAAATACACAATATGGAAATGTATACGATAAAAAATAAAAAAAATATTAATTGATGCACAAAATAGAGTAAAATATAATGCCAGACAACATTATTAAAAAAATGTTGGAAACCAAGAGCAACTGAGAAAGTCCTCTTAGACACTATTGCAAACATACCGTGTAAGAAGCAAAAATAAACAAACAAAAATTGTAAAACGGCCAAAAAGTAATACCTCACACAGCCATGTTTTAACTAGTAGTGCATAACGCATAACTTCTTCTAAAAAAATGTTAACTGCCATTTTATACACTACGCTGCAGATGGCAATTGTAAAAAACTACAGCATTAACTGTTGATGTTTTGCATCTAAACTTGTTGCTGGGCTTGTAAACATTTGTTATTAAGTTGATACTTAAAAGAAATTGTTTTGATAAACTCTAAAACTACATTTACATTTAAAAGAATAACAAAAAATATAATTTAATATCAATATATTTAATCAAACAGTAAAAATAATGTGTAAAATTTGAATCAAAAAATAGATACAAATACAAATATATTTTTAGAGTGCAAATACTTTAACATAATCAACTTGCAGCGCTGAATCGTCGTTGTAAGTATTCCAAGTTGGCAACCAGCTTTCACGGCCATTCCAGAAATCAGTCATAGCTCTTCTCTATAAGATATTAATTTATTTAAATAAATTGTATTTACTTTAATTTAATATATTACCTGTGGCAATTCATTGTTCCATGGTTTTGCACCATTTCCATTGACTCCATCATCTGGGAAAAAGCTGAGGCCGCCAACAGCCAAATTAATAATTATATAAAATTCTTGATCAAAAGGTGCCATTTTGGATCCCCACGCCCATGGATTTTCCATACCGGTTTGTTCCATATTTCCTAATTCCCAGAAACCACCATTTGGTGGATATACAATGCCAAGTTCTTCACCATCAATTAAAAATTTGATGTAATCTGGTGTCCATTCAACTTCATAAATATGAAATTCATTATTATAACCATTACTATTAACTCTATCCCAAACGGTATTCTCAAAACCGTTGAGTTCTTCAGTAGGACCCCAATGTAACGTGGACGACATGTATTGTGTACCAATATGCATACCCCAAGCATGTAAATCACGATTTCCTCGACTTTCAGCAATATCAATTTCACCAGATGTTGGCCAACCACCGTAGACGGATTCTTCTGGCATCATCCATATTGCTATTAAATTAATTAAGTAGTTATGAATTTCAACATTAAATTGAATAGTTACCTGGCCAAAGCCAATCTCCAGCTGGCATTTTTGCCCTAACTTCAACACGTCCATATCTAAATGCAAACGATCCCGCTGTATTTAATCTTGCGCTTTTAACTGGATTTAAGATTGCATCTGGGGATCCTGTACGTACACAAGCATCTGCATCCCACCACTCTGAACAGCTAGATATAAATAATTATATTAGAAATAGTTCAATTTTACAACTAATAATACATCAATGTTTGATAAAATAAACTTTGAGTTTTAGCACATAATTATTAGGGTAGTATGTACTTCAGTTAATTTATACATAATATATTAGTAAATCATAATTATAAACTTACGTATCAGTAAATTCTCCACTATTCAAATCCAAAGTTCCAGAAGTAAGGGCCCATTCTCCCAAATGATCTGATGTTAATGATGGTTTAATGTACAAATTTCCTTCCCAAACGTAACTATTTGTTCTGTTATTGGTATACCATTGGAATTCTCCGTTCTGTTAAATTTTAATTTGATATTATATTTACAAATTTAATTATTACTTTTAACAATAATATGCTACTTACTCCTCCACCGCCTAATGTGTTTTCATGTTGCCAAACATCTGTATTAAGCCATTCAAAATCGTCGCTGAATATTAATTCGCCTCTGCAAATAGAATTGTTGCCTTTATAAATTGTTTTAGATATTTCACATTGCTTTGCGCTGGCCACTGTGACCAGCAACGCAGTTATAATTATTAGTAGCATTGTTGAAGACTTATGTAAAAAACAGAAATTTTATCTATATATAGCCAATTCAATACTTATCAGTAAATATATTTATTTTTACATAACATACCTTACTTGAACTCAATTATTTGTATTATCACTTTTGTATAATTCTTTACAAAAAAGATAAGATAAAATCAATAGAATAATTTAAGTTTTATTTTTTACCAATTGAGTAAACAAAAACAAATTCAATTTTTATAGAGCTACCAAGTTAATTGTTTCCATACTATAAAAATTGGTAATGAGTTATACTAAACTTTTTTAATTTTAGAAGTTAATTAATTGAAAATATTAGTTACTAAATTCAAATAACTATAAAATACATTGTTCTAGCAACTACTAAAAGACAATACAATACAACACATTACAAATTATTAATTTAATTAGCCCCTTGGGGTTTGTCAGTTTGTCTATGGGTGGTACGGCATGTGGAAATCGGGGAAATAAAATAACCGGCGTGAAACAAAAACTGACACTGCTCTAGCGTCTGACTCAAATCGGACGGCTATAGACACTCTGATGAAAGGCATCAGCAATAATTAGTTTTAAGCGTAACAAAAAGTCTAGGTCTCGGTTTGGTACTAAAACTTTGCAAGCTTTACTAGAACAGTTTAAATTGTTGCATTACTGCGATAAAAAAAGCAACGGAAAACTAGAAATCAATAAATATTACGATAACAATGCAACTCAAACATAAGACCCCGAGACCTCAAATCTGCGAGAAGAAAACTGATATAACTAATACAACATTTAAAATAATCTACCAAAGCTTGTATAAACCAAAAAAACTAACAAAAACAAGCTGTGAAATGGCCAGACTTAACATTGATGTTTTCTAAGCATGGCCAAACTCAAAAAAACTACAAACTCAAGATAAAATGTTCTATTATTTTGATAACAAGGACAAAAACCACTTTAACAAAGTTGGAATTTTACTGAATAAAGATCTAAATAAAGCAATTATACAAAAGCGGGTCAATAAGTCCGTGACTTTTTAAATAAAACATAGGCTTTTGGATCATTTTTTTTTAAATTTTTTAACTTAGTCTCCTTTGAGCTTTATACATTTTGTCCAACGTTTCTCCAATTTTTTTATCCTTTTCAAAAAATAAAATTTGTCAAGGTCATCAAAATAGGTATTTGTTTGTTAGATGATTTTGTTGTTAGAGTCAAATCTCTTTCCGCCATTTCTTCAGGTTTGGAAACAAGTAATATTCACTTGGGGCTAAATCCGAAGAAAATGCGAATGAAGAAACAACTCGTAGCCTAATTTATAGATTTTTGCCATGGAAACTGCACATGTGTGCACCCTTGCATTGTCTTGGTGGAAAAAAAACTTTTTTCTTGGCCAAATGCGGTCGTTTTTTTTTTACATTTTCATTAAATCGACCCAATAAATTAGCATAATATTCGCCATTCATTGTTTTACCTTTTTAAAGGTTTAAATGTAGATTATACCGCGTGCATCCCAAAAAACGATCCCATGACTTTATTGGCGACAAACCCACCTTGGCCTTCTTTGGCGCCGTTTTGTCTTGAGAAACCCACTGTTCTGACTGCTGTTTGGTCTCTGGTGAGTTGTTGTAGATTCACATTTTGTCCACGGTTACAAAACAGCGCAAAAGCTTGTCCATATTGCAGTTGAACAACGCCACACACTCCTGCAAATTTGTCCATCTTGCAGAAAGTTTTCTCATACCCAAGTGATCATTTAAAACCACTAAGCCATGTGAAATGCCTATGGATTCCACAACCTCTTGCACTTTCAATCTTTAATCGGCCAACACCACACCGTAAACATTTTTTTAATTGTTTCAGATGTAGAGACCTCAACTGGGCGTCCAGAACGTTCGGCATCTTCCGTGCTTGTACGGCTACAACAAAATTCAGTAAACCACTTTTTTAACATTAAAAATGGTGCAGAGATCCCATAGTATTTATCAAGCTTAGCCTTTGTTTGAGTGATAGTTTTTTTTTGCAAAAAATAATGCTTGATGAGCGCACAAAATTCACCTTTTTCCATTTTCTCCTCAAACGAGGTAGTCTGCTATCAATGGCTGTCAAACACAAACTAAATCACTGTGTGTTGTTATTATTTTGGTGCTATTGTGATTTTGTGTGTTATTAAGTTTATTTAATTAAAAAAAAATTTACACATCTTGTGTTGACTGTGTAAGTAGTTATACATATATGCTAATTATTAACTCCTTATAGCATCGATATTCTTGATGTGCATTGTTGTTAATAAATTAACCTTTAATTATTGTTGCAACATCCACGCCGTTTGCGGCATATTTTCTTACTATTTGTACCAGTGGCGTAACATAGAGTTTTAATTTGTGATTTTATATTATAATTTTATTTTAAAGTTTGTTTTTAATTATCTCGTTGTCTCTACTGTAACCTTTCCGTAGTCTCTCCGTGTTTGTTTTAAAGTCAGTCACCAGGTGATAGACTGTACCGGTGTAAAATTTGTCTCCTTATTTTAAACCTTTTTCTACATATTTTATTTTATTCACATTTATATTTACATTTGCATTTATTACTATGACTGGCCTTTGCAAGTGTAACAGTATAGCACAATCTGGAATTACTTGTAGTGGTTGTGGAGTTATTTTTCATAATAGCTGTGCTATTCGCTACAAGAAATGTAATTGTGGTGTTTTATTTGATTTTAAATCGGAATCTGACCTACACAAACTATACAAAGAAAACATCATGTTGTATCAAGTATTGTTAGATAAAGTTCGCTCTAACAATAAACTTTTAACTGACAAAATTTCTTATTTGGAGGAGAAGATAGCTCTGAAAGATATAGAAATTTTAGATTTAAAATTATGCCGTCTACTTGAACCTGTTCTTATTAGGTCTGTTATTAATACGGATTCAATTTAATTGCCACCGGAAAAAACATTTCTATCCAGTACTTCTAGCACTACTAATAGTTCACAATCAATTAAACCTACAGTACAGCACAAAACTCCAACGATTTTTGGATGTGGTCCTGACAATGACCAGCTACAAGCCTACGTTCCCCTTTCATATTTTCATGTGTCAAAACTTAAGAGTGGAACAAATATAAATGAAATTGCAAACTATATGAAAGCTAAACTACCATCTGTTTTGATTGATGGTGTTGAGTTGGTAGTGAGATCTGGAAACTACAGCAGTTTTAAAGTACCTATTCCAGCCGATCAAGCTGGTTTAGTTCTTAAAAACTTTTGGCCGGCAAACATTGCCGTCAAGAAATTTATTAACTATGGCCGACCACAAAATTTACCATCAACTCCTGCAGGGGATTTTTGGACGTTAAATCCGCTCAACAGTTTGGACCCGTTTCCAGAAATACTACCAAAACGTTGGAGGTATAAAAACCAAACTAAAAAACTTTTGTTAGCTGTAGCTTTGTCAAGTTATGACATTATTGTTTTAACCAAAACTTGGCTATCTGAAGACATCACTGACTCAAAACTAAGACTAACTGGCTATAACCTATTTAGATGTGATCGGTCTAATTTAACTAGCCCTAAATTAAGCGGAGGTGGCGTAGTGATTGCGGTTATCTTAAATGTACATTACTACATCCGCCATATCTAAGGGTTGAACATGTGTTTGTAATTGTCAACTTTAAGTTTGTATCGTACATAATTGGTGCAGTTGGTGCAGGGGTAAATACCCCTCGTTCGGTTATCGATAAATATGCTGACCACTGCTACTCTGTTAAATCTTTTGCTGATCTTTTTCCTAATAGTAAGTTAATTCTACTGGGAGATTACAAGTTACCAGAAGCAACGTGGCTAAATGATAAATTTGGAACTGGAGTTACTTGTAACGAAAACTACCCTGGACATTTAGTTGCTAACTCATTTAGATTTTTAAACTGTGTTCAATGTATAACCATACCAAATAGTATGGATGTATTTTTGGATTTGTGTTTTACCAATGATTGTGATAATATTACTGTGATAAATGCTGTAGATGTTTTATTAGATATAAGTCAACATCATAATGCCTATGTGATAGATGTAAAATGTAATACTTCTTGTAATATTTTAAACTGTAACTACGTTTTTAATGATTTTAAATGTGCCAACTTCAGCGCAATCAATGGTTTTTTGTTGAACGTGGATTGGTCTGCTCTTTTTAACAACTGTGATATTAATGTATGTGTTGATGCAATTTATTGTTATGTACCTAAAAGAGTGTGGAATGACACAACTTTCCTATTTGGTTTAGCAAGGAATTAATTTCACTTACTAAACTAAAAAAAATTGCACAAAAACGATTTAAATCTTCAGAACTTCTATCTGATTACAATGAATTTGATTCTCTTCGGACTTCATGTAAAAATCTGAACGCAAGTCTTTACATGTAGTACATTTTACGCACCGAGAATAACATTCGGTCTAATCCAAAACATTTTTGGAGATTTGTAAATGAAGCTAGGAAAACTAATGCTTTTTCAGCTTCAATGTATTATGGTGATCAAACCTGTATTAATGGTGACAATCTTGTAAACAAATTTTCAACTTTTTCTCTTCGGTTTATAATTTTCAAATTCATCCAACTCCATTGTTTAAGTTTGATAAAAATGTAATTCATACAAATTTCTCAGTCAGTTTAGTAAATATTTTTAATGGAATTACAAGCCTTAAATCTAATCTTAGCACTGGACCTGACGGTATTCTTACTATGCTCTTAAAGAATTGTATTTATTCAATTTCAAAACCATTACATTTACTTTTCAACGCTTCATTAAATAAAACTAAATTTCCTGATGTATAGAAACAAACTTATATTATGCCATTGCATAAATCTGGTGCTAAAGAAAATATTACAAACTATAGAGGCATTTGCATTCAATCTGCTATTCCAAAATTATTTGATCAAATTATAACTGATCAAATACATTGGATGTGCAAAACTCTTTTAGTAGATGAACAGCATGGGTTTTGTGAGGGTCGATCTACACTTACCAATCTACCTTCTTACAAAAATTACATTTTAAACGCATTTGAAAGCAAAACTCAAGTTGACTCTATTTACACCGACTTTTCAAAGGCCTTTGATCGTGTGAGCCACAATGTTTTGATTGCTAAGCTTTGTGCCTTGGGTTTTCATAATGCAGTGGTTTCTTGATTATCTTGCTTTTTGAAAACCGAACGCAGTGTGTAAAAATCAATAACTTTCTTTCACAATCTATTTTAGTTCCATTAGATGTTCCTCAGGGATCTCACTGCGGACCAATTTTATTTTTACTTTTTATCAATGATCTTTCTGACTGTATTAGTTTATCATCATTTCTGTTATTTGCAGATGATTCAAAAATGTATAGAAGTATTTTATCTATCGATGATTGTAATCTTTTACAACAAGATTTGTTAATGCTTGGTGTCTTATTACAAACATTTTTTTTTAATGTTAATAAATGTTTTGCAATCAGTTTTAATAGAACGCTAAGCAAAATTTCGTACGATTATACTGTCGATAACAAGGTGGTACAACAAGTAACACAAATTAAAGACTTGGGTGTAATTTTTAATTTTAAACTTACGTTTGTTGAGCATATCAGCTACATGTGTAATCGTGCTATAAAAATGCTGGGGTTTGTATATAGGATGATCTTTCTCCAAGTACTCTTAAATTACTATACTGTGCCTTGGTGCGTTCTCATTTAGAGTACGTTCCGTCAGTCTGGTGCCCTTTCTATGAAATCCATAGTCAGAATATTGAACGTGTTTAAAACAAATTTTTTCGTCTGTTGTCCTATAGATCTGGTATATTGTCGGTTAATTTGATTGCAATTACATTTCTTTACTATACAATTTACCGTCACTAAAACTTCGGCGCAAAAAATCAGATCTCTCATTTTTGCGTGGTCTAGTGATGTCTGAAATAAGAGTGTTGCTCTTTCAGTTAAGAGGAGGTAAATTCAAAAAGTCACGGACAAGTTGACCCACCCTTGTATATTTTGTACAGTTGTCTGATCGGTGTTCCTTACTACAACTTTCTGGAACATATATGCTCCAACAGCAAACAAACCAACTCAGGAATTAAAAGAGTTGTACAAAAACCTAGATAAACTAATTAAAAAGAAAAAAATCAATATTATACAGAGTAACTGTAATGTAAATATCAGCAAAGTAGAAAATATCCTAGAAATTTTTTGGTTGAGTAACCGGAACAAACGGAAAAAACGACTGATTAAGTTTGCTTAAACACAAAGACCTTTTAGTCTCCATTTGTAATAGGGTCTACGACAAAGGAATGGCTCAAATCTACCTCATATCAATCCCAAAAAAAAAAAATTTTAAAAATGCAGTGATTATAGACTAATAAGTCTAATGAGCCAAGCCTTTGAAGTATTTCTAGAAGTTATCTGTAGTAGAACTCACCAGAAATAAAAGTCAAACATAAGCACAGACCAATTTGGCTTCTAAGGAGACATGAGTATACGAAAGGCAGTATTCACATTACAAATGCTCATACAGAAATGTTACAACCAAAACAAAAACTTTTTTATATGCTTTACTAATTTTGAAAAGCATTAAACTAAGATAAATTTATCATGTTCTTGCAAAACATTAGATTAAACAAGAAAGACGTAAGGGTGATCAAAAATTTATACTGGCACAAATCAGCCGAAAGACTGTGTACTATTGCCTATTCTGTTCAAACTTATACTCTAAAATAATAATCAATAAAACATAAAAAAAGAACAACACGGAATCAAAATCAATAAAATTAACATACCTTGTTTAAGAAATGCTAATTACACTATTATAACAGCGGACACAGATGTAAGGTAGCAACATTTCATTGCCGCCTTAACCAAAATACATTGAAAATTTTATATGAAAATAAAAACCACCAAAGCAAAAATAACAATAATATCTAGATCTTAGAACTTATTGATACCTTTTACATCCAATAAAGTAATACTAAAACAATTTAAGAAAATAAAATACGTTGGGTTAATCCAAACTATGAAATAAATGTATTTGTTCTTCAAACACACTAGTTATTGACTATCTGCCATCTATGAGTCTTGGAAACAATTCGGAGACTATCTCCAAAACTTGGAGATGACGGATAGTTGGTAGATAGTGTGTGAAGAGAAAAATATTATCAAAAAGACCCAAAATTCAACCCATAAACTGTTAAGAACTGCAAAATTCTGTTTTATAATGTCAAAAATAACAAAATTATCATAAAGAACCAACATCCTGCAAAAAATAGTTGAAAGTAAAAAATTCTATTTATAATAAATCAAAAATGAAAGAATCCAGTCATAAAAGATTAAAATGTTAAAAACAAAAACAAAATTTGCCCAAAAACGGTTGATAAATGCATGATAAGTTTTGTTCGTACAATGTTAAAATTGTCAAAAAGGACCAAAACCGGTTATAAACTTTTAAAAGATGTAAAAAACTCATACAATCTCAGAAATAATAAAATTCAGCTATGAAATATTAAAAATATTGTTAAATAGAACTAAAGTGCAAATTTTTTTTTATAAAATATCAAAAATAGCAAAATTCGTTCATAAAAAATAAACATATTGTAAACAGAACAAAATCCGGCCATAACCTATTAAAAAGTGCAATTTTTTTCTATAAAATGTTTAAGGTAGCAAAATCCGGCTTTAAAACATTAAAACCTGGCTATAAACTGTTAAAAAATATAAAAAAATGTAAACAATTCCAAAAGTTTGGCTATAAAATATCCAAAACATCAAAATCCGGCCATGTAGTATAAAACTATTGTTTAATTTATTTTGTAATAATGTTTTGAAACAGATATTGAGAGGCTGTATGCTTGTGGGCGCTTTTGCATTGCATACTCTTACTTACATATAGATACGCCAATGAAGTATCAGAAAAAAATGTAAGTAACTTCAAACGTTAAAAAAACAATGTATAATAAAGCAGTCTTGCGGGTCATACTATCACAAAACAAATTCTATTATTTGGTTTAGGTTGTTGAGTGGTTCCGAAAGGTTGAAATTGATTTTAGGTTATTTAAACCTTCGATTGTTTAAAATTTATTTTTTTTATTTAATGAGCAATTGATAAATCTACATTTATGAATTTTTTGATATTTTTGCGAGTGGTGCGCCATTATTTAAAATTAATTTTTCTCCTTTTTTGCTATTATTCACAGTTTTGGGTGATCCTCCAGAAGGGTTAAAATTGATTTTAGGTTATCTAAACCTCCGATTGCATGGAGTTTGCTGCTTTATTATACATCGTTGGAAAGTTTTTAATAAACCCTATTCAATAAAAAATAAAATAAAATAAAAAATTGAACTATTTAAAAATGACAGCCAATAATGTGATTTCATGTTTTTTTCTGAAAAGTGTTAAAAATTAAAAAAAATTAAACCGATTAATTTGATAGATTTTATCTTTCTGAAAATAATAATAATAATAATAATAATAATAATAACTTTATTGCCCAACGGAAAAAAAATCTATTACAGGGAAATTATACATAATATCTACAATTTGAAATAATTAATGTAAATAACAATTTTAAGAAAAATAATTAAAATAATTAACTTAACTAAATATTTATATATATATATATATATATATATATATATATATATATATACACATTCTCACACACGTACACATACATACACACCCTCACACAATGAGAAAATAATAATAGTTCTTAATGTAATAATAAGTTATACATTCTTGTCGCCAGTAAATATGTCACAATAGAACTTGTCTCCATTCCGACACATATGACTCAAAGGTGCTTTCCTTAGTATATTAGTTTTGGCAATATTTACTACAAAAGTATTATTGTTTCTGGAAGAGATTCTTGGAATACAAAAATTAACTGCATTTAATAACAGTAGACAACATTATTGATTAATTTATACATAAATAAAGCACTACTTTCGTCGACACGTAATGACATAGATAAGAAATTATGTCTAAATAATAATTGACAGTAATCAAAATGTCGTTCGGGATATACACCATCTGTTTTGTATAACAAGTACTTTAAAAATTGTCTCTGTACACGCTCAACTTTTAAAGTATGGCTTGTATAACACGGATACCATACTATGGAGGCATACTCTAGTTTACTACGTACTAGTGATGAGTATAAAATTTTAAGTAATTCAGTATTACTAAAATATTTACAAGTACGCATTAAAAATCCTAAAACCTTTATCGCAGACTTGCACATGTTGTCGATGTGACCTACAAAACTTATTTGGCTATCAAAAATTACACCAAGGTCTTTTACGCATGAACTTCTAGAAATGACACAACCATCAATTTTATATTCATATAAGGGCGTTACACGTTTAAGGGAGTATGATATCACACAGCACTTACTGATATTAAGATAAAGTTTATTTGAAAGACAACACTCCGAAATTAAATTTATGTTATCTTGCAAAATAATATGATCATCTAAAGAGTTTATAGATGTATAAATCTTTAGATTGTTTGCATAGGCTAAAATTGGGCAGTTTATTGACGTGAGTAAATCATTAATAAACATAATAAATAACAAAGGTCCTAAGTTTGACCCTTGTGGTACGCCTGATGTTGATATATAGGGCTGCGATTTGAATCCGTTGTAGTACACATAGTTCGATCTTTTGTCTAAATAGGATGACAAGAATTTAATGCAGTTTTCAGTAATACTAAACGTACTAAGTTTATTAAGTAAAATTGAATGGTCTATGACATCAAAAGCGCGCGAAAAATCTGTATAAACAACATCAACTTGGTTTCTATTATCAAGTTGTATACTTAAATGTTGTGCAATTGTTGCCAAATTTGTTACTGTAGACCTACCAGACATAAATCCATGTTGACACAAAGAAATATATTTTTGTACATGATTATACAAAAAATGGTAAATTATTTGTTCCAAAATTTTACAGAAATTGGGTAATATGGCAATAGGTCGATAATTTTGAAGTAACGAATGATTACCCTTTTTAAAGACAGGTGTAATAACTGCACACTTCCAAAAGTCAGGAAAATAATTTGTAGAAAAGGATAGGTTAAAAATAGTTAGTAACGGCGTTGCAAATACGTGTATACAATCTTTAATTACAAAACCAGGAATAAGATCATTGCCACATATAAAAGAGGTTTTTAATTTATCAGTACTACGTATAATGTCAGATTCTTTAATGGTAGGAACAGAAAAGCTTTCACAGTTTGTATGTACCGTATTGAAAGGTATTGAAGTTTCTTTAGAATAAACCTCTGAAAAAGTTTCAGCAAAACCATTAACTATTTCTTCGGGATTACTATATACCATATTGTTGTGTTTTAACTGACCAGGAATTCTGGTTGTGCCATTCTTTTGGTGTACAAATTTCCATAAGTCTGCAAGTTTTTGTTTAAGATTTGATTCAATATTAGCCATGTATGAATTGTAAGCAAAATTGTTTTGAGTTCAAATTCTCTACGATAAAACAAAGATGATGTTGATTTCCATTTACGATGGTAATATAGTTTTAGGCGCACATTTTTAATTAAATCTTTAGTAAACCAACAAGGAATAATGGAGTTTGTCCAATGTCTCTATTACTAACTGTTTTTGAGTTTTGATTTTGTAGTGCAAAAAGTCTTAAAATTGTGAAAAAAGTTTCATAGAGGTAGTTTTTTGACCTTTACCGATTTTGATAAAAATTAGTTTACTGACTAATTTTGATGCCAGGAATACAAATTTGACATTTAAAAGTTTAAAAAAAGTACTTCAATTGTTTTGTGTCTGGTAAAAATACGATAAATCGTGTTGAGCAGTCAAATCATTGCAAATTGATGAAAATACTATACTCAATCTAAAATTTTCCGTAGAATCCGAATTTCGGTATTTTGAAAGCTATTTATAGCTTTGCAGAGTCACAAAAGCAGAAAAAACAGTATAAATGACAAAAAAGAAAAAAAATCGATTTTTAAAAATGGCGCATCACTTCTAAAATTCTAAAAAAATCATGGATGTAGATTTTTCAATTACTTATAAAAAAAAAAAAAAACAATCTATGCAATCGGAGGTTTAGATAACCTAAAATTAATTTTAACCCTTCTAGAATTTTTTAAGAGTTGTGTACAAGGTTCGAGTGGCTGTAAACAATTGTGTTTAAAGACCACCCAAAACCCTACTTTCATGATTTTTTTTAGAATTTTTTATTCAATAGGTGCGGAGAAAAAAAATACAAGAAAATTCTATCAAACATGTTTTTTTGATGCTAGAAAAGTAATTTTTAAAGTAATTGCGTATATTTAAGGTCACGCGTTAGTGCGTGTCAATGACTTTGACGTCATTCCTATTTCCACATATAGTTTGATAATCAATTTATTTTTTCACCAGTACATTTAGAAAGGATTAAACTATATTTGGTCAGAGTATTTTAGTCAAATTATATTTGTAAATAGCATTAAAATGCATTTAAAAGTACCTAAAAACGCATTTATTTCAATATTTAGATTCATTTTTCGGCTAATTCCAAATATTATATGACTAAAATACTCTGACCAAATATAGGTAACTTTTACCACATCTAAATCGGAGTTTTAGACTGTCGGACAGTTGTCTGAACAAATTAGCCATTTAGTTGGCTAGCTGAAGATATATAGATAAATATTTTTATAAAATCTTAAGTAATAGTTCATTTTTAGCTGAAAAATGTGCGTTTGGCGCCGGTCCCATTGCTAGCGCATAGGATTTTTCATTCTAAGCATTGTGTGTGCTTCTAGGTAAAAAAAATATCTGCTGACAAGGAGCAAGATTTGCAACGGTGGCATTGTGCAATTTTACTGTTTCTTTCTATGCAAGTAGTTGAAGTAGGATTGTACCTTTGAGCAACACGCTCAGCCTGCACCTCATTAGCTTTGATGCAGTCGGGTGTACTCCTGATAACAAACTTAAGAATCTTTTCAGCTCTTAACTGCAAGAAGCGGTGCTTGCGCATACCATCGGCCACGTTTACTGTGCGGTTGATGGTTACGTTTAATAATTTAAACGTTGCCTACAGCTTTTTATAAATAGATCTACCTTGTATTGTGGTAGGTGGAAGACGGCGCCTTCTGTGTGCGACAGATTTACGGGAAGACCTGAGGTACTGGTAGTCGGACTAGAGTTGGTCAACTGCTTCTGGGTGGCTAGCCTTTTGATTTTAGTGGCTAATTGCCTAGAAGGCGCTGAAAGTATCCGACGGAAAGAGCAAACTGATGGCCTGTTAGTTAAAGTAACCAAGAAAGACTCACCCGTTTCATTCCTCTATTTTTTGAATTTTTTTTGTGCTCTACCAAGATGAATTCCTCCTCTTTTTGGAGCGGGGCTTTGTAGTCGGTGGTGACTTTGTCGTTCTGTTGAACTTTCTTTTCTTTGGAAGAAGCGATGGTTAGTTGGACCAGCTGCAGTTCTTTTAAAAGAGGCAATTTTTATGTTGATTTTCATCTTCTTCTTTCTAGTATTTATACCCTTCCATATCCTTCACCGTTTTTCATTACATAATCGATACATTTTTTTTTTTTTAATTTTTTTTCTTCTTTCTACATTTTAGGCGAGTCGCCTGTTTAATCATCGTCCACTTGCATGAGGCTGTTGCTCAATCGTTTTCTGGGGCGCCCAACGTCTCTTCGTCCCAGTGGAGACTTGTCGCGAGCAATTTTTACAAGTCTGCGGTCATCCATCCTGCTTATGTGTTTGTTTTATTTCTTCTTCTTGTCTGTTACCCAGTCGTTGATGTTCTTGACCTTACATGTTGTTCTGATAGACTTGCTTTTTTTCTATCCAACAGTGTCTTTTCAGTCATTCTGCGGAGTATCTTTATCTCAGCTGTTTCTAGAATTTTTTTGGGTTTTGCTGTTTTTGGCCTGGTATCTGCTCACCTCTCTTCAACTCGGTTTTATAGATCCTAAATTTAGTGTCCGTTTCCATACTTTTATTGCTTTATATTGTATTCAGGCAGCCGGCTATTCTAATTGTTTTTGTTGTTTAGTCTCTCACCTTTGCTTCAATATCACCGAAACCGGAAAGTTCTATACCCAGGTACTTACATTTTATTTTCTGTTCGATCACTTTACCGTCAAGTTCTAGTTTGCATCTTAGTGGAGTTTTTGATGTTGTTAAGCACTTTGTTTTGGTCGATGATATTTCCATATTTAGAGACTTGGCTGTTAGGTTGAATGAGTGTAATAACCTTTGTAAGTCGTCCTCACTTTCTGCAATAAGCGCGGCATCGTCAGCATAGCACAATATTTTGTTTTCTGCATCCCCCATTTTATATCTCTTTTGTCCTCGGACATTTCAAATAATTCCTTCCATTATTAAATTGAAGAGGGTAGGGCTCAGGGAGCCCCCCTGACAAATACCGTTGCCCGCTGCTATTGGTTCGGTAAGGTCACCTTCTATTTGTGCTCGTATTTTATTGTTCGTATATATGTTCTCTATGGTTTTGATAAGATTGTAAAGAATTTGCCTGTTGTAGAGGAGATGCATAACGTCTTTTAGCTAGACACGGTCAAATGCTCTGGTTAAATCAAAAAAAACATACAAACGCTGGCCTGATGTACTTGATCGATTTCTCTGTAATTCATTCTGAATGTACTGAAGAAATTGATTATCAAATTATATGCAGAAATAAAAATGACGCAAAAGTAGCTGTTTTCACTAAAGTACTGGAAATCAAGATGCGCTCTACGATTTTACCAGTGTATTTTGAAACGTTAGAAGTTACAAGTTGTAGCAATTTTCATTTCATGTAAAAAACAAAACTTAATTTAACTTTTGATCAGCTATAACTTTTTAACGGTAGTAAACGTTCTTAAAAAAAAGTAGAATTTATTAAATTTGACTAAATCTAAAAATTTTACAAACATGATAAGTCGTCAATTTTGAGTTAAAGGTTTTGTCAGTCTGAAAAAGTAAAAAGTTGATTTGGCTAAAAACTTAGCCGACCGTGTAGTATTTAAAAAACACTCTATACTTATCAATAGAACCTTTTGCAAAAAAAAATAATTGCACCGTCATGTATTGTCTTAGTTATACATTTGAATTTTAATTATGTTTTCAAATTTGAGGTTGATATAGAGGTATTAGCGGTAGAACAAAGTTTTTGTATCTGTGCAAAGTTTGAAGTGTTTGAAATTATTTTGATGAAGGTTTATACTATTCAGAACCTTTGCAAATCTATATCTTTTGTTGGATTCTAATGTATTTGTATTATTTATAAAATTGTCTGTTGTAAACAATTTTTGTCTACACAATCTCAATTTAAAATTTTTATAATGCATTTATGATGTATTCATTTTTGTATTTTATTTTTAAATTTTTTATTTTTATTTTTAGTTACTACTGCAACACAATGTATAGATGCAAAAATTTTTGAACAAAATCATATATTTATTATACAATATGAAATTATGAATAAAGAAATTCTCTGCTTTCTTTAGTTTTTTGCAATATTTTTTTTACCTAAAGCAATGTTAATGTGTATGCTGCTAACAGTCTTTGGGTTTTTGATCTTTTTCTATAACAAATTTCTAAGAAATTCATTTATTATCATTGACGCACAACGCTTCTCAATTCCAAGACTTGATATTGATTGCTAACAGTGCTGGTACTGTTTGTACAATTCTGCAGCTACCACAAAAAGCATTCTCAAAATCACTGACTATTTTTCCTATCTAGAAAGCGACTCAATTACAGCTGACAACCTCGATACGACATTATAGTGCGCGCATCATAACTTTTTTTTAAATTTATTGGACTATTACCCAATCAGTATCGGATAGTGGTCAAACAAATTAGCTTTATAACAAATTATAAAACTTTTAAGAACTAAAAATAAAATTATACTTGATTTGTTTGTTATTAAAAACTGTTTAAATACGTGCTTCAAGTTGTTTGCTGCTTAACCTGTAAATAGAGTTAATAGATAATGTATCTAGCAATATCAAACCTTTTGATCTATAATGCAATATCTACACTTATAAGATTTATAAGTGCCACTTTAAGTGCGGATGAAATTAGTTCAAACTTACTGAAATATTGCCGTGTCACAATTTTATTAAAATTTTAATAATATTATAAGAAAAAATAAAGTTTTCAAGCAACCTTAAAATATAAATAAATATATTTTAAAGTTGCACATTTTTGTATATTAATTAATTAATAATAATAAGAAGTACTTTTATAATCAAAACCAAATTTTAATGCTACCATATAATTAAAATAAACTTACGCTTAGAACCGTTACTAATAAGAAGTAAGTAAACGTCAGTAGTGACAACCTTTTATCAAATCAAATTTTCAAATCATATAAATTACACAAATCACTTTAATCAGCTAGTAAGAAAATAATGAAAACATAACCTTAAGCGGTTTTGTTTGACATAAATGTAAGCACAAACAAATAACAACAAGCAATAATGCCACAATAGTATTACTAAAAAGTTGTTTTTACAAATATATATATATGTGACTGTTTTTTTCCCAAACCTGTATAAAAGTATTGTAAGATTTCAGTAATTACACAATTGATAGGATTTTCTTGGTTTTTTTACCACTACTATAGAATATATTAGTAGACACTTTAATTCAACTACTCGATGACCAAAATCTTGTAATGAGTATAATAATAAATTAAAATGTTGGCTTAAATATAATCGTTTTATTTCTCAAAAAAAAAAAAGACAAGTGCTATAATACAAAAAAACTAGCATAAAGCAGCTAGTAGACAAAAATATAATTAGAACAATAATTTTTTTGTAAAATAGTAATTAATTAGCACCAGGTATTTGCTGCTCTCAAGGTTGCTGCTGCAATTGCTACAATACGTAACAAAAATTGCCGTATCCAAGAACAAACGCAAGAGAGATGAAGTGCTTGCTACCCTCGTTACAATATTATTTATACTATATTTACAAAAGAAGGAATGTTCCTTTAAGGAGAGATTCCTGAAAATTATATGCATGGACGAGCCAACTAAACAATGGCTCCTCAGTACATCGGCCAACAAAAAATTAATGGAGGGTAAAAAACTTCAGATTATGGATCTGAAGGACTTTCCTAAACCAAGGAGGGTAATGACATTGGTACCAGGACTACAATTAAAACCGTCTACTCTCTTAAAAAGGTTATTGGTCAAAACACCATTAACACCAAAACCTGGTGAGTGGTCAATTCCAAACCCGATCCCAAGGAAAGCCAACACACAATTTTTTTTTTTTTGTGTTTTGGTCCTTTCTAGGATGAACGACTGCAAATCTAAAGAGATACAAACCGTCAAGACCTTGGATCAAAATCCTCCGCTGAGGAATACTAACAGTAAGTAATGTTAAACATTGTGCAAATTAATCTGCATCACTGTAGAGCAGCTTCGGCGGCCCTCAGTGCGTATATTGTCAAACACAATTTTGACATTGCCCTGATTCAAGAACCTTGTATCTATAAGGGAGAGATAAAGGGGTTAAGCGTACCGGGAATGTGGCTTCTAGCAGCACAATTCATATGCAAGCCTCGTACATGCATCTTAACAAAGCATGTACTTAATTTAATGCCATTAAGAGGCCTTGTTTAAGAGATCTAGTGACAGCCAAGATGGTGATAGTAAGAAAGAGAACTAGAAAAAAGATTATTCTTGGATCTGGTACGTGTCGGACGAGCCCTCATTGTTGAATCATGCATACATCCGATTCAACATTGAATCTAAAAAAACGCTCTTTCTGGAATACAGAAACCCAAGAAAAACTACCTGGGATCTATACAACGAGACACTAGTTGGCCTAATTGGGAACTGTCCAAAAGCTGCAAGATCCTCAAAGCAAGTCTAGCACTTTCGCAAATTCCAAGCAGCTAGAAAGTGGTCAAAATGTTATTTATACAAAAGCCAGGAGACCCATGTATGCCTTGGATAAATCCTACAGATCAATCAGCTTGACATCCTTTATTCAAAAACTATTAGAAAAAATAGTCGATAGGCTCATACGATACGGGGTGCTAAAAACCCGACCACTGCACCAGCATCAGTGTGTTTACCAAAGAGGTAAATCATGCAAACTAACCATACTCAAACTAGTTAGCAAATGCAAAATGCCATACAAACAAAAGAAATAGCTTTGGGTGCTTTTCTGGATATTGAGGAAGCATTTGATAATACTACCTTCAAATTTATTGCAATGGCAATGGAAAACCAAGGAATAGACCCTCTCATCCAACAATGGGTCAACTCCACGCTCAAGAACCGGACTGCAATCATAACATTATATGAAAAAACTGTAGAAGCTAAAGTTGCCGGCAGGTGCCCACAGAGAGGCGTACTCTCACCCCTACAGTGGTGCTTAGTCATGAACAAATTACTACAGATACTCAACAACATGGACATCTTTGCCCTAAACTATGCAAATGATCTCACAATCCTTGCATGCGGGATGTTTGGAGCAACCGTGTCAGACATGACACAGAGTGCGCTAAATATCGTAGAAAGGTGGTGCAAAAAAGAAGAGTTGTCAGTGAACCCAAGCAAAACAACGATTGTACCGTTCATAAAACGGCAAAACACCACAGATCTAAAAAAGAGAATGTATGGAGCCAAGCTCTCGATGTCAAAGGAGGTGAAATTTCTGAGACTAACGCTTAACACTAAGTTAAACTTTAATTCACATCTGACAAATATAACAACAAAAGCCATTCGAGTGTTTTTTGCTACCAAAATAATGGTCGGACGTACATGGAGATTAACACCTAGTATGACAAAATGGTTATACACGGTGATGGTAAGACCCAATATTACATACGGAGCACTTGTGGGAAGAAAAAACCACTCTCAAGTGCACAGACTAGGCAAAGTTTAAAGGCTAACATGTCTGCTGATAACAGAAGCAATGAGAATGACGCCCACAGCAGCTATAGAAGTACTACTATCATTACCGCCACTTTACCTGATGGTAATAACAGAGACAAGACAAGCAGCATACAGACTGCGGATAAAAAAACACAATGTAAACTTCGGGACCCGCAGACCTAATATAACAAAGATAATTCTAACGGTGAAGTCGGATTTTATAAAGGGCCACTGCATCAGAAAAAAATTTGACGTGATAATACCAACGCAAAACGAATAACAGAACAGATATCTGGGAACGGTCAAAGGAACTATCTGGTACACAGATGGAACCAAAGACCAAAAAAGCACCGGGGCTAGAATTTACGAAGACAAACACCAAGAAAAGCAAACTTTCCTACCTCTGGGTAAATATGCCTCGACGTTTAAAGCAGAAGTAGCTGCCATCAAGTAGTGCGCCAGAAACATGATCAAGAAGGGACTAGAACCTAACAGACCAGTAACCATCATGTCAAACAGTCAAGCGGCCTTGCAGGCCCTGCAATCGCCAGTAATAAAATCTAAATTGATTATGACATGCATACATAGTCTAGAAACAGTAGCCACAACTTGCAAAGTTTACCTGGTATGGATACCCAAATCAACTTGCCAAACAAGGAGCATTTATTGGACCAGAACCCGCTATTAAAATACCATACAAAACCGGAAAAGCAGTAATCCGCAGCAAACTTGAGGCGGAGCACAACAACCTGTGGAAAAACTGTAAGGGATTGACACATTTAAGAATATTCTTAGCAGAACCATCGTATGAGCAATGGTAATACAAATGAGTCGTATTAAACTCCAAAGACTCAAAGAACTGACAACTGGACACTGTAGACTTAACAAACACTTGTATAGAATGAGAATAGAAACGGGCCTTCTATAAAGCGGGTGTATGGTAGAAGATGAGACTCCGATATACTTGCTGAATGAATGCAAAGCTTACAAACAGCAACGTATAGCCATTTTTTGCAAACACAACCTAAACAAAAACTTGCTACAAGCAACCAACTGGGTAAAGGTACTGGACTTTATCGAAGAGACAAAGCTGCTCGAAAAGTAAAATGAGAATCAGAATGTAAAATATAGGTGGCATTACTCACTTTTTTTTATGCGGTAGGGTTCTTCGTACAATACCATAAAGTTTTTAGTAGCCTAACCTAACCTAACGCATATGTTTGAGAAACCAAACGGCCAATTTTACGCATACATCTTTTAAACGGATTTGATTTTGGATATCGTAACAAGGTATAAATATTCTTAATTCCTAATTTCTAAATTGTTAAGTTTGGTTATCCAGACTTTTGACATAAATTTTGATCAGTAATTGTTTAATGTAGCTTTTAGAATTCCACAAAGCGGAAAACTATAAAGCCAATCGGTTTATTAATGCAATACCAATAACATTCTTTAACGAATACCACACGATATGATTTGAGGGGGGGGGGGGTTACAAATTAGAAATCCGCGTGCATTTTAACAACACCAAAATGGACAATTACTTTATAAAAAGCTGTATTTGCATCTTTTATCAAACTTGCTGGAATACATAATAAGCAAAAAAATATAAACAAATGTTAGTAAGTTGTTGATTTTAAGTACAACAGTTAGTATTATGAGACATTGTCATAAACGTATATAAATAAATAATACAATATAACTTACATTTTTATATACAAACACTGTTTTCTTGTTAGTATAGTAATTGTAGTTGTTGCAATTGCAACATGACTTGTGTAAAGAGTTAGGTTTTGTGTTTTTTCCTTAACAAACAAGTCATAGAAAAATGTTATCAAACATTTTTATTTAAAGTTACAAACTCATAAGAAAGCCAAGGTAAGTTATTTTACTTTTAAAAATCAATCATTTTTTAGTCGTAGTATAAGACCAAATTTACTAAGCTTCTTAAATACTCTGCAGAGGTGCTTGAGATGTTGTTCAAATGATTCAGATATAATTAAGGTGTCGTCAACATAATATGTTGACTGTATATTATACAGTCACAAAACTAGCAAATTCTTTTCTAGAATTTGCTGTATACATCAAGTAAATGAAGCAAATGCAGTACTAAACCCAAAAGGTAGTTCTCAAAATTGGTAGGATCTTAAGTTATGTATAAACCCCGTATAACATTAGGAAATTCTTCTAAAGGTATCTGCAATATGAAGCGGTGTTTATATTAATTATTTTTATAATCTTATTTATGGGACAAGAGCAACTTATAGTCATTTTCGATAAAGCTATTGAGACGACGTGCATTTTATTAATTTCTTTTTGAGCTAGGGCTTTGTGAGCAAATGGTATAGGATTGGTCTATGTTCTGTTATAGAGTGGAATCTACGGAATGGGACACTTCGGCGCCGCCGTTTCGGCTCGGCCATTTCGGCGCAAAGACACCTCGGCGCTGACCGTTTCGGCGCCGGCCGTTTTGGCGCCAGAACTTTTCAAATAAAACAAAAGTATATATATATATATATATATATATATATATATATATATATATATATATACATTATAATAAAAATTGATTTGTTTTACAAAACATAATAAATAATGTATGATAAATAAAATATAGAATACATATAAATTACATAACATATTAAACAGAATGTACAAATAAAAAAGTTAATATATGTATGTACATATTTAAATTGTCAAATATACAATATACATTATAATAAGTAAATACAATTTTAGCCCGCAAATAATTTATAAGTGATTAATTAAGGATAATAGTCTATTAATATAAATAACAAGTAAATGGTCTTCCATTAAGAGCGCCCCCATTTGAAATGTAAATAAAACGAGCAATTAATGAGATATCAAAGATCTGTTTATTGTGGGTTGAAGGTGACACTATACCATTAAGAATGGAACAGAACATCGTTCAGATGGCCACCTCTAGAACGCCGGCACGAATGGAGACGCTGGACCCAATTTTCCATCACTTTTTCACACAAACCAATATTGGTCTGGAGCTCCTCCAATGTTGTTGGTTTGTTGCAGTAGACCACTGACTTAACGTACCCCCAAAAAAAAAACTTGGTCTTCAATAAATCGATTGTTTGGCAGGCTGTATGGCATGTGGCCCCGTCTTGTTGGAACCACATATTGTCCACATCGAAATCATCCAATTTGTCCCAAAAATAATCGGTTAACATGCCCCGATAGCGATCGCCGTTGACCGTGACGGCATTTCCTGCATTGTTGAAAAAAAAATAAGGGCCAATGACTCCGCCGGTATGAAAACCACACCAAATAGTGAGTTTTAATGAATACAAAGGTGACTGGTTGATTTCCTGAGGAATGCGACAGTTTTGTTTATTAACAAAACCGTTTAGCCAAAAATGAACCTTGTCACTCAGGATGATTTTTCGATGAAAATCATTATCTATCTCCATCTTGTCTAAGGCCCAATTAGTAAAATTTCTGCGCAGCAAATGGTCATTCTGCTTCAATTCTTGGGTTATGCGAGTGTAGGCCAAGTTTTTTCCGCAAAACCCGCGACAATGTTGTTTGGCTGATCCCCAACTCTTGAGAACGGCGTGAAATCGATTGATTTGGTTGTTCGGCTACAGAAGCTCGTACAGCGCCAATATTTTCTTCGTTCCTGGCTGGTCTTGCTCTTTTCGGCACGGAAACATCCAATAATGAGTAGATCGACTCGAATTTAGCCACTAAACGTACCACAAACCGTTTATACAGACGATTATAACGACCAAAAATCGGAATAAACGCACGTTGCGGTGACCAAACTCGAATGTTCATAATAAATTTTAATAATTTGCAAACGTTGCGCACACGTGTACTTTACCATGATGAAATGGTATAATGTCTCGAACAAATTGACGTTTATAATATGGAGCTAACTTCACACATGTTCAAATAACAGCTATTCAAAACAGGGGCGTCCTTATTGGAAAACCCTTTAGAAGTAAAAATATATAACTTCTGGCGCCCGCGCCAAAGTGTTTTAGACCCTGGAACCTATTGGTTTAATTTAATGTAAATAACAATTGATTAGTCAGAAAACACGTTTTGTCTAATTTAGACAAAAGTCGTAACATGCTTCACTAAGCGTTTGGTCAAAGTCTATTGCTTTATTTTGTACGACACTAGGATAGATTAAAAGTTTGAGAAACAAAAGTATGTGATACTCAGGTATATATGTACCTTTATCACTTTTTAACTTTAGATGACGTTTACTTAAGTCTATGTGGACGTTATGTTTTTGGAACCAATCAAAGCCAATAATGACAAATCAAAAATAAGATCAAAAAAACTTGCGTTAAAAAGTTAGCCTTTTTATTTTAAAAGGTAGTAAGATTTAGTTTATTAGTTTATGCTAAAGAGCACCGAACTGACGATCAAGGAGAGCGCCAAATACTTAAGTCTCATACTAGACCGAAAGTTATCATGGAAGCTCAACATAGACGAAAGAGCTCATGATAACGGGAGCCACAAGAACGACGCCTACGAAAGCCTTGGAGACAATCCTAGACACAGCCCCGGTCGATCTAATGGGCAAGCAACTTGCCATTACCACAGCACTCAGACTAAAGTCGGTGCAAATGTTGACATCGGATCATCGTGGTCATGCCTAAATAATCAATAAATTTAAAGGGGTGCCTTAAAACCCCTCTAAAGAGGAGTGGATGGAGAAGAAAGGTATACCAGCAGGACACACGCAGGTCTACACAGACGGCTCACGGAAAGAGGACAAAGTGGGCTGCGGAGTTTTTTTCCAACGACCCCAACCTCAAAATCAGCCTACGCCAGCCATACTACTGCAGCGTTCTACAGGCGGAGGTAACCGCCATAAAAAAGACAGCAGAGTGGCTGATTGATAAATGGAAACCCTGGTGAACAGATCCACATTTACACCGATAGCCAAGCTGCTCTCAGGGCAATTACTAGCGTGTGCACCAACTCAACAGTGGTCTCTGACTGTCGGAAAAAGCTGAACGAGCTGGCAGCACACACAAACTCATGTGGGTATCAAGCCACAGCAAAATCCCAAGTAACACAGAAGCGGCTGAGCTTACAAAGAATGGCACAAGCCTGCTCTCAACCGATGTACTACGGGATATTGGTATTCCATTTGCCTCGTGCAAGGAGACCATAGCCGTAATAACCTCGAACCTATCGAAGCGAAGGTGGAGGGATGAAGACACTTGCGAGGTAACCAGACAAGTATGGCCTTACCGAAACAGGAAAAAAAGCACCAACATCGTCTCTCTAAATAGAAACTATATCAGACTGGCAGTAGGAGTCATCACGGGACACTGTCCCATTGGCAAACACGCGGAGAGACTGGGTATAGCAAAGCGGGATTACTGCAGAGGCTGCCTGGACGAGGAGGAAAAGGAGAGTGTTCAGCATTACTTAGGCCAACCTTTCTTTGATGACCTCTCTGACCTCGCATCACTAGATGCGCAGACTCTCATGAGGTTCATTCACGGCTCAAAATGGTTTGACAAAATCCCCTGAGGAGGGTTGTACTTTTAAGTACTTTAGTAACACAACGGGCCCATCTGAGGCCTATGTGAGCGTTAGCTGCCACTTAAACCTAACCTTAACCTAACCTAAGATTTAGTTTATAGTCTCAGTGGCATTTATTAATTAAATCTTGTTGAAGATTATTCAAGGGTGGCCCTTTAAGTAAGATAGCCGATGGGCCTACATGCTCTTTGTTTTCCGAATTCTGTTAAAGAACTTTTTTGGAAGATTTAATTGGGGATGCTAATTTTGCAGCTTCTGTACGATAATTTAGAACTATTATTGGATTTAATATAATTGTGTGACCTTGTTTTAGTTAATTGTCAGTCAAAACAGCGGACCTCCTATTCAAACTTATAACGGCCAAACATTTCATAACAAAAAAACGTTTTCAGATAATAACATAAAATATATTCAATAACAAATTGAGTGATGGCCATTACATAGTCATTCAACACAAATTATGTGTAACCAAATTTCAAGAAACTAAGGACCTAGATTGCGTTATTCTAGAAATTCTTATATTTTAACAAAACTCAAATTCAATTCACCAAATTCTAATCAATGATTCAATACGAATAAAATATCAATCAGCATTTGATAAATTAATTCTTTCTAATATTAAATACATAATGAAAAGTTTAACGACGTTAAATAAAATGCTTATCATGAAATATCAATCAGCATTAAATTAATTAATTCTTTCTAATATCAAATACATAATGACAAGTTTAACGACTTTAAATTGCTTATCTGTTATGTGGTTCCAATACTTCCAATGCATGCAAAATCTCAGAAAACCATGTGCGTCTTATATAGGTATATAGGTCACTCGCGAATTTTGTGGAATACAATCCCGGGTCTATTGCAGGTCTTATGTAATATCATCGGCCCATCAATTCCATATTTTCATGCCTCGTGTCATTTTCGCCGATGAATAAATAAGACGAGAGGGAAACCAATATAAATGATAAACAAGAAAGCCTTATGCTAGTATGCGGCCTTATACGATTTATTTGTTAACGAACAAATATATATTATATTTAACACACACGCCCGCACGAGGGCTTAAGGAACGAAGTAACCCCGCGTGGTAGCCGCGGCGTAAAAGAACGTTTCCCGATTTTCGCTCCAGAACAACAACTTTTATCAATTTTTTTAAGTTATTTTTTGCTATTTTGTTTGCATTGGAACCATTTATAATCAAAGAACTACAATACAATTTATATCTAAAAAGTCATATATTCTGCATTATTATTTATAATTATTATGATCTTCATAATTATTTATAATCATTATGATCATAATAACCATTCTTTTATAGTTGCATTGTCTCTCATTTTTTCGAAACAACAACAACAAAAATTAATTAGTAATACTAGTTTTATTTAGATATTTATGTAGCATGAAAACGACATGCTACAAATGTAGCAATTAACGTTTGTGTATATGGAGGTTTTAAGGTTTTTAGCAGCATTTATTTGACGCCAGTAACAATTTAATTTCAATTTGCTTGTTCACATTCCAAAATTGTTTTAAAAAACCTATTTAAACTGATTATAATTATAATCAAGTTTTTGAACGTCTTCAGAAATGGTTGGATGGTTTTTTATTTAATATTTTAATTATCATCAACACCACACCATTATTAAATTAGTGACTATCCTGGTGCTGTATTTTTGAAAAAAAACTTACACAAAACTCAAGTTTATAGAATGTGTACAACAAAATTTTATCATTGGTTGGATATAGGTCTTTTCCAAATCTTTCAATGTTTTCCTGTCTTGTGCTTTTCTTATCTATTGTTTTCCGGCTACTTTTTTGATGTTCTCTTGCCATTGGATTTGTGGTCATTCTCTACTTTGTTGTGTTCTTTGTGGTTTTTATTGAATTAATTTGTTTGTTCACCTTTCTGTAGTTTGTCTTGCGACGTGTCCGACCCATCTTGTTTGTTCTTTTTTAAATTCCTGTGTTCTTAGTTCAATTTATTAGAGATATGCATGGATCTTTTCATGGATTTTTTAAGTTGTTTGTAAGTTGTATTGTCTATGACAATGCTGTTTAAATCGTTACTCATTATTTTTGTCTTATTTAAGTTTATTTTTAGACTTGGTAGTGTTGGGTGGGGTGATGTTACTTATTAATACTATGCCGCCGGCAAATCTTAGATGGTTTATAGATTTGTTGTTCATTTTTAAGCCTATGTTGTTTTATTGTAGAGTTTTAAACACATTTTTAAGTGCCAGTGTAAATAGTAACATTGTACTTCCTTGCCTGATCCATCTACAATGGTTACTGTGCTAAAAATCCTGCTTCACACAAATAAGTAGTTGGGAATAGCATCAGGACGTTTCAGATAGTTTTTCCTAAAATTTTGTAAGCAGTGGCGTAGCTATAGTTTTTGGACCACGCTGCAAAATATTGAAAATAGCTACGTTACGGTTTTAAAATAAAAGAACAAAAATCCGGCAAAAAACGGCTAAAAATACTAAACTCTATTTATACAATGTAAAAAATAACAAATAATTCAGTTTTGATACATCAAAATATTGTCAGACAGCACTAAATTTAGTCATAACCTGTTAAAAAGTGTAAATTTAATACCAAAATCCGGCAAAAATGTAAAATTCTATTCATTAAATGTAAAAAATTGCAAAATTTTGCTATAAAACAATTTTGTAAAAAGAACAAAATCTGGTCATAAACTGTTTAAAAGTTTAAAATTTTATTTATAAAACGTTTTCATAAAATGTCAAAAATAGCAAAATCCGTCAAAAAATATCAAAATATTATGAAAATGTACCCAAATCATGTCACAAAACTGTTGAAAACTGTAAAATTCTACTCATATAATGTCAAAGTTTGCAAAATCTGGCTATAAAAAGTTAAAATATTGTTAGAAAGCAGCAAAATCCGGTTATAAACTGTTAAAAAGTGTAAAGTTCTATTTATAAAATATCATAAATAACAAAACCAGGTTTTGAAAACCAAAATTTGTCAAAAAACAACAAAATTTAGTTTTAAATTGTTAAAAAACTAACTAAATCCATTCACAAAACATTAATTTTTTTTTATATAGAATCAAAATCTGGCCAAAAACGGTGTAAAAGTGAATTATTTTATTCATATAATGTCAAAAGTAAAAGTTGAAAAACGTAAAAATAACCATAAAATCATAAAAACTAGCAAAATTTAGCCGAAAAATATCAACATGTTGTTAGAAATAGCAAAATTTGATCACAAATGGTTAAAAATACTATTAATAAAAAATCCAAAATAGTAATACCCGGTTATAATATATTACAATATTGTCATAGAGAACCAAAATTTAGCTATAAACCGTTAAAAAATGCAATATTCTATTTATAAAAAGTCAAAACTATTAAAATGTGGCTTCGAAACATTAAAATAATGTCAGAAAGCAGTAAAACTGTTGAATTTTTTTATGAAGTTATAAAAATAGCATAATCTATCAAACGATGCAAAATTATATTTATAGAACGTCAAAAATAGTAAAATCCAGCTACAAAGTTTAAATATATTGTAAGAAAGTATCAAAGTTTGTTCATAAACTTTTAAGCTATAAGCAAAATTTTATTTATAAAAGTCAAACATTTTTAAAAAGAAATATTTAAATTAGTATATTGAAACCTATATGTAAAAAACTTACAAAACCTTATTTTGTAAAAATAACAACTTAACAAGACAGTTGTGGATTGTAGTCAAATCACTTTACTACTTTAGTTCTCTAGCTTGTTTTCTAGACTTGCCAATATTAGTTATATTGGTATTAGAGTAGACAACTTTCTATGTCTTCTTAACGCTATAACGTAACTATTGATTATTATTTGACATTATATTGTCCAAACACTGTTAATTTTGTTAAAATTGTTCAATAATTATTTGGTGTTTTAATTTTTTGTAGATATACTATTGCAATATATACTATTCTTGATAAGAAAGATGAGTATTCTTACATTTTTTTATTATCTACTAAGTTAACAATGTTTTAATAATTTTGCAGTACTCAATAACAAATAGCAAAACAAAGCTATAAATCCATCTAATGCTTGTTTGTGTGTATTGTAGTTTTGTATACTAAACAAGTACAAAATTTTAATAGAATTTAATTTAAAATTATTTGATTATTGATGCGTATTATTTCTTAAGATAACAAAACAAAAATGTATCAATCAAGTTAATCAAATTTTGTTTTAATGCAACTTTTGAAAGCCTGGTTACTAAGTCCTAACAGTGTAAATCATAAAGATATATCTACTGAAATCTTTGCTAATAGATAATTTTTTAACTGCCAGTTTAGTACACAAAAACAAAACATTATTAGTGAGCGGTTGTTGTAATTTTAAATAAATAACAATTATACTATAATTTATTATTAATATATTGTATTAAACTGTAAAAATAAAATACAACATTTAAAGTTAATACATATTTTTAGAGTGCAAACACTTTAACGTAATCAACTTCCAATGCAATATCGTCGTTCCAAGTATTCCAAGTTGGCAACCAACTTTCACGGCCATTCCAGAAATCAGTCATTGCACTTCTCTATAAAATATTAATTTGTTTAGATAGGTTTTTATTTAAAAATGTAATATATTACCTGTGGTGCACCATTATTCCATGGTTTTCCTCTTGCATTCTGAGCCTCATCTGGGAAGAAACCATTTATACCGCCTACAGCTAAGTTGATTATTAAATAGAATTCCTGATCAAAAGGTGCCATTTTGCTTCCTCCTTGCCATGGATTATTAATACCTGTTTGCCAAAATTCTCCCAATTCCCAGAAACCACCACCTGGTGGATATACAATGCCAATTTCTTCATAATCAAGTGAAAATTTGATGTAATCTGGTGTCCATTCAGTTTCGTAAACATGGAAACCACTATTAAAGCCAGCTCCGTTGTTTCTTTCCCAATGAGTCCTGCTGTATGCGTTGTTTGCTGGAGTAGGACCCCAATGCAATGTAGAGCACATCTGTTGTGCACCAATTTGGGTACCCCAACCATTTAAATCTAGATTGCCTCTACTTTCAACAATGTCAATTTCACCAGATGATGGCCAACCACCATATGCGCTGTCACGAGGCATCATCCATATTGCTATTAAATTTATAAAAATATTAATAAAAATATTTAAATTTAAATTGAATAGTTACCTGGCCAAAGCCAATCTCCTGCAGGCATTTTTGCTCTTGTTTCAACTCGACCATATCGGAATGAAAACGTATCAGCCGTTCTCAATTTTGCACTTTTAATAGGATTTATGATTGCACCAGGAGATCCTGTACGTACACAATTATCTTCATTCCACCACTCTGTACAGCTAGAGATAAATAATTATATTAGAAATAGTTCAATTTTACAACTAATAATAAATCAAATATAGTATAAATTGATTGATAAAATAGACTATGAGTTTTAGCACATAATTATTGGGGCGTTTTACAATATAGTTTAGTTAATTTATACATAATATATTAGTAAATCATAATTATAAACTTACGTATCAGTAAATTCTCCACTATTCAAATCTAAAGTTCCAGAAGTAAGTGCCCATTCTCCTAAATGATCTGAAGTAAATGTTGGCTTAATGTACAAATGTCCTTCCCAAACATAACTATTTGTTCTGTTATTACTGTACCATTGGAATTCTCCGTTCTGTTAATTTTTAATTAATTAATTATTATTATATTTATAACAGTTTTTGTTAAGAATTATTTGTTACTTACTCCTCCTCCACCTAATGTGTTTTCATGCTTCCAAAGATCTAGATTAAACCAATCAAAATCGTCGTTGAATATTAAATCACCTCTACATAAATCTCTCTTGCCATTTACAATGGTTTTAGATTTTTCACATTGTTGTGCGCTAGCCACTGTGACCAGCAGCGCTGTTATAAGTATTAGCAGCATTATGTGCAGTATGTGACTAAACTCGAATGTTGTGTTTATATAGGTGGTTTATTGCTTATCAGTAATACAAAAATACATAGTTATTTTTACATGAAATATCTCACTTGATCTCAATTTTTTTATCACTACTGAATATCTTATTACAAAAAAGATAAGAAATATACTAAATAGAATAAGTTTACTTTTTGTTTTTTTACTAATTTGACAAACACTTTACCAATAATTGATTTATGTTTTTTTAGACATATTGTAAAAACCAGTTAAAGCTTTATTTCTACAACTACATGACGTTTTCTAAAACATACAGAATGTGCAAAACTTTAATATTCTCTTTTAATAGATTAGTTTGAATCTCAGCAATAGAATGTTTTATTAACAAATAATTTGATTGAATTTAAAAACTAAATTCTAATTTTTAATCTAGGCCTAAACAGTTTTAGCTCAAATAGTAGTAAAATTTTTTTTTAATGTTTGTTCCTCAGCGGCGTATAGAAGGGTTAAGAATACACTACATCTTAAAATTCTTGTTCTTAAGACCAATGTTAGGTCGCGACTGCAGAGAAACTTATCAATTTTTGTGAATGTGGCTTTTGCAGTTCCAATTCTAGCACGTATTTCTTGGCAAACGTCGTTCTCCTTATTTAACCAAGTGCTTAGGTATTTGTAGCACATTGTTTTTTTGTTGCGGTGTTTCCTACCTTTAGGTTTGCTAAAATATTTTGAGTTTTAAAGAATACCATAAACTTAGTTTACTTTGTATTAATTTTTAGACCATACTTTTTACTCACTCTTTGGCCGTAGGTGTACGTGAGTACAAAGCAACTACGACGACCGGCTAAAGGAAGTACAGCCGACTCGCAACACCCCAGTTGATGTTGGTCAAGCACTTTATCACCTTCAAAGCTTTTTTGCACTTTGTGACCAATTCATCAATATGTGCTTGAAAGGAAAGAGTTCTGTCAAGCACCAGCCTTAAGGAACAAACTGTTTTGACCCACGTAATTCTGAAACCTCGTAAGACAAGTGCGGTGAGGTCTTATGAGGCGGCAAAAATGCACGCACAAAGTCTTCGTCGTAGAGAAGCAAAAACTTCTCGTCTCTGCATCTCTGTCTACTTTGTCTATGGTGATCTGGAGTTGACGTGTTATGGCGGGGATAGTATCTTTTGCCATGTAGATCACCAAATCGTCGACGTACAGGCATTTTTTCACAGGTGTAACCACAGATGCTGCAATATCGTTTACCGCAATCGCAAAAAAAGTGAAGCTAATTGTCGACCCATGGGGAACACCGTTCTCTAAACATACTGTCTTCAAGTTGGTAGTTCCTACCTTTACTTTAAATGTGCAATCGCGCATGAAAGATAATAAAATCGGTCTGTAGCTGTTGAGGTTGTTTGGATTTTTGCCCAGCTTTAGCAACGGCAATATAATGGCTTCTCTCCAACATTACGGGTAGACGCCGCTTTTCCATATCAGATTGTAGATTTCCAGCAACCGCTCGGTCAGGCAGGAGAGAAGCTGCTGGATAACCCGATAAGGCACATCGTCTAGTCCCGGTGCGGAGGAAGTACCCATACCGTTAATTGCCGTTTCCAATTCATTTGAAGAAAAGAAGGAGTTGTACGGCAAAGAATTTGGGAAAGAAAAATGTAGTTAAGTTTCTAACTGTTTTGTTTTTGACGCAGGAATTCTTTACTGTAATTTTAAAAGCTACTGGCAGGCGCAAATTTAGTTGCCAATGCGTCTGCAATTTTTGCCATTTTTGTGACTTTGCGTCCGTCGACGATAAGAAAGGGAGCCACAGAGGAAATTTTTTTTCCTGATACGGTTTCCACCTTTTTTCACACTTTGATCGTCGATACGTAGCTCTCCCATGATTGTTGCTTGCTTTCAAGAATTTTGCGCCGTGCAACTGCGAGTTTCATCTTGAAAGCAATCATATTTTTTTGCTTCGGAGTTTTGTCGTTCTACTAAGGAACCGACGGACCGGCCAGTTGACTGCTGAACTTTGGATTGAACACTTCTGCTGCTCGGACAATACAATTAGTAAAAACTTTTACGGCGGTCTTGACATCCTCACCATTTGACTCTGGTAAGACCAGACTGGCTTGGAAACCTTGCCAGTGTCTGACCCGTTTGACGATAGTTTTAATTACGATGGGAAAGTGATCGCTGCCACAAAGGTCTTCTAATACATGCCACGATAGACGTGTGACTAAACGTGAGGACGATAAAGACAAGTCAATTGCCAAAAAAATTGTACTTCTACCTCCAAAGTGCGTGGAGAAACCCGTGCTGAGGAGGACAGCGTCGCTTTGATTGAGAAAATCCTCTATCAAACGACCTCGCGTGTTTTTCCTCAGGAAACCCCAAAGCGGATTGTGGGCGTTAAAATCGCCCATCAAGAGTTAAGCCTGTGAAACCTGCAAAGTAAGTTTTTGTATATCTTCCAGAGTCCAGTCAAACTCCGGAAGATACTGGTTGCATATTGTGGCTTTTATCGGGATGGTAAGCCGGATAGCAATTGCCTGGAGTCTAGTTTTGAGGGTTATTTCCGTAAACGGTAAATTTTTCCTTAGAAAAATAGCAACTCCACTTTTGGCTTGAGCACCCGGCAGAACGTCACTTCTTGTGCATGTAAAGCCCCAAAGATTGAAATTTTCTTCTGACTTGAAATGCGTTTCCTGTAGACACACGCAAAAAAGTATGTGCTTTACCAGGATCATTTTCAGCTTGTTTCCATAGTTTTAAACAATTATTAAATAAATAAAATAAATTAAGAAATAAATAACTCGTAATAGACGGACAGCTAGTAAAATAAATTAACACAAAACAAATAAAACATCAAAGATGTAAAGAGACTTTGGTGTTTGGAAGTAGACAAGGCAACAGATACATTCTTAAAACTAATCACAAATGACATCGAAGTTGTAAAATACTCCGACGCCAGAACTATAAAATACATCAAATTTAAATCTTGCTGGCTATAAAATTGGTCCGCTTCTTTCTACCTATCTATGTGGAAAAGTTTGGTCTAAATGCTCTCTAACGGCAATCGAAAAATGAGCTAGAACACCATCATGCAGGAACCACATTTGTTGCCTGAGGGCCAAAGAAATGTCATCCAAAAGATTATACATTGTGTTCTGCAGAGAGTTGAGGTAAGCAGCGCCTGTTAATCAGTTTGGTAAAACAACAGAAACTAGAAACCAGTCGTCTATAATATCCATCTAAATGTTTAATGAAGAACGTGTCTGATGTCCACATTCAATTACAGCATGAGGGTTTTTGTTGGCCCAACGATGTGCAGCTGCTAGTGGAGAGTTCTCCGAACAAGAGTAGCACCAATTTCTACCTCGGCTAAGATTCTCTGCACACTCGTCCATACAAACATACTTAAATGTATGATGAGTAAAATGACAAGAACTGCCAGCAAATGACGACTCAGCGGTGGCGTTTAGTTTGAATAATTGACAGTGATGAGTCGTGCTGAACGCAGCCAATGTTCCATATCTCCGAAACCGTTGCTATGACAACCCATGTTTATTAAGACATTTTTGTGTGTTGTGGTTCGTATTACCACCTCTTAAATATTTTACATTTTTTTTTGAACAACTTGTATATTGTATCTGCTGCAATTGTCTCAATTTATACAAATTTGTTTTATTACATGGTACCGTTAATATCGATAACATTTAGGTTAGAAGAGATTGCTTTAATTTTAACATTCGATATTAGGCAGCACACTTTGAGCAATTTGTTCTAGTAAGAGTTTTTCAGTCAATAGATGAAAATAACATTTTTTATATCTATTTTGCTTTAACTTTTAAGTGCGATAAATTAAAAAAAAAATGTCTGATTTAACTACAAAAACTATTTACCAACTCTCAATTTAGTTCGTAATGCTTTGAAAACCAAAGAATTAATTTTATATATTATTTTTGTTGATATTGATAATTTAATTTACGTAAGGTTGCATGAAAACTATGAATTATTTTAAGAAGTTTGTTTAAACCAGGGGTGGCCAACCCTCGGCCCGCCTTGAACTTTTTGGCGGCCCGCGAGATTTATAACACTTTTACAAAATATATTTATTTTATAATGGCCAAAGTAATAAATTTATTTAAAAAATACATTATTTATGCATTCATATATTCAAAAACTAACTGTAGAAATTATGAGAAAAAAATAACATATAAAGGGTGGTCCATCTTGTTGTATCTTTTTAATCATTTGTTATTTTGACAGTGACAGGTTTTTCCTGTAGAAAATCTTGACAGAAAGTCAGTATCATATTTCCCCGAAACAAAATGAATCGCTTTACGCTTGAACAATATTAGAAAACATTGCAAATTTATTTCCAAAGTGAATGTTGTGTAGCCCAAACAGTGCGTTTATTGAAAAGAAGTTTTAGCCAAAATGAGGCCACTACCGCGCGTGCTGTACGCAAGCTTGTGCGAAAAGTTTGTGAGACTGGCTAACACACACGGTCCCCGCCGTCGTACTGTGCGCACTGACGAGAATGTGGCTACCGTAGTACAAGAGTGTGCAACTCAGTCCTGGAACATTGACTTGCCATCGATCTCAACAACTCAACATTTTACGCACCAGCCTGATGCAAATTTTGCACAAAAACCTTGCATAATTTGCTTATAAGGTTCTATTGATTCAACAATTGAAGGCACACGACTAACCGGTTCGTTATCGCTTCTCAATTTGGGCCTTAGAGCAGCTTGAAATGGACAATTTGCTCAAAAAATTTTGTTTTTTGACGAAGCGCATTTTTCATGTACGGCTATGTTAACAAGCAAAACTGTCGCATCTGGGGATCGGAAAATCCGCACGTAATTGTCGAGAAGCCAATGCATCCTCAGAAAGTAACAGTTTGGTGCAGATTTTGAAACGGTGCCATCATTGGCTCATTTTTCTTTGAAAATGTTGCTCAAAACGCCATTTTGGTTAACATTGAGCGCTACAGAGGCACGATAAATAATTTTTTGTGGCCGGAAATTAAAGATATAGACTTGGACAATCTTTGGTTTTATGCAGGATGGCGCGCCATGCCACACAGACCATGCCACAATCGATCTCTTGCGCGCTAACTTTGGTTTATGCAAACAATCCATTAACGATTCAGCCCTTTTAGGCAAATATCGAGCAAGCCATTCGTGAAATAAAGCCAAAAACCATCACCAAAGTTTTAGAAAACTGGATTAACAAGATGCGCTACTGCAAAGCCAGCCGAGGTAGCCACATGAATAAAATAATATACCAAAAAAATTGTTTTTGTTTATTTTTTTGAATTTTTAAGAAAAGACCACTAAATTACCACCCTTTATAACAGATATTGCCTGTTTTATTTATGAGTTTACATTTATGAGTTTGCAGAATATTATTATTATTTATCCTTAGTCTTTAATACCCTTTTTGAGTGTTAGACTGTATTATTTTATAACTCTTTTATTCTTTTTTTACTTGTGTCTATCTTGGATCATTTTTGCTATCTATTCCACTTTGTTTCTCTATTTTCTGCTGCTTTGTAAGTCTGTTCGAACCAACTTTTTGCTCTGTATGTATGTGTCCTAGCCTTCCAAGCTGTCTCTTCTCTAATACTGTTTTTATAGGTTTAATTTTTAGTTCATTTCTTACTTCAGAGTTCTTCACTTAACTTTTCTTTTTATTCCTATAATTTTCATTAGAAATATCATCTCCATTGCATTAATTTTGCTTTTATTTCTTTCTGTTGTTGTCCAAGATTTGCTTGAGTATATTAAGGGCTGATTTTACTACCTTTTGTATTTCTGTTTTTATTGTCTTCGCTATTTCTTTCTTAAGCTGAATTGTCTTTTGAATGCATTGAATATTCTTCCTCCTTTTCCAATTTTTGCATCTATTTTCATGTCTATATTTTCTGTTTCTTTTATTATTGTACCAAGGTAGTTGTAATATTTTACTTGTTCAATTAATTGTCGATCCAATTCTATCTTGCGCCTCTTAGGTTTTGTCGCTACTACCATTGTCTTTGTTTTACTTGTGTTTTTTATGCCTATCTTCTTTAGTTTTTCTTCTTCGTATATTTTTTTGTTTTCTTGTAGTTTCTCTTCTTTGTCTGCTATTAATATCATGTCATCCGTAAACATTAGAATTTGAATACCATACCAATTTGTTTCATTTTTATGTATCCTATCCTCGTGTCTTTGGCTCTGTTTTGACTGTTGTTTTCAATGAAACATGATGTTGGCAATTATAAAATCTGCAATTTATTGATTTAGTTTTAAATTTTAAATCAGTTTTAAAAACAATCAATGCAAACTTGTAACAAAAAAATAGATGAAAAAAAAAACTTTACATTGTCTATCATAATAATATCTCAATATCACGGTTCAAGTTTTGTTGTTCAACTAAAATAAAATAAAAATTACCTCATGAATCTATATTTATTTTATTTTTTATTAATTTCAGATAGTTCAGGGATATGTGTCTAATTTATTTTTTTGTTATTTAATTAATATTTAGTTTAATCCTTGTGAAGTGTCAACACATATTGTTAGTGCACTTGAATGATACGAATCGACATAAGATTAATACGTGTTGCACACATTACATAAAACAATATCTCTGAAGTGAACAGAAAGATTGTATTACATTTTTAGAATCACAAATTAAATACTTCTCCAGATAAGGATTTTTGAGAAAATGCATTACAATGTAAAACAATAAAAATTTATAATAATAATAATAATAATAAATTTAATTTACAACAGACAAAAAAAGATATCCTATAACTACATAAAATAGTTTTAACATTAAATTAAATTGAACAATATTAGACAATATAAAAAAATAATACAATTTACATAAATATACAAATGATAACAAATTTAAAAAAGTACTACAATAAAAATATGAAATAATAATTTTAAAATATTGTATATAGGTACTTACTTTTGTACAATTCTCAAAAACTCGATGTCTCAGAACTGCGCCAAATTTTAGTACATGAAAGTATAAACAATTCCCAAAGAGACTCTTTTTTGCCTTTTTTAGACCTTTAAAAAGGCCAAAAAATGGCTTTAAAAAGGCTATTTTTTAATTTCCGTTTTCTTAGCCCTGGAAATAGGTACCGATACGTACCCGGCTTCAACTGATTTGTTATTTTATGTACTTTGATCTAAAATTTTTGCATATGGAGGTAACTTGTAGATACATTGATATATACCGCTCCGATTGTGAACACATTTTATGAAATTTGACTTGACTTCAAAGTGGTGCCACATTATAATTAGATTCACGAAAACTTAAAATGTTCTTTATTTAATACCCTTTCAGAATAACATTAAAAAATTAAATTTATGAAAAAATATTCTAAACTAAAAAACATCCATAGACGCGTTTCGAGGTTTACCTCTCATCAGTATGGCTTTATTTATTTAAACTAATTGATTTTTAACTTACTTCGTCAACATTGTTCACCACCACAATTCAAAGTGAATATTTTAAAGGGTGTATTGACTATTTATACTAACTGACTTAATGACTTTATTTAATGGCTATGGTTAATAGCATTCTGAGAATGAACAAATAAACTAAATTATTTCGAGATATTAAGCTGATGGTAATGACATGAAAGAATTAAAACGGAAATTTGAAAATTAAAAATAGAATAAATTTTTTGCATAAATTATAATTACTATTATACAATTTCGTGTATATCAGAACATATATCTCTTCTTTATATATTTTACCCTTTCAGAATGTTTAAGGTTTTTTATGATTACTCAAGTACTTCCGAAAACATAGTTTTTTGACAAAAAACGCAAAAATTGACACTTTCAAATAGGCGTAAATTTTTTCTATCAAAATGAAATGACTAGAAAATTTGGGAAAATATTCTTCAAAACATGTATAAATAAATTCTGAAAGTTGAGATATAAAACCCGGAGTTTGAAGTAGCTAATATGAGGTCTAAAAATTTTAAAATTCAAATTTGACGATAATCTATATTCATATTATAATTAAATTGTTCAATGATTCAAACAAGAATAATTAAAATTTCTTGTATCACATAAAAAAGTTGAGAAAATAAAGTTGAATGGTTGGTTGTAAAATTCTCAAGTAACTTTATACTTGAATTTGTCATCTATCATCTGTCATCTGTCATCTGTCATCTGTCATCTGTCATCTGTCATTTGTCATCTGTCATCTGTCATCTGTCATCTGTCATCTGTCATCTGTCATCTGTCATCTGTCATCTGTCATCTGTCATCTGTCATCTGTCATCTGTCATCTGTCATCTGTCATCTGTCATCTGTCATCTGTCATCTGTCATCTGTCATCTGTCATCTGTCATCTGTCATCTTTCATCTGTCATCTGTCATCTGTCATCTGTCATCTGTCATCTGTCATCTGTCATCTGTCATCTGTCATCTGTCATCTGTCATCTGTCATCTGTCATCTGTCATCTGTCATCTGTCATCTGTCATCTGTCATCTGTCATCTGTCATCTGTCATCTGTCATCTGTCATCTGTCATCTGTCATCTGTCATCTGTCATCTGTCATCTGTCATCTGTCATCTGTCATCTGTCATCTGTCATCTGTCATCTGTCATCTGTCATCTGTCATCTGTCATCTGTCATCTGTCATCTGTCATCTGTCATCTGTCATCTGTCATCTGTCATCTGTCATCTGTCATCTGTCATCTGTCATCTGTCATCTGTCATCTGTCATCTGTCATCTGTCATCTGTCATCTGTCATCTGTCATCTGTCATCTGTCATCTGTCATCTGTCATCTGTCATCTGTCATCTGTCATCTGTCATCTGTCATCTGTCATCTGTCATCTGTCATCTGTCATCTGTCATCTGTCATCTGTCATCTGTCATCTGTCATCTGTCATCTGTCACCTGTCACCTGTCACCTGTCATCTGTCATCTGTCATCTGTCATCTGTCATCTGTCATCTGTCATCTGTCATCTGTCATCTGTCATCTGTCATCTGTCATCTGTCATCTGTCATCTGTCATCTGTCATCTGTCATCTGTCATCTGTCATCTGTCATCTGTCATCTGTCATCTGTCATCTGTCATCTGTCATCTGTCATCTGTCATCTGTCATCTGTCATCTGTCATCTGTCATCTGTCATCTGTCGTCTGTCACAAAATTTAAAACTGAAATGTTAACATATTATGGATTCAAACCTCATAAATTTATTTATTATAATTTATGGTTTAATCTTTGTCATTAGCGTTAGATTATTTTTTTTTAAATTTCAGTGCTTAATCTAATCTATTGTATAAGTAAACGTCAGATTGATGACATTTTAGCTATTTTAAATTAAAGTAATTGAAAGTACGTAATGTATGTAATAATACCAGACCATATTTTGTATGAAATAAGGAATGTGACAAGAAGATGTAGAAATTGATGCAGTTCAAGTTTAGAAATTAAATTATTGTGAAAATTGAAAGTTAAGTGGTAGACCAGTCCTATAACTGAACTTTGCCATTTTCTATATGTAACATATCAGAAATAAAGACAAGATTATTATTATTATTATTATTTATCTTTAAATCACGATTTCCTCGACTTTCAGCAATATCAATTTGACCAGATGTTAGCCAACCCACCGTAGACGGAAACATTAAATTGAATAGTTACCTGGCCAAAGCCAATCTCCAGCTGGCATTTTTGCCCTAACTTCAAGACGTCCATATCTAAATGCAAACGATCCCGCTGTATTTAATCTTGCGCTTTTAACTGGATTTAAGATTGCATCTGGCGTACACAAGCATCTGCATCCCACCACTCTGAACAGCTTGTACAGTAATCCTAGTACAGGTTAACCGGTTTTAGGCAACTATACACAATAATAATGTTTGCTCTGTTGTACTCATGTCTTCTCAAAACAACTTGGCAATCTCCACATTCTAATAAACCCTACAAAAATAGTTTATTGTATTATTTTCTTGTATTTAGCGCCGTAATATCCAACTCATAATATGGCAGAATAAGCTAACTTGTAATTTAATTTAATTTGATTATTTTATTAACACTTCTCAGCATCTAACATTAAGGCTCTTGAACTTGTGAAAAGTTTAATTGCATTTTAATTCATAATGCACACAACGTCACAACTACTAGACACATGTGGAGCTTTTGTTAACTTTTATTTGCATTTCAAATTTATCGCCATGAATAACCACAATTTATTGAAATTCGCCGACGTTTGTTTATGGTGAGTGCGGTCGCAACCTTGTAACCTTTTTCAAGTAACCGCGTTCCGTATATTAACCTGTTTCGGGATAACCGGCATTTCGGTCGCTTTGGTTGATATACGAAACGCACTGTTAGTATTATTACTAGTATCTAACTAAAACAAATGTTTTTTTTTTGTATACTGTAACAGCAAAAAAAGTGCTTTCTAATTTAAGAGTATAAAATCATTCATCTAACTTAAACAGCAAAAAATCTTTAACCTTTCTTATTCCGTTTTACCATATAAATTATACTTGTGTTTTCCTTTGAATGAGTTCATTTTGATTCAAAACATTTATTTTTATATAGGTATATAGTATTCTTGTTCTGAACGTAACGTTACATCCGTTGTTTGAACGCACTGTTCTAGTAGTTGTAGCGACATTTAGCTGTAAAATTGCTGGCTGTTGCGAGCTGAATTGGCGCGCTTTTTCTGCAACAGTTGGTTTGGTTATGTGTGGTGATGTGATATTCATTTCAATAAACATTTAATAATAAATAAGAATTAGAATTTTACGATGGTTATCGAAATACAACCTTTAAATTATGGACATTCTGACGGTCACACGGATATCTGCTATTCAGAAGATGGAAAGTAAGTAATTTTTAATAATAAAATAGACCCTAGTTTTAGAAACTATATTGAATATCTACATAAATGAAGATGATAATTATAAAGGGGGTTTAATTAATTACAAATTTTAAGAAAGTTTGATCATTTGAAGTCGATTATAAGTAATGAACTTGTATATTTGTAAAACTGGGTTAACGGCCTGTTCATTTGTCTAAACTGAAAAGTCCGGAGCAAGTTACAGTGTTGGTTTGTATGAACTAAGTAGTCCCCATTCTATTTATGTAAATTGAACTTAAACTTTTTATTTCACTTGAAGATATTTAAATCATTTTCTTATCTCTCAAATATAAACTAAAGCAAATACAGTCACACAAATAGGAAAAATCTTAATAAATAGCGGTCATAAAATCAAGTGTTGTTTAATACTTTGTTATTTTAAAATTCAATTAACGTGTATATTTGATTTCATATGTGACATCATATGAGTTTTATTTAAAACTGTTCAGATCATACAAACAAACAGACCTAAAATATCTAGAACAGCATTTTCCTAATTTTAATACGTAGAAACCAGGGATTGAACATTTTAAATTTGACAATGTGTTTTTGCTTTTTATAAACTTTGCAATCCTGTTATTATTTTTAGTAAATTAATATCATGTGGAGGAGATGGGGATGTGCGTATATGGAATGGATTTGATGATGATGATCCTTTGCAAATGTGTGTTGGCGAATTTGTATTGTGTGTGCGCCACAAATCTGAACATATCTTAGTTGGCACAGACAACAACAACGTTCAACTTCTAACTTATCCAACAGGCGATAGGGATGGCATTCTTACTAGATTCACAGCACACGTTAACCACATGGCTATAGGAAAAAATCATAATGTAAGTTAATAATTTATTATTATTAGTTAAATGGTTTGCCATCTCTTCAGCATATTTGATGCAAAAAGTGTTTTAACGATATGGACATTTTTGATGCTGTTACATTATCTTTCTATTTATGTTCAATCTACAAAAAATATGTTAAATTTTTATATTCTAGTGGGCAGCATTGGCTTCAGAAGATATGAGTGTTAAAATTATTGAATTGTCAAGCAAAGAAACAAAAATTATATCAGATTTAAAAGGTCCACCACTGAGTTTAGCATTATCTCCCAGTGCTGAGCATGTGGCGGTTAGCTGTGGAGATGGAAAACTAGTCATATATAAAATTGAAGATCAGTCTGTTGTAATGGAATTTAATGTGGTTCCAAAAGCAAACAGTATTCAGAATGCAAAAGTATTATGTAAGTATTGTGTTAGTTCAGTTAATGATTTTAATTTACATATTTTTGAAAATGGTGTTATCATAACTGATGTAGATATATATTTCTATTTTATAATTGTTCCAGATATCTATTGCTATATATTTGTTATTTTAAGAATTGATTATTGTTTACTAAGAAGCTTGGCAGCTAATCGATATACTATCTGTTGTTCTATTGATTCTTTGTAGAGTGAACTCGATTAGATAATTATGAAGCATCTGCCATTACATATAAGGGAGGGGTCTAAACGCAACAAAAAATTGATGTATTGTGTTCACTCTATAGCAAGGCAATACTTTCGACCAAATGTCATTTGTTTTGGGGACCATCCCCAAAATCATCTAAATGATGGCTTGGCTACACTCATGGCAATTTAGTCGATGCTGCTTAATTAAAGAATGATAGGTTTATGAAATGAATTAATAATTTATTGCACTAGCTGGGGCCACAGTAAGTAAGGTTATCTTTTATTTATTTATTTATTGATTAACGGTTAACCATTATAATTTAAAAAAATTTTAAAATATACATACGTATATAATTAAAAGTAAATGACAATAAATTTTTATAATATAATATACACAAAAGTATTAAAATTACAGATTATAATTAAAACAAAGGGTACAAAATACAATTATTTACAAGTTTGTTAAATCTAAATACCGAATTTTTGAAGAAAAATTTGTATATGACATCATAAAAAAATCTATACCAGGGTACTTGGATATCATTAGCATAGCGCATAAACCTAATAAGGGGAGCATGTAATCTATAGTTTCTTGCATGGTGTGGCAAACGAAACAATGTAATTTGTCTTGTTCTTTGATCGGAAATTGGAATAAAGAAATCCAATTGCCTAATTATGTTGGAGCAGACTATTGTGGATGAAAGAATTCTATACAGAGTTATAAGATCTGTGCAATTGTGACGATGTTCCAATGTTGGCAAGCATAACCGATTTAAAATTATAGACGAACTGTAGTCTTGATATGGAATACTTATTTTAAATGAAATTAATCGGCAAAATTTGCGGTGAATTTTGTATAAAAACTGAACATCATACAAAGGAGACCATATTGGATATAGTGTTTTGATTGCGTTTATTGATAAATCCACAGATTGTCGATAAATAAAACCTAACATTTTTGAAGCACAATAACACATTTGTCAATATGCATTACAAAATTTAATTTTACATCAAATATAATTTCGAGGTCTTTTACATGATCTACATTCTTTAATGGTTTGTTATTAATATTGTAAGTAAAAGAAAGTAAATGTTTTGTACGATAAAAACTAATCTTACAACATTTACCTACATTAAAGAAAAGATTATTAATTATGCATCATTTGTTTAAAGAATCTAGATCATTCTGTAATAGAATACTATCACCATAATTTGAGATTGTTCTAAAAATTTTCAAATCATCAGCATATAAAAGGTAAGATGAGTATTTGATGTGTTGAGCCACATCATTTATAAACAATAGGAACAAAATTGACACATAATGAGAGCCTTGTGGTTTACCTGATGAAACTGGTATAAGATCTGACAGAAAATTGTTTATTCTAACACATTACAAAATGTACGAGATTTTAAAAAATCTGTTAACCAACATACAACTGTTTCATGAAATCCCATTGCACGCAATTTTGAAAGCAATATATTATGATTTACTCTATCAAATGCCTTTGAAATGTCTGTATAAATAGAATCCACTTGGTGCTTTAATCGGATAGAATTCAGCAAAGATGATGATTGGTATTTTATTAAGTTGGTTAATGTTGAGCGGCCTTCACAAAAACCATGTTGGTGTTCATTAAGCACGTTTTTGCACATCCATTTTAATTGTTTTGATAATAGTTGATCTAACAGTTTTGGTATCGCCGATTGAATGCAAATGCCTCTATAGTTTTCAATATTGTCTCTATTACCACTTTTAAATAGAGGAGTAATATAACTTTTTTTCCAAAACGATGGAAATGCATTTTGTTTCAAGCAAGCAGTGAAGAGTAGATAAAGTGGCAATGAAATTGAATGTACGCAGTGCTTAAGAAGACATGTAGGTACTTCATTGGGTCCATAACTATTGCTGCTTTTCAGGTTTAAGATAGCATCATATATGTTTGACAATGATATAGAGAACGCAAGATGGTTGATGGCGTATTCATAATGAAACTCCGGAACAATAGCTATACTACTATCATACACAGTAGCAAAAAACTTAGCAAATAAATTAACACAACTTGCACCGTTGTTACTGTTTTCATTTTTATATATCATATGTTTTGAAAAGTTATCTTACTAAAATTGTTTAACATATAAATACATGTGGTGGCTTTTGTTGCCGAATAGATAGGTTGTACGCATTTACTCGCACAGAATAACATAGCTTACTTGAGTCTAGCACACATCATTGTCGATTATATATTTATTTATAGACTACTACCCTTTCTACCTTTTGCCCCCCCCTGGGTATGAACAAATGAACAATTTATATGTTTAGAAAATGATTTATGTATTTACGTATTTATATAGATTACATCAGGGGCGTGCTTCAAATATTGATTATGAATCTTGATTATTGTTTTTATATTTTATATTGGCAATCCTTGAATTGGCAGTTTATGGCCAGGTTTTGGTTCTTTGTAACAATATTTTTCATATTTTATAGCTGAATTTTACTATATTTCAGATTTTATGAAGATACAATAAACTTTATTGTTTAGTTTGTTTTTAGTTAGTTTTAGTTTCAAGGCCGGATTTTTCTATTTTTGATATTACAGAATTTTGTAGTTTTTAAATATTTTAATATTACATGACCGGATTTTACTATTTTTGACTTTACAATTTATATACATATACAGGGTGTAGATTAATTGGCGGATAAACGCCAGGTAACTTAATAGATTGTGCCAAAAGAAAACGAAAATCTTAATTTCAAAATGCTGAAAAACTTTTCGTTTGGCCTCACGAGGTCCTCAAAGTTTTGTTACGCTTGGCAACGTTGCAAACTATCTAAATTCAAACCTATAATGTAGGCAACTTAATACACATAAAATAGGCAATTTAATACACACATCAAATTATATATTTTATTATAAACTACAAATGTTCAAATTGGCCACCGTTTACTTCTAAACACTTTACAGCACGTATCGATATCGAATTTATGACGTTCTCAAGCATCGCCGACGTTAAATGTTAAATCTGTCAGAGTTGCTATATTCATGTCAATTATTTTAAATATATTTTCAAACAATCAATTGTGCATTGAAATAATTAATATTTTTATTTATGACAGAATCTAATAATTTATAATAGTTGTATCAGCTGCAATGTATAAATTGTTCTATAATTCAATAATAATTATAGTACCTATTTGCTGGATTCACATTTTTTTTTTTAAAACGCATTTTAGCTGCATGGTGAAACGACAAAAGTCACCGATGGTTTTTGTCAAGGGTGGTTACGGGATTGACATGGCAACGTAGTAGTTGTTAATCCGAGACAGACATAAGGCAGACCGCCGCATACTAGACGAACGCAACATAATATATTTCGCAAATGCATCAAAACACCATTCATAATTTAATAATGCGGTATGTGTCGTCAATGTGCAACCTCACACAATTTTAAATTAATGATTATCAAAAGAATAAAGTATATCATAATATTTAAATTGAATTTTATTTGAATTTAAAAGTCACTGATGACAAAAGTCACCGGAGATCAGAATTGACCCCCTGACATTTATTGCATTGCCTACTTTATAATTTGAATTTTATTAAAAATTTTGCTACGTTGCCAAGCGTATTTTTAATTTAAATTTGATTTATTCTTCGAAAGTAATTTGCACATTTTTCAATGTTTTTTATTATTAAGTTTCAATAAACCTCGTAATTTTTATTATACTAAAAAAGAAAGCAAATTGGTACATAATATACGCAATTAAAACAATATTTGTATTGACAAAATTGAAACTTTGAGGACCTCGTGAGGCCAAACGAAGAGTTTTTCAGCATTTTGGAATTAAGATTTTCGTTTTCTTTTGGCACGATCTATAAAGTTACCTGGCGTTTATCCGCCAATTAATCTACACCCTGTATATTCATCAAATTATTAATGAATCTGTAATAGCATTTATTTTGCAATTGTTATAAATATTATACTTATACATATCTCCATTATTTACTATAATATGATTGGGAACAGAATTTACGTAATATAAATTTTTATAAATTTTATTCTAGGTTGCGTGTCTTAGTACATTTATCATCAACGATTTTTGCACTTTTTAACAGTTATGACCAAATTTTTGTGTTTTCTGACAATATTTTGATGTTGGATTTTATAATAATATTTTGATATATCTATCATAGCTATTTGCTATTTTTTACTTTTTATGATTATAGTTTTGCATTTTTCAATAGTTTATATAGCAGTTTGTGGCCAGATTTTTGTTATTTGTAACAATATTTTGATATGGATTTTGCGTTTTTTTTTTTTTTTTACTTTTTTAACAGTTTATGGCCGGAATTTGGAATATTCTAACAATATTTTGATGTTTCATGACCTGTAGTTAATTGTATGTGACTAGTCCATTGCCAAGTATTATTTTTTGTGCTTCTATTCTTGTTGTGTACATGATGTACATATATTGCTTCTTCTTCTTGGTTTATGTTTGTGAATTTCTTGTTTAATCTTATTTTGAGGTTTGTTTTAATTTCTTTATTTTTAATTTTACATGTTATGTTTTCATTTATCTATTTTTATGTTGATGTTTGTTTTGTTAATTATTTTCTATACTTCTTCTGTTGGTGTTAGTAGTTTATATAATCAGGCCTATTCAGTAACTTTTTTAGGACAACATCGTTAAATATTTTTCTAACAATTTATCTTTATACATATAAACCACATGAAGTTAGCATTCGATCGAAAAACAATGATGGACAATATAATAAAATTAGGGAATTAAATTTGTTGTAATAAAATTAATATATATAATATAACTTGTAATATAGTTATTTAATATTATAATAATAATTACGTTTATATTAATTTAATACTTATATTACAAGTAATTAAGTAAAATCATACACATATTATGATTGAAAATATTCATTTTATTGCATATTTGTTTACTGATTTACAACAGTTGTAAATATTAAAATAAGCATGTTTCCCACTTAAAATATATGAAATATATTATAATAATTTTTATTTTGCACATTTATGGAAGAAAATTATTATTTTAAGGCTTAACAACCACAGTGAACGTGATAGTTAAATTAAAGGCTATTAATAACCACAAATCTCTATTTTGACAATCAAAGTATTTAGCGGATGCGTAACTGAATATGGGTTCTTTTCGATGTTGTTAACTTAACAAATGTCCTTGAGTTATCAACTTCATACATCTTTAACTCTTAAACCCTTTTGACACTGTCTATAATTATGTCTTGAATTATATATATAATTTTTATTAGAATTTGTGCAATAATTCCATATATAAAATTTATATCCTGTATGACACTGTATATAATTCTTTATATAATTATAAAACCACGCTTGCGCCTTATCTATGTTCTGTCAAATCAAGTCTCAATGTTTACTACACTTTGCAGGTTATGTCATTTGTTTTGAATTGATTATTGCTACAATTAGTTATACAATTAATGAAAATAATAAAAAATGGAAGCAGAACAAATTGAAAAAGTGGTAGCAATTGATATATGTGGAGCAGCAGTGGTAAAATTGAAAAAAAATTAGAAAATACAAAATAATATGCGCACATCATGTTCGAGTCGATTATAGATGGGAAAATAGAACATGTTCTAATTTTTCAAGATATAATTGTGACCTTGATAATTTGTGTGTTTTACACACGCAAATGGTTTGATCTATAATTATATATATAATTCAAGACATAATTATGGACAGTGTCATACGGGTTTTACAGAATATGTATGATTTTAAGTATTTTGTTTTGTTGTCTTTGTATTTTTTGTAAATTTGTTTTTGTTGTTTAACTTCATGTATTCATAATAATGAATGTCTGTTTTGTTCTTTTATATTTAGGGTGAGTCGGGAGGAACAGACCAAACTCCAGGAATGCATTATACACGTAAAAATAATGTAAAAAAACTCAAATGTTGTTATCCAATTTTCATTTATATTAAGTTGTCGCTTTTGTTTCGGAAATATGATCATCTTAGCAAATTGTGTGTTTACAAAAATTTTTATTTTACCATATCTTTTTTATCACCGTGTCGATTTTAAGCGGGCATACACGATTTTTATCAGAAAACATCAAAATTTTATACACCAACCTCGAAAAAAATATCCAATGCATTAATTTTGATCTAGTAGCGTGGGAGTGAAGTTATTTAACATTACGGCAAATTGCAAATAATTGCTCCACTTTAATTTAATCTAAATGAAATTTGATTTTTATGTCATAATTTTACTTACAATGGGCGAGTTGACTATTTTTTTCGGTAAAATCGGCCGGTAAATAAACTTTCTGTAATGAAAATAGTCTATTTTTTTTTGTCTCTTGATTAATTCGACAAATTTAACAAAGGAGTCGCAGCTACTTCTGGTTTTCATTATTTTATTTGATATCTTTGCACCCATTATCTGTTAAAATTGTAACCCTTAATTACAACAACTTTTTATTCTTAACCGCACTCAAAAATATTATTTTATGGTATAATTGGCATCTGACCCAATCAAATGGATGCTATGATACTTATTAACTATATTATCTTTGTAACTTCAAAGGCAGTGCAACACGTGTTATTTTGAATTTTACTGCTGAAATTTGCCAAGATCATCTTTTTATGCAACAAAAGTAAGCCATGGCAAATTTCAGCGTGGACGAGAAATTCCACAGTTTTTAAAGTTATTCATATATATTTTTCTTTCTTGTTATGCTTTTATTCATATTCTTTGTTTAATAATTCTTGGTGCATCCGGATTCTTACTATTTACATATCTTATATGCTTTTGTAGTGTTATTTATTGACATTTCAATATTTATGTTTGTAAATAGTTTTGATACAGTTCTTTAATGTTTTCTTTTTGCTAGTGTTTCGGAATCCTTGCAATCACAATATTATTTTTTATTTTATCTTGTTCATAACCATTTACGTTTTCTTCTAGGTAGTGTATTTTTTTTTTAATTTTAATATTTTCTTTTATATTAGCAGGATTCTTATGCTTTAAAACACTATTTTTACGAATTGTTTGTTTTGTTTTCTTTGCGCTCTTTAGGGTTATGTCTTGTAGCGCTTTATTTTAATCTTTTTATACACTTTTGCTTGATTAATTAAACATAAGATTAAAACATAGTTTTTTCACAATACTCTCTAGACACATTGACTGACTAGTTCTAATATCACAAAATTGTTTTAAATAACTAATAAAAAATGATCTATTGTTTATGGCAGGAATAGAATTTTGCAGTTATCAAGGGTTTGTAGCCAAATTTTAGCGATTTCTAACAATATTTTGAAAATTTATAGCCGGATTTTACTTTCATAATTTTTTAAAAAGATTTTTGGCCGGATTTTGGAGTTTTCTAACAATATTTTGATGTTGAGATTTTATGAAAAAAATTACATTTTTCAACAGTTTATGACCGGTTTATGGATTTTGGTGCTTAAATGGCCAGAATTTGCTATTTTCAACATTTCATAAATAGAATTTTGCACGTTTTAACAGTTTATGATTGGATTTGTTTTTTTTTTAATTTAATTTTGATATTTTATGACCGAATTTTGCAATATTTGACATTTTATGAAAAAGTTTTTGCTTTCTGACATTTTATAAATAGAATTTTACATATTTCAGTGATGTTTTTGAAAAAATTGGTTTCAAAACCAAGTGTACTTTTGGCAGCGTTGTCAATTTAATTCTTTACAAAAACTATTATTTTTAAGTTTTTTTCTATTTTTGATAACTAAAAAAATAGATATAATAGATATTTGAAGAAATTAGCTCCAAAACTAGTTTTCTGTTCTTTTCTTAGTTGTGTCCAAATGTAGTAACAAAACTAATTCCTTACAATTTTCTTAAAACATTGAGGAAATTGGATTCAAAACTATGTTTTTTGCATTTTGATAGTTTAAGGCTGTCGAATTTCTGTCATAAACTGGGGGCATGTTCATTAAACTACAGAACGTAGAAATGTGAAATTTTCAGGAATTGTTAATGATGTAATTGTTTATAACTTGACATATTTTGTTTATTTTTGTATGCAATATTTTACGAAATAAATGGAAATTATTTTTTTACCGATTTTAAATTTATATCACTATACAGGGTGTAGATTAATTGGCGGACAAACGCCAGGTAACTTTGTAGACCGTGTCAAAAGAAAACGAAAATCTTAATTCCAAAATGCTGAAAAACTCTTCGTTTGGCCTCACGAGTTCCTCAAAGTTTTGTTACGCTTGGCAACGTAGTAAAATTTCTATTTCTATATTCATACCTATAATGTAGGCAACTTATTACACACATCAAATGTTATTATTTATTATAAACTACAAATGTTCATATTGGCCACCGTTTACTTCTACACACTATACGGTATCGAATTAATGACATTCTCAAGCATCACCGGCGTAATTTGCATATTCATTCAAAGTAAAAGTCATAATAAAATAGAAATATCAACTGACATTCATTGCGTAGCCGCCTACGTTATAATTTGAATTTTATTAAAAATTTGCTACGTTGCCAAGTGTATTTTTAATTTAAATTTTATTTATTCTTGGAAAGTAATTTGCACATTTTTCAATATTTTTTATTATTAATTTTTAATAAACCTCGTAACTTTTATTATACTAAAAAAGAAAGCAACTTGGTACATAAAATACGCAATTAAATCAATATTTGTATTGACAAAATTGAAACTTTGAGGACCTCGTGAGGCCAAACGAAGAGTTTCTCAGCATTTTGGAATTAAGATTTTCGTTTTCTTTTGGCACGGTCTACAAAGTTACCTGGCGTTTGTCCGCCAATTAATCTACATCCTGTATAGAGAAAAAAATCAGGAAAACGAATATATTTTTTGTTTTTTTTAATTTGCATTAATAATGGAGATGAACATGCCCCTAGATTAATAAAAATATATTTTTCAAGTCCCCACTCTGCCTTCCTATATTTATAATATCCATGCTCTTCGACTATAACTCAATGCACGTGCTACCCCGCTCATCTAGCTTACCCGCTCATTGGCTGTTTTGGTATATATATATTAAACGCATGGAAGTACCGCCACCTACGGCAAAATTAAACTTTACGAAAAAGTCACTCCATCCTTAACTGTCAAAATATTAACGAAAATAACTTGAAGTTAGTTCATCAAGATCATTAAATTCTGCAAATATTATATATTTCAATTTTTGTTCTAACTTTCATAACTTTCCAAATATTTGAAGAAATTGTGTAGATTAATTATCACATCATTAAAATTCATCATAAGTAAATTCCGCACAACTTTTACATTTCAACTTTCAAGATATTTGAAGAAACTAGCTTTAAACTATGTTTTTTGTATTATGACATTGTCAGTATATTGAAAAACATTATTAACACAATTAAATATCTTTACAACTTTTATTCAAGAGTTGACATATTTTAATAAAAAATTATCTAAGTTTTCTGCAGTTTCACTAAACTCTCAAAATATTTAAAAAAAGTTACTAGAACTTTATTAAGATATGTAAAATCTGCACAACTTTTATATTTCAACTTTTGTACAAAATATTTGAAGAAATTAGTTCCAAAATCAAATTTTCTGTATTTTGTCAGAATAATCTTCAAATTATTAAAAAAAAATATTTGAAGTTTATTAACTTAATTAAATTCTGTATAATTTTTGATCTACTTTTGCTAGTGTGAGGTTTGGCTAGGCGCGCGCATCATAACTTTTGAGAAATTAGCTCTAAAACCATGTGTTTTCTGCATTTCAATATCTTAGGTGTTAAAATATAAAAGTTACTTGACATTTATAGATAATTGAATTTTTGCACAACTTATTTTAACTTTTCTTCCAACTTTTACAACATTCAAAATATTTGAAGAAATTACCTCTAGAACTAAGTTTTCTTAATTATGACAGCTTAATTGTTTGAACTTAACAGTTTCATCTTTTCTGAATGTACTGGTGAAAAAATAAATTGATTATCAAATTATATGTAGAAACAGCAATGACGCCAAAGCTGCTCTTTTTTTTGTTAAAATACTACAAATTAAGGTAGCGGTTGGAATGGTCTTAACATGGTGCGGTGGCACTGCTACTTGATGTTTAAATAATACAAAAAAATATTATATCTATTGTAAATCCCATTTGAGATGCAAAGTAAAACTCCAAATGAATTTCTTATCACAAATAGCAGTTACTCTTAATTGTTTTGTCTGAATATACTTGATCGGCTCTGTGGCCCACCTCATTAAACAAAGCATATAATATGTTGAAATTTAGTTTTGTTCATAATTACACTTACAGAAATTAATTTCATTTTTCATTTATCTATAGGTCGGACTGATTTTGATGAAAAACTTAAGAAACATTTTGCGTATCCTGATAACAACAAAGTTGTAGTATTGAATACATCTGATTGGTCAGAAGCTTACACCTTAAGTACAGATTGTGTGGATGCTGCATTTTCAATTGTATCATTTTCTCCATGCAGCTATTACATAGCTGCAGTTTCCATTGAGGGAGATTTGGTTATTTGGGGATTACGATCACAAACATTAGCTGGCTATAAAAAACATCCAAAAGGTGCCACTGTCACTTCAATAGCATGGAATCCAAAAGGTAAAACAACTGTTTTAACATGTAACATTAGGTATCAACCCAATTTTAACAATTTTTTGAATATTTAGTTAACTTTGAACGGATTACATTTCTTGTTTTTCCATATTTGAGGAATGTGTTGCTTGCATGGTTGTAAATAAATTCAACTAAGCATTGTGAATAGTTTCAAGGTTATAATTTCAGGAAATGGTGATTTGGCTTTTGCGGATGTGCAAGGATATGTTGGTCTAGCAGTAAATTGCACATCTTCAGAGTCTAAAGAAACAGAAAAAGATGACGATCTTGAATCAAATTCTAATGAACCAACAGAAGCCATGGATATGGATGATGATGCTATGGAGTTTGGTGATGTAGCAATTGATGATGATGATGATGATGACAATGAAAATGCTGTTTCTTTAGAAAAACTAAAGAGAGATACTATGGGGATTGGCAATGATGATGAAGATGATAAAGGTAAGAAGAAAAATTGATTTAATAAATTAAATATATTTGACACAATTTAGTCTTTCCTGTTAATACTATGAAGACATAGTTTAAACTTTTGAAAATAAAATTGAAACAACTTGACAGTTTCAATTCGATCTCCAACACCACAACTTCGTCCAAGAACACCTGAAATACCTCTACAAAGCGCATTTATGCCATCATCAACTCCTGAACATTTGGATCCACGATATATGTGTTGGAATGAAGTGGGAGTGGTTCGTTGCTATGGCTCTAGTTTGGATGCTGATGATGAAGGAACAAAATCAATTGAAGTAGAATTTCATGATTCATCATTGCATAGTAGTATGATGATGTCTAATTTTCATGGATATGTTATGGGATCAGTCAGTACAGCTGCATTAGCAGTTGCTAATAACAAGTAAGTTGAATTATTATTTTATTATACCAAGTGAATCAGAAAGTCTATTGCCTGTATGGATTTTTTGGTTGGCAGGTGCATTTGCCTTTAACATTTATAAATTTGATATTTTAGTAATTTGTTTATTTAGGTTTTGTTGGCATTTGAGACAAGACACTTGCGATTTTTATTGGCACTTAGAATATGATTTTTATATTTTTTTTATATTTGACATTATCATAACTACTGTGACCAGTATGTTAACTGACAATTTTTTCTTTCAGTACTATAAATGTAGTACCTCTAGGTTCATCATCGAAGGAATGGCATCTTAATTTAAAAGAAGATGAGGAAATAGTCTGCATAGCAACATCGCATAATTTGATTTGTTTTGCAACAGCTAATTATCTTGTACATGTGTGCACAATTTATGGCATACAAAAGGCAGTATTATCGATTCCTGGTCCTATTGTATCAATGTCAGCTTTTGGTCTTGTTTTAATGGTTGCTTATCATACAGCACAGACACGTAAAGGAGACCAGTGTATTGATATTATGCTTGTTAAATTAGAAGGTAAGAAATTTGCTTGCAGTTTGATATTCTAATATACCGATAAACCTAAAATAGTTGACAAATCTTATTGTTTTCATTGTAAAGAAGTTACCTCCAGAGCTAGCTGGCTTATGATTCTATATTAGTACATATATGTGGATTTTTGATTGTGGTCTTCTTTGATAAAATATATTTAAACTACAAAATAGTCTGTTAGATTTCATCGATAATCTTTACAGGAACTTCTATTGAAAATCGTGATATAAAATCTGCGTTGGCTCCTGGTGCTCAGTTACAATGGCTCGGGTTTTCTGATGCTGGTTCACCAGCCATGATGGATTCTGCAGGAATGGTTTATTTACATCCATTGCAATCTAATTTATGGTTACCATTCTGTGATACTACTCGATTAGTAAGTAATAAATATTATTTAAGGTTAGATTCGGTTTACCTTCTAGCTCTAATTTGTTGATAAAAAAATTTTTGTTTGTTTGTTATACTATTTATTTGTATTGTAATATTTTAGAGTAAAAGTCCTATTGATGGATTCTTTGTGACGGCAATCTATGAAACACTTGGTACAATTCGAGGCATTAGATGTAAAGGTAGCATGTATCCAGGATTCACACCAAGGCCTACTGTAATGGAAATTGATTTACAACCACCATTTATTGAATTGGATTCAGAAAAGTCGCAATTGGAAGCAAATATATTAACCTGGTCTACCTTGCAAGTTGAGAATACAGATAAGAAATATAAGGAAACTGCTTTGAAAGCATTTGCAGTAAGTAAATAAATATTGTTTAATTAAGATATGTAACTAGTTCAAGGCTTATTTTCTAAAAAGTAGTTTTAATTTTGATCAAACATTGCAATAATATTTTTTAGTTAGCAGCAAAGAATAACTTGGATCAAAGGGCTTTAGAATTTGTGGAAATGTTGGGAAATTCACAAATATTAACATTGGCTATGAAATATGCAAGCAAATTGGATAAAAGGAGACTTGCTGAAAAGCTAATGGAATTGGCTTCAAAGTTAGACACTACAACTTCAGAAGATACATATAATGTAAGTATTAGTTAAGTTAGGAAATTAATAATAATATGTCTTTATTTTTTGTTTATTTACAAAGAAAATGGCAAAGTTTAGCCTGTGGCTGTTTTTCCACTTAACTTTTTTTTTTTAATATTTCAAAAATTTGATATTAAATTAATCTTTGTTCTTTGCAGTAGATAAGCTTAATGATTTGGCTCAGAGTGTTCATGTTTTATTTCTTGCCCCATTGAGTCTGCTTATTCGTGTTATAATATTAAATTTAATATAATATATAATATATTCTAATATCTCTTTACTTTGCTTGATAAAAATAATCAATATTGATTGTTATGCTGTGTTTATTAATTATAATCTATGAATATTTTTAGGATATATCTATATCAACACCATCTAACGTAATCAAACCAAATATGAAATTAATGATGAGTTCTACAAGTAAAATTATGGCTAAAGCAAAAGCTCAGGTAAGTTTTGATTCAATATTTTAGGAACTTATCTTTTGCATCTTTCTATTTACTGATGTCAAAATTGTTAAATAGTTATCAGTTAGCATTTTAACATTGTTTTGCAAGCTGTGATTGCTGCATGCATTCATTTATTCTAGGTGAAAACCATGTGTCTTATTTTTTAGGTATTAAAAGATTGACTAAAGCAGCTAAATTAAATTTTGAAATCATATTTTAAAAGAGAAAGCACATAATTTATTAGTTTTATCAATATAATCAAATTAGTTTTAAACATAGGAATCATTTTATACTTCAGAGTTGCCACTCTCTGAGTTTGGTTACCAATCTCCAGATCAGGTTGATGTTGTTTTTAATTTTTTTAAATTTTAATAAGTCCTCTGTTCATTGCTACAGATTTACGTTAATAAAGCTTGATTAGTGCTTAAATTGAACCAAATAATTTAGTAGGTTTGTATATATGTATATATATATGGGTAATTCCATTACTTTTCGACCAATTTGAAAAAGTCGACCTCTTTGATTTTGCTCAAATTTTCAGGGATCAAAATATAGATGAAAAAAAATGAGATTTCCAAAATTTTGGACCTTAGAATATTGCCTGTTCAAAATGACACACATTTGAAGGTCAGAAATTTTACAATAAAACGTCATTTTTAGCTTAATTTGTATCTCAATTTTTGGGCTTCTGGAAAATGATAAAAAGGTCTACGATAGCTCAATTTATTCCTTATTACATGTACTTTAAAAGCCATATTATTATGTTTAATATCGTGGCAGTCATTTTGATATATTAAGCTTTAAACATAATTCCAAAAAAACCCGTAAATTTAGCAAAATCGCAAAACTTTGCTTTCTTTTAACCGTTCTAACTTTGTCAAATCTTAACAAAATTTGATTCGCAAGGTCTAGATTTCCTCGTGTTTAATTGCTTTTTGAAGTGATCACACAATACTTAGAAGAATCAATACGTATACACCATTATTTTGATGCAGGAAGATGCACATGTTTTTGCGATCTTCAAAACTTATAATTTTCAGGTCCCGAAAAAGCGCTGTCACCCTATGTCAATTTTAGTCAAAATTTCAGTAAATACTCTTTAGAACACAAGAAAATAGGTTATTCATATGAGAAATGGTATATCGGGCATTATCAAGAAATTTTTAATATTCAAAAATTGTCAAAATTGGCAAACCGCACATTTTTGTATCTCAATTTTTGGGCCTCTGGGAAAAGATAAAAAGGTCTACGTTAGCTTAAAATATTTCTTATTGCATGTACTTTAAAACCCATATTTGTATATTTAATGTTGGGGCAGTCATTTTGATATATCAAGCTTTAACCATTAATTAAAAAAAAAACGTAAATTTTGAAAAATTGCTAAATTATGCTTTGTTTAAACCGTTCTAACTTTGTCAAATCTTAAAGAAAATTGATCCACGAGGTCTAGATTTCTTTGTGTTTATCTTTCTTTAAAGTAATTGAACAGCATTTTTATCAAATTTTACTAACCGAACCAAAGAAAACTGTTTTAACAAGTATCAAAAGCTTGCATCAATGCACACTTGTTAAAGTATTGTTTTGTTTGTGTTTTTTTGCTAAATAAAAAGTTTTTTAAATATTTTGTATTTGTTGACTATCTCAAAAACAAAGCAAGATAGACAAAAAGTGATTTAGATTTTCTGAATTTTGACGATTTTTGAATATAATTTTTTTTTTTATAATGCCCAATATATCATTTTTCATATAAATAACCTTTTATTTGTGGTCTGAAGAGTATTTATTGAAATTTTGACTGAAATCGACATAAGGTGACAGCGGTTTTTCGAGACCTAAAAATTACAAGTTTTGAAGATCGCAAAAACATGTGCAACTTCTTGCATCAAATTAGTGGTGAATATGTATAGATTTTATAAGTCTTATGTAATCATTTTAAAGAAAGATTGAACACAAAGAAATATAGACCTCGTGGATCAAATTTCTTTAAAATTTAACAAAGTTAGAACGGTTTAAACAAATCATAATTTTGCAGTTTTGTTTAATTTACGGTTTTTTTTGGAATAATGTTTGAAGCTTGATGTATCAAAATAACTGCCCTAACATTAAATAGACAAATATGGGATTAAAAGTACATGTAATAAGGAATATTTTGAGCCATCGTGGACCATCTTATCTTTTTCTAAAGGCCCAAAAACTGAGATACAAAAATGTGCGGTTTGCCAATTTTGACAATTTTTGAATACTAAAAAATTCTTGATAATGCCCGATATACCATTTCTCATATAGATATCCTTTTTTCTTGTGCTTCAAAGAGTATTTACTGAAATTTTGACTAAAATCGACATAGGGTGACAGCGCTTTTTTGGGACCTGAAAATTACAAGTTTTGAAGATCGCGAAAATATGTGCAACTTCCTGCATCATAATAGTGGTGTATACGTATTGATTCTCTAAGTCTTGTTAGATCAATTTAAAAAGAGATTAAACACGAAGAAATCTAGACCTTGTGGATTAAATTTTGTAAAGATTTGACAAAGTTAGAACGGTTTAAAGAAAGCAAAATTTTGCAATTCTGCTAAATTTACGGGTTTTTTTGGAATAATGTTTGAAGCTTAATATATCAAAATGACTGCCACGATATTAAATATAAAAATATGGGTTTTAAAGTACATGTAATAAGAAATAATTTGAGACATCGTGGACCTTTTTATCTTTTTCCAGAAGCCCAAAAATTGAGATACAAAATAAGCTAAAAAGACGTTTTATTGTAAAATTTCTGACCTTCAAATGTGTGTTATATTGAAGAGGCATTATTCTAAGGTCCAAAATTTTGGGAATTTCATTTTTATCATCTATATTTTGATCCCTGAAAATTTGAGCAAAATCCAAGAGGTATATACTATTTAAACTTAATAATTGATTTGTAACTTACTTCGTCAACATCGTTCACAATAAAGCCATACTGATGAGAGGTAAACCTCGAAACGCGTCTATGGATGTTTTTAGTTTAGGATAATTTTTTCATAAATTTGATTTTTTAATGTTATTATTGGGTTGTCCGATTGAACAAATAGTAACGAGCGCTTCATATGTCGTTGTGGCATTCGTATAAATTTACCTATTTAACTAGGCTTTATTCAAAAATTATTGCTTTACAACTGTCTCATTAGAGGACATTGCGTCTCTTCTTTATATATTTTATATATTTTTTTTACATTATTTAATGGTCAGATTTTGGAGCTTTCTGACAATATTTTGATGTTTCAATGCCGGATTTTACTATTTATGGTATTAGAATTTTGCACTTTTTGATAATCTATGGTCCGATTTTGAATCTTTTTAACAATATTTTATGGTCATATTTTGCAATTTTTAAAATCACTTAAAAAATGTTTTACTCTTTTTAACAGTTTATGTTATATTTCTATGTTTTAAGACTGGATTTTGCTGTTTTTGACATACTATGGATAAAATTTTGCACTTTTTAACAGTTTATGGCCAGATTTGTAACAATATTTTGATATTTCATTGCAGTTTTAGAAATTTTATGAAAATGTTACACTTTTCAACAGTTTATGGCCGGATTTTGGTGCATTCTAACAATATTTTGATGTTCTAAGGCCGGATTTTGCAATTTTTGACATATTATGAGTAGAATTGTACATTTTTCGTTAATTTGGTTAGGTTTTGACTTTTTTTAAAATTAAATTTTGATATTTTTGAAATTGATGAAAGTTTATGGATTTATTTTGGTAGTTTCTAGCAATATTTAAATTATATAGCCGGATTTTATTACTCTTGACATTTTATAATAAGAATTTTACATTTTTCAACAGTTTATGGAAAGATTTATGTGCCTTTTTTAGCCGGATTTTGCTGTTATTAAAAATAAAATCACTCGTCAACAGTTTATGGTTTGTGCTTTGTGACAATATTTCATTGTTTAAGGCCAGATTTTGTTAGTTTTGACATTTTATGAATAGAATTTTTGTTTTTTTTCAACCGTTTTTGACCGAATTTTGGTTCTATCTGAAAATATTTAAATATTTATGACCGGGTTTTGTTACTTTTTAGTAGTTTATGGCTGAATTAAAAAAAAAGTGTATTTTTTTTTCAAAACTGTGAAGAGAGTCCTTCTCAATATTTTGCGGTGAGGCCTAAAAATCCTAGCTCCAGTGGTGTGATTCTAGTAAATTAAAAAACACAAACTTATTGTTTTATAGAAGATACTAGCATGATTATCTATATAATATATTTTTAAACCTGGAGGGCATAACTAAGACATATATCTACAATTCTACAACACAAAGTGTTGAGAGTATTGACAAATCTACTCTGAATGCGTTCTGAGTAAATAGCAAATTCCAGATCACGTAGTGAGTGACAAGTACAACATATACACAAAAAAACATGAACGATGTTTTCTATTGTAAATATACATATTTGACACTGATTGTGCATACTATAAAGCGTCCAAACCAGATTAACAACTATATCTCAAGCATCTGATGCAATCGACTTTAAACAACGTCCACTGTTGAATTATAAGAAACAAAAACCATGTATTTTTTATTGAAATCAAAACAGTATGTCTCAAAATCAAAATTTTGACAATTCTAGAACAAATACATAAGTATAATCTACTAATATCGTAAAGTTTGGCATAACTATTACATTTTTATTTAAATTTAAACAATGTTTTAAGTATCAAAATATTAATTCCCATTAATAAATACTTGGCTATTCTACTTAATTTCTTTTTTTTCACTCTATGACGTTGTGGCTTATAAGGCTCAGGAAATGGACTGAATTTGGAAGTTTATTCTATTTGACGATAGCAGGTTAAAGAAATTTTTCTTAAAACTTTCGGTCTACATCTCTGAACTGTCAGTGAATATTTGTTAGAATTTGTAGCAAGCCTTGTACTACGAGGAAATATTTGGTTAGATTTTGTTTGAACAATGTCCATTAAAATATCTATAGAAAATGCAAAGATCTGCAACGTGTTGTAAAGTATCTCAGTCATTAGTCAATTTTGGATTGGTAATGATCCGAAAAGCTCGTTTCTGAATAGAGTTTAGAAGAGATAGTCTTGTTTTCTATGCTCCTCCCCATACTTGGGAACTGTATTCAATACAAGGACGAATATAAGTTTTATATGTATATGCAAAAGTTTTTTTTTTAATTCTTAATAGTTTATTTTATGATCAAATTTTTTTGTGTGGAAAAACTTGAATGGACTGAGTTAGAAATGAGTAGGTAATGAATGAATGTGGTTTGAAAGTAACACCGGTAGACCAGTAAGAACGTAGTATTCTAAGAAAAATTAAAAGAGGAATACGAGAGCATGCACAACCAGATGTATGAGATGTAGAAAGACGTGGAGACAAGTTGTTTGAAGTAAGGTTTTAAGAACTAAAGTAGGCTATATATATACAGTGTTACTGCCTACCTCGAGAGGAAATGGTGTGACTAGGTATGTATGTATGTATATTTTGTTCTCATTCTTATGTTCTAAGCGTTCATTTATAGTTTTAAATTCTAAACCATTTTCCTAGTTTACCCTTTCTGGAATATATTACCATTTCTTTAATTTGCCTATATCCACTATTTTATAAACTTTTTCTATTGTTATCATACTTTTTATGATCCAAGTTTATTCTTATTCTTTTCCAATTCCTTTTTTGTTTTACTTTTCTTGTTGTCATTTTTATTCTATTGTTGTTACCTGCCTGTTTTACATCAAAAACTACATATTTTTGTTCTCTTGTGGGTTACTTTTGCTACTTTTTCTTTTTTTCTCTTCTTTTGCAAGTTCTCTCTGGCTTCTTTGTATTTGTTTTTCTGTTTTTATCAAATCATTCTCTAGATATATTTTAGTCCCTTCTTTATTTTGTATTATCCCACGGGAGCAGGAAGATTTGAAATTCAAGAAATAGCTGTATTTAATTAAAACAAAATGTAACGGTAATAAGGTAACAGTGGGTCATTTTCATTCCTTAAAAATTTATTGAGCAAATGGTGTCTCCTGCTCTTTATACATTCTTGAAGCCGGACGTTGAAATTCTGCATAACGCTACGCAACATTTCCAATCCGTATTTTCAGATAACACAATCTGGAAACAATTTTTGCAACGCATTCATTGATGTTTTTGCGGTATTTAAAGTAGCTCATCTTGCAGGAACTAATTGTTTTGGTTGTTCTGTATGAAAAAGTTCAATTGTGTATCAGAAACTGGGCAATCATGTCAGTATTGACTGTCAAAGAGTTTTTGTTCTGATCCTCAAAAAAGTACTATTAATTCCCATTGAAGACATTGCACCATACTGTTATCTTTGGGCTGTGTAATCGACCGGAAGGATGGAAATGGAGATCCTTGCCCAAAATTCAAAGAAACATAATGTTATGTAAACTCAAAGCCTGGCTATTGATTGCTGGTGACATTTTTTTAAATGTAAAATTATGGATATGAAATAATAAAACAATTAACTATGTTTTTTATAACAAATTTATTCTTAAGAATACATTACTAGTTTTGGCTCTACATACTAGAGCCTTCTACAGATGTAATAAGCTTACTTTCTTTTGATTTCAATTACTGTGTCTAACTTTCCCAAAGTAGTAATTAAAAGTAGAACTATTGCATGAAATATTCTCAAAAAAGTAAACATTACATAGTATTCTATTCATAGTTACAACAGCACAGGTTCTGGTGACTCGATGACTTTATTAGCAAGTTCAATTATATATCTTGTTCTATTTTTCGCAGATACTTAGGTATATAAACAGTAACAAGAGATGCACCAATTTGGCAACAAAACAAACGGTGGTATAATAATAATCTAAGTAAACAAGTTTCAACCTATGCATGACACATGCATTGCGAGGCACAGCAGTTATTAAAAATTGTTCATGTGTGACAAGAGTCTCCAGGAGCATGTGTTATACAAGCTCTATTATTAAATCATACCAACTAATACAAATCTATTGCTATTTGTGACAACAATCTTGGTTAAATAACAACAAATGTTTGCCTAGTTTTGCGGCTGCACAGAAATTGAAACATGAACATGCCGCCCGGGACAAGTGTTAAATAATTTTTTTCAATGCTACAGTATTGTTTAATGTTGACAAAATTTGATATTTATAGTTAATTCTAAATAATAAAATGTATACTATCTAAGATTTCCTAACAGGTAAGTTTCTACAATAAGTTTTGAAATGTGTTGCACAATTTGCTCTATATTATCTTAATTGAGTGCACTAACTGATTTTGTTTTTAATTTTTTTTGTTTAAAAAACTATTAATTATTTGTTACCTTATTTGAATAATTTATTTTCAGCCTATAACACCAACTCAAGCATCAAGCTCAAATAGTACACCAAGTGGAATTTCTCAGGTAAAATTTATATAACAAAAATTTTCTTTCGGCCAATTGCTATTATGCACAGAATGGTTCACAATTGATATATTTTAGGATTTCACTCCAAATTCGTCTAAACTTGCATCTTCAATAAATACTCAGGATTTATCAATACTGAATGATGAAGAACCAAAAAATCCATTTTTAAAAAGTTTGAAGAAACCAAAAGTTACTACTTACAATCCTCTAAGTCTTACAGATAAATTTGCTGGAGTCGGCGAAGAGACCAAAGAGAAAGAAAATAAAAACACAAATGAAGTACGTTCACATTTCATTTAAAAGTATCATTCCTATTTCTAATTTGTTTTGCTTTGAGTATTTATTTTTTTTTTTAAGTAGATGATATTCATTTTAATATTAAACTTAAAGAAATTCAGTGTTTCTGGCGACATCAATCAAATCAAATTTAATTTAAATAATAATTAATATTACAAATTTACTTACCAGGGTGCAGAGAAACGGAAGAAACCAGATACATCTCCAGCTGAAAAATCAAAAGAAAAACAGAGGAAATTGGATAGATTTATGTTTTCAAAACGTAATTAGTGATTAAGTTTTTATTTTTTATATTTGTTTAAACTTGTTCGAATATTATTTATTTCTAGACACATTTTTATTTTTTCCTTAAACTATAAAGACGTTTTGGGATCTGGATACAGTCCTTTAGCAAACATTGATTGCCATTCACTTCCATTTGGATATTCATACTTTCGAATAGCATCTGTTTTGAATGTAGTTCCATAACCGGCATACTAAAAAATAAACATAATTTAGTTTGCAGATCTACTTTGAAGCTGTAATAGTAGTAAGTATTATATATAATATAAGTAAGTATAATCATTATTTTGTTTTTTTTTGTGTATTAAGTATTTAAAAATTTATTTACATAAAGCTATAGTGACCATAATCCTACAAACACTTTTTAGTACATCACGGAGCGAGACCGTGAACTAACAATGCCATAAATGCAGCCAACGGCCGTGTGCCGTTTTAATTTGTATGTGTACTGAATTGGTATATAACATTATTTATTTAATCAAAAGTTACATTTGAGTAATATTTTTAGTAAAATTCTGTAAAAGTGAAGAAAACGACGTATTAATCAAACAAATTTAGTTATTTTAAACGCGTTATTTGACGGACTTTTCATTAGGGTTGCGAGAACATGTACTTCTGTTTGTAGGCACCTTTGGCCACAACAACCCTACCGGCCTCATTGCTAATTTGATAGAAAGACTACCAAGTTCATAGTACAAACAATATTACGAAACAAACAAAGCTGTAGTCTATTCATTTCTAAGGTAGAGCCCGGGAACAGAAACATAGATGCTTCATGTCCTGTTCACTGTAAGTTTGCATAAATTAAAAATCGTATGTGTTCTATCTTAAAACTGATTAGATTAATATCTTTGTGTTGGTTAGTCCAAAATTTTTATTTGATAACATGAAGTTAGTGTGAGAGTTCGATTGGACGAAGTTTGTTTAAATTGGCCAATGTGGTTATGTTGGCAAACAAACCCGACTTATAGATCTTATATGTCAAAATGTTGAATGAAGCAGTGTTTCATAATGGTTTTAAGCAGACTGAAATGTCTGAATTTATAATGAAACAATTAATGCCATGAGCATAAGAAATGCTGCTTTTATTAAACTAAAATTACCTTTGGAACCTGATATCTTGCGTTTGTAACTACAAGAGGATCACTGAAATGTTCATGTTGTTGGTCTACATATTCAATGGTTCGACCTTCCATTGTTCCAGACAGACTTACATAATCCCACATCTGGAGATGTTGCACCATTTCGCATAATCCTACACCACCGGCATGTGGACAAACTTTAACTGAAAACAGATTTTAAATGAAATAATTTTCAAGGCAAGCATGGTACCAGAATATTTTTGAATTCATAAAATATCTAAATACATTTAAAATATATTTTTGTTGTGTATGTTGCGGTGTGAAACGAGTCTTGTATTTGCGTAACTTATCTACGCAATTGACAGTTCAGAGATGCCTAGAAGTATTGCATCTAATTTGTCGTTTTAAAAGTAGTTTGCTTGACACTCTCTCTTAAAAATCTTTTGGAATCTGACCTGGGACCAACAGGTAACCGGCACAAATTTCATTTGTTTTACACATCAATGTTTTTTCATGCCATAAGGAGTAAACTTGTCTTAAGAACAGGCATTGATATAAATTTGAATATTTCTGTTTTGCTGAAAACTTATTAAACAATATTTACCTCCTAATTTATTGGCCATTAAATATATACTGAGAATCTCATTAATTCCACCGACTCGGGCCGAATCAATTTGACAATATTCCATCGCGTTAGCTTGTAAGAATTGCTTGAACATAACCCTATTTGCACACATCTCTCCTGTGGCTACGCCAATTCCCAGCGGTTTCATAGCTGCGGCTATTTTAGCGTGCCCTAAAATATCATCAGGCGAAGTAGGTTCTTCGATCCAAGTGATGTTGAATTGTTTAAGGTTCTTCATCCATTCGATAGCCTCTTCAACATCCCAAACTTGATTGGCATCTACCATCTGGTAAAAAATAATCCAGTTTTAGATATATTTGATTAGTCTCTTATGGTACAACATCAAAATTGTGTTTAAGACTACTAATAAGCACGGGGTTCATATTTGAAGAATATACCGTGTATCACTATCAGATATTTCTACTGAGACATGAGTTTTCTTGTAGGAAATATCTTGATTAAAAAAATATCAGAAAATGTAATTTATTTTTTGCTTTGTATTTATGTATATCACGGTTTCATCCAATGCACAAGATTATGACTTACCAGTATTTTATCATCTCCTATGATATTTCTGACAATTTGCAGTCTCCGCAAATCGTCTTTTAAATCACGACCTACTTTAAGTTTGAATGCAGTGAATCCTTCTTTCAGATATTTCTTGGAAAGTTCTTCAAGTTTTTCATTTGAATATCCCAGCCATCCTTAAACAAAAAAATGTTTCCAATATACATGTTAATTTTTTAGGAAATAATAGGTTTAATCGCCATTTTGTTGTATAAAATAAAGAAAAATGTATAGAAATAATTTGCTGATCATCCTACCTAATTACTTACCGACTTGGGTTGTATAAGCTGGATACCCATCATTCTTCAACTGAGCAATCCTATCTTCTTTTCCATTTCTCATTCGTTTAAGTATTTCAATGGCCTCGTTCTTAGTAATGACATCAGTTATGTATCGGAAATCAATGGTCGCAACTAATTGCTCCGGTTCCAAATCGGATAGCAATTGCCAAATTGGTTTATTCAAGATCTTTCCCCATAAATCCCATAGGGCATTTATAATTGCTGCCGTTGCCAAATGGGTGACACCTTTTTCTGGACCAAGCTAAAACCAAATCACTAATTATCTCTTCAGAGACCATGACGAAAAGAAATTTTTACTATACGGATAAATAATATAGGCATATCTGCATGCTTGAATTGTCATAAAATTCATAATTCATATAATTTATTTCAATAAAGTTGCACTGCGGTGCTACGATACGATATTAGTTAATAACGATAGTGAATACGGGCTATAGTCTTTATTTCTGGTATTTTGTATACAGAAAAGGCCGATTTTCAATATTTTTTTACTTAAATTAAGAGTGTCACAAAAAGTTATTTTCTTGATTTGCAGTATCTTCAACAACTCTAATTTCTCCCGCATACTTACAAACTGTTAAAACTAGTTTCTTTTTATTTAATAAATGTTGCAAAGATCTGTGCCTAAACCAAGATGGCGGAGTAATATTAACTGAAGATGACTGAGTAAAAAAAATCAACAACTTTGATTATGACTACTGATGAAAATACTTATAAGTAGGCATAAGTTGAGTTATAACTTTTTATGTATTTGCCACATGTTCTCCCTGCACTGCGATTTGATGTTCCTTTGCGCACCTCTTGTTACTCTATTAGATCCGTTTCTTCAATGAAGTCTATTTCGTCTATTTATATTTCTAACTTTTGCCAAGGGGCTCTTCTATGGATATCCTTTGGTATACCCTGTTATTTATGGCTAATATTTCCAGACAGGTAATGTAGTTCATCATCAGTTTGGGTTTTATTACGGGTGAGCCTATTGTCTATAGTGTCGCTTGGCTATTCTACATGATGCTTATCGGTTAGTTGAAGCGTTGTCCTGATTCGATCAAGTTTCTAGCGCACCATTCGTCCTCTGGCTCTTGCCTTCGTGTATTTAGGCTGCGGTGCTATAATAACTTTTAGCTCCAAATGGTTCGGGTATTTTTTATTTGTTCAGTAACATCAAATGACTTCTGTATGCAATATTTTTTGGTCTCAAGATTTACAGTGTGTTCATTTATCTGTAATCGGTACGTTGCTTGGCTTGCCTCCATCATCACAACTAAGTACAGTGGTGGTAGCGAGAGCAGTGTTTATATTACTTCTGTTGGAGTTGTTTTCATTGCTCCCGTTATCAACAAACATACTACTTTATGTATTTTATTAGTTTGATGTTAAGAGTGTTTTTTTCAGACTTCGTAGTCACATTATCCAGATGGGTATAAAATAAAGGTTAATTTTGTTTTCTGGAGACGAGAACCCCACATCGCAGTATTTCCTCAAGGAGTCTCTTTTTACTTTTTTATAGCATTGTTATATGCTGAGACATTAGTTCTGTATGAGATCCTCTTTTCTTGCTTTGTCAACTCCCTATTCCACCAAAATTTTGGTGGTATGGAGTGAACAAACGTGCCTGTTTTTATCTCTAGTTTGTGACTTGTTCTTGCTGCCTTTGGACACTCCCTGACTTGATTAACTAGTATTGCGTTACACAAATCCCAGTTAGTTTTTCTCGTATTCCTATAGAAGCGTTTCTTTAGATTGATATGATGATGTTGAATCGTGTGCGTGGTCAATCGGCGAAGGTTCATCCGACAAGTGCCACATTTTGATCACTTTACTTGCTTTATAGTTTACTAATGTTAGATTTATAACATTAGTCCGCACCGCGTTTCTCAACGTGGGTGATCAGCTTTTTGATCCCTTCTAGTGGGGGAAGACTGCTGGTCGTAGGGAAGGAATCCGGATGGGTTCGATAATAATCTTCCTCCCGATTCCTTTCTTTCCCTACTATGGTCAACTTGGCTGTCACTTTGTCTCTAGACCAAATACTCTATAATGGCATTCGGTTTAATGCATGTTTTGCTATGATTGCATGAAACATTGGCTGTTAAGAGCAATGCTGCATGGAGTGTTTAGCCCTTTTTTTCTTTCTCATCCTCGACAAGAGCAATGTTGATATCATGTTTCATAATACATTGATCTGCACACCTTCAACATTTTTACTGTCCATTGGTTTTCCGCAAGCTAACCCGGTGGAATGTACCTTTCACAGAGAGCGCGACGCCCCAACTTATTCCGAGTTTCCTTCCCCTCTCCCCTCATGCACCACTTACCACGACGGTGCATCAAAACGGTTCTGTGCGTCAAGCTTCGGGAGCGTGTTGCTCTTAAAAGGAAAGCAGTAAATGGGGCGATTTGCAAACCCTGATGGTGTTCCAATGTAACCGCAGAACCAACTAGACAACGGGGAAAATTCTAAGCGAGTTACTACTGGGACAAAACCCGAACCAGGCAGTTTGGACGCACCCCAAAGGGAACCTGAAGACAAGGCTTATCTCCTACAACAAGCCCGACAGAGGCATGCGGCGTACAAAATACTTCGGTAAGCGATCCGGCGAATGCCAGGGAATATGCAGCAGGAGTGCTGATGATGGTGGACGCGGAAGGGCTGAGTAACAAATGGTTAGGCCCAAAACGAATTATAACGGCGGCGGGAACCCACTGTTACTGGGTGGAGGACAGACCACCAGTGAAGCTGCACAACGACGACCTAAACCACCACCACCAAAAACGCCATTAAGTGGGGGGCAATTCATACCGCTTTAGGGGCGATCAACAACCAATGAGAGACGAGACCTGGAATATAAAGATTAAACTTTTGAGCCACATCAGTTTTATTTAAGCAGCGTAAGCCAGATGTCCTAAGATACCATGCAACCTTATAACCATCTATCGGCCAACTCGACCACCGCAATGCCCACGGATTAACGAACCCCATACTGACGTTTACCCCAGGAGTTCCACTTATAACTCCTGGGTTGCACAGGACCTACCGGCTTGCACCCCCCGCACTTACTCGTAATAAAGGGCGTTGCGGTACTATCTTTTACCTGTATTTATAAAAAAAAAACAGAACTTTGTCAAAATCGTGTATCGGAATAACATGTATAGGCATAATAATATTAGTATGGAAATAAAACGGACAATCGCGTGTATCGGCACCCGTTCTACTAACGCGATTTCAACTACTTCTCAGTTTATGCGAATATTATCTATAACAGATCGGTTGAAATTACCACCCACCACTCAATCATCTAATAAATGAAGGTGCACTCTCGCGATATATTAGTGGTAATATAATCGGAAGTGCAGACGATGTTAGATACTCATATCCAGTAATCGATCCATCATAAATGAAAGCGGAAAACAATCAATAGAGAGAGAGAGAGTATCTGTGTAAAGGTAAAGCGCAAGGAAAACTAAGAGCTAACGTGTAACGATCAGGAACTGGAAAAACACAGCCGGTCAACAGGAACATCTGAGAGCCTGGTCACTGACCTTAAGAGAGTAACTATAAGAGAACGTCGGCTTGCAAGAAACCCAAGTTGTAGAGCTTGCATAGGTGGATCCCGATCGCAAGAAAGTAGAGAGAGTGAAGAGGAATAGAGAGCCGGATTGTGTATTCTGTGTGTGTGGTTGTATCAGATTAAAGAAGCTGCCTTTGGTCACCGCCAACAGACTTAGTCCACCAGCAGATACCGCGGTATCGAGTGAAATAGTAGACAGGTAGAAAACCTGTGTGGCACAAGACCCTCACAACAAGAGGAGCTTAGCAGTACCTCAGAGAGAGTAGAGAGAAGTTAAGCCGGGTTGTGTACCTGGTGTATGAAAAGAGTGTTATTCATGAGGGCCACTAGTCGTCAGCATGCTGACTACTACGTCCTTTAAACACTAAGCAACACAGTAGTGTACCAACAGCATCTACAAGGGTTGCAGGCAAAGACAAACCGGGCAATGTAGTAGTTGGCGCTACGGTTTCATTAACAGAGGAGGAATAAAGAGCCGGGTTGTGTACCTGGTGTGTGAGAAGAAGAATGTTTTTTTTATGAGGGCTACTAGTTGACAGCTATCTGCCTTCTACATCCTCAAACATAAAAGCACCGGCCAGGTTGAGTGACTAGTGCAAGAAAAAGAGAAGTGAGCGACAGCGGGCGAGCACGACTCGATCGAGACCGAGTGAGCATTGCCCTGCAGCGACTTGGAGGATCGAAATGAACAAATATTATTACTCCACTTCTTTATCCAACGGAGTAATAATACACCCGCTGGCATAAAAAAATTTAATCCATCGATAATTTTTAGAAAACTTTTGTTTTAATATCAGCATTAGCTCAAATATGTTTTACGATCATTTTAACAATAATATAGCACTCTCTAACATAAGTAGTGCGTCCAGGAAAGCGGGAGAGGTCTTTCTGACCAGCGAGCGACATGCTAGGTACACTGATGAAGGATGCACACCCTGCAACACTAGCACATGTGTGGAGAAGCGATTTTTACGGGTACGAACTAGATCAATTAATTCTTATTAGTACTATGGCTTTTGTCATTAACCAGGTTAGAGGTCAACATCTGATTGAGCACATCTATATCATGTTGTATAACTAGAGATCATATACTAAGCGATTCGTCTTCAATTGTTAACACTCGGTGCTCAAATATGCCAATTTTAGCTAAAATTTGGTGACCGCTGTGAAATTATCAGAAGGTTGCTGCAAATAAGTTCATAGCCGATTTTTTTTTTTTTAATTTAAATGGATTCTCAGTACTATTTTCAATAAATAAATATTTGTAATTTTTGATAAATTTATAGATTTAAATGTGTTTTCTGCGATCTGTGTTGATCATTTTTATGCATTACTTGGGGTTTTATATTGATTTTGTGTATAAATGAATTTGCTGCGCGATTTGGTGTATTTTAAATTCATATTTTGATTATGTTATTCTTTAAACTTTTTTCTGTGATAATTTTTAATAAATTTCTATCTACGCCACTGTTCCAGGATGTTAAAAGGGCTTCGATGTAAAGTACCCTACACACGATGCAGTAATGCGAAATGCTCTTTAATTATCCAATATTTATAACTATATCATTCACATTTAGCAATTTTATCAAAATCGGAGAAAAATTATTACACAAAATTTTAGTAATACTTGAGAAATTGTAAATAAATAATTCAAACCACTTACCCATCTTATTTGACTTTCGCTGGTCAATGTTCTCCAAAATGTGCCAAATTCTTTATAAATTTCTACCACAATCTGGCCGACCACCAAATGCGATAACGATTTTATGGCGGCAACCACAATTTCAGTACCTCTTCCAAGAGTAAAAGTCATACCATTTCCTTCATGTCCTTTTGCTGTTTTTATTGTAACATACGCGCATGAATAATCAGGATCTGTATGCTAAAAAATAAATTGTCTATATTTTTTTATAAAAGTGACAAAAAATTTAGAAATAAATTAAATTGTGAATAACTCATGTAAACAGCTTTATATTCAACGTTGGCATGTCTAGACAGTATATAAATAACAAGAAATAAAATCAATATGTTATATTTTAATTTCTATACATACGAAAACTTATTGTTTAAAACAATTTTGTTATTGTTTTAAACAATTAACTATATTGTTTGCTTTTTAAATAAATTTCTTAAATTCAGATGTAACAAATTTTATTCTTACCATAGCATCGGATCCATGAGCACCAAGTGATGTAGGAAACCGAATATCCCTGACTTCTAATGAAACAATCTTCAAATTTTCGGTAGTCATCACTGCAAGAGTAGCGAACGTCGGATTGAAAATGTCCCGTGAGTAAATTTATTTTTATACAATAAGGTGAGTAAATAATAAACAAATTGTTTGCACATGAAACGTCTTATCAATGTTACTATGTAATTATAACATTTATTTCAAACTTTGTTTATTTGCGTTTGTAATTAGCTTGTGTCTGCCCGCCGTACATACATTTACACCGTAGGAATTTACAATCGTTGCAGCTTATATGGTTCAACGCCGATTGAGTTGTTTGTTCTACTCTTTCAAGCTGATACAATTGATTCATTAGTATCCGCGCAGTTAATTCCGCCTGAAAAATATTTTTATTAATAAGTAAATCAATATTTATTATTAAAGTTTACATTTAGTTTTAAGGATCTACAACGTAGTTGATAAGAGCCTTTCAATATTAGTGTGTACAGTGTCACAATATTTAAACAATTTTCTACATCCCAACAAAATTTAATCTAAATAAAATTGGATAGGTGGTGCTTGAAATTAAGTGTCAATCTTTTGGTACAACAATAGATGTATGTAGACATGGTAACTATTCCTCGACAATGTGGTTTTTGAATTAACAGTATTCAATTCCAAGGTAGAGCGCGGGAAAACAATTAAGCGTGAAAACTATAAGTCGATCAAGGAATTCTAAATGGTAACTTATATAATCAAGTAGCCGGTTGGAAAATTGGTGATTTGGTCCTGATTTTGCTTTTATATCATTCATTGGATTGAATTTAAGAATGTTAGGTTTTTAATCTGTCAGCGGCGTCGTGGCCAGCGATGATTCATATTTGCATTATATTATTGTAACATTTTTTAACGATTTTCTGTAATTTACTGCAGAATTAATAAGATATGAGATTACAATTTACTATGTTATTTTATTTTTATTAATTAATATATTATTACAACCAGTTTAATATATATTGATAACATTTTCAAGTATTTAATATATTAATTTTTGATAAATACTTGAAAATGTTATCAATACATCAATAACATTTTCAAGTATTTAATATATTAATTTTTGATAAATATCAAAAATTAATATATTAAATACTTGAAAATGTTATCAATATAACGTAACTGGTTGTAATAATATATTAATTAAAAAAAATAAAATAACATACGAAACAATATTAATTTAAAAATAATGAAATCTTTATGTTTGTCCTTGGGACCTGAAAACGACCCTTTAAGGCCGGTAGGTCCCAACTTTGATGCGCGGATTTTTCGGGTTTTTTGTGTTTTATTGTCCACAGGGTCTTGGACCTTGGCGATGTCTTCCAGATGCAAACTGGGCGGTGTTCAATGCCGTCAAGCACGTTTGGTTTACGGGGCGTTTGTTGGTGTGCAGGTAGATTTGATTACTCTTGTTAGCCAGTCCATTGTGAGGGACGTTGTTGTAATTCAGTTCGGTTGCGGTCCGTTGCTTCACAATTTAGACTTAATCTTCAATTGGAACTTTTCTTAAAATTTCTTCTATGGAGACTGACTAGTGATTTGTCTGTCATCCCGTTTTCGCCATCTGCACTAGGCCATGCACCTGAATCCATGTGTGCGATGGAGGGAAGTAGCGGCGATTTCGTGTAATATTTATTTTATTAGGCACATCTCGACTTAACTGGGCTGCAAGGCGATGTCACTTGGTCCTGCTCGCATGCTGTCATGCGTTGGTGATAGACTTTTCTGGACCCGAATATTAGCTGGTTCTCCCTCTGGTTTGGTTGACCTCTGTTTGGTGTTGTAGTTACCTAAGCTTTTTTTGTAGTTTGGCAGGTCATTTTAGGTAGTAATGTATTGATCGGTCTCCTATAGGATTATTCATCATTGTTTGGCTCAACAAATCTGACCAGATCCGGGTTGGGGTGAGCCGCAATATTATCAAAGTACTTTTTGGCTAAAGTTTCTATGTGTTGGTGCAGCGGGAGAAAACCGAGATCGTTACGAGTTTCTTCGTACATACTTTAAAGTAAGACTTTGAAAGGCCTCGAGACGATTGAGGTGCATGTTAGTAGTCGTTTCCTAGATTGAAGACGCAAAATTGACGTACGTGCAATTTGTACTTTATCGAAGGTGATACCTAGATACTTGGTAACATCGGACCACGGAATAGAACGTTGTTCAGAAGTTTAACTGCCACAATTCTGCAAATTAGATATGAAGCTATCAGCTTTATAGACACATAGGAAATTTTAGTCTGTGTTGTTTTAAAAGTCGATCTTTGTGGCAGGCATTGTTGAAGGCATTTTCAACGTTGAAAAAAAAACCATAACTCATAACCCATATTGGTGGACCGAGAGAAGATCGTTAGATTCCGAGCACCGTGCATTTTCTTGAACTACATCATTAGTGGCTTAGCTAGGATTTTTGGGCTGCCGTAGGAAGGGCACTCTAGGGTGGGGTCTCGATAATTTTAACGTTCTGTCTATAGCTGTTTTAATCTTTTTGAAGGATTTTTGGGAACGGTGCCGCTTTTTTCTTGAACAGCATGACCGTACACAGTAGCTGCTGGAGCTCCATTCTATAATCTCAATGATCAGTAGCCACCTGGATCTTTTTCTGTGCATTGTAAGTGTAAATCGATGTTTTCACGGGTGTGGAGCGTCAGTATGATATCGCGATACGGTCTTTGTCGTGGCCGGGATCACCCCTTCGCCAAAGACAGTCTTGGACTATTTTTTTTTTTAATTTGGCCGGTTTTGAAAAGCGTGCCTGGTTCGTGTGGGCTATCCCCTTGGGTTATGGAGATACCCAATAAATTGTGGATTGGCAATCTTTGTCATAGTGTATTCACTTCAGAGTATAGTTGAGGGTGCCCTTGTTATCGTCCATCCACGGGTTATTTTGGCAATTACAAACGTATCACAATGTTTCGAAAAACTGAGGAAAAGCCGCATCATTTACAGAAGTAAGACTACCAGAGGAGTACCCGAAAGAACCTAGAACCTGAGATGGCCCAGCTGGTACGCGCGTTTGCATCTTTGAAAGAAGGACTAGTGACTAATGCTCGCCGATAGTACTGGTCAAAACGAAGGATGGTTCATCGTGGTTCTGCATGGATTTCCTGCCCTCTGCTAAAGATCCACAAAATCTTTATGGATTTTGGCAGGCCCAACATCTTTACGAAAATGGATTTAAAAACTGGGTATTGGCAGATCTCTTTGGAAAAACAGCACCGCCACCTTTGCAGCGTCGCACGGCAGGACCAGTTCCGAGTTTCAGAAATTAATGTCAAGGGTGTTCGGGGGCTTTCTGGAAGAATTTGTGCTGGATTACCTAGATTATATCCTCGTATATTCAGAAAACAATAGAAACCACGTTAACCACCAGTTCAGCAGAGTCTTAGAAGGCCTCCAAGAAGATGGCTTAAAGTGTGCAAACTGCGCAAACGTAATTTTTCCAAAACTGAGGCAAAGAAAAATAAGCCATTGCACTTAAATTTGATCCGGAACCACGTCTTATCATGCTGACAAACAAAGCTCTGCACCTGGCTATGCAATTATGCTCAGCGAAACAACTAATGAAGATGCAGGGCATCACTGCATTCGTGTAAGACGAGACCGCCAAAAAAGCTTTCAAAATGATCCAAGCGAACATGGACAAATTAGTTTAACTGGCCCCCGAGCAGACTACCGCTACGCTCTACAAGCAAACGCACCAAAGGCAGAAGTGGAAGCGGTACTTCACTAAAAGGAAACACCTTATCTCTTCTACGAGTGCTAAGCTGATTGAGCCTCATACTCGATTCCAGTCGACCGAGATGGAATGTATGGCCATCGTTTGGGCCATCAAAAATACCTGGAGAATGAGTCTGGCTACAAAAATAGAGCAATACTAAGGCGAAATTTACCGGATACATGTGCTCCAAGACAGGATCAATCCAGTTAGTGGTGCATATACAACTACTAAATCCGCCAGATATCCAGGCCGACAAGAGATAATAGCAGCCATTGTAAAAACCTACCACTAATTTAAAGTGTAAAACAAAGCCCGCATATTTATTCGGGGCTGCCTAATTTGCATCCGGACGAAATGCACTGCTAAACCAGAAGATGACTAGTGGAAACGGTATTGGCCCGTTTTATAGACAAAAGCAGGAAACAAAGTGGCACTGACCATTATACACGTGCAGCCGCTGGTTTGAGGCAATACCAGCAACGTCAGCCACCAGCAAATCTTGTTTCACCGGTTCAATTAGTTCAATCAGTTTCAGAATGCGGTAAAACTCTGGAATGTAGGTAAATTCGGTAGAAAGAAAACACGCGGAATTGAAAAAGAGCATTTGTGTGATAACGGAGATGATCTTGCAAACCGCGGTATTTCACAACAACCGCCGGACCATTGCTGCCACTGGACAAAACCCCAGTAAACTGCTCTTGGGAAGGAACAGCGCTATAGACCTAGAAGAACGGTTCAAACACGCTCGACAGCGCCAAGTCACATATCAACAGCCCAATATCCGCGCCGACACAATATAGCATCAAAATAACAGCAAGTTGCAAACAATGATTAAAAGAAAACGGCGGCCTTAACGTATTGCGCCCCAAAAAAAAAAATGTTTCTCAAGTTTTACAGTTCTACCAAACCGACTTGAATTAATATCTTACTTTGAATATAATAATTATAAATTAAACTTACAACATTATCAGAAACATCTCCTTTCTCATTCTGTATTGTTAGATATATAAGTTCTTCCAATTTGCTGTAAGTTGTACTAACAAGTCTGTTGACTTCCAAACAAATATCGAATCTTAAAACAAATAGTTATCACAGTACATATTAAATCTATGAAATTATAATAACTTACATTCGAACTCTACTGCAATCGATCAATACATCATCTCTGTAGAGTAATTTTGTTTTCTCTTCCAATTTTAAAACCTTTTGCTCCAATGATTGTATAAAACATCCAACAATTCCTAGAATGTTTTCGATCAAATTATACCAATATAACAGGTAATTGAAACGATTTTGGATTGCACAGCACTAAAAAAAATACCAACAAAATTTATAACTTAAATTGTAGAATGAAATTTGTTTGGGCACAGAGGATTTGTATCTATTAGATTCACGAACATTCTTATATTTACTTGTAATAGTGGGCCCCGATTTGAGCGTTATATTGATTTGTGTTGTGTTTGTACTAGATAGCAAAAAAATATCAATAATTGTTTTTTTTTTTGTATTTTTGAAAGTACTGCTATGATTTTATAATAATTATTGGTGGTGTAAGCGCGAAGTAAGCTACGCCACTGGAATTTATAGGTCAATCAATGACACACAAATCTATTTTACAATGTTCTATGTTCTAAAATTTGATAGTTAAATATTGAAATATTTTTAAAACAAGAAATATAGTAATTAATTTTTGTGTTTATATTTCTGAATAAATATCTTCTTAAAATAACTTTGCTAGTTAACCTTAAACTTGGTTAACCTTTAACTTGTCACTCCAATAACTTTATTTCGCGTTTATTTAGTTAAGCTGTTTAATTCAGTAATTATTTTTATATAAATTGCATTTAATTGTTACATATATTTATAATTAACTAACAAATATTAATTTTAAACAAGCGATGCTTACATGTACGCAGAGTTGTATTCTTATCTATTCTACACGTTTAACATTACAGACCAGAGGTCAGAAAAAGTATTTATATAAACAAATTTTTATAAAATATGTAACTTAATAAGAAATTGTTTTTATAAAAAAATAATGTTTTAATCAAATTAGGTTCCGGCAATTATCCAGTGTAAGTACTAACATAAAAGAAAAATAATTTATTATAAAAATATAATTATACTTTACTTCATATTACTACCACATATGATTGATACTATATGTATTAAAGCCCCAGCAGACGGTTCGCGAACGTGCCCAAACGTTCGTGATTTGTAATTCGTGCAGGTTCGTTAATCGCCCATCCGTGGCGTTGTGAGTACAAAACGATTCGATTCGCCACGTTTTATTATTATATTTCAATCTTATTCAAATCCTTTCAAATGTTGAAATCACTTTTAAAAGGTAGTTTTATTCATTCTCACTTTAAGTAAAACTCGTGGATACTTAATGGAATTGAACGTAAATAATTATTTAAACCACTAATCTAATTTATACAACTAGCACGTAATGATACCTATTTCCCACAAGTATAAACGTTATTGCACGAGCTTTAGGTGAGTGCTGCAATTTATATGAGTGCGAAATGGAGTTGTACACTGTACTTTTACTACGATATTTTTTCTTTTTTAAATTAAAATTCACTTGTTTATATATTTTAAAGTTATTTACTATGTACTAGTTACATCAAATAAATTAAGTATTTTGTAATTTACCTTGACATCGGAACATTTATTAACTTTGAACAAATGATTGCACTCATCCGCTTGGTTTAAAAATACATCTTTAAAATCTTTAGTTTTTATAATCCATTCGTTCGTAAATTCATCTAGTTCACCAAAGGTCATATTCTCCAGTTTGATTGTTTCCATTTTTACTAAAATTCTGTTCGCTTAACTATAATTTTGTAAATAACAATTTAAGCATCACGTCAAATTTAGCATATCTTCACACTCAAACTTAATTTTATGACATTATAACATTGTTGACATATGATTATTGTAAAAATGCCACGCCACCATATTTATAAATTGTAACCGTATTGTATACACTTGATAATAAACTTTAGTTTTCCAGCCGATACTGCATTATGGTAAAAAATTATTTCGTTTTTTTGCGTAGGAAAGGGAAAAGTCTTCTAAAGACATTGGGCAGTACTGTCTAGTAATGTCAGATTTTTACTGACTGATTTACTTCGAGGTGGTTTGCTTGGCGCCCTTTGCACTGCAGTTTTGTTGGACCTATTGTAAACTTCTGATGTTCTACTCTTTAAGCAACGGAATTACTTAAGGAGTAGAACATCAGAGGTGTACAAGACTCTTCTTCAGTATTTTCTGGGTTGTTTTTAGAATGTCTTTGGTTAGCTTATGTTTGCAAAAGATGGCTGTGCGTTGCTGTTTGTAAGCTTTGCATTCATTCAGCAAGTGAATTAGAAGGTTCTTGAATGTTTCAATTCCTTACAGTACCCCATGTTACTGTGTTCCGCCTCAAGTTTGCTGCGGATTATTTCTTTTCCGGTCTCGTATGGGATTCCGAAAGTGGGTTCTGGTCTAGTGAATGTCTTCTTGTTTGCCATAAGGTTTTCTTTTGATTCCTGACTAATAAAAGTTAAAAACAAACAAACAACAATGCACTAACGATCCATTAAATAGACCATTCTTAGGCATTGCAATAAATGTGCTTGAATCCATTAAACGCTATTGGGATTGGGCGGCACTGTTTAGATCGAAAAGTTACCTTGGATTTGAATAATCCGCGTGATGAGATGGAAAAGGCAGTTTTTTCACAAGACTCCGGCCAGAGTAGGAATTGCCAGAAAGCGCTATTTAAGTTGATATACAATAAACATTTTGCGTCTCTGAGCATGTTTAGGATATTGTTCATAATTAGTAACGGGTACACATTTCTCCTGGTTACTATATTTAATTTGCGACCATCAAAGCAGAATTTGTAGTATCTACAAGACTTTTGTACCATCAGCACTGGACTTGACTAAGCTCAAGTTGAAGGTCGCACAACATATTTTGGAGTTCTTTATTGAGATTTGCCTGCATGCACTGTATAAAAGCATGCTGCTTTGTTTGATTGGGTCTGTGTCTCAAACATCTATATGGTGAATGATCTTATTGGTAAATTACGAGCTCAGTTCCGGTTAATCACATAATGCCCGAGAGTAATTTTTGGTATTATCATCATTGGGTGGTTGTAGATAGACTTATTATAGTTTGCATTTGGGTTACAATCACTGGGCTTAGGGGTGACGATTTTGGTCCAGGATTTAGATGCTGCGTTGTTGTGTAGGTGGTGTTAACGACTGTTCAGCTCTGCCTTGGTCTTTGCTGACGACGTTTGCTGGTTTGGAAAACGTGTTTTTTTCTAGCCGTGGACACCTGAGGTCAAGCTAAGGTTGTTTTGGTGATGCCTCATGAGTATTGTCCCATAGGATTCTACGACCGCGTGTAGTAGTGAGGTAACCATTTTGGCCAGTGGTGATGATTGACTTTAACTAAGTTTTGGTTCAGTTCGAGGCAAGGTAGTTGAGGCAAGTCAATCACTTACTGATCTAGTGTCAAAGTGGGGATTGACAGTACAATTTTTAAAGGTATACTTGTTTTTTTTTTTTGTTGCTAGAGGTTTTGTTTACATTAGCAAAACTACTGTAGTGTATTTCTTGTCTTGTAAAACCTTAAGAGAGTAATAGTTACTACCGCACCAAAAAACTTAAGGTCTGGGGTGGTGGTTATCCTTAACGTGGCGGCAGCTTTAACTACATGCTTATCTGCTAGACTAGTCGTTCTAACCGTGGGTTTCCCATCACACCGCGAGTTAGGTCCGCTTTTGTCTATGCTCCCAGCCGGTATTTCGAACGCTTCAAATTTAGAGAGCTCACCTATAGGCCTACACTCGCTATTTTGACTGAAATGTTCCTCAGTCAGCGAGGCCGCTTCTTGCGCGTGACCCCTAGTTCAGGGCACGGTGGCCGGAGAGGCGGTGGGACAGGGTCGTACTCTCTTCCATTTAAGGATCATGCTCTACAATCTGTGGTAAACTTGACCTCCCTATCTACTAACGTAACGGCACAGCCACTGAGAGACCAACGTCATGCGAGCAGGCACCAGCATCCAGAACCGGTAGGGTTCCTCCCCTCCCTCAGTACTCATATCAATTCTTAAACCAAAGAATTACGGGAATGAGTCGCCGTTTCAGGTTTTACCCTGTACCTCACTAAATCTAGGCGGTACTCCAGTTACCCAAAGACTTGGGGCAGCATCTACTCCTAGTTTCAGGGGATACGACTGTGAGGTACTATCGTATCCCGTGGTGAGCACTCTGAGAGTACCCGCCGGCAACACCGTACTCGTGGTAGACAAGATTTCTCGTCAACGAGTGACAAGTCGCCGTCGTGGGCCCTTAATGGAACACCACTACTCCACATCAATTCCGAGGACGCCGTCTCCAACTTTACGGGTAATTTGAGTGGAAGCCTGGAAGGATTGGTTCGCTCACTCCCTCGGTTCTAGGGGTAAACGCCGTGGAGCCAAACGTTTACTCGCAACACATCAAGTCGACTTAAAAGTTTCTGAATCTGCATATAGAGAGGGTTAAGCTGCTAAAGCTCATATGTCTTTAAACCAAATGGAAATTATCTTTGTAATTCCAAGATGTGCTAAAAATTAAAAAAAAAACACTAAATAAAACACTTTAGTTTATTTTTCCATTAGCTGCTGGTACTACCAATATTGTTCAATTCAAGTCACAATAATTGTTACTTGCGTCACATAGGTCATTGCTCACTAATTCCAGAGAAAAATTCAACAGCTTTCTCAAACCAATTAACCAACTTTGGAGTTAAAAATTACAAAGTCAGCGTGTATTTACTCAATAAAACCATAATCGTTAGCTATTGCCTATTGTCAACCGCAAAACCAATCTATGCAGTTAAATTGTCTTTGTTACCAACAAAAAACCGGCTGCACTAAAGTCATTAAATAAAAGATTTGACATACTAAAAAAACATGGCGCTTAGACATTCAATTTAATATTGATTCACTTACCTATGCATTGTCATCACCCCGACCCAATAGTGGAACAATTTGCAAACTAAAAGAAAGTTATATTATTCTGCAAACTAGTAACTAACCTTCTCAATCAATTTTGCTATCTACGGTACACATTTTGAGATCAAGTACACCGAGATTGCCGCACTAAACTAAAACTGCATTTTAATGTTAGTCAGAGTTTAGTTCAGTTTACCTTAAGTTGTGCTGGCCAATTAACCAGATTCTTTATTATTCAACAAATTCCTGAGATTTTTCAGATGAATTCAACAAAGTTAAATAAATATGAAAATTGTTTGGGTCCTGCTGATTAATCTACATCAAATTTTCAATTTGCAATCTAAACAAAAAAACAGTTACTCTGAAAAACATTCTGGAAAATAAACGTAAAGTAAGGAACCGCCGCTATCTGAAACTCAATTGCATGTCCTACATACAGTAAAACACTCTGAATCCTCTTTGCACCGGCCCTGATTCTTTCATCACTTACAAACTGCTTTATTTAACAAAGCTTTGATTTGTTGTAAATTTTCCGTGAGGTGATGGTCAAAGTTTGTAAATGTGAACTTAATGGCGTAGCTATCATATAGAAAACTGGGTAAGAAATTACATATGTTGATGCTTATTGCTTTACAACAAACACTGGGGCGGGTGGGTGGGTGACTCCAGAACATGAGTACGGACAGATGGTTTGAACTGGGATTCTCACCTACTCACTCGAGTGTTAGTTATCAATAAATTAGAAGTTTTCCGTTTCTGCAAGCGTTAAAAGTTTCTATGTCAATGGAGCCGATGGTGACATAGTCCTTTGATGACAAATACTTGGGTGAGTAGTTTGGTCACTCCAGAACACGAGTACGGACGGATGGTTTAAACTTTGTTTCCGCTCACCTGTTCAATGTTAGTTATCATAAAATTGAAAAAGAAAATTATTTAATCGTTAAAAGTTAAAAAAAAAGGAGGTGATGGTGACATTCAATCTCTTAGTGGAGGACACTTAAGTAGGCGGCTGGGTCACTCCAGAACATAAGTACGGACAGATGGTTTAAACTTGGTTTTTGCCTACCCGCCCAAGTGTTAGTTTTCTTTCTATGCAAAAGTCTCTATGCCGAAGGAGGTGATAGTAGCATCTAATCTAATGACGGACACTTGGAGAGGCGGGTGAGTTACTCTTCTGCATGATTACATACATACGGATGGTTCAAAGATATGTGTTTAATGTATATTAACTATATACAAATAGATAAAACTTAAAAAGTCGCTAAAATGCACAAATGATCATCAATTTTATTGTGGATTGGTATTTTAAGAACATGTTTTTTTTTATAATTAACGTATAAAATGTGAGAAATACCATTTATAGAACCCAACTATTTTGTTAAAACGGCTAATGCATATATTTCTTGCGTCGATTATATGTAATAATTATTCAAATTCATTTTAAAACATATAAAATAAGTAGATACTTAATTAATTTAAATAATAATACAATCTTATGGATGTGTAGATAGGATTCAAAATTACCTCTCCCTCCGGCACGAACGTTCTAACGCATGCGTATTGAGTACGTGGGGATCAGGTCGCAAATTGTAGAAATTATTTTAATTGAAAATTGGTAAAAAAATCGCAATTAATCAAGGGAATTAAATATATTTAAAAGCAACTGTCATTGAAATTGAATTCTGTAATGGTGTCAGTGTCCAAATAGGTGATTCCCATTATTCTCATTAAATTAAGATCAGGACTACAGGAGACAATAATCTGACAGTCTATAGAAGATTCCTTTTGAATTAATAGATAACCTCTAAAATATAAAAAAAATACTGGTTTCTTTGTATAATGCCTCAAAAGCAAGCTCTATGATATAAAAATAATTTTAGTGAGTATTAGTAATTAATTGTAAGCTTATGAATTATGTATTTATAACTATGTTATAATTTAGGAAATTGTAGCAATGGAAGAAATGATGATGAAAAGAGGAAAACTTTTAAAATGTTTAATACTTGCACTGCACAAATTAAACAGAGGATTAATTTTTTACAAAACTGTGCATTTAGCTGCATATATTGGATACATATCAGGAATTTGAAAGATTGCATTTACTTGATCTTAATACATTTGGAGCATTACCATTACATTCTGCAATTTTAGGTGGCCATAAAGTTGCTGTAAAATGTATATTAGATATGGGAGGCAATACATTAAGTACTAATAAAGATACCATCTTGCAGTTAAAACCCTTTGTGGATGAGAGTGCTCTGTTGAATATGTATTATGCGTTAGTATATTCGCATATTAATTTTAATATATGTACATGGGGAAATGCGTCTTATATTAATAGAATTTTTGTTTTTCAAAAGAGAGTGTTGAGACTTATTTTTAATATAAAATCTCGGGAGACTTGCAAAACCGTATTTCAAATAAAAAATTTGCTTACTGTTCCATGCATCTATATATACAAGTCGGTTAATTTTATTAAAAAAAACCTAGAATCATTTACAAAATCTAAAGATGTACACTCGCATAACATAAGAAACAAAAATGTTATCCGTCCACAAGCTCATAAGTTGTGTAAGTATGAAAAATCGCCAGAATACGCAGGAATAACATTTTACAATAAATTGCCGAAACATATTCGAGAAATAACTGTGTATAATGTTTTTAAAGTACGTTTCAAAGAATTTCTTATTCAAAAAGTATACTATAATGTAAACGAATATCTTTTAGACTAAATTATGTATATACATTTTTAGTATTAGTTGAATAATAATAATATTTTTAAATTGTAGTTTTTAAATGTGATTTTTATATTTGTTTTGTATAGTTTATATGACTTGTTTTGTACTATTTTTAAGTGACTTTTCGTACCTGTATTTTAAACTGTGCAGCATGTGAATAAAGATTTATTATTATTATTATTATTACATATAGCTGCTTATAATGGTGATATTGAAGGCGTTAATATATTGATAAAAAATGGAGCAGATGTAAACTGTTTAAATTTACGTCAATATACTCTTACACATCATGCTATTTTAAGCGAATGTAAACCTGTTATAATGACACTGTTAAGTCATTGTAATACAACGAATCAAGATAAAGCTGTTCAGTTTGCTGAAGATTGTCGAAAATTGGAAATATATAATTTAATTTCAGGAGAGTTATGGTTTAATAGGTGTAACAGTCAAAAAAATGTCTGTACGTTAAGAATGTCTGTTAAATATTCTATTGCCATATAACTATAAAATTGAATGTATTTTTTATAAGACGATTTAATAAGCAGTGGTGAGTTGTAACTTGTATTTTTTTATCTAGTTTTACTGTATTCTGCTTTAATATGTTGGTAACATTTTGTAAATACGTAATCGATATTTGTAATTCGTTTTTTTTTGTTTATTAGTTTAATGGTGGAATTCATGAAAGCTGATAATTAGCGTTAAATGTGACAACATAACCTTAACATTCAATAAACTGTCAAAATTATTTTTATTAATTCCATATATAAATACTTGATATTTACTTTGCGTTAGTATCAAATATTATTTATGTTTTATTTCTGATTTATATATTGTGTGAAACTTGTCTTTGTGGTAGCATTACTATAAATAGTTTTGCGGTTGTCAAATTTAATCAACCGTTACTTTAACTGGCTTTCATGAATTCCAGCACATTAGTAACCTGTGATTATGGTGTTTTTTTTTTATTTAAATGTTTATTTACATTTTATATTAGTTAGTTTTTGCAAATTTTATTGTTATAAAAAATTACTTTAAATGAAGCTTTTATACTTTAGGAATACAGAACGGAGTCATATCTTACTAGAACTTTTAATTTTTTAATTATTTTTGTAAAGTAATGTGCATGTAAACAATATTTAGCATGTTAGCTTGTTTAACATACAATTTAAATTAAGATTTTCTATTAATCTTATTGAGTTAATTATGTTGTAATTTTAGTATTTTACATTTGTATCTTGATCCATATGTTAAAGACTGTATTTAAAGTTGGCTGTGCTTTTTAGTAGTTGTTGTGGTGACTGCAAAAGGTATGCATTTAAATTGCATACATAATTGTAACTTTACTTTCTAATAGTTTTGTTAGTATGTTATTGTAATTTGGACTTATTATTAAAAGGTATGATACACAATACTTTATTAGAAATTTTGACTACAAATTTTCCTATGTCGGAACTATTCTAATTGGCTGAATGGGATTTGATGATTTGCGGCTATTTATTATTTTAATATATTTTAAATTAAAGTTTTGTTTGTTTTAAAGTAGTAGCATTTTATATACATTGTTTTGTTGATTTTAATTATATTTTATAATTTTTATTGTAATAAACATTAAAGTACCGTAGGTGGTGTAGTGGTATAACACAGCCTCCTCTACTTAGTAGTAGAGAAGGCTGTGGGTATAACCTAAAGTTTTAATTTTTAGCCTGCAGTAATTAAAAATGGGTAAGAATAAAATGTTTTATTTTAAATTTAGTTTGCAAAATTATAATTTTGAATGCTTGATAAATTATTTCAAACACAAGAATGCAATGCTTGTTATTTTAATAATATTTACTTTTCTAGGGCAGAAAGTAGTGATGCGCGTAATCGATTACCTAGTAGTTGATTAATTGAATTAATTATTAAAATAACCGTTTAAAAAGATTATTTTGTCTAATTTTTTTGGTAATATGATTTCTTCTTAAGTAATAAGTTAGTTAATTGTCCAGCTTAATAAAAAACTTTTTCAGAAAGTAATGAACTTGCAGGTATGCAAAGGTATTTTTGAACCAGGGGTTTTAAGAATAATGTTTTCATTAATTTGTTATAATGCATAAAACTTGCATACATTTTAAATTTTATTAAAACTTATAAAATTAAGGAAGTATGCAAGCTATATTCATTAAACCATTCCAAGTTTTTTTTGTAAACGTGTTGAGGTGTTGGCCTGAGCAAGTGGCTCTTGAGAATTACTTATGCATTTCAGTTTTCTTTTCTGTGTAAATCCTGTTGTATTGTTTGTGTAAATCTAGATTTGGCACTAGTTTGAGGAGAGCTGGTTATTGCTTCGCAGATTTTCACGCAGTATCTACAGCACGCATGATGTTTCCGGTCTCTTTTAACCCTACCTTTGTCTGTCTCTTGTGCTTTTCTCGTCTCTTTCTTTTTTTTTCTGTGGTTTTATTTTGTGTGTTTGCTTCATTGTTTGTTTTACTATATTCTTTCGTTGTCAAACTCTTCAGTTTTCTTTCTTAGAGTACAGCCAGACACGAATAATGTGGCCTCTATAATAGGCAACTTAGTATACACAAAAATTATGTTGAATGTGGTTAAACTTATGCCTTTGCCCGTTTTAGCATCTTTCAATCCTAGAACAACGTCGCCTATGGAATGTTAAACATGTAAGCGCAAATGAAAAATGCTATAACGGGCAAAGGCATTAGTTTAACCACATTTAACATATTTTTGTGTATACTAAGTTGCCTGTTATAGAGTCCACATTATTCGTGTCTGGCTGTATCTTTGTTGCAAAGTTTCTTACCGTCCTCCATATATTTTTATCTCTAAGGCATTTCTTAATAATAATAATCATTTTATTTCAATAATCTTTTATGTTATATGGTTCACATGATAAGATATATGGATATAATTTTTTTGCTTGTTTAAATAAAGTTGGTAAACAATAATTAAACATTTTTATTGACATATAAATTGGAGAATATTTTGTTATATCTAGTTTGTGTTTAGGATAAATATATATACAGGTGTCCCGACAAATTGTTTGAGTGTAATTGTGCTTTCTTAATTAACTTATTTCTTGAACTGTATCGGTACAGTAACACGGAGATGAGTGATATGCATCTAGTTCTTGGAGAGTGTTTAGGAAATGCAGCGACAGCAGCCAAACGTTACGCCGAAATGTACCCTGAGCGACAAAAAATTAAAATTAAAGAAAGCCCAATTACACCCAAATAATTTGTGACGTTTATGAAATTTAATTTGACGTCCACGGCTAATGATATTTTTATACATGGTGTCTATAAATGAATGGGATTATGTAATCCTTTTAAATATGCCGCCTTGTTTATATTGTTCACTATTCTTTTTGTTTTGACAGTTCAGCTTTGACTGACAAGATTATAAGAATGTATATAAATGAAGAAAATATTTTTATTATTGAATCCTACTTTAGGAATGGGCGGTTTGATAATGGGGAATGGCTCTATTTTAATCTGGATTTTGTTCGAGAGTTTACAACTGATAATTATAAACATGTAAACAATGAAACATAGGAAAATATTTTTATTATTGAATTCTAACATAGGCAACTTTATTTACGCATTTCACTAGAGCAGCACAAACGTACATTAGATGGTTACATAATCCCAAACATTTATAATCACCCTGTATTTTTTATTATTTTTAAGAAATAATGACTTCTGGTTTTACCTGATTTTCTCAAAAACCGTATATCTGATCAAATTTTATCAAGAAACAGAAAAGTTTTCAAATTAAATTTTCCACAAAGAAAAACAACAAAAAAATAGATTTACCTAAAAATTTAAAAGTTCCAGAAGGTTAAATATAATATACTATTTTATTAGGTCAGTATTACTCAATTTGCTTGTAGTTTCTGGCATTCATTTTATGACTAGTTAATTTGGGACACCCTGTATACTCGATCTTGTATTGTGAGACCTGAGCTTTACTATGATCGGTATACTTATTTTTATTTTCAAATTTAAATAATAACAATTCATATATACAGGGTGTCTCAAAACTGACGCCCGTGCTTTTGGGATTTGACTCAAGAGGCTAAAACAAATTGAAAATTAAGAGTAGAGAATTTTCAATTTGTCTTTTGTTATAGAGTTGTTGATAAAAATGTAAATAATTACTTTTTCTACAACCACTACTCAAATCACAGTTTTAGTTTATTTATTTTGTTAAATCTAGTGACATAATTGTCAGATTAAAAAAAAAAACATAATTTTCAAGTGGACCATATTTTTATCTGGTAACACTGAGATAAAGTGAAATTTTTTGTAAAATGGAAAATCAAGGGCCTTCTTGGAGTGGGAGTTACTCTGCAAAACGCACTAGACAAATGAATTACTTGCTAGAGGAAAAAAGTTATCTATTATATTATTGCTAATAGATAAATCTTCAAACTACGATCCTGCATTCAATAAATGTCAGCATACTGTACTGTAATTTTATAAAATAGGCGAAGAACATTAGAAAGTCGCGTCAACAGAATTAGATTTTGGTATAAATGATCGTTCTTCAAATTTTGATTGTTCTAATATTTGTTTATTTTATAATAAAATACAGCTTTAAAGGATAGCTGTGAAAGAAGAAAACTATCATAAAACAAAACAAAATATTAGAATTTAAATTTATCGCTTAAAATAGATAACCTCTAAATATAAGTTTCTGGTTAATGTCACAAGCAGCTTTATCATATGACAATAATTGTTTAAATCTTGTAAAACAAAACAAGTTTTTCTTGGTGAGTATATTATTAAGCAATTGTAAGCTTATGAATTATAAATTAATATCTATGTTATAATTTAGAAGATTGAAGAATAGTAAAAATCATGATGGAAGAGGAGATATTTCTTAACAATTTAATGCTGTTGCAATTAGGATTAAGAAGCATTTTAAATGATTCCTCAGTTGTGCATTATGCTGCGTACATTGGATACCTACCAGCTATTCAATTAGTTGCAATGTATTGTAAACATTTTTTTCAAGCTAAAAATGCATCTGGGGATTTACCATTACATTCTGCAATTAAAGGTGGTCATAAAGCTGCTGTAAAATGTATATTAGATATGGGTGGCAATACATTGAGTACTGATAGAAACACTCCATTGCATTATGCCATTAAATGTAAGAAATATAATATTGTACAATATTTGATATTTCGTGGGTTAGATATGTCTGCTCAAAATAATTGTGGCGATACACCTTTACATATAGCTGCTTATAATGGTGATATTGAAGGCGTTAAGTTATTGATAAAAAATGGAGCAGATGTAAATTGTTTAAATTTACGTCAATATACTCCCATACATCATGCCATTTTAAGCGATAGCAAACCTGTTATAATGACACTGTTAAGTCATTGTCATACTGCAAACCAAGATAAAGCTGTTCAGTTTGCGGAGGATTGTCGAAAATTGGAAATATATAATTTAATTTCAGGAGAGTTATGGTTTAATAGACGTAACAGTGAACAAAGTTCTGAATATTAGATATGTATTTTGGTAAATATTCTATAGTAATATAAGTTTACAATTAAATATATATTTTATAAGATTATTTAATAAGCAGTGGTGAGCTATTAGTTTCAAGTTTTTTAATCTTGTATTTAAGTCACATTTTATAAATCTGTAAAAAAATTAGATTTATTTTCCTTAAGTAATTTGTGGTTATGGTGACTTTTCTTATTTAAATGTTTTAATCACATATTATATTAAAACAGCGGTAGTTGAAATTTATGACTTGAATTGTTGTATGTTTAAAAATGAATAATTTGCAAATTGTTTCTATTTATGTCTTTATAAAAAATAGCTTTAAAAGAAGTTTCCATACTTATACCAAAATATAAAACTGAGTCATATACTGTTACAGCTCACCACTTTTTAGTTTTTTATATGTAACGTAATGTGCATGTACGCATTATTTAGCATGTTAGCATATTTTTGTTAAGTAGAACGAACAATTTTAAACAGTATTATGCATGGATCTCAACGAGTTAATTATTTGTAATTCCAGTATTTTGATAAGTAAGTTTTAAATTAAAAATAGCAATCTGGAGCAAATATGATCTCCAATGTAAGAATGACATTGGTAATTGTTAAAGGTTTATTGTTGATTTTATAAATAAACTTGTATTTTGATCGATTTATTGAAGGCTGTATTTTTTAGTAATTGTTGTGGTGACTGCAGAAGGTACAATACTTAAAATGCACTATATTATATTAGAAATTTTGACTACTTATTTTTAAAATATTTGGACATAAATGAGCTTTTCTGTAGTAATGGCAACACATGGACACGATATGTACTTTTAGATAGTAAGTTTAAATTTATGTCAATATATTTTAGATTTAAGTTTTGTTTGTTTTAAATAAATAGCATTTTATCTGCATTGATAGTTTTATTGCATGTTAACATTTTCTAGAACTGTTGAATGTATTTTTTTCGAAATAAATTGCTATTATCTTGATATTTTGTTATAATTTTTTATTTGTTTCTATATAATTAATAAATTGTAATAAATATATTAAATAAAATACCAGGTGGTGTAGTGGTTTGCAGAAGCTTAAAGTTTAAATTTTTTGGCTACGTAGTAATTAAAAATGGGTAAGAATATGTTATATTTAAATTTAGTTTGCCAAATTAAAATTTTGTGCTTGACAAACTATTTCAAATGCAAGAACGTAATGTTAAAAAAATAACTGCTAGATAAATTTTAGTCACTTTTGCAGGATAAAAAGAGTAAATAAGTTTGCACTAAAAGCCAAAGCACTTCCTAAACACACTAGTTTTTTTATCGATGCCTCATATATTGCAATTTTTTGATTATTCTTATTGTTTAGTTTAACATATTAGGTATATTCTAATATATTTAGTATAATTATTGCTGGCTTGAATTAGTTAAAAAAATGTAATTTAATATTTTTAATTGTTTATGTTTATTAGTTTTTTTATTATTTTGTAGTAAGAGTATTATATTATTATTACCAAGGATTTTATTATATGTTTCATATTTTTACAGAACATTTGCACTTTTTATTGAATGTTTGCTTTTATTATCAATCTTTTACTCTTTTTATTAAACGTCTATAAATTTTATCAAGCGTTCCCTATTTTTAACATGTATGAACTATATTTATACAGCATTTTAAATAATTTTTAAACATAATTACTAGCGTGCATCTTTTACTTTTTTTAGGCAAACATTTTGATCTGATGTTTTAAATGTTAATTTAAAATTAAATATTTTATAAAGCGTTTAATATAACATTCTGCAACTACAGTTTTTAATCGAACTAATGTATTCTGCGAAATAACATTAACATTTAATTTGTAGCTTATTAAAAATTAAATTGAAGGCCGAACTAAATTTTTATGCTATTTTGTTTTTAAATTTTCAAAACCTTGGGGGTACTCTTAGGACAAGTGAATTTGAGAGTTACACAAAAGCATCTTAGAGAATTTTTGAGACACATCTTAGAATACTAGAAAATTTTCAGAGAACGTTTTAACAACTTTGAGGCTCTAAGTAGACATGAGAAAAGCTAAAAAGATTTTATTTGAGAAGAAATATTGGAGATCAAATAATTACAATACGATTAAGTCGGAAAAGACTTAAAGAATTTTTTGGAGGACTATAGCATTGATTTACTATATTTGATTTTGGTCTTTCAATTTCTGTTTAAACTAAGATTGGAGTTTAAGCTTGATTCAAATCAATTAAAAAATTGACTGCAAAAGTACATTATTTGTAAATAGGTTAATGTATCATTCTCAGTGCAGGAAATTTCTTATTACCATCCTAAAACACATTAATTATTTTAATCTAAGATCACAATCTGAATTAAACATGGTTAAATATAGGATTAAGCTGTGATTGAAATACTAGCCTAAACAAACTATGAAGGTTTAAGTGATTTTAAAATGTTACGCAATACAATATAAGGATTATGACAAACTTTGAGAGCTTGAAAAGTTGGGAAGTATTAAGAATTGATATATACAATCTTTCAGTTTATACAAAACAAGATTTCAAATTTTCTTATCAATAATTCTGCATAAGTCGACATACCATATTATAAATTTTATTAAAATAATAATTAATTTCAACTCTTTCAGTGTATGCAAAACGTTATTTCAAATCTTCTCATTGTTAGCTTTCCAATGATACTACACAAATCTGCTCAAACTTAAATGATAATGCTAGGAATGACATTAATTTAAATCATTTTTAGTTGATCTATTTCAACTATGCGAAAAGTTATTTCGAATCCTCTTAGCTTTTCAATGATACTACACAAGTTTGCTAAAATATAAAGGGTAATACTATCAGTATCAATTAATTGTGCGCAATTCATTTACACATGTAATTAGTTTTTGCACTACCGCTAGTTGAGTTTTAAATTGATTTTCATAACAGACGATTTTATGTGTAGTGCGCTTTCTTTTGATATCAAATACTACTTTTTATCGTTGCATAAATATTAATTAATTTTATTGTTGATATCAATTTTAATCAAACATTTCTACCTGTAATACTAATGTTGTTATTAATTTAGATGAAATCTTTCTAACCGTACTACAGATTTGGTGTTATCAATTTTGATTAAACATTTTTAATCGTAATACTCATGTTGTAATCAAATTCGATCAAACATTTCTGATGGTAACATTTATGTGAAAAATGTTCATAATCATATAATATAATACAGCATAACCAGGGTGACTAGATTCTTACAAATAAAAAAGAGTAAGATGTTTTTAACCCTTCTAGCCTTAAATTTTTAACTCTACTCTTCTATACTAAATCAGTTTCAGAAAAACTACACTTTTACAACTGGCTAACTATATTGGCACTTGCATCTTTACAAACATTATTTAAAATAATTTAAAATCTAATGTTTAAATTAAAAAAAATGTCAGATCTTGAATAGGAGATGATAGGTTTTTGTAAAAATTTTGACAGAAGGTAGAGAATTTGATTTGAAAATTTTAAGTCGTCAATTTCATTTCATTTTTAATAGCATTTTCAATTTTTTTTTTAAATTTTAAGAATAACTTTGGTGTATGTCATTTGTTAAAAATAATTTCTTTATCTATTATGTCAAAAACTATCAAATCTTAAATAGCAGCTGTAAGAAAATACAGAATCTAAGATGATCAACTATCAAAAATACTTAATCTAATACTTAATAATTTTGTTTAATCTAATATGTTTAAAATTACCAAATCTAACATATCAACTATCAAAATATAGCCAATAGAAAGATGATCAATTGTCAAAAATACTTACTTTAAGAAGTGAGTGTGAATTTTGCACTTTTCAACAGTTTTAGCTGGATTTTGTTTTTTTTTTAATAAATTTTTCTTTTATAACAGAATTTTGCTATTTTTGACTTATTATAAATAGCAATTGCAGTTTTTAACAGTTTATGGTGAATTTTAGTATTTTCTTATAATATTTTCAATAATATTTTGATGGTGGAATTTGTTGTTTTATGAATGTGTTTTTAGCCGTATTTTTAATCTATCTTAAAAAAAATTATGCAAATTTAAATAATAATAATTCATATATACAGGGTGTCTCAAGACTGACGCCCGTGCTTTTGGGATTTGACTCAAAAGGCTAAAACAAATTGAAAATTAAGAGTAGAAAATTTTTATTTGTTCTTTGTTATAGAGTTATTGATAACAATGTAAATAATTACTTTTTCTACAACCACTACTTAAAACACAGTTTTAATTTATTTATTTTGTTAAATATAGTGACATAATTGTCAGATTTGAAGGCTTATGATAAATCAATAAAAAAAAACAAAATTTTCAAGTAGACCATATTTTTATCTGGTAGCACTAAGATAAAGTGTATTTTTTTGTAAAATGGAAAATCAAGGGCTTTCTTGGAGTGGGAGTTACTCTGCAAAACGCACTAGACAAATGAATTACTTGCTAGAGGAAAAAAGTTATCTATTATATTATTGCTAATAGATAAATCTTCAAACTACGATCCTGCATTCAATAAATGTCAGCATACTGTACTGTAATTTTATAAAATAGGCGAAGAACATTAGAAAGTCGCGTCAACAGAATTAGATTTTGGTATAAATGATCGTTCTTCAAATTTTGATTGTTCTAATATTTGTTTATTTTATAATAAAATACAGCTTTAAAGGATAGCTGTGAAAGAAGAAAACTATCATAAAACAAAACAAAATATTAGAATTTAAATTTATCGCTTATAATAGATAACCTCTAAAATATAAGTTTCTGGTTAATGTCACAAGCAGCTTTATCATATGACAATAATTGTTTAAATCTTGTAAAACAAAACAAGTTTTTCTTGGTGAGTATATTATTAAGCAATTGTAAGCTTATGAATTATAAATTAATATCTATGTTATAATTTAGAAGATTGAAGAATAGTAAAAATCATGATGGAAGAGGAGATATTTCTTAACAATTTAATGCTGTTGCAATTAGGATTAAGAAGCATTTTAAATGATTCTTCAGTTGTGCATTATGCTGCGTACATTGGATACCTACCAGCTATTCAATTAGTTGCAATGTATTGTAAACATTTTTTTCAAGCTAAAAATGCATCTGGGGATTTACCATTACATTCTGCAATTAAAGGTGGTCATAAAGCTGCTGTAAAATGTATATTAGATATGGGTGGCAATACATTGAGTACTGATAGAAACACTCCATTGCATTATGCCATTAAATGTAAGAAATATAATATTGTACAATATTTGATATTTCGTGGGTTAGATATGTCAGCTCAAAATAATTGTGGCGATACACCTTTACATATAGCTGCTTATAATGGTGATATTGAAGGCGTTAAGTTATTGATAAAAAATGGAGCAGATGTAAATTGTTTAAATTTACGTCAATATACTCCCATACATCATGCCATTTTAAGCGATAGCAAACCTGTTATAATGACACTGTTAAATTTTTGTAATACTGCGAACCAAGATAAAGCTGTTCAGTTTGCGGAGGATTGTCGAAAATTGGAAATAAATAATTTAATTTCAGGAGAGTTATGGTTTAATAGACGTAACAGTGAACAAAGTTCTGAATATTAGATATGTATTTTGGTAAATATTCTATAGTAATATAAGTTTACAATTAAATATATATTTTATAAGATTATTTAATAAGCAGTGGTGAGCTATTAGTTTCAAGTTTTTTAATCTTGTATTTAAGTCACATTTTATAAATCTGTAAAAAAATTAGATTTATTTTCCTTAAGTAATTTGTGGTTATGGTGACTTTTCTTATTTAAATGTTTTAATCACATATTATATTAAAACAGCGGTAGTTGAAATTTATGACTTGAATTGTTGTATGTTTAAAAATGAATAATTTGCAAATTGTTTCTATTTATGTCTTTATAAAAAATAGCTTTAAAAGAAGTTTCCATACTTATACCAAAATATAAAACTGAGTCATATACTGTTACAGCTCACCACTTTTTAGTTTTTTATATGTAACGTAATGTGCATGTACGCATTATTTAGCATGTTAGCATATTTTTGTTAAGTAGAACGAACAATTTTAAACAGTATTATGCATGGATCTCAACGAGTTAATTATTTGTAATTCCAGTATTTTGATAAGTAAGTTTTAAATTAAAAATAGCAATCTGGAGCAAATATGATCTCCAATGTAAGAATGACATTGTTTTAAATAAATAGCATTTTATCTGCATTGATAGTTTTATTGCATGTTAACATTTTCTAGAACTGTTGAATGTATTTTTTTTGAAATAAATTCCTATTATCTTGATATTTTGTTATAATTTTTTATTTGTTTCTATATAATTAATAAATTGTAATAAATATATTAAATAAAATACCCCAGGTGGTGAAGTGAAGTTATATTTAAATTTAGTTTGCCAAATTAAAATTTTGTAATGCTTGACAAACTATTTCAAATGCAAGAACGTAATGTTAAAAAAATAACTGCTAGATAAATTTTAGTCACTTTTGCAGGATAAAAAGAGTAAATAAGTTTGCACTAAAAGCCAAAGCACTTCCTAAACACACTAGTTTTTTTATCGATGCCTCATATATTGCAATTTTTTTATTATTCTTATTGTTTAGTTTAACATATTAGGTATATTCTAATATATTTAGTATAATTATTGCTGGCTTTAATTAGTTAAAAAAATGTGATTTAATATTTTTAATTGTTTATGTTAATTAGTTTTTTTATTATTTTGTAGTAAGAGTCTATTATATTATTATTACCAAGGATTTTATTATATGTTTCATATTTTTACAGAACATTTGCACTTTTTATTGAATGTTTGCTTTTATTATCAATCTTTTACTCTTTTTATTAAACGTCTATAAATTTTATCAAGCGTTTCCTATTTTTAACATGTATGAACTATATTTATACAGCATTTTAAATAATTTTTAAACATAATTACTAGCGTGCATCTTTTACTTTTTTCAGGCAAACATTTTGATCTGATGTTTTAAATGTTAATTTAAAATTAAATATTTTATAAAGCGTTTATTATAACATTCTGCAACTACAGTTTTTAATCAAACTAATGTATTTTGCGAAATAACATTAACATTTAATTTGTAGCTTATTAAAAATTAAATTGAGGGCCGAACTAAATTTTTATGCTATTTTGTTTTTAAATTTTCAAAACCTTGGGGGTACTCTTAGGACAAGTGAATTTGAGAGTTACACAAAAGCATCTTAGAGAATTTTTGAGACACATCTTAGAATACTTTAGAGAGGCTTCAGAAAATTTTTAGAGAACGTTTTAACAACTTTGAGGCTCTAAGTAGACATGAGAAAAGCTAAAAAGATTTTATTTGAGAAGAAATATTGGAGATCAAATAATTACAATACGATTAAGTCGGAAAAAACTTAAAGAATTTTTTGGAGGATTATAGCATTGATTTACTATATTTGATTTTGGTCTTTCAATTTCTGTTTAAACTAAGATTGGAGTTTAAGCTTGATTCAAATCAATTAAAAAATTGACTGCAAAAGTACATTATTTGTAAATAGGTTAATGTATCATTCTCAGTGCAGGAAATTTCTTATTACCAACCTAAAACACATTAATTATTTTAATCTAAGATCACAATCTGAATTAAACTTGGTTAAGTATAGGATTAAGCTGTGATTGAAATACTAGCTTAAACAAACTATAAAGGTTTAAGTGATTTTAAAGTGTTACGCAATACAATATAAGGATTATGACAATCTTTGAGAGCTCGAAAAGTTCGGAAGTATCAAGAATTGATATATACAATCTTTCAGTTTATGCAAATCAAGATTTCAAATTTTCTTATCAATAATTCTGCATAAGTCGGCATATCACATTATAAATTTTAATAAAATAATAATTAATTTCAACTCTTTCAGTGTATGCAAAACGTTATTTTAAATCTTCTCATTGTTAGCTTTCCAACTACACAAATCTGCTCAAACTTAAATGATAATGCTAGGAATGACATTGATTTTTTTGTTGAAGATACTTAAATCATTTTTAATTGATCCATTTCAACTTGCAAACTTATGAGAAAAGTTATTTCAAATCCTCTTAGCTTTTCAATGATACTACACAAGTTTGCTAAAATATAGATGGTAATACTATCAGTATCAATTAATTGTGCGCAATTCATTTACACATGTAATTAGTTTTTGCACTACCCCTAGTTAAGTTTTGAATTGATTTTCATAACAGACTATTTTATGTGTTATAGTGGGCTTTCTTTTGATATCAAATACTACTTTTTATTGTTGCACAAACATTAATTAATTTTATTGTTGATATCAATTTTAATCAAACATTTCTACCAATAATACTAATGTTGTTATCAATTAAGATGAAATCTTTCTATCCTTACTACTGATTTGGTGTTATCAATTTTGATTAAACATTTTTAATCGTAATACTCATGTTGTAATCAAATTTGATCAAACATTTCTGATGGTAACATTTATGTGAAAAATGTTTATAATCATATAATATAATACAGCATAACCAGGGTGACCAGATTTTTACAAATAAAAAAGAGTCAGATGTTTTACCCCTTCTAGCCTTAAATTTTTAACTCTACTCTTCTATACTAAATCAGTTTCAGAAAAACTACACTTTAACAACTGGCTAACTATATTGGCATGTAGGGTTTAAAAAGTTGTTTTTTTGTTCTACACTTGCATCTTTACAAACATTATTAAAAATAATTTAAACTCTAATGTTTAAATTAAAAAAATGCCAGATCTCGAATAGGAGAAGATAGGTTTTTGTAAAATTTTTAACAGAAGGTAGAGAATTTCATTTGAAAATTTTAAGTCGTCAATTTCATTTCATTTTCAATAGCATTATCAATTTTTTTTTAAATTTTAAGAATAACTTTGGTATATGTCATTTGTTAAAAATAATTTCTTTATTTGTCAAAAACTATCAAACCTTAAATAGCAGCTGGAAGAAAATACAGGATCTAAAATGATCAACTATCAAAAATACTTAATCTAATACTCAATAATTTTGTTTAATCTAATATGTTTAAAATTACCAAATCTAACATGTCAACTATCAAAATATAGCCAATAGAAAGATTTGCACTTTTCAACAGTTGTAGCTGGATTTTGTTTTTTTTTAAATAAAATTTTTCTTTTATATCAGAATTTTGCTATTTTTGACTTATAAATAGCAATTGCAGTTTTTAACAGTTTATGGTAAATTTTAGTATTTTCTTATAATATTTTCAACAGTATTTTGAGGGAAGGGGAAGGGAAGGAATTTGTTATTTTATGAATAATGTGTTTTTAGCCGGATTTTTATTCTATCTTAAAAAAAAATATGCTAATTTAAATAATAATAATTCATATATACAGGGTGTCTCAAAACTGACGCCAGTGATTTTGGGATTTGACTCAAAAGGCTAAAACAAATTCAAATTTTTTATTTGTTCTTTGTTATAGAGTTATTGATAAAAATGTAAATAACTACTTTTTCTACAACCACTACTTAAAACACAGTTTTAATTTATTTATTTTGTTAAATATAGTGACATAATAGTCAGATTTGAAGGCTTATGATAAATCAATAAAAAAAAACAAAATTTTCAAGTAGACCATATTTTTATCTGGTAGCACTAAGATAAAGTGTATTTTTTTGTAAAATGGAAAATCAAGGGCCTTCTTGGAGTGGGAGTTGCTCTGCAAAACGCACTAGACAAATGAATTACTTGCTAGAGGAAAAAAGTTATCTATTATATTAATGCTAATAGATAAATCTTTAAACTACGATCCTGCATTCAATAAATGTCAGCATACTGTACTGTAATTTTATAAAATAGGCAAAGAACATTAGAAAGTTGCGTCAACAGGATTAGATTTTGGTATAAATTATCGTTCTTCAAATTTTGATTGTTCTAATATTTGTTTATTTTATAATAAAATACAGCTTTAAAGGATAGCTGTGAAAGAAGAAAGCTACCATAAAACAAAAAAAAATATTAGAATTTAAATTTGTTGCGGATAATAGATAACCTCTAAAATATAGTTTCTGGTTAATGTCACAAGCAGCTTTATCATATGACAATAATTGTTTAAATCTTGTAAAACAAAACAAGTTTTTCTTGGTGAGTATATTATTAAGCAATTGTAAGCTTATGAGTTATAAATTAATATCTATGTTATAATTTAGAAGATTGAAGAATAGTAAAAATCATGATGGAAGAGGAGATATTTCTTAACAATTTAATGCTGTTGCAATTAGGATTAAGAAGCATTTTAAATGATTCCTCAGTTGTGCATTATGCTGCGTACATTGGATACTTACCAGCTATTCAATTAGTTGCAATGTATTGTAAACATTTTTTTCAAGCTAAAAATGCATCTGGGGATTTACCATTACATTCTGCAATTAAAGGTCATAAAGCTGCTGTAAAATGTATATTAGATATGGGTGGCAATACATTGAGTACTGATAGAAACACTCCATTGCATTATGCCATTAAATGTAAGAAATATAATATTGTACAATATTTGATATTTCGTGGGTTAGATATGTCTGCTCAAAATAATTGTGGCGATACACCTTTACATATAGCTGCTTATAATGGTGATATTGAAGGCGTTAAGTTATTGATAAAAAATGGAGCAGATGTAAATTGTTTAAATTTACGTCAATATACTCCCATACATCATGCCATTTTAAGCGATAGCAAACCTGTTATAATGACACTGTTAAGTTTTTGTAATACTGCGAACCAAGATAAAGCTGTTCAGTTTGCGGAGGATTGTCGAAAATTGGAAATATATAATTTAATTTCAGGAGAGTTATGGTTTAATAGACGTAACAGTGAACAAAGTTCTGAATATTAGATATGTATTTTGGTAAATATTCTATAGTAATATAAGTTTACAATTAAATATATATTTTATAAGATGATTTAATAAGCAGTGGTGAGCTGTTAGTTTCATCTTTTTTAATCTTGTATTAAAGTCATATTTTATAAATCTAAAAAAATTACATTTATTTTCCTTAAGTAATTTGTGGTTATGGTTACTTTTTATTTAAATGTTTTATTCACAAATTATATTAAAGCTGCGGTAGTTGAAATTTATAACCTCTTGACTTGAATTGTTGTATGTTTAAAAATGAACAATTTGCAAATTGTTTCTATTTATGTCTTTATAAAAAATAGCTTTAAAAGAAGCTTGCATACTTATACCAAAATATAAAACTGAGTCACATATTGCTACAGCTCATCACTTTTTAGTTTTTTATATGTAACGTAATGTGCATGTACGCATTATTTAGCATGTTAGCATATTTTTGTTAAGTAGAACGTACAGTTTAAAACAATATTTTGCATGGATCTCACAGAGTTAATTATTTGTAATTCTAGTATTTTAATAAATAAGCTTTAAATTAAAAATAGCAATCTGGAGCAAATATGATCTTCGATGTAAGAATGACATTGGTAATTGGTAAAAATTTATTGCCGATTTTATAAATACACTTGTATTTTGATCCATTTATTGAAAGCTGTATTTAATGTTGGCTGTGCTTTTTAGTAATTGTTGTGGTAACTGCAAAAGGTACAATAGTTTTGAGTACATATTTTTAAAAGATTTGGACATAAATGAGCTTTTTTGATTAGCTGAATGACATTGGATGATTTGTAGGTTGTAGTAACGACAAACATTTTTTTACGGATTGATACAACTTATTGCAGTTACCATGATATGTACTTCTAGATAATAAGTTTAAAACTTAGGTACTATAACCGTAAAGCTATTGCATCAAACGTTGTTTTAATTAATTTTTGTCAATATATTTTTGATTTATATTTATTATATTTTTATTGTTCAGTTTAACATATATTCTAATATATTTAGTATAATTATTACTGTTAGTGCAATGTGTTAGTTGGAACAATCTGATTTTATATTTTTAATTGTTCATATTTATTAATTTCTTCATTATTTTGTAGCAAGAATCTATTATATTATTATTACCAAGGATTTACTGATTTTATTATATGTTATATATTTTTATTGAGCTTTTACACTTTTTATTGAACGTTTTTGCTTTTTTTTATCAATCTTTTACTTATTTTGTCAAATATTTATAAATTTTATAAAATGTTTCCTATTTTTAACATATTCTGCAATTTTTAACCGAACTAATGTATTCTGCAAAGTGACATTACCAAGCATTTAATTTGTAGTTTATTAAAAACTAAGTTATGGGCTGAACTAAATTTTTATGTTATTTTGTTTTTAATATTTCAAAATCTTGGGGTGCTCTTAGGACAAGTGAATTTGAGAGTTACACAAAAGCATCTTAGAGAATTTTTAAGATACATCTTAGACTTTGAGAGGCTTCAGAAAATTTTCAGAGAACGTTTTAACAACTTTGAGGTTCTAAGTAGATCTCATGTCTACAAAGCTAACAAAAATTTATTGGAGATCAAAGAATTATAATACGATTAAGTTGGAAAAGACTTAAAGAATTTGTTTGAGGATTCCATAGCATTTAAGACTCACTATGTTTGACTTTGGTTTTTTAATTTCTGTTTAAACTAAGATTGGAGTTTAAGCTTGATTCAAATCAATTAAAAAATTGACTGCAAAAGTACATTATTTGTAAATAGGTTATGTATCATGCTCTGACTGCAGAAACATTTAAATTTAAAATAAATGTTGGCAAACTGTGATAATAGGTTTTGTTGCTAAAAAATGTTGGGCGTTGCGTATTTTAATAATTATATATTTAAAAACGTAGAAATAATATAATTTAAATTTGTTTACTTTGTTATTTAGCTGCAAACTTTTTACAGAATAAAATATCATAAATAAAGTTAGAATTAGAAATTAAATAAATTAAAAAAAAAATATTTATTACCAACCTAAACACATTTATTATTTTAATCTAAGATCACAATCTGAATTAAACTTGGTTAAACATAGGATTAAGCTGTGATTGAAATACTAGCCCAAATAAACTATGAAGGTTTAAGTGATTTTAAAATGTTACGCAATACAATATAAGGATTATGACAATCTTTGAGAGCTTGAAAAGTTGGGAAGTATCAAGAATTGATATATACAATCTTTCAGCTTATGCAAAACAAGATTTAAATTATATTTATCAATAATTCTGCACAAGTCAGCATACCATATTATAAATTCTAATAAAACAATAATTAATTTCAACTCTTTCAGTGTAATGCAAAACGTTATTTCAAATCTTCTCATTGTTAGCTTTCCAATGATACTACACAAAACTGCTCAAACTTAAATGATAATGCTAGGAATGATTTTTTTTTTTTGTTGAAGATAATTAAATAATTTTTTATTGATCTATTTCAACTTTGCAAATTTATTATGTGTAAAGATATTTTGAATTCTCTTAGCTTTCCAATGATATTACACAAGTTTGCCAAAATATTCAGGGTAATAATATTAGTATCAATTAATTGTGCGCAAAACTTGAAATTTAATTACACATGTAATTAGTTTTTGCAATACTGCTAGTTGAGTTTTGAATTGATTGTTATAATAACAAACAGTTTTATGTGTAGTAATAGTGATATCAAATAGTACTTTTTATTGTCGCACAAAGATAAATTAATTTTATTGTCGATATCAATTTTAATCAAACATTTCTACTCGTAATAAAAATAAAAAACTGCACTATAACAATTTGTTTTTTTTTTTGTTCTCACTCGCATCTTTACCAACATTATTAAAAAAATTATTAAACTCTAATGTTTAAATTAAAAAAACGCTCGATCTCAAATCTGATGGTTTTGTAAAATTTTTAACAGAAGGTAGAGAATTTGATTTGAAAATTTCAGGTCGTCAATTTCATTTCATAGATATAACATTTAAATTATTTTTTTTTATTTATAGAAAAACTTTGGTGTATGTCATTTGTTAAAAATAATTTTGTTAATCTATTATGTTAAAAATTACTAAATCTTAAATAACAGCTGTCAAAAAACACAGGATCTAAGATGATCAACTGTCAAAAATACTTGCTCTAAGATGTGAATGTGAATTTTGCACTTTTCAACAGTTTTTAGCCAGTTTTGGTTTTTTGTTTAATTTTTTTTTCTTTTATGACAGAATTTTGCTATTTTTGACTTTTTATAAATAGCAATTACAGTTTTTAACAGTTGTTGGTGATTTTAGTATTTTCTAATAATATTTCCAACAGTATTTTGAGGCTGGAATTTGTTATGAATAAAATGTTGAACTTTTAAAGTGTATTTAGTCGGATTTTGATTTTATCTGAAAATTTCAAATATTTTATGCGGATTTAGCTGTTTTTGACTTTTCACAGTTGATAACTATTATGAAAACAATTTAGCACTTTTTAAAAGTTTATGCTGGAGTTTTGTTTTTTCTAACAATATCATTGATATTTTATAGCTTTTTAAGAACATATGAAAAATTGTACACTTTGTTTGTTTATGCTTTGATTTTGGTGATTTCTGACAATTGTTTAAAATTTCTAAGTCTAATTATGTTGTTTTTGACCTTTTATGGACAAGTCAGATTTTGTTTTTTTTTTTAGAAATATTTTAATATTTTGCCATTTTTGACTTTTTATTAATAGAATGTTGCAGTTTTTAACAGTTTATGATGAATTTTGATACTTTTGACAATAGTTTTATACTTTATGTTTGGATTTTCAATCTCTTTGAAAGTATTTTGATATTTTACAGTCGGATTTTGCAATTTTTGGGATTTCATCAAACTTTTTTAACAATTTATGACCGGAATTTAGTGCTTTTTAACCATATTTTAATGTTTTGTGGCCGGATATTGCTTTTTTTTGACATTACATAAACATAATTTTGGACTTAACCGTTTTTCTCTTAATTTTGATTCTTTGAAAATATTTTTGATTTTTTATGATAGGATTTTGCTATTCACAAAATTTTTGACATTTCATAAACTTTTCAATAAACTATAGCCAAATTTTGTTACTTTCTAACAATATTTTTTGTTCCAGATTCTGCAGTTTTGAAATTTTATTAATTAAAATTTTCCATTTTCAACATATTTTAGCCAGATGTGATGCTTTTGAATGATAATTTATTTTATCTCCGCGAAAACTTTTGTCTGCGGATTTGTGATGTACTCATCAAGATCTATCAGAAATGTAATTTTGTTTTTGTTTTAATATTGTTGTTAATTAGTTGATTATTTGGCAATTTAATTAGTTGCTAATTAACTCTACTAATAATTAAATTATGCAAATGCTTGACAAAAAAAAGCTTGGAATCAGTATTTTTTCAGCTAATCACATCTGTTTTTATTTTTCTTCATGTTTTTATTTGGTAATTTAATTTTATTAAAACATTGAATTTAAAGTGACATGTGATAAAGCAATATTAAATAATAAATTAATAGGTAAACATACTTTTGCCAAATGTGCTTTTATCAACCGTATAGCTGCATTTTAACATTCCGTATTTCTTCCGGAAAGTTCTTAACCGAATACATTTAATTTTTATTTATATATTATTATTTTAATATTAATTTTCAACTACCTTCTGCTAAAACTGTAATTATTTAAAAAACACGGTTGTTTATTTCATGTGTATCAGATAGTTGTTCGAAGGTGTTCGAGCAAGTTAATTAATATTAAAACGCGGTCGAGTTTGTTCGGGTTGTATGTAAAAACGCCCATTTGTTCGAGTGCTCAAACCTCTATTCGAATCATTTTAAAACTTCCCCAATGCGTACTGCGTAGTAGAAATTGCGCAATTTGTAAGGAAAGATGTTAAAATTTCGATTGATTACAAATTACAAAACAATTAAAATCCTGTAGTAGTGTCAGTATTCTAATAGGTGATTCCCATTATTCCCATAAGGTTGAGTACAGGAAAAAATAATCTGACAATTTGGATTCGTAATAGATAACCTTCAAAATAAAAGAATTACTGGTTTCTGTTTTACACTCAATAATATTTTAATTTGTAAAAAAAAGTTTTTTTTTGGTGAGTATTATCAATCAATTGTAAGCTTACGAATTTTGTATTTATGTTATAATTTAGGAAATTGTAAAACAGTAAAAATGGAAGAAATCATGATTAAAAGAGGGAAACATTCTGCAATTATAGGTGGCCATAAAGATGCTGTAAAATGTATACTAGATATGGGTGGCAATACATTGTGTGCTAATAAAAATAGTCCATTGCATCACGCCATTAAATGTAAGAAATATAATATTGTACAATATTTGTTATATCGTCAGTTAGATATATCTGCTCAAAATGATTGTGGCGATACACCTTTACATATAGCTGCTTATAATTGTGATATTGAAAGCGTTAATTTACTGGTAAATAATGGAGCAGATGTAAATTGTTTAAATTTTCGTCGATATACTCCTATACATCATGCCATTTTAAGCGATTGTAAACCTGTTATAATGATACTGTTAAGTCTTTGTAGTACTGAGAACCAAGATAAAGCTGTTCAGTTTGCGGAGGATTGTCGAAAATTGGAAATATATGATTTAATTTCAGGAGAGTTATGGTTTATGAGGCGTAACAGTCAAAAAATGTCTGTGCATTAGGAATGTATGTTTGGTAAATATTCTATAGTAGTATAACTTTACAAGCAGTAGTGAGCTGTTACTATTAATTTTTTGTTTGTATTTTACTGTATTCTGCTTTTAAGTCACGTTTTATAAATATGTATGTAATCGATTTGTAATTGCAGTTGGAATTATTTGCTTTATTTGTTATTTAAATGTTTTATTTACATGTTATATAAATGTTGTGGTAGTTGAAATTTATGACTTGAATGTATGTTGTATGATGAACGTTTTGCAAATTGTTGCTGTTATAAAAAATATTTTTTTGTTAGCATACTTTAATATAAAACGAAATCACAAATTCTATTTCAGCTCACCACTTTTTAGTTTTTTTTGTAATGTAATGTGCATGTGCAATATTTAGAATGTTAGCTTATTTTTTTTTGCATAGAACGTACAATTTAAATAAGATTTTGAATGAATCTCGAATTTTTTTGTGTCAGTATTTTAGTAAATAAGTTTCAAATTAAAAATTTATGTTGACGACATTTTATTAAATGACTTACATAACATACAACTATTTATTGCATCGAATGTCTTTTTTTTAAATTATTTTAATATTTTGTAATCCAAGTTTTGTTTGCTAAAGTAGTAGAATTTGATATACATTGTTAGTCGGAATGAATTTAATTATGTTTTGTTATTTTTGTTGCATGTAAGATTTTCTTGAAATAATGAATGATTTTTTTCAAATAAATTACTAATATAATTTTTTATATGTTTCAATGTAAATTGTAATAAACATTCCTTAGGTGGTGAAGTGGTTAGTATAAGCGTAGCTTAAAGTTTCAATTTTTGGGCCTCATAGTAATTGGAAATGGGTAAGAATAAAATGTTTTATATTTAAATATAGTTTTGAAAAACTTGTCAAATTATTTCAAATACAAGAATGTAATACTTATAATTTTAATAATATTTGCAAGTTAATAAATAACTGCTAGATAACTTGCACTAAAAGCCAAAACACTTTACACCGATATCTTAATTGATGCTATTTATTATTTATTTCAATTTTGTTATTATTCTTATTGTTTGGTTTAACATAATCGGGCTATTATCTATGTACATTGGTAGAAGTAAGCAAGGTACATATTGCTAACTAACAATATGAACTGTCATTTTAGCAATTCTTGCGAGCTAACATTTTATTTAAATGTCATTTTAAAAATCTTGTTTGTTAACAATATAAACGGATATTACATCAGAGAGCGTGACAAATCTGACAATTTTCTAGATAAAATAATAAAATATATAAATATATATTTTGTTAAAGTGCCGGATCACTGTTAGAAATCAAGATTTGTTAAAATAAAGTTTTTTTGGGGCTATTTTCTATGCATATTGGCTAGAAGTAAGCAAGATAAATATTGCTAACTAACGTTATGAACTTGAAGATTGTGGAAGTGATACGAATTTGCTCTGAATATGCCCGGCAATTCATTAAACAAGCTATGGCTTTATATGGCTACTACTTTTACGAAGCTTTACAGCTTAACCCATCCAATTTTATCTAATCTGGATATAAGAAGAAACCGAAACGGGTACGCATGATGAATGAACTAAAGATTAATGTAGTTGCACTTTGTGTAACTTGGATTTGTCTGAATAAATTCTTTGGATTAGTTCTTTCCACAACATAAAAGAGGATGGTTATGGTGGAGTATTCTGTTTTATTAATCAACATTTTTTTTGTTTAATGTTTCACCTTGCTTTCAATTTGTTTAGTCCTCTATGTCTAAGTTTGCCATTTTGTCATGTCTTGTCCTGTCCTCCTAATCGCTGAATAGAAATCTTTCAAAACATTTTTTTTAACACAATGTTAGAAGCTACTATACATTTTTGGGTCTTATTATTCTGAATGATGGGTTGCCAACGAACATCCACATAAACGTAATTGATCTAGTCATAGCTTCTCCTGATATTGTCTTAAAATTATTCGGAAACACTGCAAGACTCGTATGAAAGTATTTACTTGTCAATTATTACCAAAATTTGCCTCACTCAGTCATAGTTCTTGGTCATTCCTGACAGCCATGGAAGATGCAAGAATTGACTCTAGGTACTCCACGCTAATAAAGGATCACTTGGTAAAGGTGTACGACAAGGGGACATAATCTCTTCTAAATTATTCACTTTGGCCTTAGAAAATGTCTTCAAACAACTGACATGGGATAACATCGGTCTGAAAATCGACGGCCCATACCTTAACCACTAAAGATTTGCCGATGATATAATCATAATAAGTACTAACATCGAAGAACTTAAAAACATGATGGAAGAACTAAACAATGCATCTAGGAATGTGGGGTAAAAATAAACCTAAACAAAACCAAAATCATGAGTAATAGCCAACAGGAAGTTGTCATAGATAACATCAAAATAGAAAATGTGGAAAATACATATATCTCGGCCACTCAATTACAAAAGACAAAGAATACCAAACTGCCGAAATAAAACCCAACTAGCTTGGGCTGTCTTGGGGAAACTCAGTTTTATATTAAAAGACAAAAACATCCCACTGTACTTAAAACGTAAAGTATACGACAACAGCTGCATCCTGCTCGTTGCGACCTACGGATTAGAAACCATGGCAATAACTAAAAAAATGGCAAAACAACTAAGAACCACCTAAAGAGCCATGGAACGCCCAATGTTAGGTATGACTCTCAGAGACAAAGTGCGTAATAGCGAAATTTGAAGAAAAACCAAAACAACATATCATGGAACGCACTGCAAGCTTCAAATGGAAATGGGTGGGCCACGTCGCAAGGCAAAGCCCAGAACGGTCACACAAAGTAACCTTCTGGAGACCAAGGGAAACTAAAAAAAAAAAGCACGGGAAGACTCTAAATGAGATGGATCGACGATATTGAGACCGTAGCAGGAAAACAATAGATGAGACTGGCGAACGACAGGAAATTATGGAAGCAAATGGAAGAGGCCTACATTCATCAATAGACGAATTAAAAGGCTAAGAAGAAAAATTTTCAGTTTGCTCTGTATACTGATACAAAAAAATAGATTGAGTTTTATATAAAAATATTTTCTCTGCCAAGTTTGAAGGCAATCCATCCTTCTTCAGAACATCAAAAACTTGTTATTTAGTTTGTGGATGCTGCTAAAACATTTTTCCCTATTGGAACAAGAAATGGTCTGAGGCGGTCAACAAAAGAAAACGCTCACTATATTCAGCAGTACATGGAAAATAACTTATCTTGACGTGGCTAAAAAGACTATGGCTCAAGCAAGAGTTTTTTACAGTTTTTTTAATTGAACTTCTTTACTGCCCTACGTATAGTCAACGATAAAAATGCTTCTAGAATTCATAGATCTATTACTCTCACTAAATACAAGACTTGGGTTTTAGAATTTATGTTTATGTTCATACGTATGACACCATTTTCACTTCACTAGATGTTGTCAATACACTGACACATATTCTCACAGTTCCTATACAAATGAGCAAACTCAACCTTTCTTTGCTTGCAGAAAGGACTCGGTCTTGGAAAATGATAACATTTCTTACTCCACGTTACAAGAATATCCTTTTTTCACTAAATCACATCTTGTCGACATCTTTAATACCTTTTTGGAATATGGAACAATTTTCGATAGTTGGAAAATGATCAAGATTCATACTAAAGAGTAAACCTTTGCTGAGAATGGATTTTCACAAGGCAGCTCTCTCAATCTCTTCTTTTTTAACATGTAAATATGTGGCAACAATTGTTTTGGAGTAACCACATCAATGGACTTCAGAAATCTTATGCCCAAGACATTAACATTTTGAGATGTGCTGAAGACACCCACTGGGAAAAGTCCCCAAAAAACTTTCTTATTTTTTATAGATTTTTTGTTAGATTTTGACTTGACTAGGACACTCTCTATTTTTTTTGCAATAAATTTAACTTAAAATTTTTGAACAGAAATCAGAACAGGGCAATAAAATCTGCAAGGGAGCTATAAATTCCGCTCCCATTAACATAACGAAAGTAGAAAAGGGTCTTATGGCACTGCAAATAATAAAAGCTACTGTTTTTTGTTACAAGGGCCGATATTTTAGGGCTTATGCTTGTGATACTACCTCACAAGTTGCTTTTGAATATGTACCTGAAAACAAATATACCATATACTATTGCACCCGTTAGTTAATTGAGAGAATGGAGGCGCTGTAGATACTGACGAGGCATACTTGTATTTGGTCTACCCACACTCTTATTAAATGTAATTAAGGTTAAATGGACACTAATCATATATTAGACTAATGTCTTAATTTTTTTAAATTTTTTGTTGGAACTGGGCTTGTACTTGTGGAAAATTGAGCAATTCTCCGGACTAACCAAAAGATATGTTGCCAAACTATTTAGCATGGGTGGCGGCATAGCATATGATGTTTTTGGTCAGCAAAGGAATACCTTTTCATAATCTACTAACGGGTCGGTTCAATTTAACCCACGATCAGCGGCGTTTGGTGTATGGTATGTATGTATTAACCTCTCATCAGTGTTTACTGCAAAACTAAATGCCATTTAAAAGGTTTTATTATTGATCTTGGCTAATAATTGCACAAACTATAATATTTTCAAAGTTCTCTTGATGCTTCATGTTCTTATGCATCTAGCATTAAAGGCAACATTTGGGTCACTCACATTAAGAACATAATCTTTGACTTGCGAAGCAAAGGTCTGGTAACTCAATTTTCTTGAGTACCAAACCATGGCAATAGATGGGCAGATTATATTGCAAGACTGGGACATGGGAGGCGATGTAATGATATCACTATCAATTACACCAATCTCTATGCCAACTTTCTGCAGTACTGCTTAAGTTCTTGACAACAACACTTTAGTCTCATTAGCCAAAGCAAATGAACTACTTACTTCAACCAGATTAATCAAGTAAACCAAAGGTCCTGGTTTAGTTTTTTTACTCTACGATAGATGTATTTATTAGGAGCATCTATTTAAAATCAATATCGTGGATAACTCACTTTTTATCTGTGGTGAAGTAGGTACAACCGATCATTTATTATGCTCTCAATTCACTATTCACTATTATATTATGATTTTAATTAAAGTATCAGCAGTACCAAATTTCACTTTTTATTATTCATTCACAACTTCGAGCAGAACTATAACAATTGTTAGTTTAGAAAAATAATTTATAGCACAGTCAAAAGTCTACTAAATTTGGAGTGTAATGAAGTAATAATAAAGTTAAAACAAATATATTGACAAAAAAATTACAATTATTTTTGAAATTTAATAAACAATTTAAGATTTTGGGTTCTTGTACATTTCATAACACTGTAAATTTTTTTCTTTACGTCGAAAAAAAAAATCGATTTTAAAAGGAGTTAAATTGTGCCAGTTGTGCTATGACACTCAAAAAACCGCACCATTACATGCCTTCATTCTTTGGGTTAAAGATTTGCAGTTATATTTAACAAGTAAAAAATTAATGAAAAACTAAAAAAAAACTTTTTTTTTTAAATTAATTGCGGACATACGACTTATTTTTTTTTTAGTTTGAGGTCACTGATTGGATTTTCTTAAAACAATGTGTGAACATTTATTCAATTATATTCAGGTGTTTTCTTGCTTAGTTTGATTCTGTGAACCCTTATAATAGCTCAACTATTCTCAGTGGCGTAGCTAGGATATGTAGACTCTCCTGCAAAATATTGAAAAAGGCCCTCCTAGAGTTTCTTTGTAACTCCTATCCCCCCCCCCCCCCCAATTTGCCGCGGGCCTGCGTGGTTTTAGCTACGACGCTGCTATTCTCCCCCCTTAAGTAATGTATCAGCCAAACGCACGTATGATCACGTGATAAAGTTTAACTTTTTGTACTTCCGCAGTAGTAAAAATGGCGCTAGTATTTGCAACAGAAATTATTGCGAACAAAACAATTTAAAAGCAACTGCCGCTGGCTCCAAATTAAAGCCTATTTTAATGTTAGTGTCCTAATAGGTGATTCCCATTATTCCTATAAGATTAAGATCAGGACTACAGCTACTAAAGGATAAAATAATTCGACAGTCCACAGAATTTAGATTCCTAGAAAAATAATACATAACCAATATAACAATTATTTACATTTTGTAGTATTTTTTTAAATTTCGGTGAGTATTAGTAATCAATTGTAAGCTTATGAAATATGTTATAATTTAAGAGATTGTAGATAGTAAAAATGGAAGAAATCATGAGAGAAAGATACAAACACTTAAAAAGTTTAATTCCTGTTATGTTGAAATTAAAAAAGAAAATGAGTGCTTCTGCACTTTTACATATAGCAGCATTCACTGGACACTTACCAACTATTCTAGAAATCACAGTTTATCGTAAACATCTCCTTCAAGATAAATGTATATTTCGAGGTTTACCATTACACGCTGCAATTAAAGGTGGACATAAAGATGCTGTAAAATGTATATTAGATATGGGTGGCAATACATTGCTTACTAATAAAAATACTCCATTGCATTACGCTATTAAATGTAAGCAATATAATATTGTTCAATATTTGATATTTCGTGGGTTAGATATTTCTGCTCAAAATAGTTATGGCAATACACCTTTACATATAGCTGCTTATAATGGTGATATTGAAGGTGTTAATTTATTGATAAAGAATGGAGCAGATGTAAATTATTTAAATTTACGTCAATATACCCCCATACATCATGCCATTTTAAGCGAATGCAAACCTGTTATAATGACACTGTTAAGTCATTGTAATACAACAAATCAAGATAAAGCTGTTCAGTTTGCTGAAGATTGTCGAAAATTGGAAATATATGATTTAATTTCAGGAGAGTTATGGTTTATTAGGCATAATCAAAAAATGTCTACGTTAGTAGATATTCTATAGCCATATAACTTTACAATTGAATATATTTTTATAAAATGATTTAATAAGCAGTGGTGAGTTGTTAAATTAAATATTTTTCTCTTTAATTTTGCTTTTAAATTTTTGTCACGTTTTATAAATACTTCGATATTTGTAATTCCAATTAGTTTTTTCAATTTACTAGTTGGTAATCTGTACTTATGGTGATTTTTTGTTGTTAAATTGTTTTCTATTTATGCTGTAAAAAAAAAATTTTTAAAAGAAGCTTGCATACTTTAGGAAAATATAAAACGGTCACATATTTCACTACAGCTTGCCTCTATTTAGTTTATTTTGTAATGTAATGTGCATGTAATTATTATTTAGCATGTTAGCATATTTTTTTTGCCTAGAACGTACATTTTAACATAAGACTGCATGAATCTCAAAAACTTAGTTATTTTGTAAATTCAGTGTAATAATAAGTTTTAAATAGCTGACAATTGGTATTGTTGTATTTTGATCTATATGTTAAAGACTGTATGTAATGTTGGCTGTGCTTTTTAGTAATTGTGGTGACTGCAAAAGGTATGCAATTGAATGATGATACATAATTAGATCTTTACATTCCGGACAAAGAATTTAATTGTTTTTGAAAATATTAATGGTATTTCTAATAGCTTAGTTAATATGTTATTATAAATGGATTTTTTGCCACAATAATTTTGACTGCTTATATTTAAAAGACTAATAAATGAGCTTTTTTGATTAGCCGAATGACAGGATGATTTATAGCTTGTAGCAACGGCAACCATTTTTTTCTGTACTGATATGACTTATTGCAGTTACAATGATATGTACTTTTAGATAGTAAGTTTAAAATTTAGGTATTATAATTTATTGCATCAAATGTGTTTTGTTTTGTATTTTTTAATGTGTTTTAGATTTAAGTTTTGTTTGTTTTAAAGCCAGATTCAATTATATTTTATTATTTTTATTGCATGATTTTTTTAAAAATAAATTGAGATCTTGATGTTTTGAAGTTATATTTTTGCAATTTTTTTTGTGCGTTTTACAGCTATTTTACATTGCCCCAGAACACAACAACTTTGTTTCTATGTAATTGACAAATTGTAATCATAAAATGCCTTAGGTGATAGTTGTTAGCGTAGGCATGACTTATAGTTTCAATTGTTGGGTCACATAATTAAATTTTAATGTTTTTTAAATTTTATTTTTTGTAGATTAAGTTATTTTGTTTTTAAAGTTTTAATAGTTTTGGGTACCCCAGGACAAGTAAATTTGAAGCTACAAGAGGCATTTTAGAGAACTTTTGAGACTTATCTTAGAAGGCGTTGAGGCTTTAAAAAAATCATAGAGAACTATTTAACAACTTTAAGAACTTCAGAAAAGCTAAAAAGATTTTATTTGGAAAAAATTTAAAGAATTTTTTTGAGAATTTATGTAAGTAATAATAATATTTATCGATGGTTTTATCTTTTTGGGAATCGAGTACATTTACAATAATTTACATAGTTGTAAGTAATTATATATAAAAATATGTATAATTAACAAAGATGACACTTAAATACAAATATTTACATTTACAACATTTAATTTGATCTTAAAATTACTTAATGATAATCTTGTAATATTAAATTTACTAAATTGGTTTAGTTGATTGCAGTATTTAGTACACTTATTTAGTCGACTATAACTAGTACTATTTGATTGACAACGCAGAGAGAAGCGAAAGACTATCAGTAACTTTGTTTACAAGCTTATGCATAAATCAATTTTAATGTGTCTAGTACGCAATGATTCTAAATTTAATTTCTAAAGTCCATTCATTATTACATATGTTTAAAATTTTGGTTTGTACACGTTTTTTTTTTCTTAAGGGGGAAATGCATTGGCTTTTGGTTGCCCGTATACTCACTAAAACCCAAAACTTCTACATCCTCTTGGACTTGCGAAATCACCGTTGTGGTATTACTTCACAAGTCCAAGATACATTTTATTTTCGGCTTTTAATCTTAACATCTCCTCTTTTTTTTTTTGTTGCCATTATATTTTTTATTTCTTTATCAATGGCCCTCCAGTGGCTTGCGCTTTCCACCATAAGTGGAGTCAGATTGCTGATGGTTATCTTCTTCTCGACTTTATTCTGTAGCTCCATTCTGATGTTCTTCCAGCGAGGGCAATTTACCAGTGGATGCTCTGGGTTATCTGTTTTACCACAGTAGGGGCAGTTGCCATGCACCGCAAAACACATTTTTATTAGGTATAACTAAACGCATACATGTCCTGTAAGGAACTGTGTAAGATGGTAGTTTAGATTTTCATGTTCCTTGTTTACCCAGGGTGCCATCTAGGGTATACGATTCTCTGCGTCCATTTGGCAACATCTCCCTTTCCATTTTTTCATCATCATTATTCTATTGGTTTTTTTGTTGTTTTTTTAGTTGTTTCCCTATGTTGTCGGCTTGCACTTGGACAAGGAGATGTATTGGGATTGTTACTGTTATTGCCTATATAGCCTTAGAGTCGAGACTGTTCACTTGCTATTCTGATTGCTATTCTTCTTCTGGCCCTTTATAGAATTACCCTGTATTTTTTAATGTTACAGCTTTCTTTTCATATAGGCAGCGTATAACATTATCGAGTCTACCGTCGTCCCTATTGCTTTACGTTTCTCCGCTCTCGGCCGTTTGCCATGATTTGTGCCAGAGCCATTACTAATTTCTCTGCTTTTGTTTGACCTCAGTTATGTGGGGTTTAATGTTCCATTTTTTTTTCTATACTTATCTCTAAGTATTTAATGCTATTTTGGGATTTGGTTGTAGTGTCTCTTAGATTGATCTCGACTATGATGTAATTCCTTTTGCTCACCATCTGTAAGCCCATATTCTTGATCCACTTCTTAATCATATAGGACGCCCATTTTTTGCTATCCTCTACTTTCTTTATGCTATTGCCCCTGACCATCATCGAAAGATTGCCCGCATAGGCTATTGTGAGCCATGTGGCACGGCACCTTACAGAAGCATTTAAGATTTACTAAGTTTGACTTAGACAGTTTTAAAAGAACTTGGAAGGTTTAAGTGATTTTATAGTGTTAAGCAATAGCAATGAGAGCTTGAAAGTATTAATCAATTAATGAGTTAATTTCTGTTTATTTACGTTAATATTAAATCTTATTTTCTATTCATTACTAATAGTTATCCATTATGCCAAACATGAATTTTATGATAGCATTGTTATAAATAGTTTTACAAATATAACAAACCGTTATTTTAACTTGCTTTCATGAATAACAACATAAGAGTCATAGAAAACTATGCTAACTTTAACGGTTTATAGACAACGTTGTTTGAATAATTTTGCAAGAGAGCTGTGTTGCTAATACACAGCCAAGAAAACAAGTATCAATAGTTGCAATTAACCAAACAACAAAACAAGTATAAAATAGAATATATTCAGTCAGGTTTATAAGTTCGTGTGTTTACGTTACAGCTTGCTTACAGACTACTTCTTACACTACTACATACACATACATATCATTTTACGTTGTTCATGCCCACTGCACGACCGACCGCGAGCCCGCACGCTCGGGTCACCTCGCATTCATAACCGCGCAAAACTTGAAACTACGTTTTCACAACACTCTCACCAGTTCCATGTTTCACGGATGTGTCGATGATTTGCAGTCCGTCTCGGAGTTGATGAAAGCTTTCCTTTGGTAGTGCCTTTGTGAGTATATCAGCCAGCTGCTGATTTGATGGTACGTAGATGATGTCTAGGTGTCCATCTTCATATTTTTCTCTGATGAAATGGAAGCGCACTTCGATGTGTTTGGTGCGTTTGTGGAACTTGGGATTCTTTATGAGCTTGATCGCGCTCTGGTTGTCCACATGGAGCCTTGTTGCAACCGGCTCGTCGAACCCCACTGCAGCCAGAATACGTCAAATCCATATGATTTCTCTGGTGCAGTCACTAGCTGCAATGTATTCGGCTTCGGTTGTCGAGAGGGCCACAATTCGTTGTCGTTGCGATGTCCACGCCACTGGTCCACCGTTGAAGATAAGCACATAGCCGCTGGTGGATTTTCGTGTATCAGGATCGCCTGCGTAATCGCTATCCGAATATGCCTTCATCGTTTCAGATGTTTCATTGCCGCCGTACATGATCCCGTAACTAGACGTGTCTTTGATGTATCGTATGATCTTTTTGACCGCCATCCAATGTTCTTGCAGTGGTTTCTCAGCATAACGACTGACGACAGCTATTGCGTACATAATGTCAGGACGAGTCACGCATGCCGCAAACATCAGTGATCCAACCGCTTCACGGTAGGGTACCGTGTGACCAACGGCTTCACCGATGGTGCACAGCTTTGTGTGTGGATCTGCCGGAACCGATACTGACTTCGCGTCCTCCGTTTTAAATCTTTCAACCACTCGCCTTAGGTAATTGGTTTGAGTAAGTATTAGTTGTTTCTTTGCGCGGTTTCTATATATTTGCAAACCCACAAATATCTGCCCAGCTCCGACCACAACTTCGAAACTGTCTTTCAGATTTTTCATGACGATCTCAATCGCAGCTCCGCTGGGTGACAGAAACAGCCCGTCATCAACATAGAGCAACAACACGATCATGTGGCCATCCACGTTTCCTGTTTACATGTACGGGTCTGTTTTGCTTTCAATGAAGTTGTACTGCTTCAGAAACGTGACAAAACATTTGTTCCATTGACGTGGAGATTGTTTCAGACCATACAATGATTTCTTGAGTAGTACTATACGGCCGAGCTTGTGTGCGACTTCTTCAGGAAGACGCATATAAATTTCTTCCTCCAGCTCGCCGTATAGAAATGCAGTCTTAATGTCAAACTGAGCAAGTTCCCAGTCTTCCCTAGCTGTTAATGCTAACATCATGTTTCATACCTTACTACCGGTGCAAATGTTTCGTGATAATCGATCCCTTCACGCTGTGAGAAACCGCGAGCCACCGCGCGCTTTAAACCGCTCGATTTTTCCGTCACAGTTCACTTTCCTTTTAAGCACAAATTTCGAGTCCACCACTTTAGCACTCGTTGGCACTTGATCAACTTCAATCCATGTTTTATTTTTCTCTTGAGAGTTCATTTCTTCCGTGACAGCACCCCGCCAGTTTGTTGACTCAGATCCGTTGTAGGCTTCAGAGAGTGACGTCGGTTCGTCGGCCTGGACTGAATTAGCTTCGTATCTGGCAGGTCTTCTTATTTTGCCTCTGGTGCGCAGCTCGCACCGTTTTTCTTCTTCTTCAGGTTTGTTTCTTTCTGGTTGTTCATCAGGTTCGTTTCTTTCTAGCGGAATTTCTTTGTTCACCACGTCCGAATCATTCAAATCGATTGCTGGCCAATGATTATTAGTTTCTTTTGTTGCAGTCTCTTCATTGAAAGTAACATGCTTACTGATGGAGATCTTTCTTGTTATTGGTTCTAACAATCGATAGTTCGGACCGTTCGAATCGTACCCAACCATTATTCGCTTATTCGCTTTCTTTTGCCATTTCTTTTGCAATTCCTTTGGAATATGTTCATATGCAACTGATCCAAATGTACGTAAATGAGCACTCTGCGGTGCCCGGCCAAACCATAACTCGTACGCAGATTTCTTTCCGGATCGTTTCGATGGAGTTCTGTTGGCCAGATACGTTGCTGTCAATACAGCCTCAGCCCACAGTCCTTCCTCCAATTCCCCTGCAAACAGCATTGCTTCTGCTGATTCGACTATCGTACGATTCTTACGCTCGGATATCCCGTTTTGTTCTGGAGTGTAGGGAGCTGTAGTTTGATGATTAATGCCTTGATCCGCCATGAACGTCTTTATCCGGTGATTGACGTACTCACCGCCATTGTCGCTTCTCAATACCTTGACCTTATTTCCGGTTTGAGTCTCGATCAGATTTACCACTAGTTTGAATTTTTCGTACACTTCATCTTTGTTCTTTATGAAGTGCACGAAGGTCATATTGGTAGTGTCACACACAAAATTAACGAAGTATCGATTTCCTCCATGGCTTTTGTGTGTCATCGGTCCATTTACGCCTGAATGCAGAAATTCACCTGCTGCATAGTTTCGTGGTTGTGTGGTTTTGAATGATTTCTTTGTTGATTTCGCGAATACACACGCTTCACAAAACAGTTTGGCATTAGCATTAATTCTAATATTAATTTGACCAGTATCAGCCATTTGACGCATTCGGTCCAAACCCGGATGGCCGAGTTTCCGATGCCATCTCATGAGTTCTTCTTCTACCGAATTTGCCGCTTCATATTCCAACGGCTTTAGTTGCATCTCGTACAAGTTGCTTGTCGTGAGTATGCCTTCAAGATGGGTTAGTCCATTTAGGTTAAATTTGACCCCCTCACCAGCCATTAATATTTCAGCGCCTACCTTTTGGCATAATCCAGTGCTGATCAGATTTTTCCGCAAAGTTGGAATGTACATAGCATTTTTGAAGTCGACCTGCTTCCATCTATTTCCAACTTTTGCCAATGCGGTTACCAAACCCCGACCAGCTGCTTCTAGTTCATATTTACCCGCCAATTTTAGTTTTTCACTGCCTTCATTCAGATCAACAAACCACTTCTTTTCAATAAACATGTGGCAACTTGCCCCACTGTCACACAACACTTTGTCATCGCGTTCACTGACCATCGCTGCCTCCGCCGCGCTGAAGCATATGTTTCCCATGTTGGTGCTGGTGCTGGTGCTGCCGCTGTCTTGTTGTTTGCTCCGCTTCGGGCAATCTTGTCTGAAGTGTCCATGTTTCCCGCACCCATAGCATTTTGCCCTTTTCTTTGATGAGGCGTTCCTTGGTTTTTGCGACACGGACTTTGTTGGCTGGTGAAATGTTGACTTTTTGACGAACATTGCTTCGGTCGTCATTTCTGGATTCACACGAGCCTCTTCGGCAAGTATGATTTTCTTTAGTTCATCTGGCGTCCTTTTATCGTCACTAGCCAGATGGAATGCCACATGCACTGTGGAGAGTTCTCTTGGTAAATTATCCATTAGCTTCACCATGATGTCCTCAGGTGATTTAATGTCACCGCTGCGTTTGCATTTTGCAACCAACGATTTGATTTGAGCAATGTGTATAGCCATTGACCCGCCCATGTAACAATAAGCGTGGTATTTGCGATTTGCCTCCATTTTGCTACTTCCATCGGAACGTTCGTACACCGATAGTAGCTTTTTCTACATTTCACCTGCGGTCTCGCAAGCTGCCACGAATGTTTGCTGATTGTTATCGATCGCCGACAGTATTGCCAAAGTAGCCCTTCCATCGCATTTTTCCCATGCTTCGATCTGTGCTTCATTGCTGCCATTGCTCTCCGGCCGTAAAACATTACCCTGTGCATATTTCAGCAAGGCATTCACCTTGAAATATTGCAGCATGCATTGTTTCCACAATGGCCAATTTGAGCCCTTCAGCCTTTCAAAATGTGGCATGTCTGTTTTATCCGACATGTTGATTTTATTCCCGAAACACTCACGAAAAACAAAAATAAACGATAACTACTCTACTGTCCAAGATGTCCGACAACACGTGTTTTTCACTTTCGTTTCACAGCACTTTGATACAGTTTTGTGGCGCAGTGGAAGCGTGCTGGGCCCATAACCTGTTGCTAATACACAGCCAAGAAAACAAGTATCAATAGTTGCAATTAACCAAACAACAAAACAAGTATAAAATAGAATATATTCAGTCAGGTTTATAAGTTCGTGTGTTCACGTTACAGCTTGCTTACAGACTACTTCTTACACTACTACATACACATACATATCATTTTACGTTGTTCGTGCCCACTGCACGACCGACCGCGAGCCCGCACGCTCGGGTCACCTCGCATTCATAACCGCGCGAAACTTGAAACTACGTTTTCACAACAAGTTGTACAGTAGTTAAACAATTTTAGTTGACTTTAATGAGTCTTAAAATATATTACGGTTTTTGGGGAGCTTCAGAGGGTTTGATAAGACTTTGACATTTACACGTTGGACTGTTTTCAATACCAATCGAATACATGTTTTTTTTAGTTGACAGTGTGTAGGAGACTACCAAGATCCATGTCATAATTTACAAGTTTTTTCTAGACAGTTGCAAGTAGTAATTGGCTGTCTTGGCGTTTGAGGCAGTCATTGTCTTCTTTGACTGTCTGCAGCCCTTAGTGTCACCACAAAGTCTTTTCAGTGTGTTGTGTATGTTGCTTTGTAGTAGATTATTGAAGCTTTTGAGTGGTAAAGCCGTCCAGGGCTTAGGTCCACACGCCATAAAAGTTGACCTATTATGCGAATTTGAACACTTGCCAGATATTTTGCGGTTTATTTTTTTATCCGAAGTACTTATGTTTGGAAGATGGTGGTAAAGATATTTTGATATCCAGGTCTTGCGAGAAGGTTCTCGCTCTAGAACCTTTACTAGTTTTTGAGCCATCCGTATAGAATCTGCTTTTTTTGTTTATGTGTGCACACAATGTAGGGTTTTTGAAACACAAAGAAGTGTGACATGTTATCTGTTTGCGCTCCTAACAGAGGTGTTTTCTTAACAGTCTCTTCCAGGAGGGTACAGTGATTGCCAGCCTTTCCTGCAGTGTGTACAACTGCTATTGTTTCCATCTTTTTAATCTAAATGTCGAGGGGCGGCAGACACAACATTGCCTCCATAGCTGCAGTTGGCGTTGTCCGCACGCCACCTGTTATATTTAGGCATGCCATTTGCTGAAGCTGATTCAGTTTGCTTGCAGACGTTTTTTGTCTAGTTTTTGGCCACCATATTAGTGCCCTAAATCTGAGCATTGGTCTTATGACGGCTGTATACAACAATAGCACTATCTTTGAAGACAGTTGTTATGTTTTCTTTGTAGCTCGTCTGCATTGCCAACCAAAAAGACATATAGCTTTTTTGCATTTCATATAGATGTATGCCCATGTAAGCTTGTTGTCAAAAATTACTTTAAGATATTTTACTTTGGTTGTTAGCGGTAGTGAGGTATTTAGGAGTTTTGGTAGATTTAGTTTTTAAATTTTTCTTTTTTTGGGAAAAGAACCAGTTTGGATTTTATAGAGTTAATCGTAAGAGCCTAATTTTTAATTATTCTTAAGACATGATTAAGTTGCAGTGTATTGCCTTCAAATTTATTGCTTAGCAAGATCTTTATGTCTTCTGCATAACTAATTGTATAGAAATTACAATCGTTGAGTAGCTGATAAGCCTGTTCAATATTAAATTTTATAGTAGTAGAGATAATACACTTCTCTGGGGACAACCTTCAGCCGGTTGAGTTTTTCGTTTTCTTGCCCCACCAAGGTATGGTGTTATCGGATTCAGTAGCCAGCTTAAGTGGGCACGAGCTTAATTTTATATTTTTTTTACACTAATGGATTTACGTAAATTTGAACAGGTACTTAAACTACTCGATAAGTTGTCTCGAAAAGCAACATATTTGGTCAATTAAATTTTATTTATCTGTGCTCTGACATTGAGATCAACGTAGATTTTGCCAGTTGTGGGTTTTGTTTGAAATGTTAAGAGTTGCCAGTAAGATATCTATCACAGTCTGGCTGCGGGACGTAATGAAGTTGCTTACCTCTGTCATTTGTGTTTTTTCTTCCCCAGGCAATATGATGGGAGTTGGCGTCACCTCCAACTACAAAGCCAACATTTTGTTGCGTGCAATAGTGCACTAAATCTTCCAGTTGTCTTGTTTGAAGTGGTTTGTCGTGCGCGAAGTATCTGATTCTGACGGTTGTGAGGTCACTGTCGGAAAGCTGTGGCATAAGAAACGCTATTATGTGCTTGGGTATGTAAGTACACGTACTTAACTTACCGTTAGTTTTGTTTGAAAACACATTCCTACTTAGTTTGTTCAGTCCGCAGACCCTGGTTTGTACAATCTATAGTTCTTGGATTAGGGCATCACCTTTAGTTTGTGGTATAATGTCGACGGTGGTGCTACAAGTTGCATTGGATTGCTTCCTCCTGCCGCAGCACATTTTTGTTATTTTAATGGTGGGTTTGCTGTTTACATATAGCTCGGCAGATTTTCTTTACCATTTAGTGTGCAAACTTTTTTCTTAAGTGGCCCTAGAATAAAGGAGTTGGCTTTCCGATTCTTTTGACTCGGCCGTCCTTGATTTTGAGTCTGTGGTTCTGCTTACCCAGGCGACTCATGACATGGCAGAAAAATGAAAGAAACGCTCCAAACGGATCTGAACCGTTCATTGGATTTTGATATGGATTTTGATGTTCTTTCCGGTCCGTGTTTGTGAATGTTTCGTTGGAATCGGCGGTTCAAAAAAGGAGAGGCCAAAGAAGTTTCGATTTGCTCAATCGACAATTTTGGAAAAGGCAACTATCTTGGTGTGTTGGAGAAAAAAGCGACTTTTTTAAAGATGAACCTAAAAACGGAGAAGAGGACGTTTTTGCAGAGCTCTGATTTGGATTTTGTTTGATCATGGGGAGCGGAGAAAAATGCGTAAAACTCAAAAACGGGTTTTTTGCACTTTGTGGAAGAACCGTTTTTGTTGTTTGTTTTGCAATTCTTGTAAATCTCTTTTGACGAGTTGAGTTAAATCAGATCTTATAGTAAGTTACCGTTTTTGTTGTTTGTTCTGCACTTTTTGTAAAACTCTTTTGGCGGTTTGAGTTAAATCAGATCTTATAGTTGGTTATTGTCATCTTTTTTTTTCTTTTAGTGCTTTTTGAATTGGTTAATAAATTGGAGTGACCCAGCCACCTACCCAAGTAGTGGTCATCATTCTTTCAAAGAGGACATAACTTACAATTCTTTAATAATAAATACTCGGGCGGTTGATTGGGCACTTCAGTTCAAACTACTTGCTGGTAGTTATGATCTGGAGTGACCCACCCACCCATCCTAGTGTTGATTATTAAGAGATTGGATATCACCTCTTTCTTCTCTGGCTATGGAACTTCTAACGCTTGCAGAGAGGACAAACTTCCAGTTTTTTGATTAAAAAAAACTTCTCGCTTGTAATCATGATCTGGAGTAATCCACTTATTTGCCTAACTGTTAGTCATTAAAAGATTGTATATTACTTCCTATTTCTTGAACAATTTGAAAAACTAACGTTTCAAAGAAGAGAAGCTTTCAATTTTTTAATAACAAATACCAACCCAAATGTTAGTTAAACGGAGTAGACGTTTGCAAAAATAAAAAGAAATATAGTTTGAATTGATTATTTAGATAATACCAATAAGTAGATTCATATGCAGAATTGTTTTCCAAATACGTATTATATGAAGAAAAACATTGATTTGTATAAAGAAATTTTGGGAAATTTAGATTTGAAACATTTATACTTCGTATTTTAGTTAAATCTAAGAAATTGACATTCTGGAATTTATATTGATTATTTAGTCAATACAATAGGTGGATATATAAAGTTTTTTCTGTAGATGTTTTGCATGAAGAAAAAATTGGTTTATTTGACGAAATTTTGAGAAAATTGAATTTGAAACTCCTCGTTTTTGTTAAATCTAAGAAATTGACGTTCTTGAAGTTCTATTGGTTATTTAGACAAAACCAATAGGTGGATTCATATATAGAATTGTCTTTTGAAGACGTTTTATATGAAGTAAAAAAATGTTTTTTTTTTATATTGAGAAAATTGGGTTTGAAACATTTTACTGATTATTCAGAGAATACCTTTAGTTGAATTTATATATAGAATTGTGATTTAAAAACAGTTTGTGTAAAGAAAAAAAAATGATAATGTTAAGAAATTTTGAGTAAATTGGTTTTGTTCAATCCAAAAAAAAAAAAGTTTTAAGTGTTCAAAATTACGTTAAAATAAATTATATAATGTTTTTGCTCGTGTCTTAATGCGCATATCTTAAGAACGAATTCCTTGGACAATTTTAAGTTAAAAATGTCTTATACACTCGTGTTTAAAACTCAATAGTTGCCAGAGTGTCGATATATTTGTCTGTTTGGAAGGTAAAGTTACGGCAATAAAATGTGTGCATAATAAGGCTCTTGATATGTTTTGACAAACGTTTTAGATGTTTTTGATTTTATGAGTGACAGCTGTTGATATACATATTCATTTACGTGTAAGTGTATGCCGGTGATATTAATTTAAAAAAAAAGAAGAAAACACAGATTAAAAAACTGTTCACGGGCGTTTTTGCAAAAACATTTTTGTAACACCCTGTATGTATAAGCATCTATAGCCATCTATCAAGTGTACTTTAAACCAGTAAATGTTTCAGTTCACGAATATGTTAACAGATGTCGCAATACGCGGCAAAGTAAAGAAAATATTAATTAAAAAATCTTTATTATAAAATATAAATAGCGTTAGGAGTAGATTTATTTACAAAAGCTTAATATTTAATTATTATCAATATAACATAATGGCTCCATTTGTTTTTTCCTCAATCATTGGAATAATTGGGTCAACTTTCTTATCGCTATTTGCAATGTAGATGACTATTATATCTACAAAGTTTGCTATCGCTGCTCCTACGACGAACCTGCAAACGAAAAATAAGATTTTTAATAAATATAAAATTGGAATTATTTGACAAAATCAGGATGAAATATTGTTTTCAATAAAAATATTAAATATTAAGTATTTCATAGTTGATTTTATTTAGTGGATTGTTTATAATCATAATAAATAATAGTCATAACATTACATTATAAGTTTTTGCATCAAACAAGTTATATATTTACCAAAATGAATATCCTAGTTCGGCCATTCCATCCGATGTCCAACTGTTGTCCAAATCTTCTAATGATAAGACATTGTGTTGTATTTTAAGGTAATATTGACCTACCCACAGACCAATTGCTCCAAGATTGCAGAAAACTGAAAAAAAAAACAAAATTTACAGTATTTACAAAAATTTTGTATTATAACGAACAAACGCAGTCAAATCATAAGTTTGAGAGTTTTTCTTTATTTTTTTGTTTTTGCTGATTTGGAAAATAATGTAAAAATACTCAAATGTTGTTTGTATGCCATGTTCGAGACTTAAATACATTTGATAACTTTGTTGTTCTGGTAATGTGTTACCGTATTGTGTCAGTGATTGAACGTTTATTTTTGAATTTGAACAATTAAAGTGTTACAAAATGCCACACACTTATTCAAATTTAGAATATGTAAATTTGGTGTTTGTTTGCGGTTTTTGTAATGGGAATGTTGCAGCTGCTGTTGAAGAATATTGACAACGGTTTTCACATCAGAGACATTATAAAAATGTATTTACATTTAAACATAACCTCTGAACGCGCTACATGGCAAGATTTAGAAGAAGTAAATATTCTTTATGTAGTAGCAGAAGATGCAACGACCAGCTCACAAAGAATTATTATTTAATTCCACAAACATAAATAATAACACTTCATTTCTCTTCCATACCATGTACAGTGACTATAGAACCTACAACCGGAAGATTATCCTAAATATATCGCGCGTACTTTTTACAGATGAAGCAACATTCATCCGTGACAGCATTAATAATACTCATTACTGTCATGTATGGTCTGACAAAAATCCCCACGCAACAGTCAAAAGAAATTTCTTAAGTTATTTAATTGGCCTTTTCATTTTGGAGAATCGGCTCACAGAAGACAACTACTTAATTTTTTTATAAAATAAATTACACTGACTACTAGAAGATGCGCCTTTAAACATCAGAATGCAAATGTACTAACAGCACGTCAGGACATTTTGAAAAAAAATTTGTGGCGTTGGATTGGTCGGAGTAGTCCTATTAGTTGGCTTCCAAGATCTCTAGATTTAACAGCACTAGATTATTGTTTATTCTTCTTCTTTACGTGCCATCTTCTACTCGGAGGTTAGCTATCATCGTGGCTATTCTGATCTTTGAAACGGCAGCTCGGAAAAGATCTTTAGTGGTGCAGCCAAACCAATTTCTTAGGTTCCGCATCCAGGACATTCTGCGTCCTTCCACACTTATCTTGCCTGCTATTTTCCCCTGCATAATCAGCTGCAGTACATTATATTTATCCCCTCGCATGGTATGTCCCAAATATTTCAGCTTTCTGATCTTTATCATGTGAAGGATTTCTATGTCTTTTCCCATTCTTGTGAGGACCTTGGCATTCGGGGTTTTGTCCGTCCATGAGATCTTCAGGATTCTCCGATACGTCCACACCTCAAAAGCTTGGAGTTTGTCGCTGAGGTGTTGGTTCAGTATTCATGCTTCCATATCATACAGTATAATTGGAAATATGTAGCATCTTACCATTTTAACACGAAGCTCTAGCGTTAGATCGCTATCACAGAAGAGATCTCTTATTTTGAGGAACGCAGTTCTAGCCATCTCTATTCTGGACTTGATTTCTACTGTCTGTTCGTTTGTATTTGTTATCTACGTATTTGTACTTGGTTACCTTTTGAATATAGGTGTTATCAATAAGAAAATTTGCGTTAGGTGGTATACGTGCTTTTGAGATGATGATGTATTTTGTTTTCTTGAGGTTCATATTTAATCCATATTTTGAGCTGACAGTTTTTGTGCGTTTCACTATTCTTTGCAGGTCTACAATGTTGTCTGCTACTATCACCGTGTCATCAGCGTATCTAATGTTGTTAATTGGTCGCCCATTAACAACAAGCCCACATAGTTCTTCAGATAAGGCTTCTTTGAATATAGCTTCTGAGTATGATTGAATAACATCGGTGACAGTATACAGTCTTGCCTCACTCCTTGTTCGATGTTTATGCTTTCTGTGAAATCATTGCCGACTCTCACCGTCGCTGTTTGGTTCCAGTACAGGTTTTCAATTATTCGTATGTTCTCGGAGTCAATACGTTTGCTTTTAGGAGTGTTACAAGTAGTTTATGGCGTAATTTATCGAACGCCTTCTCGTAGTATATAAAACATATAAAAATGCCAAATAATGCTTCATAAGCCATTCCTGAATCCAAATTGAGTGTCGCTAATATCTTGCTCAAGTTTGGTGTAAATTCTTTTATGTATTATTTTCAGGAATGCTTTCAAAGTATGGCTCATAAGACTTATTGTCCTGTAGTCACTGCATTCTCGGGCATTTAACTTCTTCGGAATCGTAATAAATGTAGATACAAGCCATTCTTTTGGTATTACGCCTGTTCTATATGGTATTGTATAGGTTAACGATTATTTCGATTTTCTCATTTTCTATTAGTTTTAATAGTTCTATGGGCATTTCATCTGGGCCTACAGCTTTCCCCCCTTTCACGCTCCTTATTGCTTGCTCTACTTCGTGTTTTGTTATTTCAGGGTTAGGGCTATGCAGATGTTGTTGCGTTTTACTTTGAGGGCATCTCGTGTCGTTGAATAGCTCTTCAATGTATTCTTTCCATCGTATGAGTTTTTGGGCTTGGTTGTTTATGGAGCTGGTCCAAAAACAAGGTGTACAAAATAAAAGTGGACACTCGGAATGCACTATATTCAACGCTTAAAAATAGCGGTATTTTTGAACATTTATTATAAGGAGGTTATTATTACCAAAACGTTGATGTATAAAGTTTGGTTCATTCTTCCCGACTCGCCCTGTATAGGATATCGCGCGGCTTGGATGGCGGCCTACTTTCAGTTAATAATTATTAATTTAATTAGTTAAGGCAAAAATAAATAATGAAACGTAGAAACTTAAAACAAATTACCCCAGGTGGGTAGGACCTTTGGCCTGGAATTTCTTCTCGGCTCTAAACCGGGATTCTAAATGTTCATCTCACACAACAACAACAATAAACACAATAAATAAAGATGGTAAGGTCGCAAGTAATTCTTTCCTAAACAGCAGTAGAATCATAAAATCCCCAATAAGAAACAGCAATCGCTCTCCTGTAAAAATGCAAATAAATATAAACCATAGTACACAGCAAGAAAGAGATACGTCACACAACACACCTTTTTACAATCACAAAGTGCAAATGCAACTAGATACATACATAAAATGTATGAAATAAATGAATAGAAGAAAAGTGGAAAGCTGAATACCATACCGATGAAAACAAACTAGAAAGACATATTACGCAGTTTCAAACGTTTACTGTAATCCCATTTTAATTACCAATATGGTTTGGACAGGAAAACATCAAGGCTTTATCGTGCGGGCGTATTTCGAAATAGGTTTGTTGTCACGACACAACATTTTTTTTGGTGACGGTTCAACATTCCACGCAATAGCGCTGTTCCTGCTTAGCAGATATACACATGGCAGGCGCAGCTCTATAAGCGCACAAAAAATGTACAGCTAGTGAAAGCAACAATTGAGTCACCAAAACGTTCTGCTCGACGGCATTCTGTTGTTTTGGGAATATCTAGCCGCAGCTTAAGGAGGATTATTTATTTGTGTTTACATTACTATATCTACAAAGAAATGAAATGATGATTCTTATTTCACTCAACGTTTTAAAAGAAGTATTTCCTGGACATCTCTTTTTCTGAGAGGTGATGTGGGATGGTCGGCACGGTTACCAGATTTAGCAATTTGTTTTTTCTTTGTGGGGATATCTAAAGAAAAATGTGTTCAAACATCGCTCTTGCACTCTACCAAAGTGAAGGGAACGGATTATTGCTGAAGTTAATGATATTCAACAGTGTATTACTTTTCAAAACCTTATATTTCTTCTATACACATCCGTTAATTTAAGTTAAAACTGCTCAATCCGTTCTACTGCACCATTTATATATAAACAATAATGATTTTAGTGAACTACATGCTAGAGTGAGCAAACTAACGCCGAGATTAAAGCCATTAGCAACAAAAATGTTAAAATTTATGTTCAAAATAAGACAGATTTTAAAAGGTTTTTTGTAGAATTAATCTAAATAGAATATTCTTGGCATGTTTTGAACCAGAACATATTGTTGAAGATATAAGAAAACGTGGCTACAATTTATCTTATCAATGCATTCGCTAGACTGAAATATGTACCTAAGATATGAAAGTTAGCAAAAGTGAAATTAATTTCTAAACCCAAAAAATCACCAAAAAAGTCTCATCTTACAAGTGTCCTTACACTCTGTAATTTTAAAATTCTTCAAAATATACTTTTTTAGGGCAAACCAATTAAAAAAAACAAAGAAAATAATTCTAAGGCACCAATTTGGCTTCAGAAAAATTGTTGAAAAAAAGAAAAGTTTGTTCTTGTTCTTGTTCTGTTCTTTTGTCCAAAAAGATTTCACAACTGAAAAGCAAAAGTAACAAAGGGGCTAAAAACCAAAATTGTTAAACAGAGAAATAAAAAAAAAACCTTCATATAACAAAACAAAAGACTTTTTATTTTCAAATAATTACCTATCTATTGTTCGTTAGGATATAATCGATGGCACATAGAAACTATCTTTAGAAATATCAATTTTTTTAGCAAATTTGGTACTTAGCCCATTTGTTACTTCTGCTCATCTATTATTAAAGTCTTATATTTTAAACTAAACTAAAACTAAAAAATAAAGCTGAAATACTACTAGGCGGTGTATTTGGGTCATTTCTCTGCCTATTGTGCTGACGACACCGCTGTAATGGCAGTAGGTAAAGATCACAAAGAAGCAGCGACCAATTTCTGTCAATAAAATTAATAACGGCAATAAGTACTGGCAAATCAAGTTGAGTAAGAATAAATCAATTTTACAAATAATAGATCTCAACATATCCCTGCTTGCATAAATAATATCCAAGTACCATACGGCAATACAGCAACATATTTGAGTATAACAATAAAAGCTAAGCTACGCTGGAGAGCTCATATAAAAAAAAAATTAAAAAAACTGGAACAGAAATTTATGAAATTGTAGTGGCTAATTGGAGAAAATTCTACCCTGTTAACCTATAACAACGTCAACTTCTGCACAAACAAATTATTAATATATCATATGGCATCCTGATGTGGGGTTGTGCCAAAAAGAACTACTTTGAAATAATCCAGCAGTTCCAAAATAAAATACTAACATTGTCAATTGTCCTTGATATTATAGAAACAGTGACCTCCACCGGGACTTAAAATTGGAAACTATTAACTAAACTATTAGAAAACATGCCAAAAATCATAAATAGTGAAATAGTGACTCCTTAATCCCGTCAATATCTCATCAACAATATAAATCTGAACTCGAAAGGACCACACCTTTTAAGCTAATTTAGTGTTTACTCTAAGTAATCTAAAAACATAGCATAGTGCTAGTGTACACATTAGTTTAATGTAATTAAATTATTAGAATCTATAAAATACTAGTGAGTAAGTTTTTAGACTAAGTATGTAGTTTCCAGTAAATTAAGTTTGCATATAATTACTTATTCACCAATTATGATCAGATTCTAATATAAAAAAAAAACATTATTACCATAGACCCCATAGTAGATAATACAGTAGAAGATGTTTTGCTACATTTATGCAATTAAGCACATTAATTAAAGTAAATAAGAGATGTCACTCACTAAAGCAAAGTGTAGCAACTTTTATCAATCAAACCACATTGTTCCACAAAGTTTGATTTGTTGATTCTACGTCAGTGTGTTGAGTTTAACCAATCTTTAAAATGTTTAATAATCATTACTATATTTAATTTTAAAGATAAATAGTTTTTTTTTAGTTTGACTGCAAATTTGGATGGATAAATTAATAGGAAAATTGAGTTCTTCAAAATACTACATTCAGTTCAAAAACGTTATAAAATATTATCCAATTTTTGCTATTAGAATGTTAACCAAAATATGTAAGCGTGGTGTGTCCCATATAGCAACGAGTTTAAGTACCATATAGCAATGAGTTTTGTCGTAAAGTATTGCAATAATTATTATTTCAAATTTTATCTTTGGCTTATGGTCCTGTTACATTAAGGCGGATAGCTAAGCCACTTAACATGTAGTGCAATAAATGTTTCTCAAACCTTCTGCAGAAGTAACATACAATGTAAAGAATACAGATACAGTTATGAAGATGCAAGAACACTACATAGAACTCCGGAATTCTGTTGATTTAAACTTTTTAATAAGTAACGTACTATTGAGTACAAAAAAATTGGATTGAAATCATTGGATAGTATTACAATGCTACATTCACCACTGCCCCAGAAACTATTCCAAACATGTTGCTAAGAAGTGCATTTAACAAAATTATGTGCAACAGTTTATTAGCAATGTTATAATATTATATAAATTAAGTTAGTAAAAAATGTCTTTCAGAAATCACAATTATTTTGTGCCTACAATCGACAAAAAGTTGAACAAAACACTTCAAGTGCTACAAAGAGATAATTATAAAACGGTAGCCGAAATCTGTGACAAACCAATTCAAAAAATGTGTTGCAAGATGTTGGTATATTAGTAGAACAATAAAATTACTGAGCTATGACGGACATCTGTAGCAAAAAAATACAAAAAAACTAACCACAAGGTGAACAACACTTTTGAGTCGGGAAAAAGCAATAAGTTACTCAGGAACAAAATGAAAAATACTGAAAAAGCTAGCAAGTGGGCCAATTCTTATTGCTGTGACTTTTGTTATCGGTTGTTTCTTCTAAAAATGACGTAATAAAAGTAAAATAAAACAAAATCCTACTTTGATTTGACGTATGACGTAATTTCGATGACAAAACTCACCGATGACAAAGGTAACCAAGATCAAAATCGGTCTAGAATCGTAGATTCTGACGTTTGGAAAAATGGCTACAAAATATTTACAACAAAAATAAACTTAAGTTGTCAATGGCTAGTATATAAATGGTAAATCACTTGTTTCCGGTTCAACCTAAAATAAACTTTTGCTGTAATATTAGTACTAAGTTTGTTGATTTTACCATAGAAGAATTGAAAGAAACTTGTAGAAAACTAAAATTCTAATAAATCTACAGAACTACAAAATATTCCAGCAGAAGTACCAAAGAAGGTAGTTCTAGGCAAACCGGACGTTGATTGTATACAACATACTTGCGGATTAGCAAGTTTTCCAACGGTGTAGAAACTAGCAATACTTGTTTTGTTAAAAATAATAAACGGTACAACTCTAGATCTTTTATATCAATCAGTGTTTTGAACGTAGTATCAAACATTAAAAAGAGCTTGAATGCACAAAAGATCTATTAGAAAGTGTTCCAAAAAAGACAGAAAGCTGTAAATGCCATCAGACAAGTAATTGCCAATGTCAAAGACGCAGCCGTTTAGCAAGAGATTCGGTGTAAGGGTAACACTAGACGCTCAAAATCCATTCAACATTGCATCAAGCCGCTAACTAATTGCAAAAAAACTAAACAAACAAACAAAAAATAGATTCTAATTGCTATTATAGCAACTTATCTTTAAGATTGGGCAACAATATTAGAAATAGAAAACGCAATTAACCTTCTGCAAGGCTTTAACTAGTTTAATACCAAATGTTGGAAAACCTAATACGTCAAAAAAAAGAATTCTTGCGATGTGGTGGTCTAGTTTAAAAAAAAAAGAAACTTACTCATAAATTGACCAGAATACAGAACGTAATGTCCATTAAGGTGTGCAGCGCATATAAGTCAATATCAGCAGCAGCTGTATCAAATTAAAACAAAAAATAGACGCACAGCACTTTTATTCTCATTGTTTATTCTGCTGGTAAACTGAATAAATGCACACAACCATCCTAGAATATGGCTAAAAGTTAGCACACTCTCTAGAATGGTTGGAATGGCATTGAGTGAGTATAATACCAGAATATACAACAGGAATAATTGAGTCAAGTGCTAAGAATCTGTTTCACTTTTACCTTTGAAACTCAACATCCAGAAAGTTATTGTGATAGAGCAATGACTTATGCAGAACACAAATTCGCTAAGCCTTAAAACTAAACAATTTGAAAAATTAAAAAAAACTTTAATACTAATAAACCAGTCAATTAAGCTTAAAGAATATTCTCAATAGAGCTAAAGTATATTAAATAGAATTCTAAAGCTTTGCTTTATTCTTAATATTCTAATAAAAATAAATTTCTTACAGGAAAGTATATTCCATAAATATAATCCTCCTGTGCCCGAGAAGCAACTGGAACTTGTGGCTGTGTTGATGGCTGCAAAGACTGCTGCTAGATCAGAGAAAAGTAGCGCCGCACAGACGCACGTCACTGTTCCAATCCAGAATCCATATATTAGGAAATCAGGTTCGTATTTTAATAGATGTAATACTGAAAAGAAAAAGAAAAACATTGTTAGTTATTGATATTTTATAGTTATTTTCAATGAAAATTGTTTTAAATTTTGTACTATTATGCAATTATTTATTAATTTTATTTACAGTTTTAGCAGATTATTAATATTAGATGCATTTATAAGTGGATTAATTAAAAAATAACAGGATGTAATGATGTTATTATGTACTGGGCAATGATCGGCTAACATATAAGTGTTATTGTATAATTATTGACTACTACTAATATTAAATTAATTGTAGATTTATTTCACTAAAAATAATTTTTCTCGTGAAATTAGACAAGAAATAATTATTTTGGATGTGTTACAAATTATATTATACACGCTTATTATATTAAGTAATAAATAATATCCCGCGATGCAATTGCCATTTTGTAGGTCGATTATCCAATAAATCTCCTGTGTTCTCATTTCAATCTACATAGAAAGAAGACCGTACCGTTGCTGCATACTATAGGTGTGGTATAGGCAATGAGAAGTGTTTGTATGTATGTGGGTAAATTGTTTTTTTTTTATTAAGTTCAACATTCCAAGTTATATCATTCAGGTGATCTCTATTATAATAAATATTATCTTCAAACCTCTGACATAGAAAACACATTATCTAAAATCGCAACACACTGCATATAATTAATACGTTGAGGTAGATGACTTCTTAAGAATTGAATTTAATTGTGTTTAAGGTGGAGTAACTATCTTGTACAATCGTGTATCTTAATAATTTTTAGTTACGAACTTAACATTTTAGAAATTTTATATAAATAAGACGGCATAACCATTTACAACTGCATCATTTAAAAAATGATAAAAAACAAGTACTTAAACATGTTTACTAACTGGACGATTAAAGCCATAATTAGTAAAGTTATAATGAGTTCAAACATGTATCAGCCTCAACAATTCATTATCCATAATTAGTAGAATGCGTAAGCTCCATAAAAAGATTTGGGTTTGGCTGATACGTCTATCATTTGAGGAAAAGATGTCATGTTTTTAGTAGATTCCTATAATAAATCTACAAAATTACAAGTCACAAAGAAAGATCTGCTTTTAACCCCCAAAATTGCTATAAAGAAAAAAAATCCGATAAGATACTTAATTAATAAAAAAGTACAATAAAGTATTTTAAGAGTGTTGGGAGATAGATCGGATAAAACTCATTTTTTCAGTCCCATAATAATGACATTGCTTGTAGATCATTTTCATGTACATTTAAATTTTATCAAGTAAAATAAACTATATAGTTTTTTGCCAATTAGCATTTTTTCGGAACTTCAGCGCATCAGCTCAGTGAGTGCTGTGTTAACGTCGTCTACACACACCAGTTAACAGTAAATAAATACAAAGTGAACCACATCTAATTAAATTAATAACAATTAAATAATAAACTATTAAATAAATTAATAACACGTTGTGCATGGATGGACCGGGAGCAATCAAAGCAAGTGTTGAACAGGTTTGTTTTAATTAATAAATAATATATAACCATTATTAATTATCGTCATTGAATTGTTATTTTAAACGATTAGAATTAATTATAATTGTGCAAATTCTAAGGTCTGGAGATGTTTGTTAACCGATTAGAAAGTAATGTTTATAACATATTTTCCATTGAATTCACCTTCAAAGGTCGGCAGGTATTAAATACATTTGCATTGTTGAATTAATTAAGTGTTATTACACATTTAGTTGGTATTATTTTGTAAATAATGTTTATTATTGTGTGAAAATTTTATGAGATCTAGATCAATAGGAGCTTAAAAATTTGTATGGTTTTAAATCAAATATTAGTAGTTTTTAATTATTTATGGTAGTCTTTCAGAATATTTTTAAGTAGTTGAGGTTATAAGTAAGTAGTATTTATAGTTAAACCGCTAAAGGCTGGTTTATCAGGTCAAAACAAAACAAAATATTTCTAACAACTCATTCCAAGCTAGAGTGAAAAGAAAATATTGCTGATACAAAAAATAAGTCAATTGTTAAGAAAAATTAAACATTAAACAAAAATTTTAATCTAATGTGCATTTTGAAACAAATGAAGCAAACAAGACATTAGTATAGTGGAGATAGAAACGTGTGATAAGAACACATAACAGACAAACTAAAAGAAACAAAAGTTATATTGTACATTACAAGTAGAAAAAGTCTGAATTATGCGGAAGAGTTCAAACGGTATGAGAGAGAATTGACTATTATGTAAATCAAAAACAAAACAAAGAACAATTCAAAGAAACTACAAAAAACAAAGTAGAGCAAACAAATGAGGCATCTAAACAAAGTAGAAATCATTTGTGAAATTTTAACGTTTGTTCTTCTGACATCCATCGGGTACGCAATCTCCATGCGTAGAAACCGGAAGATATAATAAACGCATTGGACAAGGTCTTAAGAGAAAAACAAACCAAATTTAGGACCGGTTTTTAGTTGTATCTTCCTTGCATTTTTGTACATCTACAGCTAAAGATCTTCAAATCAGGCTGAGAACTCCGTACTACCTAAGGTATCATTTACATTTTGCTCGTAAACATGTTGCATGGTAACTTTGACAGTGTCACGATTTTGTGATGGTCAAGTACGTGTATACAAACGCCATCATGCACAAACCAAACAAAAAATTTAAAAAAATTTGATGATGGATTTGTGATGGTTTGGGGCGGAAATAGTATTGATGAAAATACAGATCTTGTGCTAGTTTTAGGAAGATTAAACGCTGAACGCTACATCAATCAGAACAGTTCTTGAAAATCATGTTATTCCAGCCGCTTATGGTGTAAGCCTAAATTTTATGTTTATGCAAGACAACACAATACTGCGACCATTACCATAAACTACTTTCAGCACCACAGAATTCAAATCATGCGTTGGTTTTTCTTAAATTTTGATCAAAACCCATTTGAACATTTTTGAGATTTGTTAAATAGACGTGCTTGGAGGCACCCAGATCACAGATTACAGATCAGTTTTACAAACCAATTGTCAACTGCCTTACATTTTTTAACAAATGTGTCAATAATTTTGTCAACTTTTAAGGAAACTGTATAACTTTCTTACATATAAACTGTTATTTATACACATTAGATGCAAGAGAGCTGGACTTATTTTCTTGTAATTGGGGTTTTGAGTAAATAGGTCTAACTTTTGATCTGGACCTTAAATTTTGGGGGCAGGGGAAGGTAAAACCCCTTCCAGGCGCGTCCTCGAGTGGCGGATAGGGGATTGCACACGCGGACCAACACCATTGCACGGTAGCCTTGCCACGGCAATGAGACTACCATTTTTCTTATTTTTTTCTTACTTTGAACTATCGGCCCTCTTGGCTAAACTCTTTGATTTAATCTGGATCACTTTTCGGTAACCGATGCTATTAGGTATCGAGGGCTAGGGAACCAAACATCTTTCTCAAATTTTGTAACATATTCTCTTACTTACTCTTTTTAATTCAAAATAACAAAAAATATACTCTTTTTTCCAATTGAGTGATAATAATTCTAATTATTGCAAGAAAAAATAATTGGTCATAATTTATTGCAAAATTGTTAATCCTACTTTTAAACTATAAATCCAGCCATTGAAACTGTAAATTTGGCCTATAAATTAAAAATTAATCCGGCGTTGCAAAGTACAAATGCAGCATTTAAAGATAAAAATCCATCAATTTGTTAAATTCTACTGCCAATGCATTCAAATCATAAATACTGCAAATTTAGCTTTTAAAACTGTAAATACGGCCTTCAAAGTGTTAAACTTTACTATAAAACTGTTAATTTGGTCTTTGAATTTGAATAGGGCCTTTAAATTCTCAATCTGGTTTTTAAAAGTATAAATGCGGTTTTAAAAAATGTAATTCCGGCTACAAACGTATTAAATATTGCTGGCAAAGTGATAATCCGACCTCCAAGTTATAAAACCAGCATTTTCTAAATTTGGCTTTTAGAACTAGAAATTCAAATAGTAATGTTTGATTTTAAATAAAAAAAAAACTGACAGTACGCCAATTTAATATTAAAGAAAAAGTATTTCTAGCTTTAAAAGTGTAAAATTTCACTGCTAAACTCTTTATCCGGCTTCTCAGTTAGCAATCCGGTCTTTAAAATTGTAAATCGGGCTGAAAAACTGAAAATCCTTGACGTGTTAAAATTTATTGCCAACTGTAAATCCGTCTTTGAAAGTGTAAATCCGGTCTTTAAAGTGTTAAATGTATCTGTTAAACCGTAAATTTGTCTTTTAAATTATAAATCCGCAAACTAATATGTTAAACTATACCAATAAACTGTTACATCTACTTTTTAATGCTTCCTTAAGCAAATCTAAATTTCCTAATATGTGGAAACAAAGCTACATTATGCCTTTATTTAAATCTGGGGCTAAGCAAGACATAACTAACTATAGAGGTATATGCATTCAATCTGCCATTCCTAAATTATTTGATCAACTTGTAACTGAATATGCAAAAGTATTATAATTGATGAACAGCATGGTTTTCGTAAGAGTCGTTCCACACTTACTAACTTATTATGCTACAAAAATTATATTTTGAAAGCTTTTGAGTCAAAAGTACAAATTGATTCTATTTACATCAATTTTTCAAAGGCTTTTGATCGTGTGAGCCACAGTATTTTGTTAGCTAAGCTTTATGCATTAGGTTTTCATCATGCTGTGGTTTCATAGATATCTAGTTTTTTGAAAAATCGTACTCAATGTGTAAAAATTAATAATTTTCTTTCACAAGCAATTCTTGTATCTTCAGGTGTTCCCCAGAGATCACACTGCGGTCCAATTCTGTTCCTGCTTTTTATCAATGATATTTCTCAGTGTATTCATTCATCGTCTTTTCTTTTATTTGCTGATGATCTAAAGCTTTACAGTAAAATATCATCTGTTAATGATTGTCATCTGTTACAACGAGATTTAGATTCCGTAAACGCTTGTTGTCATAATAATTATCTTTTTCTTAACGTTAACAAATGTTTTTCAATTAGTTTTAATAGAACACTGAATAAAATATCTTACGGTTATGATATTAATCATAAACCGTTGAAACAAGTTTCTCAAATAAAAGACTTGGGCGTAATCTTTGAACACAAACTCACATTTGTTGATCATATTAACTATATGTGTAATCGGGCTATGAAAATACTGGGTTTTGTTTGCAGAATGTCAGCAGATTTATTCCCAAGTATGCTCAAATTACTTTATTGTTCTTTGGTGCGCTATCATTTAGAATATGCACCACTAAAACTTCGTCGCAAAAGGGCTGATCTTTCGTTTTTGCGTGGACTAGTGATGTCTGAAGTAGATTGTCCTGGCCTTCTTGCATCTCTACCATTCAGTATTCCTAGTAGAGATCGACGTACCAGCAGATGCTATTATTTAGAAAAATTACACATTCTACAAATTACGGGTGCAACAATCCACTTGTTAGGATGTGTAAACTGTAAATTGTTTGCCAAATAATTTTAATTGGTTTTGTACCAAATCGCAGTTTAGGTCGCAATTAAATCGTATTGATTAAATTGTGTACCTAAATTGTATTTTAGATTAAACTTGTTTTTATATATTTTTTGTATTTTATGTATATTACTTTAGTTTATGTAATATGATTATTTATATATTATATTGTAGATGTAAATGGTTTAACTTTTACCGTAAATAAAGAATTATTATAAAGTGAAGCTTTGTTGATTTCGCGATTGCTGACAGGCAAAAATTTTGCTGGGTTTATATAAAATGTTGTAAATCTCCATTAAATTCAAACGTTAATTTCATCGCAGAAAAAAATTTTAGTACTGGGCCTATGTAAAATATTATAACTATCTGTTGGTTGTCTAGAGATAAATTTAGTTTTTTTTTAAATTTAATACTAAATTAGCCGCATTTAATGGGATTAAAAACTTGCAGCAAAATAATTTGTCCAAAAACTTTGATAAAATTGGTCAAACTTGTAAATATTCTCAAAATATAATAAGTAAAATTTTGACATAACCTCAAACGTCTGGTCATTAAACACAAAATCCGGCTTAAAAAAATTAAAACTTAACCTAACAACTAAAATCCATATACATAATTTTAAAATTACGGCCATAACCACAAAAACTGACAAAAAATCAAATCCGGCCAATAACTTTAATAACCTGTTTAAATTTGCTAAAATTTGTACTCGATATCAATATTAAAGACTTGATCCGACCTAAGACAATTGAAATCCTCTTATAAAGTACATCATTTCAAAATTCCGGCTAAAAATACAAAATTTGACAAAGAATAATTAAAAGTAACTACCTTATTTGTAAAACTTTAATATAATCCCAACAATTCGGCCGCTAAAGACAAAATCCGGCTTAAAATAATAAATTTTAGAATTCAAGTCTAGCTATGAAATACAAATTTTTGCTTAAAAAATTAAAGTCATAAAGTATTGAAATCCGGCAAATAAACATAAAAATCTACTTTAAATTAGCAAAACTTGGTCATACTCTTAAAAATCTAGTCATAAAATGCAAAATCCGACGCAGTAGAATTAAAATCAGTCTGTAAAGTGATTAAGTTTGGCCAAAACAATAGTAATCAAATTAAACTGGTAAAATATAAACATGATTTAAAAAAAATTGCCATAAAATATACAGGGTGTCCGGAAAATACGTGTACAACGTTTGACGACAGACTCCTGACGTCAAAATAGGTCGATCTAAGCCAACTTAGTTGTATCCAAAATTGTCTCGTTTAGCCGGTAGAGGGCGTAAAAAAAAACAAAAGTATAACAAAGTTGAAAGTATCTATTGTAAGAAACTAAGTAAAACAAAAACATTACTTAAGCAAATGTGTAAAATGGCCGCCATCTTGCTGAATACACTTATTAACACTCTTTAAAAAATGATATTGGACCCTATCTAATGTCTCGGGATTATTAAAATGGTTGCCTGCATTTAAAATCCGCTGCAATAAATCATCGCGTGAGTTTACCGGAGTCTTGTAAACTTCTGTTTTAATAGCGCCCCACAAAAAGAAGTCACACATATTTAACTCAGGAGAACGTGGTGGCCATTTTACTGGTGCATCATTGCCTCTTCCAATCCATCGGTTGGGATATTGATGATGTAAGTATTGCCGAACGGCAACGGAAAAATGGGGCGGGGCACCATCATGCATATACCACATTTCCCTCCGAAGTAAAAGGGGCAAATTCTCCAGAAAAATTGGTAATGTGTCTTGCAAAAAATTTAAATAAATATTTCCATCTAACCTGTCTGGAATAACAATGGGACCAATAAGGTAGTGATCAATAATACCTGCCCAAATATTAATTTTAAATTGATGCTGATGATGTGCAACTTTAATGGCATGTGGATTTTCATCGGAATAAATATGTTTGTTGTGCAGATTGGTTACCCCAGATCTTGTAAAGCATGCCTCGTCAGTAAACATAATTTTTCTACAAAAATTTGGAACAAGGATTCTTTTATTTCTAATAAATTGACAAAATGTAAGCCGCATGGGGGGATCAGTCGGTAAAAGTTCCTGGACTTTTTGTATGTGGTAAGGATGTAACAACTGTTCTCTTAAAACCTCATTGACAATCGATTTAGGAACATTTAACTCACGTTCTAAGAGACGGGTACTGGTACTTGGTTCTTCTTCAACTCTTTCCAGAATCATCTCTTCTGTTTCCACAGTTCGAGTTGTTCGCATACGACCCCTGCCTTTAAACTTTTTCTCAAAACTGCCCGTTTCCCGAAGATGACGCTCAATATTGACAAATGTTTGGTGGTTTGGTATTCGACGGTTAGGAAACCTCTCCATGTAAACCCTAACACTCTGACGCCCATTTCCTTGACAAAACCCGTATACCAGGAGCATGTCAACTTTCTGAGAGTTTGTATAATTTTCCATTTTTAATGGTAAAATGAACTTGTAATTCAAGAATGTTGATCGTATACTTGAGTAAATTTCATAAACTGGTGACAATTTGTCAATAATTGTCAAATTATTAAACGCCATAGCAACAAGGTCACTTAAAAAATTATTGTTACAGGTAATTTCTTTTTAATATTTACAAATTTTTGACGCCCTCTACCGGCTAAACGAGACAATTTTGGATATAACTAAGTCGGCTTAGATCGACTTATTTTGACGTCAGGAGTCTGTCGTCAAACGTTGTACACGTATTTTCCGGACACCCTGTATAATATAATATTGTCAGAAAATACTATAATCCGGACATTGAAGATTGAAAAGTGTAAAATTCTACCCATAAAATGTCAAAATTGAAAAAATTGAAAAATAAATTGTTAAAAAGTGCAAAATTCTGTTCTTGGAATGTAAGAAAAACAAAATCCGGCTATAAGTTGTTGAAAAGTGAAAAGTTCTTTTCATACAAGGTAAAAACTATTAATGATGAATATCAAAATATTGTCAAAAAACACTAAAATTCGGCCATCAAGCGTTGAAAAGTGCAAAATTCTACTCATAAAATGTCAAAAATAGCTAAACTTGGCTATGAAATAACAAAATATTGTTCAAAAGCACCAAAATCCGGTTATAAACTGTTAAAAAGTGCACGATTCTATATATAAAATGACAAAACAGCAAAATCGGGCCATACACTGTTAAATGTGCAAGATTCTATTTATAAAAACTGAAAAATTGCAGAATTCGGCCAGGAAGTTGCAAAGCATTTTCAGAAAGCACTAAAATCCGGTCATAAACGGTTGAAAAGTGCAAAATTCTAATTATGAAATGAATTAGCAAAATTCGGCCTGTTTAAAAGTGCAAAATTCTATTTATTAAAAAAAGAAAAGTAGCAAAATCCAGCTATGAAATATCAAAATATTGTTAGAAAAAAGTATAAAAATATTGTCAGAAAGTACCAAAAGTCACCATAAACTGTTCAAAAATTTGCAAAACTGTTATAAAATATTAACATATTTTAAAAAAGAACCAAGATCCGGCTAAGTGCAAAACTCACATTCACATCTTGGATTAAGTATTTTTCACAGTTGATCATCTTTTATTGGTTATATTTTGAGCTGCTATGTAAGATTAAGTAATTTAGACGTATTAGGTAATAATTAATAATTAATAAATAATATCATTTTTGACGGATAACATCTTAAACTAAGTGTTTTTGACAGTTGATCATCTTAAATCGTGTATTTTTTGACGGCTGCTATTTAAGGTTTGGTAATTTTTGACATGTTTAAAAAAAATATTTTTAACAAATGATGTATCTGTTGCAAATAGTGCAACTTGGTAGTAAACAAATTACTGCTATTAAGTTTTTTGATAAATTTTACTTTGGAAAGATGGAAACAAAATCGACAACTTAAAATTTTCAAATGCCATAAATTTTAAAATTAAATTTTCTTCCTTCTGCTAAAATTTCCACAAAAATGTATTGTGTATTTTAATAATTTTTTTAAATAATAACATTAAAGATGCTGGTTTGAGACCAAAAAGTACAACTTATTGAACCATGAACGCCAATATAGTTAGCCAGTTGTTGGAGTGCAGGTTTTTCTGATTTAGAGACATTGTATACCCTTTTTTTACTTGTAAAAATCTGGTTACTCTGTTTTAATATTATTTGTGGAAAATCATGCTACAGTTGTAGAGGCCCTTCAGTCAAGAACAAAAAAAGCCTACGATGAGATGGGGCAACGATTTACAAACTGCAGGTTTTTGCTGGAAGCGTGCTCAAAATAGAGCAAAATGAAATTACCCGAGAAAAGCTCAAGATAAAATTTCGATATAAGTTAACAAAAAAAATGCCCACGTAAGATATGATGGATGATTAATCTTTTGCACAAAGAATCCAGATTCTTGCATACGTGGACATATTAGGCAGGCTAGTCTAAAATTGCGGCAGACTTTGATATAGATATGGCTTGGCTTCGATTGCACTGCAAAAGTATAAATCTACTAATCACAATTATGCAAACATTTAAATTAAATAAGAAGATGTAGAAAATATAAAAATGTATCATGATCAACATAACAAAAATTAATTATTATGATTAAATAAAATTAATTAAAAAATTAGTTTATCCATATAACCCATTTTCTTAAGATAAACCTCATTATTATATTTAATAAACAATCAACAAATCAACAAATCAACGTTTAACAAAAAATCAATAATCTTAGCACTAACATTCAATTTTAATTAAAAACCAAATTCACCTTCACATAAATTTATTTAAATAAGTTAAAGCAATTACTACTGTTTAGCAAATTCTTACTAATGACAAAATTTCTATTTCTGTTTCCAGCTTGATGATGAACTATTACACTCCATTACCACTTGCACTGGTGAGTAATTTTTTTCTATTATGCAATATCCCCTTTCTACATTGTTCTTGTTTTTATTTTTTAATGTCGATTACGCTTAGTTCTAATGGCACACGTTTTTTTATTACTAATCGTGGACCAACTATACGAAAAATAAGACATTTTCTTTCACTTCTAATAAGGTTTATTATAAACTGGTTATAATAAATGTTATCAGATTAAAGTAAAATTTAATTAACCAACTGTCGTATGCATATTTGAATAGAAAACGTTTAATTATTTTGCAATTTTAAACAAATATGAAGTTAATAGCTTACTTGTTAACATACTATTTTCCAATAAACAACTATCTAATTATGGGAAAAAAATTAAATTTTATATATTTGTATTATATAAGTGAATAGGATTGTAAATTTATTAGCAGTTTGGTCCTGCATTCTTATATTTCCTTGGCATTTAAATAAATATCATGCAATTAACATTCACAATTTTAATGCTGACTTATGTTATTTTAGTCTTTATATTTCTCTGAAATATTACACTCGTCTCACTATTTCTATTTTTATAAAGCAGGAAAGTTAAATGCTGATTGCTAGTATGATTGTTTTACCTGGAAAGCTTCAACGTTATTATAACGAGGTACATGCAAAAAACAAATAACTGCTATATTTTTTTTAAACAATACATCAAATAACCTTCATGAATAAAACTTAGTGAGTAATTCATCTTCCTACTTAAATCTAAATTTAGATCTTAGATAAAGAAAATGTCTACATAATATATGAAGTATAAAATTGGAAATAGATCCATATAAACTGTATTTATTGTTGGATACGTCGATGACCAGGTTGATAACGTTCTACACTTGCTTTTCATGCATTTAACCGCGATTCTTTGTTCAGCCTCTACTATATTTCTGTAGAATATGGTTTCAAACTGGCGTTCCGTATAGTAGAATAAAGTTTACTACCAAACTCTGGGCCCTTTTGAGATATATACCTCATAACTATCTGCTTTTTGAGTAAAAATCCAATTAATAATTTTTGCTGTTTGACTGTGTTTTTTCTTATCAATGTGACTACTTCCGTTTTGAGCGGAGCAAATTGGGGCTTTTCTTCTCCATCTATTTTCACAACTCACTAAACCGCTCATTACCCTCCAAACAAAGAAGTACCAGCCTAAGCTCTGACTTCTATTATACCGTGATTTTTAGTTCTACATGTAGGATTACCATTCAATTGGCAAATCATTATGCACAAATGCACGACTACACAGATTTTTTTTAGGATCATCTAGCGGAGCTCAGACTTTGGCTTGCCTCTTAATCTCTTACTAGTGTTTTGTGATGCGCCGATGCGCACTCGTCTGACAACAAACGTTTAAGTCAAACAAAGCGGTACCAAGGATTGTCCGGGTCGTATTGACCCAATCTCTGATTAACTTGTTCTGGCTTAACTCGGCTTTTTCGTACAGTTTTTTACCTTGCCCTTAAACAAACTGTTCTATTTTAGGAACGTCCAGGTCTCTATGCAATACCGTGTTTAATAAAGCGCATCAGTTATGAGTAGTATTTTGTTTTGAAACACTTGGAGTTTATAACGTTGTGGGATGATATGTCGTGATTGGTTGCAGTAGACTTGTATATAACATTTTTTTGTTACTAAATCTAAGCTTGGATTGTTGAATTGAGTTTGAAAACTTATCTAGAGTCGTTCCTGTTATTTCATGGTATGATTTCCGCATCTAGGCTAACGTAGCTTAAGTTTAGGCGGTCGTACTGCTTTATAAACAAAATCGCTGTGCACTTGTGGGTATTAAATTTGATGCGCCACTAGTTGTAGTAACGCAAATCCGATTAATCCCTCAAAACCCCTTTATAGTATGCACTACAAAGCGTTGGTCCAAGTATTGATTCTTTTGACCATCTTAATTCTCTCGGTTTATCTATGTGGTTTTGTAGATAGGTACATAACAGCTTTAACTATTTTTTTTTCTGCTCAGTACTGCTATGATTGCACGATTTATTTATTTCAAGCATTCTTGTTTGTTACGACGTTTTTGGAATAAAAATGTTATTTTTTTTTAACTTGAGAAAAATATTTGACAAAAACTATGTGCAAACAAAGTCCTTTGTCTATGGACCAAACATTTTTGTTTGTCGGTCTCTACCAAAACCATCTGTTTTGGCTCTAATAGTGCCAACAAATCTTTTGCGGTATCACGATTTCATACCCTAAAATCAGTAAACAGTAGTGACAAATTATAATAAACTTTGAATCTTCCTGAAACACTGTTTTTATTTGGGTAAGGCAAAAAAATATTGCTTGTTTTTGGCCCTTGATACACTATACTATATACTATTGTAGGCCCGAAAAATGTCAACAATATTTTGATAAGGAGAAAGTTGACAGTTCGTATGTGAAGCAGTTTATATATCGGTTACGGTTTCTCAGAAAATTGTCAATTAATTTTTTACTGACCTATGTAAGACAGTTCATGTCAAATTGTAGTACACTTTGTCAGCTGACAATTGATTTATAAAACTGACAGTTGACAGTTTATGCAACAGATTTGTTAAGATAAAAGTTGATCGTTTTTATGTAAAAAACTGTAAAATCAATTTTAATTTGTAAATGTTATTATACATACAGTGAGTTTTTAGAAGATAAGTGGTAAAAATGCTATTTTTTAATTGTTAATTTTTAATTGTAAATATTTTTTAATGTGTTTTTAAATAACTTTTTAGTAATTAGATTTAAACTATTTTTATATTATTTTATATATATATATTAATTAAGTTTTCTATGTGACGATACCAATATCTGTAAGATCCAATGGAATAAATAAATTATTATTATTATTATTATTATTATAATGCTTTAAATGTGCAGATATACACTTTTTCAGAAAGTTGACAGTAAATTTACCAAAGTTTGACAAATCTTAAGTTGACAGTTTATAAGAAACGTTTGTTTTGTTGAATATATAGTTTATATGACATATTTGTCAAGATTAAAGTTTATTGTTCATATTTCAAACGGCACTTCATCTTCACCAGTTTGTATTAATCCACTCCTGGACATAAGCCTCTTTCATTTACTTTCATGATGACTTGTTTTGTGGTAAGGGCATCCAGTTTTTTGCGCTTTCTCTTAACATGTGTCTGCTAATGCTTCTTTTTGTTCTTTGTGGTTTCCAATTTATAATAATTTTGTCTATTTTAGATCATTTTACGCAATTACTTACTTTTTGCGGGTTTGTTCTACAAAGTTGCTTATTTGGTTTTTGCCATAATATCCTCGTTCTTTTGTCAATCCCGTAAGCTGATTTCTAGCATCGCACGTTAGAAAACTTGTAATTATTGTGTACTTCTTTGTCTGTTTTGAGCACAAACAACATGCCTGGTAGTACGCAAACATCATAAACTTTTTGTTTATATTTATTGGTATCTTTGGATCTTTGAGAAAATGTGCTAGTTTTTCAAATGGAGCCCATGTTAAACTGATTCCTCATGTTGTGTCCAAGATATGCATGTTATACAAGACTCCAGTTCACTACCGATAGTGATATGAATGTTGTCTAGGCTCATAATCTTGGTTTTTTTGAGATTCATTTTTAGGCTTACCTTCTGTGACGCTTCTTTTAGTTCAAACAACATAGTCTTAAATTCTTGCTTGTCGTTGGCAAATTGATCACAATGTCGTTGGCAAATTGGAGATGGTTTAAAAATCTCCCGTCTATGTTGCCAAGTCAAGTTCTTACAAATACCTTCTAATGCCAGGGTAAATAAATTGAATCACTCTGTCTTACTCCTTTCTGTATTGGAACCTTCTTCGTTGTTAAATTTTCGGCTACTTTGACATGGACTATAGCATCATTGTTGATGTCTATAACGAAGTTATCTTGAGTCCTCGCGTTAGTCATTGCTTCTAGCATTGCCCATTTTTCAACCAAATCAAAAGCCTTTAAGTAATTGACAAATCTGAGGTCTAAGAGAATATTGTACTTCTCAATAAAAGTACGCACCGTTTGAATGTGATCCGTTGTATTATAGCCGCTTTGAAGTCCGGCCCGCTCCACGGGAGGTAAACATTAAATTTTTGTTAAGAGGGTTGATTATAAGTTAGGTTAAGTTAGGTTAGGTTAGGTTAGGTTAAGTTAGGCTGGAGGAGGTCCGCATGTGTTACAAATGCAACAGGGTCGGCCACATCGCAAAGGAGTGCAGTGCGGAGGGAAACACTTGCTACAAGTGCGGTGAATCCGGACACAAGATGAGGGAATGCCTAAACCCCCTTAGGTGCTACCTCAGTAATGACGCAAACCACAAAACAGATGGATTGCCGACAAGAGCACGGACGCTGCCGTCTACGTTCCAAACGCAACCACTAAGGTGTCCAAGACGAGATGCAAGGAAGGATACGTGTGGGAAATAGCTGACGTTAGAAACGAGTGTGTAAGTGCAAGGAGGTTGCTCGCGCGTGCGCACAAAAGAGGAAACAGCAACACTGTACATGACAAACAGCTGACGGCGTCCTATAAACAGCTAAAGAAACAACTAAAGGGTGGGACGCCCTGTGCCAGGAAGTGGACATAGATCCGAGAGGCGTTGGCTACAAAATTGTCACCATCAAGTTAGAACTGCGTTCACCGATACACCTGTTCGACGACAACCAGTTACGGATTGCGAAGGACTTGTTTCCCGAGCATCCAAAGCAGATATGGCCGCGTATCACCCTCCAACCGGCGGATGTCCCCCCCAAAAACTGCTAGGCTTACTTTTATCGAAAAGCCAGCCAAGCTTGGAGAGGAAAGGGCCTACAGGCCTCTGTGCATCCTGAACTCGATGGGCAAACTATTCAAACAAATCTTGAACAGGCAGCTCCAAAACAAACTGGAGGAAAAGTCGGGCCTGTCAAATTCTCAATTTGGATTCAAAAAGAGTAGGTTTTTGGTTGACGCGGCCAGAAAGGTACAAGCGATGACAAAAAAATACAGGGCCAAAAAGATGAACGTCGTACTGGATACGTTCAATGTCAGAAATGAATTCAATACCGTGCGATGACCTGACATTATGTACGAGCTGCAAAATATAGGAATGTCGGATTACTTAATTAAGACAAATGGAAACTATCTCGAAAACCGACGCATTCTCATCGGAGAGAAGCATAGGGCTCAGTGAAGGGTCTGACCCTATGGAATGTAAGCTACAACAGCATACTGCAGCTGAAAATGTCAAAAAACGTTTCCCTTATCGAAGTGCTTGCAATTGCAAGTACAATACCACTGCATTTACTGACCATGGAAAGAAGCCACGAGGCCTGATGCAACAAGCAGAAAAAGGCGCAAGAGTCAACAATTGCGCAGTAGAAAAAAAGAGTGGCAGGAAGAAAGTCTGACTAGGGAATGGACTAGGAAACTCATCCCTGAAATAACCCCATGAATAAACAGAAAACACGGTAACGTGGACTACCACTTGACTCAGTTTCTCAGCGGCCATGGATGTTTTTGGAATTACCTTTACAGGTTTAAACGGAAAGATAAACCAAAATGCCCGTACTGTGGGACGGAAGACACATCTGAACATACGGTCCTAGCATGCGACAGATGGCTAGAAGAAAGGAGCAGCTGGACGGCTGTACTAGGTGCAGAAGAGGTCACAGCAGATAATATTGTAGAGCACATGCTGGAAAGCGAACCCAAATGGAAGTGTATCCAAACGGGCATTGGAAACATCTTGAGGCAAAAAGAGCAGGACGAAAGAACGGAAGCCTTTTCGTAAGATAGCAAAATAGTAGCTGCCAGTGAAGCAATGCCGAAAGGCAGTCCCGTTGGTAACTTCGGATCACGAGAGGTGGTTTTAGTGGGTAAGATAGCATATCCAGTCCTACACTCCAATGCATTGAATTAGGACCAGTCCATAAAACATTTCATCTCTCACAAAAAAAAGGTTAGGTTAGGCTGGGAAAAATTAAATTTTTGTTAAGAGGGTTGATTATATGTTAAGTAAGAAGTTTATCTAAAACGAAGAAGAGCTGATTGGTCTATAGTTTTCAATGATAGTTTGGTCCCATTTATTGAACAACATTTCTGTTGTAAAGCAACCTTCTTCTGGGGTCTTCCAGTTCATTATCTGTTTTAATGCAATTTTTAACTCTGTTGTACCAATTTCTGGGGTTTCTTTGGATTTAGATGGTTTGACTTAAGTATTAATTGGTTGTAAAGTCTCTAGTAGAAATTCTGGATGTAATTTAATCCTTCTCTGACACCACTTGTCTTTGTTGGTTCTTAATTTTGTAGATGAGCGATTTTTGCTTTGTTCTTTTTGATCAGAATTGATGAATTTTTAAATTCATATTGTTTTCAATGGCTTTTGTATCATCTATGTGTTAAAGTCTTAAGTCTCTTTTAATCACTCACTTTACTTGTTTGTCTAGTTCTCGTTATCTTTCTGAGTTTTTGTATATTTTTCTGCGTTTTGCGCATGGAACACACGTTCTTGGTTGCTACTTAAATGCTGCTAATAATTTTTCCCAATAGCTTATTTATTCCCATATATTTCAGATCTTTATTTGGTTCTAATTTTTTAGTAATTTGAGCGTTGAAATCTTTCATTTTTTGCTGAGTTCTTGTTTGACAAACAATTTTCTCGATTTGTTTTTTTAGGTGTGTGGCTTTTACGATTCTGATTCTGATATTAAAACGACTAAGAACTAACACATCGATCAGGATTGTTTATCTGTAGTGAACACACAGTCTATTTTATTCTATATTGTGTCATCAAGACTTCTCCACGTTTATTTTATATGTTCTTTCTTAAAAAGCGTGTTTATGCAGCTTATTTATTCTTTATTCAAGAAATCAAGCATAATTTTGCTTCTACTATTTCGTTTATTTATTTTGACATTCAAGTCATTGTTTGTAACTTTAAATATTGTATTTTTTTGATTGTTAACTGTCGTCGTTAGATCTTTATAAAATTGCTCGATGTCTTTGTCTGTTGATGTTGATGTATCTCTTGTTCAGTTGGAGCAAAATGTATATAACGCGGTCTAATATAGCTTTGCTTTTTGTGACAAGATATTTTGTCTTGCTGTTTACCAGGATTGCTACTCCTGCAATAGTAGGATTTGTTTCTGAATTTCTCTGACAAAGGATATGTTTCGACTTCAGAATCGTCTTGGCTTTGCCTTTTGGTGGGGTCTTGCAAATTACTACTATGTTCCACATGATACCCTGGAGTTCATTTTATAGACTTAGTAGGTGCTCTCCAAGTCTCATGGTGCAAATGTTGTATGTTAAAATGTTTCGTTTTTTAACTGTTAGTGCCAAAATTTTGCCTCCCCTTGAATCTTTGTGACTGGCTGATGAATGAACGCGAGATTCTAAGCTCTTAGCTCTACTCGCCTGGGGTATTTCTGATTTTTGTTTTGAATTTTGACATTTCATGTAAGTTGCGGTAGAAGTTTGGCATTACAACGCCAAGCTTTCTAAACGTGTTTGCAAGTTCTGATTTCAGAGAGTAGTTCAGTCGCCCATTCTGGGATCAGACGCTGTTTGCAGCTACTTAATCTAGCACAGACGCGCTACAGTTCTGAATATATACAGCCGCCTAATCTAGGACAGACGTTGTGCTATTTACTAGTTTTGGTTCGCGTCAAACGGCTCATATAACAAATTTGTGAGACAACCCACCATATTTTTTTTAGTTAATTATGTACGGTAAAAGTATTTTAAAATTTGATCAACATTATATCCAAAAAGGCTAAAAATTTTGAACAGGTGTAGAAAAAAATCTCTAAAAGTTTATATGTATAAAGGTTTTCTAAAGTACGATTTGTTTGTATCATTTTTATAGCTAATTAATTTGCGAGCAGAACATAACAGATTTATTTCTTTGTTCCTTAGCTATGATTTAAATACAGCGTTATAACGAATCTTTCATTTTAGACAAAAGCAGTTTTCTACATTTGGAATCTCGACTCGAAACACCACACACATATTTAAATGTAATGCGCCACACGCAATTAAGAAAAAATTAGGTGATTGTTACTTAATTAGGATTTGAAAATCTAATCAAAATTACGAAATATTGAAATTCCGTCTTGATAATTTTAAACCATACCATCCTCTACGCACCACTTTCCTCAATAATCTTCTCACGCGAAAAACCAATTAAATTAATAATTCCCCAATTTAACTCGGTCTGATTTAAATGTTAAACTACATGCGGTGATAATTAATCACAAACCAAATAATTGTATCGTATCTTGATTAAAAGTAATAATCTTTGGTATTAATATCAACAAAGTATGATATCATGTTATAATAATTAAATATTTAACCATGCGATTATAATCTTTGTTATTTTCCACTCTTTAATTATGTTATAACTTTTCTTGTATTACAACTTCACATTACATTACAAATTATAATTATACAATTAGAAAACCGATGCATTGAATCGAAGATTTTTCTAGAGCAAATCTCAATAGCGCGAAACAATGCAAATTTCTCTTTTATATATTTATCTACTTGTATAATATAATAATATTATAACAATAATTGATTCAACAAAAGCAACAAAAATGAAATTTTGTTCATTCATAATCTTGCACAACAATCCGTGTTAAAATAAAAATTTCAATATCAATATAATCAATAATTAATTTTTTGAAAATAAGATTATAGATATAAAAAAATTATTTTTAATTGCACAAAACAGTTTAAGTATTAACATTTAATCAATTTTATAATTTTTAATTAATTACATAACATTATTTTTAGAAATTGATTTAGTTTTATGCCAGAACAAAACGCTTTTGAGTTTTTTTAATTCATTTTGATCTGCAATCAAATTTATGGCGTGTAAGCAAGAGTCTACAATTGCTTTATTGTAACATATGTTGTCAAAAGTCTCAGTTTGCATTGGTAGGTTGTTCAAAAATTGATAATTGGAATGTTTTTTTCTTTGATATCGCTTCCGGGAATATTGATCAATTTTACAAACAAATCTGGATCTAAGTTGGGTTGCACCCTTTTTTGGGTTTTATTTGATATTATTAAAATTCTATGGGATATTAACTAACTTTTAGTGTACCCTGTGGTAACAATTTTTACAAATATGGAATTATGATTCAATATTTTTTTCTGCACGGATCTTCAAATTTGATCTCAGTTCAGCTTCAGTCGCGGCTGCTGTAGGAGATGCAGCAATAACGTTACCGTAAGTACGTGAAAATTGTCATAGCTCGTTTCATCGACATCGTGGCCAGATTTTTTACAAGTAAAAAGAGTATAAAATGTTGGCGTTTATGGTTCAAAAAGTTGTACTTTTTGGTTTCAAACACGCACTTTAAGGTTATTATTTAAAAATTATTAAAATACACAATAGATTTTTGTGAAATTTTTAGCAGATTTTAAAATGTATGGCATTTGAAAATTTTAGATTAACAATTTTGTTTCCATCTTTCCCAAGTAAATTTTTTCAAAAAACGTCAATAGCCGTAATTTATTTACCACCGAGTCATTCTATTTGCAATAGATACACAATTACTTTAACAAGTATATCATTTGTTTAAAATAATTCCTTTAATCTAACATGTCAAAAATTTCCAAATCTTAAATAGTTGTCAAAAAACGCGAAATGTCAAAAATGATATTATTGATTAAACTAATACTGTACAGCTGTCAAAATATAACCAATGAAAGATGATCAACTGTGAACAATACTTAATCCAAGATGTGAATGTAAATTTTGCACTGTTTAACCGTTTTTAGCCGGATTTTGTTTTTTTTTGAAAATATTTTAATATTTTATAACAGAATTTTGCCGTTTTTGAACAGTTTATGATGAATTTTGGTACTTTCTGATAGTATTTTTATACTTTTTTTTTAACAATATTTTCAAATTTTGCTACTTTTCGTTTTTTAATTAATAGAATTTTGCACTTTTAAACAGTTTATGGCTGAATTTTTCTAATTCATTTCATAATTAGAATTTTTCACTTTTCAACCGTTTATGACCGGATTTTGGTGCTTCCTGACAATACTTATTATATTTTCTGGCCAGATTTTGCAATTTTTTAGTTTTTATAAATAGAATATTGCACATTTTGTGTATAGCCCGAGTTTGCTGTTTTGTCATTTTATATATAGAATCATGCACTTTTTTAACAGTTTATGACCAGATTTTGGTGCATTTCAACAATATTTTGTTATTTCATAGCTGAATTTTGCTGTTTTTGACATATCATAAGTAGAATTTTGCACTTTTCAAAGCTTGCGTCGGACTTTGTATTTTATGACTAAATTTTTAAAAATATGACAAAATTTTGCTAATTTTAAGTAAATTTTTATGTTTATTTACCGGATTTCAATACTTTATGACCGGATATTAACTTTTTAGGCAAAAATTTGTATTTTATGGCTAGACTTAAAATTATGTCCATATTTTACCAATAAAACGCAAATTATTATAGTTTTAGGCTAGATTCAATTACTTAATTTCTAAAATTTATCTTTCTTAAGCCGGATTTTGTTTTTAATGGCCGGATTTTTGAGATTATATTCAAGTTTTACTAATAAGGTAGTTACTTTTAGTTCTTTTTTGTCAAATTTAGTATTTTTAGCCGGAATTTTAAAATTATTATACTGAGTACAAAATTTACCAAACCAAAAAGCAGGTTTTTAAAGTTTTTGTCCGGAATTGATGTTTTTGTCAATTTTTGTATTCATAGTTGTATTTTTGAAATTATGTATATGGATTTTAATACTTAGGTTAAGTTTTAATTTTCTTAAGCCGAATTTAGTCTATAATGACAAGATTTTTGAGATTATGTCAAAATTGAGCATATAGGATATTATTAAAGTTGCCGGATTTAATTACTTTCCGGTCAGATTTTAATTTTCATAAGCTTGATTATAAATGTCCTTTTAAGAATATTTACAATTTATCAAAGTTTTTGGCCAAATTATTTTGTAGCCGGATTTTGTATTTAATTAAAAAAAACCTGCAACCTACTACCCCTAAATTTATTTCTAGACAACCAACAGATAGTTATAATATTTTACATAAGCCCAGTACTAAGATTTTTTTTTCTGCGTTAAAATTAACGTTTAGATTTAATGGAGATTTACAACATTTTATATAAACCCAGCAAAATTTCTGCTTGTCAGTAATCACGGAATTGACAAAGCTTCACTTTACTCTTGAGTCTCCATTAAATCACTTACCCAACAACGACTATTTCCGTGCCAAGATAACATTTCCAATTCCACACCAAAAACAAACTAAAGACTGCAGCTGGAAAAAAAGTTACGATGATATGCACTCAAACCATCTCTTTTCAAGTTTTTATTTTTTCTTTTACACACATTATGGCACAACCCCTAAATGTATGTACACGACACACACTAACAACGGATCACATCCGCACTTTTCATAAATAACATTTTACACTTCTTAACAATTCTTCTTCTTTTCATAAAATAATTTGATATTTTTAAAATTTATGAATAGAATTTTGATCTTTTCAGCAATTTTGGAGAATATATTGATACTTTATGACCGGATTATGTAATTTTTGACATTTCATAAATAAAACTTTGCACTTTTTAAAAGTTTTTGACAATATTTTTAAATTTCATAGCCAAATTGTGCTAATTTTGACTTTTTATGATAAGTATTTTAGATATTTCAGAGTTTTGAAACTTCATAAATAGAGTTTTGCATTTTTCAACCGTTTTTACAACATCATGAATAGAATCTTGCACCTTTTGACAGTTTAAGGCCGAATTTTTCGTATTTTAACATTTCATAAACAGAATTTTGCACATTTTGACAGTTTATAGCCGAATTTTGGATCTTTCTGGCAATATTTTGATACTATTGCCAACATTTTCTTTTTTTTAATTATCTCGTCAATAGAGTTTTGCACTTTGCAATAGTTTATTGTCGGATTTTGCTATTTTTGACATTTTATTAATAGAATTTTGTACCTTTCAACTGTTATTTTGTTATTCTGGTCATATTTTGATATTTCATGGCCAAATTTTAACATTTTATGAATAAATTTTTGCACATTTCAACAGATTATGACCAGATGATGATAGTTATGACATTTCATGAATAAAAACACTTCTCAGCAGATTAATAAATAAGTTCTTTGTAGTAATATTTTGATACTTCATGGTCAAGTTTTGCTATTTTTAACATCTCGTGAATAGAATTTAGCACTTGTTAGCAGCTTTTTAACAGAATATGACCAAATTTTATGTTATTTCATGAAAAAAAAGTTGCTTTTTTAACAGTTTATGGCCAAATTTTGTTATTTTTGACATTCTATTTTAACAGTTTAGAGTCGACTTTTAATGCTTTTTTACAATATTTTGATACTATACACACATTTCAACAGCTTTTGCAGTTTTTAAGATTTTATAAATAGAATTTTGCTCTTTTCGACAATTTGTTGTCGTTTTTAGGAAAATATTTTGTTATTTTTCATTTTTAGTAATAGAATTTTGCACCTATTAAAATTTTATGACCGCATTTTGATATTTTTGATATTTTATTTCAAATAAAACTTTTTAACTATTTATAGCTTGATTATGTTACTTTCTAACAATATTTTCATGTTAAAGGTTAAATTTTGCTATTTTTGAAATAATATAATAATAATAAAATTTTATACTTTTCAAAAGTTTATGGTCAGATTTTGGTGCTTCCTGACAATATTTTAATGTTTCTAAACATAATTTTGTTATTTTTACCATTTTATAAATACAATTTCACAATTTTTAACCGTTTTTGTCCAGATTCTTTTTGAAAACATTTTAATATTTCATGACCGGATTTTGTTATTTTTGACTTTATATGGATAAAATTTGAAAAGTGCTTAAAGAATAAAGAAAATGGCAAAATTGTGTAAGTTTTTTTTCTAAAACCATCTTAATAACGGCGTACAGCTGAAGTAGCTGGCGGTAATCTTAATTAATATTAAAAATTAGTCAATGGAACAAACTTGCCCCGCAAAGACAAGAAAAAACACTGTCCAATACCGTTTTAACTATTGGCACTATAATTAACTAGACACAACAATTAGTAGATTAGACACGTTGTTGGCAAGATTTTTATTTTTGAAGACCTCATTTATACTTTTAAAAGTCGGATACTTTAAAAACCAGATTTATAATTTAAAAGCCGGATTAACAATCTATCAGTACAGTTTAACATATTAGTTAGCGGATTTATAATTTAAAAGCCAAATTTACTGTTAAGAAGATACATTTAAAAACTGGATTTACACTTTCAAAGACGGATTTACAGTTGGCAGTAAATTTTAACACGTTAAGGATTGTCAGTTCTAAAAGCCCGATTTACAATTTTAAAAACCGGATTGCTAATTTAGAAGCCGGATAAAGAGTTTGGCAGTGAAATTTTACTTTTCTAAAGTTACAAATACTTTTTCTTTAATAATAAACTAGCGTACAGTCAGTTTTTTTTATTAAAACCAAATAATGTTATCTGAATTTATAGTTCTAAAAGGCAAATTTAGAAAATGTTGGTTTTATAACTTGGAAGTCGTATTATCACTTTGCCAGCAATATTTAATACGTTTGTAGCCGGAATTACATTTTTAAAGGCCGCATTTATATTTAAAAACTAGATTGACAGTTTAAAGGCCGGATTTATAATTCAAAGACCAAATTAACAGTTTGAGAGTAAAGTTTAACACTTTGAAGGGCGTATTTACAGTTTAGGATTTATAATTTAAAAGTGAGATTAACAATTTTGCAGTAAAATTTAACATGCCAATTATTTTCACTTGATACAATTAGAATTATTAGCACTCAACTGTCAAAAATTAAATAAAGCGTTCTTTGCAATTTTACAATTGAAAAAATCTTATTCTCATATAGCTTTCAATATTGTAGTATGGGGTCGAGCGACTGAAAATAACCAAATATTCATTCATCAAAAGATAATAATAATAAGACTGATTTTTAATATTAAAATTCCTAATACATGTCGACATATTTTTAAAATACACAAAATTTTAACAATGCCTTCTATTTATGTATTTAAAGCCGTTACGCATGTGAAAAAAAAACATCAGTACTTATGAAACAAATAGCGCAAATCATTTATACAATACAAGACATTGTGATTATCTTAGAACAGCAATACCTCATTCGACAAGTTTCAAGAAGTCCCCTGAGTACTCCGGTATTACTTTTATATAATAATTTGCCTATAAACTTAAAACAAATTAATGATTATAAACGGTTCAAAAAAGACCTACATTCATATTTAAGTGACAAATGCTACTATTCAGTTGATGACTTTTTTTCTGTGATAAATATATTTATGATTTTTATGTTATGTATTGTATGTTTTTTGTCTGTTTAGATTTTAATCTTAAACTTTAGATTTTAATATGTATTGCTACTTAGTTATGTATTTTTGTATTTTTATATTTTATTGTGTGACATTTCATATCCATGTAATTTGGCCAAAATAAAATAAAGATATATTATTATATTATTATTATTATTGAAAAAAGAGTATATTTTTTGTTATTTTGAATTAAAAAGAGTAAATAATATTCTAACTTCCAAAAGAGTATATGTTACTAAAAGAGTATGTCTGGTCAGCCTGTTCATCGATGCGAGGAAGAGTAAGAGTTGCTTGAAATGTTTTGTAAATTCAAGTCATATTTGTCATATTAGAAAACTTAACTAAAGTTTTGTATCATCTTGTAGCATGAAAAAGATCTGCAGTGTGATAAATGTAAATATCCTATACACACTACGTGTTCCGGTCTATCTCGCCATGAAATTAGATTATGTATATCAAAAGACAAGTTTACTTTGTTTCATTGTATGCCTTGTGCAAATACAAAGTCAGAGCTACAGGAACTTAAACAGATTGTAGAAAGTCTTACTACTCAAATAATGGAGCTGAAAAACCATCAATGTGCAAAAAATGTGTGATTATATGTGAAATTTTAAATCGACAATCTAATGTAATTTTGTACAACATTGATGAACCTCCAGGTGTGTCTAAGGATGCTCGTCATGCGGCTGATCAAAATACTGTTGTTACATCTTTGCAAACACTTAATTTTGGCATTGAACCTTCTCACATTAAAACTTTTCGTATTGGAAAATACTTACCCAATAAAAAACGACCAATTAAAGCTATATTTAATAATCCAGACGTTGTCACCAATGTTTTGAAACTAAAATTAAAGTTACCTAATGGAATTAAAACAAGTTAAAAATATGCTCCAAGAAAGGATAGATAAAGGTGAGAAGGATATCACAATTAAATATAAGAAAGGCATACCTTGTATTGTGCCTAAATCTCAAGAGAACATTAGTACAAAAAACCAGTAAATAGTTTGTTTAATGACTCATTAATATGCTACTATCAAAATACTCGTGGTTTAAGAACAAAAACAGTTAATTTATATACTCGTCCACTTGATTGTTCTTTAGATGTCATTGGAATTTTTGAAACAGGGCTTAATGATGATATTTTTGACGCATAACTTTTCTCTGACAATTATAACGTTTACAGAACCAATAGAAAATTTGAAATAACAGTATTAAAATTGGGTGGAGGTGTTTTACTTGCCATTAAAAAAACTATTTACTCTATTCCAATCAACCTTTCCACATTTGAAATCCTACCTAATATAGACATTGTTGCCCAGAAGTGCACATTCCAAAATTGTCTACTGTATATTTTTGTTGTGTATGCTCTTCCTAAAACTTCTGCTCAAGATCTAGAACTACTGTTTGAGCTTCTATAACCTTATTCATTTGTAAATGCAGATACAATTATAATAAGTGATTTTAATATTCCACAATTTTGTCAAAACGATTTAGATCCAAAAGCAGCCTCGTGTTTTAACTTTATAAACATTTCAAATCTTATACAAAACAATCTCATAAAAAATTGTTTGAATAGATTGTAAGACTTATTTTTACTAATATTTTTATTCAAGTAACGCATGAAAATGATCCTCTCTTAGCGGAAGATCCGTACCACCCGGCATTAACATTTGTATTTGCCGTTCATGCTGCCAAAGTAGTCAATAAGTTTCCTTCTGTAAATGTTGAAAAGAAATATAATTTCAAAAAAGCTAATCTTTATGTTTTATATCAGGCTATCCTTAATGCTGATTGGTCTTTACTAGATCATTTTAGTAATAATACTAATAACCTGATCAATTATATTTATAACACTTTATATGCCATATTTGATAAGTTTGTTCCTCTGTATCATAAAAAACATATTCATAATAATTCTTATCGATCTTGGTTTACATCCGAAATCATTAAAAAAATTCAACAAAAAGATAAACTTTACAATAAAATTAAGAAGGGTAGAGATCAGTCGATGCATGATGAGTTTAAGACCCTTAGACGAATTATCAAATCTCTTATTAAATTTGAGTACAATTCTTATATAGAGACTGTACAAAACCGTTCAGTTACCGATTCACGGGAGTTTTTTTTAAGTTTATTAGATCCAAACAAGGGTCTTCACGCTTACCATGTTTGATGCATGACTCAAACTTAGACAAATCATTTGATAATCCTCAAGTAATAGTTGACGGCTTTGCTAGTTTTTTTAGTTCGGTCTATACAGCACATTCACATAATTCACATAATTCTTTGAATTACTTTTTTAATTTATCACTTGGATCAGTAGATATTTCTATAATTAATAAAGATTGTATCCTTAAAAGCTTGAAAAAGCTCAAACCTCGTTGACCGCTGGAATTGATCAAATACCATCATTTTTTTTTTAATTGCGCTGCTTCTCTTGTTTTACCTTTATTTGTTTTATTTCAATATTAAATAATGGTTATTTTCCAACAGTTTGAAAAAGAGCAAAACTTTGGCGATTTGTCAAATATAAATAATTATCGTCCTATTTCTATTCTATCAAACTTATCAAAAGTCTTTGAAAGTTGTCTATACAAACTTATTCTAGCACAAGTTAGTCATATAATCAGCTCTGATCAGCACGGTTTTTGTTCAAAACGATCGAATACCACTAACCTTGTCGAATTAACACATAATTTGTCTGTTAAGATAGATCGCCAAGGTCAAACTGATGTTATATATACAGACTTTTCAAAGGCTTTTGATAGTATTGATCACAACGTACTATTAAACAAGTTGAAAATTCTAAGATTTAATAACAACTTAATTACAATTTTATTGTCGTATCTTGATAACAGATGCATGTTTGTCTATTATAACGGATTTTCATCTCAAAACTTTATTGCCACATCAGAAGTTCCTCAAGGGTCAAATTTATTACCTCTTTTATTTTTGTTATATATTAACGATTTACTAAGTAGCATAACTTGTCCTAAACTTGCTTACGCCAATGATTTAAAACTATACTGTAATGTCAACAACATTGAAGATGCTATTTTTTTGCAAAGTAATTTAAATATAATTCAAGATTGGTGTAATCAAAATGCAAAATAGTTTTATTTACTAAAAAAATGAAGCCTTTAACGTACGATTATAACATTGCAGAAGCAGAAGTTGTTTTACTATTAAAGACCTAGACGTAACTTTTGATTCTAAATTAACTTTTATTCCATATATCAATCTGATAGTGAAGTCTGATTTTTGCTCACTAGGATTTCTTAAACAAAATACTACTGATTTTACTATTATTAAGACAATTAAGACGTTACACTCTACTATAGTTAGATCCAAACTAGAATACTGTAGCTTAGTATGGTTTCCCATTTACAATGTGCACCTTAAACTTTTAGAAAAGCCACACAAAAGGTTTTTAAAATATCTATCTTTTAAAAACACCGGCATCTATCCACCACTTCATTGTAATTATAGTATTATTGAACGGGAGTTTAATATATATTGTATTAGTACACAACACTCTATTCAGAGTATCAAATTTATATGGAATTTACTAAATAATGAAATAGACCGTTGTAAGTTGCTTAAAAATGTTAAGTTCTATATTCCTGGGTACTCAATTAGATCTTTTCCAACTTTTAAAATTCTTTTTTCCCGTACAAATATTTAAAGAAATTCTCCTATTTTAAGTATGCAATCTATTTTTAACTCTCTTGCTTCCCATTTAGATATCCATCATAATCATGTTCATAATCTCATAAATTCATTACCCAATATAGTTTAGTTTATATTTGTTGAATTATTGTTAACTTTATTATTAATTTTATTCTTTAATGTATTTTATTTTTATATTTTAGCGTAGATGTTTAATACTTTATAACTTTGATCTGTAATTGGAATTTTCTTTCTGTTGATCAATAAATATTATTATTATTATAAACAACTTTAGGATTTTTAGGTTACAGAGAGAAGGCATATAAATAGTATATTCAATTCTAAGGTAGAACACTGATAACATATTACATGATATTATGAATTGGTAGTGTTCTATCTTAGAATTGAATATACTATTTACTTTTTCCTAAAGGTGTAGTGTATAGAAATCCGTTGTTCATCTGTAATCTTTCTTAAAATTAAATAATGCATTTGTGTACGTTTTTTTAATGTTAGTTAGAATTTCATCTAAATATAAAGCTTTCTAATAAATCATTTATGATGATACCTTTAGACAAACAGTTTTGCTACCGAGAAATTTAGAACAAGAGTTATTAGTTTTGCAAAAATGTTACTTTGTTCGTTTTAAAGATTTTGCATTACCCTGCATTAAATTTATTGCTTTAAAGAAATTTTAATTATTTAGAAAAAATCGATTTCCATTAATTCTATCAATGCTTTTATCTTTTCTAGTTTGTATTTGATTGTTACAATGTCTACAGACTGCTTTATATAATTGTTGTAATTAGTGTTTAAAAACGCATTTTAGGAATAAGAAATAATAATATACATATTATGTTGTTATTCCTCCAACCAAAACTAATTAAAACCATAGTATTCACACAAGTCCCCACATAAAAACAATTTCCATGTATTTTAAAAAGGTGCATCCGTGCATCAATTTCCAACCGCTGGTATCATTCGTTCTGGTAAGTGCGTTTGCAATGAAAGTAAAACAAAATTATAAAATATACACAGAAAGAAAAAACAAAATCAAATGATGAAAATAAAAAAGAAAGACATCAACATTCATCGCGTCACATCGAGTCACAACACTGCTTTAATTGTGCTGGCACGTTGATTGTTCGACACGAAAAGCAAAATTAAATTGCAAGAGAATGCGACAATATTCCGTCTGTCACACAACACATGTTTGGAATAAAGAATCAGGCTGACGCAACAAACACAACAAACGGATGGGACTTTCATTTTCACTGAACATTGTTTTTCGTATTAGTGGTTGGTGTGGAACAATTAACAAAATTTATTATTAAGCTGATATGCGGCAAATACATTTTAGTAATTTATAAAAATTACCATTAATCAGCTACAACTTGTTAATTTCTTCTTTTGCCTATCCCAACAATAAATAGACAATTATTTGAATGCTTCTAATTATTAAAATAAATACATACAGTAGTCAATTGTACACATTGTTCTCTAATCAAATTGTCTACGCACCGTGAATACAATTTCAATGTATGCATTGGAATGGAATTTATGTTAAATAATATAATAATACGATTTAGTGACAAAGGTAATTCATTCTCTAATTGATGCCAGGTATAAGTACTATAACTGATTTTATCTATATTAGTGCGTTAATGAGATTATAACCACACTAGAGCGGTAATGAGATACTTACACATAAGGGCGAAGCTCCCCGATCCTAAACCAAATATTTGCCCTCTCTTCTTTTTAAGAAAATATAACTAAATATTTTTTGTCTGACAGAACAGAATCTAATCCATTAGTCAAGGTTACGATTTGCAATAAAGGTAAATATGTATTTTTCTGTCGCGATTCAATATATGACATCCACGCGTTGATGTTTTGTGGAAATTTATATATTTATTTATCCTTAGCTCATGAAATAAATGTAAAATTTAGTGTTGCCAATTAAAAACTCAAATTTTGGCGCATTATTTGTTGTAGGTTCTAGCTACGGCTACGATAGAACATTTAAAAAAATTATGGCTATTATTAGTTTAGGACATAAGTCTAATATATGAGTAGTGTTTTTGTAACAATAATTACATTTACCATAAAAGTGTGGGTGAACCAGATATTTGTTAACTATATTATAACACAAACGAAAACATAAAAATAATATAATAATATTTTTTAAGAATATTCTAAAGTTTGCAGTTTCAGTAACAGTAGTAGTTCAATTCTAAATTTTAGACAAAAATATTGGACTTTTTTTTCAATAAAAAAAACCGCGCTTTTTCCCAGATATGAGCGTTTTCAGCGTAAAGCGATTTCAGGCGATGGTAACCGCCCCGTTCGGTCTGGAAAAGACGGAAAACAAAATGTTGTGGCAGACACACTGCCTAGGTTTGAAGAAGTTTTCAAAGGGGTCACTTTGGCATCTTTGGAAAAATCTTAGACGACAGACAAAACACGTGTCTACATCAACAGCCCGACCGTTTGTCAGAGAACACTTTAGAAAAACTATTTTCAATTATTGGACAACTTAGCACATCACATAAGTTAATAGTTCAACAATACGTGTGGCTCCAACCCAAGAAATAAACACGCGCTTGTTTACAATGTCAGCGAGCTAAGATGTTTTGTCACAATTCGTTGGCAGCAGGAAGTTCACATCACTAACCAAAATATTTAAACATACATTCATATTGATGTGAGAACTGTACATTTTTAAAATGGCTACAAGAATGTACTTATAATTAAGGATTGTTTTTTATGCTGGCCAGAAGTGTACCCTGGCAGAAACCGTCGTCAGGACCATATTTCTTTTCGGGACAGAGCATATCCATACAATAACATACAATCCTTTTTCTAGCGGTATTGTCAGTTTAAGACCACAATTAAGTGTTATACTGACAAAGGTATGGACAGAAATTCTTCTTGGTCTTAGAGCGGCCTGGCGCAACCACCTCAAATCAAGCATTGGCGTATGGATAAACTTAAGGCAACATTCCAGTGTGTCAACAACCTAAAGAAATACTTTGCAGATCTAAACTCTGAAACACACCACAGAAATTAAGTATTATTCCAATAACCTCAGCTTTTTCAACAAGGATTGCTTCCCTGCCGTTGCAGCAGCTTAAAGACTTCTTACAAGACCCAGGCATCATCATAATCGTTCTGAAAAAGGAGATGAAAACGAAGGGGAAAAAACCAAGTTGTTCTTGGGCGCTAGAAGCTGAAAATGAGGGAAATGATGAAATCAATGGCTTCCAAATTCTAACGTCAAACCCAGGTTCTGAATGCCACCATCCATCAACTTGACCCTACCCCCACCTTGTACAAATGGAAAAAAAATTGAGGAAGTGACCCACTCCTTCAACCATACGAGCTCAGGCAAACACTCCCCCTTGGAGAACAAAAGCGCTTCCATCCTCCATCACTAGGTGCATGCATAGTACGTCATTGATGCAGTTATTCAGGATTTCTTACATCTGAGAAGGCGGGCACATCTACCAGCAACGTGGTCCCAGATACTACAACTGACGATAAGAAAAAATTTAACTTTGTTCAGAAAAGGAAAAACACAAGAAGATCCAGGGTGAGTTTCCACCTTTTCCTTTAACTAACGGGCCATCAGCCAACTCCTGGTAGTTGCATTCAGTGACTGCTACCATACAACCGTCAGCGGGCCATCCGCCCTCCAAAACGGCGCAGCTCCCGCAAAAAAAAAGGAAACAGATTTATCAAAGTCAGGTTCAAGCTCTATGGACTTAGACTCTGCCAGTGTAGACAACTTTACCCAACCCCCACAAAATCCCACTTCTACCTCTTGCTCACCGGCATTTGTTCTAGCCAACAAACATCTTTTGAAGTATTGGGTAACCTAACCTAACCTAACCTGGCTCAGTCTTCTAAAAGCTCAGGTTCCCACTAACCTATAGCAAACAAATCGTGTTCCAACTTTTAACCTAAAACGCCAAACACTGTTCTTCTAGTTGAGTTCAATAATTTTTTACAAAAAATCATGTCCACCATCCTTGACATTAAAAACGATACATAATACAACGGATGTATTACTAAGAGTCTGCTTCTGGAATGCGAACGGCATTGCAGACAAAATGGGAAAAGTGGAAAAGTTCTTTTTCAACCTGAACATCAGTGTATGAGTTAAACCACAGACCCAGACATGCGCTGAAAATCCAAAATACGTTAACGACGTCGGAGGTAGATCGAGTTCGTGGGACAGTAATCTTTACAAAAAGATTGCTGGATACTTTTGACACTCTCAGGCTGGAATCAAATGCAATAATCGCAAAAGTACCGGGGCTGGGCACCTTCTAGCTAGCATTTTGGTACATCAACTCAACTAACCTTATCAAAACGGCAGATTTTGAAACGGTTTTCTTGACTCCATAATTGCTGGAGACTTTAATTCTAAGCACCCAGCATGGAACAGTGTCCAACAAATGTCCACAATCGAGCATTACAAGATTACGTTAAGTTAAAAGATCATCAAATTTTGGGTCTAGTCAAACCAACTCATTACAGCTTCACTGTTCACCAAAAGGACGTCTTTGATGTAGCAATACTTAAGGACGTCAACTTGCAAACTAAGATTAAAGCAATCAATGACCTAAGCTCCGACCACAACACAGAATTACTGGAATTTCACGAAAGGGGATCAAATAAGGAGGAATGAGGATTAGTTGGCCACACGGATTAGACTCTGTTTTCAAGACACCTGAAAGAGATTATAGGCAAACTAGCCACTGTTAATAAATCAAATTTACAAAGCTACAAAAAAAGATTCTAAAACCTAACAAGTTTGCGATGATAACTCTTTAAGATTATACCGCGCACAAAAGGCGTTGATTTGCAAAAGAAATGCCGCCAAATATCAAAAACATAGACATTGCAACTCTAGAAAGTGAGATCCTTAATGCCAATTAGTCTTCTATGCACCTTAAACAAGGTTATAGAATATAATCCAAGAACACGTGGAAGTAAATTCTCTTCTACCCGTCCATCAACATGGGTTTTGACGTGTTGTACATCAGTTAAATTTTGTGACGGGCCACATTTTTAAAAGTTTCTGATTGAGAAAAACCACAGGGGTAGTCTGTTTTGACGTTGAAAAAGCCTTCGAGATAGTCTGGTACTCAAATCTATTACTAAAACTGCACAAAATTTTTCTCTGCGTCGTATGAAGCTGATAGCTTTATACCTAAAGGTTTTTAGATTTTTGGCCTTTATATCTATAACGCAGAATTCTGACAGCTAAACTCATAAACAATGTTTCTACTTCACGGCAGATCACGATAATAGTTCCTCAAGGCTTTATTTTTTTGCCTATGCTATTGAATCTATTTGTCGGCAACATGTCTTCCGGCTACATGCACGGTGTTAAAATGGCACAATATGGTGATGATACAGAACTACAGGCTACAAAAAGCTACCAGTAATCTTTAAGATTGGTTAAATGACTGGCAAGTCAAAGTAAACCTAGAAAAAAGCAAAGTTGTTTTATTTTTACGGCGATGCACCACATCTTCTAAATATGTTTATTATAATTAGAGGCAAGTTGTTTAGTTAAGCGGCTTGTTTTAGCAAAATCAAACAGTTCTCACAATATTTGGGCAAAATTAAGTAAAAATCTGAAAAAATAATGTTGTTTATTAAAGTAAAAATCCGGCCTGTTTTGGGAAAAATCAAGCATTTTTATTACAAAATATACAAAATTAAGTAAAAATCCAAACATGTTACACAAAATCCGTAAATTTTGATAGTATTTTAGTTTAATTTAAAATAAAATCTGACAGTTTTATCACAAAATTTGAATGCGACTGCTTCAACTGATTTGACGTTAACATCTAACAAAGTTGAAACTACTACCAATGCTAAAATTATATTAAAATACATCAATTTCAAATTCTTATGCACAATGAATATTTGGTGACAAACTTTCTGATAATTTTAGGACAAGAAGATGTTCTTTTTGGAAATATTAATTTTTTGTCCGAAAAAGCTTTTCCGTATTTTTCGAGTTATTTCGATTTGGTGGGTTAAACCTTGTATATAACATTTTCGTGAGTTTGCAGTGATCAACTAAAAATAGAGAGAAATGGTGGTAATAAAGTCGCTCGTTGGCATGGTTTCTATAGGCAACACTTATAATCGCCTTTTTGAGTGAATAAAAAAAAAACTCTAAATTTAGATTATATATTCTAATTACTTAAGAGTTATTAAAAACTACTGTTTGTAATTCATAATTTTGTCGCCCGAATATTTCAAGATTACAAACAAAAAGGAGTACGAATTATTGAGCATGCAATATTACCAATTTTATTCTCAAATTAATCATTTCCTGCACCTATACATTATCTAACTAGAAAGGTATTTTTTTCATGCGACAAATTTTTAATAGCATTGCTTTATACCCATAGTATTTGCCTCAAATACCGTACCAATTTATAATATCATTTATCTAAAAACTATAAAAAGGATAACCTCCAAGTGTATAACAAAGTATAAAAAAGCATAAGAATAGCAACAAACTAAATTGTATACTGAATATTGCAGGTATAAATTTAATCTTTAACTAATTTATTTCGTAAAACCATTATGTTATTATATAAAACTGATGCCAATAATATACATACAATAATATAGAAATCATAAAACATCGTCACTTCCTTCACAAATAATCGCTTCCTTCTTTATATAATCATATCATTCATTGTCTTATTATTAATTGTTGCGTAAAACCAACACAGTCATAACAATTTTCATAAAAGCGCCGACGTATTAAAACAATGCATTGACACTACATAAATAATTATATAAATCAACATTTCACCAGGGATTATTAAATAATAATATTGTGGTATATACTCACGTCTATTGAACATGTTTAAAAGAAGACAGCTATCCCATCAAGGTTTAATAATATAATCAATGTGAATTAAAAATAATTATATCAAGGATTGTTATATTTAATTTAAATCAAAAACATGCTCTACACTAGTTACACCAAAATCTAATTTATAAAAGTAACTATGTATATTAACTTAGACTCGTTAACAATGAAGGCTTTTCATAATAGTTTTTAAATGTTAATTTTATCGATAATTTCTAATATTTGTCAATTTTAATTTGTTATATTAACATACATTATATGTTATTTTATTACATTTTATAGAAGCAACGGATGACACCAATCATATTTTTGTATCACATTTACACTCCATAAAATGTTTTTTTTTTTGGTGTGAGTATTATGGAGTGTCTACATCAACATGTACATTTGTTGTTGTTGTTGTTTGTGTCGCCTTAAAAAAATATTTTCAAAAATTACCAGATTGACCAGACATACTCTTTTTTAGTAACATATACTCTTTTGAAAGTTAGAATACTCTTTACTCTTTTTAATTCAAAATAATAAAAAATATCTCTTTTTTCAATTGAGTGGTAATAATTCTAATTGTTTCAAGAAAAAATAATTGTTAAATTTTACTGCAAAATTGTTAATCCCACTTTTAAATTATAAATCCAGCCTTTAAAACTGTAAATTTGACCTATACTCTAAAAATTTGTTTTTGGTCAAATTAGCCAAACCGTTAATCCGGCGTTGAAAAGTGTTCAAAAATAAAAATTAAATTCTATTGCCAACGCATTCAAATCGTAAATACTGCAAATTTGCCTTTTAAAACTGTAAATACGGCCTTCAAAGTGTTAAACTATACTTTCAAACTGTTAATTTGGTTTTTGAATTATAAATCCGGCTTTTAAACAGTCAATCTGGTTTTTAAAAGTATAAATGCGACCTTTAAAAATGTAATTCCGGCTACAAACGTATTAAATATTGCTGGCAAAGTGATAATTCGACTTCCAAGTTATAAAACCAGCATGTTCTAAATTTGGCTTTTAGAATTAGAAATTCAGGTAACAATATTTGGTTTTAATTAAAAAAAACTGACAGTACGGTAATTTATTATTAAAGAAAAAGTATTTATAGCTTTAAAATTAGCAATCCGGTCTTTAAAATTGTAAATCGGTCTTTTAGAACTGAAAATCCTTAACGTGTTACTGCCAACTGTAAATCCGTCTTTGAAAGTGTAAATCCGGTCTTTAAAGTGTTAAATGTATCTGCTAAATTTTTCTATCCATAAAATGTTAAAAACAGCAAAAGCTGTTAAAAGGTACAAAATTTTAATCAAAAAAGTACAAAGTCCGGCCCTATTATTACCAGAAAGCATTAAAATCCGGCCTTAAACTGTTAAAATGTCAAAAATAGCAAAATAAACCGTCAAAAAGTAGAAAATTCTTTTTTCAAAAAGCAAAATCTGGCCAAAAAGTATCAACATATTGTTGGAAAGAATAAATTCATGAAATAAAAAATACCAATATTTGGTTATTCTATCCATTAAATTTCAATAATAGCAAAATTTGGCCATAAATTCTCAACAACTGCAAAATTCTATTCATAAGATGTTAAAAATAGCACAACTTGCCCATAAAGTATCAAAATATTCTAAGAAAGAACTTTAATCTGCTGAGAAGTGCAAATTTTTATTCATGAAATGTAAAAACTGCCATCATCCGATCATAATCCGTTAAAAAGAGCAAAAATCTGTTATATAAACTGACAACTCTCTTTTATAAGGTTTGTATATATGTATATATTTGTATAAATTGTCAACCTTTTTATTGACTAATCTTTTTAACAACCTTCAACGTTTACATTAACTAATCAACTGTTTGATCATAAACGAACTAACTGACAAAAAATGTGTCAACTGTTAGTTCAATAAATCAACTGTCAATTGAATGAATTATTCAACATCGTTGTTGTATTTTTCTACTTTCTGAGAAAACGTATAATTGTTTGACATATAAAATGCTTAACTTATAAACTGTCAACTTTTTTCTCAACAATTTTTTTGTATGAACTGTTAAGGCCGACTTTGTCTATGTAGGTATACACAATAACAATGTATAATTTATTATCATGCACATAAAAATAGAATTTACTAATCGCCGTATGCGGGCTTGACTCTTAACTGCCGTCGAAATTGAGAAAACATTTTGAACTTTCTCTGAAACCTAAGCGACAGACGACGGCTTTAAGACATGTCAAATAACAACATCACCTAGCAGCCACACCAGAGGCTTGCAGGCTCTATTTACATGCCGGGGTGCAAAAACCCACCAAACAACATTTGCAAAGCAGTCCAGTATAGTCTAGATGTGTCTGCGGACATACCACACGGAAACACCATCAAAATCTAAGAAGTATATCGGAGTTTCACATAGTTCAATAGTGTATCGGCCTTTTGATTTCCACTGCTAGCTACCTCTCAGCCTAGCCAAACAACAAAATCCTAACCATACATGAATTTTAAGGTAAGTGAACTCTCAATCAAATATAGGAGGGCGGGTTAATTTGTCCGTGACTTTTTGAATTTTCCGCCTCTTAACTAAAAGAGCAACACTGCTCCTATCAAGAGGCATCTGTTAGCTGACTCTTGTAAAGATTTTAATAAGCTGCGTCATTTAGTATGTGTTTGACAGCCATTGATAGCAGACTACCTTGTGATTTGGGAAGAAAATGGAAAAAAAGTGAATTTCGTTTGCTCAACAAGCATTATTTTTTGCGGGAAAAAACCATCACTCAAACAAAGGCTAAGCTTAATAAATACTATGGAAACTCTGCACCATCAATTTCAATGGTAAAAAAGTGGTTTACTGAATTTCGTTGTGGCCGTACAAGCACAGAAGATGACGAACGTTCTGGACGCCCAGTTGAGGTTTCTACACACGAAACAATTAAAAAAATTCACAATATGGTTTTGGCCGATCAAAGATTGAAAGTGCGAGAGATTGTGGAAGCCATAGGCATCTCACATGGCTCAGTGATGATCACTTGGGTATGAGAAAGCATTCCGCAAGATGGGTGCCTCGTTTGATCACAATTGACCACAAACGCAATCGTGTGACAACTTTGCAGGAGTGTTTGGCGTTGTTCAACCGCAATATGGGCAAGTTTTTGCGCCGTTTTGTAACCGTTGACAAAACGTGAATCCACCACAATACACCAGAGACCAAACAGCAGTCAAAACAGTAGGTTTCTTGGGTTGACCGTTTTTTTGGATGCAAGCGGTATAATCCACATTGAATACCTTCAAAATGGTAAAACAATTAACGGCGAATATTATGCCAAATTATTGGGTCAATTTAATGAGGATTTGAAAAAAAAAACGACCGCATTTGGTCAAGAATAAAGTTCTTTTTCACCAGAACAATGCAAGGGTACACACATGTGCAGTTTCCATGGCTACGAATTGCTTCCTCATCTGCCCTATTCTCCAGATTTAGCCCCGAGTGATTATTTCTTGTTTCAAAACCTGAAGAAATAGCTCGGCGGAAAGAGATTTGACTCCAACGGTGAAATCATCTCACAAACAAATACATGTTTTGATAACCTCGACAAATCTTATTTTATAGAAGGGATAAAAAAAAAATAAGAGAAATGTTGGACAAAGTGTATATAGCTCAAATAAGACTTATTATTTATCCAAAAACCTGTGTTTCATTTAAAAAGTCACGGACTTATTAACCCACCCTAGTATGTGTAAATGTATAAGCAATGATTTGCCATCGTTTACTAGCCACAAACTAGTGCACAAGTAGCAATTGCAAGAGAAGCACATATACAAGCATCTACCTTCAACCCCGGCCAATAGCTTATAAGGCAGTAACAAAAGTATTATAAATGCACACCCACGAAACAGCGCACGGAAGCCAGCGGCAAAAACAAACAAAATGACCTGAGTCAATCATTGGTTTACTCGACAATCGGAAAAAAGCTAGACCAAAGTAAATAGAAAAAAAAAAAAAAAATGAGGAGAGACAAAGGCGCTATCCCCAGAAATTATGTGGAGTAGTGGTACTCGTAAAAATCCACGACGGAGACTTGTCCAACGTTGCCGAGAAATTTTGACTAACATGAGTACTGTGTTGCAGGGGTGTTTGTCATGAGCATTCACTACGAGGTATGGTTGTACCTCACGGCCCTATCTCTTTGAACTAGGTGCAGATTTAGTCTGATTCCAAAATTTTGAGTAAAAGATGAACCACTTAGATTACAGGATGTGAAGTACAGGTGGCGCAAGATGTTTGGACGTTTACTCATCATACCTGACTTTTGTCAACATGAGTACTGAGGGAGAGTATGAGCTCACCGGGTAACTGCAGGTGCCTAGTCGTACTGCGTTAGTGTAGGTCTAATCATTCATGGGTGTGGAGATTTGCCCTGAAGTTGGGCTCTCCAGCCTCAAACGCTGTGATTTAAGGTTTGTTGTGGGAGACAGCCTTTGCTGATAGAAAAACATCTTTGTCAAAATTGATAGGTATAGGCCTATAAGTGCAACCGTCCATTTTTTTAAAGATAGTCTGAATATCGACGGAGTATTCTTGCTTGCTTTAAATGTTTTAGAAAAACTGTTAAATTTACTCCAAATAATATAATTAAAAACTGAATATTTAAAAGTGCTTCCTTGGTTTCAATTTTCCTGTTTAGTCTAGCGTTTATTAATATTTTTAGCATTTTCCCATTTATGTTGAGGATGCATAGGGGTTTATACGCTGTTGGTTTATTTTCATCTTTCTTGCTCTTTTCAATTAGCATCAGCTTTGGCGTTTCTCAGAAAAACGCTCTTCTCGTAATAAAATATTGATCAGTTTAATAAATTTAGTAATTTGGGTCGTTGTTAATTGCTTGGTGGTGATTTTACCCAAGACGTTGCATTATTTTTTCATGCTCTTATCTGGATCTGTTCCGTAAAGAATTTGATCGTTGTTGCTCCAACCAACTGGTATCTCCCATCGTATCATTGCGTCTCTAGGAAAGATTCCCTCTAGAACTTTGGATTAGATACATAAAAGCACTAAAGAATATGGTCGTCAAGACGTTAAAAGTGGGTTCAGAAAGAAATGCCAAAACATTACATATCGGAAGATTAGATGGAGGGAATAGAAGGGAAGATTGGCGGCCTAAATGATATACAAACTAGGTGAACTACAAAAGAAAACCTTAAGGGTCAAGATTATGCCAATAAACTAATAAAAGAGGGCAAAAAGGGACAAGCACTTTGCAAAAAAAAAAACAGGTCACAAAGCTGGGACTGAACCCTTTCTACGGCTATTACGGAAGTAAGCCGAGCAAGCAAAACCAAACAAATAACTAATCTAAACTGGTGTAGAGTAGCAATAGATCTACTATACAAAACCAAAACTACAAAAAATCAATGTAGTCAAAAATAATTAAAAAATTAACCTTTAATAATCTGTGAATAACAGATATTAATAAAAATATAGCTATCAAATCCTGCTGTGGAAACGTCAAAATAACTGGCTGCGGGGCCAGGCTGTTCAACTTTAAAAATAACGTCGTGCTAAACGACTTTGAAGTATATCTCAAAAACATTATCAAGCGACTACAAGGAAGAGATATCTTTTTAGCGGACAATTTTAAAGTTAAGAATTGTGTTGGTGTTGGTAATAACAAAATAACTTGATGAACAGCAATTGGATGTTATGAACACAGGAAATAAGCTTACCTTTGCAAAAATCAACTGGAATGCTTAACCAACAAATAAGTTAAAAACCGTAGTGTGAGTATATAGGTGTGGCAATCTCTAAACAATGACGTCAAGTAAGTGATAAGAACTCGCATTATTATTATGAATTTAAGCGTGCAATTCGTGTGAATTGCGCGTTGCTATAGTTTCTATCACCCACTGACGTCATGTTCACGAGACGGACACACCATTATACACACACCACGCTAAAAACCATTAAAAAAAACTCATTGAGCAGCGATATTTGGCAATTAAATCAATGTGCGACCAGACGTTTTTTAAGAAAACATCTCAAAACGCTAAAAGAAGACTAGCATATTAATAGAGGGATAACATTTTGGAAACTAAACAAATATGTATAAAATCTATAGAAAATGCTTCTAAAATAGCATCCCACAGATTGCAAATGCTATATGAGATGCTAAAAGTTACAGAGAAAAATTTCCCAAAAATGCAGTGACACGATCATTCTTTACGGAAAAGTAAAACTGCAAATTCGGCTTTTAAAACTGTTAATTTGGCTTTTTATTGTAAAACCGGCTTTTAAATTTAAAATTCGGCTTTTAAAGTGTAAATCCAGCCAAATTATTATTTCGGCCTCAAAAGTTAAAACTATAAATCTGGCTTTGAAAAATGTAAATGCAGCTTTCAAAAATAAAAATCAGGCCAACAACTTAATAAAATCTACTGCCAATCTATTACTCCAACATTCAAATCTTAAATCCGGTTTTTAAAATTGTAAATCTGGCTTTTACAACTGTAAAAATATGGCTTTCAAAGTGTTAAGCTTTACAGTAAAACTATTAATTTGGTCTATAAATTATAAATCCTTTAATCTGTTTATTCAGTTTTTAAAACTGTAAATGCGGTTTTTAAAAAAGTAATTTAAATCACTAACGTAGTAAATATTACTGACAAAGTGATAATCTGGTCTAAAAGTATAAATCCAGCATTTTGTAAATTTGACTTTCAAAACGGAGAATTCAGCTAAAAAAAATTATAAAATATTGCACCTAGAAAATAAGAACACATTTGAAAGGTTAGAATGTCTAAAAAACTGTAAATATGACATTCATACCTTCAAAATTAGACCAGCAAGGCGGATACCACATTTAATCAGAGAAGGAGTCATAAAAGAATTGGATTCAATGGTTAAATTAGAAGTTATAAAACAAATAAAAGAGCCAATTCCAGTTGTAAAAAAATAAAAATCCAACTGGACGCAAACAAACATTTGAAAAAGCATTATCCGTTAAAAACGATTGAAGAAATAGCTGCCAGAGTAAGCAAATTAACTTTTTTACATTTCTTAGCTCCAGAAGTTTTTCAAGAATTAATAAACTTTGTGTTGTAGGATATGAAAAATGTTGAATGCGCAATGGATGACATATTAGTACATGCGGAATTTTGGAAAAACTCGATAGCAGTTTTAATTGAAGTCTTCCAACCATCCACCCAAGTATTGGTCATCCATAAATTAGATTCTCTTCTCTCTGCGTACATTGTTGTCTTTAAATTAAAGGAAAAGGGACAGATCCAATTTCTTAACAACATATAGTTGGGCGGGTGGGCGGAGCACTTAGTTCAATCATTTCATTTGAAGTGCCTCACCTGTGTTAGTGTTAGTGATCCAGAAATTAAATTTCCTTCTCTCTGAATTGGTCTTTAAATTGACGAAAAAGGGTAACAGATCCAATCTTTGAAAAACAAACAGTTGAGTGGGTGGGCGCAGCACTCAGTTTAACGATTGCGCAATAATAGTTTCATTTGCAGTGCCCTGACCACCCACCTAAGAGTTAATGATCCAAAAATTGATTTTTTTTTTATGCAAATGTCATTTGTCTATTGGGAGGAAAAGTGAGACAAATCCAACTTCTTGATAAGAAACAGTTAGAAAGATAAGCGAGGCACTCCCAACCCATTTAAGTGTTGATAATGTAGAAATTGGGTTTCCTTCTCTCTGCAAATGTCATTTGTTTTCAAATTGGGAAAAAGGTAACGGATTCAACTTTTGATAACAAAGAGTTAGGTGTTTGGGCGGAGTACTCAATTTAATGATGACGTTCAAATAGTTTCATCTTGAGTTTCCGCCAACCCAACCAATTGTTAGTGATTCAGAAATTAAACTTTTTTCTCTCTGCAAACGTCATTTGTCTTAAAATTAGAGAAAGAGGTTGACAGATCAAAACTCTTGATAACAAACAGTTGTGTGGGTGGACGGGACACTTAGAGTATTGATTGCGCGACAGAAGTTTTATTTAGAGTGCCCTACTCACCCACCCAACTGTTAAGGAAAAGAAGGAAAAGAGTGACATGTTTAAGTTTTTGATAACAAACACTCAGTGATTGCGCAAAAGCATTTATATCTAGAGTTCCCGCCCACCCACCCAAGTGTTTATCATCCAGATATTGGATATTTTTTTCTCACTGCAAATGTCATTTATCTTTAAATTAGAGAAAAGTAGTAACAGGTCAACCCTTTTGATAACAAACAGTTGAGTGGATCGGTGAGGCAATTAGTTCAATGATTGCGCAAAAATAGTTTGAGAGTTGTTACTATGTTATCTGTTATAAATTAACAAAAAATGTTATAAAACTGGTCTTTGATTGTCAAATGTACTCTAACTCTGTCAAAATTGTTACTAAATAGTAAAAACATTTATATTTATATCAAAATTGTTCTTAAATTAACAAAAAAATTGAAAGCTGCTTCAAATATTTCTAGTTCTAGTTCAGAAACTGTCCAATATTTTACAAAATTATTACAAATTGACAAGAAACGGTCAAAACATTTTACAAACTGTCAAAAATGTTCCTAAATTAACAAAAAAAAAGTTTGAAACTAAATCTTATTTCCACTGCATCTTCCCCCCACACCGTGTAAGCTATATTGGTTTAATTAACTTGTCAAGTTTGTTTATACTTTTTTAGTAACTCCTGTTTGTGTTTTAAAAGATTCTTCCTTTGCAGCAATGAGATATGAATCCTAATATTCCGAACTTAATGCAAAAGTCAATTATATCATCTGAACTGTCACGGTGCCCAAACATTTATGCCAATCCCAGTAAAACCAGAAAATGCTAAACGTATGAGAGTTTAGAGGAAACATAAACGCCTAATCAAATTATTTGGTTTTCTGATTTATAACAGTTATAACTTTGAGAACATCTTAATAAAATAAAATTTTTGGCTTGGCTTAAAAGCTATACATCTCAATTTTATTATCTGTCGCAAAACAATGTTTTGAAAAAAAAAATCATCAAAATTAATCAAAAAAAATTTATCCTAAAACATTTTGGTTTTTTCAACTACAATAGCCAAACAACTTTCTATTTTACAACCATTTCAATCCCAATTATCTATTATCAATCACATTGCGACTTCATATTTGATTTTAAAACGAATAAAATGTTTATTCAGAAAATAAGCATTTTGGGAGAATTATTAAGATTATGATAGACTGAGTTTCTGAAATTTCTGATAAACTTGATTCAAATCTATCCACAATAGTGCACTGAAATAATTATTTGATATATTTAATTTTATAATAATTTTAACTGATTTATCTAAAAAAAAGAGTTAATAAGCAAACCAATATTATAAAATATGTTTTTACATATAAATCCAGTTGTTATAATTATATAATTGAACCAATATTAATAACCCCAATAATTTTTTCTTATTAATTTAAAAGGATTTATCTATAATTTATTTACTTTATGTTATAAAATACTGCAAGATTTTCTAATTGTAAATAATTTATACAATTTGTTGTTGAGAAAAGCTGACATTTATCTGTCCTCAAAACTATCTACGGTTAATAAGTAACGAATCATTAGCTATCGTTATTTCCGTGTGCGTAACTATTTTCTAATTTCAAACAAATAGCAGTTAATATTTTCATTTGTTTTAGCAACAATCTGTTATTTGTCTAACGGAATGTAAAATAGAAAAAATTAACCGGGTCATGCTATATTATAATAACCGAAATTATCACGAAAATAATTATTACATTGTTTTACTCAATAAAATTAATTATTCTAATGACATTATAATTAAATATGCGAGACGCTCGTAATTTTCTCTTTCACTTTTTACATGTTTTTATTTTAAATAACAATTAGGCAAAATTACTTCTACTTGGCCCGTCACCCATGAAAATTATCCATACGCAAATCTGTTAGTTAGATGAAAATAAAAGTCATTGAGCATGACTAAATATTTAAAAGGAACATCAGCAACATGATGCTCATAAAGTTTTACCAATTTGTGTTAATTGAATTTTACACAACGATTACACTGAGTACTATCTGTGAATACAAGTTGCAATAAAAGTATGATAATTATGAGAGAAATCTTACTAGTGACGCATTATTTTAAAATAGTATAGAAATTAAAATATGTACGTGTAAAATATGAAGAGAAATAACATTGTTATTTCTAGTTGAATGGAAATTGTTAAATCATTAATTTAAGTGAATTTTGTTTTGTGATGCAATTCAGATCTGCTTAAAAAATATAGCCAAGCTCTGCAGCCGACCATACATGGAAAGATGCAAAGCAGCAAGTGGGGAGAGAAAAAAAAAAAAAAAACTTACTTAACAATTTATTATTTATAATTTATATGATTATTTATAATTTATATGACAATAAAAAAAAAAAAAAAAAAAAAAAAAAAAAAAAATATGTTACTTATTTAATTCATAATTCTTAAATAATTTTAAATGTCTCTATTTAATCAAAACCACATTTTAAACACTTGATATATATTCGGACGAAATAGAACGACAACATTTAAGATGTTTCTTACAAATTCAACCAACAGGCATGAAGAAAACAATTTGTGTCATCTGAACGTACTGCCTTCAAGTTGGTAAAGAACATTTGATTAATGATGTTTAACTATTGATTGTTTTCCCTAATCTGTGAAACAAGTTTTAATTAACTTTTGACAGGTTACACAAAGGATCCAGTACTTACAACAGTTAAATTGTTGCCTTTTCGACAAAATATATCGTGAAAACAATTCATCAATCCGTCATTCTGTTAATTTTAACGGTAAAACTTGAAATTAGCGGCTCATTGTTTAGTTGGAATACTTCGTCCACTTATCAGCTGGTAATGCATTGGTGGAAAGACAGACTGTAGTACAGTAAACCAACAATACTGTGACCGGTCACTCCTGAGACAAACATGGGATGAGAGCGTTAAACTATACCAATAGTAAGATAGGTACATTCGCATGTAAAATCAATCTTAAAAAGCGTCAGTCTAGCATGAACTAAGGGAACAATAGCATCTTATTTATGTACATGCAAAGCCGGCGCTATCCGGGAATATGTATAATATGTAGTTTGTATCTCCAAGTGTAGTGTTTCCCTTTATCGCATTATGCATCCTTCATTCTGGCTATAGGTTTCTTTTTCTCTCAATGCGTAGAAACTCCTACCACCGATCACACAGTTATTGGCGTATTGTAGTGTGTACGTCTTTTATTAATAAAAACAGTATATGATTGATTGTCGGCCAAATACCAAATTTTATTTTATTGTATTTATGAAGCGTTGATTGCTCATTTTTACTTCACAGTAAAAATGACTTGGAAGTTATAAAGAACCTCGATGCCAGAACAAAAAACTTTTTTTAACCTAGTATCATAATTGAAATCAAAGAACTGAAAGTTGTAAAGGATTGCGGTTAGAGTAGTAATAAAAAACTTATTTTGGATGTTGCAATACGTATTGAAACCTACGTTTTCGGATTCAGACGTAGACTAGTCACACTACAGTTACTGAAAAACATGAGCGTCTTTGTCTTAGGTTAGGTTAGGTTAGGTTAAGTTAGGTTAGGTTAAGTTAGGTTAAGTTAGGTTAGGTTGCTATAAAAAAACAATTCTTGATGAGAACGAAATAAAAAAAAAAAACTGTAGAAGAGCTATTTCCCGATTGTGATGACACAAAAGAGGAGCTCACAAACATTGAGACAGAAGTTCCAAATTTTAGCATGGACAAGCTGAAATATAGTCCCTAAAGAGAAGAAAAGAACCTGGCCCCGACTATATTACGACAGAATTTGTAAAGCTCGCGTTCGCGGAGATTCCCCAAAAAATGCTTCAATATTTCAACAAGACAATAACAGAGCTCACCTTTCCGACTGCCTGGAAGAGAGCAAAACTGGTGTTGTGTACCAAAAAAAAAAAGATAAATTTAGGGCAATTAGTCTATTAAGTACAATGGGGAAAGTCTATGAGAAACTCATAAAAGCAAGACTGGAGAGTGAGCTGGACGAAAAGAAAGGCGTATCGGATGCAAAATTGGCTTTCGAAAAGGTCTGTCAACGATAGATGCCGCGTTTGAGGTAAAGACTATTATCGAAAACAGACAAAGCAAAGTAACGGCCCTGATATAGATTGACGTTAAAAATGCATTCAACACAGGCAAATGGAGCCTCATACAGAGAGACCTAAGTCGGATAGGCATTTCTCCGTATCTATGCAAAGTACTAGATCAATTCCTCAAAAACAGGATCATCTGCATGAAGGATGGTGATAAAAAGCTGACACAAGGGGTTCCCCAAAGCTCAGTTTTAAGGCCCACTTTGTAGAATGTGTTATATGACCCTGTTTTAACCCTGGACCTCCTAAGTGGATGCTCTGGTATTGCCTATGCCGATGATTTAGCGTTACTGAACACGGCTGATGACTGCGCAAGTCTTGCCAGAAAAACTAACAAAGCACTAAGGCAAATAGATAAATGAACCAGCAAAAACGAGCTGGAAATGGCTCCTAAAAAAACTGAGGCAATGATCTACAAAAGACCGCGGTCAAAAAAAGATATTGTCTTCAAGTTTGGCAATGTTACTATCAAGCCAAGAAAGGCAGTTAAGTACTTGGGTATTGATTTCGATTATTTGGGTATCTTTGATAATCACGTCAATATTACAAAAAAAAGCTGAGGAAAGAATCTCGTTTATAACAAAAGTACTGCCAAACGTTTCAGGATTCACTAGCCAAAGAAGAACGGTTTGCCACTCGGTAGTGAGATCAATTCTTAGTTATGGTGCGTTCATATGGCATAGTGCTATTGGCTGTGCAAACCACTACATAAAGCTAATAGCCACACAAAAAAAATCTATTAAGGGTAGTCGTCAGCGCGTACAGGACCGTCAGCGCTCAGGCAATGTGCGGGATTTCCGGTACGCTGCTCATTGATTTGTACGTCAAAAAAGGTCCCATCAGTGCACCAACCGCAGGAAGGGTGGCAAAGAAGACTTTTGTGCCATTCAAAAATGGAACAAGGCGTGAAAGGACAGCGGCAATGGAGAATGGACCAGAAAGCTGATTCACGATCTAAAAAAGGGGTCAAGTGTAAACACAGGAAAACAGACTACTACCTAACACAGTTCTTCTCTGGCCACGGCAGTTTTGACACAATGAGAATTGGCAAAACCGCAAATGACAAGTGCGCCTACTGCAATCAAGTAGATTCCCCGGAACACACCTTTTTTGAATGTGAACGATGGTTTGAAGAAAGAAGAAATTGGTCAGAAAATAGAACTAGAAAATTGTATAGACGTGATGCTACCAAACAAAGCAAACTGGAACCGGCTACACAAGTACGTAGGAAATGTTTGCTGTCTAGGCCCCAGCTGCTAGACGATGCTAAACTTTTTATAATAAGATATCCCGTCTAGTAGTGAGAAAATTTGAGGTATTTTAGTGGGTGAGAGTCCCACACTGTCGGACACGTTGAACAAAGTGACCGGCGAGCTTTAGCGTTTTCCTAAAAAAAAAAAAAAAAAAACAGATTAGGTTAGGTTACGCCGATGATCGTACCATCATGAAAAACAAAAAAATTGTAACAGCTGTATCCAACTTAATGTAAAATATCTAAACATCGTAAAAAAGGTGGTGCAAGAAGAGAATTTCTTGCAGCAAACAACATACTATTTTTTTTTTGTACGTCTTTTTGACTAAAGAAGCAACTTTTACCCGCGTTGGTACTTTTAATCAACAAAGAAAAAAGTTTGTGTGGAGTCCGCCAACACCTCGGAAAATCACACCAGCAGAGTGCCGTGCAACTGCTCAGTCTGTCGTTTGATCTGTCGACTATTCATTGCAAAAAATTTAATGAAACAAAGCGCATTATAGACAATTTATTTTTTTCACTCTAACTTGAATAAATTTATAAACAACTAACTAACTATAGGCCACTCTACTCATACTATGTATACACATATTTTTGTGACGTCGGTTTTTAATTGTGGATTGACTTGGGAGAGTGTGGAGAGTGTTCTCTATATATAAGAAGGCTTCAGAACAACTTTTGATTCCACAAACCAACTCAAGCACTAAGACCCTCAAATACCTTTACATATTTGAGAACGTCGGTGGTACCCATGAAGCGTGGAACACTGATCTTTGCAAAGGATTGCTGAACTATTCCAAAGTGCATACTCCCGACATGATCTTGCTTGAAATAAATGCGATAACGGTGAATGTGCCTGGGCTGGGCACAATTAAGATTGCATCTGCATACTTCAGACCGACAACAATGGCCCCATTAAGAACGGCTGAGAACATATAAACCAAATCCACCAAAGCACAACAACACTTTTAAAAGCTATCAGATTTGCGCCAATAATCTTCTTGAATTATCCAGGAATACAAAAGCATTGATCCGTAGAAGAAATGCCGTCAAGCATCAATGGCAGAGGCATTGCAACCACAAAGATCGCCAGATCTTAAACTTTACAGTAAAGTGAGAACACTTTGAAATCGATCACAGAGGATTACAATCCAATGTGGAAGATCTCCAAAGCCGAGTCCCTCAACAGCCTCGAACTCCAATAGTCCCTTTCATGCACCAACATTGATTTGGAGCACTTCGAAAGAATCCACCAGGTAGTCAACGATTTGATCTTCTCGAATGAGAGAAATTCTCAAAAAACTAAAAATTACCAGTATTGCAAACGCGATTCTACGCACCGGGCACTTTCCTACAGATTGGAAAGACTCACTCGTGATAATCATACCTAAATCGGGTAAAGATCGGCAAACTACTAGCCTATCAGTCAGAAAGGGTTATTCCAGATCAGACAAAAACTGAAATTTAACCTGTTCGTTGCTGACTTGCCTTCGAAATGAGCACACGAGATGAAAAATGGCTGAGTCAACTTTTATACTACTCAAAATCAGGGCTACAAAAAGCCACAACTGACCATAAGAAAACTCCGCCTAAAAAGTATTTTTTCTACTTCCTTCTATATATTATCACTTTTATTCACGCCTAACTGAATGGATATGTATCATATATTTACTCTAGTGTGGATATGATATGCCGTACCAACCATAAAAACAAAAAATACAAATCACAATGTTTATTTGATTACTTCGCTGAATACAAATGGTTTTTTATTTGTAAAATTTCAAAAATAGATTAAGAACGTCTTATTTATTAACTGTTATTATACAATAAAGCTTAAAACGTAAAGTAGTCCCAATAACTATTTCCTAAATTCCTTATCTACAAACAAAAGGTCCATGAGCCATACGGTCTCAAACTTTTAGGTATTCAAGGGAAAGAGGATACTCGGTATGCACTTTCTTTGTAAATGTGAATCTGACATGTTGAGTCTCTAGAAAATTCTCTTTCTAATTTGTATTTGCCACAAGAAAATTGTCAAGGCATGTTTGTTTTAATAACCAATTTGGCAACATTTGTTCACTAATTCATTTACGTCCACCGAACTTTTCGATGCAGTCGTAGCTTTGGTCTAACATTCCGGCCATTAAAAGCTAGAATTTGCTTTTATATTTTAGGCAGTTACGCAATTTTGCGGAATGTCGACATTTTGTTCCTTCATGCAGAGGTTTTTTGCACACGCTATTCTGCCGCAAACATCCTGGAACACTGGAGTTGTGGACAGTTAAATGTTTAATCATGGTTACTGAGTTCTTTGCCGGAAATGCAATTACCCCAAACCAGCTTTTATGTGTTTAAACTTAAATCTTGCCTTATTAAACATCATAATGGATAAAATAATTAAAGAAGTTAAGAAGGTGAAAAGAGGATATCAAATGGGGAACAAAGAAATCAGAGTATACCTATGTTGACGACGATGTGTTGATATCCAAGAACAAAGACGATTTAAAACGACTCTTCTACAAGTTCAAACAAACTGCGTCAAAGTTCGACATGTGTTTATCAACAAGCAAAATACAATCTCATACAATGTGTAAGGAGCCACGCAGATGCAAGCTTGCAATATACGACAAAAGCGTAAAACAAGTTGTGCACTTCAAATACCTAGGCGTCAATATAGCAAGTAATAAGGATCTAGAAAAAAAGTAAAAGCCCAAACAACAAAAGGAACGTTAATGTCTAGTTACTTAAGGGATATAATATGGCAAAAGAATTTACAAAACCTGCGTTAGACTTATCAAGATGTAGAAAACGCTACAACAAGCAACTCATCAGAATAGCTGAGACAAGAATTTTAATCCATGATAGGCTGCAGCTTAGTAGATCACATAAGAAGCAGAAAACATTAGAGCACAGTGCGGCATACAAGATGTGGCTTGTAGTAGGAGACGGGGGCGGAAAGACCATGTTGACAGGATGGACAACACTAATTTACCAACAATTGCTAAAGAGGGAGTCCCAATATCAAAGAAACCTCCAAGAAAGCTAAGATAAAAAATCGGCGTCTCAAGTTCGGATGTATCGGTTGAAGATAAACAAAACATAATCCTACAAAGAAATAGATATGATTATTTAACTTCTAACATGATAGCACAGTTATTTGAAGTCTGTATCACAATAATTTTTAATGAATTTTTTATTTTATACTCGGCGTTACCAATTATTATTTGGCCAAATTACTAAAATCTATAAGGTATTAGATATCTTACAAATATTCTATACACTAGTTGCTAGATAATTTTTATGTATCTAGGATAAATTTGAAAACAACATATATTATTCATATAAAAAGTGTTTATATTACTAATGTGTATTTAAACTGTCCATACGATGATGAATAATTATAATAAGCTTGATATATTCATCGACAACTTTACTGAATAGATTAAATTATTAAACCAAATGGTATAACATGAATAATAATGTATTTAGAATGCATGTATTTACTTTTTGTTATATTTTCCGTGTAGTTGGATTTTTTTCTTTTGTTGGTAGTAAACATTATTATTAACTCTTTTTTTATAATACTACACTTTCTTATTTAAGATCTATATCAATTATTTTGTTAAAATTATAATTATTTAATGCTAATTTTTTCAGATTAAAAAAAATAGTAGCTGCTACACAAGATTTATATAAACGTAAACTGGCAATAACTTTTTTTTCAGGTACAAGAGTTGATATTTTAGGATTTATGCTTGTGTTACTGGCGCTGCAGACGAGGCCTAGTATCTGGTCCACCCACACTCTCATATTAAAGGTAATTATGGACATTAATCATATATTAGACTAATGTTTTGAATCAATAAATGTCACAATTTCTTAAAATACTCGAAGCTGGGGCTCAAACCTGCGATAATTTATGCGCCCAGATTCGAGTTAGGCGCTTTACTGAACTAAATCACTCTCCGGACTTAAGTAGTTTTAGATTAGTAAATAAAACACAGATAGTTTTGGGTTATAAAGATTTATTTAATAAATTGCGTCACGTTTCACCACACCGTCACCAGGCAGATAATTGTTAATCTAATATAGATTTTCTACATTCATCCGCCGCGTCAGATCAATATCTCCAGTAATTTTAAATGAAATAAAATAGAAGACCAACGAAAATTATCAATATTGTCTAGAAACGTCAGTCAAATAATTGATTAAAAACAAAAATATTTTTTACTAAATTTGGTTAATAACAAATAAATCACTAGCAATCATCTAAGATAAAAACTCGATTAAAATAAAAGTGTTCAAAAGTGTTTTCTTCAAGGTGCAATTTCGCTTTTGGTTTTCATGATGCGGCATTCTAAAAATAGCCAACATGAGTATTTTTTAAAGTGCGCCACTGGTCAAGCCGTTACAAATAATCAGTGGCGGGTTGTCAAAAGCAAAAATTTTTTTTTTTTAATTTTTGCAGAAAATAAAAGTCACCACGGACCACCGCTAACTTTTTTAGGTTTTAGGACTACATATCTTTAGAACGGTTGGTAATACAGAAATCGCACATACTGTATTGTCTTCAAACACTTATTTTTGAGGTAAATACCAAAATCAATAAACAGGATGGTTGAGACCTTTACTATGTGGTAATCCATAATAATAATAAAATAAAACGTTTTTGTTTTGTCGTACAAAAACATCTTCTTCAACTCGATCTATGCTATCCACTCTTTATATTGTCCTAATTATTGGACATCCAACATCTATACACCTAGTCCACCCAACAAACTTTTAAATATGTAACTCGCAAGGTTGAGCAAAAAATATTCTCCATCCTCTAGTCCCAATTATTGCATATCCAACAAAATAAACGTCTTTTTAATCTTAAAGTGTTGTTTCCTCACAAAACTTTTGGATATGTGATCCCATATTTTCCGACTTATCATAACCAAAACAAATTATTTTTTATTTTTTTAGTAACATATACTCTTTTGGAAGTTAGAATACTCTTTATTCTTTTTAATTCAAAATAACAAAAAAATTATACTCTTTTTTTTTTCAATGCTAATAATTCTAAATGTTTCAAGAAAAAATAATTGGTCCCCAACTTGTTAAATTTAATTTTACTGCAAAATTGTTAATCCCACTTTTAAAGTATAAATCCAGCCTTTAAAACTTGTTTTTAGTCAAATTAGCCAAACTGTTAGTCCGACGTTGAAAAGTGTAAATGCAGCATTCAAAAATAAAAATCCTGCCATCAATTTGTTAAATTCTACTGCCAACGATTCAAATCATAAATACTGCAAATTTGGCTTTTAAAACTGTAAATACGGAGTTCAAAGTGTTAAACTTGACTATCAAACTGTTAATTTGGTCTTTGAATTTGAATCCGGCCTTTAAACTCTCAATCTGGTTTTCAAAAGTATAAATGCGGCCTTTAAAAATGTAATTACAGCTACAAACGTATTAAATATTGCTGGCAAAGTGATAATCCGACCTCCAAGTTATAAAACCAGCATTTACTAAATTTGGATTTTTGAACTAGAAATTCAAATAACAATACTTGGTTTTAATTAAAATAACTGACAGTACGCCAATTTATTATTAAAGAAATAGTATTAGTAGCTTTAAAAGTGTAAAATTTCACGGACCAAACTCTTTATCTGGCTTCTAAATTAGCAATCCGGTCTTTAAAATTGTAAATCGGGCTTTTAGAACTGAAAATCCTTAACGTGTTAAAATTTACTGCCAACTGTAAATCCGTCTTTGAAAGTGTAAATCCGGTCTGTAAAGTGGTAAATGTATCTGTTAAACAGTAAATTTAGCTTTTAAATTATACTGATAGACTGTTAATCCGGCTTTTAAAAATTATAAATATGGTTTTTAAAGTATCCGGCTTGTAAAAGTATAAATGAGGTCTTCAAAAACAAAAACCTTGCCAACAACGTGTCTAATCTACTAATTGTTGTGTATAGTTAATCATAGTGTCAATAGTTAAAACGATATTGGACAGACTATTTTTTAATATTAATTAGGATTACCGCCACTCACGTCAGCTGTACGCCGTTATTAAATCAAAAATAACATAATCCAGTCTACAATATTAAAATGTTTTCAAAAAGAATCTGAACAAAAACGGTAAAAAAGTGTAAAATTCTATTTATAAAATGTTAAAAATAACAAAATTCTGTATTGAAACATTGAAATTGTCGGAAAGCTCCAAAATCCGGCCTGTTGAAAAGTGTAAAATTTTATTCATTAAATTCAAAAATAGCAAAATTTAACCTTTAAACATGAAAATATTGTTAAAAAGTAACATAATCAAGCTATAGACTGTTAAAAAGTTAAAAAAATATTATTAATGAATTATCAAAAATATCAAAATCCGGTCAAACTTTTAATAGATCCAAGATTCTATTACTAAAAAGTGAAATATATCAAAATATTTTTTTAAAAACGGCAATAAATTGTTGTTGAAAAAAGCAAGTACAAGATTTTATTCATAAAATGTTAAAAATAGCAAAAGCTGTTAAAAGGTGCAAAATTTCCGGCCATATAATACTAAAATATTGTCAGAAAGTATTAAAATCCGGTACTAAACTGCTAAAATGTTCAAAAATCTATTCATAAAATGTCAAAAATAACAAAATGTTGCCATAAACCATCAAAAAGTACAAAATTCAAAATCCGACATACAAAATTTTGTTAATGGAATGTCAAAAATAGCATAGTTTGGCTATAAACTGTTAAAAAAAGCAACTTTCCGACCTTAATCTGTTGAAAAGTGCAAAATTCTATTCATAAGATAATAAAAATTGGAAATTTTGGAAAAACTATCAAAATATTGCCAAAAAGAACAAAAAAATCGGCCAAAAACTGTTAAAATGTGCAAAATTCTGTTTAAGAAATGTCAAAATAAGCAATATCCGGTGTCAAAAATTGAAAATATCTAAATACTTATCATAAAAAGTCAAAATTAGCACAATTTGGCTATGAAATTTGAAAACATGATCAAAAACTTACAAAGGTTTTATTTATTAATCGTCAAAAATAACATAGTCCAGTAAAATATTCTCCAAAAGACAGCCATAAATTGTTGAAAAAAGCAAAATTCTATTCATAAAGTTTAAAAATATCAAAATATATTCAGAAAATAAGAAGAATTGTTGCATCTGCAGTTTTTAGATTGTTTTCCGTGTGGAATTAGAAATGTTATCGTGGCACAAAAAAACGCACGGAAATCGTCGTTGTTGGGTAAGTGATTCAATAGAGACTCAGAGTAAAGTGAAGCTTTGACGATTCCTCGATTGCTGCAGAGCAGAAATTTTGTTAGGTTTATATAAAATATTGTAAATCTCCATTAAATCTAAACGTTAATTTCAACGCCAAAATAAAATCTTAGTACTGGGCTTATGCAAAATATTATAACTATCTGGTGGTTGTCTAGAGATAAATTTAGGGGTAGTAGGTTGTAGGTTTTTTTTTAATTAAATACAAAATGCGGCTAAAGAGGAATAAAATCCGAAAAACAAAATAATTTGGCCAAAAACTTTAATAAAATTGGTCAAATTTGTAAATATTCTCAAAATATAATCGGTAAAATTTTGACATAATATCAAAAATCTGGTCATTAAAAACAAAATCCTGTTTAAAAAAATTAAAATTTAGCCTAAGTATTAAAATCCATATACATAGTTTCAAAATTACGGCCATAAACACAAAAATTGTCAAAAAAATCAAATCCAGCCAAAAACTTTAATAACCTGCTTAAATTTGCTAAAATTTGTACTCTATCATTAAAGACATAATTCGACCTAAGACAATTGAAATTCACTTATAAAGTACATAATTTCAAAATTTTGGTTAAAAATACAAAATTTGACAAAGAAAAATTTAAAGTAACTACCTTATTGGTAAAACTTTAATCTAATCTCAAAAATCCGGCCGGTAAAGACAAAATCAGGCTTTAAAAAAATAAATTTTATAAGTTAAGTAATTGAATCCTTTAATAATCTGCTTTATATATGTAAAATATGGACATAATTTTAAAAGTCTAGCTATAAAATACAAATTTTTGCCTAAAAAATAATAAAATTCAGTCATAAGTATTGAAATCCGGCAAATAAACATAAAAATCTATTTAAAATTAGCAAAACTTGGCCATACTCTTAAAAATATTGTCATAAAATACAAATTTCGACGCAAGAAAATTAAATTCCGTCCATAAAATGATTAATGACCAAAACAATAGTAATCAGATTAAACTGAAAAATACAAAAAAAAATTTAAAAATTTTGCCATAAAATATCCTAATATTGTCAGAAAATACTAAAATCCGGACATTAAATATTGAAAAGTGCAAAAATTCTACTCATGAAATGTCAAAATTGGAAAAATTAGGATATACATTGTTAAAAAGTGCAAGATTCTATTCTTGAAATGTAAAAAAAAACAAAATCCGGCTATAAGTTCTTAAAAAGTAAAATTTTCTTTTAATCTAATGATGAATTACAAAAATATTGTCAGAAAACACTAAAATTCGGCCATAAAGTGTTAAAAAGTGCAAAATTCTACTCATAAAATGTTAAAAATACCAAAATTCAGCTATAAAATAACAAAATATTGTTGAAAAGCACCAAAATCCGGTCATAAACTATTAAAAAAGTGCACGATTCTATATATAAAATGATAAAACACCAAAATCGGGCCATACACTGTTAAAATGTGCAAGATTCTATTTATAAAAACTGAAAAATTGCAAAATCCGGTAAGGAAATCGCAAAGTATTGTCAGAAAGCACTAAAATCCGGTCATAAACGGATTAAAAAGTGCAAAGTTTAAATTATGAAATGAATTAGCAAAATTTAGCCTGTTTAAAAGTGCAAATTTCTATTAATTAAAAAACAAAAAGTAGCAAAATCCAGCTATAAAATATCAAAATATGGTTAGAAAAAAGTATGAAAATATTTTCAAAAACTACCAAAATTCACCATAAACTGATAAAATTCTGTTATAAAATATTTTCAAAAAGAACCAAAATCCGGCTAAAAACGAACTAACTATTAGGCTAATAAATAATTATCATTTTTGACGATAACATCTTAAATTAAGTGTTTTTGACAATTGAAAATTTGGTAATTTCTGACATGTTAAATTAAAGAAATTATTTTTAACAAATGATAATACTTGTTAAATTCTCGTGTATCCGTTGCAAATAGTGCGACTCGGTGGTAACAAAAGTACGGCTATTGACATTTTTTGATAAATTTTACTTACAAAATCGACAACTTAAAATTTTAAAATGCCATAAATTTTAAAATTAAATTCTCTACCTTCTTTCTCAAAGTGAATATCTATTTTGTATTTCAATAATTTTTAAATAATTGACATTAAAGATGCTGGTTTGAAACCAAATAGTATAACTTTTTGAATCATAAACGCCAATATAGTTGGCCAGTTATTGGAGTGTTTTTTTTTCTGATTTAGAGTAGAAGGGTTAAGGATTTAAGAGTAGAGAGGTTAAAAACACTATACTCTTTTTTACTTGTAAAAATTTCGTCATCCTGTATTAATGTGCAATTTATCGTGCAAATATCAGTTAATATCGATTTTAATAAAAGTATGGTCCATATCAATAATTTACTTAGAGATTCCAAACAAAATTCTAGCAACATTTTAAATTAATTTCTGAATACATTTATTATTCAAATATTCTACCAATTGGCATTTAAAAATATACCTTAACTTGTCCCAATAGTATTTATCATAACATTATTAGTGAGTCATATATTACATATTCAGATTTGTTTTATTTATATGTAATTAACTAATTGCATAAATATAATTTAAAATCTACTTTCTTTATTATATTTTTATTAGAATGGTTTACAACCAATGTTTTCAACAAATGTGTAAATAGAAAATATCATTGATGATTCTATGCTCGATTATAAAACGATTCAATTCAATCAAACTGGGTCAAATTTATTTCATTCAATTGCAACAATTACAATTTTTTAATAATTTCATATTAATCGAATTAAAACAATATTTTGATGTAACCCATGGCAACACATCATTCATGCTTTGCATACAAATATTTTAGAACTAATCCTACCATCAATTTCGTAACTTCTCCATCCGTAAGCAACGTTGAGCTCCTTCTTTCCAGAAAACAAACCATAATTAATACGTCCGTTCGATTCATGAGGATTGAGTGTCCGTTTCGCACCGGCATTGACCCAATGTTTCGTGCCAAGACTGGCCACCAAAAGGGCAATTGCAACACAAGAACCAAAAAAGGTCACAAATATCATTCCCCTTTTAAACATATGCATTATTCCAATTTTTAATTGATCCTAAACAAAAAAAAAAACGTGTCTCTCACTTTCTAGGATTTCCCGTACATTGGTAATATTTTTAGTGAAAGGACAAAAATGATTTTTGTCCTTTAAATTTTGAATCACTTTTATTTTAGCTGTCGATCATTTTAAAGGCACTGATTTGGCGCACTGGTTTAATTTTTCGCACTAGGACATGTTATTCGGTTTACATTTTCTTTGCGGATGGCTATTTTTTAACTGTATTTTATATGGGAAAGGTGTGTGTATGGAGCGCGAGAGAACTGGTCGCGTCGTAGCTCTTCGCCGTGGCTCGGGTCACGTTTTACTAAACAGGTAGATTTTTACCTGGTTCAGTTCATAAAATGGAGGTCGAAAGGAGTTGGTTACCCCCACCTGGTCTTTTGTATGCAATTCCTGGTAACGGTACCTTGATCAAATCAACATGAAATCATATAGTAGCCAATAAGCTATTGCATCCTCTTAATATGTAACATTAACAAATTTGATCTTGTGGACTATATTACATGTAATATTATTTCGTAATTAATTTACATATTTCATTTATTTTAATTTCCAAGTTTTGATATTTATTTTAAATATGTGAATGGTTCAATTAAAATTTGTAAACAAAATATTACTTATAATAAATCTTTAAAATTTTTTTTTTTTTATATATTTTTATAAAGTTGTTTACCTTTTTTGCTGATACAAAAAATTAGTCAACTGTTAAGAAAAATTAAACATTAAACAAGAATTTAAATCTAATGTGCATTTTGAATCAAATGAAGCAAACAAGACATTAGTATAGTGGAGATAGAAACGTGTGATCAGAACGCAACGACAGACAAACTAAAAGAAAAAAAAGTTATATTGTACATTACAGTAACAGTAGAAAAAGTCTAAATTATGCGGAAGAATTTAAATGAAGAGAATTGGCCATTATTTAAAACAAAACAAATATTACATACCACTTTTAAGATAACAATTCAAAGAAACTACAAGAAACAAAGTAGAGGAAGCAAATGAGGCATCTAAATAAAGTAGAAATCGTTTGTGTTGTTTCTGTTAAAAATGACACCAGTATTCAAAAAGTTGCAAGAAATTTTAACGTTTGTTGTTCTGACATTCATCCGGTATGGAATCTCCATGCTTAGAAACCGGAGGATATAAAAAACGCATTGGACAAGGTCTTAAGAGAAAAACAAACCGAATTCGGGACCGGTTTTTAGTTTTATCTCTCTTGCGTTCTTATACATCCTCAGCCAAAGATCTTCAAATCAATCTGAGAACAAATGTTAACCTGATTTAACTCCGTACCACATAAGGTATGATTTAGTACTCTTCACAGATGAGTCACGGTTTTGTGATGGTCAAGTATGTGTATACCAACGTCCATATAAACGCCATTATTTAGAAACCAAATAAGAAGTAAAAAAATATGGTGGTGGATTTGTGATGGTTTGGGGCGGAATTAGTATTGATGAAAAAACAGATCTTGTGCTAGATTAAAGGAAGATTAAACTCTAAACGTTACATCAATCAGAACAATTCTCAAGTATCATGTTATACCAGCCGCGTATGGTATAGGCCTAAATTTTATGTTTATGCAAGACTACTACTTTCAGCACTACAGGATTCAAATCATGCGATGTTTTTTTTTAATTTTGATCAAAATTTAATTGAATATTTTTGAAATTTGTTAAGCCTAGTACACACTAGTAGACATGTTGCGCGATTTTGGTCTCTGAGACGTGTCTCAGGTTGTCTACGTAGACATGTCTATAGACCAATCCCCGTCTACGGCTCTATTGCGAGACTAAAAATTGCAGGAAAATGTCTCCCGATTAGAATTGGAGACAGCATGCATCGTTAGACTTTTTTTTTACAGTGTAGACGTCACTTGGCGTCTAGAGGCGAGACACGTCCCAGTCTGTCTCCAGCTACCAAGTGGTGTAGTTCAGCTGTTTACAGTTATTTTCCAAAATTTTACAGTTCATTTGAAAACTTGTGGTTTAATAAGAAGTTTTAAAACTAATTGAAGATTACCATGCGTCTTATTGTATGTAAGATGTTACTAGTCCCAACTACAAAAAAACGGATAAAAAAAATAGCCATAGAATCTCAGGCTGCAAAGCACAATATGACAGTAGAGGATAGAAAAAAAATCCATAATTTAAAAACATTGTTCAATCGGGAGCAAACAATTTTTTTTTTCAATGGTGGACTGCAAAGTTGAGACTGGAAAATACACATTGTAGTGTGGACGCTAGACGAAATAAAAAACGGAGTTTCTAGACAATTTATAGACCGCGTCTCTAGACGGTCTATAGACAAATTGCGCAACATGGTCTACTATTGTGTACTAGCCTTAAAATAGACGTGTTTTGAGGTGCCCAGATCACAGATTACAGATCAGTTGTACAAACTAATTGTCAACTGTCTGACATTTTTTAACAAATATGTCAATAAATTTGTCAGCTTTTAGAAAAATAGTATAACTTTCTTACATACAAACTGTTATACACATTAGACGCAGGAGAGCTGGACCTTTTTTCTTGTAATTGGGACTATGGTTTTGAGTAAATAGGTCTAACTTTTGACTTGAATTCCAGATTGCACACGCGCATCAACACCATTGCACGGTAGTCTTGCCACGGCAATGAGACTACCATTTTTTTTCTACTTTGAACTATCGACTTCTCTTGGCCACAGATCATACAATAGAAGATAAGTCAATTCCCTATAAATATTTCGCCACGAGTTTTAGCGCCTCTTCGCTCCTGGGAAGAAACATTGAGTTTGTAAAACGGACGCCTAGCGGCGCTGAGTTACGTTTGCGTCAATAAAAGGCGCTATTTTTAAAACTTGATATTTTCCCTCTTTATTTTCGGGCTCGCAACTGACAACGGCAGAGTTAAAAATGGCAAATCTACACAGAATTTGCAAATAAATAAAAATTCTATTAAAATAAATAATAATTCTTTAAAATAAACAAAATGTAAATTCTGTAAAAATAAATAATAATACATTATTATAGTCCTATAATTGCTATCAGTTATAGAACTATAATATATATTATTACAAAATAACACTTTTCATTTATATTTGCAAATACCTGGTGGTGAAATTTTAAAGCCTTTGAGTCAATCCTTAAATTTAAACTACAAAACTAATAACAATAATAACTAAAAACTATGGAAACATCGAAGTGAACGCGAATAGGTTATGCCCGTTATGCCGGCATTCATGGCATGATGCGCATGAAATTGTGCGTCTAAATAAACAGCTGTTCGACCTTGACAGAAATAAAATAAAACCATTATTCGAGCCACTGCTTGGATCCTGGGTCAGTGCAGTTCGTGAATTATACGTGTGGCCATATCCGCTATACCTATTGATACCCCCAGCTCTTGGCTAAACTCTTTGATCTAATCTGGATCACTTTTCGGTAACCAAACATCTTTCTTCTTTTTTACTCTTTTTCCTGAGCGAAACTCAACGCCAACAAAAAATAAATACTATCAGAGTGCGCGGCCGCCAATAGCCAAATACTGAAAACACAAAGCTTCCTTTTGGTAGGTCACAAAGATAGTAGTGACCCGATAGAGGCTAATCCAGAAGCCGTTAAAAAATGGAAAAACAACAATGAATAAAACAAAAAAAAAACAAAAAAAGCCGGCAGGTTGGGTTACCTCCGGTGAAGATCTCCTGCCCCAAACAGATGACAACACGGTAACAGACACATTAAAAGAAACGGTAACAAATATGGACATGAAAAAGACATACGACGGACAACAGCACACACATGGATTTTGTAAAAACACTGGCAAGACGCCGATAAACCTTTCCAAAATGAAGAGGGAAGACACCCCATCTAAACAGAAGATACCTTCCATGTTAGTTGAGACTGGACAAAAAATGCTTAACACAACCAAAAATCAAACAGAAAAACTGCTTAAGAACATTGCAAGGTTGAGCACACTAATAGCTGAAAATAACAACACAAAAAAAGAAATAAAGGAAACAACATACTTTCTAGAGCCGATAGCAAGAAAAAATTAAAAAAGAATACAGCAGCATTTATGGAGGAACTGATACAAGAAAGCCTTGAACTAAAAGATCATACGGGGAATAACATGACAAAGGTAGGAACGCAACCGGAAGACGCTGCAAGTCAATACACTGAGAGACAGAGTTGAGAAAGAACAACAAACTCAAAAGTGAGGCTACAAGGCTGAAGGAGAAAACCAAAAAGAGCAAAGTACAGAAAGAAAGGATAGAAAACGACAAAAAAATAAAGCAGATCATGAAGAGAGCCTTGACGACCTAAAGAAAGCCATGGCCAGCTAATACGTGTGTAAGCAAATCTTGCCACGGCGGCAGAAAAAAAGGACACTGATACAATTATAGTGTCTGATGGGCCTAAAACAAAAGGATCTAGAAACACGCTGCTCCTAGACTAGTTACCACAGATAAAACCAACTCTGAACAAAATTGAAGTAGGAAGAATGATTGGAATAGAGAACAAGCAGGAGATTATATAGAAGGAAACAAAAAGGTAGAACAAACGGAGGAAAATTTGATATTATTGGTGGTTGGGAAAAAAAGATCCCAGGATGAGGTGGTAGCATATAACAAACTAAAACAATTTGGGAAAGAAGCAAAAACAGCGAAATAATATGCATTGTTAATATGGAGCAAAAAGAGGAACTATTTTGAAAAATGATAGATTACGTATTTAAAAACCACGGCATTAATGAAGAGGATGGCAGATGGGACTTACAGATAAAGACACAAAAAACAAGAAATAATGACACTATTATTATCAAACCTTTCAAGGATGTCGATGTCGTATGCAGACACCCTCAAAACCATGAAGGGAAAGATCAGCCTAGACAAAATATGCATACAGGTAAAAAAATAGATAAAACTTTATAATCAAGTTCTCCGGCAAAGAAGAGGAAAGAAATTTTTTTTAAGAGATAATAGAAGAGAAAATGGGCAAAGAAACAAGGAAAGAGAGAATAAAGGCAAGGAAAGCCTTCCTGATTCTGGACATCTACAAAGAAATAGAGAAAAAAGAGATATGGGAAAGAATAGAAAAAAACGAATGCTAATGATAAAGAAAGAGGTTACATAAAAATTTCCGACAAACTTAACAAGCGGAAGCAATAGTATGCGGTAGCCATGTTACTAATTGATGAAGCAAATGCACTTTTAAGAAAAGGAAGCATTAGGGTAGGGTGGACTAGGTGCAGAATAAAGGAGTTCTCTAACCTAATAAAGTGCTACAACTGTTTGAAATTTGGACATTAGGCTAGGAAGTGCACAAACAAGAAAACGGACAGAGCGGGCATATTCTTAAGGAGTGTGGAAGTGCGACAGCACTGGCCACCAAGCAAACGGCCCAACTTGTCCAAGCTACAAGATAGCGTTAGAAGAGTTAAGGAGTAAAAAAAACGAGACGTACGATACCTCCAGAAGAGAATAAAGCAAGAAGGAAAAATAATCAAAATACTTAAAATAATACAAATAAATGTAGACAGATGCGCCTCCGCGGACATTATCCTTATGTTAATAACCGAATAAAAAACTGATAAAGTACAAAAAGTGGATGACAGACAACAGGCAAAACACTGCCATGAAGATCTTAAATATAAAAGCAATAAAAAAAAAACAAAGGCAAAAGCTTCAACTGGATAGTAGCTAATAGCCTTAAAATCATAAATTGCATAAAGTAGAAGAAAAAACTAAAAAAACAAAAAGTGAAATCTTGATAGCTGAAGATTTTAATTCCAAAGGACCTTTTTGGGGATCTACAAAGAAAGACCGCAAAGGACAAACTTTACAACTTTGGATAGTTGCCAACAAACCAGTTGTCAACAACAAAAGATGTAAACCAACGTTTGAGAGGAGAGATAGTAAGTTTATAATTGACATTACACTCAACACAGCAAAGTTTGCCACCAGAGTTAAAAACTGGCGAGTACTGGAAGAGGAAACTTTTAGTTCACATGTACCTGTACTATGAAATCTATAGACAAAACATTAGTAAATCCAACGGAAACCAAACTACAACAAAATAGACAACACAGCCTTTGACAGTGCACCGAAGAAAAAAACAAAAAATGGAAACGTTGAAAATGCCAAGAAACTCTTAAACATAGTTACATACTGCTGCAAAAAGTTGATGCCAAAAAAAAGGCAAAATAAAAATAAAAAAACTGTATACTGGTGGACAGACAAGATAGCGGAAAACAAGAAGCAATGTATTTAAAAGCGCAGAAAATATACAACAACAGAAACAACAACAAACAGAGAAAGTGCCAACACAGAACATAAACAATGCAAACAAAATTAAAGTTTTTAATCAGGAAAAGTAAGGAGAAAAAATGGAAGGAACTATGCAAAAAAATTGAAGAGGACGTATAGAGTCTTGGGTAGAAGATTGTCATGAATCGACTAAAAGACGAACCCAAGAAGATGAAATTGGAAAAGAAGAGAAAGATATACAACACTTTATTCTTACAGAAAAAAATTAATTAGTGGTCAAAAGTAAAGGTTAAAGATGTACTGAAATTTAACATGAAGGAGCTCAAAGATAAATCGACTATAAGGGCGGCCAAACAAATACTAAAAATAGCAATGAAGACTATAACCCGAAAAAAATTAGAGAATACTGTGCGCTAGCAACGCTAGACGTCAAAAATGCGTTTAGTTTTGTCGCTTAGAAAGTGATAGTTAATGCACTGAAAAAAAAAATAAGTATTGGCCTATCTGGTAAAGATAATGCAGGACTATCTAAAAGACAGAGTGGTAGAGTTAGAACCGGGAGAGCAAGCAAAGATGACGGCTGGGGTACTTTAGAGGTTGGTCCTAGGACCACTTTTGTGGAAATGCTGAAAGGTGTAGCAACGGCCAAAACGGAGGAACAACTGAAGGCAAAGGTAGAGGCCAGCATCAAGCAGATTATAAAATGGATGGGCTAGAATTGTGCACAAACAAGACTGAAGTGGCGCTATTAATAGAAAGAAAAAGGCATGGGGAGTTCATAATTGAAATAGAAATTATAAAGAAATTTTAAAAGCCCAAAAAAAAAATACTTGGGAATAATTTTTGACAAACGCCTAAGCTTTGGGCCGCATGTTACTTCAGTACAACAAAGCAGCAAAGGCATCAAATGCTGTGAACAAACTTATTCCTAAGATGAGTAAAGCTGGCATTATCAAAAAAAGGATGTTATTATCAGTTGTGAAGTTGGTGATTGATATGGTGCCCGAGTATGGAAGAGTGCACTGGAACTAAAGGCGTACAGAAAAAAGCTTAAAAGACTGCAAAGACAGCTGGCAGTCAGAGTGATAGCAGCATATAGAACTACATCACTAGAAGCCGCAAAGGTATTAGCAAGAATAATACTCATAGAACTGATGGCGACAGAAAAAAAACAACTTTCCAAAAAGCCAAAGAAGAAAAATCCCTAGAAAGAAAAAACACACTAAAAATGACAAGACATGTGGAACAAAACCGATAAGAAAAATAGACAACAACGTTTATAAAAAACATTGACAAATGGCACAAAAGAAAAGAGAGCAACTTAAGTTACCACTTAACACAAGTGATGAATGGACATGGGTGTTTCGGCACCCATTTTAAAAGGTTCGGACTGCAACAATGTATATTGCTTATCCTGTTGCAGTCTGAACCTTTTAAAGTAAGTGCCAAAACATATACTGCGTCTACAAGGAGGACACATGTTTGAGTGTAAAAGTGGAAGCCGGAGATGGAGAAAATTAAAACTGAAACAATAACAAAGAAAAGTATAGTCAAGGTAATGTTAGCAAGTGTAGAAAACTGGAAAATGGCAAAAGAATTGTTGGAAAAAATTATAATTGAAAAAGAGCAGCTAAGAGACAAACGGAAAAAAGTCAAATGCGACAGAAACCGCTACCCCATCTGAAGAAATGCTGAGATGCAAAAAGAATGAGGGTAGAAACGAAGAGAGGTTGAAGAGTTTTTTAGAGGGTACACAAATGGAGTCCCACACTAGTGGCTACACATCCAAGTCACCGCCAGAGCATAAAACATTTTTTCTTCTCTTTGCATACTTGAACTTTCTTCTTTTTTTTCTTATCTCATTTTTTAATATAGAACTCCGTTGATGACAACTTTCCAGAAAATGTAGAAAATGAAAAGGACTAAGCTTATGAAATAATATGATAAACAAACAACAAAAACGTTTACAAAACAAAGGATGGATACTCTAGTTCCGGTCGGAAGCAGTGGCTACATAATAGATCTCACTCAACCGTCACCAAGCAACATTAAATGCCATAAAACTACTTAGATGTTTAGACTAAGTCTAATGATTACGAATCTCAGTCTACCGTGGATTGTAGAGCAAGTAGCAAACTACGGGGCAAACCGCCCACAAGCTTTATTTATTTAATCAACCAAAATTTGACTTAAACTGTAGCTTAAAAATTAGTGTTTCTAAAATTTGTGGTCTAAGAAAAATTTTACAAAAGTGTACACAATAAAGTTTCCATAAACGTTGTGAGCTGGGTCGGGACATTCACTATAAATTCTTCTTTTTGCGTAAAATGTTCTAAGTTTGAATAAATTGGTCAAGGTAATTTGCAAAAAAGCAAATTATTTATAAAATAGTTAAGTGATTACAGCATTGACTCTTTCAAAAATTTTTTTGTACACGTGGCTGGATACAACATTTATTTGTTGTTTTTGCACTAACTACTAAAAAATCACCACAAAGCAGGACATAAAAAGTTTTTTTTAAGTTATTCTTGTTTCTTTTTGTCGTTTTTTTTATGACGTTGGCGTACTGCGCAGGACATGTTTTGCACTTTTGTCGAGCTTGCATCTAAAGGTTGCTGTTTGTTTGGTCTTACCGTCAAGGTTTGCCCGGCTGCTTCCGCTTCTTGGGTTGCTGTTTGTTTTTTCAGCCTTTGTTTGGCCGCTCCCAAGATTTTTTTTTTGTTATTAAATTATTAGTTTGACCTAACCCGTTTCAAGCACCGCCCTAGACTACAGCCGACAATGCTTCTACATTAGAAAAGGATTCAGAACCAACGTCTACTGGATTAGTACACCTCCCACTATACCAACAATTACTAAATCAACCCACACCAAAAACAGAACAGTTCTTCAAACCAAAAAAAGTTTTGGAAACTGATAGCCGTTTTTATATAGCACTAACACTATCAAAGCGGTACTACATTACATCTAACTTAAAGACTTTACCCTTATTAGAGTCAGGCCGTACTCATACACTTTTGCCAAAAAAAAGCTCTATGGAGAAGTAGAACAACTTTTAGCCTAGAGTACTGCGAGCCGGTAATGTTTGTGAAGAAAAAGGGTGGTACAGCGAGGTTTTGCATAGACTATCAAAAGTTAAACTGCGCTACAAGAGACGAGTTTGACCCGTTACGAAAAATTTACAAGACTCACAATTTTGGATTTAAAAACCAAATACTGACAGGTTCCCATAAGAAAACAGTCCGCATAATGCCCTTTGAACTAAAAAATTCTCCGGCCACCTTCTTGAAACTGATGTTTTGGTGAGTTTCTTAAGAACCATAAAAAACACTTAACCTACCTGAGAAAGATATTTGAGAAACTCCAGGGCTATGGACTAATTTGCAAACTTTTGAAATGCGAGTTTGGACAATCCGAGATTAAGTACCTGGGTCATCGAATTACCGACGGAGACAACAAAATTTTTAACACAGACCTGACTCTAATACAAAAGCAGCTACAAAGTATTTTAGTTATCTGGACCTGACTGGGAGAATACGTCCCAAAGTTTTTATACTTTGCTGCTTTGCTGACCCAACTACAAGGAAAGAACTGGTCATTTTTTTAAAAGTAAAGGCAGCCTTTGGCCGACCACTGCACTACACCGACCTAGGCCAAGTTTGAAGTTTATTTTGCAGACGAACGCTACCAAAAGCTCTACCAAAAAAACGAGAAAGATTAAAGAATGGTCTTTTATGCCAGTTCCCGTCTTAACAAACAAAAACAGCGTTTTTACAGCAACAAACAGGAGTGCTAAATTGTTTTTTCATCTTGCAAATAGACAGCCAAATCTTGGTTTGGCTAAACTCTTTATCCGACTGCAAATCCAAAATTACCAGGTGGTCCATTCTATTAAACAAGTTTAACTTTTAGGTAAAACATGTTCCCACAGAGACCAATTACTCGATGTTCTTTCCCGACAACTAGACGGCAAACCGGTGTAAGAGATTCTAACGCCATACTGGACTAGAAGTGGTCAACACTGAGCATGCAGCAAAAATGTAAACTTTTGCTGCTAAGGATTGACGCATTCAAAAAGACAGCCAGAACGCGTAAAGAACGAGACCAGTTGGTTGTGTCACTAGAGGTACGGGAATCAGTTAATTGACATCACTGCAAAGAAGAGACCGCTGGACATTCCGGATGCAATAAAACTATTCAAATCATCTGCAAGACATACTACTGGCCAAACATTACTAAGAACGTAAATAAATTTATAAGGAAGTCTTTTAATTGCGTTACTGTAAAGGCAGGAAAGAAGCAGAAAAAATCCCAGCTACACCCCCAACCGACAGATAGACCATAGAAGAGGATAGCAATAGACTACGTGGACCCGTACGATGTCACCCACAAAAAAAACCGCTTTACACTGACAATGATGGATGAATGTGCACATGGTAAATTGAGGCATTTCCAGTCACTAGCAAAAATACATGCAAACTTCTAGAGCACAAGATCTTTTACTGCTGTGGGTCAATGGGCCTCAATGTATTAGCAGATGACCCTAGAAAGGACTGGAACATTTTTTTTTTCACCAACAAAGCCACTAACTTCCACATTAACAAAGTATTTATCGCAACAAAAGGTATTTTTTTTAATTTATCACCTACGGACTGGGAAAAGAAGTTCTAGTCGAAGGGAAGGCAAGAGGATTTGTTCCAAAATGAATCGGATCAAGGAAATTAATTGTTACAGCAGGTAAGAACTGTTACTGAATTGAATATAACTGCTACAGACCTTCAACCAAAGTCTACATAGACAATCTGCGGCCGTCTCTTACCAAGACTTTCCGCCGCCCCCAAACGAAGACCGTCCACCGCCATCATAGAAAGTCTAACAAGAAGGACTACCTCAGCCGCCAAAGTGGGAGGATTGTTGCTGTCGCAGATGCGGTAACTTCACAGTTCAGACGTGGACCCTGGCGCTTTTGCCTTTGTCGGCGTCGTTTAACATCTTCTAAGTAAGACCTATTTAGTCTTCTACATTATTTTAGCTGTTGCTATAACTAGTTATCTTTCTAAATATCCACGCAGTTAGTATATTTTATTTTAATATTATAAATATCTGTATCATACATGCATTACTTTTTCTTGAATGTTCGCACTTCAAATTGTTTTATTTAGAAACTACAATAAATGTATTTGGAATCTATTTCTTATTATTATTAAGTTTCTAGTTTTGAAATTAAACTTTATAGTTAATAATACTTGTTCAAACTTGTAATAATATTTTTTCTTCTACTTTACTTTTTAGTTTCTATTTAAATATTTTTATAATTTTTTATTTATTATTTTGCTCTATTATTTTTATTATTTTATGATTTTTTGTTTCACATGATAAATCTTCAATTTAGAATTAAATACTTTTGACTATTTTCCGGTAAATAATTTTACAGACATGATTTAAATTTATAATATGTAGTTATATTTACATGAATTTCATCTTCATCTAATTAAGTATCATTATCACGTTCCACCTGCGTAATGTTTCTAATTGCACGTGTTAACATGCTCAAGGACAATTTTGCGACAACAAAAGAGATGCTTCCGCGTGCCAAATTTACATCAATTACTATGACGAAACAATTATTGCAAGGTTAATATAAACAAAAACCGATTTTATTAGTTTGTAAATTATATAAAAATAAATATTTAATATAGTATAAGATTGTCAGGCGCTGTGTCCAAATCTAATGTATTTTTTGGTTCTCGATCCACCATATATTGCCTCATGTACAATACAAAAATGCTAGTAATGTAAAGAAATAGTGAACCAATATTTAACCTGAAATTGAAAAAAATAAAATGAAAAAATAATAATAGTAATAAGAAAATAATTTAATTTAACTTACCAATAGGAAAATCCTAAATTTGCTTTCCCATCAGTTTCCATTTCTCCAGTGATCGTAAAATATATGCACACATTCTTCAATAAAGTTATAGAAAAGTGTGCACCCCATGTACATATTACCAATAAAATAGTAACTGTAGCAATTGCATTATAAATATAAATACCAACAATTGTAAAATATGTTTGTACTGGATTTGAGGCTGTATTCCATACAGACAATGCGGCTGCAAGTAAACCCATAATGGATGATATTAATAAAAATATAACCGTACTAATATAACATCCAGCGTTTATAAAATCGCGATCACCACTTGCTAAAAGAATATTTTATTAAAAAAATTATTTAAAATAAAACTTTACACTAATTTTACCTTCTCTATAAAATGGTTGCAGTGGCGGAAGTGGTTCTTTATACGTTTTTGTTACTCTTGGACAATCGGAGTCAAATGATACCTCTTCCTTATTGTACAATTTCTCGAGTTCTTGGATTCTACCATCAGCTGTAGTTTTACATAACATAGCACATACGTTATTACCAACCAAACAAGTCACTAAAAACATTTTTTTTGTAATAATATTTACGTACTTTTATCAATATTATTGTTACTTGTCAGTTCAAAAGGCGTTATTGATCCACCCAAATTTTGTCTAAGAACTCCACCAAACAGTCCATATTGAATTTCACTGTAATATAACGAACTCCCTTCAGTTCCAGCAAATTTTCCTTCTGCAACAATCCATTGTTGTGTTCCCAATGATACAAGTGATAATAGAGCAGCAACACCTAAATAATAATAATAAAATCTATTACTGTTAATCCGGCGTTGAAAAGTGTAAATGCAGCATTCAAAAATAAAAATCCGGCCATCAGTTTGTTAAATTCTACTGCCAACGCATTCAAATCATAAATACTGCAAATTTGGCATTTAAAACTGTAAATACGTCCTTCAAAGTGTTAAACTTTACTATCAAACTGTTAATTTAGTCTTTGAATTAAAAATCCGGCCTTTAAACTGTCAATCTGGTTTTTAAAAGTATAAATGCTGCCTTTAAAAATGTAATTCCGGCCTCCAAGTTATAGAATAAATTTGGCTTTTAGAACTAGAAATTTAGATAACAATATTTGGTTTTAATAAAAAAAAAATTGATAGTGCGCTAATTTGTTATTAAAAAAAAGTATTTTTAGCTTAAAAATGTAAAATTTTAATGCCAAACTTTTTATCAGGCTTCTAAATTAGCAATCCGGTCTTTAAAATTGTAAATCGGCCGTTTAGAACTAAAAATTCTTAACGTGTTAAAATTTACTGCCAACTGTAAATCCGGTCTTTAAAGTGTTAAATGTATCTGATAAACAGTAAATTTGGCTTTTAAATTATAAATCCGCTAACTAATATGTTAAAATATACTGATAGACTGTTAATCCGGTTTTTAAATAATAAATTTGGTTTTTAAAGTATCCGTCTTTTAAAAGTATAAATGAGGTCTTCAAAAACAAAAATCTCGCCAACAACGTGTCTTATCTACTAATTGTTGTGTCTAGTTAATTATAGTGTCAATAGTTAAAACGGTATTGGACAGTGTTTTTGTTTGTTTATGCAAAGCAAGTTTGTTCCATTGACATTTTTTTGATATTAATTAGTATTACCGCCACCTGCGTCAGGTATACGCCGTTAATAAGACAGTTTTAGAAAACAACGTACACAACTTTGTTATTTTTTTATCCTATTATTAAAGTTTTTTTATTTATATAAAGTCAAAAATAACAAAGTCCGGAAGTATTAAAATGTTTTCAAAAAGAATCTGAACGGTTAAAAAGTGTAAAATTCTATTTATAAAATGTTAAAAATGACAAAATTTTGTCTTGAAACATTAAAATTATCAGAAAGCCCCAAAATCCGGCTATAAACTGTTGAAAAGTGTAAAATTTTATTCATTAAATTTAAAAAATAGCAAAATTTTGCTATAAACTGTCAAAAAGCGCAAAGTTCTTTTTTCAAAACGCAAAATCCGGCCAAGAAGTGTCAACATATTGTTAAAAAAAATCAAAATCCGACATACAAAAAAAATTTGTTTATGGAATGTTAAAAATAGCAAAGTTTGGCCATAAACTGTTGAAAACAGCAACTTTCTTTTCATTAAATAACAAAAATCAAAATATTTGGTCACATTCTGTTAAAAAGTGCAAAATTATATCGATTAAATTTCAATAATAGCAAAACCCCGCCATAAATTGTCAGCAAGTGTTAAAAATAGCATGAAGTATCAAAATATTTTAAGAAAGAATTTTAATCTGCTGAGAAATGCAAATTTTGATTCAAAAAATGTAAAAACTGCTATTATCCGATCATAATCTGTTAAAATGAGCAAAAATCTATTCATAAAATATAAAAATTTGGTCATAAAATATCAAAATATGACCAAAAGTTTTCTTTATGAATTGTTAAAGATAGCAAAATAACTCGAAAAGTACAAAATTTTATTGATAAAATGTTAAATATAGCAAAATTCGACGATAAACTGTTGAAAAGTGCAAAATTCTATTCTCAAAATAATAAAAATAGGAAATTTTGGCCAAAGTATCAAAACACTGCTAAAAAGAACCAAAATTCGGCTATAAACTGCCAAAATGTGCAAAATTTTGTTTATAAAATGTCAAAATAAGCAATATCCGGTCTTAAACTGTCAAAACGTGCAAGATTCTTGTAATGCCGAATGGTAATATTATTACTATTATATATACTTATTTATTCATTTCACTCTTACAGTTTACATAAAGGTTATGATCATACATTACATCTCTCACTTACTCTCCAGTGTTGCCAACCTTTTTCATAGTGTTGCCAACCACAATTGTAAAAACGGTTTAAAATACAAAATTCTATTTATGAAGTTGAAAAAATGGAAAATATCTAAAATACTTATCATAAAAAGTAAAAATTAGCACAATTTGGCTATGAAATTTAAAAATATTGTCAATTTTATTTATGAAAAGTCCGGATATGATCTGTTAGTGTGTGTCATGTACACATTAAGGAGTTGTACCATAAGAGTGTGTGTGTGAGGAAGAGAATTAAAAAATTGAAAAGAGTGAGTTTGAGTGCATATCATTGTAACTTTGAAATTTTTCTCAGCTGCAGTCTTTAGTTTGTTTTTAGTGTGGAACTCGAAATGTTATCCTGGCACAAAAAATGCACGCAAATAGTGATTTAATGGAGACTCAGAGTAAAGTAAAGCTTTGTCAATTCCGCGATTGATGACAGGCAGAAATTTTGATGGGTTTATATAAAATGTTGTAAATCTTCATTAAATTCAAACGTTAATTTTAACGCAGAAAAAAAATCTTAGTACTGGGCTTATGTAAAGTATTATGTTGGTTGTCTAGAGATAAATTTAGGAGTGGTTGGTTGTAATTTTCTATTAAATTAAAAATAAAATGCGGCTAAATAAAGAAGATTAAAATCCGGCAACAAAATAGTTTGGCCAAAAACTTTGATATAATTTGTCAAATTTGTAAATATTTTCAAAGTATAATTGGTAAAGTTTTGACATAATCTTAAAAATCTAGTTATTAAAAGCAAAATCCGGCTTAAGAAAATTAAAACTTAATCTATGTATTAAAATCTATATACATAATTTCAAAATAACGGCCATAAACACAAATATTGACAAAAAAATGTAATTCGGCCAAAAACTTTAATAACCTGCTTAAATTTGCTAAAATTTGTACTCAATATCAATATTAAAGACATAATTACTTGGTGAACAAACTAGAATACATGTATTAAGCATTGTAAGATACTCATAATATTGAAACTCATAATCCGACCTAAGACAATTGGAATCCACTTATAAAGTATATAAATTCAAAATTCTGGATAAACATACAAAATTTGACAAAGAAGAATTAAAAATAACTACCTTATTGGTAAAACTTTAATATAATATCAAAAATCCGGCCGTTAAAGTTAAGTAAGTAAATCCGGCCAAAAACTTTAATAATTTGCTTTATATTAGTAAAATATGGACATAATTTTAAAAGTCTAGCTATAAAAAAATAAACTGATTAAATCCGGCCAAAACAATAGTAATCAGATTAAATTGGCAAAATACAAACATAGTTTTAAACAATTTAAAATAAAATATCAAAATATTGTCAGAAAATACTAAAATCCGAACATTAAAGATTGAAATTAAATTATTAAAAAGTGCAAGATTCTATTCTTGGAATGTAAAACAAACAAAATCCGGCCAAAAATTGTTGAGTAGTGAAATCTTTTTTTCATACAAGGTCAAAACTATTAACCATAAATTATCAAAATATTGTCAAAAAACACTAAAATTTGGTCATCAAGCGTTGAAAAGTTCAAAATTCTACTTATAAAATGTCAAAAATAGCAAAAATTAGCTATAAAATAACAAAATATTGTTGATAAACACCAAAATCCGGCCATAAACTGTTAAACAAGTGCACGATTCTATATATAAAATAACAAAAAAGCAAAATCGTGCCATGCACTGTTAAAATGTGCAAGATTCGATTTATAAAAACAAAAAAATCCGGCCAGGAAGTTGCAAAGTATTGTCAGAAAGCACCAAAGCCCGGTCATAAACGGTTTAAAAGTGCAAATTTCTAATTATGAAATAAATCAGCAAAATTCAGCCGTAAACTGTTTAAAAGCGCAAATTTTTATTCTTAAAAAAAGAAAAGTAGCAAAATCCAGCTATAAAATATCAAAATAATGTTAAAAAAAATATAACAAAATTTTCAGAAAGTACCAAAAATCACCATAAACTGTTCAAAAATGGCAAAATGCTGTTATAAAATAATAAAATATTTTCAAAACGAACTTAAATCCTGCTAAAAACTGTTAAAAAGTGCAAAATTCACATCTTGGATTGAGTATTTTTTACAGTTGATTATTTTTCATTGGTTATATTTTGACAACTGCTATGTATAAATTTGTAATTTTAGACGTATTAGGTTAATAAATGATATCATTTTTGACAGATAACATCTTAAATTAAGTATTTTTGACAGTTGATCATCTTAGATCGTGTATTTTTTGACGGCTGATATTTAAGATTTGGTAATTTTTAACATGTTATATTAAAGAAATGATTTTTAACAAATGATATATTTCTTTAAGTACTCGTGTATCCGTTGCAATTACGCGGTGGTAAAAAAAATTACGTCAATTGAAGTTTTTTGATAAGTTTCACTTGGGAAAGATGGAAACAAAATTGACGACCTAAAAATTTCAAAAACCATACATTTTAAAATTAAATTTTCTATCTTTTGCTAAAAATTCACAAAAATCTATTGTTTATTTCAATAATTTTTTAAATAATAACATTAAAGTACAACTTTTTAAACCATAAACGCCAATATAATTAGCCAGTTGTTGGAGTGAAGGTTTTTAAATTTTTTGTAAAAATCTGGTCACCCCGTTTTTCTCTACATCTGCAATAAGTGCTTACGACAAAGCCGGCAGCAATCGAGCGACCTGAGGGAAACTACATAACGTTTCTTGCCTGGGCAACGGTCACACGGCAACACGTACATGCGTGCTCTGCCAATACTAAATCCTGGGTCACCATAGCAAGTTAACCACATCTGCAGACTAAACTTTAGTCCATCAACCGAACTGCACCGCCAAAAACCAAACCCTGGGCTGCGAAGACAATTATGCAGTCACCAGCCAAACTCTGGGTTAAACAACAGGCAATCAAATAACCACTAGTTGACTTGCACAGTGGATGCTACTACATACTTTTAAGTTTGGGGCACACTACTAGGTAACTTGCCAGCTCTAGAGCCACGACACCCCTAAGCACCTATCAACAATTTTGCGTTAGCAAAGCAACAGCTAGCTTCTAACATGGATAAAGTCTGGGCACAAAAAGCGTCGTCAAAGTTTTTTGGTTTAGTGACAAATCTTATGAAGACCCGGAAACTTATTTTTACTAAATCAAAAAGCACTTTGGAGAACAGCAAATTCCGACAACTAATAAGCATTGCACCTTGTTACAAAGCCTAAAAGATGAGGTTTGGTTATACAAAAAATAGTTCAGTAAGGAACCGCAGCCAAGTTACGACAGGAACAAATAGCAGTTACTGCGTAAATATACTAACCTTGAAGAATTTGGTAAACAACAAAAAAGCCAGCCAGAGTTATGTACTATATTCCCCAGTACCGCTAGTTAAAAAAGACAGATTTCCGAAAACTTAACGTGGCCACTAAAAACTAAGCCGTTCCTTTGCCAAAGATCCACAAAACCTTTAATGGCTTTAGCGAAACCAAAATACTCACCAAAATGTCAGCTCCGCGTAATTTCGTTTGGCCTGAAGAACGCTCCTGTTTTATTTCAAAAGTTAATGTTGAGGGTGCTAGCGGGTCTGCTGGACATGTATGTTTATATATATTTTTGTATATTCATGTATCAAAATCACGTTAATCATCTCTGCAGGGTATTTGAGTAACTTCAAGAGCACGGACCAGAGATCAAATTGAAAAAGAGTTAGTTTGCCAAAACTGAGGTAGAATACTTTTGACACCAGATCACGGCAAAAAAATAAACCCTTCTAACACCATCTAACACTGATCCGGGACCACGGCAGACCGTCCAACAAAACTAGACTACGCAGCTTCTTGGGACTCTGCACCTGACTGTGCTGCTAATGGAGATGCAGGACAGCAAGAAGCCCTTTGTGTAGGACAAAGCCACAGAAAAACTTTTTAGGTGATAAAAATCGGTATGGACAAACCTCTAAGCTTGCCCCCGACTAGGCTTTTGCTAGGTTCTTCACACTGATGCATCAAAAGCCGGTTTAGGAGTGGTACTATATCAAAAGGAGGGTTTCTAAAAGCATATTATATTCTATGCCAGTATCAAGCTGACCGACCTTCAGACTTGATTCTAGTTGAATTAACTGGAATATTTGACTATTGTATGGGCCATTAAAAAATACAGGCAATACTTTTAGAAGACAAACAAACCCGAGCGCCACAACAACATTTGGGTTGGCAACATCAAAACAACCATCTCCGGATAAACGTGCTTGAGGTTAAGACACTGTCCGAAACGGTACAAAAGGCCCATCGGAATCGCCCGTTAATACAAAAAATTATCTAAAAATATTGGGAGTACAAGGCAGACTCAGATAACAACCCTGACTTCAACTATATTGTGGGAAAACAGAGTGAGCTTATCTACACCAAGGCTAAATGTAACCAGCTAGTGGTACTCCCACAAGCTCAGCACAAGGTGTTGACATCACACAAAAGAAAAAACCATAGCAGTTATTGTAAAAGCCCAAAGTAAGAAAATATGCACTTTCATCGGGGTTGCTTAATCTGCACAAGAACCAAGCCAGGAGCACTAGTACCAAGCAGTGCTAAAACCACAACTGGCAGGTGACCCGTGGAAGAAAGTGTCAATCGACTGTTTGACCTTGGCAAAAAACAATGTGTAAAAAAAAAGTATCCGAGTACTAACCGACCAATACTTGAAAAAACAAACTGTTACAGGCAGCAAAATACCAACAAATTGTTACTGGGAAGAATCCTCCGACAACCGTCAAGCCACTTATTGACAGCGCCGATTCCCACGTCGACACAATGCGGCACACCAATACCAATGAGGTGATATGGTGATGGTAAGAGACCAAGCAAAGAGTTTTACTAACAATTGGATGGGTCTAAAAAAGATTATAACCACTGCCGGCACACATTGTTTTTGGATAGAGGATTTGTACTACCGTCCTCTTACCAAGATTCACGTAGATGACCTAAAACCAGCATCACCACCGAAGAGGAGACAAACTTTGTGGAACTACCAGGAGTTGCTCTATTTAAAAAAGATGGTGGGGATTGTGATTGACGCCCTCTTTGCTTCTCGGCTAGTCTAATAGCGCACAAATAGGGAGTATAAAGTAAATTCAAATTTGATGCTTGATCAGTTGAAATCAGATCATTATCGAAGAAAGGTATATAAAACAATTAATTTTACGATGTTTGCTACAGGCCAAGTAAATGTTAAGAATAAGTTTGGAAAATTTTATCGATGTAAGATGTAGTTGTATTTCGATGTTAGATGTTGTTTGTATGGCGGAGCAGAGAATACATTAATGATATGACATCAAGTCTTTTAATCGTCGACGTCGCCTTCAATAGTAAATTTAAATTGTTTGTTACGGAACACCACCCTAAATCTAAATCTTAAGATTTTCATTATACTATTTTTTTTTCAAGGTGGATACTGATCATATCAACAATTAGATGAATGGGGACAAGTCATAACTAAATAAAAATCTACATTCAATTTTAATTGATTATCTATGTAACAACATGAATTTTGCACACACTTCAGTTCATTATATGCCAGACCATTATCTCGATATTCAATACTACAAGTAAACATCAGCTGTTTTATCCCGATAACCCTCAACTCCCCTTGCTGATTGAATTTTTAAAACTAGTAGCATGAGATACTTGGTTTTTCTGGTAGCTATTGTCTGTTTCATAAAATGATAAGTGTCTCTTGAAATGAGTCATAAATAAAAATTGTTGAGCATTTATATACCGACAAAAATGAAAGCACACAAAATATATCATGTAATATAATAATTGTAGTTTAAGCTTTAGAGTTTATTTAATTATTTGTTACTTTATATATTAAATTAAATATTTTTTTTAGATTTATCTTATTCTAAAGGGTTTGATAGCAATGATTAATCATACTTTATCAGTCAATAATGTTTTAATGTTTATATGAATGATTTGCTATTAAGTTATGAACAGTTAAAAACAAGAAACAATCAAATTAAGCAATATTATACCTGAAGTCACGGAAGTAACAAAAACTAATCCCTTTTTGCTGTTCACCATTTCACACACACAATTAAACTACAGTAAAACTGCAGGTGACTTGTGATAACGTTTCTGTTATCGTTGCTTTGATTAAGATAAAATGATGAGTGTGTCGGTAAAGATTAGAATTCTGCGTTATCTTTATAATCTATTCTATTAGTAATAAAATGATGTTATTAAAACATTTTTTTGAATAGTATGTGCTGATATAATAATAATATTAATATAGATTGTAGTTAATCATAATCTTTAAATTACTTTTGTTTTAATAAAAATTAAAGGATTTGTAAGTGCCGTTAAGATTATGCGATACTAGATGCAATAATGATTATTTTATATTTATTTTTAGGTTAAATAATTTCAAAAACTTTTGTCAACTGGGAAACCATACTAGGCGATGGTTGTCTGAGTGAAGAAGACTAGGCGACGGTTAAGTGTAGGCGATGGTCAACTAGGAAGAAGAATAAAATATGATAAATACATTAATAAAAATTAAAAAAATATTAATTATTAATTTATTTAGTTTAATTTTTGTTTTACTAGTTATGTATAAAACTAAAAATGAATATGTTCATATTATTATATAATATATTATATTATATATATTATAATTTTGTTAGAACAATGCAATCTTACGCTTTATTTTGTAATACTGTGATTCTCACTAGCTTAAATATGTTATCTTTCAAGATAGTTTTATGCTTTTATTGTTAATCAATTTTTAAGACTGTTTTTTTTAACAAAATAAAGTTTTATAGTGGCGACAAAATAAAACTATAACTAAGTATTCAGCGATCACAAAAAAATTAAAAATGTGTTTTGTTTTTAGTTTTAATAAGTCATTTATTGATAAAGGTAAAATAAAGGTACTTTACTTTTGCGTCTAACTCTACTATTCTAAATGCTCCCATTACTGTACTTACAATATCGGTTAGTGGTAAAATCGGTTAGGCAAAGAATTGTCAAAAGATATCTAAATTAAAAACCAGAAAAGCATCAGGTATAGATAAAATTTCACCAATTATTCATAAAACATTTGCAAATAAGTTAGGTAAAATATTTGCCTTATCATACAAAAAAGAAACATTTCCGAAAATTGCAAATGTTCAATCTATACAAAAAAACTGATTTTTTAAATTATAGATTAATTACTGTCATTACTATCTAATTTATCCAAAAGTTTTGAAAAACATATTAATTTTCACATTTTTAGAAGAAAATAACTTTAGACAAACATGGAGAAAATCCTGCAGTAGTTTTAGACATTTCCAAAGCATTTGATAGAGTATAGCATCCTAATCTTATTAACAAGCTTTTATGATCACAAATCTGTAAGTCTTATCAATAGTTTTCTTGACAATAGAAAAATAATAGTTAAAATTGATGGTTTTAACTATGACTCCAAAATTGTAAATACTGCTGTTTCTCAAGGTTCTGCTTTTATGCCAACTTTATTTTTAATTTACTATTCTATTGATTGTTTTGAAAATGATAGCATCTTTCATATTTTGCAAATATCATATGATAGAGCGTTTTTTTAGGTTAGATTCTGTAGCATCTACAAACGATTTTGATACAATATTTGTATGGTGTACTTCTAACTTTCTCAATTTTAACTCTAAAAAAACTCAAAATTAAAACTCAAAGTATCATCAGTACCAAATATTAAACAAATCAACAATAATAACTTCTCTAGAACGACTATGTTGTTGATATAGCTTTAAAAGTATTTAGAAATCTAAGATTTCTTAATAGATGTATAGTAACAGTTTTTTTAATTCTGTTCAACTTTTGCATATACAGTTTTTTTACGTGCACATTGTGTGGTGCTTGCTCTCTTTTTTTTTTTGTACCATTCTTCTTTAGCTTTAGCACTTTAATGTTTGTTAAGTGAGCAGCCCAACCTTTTCAATATTTGTCTGTAGCACAACATCTCAAAAGCCTGTATCTTATTTATGTGATCTTATTTTAGTATCCAAGTTTTTATACCGTATAATAAAATTGAGAAGACATAGCAAAAAAGCATTTTTACTTTGAGATTTAGGTAAAGATCTCTGCTATTGAATAATGTATTCATTTTTGTAAAAGCACTTGCAAATTCTCTTGTCTTAATTTCTATGGTTTGGTCTTTATTGCTAATTATACAAGTGCCAAAATATTTATAAGTGTTTACTCTTTCAATATTGGTCATAAAAATTTATATTTCCAACAATGTTTTTTGAGATAATCATGAATTTTGTTTTTTTTACTTATAATTTAAAATTGTCGGCATAACGAATGATATTTAGTATTTTGTTATTTATGACTACTCCTGCTCCTTCTTCTTCTAGGGTTTTTTTAAAGATTTTTTTGGTGTATACCCACTAAACCCTGAACCTTTATATCTTTCTGGACTTGTGGAATCACAGGTATTACTTTACAAGCCTAAGACACTTTTTATTTTTGGTTTCTAAGTTTTATCTTTTTTTCTTCTTCTGTTTTACTATTATTTAAGTATAGGTTATAGGTTACTCAAAGCATCTATGTCCAGTAAAAATCTGTGTAAGATAATAGTTTAGATTTCTATGTTCCCTGTTTACTCACGGTCAGTGGCGGAGCCAGAATTAAAAAAAAAAAGTAAGTAAAGTAAGTTATTTTGTCATTTATTTAACTTTTATTTTGTAAATTTAAGGGGCTCCAGGTTTTGAAATAATCGTCGAAAAGCTTCTTATACTTGTGGGCCCTTCCGCATTGCAGACCCTTGTTTACAGGTAGCTCCGCCCCTGCTCACGGTGTCGTCAAAAGTATTAGAGTCTGCGTTTATTTGGCAACATCTCTCAGGAATCTTTCAATTTGTTTGAAGGAAGTTGATGGGATTAACGGTTTATTAAGTGACTTCCGAATTACCTCTGTAGATAAACAGCCAGTTATTAGTTTAGTCATATTTTGGGAATTGAAACTCGGACAGTTTTTGTGCTACGCTAACGCTTTATTTATTTGTACCTTCAGTAGACCGTAGATTTACCACAGGGTGGAGCCCAAAATGAAGCTTTATTACACTATAGTTGTATCCTGTAGATAATGGCAATTATCTTCTTGATTTATGTTGATATTCTCATTTTCTTTCTGACTAACTGTTTTCATGGCACCGAACTGAATGCGTTCTTTATATTGTAGTTGATCAGCACAGCGTGTAGGGTTCACGTTACTTGACCGGCGGCTTTGTTGGCATTAAGTATAGAGTGACCTCATCTGAGCCTTCATTTTTATCTAATTTCTTTATAAGTCTCTTGTTGAAGATATGCTCATAGATCTTTTCTAGTGAGCTCAGTAAGCAAATGGGTGAATATATTGTTCATTTTGGTAAGTTTCTTCATAAATACTAGTTTTTTTAGTCCGTGGAAAAGATGCTTTGTTTGAAAATTTTGTCAAACACCTTCACAAAGAATTGCGGTTTTTAAGTTGCTATAGCTTATGGGTTTATGCTACTTGTGCCTGTTTCAGTAGATTGGTGTTTTTTTGTTTTTTGCCATTTCTTTTTATCACAGTTCTTTTGGTTTTTATACAGCTTCTTCTCTAGCTTGCGATATTTTTACTCCACCAATTTATTGGTTTATAGTTTCTTTCTTTATTGTCTGCAAATAGACAGGTTTTAATTATAATTTGCAATTTTTTCTCTTGGCCATTGCGAAAGACCCAGTTACTGTTTTTATTTTTTTATTTTTTGAACTCAATTTTTATGTGTATATTTATGTGACGTCTAAGTATGATTCTGTTTTGTTTTTTGAAAAGTTGGTATTCCCCTCTCCCCTTTTTTTTGTTTAGGACGCAAAGCTTGTTTTTGTTTGCTCATTTTGATAGTCTTTTTTTCGGTTATTCTTGGGTGAGCCTCATACACCAGACTTGGCATTAAAACTCCTGTTAATAAGTAGATAAGCTATGTTCGTTCTGGCTCAAAATCCCATAAGGTTTGGTTATTTCCAAATGCCACTTTGGCCATCTCGTTATATTTGGTGTAGCCCGACCGCAGTGTTCTCTTATTATCACATGTCAAGTTGAGCATAGCGGGCCGGGCCACGCGCCAAAGTAAAGGAGGAATGGGGATAAAAAGTATTTCAAGACCTCCCATGTAAACCTTATGGGATTTTGAGCTAGAACGAACAAGCTATGTTCGTTCTGGCTCAAAATCCTACTTTAATAGTTTTGTTTTTTTGTGTTTTTTGGTTTTTGCTTAATTTTTCCAGCCATTTTCTGATGTGCATTTATTTGGCAAGAAGTATCAGAAGTACATAACTACATCCCGTGCCATGACCTGGGTGAAACTTTTACCGCTTTCTGTTTTTGCTGCTTGACATTTTGTATTGTCTGGGATGTATATTGCCGCGTAATTTTGTTTATCTATGATCTGATGATCTGCACAAATGTGCTGTTTGCTAGTACACTTTTTGGATTTTTGCCCCGTTATCTTAAAATTTTTGCAGAGTTTGTCATTTGTTATTTGGCACACCTAGTTTATAGCATATGTAACATTTTGGTGGAGACCTGCACTACTCTTCATCTCTTCTCGACTAAGCTTTTCTTTTTTTTTTGCTGTAAGATGTTTTGCCGCATTTTTTGCATGCTTACAAAAGCATATCTTGCTTCATTTTGGTTAGATTTTATTGATAATTTTACCGTGTCATGACATTGAGATTATCTTTCTGGATTACCTTGTTAATTTTTTTTAATTTGTCTTTGTTGGGGTATTTTTATTTGTCTAGAGACTTTATTGCCTTCTTTCTTTCAGTGAATCTTGTGACGCCTATTTACTGTTTTTTATCCAGTGTTTTTTTTTTAAATCCTTTCTTGCTTCTCATTTCTTGCTTTTTACTACTAGTTTAATGTTGCCATCTTCTATTTTTTTATTCCTGCGATGATGATTTCTTTTGTATCTACTTTGTTTTTTATCTATTTTATTAGTTCTGCATAGTTGCAGCCATCATTTGGTTTAAGTCACCTAATAAACCGTTGGTCTTATCAAACTTCTTCACACAGGTCGTAAGACTTCTGGGGCGAAGTTAAAAGCTGTAAAACGCACATAAAAGACAAAAATAAAGACTGGGTTTATTTGTTTGTTCTTTTGCTTTTTAGGTATGTCATTTTTTTTTACTTGTACTGTTTTCATTTTGCAATGCATTGTCGATTTGAGTCTCTCCTTGTTGAGGCATTATTTCAGCACTTTCCTGCCCATTCTTGCTTCTACACTTGTAACGCAGGTTTGTTTTAATTTTTCTTTCCTAGTTGCAATTTATTTTATTTTTTGTACTGTTTTAATTATTTTCTTTAGCTTGTTCAGTGTTTCTATCCCCTATGTGGTTTTTACTACATAAATGTGTCTTTTATTTTCTTTTTCTGGTTTGCTGTTCTGAGCAATGATAGATATTTTAGTGACCTCACACCGCCATTTGGTAGTTTCTTGTTGTTCTTCCATCATAGCAGCTGCAAATTTTGGGTGTTTTTTTGTTATTATTCTTGCTAGGTAGCCCTCTGTGTGTTCCTTATTGCTTTCTGTTACGACTACGTTTTCCTTACTATCTGCCTTGAAAGTTGCATTTGTCTACTTACATTTTGTGATTAGTTTTTCTGATCAGTCTATGTCTACCAGTCCTTGGCTGCTAAGCGTTCATTGATTCTATCGCTGAGTTTCTCCTCTATCTACATTTAGGTGCTGTTCTATGATAAAACCTTGTCTTTTTTGTCAATTTTTTCACAAAGTTTATCTTTCTATCAGCCCGTAGCCTTGATTTGTAGCTAAACAACCTGGAGCTATCTCTCTAATGTTTGGTCTCATTCTACCGCTTATTAACAATGGCGCCCAACGTGGGACAGCAAAAAACATAGTGTCTTTACGATCCCGCAATCAAGTACTCAAAAATAAAAAAAAGAGAAGAGAAAGACTAACCAACAGAGACGCTCTGAAAAAATAGAACAAACTTCAGTAACCATCTCTGATGATAACAGACTATCTAGTCATCTAAACTATAAACAGATACCTGACTCAATATCCGTCTATTACTACACCAAAGTACGGCAGCGCAATAATATATGAGAACGGTCTGATCATTCTAACAATCTCTCCGACATGACGGGACACCTGACCTGAGCGACTTTTAGGTAGATGCCAAGTTTGACAAAGATACTGCAAGTGACGACGTAATACATTGGCTCCTAAGACAAATAACAAAATTAGTGACAATAGTTGCAAATTGCATTACATCTGCTATCCACAGGAGGCACAACAGGCTCACATGTACTTGGTTGACGTAGCAAGCTACATGGACGACTGATGGAAAAGAGACCAAAGGAGTCTAAGAATTTATAACAAAACTAATTGAAACCCAACAAGTAAAAGTCATTGATGCTGAAAATGGAACGTCACCAGAGTTCACAAAATTCCAGGTAACAGCCACCGCAGAAAACATCAAAGGAAAGTGTCACAAAAAAAATTTACACTTTAGCTCTCCTTATCTGCAGTGACCAACACCAGTGACCTCACCGGTTATAACAAAGTCAATGAAAGCTGTTTTACGGTTGAAATTGCACTTCTCTTTACTTCAGAGGTATTGGAAAAAATACAGACCGTCAATATTATCTCTCAAGGAAAACCAAAAAAGTCAAATTAGAACAACCTGCAGTTGAGCTCAGCATAGCCCTCAACGCGACATGCATAGTTCAGTTATAGATTGTTAGCGTAGCACGCTGACAATTTGGAGTTTGATCCCCAAAGTATAACTAAAATAATAACTTTATCCACCGGGGTGGTTTGGATGTCACCTAATAAGCCGTTGGTTCCATCAAATTCCTTCAAACAAGTCGTAAAACTTCTGGGGCGATAAAAAAAGCTGAAAACGCACAATAAAGACAAAAAATGTGCATATTACTGACACCGTCATCGTCGTTTACTACGACAAAGCAGACAACCTCGGCACGCAAGGCACAAGAGCAAATGCACCTAGTAACCAAAAACACCAAAAAGAAAAAAAACAACTTACGCCAATCATCGCCGTAGGTAGATTTTGTGAGACAATGAACTATCTTGTGCGCAAGAGGTTGAACTAACTCACTATGTGCCACTACAGTACAAAACACCGCATAAACTACCGCCAAAACCTGGAATTTAAAACAATTACGATGTTTCAGACAATTTGAACCAGCAACACTCAAATTTATAGTGAAACCCCAATACTTTTTATTATTAAACATGAACTAAGTAACCATTTGACGACACCCAGACACCATCTTCATACAGAATGAGTTAGAAACTTAGTCTTAGAGGGTGGAGAAATTGATGTCAAATTGTGAACGTAGCCTCATTTCACTAATGGCATTACACTTTTTTGTCTTTCATTTATATAAATACTTGATTTTTACACCGCTCTTTAGAATTTATTGCCCTGACAGCCAACCAGTCTACATTGTAGACAGTAATTCAGCCAGCAGCGACTACTACGTCGGATAAATGCAATTTTTATTGCAATTTAGTCACGTCAAGCTAATTTATATAGTTAATTATTTTATTATTAGATTTAAATAACAATATGTAATTTTAGATAACTAGGATCTGTAAGGATTGAATCGGTAAAAACCAAGATAAAGCAATTTGAAGTTGCCCAGGTACGTGTCTTGAATTTATTGCAAGAGAGCATTAAGCAGAGTTGTGTACTAGACGACTCAATGAAGCAGATGCGAGCCACAATGAAGTAGCTAGTAATACTACTCATAAAAAATTTGTCAATTATTATTAATTGCAAACTAATTAAACCAACCTCTCAAGGAAGAAGCACACGTGGCAAATATGTTAAGTTATTGCAGATGGATGTTTAGCATCCCAAAGTGCCTTATCAATCAGCTAATCAACAGTACCAATACGACAAAAAAATAGAGAAAAATATTAAGAAATATTCTAACGCCCTTACCCAATCTTTGCAGAAGCTTGTTGTTATGGCATGGAAAACATCTGCAAAACCGACAGGTAGCTCAAAGACAACTTTAAAGTTTTTTGTAAGCGTTAATGAAAGCCTCCACCGCTCGTTATTTGCAATAAAAGCAAATTTAACAAATAGAGCAAGCTATTCCAAGATAACGGTGTAAAAATTGCATCTGCAATTAACATCAGCGTTTGCTTTTTGTAATGAAAAATGAACTATTTCCGTACAATGTTAGCATTCTTTAATTTCAGAACTGCTAATTTCTATTTGTTCCAACGCAAGACAAAAAATTTGTTAAAGCAATTATTAAAAACATTTCCAAGGAGTTTCACTTTCTGGAAGATATTAAGATATTGTTTTGATAGGATTTAATGTTTTCATTTTAATTTCACAACTCAAAAACTCCGCTAAAAGCTAAGAGATTTCCAATACTTCAAAACTTGTTGGTCTTACTGTTAAGGTAGATACGAAACGTTAATCTAGAAAAATTAACTAGTATTACAAATGTCTATGTTTTGGGCACACGGTTTAAAGTATTTTGGTGACGCCATTTGTGTAAAATGTACTGGCCCGCACTATTCAGCGGAATGCACAAAAAGCGTAAACACGCCGCTTACATGTACTCTGTGCAAACAAACGCCTCATTTTCAGGTTGCTCAGTTTGTAAGAAATTGAAAATGCATCAAGCAAGCAAATGGACAAAACTTGGTTGGCCTAAGTTAACTCATATAAAGTTGACTTCTCTGACATACAAATAACAAAACAATTAAATAAATTTAAAAATTGTACAAGCTGCTATTCCTGAGCAAACCATAACTACATGAAACAATTGACAAATTGTCATTGAAATGATTGTTTTGTTATTTGTTTTTGATGATGATTTTTTTTTTAATTATTGTGAGGTTCGACAATTATTTAGGTGTTTTGGTATTTCATATTGTATGAAAAAAAACATCAGAAACTACAGTATATCTGAGACTGAGACTTATAAGCTGCAAATATTCAAAGTCAATGTTCACACACTGCTTAAATCTCGTCTTTAATGTGATGGTTTTAGTGAGTGTGGTTGGAAAACCTTAAGGCTTTGCAAGTTATTCAATTGTGTAATAAAATTATTGGAAAGTGACTAATAAGGTTTATTGTTATTTTCTGAAACGGAGTGTACACAATTCTAATAGTAGTAGAATTGTTATTTATTGCCCAATCTGACAACACTGTCCAAGTTCTAATGTGTATATTAAGTTGCCTACATACATAGGTTATCAAAATTATAAGTACGCAAGGTACTACGCAATACTACGCAAATATAATTACTAATATAATGAGTAATAAGAAAAAACGTTATTATTTATTAATTGTTAATAATCATATTTTTTATTCGTATGGATTTAGTTGAATTATTCATATTTATTGAATAGTTAATGTTGGCAGTATGGTTGTCAAACAACATATTCTTGCTAATTTCATTCTAAGCATTGTTATTATTTTTATGAAATAAAAAGTAAAAACGTAATCAGTGAATAGTATTAAATAATGGATGTACTACCAGTGAATTATATGCCTGGTGATCCTATACTAATAGATAAAATTGTGTATGAATTGAAATCTCAAGGTATCTTTGATAATTTTCGAAGAGAATGTATTTCCGATGTAGATACTAAACCTGCTTATCAGAATTTAAGACAGAGAGTAGAAGGGAATGTTGCAGGTTTCTTGAGGACACAGAACTGGAGTCCTGATATGAATAAAAATCAATTACGAGAACTTTTACGAAAGACTATTCATGAGTAAGTTAATTGCTCATTACTGGTTAGAACATTAAAATTAACCTTAAATATTTTTGATTTTAGTTCTGGATTTTTGGAAACAGGTGTTGAAAGGATTGTTGATCAAGTAGTTAACCCTAAAATGACTTCAGTTTTTCTACCGAAAGTAAGCGAAGTTGTTTATAAGTATCTTGGCATTGAAAGGCCAAATAAATCTAAAAATGATTTGAATACAACTGCAGAGAATTTGATGCCGAAAGATTTAGAAGCTGTTTCACCTGAATCAGGGCCTTTTGATAAAAGTGGACAAAGTTTGGAGGATTCAAAAATGGAAGAAGATGAGTCTCCACCGTTTGAACCGATTGATGATCCTATTATACATGAAGAAAATTCAGTTGATTCAAATGTATCTGGTTTTTCGGGTTTAATGAGTCATGATTCTAATCACAGTGAAGGGGCTCGACCTTTGCAAATTGATATGGATACACAGATGTCGAAAAATAGTTCGGAAGGTATTTTTGTTCAAATAGAAGAGAATAAAATGGAAATTTGTGAAGATTCAAATTCAAAATGTTTTGAGGTTGATGCTAGCGATAATAGTTTAAATTGTTCTAAAAAGGAGGAGAGTAAGGTGGAAGAGAAAAAGGAGGAAGAAAAGAAAGAAGAGGAGAAGAAGGAAGATAAAAAAGATGAGAAGAAGGATCGTCATAGATCTGATAGTAAAAGGACGGAAAGTAGGAGTGATAAACGTGATGATCGGAAATCTGATAAAAAAGATAAACATAGTTCGTCAAGTTCTAGGGATCGTAAAGATAGTGGACATCGAGATAGTAGAAGTCGTAGTGATAAAGACAAACATCACAGTTCGAGTAGTAGTAGTAGGCGTAGTAGTAGCAGCCACAATAAAAGTTCATCTTCATCTCGAAAAGAATCGTCATCTTCATCACGTGATAAAAAGGATTATAAAAGTGATTCAAAAGATCGTAGTCGTGATAAATCGAAAGATACGAAAACAATTGATACGAAAAAATCATCACATTCATCGTCCAGCCATTCAAAAAGTGATCATCGTAAAAGCTCATCTAGTTCATCAAGACATGATAAAAAAGATCCGAAAAAACGCAGCAAGGATGACCACTTTAGTTCTAAACATAAACCTGAACGACGATCAACAGATCGTGATTCGAATGATGGTTCTGGTTTGAAAAGTTCTTCCAGTTCTTATAGCGAATCAAATTCATCTTCGCAAAATTCTACAAATCAAAATAACAAACCTCAAGATAGTTCTAATTCGAATTCAAATGATTCGGGTAATTCTGAAGGAGTTGAGACTAGAAATCCAGTAATATTAAGCTCTTCGCAGCTACAAAATTCAGGGGAATTTAGATTGGGCCATGATAAACGCATTATATTACCAAAAATTGCTTCAAATATACATGAAGCAAGGAGACTCATGAAAATACGTAAGCAGCTACGTAAAATAGAAAAGCAAAGTAGTTTAACTTTAGTGGCTATGAATAAGAATTTTGAAAATGAACCGAAAAAAGAAGAAAAAGTGGTTGAAGAAGAGTTATTGAAACCTCGTATTATGGTTAGTATGGCTACATGGGATGCTTTGGAAGCCAAGCTGAATGAAACAATGAATTTCGATACGTGTTATGATCCAGAATATGCTGAAAAAACAAACAACTTAAAAGAGTTACGATTAAATAAAGCTATTATTAATGAAGATATTCAATATAATAAAATCAAAGCAATTCAAGAAATTGACAATACTCCAGTTGCTCAAGTTGAAGAAGATGTGTTGTACTTTAATGTGACTGCAGAGGATGAGCGTAAAAGGAAAGTTATGTGTGAAGGTATTGCTCGATTGGAAGCAGAGATTCGTGACATGCAGGCAAATTTTGAACTTTCTATGTTGAATAATATTCCTACTATCGAAGGCAAAGATGTTGATAAAGAGAATAAAGAAGTTGGTAACAAGAGGAAACACGAGGATATTGAACATATTAAGAAAATTAAGAATAATAATAATGTAATTACAGGTAAGAAACTTGAACAAATTTGTATTAACATATAGCACATTATTAATTTGGCAGATGGTAAACTTACCTTGACTAATTTTAAATGATGAACATAACTTTACTAATTTTAGCTTTGTATTATTAATTTGTAAATAAAATATATTGATAATTTGTATCAATTTGAAAAAAGTTTGTATAATTATAGCTTTAGAATATTTTTAAAATAGATTGATTTTTTGTCATAATTTATATATAGATTTAATACATTCACTTTATTATATTTGTGAACTTTATTTTTTAATTTTATTTATTATGATATGTTACTGGCCATTAAGACCTAAGTTAAGAGCTTATACTCTATTCAATGCCTAAAATATTATAAGTAATACTGACTTAAAAATTACAATATTATGTGTTTATAACTAATGCATTATCTTCAGAGCTGGCTTTGTTTATAAGGGGGCACAGGTGCAAAACATATTTTGGTTCCAAATACAAACATAAAGGGTGACATTTGTATATCTACTTTTTGAAAAAATGTGACAATTAAATTGTCAAAATGACAATTTACTGACGGATTTGTTGAGAAAAAAGTTGACAATTTATATGTAAGTTTATGACAGACAATTGATTTTTGAAATTGACAATTTACAACAGGTTTGTTGAAAAGGAAGATGACCATTTATATGTAAAGCATTATACGCTTTCTCAGAAAGTTGATAGCTGATTTGTCAAACTGACAATGATACTACAAATTTGTGAAAAAAATTATCAGATTATATGTAAGACAGTTTAATTTCAGATAAGTGATTTGTTAAACTAACAGTTGGCAGTTCATATAACAGATTTGTTAAGATATTGACAATTTACACATGAGCCAGTTCATATGTATAAATCAGATATATCATGTTAGGCAATTGAAAGTTGAAAGAGATTTGTTAACAAAAAATAATTTATTTGACAGAATTGTCACTAGACAGGTGCTTTGTTAAATTGAAAGTTTATATGATGATTTGTTGACAATAATATTGACAGTTTGACAGTTTACATGAAAGATTTTTTAAATACTTGACAGTTGCTTTGTAAAATTCACAGTTCATCTGATGGCACATGTGACAGATAATTGACACTTCTCAATCAAATCAAGGGTTGACATATTTTTGAAACAGTTGAATTGACAGGTTTTTGTCAAATGGACAGTTTATAATGCAAATTTATCAAAGATCTAGTAGTAGTACTTTTTATATTGACAGTTGACAGATTGATCAAGGTCAAAGTTTTTAATTTATGTCGGATAATTTATATGAAGTTTGTAAAACATTTTGTCAAATATATGAGGTTTGTAAAACAGATGCTTTGTCATCAATTTACAAACGCATTTATAGTTATAGTTGTACATCTAATAATTAAAATTCATTAAATATTAGTAAAAATATAAAAAAATACTTTAAAAACGTACTTACAGCTCAAATATTGCACTTTTTTTTCTATATTTAACGCGGAAAAAAATTGCTTGTATTTCTTGAATCAATTCAACAAAAAAAAAACTTTTTGCTTAGAAAGATGCGTTTTTTGCTCATAAATGAATTAGAAAGCCTTTAACAGTTAAATATTGCATGAAGTTTATAAAGTCAATGAAAATGTAAAAAAAAATCAGAAAATGGTGGAAATTACAAAAACATTTAAATTTTTTAATTTGATAAATGAATTGAAGAAAGTTTTAAATAGTTTAATATTTAAAATTTAACTAAAACTACTTACATTGTTAAAAAAAGTTGTTTAGAAAAAGAATTAGCTTAATTAAAACGTAAGAAACAGCTCAGAAAGATGCGTTTATTTCCAAAGACATTGTGTTAGATTTGCTCGGGGTTAGTGCCCAGACGCAAACCAACTAAAACCCCCTCGTATGGGCATAACGGGATTACTTTTCAGTATTATTTTATTGCGTCTTATTGTTCTGCTCTTTTTATTGTGTCTCTTTATTTTTATATTTTCAGTTATTTCCGCGGGGTTTGTTTTATTTATATGCCTTCTTCTTTACTCCTTATGATGTGTGTTTTCACTTTGATTCACTTTTTATCATTTGCCTTATTATGTTTTCCAGGGTTGGAAAAAACAGTTGTTTTAAAAAATACAAAACATCTGTTTTTTTTTTAATTTTGTTTTGTTTAAAACAGTTAAGGGCGCAGTTTAAGGAGTGTCATAAAACTACGAGCAGAACTCACGCAATTAAATTTTTTTTTTTCAAAATATTTTACTCTTTTTTTGCATTCAGAATTATATTTTACCTGCTACTTCTACGTTTTCTTCCCTTTCTTCTGCTGCATACTACCATGGCCAGATCGTCGGCGTACTATTAGGATTGTATCTTTTATGGTTAGTACACAAACCCCAACATAGTGTAAGTTCTATAGTGTTGGTCTGATTACTGATCCCTGGGGGAGTAGCGGGTATTAGTTTCATCAAAAGATCTATAATTCCTTTCCAGCGTACCTAGTTGTGGGATTTCCGGATGTCTAGTGTTTTCTGTTTTTTTTTTGCTGTCTTTTTACCCTTTGTATGGGATTCACCGTGGACTTGCCATGTCTAAAGCCATACTGCTCATTTGATAACACTCTACATCTATCAATCTCGTCAAGTAGGCGAGTGTTTTTCCGGGGTCTCTCTGTTATTTGGTTTATTGATGACAATGAGTTTAGCCTTCTTTAACTTTTTGTGAAATATTCTTTTTTTGAAAATTAAGTTTACCACTCAGAGTTCTGCATTTCTAGATGATATGGTCTTTGCCACCTCCGGTGGTATACCGTCCGGCTTGGTGGCTTTGCCTTGTTTCTGTCTGATTCTTTTCTTACTTCTTCCGGGTGCTTGGTGATATTACTTAACTGATTAAGTAGATTTCTGTCTAGGTTGTTTGGTCGTGTTTTGGAAATAGCTCTTAATCTGCCTTCATTTGTTTTGCATCTGTTATTGTTGGAAACTCAGTTTTCTGGTCACTATTTTATAGGTCTTTGTTTACTTTTTTGCATAGTTTGTTTCAGGTCTTATTCTTTGGTGTCATTTTTAGAATTTATTTTGCTTTCTTTTAGTTTATGGTTATTTGCCGTTTTTGCGTTTTTTTATATATTTTTTTCTGTTGGTCTGGTTAGTGCTCTTCTAGTCATTTCACACTAATGCATTAGCTCTTTTATTTCGTTATTTTCTTGAATAACGTTTGCTGTTTGTGCTTTTTCTTCTAAGTGCAGCACTGCATGCCTTGTTGATTAAACTTATCAGGTCGTCTGTCTGATGTCTGTTGTCTATATGCGCCGTTTTTTTTTTACCATTGTCGTCAACTGGTCGATTTCCTTTATGTTGATGATGAAAGTGCTGCGTGTTTTATGTTTGACAACGGTGTGTGATGTGAATGTTTTTGTGGTCCTAAGGTTTTTTTTCTACCTTTTGTTTACTAAGAGTTTTACCATTTCCACATCGTTACGTCGTCAAGGTGAGAATATGATTCATTTTTCTTGAAAGTGGAGGTGTTTTGGTAGGACTTAGAATTGAAGTCCCCGTCAATGAGTGTCTGTTTGGTGTTTCTATTTTAGTTCTGCTAGATATTGCAGAAGCTGATTGGTTGTTATGTTAGGAGATATATAAAAGGTGTATAGAACTGCTACCTTTGTCTCGACCCAATCGAAAACGTTTTCGCGGCCACTTTTAGTTGGTTTGGTCGTGGTATATGGTATGTATATTGCTACATCTCTTGTTTGCTTTTGATATAAGGGCAATAGATGAGTTTACCCTTAAGCATGTGCAAGTTTATTGTCTTTTTATCCTTGTTTAGGCTGATAAGTATAAGGTATATTGGGCAGCTCATTGATTTGACTTAGTGCTCAGTTTTATTGCACGGGTAGCAGGCTCTTTTGTATTTGACTCGTTGCTGCTATGTCCGAATTTTCCGCAGTTGTGGCAGGCTTTCACAGACTCGTTTACCGTGCACCTGTCCGTTGAGTGTCTGACTGCAAGGCATATGTATATTGCACTTCTTTTACTCTACACCTGTTTCACCCATCTTTAATTCTACGATTAGTAGGTAGGAACCTAACCGCAGTCTGTTAGTGTAAAGTTAGTTAATTGATTCATTTATTTAACGTCGGGCCTATTACTGCTGCTGCCAATTACTGGCTAATCATCGACGCCAGAGGTTAAGACTACCACAATGTTACCGTAAATTTATGAATTCTAACCTAAATTATTTGGTTTTTTAACGTGCACGCAACATTTCTCTTCTTATCCGAAAGAAGGCACAACACATTTTTTTCTTAACCAAAAAAAGTGACTCTCCAATCCAGGGGATTTGAACTTCTGGTGTAGTAGTTGAGTACGCTAACCACTACGCCACCTTGGCGGTTGTTAATGTGAAGAAGGTATATTTTACTCCAATTTCATTTGATCTTTGAAGATCCTTCTTGTTTTTTCTTTCTTCTTTTTTATCCTTCTGAGTTCACGTTGCTTTTTATCTTTTTTTACAATTTTAGCATAGGTCTCCTATGCTGAAATGGTCTCGCCTTGATTAGGTTTTATTATGATTGTCTCTGTATCTGTTGCTTTGTGTCTCTTTACTGTTGTTATTGTAACAACCTAATTGTGAATTTGAATTTGCCGCCAAACATGGTATGGTGAGGATCATCCCCATTCCAAAGCGATTTACCTGCGGGGACGCTTGCAGGAATTTTGTCTGTTGAGTGTGTAACTTAAGAGAGAGCGCTTCGGCGAATATGTATCGAAGATTATAGTGAACCACATGTGTGGGATAATAAATGGTTAAAGAGTTTTCTTTATTTGCTCCTGTTAAAATAAATAAAGTGTTGTCTAGAAGAAAACCTACGGGCTATTGAACGTTGTTTGTTTGGTATTCCTCTAGTAGTTCCTTAACAAACTCCATTCGATGTTGTAGGTTTAGCTTTTATTGTTTGTATATCAAGTCTGTATACCGCTTCTTTGATTTCTTTTCTTGATTGTATGTGTTGTGTAACCAGATTTCTCAGTTTGTGCATTCTTTTAATTATTTCCATTGTTTTGTCATTATTTGGATGCTCATCTTCATTCTTATCTTCTGTATTTGTTTTATCATTGGTATCGTCTATGCGTTTTTTTTTGCTTTTCTGTTATCTTTTTCAGTTTCTTCCTGCTCTAGGTTGCCGATTGAGTTTTGAGTCTTGGCGGCACTTGTATTGGTCGCTACCGAGTCTTCTTCCTGGAACGAGCTGAAACCCTGATGTTTTTGTAAGTTTTCTTTTGTTGATAATCAAATAATTGCTTTCTCCAGAATCTATGTAGCGGACTGTAGTAGCGGTGGAGTATTCCTCCTTTCTTTCTTTTTGACTTTTTCATAATAATCATAGTGGGTAAGGTGGGTAGTTTCGTATGTTTTGCGTTGCCAGGTATTTTTGTGATTATTTATACCTGGAGGTTGTCTCAGAGACTTGCTTTGGTTCACGGTGACCCCTGCCACCTAACGGTTGGAAGCATGCCTCTATTCACTACCTTGGGGACGCGCTTCTTAGGATTTTGGCTTCTCTCCATTTACAACTTGAATATTACACATTATGACCATTCACACGGACACTTTTTCTGACAGTTTTAGAGCGTACTCGCCAAACACGTAAGAAAAAAATGTGTGTGTAAATGCGCTAACACGTAACGCGCTCAGTGCCTGATTTTCCTACGCGCTTGACATGGCATGTTCAAACTAGCATAGCATTCACACGATGGCTACAATCCAACGCTCCTGTTGCCTCAGTATTGATGTTGTTGTCACTTATTTGGTTTATATTATTAATAGTGCGTTCCGTATATCAACCGAAGCGACCGAAATCCCGGTTATCCTGAAACAGGTTTATATACGGAACGCGGTTACCTGAAAAAGGTCGCAGGGGTTGCGACCGCACTCACCATGAACAAACGTCGGTGAATTTCTATAAATCGTTGTTATTCATGGCGGTAAATTTGAAATGCAATCAAAAGTGAACAAAAGCTTCAAATGTTGCCCGTGTATTTTATTAAATTATTAATTATAGGTTATAATGTATATGTATGTTCCTGTCAATGCTAAAACGGCCAAAGGCATGAGTGCAACAAAGCAAACATTATATTATTGTGTATAGTTGCCTGTTATACCTGCCAACCTCTACTAGGATTACTGTATTAGCAAGTAGATAAATACATACAATCATCTAAGAGAAAGCACTGAAATTTAAAAAAAATATAACACTAATGCTAATAATAAATAAATTCATGTAGTTTGAACCTATAATATTTCAGTTTTGTATTTTGACGTTTCTATAACCGCTGCCGTTTCATAAATCAACCAAAATTTTCAGCGACCGATCTTAGCCGTAACCTAACCGCCGGTTACTTCGGTTGATATACGGAACGCACTATAAATCAATATCGCTTAACTGGGCTACAGATAATTTAGAAAAATTTATTGAATTTCCATGTTTATCGAACATTAAAATATAAAAGCAAAGAATTTGTTTAAAAAAATACAAAGAATCGTTTCGAACGGAACTGAAAACAAAAATGATACAAACAAAAAGAAGTGGGTGTAGGGAAGTATACAAACCAAATCTTTGGTATTTTGAATTAATTTGATTCACCAAAGAGCAGGAAGAACCAACAGAAAGCCCGGCACAAAATAAAACTTTCCGTCGAGTTACATTTCCAAGCGATACGCTAAAACCACCCGGTATGTCGGGGTGCCAACAGTTTTTGATCAAATTAGCAGTTAACATGGGCATTTTAAAATAGTTGAATTGACAGTTTATATGATTTATGAAACAGTTGAGTTAAATTTTAACAATTTATCCGTTAAGTTTGTGATACAGTTGACATTTGCTTTTTAGAATTAATGGCTGCGTTCAGAACGACTCATCACTTGCAAGCGCTGAGTCATCAATCGGATATAAGGGATATTTTTTTATTTTTTTTTTTAAATATATTTTCCGATTAAACGCTGGCGTCTAATGAGTTGCTTTGTCAGCAAAGAAGCGTACATAAATGTATAATAAGTAATTTGACAAACGCTGCCAGCAAACAATGACTCAGTTTGCCTGATTGGCAGCCAATGGTTTTGTAAAATTGTTGACATTTGCTTTGTCTAATTGACAGCTGACAGTTCGTATGACTAGTTTGTCGAGAATAAAGTTGACATATCATATATCTGATAGTTAAAATTTATAGAGATATCAAACAAAAATAATGCTTAAAACTTATTCATAGTACCTGAGTTACAGGAATGAAAATGTTTTTGTTTTGTCATAGTTAAACAAGTAAATAAAATAACCTTTTTGCCCTGCATTCACAGCACTCTCCTTGTGGTGGGCCCTGATATGATTTTTATTCTCCAATAGAAGTCTAATTGTAAACAAATGTTTGGAAATGAGTTATTAAATGTGACTCATGAAATTGACAGTGTGAAAATTTCATGTTTATGAAATACATAAAAACCATTTGGAGTTTTCAGCATTATTATTATGATTATCAAAAACATATTTGAACTTTGTTTAGATACTTTAGTTCTGCGCAACTTTTATAACTTTGAGGTATTTGAAGAAAATGGCTTTAAAATCATATGTATTGCTCTTTTGGCAATTGCTAAATTGTCCACAACTTTTCTGCTTACTTTTACAAGTTTTGAAATTGTTGAATTTTTTTGAAATTATATGAAATTTTAAACAAGATTTATGAAGTGATGAAATGGTTGGTAGTGTTGGAACAATTTTTTTATCACATATTTGACAGTTAATTTGTAAACCAACAAGTTGTGCTTTATGGTAGTATTTTTTTCTAATATCTGTGATAATACAGTCTTGTACACATTCTTACGTTTAACTAACGGGTGATTGTGGACTGATATGGAATGTGTACAAGTAGTTTATATACAAATAAATACTATAGACTGTCACTTCGGATTCGGTATTTAGATTGTCCAAAAATATTGATCACACATTCAGCCATAAGATAAAGATTAAACTTGTACTCACCACACCTTTATGTTACAAACATAGCGGACTAGTGTCAACATGCACATAGCAAAAGTTATATATCTTCACTACGAGACGGAGGACAAAGAAGTAATTGATATCTGACAAATGCAGAACGACGATGAGCTTTTCAAGTTTAATATACATGCAAGAAAGCTATGAAGAAATATACAGTGACCAACTCAAGAACGATTGCACGTTATTTAACTAAGCAACGACTTATAATATATACAAAGAATAGCCACTTTTCGATTATAATACACAACTCAGCAGTCTCGACATCTAACAAATGGTTGCTACTTTTGTGTTTCACCTTGGTAGCAATTCTTTGTCGACCAATTAACAGACTTACTTTACGTACTTCCAGCTTGTGAGTTACTCTTATTAATGTTACAGTTTAACTTTAAATTTATTGTTAATAATTATAATTTAATAATATTTTTTTATTTTTCAAAATACATAGGTTATATATAATAGAAAATGTGTTACAATACAATAGATATATTCTTGTAGATGTGATGCTGCATACTCTGATCACTTTGTTATTAGTGTATTATATTCTAATTTGTTGAAATAATTTAAGTGCAAACATTTAGAGTATTCAGAGATTGAAAAAAAGCATTAAGTTAAATTGGTCCAAAGACACAACGAACTGTTGTTCCGAAATAAAAACAAGCGATTGTTTAAGACAAGCAATTCTAATTAGTTAAATTATAGCAAACGGCCTGTTCTCCATCCCATAGAGTTTGAAAACTAACTACAGAATGTTTACAAAAGTACACTGCATTTTCAGAAAGACGAAAAGTTTAGCTACACAGCACCAACTTAAATTCTTCTGCAAAATATTTTAATTATGTTGTTAATTGTTAATTATCATTAAGATTCTAGATAAAAGCTTCTTAACAAAGCATGTTTTTATTTTGCACATCTTTAATGCGTAATATAATTATATTATGTTTTCAGGCCACATAGAAAGCTTCTCATTACCTTTAAGTCCCGCAGAAAGTGACAAATCAACAGATAAGAAAAGCGATTTGGAAACGCCAGTATCCAATAACAAAAAATCTAAAAATAGTAAGCATCAACGATATTCTAGCGATGATTTATATAAACCAAGGCCAACTTTTAAAAGATCCGCGACACGAAGAGGTGCCAACGTAGATTGACATTAAATTTTGATTAATTCCTTACTAAAAAAGCAATTGACTTCCATATCCTTTTTTTGGTCATTTTTACTTTATACACAAAGTATGCAATCCTTATTGATTGATGATTTCTTTATATTTTAATTATTTCACGTTAATACTCCTTCCTTTAACCATAATTTGAATAAGTGAGATTTATTTTTTCCCACATATTATATTTTATAGAATATAGATATTTTCAATTCGTTTTTTTTTTTTATACAATCAAAAATATTTTATTAATTAATGTGTTTTTCTATTTTTATTAAAATACGTTCCTATATACAATTTATTCTTATTTATTAAGTGCTTATGTGCGGATTGCGTTTTTTATCGTTTGGCCTTAATGGCGAAAACACTAATGACACTGAAAATGATTATCCAAAGTCCAGTGACACCAAGTCCATGAAGAACTTCAGTATGTTGAATGGTATGACCCTTTTTGATTACATTTCGTAAAGCCAAAATTGGGATTGTGAAAGGTAAGCATTGGGAAACCCAGCGAAGTATAGTTGGCTGTGCTTCTAATGGCCATATCATTCCTGAAAGAAGAAATAATTTAAAATATGTAATTGTATTATTTGATTTCTATTTACCGCAAAGTATGATCATGGGGTAGAATAATCCTGTTGATGCAATATTTGCAGCACTGTGGGTATCGCTAATGACGGAAATCCAAAAACCTGAAAATGAAGAAAAAATTGGTATGAAATTGTTGAAGTAGTGTATAAGGAATGAATGTTATTTTTCAAAACATGGAGTTTTCAATATCTAGTTTTCTACATAATTTTGTTCCAACCAAGTAATAAAACTTATTACTATACTTCAAATCCTTAAAAATGGCGATATTGCCATAATTACCAATAGCATAAACCATAGAAGATGCTCACAAGCTTCCATGGTGCCTGCCAAGAATTAAATAAACTTTTCGGACAAACTTTGTTTTGACAGAGAATAACGTGGTGGACAATGCGCTTATTGAACAAGTTCCAGCATATACATATCTAGGCCATGAGCTCAAAATTACTAGAGACGACCAAACATGCGAGCTACGTAGAAGGATCGGCTTGACGTGGGCTGCATTTTGGAACTGACATATTTTTAGATGAGACATAGCAGTGCGCCTTCCTTAAACGTAAGGTCTACCAGTGCTGAGCTACGTAGCCGAGACTTTTACGCTAACTAAGAAAACCGCTGAAAAAAGAGGATAAACTGGATGAAAGCTATGCAAAACCGATAATATTTTTTTGTATACTTCTACATCGGAGAAATACTATGCCAGATATGACTTCTTGTCAAATTACTTAATTTCATTGACATCTTTTTTTAAATTTAATGGTCTGAATTGATACTCTTAGAGATAGGCCCAATACAGATTGTTTCATTAATTGCTGAGTTTTACTTCTTCTGATTACCGAGTTGTGCCAGTATTGGCGTTGGCGTCTTTCGTATGGTTGCGATGATAGATAGCTCTACCGTTGAGTTGGGGAAATATTAGAAAGAGGCTCGACGCTAATATATTTTAACGTACTCTTGTATGCTAAACATTAGTGTGGCATAAGGTCCCACATTTCAAATAATCTCTGAAGGGGTGTCTGGTCAGACAGAGCGACGTGGTAAGTCTCATTAGGTGAACGATAAGGTTTCATTAGTCAGTATGCCGTGGTCGGGTGAAAAACGATGTTTCATCGTGGAGCACGCTGAGTCTGGAATGAAATTGTAAAGAAATTAAGCTCGACTGATGAAAGGCTGCAGGCGATGAGTACATCTGAAGCCGATAAAGATTTGAACATTCTCGCGGATAAGGACTGTTATTACGTGAACCTCATTTGCTACTGAACAAGCCCTGAAGCAGCACAAACGATGTCTCCATTGTCGGTGACTACCCTCTGCCGAAACCGACCCCTCTGACAATGACATAGAAGAAGTCCGAAATAAGTTCCAGCACTGTCCCCGCTCTTTTGCGTCTTTGCAAGGATGTTGACAGCACTCATGCGTAGAACACGCCCTTGACACCCGCTGGAGGTTCACATGATGACTACTGAAACCTCATCTCATACAGGTTATATCCTTCCGGATTGTGTGTAACAATAACAAAATTTTGCACTCTGACCTTAAATACATCTTTATAAGATTGTAATTGCTCAAGAACTGAGTCTAGCAGATTGGGTTAGACGTAGAAATAGTTGTTGTAATGCGATCCTTATAGCTGTACTTCTCAACGTATTGTGCAGACCAGCGACGAAGCACATTTCCATCTTTCCACTACAGTAAACAAGCAGAGTTTTTAATACTGGGCTGCTTATAACCCTGAAAACTCCACTAACGACCTCTTAACAGCTGAAAAGTTACCGTTTGGTGTTTTTTGTGAGTATTGTGGGGCCTTGGTCGGGAAAGCAATGCGGCTTTGTTGTTGAACCATTTGGAAATGGATCAGTAATGTAAGGCATACGGGATCTACACTTCGTAATAAACCAGTTGGGCGACTTAAGAGTGTGAGAATACCGAAAATTTGCGCGGAAACATGTCGCTGCCCATGTGTAGACTAACGACAAAGCACAATTTTATTTTTCTGGGAAATTGAACCTATAAAACTTTTGATACTGGGCAACTGATACCCCTCGGGAAATTCACCAAAGGCCACTTCACAGCGCTAAAGTGACAGTTTGGTGCGCTGTGTCCTCTATAGGCATTATTGGGCCTTATTTTTTTTTAAGAAGAAGGATCAACAGTGACAGTAAATTCTGTTCGCTATTCGATTTTTTTACGGTTTTTAATGGAAAAACATGATATAGAAGGCTTCTGGGTTCAGCAAGATGGAGCCACGGCCCATACTGCACGCAATCTTCTGCAGAAGCCTGATCTCGTTGTGAGGAAATATTTCATGACCCCCTAAATACCCGGATTTTACTCCCTACGGTTTTTTTTCCTATGGGGATACCTCAAAGGTTTGCAAATTCCATCTTGAACCCTGGAAGCTTTGAAGGATGCAGTTGAGGACGCAATTGCCGGAATCTCTCAAGATATTCTGGTGAGAATGGCCGAAAACTTCGTAGAACGCCTCAACATGTGTGTCTCTCGCCAAGGCCATCACTTGGACGACATAATTTTCAAAACATAACGAAAAAAATGTATGTACTTTTAGAAAATAAAAAACTTTTTTATCTTTTACCGTTTACTCACAATTCACCCGACACTGACGGTTACTCTGCCCAGCCTGTACATATAAAACCCAACTATGTTGCTATGAACTAACGAAGTTTGAATTGATTTTGAAGCAAAGTTTACAAATGGAATTTTATAATTAAACGTTTGTACAACTACTTTAGGTTCTAAGAAGGCACTCAAAAGAATGTCTCGCGTCCTCCACGACTACATACGGCAGATAGACCTACAAAGCCGACTGCGAGTTACACAAAAAATTGCTCTTACCAATGGTGACCAAATACACTGAACGCGAAGGAGTAGGTTTCTGAAAAAGCAGATTGTTGTCGACGGTAGTTGTAGTGAGCTACAACAACTCTTGTTCTTGTCATTCTAGTAAAATTGTTCACACAATGCAATCACGGTAGGTGTCTTGAATGAAATATTCAAAGCAATCTTTTTAGATCAATATGAAATCAAAAAGAAAGGTAAGGTTTGACATCTTTCAGTACATTATAGCAAAGTTTTCTAATTCCTTAAAGAAAATTGTTTTTACTTAGGAACGAATTGAATATCGTTTGAATACAATAAGCACATAAAATGATCTTTGAAAAAATTAATTTGAATACTTCTTCGATAGAACACTATAACAATTTTAGTAGATTTCTTTAGATGGCGGCACAAATTATCATTTTTTTAAAACCAAAATAAGATTCTAAAACGTTTTGTATCTAAAAGCATATTCAGGCAGTGGCGTAGCTAGGATTTTTGGGCTCCACCGCAAAATATTGAGAAAAGGCCTCTTAGACGGTTTTGAAAAATGTATATTTGTAGCCCACAGGTTTTGAAATAAACGTGAGGGATGGTTGTGAGCCCTTCCGCATTGCAGACCCTTACTTACCGGTAGCTTCGCCACTGATACTCGGCTATGTAAGCGCTCGTGTTAATGACTGTCCATATAGCAATGCAAATACATACAAACACTCATTTGATAACAAGAAAAACCTGTCAAGGCATAATTGGTGTGAAAATTTCTATAAATAAATGTAGCGTTTAGACAAATTATGGTCTTGCCTGGATACAGTTATATCACAAGAGCATAATTACTTTTGGAATTAAAATTGTCAAATTCAAATGCAATTAATATTCACTAACCACATGATTTTTATAATGATAATGTCTAAAAAGTTACTTTGTTACTTACCAAAGACCATTCCAACTAATCCTTGTAGTAATACGTATAAAAAGATAACCGAAATTTTTCCAACATAATCTATTCCAAATATGAAGAAAGTCAAAATTACGGTTTCCAATGCTTGAATAAAGACAAGGCAGAGTTGTGTCATGAAATGTGTAAGTACAATTTCCAAAGATGAAACTCCAGCTACAATTGAGCGATCCCAAACACCTTCTAGACGATCGGTAATGATGACGGTTGATGTTAAAGTTGTTCCAAGGAAAAACATAACTCTGAAATAAAAAAAATAGTTTAGTTTAATTAAAATGTACAAGGTGCATATGTCACATAGCATTTAACTGGGAGAGTGAGGAATTTGCCAAAAGGCCAATTTTAAGTTGATACTTAGCATTGCGTAAACTGTTGAGAATTGTTTCCAAGTGAGGTAGAGGATAAGCAAATTGTTTAGTAACGGAGCTAAGCTTTTGTATGTCGAAACAAAATTGATAATCTCCGTTGCGTTTTTTGAACGGGTGAGAACACTGTGCTAGATGATGGCTTAATCACTCTAAATTCTATCATATTGTCTAGCTCTTTGTATATACGCCGATAAAGGTCGTGTGCGCTGTTTAATTGGTCATTTATCATTCTTAGCCGGCATTTTGTTTTACCTCAAGTCCGTTTAGGGCTTTTAAAGTTATGCGTTCAATATACATTACAAGCACCATATTTGTTTGCTTGATTGTCAAAAAATGATGGCAAAGGAAGGTTTGTCGAGGTTAGAGTAGCGAAGAAAATCTTTCGATGTCCAAAAGTGCAGTATAGAGATCGTGGATCTTGTTTTTCTAGATCATCTGCTGTTGCAGTTAATTTTCATATTAAGATGCTGGTGTGTAGCCAGTTAAATATTCGTTTGTAGTCAACGACCGAAGACAAAGACAGGCTACAGCAACAGCGCTTCCGTTGGCGAGCACAACGACAAGCGCTAGGTTGTAGTCATTTTTTATTTGTTTTGGAATTATTTCTGACGCTAGCTATGAACAAATAGCTTTATAAAACTAACAATTTGTGAGCAGTTGGGGAGCGTGCCGCAGTAGTCCAAGCGTCCGATTGCTGCACCGGATACCATTTTATACGCTCTCCCACTCCCCAACCATCGTTGTCAGCCTGGAGCTTTACTAAAATTGTTTTCTGGTGCTGAGTAGATTAATAACCTCTCCAGTGGTTTGGAAACTACTCAAAACTGTAGGCCCACCCGTGCGTTGGCTACTAAAGACAATTTAATTGTGGAGATACGTTCCGATTCGTATCGTCATCTAGCATATTTGCGGTTTTAAATGTCTAGAATAGAGTAAACAAAACGTTTTTTGACCAGACATACCTTTTTTCAGTAACATATATTTTTAAAGTTAGAATACTCTTTACTCTTTTTAATTCAAAATAATGAAAAACATACATTTTTTTATACTTAAATTCGTCATTTTGACAATACCAATAAGTGGAATTATATGGAAAATTATATTAAATCATTTTGTATGAAGAAAAAAAAAGTAGTGTACTTGACGAAGTTTTGAAAAAATTAAATTTGAAACGGTTTTAGTCCCCATAAGGAAAAGGTAGTACTTCCTTGCACCTATTCTCCTTTGACGATCGTATCCATGCCGTGGTTATGGAGCTTGCTTGTTCCAATGAACTCTCATAGCGTAACCGGTGGTTCTGGTCGGGAGGAAAGCCTCTTCGGTATATTGGTTTATTTGAAAGAGCAAACATTCCCATTATTTATGGAACACGATTTCATTCATGTGGCTACCTCGGCTGGCTTCGCAGTAGCGCATCCTGTTAACCCAGTTTTCCAAAACCTTGGTTTCTGGCTCTATCTCACGAATGGTTTGCTCGATATTTGCTTTAAGGGCCTGAATCGTTAATGAATTGTTCGCATAACATCGGTCCTTCACGGCACCCCACAAAAAAGTCTAACGGCGTCAAATCGCAGCTCCGAGGTGGCCAATTGACATCGTCGAGACGGCTAATAACATGATTACCAAACTTGGCGCGCAAAAGATCGACTGTGGCATGAGCTGTGTGGCATGGCGCGCCATCTTGCTGAAACCAAAGATCGTCCAAGTCCATGTCTTCAATTTCCAGCCACAAAAAAATCGCTCACCGTTGACCAAAATGGCGTTTCCAGCAGCATTTTTAAAGAAAAATGGGCCAATAATGCAACCGTTCCAAAATCCGCACCAAACTGTCACTCTCTGAGGATGCATTGTCTTCTTGACAATCACGTGCTGGTTTTCCGATCCCCAGATGCTACATTTTGCTTGTTAACATAGCCGCCGAGATGAAAATGTGCTTTGTCAGAAAAGATGTTTATTTCGAGCAAAATTGTTGTCCATTTCGAGCTGCTCTAAGGCCCAAACTGAGAAGCGATAACAAACCGGATGGTAGTGTGTCTTCAATTGCTGAGTCAATTGGACCTTATAAGCCAATAATGCGAAGTCTTTGTGCAAAATTCGCATCAGGCTGGTGCTTGAAATGTTGAGTTGTTGAGATCCATGGCGAGTCGATGTTCCAGGACTGAGTAACACAGTCTCGGCTATGGCAGCCACATTCTCGTCAGTGCGCACCGTACGACGGCGGGGACCGAGTGTATTAGCCACTAGCATTCCAGTCGCACGAACTTTTTGCACAAGCTTGCGTACAGCACGCGCGGCGGACGCCTCATTTCGGCCAAAACTTCTTTTCACACAACATTGACTTTGGAAATAAGTTTGCAATATTTCCCAACGTTGTTCAAGCGTAAAGCGATTCATTCCGTTTCGCTGAGATATGATACTGATTTTCTGTCAAGATTTTCTACGGGAAAAACCTGTCACTGTCAAAATAACAAATTAAAAAAATACCACTAGGTAGACCACCCTTTAGTCGCGTTGAGAGTCTGTGGAGGGTATACCCTCGTGTTTGTACCGTACCTGAAACTTTAGCCCGGATTGTTTTTAAACGGGTGGTTGAGATTAACCAACTTTGATCAATCGGCTACGACGCCCAGTCAAATGGCTGTCAGGGTGAGCCATTGGTAGTGGCGGGTGCGCAACAAATTGCACTTAATGCTTTTTGTATGGAGTACCCATTTGAGTACAATCCACTTCCGGGGACTATACTATATTGGTTTGGTCGATTTTTGACTTCCCTACTGTTGCGTGCTTTATGGAGGGTGGGGGGGGGGGGGGGGGGGTGAGACACTAGAAAAGTGAAAATGATTCTCATAAACATAAAAGATGAAAACTTACAAAAAACCACTCTACCAAGTGCGTTTTTGGACATCTCCTAAAAAATAGCGACGGGCGCGTTCAAAACGGACACCCCAATCGAAACATCTGCCGCTTCAAGAAGCAACTCTGCGGTGCCTAAGTCAAAAGACAGAAGGCGCGTTTGGCTGCAGCGAAGCAGGCAATCTCCTTCCAGGCCAGACGGACACCTCTCATGCTGTGACTAGTTTTAGCGATTATTTTTAGCTTGAAAACTAATAAAATCGGATTTAAAAGCAACCTTAAAAGAAAATATTTTAGAAGCAATTTTATTTTTGCGAACAAACAGTTTTTAAATTTAAATGTTTTATTTATTTTATTTTTTGTAAAAATTACCTTATTAAAAGCATTATTAATATGTATAATTTTTTGTATACAATTTCTTAGTTTTTGTATTATTAAGAAGTCGGAGTCGGATTAGTTACAGTCGACTCCGACTCCTACTCCTCAAATATTAGCAGACTCCACGACTCCAGACTCCAACTCCGACTCCACACCACTGCTGTTAACCCTTTACAGAAGAAGCCCCAACCAAGCCAAAAGCTTTCTCAGGAAAATTCCAACTTTCCGGGCAAAAAAACCTTTTTAAAAAGGGAAGAGCAAATGAAAAGCATTCGCTCATACACTTTCGAGCCCTCACCTTCCAACCGAGGAAGAAGCCAAAGAAGTTTGAGCCAAGCCTAAAAATTACGCCTCTTTTAACAAAATAAGTCAGCTACAAAGGGGCTGTACTCAAACACCTACAAGTAGCTGTCACCAGCCTGCCCCTTCCCTTTGGCAAATTCACTAAGGTACAAGCAGAGTTAATCAAAGCACCCCTAACTCGAGAGCTGTCCACTCCCAAGGAAACACCTCCTACCTTTGGAGGGTGGTCAGAAACAGGATAGATCCTTAAGATTAGCTGTGATGATGACACATCCTTAGGGTGGCTAAAGAAAACAATCTCCAGCATGGAACCACTTTGGCTGGAGTTAAAAGTTAGCGTCGTGAAGACCGATCACCTCCCCAGGCAGACAAAAACCACTCTCTAGCTTTCGGGACTTCCGGATGTCATTGAATCGGTCTTGCAGAACCAGACGGATGTCATTGAACCGGTCTTGTTGGAGTGTCTTTTTCAGATGTTGCTGTTCTATATAAGGTAGAACATAAATATCTTATATTCTTTTTTACTTATAAAAATCTGGTCACCCTGCTTTTGGTAGAGTAGTGTACTTCAAGTAAGCGGGGTCAAGGAATCTGCATTGCAGACTTTTCCTTACAGGTAACTTCTATACTTACGTTAATAAAACTCCAGGAACCATAAAAACTGTGTAGGTTTCATCTTCTGTACCAAATTCATACGTGAATCTCAATGGAACTTCGCCAAGTCTAGGAGATATTTTGCAATCTGTGATGGCTTGCTTTTGAAAATCGATGTATTTTCTCAACAATTTTACTTTGACTGATGCTCCAATTTGACGATCTGTAAACATGTTTAAAATAAGTTTTAGATGTAAACAAAGTACTTTTGAGTTATTTGAAAAGTTAGAAAATTAATTTTAAACATTGTTTGGTGTCAAATAAATTGTATCGTAAATACTTACTTGACATATCTAGCCAGACTTTAATCTGACTGTTCTCCAAAGATTCATTACTCATATGTCTATTATCATTGAATCTTTCTTCAAATGATCCACTGAAATTATTCGACATGTACATAACACCAACTATTCGTCCATGCTTTATATCATCAGTTGCTACTTCCAAATCATCATAATAAATCTACAAAAAATAAAAATTAATCATCCGCTTAAATAACAAATTATGTAGTTTTTACCAAGTCAAGCATGGGATCTTTAACCTCATCCAAAAATCTGCATCCCAAATCATTGAAATGACAACTGCTGTAGGAGTAAGGAATAACGGTATCCATTATAGTATAGTTTTTGCAATGGTTTATCATAGTTTCATCGTTAATAACGCCTATGGGAATATTTTTAATATCTCCACCAACGGCCAAAAGGAATGAAAGCATTTCTATTATTGGGAATATGAATGTAAATGCCAATCCACTGAAAATTTAATTTGTTAAAATATGCTTGAATTTGTTGAGATATATTACTAACCCTGGATTTCTGAAGAACTGCATCAAATTTTTAGACATTAGAGATTTCATTCGCCTGGAATTTAAACTGAATGCGCCTGTTGTAGTTTTTATTTTTTTATCATCTCCTGTTAAAAACTGCAGAAAAAATATTGATCGTTATCAACAAAAATTAGTAACGGTTATATTTGTAAGAGGATTATAGATGTTTTACATTTTACTTACTTCTTTGGATAGATGGTGTCTGCCAGTGATGCTCATTTCTGAATTTGTTCTTGAAACCATGGTGTTATTCTGATCGTCTGCTACGGCCTGTTCTATATCTTGTAATCTTCCTTGCTCTTGTTGTCTGCTAAGGATTAAAAATACTTCTTCTAATGTGTCTGTTCCAAATAGTGATAAAAGTCGTTCTGGAGATTCTTCAGCTAACAATCTACCTTCCCGCATTAGACCAATCTGTAATTAAAATTTCAATCAATATTTATTAATATCTTGTTATTAAATTTCAAGAGCATTAGAAAACTAATTTAATATGATTCAAAATATAAATGCGTAATACTTCAGTGGCTTTATTCTGTAAATAATAAATATTTTGAACGTAACACTTTTGTAGTGTCTGGAAGTTATAAAACTGAGATATGACTCGCCTAGGGTGAGAGATTTAATTGGCGGAGATTTTGTTGAGCGCCACTTTTATTAGCATTGGGGTATGCAGTCTTTAGATTAGAAGAGAAATATAATATATACCTAAGTAACGTTATTTATTTAGTCAAATTTGATAATATTATTACCAATAACAAACAAATATTAAATTAAGAGCAAGTGAAATTTAATTACGCCGCGAGAAAACACTTAATAACCTGTAATCACGCATAACTGCATATATGATTATAATTAGTTAAAAACTATAATGAAGGCCAGAGGCTTTAATAGATTTGCCAAAAATATTAGCTTAATAATATTGCCCTAGAGCAGATTGGTTTGATAGTATGTTAATTTCATAATTTCACAAGAGTCATACCGCGTCCTACGATTTGTTTAGCCAGAGGCGGAGCTTTGAGGTATCACTAGAACCATTTTCCCAACATCTACTGTTTGACTGTTTGATTACTATTTTTTAGGATCATCATAAAAGTAATACAATATTATGCCTACAGCAGGGCCAAAGAATACTTTCTTGTTCCGTTAACTCACAATTCCTACTAACGAATGACAGTTTTAATAAAAACTGAAATACTACTTTTTTGGAACGACATACAGATTCACTACTTCTGACGCTCATCATTGTAATTCCACCAGTTGGAGTAGCTGTCAGAGACGATCTCCGAGTGAATTATTTTGGTTTGGTTCTACAAGACACATCACATTACTTGTCTTGTAGTCCTGGTTTTTGACAAGAAACTTATCTCATCTCATAAGCTTCTTGAAGAACTGGTTTTCTGGAATTGTTGTTGCCTAAAAGTTCAGTTGTGGACTATCAAACTTTGTTATTTTTACAGCCGTCAAGCTTGTATGACCAAATACAAAGCAAAAAAACCCTCTTGACAAAAGATTGTAAATTTATTGTGCAGATTTTTATTCTTTCTAAGTAGTACAGCGTAATTTAATTTCTAACAAATTGACTGCAAATGCACTGTAATCTCTCAGGTTTCAATCAAACCTCCGAATGTTTGATGGATGACCAAACATTGAGGGTCTGCTTAATTTATAGTAAAGCTAGATAATACTTTCTGTGTGGAACAAGAATTTATTTTTACAGATCAAGTATTTTAAAACCATGTTTCTGGTTGATTGCGTCATTGATGTTGAGGTTGTCACTGTGCTGCGGAGAACCACCACTGCGCTTGTAATGTATATACTTAAGCGGTAAAACTAACAAATCTGTCCGAAATGTTTTCATTTGTTGGTTAGGGTGTGTCTACATAAACTGTTTTATACTATAGCAAATGCATTGCTGCGCTAGAGTCAAATAGGCGAGCCCCCAGCAAACGACCAATTGCATGCAGGGATGAATGTGCTCACGCGCTGTGGTTTTGAATAGATTTTAGTATTTTATATCCAGAGACGCGTTTATAGTGGCAGGTTTGGGATTTTAAAGAATTTGTTACGTAGCCTTTACCCCGTATTTTGTTCTGTACGTCCTATTTCCACAACAGAACTAAAGGAGCGTCAAAAATGATTTGATTGTTGGGTCTATGTTGTATCTGATAAAAAAATTGTCCGTCATTATTTGGGTTTGTACCAATACGAGTCAAGATAATTTTTTAGTTCCCATGTTTTGTTATATACGTTTGGAAAACCAAGGTAAAATACCTAACCTAACCTAACCAAACCTAAGAATGTGCCATTAAACTTACTTTTACTAAACATGTTAAAAAGACTTTAGAGAATACCAAAAAGACGGTATCGGCCCTACCTAGGTTAATGCCAAACGTAGAAATAGCAAAGAGAAGCATTCATGCAAGTGTGATCCCAGTCTCAATTGCTGTTTACTGCAAACCGTAACTAAAAACAAGAATCATAGGTTGATATTGGCAGAAGCTGTAGACATTATTGTTGAAATTCCGCCTAGTAAATGAATGAACGGAGTTTTACAGAAAAGCACAGAAGAAAACTGTCAAGATAATTCAAATGATTATATGGCAAGATCAACGGAACGTATCAACAATGGACGTGGCTTGATGTACTCTATAGAGAAGTTGACTTTTTACCACCCAACTAAGCTAAGCAAAACAAATTATTCGAACCCAGAATAGCGGAAACTAATAAATGCAGGCGACCGTAGCACAATGGTCTATTGCCCGGGCTCGATTCCCGGCAGCGGCAATATCTAATTTGTCAAATATATTTTAATGCAGTCGTCTCCTTCGCAAGGCAATGGCAAACCAGCAAAGTATTTTCTTAGTAAACCCCTCTAGTGGTGTGGTTCGGATTCGACGTTAAACTGTAGGTCCCGTATGTTTGAGTAGAACTATTATCGCACACTACAAACATACAAGATTGGTGCCGACGTTCATAGCAAGTATGGCACTATAAGAAGAAATTAATGCACTTACTTAAAGAAAATAAACGTATGTCGAGCATACTCTATGTATTCCAGATGGAACGACGCTAGTACAATATATAATAATGCAAAGTTTAGTAGAATCAGGGTACAACTAGAGACAATCCTATGCAACAATACAAAAATCATAAATACAATACATTTACTCTGAAAAAAAAATGTAAAAGTGAATACCAGAGTAAAGTGAGTGAAGGGGGAGAGATTTTATTTAGTAAGGAAGCAACATGCTCTGACAATACCAGGGATGCTAGAAATTTTTTTAAAATTTCATTTTCTCTACAAAAGTACAAGGCTATTATCGGATTTAAAAACTCCAATCTCTTTTTATAGTCCAATCCATTGGTAAATCTTAAAAAATATCTATGTTAGTATTTACTTATCTAGGTATATGGGGACCTATTAAAGTTTTAAAAAAAGTTATTATATGTAGTTTTTGCTTATTTCAATTTTTTTAAATTAGAAAACCTGATCATCCAAGTAAAGAATTCAACCCCAAAACGTTGTACGTTAATCAGTACACTACCCAAAAAGTTATTTTTATTTGAACGGACGATGCATTAGTTGTTGTTGTAGTAGTTGTCAATTAACAATATATTTAAGCAAACGTCAATAAAATATGTGTAGAAGCACAGTGCTGCACATAATCTGTACGTTTTTACGGTATATGAAATGGTCATTGCGTAAAATTTGATGAATACTAATTGAGCTGAGCAAGTCAAGACAATCAATAACTTTACAAAACATTTTAAAAACTGGTGTTACGTCAACATTAATTATGTTAAAGCTAGTGCTCTGCAAGAAGTTCCACAAATACCATGCTATTTTTAGTTTATGAAAATATTTTTTAACCATTTAAAAATTTAAAAAATTTGTGAAACTTGTAGAAGATACAACAAAAATAAAGATTTAAATAGATAGTTCATACTGAAAATCGCTCTATAAAGCGCAACGCTACAACAAACATTGTTGTTTTCATTACTGCTCAAGCAAAGTGCAAAGTTATTAACCAGCTTTTATTACCAAGGCATTTGTTATGGAAATATTAATAAGTTAAGAAAGGCAACTGCAGCCAACGGTTCGGTTTCTTAAACGCACCAAATATTTGACAAAGCAACTTTGCTTCAACGATTATTTTTTTCCTAGACTCATAAGAAAGAATGAATCTGATTATTTAAATCTATCAAGAGAAATTATAGATCAGAATAAAAGATTGTAACCACAAAAAAAAATCATATGTATACACTAAGTACAAAATTAACGGGTTAATAAAATTTATTAACTTATATGATAGATTTTTGAATTTTTTTAGTTAACGAAGCAAAATTTTAGTGCAAAGAGTATCCTTCTCCTTCTTCTTGTGGTCTTTCTCCTATCGAAAATTGGACACTATCATGACTATATATATCTTATCCACCGTTGTACTTAATAATTCTGTGAGGTACAATCAAACCACCCGCGTAAGTTTCTCAGCCATTACACCCTACCCTTATCAACGCTTCATTTTTTCTCCATTTTGCCTTGCATAATAAGTCATTGAAAGGCGTATTTAGGACGTTTCATAGCATGGCCCAGGTGTTATAATTTTCTTTTCTTTATGGGCAATATCATTTTACATTTTTTGTTTATTCTTTCAAGGACCTTTTTTTTGGTGACTACTTCTATCTTTTGCATTAGGGGTTGTTTCAGGGTTGAAGCTTCTATACTAATTTTTCCAAACGTTGATTTTGATATTTCTACTCATTTTTGTTCCAAGATATTTGTGGGAATTGACTCTCTCAATTGTTGTTGTACTTGTAGGTTATGGGATTTAGTGATAAGTTCTGTTTTGTTACTTGCTAGTAGCACCGGGGGTGTAACGGGGGATGACACTGATACTGATACGTCAACCCAAATGACAACCTCACCTGCACGTGGTATACCCTGCTAGATAACCAACAAAGCTCTGTCGACCGAATAACTACCGATATAAGTAGTCCCTCTTGCCAGCCAACAGCTTCGGGTGGAAGAGTTGGCAGGAGTGGGGCAACTCCATGCCCCGGGAGTGAGAAATCACTCCCAAAGTTGGATGAACCGACAAACTGGTCAACGGAATAAAGATGCGGAAAGAAACGGGAAACTACCGCATTAAAGACCCGTATGGGTATCCCTAGTAAATCATCAGTATGGCATTGTTCAAAACCAAATATTTCGGAGCCAAAAGTTCCTCAATCGGATCTCCGGGAGGAACAGTATTGAACAAAGTTACGAAATTGACACCAAACATAAAAATAGGAACTTGGAACGTAAGAAGCTTGTTTCAAGCAGGGAAACTTGATAACACAGTAAATGAAATGCATAGAATGCGTAAAAATATATTGGGAATTATTGACCTACGATAGCCAGGTTCGGGAACACACTCAACCGATAATGGGATAATGTACTATTCAGGTAGCACAGACAGCAAAAATAAATACGGCACCGCAATTATAGTCGATAGAAAAGTACAAAAGTCCGTAACAAGCTTCGTACCATATTCAGACCGAGTAATGTTGTTGCAAATACAATCCACAACTGGCAAGATAAATCTTATCTAAATCCACTAATAAGCACGACGTCACAATCGTTATGGGAGACTTCAATTCAAAAATAGGATAAGGACGGGTAGAAGACCTTGTCGGAGACTACGGACTAGGCATGAGAAACGATAGAGGAGATAAGTTAATAGAATTCTGTCAAAGTAAAAATTTAGTAGTAACAAACACAAACTATAAACTACCACCAATACGTCTATATACGTGGACGTCTCCAGCTCATACTAAAGAAAAAAATAGTTAGTTAGTTAGAAATCAAATAGACTATATCCTAATTAGAAAACGATATAGGAATAGCATCACCTCAGCCAAAATCTATCCAGGAGCCGATGCTACATAAGACCACAATCTAGTCGTAGCCAATGTTAAAGTGAGGCTTAAAAATCTAGAGTCAAATAGAAAACCTGTAAGAATTGCAATCGAAAAGCTAAAGGATGCTGAGATAAGAGAGCAAATCAAACAAAAAACAAAAGCAAATATCCAGAAAATAGGCACATCAAATACAGATAATCCCAATAAGAAATGGGGAAGCATCAAAAGAGCGCTACAGGAAGAAAATAGAGATATGCTAACACCAGATAAAGTTATACCAAAACAACAATAGATGACAAAAGAAATTTTAGACCTTATGAATGAAAGACGGAGAAATAAAGAGAACCAAATAAAATATAAAGAGGTTCACAAAACCATCAAAAGAAAAACTCGTGAAGCAAAAGAAAACTGGATGTCTGAGAAGTGCAAAGATATCAAAAAGCTGCAAAGTCAATACGACAGTTTCAATCTACATAAGAAAATAAGAGAACTAACAGGACCTAATAGGAAACAAGTGACACCAATTATCATGCGATGCCGTGGTCGTACAAGGCATACTGACGAGGTTTGTAGAACCAAAACAATTGTCTACTCTTGACCCATGGTCGCTGTGATTCGATTGACTGATTTTGAATAAATTATTAATTCATTTAATAATTTACCAATTATAAAAACGAAATCCGGCAAAATAATAACAGACCAAGCAAAAATTCATACGATAGAAAGAATATATTGAAGAGCTATTCAACGACACGAGATGCCCTCAAAGTAAAACGCAACAACATCTGCATACCCTTAGCCCTGAAATAACAAAACACGAAGTAGAGCAAACAATAAGGAGCGTGAAAGGGTGGAAAGCTGTAGGCCCAGATAAAATGCCCATAGAACTATTAAAACTAATAGAAGATGAGGAAATCGAAATAATCGTTGACCTATACAATACCATATATAGAACAGGCGTAATACCAAAACAATAGCTTAATTTTATTACGATTCCGAAGAAGTTAAATGCCTGAGAATGCAGTGACTACAGAACAATAAGTCTTATGAGCCATACCTTGAAAGCATTCCTGAAAATAATACATAAAAGACTTTACACCATACTTGAGCAAGATATTAGCGACACTCAATTTGGATTCAGGAATGGCTTAGGAACACGAGAAGCATTATTTGGCATTAACGTACTACTACAAAGATGAATGGATATGAATGTCGAGGTTCACGCCTGTTTTATAGACTACGAGAAGGCGTTTGATAAAGTACGACATGAACTACTTGTAACACTCCTAAAAAGCAAACGTATTGACTCCGAGGACATACGAATAAATGAAAACCTGTACTGGAACCAAACAGCGACTGTGAGTCGACAATGATTCTATAAAAAGCATAAACATCGAACGGGAAGTGAGACAAGGCTTTATACTGTCACCGATGTTATTCAATCTATACTCAGAAGCTATATTCAAAGAAGCTTTATCTGAAAAACTATGTGGGCTTGTTGTTAATGGGCGACCAATTAACAACATTAGATACGCTGGTAGTAGCAGACAACAGTGTAGATCTGCAAAGAATGGTGGAACGCACAAAAACTGTCAGTTCAAAATATGAATTAAATATAAACCTCAAGAAAACAAAATATATGATCATCTCAAAAGCACGTATACCACCTAACGCAAATCTTCTTATTGATAACACCTATATTCAAATGGTATCCAAGTACAAATACCTAGGTACGTGGATAATAAATACAAACGAACAGACAGTAGAAATCAAGTCCAGAATAGAGATGGCTAGAACTGCCTTCCTCAAAATGAGAGATATCTTCTGTGATCGCGATCTAACGCTAGAGCTTCGTGTTAGAATGGTAAGATGCTACATATTTCCAATTATACTGTATGGTATGAAAGCATGGACACTGAACCAACACCTCAGTGACAAACTCCAAGCTTTTGAGATGTGGACGTATCGGAGAATCCTGAAGATCTCATGGACGGACAAAACCCCGAATGCCGAGGTCCTCACAAGAATGGGAAAAGACCTAGAAATCCTTCACTTGATAAAGATCAGAAAGCTGAAATATTTGGGACATACCATGCGAGGGGATAAATATAATGTACTGCAGTTGATTATGCAGGGGAAAATAGCAGGCAAGAGAAGTGTAGGAAGACGCAGAATGTCCTGGATGCGGAACCTAAGAGACTGGTTTGGTTGCACCTCAAAAGATCTTTGCCGAGCAGCTGTTTCAAAGATCACAATAGCCACGATGATAGCTAGATAGAAGAAAGAAGTAGCACCGTATTGTCTGTTTATCTGATGTTGTTTATATACTTCATGTTAATGTCTGTTGCCTTTTCCAGAATGGCTTCTTCAAATATGACTCAATATAGATATTAAATAGAAAAGGTGGCAGAATACATCTTTTTTGCACGCTACAACGTATCTGCACTTTGACAACAAATTCAATTTTGACTCTGACTGTTGCACTTTGTCCCCTAATAAGTTGGTAATTATCCTGGCATCCTTCTGGTTTATGTTCATACTGGCTATCAGTAGTTGTAGTTTATGGCTTTACTGTGTCAAATGCTTTTTTGAAATCAATTAAACAAGGTTACACATCCTGGTTTATGTCCAAGGCCATCTCTGAATCCGAATGTTTTGAGAGTATTTCTTTTTTTAGAATTAGAACAAAAAACATTAACCACTGCTGTGAAATAATACTTGTGTCGTATATTAAAGAATTTTAGAACACTATCCATAAAGTTCTTATCAAATAGCTTCAATATTTCTGCTGGGATCTCATCATTTTCTTGCCTTCGTACTCTTTAAAGCGTGTTCCAGTTCATGTTTGATTGTTTTGGGCCCTTCCAATTCGACTGCTTCCACCGTTTGTTGTTTTTTTTCATCGTTAAAAAAAATCTTGGGCTTAGGTTTTTCATCTTTTTAGTTTTTCTTACATTAGTTAAAATGCGTCGATGTCCATCTTTGATCACGTGATTGGTATTCATGCTTTTGTAATTTCTTTAGTTTTTGTGTGCATTTGAAAACTAAAGTTTCTGTCGAGTATCTCTATTTCTTCACATTGTGAGTTTATAAATCTACTTTACTTTAGCTATTTTCCCTTTAAATCGTTTTGTGTAAGGTTGTTTGTTTCTATTATTGTATGTTCGGAGGTCATCCAAGGTTACATTTTTGTTACTTCTAAAAAAATCATAGAGTAATAGCACCCCCATAGTTAATATTTTCTCAAAATGATAATGATGTTTCTAGGTTACAACTTGTACTACTAGTGTATTAATTAATTACCTACCAAGTTTATGATTAAATACTAAATAGAATTGAGTAAATCATCACTTTAGTTGTTATTTTTCAAAGTGGGAAATTATTTCAGTTTTACGAAGTGTTTTATTGTTTTTTCTGCCAATCATAACATTGTAGAAGTAAAATAATTAATATAATTGATAAACTCTACTACTTAAGTTGATTTTAATTTTTTATTGCTCTAATTGTAGTTATTAATATTGTAATTATACTAAATGAGCTTTACTATTAGGCGTTTATCTCATTTTTTTGCGCTATCCTTTTACAATAGTTTTCTGGCCTAACACATCGCCCAAGACTTTTTCTAATAATCTTTGGATTTATTTTTTTAGTCATTCGAATTATTTTTCTAATAATAATTACAAGGTGTTTAGTTTCAACAAGTCTAGTTTGACTCGTTGAAATTCAAATGTTCTAACATATTAAGTAGATCATAAATATATTTAAACTATGCAGATAATACAATCATGCCATATTAAAACTTATGATTATTTTGAATTTAAAGTGTCCACCTAAATGCAAAATGTTGAACAATTTCTTAAATGTCAACAAGTAGTCCACTTAAACACATTTTTCACGCTAATTACGCATTTACTTAATACACATTACATTACATTGCAAATAGTAATTTTTTATTTCAATTTTTAAATTGTGTAAAAAATGTTAAACAAATAATATCTGCATCATTAATTCAATATAATAATTATTATGTTTTTTCTAACTCATTGAATTTTTCAATTGTTCATAGAAATGACACATTATTCCAAGCTGGCAGTTCGCTGTAATTAGAAAGGATCGTAGTCATTACATTAGGAGCGAAAAATAATGAATATTAACTCATTTACATTACGTGATCGCTCTCTATCGCTCAAGGTTAATCATTAAAAAAAGAATGCACAATATGTAAAGTGACGATAATGATAATAAAAAATATTGTAAAAGGGAATTAATTATTTTGTGCGCATTTAAATCTATTATTAACTTAACATCCGTTATTGACATTAATAATATGTCTTAGAAAAAAATATATTAAAAAAAAATGTACAATTTAAACTAAAGATAGAAATATTAAAATTTTAATAATACATTTGTAGAATGTAATTATTGATGTTTTTTTCACACTTTTCAAATTAAATTTTCAAGTAGATGTAAATGTAAGTAATAAAATTGATTGATTGAAATTTTTTTTGTGTTAAATGCTATGTTATTATTTTTCTAACTGCATTGCAAAACTAAACTATGAAGTAAATTACAAAATTCACTGCTCAAAATTATTAGAGGAACACATATTTAGGTCTTAATATATTTTTTTTATTTTTAACAATATGCAAATCTAATTAAAGTTATAAAGGTTGAAAGAAACCATTCTTGGGAAATCAAACACGTCATGTAAATTGCGTAGAATAGTTCTACTAGAATATTGATTATTTTATCAGGCCGGACCTGGTTTTTTTTGAAAACTAGTACTGCTACAGTGTGGCAGATTTGACCTTTGCCGTTATTATTACTACTTCTAGGGTTCTGCAATTTCAATCTGTCAGAGTTACTGAACACAATTGGCTTGACAGGTTTTGGTGTTTCAAGTTTGGCGCTTGCAGGTCGTCTTTTCTTGAACCCGTTGTCTGCTCACATTCTTACAGTATTTTATTTTTGGTGGTATCGTGTACGTTTACTAGCTTGTTCTTTACCTTTCTTTCGATTTTCATGAAGCTAGCATGAGTTTTCTAAAAACATCAACTTCTCCAATTATTTTGGGTCTATATCTTAAATATGTTGCTGGGTCTTAGTTCCAATCAAATTCAAATTCCTTGTGAAGTAGTGTTTCTATAGAAAAGTGTGTAGTCTAGGTATTTTGTATTTTATGTAAGTGTATTATTGTGACTTAAGTGTAGTTTGCGCATAAAGAAAGCTGTTGCGCAAGTGTGGACATAAACAGCCCTCCGGAAAAATAGTGAACGGTCCAGACGGACTTTGTAAATTGTAGCTAATAAATGTGTAACTGTTATTTGTCTGGGTAGTATATAACGCCGCACTTAACTTTTAACCACCCTCAGCCATCCAGCCAAACCACGCCCAGTAGCCTAGTAGCATCTTCATTCTGCCTCCTATTCCTTTACAACATTTCCGTGGTTTACTATGAATAGAGGGTAGTTTTGTTTTCACTTTTGCTTGTCCCGTTTTACATCAGACCGCTTTTGATTTCTGAGTGCTAGTTCAGTTTTGGATTTTGAATGAGGGCTATTTTGTCAACTTTGTCTTGTTTGTTTACAATGTTTGGTCTGCATAAATTAATTGCTGTCGGTTTGTTAAAGTGCCAGAAGCTGTTTCACTACTTTTTAATTCTTTGCGTCGTTTTAAGAGAACCTGTGGTAGTTATGAAAATTGTTTGGAATCTTGGCAAAAACGTGCCCAAAAAACTAGCTAAAGACTGCACAAAAATACCAAAAAGGAAATCGGTAATGAACATGCTATTTAGTTTTGCCTAGCAGACATGTAATTTGTAACTAATAAAAGTGTAAGTGTTATTTGTCTAGGTAGTACTTAATGCCGCACTTAACCCTTAATTACCCTTAACCATCCATCCAACCCACACTCAGTATCCGAGTGGTGACTGCTGCTGATTTCGGAGTGCAAGTTCAGTTTTGAGTTTAGAATGAGCTCCACTTTGTCAACTTTGCCTTATTGGTCGACAATGTTTACATTTCCCAAGAATCCGACACGTTTTCAGAAACGTAAGTCTTTAGAAGATTCCCCCGCACTTCAAAGAAAAAAAGGGGGGCTTGTTAAAGTGCTTCATCACTTTCTAATTGTATTCGTTGCTTTGAGAATACTTGGTAGGTATATTGTACAACTATGAACAGTTTTGGCAACAACAAAATTATTGAAAAGGCGATTGGCGGCAAGCATGCTAACTCTGTGTATTTCTGCAGTTGCAATGTGTCTCATAGGAAAACAGTTTTATTTTTAACTAATCAACTAACTAACTTGTAATAATTAAAATAGATTGGTTTGTAGACGTACTTTATTAAAAGTCCGCTGTATTTATGTTGTATATAATAAATAAAGAAAAAATAAAGAAAAAATTGTCCTAGCTGCCGTTTTTATAGTTAATATTTTTATACACCAAAAGAAAATATCTTTTAAACAAATATTAAATAATTAAGTTATGTTGAAAAGTAAATTCAGATTGATTAAAGTTTGATAAAGCATATTTTTAACAAACTTGTTTAAACATTTTTGAGTTACTTACTTTATGTGCTTGTTTAGCCTCCTCAATGTAATGCGTTGTGATGATGACAGCTGTGTTTTCTTTTTCTGCAATTTCCACTAAATAATTCCAAATGCTAGAAAAAAAATCTTTTATATATTTTCTTGTAGGTTTACATATTGAATAATTGCTACTGTTTGATTTGCAAATTACACTTTTATTATTTAAAACAATCTAGAAAATACTTTTTACAAATAGCCTTGGTTACATTTATTTAAATAAAATATGTAAAGTTTAAATATATCTAATAGCAATCTTTGACGGTTGCAACGGCACTATCAAGATTGCTGTTACTGCATTTTTTATTTGAATTTACTGAACAGGTTTGAGACGCAGAGTGCCCATTCCACCCATTTACGTCTAGACAATAAAAAATTTAGTTGAATTAATTGCAAAAATTCCAATATTATATTACGATATCATATGTTTTAAATGATTTAATTAGGTAGCAAAGAAAAAATATGTAATTTATTATAAAAAGTAGACTTGATAATGTTAAAATATTCAAATATCATTACAAGGAGAAAAATATTTAATTGTGGAACTAGAATGTTTTTATTTTTACTTCCATTGCAGCTAATTGAATGTTATAGTATTGCAAACCTGAAAATTTCATTGAAAAAACTTGTATTAAACCTTCGACCTTACAGGTAAATTACTACAAGGCTTTTGCGATGCATTAACGCATCAGATTATTTATATGTACATATTTAACTTATAGACTTTAATTGGTTATCGCTAAAGCAGAACTGTGCAATTTATTTGCTCACATTTCAACAAAGATTAGATTTCGGAAAAGAGTCTTTAAAATTTTTTGTATTACCTGACAGTCTTAAAAGTCTATCAATAATAAAATTGGCAAAAGCACTTTTAATAATTAATAATAATGTTTGTAAAATAAAAATATCCTCATAAAAAAGCTATATGCCACGATTATTTCGTCAAAACTATTTTTAACATATCCGAATGAGTGTATTTTAAGTTTCAAGGGCAGGAAACCATTGTTTGCAGCATGCTGATATTTGGCTGTACGAGCATAGCGATGGCCACAGATAACGAAGCATTTTTAATAGTAGTGCTTACAATGTTTTCCATATCTCCGTAAATAAAATATAAATTTAAAAAAAATAACGTTTTTGAAAAAAAAAATTTGCAATCTAAAAAAAAATTACTGCACTGGGGCCGTTGCAGATAATTTTCCCGCCTTAGAGCCGCAAAGCATCACTTTTTGAAATTCATTTTAAGCGATTATCCACAGATATAGTAAAGCTACAAGAATCCAAAATTCTTTAGCAAAAATCAGAAACTCATCATAATCCAGCTCAACTTTATGAACTACACACAGAAACCTTAATTCAGATTTAAGTTTTGAGTGTACAGAGAGACTAAGATTAAATGTCAGAGAACTACGATATTTATATTTGAAAAAAACTGTGTCGGTTTATGATTAACTCAAAATAAAAGATTCGATTACAGGACTTATTATTAATACATTTGCGGACAAAAACTTTTGGATAGCAAAGTAAATGTCTGTTATCATAACAAAAAATTTTTTTTACAAGACATGAAACATTATTTATAAAATAAGAATTAGAAATCGATTAAACTGCGGCATGAACTATTAGTATTGGTTGACAAAATGCAAGCGGAAAATGTAGCCCAAGAAGTAGCTTTGGGCAAAAATGTACGATTCAATACATTGTATTGGGAATATTTAAGACAGCAGCCTTTAATATTCCCAATACAGCAACAAATTGGGAATACACAGGAAGGCCAGGATCAGACAAACATCGCATCACAAACTGGTGAGAAGATCGTTTTATGGTGTTATATACACAACGCCAACGTGGTTTATCATCAATAATTGTGCATCGACAATGGATGGAAGATGTTTATGGTACTGCATATTCTGCAAAAAACTTTGCCGAAAATGATTGATGTCAAAAAACCTGCTGCTTGTTAATTTTTGCTACCAGCTTATTGCGACTAGAATTTACCCGTAAACATTAAGATTGAACAACGGAACAATGCAACTCCGTATTGTTTACGGAAAAGTTTTGTCTTTGTTCCCCAGATAGATAAAAACGTGTGTGATGAAGGCCGGATAAAAGTGAATGGCATTTGGATGATGAATGATGTGGACTGATGTTTCACTGTACGCAAAATCTGAGCTTGCTCTCATTGAAAATGGTACCATGACGGCTGTTTACGTCGTACCATTTATTCCATTCGTATGTAGAAATTTTACTTTTTTCCATAAACGGGCTACGGCATATAGCACGGATAGTTGAGTTAAGGTAAACAAGATTAAAATTTGTCGATTGTAATGGCCAGCTCAAAACCCGAACTTGAATCCTATTTAAAAAAATCTCTGTGATTCTTTAAAGCAACGTGTTCGGCGCCGACAACCCATACTGGTAACTATTTGGAGTCTTCGAATAGCTCTTTGTGAAGAATCTAAAGAGGTTGCCAACAGCATTCAAAGTTTATCAGAAGTCATTAGAGTTCGTAGAAGTAGTACACACTATTATTTTTGCTGGAAAAATAGACGCAACAAAGAAAAGAGAACAGTCACCATTACATATATTGGAAGTATTAAATTCAGCAATTCATACCAATGTTATTATACTGGGATGCCCGTATACAAATACACCAAACGTAAACACATTTATATATAAACAAAATTTGCAGATTTGCAAGATGCTTCATAACAATAATAGTATGAAACATGTTACCTATTTAGATACTAACACGATATTAATAAATCATTTTAAAAATAACGTAATTGAATTCAACCCTGCGGCCAAGAGAATATTATTCTATAAAATAGGCAAAATAATACAAAATAGAAATAGTAGATTTGTTCAAGACATTCAATGCTCTAACAAATGCAGATCTCTACAAAACATGCAAGATATATTTAATATTTCGTCAGAAAATCAACATGGTCAAAATTACAGCTCAGAAATAAATACTACTATTAGCCAAACACAACCTGTGAATCAAGTTTCAAAAAACGAAGACTTAACATCGAATCAACTAAACACGTAAAAGTTTCGCATATTAATATCCAATCTGTAAACAATAAATTAGATAGTTTAATAGTGTATTTATCGAAAGAAAATATAGACATTATTTGTATAAGTGAGCATTGGTGCATCGGCGATAATATAATCAATTTAAAAATTCCTGGGTATAAAATAGTAAGCAGCTATAGCAGAACTAAATATATACATGGCGGAGTATGCATTGCATTAAAAGATGAAATATTAGTAACAAAACCAGATATTATAAATATTTGCGAAGATATCAATTTTGAAGTTTGTAGCACCGTAGTAAACAGTAACAATTGTAAATATTATATTTTATGTTTTTACAGGTCTGCTAAATCTGATATATTATCTTTTCTTAACAAATTAGTTGATTTATTAAACAAAGTAACTTTACAATACAACAATATAATTCTTTGCGGAGATCTTAATATTGACTTTCTGCAACCAAGTAGAAATAGAGAGGTTGTATTTGATGTTCTGAATTCTTTTAAATTACAACTTGCTCATACTGGCCCTACAAGAATATTTACTAATTGCAACAATCATACCAGTATCACTGGAATAGACTATATGCTAACTAATATTCATTCAACAAATTATAGTTGCGTTGCTGTAAATCCAAATTTTGGTGATCATTTGTCAATAGTATTAGATGTTAATAATATATCAATTCAATGCAAAGAAATAAATAATTATTACTATAGTCGTGTATGTTCTAAATCTAACCTGGAAAATTTTGAGTGCGCAGTATCAAATCAAAATTGGGTAGATATAGGTAACGAAAACAACATAAATAGTAAATTTACAAAACTGTTAAATAACCTTGAAAACTTACTGAATATATATTGTCCTATAAAACTTAGAAAAATTAATTCGAGATTAAATGGGTGGCTAGATGATGACATAATTAATGATGCCAAACAATTAGAAAATTTATTTTGGCTAGCGCATTCATTAAAAGACAATGTTTTAATTAAATCATATACATATAAAAAAATGCAACACAATACTAAATTAACAACTGTAAAAAAACAATATTACTCCAATAAAATTAATAAATCGGAAAACAAAACTAAAGATACTTGGAAGCTAGTTAAAGAACTTACTAATCATAAAAATAAATCTGAATCATATAGTATAATGTTAAAAATTAATGATACACTGATAAGCGATGGAAAATTAGTCAGTAATGCATTTTTACATCATTTCTCATCGTTTGCTGAGAAAAAAATTTCTTCATGCTTTAATCAACCAATTACATCACATTGCACATTGCCTAGCAGAAATTGCAAAACATTTTTTATGTCACCAATTTTGGAATCTGATGTAAAAGATATCATTTGTAACATGAAAAATAATAGCTCATGTGGGCCAGATAGTTTAAGTATTAATTTAATAAAGCTAGTCTTTCCACATATAATTTCAATTTTAACAGAGCTATACAATGAGTCCGTCGAACAAGGTGATTATGCAAACATTCTTAAGATAGCTGTAATTACTCCTTTACTTAAAAAAGGCGATTCGCAATCACTAGATAATTATAGAGGAATTGCAATTGTTTCTGTAATTTCAAAAATATTTGAAAAAATAATTTGTCAAAGAATGACGCTTTTTCTGGAAAAATATAACATTTTACACCACTCTCAACACGGCTATAGGGAAAACAGATCAGTTGAAACCGCGGCAATTGAACTCACTAAATATATATATAAACATTTAGATCAAAATAATTATGAAATGAATTCATTTCATAATTTATTGGCGATTCAAAATCGTTATAGCCGCGAAATGACTGCCAATTGCATAAATGCAAAAATGATACCGATTAATGCGGACATTTTAGTATTAAAAATTGCAACTAGATGGCAAACCAGTCTTTCGTTTGATTATTTACAAAATAATTATGTTTATTCATTTTTCTTTGATATGACTGCTGCCTTTGATATAGTAAATATTGATTATATAACAGCAAAATTAGAAGCAGTTGGTTTTAGAGGATCATTTTTAAATCTTTTGAGATCTTACTTATCAGATAGAAAAATTAAAGTTAAATGTAATAATTTATATTCAGATTTGGCAAGAACGCAACATGGTGTTACTCAAGGCACTGTTTGTGGTCCATTACTATATTTACTATTTGTTAACGATTTACCTCAATTTTTTGAAAATAATAATATTATTATGTACGCCGATGACATTGTAATATCGACTGGTGGTAAACATCTTGAAGATTTAGAGGTTGAAGCTAACATTTTAATTAACAAACTTGAAAACTGGTGCGAACAAAATCGGCTAATATTAAATAAATCAAAAACTATTTGTATGTGTTTTGGTAATAAACGTGTTATACCAACAAAAATCAATATAAACAACAATGACTATATTTTTTCAGAAAATAGTAAGTTTTTAGGTCTAATTGTTGATCATGAACTAAACTGGTCATTGCACATTGATGCTGTTTGTTCAAAGTTAAACAAATCTTATTATGCACTATTACAACTAAAGCCTGTCTTAGATGTACATGCTTTAATACAAATTTACTATGCTATGGTTTATTCCCACATTCAATTTAATATCATACTATGGGGAAATTGCTCGGGAGCCCAAAGAATATTTGTATTTCAAAAAAGAATAATAAGATTACTATTTAATTTAGATTTTAATGCTACATGTAGAACAATATTCGGAGAAAAGCAGTTGTTGACAGTGCCTAGTATTTATATATATAAAACACTTTGTTATGTTAAACAGAATATAAATAAGTTAGAACATCTTGGCGACCATCATCAGTATAATACTAGACACGGTCAACAACTGTCAGCTGTTAAACATAAAAGTGTGCTTTTTGAAAAAAGTCCAGATTATGCCGGAATTAAACTATACAATCATTTACCAGAAGAAATCAAGAAAAATAATTATAAACTGTTCAAAACTGTAATAAAAAAACACCTTACTGCTAAAGTAATATACACCATCGACGAATACATGGCAATTAATTTTAAAGTATAGTTAAGATTGCAAATATAATTTTAGTGTCTATTAATTTATTGTAATTTTAAACTGTATGTACGTATTTGATTAATGTTTTAATGCAATTGATGTGTATTTTATTTTTATTTGACTAGCACATACTGTATATATATTTTTTTTGTACTGGATTTTGTGTAAAATAAATCTTATCTTATCTTATCTTATCTTATTAATTGCTTAAATTTTGTGATAACGTAGATGTTAAACTTAGACAATAATACCAATAAACTTGGTAATTTTGCACAATTTACTGTTTCGTGACTTTTTCTTACTTTATAAAATGTGTAAAAAAACAGTTTTAAGAAAACAAAAAACTTTATGCTAACAAAAATTTACTTCGGTGTCCGAATTTTTTTGTCTATTAATGTATGAAATGGGTTGGAAATATAAAAAAAATTTATCCAGAAAGGTTCTTAGTAGGAAAACGTAGTGTACGACAGATAGTTAATAGACCAAAAAGCCGTTGTACAGTTAAAAAAGTAGACCTTTTTGCAGATTGATACTTTTGTAGTGCTCCCAAGTGCTATGGTCTTTTTAGTATATTCTGAAGTTAAAAGAAAACCTTAATGTAATTTTGACAAAAATTGTAGATCTTGAAACTAGAGCAAATGGCGGGAATTTTATTTAAAAGTGTAGTCGCAAATAATGTTTATTACTCTCGCTTAGTTCCGGACATGGTTGAGATAAAGCCACTTTAACGTTGAGCATTTTTTTAAATTTAAAGTATAATTTGTCAAACATCTGTCCCACAATAACGACTCAAATATTCAACCTTACAACCAAATTCTACCTAAAGAATAGAATTCTAACAATCCGCCAGGTATAATTCAACATTTTAGCTGATGTTGAAGCAGAAAATTAGCTAAAACCAAATACCCAAAACTAATCGATAGTGGCCAGTCAAAATCATCCGCCGTCATTAACAATATGTCTATATTTAATCCCATCAACAAGAAATCATCTCAAACTTGGTCAACCGCAAGTATTGTGACTATATAGATACTAACAAAAACCATTATTGTACAGATTTAAGCATCAACAACAAACAAGTTGGTTTAACCAACGGAAGCGGAAAAAACCACAAATACTCCGGCTAGGACATACATAGCCAAACATATTCAAGCAAAAAATATAATAAAGAATAGTACGCGTATAGGACGTACATTAGTTGACTTAAAAAATCAACAACCACCACTGTTAACACACTTATCATGTAATCTTCAACATTACTTTAACAAATATAATTTACGCAAAAGTGCATCTTGCAGCATCTACGAGACAACATTTCAAAATAACACTTATCATAGAAAAAAACCTAAAAGTCTTCTAGTAAAACCAAACACAAATCCAAGAAAATATAATCAATCTAGGCTCAAAAGTAGACCTTCAACAAACCCCTGATCATTCTAATACTATACTTCAGAAAACCAAAGATCAAAACAACGACGATGTTCTAGAAAACTTTAGACACATTTCTAAAACCAAGGCAAAAGAATCGGAGAACATTTCAACTCAATCCAAGCAGGTCTGTCGAAAAAATGAAGATCTAAATGTCATTAAAGGCATCACAAGTCTACCATTAGAACTTTTTGCCCAAAATCACTTGGTATGGAATGATGAAGACTGCAACATAATACTGTTTTCAGATGAGTTGCGCTGTTGTCTCAATGGCTCAAACGTCAACGTGTATGAAGAAGACCCGGAAAAAGTATGCTCCTGTTTGAGAATTTCTTCACATCGACTAGATTTTTTTTTCTTCAATATTAGTTGTTTACTACTCTTGTACATAAACCTCTTATAAATCTTTCCATTTGTCTCTGTCTTGGGCTTTCTGAAACTACTATTTTCCTGCTATCTATTTGATATAGTCAATCTATCTTTTTTGCAATCTTCCTAAGCTCTTCTTTGCTTCCCTTGGGCGCCAAATTGTTTAGTCGTCTATCTGTCTTTGTGTTGTCTTGCGACACGACCTACCCGTTGCCATGTCAGCTTTGCAACGCATGTGAAGATGCTAGTGGCTTTAGTTCATTTTCTGATCTCATCATTGCGTTTTGTTCAACTTATTCGGTTATTTGGCAATCCACTAGAACCTATATTTTGCTATCACTTATATTTTTTTTAGGTTAATTTTTAAACATATAGCTTTAGATGAGTAATTTAGTTGTATGAGCATGGTTTTCAGTTCTGTAATATCACTGCTAGTGAGCACTATATTGTCGACAAATCTTAGGTGGTTTAGGTAACTACCATCAATCTTAATGCCTATATTTGTCCATACTAGTTGTTTGAATATGTTTTCTAGAGCTAGAGTAAACAATTTTGGTGATATAGGGTCTCCTTGTCTTACTCCTCGATGTACAGGAATTCTATTTGTTTTCAGTTTTTTATTTATTTTACATGTAGGAATGCGTTTTGGTAGAATGTTGGAATATCTGCAATTTGTAGTCAGTCGAGCCCAAGCCATCATCAAGATTACCCCCTTGTGCCGATCTACCAACCCCAGTTGCAGCTTTCTAGAAACAGTTTCCAACCTGGTGCCGTCTACAACATTTATAGTAATACTACTTCTAGGGTTGTCCGGGGGACTGCAACCTTCTTTCACCCTGTACTTGTACACTGGTAGATGCTCAGGCACTTCCACGTCGTTCCAACAAAACAAGTACAATTTTGTACTGAACTGCTTTCTGAGTGGGTGAATGCGTATGAAGTCTTATGTGTGAGAGCGTTAGTCAAAACTGTAAATCAAATCCTTTACAAAAATGCTAAATCACCACACAACGACCTCAAACGCTCTGGAGGCCTCCACCGGAAGTCCCTCCATTGTTCTCGGACCTGAACTACCCGCCCCGCAACCCCTTCCAGACATTCTGAAATTTGTAGTCATGAATATATGAACGTATCTAAACCTACACAACAAGTGTAAAAAAAGCTATAATCTAAACTGTGCTTGTATTATTCTAAATTAAATTCCGTAAGTTTTAACTAAACAAAAATATAACACAAAACATTATAACGAGATGCTTATAGAAATTGCAAGCAAATAGCTGCAAAATATAGCCACTACCAACTAGTTTTTCATTTTAAATCTCAAGAAACTTTAAGCAAAGAACGCCCTTACTTAATATCTTAAGGTATGTAGACTTTACTGTCATATGATACACAATGTACTAATATATAATAAACTAAAAATAAAAACAATGCAAGGGGACGTGACATAAAAGACAGGCCATATTACCTACCTCTTCAATTTTCTACCAAGCAAAACAAGAGTCTCTTGTATTTCTTATTACAAGATTTGTTAACACACATCTCCAACTTCAAATTCAATTGGAAAGCATTGCTTACTTTGCTGCAATCCATTTTTTAAACAATATCTATCACAAACGCTTTAACGTGTGTGTTATTATTTTGTTGCAAAAATATGTTGATACTTCATCAATTCAACAACTAATACAATATCTGCACTTAAATGTTTTACTGTTTGAGGATTAACTGTATTACTAAATTCTACCAATCTAACTCAACAAAAGAACTAAAAGACACGCAACTTTACGGAGGTATCTCAAAGTTCTACTGTGATTCCGACGATACATATTTGTCGCCATATGGGTTAGCACTACACATCAATTGGTAATATATCTCAATAACAGTTTTTAAAAAAATACGGCATCATATAGGACACAATTCCAAAAAAAATCTGCAAAATCACAAACTACAAAATATTATTTTACTCCTTACTCATATATAGGTAAACTTTCTTGTAATAGAGAACGTTGCGTTACCAGCTCTTATAAATTTGTATACAGAAGTAGAATATATAGTGTACAAAGGCCAAAAATAAGCAAGCATTTTGGCACCAGTTACACACAATATATTTAGCCAGCCACAAATAAAATGATTAGTTCAGGAAATTTCAAAATTTATTATAATCTGTTACTACAATATATTTTGCCAGCCACAAATAAAATGATTTAGTTCAAGAAATTTCAAAATTTACTATAATCTGTTACTACTGTCAGATTTTAAGGTATGACGTCATGTGAAATCGTGATGTACTGGCTGTGTCAAATACCGCAAATGCCTTTTCGGCTATTGGGCTTCTAAATAGTCGTTTTGACTCGCATTTTAGGGCCAAAACAGATCATTTTGGTAGAAGCAGGCAAACAAAGTATAATAATAGTTTTATGTAAATTATCTCTTTGGTCTGCTTTGGCCAGTAAGATGCTAGACACACTGATGAAAGGTGCACACCCTAAAACACCAGTTTATGTGTCTCAATTTACATAAAATACATCATTTATTAAGTTTAAATGATAAACTTGTTTCGATAATCTGATTCAAATAAAACGCGCCAGAAAAACATAGTGTTTGAATTTAACTGTCCTACACACTGCGTATATATATATATATATACAGATTAACTTTTTTAAAGTATAGGAGGTTGCGTTACCACCTCTATTAAAAATGTACATAAACTTTGTTTTTTCAATAGTGGTTTTAAAACGTAATTATATCTATAAAAAAATGCTTGCTTGACTTATATTTAAAAATCTCTTTAACAAACGCTATTAAAACTGTGTTGAAAAAACCTGACATACATTTAATCTGGATTTATCTACTAGATTTATATATTTTTACATTATCAATAAGCAATTAACTCATATCTTACCTGTCTCTGAGTACTGGATCCAAACCTACAGTCGGTTCATCAAGAATCAATAATTCTGGTTTATGAATCATGGCAGCTGCAAAAGATACTCTTCTCTGTTGTCCACCACTGCAATTCTTCAAAAATCTGCAAAGAAACAAAAACGTTTAGTAAATATAATTTTAGTATAAATATAATTAATTCTTACCTGGAATCAGGAGGTAGATCCAGTAATTTCTTCAATTTCTGAAATCTTTCATATATCAAATCGTCGGGCATGTTCAAAATTCTTCCAAAATAATAAACAGCATCTTTGACTGTGAATTCGGCCACCAATGCTATATCCTAAGAATAAATATGTATTAGAACTAGCATTATTATTAGTTTAGAAAAACAAAATATTATAATAATTAATTATAGAATGAAGTTAAATAAATATGTTTTTTTACAGGCGATAAATCAGAAGCAAATAACATTTCATATTGAAAAAAAAAAATGAAATATTGACATTTAATATAATATTACAGTAAACAGATCTATATTACGCAAGAAAAACTAATTAATATTTTTTAAAACCACATTGTCTATCGCAATGAAAATGATTAAAGCTTTAATAATTAATGAATGAAACATGTATTTAATTTTTTATCAATCAAATCACGAATACATCAATCATAAAGTTTAAACAAATAATATTTATCTGTACCTGAGGCATGTATCCAACCCTTGGTCCTGGCACGCCACTGCCTTCGGTGCCTGGTTTTCCCCCTACCACCCAAACTTCACCAGAATTTAATTGCTTCCTTCCAACTATGCAGCTCAGCAATGTGGTTTTACCGCATCCTGAAGCTCCAAGAAGACCATATCTGCGTCAGAAGTGTAACATTATACGTCATACCACTTACCTACCACAAATGCATACAAATATTATTTCAAGGATGCAATTATGAGGTCGGTGCACCAAGATTGCATGAAATGATATACATATTATTAATCACACGATGTATCTACTACATTATAAATGTTATTTGCAGTAAATCATAGGTAATAATTTATTTTAAACCTAAACAACATGTTTTTCGGTGGAAAATTATTTGTAGTGCGTACTTTCCAAGGAAATCACGTTTGTCTTTATAGACATAATAATGTCTATAACATTGAATTCTGAGATGACATCTGTGTACATTTATTTTGCTTACATACGTGTATATTGACTATTGCAAAATTATAAAAATATGTTGTTGTTTTTTAAACAATTTGTTAGAAAATTGATTCTATTATAGCAAATAAATAATTAGTTAATTAATTAGTTGTTAAAATTTTATCATAAATCAATTTAAACTTGTGTCTATTTATCAATAAATTAATTGTATTTATTTTAATTTGTTCTTTTATTATTTATGCTAGATTATAGTTGCACGTAGGATAATCGTACTATGTCCAATCAAACATTATAATTTATTAATAAAAGGTTGTTAAAATATCCTTTATGATATAAATAATACTTTGAGGCTTTACTTCAAAACAGTCCTGTCGAAAGGAGTTTTTTATGTGTATGAAAAAAATATACTATTGGAAAAAAAATCTTATGTCAACTTTCTGTAACACTATAGTATTATTTCCAAGTTTTATACCAGTTTAAAGAGACGAAAATAAATGAGCTGCAACTTGAACACAAAAGCGTTATATAGTTTTTATTGAGAGAAGGCAGTGATCCGAAGAATATCCCTGAGAGAATGATAGCACTGTATGGAGAAAATAATCCGTCCCATTTCTAAGTCAAATATTATTGCAAGTAGTCCAAATCGGACAGGAAATCCATTCATAATAATCCAAAGTGTAGAAGACCTCTAACACGAATTGACAAAATTGTCAACAAAATTTGACTTTGACCGCCGAATAAAAGATTTGGAAATGAGCAAAGTGTTGGCACGATGGATTTCCAAAGCTCAATCCCAAACAAAAAATGAGTAGACATAAAATTTGTTTTATCCCAAGATGAATACTTCTTCTACAGAATTGTATCTGGAGATGAGACTTGGATACACCACTGACATCTTTCCACAAACAAAAATGCATGCAATGGGTTTATATAGACTCTCTACCAGCCAACAAGGTAAAGATGCAATTTCTGCCCAAAAAGTGATGGCCATAGTTTTCTGGAACGCTGAGGGGATTCTCTTAATTGAGTATATGCCAAAACAAACTACAATAACAAGGATGTTTACATAAATACAATTAAGAATTTAAAAGCGGTTGTACATAAAAAAAACATTTATGCTCAGAAAACTTTTTTAAGAATTACCCAAGAAATGAAATTTTAAAAAATTACAACATTCACCTTACAGTTCCAATATCACCCCTTGTGACTACTATCTTTTGAATGACAACTCGGAAAATGCTGTAGAATCGTATTTTGCAGATGTACCAAAAGTTTTTATTTTCAAAGGCATTAAATGTTAATAGTTCTTACGTTAAAAAATAAAATTTTGTTTTCCTCAAACTCCTTGTTTTCATAGCTTGGTAAATATCCTAAGTAGTCTTTTTGAATATTATTCTTGCAATAGTAATTTTCTTTATTTTTTTCTCTCCAAAGTTTGTATTTTATTAAAAATATTATGATTTTGTTAGCCATTTCCTTATGAATTTTTATAATTAACTTACTACATGCTTTTGACTCAACCTAATCACCTAGTATCCACTAGTATTTACGTCAAGCCAAGACAGTCCTCTTTCTCCTGTTTAATATTAGATATTATTGTCAAGTCCAGATGATTGTAGTCAATCGGTTTTACTATTTTGCTTTTATTTGTTTTTTTTTTAAGTACTTTTCTCAATATTGTTGACAATCTGTTTTTTTTTTCTTGAAGTAGTACATCTGGCGTTTTTGTGCTGCGGTTTCTTAGTCTTATTGTGCCTCTGATTGTAACTCCTATAGCAGTTCCGTTTCTTAAATAAAGTTCGTAAACTTTTGCGAAAGAACATTTTGCAGCTCTTTGGTTAGCTCCTACTCGCCAAAAAAGGGCACTACATTTTGTATTGTAAGTTTAGCAATAGCTCAGCAGATGTAGCGGAATTTAATTATGCTCAAAACATCTGCAGCATAGAGAATCCGTTTGGGTTCCCATTCTATGCAAGTGTGTGTTTAAGCCAAAGCGTCCAGTCCTGTAAGCTTTCGCAGTTTTATTTTGATAAGATTAAGCTTGTGTGCTTCATCTCCTTGTAGTTTTTCTACAAATTGCTGTGTTTCCTGTCAAGTTTAGTAAGTATTTTTTTTTACCAGTATCACATTAAATCCCAAAATCAGATTCAGGTCCAATAAACGTTTTTGTGGTTCTCTTTTTGGCGAGCAGACTGCTCTGATCATTTTGTATCTAAGTCAGGTGTTCCCTATTGTTTGCGGCCTCCAAACTGGTTGAAATACTGCAGCATGTTTGCGTGCCATTGTAATCTTTAACCCCATTTGTATACCAGATGGTTTCTTTGATTGTGATCGAGTATTTTTTATTTGTCCATTCCGTATGCAATAACCTTTTATGAAGTCTGATCTTATTTTGTTTCCTTCTATAACACATCTGTTATTCCCGCCTTTTGAGCCCCAAAATGTACAGTGTGTTCATTTATCTCTTGCCTTAATTATCACAAACTAAGTGCAGTGTTGGTTGCAAGAGAGAGCAATGTTTCTATGCCTGCTGTGGGAGTTGTTTTTATTGCTGCCATTATTGACAAACATAATAATCTTTGTAATACATCTAGTTTGATCACCGTACTCTTGAGAGTAGTTTTTTTACCCCATACAAGCTCTCTGTATGCAATGATAGGTCTGATCACCACAGTGGGTAGCCAACTAGTCATATCGGATGTTAAGGCCTAATTACACAGTGCGAGCTAGCATCCGAGCTGGCCTAGTCAGTTATTTGCAGTGCAGCTACTCGCACCGTGTGACCCTATCATACGACAAAGGACTGGGTTGCAAACTGCATCCAGATAGACTTCGTAATCATATTATCCAGATAAGTATGAAAAGCCAGTTTGCTATTAAGTGTCAGGTACTTTACTTCCTTTGTTATCAAGAGTGTGGTTCCGTACATTTCCATTTTTTTAAGTGTTTGGTGTTTTGTCGTCTTGTAAGTTTATTCATTAATACCCCTCCTGCTTGCACACTTTTCTACGGTTGACTATGTTTGCATGCATCAAGTTAGATACAAGGGATTGGAACTTGTTACCGGTTCGGCACCCAGAATTAGTAGAGGTGCGGCCGTGTAGATATTTACCCGCTAGTTTAAAATGCCATTTGTGGTCCCCCATGGTTTAGAGCCACTAAGTGCATGGTACGGTACACATGCACCGGAAAGTCAAATACCATCTGGTTTGGCTTAAGGCCGCGTAGAATGTAAACTGAATGACCACTTTCTTTAGCTTACCTCATTGATAGTGCAAAGCTACCAACTGCAAGATAGTCATCGTATTCTAATGTAGCCCTACGGTGGGTAGTGCAATACTGTAAAGTTGGTGATACCCAGCGGTGGGGTGCTCTATCGCTTGATGTATCGGTGCCGGGAAACATGGTAAATCTCCCCGGTGCAGTCGTCGGTGTAGAAATCGTTATCATTGTAAAGTTAGTGGCCATAGCAAAGGTCGTGGTAGTAGTGGTTCATCGTTAACAATCAGGAATGGAAATTGCCAATTCAATGTTGTTGTTTTGATTTCTCGATCCAATTTGTGCGGCGCAAAAGTTTGATATTTATATCTAAGGGCTTCTTCCCAATTGATCCGTCAACCTCCGTCTCTAAACAACATTAATCTCCTCCAATTTCTTGGACTGCAGCCGCGTCGTCCGGTTTTGGGGGTGTGCTGCCATTTTTTGCAGTCTTTTAGCACGTGACCGTACCATAACCAGTTCTCCTGCCTCGTATTCGCGCACGTTAGAGTGTCTCTGGTATCGGTGTTCTTTATATGCTGTTTGCCGTTGTTGGGCTTGCTGCAGTAAGGAGTCAATTTTCTCTCGGGCTTTTGGGTTCGGTATAACTTATCATCAACTCACGCCGTGGGTAGGTGTTTGTCGCATTCTAGCCTCAGCTGTTCTTTAAGCAAAAGCCTTTCTTTAATTCCATATAACGGCATTCTATGTTTTGATCGCTTGATAAAAATGTTGATGGATAAACTGAGGTTGCCCGTCTGCACTATTTTTGGCGCAAGTATGCATCATCGTCAGGATGAACTTGTTCCCTGTAGTGGTCGTGTCTAGGGAGCCTACAAAGTCTATGGTCACCTTCTCCCATGGTTTTCCCGGCTGTTGTGACTTTAACGGTGTTTTGGGTTGCGTAGCTTCAACATTCAATCTTGAGCACGTCAGTCACCTTTTGATAAAGGTTCAAAAGTCCGTTCGCATTCCTGGCCAATGATAGGCTCTCAGAATGGCTGCGGTCGTTTTGTTGCGGCCAAGGAGTCCAGCGGTGGTGGTCGAGTAGTGATGTTTGATCACTTCGTGCTGTGCTCATGCAGATACCAATAGTTGGTCGTTTCCGGTACTACTCCAGAGGAGTTTTTCCTGTTAGCCAATTTGGTACCCCAGGTTTTTGCTTTTGGGGCATTCTGGGTCGTCTGCCATTTTGTAGTATTTTTTTATTATGTCCTGGATGATAGTACTATAGTCACTATAGTTTTACCCTTTACATAATTTTGCAATATTCGTTCTGTACGCCCTTGCAAGGTGGTCGTGTAGTTAGCGTTAGCGGCCGTTGTTTTACCAAGTTCTCAAGTGGCAGTAGCTTCTCTGTTTCTTCCGCCGCCGTCGTTATTAATTTCGAGCTGGGGTGCGGCTAGTAGGAGGTCTATATCCCCCGGCGTGTGTTCTATCTTGAAATCCAATTCTTGTAGAATTAAGGACCAACGGGTAAATTTTGGAATTATCCGTAGAATTTCCTAACCAGACAAGTTTTATTATGAGTTCTGAGTATAAATCTATTGTCGATTTTTTAGTACAAAACCGCTCCAACTCGAGGAGTATTCCGGGCTGGGATCTCTATAGTTTTAGAGGTCTGATTATGGTTGGCTTAATCTCCTCAAATGTTGTTTCTTCCACGATGGTCCAAACAAAGGGTTTCTTGTTATCTTTTAGCCATTTTGGTGCAGCCAGGTGTGTATTCTTTTAGCCACGTGCACAGGCCTAGATCAGGTAGTCGAGGTACTCTACTGACAAGCCATCTTTTCCTTTATCAGCACGAACGGTGCTCAGTAGCTGCTGAATCTCCGTTCTGTAATCCTTGTGGTCAGCAGTTCGGCCACCTGGGCAAAGATTTTGGCCATTTGCGTGCATTGTAAGTGTACTTTGCTGTTCTCACGAGTGTCTGTTCAGTGATTTCGATGGCATGGCTCACAATCTTTGTCGTGGTCAAGGTCTCCCCTTCGTCAAAGACTGTCGGGAAGTCTTGGACTAATGTGTTGAATTTGGCCGGCTCTTGTTCGTACGGTGCTAACCGCGTGCTACCCAATAGATGGTAAATTGGCAATTTTTGCCATAGTGTATGCATTTCCGGGTATAGCCAAAAGTGGACCCGTTGTCATTCATCCATGGGTTACCAAGGATTAAGGATTCTCCTAAGGTTAATGCTACTAGGAGGGAGATCCTTTGGGTTTGGTCTCCTATGGTAACGCTTGTGGTTGCTTTGCCGGTAGTTTTCATAGTGACACTTGGGTCTGCCTGTGGTCGTATGTCATGTAACCGTACAAACGTAAAGTTCAGGCTAACCCCGCTATTCATCAACGCTTAGACAAACTTCCTATTCATCATGACAATTCTCCTGGGTTGGTTAGGTTAGACCTTATTGCACCAAAGGTAGCGTGGTTTAACGGCGGTTCGAACAAATACAAAGTTTGTACCAAACTGTGGAGTGACTTAGCGTTCTGAGTGAGCGTGTCTGAAACCCTCTCTGTGAAAGCGTTAGTCGGAACTTCTACTTCGTTTAAACAATACTAAACATTCAAACAATTTATTCTACCTATCTATGGCTAAACTCCTTTCAGACTTGCATTTAGTTGTGATGGTAAAAAATGCAATGTTGATTAGCAAACCATTACAGCTTGCTATGATGTTAACTAAAACGGTTCTGGGTTTAGAGTTAAAAATATTGTAAATTTTGTTTTCAAACTTACTTGTTTCCAGTTAGCTCCAATTTGATCAAATTGCACTTGTGTATTCTATACAATATTCTACCCCCATGTCAAGAATGAGAAAATCACTTAAGTAAAATTTTAAGCAAATAAAATTTGAATAAATAACTAGAGTTCTAAAGTATATTAGCGATGACTTCGGAATGACTTGTTTGTGGAGGTTAAATAAGTAGTAGATGTTGGGCTTGTTGGTCCAGTTTAGTCAATAATGTGATGGTTGTCGGAGCTTAGTTCAGAAAGAATTGATAAAATATTAAAGGTACAAAATTGGTTTGAAGAATACCTAGAAGAAATCCACTAAAGCACAGCTTTTGTATGTTATAATCAACAGTGGCCAATTTGGGTTCAGAGTGTCTACTTTAAATTTTGATAGAATTGACAAAATTCAAGACTAATCCAGCAATTTCCAAACCTTCTAACGTAAATCCTTTAGCATCCCGCTATTGTAAAATACTGCAGCAAATTATCCCCGAAAAAAAAACCAGACAAGAATATTTTCTAATGCGATCTAGTCACACAAAAAAAAACAACAAAAACAAAAAAAAAACAAATGGGAAGATCAGTGCTTAGCAAGACCTATTTTTGCAAGTGAGTGCACACAAGTAGACTTATGATCTACTCAGACTAACCCCAGAATAACAAAATATGTATGTGTGTTAGTCGTTTAAAATAACGCTTTTTGAAGCTTTCTCTCCTTCGCACCTAATGGCTACTAGAGTTTACCAAACCTACATCAGCAACAACCCCACCTTCTTCAGCAGCGTAAATCTACATAACATCTACACCCAAACCACCTATACAAACAGAAGAAAATAATAAAAATTTTGTACCGTATGAGATGTTGGAAGTTATTTTTTTAACTTTAAAGGCGAGCTACTGAGAGTTGTTACAAATTAATCATTTTATGCAGTTATTGTGCATGATATTACTATTAATTATATCATTTATATCTGCACAACGGTGCAAATTGCTTGAAATCAAAGCACAGAAATCGATTCACTTATATAGATAAATGTGAGATGCAAAATCTTAAGATTTAGGTCTTTCTCGGGGTTTATAGCTCTTTAAAAATTCCCTTACCTGTGATTCGAACAAAGACTTTTAATATCGAATCCAGTCTCTCAACCGTTGTGTCAACGAAGTCGACATATCGACATATTGATTTTTATTGTAGTATGGTTTCTATCTCATTAGGAATAAAGTACGGTTTTCTGCACGATGTAATGCAATTAATAAATTTATTAAATAATTTCAACTCATACATTATTTACATGTTTTAAACTAATAAACAATAAATTTAATTAGTGAATTGTGTTTTCAAACAAAACTGCGTATTAAATTATTATAAACACGTTTTTTATTGTTATGTTTGTATTTGTGATATAAATAATAAACTAGATTCTATTTATATTTCCTTATTACATTATTTATTTATTATTGTAATAATTCCTTATTTTGTTATTTTGCAGACAGGAGTGCAAGGCGATGATCTGACCGATTGATAAAAAAGGAGTTGCAGCAGAACCAGTTTCAGCCTTCATATATCATATAACACATTTCCTCTCCGAATAATTACGATAAACTACTGTAATGTTTAAATAAATAATCAGAATATAGCAATAATATAATATTATATTATTATAATACCATTGTATCTACTTATATTAATTATAGTAAATCAATTAATTAATTTTAATTATTAAATACTTTTTGCATAACAACAATAAAAAAAGTCTCGAAAACAAAGTGCGCAAAGTTTTTTTTATTCAATGACTGTTATTACTCTAATAAATAAGAATCAGGTGCAAAGTTTATTGTTAAAAGTAATTATAACGCCAAACCACGTGGACTAACAAAGACAAAAAAATATACTCATTGTGGAAAGCAACTTAACGAAATAAAAAACCAATAGAATAAATTTACCAAATACGACATGTCATGGTCCTGCGATGTAAACAAAAATCAGAAGTTTTTGCTAACAAAATAGTTAAAATCTTTAAACTATATGAATGTACACATCCACAGACATCCTAGAGATATCTAATTACCTTTCATTTTTGACTTCACAAAGCAGTTCCTCCAAGAGTTCAACTATAAGCTGATGGAAGTAAAAAGTTTAAATTATTCTAAAAGAAAGAGAGCAAGGTGAAAAGAAAAAAAAAAGAAGAAAAAAGGAAAAAGAAAGAAAACAAAAATAGCCGATTCTAAGAGAACGGAAAATAGGAGTGATAAACGCGATAAACAAAAATCTGAAAATATATATTAAAGTAGTTTGTTAAGTCCAAGGTGTTGTAAAGATAGTGGACGCATCCAGCCACTAAACTTAAGATTGATGTGAAAAATAGCAAAATGTGGTCATAAAAAGCCAAAAACATCAAATTTCTATCAAAAATATAAAAATCTAGTTGTAAAATGTAAAAAATAAAAAATAATCCTGCCAACATTTAATAAAAATATCAAAATTCATTTTAAAATAGCAACATCTGTTCATTAAATGTCAACAAGATAAAAATCCAGCTAGCAAACAGTACTAAAATCCGGCCAATAAATGTTAAAAATACTGAAATGTGGCTACAAAATTTAAAATTTATTTAATAATCACCAAAATCCGTCCATAAAAAACAAAAAATATCAAATTTTTGTAAAAAAAACAAAATTTGTTATAAAATAATAAAAATTAAAAAAATCTGGGCAAAACTATCAAAATTTTAATTTAAAATAAAAGTATCCATATAAGTTCATTAAGTGTCAACAATGCAAAAATCCAGTCTTAAAATAGCAAACAATACTAAAATCCAGGCACATAATGTCAAAATTATTAAAATCTTCATGTTTTTTAGCAAAAAAATGTTGAAACCCTAAAATCCGCAAAACAAATTTGAAAATTACGTAAAAAATACTGAAAACCGTCTATTAGAAGTAAAAAATATTGAAATGTAGCTATAAAATGTAAAATATTAAAAATTTGACTAAAAACTTTAAAAACAATAGAAAATCCGCCCATAAAATGTCAAAAACACTATAATCCGGCCATAAAATTTAAGAATTACGTAAACAAATATTAAAATCCGGCTAAAAATGCCTTTAGCTATAAAATAGCAACATTGAATAATAAAATGTCAAAAATCCGGTCAAATAATAGTCAAAAATATTAAATTGTGGCACAAAACTCAAATATTGTAAAGCAAAGTACTAAAATACGGCTGTAAACTTAGGTGGACAAGCACTTTATTTTAAAATACTCGACGGTAATTGTAAATAAAGTGTCCCACTTTTCCACCCAAGTGTTAGTCACTAGTCACTAGGAGATTGATATCACCACATCCCTTTTGAATATAGAGACTAACGCTTGCTGAAAAGAGTAACTTACAATCTTCAGTTCAATCTACTCAATGGTAATCATGAATTAGAGTGACCCACCCACTTACTCGGATGTTGGTCATCAAAAGATTGGTATTACAATCGCCTCTTCTCACATAATAGAGTTTAACGGTTGTAGAAAAGAATAATTTTCAATTTCTTGCTAACAAACACTTTAGCGAGTGGCCGGACATTCCAGTTTAAACTTTAAATTCAATGGTAATCATAAGTTAGAGTGGCCCACCCACCCCACCTAAGTGTTAATCAACAAGAGATTGGCATCACCATCGCTTCCTATCACACAGTGATTTTTAACGCTTGCAGAGAGAAGTAGTTTTCAATCTCTTGATGACAAACACTTGGCGGGTGCACACAACACTCCAATTTAAACTGCTTGTAAATAACCATGCTTTGGAGTGCCCCACCCACCCACCCACCAAGTGTCAGTCATTAAGAGATTGAATGTCAGCATCGCCTCTTTGATATAGACATTTTTAACGCTTGTAGAAAAAAAACTTAAAATTTCTTGATAACTAGCATTTGCGCGAGTAACGAGAACCATCTTCTCTAACATAGTGACTAACAACAATTGCAAAGATGACAACTATCTTAATAACACGCGCGTCAACCTTTCATCGGAAAATTTCGGTGTGCTCGCCGTTGGCTTGCGGACGCAAAGTCGTATCGCAGTTTGGACGGCTGCCTAAAAAAATCCGGTAAAACAACAATACTTTGGAGAGACAAACAATTTATGCAAAGCATGACCTCAGAACCCCCAAAGAAAATGTTTCGACAGACCTTGCGACAAAATTCGAATTAGAAATTTGTCGGACCGTAAAAAGCCTATTATGGTGAATAAATAAAAACAAAAAAATAAATTTAAATACTTCAAAACATTATTTATATTACGTTTTTTATGAAGGGGAGGAGGTATTAAAATTTTAAATATAAAATTCAACAAAAACGTACTCTTTTTTACTTATAAAAATCTGCTCAGCGTGATTAATAGACCAAGATAAACGCATTATATCAGCAAAAGTGCTTTAAATATACATAAAACAAGAAGATTTATGATGAAAAGTTACGTAAACAGCTACATTAAATATGTCCTTAACCTATTTTGCTGCAAAACATCTTAAGGTAAATATTATTTATTTGTTAAATATTACCTTCTTTGCTAACAAATTAAAAAAAAAAAACTACTTTTTGTTGATAATATAAAACTATATTCATGACGTTAACAAATTAAGACAAAAGTTTTGACAATATACATAAAGCAAAATTAGAAAACAGTTTTGACAAATGTAACAAGTTAACCGCATGAGAGTCATAAAAGTACAAGAATAAATCACTTGCTGAACTCACTTCCGGTTTTTATTAAAGTCGTGTCTAAAAATCGATTAATTGTTACTAGACTTTAAGATCTTTCGGGCTTCTGGCTTGCGTAGCACGCTTGTCGGTGTTAACAATTACTTGGTTTTGCCTAGGACAACGTTTGCCGATTTAGAGGACGTAGTTCTTTCTAGACGTGGGCACCTAAGCTTTAAGCAATTTAAAGTCATCTTAGTTTCTGTTTTATAGGTTTTGTTCCATAGAATTCTAAGTCCTCTTTCAGTATTGAGGGAACCATGTTTGCCAGTGGTAGTGGTTGACTTCTACTAAATGCCTGATTAATTCCAGTGTGCTTTTCTGTATAGATCACTCAAAAAAAAAACGTGATCAAATTAAGCTTCTGCAAATCCGGTGTGGGAACGAGAGTTTTGCTAATTTTGTCTGCAGTGCGCTTGGTACGAAGTCTAGCTATTATACTTGTATAACGAGACTGCTTATGAAAGAAAGTTTTATTTTAAAAATTGTTTTATAATCGAATGCTCTCCTTCTATGTACTCCCCTTCCCTCGCCAAATACCGTTCCATTTGTAGTTCCATTGGTTAAAGCAATGCTGGAAGTCATCTTTTGTAAGAGCATTTAAGAACTCCGCCAATTTTTGCTTCACTTCTTTCATCAACTCGAACCGGGTTCCTTTTAAAGCAAACCCGATCTTCAAAAACAGAAAAAAGTCACAGGGTGCTAAATTAGGCAACTACGGCCCGTGTTTGAACAATAGAATGCCTCTAGAGGCTAAATAACGCTTCACAAACAAATCGTTTTATAACAACTCCGGCCGTTTCTTACGAACTCGCTTTTGCAGTGTTGTCAAAACTTTCAAACTGTAAGTTTGGTTTACAAATTGACTCTTTGGAACCCGTTCAGTCATCACAATTGATTTTAGTCACTGTTTGCGGAGTTGAAACAGAAACAGGTCGATCTTCGGTGCTCTCTCGGCATTCAGAAAACCGCTTATACCATTGGAAAACGCGCACGAGATAGAGAATTCTCACCATAGATTTCTTTCAACAACTTTTAGCACTCAGTCAAAGTTTTTGTTTTTATTTAACGAGAAATTACACATTGATCCATTGCTCTTGTTTTTCGTCAACATTGTTATCGACACAAGAAAAAAATACGTTCGTTTCTAACCTCTATAGAAAAAATACTACTAGAGCAACAAAAACGTGTTTTCGTACAGGAATAGTAGAGAATTCCATCTATCCAACGCTGCATTTGTTCCCCCTCCTAGCCCTGTAGCACGCCTTATGCGATCTCAGTCTTGTTATTTAATAGCCAGACCTCGTATATCCGGCAAATTTTGATTTGTTTTTCCTTGCTGAAGACATCTACGTTTCAGTCCGTGTCTGACCAACCGGGTAATCAATCGTAAACTTAGCGTAAGAGGTACTTGATGAGAGTTGCCAGTCGTTCTATTTAAATTCTTGGAGATAGGTATTAAAACTATTCAACTGCAAGTTTTCCTCCAATTTGTGCTTGGGTTCTGTCGGATTGAAAGGTGTTCAGGTAAAGTATTCTTCAAAGGTTTCTTTCCTGAGTCAAAGTCTCAACCAACATCGAAGAATAGATAATCCCATGACGTTGAGTAAGCCATGTTTTGTTTTATCTTTATCCTGATTGACAGAAAAGTTTATAAGTACAATTTGGTAGTTGACTTTTAGGGCATCTTTAAAAGTCAACTACGAAATTGTTCATCTTAGTAAGTAGAAGGAGCGTCTAAAAGTCGTTCTAATAGTATAGAACGGGACATTTAAATTTTTGCAAAATGTCCATCAAATCCCACAGAAAGCTGCTTCAAGTATTGGAAGTTCTTTTTGCTGAAGTTAGAGCCTTTACTTCAAGTTGCCCCCCGTTTAGACACCAATTGTTTTGGTCTTGGTTTTTTAGTAGTAGTGGTTAACAACGGTTCTAAGCTGATTGATACTTAAAAATAAAATATTAATGTGAAACGTTCTTGGCGTAGAAATGCTTCGTGGTTATTTTGGGGATCATACTCTCCTATGTCAACGGTTCTGGTGTTGAAGTTACTGGCGGAGCGTGCAAACTCAGGGTTTTTGGAGTTGCAATAACCTCAAAGTTTTTAGAGAATGTTACTGTGTTTGAGTATTCAACTTCGCCCAGTTTGGTGGTCTTTAGCAAAATCTGCAGCTTGTAGGTGTGTATAGGAACACCTAGTGGCACTAGACAGCAATGCTTGTTTATATGTGGTCGAGTGTCTATCTGTTCTAATGCGTTTTAGACTCCACCGCTTTGTTAGAGAAAAAAGTTCTACAATTAGAGGTATCAGCGTAACCGGTGCAGTTTTGTTAACGTTGAGCCACGCCTATTGCGGATCAAGTGCTTGCAACATTATAGTTCTACTAGTAAGCGTAGTTTTGCAGTTAATCAAGTCAGGCGCGTTCAAAACCATAAAAGCCATCACCAACAAGGCCAAAAGATCCACAATTTTTTTTTCTCAAATTTACTAGAGACAATTTATATTCTGGTAGATCCTAGTTGATTTCAAAATCTGTATTTTCTGGACTGCATTTGTTACTATAGACATTCAGACTAACTTAAGCTTGATATATTAATAATCGTTGTTAGCCTTAGTCTTGTTTTGTATAAAAACAGCACCAGTTCCAATGCCACGTTTTAATTACTACGTTGGTACTTCTTTGACGTTTTTTATATGTTTTGCTTTAGCATGTTGGATCCATTACAAAGCATTTGGGCACAAAGATAAGTTGTTAGAACTGTAAAAAGCTGACTTCATATAGTTGCATTTGGGTAAAAAACGCAAAATGTATTGCATTTGTGCAAAATTATTGTGCCATATTCAATTCTTTTTATTGTTTTGATATAATAATCAAAAGTCAAAGTATGGCGGTAATCTCTGAAACATTGATTGTTGCATTACGTCAAGACAAAAGAAGTCAGCAAGGTGTGGCTTTGTAATATGAAATATCTAGAAATACAGTGCAATGAGTTTTTTTTTTAACTAGTGGCAATCTGGGAATAGCTCTTAACGACAAACTAAAGCTCATGATGACCGTTTTATTATGTTACAAAGTTTGCATGGCCATTCTTTAGTTGTAGAAATTAGAAACCATTATGTAGACTATGTAGAAGATGTAAACTTAAGCAAACGGACAGTTAGACAAAGATTTGTAGAAAAAAACAGTCGAAATTCTCCTACGTCAGTTTGCCAGAAATTACATAAACTTGAGAAAAAACAAATAGATGCAAGTTTTATTCACAGGTTATTTTTACAATTTCTCTAGCAGTGAAGAAGTACGGCAAAAACCGGAAGAGCAATTTGCTAAATGTAACTTAGCTGGAGTTTCTTTAGTTCGCGTTCGATTATTTAACTCATTACTGTGGTCCAATCAGTTTACAATAAAAACGAAAATGACAAACTATGAAACAATTGTAGAACCAATAATGACATACGGAGCAGAGTGTTGACAGATGACCGGACAAAACAAGAAAAGAGTGAAAACGGTAGAAATGAACTTCTTAAAGAGAGCGAGTAGAATAACTAGGATTGAAAGGATACGGAATGAAGAAATTAGGAGGCACACAAATAGAGTTGACACAACCACAGAAAGAATTGAAACAAGATAACTGATATGGTTTGGACACGTAAGAAGAATGGAGGAGGGAAGATGGTCTCAAAGAGCCCTAAATTATGTCCCGGCAAGCAGGAAAAAAAGAAGAAGACCGGTTCAAACCTGGATAAAAGGGATAATAGACAACATGAAGGACAAAACCATAAATGAATCAAATCAAAATGCAGAATGCGACAGAAGCTGTAGAACCCCCGCTTGATGATGATGATATAGAGTTGTACATCGTTCCAAGAAGTTCCATGTCCAATATGTTAATGATATTCATTATAATTTTGTTGTTCCATGTGCTATTTTTATTGAAGAACATTAGACATTTAATTTTATGCATGACCCAAATAATGGAACTCCTTTTCCTGGTCGTTAGCATAAACTTTGTTTGTGTAATTACTGTTTAAACGTCTTTTTGCTATAAAACCAAAATGTTGCTGTTTTTAACTTTATTATGTCTTGAAAGCAGTTTTTTAAATAAACAGTTAATAATCTTTAAAATTAATTAAAACTTGTTTTGTTTGTTTTTAGACAATAAAAACGTTTTTTTGCCGGTGAGTGTATAACAAGAATAAAGTAGCTACATTTTTATGAATGAGTAGATTAGTCACTTATATGCTTAGTTCTAATACTGTAGTCCTGAGATTTGTTTACCAAAGTAAATAGTTCATGAGAAGGCCTGCTTAAGGAGTATAATAGTAAGTCAAATCAAAAAACATAAGTAAACCCAATATAACTATCATCTGTTATGAGTAGCACTTGTTGCATTTGATAGTATGTAGTTTGCGATCTTTTAATAAATTGCTAAATTATAATATAACTTTATTTCTAAGTGTACTAAATTTGTTTAACATATTTAGTTGTAATTTTACCAATGTGCATTATTGATTTTCATTCATTCATCAAATTAAATATAATAATAAATGCATTTAATTAAATAAATTAGTTGTAGTCCAAACCAATTTTTCAAATTGAAAAACTCCAAAGACAATGTAAAGTAAGTTTTATCTTCAATGTAAATTATTATTATATAATAGTTAGATCATTAAATTATATGTGTAATCATTTGATCATTCCTTAATCTTGTCATTATCTATTTTATATAAAACGATAAACTAATGTTTATTTTCGTTATTAACCAATTAAATTATAAATAAAAATAAATACGTAATTACTATACGTCATTACGCGTTTTTTTCTGCATTCCGTGTAAACCGCAGCAGCGCTGCGGGTATAGTATTATAATTTGTGAAAGGAGGTCTTATTCTTTTATGTAAGTTAAGATTTTATATAAATTTGAACCACAAGATTGGTAATTATCTGATCTCATTACGTGGTGTCCTCTTACTCCTTTATGTAAATGCAACAATTTATAGGTCAACAAGTGAACTTTTGAATATATATATATATTTTTAAATTATCTTCAACTCTTTTTGTTAAAAAAAGCTTGATGGAATTGTGCGCAAGTGGTGACCGGCCGTGAAATTTTGAGTTACAGAAATTATTAATGTAATAAGTAAATATTTCGTCATAACTTGTAAATGCTGATAGGGTACGATTAATTTATAAGGTTAGCTGTCAAAAACTTTATTATTTTATTAGATAATTAATGAATTTTCATAACTGAATTACCTTGATCTTATTATAAACAACGAATCAATAAAGACGTCATTAACACTTAACGATGCAGAAGAGGAAACCATTTTTTTGGCTAATTGCGCGTAGAATAGAAATGAAATGATTATAAAATAATATGGTCCTAGTTGCAATTACGATGTTAATTTTATTATTATTAGTTATTAACATTTATATATTTTGTTCCTGCTAAAATTTGCAACGCAAAATCATATGCCTATAACAATCCTGATAAATTTTATTTAGCTATTTAAGTGTTATTATATGATCATAAAACCAAAAATTCAAGTAAATTAATTTCAATGCCATTTTTTTATTATAGTAGTATTTTTGTTTACAAAGTAATTTAATAATATTTGAATAATCTAAACTACGTAAATTTTTATTGAATATAAATTAAAATCAGCATTTAAAAATCATGGCTAAAGTTAAATTTTTGTATTGATTAAAAGCTTTGTTTTGCTTATATACATAATTACATACAATACGTACTGATTTTCCGTTAATTTAATCATGTAATTAACCTGTAGAAGGTCGAGGTTGAGTTCTGCACAGGCACAGAGTGAATCAAATACAAACATAAAAATCAGTTTATTTTAAAACTTGTTTGCATCACTTGTTTCCCAATGTGTTAAGTACTTACTACAGCAAAATAAACTTGTTCATTACATTAGTGTGAATAATATTTTATAAACGAAAAAAAATCTTCATGTATGTCAAAATCATTAATTTCTCACTTTGACATTTTTTGCATTGACCCGTTTCAATTGTAGTTTATTACTTACTCAATGCCGGATTATATCAATTTACTGCAGGATATTTATATAACATACATATATTATAATACAGAATGATCTGATTTATGAAAGTAGCTTATATTCAGGCTGACCAGACAGTAATATATACTCTTGTTGAAGTTACTCTTTATTCTTTTTAATTCAAAATAACAGACAATAATTTTTTTTAGTTGCGCCCTAATAATTTCAATTCTTTGAACAAAAAGTACTTTTTCTCACGAAATTTTTTTAAATTTATATAATTAAAAAAACTAATATAAAAACAATTTTTTACCGTTCGCCATCGGTATTTTTCCCCCTTTAAGACAGACGTCCGACAAACGGGGAAGGAGGGGACAATCGCGACAAAAAAAAAACGCTAGCACCTTTATAGGAGAAAGAGTGCAACCACCTACAATAGAGTATAACAGTGATGACGAGGATGACAAACATTCTCATTCTAGTGAGCTATCCCATAATGAAGAATATTGTAGTGTAACTCCAGTAGCTAGCAGCAGCATTAGGACTAATATTGTTAAAATGTTTACAGTTCCTGTTTACAAATAATTTTTTAAAATTACGATCCAAAAGATTGTTAAAGTTTTGGAAAAAAGTTGAAGAATTGAGGTTTGCCAGAGGCGTTTCTAAAATAGATTTGTTTAGGTCAGCTCTCAATTTTCTACCGCCAGACTTTGACAACAAGCTGTAGGAAGAAATACTGATAAAAGCAAAGAAAAGAAAAGAAAGTAACAATATTTATAGCTGTCATGGAAAACTTTTTTTCCAGACTTACCAAACTACAATCCGAGATCACACGACTACGTTACATAAGAAAAAACCCAGCACTTGTGGTCATTTTCTCTATTACACAACTAACATCTTTGTGTAGAATTAAAAGCTACCCTTTCTGAGAATTCATCAAAGCTTCAAACGTTTCAGCCATTTCAACTCCCACTTCAAGTAATTTGCCCCAAAATCAAAATCAGAACCCTACTGGAAAACTTATGAAAAAATGTTGGAATTGCGATAAAGACTGACAAAGCTTTCTATTTTGTAAAGCTTTAAGATCTGAAAAATTCTGCTTTAAGTGTGGTACCAAAAGTCAACTATCGACTAGTTGTACCAAATGTCCAAAAAATCGGAAAGTAGAATTAAACTTTGACCAATGCATTTCCAACGTCTCACCAAAGGTCGACAAAAAAATAGGATAAAGATTCAGAATGTTAAAATGTTTTTGCAAACATACATTGTATCTCCTACATTCAACCTTACATCATTATAAATATTTTTGGTTTATATTTCTCTGCATTAGTAAACACTAGTGCAAATTGTTCAATTATAAGTAGCAAGGTTCTGGAGCAATTAGGAGATAAAATTTTGAATACAAAAATAGTACCAATTAATGTTAACAAGGTGAGTGTTGCCGATGGATCCCTTAAACCTGTCACGGGCAATATTCAAATTGCAGCAAAAGTTCCAACCAAACGCTTACCTTTAATTTTTATATTGTGCCTTCATTTCCTTTAGCAATTATTTTAGGGCTAATTTTATTGAAAATTACAGAATGGTATTTGACTTTTCTAAAAATGTTTGGTATCTGGGAAATGATAAAAATGAGAGAGACATAAGCTGCTTTCCCATTACGTTCTGACAGACCCTGGTGCACGCCAAGGCAAGATGCGTAGTGCATCTTGCCCTGGCGTGCACCATTATTACATTTTATGAAATGGGGTAACTTGTACAAAGTCGTCCTTTCCCTTCCTTTTCTAGCAGCAACCTTTCAAGTGGGGCAAGTTGCACATGCTCATTTGATTAGCTGATTTAAAAATTACATCTGACAGCAGCCGTTAATTAATTAAATTATATTATATCAGAAACAGTCAACAAAAGAAATTACAAAAAAAATTAAAGACAAAGAAACAAATAAAATAATAATCACGTAAATGTATGTGATGTTCCTATAAAGGTGCAAGACGCTCGAGCGTAACTTGCACTGGCGCGCGCTGGGGCAAGATGCCCTGGGTTAGTTACCCTAGTAATGAGAAAGCAGCTATACTTTATGTCCCAAGTACAGTTAGAAAAATTGTTAGCCTTTGAGCAGTTGGCTAAGTTAAAGGAAGTGAAAACATTTTAAGCAAATTGATTGATCTTAAATTACGTTTTGGCAGATTTCTCTCACTAAAGACTCAAAAGAAAAAACCGCCTTCTCAATATTTGGCAGAAATTTGTTTAAGTTTATTGTATTTCCTTTCGGCCCGAACAACGCGGCACAAATTCAACAACATATATTTGGTCCTAAAATAGATCCTAATGCATTTGTCTATCTTGACAACATTAACATTAATTAAATGTTTGAAGACCACTTAAAGACGTTGACAGAAGTATGTTCCAGATTGAGTAATGCAAACCTACCCTGACTCAAAACAGATCTTAATGAAGTAATTTTGTACGCAAGAAGGACGCTAAATAATACTGAACAAAACTATCCCATCACTTGCTATAAAACAATTCAGACTCTGTGTATAAGGGACACAATTTACAGCCGTGTCGAACCACTACTCTTTACAGTAATTTGAAAATTTTATGAATCCAGTGTGTAGGTTGGCTGAGTGAGCCATGACGGTATGTCAACACGATATGGAAATTGTTCATCAAAAGGAAAAGTTGTTAGTTATTCCAAACACACTATCCCGGATACCTTAAATATTTAGTATCAAGTTTAAATTCAAAGATATTAGATTTAAAAATGTTTTAAAGAATCCAGATAAATTTCCTAACTGAAGAAATTCAAATTAGTTTTGATAAAACGGACTATTCTAATCAATAATCTCGAGATCCATTACAAGGTAGAAATACCATAATTGATGCTAAACACACTCCACCCACTTCTGGACATATTGGATTCTTCAAAACCTTACATAGAGTACAGAAGGTTTATTATTGGCCGTCTACGCAATAAGATTTATAGGTTTGTCAAGAAATGTAAGACTTTGAGTCGCAAAAGTATCTAAACGTGGCAAAGCCAAGATTAATAGAAAAATATAAATATACCTTCTATTGTACAAAAAGAAGAGTACTTCGCATAACTCTCAGACTTGACGAAAGAGTTTATTGACATTAAAAAGAAGCTAAAAAAGGTGTATACAAACGTTTTTTGTAAGCAAATTTGTTTGAAGAAAAAATATGATGCTGTCAAATGCTCAACCAAGAAAAGACCAGAGTATCAGATATTATTTATGTTTTAGAAACAAATCTAAAATTTGAAGCTGTATTATGGCAATAAAGATGTGAAACAATCGAGATAGGGCAAGGAAACCCCAAGCATAATTAGTCCACTGTAAATGTAGAGCCAAATGTGTATATTGATGAGTGTAAGTGATTGAAAGAACTAATTTTATGTAAATTCTGAGTAAAAGATTGATGACTGTAAAGTTGAAAATTCACTTTTTGTAAAATTTTCTTTGTATGAAGGGAGTATTGTAACGTTTTATATATATACAGGGTTGGGCAAATGTATGGGAACACCTGATTTCCGACTGCATTTTTAATTTATTTCAAAAATGACCTTAATAAAAGTTTTTGTATATTTTGTAATCTATTTAGTGACGTTTTTTTTTAATTTTGAATGCGTATCATAACTTGCATGGTATGACGTCATCAGCAGTTTTATTTCTTTTATTTTTAGAAAAAAAACTTTTCAACAATTACAATGATTGATTGACACAACTCTTAACCTCCTAATTAAACATATAATCACCAAAAAGTAATCACTATGGGCTACATCTGGCAGCGCGCAGGCCAGTCATAGGCCATCCATGGATCAACAAACCGCTCACATAATCACGTTCCGTAAGTTGTTGAACCGCAATCGTTTTGTACAAGTAATAATACAGTTCATCATGCATAATCCGACAAATAAAAGGTTTTGATATGTTAATGAAAACTGCATGTTTACGCGCAGAATGCTTAGGTAACCGCAGTATAAAGACACGACTCATTTGACATTTTCAGTTGTTCTAACGGTTCTTGGAACTTCCTTCTTTCTCTTGGACACATTCCCCGATTCCCTGAAAAAATCCATCCACAATAAAATGAATTTCTGATCAGAAACACAGCCTCGCGTAGTAAATCAAAGTGACAACAACGAAAAGCACGTTGCACCTTGATGACCAAGTGGCCGTTAAAAAAATGCCTATACTGCAAAAGCGCATTACTGGTTTGATCAAAACATGTTTGCAATTAAAGCTGGTAAATACACAAATCTCCAATCCCACACCTTTCATTCAAGTCAACCCACTTTTCTGTAACTTTCATTAATTTTGGTACAAACTATTCCAAAAAAAAAAAAACAAAGTTCTCCTACCTCACCCTGTATATAAGTCAAACTTCACAACAATTTTTGACTATTGATACTCAAACAAAATACAAAATACTACATTCTTATCAAAAAAACCATCACCGTTTATATTTTGAATCAATCCTTTCACAATTGTCAATCCACCCCAAATCAACTTAACCAAGATTAACTCTATCTGATACTAGTACTAGCTATCAACCAACTAGTACAGTTTCAATACTCATACCGCAATTTATAGTACCACACTAATTTTAGGTTGGTTACAACATTTTCACACAGCACATTTAAAAAATCAGAAGATACTTCCATCAACTGGAAGCTGGATCAGCTGGATCAAACGTTTCCAAAAGTTATCTCTTGTCTGCCATTAAAAATAAAATAACATTTCATTTTTTATCTGCTCAGGAACAGGGACATCTAACTGAGCGGACATCACAAAAACCGTAGCTCTATCCATGGATAGCATTGCTCATCGCTGAGCTTAAAGCAACCAAAGAACACTAGAGCTTTGATTCTAACTTGGTAATCACTCCAAACCTAGTAATTATATATTTCCTAACAGTTTAAATCTAACTTTCGTTCAGTTAACCTAAACTTCTTTGTTTAAAAAAGATGACAAATATCCATGTTGACAAAGTATCTCTAAAATTAATCTATTTGTTTACAATTAATAAAGAAGCAACAAATTGTCTTTAAGGGTAAAGTGATTAGCGACAAATTAATTGCAAAGCAACAATTTATCTTTAATTGCAGAGCATCAAAGTATCCCTAATATTAATCTAATTTGCTTACAATTAATAAGAAAGCAACAAATTATCTTCATAGGTAAAGTGATTGACAGAAAATTAATCACGAAGCGACAAAATATCCCTAGGATTGATCTAATTTGATAACCATTAATAAAGAAGCAACAAATTATCTTTAGAAGTAAAGTGATTGGCGACAAATTAATTATAAAACAACAGTATATCTTTGATCGCAAAGCAATAAAGTATTTCTAAGATTGATCTAATTTGCGTACAATTAATAAGAAAACAACAAATTATCTTTAAACGTAAAGTGGTTGGCGGCAAATTAATCGCAAAGCAACAATTTATCTTTAACCGCAAAGCGACAAAGTATCCGTATAGTAATTGGCCGCAAATTAATCACAAAACAACAGTTTATCTTATCTTTAATCGTAAGCAACAAAGTATCCTTAAGATTAACTTAATTTACTTACAAGTAGTAAGGAAGCGACAAGTTATCTTTAAAGGTAAAGTAATTGGCAGCAAATTAATCACAGTTTATCTATAATTGTAAAGCGACAAAATATCCCAAAGATTGATCTAATTTGCTTACAATTAATAAAGAAACAACAAATTATCTTTAAAAGTAAAGTGATTGGAAGCAAATTAATCACAAAACGACAGTTTAAATAGTGAGAAAGCAACAAACTATCTTTAAATGTAAAATGATTGGCGGCAAATTAATTGCAAAACAACAGTTTATCTGTAATAGTAAAGCAACAAATAATCCCTAAAAACTGATCTAATTTTAGTTGCGCAACAAGAATTTTTGTAACCTAGCTTTCAAATAAACATTGCAAGACCCCCTGGACTTCATACATAGTGATCAAATTTTTATAAGTAAGAAAGGTATAATTTTTTTTGTATACATATAATCGGTTTAGAACGTCTTTTGACGTTGTCCGATGCCCGTTTGCCACTCTTTCTTATTATCCCACTGTCCTTCTACTAGGTTCTTTGCAGTCATTGCCGTTTTAATTCCCTGAACCCACCTTTTCTTTGACCTTCCGTTTTTTCTTCTTTGTTGTGGCACCCATTCCATTGCTTGCCTAGAAAGTCTATTTAAGTTCATTCTTTTAACATGTCCGTACCATATTAATTGTCGTTTTTCTAAATCATCATAGACACTCCCTTTTATTCCCATACGCTGTTTAATAATCTCATTTCTAATTCTCTCTATTCTTGATATTCTTGTCGATCTTCTTAAGGCGTCCATCTCTACGGCTTCTATTTTCTTTTTATATCTATCTGTAACTCTGCATGTTTCTGATCCATATAGTAGCTGGTCTTTTATTATGCTATCATATATGTTGTATTTGTTTTTATTTGTGATATCTTCACTCCAGAGAATTCCGTTCAGACATCCTTTTGTTTTTTTGGTTTGTGTTATTTTAGCTTTTATGTCCTTTTCGTCAGATCCGGTATTGTCAAATATTGTGCCCAGGTATTTATATTTATTACATGCCGCCATCTCTTCGTTATTTTCTAAGATTAAACTCCCCAAATTTCCTCCCACGCATATATCTATCTTATATTTGTGGCTTCGATATAAAGACTTTTAAATTTCCAAAACCGCAGAGTACAAACTTCTATGACTCTTCCTTCGCCCCTTCCTGCATCTACTGATCCACGTTGCCTTTGCAGCCCTATCTTAGAATAATATGAGGCAACTGGCCCGATAACTACCAGATTAGAATTCGGATAAAAAAGAATCACCACTCAAAGTGATGAGGTTTTCTTGTGTCTGCAAGTTTGCAAAATAGAACCTCATTTGCGGTTTTTCTGAGAAACCAACCCAAAAAAGCAAAAAACGTAAATGTTAGTAAATAGACCGTTAGGAGGCTTCGTACGGCTTGATAGTGTTTTAGAAGAATGACTACAGGTGTACTAATGCTTAAAACATTTGCAAGATTGGCTTTTGTCCAAAATCATTTGCCGTGGAATAGATGAAGACTAGTAAGGTACTGTTCTCAAATAAGCAGCGTTTTTACCTCAATAGGTCAAACAGACGTTGGCAAGTATTAAAAAAAAAACAAAAATATAGCAGAAATCTCTTCATTAAGACGAGCAGAATTAGTCTTCATTCATAATGGGTACTGGACTGTTCACAGATACATAGAGTTCTAGAAGATCATGTAATGCCGTTTATGATCAGTATGAGCGAGCATGGCATGTTAATACAAAATAAAACTAAGCCTCGCGCAGCTATTTTGTCGGAAAATAACTGAATAAAGTGAGAATTAGGAGGTTTATTAGCCAGCACTAAATCCAGACATAAACTCTATCAAACTTCTCTGGTACAGTTGTTGGGACGACGTATCCAAAGACATACACCCGTTCCAAAAACTGCCCAAAATTGCTATTGCAAAAGTAGAATAAAATTGACAAAAATGTAATCCTTAATTTAATTAAAAGTTCTTTTAATTTTTTTAGTTACTAATAACGTCAAATTTTTTAAATGTAAATTTGTTGTTTTTTAGAATAAATAGAAAAAATAAAAAAATCTGTTTTCTGATTTAATACTTAATTAGTAATTTTGCATACAAAATACTGCCCAATGATGTTTTTTTAAATTTTAAATGTGATATTTAGAAATTACTTAACATGTCACAACAAAATAAAAATACCTTTAAATTTTAACGAGTGGAACCACACTCGTTAAAACTATCACATTGAAGACTAGACTGTAAACATTGACCTTGAGTATTTGAAGCTTGTAAGTCTCAGGAAGTACTGAATTTTAAAGTTTGTTCCATGAGTCGATAGGATGGTTAAAAAAATCTCTCTTAAAAGTGTCGGTCCTACATCTCTGAATGTCAGTGAATATTTGTAAGAGTTCTTAGCAAGTCTTGTACTACAAGTAGTCAAGTCATTTGTCAATTGTAGGTCAGATTTGATTCGATTATCTCGTTTTTGAATAGAATTTAGAAGAGATAGTGTAGTTTCGGATTCTCCTCCCCATATGCGAGTTAATATTCAATACAATTTACAATTTACAAATACAAGCCAGTGTAGTTTTAAATCAGTGGCTATATACAATAAACTAAAGTTTAATTTAATTTAAAAAAACTAAAACGATAAAATATATACTAGTTTTTGCTTTGTCGTAAAAATTAAAAAAACATAGTTTACACTTCAACAAATATGTTTTCGCTCACAAGCTTTATACATATACCAAACATGAATATGAAATAAAATCTTCTACAGCATTTATGCATTGGTGCAGCGTCGACATTATCATCCAATCCTTAATAAATAATAAAATATCTTACATGCATCCTCTTGGCACTTTCATGCATAGCTTATTTAAAACTGGTTTGGATCCATAAGATTTACACGCATCCTTCACATAAACAGCATAATCCTCTTTCTGCATTTTTTAAAATCTGCAACAAAATAATAAATAATAAATAAAAAACTAACAGATACATGTAATAACAGAATTAAATATACACAAACAAGATGATTAAAATAGTCACTTATTCATTGTTATTGTTATATTTGGTTGTTACTATTGTTTTTTTACAAGTAAACAGATTCGTTTTTATAATTAGAACTTCATGTAGTAATTTATTTTTTATAATTTTTTGTTTGGCCATTATATACTTATTATAGTATTGTAGTATATATTAATTTTAAATAATATTAATGTCAGTATAATTTAACAATTGCAAAGTGCTGTAATTATTATTAACAAATATATTAAAATATGCGCTTTATCATAAAGATGTTAATGTTTATGAGCAGAAAATATGTTTGAGTTTAAGATCTCATTGTGTGAATTTTAACATCTCCATTGTAAATTGACAAATACAATAAAAATAAAATATAAAACTGCATTTTCTATAGATAATTCCATGGACATTGTTTAAACAAAATACAAGATATATTGCCATTTAAACAAATATTTACTCGTAGTACAAGGCTTCACATTTCAGAAATGTAGAACCTAAAATGCGATTTTTTTAACTTTACTATCGACGCATGGAATAAACTTCCAAATTCAGTCTTCAATGTAATAGTTTCAGCAAGTGTGGTTTCACCTTAGACCATATACACTTATTGACAAGTGTTTTGCCGATACGGCAAGCCAGCATAATCGGTGCGTGTGACGTCATTTGTGAGCTACAGAAAAATGTTTGGTGTTAAACACACGAATGAAAATACATTTTTATGCACTTAATCTACCAAAATGTCAATTAATCTTGTTATAGAGCACTTGGCCATACATTACTTGTTTTACATAAATATTTGATAATAGACAATATATGCTCACAATTACCGCGTGACGTCAGTCGTGGGCATAAAACGTTGTTATGTTGGCTCCACAATCTTACAAGCAAAAAATAACACACAGCAAAGGTATTTCTATGTCGTTGTGACATAATATCACATTTGAAAACTAAAAAACAAATATAATTTAAGTTAGTGTCTATACATTTAGCAGTATCTCACGAAATCAATTTCTTGACAATGATCATTCATGAAGTGAGATTTTCTATATTTAGTTTGTCTTGTCTTGCTTATCCTACTTTATTGTTCTTTATTATTTTTACGTACACATACTCAATTATGTCCAAATACAAATGTGTATTGCACTTTCCTTCAGATCATCAAATCGAGTGATTGCAAATAATTATTCTATTTGCTTAAATAACAAAAAGTTGAGGAACATATTCATCGCAACATGTCCCCAAACATTGATCCTTCGAAGAGGATCGAACTATAGATCTATTAAAAAAACCATGACCGAACGGTAAATTAAGAGCTTAGAAAAACTGAAGAATCAATAAGATGATATAAAGAAATAATTGAACTAAATAAATATGGCCAGAAAGCCAGTGAAATTTAAAATTGAATTTAAAAGTAGGTTTTATAGATTTATTTCATCTAATCAATATTGACCATCTTCGAATGATACTCTATCTTTTGATCTTGTAATCAATTTTACATTAAATTCATATCAAATATCAAGATAAAATATCATAATGATTTATGTTTTTTAAAACAATTGATTACATTACATGCACATGATACAACAGGCTATACATGTTTATATTTTTCTATGTATATTAGATTTCAAGTACACACTTGAATTGCTAAAGTAATTAGTCAACATTTGTGGAGTTATTTAGATTTTTATTACAGTCATTACAATTAATTTTACGTTCAATGAAGTGTGCATTTCATTTAGAACTAATGAGTCAACATCAAAAATTGATTAATTTATTGCAAAATAAAATACGTTTATATAGCAATGATGATTATAAACTTTGCAAACAAATCAAAGTATTTACTAACTCTATATACAATCTCATAGAATTCTTACTCTTTTTAAGAATATTACTTTGTGGATTCTATTTTTAACTTTTTGTTTTTAACTATTTACATAACTAGTTTTAATTATTTTATAATAATAATTCTAAGAATTTAATGTTATTGTAACTTTTTCCGGTTATTAGAATTATTCGGAAATAAAGGTTTATAATTATTTTTAATTGGATTATTCGAAAATACTCAATTATTAATACTCAACATCAGCTATTAATTCATAATGAGATGTTAAAAACAGTTCTAATTACCTATGATCAAGATTAAAAAATACAATGATTTATGTCATAATATTCGTATTTATAAATTCTAGTAGAATGTATGTAAAATAAACTGTTTGATTTAATTTTCAATTGATAATTAATAATTAATAAACTGTACACCATGAACATCTGTACATCAATCGTAACACAATATACCATTCTCTCTAATTAAGCATAATTCATTACAACTTAATATTATCTTCCTCAACTATTGATTCATACTGTCTATAAATAATTAATGTGACACAACTCGTTCACATTTTAGAAATAAATTATACATTATCAAAAAACTTTATTTCTTGATAAGAAAATTACAAAGTTTAATTTGTTTACAACGATGAATGGTACTAATTAGATGCTTTAATTTAATTTATTCAACGAACGTCAAAGTTGTAAACAATTTAACATTTTGTATTTAAATAGTATATTATTACAAAAACACTGTTTATACTTTATCAAGCTGATACAAATAAGCAAAGTGTATTGTCGTGTTATATAATAATTTTGACTAAATAACTTGTGATATAAAAACTTTACAAATCGTTTAGTTTGTTGATTTTAATACATATTATTCTATATTGGAACACATCCATAGAACAATCCCAAGAAATCCACAATAATTTTATCAAATCAGAGACATTTCCAGACTTATGACTATCTAGTCTATAATAGAACGATGTGAACTAGGCCATTTTGCCAACTAAAACACTCCGCGACGCAGAAGATCAATTGAGATTTTAATTCCAAAGCTTTATTTTCATTAGGAGCTCTCCATAAAATGTCATCGACATAAATTCCATACTTCAAAGCTTCCATTGCTAAAGAAAAAAGATTTCCTTCATCTTCAACTAACTGAAGAATGAACCTTTGAGCTAAATAATGACTAGATGTATCCCCAAAAAAGACTCTAGTATGTTCAAATTCCTTGGTAGAATTAAAGCGCCAAAAGATATGTTGAAAAACACAATCTTCTTCATTTAAACCTACCTCACGAAACATCTGACAAATATCACCACTTAATGGAATCTGAAACGTGTCAATATTTGACCAATGTCTGTCTAAAGTTTTCTACCAGAGAAAAGAGTATCATTTAAAGAGATACCGTTAGAATCTTTCTCTGCAGGAAAAACTACTCTGACAGCCACACCAGACGGATTTTCTTTTTTGGCTCCGTGATGCGTCAAAATATACAAAACTGATTATTTTGTAAGCACCAAATGACCTTGATCAATATAATTTTGTATGTTTTTAAAATATAATATTTTTTTTAATTTCATATCGTTTAATTAAAACGAACTTCCAATTAATAAAAACGTTTCAAAGCATGTTCTCTATTAGTACCTAAAACAGAACGGACATTTGCTTTGAAAGGTAAACAAGTAATATAGCAACCATTTTTATTTCTAAAAACAGTTTTTAAAAAGTAATCTTCACACAGAATTTTTTCTGGTAATAAAAAAAAAACTGGAGGAGGCTCCTCCATCTCCCAAAAAGCACGAATCATTTGCTCAAGAAAGCCAATTTGGTTCTAATAACTTCGTCCAGATGTTAAGTGTTTGAACAATGCTTGTTAAATTCATAAGTAAAAAAAGAAGATATATTAAAGACTATATTAACACAAGATGAGTTCTCCAAAGGCAGCAAACTGAAATTAATGTCAGAGACCATATTCAAGACAAGTCCTTAAGAACGTACTCTTGTGCATAAAAAAAATGTAATATTGATGTTAGAAGTCTGTCCTCTGCATCCGAACTAGATGTATAATTGATTGAATTTCCGTAATTGACAGAATCAGACAATTCAATAATCGGGACCAGTTCAGGCAAAATAGATTTTAGGTGGACACACAAAATTTGTTATGTTTGGTTCGTTCCCAATCGCATTATTCACAAAACCCAACACTATTCAACCTAAATTGGTTAAAATAGCACTCGGATTTCCATTAATGTGTGCTGGACAAAGTGGAGTTACATCCAAAACAGCTTCCACTCCCAACAAAATATCTACTAGTGACATTACATGAAAATAAAGATCTGCTGAAGATAAATTTGAAAATGGATTTTTAACTTCATCAGAAATAAAAACAGTAGGTAAGTCAGTTGTTATTTTAGGTAACACTACAGCTTCAAAATTTAAATAAAAGTATTTATTAAATTTAGTGCGTAAATGACAGCTCACCACTCTTTTAGGTAAACCTACCAAAGACTGACCCACTCCACTCAATAAATAAAGATCTTCTTCTTGAAAGCTTCATCCTCTCAACTAATGAGTTATAAAGTTCACTTGACTGCCTGAATCAATTATAAAACAACAGTCTAACCAAAATCCATCTATGCTGCAAATTCTCGCTTGTGCAGTTCCTAAAAGAGCTACAGAATTTGTGAATGATTCAAGACTCACCAAATTCAAAAACACAGAATTTAAAGAAGACTCGTAAATTGCCTTAATAGGTTCTTCGTTTATACTTACCACAGAATGTGATACCTTAGTAGATGTCCGGTTTTGCAAGAAAACTTTGAAATGCATCTTGAAGAATGATGAACACCCAAACAAGCAAAACAACGTTTATAAGATTATTTCGTATCTAAAACTTGGGGTTCTCGCTAAGAACACAGGACAACTTATTAATTGATGTTCGGTCTTACACAAAGGGCACTCAAAAGAAAATGCTTTGGGTTCGATAGTTTCGACTTTTTGAATGTTCTTTTGGATGAAAATAAGAGAAATTAGATTTTGTTAAAATTGAAGTTTTCAAAACCAAGTCAGCGACAGTTGTCTGCTTGGTTAAAAAATCTATAAACATTTAAAAAAAAGGAATTTCAGTATCTAAATATTGAGATTCAAAGTTTTTTCTCATTTTAGAATACAATAATCTTAAAAAAGTTCTAACAAAATGTAATCTGAAAGCTCATTCAAACCTAATGTTCATTCATTAATATCATATTAAGTTGGATTTGAAAAGGCAAATCCAACTTAATATGATATTAATGTTCTATATGTACATTTTTAGCCTGAAGATGATGCATGCATGCATCAAAACCGGTCGCTGAATAAACTTTTGTTTTTATAATTTTTGGATGAAGGTTTTTTATTCCCTACACTGACTCCAAATCATCGCAGGTTATTTTTCAACATTATTATTTCATTAAAACATAAAGGTTATTGACCTATATATAACTCTTTGTAATTTTCTTGATGCTTTCATAATATAAAATTGAAACATATCAATATATGTAAATTGACCAGCTTAATACCTGTGTTTATTTGTATTCTGATGACAGGTTACATTAAGTATTGTATACAATATTTATAACATAAGATGTTAAATAGATATGACACTGCGTTACAATTGCGTGTCAAATTTATTATTTAAAACTATATGGATTTTTATCAATTGATGTAATTACATAAGTAGTTATTAAGTTATAATACTTAAAATATTATGAGGCTAACACAACAATTTTACATCAAATGGAGTGATTCTCACATTAATTTTTAATTATGCTTAGTAGTTTAATATTAGACAAAGGTCGTTAACATAAAGATGTTGATAATATATATATATATATTAATATAAAAAAAAATACATATATGTTTTATATACTAATAAAGACTTGATAATACAAACCCAAAACACGCATATGTATTAGTAGACATTTGAATAGAACAAAAAGTGTAATAATTTCTTTATGAAATAATTGACTGTCTTTTTTATCACAAATTTATTCTTACAAATACATTACTAGTTTCGGCTCTACTAGAGCTTTCTACAGACGTAAAAGTTACCTTTTCGTATTCGTAAGAATCAACTTGTGATAAAAGCATTGTAAATTGTTTATTAATTAATAATCATAAATTATCACGTAGTAGAATTCTTTAATGTAAAGTAAAAAGCTGCTAATTTTTCTGACAACAATTGCTGAAAAACAACAACTTAATTTTTGTCACTGGCTTGTGAATATTGTCACATAGTTTGCAAAACTGGAATTAGCTAAATCATCCTCTTCATCTGGCATACAACTCAAAGTTTTAATTTGTTAACAATTTTTTGTTAATTATTAGATTGCTTTGTCCGTTTTTCCGTAATTGATTGATTGACGTATTAATAATTTTTATTTTATTTAATAGCAAATAAAACAGCAAAAAATCCGGAATGTTTCTTTTTTCTTGATTTATTGATTTATGTTAAATTAATTGGTAATAAGTCCTTGTTTTATTACTTATAAAAACAAGTTAATAAACGTTTTTTATGTTTCAGGTCATTCAAAACTTCATAACTATATGCTCTGATATGAATAAAAAATCTTTTGTTGTATTTGCCCTTTACTATAAAAGATGGTTCATTTGGTAGTCCCTTATTAATAATTCAAAAAAATAAACAAAAATCATTTTTTTTTTGGTATATTATTAGTTTATTCGAAAGAGCAAACATTTCTATTATTTATGGAACACAATTTCATTGATGTGGCTACCTTCGGCTGGCTTCGCAGTAGCGCATCCTGTTAACCCAGTTTTCCAAAACTTTGGTAACGGTTTCTGCTCTATCTCACAAATGGCTTGCTCGATATTTGCTTTAAAGGCCTGAATCGTTAATGGATTGTTTGCATAACATCGGTTCTTCACGGTACCCCACAAAAAAAAAGTCTAACGGCGTCAAACCGCTCCGTGGTGGCCAATTGACATCGCCGAGTTGGCTGATAACATGATTGCCAAACTTGGCGCGCAAAAGATCGATTGTGGCATGGGCTGTGTGGCATGGCGCGCCATCCTGCTGAAACCAAATATTGTCCAAGTCCATGTCTTCAATTTCCGGCCACAAAAAATTGTTTATCATGCCTCATAGCGCTCACCGTTAACCGAAATGGTGTTTCCAGCAGCATTTTTAAAGAAAAATGATGCCACCGCTCCAAAATCCGCACCAAACTGTCACTCTCTGAGGATGTATTGGCTTCTCGACAATCACGTGCGGGTTTTTCGATCCCCAGATGCAACAGTTTTGCTTGTTAACATAGCTGCCAAGATGAAAATGCGCTTCGTCAGAAAAGATCATTTTTCGAGCAAAATCGTTCAACATTTCGAGCTGCTTTAAGACCCAAACAAAAAAGCGATAACAAACCTGATAGTCGTGTGCCTTCAATTGTTGAGTCAATTGGATCTTATAAGCAAATAATGCGAGGTCTTCGTGCAAAATTCGCATCAAGCTGGTGCGTGAAATGTTGAGTTGTTGAGTTGTTCCAAGACTGAATCACTAACTCTCGGCTACGGCAGCTATATTCTCGTCAATCCGCACCGTACAACGGCGGAAACACTGTGTGTTGGCCACTAGCATGCCAGTCTCACAAACTTTTTGCACAAGCTTGCGTCACGCGCGGTGGGTGCCAGATTTTGGCCAAAACTTCTTTTCAATAAACGAACTGTTTGGGCTACACAACATTGACTTTGGAAATAAGTTTGCAATATTTCTCAACGTTGTTCAAGCGTAAAACAATTCATTTTGTTCCGCGGAGATATGATACAGGTTTTCTGTCAAGATTTCTCACGGGAAAGGCCTGTCACTGTCAAAATAACAAATGATTAAAAAGATACCACTTTACTACCTTTATATTCTTTTTGCATTCAAATGCAATGAATTCGGTGATAGACACCCAACAGGTGAAATCCAAAAAAACCATACCCTGTAAAAAAATAAGATAGAAAATAATTTGCTTTTCCGTGTTCAATTTATTAAACTTGGATCCAGCCTTCATATTAACAACTTTCCAGATTCTTCTCGTTTCACTCCTGATACAAATTACGACCTGTATTGCTTCATAAATGGCGTTTGATTTGCTATGCGTATTGTCAGCCTTTGCAAATCTAATTTTTTCCTATGCCTATCAATCATTGCATACTTGCACAACACGAGTACTCAGTATAGAAGAATAGAATATAGTTTTGATGTAGAAGCCAAAGTTCATATTTCTCCTAAAAACCAAAAATCAGGTATTTGACTTTGTTTTGGCTTACAACTTCAAAGTTCTCTATTTTACTATGACTTGTTTTAGTTTATTTTATGATTATTTTTCCTGCCAGCTCTGCCACTTCGGTCTTGTACTGTGCAAACTATAGACCATTTCCTACTATCCACGTTTCAATTTTAGCTGCCTCGTATTTTATGTCATTTTCTTTACCATTACCAGGTTATCTGCAAATCCAGCTATAGTAACCCAATAACAGCGTGGCCGGTTTAACATGCAACATAATATACACAAAATTATGATTGCTCTCATGCCTTTGCCCGTTTTAGGATCCTTCATTTGCGCTTACATTTTACACATTCCGAGCGCGACGCTGTACTGGGATTACTGTAGGTAGGTCCCTTCAGAAAATTCATCATGTTTAGTACGTCGGATCGTCACACACACACAAGACGGTCTATAGTGTTGGTTTACCAATCAAAACTTTCCGTTTGATCAGTTTTTTCATGATATATTATAGAGTTGAAACTGTTTTATACGTCTAAGGTAATGTTTGCGACGTGCTGCGGTTGCTTCTGGTTTTAGCCGCTAACCTTTATATAGTTTACACGGCGTTGACTATCAACCGCCCCTCTTAGAATTCAAACTCCATGACGGCTGGTCCTCTACCTTATTTGATCGCACTTGTTACTCTTGTTTAGAATCTGCTCCATTAATTTACCCATGACTTTCAGCAGGCATATTGATCTAAAGACTTCTCCGGGTTGGTTGGGTTCTCAATCAACGTTAGTTTGCCGACTTTTCACTGTGCTGGATATATTATCGACTTTAGTGTTTAGTTTGCAATTTTGCATATCACATCAAAGATGAGCTCCGCAAACTCCGTTGCACCTCCGGTGGAATATCATCTGGGTTTGCTGCTTTTCCGCTTTTATCTTGCTTGTTACTTCTTTTAGTGTGCATAAGGCTATCTGTTCTGGGTCTATATCTAGTTCCGGTCATACCTCAAGTTTGTGGTTGAGAAATAGTTTTAAGGTTTCCTTTGTTTGTTCTTTGTTTGTTAGTATTATGAACAATCTTAGTTCTAGTTTTCCGGTTACAATTTTGTACCTTTTTCCCCAGACGTTTTGGCTTTGAAAAGTTGATACGCCTGTGTTTTTTCTTATTTTTGCTTATTTCTTTCATGTTAGTAGTCCAACTGTAGGCGGTTCTGTGTTTGTTGACTGTGGTTTTTGGCTCTTGTACGTGCTGTCACACGTAGATCCACTCGTTTATATTTTTTTCTGTTGTCTGGTTCTCTTCCGCCACATCCCACTTTACTATATGTCCTAGCAGGTTTGTTGAACTTATGATGACCTCAATGTATGAGCGGTTTTCTTTCCTTTTTCTTTAGGAGGTTAGTGCTGACATTCATTACACACAAATCTTGTTTGGCTGACCATTCTGTTAATGCTATGCGGTTGTAGACATGTACACTTTTTGATTTAAATCTCTCCCAACTATGGTGCACTGATTTTTATTTAATTTGATGCTGTACCCTATTTCCGTCAGAAAGTGTTCTAGTTGTGGTAAGGTGCTATTTAATAATATTTAACCTTTCCCTTTTCTAGTTTTGTTTGTTAGCCTGGTGCTTGCAACATACATAGACGCTTCGCAGTTTTAGTTGGTTAGCCATTTTTTGTTGCTTATTTTTTGAATTCTGGATTTAAACCACTATCACTGCACTTAGGCCTTAAAAGGCCCTTTGACTTTCATGCAGTAGTAAACGTTACTCTTCCGTCCTAACACACAGCCAACTTTTGTGGTTGATGTATGCTAGGACATCATTTGGAGCGGTTCCATTTCACACCTTCTGCATATGGGAGTCTACAATGCCCATACTGTAGTCTATACAGAATGTTAAAAAAACGTAAGATATTTAAGAAAGTGGTAGAACAAACCATAACAAACAAAAAAAGTCTTAATAAATATGGGCTGTCATAGCAACAGTTTCGGAGATATAGAACATTATTTATTTTTATATATTTTTACAACAAACAGAGTTATAGAAGATGTTCAAAGTGCCCTCCTTCCATTTCCAAACATGCACGACATCTTTGTCTAAAGGACATTCGTACTCAGTCTAAAACCCCCTTATTGGCTCAGATTTCTTGGCACTTTTTATTAATTTTAACTGCAGCTCTTCGAGGCTATTTACAGGAGTAGCATACACTAATGTTTTCAAATATCCCCAAAGAAAAAAATCAAAATGGTTTAAATCAAGCAATTTTGCTGGTCATAAAACTGGTAGGAAGAGGCGTCCTACCCACCTATGTGGAAAAGTTTAATCTAATCTAAATGCGGCAATCCAAAAATGAGCTGGAGCACCATCATGCTAGAACCACATTTGTTGCTTGTAGAAAGTGGGCCATAGAAATGTCATCCAAAAGATCATACATTGTGTTCTGCAAAAAGTTGAGGTAACCAGCGCCTGTTAATCGGTTTGGTAAAACAACAGTACCTAGAAACCTGTCGCCTACAATACCCATCCAAACGTGTCACTGTTCACATTTAATTACAGCATAGGGATTTTCGTTGGCCCAACGATGTGCATTATGAAAAACTCTATTTCGTGTAAACCCGGTTTCATCCGTAAAAAGAATTTTGACAAGAAACTGCGGGTTTTCAACATCCTTGCGTAGAAACCAGCAATAAAACACCAAACGTGCCTGATCAGTTAAATTTAAGACCTGTACTCGTTGTACGTAGTATGGATAGAGCAGCTGCTCGTGGAGGGTTCTCCAAACAAGAGTAGCATGTCGGCTAGTTCTGCATTAGAGTAACCAGCCAATAAAAACTTGTGCACTAACAACAACTGTCAATGAATGTTTATTTCACAAAATATCATTAAAGTATTATAAGAAAATGCATTATTGCTTCTTTTCTGAACTTTGGATTTAAGTGGGAAAGTAAAACCACTTTCACTGCACTTATTAGGCCCTTTGTACCTCCTCCAGTAGTAAACCTTACTTCTCCGTCCCAACACACAACCAATCTATGTGGTTGATGTATGCTAGTACATCGTTTGGAAGAGTTCCATTTCACACCTTTTGCATATACCCATACTATGCATGTTTTCTTAATTGAAAGTACCTTGTCAAGATTTCTGTTATGATTTGCAGGTTATTTATAGACAGTCTCAAGTAGTAGTCTAAGATTTAGATAAAAAGACTATTAATGACAAGTAGTAATCGGCCGATTTAGGAATCATGCAATCATGCTTCCATTGCCAGTTTACAACCCAGGTTTAAATGCATTGTGTGTATTTGCTTTTAGTATGTTATTAAAGCATTTTAGTGGTAGTGCGGTCCAGGGTTCGAGTCCACACATCTTGAGGGTTGATACTTATTGCGCACCAATTCATCAACCTTAACGTTACCTATTTGTTTTGAACCAACCAGGTAAACAATAATAAAAACCATAAATAAATAAAAGTAGACACAATAAAATATTTCTATTTATAGTAATATTAATAGTACGTATTATAATTATTTGTAAACACTATACATATCTTAATTTTAGAAGTGTCTGCACGCTATGTTAATACTAAACAAATACAGCAATTCATGCTAATTAAAAAAATGTTTTCCATCATATCATAATAAGTAATCAACAGATAATTAATTAAATTCAATAAATGTCTTTCTTAAAAATAAAGATGTTAAGGTCATTTCAATTATTTCACCTTAGATCACAACCTTCGTGTAATATTATTATAAACAGCTAATTCCTTATTTATGTTAGTAAATAATTAATATATTGAACATAAGTATACGTAATTATAAAACTCACAAATATAGTAGATAAAATAAAAATAAATTATTATTTATTAATTTTTCTAAATAACAAAATGAAAAGTATGATTCATTAAAAGTACCAATATTTTGCTATAAATTAGGTCAGATAAAATGCAATATTTTTTATTTTTTACAAATAACAAAATATCAAGAATGTACTATAATTGTACCATAAATTAAGTCATTAATTTAATAAAAAATAAAATATTTTTATTATTATAACTATATCATTCAATAATAATAATTGTAATTATTGCTTGTTATAAATTTCAAAATAACTGGTTTGAAGACTAATTAAGGACAAATTTGTTAATAGTTGTTTAATACATTATACAAATTATTCGTAATTTAAAACTGGCAATAGCCTCCAGAAATAGATTCCGTACTAAATATAAATTATTATTTGTTGTTACTTAATAAGTAAAATTGATTTAAATAACCAATTTTTCTATAAAATTTTAGTGTGCTACATTTTTTTTCAAATTCAGTTTTATTACACAGAATATTTATATGATAAGATTTTTTTTTTTTTTTTTTTTTTTTATTAATACATTTATTAAAATTATTTATTCATATATATATATATATGTTATTTTTTAAATTTTCGCGGATATAATTATTTTTATTTAAATTTATTTTCGGATTATCCCGCGTTTTCTCTTTGAGTTGGACTCCCCTGTCATAGCTAATTTATTTATGGAAGATTTTGAAACTAAAGCTATTAATTCTGCTCCACTAAAACCAAAATTATGGCTTAGATATGTAGATGATACATTTGTAATTTGGCAACATGTTAAAAATAATTTAGATACTTTTTTAAATCATCTAAACAATATAAATAATAAAATTCAGTTTACAATTGAAATTGAAAAAGAAAATAAAATATCCTTTTTAGATATTTTATTAATTAAACAATCTAATGGTAGTTTAGGGCATACTATTCATAGAAAATCAACTCATACAAACCGTTATCTTAATGCACTTTCTCATCATCATCCAGCCCAAATAAATTCAGTAACAAAATCTTTATTACATAGAGCTTTAACATTATGTGATCAAAATCACACAAAAGAAGAAATTGAAACGTTAGAAAACGCCCTCTTACAAAATGGTTTCAATAAAGCATCATTAAAACTGTTATTAAACAATAAAATTACAAACAACGACAAAGAAAAAGATGAAACACAAAAATACGCTTTTTTACCATTTGTCAAAGGTACCACAAACAAAATTTCTAAAGTTTTAAAAAGATACGACATAAAAACAGTTTTCAATACAAATTTAAAAATAAGTCAAGTTTTAAAAAGCCCAAAAGATATTATCCCTTTAGAAAGTCAAGGCGTGTACGAAATTCCATGTGCAGATTGTACGAGATCTTATATTGGACAAACTAACCGCAAAATTAGCACAAGAAAAGAAGAACATATTCGAGCAGTTCAAAAAAATGAATCTACTTCATCTTTAACGGAACATGTAAATTCAAGTCATCACAAAATTAACTTTGAAGGAACTAAAATTTTAGCAAAAATTAATCATTTTCATACTAGAATAACTAGAGAAGCCATCGAAATTGAAAAAAGACCAGACAATCTCAATAAGAGAGATGATGCTTTACGTTTACCATCTACTTGGAAAACAGCATTTTTTTCTTTACCAACAACAACTAATTTAATTACAGCATCCAAATCACAACCAGTTCCTTTACAAGTTTTGACTGTAGAAAGATCAATTAATAGACCAACTACCAGAAGTCAAACAAAGAAACTTTACACACAATAAAGTTTCTTAAAAGTTAGCTTTGACAACAAAATTAGTTTTATATATCAATGTCATATTGATGTATATTAATAAATATTAATAATAAATCTCTCATGATGATGGCTGATGAGATTCAGCCGAAACGTCGAGTCCAACTCAAAGAGAAAACGCGGGATAATCCGAAAATAAATTTAAATAAAAATATATATATATATATATATATATATATATAGTTGGCACCATTCACGGACTGTGGTATATTGTGTATTAAAATAATAGGGAATGGACTTTCCCTATTATTTTAATACACTATATATATATATATATATATATATATATATATATATATATATATATATATATATATATATATATGGGCAATTCCATTACTTTTCGACCAATTTGAAAAAGTTGACCTCTTTGATTTTGCTCAAATTTTCAGGGATCAAAATATAGATGAAAAAAATAAGATTCCCAAAATTTTAGAATAATGCCAGTTCAAAATGACACACATTTGAAGGTCAGAAATTTTACAATAATACGTCTTTTTTAGCTTATTTTGTATCTTAATTTTTGAGCTTCTGGAAAAAGATAAAAAGGTCCACGATGTCTCAAAATATTTCTTATTACATGTACTTTAAAACCCATATTTTTATGTTTAATATCGTGGCAGTCATTTTGATATATTAAGCTTCAAACATTATTCCAAAAAAAACCGTAAATTTAGCATAATTGCAAAACTTTGCTTTCTTTAAACCGTTCTAACTTTGTCAAATCTTTACAAAATTTAATCCACAAGGTTTAGATTTCTTTGTGTTTAATCTCTTTTTAAAATGATCACACAAAACTTATAGAATCAATACGTATACACCACTTTTTTGATGCAGGAAGTTGCACATATTTTTGCGATCTTCAAAACTTGTAATTTTCAGGTCCCAAAAAAGCGCTGTCACCCTATGTCGATTTTAGTTAAAATTTCAGTAAATACTCTTTGGAGCACAAGAAAAAAGGGTATCTATATGAGAAATGGTATATCGGGCATTATCAAGAATTTTTTAATATTCAAAAATTGTCAAAACTGGCAAAGCGCACATTTTTGTATCTCAGTTTTTGGGCTTTTAGAAAAAGATAAGAAGGTCCACGATGGCACAAAATATTCCTTATTACATGTACTTTAAAACCCATATTTGTCTATTTAATGTTAGGGCAGTCATTTTGATACATCAAGCTTCAAACATTATTCCAAAAAAAAACCGTAAATTAAACAAAACTGCAAAATTATGCTTTGTTTAAACCGTTCTAACTTTGTTAAATTTTAAAGAAATTTGATCCACTAAGTAAATATTTTTTGTGTTTAATCTTTCTTTAAAATGATTACATAAGACATATAAAATCTATACATATTCAACACTAATTTGATGCAGGAAGTTGCACATGTTTTTGCGATCTTCAAAACTTGTAATTTTTAGGTCTCGAAAAACCGCTGTCACCTTATGTCGATTTCAGTCAAAATTTCAGTAAATACTTTTCAGACCACAAATAAAAGGTTATTTATATAAAAAATAATATATTGGGCATTATCAAGAATTTTTTTATATTCAAAAATTGTCCAAATTCAGAAAATCTAAATCACTTTTTGTCTATATTGCTTTGTTTTTGAGATAGTCAACAAATACAAAATATTTAAAAAACTTTTTATTTAGCAAAAAAACACAAACAAAACAACATTACTTTAACAAGTGTGCATTGATGCAAGCTTTTAATACTTGTTAAAACAGTTTTCTTTGGTTCGGTTAGTGAAATTTGATAAAAATGCTGTTCAACATAGAGAATACGCAAATATCATTTTTGTTTATGGACTCTGTAATGGTAATGCCCTAGAAATTGAGATTTCCTAACAGAAAACAACTTTTTTGGCGTGTTTTTTAGTGAAAATGTTCACCCATATTATTATCAAAAGTAAAACACCTACAACCAGGCGACGCAGCACAACGACTTGCATTTTCTCAATGTCTTCTTGATAATACCCAATATACCATTTTTCATATAAATAACCTTTTTTCTTGTAGTCTGAAGAGTATTTACTGAAATTTTGACTAAAATCGACATAGGGTGACAGCGTTTTTTCGGGACCTGAAAATTACAAGTTTTGAAAATAGCGAAAACATGTGCAACTTCCTGCATCAAAATAGTGGTGAATATAAATTGATTCTATAAGTCTAGTGTAATAACTTTAAAGGAAGATTGAACACAAAGAAATCTAGACCTCGTGAATCAATTTTCTTTAAGATTTGACAAAGTTAGAACGGTTTAAACAAAGCATAATTTAGCAATTTTTCAAAATTTACGTTTTTTTTTAATTAATGGTTAAAGCTTGATATATCAAAATGACTGCCCCAACATTAAATATACGAGTATGGGTTTTAAAGTACATGCAATAAGGAATATTTTGAGCCAACGTAGACCTTCTTATCTTTTTCCCGAGGCCTAAAAATTGAGATACAAAAATGTGCGGTTTGCCGATTTTGACAATATTTGAATATTAAAAATTTCTTGATAACGCCCGATATACCATTTCTCATATGAATAACCTTTTTTCTTGTGTTCTAAAGAGTATTTACTGAAATTTTGACTAAAATCGACATAGGGTGACAACGCTTTTTCGGGACATGAAAATTACAAGTTTTGAAGATCGCGAAAACATGTGCAACTTCCTGCATCAAAATAATGGTGTATACGTATTGATTCTATGAGTATTGTGTGATCACTTCAAAAAGAGATTAAACATGAGGAAATCTAGACCTTGCGAATCAAATTTTGTTAAGATTTGACAAAGTTAGAACGGTTTAAAGAAAGCAAAGTTTTGCGTTTTTGCTAAATTTACGGTTTTCTTTGGAATAATGTTTAAAGCCTAATATAACAAAATGACTGCGACGATATTAAACATAATTATATGGTTTTAAAGTACATGTAATAAGGAATAATTTGAGCTATCGTAGACCTTTCTATCATTTTCCAGAAGCCCAAAAACTGAGATACAAATTAAGCTAAAAATGACGTTTTATTGTAAAATTTCTGACCTTCAAATGTGTATCATTTTGAACAGGCAATATTCTAAGGTCCAAAATTTTGGAAATCTCATTTTTTTTTATCTATATTTTGATCCCTGAAAATTTGAGCAAAATCAAAGAGGTCGACTTTTTCAAATTGGTCGAAAAGTAATGGAATTACCCATATACAAAATTGTAAAAAAAAAAAAGTTTTCATATAAATACAACATTCCTGCAGTACCGCCATCTATCCGTAAGGAATCCTGGGGCCTGATATTAGAAAAAAAATTTTCTCATCGTGTGGTGTTGTGTTGGAGTATTTGAGAAAAATAATAATGTGTTCAACTTAAATTTTGGTGCAATTAGAATATGTATAGAAGCAGTTGAAAATTTGATTGCTGAATAAAAGATTCAGTTAATGCTAAAGAAATAAAAATATGAGTAGTAAGTAATTTTAAAATTCCACATGAAGATTTAAAGATAACAAGACTCCGTAGAGTGGAATTCCAGATTGCTTAGTCTCACACAAAATTTTTGTAGTAAATAAACTTACAAATAGAATTTAAAGGCTTTATATTTATAAAGAAGAATTCAGAAATAAGAACATCGTAATCTTATCTGCACGTAACTCCCACTGTAGCTTACATATGCTTCCGGCTACTATCGCCAACCACAGGAAAGCAACAGCCATTCTTAAACCTAGTAAAGCAAGCTTCCGCACGTAGGCGACCGCTGACAAAAAAATTTGAAATTGTAACCAAGCTCGTGCCAGAATTCCTCACAAAAGAAGACGTGAGACGGACACTGGAATCCCTAAGATTCTGTCCTTCAAACGTCAATGGTATGAAAAAAACAAATTCATTCGCTTCCACATGGTTTCTGTTCAGCTCCCGAAAAAACAAAAGAGCGCCAAGATAATAAATCTCGACGTGCTCTGTGGCTTCAAGGTTGACGTCGAGCGCAAGAAGCGCAATGGCAGCATTCCCCAGTGCCAGAAATGTCAGAGACACAACCACACAGCAAATCGCTGTTACACCACGACAGTCGTCTGTCAAAACTGCGCGGAGCCCCACTAATTGGCGGCCTACCCCAAAAGCACCCCAACCAAATGCGCCTTATGCAATGGCTCTCATGCCACGAATGACAGAGGATGGCAAAGCATACATAAAAATGTTGACTTCAAACGGCAAAAAACTTAGACCGGCAGCACAACCCGTACCGGCCCAAAATATATAGCCTCCCTAGCTTCTTCTCAGTCTGCAGGGCCCAGTAAACTTGCAGCACCATCAGCAAATAAATCGTTTGCTAAGCTGACGCTGTCGCTCCTCAAACGCAGCAAATGGTTTCTAACAAGAAAATTGCCGCCATTTTAAAAGAAATGAATGAGTCTCAAATGAAGCTCATGGCAAACAACCTCAACCAACTAAACACATAAACCCAATGTATTATGCCGCATGTGCTTCTGGAATGCTACCAGCATTCTTTATCGAACAAGAACTCGACATCATGCTGGTCGCTCCAAGTCGCTTCACAGACTTTCACGTATTTGGAAACGTCGGTGATACCCGCAAAGCTTGCTTAAATCAAATGCGATAGTGGTGAATGTGCCCGGGTTAGCCACATTCAAGATTGCATCGGCATACATCAGACCGATAAATTGTATTGAAACAGCAAATTATTATGCAATTCTCAACAATCCTCACCCTACAATAATTGCAGGTGACTTCAACTCTAAGCGCCCGGCGTGGATCAGCTTGCGTACCAATACCAAAAGTCAGATCCAGATAAACCCACCCACCACAGCAATGTGGGTCACCAAGGGGACGTTCTAGATCAACTTTTATTATAGCATAAACGTCATCAATAGCCTTAGCTCCAATCACAGCCCGATAATACTAAAACTCTACGAAAGAGGATCACCTAAGAAAGAAGAAAAATTCAAAATGTGAAAGACAGCATTGCAGATATCAAAAGAGTCGTCAAACTTTTCACGAGCCAAATACGTCTTCTAACCCATCAGGTCCGAGTCGATAATCCACTTAAACTATCTCGCAAAACCAAGGCATAAATCCGCCAAGCATCAATGGCAGAGGCATCGCGACCCCAGATATCGAAAGATTTTAAATTCGCTCCTCAGAAAAATGAGAAAGGCCATACAGTTGCACAAAAAATTGTGTTGGCAAAGTAGCTTAGAATCAGTTACAGAAGATGACAATCTAATGGCCTAACGGAACAGGCAAGTTTCCAGTCAAGTCATTCATAGAAATAATAGGCTACAATACTCTATCGAGGAAAAGACCGAGACATTTGCTGACAGCCTCCAATACTCCACCTCAGACACCAGGGACACAGAACACGTCAAAATGGTCAAACAAAAAGTCGAAGACTTCTTAGAGGCTACTGACAACGACTCGCCGCTGGAAAGCTTACAATCTTCTCAAATCAGAAAAATCTTCAAACAGTTTAAAACTTGCACTGCTCCAGGCCCCGATAATATATCGAACAAGGCTCTTAAAGCGTTCTCTCATAAAGCAATAATGGCGCTCAATAGAAATGGAATGGCTTACTGATAATAAACATTCCAAAACCAAGGAAAGACAGGAAGTATCTCGTTTTGAACAGACTCCAATATCATCGAACAACATTCCGCCCCGCCTCTCCCCACTCCACCAACATGGGTTCAGATAAGGGCATTTATCTGTTTATCAACTAAACCGCGTGATGGACCTTATGACGTCCAAAAAGCTTTTGACAAAGTTTGGTACGAGAGACAAAGCTAAATTTCCTCTGCGTCTTGTAAGGCTGATAGCTTCATATCTAAACCGCAAAACTCTAGCAGTATAGCTAGAAAAGCACGCATCTATCTCATGGCAGATAACGGCAGATAACGGCAGAAGTTCTTCAAGAGTACATTCTCTCTCCGCTGCTATTAAACCTATACGTTGCTGACATGCATTCGGAATTGAAGCACGGGATTAAAATGGCACAACTCGCTAACGATACAGCAGTTCTATAATCTTCAAAGTTGTCACTTTAAGGTTACAAAAAGCCAACGACAACCTCCAAAAATGGTTAAGACAAGTGGCAAGTCAAAATTAATTTTAAAAAAACTGTTCTCTTCACACAGCAACGAACCTTATGCGAATGTTTTTTTTAATGACGTTCCCATGCCGTAGTCCAATACTGCTAATAACAAATTGCACGTGGAGTCCATTCTTGATAAAGCCAGAATGACAAAAAATCTTCTTGTTTTGATGTTGCATCTGAATAGTAGAATATCAAGCCGGAACAAACCAGGCTCTACAAATCTATCATTAGACCCATGCTCACTTAGGCGTTCCCAGCACGGAAAACCGTTGCAAGCACTCGCCTCAATCGTCTCGTGGTCTTCCAAAGTAACACTTTGAAGATGCTCCACAGAACTCCATGATATGTCCAAAACAGGGAAATTCGGGCAGACCTCGGGTTACTCCCGTTGTGCCACCACATCAAAACTTTGACCGTAAAGTACTTCAATAATCTCGCAAATTATCCTAACTTTGATCTTGCTCGACTTGCCAAGCCAGACAAAGAGAATTTCTTCTATAAAGAACCGGTACTACATGAGCCGTAAGGTCTCGAAGTTCCAGGCATTTATAGATTGGGTGGGGTTTAGTCGGTAGGCTCTCCCGGAAGAGTGAATCCGACACGTCCTGTGAACGTAAAGAAGATTTTCCACGCAACCATAGAAAAAAAAAGTGACAAATAACATTTCTCTAATGACTAACATAGCGGGTAGGTAGACCACAGTAAAAGCATCTATCCACCTACAATTTAAACATGTTTAATGACCACTCACCCACCCAAGCGTTACTAATAAAGGAATTTGCTTCTAAACAATTCTCTGACATATAAGTAACAATTGGGGTTTATTCTCTCTTATACAATACCTGCAAGAACAAAGAGGTATGAGTGGTGACCAACAATCACAGTAAAATATTCTGAAAAACCATGTATATTGCTTATAACAAATTTTCTGCATCAATATTCTACCAATATACTACCAAATAATATTGCTTTTAAATCTAATTTGAGATCATGCAGATAATCATAAAATGCTAATTTAGGATGCAAGATATGAAAAAAAAAACTGCTTATGAAAAATAATCAATAATTGTGACCTAGGGATATCCCTAACTATTTATTTATTTTAAATATATATATTCATATAAGAAAATCTTTATAACAAATATGTGTTACTTTCATATTGAGGCTATCATTTTGTAACACCGCATTCATTGGAAATTACATCAAACTATAATCATTGTTGCAGCTTAAAAACGCATTTATCGTATAATACTATATTAAAAAAAAACCAGTTTAATAAGACACATGTGTTCAAGTTTAAAAAACAAAGCTGAAAGCAAGTTTTTTAAAGAACAAATGCATTTAAAACAAAACAAATTATATATAATCTATACTATTAAAATCAAAATGCAACTGTTTTATTAAATAATTAATTTCACTTCATAAAACGTAGCAAACATTACATATTTAAAATTTATATCAATTAATTTAATTGTTTGAACACAAAATGTTTTGTATTGTAATGAGTTCAATATAATACGCTATGTATAATTTTTTGTATAAGGTATAAAAAAACATAATAAATCGCTTAAGGCGGAACTACACCAAAGCGAGGAAACTAAGCAGGTACACACGGCCTATTCAAACTAATTTGTTAGCTTTCATTTTAGATCCAACAAACATTTTATTCAAAACCCAATTTTATATAAATTAAGTAGAAATAAATTATTTTATTGATGCCAAGCCACAGGTTGCTCTGAATTATCCACATTTAGCCGCACGCTATTACATGCTAGCGGCTCACCAGCTTTATGTACCAATATACTCAATACTCATACAACTCGCCTTCTCGCTTTATATTATTACGCTTTTATAAAAAAAAAATAACAGAAATTCTCAAAATATCTTGTTCTCAACTTGTTCATATTTATTTAAAGGCTTACGATTAATCTTTAGAGAAACTAATATCAATTTAAAATAAATAAAACACATTTACTATGTACTATATCACGAATATATTTAAAAACCGTAATTAGTTACAACATACTTATTTGTATCACCGTCCGATGATGGCCTAGTAAAGGTTGAAACTAGTTCCGGTTTTTTAATATATTCGTAATATAGTACATAGTAAATGTGTTTTATTTATTTTATAATAAACTATCACCTAGTAAAGGCCATCACCATTCAATATAAATACACTAGTTAGCATAAAATAGAGGTCACTTTAAAATTATGTCTAATGCCCGTCTGACACTGTGCATTTTTCTGTATAACTTTCGATATAGCTGTCTGTACAATCCAAAAAGGTATAGTGTCATACACGAATACAATTTTCTATATAGTTTGTTATACAGAAATATATGGTAATGCCCGTCTGACACTGTGCATTTTTCTGTATAACTTTCTATATAGTTGTCTGTACAATCCAAAAAGGTATAGTGTCATACACGAATACAATTTTCTATATAGTTTGTTATACAGAAATATATGGTAACATCATTTTATTGTATAGTTTCTGCGCAGAACACAAATTCACATATGTAAACAATAATGGCGGCGCATGTAATCAGCTGATTTTAATTTTAATTATTAATTTTACTTAATATAAAAAGAGATAGAAGAAATATTAAAGAAAACTTACGAATCATCCACAACAATAGCCAAAATTAAAGCAAAATATAGTTTTGTAAAGGTTATTTTGAAAGGTTATGTCAAATCGATTAAAAGCGACGTTGACGTAAATAGGTAAATAAACATATAAACATAACAATCTCGAACAGCTGACGCAATCCGCAGAAAGCAGCCAATAGAATGCCGTCTGTCATGCATTATTGCTACAATAAACTGCATAGTATCATACAGGAAAATATTAACTGTATAGAAAATTATATAGAAACTACTCAAGGTCAATTTGTACAATCGACTGTATAGAAAGTTATACAGAAAAATGCATAGTGTCATACGGGCATTAGTTTTGGATTTTTTGTTTTAACCTTATGTTAGCATATTGTAAACTATTGTACTGTATTTTGCACACTAAATTAAAAATTCAATGTTGAATCGTAAAGCATATTTATTGCGTATTTTAGAAAAATCACAAATTTACAGTTCAGACGAAGTTTGAACTTTTGTTCCTAGGACTAATATGGAACAAAAAACACAAAAAAAAAACTTATCACTAACACCAAGTATAACCTCCTCTTGCATTAATGACTGCTTGAAGTTAACGATCACATTTTAGTCAATATTATTCCATTTCTGCAATAGCTACTGTCTGAGCCCTGAGCAGTTCTTGGAACAGGTGTATGCTTTCGGATACGTCGTCCTAACTCATCCCAAAAATGTTCTACAGGATTATGTTCGGGCTGAGAGCTGGCCAATTGAATCGCAAAATTCCCACTTCATCCAAATAATCTCTAATAACTCTGGCTATGTGAGGTCTAGCATTATCTTGCATGAGAACATAGATGCCCATAGTTACCAAAAAAAGCATAACATAATCTTTGAGAACTTCCATAATGTATCTGGGAACCATTCTCTATAAAGACCAACTTTGTGCGTGTTTCGGTAGAAATTCCTGCCCAAACCATAACCGACCCACCGCCAAATGGAAGTTGCTCATCAATACAAACTGAAGCGTATCTTTCTCCAACTCATCTGAAAATAGTACTCTGCTCCAGTCCTCATTATTCCATGCCCGGTGATTTCGGGCAAAAGCCAATCTTGCAACACAATGTCGGCGTTGGAAAGGTAGACCTGTAGCCATTTTTCTACAAGACAATCCAGCAGCCCAAACCTTCTCCTAACGGTCCATTTACTAAAATTTACATATCTAACTTCATAAAGTTGATTTCGTAGATAAACTGCAGAAGCTGTTCTATTCCGCAAACTTGTGGGCACTAAAAAAAGGTCATTTCTGTTTGTGGTAATTTTTTCTTGCTTAGATCCTGATCTTCTTGTTATCAGGCTAGTGTCCAAGTAACGCTGATACACCTTTTGTACAGCAGAAAGACTTTTACCAACAATCCTTGCAATTTTACGCTTTCCTCGCCCATCTTCAACCGACGCTATAATTCTTGCCACAGCAATAAGGTTTAAAGGCATTATGACCTGTTAAGTACAATACACCATGTGAATGACAAGTATTGCAGAAAAAAATCAACACAAAGTAAAAAAACCACAACAAAATGTAGGTTTTCAATAAGAGCAAAATAGATGCTGTTTCATAAAAGTCTGTAACACGGTGATAATAACTGACAGATAGATAACATTTGTCAGGAAATGAATTATTAAACGCCAACTTTGATTTACAATTTGCAAACATAAAGTTAAAACAGTAAACATAAAGTTTTGTTCCAAAAATAAGTCATAATTTTAAAGTGACTTCTATTTTTTGCTCGCCAGTTTATATTAAACGTTCATTGAAACTGAACCTGCTTTCGGAATCCCATACAAGACCGGTAAACAAATAATCCGCAGTAAGCTTGAAACGAAACACAACATTTAGTGGAAAAAATATCAGCAAATAAGCACTCAAGATCTATTCTTAACAAAACTCCACACATTACCTAAACTATAGTAATGGGAATTAAAAAAACTGCAAAAGCTTACTGAACTTAAACACGCATACTTAAACAGGCATGAGAATCCAGACGGACACCTATGCCGCAAATGTCTGGAAATAAAAAAACTTTACATTTGGTAAGCAAATGCAAAGCTTCAATCTCCAAAGTAGTGCCTTCTAGGCAATTTGTGTAGTCTTCATTAAAGTAACAACCAGAGGTGTTTAATAGAATATAAGAAAAAAATATGTACATGTAGCGTGTAGAACTCTGTGTAATCTTATTTAGATTTGTTTAGTGCATTGACTTTTCAGCTTTTAATATCGTTGACCACAAATTTGTATGTTGATGCTACTTAACTTGTACTTTTTTGTTCATCATCTTTGCATCTTTATTAACAGTGCCGAACACTACTTTTTGACAAAAATATAATCTTAATAAAAAAAACTATTAATGTTGTGTTGGTGACTAGTTAACTATTTTAAATTACTTAATTTTCAAAATAACATGTATTGAATGTATTTTGCTTAGTTTTATTATATTATTCATTGCCAAACGTATTTCTAAAAATTTTATGTTTTTTAGTTGCCTTAGGCAGAAAGATACAATTTCACCCAAGTTATTTACATTTGCTTTAAAATATGCCGTAGAAAACTAAAGTCATAAATATAGACTTCTTCTTCTTCTTGGTGCCGTATCCGCTAGCGAATGTTGGCGATCCATCTGGCTATAATGGTTTTATTGACGGCGGCGCGGAACAATTCCACGGAAGTCTTCCCGTACCACTGTCGCAGATTTTTTACCCAGGAGGTACGTCTTCTTCCCGGTCCCCTATTTCCGGCAATTTTCCCTTGCATAATCAGCTGTAGTAGTTGATATTTTGAGTTGCGCATGATGTGTCCTAGATAAGAAAGTTTTCTTTTCTTGATGTTTGACATTACTTCTTTATCTTTGTGTATTCTTATCAGGACTTCCTCATTAGTTACTTGATCTACCCAGCTGATCTGTAATATTCTACGGTAAACCCACATCTCAAACGCCTCTATTTTTCTCGATGATGCTTCTGTAAGAGTCCACGCCTCCATTCCGTAAAGTAACACCGAAAAAACGTAACATCTAACCATGCGTATTCTGTGCTTTAAGCTGAGACTGTGACTACATAGCAAGGATCTCATTTTCCGGAAGGCTTCCCGAGTAAGTGCAATTCTGATTTTAATTTCGGCCAAGTGATCCCAGTTCTCATTCATATTGCAGCCCAGATAAGTAATGCGTTGCACTCTTTCAATAGCCGTGTTGTTTTCGTGCAGACCAGTATCAATTGGATTTGTGTCTTTGCTTACGATCATGTATTTTGTTTTGGCTGCCTTTAGTTTAAGTCCGTAGTCCTCTCCAGCATCAGCTACTCTGCTTAGTAGTCTTTGAAGTCCATCAGGCGTATCAGCGATTAACAAGGTGTCGTCCGCGTACCGTATGTTATTAATTACTACGCCGTTCACTTGAATGCCCTCATCCACATCTTGTAGAGTCTCTTTAAAAAGTTCTTCGGAGTAAACATTAAAGAGAAGTGGTGATAGGATGCAACCTTGTCGTACTCCCCTTCGTATTTCTATTTCGTCGCTGAGGCTGTCCTCTACTCTCACCGTCGCTTTCTGTTGCCAGTACAGGTTAGCAATTATTCTGACGTCCTGATCATCTAAGCCGGTGCTTTTAAGTATATCAAGCATTTTCTGATGTTTTACTTTGTCAAAGGCTTTTTCAAAATCAATGAAGCATGCGTATACAGTTTTATTGACATCTCTGCATCGCTGAATAAGAACCTGTACTGAAAACAAAGCTTCTCTGGTTCCAAGGCCGCTTGTAAATATAGACTGCATATAGCTAAACCAACTCGATGATATGTTAGTATACCTGAACGCTGCGTCCAAGTCAGTAAAGTTGCACATAAACCCAAAAAAGACCAATATAGCAAGATAAGCCCGAAAATAGTACAACGCCAAACTATAAAACAAGTCTACACATACGTGTACCTCAGACACAACATAAAGTTAAAGAAAGCCAACCAAACCGCCGAGTTTACCAGAAAAACACGGCAAAATTGAGCAGGTTTTGTCAAAACTACATAACAAAAAGGTGGTGATCGTTACAAATTATTTATATTGAATAAATTACCATAAAAATTATCTTGGTTATTTATTTTTATAAATCTGATAATTTATATCGCTTAAACAACCAAAAATTTACCTACCATGATGGTTCTTATAGTAAAATTTATAGTTTAGTGTACCCCTCAAGTACCAAAAAACTCTAAGTATATCGAAACCAGTTAGATTTTCAAGGTTATTCAGAATCCTAAACTACATTAACAGCGTAGGCAATACCGCACGTAAAAAAAATCAGTGCTAAAAACTTAAATAAAATTAATTTAAGTGATCAATGCCTTGCAATCACTCATGTTGAACCGTTTTAGTAGTTTTTCCGTGTAGTATTAGGACCCCAGATAAAAAATAATCTTAAATTCAATTTTAATTTGCTGATTGATATTTCGTTGAAATCCTATGAAATCCTAGACTAAGAACTAAGAACGTATTTGCTAAATTTCTCAATCCAGCATCAAGGAACCTGTATTAGCCAACATACACTTTTCGTTAAACAAGAAACTCTTCTATATCTATCACCATGGCTTTTAGGTTGTTGCATATATATAAGACCCATCAACACTTGTTTGAAATGGGCATTTTTCATTGTAATTACATTAACTCCCAAGTTTTGTAGTTTTGGAAAGCTTTACCTTCCTTTTAGTGCTTCTTTGTAGGTTTTCAGTATCTCTAGCAAAACCAAAAGATGCATGACGTAGTCTTGAAGTTTTGTTAGAGCTTTAAAAGAAAGTGCCGTTCTTCAAACGTGGCAAAATTTTGGCGTTGTCATCAAAATTCCAAAATATATTTTCTTTAACAAAAATATCATAGTTACTTTGATTTTAGTCTGTAGATTCTAATCCGTAATGTTGATCAGAAAATTTGACATATCTCGATCTAAAAACTGTCTTCTTTGCAGTCAACCGTAACCGATAAAAATTCTATTGATTGTCTTTTAATACATTTTCTTCTTCTGTTGTTTTAGAACATAAACATAACAATTTGATGCTATAATCCGCAAGTTTTTCTTTTCCTGGTTTCTTGCTGTACCACAAAATTTATATAAAAACGTTTTTGAAACATTAGATATCTATAGCTCAATGTTTGTGGAATGTTTCTATAAGCATGACTTTCCAAGACTTCTTTGTTGAAAAATTCTCAGCTCCTTGAAGAAATGTCCTGCAGTCTTTGCCTAATCTATGGATTGACCTAATTACTAAGTACCAACATCCAGCCATTGACTTTTTAAATGAACCACAAGCGTCAGTGGTTTGTTATCCTAGACTTTGTTCCAAAAAGTATGCTATAAACTTTGCCATAAATGCAATCTTCACACAGATTGCTGTCTATTTCAACATTAATACACAAAACACGCTTATTTTTATGTCCAAATACATCGTAAAAAATTGTTTTCTTTGACTTGGGTTTTACGCATCTCACCGCCAGTTTAAAGAGTTTTTCAGAACGTTTGTAAACTCCAACAAATTTCAAGAAATTGCAAACTTCTGTTGAAATGATTTTACTTTTAAAATGCTTGTCTTACGCTGCAAGAATAGAAAACAAATTCTTTTGAATTTTTGGTACGCACATATAGGCTAATGTGATTTTGTGCTATGTTTCTTTCATCGCTGCTTCTATGTCTACTGCGCTTTTTTAATTGCTTCTATTTTGTGACTATTTGCTGTAGTCACTGAATGCGTTTTACTTACGGTACTTTTTATTATAACTTGCGCCATTGTCCACATAACAATCATGACTTCTGCATTTATTGACTTTAATATACGTTATTCGCAAAGTGTCAGCAGCAAGAATTATATTTGTGTTTTACTCCGTGTTACTTGGTTTTGGCGGTCTGCCATCTGCAATCCGTTTTCTGCACACAGGTTTCTTTTTTGTCTTTTTTTGAATTAAACAAGATTCCTTAATGCGCTTTGTTTGTGTCGGTCTTTTTTAGACATCAATAGCCAATTTAATTTAAACAATAAAATTTGATTCAATAAAGTGTGTGTTTTTACATATTAGAAATAGATCTGGCATTTCTAGATTAGTTATAGAATCTATTGTCATTTCCTGTTTTAATTTACTTATTATTTTGAGATGCCTTATATTACAAGTAAGTTGTATTTATGTTTAATCTTTATGCTGACATACAGCAGCATTTTCATCTGAGTCAAATAAAACCCGCTGTATTATACTATACATAAAAGGTATGGCCAGTGATATGCTAGAAATGCCCGTCTATATAAATGTAACTATGCTACAGGATCCTTATACATATATACAGCTCAACTTACTTGTAATAGAAGGCATTGCGCAACCAGTTTTCACAGATATTTATACTATAATAGTTATAGAGATTTGATGTAAATTGTCTCGCTGACTAGAGAAATGCTAGGCACACTGATAAAGGGGGCATACCCTGAAACATTAGTGTATGTGTCTCACACATCATTTATTAAGAACACAATTATTTATTGAATTACCTTAGTTAAGTTTTTAGTTGAAATGTAAATTACATCAACACAAAGTGCTTAGTAAGTTTATTAATTGTCCTGACTTGATATAATTAGTATTAGTATTTTATATAACGTATAAAGTACAGAGTAGACAAAGCACTTTGCCTCTATACGTGTTATGCGGCATACCAATATAATCAAAGTGATTTTTTTAAGGAGTCTTTTAACACAAGCTAGACCTTTTTGGTACTTAACTACTTGTATTATTATTTTATTTTATTTTATTTATCTCTATTCTCTAACTATTATATTTGTAAGTTGTATTTATTATGTACTCTTATTTTGACTAATCAATAAATAACTAAATATTAAAGTATTGGTTACACCCAAAAAATGTTCGATAAACCAGAAATTCTATTATTTTTCTAATAAAATTCCCACGAACATAAGAAGAGAAGTTTTCATATGTATATTTAATTAATTAATGACCATTTTCATTTATTTTCTACACGATTTTTGTTAACTTTCATTTTAAATTGGTTCTAATAATTCGACATAATTAATTAAATGATCACAAAGCGGTTTTACTTTTATTAGAAATTTATGAATGATTTAATATGATTATAATACTATTAAAAAGTGAATTTACTTTCTTTTAACATAGTAATACTATACCGGTTTGATGTTTATTTTTCGTACAAACTAACACGTTGCTATTGAAATTCATAACTGGGTTAATTATGTTTGTATTAATTATAAATAAAAAATGCATTTTAGACAATATTCAAGGTCTGTTGATCAGGTAGTTAGAGTATGAGTGTATAATTAAATACAAATAAATATATAAAATCAGTATTGCATTTGCTCTTATTTTTCTATTTAGAGAAACTCACTGAAGATCAGCGAAAATTCTTTAACAATATACTTTGGTTCAATGCAGAACTCTAATGCAAGTAAGAAAAGCGACTTTATTAAGATTAGTCATGTCTTGAGTAAAACATTTTAAATTCATTATTTTTTTTGCATTGGAATATAAACTTCAGATAACTTACTGCAGCTGCAATAAGTGTTCTTCAAGTGGTAAAACCAGTTAACATTTTGAACAAGATTTGGTAAAACATAAACGACTTCAACCTTCGTAAACCATACAATAAAAAATACACTTTTCCAAATTGTTTGTATATAATATAATAATACCCACCCACATTGATTGTTTGCTTACCCCAAAATATTGATCAATCAATGTCTAATATAGATTAGAATCAGTACAAACTGAAATGACTAAATTGTAATATCAAAACATATTTCATTTACTCTAATAACTACATATTTATTATAGCGCAAATATTATTCAAAATTAAATACGTATGCATTATCGTGCAGATTAATTTATGCGCTAACGAGTGTTTTAAACCCGATACTCAGAATATCTAATTAGTCAAATAAACACAACTCAGTGACCCCGTTTGTTTATTCACAATAATAATATGTGTATTGCATAATAATATTATTGTTATATAATATTGCAGAAAATAATTGACTTTGCTTCCTAGTAACATGAGTATTCACATTTGACATTTTGGAAAAATATCACATGATTAGATAATAATTATTATGTAGTGATATTTTATAATAATAGTTCGTCTCGAGTATATTTAGTGGAATTAAAATCGTGTCAAATTGCAAATTCTGGCTCACGGTTGATAAATTTGCATTCAAACAACCTTGAAATAAAATATAACTAAATTTTGGAAATTGAAATATTTGTAGTTTTTCGGTATCATTAAAACATTAATTGTTAATGTAATTTTTATTTAAGTTTTGTTAATAAGTGAAGTAATAATTGATAAAATAATCGTTATTGTTTTATTTGATATAAATACTCAACTTTGTAATTTTCTGAATATTTTATTCATTATGAAATAAATAATTTATTCAAACAGCAGCTAAAATTTATTTGTTATTTATTTCTTTGTACTGTCTGAATAGATTGTTTAATTGATTTATATGATGTACGAGTATTATTGATTTAATTCAACTAGGATACAACATCAACAATATAAAATGTGTTATATTGTATGCTTTTTAGTTTTTGTAATAAATAAATTTGCATAAATTATTATAGATTAGAGACCTTTTTAATATCTTAAAACGCAATATATTGCACTATGTTATAATTGGCGTTACCAGAAGTCCCGCTTTGAGAACCAATAACATACCCTGCTAAAAAAATTAAAAAAACACTTCTGTATAATATATAATAAATATACTATAAAGAAAATAACAACAACACAATTCATATATACAGAGTAACAATTATTGTAAATGAGAAAGCGCAACAGTATCAGTCCCAATTTTGGAACCATCATACTACTAAAGATGATTTCAAACAAATGTTCAATAAACATAATACAAGTGTATGCACCCACAGCTGACAAAGAAGAAGACAAAATAGAAACGTTTTACCAAGAATTAGATAAAGTCATTAAACCTATTGCAAAACATGAAGTTCTCATCATAATAAGCAATCTGAATGCAAAGGTAGGCCAAGGAAAAGTATCGGGAACTGCAGTCAGAGTCGCATTAGACAATCGCAACAAACTTCAAACGTCTCTACACGTGAAAGGCACCATCAAACAGTAAACTAGGCACAATCATAAACCAAATAGACTACATCATAATCCGTAAAAAAATATTTCCGGTGAATCCAACCACAATCCGGTGATATCATGTAAAGCTGAAAGAATCAACCGCAAATCAATCAAAAAACCAATAGCCTCAAAAGACTCAGAGATAACACTATACCAAAAAAGTTAAAAAAGACATAAACAACAGAATGAAGAAACTAGAACAAGGAATAAACAGCCACAACACTCCGTATTTTCCAAATATTTAAAACAAAACCATAAATCAACAATGGCAAAACATGAAAGAAGTGTTGGCAAAAGCAAATCAAAAAAGTAATAAAACCTACAAAAAGAAAACACAAAGAGTAGATGATACACATATCCACAATATCCATCCCCACATCGAAACATGGACAATACTCCAATCAATGGATAATGCTCGAACTGATTCAAGGTACATAAACTTGCTTAAATAGATCTACAAACACGCAACCCTACAAGGTATTAGACGACAAGGAATATGCGCATCAAAAAAGGCGTACATTTCGCCAAAATAATTCACTTTAGAGCTGAAAGACGCGTTCAAAAAACTATTGTGGGAGAGAAAAGAAGTATGCATCGATGGTAACCGCCTAAATCACCTTCGCTTTGCCGATGATATTGTCCTCATTAGCAATGACCCGGAAGAACTAAAAGAAATGCTACGCAAACTAGACAAAGCAAAACTGTGGTCCTGCAAATAAACATGCACAAAACAAAAATCATGAGTCCGAGTAACAAAAAAATAATCACCATCAAAGTTCACACTCTAGAAAAAGTAGAGGAGTATATATTCTTAGGGCATGGCATCAAATTAGGAAAAGCCAACCAAACAACAGAGATCACCAGGCGCATCGGATTGACATGGGCAGCTTTTAGCAAATTAGGATACATCCTACGAGAACCTAAAAAGGAAAGTATATAATACATGTATCTTACCTGTCACTACATACAAGCTAGAAACTATGACCATCTCAAAGAACAGCGCAAATAAACTTTTAGTCTGCCAACGAGCAATAGAGCGCGCGATGTTAGGATTAAGCTTACGAGATAAAATCCCGAACAAGGAAATAAGGCAAAGAACTAGAATCACAGATGTCATAGAACGAATGGCACATCTAAAATGGCAAGAAGCGGGACTAGTGGCAAGAGAAAATGGCAAATGATTCAAGACAATATTACAGTGGAAACCTCGAATATCTAAGAAAAGCTTTGGTCGCCCTCAAATAACATAGAAGGACAATATACAGAGGCACGAGGGCAGGAACTGGAAGCGTATAGAAGAAGCCTATGTTCAGGAGTAGACAAAATAAAGCTAAAGAAGAAAAGATAATACAAGTGATACTAGATATGATAAAACTACGCAAAACAAAGATGTGCAGGTTTACAAAAGAATGGCTAGCAGACAAATGTCAGAAAATTGTCATCCATGAGAACAAAGACGACCACTTTCTCATAAAAAAATTAATAAAATGTGCCAAAGAAAAAGAACTCGCCAACCAGATGTACTACTGGACAAAGACGGCAACTTAATCATAAAAACAAAAAAAACTAACTAGATAGCGCGAGTATGTACAAAAACTATTCAATAACAACCAACACTCTCAGACTCTAATAAAACTTAAAATTGAGTGAATGAACAGACTACAGAATTATTGCACTGATTAGTCACACCCTGAAGATTTACCTAAAAATAATATACAATCGCATTTTCAAAAAACTAGAAAAAGGCTTTTTACAAAAGGCGTGGAAACCATGGAGGCACTATTTAAAATAAACGTACTAAGACAAAGGTGTCTTGACATAAACCATAAATGTATATCTGCTATGTCAACTTACAAAAAGCCTTTGATAAAATCCAACACACAAAGTTATTACAAATGCTAAAAAGAACTATTGATAGCAGAGATATACAAATAATCTCTAACCTCTACTGGCATCAAACGGCAAAAATCAAAGTCTGAGTAAAGAGGTTGAGATATGTTAAGAAGAAGAAACTATTAGATCTGCTATTTAAGTGTATAGTAAAAGTATCTTTAAAGAAGCATTGTCAAAAAAATATCATCATAACGGCAAAACAATTAACAACAAACGTTCCGCAGACAATACTAACATCATATTGACAGCACAGAAGATATCTAACACTTAATTGAATCAATAAACACCAACTGCCAAAATATGGCCTAGATGTAAACATATCAAAAACCAAAGCCATAGTCACCACAAAAAGCCAAATCAGAACAGACCACCTATACACATCAACAACAAAACTATAAAATAGATACCCTTTCACAAATATTTAGGAACGTAGGTAACGCAAAACACAAAACACATAAAAGAGATTAAAATTAAAATTAAAATAGCATGCTAAAGTGCTACATGTTCCACACTTTATTATATAAAATAGAAGGCTGGACAACAAAATCAGACACCATCAAAAACGTAGAAACATTTGAAATGTAGTGCTACAGGAGCATGCTCAGAAGTTCATGAACTGACAGAGTTACCAACAAAACAATAATAATAATGATAATATCTCCTTTTTCAATAATTACAAATTTACAAGTATTACAAAACATATTAAAAACAATATACATTTAAGTTTAAACTTACCCAACATATATTTACAGGGTGTTCAAAAAAGAATGTAAAATATTTAAGGGGGTGGTAGTACAAACCACAACAAACAAAAAAGTCATAATAAACATAGATTGGTTTCGGAGATATAGAACATTTTTTATTTTATTATTCTTTTTTTTTCTTTTTTTTCTCCATTTTTTATTTTGCAAAAAAACATGTAAAATATTTAAGGGGGTGGTAGTACAAACCACAACAAAAAAAAATCTTAACAAACATGAATTGTCATAGCAACGGTTTTGGAGATATGAAACATTATTTATTTTTACATATTTTTACACAGAAGTTATAGAAGACATTCGTACTTTTTCTTAAACCCACTCATTGGCTCAATTTTTTTGGCACTTTTTGATAACTTTTAACTGCAGGCTAGGTTACAGGAGTAGCATGCACTAATGATTTCAAATATCCCCAAAGAAAAAAAAATCAAGAGGGTTCAAATCAGGCAATCTTACTGGCCATAAAACTGGCCTCTTCCTACTCACCTATGTAGAAAAGTAATCTAAAAAAGAACTGAAGCATCATCATGCTGGAACCACATTTGTTGCATGTGGGCCGAAAGGAATGTCATCCAAAAGATCATACATTGTGTTCTGCAGAAAGTTAAGGTAAGCAGCGCCTGTTAATCGGTTTGGTAAAACAACAGGACCTAAAAACCTGTCGCCTACAATACCCATCCAAATGTTTAATGAAAAACGTGTCTGATGTCTACATTTAATTACAGCATAGGGATTTTTGTCGGTCCAACAATGTGCATTATAAAAATTAACAACTCCATTTCGTGTGAACCCGGGTTTATCTGTAAAAGAATTTTTTGGCAAGAAACTGCGGGTTTTCAGCATCCTTGCGTAGAAACCAGCGACAAAATACCAAACGTGTCTGATGTTCAGTTAAATTTAAGGCCTGTAGTCGTTGTACATAGTATAGATATAGCAGCTGCACGTAAAGGGTTCTCCAAACAAGGTTAGCACCAATTTCTACCTCGGCTGATATTCTCCGCACACTCGTCCCTAGATTATGCTCTATCCGTGCTATAATTTCTTGTTCTACAGGGAGTTTATAAATGAATGGGATTATGTAATCACTTTAAATATGCCGCCTTTTTAAAATTGTTTACTATACTATTTGTTTTGTCAGTTCAACTTTGATAGCTGTCAAGCAAGCAAGGTTATAAAAATGTATACAAATAGACTAGAGCGGCACAAACGTACATTAGATGGTTACATAATCCCAAACATTTATAATCACCCTGTACTAGGAGTAGATACCGTAGATATTGGTCTGCCGGAAAGATAGCACTGTTTTTAAAGTAAACCGGTATCTCTCAATCTCTGGTAAATTCTTCCAAACATACATGTGAAGAAATGTGGCAATTTCAATAAGCTTCTACATAAAGACGTCGCGCTTTAGTGGCAATCCCATTAGCACGACCATACAAGAAATGCATTTCGGCTAGTTCTGCATTAGAGTAATCAGCCATAGCAATAAAAACTTGTGCATTATCAACAACTGTCAAATACTGAATGTTTATTTGACAAAACATCAGCCAACTATGATAAAAAAATGCACGTTTTTGCAAAATCAAAAAAATCAAAATCTCCAAAACCGTCGATATGACAACCTATGTTTATTAAGACTTTTTTGTTAAATATTTTACATTCTTTTTTGAACACCTTGTATATATAAATAAAGTATAGAAATATAATATATAACAAAATTACAACAAATTAAAAAATTAAAAACCAAAATGTAACATATTTAAGTAAAAATCAAATACTAGTGCTACAATAAAATAAACATTAAAATGATTACAGTGTTAAGATTAAAAAGTATCACACCATTCTACTAAACTATTAAGGTCAGCTTAAAAACTAATGTATTCTGACTGATTATTGACTACATTAGACAGTTTTAAACCGTCTGCAAATAATTAAAACATTTAAAGAGTCTGCCAATATCATTTATAAAAAGCAAAAACAATATTGGTACACAATGAGAACCTTGAGGCACCCCCAAAGTTACATCTATACGAGAAGAAATAAAATCACTTATTTTAACAAATTGTTTTCTGTTGGATAAAAAACTGATGAAAACACCTTCATTTGCGGACAAAAGAATAAATACATTGTTTTAAAAAATATGGAGAAATGCTGTCAGGACCTGAACTGCATTTATCAGACAAACTGTTTACTTCTTCAAAAACATCAGACACGCTTACATGGAATTTAATGTTTCGTAATCGACACGACGGCCACTAGATTTATATTGAACGTGCGCTAATTTCTTCTTTTTTACAAATTATTGAGTTCAGAACAGGACAGTAAATCATTCCAAGGAATATTTAATAAGTGTGCATTAATAGATTTATAATCGGCTTGTCTAAAATCAAATACATAATTATCTATTTGAAGATCATCATCGCATACATTAACAAAACCTACTAACGAATATGCAATGTTGTGTAAACTTTCATTAGTTAATAAATCGCTGGCGAGGCTAATTTCAAGTTTCTTTAGTTTGGAAAATATTAAATTTAGAAATATACCACGATTGTTGGAAACGTGCATACATTGCCTTGGGTTATAAAACTCCATATAATCTGACATAAATTGTGCATGATATGACTTATTTAATTCTGATAATACATTTAGTTGGGTTGCATCCCATGCAGCATCCGGAATATATATTCACAATTAAGATGTAAGTCACAATTATTATCCAATATCCATCTGGAGCTATATATGTAGAACTGATAATAATATTGCCATTCACTTTAACAAAGAGTTCTTCAATACTTTCATGAAACTTTTTTTCTAACTGCAATTAAAACTCCACTACCAGAACTTGTATTACTAGTAAGACTAGACCGATCTTTCCAGAAAACATTAAAGTCATGAAATCCTAATTCACTATCAAATACACAATTATATAGTTTAGTTTCAGTTTATACAAAAACATCATATACACAAGAATTAACTTTTAACATGTTATCTTTAAGGACGTCATGTAACCTCTTTGTACTAATTTTACACTTAAAATCTTAAATAGAATTTTTGAAAAAAATTGTTTTTACAAAATATTTCTAAAATACAATTCTGCATATCCCTAAGAAATTAATTTTTCACAATTGTTGTTGATTAATAAGTTAAATAATTATTTTTTTTTTTAATTTAGTTAAATAATTTTTTTCTGGAAACGTATTTTTAGAAAAAAAAATTTGTATTCCGATACATAATTAAAAAAACCTAAAAAAGTGTTTATTAAAACACCTCTTATACGGTGGCACTCTCCGTAAGAATGATAGGTTAATTAAATTTCTGTAATAGGCTCCGCCCTAGTTTAGTACATTATCAAATATAACCCGAAAAACTAACCGAAAATTAGCCGTGGTCTCTCTACAATATCTAAGACATTCTGGTAAAATAGTTTTAATTTTTTGATTTGACAATTTTAGATTTGTACATATTTAATGTAACACCATTTTGTTTCTGTACATCTAATTCAGACCAAAGAGTATTCAGATGTTCTCTCTGACTAGTTGTTAAGTCAGCTTTAAATCTAATATTTCCTTGAATGTTCTTTGCGGTTTTAATTAAGATTAATTGCCAGATCATTAGTAGAAAAAACAATCTTAATAGGTCGTGGTTTAGAAGATGGTTTGCCAATTCTTATAACTTTTGATTGTTGAAATGCCAATCCTGTAGATTCAACAATTGCTTTAATAACAGCAGTGTCTTTAATAATTTTTTCAGGAAGATTAAATACCATTACATTATTGGCTCGAGCACGTTCCCGAATTTCTGATATAATAATGGCTTCACAAACACTCGAGTTTCCATTAGTTTCAAGTATATCTAATCTTTCTTTAATATCTGATATTTCATTTCAATGACTGCATTGCAGTTTTAAATTAAGTTCTGAAACTAGTCAGTTCAGGAGCCATACATTTGATTAAAGCAGTTAGTGACGAAACTTCAGTTGGTGTTATAGCACTGTTAACAACATATTCTGATGGCATACATTTTTCATAAATCCATTTTTCTCCATTCACACGTTTGCCTTCATTAACGTAATAAGTTTTTTGATCAATACTAATATCTAAACAATCCAGATGATGCCATTCTTTGCATTTGCCTTGACATATAAGTGCAAATGATCTAGGGCTTATTCTAATTTTGCATATTAATTTATACACAAAAAAACAAGGATACACACTTCACACCATAGGGACCTTTTATGGTGACTAACAAACAGACAAACAAAAAGACCAAGGTTGAGGTACAGATAGAATAAATAATAGAAAATTATAAACTTTAAATTACGGGTATAATTAAAATAAATGAAATTAAATTAAATAATTAAAATTTTTAAAGTAATAAAATTAATAATGCAAATTTATTAAAAAAAAAAGTTGCTGAGTTTGAAGATTTGAACCACGGATTGCTTGAATGCTTGGCATGCATCTCTGCACTTTGGTTTTGTTTACCCAGTTTACGGAAACGGGCATGAGTTTAACCACACTCAACATAATTTTTGTGTATACTAAGTTGCCTATTATACAGGAGAAACGACTACTGGGTTTTATGCAAAACTAAATTCACAGTTTTGAAGAAGATACTGTAAAAACTTTCAGATCAAACCCACATGTTCTCGCCTCTAAAAGGCTCTGAGCAAAGATCATACTAAAAATATTAGATTCTTGCTAGCAAAAAAAGATTTAGCATAGTCGGTCAAAAAAACTTTCCAAAAGCTACTGCAAACACACTACGCTGGCAAAAGCTCTTAAACAAATAAACCTTAAAATGCCAAACAAATCAATCTGGCATTTTTTATAATAAAACTGTAAAAAAAAATAGTCGGCAGGTATATACAGGTCGGAGCTTTAAACACTCTGTCTCTGCACCGGTACTAATGCGCGTACAAATCAAGAAAATCATGCAAACTTGTCAATAAATGCAAAAAAAAATTGCTTTAACAGCCTCTTTAGATATTCAGGAAAAATTTAACAACTCTATCTTAGCATGTGACTAAATGCTATTTGGGTGCTCGCCCCAACTAAACCAATGATCGGATAAACATGACCAGATGGCTACAGACTGAGGTGATCAGACTATTGAATACACCGCTAGAAACATAATCGAATCGGGACAACACTTCAACGGACCGATAACTATCAAGTCGGTCCAGCCAAGCCGTACTACAAGCAATACGTTTTAATGCCGCTTTAGTGGTCGGAGCATCAACGAATCAATGAGAGACCAGCAAGGGGGTATAAAGTATAAATTTTCACGGTGCCAACTCAGTTATTATTAAGCACTACGGCTCAAGTACCGCTATGCTTACTAACCCCGTTTATAGCTCAATGGTAGAGCCGTTGCATATTATGCAAGCAGTTCAAGGTTTGATCTCTAACATTAATTAATTAATTAATTAATTAATTGAAAACTTGCTCTTTATCCACCGGTGTAGTTCGGAAGTCACCTAATAAGCTGTTAGTTCTATCAAACCTCTTCAAAATAAACCCACATCTAGAACTCTAGCACCTGGCTTAAACGGGACCTACAGGCCTGCACACCCCGTATTAGGTCGTCTTCCAACTATAGAAAACCCTCCGATGACAACCACAGCTACGCCCACTATTACGTTTTGACACCGACAACTGTCTTGAAAGCTTGTACTCACAAACTCGAAGACCACAAACAACACAAAACATCGCACCCACCGCCGTGAGTCACGTCCCGACTCCTAGGCACAAAACACAAAAGACGTACTATGGGACTATGGCGGCACTTCCACAGCAATCCCAAAGTCTACCTCCGGCAATTTATTGAAGAGGCAAGTTTGTCCTTATCCAAATTGCACTAACCCCTGCAAGCTGTAAAACAACCTCATATGCTTGCTAGGTATCCTCGACCCCTAGAAGGTACCTTAAGCAAGATGCCTACAAGTACCAAATAAACGCTGGCAATATCAACAAACCACAAACAACAAGGTACGCCTGACTTCAATATCAAAGGACCAACTCGCAAAAAACCCACAGAGACGTTTATTGGACCTGAACCTGATTTTGGAAACCCACACACGACCTGTAAACAAATAATCCATAGTAAACTTGACACAAAACACAGTAAGTGTCAAAAAATACAACTCACAAAACTATTCCTAAGAAAAACTGCAAAAGCTTACAACAAAACCTAAACAAAAGCATGTATATAAAAATCCAGATAAATCCCCTATACCGCAGATGTTTAGAAAACACAAAAACTCCGCTACATCTGCTGAGCAAGTACTAGGCTTACAATACCCAACATAGTGCATTTTAACGATTGGTAAGCTAAGATGTTTTCGGCGCTAAAAATAATTGAATAACGTGTTTAGTACGGTTCCGATACACATAGCTATTGAGCAATTTCCTATGCTCATTGCTGTTTTTTCTCAGTGAAAATTCTATTTACTTGTTGCACGGCAGCATTAAATAAATATATTGCCAAGACTGGTGATTATTGTTTAAGAATTTATAAATCAATTATATTTGCATTACTAATAACAACAAAAATTAGTTAAATGTTCCAGTAATTTATAAACATAATAAGTCATGTTGGTTGCAACTATTGCGTTTGAAATACTGTCCAATGTGCATGTCTTATTAATTTAACAAACGTGTTATTAATAACTTTATAATTGGTCAATTATTACAATATATGCATAAACAAATGACATATCAATAATATTAATACAATTAGTGTAAAAATTTTGAAATTTATAAAACGTAAAATTAATAACACATATTTAAAAATAATAATACCAGAGACGAAACAGTTTATTAGATTATCTGTCTTATTATTATTATGATTAGTTGCTGCAGACACCTTTAATAGTACTTGTCAATGTATATTTTTAATAATTTGCTATTATTATTTAATGCATATATAGAGTGTTTAATAAATCCAGCTTAAACACACACAAAAAAAATTCTTCTCCTCCACCGCACGCTTACCCAATTTGTTTTTTTAAATGAGCCAGTTCAAAATTTAAAAACACCACAAACATAGCTAGCCACGCCAGCTCTTTATCCATCATAAACAGAAAAAATTCTAATTTTAGATACAACCAAACTTAAGATAGACCAAGAAATGTCACCAAACCCATTTATTTACCAGAAGTCAGAATGAAGCCAGTCTCACCCGCCACACACTGCGCAACATACTTTAAGACTACCATTTGTGTTTTTGGGATGAGCTTTGTGACTTTAATCCGCGTGTGCCGCCCGTCTTTCTCGCATTGATGTAGTCTTACCATTACATCAACCAATTTCATTACAACTTTTACTCTGAGTCAAAATATCCTCGCATCATCATCAAAACCAGATTTACTAAACCAGCCACTGTTGCTAACGTCTAAGAAATAAAACCTTTTCTGGTGGCTGCCAAAATCAGTATTTTAAATCGACTCCGTGCTACTGCCGCTAACTTGCAGCACCACTTTTCAGATGAGGATTCACAATTTACATTCTGTATCTGAGATCTTCAAACAGGTTCCATCTATTTCTACTAAACCTGGAGCAAAAGTTAAAAAAAAATAAGCCAAATCTGTCAATAGAAGTCATAGATCAATAAAAACAAATAGCTGAATAATTAGAAAACAAAAAATAGTGAATGAAATTAAGATGCAATACGCCAATTATATTTCAATGTTTATCAGTATATGACTAACATATGTTATCTAAGTAACCTAACTTTATATATTATAACAATAAAATACTAAAAAAAATAGTTTCATATCTGTGTTAAATGTAAATCTATATTTATCAGCTATAAATATTAAGAAAGGTGATTCAAATTGGCAAGATAACGATTTTGTGAATAGGTTACAGAAAATATAAAATGTAAAAATTTAAATTTATTCGCAGATATAATAACTACAGATACATATTAATCATTGTTTAAAAGTAAGACTTGCTGATAATTAAAATTTAAATTTAAAAAAATTGCAAAAGTTTCACAATCAACTCAAATGATTTATTAGTGCTCTAACATAATAATTATATTATTAAAACTTGGTGACTAATTATAATACTATAAACCAATTTAAAGAGAAATTACCTGAGTATTATGAGCTATATTATATTGATATTGCAGTATTATACTTCAAACAAACAATTCATTATATTTACATTCTTCAAAGCTTTGTCGTGCAATGTTAGTACATACAAAATGCAATTGTTTTGTGCATATATGTTTAAATGAGTTACAACTGCATAGAAAAATGAAAGACAAATAGATTTTCAGAATGTAAACCGGTTTCAAACTTTTATGATAAATCAATAACAATGAAAACGCAGTTTTAAATATTTAATTATACCATAAATAATTGTTGTAGCAGATTGCACAAAATGTTTATACAATTACAAAATATTTGTATATTTTTAAGCATGAGCGTTTATTAATAATAATAGAAAGATTATTTCAAATTTAGAAAATAAATTTATACACAAATTCTTTTCGATGCTTTTGGAGAGTACATACATTCCAATCATGCAAACCATTTTTTTGGCCTTCTTTCTAAGATACATACGACGTGGCACATGCTAGTTTAATTCTTGAGTCAACTGTATCTTATAAGCAAACTAGATCTTTTAATGTTGTCTTTCTGTGAACGTTTACAAAATGTAACGCAATATAAAACTTACTAGTTTATGTGCTCTAGCTGTTATTAACATAACATGATAAAGAAAAGGATGGCTCATAATTTACTAGAGGCTTATGTACAGTAAGAAAACTCAAAAATATTGAATGCACGATTACGATCAACAACAAAGCATTTAATTGCATTGCAAATTTCCGAAAGAAGCTTACTAATGCATTTTGCTTTGCACTTTTACCCATATAAAACTCAAAAATATCCACACCAACTTTATGAACAACCACTTTATGACCGTTTGGTGCGGTGTTTTAATATTTGGAATCGTAGAACCATATTTTTTTGAAAAAAACTAACAAACGGTTACTATTTGTTCTGAACATTACATTCATACGCTAAAAATATCCCGGAATTACACAGACTAGGACAAAGCCAAGTATGGTTTTGATTTGACGGCTCCTGATTTTTTTCTGTAACGATATCTAAAGCAAAAGCTCTATGGAAGCATTCTCAAACAATACAAAACCTTAAAATGCGTTTTTGTGTCATTAAAAACAACTTTTTTATTCAGAGCTATTTATTCATAAATTATACCAGTTTCAATTCTTACAGAAAGCCTTCATCAAAACCCAATTGAAAATTATAAATTAATCAGGCCCTGATAAAGATCTCCGTGGTTATGAGGCTTCTGCGTTCCAATAAACCCTCAAGGCATAGCCAGTGGTTCTAGTATCGGAACCTTAAGCTGGAAAGCGGCCGGGAGCAAAGTTCCAGATTAATTATGATCCGCAGAGCAGTAGTCGCATTGTGAGACTGTAAAGGGACTACCCGCGTGTTTATGCTGTGCATGCAAACCCGTAGTTGAGAATAAAAGGAACCTAGTGACTAGTAATACTAGAGATGCGTTTCTAAAACCTGGTAATACTTCAATTTCCTCCTAATTATTTTTTTAAACAAGAAGTTAGAACTAACCCTCTTCAATCAATCGGCTGCGTCGCCTAGTCAGATAGCCAACAGAGTAAATCCTTGATAGAGGCCGGGTGCGCAACTGCTGCATACTTTATGGTTTAGTATGTAGTACCCGTTTGTGTACAACACACTTTCGAGAACCATACTTCTTTACATAGAATAAATCTTAACAAAAACCACTCCAACAAGCGCGTCTCCGGATACCTCGATAAATACTGTGACAGAAGCGTTTTCAGATACCCAGCAAACATTCAATAGCAGCTTCAGACACTCTACTTGCAACGTCTCTAACGCAAGTCCCATAGAACCGCTTCAAAAAACAGATGTGTAGAGATAAAGTTAAAAGACAAAAAAAGACTCGTTTTGGCTCTCTTTCGGGTAAAGCAAGCCCCTCTAGTGCTGGAATGGCAACATCTTATAGCGCTACACAGAAGACGTCCAAACCAAGCCAAAAGCCTCCTCAGAAAAAGAAGGCACCCAAGCCTCTAGGCAAAGAAACATCTTTAAAACAAGAAAAGCAAAACAAAAGGTTTCGTTTATCCATTTCTGAGCCAAACCTAAAAATCACCTCTTTTTTTAAGTAAAAGTCAGTTTCAAAGGCCAACCTGTCCAACACTTTACCTATAACCACAAGCAGCGTTAATTAAAGATGCTTTAACCCAAGAACTAGATAAAACCATTCCTACTTTTGAAAAATGGTTACACACAGGAAAGATCATCAAAACCACCTGTGATAATGACGCATCCCTAAAATAGCTACAAAATACCATCTCCAAGCTAACACCACTGTGACTAAAAGCAAAATTAAACGTCGTGCAAACGGATCATCTCCCTAGGCAGACCAAAGCCACTTTATAGTTCCGGGACCTCCAAATGCCATTAAATTGGTCTTAAATCACCTAAAGAGACAGAACCGGAAACTCGAATAATTTTTAAAATAAAAAAAAGTAAAATCACATCAAAGCTAATATTCCTTCACATTGGCAAATTGTGTAAATAGCATCAAACTATGCTGCGCGCAAAAAGTTAACCTTTAAGATATGTGGGCCTAAACCCTAAACCGCACCACAACTAAAAAGCCTTAACACTACTTAAAAAGCAAATACATACATAGCTTTTAAAGTACTGTTATAACAATCCGAGCTATAAAGAAGAAAAAGAAACAATAATTATCCTAACCCTAAAACAGCCAGAAAAGTATTTTGAGAACGCACTCAATTTAAAAAACACATAAAAGATGTGAAATGAGTGACAAAATAACCGAGAATGTACTATGTAGTTGCCAGGCACTGTCCTAAGTAAGAAAGTACATGTTTGAAGATTGCTGGCTTGGCATGGCCAGCATGAAAAAACCTTTCCAAGCAACGTTCTAACATACATCAACCACTGTTAAAACGCCGTAAAGCTACTACTGGAAGACGTACAAAAGACCTAAGAAGACCTAAGTGCAGTGAAAATGGTTCAACATTCAACTCAATCCAGAAAAAGTCTATAAATTTTCCTCGTTGTTACAACGTTTTTAGTAGCCGGCTTAGTACTGCTTCGCTCTTTTTAAGTATCAGTCTTCAGCATCTAAGTAGTTTAAGCGCAAAGCTTCCCACGACATCGCCACTACTTTTTCACCTTCCTTTTGTTGTTTAAACCTAACCTAACCTAACCTCAAAACAGCAAAAAAAAACCTTCAAACTGTTACAGAGATTTTGAAAAGGCACTCTCAACTTAAAAAACACATACATACTGAGTATTGTGATAACGAGACAACCTAACATATACTGTGTACTTGGCCTGCACTCTCCTATGCAAAAGATTCTATGTTAATTAGGAATCAGCAAAACTTTCCACTGCGCTGATGCAGTTATGAGCGTACCGAGGTCAATTTTGATCTTTGTGAGTTTTGTCAACAATGGTTTTTGTCACTGAAAATACATGGCAACCTAGTAGTTCTGTTAAATCTGTCTGTAAGTTGCTATATTTATGTCAATTTTAAATATATTTTCAAACAACCAATTGTGCATTAAAATATTATTTATGACAAAATCTATAGATTTATAAAAGTTGTATTAGCTGCAATGTACAAATTGTTCTATAATTCAATAATAATTATAGTATTTGCTGAATAATTTACACATTTATGGTGAAAACGCATTTTAGCCGCATTGTCAAGAGTGGTCACGGGATTGACATGGCAACGTAGTAGTTGTTAATCTGAGACAAAGTATGCTTGATAAATTAATAATCGTGTTTCATATCTATAAGGCAGTCCGCTGCATACTAGACGCACACAACTTAATATATTCCTCAAATGCATCAAAACATCATTCATAATATAATAATGCGGTATGTGTCGTTAATGTGCAGCCTAACTAATTTGTGTATATTATTTGCACAATTTTAAATTAATGATTATTAAAAAACTAAAGTACATTACAATATTTGAATTAAATTTTATTCAATTATATTAATGACAGATAAACTCGTGAACTGTCAGAAAAATCACTGTATTAATTGTGCCTGTTTAAAGTCACCGGTTTTTATGTGTTTTTAGTCACCTGTGACAAAACTCACAAACGTTTTGTGGAAATTACGTAATTTTGATGAGAAAAGTCACCGGTGGGCAAAGTCGACCCAATAATAATGAAATTAACATCATAAAAGGTATCAGGAATAGAAGAAAAAGAAGTTTGTAAACAATTTAGATCAAAATTATTAATGTGAAAATTATAAAGGTTAAGTGGGAGTAGTATAGTCTGAACTTTGCCTTTATCTTGTATAATTTGTATTAAATAGAAATAAAGTTTATTATTATTATTATTATTAAACTATTGTACAAGCTTCTTACTGCAAATATTATTTGCTATTTTTAATAAAAGTGGTGTAATAATCTATAAAATCCTTATAAATAGTTTATTTATCATTATTAAAAAAAAAACTCACGCAAACTGTCACTTTCTCACCAGTGAGAAAAGTCACCGGAGATCAGAATTGACCCCCAATAGTACCTCGTTCAAAGTTAAGGTTTCGGTGGCATAGGTTTGCCGCCGATATTAAAATGCAGCAGTTAGTTAGTTTGTTTCCTTAAATGTTAACCTCAAACAGTTTTTTGTGGTCGTTTTGTTGCTTAAATTTTGGATTTAATTGAGATTTGTCATACGTCTTGGTAGACCAAAACATGTCTCAGTTTATTTAACTATGTTTCAATCAACGAATTAATTGTTTCGGTTTAAAAATAAATGTTTGCATTTTTTATATTTGCATGTGATTTTCGCTTTAATAGTTTGTAAGGTTAGATCGGTATGATCTACTTGTTTTAGATGACTTATCTTGTATTTTTGTTGCACAAACAAAAACATTCTGGAGATTCCAGATCAGTTTGCATCCTACCCCAAGGTGGCAAGCAAACTTATGGGTATAGCAACACAAAATATATGTAATACCAGAGAGATTGTGTCATAGACATTTATAACAACAAAAATGTATTCGCGCCGCTACACTATTCTTGTACAGTTTACGAGTAGAAGCGGTAGAATATAAAGTGGCAAAAACGTTATATTTGAAAGTGACAACGACAGAGCTGTTTTACAACTGAAGTCATCCAATCAAAAGTGACAGAGGTAGACACACGGAACGTAAAAGAAAAAAAAAGTTTGGTTAATCACAACCAAAGCGCGATAAGCGACACCCCGACTAGCCACTTACCGTTGATGGACAAAACTCAATTGCTGAAAGTTAGTGACGTAGACTTTGGTAAGCATGAAAAGAAGAAAAACAAGAACAACACAGCACCTAGTGCTTATAACACAAGTACACGTATTGAAGTTGACTAAATGCAAAGCAGCCGGCAAACACGCAAAACGCGACAAACATTAAAGTGCTTACATCATCGGCGCAAAAGACGTGCAAAATACCAGCTAAAGTCGTCGCTTTCTGGTTTCAGTAACAAACTAGTGCAAATTAACTGTACACTAGCTAATAAACGATTATCTCCAAAGTCTCCAACCTAGAACTAAGTTTTGGATAAAAGCCGGTGCCGTGAGTTTCAAGACTTTATGATTCCGTGACACAAAAGACACATAGTGGAAGACTTTTTTATTATTTACAATTTCCCAACAAAGTGCACTAGAACCAAACTAATGTGATACCCGAGTAACGTAACAGGAACATTTTATATTCTTACTTCAAGAACTGCAAAGTTCTCTCACGTGAATAGTGGGCGCAACCAAGGTGCATAAAAGAAATTCGTTCCATAACTTTCATAGTTCTCCACGCAGTTCCGTGGCAGCAACAAATATTGTTACAGACTGGAAAGCCATCTCAACCAACACTGTGGCACTGAGAGTCATACCTGTTCAGGATAAGTTATACAGACAAGATACAACAAATATCAACGTCATCTCACATGACACTAGGTGCTACCCAGAAGTAACATATGTAGTGCAAACCCAGGTACCACCTCATAGCACATCAATGCCGGATATCATCACATTAAGTTACATAAAGCAGCCAACCTAATTTCTATCAATCATCCAGAGAACATTTGCACCGATTCCTGGACTAGTGACAATCTTTCTCCACAAAACCACGAACGGATAACACATTTTAACGATTGCTAAAGATATTTACCAACGTTTTGTAACTTATCTGGAATCTTAACGGGTTAATATTTCTTTTATTATTGATTAACTAAATTGTCCACATTTATGACTACTACTATTTTAGCAATTCACAAACGAGAAAAAACATTTAATGACGTACAAAAAAAAAAGATTTTTTGCTCGATGAAATTGGTGTTTTTATGTTGTTGTTGATATATTAAATAATTCGTATCACATTTTAAAATTGTAACAACAAACATTACGTAGAAGAAACAGGTTGAAACATTGAAACCTTACATGCAGCATACAAATATCATTCAAACCAAACAAGCACAATTCAACATTCTCCAATCATATAATCAAACAACAACAGAAAACATTTATGTCGAATCAAAAAAAGAAATTTAAATTAAATTTATTGGAATCCCTGGAATGTTTTAGACATAATAAGAGGTTCAGGTAGATTTAAGTCTTTATTCATATTTTTTATCTTTTTGTTTGTTATTATTTGATAGCAAACATTATAATATAGCTTTTCAGATCTAAGGTTAACAATTTAATAAATAAAGCAATATAAAACATTTTTATTTATTTTAATTCATTACATTCCAAAAAGTAAAACCATATTTCCTATAAGCGATAAGTACGGTTTTAATTTCTTCTCTAATTGTCTAATCTTATCTTTCAACTCGCTTATATATCAATTAGTAAAGGTGTTTTATAATCTTCGGACTACCTTGTGTACACATAAAAATGTGTTAGTGTTTTTATTTATCTACTTCAACAAAAAATAATTTTATCCTAAATACTACGACCGTAGTTACCAATTCTCCACTTATTAGAACACCCCGTATGTTGCTCTTGATTGAAATGTTGTAAATTATAAAACAAATTGTTTAACATAGTAGCCCGAAAATATGGAAATTTAATTTTTATATCGCTGATATTTTTTTTATAAAGCAACATATTTAATATAAACTCAGACAGATTTTGTTGCACTTATCCGTTAACAGCCCGATACTTCATTCTTATTATTAATACTATTGAAATAAATTAAATTTCAAAACAAGTCTGAGCAAATATAAATTAAAGAATGAAACCACCACATTAGAATAGAAAAGCAAGAAACAACGTCGTTTAATAAATGCATACACTGTATTAATTAAGCAGCTGCTGTTATATGTTATATTATCTTAATGAGTATTACCTAAATACGATATACGAAAAACAACTATTTAGTTATAATATTAAATAACATTATTCTGATTCTAAAGGTTCAATTTTAAAATAATAAACATTTGTTTTAATATAAACATGTAATTGCACTTTATACATTCATCAAACAGTTTCTAGTATACATACTACATATTAAACAGACATAATCAAATGCATTTATTAAATTTAAAAAAAATGCATCTTATGAGTAAGACAAAGCATAGCCATAATTTCATTTTTATAACACATAAAGTTTCAAAATAATAAATAAATTTGTATACACTTAGAATTAATAAATTTCTTCCATTAAAATAATTATTTACTAACAATTAAAAAAATGTGTCATAAACTTACTTAATATTTTCCTTGTAAATTTCTTAACCTTTCTTTTATAACAATAATTTATTACACGCACTTGTTAAATTAATTACTTAATTAATTGACGGAACGATATAACACTGAACAATATTTAATACACGTCCTGTATTGACAGGAGTCGCAGCGAAACTAAACACCGCGAGCGCAAGATACCTACCTGCTGAACATATTCCTAACGCGACCTTGGCAATCGCCTTTAAGAGCGGCCAGGAAGAAAAATATGCATGTGCAATGGTGATATAATGCGGTTATTAATTACAGAAAAAGTCTATTTAAGAGACGTAATGTAATTCTGCAACTGTTGAGAGAATGTGCTTGCTGTCGTAATTGCTGCTTTATTATATTATTATGACGAATTGATTAAGATTCCTGAATTTATTCATGCGACCTTTTTAAAAAATTGTAATAACTATTTTCATATATAATGTATAACGCATAGTATTTAAATATAAAAGTTGCTATAATAAAATTTAAATCAACAATTGTTCATGTAAATTAATCACCTTAAAAGTTCATGCAAATTTTACAGCAATCAGTCATTTGTCAAGAAACACAATTATTTTTGATAAGAATCATAATATTAGTCTTCTTTATATTTAAAATTCGTATTTCTTGCTAGATATATTTATTGTTATAATATAATTGATATAATTTACTTACTTTTAAGTTTTTTATCGTATATTTCAATCATTACGTAACGTCTTTGGTAGAGTCGAAACTAGTAATGTATTTGAAAGAGTAATAAACGTAATAAAACAACTTAATTTTTATTATGAGTAGTTAGCATAGTCTTAACCAGGGTGACCAGATTTATAAAAGTAAAAAAGAATATACAATGTTTTTAACCTTTCTACTCTTAAATCCTTAACCCTTCTACTATAAATCAGAAAAACCTGCAGTCCAACAAATGGCGTATATGGTTCAAAAAGTTGTACTTTTTGGTCTCAAACCAGCATCTTTTAATACTTAAGTTAAGTTTTAATTTTCTTAAGCTGGATTTTGTCTTTAAAGACCAGATTTTTGAGATTATGCCAAAGTTTTATCAATTTTATGAGAATATTACAAATTTGACCAGTTTTGTAGCTGGGTTTTAACTGCATTTTTTTGGATTCAATGGAGATGCACAACATTTTATATAAACCCAGCAAAATTTCTGTCTGTCAGCAATTGCGAAATCGACAAAGCTTCACTTTATTCTGAGTCTACAATGAATCACTTACCCAACCACGACTATTTCCGTGCATTTTTTGTGCCAAGATAACATTTAAAATTCCAAACCAAAAACAAACTAAAGACTGCAGCTGGGAAAAATTTCAAAGTTACGCTGATATGCTCTCAAACCCACTCTTTTCAAGTTTATAATTTTCTTTCTCACACACACACTTTTATAGTACAACCCTAAATGTGTGTACACGTGTACAAATTTTACACTTTGTAACAATTCTTCTTCTTTTTGAAAAATATTTTGAGATTGTTAAACTTTATGAAAAGAATTTTGCTCTTTTCAACAATTTATGGCCGCCGGAGAATATTTTGATACTTTATGACCGAATTATGTTATTTTTGACATTTCATAAATAAAACTTTGCACTTTTTAAAAGTATTTGTCAATATTTTTAAATTTTATAGCCAAATTGTGCTAGTTTTGACTTTTTATGATAAGGATTTTAGATATTTCCAATTTTTGAAACTTCATAAATAGAATTTTACATTTTTAAACCGTTTTTACAACTTCATAAAAATAATCTTGCACCTTTTGATAGTTTAAGGCAAGATTTTGCTTATTTTGACATTTTATAAACAGAATTTTGCATATTTTGACAGTTTATGGCCGAATTTTGGTTCTTTCTGGCAATATTTTGATACTTTTTTTCAAAATTTCCTATTTTTATTATCTCGTGAATAGAATTTTGCACTTTTCAACAGTTTATGGTCGGATTTTAATATATTTGACATTTTATGAATAGAATTTTGTACTTTTTAACAGTTATTTTGCTATCTTTGACAATTTATAAAAAATTTCTAGTCATATTTTGATATTTCATAGCCAAGTTTTAACATTTTATGAACAGATTTTTGCACATTTCAACAAATTATGATCGGATGATGGGAGTTTTTACATTTTATAAATAAAAATTTGCATTTCTTAGCAGATTAAAGTTCTTTCTTAGAGTATTTTGATACTTCATGGTCAAGTTTTGCTATTTTTAACATCTTGTGAATAGAATTTAGCACTTGTTGACAATTTATGGCCGGATTTTGCTATTATTGAAATTTAATGAATAGAATTTTGCACTTTTTAACAGAATATGAATATGATTAGTATTTCTGTTATTTCATGAAAAGAAAGTTGCCGTTTCAACAGCTTATAGCCATGGATTTTAATGCCTTCTGACAATATTTTAATATTATTTGGCTGACACCTCTTAAGAACGCATTAAGCAGGCAAAGATTAAAAAAGCCACAATATCGTATCCCACAGCTAATTTTTGAAAGTAAGATTAAATAAAATACCCGGCGTAAAGTAAAAAAATGACTGGACTAGAACTACAATGAGGATTCATGCAAAACGCCTGCCAGGAGGTTGAAAATGAATAGACTTGAAAAAAAACTAATATGAAAACGTAAAAAAAAAACAACATACTCCAGGGACGTTCCGCTAGCGGGCAAACCTAGGCTTTCGGCGGCACCAAGCGTAAGCTCCGAAGACATTGAGATGCACAAGGAGCTCAGGCAACTAAAAAAATTTCAAATCTGAATACCTTCTCTACGACCAGCAGGGACCACTACTTGCAGAACTACTGCAGCTGACGAGCAGCGGGGACGACGCACCGCTGATCTTTGGATGCAAAATCAACGCCCACCACGTAGCCTGAGGAAGCAAGGACATAAACAGGTAAGAAACTTCTAAAATTTATAGTAGTATAGTAGTATAATGTTTTGCAATGCGTCGCGTGGCAAGGTTATTCAATATCAAATCTGAAAAAAAATGATCTAAGGTCTATATAACAAGATACTAGTTAGGCAAATTGGGATCTGTCTAGCTAACACATCACAAAAACTTGAGACTATGACAGATATGTTTGTCAATTTTATTAAAATTGCCTTTAAAGCAAGTTATCTTAGCACTATCAAGCACACCTCCAACAAAATTACTTGGTAGAACAAGGGACTGGACAAGCAAAGGCGGATACTAGAAAACTGATTAAAGAATGGTGACTGGCCCAGTCACCACATAAAAAACCAGTTTTACGGCATATAATAAAGCTAAAAAGAAAACCAAAAGAAAATCGTAGAGAAGAATACTGTAAAAACATTCAAAACGGTCCTACATGCTCGCGCAAAAAGCCTTAAGCAACGACCGTACTGGAAACATTAGATCCCTGCGGATCAAAAACGAGAAATTTACAGAGTCGGTTCAAGTCGCCAGGAACCGATGAAATTTATCTCATCATGATACAAAATGGGTACGCAGTGCTCTATGCGAGATCTTCAGAGCAAGCTTAGCACTTTCACAAATACCAAGCAGCTGGAGAGGAGTCAAAGTGGTATTTCTACCAAAGCCGGATAGTCTCACGTATGCCCTGGCTAAATCCTACAGCTTAATATTCTTTATACAAAAACTATTAAAAAAAAGGTTGACAGGTACATACGGGACAGGAAGTTAAAAGCCCGACCACAACATTTACATCAATATGCCTACCAAACTGATAAATCCTGCAAGCTAGCTATACACCAGCTAGTCAGCAAGTGCGATAATATTATCCAACGCAAAAAAAGCATTGAGAGTTTTTTCTGAATATTAAAGAAGCATATGTCAACCTTCAAACTTATTGGAAAGGCAATGGAAAGTTGAGAAATAGATTCACGTTCACACGTTCCTGATGTCAAAGAAAGTAAAATATTTGGGACTAACGCTTCACAATCGACTATACTTCAACACACACCTGACAAATATAACAACAAAAATTATTTGGATACTTTTTACAACCAAAATGAAGGTCGGACGTACATGCGGATTAACACCAAATATGACCAGATAGCGGTAAGATCGATTATCACATACAAAACACTTGTATAAAAAAAACCACTTTCAAATGTACGCCAAAAACTAGACAAAGTTCAGAAGCTGTCTGCTGTAAACAAGGGCAATGACAGTTATGGAAGTACTACTATCGTTGTCGCCGCTTTACCTGTTGGTATGGACAAGTAGGATACAGACTGCGGATAAATGATCACAATGTAAACTTTAGGACACACAAACCTAACATAACAAATGTGTTCTATAACAAAAAAACTCTAATAATAAGATCAAACTTTATGAAGGGCCACTGCATCAGTAAAAAATTTGATGTAATAATAGCACAGCAAAACAAATAAATAAAGAAGAAACTATCTGATACACAGATGGAGTTAAAGACCAAACGAGCATCTACAAAGACAAACACTAAAGAAAGCAAACTTCTGAGTAAATATGCTTTTTAGACAGAGGTGGCAGCCATCAAGTGGCATTATAGAACCTAATTGAGAAAAGACTAAAACCTGACAGACTGATACCATGTCAAACAGTCAAGCGGCATTGTAAGCCCTGCAATTGCCAGTAATACATTCCAAACCGATTATAACCTGCATTGGCCACAGCTTGCAAAGTTTGCCTGATATAATTACCAAAAGACCAGAAGACAAAGGAAATCTCATGGCAAATCAGCTTACCAAACAAAGAACAAAGAGGACATTTACAGGACTAAAATCCGCATTCAAAATTCTATATAAAACCGGAAAAGAAATAATCCGCAGCAAACTTGAGGCGGAACATAGCAATTTGTAAAAGAACTGTAAAGGGTTGACACATTCAAGAATATTCCTAACAGAACCATCACATGATATCAAAACAGTAGTAACACATGAGTCGCATTAGACTGCAAAAGCTCAAACACATGCAATGGGAATAAAAAATAATCCTCTTTGCGGCGGGTGTATGGAAAAAACTGAGACTCCAATACACTTGCTGAATGAATGCAAAGCTTACAAAACAGCAACGCGCAGCCATTTTTGGCAAACATAATTTAACCGCAGATATGCTAAAATAACTCATTGGCTAAAAGTACTAAACTTCATCAAAGAGACGAAACTGCTTAAAAAGTAGAACATCAGAGGTGTACAACAGGTCCAACAGGACCACAGTGCAAAAGTCGCCAAGCAAACCACCTCAAGTTATAGAAGTAAAAAGGTGGATTTTTTAGTCAGCAAAAACCTGACGCTACTGTACAGAATGTCCTGCCCAGTGTCTTTTAAAGATTTTTCTCTTTCTTCACAAAAAAAAATGAAAACCAAACGTAATCAGCTACCATGACTTAGTAACTTAAGGAATTGAACTGGAATAAGAAATCTAGAAAAATTACACCAAACAGCAATAAGCAAATTATAACATTTGCCAACGCACACGTGTGGGGCAATATAAAAAAAAGCAAAAGTGAAAGCAAAAGTCTAGTTAAGTAAGTTCAATTGTATCGCTTAGTACGTACGAATGCTGCTTTTGACTGTGACATTTGAGGTCGCTTTGGGGTAAAAAAAATGCTCTTTGTCGGTGCATGTTCGTCTACCCTACAATATGGCGTTCCGAAAAAAAGCGTTGTCAGCCGAACACATTATGAAAAGTAGCAAATGTATATTTTTATTCAGTTTGTCATTATTGAAAATATTAATACTCAGTCTTTAACATAATAATAAGAAGATTGTGAATTGAACAATTAAATTATATGTACAATATAATATACACAAGAACAGAATGCTTTTATAGTAAAAGTTTATTATTGCAGTAGAAGAATCTTCAGTCGTGCCTGAATCAATTTAATAAAGTTTTTTTTTCAATACAGGACTTCTTAATGAAATATTTGTAAAACACAAATTATTGTATGGTTTCAGCATCAACTAGAGCATAGCTCACAAAAATTAATAAAAAAACTATGGGCCCAAACTGATGTTTTATATGAAAGTAGTAAAGAAAACTCTGCATTTACTCCCGTATACAGAATGGTTACTTAAATTACTTCCACTTGATAATAAACAAGTTGCATATTGCTTCAACAAACATTTAAATATTGATAAAATATTGGATAGGACCTTTAGAAGTAGCTTAGTCTTGCTGAAAATTACCAGTTTGCAATTCATCGTAGCGTATTGTTGAAGAAATCCATCTAAAATTATTGTGTGATACCGTTCTGCATTGTTTTATCAAAAAATATAGGTCTAATTATTCTTGACCTTAAAATTACTACCCAAATACCAATTGAATGTAAAGTTGTTTTGGATAACTAATAGGGATTACCAACCACTACTAATACTCTTAAAAGGAATAACATATGCAATAAAATTATGAATATACTTACCAAAATCGCAAAATCTTAAACTATTTTATATTCAATTTGAATACAAACATTTATAATAAACTAAATTAAATTGCAATATAATAAAATAAATGATATTCTAAGTTATGATTATTTTAACTTAAGACGCGACTTACAAATGACTAAGCAAGGCAAAAAATATTAATAAGACAGATATGTAAAATTATTTCTACATCATTTTTTAGTGAATACTCTATATCCACAATTATTGAAAACAATCTAGTTTATATAAAAACAACGCCGAATGTTTACATAACAAAAAATTCCCAATCATCGACCCATGCGACACTAATAAATATGTAATACTAAATCATAAAAAAAACTAAAAAAATTAATATATTTTATCAATATATGCAAAGTGTAAGAAATAAAATTGAAATAATAGACATTTTTTTAGAATTAAAATACATTGTCGTGTTATGTATTGGCGAAACGTGACTCAAACATGATAAAGTTTGAAATATTTCGTTCAACAATTATAATACAATTAGTAATTTTATTCTAAGAAACACTATCAACGCGGCGCGGCAGTGTTCAAATACTTGTTAAGTCAAATTATATAGCATCAGACATATCAGAAATAGTCAACCGTAGTGTTGAATAAAATTGTGAATTTTTGCGATCGAATTAAAAATAAATAATGAAATAATTGTTATTGTATGTATATATAGAGTACCTCTAAATGACATGAGTATATTTCTAGGTCAATTAGAGAAAGTTCTAAATATAAAAATATTAATAAAAAATTCATATGTTGACGTGAGAGGTCAAAATTATTAGATTTAATTAGATCTTACTCAATTGAAAATGTATTTTCTGAACTAACTAGAATATCTGCGAATAGTGCTACTGCCATAGATATATCTGCACCGATGTTAATGAAAATATAAGACAAAAGTATTATTGAGAACGGCCCCTCTGATCACATAATTCAAATGGTAAGCTTTGAAATAGCCATCGATCAGTTTTGTACAATATAGACCATTTTCAAACAAAAATTTGAACTATTTTAATAATGTATTGCAATCCAAAGATTGGAACAAAGTTTTTGAGGCAAAAAGTATACTCGTAGACTTTAGAATGTGTGTTAGGGTCTATATTATTTCTAATCTACGTTAACGACATTGAAGTAAACGTAAAAAAAATTTATTGTGCATTTGCAGACAATATTACTCTTATACCTTTAAAAACTAACAATAATAAATTACGTGTTGATATGGCAAAAAACTGAAAAAAGAATGTAACAAATATTTTTGAATGCAATATATTAATTATCAATAAAGAAAAAAACATATACAATGCAATTTCAAGCTAGAGAATGTAACTATACTTCATCTTTACTTATACAACACAACTCAAAGTCCATCTACGTATTCCAAAATTGCCAGCGTATGTTTTGCTTAGGAAGGCTTTATCAACTGTATGATACTCAAACGTGCAAAATGTTTTATCATAGTAAGTTTGAAACACATATTTGCTATGGTATTGATTTTCCCTAAAATGATCAACCAACGCAAACAGAGTTTTTGTCCTACAGAAAAGAGCATTAAGACCTATGGCATGCCTTAAATACAGAGATTCTTGTCGTTATAATTTTAAAAGTGAAAAAATATTGACTTTGTCTTGTTTATATAATAATAATAATACGTTTATTTCTTGCCTTTCGGCCTTAAAAATTACATTTACAAATACATTTATAACTTCCCAAAATTATAAAACCTAATCCTTATAAAATTAACACAATTAAAAATATTTTTTTCTCTGTTTGTCTATTTCCTTTTTTTGTTTTTTAACTGTCCTCATCCATTCTATCCTTCTTCCGTCCTTTTTCAATATCTCATCTTTTTCCATTTGTTCTTCTCTCATTTTGTTACAGTCTTTCAACATATGTTCCATAGTTTCTTTAGTCTCTCCGCACAGGGGCGCCGTAAGCGGGTGTGCAAGGCAGGGGGGCGCAAATTAATCTAAAACATTTAAAATTTAGAACTTAATTCCCGTGCATTTTTCGTCCCATGTTCCGCTCATAGCTTGAATTTGGTCGTTAATGATGCCGCCAATATCAACCATGAAACAGCCAATTTTTTTAATATAGTTTAGGAAGTTTATATATTTTTTCAGGACCTACCAAAAGATGGGCTATTATTAAAAAACATGTACCTAATCTTAATTTAAAGCCTTTAAAGTCTGGTCTAGCAGAGTTGATGCTGGGAAAAGATATAATATGGACAAAATCTTTGATGCCTTTTTGGAAATTGCTAATGTATCTTTAATTTCGAATATAATAACAACTCGCAAAGTTAATTTATTGGCATTAATCATTCAAAATTATAAATTTATTTGCTCTAGTTTTGTGTAAATAATCTTAAAAATTTAATTACTGAGTTTCAAAATTACCGTTACGATAAATATTTTAAAGAATGATAGAACAACCAAAACAATTTGCTAATGATGTTATTGTTGATTGTGGTTTTTTACCAATTCAGTCAATTTGCCCACAAAAAACCTAAAAATATTGCATATAAACATAATGATAAAGGCGCTTCACTAGACCCAAAAACACATTATAAAGTTAATTTCTTCTATCTAATTTTGAAGCAAACATTAACACCTTTGCAAAATAAATTTGAAGAGTTAACCACGTTTGATAATGTTTTTGGCTTTTTAGGTGAATTTTTTAATTGCTACATAACAAAAGAAGTTATGCTTGAACAACGGCGCCAAATCATCTAGCGGCGGCACTGTCTCCGCACATTCTACACATTTTCAAATTCTCTTTCATTCAAAATCTTGTCACTCGCTCTTCATTACCACATCTGATTCTTGCAATCATCTTTTTATCATCTTTACTATATCTAACTATTCACTGTCAATTCACTTTCTATAATATGTTCATAATTTGCGATGTACCTAGACTCTTTCACTCGTATTCTCCTTTGTTGCCTTTGTATATCTCTATCTCTTTCCATAATTTTGTACCATGTCTTCCTCCCAGATTCTCTCATTTGTTCAATTTCTTGGCTAGCATACTCATTTCTATTAATTTTATATATTTAATAATTTTCTTTGATCTCCCCCAGCTTTTTATTTCTTGCTCTCATTTTTTCTTTTATGCATTCTTGTAAGATTTTACAATAGTATTTCTATCTCATTTTTTCTTCATACTTCATTGCTCTTTTTCTTGCTTTTACTTTTAACTTATCTTTTTTAACTTCTTCCAGCACAATACATGTTGGAATTTTTCTATTTAAACCTAGCACCCATCTTCAATATTTTACATGTATTGCTTCTAGTTTTTTTTTGTTCCTTCCATCCCCATATTTCTGACCCATACAATATTATACTCCTAAACTACCAAACAAGTCTTTTTATTCTCATACATTCAAATTTTCTTTCACTTATTTCCTAAGCTTGTCCCATTACTTTATTTGCTTTTCAAGCCATGTCTTTAATGTGCTTGCTCTCGGTGTTATTTGTGCAAAAAAACATCTAAAATATTTAAAAGATTTTTTTTCCGCAATACCTTGCTCATTTCGTTTCTAGTCTTCCACTTTTTTCTTCCACCCCCCTTTCTGAACACCGTCATTTTTGTTTTTTCTACATTAACTTCTAAACTTTTTTTTCTAAAATACTTTTCATCATTTCATTCATTTCCTTTGCTTTTTTGCTAGTATTACCACGTCGTCTGCATGCTAGCGACCACACTCATTTTCCCGTTGTACCCCATATCCAGTAGTGTTATTTTCCTGTAGTTATTTACTAGCTTTTTGGTTCCACTTTTGTGTATAGGGCATATAAGACCTTCGCTCCATTGACTTGAAAACCCTTCTCTCTTCCATACTCTGTTTATTAACTCACTCAATCTCTCAATCAGCTTTTCCGTGCCATACAACCACGCTTCATTCTGTATCCCATCCATACCTGGCGTTTTCCTGTTTTTAATTTTTGTATATTCTCCCATATTGCTTCCTTTGAAATTTTTTCTTTTTTTTTTCTTTTTTTTTCTTTTTTTTTTCTTTTTTTTTCTTTTCTTTTCCAAACAAACTCAAAAAGTGTTTCTTCCATGCTTCCATTGGTATTGTCTTAATATCAATATTTCCTTGTTTTCTTCTTAACGAGGTCAATCTAAATCCACACCAAAACATATACTTCAAAGTATCAGCGGATAGGGTAAGCTTGACTAACATAAAACCAAAAAGATGCCAACGTTTGGTAAAAACATTCGCAAAATATTAACAGAAACACGCAATCTAAAAAGAAATTAGAATAGAAGCAAGACAGTCCCCAGTAGTGAACAAAGTATCAATCCAAGATTCATAAAAGATCAACTACACGAATGCACTCAAAAAATCAAGAGCAAGAAGGCATCGATCTTGGACAAAATTCCACCGAATCTGGTAAAAATAACAGCAAAAATCTGTCTAGAAAAAAATCGGTAATGAACCAACACCTGGTCAATGGTTTATTCCCAATAATTTGGAAGCGTACCAAACATATAGGCCAATCTGCCTCTGAAGGAAAATTGCTGGAGCAATTGCTAAAAATAAAATTTAAAAAAGTAATAGATCACTAGTTGGCAGCCAACCAGTATGATTTTTGCAAAAAAAAGTTGACTGTGAACGCGATGCACACAACCAAAACAAAGATCCGGAAAATCAAAAGTAAAGCGTACAAACACAGGGAGTTTTTTATACTGATCACCTTAGTTATAAAAAATGCCTTTAACTCCGCCAGATAAAGCACAATTCTAAAAGAGCTAAATAGGATAAGAATCAGCGGTATCTGATAAAGATATAGAAGATTACCTGAAAGACAGAATTATCATAATCCAGAATAATACGTTAATTAAAGTAACGTGCAAAGTACCGCAAAGATCGGTGCTAGGATCAAATTTCTGGAACATCCTAACTATGCTGTAGTAAACATTTAAACGCCAACAGGCGTCAAAACAATAAGATTTGCGAATTGCACTAAGATAACAGTTAGGACCTAGAAAAAGATTTGACCGTAAGATATCTGGGGGTATACTTTAGCAGAAATTATAACCCTAAAGATCACCTAAAGAAGACGACTACAAAAACTAAAAAAAAAAAAACAAGAACACTGTCAGAGCAAATGTCAATTGTAAAGAATTCAAGAACCAGTAAAAAAACAGACCATGTGCTCTGTAATAAACTCCGTGCTACTATACGCGGCACTAATCTAAAGAGCTCTGAAAGAAAAAAACTAGCCATCCATACAAATGTATAGAAAAGAAGTGCAATCTGCAAATGTAGCGCGTACGCTATCAGTAGAAGCAGCACAAACAATAGCGGAAACCATCCCAATTGATATCCTAGCTGAGAAGCAAGACCGGGTCTACACAAAAAAGAAAAAGCTTTTGGAATGTAGAAAAAGTATGAGTAAAACCCGTTTGACACTGTCTATAATTATGTCTTGAATTATATATATAATTTTTATTAGAATTTGTGCCATAATTCTATATATAAAATTTATATCCTGTATGACACAGTAAATAATTCTTTATATAATTATAAAACCACGCCTGCGCCTTATCTATGATCTGTCAAATCAAGTTTCAATGTTTTCTACACTTTGCAGGTTATGTCATTTGTTTTGAATTGATTATTGCTACAGTTAGTTATACAATTAATGAAAATAATAAAAAATGGAAGCAGAACAAATTAAAAATGTGGTACCAATTGCTATATGTAGAGCTGCAGTGGTAAAATTGAAAAAAAATACAAAATACAAAATAATATGCGCACATCACGTTCGCGTCGATTATAGATGGGAAAATAGAACATGTTCTAAATTTTTCAAGATATAATTGTGACCTTGATAATTTGTGTGTTTTACACACGGAAATGGTCGATCTATAATTATATATATAATTCAAGACATAATTATAGACAGTGTCACACAGGTTTAAGAAGATGATGAAAAGTCAACGACAGAGCTGCTTGGACAAAGTCCATGATAAAGAACCCACAGGCATAGCTGTACAAGAAGCATGGAAAAGTTAATTATTACCTAATGCAAATACTAAGACAGCATGGCAGCTTCGGGCTCTACCTAAAAAAGTAAAAATAAATCTCCGATACATGCATACATTGCGGAAACAAGAATACCGTCACCCACACGGTACTTGATTTTCTATTGGGATTAGTTGAAACAGAGACAAAAATAAGAAAAAACTTAGAAATAAACTACTTAGTAGAGATAATGGTAAAAAACAAATAGAACTGAGCCTTAGTTAAACATATTATTACGAATATCATAAAAAAAGCTAAGGAAAGAAAGATTGAAAAAAAAAAATCAGATGGATAAAACAACTAAACAGACCAAAAACTAGAACGGATAGAAAAAGCAATCCAGCTGCGCAAGTGAAAGAGATACAAGAGTCTGGTGAATCCTAACTCTGGGCAAGCCAAATCTCACACACAAATTTTGGTCAATGTGAATATTTTATATTATAATAGTGAAAGATACCTACACTTGTTACAAAACTAAATAACAGAACTAATCGATGAAGACGACACGGGACAAGATTACTATCAGCATGGTGGAGCTCCGCCACATACTTCTCATGTAGTATTTTCTCAAGGGCATTGGATTAGTTGTAATGTTCTGAACGCCTTTATATTATTATTTGTACAAATGGTTGAAATCAAAAGTTCTGATTGTACCAAATTTGGAAGCTGCTGCTCGTATTATTAAACAAGATATTTGGTACTAAGAGAATCAACATCTGAAAAGTTCAAACATGAAAGAACTAATAAACATTCAGTAGCATCATAAACTACTTATTTAACTTCAAGCAGTTGTATCTCCAGAACTGTTTAGAATTATACCTATCTTCATATAACGTTTTTATTCTTACATTGAACTGACTCACCCTGTGTGTGTTCTAGTAAGTAAAAATAAAAATAGATTTCAGAATTAAGTTTAAACTTTATTGGTTATTAATGTCTTAATTTATGATGATGTTGAAAACTAAATAATAATATAATGTTTATTTATATAAAACAAATAAATAATTTATTCAAACGATCATGCGGCTAAGAGTCAAGCACAGAGAATTATTTATGTATGTTTATTTATATGTTACAATAGATTTGTGTAAAATTACATTATTTAATCAACCTCGTGAATATTTTGTGTTATTAAATTCAGCACTTTTTCTTATCGCTATATTACTCATTTCATAACAATAATTAATAAGTCAACATCTGATTGAATTTTTGCTGATGTAAATTATCGCGTAATGAGGTATTCTAAAAAAAATCTTATCTTAGTAAATAAAATTATATATTTACTTTTCGTTTATTTTTGTTACCGTAATTCTATATCCGATAAGTTTTATTGGTTTAATTTAATGATATGCACTTTTTAAAAGCGATAAACATTCAAAAATTGAACGTTTGATGACTAATAGTAATTTAGATCTGCTTCGATCGAAGTGTTCAGTCGTGAGTGATGCATTGAAGTGTGAACATAACAATTGCAATATAATATTGTCGTATTAATGTTAATCGATAAATGTACTAATTAGTGTATTGTATATATCAAATATTCTGCACAAGTTGCAATTTTGTGTTATCATGGCTGATAGTGTTTATACGTTTAAAGGTAAGTTTTTAACGTTTAATAGAGGTACTTTAATTAAAAAATTGTATGATCAAGCTATATTACGTAGTATGTTATATCTATAGATCAGGTCTACAATACAATAAATAGATTTCCAAATGCAACTTATTATATTATGTAAATGCTTTGTCTTCTTGGGTGGTGTGTTACCGGATTCCTTCATAGTGTAGGCGGGTACTGACGATTGAGGCAGGTGGCACGTGGTGAAGGCTATCTGCTTAACATGGATGTGCAAATTGGGTCGGTAATGCCAACTCCAGGGGTCGTGCTAGTTTTAACAGATTTTTCTTCAATCGCCTTTCTGTCATGGCATTCCAGCGGAACGGTTCGGTACGTATTCTCGGAACTATACCTAGAAAACTTCTCAATTGTTTCCATGTTCTAGATCGTTCGTGATCTCTAATCAATATCAGGTGATGTTTAAGTAATAGGTTCCTTTCAGCCGTTATTTGGTGACCCAAATATTTCATATTGGTTTTTCAAAATTTCTTAAACCGTATTTTAGTTCATTTTCTTGTCGCATGACGCAAAACTAATTTGTTGATTTGTTCTGCTATCGTAAACGTCGTATAATGTTTATGGGCGTCATCTATAAAAGTCTGCCAGTATCCGGCCTTTAAGTCTAATTTTGTAAATACGCGCGCGGGGCCAAAATCTTTTAAGTTGCAGAAACGCTCCATCTTTCTTCTTCACAATCACAACCAAGGCACAATAGTCACTTGTGCTCTGTTCGATTATACCAGCCGCGAGTAGTTCTTCTACCTGTTGGAAGGTCACACTCTTGTTGTTGGCGTTATATGAATAACGCGGAGCACGTGCAGTGATTAAGTCTTTTAACACAATTTTATGTGTCACTGTTTGAGTGGCAGTGGTGGTAGGGTCTATCCATACAGTGCTAAACTTGCGTATTAATTGTTCTATCTAATTGTTTATAGTGATAACACTGGCACTTCCGTTAGTGTTGCTGTTCCATGGAGGTTGTGTTCAATAGACGGTAGCACGGCAGTGACAACCAAAATGTAGGCATTTCCTGGTGTAATCCATGCTGACATTATTTTCTAATAATCAGAGATGGTCCTTCCCCGGAGTTGGTGTTCATGTTTGAGGTATCTGTTCGGGTGGCCCATATTGTATTGTTGGTTGTTATTTGTTGGTGGTCCATAGTTTGTTGTTTCATACACTTGCGGCTGTGTTGTGTTCATTCCATTTTAGGGGTTGAATGCGTTTCCATAATCTGCCATGTTGTGTTTCTGTGATTGTGGTGTTTATTTTAAAATTTATTGGTTTGGTTTGCTGTATATGCAATGCATACGTTGTGCCTCGCACGTTGGGCGCCATTCGTTACAAGACTTTCCTTCATAGTCTAGGCGGGCAGTGCCGATTGGGGCAGGTGGTACCTGGTAAAAGCCATCTGCACAAGCTGGATGTGCAAGTCGGCTCGGTAATACCAACTGCAACTGTAGACATCATTCCCTTTTTCTATCTCATGCTTGTTATGTTACAACGTGGTAAGGGTGGTGTCAAATTATTATAGAAGGCCCAGTGGTGGTGCACTTGGTGTCGGCATTATGTTAGAATGTCAGGTTGCATAGGCTGGGTACGTAGCGGAGGACGTCATGGTGTTTGTATTTAGAATCGTACCCGTAGAGTGAACCAGGTGAGCCTAAATCGTTGTACCGCGCTATGGATTCCAGTCTATTCGCAAATGTTCCCTAGCTAAGCTTTTTGGTTTCTGCCAAGACCACGTCGATCCTCAATTTTCCTCTTCAACATAAGTTAGATGTACTTCTGTCCTCTCAAGACATATCCAAGGTAGCTAGTTTTTCTGCATTTGATGTTAGAGAGTAGCTCACATTGTGGATTTACTTTTCGTAACACCTCAATATTTGTCACTTTGTCACAATTTGGAATATCTTTCTATGCAGGAACATCTCTAATGCTTCTAGGTGGTTAATTGTACCTATCTTGAAAGTCCACATGTCTATGCCATATAATAAAATAGACCACACATAGCACTTAACCATTCTTTGTCGCAATTTAAGGTTAAGGTTGTACTTGCAGAAAAACTGTATCATTTTATTAAATGTGGCGCAAGCACACTCAATACGGCATTTCACTTTTGTATCTTGATCCAAATGTGTTGTTATAAAGCATTCCAAATATTTAAATTTGTCAACCCTCTCTATTTGTGTGCTACATGTGTGAAGAAATGCACCCTCACGACTTTGAAAGCTAAATACCCTGAGTTTTGTGTTAGGAATATTAATATGTAAGCCTGATTGGTCTCATATATCACCTGAATCTCTTTAATGCTGTCGACCAATTTGACAATATTGTTTGAGTACTTGATTGTATTTATTTATTTATTTAACCAACGGAATATACTCCAATTACAAATTAAAGTCATTTACAAAATTGTATTGATACGTACTTATTTTATGTTAAGTTTCATTTCATCCAATGGTTGCTTGAAAACTCTGTCCTATACGCTAGGTTAAATAAGAGAAAAGAAAGAATACAATCCTGTCGGACTGCCGTTTGTACATCCATTGCTGCTGTTAACAAATTTCTAACTCTGATTTCGGCTTGTTGGTGCCAGTAAAGATGTTTAATTATTCGGCCAACTTTGCTGTACAGTCTACTTCTTGAAACAATTAGTCGGTTATGCTAAAACTTGTTGAAAGCCTTTACGTAATCTATAAAGCATGCAAACACCTCTAGAAACTGGTCTAGTCACAGCATGTTTGATAGAAAGTAGTCAAGTCGTATGACTTCTGGGGCTATGTAAAAAGCTGTAAAACGCACAATAAAGACAAGCCCAAACAGTGCCTCAAGTGTATCAAAAGCCATTGTAAAGCCGAATTGTGTCACTTTAGTCTTATACGAGCATAGATTACTTGCAAAAACGTCTTTAACATATGACTCATAAAGTTAATTAGGCGGTAGTCGCTGTACTTTTTAAAACTGCTATAAACGTCGGTTTTTAATCATTCTTCAGGGATTTGACTAGATTTTACCACAAGGTCAATGCTGTCCTCATTTATAGACTTTATCAATTCCATCGGAACTTTATTTGGCTCTACAAATTTTCTATGTTTTTGCGACTGATATAGCAGATAAAGTATCTCTGATGCTTAAAATTAAAGGTCTTCCAGATTATTGTCGATTAAGTTGTTTTCAACTCTAATATCATTGAAAATATTAGATAACATAAGTTTCCCAAGAAAAGCTTTTCTTCTCGAGTAGTTTTTCACCCCTTACAAACGCTTCGTTGTAATCTGATAGCCATCGTCAACTTGTAAAAGCAAACATTGCCGTTTTGCTTTAAATTCACTAATAGTTCCTCCTTCTTGTATCACCTTTCTTTGGAGTTTAGTGCATTCTGCATCAAGTTTGATACAGTTGCCCCAAACTTTCCGCTTACCAGAATGAGGATATAAGCTCCCTATGGGCATCCTCCAGCAACTTTAGCTCCTACAGTTTTGCCAAATAAAATAATTGTTACAGTTCAATTCTTAAGCATAAAGTTTACCCACTGTGATGTAACAAGAGGTAATATGCCCTGACTAGATGACTCGGAAGGAGGATACAAAATAAAGTTAAAGAAAAATTACAAAACGGTCTAGTAAACCTTTTTCAATATTTTGCGGTTTCTTTCTCTAATAGTTTTAATATAAAGATGTCTGTAGGATTTAGCCAGAGCTCTCCAGCTGGTTGGTATATATAAAAGTCTTAGCTCTGAGTGTAACTAGTGTGCATGTTGACGTGTCGATCGATCGGGCTCTTCATAATTGTCTCTGTCTCTCTTGCTATCTCTCTTCACACTTCTTCCAGGGCTTGGCGGCTTTTTCTTTGCAATGTTACCTAATAATCTGAAACTTTCAGCCCATTGCAAGATCGCATTGCTGCTTGAAACTACGCCATTCCGACCAATCAAATGGGAACAAAAGATACGCTGTGTTGCAATGACAGACTCGGTTTTTAAAACAAACGCCATTTTCGTTGGTGCACTTATTGGTTTCCACTCTTCTGCGTTGATTTGTGTTTTCTTGACATATTGAATTCATCTAAGTACGCAGTTTAAAAAATCACCCGGGAGACCGAAGAGCCATAGTACATCACCAAACCTTGAAATAATGCAGAAAACAGGTTGCTGAAGACAGCCATTGTCGCTCTGGCTTTATGCGCCGTAGCTCCATCCAGCTAGAACCTCATATTTTCAAGAGCATACTGTCTGTTTTGAAACTCAGAAAAATTTTGTTATATTTTTATAATTTCAATGTAACGATTGGATGTTACCGTAACGGAAACCCCATTTTGTTTAAAAAAGTACGGCCTGATAATGCCAAAATTTTTCAGTGCACACCAAGCAGTCACTTTAGGGCTATGCAGCGGTCTTTCTTGAATTCGTTGTGGGTTTGTTTCAGCCCAATAGACAATTTTATTGATTGACAACGCCATTAACGTGGAAGAGAGTCAAATCGCTCATCAATACCCTCACATTTTCATTTGTTCCATCTACTCAATCGCTAGGGAAAATCACAATCTAAACTATCCTAAATACATAACTTGCACGGATGGCAACGTAACTCTTCATGCAAAATTTTTCTTATCGTAGTTCTATTCATTCCAATTTTTATGGAATACCTTCAAGCAGAGCGGCCTGGACATCTCAGAAAGGTTTCCTCACTTTGTCGACATTTTCCGGAGCGCGAATCACGATTTGGGAGCCCAATCGTTTCTTTTTCATAATGACCCACTTGTTCAAAGATTGTTTACCCAACGCAGTATTGTGTATCGAGCGGCGTCAGAGTTATTCCGATAGACGCAACAAAATTTGCACTGAACTGCAGTTACTAACTTGTTATTACAAAACAAACTCATCATACGCAAACATGCGGTGCTCAAGCGTCCACGGGCCCATGTTGGCAACTAAAAGTTTAATACTATAAAAAAAAAGAATATAATACTATCTGCTTCACGTCCATCCCTTTTCGATCACTCTAGAACTAGCCATTTCAAAAACAATGACTTCCTGATGCTACCCTGTATTGTAACTCATCACTGAAGTTTAGGGATACCTCATAGACCTTTCCTGTATATTTGACATGAATAAATATTATTATTATTAAAAGCGTGAAAAGTAGTATACAATTGCAAAATCTTGTTCGAAAGTAATACAGGATGCGGCAGCATAACTTCCTTTTTTAAAAAGCGCGTCATTCAGTCGGTTGATGTCGTAGCGGAGCGCTAGTGGTCTCGTTCGAGAGGCGGGACTATAAAGTTTTGTCCCGTCACAGTTCATTCGCCATCATGCGTTGAAACAGTAAAGAGCGTGCTTTTGCCGTTGAGGCTTACTTTTCGAGCGGATGTTCTGTGATAGCAAACCAGCGCGCCTTTCGGAATCGCTTTAATTTAGCCTGATATGTTGGCAAGAGTCATGATAAACGCCAGAAATCGGTTTACACAGTGTATGGAAAATGGAAGACGTCACCTACCTGATTTGATCTTCAAAACTATTAAAACAAAATTTTAAATATGCGCCTACATTATAAAAAACAAATTAAAAAAAATTGATTCATACAATAGGTTTTATTAAGTTATGCTGCCGCACCCTGTAGTTTATGGCAGTAAGACAAAAATAAACTTAACACAACACTTACCGATTGGTAGGAAGATTCGTCTTACATATTGGATATGAGCTAGTATCTTGGCTCCACAAAATCGATGATACATTGAAATTAAATAGACTAGTTCTCTGGTAGATTTCTACTGGTAATGGATCCCGTTAGGTTTAAAAGTACCGAATTCATTACTTGATTTTATGGTACTCCTTTTATTTCTTCAAATTAATTAAAATACGATATCCTAATTAAAATTACTTAGTTTTAGTTAAGTTAGGGTCACAGGATAAAAATAAAAACATAAAATATATAAACATTTATTTTCATATATAAATAATACGAAAATCACACAATCATACAATACAAAAATTAAATAAATTACTTGAACAAGACTATAGGATAAAAAATAAAATTCAAAATTGTCTTTAGGCCGCTTGTTACATCCCTCAATAAACTCCTATGATCATAACCATTATCATTACTTTCTTTAGCACCTGTCAAACTATTATCCTGACAACCTAAACAACCAATCTCTTTTAATTTAATATGAGTTGTAATACCAGGAGTGTCAATACGTACTGTACCCTGTTGTAAAACACCACTAAACCAAACATGGTCATCCGAATGTAATTTAAAAGTAAAATTACTAAACTCATGAGTTAAATCTAATGTAACATCGGCACTTTTACCCCACATACCCGAAATCATGCGTATTACAACTTCAAACTCGTACACGTTGTAATTATCCAATGTGCATTCATTGTTTGATTTTACTATGTCGTAAAACATTAAACAATCATCCAAATCATCAGATTTACAATCAGGATCTATTTTTTTGCCATAATAACAATAAAAAAATCGTCTTAGTGAATTGGGTAGTTTATCAATGAAATATTTATGCCTGTTTTTAATTGACTTAATTTTTACTTCTTTTACATATCCATCCCATTTAATCCGAGCATTTTGCAACTTGGCACAACGTATTTGACTACTGGCTACGTTTAATGTGTCCCATGCGTGATCCAAACAGAATTTTTGATACTGTTCATAGGATATACTTTTTGGCAATGCTTTTTCTAAACTAAACCGGGTAGATTTATCATGTATCACCGATTTGGATAAGAAATATATGGCCATTAAAGCAATTATAATTTGTAATATCCCTGTGTATGTTTTGAATCTACTTTTAGCTAGTAGGAAAAATATACTAATTCCTATAAAGGTTAATAAGATGAATATTGATATTGTGTAGATATAATCATTATTGACTAGCCATTTAGCTAAAGCTGCAGCTGGTAATAAAATTGTGGTTAAACCGACTAGTGGTAGAAACAGTACTACCCCGACTAGAGCTAACGTACCGCGTATTAAACCAAACATTGTTGCTCCTTGTGAACTAATAATTACAATTTGTAACCAACTCAACGTAACACAATGTGGAATTAGGTATTTATAAATACCGCGCCAGTTATCGCGATAAGCAATGCGTGTGAATATAACAGGTATGACCATATACAACAACGTTCTAAAAGTGATACAAAATTCAATTCCATTCCCTATAATGTAACTAGCAAATGTTGGTATTTTCAAATCTAAAAATCTCCAACCTTGCGTAACAACCGGATCGATTTCATAAGGATATTTAGCTAAAACATTGATGGCAAAACTAAATAACACCATAAAATCCAGAACTGTTTTAGCACGTTTTTTATACATAAAACCAAGTAATGTCATAAAAGTCAAACAAAATGAAAATATAGTCAGTTCTGATTGTGGAATATACTGCTCTGCTATAACCGGGTACACCAATAAATTAATCAATAATGCTAGAAAAAACTGTCCATATGGTTTCAAATTATTTCTAATAAATTGAAATTCTGCTTCTTCTGCATTTAAGCTGCCCCCTGAATACGATATAAACAATCCGGACCATATGCGAAAATCGTAAAATTCACGTTTAGTTTGCAACATTTGAAATGTTGTGAATACCATTACGGCTATAGTTGAGTAATATACAATCATAGGAAATATATAAAGAATATTTTCAGAACTAATTAATGCGTATAAAATTAATAAGAAAAATATTTGGAAATCTGATTTTAGGAAGGTTAATTCCGTGTGACTACCTAAAAACCTAATTAATTTATAATAAATAATTTTAAGAGCTAACAGCGGGTGCAAAACAGATCTGTGCATTATAGGTATATGATCTAAAGCTTGTAAATTGGGATCATTTAAACATAACATTCTATTTACTAATGGTAGTTGTCCATGAGAATAATTAACAGCTGCATCGACTAAATTGTCTTCTGTTAATTTTTCATTACTATCAGATCGTTGTGACCAATCAACTTCCTCTTCAGATTCGCTTTCCTCATAATTATTCATTAATTCCCCATTTGATGCTTCAAAACCATTCTGAAGTTCATAGTCTTTGTTGCTAGATTTATCGTCGTCTTTATCTATCGCCAACATTTTACGTTGTAGCTGATCTGATGTTATGTATTCGCCACCGTTTGATAAGCTGGCAAACATTTCTCTAGCAGCTTTTCTGGCTAATTTTTCATCCTGGGTCATAGTGATGCATGATTTTACATCTAGGTAATTGTGTTCTGTGATACCTTTGCCTGTATCTAGACATTTTTTCAGTAAATCTGTTGCTTCTGTGTTTCCTTGTTCTGATGCTTTTATTAGCCAATATACACCAAGCCGAGCGTTCTCACGTTTGTCATCTAAATCTAAGAAAATCTAAATTAGTAAATTTGTTTCAACAATGCAACTGCTTATAACTGTACAACCTAACCTAACTTAAGTCATGCATGCATTTTGTTATAATATATTAATTTAACTAATCTGAACATATTTGGTAACAAATTTTATTAATAACTAAAATAAGTTTGTTTAACTCAAGAATCTGTTGGCCTTCATTCAGCTATTTCCATTTTATATATTTAGAGAGAGTCGGAAGTATCTACACTAACTTAGTGGTCGACTTTATTTAGTTTAAGGTACATGAAGGCAAATTTGACAGTTAAGAAGTAAAAGAAACCAATTAAAGAGTTTTGTGATAGTACAAGATTCATTAATAATAAATTTAGCATTAAATTATTTATTTACACACCAAAGAAATTTGATCAGTTGACCACTCATTTTAATCATACCTAGTCCCAATGCGCAACCTTCCATTTAATTATTTCACCTCTCTGTAGTATTGTGAAATGCTTGGAATTGTGTAGAACCGGGCATGAATATTTCAACAAACTGATTTGACATTCCATGACAGATAAGTAAAATATACAAATGCGTTCGTTTACTGATCAAGTCAGTTAAAATCATAAATCAATCGTTAGCTCCATGCCTTGTTCAGACAGTCCTAATTTAGTCGAGTAGCGTGTGCGGACAATAAAATTTAATTAAGTAATTTATTAAAATCAATTATTCAACTGAATTGAATTATTTTATGTCGATGTGTCTGACGTCCTTATTTATAAATAAAATATTTACTTTGATTTTGTAATTTTGGATATAAAATAAGCGTATAGATTCATCACAGGTAACTAATGAATTCAAACATAAAGTGTAAAGTAAAAAACAAACAGTTGCAACATATTATTTTAAATCGCCATAGTAAACAGTACGGCACAAAAAAAACTGGGTTGCCTGAGACAAATCGACGGCTCATCACAGCCAATCTATCGAAAGTAACGGAGATATTTCTAGAAACCAAACGCTGCGACCCCAATCCCGTCAGAGGAGGACTGTAAAGCTGCTCATTGCCTTATTGAAGAAATTTGTATAGCATGGGCAATTAAAAAACTTCTCTCCATACCAAACAGCAGGATTGGATAAGGTCTTTCCTGCCCTTCTAAAGGGTGGGCGATGTAATGTTTGGAATTTGAACTATCGTTTCAAAAATCGGGGCAAAGACCTGGCTCTTACGGTTAACCCAGTAAAAACCGAACTGGATCTCTTAAAACATCTCGGAGTCATTTTTGACAAGAAGCTTAGATAAGTACCACAATAAAGCAATGCAAAAAAAAATCATATGTCTTTTTGGCAACGCAAGAAAGCTGTAGAAAAAACTTGGGGACTCTTTCCGTAATATCTTCGGAAACAGTCCCCAAAAGTTGTACACAGCCGCAATAAAACCTAAAAACAACCTGTGCATACATAAACAAAAAGAGCAGAAAGTGGTTAACGATTCAATTAGAATCTACCCGGATGGCTCAAAACCAGAAAGTTGTGAAGCGAGAATTTTTTCGCAAGATTTGGACCTCAAAATATCTTTACTACTGGGAACGCCCACGACTATCTTCCAAGCAAAAGTAGTTCAATAGGGATGACCTATAAAGTTATGAAAATAGTAAACCACAAAATATCTAGCAAGAATGGTAATTTTAGAATGCCACCGTGCTCTTACTTTAGCAGCCTGTAGAAATAACATTAAACTGCTCTGGGTGAAAGGACATTCCGACAAAGTAAGTAATATTAAGGCAGACGGGCTGGCGCGTAAAAAGTCAACTCTCATGTCGTGTGGAATTAAGCCCTGAACTGTTCTACCAAAAGCTTTAATAACCTACTAAAAATCAACGCACACAACGTACTGAGAAGGCGTTGGGATGACACTCCGGGCTGCAGACAGACAACGAAGGCAAAAAATCAGTGATCTTGCCGATATGTAACGATCTCCGCTAACAGAAACGTTGGCTCCACCATCGTTTTCGAAGAAAATTGGCCCAATAACGCCATCACTCCAAAATCCGCACCAACCGGTTACTCGCAGTGGATGCATTGGTTTCTCTTTTAAAATTTGGGTCAACATTCAATTCTATTAAAGCCCACTGCTCCGAGTTCCTGGGTTCTCGCGTACACTTCAAGCCACAGACGCAACAATTTCGGAAAATCGCGTCGGATGAGCATGCTTGATGCACGCATTGTCTACCATCATTCCAGTTTCACAAACTTTTATCACAAACTTTCAAATTCCTTTGATCAATAGCGCTTCATTTCTTCAAAACGTACGCAATTTTTGCGCTGTTGCTGACAAATGAAACCCATTTTCAAAATAAGTGTTCAGTATTTCAAAACGTTGCTCCAAATGCATCTTCTGTCTGCAGAGATATCTAATTACACTTTTCTCATGTAATTGTGACGCAAAAAATGCCAACGTCGGAAAAAACATGTGAAAATTCAACTAAAAGATGGCCCACCCTTTATATACTTAAGTAATTTGATATACCGATGGTCAACTCAGAAATCCGCGGCTCTTTATATATCTGATTCACAAAATCAAATGTCTTTTCAAAGTCGTCGCTTGTTGGCTTATAGAGGGTTTTTCAATAAGGGCGGGTAAATGTTGAAATGAAGTAGAACAAGCTGTGTGTGAGGTATTAACAAAATTCTTTTTTTATTTGAAAGACCCATGTATGCCATTAAGTGAGGAATATAACATCGTTCAAATGCCCGCGTCGGCTTCTTATGATGGCATGGATCCGAGTGGTCTAATTTTGAATTACTCTTCCGCATAGATCCGGCTGAATTTGAGCGATGGCCTGTGTTATGTTCACCTTTAACGCATCAATCGATTGTGGTTTATTTGCATAGACCTGCAACTTCAAGAAACCCCACAAGAAAAAGCCTAGCGTAATCAAATCGCATGACCTAGGTGGCCAATTCACATCACCCCGAGAGATAACCTTACCCTAAAAACGTTCATGCAGAATGTCAATTGTGGCTAAAACCACATGTCGTCTAGGTCCATATGGTTCAATTTGGGCGATAAGAAATTGGTTATCATCGTTCTGTAGCGCTCGCCATTGACTGTGACCTCCACACCAAACGGTAACTTTTTGAGAATGCATTATCACCTAGTGAAACTCTTGTAGATTGGTGCGCCTCGTCGTTAAAGATGACTTTTCCGCCAAAATTGTGGTCCTCTTTCAAACGATTCGAAGCCCAGTCAGCGAACAAACAGCGTTGTCTATGATCATAAACTCCTGGGTCAATTGGATCTTGTACAGATGTAGTCCCGACGCAAAATTTGCCAAATTCAAGTCTGGGAAAGCCCAAGTTCTTGTGCACGGCGAGGAATCAACTGCCTCTGGTTCTGCTGTATACTTTCACGGACCGCGGCGATGTTCACCGACAATCTTGCGTTCCTTAAACGTACAGTTGTTGGCTGATTATTTACCGAACCCGTCGTCTCAAACTTGGCCACCAAACGTTAAAGAATCGACTGTGAAGAGCCACCACGTCTACCGTAAAATGGGCGCAATGCGCGCAACGTTTGCACTAACGAACACTCATTTTGGTAATAAAGTTTTACCATTTGAACGTGCAGTTCAATCGTGTAACTTGCCATAGTGATTTGGCATAAGTAACTAAATAATAAACAAAACATTTGATAGATGTCACCAAAATAAAATGGCCGCCACGGGCCGCCAAAATCTACCCGCGCCAACTAAAAAACCCTTTAGGTATATAGATGCCTAGATTCAAAACCATTCTTGTGCATTATAATAATAACTGCATTATCCAAGGGAAGGGGTTATTCCTTCACAAATGCACGCATTGAAAAGTCTGTCTATCATCTTTATCAGTGGTGCTCTCTTCTATAATGGCTTGAATAGATATTTTATCGTCGCCTTGTACTTGACAAACTTGTGAGACATTCAGGCTGCTTAAAATGTTCGTCACCCATCAACGGATAAAGTTGCATTTTTGTTCGATTTTGTGTCTCTAAGCCAAACTCAAAAAATCGCCATAGCAACTATTCCATTTTATATAGCCCCCTCTGGCTAACGACGTTATTTTGGGAAACCCATGGCTGACAGATAATAATGTCAGTCGGTCTTCCAAATCGGAAACCTTAGTTAAAACTGATATCAAATCACGCCCATTCGACTAGGCACTTACATCTATAAACTGTAAGTCGTGAAGCTGCGGTCATCTCGCATTATAGGCCAATTCACAAGCTAATACAGTGCTCTCGTCGTAATTGTGACCCAAAGATCGATAAGACCATTCAAGACTATACTTATTTATTTACAAAGATGGATTTTCAAGTTAAACGCACCTTCCACGTTATTAAAACTCATGACATAAGTGTTGGTAGAACTGTTAAAAAAAAACACACTAAGGTTTTTGGACTAAATTATTACTCCCCTAACTATGATACTCTCTTAAATCACCTACATAAAGTGTCGGAGAGACAACAAAAGCACATGTTAAAATGCAACCGAAAGAAAGACATAACTTGAGCAAACAGACAAAGAATACCTGACCAACGAGACAAGACTCCCATTTGTAAATCTTTCCAGACATTCTGCAAGCAATTAAGGTAACAAGAAACCTTTCCGCTGTGACGCAGCCACCGTACCAAAACGTAAAGGATGCCCTAGAGACCGACCCCTGCAGCTAAACAGGCGACAGGCAAACGTCAGTGGCCTGAGCTTAAATGCAGAGAAAGAAGAAAATAGAAAGGTAGATCCAACTACTACTAGTTTTCACTCCAACAAAGTAAAATGCTTGTCTCAGCAGTAAAAATATGTGGTCTACCTAGAATTCTTGGTTGCTGTTTCAAAAGCTGCTAACGGATCTATCAAGTCTTGTAAGAAACTAAGAGATGATACATTGATTATTAAAACAAAGAATGCTCGAGTATTGCAACATGTGGAAAATATGTTAAAAAAAATAACCCGGAAGCGCAAATTCCACTTTTTGTGTTAACTTAACAATATTCTCCTTAAAGTAAAGATTCTCAAAAGAGCCAAACATTGGTTGCGGGCCCATCAGACACAAAACATAAGTGTATTACGTTAATCAATCGCACCACAAAGTTTCGTTCTGTTGTAGAACATTGTCTATAATGGAACTGTAGGTTCCGGCCTAAAACCTCTCAACGAGACGACTCGTCAACAAAACAAAACCTTAATCTAAGTCAAAAGCCCAGTTGAAGATATCCGTTAACTCGCCGGTACTAGATCCTGGTCAGTTAATAAAATAATTCAATACTCCTGTAACCAGAGATTCAATCATCCACAACTACAGTAATAACACAAAAATACGTAAACGCTGGAAATCTGTATGGTAAATCCTTAAATTGTAGCAAATAGCAGCAGAAGGTAGGATTACCAAAATACCCACTGAGCCACTAATCGTAATCCTAATTAATTTTCTAATATACTATAAGTCAAAACTAAAGAAAACACAGTAGTCAACGACGCACCATTTACGTTAATACTGTCCAATATTCGCTGGCAACTGTTGCCAACACGTTTACGTTTCAATAGTTAAACAAATGCGTTAAATATACCTTGACAACTAACATTTTAGTCAGCGGTAAAATTGTAGGCTGTATAAAAGGCCCGTTTGCACCAACAACGTTTAAATCTTAAACTGCCCTTAAAACATTAAGGGTGGCTTATTTCGTTGCACCACATATTTAAGAAGTTTAAGGTTTTAAAGGACCCTTAACTAGCGGTCAATATTGTCGGCTTAGTAAAAACTTAACCTAAAAATAAATTCAACGTCAAGATTTATATCTTTTGCATTGGTATTCTGTTTTTTTTCTTTACGTTACTAAGCAACAATATTAATTAAAACGTACAAATTTAATATAATCTGGACTGACACACGCTATTAAAGGTTAGGTTTTATGTTATTTTTGCGATTTTATTAAATAAATAGACATAAATACCAACAGTTTCTGTAAAATTACTAAAAATGTGCAATGTTGCCATGTGTAATCTATTTTAAACTTCTGTTTGCTAAACTACGCTTCAAATATGTTGGTGCTATGCAATGAAAATTAAAACTACCCTTAAAGTTAACTATGGTTTAATTAAGCGAAGATTTAACCACTATGGTGCAAACGGGCCTTAGTGAATGGCTGCGTTCAGAACGACTCATCATGCGAACTGAACGCGCTTGCTGACTACTGCTGAGTCATCGTTTGCTGGCAGAGGTTGTCATTTTACTCATCATACATTTAGGTTCGCTTGCTTGCTGATAAACTCAGCAGATAATCGGCGCTATAAATTTTTATATTATAAAAATCGAGAAAGAAGGCAATATAGGTAATTATTAGTAATTAATAAATATATGGGATTACAACTTACAACACTTGGGTGAAGAAATGAATAAATATTAAAAAATGATAAAAATAATTAAACCTAAAAACATTACAAAGTTGGATTAAATGACATTACATATTGAAAATATATTATATCTCATTAAGTAGCGGCTTCATATACTAATTAAATCATTTATTTACATTCAAACAAAGCAAAGTTTAACTTTTTAGCTTTATGTTTATGTCATTAAAAAAGTTAACACGGTTGGCAACAGTCTAAAATATACCGTTAAGACGGGCTCAGCGCTTACTTCCGATTGATGACTCAGCGATTGCCAATGCTTGCTTGTATTTAGTAAATTTTCCACTTTTGAAAGTAATCAAATTACGCTGCAAGGCAACGGTTGTGTTACCTAAACGCGCCCCAATGTCAATGATAATTTATTTATAACTGTAACATGTATATAAACATATCCAAAAAAGCGGGCGTTATATATTATAATGCCCGGTTGTTATACACTTGATTATACATTCTATACCTAAAGAATTATTAACAAATAATAGGCAAGTTAAAATTAATACATAATTTTGTAACTATTTGCAATCACACCACAAAATCCTGTATAAATATGTAGATTATTTTTGTGAATAATTTTAAAAATTACTTGTTAACTGTCATATGTAGGCAACCTTATTAACTTAATCTTTTATCACCAAAATAAATAATATATAAAGTACATATAAAAACATTACTATCGATTTCTTCGGATTTTAATTTCATGTGCAGATTAAGTAAGGTTGGAATAATTCAACAAATCTGTCAACATTAAACTGTTATACATTTTAGATACATTACCCGATAACTTGTATTTCATAATTTTAAATATAAAATAATTATTTCATAATGTTACCAAATATGTTTACTTACTATTAATATATTGTTCATTACCTAGGGAATATAAAAATATCTTCTAACGTAACCAATTCAAAATTATTTAATAAATCGACTAGTGCCATATCGATGAATCTATCTTTCAGTGGCCCTATCCTAAAATATTTCCATTTTTCTCTATATCTTGTTTTAATTACATACATGCATTGTGCTCGGGTGCTCTAAGCTTAAGCCCTTTTAATATAGATACACAACAAATTTCAACAAAATAATTGAACTCACCCGATTCCTCCTCCAACAACTGTTTGGCAAGCACCACCTGTGATTCTGGACAGCCATCATTAGCCAATTGATTTCTTAATCTCTTCAAAGATCCCCTGGGTCCATCTAAAAACCAATAAATATAAACAAAATAAATCAACCCCTAATTAATAACCCCATTTTTGAATAGATTTCACCCTTTCATATTTTTTTAAGAAATTGAACAAACAAAGCAAAGTTTAATTACCATGTAAAGTCCATTGTTTTCTACCAGATGTGCTTCTCTTGGTAGGAATCACACCGGCCATTATGTAAATAACATTTATTTATATTGTTTCTGTAAATGTCACCATGGATACAACAGGTATAACATTCATGTTGTTTGGGTTGCCTATGTTGCAAATAGCTAATAAACATAAATTAATCAATAATTTAAATATAATTACAATATTACAATAATCTAGACGTTATTAAATATTATTCCAAAATATTATACAAAACAAAACAATACATTTATTAAATTAAAACTTCACTCAATTATAGCATTACAAAATTATTTTTTACAATATAGATTTTAAAATAAACTTAATTCTTAAATGAAATTAATTAACTAAAGATTTAAAATTATTAAATTTTTTATGCTGCGTGCGGGTGATGTAGGCAACTAAATGTACACTACTGTAAGTACTGGCGAACAAAGATATCTAGACACTTCTTTATATGTTTACCATAGGCGTAACACAATATTTTTTATTTTAATTATAAACAACAAAAATTCAAGAAAAAAGACAATTAAGGTAATTAATAAATATATGGGGGGGCATATATCGCATATATCGCATATCTCTAATCGCAAATAATGACGTAATCGTTAATTAAAAAAATCTGCCGGTGATTTCTTTTCGTACTACAGGACCATCTAGTAATATAAATTTAACACCAAGCTTCAAGTTAATTGCATTTTTAAACGTCAATATGTATTATTAATTACAAATTTATGATTTAAATGTCACACTTCCCCTCCGGTAGGGAAAATCTATGACGTACGCGAATTGCAATGAGTGCTAACAGGCGCGTTCGTTTTGCCATATCACTAAAATTTTGATCACTTGATGATGACGTCAAATATTACTTAATTTTTGTTTAAAATTATGCATTTCAAAGAACAACAAATCTCATTTTATTTAAGATCAATTTATTTATTATTTGCTATATTTTTAAATTTATGTTACCAAAACTACTCGTTAGTTGATGCAAATGCAAACAGGTTATGTTATAAAATATTTTCTGACAGCTGACTTAATAGAGGCGTGTTTGTTTAATATTTTCTGACAGCTGACTTGATACAAGCGTGTTTGTTTTGTTTTACTGAAATGTTTATGACTCGAAAAAAAGTTAAAAAATAAAATATTTTTAGATTTTTTTTTAATTTTGTTTGATTTGAAAAATAAATCAAAAGAAATATAATAACGAACACGCCTCTATTAAGCTGTCAGAAAATATTTTATAATATAACCTGTTGTGCATTATCCATCTACATATATACGCAACCAACTTTGCATTTGCATCAACTAACGAGTAGTTTTGGTAAATAAATTTGGCGGAAATTTAATAAATTGATCTGAAATAAAGTGAAATTTGTTAATCTTTAAAATGCATAGTTTTATACAAAAATGAAAGGCGTTTTGCCGTGAGAAACCGTACATACCAGCGATCAAACAGCGGTTATATTTCTATCTCTCTCTATTTTTGTGTGATCGCGGAAATCTCACGAAAACGTACTGGTTGTACGTTACACCTGTCATTAATTTTCTTATGATTATTATTAATTTAATAAAATATTTGCTATATATACATTTACTTACAAAGAATCTTCATATTTTTATACTTAATAGCAATTTTTACTAATTATTTTCATAATCAATCTTGACAATTCATCTCATTATAGGTTATCATATTTAAATTTGACATACCGGACTTAATAAACTGCTTCCAACAACGGTTTTAAATTCACCTCGCTGGTTGGTACATTGGGAGTCAAAAGTAAACAACCGGTGACTCGCGACAACGCAACGATTTTAAACTATTTCATACCACAACGTCAACGGTATCTCACGGCAAAATGCTTTAAGTAATATTTGACGTCATCACCAAGTGATCAAAATTTCAGTGATATGGCAAATCGAACATGAATTATGCTACAAAATGAAGCTTAATTAATTTAGGGAAAACACAATAAATTAAGTTACGAAATAAAGTTTGCAGTTAATTTAAGGGGAATTATTATGAATTATGCTACACATTGAAGTTAGTAATTATGTTAGAGAAAACACAATGAATTGTGTTACAAAATAAAGTTTGCAGTTAATTTAAAGAAAATTATTATGAATTATGCTACAAAATAAAGTTAGTAATTGTTTAAAGAAAACACAATTAATTGTTTTACAAAATGCACACAGACGCACCGCGTCTTCTCACCACGTCAAGATGTATTCTTTTTGCTCTTGTGACTTTTCTACAAAAAGGAAACAAGAGGAACCAAGTTTGTTAAGGGTTTGCAGGGCTTAAAAAATGGTACTAGAGGTAATTGCGACAAAACTACCCGCAGATTTGATAGTAGAAAAAAGATTAGACATAACTGGAGTGTCTCCAATTTATGATTACTATCGAGTAGTTTAAACTGAAGTGGCCACTGACCCGTTTAGGTATTTGCTATCAAAAGATTAAAAGTTTTTTTCTTTGCAAGAGTTGGAAATCTCAATATACAATGAGGAAGTGCTGATACCAACCTTTGATAAAACTTGGGCTAGTGAGTGAATAACTCTAGAATATAAGTACAGAAGGATGATTTAAACTGAGATTTTGCTTACCCGCCTAACTGTTAGTTATGATAAAATTAGAAGTTTTTTTTCTCTGCAAGAGTTAACAGTTTTTATGTCAAAAAGAGCGATGTTGACGTCCAATCCCTTGTAACAGACAATTGGTTGGTGGACGAGGCACTGCAGAGCATGATTATAAACGGATGGTTTTTTGCTGATCTTTTTATTTTTGAGAGGTCATCATTCAAAACGTATGTAAAGTACAGGGAGGTTATAAATGAATGAGATTATGTATTCACTTTATATATGCCGCCTTTTAAAAATTGTCCACTATACTATTAGTTTGACAGTTCAACTTTGAAAACTGTCAAGCAAGCAAGGTTATAAAAATGTATACAAATGAAGAGAATATTTTTATTATTAAATCGTACTTTAGGAATGGGCGGCTTGATAATGGGGAATGGCTCTATTCTATTCCGGATTGTGTTCGAGAGTTTACAACTGATAATTATAAACATGTAAACATATGAAAATATTTCTATTATTGAATCCTAAGATAGGCAACTTTATTTACGCATTTTCACTAGAGCGACACAAACAAACATTAGATGGTTACATAATCCCAAACATTTATAATCACTCTGTAGTAGAAAAGCAAGTTTTTTAATGTTTATGGTGCTGGAGTTGCTCCTTACGGACAATTTTGGAGTAAAAAGTTTTTGCAATTAATAAGTGAATAGGCAATCCATGATCTTAAGTTATATTAAAAATAATAAATAAATGAATTGTTTACCTGCCCCAACTAAAATGTGCTTGCGTAACCTTCAGTTTAGTCATCTTGGCACTTAGTAAGTACCTTATTCTGTTTTTCTTTTAGCACTATTTGTCTCTATCTGCATGCATCTAAGCCCCTTGCCTTAATAAATTTTCTTTAAAATGATACAGATCTTTATCTACCAGAATGTCTACTGACCTATCTCCTAGCACACTCAAATTACTTTATTGCGCTTTAGTACGTTCTCATTTAGAGTACGCTCCGTCAGTTTGGTGTCCATTCTACAGCGTTCATATATGCAATATAGAACGTATTCAAAACAATTTTTTTCGTTTATTATCGTACAAATTAGGCATTTTATCCGAAAATTACGATTTTAACCTCATTGCATTGCAATATAATCTTCCGCAGCTGAAAATTCGGCGCAAAAGAGCCGATTTATCATTTTTACGTGGACTAATGATGTCTGAGATTGATTGCCAAAAGCTACTAGTAACTCTTCCATTTCAAATCCCCAACAATAATCGCCGAACCAGACAGTCTCCATTATTTAGAGAATCTATACATTTTACCAATTATGGATTTAATAATCCAATTGGTAGAATGTGTAGAATTGCAAATAGTTTTTCTAATAATGTTGATTTATTTTGTGTTTCAAAATGTAGTTTTAAGTGTCAATTAAAATGTGTTGATGAATAATTTTATATTTTGTTTTTATTTATGTATACTTTTTTCCATGCTTTTATTTTTCAATATTCTTTTATCTATTTTTGTGTAATTGTAATATTGTTTGTAATTTATCGTTATTTATGTATATAATGATGTAGATGTAAATGGTTTTGTATATACCGTAAATAAAGTATTATTATTACCACTCTTTAATTAACAAAACTTTTGTTGAACCATTTGTTCTTGATAGGCTCTGCTGCAATTGTATTTACGGAGTGTGACGGAAAAAAGCTTTACAAAGTTAGGACAAGCTAATACTGGAAGGCTCACTAATACTTCTTTTACCACACTGACTTCTTGCTCGCACTCATTGTTCTACACAAATTTCTGATCTTTTATGGATAGGTTGGTTAACGGCTTTGATGCCACTAAATATTTAAAATTAAACCGTCAATACCAGGACACCATTTCCATAAGCCGCCTAACTTCTTGGATTGTATTTGAAACCACAGCTTTGCAATTGCCATTACTTTCCGAGATCTACATTTAAACCCGATCTATTTACTAAATAACTCAAATAAATTAACTTTTTCCAAAAAAATGTACACTTTTCTTTATTCAGAGACGATCCCGCTGACAACAATTTTTTAAACACCTCCGACAAGATTTTAATATGGGTTGCAAAACTAAGAGTGACGATAATGATATTGTTTAAATATTTAAAAAGATATGGCTCTAACTCTGTCCCAAAAATCCGATCTACCAAGGCTTGAAATGTGTCCGGGGTACTACTTAGTCTACATGGCGTTCTTTCAAACTGAAACAAACTTTGACCAGGAATAGTAAATGCTGTTAAAGCTTTACTATCTTTGATTATTGAAGTTTGCCAATACGCGGACTTAATACATTTAAGTTGCTCAGATATTGTGAAGTACCCAATTTTGTTAAAATAAAGTTAATGTAACGCAAATAGTACGCGCATCGCTGAGACACAAAACCAATAAGTACCGTCTTTTTTGGAGATTATTACAATGGAAGAGTTCTACTCCACTGAAACTTTTCTCAAATCTTAATGACCTTTAAGTCCAACATGTTTGTGATTTTCTCATCAATTTTCTTTTGCATATACGGACTTACCGAGTAGTATTAAGTTTTGATTAGCGGATTGTCTGTGACGATATACTACACTCAATCTTACGTCTTTGGTATTCTCAAACAAATTTTTTAGTACTTTTTGCAGCTTAGCTATCTCTTACGATCTTAAATTGCTTAAGTATTACATTTTTGTATCTGCAGAGATTAACATCCCAACTTTTTCAACGTATTTGCGTTTAAAAGCACTATTCTAGCGCTAGAATTAATGATACCACATACATATACATATACAGACAAATACGGACATTCACTTTTCCAGATTAGTCAAAGATAAAATTTAAAAACAAGTGTTTAAGATGACTACCATTTGTATCTGAATTTTGATTAGGAATTGCTTTCTTTTTTTGTAAGGGTTTCCCGGACATTGGCTGCGCATGTGTTTGATTTGACCGCACTCGAAGTAGTTTACTATCTGAGCCATACCATGCAATGTGCCCGGGTTTGTTACGGTTTGATAACATACGAGCTGTTCGCTTTTTTGATTATTACTTTTTTCCTTAGAAAATAGAATTGGTTCTTCTCTCAAGTGTTGGATTTTGCCAAATGTTGATAGTTTGTACTATTATTACTTGGCGACCTGACTTTGGTCAATTATCCGTCGGTTTTTTCTGTGTTATTTCGCATACCCTTATGACCTTAACCTTACTACTTTTTACTCCCATTTTTCTATTACTAGGTAGACAATATTTGTTTATCGAACACCTAGACTTTTCTATAGTCAGTTAACTGCTTCTCGCTAGCCAATTTTTTTTTTAACTATGGGGACTTCACTATTTTTATAAGTAAGACGGTGGAACAGATTACGCATACAGGCAAAGTAGTTGCTTATACTTTAATCTTTCGTCGTTCGTTCTAGTTTCTTGGCAAGAATTGCTTACAAAGACCGGTACAGAGATGAGCCCAAGAATGTAAAGTGGTTTTATTAGCGCGATACTACAAAGTAGCTTTGTCGCAAAGAATTTTGACAGCTCTAAGAAACAAAATATGTGTGCTTACAAATATGATTTTTTCATTCAATTCATAAAACAGTGCTTCCTTCTCTCCGGTAAAAATTAGAAAAAAAAATACGTGAGAACAATTGCTTTTTGTTGAAAAAAAATTGTAGATTTTCTATTGTTTTGAATTAAAAAGAGTATAGTAAACTTAAAAAATATTATGTTATGCTGAAAAAGAAAAAAAGTATATCTGGTCAGCCTGTTATATTTTAAAAATGTTATTAACAAATAAAAAGCATGTGAAATATTTTTTTTATAACTATTAATATTTATTTATATTATAAATTAATTATTAAAAAATAATTATAAAATTTTATTTTAATGCCTAATTACATTTCTAACTACGGTGGTTTGACAACGCCGCTTTAGGTTTTCGTTAGAAGCAAACTTATTCGATTGTGAATCAGTGTTGCAAGTACTAGCATATAAAACTCCCTTTATACTTATTAAAAGCAATTTTTATATGCTATTGTTGACGACACTGATTTTGAATAATTTCTTGTCGCTCCGGTCGCTCGTTGGCAACTTCAGTTCATTATAATATTTACACAAGAGTTGTTTACATTTGGTGCGGGATTTGTTGTTGCTCTTTGCGTTCAATTTTAATGTGATTTTTGTCTTAAACATATATTAAAAATGTCTTATTTGGGATCTCCATATTCTAACACATTTAATCAAGACGATTACGACTTTGACGACGATAGATTTGATGAAGAGGAAGAAAGGGAAATTGAAGAACCAGAAAATCAAACTGATGAAGGTTTGTTTGTGGGATTAAATATGTATAAGCTGACTAAAATATAGCACTTTAATTTTTATTTTATTATTAATATAAATAACCTTAATTCGCATACAATAATTATACACAAGTTACACCAATAACTTCATATTATTTGTTCTATTTACATATTGTTTTCTATTTAGATACTGAAGATGCCAGTGAAACTGATACAGGTCGCCATGAAGAACATATGGAAATTAAAGAACAAATGTATCAAGATAAATTAGCTAGTCTTAAAAAGAAACGCCAACAACTTCAAGATGGTTCTCATCATGAATATAATAAAAGAGTACACAAATTAGAAAATATATACAAAGAACGTATTCGATTAAATACAATTTATCGTGAGTATATGATTAAATGTGTAGAACGAGATTACGTTATTGAGAAAGAGGCTGCTGTTAAAGAATTTGATGAGAAGAAAATTGATTTGAAAGAGAATTTGTTATCCGATTTTGAGGATAAAAGGAAGACTATTGAAGCTGAACGGTTTACAATGGAGTTGACAGGTGATTCAATGGAAGTTAAGCCAGTTATGACAAGGAAATTGAGGAGAAGACCGAATGATCCTGTTCCTGTACCTGAGAAGAGGAGGAAGGCACCTGCTGCTCAAATTGTTTATGTTCTGGATGAGAAGGAGATTGATAATGATTTGAAGAAGATAATGGCACCTTTTAGAAAACCAAGTAAGTAGATCTGTTTTGAATAAATAGCTGATTAGAAGTTAGTTAGTTTAGATTTATGGGATATAAGTCTAACAAGACTATTGCGGATATGTCAGCTTGAATTTCAATAAATAACTGATTTAATGAGTTACTAATTCTATGTTTGTTTACTCTTAAACAACATTATAATTGTAAATTATTTATACTCTACTGCCTCCTCAATTTTTAACATCCTTTTACGATAGTTTGTAGATTGTACACTATTTAGTACTTTTTTATTTATTTGATTTCATTTTTTTTTTTCATATTTTCACATATTTATATATTTTTATTTTTTACATATTTTAGCTGTGTTTATCTTGGCAATGTATTAAATATAATCATATACGATCGCTATGGCATTACCCATATGTGGCAGTTGTTGGATGTGACCTATGTCACTGTTATAGTCATGAATAACACTCGCGCTTGTTCGGGCGAGTCCGGGCAGGGTCGATTGTTTGGAGTCGTTTTGATTCGAGTTTACTTGTTGGTGGTTAGTGACGATTCTGTGCTAGGGTGCGTTCCAATTTAGAGAGTGTAGTTTGGGCGAACGTCCTGACGTAAGACGTCAGAAGTACGTCCTTTCTCTTTTAAAAAAGAACGCGTTTGTCAGTTTTTACCTTTTGACATCTGTCAACTTATCAAACATATTTTTACTTTATAAAATTGAATTTATAGTAACTATTAAAATAAATTTATTGTAGTAATTTATAATTTTATTTAATATAGAAAACTTAGTTTTTATAATAATATTACTTCATGACACACTCTAAAGAAACATATTTTAAATCTTCCGCGCCTAGTAGTCTTTACCCATCTCTGAGAGACAGTTAAACTTTTTTTACCCGGGCGTCTTTGTCCTGTATTTACGAACGACTTGGACGTACTTCCTCGGACGAACGTCCTGCATTTATGAACGCGTTGTGGTAAAAAAATAACGCCCGGACGCGTTTCTCCTCTAAATTGGAACGCACCCCTAGTGTTGAGAATAATGTGGGGTTTTGCGCCCACTGGTTTGGTTTTAGTTGTCTAAAATATCTTCTTGGGTTAGGCGTCCTGGACTAGGAGTCTCTTAATAGTAGTGTGGATGACGCAGAGATAGGTTTCCATCTCCGCTATTGTTTCATGACTCAGGTATTCTATAGTAGTCTTCCTAAATTCACACTTGGGTGTGTTGCACTTCAAAGGGTTCGTTATGATTTGTTATATCAGCAGGTTGTTTAGATATACTAACACGAATTGTTCTAGGAGGCCCGCAAACGGAATAACGCAAAACTGATATGTTTTTCTGTCAGGTGTATCCCGCTTGGCCAAAATGTCGTGAATCTTGGCATTATAGGAGTAACGCGGAGTACGTGCAGGGGTTAGGTCTTTTAGTTCGGTTTTGTAAGTCACGGTTTGCGTAGTAATAGGAGTTAGGTCTTTTGCGAGTACAGGGCTAAACTCGTGCAATAACTATTGTAACTTTTTGTAGTCCGAAAACGCGTGCGATGTCACTGGAATTTCCTTTGGTGGTGCGGTTGGTTTTTCGTGAGGTGAAGTGTAAAATATATGCATTTTTGGGTATAATCTATGTGTTACATCATTATCTCTGCGGAGATCTAGGTGTTGTGGTTGATAAATAACCTCAGGTAAAGTCGTTTTGAGTATATAGTTGGGGGCCATGGTCAGTTTGCCCGGGGATACAGCTTTTCTTCTCCCAAGTGGTTTGGACGGGTTCCAGGTCTGCAATGTCCAATATTGGCTATTGGGATAACTGCGGGGGCGGACTGTTACTCCTGAAGAGTCTTAGCTGCTTGGCATTTCCATTTGGGAACAATGTTGTTCGGACTCCACAAGGGGTTTCCGACAATTACGCACAAAAGTTTTAGCACTTTAGGTCGTGCGGTCGGCGGTTCATACTTAAGTTTGAGTGTTACACTACTGTCTCTATTTACTGCTGCGGTCCACGTTTGCTTCGTTCGGTGGTGCTCTTGGGAGGTTTGTCAGGTAGAGGGACTGGTTGCAAATTTTTTACATTAATCTTCACATGAGGGCGCCGCGGGTGATTCTCTAGCAAATCACAATGTCTTTCGGCGGTGGTGATAAGCCATATGGGACTATGACCTGGTCGCCGAGTCAGTATTCGATGACAGCGTTTACGGTACGTAGCCTCTGTGTGTGTGTGTTCTAAGCTCCAGGTGCGGCGATATTTGCCTCGGTAGGGCCTTACTCGGGGTGATTCTGGTGGCCGCATTGGTGCGGCGGCGAATCTAAAATGAGGCCGTGATTAATAAGTTATCCCAAGGCGTTGCGTGGTGAGTGTCTATCAGGCACCGTAGTGACTTCTTCAACCCGGTCGTTCCACGGGATTATCCTGCGTTGGTACGTGGCTGCGGTGTGGGTGGTTATGGAACTTCCATTTGGTGATATACAGATATTTTAGAAATGTATGGCAATCGGCAGAAGACTTGTTCCAAAATTTTGAGGTCTCGTCACTAGAGGCGGGTGCACATGTCAATCATGGTTGAACCTGACTTCCTGACGCTTGCCGTGATACTTTACGGCAGTGTGACCGGTGGCATTGACGTTGTACTTCTCTTTGCTGTATCGCCGGAGCGACGTCTTACTGCTACCAACCAGCTGGAGTACAATATAATTTGCTGTCGGTGCTTTGCTGGTAAGTCTCTTCCTGGTTCGGCCAGTCGTTGATAATGTTATACATTCTTGTTGGCTGCGCGTTACGTCAGAGGCCAGAGTCTCAACTCTAAGGGTTGTAGTGCAAGGATTCTGCGGTGGTCTTGGTTCCGCCGGGACAGCCGGTAGTAGAGGCCCGCAAGGCAAACAGGTTGAGTCTTGTGATTTTGAGGGGTACTAGTTGGTCTACGTCGTTTATTTTTCTCCCCACTCCTTCGTTCTTTTGTAGTTAGGGGCTTGCGGGTAAATAGTTCTCGGGCGTGTGTTCGATGTCAAAAACGAATTTGTCCAGGTTTATTTGAAGTCTACAATTTGCCGTTTTGTAGTTTTTTGGCTGTATTGAATTTATACAGTTTTGTTTTTAATTGAACTTCATTTGTCACCCTTCATAGTGCAGTAGGGTAGTGCTTATTGGTGCGGATGGTACGTGGTGGGCTTAGGTTTGTGATGTTGCGTGAGTAAGCTAAGACAGCTCAACATTTCTTGTAGCGTAAATTTCGCCCCAGGGGTCTTTACGTTTTCTTTTCTATCTTGCGGAGTAATAATTTCTCACATATAATTAATAAAAAGGTAGTATATTATATGTAAAATAGACCTTCAATGCTAGTTTGTATTTTTAGCAGCAATACTGTTAACATCTATTTAATGTATCTTGCAAACCAATCTGTTTGGAGACCATAAAACTGAGCCAACAAGAACAACAAGTTGGTGCGAGCCGAACGGTATACTGATTTGGATCAATCGGTTCACTAAACGAATCGGCCGCGAACGACACATCACTTGTATGTTAGGCTGAACAGCGTTGCCTGTTTACCATAACATGGCACGGCGGGGTTTTGTTAACTTTGACTTTGTTTACGTGACTGTATTAATTTCTCCTCCTCCCCAACTTTTGCGACTTGTGCGCTCTTGGTACCTTTGTGGGCGTCTGTCTGTGCGGGTACTGCGTCGTTGTGAAGTCGGTGTTGACAACTGCTCAATTTTGTCTCGGTCTTTGGTGATGTCGTTTGCCGGTTTGAGATTGAGATTGACTTTTGCTAAGTTTGAGTATAGTTCCTAGGTCGATCAGATGAATCGTGATCAGATTGGGCATTAGCAGATCCGTTGTCGGAGCGTGGGCGTTGCAGGTTTTGTGCAAAGAGCTACGATCTAACCTGAAGTGAGCTCGGTATAACTGGTAGATTTTAGCTTGTTCTTTTTTTTCGAAGCCTTCACGTTTGAGTGTTTTGCCAATCGGGGGCATAGTCAATTGGATATTTGGCGTGAGAGGTACTCGTTTTAAGGTTTTTCAGCTCGGGGTCTTTTTTCAGGTTGTGTATGGGCTTCCCTCGGTTTGAGAGGGTCTCTAGGTAAAGTATTCCTTAAGGGCTTTTTGTTCTGGATTGAAGTCTTGACCGTCATCGTCTAGCAGATCTTGCTCGGGGTCCCATGATGTTGAGTGGGGTACGGTAAATTTATTTTTTTCTATCTTGATTGACAGTACAGTTTTATAGGTATAGAATTTTTGTTTTTGTGAGAGTTTTTGCTTACAGTGGTAAAACCTATATAGTTTTTTCTTGTCAATCAGAAATGTTAATGTTGGTTTTAGTTTGAACCTTTACTCCAAGTTGCCCAACGTTGGGCTTTGCCGGAGGTGGTGGTTAGCGACGGTTATAAATTGATGCTTGAGAAATGCGAGTTTGTGCTTCTATTTTGGTTTTTCTCTGGGAATTTTCAGGAAATTGCGTCTTGGAAATGGTTGCAGTGGTTACTCTCCAGGGTACCACGAGGTTTTGGCGAAGTTTGTTGGAACCCTCCAGGGTTAGTTGTCCCGGAATAGGTGGTCTCGGCTCATTGCGGTAGATTTTTCTTATTGGTAGTAGCTGAAGATACTACGAGGTCTTGGTGAAGGTGGTTGGAGATGCCCTTCAGGGTTAGGCGTCTTGGACTAAATGGTCTCGGCTCATTGCGGTCGATGGAGCATTTAAGCTGGCAGTGGGAAGTTTTAGGAGGGCTTGGTTTTGTTCACTTAATTTGCAAGTAGCATGGCTTCCTACTTGCGAATTACGTGGCATTATTTCTATACACTTTGATACCAGGAGACAATGTAATAATTATTTCATTGGTTTCTACTTTTTTAGATGGAATTGACCGGGGAGTGAATGACTTTTGTTCTGGGACTGTGGAAAGATCTTTTCTTCCAGGGACGGCAGTAAACTCTTGCCGGTATTCTCGTCGATAGCGGGTAGCATGTGGAAGTTGCAATTATAAAGAATCTATAATGGCCGATTTTGTCATCATAAGCCGCACTCAATTGCTGGCGTAACACGCAAACATATATAATGATGAGCCTACAATGTTACCTTATAACATTTAGTGAGGGAGATTATGAAGAGACGAATGACCAATGTAGTCTTTGGCATCGATATTGCGAATATTATCTACTCCTCTACTATTATCTCATTTGTGTATAGTCAATAGTCGCTAACCTAATGTGTGATCAGGGCAGATATATTACCGTTGCGCCTTTTCATAAACACTTTCTTGTGGGTAGAGCATTGAGACAAAAATATCGGGTACTTAGCAACTCTCATCTTAATCACGTTTTTGCTGCAAGGACATAGTTTGCATCCGTGAGCCAACGAAACTAGAGGCTGTAAAGAATGTTGTGCGTTGTTGCCAGTGTCGGGGTTGTAATTGCGCATGTGACGCCTATACAATAATGTCGTTCTCGGTGTTGGCTTTTCAATCACTTTGGTTAAATTTTTAAGTAACTTGGTAATGCTTTACCAGGTGAATAATTGCTGTGTATAAAGATATCTCTTTCCCATACTTTCAATTATACACTGCGATAATGATCAATTATAACTTTTATTTGTAATTAAACAGTCAAATTGTCCAAACTATATAATATTAGGCTTACAAATCAACAACTAATGATTACATCAACTAAGACTAGTAACACGTATGACCTTCACGAGATTGAATCACGGCCTGGCACCTTTTTAGCATTCCTTTAATCAATCTCCAGATATCTTTATGGGATGTTGACTTATTTTTCTTGAAGAGCTAACAAAAGTTGCTAAGACTTACTGGGCTCAGGAATGGAAACAAAATTTGTTTGAGTATTAAAAGAGATGCCAGCCCATACCATGTCAGATCCTCCTCCAAACATCTCTACCTTCTGAACCAGTTTTTTTGTGATTTATCTGTACATGCTCAAATTTGAAGACTTTTATCACAACATGTGAACTGAAATTTTGATCTCCCAATTGGCATGTTGTTGAGCCAAGGTTAGTCTGTTCCTGTTGTGAGACAGTCAAACGTTGCTTTCGAACTGGCTTCCTGGATCTTAGATTGTTTTTATGCAACGGTTTTCTTATGGTTTGTACGGAAACTTGAACTTCACTATTTCTTCTTAGGTCATTTTGTAGGTCTTTAGCAGTACATGTGCACCGGTATAAGCGCACAATTGCGCAAAAGTATGTCTTGTTGAAGGGTTGTCACACGTTTTTTACTCTGGCTAGATCGTATTATCATAATTTCCTGTCGGTAAGTAGCGATTTTAAACTATAGATACAACAGGAAGGGCTTACATGAAGTTATCTTTCTACATGACAATACTTGTGCTGTGCTATTCTTCAATTAATGTTACCGCTTTTGCAACTTTAAATTTGCTTCGATGTCTCAATTCACTGTCATACACTCTAATGACAATAAAAATAACCGAAGCACGCTAGACTATTTCTAAGTTGCTCCAGGAATAAATTTTTTATTAAATTGGTGTATTCGGTTTGTACAAATACAGCGCCAAATAATGCCGAGAGTTTAGATTGCGCTGGCGGACTTGTGTATTGGGTATTGTGTTTTAAGCGATTATTTATTTTATTGAGCCAAACCTTTTTTTTTTTAATATTGCTTTATTTTAGTAACAATCTATCGCACCGGATGGTGGCCCTTAACAATTTTTTTCCAATTTCTGGTATTTAACTTTTATCATCCTTATCACTATTTTATTTTTTCTTGTCTTCTTTTATTTTGTTTTATTATTAATACTATTATTCTTTATTGCTCGTATGTTTACTTCTTACATTTTAACCTTAGCTATATTTTCCGCTCTTTTCTATTATCAATTTACCAATATGTACATGCATATCCAATATATTTTTCAGCCGTTTTGCTTTTAATTCTTTTATAATATCATCAAATTATTTCTTCTTTTTTGATTAAAACTTGTGTTTTATAATAATTCTAGATATAAATAGTTTCATTTGTGGTTAAAGTATGGGTTGTAAAAATGCATTATCAAACTTAGTATATTACTATAACTACATATATGTAATTTGTTTCTTCAGGTATTTCAGAAAATTCCGTCTCAAATACAAATAATGTACAAAACCAGTCAATGCAAGTATCATCAACGGTTAACGACAGTGCTCCATTAGTCGAAACCCGAGTGGAAGATGGTAAATTGTTATATGAACGTCGATGGTTTCATAGAGGACAATCCGTTTATGTTGAAGGAAGAGATATGCCCAAATTTCCTGCCAGTATTTCTGCTATTGCAAATGATGCAGTAAGTAAAACAATGTTTATTATGACTTTTATCTTAATTGTCCTACCCGCTCCCAGAAAAGCAAATTCTGATCTTGATGCCTAAATCCAAAGATCAAAAAAAAAGTTTTATTTTACCGAAATTGTACGATGTTAGAAGCGGTTGGTCGATTAGAAAAAACCTAAACGATATCGGGCGATATATACTCTTTGCGAACTGTGGAATAACGAAGCAACAATCAAAGTATCTATAATATTGAAAACGCTTGGCATAAACCTATTGTTATGGCGGATTACTAATTTTCAAAGTGAACTTTTTTCCATCGTATTGATTTAAGTTAGGTTAGGAAAACTAAATTTTAGATTTACCTCATCGTAATGGATATTGGGTTTAAACAGTTGGATCACAATAATTAACAACTGATTTTCTTTGTTATAATTGAATGGTTATTATTTAACTGTAGACTTTAGAACAATGGATGCAGCAAACGCAACCGTAGAAACACTGGGTGCGTACAGGAAGGCGGGAGCAAAATCCGTTCGGTCTCTGCTACATTGGTAGCAGTTGCTTCCGATTGGTTCCGCTTTTCAAATCGTTAGCGGATAACCAATCAGGAGCGTTTCACTACTAATGAGCAGAAACCGCTTCCAAAAGTAGTCTTTCTGTGCTCACCCAATGATTCACCGCAAAAACTTTGCAAGGTTCCTGGTGAAATTTTAGCATAGGTAGTAAAATTGATATTTTTAAGTATTCAAATTTTTTTCTTTTACTGCTCCCAGTAATAAATTTAAATGATATCGTTTGTTGATGTTAGTTTATAGATTGTGGGCAAGTCCTTTTTAATGATGTGGCAAACCCACCCACCCAAGTGTTGGTCACCCATAGATTGGATGTTTTTCTTCACTACACACGTCACCTGTCATTAAATTAAGGAAAGAGGATGACAGATCCAATCTCTTGATGGCCGTCGCATAGGTGGGCCGTTCATTCAGTTCATAGATTTGCGCACGTAGTGATGATCGGAGTGGTTCACCTACCTACCGAAGTGTTTGTTATCTAGAGATTGGATGTTTCTTCTCTCTGCGAATCTCAGGTGTCATATCCAATCTCTTGGCAAGTAATTTTAATTAGAGTAGTTCACCCACCTACCCACGTGTTAGTCATCCAGATATTGGATGTTTATCTTCTATGCACATGTACGTTTTTAGCCATTTTGCCGGGTTTGGTTCTACAGTGCCGATTCACTTATTCACTTCGGACATCAGAATTTTGTCCAGAGTCAAGTTTACTTCCCCCCCCCCCCTTTTTTTGCTTTTGTAGTATTTAAGGGAAAGGGCGACAAAAGTTGTAAGGTTTTTGGATTTTTATACAAATCATAGTAGGAAATAGCGATTTTAAACCATTTTTTAAAACATTTTTTTAGGGGTAGCGGTTGTAGGGGCTCTTCATGCGCATTCAAATTATCCACAACTTTCAGCGATTTTAGGGCAACTCTAATTATTTTGTCGCGCTGTATGTTGTTTTTGAATAAACTATAGTCGTATGCAATCTATATATTAATAAATATGACAACTTGTTTTGTTCTAGATATGGGTAAAGAAAGCTGACAATACCAAAGAAAGAATTTACATCCAGAACCTCGCAAGGGGTAAGGTATCAATAAAACGACGAGCACCGTAATTTATAGCAAAAAAAGAAATCTATATTTTTAATATTTAAATAGACACAGATATGTATTTGTTGTTATTGTTAACCTAAGGATATATAATATTTAATTATAATTTTGTCCAAAAAGTGTGAGCAATTCAACGAAAATGAAAACACTTTCCCTATCAAAAATAACAACGTCCCAAATTTGTTTTATTACTTTATACCGTACATCATAAAGTAACAACAAATAGACTATATATATTTATATTTTTTATAATATAATTTATATATCAATAATCACATTTAACATTAAACTGCCCTTTCGATGCGTTGAAAGATTGTGCATTAATTAATAATACTGATTGATCTAAACGTTACTTTCGTGTATAACGTTCTTATTATTGCTTATTTGGTTTTCACTTGCGGAAGCTTCGCAAATGGAGTATGAATCATCCACAATCTCTATATTTTGATCTTCATTTACTGTGGTATCACGTCTGATTATTACTGGTGGTATGTATCTTACTATGCATTCCCGTTGCCACCAATAGTACCACATCCTGCCGTGGTAACCGACAACGACGTAAACCCATATATAATAACCAAATAACATAATTGCGATCATGATGAGTAATGATACTGATGTCCATCGCGCTGTTGGTATGTTGGAGAAGCGCTGCTGATTATAGTAGTCGGCGGAGAATAGGCAAATGTAGGTGATGACTATGGCCAAGGGTGTGAGGATGGCGCAGGCGATAAGATCACAGCGAATTTGGCGGACTCGGAAATTTAAATTTGTGGGTTGGTATCGTAGCCATCGCCAGATGGATTCCTTGGCTGTGTATTTTGGCACTCGTTCTGTTTCGTACACGTGCTGGCACAGTTCGCATGCGGTTGTATTTGATTCCGATAACCATTTTTCAAGGCAGGATTTGTGGACGAATGCAACTGTACCCTAAAACAAAAAGGTAAATGTTTTTTTTATTACTTTTTATGATACTATATATCTTTAACATTTAAATGTTTTAAGCGTTTTTGATGTCAATTGTTGTAAATCCAACAATATAATAAAAATATATATTTTAGGACATAGAAGTTTTACATGTTAAGCCAACGATATACGAATTAAGATTGGACGGAAGTTTTAGTTTAAGGATATAACGGGTGATCACGTAACCGTGTTAAAATGTTATTTATGCGGAAAATGATTTATAATATTTTTTAAGGAATCAATTAGCCAGATAAATTTTAGAGAAACATTTAATAGACCTAACGTTATCAGCCGTTAAATGTATAACTTGTGAAAATTATGTAACCTTTGTTAAATGTTATACAATCGATACCGGTTTGCCAAATATTGAAATACTTTTTAATCAATTTGTTGTCAAAATTGGATATTAATATGTAAGTAATTTGATTGCCCTTATGTTCAGGTTATGTTTTTAGTTTGTTTATTTTTATTTATTTTTAACGTCGTAACGTTATAACACTTTTAAAATTGTTTCCCTTACACTATTTATAACGTTATAAATATAACGGAAAACTACGTTGCGCAAACTCACTAATAGATAACGCTTATCAAATTATAACTGTCAGCAGTGAGGAAAAACATGGGAATTAATATTTTTCAGAATCAGAATATTTTCAATAATAGCCATGGTCATCATAGTAACCGAATTATTTGTGATAGCTCAATGGTAGAGCACTTGCATATCATGCGAGCAGTCCGGGGTTCGATCCCCGAAATATGACTGAAATGATAACTTGCTCTTTATCCACCAGCGTGGTTCGGAAGTCACGTATTAAGCTGTTGGTCCCATCAAGCCACTTTAAACAAGTCGTAGACTTACTGTGGCGATGTAAAAAGCATAAAATAATAAATAGAATATTGAAAACTGCTATTCTCCATATTGTGTTGTAGTTGGTTTTTGTCGTTTTGTTTATTACCAAGTCGTTATAATGGCAATTCATGAACTGGACGTAGCCCGGGCATTGATTCAGGATGCCCGGTCTTAACGTTATACCGTACACGTTCTTGGAGTTTTGCAGTCATGTGTCCGCAGAACCTGGAGGCGCTTCCTGGAAACTAGAGTTGACAGCTTGGAATAGGTCTTTAAAGATGTACAAGCGCTCAAGAGATGTGCGTGTAAGCAACAGGACGATCTTGAGACCTCTTAATAAAGCTGGTTTAATGGTATGATGACATGCACATGGCACAGAGCTTACCAAGTAGCATATAGTCTTATGAACACTATGGAGCAATGGAACCAAGTACTATTAACTGATTGATAAGTTCCGCTTTTGCTTACAAATTCCAGATGGTCGTTATAGAGTTTGGAGACGGGTTGGGGGAGGGACTGATAAAGGCTAAATAACAATCTGTGCCTCGTAGATGACGCAGTAATTATATCGGAAAACGTAGATGAACTACAGAGACTACTGCATCTATTTTACCATCGAAACGTTACAACATGTCGATTGCGGTAGCACAGAAGACAAAATCACTAGTTGTAGCAAAAGAACCCATAAGATACAAACTAGCTATTAACGATGAGATCATAAATAGAGCTGGTGATGTCTTTAAGATAACTAATTAGGAGTAGAAATAACCGCCTATCAATACGGAAATTCCTAGGTAAAGAACCAAACTGATAATAGCCGTGTACCTCATATGGAAGATCGGGTAGCAAAAACCCGAATATACAAATCATGGGTCAGGCATGTAGTTATATACGCCGCTGAAACCAGAGCAGACATCAGCAAAAGTATAGCTCGAACGGCAGAGATGAGAAGGCTCCCAAGTATCATGAGACGATTAACGATGAAAGGTCAGCACAAGTACCTCTGTTGCCGGCTCTTGCCCCGCATGATAAAGAGGAGGAAAGTCGGTGGTTGTGAAGAGGTTAGTTTGGTAACCCTTTAGTGTTTCTGCGTCAGCAGAGAGTGGATAACCGTAGTTATTCACCTAGTGTTGGAGATTGTGGACTCTTCTAGAGATCGTCGAAAATGCTAATTTGCCAACCATTGGGTTTGGTTGGTGTTTCCACCCAGCGTCCACGTGCGCATCTTAAAGGATCGAGGACGCCTGGCAAGTGTATGGGGTTGATCTATATTTTGCAGGGGTTAGTGCAACTTGGTTAGTGACGAAACTGGGGCTCCAGTAGTTTGCGGATAGTGACTTGCTGTAGAAGCAACGCAGTAGTCTCCTGGTGCATCGTGACTCACAGCGACAGGTGTAATGACGTGGGTCATTAGTGGACTTCGGGAAAAAGTGCAAGTTGTTGGTGTGGAAGTGATGTGTAGTCCGGAGGAACAGCAGCGGTCGGCGTAGAGAGGTTCCAATTCAGGTTCTCGTGGAGCGGGAGAAGACTTACGGCGGAGGGTGCAAGCTGGTAGGTCATGTACAACCCAGGAGTTACGGGTCAAAGAAGGTGGGCTTGTCGTATGGAAAGTACATATTACTAGGTCGCATGGTGGCTTTGTTGAGACTGTTAAAAAGCAGTCTTGTCTAGAGGCTTACGCTGCTTATATTGTCACCATCCTCCCGGTCTGGAGACTACCCGCGGAGGGGCAACACCCAGAAGATAAAGCAATAGTTGCAATCTCCGGCCGATAGGTATTTGCCCGAAAGTGTTCCTTTCTGTTTGTTTGCCTGGTGTAGATGTGCTCCGGGTCTTGGGCAACTACCTGGAGAAGTTTTTTCAGGTGTGGAGTGGCGTTGGGGCAAGATGGTTTGGTATCTCGGCATTGAGTGCAGTGACACCGGAAAAGCCATTCCGATGTAGGTGTCGTCATCGTGAGGTTATACGTTGTCCAGGATATTGCAGGTGTCGTCATCGTTGTTATTCCTGTTTGTGTCGGACATTGTTCCGGTTTCACTATTTTTGCAGTTTTCAATATTAACTAGCTTCTTGTGTTTTTTCTGTGAAGTGTCGTGGGTTAAACCACGACCAAACCTCTGATGTGACATTACCGATAGTGACTCTTTGACAAGACAATAATGTGTGAAAGAACTGCGTGATCCTACCCTGGGAGGTTTTGACTTTTATTATTATATTTTTTTATCTTCCGGGGGAAAAGTGCAGACATTGGTGCACCTACCGGTCACACACTTAATCTAAGACGACTCATCTTCTAGTAACCCCTCCCCCCCTTAACCCAGTTTTCGCTCCTGCGGCAATGTCCAGGGGGAACAGACGTCCCGACTGCACAACCCCACTTTATTAATACCAATTTCTAAGTCATAACGCCAGCCATAAAACCGTAATCGACCGCCGCCTTCGACAGAACTAGACCGGCAACATGAGGAACCTAAGATAATGAAACATGAACTAGAATTTGATTCTCAAAAAACAAATGCTAGTTAAGCACATCCTAGCTATAGAACTATTGCACTGATGAGTCATACACTAAAAATTGAAAACTAGAAGAACACACTAGTAAACCCAGTTTCATAATTAAGAGTAGATTCCTATAAATTTCTTACTATACTATAGATAGAAGGCGGATGATCAGGCTCGTGAAAGATTGGTTTATGTAAATAAAAAAGTTTCTCTGTAGCAGAGAGATCCTAGTATCGTTTGAATTAAAGTTGAAGTTTTCTTGCGGTCCACTAGAACTATGATTTCAAATATCCCAACAAATCCAAAAATATCATGGTCAGCAAATATGGCTGTTGCATCTAGTGTCAAGGCCAAATTGAAGATTTTATCAAAAATCCGATCACGAATCTGTCTTAGCTTAGAGCTCTGCTGTGTGTTGTAAAGAGTTGAAGCATGGACTGGAAAAAAAACAAATTGATGAGGTTGAAAGGTTTCGGGATGTGGTGCTACCGAAAAATGGGGTGAATATCTTAAATAGATAAAGGTGCTAACAAATAAAAAATAAACAAGGCATCGGGAGATGTACCGTTCGTCAAAAAAAGAAAACTGAAATATCTATGCCAGTGGTGTAGCTTAATTTAATTTTGTAAACGTCAAGAACCCCTTGTGCTCGTGGGTACTTTCGCATTGCAGACCCTTGTTTCTTACAGGTAGCTAGGCCATGAGAGTCCCAAATAAACGCATCTGAGGCTCAATGTGCAGGCAAATATCAATGAAAAGAAGAGTATTTGTATTCGTAGAGTCTCCTGGCTGCAGAACCTGCTCGAGCGGTTTGGCTGCAGCAGCATGGAACTATTTAGGGTTGAATAAGGTAGGCATACTTATGAAGGTGTCCATCCTCCGCTAGTAGGACTATTTTGATCCATTTCATTCATACGTTTGTGTTTTAAACGTTTTTTTAATATTCAGAAAATATGTTTTTTAACTTTTATTTAGAAAAGAGGCTATCTCCGTTATCTACGCCTCTTCAGACATTTAAAAAAGAATCTGTAGGTATTGAGAAAGGATTGTGTCGCAATGAGAACATAGTTCATGTCGCTGTCGGCCAATCAGAATCGAGCATTTACGTATTAATTGCCGAAAACACAGAGCCACTGTATTTTCATGAAAATATAGCTCGCTTTTGCTTAGTAATCCGCCGCCTGGTGGCGAAACAGTATACTTCATATACTTCAATATCGCTTGTTATTCACACGTGAGTTTTGTGTTTACATATATCGTTATTTTTACAAACATTTTAGTCGTGTTGATAAGGATTACTAGATATTCTTTCTAAGTTTCGATAATAATTGCATCATTTGTTATATTACCCTTGAAAATGCAACCATTTTTAACCTAATAATAAATAACAGTTGGCTGTATTGAAAATTTAACAATATAGTGGGCTTAATGCATTTTGACATAAAAATCAACTAAGTAGGCACAAAAGTTTTATAAGACCTTTTTACCAGACATATTTTTTGCTACTAAAAAAATCATTACCTATTCCAGCAGGCACTAGTATTTTGAACAATTAATTTTAATTTATTTTAATTGGTGACGCCAAATTTTTATTGCTATAACCGCGTCAATGGGTCAATATTATTATATGATAATTATGTACTAATATTTTAACAAAATAAATATCAAACCAATTTGCTGTATTAAAATTATTAAAACATGTTTATGAATAATTTTATAAAATTAAAATAAGCATTCTATAAATTCCCTAAAGATTTCATCATGTTATTTAATTGTGAATTTGCCAATAGGCAAGTCAACAATTTATTATTATAAAAAAATATTTGACAACTATCATTAAACAATAATTAATGAAGCTTAATTTAGAACATGAACTTATTAACCCCACTTAAGAATTCAGACTCGCGATTTTAAGTTTATTCTGGACAATGATGTTTGTAAACATTGCGCGTCTCGACATCGAAATAATAAACATAACAAGAAAATCAATATTTACCTTGCATCGACACGGCGTTATGATTGACTCGTCCTTGTTGTCATCGAAGCAAATCCTACAAACGATTGATACGATCGATGTTCTATCTTCATTATCATTATTTATAATCGTCGTTTCTGGTTCAATTTTTGCGACGACCGCTTCTGCTTCTTCCACCTTTTTATCCATCAGTTTGACATTTATGCAACACACATTGCATTGACCTTGTTCACTAATCGTCACGCGCTTTATTAGATTGCTACTATTGGTAACACTGAATTTTGTTGAATCAGCAACGCGCGTCACTTTTCAATCTGAAATATAATCGAAATGGAAAATTCAGTTAAAAATTATGGTTTGATAGAAAGAGGGAAATATTTATTGGAATTTGATGATTCTATATGGCCGTTTGGAGGAATTGAGGTACATTTGTAGCAGTAAATTCTGAATACTTTTGTCAATAATTTGTAGTTAACTTCAATTTATTAATATTTTGTACGGACAGCGTTGCCAAATGTCTTAAAAATGCATAATTATGGTGAAAATGTGAAAACACGTACTATTAATTAAAATGACATGTTACAAAAAATATTGAAAATAATAATTCATTCTTGTGGCTAATGGAACATCAAAACTGTTAAAACTCACAGTTGAGTTGTTTTTTTTTTGAGTCACAAAAGATAACACTTTAACATTTAATCATTAACAATAAAATTTTGTTCATATGATAAATTTCCAAATGGTAACTTTAAATTGGTAATTTTCATATTGATGATGCAACAGCCCATATGCATAGTGTGACTACTTTAGCAAACTTAAAAAATGTTGTGTTATCTTCTGTCAAACAGTTTGCTAAAAACTAAATTCAGTTCTGACCAAAGTAGACAATTGTGTTTGCGCTCAAAAGAGTTGATAAATTTAATTTGCATGAAACAATTAAAATTGAGGACTCATCAAATGGCTATAAATCCTAAAACTTTGTGTGGTAAAAAGAGTAAGTAAGTAAGTTTTAATGAATGAAAAGGAAACAAAATTTGTGGTCAGTGTTTTTAAAACTGGATTGTCTTAAAATTAAAATTCTACTCGCCCTTGAATTTTTAAGTTTAAATACTTATAATAAAAACAAATGAGAGCATATAACTGCCATTATGGAGGCCAGTTTGGTCCAGCAGTAACGAGGACGATTTGTGAGTTTGTAGAGCTTTAGAGAGGTTATATTAGAGGGTTGGTATTGCAGATCAAAATTTATTTTTTTAAATTGTAGATTTATGGATGTTTAAAGCATGAGGGGTGAAGGGTTTGAAATTTAACGAGTTTCTACTGGTATTCTAGATGCTTTTAACTAAACGTGTAATGTTAAGACCTAGACAGACTAGAGGTCATATGTGAGCTTAGTAGAAACAAGTAAATTCTAAGAAATCTAACAATGCGTTAGAAGAGTTTTGTAAAATTTTGCTAGTAGAATAGAGTAGGAAACATTTGTTAGTGTTTGGAAAGACAAGACTCGATAGTGCCTCAGGAAAGCAATATAATGTGCAAATTAAAGAAACTTTTTGATTCAATCGTACTGAAGAGACTAAGTATTCAATAAATTTTTGCCCGTAATGGATTTACAAATCTTAAAATTATTTATTTGTTATAAGTATATAATAGTATACTTATACTCCTTGTTTGTACCTGTAAAACATAGTTGTTACTGATCATTTGTCAATTTCATCATTATAAATTGGAACCTATTTTGTTACCAAATGTCAGAATTAATAACTGACACACTAAAGGCTGGTATTTCAATAATAGCTTAATCTTGCGTTTAACTCAGTTTATTTCACATTTTAATCTTAGATTAAAATAATAAATGTATTTTAGGTTGAAGGTAAATTTTTTTTTGAAAACGGGAAACGCGCTAAAGTGTTCTTCTTTGTTTGTCTTTTCTTCTTCTTCTTCTTAAAGTGCCCTATCCGTTCGACGAATGTTGGCGATCATGTTGGCTACTATTACTTTATCGACAGCTGCCTTGAAGAGTCCAGTTGTTGTTTGTCCGAACCACTGCCGAAGATTCTTAAGCCATGATGTTCTTCTTCTTCTTGGGCCACGCCCTCCTTCGATTTTTCCCTGCATCACTAGGTGTAAGATATTGTACTTATCTGGTTGTCTCATTACATGGCCGAAATAAGCTAGTTTTCTGATCTTCACGGTGTTAACAATTTTCTTCTCTTTCTTCAATCTGTTCAGTACTTCTAGATTAGTGACTCGATCTATCCAACTTATCGTCAGCATGCGTCGGTAAACCCACATCTCGAACGCCTCGAGTTTTTTCAGGGTAGCCTCAGTAAGAGTCCATGATTCGACCCCATACATGAGGACAGAGAAAATATAGCATCGGGTTATTCTCATTCTCAGTTCTATATTCAGGTTGTGTCCACAGAGAACTTTCTTCATGCGTATAAATGTGGCTCTCGCTTGTTCGATCTTCTCTTTTATCTCTACCGAGGGGTCCCAGTCCCCGCTCAGTATTTGTCCCAGGTACTTAATTTTGCTGACTCTTTCCAGCCTATTCTGCCCAACCCATAATTCTGCATCTCCGATTGGTTGCTTACTTACAGTCATGAGTTTCGTCTTTTTGAGGTTTGTCTTTTAAAAACCACAATCTATTCTGGCAAAAAAAAATAACGCCCTAAAGTGCTATATAAGTCTACTATCTTTTACTGCTTTCCTTTCAAGAGCAACACGCTCTCGGGGCTTGACGCACAGAACCGTTCTGAACTATTCTGAAAGGAACATTATTTACTAGCATATATTATGATGCGTTGACTAACGACATAACCAACAAATAATTATTTACTCAACTTGACATTTTGTTAATTGTATAATTAAAAAACGTTTTATTACATTATTTTTATGATGCACAATATAGATTCTAAATTACAAAATATTTCTATATTTTAAAATTAAATTTATTACTGGCGACAAATGAAAATACTAGTAACTTTGTTAATAAGTTGGTAGTAAATGTTAGATACATTTAGTTATTTGGTGTTGGCACTTGAAAAGGGCTTGATGCACCGTTCTCGATGGAGGTGCATGAGGGGAGAAGGGAAGGACACTCAGAACAAGTTGGGGCGTCGCGCTCTCTGTGATAGGTACATGGGGCGTCACGCACAGAATTGTTCGGAACCGTCCAGAACAGTGAAAGGAAAGCATCTAGTAAGAGTAAGAGCTTCTATTAATAAAGATCTTTGACCCCGTGCTTTGAGCTTTTTTGGAGTTGCAATGAGATTAATGTGAAACGAACAAATTCATTTCCCATTGGATTGATGTTGGTTGGCGCAAATCTCGGTGATTTAAGTGCTTGACCCACGTCTATCTCCGTTAGGTTTTCCAGGACAATCTGGATTACCACTTGGAAGCAGCGTTTACAAAACTAAGTGTAAAAGTCAGTTCATTTAGATTTGAAGAAAGCGTTGCTTTTTGATGGTGTTCTAATCGCTTGATAACAAACACTCAAACAGGTGGGTGGGCAACTTTTATAAGAACTATTGACCGTCATCATGTTTTGAAACTGCCCACCCACCCGCCTAAGTCTTTGTAATCCATTTTCTTGATAACAAACACTTGGGCAACTCCAGTTAAAGTTATTGCTCGTCATTACATTTTAAAGTTTTTACCCGCCCAAGTGTTTGTAATCTAATCTTTTGATAAGAAACATTCTGGCGGGTGAGTCAGTAACTTCAATTAAAATTATTGACCCTCACTATGTTTTGGAACTGCCCACCCACCTGCCCAAGTGTTTGTAATCTAGTTTCTTGATAACAAACACTTAAGCGGGTAGGTGGGCAACTTCTGTTAGAACTATTGACTTGTCCAAATGTTTGTCATCAATTTCTTGATAAAAACATTCGAGCCGGTGGGTGGGCAACTTTTGTTAAAAGTATTAATTGTTATTATGTTTTGTAGTTGCCCACCCACTTGCCCAAGTGTTTGTAATCCAATCTTTTAATAAAGCATTTGGGCGGGTGGGTGGTCAACTTTAATTAAAGCTATTGACAGTAATGATGTTCTGAAGTTGCTCACCCACCCGCCCAAATGTTTGTAATTCTATCCTTTGATAACAAACACTCGGGCGGGAGGTTGGGCAACTCCAATTTAAATTATTGGCTGTCACTATGTTTTGGAGTTGCCCACCCTCCCGCCCAAGTGTTTGTGATGTAATCTTTTGAAAACAAACACTTTGGCGGGTGGGTGGGTATCTAATGTTAAAACTTTTGACCGTTATCATGTTCTGGAGTTGGCTACCCACACGCCCAAGTATTTGTATTCTAATCTTTTTATAGCAAACACTTGGTCGGGCGGGTGGGCAACTTCTGTTAAAACTATTAACCGTTATCATATTCCGGAGTTGCTCAACCACTTGCCCAAATGTTTGTAATCATATCCCTTAATAACAAACACTCGGACGGGTGGGTTGGCAACTCTAATTAAAACTATTAGCCGTTGTTATGTTATGGGATTGCCCACCCACCCGTCCAAGTGTTTGTGATCTAATCTTTTGATAACAAACACTCGGGCGGGTTGGTGGGAAATTTCTGTTAGAACTTTTGACAGTTATCATGTTCTAAAGTTGACCACCCACCCTCCTAAGTAATTGTAATCCAATTTTTTTATAACAAACACTCGAGCGGGTAGGTAGGCAACTCCAAATAAAGTTATTTATCGTCATTATGTTCAGAAGTTTAAAGTTTTTTTTTTAAGCAGTAGTAGTAGGATCAGAAAGTACTGTGATTTTACTAATACTAACAAGGCCTAGTTGAACTATTATATTATAAGAAGATAAATGATAGCATGACTATTAAAATCGAAAAATCTAAAAGTACTTTGGTTGGCCAGATTGGCCAAAAGGTAATAAGGACGTTTTAAAGGTTTGTTTTGTCTTAAATTAAAAATTGATCTAGACGCAAGGGATTGCAGAACAAAATGTCGTTAATTTGTGCATGTTTCAAACCTAGAAGAGAGAATCTGTAATTTAAGATGTAGATATTGCTGTAATGCAATCCTTACTAGTGTACTTCCCAACAGTATTGTGTGGAATAGTTATCTTTCCAGGACAGTAAACATACAGAATTTTGATGCTGGGCTGTTGATTACCCCGAGAACTCTACCAACGACTTCTTCACATACCAAAAGTTACTGTTTAGTGTGTTTTGTTTTATTTTTTTAAAAGAGTAGTATTGATACTGTGTTTTCACATGTTGAATAATTTTATACGCCTTAAATGGAGAAATGCCGTTTTTGCGGCACTTTATAATAGAAGTTCTCTTTGACTGATCTTTGATGGTTTCAAGAAGTCGTTCAGTTGCTCTTTCGCTCCTCTGATTTGATTCCTTGTAATTTTTTATAAACCTACCTCAATGCAAAAGTTTTTAAACATTGTTCTGGAACCCTTTAAGAATTCAAAAAGATCATTTAAGAAGAACGGACAACAGAATTGTTGCATGGGCGTGGAAACCAGAGAGGCACTATTTGGAATAAACAAACTAAGACTGGTGCCTAGACATGAACCATGAAATGTATATACACCGATTTACAAAAATCCTTTGATAGAACTCAATACTTAAAGTTGTTAGATACTAAAGAAAACAAAATATTGACAGCAAAGATATAAGAATAATCTCTACTGGCATCAAACAGCAAAGGTCAAAGCCCGAAAAGGTCTGAATGAAGAGGTTGAGATATGTTGGAACCAGACAAGGGTGCGTACTATTCAGATCTGCTATTTAATGTGAAAGCATTTTTGAAGAAGCATTGTCAGAAAAAACGAGAGGTGTCATTTTAAACGGCAAAATGATCAACAACATACGTTACGCAGACGATATTAACATCATAACTGACAGCACAGAAAAACTCCAGCACCTAATTGAGTAAACACAAGATATGGCCTTGATATAAGTGGCCATGCAAACAAACCAAATTAGAACAGACCACTTATACATATACGAGGTCTGGCCATTAAATAACGAGACTGCGATTGCAGAAGGCGTGCTAGAGGGGGAAACCAATGCAGCGTTGAATAGCTGGAAGTGTCTACTATTCCAATACAAAAACACGTTTTTGGTGGTATAGTAGTATTTTTTCTATAGAGTTAGAAACAAACGTTTTTCTTTTCACGTGCCGATTACAATGTGTGACAAAAAATACGAGCAACGGAATGTGAATTTTTTTGTTAAATAAAAAAAAAACTTTTAGTGAGTGTTTTAAGTTGTTGAAAAAGGCCTATGGTGAGAGTTTACTAATAGTATAAACGGTTTTCTGAACGTCCAAGTTGACCTGTCTCTGTTGCAACTCCGTCAACAGTGACCAAAATCAATAAAATTGTGCGCGGAGACCGTCATAGAGTATTAGGATTATTGCTGAGACAATGATAAAGAAACTTTCAAAAAAAAATTACATTACGAATTGAACATGAAGAAAGCCTGTGCCAAGTTGGTCCCAAAAAATTTGACTCTTGACCAAAAGCTCGTCCATCAACAAATCTGATAAGATTTTCTTGAAAGGTTAGATGAAGAGCCTGAATAGAAAACATCATCACTTGCGATGAAACCTGGATATTCCAATACGTTGTTGAAACAAAGTGGCAATACATGTATTAGAAAACTCCTGCATTGGATGTCGAAACTAAAATTTAAAGTCATGTTAATCGATTTTTTTGACATCAACGGCATTGTGAGGACTGAATGGGTTCCAGAGAGTGAGGGTCAAACTGTAAACCAAACTTACTATTTGAAAGTTTTGGCAACACTGCGAAAGCGAGTTTGTAAAAAACAGCCGGAGTTGTGGAAAAACAAGTCGTGGATTTTGCACCAGGACAACGCATCTGCTCATAACGCTCTGTCTGTAAAGCGTTATTTAGCCGCTAGAGGCACTCCGTACTTGCTTGATTTTGCACACTGTCATTTTTTCTGCTTCCAAAGGTCAAGTCTGTCTTAAAAGGAACTCGGTTCAAGTCGAAGGAAAAGGTGAAGTAAAAATCGGCGGAGCTCCTAAATGCTCTTACAAAAAAAGACTTTCAGCATTGCTTTGACCAATGGAAAAAACAAATAGAACTGTGTGTCGTGAGGGAAGAGAAGTAAAGGGTGGTCCATCTAGTGATATATTTTTAATCATTTGTTATTTTGACAGTATCATATTTCCGCGGAACGAAATGAATCGCTTTATGCTTGAACAACGTTGGGAAATACTGCAAACTTATTTCCAAAGTCAATGTTGTGTCGCCCAAACAATGCGTTTATTGAAAAAAAAACACACGGTCCCCGCCGTCGTACGGTGCGCACTGACGAGAATGTGGCTGCCGTAGCCGAGAGTGTGCGACTCAGTCCTGGAACATCTACTCGCCATCAATCTCTACAACTCAACATTTCACGCACCAGCCTGATGCGAATTTTGCAGAAAGACCTCGCATTATTTGCTTATAACGTCTAATTGACTCAGCAATTGAAGGCATACGACCATCCGGTTCGTTATAGTTTCTCAGTTTGGGCCTTAGTGCAGCTCGAAATGGACAACAATTTTGCTCGAAAAATCATCTTTTCTGACGAAGCGTATTTTTATCTCGGCGGCTATGTTAACAAGCAAAACTGTCGCATCTGGGGATTGGAAAACCCTCACGTGATTGTCGAGAAGCCAATGCATCTTCAGAGAGTGACAGTTTGGTGCGGATTTTGGATCGGTGGCATTATTGGCCCATTTTTCTTTGAAAATGCAGCTGGAAACGTCATTTTGATCAACGGTGAGCGCTACAGAGGCATGATAAACGATTTTTTTGTGGCCGGAAGAAATTGAAGACATGGACTTGGACGATCTTTGATTTCAGCAGTATGGCGCGCCATGCCATAATCGATCTTTTGCGCGCCAAGCTCGGTAATCATATTATCAGCCGTCTCGGCAAAGCCAATTGCCCACCTCGAAGCTGCGATTCGACGCCGTTAGACTTTTTTTGTTGGGTGCCATGAAGGACTGATGTTATGCGAACAATCCATTAACGATTCAGGACCTTAAGGCGAATATAGAGAAAGCCATTTGTGTGATAGAGCCAGAAACCGTCACCAAGGTTTTGGAAAACTGGGTTAACAGGATGCACTACTGCGAGGCCAGCCGAGGGTACCCATTCAATAGTTTTGTTGTTGGTTTAACAGCCAGAAATCGTGTTCCATAAATAATGGGAATGTTTGCTCTATCATATTTTTGAATTTTTAAAAAGTGACCACTAAATGGACCACTCTTTACATTGAAAGGGAGCATTCGATTATAAAATTATTTTTCTCTTTTTATAAGCAGTCTCGTTATTTAATAGTCAGACCTCGAGGTTTTATGAAAAAAGAAAAAATAACATTTTTTTTGTGTATTATTGGTTTATTCGAAAGAGCAAACATTCCTATAATTTATGGAACACGGTTTCTGGCTGTTAAACCAACAACAAAACTATAGAATGGGTACCCTCTCACAAATTCTTAGAAATGTGGGTAACGGAAAACACAGATCACACATAAAAGATTAAAAGTAGAGTAGAGACAGTCCGCTACGCCTTTACAAAATTGAAAAAACCTTCTGTAACCGTAGTATGATACTAAAGTTTAGAAGTAGTCTTGGAAGTGTTATATATTCTCCACCTTATTATATGGAATAGAGGCATAAACATCAAGAACGTGTAAGCATTCAAAAAACAGTATGCTCAGAATGTCATGGACTGACAGGGTCAGCAACAAACAGTAAAGCACCGAATGAGTAAAACCAGAGAAGTCACTACCACAAAGGAAAGAAAACTAGAATACCTTGGTCACATCCTGAGAGGAAACAGATATAACATCCTTAAACTAATAATCCAAGAAAAAATTAAAGAAAGAAAATGATGAAGAATATCGTGGCTTTGCAACCTAAGGGACATCTAAAGCACATCGGCTGAGCTATTCAAGGCAGTAGTCAACAAGATCCGCACAATAACGATGGTTTCTAATCTCCGATAGGAGCGGAATATAAAGAAGAAGAAGAATGTTATTCGGTAGATTGTAATTTGAAGTTAACACAGTTTGTTCATTTAATTTAACAAATTGGTATTTAAAAACATTGAAAAATTGTTAAAGTTTTGAAAGTGTATGAAGTTCAATTAGGGTAAATCAACCCAACATAACTTTTCATAGGAGCACCCTATTCACGAGACTGCCATTATAATACTCCCATAGCATCTGCCCCCTCACCCCAGATACTGTCACCGGCTCGGTTTGTCATTTAATATGACTAATCATTCAACGCGTCTTTTTTTTCATATATTTATGTAATAATAATAATTTAAGCAGAATGCCTGCTCAGAAGAGAATCCGCAACTTTACTTTCAATTAACTTTTTACACGACAAAATAATTAATAAGAAGTATTTTAAAAACTTTTGTTTTATTATAAAAATCAAGTCTTCACATTTCATAGAGGGTTGAGTAACCTTAACAACGGGTTGCTATGTTATGTTAATAATAAACAACGCTTATTTCATTAGTTAGTTTTGTTTAAGTTGTGTTGTGTGTCAGTTCATTTTATCGTAATTGAAACATTTTTCTTGAGTGAATAATGCATAAAAACAACTATTCTGAGCTTGAAAATGCGTGGAATATATTCCACAGTACTGGAAAAATACATAGATTGGTATGAATTTTAAGTTAGAATACATTTTTTATTTACTTCCGATCAGTACATAACTAACCTATTTATTGATTGAAAATTTAATAAATGTTATTTTACATTGTATTTAATTTATTATATAATTAAAATATGTGATTGTTGCGTAAATCATTTAAATTTGCGTTCAACTTTATTTGTATAGTTATGGTTATATCTATAGATGGCAGCACTATAGCTGTTTTTTTTTATAAATTTGCTTATTTTTAAATTAATATATTAATTCATTTTTTATTTTGTAAATGATTTTTTATCAGAAAATTATAATACAAATTTATATTAATCGAGTTTTTTTTTTATAAAATAGTTTTATAGAAAATTCTAATAAATTGCAATTAATTGCATATTTAATTTTTATAGTTATTATGTGAGAACTACTTTACCTACTAGATATATTCAATTGGTACAGATTTTTAAATTTGTGTTGATGTTTATGTTTGTGAAAGATGCAAATAGATCCCCTCCATATGATCCTACAGTTGGTCATTCTGATTCGCCAATGTCAGTCGGTGGATTGCCCAAGGTTATGTTTTTTGTTATTATGTCATATCGATTGTTGCCGCGCGTTGGTTTGGAACCAGAAGCGTCGACGAGTCGCGTTAGTTGCGTACGCGATGGCGAAGCAGTCGCAGGTAAAAGCGCGCCGCAAAATAATCAACCCGGTGTTTCACTTACAGACAAAGAAGGAGGATGATGACCAGTTGACGGCCGGAATGGTGAAGGTGGTGCGGAAAACTGGCCAGTTGAACCTGTCCGGACGGACCTTGGCTACAGGTTGGTAGAATTTATTTTATTTGCCACCACTGGGAAAATAAAAATTTGCACTATTTATAAATATTGTGTTTATAAATAGTGCGGTAGACGCGCAATCTGTCCCTGCGAATTTTCGTAATTCTTATTGTGGCGGGAGGCGTACTTATAAAAAAATCAAACAAAACAAAGCGACGTAGTGACGACCGACCTTGGTAGTTTTGTTGCGTGATTTTGCCAAATAAAAGGGCGATTATTTTCACCCTTCAAATGAACACATTTCCTGCAGAAAATTATTAGGTGCTGTAATAAATGGCGGTCTAACAACCCTTCGCAATTTATCCTATAACAATTGAAAAAATTAAACAATTTTAAGCGATAATTCAAGTATTTTAAAATATGAAAATAAATATTAGGCAATATATTGAAAAAAAAATTGAATTGTTTACTTATGTTAATAACATCTTTCTTGCCAAATAAACAAGCAAAAAGGCATTTATTACATTATTTTTACACAAGTAACGGAAATTTTTTAAATGCGCATTTGTTTAAAAATAGACAAGAGATTTTTTTTGTATAATCTTTAAATTTTAAAAAGGTATATATTGAACACTTTTTTACTCATAAAATATTTGGGGCAGTGAAAATGTCTTAAAATACATAGAAATTTTATTAAAATTTGTGACTTAAGAAATTTTGTGAAACTATGAAATATTTGAAATCCCCGAAGGATTAAATTTGAAGTTTTGTGGAAAATAAGATTACTTTTTTTTCAACTTTATTTAAAATTAGTTCTGAAACCACATTTTCAGCATTTTAATAAAAAATAAAACTTTTAAATTTCTTACTTTAAAGGGAAAATTCAACAAACTCATTTTTTTTTTCAAATGTGGGTTAAAACGTGTTTTTATATGTAAAGCACGTTATCTATATTTTAGAAAAAAAAGAAAATAGCTATCATTTTTTTTTTAAGAAAAACTCACTTTTGCAAAATATTCAAAATTTAAAGAAAAAAAAAAATTGTGAAAAATTATTCTTTAGACAATTTTGAAGAAAAAAATTTGTTATAATTTTTTTCTAAAAATGCAATTCTGAGAAGTTACAAACGATCAAAAAATGTAAATTTGAAATTTTAGCTTTTTTCGCTATTTCTATGCATTTCTGTGGATGCATTGTAAGATATCTCGGAGCGTAGCACAGGGCATTTTCTGAAATTTTTAGGATATCTTTAGCACATAGAGATAAAGACTCGTCATATTTTTTTTAAGAAAAACTGTCCCGCAAAATTTTTAAAATTCAAGAAAAATAATTTTTGGCTATGAAAATTTATTCTTTGGATAATTTTGAAAAAAAAAAAACACTTATAAACCTCGTTTTTTTCAAGTTTTGTTTTATTACTTGGAAACGGCTCACTGCAAAAATCTGAATAAATTAAAATTTTTATTCCGTACACTTGACTCATACATGGCCATATATGTATATATTTTTTTGGTACAAAGTTTGATATTATAGGGCTTACGCAGCATTTGAATATGTACTTATATAAAGAGAGTTTATAAATGAATGGGATTATGTAATAACTTTAAATATGCCGTCTTTTTAAAATTGTCCACTATACTACATATGTTTTCATATGTTTGCTTGACAGCTGTCAAAGTTGATCTGTCAAAACAAATAGTATAGTGGACAATTTAAAAAAAGCGGCATACTTAAAGTGATTACATAATCTCATTCATTTATAAACTCCATGTACTACCGAACCCGAACCCGTTAATTGAGAAAATGAAGGCGCTGTAGATACTAACAATATCTAGTATCTGGTTTACCCACAGTCTCATAATAAATGTAATTATGGTTTCATGGACACTAATGTATTGAGGCGACTGTAGCACAATGGTTTAGTGCGACGACTGTTGAGAAAGCAGCCCGGGTTCGATTCCCGGCAGCGGCAATATCTAATTTGTTCAAACCAGCGAAGTATTTGCCTAGTAAACCCCTCTAGTGGTGTGGTTAGGATTCTACGTTAAACTGTAGGTTCCGCATGTTTGTGTAGAACTATTATCGCACACCACAAACATACGAGAGGGGAGCCTACGCTCGTTGCGAGCAATGGCACTATAAGAAGGACACTAATGTTCTGAATTAATAAATACGACAAATTTTTTAAATGCTTTGGAACTGGGGTTTGAACCTGGGACAATTTATCCGCCGAGATTTGAGTTAGGCGCTTCACACAACCGAAGCGGATTATTTTTTTTTAATTAAGTTATTCCTCTAGCCTTTGGTGATTTAGGCGGCAGCTTTGCTGTACCCTGGCATTGGTAGGTAGCTATCGTCTGGGTTAGGTTCTGTTTTTTGGTTTTAAGTTGTTACTCTTTTTATATTAAGAATTACATTTCCTTAGTTTTTGATAGAATGGCGTCAATATGACTTAGTTTACTTTTAGTTTTAACTTTATAAAAGTTTATATACTGAGTGACATGGAAATTGCAGCACCAAATACGAATATGAATTTGAAAGTAACTTTTGTTTATTGAAAAATAACATTTGATAAAAATTGAGTTAATTTAGATCAAGTAGTACTGTTAATTTTGACATTTGTTTAAATTTTCTTGTGTTTTTTTATTGATTTTTTTAATCTGTGGAATGGTCTTAACCGATATCAATCGCCTTTTTATTTTTTTTTATTTGCCTTCTTTTGTTCACTTCTGATCGTAGGCATCCCCTAATATTTTCCATTTGTTTTGTTTTTGAGCAACTTCTTGAAATATTACGGATATCATCTTTCTACCGCATACATGATTGATGGGTGCATTGCCTAGTTGCATGGCTTGCCCAACTTCATTTTAGTCGTACTGTTTGTACTATTGACATTTTGTACTTGAGTTTTTTTTTTTGGATTTTGGATAATTCCTGATCTAATCTCTAAGGCTCACTCTCAACATTGCCCTTTTTATTGCTTGCTGAGTAGATTGTGCCCAGTTTCTACTTTTTACACCTAGTGTCATGGTCTCCAATCCATATCTCATGACCGGCAAAATGCAGAGGTTGAAGGCTTTCTTCTTTAAGTATACGTATTCTTGTACAACTTCTTGCTCTCGCTTTCTGGACTTATAACTGGTTTTGCTCAGGTTTATTTTTAGGTTTATTAATTTTGATGTCTTATTTAATTCAGATAGCATAGACTTGGTATCCTCTAGGTTGCTGCTTATAAGCACTACATTATCAGCGCAGATGGTTTTGGTGTTTTCTATCCACGTTTATACTTTAGTCAAGTTTCTTCAATGTTTTCCTTAGCAATCATGAAGTTTAGAGATAGTATTGCCCTGTCGTACTCCTCTTTCAATTTTTATCTTATTTGTACTGGTGTCTTTGTAGAGCTTTAGAATGTAGCGTTTCTGTAAATGTTCTTGAGGAGGTTAGTGTACATGGAATCTATTCTAGCGTTGTCCATTATGTTGTAAACTGTTCACAACTTGATGGAGTCAAACGCTTTTTGGTAATCAACAAGTGCGAGATGATGTGAAATGTTGTACTTTGCGCTTTTTTTGATCACCGTTCGGGATGTGTGGAGGAGGTTTGTAGTACCGAAACCTTTTGGAAACTGGCTTGTTTTGGTGGTTAGTAGAAATTGAGCTTGTTTGTTAATCTGTTGGTTATTTCCTTAGTGCGCAGTTTCTATAAATGGGATAAGAGACTTTTTGGTCGGTAGTTCTCAATATTACTATTTACCGTAATGAGATGTTATCAAACCTGGGCTAGAGAAGGACCGTTGGAGGAGAGGAACAGGGGACCAAAGACAAACAAATGATACTCAGAGCCGATGCATTTGCATTATGGCTGCTAAAGGTTGTTTCACGAGTATAATGTCAGTTGCTGATCAATAGATTGTGAAGGAGGTTGCTTTGTGCAACTTTGAACAATTTACTGATGAATTAGATGTTTTGGTTTGAGATCATTCAGACAACATCTTGTGCTACCACTCACAGCTTAACATTGTCAGCAGCGTTTGGTGTGGTCCAGGTTTAGATTGGATTATAACATTGAATGGCGTGTAGTGTTTAGTGATAAATTAAGGTTCTGCCTGTACACCAAACTGTAGGCATTATGGTAGAAGGTGCTATTGCTTATGTAAGTAATTTTTCTAAAATGCGGGCCGAAACGACGATTAAGAGGAACTTAGGCCTAAAAAACTTTTGCGGCATTTGATTGGCTTTAAATCACAATTTCACATTGCAGCCCTTACTCGCTTTGCTCCTTTGTGCTGCTAAAAGCCGCTGGATGCTAAAGCCGATTTTTGGCTCTTGATACACTATATACTATTGTTTGCCTGCTTCTAGGTTTGAATGTTAAAAAAATTATAATTTTGATTTAAAGTTAGAAATAGCCGAAAAAATATATTGAAAAACATGATTCTTGCAAATTGTTTATGTATAAATGAAGACAAAACTTGAGCTACACAAATAAAAGATTTTTTGAAATTTTATTTTTATTTAAATTTTGTTTGGCATGCAATAAATAGTCTGGAGCACCGTTGGTAAGAAAGCATTCGGACAGCTTTCTTGCTGTTATTACTTAATAGACTATTAACAGCTTGCTCTTAGAGATAAAATGTTTTTATTTCATTAAAAAAATAAGTACTTTACTGAGAGAATGTTTATCGATCTGGAATTATGTGTACATTTTTTTTTTGTGTTGAATAATTGTAATTTTATGTTGTACATGTAATCGCTATTTGTGTAGCTATGATTATATGTAAATGTTAAATTGTAAAATGACTTGTGTAACACATGTATGTATAAGCATAACATAAATATATTTTTATCTTTAACAATTTAACTATCACATTATTAAAATATAATTAAAAAAATAAAATATGTTTTCAATTTTTGTTTTAACAAAATAAAAATATTTCACTACTTTTGAGATATTTGAAGAAACTAGTTCTAATACCATTACTTTAATGTTAAATTATTTAAAAATTAGATTTAATTTTTTAAACTGCTAAATTGTTTAGTTTTTTTTATTTTAACTTATTTATTATCTGTTACAACTTTTGAAATATTCAACTCATCGTCTGAATCTTTTTATGGTAATTTTGACAGCTTAAATATCTAAATATGAGAGAACATTAAAAATTATATGAAATTTTGTGAACTTATATAAAATGATTGGGACGCATTGTGTTTAGTGGCAATTTTTGATGAAACTTACAAAAATCATTTAATTTAGACAACAAATCACAATTGTTAATTTGTATTAAATTGATGAAAAAATAACAGAATTTTGTTGGTATTTTGATATTTTATTCATTATTCTATCGATATCACACCGTAGTAGTATAATAATGCAATGGCGATTTGCTTTCCCTTTAAGATCAATAAAATAAGAAATAGAATTAAATAATTGTTGAGTAAGGTATTACAATCTATTTACTCATTTAACGTTATCATTTGTAGTATGTCGTGGTTTAAAGCCTGCCAACAGGATGGATTAAATATATTTTTGGGGATCATGACTAAAGTTTTGGTTTTCAAACAGTGTTGTTAATCAATAGAAACATTCAAAATTAATTAGTTTAAAAGTTTACTAATGATTAATAATATAAAAAAAAAATCTAAAACATGCATTTGCTTTGACTATCCGTCACTTTTACCGCCATTCGTCGTTTCTTTTTAACAATTCTACAGAGTGGCCAAGATAAAAAATGTCTTGTGTGAATAACTAAATAATTTTTTATTTAAAAGTAGTAAATACAGAATATTACGAATAACAACATACTAAACATTTAATAGTTTACAACAAGTGTTGAAAGTGTTTACCATTAACTTCAATACACATATCAGCACGTTTCAACATGTTTTGGAAAACTTTTGTCAATTCATTTGGTGTGATTTCTGCAATCGTATTGCAAATGTTCATTTTCAACTCTTCAATTGTGTGCGGATTGTTACAGTACACTTTATCCTTTAAATTACCCCACAAATAAAAATTGCAGGTAGACAGATCGGGCGATCTGGGAGGCCATAAACCTGCGGAAAGCGTCATGGACGTATGCCAATGAAAACCGTGAAGTATGCGCCGTAGCACCATCATGCGACTGAACCTGTAACTCTAAATTTAGCAATCATTTTCTGGACAACACTTAGCAGGAGCAGCATATGTGGATATTTTGTGCTGAACCTTTTATTTAACTTTACAAACGATTTACATCCGAAATAAGTTTCAACAATAAACACTTTTTGTTCGATTGAAAATGGCATTCTGCAGAACTTATTGACAACCGTTATTAACATGTGAGAACACAACACTGAGCAATATACAGTTAATCAATATCACTTTCAGTACACCGTCCTTTATCTTGGCCACACTGTAGCATTTGACACGCAAACTTTGTTTACATTAGTACTGGTGGCTGCAAACCTGTATGTTCTGAATTTTGGTTACTCGGATTTTTAGGGATTGGTTTATCAAAAATATAAAGCAATGGAGGATTACAGGATTTTTTTTGAAATGCCAAAAGTAGTGTATTTTTTAGCGCTTGACTTAACTCGATTGGGTTGAAAAGATGTATTTTGGTCATCCTAAAACAGTTATTTGTTTTTTGCTGAGATTAGCTGGTAAATACCGGCGGCATTTGTTCAAAGGAACTGAAAACGCGGAGTTTTCTCAAGTGCGAAGGGGGTTACATGAAACTTGCGTTAGTCATTTTCACTAGCTTCGGATAATATTTTGGTTGACTGGTTTTAACGAGTTAATTAAAATTAAAAATATCATTTTGTCGGTTTTGAGCGTCGAAATTGGTGGGTCTGAGAGAAGAGAAGATAAATTACAATATTCAGGATATTATGGTTATAAATTCGTTTTTTTTTTTTTGTATTGGCGTTCTATTTTTTAATAAAATTGCGTTCTTGATAGATTTCTTTAGAATTTTGCGTTTGTTCTGACAAAAGATTTGTCATTCTTATGTACTACACTACACAATCTCCTAGGGTTTTTATCAAAACAGTTGATCATGAAGAAACTTTTTTGACTGTTTTTATATCCTGTTAATTTACTTTCATTGTTTTTCAATCTGGAGTCTGGCACTGAGACTGTTTTGATGGATAAAGAGCAGACGTTGGTTGTTTTTGACCTTCAACTACTTGAGCTTTGTTTAAAAATTGTCTTGAGTTTATGGTACATTCTGACAATTGTTTAAAATTTCATTGTTGGATTTTACACTTTTCAACAGTTTATGCCGGATTTTATTTTTTTTAACAATATTTCAAAACGGATTTTACTATTTTTGACTTTTTATAAATAGAATTTTGCATTTTTAACTGTTTATGACTAAATTTTGATGCTTTCTTACAATATTTTTCTATTTTATGTCCGGACTTTGCTGTTTTTGTTATTCTATGAATATAATTTTGCAAAGTTTGAAGCATAATTTGCAAGATTTGACTATTTCTAAAAATATTTTGATATTTTATAGCCGGTTTTTGCTATTTTTAAGATTCTATAATTTTTTTACAGTTTATGGCTACATTTTGGTGTTTTCCTAAATATTTTTGTTGTTTTAATGCCGAAATTTTGTTATTTTTGGCATTTTATAAATAGAATTTTGCACTTTTTAAAAGTTAATAGCTGTATTTTGTTTTATATAATACTGTAATATTTTATAACCTTTGACCCGGATGTTGCTATTTTTGATTTTTTATAAATAGAGTTTTATACTTTTTAACAGTTTATTTTGCTATTAATAACATTATTTTGATATTGTATGGACAAATGTTGGTGTTTTGTAACCATATTTTGATGTTTAAAGACTGGATTTTGTTGATTTTGACAATTTATTTATAAAATTTTTGTTTCTAAACCGTTTTTGGCCGGATTTTGATTCTATCTGATAATATTTTAAAGTTTTATGACTAAAGCCTCGTTCATACTCATCCGATTTGCGATATGCGATTTTTTTTATTGTAACAAAATATTTCTCGCAAAATCTCGTTCATACTGATCCGATTTTTTTATTGCGATTTTTTCTAGTGACATTTTGTTTTTATTTTAGTAACTTTTATATTTATGCTAATATTTTATTTAAAAATTAGATCTATAATACCTTTCAAAACTTAAAAATATGTTTTAATTTAATTATACTTGTTTTAAACAATAATTATTTTATTGTATTTAAACATTATTTAAAGTTTAAAAGTAAAATTATTTATTTTTAGTATTTATATGAACCAATTTTCAATACATATTTAAAACTAATTATTTTTGTAAACATAGTTTTATGTAATTTGTAATAATCAGTAAAATTATTATTTTTTTAAATACATAACCTATATGACATATCAACCTTTAAATGAAATGAAGTTAGGCATTTTTATTAAAAATAAAATCGCACAATGTTCAAACTGATTCAACTTTGTCCGATTGATAAAAATACAAAATATCATCAAAAATGACTTTTGAAAATACAATTTAAAAAAATAAATTTTATCAAAGTTAACCTCGAGAACACATAAACAAATGTAGATATGTTACAAAACGCGTCATTTTTTTTAAATATTTTTGTTATATTGTTGGAGTTGAATTATTTTACTTTATTTGATGTTTTAATTGATAATTAACATTGGAGATTGTTAGTATTTAATAAATAAATTGTTTTTAGCATTATATTATTGTACTTAAGTTTGGCAACAGCGCGCGAAACGTCGGTTCAACAAAAAGTATAATGAAGTGAAGTTACAAATACAAACATAACCACAATCTGATCTGTTTCATTACAGAACTGGCGTTTGATTTAATACCTGTAAAATCTGATTTAAATTTAGCGAAACTTTCAATTACAGTTATTTTAACAATAATATTTAATTACAATTCATTTAATTACATTATTAATAAAAATTCAATGGCATGAAGTTAGGTACATTCTTAAAAAAATCGCAAAAAGTTAAAATAATCGCAATTTTTGTTTTCGACAGGCGGCCATTTTTAATCGCAAAAAAAATGAAAAAATCGGATGAGTATGAACGAGGCTTTAGGGCCGATTTATTATTCACTTTTCTATAAAGTGCTCTGTAGCATTACTGATAAGATTGCCATGCATAAATGTTTATTCATCTGTCAATATTGACAACCTGTCATCAAATTAAATTTACAAGACAGATAAATTATATAGATCACTTTGGCCCGTCAGTAAAAAAATTACTAAAAAAACATAACCTTAGGCCGTTTTGTTTTACATGAATGTAACCACAAACAACAAGCAGTAGTACCACAATAGTTTTTTTTTTAGTAAGTCTATCTCTGTCTTTCTTACAGATATGTATATAGATATCTTTTTCTATAAAGTTGTACTAGCCGTATAAAAACATTATAAGCGTTCAATAATTACTTGACATATAAAATGGGATGAATACACCCAAATTTTATTTAAGTGACCTATAAGTTTATTGAACACGTAACTAATCAATAACTTACAGAACAGATGAATAAACCGGCCCTTAGTTATTTTTGACATTTAGGATTCTTGTTTGCTTTCTAGTTTTTTCTCCTGGTCTAACGTCCAGTTCTCTATTTATCTTTTAACTGGTTTGCATGGGCGTTTTTACTACTTTGGAGTATTTGGTCTTTAGCTTATTTGGCGATTTTGTTGTAGTCTGGATAAAATCCACATGCTCTCATGTATATTTTTTTAGGATGTAGTGAGGCTCTTAAGAATCACTAGCGCATGACAATACTTTTAGGTTTTCATCTCTGCGTTAGTCCTGTTAATTTGTTCTTATTTTTGTCACTAATGTGGTACTACTACTAGGTGGGCTGGTTTTGGCTTCGCGTCTTTAGTATCTACTTTTTCTTTGATATCGCTGTTTTTGATTTCATCACGTAGGTTATTATTCTTTCATTTTTGTTCTTTTTGTTAATCCGTTAGTTTTAGATGTTTCTGCACGGGTATTTGCTTTTACTTCTTCTATCAAGTTTTTGGCGCTTAATATTTGCGACCCAAGATAATTAAATTTCATTACTTGTTCTATGGATTCATTGCTTATTACCATTAGTTTGCACCGAATAGGATTCTTTGAAATTACCATTAACTTAGTTTTTTTGGTTGATATAACCAAGTTTTTTTGTCTGTTGCTGTCTTGAATCTAAACTGCAGTTAGTGCAGCGTTGTCTCATTCTGTAGCTTATCTTTTTTAATTTTTTCTATTATTTTGTTTATTATTGATATTGAGGAGGGCTGGGCTTAAGCTATTTCTATCTATCTTGAATGATTTTGATGTATTTGTTGTTAATTCCATGATGACGCAGGATAGCCTTATTCGTTTGAATGCTTGTTGAAGGTCTACCATGCATAGGAAGACAGATTTGTTTTAACTTTTTATGAACATACATTTTTATTTTTAACAGTTTTTTGACAATATTTTGGTATTTTTGTTATTTTATGAATAGAGTTTTGCTCTTTTAAACAATTCATGGCCGGATTTTGGTGTTTCCTAAGATATTTTTGTTTGTATTAATAGATTTTTGCACTTTTTAAATGTTTTGGCTGGATTTTGTTTTTTTCTTACACATGGTTTTTTATATTTTATGAGTGCATTTTCTTATTTTTGACATTTTATAAATTTATGACCGGATTTTGATCCTTTCTAACAATATTTGGATGTTTCAAGGCCAGATTTTGCTAATTTTAACATTTTATGAGTAGAATTTTACATTTTTTAACAGTTTTATGACCGGATTTTTATAAATTTTTACAATATTTTGATATACAAGATTGGATTTTAGTATTTTTGATATTTTATGAAACTTTTTTGCACTTTTTACAGTTTATTGCTTTGGTGCTTTCTAACAAAATTTAAATTTTATGACCGGTTTTTACTATTTTTGACGTTTTACAAATAAAATTTTAAACTTTTTAACAGTTTACAGCCAGATTTTGGTTTTTACCAACAATATTTTTTTAAATTTTTACAGTTTTTAGTAGCATTTTGATATTTTTGACTTTTTATGAATAGAGTTTTGTACTATAATAATTTCTGACCAGGCAAAAAAAAATACAACATTGGGTTTTTTTTCCAAAACTTTATCTAACGGGATTTATTTTTCTTTATTAAACGCGTTCCTCGCATTTTGCGTTACTAATGTGACGCATTTTTTGTATCTGTTTTCCTGTATAGTCTCGTGTACCCTTTGATCGCGTCAACTATGGAGCGCTCTTTTGTTCATTTAGTTTCGACGACAGTCTTTTATTTATTACTTGTCCGTACAGTTTGTTGGCCGAGTTTTAGAAGCACAGTGGTCTGTACTTTTTTTCTTTTGTTTTTTCCACGTTTCAGGAGCATATTAAAGGGTATCTTTAATACTTCAGTACAATGTTTTTTGATTGTCTTTATGACCTGCAACGGCATCTTTGCGAGTTTTATTTTATTTTTCTTGTTTTTGTTGTAATACCGGGTATTTCTTTTGGTCATGTTTTTGGCTGCTCAGGAAAAATCACTCGCTCTTTATTTGACTATCAAACTAGTGAGCGCATACTAGCTTTGCCGGTTGTGATTTAGTACTATGTTCCCTATAAGTTGCAAGATTTATTTGAAAAATTGTTACATGTTTTTATGATCAATAGTCATCTGGCTGATAATGCCACATAAAGCATAAATATACAGGGAGTTTATAAATGAATGGGATTATGTAATCACTTTAAATATGCCGCCTTTTTAAAATCGTTTACTATACTACATATGTTTTCATGTGTTTGCTTGACAGCTGTCAAAGTTGATCTGTCAAAACAAATAGTTTAGTGAACAATTTAAAAAAAGCGGCACATTTAAAGTGATTACATAATCCCATTCATTTATAAACTCCCTGTACCTTAAGTTACTACGGTAAATGCACTTATCGCGGCGGTCTTTTCTGGATCCAAGTCATAAGTGAACTCTATCTAGGTCGAAACCTCTTAAAGCTGCATCGTGTTTTATATGAAATAAGTCGTAAACCTCCGGAAATTAAAAAAATAATTGACTTCTTTCTTTTATTTTTGTATTTTAAATGTGTGGTCCAGTCATACATTTATGGATGACGTATGACTAATATGAACAGAATAAACTATTTATTAAAAAAAAAATTACACATTTATTGTTTTCGATATGATAATACACCGTTTATGCTAAAATTTATGGGAAAGCTGTTTAACATTTACTTTACTTGCTTTAGCCGTATTGATGCCACTGCTGGCTGCAGCCTCTTCTCGGCCCGTAATGCTGGCAACTTACATTACCGTTGCGTTTACATTTTTGAGTGTATTTGGAACCACTAGAGAGATTATGAATCTACTCCGGACCAGAGAAGGATCTTTGTCATAAAACGTGACAGTGAAAATTCGGGTTGGGGGGAGCTTATATAAGTTTTAACGATTTTTGTTGTGAGTTCAAACCCACGATTTTTGGTGCAGTGAGATGCTTAGACTAATGCCGCTTTCCTTATATTAACGTTAATGACCGTTAAGTATTAGACCATATACATTTATATGCGCTTTGTGCTATTTTCTTTTCGTTGCATATTGAGCTAACATAATAACGTTCTATACCCACAACTGACGTCACGTCATACACATTTTAGTGAATGAAGTGCGTAAAGACGTGTTTTCATACATGCGTTAAACAAAAAAAAGTTTCTTGGCTTTGCTGTGTTGGCAAGAGGCGTGTCTTGGTCTAAGGTGACAACATAATCACATAACTATTTTTATTAATTAAATATGTAGTATCATATCTTGTTTTCTTTTGCTGATGGATAAATGCAAAACTTGTTTTTATGGTAGGAATATAAATAGTTTCTGTTGTCAAATTTAATTTTTTTAATTTTTTTTAATTTTGTTAGTTTTTTAAGTTAGTAGCCCAAACAAGAATGTGCAAATGAAGAAATAAAATTATATTAGTGAATAATATTTGAAGATACATGTCCGTTTTGAAATAAACAAAAATATATAAAATAAAACAATCTTAACTGCATCAAATTTAATCAAACAGTACAAACATGCGAAGAGTACTGTCTACACTTGTTGCGAGTACGGCACTATAAAATGAGTTCTCATTATTTTATCCGTGGAAAATTAAAGCAAGCGTAAAACTCAAAATTAAAAATTAGCACAAACCTTGGAAGAATTTTATTATAATAAATTATTATTTATTTCAGTGCCAAATGGAATTTTCTCAATGTATGATCTTGGTCCAGACGTTGTGGTCCATTTCGATATGGGCAAATGTACCGAGGAACCCTGGTGGGAGTTCCAACCTCTCAATTACCTGGATCTAAGCTCAAACGTCCTTACAGCCATTCCACCCGAAATCAAAATGTTCGAGGACCTCACCGTACTAAACGTAAGTCAGCCATCATTAACCCGTATATAAACAATGAGATACATTAATTTGTAATTAACTTTAATCAATACTAGAAAATTGTTATTGTTTAAATTAAGGTGACTAGCCTCTAAAGCAGTGGTGCTCAACACTTATTATACGATGATGGTGAAGAGAATTTGAATATTTTTTATAAACTGTTGAGCCATTAATTCAAATGTATAAAGTGTGTTGTAGTTTACATACATGCTAGTTAATGTTGTTGATAACTTCTGCTCGAACGGTATATCGTCGATATTAAATATTATAATAACACAACTCATTAGAACTAATGTATTGGTTGAAGTAAAACAAAGGTGATAGGTTTAAGTGACTGATTGTACATGCGGGTTTATGTGCGGAACAATTTATCAATACTTATATACGGAAATAAATTCTCAATTGTTTTTATATTGAGCTAGAAACTTATCGAAACAATAAAAAAAATTGAATTAGATCATGATATAGAAATATAAAATTATATATTTATTAAATAAATATATATATAGGGTGTCCCACGATGTGAAAGTGTTAAATTATTATTGATTAAATTATAATATAATTACAATTTCAGAAAAGATCAAATTTATTTCTATTTTAGTTTAAATTCACTATAAAGATTGTTCAATATGACTTCCGTTGCTCTCAAGACACATTCTGTCTTTTCTTAAGAGGCAGATCTTTTTTGACCTTCCTCATATCATTGTTATTTCAAATTAGTTCTGCTGTCTTAATAATGCGTCTTTAAGATCTTAAACAGTCTGGTGGTGTTTGGTATACCAGATCTTTCTTATGTCCTTAAAAATAACAGGGGTGATGTTCTCCCAATTACACGTCCTTCAAACCGTAGATTCAAAAACTTACAAGTAACGCAAAGTGCGGAGGCACTCTATCGCCCTTAACCACTTACCATATCTGATAATCAGAGGGACATCATCTTACAATCTTCTCAAATGATCCTTTAGAAAACTTAAATAGCTGTCGACGGTTAAATGGTTCTCAAAAACGAATGAGCATGTTATCAATAATTTCACATGTTTTTTGTCACTGTAGTGTTAGTACTTTCTGGTGTTTATCACTAAATCGTAATCGTGGTTTACCATCCATGTTTTATCTAAACTTAAGTAATATTAACTTACCATCTTACTTTGAAGAATATTTTTCGACAATAGTTCCGAATTAAATTCTATCAAAATGAGTTCAAATATAATACATGTGTTTACTTCCTTTTCAAATTAAAATTAAATGGTGTAATTAAATTGTGTCAGTACAATAAAATATTATCCGATTGCGAAAGTGATTTTAAGATCAATTACATCATACATTCATAACATTCATACAGCGCAGAAAGATGAAATAATTGTCGTGTAATATGTATAAACTAATTAGAGTACTTCTGCAATGAATGACGTTCATTCAATTGGATTTCCTGTGAAAGTAATTATAACATGAGGATGACGATGATTAAAAATTTAACCATCCGAAAACGTGAAATCACGCTATAGATTATTTCCCCTTTCTAAAACTAATAATTGAATAATTAACTCAAAAATTAATTAAGAGTTTTGAAATATGATGTGCTTTGATTTGGTTATGCAACAGAAAATAAAATCATTGTATTAGATAACAATATCTAAACAAACTATTTGGGTCAATTGAAATATTAAAATGTGGATAAACTAATCCGGGAAATGATAACTCATTAATTATGACAGCTAGAATATTTCATTGAAAGTATGAAATAGACTGGTTATTATGTATAGAATATTATAGTTATCATTGATTGATTTTGTGATGGTAAAATAACTTCTTAAAGCCAGGAAATTTTGTGAGGTTTAGGAATAAAATTGCTTTATTTTTTATGTTACAATATAAACACATTTGTTAACTATTACAATTTAAATGATCTAGATTGTGGGTTTTTAAATATTTTATGTTTGCAATTGTAATATTTGAAAGTGCCGCTGGACTTGTTTTGGTAGTGGAAGTGCTTGTTGTAGGTTTCCACTTGTTTGACAGAACGCAAACGTATCTTTCTTCCGCAATTCAAGCGACAGGATCTTATTGTGTGGTTCTATAAAGGAAGTCTCAGTAATGGATCTTTATTTGAAAGTGCGAAAATCAATTTTGACTTGACAAGGTTGGAGGTCTAGGCATACACGTATAGACACGTTTGGTGCTTGTGACGTCAATTGTGGGTAAAAAAGCGCATATTGTAAAATACTTGAAATTAAATGAATCTTGTATAGGGCGTTGTTGAGTTATTTAATTAAGAAATTATTTGCTGTACATAAACATAAATATTGGATCACAAATAAGTAATAACTGATAATTGATATAGTTGAATTTTTGTGTCTATAATTGTTTTGTTAAGAAAAATTTAACTAATTGTAGCGCTAATGCCCACAGTTAGCGCGTGACGTCATTTGTGGGCATAGAACGTTGTTAAGTTGTATCATGCGACAAGCAAAAAATAGCACAAGGAACCTTTATAAGTGTATGGTCTAAGGGATAAAGTGACGGACAAGGGGATGTTTGTCTATATGTTGATGTGCAACAAAAGTTTTAGTGTTACTTTACAATCCAACTGGCGTGGATTCAGCTTGAGGAATGAATTTGGTGTGTTGCTTTAACTGGCGTATCCTATGGAAGTGAAAGGGAGGCGGCTGTCAATGACATGAGGGGCAATTAAGCAACCTCGGCGTTGTAAGTTTTTCGACCTCTTCATGTTGTCAATGGAATTTGGAGTGTTACGGTGGGGATATTGGCACAAGAAAAAACTGGACGAAAGGTTTCGGTGTTGATTCATTTTGATGTCTCTGCTGGGGACTTGGCTGGCTGTTTTGGATTTTTTTTGTTATCTAAGTAGAGAATCTTTTAAAGACTTAAAGTGTCGAATTTACTCTGAAATTGGATAAAAGACTGCAGGTTTTGCAGATATTTTGTTTGCTTTGTTTACAGGGGGACGAAATGCATAAAATTTTATTTGGATTGGAAAAAGTTGTTGGAATTTACTTACTTACTTACTTACTTACTTACTTACTTACTTACTTACTTACTTACTTACTTTTGTGCGTTTTGTCTTTGTTCTGCGAAACAGTCTTGTACGAGGATACGGCGATTTTGGGTTGCTGCTGCATATCCATCTGATATCTCAACAGGCTTTTGAAATAATTTGTTGGTGTGCGTTTGCTTTATTTTTGTGTGTATTGGCTGATGATGCTGATATTGCGACGTCTTATGAAAATCACGTGATTTATTAGCATCAATACTGGTCGTTGAATGATTGACTGTTTCGGGATGTCACGGTTGGCTTTTTGAAGCTGGTAACGGGAGCGGCAACAATTGTTTTAGCGTTGGTGTCTTTGCTAGGGCTATTTTTTGTTGTTTTCGTTTTTTATAGAGGGATGGCCACTCTGTGGATTTTTATACGGTCTGTGATCTGAATTGCACATTCGATGAATTTTTTTCTAATGTTACGCCACGTCCAGTCCGGCAAGCGTGCTTGCAACAATTTTTCTAGTTTTCTGATTTAACTTTTGGGCCGTGCTGACACAAAAAGTTGCGTACTATAGAGTTTGCACAAAAGTAATAAAATGAAACAGAAATCAATTTTTTTTGGGATTTCGGTGTTTGATGATGTGGTAGTCTTTTGGTAAATTTGCCTAGGCATAGGCCGCATACAATACCATAGTCAGATTTGGTGAGTCACTGTAGGGCCCGATTGTTGTGGTTAATACTCTTTGGGAAATACTTTCAGGTTTTACTGTCGCAATCATTGTCACATTTTGTTTCTGGTGATCTCTAGTTTGATAGGTGAAGTGTCTGGTGGTCACGTTCGATAATGTCATATCCGATTATTACTACTGTGTTGTCGATGGCTTTTTAAGGTTTGTTTTACTGTTTAGGCGGTTTTGGTGGTATTGCTGATTGCGGAACCAGTTCCAGTTGGAAGTTCTTTACTTGGATTTTTGGGGTTGATCGGCTTGGATTATTATCTTATCCAACAATGCCAGCAGACGTAATCAACTGCTTAGAGCTTATTCATTTGTTTTTTTTTTGCTTTGCACTAAGATTTAGTTGCCTGGGTGGTATACTACAACATTTTTTCGCTTAGGGTTGCGACATTGGTGGTTTGCGGCTTGGCGTGACCGGATTTTTTGGAGTTGGCGGTCTTTTGCTTCTGCGGTTATCGTCGTAGTGCATTGTAGTTTTCTACGCTCCAGGGACGGCAATGACAAGATTTTGCTTGGCGTCAATTTGGTGGCGGCGTTGATTTGGCGCTAGAGTTGAAATGCGGCGGTCAGTAATAGTTGAGATATTGCAGCGTCTTCTTCAACTTTGCGTGCTACTGGGCGTATGTGAGGTGAGCCAGTTATTTTATGGTGGTGTTCTGGAATTTCCGTGCACGTGTTTATTACCGGGATTATAAATCGTTTTTTTTTTTTTGGAGTGGTATCTAGTAATCCACTTCTACGGTTGGTTAGTGGGATGTGGTTGCAATGGTGTTGCTTGTTTTGCGTGCGTTAGGTTTTATTTGGGCGCAGGTCAAGCATCTTAAAGAAAACGAATTGCAGCTCTTACATTTAGCTTATTTAGTATTTTCTTCTAACAAGGAACATAAAAAACTTTAAAGGAGTTTTTTGGAATTAATCCTTATCTATACAGCCGAGCTGGTCTTAAACGCATGATTGTACAATTCTTTTTACATCAGCTCTATCGCTTAAAAGCCATAAAGCACCTATGCTTTACCACGATGACAAGGCTATTACGCAGGATAGTCCAAACAAACATCAACAACAATCCGGCAAAGTCTTCTGGTATCACTTGCTTGCTGCTTACTACGAGACAAATTTACTTATAGTTTTACAATCAATAACTAAGCGGCGCTTAGAAGTTATATTGCAGTTTTTTACGATGGTAGAACTGGTCAAAAATGAAGTCAAGGCCTAATACATCACCAAATTAACACACTTAAATATGTCGGACCCGCACTATACTACGTCGCCGCTAAGACCACTAAGAAGTTGTTTTAGCACAACAACTTTTCCGACAGAAAATACTGGAACTATGTAGATACCGACGTCAAAGATTAACCAAGTTACTAGGAGACAAGATATTAGGATCACGCCATTGGCCTCAAGGCAGATTTGCTCACTTTTAGTGAGTGCGTCTAAATTTGTTGTTAACAATAAAACTGATTAAACCAACAATGACGCAGAAAACATTTGTGACGAATCCGACAAGGACTTTTTTATGAAAAGAAACAAAGGATCTACATGTTTCTTACTACGTTTACCCGGGCACCTAATGCACTATCATTATCAATCAAATCAAGTTGTGTTGCCACCTAGAAGAAAAACAAGTAGACGTAAAGAAAAAAATTAAGTTTAATCTAGAACTACAATCACTAACAAAGCCATAACTCAATTAAAACTAATGAAACTCTCTATTGTTTTCTGTTAAACCTTTATTGCTAACTTTGATGGAATTAACAAACAGTGCTTGTGGTTATTCAATATACTGTCATTCTACAGAAATTGTGCAGACGTTAGAAAGCTATTGAGGAAATAAAAATAACCACTGAATATTTTAATTGAATCAAAAATCTACCACCGCAGAAGTAAAACAAACCCAGATTAAATAAGCTTTTGTCTATAAATCAACTTCTAGTACTACAGCTTTTTGAGATGCTACGAAACTAAATTATTTCAAAACATCATACACCAACAGCTACTAAGACGCCATTTTCGGAAAACAATGCTATAAACTAAAAAAAAATTTTTAGAAAATTGAAGATTTTAAGACACTTTACGAGCTCAAAACTTTCATGGTAGAGATTTTTTTTTTAAACTATATCTGCCAGATTGGAGTTAGCACTTGACAATCGACGACATTTGCATTTGTCGTTAGTTTAACGTCGGGTTTGAAATGCTACGGTTACTAATAGTTTGTTCTAGACATTGCAGCGTCCACTTTTCATTTTGTCAGGGCGTTGGAATTTCTTCTTCTTATAGTGCCGACCTTGCTGCGAGCGTAGGCATCCTTCTCGTTTGTGCTGTACGATAATAGTTTTACACTAACATGCTGGATCTACAGTTTATGGTGAAATCCGAACCACACCACTAGAGGGGTTTACTAGGCAAATTTTTTGCTGGTTTGCCTTTTGAAGGAGACTACCGCATCGAAATAGATTCCACAAATTAGATATTGCCGCTGCCTGGAATTAAACCCGGGCTGCCTGCACAACAGTTTTTGCACTAGACCATTGTGTTGCGATCGCCACAAATTTACGTCTTTTAAATTGAGGGTGCACGTGTTCATCATCGTGAGTATAAATCTGTTTTTTTTTCGGGGTGGTAGGTCCCACGGTTGACTAGTGGAATGCAGTTGCAGTGGTACTGCTTTTTAGCGTGTCTTTTTTATGCGAGCGCGTCGGATGCCAGGCCAATAATACTTTAAAAGATTACTTGTTTCTGTCAGGGTGGCCAGCGGTTTTATTGTTGTAGTATTGGCTTATGGGCACTTTGAAAAGTATTATTAGGTTTTGGCATTGAGCAGGTTGTTCTCACTGTAAATTAGGAAAGAAATCTTTGTTTTGGAGTAGAAAAGATTGTCTGGTTAATTTGGCATTTGCAATGGTAGAATTATGTAGCTTTGCAACCACCTTGTTGTCTCAATAATGGTTTATTCTCTAAGTATCATCGATATTTTTGGATGGTCTAAACTATTGCTAAGCATTCTAGTTGGTTGCGTCTTGTTCAGGCAAGTGCTTGCGTAGCTGATAATTTATAATAATAATAATAATACTTTATTAATCTAAGGATCATACAATGATATAAGACAAGTCAATTTACATATACAGGGTGTCCGGAAAATACGTGTACAACGTTTGACGACAGACTCCTGACGTCAAAATAGGTCGATCAAAGCCGACTTAGTTATATCCAAAATTGTCTCGTTTAGCCGGTAGAGGGCGTCAAAAATTTGTAAATATTAAAAAGAAATTACCTGTAACAATAATTTTTTAAGTGACCTTGTTGCTATGGCGTTTAATAATTTGACAATTATTGACAAATTGTCACTAGTCTATGAAATTTACTCAAGTATACGATCAACATTCTTGAATTACAAGTTTATTTTACCATTAAAAATGGAAAATTATACAAACTCTCAGAAAGTTGACATGCTCCTGGTATACGGGTTTTGTCAAGGAAATGGGCGTCAGAGTGTTAGGGTTTACATGGAGAGGTTTCCTAACCGTCGAATACCAAACCACCAAATATTTGCCAATATTGAGCGTTATCTTCGGGAAACGGGCAGTTTTGAGAAAAAGTCTGAAGGCAGGGGTCGTATGCGAACAACTCGAACTGTGGAAACAGAAGAGATGATTCTGGAAAGAGTTGAAGAAGAACCAAGTACCAGTACCCGTCTCTTAGAACGTGAGTTAAATGTTCCTAAAACGATTGTCAATGAGGTTTTAAGAGAACAGTTGTTACATCCTTACCACATACAAAAAGTACAGGAACTTTTACCGACTGATCCCCCCATGCGGCTTACATTTTGTCAATTTATTAGAAACAAAAGAATCCTTGTTCCAAATTTTTGTAGAAAAATTATGTTTACTGACGAGGCATGCTTTACAAGATCTGGGGTAACCAATCTGCACAACGAACATATTTATTCCGATGAAAATCCACATGCCATTAAAGTTGCACATCATCAGCATCAATTTAAAATTAATATTTGGGCAGGTATTATTGATCACTACCTTATTTTATTATTATATATTATTTTTTGCAAGACACATTACCAATTCTTCTGGAGAATTTGCCCCTTTTACTTCGGAGGGAAATGTGGTATATGCATGATGGTGCCCCGTCCCATTTTTCCGTTGCCGTTCGGCAATACTTACATCATCAATATCCCAACCGATGGATTGGAAGAGGCAATGATGCACCAGTAAAATGGCCACCACGTTCTCCTGAGTTAAATATGTGTGACTTCTTTTTGTGGGGCTCTATTAAAACAGAAGTTTACAAGACTCCGGTAAACACACGCGATAAATTATTGCAGCGGATTTTAAATGCAGGCAACCATTTTAATAATCCCGAGACATTAGATAGGGTCCAATATCATTTTTTAAAGAGTGTTAATAAGTGTATTCAGCAAGATGGCGCTCATTTTACACATTTGCTTAAGTAATGTTTTTGTTTTACTTAGTTTCTTACAATAGATACTTTCAACTTTGTTATACTTTTGTTTTTTTTTACGCCCTCTACCGGCTAAACGAGACAATTTTGGATATAACTAAGTCGGCTTAGATCGACCTATTTTGACGTCAGGAGTCTGTCGTCAAACGTTGTACACGTATTTTCCGGACACCCTGTATATTACATCAATAAACATAAAGATTTAAAAAAAAATTAAAATTTAAAACTTAAAACTTATATAATTACATTCATTGTTTACAAATCAAAAGAGTTATCATCAAAGTATTCTTCTATGTTGTAATAAGCTCTGTTTAATAATAATTCTTTTAACGTACGCTTAATTTTTTTTTTTTGTTCAGCTGTTTGATAGAGTTGGGCAATTTATTGTAGAGTTTGATCCCCATGTAGTAAGGACTTTTTTTCATATAGATGTAAGTTGTGCGCTGGTATATTTAATAGTGTGTGTCCATGTCTTGTGTTATATGGTAATCTGTTGTGTCTGACTGTTTTAAAATTTGACAAATTATTTTTAACATATAACAGTGTTTGAAAAATATATACACAATACACAGTCATTATTTTTTCGCTCTTAAATAATGGTCTGCAATGTTCGTCCCAAGCTTGATTTATAATTGTTTGAATTATTCGTTTTTGCAATTTAAAAATTCTTTCAACCTTACTACAATTACCCCAAGCAACTACACAATACGATGTAGCACTCAAAGTGTGCATAGTAGATTAACTTAAGAATATTCAAATCCACCACATTTTTTAGCTTTGTAGCAACATAACAGAGAGACCCTAGTCTTTTTGATAAATAGTCAATGTGCTCATTCCAGTTACTCCATTGGTCTATAATAACACCTAAAAATTTTGTATGGGTGACTTGTTTTATTGAATTATTATCACATCGTATTAAATTGGAATGGTCATAGTTTGAACTATTTGCGTTAAATCTTATAAACGTAGACTTTTTTGGGTTTACAACTAGATTATTTATTTTGTATCAAGAGTATAAATTTGATATTACCTCGTTTGATTTTGATACAGCATCATCTATTTGTTTTGCTGATACAAAAATAGTGGTATCGTCTGCAAATGTTACGCCTTTCTCTAGATGTACGTCATTTACATATATAATAAATAAAAGAGGACCTAACACGGAACCTTGAGGTATTACTCGTATCATTTCCAGTTTATCAGAGCTTACATTATCGATGTTCACATAGTGAGTTCTTTTTTCTAAATACGTTCTAATCCAATTCAATGCAGTACCTCTTATCCCGTATCTATATAATTTATTTAGTAATATTTGATGGTTAACAAGATCAAAAGCTTTGGTTAAGTCCAAAAATATACCAAAACATTTTTTTTTTTTCATCAAGATCACTATAAAGATATTCTAAATATTTTAAGATGGCATCTGAGGTTGATTTGCCTTTTCTACATCCATATTGCAAATTATTAAAAAGGTTGCACTGATCAAAAAAATGTGTTATTTTGGAAGCCACAATACTCTCTAACACTTTGGCAAAGGTGCTCAAAATTGATATAGGGCGATAATTTTCGATGTTATTTGCATCTCCTTTTTTAAACACGGGAACTATCTTTGCTAACTTAAGATGTTCTGGAAAGATATCTTGGTTTAACGATTCATTTATAATAGAGGTAAAAGGTTCTAGAAGTGGTGTTAATGTACTTTTGAGTAATTTACTGCTAATTCCATCCGACCCTGCGGAGTTCGTATTTTTAAGTTGCTTTACCGCATCACATACTTCTTGTTGTGTCACTGGATAAAAGAAAATTGACTTAGTATTGAGATCAATATTGTTTCCGTCAGTAGGTTCGCTATTTACCGATATGGTATCAGTTATAGTGTTAAAATAGTTGTTGAGATAGTTAGAAATATTTTCTGGACTTGTTTCAAGTCTTGATAGTTTAAGTATTAATACTTAAACTATCAAGACTTTTAGGTTTGTTAGACGCAACAACATCATTTATGATAGTCCAGGCGGTTTTATTCATATTATTAGACTCTTTTAATTGTCGGTTAAAATGATTTTTTTTGCCAAAATTAATACTTTTTTATATATAGATTTATAACGATTATAAAATAATTTATCCTCTTCGAGGCCAGATCTTCGTAATATGTGTAAATCTTTTAGTTTTCTTGCGGATAATTTTATTCTCATTGTGATCCATTGATTAGACTTGTTTATATAGGTTTTTTTCTTTAAAGGAAACGCTGCTTCTAACGACAAATGAATATTTTCAGAAAATATTTGACATTTTTCTGTAAGGTCGTTATTGTTTATTGCAGTACTCCAGTCGTAAGAACTAAGAAAACTTATAAATTTTGTAGTATTGCTGGCACTGCTAAAATTTCTATAATACTTTAGTGGTGTTTTAATTCGTTTTATAAGATTGAATTCTATTGACTGCATATTATGATCCCATGATAATCCGTGTTCTAAGACATTTCCTACAATATTTCCTGCGCTTCTACTAACGCAAATGTTATCTAGACAATTTTGAAGCCGCGTTGGTTTGTCTATCTTTGTTTCTATGTCATACGATAACAGTAAATCTATAAGTTCCGTTTTCCTCTTTGATTCTTTTAAGAAGTTAACGTTGAAATCACCACATATTATATAAATAGATTTTCTGGAATTAATTAATTTTAGAGATTGTTCTAATTTATTTATAAAAATATTAAAATCGCCATCTGGACTTCTATACAGAGTTAATTAATTATATTAGTTTCCTCAAAACTTAAATTAATTGCTGCGCATTCGTAATGTTTTTCAATCGAGAGATTACTGAATTCTTCTAACGACTTTGCTCTCAGATCGTTTCTTACTAATAAAGCAACTCCGCCATGTATATAAATATTTCTAGAAAACTGGGTTGATAAATAATATCCAGATATATTAATACTATTTATATTTGTATGGGTAAACCAATGTTTAGAAATGCAGAACACATCACTTTTATTAGTATCCAGAAATACTTCAAGTTCTTCTATTTTATTGGTTAAGCTGGACATGTTCTGGTGGCTAATTACGAGTTTTTGGCGATTATTAAAGGATTTTTTAAAAAACGGGGATTGCAGGTTTGGTATTTCTGTAGAATTTACAATATTTCTAGAATCGATGCTAACTACAGAAGGCGTAGTTTGTTTAGATATTAGTGTGTATACTCTATAGAAAATAGTTCTCAACTCTGCTTTATTTAATTCAATAAATATATTTTTGAAAGTACCGGTGATCACAAAATTTGAGTCAACGTATGTAATGTTTTCAGTTTTAAGCTCTTTGATAATGTCATGTATTTCCTGATTTAATTGATATGTAAATTTATTTAGCACTATACGATTAGTAAAATATGGATAACCAATAAATATTACATTTGTGTAAATGAATGCTTCTAGAGCTTTTTGTATAACAGTTTTGTTTATGGATTTGCCTTTTAATAGATTTGACTTTCCGGCAAATATCACAACGTAGTCATTTTTTCCAAAATGTTTTATATCGCCGTCTAAATTTGAAATAATATCTTCAAAATTTGCATTTGGTTTTAAGATACTTTTAATATAATTTTGTGAGGCTGGTAAGTAATCAGAGAGAAGCTCCCGGGCATCTCTTCCAGTGTCATCTGTTAGTATTAATATATTTCTCTTAGTCTTATTTTGTTTTAATATTATATCATTATTTTCCGCAGTCATTTTATATTGTGAAGAAAAATGTTCAGCAAATGTAGCTGTAGAACTTAAACTATTAGAGTTGGTATAATTTTTTTTCTCTTGATTTATTTCTGCCTGTGTACTAACATCTTTAGGGTCAGTATAGTTTGTTTGAGTGGATACATGACTTATTTCTTTTGTTTGTAGTTTTTTTTTAAAGTATCTTGCTGCAGTGGCCCGTCTTTCTGGTGTGCTACAGCATCTATTCCGGTGGAGCATGCGTTTGTTTATAATACGAAACCGAGGCCAAGTCTGTGCGATCAAGGAGCAAGAGTAATCCAATAGTTTCTTGACTTCTTCGAATGCGGTTTCAGTGTTTGAGTTTTTATGTTATTTAAAGTTTATGGGTTAAGGGAAGTTATTGAGCTGAGCTCTTTTTATTTTGTATACATGTGGATTAGAGACATATTATTATTATTGTTTAAAATTTTTTATTGCTCTGCTGATCGGTTATAGGGGCCGGGCTCAACTATTTGCAGTCTTAAGAAACAGCATAATTGTTTTTGTTTGTAGACGGCCGGTGGGTAATTGTGGACCAATTTTAGGTGGTTTGTGATTGATTGGTTACTGCCCGAGGTGACTTTGTGTTCAAGGTATTCGATCTTTCTCTGTCCAAAGTTATATTTTTCTGGACCTCAACGAAGCCTAAACTTTTAAAGTCGATTGAGCACTAACCGGAAATGTTGCATATGTCATCAAAATACATCAATGCGAACTCTTTGAGGTACAGTACTTTTACCATTAGTTTTTAAAAGGCGGTGTGGGTGTTTTAAAGCCCGAACGGCAACACTTGGGTTTTGTATCAAATACCCGATTTATAGTTGGTTTAACACTTTTGTGGCACCAAGTCTGGTGTATGCGTGGTAGAGGCGCGTTAATACAAAATTGTGAATTTTTGTTTGTTACATTCTTGCTTGCGGTATAGGCATACGGTTGTTGCGCACAGGAGTTGAACTTGCTTGCTAATTTTCTGTTTGGGAAAGTCTACCGAGTTTGGGTATGCGTGTTGAGGGACAGCCACTTTAGGACCAAAGGGTCGGTCTGCCGCTTGCTGGTCCCAGTAAGCAAGGGCGTCCGAAGTGCACCACGGGTTGCGTAAAGTCTAAGGTTGCGTTGTGTTTCTGTAACTATGGTTGTCCGTGGGTTACGTCGTCTCCAAGGCGCGACTAACGGAATTACTGCTTCAGTCCGCACACACTTTGATGGTCACTTTCTCGTTGATCTTCAAGTGATGTTGGGAGTTGCTTGATAAACTACTTGCTTTGTCAGTCGAGTTTTTGTTACATCTACTTTGAAGTTTTGTTGTTATGAGGGCTTTTGGTGCTGTCTTGCAGCTTAGTTGTTGATTGGGCTAGCTATGCTATGTGTTTGGAGGCCGGTCGTTACAGTGCTCGCCTGGCTTGAGCCTTCCTTTCATAAGCCCTGCTTTGTATTATGACTTGTTCTAGTTTGGCGTTGATTGTAATGGTTTCTTCTACGAGGTGATCCAGGTCGTGGAACTTTTTGCGGGCTAATAAAGGCGATTGATTGTCCATGGTTCGCTTGCTTATTTCAGGGGCGACCCGCCGGTATTAGGCGATTTTTCCGTAAAAAGGTGCTACTGGTGTTTTGTCCACTTGTTTGCTTGTCGTGAGTTACATTGTTAATGTTGATAATGATGATGGGGTTGGCGAATTGAGGTAAGAGAACCTTCTTTGTTTTAACGTAGTCACGGGTTAAGTTTTCAAAGTTTTTTTTTTTAGTTTTCCATGTTTTAATAAAAAAATTGTTCAAGATTACTCCAACTTAAATCTGCGATATTTTAAAAGCTTCACGGTCAATTGATACTACATGAAAGAAAGAAAATATATTTCACTAGAGGAGTAAAACTGTAAAATTGTACATTAGACAAGATTACAATGTTGGGTTTAGAACTCCAACATTTGGTACCTCCATTGCAATATCATTTTATAGAAATCTATTAATTTCAGTCATTATTTGGTCAGAAAATCAAAGATTTGGCACTTCCTCAGAAAAACTTTTGGTTTCAGATATTGCCTACCTTTTTGAAGTTTCTATGTCATACTTGTATTTTGATCAAAATATTTGCTCTATTATATAAAAGAAAGAACTATTTTCAAATAATTAGTTCTAAATTTTTATTAAATATTCTAACTATTTTGGAAAAAAAAATTAACGTTATTTAATGATTTATCAGGGATGTAGTATCAAAAACTATCGACAATAATGGAAAAAGGATTTTAAATTCTTCTTGAAAATTACAATGGTTCGAATGATCGCGGATAAACATTAATTATTATTGAAAATAGTCGAAAACTAACCTGGCAATAATAAATTTAAAAAAAAAACAATATTTGAGATATCACTTTTGTATTAGTAATCTTGAATGGTTTCTAAATATGTATATTATTATTAGAATATTTTATAATTATAGACATATGTGATATTTGTACACTATACATGTTATTATTTACGAAATTTGAATTTCTTTTATGTGATAATGAATGAATATTTATTAGACAATAAAATAATAATAAATATATTGCCAAGACAATAGAAATGATTTGATATTTACAGATATATAACAAATTAGTGTCATGTATAAAATTTTAAATACCAAATATATTTGTTCTCAATGACGTAATTACAATAGTTTCTCTATTTTGCCATTACTATTCAACAAAAATCACCTTAGGGGGCATTAAAAAATTTCGCACATAAAATAATTACCTAGAAAAACTGTGCCACATCTAACAACGCTCATTCTTTTTAACGGTTTAATTTAATGATGATTTCACGTCTGTAAAAATATCTCAATGAAAGTTTGCACATATTCACGTCATTACATCAGTCAGCGAAAATAACAAAAAAATTTGTTGTAGCTACAAGATAACAATTTAACAACGCTTCCGAGCGAAATCGGAGCGCTAACTAAGTTAACAAAATTAAACCTATCCCGGAACAAAGTTAACACTCTCCCGGAGGAATTAAGTAGATTAACCGAGCTGCAGAGTCTTAACCTATCCAATAACGACCTACAAATGTTGCGGGAGGATTTTGTCGATCTCGTCATGCTACAACAATTGGTAAACAATACCAATCGATTAATATAACAATGGTATTAAATTAATTTTAATTGCAGGATCTTTCCCATAACCAATTAACACAATTGCCAACAGGTATCGGCTATTTGGTGCGGTTAACCGAATTTAATCTAACACACAATCAACTCACCGAATTGCCTCCAGATATTGTTAATATGAGAGGTAAATATAACTGTGTTTAATTGTAGTTAGATACTTTTTTTGGGTTATTTTTTATTTCAGGTGTGATTTTGCTCCAAATATGGTGTTATATTTATATCCGTAATAATTTATGTAAATTGGATAAAATCGCCTTGTTTTATATTATAAGGTGATTGTAGTTGTTTAATCAAGGCAATGTTTAAATGTCACAAAGGTTAAGTTATTTTTATTCATAATTAGAGTGATCATGTTTTTATAAAGTTTTTGTCGGTATATTTTTATTTAATACTCGGGTAATTAAATTTTAATGTTATTTTTTAGCGTTACATTTGCATATTTAAATTACTTTTTCTCACAGTGTGAGTATTGTGGATAAAGCAATGTATTAAATCAGTAAATGTAATCATATTGATGTCATTCTATTCATACATACATGCGACGAGATTTTAATGCGGAAATAGTTTTGTTGTTACGTTTATTGACGTCTAACGTAGGGTTAGTAAACACTATATTGTTCCGCACGTTGAGCGCCATCATACTATAATAATATTCATTCAATTCAATGTTAAATTATTTTTGAATATATTAAAGTAAATATGTTAAACACTACATTAAATTATTGAATTAGGTACAGAGTTTGTCACGTTTTTTTTTTTACAATTTTAAACCATCGTATGCGAATGACTTTATAACTATTTAATATTTAAAATGGACTTCGTACTATACGATTGTTAGCGGACAAATCCGTTTGACAAAATTTAAAAAAAAAAAATTATTTTGAGATGCACCATACGCTTATTATTTATATTCAAAATAATATCTAACGAGTAGTTTAAAAACTTGACTGATTTTGTCAGGTATAGGTTTGAATTGATTTTGTCATAATTTTTAGAACTTTTATGATTAAGGGCGCGGTTTAGAAGTTTCTTAAAACTAGAAGTTTAAAACCTTTCCAAAATCGGGTTTTTGCAACATTTAGAGAATGAAATGTGCAGTCAAATGAAATATATGACAATCTAAAACCTTTAATTGTTTATTAAATTTTGAAATTAAATTGTAATTTTTGTCGAAATATTTGCTTAAACTTTAAGAGTCAATCTTCATAAACTTGTGTTGCTTACAGACAATCTGTTCTGCAGTGCTAAGTGTCTGCTTTCAGATCTTAGAAGATCGCTATAGTGTCTTTATTCAGGAGACAGAGGAATTTTAATTTTTTTTGTTAAAAAGAGCAGAGGTGGTGCCACAATTACTGGATTGCACTATGAACAAAATGATCTTTGCAACAGTTTTTTTTCATATTTTGGCTCTGCATCGAATAAAACGTTTCTCGCCGGTTATAGCAAAAAAAATATTTGCATGGCAGTCAAAATAACTAACAAATCTATATTTTTCTAACAACGAAAACACGTAAACGACAAAGACATATTGATATGATGGCTATAATAACATCTGTAACTTCTACTAAATGCTTAGCGCGTCTACCCACTTAATTAATGCTTCTAGAAGTTTGCATTTCTGAATGCATTGATCTTTCTGCTTAACTGATAATGATCATGATGAGGAATATTAATAATGCACATACTGTACCAGCCATATTAGCGCTGCATAGATTGGTGACGAACTTGTACCACGTCTATGTTTGGATTTATTTTTCTAGTTTATTAGAAGATGCGTTGGAGATAGATCTTTTTAAAATCAGCTTTGTCCGCTTGAGTCAAGCGGAGAAGTAGTTGATTTTTAACTGAGCATAAGATTTGCAAGCGCTGGGTGCGTTTTGGGGAAGACTTTGAGCTAGTCTTTGAGAAGTTTGAGGTTTGGGCCTTTGATAAAATTATCTTTGCTTTTAGCTTCAGATAAGCTGGGCAGTTTTTATAGTTTGTGGTGTGTTTTCTTTAGCTCGCGGCGCATGCTGCTCCATGCACTAACTCTTTTGTGGTTTTTTATGTGAAGCTGTGATAAGTTTTGGCGTATTTTACGCAAACGTAGGTCTTGCATCTTGGCAACGGTGGCATTGTACAATGTTAGCTGATTTGTGTTTGTATTCATTAGTGAGTCACACAACTTGGTCAGAAACATAATCTTTTGGCTTTTTGCGTCTTTTATCTCTTTTTTTCTAAAGCGGTTAACTTTACCTGTACTGCACCAGCTTGATGTAGTCGGGTACGTTTTTTACGACATATTTGAAGGTCTTTTTAGACTCTAATTGAAATGTGTAGTGATGAATGTTATTGCTTTTGCAATAGGCATTTGCCCTATAAAAATCCGAATGAAGGGGGATGCATTCGAATTCAATTGACCACGTACGGCGCCGCTTGATGGTTACGTTCATATTCTTGAATGTTGCTTCAACGGTGAGCGGGCTTCTTGTGGCAGAATTTTCTGTGGATGTTTGTAGATGAGCTTTAAGGTTTGGCCGAGCTTTTTGGCCTTGGTGGCTGATGGCTTTGGTAGTGCTGAAGACACATGTGGTGGGGTAGCTGATGGCCTGTTAGGCAAGTTAGTAGAAGAGGACTCACTCAATTCTTTCTTCTGCTTTTTTGTCTTCTTTTTTGTCTTTTAAATTGGGTTTTTGGCAGGTTTTTTGAGGAAGGTCTGGACTCGTACGACGACCTGTTGAGCTTGCTTGAGATTGCAACTGCGGGAGAATAAGATGGGGTTTTTGGAGTTTTTTTGAAAGACGTTATGGTCGGAACTTTTGTTAATGTGGTGGCTGGATGGGCAGCATTGAGTTTGCGGTTTGTGGGCGGCTGCGGGGGTAGTTTTGCTCTTCTTGATCTTGTTGGAGATTTCCTGCGGTAATAATTTTAGTTATCTTTTGAGATCGTTTTAGTTGGGTGTGGCTGTTTTGATCTTTCTCGGTGTGGACTGGCTTCTTACTGTGTAATTTTGTAATTATCTTGGAAATTAAATTTTTTTTGTTGGTATTGTTTGTCATGAATTGTTCATGAAATTATTTGTTTATTGAAAGTTACATCAGTTGATACATGTGTTGTGGAGCGTCAATATCTTTCAGCGCTTTTAGTATTTTGTTCAGCTGCGATTATTGGATAATTGTCACAGACTATAACTGTGTCGTGAGAGCCATGGTGTTTTTGGACATTGCGCGTAGTCAAATTCTTTGTACGAATATTGCTATAACATACCACTAGATTGCATCAAAAAGCCGCCAACCAGTAGATGCAAGCTGTCATCCAGCTGTTGAGGATGATCTACTGGCGAAAATGTCTTGGAATATTAGTTGATTTGACATTGCTTTTAGCTGTTTTTAAGAAATGCACTGTATCTTTATGCGTGAGTTTTAGCGAATTAAAATTATTGTCTACAATATTTGCGTTAGTCGCAGCATTTATTTTCTGTTTCATGTGGCAATTTAATGTTTTATTGTCAAAATGTCAATTTGATGAAGAACAAACTGTCGACTTGAGAAAACGAATTATGTTGCAATAGCTATTCTGCAATTGCTCATTTTGATCACCGCATATGCTGTTTTGATGTGCACATTTGGATGGCACTAAAATTTTCTATTTTATTACAAATATCTGTCAGGTCCGTGATCACCAATGCTCTTTTTTTATTGTGCACATTAAGATTTGTTTGATAGTCATATCTGACTAAATGCCTGACTAAAATTTGTTTGAGTGTTTTTTTTTTGTAAAGAGCTCGAATTTAGCAATATTTATTTCTTTTTACCGCGAACATATCCTGCAAGTACAAATGGCCTGAATTACCATAGAGAAAGTGGTTGTAGATGCGAACGTTTTGGAGCATTTTTTGCTACCGATTTATACCACTCATTATCTATTGACATTAGCTAATTGGCGGACAATTGGTAAAACATAGGGTGACTTCTTCTTCTTCTCAGCTATCATTTAACCACTTCTCCAAAAATTTGTACGTCTTCTTATTTGCTGCAGTTTGAATCCATATTTTTCCTTCGATATTTTTTTTTTTTTTTTTTTTTTTTTTTTTTTTTTTTGACGTTTAATATGTCACAAAATTTACTGTAAATTATTGCGTTGCATTTCTACTATAAATAAGTATATTTAATGCTATTAAGAACAAAAAGTAATTAAACATCAACTCCTGATACACATCAAATGGAAGAGTGTTAAAAAATGAAGTTTAAACAGAACTCAAATAATATAACCAAAAATAATTTGAAGCACTATTATTTCATGGTAGGATATGTGATATTGAAACTAATGGTTTATGGGGAAGAACAGAGGAAGACCGAGTCCAACTGATCATATACCTTATTGTTAATTTATCTGTACGACAATAAAAATTGCTTATTATTATTATTATTATTATATTTTGGATATCATCTTGCCATCTTCTGTGGGGTCTGGCAGCACTTTGTTTGGTCTTTCTCGGACGCCAAGTTGTGATTCTCATTGTCCGGATCCTGTCTTGCTATGTGGCCAGCCCATTGCTACTTAAGCTGCGCCACCCTAATAAGTACCTTTGTCACACCGGTTCTTTTTTGGATTTGTTTATTCCGCACCTCTCCATTGCTCTTTGTGTGGTTTGCAGTCTCCTAGATGGGTCATGGACATTGTCTCGAGGCCGTAAGTGAGCACTGGCATCACGCAGGATTTGAATACCTTTTTTTTGAGGTTTATAGGGAACTTCTTGGGTTTGAGGATATGGTTTAATTTTTCCGAAAGACCAAGAAAGACCTATTCTTCTTGAGATATCAGAAATTTGATTTTTTTTACCGAGTTGAGTTTTATGGTCAAGATACATGTATGTAGATACTTGTTCAATGGATTGATTATTAATTGTTACATGGATATTTCCTGGACTCATGACTTTGGTTTTTGACAGGTTTATTTCAAGATTTTTACTGACTCTTCATGGAATTCCTGAAGCATGCTCTTAAGTTCTTCTGCAGTACTGCCGATGACAACAACATAGTCTGCAAATCGCAAATGATTGAGGCGTACTCTGGCAATATTTATTTTTTTATGTCAGCTTAAGGTATTGAAAACATCCTTCAAGACTAATGTAAAAAGTTTTGGAGAAATTGTATCTCTTTGTCGCACTCCTCTTTTAATTGGGATATTATCAGTTTTTGAGTCTTTGTCAGTTTTAACTTGGATGGTTGCGTTTTTGTAGATCTGTTTGATAAGGTTTGAGTATTTTGAGTGGATTCTCGCATTGTCTAGGGACCTTAGTATTGCTCACGTTTCGACGGAGTTGAAAGCTTTCTAATCCACAAAGGAATCCCGCTTGTTCACATGGTTGGTATAAGTTCATTTTGTGAGTTAATTGGTTTGTTACAATCTGTGTTAGTAGCTTGTATAAATGTGACAGCAAGCTTATAGGACGGTAATTCTCAATGTTGTTTCTGGCTGGTTTTGGTATTTTGCCTATTGTTTGGGATTCTTCTTCCCATCATACATTTGTTTGGTAGAATTTGTACGCTTTTCAGAACGGCTTTACCTCTCATTTTGATCATTTCGCAGGTAATTTGATCTTTGCCTGGATTTTTTTCTGTTTTTTATCTGGTTTAATGTTGCTAATAGTTTGTCTGTGTCTATTTCGGGAATTTCTTTCGATTTCACCTTTTGAATTTTTGATCATTGGTATCGATTACCCTAGGTTATAGAGCTATATAGATTTTTATAGAAGTTGAACAGCATCTGTGATCTCTTCCCGGTTACTAACTATGATGCCATCTTTGTTTCTAATTTTGGTCATTTTTGATATTCTATTTGATAGTTTGGATCTGAGAACCTCTATGCTTTTGTTATCTTTGATTGTATTTCTTATCAGTTTTGTTTTATATTCTTTTAGGTCTTTTTGGATATTCTTGGTCTTTATTAATTTCCTTATAGCCTTTTGCTTCCCGATCTATTTGTCTTCTTATTTCTATTAGGTTTCTTGTGTATGTGCTAATTTTCTTTGAGCTTTTTTTGTGTTTTGAGCATATTTTCTTTGTTGCAATTTGAATGCTCTTTGCGATGTGCTCGGACAGTTTGTCTATTCCGAATTGTAGGAGTATTTTTGGTTTGCCTAGTTTAGTGTTTAGAGTATGTTGGAATGCGTTTTTGTTTCCGCTCAGCACCTAAATTGTTGGGTATTTTTGTTGGTATATTAGTTTATTTCTTTCAAGTTTTGTGTTTATTTGTAAGGTTGCTTGGACTAAACGATGGTCGCTATTAGTATTGAATTGGTTTAGAACGGTAACATTCTGGCATATATCCTTTCTGTTTCTTATGATGTAGTCGATTTTGTTTTTCAAGGTACCGTTTGGACTTTTTTAGGTCCATCTTCGTTGCGGAGGTTTTTGAAAGAAGGAGTTCATACAGAAAAGGTTTTCATTTCTACAGTAATTGGTTAGCATTTCTCCCTTATTTTTCTTATGACCAAGACCAAATTTACCAACGTTTGGGATATCCTCGTCTGCCCAGTTTTTGAATTACAGTCTCCAAAAATTGTAACGAACTTGGCGCTTTTGTTGTTTTTGGCAGTGGTTATACCTTCGTATAGCTGTTCCGCTTCTTTATCCCTGGATGCACTGGTAGGGGCGGTACACCTGGATTACTTGTAGGCTGTTCCTGTTGTTAGTTTGTATCATGATGTATATGACTCGATTTGATATAGATTTTGTTTTAGTAACTCGACTCTTCAGACACTTGTTAATCATCAGAGCAACTCCTCCTATGTGATAGTTGGTTTCTGTGTTGCATTGGTAAAGTAGGTGTCCTGACTTTAGAGATGTTGTTAGTTCTCCTTTTAATCTAGTTTTGCTTATGCCTACTACGTCTTATTTTATAAATTGAAGTTGTTGCTCTTGTCTTTTCATATGTTTTTCGAGTTTTAGCGTTTGGATTTTGTAGGTTGCAATGAAGAGTTTTTCTTTTCTTTCCGGTGTTGGTCGTTGCCTATATTTCCTTGTCGAATTTGTGCCTTCCCCAGAATACTCGAGGCGGCCTGATATACAAGTGCAAGATTCTGAGCTAGTAGCTCTACTTGCCTGGGGTATTAATGTTTGGGAATTTGACTTTTTCATGTTCATGTTTGGAGGTTGGAGGGTTAACGGCATTTAAACGTCACTTTTGCGAGGCGGGTTGGCGAGTTTGGTTACAGCCGCCTATTCTGGGCACAGACGCTGTTGACAGTCGCCCAATCTGGTTTGCTTGCAGCCGCTCGATTTGAGACAGACGCTGCGCTGCTGTGCTAGTTTTGGTCAGCCCCGGGTATTTTATTTTCACGGTATCACCTATATCTAGGAGGCTTACCGTCTTGTAGGCAATCCTAAGTGTGTCTGAGTGCTTTCCAATCTTGATTTCTTGCAGCACTGATGCATGTTGCTCAAGCTGGGGCAACGTAGAGTAGCTTGGATGTAGCCACTAATGCTGTCGTTTTCTGGACCATTATTTTTTTGCATGGGTACTGAATAGTTTATTGACTTCTTGGGTAGCAAATAGATTTTTGTATTGGAACTTCTTTTTTTTTTTAATAGAACAAGTTGTTCTTTGGGTGCACAGCCATGTTACTGCAGTTTTATGCAACGTTAGCTGTTATTTCTGGTTTATTTTCTAATCCGCTATTTGTGTTGTTCTAGCTCTTGCGTTTTTAACATTATAGCAGTCGTTGTGAAACGCTACGGTTTGTATTTTGTTTGGTAGTTTGAGTCAAAGGACACCGTCGTAGACAACATTCCACAAGAGCGGTCCAAGAATTGAACCTTGCGTGCCGCTGAAAACGTGTTAAAAAATGCTAATTTTTCTTCTTTTTTGGACTATACCCCTTCTGTCTTTTGGGTAGCTGACAAGCATTTGTTAAAGGTATTTAGAGGTTAAAAGCATAGAGTGTAAGTAGATGTAGCTATCTACTGTCACTATGACTGAAAGATTTTTTTTCTGGTGGGATTCGAGTTTGCAGTCCGTTATTTCTTTGACCAGTCTGGCAGACTTTTATTGCGTTGCGAATACATAACTGTGCAGGCACAGGCTTAAGACTGGTAAATTTCTCGGGGACTGCTTTATTTCCTATGTTGAGGATTACGTCAGGCCCTGCTGTTTTTCTATTTGAAAGTTTTATAACTGCCGCTATCTTCTTTGGGTAACAACAGTTGAACAAGCACAGACCATAATGCACCATGCATAACTTTGTCATGGATTTTGGATCCTGGTGGTGTATGGTAGCGGTAGTTATTGTAACTTTTAGTAGTGCTTTGTTGGCTTGTTTCTTCATTTATCTGGACTATTTATTAGCATTGAAGAGATGGTTTCTAAGTTAAAAGAGGTGGTTGGTGTACGCTGGAGGTCATTTAGGTGAAGTTTGTTGTAAATGGTTTTTTACTCAATAGCACCAGTTGCCCATGAATGAAAGGTGGGAGTTTGCAACATTTTTTTTTCTGTAAGTAGTTTGCCGATGTCGTGTTTTTTTGTAAATGTTGGTTGGTTGTTATCTAGCAAGTTTCCGATCAGTGTATTTCTGGTTCTGGGTGGCTTGTACATGCGGACATTGGTACGGCTTTAATCTAGCCTGTCTCGATTTTTCAGATTATCAGAAATTTCTTATGTGAGCTCTTAACGTCAGTTTGGCTAGTATTAGGCTCTGAGGACATCATTGTGCGATTTGTCTTATCCAGAATGTTTCCAGTTTTTGCGTTGTGTTGGTTCTAAGACTTTCAATCTTGTGGGTAGCAGAGTCTTTCTTGCTTGTTTTTGATAACTCAAATCTATGTTGGGGGAACGTCTGGATTATTCAGATTCTTTTTTGTGATGAATGACTTTCCGTGTTTGGTGTCATTCTAGTTAGCACCTACATCATTGCTTCTTTTTTCAGGAAGGTTAATTTTTTAAATCTAATGTAGAAGATGTGACCTGACCAGTTGTCTGTTTGTTGCAGTTTTTAGGTGGTAATAATTTATTTATTTTCTTGAATAATAGATTGAGTAATAGAATTTTCTGGAATGTGTTTGTGGTAAAGGTAAATCTTTGCAGGAGTAAGAATCATCTTGTCAGTTTGGCATTCTTAACTAGTGCCATATTATCAGCCTTCAGAGGAAATGGTTTATCTTTCAAATACGCTCAAAATTTTTATTTATTCTAATTTGTTAAAGTGGCATTTTTCTGTCTTCCTCTTAATAGAGCACTGCTCTGATGGAGATATTTATGCGTTAATTTAGAAGATTAGCAAACAAAATTTTAATTTTTTTGAACCTTTGAGTGTTGCTATTGGTTTAAATGAAAGTTTTTTATTTGTGGCTGCAAAATCTATAAGTGAGCTGATAATTTCAGAGAACTTTGTGAAATACTTTTGCAGAACCCTAACAAATGGCAGAGCTGCATTTTGTTGTGTACTTGAGAGAGAGTACAGCGATACAGCTGGTGGTAAATTGGTTGAATTTGATTCTACATAAACATTGTTAACCTGGCTTGAAGCAGATTCTCTGAGAAGAATTGTCAAGTCTTCAACTATTTAATACGTTTTATTAAATTTGATTGGCTTTGTGCTTTTAATCTTACGTCTATTAAAAAGATGTTTCATGAATTGTAATTTAATGTAATTGTCTCTTTGACTTGTGATATGCTAGGTATACTGATGGAGGGTGCATACCCTGAAAAACATCATTTATTAAATTATCATATATTAATCTTTACATGCGATTATTATTTAAATGATTTTACTTTATGTCTAAATTTAAATGTCTTTTTGTGCATATACCGTTACGGCCCTGTGTGGTATTTATGCATTCTATTTTTTTAATTTAAATATCTGTTGTACCAGTACGAGCTGGGGAATAGTACAGCTTTCAGTTTTTTTTTTGTTCTATATAAACATACATGAAACAATATCACGTTTACATCTGATGGATTCCCATATATTCATGCCTTTACATATTCGAGCGTGCATTTGAATGGGTGTCCATAATCCGTACGTCCGGAGGGATATTAGCGCCGAACAATTTATGGGTCACTGATTGTTAATGTATGAATTATTACATTCGGTCTGCACTAAGAACGAATATAGTCTTTAAATAGTTTAGAAACTGCGTCTTTCATAATTTTCATCTATTTTTTAGATTTTTTTAATTAACTCGTTTACTAATTACATAAGAATATTAATTGCGTGCACCGGCACATAGTGGCCTTAATTAGTCAAAATTTAAAATGTTGCTTATTTTTCTCATTGGTTTACAGTTGCACACATATATTTAGTTTTATTCTTAACTTTGTTATTCATAGTAATTGATTACTTTATGCAGTGCATCCTGTGCATCTAATGATTCTAATGGTTGTTTAATTTATCCCTTGCTCCGCATCAAACACAATGTATTAATACTTTTAAATGCATCCAACATCTTTAATCTAAAGTGATTCTATTTTTAAACCCAATATATCTCAATAAATCCTATCCCATTTCTAAATGTTTCGATTTCAATAAATGAACGCAATAAATCATTCCGTTAAATCACAAATCTGACACCACAATGCAATTTCCTTATTGTCCCTTCACATTGTGATTTTGTAGGCGTAGGCACGTTTATAAATGAGCTCAAATCATCGATTTAACAAAATAATTGCCGTTCCGCCAGCCAGAACCATGACCTCACCAGTACTAAACAAAATTAACTTAAACTGTCTGAAATTACAGCGTTATTGAAGCTGGACGTAACCCATAACAATTTAAAGAGTCTGCCCAGCTTAGGGGAGATGAGGAAACTGCAGACTCTCTACGCACAGCATAACGACATCGAGGATCTTCCTAATTTCGAAGGCTGCGAGAATCTGCAGGAACTACATTTCGGAAATAATTTTATCAAGGTTTGTCTATTTCAATTGATTTTTTTTATGGTGTGGTAATAATGTTTAAATATGTAATGGGGAGGATATTCTAATGAGTAGGAATCAATATTTTAGTTATTAATTGGAAACCGCTTGTATACAATATTTAAGAGCTACGTGTTTATTATTGGATTTGTGTGCTGTGCAAAAGATAGGAGAATATTGATTGAAATCTTAATTCGGTAAATGTTTTATGAGATTATTATTATTCAGAGAATATAAATTGAATTTTAATATGAAGTTTGATGTTCTTAATTGCTTCATTATTCAGTTAAGAGGGTCGGTTTGACACGGTTATAATTATACATGGATGAAGTGTTTTAGCTTGAATGCGCTTGTCAGTTTAAGGATTTTATATAAATTAACAATCAAAACATTACTTATTTTATTAATGTTTACAATAAATATTTAAATCTTGTTATACATTTTTAAAATTATAAAATCCGCCGTTAAAAGCTTAGAAACTAAAATCAACATTTATGTTTGAATATCCAAATCGTGCCTGAGCTTATATTTGAAAATCTTGCATTAAATTGAAAAAAAAAAGATAATATAAATTAAATATCGACTCATAAAGTAATTCAAACATTGCAGTTTTGGTTTTATATAATATATCTAGATATTTTATTATGTTTTTATTGTAGAAGACTATAGTTACATAACAAAATGATTCTATACGGAAATTGAACGTTGAAATATATGTAATATTCTGACTTACAACTAAAGTTACAAATTGTAATTGTATATTGGTAGCTGTCCTGAAGTTTTGAAATACGTACAATTCTATTTTTTATTAAATAAAACCGATTTTAAAATAAAATGTTTGATCATCGACTAGGTTGTCTTATGCCAACCAAGACACATCTAATGCTTAGACTTTTAAGTTGTCTTAAGCAGTTCTAAGCCTTTCTACACGTACTTAAGTTTTCTTTAATTACTTTAGAGATGTTTATCTTATTGTTCTGTTCCTATTGGAGATTGGAAATTATCTATTGAAACTCTATTTGCTGCTTTCCTAAATAGTTTTGTTGTACTGAAGTCGAGCCAGTCACGCAGTCATTATGCAGCCACGAAGTTTTGCGCTTGCTGATACTACGCTTTTCTTGAATTTTTCCATGATGATTTGAGTTTTTTGGCTTTGATAATAAGTAGTAGTTTACATTTCTTGTTCATTCTTAGCATCGTAATGTTTGTTACCTTATTTATTCAGATTTTTTTTTGGAATCAGCACATCTCAAAAGCCTGAACTTTGTTGGTTTTCCTCTCTCTCAGAGCCTTGTTAGTTTTCTACCAGGGTACATCACGGAAGGTGAGGTTGCTATTTGTGCTGGCTATATATATATATATATATATATATATATATATATATATATATTGATGGCTATCACTTTTTACACTTTATACTTATAGTTAAACCTTGGAATTTTATTTTTATTACATCAGTTTTTGAGGCTTTTCTATTAGTCCAGTAAAATTTGATATAAAAATGACAAATCTGCGGAAAAATCCGAACAAGCTGAATTTTTGCATAAACTTTTGTATTATTGTTCTAAACAATGTCTTAACAATCTTTATCGATAAAATTTTTAGAAGAAGTTATCTGCTAAAAAAAATTGAAAAGGTCAAAAGGTCACAAAAACAGTTTTTAGCAAATAAATTGAAAAAAACCAAAAATGTAATTTTTATCGGGTAATCATTCAAAAGAACGTTGAATGTTGGCTGTAACTATGGCTAACATTTAGAAATTCTAATTTTTAATGACGAGTTCAAGTATTTTGAGTGGTATTTGGCAAATGACGGAAATAATGTTGGTCTCCAATTCTCCAATCGTAGTTGCTTATCCATGTAGGCTTTGGACTACGCGTAGTCTAGAAGTGCAATATTACATGATCTAGGAGGCTAATTTACCGGTCCAAGGCATGAAATTAACTGTTTACCAAACCGTTCTCGCAATAAAGCTATGGTTTCATGGGTTATGTGGCAAGTAGCGCCGTTTTGTTAGAACCAAATGTCATCAAGTTTACCGGTATCAACTTTAGGCAGCAAATATTCTGTTACCATTGTGCGATAACGGTTGCCATTCAGTTACGTTTTGGACTGCCTTATTTTTAAAGAAATGTTGCACCAGCCTATAAAACTTACTAAACCGTTGTTTTGTTTGAATCTAATGGCAGCTCTTGAATGTCTTCTGGATGCTGTTCAGCTCAAATACGGCAATTTTTCCTATTGACGTTGCCATTGAGACAGAAATGGGCGTCACCGATGAACAAAATTTTGGTCAAAAATAGAAGATCTCTTTGAAGCTTTTCAAGAGCCCAAAGCCTGAAACGGTGACGATTCAGAAGGTCGGCCGGTTTCCATTTTTGCATGAGTTAAATTTTGTATGCTTTTAAACCAAGATTGAGAATGGCGCCAAACCGATTCATCACGGCCATCGCGTACACTCTCAGCTACCGTCGCTATATTTTCTTTACTAGGTGGTCTATTTGGTCGCGTATTATCTAATAATGAATATTGAGTTTCAAGTTTTTTAATGGTACAGCAAATTGTGAGTTCGGTAGGCCGATTATGTAAACCATAAGTTGCTCTAAGCATACAAAACACTTTCTTCATAGAGCACTGATTTTTGTAATACAACTGAGTGTTTTGTAGACGCTGTACAGGGCTAATTCTTTCTATGATGAAATGTCAAACATTACTGAACAAAAATACCATAACAGTTTGACTCAGCGCACGCTTTATCTAACATAAAATTTCTTCTGAAAAAAGTACTTCTAAATGAATCGTTTATGTTAAAATAAATGTTACAGCATTTGTAACTTAGACAATTTGCTACAAAAAGAGTCTTTTACTTTTTTTTTGTGGAAGTAACCGTTTTGGATATTGGATATATCAATTCTTATCATTTCAGCAAATTAGCATAACACAAAAAAATACTACATCAAACACAAATTTGTCGCTGTGATAAGCAACTTAATATACATAAAAATATTGGGTCAAATGAAGGTGGGATTACTGTATAGTTTGTTCGCGTTAAGTTAAGACTGCAGTTATTATGGCAACTGGGAAACAATGCTCTGGTTGGATTAGAGGCTTACCCAATTTACACTAGAATATCTTCCAGATTAAAACAAAGCTACATGTAATTTTGTTGCTGACGTACAGTATAACCTCAAAAACTTAAATAAAGACGCAAGTGGATGAAGGGTAACAATTTCTTAAAAAATGAGTTTATTCAATAGATAAAGGTTTTAAGTTAGTAGTTGCTAAAGGGTGTATAGACAACTATTTCTCTTAATGCATAAGATAAAATAATTGTTTTTTTAAATACAAAAGTTTGTTTCCTATTTTATGTATCTAGATATAATTCTACAATAAATGTTTATTTAACCCCACCAAACTTGTTTTAGTAAGTCTCACCTCAAAACACTGCGGATAAAAAAATTTTAAACGGCAATATCTCCGAATGAAGTCTATGCGACATGAACCCTTTATCCACTTCAAATATGAGTAAACGTCATGCAATTCTAGGAGTTGTTTTTTATAAATTTTAGTATTAAAAGTGACTAATATACATTTCTATTAAACATATTAATATTTAATTAAGAAGCAATAAACTAAATTGTTTCTGCTTTAAAGTTTTTAAATAATTTAAAATCATGTCAATCAAAATCATCAAATAAATATGAAGCTATAGTTTGTCCAAGTTAAGGATGCAGTGATGGGAGTGGTTTATAAAGTCAGTATATAATACTAACGAGGACATGTTGCAATTACAGTTGTGTGACACTGACTTTATAAACCATTCCCATCACTGCATCCTTAACTTGGACAAACTATAGCTTCATATTTATTTGATGACGTAGAGCTGCGTAAGACTAAAAAATGTTTTTTATGAAAAATTTAATTCTACAAATACATATTTTGTTGGTGTAGGATTTTTTTTACACGGTTTTAATTGTAACAGTAAAAATATAAAAACTATGGAACAACGTTCTCCAAATTAGCATCTATTGAAGTTCTGTTTGATACATCAATGAATGTTTCAATCAGTCATGAGTTTTTTTATTTGCTATTCTAAAAATTTCAAGCCGTTGCGTTGACATCAACATTAAACAAGCGCAAGGTGATGCTAACGTTCTTATTCCCGAAACAGTATAATACAAATATAACTATTGTTGTGGGTGAAGACTTCGATTTGTTAATACTGTTAACTGCACGGACTTTTGCATATGAAGGAGTTTACTTTTTTTAAACCAGGAAAAGCCAAAGTAGAAACAAAAATATTCTCTTCAAAAAGTTTTGACGAATTATCAGCAGCTAACATTTTGATAGGTTAAGAATCACTCTGTAGATGTATCTGTCTTTGCACACTAACTCTGGTATCTACAAATCTCGGAAAGGGTTTCCAAGACCCGAAGATAGCGGATAGTCAATAGATAGGGTGTGAGAATAACAGATACATCTATAAGAGCGGCACACATTTCATTTGCATGAAGCAATTTGTCTTCTTCTTTGTTAACTTCAGGATTCAGGTAATTAGATCTAAGTTTTTTGTGTTTGCATCTTTAATTTCCACATCTTTTTCTATGAAACCAGGTAGATCTATTTCTTTGTCAAATGCAATTGCAAAAAATAGTATTCAATAGTACATTGGAAGCAGGTGATGATAAAGTTTGAATAGACTTCAAAATGTTCTTATTTTGTACATGGTACAAATGTTGTTAAACGGCTGCAGATGTTAAAGATTTGTTTAATTTGCATCTTATTGAGCCGCGTTGCTGTTGCAAAAAAGAAATATCTTAAAGTGTCTATTGCTTTTTTATTGAAAAGAAAGTGTACAGCAAACAGTCCTTTTAAAAGACTGCAAATTCTCTCAAATTGTCTTGTTTCTCCAACATTTTTAAAACTTTTATTTTGCTTTTATTGAACAACAAAGATCACCGGCGGCATATACAAACTTTACAGGACTTGAAAGAAAAGATGGAAAACTTCAGTGTCGTAAGGACTATACTCGGACAAGTAGCATTGTCACATCAAAAATGACCTGTGATGAATGTGCCATTATGTTTTCCAATTTAACGCGTAATAAAATACATTAAAATATAGGTATATTTTAATGTATTTTATTTTCACTTCTAGCAACTGATGACTTACAAGGTCCAAACAAAAATGTGTCTATTAGTTTAGTGATTTTTATACTTTAAATTAATGTTTGGCAATATTTGTGCCTTGAGAAAACATTTGCGCTAGCATTATTTTTTTGACATCTATAGTGTAGCTTTGAGTCTACGAGTCCCGTTATTTTGCTGTCTGACTGTTGGATTAGTGTTTTAGATTAGATTCACTAATGATATACAAATTTTGAGCTTTTCGAAAACAATTTGGAAGTGCTAACTAATTTTACATCTTTGCAAGCGTCTCAGCGCCAGGTGTTTCGACGGCAGACCTGCTGACTCAAAGTTAGCTTTTTATGATTGAAATAGAACCTAATCTCAAAATATCAAACTTTCAAAAACACTTGCATTTTTTTGACGCGACCTCTTGGAGTATTAGTTTACGAAATTTTTTGAAAAAAAAAACTATATTTTTGATGTTTTGTAAAATTTTTAGCAGGAGTCATATCGATAGGCACTTTTTAGACGTTTGTTTAGAACAACAAAGCGAAAGTTTATATAAATTGCTTGCTTGGAGTTTTTTGTAGATTGAATCTAGTTTGGCTGGACTATAAGTTGCTAGAAGAAAAAAGAAGATTGTAATTTTTTTTATAAGTTATCCTACACTTTTGTTGGCTTGTGATAACTTACATATGTTATGACTTGAATAGTTTTTATTAGTGTTGCGGATCAACTTTACAAAGTATATAACAAGTTCCCAAATAACCTAAAATTAATTACAGAATCACATTTATTTAAAAGAAATTTAAAATATTTATTATTAACTAAAGCCTATTACACGTTTGAAGAATTTATTAATGATACATTGTAAACTGAATAGTTATTACTGACGATATTTTGTAAACAATTTTTACTTAATAAATATTATTATTACTTTTGAAGAACGTTGTTGATTGCGTGAGTGAGTGTTTGATCTTGAAATAAGTGGCTTGAGTGAAGTTTTACCAGTGCAATATAACTCCTGTTTTTTTGGGCGTCTCTTGGCGGTAGCTTTAGTTCTAATGTCTGATGGGGTGGCGTTGACAGCAGTGCACCGAGCTGGTTGGTTTAAATTTGTTGTAGGTAGTGGTACGGCAAGACTAGCGGCAGTTGTTGATCTTGACTTCCTGTTTAGGTTCTTAGTGTGTTGGCAGTTTTGCCTCAAAATGATTAGTCTTATTTGCCGTTTTTTTTGCTATTTTTTAATATTCTTTTTTTTATATTCTTATGCAGGTAACCCGTTTTGTCGTTGATTTCTAGGCCGATTTGGTATGCTATAATTTATTGTTCTTTTTCTGGGGTTTGACGTCGTACTATGTTTCTTGGCAATTTTTGTTTCTGTTTTTGTTTAGTTGATTGTTGACGAAGCGTTGTGTCGAGAGAGAGCACTTGTTAGTGTCCAACAAGCTTTTTTTGCTATTTTCTTAGTGTTCTCTTTATTGGGTGTGCCGCTTAAACAATCTGAATACTTTCATATTTTTTGTTTTTTATTTTTATTTAAGTTTTCTAGAGGGTTGACTTGCAACTTCCGAAATTGTTCAGGTTGCCTAGGAATGTTGCGATAATATGTAAAGGAAACATTAGTGCAGATATTGGCGTAATACATCGGTTAGGTCAAGTTATTTTGCGGTGAGGGTAATTATGACTTTTTTTTAAAAGAGTTGTTATTACTGTTGGTAGGTTTAAGTCTGTTGTAAGTAGCAACGTGGTGGTCCTGGTTTCTTATTAAGGCTTTTGGTGAAATGAAATTTATGAAATGGGTTAGTGTGGCGCATTTTGGATGCCGCTTCTATGCTCTTTATATTAGACCAAGATTTTTTCTTTTTTACAATGTTTTATATATTTTATAAATATATTAGTGAGATTAGTTTTTAGGCTGGGACGGCTTTATCTATAAAGGGGCCCGGGTGTAAAACATTTTTGTCGGCCCTAAAAAGTCTTAACTATACAAACGTTAAAGGTAATTTGATCAATAAGAAAGTTTATATTTTATATTTGAAGCAGGATTGTATGTCAAATGTTTATACGGTTTCTCAAAAAGTTGACAGTTGATTTGTCAAAACTGAAGTTCATACAACAAAATTTGACAAAAATACTTTGAATGTATATGTAAATATGTTGATAGTTTATATAACACGTTTTCTGAGATAAAATTTAACAGATAGCACATTTATATTAGACAGTTAAAAAATTGCTCAAAGTGTTTTGGCGTTAAAAAGTTTACAATTTTGACAGAATTGTGAAACAGTTGCTTTATAGAATTTAAAGTTAGTAGTTTATATGTCAGATTTGGAAAATAATTGACAACTATTTTGTCGAATATAAGTCAAGTTGACAGTTTATAAAAGATTTCTTAACAGTTTTAGATTTGTAAAATAGTTGACAGTTGTTTTGTCAAATTGGAAGTTTATTTGACATACGAGTATATCAGATTTATAAGACAGTTAATAGTTGCTTTGTCAAATTATCAGTTATCAGTTCAATTGACTGGTTTGTCAATATTAAAGTTTACATTATATCTAAGAGATGTGTGAGACAGTTGACAGTTGTTTTGTAAAATGTCAAGAGTTGAGAACCTAATTAATAGAGGCGTTGTAGATACTGACGAGGTTACAAGTCAGATTTGTGAAATAGTTGACAATTGTTTTGTCGAATTGACAGTTTATATGACAAATTTGTCAATATTGAAGTTTACAGTTTATATGTCAATAGGCAAATTTGATAGTTGACAGTTTACAAGACATATTTGTGAGACAGTTGCTTACTAGAGTTGTTAGTTTATATGTCTAACTGTACAGATTCAAACGGAGCAAACTAAGTAGGTAAGTATACAAGATTTTAAATTAAACTGCTAATGGCTTAGAGAAAATGAGTCTTGAAAATATTTGGAAAAATCAATTTTTATCAGTAAGTAAACTGTTATTAAGTTTTTTAACACTGAGTTTTGCACAATTAATACTAAAATGTGTTATTTATATTTATTATTTGGGCTTAATCAAACACTTTCCGTTGATGTAACCACAATGTTTTTATTGCATTACTACATAAAATATCATGAACTGTTTTATTACATATGTGCTCTCTATACATTCACAACTGCAACAACTTGACATTGTATATGTGAATATCTTATTACAGTGAACATAGGAACTGATACCAACTTAACAATAATTTTAGTACTAATAAACTTAATATAAATAATATTCTAACAAAATGTACATTTAGGTTTTTGGGGGATCTTTGTGAACTTGGACCGGATGCCTTGAGTTTTGCAGAAGTTTATACGACATACTTGTAAATGTTCCTATTTTAGTACTGGAGGAGACGCAGTATTTAACGCACTGCAACATGACAGAAAATAAATTGAAAGTGCGCCTACATAGTGCACATTTTTCTATCGTAGTCTACGTATTATAGGCTTCCTGCATTCTTTCTAGATATGTTTCATTTCTAAAATGTATAAAAAATTACATATGATAGGAAAATGTCATATAAATAAAACAATCACTAGAAGTACGATATTACATAATTCCATTTTTAGAATTTATCATCACTGAAAGAAAAATGATAATTTACATCTTGTTTACTGTTGTTAAGGAATGCACTTCTTGCTAGTGTGTTTTGCATCACAACTGTTTGGAAAGGTAGAGCATATAAATTATTTTTTTTAAAATTGACGTATGGTTTAATTTTTTAATGTTTTTTATGGTATACTAGAGAGTAGTTGATAAAAGACGCTTCCTAGTAACTTAGTTATACTAAATTAAAATATTGGCCATAAAACTTGATCCAATTATTTCATTATATGTGAAAGTGAAATTTTATATTTATATCAGTCAGTTAACTTAAAATAGATGATGTTTTTATTAAACTTTATATCACAATTAATATAGCAGACATGTAACTTTTTATAATCCATAGATTACAAAGCGTTGTCGATAAATCTTAGCTTCTGTACAAAGCGCTCTAGCTTACGCGCCAAAACTTTAGTAATGGAGTAATAAATCTAAGTATGTAGTTGAAATATTGCTGCTTTATATTTTTTGTTTGTCTTTTTTTTTTTAATTTAATGCAAAAGAATTAGATTGTGGTCAATATAGTAATTTTCAATCAATAATCCGGGTTTTTAATCACAATTTTATTCTAACAAACATATTATTAGTTTTGGATTTAGAAGCTTTTAGAACCGAAACTACATTGTTCTATCATGAATTATTACGTATTAAAAATCCTAATCATCAATAATCACACATTTGGTAAAAAATCTGAATGATGGCTATGTATGAATTGACCAATCTGGTTATATATTTTATTTAAATAATATTTATCTAATTTCCGTTTTATTTTAAGGAAGTGACTGAAGATTTCTGTGAGGCGATGTGTCTGCTTAAAATTCTCGACCTCAAGGACAATAAAATTGAATCTCTACCGGACAAGATAGCAATGCTACAACACATTATTCGACTAGATTTGACCAACAATGAACTCACTAAGTAAATACATGTTTGTTTTTATTATTGCATCCGGATGTTATGAGTAATTTGTATTACAGCCTCCCGAATTCCATGGGACTTCTCTCGCATTTACAGAATCTCCAGATTGAGGGCAATAAATTCAAACAGATCCGACAGGATTTGATAAAAGGTGGTACGTGTAGGATTTTGAAGCATTTACGCGACAAGTTGGATGCTGAGGATTTAAGCAAGATGCACGCGGTGCATAATCAACCATTTAGTCCAGAACCGAGAACATTCCCTGATAAGTAAGTAGTTATTATAATATGTAATGTTAATAAATTGAAAATGTGAACGTAAAACGGTAAATTGTAATGGCAAACGAAAATATTTATTTTATTGAAGTACGTTTTAAATTAATTTGAATATTTTTTTAACAAAACGCAATTTGTTTATTTGGTCAGTAACGCATCAATTTCTACTCAAATTGCCGTACGTACATAGTAGACCTACTTTAAACAGTGAAATGGTTACAATACAAGCGTAATTGGGTGAAATCTGTGTTATTTGCTGATCAAACATCTCTGTTTGTAGTTAACAATTTTACAAAAGTTTACTTAATAATAATAGTTTATTTTCTTGTAATTTTGCTTAGAAGTATTTACATGTTACAATTTATACATAATTTAATTGAAATTCTTATTTAATAGAACTTATCCTAACATAATTTGTAACAATCTACAAATTCTACTATGTAATTAACATAAAATCTTATAATACAACTTAAACTCTACAATTTTTGTCAATTTTCTTTCTTCTTTTAATGACGCTTCTCATCCACACTATTATTCCTCTTCCATCTTTTTTCAACACATACATTCTTTCCATTTGTTCTTCTCTCATTTCAATACATTCTTTTAACATACATTCTATTGTTTTATTGGCTTCTCTACACATTCTGCACATTTTGCTTTTTTCATTCATCCAAAACTTTTTCTTCATTTCCACATCTAAATCTTGATAGTATATTTTTTTGTGTATTTTGAATTAGTAAGGTTTTGGGATATTATTTTCCATAATAATTGCATATTTCTCATTGTACCTTTATTTATTCACTCTTGTTCTTCTCTCTTGCATTTATATATCTCTATCACGCATCGTTATTTCTTTCCACACAATTCTTCTACTATTTCTCATTTTTTCTATTTTCTTACAGTCATATCTCTTTTCATTATAATTTTTTTTTTCTCTACTCCTATTCTTTCATACTTTTTGTTTATTCTTGCAGAATTTTGCATTCATTTCTTTCTTTCAGTTTTTCTTCATATCTAACTGCTCTTTTTCCTGCTTCCACTTTTATTTTATCTCTTTTTACTTTTTCTAATACAATTATGCTGGGGTTTCCCTATTTAATTCTAGTACACATCTCCAGTATTTTGCCTGTATAGCTTCTAATTTATTCTGTTCTTTTCACCCTCAAATTTCTGACCCATAAAGCATCATACTTCTAACTAGACTATCTAACATTGTCCCCTTTATTTTCATACATTTAAATTTCTATTCACCTATCCTACCACCTTGTTCGCTTTTCTTGTTAAATCTTGTATAGGTTCATTCTCGCTGTTGTTTGTACGAAATGCATACACTAAATATTTGAATGATTTTACTTCTTTGAAATTTTGTCTCTCCCATTTCCAAACTTCTTTCGTATGTCTTCTTCCCCCTTTTCTAAACATCATATTTTTTGTTTTATCAACATTCACTCTTAACCCTTTCTTTCTTAAGCATGTTTCCAAGCATCTAATCATTTCTTTCATTTCATTTACTTATTTCGCCACAATCACCATGTCATCTGCGTATGCTAACGACCTTACTTTCACTCAACCCACTACGGCTCCACCTGCTTGTGCTAGACTTAGCTTTTTTTCTACTGAGTGGGCATCCCTGTCTCACACCTTTTGTTGTCTAGAAATTTTTACTCATTCTACCGTTTACACATGCTCTGCTCACCGTTTCTGCATATACATCTTCCATTTTTCTTACCAGATGCTTGCTAATATCTTTTTCTCTCAGACATGTCCACAATATTTCTCTATTCACACTATCAAAGGTCGCCTTAAGGTCTAAGAACAACGCATATATTTTTCTTTTTTTTACAGTTTATTCTTATTCTTCTCTCATTTGAGAACTGTTATATTATTTGGATTCAAGCTAAATTGGTTCAATAACCAGTTCAATGCTTATAGCAATGATTTTGAGTTATAACATACATAGATCTGATGTTAAATACAATATAAGTTTTGTTAAACTATTTTAACTTTCTATAAAATAGTTTGCTTTGCCCACTAATTTCCGATTAATATAAAAAATAATTAGAGTTTGCATTTTATTAATTAACATGTTTTTTTAAAGATTTATGATGAAGAATTCAAGAGCCTTAAATTTAACAATGAAGGATCTAGCTCACATTCCAGATAACGTTTTTGAAGATGCGCTTAATGCGGAAGTGCATATTATAGATTTATGCAAAAATAAATTACCAGAAGTGCCAAAAGGGTAAGAAATTTGAACATATGCAAAAATTAGTTGCTATTTTATTATAATTTTAGATTAAAATTTGTATCGACTAATACTACAGAACTGAATTTAAGCAACAATAAAATTAAATTATTGCCGGACTTTTTGGCCGATTTTACCAAACTACAATACTTAGATTTGGGAAGGAATCTCTTGACAACCTTGCCCGATTGTTTGAGCTCTTTAACACATTTGAGAGAGCTTGTACTTTCTTACAACATGTAAGTTGAGATTTTAATATATAAACTAAATTCCCAAATTATTTTTAATTGCACGAATTAATAAATGATTGCATGACATTAGCATTTACGAAAAATGTTTGTCATTTTTAGGTTCACATGTATCCCAGATTGCGTTTACGATATGCAACGCCTAGAAATTTTGTTGGTATCCGACAACCAACTTATGAAAATAAACGCTGAACAATTAAAAAAGCTCACAAGATTAGCCACTTTAGACCTCACTAATAACAACATTGATAATGTTCCATTCGAATTAGGTAACATGAAGCAGCTGAGGTAATATTACCTAATTTCTATCAACAATTTTATTTTATTAATGTTTATGATTTTAGATGTTTGGAGATAAGAGGAAATAGTTTTCGTTTACCAAGATACGCCATATTGGAACAAGGAACAGATGCCATTTTATCATACCTGCGTGATAGAATTCCGCGGTAGCTATAGCTACAGACTTAACAGTCAAAGTATGCTTGTGATATTTGACTAGCATTTAGGACAGTCACGAATCAATATATACTTTCAGTTTTAAGATAGTACAAAAATATATTTAGTTTAATCTAGTCATGTATGTGTGGTGCTGGTTAAAATACTTATATTTTTATTAATACAGACATTTTATTTTAACTTAGAATAATGTTTTTTTTTTTTGTTGTTGAAAATGAAATACATATTTAAAAGAGTTTTAATATATCTGAAGAATATTCCTGACTACATGCAATGTGAATTTAATTTGCATGTGCGGATGGTTGGGCGTTGCGCGTGACAGAATTATGGCAGGGTGGATTAGTTGTGAATCATGATAAATTACGTGATTCATGGATACAGAAGAGGCTAAAAGGTTGGTATTAATTTTATTGTAATTTAATGTGGTATATGAAGAGGGGTCTTTTATTTTCTAAATTATTGTGTTCTATTTGTTTTATTAATTTAAAACTCGGGCTTAGAGTTTTCTAACATTTTTTAAAATTGAGTAATGAACTGAAATTTTTATTTTTTTACAATATTATTTTATGCTAAAGCTGAAATTAAATGTTATTTTTTTTTTCATATTGTAGGTCTCGTGATAAAGGACTGATTAGTTTCTAATTGACGTATACAGTGTGTTGCAGAATTGCAGCACTATTTTCGAGATGTGTTCTCCAGCACCATACATACAAAAAAGTTCATACATACTCTCAAATTAATTTTTTACTGAGATATTGAAAGAATGTTTATTTAATACTAAAACATTCAGAGTAACTGTTCAAAGTGGCCTCCGTTTTGTTGAATGCTATTAGGAGAGCGTGGCGCAGTGGTCTAGGCATCCGATCGTGGGTTCGATTCCCATATACCGTGATATACTTTTCATATGTTTATACGCTCTTTACGGCTAAAAACCCTCTCTGATGGAGTGATGAAATCTCTTCAGTGGTTCGGAATCCACTTAAAACTGTAGGTCCTTCGTAATGTAAGTTGCCAGCATTACGTGCAGAGATGGAGGCCTATATAAAAAAAAGAAGAAGGAAGCATCTTGTGCAAGTCTTTATAGAATCAGGACCATCATTGATAGTTGCTACAGCTTTCACTATGCGATTTCTTAACTCTGTCAATAGTAGAATAAATCATAAACTTTATCCAGCCCTAAACAACAAGTCTGACGGCGTTAGATGAGGAGATTGTGGTGGCCATTTAACAGGTCCGTATCTACCAACTCATCGGTTACCATATGTTATGTATAAATAATCTGTGACAATATGACAAAAGATAATCTTTTGGTGTTAGTACTTTTGTTGAAATCTTTACCGACCAGCATTTATTCGTTGAAACTTTAACGTACCGATTGCTTTGAGACATCTTTCAATGGCTTCAAAGTGTTTGCGATATTTTGGTAATAAATTGAGACATATTTTTTGCTGGCAAAAGTTGCAGTTACACTTTACTCGTATTCTGGCGACCTTACTGATGACGTCACATCTTACTTAAGTATGCTTTGTTAACATGAAAACAGATTACTGAAGCTTACGGAGATCTAGACCTCAGTATGTAAAAAAAGTAAGGTGCACGCGACGATTTATGTTTATATATGCGTTAAAATGATTTAATTTAATACAATAGAACATTGGACATGTATTTATATACACAAAAACTTAAAGATTTTTTTGGAGTTTTTTTTTGTTGGCACGTCTGGTGTTTCTGCTCTACAGGCTTTGGTCTTAATGTGCACTAGGTTGTTACTTTTTAAGCAGTTCCAGAAATGTTTGACAAAGAGTTGTCTTGAGCTCTTCTTTGGTGTTTGCCGAAGAAGACACTACGTTGAGTATTATATTCCTCGCACTTGCTCAGCAGATATAGCGGTATTTTTTTTTTATTTTGAACAACCGCGGTACCCTATACCTAACCTATCTAGGTTTTTATTATATGCATGTGTTTGTTTAGACTACAGTGTTCAGTTATAAGTCCTGTAACCTTTTACAGTTTTGTTTTGCTCATCTGCATTACCATACTTTGTATCACTTGTGATAGTCTTGTTAAGAATATCCTTGTATGCTTTATCCTTTGGAAGTTTTTTTACAAGCTGTATTTTGTGTCAAGTTTACTACGGATTATTTGTTTACCGGACTTGTAATGGATTCTCACAGCAAGTTGGGGTGCTTCCATACTCTCTCTGGAGCCCTTTTTGAAATTTTTTACCTGTGGGTTGGAAGTAGCTGGCTGTGATAGTGTTAGCGGGCTACTGAAGTTTTTTTTATTATTGAAGTTTTTCTTATTGTGTGGAATGAAGCCTAAATGCGTTGATGCTGGCGACTAGTGCGATAGAGACCAATTTTTAGTGTAGGGGTTTTTCGAAAGACTCAATGTATCAACTAAATGGTTGAAGAACTGGAAGTTTGCTAGTGATTTTTGCAACCATTTAAACATTACATAGCATTTGTGGATAAACTTCTGGATTTTAGGTGAAACAAATTTTACTGAACTTTGTACTTCTTCCAGAGATAACTTATCTTTGTTGAACTGATTTTTTTTACAGAAAGTTGTTACCTACAACTTTCTGTAAAAAAAATGCAGAGACGGCTATCTTTGGGGTATTCATGGCGTCCTTTGCCATTCTACAGCCTGTTTGCTTTTAGTAGAGTGCTAAGGTTTTTAAGAGATGAAGCGTTCCAGTAATGGAGTGTCTTTTCACTCAGCACTCAATGTTATTTGTACGTGCTGTCAGAATGAGGAGTTTGATTTAATTTTAGGCTTGTTAGTAGATAGAATTTCTTTGCTGCCAGTTAGTATTTGGATTTGCACATTTTGTGGATAAACTTGTAAAACGATCTATGTTTGAGATCAAACTAAAGAACTCTTATCTGATTGGTTCAAATTTAACCGGTTTAAAGGTTTAATGAAGATAGAAAATTTAATGGTAGTGGCCGTTACTATGTGATGGTTCATTTTAAGATAAATAAAACACATTTACTATGTAGTATATCACGAATATATTTAAAAAACCGTAACATGATTCAACATTCTACAAGGCCATCATCAAACGGTGATACAAACAAGTGTGTTTTATTTATCTTAAGATATAAATTTTTATTAAAAGCAGCATTACTTGCTTGTGCTAAGCGGAGCAATGCCTGTTTATGTGTTAATAGATTTGCGTTTTATTTTGCTGCTATGGAACCGGATTTTATTGCAACGTTGAAGTTTAAGGGTCCGGTTATACTCTTTGGCCTTGAAGATTGATTATGACGTTGAGAATTTGTTGCGTTTAAAAGTTAAAGAGGATTTATCTTGTTTTTTACTGTATTTTGTCTGATGCTGAAAATTAAAATCCACTCAATGAACCATTGGGATGGATTTTATTGTTGACGAGTGGCAATTTGGTGGGAGAATGTGTTTGGACATAAAGATAATAGACCGTTTGGCTCTGAAAGCGTATTGTGGTAATGAGGGCTTGTATTTACGAGTTAAAAGGACACTTAACTTTTTTTTATATCTCTTAGCGTTTTTACAATTTTTTACCATGGAGAAACTATCCTTGTACGGTTTTAGATTTTGAATGATCAATAAGCTTTGGTTGCAATTACATCGTACTCTTATTTGGGTAATTATAAGCAACGCACTGATTTTTGTTCATTTTTTAGTAAGTAATTTTTTGTAATCTTTTGTGGCTTCAGAATAATGACGCCAGATGTAACTATCGTACTTTACTTTGAGATACCTCAAGTAAGCTTACCATTAAACGAAATAACTTTAGTTATGTAATAAAGATTCTATTTAATCAAAGCGACGTGGTTTTAAACTTGGTGAAATTGAAGTCTATCTTGCTGCTTTGTTGACTGTTTGAAACCTTATCATTGTTAATTTATACATAACAAAACTAGAGTTGTACTCAATCCGCCAACCATAAATTAAATTATAGAACTGTGGTGATTGATTTTAGTAGAAGGACAGCTTTAAGCTGAACTTAGACGACGGATATTTTTTTTTTTTTTGGTGCTAGGAGGAGAATCTTTCTAAAGACTCGCAAAGTGTCGGATTCACCCTCACGGGCGCCTACCGACTAAACTCCCCCGACTTTGACTGCTGGAAGTTTGTCCTTTCATGGACATTGCCTTCTTGAATGGTTGTGTGTTCAACACGGGAAATATTGAGTATGAGTGAGATCTAGTTCCACTTTTAGGTCTGAGTTTTAGACTGACCCGGCCCGAAATTATTAGACGTCTAGTTGTCTAATAAAACTTTAGAAGCTTTTAATAGCTTGACGAAGTCATCATTACTTGCTTGCGATAAGCGAAGTAACAGCTGATCTTTAGCTGATAGAAGAGAGGCGCTTGGCGCCAATCCCGCAGCTTGTGCGAAGGATTTCTCCCCGCTTGCGTTGGTACCGCTCCGTGGTGGACCACGAGACTACTTACGGGGAACAGGTGTCTTATCGGTGGCCTGGCGGTTTCGGACCCTAGTTGGTAGGTGTGGTGAAAGATGTCATGCTCTGTGAAATAATCAATCACCGCCCTGAAGTCATCCTGCGTTAGGGGGTGCAGGCGAAAGCCATCGACCACGTTTACTGCGCGGTCAATGGTAATGTTTAACGACTCGAAGGTCGCCTTTAGCCCTAGGTACACATCTTTATCATGGATGGTAATAGGAGGAGGGCGGTGTGCACCGGCTCTTACTGTGGGCGCCGGCTGTGTTGACTGGCCTAAGGTGCTAGTAGCCGGACCAGAGTTGGTCGGCTTCGCCTTAGGGGCGGGCCGGGTTGAAAACCCTTTGGCCTTGGTGGCTGATGGCTTTGATGGTGCTGAAGGCACCTGACGTGTGGGGCCGGCTGAAGGCCTATTAGAGCAAGAAGGTTGAGAGGGCTCACCTAGTTCCTTTCTCATCTTCTTCGACTTTGCTTTCTTCCCTTCGACCAGGATGAATTTGTTCTTTTCGGACGGGTCTTCTTGGTGGAGGTCGACCTCGCTTTGGGTGGTTTCTATTTCTTCTTCCTCGGAGGAGATGGAGTTGGGCGGACCGGCGGCAGGTCTCTTGAGGGAGGCCTGGACCTGGGGGGCCGCTGTCACGCTTGGAACCTGGTTGCAGGTTTCCATTGGGGCCTCTTTGGTGGTGGCCGAGGCTGGTGCCGTTGGAGAAGGTGTGAGCTTGATGGCCAGCTCGGCGAGAGTGGATTGGATGGAGGTTTCCATTTTGCTAATGGCGGCTTTTGCCTCCTTAGCATCTCTTCGGATCGCTTTAACCTGGGCGTCCTGCTCGGTAATCCTCTTTGTCTGGCATTTCATCATTGCCACGAATTGAGATTTCAGCGAGTGGATCTTCTTTGCCTGGTTTTTGATGGTCATCTCGTTCTTCTCCACCACGGCATACATGAGCTCCAGTATCTCCCGGTCCGACATCTTGCCGTCGGGGTCCATGCTGGAATAAAATGTTTAATTAATTAATTAAACTAATAATTAATTAATTAAACAGTTGAATTAGTAGAGGATGGCAGTATCTTTCAACGGTTTATCCGCGCCTAGCGTGCAATGATAATTGCATTTATCCTCGATTGGATCTAATAGTCGGTGCGTCTCTTGGCTCGTTCTCGTAGTGGACTGGTCTGGTCGGCTGCTGGCAGTCGACTCACAGACGACGGATACAACGTAGACTTTTGCTTTTATAGTATCGTAATTTTTTTTCAGCGTTTTGGTCAAAGCTTGCTTGATGAGTATCCAGATAGAATTGAAGTTTTGGGTGGAGCGTTAAACCAGGATTCTAAATCTAAGAAAATTAATTTCAAAACTTTAGCGCTAAAGCGCTGAGCAAGAGTATCAGTTTAGAAAAAAAAACAAGAGTCGGAGCGCTGACAAAGAGTAACAATCTAGAATTAAAGTTCCAAGGTCAGAGCGCTAAACAACGAGCGAGAATCCTCGTTGTATTTGCAGCTTATGCTACACAAGTATATTTACTGTAGTAGCACTAATCAGCATACGCGTCTGTATGATTGACAAATCAACAAAAAAAATGTCAAAATTGGTTCTGGTTTTTAATTGCAAAACTGCACATTAACTACTATGGACTGTCATCTATCAATCTTAAGACTTGTAATATGCAGTTTTATCAGCAACACAAACTTAATGCAAAACGTTATAGTACCACATTAGATACATTTGGAGTGGAACTAACATAGACGTACTGTAACGTTGTTGCCAATGTATCATATGCATATGTGACAGAAGATATAACTCTTGCAATCACAAAGACAACCAAATCAATAAGTTTTCTAACTTTGTAGAAGTCATCAACCAAGGAAACTGAAAACAATTAACTTCCTGAGCCAAAACAAGCAAGAAACTTAAACAATATTACTATTCTAGAATTTTACCAAACAATTTATTAGATTGTATCGTTGAGTAAAAGTATATTAGAAAAATGTAAATTTATTTGTATGTACTTAAGTATGCGGCTCCTATAGAAGTATAAGAGACACACACTAGCTATTAATTATCCGCCATCTTTGTTAATCAATTACTTGTGCTCATGATGCGAAGATGCGGAACCGAGTAATCTCGTGTACTTCATTAGCGCAGTTTGGTTTCATAAGTTGAGAGTTATTTTGACTGAGTTATGTAGAAGATGGTTTGAATAATGTTGTTATTAAGGGGAGACCAAGAAAGAAAGAGAGAATAAGAGGCGTAGATAGAGAGTATTGAAATCGAATTGAAAATGATTGGTAAAACAAATTCTGATTAATGCGGGGGACAACTCTTCTTCTTTTTCTTTTTTATTAGCCTTGTATCATCCAATGCTGGATATAGGCCTCTTCTAGTCTTTTTTATGTTTCCATACCTTGAGCTTTCTTCATCTACATTTTTTCTGCTATTTCTGTCACATCATCTAGCTATCTCATTTGTGGTCTTCCTCTACTCCTCTTGGTTTTCCGTGGTCCTTATTTGGTTATTTTATGTGTCCATCTATCTTGGGTCTGTCTTGCTGTATGTCCAACCCATCTCCACTCGAGACACATCTGTTATTTTTGTTTTATTTTGGATTTCGATGTTTTGTATTTGATCTCTTACAGATACCCCCAGCATAGCACGCTCCATCACTCTTTGCGTGACTCTCAGTTTTTCTGCCAACTTTTTTGTAATGGCCATAGTTTTCCCAGTCCATATTTGAGCACTGGAAGTATGCAGCTGTCATATACCTTCCGTTTCATGCTCCTCGGAATGTTTTTATCTCTCAGTATAAAGCATAGCTTGCGGAAAGCAGCTCATCTTAGTTGGATTTTGCTTGCCACTTTAGCAGTTTGGTTTTCTTTTCCAGTTTTAATTATGGCCGAGATAGATATAGTGTGAAACTTTTTCTATTGTTGTGTTATCAATAGTTATCTTTTGGAGGTCAGTAGATAGTATTTTGGTTTTGTATAGATTCATTTTTAATCTAATCTCTTTTGAGTTTTTGTTTAGCTCCGTTAGCATGGAGGATAGTTTTTGGGCATCTGTACTTACTAACATTATGTTGTCCGCGAATCTCAAGTGGTTAAGGTATGTTCCATCAATGTTAACACCTTTCGTGTCCTACGCTAGTGTTTTAAAGACGTTCTATAATTCTCCAATGCCAATGTAAATAATTTTGGCAATATAGTATCTCCTTGTCTGACGCCTTTGCCAAGAGGTATTTTATCAGTCTATAGTTCTTTGTCTATTCTTAAGTGAAAGGTTTGGTTTTTCTATATATCTTTAATAATTGTGGAGTACTTAGAGTCGATCCTGGCGTTATCTATTGCAAAGAGGAAGTCCCAGATTTTGATGCTGTCAAAAGCTTTTTGGTAGTCTATAAATGCAATGTGTACTGGTATACTATATTCTGTTGTTTTTTTTTATCAGAGTTTTAATGGTTTGCAAGTGGTCGAGAATGCCAAAATTTTTCTGAGACCCTGCTTGTTCCACTGGCTGGTATAGACACTGGCTGGTATAGATTGATTTTGTCTAGGCTGTTAGTCGATTTGTTATTATATTTGTATAAGTGATTATTAATGAGTTTAGTTTCTTTTCCAGTTCTTTTTGATTTTTTTTTTGGTTTAGCAGCAGAGCATCTGAAGTTGGGAAAATATTTTTGGTCATCATCCTTGTTCTTTCCATTTTTGTATTTATTTTAATAGTGCTTGGACCACTCTATAGTTGCTCCCAGTATTAAATTTGTTAAGTACAGATACGTTTCTACAAATGCTTTTGTTGCTAGATAGTATGTAATCTATTTTGTTTTTTGTTTGGCTGCTAAGTTAATTTATTATCCTATCTCCTCTTTCATTTCTTTCTCCTAGTCTCGTATCATGTATGTTTCTTTTTCCTAGTTTAGCATTTTGATCTCCGGTTATTATAGTATGGCTCTTTTCTGGTTTCTTGCCCGTGTGATGTCCTCGTATAGCTGTTCTATAAGTTTGTCGTCGGCGGTAGCTGTTGGTGCATAGCAATATATTAGTTTAATACTGCATCTGTTGTTTAGTCTTAGTATGATGTAAATGACTTTTTCTGAGATTGAGCTATATTGACACGCCTTTGCAAATTGCAAAAAAAAAATGAACAGAACAGGAAAAAGTTATTTGAATCACATCCGAGTTTAAAATGGAAACGCAACGTTTTGAGCTATGAGCACTCCTAGTCTTGACATTCTAAAAATAATTATATACAGGGTCGGCCAACAGGTATTGACAATTTTTAAGGTAGGATTGTAAGTTTATTAATTAAAACACAGAAATAAGCATGATATATATTAATTACATTTATAATGCAGTTTTTATTGATCTTCAAGTTGTAAACACTAGCAAATGCGTTCTATTTAATCTTTTGCATTCTTAAAGCCGATTTTGAAATGGTTGCTAACACGGTGAAATCAGCGGGAGTTAAACCTAAAGATCTTGCAAGCCAATTAACAACTTGCTGGAACCACAATTCATTTATGTTTTTTTCTAGCATTGTTAAATACCGTTGGGAACTTACAGTATAACCGTCCGAACTTTTTGTTTAAAGAAATAAAATCCAAGAGTTCTGAAGACAGAGACAGAGACGCCACACCGCAACTGCCTTACTGGATTATTTAAAGTTCACTTTCAATAAGTTTTAAGAAAGTTTACAATTGAAGAGTTGATAAAACAGAAATATGATACAAAAAAGCGAAAAAAATAAGCAATTTTGGGATCCACAAAAGCCAAACGCTGTCTTTGGGCCGAACTTAGATTTAAAATAAAAATATGGTTATTTCCTACAATTACAATCTTTGGCTTGTAGAAATACTTAGAGTTTAGATCAATTTTGAAAGTAAGGACAGTAATTTGTGGTACTTACCCCGTGTACAAGTAGCTGCATCTGCATTAAAAATACTTTGGTAAGCTACTTTTATTGTCTTGTATATGTGTGGTTAGAAAGTATTACAAAACTAGTCAATTATACTCTATTTGAGGCATTAGCAATTCTTGACTGTGCTAGTCCCAAGATGAGTTGATCTGTGCGTTCTTACAATTTTATCTTCTGGATACTTGGTGGCTTAGGTGGGAAAGTTTTTGCTAAAGTTATAAAGTTGCTGCAAGCATCGTTGGGTAAATAACAGTACAACATGTTTACTAGAGCACGAATATATTAGATTTAAACAGATACAAAATACCGATTTACAAATAAAAGGCCAACAACATCAAAGTTGGAAATATTTATCAATAGCCAAAACAACAATTATTCTAAATACTTAACAGGAGAACAACAGACAGTCTGACAAAAATATTGCCAGAAGAGAAAGCAGAAAAACAGGAAAAAACAGAGAAACTTTTTTGTCCAGTGCCTTCTCCTCACAGGAGGTTGGCGATTATATGTCTGAACTTGTCCCGGTTTTGTGCGAGTTGTATTAGTGTAGAAGCTTCTTTGATTTCAAACCATTGTTGCAGATTTAGCAGCCAAAAGAACCTCGTCCTTTTGATTCCCCGTTTACCTTCTATTTTCCCTTCCATGATTAATTGCAGGAATTGGTATTTGTCATTTCAGAATATGTGTCTAAAATATGCTTTTTTACGTTTTACCGTTGTGAGTAGTTTTGTATCTTTGTCCATTTGCTTGAGTACTTTGTTGATTGTTAGTTTGTCTGTCCATGGAATTTTTAGCATCCTCCGATTCAGCCACATTTCGAAAGCTTTGTTTTATTCATAGATGATACTTTCAGTGTCCACCTCTCGACTCCATACAATAGTACCGAAAAAACAAACATTTGACGGTTTTCTACCTGATTTTAAGTGAAAGATCTCTGTTGCATACTAATGGTCAGAGTTTTTAAAAAGTGGATCTGGCTATTTCAATTTGTGTTTTGATGTCATGGATCGAGTCCCACTGTTTGTTGAGCCAGCTGCCTAAGTATTTAAATCTTTGCACCCTTTCAATTGGTTTACCGTTTATGGTTAGTGCATTGTTATTTGTGCAGTTGTCTTTGCTAATAATCATTAATTTGTTTTTTTCGATTTTTATTTTGAGTCCATACTTGGAACTAGCTTGTTGAACTTGGTCTATAAGGCATTGCAGATCTTTGATAGTGTTGGCTAGTATCACAGAATCATCTGCATATCTGATGCTATTTTCTGGTTTTTCGTTTACTTTTATGCCATTTTGTGCATTCGTCTAATGCCGTCCGGAATATGTTTTTGGCATATAGGTTGAACAGGAGCGGTGACAGAATGCATCCTTGTCGGACGCTTCTTAATATTTGAAACTTTTCCGTTTGATCTTACCCGACCTTAACCTGTGCTGTTTATTTCTTTATTGTCAATGTTGGTTCTTTTAACATTTTAACTAGTTTTCCATGTTTAACATTGTCAAATGCTTTTTTGTAGTCTATAAAGCAAGCATAGACTGTGCGGCGTTGATCTATACATTTCTGCGTTAAAACTTGCATAGAAAACAGTACCTCTCCCGTACCAAATTTGTTCTTAAAAACCAAACTGGGTGTCTCCGATTTGTTGGTCGATCTTTTTCCATATACGAGTGTATATAATACGCAAAAATATCTTCACTGCATGGCTTATGAGGCTAATGAGACGGTACTGGCTACATCTCTTAGTGTTTGGTTTTTTTGGAAAAGTAATTGTGATGTATTAACGGTAATACACACTCTAATTGTAAGGGTTAATCAAGGGATTAACACTACACATATAAATTTAAGGTCGTTTATTGAAGATGGAAATAAAACTGAATCTCTTCATACATTTTACAATATATATACAAAATAAAACCATATAAAAACTAAACATATAAAAATCTAAAGAAATACGTTTTTACCCAACTATAAAATATATATTCTTTCTATATATTACACCTCCACCCTTATTATAAACATTACTACTAAAATTAATTTGAACCAAAACTATTATACATAAATCGAATTGGTTTCTTCCTAATTCGTTTTGGTCTTGGTGAAATCCCTTTTTCACATTTACGTTTACTTCCCTTACTTTCTTCAAGTATAGGAATAGCATCAAAATTAATAACTGATTTTAAGATTTGGTTTACATGTTTCTTCCATATTATATTACCATCAATTTCAATTAAATATAAACATGTGCCTATTCTTTTAATGATTTTACCTTTCACCCACGATGCATTTCTTATATTTCTAACAAATACATTCTCCCCTACTTCAAATTTGACATTTCTATTGCCTTTGAAATTTCTTCTCATACGACTCTGTTCATTGATAACATTATCATTAATATTTTTTAAACGTTCTACATTTTCTTGTTTATCATTAGGCTTAAACAATGTAAACCTAGTTCTTAATTCTCTACCAAACATTAAGGAAGCTGGAGAAACTTTCGTTGTTGAATGTGGTGTTATTCGATAATCAAATAAGAAATTATTAAGAACTAAATTTACATCTGTTTTTACATTAGAGCTCAATGATTTCTTCAAGGCTAATTTAACAGTTTTTACTGAATTTTCGGCAGCCCCATTTGAGGATGGGTTATAAGTGGGTGATGTAATATGTTCTATTCCTTGCTTGGTTAAAAATAATTTAAATTCAGTACTCACAAATGCAGTTGCATTGTCTGATACTAGCGTTTTACATATTCCAAATCTTGAAAAAATTGACCTTAATATGTCAATCGTAGTAGCAGACGTAATAGATTTTGTTTTAAATACTTCAATCCATTTTGAGTGTGCGTCTACTAACACAAAAAAATAACTATTCAGAAACGGTCCCATATAATCAATATGTACCCGTTCAAACGGTGACATTGGCCATTCCCAAACATTTAGTGCTGTCTTTTCTGGACTTGGTTGGTGCACTTTACAATTTTTACATAGATTGCACACATTTTCGATGTCTTGCCCTAATTTTGGCCACCAAAAATATGAGCGTGCTAGACTCTTCATCTTAACAATACCTTGATGGGATTTGTGTAATTCGTTCAAAACTCTTTCCCTCAAACTTTTAGGAATTAGAATGCGGTTATTCCACATAATTGAATTTTTAATTACACATAATTCCATCTTATATTTTCCATATTCTTTTATATCATTATTAATTATTATGTCTGGCCAACCATTTAAACAAAATTTCCGGACCATGCGAATTAGCCTATCATTTTTGGCCTCTTTATCTATTTCATTAAAATTGATAAATTTCATATCACTAAAATGATTTAAAAAATTTAATTGATCGGTATCTTGTACGTTTTCTATTTTACCTAAGGGCAACCTTGAAAAACAATCAGCCGGATTATCACTTGATTTTACATACCCTATTTTGTAGTCAAAACCACTTAAAAAAATTGCCCATCGGCGCAAACGATTTGCTGCATACTGCGGTATGCCTTTACTTGGTCCAAAAATGGTCACCAATGGCTTATGATCCGTCAATAATGTAAATGGTTTACCATATAAATATTGAGCAAACTTTTTTTACTCCAAATACTATACTTAATGCCTCTTTTTCTATTTGAGCATATTTGCACTCGGCGGTACTCAATGTTCTGGAACTACACGCAATAATTCTCTCACTGTTATCTTGCATAACGTGAGATAAAATTGCGCTAATTCCATATTGACTAGCATCTGTTGTCAGACGCAATTCTAAATTTGGGTTATAATGTGCCAAAACTGGAGCATTTTTTAATATCTCCTTTGCTTTATTAAATGCTACGTCGCATTCCTTTGTCCATTGCCAAACCGTATCTTTTTTTAAAAGGTTATATAATGGTGATAAAATTGTAGCTAATTTGTCTAAAAATTTACCATAATAATTGATCATACCTAAAAATGATTTTAACTGAGTTATGTTTTGTGGAATTTGACATTTATTAATTGCTTCAATTTTGTCATCACATGTATGCAATCCTTGTGCATCAATTGTATAACCTAAATATTTAACTTGAGATTGAAAAAAATTACACTTATCCGGTGTTAATTTTAAACCCGACTCTTGTAATCTTGATAATAATTTATCCAAACATTGATTATGTTCTTCAACATTCCGACCCGCAATAAGAATATCATCTAAAAACACAACACATCTTTCAATATCTTGTAAGAGTGTTTCAATCATTCTTTGAAAAATACCCGGAGCGGATGATATTCCAAAAGGTAGTCGATTATAAAGAAATAATCCTTTATGAGTCGATATGGTTGTTAATTTTTTTGAAACATCATCTAATACTACTTGTTGATAAGCTCTTTGCAAATCAATAGTAGAAAAAATAACTCCTCCATGCAATTTTGTTAGTAAATCTTCAATGCGCGGTATTGGATATTTATCTATTTTTAAATAAGGATTTAAAGTAATTTTGAAATCACCACAAATTCGAATATCACAATTTGATTTTAGTATGGGTACAATAGGTGTTCCCCATTTACTATATTCGATTGGTGAAATTATATCCAATTCCTGCAATCTAATTAATTCTTTTTCTACTTTATTTTTAACTGCAAACGGTAGCGGTCGCGGACGAAAATATTTGGGAATGGCATTGTCAGCAATATTTAATTTAATTGTACCCTTGTTAAATGTACCCAATTCATTTGTGAATAATTTATTATATTTTTGTGTTATCGCATCAATGCTATTTACAAAATTTAATTCTGCTATACCTAAATTAAATAAATTTAAAAAATTTCGACCAAGCAAAGGAACTGATCCATTTTCGATAACATAAAATTTTACATTTTGTGAAATATTATTATAAATAATATCTGCATAAATAAATCCAACAGCTTGAACTTTTTGTCCGTTGTAGAAATAAAATATTTTATCATTTTTATTTAATGTAATATGAGAAAAATATTGAACATAAATATTATCGGGAAGGACGGATACACTAGATCCCGTATCAATTTGGAATGTTAATAAAAAATTCTCAATTTTAACTTTTGCCGTTATTGGATTATCTATATTATCTATTTTATGATCATTTAAAGAAAATAAATATTCATCATTATTTTCATTTTCGGTAATAAAATTAACATTTTTATTAAATGATTTTTTATTTTGCTTACCACCAGGGTGTTTCTTTTGATAACATGTAGTCGCAATGTGTCCTTTTTTATTGCAAATGTTGCAATTTCTGTCTTTATAAAAACAATCGCCGCTGGAATGGTTTTCCCGACCACAAACACTACACTTCACTTTTTGTAGCTGGTACGTTGATCCATTGCTGGGCCTTCCACTTGATGACGTTTGTCTAGATGATTTTGAAAAATTAGTCGAACTTCCGGACTTGCGCATCCAATACATCTCCTGGTTGGGTTCTTGCTTCACTTCGACGGAAACTTGATGTGCCGTCATTTTGGTTCTTGCAATTTCCACTGCTTTTGCAAATGTTAATTTTTCATTTTCTTCAAACAGCCTGTCTTGAGTATTTCCCTTGCTGAATCCTACGATAAATTGATCTCGAAGTCTGTTGTCAATTTCGTTGGCATTAAATTTACAATGCACTGCCGCGCTTCTTACTCTTGCAGCCCATGCTGGAGCATTTTCTGCATGTTCCATTTTACAATTGTAAAATTTGAAACGTGCTGCAAATACAGATTGTTCACATTTAAAATGCACATTAAATATATTAATTAGTTCCGCAAATTCTATTGCTTCAGGAACGTTCGGCAAACATAAACTGTATATGAGTTTGTAAGCTTCTTCATTTAACATATTTAAGAAGATCGCTCGTTTTTTTGTAGCATCCTCAATATTATTTGCCACATAATAATTTTCTAAGCGAGGTTTAAATACGCTCCACTCACTAGTTCTTAAATTAAACTCACGTAATTGTCCTATTTGTTCAGCCATTTTACACGTGGTCGCGAATATAATGTTTAATTCGCAAATTTAATAAAAGTTTACTTTATGTTTTCAATTAAAACAATCCTCGTCGCCACTGTGATGTATTAACGGTAATACACACTCTAATTGTAAGGGTTAATCAAGGGATTAACACTACACATATAAATTTAAGGTCGTTTATTGAAGATGGAAATAAAACTGAATCTCTTCATACATTTTACAATATATATACAAAATAAAACCATATAAAAACTAAACATATAAAAATCTAAAGAAATACGTTTTTACCCAACTATAAAATATATATTCTTTCTATATATTACAGTAATGAAGAGAGATTTTAGCCAATCTTTAGGTATGCAGCTTGTATTGTATATCTTATTGTATAGTCGTAGTAGATGTGTTAAAGTTTCATCATTTATTGCCTTGAAGAATTTGGTGTTTAGCTCGTTTGGTCTAGCGGTTTTTCTACTTTTTGTGTCTTGCTTTCTGTAGATCTTTTTTGAGAATTTTTTGGTCCTTCCATTGTTGTGCCCGCCTCAACTGAGATGGTTGGTCTGCCGACCGTAAACAACTTCTCTGTATATTCCTTCCACGTGTTTATTTGATCTTTCTGCTCCACCATTAGTTTGTTGTTATTATCTATTAGTTTTTTATACTGGTTTTTCTTATATGTATGTGTCATTTTCTTAATAAAATTGTGCATGTTGAAGAAGTCGTGTTTAGTGTGACATTTTTCTATTTCCTGACACTTTTCTCCGAGCCATGCTTCTCTCGCTACTCGGATTTCTTTATTGATTCTGGATTTTTAAATTTGGTGTAGTCTAACTTTTTTGATGTTGTTCTTGCATGTGAAGTTTTTAGAAAGATTCAAAAGGTTGCAACTACTAGACTTTGGTCGGAGCCGATGTCTGCCCCCGAGTCTGTCTTTTTTTATTGTGTTGTGAAATCTTTTTGACTAGGTGTTTTGTGGCGACCTCCACGTGTATAGGCGTCTTGCTGGGTGCTGGAACCAGGTGTTACTAATCATCATCTTTTCTTCTTGGCAGTATTGCAGCAGTCTGTCCCCACGATCATTTCTCTGGCCTAATCCAAAGTCGACTATGTTCTCGAATCTCCCTTTTCCTATCTTTGCGTTGAAGTTGCAAATTATGAAGGTAATGTCTTGTTTTTTAAGGTACTTCATTATATGTTGGATCTGATTAAATAACTGTTTGATTTCCTTCTCCGGTTAATCGGTTGTGGGCGCATATATTTGTATTATGTTAATGTTAGCAGGTTTAGTATTTAGTTGTATTACCATGCACCTCTCAAAATATGGTATGAAGTTCTTCACATACTTTAATTTTTTTGCTTATAATTATTCTTACTTCATGTTGGTGGTGCTTGTCATCTTCTGCACACCCAGAGTAGTACGTTGCAACTTCGTCTGATTGGCTTATACCGTTGCCCGGCCATTTTGTTTTGCACATACCCATGACGTCTATGTTCAGTCACTTCATTTCATTTGCTACATTTTGAAGCTTACCAGGTTTGTATAGTGTTTTGTCGTTCCATGTTGCTATTTGTCTTAAATTGGCTGATCTGTTGCCTATTTTGGCCAGTTGCAATGTTTTCATAGAAAGCCCGGTTTCTACCGTTCTGCGTCCGATAGTCCATTTCACAGCATTATGCCCGGAATTTTTACGGAGCCGGTTGCTAGACGGATTACTAGGCACAACATTTCCAATGATTTCTGTCATACATATGGTTTTACTAGGGAGTATCTATAAGGGATCCTTAATGCAGTGGTCTTCCGTTGCCTTCTGCATCCCCATGCCGTTGATCATTCTTTGACTCGTCCGCCTTTAGGGAAAATTTTTCTTTCCAAGGACAAAAGGGTGCCCTTACTCTTTCTGACTCTTCCACACAAAGCTGTTGGCCATTAAGAGAGGTTTGCTTATTTCGGCAGATGCTTGGTCGACAGAGCTTTTTTAGTTTGATAGCAGGGTGCACTACTTGCAGGCGAAGTTGTCACTTGGGCTGTGTTTTTTAGTGCCATCACCTCTTACACCTCAAAGAGAAATTTGTCATATATATACAATATTAAAAAAAAATTGTAGGATAGACAGAGACAAGCAAAATGAAGGAACAGTTGAAAACTTTGACAGCAAATGTGAACACATTAGATATCATACAATCAGCAAAAGTAAATGCAATCAGTAAACACAGAAAATCTAATAAGATTAGGGAGGATGCCAAGAAAATAATCCAGATTAACATACACAAAACCACCATGTAGGAAAGACATGTGAAATTGGCACAGAAACTAAAGAGACTGTTGAGTGAGCAATTTGATTTTTCGGGAGACATCAAGTTAGTTAAGATTTTTGGCATATCAGCATAAAAAGACTATTTGGAAGACATCAATAACTATCGAGAGTTTTTAAGAATAGACCGCAAGGTTTAGAATAAAAAATTGTTTAAAAACAATATAATTGTGGTAAAACCAAAAACCAAAAGATGGTGAACAAAAAATGAAAAAGAAAAGTGTTAAGAAGAATTGGGATTAAAGGATCATTAGTAAACACAATTATAAATATGAACAGAAAGTGGATAGGTTATAAATGAGAAGATGGAAAACCAAAAAGAAAAAGAAGAGGTAAGTGACTCGTGAATAACAACTAACATAACACGCTCTTGTATAATACTATTATTATTGTTTGGTTGTAGTAACAGATTAAAAGAAGAACAACTTAGAAGGCAAAGAAGTCAGATTTAAAATTAGCTTTAGAAACCACGTTTGGAGATACTGTTAGAAACTTAAGTATTGATAGTATGTGCCTAAATACATATAAAAAAAATATGAGTTTGCAAATATTTAATGTAAATAAAAATAAAAATATTTATACCAACCAATAATCAATAATAGTTTTGCAAAAATGGGATGCAATTAGGGAAATTTTAAACAACAACAAACTAGGATAAATAATGAAACTGTATGGTTCTGTAAACCCGAAACTAATAAACGTGTTTGACGTAAATGGAATATGAATAAATTATTAGTTACTTTATAGTATTATTATTTTACAATAACAACACATTAATATGCAAAGTAAACAAAAAACTATTTATTAATTAGACGTGGTATACGACACAAATTGGCCTATATGACGCACCAACGTAAATTTTGCAATGATTTAGGATATGGAATATAAATTATTTTTATTTCATATTAAATATTATTTATTTATTTTAAACTTACCTTAATGAAACTGAATTTATAAAAATTAAATAATAATGCATATTTCTTAAATCATTATTTTATTAGAAAAGTGTTTGATATCCTCTTCCTGTTAGATAAGAATTTACATATAAAAATACAAAACTACATTATTAATAAAATCACCAAGCAACACAAATTTCTGCATGTCGATTTAAAGATTCTTCATTACTAAAACATTCTTTACAGAAAACACATTCCTTGTGGTATTCTCTTCTATGTCTTCTCAATTCTTCTTTACTTGATAATTCTTTATGACAAATACTGCATATTATATCAAATTTATTTATCGCTTTTTCATGTTCGTTCAAATGTTTTAAGTATAAATGGAAACGTTTATATTTCTTCCCACAGAAATTGCAAGGAAGTGAGAAATGTAATAACCTGTGTTTTATGTAGAGTTCATAGTCCTGGAAGCTAGAACTGCAGATGTTGCATTTCATAGACCTTTTTCTTGTCAATATTCTTCTTTCTGTAGATTCGTTATCACTGTCATCATCATCTATTACAATTACTTCTTGATTGTTAGACTTATTATGATTAAATTCACTTGTATGTTTTATTACGCTCATTTTGCTAGAACTGAATATAAACAGGAAACGGAATGCTTGTTTGAAACTGATATGATAATACGCGTAGAACTGCTAGTATAAGCATTTAATGTTTACAATTAATATACAGGGTGTCTTAATTGTTTAATAAATAATTATTTACAAATAATAAATTACTATATTATTGATTGTACAATTCAAAATAAAACTAGACAAACATTATTTATTTATTAATTTAATTTAATAAATGGTGGGCCACGTAACGTTTGGAATTTAAACTACCGTTTATTTTGTTTTTTTAAAGTATAATGATATTTATGAGTTGACAGAAATTTAGTTTTATGTTATTTACGAAATGTGACGCTTTACACTTGAACAAAGTTGGGAAATATTGAAAACTTACTTCCAAAGTGGTAAGTCTTCTACTCAAGCAGTAATAAATTTACGAAACAAATTTGATAGAAAAGAATTGCTTTCAACGCAGTTTGTGGACCAATTTGTGAAGCGAGTTTGCTGAACTAGATAAAACAACACGTTCGCGTTCTCGTCCACTGCGCTCAGCCGAAAAAATTAATGCTGTTGCTCAGAGTGTGCGTGAACATACATCAACATCAACTTGTCATCGTTCTCAGGAACTGAAAATTTCTCGCACTTCTTTGAGGAGAATTTTGTATAAAGACCTTGGTTTGAAGGCCTACAAAGTTCAATTAGTCCAAGAAATTAAGCCTCATGATCATCCGATGCGACATCAAAAAATTGTGTTTTTTGATAAAGCTCATTTTTATCTCGGAGGCTATGTTAATAATCAAAATTGTCGCATTTGGGGTTAAGAGAATCCACACATGACTATTAAATCTACACATGTCTATGCATCCACAACGAATAACCGTTTGGTTTGGTTTTTGGACTGGCGGCATTATTGGGCCATTTTTCTTTGAAAATGAGCAAAGAGCCGCCGTTACCGTACATACCGAACGTTACTGTGCTATGTTAAATAACTTTTTTTTTCAAAAACTGAAGGTATAAAATGGATGACATTTGGTTTCAACAGGACGGGGCCTCTTGCCATACAGCCAACGTAACCATCGATCTTTTGCGCACTGTTTTTGGAAACCAAATAATTAACCAAAATGCTGATGTCAATTGGCTACCTATTAGCTGTGATTTGACCCCGTTAGATTTTTTTTTGTGGGAAGACCTTAACTATAAGTGTTTTGCTAACCATCCAAAGACGATTGATGCTTTCAAACAATTAAAAGTATACTAAAAAATTGGGTTAATTGGATGGGTTACTGTCAAGCCAGACGTGGCAGTCAGTTGAATGATGTTGTGTTTTATTCTTAAATGAAAATGTCAAATCTTTCTAATAAATTCATAATTTTTAAAAAATATTCATATTAATAGTAATAATAATAATAACGTCTTTATTTCTTTATGTTTACTACAAGAAAACGGCGAAGTTCAGCCTAGGTCTTCCACTTAACTTTTTTTACGTAATTACAAAAATTTGGCGTCTAAATTAATCTTAACTGTATGCGTTCACTGGGCTGCTATGCGTAATGATCCATTATAAGTTCTTTTTGTATTTTTCTTGATACTAAGATTCTGCATGTTCTAAAATACTATTAAATTTATTAACAAACTGGTTTTTTATTTATAGCCAATTCAAGTTTCAAAAGTTAGATAGCCCACCTTTTATTATACATGTATGGGACACAGTTTGAAAGTAAAATCAAATTTATAATCTAATAAAGCATTTAAAATCTAGAGAATAGATTAAGGCATATTGCATTTTTGCAGTTTTTTTGATTTTGTGTTTTGTTTATTCAGTGAAACTTGAATTCTTAGCGGTTTAGAATTAGCTAGTTTATCTGGTGACTTGACGTGCGGTTGGTTTGAGTGCTCAACTCAGACCAGATACTGACAAAAAAATTTAAGGCCTGTGTTAACAAAAATAACAAAATACATTTCCTGGAAAAGTATGCGACACGCCGCTTTCCTTGATGTTAATAACTTCAACACCGCCGGTCTCTTGTAGGTACCACTTGTTGTTTTAATTGTTGCCAAGCGCACTATACCGTCTAAGGCTGTATGCACTTCAGTCATTCTTTCCGACGTAAAGGGCTTTTTAAAATTTTCTATTTTTGGCGTGTGTTAAGAAAATTTTACGCATTTTACCTCCACAAACAAAGTATATAATTTACAAAACGTAAAATGAACGTTTCGTATAGTTTTAAAAATATGACGCTTGAAGTCTTGACGGCCGCTTTCTATAAATCTCTCATGTGTGAAGCTCTTAGTATATTAAAATTTCAAGTAATTTTCTGAAAAAAATTGATATTTAAGTTTTGTCTTTGTTTAGACAATTAGAAATTTTGCGCATTTTACGCTGATGGTTAAGAACGACTATGCCAGGATGTGCCATCAAGTAGCAGACTACCTAAAATTAGGCAGATACTTAGCAGAACAACCAAACGTCACATTGCGTGACTATGAGGGCAGTTGTTACTACTCCGACAATGGTATTACCATCCGACGAGTCAAGAACCATGTCAACCAAAGCTTAACTGTAAACCAAATCAGTTCTGTGACGTGCAAGCTAACTATTGCACATCTCAACGAGAATGCGATCGTGGAGAACCAAAATTCAATTAACATCAACCTGGAAGAACAAGGAGGGCTTTTCTATTGTTTTTTCTGCATCTAGAAAAGCAACTTAGCAACGACCTCAAACAGCCAAGCGCTACTACGGCAAGAATACCAAGCCAGCCCTAGGCGCTAGCTTAGACTTTCCAGTGACCCTAACCTACCTAATTAAAACGACTTTGCAGCCAAAATTAATATACCAAACGAGATCAAAGAAGAGGCAAACCATAGCGTGCCTCTCTTTCAAACGTGCCATATTTAGAGACTGGAACTACATTGTCTTCAGTTGTTCCGTTTATACAATCAAAAAGGCATCCTCAATTGAAAAAAACCGGGAGCTGAGCTCGGCACTGCTCTCAGCGTTGCATACGCCGTAATCATCGCTACGCACAGCATAGACGCCGTTGTCCCAAACATTCTCAGACCATAAAACAACGCAGGATGCGCCAACTTTTTTACAATATCTGGACTAAATATTGGCCTACTTTGTACCGCGACCGTCTCCTCAAACAACTCACCACCTCGCAGCAGTATTTAATGCATCAATTTTGCATGCCGATAGACGCATTGTGTTCTGTGTCTTAGACAAGTGTACCGCCAAAGGAAAGACAACCGCCGCTAAAACCCAAGACTTATCAATTTTGATTCGTGTCGCGAGTGACTCAGAGAACTACAACACCGCAACTCCCAGACTTATAGTGACTTTGGTCATGAACACTTTTTGTATATTGAACTGCTTCCGTTCCTCGCAATAGTTATCAATAATCTAGACTTTCACTGCAAAGGCGGATAACATCTTTTTGGATATATTTGCGCACCGAATCTGATTTTATAAAGTGGAAAAAAATATTACGGGAGTGGCTATGTTAATAATTGCCTTTTTTTACAAATCGTTTCTACAATTGCAGGCGTTACTATAAAACTTGCCGGTTCCTGTTACCGGTCAGAAAACATCCCAAAAAAAAAGAAAAAAACTTTTTTGATACACGGTTTCTCCACCATTACGAAGTTTTCTTAAGCGCCGTTTTGCTTGCGGTTCTTGCGTTTCGTGCAGCTCTGCCTAACGACAAACTTGGACTACCACCAAACTAAATTGTTTGCCAGAGACAGCCAAAGATTGACTACAAAAACGGTCTTATCGGAAGCAAAAGTTGCGTACTTTGCGTATAACGTTTTGCCTTCTGCTATAGGCCAAAAACGCAATTTAGTTGCAGCCAACGTGTTTTGCATTCCGCTATGCAGAGTTTTAATGTAAATGTGTATTCTTGGTGGCGCTTACTAGTTAATTATTACTTTAAACGGGTTAGCTGCACACAATTTGAGAAGCTTACAAAGATAACCAAACACTGTGGTCTTAAAAATCACTTGCATAGAATGGGAATTGGAATGGAATCTCTATGGCGCGGATGTATGGAAATAGTTGCGACTACGATACACTTAATATTTTTAGCAAACACAATTTAACCAAAACAGAGCTGAAAACAACTCATTGGCAAAAAATACTGAACGGAGCTGCTAAAAAAGTAACATCAGAGGTGTACAGCAGGTCTAACAGAATAAAGTGAGGTTTTTAATCAGTAAAAACTTATCACTACTGGATAATACGGGCTGCCCAGTGTCTTTTTTATGCAAATTGTTGTTTTTTTTAGAAACCATAAAAAACATCTGACTGATCTACAAAAGGTACTCAACCTGCTAAAAGGATACGTATTGACGAGCAAACTCTTAAAATTCAAGTTTGGGCAGTCTGAAATGAAATATATGGGCTATCAGGTTACCATCGTAAGCAACAGAACTCTTAGCACCCACTTGACCTTGATTCGGGATTATCCAAAACCTACTACTAGAAAGTACCTGCTAAGTTTTTTACACATTTGTACCTAGCTCTGTAAATTTGTTATATAGTTTGCAAACATTGGTGCCTTACTGGTCAATCTAAAAAAAAAGAATAGACCATTTTGACAGAACAAAAAAAATCAATTAAATTTCTGAAAAGACGAAAGCATTGAAATTTGTGCAGCAAGCAAATGATAGCTAAGAGCAATTCTCTACTAAGAAGAAGGAAAATACAAAAAAGTGGTATTCTACGTCAACTGCCGCCTCAACCAACAACAAAAACAACGTTACCACAGTGTTGGAGTGCTAAGCAGTCGTATAGACAATCAAGTTTATGGCGTACTTGGGAGACAAGTTTATTCTGCGTACAAACAACCAAGCTTAACTTGAACTTGATGTCTATATTTACGAGATGGTTCATACTAATAACTTAATTTTATTTCCATGTAGAACACTTGCCAAAAAAAACTACTTGCCCAACGCTCACTCCCAACAACCAGACAGAAAACCGTTGAAAGAAACCAAAAGATTTTTAGTAATGAAAATAAAAACACTTGTTGCAGCGGTACTAAGCGTCTAAGCGAAGAAGATAAAGAGACTAGTTGGTCGTACCCTCAGCAATGCAAGACATTGTAGGACACTACCACCACTGGACAAACATTAAAAAGTGTTTTATTTATGCCACCGTGAAGGAAAGAAGAACACAAGAAAATACTTAGCTGTACCCCCAGTTGTTCAACAAATTCTATGAGAGGATAGCGATCGATTACCTAGGTCTGTATGTCACTTGAAAAGGCAACTGTTTTGCACTGACGATAGTGGACATGTCTATTTGGTGTACTAAAGCATTTCTAGTATCAAGCGTTACCAGCAAAAAAATATGCCCACTTCTGGAACACGAGACATTCTACTGCTATGGTTACTTGCGAATTATTTTGTCCAACTACGGACCGCAGTAGTAGCTGGTAGTCAACTTTTATCAAAATTTGCAAAAGAAATGCCAAGCCGGTAAAACGTTAACAAAAAAAGCTGAAGAAGAATTTACGTAACTTTATTGCCTGGAACCCCAAAAAGGACTGTGTCAAACTAATTTGTTTTGCTTTATTTCAGCAACGTACTAACAAACTACAAACTTAACACCTAGCAAAACTTTGCTAAGAGCAAACCTCGCGGCACTAAGCATCTAAAACAATCCTGAAGAAAAAGCTCTGGTTTGGAGAACAACCCGGAAAAACCAGAGAAGCATTTTTAAAAGTTCTGATACCGGTAAACCTTCAAAAATAAAAAATCCTGGCAAAAAACGTCGCATTACTAACGTGAAAAAAAAATCTACAGACCTCTAAACATGTTTTTTATAAAAACAGCCGTTCCCAATCAACCGCACCAGCAACCAATTTCTAAGCAGACTTGCTTTATCAATCCGCAACCATCAAGACGGCAATAGTCTTTAAAATTTTTTTTTTTTACGGATCACTTAATGGGCAGCACCCGGACATTGCTTAACTTCTGTTGTCAAGACCTTATCTATTTCTTTGTTGCATTTAATCTTTTTAAATTGACTCTATGCGCTCTGTGCTTAAACAAAAAACAAATATGTAACATGTTAAATTTGTACTGATTCTGTTTTTATAACAACCTTTACTCAAGCCACACTCAAACACTACAAAAGCTGATACTTTTGCTCAAAACTAGAAAAGCAGATTGACAACTCAAGAGCGTTATTTAGTTTTTGATTGCTAAATTAAAAGACTAACAAAGACACTAAACACTAAGTTTGTTTTTTTTGCGTTTTTTATTCAGTAAAGTGTTTAATAGCGTTACTAATAATATTATCATGAGACATAAGTAAACGTCTAATCATTTGTCAGTAGTGACAACTTTTTATCAAATCAAATGTACAAGACAGATACATTACACAGACCACTTTGATTCGCTAGTAAGAAAATAACAAGAAGATCATAACCTCAAGCGGATTTAATTGACTCGAATGTAACTACAAACAAATAGCAATCAGCAGTACTACTCAAAAGTCAATCTATTTTTTTCTTTCTCGCTATCAACAACTAGCTGGAGTCACAGTCAATCGTTTGATTATGTTTATCATCAATTGTGTTTATAATCAGATTCAAATTGCTATTATGCCGTGGTCATACAAAGCAGGCATACTGACGAGGTTTTGTAGAACCAAAACAATTGTCTATACTTGACCCTTGGCTGCTGTGATTTTTAGATTGAGTTTGATTATTAATTCATTTCATACGTGGATAAAGTTTCTACGCCACTGGTGTAGTGTGTTGGTTGACGATTTATAGCGGCATCTATACGCAGTAGTACAAAGTTTATAATGTTGACTTTCAGAATTCTATATTACGCTACTAATAAATGCAGAAATCTATTTTATATGTTTTGAAATAAATAAATAATTTACTACGTTTAAATAAATTAATATATTTGATATAAATGTTAAAGTACGTAATAAATTATTTTATTTTGAATTGAATAAATCTACAGATTTTGCAATAACTATTAAATAAATGAAATTACTAAACTACTGACGCCATCTATTATTGTTTTGTAAAAGTGAATTGAAAAATGATAAAACCATTGCCACCTTAAATGAAGTAGCTAAAAAGTAGCAAATAGGCAAGCCTAACCTCGAACCGTCAATGACAGTTCGCGAATCTATTTTTAGAACCCAACACGCAGGCAAGTTTAATCCCACACACCGCCACCGAACAGCTCCGACTAGTTCGTCACATTTTCTACTTGGCAGTCGGTAGGTTGAGACGTGTTTTTATTTATTAATTTCTATATAAATCATATTTATAATTTAAAAAAAGTGTGTGTGAAGTACGTGTGTGCGTGTAGCATTATCAAACCTCACTAAAGCATCTTCCCGTCTGTCTGTTTCAGGGAGACACAACCAAGTAAAGCTGGAGAAACTGAGGAAACCGAGGTTTTTCTAGGACGGATTTTCTGTTTTTACAGTACAGTAAGTAAATTTGATAATTTCTATATAGTTAATTTATAATTAAATAGTGTTTTGTGGTGAACGTGTCGGGCATGCTTTTAGTACGGGGCGACGTCATGAGATTTTTGGAAACGTCGTCGACGTCTACGAGAATCTCATCGGACGTCCCTCGGTCCGGATGGGAATGTGGCATGTGGCTCGGGTCACTGGGAGTTACTTGACACGTCGACTGTGCCCCGATATCGAGCCGCAACGGAATCCGCGAAAAACTCGAATCCGACAACGGAATTTTTATTCCATATGGTATCACCATGCTGGTGTATTTTGACTTATCTACAGGGGCACGGAGCGGGTTGGTGTGCGCCGTGTGTTGTATGTGTGCTGTGCTGCTAGCTAGCTCAGACCCGGTCTGATGATGCGTACACTGCCACATACACAAATTCATATTTAATATTATTACATATTTTATATAAGGCCCATTGTACAATGTTCTAAAGCAATCCAAATAACAATTGCAAATTATTTAAGTTAATGTTTTTGTTTATTTTATATGCGCGACCATCTTGATCAGTAAACTTTTCAAAGCACATTTTATTAGTTGCCAACATATTGAATTCCTTTAACATGCAACATTACCCTGTGTTATCTTAATTTTGTTAAATAATATTTATCATTAAATATCCAATTAATAATCAGCAGTGCTATTATGGATAAATATTTTGATCAAACTTGTATTTTATTTATTCAATTTATTATTGTAACAGAATTCTTATTTGATTAATAAAGTCTAGTATTGTTTTATAATTTATTTAATCACTGACAAAGAATTCTTATTGTTTTGACTATTTTATATAAAGTGCAGTTGAGTTTTGATTATAATTATAAACAAAAAAAATGTTAGTCATGTTCGGTGTCGACTTTAAAACTAATGAAGAAATAATTTATTGTTATATTAGATAAGTACAACTTTTTATTTAATGATGGAAAGCTATAAAATTGATAAAACAGGTTTTAATGAAAAATTTAATTATACAGGGTGGTTCAACAACATTTGAAATGCATTAAATTTCTTTTTTCTTCGAGAATTTAGGTAAAATATTGCAATATGCAGTATAAACATCTCTTTCTACCTTGTAGTCTTATATGGGATAAGAAAGATAAAATTTTAGAAAATCTAATTCTTAGCAATAATAATAGTTTATATTTTTATATCAACATTGCTAAATATTGCAAATAATACTACTAATATTATTCATAATAATAAAAATATATATTTTTTAATATTCTATCTTTCTTATGTGACTGGAATAAAAAGAGATGCTTATGTGGCACAACTGCATATTTTGATATATTGCCATATGTATAACATTCTTGGTCATAATATTCTAATTTAATTTTGAGGTTAAGTTCTTTAGATTTATTTTTAGGTTATGATTTTTTTAAATCTTTCAACATAAATTAATAAATATTTTGTAATAATAAGACAATGTGCTATGATTTTTATTCTTACAAGCACATTTTGGTTTTAATTTTTTACTTTAACTTTAAGTTAGACGAGTCGATAAAAATTTAGTAAATTATTTTATAATTATTATGAATTGGAGCTACATTTGCATATTGATAGAGATAGGTAGTTGTGTAAAATTTAGGACAGGATGAGAACAAATATTTAAAAAGACTTCTGTTGGTACAACTTGATTGAACGGAAATTGCTATGATAGATAGTTACAGAGTTCTTACCCTCTTCTCCCATTTTGGTACTTGTGATATTCTTAATTCTAATTGTTAATCTGACATAGATGCCTAAAAAAATATTTTTGAACTAGAACTATAATGTCAAAAAATGTTAATAAACTGTCAATAATATTTCTAAGCATTCATAAATATTCCAAAATATTTCATGTTTGTGTAGAACTATTATTGCACTTCACAAACATGCAAGAAAGATGTCTGTACCCCTAACAAGTATGCCACAAAAAGCTTTAAGAATTTGTTTAACAAACAAACTACTTACAATATTTTGTGTAGTTACAATTTTACTCTAATAGAGGGCACTGTGTGTACATAAATTACATTATTATTTTAATTTGAGTCAAGCACAGACAATTTTTATAATGTATCATAGTTGTAATACGTACGTAAAACATGAAATAATCTCGTTTTTTGGCTTTTTTTATTGTTTTTTGGAAATGTCAGGCAAACTGAAAATAAATAATTTTTATTGAAAATTAAAAAAAAATATACATTTTTGGGTCTAAAAAAAATGAAAAATTCTTAGTTTTTGGCTTGATATTTAATGTATCGAAGTCATATTTTTTGGAAATAGGTGTGATACATGCCAGACAAACTGAAAATAAATATTCAATATTCTTATTGAAAATTTGAAAAAAAATAAAAAATTGTGCTTTATTTTGGCTAAAATTTTGGATTTTTTTTAGTTTTTGGGCTTTTTTATTAATTTAGCAAAGTCATACATTTTGAAAATAGATGTTATACATGCCAGACAAAATGAGAAAAATTGTTCTTTTGAAAAAAAAAAAAATTTTTGCCAAATGCGGTAGCTTTTCTTTTTTGATTGTTTTTCTTTTTTGACAGAAATTGATGTTAACTTTTTTGGCCAATAAAGCTGCGTTTGACGCAGATTTGTTAGTAGAAATTCACTGTTTAGACTGTTCTTGGTCTTTGGTCTATAGAGTGATTGATCCATGTTTTGTCTACAGTGTATGAAACGATGAAACATTTTTGCGTCAGACGTCAAAATTGGTCACTTATAAGCAAACTCGCACATATCGCGCGGATAGCTTTTTCATCGTTTTTCTTTTATTGGACGGTCCAATAACCGTAATATTTACAGTTCATTGTTTTTTTTCTTCCAAAACTTCCAAAACCTGGTCATAACCACCATTGGCCAATAAAGCTGCCTTCGATGCAGATTTGTCAGTAGAAATTTACTGTTTAGACTGTTCATTGGTCTTCGGTAGTGATTGATCCATGTTTTGTCTACAGTATATGAAATGATGAAACATTTCTTTTTATTACGTTTGAACATGGCCAAATCCGCCTCAGAAGTTGTCAGACGTGTGCGTTTTTGGTCAATTATAAGCAAACCAGCACCCATTGCGCGGACATCGTTTTCATATTCAAATGTTTGTGTAATATGTTGTGCACACGTTTATTTGAGATGCTAACTATTTCGCCTATTTCGCGCACTTTCATGGATTTTAACAATAATATTTGTGTGGTGAACTCATTTGGGCATCTTGAACGTTCGGCGTCAGTTGTGCTTGTACGACTACAACGAAAATCAGGACAACTCTTCACCATCAATTAAAACGATTCACAAGTGGTTTACTTGTGAATCGTTTTAATTGATGGTGAAGAGTTCCCATAATATTGATCAAGCTTTGTTTTGGTTTGCGTAATGGTTTTTCTACGCAAAAATAGTGTTTAGTTTTTAATTTTATTTCTATGTTGTCTGCTTTTAATGTCTGTCAAAACTGAGCCAAATGATAGATCTATCTGAAAGTTTTAATGTGGCCTTGTGACTGATGGATTTGACAAAGGTCATCTGGGATTTGCGATTATGACGCTCTCTGTTGCAATTTTATCAGACGTCCCACCGCCCTCGTATGTGCTGAGCATATTTGAAAATGTTATTTACTCAACAAATTTATTAATAACAGATAATTTGAACCTAAAATTATAGAAAAAATAGTAAATTCAGGATTTAAGGTCTTAATCAATGCTAAATATATTTAAAATCATAATAATAGTAAGAACTTAAAAATAAATCTATTGGGTCTAAAATTAAGGAAAAATATATTTTTTATCATTTTGCCGGATGTTTGAAAGTTATTTTTGATACGAAACGTGACATTTAGATTTAGGACAAAAATAATAGAATATTTTAAGCCATCATGACTCAGACGTGTTTGATTGGTGATAAGTCTGGCGATTGTGCAGGTTAAGACAATATTTGTAGCCATTCTTGCTAAGTACCTTTTGGTAATGGTTACATTATGCATGTAACGATGTGCATTCAGAGTGCCTGGGGTGATCTTTTACCAATACAGATTTCACTCCAAACCATAACATCAGGTGTTAATACTATGTAGCGTTTTTTTAGCAAACTGCAAATTTGGTCATTTTTCCTTCTTGATAGCGGTCAAAAGAATAAATTCTTCTATAAATTGTTGCCATTGACATGTGGCGATCAGTATACAGCAATAGACTTTGTTGTTTGAAACCGTATTTTGTGGTGATCCGTCTAAAGAGTAGATCTTTACAAATATTGCTGCTTCTAGGAACATCTTCCAGCTGGATTATATTTGAGCAACTTTAGTGTGGTTTTGATTTAGCCGATTTCACGAAAGGGCAGTCTTGCTGCTTTTTTCATGTCTTCTGAAGTATGGGTGACATTTTGTTGATTCTTTACTGGAGGCATTGTAAGGTGCTAATTTTGGTTGAGAAAATTCTTTAATGGAACTGAAACAGTATAGGTACTTATTTTAGTGACGGTTGAAGATTGGGAGAAGTCTTAGATCAGGCAGGATAGTCTCAGGTCTGCTAATAGTCAACTATTTTGTTACTAATAAGGTTGAATATTTGATTTACTTGGTATTACGCTAACGATGGGGAGCGTGGCTCAGTAGTCTAGTCATTCGACTGCTGCACCAAACATCGTTGGTTTGAATCTTACAACGGAAACCATGTCAAACATTTATACGCTCTTCCGTTCCCCAACCAGCTTTGTCAGCGTGGGGTTTTTTGACTAAGATCTTTCTCTGGTCCGGAGTAGATTAATAATTTTTTTAGTTTAGAATTTACTCAATACTGTAGGTCCACCTGTAATGTAAGTTGCAAGCATCATGGACAGAGAAGATGCTAATGCGCCAGCATAAAAAGTTGCTGGTGATGACGTTGAAGTGATTGCAGATTGAAAAGTTTGTGTATTTGACACAGGTATCGAAGCGATTTTCTAGGTTAGAGTATTAAAATGTCAACTTTCTATTCTATATCCAAAGTAAAAAATAATTTTTATGATTGTAATTTGTTGGATGGGCAAAGTTTTTGATTATTGACTATTTAATTGCTTAAAAAGAAGAAGGTACACGCGCCACTGTGCTTAGTTTCAAATGAAAGATACGACAAAATAAAAAAATAAAAAAAATTAAGGTTTTTTTCTCATGTCATTAAAAAACTTGCACTGGTGCGTCCGTGATCAAAATGTGTTTTCTTTGGTATTAACTTGCTATTATGAGATATTTATATATATTCTTGCATACGATATATGTTAAAAATACTTAAGTAAGCATTCCGGACCCAGACGCCATTTTTAAATTTAATCTGACAACAATCTTGATAGCTCCATACAACGCGGTTTCTTAATTTTTTCAAGGATCCGATCAACATATTCTTTTATTATCATAAATCATAGAGGATGTCGTTTTTCTAACTCTATTATTAGTTCTACAGAATCATAAACACTGTTTGGCAAAATGCCATCGCCTAAGACAAAAAATACTCAATTCACATTTCAATAGACGCAAATGCGCGCAGGTGTACGTCTGCTCATTTAAATTATTTTAATTTGCAACATTTGCGTCGCTAGAAATGTAAGGTTGAATTTATTCGTCTATTCTACGACTACAAATCGTGCAATTGTACTCGAATCAGAATTACAGAATTGACCTTTGATAAAACTTTTCAATTTAGCTTAGCGTTGAGCTAAGAGTCAAATTATCCGTCTTAATTCTCTTACTGGATGTACAGGATGTCCCAGAATTGTTTTATCGTAAACAAAAATTGTTAATCGGAAAATGGCATTTTGTAGGCGTTGATTTGCATATTGTTTGTTATTTTACTACATACGGCTCATTGCACGTTTAATTGTAAATTAATTATTTTATAACCTAAACTACGCAAAAACAAGATTGCATTTTTTTGTTAGAGTTGAATTATATTTCAAGTGGTATCATTAAACATTAGTGTTCTTCTCGAAAACCAAAATTGCACATCTGGAAGCTTGATGTAATTACATATTTTTAATAGGATTGTACATCGGGTAGGTTGAATACAATAATAAAATAATTGACCTTGGTTTAAACCAAACTTAGTTTTCAATTGTGACACGTTCAATTCTTAATTTATCGTCCACTAAAACTGTGTTTCATTTCAATACAACTCTCCTTTCTCTTGGATAAGTTCATTATTTAATTTTTTTAAAGGTAGAAAACAACCTGGTTTGCGTCGGTTTAAACTCAGATCATGTAAATGATAGAAACCAACCTGGTTCGCGTCGGTTTAAACTCAGATCATGTAAAATTAAAAAAAAAAAAATTTTTATCTTCTACACCAAAAATAAATTTTAATCCAACGTCGAGGTCGCAAACTTCTTAGTTAATTGTTTTTAAGGATATCTCATCATCCAGCACTAAATCATTGTGCTTCTGTTAACAGACATTTAATGTAACTAATTTTAAAATTACGTTACTTTTTCCGCATTATAATTAAAGTTGCATCCTATAACATTTGACCAGCTTGCATGAAATTCACATGTCACAGAAATTGCCAAAATTATCGATACTATGAATGACCTTGACCTCTAGTTACGACTGCTGTATAAGGTCACATTTAACCTTATTAAAACTAACTAATGTATCGTAAAATTTTAATATTCACATATAAAATCCTCGGTTTAATTCCTCTTTTGGTAGAATTATTTTGGACATCATTCTAAAACGTAACTACATAAAATATTGCAATTTACTTTTGAAACAATTGTTGACTATACTAAATACCGCAAAGATAAATTATTAAACGCATAAATTATTAAACTTCTATTCAATTACATTATGTTAATCAGTTGAAGATAACAAACTAGTTGTAACATCAGCAAACTTGCGTGTTTTTTTATCGAGTGATAAATTAGTTTGTAAACATTTTGTAGCAAAGCAGATTATGCTGAATTGAAAAATAAATAATGACTTTCACGTTATGATAATTGTAATTGGGATCATAATATCGCAACTTTTTTTTTTCAATGTTAAATACATAAATAGAGTACTTAGTAATTCAACATGATTATTGCGTGTTAATTTGTTTGATAAATAAATAACTTTTTTAAATTAGTTTGTAATCACTTAGTAGTTAATCATGTTATACATTGTTGTGAATATCGTATTCGTAGAATTTGCAATAAGTTTTAGTTTTAAAACAAATAACGTTGTTGGTGTAACTTTAGTTTTTAGCAATTTAGTTTTTAAATTCAATATAAATATACTTTATAAGGCCGGTTACACACGATTCGGTTTTCCGGATCATAAATATCATTGAATTCTTGTAATTTTTCCGAACACGAGTGGCCAAGCTCAACACATTGACATGATAATTAATATACCTTATGGGATAAGTTTAACAAAGCTAATAAATTATTAATTGAAAGCTTGACTGACAGCTAACAACTAGTAAGCAGCCGCTCAGGCCGCGCGATATTTAAAACGGTTCACACACAAAAATTATTGAACACTACACGTGGGCAGTTGTTATTTATGTATCCATCTATCAAGAATAATTCTTAGATTTTTATTTTACAATATTATTAAATATCAGTATGTACTTGCCTTGATGGTGAACTCTTCTGTATTCAAGGCATTGCGAACTTTTTCATACTTTTTAATTTGTACAACTTGTAAGTTAAATAAACAGCGTTTTTGCTTAAATTAGTCTGGTTAAAGTAAAAACTTTTTTTTATGGAACTATCGATCATGGATCTTTTTAAATATTTATACATAACGTGCAACGCTAAATCAACTAGAAATTGCGTCGTATAAGATTTAATATTAATTGACATCACGCGATATTAATTAGATTTCACTATCTTGTTTTCTTTGAGACCAGTTAGTTCGTTTATATTTCCCGAAGCATTCATATTCCGCAAAGTTGTAAAAGTGCTTTAATAAAGCATGTCTACGAAATTACACTTAAAAAGCTTTAAAATTCTATTAAAATGTGTATGTTGTTAAAAAATATGATACGTAGCGACTTATAGATGGCGCTTACTTGTCGAACTATTAGGATTAGGGCCGATTTATTCACCTTTCTATAAAGTGCTCTGTAGCATTACTGATAAGATTGCCATAAATAAATGTTTATTCATCTGACAATAGTGACAACCTGTCATCAAATTAAATTTACAAGACATATAAATTATATAGATCACTTTGGTCCGTCAGTAAAAAAATTACTAATAGAACATAGCCTTATGCTGTTTTGATTCATATGAATGTAACCACAAACAAATAACAACAAGCAGTAATACCACAAGCGTTTTCTTTTTAGTAAGTCTATCTCTGCCTTTCTTACAGATATGTATATAGATATCATTTTCTATTAAGTTGTACTAGCCGTATAAAAACATTATAAGCGTTCAGTAATTACTTGTCATATAAAATGGGATGAATACACCCACATTTTATACAGGGAGTTTATAAATGAATGGGATTATGTAATCACTTTAAATGTGCCGCTTTTGTTAAATTGTTCACTAAACTATTTGTTTTGACAGATCAACTTTGACAGCTGTCAAGCAAACATATGAAAACATATGTAGTATAGTGGACGATTTTAAAAAGGCGGCATATTTAAAGTGATTACATAATCCCATTCATTTATAAACTCCCTGTATAAGTGACCTATAAGTTTATTGAACACGTAACTAATCAATAACTTACAGAACAGATGAATAAACCGGCTCTTAGTCTTATGAAATATTGTATTTTTATTCAAACAATTTTTGTATTTTTCTAACGAATGTACAATTAAGTCTATAACAATCGGGGCATAACGAGCGGGCGGACATTATTGTATATAATTTATAACAAAGTTAATATTTTTGACAAATCTTTTTCTGCATATAAATTCTATTTTCATAATTATTATAAATAAAATCTACTTCTACAAGTTTTTGGTTTTATATAGTTATTAGTGTTCACTTGCGTCTTGTTTGAAAATTTAAGGAATATATAAATATAATAAATAAGTCTATAACAACCAGGGCATTATAATTCATAACGCCCGCATATAAAAAATGGTTTTTTAAGTAGAATTATGTGTATACGTACTACAGTTATAGATAAAACAAATAAACGTTATGGAAATCGTACAAGCGGGTGTTATAAATGAAAACGCCCGAGTTGTTATATAAGTTTTGTTTGTATATTTATCCGAGTGAATAAGATAATACACACGAGTAGAATACTTATACTCTATAACTGTTTTATAATATGTAATCATATTTTGAAATATTGCTATAATGCACATGCAAAATACTCTTTTACTTAACTGACAGTGTGTACTACTATCTGTTATGAGTAGAGTTGTTGATATTGCGATTTAACCGCTATCGATGGAATATTGTCATGGATAAAATGTTGTATGCACTAAGATAAGCGTTAACTCATTATATACGCATCGGCCGAATTCATTCTTCGAGCCTTCCGGGCATTATCATCATAATAACTCATGGAAAATTAAAATAATTTTAAATACTGCACCAAAATGTTTGTATTTAAATAAAAATGAAATTGATTTGTAGGTTTTAATAATTCGATTATTTAATTGGGCTTTTACTAATCCTTTAATTTAAATGGCACATTGAATTATAGAGCTAGTATCACTTTATTTGTCAAAACATAAAGTAAATACGACTGAAGTTTCGATTCATTTATTTATTTTATTGGTTTTACCAAAAAAACCGTAATCAGTAATGGAATCACTATTGCATAATGACATCCGTTATTTTAATAAGTTATGATAACTTTATTATGTACGCTAATTTACCACAGATTGGAGATAACCTTTTTGGTTGACGATATATTTTATATTCATTCATAAATTCACAAAATTGCAAAATCATTAAATAAATACAAATTACTTATGTAAATATGTCTATTTAATGTTTAATGTTGTAAAATTTTTATCGTAGACAAAAATGTTTACTCTGTCAGCAAAATGAGGTTCAAATTCCTATTTGCTTGTCAACATTTTACTAATTACAGTTGTTTATCTGTGCAATTACTACAGTTTTGCAATGAGTAAATATTTATGACAAGCTATTTTAATCAGATTATTTTATTTGGTCTTAGCAACTAAATAATTTTATAAGAATACACTAAACAATGTTATAAAGTATCAGATTTATTATAAATGACTTTGATAAATAATATGATGATTGTTATTGATGAAATGGTAAATCTAGCTGCTACGAAAACGATTCGATGAAATGTAATATAGACGATAAGCAAGTGGTAAACAAAACACGGTGTCGTATTCACGAATTTATTGCGTCATGTGTGTTGTTTCATAGAGTACGCGAAAATTTAGAAATCGAATAATAGATAGATAGATAATAGATTAAAAAAAGATTTGTATCGAGTCTGCTATTATGATTTTTGCTGTAACAAAATAGGCAACGACCACTTCAACATAATCATCGTTTTTGGTTGATTCTGTATTCAATTGAATTGGTTATTAACAAAAATGTTTTTATTTTTTTAAATTATAGTAGTTACGCATTCAACCGACACACGAGTGTCAATGATTGCATTTATACCACAAATAATCAAAAGAATAAAGCAGGTGTTCTAAGGCCAGCTCAGCGAGGATTTGCGTAGAGCAAAAGGGACTGCGAAAACACGGTCTATTGATTCTTTTGGTTTGAAAAGTTTTTAGCAAGAGTTGCCAGAAAAGTTACTACTGGCTTGTGTCAAGGTTTTTAAACGATACTTTGGGTTTTGCTAATTGCGAGTATTGTGGCTTGAAACAATGTGACTTGCTTTGGTACTGCGCCGTGCGACTTTGGCTATTGGGATCTATCTCTAAGACAGTCGTTAGCACGAACGGCCTAACTCAGTGGCATTCAACATTGATGTCGAAACTCAGGACACAGTTGGCAACTATACTTCTAGGAGTTTTGCGAGTTGTGTGGTTTGAAACAATGTGACTTTACGAGGCGGATAACTTTTGCGCTCGTAGTTGCACGTGTCGGGATTTTTCGCTGTGCGATCAACGGCCGTTGGGATCTACTTTCAATACGGTCGCTAGCGCGAACGGTCGAACGCGGTAGCATTCAACATTGACGTTGAAACTCAGAATGGTTTGCAAACGACTTAGTACTTGTCAGAGTGTTGCACTTGGTAGAGCTGTTTCCACGCTGCGATCTGTTGAGCTTGGCCGTTAGCTTGAGGATTTGTCTTGTCGATTTAATAGAAAAGACGGAGGCTGCGCGCGTGAACGCGTTCGATAGGCTTACAAGGTTCTGATACGCCGTGTTACAGTGGGGAAAGAAAGAGCTTGCGCGAACGGGCCACGGAAAGAAAGAACAGATTATGCGCATCTGTTTGACGGTTCCTATAAACGTCAGTATTATTTTTTGTAAAAACTTGTAATTGTTTTATTTTGTCATGAATAGGTAGTTCGTATTTTTAAGTAACGCCCGCCCATTAAACGAGCGAGCTTTTGAGAGCGATTGAATATTGTTTGGGGTCTCAAATTGATTGGGAAAAAAATCATGAAAATGAATTAGCGCAACTGAAGCGTATGTCATAGCTGGTATAGTACTGGATTAACTTTTCTTTTGCTTGGGAAGAGGATTATTTTTGAAAGACACTGGGTAGCCCGTACTGTCCAGTAGTGTCGAAGTTTTTACTGACTAAAAACCCTACTTTTCTTTCTTCTTTTTTTGAAGCGTTTTGCTTGGCGCTCCTTACACTATGGTTCTGGTGGTTTTATTGTGCACACCTCTGGTTGTTACTTCTCTCGTAGTTCGGTTTCTTTGATGAAGTTTATAAACTTTTGTCAGGGAATCACTTTGCGCTATTCTTTAGTTAGCTTGTGTTTTCTTTTTGTAAGCCTTGCACTGTTCATTCAAGCCACAATGTTCAGTTATCAGTCCTGTAAGCTTTTGCGGTTTTGTATGGCTCATTTGCATTACAATAGTTTGGGTAGTGTATGATGGCCCTGCTAGGAATAACCTTGTGTGCTTTATTTCTTGACAGTTTTGCCACGGGTTATTTCGTTTTAAGTGTTTTGCGGATTATTTGTATAACCGGTTACTGGCTTGACTTACGAATTATATGATTCAATATAAATCTGCATTGCTTAATGATTATTCACAATTGGCGGGTAAGTGTGCGGGGACTCTCGTTCCGATCCGATTCTAGAACACTGAGAGATGAGCACTGATCTATGTTCTTTAACTACATATACATAAAGCGTGTTTGTGACCACGATTGATCAATTAAGTCGCTCTGTGAACTAGTGCTTGTTAGTGGGTTTTACGTGTACCGACGAATTTTGTTTTACCTCTACTTAAGCTCTGCAATCAGTAATAAACCAAAACTGACCAAAAACTTTTGGCTCAAGAAATTTTGAGGAAGGGAACACAACACATCCAGAGAGCAGTAAGAATAATGTTTAATAAACTCTTATGGTTTATTGCTCATCTAGCCATGGTAAACAGAGGCTTTTTAGTGATGGGTTTGATGGGTTCCATATCCAAGTTATTAGTTTGGTGCGAAGAAATGTTTTTTTTTCCGTTGTTTATGAAGAAAGTGCTACATCTGGTGAGATTAGTCGAGGTAGTTATTCTATCTCGGCGGTAGATACTGCAATTATTAGTCTGTGTCCGGGTGTTGGACTACTGCCGTCTCTTCAACGTGGTATCCGAACTAACAAGGTTTTCCATTTGCCTATCAAGTGAAGTTGTTTTTTGGACTTTTTTCGCACTCAGGTTTAGAATTTCAGGTTCAGAATCTTAGGTTTAGGTGATATGTACGTTTTAAATGGGACTTTTCAATCGTATGTGGGCGACGCATTCCGAATGCCTGCATCGGGATTCTCCAGCAATTTCAAATCTTTGATTTGGTGCTCAGTATTTTAAAAGCTAATTAACTGTTGAAATTCTATTTATAGAAATTCAACAAAATACGGTCATAAAATATTTTCAGAACGAACTAAAATCTGGTCAAAAACTGTCGAGTGTAAAATTCTATTTATCAAATGTTTAAAATAACAAAATTAGGTCTTGAAACATCAAAATATTGCCAGAAAGCACTAAAATCCGGTCATAAACTTTGAAAAATGTAAAATTCTATTTCATAAAATGTAAAAATAGGAAAATCCGGCCTTGGATACATCAAAATATTGTCAGAATACACTGAATTTCGGCCATAAACTGTTAAAAAGTGTAAAATTCTAATTCATAAAATGCGAAAAGAAAATCTGGTCTTAAAACATCAAAATATTGTTACAAAGTCTATGTATAAACTGTTGAAGTGTGCAAAATTCTTTTCATAAAAAGTCAAAAATAGCAAAATTTGGCTATAAAACATTAAATATTATCACAAGGAACCAACGTTTTAGCAAAAGTGTTGAAATGAAAAGTCTGAAATAGCAAAATATGGTTATAAAATGTCGAAAAATTTAAAATTCTATTTATAGAATGTCAAAAGTAACAAAATCTGGTTATGAAATATCAAAATAATATTAGAAAGGTTTAAAATCTTGTCATAAACTATCGAAAAGTGCAAAATTTCATTCATAGAATGTCAAAATAGCAAAATTTGGACTTGAGTATAAAAATATTGTCAAAAAGTACTAAAATTTACCATAAACTGTATAAAACTGCAACATTCTATTTATGAAAGTCAAAAATTTCAAAATCCATCGTAAAATAGTTTCAAAACGAACCAAAATCTGTTAAAATGTGCAAAATTTTGTTTATAAAATGTTAAAAATAGCAGCAAAATCTAGCTATAAACTGTTTTAAAGTGTACTAATTTTAATTTAATGCTTGTGGGCTTTTCCGCATTGCAAACTTGTGCTTACAGATAGCTACGCCACTGCTGAGCATAGCAAAATATGCACACATGGACATGTGGACAATCTGCCGCCTGCTACCTCTAATATTGTACAAACGGTATGATCAACTAGGTGAAATCACGGTCAAAATTCTTCCGTTGATCATATCGTTTATTCCTTTCGGTGGAATTTACTATAGTTTTTGTAAACTAACATACTTTGTTTACTGAAGCTGCCACTAGAAAATTGCATAAATTTTATTTTCTTACGTTCTTCTTCGAATTGAATAAGTTATGATTTTTTTGACGTTCCCGTGTGATTAATCCGTCGAACACTACAACATAAGGACATATATGATAATTAATTGTATGTTACAATGTGTTCTTGCAAAATACACTATTTGTGCTGTTGGCTGTGATTTTGCTTCTTTCAATTTTCATACATAAGTCATCTTTTAAATCGTCAGTTTTTCATGTCGCAGACCATGCCGATAACTTTTTTCTTAGGCAAAATCTCCGGCTATGTTAACTGTAACATTTGACATTTGTAATTAACATTATGGAATGCATATGGACATTTCTCAGCGCAAGATACCTATTTAAAATTAACTTGTACGTTTTTTTGCCGTAATTTTTGACTGTTGTCATACCAATAAAAACATTTATGCCCGACTTTATAAAAACTGGTTATGAACTGCTGTTTAATGTTTTACATTCGTTAATATTACGGCCGATTATGTGGATACGTAGTGTCGTGGACGTGTGTCACACCACAAATGAGGTGATTTTTCAAAGACCGCATAAATGCAAAGAAATATTAATTACAATAAATATCATGTAAACTCGAGTACCTTGGATATATCATGCGAAACGAGAGCATATATAATAACCAACTCTTACAGTCAATACTAAGAGGAAAGATTTTTGGGAAATGAAGCGTGGGTAATAGTGGCATCTCATGGCTTAAAAACCTCAGGAACTGGTTTTTCATGTCTTCTACTCAGCTATTTATTTATTAAGTTCCAAACTTTTGACATTACTTTTGTTTAGTGCATTTTATATGTTATTGCGTCGGCGCAGCTTGTCGAAAATCTATAAAAATTTACAGCGGCGGGAAATTTTACGTATAACTTAACCGTTGGTTAAATATTATCAAGTAGTAGTTTAGATAGTAATGCAGTTATTGCAAGTTCTGATTTTAAATTTATTTTTAGTGTTACTGTAACGACTTGGCGCGACACAGGACATCCCAAAATGCAGCAAGCAGTGATTGAAGACGGAGCATCGCTCACCTACAATGATTTATTCCCGGCGTTACCAGAGTCTGCACCAACTCTTAATTCCAGCAACGCTATGGGTCATAACAACAAGATGAGAGTTGGCTCATCAGTCATCACTCAAGTATTCAGGTAGATCTAACAAAACAAAAAACATCTTTCAACGATATTAATTTTTATCTTATATTTTAGAGTACCATTTGAAGAACGTAAACAAGACAACAGCGATAAATTTGGAGAAGGCGAATCCATGCACTCATGCTCGACAATCATGAAAGAAACGGGAGCACACATCGAAATTTCTGCTGGCAAGGACCAATCGCTCACCTTCCTTGTTAGTGGAAAGCAAAACGAAGTATTGGAAGCACGCCGAAAAATTCTATCACATTTCCAGACTCAAGCAAGCAAGCAAATTCAAATACCCAAGGAACATCATCGTTGGATTCTTGGAAAGAAAGGAGATCGTTTAAAGGAGCTTGAAAAATTAACAGCAACTAAAATATCCGTACCACCAATGAACGATACATCCGAAGTTATTGTTATAGTTGGACCTAAGGATGGTATCGAGAAAGCAGAACACGAAATCAGAGTTACTTCCGATGAGCAATCTAAAAAGGCTTTTGAGAGAATCTATGTGCCTAAAATGTACCATCCATTCATTGTGGGTGCTTTTAATGAAAATTTGAATGCTATGATCGCCGAAACAGGGGCTAGAATTAATGTACCACCACCATCTGTTATGAAAGACGAAATTGTTATTGCTGGTGATAAGGATGGCGTTCAATCAGCCAAGACTAAAGTTGAAGCTATTTACAATAAAATGGTAAGTAATTTAAATAATGATAAAGGTAGAAGTTAAACCTGTTATTGTAATTTCAGAAAAAATGTTGCAACTCTGTTCAAGTAGAAGTACCAAAATCGCAACACAAATATGTGATTGGGCCACGTGGTAGTACAATTGCCGAAATTTTACGTGAAACAGGCGTAAGCGTAGAAATGCCACCAAGTGATTCCGCCATTGACACCATCACACTTCGCGGACCTCATGATAAACTAGGCCCTGCATTGGGAAAAGTTTACGAAAAAGCCAACTCTGTTCGTACAAGCGATATTCCATGCCCATCATGGATTCATAAATATATCATTGGACGTAAAGGTGCCAACATTAAGGAAATAACCGCTAACTTCCCTAAAGTCCATGTCGAATTCAACGATAAGGAAAATAAGATTAAGATTGAAGGTCCACCAGAGGAAGTTGACAAAGCTCATGAAAAGATAGAACCTATTGCTAAGGAGTATATTAATAAGCATACTTTTATTGAAATCACTGTCGATCCAAAGTTTTATAAGCATATTATTGGTAAATCTGGCACCAATGTTAATCGCATCAAGGATGAAACTGGTGTTGCTATTAATATTGAAGAAAGTGGATTAATACGTATTGAAGGTACCAAACAAGGTGTTCCAAAGGCTCAACAGGAATTAGAAGATCTAGTTAAGAAATTGGAAAATGAGAAGGAAAGAGATGTCATTATCGAACAGAGGCATTATAAGACTATTATTGGTTCCAAGGGTGAAAATATCAAGGAGATCAGGGATAAATTCAATCAAGTCCAGATCAATTTCCCAGGACCAGGTATGTTATTAAAGTTTTTAATAGAAAAATCATTCAACATCTAAAGGCTGTGAGCCAATGGAAAACTTTTAAACTTTAAAGGTGCAGTAGAAGTAACTCCCACATTACGAAACATTACTGTGGAGTTCACAAAGCTGGTAGAGGGGGCGGTTTGTTTCATTAGGTAGCGTACATAATAAAGTTTTCAGCTGTCGCCATGCCGTGGTCGACGCTTTGTCTTTGTAGAGTAAGCTTTTATCAAAAATGGCGAATCTGTGACTCTGAGTGCGTTTTGCACGCGGTTTACGTGCCAATGAAAGTGTTCTAGACCGGAAAACGCTGTGGGTTCAAACAGTAAAGGGAACAGTATCTGCACTGAACAGAAAACCAACCAGACGTTCTTAAATGTGAGATCAATCGAAACATCGCTGCAGTGAGAGCTTCGATTATGTTGTATTCAACATGTTTATCATGGGTTGAATGGGTGGAGAATCTTCCTAAACACTCGCAAAGTGTCGGATTCACTCTCATGACCGCCTACCGAGTAAACTCCCTCCTAATAGAAATTCTAGAAATTTGTATCCCGTGATGCTATAATTTTGCTGCCTAATTGATATTGATCTTACTGAGGGTATTAAGAATGCATGAGAACTTGTATAGACGTGGTTTTTGTCTGAATACAGTTAGACTATCTCTAGCTTTTTACACTAGGAGATGTAAGGGAGATATTCCATACTCCTTAAAATCAACTTTGCTCGCTTGTGCCAAGCGGAGGAGAAGCTGATTCTTGACTCTGAAATACTTGCGTGTTGCGCCTGGTTTCCCGTTGCTTGCGCATAAGATTTCTCCTTGCGAGCGTTAGGTGTGCTCTGGAGAGGAGCTGCCTTTAAGAGGCAGGTGCATTGAAACGGGCCTATGGAGGAGTTTGGCTAGCCTTCAGCTTGATATAAGCTTTGCGGTGTAAGTCCTTTGCACGCGGCGCAAGTTGCTACATGCCCAGATTTATTTCTCTTAGTATGCAGGTGGAGCTGGGATGGGCATTTTATCGATGGATATGTTCAAATCTTTAAACAACCCGACAACCCTTGAAATACGTTTTTATCATTGTGGATGCTGCCGAAGAAGGGTGGCTTGTTGAGGGCCCTAAGAAGCTACTAGGTGGACCTGAAGTAGTCGCCTGGGCCTTAGGAACCGACCAGGATACTTTGACTTTGTTGGTGCTGAAGACATCTGACGTGGTGGGTCGGCTGATAGCCTATCTGAAAATAACTAACCCGTGTCAGTCTCCTGCTTCTTTAAAACCGGCTGCGCATCCGAAGATGTTAATGGTGCGACCGGGAGTGTAATTGAGGATAGGTTTATGTTCCCCAAGATCGAAGATGTTTGGTGAAAAACGCCTTGTTGGAATGTTCTTCCATGGTATCGGTTCTTTGTTGTGTTGTTGCACCATGGCGATATGCTTAGCGCAAAGTGCAGGGGTTAGTAGCTTCGGACGTGACCGGAGGTTATCTACTATTCGTGGTTGTAGCAGAAATGCCTGCGGATGACTACTGCCACGATGATTGACGATACACTTATGCTTCTCTCGGGACAGTTCTCATGGCAGATCTGGCAGTCTCTAGCGAGCAAGTCGGTTGGTTAAGGGCAGTGGTCTAACTTCGTCGTTGAGCAGAAGTGGTGCACGGCGAGTAGCGGTGGCAGCGGCTGATCCAGACTTTATCGAGCGCGCGGACCGGATTCGAAATGTCGTTAGAGAGGGTCCTTGATGGTGGAGGAGCCGTGTCTCGAAGATCTTTACTTCTTCCTTGGACGCCTCTAGGATGGTAACTGAAATTTCTGGTTTTTATGCAAGTTTGCTTGTTGGTGGCGTGATGTGTTTGGTAGTGCGAGGCTGCTTTCACGCGCGGTAACAATTCTCCCCAATATTTTAGACTGATCTTTCGAATTAATTCTTTGGAGATCGTGTCAAGGTATTGTTGATTGTCTTGGCTGAATGTTCTATTCGGAACGGGAGTAGTCTATAGAGTAGCAAGTGTCCACTGCGTTTTCACTATTAGTTCGGGTATCGCGGGTTTTAATTGTCTAACATTCGCGGCACGGGCTAGATTGAAATTGTTTAGGTTTCTGATCCCGGTGATGGTTTTCGCGGTATCCTGCACTATGGTAGCACATGTCTCTTTAGTTCAACTTCTCGCGCACTAGGTCTTAAAACACTACGCGGTATTGTTACGTTGCACGGTATCTTCCGAGAATGTAGTGCAGGGTGTCGTGCTCTCGTTTGTCATTCTGTCGTTGCCAGGATGTTCTGCTTGCCGAAATTGTCTTCCTCGTCGTGATAGACGGTAATGACGGGTGTCGTATGGGCTACACACGTCGCGTTGAGGGCTTTGCTGGTACCGAACTGCAGGCAGGTTTTTTTATTCTCTGGGAGGTCGGATTTGAAGTTGAACGGAAAATTACCGGCCTGTTTCTTCCGATTCTTCTGCGGTACATGGAGATACGATATTCTTCTGATCGAAGTCGGCTTTTCTCCGATCTGTCGTGTCCGGTACTGTTACAGATGTTTGTGACTGTATGGAGGGTAGAACCGAAATGTAACACTTCTATGTGGTACTCTCTCTCTCTCTTTCTCTCTTGACGTGTTCTGCGACGCAGGTTGTCTGGGTGTTACGTATTGGTTGTTCGACCTCGATGATCATTACTGTTTGCATTTCAAGAAGTTCTGGCTTGTAGATTTGTTTGTAGATTGCAGACGAGCTCGTTTATTTGGTAGTCCGCGGTACGTTATACTGTATGCATAATTTTTTGTTAGTTATAGGCGGGTATAATGATAAATATCTGTTTGTATCTACCTGGTTGGCAAATCGGTGAATTTGCATATACTCTGGTCTGGTTCATTTTGTGTTACAAGTGACCGTATCGGGCTCGCCGGTATATGTCTAGGGTTCGTCCGGAATGTGTGCCGGAACATTTCCTATGACTGCAGGCACTGGTCTACAGGGATCTCGATCTGGTTGGGGACCGTGGTGTTGTGGTCACCCAGATGACTAGTTGTTCTGTCATCATCAGATATAGTTGCTGAAGGTTGTTTTTCTTCTTCAGAGCGTCTCTGTTGTCGGGCGTGACTTGATTGTCTTGCTGGACATCCTTCACTCGGCTGGGCCGAGGCGTCCGGTGCCTTCTTCTGCTGGAACAGTGCTGCTGGGGAAGACGCTGGGGTCTTTACGGTCTCTATTGTGAGGTTTGAGCCGGAACTTCCGGTGACGTGCATGGCTGGGTGATCTGCCTGGCGACATCAGGGCTGCTGTGGAGGCGGCTTTGCTCTTCTTTGTTTTCTGCGATATGTCCTTGCGCAGCTTGAAGGTCTTTATGGTTCAGCCTGATCTGCTTGAGGTCATTTTTGTGGATTTCAGTTTGCTCAGACTCCTTGCTGATCAGGCTGACGATGAACTTTTCTAGCCTTTGATTTTTTGACTGCTTTTCAGGAGGGAGGTCTTTGTTCTTCTGGAGCTGGATGTACATCATGCCGATCGGGCTCCAAGCTGGAATCCAAATTAATTAATTTTTTAATTACTCAATTTAGGCAAATTAATTGGTTGATGATTGATAATTACTCAATCATCTGTGACGGTTTTGCAATAAAAATTGCTGTTATTCTATTGGGCTCTGCAGTCGGGTGTTGCTTCCTCTAGGTGTTCACTGCTCGGCTACTTGCAGACGAATTGCTCGTTCATGCCTCAGCTTGGATTTGTTACCGGACAGTCCTCACGGAGGTTTAAGGACTGGTTTATGACAGGGGGGTAGTGGAGTAGTATGTGGTGGTCGTGGTGGGTATTGGAATTCCACCTGCGGTCACCCGCGGTTTGGAGTCGCTGGATGCATTTTGAGGTTCAAGTGTCAACTGATTAGGCCCGCTGCCGCGTAGATGATGTTTAGGTATAGACACTTCTCTCTTCGAGATGTCTCTTGGAGGTGGTGTGTGAGTGACCGATTTCTCTAGTGTTCCCGGATTATATTTTTCCCTAGGGTTCGGGAGTGTGCCTGTGACGGTGGTGCAAAGCCACTAACCCCTCTTTTGTTTGTGTGCCTTGACGGCCAATCAAGGCCACCATTTGGATGATTTTTTTTAATCTCTCCTTTGAAGTGCAGCACCCTGTATAAAATATCTTAATCCAAACGTAGGTGTCATTGTAGAAATTGTAAACAATCAAACAAAGTTTAAAGCAGATTTTTATTAATTTGCAAACTGAAATGAATTGTTCTTGATATTATTGTTTTTACATTACAGGAGACAAACGTGATGTTGTCAAAATCCGTGGCCCTAAAAATGATGTAGATTTATGCTACAAACATTTACAAAAGGTTGTAAAGGATATGAACGAATCCTCATTCCAAATTGAGGTGCCTATATTCAAACAATTCCACAAATTCATCATTGGTAAGGGTGGCGGCAACATCCGCAAAATCCGCGAGGAGACTCAAACCAAAATCGATCTCCCATCTGAAGGTGACACTAATGAAGTCATTACTATCACCGGCAAAAAAGAAAACGTAGAACAAGCTCGTGATATGATCCGTAACATCCAAGATGAGCTTGAAACAATTGTAACTGAAGAAATTACAATTGATCCAAAATTCTACAATTCATTAATTGGAGCACGTGGAAAGCTCATTCATTCGATCATGGAAGATTGTGGCGGTGTAGCAATTAAATTCCCAACTGCAGAAAGTAAAAGTGATAAGGTGACCATTCGTGGTCCAAAAGATGATGTTGAACGTGCCAAACAGCAGTTGTTGGATTTAGCCAGTGAGAGACAACTCTCTAGTTTCACCGCTGAGGTAATAATATTGACTATAAAAATTTATTAAAATTTATTAATTAAATTATTTTATTATTAGGTCCGTGCCAAATCCCAGCATCATAAATTCCTAATTGGCAAAAATGGTGCCAATATTAAGAAATTACGCGATTCTACTGGTGCTCGTGTTGTTTTTCCATCTAATCAAGACGATGATCGTGAACTTATTACAATCATTGGCAAAAAAGATGCTGTTCTTCAAGCCAAAGCTCAATTAGAGGCCACTATCAAGGAAATTGTAAGTAATAATGTCTTTTATTATTTAGGGTATTTGTCAAAATTTACTTAGTTTTCATACGTAAGTTTCTTTTATGTAGGTGGCTTTAGTATACTGACTGCAACACTGCTAGATGAAAGCCAAATTTACACATGAGCATTAAGCTTTAAAATGAATGGCTTAGAAAGTAACGGTAATTAAGTGTTTTTTTTTAGAAGATTATATTCACTCTGAGTGAGCACATAGCACAACCTGAATGAGTGGTTTTTCAATTTTCAATATCAAAGTAATATTATTTATATCAAAATTAATTGTTGATGAGCTATGATTTAACTATCGATGTGAAATATTGTTAAAAAATTTTACCTATTTGCTTTCTGTACATATTTGAAAATTGCAATATGATACATCTAAAAAAAAAGTTGGAACCCTTGAAAATCATAATTGCATACATGGTTGTAGAAATATTAATGTTTGTAATCTGTCAACTTGGATAAATATGAATCAGTGACATTTGCCACATTTTTGATTACTTAAAAAGAGTAAAAATTACATTGTTGCAAAATTTGTTTGTATAATTCTATTTTTTTATGCAAAGTTTTTCTTATTCTCTGTTTGGGATCTTAATAATCATATAATTAATATCTGCAATAGTTTAAATTAATTTTATATTTTATTTTTTTTCAGGATAATATCACAGAAAGTGAAATGACAGTTGATCCTCGTCACCATAAGCACTTTGTAGCGAGGAGAGGTGAGATCTTACACAGGATCAGTGATGAATGTGGTGGTGTGATGATTTCATTCCCTCGGTCGGGAGTGCAAAGTGATAAGGTTGTCTTGAAGGGAGCCAAGGATTGCATAGATGCCGCCAAAATAAGGATACAAGAACACATAGTCGATCTTGAATCCATGATCACCATCGAATGCATCATCCCACAACAATTACATCGCACTGTTATGGGAGCCAAGGGATACAAAGTGCAAGGCATTGTTGCTCAGCATGATGTACAAATCAAATTCCCTGATAAAAATAATACAGGTAATTAATTTATTAATAATCATTGACATGTCATTTAAGGATATGCAAACTGACAGATTAAAAAATTAATGCAAATATTTTTTGTTTGTGTGGAATTTTTCTTATCTTATGGTTTTTATTATTTTCTAGATGAATACATGAATCATGATGGCCAATTAAACGGAGATATCAACAATGAACCAATCCGTCAATGCGATGTAATCCGAATCACAGGTAAAGAAGAAAACTGCAAGAATGCCAAACAAGCTCTTCTTGATCTCAAACCGATCACCATCGATGTTGATGTGCCTTTTGAGCTTCATCGTTCCATTATCGGTAAGGCCGGTCGTGATGTTAAAGAGCTGATGGACAATTACGATGTACATATTGTGTTATCTCCTGCCGATCAAAGAGAAGATAAAATTAAGATTACTGGAACCCCAAGTAACACTGTACGTGCGAAGGAGGCTGTTCTTGAAAAGGTCAAAGAAATAGAGGCTGATCGCAAAGAGCGAGAACTTAAATCATTCGCTCTGACGCTTGAAGTTAATCCTGATTATCATCCAAAGATTATTGGAAAGCGTGGTGCTGTCATCAGTAAGATTAGGATTGATCATGATGTGCAGATCAATTTCCCTAAAAGAGGTCAGTATTTATTATTATTTGAAATTTTATCCTTGCCTAAAGTTTAGAGAATTATAAAATAAATCTTACATTATTGTTTCAGGTGATCCAGAAGAACACATCATCACTATAACAGGTTATGAAGAAAATACCCACAGAGCAAAGGAAGCCATAATGAAGATTGTTGGTGATCTTGATGATCAAGTCAAGGAAGAGGTCAACATCGATGCTCGTGCACATTCCAGATTAATAGGACAAAGAGGTCGCAACATTCGTAAGATCATGGATGAGTTCAAGGTTGACATTAAGTTCCCCAGGAGTGATGATCCCGATCCAAATATTGTGACCATTTTGGGAGTCGAGGAGTTCGTACTCGAAGCCAAGGATCATTTGCTCAACATTGCTGAGGAATATGTAAGTTTAGATTAATAACATTCAAATTTTATGTATTTTTATTAAATTATAGAGTAAGGTAGGGTATTTTCTTGAAGACTTGATGGAGGACAACAGGAAAAGGATATGATGTGACTTTTTTTAACAGTTTTGTTCAGATACTTAGAAACAACGATAGTCTTCTAAGAGTTGACTTAGTATGTTATTGATCCATGTTATTTATCCTGTCAGCTTGTCCAGATTAATTTTTTGCACCATGCCACTGGTTCTGCCAACTCTGCCAACACTGTTAAGCAACGGCCAGGGTGAAACATAATAGCCTTTGTGTTGTACCACTCACGCTAAAGCCAGTTTCCTAACAAATAAATTTGATATATCATGTCTCTGCTGTTTTCTGGGGTGTTACTTATTAAGGCTTTCTCTATAAATACGATTAGTCAAATTTTGATATACTGTGCTACAACAATATTATAGATATTCAAAAATGCAGACATTGTAATTTTTAAATGGGTGTTTTTTTTAATTTTGTATGTTACACTTATCCTTAAATGCCCTGTATTCTAAGTTTTATAGTAGTAGTCCTAGCAGGGGCGGAGCTACCTCTAAACAAGGGTCTGCAATGCGGAAGGGCCCACAACCATAGTGCCCCCCAAAACTCAAAAACTTTGGGCCCCTCAGAATTCACAAAAAATAAAAGTTAAATAAATGACAAATTTGTATTTTTTTTCAAAATTGTCTCTTGAGTGGGCCCTTATCAATATTTTGCGGTCAGGCTCAAAAGTCCTAGAACCTAGCATAGTTCTACAGTTTTTGGTTTCTAGTGTCTGCAGGGTTGCCATCCCCTACGGGTTTCACTCTTAGACCATACACAATTATAAACACGCCTTTTACCGATGCGGTGAAGCCAACTTGATCCATGCGTGTGACGTCAGTTGTGGACATAAACGCGTACGTTGTAATCAAATATTTGAGTTTTGTGTTACAAATAAGTGTTTGATAATTAACAATTATAAACGAAATTTACTGTTAGCTATTGATATTGATTACCGCAAAAGATTTTATAAGTGCGTTGTAAATATCATTTATTAAACAATTTTATTTCTTGAATGATATTAAAAGTTAAAATTAATATATGTCTACAATTAGCGCGTGACGTCAGTTGTGGGCATAGAACGTTGTTATGTTCGCTTTACAATGCTGCAAGCGGAAAATAGCACACACCGCGTCTGTAAGTGTATATGGTCTAAGGTTTCACCCGGAGGCTCTCGTTTATATGATCACCGCGAACACGATGGCAGCGATTTTTTGGAGAATAATGCTGGGTAAATTACCAAACTCCATTTACCGTAACATGGCGATCATTTTCATTCACGAAAAAATACGGTCCAATCACACCTCCTGCATGAAATCCACGCCACACGGTTACTTTTTGTGGATGCAGTGAAGTTTCTTGGAGTACATGCGGGTGTTGTGTTGCTGTCCAATAACGCATATTTTGTTTATTGACAAAGCCATTAAGCTAAAAATGAGCTTCATCGCTGATTTTCTTTAAACTTTTGCAGAGCCTAATCGGAGAACTTTCGGCGCTTCAAATGGTCAAGACGCTTCAGTTCTTGAGTTAATTTGATCTTGTAAGAGTGCACGCAAAGGTCTTTACGCTAAAATCGCCACTGGACTGAGAGATTCCCAATTCCTGTGAACGGCGTGGAATCTACTAATTTGGCATATTTTTTTGAACTAAGCACTTTTATTACAACCGAAAATTGGATTTTAGTAGAACCAATTGTTTGTGGGCTCTCGCTCTTTGTGTTGACAAGCATGCCGCTTTGTTGTTTATCATTTACTCTGAAATAATTTTTAATTTTGAGGCAGAAATGATTTTTGAGTAGTTTTACTAAGTTGTGATTGGGGTGTTTTCTCTAGTTGCGCTTTGATCAGAGTGGCAAGGTCGTTGGCGAATTCTACGATTTAGATTTTTTCCAGTATTGACCCTTGCGGTGCTACTCAACTCTTTACGTAGCTGGAAGGAGTTGTTAAACTTATTTGATATTACTGTGATACAGTGTTTATTTTGCATGAGGTGACTCGAGTTTGTCTTGCCATCTCTCTATTTCTTTTACGATTTTTATAAAATTTATTTTCTTTACACTACTAACGATATTACCCGCACTGTATAGTGGTCTGATGAGCTTGTACAGAGGCCAGTTGGCTTTTTGTTTGCTTGTATCAGGACTTGTTGGTAGTCTTTCTTGGCATTTGAACATTTTTTTTCAAATAAACGGCAGAAATTGGTCGGTTCGAATCAGTCGATTTTTAGGTTCTAAATAACGGAGGGTTCTGAGCTGCAGATGTTGATGCAACAGAAAACAGTCGATTATTTTAAAACGGTCGTTCAAACCTGCCGTTCTGACCGACTGTTGTTGGTACATCCCACTAAGAATTTAGTATAAATGGGTCCGTACAATGAGCAAACTGCTACATTTGTAGCTGTCTCCGCTACATTGGTAGCGCTTTACGAATTGGTAAAAATGTAGCGGTCCGGTCCCGTTCTTCTGGACGCACTCATTGATGAATTTATATTAGAATTATATAATATAAAAAAGAAAAAAGTTTATTTTTGAGTATTTAAAAAATCTTTTATAAATAATTTAGCATATGAAATCAAATGATTGGTGAGGCAATATATAATATTTAAATGAATGAAAAGCAGATAATTGTGTTATTGTGTGAAAAATGTTTTATTTTTTAAACTTCTGTCTGTCTCAATAAGTGGAATATGAAAGACACTGGCCAAGTCTTAGTAGTTACGAAAAAGTTATTCAGATTAAGTTTATTGATTTTATATACAACATAAAAGCACAATAAAATTATAAATTGCAATCTTATTTTACGTGTCTCTAGAATTGCGGATTTTATGTTTGCATAAATATTTTGATTGTTTTCATTTTTTCAGATGCAAGATGTTGTCGAACAGGAGATGTTAAATGTCTATCGTGTTCCTTCAAGCCAACAAGGGGACAACTCTCATCGTGGCAACCGCGATAACAATGGATTCATTGTTGCTGGAGGCCCATGGGAACAACAGGCTCCCAACACAGAAAGCGTAACCGAGTTTCCATCATTTGGTGGCCACTCTAATGAGCCACCACCAGTCAGTTCCCCCATATCAGGTGCATGGGGCAACCGACGTTAATGCGTAACAACACAACCAGTCCAAAATAAACAAAAAAATTGAAAAATAAAACAAAACCTAGAGCTATTTCCAATATAATTTAGGTGTTATGAAAAAAAAAAAACTGAAAAATAGCTCCTTTTACTACTATATAATTTTTATTAAAAGAAAGCTAAAAAAATTTATAACTGAGACGAACACACACTGCCAATTTAATAAAATAATATGAATATAGATAGTGGACTGGTGCTCATTATGAAAAAAATAATACTAACATTAACCTCTTCCTCACTATTTGCTGCATTATTGATAGGCCTGGCTACGACAACGGACTCTGACATGGATCTGAATTCACACAAGACGCATTTCGAGAATTTATTATAAAATTTTTGACGATATTTTTTGGTCTTCCGAGGAGATCGATGATTATTAATAAAAGATATAAAAATAATTATAAAAAGTATGTATGAAAATACGGCCTACGAAACGGCGGCTCTAAAAGAAAAAATGAAATAACCATGTAGAGATGTTATAATGATATTTACTATTATTTTTTTAATTATTTTAGTTGTATGTACATTTTGTGTTTGTTTTCTTCTTTTAAATGTATATTATGAATAGTTTAATTGTGGTCTTTAGATAAGTTGTTTATTTCTTTGTTATGCATAGAATCTTTTTTTGCATAGGTTTTAAGTAATAATTAGTCTGCCCCCCTTATTACCCCCTCCATACCCTCAATAATAGTTTTGTAAAACGTAAAAGTATATTAAATCGCTCGATCGGTGTTTATTGTATTCTTTTTTTTTTGTTTGCAAACGGACCAAAGCAGCAGCAGCGCACGGCGATTGTGATATGTAATTTTCATTTTCTATGAAAAATCGAGCATGATTTTTATTTTAAGCCGGCGAACCTTCCTACCCTCCCCCACATCAACTCCTCAATTATTATTTGTTTCTTGGTTATATATATACTACATACTTGGGATGCTCATTTTTTTTATGATGAAAAGAAGTGTCATAATAACCTCTCTTGATCATATATTGAGGTGGTGCGCGACGTGCCTTCCTCCTTTTTTATATATGACCGTACTGAACTCTAGTAATGTTGTAGATGCATTTATATATATTTCCCCTTTGAGAATAATTAAAATGATTTTTTTCGGAAAAACTTATTATAAATTGTACATGAGGTAATGGAATTTTTTACTATAACCAATTGTTAATTGATGAAACTGTTTTTGAATTAATTTCTGATATGCAATACATCATGCTGCAAACTTAGACTGATCGTTACTGGGAATACTGGTATGTTAATATCAGGATATCATTTATATAATTATGTATATAAATATAATATATATACAAGAGTCCTTGCGGTCCTTTTGTTAGCCCAGGACTACCTGAGGGAGAGAAATATATGATATAATAATTTAAATTATTTATTTATTTACCTTGTTTAATAAATCCAATCATGTTTTAAATATGCTATTCTAATATAGTTAAAAGGAACTGATCTGTGGAAGGAACACTTGAATAAGACAACGGTAATGAGCGGGACATTGGTCCAGGTGAGCATTCGTCAACAACATGTACGCCCAAGATGTTGCAGTGCTTACTTTAGTCGTTTTTATTAAAATTATTTACATATTATATTTATATTATTTTAACAAAAAATAATGCATTTTTCTGATAAATGTTTAAACTTTGAAATGATATATTTTTTTTAAATAGGAAACATGACAAAACAAAATACTTTTATGTGCTTTATGTCTTAGATATAGACCATCGGTATTATTTTTGAGCGCAAATAGAAATTTTTTGCTATAGCATGATTTAGAGTTGTAATTCTTTGTCTGGAATTGGAAAAGAAAAAAAGTTTTGTCTTTAGGTGTTTAAAATAAGTATTGTGTAATTTCCACTAGAGCATTCTATAAAAATATAGACGCCAATGAACAGTCAAAAACTGGTCTGGATTTTTGGGAACAAAGGAAGTTGACATAATTGTAGAATGTTTTTGGTTAATTGCACAATTTATGATTTAAATATTTTATTGCCGATGGAGAGAAGCGTTTTTTGCATATATGGTAGACAAGTACAAAAGGTGGAATGTACCAACCACTTGATCAAAAATTATGGCAAAAAATGTTTACCTATAAAAACGACACAAAAACACCTCAAATGCAGACAAAAATGCTAACAGGTTCGAAAATAGTCTACAGAATATTTCACAAAAAGCTATATATTACAACGCGGGTGCAGAAGTTAGTAGTCTTGTAATCGATTTAGAGCAACCGTGGCGAATTTAAGAAACTATTGCTCTTATGTTGAAGATATCGGTAAAAGTGAACCAAATCAAGCTAAAGCAACTGGTTTCTTCAGTTATTCAAAGTGCAATAGGCTTTTTTGTTACAAAGAAAATTTGTTAATTGACAATGAAATAAATAATCGACCAGAATTGTTTATAAGTATCGTGGTACAATTTAATAATGGAAAAAAAATCAACAACAACAATTAAAGAATTATATCATGCTTGCATCTCTTCTTTACAATAAAGGTTTTATGTGGTACAAAAGTCCATAGAAAAACTAACTCGCGTAGTCTATGAGAATATTTTAAATTGTATACAGGGTGTAGATTAATTGGCGGATAAACGCCAGGTAACTTTATAGATCGTGCCAAAAGAAAACGAAAATCTTAATTCCAAAATGCTGAAAAACTTTTCGTTTGGCCTCACGAGGTCCTCAAAGTTTTGTTACGCTTGGCAACGTTGCAAACTTTCTAAATTCAAACCTATAATGTAGGCAACTTAATACACATAAGATAGGCAATTTAATACACACATCAAATTTTATTTTTTATTATAAACTAGAAATGTTCAAATTTACCACCGTTTACTTCTAAACGCTTTACAGCACATATCGATATCGAATTTATGACGTTCTCAAGCATCGCCGGCGTTAAATGTTAAATCTGTCAGAGTTGCTATATTCATGTCAATTATTTTAAATATATTTTCAAACAATCAATTGTGCATTGAAATAATTAATATTTTTATTTATGACAGAATCTAATAATTTATAATAGTTGTATCAGCTGCAATGTACAAATTGTTCTATAATTCAATAATAATTATAGTACCTATTTGCTGGATTCACACATTTATTTTGAAAACGCATTTTAGCCGCATGGTGAAACGTCAAAAGTCACCAATGGTTTTTGTCAAGGGTGGTCACGGGATTGACATGGCAACGTAGTAGTTGTTAATCCGAGACAGACATAAGGCAGACCGCCGCATACTAGACGAACGCAACATAATATATTTCGCAAATGCATCAAAACACCATTCATAATTTAATAATGCGGTATGTGTCGTCAATGTGCAACCTCACACAATTTTAAATTAATGATTATCAAAAGAATAAAGTATATGATAATATTTAAATTGAATTTTATTTGAATTTAAAAGTCACTGATGACAAAAGTCACCGGACCCTGACATTTATTGCATTGCCTACTTTATAATTCGAATTTTATTAAAAATTTTGCTACGTTGCCAAGCGTATTTTTAATTTAAATTTGATTTATTCTTCAAAAGTAATTTGCACATTTTTCAATGTTTTTTATTATTAAGTTTCAATAAACCTCGTAATTTTTATTATACTAAAAAAGAAAGCAAATTGGTACATAATATACGCAATTAAAACAATATTTGTATTGACAAAATTGAAACTTTGAGGACCTCGTGAGGCCAAACGAAGAGTTTTTCAGCATTTTGGAATTAAGATTTTCGTTTTCTTTTGGCACGATCTATAAAGTTACCTGGCGTTTATCCGCCAATTAATCTACACCCTGTATAGAGACAAACTAAATACAAAAAAAGTAGCCATAACTTCAAATCGTGTTAACAAAAAAGCAAAAACACGCATAGCAATAAATAAAAATTATGGACCAATGGCTGAACAACCACCAATAGCTGAAGTTGAAATGAACACATAATGCAATCGAGTATTGGATAGCTTACAGATTACACCGGATGTTCAACATTTGATCAGCGTTAATATTATAGGACAGTTTGATAACATATACATACATGTAATGTTTAGGTTAACGGCATCAAATTTTGGATTAGATTGTAAACGTTGAGCTTTAAATTTTCCATTCAGATGCCGTTCAGTATGGCAAAGTAATGGAATCCGTTGCCATTTCAAAATTTGCCGAAAGAAACTGAATTTAAAGTGTGTCCAAATGGGTTATTTATAGATATTAACTATAGATTTTACCTAATGGTAATATATTTTATAATACATTAAATATTTTATTCATAATACGTTTCTTGTAGGACTTATAGGAGAAATTTACATAATTGAAGTCAAATGTTTGTATAATATATCTAAATTGGTTTTGACGCTTCGAAGAAACAAATGGTATTCTTCACTTGAAAAAAAAAACGCCATAATTACAACTTTCAGGTATACTAAATTTTTTAATTGAAATTTTATAACTAAATAAAATAATTACTTTTAATAAAGTTATTTATCACGTTTATTATTCTTTTTATTGCGTTAATAATGTTAACTAATAGAGTTTTTTACATTAGCAATGTGTTTGAAAAAAATATAAGCCTGATAAAGACTTATTTCACTTTATTTTAATGAGTTATCATAAAATAATAGTTACTAGTAATTAAATTATATTTTTAGATACAAGGTCAACGGCACATTGCAAATATAGAAATGTGTTATTTTGTTGTATTTGTCAATAATTTTTTTTTGTTACCAGAAATAGTAGGAGGTAATTTAAAGAAAAGGCTACGTTGTATTGACTTCGAGTACGTATTGGAAGCGGTAAAAGTATGTAGTACTCCGTCAGAGCTCCAAACAAGCGTACCAAGGCTGTAAAAACACTGCTAAATACGTTAATTATTATAATTAGCTAATTTAATATCTAAAACACTTAATAAATCTTGAGTTATAAATAAATACAATATAAATTCTCACTATTTGTTTAATATATTAAATCAAAACATTTATTTCATTAGCAACTTCATCTAAATACTGTAAAATGCCTTCAGTAAAGTTTTGTATTTCTGAGGTGTTTGATTTTTCTGTAACAACTGCGAACTGCAATCGATCATCATAGGTATATAAAGCCACTAAAATACCTGAAAAATATTATTAATTAAATTAATTACATGTTGCAACTTACCAACTATTTTAGTTTTAGGACAGTAGAAAAACTTATCTTCAACACTATCGTCATTAAAATAATCTAATTTAGGACCTCCTGGAAAATTTGTGAGGCCTAATGGCGTGCCTTGAAATCCATATAACAGTTTTAATAGATTAGATGGAAAAGAACAAAAGCAATTTGATATTGCATAAAAAAACTAAAAATAATTTAATTTAATTTGTTCTAATAATGAATTATTTGTCACTAACCCAAAATTCAAGAGTTTCATGTATATTGTGCAATTCTTTATGGACTGCTTCTAATCTTACAATATGATTTAATTGATTGTTATAAGGGATTGCAAAGTTGTAGGCTGCAAAATCGTTTCCATACTCGAACAACTCATTATTTTGATATAAATTAACCATTCTATGTTTTTGTACCTGTCTTGGTATCGTTACAATAAGTTCATCTTTATTTATTGAAGGATATGATTGGCTAATACTATAAGACATTGCACTTAAAATCACATCTTGGAAAGTTACTTGATGCTTTTTCATAATACATCTAATAGTTTTAAAATATTTATCAGTAGGATCCGTGAAAAAATTCATACTATTTTCTAAAGTTTGCGTGGGGGTGTAGAAAGAACTGTATATTCTGTTGTGAATAAAGTGTTTCATATGCGCTGGTTTTGTTTCTGATATGTCTTTAACTTTCTTTAATAAGTCCGCGTATTTATTTTTAGTATCAGTTTTCTTGCATAGTAAATTAGTAGATAAATTGTACATAGCGCAACCATCTACTAAGCTGTGATGCATTCTTACCAAAACTACAAATTTTTCATCAAATGGTGTCGTTATAATAAATACATCAAAATTAGATTTGTTGTTATCAGGCATTGGAGTATTAGTACATTCATCCAATATCACCAACAATTCTTCTTTATTGAGTTTGCTACTATTTGATTTAACAACTTTAATTATTTCTTCAGTTTTCAAATCGCTATTGCGATTGTATAAATACCCCATAAATTTGTGCCTTGATGTTAACAGCTTTTGGTAACCGGGTTCGTTTAATTTTTTTTTTAGGTGATTAATAGTTTCACTTGTAAATATTTCGCTTGACTTTAAAGATTTAATCAAATATACGTCGTTGATAGTCATTGTATTGTCTAGTAAAGTTATAGTAGCACTGCATCCAGTTACTAGTCCTTGGAAATTGCTTTTATATCTGCATTTTAATAATACAGTTATGATATGTTTGTAAATTGTAAAAAATAATATAACTATGGTTACAGGGAATGATATTATTGCTACTAATATCCATATTATTGTTGATACTATTATTTGACATAATTTTGATAATTTTCCAGGATAATTTATTGTTCTATAAAATATCTAGAATTAAACAAAATGTATTAGTTGTATGGTTTTGGTATTAACTTGTAATTAATAATAATTATAATAATACAGGTTATGAATTACGAAAACAATTAATGACATTTTTTTGAAGCATAACCCGGAATTAACTCTACAAACCAACACGCATACATTCAAGGAAGATCTACAAAAACAGCTTTACACAGTGTAACAGATCAAATCAAAGACAAAATTCTGGGTTTGAGTGGAAAGTTGAAACCATTTTAACTGCACTATTAAGTTTTTTACCTCTTTCAGTGGTAAACCTCACTCTTCCGTTTTTGGATTTGGGTGCAACCATTGTATTTTTTGTCTGTCTACAACCCAGGTTGTTATATATATATTTTTTTTTTTTTTTTGTTTTTTTTTTAGGACGTAGTGAGTTATTTGGCTCTCAACAAGTGGCCCTTAAGAATAACTTACGCATGGTAATACCTTCCGGTTTTCTTCTCTGCGCAAATCCTGTTGTTTTAATGTCCCTGTCTAAACTAACATACATTTGGTGCTAGTTTGAGGCGGGCTGGTTTTTTGCTTCGCGGATTTTCACGCATCATCTGCGGCACGCATGCTGTCCCCGGCCCCTCTCTCCCTATAGCCCCTACCTTTGTCTGTCTCTTTTGTCATTTTGCCTTTTCTTATCTGCACTGGCATCTACCTCTGCATTCTCTTCTTTCTCCCATCTTTGTGTTATTTACTCTAATTATATAATTTGTTCTCAGATGTGCTCTTAGCTTACTAAGGTCTTCGTTCACTTCTTCTTTATCATATCCCCTCTCCTTTATGAATAATTTATGCAGTTCCATCAGTTGTATTCCTTTTGGCAGTCCTAGATTTGTAAGTTTTACCTCCAGTGATATCCTTGTATCTCCATCAGGAATTACTTCTTCATGTCCTCTCGTTGCCAGGTATATTCTGACTATCTGAAAGGTTGCGTTCTCAGTCATCCTTGAGATAGCATATCTACCATTTGGTATATGCCTTGTTATTTCTGTTATTCTGCTTTCCTTCAATATTTCTTTTCTCCTTCTCCTTATCTCTGCAATTTCGTTTGGTATCGTAGTCTCTGTAAATGTTCTTCTTTTTTCTTCTGTTTTTTGGTATGCACAATTGTCATATCCTTTCTTATTTTTTTCTTTTTGATCTTTTTCTCTGTTTTCTTGTTTCCATTTAGCTTCTCTCATCTCTTTCCTTTCTCTTCTATGGCTTTTAGTTTGTGTGTTTGTTTCCATTGTTTGTTTTTCTATATTCTTCTATTGTCAAACTCTTCAATTTTTTTTTTTTTTGTACACTTGTTGCAAAGTTTTTTAACGCCCTCCATTTATTTTCATCTTTTAAGCATTTGTTAATGATTGTTCTTTTATCCACTTTGCTTTCTAGTATATATTCTAGTTTTTTTCTATCTTCCTCCCACGCCTCGCATTCTACTAGAGTGTGTTCTGCGTTATCGTGTGTTTCTTCCTGACAAAATGTACACCTTTCTTCTTCATTAATTTTTTTAATTTTTTGCAAGAATTTTCCAAATGCTCCGTGCCCGGTCAGTATTTGTGTATAATAACACGTCTCGGGTTTCTTCTCTACCCATTCTTTTATGTCTTCTTGTCCATTTCCCCTTTTCTCCTGTATCCCATTTTCTCTGCCATCTTTCCATAGTCGCAATTACCTCTACTGCCTCTTGTGATACTGTTCTGTATGCTCTACAAATCCTTAGCGAGCTTGCTCTTGTGGCTCCTCTTACTTTCTTTCTGTTTTTCTTTGTTTTCATGGCTTCTCCCCATGTTTCTGCGGCGTACAGCAATTTGCTTCTTGCTGCCGTTGCTATTAGCCTTCTGCTTTCTTCTCCTGGACCTCCGTTGTTTGGCATAAGTCTACCAAGCTTTCTCTCAATTTCCTTTGTTTCAATGACCGCTTCCTTAACCTGTTCATTCCATCCCTTTGCTTCGAGTGTCACTCCAAGGTATTTGATTTTTTTCCCTATGGTTATCTCTTGATCTCCCACCTGTATCTTACCTGTTCCTCTATTATTCCTCTTAGTCGATAGCCATGCCGCCTCAGTTTTTTGTGTTGCTAGTTTTAAGCCCTTACTTCTCATCCATATTTGTATCATATCAATTGCCAGCTCTAATCTTTCTTTTAGTACTTCTATTTCTACGTCTCTACCTACTACTGCTATGTCGTCCGCAAATGCTGTTATTGACACGCCTTCCGGCATCTTCATTCGAAGTAACTCGTTATAGACAAGGTTCCACAGTTTTGGTCCCAGTGCTGAGCCCTGCGGTACCCCTCTAGTAAGTTTGAATCTTCCATTTTTGGTCACTAGATTTCTGTCCTGTAAGTAGCTCCATATAATCTTGATTGTTTTTCTGTTCAGTTCTTTCTTCTTTGCCGCCTCTATGATTGCTGCCCATGATACGCTATTAAACGCGTTCTGTATGTCCAACGCTATCATTACACAGTGTTGTCTTTTCCTCTGCGTTCCGCTGTTTGCTTCTTTTGCTATTGCTTTTACTTTTTCAATAGCTCCTAAGGTTGTTTTTCCTTTGGTAAATCCGTATTGTTCTTTTTCCCATCCTCCTTTTTCTTCTATTTCTTGTTCTATTCTCCGTACAATAACTTTTTCCACTATTTTAGCCAGTGTGTTGATTAAACATATTGGTCTGTATGATGTTACTTTTCCTGCTTCTTTTTTTTTCTCAATCAGTACCAGAGTGGCTTCTTTCCAACATCCTGGGAAAGTTCCTTCTTTTAGGCACCTGTTGATTATTTGAGTTATTTCTATCTCGTTTCCGTCTAATGCTGCTTTAACAATCTCTGTTGTTATTTTGTCCGGACCTGGTGCTTTGTTGTTAGGCAATTCTTTTATGATCTCTTTGATCTCTTCCACTGTTGCCATAACTGTTGCTTCTTCTTCTTTTGTTTCTGGTTCTTCTACTGGTTCTCCCTTGGGAAATAGTTTTTTAATTATGACCTCTTCTTCTTCGTCTTCTTTTAAGCAGATTCCTTTTGTTCTTCCACCCAATTTGTCCATCACTATTTTGTACGGTTTTCCCCAAGGATCCCCATCTATAGATTCTATCATTTCTTTCCAGCATCTTTTTCTGCTATCCCTAATTGTCTTTTTTAAAAATTTTCTGTCGTTTTTTAGTTTCTCTTCTATTTCCTCTGTGTTCTCTCCTCTTCTTCTCAGCCTTTTGATTTTCCTCGCTGTTTGTATTGTGTTTTTCCTGCATTCTTTTATTTCCTCACACCACCAGTATGGTCCTTTTTGTCCGCCTTCCCTGTACCTAGGAATTGCTTCCTCCGCCGCTTTTCTCAGTTTTTCTGAGTACCTCTCGCATCTTTTCTCAATATTTTTCTTTTTCTGTCACTTCTTCTGTTTCCATGCCTCTCTTTATCTTTTCTTTGTCCATTCTTCTTACGTTCCATTTACCTTCTCTCGTGTGCTCCTGTTTTCCTTTCTCCTTTGTATTGTATTGTATATGTTTGTGTAGACTCAGTGATTCTTCTTCAGTCACGGTCCATTCATTTATTATTTTTGCCATTTCCCACGTTGCTATGGTGATGTCAATATGCGATTTTGAGCTTCCTCTTACAAACGTCGGTTTGTCTCCATTGTTGCAGATTGTAAGATTTAACCCTGCTATCATCTCCTCTAAGATTTTTCCTCTTAAATCGTTCTTGTAGCCTCCCCATCTCGGTGATTTTGCGTTGAAATCTCCTCCTATAATAATTTTTTTGTTTTTCTGTTTTCTTAAACTTCTTTCTAATTCTTCTATCCACTCTCGATAGTATTCCAGACCGCAGTTTGGGCTGATATAACAGCTGTATACTATCATGCTTTGTACTTCTGCCCACACTATTCCTTCTTTTGGTGTTCCCCATCTTTCCACCTTGTCCCTACACTTCCCCCTAGCTAAAATTGCTGCATCTGTTCCTTTGTCTCTTATCCACTTACCATTTAGTTTGTTTTTATTAGGTTCACTCACTAGCACTAGGTCTATTTCCTCTCTCTCCGCTGTTGCTATTAGTAAATCGTGAGCCTCTCTTCCCCTCCCTATGTTTATTTGTATAAACTTATACATTATGTGATACTATTTTTTCCTCCTGTTCTCTTCAGTTATCTGGGTTGTTGTCCTCCATATTCTTCTTTGTTTTCCTCATTTCTTTTTTTTTTGTAGCTGGACATCTTTTCTCTCCCGTTCTGTGTCCTAATACTTTGCATTCAATGCAGTATTCTTTGTTTCAGCATTCGGCAACCTGATGTCCCTCCTTTCCGCATTTTATACATAGCGAAGACCTGTCTTCTCCATTGCATTCTGCCGCTACATGTCCTTTCCTCCAGCATTTATAACATTTTCTTTCATTTGCTTTAACTTTCTCTACTCTGCATCTTATGAGTCCTATGTTTGTTCTTCCTTCTCCTATTATCTGTTCTGCTATTTTTTTGTCCATTTTGACTATAGCGGTTTGTATTTCTCTATAACCTTTCTTTATGGAAATTATTGTACTTCCTTCTGTGTTCACTTTGTTCATAATTTCTTCCAGTATTTCTTCTCTCTTAATTTCCGGGCTAATATCTTTGATTATCACCAGTTCTGTAGTTTTGTTGCTGGCTTTTCGTACATTGCAGCCTTCCATTCCATTTTTAATTTTTTCTATCTCTTTCTCCGTCTCATTACCCTTTGTAATTAGTAACAACTCCCCTTTTTTTGTTTCTCTTACCTCCTTGAACGTAGATCTTTTTATCTGGGTTTTTGCCTGTCTCAGCAAATCTGCATATGTGACACCTTGTTTGCTCACTACTATAGCACCTGTTTCCGTACCTGTTTTTTTTTCTCTATGTGTCTCCGCTACCTGTCCCTGTGTTGGCACGCACAGTCTTATTTTTTGTGTTAGTTCTTCTTCCTGCTATTTCCATAATTTTTTTTGCATCTCTTGCCGTAATTCCCGTTGGTATTGGTATATTTATTTCTTCAATACTTAATGTTTTTGTTTTGATAAGCATTTTTTCGATAGCTATTAGTATCTCCTTATTCCCTGCCGTTTCGATTTTCTGCTTAATGATGTGTACTTTTCCCACATTTTTTCCGCTTAGATTTTTAACAATTTCTATATATGGCGTTTCATCTTCTCCTTCTTCCTCCATTAGTTCAGGGTATTTTATTTTTGCTTGTTGTAAGATACCACCTTCTTTGCCTATTTCATCTTTATTTATTAAAAGTTTTGTATCCATTTCCTTTCCCATTATTGGGTTTTTTTTTTCCACATTTACATATTTATAGTCTGTATCTCTCCATTCTTTATTTATAATATTTTTTATATTCTCTTCATTAGCCACTTTTAATAGGAGATAATCCGAGATGAATTGGTTTTTACGGTTTTCTTCCTTATTATCTCCAGTTTCCATTGTCTGTGTCGACATTTCTATACCTATTTTTGTTTTATTTTCATTCTCCTGTTCTTTTTTTTGGATTTCCTCAAATTCCATTCTCTCCATATTTGTTTCTAGTTGATTCGCCACCTTTTTAATTTCCAGTTTAGTGGTTGTACACTCACTGGTTAAGTTTTTTAACTCTCTAATTAATTTCCCCATTATTTGGATTGTTGTGGGGTTATTTGCTCTTTTCGCCTCGTTGTTACCTCCTGGCGAACCTATTTCTCTCCCTCTTTTTTGTTTCGTTTGACCTAATTCTTTATCTTTATTTTTTATCCGGCGGTGTTCTTTGCAACATCCCGCTTTTTAAAAATGCATCCATCTTATTACGTTTTTTGACCCTTGGCCTAGTTTCACTTTTAATTAATATCAAATTGCTGTTTCCGCGTTTATGTTTTATTATGTAACACTAGACGTGTCGCGCGTCACGACACGAGTGTGTTTTAAAACACGACCGCACCTTTATTTTTGTGTGTGTCCAGTTTTACACTTTTTTGAACTTTCACAATAAACTTTTCACCTTTCCACTGTTTGTTCTAATTCACAGAATTTTTAATTTTTTTTAAATAACGTAGATTATTCACCATTATTTAAATCGCCTTTATGCACATTCGCGAGCGCGTCCGTTCTCCGTCGGACATTGACCGCGACTTGTTGTTATATTGTGCTTTACATGCATTGTGTATTAATTTTTAGTTTGGTATTAAAGCTTCTAAGTGATAGTGCGGTTCAGGTCCAAACATCTTGATCTTTTGCCCGCCAATTCATCAGTCTTACCTATTGTATTGGAGTGCCTTTTCACCCAGCACAACTCAATGCTATTTGCGCGAGCTACCAATGTAAGGGCATTCTCTATGGTATTTTAGTATTAGCCTTGATGTGATTTTAGGCTTTGTTGCACGTTTTTACCAGATATTTCTTAGGTTACATCTTTACACTCAAATCCAAAATTCAAAAAGGTAAAAACAGAGCAGTATTTGAGATGATAAATTTAATATAGGATTTTTATTGATTGGATAAACAAGTCTTGATGGTCGTACAGAATAAGTTAATAAATAAATACTTTGTTTAACAAACAACAGTTATAGTGATTATTGACTTCAACAAAATAGTTATAAAATTGATGTATATTATGTACAATAGCTAAACATTTAAACTATTGAAGATTTAAAAAAATCAGCATCAAGATTTTAATCTAAATCTTATCGAGCACCTAGTATTGGTCGTCGTAGGTGGTAAAAATAAAAAAATGTAATAGTTGTTAGGAATAATAGAAGACGTGACAACAACGCACTTCTGATTGCGCATGTGTGAGAATAATAAAGGGGTTACATCGGTCACGCAAAATGGCTAATAAAACAGGACTCTCTCCTCTGCTACCGGAGTGTTAGCAAGTGTACATGGTAAATCAATATATGTTACAGTAAAGTGTTGAGTATTACTTTCCCACCTATCGTAAAAGGTTATGGGCCCAGAAGAGAGTCAAAGAAGTGTGTTGAAAACGTTCAAATAGTGAAAACAAGTAAGAGAAAAACGTGTTCGTTAAAACAAAAATGGCTGGTGCGTCTGGAGAAAGCATTGTGGTATACCCACAACTACGCGAAGGCACAAATTTTACACATTGGAAGTTTAGAGTGCAACTAATATTAGAAGAAAAAGGATTAAGTGAAGCATTAGAACCTGTACCACAAGGGAAAGAGCTAGATAAAGATAAGGATGCAAAAGCTCGGTCTACAATTGTAAAGTGCATCACCGATAAGTACATTTCATATGTACAAAAAGCATTAACCGCGAGAGGAATGTTAACGTGTTTGGAGAACATTTTTGAGAGAAAAAGTGCTGTAAATAAACTACATCTAAAACGACAACTTTTAACATTAAAGTGTAACGCAAATGATAAATTGCAAGATCATTTCTTAAAATATGACGCAATAATTAATAGTATTGAATCATCCGGCTCAAAAATGGACGATTCTGATAAAGTGTGCCATCTTTTACTAACACTACCTTTGTCATATGATAATGTAGTTACTGCAATCGAAACAATGAGTGCTGAAAAAGATTTGACTGTTGACTTTGTAAAAACGTGCTTGTTAGACGATGAACTAAAGAAAGGCGAAAAGACAGCTACACATAGAAGTGAAGCTGCATTTAGTGCGAAATTCGAGTGTTTTAAATGTGGACGTAATGGACACAAAGCATCGGACTGTTACAGTAATATAAACAGTGCAAATCAACGAAGAAATTATCGTGGTCGTGGACATGGTCGCCCTAATTATAGTCGTGGTCGGTCTCAGTATAGTCGCTATCGCGGACAATATCGCGGAGCCTCAGGGAGTCAAGCGCATGTGAGTCAGTCAGAAGAGAAATTCGACTACAGCTTCATAGCAACTACGCAGAAACAAGGTCATCAGGCATCAGTGAAAAATGACAACATTGAGTGGATCGTCGATTCGGGTGCAACAGAGCATCTAATACAACATGAATATGAGAAGTACATGACGAATATTGAGATTATGGACATTAGTACAAAGATAAGAATCGCAAGTGGCGAGGCATTAATTGCAACAAAAAGAGGCGTAATCACAATGTTATCATGCGGTAAGATAGTGAATATTGAAGCACTAATTGTTCCTGGTTTGTTTCATAACATTTTGTCAGTAAAAGGGTTATTAGATAAAAAGTTTCAAGTTATTTTTCAAGAAAAACAAGTAGAAATAATTAAAGATAATGTTAAGTGGTATTGTAAAGAAAGATTTGGTTTATTTTATTTTAATGGGTTACTTATTAATCAAACATTAACAGTTGATGAAGTAAATGTATGTACTACCGACAGTAATTTATGGCATTTGCGAATGGGTCATCTCAATAAAAAGGGGTTATCCATAATGAATTTACCTATTTCAAAAAATAAATGTGATTCATGCATGAAAAATAAAAGCATTAGAAAGCCATTTCATACTCAAGAACAGCCGAGGAGTAGACAAATTGGCGAATTAATATACACAGATATAGCAGGTCCAATTACACCAATGTCAAAAGAAGGTCATAGATATTTTCACACTATAACAGACGATTATTCTCACTTTGTTAAATTGTATTTACTCAAAAATAAAAGTGAAGCAGAAAATAACTTAATACACTATATTAAAGAGATTCAGAGACAAAAAGATATAAATGTAAAAAGAATAAGATGTGACAATGGCGGCGAGTTCTCATCAAAGTTTTTCAAAAACTTTTGTTATCAAAACGGAATTAACATTCAATATACTAGGCCATATTCGCCACAACAGAACGGTGTCGCAGAAAGACTTAATAGAACTTTGTACAATAAAGCAAGAACAATGATTAATGAAACAAAATTGCCAAAATATTTATGGACAGAAGCATTTATGTGTGCAACGTATCAACTCAACCGAAGTCCATCTGCAGCAATAGCATACAAAATTCCAGCAGAAATATTTTATGGCAAATTAGATCTAAAAAGGTTAAGAATATTCGGTTCCAAAGCATGGGCGGTTATTCTTCCGAGAAAATTAAAACTAGATGAAAGAAGTCAAGAAACTCGAATGGTAGGATATAATGAAAATGGATACAGATTGTGGAATCCTCAAACGGACAAAATTATAATTTCAAGAGATGTTGAATTTGATGAAAGCGATTACAAATATATAAATAATGAAAATAAAAACGAAGCAACAGAGCAGTTTATAATAAATGAAATTGAAAGTAATGTATCAAGCGACAATAACGATAACAATAATAAACAGAGTGTTAACGAAAAAGAACATGAAAATAATGATAAAAACAATGATGAGCAAAGTAGTATTGAAAATGAAAGCATAGAAAATAATCAGGACAGTATTGAAGAAATAAACCTTATATCAGAAGAAAGAAAGACTCGGACAAGAACAATTAAAGTACCAGAGAAGTATAAGAAAGATTTCGAATATGAATTACATACTGCATATTGTTTATTTATAAGAAAAGATCCAATAACATATCAAGAAGCCATAACCCTTGAAGACGGGTGGCAAGTAGCTATAAACAAAGAAATAAACGCTCATACTAATATGAATACATGGACAGTTGTTACGAAACCAGTAGATAAGAAAATTATTGATTCTAAATGGATTTTTAAAACAAAAGATGATGGTGTAAAGAAAGCACGTATTGTTGCTAGAGGTTTCCAAGAAAATGTAAATTATAGCGTAAATAACTATTAATAAGATTACAAACAATAAGATTGTTAATTTCACAAGCTGTTCAAAAAGGGTGGCAGTTAAGACAGTTGGATATTCCAACAGCATTTTTGAACAGTAAATTAAGCTCAGAAGTTTACGTGAATCCACCAGAAGGATTAAACATTGAAAATAATAAAGTTCTAAAAATGAACAGAGGCTTGTATGGATTAAAAGAAAGTCCGAAATGTTGGAATGAAACATTTAACAAATTTGCTGAAAATGTTAAGCTAAAAAGATCCAAAAATGATTGTTGTTTCTATATTGGTGAGAATGTATGGTTGATTTTGTTTGTTGATGATATATTAATAACTGGATATGACAAAAATATAAAGTCTATAATATGTGAATTAAAGAAAGAATTCAATGCAAAAGACTTGGGAAATGTAAAAAATTTCTTAGGAATGGAAATAGAGAGAACAAAAGAAAAATTAAAGTTATCACAAAGCAAGCATATTAGAAAAATGGTTGAAAGATTTAAAATGGTTGATTGTAAAAGAGCAAAAACTCCAATAACAAAGGGTTTTGAAATTAATACAAGAGATGAAATTGTAAATGTTCCATATAGAGAGTTGATAGGCGGATTAATGTATATTAGTACGGGAACTAGACCTGATATTGCATTTGCGACAAGCTACTTAAGTCAATGTCTGGACAAACCAAATAAACAAGCATGGTTGGAAGCTAAAAGAGTGTTGAAGTATTTGTACGATACTATAGATTTATCATTAACATATGTAAAATCTAATCAAATGTTGATAGAAACGTATTCAGATGCAGATTATGCAAATAACAAAGAAGATAGGAGAACCATTAGTGGATCAGCAACAATGTATTGTAATAATTTAGTAACATGGTTGCCAAGAAAGCAAGGATGTGTATCGTTATCTACTGCAGAGGCAGAATATATAGCTGCTACAGTTAGTGTGTGTGTGAACAAATAAATATTAAACGCTTATGTGAAGACTTTAATGAAAATGTGAATTATGTTTTGTATGTGGATAACAAAGGTGCAATCGACATGGCCAACTCTTATGAAAATAGCAAAAGGTCAAAGCACATAGATATAAGATACCACTTTATCAAAGAAAAAGTTAATTCTAAAGAAATAAATATAAAATATGTTAGTTCTAAAGAAAACTTAGCAGATATGTTCACAAAAGCCTTAAGTTACGATCAATTCGTGTACTACAGAAACAATCTAAATATATGTTAAGAAATTTTTTTTTGTTGTAAGTTGATCAATTTTTTTTGTAATTTTAATATGTAAGAAACTGTAAGATTTGATATGTAAAAATCGAGGAGGGGTGTTAGGAATAATAGAAGACGTGACAACAACGCACTTCTGATTGCGCATGTGTGAGAATAATAAAGGGGTTACATCGGTCACGCAAAATGGCTAATAAAACAGGACTCTCACTCTCTCCTCTGCTACCGGAGTGTTAGCAAGTGTACATGGTAAATCAATATATGTTACAGTAAAGTGTTGAGTATTACTTTCCCACCTATCGTAAAAATAGTAAAATCTAATTTTTTGATATAAATAAAAATAATACTCACTTGAATAGTTATTTGATGCATCAACAAATAATTTCGAATTGTACCCGGCATGTCACCGTCATCTGAATGTAGACTTGAAGTAAATAAAATTTAATTAAAATACTTATTATGATTAGAATAGATTACATATATAGTTTGTTCGCGTTAAGACTGCAGTAGTAGTTGTTATGGCAACTGGGAAACAATGCTCTGGTTGGCTTAGAGGCCAATTTACAATAGAATAACTACCAGATTAAAACAAAGCTACTTGTAATTGAATAAATTTAGTTAACAATTTTTACTATTTAATATTTATCAGTTTTTTGCGTTATTGTAACTAGGTTAACGCATTTGTAAATAATTATATGTATTTCAACTGTAAATTACATTTTTTTGTTGATAACGTACAGTATAACCTCAAAAACTTAAATATGAGTAAACGTCATGCAATTCTAGGAATTCTTTTTAATAAATTTTAGTATTAAAAGTGACTAATATACATTTCTACTAAACATATTAATATTTAATTAAGATGTAATGAACTATATTGTTTCTGCTTTAAAGTTTTTAAATATTTTGAAATCATTTTATTATAATATAATAAACATAGTGAAGTTAGCTGATTTATAATACCAACAAGGACATGTTGCAATTACAGTTGTGTGACACTGACTTTATAAACCACTCCCATCACTGCAGTCTTAACGCGAACAAACTATAATTATGAAAAAAATGGTATATTTATAAACTCTTACAAGCAAGCCAAAGATCCTTTGGTGATTTAGGCTGCAGTCTCACTGCACCACCCACCGCCATCAACCAAAATTCAATTAAGCTTAATCAACTAATTTACTGCTACTTGCCAGCGTCTGTTACCTGGTCACCGCCGTTTCATAATTTTGAAGTTTAAAATTGGTCAAATTACTAATTTATGTTTTTTTTATTTGGCCCAAAACTGTGTTATCAAGTTTTACCAAATGTATGGATAAGTTATTGGGCCTGGCTTTTGAGCAATTTGTCCATACCTACGTGGATGATTTGCTTATAACATATGAAACACGTTTGAAGAGCACATTGATGTGGTCAAAATAACTTCCCGGCAATTATAGTAATCAACCATTAACAAACACGTGGCGGTCAGCCGCTTTATCACAAAGTCAATACGCGTTAGTCTTTTGGATGACTGTTTTGAAGTGGCCTCTATCCACACATCCAAAGGATAAGCTGTTGTACGTGTGGAATAAATTGTTTTAGAATAAGTCATAATATTGAAGCTTGCACAAATAATTAGACGACACTACCTTCGAGTAAAGAATGATTTCTTAACAAATGCTATTGATGAGTCATCTAATTTATTTGCATTACGTCAGGTGCTATTTATTGCATCTATTACATCAAAATTTAAGTAATTAAAAAGTATGCTATCATTAATTTTCTTAACTATCAATTGATTGTACAATAATATTTTTTTCAATGTTTTGTTTCTCTTTAAATATTGTAACAAAATGATGTAAACAGTATTTTATTTTATCCGCATAATCTTTCACAAACTTGTAGCATAAATAACTGTCAATAAATTTAATACTTTGTGATCTGTTTAAATAATGAGATATTGTAATTTTTTGATAATTTTTAATTTTATGTATCTATCGACATTTAAATAAGAGACATAAATTATTTATTTTATTTAAAAAAAGATCCTCAGCAATCAAAACTTAAATGTTTTACAATTAAAAATATTATCAACAGTAGTCCCGCAATATCGTTATCAAGACTCAACAATCAACAATTTGCCTAGTAGTCATTCTACAAGGACGCGGACAGAATAAATTAAAAACGGTTTTAAAATAATATATTTATTTTGTAATAAGTGTACGAAATCTTAAAAATAAAATATTAACAGTACAGTAAATTATAACACTTACTTTGTGATAATAACGTATGGCCGAGTCGGACAAAATGATTTGAATGAATTCAGTACGTCCGTTTCGTATGATGGAAGTTAAACAAGGCCAAATAATAAATTTACTTGCGCTTATATACTAATGCCCGGTTGTACTATACGTAGTTCATTCACAAGTTAGTTGAACTGGGCCGCACTACTTCAATGAGTTTAAGTCAATACTAGCTAACAAAAATTGTTATGAATATGCATCAAGCAGGCTAAGGCCTTCTACGGGTATTTATTTAAATTTAATTCTTTTACACAACAGACTCAACTGAATAAAGATTTTTCTTAATCTCTGCTTACAACTGACCTTCTAAGTTTTACTTTTTGTAAATTTTTTTTTACAGCTTTGTTGTGTTGAGTTTTGGCTAAAACCTATCTTAGATCAATTTTGACAACACGTCGACAAAGAGCTACCAAATCTGTAGCATATAGCTTGGTTTGAAATGTATTTTGTCTGAAAACTTATCTATATATATATAAAAAAAAATGTAACTATGGATCAGATGTTAATTCGTGATTTGTCAAATTAAATATTAATGCGTAAACTGTTGTTATTTGAAAAATCAAGGAAATCAAAGTGCGTTCTCTCTAATTTAAAAACTTTTCAGATTTGTCTATTACTATTGTCTCTGACTAGATGGCATGTTAAACAAATTTGGACAAACTTTCTTGATAAAAATTGTTTTTCTAACGGCAACGGTCCAGAAGTAATTGTAACTTCCGGATCTCCACTGATAGCCTTAAATCTGCAGCACTAAAAGCCATAGTGTTCAAAATAATTGCATTTGACACCATTAAGGTAGAACCAAATGATGTAATCTTCAACTAAAAATAAACAAAAGACGTCATTCAACCGATGGCAGAGTACCGAGGCGAGATTTTGTCAAATTTGACTTTCTTGAACACTGAGCTTGTTACAAAACTTATGCGAACCAAACGCTTTACTAAAATAAATGTGACTTTACAATTTTAGTTTTGCAAAATTACGGGAGTTTATTCTAATAAGCTGACCACGCGCGATTCCATAAATTAATTGCGTTGTATAAGTAGATTGCTTTGTATAGGATATAATACCTGTTTCAGTTGAAATAAAGTTTTATCCAATAAATGTCGCCTGTGTTGGCAATTTATTATACTTGAGTTGAGTATACAGTTTGTTATTCATCCTTCTCTTCTTCTCTGTGACGATGTCATTCATAATATATGTTAATCATAAAGTTGTGTGTGTGCACGTGTATGTGAGTGCAAATCGAGACTTGTTTGGCAGTTGACCTTGAGACGGGTTTTTCTGTCTGGTCGGTAGTACGCGTAACGTTGTCACGCTTATAAGCTGAAATGCGCAATGTTTTGTTGTCGTCATATGCATAGTAGGATTAGCTGGAAGGTTAAGGGAGATGGAATTCCAATATGACAGGGTGCTAGCAATGGGGCCTTTAAAAAATGTTGTTTCTGGTTAATCTTTTAGGATGATGCCCCTCCGGTAGCTCTTAGAAAACTGATTGGAAATGGTGAAAAGTAAATGGTCCGATCGAAGTGTTGTTGGTGCACTTAGCAGAGACAAGTCCTGCTTTTTTTGGCACCGCCCTAGTAATTAATCTGGCAGTTTCTAGCAAGCAAGTTTGTTGGGTAAGGACAATAATCTAAGTCCGTCGTTGGGCAGAAGTGCTGCACTGCGCGTAGCGGTGGCAACGGTTGTCTTGATTTTTTTTGTAAAGTAGCCTTTTACGTCTAAGTTTAGAGAGAAATTTTCGGAAAAAAACACACAGTGCGCCGCTTGAAAGGGCGTTTTTTGGGTTTTGTTTGGTTTGACAAGTTCTTGTCTTTCTGACAATAACAATGGCCTGTAGCTATTGCAGGTAATTTAATTTACCAAGAATCTTTCGTTAATTGCTGGTTCGGTTTTGTATGTTTGCGCCTTTCTTTGGTTGTATGTGACTACGTGCTGAGGTGGGAGTTGCGACGTTTTTTTGGAATTTTTGTTTCTTTTGTTAAGTCGTTTCTTGATTGTTTTGTTTGTCAAATGGAACCTGGTGCCGCTGGTGTTTGACGATCGGTTTGGCTCAGCTGAAGGCGGACAGTTTTTTGCTTTTTTTTCTGGGTCTAATGTATTCATTCGTTGGTTTGCTGGAAACAGTTGTGTTTGCTAGAGCTTGGTTTTAGGTTTGACTTAGCTTGATTAGGAATATCTCTGCGTCATCAGCTTTATCCTCCGGGTCTTGTTTGTCTTTAGAATTATCTAGAGAGTTGTTTAGTGGTGCCTGCATAGGTCTTGGCCTCTACAGGCAGGTGTCCTCGTGTTGGATATTTAACTTCTTTTTCTTGTCCTTGGCCGGGTTGGTATCTAAAGAGTGAATTTTATTTAGAAATTGACTACCAGCGGTGGCTGGGGTTGTGCTTTTTTCAGGTTTAACAGTGTTTCTTTCAGCTTTTTGTCTTCTTTTTTCTGAACCTGTTTTTTTTGTACTGCCATTTCTTGTTTACAAAATTGAAGTTCCAATTCTTTAGTTCTAAGGGTTTGCGTGGCGATGATGATTGCGTTTCAGTGGATGACGTGGTTGCGGCAATCTGTTTGGCTGCCGATTTTTTGTTGTTGTCTGCGGCGTAGTATGTCCTCATCGGTTGATGCAATTAGGTTGTTTATTGTGAGTAACTCTATACGCATTATTGTGTCCTGTGTCGTGGTTGGGAATACGTATATGGAGCAATCGTGCTACGGTTATCTCGTTCATGTGCGGAAAGTAAATACGTCTCAATATTGAGTAGTTTATCAAGAACCCTTCTGGTGTCTTTTGTGGTTTTTGAGCCTGTTACAGCATGTTTTTTGGCATTTTGTGGTGTGTGGAGGCAAAAATAAAGTTTTCGGAGTGATTTTTGTTTTCCCAATGTCTTTGGCGTTGAGTTCTAATTGTTGTATGTCCGGGTCTGTGATGACTCAGTCACGTAGCATCTCACCAGGTACTTTGTTGCTGCTTTGACGTCTGCGCTCAGAGAGAGATCTGCAATTGCAACTGACTCGCTCGTATTGCAGAGGGATGTGCCCTGTGACGGCCAGCGCATCTTAATGACCCTAACAGTCTTGTGTTGCATTTGATTTATAAGTGCCACACTTTTAGGTAATTCAACTATGAGGTGGGGTTTAGTCGGTAGGCATTTTCTAACACGTTGAGTCTTTTAATGATTCAGATTAGTTAACTTTTTACGTCTAATTAAATTACGTTTTACTTCTGTAGACGGGTACTGTAAAGTACAGGGAGTTTATAAATGAATGGGATTATGTAATCACTTTAAATGTGCCGCTTTTTTTAAATTGTTCACTAAACTATTTGTTTTGACAGATCAACTTTGACAGCTGTCAAGCAAACATATGAAAACATATGTAGTATAGTGGACGATTTTAAAAAAGCGGCATATTTAAAGTGATTACATAATCCCATTCATTTATAAACTCCCTGTATCTAGAAATTAAATTAGTTAGAGAATTAACTTTTAGATTGCACATAACAGCCATATTGGGTAAAGCCAAAATGGCGAGCAATCTATTAATTCTGTTATACTAGCAAGAAGTTGCAACCAGTAAAATAATGTCTAGCTTGGGGTATGGCTGCTTCTTTATATCTAAAAATGATAAAAACATTTCAAAGTATAACTCTAAGAAGGATCCTCAAAGCATCTTACTACGTTTGTAACACCTAACTGAGAACTGATACGAGATTTGACCTGATCAGAGATTACATGTTGCTTTTAGCAAACAATTTTTTTGATAAAATTGTTAATCACTAAGATTCTAAGTTATATCGTTTTGCTGTACAAGACAAACAGACTTTTAAATACAAGCAACCATTTAATATCGAAGCCTAAACAATGTTACTCGGAAGAAAGTTGCCCCACTGCTCAAATAACAAAAGTTTTTAGCAAATTAGATCTAAACACGGGGCAAATACCAATGAACGACCGCCACAAGCACTTAACCGGTTTTCTGGTTCTAGACATACTAATTTAAAGTAATGCTTTTTGGGTGAAAGATCGTACCAGCAACGTTCCAAAAACAAATGTCCAAATAGTTTTTTTAATTTTCTAATATTACTTATAATCTTAATTACCTTAAACCCTGTTTTTAATTAATTATTTATTAGTTCCGTTTTAATTTGTTTTCTTCTTTCCGTTACCGCTATCATCCATTTTATTCCTCTTTCATCTTTTTTCAATACTTCATTTCTCTTCATTTGCTCTTTTCTCATCTCATTGCATATTAGCATGTGTTCTATGTTTTCCCTTGCTTCCCCACACATCCTACACATTTTCTTTTTTTTATCTATCTAAAATTTACACACTTTCTCCTCATTTCCACATCTGAATCTTGCAATCATTCTTTTTTCCATTATTTTATACTTTACACTTTCTAGGTGCTTTGGTAGTGCATCCGTTATAATATGTTGATAATTTGAATTGTACCTAGATTTATTTATCCGTATGCTACGCTCTTGCACTTGTATATCTCTTATCTCTTATCATAATTTCATTCCACATACTTCTATCTATTTTCAATATATCTACTTCCTCACTAGCATATCCATTTCTGTTAAAATATTTTTCTTTGTTTGTTTCTATTTTCCGCATTTTCCTTTCATTTTCTCCTTCAAGCACTCTTGTAATATTTTACATTCATTTCTTTCTCTCACTCTTTCTTCATACCTCATTGCTCGTTTTCCTGCTTCTACTCTTAATTTGTCTATTTTAACTTCTTCCATTACAATGTATGTTGGAGTCTGAACACTGAACACTACAGTTTAAAGTTATAACACAAATCTAATAAACGTCTATCTTAGTTGTTTAGGTTATTTGCTACAAATTTTTAACCAATTGGTGTAACCTTAGTTATTAATTTTCTAATCGTAGACTTTAATACGGTTTCACTACTGTTTTGTTGATTTTTGTTGCATTTGTAATATTCCTTCTACAAAACGGCACCAACTTGTCTCAAATTCCTAAACAGCTATTTCATCTTTTGATATTGGTCTGAGGTTTTTGGTTAGTTGTGTTGGACGCAAGTCGTTTAAGTGGAGTTTGACATGTTGCCTGTGGAGGTTATCTTTCACTTACTAACAGTTAGTTTTTACTGTAATAGTCACTTGTTTAAGGCCTAACTGCTTGTTGTTTAGCCTTTTTGCTCATCTACGCACCTTCACTAAATCTTCAGGTTTGTAGTTCTAAACGTTTTCCCGCCGTAGGTATTGTTTTACTGTTCATAAGGTGATATTTTTGCAATGTCCTTATGCTTTTTTTTAGCTTGGCGTGTTTGCGTGTTCTACCGGGTTTGCCTGAGAATAATGTGTTGAATTTTCTTTGAGCTAGTCGGACTTTGTTCGCTTAAGTTTCACCGGACAGCAAACATAATTGGGTTTGATGAAGGTTGTGTGTTTGACCAAGTTGTTGATACAGGCAATGTATCCTGTCCGGCTTTTTCTTGTTTTGGGTTTTTGCGGGTAGCAATCATTTGAACTTTTCCACCGACTTAGCAATGAGATTGTTGCAATTAAGCCGACAGAGGCCGTTGGGTAGTAGATTTACGGCGCCAGGAGTATGTTCTACTTTAAAATTGAACACCTGTAAAAAGAAAAACTACATAGTAAACTTGGTTTTAATTAAAACACTACTGTCGATTCAGAGTAGTAATGGCTTGTTCTCTAAGTTAGCTCCAAGGATGTTATACTATATACTGGATTGGCAACCAAGCCCCTTAAAGTAAGGAAAAATATCGAAATATGCAACCCGCCGTTGTGCCGCTTTAACATCTCTTTTTATCTCACAGTCGTATACGAGGCAAGAGAGACAGAATTTTAGAAAAATTGATTTAAAACAATAATTACAAACTGTATTTTACTATTTTATATATCAAATTATACTACCTAGTATTACTAATCTTTCTCATAAAAAAAAGTAACACAATTTCAATTATTAATGACTTTAATAAGATTTATAAAAAAATAAAACAAACTTTCTTATTACAGACACTCAATATATTCAAGAATAATAATAAAAAAGTAAAACTAACTTGTACATTTGTTTAAAATATAAAATATATTGACAAATATACATAATATAGTACTCACATAATAATTCGTTAACCAAACCGTGAATAATGCTTGCTTTAAAGTTACGCATTCGTATGTCAGTTTTTACTTGTATCTGATACATCTTACAAAAGAAATTTATTTATTAACTCTTAAGTTACTTAATAGAAACAGTAATAGATTTCTTACACGGTTAAAAAATTAGAGTTAGTAATTTAAAAAAAAAGTACTAATTTTATTATATTTTATTACAAATAATTTTAAAAAAGTGCATAAACTCGAAAGTAAAGTATTAATAATAAGCTACATTGAGTCTAAATGTATTAAATATAAAGATCTACTTTATAAAATTATTACAACTACAATGATATAAATATTAATAGAATGATCAAAAACAACAATTAATCACAATACAAAATGTTTGTTGTGAACTTTTGCATATATTTTATATATAAGATATTTAAGGGAAAGGTAATAATTATTCTAAATAAAATTAAAACACAAAACTAGCATATAAAAGTATAATTATTACCCAACAATATTGTTTACTTGCATTTAATATAATTTTTATATTAAACAGCATAACATATTTTAATTGCAAATGCTTACTAATGAAATTAAATTCCATTTCCTATTTGTTTCAAAGATTCACATCCAAATGCAACCCAGTATTTAACCATTATTTCGCTTGTTAATATTGCTCATTTAAACCGTATATGGCGTAGTAACTAGTGCGACAGAGTAAAACATACAAATTTATACGGCACAACGGCAAGTTGCCTACCCACGGATTTGGACACACTATTTCCCTATGTTAATATACGGTGGTTGCCAATCCAGTATATAGTATAACATATTTGGTTAGCTCTTTCATGCTTAAACAATTACTATGCAATTAAATTTGTTTGAGTGTTATGTTGTTTGGCAGAGCGTGAGTTTTGCGCTCTTGTAGAGCACCACGAATCTGTGTAAGCTTTTTGCCGAATACAAAACGGCTCAGACCTCTATGTTGCAAACGTCAGTCTAAAATACAAACGGCATCCTTAGTTTTGATCGAGCAAAACAGCAATAGCTGGTCCAATGCGGTCTTGTTTGTTGCCCCACACAAATAGTAGTTTAGTCTCTAGTAATGCCATATAAGAAGCTGCCATTTTAAAATAGTCCGGCACGTACTTCCGGAGTCAGATGCATAAGACTAAAATCTTCCAAAGTTGTTTTTTTTATTCCGTGGTAGGTCAGGAGTTGGTTACAGTCGGCACTAATTCTATGGTACTCAACGGAATTTGTTCACAACTTGTATTTCATTAAATGGTAATTTAATATAAATTCTTGTAGGAGTTCTAGCACTAGTTGTAAGTAGACTAGGTTTGTTGTGTGGTTTTCTAAATATACTAGTGTATGTTGTCTAGATAAACTAAGACCATCCCTCCTAATAAGCCCACCAGTACTTGAGACCGTCAAAACACACATAAGCGCTGCTCAATTATCACAAAAGATTTCTGCAGTGTGTATGCTACTGGAAGTAAACTTGATAAACAACTTGTTTTATAATTATGATTACTTAAAAGTAACATCTTAACAAATTTAATATCTAAAACACTTAATAATTCTTATCAATTAATCCAAGTTTAGGTTATAAATTACAACAAAAATACTGTTTAATATATTAAATTAAATATTATTATTTTCTTCATAAGCAACTTCATCTAAATATTGTAGTATGCCTTCAGTAAAATTTTTCATTTCTGAGGCGTTTGCTTTTTCTGTGACAACTGCAAACTGCAATCTATCATCATAGGTATATAAAGCCACTAAAATACCTAAAAAATATTATTAGTTGAATTAATTACATTTTGCAACACCAACTTACCAACTATTTTAGTTTTTGGACAATAAAAAAACTTATCTTCAACACTATCCCCATTAAAATAATCCAATTTAGGACCACCTGGAAAACTCGTAAGGCTAAATGGTACGCCTTGTGATCCATATAACAGTTTTAACAGATCGTAGGGAAATGAACTTAAACAATTTGATACTGCATAAAGAAACTAAAAATAGTTGTTTCTAATTTGTTTTAAAAATAAAGTATTTGATACTAACCCAAAAGTCAGTAGTTTCATGTATATTGTGCAATTCTTTATGGACAGCTTCTAATCTTTCAATATGGTTTAATTGATTGCCATAAGGTATTGCAAAGCTATAGGCTGCAAAATCGTTTCCATACTCGAACAATTCATTATTTTTGTATAAATTAATCATTCTATGTTTTTTTATCTGTCTTGGTGTTGTTGTAATAAGTTTATCTTCATTTACTGAAAGATATGATTGGCTAATACTATAAGAGATTGCACTTAAAATCACATCTTGGAAAGTTACTTGATGTTTTTTCATAATAGATTTGATCGTTTTAAAATATTGATCAGTAGGATCCGCAAAGAAATACATATTACTTTCAAGTGTTTGCGCAGAGGTATAAAAAGAACTGTGTACTCTGTCTTGAATATAACGTTTCATATGGGTTGGTTTTGTTTGTGATACGTCTTTAAATTTGTGTAATAATTCTGCGTATTTATTTTTAGTATCAGATTTCTTGCATAGTAAATTAGTAGATAGGTTGTACATAGTGCAACCATCCACTAAACTGTGATGCATTCTTACCAAAATCACAAATTTTCCATCAAATTGTGTTGTTATGATAAATACATCAAAATTAGATTTGTTATTATCAGGCATTGGAGTATTAGTACATTCTTCCAAAACTTGCAATAATTCTTTTTTATTGAGATTGTTACTATTTAATTTAACAACTTTAATTATTTCTTCAGTTTTTAAATTACTACTGCGATTGTATAAATAACCCATGAATCTGTGCCTTGATGTTAACAGCTTTTGGTAACCCGGTTCCTTTAATTTTCTTTTTAGATGAGTAATAGTTTCACTTGTAAATATTTCGCTTGAAGTTGAAGATTTGATAAAGTATAAATCGTTGATTGTTGTTGTATTGTCCAGTACAGTTATAGTAGCACTGCATCCAGTTACTAGTCCTTGGAAATTGCTTTTATATCTGCATTTTAATAATACAATTATGATATGTTTGTAAATTGTAAAAAATAATATAGCTATTATTACATGGAATAACATTATTGGTACTATTATCCATATTATTGTTGATATTATTATTTGAAATAATTTTGATAACTTTCCAGGATAATTTATGCTTTTATAAATTACCTTAAATTAAAAGAAAATGTATTAGTTGTATGGTTTTGGTGTTAAAATGACTAGTAATAATTACAATTATTATAAGATATAAATTAAGAAAAAATTTAATGCAATCTTTTATTGGAGCAAAGCTTTAAACAATTGGCAAGGCCCAAAACAAATAAATGATATTTGTTAACATGCTAAGCAACAGATTTAAGAAAACTATATTTATATATATTTTGATGGTTGTATTAAATGAAACAAATATAAGAAGAACTAAAAGTAAAAATAACATATCTAATCAATAATGATGAGTGTGTAATAGTTAACAATCTAACTTTTTTTTTTTAATAAATAGCAATAACTTACCTTAGTAATTATATGGTGCAATAACAAATAGTTTCGGATTGTACTCGGCATGTCACTGTCGTTTGAATGTAGACTTGAAATAAATAAAATTTATTTAAAATTGTTATTCTGATTAGATTAGATTATATATTGTAATAAAAATATCTTTGGAGAAAGAATGAAATAAAGGAAGGAGATTAATGCTTGCAAATTTTTATTTGATTTAACTATACATATATTTGTGGTGGTAGAGAAGAGAAAATACATTATTTTAATGTTTCAATAATTTATTCATTATATTATATTATAAAAACTATCGATTTTGTCGATTAAATATTTCTCCTTATGTTTTGATCTTGTACTGTTCTCATACATTTATTGTATGCATGTCTCTTGATATTGAATTTTTTTTCTTTTACAACTTTTCTTATCGATGTAGTGGTACCATGTTACTGACTGATTCTTAAGGTCTTTCTGTCACTACGGTTTATTTGTTTCACTACTTCTTTCAATACTGGTGCTTCACTGTTTTCATTTGCGTTTTGTTTGTAAAATGCACTACTCAAAACATTATTTTTAGGCTAATATGTTAAAAATCTAAATACCTTTTCTATCCTCTAGTAATATCCTGGAAATGTTGGATACAAAATTGATCAATGTTACTCAACACAAACCGGCAGAAAATTTGATGGTACAAAATGTTTATGCTAACTTTACTTGTTGCGTAGCTAGTAGAAAACAGCCATCCATCACTATGATTTTAAACCAAACTGGATGTTGTCTTGTAGTAATTTGTAGTATTTTTGATGTACATTTCTCACCACAATAGATTTTCTTTAGTCTCTACAACTATTTTACCGTTTTTATCCGTTAGAACATTTGTTTGTTTTTGATATACGTTCCTGTGAGTTTTGTGAGAGTTTTACTTTTTTGTGCATATTGAATGTGTCGTGTTTTAGTTGTAATTATTTCATCTTCTTATACCACTTTTTTTTGTTTCTCTTAAGTTTGCGCGGATTGGTTTTTGTATCTTATTGTAATTGCTTTTGTTGTTTTTGCAATTGCTTTGGCGTTTGTTCACTAGTTGTGTTGTCCCAGAAGTCATCTATTGGTATTTGGCTTTTTGGGGTTGTTTTGTGAGTAATTTTTTGATTGGTTTTATTAGCCCTTAATTTAGGGATTTGTATTTGGAATTAATAATCTGCTTTGTACTATGTTTTTTATTCCAGAGATGTCTATGTTGTAGGTTTTTTGTTTGATTGCTTTTTTTCAGTTTGGTGTTGACTTGTGGTATTAATGGGTTGTAATCTGATGATGCTTACTCATGAAAATTAAGCTTTTACACATTTGAGATCATCTAGAAAGTTTCTATCTCTTCTCTTTTCTTCTGTCTGGTTTGTCGGCGGTGGGGGCGAATACTTGGATTATATTACAGTTTTTTGTCTGCAGTAGGATTACGCAATTTAAAATTGGAATAAAATTTGTTACTAATTTATTTGTGTCTTTTGATACTATCATTGCCACTCCATGTCTATGGTGAGAGGCCTTGTTTCCTGATTACTAAATGGTTCTGTTGGCTGTGTTATATTGGCCGTTGTTTATTGACTAAATTTCGCGTTTTTTAACTATTTTATGACCGGATTTTGGCCATTTATGATAATTATTTATATATCATGGTCGGATTTTGCTATTTTTGACTTATTAATGGAATTTTGAACTTTTTAACAATTTAGGGTCGGATTTTGATCTTTTCTGAAAATATTTTGATCTTCAAGGCTGGATTTTGCAATTTTATAAATAAAATTTTGCACCTTTTAACAGTTTATGACCGTTATTTTTGACAATTCATGACAATGTTTTAATTTTTAATGAGAGGAATTTGCAATTTTATGAATTGAGTTTTGTATTTTTTAACAGTCTAAAGCCAGATTTTGTTTTTTTCTTTGTTGGTCTACAGTTGTTTTGAACACGAACTAAACATTGTTGCGCTTTTTTTTATTCCAGTTCAAACTATTTGCTGGTAATCATAATCTGCAGTGGCACACACACCCACCAAAGTGTTGGTCATCAAAAGATTAGTTTTAAAATCTTTTCTTTTAACATAAAAACGTCTAACGCTTACAAACTCTTGAGCGGGTGGGTGAGCAGTCCAGTTGAAACTACTTGATGGAAATCATGATCTGGAGTAACACATCCACCCATCCAAGTGTAGGTCGTTAAGAAATTAGATTAATGATCTCCTCTTTTAATACAGAGACGCTTGCAAAGAGGATTTTTTAATTTTTTTTTATTTATAACCTATTGGGTGATTTTGTGAGTATTTACTCCAGTTCAAACAAGTCAATGGTAGTTATGATCTGAAGTGACCCATTAACCCGCCATCATAAGATATTATCTTTACCTTCTTGGACAAAAACTCTTTTAACTCTTGCAAAAAAGGAAAACTTTCAATTTTTTGTTAACAAACTGATGGGTTGGTGATTGGGCACTTTACTTTAAACTACTCGATGATAATCATGATTTAGAGTGACCTACCCACCCGCCCAAGTGTTGGTCATCAAGAGATTGAATATCACTTTCTTCTTTTTTTGACTAAGGATCTTCTAACACTTGCAAAGAGAAAAACTTCTAAATCTTTGATAACAAACACTAACGCGGGTGAGTAAGCAACAGTTTATAACTGAATGGTGAATTGGTGTTACTTGATAATATTTTAAAACTACAAAATTTGCAATTTTTGAAAAAAAAAATTATGAAAAACTTTACACTTAGCAGTTTATGGTTTGGTTTTTGGTGCTTTCTATAGTAATAGTGCATTGATGGCAAATAAGCTTAGCCGCATTTAGTAGCACAAAGGAACGAATGCCCCAAATAAAAACATTGTTTCAAAAAAATTTAAAGTTTTTTATAAATTTAAAACCAATCAATCAAATACCCCAAATAATTTTTCAATTCTTGAATTGTCCTTTAGAACCAAAACAGAAGTTTTCAGTAAAGACAAGCACAGATAGTATATTATGCACCAAGGGCAGAAAACTGACGTTTGGCCGCACAAACAAATATGTGCACACTGATTCAGAATTTTTAGTTTAGAATCTGCGTTTGAAGAAAGTTTTAATAATTCGAGTATCGTATATTATAAGGTTTCTTAAATACAAAACAAAACTTTTCTTTGTCAATGTCAAAATGTCAGTCAAGACTTACATTTTTAACATGGAAAAGTTTACAAACAATTAGAATTTATTAAAAATTACTACCGATGTTCGGAGTCTGTAGTCGCAACTTTAAGAGCGAGACAAGCTGCGCGTGTCATAGAGGATACATTTAAATCAACATATTTACTATTATATGTTTCTGTGCCAGTAAGACAACGCACCGGTTGATGTACCAAAAATATTGCAGCCGTAGAAGCTTTAGTTCAAAATGAGCCAAACCAGTCAATTTTACGGCGTTTCAGGAATTGGAAATTTTTCAATCCACATTTTGGCAAATTTTGGTTAAAGACCTTTGCTTAAAAACTTTTCCGATTGAGATCTGCAAAAGTTTGAAAAAAAACCTGCATTTTAAAAAGAAAAAAAACTCATTTTTGGCTTAATGGCTTTGTCAATAAACAAAATATGCATTATTGCAACAAAAAAAAATTGTACAAATAACATTCTTTGCAATCTTAAATGCAGTAATTTTTTTTTGCGTTCTGCATTATTATGTTTTTGGCCATCATTGTAATTCATCTGCCTTCGAGGGCGGTTTTTCACCTATAAGAGTAAAGAGTGTTTTACTTCTTATGGTTCTTCCACTCAAAGTTATTGACCATTCAAGAAAGAGATTATTTATTCTGGTAATTGCTTGGTTGCAATTTTCTTCAAAGTAAACATATTGTATCTATTTGTCGAACTCTTATCTTAATTGCAATATTTTTTATGATCATGTTGTCTTTGATCTTAACCTGAAGTGTCTCGGACTCCTAATTTTAGAAGCAGCAAAAGGTGCTAACCGCTTCTGTACGCGTCCCCAGGTGACGGATAAGGGATTGCACATGCGGACCAACACCATTGGACGGTAGCCTTGCCTCGGCAATGAGACTACTAACTCTTTCTTTTTCTTTTTTCTTTTTACACTTTTCTACTATGAACTATCAACCATCCTAGAAAAATATTTTTTGGTCTGTGGTATCGAAAGCTAGGGATCTAAAAAACATGTGCCTTTCCAAGCTTTTTTTCTAGGTGGACAACTAGCGAAAGGCCATGCAACGACCAGGCAACAATATTTAAAAGAGAACCAGGGATTACGACAAGATCTCCTCCCGAGGTAAGGAAGATAAAAACACCAGAGTGCCAGAAAATGGCTGAAAAAACAAAGGCATAGGAGGCGCAATATGTAAAAGACAAGGAAGAAAAATCTGAACTTAAGGTCTCAAAGAAGCAAAGTGATGATCCCGCTACACCAACTAGGGAGGAGGCAGAAAAAAATGCTGAGGAATTCTAATTACAAAGAAACAAAAGAATGATAATGGCTGACACACTTCCAAAAGGGGACGCAAACTCTGAAAAAATTAGGTATGAAAATAAAAAAAATAAAGGAGCTGCTAAGAAGAATAATTGAGGAGAGCAGAGATCTAAGGAACTTATTGATAGTAAGCAGTAGAATGAAACCAGAAGTTAGAGAGATAGCTCACAGGTTGTTTAACTACACAACAAGGCTGCGGACCGATGAAGAGGCAAGGTTCTAACACAGACCTGCACCTCGAATATAGCATGGCGGATAAAGCGGAACAAACGGAGACAGAGGAGGAAAGACAACTCAGGGATAGGAAAAAAGAATGCCTATCACATAAAAAAAGTGTCGAAGAAATACAAACTCTGTTAGACATAGACTGGCTTAAAGATCTATTCACAAAATGCGAACAGACAAACGCCACCTTTAAAACAGACAGTAAGAAAGACGTAGTCGTAATAGTAAGCAACAGGGAGGACACAAAAGGCTATCTAGCAAGAATAATAACGGAGACACATTCGGAACTTGTAACCGCTATAACGGAGGAACAATAGGATAGCACTAAATGGTTGTGTGGAGTCACAAAATGATTCATCATTGCTCAAAACGGCAAACCAGAGGAGAACGAAAGGCACACCTATGTAGTAAAAACTACAGTAGTAATGAAATCACTAGAAGGGCTAAAGAGAATAACTAAGGCAAAACAAGAAATAAAAGAGATGGCAACTAGGAAAGGAAAATTGAAACTAGGCTGTGTAACGGATGCAGAAACAGGAACGGCCAGGAAAGTGCTGAAATACTGGCTTAATGAGGAGGATCTTAAAATGACAATATACTGCAAAATGTAAACAGTACAGGTAAAAAAAAGACTTACCTAAAAAGCAAAGGGACACGATACTAATTAAACCAAACACCGCCTGCAGTTATGCAGAAGTAATAAAATGCAAGAAGAACGAGGTGGGCACAGGAGAAATCATCATCGCAGAAATAAACAAGACAAAGCTTAGCAACATTAAACTAGTGGTTAAAGCAAGAAGGAAGAAGCGACAAAGGATTTTAAGAAAACACTGAATAAAAAAATTGGTAAGGTAGCCGTCACAAAACTCAACAGAAGAAAGAAAACAATAAGGCTTTTATAAGTAAAGAAAGACATCAATGAAAATAAAATAAGGAAAGTCATCAGGTACTCTTGAGAGACAACCTCAGTGTCAAGGTAGACACAGTAAATCTAGCAGAGAAGGATAACCAAAATGGAGTAAGATATGCTTTTGTGAGAATGCAGAAAAGAGCAGCAGAACACCTCGCAGCTAAAAAAAGAATAAACTCTGCTGGAACAGATGGAGAGTGATGGAAGTTTTCTCTCCGCCAAAATGCTACAGATGCCATAGAATAAGCCACAGGGCAACTAAGTGCACGGAAACAGAAAGTGAACTCTGCAGAAATTGTGGGGGTACTGGGCATAAACTGAAAGAGAGCACCAACAAACAGGATTGCTACTTGTGCAAGATTGAGGGCCACACAACGGAAAGCATGGTATGCCCAGCTTTTAAGAAATTAGTGCAAGCACAGAAGGAGAAAGAAAAGGGTGTCTGGGCCAGACAATAAAAAGAATCTAGGTTAACCTAAACAAGTGTAGAGCAGCAATATTTCTACTAGAATAAAATTGCAGAAAAACAAGAGCAGACTTTGCATTAGTCTTGAAACCAAACAAGAAAATGGCAGCAAGCAAGAAGAAATAGATCACAGACAAAAAGGAAGATGCCGCAATATTGATCAAAGACTGTAAAAAATGTCAAGCAACAAAATCAGTAAACGGTGAGGGATTTACCTGAGTGGAGTCACGGGATGCAGTTATGTACTCCTGTTACTTCTCCCCAAACAAAAGCACCGAGCATTTTGAAAAATGGCTGGCAGAACTAAGCAAAGACCAGATAAAAACACAGGAAAAACCTTATTATTGGCGGGGATTTTAATGTTTGGTATATAGGGTTTGCCCAAGGACGATCAGAAAGGACACATGTTGATATGGTAACAAAACAAAAAACTGGCACGTGGGCGAAGAAGAAACCTGAGTGACCAGATGATCATACACCAAAAAATTGCGTCCAGAAAAGAAAAAGCAAAAGAGAAAAAAGAGGAAAGAGAAGAAATTTCTGAAATAAATGGATCAAAACACAAGAGAAACGATTCACACCGCTGACAAGCTAAAAGAAACTATAATTAAAACCTGCATAAAGACACTAAGCATGAAAGGAAGAAGGGCAAATTATAAACTAATGTACTGGTGAAATGAAAAGATTGCAGACAAGAGAAGGTGCTGTATAAAAGCTAAAAGGACAATGACGAGAATAAATAGCAAAAAAAACAAGAGACGCTAATCTACTGCAACATGCACAAAAGACATATGCAAAAGAGAGAAAAAAGGGTCTCAAATTGTCACTGATAAAATAAACCAAAGATCTTCGCTAACATTGACAGGGGATGAAGTAATCGCTAAAGCAAAAAAACTATTTTCCAACTAAAGCAAAACAACATAAGAAGAGCTAAGAGTAGACCTGACTATAGTACCGGAATGCACAGAAAAAGAAATACAGATGGCAGATGAAAAAAATTAAAAAAAGAAAGTTTGCGGCACAGACATGATTCCGCCGGAAATCATCAGAACGATAGCGTCACAAAAACCGCAGTTCTGTGTTAAAGTATCCGACAAACTGATCAAGCAAGGCATCTTTCTCACGGAATAGAAAAAGACAAAACTAGTATTAATTGAGAAACCTACTAAAAGGATGAAGTCAAAACATATTGACCAAGAAAGCTCTATGAACACATCTTTAACAAAAGATTCAGAGAAGAAATAGATAGGCATAGAGAACTTAGTGAGAACCAACATGTGTTTAGAGGAGGTCACTCTACTCTTGATGCCCTTAGGCATGTCAAGTAGCTGTGCACCCTACACATAAATACGCCGTATTGATCACTTATGATATAAAGAACGTTTTTAACTTGGTGCCATGGAGGGGGCTAATAGAAGAACCAAAGATAAGAAGAATATCAACATATGTCAGGAAGATAATATGTTACTATCTACACGATAAAACTATAGTGTACGTTTTGGAGAAACTCTGGATATGACTTGTGAAGTGCCACAGAGCTCCGTTTTGGGACTCATCTTGTGAAACATTTACTATGACGGCCTATTAAGGATACAGATGTCATACAGAATTACCACAATAGCCTATGCGGACGGTCTTGCCATGGTGGTCAGAAGCAACAACGGAAGGGAAATAGAAGATAGCGCAAAATAGGATGGGAATATGATTAGGCAGAGAATTAAGAAGATGAGCTTAGAACTGGCGACACAAAAGACGGAAGCCGTAGAGAACACCACAATCAAATCCCAAGATAGTATTAAATACTTAGGGATGAGAACAGGAAAAAACTGGAACACTCTGACACGAATCATGCCAAACGTGAAAGGTGTTCAAGAACGGAGAAACGCAAAGTAATGGGAGCAACTGTAGACTCGATGCTGATATACGCTGCGCCTATATAAAAAGAAAGCTGCAACATTAAAAAACACAAATTAATCCATGAAAAAGCCAGAAGGAAAATGGCAATCAAAATAGCAAATGCCCACAAAAACAGTTTTGACTAAAGCTATACAGGCAATAACAGAAACAACCAAAACAACAAAAAAATCCAATAAAATAAAAACGATGAAAAAATGCAGCCAAATGAACGCAGACTCTTATACTCGTGGTGACACCTTGGGTAAACAGGAAACATGGAAATCTAAATAACCATCTCACACAGATCCTAAAAAAACACGTATGCTTTGGGTCGTACTTAAAGAAAATGTTTTGCGGTGCATGACGGCTGTCTCTACTGTGGGAAAACAGATAATCCAGAGCATACACTTGTAAAGTGCCTTTGCTAAAAGGACATCAGAATGGAGGTACAGAACAAAGTTGGAAGAGATAACCATTAACAATCTGACCTTACTTATGGTGGAAAGTGCAAGCAACTGGAAGGTTATTAATAAAGAAATAAGGGAAATAATAGCACCAAAAGAAGAAGAGGAAAGGATAAAACTTGAAAGCCAAAAATAGAAAGTTTTAGACTTGTGATCTAATCTACTCTAAACCAAAGAAAGACTTTACTTATAAAACCCCACGCTGACAAGACAAGTTGGAAAATGGAAGAGCCTATAAACATTTAAAATGGTTTCCTTTGTGATGTTTAAACTTACAATTTTTAGTTTGCAGTTGATCAGTTGTACTAAAATGTTTTTGGAAACCTGCTTGCTTGACAAGTTAATTATAATCAATTTTATTTGTTAGTTTGGTAGTTATTACTATAGTGAAAAGCTTGTATATAGATGTATTGGTAAGCTAATCATTGATTTTTTGGTGTTGCCCTTTTTGAAGTAGAATTATTTTTGCATTCTCTTATGCTTTTGAAATTTGTTTTTCTCTAAAGCATTTATTTAAGAGAATTCTAACTTTTCTACCTATTTTAAGCATTTTGTTCGTTATCAGATCTTTCTCAGTTTTTTTCCCGATTTTTATCTGTTAAACAAGTAGAATACTTAAAATGAAAAAAATTGTTTTGCGCAAACGGCTATTGACCGTAGTCTTTTAGCCATACGTTTTTATTTAGTATAGCTGATTTAAGGGTTTTTCCAAAAATACATTTAATATATGTTTCCTTTGTTTTTGGGGTTTTAGTACTACAGAACTGTAGAGCGTTTTGTAAAAAGTTTGATTTTGGCTGTTATTTCTTTCTTATTGCTAAGAATTTGCAATAGCTTTTAAATTTATTGTTTTTGTGACTTATAATAATATAATATAATCTCCAACTATTCAAGGTCTATGTTTGCAAACTATTTAAATCTTGTCTTCTATTACTATGAAGACAAGATTTTAACGTTGAAATTCAAAGTATTTGTATATTGTGACATATTGAGGAATTCCTAAATATATTGTTTTGAAATTTTTATTTTTCTTAATATTTAGCCGTCATCTTTTCTGATATAATCATATTGTATTATTATATACACATATTTTTCAATAACTTTACTTAAACCGTATTTAAATAGATATCTAGCATTACCTATTAATGATTATAAGATAACTCAAGCTATAAATCCACAAATTAGATTTAAAAATGATTATCATTTCACTGATATAACTTCTTTATTATCAATGTCATTGTATTCTATGGTTAAAACATAAGCAGTAGTAGTAGAAAAAATGTAAAATATAAAAAAAATAATATAATTCATTATAGGTCTGTTCCAACATACAATTTTTATAGTTTGCAAACCGTTCAAACTATGCACACAAACAAATTACTGTGTATAAAAGATTGCCTAACGATGACAAATCAAAAAATTGTTTGTGTGCACAGTTTGAACGGTTTGCAAACTAAACTGTCCAAATCGTATGTTATTTTTGCAATGTAAATACGCCAATTAGTCAGAAAAAAAAAAAAAATTATTGCCACTAATTTTTATGTTTTAAATTAAATGTATATTTTGATGTTTACTTTGTTAGAATAGTTTATTGTTTATCTTTCATACGCATAAAACTTTTTAATATAACAATATTTGATGTATAAGAAAGTTAATTAAATTAAGCTTATATTATAAACTGACTATTTAATATAATATATTTGAATTTAATACAGATTTTACAGACCCAATGACGTTATTTCATAGATGAATAAAAAATATTTTACCTGGTATAATTCATTTTAAAACTAGTTTTAATGGTTATTCCGCTAATTTTGTTTTGATTACTGTAGCACTTTATCACGTTTAAAGCACTTGCAAATGCAGTAGACAGATAAAAGTATTATATTATCTTAGTTCCAAAGTTGAGTGTTTAAATAAATAAATAAAATGATTAATTTTATTGTGATCAGTAATACACGAGAAATATTTTAACAAGCACATATTGAGACAGTCTAAGAGAGCAACGCTATTTATGTTAAAGAAATTTATTAAATTACGTGAGAAGTATAAAAAGTAAACGTGTTAAGAAATAATTTTTTTTTAATTACAATGCACATAGTTTAACTACATTCTAACCTTTTTAAGTCATCGAAAAATATGATTTACCAATACAATACAATATTGAGATTTGATGGCGGTTGATATAGTATAGTCGGGCCAGATGTTAGATTAGGGTTTTCATTGATGTTCTCGCCATTGAGAGTTGGTTGGTACCATCTTTTCAGCGTCTTTCAGATCTTGACTGGTGATTTCGTATCCGGTGTTTCTGGATAGTGCGTATTAACGTCAACTGGATAAATTTTGACATGTTGCCTGTGGAATTTTTCAACCATACCAACGCCCAATTGTCCGTTTTTAAAGTAAAGGAATTGTACTCTAAGCAGGTTTTAATGAGTTGGTTTTCTACAACTGTGAAGTTATGGCCCAAATATTTTTACTAATTTTATGCTCCAGGTACTCAACAAAATCTGTTCACAGCTCGCACTTCTTTAAGTGACAACTTAATTTAAATTCTTGTATGCGTTCTAGCACTAGTTGTAAGTAGACCAGGTTTGTTGCGTTGTCTTCCAAATACACCATTGTCTAGATAAATTAAGTCAATCTTTCCTAGTAAGCCCGCCAGTACTTGGGACCGTCAAAACACACATAAGTTCTGCTAAATTATCACAAAAGATGTCTGCAGTGTGTATGCTACTGGAAGTAAACTTGATAAACAACTTCTTTTATAATTATGATTAGTTAAAAGTGAAATCTAAACAAATTTAATATCTAAAACACTTAATAACTTTTATCAATTAATCAATAAAAATAATCACTATCCGTTTAATATATTAAATCATATATTAATGTTTTATTTTATAAGCTCATCTAAATATTGTAGAATGCCTTCAGTAACATTTTTTATTTCTGAGGCGTTTGATTTTTCTGTGACAACTGCAAACTGCAATCTATTATCATAGGTATATAAAGCCACTAAAATACCTATAAAATATTATTAGTTAAATTAATTTCATTTTGGAAGACCAACTTACCAACTATTTTAGTTTTTGGACAATAAAAAAACTTATCTTCAACACTATCCCCACTAAAATAATCCAATTTAGGACCACCTGGGAAACTCGTAAAGCTAAATGGTGCGCCTTGAGATCCACATAACAGTTTTAACAGATTGTAGGGAAATGAACGTAAGCAATTTGATATTGCATAAAAAAACTAAAAATAGTTGTTTCTTATTTGTACTAAAAATAAATTAATTGATACTAACCCAAAACTCAGTAGTTTCATGTATATTGTGCAATTCTTTATGGACAGCTTCTAATCTTTCAATATGATTCAATTGATTGCCATAAGGTATTGCAAAGCTATAGGCTGTAAAATCGTTTCCATACTCGAACAATTCATTATTTTTGTATAAATTATTCATTCTATGTTTTTTTATCTGTCTTGGTGTCGTTGTAATAAGTTCATCTTTATTTATTGAAGGATATGATTGGCTAATACTATAAGAGATTGCACTTAAAATCACATCTTGGAAAGTTACTTGATGTTTTTTCATAATTGATTTAATAGATTTAAAATATTTATCAGTAGGATCCGCAAAGAAATACATATTACTTTCAAGTGTTTGCGCGGAAGTATAAAAAGAATTGTGTATTCTGTTTTCAATATAGCGTTTCATATGGGTTGGTTTTGTTTGTGATATGTCTTTAACTTTGTTTAATAACTCTGCGTATTTATTTTTAGTATCAGTTTTCTTGCATAGTAAATTAGTAGATAGGTTGTACATAGTGCAACCATCCACTAAGCTGTGATGCATTCTTACCAAAACTACAAATTTTCCATCAAATGGTGTCGTTATGATAAATACATCAAAATTAGATTTGTTATCATCAGGCATTGGAGTATTAGTACATTCTTCCAAAACTAGCAGTAATTCGTTTTTATTGAGTTTGTTACTATTTGAGTTAACAACTTTAATTATTTCTTCAGTTTTTAAATTACTACTGCGATTGTATAAATAACCCATGAATTTGTGCCTTGATGTTAACAGCTTTTGGTAACCGGGTTCTTTTAATTTTCTTTTTAGATGAGCAATAGTTTCACTTGCAAATATTTCGCTTGATGTTGAAGATTTTATAAAGTATACATCGTTGATTGTTGTTGTATTGTCTAGTGCAGTTATACTAGCACTGCATCCAGTTACTAGTCCTTGGAAATTGTTTTTAAATCTCCATTTTAATGATACAATTATGATATGTTTGTAAATTGTAAAAAATAATATAGTTACGATTACTTGGAATAACATTATTGTTACCATTATCCATATTATTGTTGATATTATTATTTGAAATATTTTTGATAACTTTCCAGGATAATTTATTTTTTTATAAGATACCTTAAATTAAAAGAAAATGTATTAGTTGTATGGTTATTATGTTATAAATTAAGAAAAAAAATGAATGCAATCTTTTATTGGAGCAAAACCTCACTGAAATTAGTTGCATAAGCAAACCTAATGAAAACTCCGCTAATAACTTCCCCGGAAATAAAAAAATGCATACTTAAAAATAGAAGTTCAGCTAGTTCAGTTCAATAAAACTATATTTATATATTTTTTGGTGGTTGCAATTATTGAAACAAATATAAGAAGAACTAAGAGTAAAAATGACATAGCTAATAAATAATGATGAGTGTGTAATAGTTAACAATCTAACGGTTTTTATTTATATAAATAGTAATAACTTACTTTAGTAATAATATGGTGCAGTAACAAATAGTTTCGGATTGTACTCTGCATGTCACTATCGTCTAAATGTAGACTTGAAATAAATAAAATTTATTTAAAATTGTTATTCTGATTAGATTAGATTATATATTGTAATAATTTTTTTTTTTGGAGTTAAAGAATAAATTAAAGCAAGTAGATTAATGCATGCAAATTTTTATTTGCTGTGATTATAAATTTGAGTCTGTAAAGAAAAGAAAGAATAGTATTTTGTATAACAAGAGTGGATAGTATGCCCATATTGCACGAAGACGAATTTGGAGCACGACTCTGCAAACGTCTAAGTTCACAACAATATATTTTTTTTTTTTGGTCTTTATAATTATTTTACCGTTTTTACCCGTCTGAACATTTGTTTGTTTTTGCTAGCATATTGAATGTGTTGTGTATTAATTGTAATTATTCCATCTTCTTATACCACTCTTTTTTTGTTTTTTTATGTCTGCGCAAATTAGTTTTTGAATGTTCTTGTAATTGCTTTTGTTGTTTTGAAGCTTTGGCGTTTGTTCACTAGCTGTGTCTATTGGTGTCTGGCTTTTTGAGGTTATTTTGTGAGTAATGATTAGTTCTATTAGCGCTTGATTTAGGAGTATTTAGTAGGAATTAAAAGTTGCATTGTTAGTTTGTACTGCTAAAGTTTTCGGAACCAAGTACTGCCTGAATTGAAATTTTTTTTCACCTATTCAGTTGACAGTTAGATTTTAAACTGCTCGGTTTCGTTTCAACAAAATTTAACAAGAGTAATAATTGTGTGAAAAATGATGTTTTTTTATGATTTTCGATACGATTTAACACCACAGCAATGTGTAGAAAAACTTAGTTTGTTATTTGGAGATGAAGCACTATCCAAAACTATGGTTTACAAATGGTTCGCAAAATTCAAGCGTGGAAGACCAACGTTTGATGACAATCTTTGCAAAGGTCGTTCATGCATCTCTGTTGTCGCAGAAAATATTGATGCTGTGCGTGAAATGATTTTGTCAGATCGTCATGTGACTTATAGTGAGATAGAGGCATTCTTAGGCATTGCAGCGAAACAAATACATACGATTTTGCACGATTATTTGCATGTCAGAAAGCTTTGCAGTTGTTGGATCCCAGTGTCAAGTGGTGCAAGGAAATGCTAAAAAAATTTGAAGGGGGTTGTTTAAATTTGGTATAACATCGTAACAGGTGACGAATCTTAGATATATTCATATTAACCTGAAACTAAATAGCATTCGACTGTATAGGTGTTTCAAAATGAACCTAAACCCACAAAAGTGGTGCGTTTACGAATCGTTTCAAAATAAATAATTGCTTGTTTCTTCGGAAAAACGGGTTATGTTGCAACTGTTGCATTAGAAGATTGAAAGACAGTTAATGCTAACTGGTATACTTCAATTTGTTTGCCGGAAGTTATCGCTGAAATCAGAAAGAACAATATAAACTTGCAAATTATTGTTCATCATGACAATGCAAGCGCTTACACATCACGACGATCTGTAGAGTTTTTGACCAGTAACAACATCCAATTAATGACTCATTGCCCATATTCGCCTGATTTATCGCCCAATGACTTCTTCCTATTTTGACACAAAATAAAATACGTGGCGAGCGTTTTTCATCGCCTGAAGAGGCTGTTGAAGCATTTAAATCACTTGTTTTGGAGAGTGGCAAAATTGTTTTGAAGATTGGTTTCATCGGATGCAAAAGTGCGTAGATTTTAAAGGAGAATATTTTGAAAAACAATAAAGCGATTTACATAACGTAATTTGTGGTTTGCTTTACATTTTTTGCAAACTTTAGCAGTGTCCTTCGTATTGTTTCTAAAATTTTTAAACTGTTGTTTATTTTATTTTGTAGTTTTTGTCTTGTTCTTTTATATTAGAGATGTCTATGATATAGGTTTTTTGTTTGTTTCCTTTCTTTTTCAGTTTGATGTTGACTTATGCTATTAATGGGTTGTGATCTGATAATGCATAGCACTCGGGTAAGCTTTTACATGTTTGAGATTATCTTTTTGTATGTTTTATATATTAATATTTAGTCAATTTGATTTTTAGTGACTTTCTTGTAGCCAGCTTGTTGCCATGTCGTCTTTTTGGTAGTTGGTAAAAGGTATTCGTTATGATAAAGTTTTTCTCTTTGCTAAACTGTTTTAATCGGTCACCTCTTTAATTATATTTGCTGCTTTTTCTCTTGCCAATTTTGCCGCATTGAAATTATCTAGAAGTATTGTGATATCCAGTGATTTAATTAATCTTAAAAAATCTCTATCGTCTTGTCTGGTTTGTCCGTCCTTAAACTAAAGGCTTCGTTTTTCAAGTAGATTTTAATGGGTTGGTTTTCTCCAACTGTGAAATTATGGCCCAAATATTTAACTTTTTTTTGTCCAAATCTGTGGAATTTTAGAATATTAAGAGATTGTTGAATCTTGGGTTTTACCGGACAGTGTATTTGCTATTGTTTCCACTTTGTGGCAAGGATAGAGCGCTGTCTGTTACAACAAAAAAATGTCTACAGGTTTTTTGGGTTAGTGGTGTATCATCATCGAGATGATTGTTGAAGCAATATCTGTTTAGTTTTGCAGTAGTTTGGCAGGAGGTTATCTGTTTAGATATTGCTGGCACTTGATACATATCAAAATGCATCTCCAGCTTTCTAGAGAAGTCTTAAGGTTCTTTGTGGTTGAGTCCGTCAAAGGACTCTGCTAACGGGGATGTGGTGTTTATTTGTATTTTGTGTGAAGCTTAGTGTAGGAGTTCTCTAGGTGTGCTAAGCCGAAATCGCTTTCTAATTATGTAGGTAGGCCAAAGCCGGACAAAGATGCAGTGTCTGTAGTGAGATCCCCTTTAACAACAAAGATAGAACTTGTTTCTGTTTCTCCTCGGCTGTCTTCTTGTTGTTTGTTTGTAATATCCAAATTTCTATTTATGTTTTTATAAAACTATAATTTCTTAACAAACACAGCTGATTGAAGTGTCATTAATTAACGCTTCTAATAATTTTCTTTGCTTTCAAATTTACATGGTGTGCGGGCCCCCAATTTTAAATCTTTAAAAGTTTTTAACAAACGTTTACATTTGGCGTAAATCTAGTTAGAATTCAAAATCTACACTTAAATATATTTTGTTCGTAACAAGGAAATGTGCGTAATAAATGTATGTAAAAAGTGTATTAAATTTACATAATTATCAATTGATTGTAAAATAGTATTTAAAAAAATTATATGTTTTGTTTATCTTTAAATGTTGTAAACAAAATAATGTAAACAGTACTTTATTTTGCCCTTCATCATTTAAAAATTTGTTGCGTAAATAACTGCCAATAAATGCAAATACCTGTGACCTTTAGTTTAAATAATTATATAGTAAGTAAAACTAATTGAAATAAATATGCTAAATGGAAAATAAGAAATATTCAATAAAATAAATTTGCAAATAAAACTTACATTTGTAGCAATTTACAATATTTTTAGATGTGTCTATTGACATTGAAATCCGGCCCGTGCATTCAAGAAATCACAGTACACAACTTCTGTTTATACCTCTTCTTCAGAAACAGAAACATTCAAGTATTTAGGTGTCATGCAAAACACAACAACAAATAATGCAATTATAAAAAACTCAATAAAAGTAAAATTTGTTACAAGATTAGAAAATATCTGTACAACCAAATTTAACAGTTTATAAATGATTGGGATTATGCAATCACTTTAAATGTGCCGTTTTTTTTAAATTGTCCACTATACTATTTGTTTTGACAGATCAACTTTGATAGCTGTCAAGCAAACATATGTAGTATAGTGAACAATTTTAAGAAGGCGGCATATTTAAAATGATTACATAATCCCATTCATTTATAAACTCCCTGTACTTATTCTTTTGGTACAATAAAATGAATTAAAACAGAACTTGAAGACTTAAACCGCAAAATAAAAAAAGCCTTACTAAACATAAATCATCCAAAAACATTCCAACAACAAATTACGATACCAAGATCAAAAGAGAAAAAAGGAATAATAGACATACAGGACATTCATGACAAGCAAATACAAAATTTAAGGAGTTTATTTAAGGAACAGAATATACAACTTTTACATAGCACACTAACAGATGCCGACATGCAATTGACTTCTCTAAACAGGAAACTAACTGACACTGACAACAGACACTACAAACATAAAAAAAAATAGAATAATGGATATAGCACCATACTTTGTTGAAGTATCAATTCTAGTTAAAAAAAAATCCTAAGTTGTGACAAAAATATGAAACGTCAAGGTGGCATGTCAAAACAAAATCAAGTGCCTAAGATTTGCCTTTGAGCAAAATATGCACTTTGGTTTTCATATCAAAGCTATCACCAAGAAAGCAGCAAAAGCTGCAATTGCGGTAAGCAATCTAATGCTAATCTTAGACGGAGTTAAGTCAAATAAACGAAAAGCTATGTACTCTGTTATAAACTTTTTTGTACGTAGCACCCGTGTGGTGTAAGTATGCACTGATGAATATGCACAAAATAAATCTAAAAATGATGCAAATACAGGCCGCAATACGCATAGCAAGCAACTATTAAAAAGCATCCACAATAGCTGTTCCTGGAATATCAGCTCAACTTTCACAACAAGAGACAAACATAACCGAATTATCTTAATGCATTTTTCTTAGTTTATTATTTTCTTATTTTGCCACTTATTTTGGATATATATATATTTGGATGTTGTAGCTATCCATCAATTTACGATGAACTGAGTAGCTGTAAAGAACTATTCTTTTTGCGTGGATCAGTAAGAGTTGAGAAGGTTCCTTTAATACGACTCGCCACATCAATTTGGTGCTCCGAACCGAATTCTTACAGAATTTAACTGAGCAAAACAGTGACACTTACAAATCAGTTACAACACACAGTCAAATTTGTTGAGCATATAAACTATATGTGCAACCGTGCTATGAAAATGTTAGGATTTGTTTACAAAATGTCTACTGACCTATCTCCTAGCACACTCAAATTACTTTATTGCGCTTTAGTACGTTCTCATTTAGAGTACGCTCCGTCAGTTTGGTGTCCATACTACAGCGTTCATATATGCAATATAGAACGTATTCAAAACAAATTTTTTCGTTTATTATCGTACAAATTAGGCATTTCATCCGAAAATTACGATTTTAACCTCATTGCATTGCAATATAATCTTCCGCCGCTGAAAATTCGGCGCAAAAGAGCCGATTTATCATTTTTACGTGGACTAATGATGTTTGAGATTGATTGCCAAGAGCTACTTGTAACTCTTCCATTTCAAGTCCCCAACAATAATCGCCGAACCAGACAGTCTCCATTATTTAGAGAATCTATACATTCTACCAATTATGGATTTAATAATCCAATTGGTAGAATGTGTAGAATTGCTAATAGTTTCTCTAATAATATTGATTTATTTTGTGTTTCAAAATGTAGTTTTAAGTGTCATTTAAAATGTGTTGATGAATAATTTTATATTTTGTTTTTATTTATGTATACTTTTTTCCATGCTTTTATTTTTCAATATTCTTTTATATATTTTTGTGTAATTGTAATATTGTTTGTAATTCATCGTTATTTATGTATATAATGATGTAGATGTAAATGGTTTTTGTATATACCGTGAATAAAGTATTATTAATTAATTATTAATTATTAATCATGGCTGAATTAGCTGCATTGAAAAAGAAGCGTACGATAATTAAAAGGTGCATTACAGTGACTATCAATTTTGTTACGGCGATTACTGAGAGAATCGATGCATTCAAATTAACATGTCGGCTGAAGCACTTGGAAGATCTCTGGCTACAATATGGCAAACAAACTAAGCAGTTTTATTAATGCAGAGCATTATTGGAGAACGGTTTGCAACCAAATTTTGTAACGGAAACACTTGCTAATAAATTATGTTTGAAGAAAACCAAGATAAATCTACCACTAAATAGAATAGGAAATTTCTTAATAACTATCAATCACTAAGTGACAACACAAATTAGCTTCTTAAGTGAAACCTATCAGCAAAAATTAAGGTTTCTGATCATTCCAAATGTTACTTAAATGCAGCCAAGCATAAAGTTAGATGAGGTCGATTTTGACATACCAAAAAATGTTTTTGAAGATATAGGTATGCTCCTAGGTGATGGCGTCTTCTGGAAATTACTTTTGATTGGTCAAATTATGCCAAACCAACATTCAATTAAGCCGATTTTACAAAAGACAAGATTAGGTTGGATAGTATCGGGAAAATTATCAAACGCTTTCCTGAATTCGGTCTGCAACTTGGCAGTTTCCACATTGAATGAGCATGTGCAACGGTTTTGGAATTTGAAACAACCAACATATTTTTTGGATCATACAAGTGAAGATTTAGCTTGTGAAAATTAACACAGCAAAAGAAAAATGGTCGGTTTATTGTAAGATTACCATTTAACGCTGCAAAGAGAACATTGGGCGAGTCTTTTAACATAGCAACCAAAAGATTTTATGGCTTAGATAAAAGACTTGCAAGAAACAAAGGCCTTTGAAAGTAATATACAAGGTTTCTCAAAGAATACAAAAAAATGGGCCACATGGCAAAGATATCTGTAGACGACAAACAAGGTTACTATCTGCCACACCATTGTGTCACCAAAAACGACAGCACAACAACAAAATTGCGCGTAGTCTTTGATAGCTCAGCAAAAACATCCACAACGACGCTCCTTCAAGTCGGTGCTACAATTCAAAACAATCTAGTCTCGATTCTCATACGATTCCGCCAATTCAAACATAGATTAACCGGCGATATTGAAAAGATGTACAGACAAGTGCTGGTACACGATGATGACCAACAATATCAGAAAACTCTTTGGCAATACCATAAATCCGAGCCAGTGTCTGCTTACAAATTAAAAACGGTGACATACGGAACAGCATCCGCTCAATTTCTAGCGACAAGATGTTTACATCAATTAGCCATAGAAGAAGGTCACAAGTTTCTACTTGCCAAAGCTACAATTAAGAGAAACTTTTATGTGGACAACTGCATATTAGGGGCCAATACTACAAACCAACTTGAAGAACTTCAACAAGAACTAGCCAACATTTTGAACACGGGTGGATTCAAGTTAAGTAAGTAGAGATCGAATTGCAATGATCTATTAAACGGTGTTACAGACGCAAAAATAATCGACAAAGACTTTACAACTAAAACATTAAGACTGCTATAGAACTGCAAAGATGATACTTTTACATTTCAAAAACCGCCTGGAATGGCATTAAAAAGAAAAATTATGAAACGTATTTTTATCCGATCTGGGCTACTGAGTCCAATCACTGTCTAAGCAAAATTGATCATGCAACAACTGTAGAAATTGTATATAGATTGAGACTCATCAGTTCCAACACACCTTTACACTGAGTGAACCAACTATGTTAAACAACTAGACTCCGTCAGTCATGTCAAAATTCAAAGACATAAGTGCCAATCAACAAAGTCACTGGAGCTGCATTGTTTCTGTGACGCATCAGAATTAGCTTATGGAGCTGTCATTTATGTCAGATCTTTGGACAATGAGAGTTCCTACGGCATACAAATCTTATGCGCAAGATTAAGAGTGGCGCCATTAAAAACACAATCAATACTACGGTTAGAGTCCTATTGCTGGCATATTTAATGGAAACAATTAGAGTAGCTCTAGACATAAGAAACATTTAACAATATTATTAGTCGGATTCTACAATTACATTAGGATGGATTCGATCCACGTCACAAAGCTACAAAACTTTTGTAGCGAATAAAATCAGTGAGATTCTAACAATCACTGAGATAAAAAATTGGCATCACGTGTCTTCTGCAGAGAATCCAGCAAACTGTTAACACGACAGATGTGGTGGCACGGTCCAGAGTATCTTGCAAGAGATATAACAGTGTCTTTTACAGGGAATTGAATCAACACAATCTGAATTGCTAGAACAAAGAAAACTTGCAGAAACAACATGCACCATTGCACAACGTTCAAACAACCTATTTATCAAATGGTCACTAACAAAATTGCAACAAATCATAAGCTATTGTGGTCGCTTTATTCAAAACGCACGACGAAAGGTTGGAGATCATAATAACGGATCATTACTACCTAACGAATTGAATCAAGGCATGACGACATTAATTTATATAACTCAGATAAAAGTCTATAGCATAGAGATCAAACAATTAGAGAGTCAAAAGCATATAAGTCGATTATCACAAATACTGTCATTAAATCCTTTTCTTGACCAGAATGGAATTTTTCGAGTTTGTGGTTGGCTACAGCATGCATTTATTCCTGAAGCACAGCGACACCCGGCTATACTACTAAAAAATCACACTTTGACAAAACGTACCATCAATCGAGAGGATTTTTTAACTTTACACGGCGGGACCCCAACTGGTATTTGCCCCAATACGCACAAGATATTGGCCAATTTAGGTATATTCACGGTAAAGGCAATCCTACGTACTTGTATAGGATGCTGTCGAGTAAACCCCAAACCCACGCAATATAATATGGGCCAACTACCACAGTCAAGAATCATTCTGACAAGACCATTTTAACAAACTGGAATCGACTTTTGTGGACCCTTTCTGTTAAAAGCACATTGCATAAGAGGATCAAAGACCTGGCATTTGTCAATTGTTTGCGATGTTTTTTGCGCGTAGGGAAGCACCAAGCACTATCTACTTGAACAATGCCACAAGTTTTGTTGGTACATGGAACGAATTAAGAAACTTATGTAGGCATTAACAAAAAGACATGCAATTATCGTTCACCAAATTAAATTTGAATTGAAAATTCATACCACCCTCATCCCTACATTTTGGAGGTATCTGAAAGGTTGCCGTGATGAGTGCCAAATACCATCTAAAACGGATAGCAGGAAATGAACAATTGACATACGAGGAGTTCATGACTCTTACAACTCAAATTGAAGCTTGTCTAAACGTACAATCTCTGTCACTAATGTCAGATGATCTTCGAGATTTGGAACCCCTGACTGCAGAACATTTCCTGATTGGCATCCCATTAGAGAAGAACAACAGTCAACCGATTAAATCATTGGCTACACATTTGCCAGATAAAACCGAATTCCTGGAAACGATGGTCAATTGAATACTTGTTTCAACTACAACAAAAAAAAATAATTGGATTCAACGACCAATTAACTAGTAGTCAACGATCTTGTATGCATAAAAAACATCAACGCTTCATTTCTAAAATAGTCTTTGGGACGCATCGAAGTCGTCCATTTAGGAGCAGATGGAACAATCCAAGTAGCAACGGTGAAGACTACAAAGAGATTAACAAAGATGAGTGAACACAATTTGTGTAAACTGCTAACAGAAGAGTGTTGAAAGTAAACATTTCAAGGTGGCCGGCATGTTTTGGGAATATCCGATCAACTTTCAAAACAGAAGGCAATCATAATCGAATTATCTAAATGCATTTTTCTTAGTTTATTAGTTTATTATTTTGTTATTTTGCTACTTATTTTAGGTATATATATATATATATATATATATATATTTTTATTTAAATTTATTTTCGGATTATCCCGCGTTTTCTTTTTGAGTTGGACCAAGAGAAAAATCTTCAATATGTCCTAAATTATATGGTTTACCAAAGATTCACAAACAAAATATTCCTTTACGACCTATAGTTAGTTCAATCGGATCTCCAACACAAGAACTTGCTAAATACATTGCTAAACAATGGCAGCCTCATGCTGAAGAAGCCAGATCATACGTAAAAAATTCAAAACATTTTCTTGATATAATAAAAAACATAAATATTGATAAAAACGACATTCTGGTAAGTTTTGATATTATTTCCCTTTTTACAAAAATTCCAATAAATGATGCTTTAGAAATAATTAAATTAAAATATAATCCACCAAACTATCTTATGGACCTAGCTAATCACTGTCTTTCAAATACATATTTTATTTACAACGGTCAACGATATAAACAAATAGAAGGCGCACCAATGGGTTCTCCATTATCCCCTGTCATAGCTAATTTATTTATGGAAGATTTTGAAACTAAAGCTATTAATTCTGCTCCACTAAAACCAAAATTATGGCTTAGATATGTAGATGATACATTTGTAATTTGGCAACATGGTAAAAATAATTTAGATACTTTTTTAAATCATCTAAACAATATAAATAATAAAATTCAGTTTACAATTGAAATTGAAAAAGAAAATAAAATATCCTTTTTAGATATTTTATTAATTAAACAATCTAATGGTAGTTTAGGGCATACTATTCATAGAAAATCAACTCATACAAACCGTTATCTTAATGCACTTTCTCATCATCATCCAGCCCAAATAAATTCAGTAACAAAATCTTTATTACATAGAGCTTTAACATTATGTGATCAAAATCACATAAAAGAAGAAATTGAAACGTTAGAAAACGCCCTCTTACAAAATGGTTTCAATAAAGCATCATTAAAACTGTTATTAAACAATAAAATTACAAACAACGACAAAGAAAAAGATGAAACACAAAAATACGCTTTTTTACCATTTGTCAAAGGTACCACAAACAAAATTTCTAAAGTTTTAAAAAGATACGACATAAAAACAGTTTTCAATACAAATTTAAAAATAAGTCAAGTTTTAAAAAGCCCAAAAGATATTATCCCTTTAGAAAGTCAAGGCGTGTACGAAATTCCATGTGCAGATTGTACGAGATCTTATATTGGACAAACTAACCGCAAAATTAGCACAAGAAAAGAAGAACATATTCGAGCAGTTCAAAAAAATGAATCTACTTCATCTTTAACGGAACATGTAAATTCAAGTCATCACAAAATTAACTTTGAAGGAACTAAAATTTTAGCAAAAATTAATCATTTTCATACTAGAATAACTAGAGAAGCCATCGAAATTGAAAAAAGACCAGACAATCTCAATAAGAGAGATGATGCTTTACGTTTACCATCTACTTGGAAAACAGCATTGGCAACAACTAAATTAAATTTAAAAAAACCACTAACAGCTTCTTTACCAACAACAACTAATTTAATTACAGCATCCAAATCACAACCAGTTCCTTTACAAGTTTTGACTGTAGAAGGATCAATTAATAGACCAACTACCAGAAGTCAAACAAAGAAACTTTACACACAATAAAGTTTCTTGAAAGTTAGCTTTGACAACAAAATTAGTTTTATAAATAAATGTCATATTGATGTATATTAATAAATATTAATAATAAATATCTCATGATGATGGCTGATGAGATTCAGCCGAAACGTCGAGTCCAACTCAAAAAGAAAACGCGGGATAATCCGAAAATAAATTTAAATAAAAATAATTATATCCGCGAAAATTTAAAAAATAACATATATATATATATATATATATATATATATATATATATATATATATATATATTTGGATGTTGTAGCTCTAGCCATGTATACAATAACAAAAAATTTGACTTTTTTAAAATAAAATATTGTGATATCTGCATTTTGCATAGTATGTTTTGAATTGATAGATAGTGCTTCTGATGATAAAACATTAACTTTACCAAAGATTAGAGAAGCGCCAAGGAATATAGTGATCATTCTGTTATTGGTGTCACACAAGTACCTGTCAGGATAAACAACATACATAGGGAAGTAGTAACTTACGGTGAACTGAGAAACTGTAAAGAACTATACTTTTCGCGTGGAACAGCAAGAGATGAGAAGGTTTTTTCAATACAACTTGCCACATCATTACCAACTCAGGTGGTTGCCAATACAATTTCCATCCACCTGCTAATAGAAGAAAAATCTACAGAAGGGAAGAAAACTAAACAACACTATAAAGCGCAGCTGAAGACGAAGCTTCTCATCAAATGGAAACAAAAGTGAAAGATTGAGTCTGACACTTGAAATTGCACAAAGATATAAACACCGAGTGTAAAGCAAAGTAAATTGCTACAAAAACCATAAAGCAACTGGTATTGAAAGCAATATTATTGTAGACGGATTTAAATGTAGCATGGATATGCATAGACTAAAATATATGCAAATAGTAAGAGATAGCAATAGATTAATGTATAAAAAAATTAATATCTTTTTTTTTTAGATCGCAGTCATAGTAGTAGTCCCATTGTCACTTTGCAGATTGGTAAAATCTAATCCGCTTAGACTTAAAATAATAAAACAAAATGTAGTAGATTATGTACCAATTACCATACCAACAAATAAAAACAATGATTGTTTCTTTGTTATTCTCAATACAATTTTAAGAAAAATAAAATTAAATAAAACAAATTAACTACAATAAAATATTATTATAATTATTATTTATTATTGACTATATATGTATCATTTAAAACTTACTACATTTTGTTTTAGGCTGCAGTCTCACTGCACCACCCACCGCCACCAACTAAAATTCGAACACGTTAAATCATATGGCGACGGTCCCACTGATTCACTATTCTCGCCGGCATCTGTCATTTGGGAACCACCGTTTCATAATTTCAAATCGGTTGGTGGTAGCGCGGCAACGGTTGATCGTCATTTGAAACATACTAACTTGATATTTTACAAATCAAAACATAATCTGTCATTTTCGCTTTGATATTTGAGAATTTTAAAAACGCTAACATGGAAGAAACACGGACACTATCCGACATTGATAAACTAATTACATTAGTAAATGAAAAGCCCAAAATAAAAATATATAAATATAGCATTCTTCTACTGACATTGAAATGAGTGGAAAATTTAAATATTTGCCAGTGGCTGCAGTGAGACCGTAGTACTTTTTGGTGGTTAGTGGCAAACGGTGATAGTTGGTGGCGGTGGTGCAGTGAGACTGCAGCATTATTATTTTAATGATTATTTGAAGTCATAGACCTATAAAACTTTATATCATTGTAATTGTTATGTATATAGATTAAAACATATACAAAAACTCACTTTTAAAATAAATTTAATATACAGTCAAAAATTAGGTGTTTTCATACGTTATCCAACCCTGTATAGTATAGCAAGTACTGACAGATAATAATAAAATTTAAGCTAATGTGTCTAAAGCGTTAGCTATTAAAATAACAATAGCTAATTAATAGTATATCATTATTTTCAAAACTAATTAATCAAAAATCAATGAAAAAGATCAGCACAACAAAAACGAATTAAAATACATTTTTTATTAATTTATGAATAAGTATTTATTTAATATATAACAATCAGAAATAATTAATAATTCGATATTCTAATTAGAAATTTTGCGCTCGAGTTGCAAATTATAGTAGGGAGCACAGATATAATTGAGCAAAGAGGTCAACTCGATACGTCCTTGCCGAATGCAAAGATAGTCGATAGTAGATATAATATATCTATAGCGCTGTTAGCATACATACCGCAAGTGAAGTATTTTTCGGGCGCGGGTTAGACCACCAAGAGAAGTAGTTTCGACGGAGCCTTGGCTTTAAATGATTCAATATTATGTGTTACAAGATGACTAAATAACACGACCACTGTTCTAGTTTCCTAAAACTTCATTATTTTGTCGCAGTGTTCCTCATTGATTCTATATATATAAGCCTCAATTTAACATCTTTCAGTCGTAGTTTTTACTTGCAATAATGAGTTTTTAATTTGTCTATCAATCATTTATTGAAAAGTGAACGTCATAATTATATCAATTACTGATAACTAATTAATATTATTATTTGATAATTACTGACCTTGTAATTGCATTTGTATATATTGCAACACGTTTGGTCATGATACTTTACTCAAATTGTTTTTAATTTGTATATTGATTGGTAAATCATGAATAAGACATTAAGAAATGTGATAATATTATATAAGCTTTTATTATGGGTAAGTTTAATATTGTTGACAATATAAATTTGTTGTTGTTAATTATTTTCAATTTTGACCATAAATATAATATTTAAACATTGTGCAATCGTGCATCTTGTTTCTGTAATTTTTCTTTGTTCTGGTAATTTAATTTGTGGGTAGGCCACTGTGTTAATCTATGGCAAGGTATTTTAGATCGTGTCACCACATATGTCGTGTTGAAAGTTTATCAGAAGCTAATATTTTTGATAAAATGTCTTTTGGGTTTTCTTCAAAGAACACGTAATGCCAATCTTTGATATAAGTAATTGTTTGAGTTTTACTGAATTGATTTGTTACACAGAATTTGTAGCTTCTTGAAGTAGATTGAATTCAACCTAATGTACTTTTGGAATCTAACCAATAATATGGTTTAATGTATTTGATGTATTGAGTTACTCTATTTGTAGTTGTCTTTGTTAATTGTGCCAAAAGTAAGGCGCCACATAATTTTAATTGTTTAATGAAGCAATTCATGATTTTTGTGCAATAGAATTTATTGTTGTCCAAGATTTTACATAAATATCAGCGTCATAAGCCAATTTTTAAGCGTCACCAAATCCATGCAATTTCAGTAAATTTATTGATTGGAACACATGTTTTTGTATTTTGATATAACTGACTGAGTCCAGTTGATTGAAATTGTTGGTCCACTCTGTGTGAAAATATATCGGAACTGATGAGTCTTAATTTATGTTGGTGCATGCATATTTTTGCTTGTAAAGTGATTGGTCTCAATAGTTTAAATGAGTCAAACACTTTTTCATTACAATTTTGGAAAGTTGTTTAAATGGATATTGTCTTTGCAGTTCCATAGCAGTTTTAACGTTTAAGCTGTTGATTTTGCGTTTGTTCTAATAGATTATTGCAATTGTGTTCGTTCTAGTAGATCATTGCAATTTGATCTTTATTTTTATAATTGGAATCCACTGCTGGCTAGTTTTTCCTGTTAAAGTGTTTTTAGTAGTTCAACAGTATCAGCTAATTTTTTTTTTAATTGAGATTTTGCAAGTGAAAATTTGTGACTTTTTTCTGTGGCTAATTGATGTAAACATCTTGTTGCCAAAAGTGAAGCGGATGCTGTTCCGTATGTCATTGTTTTTAGTTTGAATGAATTCTTTTAAGAATCTTCTGATATTGATAGTCTTCCTTGTATACCAAAACTTGTTATACATTTTTTAATGTTGCGTGCAGGTTAGTTCATACTTGTATTGACGTAATCGTATTAAAATTGATACTAGATTGTCTTGGATTGTTGCACCGATTTGAAGAGTATCTTTGAGCAACACCTTTGTGGATGTTTTAAGTGACTTATTGTACTGTATCTAATTTGCAGTGATGTGGCAGATATAAATCTTGTTTGTTCTCTACTAACATCTTTAACATGTGGCTCAGTTTGTATTTTGCAATAAACCTTGAATATTTTTCCCGGAGGTCTGTGTTACTTGCAAGTCTAATCTTTATAAAATTTCTTGATTGCAATGCTTAAGGACTTTCTCAAAGTGCTCTTTGCGGAATTAAATGGCAATCTTATAATAAAATAACCAACCTTGTTTACTTTAAATGAAATGGGTCTTGCTAATTGCTGGTTTTGGAAAATCTTAAGAAATGAAAGAAGAAGAAATTGTATTGACTGCGGAACAACATTAAACTTTTTCAAGTAGAGTTTTTTATGTAAAGAATGTCAAAGTTTGTGAAGGTGCAAAGAGTGTGGTGGCTGCTAGAGCAGTTTTAGTTTGCGTTGTTTTTCAATAAGTGATGGTTATTTAGCAATTATTTACTTATACACTAGTTACGCAAACAAGTGTTATGTAGTTATAAGGTTGGTTACACAAACTATTTTAGACCGGACACGTATGTAAAGACAGCGTTTTTGTGATGCAAATATATTTTGCTTTGCTATATGCTACGGCGGTGTTGATCTCCTTGGCAGCGTTTCTTTGTTTCTTTAAGTTCATTTTCTTCCAAGTTGTCTGGTGTCGTGAGGTTTTCTCCTAACATAATTTTGCTAGGGATCAAATTGGTAATTTTATGTTGGGTTTGTCGGTCTTATGGGGGTGCAGCTGATTGTTTTATGTGTTTTTTAACTTTTGACGGTGGATTAAACAAGACACCTTGTTTGACCATAAAATGGCATAAGTTTTCTGTAGTTGGTTTGTTGTTATAGTGCTGGGATCAATAGCCAATGAAATTGGATTTGCTTTTAACATAATTAAATTACCCGGCTGAGGTAGATAACAAGGATTAATGGGTCTTTGCTTTACCCGTCGCTGAGCTTAAGTTTCTAACCTTTGAACTGCTCAATAAAGCATGGCAATCACAAGGTCATCTAAAAAAAGCAAATTAATTTCCGCATAATACGTTTCACAGAGATTCCTTGTAGACGCCGGACTGCAAAAAAAAATTATTGCACTTTTTTGTTTTGAATAAACGTTTTTCAATCAGTTGCTTTTCATTGGGTTTTCTTGTCACAAATAATGCAAGAAAACCTTTCAGAAATAGAAAAGTAGGTTTTTAACATCTATTTTACAGAGTACAACGTTACAAGTTTTGTAAGTAGTCCAGCACAAACAACAAGCAAGTAACACGCTGCCGATCAATTTAAGTAAACGTCTGTAAAAGTCTACTAAAATTAAGGGTTTTGGTTTGGCAGGAACTTTAAGTTCCAATGTGTTTTACTTTTCTGGCATAGATTACAGGTTTTGACTAATTGTTTGCAAAAAATATTCTACTTTACCAAACATTACTACATTTTGTAGATGCCGTAATGGTCGATAAATTGATAATACATTTCTACAAATTTAGGAACTAAAACCTGAGGTACGCAAAAGGTAGCAGAGGAGTTTTTATTAAGTTTTAGAAACAAACACTCTAGATGGAGAAAAACCGAGAGCTTACTGCGCTATTTTGTAGATCTTTAACAATTGATTCTAGTTTGGAATGCTTAAATTTTGGACATATTTTTTAGTAAAGCCCGGTTATTGCGTCCAACACTAGTGAAAAAAATGCGGAATAATCGATCTTGGAGTACTGCGGGTTGTCAAGACGGGTATTGTGTTAACATATCAGGTATGACATTTTTGGTGCCAGGTATGTGTTGACCACGTAGTTCTAGAGTGCCAACACCCATTTAGTAATGCACGGTAATAGTAATTGACAAAAAGTGCTCCTACTAAGAAGACCTGCCATTGCCACATAATATGTTTAATAGTTTCTTTTTTGGTACTAATTATCTACGTTTTTGGTTCAGCAGAGACGACTTAAATAGGCTACAATTTTTGTTTTACCAGAGATATTTTGATATAGAACCGATTCAATATTAACGTTCATAGCATCGTACTGAACATGAAATTGATCTTCAAAACTAGGATGCTGCAGTAGCACTGTTCAGAACAACAATTTTTTAGTTTTATTTAAACTTTTTTGTTGCTTGGCACCTTAATATCATTGCCTTCCTTTTTGCAGCAATTTTATAAAAGGGTAGAAAAGTTTTCCACAAATTACCAAAGTTGGTCAACCCCAAAAACGCTTGTAACTGCCAAATATTTTTTGGTGGTGACAACAACGCGTAAATCTTGCATCGTACAAATGTTAAAGCACCAAATTTAGATGTTAAAAGTGCTCGTCGAAAGTAGTGCACGTCAATAAATTGTCAAGCCCGAATATTGAGTCCAACATTAGTAAAAAAAAAATGCGAAATTAAATATCTTGAGGTACTACGGGTTGGCAAGATTGCTTACGTGATAACTCATTAGAGCTATATATATCTTTTCTTCATAAATATTTTGCAAGTCTAAAGCGCACGGTTTTGCACATGAACAGTGCAAGCAAAATACCGTTATTTTTTACAATAGTATTATGGGTGCACGTTAAAGAACGTCACGTCACGTCAATACTTTAAGTTGAAAAATCAAAATTTTCTAGTGTCGGTAGCAGAGAGACTAACGTTAATAAAACTAACAAATCAAATCAAACAAAAACCAATTGTTTAACTTTTATATATTTATTATTTACTTTTAATTACCGTATTTCTCAATCTGTCAAGTAAACAACTAGTTTGGTTTGGAATCGATCAATTCAATATTGATCGATTCCAAACCGTGAATCTAAAACTTTTTGATAACAATTATAACTTTAAACTAATATTGTCAAATAGTTTTAACTATAAAGTAAATGAATAATTTATTCCAACTCGATCAAAACGCTTTGTATGACTATATGATATGAATAATTCTGTGTTTTTATTAACACAATTGGTGATGTAGATAATCAAAACAATGATTGTAAATTCAATTAGATGTAGCGAGTTGTGTTGAAGAAACCTTGCAACTCTTGCTGTTCCACACAAAGAGAATAGTTCTTTACAGCTACTCAGTTCACCGTAAATCAATACTTCCCTATGTATGTTGTTTATCTTGACAGGTACTTGTGTGACACCAATAATAGATTGATCACTATATTCCTTGGCGCTTTTTTAATCTATGGTCAAGTTAATGTTTTTTATCATCAGCAGCACTGTCCATCAAAACACACCATGCAAAATGCAGATATCACAATATTTTATTTTAAATAATGTCATATTGTTTGTTTTTTTTTCATGGTTAGCTACAACATAACCAAACCAAATATATATACCCAAAATAGGTGGCAAAATAACTAAATAATAAACTTAATAAATTAAAAAAATGCATTAAGATATTTTGGTTTTGTTTGCCTCCTGTTGTGAAACTACCTTGAAATGTTTACTTTTAACACTTTTTTGTTGGTAGCTTACACAATTTTTTTGCATTCATTTTTGTAGTCCGCACCGTTGCTGCTCGAATTATTCCATCTGCTCCTGGATGGACGGCTTCGATGCGTCCCAAAGACCATTTTAGTTGATGTTCTTTATGCATACAAGATTGTTGACTACTAGTTGATTGGTCATTGAATCCTTCTAATTATTTCTATGTTGTAGTTGAGTCAAGTATTCAATTGACCATCGTTTCCAGAAATTCTGTTTTATCTGGCAAATGTGTAGCCAATAATTTAATTGGTTGACTGGTGTCCTTTTTTGTATGGATGGCTTAGGTAGAGTAAATAATGGGATGCTAATTAGGAATTGTCTTGGAATCAGCGGTTTCAAATCCCGAGGATCATCTGACATTGGTGACAGAAGTCGTGAGTTTAGACAAGCTCAAGTCATAAACTCCTTGTATGTCAATTGTTTGTTTCCTGCTACACATTTTAGATGATATTTGGCACTCTTCACGGCAGCCTTCCAGATACCTCCAAAATATGCTGATCGGGGTAGTATAAATTTTCAATTCAAATTTAATTTTGAGAACGATGAATGCATGTCTTTTTGTTCATGTTTGTATAAGTTGCTGAGTTTGTTCCATGTACCAACAAAATTTGTGGCATTGTCCGAGTAGATGGTGCTTGGTGCTCCCTTACGCGCACATAAACGTCGCAAACAATTGACAAATGTTTCCGTCACCAGTTCATGATAGATTGCCTTTATTGTCATGCACACAAATACTGAGATGTAACCCTTCTGGGTCTTCTTGTGCAATGTGCTTTTAACAGAAAGGATCTACAAAAGTCGATTCCGGTTTGTTGAAATGGTCTTGTCGGGATGACTCTTGACTGTGGTAGTTGGCCCATACTATATTGCGTGGGTTTGGGGTTTACTCAACAACATCATATACAAGTACGTAGGATTGCCTTTACCGTGGATATACCTGAAATTGGCCAATATCTTGTGCTTATTGTAGCTAATATCAGTTGGGGTCTGCCGTGTAAAGTTAAAAGATGCTCTCGATTGATAATACCTTTTGTCAAAGCGTGATTTTTTGGTAGTATAGCCAGGTGCCGTAGTGCTTCAGGGAAGAACGCATGCTGTAGCTGACCACCAACTCAAAGGATTCTGGTCGAGAAAAGGATTTAATGACAGTATTGGTGATAATTGACTTATATGCTTCAAACTCTCTAATTGTTTGACCTCTATGCTACAGACTTCTATTTGATCCATACGAATTAATGTCGTTATGCCTTGATTCAATTTGTTACATAGTAATGATCCGTTATTACGATCTCCAGCCTTTTGTCGTGCGTTTTGAATGAAGTGACCACAATAGTTCATGATTTGTTGCAATTTTGTTAGTGATGACCATTTGATAAATAGGTTGTATGAACGTTTTGCAATGGTGCATGTAGTTTCTGTGAGTTTTCTATGTTCTGGCAATTCAGATTGTGCTGATTTAATTTCCTGTAAAAGGCACTGTATTATATCTGCAAGATTTTCTGGACCGTGCCACCACATCTGTCGTATTAACAGTTCGGCAGGAGCTAATTCTCTTGATAATTGGTTTGCTGGATTCACTGCAGAGAACACGTGATGCCAATTTTTTGTTTGAATCGTTTGAATCTTACTGATTCTATTTGTTACAAAAGTTTTGTAGCTTTGTGGTGTAGATCGAATCCATTCTAATGTAATTGTGGAATTTGACCAATAATATTGATAAATGTTTCTTATGTCTTAAGCGATTCTAGTTGACTTCATTAGTTGTGGTAGCAGTAGAGCACTGCATAACTCTAACCGTGGTATTGATTGTGTTTTTAATGGCGCCACTCTTGACCTTGCGCATAAAATTTGTATGCCATAGAATCCCTCATTATCCAAAGATCTGACATAAATGACAGCGCCATAAGCTGATTCTGATGCGTCACAGAAACCATGCAGCTTCAGTGATTTTGTTGATTGGCACACGTGTTTTTGGATTTTAATATGGCTGACCGAATTCAATTGGTTGACATAGTTGGTCCACTCATTGTGAAGATGAGTTGGAACTGATGAGTCTCAATCTATATGCAATTTCCACATTTGTTGCATAATCAATTTAGCTCGGACAGTGATTGGAACCAGTAGCTCAAGTGGATCAAACACTCTTGCCAGTTCGGACAAAATGATACGTTTTGTATTTTTTTTTTTATTCTATTCCAGGCAGTTTTTGAAATGTAAAAATATCATCTTTGCAGTTCCATAGCAGTTTAGTATTTTTGCGTCTGTAACACCGTCTATTAGATCATTGCAATTTGATCACCACTTCTCTAGCTTGAATTCACTCGTGTTCATGATGTTGGCTAGTTCTTGTTGAAGTTTTTTAAGTTGGTTTGTAGTATCAGCCCTTGATATGCAGCCGTCCACATAAATGTCTCTCTAAATTGTAGCTTTGGCAAGTGAAAACTTGTGAAGTCCTTCTATGGCCAATTGATGTAAAAATCTCTAATAATAATGAAGCGGATGCTGTTCCGAATGTTACTGTTTTTAATTTGTAAGCAGACACTGGCTTAGATTTATGATATTGTCAAAGAATTTTCTGATATTGTTGGTCATTATCGTGTACCAGCACTTGTTTGTACATCTTTTCAATATCGCCGGTTAATCCATATTTGAATCGGCGGAATCGTATGAGAATCAAGAATAGATTGTTTTGGATTGTAACACCGACTTGAAGAGCGTTGTTGAGTGACAAGTTTGTGGATGTTTTTGCTGATCCATCAAAAACTACGCGTAACTTTGTTGTTGTGCTGTCGTTTTTGATGACACAATGGTGTGGCAGAGAGTAACCTTGTTTGTTGTCTACTGATAGCTTTGCTATGTAGCTCAATTTTTTGTATTATTTGAGAAACTTTGTATATTCTTTTCAAAGGTCTTTGTTTCTTGCAAGTCTATTCTTTAAATCATAAAATCTCTTGGTTGCCATGCTGAAAAATTTGCCTAATGTTTCCTTTCCGGTGTTAAATCTTACAATAAACCAACCACTTTTGTCTTGCTGTGTTGTTTTCTGTACAAGCCAACTCTTACTTGTATGCTCCAAAAAATGTGTTGGTTGTTCCAAATTCTAAATCCGTTGCACATGCTTATCCAATGTGAAAACTGCCAAGTTGCAGACCAAATTCAGGGAAGTATTTGATAATTTACCCAATACTATCCAACCCAATCTTGTCTTTTGTAAAATCGGCTCAATTGAATGTCGGTGTGGCATGATTTGACCAATCAAAAGTAACTTCCAGAAAACGCCAGCACTTAGGAGCATATCAATATCTTCAGATCTGTAAAACTCCGGATCGGCTAACTTGAAGTTTTTTGGTATGTCAAAATCAACCACATCTAACTTTATGCCGGGCTGCCTTTGAGTAATATTCGAAATGATCAGAAACCTTAATTCTTGTTGATAAGTTTCACTTAAGGAGCAATTTGTGTTGTCATTTGCTGATTGGTAGTCATTAAGGAATTTTCTATTCCGTTTAGTGGTAGATTTATCTTGGTTTTCTCCAAACGTAATTTATTAGCAAGTGTTTTTGTTACAAAATTTGATTGCAAACCGTTGTCTAGTAATGCTCTGCATTGATAAAACTGTCTTATCCTTTACTTCTATGATAGCTGTTGCTAATAGAACATAGCCACTGTGCATCTTGGTCAATGTGGTATATGACGTGCTGGTCATTTGGGAGGCTTCCTGTTTTGATGTAGTTACTTCAGATTCTTTAAAGTGAAGCGTGGTGTTATGTTTTTCGTGGCAACGTTTACAGCTCTTGAACTTGAATAATGATCTGGTAATAAGCAGTTTATGCAGAGCCTTAACAGTTTCATTTCTTCCACATTTTAATGAGGTAACAGTTGAAGATATTTTTTACAGTTATATATTCTGTGAGAACCTTTGCATTTGATGCATTCTGGTGTGGCAGTGTATGATACTAATGCATGCGCTCGTTGAGCCATGTCTAGATTCTAAGACCTGACAACGATCATGTGAGAAGTGTATCAAGTCTTTCAATTCGAGAGTTGTATTACAGTCAAAATATTTTCCACTTGTCCTTGGTATTTACAAAATGCAGATATCACAACAATTATTTTTAAAATGTTAATTTTTTTGTTTTTTACCTGGCTAGCTACAACATCTAAATATATATACCTAAAATTGGTGGCAAAATAACAAAATAATAAACTAAGAAAAATGCATTAAGATATTTCGGTTATGTTTGCCTGCTCTTGTGAAACTTAAGCGGATATTCCCGGAACAGAACCCCAGTCGTTTGTTTGATTATTTAAATACTTTTAAGGCATCAATTCTAACTAATCTTTTGAATTGAACTAAAACAAAAGTTTTTTTGTTGTTTTGAGTATACAGTTATCTAATTTTATATTTTATTTTTTTAGATGTGTTCAGAAAAACTCAACAAAATCTACATTTTTAAGGATGGATATATCAACAAAACAATTTCAGTTGTAGTAGCTGCTGCATTATCAATTGGCGCTATAGTCTTAAAATTATTTTTCACATTTTACCAATTTTTAATAAACAAATATTTAGAATATACATTAAAAGATAATTATGAAGGAATGCTATGTGGTATGGATACTCTTTTAATGATGTCAATTGATCAAGTCACCATTAACGATTTATATTTTGTAAAATCTAATAAATTAGGGGATGAATTTGCAAAAGAAGTTACAACTCATTTACAAGAAAAATTGAAACAAGAAGGTTATAAAAAGCTTATGACATCTACACATAAATTTATGGGTTACTTATATAACCAACGTTGTAATTTAAATATAGAAGAAATAATTAAAGTAGTAAAATATGAAGAAAATGAACTAACTCATGAAAGGTTGCTGGAAGTTTTAGAAAATTGCACCAACACACCAATGCCAGATAATAACAAATTTAATTTTGATGTTTTTGTCATAGCAACTCCAATACAAGAAACGTATGTTATTTTATTAAGAATGGATCATAATTTAGTAGATGGTGTCACTATGTACAATTTATCTACCAATTTATTATGCAAAAAATCTGAAAAGAAAAATGAATATGCTGAGTTTTTAAATAAAATAAAAGACATTTCAAATGTAACACCAACTTATACAAAGAAACCTGTTACCGAAATACAATATAATTCTTTCTATACTCCAAAGCAAGAGTCAAATACAAAAATGTTAATGTTTGCTGATCCTACACAAAAGTATTTTAAAGCAATAAAATCTATAATGAAAAAATACCAAGTGAGATTTCAAGATGTTGTTGAAAGCGCGTTGTCTTTCAGTATTAGCCAATCATTTCCAACAAATGATGATTGTATTGTAACATTAAGTCCACGACAAGTAAATATATCAAGAATGGTTAATTGCTATAAAAATCAAGAGTTGTATCAGTATGGAAACGATTTTGCAGTTTATTACCATAGAATTCCTAATGGCAACAAATTAAATAACATTGATAGATTGCAAGCAGTTCATAGAGAACTTTACAAAATTCATGAAGCTTTAGATTTTTGGGTTTGCTTAATTAAGATTTTAAATTTAAAACGTGTTAACGTATGTATCTTGTAGATTATCAATGCAGTTATGCTATTATTTGCAACATTTCCATTGTCTTTGACAAAACTGTTTCTTGGACAACAAGGAAATCCGCTTGTTTTAACAAGTTTTCCAGGTGGTTCAAAATTAAAACTTTTCAATGGGGATAGCGTTGAGGACAAAATGTTTTATTGTCCAAAAAATCCTGGTTGTGGTAAGTTATAATATTGAAATTATTAATTAAATAATTTATACGTGTTTTTATGCAGGAATTGTGCAATGTTTATATACATACGACGACAGATTACAATTTGTAGTTACTACAAATAAAACTAATATGGACCAAATGAATGGTTTTATAGATAATTTTCTTAATTATTTAGATGAATTATTAGATGCAGTATAAGTTGATAAAGATGATGTAGTAAATAGAGGATTTCAGTATTTACAATATTTTGGAACGGATTTTGTTTATTTATTATATTTAATAAAGAACCGGTTGATGAACGTGTCCCAGATTATAACTTCAACGGTATTCTTTTAATCAAATGTTTGATATTTGATAATGTTGTTGAGATAAGAAAAAAAAATTTATACAGTTTTTTTATTGAACGTGTAAGTTTTTTTAATATAAAATTATCCTATTAAAAAGTTTCTTGATTATTTAATTAATAATTTAATGAATAGTCAATTTTATTAATTATAACAATTACAACACTGTTGATGTTTTGTGTAATATAATTGTGGCGTGTAAAAGCAAAAGTCGTCTTATCCACTTTAATTAATTCCGAGATAAATGAGAAAAACGTGTGCACGGTAATTATTATAAATAATAGAATATTTCTGTTTAAAATATTAATAAAAATTGTCAACAGAAATTTATTTAAACAATATATTGATAAAAATTTTAATTAAATATGAATAAGACAAGTTTTGCAACTATAAAATTGAAATATCAAAATATTTTTTTAAATTTTTTTTACAAAAAGAAATACAATATAAAAAATATTATAGTTTTATAAAAACATAAATCTTTTAGCATTAGAAAACCTAAAATGTCATGACGAGACGTGTTTAAAGTTTTTTTAATTCGGATTTTCCAATCTCTCACAGGTCAATCCTTATCTAATTCTGTTACGTTACAGTATAATGCTTTTTTAAAATCTTGACTGACAATGTTGCACGCATATCAATAGCGCCCAGGAACCGCGTCCTCTCATTGGCTGCGTTGATAAGACTAGTTTCGAATTGCAACTTCAAGTGGATAAGACAAGTTTTGCAATTACATCAATATTCATCATTTATTTTGAATGGGATAAATTAAGTTTTGCAGTACAATCATGTATTTAGCACATACAGAATTAAAAGATCTATACAATGATGTATGTAACTCATTTAACACCAAAAGTGGTTAAGACGAGTTTTGCTTTTACACGCCTCAATTATTATATTGCTTAAGTAAACTAGTAAAGTGAATTAAAAAAGCTCATTCAAATAAATTTCAAATCTATTTTTTCATTTTAATTAAAACTTTATATAGATTTAATATAAAATTTAATTAAATTAAAATAATAAAAATCATTACGGATAATGTTGAGCGCAAACTGGATACGTAGAAAATGATTTTGAAATAAAAATAACTATAAAATAACCGTTTGTTCAATTATAATTGAGCGTGTGTGTGATAAAATAAATGACTCGCACAAGTTATTTTAATCAATAACATTATGCTGGCCATACACCTAACTGCATAATTAGCTATAGACAAAAAGAAAAGATGCAGACATCAACGTGTTTTGTGTAAAAAACTATTTTAATCTTTTTTTCATTACCGAATGTATAGAAAAAAATAAAAAATTCATGCAACAACAAGACAATACCTCGTATACTTGAACAACCACTGTTTGCGCAAGTATGCAGAACGTTTATTCAATTTTTTAGCGAGACTTGTGCAAGTCATCAAACACATCACACTATATTATAATTGAACAAACGGGTGTTCAAGTTTAATTGTCAATTATGCAGTTAGGTGTATGGCCAGCGTTTTACACGCACGCTCAATTATAATTGAACAAACGGTTGTACAAGTTTAATTGTCAATTATGCAGTTACGTGTATGGTTAGCATTATAGTTGTATTTTGCTCTAAAGATAACAACTGTTACCTGTCTTAAATATATTTTGTTTGTTTAATTAATTTTATGGCAGCGACGATGTCTTTAACGCATTAAAAAAGAATCATTTAACAAAAATACTGCCTATATTTTATTTACTAACAAAAGAGCGTCTGCCTAACCTAATAATAATATTTTTTCTTAGTTTTTTCAACAATTAAAATACCGTACGTTTTAATAAATAATATTACATAATAACAAAATATGGTTTATAAGTTTAATTACCTTAATATAAATTCTTCTTTTTAGTCAATATATTGATTCAATTTGTTTTTTTAACAAACAACATATACTAGGCGTCAACCTCACTAAAGCTGCAGTAAAAACATCAACTAAAAATTTGTTCACATGAATTGACTATTTATATGTTTAACTTGTTATTTTTTATAGGTTTTAGTTTTATTTTTCCAAATACGTTAGAGGTAGTTGCTGTGTGTTGTTGAAAACTTATTAGTGTTGGTACTGCCACTGTTCTATGTAAATTTTAGTCGTACGTTTTGAAATTTTGATAATATGAATTATTGCATTTTCTTTTAATATTAGGTCTGTTAAAGAGTACAAATGCTTCTAGATGTTGCTATCAAATCAAGTAAACGTATGCGTTACCGGGATTTATTGCGCCGTAAAGCCAAGTTTACGAGACCGCTGATGTTATTTATTTATGCTTGTATGGCTATCTTTACGTTTATATTTACTTTTTAGATTTTTGAATTGTAATCTTTGTATTTTATAGTGTTTGTCGTCTTTGCGTCCGGGTTTTTGTCTAGACAATTGTGCTTTATTTTTTAAGATTTAAGAACACGGTTCTTAGTCTATGCGTAATTACTTTGGTTTCAACTTGTTGCACTTGCTAATATTGCTATGTTGTAGGAAAAAACTACAAGAATTCAACATCATAAATATCAGGCGGATAGGAGATTGTACACACAAACGATCTATTGCACGATAATTTTGCTTCTGCAATATTACCAGCACATTATATTTTTTTAATTTTCTATGAACTGTCGACAACCCTTGACTACTGTTTGGCTCCCGACGCTACAAGATATCGAGAGCTAGGAAGTCAAAATCTGTCTTCCATTTTTAAAAAGACCTTGCAGTAAATATTAAACGCAACTCACTTATTTTATGTGTTGAGTAGTAAAAACACAATACTCTATTGGAATACTGCAGATAGCGCAGAATCTTGTTTTCTACTTAAGAAAGTTGGGAGGCAACCACAGAACAAACTTTTATCAAAGAGAAGTGTACGCAAGTGGACACATCTTGATTGTTAAGCAATGACCACTAAGACTAAGACGACCAAGCATGAAAAACGTCTTAGACAAACTAAAAGCTAAAGTGTGCAAGCTGAGCAAATTAATTAATAAAAACTAGAGAAAAAAAAATCAAATTTTTGAAAAAGAAAATAAGCACATTCAATCGCAAGTTGCAAAGGCATATAAAACGGAAAAGCAGCGAAAAAAATATTAAGTAATTTTTTAAAAGTAGTGAAACAGATATGGAATGAGGTAGACTTTCTGGCAACAAAGGTGGTAGAAAGCGTAATAAGAGATATGCAACAGATTTATGATATACTGTAAAGTAATATTAAAAAACTACGAAAAAACTGTCTCAAAACAGTAAATAATGTGCAAAAAATCTACAACCGGGTAATGTGGCATGTAATTAGTTTATCACATAAACTCCAAACATTAGAACAGTACGTGACCGGTACTACCTAATGGAGGACAAAGAAGCTTAGACTGAATAGTTTTACCAAGACGCGAGTAGGCTAAACATTTCACAATACATAAAAGAGAACTTTTGGTTGCAGGGGTTAATAATAATAAAAAAATTATGTCGTAGTTTTTGGCATTACATTACGTTATTTTTTTATCTGCTTTTCACTCATTTTTATACACTTTTTTACTATGTTTTATAGTTTTTTTAGTTTCTCCGCACATTTTGCACACTTTCAAATCTTTTTCCATCAACCATTTTGTCACTCCGTCTTCATTGTCACAATTGAATCTTGAAATCATCTTTTTATCATCTTTACTATATTTGTCGCTTTTTAGGTACATTGGTTGCAGAGTTACAGAAAAAGAACCAATTAAAAACAAACATTATTATTAAGTTTGACGTAAAAAGAAAACAAATAAAATGAGTCGTAACAAAATTGTCAAAAAACAAAACAAAAAAGGAACAAGTAAGACTCTAGAGTCAATCGAAGAAAGTACATAAACAAAGGTTATCAAAAAACAAAGAAACAGATCAACGGAGATCATAATAACTAGGCTCGTAAGAGGCAAACCACACGCCGATATACAAGATAGGGCAAAAGTAATGTCATAATGTGAATGTGCCATAATTTTTGAAAATGGCGTCAAAAGTCATTGTGCTTTGACATTTATGTTGTAGACTAATACAGAATTAGTTGACTACAAACAATGAAGCAATACACACCTGAAAAACGCAGAATTATTGTTACTGTTAATTTTTAACGCAACGTGAAATTTGTCATTGTTTTCTTCATTGTCTTGCACCATGTGCGCAAACAATGAAACGTTTAGCTAAAGATTTTGTACAAAATGGTTCCACTAGAGATATTTTTTTGATTTGAACTGGCCAGCCACATTGCCAAACATGACTTCTTTCTTTAAGGGTTTTGAAATCTTTTTACAACAAACCACAAATCTTGCAAGTTATGAAAGCTAACATGAAAGAAGAAATCACCAATTTGAAGCCAGGTGTTTTGCAAGCAACAATTCAAAAATAAGTTCAAATGTGCATCAACTCAGGAGGTTGTCATTTAACCGACATAATTTTTTCAACTTAATGTTATTAATTTTATACCTTCAGATAAAATTTCCGAAAAAACATAAATCTTATTTTTTATTTCTAACAAAATAACACCCAATTTACATTATAACATTACTTGTATATAAAAAAATGAAAACAAAGTTAGCACTGAGCATACAATCTAATGAGTAACCAAAATACAAAAAAAGAAAAGTACGGAGGAGCGGCACATTATGCCCATGGATATAAAAAAACTCTGAAACTAAAAAATGAGAAGCAAGTAATAGGACAGATTTTGAATCAAACCCAAGAAATTGACAAAGTGCAGGCAATATATACGTTTTTGTCACACTACAGGCAGGAATTGTTAAAAGGAAAGATTAAAAAGTCATAGAAGAGGTTATCCAAATTTATCTTATAAATATAAAAATCCTACAAATGGGCTTAGCTAGGTACAAGAAATTGTGAAAGGATATACAAGAAAAGAACATTTACTGAAACATTAGTACCAACCAAAATTGCAGAGATAAGTATAACAAGAATTGACTAACAACTTCTATACAGCAGATACGTAATCTTGAGGTTGACAGACAATGCAAATTTTGAAATGGTCAGAGTATATCTGGCAGCCAGGGGACTCAAAAAACTAATTCCAAACGGAGATTTTAGAATCTTACTAGAAGGGCGATAGTCAGCAGCAAAGTGTAAAGAACCTTGATGTCTACCTAAGCAGAAACAAAAAATAGGAACTACCATATATCAAAGACGGCATAAATAACCAAGAAAATGGCTACATTATTAACCAAAATTTGTTATTAGCCTGAATTTGTATTTATGTAAAATATAAAAAATTATGTTAACAAAGGTTTTTGTTAGCATTATTTTTAACAGTTAATGTATCATAAATATTGTTATTTGCGTACAATAACGCATCTGAGGTTATATATTGTTATATTTGTCGATAGAAAGGTAATCTTTACCTCTCAAGTTTCAAGAGAAAAAGACTTAATTACACAATGGCTAAGGGAGCTATTAAGAGTGTATTAAAAACTTAATTACACAATGGCTAGGGGTTGTGGCGGCGCTAAGTACTATGGCGCCCCCCGAAAATTTAAAATATGTCGCCCAAATCTTTTAAAATGTCAAAAAACAAATATATATTACTAAAAAATTATATCTTTTAAAATTTACTTTACAAGTAAAAAAGAATTAAAATTGTAAATGCATTTTGCATCAGCAAAAGAAACAAAAAAAGATTTGAGATTACATATAGCCGGTTTCATTCAGTTTACGCTGTTTTGTCATGTATTAAACCTGCGTATAGGGCTGCACGTTGGACATTAGAAATTTATTAGTTTGTGCAGTCATTTACTAAAAGCGTAGAACTTTAATGCTCCTTCTCAATGACTAAGAACACTAATCTGGAACATGTCGGTCTACCAAGAAGTCAATGATTTCTTTCCAATCAGAAAAATTATTTTAAAATTGAAAACTTGATTTACTCTTGGACATAATCCAAGACCACACGACGTCTAACAATTTTCTTCCTGCCCACCAATTTAGGTTTTGACGGGACTACTTTATAGTTTATCAAAAACCCGAGCGATTGACCACATTGTTACAGGTTTCAGACTGAGAAAAACCTTTGACAAGACTTGACACAAAAGTTTACTTGTAAAACTGCACATACTAAAATTTTCTCTGCGTCTTATAAAGCTGATAGCTTTATATCTAAACCGCAAAACACTGGTTTTAAACTTTTAAACAACGTTTTTATACCTTGGTTCGATGCTGTTAAGTATCTGGGCATTACCTTTAATAAAGGACTTACAAATAAATTACACGTACAGTCCATTCTAAACAAACCTGCTAATTTCATTTCTTTGGCGGAACAGCGGCATGTTGCTTTAGAACAAAATCCGGATCTACACCATTATAAAACCAGATCGAAAATAGCTTTTGAGTTTTGACTCTCTAGACAACAATTGCAAACATGCTCTTCAATCGTGTGTGATACTTCCAAAATCTTATTATTTGGTGGCTTGTTGTATCCCTATGGTATATTTAAAAGAAAAAAAATTAACAACTTTGATATTCTTTAGCTGCGCCAACACATCATAACGTTGGTCAAAAAGGACTTTGAAAACTTGTTTATACCGACCTTGATCTAGCTAGATTTGCTAAACCATACAAATATGAATATTCCTATGAGAAACCAATTAATATTATTATTTTCTTAAGTTCAATTCCACCCACCAGATAATATTCAGGTTTAGATAAGACTATTATCAATGCAAATATTGGTTGTATTGGCTAGCAAACTGTGCCTTGAAGTACAGTGAAGTTATCACACGGAATCGCCTATCCTTTAACGCACACAAATGGATCTAGGTGCAAAGAGTAGTGCAGGTGGCAAAAACAAAATGACAGACAGACCACTAGTCAGTCACAATCACGGAAGCAACTCCGTAAAAAAAATTGTTTCAATTGAAAATTAAGACTTAATTGGAAAGCAATAAATCAAGTCAAACACAATTACAACAAAGATTCCTAAACTGGCTAAAAGAAATGAAAACTACTTGTACACTAACAAACGCCCCACTTTCACGCCAAAGGAACGTTTTACTACCACCACGTAGACAACACGCGTTTTGCTGGCCCCGCCATTAGAGTTGTAATTTAGGTGGCTACTTGGTTGGATTCAACGCCGATTCACCAACCTTAAGTTGCATCTGGAAGTTCTTGAAACAAGAAGCCACTACAAAAGCCCCCAGGCTTTTCTACACCTAAAGGACAGACTTTGCAACAACTGCAGTAAGTATAGAAAAAAATTTAAAAAAAATTACGATAATATACTTATGGCCGATCTCACCGACATAACTTAAAAATTAAGCCAGAGTTAAATTGCTAAGTAAGGCTTAGCGCGTTGCACCGACATTATTAACGCGTACTTAACGCTTAACTATTGGTTAAATATAAGCCGTCAATTTTGCCGGCTTAAAGTGCGACTTAACCTCAAATTTGTGTGTGACAAGTAAACTAAAGATGGAAAATATAATAATTATTTATCTTTTTGTTGATGAAACTATGCCTAATTGCATTCTCATTCTGCACAACAACATTTGTCAAATAAAAAAGATCATTTTAAGGTTAAGGAATTTATTAAAAAATAGTATATTTTATTGTAATTAAAAAGTGAAAGCATAGCTTCAAGAAAAGTATATTGTACTAAAAAAAGTTATATAATATATAACAATAATATTAAAAATTATACATTACATTAACAGAACAATCACAAGCGGCACAACACCAAATCCAAATCACGTCTGTCAAATTTATTTTGTTTTGTTCTCATATAGTTATGCACACAATGCGATAAAAGCGCACGCAAAAGTTTAAGTCAATATAGTGCATTTTGGCTGAAATCTGATGTGCCGCTCGCTAGTCAGAAATTTGACAATACTTAGCGTAAGCATCTGTTTCAAATGGTTGGTGAGACGCATATAAAATTTAAGGATGAGTTAACTATTAGGAAGACCTAACTAAGTATCGATTTAAGAAGTGTCGGTGAGATCGGCCATTAATGCAACTGTAAACTATCGCGGGCCAGTCACGGCGCCCTTGACGTATTGCGCTCCGAAGCGGCGCTTACCGCCTAGCGCCGTCCCTGGCTGGGAAGTTTTTAGAAGTGCATTTAACTATCAGAGGTTATTCACACATAGACCGGTCTAATGCCCGGTTTCACCAATGCTTAATAAATTGTCAAATAACTATTCGTTGAATAAAATTTATTCATCAAATAAGTCATTTTACGTTTCACCAAGGTATGTCAGAGATTAAATAACTATTCCGTAATTTTTATTAAGTTGGTAATATAGTAGACAGAAAATTCGCCAAATAAGTTCAAATGAACCAGTATTTATGAAGTAAGAATATATCAACACAAAATTAAAAATATTTGTTGCTAAGATCGTATTACACTGGTGGTATATAATTACAGATAAAACTTTAAAAGTCAATGCACAAATTGTCATTAATTATATTGTAGATTTAAATTTTAAGTACAATTTTTGTTTTTCTTTATAATCACACATGTGAGAAAAGAATTTATAATATAAACCCAACTATTTTGTTAAAGTGCTAATGAGTACATTTTTTGCGTAATTATACAGAAAAACTTAAATATGTTTTTAAAATTACAATCTACAATAAAATTGATAATCTACTGTGAATTTTACATACTTTTAAATGAGATTGTTCCGCAGATTTTGAGAATCCAAATTGTAATTATTTCCAATAGTGATTCTTTGTTTAATCAAAAACGATTTTTGAAATCAACATTATCAAATTAATTGAACATGACATTTATTATTTACAATATATAAATGTCACCTAGATGTTTTGAGGTTATTTGTCGAGTTATTCGATGCATTTTGGCCGGTTAGTTTATTAGGAGATTTATTTGACGAATAACGCTATTTAACGTTGGTGAAACGTTTATTGGGCGAATAAGGCATTTATTCGACGAATAAATTTTATTAGACGTTGGTGAAACCGGGCATTAAAGGTGTACAATACAAAGTAAATTGGCAGTAAGGTCATTGAGGTACTGATAACTATAGCATGCTAGGAGATTGTTAGTTTACACACTGGCAGGCAAAGCCTTTGTAACAGTCAATAGTATGTTGTAAACTAGTAGTAGCGGCCTTGGGTTTTCACAATAACTATAATAGATTGGACACAAGACCAGTAACATTAAAACCGAAAATTGAGCACGCAATGAAGCAAGCTAAATCAGGAAAAGCAGGACCTGACAAAGTATTGGTGAACTTTCTAAAACTCTATAAAATCCTCCTCTATGAGATAAGCTAGTTTTTAACAACATCCACATGAAAGGCAGTATTCCCAGCGAGTGGCATTCCTCAACTTTTGTGACATTACTTAAGAAAACCTATGCCAGAGAATGCTTAGAGCACAGAACCATCGCTCTGATAAACTACACCTTAAAGATATTTTTTAAAATAATTTACAACCGCATCTACAAGAAACTAGAGGTAGACATTAGATGGGTTTTAGGAAAAACAAAGCTTCTAGGTAAACCTAGATTTATACAAAAACATTGATAGAAAAAATTTAAGAATTATATTCACCCTCTATTGGCACCAAACAGCTAGAGTCAAAGTAGGGGACGATCTTACCAAGCAGATTAGGTTAGGTTAGGTTAGGTTAGGTTAGGTTAAGTTAGGTAAACGGGCAAACATTTAACAACCTTTGTTATGCAGATGATACAGTTATTTTAGCAGAAAACGTAGTAGAATAAGAAATGTGAGAAAGTGTGGAAATTGATGCAGTTTAATTTTATAAAATAAATTAATGTAAAAAATTTAAGGTTAAGTAAAAGACCAGTGCTAAAACTGAACTTCACCTTTTTTTGTATAAATTATATTAGAAATAAAGACGCCATTATTATTATTATTATAACACCAATAGATCAATAAGAATAGAGCGCAATTCTGTAGAAAGGATATCATATAAATATCTTGGCACATGGGTAACGAAATAATTGGAACGTACAAAAGAGATTAAATGCCGTATTGAAATAGCTCGCAGCGCCTTTATCTAATGAAAAAAATTTTTTGGAACTAGGACATAAATATTAAACTTAGAACTAAGATGTTTCATATTCTCCATCTCCATAGACGCTGAAAAAAGAGAACATTAACAACCTTGATGCGTTTAAAATGAGGTGCTATAGAAGGATGATGAGAATACCATGGACCGATAAGATATCAAATAACAAAGTGCTACGCCGCGTGAAACAAAAGAAAGAAGTTGTTAAAACAATAGCACAACGGAAACTAGAATATTTTAGACATGTTCTAGAGGAGGGAGATACGGCATCCTGAAACTTACAATTCAAGATAGAATTAATGAAAAAAAGCAGTCAGCAAAAAAAAGAGTTTCTTAACTCTGCAATCTGAGAGAATGATTTGAATGCACGTCGGCGGGACTCTTCAGACGGGCAATCGATAAGATCCGGTTAGGGGTGATCATTTTCAACCTTCAATATGAGTGGAATAGTAAAAAGAAGAAGCAAAGTAAATTATTCCCGTTTCTTATCTTTTGACAAAGAGAAAATCCAACGCAAGTTCCTTAACTAAGTTTAGTTTAGAGTTAAACTGAGGTTTAGTGGTTGATTTCTTTTTTTTTTGTCAAATTTAACTGGCGTACAAATTCAGGGCATGCTGAGGAAAGCAGCCAGTTTTTAACCTACTGGCAGGTTAGAAAAGATTAAGAATAAAAGATAAATATAGTAGTATATTATATAAAAACAAAAGAAAATCAAAATAAATAACTTTGAATACATTTGATTTTGGTTCTGATAATTGGTAAGTAGGAGGTTCTTAGTCTCTTCATTAAAACTGAATATGAAGGGAGTTTAATTATTTTTTTATTTAAAACGACGCCTTTTTCGTGTTTTTTGTGTTTTAGAAAGAGGTAATAGTTACTAGGGGCAAGGTCAGGACTGTAACAATTTGTGCTTTGTGACCTTTGCTGTTGTTGTGCAAAAAATTATGAGCACAATTGTGTGTTTTTGTTGACATTTTCTGTTATTGTAATCTTTTTGGCAATTATTCAATTAAAAGAATAATTTTAGCGTTCAGAATACTGAGCCTATCACTTTTTGAGAAAAAAATGCGTTTTTGCTTTTTTGAGTGGTGGAAAACCCTTATGAATTTATTACATAGACTCTTGTTTTGTGAAAGGATTGTAGTGTACTCACGTCTTATTTCCAATTACAATTCTATAAAAAAAGTTGTCATCTTAAGATAAAGCAGTCAAATTTTCTTTACCAATTTTTTGGCTCATTTTTGAATCATTTTTTGTGTAAATTTGGGAATGACATTCATGTCTGATATTTCTATTGCTAAATAACTGAAACTTTTATTCGATCGATTCTCAACAAATTTTTGTTGATGATTTTTTCAATTTGGTATTTTACACTTTGGGTCATCAGAAATAGGTTCCTACTATCATCAATATTTTACTTAAAAATATAACAGGCTATTTTCTTCGGGCTACTGTTTTTACTTGATCAAAACTTTATGTCGCTTTTGAGAGCAAATTACTCATTTTTGTTTCTGTAAACTAAATATAAATATATACAGGGTGTCCGGAAAATACGTGTACAACGTTTGACGACAGACTCCTGACGTCAAAATAGGTCGATCTAAGCCGAATTAGTTATATCCAAAATTGTCTCGTTTAGCCGGTAGAGAGCGTCAAAAATTTGTAAATATTAAAAAGAAATTACCTGTAACAATAATTTTTTAAGTGACCTTGTTGCTATGGCGTTTAATAATTTGACAATTATTGACAAATTGTCACCAGTCTATGAAATTTACTCAAGTATACGATCAACATTCTTGAATTACAAGTTCATTTTACCATTAAAAATGGAAAATTATACAAACTCTCAGAAAGTTGACATGCTCCTGGTATACGGGTTTTGTCAAGGAAATGGGCGTCAGAGTGTTAGGGTTTACATGGAGAGGTTTCCTAACCGTCGAATACCAAACCACCAAACATTTGCCAATATTGAGCGTCATCTTCGGGAAACGGGCAGTTTTGAGAAAAAGTTTGAAGGCAGGGGTCGTATGCGAACAACTCGAACTGTGGAAACAGAAGAGATGATTCTGAAAAGAGTTGAAGAAGAACCAAATACCAGTACCCGTCTCTTAGAACGTAAGTTAAATGTTCCTAAAACGATTGTCAATGAGGTTTTAAGAGAACAGTTGTTACATCCTTACCACATACAAAAAGTCCAGGAACTTTTACCGACTGATCCCCCCATGCGGCTTACATTTTGTCAATTTATTAAAAACAAAAGAATCCTTGTTCCAAATTTTTGTAGAAAAATTATGTTTACTGACGAGGCATGCTTTACAAGATCTGGGGTAACCAATCTGCACAACGAGCATATTTATTCCGATGAAAATCCACATGCCATTAAAGTTGCACATCATCAGCATCAATTTAAAATTAATATTTGGGCAGGTATTATTGATCAATACCTTATTGGTCCCATTGTTATTCCAGACAGGTTAGATGGAAATATTTATTTAAATTTTTTGCAAGACACATTACCAATTCTTCTGGAGAATTTGCCCCTTTTACTTCGGAGGGAAATGTGGTATATGCATGGTGGTGCCCCGCCCCATTTTTCCGTTGCCGTTCGGCAATACTTACATCATCAATATCCCAACCGATGGATTGGAAGAGGCAATGATGCACCAGTAAAATGGCCACCACGTTCTCCTGAGTTAAATATGTGTGACTTCTTTTTGTGGGGCGCTATTAAAACAGAAGTTTACAAGACTCCGGTAAACACACGCGATGATTTATTGCAGCGGATTTTAAATGCAGGCAACCATTTTAATAATCCCGAGACATTAGATAGGGTCCAATATCATTTTTTAAAGAGTGTTAATAAGTGTATTCAGCAAGATGGCGGTCATATTACACATTTGCTTAAGTAATGTTTTTGTTTTACTTAGTTTCTTACAATAGATACTTTCAACTTTGTTATACTTTTGTTTTTTTTGACGCCCTCTACCGGCTAAACGAGACAATTTTGGATATAACTAAGTCGGCTTAGATCGACCTATTTTGACGTCAGGAGTCTGTCGTCAAACGTTGTACACGTATTTTCCGGACACCCTGTATATATAATAGCAAACAAGTGGAACCAAACTTAGAGGTAACACACACAAAACATGGTTTGTGTAACCCTAGCTTAAAGCGTCGATTTTTGTCACTTTTATAAATAATGATTTTTTTTATAATTACTGTACCGCAAAAACTCTTGCATATACAAAGTTTAACTATGATAGTAAAACGTCAGCAATACGTGTACATATATACATACATGTTGAGTTAAAATTTGGTTTAAGTTGGTAGGTTCGTTTAGAATATATTAATTGTTTATTTTAAACGCATTTTTGGTCTTAACTTCGTATCCAATTAATTATTAATATTAATATTTAATGTCATAACTCAAAATCATTTGAAAATAAATTCAAACATAATTTATACATAAACTGATAATTCAAGATGAACTAGGTTAACACTTACCATAAATAGATAACGGTTGAATTTGATTAATTTAAAATTCTATTCTTTTTCAAATAGTGTTCATCTAATCAATATTTACCAAACAATTGGTAATAAACACATATAAAACATTAATAAACAATATCAAACTTGATTGCAAACAAAAACAAAATATAATGAAACAGGTTGGTTTACTTAAAAAAATGGCACTGAACATGTGATGTATATATAATAAGATCTAAACGCAAGACTTTTTGTAATATACAATCAAATCATGAAGGCTACAGTAAGAGACATTTTTGTACTATATAACGTTTTAACATGGGTAAGTTAATTAAATTATATAAGTATAATTGAAATTTAAAAAATATTTTTGTTTTATATTTTATCTGTGGTTTTAAATCTAAAATGTGAACATTATTTTAATAGTGAAGAACTTATTCAAAACATAATATTTGTAGAATTGAATGCTATAAATGTATTGTTAAATATAAAGCTGATTAAACGAATGAGGTTCTGCAGTATAAAGCATGTGAAATTATATTTGATTTATTAATGTAAAACACTATTAAGATAATATAAATCAAATTTGATTATTACTTATAAACTAGAAATGCATTTTTGTAGTTGTATACAATAAATAATAAAAATTGCAGTTAAATTTAGATTGTTAAGTATGTTATAATCACGGGAAATCAAATTATGTACTTAAAAAAATCCATGACCGTACCTTTCTTGTCTTACATCTTAAATAATTGGATTAAAAGTTTAAAGATTAAAGATTAATTAAAACAAATTTCCATAAAAAGCAAATTATGAAAAATAAACATTCTTGCATCTATTTGTAAATTTATTTAATTATCATTAAATGTTCAATACAGAAGGTAGTTATGTAAATGAGTATTTAGTTGGAAATATGTATACCTACAAATATAAATTCATTTCAGATTATAGCAATAAAACGTTGTTGATGTTTCAAACTACATGTTAATACAAGCTATTACTGCAAAACAAAATCTTCAATAAAACGTTGCAAATCAGTAAAATTTAATAATAATATAATTTATGGTTGTGACCACTGTTAAGTGATAACTCATGATTATGAAGTAATAAAACAATTTACTATGTTTTTATTACAAATTTATTATTACAAATACATTACTAGTTTTGGCTCTACTAAAGCCTTACTTAGACGTAATATAATTATATATAAGCCAAAACTAGTGATTTATTTGTAACACGATTTTAATTAGTTTTTAGACAATGCAATGGTCACAAGCAAAAATTGAACATTTTATATTTATGAACCTAGTCACCACTATACTGCTAACTGGATGAACAAATCTACTTTGATACATCAAAGGTGAGAGTGTGGCTAGATATTAAATTTATTTTTACTGAACATGTTTAAAAAATTATAGAGAAAATACGGTTTTAAATAATTTAATGCCAAACGTGGAAGAACCTAGAGCATTATAGAAAAGAATTCTTGCAAGTGGGTACAGTTTCAGTTCTTATATGGCGTACCAACATTAAAAACAATGTTCGGACGTGCAGCGCGTATATATAAATATCGGCAAATGCTGTGAGTGTCATTGCTAAAGTTTTGCTCAAAGAATTCCTAGTAAAAAAAGAAGTTTATATAGGAGGAACATAGAAGAAAACTGTTAGGCAAATTTAAATGACTATATGGCAAAAAAAAAATGGAAAAAAAAACGTATAGGCGACGGACGTAGAAATTAATTCCAAGTATTAAAAGTGGTTTAATAGACCCTATAAGAAAATTGACTATTTTACCACGCAAGCATTTTTGAGACAAGTGTGATAAGTAAGAATCCAACATACCTTGACAATACGAGTTGCCCGAAACTAGATCCGGTTTTTGACTATAGACTTTGATGTTTTTTTATTTGGAATCTTTGGTTTTTATACCAGAGTCTAACAACTTGAGCACATCCTGGTATGGATCAACTAAGCCTTAAATTTCTTATTCTGGCGTATTAAGCCGGTTTTCAGATACGCTCATCAAGATATATAGAAATTTTAGCAAAAAATTTTTTTTTACAAAAAATACCAAATATTTACATCAATAGTTTGTTTAAAACCAAACAACTTTTGTTTGAAACTAGTTTTAATTTTTTTACGGTTGGAGAATTATTTAGAAGTTCCGGTAATTTTGACTAATCCTGTATACATAAAATATATATGTTTATCATTCAATGATTATTAAATTATATAAAAAAAATGCAATACCAATATAAGTTTTACAAAAATCTACTTCTTGTTTAAGTATCTTTATATTAAGTCAAAACTATACTCTGCTGTAAAACAATTGCTGATTTTTTATTATTTATTTGTTTAAAATAGTTTGAATAAGGGAGGTTGGGTACGCAAGACATCACTAGAATACTGCTAAATTGCTGAAATCTGTAACAGAATCCCTTTGTAGGATTGAAGGCCCTCAAAACGTCTTGGGGTCTTAGCTACGGCGCTGTTGTTAGTAGAGATATGGAACTGCTATTTATTTTTAGTACGATAATAGTGCTGAGAAAAACCATTTTAACTTGACGCAACACTAGTTTTTAAAGTGGTTTGCAAAATTATTGTCATTAGTTGTTTTGTTCAATAAGTATAAATGATCTCGTTTGTGTTTTGTAAATGACTATTTATTTCATATAAAGTTTATAGATTATGCACATCATTCTGTTTCTACACTTATTACACAATATGCTAATGAGATTAAAGTGGATTTTTAAAGGTTTTTTTAGTATTCTGCAACGTACATTGCTCACACAGTTGTAACTATTATTATTATATTTTGTTGTATTACTCATGCTTATTATGTAATGTAATGGTAATAAATGAAGAGTACAAAAAGTGTGAGATTTGTAAAATGAAGTAAGGATTTAGGCTGAGCTGGTATAATTATGAGCAAAGGCAGGCAATGAAATGAAATAAATGTTGTTGAGTCAAAACAATTCAATAAATAACATCGTTAAAGAGTTATTAAAAACACAATTTATGAATTAACTTTAATTAAGTTGAGAAATGGTTTTTGTTTAATTTAAAATAAAATTTATATTAGTATTAAAAACACAATCGTAAGCAGGTGTGGGAGTTTTTATCCAAAAAGTAGTAAAAAATGTGTAAAGTTTATAAAATTTCCTAACTAAAACAACAAAAATTGTAAATTAAGTAAAAATTGAATGCGTTATTTTTACAATTAGGTTTCAGAAAAGATAATACGATTAAAAAGAAAAAGATGGCCGTTAACGCACAAATATAGCTAAATATCTTTATCAGTGTACGTACAAAAAAGAAAATATGTATTACTAAAGGCTTGGTTACACAGTGCGAGCTAGCGACCGAAGTGTCCTAGTGAGTTAGTGCAGTGCAGCTACTCGCATTATCACGAGTTACTGTCATGTGCAAGTCGGTACCTAGCATCCGCGTTACAGTAACATTTTTGCCTCTCGCATTAGCTGTCTACTGTCAAGTCAGCAATTCGTATTGTGTAACCAAGCCATAAAACAAAGCTGAAATAGGTTTTATTTGTTATTAGGGGAGTTTTAATTTTACTAAGATTTTAACTATTTAATTTGTTAATGCAATCGATAATCAAATTTAAATAAAATTAATTGCAGACGTTGAATAAAAAACTATTAAAAAACTGCGCAAAAACCAACCAATCTTAATTGTTTCCGAGATTGTAAATAATTGCCAGCGTTTGTGTGAGCAGGACAGATACATTTATACTTTACGTGCTACTCATTCAATAGTTATACTGTGGCCTCAAAGTTGTAGTAAGTACCTCTTGCCCATGGTACATACCTTGGTTGTAAAATTGTAAAACGTCTACTACGTATTTTTATACGTTTGCATTTGATTGTTTGCAGTTTATATTTTGGTTTGTGTTAAGTATTAAGTGTATTAAGGGGAGAGAATAGTTGCTATATGGATTTACAGAATCAAACTCAGCAAGAAATTGCCTGAATATAATTGAATAAAATTTTCACACATTGTAGATAAAAATCCAATCACCGATATTCTCTTAGATGTGATAGGATTTCAGTACGTAATATAATACTACTAGCGGTACTCAGGACGCGGAGACTAAACCCGGCAGTTTTCTAGCGTTACATCGATCATAAACTGTTACGTTACTTCTCAGTATTTTGCTATCTAGTCTCTATAATAATCAAGAAGCCATTTTAAAGCATTTATCTAAACAAACAATAAAAATGATTCATTGTATGTTGATTTAATAGTAATATTTTTATATTCTTTATTACAATTTGGTACCTTGAAGTAGCAGAAGATGGTCTGTGGCTGTGTGCGGATTTGTAGCGCTATAAGGTAACCGTTCCGTGTACACTGGCAATTCTTTCCCAGGTGTAAGATGTGATATTGATATTAGCCGGTAACATTTTCATTGCAAGTCAGATTGATATTTACAACAAAACACATCTACGCAAGATAATTTTAAATAAGATCAGTAAGCACATTGATAAGTTAGTTTATAAGAAAATTCTTATTGGCGACAAAACAAAGATGGTCAGTCCTGGTGTGGGCCACCGCAACCTACTACACAGACTTTGCACCCCATAGTATCTTTAAGAAAAACAAACAAACCGGCTTCAGGTTCGGACCACAATCAGGGACCAGTTGACACCTATTGCCCCTATGAAACTTTTTTAGCATATTTCCTTAAAACAAATAAACAAATTAGCGCTTTTCTGGTTCCAAGCCCGTCTTAGAAAAACTCTTGGTTTAGCTTATTGGATATCAATTATGACTTATGTTTTTATAATTACGGGTTTATGTTATGTTTTTAACAACATTTGTTTTATTTTGTGCATTTTATTTTAGATGTATTTTTTCTTACATTGATAGCAATTTTGTTATTTGTATTTATGTCTCTCTTTTATTAGATTTAATTTTTTTTTATCCATTAATGTTTGCTTTGTAATTTGTTGTTTTTACGTTTATTTCTGTAAGTTTTTCATATGATTTGTTAATGCAACAATTTTTGCTTTGTTTGTAATAGTATTATTTCTGTTAAGTTTCTTATTTAAGTTTTAGGCTACTCTGGACTTGCATTTTTTTTTTTGAGTTTAAGGTTTTGCTTTATGTATCTTTTTTAGTTGTATTTGCCACAAGTGGAGTGTGTTCTGGTTTTATGTCAGCCCCGGGATATGTTTTTGCCAATTTTACTGCGTTTATGAACCTATTGGGCATTATAATGTAGTTTGATCTGGACTACATTGGTTGGGTTGTTCCTTGAAGATTTACAGGTGTATAATTTGGGCGGTAGTATTTTGTTATTATGTATAGATTTGCAGAATTGAATCAGTTTGCCCGCAATGTTACCTGTGTTGCATAGCCGACTTTAGACTTGAAATCTTCTATGATTATGGTAACTTTCTGCAATCTTGTAACTTTCTTTAATTTCTTTGTACACATGTTCTAATTTTTTATTTGGTATGTCAGTGATTATATTGATGCTTGTTGGTTTGTTTCTCAGTTGCATAGCTTTGTTTTATTTTGTTATCAAATCAATTACAGATTTGTTGCGGTCTTGCTGATCAGGATAGTAATTGTTGTAGTATTGTAGCTGAGTATTGTCTGAGTAGTAAAGTACTGCCTTGGCTCTTTTGCATCTTTTTGTAACCGGCTATCTTACTTTACTTATTCCGAAGATTTTGTGTGTTTGTGTTTATTTTGGATTCCAGGAGAATTTTTACGTAACAAGTGCCATCTGTTTGTTGTTAAAGTTTTAGAGCGCATATAATTAAGATACTTTAATATAGCAAAAACCAAAAAATCTGACAAGATTTTCTTAGATAAATAAAAAAAAATTACAAGCTAACATAAGAAACTAACAAAATCTTAAAAAATTGTAACGATTTTTGCGTACATTTTAGTAGTTTTAGAAAGATTTTTTAAGAATATTTGTTTTGTTATTGAAAAAAAAAACATTAACAACTTTAACAAGGTTTTGAGCAATGCATTGCTTTTGGATAAACTTAGTATTTTTGGCCATTCATTTCTTTTGTTTAAAGTGTATGTTTGAATAAAATAAATGTTGATTATCCTTAACATTCATTCTATTGACTTCCTCATTGTACGGTAAGCTTTACAACCAGAAACTTTACGTATCACATTATGCTTAATAATCCTAGTCATCTGCTAACTGGTAGAAATTAAAACCAACATATTTCATACATTTTTGATTTTTTCCAAATAAAAAAAAAGTTTAAAAACTGTGTTTCATTAACAACAACATTTTACAAAAACTTAAACAAAACCGGGTTTTGTGCTTATACTGCCACATGTGCGGAAAGAATTATTGTACTATTGTACAATTTTAGTATAATTAATAAAAACTTTTAAATGTTGAGTTATGTAAACAGTTTTAAAATATGTTTTTTTGTTGTAGATGTTGTCACAAAGCTTTTTTAGATGTAATTGCTGCTATAATTATAATTTTTATTATTATAGTAAGTGTTTTTTATGTTTTGGGTTTGTTAATATACAGGGTGATTAGGGTAACCATCTAATGTACGTTTGTGCTACTCTAGTAAAATAGTGAATTCAATTTTGGTGTGCGTAAACACAGTTGAAGTTAAACTGTCAAAACAAAGTAAATAGTTTGGTGCACAATTTTAAAAAAGCGGCATATTTAAAGTTATTACATAATCCTATTCATTTATAGAGAGCCTGTATATTTAAAATATAGATTAAAAGATAGTGTTCCGTAACCCGTAACTTAAGAGTGACAGATATTATCTTAGGTAGTAAATAAAACAATAATTCAAATTTACTAATAAAGGAGACGCCGTTGGTGTGTATATATGTTGTGTACTGTAGAAGATATTCTTAAGAACTACCTTGAATATTGTTATTATTGCGTATAAATAGTGTTTTGTAAGAAAGAAAGGGAATGGAATTAGGTTTTACCGATCATTAACATAAAGGGACAGACATTTGTGTGATAGTCATTAAGAGTTTATGAAAAGGATGTAAGGGATTAAGATTATTGAAAATAGTAATTAAGAATTTATAAAAGGGATTAATATTATTGAAAATACGCATATTTTAACATATGCCAGAGATTACTGGAAAGTCCACAACATATACCGGCCGCCTTGAAGGGTCTCCTTCAAATAAGTTTATTTAAAATCAAAATCATAGTCATATAAAAGAGTAAACAAAAAATACTAAAAGTAACATAGATCCTAAAATATAATACATATTATAATATAAATATATTTACATAAAAACATAGAAGCAATTAATAAAGTAATTCATGCAATTTAATCAATTGGAAGTGGACACAGTTTGGATACAGGTCGAATTCGTTCACCATTAACACACTTTATTTTAGCAACTCTTACTATATTATCTCTGCCTGGCATTAATTCTACAACACGAGCCAAAGACCAATGAAGTGGTGCCGTTTCTTCCTTTAAGATAACTAATTGTCCTTTGCATATCTTCTGTTCTGCAGCGTTACCCATTTTATGTCGCTGTTGAAGAGTGTGAAGATATTCCATCTTCCATCGTTTCATAAACATGAGGTGTTCCCAATTTGTAAGCCGATTTTTCTTAACGTCCATAAAATTTGATTCAGGAAGCGATGTTAATGCTTGGCCAACAAGAAAATGACCTGGTGTCAATGCGATTAGATCACTTGGGTCTTCGCTCATTGGGGTTAGTGGGCGAGAGTTCAATACAGCTTCAATTTGCAGTAGGACAGTGTACATCTCCTCAAAAGTAAGCTTAGTTTCCCCTATTGTGCGTAACAAATGAGTTTTTGTAGATTTTACGGCGGCTTCCCATAGACCGCCAAAATTAGGAGCTCTGGGAGGGATAAAATTCCACTTAATTCTTCTGCTGGAAAGAAACTTTTGGATATTATTGTCAGAAGTGTTACTATTTATTAACTTGTTTAGCTCATTGTTAGCTCCATGAAATGTTGTCCCATTGTCTGAATTGATTTCAGTAGGTAATCCTTGACGAGCCACGAACCGTTGGAGTGATGCTAAAAAACAGTTTGTAGTCATGTCACTGACTAATTCCAGATGCAGAGCTTTAGTTACCATGCACACAAAAACAGCTATGTACGCTTTCTTTATTCGCTGTGATCTTCTGCTGCCTTCTTTAATCATCATTGGACCACAGTAATCTAATCCAACTCTTTCAAATGGCCTGCAAGGTTCAATACGACTGATTGGAAGATCTCCCATTGGAGGCGAGTATGGTTTTGGGGATTGTTTAAAACATTTTACACATCGTTGAATTCCACTTCGGACAGCACGTCTTCCTTGCAAGGGCCAATATTGAGATCTGATGATTGACAGAGTTAATTGAGGTCCAGCGTGAAAATTATTTTAATGGGTGCCACGTATTATTAAAGCTGTTAAACTATGATCTTTAGGTAATAATACTGGATATTTGTGGCAGAATTCTATAGGTGCATTGCGTAATCTTCCTCCTACACGTAGAATTTGGTGTACTTCGTCAATAAATAGATTTAGATTTCTTAATGGTGTCCTTTTTGGAGATTTGCCTTGTTTCAATAGTTTAAAAATATCTGGATATTCGTTTTCTTGAACTGTTCTGATTAGTTTTATCTCCGCTTCTTTAATTTCATCTGGTAGAAGATTTTCAACATTACGATTTTGCACAGGACATTGAATGTTTTTTACAAATCGAATAACATATGCAGTTATCCTCAATAGTTTTCTGAATTGTGAAATTCGATTGAGTAATTGTATTAATACATTTGTTTCTGCACTTGTATAGTTGACTGAGATACTTGGTCGTTTTTGTTCACATTCAGTATCAATGTTCAATGATTCCGGATTTGATGGCCATTGTGTTTGATTTTGTATTAACCAGGTTGGTCCATTCCACCAAAGTTTACAATTTTTCAATTCTTTGGGATGTGCACCTCGAGAAGTTAAATCTGCCGGATTCTCATTTGTTGGAACATGCCTCCAAGGAGCTGAAGAAGTTCTCTGAATAGTAGCCACTCTGTTTGCTACGTATGTTTTCCATTTTGCGGGAGTATCTTTGATCCAATATAACACGATCATAGAATCTGTCCAATGATAAATATCTACAACGGGTAGTCGAAGTGTTTCCTTGATTTGCTTCATCAATTTTGACAATAATACTGCGGCATTTAATTCCAACCTTGGGATAGTGATTGTTTTTATTGGAGCAACCTTTGATTTTGCGCTGATTAAAAGACTTGATCTAATACCATTACTGTATTCTGCTATGGCATACACGCAGGCTCCAAAGGCCCGTTGACTAGCATCAGAAAATCCATGAAGCGTTATTTTTTTAATCTCCATTTCATAGTTAAATAAGTATCGAGGCACTTTTACTTCATTTAACTGTTTTAATGATTTTCTATATTCCGTCCACTGAGTGTGTAAATGAATGGGTACAGTTTCATCCCAACCTATTTTTTGGGACCATAGATCTTGGAGTAGTATTTTTGCCGTTGCAATTACTGGTGTCAAAATTCCAAGAGGATCGTAAATTTGGGCTATCTCAGACAAAATGACACGTTTGCTTATGGTTGAAATGGTATTTTCGGTAGTTTTAAATTGAAATATATCTTCAATTGCATTCCATTGAATTCCCAACGTTTTCACTGTTTGACCATTATTTATATCCAGTACAGGATTAATTGCTTCATTGCCTGTTAATAGACAGGGTTTGTTGCTTGCCCATTTTTTTAGTTGAAATCCACTGTCTGCTAATATTGATTGAACGTCATTCATGAGTTTCATGGCTTCTTCTTCAGAATTTGCGCCACTTAACATATCATCGACATAAAAATCTTCTCTGATAACTCGAGCAGCTTCTGGATGTATTTGAGAGAATTCATCAGCCAATATTTTAAGACATTGAGTTGCCATGTAAGATGCTGGTCCTGTTCCTTGAGTAACGGTAACCAAATTATACGATTTAGGTTCTTCATTGTAATCATCTCTCCATAATATTCGCATTAACCCATGATCAGATTTTTGTAAATTAACCTGACGGTACATCTTCTCGATATCACTGACAAGTGCAATTGGATGTGTTCTGAAGCAAATCAAAATATTCACCAATAAATCTTGAACATTCGGACCAACCATCAACACATCATTCATGGTAACGCCATTGGGGCCTTTCATTGAAGCGTTAAAAACAACTCTGATTTTTCGATCATTTCCTTCATTTTTAAAAACAGCATGATGCGGGAGATAGCATCCATTTACATCATTTGGAGATGATTCAGTCATGTGACCAAGCGTTACGTAGTCTTTAATAAATTTTGAGTAAGATTCTTGTAGATATGAATCCTTCTTGAACCGTTTCTCCATTGACATTAATGCCTTTATTGCAACAGGATAGGTATTGCCGATTTCTTCAATATGCCGATTTTCTCTGAAAGGTAGTTTAACGTGAAATCGTCCATTATATCTTTGGACTGTTCTTTTGAAATGTTCTTCACACAATTCTTCTTCCTTGGATCGATGGACTTCATTTATTAATTCTTCTTGTTGCCAGAAGCGTTGAACATCTTTAGACAGTTGCAACATTTGTGAATTTATTGCATTTGTGACTGAATGTTTAGGTGTTATTTTTCCAGAAATTACCCAGCCTAAACTTGTTTTGTACATGCAATAATTGTCACGTACTATCTTTCCCACTTGTAGAACTTCCCAGAACAATCCTGCTTCTAAAATACCATCAATGCGGCGGCTACAATTAAACTCTGGATCCGCAAGTGTAATGTTTGGTGGTATTTGGAACACCTTTCGATTTATTGATTCTTGAGGCATGTGACCAGCAACTGCGTTTAAAACGATAAAACTTGTTTTTCCTTAAATGGTCCCTTTCTTGCCGTCAGCTCTGTACATACAAGTCCACTCGGTAAAGTTTTTGCTTCAGCTATGCCACTTATAACTTGAGACGTTTTAATCAATGGTAATTGCAATTTCTTAAAAATTGCTTCCGATATAAAGTTTGATTGCGCTCCGGAATCCAACAACATCCTACATTGGTGACGTTTTCCAAACTTATCCTTAAGATTTACTTAAACTGTCGCAAGCATCGTAAAATTAATTGTTTCAGTGTCTAATGCTTGTAAAGCCTGTTCTTCTGCATGGAGAAGTGTATGATGCCGTCTTTGACATTTTCGGCATGCATAATTTGACTTACATGCCAAACTTAAGTGTGATGAAGTTAAACAGTTAAAGCACAGATTCTTCTTCTTTACATGTTGTACTCTCATAGAAATATTTAATTCTTTGAACTTCTCACATTGGTATAAGGGATGGTATGATTGATCACAGCAACTGCATTTAGAATCTATTGCCGGATATGCTTGATATCCCTTTTTACGTGGAATGCTGCGATCCATATATGATTGTTCTCGGACAGGTCGGCTTTCTAGCACGTTACACCGTTTTACTAGATATTGGAGAAGTTGTTCAAATGTTGGCTCACTGTTATTATTTAAAGATAGTTCCCAGGCATTACCCGATTCAAAATCTATTTTTCGCAAAATAATGTTAATAAGCAGTTCATTCCATTGATTGACAGGGCATCCTAAAGATTCCAATGCTTGTGTGTGCGAAATGACACTATCTGTTAATTCTCGCAGTGAATGTGCATTATTCTTTTTACAGTTGGGTAAGTCTAATAGACTATCGATGTTACTTTGAATAATTTTCCTTTTGTTTTCAAAGCGTGCTGTAAGCAATGACCAAGCTCGCTCATAATTGTCACTTGTAGTGCTAAGTTTGCTCACAATTTGAGCTGCTACATTTGTTAAGGTTCCTTTTAGATACTTCAACTTGGTGCAATTGTCCAAACGGTTATTGTTGCCAATGATAACTTGAAAAGTATCTTTAAATTCAAACCATTCTTCTATTTTTCCAGAAAACTGTGGTAAACAAATCTTTGGTAATTCAGGTTGTCGTTCTGTATAACCATACTGATGATTTGAATGTCCTGAGCCATGATTTTCTTGAATTGTTGGCTGTATTATATTTTCTAAACTCAATTGATTGATTTCAGGACTACTAGACGATGACGATGAAGTTTGCGTTAGTTGAGCAAGAATTATTTCAACTTCTTCGACAATGGAATAATATTTGTTTTCGATCTCTTCCATATATTGATCATCTTCTTCAGAGTGATTTGATAATTGCATTTGTATTTTGCAAATAATTGCAAAAGCACATTTTGCCGCTTCATATCTAGATCTTATTTGACTGTAATTTGGATTTTTATTGTTCGCTGCGAGATATTTTGCAAACCGAGTAATAATCGCTTTTTGGTGACCTCGATTTCCATGTGAAACTTCTTCAGTTGTTGCACTTAGGTTCTGTGCAGTTGAGATATTTTCTTCTTTATCCCCCATTGTATCTTCAGAATGTAGATTTGTTGTATTTACACGTAACAGCACTTAAAGTTTTGAGTATTGTGTACTTAAAGTTTTTAACACATTAAATAACTCACTTAAATTTTCGAATCTACAGACTCTTAAATAGCAACTTAACTTGTAGATCCGGTTCGAAGGACCAATTTGTTCCGTAACCCGTAACTTAAGGGTGACAGATATTATCTTAGGTAGTAAATAAAACAATAATTCAAATTTACTAATAAAGGAGACGCCGTTGGTGTGTATATATGTTGTGTACTGTAGAAGATATTCTTAAGAACTACCTTGAATATTGTTATTATTGCGTATAAATAGTGTTTTGTAAGAAAGAAAGGGAATGGAATTAGGTTTTACCAATCATTAACATAAAGGGACAGACATTTGTGTGATAGTCATTAAGAGTTTATGAAAAGGATGTAAGGGATTAAGATTATTGAAAATAGTAATTAAGAATTTATAAAAGGGATTAATATTATTGAAAATACGCATATTTTAACATCTGCCAGAGATTACTGGAAAGTCCACAACAGATAGTTATGAAGGAATAATTCCCCGAATACGAAGCTTTGCGGCCTGCCATAATGTGGAAACGGTGTAAAGCGGCAAGTGAGGAGAAAAAAAAAATATAATGTTGTAAATATGTAAATATATTATAATAAATTTAGTTAATAAAAAAAAAAAATCTGAGCACGATACTGCAGTAATGTTATCAACGGATAAAGTCATCATTAATGATTTATATTTTGTAAAATCTAATAAACTAGGTGATGAGTTTGTTAAAGAAGTTATAACCTATTTAAAATAAATAAATGTATGGGCTATTTTATAACCAGCGTTCTAACTTAAGAATAGAGGAAATAGTTAAGTGGTAAAGCATACAGACAAAGAATTAAACTAGATATTTTAAAAAACTGCACCAACAAACGTATAAAAACAAATTCAATTTTGATGTGTTATCATAGCTACCCCAATAGAAAACAAATATGTGATTCTATTAAGGATTTATCATAGTTTGGTAGATGGTGTCAGTATGTACAATATATCTACCAATTTACTATGTGGAAAATCTGAAAACAAAACTAAATACAGTGAATATTTAAACAACCTGTTACCAACATAACATATAATTCTTTCTATACTTCAAAAAGTAGAACTGGAAACAAAATTATTAATATTTGCTGATCCTACAGATAAATATTACAAAGCAATTAAAACCATAATGCTAAAATATAAAGTAAAATGTGGTTTCAAGTGCTTGATCATATAGTTTTAGCAATTCATTTCTAACTGATAATAGTATTTTAACATTGATTCCGCGACAAGTAAATATATCAAGATTGAGTAATTTCTAATATCATTTGCGTTATAAACGCTAGTCAGGTATCCAGTAAATCCATGATTTAATCTAAAATCGTAATTTAACTATTTTGTGTGTTTTTATTTCAAGTATAAATAAATAAATTAATTGATTTAATACTTAATGTCATAACTCAAAATCATTTTGAAAATAAATTCAAACATTAGCTGATAGTTCAAGATGAACAAGGTTAACATTTGGTATAAATAGGCAACGGTTGAATTTGATTAGTTTAAATTTTTTTTGTTTTTAAAATTGTGTTCATCCAATTAATATATACCAAACAATTGGGAATAAATACATAAAAAATAACGAACTTGATTGCAAAAAAAAACAACGTAAAAAGAAACAGGTTGGTTTACTTAAAAAAATGGCAGTACATATGATATATATATAATATGACTTAAGCGCAAGATTTTTTTAGTATACAACTAAACCATGAAGACTACAGTAAGAGACATTTTAGTTCTATATAACGTTTTAACATGGGTAAGTTATTTAATCATATATATATATCATTAAATATTAAAAAAAATGTGAACATTATTTTAATAGTAAAACATAATATTGGTAGAATTGAATGCGATGAATCTATTGTTAAATATAAAGCTTGTTAAATGGGATCTTGCAGTATAAAGCATGTAAAATTATATTTGATTTATTAATATAAAGATAACATAAATCAAATTTTATTATTATTTATAAACTAGACATGCATTTTTAAACCGATTTGATTTCAAACACTATATAATTAGTGTAATTTGTAGTTTTTACGATGTTTTCAATGGTAACCTATCAAGTTTATAACAATTTTATTTTTTTATGAGTTTAAATTAACGAGATTGTATTTAAGTAGGTGGCCGTGGAAAGAAATAAATCCATCGTTTGAGCCATTTTCTAAAAATCATTTTTTTTTTTAAATAAAAAATTGTATTTACCTATATCATTGTGCTAATTTTTTTTAAATATTTTGAAAGCTCTATTATTATTATTTATTTAAGTTTTGATATCATAATATTGAAGATGAGATATTTATGCAATCTGTGGACCTTAAGTTTAATTATTAAAATTATGTCCTGTATTAATTTAATCTATAAATTTAATAATAAGACAATTTTAAGTTATTATTGTTAACCTTAAAAAAAATTATTCTTGTTTAACCCTGCTGTTTACTTTAAATTTTTTAAATAATAATTTTATATAACATATATTTTATATGCCTATTGATTATAACAAAATATAAAAATTAGGAACAAAAGACCAATTTAAAGGTACGCTGACTCAACGTGAGTTCTGAGTAGTTGGAGAAACAACCCTATTTAAAATAATCGATCGAATGCATGTCTTGCATACTTAGCCAAGTATCCAATACTAGTTTTACTTTATTATTTATTTTTTTAAATTTTAATTAATTTTTAAGAGTTGTGTACAATAAATAATAAAAATTGCAATTAAATTTAGATTGTTACGTTTATTATATCGCGGGGAAATCAAATTATGTACCTAAAAAAATCCATAAGGTTGCATAAAAAGCAATTTATGAATTATTTTTTTTAATTAACGTTAAATGTTTAATAAAGAAGATAGTTATGACGTAAATGAATATTCAGTTGGAAATATGTATACCTGCAAATATAAATTCATTTAACTGCGTATTACCTGTTCTTAAATTTATTTAGGTCATGTCAGATTAAAGCAATAAAATGTTGATATTTAAAATCGCATGTTAATCATACAGCAAAACAAATTTGTACATAAATATAAGATGAATAAAAATTTTTGGCAAAAATACTACATAGTCAATTTATAATAATAATATAAATGTGGTATGAAAATCCAGCGATTTCTATTACATTTTTTATTATTATTTTATATTACCGGGTGATTTTGTTTCTTTTTAGCAAAGTTAAATATAATTTTAAATAATAAATCTTTTATAAATTAAGTATGCTTAAATTGAAATCATACACCATTATTATCATATTTTAATATTGTGTTTCATTTTCATTTCAGAAAAATTGTTTTATAATTGTCCTGCCGTTTCATAGTAAAGATTTAATAATTAAATTTAAAATCTATATCTATAGATTGCATAAATTTTGTCTTTAATGTAAAAGTTTCAGCAAGTGTTTTATTCATTGAAATTCAAAGATATTTTCAATAAAACTTAATAATAATAATAATAATAAAGTTTTCAAAATATATTGTAATAAAATTATTGCCAAATATTAAGTTATTTGCAATGGAAATGTCAGGGTAATTGTACTGAAATTCGGACAATCGTCCCCACATTGATATCTCCGATTTTTCTCAAATTTTGTGCACATGTTTGGGGTACCAAAATATGTCGATTTCTAGAGTTTTAGATCTCTCTCCAAAAGTACTATGTTTTAGGAGTATCATATTCAAATTTCAAGTCTCCAGGTGTAGCGGAATCAAAGATATCAAATTTTTTATAAAATAGTATTTTTTTAATTTTTTGCTGGGAGTTATGAAAAACCAAGGGCAGGATTGTGTTCATTGGAAAGTTTACTATAAGATACATCTTTTCTAATATGAATTTTTACTATTTTTTGCTTATTTACAGCGCAAAAACTGAAAAAAAACAAAATCTTCCTAAAAAATTAAAAAAAGCCGCCATTTATACTTTATTGCACCTAGAGATCTAAAATTTTAGAAATTAGACGTGGTATTTATGAGTTAGCCGTTAGTATGTGGATTTTGAATTTAATTAAACAAATAGTCGAGTTATATCTTTTTTTTATTCCACTGATTTGTTACATAAATATGCTGAAAATTAACAAAAAAAATGGCTAATGATAAATTATTAGTTTTTAATAACACTAGAAACTAGACCAAATTGAAGTACTTGACGCGGTGCAACACCAAATTGCAATTTATGCGAGGAAAATTTGGTGAATTTGTACTTAACTTATTTAGAGCAACTTCTTAATCATTTTGTATACAAATTTTTGCTTAGATACTTTACGCTCAATGCGTATGCTTTTAGTAGAAATATACACAAAACAACTTACCCATTTTGCGCATAACGCGTTAGACGGGGTTAGCTTATGGATGTCTAACGCTACAATGTATGTTCTGTACATTTAGCGATTTTACCGTATTTACCTATAAATCAATGATAAATTGAATGCCTTGATTGGTTACTAACCGTTTTGGACAACAAATTTAAGCTGACGTACAATACTTTAAACAATATAAAGTTACGTGTTTGGTAAAACAACCAAGTACAACGCATAGCATAGTAACACTCTCGTCAGACAGTGGTAAAGCCTACATAAATCAAAAACAACCAAATCAACCGAAAACTCAGAAATAATTGCCATTTGAGGCGGGTTAGGTAACTGGCAGACTTTGATAGTTTGTCAAGTTACACATCTTTTGATACGTTTTTTTTATATTCTGGTACATGTTTTTCTATTTTATTGTCGAACCGCATGCTAGGTTTTGTATAATTACCAATAGTTTTGTAAAAAATATAAATAAATAAATACTGCTTTTGGAGAGTCTTTGAGATACAAAAATAGATTGTATGATAATTTCCTTTTTAAAGATATAAGATGTTATAAAAATCGGCTGGTGATCTTAAGATTTGTTATACAAAGTGACAGAGAAACAAAGTGGAGTCGTTGTGGTAGTGTTCTGTTAAGGATTTAAATTTTTGTATTTTTTTTTTTGACAAATTCATCTTTGAACGAAATGCCTAGATAAAATAGGAGTAGAAATTGAATCATGGTAGCCATTACAATGTGATAGTTTATTACAAAGTAATGTAAATGTGTCTTAATTATTTGATTTAGTAGGACGTTATCTTTTACCAGAATGTACATAATTTATAAATCATATTTCTACAAAAATAATATTTAACGGTTAGTTTGCAAAGATAAGTAAAAAAAATAACGCTTTGTGGTCTGTAGTAGTACAGTAAACCGCCGTCTTATCAAATTCTATTTATTTAACGTTTTTGTTCTAATAGATATGATAGCTCAATGGTAGAGCAGTTGCATATTATGTAAGCAGTCCGAAGATTGATCTCTGACATGACTAATTAAGAACTTGCTTTTAATCAATCCGGGTGATTGCAAAAAATAGCCGTAAAAAAATAAAAAAAAAATTAAGGCATGATACAAACATACAATGTCAATCTTTAAAAACAAAAAAATACTGAAAATACCAAATTATATTTACAAAAATTTAAAATATTATTAAATTAAACAATTTGTGATAATTATAAAAAAGTTACGTTGTACGTAATTCTAGTTTAACAAAGCATATATGCATTGGTATAAAAAACTTTAGCTAGTGGCCTATTAGCAAAGATAGCTGAATATGACTTACCCTTGTCTTTCTTTTATTTTTTTATCTTTTTTTCATTTTCCGTCAGAGTCAATCTCATTTTTAGGAACGGGGTTTTGCGATGTGGCAAATCCATCAATCACCTTTTTCCCTTCGTAAGCGGTGGCAGATTAGACCAAGTTTTTGGCAAACCTATTGAGTGAGGACTCGACCGGGGCGTTTAGTGCTTTGTTGTATAATAATAATAATAATAATTTATTTACTGTTTTAGACCACAACTTCGGTATACATTTGTCAAAAATTACAACTAAAGTTTAAAATTTAACTAATAAAACTAAAACAAAACATACATAAAACACACTAAAAGTTAATAATAATATATAAATTACAATCAAATCTATAGACATTAACATAATATAAAATGTTTTTTTTATTCTAATGTGTTTAAAAATTCATTCACAGTATAATAACATTCAGTTAGTAGTATTTTTTTAATTTTATTTTTAAAACTTTTGGCTGGTAATAGTTTTGTGCTAGTGTTTAATTTGTTATATATAAAGCTGCCTGTGTAAACTGGGGAGTATTTATACAATTCCATATAGGCTCGTTGTTTTAGTATATTTGATTTATGCCGAGTATCATAAAGATGTATATCTCCATTGTGCACAAATTTATTTAAATGTTCATGAATGTATATTAAAATTTTATAAATATATAATGCACATGCTGTCATTATCTTGTTGTTTTTAAATGTTTCTCGACATGATTCTCTGTAGTCGAGATTAAATATTTTGCGAATACAAGTATTTGATGTTGTTGGTTTGATTTGAATTTACATCCCCATACGGTTATACCATAACTCAGCACGTTGTCAACTAATCCGTAGTACACTGTCATCAAACTACTATTGCTCAGTTTTTGTTTTAAGCTGCAGATTGCGTAGTAAGCTTTGTTTAACTTATTTAAAACATTAGTAATATGAGGTTTCCATGATAAACTTTTATCTGCTGATTATTAGCATTAATATCTGTAATTGTAGTGTTGTTGTGTTTATTAAAAAATTCTACTGCTACAGTTTTTTCAATATTAAGTATTAACTTATTTCTGTTACACCAATCTCTGAATTGATTAAGAATAACGTTTGTCTTTGTTATGCATTCATCTGTGCTTTTTCCAGTAACACATATTGTGGTATCGTCTGCAAACATGCATAACTTTTCACAATCTATAAATTCAGTAATATCATTTACAAACAATAGAAATAGTAATGGTCCACCTACACTACCCTGAGGTACCCCCATATTCATATCAAAATTATGAGATTTTGAACCGTTTATTTTTACATGAAAATGTCTATTTAAGGATAGGGCCTTTTATACCGAACACATAGATTTTGTTTAAGAGAAATTCAAAATTCAAACAATCAAATGCCTTAGAAAGGTCAAAGAATAATCCCAAAACTTTATTACTTTGATTTATATTATCATAAACTGTTTGAACAAAATCAATAATAGCAGATTCAGTAGATCGCTTTTTCCTAAAACCATGCTGTGCGTTGTTTAGTATCTCATTTTTATTTAAATAATTCAGTATTTGTGAAAAAATTGCTTTTTTCATTATTTTTGAAAATTCACTTAACAATGATATTGGCCTATAATTGTTTATATCATTGGAATTGCATTTTTTAAAGATTGGTATTATTTGTGCCAACTTTAACATATCAGGATATTGCCCTAATTGTACAGATAAATTAATTATTTCGGCTAGTATGGGAGATTTTCCTGTTCACATTCTTTTATTAATATCACTGGTACATTGTCAGAACCAGGTGCAGAGTTTGACTTCAAATTTAAAATAATTTCTTTTACATCCGATGCTGTTATTGGTGCAAAAAACATTGATTTTGATTGCATTAAATTAATTATGTGTAGTACAAGTTGTTGACAGGTTATTACTAAAATGTTTGATTTGATGTGATTTTGTAATAGATGAAAAATATTCACCAAAAATATTACCTATCTCTATATTGTTATCAATTATTTTGTCATTTGTTTTTAGTGTTATAATACTATGTTTGGTTTGTTTTTCTTCTTTTCTATTACTTAGCTGGATTTGATAATAATGTTGCTTTGCAATGTTAAGTTTTTGTTTATAATCTGCTTTTAAAAATGTATATTCTCTATTTAGTTGATTGTCAGTTATATTTTTTCTTAGCCAATTTAGATTTAGGAGGTTGGTGGACATTACTTTTAATTGAGTATTATACCATGGTAAATGTCTAACATTATTATTATTATTATTTTTTATTTTAGTAGTTTTTAAAGGAATGCTGCCAATGAATGCGTTTTCAAAAACATTCCAAAAGATATTATAAGCTGTGTTGATGTTTTTTGCAAATTTAATTTTATTTATATTCTTAATTGAATAGATTCGTTTATTTATTAGTTTTTCTTCTATTTAATAAATAGTTTAGATGTTTCTATTTTTAAAATCTGAGCAGTGTGATCTGATAAGCATGGATCAACTATCTTAAATGTGAAGTTGTTACAAATATTTGATGCAATATAGTCAATTTCAGTTTTGCTTGTTTTCGTTATGCGCGTTGGTTCGTTTTTAACATTACAGGATTTTAAATTAAAATTAGAAAAAATGTTTCTCAATGTTAGTGTTTCGTAGTTTGTTACTAAATTGTTAATGTTTAAGTCCCCATAAATAATCAGCTCCAAGTGACTAACGTTACTAAAGTTAAAACTTTTGTCAGTTTGGATACAAATATTTCAAAATCTCCCCCAGGCACCCTATAAATACACAGTATACATCAATTCTTATTAAATTTAATTGCACTCACATTCAAAGTTATTTTCGACATTATACATTGTTATATAATTTAATTGCTTACAATTGTTAACTAAAAAATTTTTAGCATATATTGCTGTACCTCCACGCACATAAATTGAACGACAGAAAAATGAAATAATAGAGAATCCAGTTATACCGACATAGTTTCGTCCATTTTCATCCTGTGTTCACTTACACAAAATAAGTCCGGTTGTTCTTGATTTAAAAACACTTCTATTGCTGCTATTTTGTTAGAAATTCCTTGCACATTTAAGTGAATTATATTGGTGATTGTGGAAGGTGGGTTTTGTTTAAAAAAGACGATTTGTTTGGATGTGTTATTTTTTTATGTAATTAGGCTGCATTATTAACATCTTTGTGGTTAAGTTGATCCCTGGATAGTCTCTCATTGTTTGTAGGTAATAAGTGCAAGTTTGCATAGACTCATTTCCATTTTCAATTGCTGTTGTGCACGTATCTTCAATATGTTGATAGGATAGAGATGTATAGTGGTTACTTATATTATTAATAATTGTATAAATGTGTTGCAGAAGTTTGACTTTGCCAGTTTTGGATATTAGATTCTCTTTTTTAGTAAAATCTCGAACTGATGTTAATGTTGAATTAGTTTTTATAAAATGATAGTTGTCAATTTTTCTAGAAATACTACACATTATTTGATTGTTTTTGTATATAATATCGTTGTAATTATTATTATTACTCCAATATGTTGCTGCTACAACTATCTTGTTGCATTTTATGTTTGAAAGCATGTTTCTGATTTTGTAAAAATTCAAAAAATTCTTATTATTTGCTTCTTCGGATCCGGCTATTAATATTAAATAATCGTCACAAGTATAAGATTTAGTTAATTGGTTTAAATCACTTACAATCTGTTCATATGTTCCATTAGGTTTAAAAATTGATTCTATTACATAGTTATCTTTGTCATCTATAATTGAGGCAAGCACATCTGCACATTCGCGCCCGTTGCGGTCTGCTAGAATTAGTATTTTAGCTGCTTTCTTTCCTTCAATCAATGAACTGGTGATAGTGGCAACTTCTATGCTTGTTGATTTCTCTTTAATGTTTTTAATTGCGTTCTTTTGTTCAACCTTTACTTTCTGTTCTTGTCTTTTTATTAAATTAGTCAGTTTACTATTTAAGAATTTAATTTGAAGTAAATATGTTTTTGTTAGTACTTTTTTTCATCTTCTTGCTACGTTTGACAATGACCGTTTCAGTACTTTCAGTGCTTGATGTAGAGCTATTTTGTACATCATCCTCTTTGTAATTAACATAACTTGAATTAACAACAGTTTTTAATTTTTCAACAAGATCTTTTTTCCTTCCTGTTTTAATAACATCTACTGTTAAATTTTCTATTTTATTACAAGACATTTTAAGATAATGAGTATTGGAGCGGTGTTTTATCTGCTGGGAAAGTCGCTGGAGTTTTTGGGGTTTTCTGAAAGAAGTTAGTGCTAACACTTCTGGTGACGTAGGTAGTCTGTCTAGCAATTGTAAACGTTAGAGCCACTGCGAGACGGTGTTGCTCTTTTTTATTTCTTGTGAAATGTCTTTGCGCATCTCAAAGAAGAGTTTGCTGTGGTCCAGCCTAATCTGCTTAAATTTGTTTTTGTCAATCTGCTTAAACTCTGTGTCGATCATGCTGTCGATAAAATATTCTAGCCCGTAAATCTTTTTTTCTTGTTTCTTTAGAAGGCTTTTGTTTTTCTTAAACTGGACTTTCATCATTCCAATGGATGATCCGTTTTATTCACGGGTTTCATGATAGAAAAAATCTGAATTAATTCATTCATTTCCTAATTATAGTGGTGATAATTGATTGAGTAAATTAATTTTCAATCAATCACCTGTGTCAGTTTGGTTGCAATAAAAATTGCAATAATTTTTATAAACTCTGTAGTCGGGTGTGGGTGCAGTGTTTAAAAAAAATGTAATTAAAAAAGTCTGACTGATTTTGCAATTAAGTGTTGATCATAATTTTTTAAATTTTTTTTAAATCCAAGATCTCCAGCATATATAAGTTCAATAATTTATTACTTCTTGACCATGCGCTTTTTTTAATTATTAAATTCTTTTTTATAAAGTTATTCCTTAATGTAAAGTACGCTTTACAAATAACATCAGAAACTTTACGTATTACATTATGTTTTATTAAGTTTTTTTATATATCTAATGAGAATTTGATTATTAAAACCAACATATAATATACAATTTGGCTTTTTTCCAAATTAAAAAAAAAATATTATTTTAGTATTAACATTAACATTTTACAAAAACTAAAACAAAACCACGTTTTGTATTTATAATGCCACATGTGTGGAAAGACAATTTTAGTATAATTAATAAAACCTTTTAAATATTGTGTTAAGTAAATAATTTTTGTAATATATATTTTTGTTTTAGATGTTATCACCAAAATTCAAGAAACTCTTTATCTTTAACGACGGATATTTACACAAAACATTTTCAGATCTAATTGCTGCTATAATTATAATTTTTATGATTATAGCAAAAGTATTTTTTATGTTTTGTAAAAATTTTGTTAATATATATTTAAAATATAGATTAAAAGATAATTATGAAGGAATAATATCTGGTCACGATACTACAGTAATGTTATCAACGGATAACGTCACCATTAATGATTTATATTTTGTAAAATCTAGTAAACCAGGTGATGAGTTTGCTAAGGAAGTTATAACCCATTTAAACAATAAATTAAAAGAAGATGGCTATAAAAAGTTGTTAACGTTTAGAAATAAATTTATGGGCTATTTTTATAATCAGCGTTGTAACTTAAACATAGAGGAAATAGTTAAAGTTGTAAAACATACTGAAAAAGAATTAAGCCATGAAAAACTGCTACATATTTTAGAAAACTGCTCCGATAAACCAATGCCATATAAAAACAAATTCAATTTTGATGTTTTTATCATAGCTACCCCAATAGAAGACAAATATGTGATTCTACTAAGGATTCGTCATAGTTTAGTAGATGGTGTCAGTATGTACAACATATCTACCAATTTACTATGTGAAAAATCTGAAAATAAAAGTAAATACAGTGAATATTTAAATAAAATTAAAGACATTTCTACAGTATTTCCAACTTATATAAAACATCCTGTTACCAACATAACATTTAATTCTTTCTATACTTCGAAGAAAGAACTAGATACAAAGTTATTAATATTTGCTGATCCTACCGATAAATATTACAAAGCAATTAAAGCCATAATGCAAAAGTATAAAGTAAAATTTCAAGATGTGGTTTCAAGTGCTTGGTCATATAGTTTTAGCAAATCATTTCTAACAGATAATAGTGTTTTAATATTGAGTCCGCGACAGGTAAATATATCAAGATTGAGTAATTTCTATAAAAACCAAGAATTATATCAGTATGGAAACAACTATGCCAGCTATTACTATAGACTTCCAAATAACAACCAATTAAATAACATTGATAGATTACAGGCTGTAAGCGCAGAGCTTTACAATAGTAATTATGAAACTATCGATTTTTGGGTAAGTTTGATTTATTTTTAATATAATTAACACATTTTACATTAAGTATTTTTTAGTTTGTTCATGCACTATCGCAATTTTTTGAGCCATTTCCTTTAAGTTTGACAAAAATTATAGTTGGAGATCAAGGAATACCTGTAATATTTTCAAGTTTCCCAGGTGGTCCAAAACTAAAATTGTTTAATGGAGACAGCGTTGAAGATAAATTGTTTTATTTGCCAAATAATCCTGCGGCAGGTAAAAAATAAAATAAAAATTAATTATATTTTAAGGATTTTTTTTTGTTTAGGTATTGTACTACATCTATACACATACGATGACAGATTACAATTGGCAGTTTCTACAGATAAAGCCAATATGGATAAAATGAATGGTTTTATAGAAAATTTTCTTAACTATTTAAATGAGATGGTGAATACAGCGTAATTAAAGACGGTTTAATACACATCTATTCCTGCTTGCTTACTTATAAAGTTGCAAATATTTTCTAAGATTTGGATTGCTGTCTTTTTATAAAAGCTAGACCAACAATTAATAATTATATAAATTATAATCAAATGAATAGTATCTTCATTATCGACTTAACACATGTTTTAAATATCATTAAAAGCATTATTTATTTTATTTAATAATTTAGTAGTAGTTTAGCATTTTTTACTTTTAGTTTATGTTCTTCCTGATAATGTAATTACTTGTTTAACTAGTTTTCTACAATATGATCCAATTTGTGTGTGTTTTAAAATTAATGATAAGCCCATATAATCAGCAGTAAAAGTCTTCAATAATATTGCGGTATAGTAAATTAAAAAAATATTGCGGGAAATGAATGAATGTTAAGTTTTTTAACCATAAAATTTGATTGTTTACATTTTTTAATAAAACATCAAATAAAAATTGTAGTATTTGAAATTATTATAGAATAGCATCAGCCATTTTAGTTTAATAAATAATTGTTTGATTTTAATTTATTTTTCAGTTTTGTACGTAGTAAACTAATAAACTTGTCTTTATTTTTAAATTCAATCTCAAACGAGGTGCCAATATATATATCACTATTGTTTTGTTTCAATGATTTATTGAGTACCTATACCTAAATTTCTATATAGTCGATTTCTGTTCCAAGGCGCTCTCCAAACATCTAGAACCCGCCCACACACTTCAAGATCAACTCGTCCACAAAACCCAACGGATTCAAAGGACATCTTACAATCTTAATGGATATTTACTTACTGTAAGTTGGTGCAACTGACATTTTTCTGTCGCGATTAATTTTTAACTAATGCTAGCCAGAGATAGGCATAGATCAAATTCAGACTCTGACAACCCTTCACAATCTCGTTTACGCTCATGTTCACCTGTTTTAATTAATAATATTAACAACGCAGAAATGGCTTTAAATTTAAAACCAGAATATCTACAAATGAACCTTGAGTTTAGAGGGGAGATTGAATTATTACCGCGATTTATTTCAATCCTTTTTATGATGCGGCAAATCCGCAAAACTTTCAAAATTATTATCTTATGACAAATATTTGATCAAAAATAAAAGGTTATGCGGCAATCAATATTTCATTTAGCATGATTGCAAATTGGTTAGATTTGAAAATAGCACTATTACATTCATTTGGCGACAAGCACGATCATATTACTTTGAACTACGAAATCCGTTTTTGATTTCTATGGTCGAATTCAAATTATTAAATTTGCAAATCTTGAACTTGAACTACTTGAACGACATCATTTAAAAGAATTTTTTAGAAGCAATTGTTTGCGCGTACTTTTGCGTGGGTTGAAAGAACCTATCAGTCACAGATGAGAGTTTAAAATCATGGTGATCTAAATGCAGATAAAGTAAAACCTAATTAGCACAAACGAGATGTAGAGAATTATCAACCACGTTTCAACTACATAATTTCTATAGAAGTAATAATTTTTCTAGAATAAATTATAATAATCAAAATTCACAAAATTCTCAAGGTCAACCTAAACAGACACCAAACAAAAACCTTAACTATAACTCAAAAGAGTTATTCAATATTGATGAAAATGAAATTCAACAAAACGAACAAAATAATTTTTTAGAAGTAAGAGATCCGTCTATGGATCTATCGATTTAATGACGATTATTAACAATGAAAGCAAACTACCTCATATCATTGATCCGCATAATAAACTCAAAATTCTAATTGACATGGGTAGTTCACGATCTTTCATTAACCCCAAAATTGCTAAGCAATTATTTAATAAATATATTAAAATAAACCTCTTTCAAGTTACCAGTGCACATGGTACCACTTATGGAAAATAATGTACAATTGTACCGTTAAATAAACTATTTCAATCTCAAAATGTAAATATAAGATGTTATCTTTTTAACTTTCACTCAAACTATGATATACTATTAGGAAGCAATTATTAATTATCCCAAATTGTAACATTCCACTTAAATATGGTAATTTTGTGAGATGCGAAACGCGCGTAAAGAACGGCAAGGCGTTATGCACAATTACAGGTATAAACCCTACAGAAAGGGATATAAGAATAAAAGTAAAAAACCCATTTATTGTAGATCCAAACAATGAATATGACTGGAGAATATCAAATGAATCTAATTTAAACAATCTGAATGATAAAGAAACACGTTTTGATAATTCTCAAATTCGTTCAACCTACATGAACGAAGAAGAGAAACAATAATAAATTTGTTAAAGAATACGCAGATATTTTTCATTTCAGAAAATAGAAGGCTATCGTTTACAAATAAAATTAAGCATAAAATACGATACGAATAACTGATGAGTTGCCAATATATACGAAATCGTATCGATAACCACATATCCACAAAACTGAAGTTAAAAATCAAATTAAAGATAGGCTTAATAAAAAAATAATCATTCAGTCAGTGGTCGTCACTAATAGGGGTGCTCCCAAAAAATAAAATGGATGCGTCTGAGAAACGCAAATAGCGAGTATTAATAGACTACCGTCAACTAAATGAAAAAACTATTGGAGACCGGTAACCCTTGCCAAACATAAACGATTTATTAGATAAACTAGGTTGCTCACAATATTTTACATTCTAGATTTAGAACTCCGGATTTCACCATGTTGAAATCTTGGAAAAAGATATACCAAAAACCGCATTCAATACGAAAAACGGTCATAATAAGTTTTTAAGAATGCAACCTTTTATAGGATGATGGATAATATTCTGTGAGGTATCCAAAACGAGAAATGTCTGGTATATATGGATGTCATCATAATTTTTAGCACTAGTTTACAAAAGCATGTTAACCGATTAAGGGCCGCTTTTACAATCGTCGGATAAACTAATCCACAGTTATACCTAGTATAACACGCAACGCATTTTACAAATGCTAAGTTAGTTTATTTTCTAGGATAACCTATTGAAACGTCAATTGTGCCGTAAGTTGTTTATAAGCAAATTTAGATTGTCTCCTCTATAATGTAAATGTGTTTAAATCAGATAGAGACAACAAAAAGGCCAAATTAGAGTAGCAAACTTTACTTTTTTCTTTATTTAGTTTTTTTTAGACCACCGGATAAGTTAACCCCGGTTTATTCCCCTCCAACTATGCTTTAACTAGGGATTGTAAAAGCGGCCCTAAGGTATTTTATTGTCTTCAATAGTTAAATTAAAACCAAACCCCGATAAGAATAAAGCTATTAAAAATTTTGATAATCTATAAACAAAATGTTGTAGTTTTCTTCTTTTTATGGTGCCTGTCCGTTTTGGACGTTAGCGATCATCATAGCTATTCAAACTTTGTCGGTTGCTGCTCTGAAGAGGTCTACTGTTGATGTATTGAACCATGTGCGTAGGTTCTTCAACCAAGACGTTCTTCTTCTTCCTTTCACTCTGCCTTGTAGAATCAGTTGCAGCAGTCAGTATCGTTGATTATTCATCATTATGTGCCCCAGGTATTTTAGTTTTCTTGCTTTTACTGTTAATATTAGTTCTATTTCTCTGCCAATTCTTTCAAGGACTTCTTTGTTGGTTACATGTTCTGTCCAGGAAATCTTCAAGATGCGTTGGTATAGCCACATTTCAAATGCTTCTAGTTTCTTACAACTGGTTTCGGTTCTAAGTCCATGATTTTACTCTGTATAAAAGTATCGGAAAAACAAAGCATTTTAATAATCTGATTTTTGTTGACAACGGTAGATTGTGAGTTCTGAACAACTTTGACATTTTGAGAAATGCGGCTCTAGACTTCTCTATCCGGCATCTAATTTTCAGTGAGTGATCCCAACTGCTGTTGATTGTTGTTCTGAGGTATGTATATGTTTGGACTTTTTTTATCACTTTGTTATTCACTATCAGTTGACCAGTATGGTTTGCGTTTTTTGATATTATCATGTATTTTGTTTTTTTGATGTTAAGTGGAAGTCCATATCTTTAACTGGTTTCTGCTATCTTAGTCATCTGCTCCTGGATGTTCTTGAGACTGTCCGCGAATACACCTGTATCATCAGCATACTTGATATTGTCTATATGCTGGCCGTTTATTTTGATACAAATATTTGTGTCTTCTAGTGCTTCTTGGAAGATTCGCTTGGAGTATATGTTGAATAGAATTGATAATAGAACGCATTTTTGTCTGACTCTTTTTTTGATTTCGATGTCTTCTGAGTTTTCCCCCTGGATACGTATTGACGCTGTCTGATTCCAATACAAATTACCAATGACTCTTATATTGTTGCTCTCGAGTGTGTTTCTTAGTATTTCTATAAGTTTGTTGTGTTGTACGTTGTCAAAAGCCTTTTGGTAATCGATAAAGCATGCGTGTACATCGCAGTCAAAGTCTCTACATCTCTGTATAAGGACTTAGACGCTGAAAAGAGCCTCCCTTGTAATGCGTTTCTGAATCCAAACTGAGTAGAACTGATTTGTTCTTCGCATATTCTGAATATTTTATGATAAATTATTTTCAAGAATAGTTTTAAAAGGTGACTTATTAAGCTGATCGTGAGGTAGTCGTTGCAGTATTTGGCACTCGGTTTTTAGGTAGTAATATGAATGTAGATTTTAACCATGGTTTTGGTAATATTCCTGTAGAGTATATGTTATTAAATATCTCTGTTAACTGTTTGATACCCTTCACATTAAATAATTTGAGGAGCTCACTGTAGGTGTTATCTGGGCCTGGAGATTTGCCGTCCTTGAGTTGTGCTATGGTTTTTGTGACTTTGTCTATTGTTATTGCTATGCCTTCAGGGATGTTGGGCTCTGAGTATTGTTCTGTCCTATTGTCTTCGAATAGTTCGGCTATGTACTTTTTTCAGGTGTTTATCTTCTCCGTCTTATCAATGATAATCTTGCCATCTGTGTTGTACAGTTTGTCAGTTGCATTGGTTTTGTGTATTTCAGTTGTTTCTCTGATTTTTTTGTGTATGTTAAAATAATCGTGCTTTCCTTGTATTGTTTCTATTTCTGCACATTTTTGCTTGATCCAGTCTGCCTTTACTGTTATTATCTCTTGTCTTATTTGTTTTTGAATGTTCCTGTACTTTGTGGTGTTGTTTTTTGCCTTTCTTCTTTCTTCCACGAGACTTAATATTTCATCTGTCATCCAGCTATTTCTTTTAATTTTTTTGTCTATCAAGTGTTTGTCTCCGATTTTGTTGAGAGCTTTTGATAGTTTCTCAAGGGTCTTTTTTGTGTTGTTCGGTGTCTCTATTTCTTTGCAGCTCTGGGTTATTAGGCTTGTTACTGTTTCTCTTATGTCAGGTTGTTTTAATCTTCTCATGTACCATCTTTTTATGTTTATTTTTTGAGTGACCTATTTCATTCTTATTCTAAATTTTTCAACCAATGCTTAGTGATCCAATTTTATATCAGCGCTAGGGTAGATTTTAACTGATTGGCAGCTGTTGTGGAACAGTTTATTGATGAGTATATAGTCGATTTAATTTCTGACGACCTTGCTGGGTTGGTCTTGAGTGAGATTCATGTATATAGACGTCGTGGTAGAAGTTTGAAGAAGGTGTTTAGTATTATGTATTTTTCCTCCTCTACAAAGCGCTTCAGTCTGTTTTCACGTTCATTTTTTGTGCCTGAATATGGATTATTTGCTTATATATTCATCGCTCTTTCCCTTTCCAATTTTAGCATTTAAGTCACCCATGATCATTATTACTTCGTGTTTGTTGAGTTGTTTTAGTGTATCTAACAGTGTGTTGTAGAATTCTTCAACTTTATCATCAGGTCTGCTGGAAGCGGGAGCGTATACTTGAGTAATGTTTGTTCTTACTGGGGTGCTGTTTAATTGGATGAGTAGTATTCTTTCTGATATTGGTGTAAAGTTTGTGACGTTTTGTTGGACTTTTTTGGATAAGATTAATCCCACCCCGTGTATATGTTGGTGGTCAGTGTTTCCAGAATGGTAGACTGAGTGATTGCTGATTACGCAGTATCCAGATCCGGGCCATTGCATTTTGCTGAATCCCATTATTTCTATACCAAGTCTGTTCATTTTTTGAATGGCGTTATTAATTTTTCCTGCCTGAGACATTGTTCTTACATTTTATGTGCATACTCTCATAAGTGGTACTTTATTGTTTCTTGTGGCGTTGTTCAAAACAAATTGAAAACCTTAAATGTAATTTAAGCGTTGGACCCGACGGCATTCCTTCTTTACTGTTAAAAAAGTGCATTTATTCTATTGCAAAGCCATTGCACTTTTCAATGCTTCATTGAATGAAACTAAATTTCCTCAAATTTGGAAACAAAGCTATATTACGCCTTTGTTTAAATCTGGAGCCAAAGAGATGATCAGTAACTATAGAGGCATTTGCATTCAATCTGCTATACCTAAATTGTTCAATAAAATTGTAACTGGTCAGTTGCAGTGGATGTGCAAAAGCATCTTAATAGAAGAGCAGCATGGATTTCGTGAAGGGTGTTCTACACTTACTAATTTACTCTGTTATAAAAATGATATTTTAAATGCATTTGAATCTAAAGTACAAGTTGACTCAATCTACACCGATTTTTCAAAGGCGTTTGATCGTGTAAGTCATAATACTTTAGTTGCCAAGCTCAGTGCTTTGGGGTTTCATCAAGATGTGACTTCCTGGTTATTCAGCTTTTTGAAAAATTGCACGCAGTGTGTACAAATTAATAACTTTTTGTCACAGCCCATTCTTGTTTCATCTGGTGTTCCTCAAGGATCTCATTGTGGACCAATTTTATTTTTGCTTTTCATTAATGATATCCCACAGTATATCAATTCATTGTCATTTCTTTTATTTGCGGATGATTTAAAAATGTATAGAAGAATATCATCTCTCAATGACTGCCATCTTTTACAACTGGACTTAGATTCTATAAATACTTAGTGTTTTATTAATAAATTACTTTTTAATGCTGATAAATGTTTTTTAATAAGTTTTCATAGAACTTTAAGTAAAATTTCTTTTAACTATATAATTGACACTAAAGTGTTAAACAAAGTCACACAAATAAAAGATTTAGGCGTTATTTTTTATCATAAACTTACATTTGTTGAACATATAAACATCATGTGCAATCGTGTCATAAAAATGTTAGGATTTGTATATAGAATGTCCGCGGATTTATCAGCCAGTACACTAAAACTTTTATATTGTGCTTTGGTGCGTTCGCATTTAGAGTATGTTCCGTCAGTTTGGAGTCCTGTTTATGAAATTCATAACCGTAGTATTGAACAAATTCAAAAAAAAGTTTTGTCGTTTATTGTCTTATAAATCCGGCATATTATTTGCAAATTATGATTACTGCTACATTGCTTCATTGTACAACCTACCGCCATTGAAGATTTGCCGCAAAAAAGCTGATTTGTCGTTCTTGCGTAATTTAGCACCTAATAGTAGACATAGCAGACATTCTTCTTTATTTTGCGAGTCTACCCATTCTACTAATTATGGTTTCAACAATCCACTTGGTAGAATGTGTAGATTTGCAAATAATTTACCAACTGATATTAATGTATTTTGTGTCTCTAAATCTACGTTTAGAAGTCAGCTAAGTCATGCTGACTAATGTTTAATATGTGCGCTTTTATGAATGTTATTTTTTGTATTCGTTATTTTTGTATTGTAAAACATCATTGTTTATGTATATTTGATGTAGATGTAAATGGTAAAATTATACCGTGAATAAAGTATTATTAAACCATGATACAATTCTAACTAACAATATAATGAAAAATAATAAATTTTTATTTCATGCTCCAAAAACTTATTCACTAGCACACTGTGTAAGCGCAGATATGCACATAAATAAAGGAATTGCTTTAGATTTTAAAACAAAATTTGGAAGAGTTAACGAACTAATGAATCAAAACCCAGAATTACATTCAATTTGTCAATTAAAAGATGAACATAGACACATACTATATTTAGTTACAAATTTAAAATTTTATAATAAACCAAAACCAGCATACAAAAACTTATATAATACGTTGATCAATCTAAAAGATCTTTGCGTAGCAAATAATATTACAAATCTGGTTATACTAAAATTGGGATGTGGTCTAGACCAACTTAACTACAGCAAAATGAAATTAATGTTTTTTATTTATTTCAACATACTTACAACAGATGACTGTTGTCCGTGAAGCGAGTGATCTTTCTTCAGAAATTCAAAAAATATCTTTATACTACAATGAACATCGTTAATTCCATCCTTATTTTCTCACGCACATGGGATGATGGGGACGGTAATAACGTTAATCAAGATGTTACTATAGTCATTGCAAATATTATTGTTACCATGATCCAATTGACACAATCCGTTAGCGTAACACCTGATATCAGAACATTCACTCCATTGGTGGAAAGATTTATCATTTCAGACATTGGCCTATCTGGAACCAAATGACTACCGTAATATTTTCCCACTTGCAATCGGCAGTAAAATTCAAAACGCGAAGGTGGTTGGTGCTACATAGGTTGAATCCAGGGGTAAAAATAAAGTAGCTGTGTTTTTTTCAAAAATTGTTGACGCTAATAAACTATTAATTAGCATCTTTTGTAATAGCTACAATTTAAAAGCATATATCCCGTCTCACCACATATCCTGCAAGGGGTTGGTACGCGGAGTGGACTGCGAATTTGATGTTGCCAAGATCATGAACAATGCATCTAACTCCCTTAAGGTTGACATCTTAAAGGTAGAGAGATTTAATAGAAAGGTCCAGAATCAAGATGGAAACGGGTTTAAATTTTAGCCATCAAACACGATATTGGTTGTTTAGGGGTCATGTTCTTCCCACAAAATTTATTTTCAATCTTAATTTCTTACCTATTAATGTATATGTCGCCAAAGTCATTTAATATTTTAACTGCATGCGATATGGCTACACCTCAAAGGTGTGCAAAAGCACTGTTAAATGTCCGTCATGTTCTGACCAACACAAATTTGAGAACAAACCGGACTATCCATGTTGCAATTTCTGCAAGGGCCCCCACTACATCAATAAATTTAGCTCGGCATTAGCTAAACGCATTTGCCCTGAATACGCCCGGCAATCCAAAATAAAGCAAGCCATGGCTTTTTATGGCTATTCTTTCCATGAAGCCTCTCAGCTTAACCCATCCACCAATGTCAACAATCCCACTATGCAACAAGATAGAGACTTTTCCCAATCTCTGCCCACGACCGAAATCCCCCGGCAATCGTCCCGACAACTATTCTCCACAGCTTTATCACAACCTACCATTCTTGTTGCCTACCATAACCGACCAGTCAGAAATCCGGTCTTCTCGGACTATGAACCGTTGAGAGAGAAATTTCCCAAACGAAAAAGATTGAATGGCAAGTCTCTAAAAAAACTCCGGTTTCAAAATCACCTATCACTTCAATCCTTGCCCTTCATTTTTCTATCATTACTGAAATTCATCTTAATCAATCCCAATCTGCTTTTTATATCCATTACAATCCAATCCGTCAAAAAAAAAATAGATTGGGTTTCATATAGAAAAATTATTTCTGCCAAACTTGATAGCAATCCATCCCCAAATTACCAACAACTTATCTCCTGGTTTGTGAATGCTGCTAAATCATCTTCCCCAAAACTCTCGACTTTTTCTCAAAAAGCCGAAAGAGCTCCTTGTCCATGGTGGGACAAGGAATGTTCTGAGACGGTCAATAAGGAAACGCTTCCTTACCTTATTTTGCCGCACAGAAAAACTACCCCACCTTGACGCGGCTAGAAAAGCTATGGCCCAAGCAAAAAAGTTTTTGCTCCGCAAAAAAAAAGAACCTCCACTCCGTTCTACGTATGGTCAACAATTAAAAAAATCTCTAAAATTTCTAGACCTGTTACTCCCATCAAAGATGAGACCTGGGTAGATTTTATATTTAAACTAGCTCCTCCATACGTGCAACACCAGTCGGTTGTCACTTCACTAGATGTTGCCACTTCTCTTCCGCATACACTCACATCACCTATTCAAATGAGCAAACTCAACTTTGTCCTTGCTTGCAGAAAAGATTCAGCCATGGAAAATGACAACATCTCTTATTCCATGTTACAAGAATCTACTTTGCACACAAAATGACATCTTGTTGAAATATTCGATACCTTCTTGGAACATGGAACAATTCCTGATAGTTAGAAAACTATCAAGATTGTACCCATCCCAAAGGGTAAACCCTCGCTGAACATGAAACTGAGTTTTAGACCTATTGCCATTTCCTCCTGTGTTCAGAAAATTTTTGAAAATATTACCAAAGGTCGATTGGAAAGATGGTTTGAGATCAACTTTTTATTTGCAGGCTCTATTACAGACTTTAGGAAAGGCCACAGTATCTATGAGAACGTGACCACCTTATATTGTGATATTATCTCCGCTCTGGCTCAAAAAAATGTCTATGTGTGACATTTCTAGATGTAAAAGGAGCTTACGATAACGTGTGCATAGCCTACTTAAAGTCTGTACTAGTCAATCTTAACCTGCCCCTTTTGTTAATGAACATCATCATAGAGCTGGTGGCTGAGAAACGGATGTACTTGGCAGGAACTTTTGTTGAGGAAGGGCTTGTTACTTCATTCATCGAACTCCCACAAGGCAGCCCACTCAGTCCTCTGCTTTTCAACATGTACATACATGACTTTGTACACTCCTTTATTCTTTTGGTGAAAATTATATCTTACGCAGATGATTTTGCTATTTACTCTTCAAACTTCTTTCTAGACAGTGTTATCCGGAATATCAACCTAGTACTTACACAGACCTTTAATCGCCTTAGTAGCAGAAACTTAGATCTTTCTCTTGACAAATGCAGATCAATGTTTTTCTCAGGCCGGTCACGCAATATTATACCGTATAATGTTTGTCTTAGTCTTAATAACATTTCTATTGTCCGAGTACCCTTTTACAAATTTCTTGGTGTCACTTTTGACAACAAATTGTCTTGGAGTAACCACATCAACGGACTTCTAAAATCTTGTGCCCAAGGCAGTAACATTTTAAGATGTGTGGCAGGCACTTACTGGGGAGGAGATCAGGAAATTCTTCTTATTTTTTACAAAACATTTGTTAGATCTCGTCTTGACTTTTCGTCCCACCTTCTATCGTTCTGCAGTAAATCCAACTTAAAAATTTTGGACAGAATTCAAAACAGGGCAATAAGAATCTGTATGGGAGCTATGAATTCCACTCCTATTAACGTTATGAAAGTAGAAGCCGGTATTATGCCACTGCAAATGAGAAGAAAGCTTCTTTTTAAAAGATATGTTGCCAAACTCTTTGGCATGGGTGGAGGCATGGCATATGATGTTTTGTCACAAACATGCAACATTTTTGGTAAACATCCTTTTTGACCAGCAAAAGGTTGTTCTCTTATAGTTTTGGCATTTAATGAGATCTATCAATATGACCGCGTAATTAATAAGAGCTTTTTTTCTAAATTATTTGTTTCTCCTAGCCAATCCTTGTCTATACAAGTTAGATACGATTCCTTCCCTCATAAATGCTTGTCTCCATCCGTGATTAATATCGTGTTTGAGGATTTCTCATCTCAACGCTGGCCCAACTACATACAAATTTTTACTGACGGCTCGGTTCAACTCAACCCACAATCAGCCGCGTTTGGCGTGTGGATTTTGTCCTTAAAGTTGGAAGAAACAGAACAACTTCCTAATCTTTCATCTGTTTTTACCGCGGAACTATATGCCATTTATAGGGCTCTGTTCTTGATCTCGGTTAATAATTGGACGAAAACTGTAATATTTTTTGACTCCCAGAGTTCCTTTGATGCTATATGTTCTTATGCATCTAGCATCAAAGGCAACGTTTGGATCTCGCATATTAAGAACATGATCCTCGAATTGCAAAGTAAAGGTCTGGTCACTCAATTTTGTTGGGTGCCAAGCCATGAAGACATATTGGGCAACAAAAAAGCAGATTATGTGGCAGGACTGGGACATGAGAGGCGGTGTAATGACATCACTATCATTTACACCGACCTCTATGCCAGTTTTTTGCAGGATAGTTTATTTCTTGGCAACAACACTTCAATATCATTAGCCAAAGCAAAGGAACTACCTACTTCAACCAGATTAATCAACTGGTAAACCAAAAGCCATGGTTTTCACTCTAAGATAGATGTTTGTCTTCTGAGTCGACTTAGATCTGGACATTTGCGATCCCTTTGGCATCTATTTAAAATAATTATTATGGACAACCCACTCTGCGTATATGATGAAGTAGGTACTATCGATCATCTATTTTTTGAATGCCCTCAATTCACTATGGCTCAATCTATCTTAATGCAAAACCTTATCTTATTGGATATCCATTTGCCAACGAATATGGCTCTACTCGTTTCTTCTAAAAACGCCAAAGTGTACAGTTGTCTACTTCAGTACATTAAACATAATAATATAGTTCTGTAATATTCTACGTTTATCCTTGTCACTCATCCTAAAACTCAATAACTATTAACTCATCCCGACCGAGGCACCCCTTTATGTTGTGACAGAGTCGCCGGAACTCCGACTCAAGAAGAGTACTCATCCTATGTTTTTCTTTTCTTTGTTACTAATGTAATCACTGGTGCTCGCACATGTACGTATTTGTATATGTGGCAGTAACCCAAGGTTGGTAGAAAAATGTATATAGAAGGTTGCCTGGTTTTGCCTCTAAATGATATAGGTGCGGGTAGTGGTGCGGAGTAAAATTGTTTGATGACGTAGGGGGAGACCAACGTCTCGCTTTAGATATGTTCTTTTTACATAAATGGTTGTTCTAAATTAAGTTAAGCTTAATAAATTGCGCATTATCTTTAATTTATTTGTAGTTATTGAATTCTACCATTGCCCGAAAATATCCGCTAATTTAACATATGAAATATGTGTAAAAAATAATTAATTAATTTAATTACATTTTTATATTTAAAGAATGCTTATTATATGTAATAGTAATGCTTGTTTACTGTAACCAAGTAACATATTGTTTGATTGTGTAAATAGGAGACCCATGCAAACGACTCCACTCTTTTGCTAAAACCAGGCAACCTTCTAAATACATATTTTCTACTAACCTTGGCAGTAACCAGTGATTTTTATTTCTCTAGTGTATGTGTAAAGGCGGTTTTTGGCAAAAATGTACGAAAGCGTGAAGCAAAAGTACAAGCCAAGATAAGTGACAGCTCGCTCACAACGGAGCTAACACTCCAGAATTTAACAACAATGAACAATTTGCTTTTAAAATTAATGCCAAAAATACTAGTATATTTTATTTTAAATCAATTATTAAAGTAGCTTGTAAATTAGAACCTACAAAAATTAATTACTTTCTTTCACTACCAATCAATTATGAAAAAGAATTTAAATTATTTTGTTTAAACCCAATTCCTACTATGTATAAATCTCCAATATCAAATATCTGTTAAAATCAAAACATGATGACCAAATATGGGCCTTAAGTCACTTGTGTTCCTAAAGTAATAAATATTACCAATGTTCATATCATCTAATACTGAATCACCATGCTAAATGTGAAAAGGAATTAGTATTACACAAAAAAACAAAGAAAGCACGTTTTTATCTATATAAAAAAAAAAGTTTTGAAGAATTTTCAAAATTTAAGGAAAAAAATTGTTGGATGTTAAAATGATTCTTTGAACAATTTTTTTTTAAAATGTTTTCTTGAGAAGTTACAAACGATCAAAAAATGTAAAAAAAATAAAAAAATCGAGTTTTTCAAATTTTGATTGCTTATTACTCAAAAATAGCTTATTGAAAAAATCTAAAAAAATTTACAAGATCAGAACTCATGTAGAAAAGGCATTTTCAGTAGTTTGAGCAAAAACAATTTTTGTTCCGTACACTTGACTCAGACATAGCCATATTTATACTACCGCCTTGATTTGTTAGAGTGAATAACGACAATTAGAAAGAGAGAAAGGGATACAAATCAGCCCAACTATGCTCTGAAGCACGGTACGGAGAGTTAACAGCGTCCAATTACCCTGACCCACTCAAATAGGATTACTTTACTTTTAGTATGTACGTCCGGTGACCGTAACCGCTTTGCTCTTTCGTGCTACTAAAGCATTTTAGCACGAGTTACACTATATGGTATATACTATTAAAATAACAGTGTATGTACTTCACTATAGATAAACCTAAATGTTTTGTACGTAGATAAGACTTGTGAAATAACCGTTATTGTTTATCTCAAACTCATTTTTGGTATTAACTTCGGATCCAATTAACTAATTGTTGTCCGGAACTTTTTAATTTTACAATGTTGATATTTAATTTTAGTTTTTTAAACATGTGTTTTTAAATGTGTAAAAAACTAAAATTATAAAATGTTTTTAATATATATTTAGTATTTTCAAGTATAAATAAATAAATTAATTGACTTGTTATTAATATTAATATTCAATGTCATAACCCATAATTATTTTGAATATAAACATTTAATTTACTATTTATTATTAAAAAATAAATTATCATATTAAACTGATAAGTAGTTCAAGATGAACTAGGTTTACTCTTGGTATAAAGAGACAACGGTTAAATTTGATTAGTTTTAAATTCTATTTCTTTTAAAATAGTGTTTATCTAATTAATATTTACCAAATAATTGGGAATAAACACATATAAAACATTTATAAAAAATAACAAACTTGATTGCAAAAAAAGGATAATGAAACAGGTTGATTTATTTAAAAAAATTACACTGAACATAATATGATATATAATATGACTTAAACGCAATTTTTTTTATAACATACAAATCATGAAGACTACAGTAAGAGACATTTTAGTACTATATAACGTTTTAACATGGGTAAGTTATATAAACTATATAATTATAATTTAAAGAACGGACAGACTTCGGTCGATAGCTCTTTTCATATTCAACCAACCATTATCACAACGTAATATATGTATAATCATTTGTCTGTATATAATATGAAATAAATATATTTACTACTAAATTTAATAAATATTTTTGTTTTATATTTTTTATACTGTGGCTAAATCTTATATCATTAAAGATTTAAAAAAATCTAAACAATATTTTAATAGTAAAAAGCACTTATTCAAAACATAATATTGGTATGTGATAAATCTAATGTTATTGTTAGTATGCTTAAATTAATATGTTTTACACAATTATTTTCATATTTTAATATAGTGTTTCACTTTAATTAAAATATGTGAGTGTTTTTTTTTTGTTGGTATTTTAGTTTTTTTTTAATAAATACTTTATAAATAGTTGTCATAATTAAATGTGTATGTTTAGTTTTTTTAAACTGTTTGTTGTTAAATAAAAAGTTTTACTTTTATCATTCTTTAGCGCCGAGGAAGAATAATGATTTGCTTTTAATATTAATTAAATGTTGGTTTATAATTGTTCTATTCTGCCGTTTTATAGTAAAGATTTAATAATTAAATTTAAAATCTATATCTATAGATTGCATGAACTTTGTCTTCAATCTTCAATGTAATAGTTTCGGCAGGTGTTATACTCATTGAAATACAAAGATATTTTGAGTAAAACTTAATAATAATAATAGAGCTATCAAAATATGTTGTAATAAGATTAACGCAGAAAAGTATTGAGTTATCTGCAGTGAAAACAATGATATCATGAATAAATACAATTTTGTATTGGTTGGTTGCCTTTATAAGCATAGCAAAAACCACAAATTACACTAATTATATACTGTTTGAATGTTTGATTAGTTAACCCATTTTGTAGCGCGCTGATGAAAGATAATGATGTTAAGTCTGAAACGATTGCCTATTTTATATGTTTGAGTAAATGTTATATTTAAACAAAAAATGTTTTAAAAATTATCCTATTGCACTGTCTCATCATGTGGAAGAGCCGTTGGAATGTGGATTTTGAAATTAATTAAACAAATAGTTATATATTGTTTTTATTCCACTGATTTGTTACATAAATATGCAGAAAATTAACCAAATTATAAACAAAACTTATATTATGTTATAATAAATACGACGTTCCTTGGCTGGTAACATTCGTGTAAGCATCGTAAAACCCACGGAATCTAATGCACATAGACGGCTTTACGTACGAGCAAGGAAATTAGTTGAATGGTACACCGGGTGGTTCTCCTGCTCCCAAACGCCTTTGCATGGGTTGGTTAAGAATTTTCAATAAAAGAGTTGAACAGTATACTGGCAGATGCAAAGCAGTGCCACGTTTGAACTCACTATTGATACACTGCAACATATACGTACAGTTACTAACTTGCTTTTAATGCGATAAGGGTCTTCGAATAGAAAAATAAATTTATGCGTTTGTCGTAAATTGGCAATTGATAAAGAGCTGTTAGTATGTGGATTTTGAATTTTAATTATACTTTAGGTTCTATAGTGTTGTCTTGCGAACGGAACTTTGGTTATTCAACAACAAAACAATAATAGCTCTCGTATTTAGTTGTACCGCTCTATTATCTTTATTAAATCTCACAATTTTAGTCTGACATTTAATTCTGACATCTTAAAGATTGCCCTATTATTTATAAATTTTAGAATGTACTTTAAATTGTACGTTTTGTAATAGTCTAGTAAGAAAACAATAAAACTTAATGAAACATACAGCCCCCCATTGAAATGTTGATTTCAATCACATCTAGTACATAGGTAATTTCACTGCAGGTCTCGATATCATTTCTTTCGTTGTCTTGGTTAGACCAGCCCGTACAGTTCTATCGCCGCCAATCGTTGTGTCAAGGGCGCCATATCTTCCTTGATTAATACCAATTGACCTACTGCCAAGTTAAGAGTTTTCTTTGCTAGTCGTTTCAGGAGTTGTTGTAGGTGATGAAGATACTTTGCAGACCATGTTCTCTAAATTTCTGCCAAATTGCTTTTAGCTATTGCCTGCATAATAAACGGTTTACTTAAATTTCTAATAACGAAGGTTGTGGCACTGTTAATAATGCATTGCCGATTAGAAAATGTCCTGGAGTAAGGCACTCCAAGTCTCTTGCATCGTTTGAAAGTGGAGTTAGTGGCCTAGAGTTCATAACTGCTTCAATCTGAGACAACACTGTGGACAGCTCCTTGTAGTTCAGTGTCGTATCGCCGATAACTTGAAGCAGGTGCCTTTTCATCAATTTTACGGCTGCTTCCTAGAGTTTTTCGAAATGTGGGGCACGGGAGGCATGAAATGCCACGAGATGCTATTTTTCAGTAGCTCTTCTTTAATTGCCCGAGTTGTGTCAGTATTCGAAAAGAATTTTTTCAACTCGTTGCTAGCCCTGATAAAGTTGGTACCGTTATCCGAGTATATATGTTCTGCTATACTTCGCCTTGCTGTAAACCGATTCAATGTTGCCAGAAATGCGTCCGTAGTTAAATTGCTGACAACACGCAGATATATGCCTTAGTTAGTTTTTTATTCTTTCTCGACCCTTCCCTGGTCTAGATTGGACCGCATTAATCAATTCCAACCCAAGAAAATGGTCTGTTTGGCACTACCCTACTTTTAGGGAAGTCGCCCATAAGTGGGCTGGCTGCTATCGAAAGCATTACGTAGATGTATTATCTACTTAATGCTGCTCGTACTACTGAACGTCCAGATATTGGCCAGTAATTTCTTCGAATGGAAGCTAGAGTGAGATCGACCACAACGTGACAAGTTCTTAGATGTTCCGTATTCACTAACAGGTTTGTAAGTAGGTGTTTTGGAATTAATGCAGGATGTTTATGATTTTTGTCTAAATCTGAGTATCTTAGTCTTCCTCCTACCTTTATAATACCATGCTCGTCTTAATATGGTCGCAAAGTAATAAGTTTTCCTTGATCAATTTTTAGGAAAGCTTCCTCTTTCACCTTTCTTACAATGGTTTGTTTGGCCGCCAGAAACTTGTCATTCTTTATTGTTTCCTGTCTTCCCTGTCAACACCGATTAGAATTGTTGGCAAATTGCTGAATCTATACGATAACACGTATGAGTCGAGTCAGTAATGAATATGAACTTGCATGCTCTCTGCCAAACTCCTGTTTGATTTCTGCTACAAATGCTAGACGCGGTTTGATTCTTTTTTCTTGTGCTTTGCTTGTGTCAAACATGACGCGAGGCTTGAGTTTGAAATAACCAATCAGGACCAGTGAACCATATTGCGTCCGTACACAGCTGATCCTCTTTAGGCTGTAGAAATATGTTTTTAAATAAAGCTTTGGTGTTCCTAGATGTCCTGACTATTGGCCACATACGTTTTCCAATCAGTAGGTTCCTCCTTTAACCAATTGAGCGCTATGTTCAAATCCGAACAGCAGTAAATATTCTCTATCGGTAAATGCAAAGCAGCAACTGTACTCTTTATGAGTTTGCATAGCAGAACCTCTGCACATAATTCCAAACGCGGTATTGTGGTAGACTTTATTGAAGCAACCAGTGACTTGTTGCAAATTAACCTTGAATCATTTTTATTTGATATTGCTTCTGTAGTAACGGCATATATACAGGCTGCATAGGCTTTCTCGCTAGCACCACAAAAACCGTGGATGTCTACATAGTTGCTACTGCCGATCACTAATTGTGGCATCTTGAGATTCTTCAAGTTTACGAAATTACTTATATAGCTTGTCTAAACTACGTTTACTTTTGATTGTACAGCTTTGTCCCATTCCAATTTTAATATCCACATTGTTTACATTAATATTTTTACTGTAACTACTATCGGGCCTAACATGCCTAGCGGATCGAACAGCTTGGCTATGTTTGATAAGATTGTTTGTTTTGTTATGCGTTCTCTGCCTGCATTGTTATTAACATTAAATTTAAACACAATTTGTTGAGTATACCATTCCATTTCCAGAATCTTCATGATTTCGTCTTTGTCCAATTGTAATATCTGATTTTCCGTTCCCGATAACGGTGGTAGTAACGTTTCGTCGTTGCTTTCCCATTTCGTCATTTTGAGTTTGAATGGCAGCTTCTCTGTTGTTTGCGCCTGTCAGTAAATTATCCTTGTACATATCGGTTTCTATGGCTTTACTAGCGACCGGAAATTATTTTCGGGCTTCTTCCGCTAGCTGCTTAAGTCTGCAGTTTGTATTCTTGGATGGGTTTGTTCTTATCATATTGTTATAATATTCTATGAAAGCTCTTCTGGTCTTTCTGTAGAAAAATTTGTCAATACATTTTTAAAATGTTACTGACCAAAACATATTTATGTGTTTGGAATTAAATCAGAATTTTGAATAGAGACTGCTGCAGCACAGGCCCAATTCTTAAAAATGTCATTTAGAGATACATTAGAAGTGGTGCGGTCCGAAGCGTCTAAGACCACCCGTAACTTAGTTGTTATGCTGTTCTTCAGTATTCCATGGTGTGGTAGATAATACTTTCTATTGTCTATGATGTGGGTTGGCTTCATGTGCCCTAACTCATTATATTTTTTCATAAATGAATGGTATAATTGTTATAGGTTGCCATCTCTTGCTAATTTTTGTTCTGTTGAGTGAAGTCGTTTTACTGCTAACGCCCTTAAGGATTCTAGCGCCGCTATATTTAGTTTTTTCTTAATTGGCATTTTGACAACAAATAGTTTACTAGAGTTGCATTGATGCGTATCTTAGAAATAAATTTTGCACTTTTTTTCTTCTTTGGAAAGATACTTGATATCTTCAACTTTTTCAATCTTTCAAAACTTCTCGATTGTATCTTGCAATTTCATAACTCTGGGTCCCATTTTTTATTTAACATTGTTTCTAGGTATCTGAACTTTTTGACTTGTTTGATTCTAATACTGACGAGTTTAATGTCCATATCTCCAATACTTGTGGCGGTTCTGCTTACTTTTATTACTTTTGTTTTGGCCTTGTTTATGGATAGACCTGCTGCAGTACTTTTAAGTTCAAATCTGTCAAACATATATTGTAAATCTATTTCATTTTTTTGTTATAATGCAGGAATCATCCGCAAAGCGTATGTTATTAATCTATCGGCCATTAACTTTCAATTTCTTGTTTTGGTTCTTTACGCGTTTTTGAAGATTTTCTCCGAGTGGGCATTAAAGATCATCGGGGGCAGTAAACACTCTTGGCAAACCCAACGTTTGATATCTATCTCTTTTGTATCTTTGCCATCAAGCATTATAATGGCTTTCTGATTCCAGTATAGATTCTGGATAATGCGGATGTCCTTTTTTATCTAGTCCTAAATTTTTCAGATCTTTTATCAACTTGTCGTGTAGAATGCCTTTTGATAATCTATGAAGCATATATAGACCTCCTTTTGACGGTCAAGTTATTTTTGCGCAAGTATTTGTAGTGCAAAAAGAGCTTCTCGTGTTCCAAGGCCACTTTGATAACCAAATTGCACGTTACTATTTACGCTTTCACATTTATTAAATATTCTGTTTTTGATGATGTTTAAAAATATTTTCAAGGTATTTTAATGAACCATTAAGCTGATGAGTGAGAAGTCTTCACATGATTTGGCATTAGTTTTTTTTTGGAATTGTTATTAACTTGGATTTGAACCATTCATTTGGTATTTCCCACGTGTCACATATTTTGTTGAAGAAGTCAAGGATGATATTAATATTCTCGCCTTAGACTAGTTTTATTGTTTCCACATGCATTTTGTCTGGTTTGCTTGCTTTGCCTATTTTTGCAGTTCAGTATATTCAACTTCTGTTCGATTATCTGCAAATAGTTTGGTGATGAAGCTTTTTCATGTTTTTAAGCGTTTTTTTAATCCAGGATTTTTTTTTTGTTTTTGTCTGTCAGAATCGTTGTAGGTCTTTTTTTATTTACTTCATTTTCTTGTGGAGATTAAAGCTGTCATGCTTCTTTTCTAGCTCTTCAATTTCTCTGCATTGATCTGATAACCACTTTTCTTTGGCTGTTTTTATCTTTTTTCAAATTTTTTTATGTATTTTCCAGTAACTTTTTGCATCTACGTTTTTACATGTTTTTCTCTTTTTCATCAGCTCGGGGATCTCTATAGTCATCCACTTCTTTTTGTTAGCTTTTTGGGCGTGACTACGTTTTCTGCTATGACTTCTTGTAAAGTATCTTTAAGTAGACCCATTGTTTGTTTATGTCATCATCTTGCATTACTAAAAGGAAGGTATTATCTTTTCTGGATTAGAGTAAAAAGCCAATCAAATCAATACTCACAGTTTTTCAAAGTCTGGATATTTTAGTTTTTGTCATTTTTGCGGGTGTTTTTTGCTGCAAAAGTTTATATTTTTAGCAGGTGTTGCACCGGTAGACGTATTTTTTGTTATCCCGGTTTATTAGTAGTAAGTTCTAAAAATGTGGCTGGTAGTTTTAGCTGCTATTTAGTGTGCGGCGGTCAAATCATTATGGTTTTCTTAAAGAACCATTGTTTGGAAAAAAAATTTCACGATTGCTTATAAAACTTACTATTGCAAAATCCGGGAAAGCAAATGCAGGTCTAAACTTCTTAAAGCATACATAAGTTGGCAACAATTAATACTTTGTCAACTGTGGCTTTCTCAACAGGCTGTTGTAAATGAGCGGCAAGCACTTTTTTACCAAATATTTTTTTTTTAACTTGGTTTAGGGTTTGGCTGGCATAGGTTATTACCTAATCATAGCTTTTGACGCACTAGATGATAGTGGTTCCAATGCCGTGGTTGGATGATGCGTTCGTTTGCAAATAAGCGATGGTTAAAGTATGGCTCTAAAAGGATCGGGGATTGGTTCAACAACCAACTTTTATTTAACAAGGTTGTTAAAAGTGAGGTTGTTTTGGAAAATTGCAACAATTGCAACAACTTAGTTTTGATTTTATTAGAGTTTGTGTCAAAACCATAACTGTTCACAATGTGTTTTAGATATTTTAGTTTGGATTTAGTGTAGAACTTCTTTGAGGTTAGTGAGATGTTTTTCCTTAGATTTTTACAGTATAATGACATTGCCTAGGTATGCAAAGGTTTAGGGTTTAATCTCCGGGCCAATGACGGCATCTAGGAAACGCTAAAAGATGGCAAGGCGGAATGCAGCCCAAACAACATGACAGTAAGTTGGTAAAGTCCTGAGGCGAGAACCGTAAAAATTTTGCTATTGTGGGTAAGTTAGATCTACCAATATTAATTCTTGAGGTTCAATGTTAAAAATAACTAAGAAAATAGTACTTTATTTAATATGCAGTTGATAAACGAGAAAGAATAAGCGTCTTTAATGGTAACCGCATTAACTTTTTAAAAAGCACTGCAGAAATGTACAACTATTTATCTATCTATTAGTTTCTTTCTCGGCATTACTAGTCTTTTTAGGCTGATATTCCAAAAATCTAAACTAACTAACTATTAGTATATTTTAATCTGTTGTCTGATGTAAGCTTTGCTCATATCATTTTATTTTTGTCGATTTAGTGGTGTTCTTATTCAGGTAAATCCAGTTATCTTCACATCATCACTTCACTTACATTGCGTGTTCTTCTATATTGCTGAATAATACTATTCCAGCAAGGGTTTTTGTATTGTGCATTAAGTTTCGCAAAATTCTACTTTAGTACAAAGACTGTTATGGCTAAATTACCCACCTTGCTTTTCTCCCTTATTCATTTAGTTATTTTATTGCTTTTTGTGTTACTAATAACTTACGTAAGCTGCTTTTAGTATAAAACTATGTTTGCGCCTCATAGGTAAGTACAGTTAATACGCATTGATCAAACACTTTAGTTTTTAAGTGTTACGGTATGTTTTTACTCCTCAATACCAAACTTAAGCTTTGGAATGCTTTCTATTCTAGTTTTTTTTTGTATATTTGTTTCTCGCTAGTCTTTATTTAATATAATGTTTTGATCTAAGTATATGTATTAGTCCACCTGTTTCAGGAGCGTATTTGCTAGTGCAATTTGCAATTATTCTATTTAGTTTGTTTTGTTCATTTTTATCATTTGCTGTCTGTTTTAGATGTTATAAAAAGTTTAGGGGAGATGATGTTCCCCTGTCTCAGTTTTCTGTTGATTGGTTTTGGTTTTTCCTCTAGTTTGATTTTCATAGTAGCGTCTTTGTTTACATTATGCAGTAGTGTTATATATTTATGGTCTATCTTGTTGTTGTAGAGTGTTTCTTAGACTGCCCACTGTTGTATGGAGTCAAACGCCTTTTTGTAGTCTTTGAAAGTTGTTGGTATTCTATAGTCTTTTCTAAGACAGTTTTTATAATCAGCAGGTGGTTTGTTTTTATTATTTTTTGTGCGTTTATTTCTTCTATATTTTCTAATCCAACATTTTCCAAAATTTTCCGTTTTAGGTTTTTATCTGCGCTTTTGTAGTCAGAAATTGATCTCACCTTTAGAAAAATCAAAAAGTTTTGAAATTTTTACAGTAACTTATAGGTACCTAATGAAGAATATACTAAATGTCCTGACAAATATGACACGAGCTTTAGCGGCAATGGCTAAAAACAAGCACTTTTTTGGTTTTTTGTTAATATTTTGAGAACTGTAAGTTGGAGGTAAAAGTTGATTATATACATACTGAAAGCGGATAACATTTGCAATAAAATTGATTACATACATTTTTCTTGTATTTTAAGCAGTTACAGAGTTATAGAGCGCTACAGAAAAAAAAAGGTTCTTTGTATTTTTACAAACCAATTAAACAGTCTTTTTTGTTTGGTGCAACGTTTTTTGCTTTATACACATTTTTAGGTACTATTTACACACGTATTGTTATTTTATTTGCTGGCAGAAAATTGTATTTTATGTTACGGACTTCTTGATCCAGTTTCTGGTGTAACAAAATTTGGTGAGAAGGGAATGAAAGTAGCAAAGTTAGCAAAGATGTTGATTTTATTGTTTTTCTCATGAAATTTAAACCCATCTGAAAGACAGATATTATTTGTTAAACCAAGCTACGACAATGTAGAAAAAACGGTATATTTTAGTCAGCAATTGCAAACTAATAGGAATGAAGTACTGAATACTTTTTGTGCATGCATTCAGCGGATGTGATACGACTTTCGCTGCATATCAAAAAATAAAACTTATCTGGTTTAATTTGTTCAAGAAGCGTGCTACACTGCAAAGCATTACTGATGTATTCAACAGCTCAAGTTTATCCAATGAGGTTGTGGTTGAAGCTAAAATCAAAATATTCCTGGTATTGTACAATGCACTCTACAAGCAAACCTCTCTCAACATGCATCGTTACAATGTGTTTAACAAATTGGTTTTGAATGCTAAACCAGACCTTTTTACACTGACACCCACATAAGAAGCAGCAATGCAGCATGCTTTTTGTGTATACCACCAAATCCAAATTTTGGCTAAAGACTGAACTTCCAAAACATTGGAGTTTGAAGTTTGCAAATGTATAACTGAATGTAAAAACAGCTGAGTGTACTGAACCTATAACCAGAAATCAGTAGAAAGTAATCTTTCTTATTCTTCACTGATTACGTGCAGCTTAGCAGTTGTAATTAGTAATGGGCAGGTGCTTGACTGTTGCGGTTAGCTTACAGTTTATCATAAACCGGGCAGTAATTGTAACTGGCGGAGCTTAGATAAGCTCCAGCGCATTTGACGCACGCATATGGTACTATGCACCATGGGTGTGGCAGAGTAGAGAAGCGTTAGCAAAGACTTAAGGAGCTAGAGCCGGCTTAGAGTTGGTCGACTGCATCTTAATGGCTGGCCGGGTTGGTGATTGACGTGGGTTGGCTTAAGACCTAGTGGAGCAAGAAATTAAAGAAGAAAGAATTGGGGGCTTTTTTGTAGGCGGTGACATTATTTAAGTGATTTTTTATCAGTATATTGTATTTATAGAAGCTGGAACAAATCTAAAAATTCTAGTTTTTTATAGGAGGGCTAGACTAGTGATCCGAGGTCTTGGCGTAGAGGGGTTTGGCGGGCGCAGGAACCTTTAGGTTTTTTTTTGGGGAAATTTTTGTTGGAGCTGGGGCTTTCAGTACGTGGTTGGCTGAGTAGGCGCGTTAAAGACGGTATAACTCTTCTTAGTCTTCTGCGTAATTATTACGCAGGGCAATGAGCGTTTTCTTTTTGGCTAACTTGTTTATCTTGAATTTATTAAAGTTATTGATTTTTGTATTCATTTTTTTTAGCTGGTCTTTCAGCTTCTGGGTCTGCACGTAGAGAAGCTCTAGGATTTGGCCATTGGTCAGCATGGTCTCGGGCCTTTGCTGGACAATGCTGTTACGGCTGCACTTAATCTTTGGCAAGACTTTTGCAGTAAAATCTGCATTTATTTGGGCTGCGTGCTTGCTTCTTTTGAGTGGTGAAGTTTGTTGTTCTTAGAGGTGTTTATTTGACGGCTGCTACGCAGAGACCAAGATCTATTTGTATGCTTTATTGACTTTCAAAAGGCGTTTGATAGGGTTTAGCACGATATATTACAACTGATACTTAAAAAAACTTGGACAAAAAAGATGTCAGAATAATCACCAACATATACTAGGGTCAATCTGCAAGTGTGAAAGTTGAGAATGAGTTGACAAAGGAGATTGAAATTTTTACTGTCTTTGCTCTTGATTAACATATATAGTAAGGCCATATTTAATAAAGCGTTGTCTGGGGAACCAATTGTTGAATTTAGAAGTATCAACATAAACTGGCGAATCATTGTTCATCATGACAATGCAAGCGCTCACACAGCACGACGAACTGTAGAGTTTTTGATCAGTAACAACATCCAATTAATGAACATTTAAAGTTGTATGTTTAAAATCTGTAGAGTTAAATGCTAACATTAAGAATGATTGCTTGTTTCTTTGGAAATACGGGTCATGTTGCAACAGTTGCATTATAAGATCGAAGAACTGTTAATGCTGACTGGTATACTTTTATTTGTTTGCCGGAAGTTATTGTTGAATTTAGAAGTAACAACATAAACTGGCCGAATCATTGTTCATCATGACAATGCAAGCGCTCACACAGCACGACGAACCCATATTTACCTGATTTATTGCCAAATCACTTTTTCCTATTTCAAAATCAAAAATAAAATGCATGGCAAGAGTTTTTCATCGCCTGATGAGGCCGTTGAAGCATTTAAAGCACTTGTTTTGGAGGTACCTTGCTCAAAGTAGCAAAATTGTTTTGAAGATTGGTTTTATCGGATGCAAAAGTGTATAGATTTGAAAAGAAAATACTTTAAGAAGCAATAAAGCGATTTTCATAACGTAATTTGTGTTTTGCTTACATTTTTTGCAAATTTTGGCAGTGTCCTTCGTACAGTGTTACTGGCAAATATTATAACAGAACATCATCTTATAATGGAAAGAATGAACAATAAATGTAATGAGTATGGACTACAGATGAACCTAACAAAAACTAAATATATGATAATTTTGAAAACACATATCCAACAGGTTCAACTGAAAATTAGTGACACTTTAATAGAAAGGGTTAATTTGTATAAGTATCTTGGATCTGTGCTTTGTGAGACGGGTGACCATGCAAGTGAGATTAGGAGAAAAGTAGCTTTCATGAAGATGAGGAAGTATTTGTGTTGTAGAGTTGCCAGTATAAAACTCAGAACAAGAATGCTGCGCTGCTACGTCATTCTCACACTGCTGTACGGAGTTAAATAAAATGTGGTGCTATTGTAGAATGTGGCAAGTTTACTGAACACATCAACATCAAAGTTCATTACAAAATAAAAAAAAACAGCAAAGTAGTGTCATCTCTGAATAAAATAAAACTTGTATATTTATGTTGTGTCATGAGAGGCTCCAGATATGAACTTTTAAGGCTCATTCTGCATGGAAAAAGTAAAGAAAAGCGCAGTATTGGTAGGCGGCGAGTCTTTTGGCTATAGAACTTGCGTGATTGATTTAACTGCAGCAGTGTTGAGTTGTTCAGGGCTGCAGCAAACAAGATTAATATTGTTATGAAGGATGACAAAAAGAAGACGTAGAGATCATTTTTTAATCTTTGCTTAACCCCAGCCAAGCAGTCTAAATCAGGTGTCAATTGTTGTCTTCAGCTAAGACAAAGGCAGCCTAGTTGTTGTTAAAGGCATAGAATGGCGGACGTTTGTTATTGTTTTTAAAGTTAGTTGGTAACTTAGCTAGAGACAATAAGAAACAAATTACTTTACTTTATTGTCAATTTGTAATCGGTAGCAACAAAGAACTAGACAATTTTTTCTGCAGAGTTACAATTGCACATTAAAGTATATTGTCAAACTTTTTTTCAAAACGTTTTGAATTGTCACTTACCGCTACTGCGGCACATAAATAAACGCAACACGGTTGTAGTTGCCAAACTAAAAACCCCATGCAAAAAAAAACAAAACAACCCACTAATTTATTTACTTACACCTATGTATGTAACACCAACACTAGAAGTCATTCTACAAAATTTTGTTCGGTGACCATTTCGACTCATATACATATACAGTTATACATTGTAGTACATTAAAGTCAACACTACGTGGCGCTATGCTTTTATACTGATATACATATTTTGTTGCGGGCCATTAGAATAAGCCTCCTCATAAGTTAACGTTCTAATACGCCTCTTACAATTGGCAACATAGCAAATACTATTTATAAAAATAATTATATACTTTTAATATATCTAAACGGTTCACGTTGTTTATTAGTTTTGTATAGAAAATATGTAAAAATAAAACAGAAAATATTACTCAACTTTACGTCCAATGAAACAAATAAATAATATTTTTTATAATATATTATAAATTTTTTTTAAATTATTCTATCGAGGTATTGTGCTATGTAGAATGGATTTTAAAAATATTATAAAATCGCAGATATAATACTATTTAATATTTCTTTAATAATAAATTTTTAAAATGTGCAAACCAAAAAAAATAATTATTTTTAAATATATTTTTTTAAATAAATTAAATAACAATAATATTGTTTATATTAGTTTTAAAATTTATAAAATTCTAATTTTAGTCTTATTGTTATGGAAAAATATTAAATCCTATCACATCTACAAAAATATCGGCAAACCTTTTTCTCTAGAAAAATATTGACACGTACAGCGCCGTTTTTAAATTAAAATTGGTTCTTATGGGACAAAACGCCAACCAACTCAATATTCAAACGATAAGATTTTAATCATCACTGTTTTATATGTTGAACTACAGACAATACTCTATGTTTTCATGTTTTTGTTTAAAGATTTGAAGTTATAATTAACGAGTAAAAAATTAATAAACAAACTAATTAAAAACGCCACTTTTAAAAAAATAATTACGGAGAAACGACTTATTGCATCAAATTTTTACAAATCTAATAACACAGAGTGGACTTTCTTCTACAATGTATGAAATTTATTCAATTATGTTCATGCGTTTTCTTACTGAGTTTGATTTTGTGAAGCCTTATAATATCACAACTATTCTCCCCCCTTAATTAAAGTTATCATTATTTTTTTATCAATTTGAATTAATTGTTAGATCATTAATTACGGAGATAAATATAACTATCCCATATTTACATAAATAAAATTATGGTACAAAAAAGGTTTTTTATGTTTTCTAATTAGCTATAACAATAATAATCTATTGCAAAAAAAAAATTATAGTGTCATCTTCAAGTTTAGTTTCAACTAATTAACACTTGAACACAAATAACGCAGTAATTTATTTTACAAAAGGCTGTAAAGTTTTTTTTAATATAAACCTAAAAGCGTGCGGTTGAAGATTCTAACTAATTTAATTAGGTAACTCATTGATTGCTAGTAGTGACATGTTAAAGATGGTTGACAGCGTACGTGTTGGTATGATGTTCAAACCAAGATAAGTAATTCCTACTAGCGTTCTTGGAGTCTTGTAGCACATTAGAGATGTTCAGATTTTTGTAGAGAGATTTATTGGAGATAAATATTGAACTGTTTGTAATTGATATATCTTCAGCTTTAGAATGTTAGTAGTAGTAGTATTTATTGTTAAACATGACGTTGTACAATATAAATTTTAAAACTAACTTAAACTAATTATTTACAATTTAAAGAAATACAATAAAATAGATTACAATAAAATACAGCGCATTGCAAAACATTACAATACAGTAAAACATACATCATACATATAAAACAAATTGTATAGTTCAAAAGTTAAAACTTAAGCTAATATAAAAATTATAAAAGATTTAAAAATTCATCTATACTATAAAATAATTTATTTTGTAAATAATGTTTGGCACTTGTTCTAAATTTACGGTAAGTTTTTTCAGACTTTATATTTACAGGTAAAGCATTAAACATTTTTTTTCCGTTGTAAATAAGGGAATTCTTGCAAAGAGTAGTGTGAGGGATGGGGAAATGAAAATTAAGGTCATTTGATCTAGTCACGTGAACACTTGAAGAACTACATTTAAAGTTTTTCTTTATGAGACAAACAGTTTCTAAGATAATTAAACAAGGCAACGTTAATATTTTATGCTCTTTAAAAAATGGTCTACAAGATATTAAATTACTTTTTATAGAACACAAGATTCTTAATGATCTTTTTTGTAAAATAAAAATTTGATTAATCTGTTCTTTTGACGAGCAACCCCAGAATGCAGCACCATATCGTAAGTACGCTTCTATAAGAGAAAAATACACTTGTTTAGCCACATCGTAACCTAATTGTTTAATGGTTCTTTTAATAGCGTAACAACCAGTTGATAATTTTGCAGTTACATAGCCTATTTGATCGCACCACCTTAGCTTATAATCTAATTTTAAACCAAGAAAGACAACCTGATTGGATTGAAGAATTTCATTATCTCCTATATTTAAAGGTGGCAAATCACTACTAAAAAATGAAATAAACTGTGATTTTTTGGCGTTGAAGCTTAGTAAGTTAGCTGTACACCAATTACTTACGGATAATATATCTTGTTCAATAGTAGTCGTTAAGCCAGCAATATTTTTACTAGACCGGATATTTTAATGATTAATAAGTCGTTGATGTACAGAAGAAACAAGATAGGAGCTATAATAGTTCCTTGTGGAACGTCCCTAGAAATGTTTAAATTGCTGGATGAAGAAGATTTTAATTTGACAAACTGGCTTCTATTTGAAAGGTAGTCTCCAAACCATAAAAGACAAGAGCCTCTACAACCATAATGTTCAAGTTTTTGTACCAGTATTTTGTGATCCACGCAATCAAATGCTTTTGCCAAATCATAAAACACTGCCACAGAAACATTGCCATTGTTATGTTCTTCATAAACGTGATTAAGAAAGTTAAGTTAGAAACTTACTATCCCATAGTTAAGAACAGTTGGCTCATACAGGTTTTAAAATTTATTTCAAGGTACTTTGGATTGGTAGATTGAAATAATTGTTTGCCGGAGAGTGACGGTGACATGCTGAAATTTACTTTGATTGGCCCTAATTTTCAAGGTTTTAAGCTATTTTTGGATGTTTTTAAAAAAAATCTGAAGTTTCTCAGAGACAAAACTTGGAATTTTAATAACTGTTAGAATGACAATAGTAACTCTTAAAGGTTTTCTGTAAAAAGTAGATATAGCACCGGTCCAAGAATACCTTTCTGTGGTACCGCTGATTTGATGAGGTGTAAGTTAATTACTTTATCTTGATGTTTAACCATAAAAATGTTTTGGTTAGGTATCATTATAATACATGAAATGTGTAATGGGCAATTGCGTTTTCAATTTGCTTAAAAATCTCCGGTGTCAGACTTTTATCAAAGGCTTGGTTGTTGTCCAGAAAAGCAGCCAAACAAAACAATATTTCTTTTCTTTTAAGTGTTGTTAATTTGCTTTATTACTCTGTAAACCTGCTCTGTAGTTGTGTGTTAGTTTAAAAAACCAAATTTGTGATTTGGAATTAGATGAAATGCTTTTAATTTCAGTCTTTTCAGAAACATATTTTCAAAGATACATTTTAAATAAACTTATTAAGCAACAGAAAAATGTTTCTAGCACGGGTTAATGGAATAATTTGTGGCACTTTTCATTGAGATTGAAAATGTTCAGATCTAAGTAGTATAGCATTGAAAATATGTGTGAGTGCTTTTTGCACATTTTTTGGAAACTAATTCTAATTGTTGTAACTTTTTTCATAGAAATATGGAGATCATAGCCATGTTTTAATCACGTGTTTGACTTACATGGTAAGATGGCGTTAATAAACAATGTCATTGATAAAGGTATTCCAAAACTAATAACTGCTTTTTGTTTGCTTGTAAAGGGTCCGCCAAATAACTTATTTTTTTTTAATGCTATAAAAAAACTACTGAATATATTCTCAAATTTTTTTTTTTATTTGAAAGTACAATATTCCGGTTAATAATGGAAAATAATTTTATTCAAATGGCTGCCTCGGCTGGCCATGCAGTAGCCTACACGATCGGTCCAATTTTTAAACACATTATCGATTGTGTGCAGCTGTATTTCACCAATGGCTTCACGAATATTTTCCTTTAAAGCGTCAATTGTCTCTGGATTGTCGGCGTAACACTTATCTTTGAGGGCACCCCACAAATAATAGTCCAACGGTGTCAAATCGCAGCTCCGAGGTGGCCAAACGACATTAGCTCTGCGGCTGATAATGCAATCTTTACAAACAGGGCGCAACACATCGAGTGTAGCTTCGGCTGTGTGGCACGTAGCACAGTCCTGTTGAAACCAAATGTTGCCAATATCCTCTTCTTCAATTTTTGTGAACAAAAATTTGTTCAACATGGCCCGATTACGATCGCCATTGACTGTAACGGCCACTCCTTGCTCATGTTCAAAGAAAAATGGCCCAATTATGCTTCTGGACCAAAATCCGCACCAAACAGTGACTCGTTTTGGGTGTACCGGCATTTCAATGTATGCGTGCGGGTTTTCTGTGCTCCAAATGCGACAATTTTGTTTGTTTACATACCCACCAAGATCAAAATGAGCTTCAACCGAAAAGATGATTTTTTTGGCAAAATCGGCATCTTCTGTAAGTCGATCGCAGGCCCACTAGGCGAAGCGAAAACGCATTGGATGGTCAGTTGGCTTCAACTCCTGAACCAATTGGACTTTGTATGGCGTCATACCAAAGTCTTTATGCAAAATTCGTCTCAATGATGTCTCCGAAATGTTCAATTGTTGAGAACGACGGTGAATTGATGTTGATGGCGCTTCACGCACACTTTCTGCCACAGCATCAATATTCTCGGGTGTACGCACTATTTTTGGCTTTTCACGCTTTGGTTTATCGATGAGCTAGTTTCTATCACTTATTTTACAACATAACGAACATACGGAGCTGACGGTGCTTCTTTTCTTCCAAAATCCGTACGCAATTTTCGCACACATTCTGCAACATTACCATAATTTTCAAAGTAATGTCGCAATATTTCCCAGCGTTGTTCAAGCGTATACACAACCATATTCGTTCAGCGGAAGGATAAAACTAATTATCTGTCAAATCTGATATGAGCTAAGTGTTACCATTTACGAAATAAGCACTAGTTAAAAAATAAAACTTTAGATGGCGGACCCTTTAGTAGTGGTAGTTTTTTTAGAAAATTTTTGATTTTTTAGATTTTTCTCTAAGAGTAGGTTTTTAGCGGGTTATTGTATTTAGTTTTGTTTTGTGGATTTCTAGTAGACTTCCATATTCTTCTATTTATTAGTAGTGCTTTTTTAGTTACTTTTAAATCATTATGTAGCTTGTTTGTAGTGTTTGTAGGTTCCAAAACTGCTTAATGCTTAAATGTTGTTTTTAGCAAGACATTTGGGTGTATTTCTTTTTCTAATATGTTTTAAAACTGGTTCCTGTTATTTTATTGGTTAAAAAATATGGTTTTTGTTTATGGTGTATGTGTGAGCTTAAGTAGATTAGAACAGGAAATAGTCTGAAAAGATATTAATTTTTATTTACTTGCAGATAATTTAAGGGATCACTTTTGTATACAAAAAAATGGAAGACATTTGTTTTTTATGTCACATGGCCAGTGTGTAGTTGCTTTGGGCTGGCCAAGTTCTAGGTCTCAGCGCTGGATATTATGTTTGCTGCACTTTCTTGTAGACTCTGATTATGAATGCAGTAATTTTTGGTACGTCCCAGTTGAAGGCAGTTAGCACATTGAGGCATGACTTTTGTTTTGTTAACTGATTTTAATATGTATTTGTAGTGTTAAAGGTATTGCAATTCATAGATGATTAACTTGAGGTTACTTTGTGGTTTGAATGATAGAAAGAACGTTTTTTAACATTACATAAAAACTGCGTTCTTGGTTTAAATAAATGGTGTAGTATTGCACATCATGATATTTTGGTTCTTGAACAGCTGCTTGATATTTTAGCACATCTGTTGTCGACAATTTGGTTATTATTTATTTTAAGATTAAATTTTTGTTTATTATCCTGATTGTTGTTTAGCATATCAGTAAATTATTTAATGTTTGCTACTGCTGGGATGTATATCGGTGGAGATTTTAAGTAATTAAGTAGTTCTTTTGGTGGTGTACTCTTGTTTTTGAGTTTATTACATGTTTGTAATAATCTATTAACAGCCGTTGTTTAACATTCCATGGTTTGGTTTCTAAAAAGTTTTTACGTTTAAACGTATATTAATTAATAAATAATAACAAAATAAATGAAATAGATTAAAATAAAATAAATATCAGTTTAACTGAGGCAGGGATTCCATTTATGAACCGGTAACAAACAGTACAATGTAGTATTTAGTATTAGTGATTAATTGTTTTGCAACATATTTTTTAATAATGAGAGTTAAAATACCACAGCAGTAAGTCACCACTTAAAAATTGCTATAATGTAGTAACAATTAATCACCGGTAGCATACTACAGTTGTTGTAATGTACACCACATAAAAAATTAAAATCAAAACAACTTCAAATAACTGTTCGTACCTACATTCGATAATTTTTAAAAATAACTATTTATTGTAGACTGTGTTACGGTTTCAATATTTTTATAATCTTATACACACAAAAATCAACTAAACTAAACCACCTCCTGAATACAACAAATAAATGCCTATTAATAATAGAAATTTACAAAATACGATATATTGATAGTGGCAACATTGGCAGAGGCGTATTCGACATTTTCACATATATATTTTATACAACTGGAGCCTAAAACGATGCTTTGGCATTTGGAGTTCTATTGCTATTATTAATATACCATTTTTTTTGTATATAATTAATGTTATATTTCTTTACCCCTCTTTGGGCGTCCTAATAAAGAATATTTTAAATAACTAAATGCAAAAAAATACACAGTTAAAACTATTAGATTTAGGGTGGAGGCTAGGTCGCCTTATGTGTGTACGGAGGCGAGTAAGATAGCTATGCATATATATATATATATATATATATGAGTTCATATTTGTGTGACGGTTCTCTCACACAATTATTTCATACCTACCTGTTCTTACTGTGTTTCAGGCAGCAAGTATCACAGCTCAAGTAAGCTCAAGTACCTTCTAGAAACAAACAAACAAGTTGATTGATTATGCTGATAATTCTTATATTCTACAAAATTTCTATGTTTTATGTATTCTTAATTTTTTTTATTTATTATTTAATATTGATTTTTTTTTCTTTTACCAAGTTGTAAAGTTTGTCTTTGTAATGATCCAAAAGTATAGGTAAAACATTGTCGAATATTGATTTACAAATATCTAACAAATGATTTAAAAAGTACGCTTCTTTTTTTTGCTAGCTTTTTTTTTTGTTTTTTGTTTTTGTTTTTGTTTTAAAAAAACGCAACCTTTAAAGCCCTATAACTCTGTAACTGCTAAGAATACAGGAAAAATGTATATGATTATTTATATTGTTAATTTTATCATTATGCATTTTTTCAGAGGTGAAATGTTACTTTGACTGGACTATCGAGTGGTTTTACTATGCATTTGACAGTTTTTAATTTTTTAATTTTTCCAACTTCTATCGGATAATACGGGTTTTTGGACGGTTTTATTACACCATTCACAATTGCTTTCATTTTGGAAAAGCAGGACTTTTATGTCTAAGTTTTTTGTCTTGGTCAGCTTTAGTTTTTTGACTTACATTTACAATCTTGCGACCAAGTATCCTGTTGTCCACACTTCAAACAGAATTTGTTTTTGCATTTTGGCATGCATAAAGGTTGTGTCCTGCCGCATCTTTAGCAGCAGGTGTCTCAAGTGTAGGTTGAATGTAGATTTAATGTGACAAAGTTTTGGAATTGGTGGTTTGACTTCTTTATTTCTGGTAGACTAGGTTAACCTTAAGTAAGCAAAAAGGACCAATGACATAAGGTAGACTTGCTTTACTTCTGAGGATTTCTTAATAATCATGGATTTTGAAAAAAAAAATGGTGGGTGATGTACGTGTGACATTTTGTTTGCAAGTTATTGTACACTCAAACTAGCATTTGTTCAAGACAAAACTGTTGTGACATCTCATCAGAGTTTAAAAGTCAACGATGTGTGTATTATCGCCTTTGGCCTGATTCTGTTTGGAATTTCAGATCACTTTTTATTTATTTTGGCGTGTTTGGGCGAGCATGAAAAATAAATAAAACTCGTCTAGAAATTCCGGTGGAACTCCTCCAGTTATAACGGTTATTCTGGTACCAAGTTAAGGATTTTGCTGTTTTGTTTTTATTTGAAAAAATTGTTTTCTCCCTTAGTAAAAGTATTAAAAATAAGTACTTATTTAATCGACTCGCAAGGAGACTACTAATAAGCTAATCTAATAAGTAATAAAGCCGATATATTTTTGGGTACACTATACCAATTTTTATTTACTGTTCCAGTTTGTTTTTTCAATTGAAAAAGGTTAGTTTTTGTTCTAATTTTTATTATTTTATGTGCTTTTATTAGAAATAGAATTGTTATGTCATTTGTGCCACCAATTGTGTAAAAAAATTTACCATTGAGTTGTTGAATTAGACTGTTTACTACTACATTATACAGTAGTAGTGATACCACCCTAACCCGAAGTTAGTTTTTGGTAACTTTTCAGTTACAGTCTTTACCTCTAGCATGTGCTTTATCCATTTACTAATTGTAGTGTCAATGTGCTGTGTTGAGAGCCATTTTTATTTTGAGGTGGTTTTTTCAATGTTGTTTTTGCCTCACTATAGAAATTCCGGGAAAATCCCATCTAGTCCTGATGCCTCAAATAGTGAGAAGTTTTTGATTGCTCAGGCTGCGCGCGTTTTTTCTAAAAGGTGATGTGCTGCATCCTAATAGTCTTTTGTTAGAAGTTGTATTGCAGCATCAGACCAACTTGTGTAAGATTGGTATAACCTAGGAAATGGTTTATTAAAAGTATTTCTGTTGCTTCTGATACGTTGGTTGTATTAGGTGCCGTCCGAGCGTTTTATGCAATTGAGTTTTAGTTAAAAAAATTTTGATAAAAAAATTTTCAGCTTTAAAGTAATGAAGGTTTTTTTTTCAAAAACCTCTTCATGTATTCTTTTGTCGTTTACAAATAAGACATCCAGTCTAATTGACAATTAAATATTTTGCTCCGTTAAAGAATTGTTTTGCAGTCTCTTTGAGTTGTCTGAGCGTCACACAACTAAAGTATGGTATTGTCAGAACCAAAAACCGACGTTAGTAGGCAAGAGTTGTTGTATGCTTGTATTCAAGAATTAATTACCTATGTATTTTTAAGTTTACCTAAAACCTGTATGAGCATATAAACTCTGCTAAAAGTTGTCTTAAGAGGCAGCTATGTCAATTAGCTTCGGTTTTTTGGTATTACCTGTGTTTAATTTTGTGTGTATACTCTAATTTTAATTTGATCTATCTATAATCTGGCATTGGGGTCGACGTTAATACATGCCAGTTCTCGATTTAGATTGAAATGCTTATACTTACCAGTCTTTTACTGTCTGGTTACAAGATATAACAATTTTAGGTTAGTACTAATAATAAAATTGTATAAAAGCTTACCCTTTGCTTCCCTATATTATTTAGTGGAAGTTTGCACCACATTTGATCAGGAGATTTATATTGCCACTCATACAATGCGACACTAACTTCTCTATACTGTTGTTGGAGGTAATTTATTGTAAGCCAAATATGCGGATGCTATAATGGTGTTTGCTTTTAGTTCTATGGTTGATGGAAAACTTGCGTATAATAAATGCGGTTATATGCTTAGGTGTGCAAACGCACGTTCCTAACCTACTATTAGTGAGGTTTGCAAAGGTTTTTCATTGAGTTTGCCAAATCCACAAAGTTTGAATTTTACTAACCATGGTTTATAAATTATAGGTATTGTGTTCTGCATCACTTCTTAGTTTGCAACATAATGTTGCCGGGCTGATTGACAGTGATACAGGTTGCAATAAATTACATCAATGCGACTCGTTATTTGGCTTCTTTTGTGGTGTTTTAAAAAGGTGGGTTTCCTTTTTAGCATTGACCGGATAGTTTCTTACTTGGCTTTGTCCGGGTGGGTTGAGTTTGCTTTCTACCTCTATGTGTTATTTCTGCTGTGTTGCTTTTTTGCTAATGGTAATTTAGATGGGTTGTTTCAGAAATATGTTGGTCATTCGGCTGTCCTCATTTATTTTTAAGCATCTTTCTTTCCTATCCGGACGAGAAGCCAACTTTTTGAATTTTTTGTAGTATAAAAGACGTTCTAGTTTTTGGTTTTGCCTATCTAGGTAACACAAGGCCAGCTCAATGGCATCTGGAAGTCTTGGAAGCCAGAGTGTGGCTTTTGTCTGTGCAGGATAATGATCTATATGTCCGACGTTTAACTATGCTTCCGCCCACATTAGCTTTAGACTGGAGATGGTATTTTGTAGATAGCTTGGGATGCGTCATTATTACAGATAGTTTTAATAATCTCTCATGTATGTCACCATACTCTAAAAGTGATAGGTGTTTTCTTAAATGGCAACAGTTTTATCCAGCTCTTGAGTTAAGTTATCTTTAATAACGCTTTATGTGCTTTGGTGGTTGGTTAGATAGGTTAGTGACAGCTTATTAAAGGTATTATGATTTGGCTTTATTGTAGCTTATTTCTACTTTTTTAAGCTTAACTTCTTTGTTTTAGATTGTCTAGGTGAGGTGAATAAGCAAAATTTTTTTTATAAAAATGATTTAAAAGTTATGAATATATTAAAAATTATATGCTAATCAAAACTTTACTATGTAGTGTTAAAGATTAATAATTATTAAAAAAATACAAAAACGCAAAAGTTTTACAAGGCTTTACTGCATAGTTAATTATATTTATTACAAGCCAAAACTTGCTTACTTTTATTGCTCAAAGTTTTTTATCATTAAATATTTTCAAGAATTTATAAGCTACCCAGTGTAATAAACGATTAATATTGATCAATTCTCAGATTTGTATGCTTTGCATTATTATAGTAGTTATGCAATTAACAATTACAGCATTTAATATTTTAGAATAAATAGTCACGTCAATCGTGTTTAGAAAATAAACAAATTGATTTTCCGACTAATTTCATTAAAAACCGCAGTTTCTTATTTTTTAAGTAAACAGTGAGTACATATATGTTCTTACATCAGTCACTATTTACGTTAGAAAAATGATATTCTAATTGAAGAAAACTAGTTATTAATGTTTAAGTCATGGAGAATAATGTGTGGAATACATTAACAATTTATTATCTCTTATTATGGGTAAGTTTAAATTATTAATTAAATTTATTAAAAAAAAAAACTAATATATTTTTGTTAGATATATACCAGAAAAATAAACAAAATTGTTCCGAAACAACCAATTTGTTATACAATAGCAGCAATCCTAGCAACAATATCAATAATTGTGAGTCTATTTGGAAAACTAATTTTTACACAATATAAATATTTAGTTGAAGCAATATTAAAACATCGTTTAAATAATAACTTTCATGGAATAATAAGTGGTAATAATTTAACAGCAATGTTAACAGACGAGACGTGTACTATCAATGATTTATATTATATTAAATCTACAAAACCGAGTAATATTTTTGTAAAGGACATAATAAATCATTTAAAGCTCAAATTGAAAGAAGTTGGTTATAACAAATTATTGACTTCTAGAAATAGTTTTATGGGTTATTTATATAATCGGCGATGTTATTTAAAGATGGATGAAATAATTAAAGTAGTTAAAACAGATGAAGAAGCATTAAGCCAGGAGAAATTGTTGGAAATTTTAGAAATTTGCACTAACTCTTTAATGCCAGATGGTAACAAATTTAATTTTGATGTCTTTATTATTGCTACCCCAATTGATGGTAAATTCGTGGTATTATTAAGAATGCATCATAGTTTAGTGGATGGAGTTACTATGTATAATTTATCAACAAATTTATTATGCAAAAAATCAAATGAGAAAAACAAATACGCAAAAAATTTAAATAAAATGAAATGTATATATCAAGCTAAACCTAAACAATTTAAGCAACCTGTAACAAAACGAATGTATAATACATTTTACACCTTTAAGCAACAATCAGATACTAAATTATTTTTATATACGGATCCAACCGATAAATATTTTAAAACTATAAAGTTAATTATGCGTAAACATAAAGTCAGTTTTCAAGATGTTGTTGTAAGTGCTATGTCATACAGTATTAACAAATCATTTTTAACATCAATTGAAGATAATATTATAACATGTAGTCCTAGACAATTAAATAAATCTAGAATGGTAAAATATTATCAAAACCAGGAGTGGTGTGAATATGGAAATGATTTTACGTTTTGTTTCTATTCTATACCGTATAAAAGAAAATTAAGTAATATTAATAGATTAGAATTGGTCAATGCAGAACTGAAAAATATACATAATTCATCTGATTTTTCGGTAAGTAATTAATTAGTAATAATTATGTATTTTTTTGTTAATAATTTTTTTTTTATTTTAACAGTATGTGTATGTGATTGCAAAATTTACCGAGGCCTTTCCATACAGTTTGCTGAAAATGTTATTTAGAAATACTGGAATTCCTGCTATTTTAACTAACTTCCCAGGTGGACCTAAATTGGAGTTTTTTAATGGGGACAGTATTGAACATAAACTGTTTTATTGTCCAAAATGCAAAAGTTCAGGTATAATTTATTTATGTATTAACTGTGTATTTTAAATCGTTCTGCGCAAGAAGAAGTTTAGCTGCAGAGGCGTAACTAGCAAGTACAGCACCTATGCGGGCCTATTCTGTAAAATTTTAACATCGATGTTAGTTAAAATTGCTGTTAAAATTAATTGTTAGCCAAACTAGGTAATATTTAAGAAATTTTACAACTGATTAATATTTTACAGAACTGCTCCAATAGTCAGTTAATAAAAATGCCCTAGTGTTTGTACAACGCACAAATTGCCAAGTAATAATGACGGTTGAAATCAGATGATAAATTTTTAAATAATGTTACAAACAATATTTTGTCTTTTTTGCATGGAAAGAAGAAAATCTTCCAAAAGACACTTCTTTTTCCTTATATGCTTTTTCATTACTGAACAACTTTACGATATTTTATTCCTATCGGCGGACATGTGAAACAGTTGTCCACACGCCCATTCTTGTCTAGATTTGGATATTGCGTAACCATAATATGGTTCTTCTGCCATGATCTTTGCCCCTCAATCCGTCCTTTTATTATCAGGTGGAAGATGCTGTATTTTTGTTTGCGCAATATGTGAACAAAGTGTGCGTTTTTTTTCTTTTATTAACGAGTAAAAACTTGATTTTTTTGTTTATTTTTTGAAAAACAGTTTTGTTATAATGTTTCTTTGTCTAAGGTATTTTTAGTATTCTTCAGTAAATCCACATTTTGAAAGCATCTATCTTGATTATAATGTTTGATTTTAAAGTCCATGTTTTATCACGTTACAATAATACTGACCAAATAAAGCATTTGACAGTGCGGCATCTTATCTTTAGGTTTTATTTGCCGTCCTAAAGTAAGTTTTTCTACTTCATAAATGTGCTTCTTTGTTTGATTTTGTTTTTTATTTCTAGCTCCGGGTCATACTTTTTGTTAAGGCTTGTTCCTAGTTACTTATAACTTGCTCAATCTTTATGTTGTTTAATGTTATGTCCATTGTACCAAGTTGTTGTGTAATTCTGCTGACTTTTATTACTTTAGGTTTTGTTATGTTTATGGTTAGCCATCGGCCATTTATCTTTATGCGTTAAATATCATGGAAAATAGATTACAACCTTGATGGACAACTTTATTTTCAGCTCTTTTGTTTCCTCTCCTTTAAGTGATGAAGCAAATATCTTTTATATCAAACTTTAAGTTTTTTTGATCTGCAATTAGCTCGTTGTGTCTTACCTTGTCAAAAACTTGTTGGTAGTTTATAAATGATATGGAGTGCAAAGAGCGCTTCAATCATGATTAAAAGCAAGTAGTTTGAAATAGAGTGCCCACCCGCTTGAGTGTTTGTCATTAAATGTTTCTTCTTTTTGTAAACGTCAGTAGTTTCTATGTAAGAGAAGAAAATGATCATTTTAAATATCTTGATAACAAACACTTGGCTGGTTGGTTGAGGCATTTGAGAACATAAATAGTTTAAATTGGAATATCTCACCTATTATTAGATAGTCACCTACTCGTCTAAGTATTTGTCGTCAAGAGATTGGATGTTTGTTTTCTTTGTAAACGTCAACAGAGACTATGCTTAAGATAACAAACACTTGGGTGGGTGGCTACGACACTCCTTAACATGATTTTACATTGCCCCAGTAAGTCTACGACTTGTTTGAACAACAGCTTATTAGATGACTTCCAAATTATTCCGGTGGATAAAGAGAATCATGTCAAAAATCAAACCCCGAATTTCTTGCATAATATGCAAACGCTCTATCATTGAGCTATCACCACTTACTGTTAAGTTGATAACTTCATTTTGCACTGCGTTTTTGAACGTAGGCAAGTTGCTTTGGTTTATAATTATAATATTAGTTTTTAAAATACATTCTAATAGTTTCACATATTTTAGGTTGATGTCGGTGTTCCATTATACATTGTAGTATGCATTTGCATTGCACCTAAGGATTAACGGTGTTTTGAATTCTTAATAATCAGTTTTTGAATTTCTTTTGGTGATAGAGGACTTTGCTGATTGTATGAAAAATATTCTGATCTAAGAATAATTTTTCTCTGAATTTCTTTCCTTATTATAGTCATCTTAGCCGTCATTTAGTCTTTGAAACAAAAGTTCCATAATGCCATTAGGATTAGTTTAGGTTTTGCTAGAATAAATATACAAGGACTGCTTGAGGGTTTGGCTGATACGAGTATAAGCCATTTACCCAGAATGCTTAGCATTTGTATCTTTTGCTTGTTAATATAGGTTTCCTGAGCAAAAGCAACGTTAATGTTATGTTTCATAGGGCAAAATTTTTCTTATTGTTGTTTGCAATTCTTTCTTTTTTTTGTTTTTTGATGTAACATTTTTTTTTTCCAAATTGTTTCTATCTTTCTTAAGATAGGATAGTGTTTGAAAAAATATTTTGTAAAAACCGAGGTACAATCTACTAAAACCTAAGTTTTAATTATTTTTTTTGTCCATGAGTAGGATGTGTGGGTCTCTTTAGAATCTGGTTTTGATTTTATTACTTGCTAAGTTGTTTTGCACATATAGCCTGTTTAACAGGGTAGCAGGTTCTATTTGTGGTTTCAGTAGGTATATCAAAATTCATCTCTAGCGTGTTTAACAGGGTAGCAGGTTCTATTTGTAGTTCCAGTAGGTATATCACATTTTTTTTTAAATTTGGAAGTTTTTTCAAATCAATTATCTAAAGTTAGACATAGATCTCTAGAAAGCCTTTCTCTGTGGATGTGTTTAGAAGCTATTTGGTTGACTAGTAGGCACATATTTTTTTATAAATTTACATTTGTGGGTAGGTTCCAATAAACGGGCATGCTCCTTTTTAATTTTATCAACTTTACCAAAATTAGAAGATTTGATTAAATCTGTCTCTTTGGCATTGAGTAAACAATCAGGGCGTATATGCAATCTTTAAAGGTTTTACTTGCAATCTCCTTATTTTCTTTGCTTCTACTTGTTTGTGTGATACCGGTGTGCTATTGTTAAATTGGTTTTTGCGCCATTGTTGTGCTTAAAGGTGATGTTGAGTGTTGCTGCGGAGAGTTACTTAGTCTTGCTTCAGAAATTTACCTTGTAGCTAATGTACTCTGGGCTGTCTTTTTTAGCTATCTTTTGGTTGCTTTTAAGAACTTAAATTTCTTGGTTGTTTTTGGTTAAAGTAGGGTTTTGCACTGTTGGTACTCACCTAAGGCAATTTGTTTTTATTTTCCGATGATGTAATTTTTTTTCATTTTATGTTTATTGACAGGAACTACTGTTAGAATTAGATAACAAATATTTTAGTTTCTTGACTCAAGTTACAGAACTATAAACGAGTACTAGTTATTCCAAAGTAATTGTTTGACGATTGGTTTTTTTGAACCTCTGTGTTATCCACCGAGTGTTTAATAAAGTGACTTTATTGATTTGCACTGATCAAGAGTTTGTCCGATTTATTTTCATGAATCCATACCGTCGTTGCAGTAAACTCGAGTTGGTTGCTGATGATGGCAACTGCAATTGTGTCTATAATTCTTTTACTAACCATGTGTGTTGAATTTTTACGGTGTCCAGCTTAAGTTCTAGTTTTTTTTGTATTTGTTTTCTAACGGAAGGAGAATAGTTGCGCTATTATAAGAGTTTGCAGCATCCAAATCAGCAAGAAAACGCCTGAATATAACTGAATAAAATGTTCACACATTATAGAAAAAAGTCTAATCTGTGTCCTCAAATTTGTAGAAATTTGATGCAATAAGTTGTTTCTTTGCAATCATTAAAAAAAAATGACGTTTTTAATTAGTTCTTTAATTATTTTTTACTTGTTAAATATAACTTCAAATCTTTAACCAAAAATATGAAGACATAGAATATTGTATGTAGTTCAACATATAAAAAGAGTAATGACTAAAATCTTATCGTTTGGATATTGAGTTGGTTGTCGTTTTGTCCTATAAGAACCAATTTTAATTTAAAAATTCTCATCTTACCTACAATATAGTATATAATTCTAACATCTAGTTTTTGTGCTTTCTTGCACATAATTTTTTGTGTAGTACTTTTATTTAAAAAGCAAACATATAATTAATAACACTGGCTATAGGTTAGTTACGCATCTGTTGAGCTCAAAAACGATGCACATATTATAATCAATTTATATGTTACTTATAATAAACCATTTTCAAGTAAAATTAACTATACATTGATGTATGAAATGATTGCTAAATTGTAGTTTAATTAATTTGTTTCAATGTTTTAGGAATAATAGTCGCATTGAACACTTATGATGATAGATTGCAATTAGGAATTACAATAGAACAAAGCTATGGTAACAAAATGAAACATTTTGTAGACTATTTTCTGAATTATTTAGATGAAATGTCATACTATGAATAATATTAGTGTCAATTGTTTAAAATAAAGTATTTTCATCATCATATCTGAAAATTTTATTACTGTCAATTATATTCAAGTTTTGTTTGTTTTTTTTTTCAATGGAAGCGCTGTAGATACTGACAAAGCCTAGTATCTGGTCTACTAACATTCTTATATTAAATGTAATTATAGTTAAATAGAGACTAATCATATATTAGATTTATGCTAGTATGACACTATCTATAATAATTATATATATAATTATAGATGCAACTTTAAAAATCTGTAAAATGCAAAAATCATCAATTTTATTGTAGAAATTTAATTTTTTTTTTTTTTAATTTATAATTGACGCAAAATTTGTACGCATTAAAAGTTTTATGATGTAAAGATTGCTTTATATAGGGCTTGAACAGGCTGAAACTTTTTGGCCTCCAGATCCAGTCTATGGAGAACGTTATTAAAAGGCTGCTGCTATCCTTTGTAATAACCGCCCACATTTATTTCAACCTACCTTTTACTTTTGCATTATCAGTTAGTAACTAAGACATGTTAAGAAACAAAAGAAGAAAAAGAAGAAAAAGTGGTAAGATAAAGGTAAAACCGTTCTTTTCCATCATGTGCCCGCTGAGAAAGAACATCATCAAAATCGCAAATACAAACTCTCCTGCACCAGAAAAAGCAAATCACAAAATACAAATTTCAATGCCAAGCAGAAATCAGACATTAATGCTGGTTGATTCATTATGGTTAATCAAAAAATTTAAAATAAGTTTTGTCTCCTTCTTACTAATAATGCTAGTTGTTATTTCTGCCGGACCATTATTCTAAGCATAAAAGTCTTCTGCTCTTACTAATAACACCGCCCCCGCTCTAAACAGCCAAAAGGATTTTACTAAAATGGACTTTCAGGTGATACAAAATTTAGCGCCGGCGATAGTTATCTGCATACCGCCCGACCGCTTCTTCTACATACCACCCGCTAGAATTTGTAATCAGAATCCCCAAATATCTAACAGAGGAAGACGTAGGTCAAAAATTAAATTTTCTCAATTTTTTTCCGTAATATCTACCGTATGGGGAACCACCAATGATTTTAGTGCAACTTCTTAAAGGAGCCAAAAACACAAAAATTAACAATCTAATAATTCGTTTAAGACTAATAGTTGCCGTTAAACTTACAAAACAAAATAACATTGCTCTGGCTCTTTGCTTAAGCCTAAATTTTGCTAATTTCTTAAGACGCAAAGGATATCTTAAATAGAGAAAAACAAACGCAACAAAGTCTGCGCCTAAGCCTAAACTAACCTTGGTCCCGTCTTTTTTTAAGTACTTAAACACCAAACTAAGCGTAAAACTAGACGCTCTTTATTAACAATTTGATGTTTAAAAACAAATTAAGTCTGCCGTTCTAAAACTCAAAACCAATAGAGTTATACTACAAACTTAAGCAAACGCTAATAACCCTAATTATGTATTTAGGAACCCCGGTTGTAAACCAAATCATAGAACACTTATATTTCCAAAAATATTTTAGGTTTACTCCAAAATAGTTTTTTTTTACACTCTCACACTTAAAACAAATGCAATTGTTGTAAATGTGCTTAAACTAGGCACACTCAGGATTTCATACGCTTTTAGCAGTTTTTCTAAACTTTATTAAACTTGTTTTTATATTTAATTTTTTTTTAAATTAATAAGTAACGTTTGTCAAACAAAAAAATTTCCAAGTGTTGTTGTTACTCAAACTTATTCACTAAAATTTTGCTGACCACTAAAAGAACTTTTTTGACATAGCAATACTAAAAGCCGTCAACTTTTAAGGTAAAATTTAAAACCATTAATGAATGACAACCTAGTATTACTGAAATTCTACGTAGTACCTGAAAGAGAGCATTGGTAGCCTACCTTTAGTAAAAACAGTTACAGACAGAAAAAACATCTCAAACCTGACTATTTTTACTCACAAATCTACGGAAGTTTATAAAACTTATCAGGCTTGAGCTATTAACCTTTTATAATTATCTTGCGCAAAAAAAATATTGACCGCAAAAGAATAACCGCCAAACACTAATAACAAAAGTGTTGCAACTCAGAGATTGCCAAATCTTAAACTTGCTACACAATAGAGTAAAACGGCCATAAGGTTGTACAAAAATCTTTGTTAAGAAACATTGGAATTGACCGCAGATAATGAAAATTTAATGTGAAAGATTTTCAAAACGTTACAGATAAATTTCCATTCTACTCAATCATGGCAAGAATGGTTTGTAGAACTCAATAAAAAAAATATTTTTGCTAACACCCTTTAACTCCAATGCTTCCTCTCTATGACTGACACTAATCTGGAACACGTCAAATGGATCCACTAAGTCAATGAACTCCTAGGTAGAGGATACAGACAATGATATCCCAGTCCTTCTCAATCAAAATAATTATTGCTATGTTAAAAACTCAATCTGCTTCTGGCTCCGATAGTGTTTCTAATAAAAGTTTTAAAGCACTTTTATACAAAACAATTGTAGTTCTTACCAATATTGCCAATGCAATTATTTGCACTAGGCACATTTAATTAACATTCCAACACCTGGCAAGTACCAAAAGTTTCTCCAAAACTACCGGCCAATTATTTTGTTTAGTGACAGTGCCGTAACTAGCTTCCTATGCGCTTGGTGCAAAAGCGTCTTTTGCGCCCTTCTCCCTCTATACACATAGGAGATTTAAGTAAACCGTTACGTTTTTCTTAATTTTTTTGTTATTTTTTCCTTTAACGTTTCCAAACTCTAAAGTTATGAAGTTAAGGTGGTTTCTGCGCTCCCCAAACCAAGCTGCGCCCGGTGCGGGGGCACCGACGGCACCACCATAGTTACGGCACTGTTTAGTGAACACACTGTAGTTAATAATCTTTTTTCTGCTCATCAGCATAGATTTTGATATGATTATTTAGTAGTTCACCTATTAAAACGAGCTATTGCCCAGATTGTTAAATACTAAGTAAGAGATTTTTGGCAGTCTTAAAACTGCATAGATTTAAATTTCTACTATGTTATAAAGCTGACAGTTTCATATTTAAACCAAGTATTTCTAGCAGTTAAGTTTTTAAACCACATTTTTACTTTTTAGCAGATTACAGTAGTATTTCCTTAAAGCTTTATTTGTTGCTTTTGTTATTTAATTTGTTTGCACGGGGTGTAAATGGTTACTATGCTGATAATACAGTTTTAATTTACAATTTTTGGTTGTTTACAATGGTCATTTTACTTCTGGTTAACCGACTAGCAAGTCAAAGGAAATCTAGAAAAAAGCAAATCTGTTTTTTTTTTCACGGTTACAATCCAGTTCTCATGATGACGTTTTGTTAAATGACGTTCCTATTCCGTGGTTTGATGTTGCTAGTTATCTTGGTATTTTTTTAAATAAATAATTTACGTACAAATTGCACGGTTAGTCTATTCAGACAAAATTGGTAGTTTTAATCTTTTTGCAAAACAGCAGCAAAACTTTGTTCCAGAGAAACAAAACCTGGAATAATCAGAATTCAAATTATTTATGCTTTTTCAGTCTGGTAAACTGCGGCCAGACTTGCTGAAGCAGACAAATAAACTTCCAATAAGTATGTGTTTACTTAAAAAACAACGTGGCTTAATTTACAATCTTTAGAATATCCTCACTAACCTTTTAATAAATATTTTTTTCCAAACGGAAAATATTAGGTTGATGCATAACTATCCACCGTTTTTGGGTTTTGCTCACAAATAGTTTGGTAAAATATGGACTTGGATGGTTTAAAAACTTATGTAGAATATATTTGAACAATTTTTCTACACTTTGGCAAGTTTTTTGAATTGACAAAAACAAATCGCAGACTGATTGGTGTTGAAGTTCTCAGTCATTGTTATGATATTTATCAAAATCTAAAAAAACGATTCCTTCCTGACTTGTCGTCTAAGCTGGTATTGCCATCATTAAAGTAAACAAACCACTCTTGTCATACCTTTATGCCAATCGTTCCTTTTGTCAAAAAGATTGTTAAGATTACAAAATGATTAAAAAACTATATTATGATAAATATCAATTAAACGCCAAATTCAAACAACATTACAACGCACAAAAATCGGAGGAGAATTATGCACCAACCTTATACTTTTTTCAAACTTTCAGGAATGTTTCATCAATAGTTTAGAGAATGAATCTGACAATCATTCTTTTCTCAAACTACAAAATAAGTTGGAATACTTAGCGGCAGTGTGAGTAGTGAAGAAGTATAGAATTTAACTAAAAACTGCATTCTTTGTTTTAAGAACTAAAGTTTTGGTTTGAATACTTCTGCATTTATATTGTGCGTATGCATTATCATCTGGAGAAAAATCAGCAATTTTGATTCTTGTAACTACTTTACAATTACGGCTTTTTAAACCAAAATTAGAGACGGGAACCTGTCCTGAATTGACGTTTTGCCCACGAGTAAAAGAGTCATCATCACTATGTTATCATTGTATTTTGATAAACCACAACCAAGGGCGTTTCCAGCCAACTAGTCTAGGGGGGTAATTAAAAAAAAAAGATAAATATATATTTTATTTTGTAAGTACTAAATTTACCGGTTGTGTTATTTGTTTGAAATATAGAGTATCGATAATTTTTAACAATAAAAATAAAATCTATAAGATTAATAAAATGTAATAAAAGTACGCAAGATTTTACCACGTAATATCTCTACTATTCTTTTGATGATTTGTTGTTTGTTTCGATTTTTTTTTGTAACATTGGATGCAACCAATAATAATTAGCTAGGATTAGGGTAAGGTTATCTGTATTAAATATGGCTAGGCAGAGTTCTCAGCAAAGTTCACAAAACACAGCAGAATTTGGAATTTGTTAGAAAATTAAAAGAAAATTTACATAAACAATTACATTGCAGTTTCACATCAAATTTATTTTGAACAAAAAAAGAATCGAGTCAACTAGCATATTTATACATTTATAGTTCCACCTAAATATACGGATTTTATTTTTTATTATTTTTAAAGAATATTGCCAAGTTTTACAATATTTTTTACACTTTTTATCTTAAATTTCGAATTATTTTCACTTGATAAAATCAACTATTGACGGCTCAAAAAGTGAAAAATTAATTATTATCATTGATTTTTTACAAAAGGCACTCCAATCAAATTAAATACATCAAATCGCAACTTTTCGACCAATAACACCAACAAAGTAAAATAAATTATTAAGCTAAACAAAATGTAATTTAACGTATTTTTATTCTTTTTATGTTTTTTCAACTTACCTATCCTAGATTAATCTTATTTTTTATACTATGAACATCATCAGGATCGTTTCTTTTCATCACCGATTGCCTATTTATTTTGAAAGTTAATATTGGATAATCTGATTACTATTGTTTGCATGTTTTATGAATTTTCTTTGCAACTTGTCTGAATAATTTAGTTTTCGTTGCACAATATTTCTATTAAACGCTTAGCACTCTTCTGTGATATATCACAAACCATTGTTGCTTCCATTACTATTCACTATTCTACTTTATATTAATAAAAAAGTAAAATTTATGAGAATAAATATAGTTTTAATTTTTTAATTAACAAGTTTTACGTAGTCCATGAAGCACGCAGTGTTTTGCATTTGCTTTTAGCATAAACTACATCAGGCTCAAAACTTACCTACAAGTACCAATTGCATAATTTGAAAAATCATGAAGGTTTTAAAAACTCAAAAACCAGCCATAGATTTTATTCTATTGTGGGTTGTATCTATATTTTAAATAAAATTATACTATATTAGATAATTTATGCAAATAATAATGGGAATTATATTTGGATAAAATAATCTAAATTGTTTAAAATATTAGACTTGATACTACCACATTGACTGATATGTTTTGATATGATATAATTTTGGTGATTTCATTAGCTTATATATTATTAAGTGGCATATCAATTGTTGTTAGCCTATTATTACACATTAACAATAAAGATTAATATTATTAATATCAAAATTTCATATTTACTTTGTCAGTGTTAGCAGTAGATCTCAAACATGAAACAAAAACGCATGTTATATATAGATTTACGCGACCCTTAAACAATTAGAGTTAAAAAGTAGATTCGAAATAGTTTAACACATGAAACACCTAAACTTGTACAAATTGTTTGCCATCTAGAACTATTCAAAAATCGACTACAATTATACAATTTTTTATCGTCATTATTTTCAAAATAATAATTGTTTTTTTTTTCTTACAAACGATATAAAATATGCAAAAACTTAACACCTATACAATAAAAAAGAGCATCGATATTTTTAGCACAGTAATCTTTTATACAAAGCCGGTAAACATAAAATATTTTTATGGAACGGGGTTCATGCATGAGCACCGTTCAAATGACTTCCCGAAAATGTGCCTCATTTCTTGATATAATTAGGCCATTAAAGTTATTTTTTTAATCCACATAAGCCTTATTTAAAAATCTATGATAAAAACTAGGCGAGGCACAACATTTCAGGGGCCTTTGATATTTGTCTAGATATGAATACATCTGGGATATGTGTATCAATTTTTAAAGAAACATTTAGTTTATTGTGTCAGGGTGTCTCACATAATGCAGAGTTAAATTGATTTGTTATTGTCTTTAATTAGCTAATTTATTTATTGTCTTTCGTTTCAATCAGCTATTTTATCACAATTATTGCAAAATATTCAATTTGTATAAATTCAACAATTAATTTCGCTAGATCAGTTGTTACATTATTTTATGGTAATAAAAATAATTTCTGGAATTAAATTTGTAAGTTATTGTACATTTATCAATGTTTACCGTAAAACAGAAATGGGTTTTTTAAATTTAAATATAATTTGGATGACTTTTTATATTTTTTTTGCAATATTTACTATAATCATAAGCAGAACTGTTTTCAAGGTAATTGTCCCAATTCTTCAGTTAACTGTTTAGTTAAATAAAGCTATAAATATTTATTTAAATTACTGACACCGAAAGGTAAAAAAGGCAATTGAATAAATAAATAAATAAAACTATTTTAGACAGTATATCTAGTTATATTATATGTTTTATAAAATACAACCTTTACGGTGCGGTTGAGGATTTTTTTAAATTTGTTATTATCATCATTTATTATGGATATTGTAAATATTATATATTTTTGTAACTTTGTTCAATCATATTTTTCATACTTTTTTTATCAATATCGACCACTAAAATTGTATAATAATTTACTAAAAACTGTTTCAATTTTTAGTGGTTCTGGATTTTGCAATTAGTGATTTTATTTAATTTGTTATATGTTGTAGAAACTTGTAAAAAGACCTTTAGTATTTCAGATGTTTGTTAAAAGTCTAAACTCAGAAGATTATAAAGAGTTTTAGAATAATAAGTTTTTGGAAACTGTCAATTACTCTAAAACTTTACAGAGAATTTATCAAAAAAAGTTTAGAAGAACTTTTTAAATCTATTTTTCAATGGAAATTCAACCTAAAATTTGATATAAATTGTTTGTTAACACTATCTTAGCAATTTTTGATTTTTAAAATAATCTTTAGAGTCTTCCATCGTTTCTTTGCTAGTTACAAACTTTTTGTATTATTTTCTATGAACTTAGTATACTTCCATATTCATATATACATATACATATATTAAGCTGCTTTTATTTTTTAATGGTCTTTAGAAGTCATCATTGAACTCAGTATTCGTTAACCCTTCTTAGAGTCTTAATGAATTTATTAATGTTTTTTAAATTTAATAAAAATTATCATTTTTATTAGACAGTTTTATTATCTATAATTGCCATTTATTGTTTTCTAAAATGTTTGTTTTAAGTCGTTATAAAATTATACTTTCCTTTTGTAATACTTTTTTACTGTTCTTACTGTAGTAGCTAGTTAAATTGTATGCAGTTTGTTTGTAATTTTTACTAGCATAGGCTTGAAAAGGTCAAGAGTCAAATCCAAAATTAATTGATAACATCACAAAACTGGCAAAGGTACTGTGAGGAAACTTCATTGAGTAATATCATTTTATTAGAGTCAAACTAATTAAGAATGCTTGTCTGGCTCATAAACAAAACCCGGATCAAAAATTAGGAACAAAGCAACTTCTCATAACAATATTTACTTAAACTGCAAAACCAAATCCCTTTCTTGCCAAGATGTGTTATTTAGAGGTTGGCTTGCGTGTATCTTGAATGTAGACTGCAGTTTGATTCCGCATAATATCTGCTAGTTAGTGGCTTTTTAAAAATTAGCAAAAATTCTATTATGTGAGTTATGCTATATTTTTCAAATTACCCTTTGGGAGTTCAAATTTGCCTTTGTTTGTTTATTTGTTTGTTTATTTGTTTCTTATTCAGAATTTTGTGTAACAATTTTTTTCAATTTTTTTTGTTATTTTTTTATGAAATGTTTTTTCGATGTTTACAAACGTTATAAGTTAATGTTTGCTGTTTTTCCAATCGTAGTTCCACTAAACAGTCTAAATAGGGTTGCATATTTTAACTGTTGTGCATAATGCAGATATTTTTTTGGAGTTTTATGACTAAGATGCTTCTCTGGTCCGGAGTAGATTAATAACCTCTTTATGGTTTGGAATCCACTCAAAACTGTAGATACACCCGTAATGTAAGTTGCCAGCATTACGGGCAGATAAATGGGTAATGTGCCAATAGTGGCGTAAAAAGTGGCATGGTGATGGTAATGATATTCTATTTAGTATTTTTCACTGGTTTTTCTATGTGTTTTAATTGCTCCAATTTTATTATGTCATGTGGCGCTATTCCGTTCCACAGTTTTCTTAATATTTTTTTTGTTAATTTCTTTTTTCTTCTTCTTGGCGTGCTTCATCCGCTTTGGATGTTAACAATCATCATTTTTAAGCCATAAAATTTGGCGTCTTCCCGGGCCTCTTCTTAACATCACCTTCCCTTCCAGAATCAGTTGGAGTATTCTGCATCTATCACTATGCCTCATTACGTGCCCGAGGTATTCCAATTTCCTAATCTTCACAACTTTCAATATTTCCTGTTCCTTGTTCATTTTCTGCAGAACTTGATTACTAATGTGTTTTTTCCATGAGATATTCAGGATACGACAATATGTCCATAGTTCGAAGGCCACAATTTTTTTCTCTGTATCTTTTGATTGGGTCCAGGATTCGATGCCATACATAAGTGTTGAAAAAACTAGCAGCGCAACATTTTGATCTTAATTTGCATGCTCAAGTTTTTCAACTGAATAAATGTTGTTCTCGCTTTTTCTATCCTGCATTTGATTTCTACTAAATGATCCTAGAGTTTATTCACGCATGTGCCTAGTTATGTGCTTGTCCACTTGGTCTATGGTTTTGTTGTTGAGAAGTATCGTCCGCTGTGATGGATTATTGTTACTGATAAGCATATATTTGGTCTTTTTGAGATTGAGATCGATTCCGTACTTCTTGCTGACTAATTTGATTTTATTGCTTATAGTACGATATTTGTCGCACTGCTTGGATTTAAGCCATTTTTTGGGTATCTTTCTGGTATCATATACTGCATTATATAGTTTAGTAAGCGTATTTATGGCATTTTTGTTAAAAAACTTGATTATTGCTGTCGGAATTTTATTTGGGCTTACCGCTTTGCCATTTTTTTATGTGTTTATTGCATTTCTAACCTAATCCTTTGTTATTTGATGTCCAGTGTAAGCGTTCTTCATACCATAATTCTCCGGACAAGCATCTTCGAAAAGCTTGTGAATATAGTTTTTCCACATCAATATTTTCTTTTTGGTGTCCGTAATTTCATTTCCACTTTCATAAACAAGTTTTCCCTGTACTCTTATCCTTCTAGTACCCGCGGCTTCCTTTATATTTTGATGCATATTGAAGTGATCATGTTTCTTTTGTAGTTTTTCTATTTCTAGACATTCAGTTCTTCTTTAGCATTCCTGATTTTTTTCCGTAGTTGTTTATTTTGTTCTTTGTATTTTTCTTGGTCTTTTCTTTTAAGCATTCTTTTATAATTTATTATTTATAAAATGTCACATGTCCATCCACTCTTTATGTATTTCGCGTCTCATTTTTGATACATGTTCTTTAATTATAGCACCAAGTACGTTTATGATCTTTTCACATTTCTGCTCTACGCTTAGATCTCCTGTGTTTATTGTTTGAAACTTTTGGTTATCGAGTTGGTAATAACTGTTCTAAAATTAACGTTTTATCTCACCTTTCTTAAGTCGTATATTGGGTTTGGTGATTGCTGTTTCTTTTTTATCTTTTTAAGCCTAGTCTTAAATTATGCCACAAGAGAGTTGTGATCAAAGTTTGCAACTGCTCTCGGATACGTTTTTGCAGATTTTATGCTGTTTTGAAATCTCTGGTTGATAGTTATATAGTCAATTTGGTTTCTGACTACTTTTTAAGTTGTATTTGCTAGTGATGTCCAAGTATATAAGTGCCTTTTGGGAGATTTATACAACGTATTTGTTATAACAAGTACTTTTTTACTACAGAATTGAACGAGTCCGTCCCCTCTATCATTCCATGACCCAAGTCCATAAGATCCGACTATATTGTATTCTTTTTTTGTCCAACCTTAGCATTAAAATGTCCCATTACTAGTGTAACCCATGGATGTGTAACCTCGTTTTTCTTGGTTGATTTTAGGACATGTTCTATCTGTTCATATGGTTTTTCTACCTGTGTGTCATCTTTGTCTGTAGTTGGAAAGTATACCTCTACGATGTTTATGTTAAATGGCTTTGCTTCCAGTTGAACCATTATGACTCTATATAAAATATTACATTTTTGACTGTGCTTTTGATATCTCGGGGTACTATGATGGCTACCCTATTTCGATGACGTTTGTCGTCGTTACCTGCAAAGTATATGCAATAGTCAAGTACTGTATTACATTACAAACCCATCCAACGCATCTCACATATGCACATAATTTATATCTTCATCCTATCAATTTTTTGCACAATGTGAATCTTTCCATCTTCATATGCACTCCGCACATTCCACGTGCCTACTCTTACTGGTTTGGTTTTTTTCGTTGCGTTTTTGAGCTGTAGTGTCTTTGCACCCCTGTCTCATTTAAGAGACGCCGATACTCGCGGCCGTTTTCAGTTTTGTCCGTCATAATGATGATTGTACTTGTTCATCCGCCTTTTTGGAGTGATTTTTCACTTCCGGGGTAAGAAATTGCTTCCACCCGAAGCTGTTGGCTGGCAAGAGGGTGCTGCTTATACCAACAGCAACTCGGTTAATGCAACAAATTTACAGTTATTTCAAGATTCCATTTCTTTAGTGTTATACAGAACAGTTTCTGGTTATCTTTAAACATTTCTTATCTTATAAATACTAGTATAACAGCACAAATGCAAAACTGCAACATCGTATTGACGCTTTAACCAACACCATAAATGCACCAAAACAACAATATCTAGATCTCAGAAATTGTCGACAACACATTCAATGGAATAATACTAAAATAAAACAAGACGACCAAATAAAATATCTTGGGTGCTAGATCAACAACAAACTCAATCTAGACTATGAAATAAAATGTTGAATTGATCAAGCAAGACGTGTGTTTATTAAACACAACGAACCGCTCTGAAAACTTAAACTATAAACTGCGCTTATTAAAATGCTATGTCTGTAGGTTTTATTGTATGGAGCAAAATTTCAGATATGAATCGATTAAGCATTTAAAATGTGGACACACCAAAAAATCTTTAAAATTTCATCAGATTGATCGCACCATAATAATAACAGTTATTCAAAAAATGAACAAAAAAAGAAAACTGCTCAACACCATAAAACACGCAAAACATTATACCTAGAACACATTTTTTTCTTCTGGTCACATATCTGTCCTCAGACGTTGGCTGTTATTATTTTCACTAAGTATCAGTGTGCGGAGAGGTTTACTGCAGTCTTGAATATTTTTTCCACATGTAGGTTGGTCCATTTCCGTATGTTCTTAAACCATAATAGCTTTTTTTAGCCAATTCACTTTTTCTCTTCGACTTTACTTTGCATTGTTAGACGGAGAATGTGATATCTTTGTATACATATGATGTGGCAAAAATAACTAAGTTTGCTTTGTTTTGCGGTGTTTAACTGAAATTTAAATTTGACTCCATTCTACCACTTGTCATGTACATCTTGTTGAATCTTGCCGGCAGACATGCATTTGAGTTTGCATATGCGTCTGATCACATCCGTCATGCCGCGCGCCGGTTCTTTTACATATTTGTGTTCTTTATATAATGCTTTAAACTTATGTTGAGCATTGTACGTTCCATTGATTGCTGCGTGATTCATAACTTCTTTTTCTTATGTACCGTAGAGGTTTGATACCATATATTGTGATTTCTTTAGGCCTCAAGATACTTCTAGAATTTTTAAAATAAACCCAACCCACCTCATTTGGCAGTCTGATTTTCTTTGCTAAGTTTTATAGTGTAGCCAAGGTATATATAGCCATGTCTGAGTCAAGTGTACGGAATAAAAGTTTGATTTTGTTTAAACCATTGAAAATGCCTTTCTCTACATGAGTTTTTTTAGATTTTTTCAATAAGCTATTTTCAAAGAATAATCAATCAAAATTTGAAAAATGTATTTTATTTGCATTTTTTTACATTTTTTGATCGTTCAACTTCTCAGGGTTGCATTTTTAGGAAAAAACTTAATAAACTTTTTTTTTTATAATTGTTCAAAGAATAGTTTTTTGGTACCAAATTATTTTTTTTTAATTTTGAAAACTTTGCAGAACTTTAAAAAACATTTTTCTTAAAAAAAATTACGGGTATTTTTTTTTAAATATAGATAAAAACGTGCTTTATATTTTAAGAAGTGCCGTGTGCTACGTTTCAAGATATCTTTCAATAAATTCACAAAAATACTTAAAAATAGCGAAGAAATGCTTAAATTTTAAATTTACATTTTTTGATTGTTTTTTACTTCTCAAGATTGCATTTTTACAAAAAAATTATAACAAACTTTTTTCTTCAAATTTGTCTAAAGAATAAGTTTACACAGACAAAATTTTGTAAAAACTTATTCTTTATACAAATTTAAAAAAAATTTGTTTTGCAATATTTTCAAAATTTACAAAAAAACACTTTTGAAAAAAAAAGTTGATAACAGTTTTATCCTAAAAATGTAACCCTGAAAAGTTACAAACAATCTTAAAATATAAAAAAAACATAAAAAATCAACAAATTTTGATTGCTTATTATTGCAAAAATTTAAAAAAAATCACAAGATCAGGACTCATGTAGAGAAAGGCATTTTCAGTGGTTAAAGCAAAATCAAATTTTTGTTCCGTACACTTGACTCAGACATGGCCATATATATTCATCAACATTTTCAAGCGCCTGGCCATCAATAATTACTGCCACGTCCTTGCTACTGATGATTTTAGTTCATTTTCAGGCCCACATTTTTTGACGCTTCGTTCAGCTGTGAAATCAAAATTTTTAGTTCTTCAATATTGTTACTGAATGTTGCAATGTCGTCTGATTGGCTGTCGATGTTGATACCTTTTCTTTCTCATTTGAGCTTTTTGAAGGTGTATTCTAATACTAGCGTAAACAACTTGGGTAATATAGCATCTTTTTGTTAAACACCTTGATGGATTGGTCGGTAATCATCTCTTCAACTATCTTTACTTCTAGTGTACCATTTTTGTATATATACTTCAGGAACTTAGTATATTTCTATTGAAAATTGCATCTAGCTCTATGAAATCGAACACATTCTTATGTTGCGCAAGGATGTTACCAGTCAGTGTTACGGTACGGCACATTGTTACAAGTGTGTACGTACTATTAGAATTGAATAGAAGACACAATTTTATAAAAATTGTAAACTACATTTTGATGTGTGCTAATACTTAAATATATTAAATATTTTTTAATAATAAGCCAATTGTATATATCAACTCAAGAATTAGAATAACATATAATTGCAATCTGACCAGTATATTCAATTCCTTATCGATTTTTATTTCATGGTCAGTTCATGTATCATGAGCATTAAGTTTAATTCTCATGTTTATTCCGATAAAATGTATTGTAACGATATTGTTGCAATATGTATAAATACTAAAAAGTTTTATGGATATAATAATAACAAAAATAAAACATAAAATAAAAACACCTTTATTACCTGTAAATAAATAAATATATTATTTTAACGAATTATGACGTATTTATTTTAACTAAAACTTGCATTTTTAGCAAATTTTTTTATTATATTTTGATTTTTTTAGATTAATTTATAACGGTTAGTATTAATTATTGTCTTCATAAGTTGTAAAGTAGTAGTTTTTGAATACAAAAATCAAAGCTTAAGTTATGGCAAATCATAAAACAGCAATCAATGCGTAAAAAATGTGAGCAAATAAATATAAATAATGTTTATGTTCTATTTGTGTAATTTTTTCAATTAGAACCTTATTCATCACATTATTTCCGATATTTTTGTAAATTTCATTACTAGTTAATTAATTTTACGCATACAAAAAGTAACTTGTATATAACAAACTAAATACTTTTCTTTAAGTATTTTCAAATATATAAAAATTAATAACAATTACGTTTCTAATCACTTTTTATTGTCTGGATTATTAAGATATTCTCTGCATTTTTTTCTTCAAATATAAACTATTTTAATATGTATCTCATATTTGTATAAAATAAGAATTATTTCCTTAATTAAAACGTATTATTGTCGTTTATTTTATATCAAAATTTTCAGCATTATGTGTGACACCCTGTACGGTTATTGTCTGCAAAAAACAGCCTTATTAATATAATAATAAAATTTTCCTATATATCTTAATATTTTTACAATGACATCATTTTGAAAATTATTGTCAGATTTGTGCACATCTTATTTAAATATTAATTATTTCTTAAAAGTTAGTATTGTCAACCACTTATATAATGATAAATATTTTTTTATCAATATTGACATATTCAAAAATCTTGTTTCTTATTGTCACAGTTAAATATTAAAACCTTAAACGTTAAGTAATTGTATTTTCTTGATATATTTAATATTTTTGTTGCCAAGACATTGACTGTTATAAATTGATATAACATCGCGTCCCCCAGTAATCAAAGTTTCATGTGTGTGTTTGGGGGCGGCAAGGACATCAATCATATACGCTATATATATAGAGAGATATATATGGACGCCGAATAAAAATATTATTGTCAGCTCACGTATTAATGATATATAAATGATCAGTCATTTTTATGTTTGTGTGTGCGGTTGAGGGGAAACAAATACGTCGATTCTTGTCGGGGGTGGGTGTGTTAGAAAATACGCCCCCGCGAGTATATTGAGAATGCGGAAACTGTGAGCAGGCAGATTGCGGCCAAGGCGACGACCGGAACTTGCGAATTATGTCGGGCTCCATTTACGGAGCCACTCTGCGACTCGATGTAGCCTGGTTTTACTACGTTGATCTTCCAGCCCAAATTGTTGTGCGTGTAACACTGAAAAAAAACAATATAAATAGATTAATTAATATTCTGTTGCACACATAAGTAGTATTATAATAACTCAAAGTTAAAAAAGCAATATACTGTAAAAGTTGACTAATTTATTTACCGAAAGTAAAGCGAGACTAGGTTTGGATATATATTGAAAAAGGGTGTCTCTAAAGGTTACAGAGGATATACAGTATAACAAATATAAAACATTTATCGATGTACATATAAAAAAAATAATATGAAGCAAAAAAACTAGCTGTAATATTATTAGTTAGTAAATAGTGCATCATTAACTTTATAAAAGTATACTTAAAACATGCATTAAACAATTTAATTAGACCTAAAAAAATAAAACGCAATGGAAAAAACATTAACAATTTTACACGGAGTATCCGTTTTTTAACTTTGTTTTTTTTTAGTTTTGTCACAATTAAGTAATACAATTGTAATTGATTTAGTATTAGTATAAGTAGTCTGATAAGGTATAAAATAAAAAAGCGTTGAAAGAATTTGAAGAAGTAAGTTAATAAAAATTTGTTTTTTGCTAAAACCATAAAAAACCTTTGTAATGATACAAAAAAAATACAACTGCTACCTTCTATGGCCGCGATATTTTGCAAGTTAATAACATGCCTTAGTTTTACAAAAAAAGCTCATACGCAAAAAATATAAAATGAGTTGATTTATTTATTTATTTATTATAAACTAGAATGGTTTATGGTGTATGGGTATTGTTTTAATATTATTTTATTTTATACAGTTTCTTCCATTTTTTCCTGTCCTGTCTTACTTGTTAGATTTATTCTCTTCCCTTTCTTTCCGCTTCTTTTTTTACATTGTCACTCCAAGTTTTTCTTGGTCTTCCTCGGTGTTTTCTTCCCGTTCCTTTCGTTTCAAATATTCTATTTGTTATTCAATTATTATTCATTCGGCACATGCCCGAACCATCTCAGTTGTCCCTCTATTATTTATTCGTTCCTTATTCGGTTTTTTCTTGTTTTATCTTCAATTTTCCTTAAGAATCTCATTTTTGTTGCATTTATTCTTGTTTTATGCTTTTTTGAAAATGTCCATGTTTTGCTGTTTTAATTATATCTGCTTTTAAGTTCTTTGGTATTTTTTTAAAATTTTATTCTTTTTATGATAAATATTTTTCCCGTCTTTCCCAATCTCACGTTTATCTTTTTGTTTTAAATTTAAATTTAAATTTAAATTTTTAATTATTGTCTTTGATATCATATTTTTGTGTAGTGTTATTCTATAGGTTTTGTTTATTCTTGATATTATCATTGTTTTAGATTTGTTTTTATTAATCTTTATGTTCCTGTTAATTCTTTGTCCATTATGTTGTGAGTCTTTTGTTTCCAGCACTATTGCCATATCATCCGAGAATATCATTTCCGCTACCTGCATCACTTCCATTTTTCAATGTTCTATTTTTAAAATCTTCATGTTTTTCTTTACTTTTTTTATGACTTCGTCTGGCATTATTGTAAATAATATTGAACTTAGAACATTTCCTTGTTTCAGCCCAATCTTTATTGCAAATTTTCTCAGTTCTTCATTATTTGCTCTAACGATGTTTTTGTTTTCTTTATACATGGCAAATTTTGTAGTTTTATTTTTATATTCTTTGTTTTAGTAGTATCTTCCATTTATATTTTCTTAGCAGGCCAATTGCCTTTTCTAGGTCAATGAAGCAGATATGGATATTCCTTTTCTTATTCAAATTCTTTTTTGCTTGTTTGTCATATTATAAAGATGAGGTTTTAGGTATTTTTTTCTTTTGAATCGGCATTGCGTGTCTTCTATTGTGTCTTCAATCTTGTTTCTAAAATAATGATGCATTTTTTCCTGGTACATTGCAGTTTCTTTTTATACTTGATATTATTTCTATTTTCAATTCTGCTGGTATTTTAATATTTTTAGCTATAACATTTAATAACTTTGTAAGTTTTTCTATTTCTTCTTTACTCATATATTTTATCATTTCCGGTGTTATGTCGTCTATGCCAGCCGCTTTTCTATTTTTAGTTTTTTTCTGGCGTCTACTATTTCTTTTTTCCGTTACAGTTGTCCGGAGAAGAATATTATCAAAGGCGGTCGCAGCTCTAGCCTGTGGTCGCAGTGGTTTCTGTGGTGGATTTGGTGGCCCTCGTAGTAGACGTGAGGGTCCAAGAAATAGAGGACGTGGTCGTGCAGAGACCGCGGCCGTAGAAAAAAGATTAAAAAGAAGGCATTGCTAAAGTTATCGCCCAATTACTTCTTCCAATTTTGACATATCACAAATAAAACGCGTGGCAAGCGTTTTTCATCGCCTAAAGAGGCCGTTGAAGCATTTAAATCACTTGTTACCTCGCTCAGAGTGGCAAAATTGTTTTGAATATTGGTTTCATCGGATGCAAAAGTGTATAGATTTTAAAGATAATATTTTGAGAAACAATAAAGCAATTTACATAACGTAATTTGTGTTTTGCTTTACATTTTTTGCAAACTTTAACAGTGTCCTTCGTATGTGATGGCAAGATTTGTACATTGGAAGAAATCTATCTATTCTCACTTTTCATCAAGAAGTTTGAAATTATCGACTTTTTTATTCCATTCTTAAAGATGAGGCTCTGAAGATTATGCCCGTACAAAAACAAACCCGTGCTGGTCAACGCACACTTTTCAAGACATTCGTTACTATTGGTGATAGTAGTGGCCATATTAGATTTAGCGTTAAACGCAGCAAAAAAGTAGCAACTGCCATTCGTGGTGCTACCAGGCTTTGCCAAAGTTTTTGTCATTCCAGTACTAAGAGGTTATTGGGGTGACAAGATTAGCCAATCTCACACCGTCCCATGCAAGTTAACTGGTAAATGCGGATCTATAACTGTACGTTTGATTCCTGCTCCTCGTGGTACTGGAATTGTATCTGCTCCAGTTCCAAAGAAGCTTCTCCAGATAGGTGGTATTGAGGATTGTTATACTTTAGCTCGTGGTTCTACTGGTACTCTTAACAATTTTGCAAAAGCAATTTATGCTGCTATTGCTAAGACTTATGCTGATTTAAGCCTTGATTTATGGAACAAGATGCTTCTAACAAAGACATCTTATCAAGAGTATGCTGACTATTTGGCTAAAAAATATTGTCCTATTACAAGCCAAGCCCGCATTGTGGAACAACCCAACTAAGATAATAATTTATATTAAATAAACAAAAACTTCTTTTTTCTTTATATCCTCTATTTTTGCATGTATTTATTTTCTTGTTCTTGTTCCTCCTTTTTTTAGTTGAGTTTTAATAATTCCAATTGTTTCAAAAAAAGGTTTGTATACTGTAAATCCGGCTTTTAAAATTGTAGCCGTATGTTTTAGTATTTTATAAAATAGTTTTATGTTATCTCTAAAGTTTTTCATCTTTTTACCAAATTAAATCCATGATTCTTTTTAGCTTTCAAATTTTTTTTATTTACTTCCTTTTTTTTAATTGTATAAGCCGTAAGCCTCATAAAGCCTTTTGTACCTCCTCCAGTGGTGACATCACTTGTTGTCCTGGCATTCAACCACCCTATGTGGCTGATGTATGCAAGTCAAGTCAAGCCAGCAGCTACCCAACAGGTCTTTCTATCGTAAGAAAGGGCAGGGCTTGTACATAGCACGTGCTCTATCGTCTCGTCATACATTTCACATCCTCTACACGTTGGGTTGTCTCCAATACCAATCGTGAGCATGTGTTTTTTAAGTTGGCATTGTCATGTCATGATTTCTGTCATAAATCCTTTGCCTGTCTGCTGCCCGGAGTGCATTGTGTGTGTTAATTTATTGTATATTATTTAAGCTTTTGAGTGTTAAAGCGATCAATAGTTCAAGTCCACACGCCATAAAGATTGACCCTTTACGCGCCAGCTCGTCCGCTTCAATGTTGGAGTTCAATGTGATTCTAGGTTTTTTATAGCAATTAGGTTACTTTCCCTTAAAATTTATACATTTTTGACAGATATTTTGCGGTTCACAACTTCCAAAACCCCATAGATTATCCCAACTACCTCTGTTTGGAATATAGTCGTGTGAGCTCTAAGTGGTAATGATATATTGAGGTCCAGGTCTTGCGAGAAGATTCTCGCTCCAGAACCTTTATTGGTTTTTGAGCCATCCGTGTAGATTCTAATCGAATCTTTGACCACGTTTTGCTCTTTTTGTTCACGTTGTAATGTCTTTGAAACACAAAGAAGGGTGACATATATACATAACATATTATTGATTTCTTGTTTCCAGTTTAACTTTTGTGTTTGTTATTATAATATTGTTTTTCAAACTCAGTTCCCGTTGTTGTGGCATTACCCCGCAGGCTGTTATTATAGTTCATGTTTCCTTTTCATATAACTAATTTCTACTAACATATATTTTTTACTTATGTATCATTCTTTCCATTGTTTCTTTTTTATCTACTCCTGACTAAAACAACAAGTATCTTTTATGTGTTTTTCTTTCTTTTTTGTTTCTATGTTTCCTAGTATTTCTATTTTATGTTTTATCATTTCTTCCAACAATTCTTCTTTATCCTTTATGCTGCATATGTTTCATGGGCCTATTCTTATTTTTTATGTTTTTCTCTGTTTGTATTCATTTTCCTTTCTATTGTTTTTTTGTTATCCGAGTTTTTGACTTTAATAGTTTTTGGCTTTTTATCTCATTTGCAGACTTTCTTATTTATGATCAGTTTCTTATATCCTACTATTGTTTCCTCTCTTTTTTTTCTTTACTTCTGCTATTTTCTTTGATTCTTGTTAGTTCTGATTCAATTTAAATTAGCTCTTTGTAATTTCTAAATTTATTTTTATTACTTTTTATTTTTATTTTGTCTGTAAAGTTTTCTGTTTTGCCAACGATGTTTTCTCAACTGTTTTGTTAGCCTTTATTATCTTTATTTTTACATTTAGAAATTCTGCAACTTTTCTTTTAGTGTCTTATCATTCGTTGTTTCTATCTTTATTTAGACTATTTTTATGTTATGCTTTTTATCTTCTTTTTCCATTCTTTCTATTTTTTTCTGAAGCTTTACATATTTTTTTAATTTTATGTTTTATTTTTCAATTCTTCTATTTGTTTTCCATATTCCTTTTGCTGTTTCTTAATTTATTTTATTTAGTTTTAACTATGGTTTCTTGCATCATTTTTATCATTATCTCTTTGGTGTTCTCTTTTTTTTTCCTTTGATAAGTGATCTCTTTGTCATTTTGTTTCTTCCAAATAGCTTTTCTAAGGTTTCTCTTTTTCATTTATATTTATCGTAAGTTGTTTCCTTTTTACATTCTTTCTTCTCTACTGTTGCCATTTTTATTTACAATTATTGTTTATTCCAGTCCAAAATCTAACCCACGTTTACCCCTCAGAGATTATGTCTCCTGTCTCTGTTTTGTTATGTGCGTTGCTTATCTCTAATGCTTTTTATCTTTTGTTTATTTTGCTTTATCTAATTAATCTACTTATATATCTTGTTTGGTATATATTGTTTGTTTCAGCCCGTTTTGTTAAGGATTTTTTTTTTACAAACGGTTTTTTATTTTGCAGGTCAGGACTCAATATACAATAAAACGTGGATGGAACTAAACTGTAGATTGTGTCTAAGTACTCGACAAAATGGGGTGTAACTCGCCAACTGTACGACTAATGCTAGTTTCATATTTTACGCAAAAACTTGATTTGCTTTATCACGTGATTTATCATCTGCCGTCGTGTTTTGTCAAAAATACCATGGCCTATAGGTAACCTAATAGTGCTTTAATCTAATTTTTTTTAAGGACGTTTTGAGGTGTTGGCTTCAACAAGTGGCGCTTGAGAATAACTAACGCATGGCAATACCTTTCGATTTTTTTTTCTGCGTATGTCCTGCTGTTAATTTGTCCTAGTCATTGTTTCTAATGTGGTACTAGTTTCAGGTGGGCTGGTTTTGGCCTCGCGGAATTCACGCAGTCTGCTGCGGCAACACATGCTGTCCCCGGCCCATCTCTTCCTATACCCTATTTTTCTGCCCTACTTCTTACACTGGCATTCTTCTTTTTTTTCTCCCATTCTTGTGTTATTTAGACTATATATTTGCATTGTTCTTAAGTATCTTCTTAGTTTTTCTATATCTTCATTAACTTCTTCCTCGTCGTATCCTCTTTCTTTCATAAACATTTTGTGCAGCTCCATTAAGTGCATCCCTTTTGGTAGTCCTACATTTGCCAGTTTAACTTCTAGTGAGATTCTTGAATCTCCATTTGGGATTAGTTCTTTGTGTCCCCTGGTTGCTAGATATTCTCTGACCATTTCAAAAATTGCATTTTTCGTCAACCTTGAGTTGGCTTATCCTTTGTTTGGAAATTGTTTAGTCAATTCCGTCAACTTGTTTTCCTTGAGCAGTTCTCTCCTTTTCCTCCTTATTTCTGCAATTTCTGTTGGTACTATTGTTTCAGTATATGTTCTTCTCTTGTCTCTCTGTTCATTTTCCATTGCTTGGCAGGCATAGTTGTTTTGACCTTCTTTGTTTCTTTCTTCTTTATTACCTTTTTTCATATTCTTTTGCTTCCATTTAGCTTCTCGCTTCTTTTTCCTTTGTCTTCTGTGGTTTTTAATTTGTGTGTTTTCTTCAATTTTGGTTTACCTAAATTTCAAAACTCAAATTCCTTTATTTTTTTCTTCAGTACTGTTGTTGCATAATTTCTTAGTGCTCTCCATTTGTTTTTGTCACTCAATCATATTTTAATGATTGTAGATTTGTCTACTTTGTTTTCTAATACCTTTTCTAGCGTTTTTCAATCTTCCTTCCACGCTTCGCACTCTACTATCGTATGTTCTGCGTCGTCATGCGTGTCTTCTAGACAAAATATACATTTTTCCTCTTTCTCCATCTTATTTATGTTTTCTAAGTACTTTCCAAAAGCTCCATGTCCGGTAAGTAGTTGTGTTATATAGTAACTCGTTTCCAGTTTTTTCTCTACTCATTCTTTTATTTTTGGTATTAGTTCCCTTGTCCATTCTTTTTTTTCTCCTTCTTTCAAGTGTCTTTGCCATCTTTCTATCATATTCTCTTTTGCTTGTCTTTTTGCTTCTTGCTTACTAGTTCTTTTATTTACCATTTTCTTTATACCTAATCTTTCTTCCACCATCAAATCTGCGGGTAGTGTCGCCGGAATTATTTCTAGTGCCTCCTGCAACACCGTCCTGTAGGCCCGGCAGATTTTCAACGAACTTGCTCTCATAGCTCCTCTTACTTTTTTTCTGTTTTTGCTTTTTGTGTTCAAAGCTTCTCCCCATGTTTCTGCGGCATACAATAGTTTACTTCTAGTCGCAGTTGCTATTAGCCTTCTTGCTCCTTTTCCAGGTCCTCCTTTGTTCGGCATAAGTCTACTAAGCATTCCTTCAATTTTTTTATTCTTCTTACCGCTTCCTAACCTGTTCATTCCATCTATTTACTTCAAGTGTTACTCCAAGGTGATACATTTTTTTCCTATGGTTATTATTTGTTCACCTACCTGTATTTTTCCATTTTCCCTGTTTGTTGTTTTTGTCGATAGTTAATGCCTCGGTTTTCTGTGGAGCCAGATCTAACCCTTTATTTCTCATTCATTTCTTGATCATCTCTACTGCCATCTCTAACCTTTCATTTAGTACTTCTATGTTTTTATTCCTACCTACTAGAACTACGTCATCCGCAAATGCCGTTATTGTCACTCCTTCCGGCAGCCGCATTCTGAGTAGCTGATTATAAACAAAATTTCATAATTTAGGACCTAGTGCAGAACCCTGTGGTACCTCTCTAGTCAGCCTAAATTTTCCATTTTTGGTCAGTAAATTTCTCTCCTGAAGGTAGCTCCATATAAGTGTTGCTTTTTTCTGTATGGTCCACTGTTTGCTTATTTTGCTATGGCTTTTACCATTTCAATGGTTCTTTCCATTGTAAATCTATATTGTTCCTGGTCCCATCCTCTTTTTTCTTCTATTTCCTGTTCAATTCTCCTCACGATAACTTTTTCCATAATTTTTGCTAATATGTTAATCAGGCATATCGGTCTATACGTCATTGTTTTACCTGCTTCCTTCTTTTTCTCAATTAGTACTAGGTTTGCATTTTTCCAGCAAGCCAAAAAAAATCCTTTCTTAAGACATCTGTTTATTATTTGTGTTCTCTCTATCTCATTTCTTTTTAGCGCTGCTTTCACTATCTCCGTTGTTATCTCGTCTGGACCTGGTGCCTTATTATTAAGTAGTTCCCTTATAATCTGATTTATCTCCTCCATTAATGCAGAGACTGCTTCTATTTCGTCAGCTATTCCTGCTGGCTCTTCTACCATTCCTCCAGTGGGAAACATTTATATAATAATTATTACTTCATTTTTTTCTTCCTTTAAGAACACTGCATTCATTCCTTTTAATTTATTAATTACTATTTTGCCCCAGGGATCCCTGTTTATAGATTCTAACATTTCTTTCCAACATCTTTTCTTACTGTTCTTGATCGCTTCATTTAAAGCCTTTGATCTATTAAAGCGTACCACTTTGCATTGGTTCTCCGGCTTTAATTTTTCGTCGAGTTGTCTCTTTTTCTGATGCGCTAGTATAGTAAAAAACTTCTGAGTAGCAATACTCAACATACTAAGGTTGTAACTTACCAGATTTTTTTTTGCCCAAATACGAGTACCATGGTAATTTACAGCCAAACTGAGGATGGTTTGGATTGAGTAGAAGAGTGAAACCATTTCTAATGTACTTAGGCTTTATTTGGCCCTTTGTACCTTCTCTAGTAGTAACCTCCTACATTGTTAACATCATTCCGGTTTCCCTTATGCAAACTATTGCGTAGGAAAGAGTGTCAGGCAAGTACATAGTATATGCTATATGGTAGTCTCATAATCCATTTTACGTCTTCTACATATTGGGCTGTTTATAATGCCCATAGTATGGATGTTTTCTTAGTTGAGAGTGCTTGTCAAGATTCCGTTTTGAGGTTTAGAGCAAATATTGTTTTCTTTGCCTGTCTACAGCCTGGGTTGTTTTACCACCGTAAAGCATTGTATGTATTTGCTTTTAGTTTAGAATGGTAAGGCTTTATAGTAGGAGTGCGGTGCAGGGTTTAAGTCCACGCATCATAGGCATTGACCTTCTGTGCGCCATACTATCAGCCATTCATAGACAAAACTCAATCTCCGACTCGGTGCAATCTCCAAAAAATACGCGTACAGATAAACTTAATTTTTCATTATTACCTTTTGGTTAATACAAAAAAGTCATACGTCTAACTCATATGTTTTTTCAAAGCCCTTGCTAAGATGTAAATTTTGGTTCTTTCCTCCCTTTAATAACGGAGAAAATCAATAAAATGTTAAAAAAATAAATCTTCATTATCTCACAAAGTACATAAAATATCATCTTGAAATTCTTATAGCATATAGATAAGTCCAATCGCAGAAGATTAACAGGTCCAGAATATTAAGTTGTCGCTTTTGTTTCGGAAATATAACCATCTTTGCAAATTTTGTAATTTTATTTTTATGTTATAATTCTACTTACAATGGGCGAGTTGACTTTTTTTCGGTAAAATCGGCCGGTAAACAAACTTTCTGTAATGAAAATAGTATATTTTTGTTTTTTTGCTTTGATTAATTTGACAAATTTAACACAAGATTCGCAGCTACTTCCGGTTTTCATTATTTTATTTGAAATCTATACACATATGTATAAATAGTAAATTGCGTATACATACTGTATGTACAGTTGTCACAACCTAATATTATTCCGTTGATTTGTTAATCTGAATTATAATAAATATTTTAAATTCTAAACAAAATTCTTATTACAAACATACATATATTTATTATTTGAAACATTATACAAAAATGCAATAAAAAAAAATTGTATATTATTACTTTGATAACATAGATAACATAGAAAAATATTAAATAAAATACTAAGAAATTCTGGTTTTAATTTACAATTATTTTTATTTTATACAATCAACCTATATGATACATGCTAATCAAAAATCCGGGAATGTTTATCAAGTGAGTAATTTGCAGGTGAATAATGTTTGATGTAAACAGCAAAGGCAGAACACATACGCTACTAAAGAATTCGAAATAATCTTAACGATAAAAATTGTTTATAAAATCAGAGTATATAAATCAGCGACATTGGGCGTTCAATTTAGTATTCGTGGTGAACTGTGAAGTTAAGTGTTCACAATGGTAAGTCCAATCAATTAATTTTATTTTTTTACAATTGCTTTGTAATTGCTTATTGTGGATTTTAATAATAATTATAGTATAATATCGTAGTGTTTTGGTATTTAATTTTATTAAATTAATTGTTACTTAATTAAAATTTAAAATTTAAAAGTTATTATATTGTAGAATAGGTTTTAAAGTTTATAAATTAATAAATCAATTACAGTTCTGCATATTGTATTATTTAATTTAATTTTAGCATATTTTTTGATTTATTAATAAATATTTATTTTTATATTTTTAGTTGAAAGAAATTGTATTGCTTGGCCTTATCGGTCTTGCAATTTCTGCAAACGTCGCTTTTCAAACACCAATAGAGGACTACGCCACTTATTACCAAAAGGGTCTTCTGGATTTTGTTCTAAGACTTCCACTGGATAAAATACATGCCGTTTCTGCATACCATTTACAATTTGATAATGGATTTATAGCCGCTATAAATTACATACAAAGTGACGACTGGAAATCCAAGGAAAATGCATTATTAAAATCAGAACCTGTCAAGAATCTGTTGCTCAATCTTAAGCAAGATACTGGATTTGATGTTGAAGCTGAATTGAATGTGTTTGCCAATATTGGAGAAAGTATGAAGACAAATCAACATGGAAACTACACAAAAGACTTTGGAAAATATTTTGCCGAACTGTCTGAAATTATTACTGTGGATAAACTAAAAGATACATGGATAGCATCGTTAAATGAATCTGATGCTCTTTGGAAGTTGTTTGAAGTCATTAAACAAGAAAAACTTAGAGTTTTGACTAACAGTGTTATAACATCTATGGAATTCCAAGAAATTGCTAAAGATTTGCGAGGAATGGCTTTTCCAATTGACTGTCTAATTCAGGATGTGTATGTGGGATTGATTTGGAAATTACCCGAAAATTATAAAAATTTGTGTACTTATTATAACTAAACTGTTATGTTACCCCCTGCCATTGTCTCTGTTTCTGTTTGTTTTAAATGATTTCATTAAACATGCTTGTTTTGTCACATTAAATGAAAATTGCATATAATTTATTTGTTTTTATTTTTTTAATTTATTATTTTCAGTATTATTATTATGTTTAAATAAAGCGTATAATACTTAATTGTCGCTACAGAAAGCAAGAACAAAACGGTTAAAAAACTACTAAGCTATCATAGTAGCAAATATTTTTTTATAAAGAACAAAAAGATGTTGTAGTTAAAAGTTACAATTTTAACAGATGATGGATGCAAAGATTTCAAATAAAATAATGAAAACAGGAAATAGCTGCGACTCCTGTGTTAAATTTGTCAATTAATCAAAACAGACAAAAAAAATAGCATATTTTTATTACAATAACTTTATTTACCAAAAAAATAGTCAACTCGCCCATTAAAATCGACACGGTAATAAAAAAGTTATAGTAAAATAAATTTGTGGTATTTTTTGCAAACACACAATTTGCGAAGATGGTTATATTTCCGAAACAAAAGCGACAACTTAATATTCTAGAACTGTGAATCTTCTGCGATTGGATTTGTCTATATGCTGTAAGAATTTCAAGATGATCTTATATGTACTTTGCGAGATAATGAAGATTTATTTTGTTTACATTTTATTGATTTTCTCCGTTATTAAAAGGAGGAAAGATGTGGGTATGGAACCAAAGTTTACATCTTAACAAGGGCTTTGAAAAAACATATGGGTTAGACGTGTGATTTTTTTGTATTAACCAAAAGAAAATGTTAGCCTTAATGTAATTTTGGGCTTATTTATTAAAGCTAGAACTGCTTTTCTGCTGTCCGTTAGAATTTGCACGTTTTTATTTGGTATTTTTTGGGTTACTATTTCCATCACTTCATGGATTATCCCGGCTTTAAAGAATAGTGTGTGTACATTGAAAGATCTCTTATATAAAAAATGAAGTAGCGTTATGTCTGTTTGCACTCTTAGCAGAGGTGAACTGATGGTGTTCTGCTTTATGAAAGCGTAAAGCCTTGTTTTCCCGAATTTAATTTTCCGTAGAGTTCACTTAACAGGGTTAATTTTGATCTCGGTGTGTCTCATTTGTCAAAATTTCACTGACATGACGTCATTTCCATGATAAAGAGATCACAGCATCGCATCCTTACTAGGTTAGCTTGGGTTAGCTCCAAGCTGCTTGAAGTTAGATCAATGGGAGCATTAATTTTAGTGTTGGTATAATACACGCAACACAAAGTAGTCCCAGTCTTTTTGAAAACTCATGGCAGTAAATAATGTATATTTTTATTACCTAGCCATGCCAACTTTCCACTAGATTGGCTTAAAAAAAGTAAGACTTACTTAGTTGTCTTTGTTTGGAGAAAGTATTTATAAAGTGTACAAAACCTTAAACACAGTTGTAGAAATCTTGACGGTAATGGCAAACTAGTTGGTTCTTTTTCTGACGTTGTAAAGACGGACAAATTTAATTGCTTTTTTTGCTTCAGTTAGAGATTTATTCATAAAGGTTGTAATTAGCATCTATTCTATTAAACGTTTTACAACTGTTATACATTGGCGCAAAAATTTTACAACTTGGAATAAAACCCCGAACTGTTAGCTCTACTTTACTCAGTGATAGAACAACAACCGCGCCTATAGCAAAATTGTTGTAAGTGGATTACATGGGTGTCTTCACATACCCCTGTGCCGGAAAATAAAGTTGAGTTGAAGACTACCCAGAAACACAAACTAACAATATAGACGTATACAGGGTGCAGCAGAAAAACTTGCTAATTTGAAAAGTCAATAAAAGAAAATGTATTTCACCTATCAATTTAATTCATTTTTTATCGTTTTGAATTTTTGTTTTAAGTAGTTTTAAAAATAAAATCGGACAAATGGCGGCCCTCATTAGCAATGCACTAATCCACCTGCTTTTTGAAGTTTTGCTTGGCGAATGTTGTCCTTCAAGTGTTGTAGGGTCCGTGGTTTGTCATTGTAAACAATGGATTTGAGATATCCTTATAAAAAAAGTCACAAGGAGCCAAATCGGGAGAGCGCGCCGGACACAGTACGTCACCCCTCAATTAGATTAGGCGCTCGTGAAAGTGTTCCCTTAAATGTTCTATTAAAATTTTTGCTGTGTGTGCCGTGGCTCCGTTCTGCTGGAACCATACGTCCCCAAGTTCCATTTCTTTTGGGAGAAAAAATGCCTCAATTATTTCTCTGTAGCAAACTGCATTCACAGTAACAGTGTGTTCTTCTTTCTCGAAAAAGTAAAGCCCAATGCACACCACACAGTAACACGTTCACAATGAAGTTTATGAAGATTGGCACCACTCCAATAACACATGTTTTGTTTGTTTACGCAGACGAAAAGGTGGAAATGGTCCTCATCACTAAAAAACACAAAGGCGTCGTGAGGTAACTTGCCTTGAGCGCCTCACATGCTGTTTGGCAAGAAATAAAATTGCGTTCACTGAGCTCTTGCACTACAGCAAGTTGTAGGGATAAAACTTGAGTTTGTTGTAAAAAATTTGTCTCACACTGCAATCAGAAATCCCCAGAGTACCTGCCTGTTTGCGCGCTAAACGTCGGGGAAAGTGCAATAATAACAACCTCGCTCATTGCCGCCCAATTCAAATCAGCAAGGACAAACGCACGTTGTTATCGAGAGACTAATTAAATTATTTGCAACCTTGATATATATGGCAAAGAGTGGTTCAGTTGGATAAATAACAACTTAAATCTGGACGCATAATTTGTTTAAACCCCAGCTCTAACAGAACACTTTAAGAAACTAAGACATTTATTAATTCAAGACATTAGTATAATATATGATTAGTATCTATGTAATTATAATTACATTCAGTTGTAAGAGTGCAGTTGGAGCAGATACTAATTTTAGTCAGTATCAACAGCGCTTCTATTCTATCTATTTACTTATGCGATAGTAAGAAGCTGACAGTTAATAACATAAGCGCAAACCCTAAAATTAGATGCTAATAACAACAACAAAAATAGACTTTTATCGCACGCAGATTTACGGATGCCCATTCTTATATCGGAGTAAGCCCAATTTTGACTCGTCGTGAGACTAACAAACTTTGCTCTAAAAATTTAGTAGTGTCTGACAACGCCATATTTTCCTTTCATACTAGTTGGTTTGCCAAACGCGTTACGGGGCGCAATTTAGTTTTAACCATCGTTAATTGTTGGATATAGATATTTTTAAACAAATCAAACATACCCGCAGTACGTGTGACGTGATCAATGGCTTCCTGTATTACCGGAGCCATTTGTTTATAATCTACCACTATCAACACTGTTTCTCTACCAAAATTGACTATATAAGAAAAATAATGTGCGTTATACAAAACCTTTACTTGCTATCTTGCAGTCAAAAGTTTACATTCTTTAGTATGGCACTAGGCGCCGTTGTCACATAGTACCGTTTGAGATACTCTAAACACCAAAAGTACGTCTTCTATTCTTACATACAGCCGTCGCAGTAGCTTTCAGTAAGTTGTAACAAAGTAAAAATTTGCTGAAGTTATCTGTCACTGCTAAGATGTAACCATATTCACGGATAGAACAAGGCCAAGTTAAACACGGTAGCAAACGCAATAGACTCTACGGGTCCAAAAGAAGAGTTGCTAAAACTACAGTAAAGTTCATGTATTAAATAGATTGAAACTGTCTCAAGCATAATTTATTACTGAGAAAAAGAAACGTAGTTTTGGGTTTGATAAACAAGCTTAAACCAACAATTTCGTCTAAAGGACATTGTTTTTTAGTAAAAACTGCACCTAGTACTAGTTATAGTTTACCCAACCCAGCCGTTACTTCTAGATTTATTGGTGATCTACCCACCAACTTTATCAAACCGGTACTGTTTAGTCAGTGTGTCTTTCAATTAAAAAGAAGATAAAAAGACAACTCAAAAAACCTGTTCTTGGGGATAACCTTTAAGTAAATAAGCTTACCAAATTGCAGCACTAAAACATAGTTTGGCTTTACTAAGGTTACAAAACTCATTCAGGTACTTCATTTGGAAAGACAACTGGAAGCTAAGAAATTATTGATGGACAATAACTAACAGGTAGCAAGCTTTGTTCTTACACATTTGCAGCCAATAAAGTTTCTTCGTTACTTGTGCAAAAGTTTTATATACATCACATGTCGGAATGTAGGTAAATGATAAACTTGCTAAATTACCACGGTATGTTTAATCATAGCCACCACTCGCCACCATCTTTTCACTTTGCATATGAGACACTATAACAGACAAGCAATCCGTTATGTACTTGTACGGCACGTTATCTTTCACTAATGTCAAATGAGGATTTATTTTTACCTACTTAAACAGGTTTGAGTACTACTTAAGTCTGTCTCTTTCAAATGCTACCAAACGTAAACAAAATTTCTATATACTTTGAATTTTAAAAACTCAGTCAAAATGTTTGACCCTTTCCGGTGTTATGCGCCAGTGGAATATTATGTTCCCATAGACTGTGCAATACAAGTCAACTGGCAGCTAAACAATGGGTCTCCAATATTACCTGCATGCTAGTTCCTTTGTTTTTGTAGACCATGCTACCCATCGAGATGCTGATAAATGATACCAAAGCAAACCAAAGTCTAAAATATCTTGTCCGGACATTATCCGTTAATGAATTATATTTTTTAAATAAGATATGTTAATAATGTATCTTTAAAGCTATGCAACTACACTAAGAAGTGGTATTCCCTTCAGTTACAACTTCAAAAGGTACGATCAAGGTACAATACAGATAACATATGACTCTTTGCGCTCTATTAAAGGTCCCAACAACTGTAATCGGTTGGTTGAAGTCTGTGCAAGCCAATACTGGTTCAAACACCAGAGCATATTTCAGTTGTTTAAATGCCTCTTTGCACTCGCTAGTCTATTAAAAAGTAGCTTTCTTCTTGATCAACGCATGTATCAGTGCCAACATAATACCCGCTACACTTTGATCGGAGAGGTAGAAGTAGGGCACGCCATAATTTTTACTACATACCCAAAATACTTTAGCAAAAAAATAGCATTTTACCCGATCTAGTGTAATTTTAGCTCTCAGCAGCCCAGAAAACCTTAATAGGTCTTAAAATCCGGAGTAATAACAACAATGTCGCTTAGGTACACATATATATGTAGTATTTGTTTTTGATTGTTGCACAGTTTAAAATAATTGAGGTTAGGGTATTTTAATAAAAAATTTGAATTGGTTGTGGTTACAGTAACCACAACAAATTCACACCACCCGCAACACACAACAACACCTGTGAAAAAAAAAACTGATGATGGCCTAACAGCCAAAACCGGTCTTAATATAAAAAAGTAAAATCAGCACAATAAAGTATATAATTTTTTTATTAAAATACCCTAACCTCAAATATATATGTAGTTTCAAACTTAAACCAAATATACCGTAAACAAACGCTCCCAAGTGGCGGAAGCATTGTAAAGGCCAAAAGACATAGTAAACTGATAAAGACTTTGATTAAAGATGGTAATTTTTTTTCTAGTGTAATTTGCCAAACAAATTTTACATCCTGCGTGGCCAAATAATTTAATCTGCTGCTTGGTTAAGGCATTGTTTACATACGGAATAGAGTACGTATCTTTAGTCGTAACTTTTAGTCGGCGCAAAATTGATAGATACTATGCACTTGCTAATAGTTTTACTACACCCAAATCCAACATGGTGTCCAATTCAATATGCTTCTGTATGTACAGAACACAAGATATTAGCGTTGCTTAAAAGGTTTTGCATAAAGCCCAACATTATGTTTAACAGAGGTAGCACAATCCTAACTACCATTCTGGTTTCCAAAATGCTTTCTCGTATAACGACCGACTTTTTTGCGGTGAACTTCCACTTTTTAGATCTTAAACTTGATACAATACCAATCGTTTTCTATAAATTTAGCTCCATGATTAAATTATGCGTCAATTACGAAAGAACTGACAATTCTATTATTTTTATCTTAGACCCTAGCCGTATAGGTATGCTCAATACTCCAATGCACTTGCCCATGTTTTCTATTGTTACTTTACACGCTATTTGTTCTGTAACATTTAATGTTAAATCCAAACCACCAAACTTGCTTTATTCTACACATCTTAAGATTGCCTTCTCCAAAATCTAACAGTCTCAACATCTGGTGTTCAAAAATTTCTACTTTTCAATGTAGACGTTTATATCTTTGAACATGTCAAATAATATAATTTAAAAAAACCGTGATAGTTGATGGATTTTTCAAATACAAAGCCATCACTTAATACCTGGATCAATCGTTTTCGGACTGTTGCTTCTTACATTTTATATACGTAAACGTCGTGTGTCTTTTTATTCCACATCCACAACAATGTTTACATTTTCTCGCAAAATGTTTTGTTTGTCTACTATTAAAACATGCTTTCACTGTTTCCACAACTTTGCAGACTTACAGATTCCCTATGTAAACAAAATCCGGCTCGCAATCAATTGTATGTTTACTGAGTAAGGAAAAATTAATTTCTTAGCTTTTAGTTGTATTTCCAAACAAAATAACTGAGTAAAACTGGTAATCTTGGTGAAGCCAAACTGCAATTTATAGTACGGGTCAATATTTTGAAGAAGAATCCGCAATTTAGTGAGCTCATCCACTTAATAGTTTAATATTGAAAACAGGTTTTCCATTGCCAATTTTTACTACAAAGTTATGTGCACTAATTAGGAGGTCAAACGGAAATCCCTAAGCAGGAGTTGTTGATTCAAGCTTGCCTATCAAATCCAACACATTTTAGATCATATTTAAACGTTCCTTTTTTCAGCAGTTGATTTTGCTTGAGACAATTTTACCAGCAAATGCGTGAGGCTTGCAATTTTTTATAATTTTATTTCTGCAGCGTCCTCCGCAAAAACTAAAAGATAACTTGACTTACTTTTTGGTCTCCCTTTTTCAATTTACATTGCAGTGATTTTCACAAAAGTCGCCGATTTGAGACCACAAATTGCCAAGTCATACACTAACTCATCCTGGAACAGGAATCTTACATCAACTGTTCTTACATTTTTGCTCCAAAATTAACTCCCCAAATGCCCTTGCTCAATTTATTTTAGCAATACTAAGGAATTCCAAAATCACAAATTAAAATTATATAAATCAAATAAAGAATTTTCTAAGAACGTTTTTTCACAAACAAATCCTAGAGGTTACCGAAAAATACCTCTAAAGTCAAACTGACAATTGTCTCAATATCCCGTAAAATTTGCTCTACATAGGGCGCCAAAAATGTTAAGTTAAGAATTTACTTAGACCAAATATATAAAGTGCAAATTTGGTTGCCTACATTAACTTCCTATATTTTAATTACAGAAAACAGTTGCAGGTCAACAAAAGTCATGTTGCAATAGTTGTTGCTATTAGACAAACAACTAACTTGCTAAAGCGCAATTGGCATAGAAAATAATAAAAAACTTATTGTAGTCAAGCTATAGACTTAATAAATAATAACACAGAGTAAAGTATTAAAAAAAATAATTGTCATTACCTGATAATATAATAGATCTGGAGCGTCCATAGGCACCGTCCAATTCAAATAAGCCGGCTCTCCACTCTCACATTCCAATCTCAAAGTTTCAAAATATTCAGCAAACGTTTCAGTTTCCGCAGATTTATCGATACTCTTATGAGCCCACTCACAATACCTTCCTGCAGCCATGGGATAAACATATCCTTGCGTATCAATACCAGTTCCGGCATACACTTTCTGTTTCCTTTGTTCATGTTCCGACTTTTGACCATAGCCTCCTTCCTTAGAATTTGTTATGTAAAATGGATGATATCTAGCAGGGTTAGTACTATCATCACCACCTTCAACAATAAATGTATATGTTTGTCCGCGTTCAAGATATAGTTCAGGGATAAGAAGATCGTTGATGTACCAAGCAATACCCCATGAAGGCTGTCCGGTAATTGGAGTATATCCTCTTTTGCCTCCAGTTGGACCAATACGAGCAGTAAACGTTGTTTCACCTGTAATTAAAATATTATTTGTAAAAACATTTTAACAAAAAAAAATAATATCCAATTATCAACACATAAAAAACTTTATACACACCAATTATTTTAAGTGGTGGCCACGGTTTAGGCCCATCTTCATCAACCAAAGTATCCAAACTACCAGTACAATCAGCATCGTTCATGTCAGTAAAATCAATTTTATAATCTTCAGTTGTTTTACCAGTAATACTATGAGCGTTAGCTTCTTTGCGTGAATTTAAAGGCCCAATAGCGGCAATCACACTAACAGATCCATCGGTTGGTATAGCTCTATCATTAATAGCTTCATTGGTTTGAAGAGGACGCGTATATGTAACAGTAGTTACACCATTTTTGCGATCACCTGATATAAGCGTAACATCATTTCGACCTCCAATACGCTCATCTGGACAAACACCGGATTTTCCATCGCATTGAGCAGTGTGAGACATGTAGTAATCCACAGCTTTAAAGCTTCTGGCATCTGTGTCGTAAAATACTACGGTCACATCACCACCAACCTAAATTCAATAACATTAGTATTTATTTGTAATGATAACAATTTATTACCATTTTGGGTTGATTTTGGTGACCGCTCAAACCAAATGAAACGTATTGATCTTCGCGTATTTTAGCTGAAAGTGTAATTTGAACTTGGTCTCCTTTGAGCTCCCATCGTACTTGTAGGCGCTTATCTAGAAATTCTCTACAATTCGTCGGGGTAGGAGGTCGTGCAGTTGAACTGGTCTAAAGAGAAATTAAACTGTTGCTTAAAAGTGAACATCTTGATACCCTATACTTACAGGATTGTACCACCATGGAGGCTTGTTAGTTTAGAATTAATGTTAGTATAATATTAAATAAAATAACTATAAAATTAAACTCACCGAAATCTTTGTTTGTCCTAAAGCTGGTGGTACATCCAAATCTTTGGGTAAAATTACATGTCCAAAATTATGTCGATACTGAACGCACCATACTGCAAGCCAATCTATGTCGTAAACTGTTAATGAACCTGGTAGTTGAATTTCAATGTCTTCGCCTTGATATCCACGTAGAGGATCTAATGACCCCATCTCGTTGGGAACTTTAATGCCAAATGCGGTCGGTTCGGTGCCATTACCTACCCAAAAATAGGCATCCGGTCCGGCACCGTCGTAATGTAAATTAGGAATGTAGAAAGTTTTAGCGTCAAGAATGCTAATGTTGTCTGAGCGGAGGCCATGTGCTAATCTTTTAAACTCGGGTAACACGCGTGGTTTTGGAACTTCTAGGTTAGGTGGGATGAAAACTTCTCCAAAATCAACCTTAAAAAATAATTAGATTTATTATATAATAAAATAAATAAAATTGTTATATAATTTTTTAATAATCAAAAATATGATTTATACAATTGTCACTTGTAAGTGGGTACTTGATAAGTTTTCTTTGTTGAAATGTTACAATAAATAAAGACAGACAAGCAGATTATTACACATTAGCTATATTAAGAATTGAGTTATAACACATAATTTCATCTTATAAAATGAGTTATTTACACTTTTTTTTTAATTTTGCATTTTTAGTTTATTCAAATCAAAATGTTCAAATAGTTTGTACTATAATGACTCTATTACAATACGCGTTAAATAAAAATGAAATGTTCCGTATTGTAATTGCTCTATTACGATACGCGTTTAATAAAGAAACTCTGTTTAATTACGATACCCAATTTTAATGAGATCATTATAAACACAAAATATAGAAACCTTTTTAATTTATTTAAGTTTTGAACTTAATTACGGCATTAAGCATAATACTTGTTATGCGTACAATTTTTGTCGTATATTGATTGATCTGTTTTTATGTAAATCTGTAAAAACCGTGGTAAATATATTTGTTTTGTACTAATTTTTACGTACCAATAAAACGCAGTTAACAAACGTTGTTGCTTTCCATTTTGTTTTTCAGAAAATAAATTAAAACACTTAAGACTTTAGACTATATTTTCTTCACAAAATTGAAATGTAACTCCAAAACTATATGATATTGCAACCGATCAGGTTTCACAAATGCCTTGCATTCGGCCACAAAACTACTACCAAAAAGAAGGTAGAAGAGAAGGCTTGTTACAGTTGCCAAAAAATGCACAAAGCAAAGCAATGCAAATAAACCTGGTGCTACCTCTGCAACCAGGATGAGATTAAAACCTCAAAATAAAAGTAAGTAAATCTAAACAAAAGCAGAGCAGTTACGGACATGCAGTACCAAAAGGTACGCAAAAGCAAAGTAGACATGGCGTTAATCTTAAAACCATGCAAATGTTCCATCAGCAAAACATAGTATATAGACAATAATATAGAAGCATTAATTATAATCTTCAAACGCAGCATCTAAATAAAGAACACAAAAAAACAAAACATAAAAAATGTGCGTACATAGAAGCTAAAAACTTCGTAATGTATTACTGCTACGTTTCGCCTAACATCAAAGTTAAAAAGTTTTAGAAATACCTACAAAATTTATGCAAAAGCATCAGAAGCACACAAAGAAGGTTATAATCGGCGGAGATTTCAACTTCAAATCTAGAGTACAGAACTCCAAAAAAGACAATAAAAGAAGCCTACTCATGCTGAGTCTGACAGTTTACAGCATTTCAATAATAAATAACACTTTTTAAACAAGAAATGTAGCAAACGCAACCAAGAACTGGAAGACCAGTAACAAAGTCAATAGATACTATGAGGTGACAAGAGAAGAAACAAACAAACCAAAACTGAAAGATTGGAAAATTGAGACCAAAAAAATGACAAAGTTTGACAAAAAACACAAAAACAGTCAAAAAATTGTTAGTTTAAGAAGGCTAAACAAAACAAAATTAGTCCATCTCAAAAGAAACGCAGATAGGAAACAAGTATACTGGCAGAGCAAAAACACAGCAGCGCAAAAAACCCTGCTTAACCACCAAAAAAAAGATTACTTAAATAAATGATAACGTAAAAGCTGAAAAAGCAACAAAACAAAAGCGTTCAAACTGCACAAAAAAATCTTAGAAAATCCTTAAGGTTATCAAAACGGCGTGGACAAAGTAAAACAAATAAAAAGTCAAGGAAAAACTTGTTTTAAAAGTAAAAACCACCATGTTTGGCTGAGGTATGCAAGTATAACGCTTGGACTGATTATGCCAAGCCAGCAGCTCTCCAACATAGATTCTCTATCGTATGAAAGGGCCGGTCATGAACATAGCACGGGCTCGATCGTCTCGTCATTTATTTCACATCTTCTACAAGTTGGATTGTCTCCAATACCAACCGTGTGCATGTGTTTTATTGTTGTCATAATTTGCAAGTTCTTTCTGGATAGCCCCAAGTAGTAATTGGCTGTCAAAGCGATTGAAGCAATCATTGCTTCTTTTGCCTGTCTGCAGCCCGGAGTGTCATTCAAACGCCGTCTCAGAGCATTGTGTGTGTTAGTTTTTAGTAAGTTATTTAAGTTTTTGAGTGTTAAAGCGGTTTAAGGTTTAGGTCCACACGCTATGAGGGTTGACCCATTACGCCCTCTATGTTACCTACTTTGTTGTATATGTCTTCTTATCCAGAGCAGCTCAATGCTATTTCCACAGGCTGCTAAAGTAAGAGCACAATGACATCCAAAGATTAGCTTCGATGTGATTCTAGTATTGTTTATAGTAATTAGAGCCGCTCTACTATCCGTTAGAGTTTGGACATTCTTGCCAAATATTTTGCGGTTCACAATTTCCATAACCCCATAGGTTATCCCAACTACTTCTGGTTGGAAGATAGTTGTGTGAATTTCTAGTAGTAATGATACTTTGAGATCCAGGTCTTGCAAGAAAATTCTTGCTCTAGAACCTTTATTGCTTTTTGAGCCATCCGTGTAGATTCTAATAAAATAATTGACCACGTTTTGTTCTTCTTGTTTATGTGTGCGAATATATTTTATGTCGAAAAACGGCAGACACAACATAGCTTCCGTAGCTGCAGTTGATGTTGTCCACATGCCACCTGTTATACTTAGGCATGACATTTGTTGCAACTGATTCAGTTTGCTTGCTGACGTTTTTTGTCTAGCTTTTGGCCACCATATTAGTGCACCGTATGTAAGTATAGGTCTTGTGACGGCTGTGTAAAGCCATAGCACTATTTTCCCCATTCTTTCCTCACACCTCGTCTGCATTGCCAAAAAAACTTATGAACTTTTTTGCATCTCATATTTAGATATGGTCCTAATGTGAGTTTATTGTCAAAAACCACTCCAAGATATTTTACCTCAGTTGAAATCGGTAGTGTGGTATTTAGGAGTTTTGGTAAGTTTAGATTTTCAATTTTTCTTTTTTGTGAACAGAACCAGTTTAGTTTTCAGAGACCGCAAGAGCCTAGTCTTTGCACCAATTTTTGATTATTCTTAAAGCCTTTTGCATCAAGTTGCAGAATATGCTTTCAAATTTACCGCTTAGTAGGATTGTTATGTCATATGCATAACTAATTGTATAGAAACCATGATCATTGAGTAGCCGTATAAGACTGTCAACTACTATATTAAATAGTAGTAGAGATAATACACCTTCCTGGGGACAGCCTTTAGCAACAACTTTCCTGACCGTTGAATCCCCTACAGTAACAGTAACAGTTCTTTTCTCTAACATGTGTTTTATCTATCTACTAATTGAGGAATTTACACCATGTGTTGCAAAAGCAGATTTTATTTTCTTAAGGTAGTTTTATCGAAATCGCTTTCCATATCTATAAACTCAAGATGGACATTTTGTTTCTTAATGATGAGCCAATCTTGGTTTTATTTATACAAATGACAAACATCCAACAATTTAGGCAAAGTAAATAGAAAACATTTTACTCTTTGGCAAATTCCATATTCTTCTTTCCGGCAACCGTGGGTAAATGAACTGAGAATAAACTTTGAAACCTAAATTTACCAACTAATGTGCAGAAAAGATGTGATTTACGGATGCACAGCGCTTATGGCACAACGTCGCTAGAAGCGGCGGCGGTAATAAAAAGAAAGATCTATCTAAAAGCAGCAAAACAGTATGAACTAAATTGCTGATGAAAGTCATACAAAATTAGATCAAAAGGAAGAACAACTTAAGCAAATTTAAAATTAAAGACAACTGTCACTGTAGGATGACCAATACGTAATCTACGCAATAAAAATAATAACAGTAACTAGAACAGTTAAATCCATAATAAAAGATTGGAATCCCATCTTAAACCACATTCCGCCGCCGCACCTACAATGAATTTAGGTCTTGCAAAATTTACTCGGGACAATACAAAAAACACCTTCCTCCCAATCCACAAAGAAATGAAAGCACCCCCCATATTTAGGTTAAAATTAAAACACGCCTCTTTAACTTCACTAAACAACAATTTTAATATGCTACAAACATTAAAAAAAACTGAAAAAATTCGAAACATAGCAGAAATGCCCACCTTAACCCGTCAACAAAGCCACCCAGATTTGACCTCCTCCGCCATATATCTTCTTCTTCTTGCGGTTCTTATCCGTTCCTAACTATAATCACTGTATTCACTGCTGCTCTAAATAATTTAGTTCATGTCTTGGCAAATCAGGTTTTTAGGTTCTTCAGCCACAATTTTTTTCTTTTTCCAGCAGCTTTTTTTCATAGCACTTTTCCTTCTAAAATGACCTGCAACAGATGATATCTGCTTTCGTTTTTCATAATATGGCCTAGGTATTTGAGCTTTCTTATTTTTTCAGTGCCTAGTACTTCTTTTTCCTTTTTCATTCTACAAAGAATTTCGATATTTGTGTCCATGGCACCCTCAGCATTCTTTGGTAAAGCCACATCTCAAATGTTTCAAATTTCTTGCTTGTAGCTTCCGTTAACGTCCAAGTTTCAACCCCATAAAATAAAACAGAGAACACGTAAGATTGCAGAAATCTTATTTTAGTTTGTATAGTCAAGTTGTGACTTTTAAATATAGATTGCATTCTATTAAAAACGGCCCTAGCGTTTTCAGTGCGGACCTTCACCTCATGCGAATGGTCTCACAGATCATTAAATTTATTGTGGTGCCAAGATATACATATTTCTGTACATTTTCAATGGGTTGGTGGTTGATTAATATTTTGCATCTTGTAATAATGTTTTTGCCAATGACCATTAGTTTTGTTTAGTTAATGTTAATATCCAGTCCTTGTCTTTGGCTGCTTTCTGTCATTTTATCCATTAGTAGTTAAAGATTCTCCTGATTTTATGCAAATGTCACAGTGCCGTCTGCGTAGCAGATGTTATTTAGCCTTTCTCCGTTTAGCGCAATTCCTACGTCTATGTCTTCTAGAGCCTCTTTAAAGATGTATTTCGAGTATATATTAAACAACAGCGGAGACAATACACCCCTGTTTCACTCCACGTAGAATTTTTGTCTCTTCCGTGTTTCTTACGGAAGCAGTTAGATTCCAGTAAAGATTTTTGACTATTCTTAGATTTTTTTTTTGTCTAGTCCGATGTCTTGTAATATTTGTACCATTCTATAATGTTTAACCCTGTCAAAGGCTTTCTGGTAGTCAATGAAACATGCATAAATGTCACAATTCATACCTTCTTTAGAATAGCACTTGGATGCTGAAGATGGCTTCTTGTATGCCCACTGCATTCCTGAAACCAAACTGTGTGAGTGATACTTGTTCCTCACATATTTTTTATATTCTTTGGTAGATCATCTTGAGAAATATTTTGAGTAAGTGGTTGATGAAGCTTATTGTTCTGTAATCACTACACGACCTGTCTCAAGGATTTTTTGGGCAAAATAATAAATTCCGATTGTAGCCATTTGTTGGGAATTATACCCAAGTTGTATATATTGAACAGTAATGTTAGCCATTTTACATTTTCTTTATCAAAAAGCACATCGGTTTGTTCATTGTCGAGACTTGCGGCTTTGTCGTTTTTCATTGCTTTTATTGCAGATTGAACCTCTTTTATTATAATGCTCAATCCAGTTCCTCCTCTTGTCTGTGGAGGATCAAGTCTGTTGTCCTAAAATAGTTGTTCCACATAGATCTTCCATGTTTTCTTGATCTCTTCTTGGTTGATAATGATTTCTCCCTTATTGTCTACTAATTTGTTAAATGTTTTTCTTTTATTAATTTCTGTACTTACTTTGATTTTTCTATAAACATTAAAACTATCGTATTTTTGTTGTAAGGTCTTTATATCATTGCATGTTTCTTTGATTTTTCTTTTGCTTTGCTTATTTTTTTCTAATTTCCTTGTGTATGATTTCACTTAAGTTATTTTTTACACATCTCATCTTTTCCATTATTTGTAGGATTTTGTTAGTAATTCATGGTTTCTTTTTGTTAACATCTCGTTTTAGGAAGTCTTTTTGATATTTCTAATTATTGTGTTTAGTTTATTTAGATGTTCCTCAACTTGAGTTTTTATTAGGGGATCTTTTATATATGAACCAAGTTAAACAAGATCAGAAAAGGCCATGAAAGATGCAGAAGCATGCTTCATAAGTAGAACTTCTCAGAGGAACCGAGCTGCGACTGCGGCGCAAAGAACCAAGACATACAACATACATAATTTTCAACTGCCCCCTTATCGGTACAATGAGAAATCTGGAAGACATAACAACCTTTACCTCAAATGCAATCCAATGACTAATCAATCTAAAAGTAGATTTATAATCTAAAATGTATTTACTTATTTATTCCATAACTTTACTGCACTCTAATGTCTGATACAAAATATATATAGAGTGCACCACATTTTTAAGGACACAAGCCAAAACCGAAGCCAAATTAAGAGAAAATCTTAAAATGAAAAGCAAGGTAAATTTAATGCTGTCAAGAAAACTGAATTGTAACTGCATTTCTCACAATGACAGAAAAAAAATGCAAATTAAACACAAGCTAGGCGCAATGAAACAATGCTACAGCAGTACCGCTACGACCGTAAAAGAAAACAGAAAGAATTTTTAGGTTGGTTTGGTGAATCTTAACTTTGAGCAAGCCAAATCCCACACGTGGTTATTGGTACAGTCAAGTCTGAATACCCGTTGAAAGTTTTTTCCTTAAAAGAAAAAGAAAACTGAAAAACTGAGACGTTACTATGCTATGAGAGGTACTACTATACCTGATTACTTAAAAGTATTTTGTTCTTCTTTCCGTAAATAAATTTTACGCTGTATGTGCTTGATAGGTTAAGGCTTAATTTTTTTTTGTAAAATTTTTCTTTGTAAAACTTCCTAAATTAAGTTTTTCTATTAAATTTTATTAAAAAATTACCAAATTAAAAGGTTTAAAAAACCTCAATTTATTTTGTTAAAATTGAATTTTTTATTAAATAAAATATTTTTTGATTTTTGTAACTTACCCTAAATTACAAGAAAACAAAATATTTCAAGCCAAACTGGAAAGTAAAATTAAGACAACATTGGAGCAGGCGGGAATATAAATAGTTAACTTTCCGCAACAAACAATGCGGTTTTATAAAGTGACAGCTGACAACGGTTAAAAAAAATTATTAGCAAACGGCAATAACTGTTTAAGTGAATATATAATAAAACTAATTAAGCTATGACGTAAATGCTTGATAATAACTCCGCCTGAGGTAAGTGCTGGGTAGATTAAGTAGCCCAGTAATTGCCACAGCCGGTCCCAAGCCCGGATAAAGGAGGAAGGTTGATAAAACGGGTTAGCAGCCCACAGCCGCCGTAAAAACCCAAAACCAGCTCAAAGTACCATACAAGCCTCGGAAGAACGGACAACACGGAACGACATGGCAAGAACAAATTTGGAAAAAAAATAATTTAAGACTGAGTTGCTAGAATATAACATCCTAGAACCATAAAGACCAAGAAATCATACTGGAGTTGAACCGACACCTAATTGACATATGCTTCTTAGCAGAGACATAGAAGAAAGAAAAAGACAGCAAAAAATACCAAAATTACTGCCTATTTTATAGCGGAAAGAGCAAGGAAGAACGGGCGCACGCCAGTGTAGGAATTCTCATATATAAAAAGCTACAACAATATATTAAAAATATTGTGTATATCAAAGAAAGATTAATGCACACCATAATGAACTTTGCACACGGCAAGACGCACATCATAAGCGCATACGCGGACATGAGCAAACAAAGAAAAAAGAGAACAGTTCTTCAACAATCTTCAAAACATAGTGGACCACATACTCGGAAACAACAAGATATTTCTAATGGGTGACTTAAATTTAAAAGTCGGAAACATGCCAATACCAAGTGTAATGCAGCAAGAAACTTAGCAAACATAGGGTCAGACCACAATCTAATCCTCTCAAAACTTCTGCACACCATGACACTAAGAAAACACCACCCACCGAAAATCACAATCACAAAATTCAATACGGAATCATTTGCCAACAAAAGCACTAAGCATCTATACAAGGAAAGATTTAAAAACAAGATCGTCCACAATAAAATAAACAATGAAGATAACGTCGAGAAAGCATTTCATAAGATAAAATCAAATATATTAAATAGCGCCAAGAAAACTATAGCAGTAAGAGAAGTTAAACCCAACGGCAGACCAAACACCAAGCAATGGTTCATTTAAGATGTGAAGAAATTGGCGGCAGAAAAGAGAAGCTCATATTCAAATTCAAAAGTAGAAAGACACCCGAGGCCTACAGCAACTACAAACAAATAAAAACAGAGTAAACCAACAGATAAAAACTCTGAAAAAAGAATACTGAAAAAGTAGTTCCTTGGAAATGGGGCGCAAAAAAATGGAATATGTTCCGCAACAGAAAAAAATCTGTAAACAAATTTACCCAAACATCTTCAATCTCAAAAAGAAGAACTAGAAGACTATTTCCTAAAGTTGTATGAGGACAAAAGCAAAGATAAAAACAACCAAGAAATAAAAGACAATGTTGCAGAAAGCAATGACAAAATCAAATTGAACATTAATGAGAATGACGTCGAACAAGCAATTCCAAAACTAAAAAATAGAAAAACACCTGGGACAGACCTGATCATCAACAAAATGATCAAATATGGGAACCCCGAGTTAACTAAAGAGATTACCAACTTCTTTTGGAAAATTACAATACCTGTATTCCAAAAAGGAACAAGAATAGACCCAAAAACAACTACATTTGAATTTGCTTTATCTTTAATATCCAAAAAGTATTTACCAAAATCATATCCCAAAAATTAACAACACAAATACAAACCAGCAAGGAACATCAGAGTTACTAATAGAAAAATTCATTGAGTTTAACAAACCACTCTACTTCTGCTTTGTAGATTTCTCCAAATCCTTTAATACAATACAATTTAAAAACGTAGTAGTGGTTCTCCCCAAGACAATATAGAGGAACAAACATATGTCGACACAAAGTAAAGTTTGTATATATAAAACAGAGACAAGAGCCGGCATCAAAAGAACCAAACAAATTGTCAGAACAACAGAGATGAGAACATTAAGATCCATCACCGGATTGAGCTTATACGACAGAGTACGGAACGCCAGGATCTATGACATTTGTTCAGTACAGTACATTGTAAGGTAGACAAGAGACAGGTGATGGTACTGGAGAAACCATGTCGAAAAATAGAAAAAGATAGGATGACAAAACAGGCAACTACATCAAGACCAAACACAAAACAACCTCTCGGAAGGCCGTCCAAACGATGGCACGAAAGCTGGACGTCAAAGTCGCAAGAGTAATTCCAAGACCAAAAATATAAAAAAAAAACAGCGCAAAGCCCTAACAGAAGAAGAAAAAGAAGTAAATGCTTGATGTGGAAATGAAGAAGATAAGCGTCAACTGATAAAAATAAGTAAATTCAGAGATCAAAAGCACAAAATTGTGTATAAAATAAACACAATTTAATAATAATATTGATAACAAATTTAATTATAAAACGCTGATAAAAATCCGACAAAGTAACGATTGATGTCAATAACAATTTCCCGATCTTCAATCCCAGCGTGATTTATTTGCTACCCCGGCTCTTCGTTTTGCTTTCGGGCATTTTTTTGGTTAACATTCTTTACTTTTTTATGACAAGTATAAAACTGTTCCCAAATCTAAAACATTTTTATTCTTTTTATTTAGATTTATATTTTATATGTATTTTATGTATATTGTGTGATATTTCTATTTTTATATTAGCATTCTGGATATAAAAATGGTGTATTTTATATCCTGAGTACAGATGTTCATTTTTTTAATTTATATAGAGGTATAGAACACAATGTCTACTTACTATAATGATGTGTTACAGTTTTATTAAGCAATTTATTAATATTAAAAGAAACATGCATGCAAAATTAAAAAAAAAAACTGTTTTCCAGAAAATTAACTTTATTGATAATTTTTACAATATTGTTTATAAAACACTCTGTATGAGACTAAATCAACTCATTTTTGTAACATCAAGCAAGACTCGATCCCCAAATGCTATTCCAAAATTTTTACATCTATTCTGAACACACTTTATGCTGTAATATTGATAAATAAATATTATTATTGGTTTTATAAATGTATTTTATTTGTTGTTGAGAACAATGGCATTATTGAAATTAATAAATTAGCATTTGAGAATGATAGATTTATCATTTCTAATTAACGCGTCTCCCAGACAATATGTATATTGACACTCAGGGGTTTGTCAGCTCTCAACATATGCGTCACTATCCATATTAAAGATTGATTATTAACTCGAACACAATATTGTAATACATTTGACTGTTTAGAATTATCATAGTATTATTTATATTTATTGATTTATTAATTGTTGTATAAATTGTATTGTAAATAACGGAGAATCAGATTTCTTTAAACATGTTAATTAAATTGAAGATATAAATAACGTAAAATATAAATCATTCCAGCTGGAAATGGTTTTAAAGAGGTGGAGTGGGTTTTAGCTGCTTTGATTAAATCCTCAAATGAAAATTTGGACGTGATCCTGTGTCAGCAGGTTAAGAAATATATCCCCGCGTTTTATCTCGTCGTGAAAATAAATTGAGCTTTTGTATATACTGCATGAAAAAGGCAGAGAAAATAAGAAAGAAGATAAATATAAAATAAAATAAAACGGTAAGCATTATCAATAAGATAATCGATTGAAATCGAAAGTGGAAAAGCCGCGACCTGTCGTGTGTTGCCACCGTTTTCCGCACGATAATGAAAGCGTATGTAATGTTAAATAGGTTTTGTCCGCAATAAATTTTTCGGGGGGCGGTCGTCTGGGGACAGGTTGCCATTTTGGGAGAGTGTATCCGAAAAGCACACGGGCCATTACAGAGTCGAGGCGGTGGCGCAGGTCGATAATATGATACTGTGATTCCCAGGGTTGGCGCCACCCCCCCGACGACGACGCTACTTTAGGTACGACCCACCCACACACGGATGTGCTGAAATACATTACTACGGATTCATACTACACCTACAACAAACCTGGATTCCGATAGTAATTACTATAGTACGGCCATTATGCCGCCCCCCTTTGCGCACCGCAGGAATGTAGTGGCGAATTTGGGAAAGCCATTACACGCAAATGCATCCCCGAGGGGGTAGCGGTCGGTTGACTTACACATATTACCGCTGCACATTAATATCAACACAATTTAAACATTTACATTTCATATGTTAGCGATTTGTTAGTTACTCTTGGGAGTCGTTTCTCTTGACTTCATATCGAAATTACAAAATGGAACATTAACATTAATTATGCAAAATATCAACAAATAATGACTTTAATTTAAATTTAAATATAATAATCATAAATACCTTTTAATTGGATTTAATTAATACAACATAAAACACAGCCATTAAATTGAATTACATGTCAATACATTGTACAAATGCACCATTTATATATTTTATAAATTGTAATGCAAGCTGCGCTTATTGTGAAAACAAGATGACACAATCAATACAATATTTTACGGGTATTAATTATATTTTGTTTTATTTTGTTATTTAATTGTTGAATTGTAAATTTAAATAATTAGTATGGTGTAAATCAATAATATTTATAGTATTTATATAAATAATAATAACACAAACAATTTGTTTTTATTAACAAATTATAATAATGTTTTTATTTGTATTATTATATAACTTGTATTGAAGGTTTGCGGTTTGTTTGAACTTAGCGTAGTTGTTGGTAGTTGCAGGAAGTGTAATTATTTAATTAATAATAACATTCATAGTTTAATTTATTAAATGTAGTATGCATACTTTAATCATGCGGTTTAATTTTATCGTTTTGTATATAATTTCTTTATTTCCTGCTATGTTAATCAACTAATTATAAGTTTTCTATTAAAAAAATCTATCCTTAATTTTAATGTACAATATACATGCAAGAATAAAAGCCAATAGAAAATTACATAAAAGAAAGCAACTTTTGAAAGATGTTTAATTATAAATTACATTTTTAGATCAACGAATTTTATGTATTCTAAAAGAGTAAACCTTTATTGAAAATGTAGTAAGTTACATTTTTAATATTGGTTCATTATTAAAGTACAAAATAAATAATATTGAAGTAATCATAGGACACATCTTTATATTTCTAGACTTAAAAAAATATGCTGGTATACTGACTTTTATCATACGATAATTTTCTTTACATATTATAAGTTAAACAATAATAACGAACCAAAAACATCATTAATTGTAACTAATGACCTTATACTAATAAAGCATACTTCAGATATTTAGTGGTAATTAACAGAGAGATAAAAAAATATGTAGACCATTTTTAATACAGAGATTGAAACAATGTAAATAAAAGATTTTTGCTAATTTATTTCCATGTTTTGTCCATTTCAAGTCTAAATCAATACACAAACCGAGAAACTTTGTATCGTTAAGTTTTTTAATAGATTTCTAGGATTTTTTTTAAATTATTTTTTGGTGATTTAGAGTTAATAGATCACTTCTTCAGGTTCTAGTTGTAATTGTTTTCACTTATAATTCAGTTGATAGTTTGATTTCAAACTGCTTGGTTTCGTTTCAACAAAATTTAACAAGAGTAATAATTGTGTGAAAAATAGAAACTTCGAATCGTGACTTCCGAGTGATGATTTTTTATGATTTTCGATACGGTTTAACACCGCAGCAATGTGTGGAAAAACTTAGTTCGTTATTTGGAGAAAAAGCACGATCCAAAACTTTTTTTTACAAATGGTTCGCAGAACTCAAGCGTGGAAGGTCAACGTTTGATGGTGTGCGTGAAATGGTTTTGTCAAATCGGCATGTGACCTATAGTGAGATAGATGCATCCTTAGGCATTGCAGAGAAACAAATACATACAATTTTGCACAATCATTTTTATGTCAGAAAGCTTTGCAGTCGTTGGATCCCATACAATTTGAAAGAAGAACAAAAATAGGCACGTGACAAGTGGTGCAAGGAAATGCATTGTAACAGGTGACGAATCTTGGACATATTCATATGAGCCTGAAACTAAACAGCAATCGACTGTATGGGTGTTTCAAAATGAACCTAAACGCTTGCCGGAAGTTATCGCTGAAATCAGAAGGAACAACGTAAACCGGCGAATCATTGCTCATCATGACAATGCAAGTGCTTACTGCGTAAAGAATTCAGCAGAACTAGCTTCATTTGACGTTTGCAGTATGTTTTCTAATATACCTCTGCAAGAATGCCTACAAAAAAAAAAACCTTAAAAAACGTATATTCTCAAATAAAGGAAACGGCTGATTCAAGATTCACTTGTCTCATATTTTGGCTCACTCACCAAATCCGTATAAAATCTTTCTAAACTTAATATAAAAATTGATTTTGGGTAAACGTCAAAACTATTAAACATTGTTTAACGCAAATGAAAAAACGAAAAAATCAAAAAAATCGGGAGTATATAAATTAACATGCTTAGTTATTTGATTATAATCCCAAGAAGTTAGATGAAGCACTGAAAGCAGTAGTTAAAAGTACGCTGTTAGTTTGCAAGGCTTTGAGGAGGTTTGGAGTACTTTATCGTACATATTACAATAAATATAAAAGAAAACATAAAAAAAAACAACAAACTGCCCAATATTTTTTATTAAACAAAAAGAACTAGCCATCCTTCAATTCAACAAATTGTTCGGATTAGAGTTTTCCATTAAATCTTATAAGAATAATGGGAACAGTTAAATAATAAACATGTTTTAGAATAATGTTTCTGGAGTTGATTGGATCTTCTCAACAGGCATAAACATTGTTTGGACAAAGACTGGCCACCTATATAAAACAATCAAAATCACCAGTATCAAAAGAAAGAAAAAACTTATGATAACTTGGGAAACAATAAAAAACTTACCTAATTTCAATATATTTAATTACAACATCCTTGGAAAAAAAATAGTACAGATTTAGTGTAACATACCCGGAAAAAATTATAAACCACTCAAAGAGCAGACGACCCGTTACCTCCATACGCTGTGTTTAAAAACTTCTACTTTTATGACTCGAGGAAGGAGAATGAAGCACAAGGTCTGCTATGTTGCAAGAAGCTACTTATTCAATAAGTTTAATCAAACGGCAAAGAGATGGATAAATTTAAAATAAAAATTTTATAATTGAGGTCCAAAGTGCATTTGCTAAAAGATTTGAAGAGTCGACCACAGAAAAAAAAAAAATAACCAACGATGTTCCGTTGGTTGTAGAATATCTACAGCTATATTGGCAATTAATAATGAAGCGCTTCATTATTATGACAATGACAATATCAATCTGATACCGTTAGCGCAAAATAAAGAGAATGACGCTTTCAGAAAGAGTAATCTATTTTAAACGCTAAACCAGAATTTAACAATGAACAAAAATTTGGTTGGCAAAGTTTATTTCACAACGTAAAAATAAAGCTTACAAATATATGTGTAAGATAATGGAAGTAGATCCATAAATTGTTGTTGTGGGGATAAAATTCATTAAAAAGAATCAATAAACAATTTAAACTTACTGCTGACAATGTGTCCACAATCAAAAGTGAAGATATAATTGAGATCCAAAAAACCTTTCAAAAGAGTTAAACTCTATACAAAATTGTGCATTTTTATCTGAAGAGCTGCTTTGCTACAGATATTTACTATAAGATGCACGTATCTTTGGTCATTATTTGAAGCTTGTAATATTGCATATATTGAATGCTTTTTTGTAGCCAACAAATGTAACCTGCATAAAAGAATATTATATTATGTGGCTTTTTTAATATGTGCTTCATAATACTCAAGTTTTTTTTTAAACCCAACTGTTCTTCAAATTTATTGGTCTAAAATTTTCTTCTTCATCTCCTTTTTTATACATTAATACTATAATTACAAACTAAGAAACTTTGTTTGTTGCTAGTATCTTGATATTTTTGAAAGAAAAAGATTAAAACTTCATTTTTTTAATTTACAGTTAAACATTGCTGCAAAACCACTACCGCAACGGCTCTAACTATATTATGTTCATGCTTAGCCAAATCATGTTTTTTGCTGAAATAAGATAAGTAGTATTGTTTTCAAAAAGAATAACTGAAAAGATCTTTAAGAATCTCACTAATATCATTAAAATAATTTAAAAACAGCAGAGGCCTTATTACAGATTTTTGTGGCACACCTGTGGATGTAAGTCCAAAATCAGAATGCACTCTATTGTAATAGATATGATGTTCCCTACTCCGTACATAAAATTATAATACATCTTTTTGTTTGAATGTTATACACACAGAATTAGTCAAAATTACCGCAACAACCAAATAGTTTACCAATCGTAAAAGAATTCAAAAAAAGTTTCAAACAAAAGTTTTTTGGTTTTAAATAAGCTACCGTTTAAAGTTATTTTTAATATACAATGTGTTTATTTTATTTTGAAAAGTTTTGCTTTATGGTTGAAGATTATAAAAGTAGTATATGCAATGTTTCTTTTTTGTGGAGTTTAGCGTCACGTAAAAATTTTCAATCTTCTATAACCTTTAAAATAATCTTTTAAATCATTGAGCGTTATTTTTTTATCTGCTGGTTAACGGGTAGCTTTATTAGCCAGTTTGTTGTTCCTGATACTCTCATAAACCGGCATTCAGAACTTGGCCAAGCAGAATACCAAACATTGTACGAGCTGGGCTAGCAAATCTACAAAGTATATAAACCTAATATTAAGTTTGGGGTTTTCAACAAGTCTAAATACATGAGAAACAAAACGTAAGATGACGTCTCACGTATAACAGGATAATTCTGCAGTGTACACAAAGTTCTCTTTAGGAAAAGACCCATTTATAGGGTTGGACCGTCAATGACTAAAACAATCTGAATTCTCAGACCAACCGTGTATAACCGCCAAAAACTGGAGTATTTAGCAAATAGATATCAAAAAATTATCTTCAATTAAATCAAAGCAAGTTTTTATCCCTAAAATCATCCAGGGTAAAACTTGCCAAAACCAACTTTGAATACCACAGTATATTTAATATTAAAACTCTTCTCAAGTTCCTCCGCCCAAACGAACACCGGCTTACTGAGAGTAGGTTTGAGAATGTATTTGCGTTGATACGTTTTGTTGTCGGCAAATATTAATTGTTACGTACAAAACAACTGCAACAAAGTAAACAATTAAATTTTAAAAATGTTTCTTAATTAAATAAAAATTGTATTTTACAGTTATAAACAAATTATAAGAGCAAACAGTACAACAGATTCCGTTAATTTGGATATAAATTTGTCCTATTTACAGTACCTACTTATTAAGGCCTGAGTTGTGAACTGCGTCTAAGGTTTTCAACACCTTAATTTTTGATGAATTAATAGATTGCTTGGCCGTAGTCATTCTTGTATAAAACCAGTGTCTTATACAGACGCAACACTATCATTCTCCACGCTTCTCAATATTAGTCAAATTCTTGATCACGTTCAACGTTTTCTTGCATTTTGTAACTAATTTATCAATAAGTGCTCAAAATAAAAAAGGGATTTCAAGTTCTTATGCTGTAAAAAACAAATTAGTTTTTTATGCACGTGATTTTGGATCCCCGTAAGACAAGTGCGGGGCCCAAGTAAAGTTTTCTAAATCTGGCAAAAATGCACACAAAAGTTTGTTGTTGATACTTGTATCAACTAATGCAGCAAAACTAATCACAAATGTATTACCAATAGATATTATAACCAATAAAATAAAAGTTTTTATACTTTTTAAATATAAGATTGTATTCTATCCAATCTGTTATATCTGAGTTCTTCATTGCCTTTCAACACTCTCTCTTCGTGCCTCTCTATTTTCAACTCTCCAGATTTGTGTCGTTCTTACTCTTTTCCTTTGTCTGGAAAGTTTCCAAAACAGTTTTTCTTCCTTCCTACTTATTCTGACTATCTACTTCTCCCTGCCGATATCCTTCAAAAATCAATTTCAGTAGCTTCTAGGATTCTTTCCATTCTACTACTAATTGTCTAGACTTCCAGACCATATGTGGTTATGCATTCAACGATGATAAGAAAAAAATTATAACAAACTTTTTTCTTCAAATTTGTCTAAAGAATAAGTTTTCACAAACAAATTTTTTTTTATTGAATTTAAAAAAAATTGAAGAAAAGTATTTTTATTTCAAAAACGTGCTTTTATATGTAAAGCACGCTTTTATTCATAATTGAAAACTTATTCTTTAGACAAATTAAAGAATAAAGTTCGTTATAATTTTTTCCTAAAAATGCAATCCTGTGAAGTTACAAACGATTAAAAAATGTAAATTTAAGACTTTTTCGCTCTTTTTAAACGTTTCTTTGGATACAATGTAAGATATCGGCACTTTTTTGAACATATAATAAAAGCACGTTTTTATTCATATTTGAAAAAAAAAAAGGAAATAAATGTCATCTTAAAAAAAACTGTCTTCTAAAGTTCCGCAAAATTTTCAAAACTTAAGGAAAGCAAATTTTGGCTATAAAAACTTATTCATTGGACAATTTTGAAGAAAATAGTTTCTAAAAATTTTTTCCTAAAAATGCTATCCTAAGAAGTTACAAAAGATCAAAAAATGTAAAAAAACTTAAAAACCTCGATTTTTTCAAATTTTGATTGCTTATTAGTCGGAAATGGCTGACTAAAAAATCTGAAAAAAATCACATAATCAGAATTTATGTAGAAGAAAGCATTTTCAGTGATTTGAGCTAAAACAAATTTTCATTCCGTACACTTGACTCATACATGGCCATATATTTTTCACATCTCTATACTGCTTTTTATAATTTACGGTAATGATCTGCAAAATATTGTATTTGATGGAAAATTGATATTGTTTGCTGACGACACTTCATACTTAAATAGCAAAAGCAACACAAACGAACTTGTAAATTGTACAAACAAAGAATTGAAAAAAATGAATATTTGGTATAATCAAAATGACCTATTATTAAATCAAAACAAATCAGTACATCTGAAATTTTCAACAAAACGTAGAATAGCAGAACATGTCAGTCTGAATATCAGGTATGAAAGCAAACCAATTATCTCAACAGAGACCACAAAATTTTTATAAGTTCACATTGATTCAGTGTTAAATTGGAATGCTCATATTGATTCAGTATGCATAAAAATCAGCAAAATGTGCTACATTTTAATGAGTATGCATAAGAGAGTGAGTGATAGTGTTTTAAAAATGCTTTATTATGCACATATACATTCCGTGATATCTTATGCAATTATATGCTGGGGTACAGCAACTGAGTGGAATAGAGTTTTTATTCTGCAGAAAAGAGCAATCAGATACATGGCTGGTGTTAGTAGCAGATTGTCTTGTAAAACAATATTCAAATATTACCATATTTTACCAATGCCTTGTATACTAATCCAACAAGCTGTTAAAAAAAAAATTAATTCAATTTAAAAAATGCGGCGATAATCATAGATATGAAACACGTGATAGAGACCAGATTAAAATACCTAAACATAGATTGTCATTATATAAAAAAAGTCCGAATTATATTGGTATTATGGCATATAACCATTTGCCTGACAGTATTAAAAAAATGCCATTTAAGAAGTTTATTAAAAACGTAAATTGTTTATTGCATAAAGAGTGTTTTTATTCAGTTCAAGAGTATTTTGAGTTTAATACTCATTAATGTATGTATTTTTAATACTTAATTACTGTTTTATTTTAAATGTATTATTATGTCTGTTATTGACTTGTCCCATAACTGTAAAGATCTAGTGGATTAATAAATATCTATCTATCTATATTTCTTTGCTGTATTTAATATTAATTTTTGCTGTATCCTTCTTATGCACATATAATGAGTTTTTTATATTTATTTATTATTATTATATATTTACATATTTACAATTTATATTTAATTATTTGTTTTTTCCCACTTGCTGCTCTACACCGTCTCCATATAGATGGCTGCAGAGCTTCGTATTCGGGGCACAATTTTATTTCCATTTATCTTAGTTGATATTTATGTTGAGTGTATTATATATTTTTATTCATTTGTTTGTATTGATGTAAAACATTGAAAAAATAAAATAGAAAAATGTGGATCAAATTAAAAAAAAAAAAAATAATTAAAATTATTATTATTATTATTTTTTTTTTTTTAATTTGATCCACATTTTTCAATTTTATTTTTTCAATGTTGCAGTATTAGTAGTATTAATTGTAATGTGCAAGTTACTTTTATTTTCTAAGTAACTTGTTTTTGTCTTTGTAAGACCTATGCACAAGCCCAACGATTAACTCGTTTTTTAAGATTAATATTTTATTTTTTCGTTTATATTTGTTTCGTTAATTATTTTGTATACTTCTTCTGTTGGTGTTAGTTTTGGTAGTTTGTGTATTATTTTTAGAATTTTGTTTTGTTGTCTTTGTATTTTTTGGTTGTTTTTGTTGTTTCTCCCCATATGTTTATTAAATAATTAATGTTTGCTAAAAATAGTGAATGGTAGATACTTAATGCAGTTTCTTTTGTTATGCATTTTTATATATTTACCTCTAACCTCCATAACTGGTATTCTTGTATCAGCTTTCTCGTCATATCATATTCTATGTTTTCATAATCCTATGCAAAAATTAATTGATAGTCTAAAAAAAATTGTGTGTATCAACATTTACTCATTTTTTGGGATTTGGCAGTTTTTTTTATTCTAGTTTGTAAATACCTAGTGTTAGTATATCTTAAAGAATGTTGCTAATATGCACTCTTGCCTCAAACCTTTCCTTACTTAAAATCCTTTTGTTACTCGACCGCCAATCTTAATTTTCAATATATATTTCCTTTATAAAAGTTCTTTATGGCGTGTAATGTTAGTTAATTTGCAAGAGAAACACTATTGTAGGCTTTACATCTATAAAAAGCAGTTGTACTTTTAGAGATAGCACAAAATACGTTGCAAAATTAAAGACTAAAAACAGTCAAAATCAATGAAGTCATAGCAAAAATCGTGAGACAAAAATAATGACACATCACATTGGACAAAAAACTAATTTCAAACCTAAAAAATAAGTCAAATGCTCATTTAGAAAAATCAAATAATTACACAATATACGTATTGCCTGAACTAGCCATTAGTTCAGGCAACACGTCAAAATAATGGGCAAGACTCCAAACGACAAGTGCATTGTAGAGTCTCAGACACAGCAGAAAAAAAATCTAAAAAACGAGGATAAAGCTAAACACAGAAACCGTTATAAACAAAATTTGTAATGATAAAAACACTACTCATAATAGATTAAACTTGTAGTGGTACAAATCATAAAGGTGTAGAGCATTGCCATCTAATAAAACAATGACAAAAGTTGCCAATGTTACATCGCGCACAATATTCAAACTATTTAAGCGCCACTAAGCAAAATTTAGAAAAAAAACTCTGCAGTTGATTACATATAAAAACGTACATGTGCAAATTTAATTAAAACACTAACTAATTCTGTTTTTGAATGTCTTTCAGCAAATTAAACAATCTCTGCAGGGTAATTTCACAATAGTTCGAACAAACATCTCCAATTTTTCGTATAACACAATCCCGCCCTTAAACATAATACTTTTGATCCCAAAAATTAAATAACTAAATTTGCTTGCCCTTGGGTAAAATATATCACATAATTGCTAAAAATGGGTTACTTTTAAGCGATTTTTCTCTGGTTTTCCGTAATTTTACTAATTGTCCGACTTTTTTCAAGAAAATTTTAAAAAACGGACAAAAAATTCCTTTTGACTACTCTAATTAAATTTTTTTTTTACCTCTTTTTGAAAAATTATGAAAGACAAAAATAATTATTTTTTTACATAATAAAAAAAAAATCATATATTATTATAGTTTTTTGAGAGACAGTTTTAGATCCGTTCAAAGCTTCCATAAAAATGTTTGCCAAAATTATAAATAAACTTTCTTCATAACATAGCAAAGACTTAGATTGTAAAAATTATTTTTTTGTTTATTGTATGCATTTTCATCTAATCAACTGAGGCTTAACAACAAACTCATTAAAGAATAAATTACTCCATTATTACAGCGTCTATGAAGAATATTTCAAAAAAAATTGTAGTTTTGCTACTTGATAATGTAAAAGTAGTACAAGCTTACTTTTATTAATATAAAATAAAATATTTGTAATAAATTATTTGTTTTTTTGGAGAGCAGTTATATTGTTTCTTGTTTACTTGTTCTAATTAATTTTAATTGTTTATAATAATAAATAAACAAAATGCAAAGCGGATATTACTGTCTGGTGTGGTTAAGGAAACTCTTTATCAGTTTCTCGCTTATCAAAATAGACGTATAAATAGTCGCAAGCAAATGGATCTTTACTAACTTATTAGCATTCAGTTAAACTAGAAACGATGGCTAAACGCGCTTTAGTATTGCTTTATCCTCAAAATGAAGAGATGGAGACTTGCATACCGGTCGCCATTTTGCGTAAAGGAGGGGTAAGTTAATTATTAAATATTTACAATTAATATTATTATTGTGTTTTATCAATATATACGCAGGTTTCCCAAAGTATATATATATAGCTCCTATTAATTTGAAATTTTTCACCGTTTCTGTTGCAGAAATTATGATGGTAGTATTGTTATGTTTGCTACTTTCTATATTCCTTTTATTTTTATTATTATTGTTATCATTATTTTTATTATTAGGTTGAAGTAACAATTGCGGGTCCAAGTTTAGAGCCGGTTGTTGGTTCAAGAGGCATGCTAACAGTGCCAGAGATGGCATTATGTGATGCTATGAAAAAAGGACCTTACGATGTTGTTTTATTAGCTGGAGGTCAATACGGATGGCAATCATTATCGCAGGATAAAAATGTCGGCATAGTGTTAAGAGAACAAGAAAAGGCTGGACGCTTAATTGCTGCTATTTGCACTTGTAAGTAATTTAAATCACACTTTAATTCATTAATTACAAATCAACAAAAATTTACATTTTTTTAATAATAAATTCAATTTCAATGTGCATAATATAAAATAAGAACTGTGTTGAATATTATTTATTATACAAACATGGATTGATATTTGGCGGTTAGATTGAACAATAATTATAGCAGAAATATAGTTATTTTAGAGAATTAACCGGTCACTGTAGCATATGGCACTAAGATTAGTAAGATATGATCACGCGCAAGTCTTGTACTATCTTTCTCACATTGCATAAAATAAAAACGGTTAAATTAAAAAAATGCTTGCTACTTGATTAATGTGTCCGCCAAGCAATCATATCTTTATAGTGTTATGCCGTTGCATTATTGAAGAATGCCAAATAATTCTTATTATTTTATTTGAATTTTTTTTTATCTTGCTTAACAAATAGCAAAACGTTCCGTGATAAATAAATTGTGTTTATTTTTTAGCTCCAATTGCAATGAAAGCTCATGGTATTATGTTTGGAAGACGCTTGACTTCATACCCTCTGGTAGAAGATATGGTACGTCAAGGTGACAGATACATCTATAAGTATGACGACGTTGTCATAGATGGTAATCTGATAACGAGTCGTGGCAATTATACTTCATTTCATTTTGGTTTAGCAGTGCTGGAATATATCACTGATAGGGATACAGCACAAGTTTCAGCTAGAGAGATGTTGATAGTGTATTAACTTAAAAATATGACAATTATAAGCGGACTTATTTTTAATTAAAAATTAATTTTTAATTTGATTGTATTTGAAATATTGAAATAAATTTGAAATTAAAATAATAATTTTGTTGTATTATTTAGTTAGAAAAAATATATTAATAAAATAAAAAAAAAAAAACTTAAAATACACTTGCACACATTCAAAGGTGCCCAATAGTGATAATGATCAATAGTACAAAGTAAACAAAAAATTCAAAAATAATTTTAAGATTTAGTTATGTTATATCAGGTGCTGACATTGCCAATTATATTTTTTCAATATATTAAAAAATTTAACCAGAGTAAGTAAATAATGCGGCAAAATCTGATCAGCAAATTCAGCAACCTTGACGTTTTCTTAAACGGTAATTAATATTTGTGAAAAACCAATACCACAAAAAAAAATTGATATAATTTTTATCGTAACTTTTTTGTTTAAAGAGTGAATAAATATGAATTTTAATAATTAAATCCAATTTATATTATTTTGATATTGTAACAATAAAAATTGTAATTAAATTATGTAAACAAATGTAGCGTATTTCGGATTTTTTAACCTTTCTATTAATTAGGTATCTGTTTGTGTTTGTTCACTTTTCAAACTTTAGCGTATAACGTGTCTATCAATCAGTCAATGTTAAATGTACCTAAAAAACAAAACACAAACTTTGTACAACAAAAACGAATACGAGCGCAATATTTATCACTTCTAGTTTATTCTGTGCGTGTGTTGTTCTGTGCAGTTTATAATAAATTTTGTAAAATAAATTAGTTTTCTGTGCTAATTCTAAGCAATAAAAAAGTTATCTACGCAATTTATGATAAAAGTAAATTAGTTTTTAAGCTCATTTTATGCAATAAAAAGGTATTCTGCACAATTTATCATAAATTTTCGGCAAAAAAATTGTTGTCTGTGTTTATTTGATGCAGGATTTATGATAAGTATACTGAGTAGAATTAGTTTTTTGCGCTAATTTTAATGAATCAGTTTTTTGTGCTAACTTTATACAATAAAAAAGATTTGTTGTGTAATTTATAACGTCTTTTATAAGCTATTATGCAATAAATGGTTTTTCTATGTAATTTATAATGAATTTAGGAAGTTAAATCAGTTGTTTGCAAATTTTATGCAATAAATGAGATTTTCTTCAAGTTTTTGTGTCAATTTTATGCAAGACTTCTGTGTAACTTATAATAAATTAAATAATAAATTAACTTTTTGTGCTAGTTTTACACAATAAAAAGATGTTTTGTGCACTTTATAATTTTTTTTTTAATATATTAGCTTTTTGTGCTAATTTTATGCAATAAATGAGTTTGTTGTGCACTTTATAAAATTAAATTAGCTTTCAGTGCCCATTTTATGCAATGAAAAAGTTTTCTGCACAATTTATCATAAATATACTAAGCAAAATTATTTTTTTGTTCTATTTTTTGCAACACTTGAGCTTTTCACGCAATTAATGATAAAATACATCATTTTTGTTCCAATTTTATGCAATAAAAAATAAAATTTCTGCTTAATTTATAATAAATTGTATGAGATAAATCAGTTTATGCAAGAAAAGTATTTTTAAGTTATTAAAACAAAAAAAATTAAGCGTATGCAATCAATGAGTTTTTTGTGATATTTAAAAAAAGCAGTTTTTTGTGCTGCTATTTGCAATAATTGAGTTTTCTGTGCAATTTAAAAGAATTTAAGAAGTTAAACAAATTGTTTGCAAATTTTATGCAGGATTTCATCAAGTTTTATAAGATAAATTGTTTTGGTGTCAATTTTATTGAATAAATAAGCTTTTTGCGTAATTTATAATAAATTTAATAAAAAATCAACTTTACAACAAATAAATTTTCTGTGTTCTGTAATACAAAGATTTTTGCTCGCCTTATAATGAATTTTTTGAGTTAAGTCATTTTTTTTTGCATTTTATGATAACTTTTTTGAGATAAATTATTGTTTGTGCTAATTTGCCTTCTCAGGGATTATCACCTTGATGTAGTGAGGTTTAACAGTGCGTTCAGTGTTCCTGAGAGCAATACCAGCCGGAAGTAGGTGGTAGGGCCACCCATGCTGGTAAGGTGAAAGGAGAGAATGAAAGCTAAGATAATCCACAATCGCAGCGTCTCTTCCAGATTGGGCGGCTGTAAACAGTGTCTGTACCCAAAATGTGCGGCTAATTTAAAATCTGGAAACAGAACTCGCTAACTTTCAAGGCAAGCGCGGCGTTTTAATTTGCCAAAACTTCCGTACACAACCGTACAAAACTATAAAAATTACAAATTCTACAACAAAAATACCCCAGGTGAGTAAGTAGAAGATTACACTCCAAATCTCACACTGACTTGTCAGTATGCCCTACGAATTCTGAGGAAGACATAAATTCAAAAAAATCTAACACCAACAATAACCAGAAAAAATGTTTATCTATCGCAACCTACAACAAACAACCAAGATCAAGTGGGATATCATTGGCTTAAAAAACGTCTACATTAAGGTCAAGACATGTACTATACCAAAAAAACCTTTAATACTAACGACCACTTAGGTGATGTAGGATTTCTCGTCAACAAGAATATTAAACATAAGTAACCAAATACAACTCTGCGTCCAGCCGACTAATATACAACACAGCAAACTACAACTAACACTTCCGAAGATGAAGAAGTAGAACAAATATACAAAGATATAACAAAAACAAAGAAATTAGAAAAATCACACTTCAAAATAGTCATAGGTGACTTTAACGCAAAAATTGTGGGGAACTATGGACTAGGAGTAAGAAACAACAGAGACAAAATGTTTGTAAACTTTTTAGAGAAGAAAAACCTATATTGCCTAAACACGTTTTTTAAGAAACTACTTCAACGCAGATAAACATGAAAAAGCCCAGACAATTCGGTAAAAAACAAAATCAACTTAATACAGGTCTTGAGCCGGTTTGATACAAGGAGCAATCATAGGCTTGTCCAAGCATGTGTGCAAATTGATTTAAGACCGGAAAGAAATAAGCTGGTAAAAAAAACAGATTTCCAACCATCAACAAGTTAGAAGCAATCAAGGAAGAATACCAAAAAGAAGTAGAGAAACACCTAAAATCAACGGATATAATAGATATAAGCGTAGATCAGCTGGCCAAGAGAATAAAAACAGGTATCCAAAAGACAACAAAAAATATGCTTAAAAGCAAAACGTCTAGTAGACCCTAAACTAAGCGCAAACAATAAAAAAAAGAAAAGGTGGAACAGTGGAGTATATGGCAGTGAACAGACTAATAAAAAAAACATACGGCAAGACATACGATGATATAAAACCAACAACATTCAAACAACAATCAAAAATAACTCTAATATAAAAGTCCTAAAAACAAAACTTTCAACTGGAAGAACACGAATAACCAAGCTCAAGAACAAGCAAAGAATTGTAATCTTAAACTCAGAACAAATAACCCAAATAGTCGAAGACTTCTATACTGACGTATATGCATCAAAACACCAGATAGGGAACCGGCAGAAGGTAGAGTATTGAACATAGGATCAAGGATATGCCAAAAATATCAATACAGGAAATTAGATCTGCTCTGAGTAAGATAAAATTGGCAACTGAATGGAAACACGGTGGAAAAAGCAATACAAACCTTGTTGAATAAATGCCTGAGAGATAGTGTAACTCCCAAAGAATGGAATAACACCGAAGTCATTATCTTTTAAAAAAAAGGACACAACAAACATTAAAAACTATCATCCTAGCAGTTTACTATTGCAACTATTAATTAAAATTATAAGCAACAAGCTTACAAAAAGTTAGACTTATATCAGCCAGTAGAACAGGCAGGCTTCTGGAGTAGATTCAGTACAATTGACTACTTACAAACACTATGCTATCGAATATAATGTACCGATCCACCTAGCATTTATCAATTTACACAAAGCCTTCGACTCGGTAGAAACGTGGGAAATCCTAAAATGTATGAGGAATGCAAGATACACTCAAGATATGCTGCCATCATTAAAAATATCTATAAAAGTGCTACATTACACGTCAAGATCAAATAAGAACTAACCACCAATAAAATAAACACAGAAAGAAGAGTGCGCCAGAAAGATACTATCTCAACAAAGCTATTCACTTGAAACTTAGAAGATTTCAAAAAAATTTTGTAGGAGCAAAAAAGAATTAGGTTTGATGGAACATACCTCAATCACCTCCATTTTGCGGATGATATAATCCTAATATCAAACAATCCCGTAGAGCTGAGAAATATGTTACAACAACTAAATGCAGCATCCAAAAGTATAGGGCTAAAAATAAACATAAGAAAAAAGAAAATAATGAGTCCAGATAATCCCCACATCATGGTCACGTCATTAAACTTGGAAAGGAAAATCAAACAGCAAAAGTCACAAGCAAACAATGACATACGAATAAATCTCAAAAAAAAGTTTACGGGCATGCATACTACCAGTAGCTACATATGGCTTAGAATAATAAGGGATCAAATGAAGATCAAAGTAATCAGTGAAAGATCAAGGTTTACTGACATTATTGAACGCATAGTTCAGCTAAAATGGTGCTGGGTAGAACACGTCGCTAGACAAAACATCGACAGATGAACAGTCAGAGTCATTCATTGACGGCCGAGAGAAACAAAAAGGAGCTGAGGCAGACCAAAAAGGAGATGGTTAGGCGATATCAAATCAACCATCGGTAGAGACTGATTTCAAAAAGCTCAAGATTGCCAGATGTGAAAAATATACGGAGAGGCCTATGACCAGAAGTGGACGTTAGAAGGTTGATAAAGAAAAAGTGCTAATTTCATTCAATAAATTATTTTTTGTTTAATTTACAATAAAATTTATTAAATGAATTAAGAATTTGGCTTCAAATTGAAAAATTCAGTTTTTGAAAAGTAGTATCCTTGCTTAGCCAAACTATTGTATTAAAAGTCCAAAAAACCTTATTCTTACCTATTCTAAATGCAGTGAAGCCAAACTTAGCTTTTGAGGACTGGTAATTTAACGTACTCAAATTCTCTGCCCCAGGATCATAACACTTTGTTATTTATAAAACTTACTCCATAACGTAACTATTAATCCCGACCTGGCGGTAGGTTAAAAATGCAACGTACAAAAACCCCAAGCAGGTAGTACCGCATAGATGCCATCTACCAGCCAGTAACTAAGCAACAATAAATGCAATTTTAATTGCAGACCAATGTCAATAATGATTAAAGCTAATTGATATTAATAATTATTAATATTCATTAACACTTACTTTTTGACAAAATAAACAATAGTACGGTCAGAGTAACAGCAGCTCGACATCCAAGTGAACGACAATATACTAACCACCCAAAAGTGCCAGATAGAAGGAGAAAAGAAGAAAAAAAAATGCCGGTTTTACTTCCGGGTAAACGCAGTAGCAAACAGGTCCAAGAACTAAAAATCAAATGTTCGAAATGGCGCTGAGCTTTGATTAAAAATTTAAAACCGCCAACGTCACCATCAAAGAGATCAATAGCCTCTAATGCTAGCCTTCTTGCACTACCACCCTGTGGCAAAAAAAAAACATAAAAAATAAAAAGCTAAAGATCACTACTGCAGTTGATCTTTTAGACCTTTTCATTCTCTAAAATGTTACCTTTCTCAACAATACCACCGCAGAAAATTCTGTAACTACAACTAACTTAAAAGGATACACCATTGTCCAAAGAAGAGCCAACAGAAACGTACCTAACAAGCCATCAGACAACTCCCTTACCTTCAGAGACTGAGCCTTAACAGCCATTAGCTGCTAATCCTGCCAGCCTTTTAAGCCAAAGGGCACAAAAGTAATCCACTCCAGCTAAAAAAAGAGACGCAATAGGAACATTCACCAAAGTGAGATTCAGACTTGACGCCTCGGACTTTAACCCCTGACGGTGACAAAAACGCATCTAACCTCATCCAAACTCCAATCGAGTCTTTAAAGTCTTGCCCTCTGGCATTTTGTCTTCTCCAACAAAGACAAATTCCCAAGCTATTCCAAATATTTCTGCAACAATATCGCAATTTTATTTTTTTGCAATACCCATGAGGGTATTCAAATGATTCCGGCCACAAACACCAACCATAAAAAAATAACAGTTTTCTTTAAATCTAATTGAACCGACTTTCATACTTGATCAATCCACAAAAAACGCTGCCTCGAGGTAGTAACTTGGAATGTCCCAAAAAACTTAACGGAGACAAACGTGGACCAGGAACTCAAATCTGAAATAAATATGTTTGTTTTCCATTAATCTTTGTGCAACTCCCAAAAAACGCCAAGAAAAAGCACAGAGATTAAGGATCTTACTAGATCCCTGAACTTAACGATCTTTGTAAAACCAAAAAAACGGAGCAGTGGCATACCTTTATGCCACAAGTACCAATGTCACAAGCGCACCGCCAAAAAATGCTTCAAAGCAAACTTCCAAAGTGCTCACTTTGCTCTTCTTCTCTTCTTAAAGCGCTTGACTTGACTTGATCCATATTGAAAAAACTACAAAAACGGTTTTTTAGGCCAAAAAAGCCTTCGATAAGGTCCGGCACAAAGGTCTACTACTAAAGCTGCAGAAACTAAAATTTTCTCTGAGTTTTATAAATCTAAAACGCAAAACTCAAGTGAACGAAATAAAAATTTTGTTTTTGCTCAAACTACTAAAAAGCCTCCCTCCTAAATCCTGATTATGTGTGTTTTTTCAGATTTTTAGTGAGCCATTTCCGAGTAATAAGTAATCAAAATTTGAAAAATTTGTGGTTTTTGAGGTTTTTTACATTTTTTTATCGTTTTCAGGATTGCAGTTTTAGTAAAAAATTATAAAAAACTTTTTCTTCAAAATTATCCAAAAAATAAGTTTTTATAACAACGTGCTTTTAGATGTGCAAAAGATTTTTTCTTTAAATTTTGAAAACTTTGAAAAACTTTAAGTGAGTTTTTATTAAAAAAAGATGATAAGAGTTTTTTAAGTTCTGCAAAATTATTAAAATTCAAGAAAATACATTTTTTGCTATAAAAACTTATGGACAATTTTGAAGAATTTTATTTTTTTAATTTTTTTCTAAAAATAAAGTAACAAACAATCAAAAAATGTATAAAAACTCAAAAAAATTCAATTTTTTCAAATTTTGATTGCTTATTACTTGGAAATGGCTTTCAGTGGTTTGAGCAAAAACAAATTTTCATTAAGTACACTTGACTCAAACTTGGCAAGCAGGTTCACGAATAGTTTTTCTAAAACTATATAACCCCTATGTCGGAAAGATATTTATTATTAGATAACATTTGAAAAACAAGTTAAACTTAATAATAAAACTTGATTCAACATTTGTTTGTGTTTAGCTTAATTTAAAGGTTATAAACGGACAAGCTGTATAGTCAATAGTAATCTAATAAAGTCAAAAACTACTTTATAACTCACATACAAAAAAAATTGAGAATGTTCAGTTAAGTATGTGGTGTATCTAATACCTAATGTATAAATATTTAAAATTATAAATGTAAAAAATAGAATTAAATAAAATATTAAAATTAACATAAAATCTGGAATTCTGCAAATTTAAGTGGAACAGAACTTTAGGTATCATTTAACCCGACGCATGCACCAGTAATGTAATTTATGCATTAATTAGTAATCTCTAATTAACATGATCATTAATAATATAATGAGAAGCTTTATACAAAATACGTATATACTATTAGTTGCTGTAATTCGCTTAATATTAATTTTTTACAATTAAAATGTAATAAAACGCAGTGCTCTAATAGAGGAACGTTTAAATTAATAATGTATATCAGTTATGAAATCTAGATTGAATAAAAAAAAACTACCCCATAATGCATTTAAACTTGTATTTCCCCTGACACGGCAATAAATATTAAAAATGCCTATTTTTCTTTCCGTCACTTTAGAACACGACGTGGATGGTTATTATATGAGCGGGGGCCGGACACGGGGTGTAAAAGTAAAAATAATATATATTATACACACACATACAACCCTCAAAACGACTTACTTCTAAATGGAAGTACAACGGGGAAAATATATTCCGAGTGAGTTGTCGGCTCTATTCAGCGGAGGTGGCCGGGTGGAACACAACCACCCCCATTATTTTGCTGCTGCCCCCTTCGTCAGCAGTGGGCACAAAACCACTCACAACCCCTCCCCTCCCGCATGGCATTACGTCGGTTTGCCCGCCGCGTGACGAGTTACACATCAACCGCAGTCGGCACCAGTCATGACACGGTCTGACACTCATATTGTGTCGGTTCCGTTCGCCCTATTGTCTCTAGACGTGATTCTAATTTGTTCCGAGTGTTTTCAACAATATTAACCCAAACTAGATTTTATTATGCGAACATCATGGCACGCAGCGCACACAAATTGCTCTGCGGAGATGAATAAAACTCGGCTAATGAATAAATTTGAATTCATCAGTTCCTCAAGTCCGAACGCTTTTTGTTTTCTTTGCCCTATATTAAATTTTAACAAATATTGGAATGTTTTTAATTGGAACAGTTAAAATTTTATTAAAATTTGGGAAAAATTTATATTTAATTTGCTTCATATAATATGATTGTTAAAAATATATAAATGAATAAAGTTTTAATTGCTACAAAAATATATTTCAAGAAAAATAAACAAAGGGTTTTGTAATAAGAGCAGGTAGATGTTGAAATGGAATAAAACAAGCTGTGTGTGAGGTATTATCAAAATTCTTTTTTTATTTGAATATGACATTGTTCAAATGCCCGCTTCGGCTTCTTATAGTAGCACGGATCTGAGTGGTCCAATTTTCTTGATTCTTCCGCATAGATCCTGGTAAACTTGAGCAATGGCCTGTGTTATGTTTTTTAGGGCATTGGTCAATTGTGGTTTATTTGCATAGACTCAAGACTTTAAGAAATCCCACAATAAAAAATCTAGCAGGGTCAAATTACATGACCTTGGTGGCCAATTCACATCACCCCTGCAAAAGATAACCTTACTTTCAAAACGTTCATGCAGAATGTCAATTGTGGCGTCCGCTGTGTGGCACGTGGCGCTATCTTGCTAAAACTACATGTCGTCTAGGTCCATATGGTTCAATTTGGGCCATAAGAAATTGGATATCATTGTTTTGTAACGCTCGCCGTTGACGGTGACCGCCTCACCAACGTCGTTTTCAAAAACGTACGGACCAATGACGCCGCCGGCCCATCTACACCAAACGGTAACTTTTTGAGAATGCATTATCACATGGTAAACCTCGTGTGGGTTGGTGTTGTCCCACATACGGCAATTTTGCTTGCTAAAGATGATTTTTCCGCCAAAATTGGGGTCCTCAAACAAACAGCGTTGTCTATAGTCATGAACTTTGAGCTCCCGGGTTAATTGGATCTTGTCCCGTCGCAAAATTCGCCAAATTAAAGTCTGCAAAAACCCGAATTCTTGTGCACGGCAAGAAATTGACTGCCTCAAGTTCTGCTGTACACTTTCACGGACCGCGGCAATGTTCTCCGCTGATCTTGCGTTCCTTAAACGTACAGGTGTTGGCTATTTATTTACCAAACCCGTCTCCAATTTAACCACAAAACGTTAAAGAATCGACTGTAAAAGACCATCACGTCTACTGTAAAATGAGCACAATGCACAAAACGTTTGCACTTACGCTCTCATTAACACTCATTAAGCATAAAGTATAGTACTTTTAAAGATACCAGAGGCCCAAGCCTAGAATGTAAATGTAAGACAACGCTTGCTAAAAATGAAAGAAACATGTCATGTTTGAACTTCATCAAACCGCCAAACTTCCGTTTCATCTAATTAATCTCCGACAACACTAGCTGAGTAAGGTCTAATATTAAATTGCATTAAAATGCCTACCTTCCTCATAGTAATCATAAATGTCATAACATGATTTTCTAGAATTTGCGATATGTACCTGTGAGCATTAAAAAAATCCATTCTGTACATACTCTGTGCGTTTTTGTAAAAAAATTCTTGTCCTAAACAATAACTGACCCACAGCCAAATAACAGTTGCTCGTCAATACAAACTAAAACATTTCTAATTGGTAGTGCAATGTAGTTGTAGCTTCAACATGTTGTTTCAACCAAAGAAACCAAATATCATCAATAAAACTTCAGTATTACAACTTGGAACCAAATTGCAATGTTTAAAGAGGTAGACAATCAAATATAGTTTAATGAAACACAAAGGTTTAACATCAATTACTTAAACCCAAACCAACTCCAAAGCAGCCAACCAAATACAAACAATTGTTTTGGTTTCCACAAATCTTGATCAGTGCATCTTGGTGGTACGGCAGCGATGGTAAAGAAGTTGAATAATTGATTTACGTGTTCTTAACACAAGTTTGATAATAATTGGTGGTGCAAAGTATTTGTAGCTCTATCATGTTGCTTCAACCAATAAAACCAAATACCATTAATAAAATTTCAGTATAACAAAAAAACATTTCTTTTTCCGGGATTTCTCTATATTAACCAAAGTCCGTCTATTTCATTAAAGCAAACACGCGACTTATCTAAAACAGTCTTTTGGGCTAAATCAAATCATAAAATTTGATGTTAGCAGCACAAAGCTTACTTCTAACAGTCCATTTACTAACATTGACATTTCTTACTTCTTAGATTTGATTTTAGAGTCAAACTGCAAAAGAAACTCTGTTCTGCAAACTTACAGAAACCAAAAAACGGTCATCTTTTTGGGTAATAACTTTTTTCACTCAAATCCTGGTCTTCTGGTTATTAAGCCAGTCTCATTATACCGCTGGTACACACTTTGCAAGGCAACCGCAGCACAATGGTCTAGTGCGAGGACTGTTGTACAGGCTGCCCGGGTTCGAAAGTATTTGCCTAGTAAACCCCTCTAGTGGTGTAGTTTGGATTCCATGTTAAACTGTAGGTCCCGTATGTTTGTGTGGAACTATTATCGCGCACCACAAACATACGAGAGGGACGCCGAACACTCGTAGAGAATATGGCACTTTAAGAAGAAGACAGACTTTGCACAGCACAATGGATAGCTACATTTTTTTCTATTTGGGTAAAACCCAAACTACATTAAAATAAATAACTGTTCTAGATGTTAGCTTATGACTGTACACAACCTAACTTTTTTTTTAATTTGTTATTGTTAGAGATGCCACTGAATCCACTTTTTGGCCGGAACCGGATACCGGAACCATCACTTACAAAAATAACCAAAATCAAATCCAAGACCGGATCTAACCGGATCTGGCCGGATCCATAAAAGTATAAAAAAATAATCAATATTTATCAGCATTCAGCGTCTTCATCAAAATACTATTTTTTCAGCTGTTAATAATATTCTTACATTTAACTATTATTAATAATATTGATTAATATAATATTTTAATTATTATTTATTAATATCATTATATATTAATATTATTATATTATATTTATTTTTATTATGTATTTTATTAAAAAATAAAAAGCAGCACAGAGAACGCAATTCCTGGAAATTCTTAAAAACATTGCCAAAATGCCTCCAAACCCAAAAAGAGTCAAGGATTCAACACTACCTTGAACAGCTGCAAGTACAATAAGAGCGCAAAAGCGGAACGAGTCTTGCAGAAAAACAACGCCGACGTCAAAAAATGACCAAAAAAAAAACTTACAAAACCTTTAAAGACACTATTACAAAAATTGCATTAACATTAATACCAAAAACCCCAAAATGTTCCTTAATTGCCAAAATAGAATAGACCATCAAATCCTTTATCATTGCTCAAATTGACAAATTGACAAAACATGCATCAAAGGAATGCATATTTTGTTATTTGTTTCTGGAACGTACTTAAAAAAAATCTTAAAAATTTTATATGCAAAAGAGCCAACTAAGGAGTGGCTGCTCAGTGCATTTGCTAAATCAAGCCTCAAGAAGACTCTTCAGATAGGTGGTCTAAAAAAACTTGTCAGATCTAAAAAAGGCTTTAATATAAATACCGGGACCAAAACTGGAACAAAACACTCTATTAAACAGGATAGCAGTCCAAAGCAGCTTAAGCACTAAAACTTGGCAAATGGTAAATTCAAAACCAAACTTCAAAAATACTCAACACGTCTTACTTATGGATAAAAGCGTTTTAAAAAAAAAAGAGAGCTAACTGCACTATCCTAAAAATAACAACAAACTAGAAGAAGCGCATACCGTCAAAGAAACAATAAGAAACGATTTTCCAAACAACAAAGAAAAAACCAATGATTAGTAAAAATGTTAAAAATTATTGTACATCATTGCAGAGCAGCTTCCGCAGGTCTTAGTGCGTATACTAAATAACAATGAATTAACATCACCTTTGTCTTAAAACCCTGAATTTTTAAATAAAGTTAAAAAGGCTAAGCATTCTGAGCAAATATATTTTAACAACCAAATCCTCAGACAATTCTCGTACAAGTAACATCCAAAGAGGTCATAGTTAGAAAGGGTATCGATAGCAAGATTATTCTCAAATCCAGACAGCTTTTAATCAAACAGCAAGCTCCACTAGAAAAGATCTAAAAACTGATTGCTAGCAAAAACAACAAATCTTTGAGTGCAAAGCTAATGCACAAAATATTGCATAGGACAACATTAAACCAAAAAATAAAAAACTTTTAGAATATATTTTAGAAAACATAGTTATTATAAATAAAGGTTTTCTTTTTCTTTTTCTTTGTCAGCCTTTTCTCATCCATTCCTGGATTTAAACCTCTCAGCATCCATTCTACGTTTAAAATTTTTAAGCATTGTGGTACCATTCTCTACTGATGGCTGACTTAATATAGTTTAGCGTCTTCTTTGTGTTCGTCAATTTCTGTTCCTTGTAGTTTCTATTAACCATCATTGCTTCTTTCTCTTGCAACATGTCCTACCCAACTCTATTTTAGTTGATCTACTCGTTCCGCTACGTCTATAAATATTGATCATACTCAAATTTCCTTATTTCTAATTTTGCTGCTTGATAAGTTTTGGAGTTTTGTGCATTTTATAGTTTTTTGTAAAAACTTTAATTTTTTGTAAGGCTCTACAATTTTGATACGGGCTGGCTTGGCTTTGATCGTATTTTATGCAAATATTTAGTTTATATGCAAAATTTACCTGGTTCAAACAAAAGGTTTTTTTATTTAAATAAAAATAAAGCCGCAACAGTTTACAGTTGCAAAATAACTGAATTTTAGACAAATAATAAAAACCTTTTTGTGTATTGAATTGTTTGTTGTTAACAACAAACCAGGTAATGTTTAAAATAAGTTGCGTTTTGAGCCGGATTGGGCTTTGAGCCAATTCTGGCTAGGCTTTGGTCACATTTTGGGCCAGGCTTTGGGCAAAGCTTCAACCAAAGTTTTTGGCCAAGCTTTAACAAAATTGCAAACGTCAACCTCTAATGCTTTAGTCGTAAACTATTTTTAGGTTTATAGGTATACTACTGTTTCCTAAGTTGAATCAAAGTTTACGATATACTGCCCATGTAATAACCTATACGTCTAGGACTTGCTGTTTCATTTAGTTTTCCTATAATGATAGCACACATTCAATAACTACATTATCTAGCAGCATGTAGGTATCAATTTAATTCATTATCTTATCTTTCAGCTAATTATTCTAACACTAACAATTTATAAGACGAGTGAAGTTTCCAGAAAGCGCTGAGCAAAGATTCATGACAGGCTTTGATTATACCTCAAAATTTGACCGCTTTAAACGTTCCCAAATGATAACTAGGTAGAAGAAAAAATACAAACTACCCTTCATTTGACTTCTACAAACCACACAAAATTAGCGTAACAAAACTGTTCAAACCAACAGTCATTAAACAAAATAAATGTTTCCCATAAGATATTAAAAGCAACGTAAACTACTTTTTTAAACACAAATCTAATAATATTGACTTAAGAAGAAGATTAAGATTGATTACGTACTGGCAAATAACAAAAAAATCTGCACCAATTAACACTAATCCGGTTTGATATAGGAAGTGACCACAGGTTAGTAAGAGCAACATTTACATTCAACCTGAAAATCGAAAGAAACAAATTAATACACAAAGACAATTTTCTGGCTTACCCTCGAATAGCAGGATCAAAATAAGAACAAATATCAAAAAGAATTAAAGAAAAAACTGGGGTCAATCAGCACCCTAAGTAAAATGGAGATGAATAAACTATGTAAAAAAATCACCTCAGACATTTAGACTGCTACCAGGAAGACCTGTAGCAAAATCTGGCGTAAAAAAGATCGTTAAAGCTTATCGAGCAAAAAAGAAAAATTGAAAGAGGCACAACAGATTACCAAAAACTAAATAAGAAAATCAGTAAAAAAATCCAATGGGATATTCAAACATTTAACACCGGAATAATCAAAAACATTTTAGAAGACAACTCAAACATAAAAGTCCTAAAGTCGAAACTCTCCATAAGTAGACACAAGATTACAAAAATAAAAGATCAACACAACACCGTAATCACTCACAGAGAGAACATCGCTACGCATATTGAAAATTTTTACACCCAACTCTACTCCTCGACGATACCAGATCCGAGAACATCCGAAATGCTTATCCAAAACATAGAATCAGAAGAGATCCCAGAGATAACAAAGCAGAAATTAGGGAAAGCGCTGAAACAATTAGAAAACAACAAAACTTCTGGAAAAAACAAAATCACCAGCGACGTGCTAAAAAAAGGAGGAACCATTTTAGAAGAGACACTACAGCTGCTTCTCAACAGATGCCTTGAGAAAGGCAAGATACCAAACACATGGAAAAACGCAGAAATCATCCTGCTTTTCAAGAAAGGCAACAACGCCAATATAGAGAATTATTGTCCCATCAGCCTCCTTTCACATTTGTATAAATTTTTAACCAAGATCATCACTAATAGACTGGCAAACAAATTCGACTCATATTTGCCGGTAAAGCAAGCAAGTTTTAGAAAAAAATACGGCACAGTTGTACACCTACAGACAATCCGTACGCTGATAAAAATATCAATAAAATACAACGTACCCCTTCACCTAGCTTTCGTAGACTTTCACAAAGCCTTCAACAGCATAGAAACCTGGGCATTCCTACAAGCAATGGACCAAGCTAGAATCAACTCCCGATACTCCATCCTTATTTTTATTATTATTTCCCGCTATTTTACATCGTCCCAGAAGTCTTACGACTTGCTTGAAGGGGGTTGATAGGACCAACGGTTTACTAGGTGACTTTCGAATCACCCAAGTGGATAAAGAACAAGTTATTATTTAGTTATACTTTGTGGATGGACCCCCAGACTGTTAGCGTGCTACGCTAACGCTCTATAACTGAGCTATCACACCGTCACACCGACAAATACAAATACGCAAAAGTCACATTTTAGATCAAAATTAACGAAAACGTTGTGACTAACAATATCCTAATTAAAAAAAGCGTATGCCAAGGGGACACGATCTCCCCAAAACTTTTCAATCTAGCGCTCAAAAACATTTACAAGTCACTGTCGTGAGAAATGCCGACGACATCGTCATAATAAGCAGCAATATCTAAAAACTATCGGATATGTTAAAACAATTAAATACAGCATCAAAAGGAATTGGCCTAAAAATGAATCTCACCAAAACTAAATTAATCAGTAACATAGGGGAGAATCTAAACAAAGATAACAAAACAATAGAAAACGTAAAAAAATATGTTTATCTAGGACATGGCATTAAAATTGGCAAAGAAAATTAGACAACTAAGATTAAGCTTTAAAAAATTAAAGCACATACTCAGAAATAGAGATATACCAATAAATCTCAAGCGGAAAGTTTTCGACTCATGCGACCTATGGCCTAGTAACAAAAAAAAGCGCAAACTATCTAAGGGTGATGCAGAAAGCGCAAGAACGAGCGATGCTTAATATTAGTTTACGAGATAAAATCAGAAACAAGAAGATCCGACAAAGAACAAAGGTCGTCAACATAATAACACGCGTCGCAGAGCTCAAGTGGCAATGGGTGGGCCATGTAGCCAGGTAAAGCCAAGACAGATGGATTTCAAAAATAACACATTGGCGACCAAGACAAACAAAACGCAGCACAGGCAGACCACTTAAAAGATGGATAGACAATGTCAAAGCAGTAGCAGGGAAAAAATAGTTTGAGAGCACAAGACCGAGAAATATGGAAAAGGATGAAAGAAGGCTACTTCCAGGAGTAGACAACTGACGGCTGAAAAAGAAGAAGAGAAGAAGAAAAAGTCACTACTACAAAATAACTTTTAGTGTAATTTTCAATAAGAATTTAGATCAAACTCAAACCAAACATAACCTATCTTGTGAAACAACTATTAATTAACAAAAAAAAAAAATTTACTGCCTCTAAAAACTGTAACGGCAAAAAAAATGTTTATAACTATACACTGTACTGTCCATCAAGATACAAAAAATTAATTAGCTAGGCACACTCAACATCCCCCAAAAAATTTTGCTGGTTAATCTTGGTCAATACTTTGACCCAACCAAAAGACTTTTAAGAAATGTTTCACCTAGATACCCGTCAAATTGATGGTAAAAAGCCATAAAATTTATCACCATAGGCTTGAAAAGAACGACTGGCAATTTGCACCAAATATTTCCCACACCGAGTATCCGATTAACATTGCACCCGGTTGGTTAGACACATACTCAAACAAAGTAAAACTTTATAAAAAACTAGCCAAATATACCATACTGTACCAAGCTCACTGATCTGATCAAGTTTAATCTGATCAATCTAGAACACCCAAGAAAACACACAGAGACTAAACCCATATCTAGCAGAAATGAACATAGTTTCCTCAGTAACTCATAGAACGGCACCAATAAGTCCTAACTTCAATCCACAAAGATTTCTCAGTTTTTATGTATTTTGTTGTCCACCAGATCTTAAGCAACTTTCTAGAGATATCTTTCAAGTGTAGAAAAGCCTTGTGGTTTGTTATGATAGTTCCTTATTTTAGAAAGTTCCAGATGCACTCAAGGTTGCTTGGAGAATCGGCGTTGAGTCGGCGCCAGATCCATCTAAAAGGTCGCCTAAACTCCTTGAGCAGTGAGTGCAATGCCGCCAAGCGCACGTGTCTACGTGGTGGTGGTAAACCGCTTTTTTGAGGTGTTTATTTCAACTGCACCAACTTTTTTTTAGTAGAAAAATCTCTTAAACGTTGTCTGTTTCACTCTTTAAAAAATATTGCTTACAGACAACTCCCCCCGGAAGTTCAAAACCTTCCAAGTTGGATATTTTATTTTAGGGGAAGGTTAGTTAGGAAGCCGTACAGGTTATGCGATAAGCCACTTTAGAAAGTTATTAATCGGTTTTTTTAAGAACAATTTATTTTTGTCCAGCTCAAAAATAACCAGATCCGCTCTGAGGTAAACCGCGAGATTTACAAAGTACTTTTTGGCCAACGTTTTAGTGTGTCAGCGCAACGAGAGAATACTAATTACCGTAAAATAAAACGTAGGAAGGCCTCAAAACAATTGAAGTCGTGTTTGCAGCCGTTTTTAGACTAAAGTGATTTGCGGTCTGAGAATAGTGAAGTACATCCAAATTTTGTTCCGGAACGTCATACCGCTGTTCCGTCATAGAATAAAACTAGCAAATTTCTTTTCAATCTAGTTTTGTCTAAGATGGAATGTATGTGCAACTTCTTTATGGAAAGTGATACCCAGATAGTTGGCAGCAGCGGACTACAGAACAGAAACATCGTTTAGAAGTTTTTGCGATACAAATATAAAGTTATCAGCTTCATAAGACGCAAATGAAATTTTATGCAGACCATGTCAAAGATTTTTTTCAACATTAAAAAGAAACCTTGGTAGTTTTGTCAAAACCCATGTAGGTAGACGGGGAAAAGTTCGTTACATTTTGTGTGGTCTTAAATTATGTCCAAAATCATTTTCTTTGTGACTTTACTTAAAGAGCATAGAAGATTGATAAGCCGGTAGTTTTAAGAAAAATTCTGGTCTTTACAAGCTTCTGATAAGTGTCAAGTGCAAATAATTGCATTAACAATATTAGTAAGGCCATTATTTCATTATGCAAAAAATGTTTAAGTATTTTGTTTAGAATTCTGTCAAGACCAGGAGTAGATCAAGTTTTCCATTTCAAAATAACTTCTCTGATTTGAAAAGGTTAAAGAAACATTGAAGTCAAAGTTGTCAGCAAATGACTGCACTGACTAGTAAAAAAATGTCTTGAACTATCACTTTCTTGATTGACCAATTCCAATGTTGAACGTGCAGCCTTATATGCGTCGCGGGTGACACGCATAGAATGAAGCCAGTTATATATATGTAATTTTGATTTTTTTTGTTTCCTTTGTTGAAACGCGCACTAAGTGCATAACAATTATTACATAAAGCAACATATTTAAAAATTGCGGGAAGAGAGCGCCATAGTAGGTAACCCGGAACCCACCACTTATTTCTAGAAACAAATTTGCATATTTTAATACTATAAGATGCTAGTGTGTATCATAAAGGCGTTAGTGCGGACCATAAAAACGCACATCCTTTCTATAATAAACTCGATGGTAAAACAGAGTTGCAAAAAAAGGGAGGGTTTATTGCAGGTACGTGATACGCCTTAATGTTAACAAACACCCGGTTTGGAAAAACTTGAAAGCAGCCAGTTCCACCGCCAGTTTCAAAACCACTCTAATTAGTTTTAGATAAATAGTTTTTGTTAATATAACCTAACCACCCGCCCATTTGTGATATCTTTTTTAATTTAGTTTCTACTGATGTTTGTAGGAAGAAGAAGCATTTAATGTCTTGATAACAAACACTTTGGCGGGTGAATAGAAAACTTTAATTTATGTTTGCAAGCAAATAGTTTTTGTTTGAGTACTTAAGCCAACTTTTAAATGTCCACACTTTCTCTTTAACTGACGTGTGTAGAAAAAAAATCCAATTGTTTGAGCACAATAAGTATTTGTGTCGGGTGAGTGTGGAACTCCTATTTCTGTTTGCAGCAAAATAGTCTTTGTTGGAGTATTCTACTTACCCGCCCAAGTATTAATCATCAAAAGATTGTATGTCACACTTTTTAATTTAATTTAGTGTCTACTGATGCTTGTAGAAAGAAGTAACATTTAACGTCTTGATAATAAACACTTGAGAAACTTTAGTTTATGTTTATTAACAAATAGTATCCGTTAAAATATCCCTTCTCCCCATCATGTGTTTATGATTAAAAAAACCAATGTCACATTCTCTTTGTTAACCTTTTAACAGGTTTTTACTCACGCTTGTAAAGATGAGAAAAATCCATTTCTTTAATCACAAACATATAGCCGGATAAGTAGAAAAGTTTAGTTCATGTTTCTAACAAATAATTTATGTTAAAATACTCTACTCACCCGCTCCATAGAAGGCTAGGCAACTTTGCTAAACCGTTTCTAGTTGTTAGAAAAAACAAAGCCAGAAACCTAAAATCCCACATTAATACTAAATTTTTCAGAAATCACTATCATCCTAAAAACACCTACGGTAAAACAATATTACAAACAATTACAATTTTGTTGCTAAAAACAAGTTCTGCTTATTCATGAACCTAGTCTTGTCTGTCCTGGAACCACAGCAGCTTGTTGGCTTTATGAGAAAGTATTAAGAGATACAAAAATAAAATTGACAAGAACGCAATTCAAAAGAGACTATGAATAATGATTATAGAAACTCTATGACTTATAAATTGTGTTTACCCAATTTAATGCAATTGCTTGTGTTGAGTTTGGCAGATTTTAACGAACTTCTAGACTTTCTTGTAGTCAATTTCTCCTACTTCAAGTTACACTTTTAATTTTAAAGGCTATAACAATTAAATTAAACAAAAAAAGACAGCAAACTAATACAAAAATAAACTTTCAAATGGTATAACTGAGATATTTTTTAAAAGTGTTCACACAGCTTTCAATTAATTGAATGTTAACATATACCAATTATAAAATAATAAAATAATTTACTTTGTTTTTTATCACAAATGTATTTTTAATTAATGAGTTTCACTTATTACATTAGAAGAGCCAAAACTAGTCATGTATTCGTAAAAATAAATTTGTGATAAAAAACATAGTAAATTATTTTAATATTTTATAAACACAAATAACTATTATATACTAACTATTTCTAATAAATGTCTGAGAAAGTTCTACATCAACTTTTTCAGGGCGGTTAATTTTTGTAAAATACGTTGTAGTAAATAAAGTTTGGAGAACAATTCTTTATTATTATTACTATTTTATACAATATTAATAATGAATTCAAGATTAAAACTAAAACTATTTGCTAACTTTGACTTAATGTATATCTATGAATATTTAAGATCAATTATTATCAAATTGGGTTTACCTGGATTATTCTAAGCATGAACTTCCCAACATTAATTGGCGTTCTATAAATTAGATATAGGTAGTTTAAGCATCTTATAGGATTATTCTTACTTAGATCATATTAGTTTGAAACTTTTGGCCAAGCAATTTCCATTATAATTATTACTACCCAAGTCTTAAACGTAAATTTTACATAAAAAAAGAAGAGTAGCGTCGGTGTATATTTTATAGCCAAACCTTTTTATTTTTAGTCTTATCAAGTTTGATAGCGTTATAAAGAAATGCTAACAACATTCAATATTTTACTAAATAATAACTTAAAAAACCAAGCCAAGTTAGCAAACTAAGTAAAAAAAAACCTTAAACAATGCCCCTGCAGTATAGTTTGTGAGTTCAAAACCCACCAAAAGAAAATTGAAATAAATACAATTGACTGAAAAACCCAACTACAAGTGAAAAATATAAAAAGATTTTATCAATTTTATTTAATATTTAATTCTTAGAAAGTAGTAATAATTATATATTTAAAATGTGAATAGGATATACTAATCAGAATGTAAAGCGTTCTTTTGTCTCTAATGGTTTCTATTTAAATGTCAAACAATTAGTAAGCAATCAGCTAGTAACAAAATAAAAAAAATAAAGTATTTTTCATCTCCCCTTCATTACCACCCCAATATTGTAAAAATACAAATCGCTCTGCTTTTAATAAACCTCCCATCGCAGGGGTATTTTTTCCCAAACGTAAAATCTAAGCATTTTATCTAATAAGCTATAAATATTCTTGATTTAGTGGGGGTCGCGGCGTGAACGAAGCCGGTTCAGCGTGACGGACACAACAGAGGCAATGGACCGCGAGAATTCATGGGGAGAGAGAGAGAGGACACCGCCGTCAGTGCACGACTCGAAGGGGTGGTTGATCTAACGAGCAGCGACCGATGGCGGGGAGATGGAGGCGCGAGCGAGCTAACGCAGTTATCAAGACATTAGCTTTGATTGGGAAATGCAATTGTCGCTTATACAAAAGGGGATTTCGGGAAACGGCGAACGGCATTCACATCGGATGGCAGTAGATGTAGCTTCCGGATTAATAGTGCCACGTTGCATATGCAAAATGGAACAATGACAATGTTAATTCCATGTTTGGGTAATAAAAACGTTCACAGGAAGCTGGAAACTGTCTTGGAATTATATTATTTCGTTATTAAGCATCATTGGCGGAGTGGTGGACTACTATTCTAATAATGTAATCCGGAATATAATTACACCCAAAGTAGTTGACTTCAAATTAACAAAAATGAAAATTTGCTTAAATTAATAATTATTAAACTTTAATTTAATTTTACTTGTAAATTATGGGAAATGAGTAAGATGATTTTGTTTGTATTGGTGGTTATTATTATAAAAATATAAACTATTAATTTAATTCCTCTAAAAATAATAAAAGTATTATGAATAAAATAAATATGAAATCTACAAAATATTAATAAACAAGATCTTTGCGAAGGTAACTATAACTATTTTGCTAAAGACCTATAAAGCAAACACAAGGCCCAGTTTCTATCTTGTTATTAATGTGCATATTTATTAATATAAAGTAATTAAAAAAATTAAATGATAAACAGTGCAGAAGCGGCCCAGAGTTGTATATTGTACAATGCAATTTATTTTTTATTGTTTTAGTTTAAAAAAAATATTTTGTGAAAAATATCTATTTTGTGTGCGGGTTAATGCGATTTTTTTATGAAGGATCTACTTAGTCCGTTAGAAACTTTTTCTTTCCAGTATTGTCTAACAATAGTACTGATTTCCAAAACAAATAACAAAACTAACATACACTTAAACTGCGATATTTTTGTTGATAAAACCAACCTATTTAGTTGGTATCTCATTGAAGACGTTGCAGCACTTTTATAATTAATTTAGAAGAGACAACATTGTATCCTCTTCTTACCTCCATGAGCTTCATAATTTTGTCTGTCATCCAATCTTTTTTTTTTTACAGCTTTTATTTGACCATATTCCATGTTTTTTTTATGTTTTTATATTGTTGTGCACTGAGATGTTGTGATATTTTTTGTCTAGTTTGTTTCTGATTTCTTCATGTATTCTTTTGTTTTTATATTTTTTGTTTTCTCGAGATTTTTTTAAGTGTGTTAGTAGATGGTTGTCAGTCGCGGTCAATGTCCGACGGAGAACGGACGCGCTCGCGAATGTGCATAAAGGCGATTTAAATCATGGTAAATAAACTACGTTATTTAAAAAATTAAAAAAATCTGTGAATTAGAACAAACAGTGGAAAGGTGAAAAGTTTATTGTGAAAGTTCAAAAAAGTGTAAAACTGGACACACTAAAAAATAAAGGTGCGGTCGTGTTTTAAAACACACTCGTGTCGTGACGCGCGACACGTCTAGTGTTACATAATAAAACATAAACGCGGAAACAGCAATTTGATATTAATTAAAAGTAAAACTAGACCAAGGGTCAAAAAACGTAATAAGATGGATGCATTTTTAAAAAGCGGAATGTTGCAAAAAACACCGCCGGATAAAAAAAAGATAAAGAATTAGGTCAAACGAATCAAAAAAGAGGGAGAGAAATAGATTCGCCAGGAGGTAACAACGAGGCGAAGAGAGCAATTAACCCCACAACAATCCAAATAATGAGGAAATTAATTAGAGAGTTAATAAACTTAACCAGTGAGTGTACAACCACTAAACTAGAAATTAAAAAGGTGGCAAATCAACTAGAAACAAATATGGAGAGAATGGAATTTGAAGAAATCCAAAAAAAAGAACAGGAAAAAGAAAATAAAACAAAAATAGGTATAGAAATGTCGACACAGGCAATGGAAACTGGAGATAATAGGGAAGAAAACCGTAAAAACCATTTCATCTCGGACGAGGAGATATTAAAGAAGATGAAACGCCATATATAGAAATAGTTAAAAATCTAAGCGAAAAAAATGTGGGAAAAGTATACATCATTAAGCAGAAAATCGAAACGGCAGGGAATAAGGAGATACTAATTGCTATCGAAAAAATGCTTATCAAAACAAAAACATTAAGTATTGAAGAAATAAATATACCAATGCCAACGGGAATTACGGCAAGAGATGCAAAAAAAATTATGGAAATAGCAGGAAGAAGAACTAACACAAAAATAAGACTGTGCGTGCCAACACAGGGACAGGTAGCGGAGACAAATAGAGAAAAAAAAAAAACAGGAACGGAAACAGGTGCTATAGTAGTGAGCAAACAAGGTGTCACATATGCAGATTTGCTGAGCCAGTCAAAAACCCAGATAAAAGGATCTACGTTCAAGGAGGTAAGAGAAACAAAAAAAGGGAAGTTGTTATTAATTACAAAGGGTAATGAGACGGAGAAAGAGATAGAAAAAATGAAAAATGAAATGGAAGGCTGCAATGTACGAAAAGCCAGCAACAAAACTACAGAACTGGTGATAATCAAAGATATTAGCCCGGAAATTAAGAGAGAAGAAATACTGGAAGAAATTATGAACAAAGTGAACACAGAAGGAAGTACAATAATTTCCATAAAGAAAGGTTATAGAGAAAAACAAACCGCTATAGTCAAAATGGACAAAAAATAGCGGAACAGATAATAGGAGAAGGAAGAATAAACATAGGACTCATAAGATGCAGAGTAGAGAAAGTTAAAGCAAATGAAAGAAAATGTTATAAATGCTGGAGGAAAGAACATGTAGCTGCAGAATGCAATGGGGAAGACAGGTCTTCGCTATGTATAAAATGCGGAAAGGAGAGTCATCAGGTTGCCGAATGCAGAAACAAAGAATACTGCATTGAATGCAAAGTATTAGGACACAGAACGGGAGAGAAAAGATGTCCAGCTACAAAGAAAAAAGAAATGAGGAAAACAAAGAAGAATATGAAAGACAACAACCCAGATAACTGGAGATAACAGGAGGAAAAAATAGTATCACATAATGTATAAGTTTATACAAATAAACATAGGGAGGGGAAGAGAAGCTCACGATTTACTAATAGCAACAGCGTAGAGAGAGGAAATAGACCTAGTGCTAGTGAGTGAACCTAATAAAAACAAACTAAATGGTAAGTGGATAAGAGACAAAGGAACAGATGTAGCAATTTTAGCTAGGAGGAAGTGTAGGGACAAGGTGGAAAGATGGGGAACACCAAAAGAAGGAATAGTGTGGACAGAAGTACAAAACATGATAGTATACAGCTGTTATATCAGCCCAAACTGCGATCTGGAATACTATCGAGAGTGGATAGAAGAATCAGAAAGAAGTTTAAGAAAACAGAAAAACAAAAAAATTATTGTAGGAGGAGATTTCAACGCAAAATCACCGAGATGGGGAGGCTACAAGAACGATTTAAGAGGAAAAATCTTAGAGGAGATGATAGCAAGGTTAAATCTTACAATCTGCAACAAAAGAGACAAACCGACGTTTGTAAGAGGAAGCTCAAAATCACATATTGACATCACCATAGCAACGTGGGAAATGGCAAAAATAATAAATGAATGGACCGTGACTGAAGAAGAATCACTGAGTCTACACAAACATATACAATACAATACAAAGGAGAAAGTAAAACAGGAGTACACAAGAGAAGGTAAATGGAACGTAAGAAGAATGGACAAAGAAAAGATAAAGAGAGACATGGAAACAGAAGAAGTGACAGAAAACAAAAATATTGAGAAAAGATGCGAGAGGTACTCAGAAAAACTGAGAAAAGCGGCGGAGGAAGCAATTCCTAGGTACAGGAAAGGCGGACGAAAAGGACCATACTGGTGGTGTGAGGAAATAAAAGAATGCAAGAAAAACACAATACAAACAGGGAGGAAAATCAAAAGGCTGAGAAGAAGAGGAGAGAACACATAGGAAATAGAAGAGAAACTAAAAAACGACAGAAAAATCTTAAAAAAGGCAATTAAGGATAGCAGAAAAAGATGCTGGAAAGAAATGATAGAATCTATAGATAGGGACCCTTGGGGAAAACCGTACAAAATAGTGATGGACAAATTGGGTGGAAGAACAAAAGAAATCTGCTTAAAAGAAGACGAAGAAGAAGAAGTCATAATTAAAAAAACTATTTCCCAAGGGAGAACCAGTAGAAGAACCAGAAACAAAAGAAGATGAAGAAACAGTTATGGCAACAGTGGAAGAGATCAAAGAGATCATAAAAGAATTGCCTAACAACAAAGCACCAGGTCCGGACGAAATAACAACAGAGATTGTTAAAGCAGCTTTAGACGGAAACGAGATAGAAATAACTCAAATAATCAACAGGTGCCTAAAAGAAGGAATTTTCTCAAAATTTTGGAAAGAAGCCACTCTGGTACTGATTAAAAAAACAAAAGAAGCAGGAAAAGCAACATCATACAGACCAATATGCGTAATCAACACACTGGCTAAAATAATAGAGAAAGTTATTGTACGGAGAATAGAACAAAAAATAGAAGAAAAAGGAGGATGGGAAAAAGAACAATACGGATTTACCAAAGGAAAAACAACCTTAGGAGCTATTAAAAAAGTGAAAGCAATAGCAAAAGAAGCAAACAGCGGAACGCAGAAGAAAAGGCAACACTGTGTAATGATAGCGTTGGACATACAGAACGCATTTAATAGCGTATCATGGGCAGCAATCATAGAGGCGGCAAAGAAGAAAGAACTGAACAGAAAAACAATCACGATTATATGGAGCTACTTACAGGACAGAAACCTAGTGACCAAAAATGGAAGATTCAAACTTACTAGAGGGGTACCGCAGAGTTCAGCACTGGGACCAAAACTGTAGAACCTTGTCTATAACGAGTTACTTCATAGACATAGCAGTAGTAGGTAGAGACGTAGAAATAGAAGTACTAAAAGAAAGATTAGAGCTGGCAATTAATATGATACAAATATGAATGAGAAGTAAGGGCTTAAAACTAGCAACACAAAAAACTGAGGCGGCATGGCTATCGACTAAGAGAAATAATAGAGGAACAGGTAAGATACAGGTGGGAGATCAAGAGATAACCATAGGAAAAAAAATCAAATACCTTGGAGTGACACTCGAAGCAAAGGGATGAAATAAACAGGTTAAGAAAGCGGTCATTGGATCAAAGGAAATTGAGAGAAAGCTTGGTAGACTTATGCCAAACAACGAAGGTCCAGGAGAAGAAAGCAGAAGGCTAATAGCAACGGCAACAAGAAGCAAATTGCTGTACGCCGCAGAAACATGGAGAGAAGCCATGAAAACAAAAAAAAAAACAGAAAGGAAGTAAGAGGAGCCACAAGAGCAAGCTCGCTAAGGATTTGTAGAGCTTACAGAACAGTGTCACAAGAGGCAGTAGAGGTAATTGCAGCAACACCTCCCGCGGATATGATGGTAGAGGAAAGAATAGAAATAAAAAAACTTGTAAAAGAAGGAACGAGTAAAAAAGAAGCAAATATTAGAGCCAGAGAGAAGACTATGGAAAGATGGCAGAGAAAATGGGATACAGGAAAAATAGGGAAATGGACACGAGAATTAATCCCAGACATAAAAAAATGGGTAGAGAAGAAACCCGAGACGTGCTATTACACAACACAAATACTGACCGGGCACGGAGCATTTGGAAAATTCTTGCAAAAAATTAAAAAAATAAATGAAGAAAAAAGATGTACATTTTGTCAGAAAAAAACACACGATAACGCAGAACACACTCTAGTAGAATGCGAGGCGTAGGAGGAAAATAGAAAAAAACTAGAATATATACTAGGAAACAAATTGGATAAAGCAACAATCATTAACAAATGCTTAAAAGATAAAAATAAATGGAGGGCGCTAAAAAACTTTGCAACAAGTGTACTAAAAAAAAAATTGAAGGGTTTGACAATAGAAGAATATAGAAAAACAAACAATGGAACCAAACACACAAACTAAAAGCCATAGAAAAGAAAGGAAAGAGATGAGAGAAGCTAAATAGAAACAAGAAAACAGAGAAAAAGATCAAAAAGAAAAAAAAAAAGAAAGGGCATGACAATTGTGCATACCAAGAAACAGAAGAAAAAAGAAGAACATTTACAGAGACTACGATACCAAACGAAATTGCAGAGATAAGGAGAAGGAAAAAAGAAATATTGAAGGAAAGCAGAATAACAGAAATAACAAGACAAATACCAAATGGTAGATATGCTATCTCGAGGATGACTGAGAACGCAACCTTTCAGATAGTCAGAATATACCTGGCAACAAGAGGACATAAAGAAGTAATTCCTGATGGAGATACAAGAATATCACTGGAGGTAAAACTTACAAGTCTAGGATTGCCAAAAGGAATACAACTGATGGAACTGCATAAATTATTCATGTCGGAGAGGGGATACGATAAAGAAGAAGTGAACGAAGACCTTAGTAAGCTAAGAGCACATCTGAGAACAAATTATATAATTAGAGTAAATAACACAAAGATGGGAGAAAGAAGAGAACGCAGAGGTAGGTGCCAGTGCAGATAAGAAAAGGCAAAATGACAAAAAAGGCAGACAAAGGTAAGGGCTATAGGGAGAGAGGGGCCGGGGACAGCATGCGTGCCGCAGATGATGCGTGAAAATCCGCAAAGCAAAAACCAGCCCGCCTCAAACTAGCACCAAATGTAGGTTAGTTTAGACAGGGACATTAAAACAACAGGATTTGCGCAGAGAAGAAAACCGAAAGGTATTACCATGCGTAAGTTATTTTTAAGGGCCACTTGTTGAGAGCCAACAACTCACTACGTCCTAAAAAAAAAACAAAAAAAAAAGTAGATAGTTGTGATCCAAAAGAACATCTGCTGAGTATCTTTTCACTGACGTTATTGCATTTCTGAACCTCTTATTTATGATAATGAAATCAATTTGGTTTCAAACATATAATAAAACTATTTTTTATCAAAAATTTATTCTTACCTTGCTGCATCCTAGTATATCCATTTGCAATTATTTCATTTTTTGAGAACATTTGTTTTTTAACCGGGCTGGTACATGCTTTGCACAAACAATAACAACAATTATTTAGGGGTAAACACATTTAACTATATTTTGATCAAAATGGAGTTACCTCTTTTTTGCTTTAATGCCTTTAATTAGAGCAATTTTTGGTGACTCAAGTTAGTACAAAACAAGAACTTGGAAGCAAAAGAACCTTTATATACATATAAAACACACTTTAAATGGTTACTTACTCGCAAACACAACAAATATAGGAAATTTGACAAATCATCTTTGAATTTAAAGCAGAAATTACTTTTAAAACTATACAAATTCAGTTATGACCAACAAATGTTCTGCGGAACAGAATCTTACACAAGCCTAATGTAAAGCAGTTAAATATCTGTAAAATAAAACGTTAAAAATCTAATAAAATAATAAAACCAAACTAACAATTGTGTTTTGTAAATAATGTTTTTAACTGATTAAGGCAATTAATCTAAGAAAGAAGTTGTTGTCTAAGTTTTATTGAAATTTTGTCTATTGTGGACTTTTTGGTGTCAAATAATTCTTTAACAAAAACCTCAGTTTTTTTTTAAATTTTAGAGCAACTAAAGGTTTTTATTCTTTTTTACGTTATAAGCAGTGCCAACAAATGCATTTCAGTAGCATTTTGTCTTATTTTATTAACATTACGTCATTTCTATAAGAAATATCAACAAAGGCAAAAGTCAGCAAATCAAAATTGACTCTCAAATCTGAGAAAAGCCATACAAACTGCAGTTTATCAGCTGTTAACCTTAAACGCTTAATTATTTGATTATTTGATGTTTAAAAAATAAATGCATTGTTATACATGTTTAGACTAATAACATATCTAATGGCGTTTTCGGCTGTGACATTTGAGATTGCCCTGGGGCGCCCCAAAATTTTACGTAAGAGAATATTGTCTATTCTACAATATAGCGTTCTAAAATAGAATGATCTCAACTGAACACGAAAATTTGCACCGAAGACCCCCCAGTGCATAAAAAGTGACACAGCTGTAAGCAAGCAAGTTCAAATTTTAGAAAAATAACTTATAGCTGTTTGCATGAAACCGATTTTAAAAAAGAGCTAAATTGCAAAAATTTTGATCACTCACTGCAATTGTCATAGCTGTGTTAAAAGTTTTTATTTTTTGACAAATGCTCAATAAATGACGGTTTGAAATTTATTTCCGACCTGGTCGCGTTTATGTACTTTCATGATGCTGGTGACTCTGTATACCTTTCTGGACCTGAATTTCAAACAAGGTGAGACTAAGTTTAATGCACTTAGGATTCCCGGCAGCGGCAATATCTAATTTGTCAAATATATTTCAATGCGGTCGTCTCCTTCTCAAGGCAATGACAAACCAGCAAAGTATTTACCTAGTAAACCCTTTTAGTGGTGTGGTTCAGATTCCACGTTAAACTGTAGGTCCCGTATGTTTGTGTGGAACTATTATCGCACACTACAAACTGCGGCGTGGCTGTGATAAGGACGGGATAGGGCGCCACTTTGTGGAATGGCACAAAGACGAACAATTACTTAAACACATTTATTTCACAACTTCACACAATACACACTGTTGCGTTGGCTCTTATTTCGGACTAATCTAATATACTAACGAAACATTAGCGTGAGTCAGATGCGGCTTATTCTCGATCGTGATCAATCGTTCGCGATCGACAATTATAAAATTACCAACTAAATAAAACATAACAAAACTTAAACTAAATATCCCCAAGATTTCAACGTTACAAAACATTCGAGAGAGGTGCTGACACTCATAGCGAGTATGGCACTATAAGAAGAAGACCTCAATAGGTCTTTTGAACCATCTTTACTGGCAACCTCACTATATTGTCTTATATGGCTGATGTATGCTCAAACTGTGTCTAGTAGGATGTTTCTTATGCAAATCTTGTCAAATCAGCAATCCTTCAGCAAGAATTTTCTTGAGTGAAAGAGAGCCAACCATGACCATATATGCTTTGTCGGCTTGTCATTAATTTTGCGTGCTCTATATGTTAAGCAAATGATATTTACAAATGCGTTATGGGATTTCTATAATGTTCAAAATTATTTCCACAATAAAATTTATGTTCAAACTGCATTAACAAAAAGTAAATTGTTGACAAAAATTAACTTGTAACCAAATAGCAATTTAGACTCAATTCTGGTAAATACTTAAACGTAAAATAAATCATTTCTAGTTTGACCTGTTCTCTAAATAAAATTTAATATTTTCTTTCTTAATTTATTGTATCCCACAAGAAACTATACTGGGCTCTATATTGTGAGTCAAAAAAACCATGGGTCTGCAAAGTAACGGTTTTAGAGATAAATTTTTTTAATTTTTTAGTTACATAAGATGTTTGAATTGCTTTTCTTTTATTTCTAAGCAGACACATCTTAGTGTAAAAGGTATTCAATTTTTTTCTAAAACCCCCTCATTTGCTCGGATTTGTTGGATTTTTCAATTAATTTGTAGCTGTAGCTCCACGAAGCTGTTTACAGGAGTATCATAGACTAATAACTTTAAATATTTTTAAAAAAATCTAAAAGATTTAAATTAGGCAAACTTGCAGGCCGTAAAACAGATCCGTTTCTTTCTACCCATCTACGTGAAAAAGTTAAACTGCATTAAAACAAAAATAAGCTGGAACATCATCATGCTTGAACTACATTTGTAGCCTTTGATCAAAAATAAAGATCATACATTGTGTTTTTCAGAAAAATTAAGTAAGCATAATGTCTAGGTTTTATGCGAGCATAGGAATATTTGTAGGCCTAAACAAAAAATGTAAGTGGTAATGTAATGTAAGAAAAAAGACTAATGCGTCAAAAGTCACGTGTATACAACTAAAGCAACATACAGAAAAAAGCTAAGAAGACAAAAAGAAAGTTGTTGAAAAATTAACATAAAACAAAGAAATTTCAGGCAAAAAAAAACTTGTAAACGTTGAAAAAAAACGTTTTACCGCCAAAAAGCAAGAAATGTAGCTATATTTCCAGCATAAAAATAAAGTCGCGGATGCTAAAAGATTGTATTTTAATAAAAATGCAAAAAAAAACAATTTTTTTCTCACTCCAATCTAAACTCATCCACTCAATTGTTTGTTCTCAAAAGGTTAAATTTTTGATTTTTCTGCGGACGTCAAAAATCATTTTGTAAGAAAAAAAGATCGTAATCTAGCTTCTTGACAACTAACACTTGGGGGGGGGGGGGGGTAAACCACTCCAATCTAAACTATTGACTTGTTGTTATTCTACAAAGTGTCTCATCGACCCACTCAATTGTTCGTCATAAAGAGATTAGATTTTTGGGAGTCAAAAACCATTTTGTAAAAAGACAAGTTTATGATCCCACCTCTTTATAACTTACGCTTGGGTAGGTGGGTGGGCTACTGACTTGTTATCATTCTATGGAGTGTCCCACCTAACCACCCAATTGTTTGTCATAAAAAAATTTAATGTTACTTCTGTGTGAACATCATAAGTTATTTTGTTACAAGAGAGAATCGTGATCTAACTTTCTAATAACAAACACTTTGATAGGTGGTAAAAGCACTCTAATTAAACTACTGACTCGTTATCATTCTATAAAGCTTTTTTTGGAATTGTTCCTTATAAATTATATAATAATTATATGTTTGATCTCAGAAGAAATTCGCAATTCGTGGGTGGGCCAATCCAATCTAAACTATTAACTTGTTATCATTTTATAGAGTGTCCCACCTACTCACCCAATTGTTCGTTATCAAGAAATTAAATTTTTGACTTCTCTGCAGAAATCAGAAGTCATTTTGTAATAAGAGAAGGTCGTGATCCAATTTCTTGATAACTAACGCTTGAATGGGTGAGTGGCCATTCCAATCTAAACTAATGATTCGTTATCATTCCATAAAGTTGTCAAGACCTCTGTTATAATTTGTTTAATGAGACATAAGTAATAATCGGCTATTTTAAGATTAAAGGCATTAATTAAATGTGCTACGTGATACACATTTTATTTTTTGTAGAGAAGTAAGATTTTTGAAGAGTGGTGCAGTCAAAAGTTTAAGCCAACATATTTTGGTGGTTGAATTGTCAAGTTGGTGGTATGCTATTTTTACGTGCTGCTAATGTAAAGACAGATTTATAACTAAAACTGCCGTTTTGTTGTCTATCAGGATTTGAAATTTTTTTACCAAATATTTTTAAGTTATTATTTTCATCCTTCCAGAGACGAATCTGACTACCTCGGCTTGTAAGACAGTCAAATGCATTCCTAAGGGTATTAAAACATTTTTTGTAAGTAGATTTTTGCTTTAGATTTTAAAATGTTTTAGAGTTATTAGTTTAGATTTGTACACGTTTATTTTTATCTACGCTTTGCTCTTGCTGTTCTTGCATCGGTACATTGTAAAGGTTTTTAAATTAGAGAGTAGAATGGCATTGTGCCTGATGGCATTTCTAACTTTTTTAACAACCTATTCCAAGAGAGAACAGTAGTTCTCTCTGTAGCAAACCAAAACGTAAATTTAAAAAAAATAATAGATATAGCATTAACTCTATGGCCAAAGTTGTTCTTGTTTGGATGCCAATATAGAATAAAAACCTAAACTTTGCATTAATTTTCAATTATATTAAAAAAGTATTGCATCAAACAACAGAACATTTCTTTAAACTTACGCAAGATTGTTATATCAACTACGTAGTCAATTGCGTAAATACCACGGTCATAGAGTCGTCTAATAAAGTTGTCTGCTACTATATTCCACAGTAGTAGTGATAATACACCTTTTTTGGACAGTTTTTGTCAACAATTTTTCTGACCACACAGTGATTATCACAGTTTGTTTCATCTACACATATTTTACTTAAGATGGTTTTGTCGAACTTTCCTTTGATGTTTATAAATATTCCATGGGTAGGCTTTTCAACTTTTTAATTAAATATGTCATAAGATACAGGGTCAATTCGGTTTACCAAGTGTGCATGTTGGTTTGATTGCATCGGTGTAGTGGTAAGAATTGTTGCTTAAATTAGTATTGTGCACAGTCTCTCAAATGTAAAAAAAAACCTGAAACTTATTGAGCGATAAGAATTTGCTAGATGTAGTCACTACGCTGGTATTAGTACTAATATACCTTTTACTTTTTACCATGCTATAACAATGTAGTGAAAAACAATACACGTGTCATAGATTCTTGCAAAGTAAATACTCGCCCCATTGTAAAAACTGTAAAAAGAATAAAAATTAAGTCCTGGCACAAAAAAAAATTTGAACGTTTAAAGTTTTGTAGAAAATGTTTTATGTTGTGTTTACAATTTAAGATTGAGGCTGGAGTAGCTGCATGTTTATTAAAATGTGGCTGCGTAAAGTAACAAACGTTGGTTAACTTATAACAAATTTGTGTAAAAGCTTTTATTTGCAAATTGTGTTCTCGCTTCTCCAAATAATAAGATAAAAGTAAAAATATCGTTATAGCCAATCACAAGGTATATGCTTACTCTTGTATACTGTTTTAAATCTTCCAAAACTGTGATTAAAAGAGGATTATTGTGTTGTCTGTAACATATAATTTGTCAATTTTTTAGCCGTTAACCATGTTGACCTAACAGCTAGAAATACTGGTGGTGAAATGCTGTAGCATAAAAAAATGTTTAACTTGCAAGTAAATTCTTAGATTAAGGCTATTGTATCACTTCTACCTTTGACACAGCTACTTAATAAAATGCAGGTTACATAAAATTTGATCAATGTAATTCGTAAGATTTTTTCTATTTATCTATTGTTATCTATTGTTTCTATCTAGTCCATGCAATTAAGAAAGCGCTCTAAAAAAACTTTTTATAATATTTTATATGAAGATAAATTGCGCTAAGCGTTGCTTGTTAAAGATCAACGCAAACATAAAAAGACGTAGTTAAGTTAACAACAAGACTTGACCTGTAGTTTCCTAAAAAAATATTTCTGAGACCGGTCGGAACGCTAGACACACTGATAAAGGGTGCATACCTTGAAACCCAAGTGTATGCGTTTTACACTTAATAAAGAAACAATTAGCATAAAATAAATTATTTATTACATTTAAACAACAAAATTTGTTTCAGTGATCAGATTAAAAAAAAAACGCGCTAAAAAAATCTGTTGCTTGCACATATAAAAATTAAACTGTACTACAAACTCTGTACACTTATACAAGTTCAACTTACTTGTAATAGAGGGCGTTAGTACCTCTTGCATATAAGTTTACATAAAAAGTATAAAAGTAATTGTAACCAAAGTCCAGATTAAAGCGGTCCGCGCGTCTGTACTAGTTCGGCAAGAAAGAAGAAATCGTTACCCAGTTCCAAAGCAAAATCTATGTCATCTAGACGTGCCACCCAAACCCGCAGCTGTTAGACCGTTACGCTCAACCTCGTCAACTAGGACGCCGCCAATTATTGCCAATCTGCCGCAACTGTCGAGACGACTAGAGCCTTGCAGGAAAATAGCAAAATTTGGGATTGTTTAATTGCACAGTTAAAACTTCTTTGGAACCCTTTATTCGGCAGCCCCCCGGCGTCGTTTACCGTCCGCAAACTAAGACCACTTCAGATCGCAGCCGGGATCAATCTTTTCAAACCGACCTCGCGCTAATTAAAACAAAGTGCAAGTACGCAAGTACTTAGCAGTTAACTAATTAATCTTGTAAGTTCACAGAATCTGGAAACGGCCTGTGTCATCGCAGACCCGGACTCGCAACTTATGTAAATTGTTTAAATTGTTTCACCGCTGAGATTCTACGCTCTATAACCAAATGCGCCTTATTTAACGGCCCTTATCCCGCAAATGGCAAGAGATGCAAAGTTTGTGTACAAATATTGGCCTCGAACAGAAAAAAAATTAGACCGGTAGCACAATCCGCGCCAGCCCAAGCTCCAATAGCCTCTCAAACGTCCACTCAGTCATCAAGTCTCCGCAGACCTGCAGCACCATCAGCAAACACATCGTTTGCTAACGTTGTCGCTTCCCAAAAGCAACAAGTGGTATCTAACAATAAAATTGCTGTGATTCTTAAAGAAAGAATAAGTCAAACAAAGTTTATGGCAATTATCTTAAACCAACTCAACAATTAAATTGATAAATACACTTGTTGTATTATGTTGTTTTTGCTTCTGAAATTCTAACAGCATTACAGATAAATTAGAGAAAGTAAAAACGATCTTTATCGAACAGAAACTCCATAAACCTAATGAAGCGTTGAGAATCCCAAATACCTTTACGTATCTGGGAACTTTGGTGATACCCGCAAGGCGTGGAACATTGATCTTTGCAAAAAGATTGTTAAATTACTTCAAAGTGGATACCCCCAACACGATATCGTTTAAATCAAATGATGAACCACCCATCATAGCAATGCGGGTCACCAAGGGAACGCTCTAGATGTAGCAATACTAAAAAACGTCAACTTTTAGTATGGCATAAACGTCATCAATGACCTTAGCTTCAATCACAGCCCGGTAATACTGAAATTCTACAGAAGAGAATCACCTATAGAAAAAGGAAAATTTGTAACAAGTTCAAATTGGAATTTCTTTTCACAATCTTTGAAAAAAAGCATTGGCAGACTTGCACCAGTACAAACCAGTACCGGTCCGTGTCGATAATCTATTTGGATTATCACGCAATACCAAAGCATTAATTAAAATCAGAAACTGAACAGACGAGTTCCTATTCCAGTCATTCATAGCTTCAATACTCTATCGAGAAAAAGACCGAGGCATTTGCTGACAACCTGGAACTCCAATGCTCTTTTTCAGACACCGGGATACGGAGCACGTCAAAATGGTCAAACAAAAAGTGAAAAACTTTTTAGAGGTTAAACAGAATACGACCTTCTCGTATCAAAGAAATTATTAATAATTAATTATTAAACGTTCTTGCATAAAGCAATAATGGCGCTCACTAAACATTGCTAATGCAATTCTTCAAACTAGGCATTTTCCTATAGATTGGAAAAACATATCTAGTGATAATTATCCCATAACCAGGAAAAGACCAGAAATTTCTCCAAAACTATCGGCCTATCAGTCTTTTTAGCAAGGTCATTGAGAGAGTGGTCTTGGACTGACTTCAGGATCACACAGAATTAAACAATATTCCCCCCCCCCCCCCTATCAACATGGATTCAGATAAGGGCATTCATCTGTTTATTAACTAAACCGCAGACTTTATAATCAAAGGATTTAGACAAAAAAAGATTACCGGAGTGGTCTTAGTAGACGCCGAAAAAGTTTTCGACAAGGTTTGGCACAAAGGACTTTTTTTTAAATTGTACAAAGTTAACTTTCTTTTGCGTCTTGTGAGGTTAATAGTCTCATATCTAAACCACACAACTTTAGCGGTAAAGTTCAAAAAGCACATATCTACCTCACAAAGATAACGGCAAGTTCTTTAAGGCTCCATTCTCTTTCCGCTGCTATTCAACCTATAGTAGCATGTCGACCAGAAACAAAAACTGGCTCTACACATCCATCATCAGACCCATGCTCATTTACTCGTCCCCACTATAAAGAACGGCACCTAGCTCGCACCTTAATCGTCTCGAGGTCTTTCAAAGTAACACTTTGAAGATGTGTGAAACAGAGTTCAATGATATGTCCAAAACAGAAAAAATACGGCAGACCTTGGGTTACCCCCGTTACGCCATCATATTAAAACTTTAGCCGTAAAGTATTTTGATAATCTCTTAACCTTGATCTAGTTCAACTCGCCGAACCAGACAAGGAGAATTTCTTCTACAAACGACAGATACACCAAGCAGCCGTACATTAACCTAAAGTAAGTAACACCACATCCCACCCCACAGCCTATAGAGTGTATTCCTTACCAGCTTCAACATCCCAATCTCTAAACAGAAGATACATAAGCTGTACTTCCAGGCACTCACAGATTATTATAGGAGTTTAGTAGGTAAGCGCCTTCGGAAGGGTGAATGCGACATGTCTTGTCACCGTAATGTATTTAGAAGATAAACACCTACCCCAAAAAAAAAAAAAAAGATTTACGCACACTGATAAATGGTGCTTACCTTAAAACACTGGTGTATTTGTCGCACATTGGTCAAAGAAACAATTTGCATAAAATACAGCATTTATTAAAATAATTTAACAAATTTGTTTTGGTAATTCCGTTGCCTGTCCGTATAAGGATTAAACTGAAGTACAAACTTTTTACACATATACAATTCAATTTACTCATAATAGAAAGTGTTACGTTAACACCTCTCAAATAAAACATTAAACTCATATAACTTATAAAAGTAATTGTTATTGTATGTAAATTGTTTGACTGATGAGATGCTAGGCAGATTTATAAAAGGTGTATACTCTAAAACACTATAGTCTCATACTCCAGGCAATTTGCATAAAATACATTGTTTATTGAATTTAAATAATATTTAATAGTTATATTGGCTGCAGTCTGCAGTTGTTGTAGAAATGATCAAACATGTTATGTATTTACTAAACAAAATAAATAATAAATATTAAAATATTGAAATATTAAAATAATATTGAATTGTTGAGACTGATACGTGTTTGAACTCTATTATAACTTTTTATAATAAAACACAAATATAATGTAAAGGTTAATTTTTTTTTATTGCAATACAACAATTGTTTCACCACACAGTGGCTTTATCAGGTATAACAAACAATGCAGTAAACTTTCACACTAAATTTGTGTTTAATTATAAAAAAAATTAATATTAATACTTTAAATATCTAAAAAAATTATATTGATAAAAGTTAGGTGTCAACAATTCAATACTGCATTAAATTCAATAAAGCAAACATCATTCAACAAGTAGCGCAACTTGAATGAAAAGATTGCTCGTTACGTGTCTGTAAGTGTTTGCAATTGAATCATATCGTCGATATTCGATCACAGATGTCTTAATCTCACTTAAGTTGTTAGACAATTTGCACAAATCATTACTAAGAAGTTGGTTGAAATACTCACTGTGAACCGCCGACACCAAACGGAAAGCCACCGGATATCCTTGATCCTCTTGCCCATGGGCAGTCTGAGGATTATATCCGCGTTCTTGTAAGCCCTTAAGACTGGTGGATCCCTGAAACAATACAACAAATTCCTGTATAAATCCTTTCACACAATCGAAAGACTACTTAAATTTATTGTCGACAATTCAAAGGAACAATCAACAGATAATAAGGATTTAACTTGTATTAATACTGAATTGTTTGAATAATAATGGATTTTAAAACCCATTTTTGTTAATAACTATTAATAGTAGTAATAATATTTAATTTATAATTTTAAGTATTACATTTTGAAATCCGATTTTATAATTACTTTCAATCAAGCCCGGAAAAGTCCAAGCAACATATTAGTTGGCGTAGCCATGGGAACGCAATGCGAAAATCCGCTTATTGCGTTACCAATGATATCGTTAAGCCGTTTAATGCGAAAGAGAAAAGTCGTGTTTATACCAACTGGATAGAAGGAGAGAGTAGTAAGTTCTCTAGAGAAGGGACATTATACCCTTCTCCCTACGTCGTCGCCGCGCTTACGATTTTTTTTTGCGTACAGGGTTCGCAAAGACTTCTTAAACGTTTATTTTGTTCCGGTGTATACACAAGCAGGTGCTTTTTTCTCTTTAAGCCTCTTTGCGACGTGCAATTGGGTGGGGTAACGAAAAACAACATTGTAGAAAAAGTTTTCAGAGAACAATACGCGAGTTCTAATTAAGGTAATTAAACATTTCTGTTTAGAAAAGGATTTATATAATATTAAAACATGCTTAATTACTTTTTGCTATTTAGGTTTAAAAACTTATAAAAGTTTTGCTTATAACTTTGTATATAATTTTTTATTTAAAAAAATGTAATCAAAAAGTATAGAAGTACATACTACGTTGATTAAAATTAATTAAAAAAAAAATAGATATTAACTGTACAAAAAATTACAAAAGAAAAAGATTTAGGAATTCAAATTGGTATAAAAATTGCAGAATTGAGTCTAAAGGAAATACATTTTATTTTTTTAATAGTAATAATCACAAAAGAAGACAAAAATAAAAACTATATCTTAAGTAACTCAGTATACTAGTTTCATAATAGGTGGCACGCCTAATAAAGCTTTTTTAACTTCTGGAAACGTTTACAACATCCCATGCTCTTTCACGTATTCTAACAATTGTTGCAGAAATTTTAACTCAAAGCATCCAGATAGGCATAGCAAATTAACAAATGCTAAAATAATACAAATAGTTATGCAAAGGCGTTTTCCGCATTTTATGCCAATAAGTTACTAATGAATACAATTGACCCAAAGCAGAAAATCAAACTGATTTCTAGTTTGATAAATAATTTTCATAGACCTATTTCTTATTTAGATAAAAGAAAGGTACGCACACACCTAAAAAAATCATTTAAGTTTCTGGAAAAGTTTACAACAACCTAAACAATTTCACGTATTCTAACAATTGTTGCATTTTAATTCAAAGCTTGCCATAGCGGATTAACAAACGCTAAAAGCAAAATACTGTTAGGTATGCCCACAGCTATATCGTACTAGGGCCAGACATACCAACTTATCACAGTTACCAGAGTTTCCAGGAAATGTACTTGACATTGCGTTACTCAAAAACATCGCAGCTCAAAAGGCAATTTTGGTCATTAACAACCTAAACTGAAACGACAGGCTTGTTTTGACATATTCTAGAAGAAGGCATCAAATCATTACCTAAAATTCAAACGGATAAAGAAGTTAACAGTGCGGTCGTAGACATTACTAGTAATAGAAAAGTCCAAAAATTGAAACAAATTGATTAGGTCTCAATAGAAAGGCACAAGAGCTCATTCAATTTTAAAATCGTGCCAGATATAAATAAAAAAGCACGGATGACCCATCAGACAAAACCAAACAAAATTGATTCAATAGTAAAGTAAAAAAAACAATCAAAGAACTCAAAAATCAATGCTGGAGTTTCGCTATCAAGTCTTTCAACAAAGATGATAATCTGTGGCAAAAAAAGCCTTGAAGCCTATAGATCCGGATTGCATTCCAAACAAAGTTTTGAGAACATTTTCTCACAAAGTTTTGTGTTCTTTCGTCTTCATGAAAAAAGTCTAATGTTATACATCTTACAAAAGTTTAAAAAAATAGATATTATCCACAAAATTATTTCTTAAGTCTTCTGTCAACCCTAAGTAAAGTAGCAAAATCTGTAATTTTGGAATTTAGCTTTAGGCATGGGTTCTCTACAACTCATCAACTTACCAAAGTTACACATCAAATAAAATCTTTGTTTTTTTGTACAAAACAGGCCTCTCTCTTTAATTTTGAAAAAACCTTTGATAAGGTTTTGTATTATAATCTACTCCTAAAAGTTCAGCGTTTTGGCCTTAAAGCTTCCTATCTGAAAAAAAGAACATTGGCCATAAAGTTGTATAGGCACTTATATACCTTATGCTCAATCAAAGCAGGGTACATCAGAGTTCAGTTCATCTACAATGCTCTTCAATTTGTATGTACTCGTATCAGACATACCATGCATTACGTTTGGTGTCAAAATTACTTAGTACACCAACGATACCACACTTTTGTTAACTATAAAATATCTAAAGTCATCACAACAAAACTTCAAATTATTTGTAAGGTACTTAAAAGTTGTTAAAAGTACGGAAAAGTAAAAATTAACCTAAAAAAAGCAAAGCTATATTTTTCTCAAAGAACTATTTGCTAACTCCTCCCATAAACGTTAATCTCAACGACGCTCCGATTCCATAAACGGGTACTACAAAGTACAAAAAAGTAAATAGAAGTTAACAGTTAAGATTGCATATTTTGGGTAAAGCCAAGATGACGAGAAATTTACTCCGTTACTAGCAACAAGTTGCAACTTCTCAAAACTATCGTTTGTCTAATACTGACATACGCATGTCCAGCTTGGGGTATAGCAGCTCCTTTCTATCTTAACAATAACAGAGCAAAATCATTAAGTAAGACTTTAATTCTGAAAGGGTTTTACTACATAACGTAACACTTAACTGAGAGCTGATACGGAAATTGACAACATCAGAGCTCAAAGTAAAAACAACCAATTGACATGCTCGTTGTATAAACAAAACTTGTAGCTCCAACTGCCACTACATAAAATCAACGGCTACAACGTCATTTATAGAGCAGTCAGATAGGAAAAACATACATGTGTAAAGCTTTCTTGCGTTTACACCAGAGGGGTTAATTATTGGGGGTTTCCATACTTTTGGAAAGTATGTCAGCACACATTAAGTTAAACTTGCAAAAGTAATAATAGACAATAAAGGGTGGGCCATCTTTAAGTTGAAATTTTAATCACATGAGATAAAAAACAAACGGCTTATTTTTTTATTATTTTTAAGAGTGTATATTCCAGTTAAGTATGAAATATGATTTCATTTAGATAGCCACCGCGGCAGGTTCCGCAGTAGACTATTCTCGAAGACCAATTATTAAGTGTTTACGTCATTGTTTCTAGTGGTATTTTGGCAATTGCTTTGAAAATGTTCTGCTTCAAATGGTCAATTATCTGTAGATTGTCAGCATACATTTTTTCCATCAATGCACCACACCAAACAAATCATGCGGTGTCAAGTCGCAGCTGCCAGGTGGCCAGATTGCATTGCCAAAACAGCTGATAACGAGGTTGGTGCGAAGAAGATTTATCGTAGCATGTGCCGTGTGAGATGTCGCCCCATCTTGTTGAAATCAGAGCTCTCGTATATCAAATTCTTTCAATTTGGGCCACAAAAAATCAGTAATCATGCTTTTTCAACAATCTCCGGTAAGAGAAATGTTGGCTGTATCACTGTTTTTGAAGAAAAATGGCTCAATAACGCTTCATTGGCATGTAGATTTTCTGTTCCCCAAATACGGCAGTTTTGTTTGTTTACATAACCGCCAAGATTGAAAAAGATGACTTTTTGGTTAAAATTTGGGTCATCAAAAATTCCTTTAAAGCCCACTAAACATACAAAAAACGGGCACCAAGGTCGGCTATTTTAATTTCTTGATCAAGTTGCACTTTGTGAGCAAACATACTAAGGTTTTTGTAAAGAATCCGCCGTAGTTTGCCAAATATTGAGTTGCTGACTTCTTTGCCGAGTTGATGTTGGTGGGTTCTCGCGTTCACTTCAAGCCACAGAAGCAACAGTTTTGGGCATGAGTATGCTTGATGCAAGCATTGTCTACCAGCATTCCAGTTTTACGCACTTTTATCACAAACTTTTGTATTCCTTCGATCGATGGCGCTTTATTTCTTTTAAACAACGTACGCAATTTTTGCGCTGATGCAGACAAATGAGACCCATTTTCAAAATAAGTTTTCTGTATTTCAAAATGTTGCTCCAAAGTAAAACGATGCATCTTCTGTTTGCAAAGGTATCTAACCACACTTTTCTCATGTAGTTGTGACGGAAAAATTGACAGCGTCGGTAGAAACGTATAATTCAAAATGTAATGGCGTTGTCTGGCGTATGGTTTAAACATTATTACTAGAGTAGTTTAGTAAAATATTTAGATGTAATTACACAATATTCCAAGCATATGTAAAAAATAAAATTGACAATCTAATAAGTGACAACTACCGTAGAAAAATCTTAGATTTCTAATAAATTAACGGCTTTACGCAACAATTCTTTTAAGGTACCACATTTTAAATTGTTAGATTTTGTGCAGTTTTTTTTTTCTAATATCGATAGGTAAATCAATGCTAAAGTCCGTGTAAGTTCCTGACTTTGGCAGTTTTGACACTGGTATTGGTATTGGCTTGGTTGCCAGTAGACGGTTATCAGTTTTCCAAGTTATTGTAGTACAAATTGTGATAAGTTTTGGTAGTTTGTAATGATCTTGTTATGAATAATTTTGTGTTTTATTTCCTGACTGTTTTTCCACCAGTTTATATGTTTTGCTGTAAGTTTTCTTCAGTTTATTTTTTGTCTTTGTTGTATTGGTATGTTTTGTTCCGGTTTTTACTTTCGTATATATTATCTCAAATGCCATTTTGATGTTTGACTCCACACTTGTCTAATAGGATTGTGTGTTTTGTTGCTCACTTGCTTACTGCAAAAAATGTATTCTTTAGACAGCTAGCAGAAAAGTAGTTTTGCTGGCAGCTGCTAAATGAAATGTTTACGATAAGGTTAGATTGTGCATAGAACAAGTCTATGTTTTTGCGGTTGCAACTATTTTTGCTACAAAGTGTCTGTCTTGCGGTTAAAGTTAGTTAAAAAATGTTAATTTTCTTTTTTTAGTGACGCAATCTTTTAGACTGTTGTTTAATTTTAACTGCAACAGTTTCAAGTTTTGAGAATGCTTCTCAACTTTAGTTATCAAATTTTGTTTGCTGACATGTTTGAATGTAGTAAAGCTAGTGGCAGCTTGTAAGGTTGCTTAAATCCGTGTGTTTAATTGTTTCCAAATTTTATCATAATTAAGGACCGCTTTTACAATCTCCAGTTAAAGCATAGTTAGGGTTTTGAGAGGAATAAACCGAGGTTAACTTATCTGGTGCTCGGAGCAGTAGTTATACCTAGTAAATAGTGTCCAGAAAGCAAACCAAAATTAATTAAAAATGTAAAACTTTTTACAAATATATTAAGTAACATTTCTCATTTATGTATGAAAAATTATATCCTCCATATCACCACCCAAGGTCGCGCGGCAATGAGCAATACGTTTATTGAAGTTTTTGATGACGCATTCACAAACATCTAGTGGGATGCTGCTAATAACCCTTTGAATTTGTTCCTTCAATTGGTATACTGTTTGTGGTTTATTCACGTATACTTTTAATTTCACCAATTCCCACAAAAAAAGTCACAAGGCGTAAGATCGCATGATCTAGCAGGCCATTGCTGGTTTCCACGCAAAAGATAATTTTTTGAGGAAACTTTTCATTTAGCAGACCAATTGTTTCACGAGATGTCGCACCATCTTGTTGAAACCAAAAGTCGTCACTTTCATCCACAACTGGAAAAACCCAATCACGAAGCATGTTTCGGTAACGATCGCCGTTCACCGTGACAGCAGCTCTTTTATCATTTTCAAAAAAGTACGGGCCAATCATTTTTCCTACCCAGAACCCACACCACACAGTCGTGCGTTGTGGATGCATCTCATTTTCCACAGTCACTCGCGGATTGTCGGTACCCCAAATTTTGCAGTTTGCTTATTGACTGAGGTAGAAGTAATTATTCTTATTCTTTTCATAAAGTTATAGTTCTCCCTTTGTTGAGCCAAGACCCACTGAGCAAATCGATGTTTTGTTCCATGATCTGCAGGCTTCAACTCGGGTGTAAGTTGAATCTTGTACAGATCTTTTGAAAGGATTACATGCAGTAAACTTGGTGATAATTTCAGTTGTTGAGCTTGTCGGCAAACCAATTTTCACTTGAATACGTTGCTCAGTTGACATCTGCTCCATGACAAAAATAAACATTAAACAACAATGCTCATCAAACAAAAGTGATCAGGCTACTAATGGAAAGGTTATCAGATAACAAACGTAAAAAACTCACGGCTGCCAACCGTCACAACAAAATGGTGCCAAATTCAAATTCGTTCCAACTTCCTGGACACCCTATAGCTGTTTTCCATTTGACCAAATAGTCGCACTTGGTGGCACTAATTTTATGAGTGTGACTAATAAGTTGTTCCATTTGTCAAAAGCGTTTTAGATATTCGATGTGTTTTTTCGAGGTAGAAAACGCCATATTTCTTTGACGCTCTTGCCCGCGAAATTTAAAAAAGGCAGTACAGATTTGATAAGTTAATTTCAAATTTTATATTATACATATCCGTCATGGTTTTATACGACCGCTATGTACAAATCATAGATAAGTACATTTCAAAATGCACAATTTAAGCGCGGCGGCCATGCACAAAACAAAACTGACGTTTTAAGCGGGAATGCCCGCGGCGCAATGTTCCAACTCGAATATTCCACATCGAAAATAGTCGCACTCGACCTCTAACGCACCAGGTGCATGAAACGGTCAAATGGAACATACCTTATTTAACGCTATAACGCATATAACCTTGTAAGCGCCATTATCATATTCGCTCCAATTTTTGTCTTTTCTTGGCACTATTTGATCACATTTACGTTTTGTAACAGACAATCTAAATTTGCTTAAAAGTAAACTTATGTCACAATTCACGATTCAATAAGTTATTTAGAAAATAAACTAACTTAGCATTTGTAAAATGCATTGCGTGTTGTACCAGGTATAACTGTAGATTAGTTTATCAAACGATTCTAAAAACGGCCCTAACGTAAAAAAGAAAAGTGAATAGTCATTTTTGAAGTTGTGTATTGATTTCTTTTGCACGTTTTACTGAGAATTTTTGTTGTTGATAATTGTAGATACTCATTATTTTAGAGATTTGGTTTTTGTTCACAAGTGCAGCCACTGATAGAGTAATTTCTTATGCTTCCTACATTACATAGATGTTTTGCAACATATTTTGATATTGCGTTACGTCATAGATTTCCAATAACGGAAGGAAAATAGTCTCGTACTACAAAAAGAAGTGTAAGCAAAATTTCACTCAACATTGACATTATTAAAAATAATAAACGTTATTACAACGTTGTAGAATTGAGACACTGGACGTTGGCAATCTTATTATGTTGTTGGGGTAAAGTGATAAGTAATATTAGTGTTTTCATCATCATTATTATCTCAAATAACCTCAGATAATCCCATTTTTTTAAATTTTAGAATTTGTTTAACTTAGAGTTGCCATACTCTTTGTGGCACTCAACTGCTTCTGTCAATTTTGTGCAATGATAAAATTAGCAAATGCGTTAACTTGTTAAGTTAATAAATATCAATCTTTTACAGTAACATTTAGTTAAGTCACGTAGCAAAAACAGTCAATTTCAGATAGAACAACACTAGCCCAGCAACTATAGACTGGAGATTCCATCCGCTGCAACTTCCAGGCAGCTACATACTAATGCCGTTGACACTCGACTTTCCAACCCTTCACTATAAACCGTTCAATCGTTCTTGGACTTTGACCAGCCGCTTTTTCGGTCATTTTTAGACAGTAGCCGGTAACAAATGTTGCCCAATGTTAGGCTATTGAGAAGCATGATGCTTTTGAAACCTTCAAACAAAACCTCAATATAAAATAGAAGAAAAAAAGAAAGCAAAAAAATCTCAACGCCACTATATCAAAAGCCAGACCAATTTATAGCATACCTGATTGTCAATCACGTCAAATCGAAGCGGCGTCATAAGTTATAATTCAAATAAAATCATCAAAGTCAAATAAACTAAGACAGAGTCGGCAAACTTTAAATTGCTTTGCTGTACGACCAAATCATATAGATGACGGGAATAGTGATTATCCCTAACTATGTCTTCAACTTATAGGTTAAGTACCGGGCAGCTAACTACTCATTAGTGGCAACAAAGCTCCTGGTAAGCATGATAAACCGGTTAACAGTGCAACCCCAAATCAAGAAATCTCAAATTGGGCACATTTAAAATCCAACGTTGATGAGGTTGAGAACAATTTTACTTGGCCAATAAAAACCATCCAAGTCAGCAACATTGCCAGAACCGTTAGTAGCAAATGCTACTAAAAAGCTAAATACTTTTGTTTGATACTAACCAATATTGCCACTATTACCAACCTGAACAAGACACTATTATCGGAAACGGCTTTACTTTTAGCAAGAATTAAAGAAAACATTATACCAACTCTTTAAGAAATATAAAAAAAGCCTAAACCAAAAGTAAACCATCCCTTTTTAAACCATACACTCAAGAAAACGCCAAAAGCAACCAACCGGAAACATCCTAGCCTAGCGCTTAGCACTGCACGCACGCATCCAACATTGTCATTACTGATACTAAAGCTGACGGGAACAAGGTCTAGCAAGACATATCGGAAAAGAAACCCGATTCGGCAACACTTGTGAGCAAAATATTAACACTTCTGAAATTTAAATTGTTGGCTTTATAAATTTAGGACAACTCGTGTCGCACTTAAACATTTAAACTTATCAAACCATTTAATTATTTCACGTCGGTCAATTTCTGCTGCCAAGACTAATTACAAACGCCAGAGGTTAAAACTACTACATCAAGGAATTTTGCCGCAAATTCAGAAATTTTGACGTAAATTATTGGGTTCTTTAACGTGCACGCAACATCAAAACAGTACACGGAACCTACTAGTTTCTCTTCTTATCCAAAAGAAAGCGTACTCATCACAACACATTTTTTCTTAACCAGATAAACTGACCCTACAGATAGGAGGCTTGAGGCTCAAACCCAAAACCCCTGATATAACAGTGGAAGACGCTAACCACTACACCACCTGGCTACACCCAGACCTAGTAAAACTTCTGTAAACACTTTTTGACTATAAACTATTTTCCTTTTGTTTAATAGTGCCGTAACCAAATGATAACGCCTGCAAAAGATCATCTTCAAACATCCAAATAAAGCCAAAAGTTCAGCTTCAGAAGATAAAAAGAATTGTTGAAGCCAGTAGTAAAGCAACGCATGCTAATCACCGCGCGTCCTTTCCTACCTCGCTCTTATACATATTATTTTTCATAGCAATAGTCAGTCAAGTCACAAAACACAATTAGCCAACATTAAATTCTTTAATGTTGGCAAATTGTGTCACTACTATAACCGGGTTTTTCAAAACTGTCTCAAAGCCTTCCGCTACTACACCTGCTTTCCAAAATAAAACACACCGTTTTTAACAAACTAAAGTAATCCTATTCAGAACGCATAAAACACCATTTTTTTGTCCTTATTATCAAAAATATTTGTCAACAAAATCGAACGATAAATATACTTAAAAGTTGCAAAATGACTGCCAACCAATTACATAGTATTTAAATGATACCAATTAATGCAGACATATGAGAAAATCCTAAACCAAAAGTACTCGTTTGTTTGATGGATTATTTATTCAAATTTATTTTTCGCTATGATGCAATGCCGTAGTCATACAAAGCAAACTGACAAGGTTTGTAGAACTAAAACATTTGTCTGAGCTTAACTCGTAGTCGTTGTGGTTGATAGATTGAGTTTCAATAAATTATTAATTCGTTTCATACTTAAGAACTCCAAGATAACTGATGCATCGGTTAACATAATTACAATCTGAGACCGAGTTTAAAAAACTTAAACATTTTTTTACAATTGGATCGAGGGGTTTTAAGAATAATGTTGTTATTAATTTGTTATGATGGATAAAGCTTGCATCCTTTTTTGATTTTATAAGTTTTAATAAGATTTAAAATGTTATTTTTTATTATACGCACAGATTCCTAAAGATGTCTAGGAAAAAATGTAAATCTGGCAACATGACTCAACGTAATATGTATCAAAAGTGCAAACAGAAAACAAATACAAAGTTTCTAAGTAAAATGCGTAATCTATTACATAATAACTCGGGATTTTAATAAAGCAATACCTTCATGTATCTTATTATTATTATTAAATTCCACAGACAGACCAATTCTTGCAAAACTAAGAGCAAAGTAAAGCCCAATTAAACGGCCAAAACAATTCCAACATTTTGGAGTAAAACTTTGAGAACACGTCACTCAATTTTACTCCTTTTTAAAATTAATTTTTTGCAACGTGTAGAGAATAAAAATTTTGAGTCATAAAATGTACAATAATCCAAAATACTTAATTGTTTAATAAGTTTTGCAAAAAAACAATTTTTAAAACCTTGTCAACATCGTTTCATAATTTTAAACTTCGTATTTTATTAAATGGTATACGGCAGTGGGAGACATGGCGCAAGCGCACAAAAACAGCTGATTGGGGATTGAAACATATAAACTATATAAACATAAATCTTAACCTATTATCTATATTATTTTTGTTATAATTTTACTTTATTTATTTATTTATTCAATTGCCTTTTTACCTTTCGGTGTCAGGTATAATTTTACTAAAATAACAAAATACGTTGATAATATTGATTTACGCAGGTTTTTATAAAAGCGGTGTTTTATTTTAAAAAGTTTATTTAAACTTTAAACATTAGAATAACATATAGCACAACAAATAAAAATTATATTAGCAGCACACTTTTACCAACAGAAAAATGAGTAGAAAATTTAAATATTTGGTGGTCCCCAGTGGCTGAAATGAGACCGTGGTACATTTTAATGCTTGGTGGCAAACGGTGGTAGTTGATGACGGCGAGACTGCAGCCTAAACAACACAACACAAACACTTTGCATAAAGAAAACGTATGTGTTGGAATGATTTTGGGAAGCGATGTATTGTCGGAAATAAATGCACTAATCACAGCAAACAAATTCATCATTACCCAAGCATTACAACTGGTTTTTTAAAGATTTTCTTTTCAAGGACTTTTATAATGTACATTCAAATTGCGCAACTTTAAACAAATATAAATGTAAGTAGACACAGCATTTGGTTATTAAATTTAAATGATCTGAAGCAAATGCAGTAAAATCTCAAGCGTTCGGTAAATACAATACTCAGAGCCAGCGGAAGCGTATGCTCCAAATCCGGATGTAATAACCGAACGCACGTTTAATAGATAAATAAGTTATATATTCCATATGTAAACTGTACAAGTTCATTTAATTTTTTTGTGTGTGTTCATAAAACTTTGAGATTATGTTAATGATTACCGTATTATCATATTTAATTAATAAATTCAATAAAAAAAATCACAAAACTCAATCAAGTTTGTCATGTTTGACTACATAAATATAATGTATAAAGTTAAGATTCAATTTTAGTATTTGAATAGTTTAAGGTTTGGACATAAATATTTTTATGATTTAAAAAATATATTTTTTTCGAGCCGTCAATTTTTGTATAATTATAATATTCCATGCAGCATAATGAAAGCCCATCATCATAATAATCATCATGATCATCATCGATACACGCGACGCGGCCGTGTATCTGGCGCGCGCAGTTAATAAAGACGTCGAGCTGACTTCATCACAATTACCGCCCCCTCAATGAGTGTGTATCTCTTCCCTGGGGGGATGCCTCGAGCCGCATTCGAGACCCCACTGCCAACCCTCCCCCGGCAAGTTGCCATGTCATCAGTTACCAGTCTGTTGCGGCTTAATTCCATGGGATGTTTAGAGGAGAAAACTCTTTTTAATATCACTTCGACCGGTTTTATATTTTAGCCCCGGCCGCTTTTCACGAATCATCCCCGGCTGCGGCAAAGAGCCCATTCGTCATGCCAGACGCCCCGGAACGGATGAAACATACCCCAGGAGAATTATTATATGGTATTATAATCGTAGAGGGGTGGAGTGAGAGTTTATCGCTATTGAATGTTCCATGCTTTTCTAGGATTATTTGTTATTATTATAAGGGATGAATCTTTTGCTTAAATTTGTTTTATTATTATTCAGCGATAAATCAAATTTTCGAACTAAAAATATAAGCAGGATTTATTTTCTCAATAAAAGTAATAAATCAAATGTATAGTGTACGTGAGTCAGTTTCTTTTGTCACTAATTGTTAAAAAAGCAAAAATGTTTAGTCTTTAACTATGTGATCATTTAAGTTATAAAATTATTATTATATAAAAATAAAAAATAACATTGATATGTAATAACGAAAATGTTGCAGAATTTAAGCTAATAAATGCGTTTTTAATAATGTTCATGTATTTATATTAATAAATGATAATGTTTTTTTTGGTGAATTTGTTAAAACTCATCAACCGATTGAAGTCACTAAAATTGCATTTGTGTACATATGATTAGTCTAATATAATGTTTCCAAAAAATGTTAATTACATAATCAATTTTATAAAAATACTAGAATATCCAATCATTCATAAATAATTACAAAAAAAAAACAATCCTAAAACATCTAAAAAAGCAGCATTTATCAGTTTCAAAAACTTAGAAAACTGGAAAAAATCTCAGAAGATATAAACTATCTCTATGTATAAAATATTACATACATACACACATACCTAGTCACGTCGTTCTCTTTTGGGGTAAGCAGTAACACAGTATAATAGCCTACTTTGGTTCTTAAACAATACTTTGGACAATTTTTCGCCACGTTTTTCTGTCTTTACACACTTCCTTTGCTTGCTTGCAAAAACGTAAAAGCCAACATAAAGAACCAAATCCGAAACATATCGACCCACTTAAAGATACTAAAAAAGGTCCTACCGTCAGAGTCAGGCAAAAAAAAAACTAAAAAAGCTAGAAGCTAAATGATAAAGACAAGACAACAAAGCTAAAGAAAAAAATATTTAGAAAACATAAGAAAAAGAGCGCAGAGAAAATGAGGAAGAAACTAAAGACTCTCAAAGCGCAACTAGCGACAAGAAAGAAAGACAAAATAAAGAGCAAAAACAAATAAAAAAATATAAAAACTAAAAAGAAACAAAAGTCAGAAGACTTGAAAAAGAAGTAAACACTCTCAAAAACAACTCAAATTAGAAACACGAAGAAACAAAGACCTCCATCGATGCAAAGACAAAGACCTACATAGGATAGAGTCACGAATAAAACATTTCTTGAAAATGCACTAAAGCTGTTTGATCTGAACTAAAAAAAAAAAAACATTCTAAACACAAAACAACCGGTGGGTATATTGAGAAACTCTAAAAAGAATACGACACGGTTAGAGTAGTAGATAAGAAAAATAGGCTTATTTATTGGAAAAAGAAAAAAACGTCAGCAGGCTAATTAAAGTAAAGATGCAGGACCAAGAAAGATGGCTTATACAAAGCTTACATCGCAAACCAACAAGAGGAAGCACCTAGACAGTAGAGAAGAAATACAGATACTACTTCCTGATCGACCTTAAAGAAGAGGACAAGACGCAACTCAAACAGACAATAAAGAAAAAAAATTAAGGTAGATCAGAGAAATCACAATGTAACTGATAAAACACTTTTACGACTCAAAAACTACTAGAATACGTGATGTATAGAGAAAACATTGCAGTTCAAAAAGCCTCTCTAAAAAAAAACGGAATCAAAAGAAGGTAAAAGTTGGGATAAAATCGTCGCAACGGAAGAGTGTAACAAACCCAAAAAAAAAAAGATCCACAGAAAAAGAAGGAAAACACAGGTTAAAGACAACGGAGACAATTATTGTCAAAGCGTTAGACAGCACCAGCGCAGATTCGCAAAAAATCGTAAATAAAGCAGATCCATTTCAAAAAGGAAAGTCTATGACGCAGACAAAATACGACAACCTACTTATTGTAACTGAATAGGAAAGATTGAAAAGACTAAGAAAAGTTCTTTAAAAGTAATTGGGAAACGAGCATGTCCGGAGCGGCAGCGGTTACTCTGGATAACGCTGCATATATTAAACATCGACGGAGATGCCACCCAAAATGCAAAGTTAGGAACAAAAAAAATGCCTTTTGAGCTTAAAAACATTAGACTAACCAGAAGCAAAAACCAAAATGCAACGTTGATTACTGTTGAAAAACCCGCTGGTTTGCATTTCGCATTCTTATGTACATAAACTGCTTTGGAGTAAAGCACATGCAAGAGTACTGTCCCAATCATAAAGCTGCCAAAACGCAGCTTTCTGCATACATTGCAATAAGGACCACAAGTCAGATTCTGCAGCCTGCTCAAAATTCAAAAAATTTCTAGACCTTTACAAAGAGAAGCAAAACAAAACTCAAAATGACTAAATAACTTCTTAGCAATAGCCAAAGCAAGATAAATAAAAACAGACCTCATTTTGTTCCAAAAACTAAACAAGTCCATAGCAAAAAAACGGGGTTTGCTGGCAGACAACAGAGCGGACGTGGCGGTTCAGATAATAAAGAAGAAATAAGCCAGAACACTCATATAACATTATAAATGCATACGTTTTGCTAAAAGTAACTTTGGCCACTTTTAAGTCTACGGTAAACATCATAAAAGCCCTAAAATCCAAACAGATTCAATTAATCCTAGAAGAAAATTTTAACTCTAAGAAAGACAATGGAGGCAAACAACTTACACAGTGGCTGGTGGCCTTAAATTTAGTCCTAATAAATGATGAACTTACGCCAACTTTTTCAAGGCAAGAACATGTATCATCAACCTAACAATAACCGCAAACAACATTTTGGTTTAGAGGATGGAAGGTGAAAAAGAACAAAGAATCCTTAAGCCAGCATCCATACTTCTCTTTCATAGTATGCAAACAAAGACTAAAGTTCCGAATGGAAATAGGCAATTAATGCCAAAAAAGCATTTCTAGGTCTCAGGTACAGTCTAAAATTCTATAAAAAAACAAAGTTTAAAATTTAGCTAGCTACAAGATCCGTGGCCAAAGGAATAACATTCTTTACTGATAGAGTAACGCCATCAACGCACAAAGAAAAACTCCTGACGAGATCCAAGGCAAAAGGAAAAACCAAAAAAGTTGAAAAAATACTAAACAGCTATCCACAAGAGCAAATTAAAAAAAGTGGAAAAACCTAATGACCTCAAGAGCAATTTTGGGTTAAGCTATCAGATACTGGTAAAAAACTCGCAATAAAGCTAAAACAATTAAAAAAATAAAAAACCTCTTCCCTTTCATCGCGGAGGAACTGCACAAAACCATCAAAAAACTTTTGGACCCAACGGCATTCATTGCCAAATCTTCAAGCTTGCGCACGTGGTACTCCCCAATGTGCTGCTGAAATCGTAAAACAAGTATCTAGCAACAAAAATCTTTCCCAAACCTTAGAAGAATGCAAAAATAACATTGATCAAAAAAGAAGCAGCCAAAATTTAGGCTATCAGTCTGCTAAGCATGCTCAGCAAGTTGTACAAACATCTAGCAATATCCAATACACAATACGGATTCAGAAAGGGCCGCTCAACGGTTGACGCAATCATAAAGGCAAGCTATCTTGCAAGGATAGAGCAAACGCGTGGACCGCTACCATTTTGTTAGACGTACAAAGTTCGTTAAACACTGCTTGCTAGAGACAGATCAGAAGAAGATTGCTCGAGTTAGACGTGAGTCGGTAACTTGTAGATGTAATAAACAGTTCCATAAAAATGTATGACTACTTGCTAAAGCTACAGTTTCTGCTAAACTGCAAAACAGTTAACTGCGCCGACGGTTTTGAGGTTGGTGGTAAACAATATGCAAACAAAGCTTTAAGAGCAGTAGATGCATAGATGATAGGAAACAGCCTGGAACTGGCGTCTAAAAAAACTTTAGTTGTTAAAGACATAAGGAAAAATATTGAGGTCGCTTTTGTCTTAAAAGGAAAAACAATTATCTCCATAAAATTTGTTAAATATCTGAGAATAATCTGGTTGTATTCAAACTAGTCCACACTTTCAAATAGCATCAGCAAAGCAGAGAAGACTAAGATCATGCCAAACGTCAGCAAACAAAATGCTTGCTTGCAAAAACGTAAATGCCAACGTAAAGAGTCAAATCTGAAACATATCGACCCACTTAAAAACACTAAAGAGGGTCTTACCGTTAGAGTCAGGCAAAACAAAAACTTTGGCAAGCCAGAACAGAAGCTAAATGACAAAGAGAAGACGACAAAGCTAAAAGAAGAAATACTCAGAAAGCATCATAAAGAGAGCTTAGAGAAAACGAAGAGGAAAATAGAGACTCTCAAAGCGCAACTAGCGACAGGAAAAAAACACAAAATAAAAAGCTAAAACAAAGAAAAAGATATAAAAACTGCAAGAAAGTCAGCCAAGTTAAAGAGAAACACAAAGAAACAAAAACTTAAATCAATGCAAAGTAAAAGACCCATGAGGAATAAAGACACAAAAAAAAACATCTCTGAAAAATGCACTAGAACTGTTTGCTCTAGACTGAGAAGAAAAAAACATTCAAAACACAAAACAACTGGAAGGTACATAGGGAAACTCCAAAAAGAATACGACTCGCTTAAAGTAGTTGATAAGAAAAATAGTCTTATCTATTGGAAACAAAAATGAAATGGCAGCAGACTAATCAAAAAAGTAAAGATGCAAAACCAGAAAAGATGACTTAGATGGCTCACATTGCAAACCCTAACAAGTGGAAGCACTTGGACAGTAGAGGAGAAGTACAGATACTACCTCCTGATCAACTTTAAAGAAGAAGACAAGACGCAACTCAAACAAGCAATAAAGGAGTAAATGAAGGTAGATCAAAGAAATCACATCGTAGCTGATAAAACACTATTACGACCAAAAAACTAGTAGAATACTGATGTGAAGTGAAAGCATTGCAGTCCACCTCTCTAAAAAGACCGAAAACAGGGAAAGTAGAATAAAGCTTGTCAAAATACCTGCAGATAAACGTTAGGACTAGAAGTACTGCCTACAACATTGCCATAGCCAAGGCAAAACAAATGGTAGCGGACCTTATTTTGTTTCGAGAACCAGACAAGTCCATAGCAAAAAAACGGGGTCTGCAGACGGACAACAGAGCAAATTTAGCTGTTTAAGTAATGAACAAAACAAGAACCAAAATACTTAAATGACATTATAAATGCATACGTCTTGCCAAATGTAACTCTAGCCAATTTTAAGTCTAGAATAGACAACATCGTGAAAGCCCTAAGGCCCAGACAGATAAAGGTAATCTTGACAGATTTTAACTCTAAGAAAAACAATAGGAGCAAGCAACACAGTGGCCTTAAATTTAGTCCTAATGAATGACAGACCTAGTCCAACTTTTGCGAAAAAAGAAAGCTTATCTTTCATTGACCTAACAAATGCCAATAACAACATCTCGGTCAGAAGATAGAAGATAATAAAAAACAAAAAATCTTTAAATCAGCATTGATACTTCTCTTTCTAGGTCTACAAACAAAAACCAAAGTTCCAAAAAGGAATGGACAATAAACGCTAAAAAATCCAAGAACGTACTTCTAAGTCTTAAGTACAGTCAGAATTCTTTAAAAAACTAAAAAAGTTCAAGTTTAAACTAGTTACAAAATCCGTGGTCAAAAGAATAACATGCCTTTCTAGTAGAGTAATGCCATCAACGCACAAAAAAGCTCCTTACGAGATTTAGAAAAACCAAAAAAAGTTACGGACTTTGAAACGCAGTATAAAACCTTTACAAAAGAATACTTAACAGCTATCAGCAGTAGCAAAATAAAAAAGTGGAAAAACCTGATGACCTCACGAGCAATTTTGGGTGGGTTATCAGATACTTAAAAAAAACCAGCAATAAAGCTACATCACATGACTCTAGAAGAGCTTTTCCTAGACGTTATCAAACAAGTCGATTTCTCAACAATTAGTGAAATAAAAAACCTAATAACTTTTAGCACAAAAAAAACCATCAGAAAACTCATACAAAAACAACGTTAAAACCCAACGGCATTCACTGCCAAATTATAAGCTACCGCACAAGGTACTCTAAAAAAAAACAAGTATCTAGCTGCAAAAATCTTTTCTAAACTGTAGAAGAAAGCAAAAATAACACTGATCCAAAAAGTAAAGCTAAATTTTGGACTATCAGTCTGCCAAGCGTGCCCGGCAAGCTGTACAAACATTTAGCAATATCCAATACACAACACAGATTCAGAAAGTGCCGCTCAACTGTTGAAGCGTTCATAAAAGCAAGCTTTCTTGCCTTTATTATTGCAAAGATAGTTCGGCATTGCTAGCTGGAGACAAATCAGAAAAAGATTGCTCAAGTTAGGAGTGAGTCGGTATCGGAAAAAAGAAAAACATTTATCCCCAAAAAAATTGTAAATTCACCATCAGCAAGGCAGAGAAGAATATAATGGCCCTAATAAAGATCATGCCAAACGTTAACAAACAAAGTGCAAAAAGAAAGACGGTTAACCACGCCGTAAAAATGCTTAAAATACACTCATTTGTGAGAGCCACAATGAGCACAAAATAAAGAAAAATTGTCCAGGCAAAAAACCAAACACAGTACTAACTAGAAGAGGCTAGATTGGTAGAAGATAAAAACCCTCTTAGGTTAAAACAATGCAAAGATTCAAACATATTATAAAAACTCATATTTACAATATTTTTTTGTGAAAACGTGATGCAAAAGTTGAGTTAAAGATGTTATTCATATACTGGCATTTAAAACCTTTAATAATTATTACAAAGTACAATCAGTCAAACCATTTAAAACCGCGTAATTTTGAGTTTTTCAATTATCAAAAAAAATTAAAAATTAATCTTTATTTTAATTTAAAAAAATCAATATTCGAGTTAAAAATTTTGTTATTCTCCATAAAAGTTGACATTTTATGTTTATTAAAAAAGTTTGCATAATGATGAAAAATTCAAAAATATCTCGTACCCTCCATCGTCCCATAACCCCGACATAAGAATTTCTGAATATAATTTGTTAATCTTAATATATAAGTCAATTATTTTAAATTCATATTGCAGAAATAGTTGATTTATCTACCATAAATCCATGCTAACAACTATAAAAAAAAATTTTGCCTACATATGTGCAGAAATTTGAATTTTTAGTACTTTTTCAAATATTTTTTAAAATATTGGTAGCAGCAATATAAACTTAATAGTTCTTATTTTAAAAATAAGCACTACTCGGAAAATATACACGCATTTATACATTTGCTAAAAATGCTTAACAAAGATTCAATGATTAGCCATTTGATCACTTAATTTGTTTTTAATCTATAAATTGCATCTTTTACTTTCATATTGGTTAGTTTTAAAATAAAATAAAAATAGAATACAGAAGCTGATAAAGGTGAGTCAATACTCATAGAAATAAAAAAATATTGTCCATTGTACACCAGCTCCAAGTAAATTGTTATCCAATGTTTGTATCATATTGTTCGCTACATTTATAAAGTACTCATTATAATCGTTAATTAAAAAATATAACATTATTATTTTAGTTGTGTACATCACACTAAATTATAAACAGTTGCGTATATATATAACATGAAAATCTTATAACTATTGTAATATATACAAAGGACAAATCATTACTAGTTAAGGGTTAACAGACTCAGTTTCCAATATGCGAGTGCATAAACGGGAGGTCCATTCACATCTATTTATATGTAAATAAGGTCTATCATAGTAATTCATCTTCCCTTTACCCGTTTGATTAAATATAGTGTAACACCCACGGGGGTTGGCACCTCGAAGCATCCCCTTTGCATTTAAATCAGGATATGACTATTACCCCCATTAACATAATTGTCTCGTACTAGATATGACTACTGATTAGGGGCTATGTTGAAAAGGGGCATCACAAAATAAATCAATTAATTAAAATGAGAAAGATTTAAATTTATTAAACAGATGAAAAGAAATTTTTAGATTGAAAATTGCTATATAATAAATCTAATATTAAGTGCAAACTCAACAATTTTAATAGAATAATAACTGCCATATTCTCAGTATTATTTATGTCTTGCATTTTCTGATAATTTTTTAGGTAAAATATATTCCTATTATTATTACTTTAAAAACAGTTTTTATAATTTTGTGATTTCAAGAATTTCAAATATTATTTACCATTTCTTGTTGTGCACTTTATATTTATTAATACTTTTAATTTTTTTATAAAAAAATATAAACCAATAGATTTATAATCAAATCTTGTTATAAAGGATGGTCTTTGTAGACATTTCAATCCCATATATATTATATATCTGTATACAAAACATTGCCTTTCATGGCCGGTCGATTTAAAAAAAAATCCGATTCCCACATTTCTCTCCCTTCACATGGAGAGCTTTTATAGTTATATGCCAAGGTGAAAGAGGCCCTTGAGTAATGGCCGTATCCTTTCTCCGCGACCCTTTCATATACCCAAATAAAAATCTGCGATGTTTTATTCAGACGCGATCTGCTATCATGCGAGCTGCAGGAAAATATCTCAACGAAGCGATCAAATCAAACCACATTCGATATCCGCAAATCCTTAAATCGCTTCCCGGAAAATACGCCGCCATCATCATCATCAGATCAGAATTAATGGTTGTGAGTTATGAAGTGTGAATTTTGTAATTTATTGGGTGGATCGGATTGAGTTTTGGATGGGGTTAATTGCGGATTCACTTACCGACCGACGTAGTCTTCTGGGTAAGGGATGATGTATCCCTCCGGACTAGGTCGGGGTGAGTTGCCTATCCAGAAGAAGGCATCTGGGCCAGTACCGTCGTATGAGAAACCTTTGATAAAGATTGTGCTCTCGTCGACTGCATAAGCAGTTCCACTAATGCCATGAGCAAAATTTTGTAAACGGCCAATCATTACACCGTAGTATGGCTCTGCATGTTTTCTGCATAATCCTGTAATAGAAAAACAATAAATTAGTAACAATAAATTAAAATATTCAAGATTGTTCGTTTAATAAGTTTTTCAGTGCTATATTATATTTCTCAATAACTATTTTTATACACTATAAAAGATTTATGATAAAGATAATGTTAGCAAAAAAGCTTTTAGTGCAATGAATGTTAGTCGCTTAATCAATATTTTTATCTAGTAACAACATAGAGTATAATTTGAAAAACCAATTTTATTAAAAAATATTTATTGTATTTGATATTAAATGGATATACAAATGTTCAAAGAATGAATTAGTTTCGTGGCTACGTCAATAGCACAAATTTTAATAAAGCTTAGTGCAATTTGCTTAGTTTTTAATAATATATTAATATATAAATAGTATTAAATAAATAATGAAAAAAAAAGATATTTTAAAAGAAAAAGATGTAACCTATTCCAAGCGCGTTCCTGGGATTTGCACACACAAACCAACACCATATATTGCATCTTAGCTTTTCATAAAACTTTTTCTACTTCTTTTTTTTCTTTTCAAACTGTCAATATTCTTGGTGAAACCGTTTAATCTATCGTAGACCTCATTTTTACTCCTAATACTACTAGGCAAAGAGGGCTACAAAACAAAAAATCTATTACTTTTTGTCACATACTCTTTGTATTGAACTTAAACAATGACATAAATCTCTTTGTTCTGATAAAAAACCAAAACCATTAATACCCAAGTTTAAACAAAACTAGTGGCAACAACTATGCAAAGACTTTGATGAAGACATCTGTTAACTTAAGTACTAAGAAAAACTTATGTTTTGCCAGAGCTCGTTCTCCAACCTGCAACAAATTATGAAACAATATTCAAATTAAGCGCCTCACCTAACTCTCCAAATTTTTTGAAAAAAAAACCTCTTTTTACAAAAAAGCAATAAACCTAGATAAAACGTTTCAAGAATTTTAAAAATCTTTATACAGGGTGTTAATGAAAAGGGGTAACAAACTTTTAGGGTAAGTAGGGAGGATTCATTTGAGACACTTTTTATTTATAAACTCATAGGCAACTATGTTCACCCTAGAAGCTGGACTTCAAAAACTTTTTTGTTTTTTTTTTATACAATAATCAAAATATTTTAAAAGTCCAATTAAAAAAAATTAAAAAATAGAATATAAAAATTATAGGCAAAAAAATTGTCCATCTTTTTTGAACAGCATAATATCTGGATTTATTTCTAACTGTACTTATGTCTTTATTAAAAAAATGATTTTTTGTTGTTAAAAATCATGTTTTAAAGTCAATTTTTTTTTTAAATTGGAATTCAAAACTAAAGGCCATTCAATTGCGCTTCTTTCATCTAATAACATGTTTTAATGTAGTTTCTACCGATTGTGTGCTATTAAAAAAAACTTCAAGGAAAACAATTTTTGAAACTTTAATGAGATACTAAAGTGGTCACAGTAATTGCTCAATATGTCTACCACCAGTTTTGATGCAAACATTGCACTTTCGCAGCATATTTTCTAACAAATCGTCTTTAAATTTGACTGGCGTTTTGTACACCAAACTTTTCATGTAACCCCACAAAAAAAAACAGATCTGGGGATCGTGGCGGTCACGTTACTGGCCCCTCTCGCCCAATCCATCTATTCCCAAAACTTTTCGTTAAAGTAGTCCCAATCAGCAAGCAAAAAATGTGCCAGCGCACCGTCATGTTTCAATCACATCTGTCGGCAAACCCCCATTAGTACTTTCTCCAACAATTCTGGCAAGATTTCTTCAAAAAAAATTTTGTAAATTTGTGAGACGAGGTAGAAAAAGGTATGGCCTAATCAAACGACCGTTAACAATGCCAGCCCACACGTTGATTCCAAACTTTTGTTGGAATTTGGATTGTCCAATATTAAAAGGGTTTTTGTCGGCTCAAATATGGTTGTTGCAAGAGTTAAGAATGCCTTCTCTTTTGAATGATGCTTCATCAGTAAAAAGAACAGCAATTTACGAACCAACGAGAACATTTAATACGTGGTGAAAAATCGATTGGACTTAAGGCTTGAACTTTTTGCAGAAAATAAGGGTGGAGCTGATGTTTATTCAAAACTTGCCAAACACTTACATGGTTAAAAGCTAAAGAAAAACATGATAAAATTATAAAGATAATACAAACACTATACTGGAATCAGAAAATCACAATAAGAATTAAAAATCATATTTCAGAGAAAATACATATCTGCTGAAAAGTCAGAGAAGAGTGTTTGTCACCGAAATTGTTTAATTTATATTTAAAAAGTTTATTTTATAGGAATGTGCTCTGGATTAGTGTTCCCAAACAACCAGCCCAAGTGTTTGTAATCCATCACAAACACTTGGGTGGATGGGCGTAAACTGATTTTACATTTTGTGGGTGTGTGGTTTAAATTAGTGTTTTCTGCCCAAATGTTTGAGATCCAATTTATTGACTATAAACTCTTGGGTGAACAATATTGGCATCAACAACTCTTTACTTCCATTAACACTTGGACATCCAAGAATCTCGTGCATTTAAAAAATGCTAAAGTTTGATTTTATTCATCAAATTTTGAAGTGAAAGGGAAACATTAGAATCTTAGGTAGATAACATTTTTGAGTATATCAAATTTATCAAGAATGATTTTGGTACCCAATAACTCTTTACTTTTATTAACACTGTCAGACTTAGTGACATCCTTGGACTGTGTGGTTTGGATTAGTGTATAAATTTGTCAAAACTAAATACAAATTTATTAAGACTCTCGTTTCATGCATCAAATTTTAAAGAGGGGAGGGAGGGAGAAAAATTAAAACTCCGGTTTAATAATATTTTTGTGTATATCAAGTAGGCTTGCGACTTTTTGAAAAACTAAAAAAATAATTTTTAGTTACGCCCTTGGACCGTGCGGTTTATATTGGTGTTCCCCGCTCACCCGCTCGAGTGTTAGTGGTGATCCAATATCTTGAGCACAAACACTTGGGTGGATAGGCTAAAACTTTAAAGTTTAAATTTAGTAGGCGTGTAGATTGAAATACAATAATGCCAGAATTTAGACGTTGGATAAATTTGGTAACGCTCCTGAACCCATTTGTCAAAATGAAGTAACCTTTTAATTACAAATTGCTCAATAACTCTGGCCAAGACTCTTGCGCAATTAAAGTTTAATTTCTTGCATTTAATTTTGAAATAAAAGTAGAAGGAAGAAGAATCAAAACATCAATGACATCCGACAACTCTTTACTAAAAATTGTTGGGTGGGTGGAAGTAAACTATTTTTAAATTTTGTGGTAGTTTGGTGTTTTCCGCCCACCCGTTCAAGTGTTTGTAAACCAATTTTTTGATTAATTTTGAAGAGTGGTTAGCAACTTAGGGTTTGAACCAATACTTCTAGACAACGCATTAACAAGTGTGGATGACAACTTTAATAGTCAGCCACTGATGCACTATAAGTATTTCCGAAGTACTTGAATAGTTGTTGAAGAAAACTGAGCACGTAATTGAAGAAATATAGACTAATTTTGGAAGCTGTGTAGGCAGGAAAGGACAACTTTCCTGATGGGAAGTACTGGGCCATCTAGACAACATTGAGAGTAAAACACTGACGCTAATAGTACTACAAGGAACCTGAATGGTACTAAGAAGAAAATGATTACAAAACTGAAGCAACAAAGAACAATTTTTTGGCTATCTAGACAACGCCGATAATAACTTTTAAAATAAATCACGGACGCCGATGCAGGAAGTATTACAACCAGCTTAAATAGTATTCGGATAAAGATAAGCCTAAAACTGAGGCAACAAAGGCCAACTTCTCTCATAAGAAGTACTGGGCCTTCTAGACAACGCCCTAATAAGCGATGATAACCTTGATAGTAAAACTACTTTACGAGAAGCAGCTTGAATAGTACTCAGAGAAAAATAAGCAATAAAGACTAATTTTGGAAACTGTGCAGGCACGGAAATCAATGTTGAGTAAAAGTTAACAAAGAAACAATACCTACTACAGGTAAAACACTTGTAATACAATAACAATGACCAAGCGTTTTTTGAAACTAATCGTAACCAATTGGCTAAGGCCGGCCCTACTTCTCTGCATTATTTTAGAGAAGACCAATATGCCAAAACTCCACTTTAATGTGGAACACCGACAATGACTACTCGCACTACAAAAAGTATTGTATTGATTATTGACTGAAGAAAAAATCAAAATTGAAGTTTTTCTACAAATCTTAGAAACCACTCTATAAGTATGTTCCATTTGAGCGTTTCATGCACCCGGTGCATTTTTTATATTTTTAAGTATTGTGGATAAGAGCGTTTTACACTTGGCAAACGTAATAGAAAATACTTGGCGTTTGTGGATCGTTCTTTACCTTGAAAACAGATTGAAAATGTAAGACGCGTTTGACAAATAAATTCAAAAATCACTCAGTTAGTGCCACCAAGTGCGACTATTTTGTCAAATGGAACACAGCTTATAGTAGCTTCTATCTGTAATAATAAAGTAATAACCAACGAAAGGAGTTAACAAAGCACATTTTGTAAAAAAAATCAGTTGCATTTTTTAAAGTTTTAAATACAATATTACAAATACAGCATTGTTTAATGTGATCAATTGATATCTGAAACTTTAAAAAGTTCTTAAAAAAATGTTTTTAGTTTTTAAAACAATTAATAAAAAAATACATTTTTTGTCAACATTTTTATAAGTACTAATTGCAATTTTATAAATAAAGTGTCGTTTAACGTGATAAATAATAGCCTTTTAAAACAATTTTCAAAAATTCCTAATACAATTTTTGATTTTTTCATTATAAAATCAAAATATATGTAATCACAATGTAAGTCTTTCTACCTTTAATATTTATACAATAAAAACTTCTCTTTAGTAGTGCTGAAGATGGCCTAACAGCCAAAATCAATCTGTACATAATAATAAAAAACAAAACCACAGCATATAAAAGTATTTTCTTAAACACCACATAACCTATAACTCTAATTTAGCATTGTTTAAATAAATTAAAATAATTAACTATTAATTTTATTTTTATCAATAAATTACATCAATAAATCTTCAAGCGTCTTATCATCATTTGTAATACTCCATTAGCCTGTTGGTTTAGAAAAAGAACATAATATAATTAAAACTGAACTAATTAGTTACTCCCTGCGTTGATATTTTTTATATCCTGATTTGGCTCCCTAATAATATGTAGATTAACTTCTTCATCTCGTTGATATATTTTATATACGCGAATAAAAGCCAAGGACTTAAAAAAAAAAGAAGGAAATTGTGAGATGAGAGGGTCACGGAGCAGGCAGTGCGTAACGCATTACGCTGAGATTGTGGAGCAATTTGTAGCCGACACGATTGTCTCAAATCGGAGGCTTTGGCTTTAGCACATCGCGGGATTAACAGGCGGAGACATCATCTATCGATCCAGAAGGATCAGTAGGATATGGAGGGAGAGAAGGGACCTTATCGCACTTCGCACATGAACTGGCTCTGATTATATGAACTGTTCGATTATATGAATGTTCGATTTCATCTCATGTTTGAGTTTTGGTCGAGAAGTGCAGTTTTATATACGTTGTGGTTTTGTTTGTACACACACGCAATGGTGAAGGACGGGTGGGAAATGCAATTGCGGTTGTTCGCTGCGGGAGCAATCTGGTGCAGGCGCCGGGCTCCCGGAATTCTATCGGAATTCAATTGATTGTTGATAATGTTGTTTGATTGATAAATTATTGCAAAGCTATGCACTAAAATAACCCAATTATTAAATCAAATTTGGTTTAATTTTATGTACTACACAATTTAAGTGGTAAATAAATTGCAATTGCAAGGTTTTATTGCATAGGAAATTAATTCAACAGTTTAGAAGATTTGTAATATAGATATTATCAGAAAATACCGTAACTGAAGTGAAATTGTTTGTTTTTTTTATGCTATATTTTTTATAACTAATTGGTTTAAAAATAATAAAACGATAAAACTACAAAAAATAAATCATTAAGAATCGCAGGACAACCACACTGGCCAACATCAAAACAATGGAAACTCGTTTACAAGCAAACTACGCCTGTTCTACCAACAAGTAGTAGCAAATAAAATGGGTAAAAACGCTTGGTCTAAAAGCCCATCTGCCAAGTGCAAAAAAAATGTAGTAACAATCCTGATTCTAAAGTATTCTATGTAGGTTTAAGATTCCAAAACAATTGGGCTAATAAAAATGTTGGCACAAACTGAAAAAAATCTGTTAAAGAATCCCAACAAAAAAAGTTTGCTTTTACATATTTGTTGGCAAAAAAATCTGTTATAGAATCCCAACAAAAAAAGTTTGCTTTTACATATTTGTTGGCAATCCTTAATGACATATGACATGGCGTAACTTTTGAGAGAGATTTCAATCGTAGTAAAGTTAAAACCGCTAGATGTCACCCGTGACGGCAAGTTATTACACTTGAGCTAAGCATAATAATATGGCATAATGATTGCCAATCATACTTCTCTTCTTCTCCATTACAATGTCATCCATAATAAATGTCAAATTTATAGTTGAGTGTGTGCACGTGTCTGCAAGTGCAAATCAAGACTTGTCGAGCAATTTACCATAAGACAAAGTTTCTTGTCGGAACACGCGTGACGTTGTCATGTTGTGTTGTGATGTTAATTACATCGAAAAAGTTTGCATAAGATAATAGATAGAAAGAAGAAAGATATGTTATAGAATTGGCCGGGATTAGCAATGACAAAGTTCCAATCTGCCTGAATGCCAGCAATGACGTCTTCAAAAGATAAAGCATTGCTTTTTCTGTTTACCACTTTCGGGCCAAATTGCTTGTCCAGCAATTCTTTGAGAACTATCTAAAATTTTTGATAGCATTTTTTTATAAAACGTACCTGGTCGCAATTGAATAGTGCGTAACGCAAAAAAGTGTGTTGTATGACGGCTAGTGCCTCCTAGCGACCGAAACATTTCCCAAGATGTTTTTCGTTAAACCCGCAACCACTGTATGACGAGTAGCTTTATTGGCTACCTAGTTACCCTTGTTATTCATATAACCTAACAATACAAATAATAGCAAAGTTTGTACAAAGCTTGGCATCAATACATAGAATATATATTTCAAAACTTCACAAACTGTAAAATGAAAAAAACTAATTGTAAGACACATCTAACAGTATAGGAACGGTTTGTGCAAAGTTTATAATTTCAAGGTGTAGATAAAACAATTTCTGATTAAAAGAAATCGTAACGTAGACAAAACTTTCTTCTTTTTAAACCGTTCTGGAACCATTTGTGTAAAACAGCAAAAAATCCAAGTATTAAAAAAAATGATAACGTTGGAAAAAAACTTGTTTATTTTTAGAAGTGGGTCCCAAATTGAAAAAAACAGGTTTCAACTCTGTTGAATCGTAAACTGCAGTAACAAGAACAAAAAAAAGTTTGGAGAATAAGATGTCCCAATCACACTGACTATCCTTAATGTATGAGGCTAGCATTGTTTTGATTGGATTGTGTATATTAGTCAAATTTGCCTGAGCGTGATAGTGGTTCGAAGCAACCTGCTACCATATTTAGCCACCATGTTTTTTTAAATTAGTAGAAATAAACTGATTACCATTATCAACACCAAGAATACATCATTTTCCAAATTCTTTTAGATTTTACGTTACGCAAAAGAAACATAAATCCTACTTAGTAAAAAATTCTGCCACAACTAACAAATATTGGTTTTGTTTCCTCGACATTAGAAACGGACCCTGACAATTGGTGCAGATTGTCTGCCACGGTCTTTTACCAACATTTGTCGCTATTAATCCTTGTGGTCGCTTTTGTTTCACCTTTAGACAAACCTCGAATTTTTGTACGTGCGTTACCACATCATAAAACATTTGTGACTAGTACCACGTTTTTCCTATTCTACAAAAGGTCTTATTGATACCAAAATGGCTCAGTGTAATGGTTTTAAACTAAGATTTGATTTCTTTACAAGGTTAGTAAACAACTTTCCACAAATCTCTGTAATAAGCACACGCTTATAATTTTTGACCATTTTGTAAAGTGGCTCAGCTTCCATTTTCCACGAGAAAATTTTATAAGTTTTTTAAAAATTTACAAATCATTTGAGTATACCAATCATCATGGTCTTCTACACTCACATCTACAAAACATACATTAAATAAACAAATCAACACGTCAGGTACGTGCTAGTAAGCACTTTTCCTGTGGACTATGTCAAAATCGTACTGTTGGAGATTTAGTATCCATCTACTCAAGCGGTCGGTACATCTTTTATAAACCACAATAATTTTAACGTCAGTAATAAACTCAAAGTTTGTACCTTTGACGTAGCCTAAAACTTTTCTATACCAAAAATGGCAGCCAAATATTCCAGTTCAGTCAACAAGTATTTTTTCTTGGAATTTGATAAAAATGTTTCGAAAATGTCAAAAATGTTTCTCAGACGATCTAAAGTGCAAATAATGCACAGTATTGTTCCTAAAAAATCATTAATATTCTGATGTCTCTAAAATGTTCCTGAAATGTGCTAAAAATGTTCTTAAAATGTTCTAAATATGTTTCTAAATTTTTCAAAATATTTCTAAATTGCTCCTGAAATGTTCTAAAATTTTTCCTAAACTGTTCAAAATATTTCTAAAATGTTCCTAAAATATTTTAAAAATGTTCCTGAAGTGTTTTATAAATGTTCCTAAACTGTTCAAAACATTTCTAAAATGTTCTTGAAATGTTCTAAAAATGTTCCTGAAATGTTCTAAATATGTTTCTAACTGTTCAAAATATTTCTAAAATGTTTTAAAATGTAAAAAAATGTTTCTGAAACTTTAAAAATGTTTACAGAATGTTTTTTTGATTTGTCATGTTCCTCAATGTTTTTTAAATATTCTGGATGTTTAAGAATCGTTGTAAAATGCAAAAAATGTTCTCAAACATTTTGGGTTGAACACCCAACACAACAATCTAAAGTTAAAAAAATGTTCAAAATATTTCTAAAATGTTTTAAAGTGTAAAAAAGGTTCTTAAAATGTTAAAAATATTCTTCAGACAATAAAAAAGCAAAAAAAAAATTGATTTATCAGTTATGTTCCTAAACAATAAACATTCTAGAAGTTCTTAAAATGTTCTAAAGTACAATAGTATATTAAGTATCAAGGACAAAAAAGCACTGTTTCCAGCACGCCGCTATTTTCCGCTGGAGTAAGCGAAGGGGCAGGCAGCAAAGTGCTGCAAACGCTTTTTTGCCCGTGGTGCTTACGACTGTTTTTTGCCTGCCTCTGTAAGATAACAATAATATGATACAACTTCATTACTTTTAGTTAAAATTAAAAAAAAAAATTTCATATAAAACAAAATAAAAAAATACTAAAAATATTTTATTTTTAAATTTTTATTTTTTTTTTTAGTGATAAATATGTTCCTAATAATAAATAATCAGTGAAACGAAACAAACACGCTTCTATCAAGTCAGCTGTAAGAAAATATTTCATAACATAACCTGTTGTGCATCATCCATCTATATAATACGCAACCAACTTTGCATTTGCATCAACTAACAAGTCATTTTGATAACATAACTTTAAAAATATGGCGGAAAATGAATAAATTGATTTAAAATAAAGTGAGATTTGTCGTTCTTTGAAATGCATAATTTTAAACAAAAATTAAGTATATTTGACGCCATCACCAAGTGATCAAAATTTCAGTAATATGGTAAAACGAACGTGCCTATTGTTATTTAGCTAGCGCCATCTGTGTTTTAAAAGTGTAATCCTCAGCGAAAGACAAAAGTGTCTACGTCCCTACGCTCTAAAACACGAGCGGAAAAATTGATTTTTAAAGCAAATACATTTTTTCTAAACGTTCAAAATGTTTCGAACAATAACGATGTTTTAGAAATGTCAAAAGTGTTCCTAAGATATTCTAACGTGCAAAAAAATTTATTTGAACTGTCAGTATTGTTCCTGAACGTTTAATAAATAATCTGTGTGTTTAAAAAATGTTTTAAAGTGCAAAAAATATTCATAAACTGTTGAATGTATTTTTGAAATGTTTTAAAATGTAAAACAATATTTCTCAAATATCAAATGTTCTAATGTACAAGCAATGTTTTTAAATGTTTCCTAATGTTCTTGACATGTTCTTAATTGCAAAAAAAAATCCTGAACTGTTTAAAACGTTTCTAAAATGTAAAAAAAATGTTTTTGAACTGTATATAATGTTCTTGAACGGTCAGTTATGTTCCTGAACGTTTAATAAATATTTCTAAAATGTTCCAAAGTACAAAGCATCTTTTTAAATTTTTAATAAATGTTCTGAAGAGCAAAATATGTTCTTAAAATGTTCAAAATTTTCCTAAAATGTTCAGTAAATATTTTTTTAGTAAACTGTCTATATTCTTAAAATGTTTTTGAAATGTGCTAAAAAATTTATTCTAACTGTAAAAAAAATATTAAAAACAGCAAATACGCAACAAATGTGAGAATAAACAAATTTCTTGATAAAAAACACTTAAGCGGTTGACCGGAAACACTGTATCAAACCATCGGCCCAATAATTATAAACTTGTTTTCCGCCCACTTGCCCAAGTGTTACTTATCAAGAAATAAGTTATTATACCCACCTCTCATGTATTAGTGACAACTGTCATTCTATCTGTCACATTAAAAACAACAGAAACAAACAAGTATAACAATAAGCAAATTTTTTGATAACAAACACTTGAGGCGGTAGACGGGATAACCCACCCTCCCAAGTGTTAGTTATTAAGAAATTTGTTATTATACTCACCTCTATGTATGTATTAGTGACAACTGTCATTCTATCTGGCAAATTAAAAACAGCAAAAACGATCAAATGTGATAATAAGCAAATTTTTTAATAACAAACACTTGGGCGGGTAAGCGGGAATACTGTATCAAACCACCGGTCCAATATTTATAAACTGTGTTCCCGCCTATCCACCCAAATGTTAGTTATTAAGAAATGTGTTAATGTGCCCACCTTTGACATATTAGTGACAACTGTCATTCAATCTATCATATTAAAAAGAAACGCAACAAATGTGACAATAAAAAATTTCTTAATAAGGAATACTTAGGTGGGTGGGCGGAAACACTGTAGCAAACCACCGGCCCAATATTTATAAACTGTATTTCCGCCCACCCGCCCAAGTGTTAGTTATCAAGAAAATTTTTATTGTGCCCACCTTTGACGTATTAGTGACAACTGTCATTCAATCTGTCACATTAAAAACAGCAAAAACGCAACAAGTTTTTTATCTTGGTGTGCCATCTTCAACGAAGGTTGGCAACCATCATGACTATTTAAACTCTGTTTACTGCTTCCTTGAATAGTTGATTCAAGGTACATCCAAACCAATCTCAGAATTTGCGCAGCCAAGATATTCTCCTCTTCCCAACACTGCTGTTGCCGGTTATCTTCCCTTGGATTAAAAGCTGCAAAAACTTTGTAACGAACACCTCTCATAACGTGACCAAGGTATTTCAGTTTTCTGGTTTTAATGGTTATTACTATTTCCATTTCTGTTCCCATTCTCCGCAGCACCTCTTTATTCGTAACTCTCTCGGTCTATAGGTTTTTTAGAATTCTGATTCTCTATTTTGTCACTTAGGCGTTCTTTAAACGTAGAAGCCTCTATACCATATAAAATTACGAAAAAAAAGGTAGCGTCGTACCATTCTGATATTAAGATATTCAATGTTGTATTGGTTGATCAATAGCTGTGTGTTATTGTTTGTTGCGCTTTTGCTTATTAATATAAATTTAGTTTTTTTCATGTTAATTTTAAGTGTTTACGGAACTAACATTCACTACAATACCACCTAATTTATCATCCAGAGCTTCTTGGTTTATTATTTTAGAGTACTTGTTAAAGAAAATTGGGAACACACCCCTGCCTAACCCCTCGTTACCTTAGAATATTTTCCAAAGTTTTTCCTTCAATGCTTATAGTCGCAGTTTAGTTGTAGTATAGAAACTCTATAATTCGTAAATCTTGACTGTCCATTCCGTTTCTCTGTAGTAGTTCAATTAGTTTCTCGTGTCGTACTTAGTCAAAAGCCTTGTCGTAATCAACAAAACATGCGTAGACATCCTGATGGACAGCAAGACAACGCTGTACATTGAAACTATTGAAACAGAGCTTTACGTGTTTCTACTCCATCCCGGAAGCCAAACTGGGTATCACTTATTTTTTAATCCAGTTTATTGAACATTCTCTTGTGTAGTATTTAAAAAAAAATTAATATATTGCACATCAAGCTTATTGTGCGATGGTTTTCACGTTTTTTGATACAAATCATTCTGATGGTATAATACCGGTATCGTATATAATGTTAAATAAGTCAACTAGTAGTCCAATTTGCTCTTCTTGTATGAGTTTAAGAATTTCTTAGAAGTCTATTATGATACAACCATTTGTACCCAATCAGGACATTACTCTGTGCACGTTTTGAAGTTTCAACAAATTATTTTATGATTTTGTGTATATTAAAGAAATCATATAATTTTTGCAAACTTTCCAATTCTTCACACTTTTTATTTAACCATTTTTCTTTTGATTTTTGGGGTCTTCTTGGTAATTTCTTTATGTAATTCTTTAAATTTGCCAGCATCTGTTAATTTGTGTCTTCTTCTTTCTTCAATCAGGTCTATTATTTCTTCCGTCGTCCACTTGTTCTTCTTTGTAATTTTGGTAGGTGTTAAGTAGTTATCCTCGACTTCTACTATATTTTGCTTAATAGTTTCCCATTTGGCATTCGGATCATTAATATGTCTAATTTCTTCTTTAAATTCTTTAATTTTTTTGTTAAAAAGTTTTTTCTGCAATTTTTTTGGTTATCTAGTTTTTAAGTTTTGAAGTATCTAGTTTTGTTTGTTTCTTGAGTTTCATTTTGAAGTTGACTACTACCGGATTGTGGTCTGAGGAGACATCTGCACCTGGAAATGTTTTAGTTGATGTTATGCTATTTCTATGTCTTTTCCAAAGTAGTATATAGTCAATTTGGTTTCTTACTACATGGTGTTCAATGTGTTACGGAGATGTTCAGGTATAAAGTTCTAACTGGTAGTTTAAAATATCAGTTTCTTTTGCAAATTCTACCAAGCGTCCCCGCGTTCATTTCTCTCGCCTAATCCGTAGTCTCCCACTAGATTACTGTATCTTCTTTTTCCGATCTTTGCATTCAAGTTGCCCATTATAATGCATATCTCGTGTTTCTTAATTGTCTTAAGCAGGGCTTTAATGTCGTCATAGAAAGCTTCTATTTCCTCATCGTCCTTGTCTAATGTTAGAGCATATACCTGGATTATACTTAACTTTCTAGTTTGTGTTCGTAATTTTAAGAGCATAACACGTTCAGACAAGGTTACAAAAGATATTACTAATTTTTGGGTCTGCTTGTCTACCATTATTGCTACTCCATGTCTATGATTAGTGTCAGCTTCATTAGCTGCAGAGAAATACATCGTGCCGATCTGTGTTTGGCAATTTCCTTTACCATACCATCGTATGTCACTGAGTCCTAGTAAATTAACTCCTAGCCTTTTCATTTCTACAGCTACATTGTACTTTTTTCTGTTTGCAAAATACTTCTTACATTCCATGTTCCTATTTTTTATTTTCTTCCGGTGATTCCCTTCCCCATCGCAGAACACTAACCGTAGAAACCAATTTTAGTTTTCGCCTGGTAAATTCTGAATTTAAGCCGTATTGTCCATCATCTCCGCCTCAGTCCAGTCTTAGTGGTTGCTGCTGCCCTCCAGCATTGGAAGTGCTTATTTACTGGCGGCACGACTCGCTATAATACAGTATTGTCCTAAGATTAAGTAGTATTTCCTGAGTTAGTCTTTTCCAAGGGCTAACCACTACATCATGTTGACACTGCCGCTAAATTGTCCGCAATTGCTTATTTGTGGAGAGTTTCTCGCTTATTTTGCAACTAACCATTATATCTAATGGTATTTCCACTACCCGCAACCTGTGGACGCGGCTGGTAGCTTATAGCTCAATCCCAGCCAACAAGTTTGAGAATAAACAAATTTCTTGATAACAAACACTGGGATCTGTATGCGAGAACAATATTAATAAACTGTGTTCCGGAACACAGTTTTTTTCTCGTTTTTTGGCGCTGGAAATTTTATTATTGCTCCTACCTTTTCCACATCAACAACACTTACATATTGTTAGCTAGCAATATAAATCTTGCTTACTTTTAGTAATGTGCATAGAAAACAGCCCCGAATATCAGTAAAAAAACCCATTCATTCAAATGTCTTTTAAAAAGAACCGTCCGTCACATTTGGATTTAAACACTAATTTATTTTGTAAAATGGAATAAAAATCTTGCAAAAAACTGATTTAAAAAAAAAAATGCTCAACAATTCTGACTGTACCTTATAAATTTATTTAAATATGTATTGCATAAAATTAATTTAAAATTTCCAATGCGCACACAACTAATTAAAAAATCACAAAAAGTTCTCTTTGAAGCGGCTTCTTCACTCAAAAAAGTTTGCCGACACCTGCACTTAATAAATATTGTTATCAATTAATTAGTATAAATTTAAATTAAACTTATTTAATTTTAAAATAGTATCATTCAAGTACTTAATTTGTTAAATTATAAAAACCTCTTCAAAGTTTTCCTTAGCTTCTTTTAAATTTTTTATATCTTTTAACAAAAAGAAAATAAAAACAACATCACAGGCTATCTGATTTCCACATCAAAGCTATCATCGGATCTGTAAATGCAGATTAGGTTGTCCCAGTATGAAGCAAGTCTCTCTCAACTTAGTAGTAGTATCTCCCTTCCACTTTCAGATGGATGCCTGTCAATAGAACACAACAACAGGTCCTCTTTCGCATAACGCAAACTGCATCTAACAACACAAAGAGCTCAATGCCGCCCTTTTCGCTCTCTTTCTTTCCTACCCGGTGGAACTGCACACAGACAACTTTCAAGTTAATTTAATTAAATCGTCGTCCCCGTCGTCGAAATATAAAAAGTAAAAACAATGGACGATAAAAAGGGAATCCCGATGCGCCATTGTTGCGAGTTCAGCTCCCGGTTCCACGGTTTCATATAATGAGAAGTTATGAAAAGATATTTTGTATATTATTTAGTAGTTAGTGAGGCGGGTCTGTTGCTGAAGAGGCATATTCAATGGAATATTTAGAACAATAGAAAGGGCCGCTGATAAATATATTGAAGGAACAATAACAATTTTTTACGTGTTAATTGGAATTAGAATATAATAGAAATTAATAATTATGGAAAGAGTATCAGCTTCCAGTAATAGTCTACAAATTTTGTTCTTTATGTTGTATTATATAAAGAGTGTTCTAACAAGATAGCCGGTTGAATTAGTCTCCATTTCACAGCTGGCATTTAGACAGTAAATCATTACGAAACGGAACGTAATAGAATTCTGTAATATTAATAATTATAAATATTCTCAAGTAATCACATTTACTACAATTTAACACGTAATATAATTATTCTTATTCTGTTATGTAATAAAATCAATTGTAAAATTTTTCCTACTTTTACAACTCAATTTCATCGTCCAACAAGGGATTTCCATTTAGGTAGTGTATATTTTCATAAATACATTTCGTGGAAAACAAGTTTTGTGAGGGGTAAGCGGTGTAATGAGGAGGGATAGATTAAGCATTAATAGGAAGCTATCATCGTCAGCGGACGGTCACTCAAATAAAGTCAGACATGAATGCTTTTAGCGTTACGCTTTTTGCGGCTATGATATTAGAGAGTAACGCATAAACGATATTGTTAGGGGGCGTTGTGCGCAACGTAATACCAGGGGTTAGATTTCATATAAACGTCTATGTGTATGTACACAAAGCAGGATGTTATAAAAAATATATATGAATGTATAGTTAAATAGAGATATCAGAAAGTGTAATATATAATTCTGTTGCAATAAAAATTTATTTATGATTTTTTTACAGTTATTATATAGGTAATAGCTATTAAATTAAAATCAATTTTTATTTATAAAGTGTTAACAGAAACGTAACTAGCAATTATAATGCCTGTAGTGAGTCAAAAAATGCATATTTTGTAAGTATTTGCACATATTTTTTTTTGTATTTTTACACCAGTACACAATAAGACCATATTGGTTATAGGTTCATCGGTATTTTGCCATACGGTAAAAAAATTTTTTTTTTATTTTTTTCAAATATTTGGGACAAACGGCAAAATAACAGCCTCAAAGCAGAAAGTCTACCAACCTTAGGCGGACTCATCCACAAAGACCTAAACAAATTATTTAGAAGACTAGAGATGCACTTCGTTATCTACCTAGTTCTAGAAACTTCAAGACATTCAACCTTACTCCAAAGCTTGTATAAAAATGCCAAACAATTTTAGCAAAAATTTAAACAAATAAAATTTGAACACGTGCTCTGCCAAGCTCCGCAACAGAAGCGGATATTGGTTCAAAACTGTGTCCTGATGACCACCAACCCAGGAAATCTAGAAAGCGTTTTGTTGCAAAAAGCAACACTCTACCAGAAAATCTAATCACATTACAAAGAGTAAACAATATCAAATGCACTGGCCAATCTAGTAAAACTTAAAATTCACCAGAAAACACCCAATTCAAAAAACGCCTAAAGAATAGGTAAAAACGGCCAGTATTGAAACCACAAGAAAACAACGCAGCAAGCGTTAAAATGATTGAGCCAACGTTTTAACTTCCCAGAATTAAATTTAACATCAATAAAAAAATAGTAAAAACACTCAGAAAAAAACAAAAATTTAAATTATTCTGAGGCCGGGAGATCACAAACTACATTTCCCAAGTGGATTCCGCTCCAAAACTGAGTCACATGAGAGGCTAACATCAACAACAATACACTGACCTTACAAGTGTTGATCACTCCGCAATTATGCAATGACCTAATATTGGGTCACTCTTAGCTAAAAGATAATAAAACCAATCTGAATTATGCATTCATTTTGGCAAGAGCCGTTAAGCTACCATCTACTTAAAAAATACTTATTCGACAAGCAAACCAACAATCCTACCAAAGCACCGTCTACCAAAGACCAAACACCAACAACCACCAAGAGCGTGACCCATCACAATCAATTAAAACATAACATGCCCGTAGGAGCACTCAAATACATCTATTATGTCCAAAAAAAAGCAATAATTTTTAAACAAATAAAAAAGCTACTAGCCGCGGGTATAATACAGCTCAGCACAAGCAACTTTTGCTCACCAGTAGTATTAATACATAAATAATAATAACATGGCAAGATTTTGCATAGACTTTTGTATAGTAAACAATGCGACCCAAGACAAAGCACATTTTTTTTGAGGGAGGAAAATGCCTTACGCACTTTGTGTGGTGCCCCTGGTTACCCGTATACCCACTAAAAACCCTAAAACTTCTAAGCCCTCCAAGCCTTGCGGAATTACCGTTGTGGTATTACTTCATAAAGTCTGGGCACCTTCTATTTATCCTACTATCCTCGGCTTCCTGCTCTTGCTTTCTCCTCTTCCTCTTTTGTTGCCATTATTCTCCATCATCAATGGCCCTCCAGTTGATTGCGCTTTTAAGCATAAGTGGGGTCAGGTTGTTTACGGTTATCTCTTTACCAACTTTTTGCTGCATCTCTTCTCTGGTGCTTCTCCAGCAAGAGCACTCCATCAGTGTGTGTTCCGGGGTATCTTTCTCTCCACAATAGGGGCATTCGTCCTGTTCTGCTAGGCACATTCTTTTTAGATATGACCCAAAACATCCATGGCCTGTTAGGATCTGTGTGAGGTGGTAGTTCAGGTTACCATGTTCTTTGTTTACCCACGGTGTCACCAAAGGTATGAAGGTCTGTGTCCATCTGGTGATTTGCTGCCATTCTGCTTCCCATTTTTTCATCGTCTCCATTCTCTTGTCTTTCCTGTGCCTCTTCGGTTGTTTCCCTTTACCTTCAACCCGCTCCTGGGCAAAGAGGTGTATGGGGATTTTGCCCGTTATTGCTTGTATGGCCTTGGACAAAACTGTTCTGTAGGTACTGGCCATTCTAATTGCCATTTTTCTCCTGGCTCGCTCTAGTATTATTCTGGTTTTTTTTCTAGCAGCTTTCTATCCAGATGGGTACGGCGTACAACAGTATAGAATCCACCCTTGCACCCATTACTTAACGTTTCTTTGCTCTTAGACCCCTTACATTATACATAATATGTGCCAGGACCATTACAAGTTTCTCTGCTCTTTGCTTTACATCTGTTATATAAGGGCCCATATTCCAGTTTTTACCTATCCTCATCCCTAGGTATTTGATGCTGCTTTGGGATGTGATTGTTGTATTCCCTAGGTTGATTTCAACTGTAATGTCCTTCTTTTTACCCACCAGGACGACGGCTTCCGTTTCATGGGTTGCCAGTTTTAGACCCATTTTTTTTATCCACCTCCTTATTTTATAGGACTGCCTCCTTTTCTATTTCCCTTATACTGTTACCACTGACAACCATAGCTAGATCATCAGCATATGCTATTGTGGTAATCGACTGTGTCATCTGTTCCCTCGCAGACCATCATAATATATATTCCACAGGGTGGGACCCAGGACAGATCCCTGAGGCACCCCGCAAGTCATTTCTAGAGTTGTTCCGGAGCTGCATTCTATGACTCTATACTGTAGATAGTGGCATAAGGTTTTTCTGAGATATGTTGAAATTCCTTTTTTTTCTAGTTCTTCCATTAGTCATCGTGATCAACACGGCAAATTTGTGTGTAGGGTGTTCAGCTACATGACCCACTGCTTCCCTAACATGTCTAAGTGCATCCAGTGTAGAGTGGCCTTCTATGAACCCGTCTTGGTTTTCACTCAGACCTCCATTCCTGTTTAGTTCCTTTGTAAGTCTCGTGTTGAGGACGTACTCATATACCTTTTCCAGTAGGTTCAGTAGACATATGGGTCGGTATGCCTTGTCTTTGTTTTTTTTTTTGGTAGGTTTCTCGATTAGTACTAATTTTGCCCTTTTCCAGTCCTTGGGGAAGATGCCTTGCTTGATGAGTTTGTTAAGGACCCTCGCGCAGAGTTGAGGTTTTTTTGTTGCTATAGCTCTGATCACCTCCGGCGGTAACATTCTATCCCATAAGCCTTTTTTCTTTTAATTTTGCCACCTGCTTTAAGTAAAAAGTTTCCTTGATTCAGCAGTTATCTCTTCCCCTGATAGTGTTATTGGGGATCTTTGGCTTATTTTATTTGTGACAATTTTATATCCTTTGCCCTATATACCCCCATTTAGTTCCTCACACAGTTTCTTCCAGGCCATCTTCTTGAATTCTATTATTGCCTAAGGGCTTTTCTCTCACCTGCGTATGACTCTTGTGCTTGTTGCGAAAGGTATATGTCCCTTGGGTTTTTGCCGTTTAATCTTGTCACGATCTTTTTAGTTTTTATATTTTATACCAATACATTGATTTGTAATTTACCCTGTCCCTTTTTTGTTTAAGGTCTTTTTGCAGGTTTTTATTATAGATTCCTTCAGCTTCTCAGCGGTGTGTTCCATTCCCCTTGGGTTTATGTCTAGGTTTGAAAGGAATTTCACCTGTTGCCCATTGCGGAAAGACCATCCGGTGATTTCTCTTGTCCTCTCCCATGTCTACATTTCCCGTCCTGATTTCAAAATGTATGTTAATGTGATCACTCAAATTCTCTTCCTCGCCCACATGCCATTTGCTGGTTTTTGTTACCATCTTAGAGGAGCACAGGGTCACATCTATGAAGAATTTTGCTCGGTTTTTTTGGAACGTAGGAACTTCCCCCTATTCAGGACGCAGAGTTTGTTTTTGTTTGCCCATTCCGCCAACATGTCACCTTTCCGGTCGTCTTTGGGAGAACCCCATATGCCTGACTTGTTTTTTTTTGGTCCTTACTTAGTTTTGTTAGCCACATTTCGAAATGTTTGGTGCTTTCATTTAGTGAGAAATAGTAGGCGTACATAACTGTGTCCCGGTCCTCTACCCAGGTGTAGCCTACCCCATTTCCTGATTTTAATGCCTCGCATTCAAAAAACATTATAAGATTTTGGCAAAACATAAATCTTTAGCAAAATAGATCTGCATTTTTGATATTGATAGGCACTAATAGAAAAATCAAGCAAACACCTCACCACGTTTGCCGCACTAGATGGTAGAACCTGCCAATGTTGGGTGATGCCTTTGGGTTGAAGAATGCTCCGGCAACCAGTCAAAAGTTAAAGTCCAGAGTGCTTGCCAGACTGTTAGGCACTTTCACATTTTTATACTTGGATGGCATCATATATACTCGCAAACTAAAAAAAATAAGCCTAAAATGCAATCTAACAAAATCAGAATTTAAACAAAAAGTGGTGAAATACTTGTCCATGACATCACGGCCGAAGGAAACCAACCCTTGAAACTAAACAAAAAAAAACCTTGACCTAGCAACAAAAAACAAGTGCGATAGAATTATGCACCTGGCTACTAGAGTACACCCCTAATTTTGGTCAAGTGGCCAGTATTATATCAAGAAAAAGAACATCATTTCAAATCAAAATTTATCCTATAAACATAAAGGTTAAAGAAATTTAATTACATCGTAGAACATGTACTAAACTACATAAATCTATTACCAGACGCATTGTCTAGAAACCCCGGACCTGAAATCATTAGACAAGATATAAAAGATGCTGATAAGATGGTACCACCAATATACAAAGATGTGTGGTCTGCCGCAAAAAAAAATCAGTAGCCACCTTGCATTTGTATACAGTCAAAAAAACTTCGGTGGTTTTGGATTACAACAATCTTTATGAAAAGACACGTGCCAGAAACAAAAACGTGCATAAATTTATGCACAAGGTAGGTTGAGGCAATTTATGTACCGGCAAATCACCATCAAATTCATCGAAAATTGCTTAATCCACCGTTTGAAAAGGGAACCTTCAGCAAAGCGGTAAAAAATAAAAATCTATTCACCACACGACGGCGACCTATCATCCAGAAGCCAACCCTGTGTAAAAAAGTTAAACGAAGTTAAAAAAAAAGTATTTGAGCCTTAACAGAAAAAAGTCCCCAAATACAATACGACAAGTTGCTGACACTAACAATGTTCCACAAGAACTGCCGCACAAACACCGCAAAGCACACCCAACCAGCTAGGATGTTAAAAAAATAGTCAAAAAACGGAATTAAAGATTTCAATGAACATAGTAAATAAAAACCAAAAAGACAGCATTGAAGAAGTAAAAAAATCAACTGAACCCGGAACAAATGGTGTTCCATCACAGTCGCAGAGTTACTGTTGAAGATCACCTGTTCCACATTGTCAACAAATCACCATCATCATTAACAAAAGTGGACCACACCATTTTTCCCGCTGCCAGACACTGCACCTTTTTCAAGCAGCTAGCGGCGGCTCACACCAATAGGGAGCAATTCCTAGAATCGTTGCTATTTTTACGGCTTTTCAAAAAGAAATAGGCATTTTCAGTGGTTTGAACAAAATCAAATTTTTGCTTCGTACACTTACCATATACACATACAAGACATTGTTCAATAATTAGACAAAGACGCTAAACATAGAATACACACTTATCTCAAATAGCAGACACTAGAATAACTAAACAAGCAAGCAATAGAAAATTAAAACAATACAGAAATCCGCTTTGCAAACCACCAAAACAACAGAATGACATCTGGACTTCAGTATCACAAAACTTAGAAAAAAAAAACATGCTGTAAACCTAAAACAAGAAAAATAAGAAGAGAACTCATTACAATCCTTTCAACTAATGCTGTTTTGTAGCATAAAGAAGTCTGGCAAGACATTTTAGATTTCAACCGACTTTTGTACAGATTCCTATTATTGTGTTGATCCTTACATTTGACATATTTTGTAATAAGTAATTTATTTTTTAAGGCAAAATATGGTCACGGTTGTGGATAATAGTCCCGTCTGACACATTTTATGCCTTTGTTAGTTTTCAATTACTTTGTTTACAAGTTGTTCATGCATTTTTTTGTGTTCTCTTATACTTCGACGAAGTATTCTGCAGTTGATCTTTTATTATCCTTGACTACTTGCCGCCCTTTTTCCATTAGAGTTATTTTTTTACCATTAATGGCAGATTTATTCCCCACCCGACAATATCTACAGATATAATCCAAGAGGAAAGCAAAAATCTGGTAAAAAAGTCACTCATCTGCTTAATTAACGGGAGCGTGCTTTTAAAGTGGATAACAGTGCAGGTGATATAATCGCACAAAAACAAAGATAGCACCAAGTTAGAAAACTATACCAACCTATCAGTCTGATATCACACATCCTTAAACAACTATCAAAAATATTAATTAATAGACAGGCGCATAAACTAGATAGTTACCAATCCCCAGAACAAACAAACTTTAGGAAGGCAAACTACTAAACAAACTCACTATGAAAATAACCTTGAAAAGTCAAACAAGTATAACTTTCCACTGTATTTGGCATTCAATGACTATGAAGAAACCTTTGATAACATTAAATAATGAGCCATCTAACAAGTTTTAGCAAACGTAGAGTAGACCAAAGATACATAAACCTGATAAATAAAATAAAATGGCATGCAGCGGCAATATACGTTGTGCATAAGAATATTCTTGTTTTATTAAAAAGAAAAGTCAAGGGAACTCACTATACCCTTACGGTTGGATTAAAAATAAACCTATCTAAAATTCAACTAATGTACGTAGGATAAACATTGAAATTACAAATAGATGAAAAAAAAAGAATGAGTGAAAGAATATATATATAACTTGAATAAAAAATAACACTAAGGTTAAAGTAACTAAAAAAAAAAAAAAAAAAAAAAATATTAATCCTAGTCATAACTTTTAAAAAACTTGCTTATATTTTTTGAAACAAAAACATAGCACAATACCTAAAATTAAGGGTATTCGACCAGTGCATTTTACCAGTCTCAAAGAATGGAACAAAGACAAAGATAAAATGAACTCAATATTTTAAAACTTGCACAGGTAGAGATAGATTGAGCTATGATTAGCATAAATAGAAAAAATATTATCATAAAAAGATACAAACTACTAGCAAAAAGAGCTTTAAAATAGAATTACACAGGACACTTAGCAAGAAGCAATATTATTTTATTAATTAAGACCATATGAACATAAACGAGAAAAAGAAAAACCACTAAATAAATGATATAATGACCTGAAACAACCAACTTATTTTTTTTTTATTGTTTTTTTTATTTTTTCTTAAGAACGTAGTAAGGTGTTGGCTTTTGAAAATAACTAACGCATGGCAAAACCTTTCAGTTTTATTCTCTGTGTAAGTCCAGCTGCTAAAAACTTCCTACACTGCCATTCTCCTTTCTTTTCTCCCATTCTTGTGTTATTCAGCCTAGAAATTTGCATTGTCTTTAAGTATCTTCTTAGTTTTTCTATATCTTTAATAACTTCTTCCTTGTTGTATCCTCTTTCTTTCATAAATATTTTGTGCAGCTCCATTAAATGCATCCTTTTTAGTAATCCTACATTTGTTAGTTTAACTTCTATTGAGATTCTTAAATCTCTATTTGGGATTTGTTCTTCGTGTCCCCTGGTTGCCAGATATACTCTGATTATTTCGAAAGTTGCATTTTCTGTCAACTTCAAGATGGCGTATCTTCCGTTTGGAAATTGTTTAGTCAATTCCGTCAATTTATTTTCCTTGAGAAGTTCTCTCCTTTTCCTCCTTATTTCTGCATTTTCTGTCAGTACTAAGGTTTCAGTATATGTTCTTTTCTTGTTTTTTTGTTCATCTTCCATTGCTTGGCAGGCATAGTTGTTTTGCCCTTCTTTGTTTCTTTCCTCTTTATTACTTTTTCCATATTCTTTTGATTCTATTTAGGTTCACGCTCCTCCTTGCTTTATCTTCTGTAGCTTTTAATTTGAGTGTTTTCTTCCATTTTAGTTTACCTAAATCTCAAAGCTTCAAATTCCTCTATTTTTTTTTCATAGTTTTTTAGTGCTCTCCATTTGTTTTTGTCACTCAGGCATATTTTAATAATTGTAAATTTGTCTACTTTGTTTTCTAATATCTTTTCAAGCGTTTTCTTATCTTCCTCTCACGCTTCGCACTCTACTAGTGTGTATAAATATAAATTTTTCTTCTTTCTCCATCTTATTTAATTTTTGTAAGTACTTTCCAAACGCTCCATGTCCGGTAAGTAGTGGTGTTGTATAGTAACATGTCTCCGGTTTTTTTTTCTACCCATTCTTTTATTTCTGGTATTAGTTCCCTTGTCCATTTTCATCTTTTTATCATATTTTCTCTTGCTTTTCTCTTTGCTTCTTGCTTACTAGTTTTTTCTTTTTCCATTTTCTTTATACCTAATCTTTCTTCCACCATCAAATCTGCGGGTAGTGACGCCGCAATTACTTCTAGTGCCTCCTGCAACTCCCTTCTGTAGGCCCTGCAGATCCTTAACAAACTTGCTCTCATAGCTCCTCTTACTTCTTTTCTGTTTTTTTTTTGTTTTCAAATCTTCTCTCCATGTTTCTGCGGCATACAATAGTTTACTTCTAGCCACAGTTGCTATTAGCCTTCTTGCTCCTTCTCCTGGTCTTCCCTTGTTTGGCATAAGCCTACTAAGCATTCCTTCCATTTTTTGTTTGTTTTTCTTACCGCTTCCTTAACCTGTTCATTCCATCTCTTTGCTTCAAGTGTAACTCTAAGGTATTTAATTTTTTTGCGAATGGTTATTATTTGTTTACCTACCTGTATTTTTCCATTTCCCCTGTTTGTCCTCTTTGTCAATAGCCATGCCGCCTCGGTTTTGGAGCCAAATCTAACCCTTTATTTCGCATCCATCTCTTGATCATTCTATTGCCAACTCTAATCTTTCGTTTAGTACTTCTATGTTTATATTCTTACCTACCAGAGCTACGTCATCCGCAAATTCCGGTATTGTCACTCCTTCCGGCAGCCGCATTCTGAGTAGGTAATTATAAACTAAATTCAATAATTTAGGACCTAGTGTAGAACCCTGTGGTACTACTCTAGTCAGCCTAAAATTTCCATTTTTGGTCAGTAGATTTCTCTCCTAAAGGTAGCTCCATATTCTTAGTAGTTTTATTTGTTAGTTCTATTTTTTTTTCTGCTTTTATAATTGCTTCCCATAGTATGCTGTTAAACGCATTTTGTATATCTAACGCTACTATGACACAGAGTTGTCTTTTTCTGTATGGTCCACTGTTTGTTTCTTTTGCTATGGCTTTTACCTTTTCAATGGCTCCTAGAGTCGTTCTTCCCTTTGTAAATCGATATTGTTCCTGTTCCCATCCTCCTTTTTCTTTTATTTCCTGTTCAATTCTCCTCACGGTAACTTTTTCCATAATTTTCGCTAATGTGTTTATTAGGCATATCAGTCTATACGTTGTTGTTTTACCTGCTTCCTTCTTTTTCTTAATTAGTACTAGGTTTGCATCCTTCCAGCAAGCCAGAAAAATTTCTTCCTTCAGATATCTGTTTATTATTTGTGTTATCTCTATCTCATTTCCTTCTAGTGCTGCCTTCACTATTTCCGTTGTTATCTCGTCTGGGGCTTTATTATAAGGTAGTTTCCTTAAAATCTGTTTTATCGCCTCCACTGTTGCAGGGTCTGCTTTTGTTTTGTCCGCTATTCCTGCTGGTTTTTCTACCATTCCTCCAGTGGGAAACAATTTTTCAATGATTACTACTTCATTTTCTTCTTCTTTTAAGCACACTGCTTTCATTCCTCTTAATTTATTCATTACTATTTTGTATGGTTTGCCCCAGGAATCCCTGTCTATGGATTCTAACATTTCTTCCTAGCATCTTTTCTTACTGTCATTGATCGCTTCCTTTAAAGCTTTTTTGTCATTTTTCAATTCTTCTTCAGTTTTATCGGAATCATCTCCCTTTCTTTTTTGTCTTTTGACTTTTCTTGCTGTTTATATTGCTTTTTTTCGGCTTTCCTTGACTTCTTTGCACCACCAGTATGGTCCTCTTCTTCCTCCTTCTCTGCATCTGGGAATTGATTCTTCCGCTGCTTTCCTCAGTTTTTCCGAGTACCTTTTGCATCTTTCCTCTATGTTCTCGTTTTTAGTCACTTCTTCTGCTTCCATAGCTCTATTTATCCTTTTTCTGTCCATCCTTTGTATGTTCCATTTTTCTTCTCTTTTGTCTTCCTATTTTCCTTTTCCGTTTATGCTGTATTGTATTTACTTACGTAAGCTTCCCATGTTGCTATGGTAATGTCAATGTATGATTTGGATCTTCCTCTTACAAACGTTGGTTTATCTCCTTGATTGCATATTGTAAGATTTACGGCTGCTATCGTCTCCTCAAGAATTTGGCCTCTTCTATCGCACTTGGTCCCTCCCCATCTTGGCGATTTTGCGTTAAAATTGCCTCCTATAAGAGTTCGTTTGCTCTTTTGTTTCGTTAGGCTGTGTTCTAGTTCTTCTATCCACTTCTGATAATATTCTATATTGCAGTTTGGACTGATGTAACAACTGTATACTATCAAACCTCTTAGAACGGCCTACACTATTTCCTCCTTCGGTGTCCCCTACTTTTCTACTTTATCTCTACACTTAACCTTGCTAGGATAGCTGCGCCTGAATTCTTATCTTTTATACACTCCCCACTTAGTTTGTTTTTATTTGGTTCACTCACTATTACTATATCTATTTTTCCTCTTACCGCTGTTGCCATCAATTGGTCATGCGCCTATCTTCCTCTGCCTATATTTGTTTGGATAATGTTATACATTTTGGTTTGGGTCCTCATTCTCGTGTTGTCTCCAATTATCTGGATTCTTGTCTTCTATTTTCTTTCTTGGTCTTCTCGTTTCTCTTTTGTATGTGAGCGGACATCTTTTTGCTCCTGTTCTGTGTCCTGTTACTTTACACTTTATACAATATTCCCGATTACTGCATTTGGTTATCTGATGCCCCTTTTTTCCGCATCTTATGCATAATTTTGATTTGTTTTCCTCTGTACAGTCCATTTGCTTTCCTTATTCGTTACATTCCTTGTTCTGCATCTCATAAGTCCTATATTTATGCTTCCCTCTCTTATTAGTTTTTCCGCTGTCTCCTTGTTTGTTCTGATTATGGCTGTTTATATATCCTTGTACCCTTTCCTCATAGATATAATTGTGATACCTTTGTTGCATACTCTACCGCCAATTTTTTCAATCAGTTCCTCTTTGTTTGTCTCCGGGCTTATACCTTTGATCAAAACTAGTTTTCCTGTGAGGTCATTATTTGCTCTTCTTACATTAAAACCCTCCATTCCGTTTTTTACTTTTTCTATTTCTTTTTCCGTCTCCGATCCTTTTGTTACTAGTAACAGCTCTCATTTTCTAGTTTTTCTTATCTCTTTAAATATCGTTCTTTTCATCTGTATTTTTGCTTGTTTTAAAAAATCAGCGTAATTTAAAGACCCAAATAACTAAAACAAATATGTTAAAAATGGTCTAAACAAAAAACTCATTCATACTTTATAGAATGACGCAACAAAATTACGAAAAAATCAGTAAAATGCTTGAGTATTTTTTATGCAACCTGCAACTACATTTAACATTCAAAAAAATAGAGTTAAACGCCAAAACATAGTCAACTTTTCTATGCTGCAAGGACATATACACTTGTCACATGAAATTTGATTTGCCTCTAGGAATTGGAAACTCGAGACTTGTCGACAGTGGATTCGTCCCATACACCATTTGTTCTATAACAATTTAAATCCAAAAGAAATATGATTTCTGTAAATTTTAATTTGTTTTCATTTTAAATATGTATTTTTAAATTATGAGAAAATTTTATTTTTGTATAATGTACTTTTGTAAGATTTACGTTAATAAAATTGTTTTGTTTCTAACCTTTGAGTGCATATTGTATGATGTAAAACAAAATAACAATTTAAAAAATAATAATTAAAAATTAAGTGTTGCAACAATGTTGTATAGAAACTGATATCATTAAAAAACAATAGAAAATTTTAGCACAATATTTTTCCAAAACTTCTTTTTAGTCTTATTCAAAATGTACGGTTACACATGTGCCTCAATGATTAAAATTTAAAAAAATTAATTTTAAAATCTATAAATATTTTAACAGACTATTTTAATTGTGACTTTTTGTGTGTAATATTTTTGTATTGTTCTATCTTATTGATGTTCTGATATAGTAGAAATAGTTTAACTTTATCAATCAACTTAACTTATTAACAAATAGGTATTTTTAGTATTAAATGAAGACTAATTTCACATTGAATTGGATATGAAATGTATTTATTAACATTTCCAGACTTGTTTTGCAGCTTTTTGTTTATAAGATTGCAAAACAAAAACTTGTAGCATTGATTCGCTGCTCCTATTGATAACTTTTTTTTGCATAATATCAAACCGCATTGAAAACAAACTACATTTAATAAGATACTTTACTAATTTTAGTGTAAAAGTATTAAATATTTTATTTGAATGTTTGGCGATAAGTTCGTCTAATATCTTTTGAAATTGTAGCTAAGTATAATTAACAAATAGCTTGTAGGAAATTCAGCAATAACGTCCAACTTTAATACATTTAATGCAACTTTAATTTCGTAAGTACATTGAGCAGGACCCTATTAATTAGATTCGTTTTGGTCCATTCTCTTTCATTCCATTCAAAAAGTACTAATTATCGAAATAGCCGGGCTGCAGCATCCCCCCTGTCGCAGTAACAGTAAATTACTGCATATATACTGTTCCAACTACATAAAAGCATAATGAATGTCCTTTTAATAAGGCTTTAATATTCGTAACGAGAAAAGGAAGCCGAGAGTAAGAAGGGGTGAAATGCATACGGCGACTGGGTCCTGCCGCCGGGAATTCCACACAATAGATGACGCATCGATCGCGTGACGTATTCATTTATCTTCCGCTTCATTGCCGCCCCCTTCTCATCATCGTTCCCCCCATTTGATACCACCTACGGCCCTTTTGATCTACTACGCACACGTAACCGATACACTTTATCTAGCAGATCGGGACAACAGTTACCAGTCCCTTACCGGCCCCCATGAAAACAACCCTAACCAAGGTTATTATTTATCTTTAACACAGGCAACAACTTGTAGCTTTTAAAGTGATTAACTTATCAGTACTAGAACTATATTATTTATCTTTAAAACTATTAATATCGATAATTGCAGAAAGTGATAATAGTTCAAATTTATCAATGTAGCAGCAATGTACCAATATGTTATCTTTATAAAACACATTTTCATTATAAAACTATTGTGAGTATTGGTATAAATCTTTAAAAGTATTTGAGCATTATTGCTTTTGTATTTGGACAAACAAATAAATTTTGAAATTTTATCTCTTTAATAAAAGCTTTGAGAACTATTATAAAATACTAAATCATAGAGAACTTTAACAACTTAAAAACAAATGAAAAAAAGGTTTCACAAAAATAATGTAAAATAATACTTTAAGATACTTAAAAATCAAAAAACAATAAACAACTAAAAAAAATGTTGAATAATCTTTTTGAACAAGTTTGAGATGTTTAAGAAAAAGTCTAAAAAAACCTTAAAAGCTTTATAAAGATTTTGTGAGATCTTACTATAAATTCTTACAAAACTTGCAAATGTATTGTTTATTCATAAATATTATTAATAGACAATCAAAAAAATCAAAGTATAAAGTAAAATCTTTTGTTCTTTACGGCACTGTTACTATGGCGTTTTAAATTGCACAGAACTTCTTTTAACCAACAATTTTACTTAACGTTGCAATAACAAAGCCTTGGGTTAACCCGGATAAAGAAAATTTGAACTAGTTGTAAAATTTATTTTGACTATAAATTCTTTGCAACTGCTCTTCTTTAGTTCCCAGTTTATACAATTTATACAAAGCATTGCTACTAACTACACCTAACACGTTTTTTCGTTTAATGTTTTATTTATTTATTTTTTAACTTTCATGTTAACCTGACACTACACACATAAATCACAAGCAAAAAGCATGACCATACAAACCATTTTTTTTCAAATTTTAGTGTTTAACACCATCCATAACGCGTTGGAGCTGTTTTTTTTCTTAGTTTTTTGTTGTTTACATTTAACAAATAAAAAACTACTCATTGATTGTAAACATATTTAATAATAATTTTTCTCAAAAAAGTAATAATCAATTTTAATTTTTAATACCAAAGGCACAACTAAATTTATTTCATACTTATACTCAAGTTGCAAAGATTACATTAAATAAAAACAGACTACAAAAAAAACAAAAAAAAAGAACAAACAAAAAACAAAAAAAAGAACAAAAAAAAACAAATAAGTAATCGTAAATAATAGAATAGGATTGAAGAAAAACTAAATAAATTTTTGTCTGCTTTTTCAAGCAAACAGCTCTATTGGTGGTCATCTACTCTTTTCTACCTTTATACCTCTTTCTTTTCTTATTGCCGTATTAAGCGTTTTATACTTCAATTTTAGTTTCTTTGTGCTTTTTCATATTTTTGTCACATTTTGTGATTGCTTTTAATTTAAACTTAAAAAAAAAAGAAATAAAAATCACTTTTAGGCATTTCTTTTAATTTTTTAATTGATGTTTTGCATATAAAATAAATTAAAAACAAAAATGATTATTGAGTAAAAAGATACAGATCATCGTACTAAACAAGATGAGTAGTAACAAAGCGACCAAAAGACAAAGAATCCTCAATGTCAATTAAAAAAGGTTCATGGACAAAGGTCACCAAAGAAAAAACAAGCAACAAAACGTACGCCAAAACAATAAAACAAATAATAAACCAAACCAGCACTGAAAGAGTCTCAATCCAAAAACTGACTAATACGTTCGAAAAAAATAAGCTCTTAAAGTTTTAAGAAAAATATAAAAACCTAATTAGAGAATTTTTAAAAGCAAAAGCAGCAATAAAATATACCAGCAACAAAAAAAAAACTATCATGCTACTGAATATAAAAAAAAAACCTGAGATTAGAAAATGTCAAGCAATTAATGAAAAAAATCCTGAACATAACCCAGAAAATTGACGATATGCAGGAAATAATGTAGGCTATAAACACTAAATACAAGAATGTCCAAAAGCGTCTCAGATAAAAAAGTCATAAATGACTCATAAGATGACAAATAAAATAAGTAACTAAGAGTACAGCACCCAACAAAAAACTGCAAAAAAAAACAAAAAGTTACAAGTGTAGCACAACAGGCTAAAAATTATGATAGTGTAAGAAACAAATGAAATGTTTCATGTCAATGAAGTACCCCAAGTATAAAAGATGATTAAAACTAAAAGGGTGATTCCATAATTATAAATCAATAGATCCTACAAGTAAACTAAAAGAAGTGCAAAGACGCTGCCTAGCTCTTCAGAAAACAGTGCACTACCCAACCACCCACCCAAGTGCTGCTTATTAAGAGATTGGATCGCATAAAAAACAAACATTAAATTTTTTGATGACAAACACTTAGGCGGGCGGGTAGGACACTCCAAAACATAGTAACGGGGCAATAGTTTAGAATGGAGTGTCCCAGTTACCTACCTAAATGTTAGTAATAATATAAAATAACTTCTGACGATTGCATAAAAAACAAACATCTAATTCTTTGCGCAGTTACTTGATCGGCGGCTTTCTTGACAAGTTAGAGCTTTCCTAGTGAGTACAATGGACAAATAGGTCAATTTGTCTTGCATTTGTCCGTTTTGGTAGATTTCTTAATTAGTACTTGTTTAGGTTGTGGGAAACATGCTTTGTTTGATAAGTTCGTCAAATACCGTCACACAGAGCTGCGGTCTTTGTGTTGCTATCGCTTTGATTACCTCCGGCGGGGTCACGCCTGTGCCGTAGGCTCTTTTCTTTATAATTTTGCCAACTGTCATTTGTATATTTTCTTCTGTACATTGCGGTAATATGACACGTCTACTCTTAGCTTTTTCTATTTTTGATTTGGGTTGAAAATAATTTTATTGCTGTGGCCATTACTTCATGCCCTGTCAGTATTACCGGGGATCATTGTCTTATTTTATTGTCAATTTTAAATTTTTTGCTTCACATGCCCGAGTTTAGTTCTTTGCAAATCTGTTGATTTTATTAACAGAATTGAGGAAACATTATTGACACTTTTTTATATATTTTTTTATTTTTGAACATTTTAAATACTTTTAAAACATAAGGTAAGTAACTGAGCAATAGTTTGAAATAGAATATCTAACCCACCCACCAAGTGTTAGTTATCATGAGGTTTAATTACGACATTTTCTTGTGACAAAATGGTTTCTGAAGTCAACATAAAAGACACCAATCAAATTATTTGATGACAAAAACTTGGGCAAGCGGGTGGGACACTCCAGAACATAGTTATGATCCAATACTTTAAAATAGAGTGGTCCAAACACCCACCCAAGTGCTACTTATTAAGAAATTAGATCACAATTTTTTCTTGTCACAAAATGACTTTTCTGATAAAAGACAAACATTCAATTTTTTAATGTCAAATACTTGGGCGAGGGGGTAAGACACTGTAGAGCATGGTAAAAAAGCAATAGTTTAGAATGGAGTGTTCCACTTACCCACCCAAATACTAGTTATCAAAAAGTTTACAAACTTTTTTTATAATAAAATGACGTTTCCATAAAAGACAAACATCTAATTATTTGCGCAGTTACTTGATTGGCAGCTATTTTGACAAGCTAAAGCTTTCCTAGTGAGTTTAATGGGCAAATGGGATGATATGTCTTGCATTTGTCCGTTTTGGTAGATTTCTTAATTAGTACTTGTTCAGGTCTTGGGAAACATGCTTTGTTTGATAAGTTTGTCAAATAACTTCACACAAATCTGCGGTCTTTGTGTTGCTATCGCTTTGATTACCTTTGGCGGGGTCATGCCTGTGCCGTGGACTTTCTTCTTTTTAGTTTTGCCAGTCATTTGTATATCTTTGTCTGTACATTCCGGTAGTATGACACGTCTACTCTTAGCTCTTTCCATTTTGTTTTGCTTTGGTTTGGAAATAATTTTATTGCTTTGGCCATTACTTCATCCCCTGTCAGTATTAGAGGAAATCTTTGTCCTATTTCATTGTCAATTTTGTACTTTTTGCTTCAAATGCCCGAGTTTAATTTTTTGCAAATCTGTTGATTTTATTAACAGACTTGAAAAAACAATTTTGACAGTTTTAATTTTTTTTTATGTTTAAACATTTTTAACATTTTCAAATTTATCAACACATTTTTGACAATTTTGGAACATTTTTTTACACTTTTAAAACATTTTTCACAATTTTAGAACATTTTTGGAATATTTTTGATGATTTTGGAAATTATCATCAAACTTTTTTTTTAATTATTCTGTTGATTTTTAGCAAATTTAGAATATTTTTGACAACGTTAGAACATTAAAAAATTAAATTTATGAAAAAATATTCTAAACTAAAAAACATCCATAGACGCGTTTCGAGGTTTACCTCTCATCAGTATGGCTTTATTTATTTAAACTAATTGATTTTTAACTTACTTCGTCAACATTGTTCACCACCACAATTCAAAGTGAATATTTTAAAAAATGTATTGACTATTTATACTAACTGACTTAATGACTTTATTTAATGGCTATGGTTAATAGCATTCTGAAAATGAACAAATAAACTAATTATTTTGGGATATTAAGCTGATGGTAATGACATGAAAGAATTTAAAAGGAAATTTGAAAATTAAAAATAGAATAAATTTTTTTTGCATAAATTATAATTACTATTATACAATTTCGTGTATATCAGAACATATATAAAATTCTTTATATATTTTATAACGTTAGAACACTTTTGATAATTTTAGAACAATTTTAGAACATTTTTGCCATTTTTAAACAATACAACAAGCTTGAAGAATAATTATGAAAAGTGTAAAAACTGATAATAATAATGCCCATACTAATAGATTAAATCTTGAATTAATTCTGAACTCATGAATACAAAATTTATTTATTTAAATTTATGTCAACATTTGTAAAGTATATAGTAGTACATTTATATGTATGTAAATATAAACCTGCACGGTCAACCAAAATCTTCCAAGTAAGCCAGCAATTCCCCAGGACCAGGTCTCCCTCAAGCGACCTGCCGCCGGAACGCCCAACTTCATCTCCTCCGAGGAGAAAGATATAAAAACCACCAACAGCAAAGCCAATCTCCACCAAAAAGTTAAAGTCCCAAGCAGGAAACGTCCTGGTTGAAGGAAAGAAAGGTAAAGCAAAGTCGAAGATGTCAAGAAAAGAATCAGGTGAACCCCCTCAACCATCTTGCCCTAACAGGATATTAGCCGCTCCGACACGTCAGGTGCCCTCTCAGCACCATCAAGGCAATCAGCCACCAAAGCCAAAGAGTCTTCAACCCGGCCTGCTCCAGAAGCGCAGCCGACCAACTCTGTTCTGACTAATAGCTCCTTTTGGGCGCTAGCTGTGTTGAGGGGCCTACTTAACACAGCTAGCGCTCACAAAGAGAGCTGACGCACGCCGTCTTCCTCTAATTGCCATCCACAATAAAGATGAGTATTTAAGGCTAAAGATAACACGCATAAGCAAGGACAAAAAAACCTTCCCCTTGGTGTATGTCCAGCTTCTCTAAGGAGCAAAACGTAAAGAGATCTGATCTCTCGTTAAGTTAGTCGGGCTTTGCGTGACCACAGTGAACAAAAGAAAAGGTCCCGAAACTGCACAATGTCACCGTTGCTAACGCTACGGGCACGGAGCATCCCTGTGCAACGCACCATGTCAGTGTGTTAAATGTGCTAGTGCTCATCTAAGCGCCAGTTGCACTCTCACAAATGAAAGCGGCCATTTAGACAAATACGTCGCGTGTGAACTACCAGGTTTACCAAAAATTAAAAACAAGCCGCAGCAGCCAAGCCACAGTAAGACACCTGCTCCCCGTAAGCAGTCTCAAGCTCCTCCTTGGAGCGCTCCCAATGCACGCAAAAAATCCTTTTTGAGCCTAGCGCCTCAGTACTATCAGCTAAAGATCAGCTGTTACTCTGCTTATTACAAGCAAGTAACAAAGATTGCGCTAAGCTAATTATAACTTCTAAAGCTTTATTAGACAACTAGATGTCTAATATTTTTAGACACTGTACAGTCAGTCTAAAATCCAGACTTAGCAATGGAACTAGATCTCTACTAATTCTAAGCAACACCTATAAGGGTGGCACAAATGTGCATTAAGCAAATGTACCTGTTTAGCATGCCACCAGTCAAGAAGACCATGTCACAGTAGTGACAAACTTCCAGCAGTCATAGTCAAAAGGAGTTTAGTAAGTAGGCGCCCGTAAGGGCAAATCGGACACTTTGCAAGTCTTTAGAAAAATTCTCCTCCCAAAAAAAAAGAGATGGCACTACAGTAAGAACAAAAAAACATTAAAAAAAACTAGCAATAGCCGCTGTAACTCACCAAAAATAGCACGTAAATGATAACAAACGCTTGAGATGCAGTCTTAAAAAAAAAGAACAAATACTATATAAAAAAGCCAGTATAATAGTGACTAATCAAAAAAATTGAGCTATTACAAAACAAAAATCAATCTCTACACAAAAAAAAAACTAAAAAAACGCTAAAAAAAATCTATGCACCAAACTCAATGTAGATATCTAGTAAACGTGATATCAAATTGTAACCAAAACTATAAAGGCAAGGTTTTCAACAAAACTGACCAAATAGCTGTAACTAAAACCGACAACAAAACAAAGACAATAAAAGGTCTGAAAAATGCAAAACCTATACATATAAAACAAATGTATCATTAAGCACCAACAAAATCTACAACTACTAAAAGCAGTCAAACTGACAAAGAACTGCCCTAATTTACTTCCGGCTAAATTTCTAAAAGCTAGAAACAAAGTACTATTAATATAGTACAGAAACCAAAAGCTTACAATAGCAATAAGAACAACGTACAAATCCATCTCTCTTAAATTTAATTTCTGAGATTTGATAGCAGATTTTTACTTAAAAACTGTAGAATGCATTGAGAATACCAAAAACTTATTAGACTAACAGTATTGGTTCAAAAAGAACAGATTGACGTTTGACTTTTTAAAAACCATTCTAAAAGAATCCTCCAAAGAAGACCACATTAAAAATGCAGTCTTTGTGACTTTCAATGTGGAAAGCAAAACTAGCAAATGAGCACACATGACATGCAGGGCTATATATATACAGGTACGACAGCGTGCTCAAACTAAACGTCTCCGACGCAATCAGTCTGATCAGCTATGCTAATAACCTAACAACACGGCCACGGTGCAATAACAAAGCAAATTGAAAATCAAAACTCAAGCTCAAGCTCAAAATTGCACTAAAAAAAAAAAAAAACAAAAATTAAGGTTCTAAAAGTAAAATCGATGATTAAAACAGTTAAAAGCTTGCATATGCAAAATAGTGAAAGTGAGCAGCAAAAGTGTGAAGTAACAAATATATGAGAAAAGATAACAAAAAAATCGTAATCATAATCTTATCATATCAAACATAAATAAGGCCAAGTCCACCAAATAGCAAATTGCATCACAGTTAACTCTTATCTTACACGCAATTTCCACATATCAATAGAAAAATATATAATTGCACTAAACAAAGTGCTAATAATTTGCCTATCAAACAGCGCCAACAAAGATACTTCCAGTGGTATTCAATTCCGTACCAAACGCACTTTATAACAAGAGAGACAAAAAAGAATAAACACAAACACCACTGCAGAAGCGACAAAAAAAATACAAAAAATAGGGCAAACAGAATAAAATATTAAAATAAGTACTTACTAAGTCACAGTAAAACGTTTAGATATACTAAAGAACATTTAAAAGTTCTTGCACAGATAATGTGACAAGAGCGCTACATTTTTAAGAAGAATGAACAAAGAATGTGAATAACTTTTTTTTATTAAATCCAAAAAAATGAAATATTTTGCACTAACAAGTGGAACAAAATATTCACTTGAATTGGGAAAACATCATGGAAGAAAAAAGGAAGTAGTATCGACAGACGCAGAACTTTGTGGCTGCGTAATCTGTATGATTGGTTTTATTGCAGTATAACAGAACTAGTTAGAACAACAGCTAATAGAGAGTGAGAAACTATAATGATTTCCAAATTCCGATAGAAGCAAAACAATAAAAAACAGTAAACCAAAAGGCTGATCCCAATTTAGAGTTTCATCAATTTTATGTTTAGAACTCAATCATATGAGCCAGTTAAATCTAACATTGTTGATGGAGTTGACCGTTACTACAGGATAATCCATAATAGAAAAAGGCTGGGGTGTAACCAAAACTGCAGTCACAGTGTGACGTAATAAATTGTGATATAAAAAAAAAAGTAATTGTTTTATTTTAATCTTCAAACCCAACATCAGCTATATTTTTAACCAAAAACGATGCACGTTATTTTAACAGCATTGTGTCGATTCATTTAATTTAACTTTTGGTGACAAAGCCCTAATGCTAAAGAACCATTTGTTTGCAAAAGTTTTAAGAAAAATAAAGAAAAATAATGAGCAACGCCAGATCATTCTCTATTATGACAATACAAGAAAGTAAAAAATGTGATAAGTGTATTGTGAGAGAATATTTGAATACTAAACAATTTCTTTCATTTGTTTTTTGTAGTAGATATTATATAACCTACATACAACAAATTATAGTGTGAGACAAACGGTTTTAATGGACTGTAGCATGTTACATATTTCCTACAATTGCACGATGACTTTACATATTGCTAATGTACGCTTTCCATTAAGAGTTAATGAACTCTGTTAAATCTTTGACAAAAATAATTATTACTGCAATTAATCTAATCTAAGCTCAAATAAAATTAAAATAATAAATTTATTACATAAAAACTAATTAATATTTTTGCTGTGATTTATTACAAAATTCTACGACGTACATTTCGTAGTTTAATATTGACCTGAATCACACACACGCAACCCCCCTATAAACACATTTCCTGTTTTATCACATCATTTTTTTGTGTGATATTTATTGATTGACATATCAATACACGTTTTGACGTGGCGCGAGCGTTCTTCTTGAAGACGTCGCGAGTTTGCTGAAAAGAACTCGACCCGAATATTCCCGTGTTATTTTCCTTGAACATTTCTTATATATCCAAGAAAGGATGATACTGGCTGTCAGGCGTCACAATAAACGACATAATCGACTCTGAAAATCTCCCCGTACAAAAGATCGAGACTGCATTATAAGTGAGGATCGGAATGTCTGGAATCCTTCGGTAAAAGTGAGAGTCAGGATGGGGTGCGGGTTTAGAGGAGAGACAGAAAACCACTTTCACACATTTATCTATCTGAGCTGCCGATGCGGACGTTATTAGAAAATAAAGAGGCCTGAGGGCGGTGATGTCGGATTTTATATATTGGTGATTTATCGCATCCACACAGTGTCTGGATGGTAATTAAAGTTAGGACGTTAACTTCATTATAAGCTAAATATATAGTTTGCCTAATAAAATATTGTTAATCTAAGCATTTTTAAATATATTATGATTTGAAAATGTAGCATAAAACGATTAGTTAAGCATCTTGAACCCTAAAAAAAACTAAATTCTAATACATTTTAAACTGATAAATTGTTGAATAGTTTGTCGCTTACATAATTTCGACTCTGTACATAACTTTTATGAAAATTTATATACTGCTAAATATGCCACAGAGCCAATATGGCAGTGTATTGCATGCAAACATCCAGTTGTTCTACTTAATATGTTTCAATTAAAAAAAAAATATTATTATTAAAAATAATAAAAAAAAAACTGAGTCGTTTCACCCAACAAAATTAATTTCATTTCACAAAGTATATATGCATGAAAAAGATTATAATAAAACAAACACACAAATTGCTTGTTAGAAAATAAAACTATTTAATTAAAAAAAAAAACATAAACTCATTAGACAAATTTAGAAACATAAGATCAACATTTACGCAAACAAAAATCAAAAGTGAAAGAAATAAAAACTTAATCCTCACATCTTTGTTTATAGTGGTGTAGAAAAACACAAAATAGCATATAGTGTAAGATTCCTGATACATGAAATATTTGCTAGCAATATCGAAGCTAAACATTACGTCAATGAATATTACTTGTACAACTACAAACTGAAAAATGCAACTTGGTTAGAATATACGCACCAGACATAATAAAATCAGACAAAACAAAGCAAAAGTTTTACAACGTTCTGCGAAATACATAGATAATATATCACAAACAAATGAAATAATATTACAGAGCAACTCTATCGTGTAGGAAACGACTTTATTAATGGTGTAAAAACTAAACTACTTATAAGTAACACATTTTTTTTACACAAACCACAACACAAATTTACGTTTACCAACTCTAAGTAGAAAACAAGTTGTAAGTTGAGACTAGCAAGCTGCGATAATCGACTTTAAGTTGGAGTAAAAGGAACCATACATTCAAATGAACCCAAACACGTAGCAAGATTTTTGCGACTTGTTGCAACTTACAAGTCGCGCTTATAGACAGCAAGTAGTATGAGCAAAACATTATTTTTCAGCTTCTCTCGTACAACTTTTGTTTGCAAAGTGCAGTAGATGTGTATGTTCAGTCAGTTAGTTTACTATAACTACTGAATGCTTGCTAAATATTTTGACACAATATAATCATTCTTGATATTAGTTTTACTTTATTCGTCTTTTTAAAAAAGTTTTTATTTTGCTTTATATTGTTTATGGTCATTTGAGTTCATTGCATACTAATTTATTGTATTGCATCATGCCTGATGCAATTGATACTAAACAGTTATATTTACAACTAGTCACAGTTTGTCAAAAAATGCTATACTAGAGCTCAGCTTTCTAGGTGTTTGTGGCTATGCTTGTAAGCGCTTATAATAAGCAACTTATATTATACGCAATAACCGCGCTTATTTGTCAGTTCTGACCACAACTTAGTGCTAGCCCAATTACAAATTAGTATTGAAAAAAGAAAAAAATTACCGCACCCATCATCAACAAAAAATGTAATACCCATTAAAACCAAATCTATAAAAAAATAAATATACGTATACATAACATAACATACACCAATAGTAAGGTGTAGGGATGCACACAGATGTTAAATTTAATTATATTGTTAAATTTTATTATATTGTTAAATTTATAAATAGGTATTGTTAAGCCTTTTTTTTTAACTTTCCCAATAACTGTCTGGATAGCAAACACACGGCACCTGCTTAATTGCGCCAGGATACGAGATGGTTAGGTTTCCCTAATTAGGTATTTTATACCTGCCAAGTTAGGTCTATCGACAAAAGCGGTTATCCCGGCAGTGAGAGTAACAACGGCAAAGAGGTAACATTGATAACCGTCTTCAGTATTGTACATACATTTACACATACTCATTTTTATTTATATACGTTTATTAAATCCATCGAGTTTCTTTAATAAACATCCTGTGACAAAAAATGAGCGAAAAACCTTAATCAACCGCGTAGCTGTAAGAATACCACCGTTCTGGCCTACCAATCACAAATTATGGTTTCCGCAAGTTGACACACAATTCGCAACCTAAACACAAAGTTTGCTATAGAAGTACGCGACATTTTAACTTCTCCGCCGGAAACCGGTAAATACACAAAGTTAAAAGAAGAACTTATTCGCCGATTGAGTATTTTGCAAGATCAAAAAAAGCAACAACTTCTGAAACATGAAGAAATAGATGACCGAAAACCTTCACAATTCTTACTTCATCTACAAAGATTAGCCGGCAAGGTATTTTCCGGCGACGCGTTACCAACCCTGATAACCCATTCTTGCAACACAAAGTGAAGTAGATCTTGACAAACTTGTCGACGCAATATTTGATGCGACTCTACAAACCCACGCTGCAGAAACGACGTCTTCTTTGCCCATGGAAACAATGTTAAATCAACTGACGCTGCTAACAACTAAAATTGCTGAAATCACAGTGACCTTACGAGAAGTAACTGCCGTTCTCGCTCTTGCAGTCTTTCACAAGATTAACAACGCAGACGTTCTTGCAGCCGATCTCGCAGCGACCAGCGACCTTTGCCCAAAAACTCGCCACCTTTTTGTTGGGGCCAAGCAGACAAAATACAGTTTTTAGTAGACACTGGGCCAACATCTGCGTTTTGCCACATACATTAACATGTAGCATCAAAGCAAAAACAAATTACACCTTATTCGCAGCTAATAATTCGCATATCGCAACATACGGATTTGAAACAATTGATCTCAATTTCGGTCTACAAAGAAAGTTTAATTAGCGCTTTGTCATTGCTGATGTGAATAAACTAATTATTGGAGCAGATTTCCTTCACCACTACAAACTTTTAGTCAACATTAGAAATCAACGATTGATTGATGGCCTAGCATCACCCTCCGTAGCAGGACTTGTGTCGTCATGCAAAGATTAGTGATTAAGAATTTGCGCCGTTCAAAGACATTTGCCGTGGCACGAGCTACTAGAACAATACTCGGAAATAACGCAACCGACCAGTTTAGGCAACTGGATAAAACGCGCTACTAGACATTCAACAATAATTAACCGTTTTGCTAACTTACCCAGCGGCCGGGGCTTCTGATGCAATTTTTGCCGACGCATCAAATTTCATGGTCGGTGCAACGTTGCAACAATCAGTAAACAACAACTAGGAAATCCTTGGAGTTTTTCTCAAAAAAACTTAGCGGCACAGAAAAAAAATACGGTGCATACAATTGTAAATTACTCGCCATTTACAAGGCAGTGACGTATTTCCGTGACATGGTGGAAGAAAGAAAATTTACTATCTTCACGGACCACAAGCCTATTACTTTTGCTTTTCAACAGAAATCGGACAAATGCTCTCCTCGACAGTTCCAGAAGCAAAAACATAGTTGATTTGTTCTCCATAATAGAAAAAATCGCCAAGGAAATTAATTTTGCAGCCTTAGCAGAATCACAACAAACGGATTTCAAACTACAGAAACATCTGCAATCAGACACATCTCTCCAATTTTTGCCGCTTATACTACAACAACTCCACACATACAGCCCAACTGTTCATCACCAAAAAACATACGTTTCACCATCAAAAAGATTTGAAGACATTCATATCGCCCTACTGAACTCACTACCATTTTCATACGGCTATAAAAATGTCCTAACAGTCGTAGATTGCTACTCTCGCTGGCCATAAGCATTTCCGGAGGACAATGTGTGCGCAGGTACTGTTGCTAGAACAATTTTTACGAAATAAATTACCAAGCTTGGAGTGCCGTTACGAATCACTACAGACCAAAGAGAAGAACTTGAATTGCAGTTGCTCAGAGACTTAAAAAACTTAACATTTCCATACAACAACCTACTACCTCTTATCTCTTACATCGTCAGTTAAAAGCAGTAATCAAATGTGATTTCAATGAAATGTGGACATAAAGCCTCCCTTTTATCCTGCAAATTTCTTGCACCACGGGTGGACATTGAGTTCACTACAACTAGTCGGTTTGTCGGAGATTTAAAAAAACATTTTAATAAACTGAAACCAGTGCCCGGAACATGTTACGGAAATAGAAAAACTTTTATTATTAAAGACTTCCGTAAGGGCAAACATGTTTTTACTTGCGTTGACGTAATCAAGAAATCATTCCAGATGCCGTATAACGGACCATATCTGGTGCTCAGCCAATCCAATAAAACCTTTGTCATAATCATCAAAAGTAATAACGTTGTTGTGTCGATTGATCGTCTAAAACCAGCCTATATTTTAGTCGAGCAAACGCCTGGACATTTTTTCCAACCTCAACAACCTACAGTAACATGGACATGGACTTTTTTAAACTAAAAATATGGAAAGGAGGTACTGTGATGCAAATATTAGACAAATTTCTCCAGTAATATAAAATACAATCTACACATCTATACGGATGGCAAAAGAGAGTTTGGAATCTACAGTTGAAACAGAAAATAAATGATTTAATCTTCACAATTACAATAATGTCAACCACCTGACAATATTTTACCAAACAATATACCAAAACAAACAACATCTTAACGCAATAATAATTAAAATTAAAAATATTCATTAAACTATTATCCAAAAAAAAAATGAACAAAGAAAAAGAAAGCTTTCGCAAAAATAAATCCACTATCGACGCCATTATTATTCTGAGGCAAATCGTAGAAAAAATAATATAATATAATAAACCTGCATATATGTGCCTTAGAAATAATAAAATTGCTAGGATTCTCTAAGACGGTGCAAACTAGCAATAAACAATAATTTAAAATCTTTTATTACATGTAATAAAGATACAAAAAAAGAAACTAGAATTAACTCTATAAAAACGGCGCTAATAACTAAATGCATGCAAAACATAATATGGCGCAATAAATAAATAATAATAAGAAAGCAAAACAAAAATCTACAAAATCAATATACTACCCATACTCACATATGCAATAGAAATCAAAATTGATACATAAACTACACAGAAAACAGTTAACACAACAGAAATAAATACACAACAATTAATAACAGAACAATATGATAGCAAAACAAGCAAAAAAGTACGAGCAACCTGTGAAATCCAAGTCATAAACAATCAAAAAATAAACCATGTTTGCAGAATGCATAACAATAGAATTTCAAAAATGGCTATGAATAGTAAACCCGACACCATCAATCCTTCAAGCTGTCCTCCAAAAAGATGATTCATAATATAGAAAAAAAAACAAATATATTTATTTCTGTGTACAAAAATAATATGGCCAAATGACAATTAACAACAATTCTCAAGTCAACACAAATGCAACAACACTACGGTTACGTATTACATATATGCAAAACTTAAAGCTGATAACAAATTATTAAAAAAAAAACAATTTTAAAAAATACATTGTAATTATGAAAAACTTTGGTCACCTAAATATAGTTTGATAACTTTTAAATGGCCTCAATATAGTACTAAAAAGTTTACAAAAAACAATACTATAAAAGGGTTTGTACAATATAAAAAAAACTCAGTTTTTTACAATCAATTACTAAAGTTGTAAAGCAAAAATGCGGTAGGTGAGATTATGATTGCCTTAAAAAGCCTATTAAGATGTTGAACAGTTTGAGTAAACAATTTTTTTTTAAATGATTGTAAATGGATTTATACTGGCTGCCATAAATAAATAAACACCCAGTAAACACTTTCAGTAAACATGTATTTATTCTACTACTGTACTAATAATTAATAATAATTTCAAAAACTTTGATAATTAATAATTATAAAAGTACTAATAATACGTTGTTCATTCCCTGTTTCTTATGCATTTACCATAGCAACTAAACATACATAAAATAAACAAATCAATGCTATCCCAAAAATCTAAAATGAATTGTTGAAAATTATTTATACCGTTTCGGGATGCCAAATTGCAAATAAAAAACTTTATTAGCATTATCCAAAAACTCAATAGTTACTCTCGCGGTATGTTAGAAATATTAAACTGGTTTCAACACGTTATTGTATCAATAACAAACAAAAACAAAGCGTTTTTAAAGCTCTTGAAATAACTAATAAACAAAATCAATTTCCACAGCAGATAACTCTCCTAAGTGGAGTGAGCGCGGTGTGAGGCATGCTATAAATTAAATTATCAATCTCAGGTTTTTTGAGTACGCATCAAGTAAAGTGCTCTCACTAGTGGCTAAAGATGGCTCAGTCTTCTACTAATTGTATCCTACTTATTTTTAATAGAACAAGAAAACCATAAATGTAAATCAACATTAGCTAGTTTCAAGAATTCTATAGTAACCGTAGCTGTATGCAACTTTGCATTATCCTGTTGGAAAATTGAGAATTTTAACTTTTGCAGATAAAGCATTAATCTAGTGTTAATATAGCAATTAACAATTAAAGTTTCTGGAACACACACTAAAAAGAACTTACTTTTACAACGTTTTTTTAATTATTACTTTTAGAACTCCATTGGTCAAAAACATAAGTATTCATTGCTTCAGCTAAAAATACTTCTGTGTTCTTATTTGTATCTTATTTGTATAAATATCAACAAATTATGAGTATTTGTAATAACAATTTGTAGATTCAAATTAAGTGTAGTAAAAAAACACATTTTTGGGCTTTTGCTTATTTATACAGGAATCAACAAGTTATGGGAATAAAAATTTAGAGATCAAAGTTAACCATTGTAAAGTCAAACACAAAATCTCTTTAGTTGCTATTTTTGGGAAAACAATAGTCAAAAACATAAGTATACTTTAAAAATTGCTTTAACAAGACTATTTTTTAATCTTTTAGCTTCTAAACATTTTTATGTTATCTTTGAGGCAAGGGTGTGACCGATTTCAGATCTTTTTTGTATTTAGCAATTTTTTTATTTTAAGCAAAATTGTTTAATAACTGCGTGATTTGTACTGTGTTTACATATGACACAAAGTTTTGCAAAAAAAAACATTTTATTAAATCTCCAAGTTTTCGGTAATCAAAACTGTTACTGTCAGTTATTGCCAATCTGCCATAGCAAAAAAAGTTACAAGGCGTCAACTTCGAAATCGGTACTCTAAACTTGTATGTGACAAAGAGGCAATTACTACACATAAACTATTAAAAATTTAAAAAAAATATCTCCGAAAAATCTGTGTTTTGCTCAAAAAGGCAATAGAAACGCTTTTGTAGTTATAATATTGCACGTCTAATGATTGGAATTCATAAACAATTAATAAAAACGCATTTGAATCAAACAACTCTACCGCTTTTTGTTACCTGAGTCATTCCAACCTAAGACATCCCTAAAACTTACAATGTTGGTAAACCTACAGTACTGCCCGCCACGATAAACTCCTGATAATCACGTTTGACTTGACAAAGTTCACCACTGTCAACCTCAGCCAAAAAACATTATTGACCGTTACTTAAATTAAATATTCTATATTATAAGGTAATTTACATAGGTAATACAACATCGTACAAAACAACAGCAACTTAGTTTAAAGAAAGAAAAAAAAATAAGTCATTCAGAATCACAAGCAAGCAACACCTACTGACTTTGAGATTTAACTACAAAAGCAAACACAATTGTCAGCAAAAGGCTACCTTCAAAATACGGCTTTCGGCAACAATACCGTATACCAAGACAAGCCAAACTTATGTTGTGATAAAAATCTATTGAATTTAATTTTAGCTTGATTTTGTTGAATTATCGAATGTGTGTTCACGTGGATGTGTTATATCTTTTCGAGTCGAAGTTTTAAAGAAATAAATAAAAAATTGAAATAGAAGATTTATGAAAGTTTTTTAAAACAGAATTTTTTTAAGACTTACCTGAACTGAGTATGGCCGCTCTATTTATTTGTTTGTGTGTGTTATTTACACGCACTGTGCTGTTTTGTTTTTGTTTGTAGCATTAAATTATAGTTTTATTTTAAACAAATGATTTACATCTTATTTTTTATTGAATATTTAAAACAAATATGATGGTATTAAGTAATTTTTAAATAAGTCATTTTGTAATATCTACATACACATGTACAATAAAATTTCAAACATAAACACAATGTTTATTTATTATCTCATTACAAATTGTGATAGTCTCTTTGAACTTCCCAATGATTTCACATTATATACATCCGTCCTCATAATATATTTTGATAGTAATCCTTAGATATAATTTTTGTCTCTGTAACCATACATTAGGTCCGGCGTTTATCATCAATCGCACAAATCCCGGCCCACTTGTGTGTAAGTCCGATCTGGTTTAGCGCCCTAATAAAGTAAAGCGGCAAAAAGAAGAGAAAAGCAAGGGCGCCACCCCAACTAACTCAATATATTATATGGATTTTTATTGCCTTGTACTCTAGGGGTGTCGGCAATAATGATGACTGCTACCGGTAAATTGATTCGGTTATGCTCGTCCTTGCTTTAACAAAGTAGACGCTGTTAAATTCCACAACCAGCAATAAAAATAATGTACTTCATAAAAAGATATAATAAATATTTCATTATCTTGGAAACAATTACATTTCAAAATTTAGATATCGTAAACTATGCAAAGAAAAGGAATAATTAGTGCTGTTTTATATTTCAGTATTCTTATTAATAATGCATTTGTTCAATTAAATTATATAAAATATTTGATTTACTGTATAAATTTACAAAATAAAAATAAAAGGCATTCGGCGCTGATAATAAAATTTCCTTCGCTTCTTACTATAAAATATAAAATAAGTCAACACAAAAAGTCGTATACATAAGTTTGTAAGTTGATATTTTAAATCTCATAGAAATTGTTAGAAATAAATAATGTTTACATTATAAGTAACAGTTATCGCAAGCTTGACAAAAATCTATGAGTCTGTTAAGATTCCATGTCAAATAATGTTAATATGTAAATAGTTGCTCAAATCTTTGCAACATCAGTTAATATTGCCAAAGCAATTAAAATATTTGTTTAGTATGTTATAATTTTTATTCTAGTTTACATTTCCCACACCGCATATTGACAAAAGTTTACCGGATACACTTGTAGAAATTTAATTATGTTGTACGCACAATTAAGTGCATAAAATTTATATTTACTATAATCAGATATATTTTGTATAGTTTCTCATACTTGACTAGTGAATAGTGTGTTTATTTTGTTGATTACTAACTTAACCTATATAGATACAAATAAGTATTGTGAAATATGTAAATGTGGTAACGTGAAAATACACAATAACTCACATTATATTATAATTATGATATAATTATAGCTCAATTGTACGCACAACGCTGCAGAGAATTAGAATACAATATTTTATCATTAACATTGTTAACGATCTTGATAACAATGTCATATAACAAGAGTATTATTTCGAATGCAATTTGATACCACATAAAAGTTTTAGTATCCGGTGGCGGTTTATTTACGAGCGCTCAGCAGGACCGAATCCACCAGGACGATGTGGAATAAGGACGTGATCCAGTTGATATGCTGTTAGCCACGAGCCGTTCTGCTCCTTTCTCTGAGTCTGTATGCTCCACTCTATTCTATTCCATTTCCCCCATCTCCCTTTCCCATTCTATCCCATATCGATCTCCGATCATGTTATTATGTGCTCCTCGGTCCATGGGGACCGAATCAGACCGACTCCCCGTAATCCCTCCCAACGGATCTGTTATTGCCGGTTTATATATATGCAATTTTTATACAGTACATATTCTGATCGCGTGCCAAAATTTGTATAATTTGCCATCCCGTCAATTCCCACATCAATCCGATTCAATCAGAAGAGATTACCAACCGCATTATGCTATAAGGCAAATATATTGAATAATTCATGTGTGTAAATAAGTGTATGTTTGCATATGTTAATAATATTTAAACATGTTATGCAACACATTTTTATACTAATTGACTTTACCAACATAGTTCTAGCGGCCAACGTTCTTACGCGTATGCTACGCTTATATATTACTACTACATTACAAAACGAACTAGTACAGTGCTTGCGTGTGGATAGTGGAAAGACTCATAAATATATGACAAACATCGTAATCAAAACGTTTTATCTCATATTTCTTTCTTTTGCTATTTCTACTAGCTCAGAATTAAAATCATGTATGCTGCAGACACAGTCAACGTTAATACAGAGTTACTATATATTCTAATGTTACAAGTTATAGAGATGACCTAGATATGTTTTAAGTAGAGGCACATTGTAATGTTTTTAAGAATATCATTAGTTTCCAGTTTAAAGCTATAACGATTTTTTTGTATTCATGGAAAGTTCAGCTTCAGCCACAAAATTTGTTAGATTTTCTTTGTTAGATTGTGTCTCACAAGTGAAGTAGATATTATTAGCTTTCAGTTTAGACTTTAATTGCAATTTTTTATATTCATGTAAATCTCAGTTCTAATCAAGTTTGTCAGACTGCGTTTTCTTTAAGCTGAACCACATTTTTTGACTATACAAGTCAAGTTCTGTGTACGTCAGGTTGATTTGAACTTTAACTAGACTTAAATTTGTGCTGTTTTTCAATTTTGAATTTAGCTAATTATTGTTGTATCTAAAGATGTTTTCTATATGTCAGGAATTTTGATTTAATTTTTTATCTCACATATATTATTTAACTTTAATTACATTTTCGATGATGTAGAGATGCGTTGCAGATGTAGTAGTACCTGTTACTAGTATTGACTTGACTACACTTAACCAATTTATTCGAGTCCAAAAAAATGCAGATTTTTTTTTTTTTTTTAAATTATACTTTCAGTAATAATCTTCATTTTAATCAAGATTATTATTGCAATAATTCTTAAATCATCTTTAGTTCAGTAATAATCTTCATTTTAAGCAAGATTATTACTGCAATAATCCTTAAATTTATGCAAACATAATTATCTTTAGTTCAGTAATAATCTTCATTTTAATCAAGATTATTGCTGCAATAATCCTCAAATTATTGCAAACATAAGACACCCACAAACAATATTAAAGTTATATTTATATTTAAAAAAATGGATACAAATAATACTACTTTACTAAATTTGTTAAAAAATAGTTAAAAATATGTTTAAAATTATTAAAAAAACTGGCAATAAAACTTTGTTAATAAAATTGTTAGTTCCCTGAAAATTGACAACGTAGTTACGTTCTATTCTCCGGCAAGCTTGACTAAAAAAAATTGTTTTAAAACTACATATTACCGTTTAATTTAATAATTATATGTTATTTATCTTATCATATTATAAATCAACCGTCCTGTATAAGAATATATTTCTTCAATAAAATTATCCTATTGAACTTCATATATCTTATTATTGGCGCAATGTCAAATTAATTCCCAGTTATTCTTATTATAGTTTCTTTTATTAATAAAAAAAACTGTAATTGCGTATGCAGATAACTTTACGTTACATGACAATGGCGGCGCGTAAATAAATTGGTCTTTTTCAATAATTATTATTATCATCTCATATTATTCTAAGAGAATCCAAAGTCAAAACGGCCTTAAAACGTTTGCTGCAGTCTCATGCGTGGCTAAAAATGACTTAAAAATTGGTCTACTTTGAAAATTTGTAGATCGGGTTGGGCACAAAAAATCAAAAATCCGCTGCCATCAGTTTGAGCGGACACTCTTCTTCTTTTGAGACCATGCCCGATCCTCTGCGTCGATCCCCGGGACGCTTTTATTTTTTTGCGCGATCCCACTTTTAGCGATTTTTTTTCCCTTGCGCCGCCACACTTAATCGCAAAAATATAGAAGACAAGAGGCCTGATCGCGACAAAACTCGGGTTCCCAAAAGAAGTAATGGGCGGATCCGAATCCGAAATCAAAAAGGCCCTAAAAAGTCCCCCTTCCGCACGGCGGCTCAATTTATGGCAAAAAAAAGAAAAAAAAATCGGCCTACTTTAAAAATTCGTAGATAGGGTTGAGGACAAAAAATCAAAAATCTAATTCCAAATTTGTGGAAAACTCTTTTTCTTTCAAACTAAACCAAGCGCGGTCTTCCACGTGCAAACCCTGGGCACTACTGTTTTTTCGCGCGACCCTACATTTTAGCAAAAAACGCGTTTATCCGACCTTCAAGAGAAGAGGAATCACGATTTTCTGCGGGCCCAAAGGAACCGGTGGCGGGTCTCCAAACTGAGCGTTTAAAAGCCTACTTCGTAGAGCCTCGGGTCAAAAACAAAGGTTGAATTCAAAAATCGCTTTAGCTAAGAGCCCAGCTCGGCCCATCCTCTATCAATAAATTAAACGGCATTTTTGCGTCCAATGATCGCCAAAGGTCGCGCGGATCGTTCGCCCATTTTACTTTTGCAAAAACGCTGTTTTTGACGCAAAATTTTTAGAGACGCTACCCCCCGATCGCAACGGGGTAAAAAGTAGCGCACGGGGCTCTTAGAGAAAAACCTTTTGACGTATTTTCCGCCCCGTGCAGTCAAAAACGGCAAAATTTCGGCCGTTTTTTCAATGTTATTTTTAAAAAATTGCCGCGTCGCCCCCGAGACGGCGGTTCAAAAAAATCAAAACGCTTGTTATTCATCTGCACCAACAAAAAAGTTACGGCTCTCCGAACGCAAAACTCCTTTTTCCTGATAACGGTGCTCCCTCAGAATCAAATCGGAGACTTCATATTTTTATCCCAAAAGGACACGGCCGCAAAGAAGCCGGCGCCAAAAACTTCGCCCTCGACAAATTTGTAAGCGCTTTGCCCCTAATCGACGAACGGCTGGCAAACGGCGGGAACATCGGCCGCAAAAGAATCACGAAAATGCTCCGATACCCGGCGGATTCGAGTCTGGATATCTCTAAAAGTTAAAAGGGCAAACCGAAAAAATTTAGGCGCAAGCCGCTGTTCCGAGCAATTCGGATTTTCGGATTTTCGGATTTTTTTTTACCCCAACTTTGGCGGGTGAAACCACCTATTTGCCCAAAACGCCTCTTGCCCGGAAACACTTTTTCGAATCCAAAATAGTAATGAGAAGCTAAAAAGGCCTACTGGCGTTTATATCAAAGTCATAGACGTGAGATGGCTAGTGGCAGAGTATCTATATATCTCTCGTGTGTGGCTTATTCCAAACAACTCCATTAACCTGCAACGTCTAAACTCAGATTGGGCTGCTGCCAACAGCGCTTAAATGCAGGAAATTGCTTAAAACTAAAACTCACCAACACGCAATGCAAATGCGGTGTTTTAACTGCTAAAACCTTCTACTAATAACGTACAATTTTAAAGTACAAATACCCCAAGTGGGCATAACTCAAAAACTCAAAATCCCATAAAAATTTCTTTCAGCTCTTACGTATAGACTTGAAACTGCAATACTCCACACTACTTGCACCAAACACTGCTGATACAGCTACGCAAAAGCAAAACCTGTTTAGTAGCAGCACACCGGAATCACAACCGGCAAAAAGAGCAAAAGAAATAAAAAGATCTTAAAAAAACCTTTAGTCACACTCTCAATAGTATTGCATAATCTCCAAAAGGTTTCTAAATTGTTTCTTCAGTTCTGATAAAGCAAAAACTAACAAAACTACTATTTAAAATAAAATTGATAAATTGAAAAATGAGCATGCATCACTTTGTTTTCAAAATTAAATTAAAAAAAAAAACTTCTTAAAAATCACATGTACAAACAAGTCAACCAAACTGTGGTTTCTTAGTACAGCGGCCAGAATAATCTATTAGCATGCAAAGAACTCAAAATCTATGATTTGAAAAACTAACCTAACCCAAAAAAGGTATTGTCATAGGTACCGAAACTACAATTGAAACCACCGGCAACCATTTTTAATAAATTAGCAGAGCAAAACATTATTAATACCAAAAGATACATTACAAACCAAAAATCTGAAAGCAATCCCAAAAAAAACTGCAAGGCACAGAATACGTTGAAAAATTTGAAATAAGCAACAAAAATAAAAAAAAGGATGAACTACCTAAACAGCAAAAAACAAACAATACATTTTATAAAAAACAAAAACAAAAAAGATGACACCCAAATAGCCACAAAATAGTGGTCAGTTAAAAAAAAAAAGATCTCAAAAAGACCAAACACTGCTTATAAATAAAGACTCGTGTGTGGTTAACTTTAAAAGCAAAATGTTTTTAGATTTATTCACAATATCTCACCTTCCGAGCAAGGACATAAACCAAAAAGGTAACAATTTCTTTTATAGTAAAATATAACTTTAATATTATAAAGAATGTAATGCGCCAATGTTTTGCAATGAAATGCAAAGCAAAGTTATCAACCTTACATTAGCAAATCATAACACAAGAAAAATAATAAAAAAAGTGGTACGTGCCGGACTAGCCTTTCTTGTCTCATCAAGCGTATAATTGTGGCACTTATGTTTTAGAAACAATGGTCTAGTGCGAGGACTGTTGTGCAGGCAGCCCGGGTTCGATTCCCGGCAGCGGCAATATCTAATTTGTCGAATATATTTCGATGCGGTCGTTTCCTTTGCAAGGCAATGGCAAACCAGCAAAGTATTTGCCTAGTAAACCCCTCTAGTGGTGTGGTTCGGATTCCACGTTAAACTGTAGGTCCCGTATGTTTGTGTGGAACTATTATCGCGCACCACAAACATACGAGAGGGGCGCCGAACACTCGTAGCAAGTATGGCACTATAAGAAGAAGGATGACAGCCGAAAGTGGCGATAGTTCAGAAAGAGAAAAAAAAACAAAAAAAGATAATTCTCGAATCTGGGCACTTTCTCTATGATTAGCAAGAACCACCGCTACTTGCAGAGTTATTGCCGCTAATACTTAGTTGCAACGCTAACACCCACCACATAGCTTGAGGGAGCAAGGACATAACCTAAAAAGTAACTCCGTCTTTTATAGTAAATTATAATCTTAATATTATAAAAAAAATAATGCGCCAACGTTTTGCAATGCAATGCCTAGCAAAGTTATCAACCTTACATTAGCAAATTATAACTCAAATAAAATGATAAAAAAGTAGTACGTGTTGGACTAGCCGTCATTATATAATCAATATTGAATCTGAAAAAACTTTTTTTTTTAAATACAGGTACCCGAAAAAAAACTAACTAGGATTTATATAACCAAATATTAGTTACCGTAATTGGAGTAGGTCCAAAAGCAGCTAAAACGTCACACAAACTAAAGATATTGACAGATAAATTTGTTATTAAAATTATTTTTGAAGGAAGCTCTAGCAATGCCAAGCACACCTCCAACAAGATCACTTGGTAGAACAAAAAGTTTGACAAGGCAAGAGTAAACACTATAAAGCTGTTCAACAAAACCAAAAAGAACGGTGAATAGGCCACTCATAAAACCAATCTCACAGTTTTGTAATAATGCTATAATGAAATCCAAAAGAATATTGTGGAAGAGATACTGTGAAAACATTCAAAGAGGTCCCACATGCTCCTGCCTCCAAAAAGTTATAAACAAAGATCGCACTAGGCACATTGGATCCCTGTGGACCAAAAACCAGAAGTTTGGCAAGGCAAACGCAAACATTAGAAAGTTATTTAACAAAACCAAAAAGAACGGTGAATAGGCCACTTATAGAACCAATCTCACAAGTTTGTAATAATGCAATAATGAAAACCAAAACAATATTGTGGAGGAGATACTGTAAAAACATTCAAAGAAGTCCCACATGCTCCCGCCCCCAAAAAGTTTTAAACAAAGATTGCACTAGGCAAATTACATCCCTGCGGACCAAAAACCGGCAATAAATGCTTAATAAATTATACTAACTACAAAATATTTTAGTATTTTGAAAAGCGTTCTTAGAAACATTCTTTTTTGTCATTCTCTCCCGGCGTTAGTAACAGCCAATGCAATACACACAACAACAGCAATAATTCACAATTGAATCGTTTATTTCATAAAGTGGTTAACTAACATTTTTGGTTGTTTTGAGTTAGAAACGGTTTATTATAGTAAATTCCAAGACCTATCGTTTGGTGCATAAACGGGTTAACTGCGATACATCTAAATGCTTAAAATAAATAGAAGCTCACAATCGTTTGGTGCATAAAGGAATTAACTACGTGAGTTAATACCTTTATGCACTATACGCCACCATTCGCCACTGAACGAAACTAACCGAGAAATGTCAAACACTAATAGAGATGCATGAAGTAAATCGTAAGACCAAAGTTGCTGCTGTCACAAGAAAGAGAAGTTGCTCATACCATCATTATATGCAACTAGATGGAAAAAAGGTAAAAGTATGTCAAAAGGCATTTATTAGTATTCATGGAATTAGCTTGAAAAGGCTAGCACGCATCAAGCTTTTGCTCCAGCAAAATGTAACACCTTGCGATAAGAGGGGCAAAAGTAAAAGAGGGAATGCAATATCTGAAGAACAAAATCTTATGATACGAGAGCATATAGAAAGTTTTAATGTGAAGGAAACTCACTACTCCAACAATACGTATCACTACCTTGATGCAAGACTTAATATCAAAATAATGTATAATCTGTTCAAGATTAAGCATCCACTCTCAAAAATTCGCTATAGCTATTATGTCAAATATTTTCACGACCATTTTAATTTACATTTTGGCCGTCCTCAGGTGGATACTTGCTGCAAATGTGAAGAGCTGAACGTTAAAATAAAAAGTCCGTCACTTGGAGACAATGTTAAACGAGCTGCTGTTGCTGAACTATTAGTTCATAAAAGACGTGCTAAAAAAAATTTCAACTCACTAAAAGTATCCACAGATTTATGCAAAAATAGGGAAGATTTAACTGTGCTAACTTTTGATTACATGCAGAATGTCCATTTACCAGAAATTCCTGTTCAGGAGTTATTCTATTTGACTCAGCTGACTGTTCATATTTTTGGCATACATAACTGCAAGACTGGAAAAAGTTATTTTTATATCTATCATGAGGGTGTTGCTAACAAAGGACCTAATGAAGTTTGTTCTTTTTTGTGGCATTACATACAAAATGAAATTCCCGAATCAGTGAGTGAATTGCGTCTGAATAGTGACAACTGTCCAGGACAAAACAAAAATCATAAAATGATACGCATGTGCATGGCATTAACGGAAAGTAAGAGATTTACAAAGGTGGAGCAATTTTTTCCTGTCAGAGGCCATTCTTTTCTACCCAATGATCATGATTTTGGAGTCATTAAAAGGAAGTTGAAGAAAGACGATCGTATATTCTCTGTACATGAATATACTAAACTCATTATCAAATCTAGTAATCTTCTCAATTTTACTGTGAATGAAGTTGAAACCAAAGATATATTCGATTTTAAATCTTGGTGGCCAAAGTACTACAAAAAAACGTCAATATCTTTGGAAACACTGAAACAACCGAAAGCGAACAGAATGTCATTTTCCGTTTTAAAATATCATTATTTTAAACATGATAGTACAAAGTCTGGATGCGTTATTGCTTCAGAGTATATTAATAGTTTTTTTAGTAATACTTTCTTGCTTAATATGCCAAAAACTACTGAAAAATTGATGATGCCAACAAAAAGAGCATATGCTGCTAAAGTGCCAATCTTAGTGACAAAAGTTGAGCATTTAAATAAAATGATCCCATACATTGAAGAATGTTATTTAGATTTTTGTAATGCTATACTTAACTGGCCTACCAAAGCAAAAAATATCAAACCGGCAGCTAATCGTAACGAAATAGAAGAAGCAGAATAAACATTATGTATTAAGTTGAACCTGTAATATTTTTTTGAACATTAAATGTTTTTTTTTTAAGTTTTTGCTTTTATTTTAAAAGTTTAGCAAGACATTACATTGTATTCATCAAGTTTATTTCATAAAGGGGTTAAGTGCATTTTGTTCATTTTGGCATAACTTTTTTTAACAGGATATTAAATTTTATTTTTAACTCTTAAAAGGTTTGCAAGTGGCTAGTGTAACAAACTAGAAAGTAAAAAACATGAACTTTCTACTACATTTTATGAAAAACAGTTTTCTTCGGTTTTCTCGAAAAGAGTAAAATGTTACTTAATCCCTTTATGAAATAAACGATTCAATTACTAATTCACTTAAATTTAGATTGCTGATAGCATTTGTGTTACAACCATGCGTATGTTAGTGCGCAATGAGCGGCGCCAAATTTATTGTGATAAAACGTTAACTCGTCTCAATCAACGAGCAAGACCCTACGGGAGATTTTTTAAAACTAGTTAGTCATATTGTACTCCGCAGTTAATAGAAAAATCTATTATCTACTGCTTTTAGGAATAGTTGCAAAATCACGAAACCACTGATGCAGGTTTTTAAACCAAATAATTTGTTCTAAAGCGTCAGTAAAAATATTCGTTTAAATCCATCTTAACAAACTAACTTTTTATTTAACAACGATTAAGAAATGGTCTAAGACGTTTAAGTTCCATCAGTTTTTTATTTAATAAAATACACATTTAGTGAGTAAAAATAATGCAAAATGTAATTTTAATATTCACTTTCCATTTATAAAGAAAAACTAATTGCACAAAACTCAAAATAAAAAAAAAAAAATTATTTATAAATATTGAATAATTATTGAGCACAATATGGCAGACTGAAATAAGCATATTGATAATAATAACAAAAAACGTTGTATAATTTCAGCATTGCTACTATGCAATAATAATTCTTCAGCAATTAAATCTAATGGAAAACAAACTTAATATTTGGAAAATTTATTGCTTTACGAGATACTTATAAATGTGTATTTATTTACATTATTTTTAATGTACTGTGAAGTTACACATTGTCTTTTTTCATGCTTCTTCAAACAATGAGATGCAAACAAAGCGGTCGCATGTGTACACAGAATTCCCATCGCTGTATACAACTTTCACATGGATGAGAGCGCGTTGCCCCCCAAACCTCGAAAAATAATCATTAACTGCGCAACTTATATCCATTACATATTAATTTTAGAAAAAAAAAAAGAAATTATACAATAACAAATAATAACATCGGATAAAGCCAGTAGAACATGAAAAAATAAATAAAATTATATACTTTGATTATGATTATATGTTATGAGATTTATTGGAATATGGTCAGTAAATAATTCAATAAAATTATATGACAATTTAATAATAATATGTGCCTAACAAACAATTCATAAGTGCTTGCTGTTTGATACATTGTGATTTTGATTAGTTAGTTAGTTAGTTTAGATTATTGGCATATCAGATTAAAAAGTAAAAAACAATTCTAATTGGATTGTCTAAGTAATAACGCATTTTACTCGGATGAACTTTCGGCCTGCTGAACAAGGTTAATAGAAAATATACATAAACTCTACTTTTATTTTTATTTATGGTGTTTCACATGATATATTCATAAGATTTATATTTATTATTGTTTATATTAATATATTTATTTTAATATTACAATCTTAAATATAGAAGAGCATTGATATCAACTACAATGTTAATTGGGTGAACCACTAAAAACTGCTAAATGTACAGAGATAATTGGAGCTGACGACAAAATCATAAATATATATATTATACACAGGGTGTTGGGTAAACATGCGGCAAAAATTCAAGAAGTTATTTCTTGCCTATTCTAAAAATATTTGGTCCTTTGATGATTTCTGAAAAAAACCCTTTGTTTCAAAGATACAGGGTGAACAAAATTTGCGACAACCATATTCGATATTCGTTGAAATCAATTTCATTTAAATACGTTTCGTCATTGATCGTCACTTTTGGATCTTTGGCGTGTCTTTAATAGTTAGTGAATTCCTCTACCATGAATCACTATACAAACGCCGAGATGACTGAAATGCATTTCATGTATGGACTTGCTGATGGCAATTCATTACAAGCTAGACGATTGTTCATTAAATGGTTTTCTAGCTGTAATATCCCCGACCCAAAAAGTCTTCAAAAATATTCATCAACGTCTTTGTAAAACAAGAACATTGGAATAAAATAGAAGACCAGGAAGATCAATGACAGTAAGAACTATACAACTGAAACAGAATGTTCTGAACATGTTAAAAAAAGATCCATGTAGTTCTACACGAAAAATTGTCAACATTTTTAAGGACATTATTTTGTATTCATACCACATTCAGCGTTTTAATTTTCCTTCACGTGTGGCGTATGTCAATGGCTTTTGCAAACATCAGTTCTAATTCCGCAATTTCTGACACATATTCTTTTCACCGATAAAACCAGCAGTTTGCCAAGAAATGCAATAAGGAAAGTTGTTATAAAAACTAAGTGCGGGCAGATGAAAATCCGCATCAGGTATGTGAAGACCGTTTTTAACATCAGTTCTTCTTGAATGTTTGGGTTTGTAAGCGACTGTCTACATCAGACCAGTATTTCCAGCAGGAAGACTTACCGGCGAGGTGTATTGCAACTTTTTGAAACACATGCTACCTCAGTTTCTGGATAATGTACTATTGGGAACAAGCATTGCAATGTCGTTTATGCACTATGGTGCACTACCACATTTCAGTTTGGTTGCTCGTGATTATTTAACAGCAACATACATACTGGATTGGTGGAGGTGGGCCAGACTCATGGCTTGCTCAATCCCCAGACTTAAACCGCCTGGATTATTGCTTATCGGGTTATTTAAAGTTATTATTCTATGCTACTCCAGTGAAAAATTTGTACAACTTGCAAAATCGGATAATTGCTGAGTGTAACTCAATTAGAAACAACCCTGATGTGTTTGAAAGAGTTTGGCACTCAATGACAAGAAAACTGAATGCTTGTATCCAGGCTGAAAAAAGTTACTTTGAACATTTATTGTAGATTCAGCAACTTTACATGTACTTTTTGATAATAAAATGTTGTAACTGTCGCAAATTTTGTTCTCCCTGTATCTTCAACACAAAAAGATTTTTCAAAAATCATGATAAGACAAAATATTCTTAAAATACTCCAAGGAATAACCTCTTGAATTTTTGCCCTGTAATATAATAAATAATAGTAAATAAATTGGAAATAGCAGAAATAATAAAACTAAAAAAAAAAAAAAACGAAACCAATTCAAATTCACAGAGGTGTTTGGCAGGCTCTGTCAAACGTTTAAAAAAAAGAAAACATCGGATATCTCATCAACAACTTGAGGTATTCACCTGTCCAGACTTGAACCTAGAACTAAACACAACACTGTCTAAATGCTCCAACTATTTAAGGTGTAAATTACCCTAAACAAATTGCTGGGTTCTACATCACACAAATATTTATCAAACACAATTAATAAACTATTAAATCAATGCAATTAAAAAAGATAGATCTTTAGTTTGTTGAAAGCTTTTTATAATTATCAAGTTTAAGTTACTAAAACTATGATAACAATATTAACCAAGTATTCTATATCTTATTAACCATGTCTGGTTATAGAGTGTTAATATCTAATATTTTAGCAAAATAACTTAAATAATAAAGTAGATTTACGTACAAAATTGGCACCTAAAAACAAAGCTACTCAAAATAATTAAAAAACACATACGTAGGTCTTAATATTTTTTGATATGCAAATCTAATAACGTTTAATTTACATTTTGTACCAATAAATTTGCAAAAACAAAACAAATTTTACAATCACTTTTAAGACAACAATAACAATTCAAAGAAACTACAAGATACAAAGTGATGCAAACAATACAAATTTTATTTTAAAAATGTAGTGTAGAATAATAAACAATGTTAATAATTCATCATAAACTGTTGTTGTTTGACACATTAAATTGAGGCACCTAAATGAGATAGAAGTAATCCATGTTGTTGTTTTTATCAAGAATAGCATCAGAATTTGTCAGGTTGCAAGTAAATCAATACATAAAAACCTTCGTCATAAAAGACGCTTTGAACAAGGTTGGACAGTTTTTAGTTGTATCTTCCTTGCGTCCTCGCACATCCGCACCCAAAGATCTTCAAATCAAAACAACTCATAACGTAGAGATATCCGACCAGACAGTTAGAAATAGAGTGAACGTGTCGCAAAGCAACTTAGACAGTGGAGACCAGTTCACTTCACAGATAAGTCACGATTTGGTTTAATTTATTATGATGGTTGAGTGCATGTATACCAACGTTCATATAAACGCCATTCTGCACAAACCATACCAAAAATAACAAAATATGGTAGAGAATTTGTGATGGCTTAAGAAGGAATTAGTCTTGATTAAAGAACATAGCTTGTGCCAGTTCTAGGATGATTAAATAAATCTTGTCTTGGAGGATCAAGATATATAAGCCGCTTATGGTATAAGCTTAAATTTTGTGTGTACGCAAAACAACTCAAGACCCCTTAGTGCAGCTATCATTATAAACTAAAGTCCTGATCAAAACCTCATTGAATATTTTTGAGATTTGTTAGTTAGCCTTGTTTGGAAGCGCCACTAAACAAAGAATATGAGAATATACCACAACAAGATATTCGTCGGCTCGTACAAAATATGCCTCAAAGATGTCAAGCAGTAATTTGTGCTAATGGAAAACACACACGTTATTAATGCACCAAATCTTCTTAACAACTTTACGTTATACAAGCAGGATACTTAGTTGCTTCACTTTGTTTCTTGTAGTTCCTTGAATTGTTATTGTTGTTGACGTATCTTAAAAGTGATATGTAAAATTTGTTTTGTTTTTGCAAATTTATTTAACGCTTACTTCAAAGATTCTCACATTGAGTTATTAGATTAGCATATTTAAAAAAAATAAAAAAAATAATAAGACCTAAATACGTGTTCTTCTAATTATTTTGAGCAGTATTAACGTTTTAAACAATACAATAGACAATCATCAGTGGTGCTTTGAACATATCATAATTAAATGTTTGATCTAACGTTTTGTAATCAGCATTTTTTTTCAGTTTTTGTTATAGTATTCACAAATTTCATGACTAATCAGACTAAAATAAAATATTTAGAAGTAGTTATAAAAATAAACCCACCTTAGGCGTGTACCTTAAAGGGGGAGAATAGTTGCGCTATTATAATGGTTCACAGAATCAAACTCAGCAAGAAAACGCCAGAATATAATTGAATAAAATGTTCACACATTGTAGAAGAAAGTCTAATCTGTGTCCTCAAATTTGTAGAAATTTGATGCAATAAGTCGTTTCTACGCAATTAATTTTTAAAAAGTGACGTCTTAATAAAATGTTTATTAATTTTTTACTCGTTACATATAACTTCAAATTTGTAACCAAAAACATGAAGGCATAGAATATTGTATGTAGTTCAACATATAATAAAAGTGAAGATAAAATATTATTGTTTGGATATTGAGTTGGCTGGCGTTTTGTCCCATAAGAACCAATTTTAATTTAAAAACAGCGCTCTACGTGTCAATATTTTTCTAAAGAAAAAAGTTCACCGATATACTCGTAGATGTGATTGAATTTAATATTTTTCTATATGGCAGCTTAATAAGACGGGGCGACTAAACCGGCAATTCTCTAGCGTTAGGCAATCATAGCCTAGATTGGGCTACAGGTTTTGAAGGCTTTTGCATAAATAGAGTCTCCTCTTATTAAGGTTTTAACTCAGGAAATGTTGGTGTGTGCATTGGAAAACTACATTAATTTGCTTAGGTTAGTATTAGTCTTGAGTGGTTTCAACCAAGCTGCAACTTGTATTAGCTTTAGTCTTTATAAGACCTTTTCTTCAGAGTATTCTTTTTAACAATATATTTTGCGCGCATTCTTTGTATGTATTGAAATAGTTTTGGTTCACGGTATGAATCCAGCATGCTTTTGAGTGACATAGAAACGGACCTCAATGGCGCAGAAATTAAAAAGCTAACTTTGGTCTAATGGTCCTGAGTTTAAATCTCAGTTAAGATATGGATGTTAGTTTTTGTTTTAATTACAAAAAAAAATTTACAACTTGGCTATCCTAGTCGTTGTTTTTGTCTTCAAGCAACTCAAATTGAATCTTAAGCTTTTTACACATGTCGACGTGGTATTTTAATCTTCACAAAGTTCTTTTTAAATAAAGTTATAGGTGCCCTTCTGTTTTAATTTTACAATATAAACTGAAATCATTTGACTTCAATTTTACATCTTCTCTTAGTTGGGTATTCTTAAAAATCACAAAATCGTATTTTTTGGACTTGCAGACTTATAGAACACTTTGTTAATATTGATTTCTTTGATGTTTGACCAGTTGTATTATCTTTATTCATACTACTAGTTGAAAAAGATAATACATTTATGCTACAAAAAAAATTAAAAATTAGGGTTTATTGTTCCTTTTCAACAAAACAATAGCACTTAGTCTAATCGTCGCATTCACTTACGTTATTTACCCATTGGTCATTAGTAATCCAGTAATAATCTCAAAGTATTTGACGCCCTAGTCCAAGCATTAATTCTCAAGATACGTTGTTCCACTATCTTACATTATGTTGGCTAGATTGCCAAATAATTATATCAGAGCTTGTAACTTACTTATAATTTTTTGGAAGACTGTTGCCTTAACAAGATAAAGTCAAACAAATATAATTGCATATGCTTGTAATTATTGCTTATTAAAACTAGTGAACTTAGATAAAATTCATCTTTGCTGAGTCGTCTTTTTAGGGTTCCTATCCGTTCCTAATGTTAACAACCATGTTTGTTATTATCACTTTGTTGACTGCAACTTTGAATAATTGTGTGGTGGTTATTGAGAACCATGTTTTTGAGCCAGGATATTCGTCGTCTTCCTACGCTTCTTATTCCTAGCACTTTTTATTGGAGTATATTTTAAAGTAGCTGGTATTTGTTCTCGTTCGTCATAATATGTCCAAGGTATTTAAGTTTCCTTTTCTTTGTTCAGTCTTTGAAGGATATTTTAATTTGTTACGTGCTCTGTCCACAATACCCTCAATATTCTACAATACAACTACATCTCAAATGTCTCTAACTTTTTGCTTGTTGCTTTAGTGAGTGTCCATGACTTTACGCCATATAACAGGACTGGGAATATATAGCAGCGCAGGAGTCTTATCTTTGTGTTTAATGTAAGATTATGTTGCTCATTTCGTTGAATACGGTTCTGGTCTTTTTGATGCGTATTTTTATCTCTTGCAAGTGATGCCATTGGTCGTTAATGTTAGTTCCTAGGTATGTGTGTTTACTTACTTGCTCAATAGGTTGTTGATTGCTATAGATATAGCGGTTTGGTATATTGGTTTTGTTTATAATCTTGAACTTGGTTTTGCTCAAATTAATATCGAGTCCGGACTTTTAGCTGTTTGTTGTTATTCTGTCTATAAGTTTTTGTAGTGTAGATTACCGTATCGTCCGCATACCGTATGTTGTTTAGTTTTTCCCCATTTACTAGGATTTTTGTTTCGATGTCTTCTAAGGCTTCTTTGAAGATTTATTCCGTGTATAGAATAAAAATAATGGATAATACACATCCTTGTCTCACGCCTTGTAAGATCCTAATCTCTGTATTTTCGCTCTCTAATCTCACAGAGGCGGTCTGGTTCCAGTAAAGCTTCTTAATGATTATAAGGTTTTTGTCATCTAGTCCAGAGCCTTTTAAGATGTCTAACATTTAATGCTTTTTGGTAGTCAATAAAGCAAGCGTTAATGTCGACATTTATGTTTCTGCACCTTTGGAAGAGCACTTGCACGCTGAATAGAACGTTGCGTGTGCCAAGTGCGTTTCTAAATCCAAATTAAGTTGTTGATATTGGACCCTCGCACAGTTTGTATATTCTCCCGTGGATAATTTTTAGTAATATTTTTAAAAGGTAGTCCATTGGGCTAATTATTCTGTATTTGTCACATGTTTTTGTTTTGGTAATGTTATGAATTCAGCCGTAAACCAGTGTGGGAGTATTTTGCCGGAATCATATATTCGGTTGAATATTGAGGTCAGCCATTTTATGTTGTCTTTGTTAAAGAGTTTAAAAAATTCTGCTTCTGTATTGTCTGGGCCTGGTGTTTTCCCATCTTATGTTTTTTTTTTTAATCACGACACGTACTTCTTTTTCTAGGATACTTAGTCCTGTTATGCAGTTTGTTTTAGGAGGAAGTTCTAGGTGGGTGTCGTGTCTTTGCTGAGTAGATGTAAGAAATGTTTGGCTTTCTTCTCATTTTATTTAGCAGAATACACAATTTGACAAAAAAATTTAAACTTTAGTTGCTATCTGTAGAATATTTTGTTGTAATATGTCTTGTGTTTTCTTTCCACAATTTCTATATGTCTTTTGGATAATCTTTTTTTCTGTTAAGTCTTTAATAATACCTACAACTCAAAGCCTTTATATAACTTATACAGAATTCAGTTTATCAGTAAGTGGACTTTACGTTTACGTTTCCCTCAAAACTTTTTTGATTAGTTTTGTCGTCAATTTTTGTTTTGTTTTTCGGAATTTTTATTAGACTATTGTTATCTACGCCTATTAGTAACACCATGGTTGCTACTCAAAGAGTCTATATGTTGCGTTCTCGTGCCAGAACTATGTTTGGTTTTGTTTTTTTATTTTTTAAACAACATAACCCATTTTACTATTAATAAAGCTAAACCTCTCTTGTCCATGGCTTCCGTAAATGCAGAACGTTCACTTGTAGATATGACCCAGCCATCTCAAACTTCTTTAATGTTTCTACCACTAGATTCAATAAGAAAGTAGAAACTAAATTTCCCCTTAACTTCTCTTATTTTTCAGATAGAATCAATTATCTTTGCTGCATCTCTGCATTGAAATAGCTGCGTACTCATTTCAAAATTGGTTTATTAGTTAGAAGGTCTTTTAATTACTCAAACACCTTGCGTTTATCTTCTTCAAATTTAAAAACTGCAATTTTTTTCAAAAAATCACTTGACGGTTTTTGCGTACGTCAAATAATCAAGAATATATTTGCAATAATACCCAATAAATTCTAGATTTTTGTGTCATAAAAATACTTCGACGTTTTTTTTAACCGTTCTTCTCACTTGAACTCCCAAAGCCATTCAATATCAAACTCAACTCACAAAGTCGATTGTTTGGTGCGTTCGTTCAGTCACAACTATCATCTGATTCTCAATATCTATATGTACATCCGTTTTGACGTTCTTTAAGCTAATCATATTATTTGACGTATCATTCAAATTTTTGTTTTTCCACTCAACTTCTGTGCAAAGTTTGTTACAATTTGTTCCCCTCTTTTTTAAAAAGAAATCTACCAATTTATGGTCTTTATCACCACACCTACAGCAACGTAAAGCTTTGCTTATACTTGAGGTTAAGTTGTTTGCTTTATTTTTGTTCTGTCAGCTTTGGCATATTATTCTCCAATTTACTTTCTTTAATTGTATTGTACAATGCAAATTTCTGTTTGTCATACGGCTTCACACCATACAAGACAATTTTGTTGCTGTAGTTGTTTGAAGTTTAATCTTTTGTAGATTAGAAAACTACTTATTTTTCTATGTTACATCAACTAGCAATTTCTATCATTGTAATAAATTATTTCTTCTTTAAACTTTTTCTTCGTTATCAGCATTTATTTTGGTACAAGAGCTAATATTTTAGAGTTATGATTGTGTTACTACCTCACAGTTGCATATGAATATGTATCTGTAAATTAATTACATAATTTATACTACCAAACCCGTTAATTGAAAGATTTGAGACGCAGTAGATACTGACGTTCACCCACTCTCAAATTAAATGTAATAATGGTTCCCTAGACAATATCATGTATAGGATTTTGTCCAACTTGTAAAACTTGTTTCGGATTTAATCAATAATTTTGCCAAACAATTTTTTGCAAATATTAGCTACTGCAACTTGTTCTAAACTCAACATTGTTATAGGGTAACCGTTTTCTCTATTAAACTTCTTACAAAATCTTTTACGTCTCTAAATGAGAATTTAAAAAATTCTTTGTTTTCTCACTAGATTTTTTAAACGCTGCATCAGTATTACATTGTTGTGTTTTGTCTTTCATTGCATTGTGTTCATCGTCACTAATGTGACATCATATCTTATATGTCTAACGTTATGCAAGCCGTATCGGACAGTCGTACTCTTTTAAACTTTCTACAAAGCTCTAAAAACTTATTTTATTTAATTTATCTCAATTTATTTGCAACTGTTTATGAACTGTAAAGTTTTTGCCTTACTCACACTAAGGTACTTCTGCACCTCAAGAATATATCAATCTTCTTAAATTATAACGTTGTCTCGCATCAATACCGTTTGAGCTCTCAATTTGTGAAATAATTATTGTAACACAGCGAAAACGTGTTGTAAGTTTTTTTGGTGTTTTTTGCCTATACTAAATGACACTTTTGTGTTAATATTTAATAATGAAATCAAAATTATAACTATTTTTTCTCCATTTAGTTTATTGCAGAGTTTCATTGTGTGCATGTTCATACTGTAAGTTAGTAAGTTGAAATTCGAAAATTATTGAACTTATTTTTATCAAACAGTGCTAACCGTAATGATATTTGTATTCAATTTAAATTTAAAATATATTAGATTGATCTATGTTAACATATAATTTAAAGAATAAAACGAAATCCCGAATAATATATCTCAACATTTTTCCCCTTCGGAATCCCTTAAGGAAATAAAACAAATCCTGGAGCTTTCTTGTATCAGCAGCATTATTCGAGTCTGTCTTAAATTTAAACGTTGTAAACGCTCCCCTCCTCCTCTGCGATCAGCAGCAACCCCGCCATCCATTAACTGATTAAAATAAAACGTTTTACTTTGATTAATGTTTGCAAAGAGCCGATACCCATAATATACACAACCCCACCCGCACAATGTTTATTCCGAAACTACGCGTGATCTACTAATTAAAATTTTGATTTATTATTATTTTCTAATTGAGATTGATGCGGTCCGATTTTCTTATGTGTATCTATATAAAATGAGACCTTTTGTCGGGGATGAAAGGACTATTTTATATTATATAAAGACACTTTGTGCGCTGACATTGATGAGTTTGCAGAGCGGCGGATTGGTTCGTTGCTAAGGGTGACTCCGTTTTATATTTTGCCCCGATTTATATTTTATGTGCGTTTTCGTTTTACGAGACGGATGTTCAAATATTTGTGTATTCAAAATTTACACATGTCATGTCAATTATGTAAATTTAAATATAATACTTTCATCATCATTTTTTTATAGTATACACAAGCGGTTTAATTTTCCATGCGATTTGATTTGTGGTGCACATTTTTAAATTAGTTTCTAATCTGATCAGTTAAATTGAATTGCATTGCAGTGTTAGCTGATACAATCAAATTATCGGTCGTCATTTTAACGTTTTGCACTCATAAAACAAACAGTTCGACCTGCATTTCATTTAGAAAGTCCGGCTTATTATTATTATTGTGTTCCAGATCTTGGCTTAGCCTTGACTTTCATAACATACAAAAAATATTATACGTTGCGGAAGCGACTGATTATTTTATTATATTCATGAGTCGTGATGCGTGTATGAGTAATAATCAAACTTACCATATTAAATAGCAGAAAATAGGATGCTTACCTAAAAAAGAAAAAAAGTATAAGTAACAGCTTAAATAAATAATTAAATAAATGTTATATTTAATACTATGTTATTATTAAATTATGTATATACATAATAATATTCACATTCTATATTTGGGCAATTCCATTTCAAACGGAGCAGAGCTGGGAGGGGGGGGGTGCATTGAGAAACATATTAGTAGTCCTTTGATCGGTATATGAAGGTATAAAACCCATAAAAAAAGTTCTACGATTTTTTAAAGTTTTTTTGTCGTTTTTTAACTTAAACGCATTTTTTGTTTAAAAACCGCAATTTTAACTCAAAAAAATAAATTTACTAATGAAATCAATCAGAAATTTTCCGTAGAATCCAAATCTGGCGCCATTTCAAGTCTATACTGGGTAAAAAGGAGCATTTTTTAATATTTTTTTAACCGCTAAAGTTGACGTGTTTTGATGTAAATTAATTAGATAATATAAATTTGTTTTGTGTATTTGGGTTTTAAAGGTCTACAACTCAAAAAAACTGCAAAAATAAGCCTATTTTTCAACATAAACTTTTACAAATGCACATTTAACAGTTTTCTGAGAAACTATACCCCAAATATTATTAAAAAATTTAGTTTTGCAAACAATTCTACATAGAAAATAGTCAGTGTCGTGCTTATCTGGCAAAGAAAAACCCATCAAGAAAAAAAAAATTGTTCAAAATTTTTTTTAAGTTTATTTCAGAAGTTTAACAAAAACATTTTTTGTTGCTTGAACCAATTTTCGGCGATTTTACTCTTTGTTTGATAGTTTATGCACCTGCGGCACAAATTTAGACTCGATCTATCGGCGCAAAAATTTAAAAATATTATTATTTTTGGCATTCAAACATAAATCTGCCTGTCGCTTAAAAAAATTTGTTAAAAAAAAGTTTTAAACCACACACTAGTGTGATTATAATATTTTTTGTAAATAAAAAAAAAATATTTATTTTTAACAAAATTTTTAAGCAAAAATTTGCTTAAAAATTTTGTAAACATTTTTTCTAGATGGACTTTTCTATAGACAATGAGTACAACACTGACAATTTTCCATGTAAAATTGTCCCCACAATCAAATTTTTAATAATATTTGGTGTATTGTTCGTCTGAACACGGCTAAAGGTGCATTTGTAAGAGTTTATGTTGAAGAATAGGCCTACTTTGCAGATTTTTTGAGTTTTAGACGCTTAAAACCCAAACACACAGAACAAATTTATATTTTCCAATTAATTTACATCAAAATACGTCAACTTTGGCGGTTAAAAAAAATTTAAAAAATGCTCCTTTTTGCACAGCCTACTAAGAACAAAAACATGGTTTTATGGCTTTTGCGGCTTATAGACAGGGTATAGACTTGAAATGGCGCCAGATTTGGATTCTACGAAAAATTTCTGGTTGATTTCATTAGTAAATTTATTTCTTTTGAGTTAAAATTGCGGTTTTTAAACAAAAAATGCGATTAAGTTAAAAAACGACAAAAAAAACTAAAAAAATCGTAGAATTTTTTTTTATGGGGTTTATACTCTTATATATCGATCAAAGGACTACTAATAAGTTATAGAAAGTAAAAAAAAATACATAAGCAAGTTTCTCAACGCACCCCCGCACCCCTCTAGCCCTGGTCCGTTTGAAATGGAATTGCCCATTTACAAAAGTAAAAATTATAAAGTAATTCATACCGGCAGAATTACTTAATAATAATTTTGTTGATGTTTTTTTTTTAATTTATATTAAGTAATAATAACTGAATTCTATATAATAATAAACTAAAACTATAAAAAGAAATATTTATGCAATTTTAATGCTTCTGGCAAACTACACCATAACAAAACTGCTAAATATAATGAAATATTTTTTTTGTTAGATTATTAAAAAAGTTCCTGCCTCACAGAAATAAATAAATATACCACAAAGGCTTTATTCTTCTTCAGCCTGTATGTGTCCACTCCTTAACGTATGGCCTTTCCAATTTCCTCCATCTGTCTCTATGTTGGCTGTTGGAATCCAATTTAACCCTGCGTTGTTTTGAATATCATTTCTCCAATTTCTTTTTGGTCTTTCAACGCTTCTTTTATTGTTTCTCGGTCAACATGTTGGTTCACTTTGATTGATCTTGCCTTGCCACGTGGCCGGCCCATTTCCATTTCAGTTGTGATATTTGCGTTATCACATCCGTTATCAAAACTTTTTTTCGGATTTCTTCGTTTCTGATTTTATCCCTAATGCTAATCCCCAAAATGGCCTTCTCCATTGCTCGTTGTGTAGTTTGGAGACCGTACTTCTTGTTATTGCTATAGTCTTGGTTTCTTAGGTGAGAACTGGTAGTACGCACAATTTGTATACTCTTCTATTTATTCAAATTTATATAGATTTTTGGTGCCTTGAGTATGAAGCCTAATTTTACAAAGACAGCCCAACAGAGTCCCATTCTTCTAAATAGTTTACAAGACTGGTTCTCTTTACCTAGTTCTATTTTGTGTCCAAAATAGACATAGTCGGTTACGTTTTTAAGTACCTAATTTCCAATGGTTATGTGATAGTTTTCAAAAATCATTAATTTGGTAATATTCAAGTTTATTTTCAATCGGATGTTTTTTTATGCCTGATGCATTGTATACAGATCATTTAAATTTGTGCTGATAAAGACAATATCGTTTGCAAATCTTAGGTGGTTAAGGTGTATTCTATCAATTGGAATTCCTATATGATCCCAGTCAAGTTCTTTAAAGTATTTTCCCTTTGCCGTACTCCTCTTTTGATCGGTATCTTGTCTGTTTTTTTTTTTTACTTTTGTCTATTTGAATTTGTATTGACGCATTTTCGTATATGTTCTTTATAAGGTTTGAATATCTTGAGTCAATTTTAGCTTTGTCAAAGCTTCTCAGAACTGGCCAAGTTTCAACGGAGTCAAATCCCTTTTAGTAGTCCACATAAGCAATGTAAATGAGTATATTGTACTCGTTGCTTTTTTTGGTAAGAAGAGTGCCAATAGGTAGTCAGTGGTGCTGTATCCCTTTCAAAATCCAGCTTGTTCAACTGGTTGATGGAAGTCCAGTATTTGTCTCAGTTTATTGGTGACAATTTTAGTTAAGAGTTTGTACAGACACAATAATAAGCTTATTGAGTGGTAGTTTTCTATGTTGTTTCTGTCTCCTTTTTTATGTAAAATGATAGCTTCTGTGTTTTGCCCTCTGCTTGGGATCAACTCTACTCTTATACATTTATTTAATAGGATTTGGACACTTTCTTGTAGACGTTCTCCTATTTTAAGTATTTTAGTCGTTATGCGGTCTTTGTCTGAACTTTTCTTGTTCTTCAATAAGTTTAGAACTGCCTTTAAATTCTTTTCAATCAATTTCTGAAATTTCTTCTGAATCATTATTTTAGATTTTAGGTCTGTGGTATTGACTGTTCTAGAAAGTGGAACTGTAAAAAAAATCGTAAAATTCCTAAATCACTTGCTTGATTTTTTTCTTCCTAATTTCTGGTCAGTGTGTTTTGTTTATTTTTTAGTGCAGCTACTTTTGTTTTTTCCTGAGCCAATTTGGATTTCATGATGTTTATGTTTTTGTTGGCCTGGATAGTATCTATTATAAGTCTTGTGTTGTATTCTCTTAGATCCTTTCGCATATTTTTGCTTGTCTTTGTTTAGTATTTTGCAGTTATTATCTAGGTCTCTAGCCATGTTTCTTCTTTGCTTTAATAGTTCTTTACTTTGTGAGCTCAGTTTACCCGTGTTTCCTTTTTGAGTTGTACATATCAACTTTGTTGATGTTTGTATACTTTTGGTAATGTTTTCGGAAAGTTTTTTATTCCCATTTGTGTTAGTTTGCTTGTTTCTCCCAGTTTTTGATGTGTGCCTTGGAATTTGCTTTAGTTTTTACACAGCGTATCTGTAGTTAGTTATCGCAGATCTTGTGTTTACCATTATAAACACACAAGGGCTTATAAATTAAAAAATCTGAATAAGATTATCTCTACTGCTGTATGAAGAGATGTATAAAAATACAATATGGCAGAAATAAACTTTGAGGTAGAACAAGAACTTAAAACCATTACCGTTAAGTCAATGCTTATTAGAAAAAGGCGCAAGGCTAATACATATGTGCGTACTTGTGCATGCCGCTGATATGGATGTATCTGTCCTTCTCGCACACTAGTTATTGACTATCTGCCATCTCCAAATCTTGGGAAGAATTTCCAAAACTTAAATATTGCAAACAATCAATAGCTAGAAGTGTGGATACGCCAAAAATCTAAAAAAAAGCTAGAAGTGTGATGAGGACACTTGTCTATTAATGTATCTGCATCTATATTCAACGGTAAAACGTAAATAATTTAGTAATAGAAAAAAACATCTAAAAACAAAAAAAAAAGATAAAATCTTAATAATAATTGGTGGAAACATTTTATACAGAGTTTTATAAAAACAAAGCCCAAACCTAAAACCCACTAAAAAACATACTTCACATCTAAAACAGAACTCTCCAAAGATATACTAAAAATATCAGAATAGAAAATAACAGTTTCGATCAATAACACAAAAAACAACAAAACTTAAACAACAACAAAATTTCTATTGAATAATTCAAAGAAAGAAAAGCACTACTAATCAAAATAATAGGCAAACTTTTAAATGTGTGCCTCCATAAAGGAATAACACCTACCCAAATAAGATAATGCAGTTAATATTATTATTATGCACAAAAAGGATAAAATTACAAACCTAAGTAACTATAGTCTTACAAACAATAACAAAGTGTCTAACATATAAACTGAATTTCGATCAACTATGTGAGCAATCTGGAATGAGGTCAGAGTTTGGATCAAATGACCATCTACAAAATTTAAAAATTCCCATGAAAAACCCAACGAGTATAATGAGCCACTAATGCTAATATATTTTGACTTTAAAAATTTGACTTCTTTAACTAACACTAAGTTTTAAGTTGTAAAAACTTCCTGAACAATGCGCATATCAAACAAGTTGCGGAATATAAATATCTAGGCTTTAAGGTTAAAATTCTTCTTCTTATTGTGCCGTCTCCTATTGAAAATTGGCAATCTTGAAACGATACAGCTCTATATAGTTGGATGTTTGTCTGTGCCACTCACGTAAGTTCATCAGGCGCAATGTGTCCCAGGTGCTCAAGCTTTTGTTTTTTTAATTGTAAGGATCAGTTCCTTTTTTTTAAATTGTATAAACTCTCAAGGTTAAGTTGAGATTTCTATTCATAAAAAGTTTTTTCATTTTGACAAAAGTGGCTTTAGCTATTTCTATGCGCCTGTTAACGTCTGACGTTTAATTACTGTTATCTTTGATTTGTGACCGTAAGTCCCTAAGTATTGATAGCTTCTTACTGTTTCAATTATAGTTTATTAGTATGCAATATGCGTAGTATTATTGTCATTGGATTTTGTGACAACCCTAATATTAGTTTTTTTCAAGTTTATTTTAAGCCCCTAAGATTGCCTAACTATGTTTAAGTCAGTAGCATTTTTTTGAGATCGTAGATGGTTGTTGCTATTATCGCAGTATCATAATTTGGCCGTTCCTAATTAAACCATCAAAGTTTTTATTAATGGTTTTTTTGAATAAGTATTCGGAATACATATTACATACAACCGGCAATGGTATGCATCTTTAACAAACTCTCCGCCGGATGTCTAGTTCGTCAGAGTCATGTCCCTCAACATTTATTAAAGCTTTCTGATTTCATAGTACAATTTTTGTTATTATTTGAATGTCATTACAGTCGAGGCTTTCTTAACTTTATCAAAGGCTATAATGGCAATGAATAAGTCTACGTTCAAGACATTGTTGTATTAAAACATTCATTCTAAATTTCTTGTGCCTAAGTTACTACAAAATCCAAATTGTGTCTTGCTAATGTCAACTTCTAACTTCTTGCATATACTTCTATAAATAATCTTTAAAAAAACCTTCAAAGTGTGCTTATTTGGTAGTAGAATCAATATTGATTTGAGCCATTTTTGTAGTATTGCAAATGGTATTATAAAGATTAACCATGATTCAATCAAACATGTAAACTTTTCAGTAAAATCCACTTGGTTGCTTTTAGAAACCTGCTAAATATTTTTAAATCAGTTATACCAGTGTGCCTCAAATGTAAGGTTTACAATTAGTGTGTCCTACCAGTGCATGCTGACTTTGATACTGACTCAAAAACAGCATTAGAAATAAAGTACTAAACTTAATCATAAAACAAAGAACTAGTCTAACAGATGTTATAAACAAGGTAACACGTTTAAAATATAATTTAGGTATCGTCTTGCAAAAACAAAAGAAGGTAGATCAAATGTATTTTTTATGGAGACCGAGAACGGATACTTATAGGACCAACGAAAAGTTGTCCAACAGTGGTTGCTAAAAGCTGCTTGATAATGATCATCACATCAACTACATTATCTAGAAAATTAATAATACACAACAAATTTTTTTTTTATTTTTGTTAACTTTTTTGGGTTTTTCTCCAATTTAATGCCTTTATTTCAGTTAAAAAAGCAACACACCAGTAGGACCTTAGAATTCTTGCAGTTAACTGGCTGCAGCCATGTATTGTTAAGCATTGCACACATATACGCGTCTAGAGCAATCACGTAAAAAACGACGGCAATAGCAATCCTTACGTACTTTGTAAAAACAAATTTGAGCTAATCAGGCAACATCTAATTGATCTTGACGCTGCGTGTCCACGGTCTACACTCTAGAAGCAAATATGTAAGCATTGCTTTAAAATACGTATATTCATATAAATTTGAATTAATTGATGTCTCAAAAAATAATCCTCCACAAATTAACAATCAATTAATTAAATTGTCCGGTGTTGATGCTAATTGCATAATAAATACTAAAAACCGTGGTGTGAGTATATAAGTATAGCAATGCGCATGATTCTATCTTTCTCTAAACCGTGACGTCAACTGGGTGATTAGCAGTGTTGCCAATATGCAAAAAATTATCCAAAAAACGGTATTTTTGATCAAAATTGTGTATGATTTGTGCACCCATACACAGAAAAAGATGGCATAATAAAGTTTTTGATAATTATAAATTGTTTGGTCTTTAATTTTAAAGCAAAACATATATTTAATAATTTACTAACAACGCCAATACACTGATCTAAAAGCAATTTTAATAATAAGTGTGTGAATTGCGCGTTACCATAGTATCTATCACCCACCTGACGTCATGCGCAAACTGGATCAAAATGCGTTCTCGAGACGGACACACCACTATACTCACACCACGCTAAAAACTAAGATCAATGTAAAACTTTAAAGAAATTAACTGTAAAGAAACAAAAAAACCTCAACATAACAAATAAAAACAGTAAACCGCCTTACATAAAACTAAACCTTAACAAAACTATCTTTTCCACTTTTTTAGTCACCAAAATTTAATAACTTTAAACTCCATCAATATATTGAATCATTCTACTAAAATCCCCCCATTTAATTGCAACCGCATTTTTTGCAAAAACACCCTTCGGCAAAACTGACAAAGAACAATAATAAGCTTAGACAATCAACACACTTAGTCTACAATTGCAATGCAATGTCTGGAATCTACCAGACCTACAACCAAAAAAAATTTTTACAAAAACAACCAAATTGGAGCCACTTGATATTGCACCCAGAAAACTCTTCAATCGGGTTTCTCTCAAAAATAAATGCAAACAATACTCTACTCATTATATTCTTGTACCAAAACTTTTCAACCCTTGTGCCAAGGATGTGCAGTAACAAATGGTACCCAACGTAAAACATTAAAAAAACAACGTAATAGTACTGTCGTAACCTCAACAAATAATATCCCTAAAATAAAAAATTTAAAAAAATAGCAAATCATAAGAGGACTAGACAAACAACTCCTGAATTAACTCTGCAGAATCTTCACTACCACGAAACTTAGAAGAATTCATAAAATAAAATTTAAAAAAAATACTGATTTTGAAACTCCGACAAACACAATCATGTCAGAACATAAAACAAGTTCTGGAAAGCAAATTATAACGACAACTTACCCAAATAACTCAAAACGGACTCGTTGCAAAAAAAATTGTTACTTAAGTATAAAAAAATCTTAATTCTGTAGCAGATGATCAAACTGCTTAAAAAAAACAGTCCATGACTCTCTTCAAATAAATAAACAAAAAACACGGAAAAAAGTTGTTAACAATGAAAGAATACGGTCACTTTAAAAAACTAGACGCTTAATGATAACCCCGTAACACATGTCACCAAAAACATTAAATGAGCTCCAACAACTGTGCGATACGGTTTGCATAACGTTAGGCATAAGATATGATGTCACATTAGTGACAATGAACACAATGCAACAAAAGACAAAACACAACAATGTAATACTGATGTAACGTTTAAAAAATCTAGTGAGAAAACAAAAAAAAAATTAAATTCTCAGTAAAAGACGTATAAAAATTTGTAAGAAGTTTAATAGAGAAAACGGTTACTCTATAACAATGTTGATTTTAGAACGAGTTGCAGATGCTAATATCTGCAAAAAATTGTTTGTCAAAATTACTGATTAAATCTGAAATAAGTATTACAAGTTGGACAAAATCCTATACATGATTATTATCCAGGGAACCATTATTACATTTAATTTGAGAGTGGGTGAACTAGATACTAGGCTTCGTCAGTATCTACAGCGTCTCCAATTTTTTAATTAACGGGTTCGGTAGTATAAAATATGTAATTAATTTACAGTTACATATTCATAAGCAAATGTAAGGTAGTAACACAATCATAACTCTAAAATATTAGCTCTTGTACCAAAATAAATGCTGATAACGAAGAAGAAAAAAATTTAAAGAAAAAATAATTTATTACAATGAGAGAAATTGCTAGTTGATGTAACATAGAGAAATAAGTGGTTATCCAATCTACAATAGAATAAACTTCAAACAACTACAGCAACAAAATTGTCTTGTATGGTGTGAAGTCGTATGACAAACAGAAAATTGCATTGTACAATACAAATAAAGAAAGTAAATTGGAGAATAATATGCCAAAGCTGACAGAACAAAAATAAAGCACACATGTCCACCTCAAGAATAATCAAAGCTTTACGTTGTTATAGGTGCGGTGATAAAGACCATAAATTAGTAGATTTCTTTTTAAAAAAGAAAAAAACTAATTGTAACAAATTTTGCCACAGAAGTTTTGAGTGCAAAAACAAAAATCTGACTGATATTAACTACATAGTACTACGTTTAAATAATATAATTAGCTTAAAGAACGTCAAAACGGATGTACATATAGATATTGAGAGTCAGGTGATAGTTGTGACTGAACGAACACACCAAACAATTGACTTGTCAACACTTTGTGAGTTGAGTTTGATAATGAATATTGAGTTCAAGTCAGAAGAACGTTTAAAAAAAACGTTGAAGTATTTTTATGACACAAAAATCTAGAACTCATTGGGTACTTTTGCAAATACATTCTTGATTATTTGACGTACGCAAAAACCGCCAAGTGATTTTTTGAAGAAAAGTGCAGTTTTTTAATTTGAAGAAGATAAACGCAAGGTGTTTGAGCAATTAAAAGACCTGTTAACTAATAAACCAATTTTGAAATGAATACGGAGCTATTTCAATACAGAGATGCAACAAAAATAATTGATTCTATCTGGAAGATAAGGGAAGTTAAGGGGAAACTTAGTTTCTACTTTTTTATTAAATCAATGGTAGAAACATTAAAGAAGTTTGAGGTGGCTAGGTCATATCTACAAGTGACAGAATGTTCTGTATTTACAAAAGCCATGGACAAGAGAGGTTTAGCTTTAATATAGTAAGATGGGTAATGTTTAAAAAATAAAATTACAAAACCAAACATAGTTTTGGCACGAGAATGCAACATATAGACTCTTTGAGTAGCAACCATGGTGTTACTAATAGGCGTAGATAACAGTAGTCTAATAAAAAATTTGAAAAACAAAACAAAAATGACGACAAAACTAATCAAAGAAGTTTTGAGGAAAACGCCATGTAAAGTCTTACTTACTTACTGATAAACTAAAATTGAGTTGTAGGTATTATTAAAGACTTTACAGATAAAGATTATCCAAATGACATATAGAAATTGTCATTTAAGTGGAAAGAAGACACAGAACATATTACAACAAAATATTATATTCTACAGATGGCAACTAAAATTTATTTTTTTTTTGTCAAATTGTGTATTATGCTAAATAAAATGAGAAGAAAGCCAAACATGTTTTACATCTACTCAGCAAAGACACAGCAACCGCCCAAAACCTCCTTTTGAAACAAACTGCATAACAGGACTAAGTATCCCAGAAGAAGAAGTACGTGCCGCGATAGAAACAACAAAAGATGGGAAAACACCAAGGCCAGACAAAACGGAAACAGAATTTTTTAAACTTTTTGACAAACACAACATAAAATGGCTAACCTCAATATTCAACCAAATATATGACTCCGGCAAAATACCCCCACACTGATTCACGGCTGAATTCATAACATTACCAAAAAAGAACAGTACAAAATCATGTGACAAATAGAGAACCTTTTTTTTACTAGTATTTTTAAAAATTATCCACGGGAGAATATACAAACTATGCGAGGAGCCAGTATTAACAACCTAATTTGGATTTAGAAACGCACTTGGCACACGCAAAGCCCTATTCAGCGTGCAAGTGCTCTTCCAAAAGTGCAGAGACATAAATGTCGACATTTACGCGTGCTTTATTGACTACCAAAAAGCATTTGATAGAATCAAACACCATAAAATGTTAGACATCCAAATAGACGCTGGACTAGATGACAAAAACCTTATAATCATTAGGAAGCTTTACTGGAACCAGACCGCCTCTGTGAGATTAGAGAGTGAAAATACAGAGATTAGGATCTTACAAGGCGTGAAGCAAGGATGTGTATTATCCCCATTACTTTTTATTCTATACACGAAACAAATCTTCAAAGAAGCCCTAGAAGACATCGAAACAGAAATCCTAGTAAAAGAAAAAGAACTAAACAACATCTGGTATGCGAACGATACGGTAATCTACACTACCAAAACTTATAGACAGAATAACAACAAGCAACTAAATGTCCGGACTTGTTATCAATACGAGCAAAACTAAGTTCAAGATTATTAGCAAAACCAATATAGCAAACCGCTATATCTATAGCAATCAACAACCTATTGAGCAAGTGAGTAAATACACATACCTAGAAAGTAACATCAACGACCAATGGGATCACTCGCAGAAGATAAAAATACCCATCGAAAAGGCCAGAATTTATTCAACAGAATAAGCAACATATTTAAAAACCATAATCTTACATTAAACACAAAGATAAGACTCCTGCGTTGCTATATATTCTCAGTCCAGTTATATGGCGTAGAGTCATAGACACTCACCAAAACAACAAGCAAAAAGTTAGAGGCATTTGAAATGTAGTTGTATTGTAGAATATTGAGGGTATTGTGGACAGAGCACGTAACAAATAAAAATATCCTACAAAAGTTGAACAAAAAAAAGAAAATGTTAATCACCATCAAAACACGCAAACTTGAATACCTTGGACATATCATGAGGAACGAGAACAGATACCAACTACTTCAAAATATACTCTATGAAAAAGTGCTAGAAAAAAAAGCGTAGAAAGACGACGAATATCCTGGCTCAAAAACATAATTCTCATTAACCACCACACAATTGAGAGCCGCAGTCAACAAAGTGATAATAACAAACATGGTCGTCAACATTCGGAACGGATAGGAACTGTAAAAAGACGACTCAGCAAAGATAAAATTTATCTAAGATCACTGGTTTTAATAAGCAATAATTTCAAGCATATGCAATTATATTTGTTAAACTTGATCTTGTTAGGTCAACAATCTTCCAAAAAACTATAAGTAAGTTACAAGCTCTGATATCATTATTTGGCAACCTAGCCAACATAATGTTGGATAGTAGAACAACGTATTTTGAAAATTAATGCTTAGGCTAGGGCGTCATATAATTTGAAATTATTACTGGATTACTAATGACCAATCGGTAAATAACGTAAGTGAATGCAACGCTAATTTTGATATAAGCAAAATCATTGTTTAAAGATCAGACTGCTATATAGAAGTGCTATTGTTTTGTTGAAAAAGTACAACAAACCCTAATTTTTAGTTATTCCCGTAGCATAAATATAATATCTTTTTCAACTACTAGTAAAAATATAGATAATACAACAAGACAAACATCAAAGAAATTAACTTTAACAAAGTACTCAAAAAGTCTGAAAGTTCAAAAAATTACGATTTTGTAATTATTAATAATACCCAATTAAGAGAAGGTGTAAAATTGAAGTCAAATAATTTTAGTTTATATTGCGTTGTAAAAAACAATATAAATTTTTTTTTAAAACAAGTAAATTTATCCTTCAATGTTGCAAAATAACCAAAAAAAAATTAAAAAAAACAAATCAACACTTAGCCGTGATGCTAGTTTTCAAAACCAATCACAAAGCGTAGCAAAGTGTCAGAATCCCTAATACATTCCCGTCCTTAAAAGTGCTCCACCTTCGAAAACTCCACTCTGAAGGCGTGAAACGGCAATCTTTGTAAAAAAAACTATAAATCCCAAAGTCTCCACACGCTCAAATCTAACGTAATTGTCACTAACATGCCCAAATTATGCCGTAAGAACTAACGCCAAAAAGCAAACGCTCTATTACTACCTGTATACCTAGTCACGCCGTTCCATTTCGGGGTAGGCAATCAAAGTTGGGCACACCAAGCCACAGAGAAAACATGTGTATGTTTAGATGCATATATAAGGTACAGGATCTATTTAAAAAGAACGCTACCCTCTGCATTACTTTGTTGGTCATCCAACTCGTTTGTTTAACTTTTGTTAGTGCTGTTAATCATACATACTATACTATACTAAGGCTACTCCATACAACCAAAACACGCAAGCCAAACGTAGTTAAACGCCTATAGCAAAAAAATACGGACTACCGCAAACTCATACACTGGACAGCATTTCAAACAAAGCGCTGAAAACGTTATTTTCCAAAACAATAATAGTAGTCACAAATATTGCTAACTTATTATTACTTAGGACACTTTCCAACAACATAAACAAAGTCACACGGAATAAATAGTCCTAAACTATACAAAACAAAAAGTTTTTTCAATAGTATCATCTTATTAAGTTACTATGCTCCTTAAGCAAAGTTATAGAAAAAATCATACTAAATTTAATTTAAAATCACAAAACTTTACACCAGCAAGCCAAGTGACTTATTATATTGTCAAAACTTTTAAACTGAAAAAGTTTAACAGACCTTTGACATGATCTGGCACAAAAGGCTTTTTTTGAAACTTTTTTGTAATTTTTTCCATTTTGCCCAAATAAAAGTAATTGCAAACCCACTACTTAGCGGACAAATAAAAAAAAAAACATATCTTGGTCACGCTATATATATATCCACGGTAGTTCCACAAGGCTTTATACTACTGCACCTATTTTTTAAATCGTATGACATGCTGTAAACGGAGTCAAAACAGCCCAGTACGTCAACAATACTGAAATTATGTACAGCCTAAAGTCACTTTTATCTAAACAACGTTGTAGACAGATTCTGCAAAATATTTCAGATTCACTGTTGACAAGAAACTGATGTTTAGTAAAATTAATTGTCGCTAAAATAGCAAAATTTCACAACAATAAACTCCACATCTACACGGCAATAATCCGTCATCTGCAACTCAAGTTTACCTCTCCTCTATAAGGCAGAACCACCAACTCAAAAGTTTTTTAAAGCAAACAAAACAATCCGTCAAAATCTACAAAACACATCAAAAAAGCAGCAAGCCAAGTACTTTAAAAGCCTAAGGTTTACAACAACTAAGATCTGGTCTTGCTGAACCAAATAAAAACAATATTTTTTTTAACAAACAAGCGTCTAATAAGTATACTACAAGCATAACCATCGTTAATTAAATTCTTACACCCACCCCAGCAGCCTCTAGAACAACTTCCTAAACCACCAAAACGTCTATAATATATTTTCTAAAAAGGCCCATACTCATGATTGCTTTTAAAGATTTCCCATCCCACAAACACCAAACAACCTCTGTACAAAAGATGTACGAGTAATATTACGTTCCAACCTTAAAGGTTGAACCAAGTATAAAAATAAAGAATAATATTTCTCAATCTTTTAATCCTAAAGCAACACCTAACTGCACAATCTTCAACTTTTTTAGCAAGCAGTTATGTAGCGGGTAATTAAGTTGAAACAAAAATAGTATAAATTAAATTAAAAACTGGCACAAAAACTGCATCGTAATTAATTCCAAAATACAAATTTTATATAATAATACTGTTTTGTATAGAGACCAAGCATATTACACTTATGCCAAAATGCTACACTACACTACCGACCATTAACCATACATTTATTGTAGATGCATGCAAGATAGTAAAAATTGTCTTTAAAACAAGATGATCTTAAAGTTAGAAGTTATGTGTCAGAAGAAATTGGTATGGTCTTTGATAAAAATACAGTTTTTTCTTACATACAAATTGTTTTATCTTTTCGGTAATCTCAAGACTAAAGCGCAATTTACACAGGCAAGTAAAACTATAGCATGCTTATATTTGAGAGTACTTGCAAATGATTTGCGCAATGTAAACAGTGTCCGAGAGTTCTCTCCCGGCAAGTGGCACAACTTGCGGCAAGTGGTTGCGACTTAAATTGCGTGCAGGTCTAAACAAGTTGGGAGGGCGCTTTAGGCAAGTTAAAATTTATTTTGGTTTTGTCGTAAGTTGTGTGAAAATGATTGATGTGAAAACTATACCTTGTCTTTATTAAAATATTTTAAGGGATTTCCAGAGTTATGCCAAATAAAATCAGAAATTTATAGAGATTTTTCTTGTTGTTGTTTTTGTAAAATTGCAATAAATACAGTAGTGGCAGCAACCTTCTTTCTACGGCAAGGCATTTTTTCACAATAAAGTATACTATACCGTGTATACGTCCATGCAATCACTTGCTGGAAGTATGCAGCAAGTAGTGTGTATAAAGCATTTGCCGAGAGAAATTTAAAATTTGCTTATATGTAAACGCTAGCTACATGCTATAGCAATTTACTATCTCGTGTAAATGAAGGATAACAAAAAACCCATTAAATCAAACTAAAAATTTTGTCTAGTCAGTTAAAAATTTTTAATCTATAATAACTATTATTTCATAAAAAAACTGCCTGCAAAGACTAGATCAAAAAAGCAAACATAAATTGTAATTCCTACCTGACGTCTACTCTAACCCAAATAATTTACAGTTTGCAAACACTTAAAATTTGTTTCAACTCACAATTTAGACAAATTGCAAAACATTCAAACTGTACGTACAAACAAACATTTGTTATATTTCTGCAATCTTTAATACACAGTAATTTGTTTGTGAATAGGTTGAATGGTTTGCAAACTGTTCAAATCGTTTGTTGGAACATACCTCTAGTTTCCCAATATGTATAACCAAATGCAACAAAATTGGAACTTAAATCTTATTTTATTTAATCATATTTTAATGTCGATTTATACTAGTTCTTTTTTATAAATGTCTTCATTTTAATTTAATCAAAGTGTTTGCAAATAGTAACTTATTCATCACAAAAATGTTACATTTATTTAGAGTGCAGTTGATTTTTTTTATATAATCAATTCTGAAAACAGCATTGTTGTTAATTTTTTTTTAATACTAAATATACTTGATAAAGTTAGTCAACTACAGATACTAACTGAATGTCTAAATACCATACACTTTTATTTTTCATAAATGTCACTGTCAAACTTTACATTGTCTAAATTAATATGTATTTATGTTAGTAATTATTATTTTACCTATTAAATTTAACTGTAAAAATGTCCGAAGAAAATGAAGAAAGTAGACAAAGAGAGTATGAAGAAGCCGATAAATTATTGTATTCCTGTTACATAAGTCCATGTCCTGAGCCGAGAAATGTAAATTTCAAGCATCCAGAATTTATGGTAATTACAATTTTATAGACTTATTAATAAAATGCAAAAACATCAATCATTACAATATAAAAACCTAACAAAACCTATCAAAATCTATTGTTACTTATAATATATATTTTTGTTTAATAATTATCAAGTTTATTTTTGGTTTAAGACAAACGTTTGCCATAGAATAAAAGAATGTGATGCAAAATTAAAATTTAAAAACACAAATAATTATTATAATAATTGGCGGCGCCAAATATTTGTCACGGTAATCGCGTTGCTGGGAACAAGGCTAACGGTTGCTCAGCAGACTAAGATATAACACAGAAAAAAATTAATTGTGAGTAATAATAAAACTTACATCATTTTCATAATATTTAACAGGAAATGATTCATTTGCTAGATATTATATAATTTATTGCATTTTAAGTAGAATATTATGAATCTTTACCTCAAACAAATAATTATCTTACAGATATGTTACCGCAGCCAAAGCGATTACGACGAATCAAAATCAATTGTAAAATATTACTCAACTCCGGTGTCTATAAAGCAATCAGACGATGATTCAATGAATAGAGGAGTGTTGGAAATATCACCAATAAATTCTAATGGAATGAACATTGAAGAAATTAACAATACGGGAACGCCATTCGTGGATGGACGATCTCAATTTTCCACACTCTACACTATGAACCCCCGCTGCTGGCATATGCCTTGCAACTGTACCCGCAACTACTACTACAATTACCCCAACAATCTTTACAACGGACAACAAGACGGAAGTATTTATTTTCAACCAAACAGCTAGTTGTTGCGGTTTCGAGAAAGACATGAGGCATCCAGTTTCAAGTCGAGAGCAAACACATAACCGCACAGACTGAGCAAACAAAACGAATATTGAGTTCATTTCATATATTATATGGGGAGCTTTTTCGTAAAGGGGGGGTATGAGGGTGCGTTTTATCCGTATTACTTCGAGCTGCTTTGGATTTTATGCTATGTTTACTTTAAGTCTTTGTCTGTATTTTAGGATATGTTGTAACACACTGCATGCTTTGTGAATATATATTTGTATTGTGCTCAAGGTTTTAGTTTAATTTAGTTTCTTATTATTGACACAATAAACGACGTGAGTTTTCTGAAAACGATTGAATTAACAATTTTGCTGATTATTAAATTTGTATTTCATTGCTATAGCAACTTAATCTAAATGTCATCAAATCTAAATTCCAGTTAAAGTTTTATTAAATTATTTATCAAAATTTTAGTGTAAAATTAAGTAAATATGTATGTCGAAGGACAATTGCCTCCTATGCCTTTCTGCGGACCATTTCCTCCAGCAATGGTTCCATGTGGGCCTAGTCCTGTTATGGGAGAAGTACCAGGTCAATTTCAATCAGAAAATGGTAATAAAATGATGCAATTTACAAAAAAAAACTAAACAAATATTTTAGAAAGTGGTGGTAAAAGAAAATGTACTAAACCAGATGGATCTCCAGATCCATTATGTGGATTAGTAAGTGCTCCTCCAGGAGTTCCATGCCCACATCAGTGCGGTCCAGTTATTATGCTTAATGTGCCAAAATGTTGTTCACCAAAGAAAAAGGTATTTCAGTTAAAAACCATTAAATAATTGATTATACTAAATTTTATTTTAAGGACCATCATCGTAAAGACTCACATCATAATGATAATGAGCATTATTCACATCAAAAAGATTATCCTAGCGATCATGATCCTCGTAATTGCAAAGACATTACGCATCATCATGAGCAAGATCATGATCCTCGCACTTGCAAAGACGCTACCCATCATCACGAGCAAGATCATGATCCTACCAAATCCAAAGATAAAAGTCATCAACATAAAGATAAAAAACATCATGATAAAAAACATCACGACTCTAAAGAAGATAAAAATGCTCCTAATGATGAAGATGAATATATTGATTTAGCTGCTGAAGTGCATCGCAGAAAAAAAATGAAAGGTATGAGAAAAGTTAGATCTCGTGAATTGAGAGCTGGAATTTTATACAGAGGATGCGACTGCGATAAGCGTAATGGTTTACAAGATGATTGTCCTAGAACTGGTTGCATGGGATCTCCTGAATGTAGAGCTAGACCGGCTACGTGTCCACCAAGTCAGTATAGTAATGCTAAACATTTGACTAAAATAACACAGAAAAAATTAGAGAAAAAGAAGCAAGCATGTAAGGATAAAAGAGAAGAAATGAAAAAATGCGACGATGTAATGTAATTATTACTAAGACTTTTTTGTTAACGCATTGTTTTTCTAAAATATATTTATTTTGAGTATTTAATAAAAAAAATTAAATATCTACAAAATTGTTGTTTTCCACGCTTTTGAACTATTCAAACTAACTAACCAAAGATAGTTTAAAGTGTATAAATAAACTTAAGACGTTAGAACTAATAGCTAAAGTAGCTACTACGTTTTTAACACCTAATATCAGCGTATATCTAGTTCTAGTAAATTTCAAGTGTCAACAAACGTCTGCTGTTTCCAACTTTAAAAAAATATATATTTAGATAGCAAAGAGCTGGAGCGTGAACTCACTTTAATAACTTGCTGATGTCAGAAATGTATACTAACGCAGATTGATTTACATGCAACAAAAAGTAAAAATAGAAGAGCCAAACAATGAACTAAAGTACAATGTCATAATCAAAGGTCCCCGTTGTGTATGCACAGTAAGAAAATATTTAGTCACATACAAAGGTCTTGCTGGTAGTTTGTTTTAAACACCCATAAAAATTACTGACAATCAGTTGGTTTTATAGATTTTAGGTTTGCAAGGAATTGTATAGAGTCGATTGAATTAGGGTTATGCAAAATTGTTCTACATCCTTCGTTTAACTGAGTGACATCTGTAAGTCATTTTAACACGTTTCTTAGCTGCATGAACATAATAAATGGTGGTAGTTCTTATAGATCTTGTCATAATTTTAACTATTAATAACTTTTTGAATGTAAATATTTTTTAAATTATAAACAATTCAACATCGCATTACGTAACTGAATACAATTTTTGGCTTTGCGTAGTTGTTCTATGGTGTTAATAAGGATAACCGGCTCTATAGCCAAAATTATGTCTCAAATATATTGCTTCAGCTAGAGAATTGTAATTGATTTATATTATTGTTTTTTTCTTTAAATTGTTCCTAAAAAAATCTATGGGGCCAGTTAAAGTATGCGTTTCTGAAAACAATACGTTTGCTACAAATGGTTTTAAGATTGTTTTCAACGGCAGGTCTTATATTTTTTTATCTCTATTTTCTATGTTTATTTTGCTGTAAATCCGCACAGCAAACAAAGCGCGTTTACTACTCTACAATATTCTATGTTTGCGTATGCAGTCCGTGCGCTGTGCACAAAATTAAAACTTGCCAACAGTTTTTTACAAGTTCTCATATTCAACCAATCAACATCGCAGTCCCTATCAGTAAACATTTTATCAACCAACAACAATCTTTTGATTTGCCAATTGAATTTTCAGTCAGCATCAAGAAGACAATATTTTTTTATGTAAACAAACAAAACTAACGCATTTGAAAAATATATAAAGAAGAGGTGGTGAACAATGTTGACGAAGTAAGTTAATAATCAATTAGTTTAAATAAATAAAGCCATACTGATGAGAGGTAAACCTCGAAACGCGTCTATGGATGTTTTTTAGTTTAGAATATTTTTTCATAAATTTAATTTTTTTAATGTTTTTTTTTAATGTTAACGCATTTGAGATAAAAAAACCGTATAGTAATCCCAACAGCTTAAAATGCATTCCTAATAAGCTATGGTTTGATGTGGTATTTAAGCAGAAAGCGTAATTAGTTTCTTTTTTAAGACAAAGATGGAAATTTACTTACTGTATTCCCTTCCCGAGGTACCACTGCAGATGCAAATACGGATTCCCCGCACCAAAAAAAACAAATTGTATCCAGCAATCTCATAAAACGGACAATCAACACAGAATCAAAATTCTGATTTCAAATAGAGAACAAACGTCAACACCAATAGGTTCATCATAACCCAGCGGAAACAAAAAAAGTGAGTTTCTTTCTTTACCTACTGATATTAGTCTGCCAAACCATCATTTTAAAAGAAAAAAAAAAACTTCCAAAAAAGCTTACCACAAGGCCAATTTCAAATCTGTCGGTATAGTCCTGGACACCTCAAAATAAGTATCATCTAAATACCGCCCTCCAGCATTTATAGAAAAGCACAATAATAATAGTAACACCACCTACTCCGCAAACGCGCTCGATCAATCACGCGCAACCGTGTAACATAAAAGAAATCCGTTTTTGAGTCCCAATTCAGTATTTCCAGAGCACAAGCCTCCGGTTTCCCAAGAATCCGCCTTGTCTCTCTAGTTCTCTTTTACCCAGAAGATGTCGTTTGTTGTGTAGATCGTGATCAGTGGCACTACTAAATATCCTCTGGACTCACTTACAAGCTACACAAGCCCCGATTAATGATAATTATTTAATCACTCTCACGTAATCACACAGATTACCCCAACCACACAGGTTAGATTAATATTCCAGTTCTGCTAATTTATTTTCTAATTCACAGTGTGGCCGGCTTGCCGTGCCCTGTTTAATGTTAATAGAATGAACCCGCTTGTATTCAGCAAACTTGCGCTTGAGACCAGTGCTTTGGTTACTATACATGAATGATGGCATGCTGGATGGTATGCGTGCAACACCGGGTGGATTATGAAGCGGGCAGCGTGAGGCGCGCCCGCCTCGTAGAACGCTGTCGCTAATTTTCCGTGCTTCGCTGTCGCTAATTTTCCGTGCATCGCTGACAACTCCGGTACGCGATGGGCACCGCCGGATGTTGTTGTCTATCGCTCCGGAAACATCTCAATTTCGGAGTCAGTCCCGCTGCAACAACGACCAAAGCAACATTGACTGTTAGAGGCTGAAAATCCGCCCTAACACTAAAAAACACCGGCAACCGCTCCCAGCTTGTCCATCACGGACCCCGTCACGACATACGGCCACCCACACAGCTGTGACATAACCGGCTCAAGATCAACCAACGACGACCGATAACGTACAACTGCACGTCATCTTTGAATGACTCCTGGTGCTCCCTATACCTGGGGCACGTATCCAATGGCCACCTCTTTACACTCTGAGATTCAAAATCTCCCACACAACTAAATACCAACTGCATACAGTAGCCTAACCAATTTCAATCAACGAGGTCACCGTCTGGCTGTCTAACATTGACAACCCGGATTTGTGACGAGAAGGCAGCATCAGAAGCACAGCGATTCTAAAACACAATACCCTGAGAAAAAACAAAGAAAAGTAGATTATCATGGCTCCACCTGGACTAAACACAAAGAGACGTGCACGCACAAATCAGAGTACGCAAACATCAACGCAGAATGTAGAAAAATCTTTGAAGCATTCATTGACCGCAACCGCTACTGCCAATTTGATGCCACTGGTGCAAAAAGACATTTGCTGAGCGTGTCAAACACGATTATGGAACATTACGCCGTACTGGACAATGCCGCAGAAATGGAACCATCAAACAAAGGCATCCTGGAGATTCCATATCAATTTACAACCTGCCCCATAAACGCAAACAAATCTACTGGCAAAGAAACACAATATGCACACCACCTAACCACCTACCCGGCGGATTGTGCAAAACAAATCATCACTAACAAAAAATGTTTAACTATGGTACAAGAACATTGACAAAGATGAGAAGAGGAAAAAGAGAACCAACACGACACCTGGTGCAAATCAAGTGCAAGCTGTACTTTGTCCGGATTAAACGCAAGGCTACTGGCAAATACGCGAAACGCGAGACAGTTTGGTGTGTTAGATTATTGATACGCAAAGCACTATAAAAAAATGCATTACATCGGCTCAGAAGACGCAACAAACGTTATCGCAAGTTACATCATAATTGCAAGCAACGAGCAGACCACCTGTTAAGATTGCTACAAACGTTTACTGATTGCGCGAAAATAGTCAGAGATAATCTTGCACTAACTAAGTGTGTGCCACCCAATGAACGGTTGTCTTCAAAGCCTCCGCCAAAACTTGGATTATAAGTTACGGATTAAAAGCCCGTGCCGCAAGTTTTCAGAATATTTTGATAACCGTGACACAAAAGACAAATAGTGGAACCCGCTGAAGACACATCTATATTTTTACCACTTCCCATTCAACTCAGTGCAATAGACAGGATTATAATATGATACCTGGAGAACGTGCCCAGAAACATTTTTTACTTTAAGATTTCCTAAAACTCTTTTAGTGTAAACAGTGGAGAATGTTTCGGCTAACAGGCGGCGTTGATCACAGTGACACCACCCTAACACCCTTTACGTTTATCAACGGACCCCGTCACGTCATACCGCCACCCACTCAGCTGTGACATAACTGGTTCAAAGTCAGTCAACAACGACCAATAACGTACGACTGCACGTCATCCCCAAATGACTCCTGGTGCTTCCTATACCTAGGACACACCACCAAATAACCACCTCTTTACACTCTGTGGTTGGAAATCCCTCATACAACTAAATACCAGCTGCATACAGTAGCTTAACCAATTTCAATCAACAAGGTCACCGTTTGGCTGTCTAACATTGACAACCCGGACTAGTGACGGTCTGAGATAATCCTCTACAAACTCCCGGGCCCGTAACAACAAACTGGTATCCGCAAAATCATAGCAACAATAACCAATCAGAGTAAGACAACTGCATTTTTCAAATCAGAAAAAACTAACTTTTTTTCCGGTTTACTATAAATAAACGTTGCCTCAAAGTTGTAATTTGAAACGTTTTTGAATACTTAACTGAAAAAATTGTAGACCAAAAAATAGAATCTGTTAGTTTTTCTACAAATAAACCTTTGCCAATCGTTGGACTGTCAGAAGGACCAACTTTTTAGGATGCTTAATGTCATTGATGTATAAAACAAAAACAAAGAAAGTTGCTAAACTAAAGTTCAAGCAGATCCCAACCCTGTCATACTCTAAAAGCAATGGTACTCCCAAAACAGCCTTATGCTCTCTATCATCACCAAATAATCTAAATACAAAACTAATAGACTATTATGTATGCCGTATACCTGATGTGTTAAAAAGGTTTTTTTTAAATGCCGACCCAACATTTCAGATAAAATAAACAAAATGGGAGTATTTTTTTTAAACAGATTATCAACGTCAAGCTAATCTGCGAGTCAAACTACAAACTCAAGCTAACTCCGAGAATCCAAAATACATATACATATTTAGAAACGGCTGAAGTAAACTGAATGCGTAAGACACTGATCTTTAATAAAAGATTTTTGAATAATTTTGAAGTGGATAATTTTAAATTGTATACGTTTTTTACTCATATTTTTTTAAGTAATTGCTATTTAATTCCAAGCACCCGGCATAGAACAGTGTCAAAAGTAACGCCAAAGATTAAGCTAGCTTCACCCCTACAGTTCTGCTAGCCACTAAACAAACGTTCTTAACGTAACAATACTCAAGAATGTCTATTTCTGGGTTAAAATTACGATAATCAATAATCTTAGCTCTGACAACTACCCAGTATTACTAGAATTCTACAAAAGAGAATCAAACAAGAAAGAAAAATTCCTTAACTACACGGATTAACTTCTTACTAAATAATTCTTAAAAGAGAAGACAAGTAAACTTATATCTAGTAAAAACGGTTGCAGACATTTAAAAAAAAAACATCAAAAACCTCACTAACACAATCCACATAACTACAAATAATGTTTCTAAAATTTATCTAGTTTAAACGCTTTAAAATTATAATGCAAACAAGGCATAGATTCTTAAAAATTGCCACCAAACACCAATGGCAAAAACTTTGCGACCCTAAACATTGTAAGATTTTATACTCATTCTGCAATTATACCCTAAAAAAGTAAACTTGCACAAAAATCATTGTTTGAAAAAAACGTTACAATCAACAACAAAAATCTAATGTAAAAGTTGTTCATGCCATGAAAGGTCTGGTCTGCATTACTCTTTAAAAAAAATCTAAAGCTTTCAGCTATAATCAAGAACACTGATCAAGAGTACGTGAAATAGTTCACCAAAAATCAATAACCTCTTAAAGGATACTGATGACAATACCTTCAAAAACTGAATATGTTTACTCAAAACCAGAATCCTAGATTCAAATGCCAAAATTCCGTCCTCAAATGACAGATTCAGTTTTCCTGCAAAATATTGTTGCTTCCAAAAACCGTATTCAAAAAGTTTTGGGAGTTTAACTAAATGGTTTATATATAGAATAAGCAATAGATGCCAAAATATTGTTCTCGATGCACCTGGTTAAGCCACAGAACTTTTCTGTTAAATTCAATTATAAGGAAGACAGAGACCATTCATTAGAATATAATATTTAAAAAATGTTTAGTAGCGTAACCATTTTTTCCATTTTTTATACTGCAAAAACGTGCATTATTTTATTATAGTTGGCTGATGTTTTGTGAAATAAACATTTAGTATTTGACAGTTGTTGTTAGTGCACAAGTTTTCATTGCTATGGCTAATTACTCTAATGTAAAACTAGCCGACAGGCGATTTATGTATAGTCGTGCTAATAAGATTGCCACTAAAGCGCGACTTCTTTATGTAGAAGCTTATCCAAATTGCCAGATTTTATCACAACATATGTTTGGAAAAATTCACCAGAGATTAAAAAATACCTATTCACTTTAAAAACAGTCCTCTTTCCGGCAGACCAAAGTCGGTATCTACTCCTAGAGCAGAACAAGAAATTATAGCACGGATAGAGCATAATCCAGGAACAAGTGTGCGGAGAATATCAGCCGAGGTAGGAATTGGTGCTACTTTTGGTTTGGAGAACCCTCCCATCATCAGACACGTTTAGTTTTTTGTCGCTAGTTTTTACGCAAGAATGCTGAAGACCCCCAATTTCTTGCCAAAATTCTTTTTACGGATGAAGTCGGGTTTATACAAAATAGAGTTGTTAATTTTCATAATGCACATTGTTGGGCCAACAAAAACCCCATGTAATTGAATCTAGACATCAAACAGGTTTATATTAATCGTTTGGATTGGTATTGTAGGCGACAGGTTTCTAGGTCCTGTTGTTTTACCATACCGATTAACAAGCGCTCCTTACCTCAACTTTCTGCAGAACACAATGTATGATCTTTTGGATGACATTCCTTTGGCCCACAAGCAACAAATGTGGTTCCAGCATGATGATGCTCTAGTTCACTTTTCGATTGCCGTTAGAGCATTTAGCCCAAAATTTTTCTCACAGCTAGGTAGGAAGATTGACTGATTTAAACCGTCTTAACTTTTTTCTTTGGAAATATTTAAAATCATTAGCGTATGCTACTCCTGTAAATAGCCTCGAAGAACTGCAGTTAAAAATTAATAAAAAATGCTAAGAAATCCAAGCCAATGAAGGGTTTTTAAAGAGTACAAATGTCCTTCAGACAAAGAAGTCGGGTCTGTTTAAAAATGGAAAGGGGGCACTTCAAAAATCTTCTATAACTCTGTTCTTTGTAAAAATATATAAAAATAAATAATGTTCCATATCTCCAAAACCGTTGCTATGACAACCCATGTTTATTATGACTTTTTTGTTTGTTGTGATTCGTACTACCACCCCCTTAAATATTTTTCATTATTTTTTAAACACCCTGTATAATACCATTGTTAAAAGCATAACCCTATATAGCTCAGAAGTCTGGACGTTGGCTGTAGAATGAAAAAAACCTTATATAATAATTATATTTTCAACCTTGTACTCTTATGATAAAAAAGTGATGGATGTTCAACAAATATGTTTCTTTTAGTGGTAGCTGCTGCATAACAACTTGAAGATTCTTGATTAAATCCTTTTTATGTTCTATGTTTGCTCGTGGATAGCTGAGCACATCGCAAGACGTGTTACATGTTACCTACTTCCTGTGACATAATAAAATGCTCCATAAAAATCAGGATTTGTTCAAAAAGTGTTCTGGTGTAGAAACAGTTTGGGAAAAGCTGCTATAGATAATGGACATACTACTGAATAAATAATTGTATGGTTTACATACATCACTTGCTGTTGTCAAAAATGTACAAACAATAAAATAAAACGTTGCATCAAAAATCAACAATCCAACTCTGAAAAGTAACTGCAAATGCAGATTTAAAAAACAAAACTAACAGCAAAGAGAACCCCTGCTCCGGCAGAGCATTATGTTTAAACAAATTAGTGCATTGTAAAAGTATCTGCTTCTGGCAGTTGAGCTGCATTCATATCTGGTTGTACATGCGACCAGCTGTTGTAACGTAAAAAAATAATTTAAAAATAATGATTAAAAACCCACTAGAATATAATATCATATTAAATTCTGGAATCAAAAACTACAAACTACTATTGAGAATTATTGTTTTTGAACTTATTTTTCAGGTAGATTAAATAAACGTATTAGCACTAAGATTTTTTTATCTGATAAAATTTCTCTGTAGTTCACTTGAACTCCATAAACTTTCCGTACAGAAAATAAATATCCGCCATTTCATTGTTAGTGTAAGGTTAACCAATATAATTTATACTAAATAATCTGACTTCAAAATCAATAATACCAATTAAATCAACTCATAACATGACATGACATAATTTCACATAATCCAGTCAAAGTAGCTTTTCACCTCTAAAAAAATCCAAAAGTTTTAAAACTTTGTACACTGATTAATAGGCACCTAGTGAAGAATATACTAAAAGTCCTAACAAATATGACACGAGCTCTAGCAGCAATAACAAAAAACAAGGCACCTTTTTGTTTTTTTTTTTTTTAATATCTCGAGATCTGTAAGTCGGGAGTAAAAGTTAACTATATACACAATGAAAGCTGATAAAAATGATCATATATACTTTTCTAGTATTCTTAGCGGTTACAAAGTTATAGAGCAATAATGATTGCGTTTTTTTCAAAAAAAGGCAGCACGGCACAATATGTAATTTATTGAAAATGCCAAAGCAAGAAAAAATAAGTGTACTTTTTACCATTATTTGTTAGATACTTGTATATCAATATTTGACAATGTTTTGCCTACACTTTTAGATACCTTGGATCATTGTAGGAGGGGGGTTATACATTTGCAAGAAATGAGATTGAAGACTGCTTTAGGTTCTGTAATTACTGGGCTCAACCGGCTGGCTCAAACTTTCCACTGATCTGGAAGATGTTCATTTCCTAGACCAACTTGGATTTGGTGATATACACAAAAAGCATGCTGCAGAGAGGTCTGGTTTAGCATTCAAAATTGATATGGTAATAGCTTTGTAACAATGCATTTTAAGAGAAGTTTGCTTGTGAGGTGCATTGTACCATGCCAGGAATATTTTGTTTCCAGCTTCAGCTTTATTACATCAGTAATACTTTGCAGTGTAGCTCGCTTTTTGAACAAATTAAAACAGACAAGTTTCCATTTTCAATATGCAGCGAAGTCGTATCACATCCGCTAAATGCATGCACAAGAAGTATGCAAATTTTATTCCCACAGTTTGCAATTGCGGACTCAGATATACCTTCCTTTCTACTCTGCCGTGGCTTGATTTAACAAATAATATCTGTCTTTCAGATAGGGCTAAAGCCATGAGAAGTACAATAAGATCAACATCTTTGCCAACTATTGCTACTTTGTCACTAGTTTAGGATTTTATGACTCCTGTGCAAATGATCAATTTACTAGCGTTACTAGATTCTGTTTTGTTTTAATTCCATAGTCGCAAAAAGCAGTTAAGAGGAATCAAATAAATCTGAATTTATTGTGTTCATTAGAAAGAAAACCATCCTGTTTGACTGTGATTTGTGTTTTGTGTTCAAAGTTTATGTCAGCTGACCTCTTTAGCTTATTCTTTGGTTCTAATCTGCTGTCTACGTACTAGATAGTGCCGCTGAATAGCCATCAAACGCAACGGTACAGCTCTTGCCGGCATAATGCTTCAGAACATAGACGACATAACATTGGCAAATTGTTGAAATTGAAAATTTTTAGACCACACCACCTTGTGTAACAGTAATCCTCCATCATGTTTGTTTGTTTTTAGCATTCCAGTTTGCTCAAGTAAAGATAAAGGGTTAAAAGCAAGATTATGTTATAAGTAGTTGTTTAAGTTTTTATTACTCTGCTTGTTGATAGCTACCTTTAGAAACATCGTTAAAAAGTATAATAAACAATGAAAGTAAAAGAAAGACCGCACTAACACTATAATTTGACGCGTATGCCATGCGTATCGTAAACGCTATGTGGAAGGAAGGGCAGGTAGTTGGGGAAAAGAAGGAGGACTGTCAAAATAAACAAAAGACCAACCAAAGAGAAAGGCTTCTTAGCTAGTAACAATACAAAAAACTTTTTTTTTTATTCTTTAGCGCCCTATAACTCAGTAACCGCTGTGAATACAAAAAAATGTTTATATATATGATCATTTTTGCAAATTTTATCAGTTTTCATTATGTATATAATCCACTTTTACCTCCTACCTACAGTTCTTGAGATATTTACAAAAAACCAAAAAAACTGTTTTCGATCATTACCGCTAAAGCTCGTATCATATTTGTCAGGACTTTTAGTATATTCTTTATTTGGTACCTATAAATCAGTGTACAAAGTTTTAAAACTTTTGGAATTTTTAAGAGGTGAGATCAATATTTGAGCATATTTGATTGGACTAACATGCAATATTTATTGAGTATTGTGCTACATTGAACTGTAGTGTCTGTAAAGAAATTGTAATACAATTAAATCTTAATATGGACAGGTAACGGCATTATTGATGCAGTTCATTTGAATAAAAAAATCCCTTTCAAAAAACCAGAGAGACCGGATTGCAGGCAGCAATTCCAAAGAGTGGACAGTCAATCACAAAATGCAAAACCTTATACCAAGCAGAAAATAAACATCAACTCTAATGAATTCACAAAAGTGAATGACCGACCACAGAAGGCAACTGCCTTCTTCAAACCAAAAAAAAAAAACTGACTTGGTCAACTCTAGATAAACATTGCCTCAAAGTGGTAATTTGAAACGTACCTAAATACCTAACTGAAAAAGACGTAGACAAAAAATTACTCTCCTTTTTCAACTAATAATATCTACTGTATGAGAAACTAACAATTTTGTTGACCAATAATTTTTATGCAACCAAAAATAAAAGAATCAAAAACGAACCAATCCTTTGAAACTAAAGCGCAAAAAATGCGCAAACACCACCAAACAATGTTTTACAACTACTTCAAATCTGTTGAATTTGTTTAAATCTCTATCAATTGTCAGACTGCCTAAAAAATACATCTCTAAAGTGCGCTCTTTGCTTAAGCTCTTATTCTGCTGACTTTCTAATATGCAAAATGTACTTAAAATAATTTCTGCAAAATGTAAAAACAAGCGTAAAAAAGATGCAAAATCAAAGCCCCACCCCAAACTCAGATTTATCTTTTTCTAAAAGCGTTGATACACGCAAACCAGCCGCATGTTTGCACATGTGTTCTTATCAGCATCAAACAATTTAGACGCAAAGCAATCCGCTCTTTGCAAATAGTTTGATGTTTTCCAACAAACTATTATGTAAGCCGTCTTCAAACTCAAAACCAATAGATAACACACCTGATGTGTTACTAAAAGTCTGCTTCTAAAATGCGAACAGTATTTCAAATAAAGCCAACAAAATATTAACGCTATGCTTGTGTTTGAGTTAAACGACAAATCCAAGCATACGCTGAGTGAGACACTCTCGCATTTAAAACAAATACAATTGTCGTAAATATGCCCTGGGCAAGCACACTTAAAATTATGTCTGCTTAAAGAAATTGTTGTAACTTTATTAAAACTGATACGGTTTTTATTAATCCTCTTTCCACTATAACTGCTGAAAACTTAATTCTAAGTACCTGGTGCAGAACTGCGCCAAAAGTCAAACTTTGCTAGAATACGTTGAACATACGTTTTCAAGTTTTGAATCCATATAAACGTAGCACGTAGCAATACCCAAAAGTGTCAACTTCCAGTTTAAAATTAGAACAATCAATGACTTTAGCTTAGACAACAACACAGTACTATTGAATTCTACAAAAAAAAATCAAACAAGAAAGGAAATCCGTTACCCAAACGAATTAGATTAATTTTCTTGATACTTGAAAAAAAGCATAAATAACAATTGCAAACATATAAAACCATCAAAAACTTTAATAATTTAGCAACATAAAGCCACAAATAAAACTTCTAAAATTTATCTGGTTTAGGTCAATAACTCTTTAGGATTATCTTGCGCAAACAAATTATTCATCCGTAAATAAAGGCCGATAGATAATTATTGTTAGATGAAAACGTTAAAATCAACTACCAAAAATAAAAATCTAATGCAAAAAGTTTCCAAAACCTTATGTAACCGACAAATCTTCATTCCAGTCATTCATTGCAGAAATAGTGTGTAATTTTCTTTCAATGTTTTGCCAACAACTTTGAAAGTTATAGCATTCTCATTGGTTAGTCATATAATTATTTCAAACAAGCTGAAACAAAATAATGATGATTGGTTGAGATGTTGCGTACCCCAAGCTACGTCACAATGTATCAAAAGGTTAATCAAAAGAATCCGCCAATTCTCTGTAGTAAAGTCTCCTTAGTCCTAACCAACCTTCTCCTAAATAAAATTCCCCCAACAAAAAGTAAGGATAATCCTTGTGGTATCAAACGGCCAGGTACTTAAGAAAAAGAGAGTTTAGTCAAACTCTTCATTACATAGTAAATCCGTCTTTAAAAATTTTTCTCTAACCACATAAAAAGTAAATTATCTTTATGTCCAGTATGATGCTGGGCACACTAATGAAGACTACACACTCAAAAACACTAGTGTACATATATTTCACACTGAGTACAGAAGTAGTTACATAAAATACATCATATATTAAATTTTAAAAGAAATTTGTTTGTTGCAAAAGCGCAATATTTTTAAGTGTTTTTTTTAATCAATTTTTTGCAATAACTAAATACCACAATAAAACCTAGTAAATTTAGAGTACAATGTAAATAAATATTTTTAAAGTTAAGACAAAAATTTGAACAAAAAGTTTACAATTAAATTTTAAAATTTAATAAATAATTAAAAAATTTAAATTTTTATATATTTCATGTTAATGAAAATTTTATTATCTACAACCAATTTAAATAAAAATATTAAATTGCGCAAGTTGTGCTGTAAGTTTTATGACACTAAAAAAATCGCGCCTTTAATCAACTAATATTTTTATAATAATAATTAAAGGTCCGTAAAAAAAGTAATTTTTTTTATTCAATTTACTAATTCCGAAAGCCTTCTTAAAAAACTAAAATATTTTCTTTAAAAAGAAATCATATTGTTAATTATTTAGGTCTACAGTGGCATAACGGTATTAACATTTCATAACTCATTTATGTTTGTTTTAAATATTATAAGAGCATTAAATAATTTAAACAAATAAATTACATGAGAAACTTTATGGGCATAAACCAAAAAAGAAAACAATAGGATGTTATTAAATCGCTGTTTGTATAATTTGAACAGAAAAGTAATGATTATTAGATAATTGATGATGAAGTTTTAAAGTGTAATTGCTAGTTTTTTGAATATGTTAATAATTGTTAACGGTTGATGAGTTTCCGGTTTACGAGGCTGATATTTCCTGTTAGCTAAGAAAAATGTTATTTAAGTTTAATTACTAAGACTCAAAAATTAAGATATTATTATTTTAAACAATGCAAATGTACAGTCTCAACATAATTATACGCATTTTTATTAGTTTTAATTATTATAAGATACATTTCAAGATTATTTTATTCTTGTTATTTCACAATATTAAAATCAATTCAATCACTAATAACAAAAAAATATTACTATCGGTAAAATTTAAAATTATTGCTACGCTATATCAGTTCATTTTTTTGCAAAAGATTTGAATAAACCAGAAGATAACTTGTGCTTAATAGATTAATATATTTACATAACTTATCAACATAATTAGTTAATACAAAACATTGTCCTAATTCTCATACTATTCTTCCGGAACATAATAAGGACATCGCATTAACATTTTCTTCTCTTTAATCCTAGTAAGATGTTCAGCATTACAAAATTTACTCAAGCAGCATCTTGGTGGATAAATTTTACAGTCAGGGCATCCATGACAACCAGTCCTTCTGCAATCATCTTGCAAACCATTTAGTTTGCCACAATCACAACCCGTATAATTAATTCCAGCACGCAATTCTCTAGATTTAGGACGAGGTGTGCATTGTCTTCTCCTTGGACCTTTTGTTGGAGTTTGTTCTTGTTTGTCACTTTCTGGTACATATTCCTCATGTTTGATATCAGTAGGTACTTCACAATCATCAGGTTTTTTGTTATAAGCTTTACCATCTTTATAGTGTTTGTCATGATGTTCTTTATGGTGCCTGTCACGATCTTCGTCACGATGTTCTTCGTCATGATGTTCTCTATAATGTTTGTTGTGATGTTTTTTACAAGGATCTTTTTGAAAAGGCATTTCAAGCTAAAATATTGTAAAAGTTAAAAGCAAATAATCTTATCAGATTTGCATTACATAATTGATGTTAAATATAAATTAAAACCAAATTTAATTACACCATTTAAATTGTTGAGAAATACAAAACTGAAATAACTATCTAAGATTATTTAAAAAGGAAAATCAATCCTTAATAAAAAAGAAAATTGATGCATTTTTTTATTAAACTCACTCTCTCTTTTTTCTCTATTAATTATTACTGATTTAAATCATTAAAATTCAATAACTAAGCATTAAATTTATAATTATTAAGTATGAATTTTAACTTACAAAAACAATTTGCCTATCCTTTGGTATTTCTGGTCCGACTAGATACGGCCCACATGGTTGACATGGTGTTGGAGTACACATATTAAAATTAAAATATTTACTAAGAATTTTGAATAATTTTACACGGAGAATTTAAAATGTCCAAATATGACAATAACTGTCAGGTGAACTAGATTTTCTCATATAGTACATATCTGAATTAAATTTCTGCTAATTATCACATTGGAAAGTTACGTTTTTACAACTAAAAGTAATTGGATGGCTGGTTGCAATGAAGAAGAAAGTGTAAATGGGCACGGCAATTAGAAAAGTACGTCGCCAAATGAGAAAGAAGTGATATTATTTTGTCTGTAAATATTATACTTAATTATTTATAAATTAATTTATTAATCAGTTAAACCATTAATTTTTAGGTATAATTATTAACAATTGATTTGTGCTAAATCAATTATTTTATCAATATAGCGTAAGTATATCTTTTTTTATATTTTGTTTTATTACATTATAAATTTAATAAGTTAATAATTCAACTAAATTAAATTGATAGTAGTGTGTGTACTAGTACTATATGCATGTAAAGTTTAGATTTTGTCTAAGTAACACATCCGTGATCATCTTGATTGTCGTTGTTCAATTTCATCTTTGATGGTAATATTATCCAATGCTACTGTTACGTATAAAGTCTTGTCTTTTTTGAAAACAAAGAACAAATTGATGCAGTTGGTAAGTGGTGTTTTTGTTTAATTAAAGATTACCGACGTTGCCAATAAAACGGGCTTTGTGTCACTTTTGTAAGTGTTGTTACTGTTGGAGACATCTTAGTGACATTGTCAATATAGTGATTAATCATTACGCAATTTAGATTTATTCAAGAACGCATCTATTGCTACGCAGTCTCTTGATTAACGTTGTTTAATCTTAACCAAAACTGACACAATGTTACATCCTAATACATTTAAACTGATATTTTCTTTAAAGAAAATATCTGAATAATACTTATAAAACACAAAATTGGTGCAGCCGATAAGTGTTATTTTTGTTCAACGTTGTTTCCATGCCATTTTTGTAAGTTAAATAAAAGTTATGGAAAAATAATAAGTAGAAGTCTTATACGTTAGTACAAATACACAAATAGAGGCATTGTAGTAACCGATTGAACTGCTTGCCCCAAAAAACTCTACAGAGGTTCTTTAACCTAGATCCTAGTCAACGTAACTTATTTGTTCGTGCAAAAATTGAAAATTGGAATGAATTTTTTTCGAGGTTTCTTCTGATAATTTTGGTTTATTTTACATACAAAATATTAATCTATGTACCATGAAAGTGTATTACAATTTCATCATTTCACTCTTTACGTCCTTCTCTGAGTTTTAATTAATGGACATTCTTAAAATTCTGTATATCATCAAGACTGTCTTATTAGTTTCTTCTTATGGTTACTTCTGGAATATTAACAAGCCTAATATGATCTCAACGCAGTTTTGTGACTGCTGCTGTAGGTTATTCAAAAATTAAACTACAGTATGAGAGTGAACATTTTTTGTATTTTATTGAATTGAGGAAAAGTAAAAAATGCTTTAAAAGTTTTGATATCTATATTATATATACTCTTTTCATTTATTTATCGTTGATCTATTTCTGCTGCCAAAAAAATTGACAACATTTTCAGCCAAAAATGCGTTAAAAATTAATTATTTTTTCATATTCACAAAAAGTATAAACATACTAGGGTAAAGCCTAACATTTTTTTTGTCAAATTTTAATAAGTTTTACTTGGATTTATGTTTGAATGCCAAAAATAATAATATTCTCAAATTTTGGAGCCGATAGATTGAGTCTAAATTTGTGCCGCAAGCGCAAAAACTATCAAACAAAATTAGTTCAAGCGACATAAGATGTCTATCTTAAACATCTAAAGTAAACTTGAAAAAATATACCAAAAAATCTTATAAAAAAATTTAAGTAAATTTTTTTCTAAGATTTTAATTTGTAAATTTTTTTTTTTTTTTTTAATAATATTTGGTGTGTTGTTTCTCTTAGCGCTGCTAAATGTGTATTTGTAAGAGTTTATATCAAAAAATGAGCCTATTTTTGCAGTTTTTTTGAGTTTTTAGACCTCTGAAACTCAAATACACTAATTTAAATCAAAATACGTCAACTTTGGCAGTTAAAAAATCCAAAAAATGCTTATTTTTGCACAGCCCACTGAAAACAAAAAAACTTGTTTTATGGCTTTTGCGGCTTATATACAGAGTAAAGACTTAAAATAGGGCCAGAATTAGATTTTACAAATTTTTTTTTATTGATTTCATTAGTTTTTTTTTAGTTAAAATTGCATTTTTGACAAAGAAAAGAATTTTTTCAAAGTCAAAGTTAAAGAACGACAAAAGAATCGTAGAATTTTTTTTAAAGATTTTATACCCTCATAAACCGACCAAAAGACTACTAATAAGTTATAGAAACGGAAATAAAATACTAAAACAAATTTCTCGTCCGTTTGAAATCAAATTGTCCATATATCATTTGACTAACTAAATACTCAACTTAGTTGAAAAAGAAAAAGCTTGCTGTAGGGTTGTTCTTAGGTCAAAAGCATACAATTGTTTAGATACAAATATGTTTCTTAAGTACCTTGTTAGCTAAAATATTTATAGCTTTTTTTGAAGAAAAGATTTTCAATTCAGACCTTGCTAAAAAACATATTTCTTTTTGGTATCAATATGTTGATGACACATTAGCTTGCTTTAAAGATAGTTTACGCCAATTAGACATTTTTCTAACTTACATCAACAGTATTTATTTCAGTATTAAGTTTACAGTAGAGACCGAAACTCATAATAAAATAATTTTTTTCTACTTCTATATATTGTCACTTTTATTCACGCCTAACTGAATGGATATGTATAATATATTCACTCTAGTGTGGATATGATATGCCGTACCAACCATAAAAACAAAAAATACAAATCACAATGTTTATTTGATTACGTCGCTAAATAGAAATGGTTTTTTTTTATTTGTAAAATGTCAAAAATAGATTAAGAACGTCTTATTTATTAACTGTTATTATACAATAAAGTTTAAAAACATGTTTAATTAAATATTTTAACAGCATAATTTAACCAAAATTATAGGTAATTCTGAATTTGATAATTATGCGAAACGTCAGATGTCAAACATACATAATGTTAAATAATTAATTGAAAAGTTTTAAAATAGTAAGCTGTACAACTCGAGTGGAATGTCCATATCGCACTTAGACGTTTGGAGCACTCCGCCTGCAGCGTCGTGCTCCAAATTCGTCTTCGTGCAATATGGGCATACTATCCACTCTTGTTATACAAAATACTATAATAAAATTATATCAATCAATAAGTCATAACAATGATTTCCAAAAAACATTAAAAATATTATTACTAAAAAAGAGTATAATAGCCTCACATTTATCTTAACATAAAAGTCATAGAATCCATAAAATGCATTTCAATAACATATTTCGGTAACACAAAAAAATAAAAAATATTCGCAGTAAACTAATTATAAAGTAGAGTTTAAAAGTCAAAATAAGTTATCAAACATTTTATTCGACGCTAAAGACAGGACAGATACAATTTTATAATCAGGAGTGTATGAGTTAAGTTGTCCCACATGTAATTCACGATATTCACAGGAAAAAATTTCAAAACTAGATTTAAAAAACATTATCTCTCTTTTAGAATACGCCATCAGATAGTACTTTTGCAAATCATATTTTAAAAAATAGTCACATATTCCCAGATATTAATAAACTGAAAATCATTCACAACTATTCCAAAGACAGAAAATTAAATTTGTTAAAAGCTTTTGAAATAACTAAATCAAAAAATAATCTTTCCGAAAACTTGCTTAATGATAAAACCAACTTATACAAATCTTCTTTGCTTGCCCCCCCCCCCCCCCCCCGTTTTTGCGGAATGATCTTTGTTTTAATTAACTTTAAGTAAAATCCGCCGTTCATAATCTTTTCTCTACCTGCTTAATCTGTTTTTTTTTTGTAAGTAATTCATAATTATTTTAATCATAATAATTTTAATGTAATTTTTCAGCTCTCTAAACATTTTATGTTTCACTGTTGTATATATGCTTTGTAATTTCTCTTTATATTCATACCTATTTCTATTACTGTCCAATGATGTCCTTGTAAAAGTTAAAACATGTTACGGTTTTTGAATATATTCGTAATATAGTAAATGTGTTTTATTTATTGTAAATATATTTTTACCTAAACTTGAATTGTATGCTATCAGAAGAATAGTTTATTTAAATTGGTTCAATTCCTATATATAATTTTGCATAATATTTAGTACATATTCCATTAAATTTACAGTCATACAAATTAAAATTGGGATACCACAAGGAAGTGGGTCTATTTAAATTTCAAATTCAAGCTATAATACCTCAAACACAAGTAAATTTTTAGAAATTACAATATATAAGCATCTTAGTTGTACCCACCATAAAGAAAAAATAAGCAAAAAATTAAATCAAATATGCTAATTTTAGAATTGTTAAACAACAATATATGCAATATAAAACAATATGCAAACTATATATTTTGCAAACTTTTACTTAACTCTAAAATATGGCATCATATTTTGGGGAAACAATTCTGATATTAAGAAAATATTTACAGTCTATAAAAAAGTAGTAAGATGATGCACAATCTAAATTACATAGATTCTTGCAGCAAAACTTTTAAATCAAACAACTTACTAACAGTCACTCATATACAAAGTTTAAAAAAATATCGTAAAATATTTTAAGAGGTAGTAGTATAAACAAAAATTTGGAAAGAAGTTTTAATAAACATGGGTTTGCAAAGACCTCAAAACAATATTATCTTTTACAGTTAAAGCTAATAACTTAGTTTCAATAAATTTAAAATATACACTATCAAACTCGCTTGTAAAATAAAAAAAAATTATCTTATGCTTTATAGACATAATCAAAAAAGTTGATTGTAGCTGTTTTTTTTTTTGTACTTGTTTTGAATATTGATCCCAAGTATGAATAGGAACATTTAAAACTACATTATCTCTTCTAAATTCTATTCAAAAACAAGCTATTCGGATCAATACCTACTTAAAATTAACTAATAACTTAGATATTTTACAACACCGACATAATGTTGCAGATCTTTGCATTTTCTATAGATATTTTCTTGGACGTTGTTCAAACATAATACAAAATATATTGCCTCTAAACAAAAGTTTACTCGTAGTACATGGCTTGATATGTATTCTAACAAATGTTTACTGACAATTCAGAGATGCAGGACCAAAACTTATAAGAGAGATTTCTTTAATCGTACTATTGACACATGAAACAAATTTTCAAATTCAGTATTTCCGGTAACAAATATTCAAGGTCAATATTAGACTGTTTCAGCAAATGTGATTTCATTTGTTTTACTCAAATTATTTTTGATCTTTGCAAAAACATCATTTTTGACATAGACTAAAAATCTTTAGTAATCCTAGTTTCCAGCCTACTAAAACTTTAGGTAACTGCATAGAATTAAAAAGTGTATATAAGTGCACATGAGCACAAAAAAAATGATAGACATGTGGTGAATATCATAAAATACTAGTTATGTTTAGTTTATTCAAACAATTAAGTCTAAAATAACTATAAATTTTTATTGATTTTTACTGACTGTAGTCAGAAGCATCTTATTTTAGGTTTTGTAAAACCTAAAATAAAATGCTTCTTACTTACAATCGTCTGGGTTAGTCAAACAATGTTCACTTTTAAAAACAAATTATACACTGTTTGTCTTCAAGTTGTAGCATAATGCTATTTTATCCAAATATTATCTTCAAAAAAAATTTTTTTGTCAAGTTTAATTGATTGGGCGCTGAGAGAATTCTTTTAATTGAGTATATGCCAAAAAAGGTACTACAATAACTGTAAATGTCTACAAAAACACAATATGAACTTAAAAACACAAAAAAGTCTTTACAATTATGCTCAGAAAACTCTACTTCTGCACAAAAACTGCAAAGTGCACAAAGCACAAATTATTCAAAAAGTAGTCAAAGAATGGGTTTTTAAATAATTACAACAGCCAGTTCAGATTACAAACTGTGCCCTCTGTGACTATTATTTCAATGCAAAATTCACAAAAACTATTAAGAAAGCATTTTTTTTTCAAATGACGTAAAATTGTGTTTTACAAATTTTTTTGAAAATGTGTCAAGGTTAAACAATAAAATTTTGTTTGTCCTGTGCTTAAGGATGTTGCACCAACCGTTTTTGCTGACGCCTTTTAAAACAGCAACTTAAGCAGACATAATTTGAATAGTGTGGGCTTTACACTATCCAAATTTTGACTAAGAAACTTTTTATGGCCTAAGCATTTAGTTTGATATATCTTTTATGTAAAGTTGCCGTTTACAAGCTCACATGGAGCCTTATAAAACCAAACTTCAATCAAGTTTGCGTTTTGTAATTACTATAGTTTTTTAAATTTGTTCACCATGTGCTTTGTAGTTAAAGAAATTTGATTTTGCAAAACAAATGCTGATCTTAAAAATTAATATACATATACCAACTGTATACTTAAAATTTACAGCCTGCATATTTGTAAATCTCAACCTCAAAAATAACTATACATACACTGAATTTCCGCTGAATAAACTAATTTACCAGTAAAAATAAAAAAATATCAAACATACTAAATCCGTTTTTTTTTTTTGTTAATCAATACCTTAAAAACCCTTTTACATCAATTGCAACAGAAATTAAAAATTAATTAAGTATATCAAAACGCAATTTCTAAAGCTTATTGAGAAAAACAAATAAAGATTGAAAATTAAAAAAAAAATAAAAAGTAGTAAATTAAAAAAAAAATGCGTGTTAGAAAAAAAAGCACAAAAATGAAAAAACTGCAATAGTTTATTTTAAATCTGTCATAACAAACTGTTTTAACTTCACTGGCGGATCGTTGAATCGAAATTTTAAGTCTAAATTTGTGTTTCTTGCTTTTTTGGTCCGAACACTTGTAGTTAAAACATTTGTCCGTTACTTTCTTCTAGATGGCGAAATAAAATATAAACATATAGAATCTAATAAAAAAAAGCAAGTGTTTGAGCTTTCTATTTGAGCAAAAAATTCGTTAATTGTAACCATTCCCTAAGTTTTTAAAACTTCTATAAATCGCACTAAATTGTTTTTATTACAAAAGATAAATTCAAAATTAGTTATTTTTAGGCATAATTTCCATCAACGGCGTTTTTGTTTAAGACAACACAGATAAAACTCATCAAAATAACTCGTAATACACTAAATAATAAATTGTTTAATAAAATTATAAAATTGATGAAAAATAAGCAAATTATATACAGTGCGTCCGGATTGACTTAACTATACGTGTAAACATTTTTATTGAAATTTTTTTGAAAAAAGTCATATTTCATAATGTCTCCTGCTTGTCATAATAATATGAACTACATAGAGAAACTACGATTTAGACTTCCAAAATATAAAAATGCAATATTGAGAATTGGAAAAGTGTCCAATAAATACGCAATTAAAGTTTTCCACCAAAAATTACTCGGTGTGCAAGTCTGTAAATGCTTTAAGAAACTTGGCACATAAACTCAATGTATATGCTAAAAACGTAAAAAAAACAAAAAAAAACTTATGCTGCAACAATTTTAGTATTAGAATCAGTTAACAATAATCACCCACTTCCTTTGAGAGCAAAAGCAAATCAGCTGAAAAGTATATCTAAAAGTCACGCATGTAATATTCTGTCCACAAATAAATTTCACGCATTCAAACCAATTTTTATTCATAAACTTTCATTCATACCGACTAAAATTCTTTTTATTAATGAGTAAACGCATACTTGAACGCCGTAATTCATATCACACTTTAGTATTTGTAGAAACAGTCAAAAACTTAAAAAAAGTTAACGTATAGTGTGCGATAACCTAGAATAAAGTAATTGGTTAATTTTTCCTGAAATTAAGGCTAAACACAAATTATTATTTCAAAATTCTTAGTAAATACTTTTGGCCTCAATTGGAAGAAGAAAATTTAAAATTTAGAAAAATTATGATATTTCAGCAAGATGGCTGCCCAGCGCATAGTGCCTTAATTGTTACAAATTGGCTTAATAAACATTTTTCAAATTGGATGGATCGCAATGGACTAATACACTGGCCAGCTCGGTCTCCAGACCTAACCACAATGGATTATTTTCTGTTTAGTAATCTTAAGCCTATAGTGTTTTCCACAGACATGCAAAATAATATTGAGATTTAGAAAAACAAAATTACTGATGCTATTGCTACAGTGACACCAGAAATTATTTACAATATTTATAATAAATTTCAATAAAAGATGAAAAAATTAGTTGAGTTGAAGGTTTTCATGATAAATAAATTTAAACAAATTCTCAAAACATTCAGTTAAAAAAAAAAACCTTTTTAATTTTATTATAGTATTTATAACTCCTATAAAAATATTTCTTTTGAATTTTGGATTTTTCATTATGTAATTTTTGATTTCTAAAATTTGTTTTGCAAAATTACATTTTTATATTTTTTGGACACTCTGTACAACAAAATTAGAGTTTCTCAACGTAAATCGTATTTATATAACAAGCAGGAAAAATGTTAAAAAATGACTTTTTTCCAAAAAAAGTTTAATATAAATGTTTACACGTATAGTTAAGTCTATCCGTAGACACACTGTATATATAAATTTAATTATTTTTTTAACCGACTTAAGTTGGTAAACTTAAGACACGGGTTTTTGAAATAATTTCTTTAACTACTATTAATTAATGTGCTTACAACTTTCTTTCAAATTAAAGTAATTTCTAAAATAGTAAATAGTAACAATAAAATGTAAAATCAAAATAACTTAAAATTGATACAAATTTTAAAACAGCAATCAAAGTGTAAATTGCTGTTTTTTTTATGAATAACGCCAACTAGAAATACTTGTGCGGACACAAGTATAAAGTACATAAAACAAAATGTTTACTGTTAAACCCTGAATAGAACGCAAAAAGCTTCAATTAATCGGAATATACAATTGTAGACAATTAATCCTACATGAAAGTAAATGTTTTGTTAAAAACCAAGCTATATTTGTAAAGTTCTTTTAGTCGCATTTATTCTTAGTATCAAGACTATATTTACTTTAAAGCCATTGTATAAGTATTTTGACTCATTTACTTATCAGTCAGTTTAATTTCCTTTTATGTGTAGACCGCATTACCACACAAAATCCTTAACATCGTTTTAAAGATGCACTAAATGTATGGTGTTAACACCCCGAATTGTAGACAGACAAAGGTGGCAACGATCGACCCTAAGTGCAGTAAACGCTGTTCACCCTCTCCACATAAAATTCTATACCCAGAAAATAAAAATTCATTACTATTAGAATGATTTTCACTTAATTACATTATTCAACACCCATTCTTTTGTTTGATAGAACAATGTAACCACAGCATGTGTAAGTAGCAATAGTTATAATTACCGTATTGCAACATTAGTGTTATCGTTATTAATTTCTATAAAAATGCAAATTTCATAACAGCGTATTATTTCATCAAGTAAGGCCACCATCATCTCAAACTGTGCTACATATTGTTATTTAATCCTTAATCATTGCATCATTCACCTTGAAATTAATAATACAGAATATGGGTAAATCAAATTGCCATAAAATGCATCCGTTAAAAACCCATATTCTGTCAATATTATGTTGAGTAATTATGCGGGTTTTACGATAGAATGTAAGATCTTAATGAGTTAGATTTAATTATGGTTGCAAATAGCACTTAAATATTTTATTAGTAATAAGAATAATTTATACAATTTTATATCGATATGTTGATGTATTTATCAATTTCAATAATGTATTTCAGGGTCGGTAAAGTATTAAAATGTGATGAAGGTCTCATCAACTTTCCCTATTATATATGTGATCGATTTATTGTTTTTTATACAATGAATATTGTTATTTATTAACTATTATCAAAAATATCTATCGAGGTTGTTTGGTGTTCATTATGTCAAGGCTTATTTAGTGTTGCATGCAAGCAGGGGTGTGCAGGTTATCAAACGACATATATTTAACACAATATATGTAATAGCGTTGAAGTTTTTATAATAAACTTTTTAGTCAATATTTACTTTTAAAAGCAATGTAATTTTCTTTAAATTTACTTGAATGTATGAGCTACCATATTTTAGAGAAATCACAATAGTATTCATGGCTGAAATATCGATTCCATAGAAGCTATTAAAACTGATAGACAGTAAACAGAAGGAAATTAAATTTTAGGACAATTATATAAACCAATATATCTAAAATCTTTTATTTGAATATACATTGTTCTCTTTAGTGCGGGAACAACAGTTGCTGTTTAAAATTCTCTCTAAGAGTGAGGGACTGCAACACCTAGAAGTTATGAAAACATTTTTTATAAATACCACTCTGTATTGTTCTGAAAATTATCAATTGCTTAAAAAATGCTAAAAATAATAAAATGCTAACCCCGAAATTGCAATCAAAAGACCAATTAACATCAAAAACTAAAAAATAACAATTATCTAAGTTTGCAAATTTCTGATTGGCTTGAATTTTTTGATGTCCAACAAGAAACTTGATTTAGTATTTTTTTCCGTTTCTATAACTTATTAGTAGTCTTTTTATCGGTTCTTAAAGGTATAAAACGCTTAAAAATGTCACTCTTTGTTTGATAGTTTTTGCGCTTGCCCATTTTGAATCAATGTATCGGCGCCAAAACTTAAAAATATAATAGGTTTGGCATTTAAACATAAATCTGCACGGCATTCATTCAATCACTCAAAATTTGACAAAAAAACCTATACACAAAACAAATTTATATTTTCCAACTAATTTATATCAAAATACGTCAACTTTGTCGGTCAAAAAAGCAGTAAGATATAAAGAAAGAATGAAAAAAAAAATAAATGCAAAATTCTGCAAGAATATCTGAAAGAAAAAATGAACGAAAGATATGAAAGAATAGAAGTAGAGAGGCAGAAATATTATAATGAAAAGAGATATGACTGTAAGGAAATAGAAAAAATGAGAAATAGTAAAAGAGTTGTGTGAAAAGAAATATTGATGCGTGATAGGGATATAGAAATACAAAAGAGAAAAAGAAGAGAGAATGAATCAAAGTACAATAAAAAATATGCAATTATTATAAAAAAATAATATCCCAAAACACCTTAATAATTCAAAATACACAAAAACAAACAAAAAAAAAGATTTAGATGTGGAAATGAAGAAAAAGTTTGCAAATTTTAGATGAATAAAGAAAGCAAAATGTGCAAAATGTGTGGAGAAGCCAATAAAACTATAGAACATATGTTAAAAGAATGCATTGAGATAAGAAAAATAAATAGAAAGAGAGAATGTGATGAAAAAAGATAGAAGAAGATAATGTAAATGAGAAGCGTCATTAAAAAAAGAAAAAATTGGCAAAGTTCAAGTTGTATTATAAGATACATAGTATAATTTTTAGATTGTTACTTTTCAAGGCCAAATGGCAAAAAATAAACTATTATTATTAACTTAACTTGTCATGCAGTACGTAAATACAAGAAAAATAAAAAAGCATATAAAACAGCACAGTAAAGTTGATACTGCTATAGTATTAGTTGCTGGATCATTTAAAAAAATGTAAAATTATCTTAAGTAAATCCCATATTTAAAATATTAAAAAAAAAACAAAAACTTTCAAGAGTATAAACCAACATTTATTTATAAACAAAAAATGAAGATGGCGCTCGTCGTTAGGAATGTTGTATGATGATTTTGTTACCAAGGATATTATATTAGGACAAAATTGTAGATACTGGGCTAAAACAAACCCAGCAAACATTTTAAAATTGTGAGAAATTGTTAAAGTTTTAAGAAAGTAAATGGTTGGATTTACATAATATTTTTTTGGATATAAACCTAAACTAACATATAAACATTTCAAACCATTTTGTTTTGGCCAAATTAAAAAGAAAAATTGCTTTTCAGCAAAATGCATCTTGCACATTCAATAAATTTGATAAAAAAATAGTTGGATAATAATTTTCCAAACAAGTGGAAGCCGGGAAGCCGCTTTGAACCAATAGTCTCTACACAACCACACAATCTAAGCGCGTTAGATTACTTTATGTGGGGTAATTTAAAACTGTAGAAGCTTTTGTTGTCATAAATACAAAAAATAGTCTGTCCATGTACAAAGAACTTAGAAATCAAATAAAAAATTGTGTACTAGTTAGAGGCTTTCTTGTCTAATAGTTTAAGTTAGTTTTAAATTAAAAAATTAAATTTGCATAAATGTAGTTCATTATTCTCGTACAAGCAATCTCAAATTTGTTCTAAAATTAAATTATTTCATTGAAAAATATTAATTTTCAAATAGAATGTTTTAATTTCAAATCTGAACTTTTTGTTACTAATAGTATTTTAGTCTTAACACAATTTTATTTTTTTTTTTAAATTTTTGAACACTGTTTATTATATGATCATTTTGATTGTTTTTAAGTATTTATTTGTCAAATTAAGGAAAACACTTTATAAAGAAGTTAGAGCCAAGCATATCAAATAGACGGACATGTAATCGAACAAGTGACCGAGTAAACATATTTAGAACACCAAACAAAACTAGGGAAGGAAAATCAGGCGGCGGAAACAACCAGAAAAATAAGTCAGAGCTGGGCTGCTTTCGGCAAACTCAGACACATACTCAAGAACCCAGCCATACCACACTGTCTAAAACAAAAAGTATACAACATGTGCATATTGCCCGTTACGACGTGTGGCCTGGAAACGTAGGCATAGAACCTGCCAACGGGCTCTTCTCGGCATAAGCTTAAGAGACAGAATAACAAACCAAGAGATCAAACTGCAAACCAAAGTCAAAGATGTGATTGAACAAAGCGCAGAACTTAAGTGGAGCTGGGTAGGACACGTAGCCAGGGAAAACTAGAGACCGAGAGCCTAAAAAACAAAGCACTGAAAAACCGCAAAGAAGATGGCTCAACGACACCAATAAGACGGCGGGAAAAAATTGGCATTAAATCGCAAAAAGAAGAAGCGCATGGAATGACTTGAAGGCGGCCTACGTCCAGCAGTGGACAAACACGGGTTAAAGAGAGAAGAGAGAAAGACTTTATAACGAATAACATTTTGCTAAAAATTAAAAATTAAAAAAATATATATAAGTAAATTACTCTATCTGAAGACTGATGATAAAACAAATAATTTTTCTTTTACGTGTAAGCTAAAAAACCTATTTATTAAAAATAATAAATAAATTATAAATTTTGTAAATATTTATTTACTAAAATAAATATAACATTTATAACTAATTGCTAAAATAATTTGTAATAGGGAAATTCCATTTCAAACGGACCAGAGCTGGGAAGAGGGTTGGTGCATTGAGAAACTTGCTTATGTATTATTTTTCTTAGTTTCTATAACTTACTAGGAGACCTTTGATTAGAATGTGAGGGTATGAAACTCATTAAAAAAAATCATTTTTTTTTAGTTTTTTTGTCGTTTTTTAACTTAATCGTGTTTTTTGTTTAAAAACCGCAATTTTAAATCCAAAAATAGTAATTTTTTTTATGGGTTTCATACCATCATATACCAATCAAAAAGCTACTAATAAGTTATAAAAAAGAAAAAAAACACATAAGCAAGTTTCTCAATGCACTCCCCCCCCCCCTCCAGCTCTGGTCCGTTTGAAATGGAATTTCCATTATATGACATTAGCATTACTGTTGCGTTTTATATAACATTTAAAATTTGACAAAATATTTATTACTTTATCAAGATTCATATTAGTACGCCAATTAAAAACTAGACTAATAATACTATCACGTGTGTACTCTTTTGCACTCTCAAAACATTGTCTAAATTAATTACCAATGACCAAGGCAAAAACGACTTTAAACAAACTCGAAAATATCTTTGTGTTTTCAGCCTTACTAAAACAAAATCTTATTCAAAACACACAAAAAATGTAATCCGAAAAATTATAAAGATAATAAAAAAATAATGTTTAACGTTAACGTTAACTTTAAAGATACATTAAATTATTAGTCGTTATATTATTATAATTTTAAATTATTTTTTTATTTGATAATATTTAATGTAAATAATTATAATAGTCAACAGAATTAAAATGTTAATATTATTTGGAAATATTTGGACTACTAATATTAAGATATTTACTCATATATTAAATTCACACTTATCTAATGTAGACAATATAAATATTTACAGATTTTGTGATTATAGCGAACAACTTGAAAAGCATACATTGTCTTCATTGTCAGATTGCAGATATATGTAATACAACATTTCTATTTCTTTACAAATTGCTTCATAATGATATTTATAGTTCCGAATTAGTTGCTAAAATACAGTTTCATGTACCACGGTTAGCATCATGTCACTTTAATATTTCTTTGTTAAGTCGCCAATTTGGCACGATTTAAATTTAAAATAAACATTTTGATCATTTGTGTTAGTTTGATCATGTACCTTATATATTGTATCCTTTATGTTATCATTTTTTTAAATTTTATTTTATTATATTTTTTCCTTATTGAATATTGTGCAAATAAACATAATTATTATTACTATCCGATGATCTAAACTAGAAAAATTTATTAAATTTTTTTACAAAGATTAAAACTATATAAATACTAAACAAATCTTTTCAATGCCATAAGAACATCAAATTTATCAAATATTTGTGAAAACATAATGTAATATAACCTAAACAAAAGAGAGAACAATTAAACTAACATATAACTATAACTAACTATGAAAGTATTAATCCTGTATCTTCGAAACAAAGAGGGTTTACAGAAATCATCATTGAATATTCTTAGAATAGGCCAAGGAATAACCCCTTAAATTTTTGCCGCATATTTACCTAACTCAAATATAATCCAAAAAAAACAATATTAATTAAATTTAAATAAAACAATACATGCGTACAATATTCGTAAAAATAATGACATAATGAAATTTATAAAATATGTTTTTTGTCACAAATATATTCTTACAGATGTAATAAGTTATACTTAGCCAAAACTAATAATGTATTCGTAAGAATAAATTTGTAATAAAAAACATAGTTAATTGTTTTATTATTTCATAACATGAGTTATTACGTAGTAGAGGTCACACCTTTTAGAAAAACAATACAGCTAACAAGTAATAGACAAAACATAAATATAGTTTATACTTGTTAAAACATAAATTCTCTAAATACCAGATTATTTAAATAAACTGTTTAGAGATAAAAAATCCGACAAAAAACGACAAACATAAAATAGTTATTTTTGTTACAAAACAAAAAAATGCCGCATAACAGGGATACATCATGAACCCAAAATGCATTTTCGTAGTTTTGTCTGTGTAGCACACATATTTGCTATTAAAATCATTGTAGAACCCAAAATATAGTAAAATAAAATTCGTAGTAATTCAAATATTTCAGAAATTCAATTGTCAATGACATTTCAACAAATTATAAGTCATAATATCACGCAACAAAGATTCGGTCATAAGAATACCACCAGAAATTTAAGAGACTGCTTATAATGATATTGCTTTAGAAGTCAAAGGTTATATACATATAAAAAAGCATATAAAAAGTTTAATGATAGAAATATTCGGTTATTTTTAAATACGGTCTTCCTGCATATTTAAAAAATGAAATCATGGACTGTTTGGTCAAATAATTTGATGCTAAAAACGATGATAAATATCAAAAATAACATCAATATTTCAAAACACATAGAACTGCATTTATTAAAATAAACATAATTGATATTCGGCAAAGAAATCAAAGATATTATCTTCAGGAACTTTGAGAAATTCAAAAAAATGCTCAGGATATTGATTATTTGATTTATTTTATTTATTTAAACATATGTCATTCTACCTTTCGGTGTATGGCTTTTTACATTATTTCGTTTGTTAGAGTTCTCTCCATTTTTTCCTGTCTTGAGTTGTTTGTTTGATTCCTTCCCACGGTATTCTATTTCTATCCGCTTCTTCTTTTACATTGTCGTTCCAGGTTTTTCTCTGTCTTCCTCGGAGGTTTTTTCCGTTTCTCTTGTTTCATATATTCATTTCGTTATTTGCGTATCTTTCATTAGGCATACATGTCCAAACCATCTTAGTTGTCCCTCCATTATTTTTTCATTTATGGGTTCTATTTGTAGGTTTTCTCTGTGTACATCGTTTCTTATTCTGTCTCTTCTTATTTTATTTTATATCTTTTTTAGGAATCTCATTTCTGTTGCATTTATTCTCGTTTTAGTTAGTCTTATTACCTTCTTTAATATATCTGTTTTTATGTCCTTTAGTATTTCTTTTATTCCAAAAAATGTATTTATCATAATGTTAAATATTGTCCCGGTTTTTCCCATTCTTTCATTTATCTTGTTGCCTATCTTTCCTTTATTGCTAATTATTGTTCCTAAGTACTTAAAGTTTTCCACCTGTTCAATCTGTTTTCCGTGTAGTGTTATTGCATGGGTTTTGTTTTTTCTTGATATTATCATTGTTTTGAATTTGTCTATGTTGATCTTCATGTTTATTTTTGTTAATTCCATGTGTATTATGTTGATGTTGTGTTGTAAATCTTCTTCCGTTTCCTCCATTATTGCCATATCGTCTGCAAATAGTAATTCCATAATTTTCGTTGCTTCCATCTTCCGATATCCTACTTTTAAAGTCTTCATACTTTTTTTGCTTTTTTTTATGGCTCCATCTATCACAATTATAAATAGTATTGGACTCAGTACACATCCTTGTTTTAGCCCGATCTTGGTTTCAAACTCTTGAGATTCTTCATTGTTGGTTCTAACAATGTTCTTATTTTCTTTGTATTAAGTTTTTAATAGTTCTTCAAATTTTCCGTCTATGCCTTGCTTTTGAAGTATTTTCCATAATATTCTCCTCTTATCCGGTCAAATGCCTTCTCTAGATCGATGAAGCAGATATGGATATCTCTTTTCTAATTTAAAACTTTCTCGCTTAGTTGTCTTATTATGAATATAAGATCTTGAGTGCTTCTCTCTCTTCTGAATCCGCATTGTGTGTCTTCTATGGTATCTTCAATCTTGTCTCTTATTCTTATTTCTATGATTCCTGCTAGAATTTTTCCCGATACACTACTGATCGTGATTCCTCTGTATTTATTGCAGTTTTTTCATCTCCTTTTTTGTATATAGGTAGTATTATTCCCATGTTCCAATCTGCTGGTATTTTTGTGTTTTTAGCTATGTCATTGAGTAGTTCTGTTGATTATTTTATTTCTTCTTTACCCATGTATTTGATCATTTCCGGTGTTATGTTGTCTATGCCTAGTGCTTTTTCTATTTTTAGTTTCTTTATGGCGTCTATAACTTCCTTTTCCTTTATTTCCTCAATTTCATGTCACCTTTCCATTATTTTATCTTCTTCTGTAATTATAATTCCTTTTTTGTCTTTTATGTTCATCATATTATATTCTTTCTTACTTTTTATCTGTTTTAGTGTTTCATAGAATAGTTTTTGGTTGTCTCTATAGTTTCCCGCCATCTTTTTACCGAATTGATTCCATGATTCTTTTTTATCTTTTTAGACCTCTTTATTTACTTTTTTTCTTCTAATTTTGTATTCTTTATAGTCTTCTTCCTTTTTTGTACTAATGTATTTTTTCTATTTTTTTTTTCTCTTTAACTTTCAATTTTATTTCATTTGTCCACCATTCAGTTTTTTTATTGTGTACTATCTCTTGGAATCTCTTGGAATCTATCTCTGTATTCTTTTTCTTTAAGATTGTAGCTTTTTATTGTCTCTTTTACTTTCTTTCTTCTATTATCTGTTTTTTCTTCCATTTTTCTAAGTCCATTTTTACCAGGTAATGGTCGCTTCCGATTTCTGCCTCTCTTGATACATTTTTTCATTTTTGTTTGCTTACTAGAAAGTAGTCTATTATTGATTTTTTGTTTCTAGTCGGTTCTTCTCTCGTAAATGTATGTAACCTCTTGTGTAATTATTTGATGCACAAGGTATATGTAACTTTAAATTATTATTTACAAATTAAAGAACTAACACATATAAGAACAGAAAACATCGATGATAAAAATTTCTGTAAATAAAACGAACAAACCACAATCCTTTACGGTTACAATTTTATTTTAGAAAATACTTCCAAATGAGTAAAGAAACGTTTCTTTTTATGTTATCGCTAACGAAGATGTATTAAGCAAGTTCATAAAATTTTCCCAATTTTGCAAAAAATTGCTAAAAATTTAGGCCTCTTAAAGAATTTACCAAACAAGGTTTTTGCAAAACCTCGGCAACAATATTAGTCAATGCAGGAAGCAATTTGACGTCGTTAAAACGTCATGAAGGATAGTAATCATCTAGTACCAAATGCTATATAAACCATTTCTTTCACAAAAGTGGAAATAACCAATAACATTTTGAATACAAAACCAATGTCATCAACATTTACAACAGTAATAAATATAAGTTGCAAAAAAACATCTGCAAGTAGATCCAGTATAATAAAAACTGCAATTGATTTAACTAATTTGAAACAAAATATTATATTTCAAAATTGCACTAATTGTATTTTTAATAAAAAAACTAATAATAAATAATTGTTTCTGTTATACGGGGTGTTAGGTAAACATGCGGCAAAAATTTAAGTGGTTATTCCTTGGCCTATTCTAAAAATCTTTTGTCCTATGATGATTTCTAAAAAACCCCTTTGTTTCGAAAATACAGGATGAAGAAAATTTGCAACAACCATATTCGATATTTGTTGATACCATTAATGTAAACAAAAGTATAGCGTACGCTAATGAGTATATCAAGTACAAAAAATTATTGAGTTTATCAAGTACAAGAAATTGTTAAAAATAACTTGTAACGGCTGTTTTCTCTACTAATGTACAAGTAGATTTCATTGGAATGCGTCTCGTCATTGATCATCACATGTATCGGTCGCAGTTGTTTAGATTGAGTGACGTTTGGCTGTTTGACGTGTCTTTAGTAGTTAGTGAATTCCTTTACCATGAATCACTATACAAACGCCAAGATGACTGACAGGCATTTCATTACAAGCTAGACAATTGTACATTGAACGGTTTCCTGGCCGTAATATTTTCAACCAAAAAAACATTCATCGACGTCTTTGTAAAACAGGCACATTGAAACAAAATAGAAAGCCAAAAAGATCAATGTTAGTAAGAACGGTACAACTGAAACAGAATGTACTGGACACGATAGAGGAAGATCAAAGTAGTTCTACGCAAAAAACTGCCAATACTTTGAATGTAAGTCATTGGACAGTTTGAAAAATTCTTAAAAGCAATTTGTTGTATCCTTACTACATTCAACGTGTTCAGGCACTACTACTTGTTAAGTTTCCTTCACGTATTGCGTTATGTCAATGGTTTTTGCAAACATCAGTTCTTATCCCTCAATTCCTAGCACATATTCTTTTCACCAATAAAGCCAGTTTGTCAAGAAATGCAATAAAGAATTTTTATAACAACCATGTGTAGGCATATAAAAATCCGCATCAGATATGTAAAGATCGCTTTCAACATCAATTCTCCTTGAATGTTTGGGTTGGAATTGTAAGCGACTGTCTAATTGAACCAGTATTTCTATTAGGAAAACTTACCGGCGAGGTGAATCGCACCTTTTTGTAACACATGCTACCTCAGTTTCTGGATGATGTACCATTGGCAACAAAAATTGCAATGTGGTTTATGCACAATAGTGCACCACCACATTTCAGTTTGGTTGCTTGTGATTATTTAGCAGTAACATAGAGATTGCTGGATTGGTCGAGGTGAGCCACACGCATAGCATGCTCGATCCCCAGACTTAAACTTCCTGGATTATTTCTTATCGTGCTAACTGAAATCATTAATTTACGCTGCTCTATTGGAGAATTTTAACGACTTGCTAAATCGGATAATTGCTGGGTATAACTCAATTAGAAACAACCCTGGAGTGTTTGAAAAAATTATGCACTCAATGTCGAGATGATTGAATGCTTGCATCCAGGCTGAAAGAAATCATTTCAAACATTTATTGTAGATTCAGCAACTTTACATGTACTTATTGATAATAAAATGTTGTTACTGTCACAAATTTTGTTTACCCTGTATCTTCAAAACAAAGGTTTTTTTTAGAAATTTTCATAGAAGAAAATATTTTTAGAATAGGCCAAGAAATAACCCCTTTTGCCGTATATTTACCAATATCCTGTCCTGTATATACGATCTTTAGGTCCGTAAAATATTTTACAGACAAGTACCAAAAAGTAATTTGACTTACAACTGCAATGAAATGTAGTTATATGCTATTAAAATGACGTTTATATTTTAAATCAAAAACTTCCTTATAACTAAAAGATATATTTCAAACAATTATACAAAGAAAAAATCCAAAACCACTTCAAATAAAGCCAGAAACAAGCCCGGCATTCTGAAAAATAAAGTACAAAATATTATGGCAATCAATAAAAATCGGCAAGACCCCAAAGCCAGACGAATCCATGCCAAATTTTTAAAACTATTAGACAACAAAGAATTAAAGACCACCAATATATTTAATAATATAAGATCAAAATTTATAACGTTTTCAAAAAAAGCCTCGACAAAAAGATAAAAAATTTAGAACAATAAGCTTTATGAACCATTTTTTAAAAATGTTCCTAAAAATTATACTTAAAAGAATATACAAAATAGAAAAAAAATAACTGGGACCCACACAATTTGGATTTAGGAACGCAGTCGGGACAAGGAAAAGACAAAAAGATGCAAAGAAATTAATTGTAATGTATATGCCTGTTTCGTAAATTACAACAAGTTTTTGATAGAGTTCAACACCAAAAGTTGACAAAAATTCTGGAAAAAACCGGAATAGATAACAAAGACCTTAGAATAGATACAAATTTATATTGGAACCAGACGCCAAACCAAAAAATTAGCAACGATAACACAGACAGAGTAAAAATTTTAAGTGAAATGACGCAGAGATAATTTTTCCTCTGCTGTTCTATTCGCATAAACAACATCAAAGATGCTTGTCGTGTGTTCGCTACAAGCGTAAGCTCCCCTCTTGTATGTTTGTGGTGTGCAATAATAGTACTACACAAAACATGCGGAACCTACTGTTTCCGTGGAATCCAAACCACACCACTAGGCAAATACGTTGCTAGTTTGCCATTGCCTTGCAAATATATTCAACAAATTTGATATTTCCGCTGCCGGAAATCAAACCCGAGCTGCCTTATTATTATTATTATTATTATAGACCATTGTGCTTCAGTCGCCACCAGATATGCAAATGATACCATAATAATTGCTGATAATATAAAAGATTTACTACACCTTATGAATAAATTAACAAACACCAGTCATGGATATAAACTAGATATCAACATGGATAAGACCAAATTCATAATCATAAGTAAAAACACCCCACAATACCACCAACAAGTTAGAATAAGTAAGGAAGTAAGTAAGTAAGTAATTTATTTCTTGCTAGTTACATGATGGTAGAACAAATGTCAAAACACAGATAATAATTAAATTTAAAAATGGTAATACAGGTACATAAATAGGTAGACAGAATTACAACAGTTTAAAAATTATATATCTAAAAAGCTATTTGATAAAATTTCTTGCAGACTATAAAAAGCCTTGATTAAAAAATATTTTTTAATTTCGGTTTTGTATTTCACTATTGAAAGATTTTTAATATGTTGTGGTAGAGCATTATAAAATTTGATTCCATAATAACTAATTCCGTTTTGTGAAATGCAAAGTCGCGGACATTTTGGATAAATATCAAGTTTAGTTCTGGTATGATGATTGTGTTTAGATTGGTGCATTGGATAATTTTGAATGTTTTCTCTTATATAGACCAGACACTCCAATGCGTACAAACATGACAATGTCAAGAGTCCATTGTCAACAAAGGCGCTTCTACAATCATCTCTATATGCAACTTATGTGAGTACTCTTACAGCTTGTCTTTGCAGACCAAAAAGTTTATGCATAATAGACGAGTGACTCCATACTAAAATGCCATAGGTCACCTTAGACTGAAATAGTGCAAAATAAGCAGTCAGTAACGATGTTTTCGGAAGAGTATGTGTTAAGTGTCTCAGTAAATATGTTGTGCGTGACAAAGCTGATAACACTTCTTCTCCATGCTTATGAAAGTTTAACCTAGAATCTAAATAAATTCCTAAGAATTTGGTACTTCCGTTAGTAATTTTAGCACATAACTCAAAAATCTCTAAAACTGGTTATCTATGACAACGACATGTCTTTTCCGGACAGTTGTAAATAAAACAACAATCGCCAACATAATAAACAACATCCAGTACAAATAGGCACTTCAAGAAAAAGCCGAACATAATTGCATAAAAATAGATTGTAGAGAGGGGTGTTCTGATAAAATATATATGGGCAATTCCATTTCAAACGGACCAGAGCTGGGGGGGGGGGGGATGCATTGAGAAACTTGCTCATGTATTTTTTTTTAGTTTCTATAACTTATTAGTAGTCTTTTGATCGGTATATGAGGGTATGAAACTCATAAAAAAAAAATCTACAATTTTTTTAAGTTTTTTTGTCGTTTTTTAACTTAATCGCATTTTTTGTTTAAAAGCCGCATTTTTAACTCAAAAAAATAAATTTATTAATGAAATCGATCAGAATTTTTTTGTAAAATCCAAATCTAGTGCCATTTTAAGTCTATATCCTGTCTATAAGCCACAAAAGCCATAAAACCATGTTTTTGTTCTCAGTAGACTGGGCAAAAAGGAGCATTTAAAAAAAAATTAAGCGCCAAAGTTGACGTGTTTTGATGTAAATTAATTAGAAAATATAAATTTGTTCTGTGTATTTGGGTTTTAAAGGTCTAAAACACAAAAAAACTGCAAAAATAAGCCTATTTTTCAACATTAACTTTTACAAATGCACATTTAGCTGATTTCAGAGAAACTATACATCAAATATTATTAAAAAACTGAGTTTTGCAAACAATTTTACATAGAAAATAGTCAGTGTCGTGCTTATCTGGCGATAAAAAAACCCATCTAGAAAAAAAAAAAAATTCAACATTTACTTAAAAAATATTTATTTAAATTTTTCTTAAAGATTATTTGGATTATATTTTTTTAAGCTTATTTCAAAAGTTTAACAAAGTCATCTTTTCTTGTTTGAATCAATTTTGGGTCATTTTACTTTTTGTTTGATAGTTTTTGCGCTTGCGGCACAAATTTTGGCATTCAAACATAAATCCTTCTGGCGCTTATCAAAATTTGTTAAAAAAAAAGGTTTTAAACCACACCCTAGTGTGATTATAATATTTTTTGTGAATATAAAAAATAATTAATTTTTAACGCATGTTTTGTCTGAAAATTTTGTAAACATTTCTTTCTAAATGGACTTTTCTATAGACGATGAGTACAACACTGACTATTTTCCATGTAAAATTGTCTTCAGAATTCAAATTTTTAATAATATTTGGTGTATTGTTCCTCTGAGCGCGGCTAAACGTGCATTTGTAAGAGTTTATGTTGAATAATAAGCCTACTTTGCAGATTTGCAGAGTTTTAGACTCTTAAAACCCAAATACACAGAACATATTTATATTTTTCAATTAATTTACATCAAAATACGTCAACTTTGGCGGTTAAAAAAAATTAAAAAAATGCTCCTTTTTGTCCAGCCCACTGAAAACAAAAACATGGTTTTATGGCTTTTGCGGCTTATTGGCAGGGTATAGACTTGAAATGGCACCAGACTTGGATTCTACGGAAAATTTCTGATTGATCATTAGTAAATTTATTTTTTTTGAATTGAAATTGCGGTTTTTAAACAAAAAATGCGACTAATTTAAAAAACGACAAAAAAACTTTAAAAAATTGTAGAATTTTTTTTTATGTGTTACATACTCTCATATACCAATCAAAGGACTACTAATAAGTTATAAAAACTAAAAAAAAAATACATAAGCAAGTTTTTCAATGCACCCCCTCCTCAGCTCTGGTCTGTTTGAAATGGAATTGCCCATATACAGTTGCTTAGTTGTAACATTAACATAAAAAATGTTGCAACTCTAAAAAAAAAACAACAATCTTCATAAATAATATCATGAGTTTACAAATAAAAAACTGAAAAAGTACTTAACAAGTTAGATTACTGTTCAAAAGAATTAAACTAAAGAAAACTGTAAAATCTCAATGTATTAATTAAATTATTAATGCAGTTTTTTATCTCATAGCCCTAAATATCAGATAACAGACGCATGTGATACAAATAAAATATGTCTGCTTAGAATCAACATGGAGTAAAAAAGTTATGGTAAAATGCAATTTTTGCAAAAACACAATATTCAAAGATAGTTATATTTCGGAAACAAAAACGACAAAGAATAGAAAAAAAGATGTAATTATGGAACAAAATTTTTGAATAATTATAGAGTTGGATGCATGATACTTTTGTATCAGCCAGATGGTAGTAACACAAAATTAAATTTACCTTCACGCGTATTCTTGTAAGCCCGCTTTGAATCTAAGACCAAAATTTGTTTATGAATACTGCTTTGAAAAAAGATAAGAATTGAATGCGTGGTCCTCTTGGATTAATCAGAACAGGGTAATATAAAACTAATGTCATCTGCACTCTGGCATATTTGAGAACGCCTCCAGTATAATATTGAGATTCTACTAAATACCTCTCAAGTGTTTTTTTTACTCTAAACTAACCTAACAAACTTATAATATAATTAATAACAATTAATAAAATGCGTAGGTTTTTAGAGATGCATTACTGATCTCAATAATATTAGCTTTACATATCTAGCTAGTCAGGATTTAACTTGAATATATAGTCTCCATTCTATATTACTAATGTAGTTAGAATAGAAACTACATATTAAGATGTAAAGCTAATGCTAATGCTAATAATAGTTAAGCTAATAAAGTTAAGTCGTAGATCTTACTCCATTACAAAAGTCTTGAGAAACCTTATATTTAAGGTATTATTATATCTTTAAGACAAATATTTGGCAGCTTTTAAATCAATTCACCTCCACGCTCCACAAGAAAATATTTTTTACTCTTAACAAAAAACAACGTTTGGCCAACATTGTTTTACAAGATAGTAAATTTGGTAAACGTAATGTTCCATGTTAGTATAAAAAGAATTATAGAAAATTACAATTTTTTTTTATATTTGAATTATTGTTGGGTTACTATCTTAATAATGTCATCATTATTATTAATGTATAAGTGAAATGGAAATTCCGTAAAATAAATAAATAAATAAAACGCTACAGGCGTTGATATTTTAATGCAATCCGTTTGAATACCGGTAAAATTGAGCAACTTTTTATACATAATTATGTCAAACTACTTAAAGGTTTCAAATTATAGTACTTACTAAAATTGTAAGAAGGATAACAGTTTGAGAAAACTGTTACCGTAAATGTAGTAACACACTGTATTGTGCGTACTTGTGTAAAGTAAATCGATAAGAAACAATGAAATTAAAGATTTCATACTTTATCAACCTTACCAACCTGATTCAAGCAAAACAAAAGTAGTTCCGAATATGTTGTCCTAATTTTTTATAACTTAATAAATTAGGGCTTGACTGAATAATCGTAATAAAAAAAGTTGTAATTTAAAAAGTTGATTTTATTGAGAAATTAGAACAAGACTTTTGACATTTTAAAGAACATGTAAGCAAAATATAAAGTCTCATATTCAGTGAGATCATTTTAAATTTGGTTTTGACTATATAAATATTCTTCAAGATCTGCAAAACTTGAAATAAATTAAGTTTTTATATATTTATTTTCTCTAAAATAATTTTTTTGTAATTCGAACGTCAGTTTTAATTGTTAGGTATTGTTTTATTTAATAATAAGTTAAAAATAAATTAGAATTATAATAATAAATCATTTTATAACAATAAACAATCATTACATTGTAATTTATGAGTAAATAATCACATTTGAAAATATGAGATTTGTGTCATTATCAGCAATATTAAGAATAGCAAAAAATGTTTTAAAAATGAGATAATTCATACCTGCACATATTAAAATGAATAATCCCAAAACATTCCGCAGGATCATGCTGACGGCTTTTGAGATTCTCGGGCACAAATCGAAACTATGAAAATGTTATCCTTCAACTGGCGGCAAAACACAGTAGGGCGGGTGGTGGCTGTATAAGGGATGGTATCACGGCGGTCACAAAGCACAAACAGATAAAAACACTTATCCCATCAACATTCGTAAAAAATCCTCACGAAAACACAACTAACATAAAAAATAATAAAAACTGTTGCACTTCAACATATTACATTACGGGGGACTTTCTCTCGTGGGCGCTCCGCAGCAGACCAACACTGCAACTGCCTTCAGTTCGGTTGTTTTCTCCGGGAAAAGGGGCGGCCTGGTGGGGTAACTCACTGAGGGCGGCGCAAATACGAGGCAACCGGAATGCAGGTTCACACCCACGAGGATCGTTCGGCGGCGGCAGTGGATGATGCAACGGGGCAGCAGCAGGACCGAGGGCGCAGAACGACCGGAAATACTGCGTTATTTGTTTTTTTTTTAACTACGTTTTTAAATGCAAGGCGAGGATTATTGTAGCGCATTAACGCTACTTTTTGTAATGTTTTTTAGTTGTGTTTTGTTTCGTTGCCGGGAAAGATAAGATGGAATTTAAGGGTAGTAGCAGGATTTTATTATTTGGTGTTAACGTCGCTGCGGTTTTAGCTATTTAATGATACATTGGAAAATATTAACCGAGTAATTTGGTTATCTATGCGGAAACCAATATTTAACAAGATATTAATTTATATTTTTTGTTAGTGATTTCCTTTTTATAAGATTATTATTATCAATTACTGACATATGACTAAGTCAAGTAACCACATAATTATAATTATTTAATTTGCAAGAATATGTAATACAACTTTGTTTTGATGTATGTAATATTGATTTAACTTATACAGTTTATTAAAAACTAATTAAAGGGTTTAATATACGTTTTTATAAATTCTTATTTTCTGTCTGTTTTATAATCATTGGTCGTTATACGTTTTAAATGGTGAAATTGCTCTAAACTTTAAAAAATATGTATAAATAAATTATTACTTATTTATCAATTTTTAATCTATAAATTTTAACAATATTGATAATAATAAAATTAATAAAATTATAGTATAAATTGAACCCTGTTATTAAAAACAAGTAGAGAAATAGTAACTACATAATTTATTAAAATTTTTTTTAAATTTTTTTATAGATAATATGATAGAAAAGGTCAAAGCCAAAACCACACTGTAATAGACATAAGAAATAAAAAATTGCGATATGTAAATTGGCAGCGTTTTCCATATTGAACTTGTTTTTAGAAGTTCTTAATGAAAACAATATTCTCATAAAGATTATGTTTACATTTTAGAATATTTGAAAAACTTTGATAATGAAATAGAAAGATATTTCTCAAATGTTCATATCGAAAAATATAGTTGGGTTAGAAACCTATTTCAAGTAGCTGTTATGAGTAGAGAGCAGATTAAAAAGCATTAAAAATACGAAAAAAAGCGCTTAAAAAAGCATGAAAATGTTACTAAAAAAGCATTAAAAAATACCAAACATGTAAAAAAGCATTAAAAAAGCATGACACAATTGAAAAAAAAATAATAAAACTAAAAAAATCCAAAACTATAAATATTTTAATAAAAGTTTTTATAACATTTATAATTACAACAGTTTGAGTGATAATATTTTTTACACACATTTTAAATAATATAAAATAACTTTTAAATAACTAAACTCGAAGTGTTTAACTGTAAAATTCTGCCTTTGATCAATTAAATTTTTTTTGAAAGGGTATAAAACTTCTTTCGACATGCACACTTGTTACTGGTGCATGATTAAATTTTGCTTTAAAAGCTGGATTCATATCAAAATCTGGAACATTCTCTCCAATCAAAATACAGTTTATTTTTATAATGTAGATAAACCTCAATTTTTCAAAAATACATCTTTGGATTTTGATTTCACTGTGTGCCCAATATTTGCATCTTTGAAATCTCTAATTATACTTAGACTTTCATTTAACGTATTTTTCTGTTTTTCTAGCTATTTTATGACTCACAACACCGTAATTATTTTTTAAGAAAGCTAAATTATTTTGAAGTTTTTTATTTTTTAGAACTGCTTGGCAAGTTTTTACTGACTTACTTGCAGGATTCGAAAACTGTATTACAACGTTTTTAAAATTTTCGAAATTGAGAGAATCCCGACCTACCAACTATTTTGGGAATTATAAAACACAGTTATTTGATTTGCTTGAAGAAGTGGCACTAAAATACGGTATGAGCTCAGTCACAATTTACAGAATTATATTAAACTTATCTAAATAATATTATAAAAAATATGCAAGATCTTGATACGTAAATTTTGCTTTACGTTTTCTAAAGAATAATATAATTTGCGTTTTTTTATGTACATTTTAATCCACTAAATTTTACAAAAAAAATGTATTATCAAAAAAATGCACCAAAAGTGAAAAAAAAGCTTAAAAATAAGCACAAAATCTTGAAATAAGCACCAAATTCAAAAAAAAACTAAAAATAGCAGAAAAAGCGTAAAAAACTTAGTGCCAAATGATTACATTCTTCACAATTCGTGCATATATTTAGACATATTTTCGATGCTATAACTATTTAACGTAAGCATAATAGCTAGGAATCCGCTCTCTAGTTATGAGTGTTAACAATAATTCATGTGAACTACAAGAAAAATTGCCCAGAAAGCAATCAAAAAAAGATTTGCCAAAATGAGTTTTACGAACAGTGGCGTAGTTGTCTGTAAGCAACGGTTTGCAATAGGAAAGATCTAGAAGCATACCATTCTATGTCTATTTCAAAACTTGAGTGGCCAAATTATTGACATTCCGTGAACAGAACTTGGAATTTTTTGCTACTTTACGGCCAAATTTGACTTATTAATAAAAAAATATATATATATTGTTATTTTTTAGATTTTTTAAGAATTTTTACTTTTTAATAATTTATGGCCGGATTTTGGTGTTTTCTGACAATTGTTTAAAATTTCATGGTCCAACTTTTGCACTTTTCAACAGTTGATGTTAGATTTTGGTTCTTTCTAAAAATATTTTTGATAATTCAAAGCTGGGTTTTGCTACTTTTAGTATTTTATGAAGTTTTTTATACGTTTTAAAAGTTTATGGCCGGTAATTTCTGATAAATATTTAAAATTTCAACGCCGGATTTTGCTGTTTTGACATTTTATAAACAAAGATTGGCAGTTTACAATTGCTTTTGAATAACTTTTTATATTTTACAATCAGATTTTACTATTTTTGATTTTTTATGAATAAAATTTTGGTTTTTAACAGTTTATGACAAAATTTTAATGCTTTCTTACAATATTTTTATATTTTATTGTAGGATTTTGCTGTTTTTGACATTCTATAATTAGAATTTTGCACTTTTTAAGAGATTTTAGCCAAATTTATATATATATATATATATTTATATTTTAGTGTTTTCTCACAATATTTTGATGTTTTAATGCCGGATTTTGCTTATTTTGACTATTAATAAACAGAGTTTTGCACGTTTTAACTATCTTTTAATTTTTTAGGACATATTTTTATTATTTTATTATTTTTTATTTTTGAGATTTTATAATTAAAATTTTGCACTGTTTATAACTGGATTTTTGTTCTTTCTAACAATATTGAAATATTTTATAGCTAAATATTGCTGTTTATGGCATTTTATAAATAGAATTTTGCATTTTCAACAGTTTATTACCAAACATAGCAATTTGTAACAATTTTTAAGCCGGATTCTGCTATTTTTAAGATTTTATGTTTAAAGATCAGATTTTTCTGTTTTTGACATTATATAAATAAAATTTTACATTTTTAAACCATTTTTGGCCAAAATTTGATTTAATTTTTGTTTTTTTATAAATATAATTTTGCACTTTATAACAGTTTTTGGTGCTTTCTAACAAAAAAAGATTTTGCACTTTTCAATTGGTGTTTTGTTTTTTTCTGACATAATTTTAATATTTTTTGACCGGATTTTATTATTTTTGACACTTTAAAAATATAATTTTACAGTTATGAACAATTTATGGCCGGATTTTGGTGCTTTCTAACAATATTTTTTTTTATGTTTCAAAACCGGAATTTTATTTATTTATTTATTTACTAGTCAATGGTAATCATTACAAAATAAGTATATATTCACAACTTAAAAAACACATAAATTAAACATAAAACAACTAATGATAAAAATAATAATAAAATTTAAATAGTTTCAAAATATAAAAAACGTATGGGTGACAAGTGCACGTCGCACGGTATTAAATGAATTTTAAAAAAATCCACTTTAATTTTGTTGCATGTCGCAAAACACGTGTAGATGCATAATCTGTATGTTTGTATGGTATATAAAATAAGTAGTCATTGCGTAAAATCGTAAAAAATAATTAGAGTACAAATGTCACAAAACTCCTTAGAGTTATGCTTGACAAATCCTAAAATTGATAAGCTTTAGCCACGATAGCATTAATATGTAGTGTAATGAAAGGTTTGAATCAAACGTAATGCCAAAACTCCAAATAGTGTTAACTTTCGACAACATTTCATTTATGAGAGAATAACCATACGTCATCACTTTACACTAAATTAAATTAAGTAGTAAGCTTAAGACAATTAATAAAGCTAAAGAGCAATGGTTACAAGAGAAATGTGCCGAAATCAAAATACTACAAGCAAAACACGACAACTTTAATTTCCATAAAAAATAAAAGAAGTTATAGGAAGCAAGCAACAAAGGGGAGGGGGCAAAATCCTAGACTTAGACAATAACATCATCACAAAAACTGACAATACTAACAAGATGGAAACAATATATGAAAAAGCTTTTTAGAGACATAGAAGTGGACAACAGTATGACTACAGCATTGGGTGACAAAGAACCAATTATTACCCAATAAGAAGTAGAAGCAGCAATTAACCGATTAAAAAACAACAATTCTTTGGGACCAAATCAGATACATGAGGAAATGCTCAAACTACTAGAGCAAGAACAAGTAAAATTGGTGACTACGCTCCTCAACAAAATCTACACAGACGGTCAAATACCAAAAGATTGGCTAATATCCACATTTATTCCACTCCCAAAAAAACCGAACGCAACAAAATACACAGAATACATAATAATCAGTCTGATGAGTCACGTTCTAAAAATATTAATCAATATCATCCAAACTCGCAGATATAGAAAACTAGACGACAACATCAGTCATACATAGTTTGGTTTATCCAAAGAGCACGCAACATCAAAGCAGATGTATTTGCATGCTTTATTAATTTTAAGAATGCATATGATAAAATTCAGCATAGCAAACTCATCGCAATTCAACGTAAAAGCAAAATCGACAACAGAGACATAGACATAATATCCAATCTGTACCTACTGCAAAAAACCACGGTCCGGGTAGAAGACAAAACATCCGATAAGTTTAGAGTGATAAAAGAGGTCCGCCAGAGTTATGTACTATCACCATTGCTGTTCAACGCATATTCAAAACAGCTATTCAAAAAAGCATACTAGACAACGTACAGGAAGGTCTAGTAATAAACGGCAAAACAATAAACAACCTCAGATATGCGGACTACCAAAAGACTTCAGAGACTGATAGACTGCATAACAAACGTGAGCAAACAATATGAAATAAAGTTGAACTGCAAGAAAACGCAAATTCTAATCATCAGCAAAAACCGCATACATTACATACTTAGGATGTAACAAGAGGTGCATTCAACAAGATGAAGAACATGACTATGTAACATGTCGCTCAGCATACATACCTGACTTAGGAATCTTAGATGCTATGTTTTAACAGTTCTACTGTACGACACGGAAACATGAACCCTCACCAAAGCCTACTGCAAACGCATCAACGCGTTTGAGATGTGGTGTTATTGTCGCAAGCTCAGGATTTCATGGGTTCATCAAGTGGCAAACAAAACGGTACTACAACGCATTTCAAAAGGACATGATTTCCTGACAAATGTTGTCAAACATAGCAAAATGGGGTTCTTTGTACATATCTTAAGAAATAAAAAATACCATTTACTGCAACTAATCCTGCAAGGAAAAATAGAAAGAAAAAGGTCGCAGCAGAATATTATGGCTAAAGAATATAAGAACATGGATCGGAATGACATCAACGGCTATTTAGAACAGCAGTAAACAGATTAAAGTGGATTAATGTGATTGCCAACATCTATAGAAGATAGGAACTTAAAGAAGAAGAAGTAAGTTATTAGCCTTACACCAACTAGAAAAAATTTGTACTTCTTCATTAAGTAGCACAGCATCATCGAAAAATTGATTTTAATCTTGTCATTAACAAAATAATTAATAAATGAAAAAGTAATGCTTAAAAAATAAACAAAAGAAAAATTATAAATATACAAACAACTTATTTTTTTGAAAAGAATTGATAAATAAAAGAAATTTAAAAAAATTTTTAGCAATTTTTGTTGGCCATGAAAGTTGCAAAAAAACGCTTTTTTGGCGCGTCTTTCAAACTGTACAAACAAAAAGTGTTCTTAAAGATTGTTGTGCTTCTTTTTATGTTATTTGTGTAGTGATAAATTTTGTAATTATTGTAAGGTATTGTGGTGTTAAACAGGTTAATGGAAGTTAAAATTAATTTTATTATCATCTTTATTAATACTTAATTTCCTCTCAAATTAAATTTATGCCGCCTTAGAAATTGTTGCGTTATGCGCGTTCATATTTGATTTTTTTATTGCTAAGATAGATTAGTTTTTTGTTTTTGTAACAGCCGGCTAAATTACCTTAATCTCCATAAAGAAACGTAGCACTCTTAGAAATAGCGTGAAGAGGTCGTCGATTCCATTAGCCGCCCAAAGTCGGACCTTCTTTTCGCCCAGCATCTTTTACACACAACAAAAACAAATTATCAAGCCATCCCCAGCACATAAAAAAACTTCCGAAACAGTGAAGCGCATTTTTGCAAAAGAAAGCGTCGTCTCAAACTGTACTTTTCAGTTTTATAGCCAGATTTTGGTTTTTTCTAAAAATATTTTGATATTTTATGGTTGGATTTTGACTTTTTATAAACAGATTATATTTTTCATAAACAAAAAAAAAGTTATATGGTCGGATTTTCGTGCTAAAGATTTTAATGGTTCAAAGCTAAATATTGGTATTTTTGACATTTTATAAATAGAGATTTTGTTTTTTTTTTCAAAAATACTTTAGAATTTTATGATTCTGTTATTTTTAACTTTTTAAAAACAGCTCAAGCTTTCTCAGTTCTATTCTTTATTTATTGACTATTGTCCTAGTTTTTGTTCACAATTATGTATGTTGTTTGCCTCACTCTCTCTATTTGTTGATTGTGAACGTATAGATTTTCTTTGCTTATGACCATAAACTTTGTTTTGTTGCTATTGATATTAAATCAAAATTTTTCACTAGCCGCCACAATCTTGTACCTGCATTAGCTCAATCTTATACATCTTTACGCAAAATGTTCAACGTAGTAAAAGAACATTGTTTAGAAAACATCTAGTACAAAATCTATCTACAGTTTAACACGTTTGCAACTACAATATAATAGAATCATTATTTCATCAAATGTACGCATGGCTTCAATGCGACTCATCAAAAATTTAACTAAAAAATTAAAAAGTTATGGATTATGCTCATATAATCCATAACTATGCTCATATAGTTATTATTTTTTTTTTAATGAAAATCAATTTTTGGTAAAAATGAGTATCAAGATTTTAATAAGTATGCTTGTAAAAAGTGTGTTTTTTAGTAGTATGTTTTTCAACTTAGCAACACTGTTTCTAGTGACAATCAATTTAATATGTGACAGCTAATTTCTGCTCAGTATGTTTTGTCATTTCATCATGAATAGACGTACGCCAGAACAACGCTTGCAAGTTGTGCAAATTTACTTTGAAAGTCGCGGTTTAGTTGGAAAACTTACCGTGCACCACTTCCATTTTACGGTCGACATAATCGTCCATCGGAGCAAGTTATTTGAAAAACCATAGATTGGTTTTGCACTACGCATTGATAATGTGCATCCACAGAGACGTCGTACAGTGCGCACCAAAGAAGTTGTGGCAGCTGTAGAGCATAGTGTTGAGAAAGACCAAAATGAGTCAATTTGCCATTGTGCACAGCAATCGAAGCTGTGTCCATCTACCTTATAAAAAAAATTGCAAAAAGCTTACAAGATACAGCTCGTGCATGATCTGAAGCCACGTCACCATTATATGCGTCGTACGCTCGGAGAAAAAAACTGAAAACAAGATTGTTATTAATCCTCATTTTTACTAAAAAAATTTGTTTAGCAATGAAGCTCATTTTTAGCTCAATAACTACATAAACATACAAAATTGCCAAATTTGTAGCAAAGAAAATTCAAAAACCATTATTGAGACGCCGTTACATCTACAAAAACACACTGTTTGGTAAGCTTTATGGGCTGGAAAAATCATTCGCAAATATTTCTTTAAAAATGATACCGGCCAACACATGACAGTCAATGGAGAGCGATGTTAATCCATGATTACTGACTATTTTGTTTCCCAGTTGAATGGCGTTAATGTGAAAGAGCTTTGGTTTTAACAAGACGGCGCAACATGCCATATTGCAGGAAACATTTGCTGATTGCACAGTCTTGCGTAACGAACGCGTGAATTGGCTTTCACGGTCGTGTGATATCGCACCTATGGACTACTTTCTGTGGGAATATATAAAGTCGGTAGTGTACGCCAATAAACCAACAACGTTGGATTAGCTAAAAATTATTATTTGCCGCGTTATTGCCATATACTCCGGCTGCTCGAAAAAGTGGTCGAAAATTAGACTTCCAGATTGCACTTCATTTGAACTAGCCACGATGCCCATATGCCCTAAATCCTATTTAAGCAGTAATGGCAGTAGTGTAAGCTAGCATCCAAACTGGCTTAGTCAGTTACTTGCAGTGAAGCTACTTGCACCGTGTGACCACTGTCTCTCACCATTATTGCATAATAGAGTCACGCGGTGCCAGCTATCATCCGAGCTAGCCTAGTCAGTTACTTGCAGTGCAGCTCCTTGTAACTCCATCATACAATAATGGTGAAGAACAATAACTTGTATGTTGCGAGTAGCTGCACTGCAAGAAACTGACTAGGCCAGCTTGGATGCTAGCTTGTACTTTGTAACCAGGTCTTAAGTTTATGTATGGTACCAGCAAAAGTACGTTTTTGAAATGACAAAAAGAGTAATTTATTAGTAAAAACTTCTACATTAAATTATATCTTAATAGCGTTGTTATTACTAAATGATGGACATGCCTCCAACGTTTTACAATCTTTTACCAGATGAATCCTGTGTAGTGTGTGCTGATGCATTACTTATCTGTTAAAACAAAACCCGCAAACTTAATATAACAAGCGCTTTTAACCGTCCAGTGGTGTTGCTTTTTGTTTAAGCATGATTGGTGTCGGCGGATGTCTAAGACTGCATTCATATTTTTGTAACTTTTTTTAAATTTTTTTACATTTTGACTTTGGTATATAATAGTTGTAAGTATAACACACACACAAACTAAATTGCAACATAGTAATTTAAACTATTAATAACTGAAATAAATAACAAACATTAAATTATTCGGTACAGAATGAAGTTTTTTTGCAGACTGCTGTTATATGCTGTAAACACATACGCTTTCTACAGTTGAAAGAAGAAAACCTTGTTTTCTGTTTTTTTTTGTTCTATCACAATAATAATATTCTGTAAAAAAAATTGAGTTTGAGTTTTGCACACTTCTTGTAACCTAAATGAAAGGCCTCATGAAAGATTAAACATGCTTGCTCTAACTTGCAAGTATGGTTGCAGTAAGCCGTTTGCTAAATCCATAAAAACAGTTTGTCTTAAAATCCTAATTTTTGAGTTATTTGCAGAATATATAATTGACAAATTAATTCCAGCTATGTTCAACATAAAATAAAAAATCACCATCGGCCATCTTTGTGTACTTCTGGAACAAGCATAACTGGCGCATAGCTTGTCAACGGTGTCAACGCCACTCTTGGTTTTTGCAGATTTATACTATCTATATTAATTTCATCATTATGATGTAAAGTAAACACTAAAAGTACATTTTTTTTTTGGTATATATGATAACAAAGTACAGTCATTAGAATAACCAAACATGCTAATACCAGCTGGTCAAGGGGAAAATTCTAAAAGCAGTTCCCTTTTACTTTTTTTGATGATGCCAATGCCGGTGAGTTTATGTTCCTGCAATAGACTTCGAACTAGAAGCACTGATGTGAACCAATTGTCCATGGTGACATTTCTGTTTGAACTGTTCACAAAAAAAATTAATCCAAACTAACATGGCCGGCAACACACAGAACTCCGACAAATCCAGTGAAAAAACAGATACAATCTTTGAATATAAATCGTCTCAAAATAAAATTGTGCGTGATAAAGTGCAATGTGTAATCTGCAGTGCAGTGTATCACCCAGCGTGTTTTCCTAAAGTGAAGAGAGATGCATCCGGTACCCACGACTGTGCAATTGAAGATTCTGTGCCCGCGGAACCTAAATTGCAAAGTGCTCATAGGGAAATATATTTACTTAACAAATTGCTAAAAGAAATGCAAGAAAAGAATACAGTAATGCATCAAAACAATATTTTATTGTATGAAAAAATTGCATATCTGGAAGAAAGGTTACAACAATATAGTAGGAAACCTGTATCAATTCCTTGCAGTTGATACCAAAAACAAAAGGAGGAGCAGGCCTTACAACTTCCCATTCAAGCAAATGAAACATAACCGCATGAAATTGAAAATCAGTGCTCAATGACTCAAGCAGATAAATCAAATAGAAACAGAGAAATCACAAGAAACAACTCACGGTCAAATGATATAGATGTGAATAAAAACAATGAAAATAAAAATAAAAATGTAAACAAAAATAGTAATAGAACAATAAATACAGCAAATAAACTAATCAGGCCTAATAGACAACGGCATAGCATCTATGGCCAATCTACAAACACTGAAATAATGGGTGTAGCAAAACCCATCCAATTATATGTTTCAAGATTAAGCCCTACTACCACCAAGGAACAGCTGGAATCGTATTTGGCTTCTAAAAACATAAAAAGTGCTATCTGCGAGAAACAAAAGTCAAATTTTCCAGATATTTACGCCTCATTCAAAATGACTGCTCCAATTAATCAGTCTGAACACCTAAAAACCCAGAAATATGGCCACAAAATGTTTCTATAGATCCTTTTTTAGGGAGACTATCCAAAAAAAATCAATAAAGCCAAATAAAATGATTAATAGCCAAAAATCACATATAAGTGTAATCCATCAGAACCTTCAATCAATTAACACATCAATAGATGCTTTAAATGCGCTTACATCAGAGCATAAAGACTGTAAAATACTATTTCTGACTGAACACTGGAAAACCAATAATGAGTTAATGGAATACGATGTTCATAACTTTAAATTAATATCGTCCTACACCAAGAAAACGGACCCACACGGAGGCTCAGCTATCTACACTCGTGAGCATATCAACATCAAAGAACGAAACGACATCAACCAGCTATCCGAAGACTGTATATTTGAATGTACAGGAGCTAATATAACTATTGATAAAATTAACATAACACTTGTATGTATTTATAGACCTCCTTCGGGAGCTCTTGATATATTCTTTAATCATTTTAACAGTGTACTTGATAAACTAAGATTGGAAAACAAGTATTTTGTTATTGGCGGCGACTTTAATATTGACATTCTATCTAATAGCACAAATGCTGATGAATTTATATCATTGCTACAGAGTTACGGTCTAGACCCTACTATTAAAACTTACACGAGAGTAACACAGTACTCAAAAACGTGTATTGATAACATCATTACAAATATTCCACAAATACATAGCTCACACATACTAAACTCTCATATGTCTGATCACTATGGTCAAAAAGTAATATTTAAAATAGAAGAACATAAAATACCAAACTTTTATTTTAAAAGAAATATAAACAATGAATCAATTTTAAATTTTGTAAATAACTTATCTAAACTGAATTGGGCAAATATGCTAGAAGCAGACAACGTAAACCTAAAATGGGAATTATTTCTAAATAAATTTTTGTTGTTGTATAATGAAGCGTTTCCAAAAGTTAAATGGAAATCCAATGATAATTCAAAGTTAAACTGCAAATATAATAATATAAATTTAATCAATTGTAAAAATCACCTAAACATGTTACAAGTACTGTCAAAATACAATTCTGAATTTCACCAAAATTACCGGAAACAAAAGAAACACTACAACGAGCTTCTTCAAAATTTAAAAAAAGAATATTATGATAAACAGATACAAAATAGTGATAATACAAACGAGGCAACTTGGAATATTATAAACAGCACTACATCAGCTAAATTAAAAAAACATAATAACAAACTTGAATCATCTCACACGGCGGACGAATTCAACTGTTTCTTTATTTCTGGCATTGAAGAATGTCTAAAAAAGATCCCACAAATACCATGTAATACAAACACCATACAGTTCAACAATCATTCAATATTTCTTAAACCCATCACAAATTCGGAATTATTTAAGATAGTACAAAGCATGAAAAATAAACATTCTGTAGGTATTGATGAAATATCGATATATGTTTTAAAGCAGTGCATTCATGAAATCTCAGTACCTCTATGCCACGTCATCAATCAAATGATGTCAGATGGTATTTTTCCAGTACAGCTTAAATTTTCAGTAATAGACCAATATTTAAAAAAGGAGGAAAAAAAAAAAGTTTTTCAAAAATATTTGAACTTGCAATAATGTCTAGAATTACAAACTTTTTTAATAAACATAACATATTTAATAATTCACAGCACGGCTTTCTTAAAAGCAAAACAACTTGCACAGCCACTTTTGATCTTGTGAAGGGATTGTTAAATGCTTTAGATAGAGGTGAGATTTCATTGGGTATATTCTTAGATCTGTCTAAGGCATTTGATACTCTAAACCACAATATTCTATTGAATAAACTTTACATGTACGGCGTTAGGGGACCTTGTTACGATATTATTAAAAGCTATCTTACTAAACGAAAGCAAATGGTAAGAACGGGAAAATTGATCAGTGAAGAATCAGCTGTTCTAGAAACAAACGTCGGTGTGCCACAAGGGAGTATACTTGGTCCACCTTTATTTATTGTTTACATAAACGACCTACCAAGTGTGTTACCCAATAACCCAAATAGTCAGTTAATCAACTATGCCGATGACACAAACCTGTTAATTACGGGAAAAACCCCAATAGGCGTCGGTAACTAAGCTGTTGACAGGCTAAATAAAATTCAAAATTGGTTAAGTGGTAACAAGTTACTACTAAATAAAGACAAAACAAATTGCATTCAATTTAAAACAAAAAACAATCGTTCAAGAAATGAAGAAATAGAATTCATTTTAAACAACAATGGGTTACAACTAATCGAAAACTGCAGTTTTCTAGGATTGCAATTGGATAACACACTTGACTGGAAACTTCATATTGATAAACTAAATCTCAAATTGAATAGAGTGATCTATAAACTAAGAGCAATTCAAAACCATGTAAGTTTAAATACACTTAAAACTCTGTATTATGCAGAATTTTATTCATTAGTGAGATATGGCATAATATTTTGGCCAAAAAATGTTTAAAACGCAAAAGAAAGCGCTACGTGTACTTCTCAAGTTACCTTATAGAGAGTCGTGCAGGGGTATATTTAAAAGAAATGAACTATTAACCGTACCTGCAATATATCTTCTAGAGTCATTATTATTTATTTTTAAAAACAAACATCTATTTCAACAATACCTTTCAATGCACAATATAGGTACCAGAAATGTATCGACACTGTATGCTTATCCAATACATAAGTTAAAAATGGTTAAAAAAGCTCCACACTACGCATGTTTAGAACTTTTTAACAAATTACCCACAAAAATTAAGAAACTAAACTCTTTAAACATTTTCAAAAAGAAAATAAAGAAAATTTTATTTCAACTAGAGCCTTACAGTATCTATCAACTTACCAATCTGTAACAATGATATTTATTTATTTTGTATTTTGACAAATTTTCTATTATGTGCAACTATGTTTTGTTTTAGTATAAGCTGTGTATGTACATCTTGGGAAAATAAAGATATTATTATTATTATTATTATTATTAACCAGAAATATGCTCACAGAGCCTACAAACCTCATCAAATGCACTATATTGATGGTATTCAGAAATTCCTAGAAAAAGTTTATCTGGAATAGAAAGATTAGGAATAAACCAGTAATATAAAACGTAAAATTAAAAGATTACAATAAAGTTTAACACTAATTACATTCAAATAACATCTGGTAGACCGTATTCTAAAAATAATGTAATTAAATTTTAACAAAATGTAAATCCATAGAAAAATACTTCCTTAGCATAATGTATTTATTAATTAAATTAAAATTTTAAAAAAAATTAAAAATTAATCACATCAAACTTGAACGGTAGTAGTAACGGCGGTGTCTGACATCATTGCCATTACTAAAATGCAGTATGTTGCCAGTGCCATCTTAGATAGTGTCCTTTATACTATTTTTGTGAGTTTTTTAGGTAAGGTCCGCTGATATTTTGGCAGGTACAAGAAGGAATAGATCAATCATTTAAATTAACTTTTCCCAAACTAAGTCTACACTACGTGTTGTAGTATAAAAAATAAAAATGAGTAAACACGTGGTTTGTATTTAAGCTTTAAACTCATCGACCTACTTCCAAACTAGTTTTCATTTAAAAAAACTGGATTGCATAGTTATTGTATAGAGCTGGAAAGGGCCAATTCGTAATAAAATTAAGTTTTAAATATGGATTTTTTTTGCAATTGCATCAAGATCCAAAAAAACGTTGTTGTAACAATAATAAAGTTCAAAAAATATATCCGCCAAATTGGAGATTTTGCGGGCCAAATTAAAAACAGATGGCGAGCCAGATTTGGCCCGCTGGCTGTAATGTGCCGACCCCTAGTATAGAGAATAGTTTATCAACAAGTATTGAACTCATCTTTAAGATAAATTGTTTACAATACGGTTTGGCGGAGAATTCCACAGACATTAAAAAAAGCAAAACTTACTTGCTGGTTGGTGTTTAATAAAAAAAAAAAACAATCGTCGTTGTCGTCAACTTGCACAAAATTAAAGCAAAAAATACTTTCTCGCTTCTAATCCTACCCCGCTAGAAATTTGTAAAAAATAGTGACAATTTATTACAATGGGTTATCATTTAACAGCAAATAGTTTCAGAAAACAGTACATAGAATTGTAACCATAACATCACATAATCACAATGTGCCACCTACAGCTAAATTTAATTAAGAAAAAGCATACAAAATTGCAATGAAGCATAAAAATAATGACAAAGCAATACTTCAACTTAATGGTCTGTTATCTTATACAATAACTAGCAAACTGACGCAGCTAAAAATCAAAGCCCCAGCCAACCGTACACGTGTAAGAACCTAAAACAATTAAAAAAATAAAACAAAACCAGGAAACGCCAAGCATGACAACTATGACAGAATGTTTTCGTTTCCGGCATTATGATCATGTTCCCGGCATTATGATCATGTTCCAAGAACGAGCAAAATGGTTCAACAACAAGTAACTAAAGCTAAAATTGAATAAAAAAATTAAAACTGCAGCCACAACACAATTTTGTAAAGAAAGAGGATCTTTTTAATGACTTGTTAGTGTTAAATTTACTCTCATAATTGCCTACCAAGTAAACACCAAGAAATTTACGCTTAATGAACTCATGAACTTCATGCCTAATAAAAATCGATTTTTTTGTGGGAAAAATATCAGTGTTTAGTGCGTTAGCCATATAGGTGTTGCAAAGAGCATAGAACATTTTTTGTTATAAGTATCACTTGCTTAAGTCAAACTGAGTAGAAGCTAATTTCTAACGGAAAAAGTTACTTGTGCATAATTTTTTTTTGTTGGTATTAGATGTATTCAAACAAAAAACTAGAAGCAAATAGGGCAATCTTTATAGCTTGCAGTATGTGTTTTTTAGTATGCGGCGTATGTTGTTGAATACCGCGACTTTTACTCTTGTTGCAGATAGAGAGCTGAGATAAGCTCCGGCGTATTTAACTGCAAACATATAATGAATTGCACCTTGTTATCGTGTGGTCAAAACGCTAACAACGATGGCATTGCACAATGTCTGCTTTTGTGTTCAACATAAACAGCAAAACTAGACAACTTGTTAAATTGTTTGTTTTTTATTTTTTTTGTTTTAGAAAAGTTGAACATACAGTATTTAAAATGTCATTGTTTTTACAATATTTTATTACACATTTAAAATCTGAATGAGAAATGAGAAATCCCATCAATCACGTTGACGTTGCGGTTATGTTAAAAGAGTTAAACACAACAGAAAACCTTTTATAACAAAAGAAAAACATTTAATATCAGCATCTTCTGTAGAAGCTAAAAAAGTTAGAAGGCGAGTTGGGCCTAAGGGATTGTTAAACTTTGGTCGCTTTATTACAGGACTTTAGTCCGTCATTGGCGTGGTTTTAGAAAGCACAAAACTCAGCCAGTTTCATCTTATCTCTTAACCACGCAACAACTCTTCTGTTTTACGACAAAACACCAAGAACACCAGATAGACTGCTAAGCTGCAGCTACCGGCGCGCAAAGTCAACGTACACCTGTTCAATAACTGATCCCCTGGTGGGTAGCGTTGCCATCCTCCTGCAAAACTTGTCGTTCCCACACCACTAATATGATTTTCTAAATTGTTCTGTGTGCCGGTAAAAGGTACGATTATAGACTTGCTAAATTGCTTGTGTGCTTATGTATATAAAAGAAGCTGACTCTTTTAGTTTAGATAATTTAATTAAAACGTTCAATTTCATTTAATATGTTTTCATTCATAATCTGAAAATATAATGTCTATTAAATATACCTTTTTGGGTCATTTTAAAGTTTTTGAAATAAAATTATTTAAATTACAAATTCATTTTGTATGTATTCGGTTGGTGTGAAATTATGAATACGTTGGTGTACAGCCGAGTGAATTGTGTATATGTGATTTTGATGACGCGCACTTTCAACAGTTTCCTCTCGCATGTTCGAATACAGATAAATCAACGCTCCACGCTGCCGCAAGCAAGAAAGAAGAAATATAAAGGACTTACCCTTTTAGAAAAGGGATCACTGCAAACGATGACGCGCTTTCGTCTGAAAAATGAAACGTTCATTTAAAATATGATAAATATACAATATACAAAACATTATGCAGATTAGATTAGACTTAAGTGATAAAAGTAATAAACAAATTAAATTTTGTTTTATTAAATTAATATAATACTCCAATGCTGCTTATAGTTGTTATATGGTAGGAGTAGTTGACTTATTTAAGTAAAACCACTTCAAATTATACAAATCAAAAGTATTATAATTTTTTCAAAATAACCTAGTCAACAATAGTAGCCATAAAAAAATGATTATTGCTTTAAAAACCATTAATATAATTAATATGTATGTACAATTCCACAAACATAAATTGAATATATTTATTTTTATTTGATATATTACTTTGCACGTAATTTATAAATAAAAAGACATGTACATCGCTTTCGCTATCCGTGCACGTTACATTAAATACATAAAATTAAAATCAATCAGTGTCAAGGTTGCGATTTCGATCGGCGACTTTTCCTTGCCGAAGTAGATCGTTCGAGCCGCGGAAGGCAAGAAGTAATAAGAATAATAAAGAACCGTTGGCGGGTCATAGACGTTATTACTGAGTGGGTCATTGGGTCGTCGTACCCGTCCTTCTTCCTCTTACCGAACGCCATTTATCTCTTCAAATTCGAGTCGAGAGGTTAAAATTAAAATAAGAAAAAAATATAAAACGATTCTCGTAATTGGACACTGAACTAAGAGGGTGGCGTAATTAAAAAGAAAGAAAAAAAGAAGTGACAACGAAAGTAGGAGCACACTGGATTTAATTTCAATATCAAAGGAAATGTGGGTTTCATGTTGTCATTTGAAATTAATCATAGGATAAAACTTTATAATTGGTAAAAGCATAGTTTAATGTGTAATAAAATATAAACTTGGAATATCGAATTACGCAAATGTATTGATGTTACTTTTTTATTAAAAAGTTGAAAACAATAGTGTTATATTTAGTTAATTAAGTATTTTTAATTTTATACAAATGCTGTGACGATTAATCGATTTAATTAAGAAATGACAATGGCTTTATTGATTATAATAGTTTAGCAAGTGGTACGCTAATTCTCGATAAATTAGTATTGATTGTATGAAAAGTAAGCCGAGTTTCATAATAAACTCTGCAAATTTTTATATCTATATTGAGTAAAGCATTGTTAGCACATTTAGTACGTTAAATTAAGTTTTTGTAAAGTTAATAAAAAGAATCACAAATAATAAAAACAAAAATAGTCCAGCATCAAATTTGAAGCGCTACAATGCCACCCGTATCGGAGCAGCGGCCCAAAATTGATATTAAAAATAAAGAACTACAAAAAACAGTTCGCTCTTTGCGAAAGAAAAAGAAGAATGTCGCAAACCAAGTCCAGAAGTTGAGAAACTAAATAACAGAGAACAAGCTTCAACCGCACTACCACCCTCTATAAACAAAGGCAAAAAAGTAGACAAATTAGAACCAGAGAGCAAAATTCTATCTATTAACAAGCCATCAGCCATTACTGAACAGTAGTTCAGTAACAGCAAACAGGTACAACTATAAAAAAAAAATGCCAAAAATTTAAGGTGCCTACTGCTGTGGGTCTAAACTAAGCTGCTGAAATTGCTTCCAATTTCCTACTAACAACCCCGCTCCCCTCGGTATTTGTCTTGACTGACAAAAACAAATTTAAAATGCAATTCTTTCCGTTTACAACGTTCACAAGATCGGTGCTAATATCTAAAATTATACGGATTAATTTTAGCTATTAGCACCAATCATAACAACTGCATTTTTAAAATTTAAAATGGCCGATTTTTACACATGGTTAACTCCCAAAAACGCTGCTTTGATAGGTAATCCGACACGTTGCAGATTACTTAACGGAAGCAAAAGTTATATTAAAAGATGGTCCAAAACCAAAACGCACGATGTTACTTAATTGTAAATAAAACAAAAAGTTTTCAGAGAAATATCTTAATATTTTTTATTATGATAGAATGATCTATGACAGTTATGTGTAAAACAAAATATCAGCCAAATGCTCGCCACGGATATGGTAGCATACCTCTATCCGATGGTCAATATTTTCAATGACTCTGAGACATAATTATGGTTTAATGTCGTTAATATGTCGAATTATCTCATCATTTAGCTCTTAAATTTTTCTTGGCTTATTGACGTACACTTTTTCTTTTAAATATCCCCAAAGAAAAAAATCCAACGCTGTCAAATCACATGATTGTGACGGCCAATTAACATCACCACGACGTGAAATAACACGGCCATTGAATTTTTTGCGCAAAAAAGCCATTGTTTCGTTGGCTGTGTGACATGTAGCACCATTCTGTTGGAACTACATATCGTCTAGGTCCATATTCTCAGTTTCTGGTCACAAAAAACCCGTTATCATCTCGCAATAGCAAACATTATTCACGTTTTATAAAATACCAAAAAATATTTAATTTTCTATTTTGGTGTTTTTGCCAATTTTTTGTACATTTGTACAATTTTTTACATTTTACTGTTAAATTTAGATGTTTTTTTAATAAAATCGTTGTACTTTTTTACTAATTTTTACATCGTTTTGTTTTTTTGTATTTTTTGTTTATTTTGTAGCTAAATATTAATATTTTTAATCTCTACAGCAGCATTTTATTTTGTTTTAACTAAGTTTTTTTTTATTGTTGATCTTTGGTGTTTTTGCCACTTTTTTGTACTTTTGAACCAATTTTTACACTTTATGGCCCGATTTTTGTGTTTTTTATTTATTTTAAACCTCGAATTTGTTTATTTTGTTTTTGACAATTGCATTTTTGTTTTTTTTTTAAACAATTTTTACATTTTATTGTTGAATTTTGATGTTTTTAAAACAAATTTTTGTACTTTTTGACTAATTTTTACAATTTTGGATGCGTTTTATATTTTTTTTGTTTATTTTGTAGCTTGATTTTGCTATTTTTGATTTCTACAGTAGTATTTTTGTGATTTTTAGTGTATTTTTGTCAATTTTTTGTACTTTTTGACTAATTTTTACATTTTATGGCTTGATATTTGTATTTTTTGTTTATTTTGAACCTTGATTTGATGTTTTTTGACTAAATCTTTATACTTTTTAACAAATTTTTACATTTTTGACTGCATTTTTGTATTTTTTGTTTATTTTGTAGCTTTATTTTAATATTTTTAATCTCTACATCAGTATTTTCGTTTATTTTAATCAATTCTCTCTTTTTATTGTTGATTTTTGATGTTTTTGCCAATTTTTTGTACTTTCAATAACTTTAAAAACAAAATTTACATTTTGTGAGTAGAATTTAACACTTTTCAACCGTTTATGACCACAACTTGGTTCTTTATAACAATTTTTTTTATAATTTATTGTCAAATTTTGCTATTTTTGAGATTTCATAATTTTTTTTACATTTTAAATAAGTTCATAACCAAATTTTGGTGTTTTCTAACAATTGTTCAAAACTTCATAGCCGGATTTTTGTTTTTTTAACAATATTTTTGATAATTATTTTCTTCATTTATCTTGTAGAATTTTTTTATATTTAACATATTTATTCATAAATAATAAAATATTCTACTATACAATTATTTATTAATGGCAAACATGTTTCGCAAATTTATTTGCATTTTCAATGCCATATTTATGATTAATAATTGTATAGTAAAATATTTTATTATTTATGAATAAATATGTTAAATATTTTTGATATTTCAAAGCTAAATTTTGCTGTTTTTGATATACAATTTTTAACAATTTATGCGAGATTTTGGTGTTTTGGTGCTTTCTGACAATAGTTTATTATTTCAAAGTAAAATTTTGTTAATTTTGACATTTTTTTGAACAGAATTTTGCAGTTTTCAACCGATTCTAGACAAATTTTTGATATTTTTAAAAATATTTTACTATTTTATTATTTTTTTTATTGAAATTTTGAATTATTTACCAATTTATGACCAAGTTTGTAAGTTTTAAGACAATATTTTTGGCCAGATTTTGCTATTTTTAACATTCTATAATCAAAATGTTGCAGCTTTTGACACTTTATGGCCGGATTTTGTTTTTTAACATTATTTTTATTATTTTATAGCCGGATTTTAAAACTTTTTAAAAATTTGTAAATTTTTTAATCAACACCGAGAGCGACACTTAATCCATAGAGTCGGGATAAAACAAATACCGTGAACCAGCTAAATGCAATTTTAATTGCAAAAACACAAACGACTTGAGACATTTTCTTGCAGCGTGGACAAATAGTCAGATCTTAAGGTTTCTGTGTGTCCAACATCATTTTTTGTCATACTGAACTCAATTTGTTTTTATTCTATTTTTGTAAATTATATACTATAATAGCGTTTATTGATGGTTTCCATTAGATTGTTTAAATCACATTTTTTATATTGCTTTTTTTTTGTTATTATGACCGATGTAGCTTAAATATTTAATGCCTAAGGTGCTGCTTGGCCAACTTCATTTTTAAAGAAATACCGCCCGATGACGCCGCCAGCCCATAAACCGCACCAAACAGTCACTCTTTGTGGATGCATCGGCAATTCTGTTTGTTAAAAAATCTAAAACTGAGGTAAAAGTGTGCCTCGTCGCTGAAGATAATTTTTTTGTAAAGTCACCATTTACTTCTGTCTGTTCAACCAACCATTCGGCATATTGACGACACTTGAAATGGTCAGTAGGCTTCAGCTCTTAAGCCAATTGAATCTTATAAGCGTGTAAATTCAAATCTTTATTCAAAATTTGCATCAGTGATGTTTGTGAGATGTTCAATTGTGGACACATTTGATCGATTATGCTGACCAAAAAAATCACAAAGTGCACGAAATTCATTTTAAGTTGAACGCCCATTTTCGTAAAAGACTTCAACAATCTTAACGTGCTGTTCAATTGTGTACATCTCTATGGTTAAATTTGCCAAACACTGAAACAAAGAAATGTCAAATTAAGTTGAGCAAAACACTTGACGTTAAGGTGTGACTCACAATTAACATCGTGCATTATGGTTGGACCATCTTTATGTGTAATAATTTTTGTGCACCTTCTAAAAGAAGCAAAAAAGCAAAAAAGCAAAAATTAAACATTTAATCAAGTTCTTGTACCAGAAAGTAACTATTTAGCCAGCGGTAGCATAACCCTAATGCCAAAAAAGTGCCAACGCCACAGTCCCACCGCCAAAAGATGCTTCAACCCATATGTCATCTGCCGTAATTACTTGGCTCTCACCAATTAGTAAATAACCCCAAGGGCATCCTTTCTAAGTGAGCACTCTGCTCCAGATCTCATCTCGCCATTTTACAGGGATAAATCAAAATTTTAGCCAAAAAGACTCTAGACCGGCTTGCAACGGCCCAGGGCCGTTCATTGTCTCAAAGCTCAGTTTTTTGCAAACCTGTTGCAGCTATTACAGCAAACACACCATTTGCAAAACATACAAGTCCCAAAAATAATTTTCAATGGAAAATCATGATTATTAAATGAATACTAGATGTATTACTTTGAGTTTGCTTCTGGAATACAAACAACGTTTCAAAAAAATTGGTTAAATGAAAGAATACTTTTTTGAACAGAACATTGACTAGTGTCTTCTGAGCCAAACCACAAACTCAGTCAAGCGCTGAGAATCTTAAATAGTTCACGTACTTGGAAAAGTCGGTGATAAACCAAAAGCGTAAGATACTGATCTTTGCAAAAAAGATCTTTAGACCATTTTAAAGTAAATACCCTTGACACAATCACGCTGGAAACAAATGCAGTTGCTATAAACGTGCATGAGCTACGCACATTTAAAATTGCATCAGCGTACTTAAATCCCGTCAATCCTATTAAAACAGCAGATTTAAAAACGGTCTTTACAAACGCTCTTCCCACAATAATTGCTGCAAAATGTACACTTTACGCATCTAGGGTGGATGAGACTCCAAGCCAACGCCAAGAGTTCTGTTTTGCAAAAAAGTTTTTAACTATTGGTTCCAGATAAACCTATTTACTATAGCCCTGCTTGTCACCGAAGGGACTTTTTTAACGTAACAATGCTCAACGCCAACTTTTAAGTAAAAACCAAAATTCTCAATGTCCTTAGCTCCAATCACAACCCAGTAGCACTGAAACACTATAAAAAGAAATCAAATGACAAGAGAATAAAATTTGTAATACGTACGGATTGAACTCTCTACTCATGATTCCAAAAAGAAAGCATTGGCAGGCAGGCTCCAAGAAGAACAATTGAGGAAATTGCAAAAAGTGAAGCAATAATTACTAACTTAATCCACCAATTCACAAAAAAGACATCTAAAACTCATCAAGTTTGCGCAAATAACTTTTTTAGATTATTCCGCGCAATCAAAGCATTAAGACGCAAAAAAATGCTGCCAATCATCAATGGCAAAAGTATAGCAAATTTTTTAACTCATTTTACAACAAATTAAAAGAAGCCCTTAAGTTGCACAAAAATCAGTGTTGCAAAAATACTTTGAAATTAACCACAGAGAACAATAATCCAATGTAGAAAATCTCCAAAGCTTATAAAACAAAAAAGTTCTTATTCCAGCAATATATGGCAACAATAAGGTTTATTATTCAATCAAAAAAAAGGCCAAAGCATTTAGTGACAACCTTAAACTCTAATGCTCCCTTTCCATAATTAAAAACACAAATCTGGAACACGTCAAAAGAGTTCAGTGACTTCTTGAAAGACATTGACAACAATACACCGCTAAAAAGCTTCTGATTTTTTCGAATCAGAAAAATTACTATAAAATTCAAAATTTGATTTGACCTTGAGTTTAAAAATCATTTATGCATAAAGCAATACAAACCATCAACTACGTTGCTAATGCGACTGATTAGCCGGAAATTTTCATAAAATTATCGGCTAATCAGTATTTTATGCACCTTAAGTAAAGTCATACAAAGGGTAATCTTTGACATAATCCAAGACCACACAGTTGCTAACAATCTTCTTGCCAAATAACATTGGTTTCAATGCTGTAGTCCATTAAGTAAACCAAGTGACTGATTACATAGTCAAGGACTAAAAAAATGAAGTGATCTTTTTCGACGTCAAAAAAACCTGTACGGCACAAGAGTTTATTATTAACACTGCACAAACACTGCGTTTTATAAAGCTAATAGCATATTATCTAAACAGCAAAACAACAAACAACAAACCATTTTTTACGATAACGTCTTTGTCACTCCGAAACAAAATTCGGATAAATCATCTTTGCATCTGTAATTTATTAAACATCGCAAACTTGCATCTCATTTGTCTCGTAACAAAAAAATGTCATAAACTTCCAGGTAATCAACACTAGGGTTTTTAATTATTTTTTTTATGTCAATAATCACCTCTTGCTACAAATAGAAAAACATCTACAAGCTTTTTCCACAAACCTTCAAATCAGACAAAGTTTTACAAAACTGCCAAAGAATGACTTGTCACACAAGCGGCCGTAATGCCAGTGGACTCACCCGGACTAAACCAGTTTTTGATAGTACAAATTCTTAAAAAAAAAATTTGTAAAAGCAAAAGAAAAAGTCAAGATAAAAAATCCAGCAAAACTGCAAAATCTTATCATCCAGGTACAAAACATGGAATACGCTTGCCATGCACTACAAACCATGCAGGATGACAGTAATATTAAGCTATATGTATGACTTTATCCACAATAAACAACCTGATCACAGCTACAAGGACGTCAAATGCGACGACATAAAACCTGGATGGTTGGTCAATGCTGCTATAGAGAACAATCTTGCCGCACCGATTGTCGCCGGCGCCAAGGCGGTTTCTGCCACAAACAGAAAGTAACAAACTTAACTATTACTAACTATAGATAAACAGGAACCGGATAATAAATCTAATGACGCAGGATCATTTTCGATCAATCCAAGTCAAACCCGGAATCCAAGCTCCAGCGAACGCTTAGACATACACTAATGATCAAAAAACAAGGAAGAAAAAAAAGTTGATTTAATTGTTTCCAATAGTCCCACAAAAAACTACACCAAACAAGATGCAAAAAAAAGCGAAAAACTGTGCGTCCCCAATTAAACCGATCCGATCCAACAATAACGTCAGCTTGTTTGCTTTTGACAAACGTCTAAAGAATAATCAAGGAGCGACAAAGCGGTAAAACGGTATCCCCGGCACATATTTACATCTGACTCTTGATAAGCTTGGTTACCTAAAATGGCTGCAAACCAGCGTCAAAATAAAAAAAATAAGATTTTGTTAAAACCGCATTGAGTGCACACCAACCGGACCAAACCAGCAACCGACGATAGATCCTTGGCACGTAAAGTCTCCTGCAAAAGCTGCTAACCGGTACTAAAAAGAAGAAGAAGCTTGCATATGGCCAAAAAGTCAAAAAACCCCAAACCAAAGCAGACAACACCACAAAGACCAACAAACTTCTTGCAAATAGCAAACTCCCAACCAACACTTTACTTAAAAACAAATCCTAAAATTACTAAACACCAAGACCAAGACTACCAGGAGTCTCCTGCCATAAAAGTTCCGCATTGAATCAGACCACCGTAACCACTTCAGAAGAAAGACTGTTAATCATTTTTTAAAAGTCATCTTCCTCTCCACTACAGTACCCCAAGTTCCTCGTAAGAGGATTGTTACCGACCAGAATACATCCCAGTAGCAGCCAAAACGCACTCAAGCTGCCAAGCTTCCTAGAATCGTTTAACGTTCTCAAATTAAGACTTCCTTAGGTCACTGCTGTCATAATTGTTTTTAAGCCAACCCCAAACACCAAAAACAACTACGCAAATACTTAAGTCCCACTAACTATTATATTTATTTCAACAGAAAAAAATTCACCACCCACAAAAAATCCGAAAGCGGCCGTGACTGTTTAATCACAAATCTAAACTAACAACACCATTACACATCAATCAATGTGACAAATTTTTCAAATAAAACCTAAGCCAACAATAAAAAAGTAACTCAAGAAAAGATGTGTTATAGTTGTCTTAGATTTCACAAACTTTAATACTGCAAGGCTATGTAAACTACAACATTACTTTCTGTTACACACATCAGACATGGATGCTTAAGCAACAATAGTCTACCATTTCTAAAAAAAAACTTATTGTTGTTAACAACAGTAACAGTGTTAATAAAAAATGGCAAGAAAATAATGCATTCATGCTAAGTGCTCCTGAACTCTAAAGCAAAATCAAATTTTATGACGAAATAACGTGCTAAGCTAATGAAATTATCTATTGAACAAATAAAATTTTTAGTATATATCAATCAACTATATACAACTATTAAAAAATCCTGTTAAACAATAATAAAAATCACAAGTTTTTACTACTTCCAATCCTTACAAACTTGCCATGACTAAAGTTAAATCTATCTACGGTAACACTGCCACAAAATATTTTTATAGCAGCCCCTCACAACTTTAAATTGACGGTTATTAATGTAACTATTAAAGCACAACTGTTATACAACTTGCTGTGTATCGGTCAAATCAAACTCCCAATGCAGCATCCTTGTTTACAAAAAGCACCTTCAAGATGGTTTCTTTCTGAAAACTTTATATTAACAGCAACACTATCAGCTAGAACAAACTGCATTCTTACATAATACAAGATTTTGGTCTCTCATTTAAAGTATGTGAATGACCTGTTAAGTATCAATTTCTGCAATAATCATAATTTAAAGACGTACATTCCGTCTAACCACATATCCTGCAAAAAATTGGTATGTGGTGTGGACTGTAAATTTATTTTATTTATTTATTCAATTGCCTTTTTACCTTTCGGTGTCAGGCGTATACATTATTAGTTTGTGTAATATTTTCTCCATTTCTTCCTATCCTTGGCTATCTCTTTTATTTCTTCCCACGTGTTTCCTTTTCTTGTAGCTTCTTCCTTTATTGCGCTGTTCCATTCTTTTCTGGGTCTTCCTCTTTTTTGTTCGCCTGTTACTCTTGTCTCATAAATTTTCTTAGTATTTCTTTCTTCACTCATTCTTCTGATATGTCCATACCATCTCATTTGACCTTCAATAATTTTTTCTTGTATTGGTTTTATATTTAAATTCGTCCTATATGTCTCGTTCCTTATTTTATCTTTTCTTGTTTTGTTCTCAATCTTCCTAAGAAATCTCATCTCCATAGGATTTATTCTTTCTATTTGTTTTCCTGTCATCGTCCATGTTTTGCTACTATATGTTAATGTTGGTCTGATTACTTTTTTTACAATTTCTGTTTTTGTTGTTTTTGATATTTCTTTTTTGTTAAAAAAAGTATTTTTTAACATGTTATATATTTTTGCTGTTTTTCCTATTTTGTCCTCTATCTCTTTGTCTAATTTTCCGTTGCTTTGTATTATTGTTCCTAAGTATCTGTATTGTTCGACCTGTTCTATTATTCTTCCTTTTATTCTTATTTCGTGATTCAGTTTTTCTTTTGCAATTATCATGGTCTTTGTTTTTTCATAATTTATTTTCATGTTTATTTTCTTTAGTTGCACCTCTATTATTTCCATGTTGTGTTGTAACTCTTCTTCGGTTTCAGCAATCACTGCCATATCGTCTGCAAATAGCAGTTCTGCTATTTTTGTTACTTCCATTTTCCAATATCCTATTTTTACCATTTTCATTTTTTGCTTTGCCTGTTTTATTGCCCTGTCTAGCACAATTGAGAAAAGCAATGCGCTTAACACACATCCTTGCTTCACACCTTTTTTCGTTTGGAATTCTTTTGATTCTTCGTTATTCATTCTGACTATGTTTTTGTTTTCTGTGTACATGGTTTTGATTACGTTTATTATTTTCTTCTCAATTCCTCTCTCTTCTAGTTCTTTCCATATGTCCTCTCTCTTGATCCTGTCGAAAGCTTTTTCAAGGTCAACAAAGCATACGTGCATTACTCTATTTTTTTTTAATCATTTTCTCACTTCTTCTTTATTTCGCGTTTTTTACAGCTATTTTACATCGCCCCAAAAGTTTTACGACTTGTATGAAGGGGGTTGATGGGACCAACGGCTTACTAGGTGACTTCCGAATCACCCCGGTGGATAAAGAGCAAAGTTATTATTTTAGTCATATTCGGGGATCGAACCCCGGACTGTTAGCGTGCTACGCTAACGCTCTATAACTGAGCCATCACACTTAATTGTCTTATTATAAATATTAGATCCTGTGTGCTTCTTCCTCTTCTAAACCCACATTGGCTGTCTTCTATTGTTGTTTCTAGTTTTTCTCTCATTCTTTTTTCAATAATTCTTGTGAATATTTTGCTTGGTATGCTCGTTAGTGTGATTCCTCTATAGTTTTCACATTTCCTTTTATCGCCTTTTTTATGTATGGGTAGCATAATTCCTTTATTCCATTCCTTTGGGGTTTTTCCATTCCTCATTATGTCGTTTATTAATTCCGTTATTTGTGTAATTCCCTCATCTCCCATGTATTTCATCATTTCCGGCGTTATTTCATCTGTTCCCGGTGCCTTCCCGTTTTTTATTTTCTTAATTGCTTCTATTACTTCGTCTTTTTTAATTTTTTCTATTTCTTCCGTTCTTCTGTCCTGTGGCAATTCTTCATCTTTTATTGTTTTGTTTTCTTCTGCTTCTTGTTCTGTTAGTTCTTGGAAGTATTGCCTCCGTCTTTCCATTATCTTATCTTCTTCCGTTATTATTTTACCATTTTTATCTTTTATGTTCATCATATTGTATTCTTTTTTTTGTTTTAGATGTTTTAACGTTCCGTAAAATAGTTTTTGGTTTCGGTTGAAATTTTCATTCATTTCTTTTCCAAATTTTGTCCATGATTTTATCTTTGCTTCTTTTATTATTTTCTTTGTATTATTTCTCTTTTCTTTGTATTTTTCGTAATCTTCTATTCCCTTAGTTTGTAAGTATCTTTTCCATTTTTCTTTTTTGTCCCTTATCTCTTTTTTGACTTCTTCTGTCCACCAATTAGTTTTTTTAGTATCTTTGTTTACTATTTTTGCTGATCCACAGCTTTCTTCTGCAGCTTCTAGAATAATTTGTTTAAAAATTTCCCATTTTCCTTCTATGGACGTTCTTTTTTCTTTCTCTCTGAATTTTTTTTGTAGTATCTCTTGGTATGCCACTTGTATTTGTTCGTCTTTCAGTTTGTATGTTTTTATTTTTATCTTAACTTTTTTCCTTCTTTTGTCTGGTTTAAGTTTTGTTTTCCATTTCATATCCATTCGTAGTAAATGATGATCGCTTCCTATTTCCGCCTGTCTTGTTACTTTTACATTCTTTATCTTGTTCCACTTCTTTCTGTTAACTAGGTAGTAGTCAATTATTGATTTCTCGTTTCTGGTTGGTTGTGTTCTTGTGTATTTGTGAACTTCCCTGTGTTTGAATTAGTGTTTGTTATTACTAGATTGTTTTCAATGCATAGTTGAATAATTCTTTCTCCGTTGTTGTTTCTTATTTCTTCTCCTTCTTTTCCCATAGCCTCTTCTATTCCGTTGTTTTAATTTCCTACTCTCCCATTTAGGTCTCCTAGTATCATTATGTTTTCTGCTCCCTCGTCTATTTCTTCTTGTAATTTTGTATAGAAGCTGCCTTTCTCTTCTTTTTTTTGCGTCTTCATTTGGTCCGTATGCTACTATCATGGTCCATGTTTCGTTCTCTCCTAGCTTCATTTCTACTGTCATAATTCTTTCATTTATGTGTTTTTCTCTTATTGTATCTTTTATCCTTTCCGGAGCTTTTATCATTCCTACTCCTCCTTTTGCTCTATCCTTTTCCTCCACTCCTGTCCACATTAACCAATAACCTCTATGTATTCTTTCTATCCCTTGCCCTTTCTTTTTTTGTTTCCGTTATTCCTAGTATTTCTATTTTTTGGTTTATCATTTCTTCCACCAGTTCAGCTTCTTTTCCCATGTGTCCTCTTATATTCCATGTTCCTACTCTTTCTTCTTTATTTTTCTTTTTTGTACTTTTGCTATTTTTGTTCCTTTTGTTTACATCGTTTGCCGTCGTGTTTATCATCTTTCTTATACCATTTTCTCGCCGTGTATTTTTCTTTTTATCTAGCCGTTTTCCTATTAGTTTTTTGGATCTCCAACTTCTTCTAAACCTTTTATTTCTTTATTCCATCTATATTCCTCTCCGTTAATTATTAACTTACGGTAACCTATTCTTACCTTCTTGTCATTCGATTTTTCTTCTCTTGCTATGTCTCTAATTTCTTTTTGAACGTATCTTTCTTCATAGGTTAGGTCACTGTCAATGTAAATTCTGGTCCCTTTTAAATTTCTTCTGGCTTTCATTATTTTTTGTTTTGTTTCCCATGTTCCGGCTTCGACTCTTATTATTTGTTTTTCTTTATGTATTAGCTGAGCTTTTCCTATTTTGACTTGAATCTGAAGTATTTCTCTCAAGAAGTTCTCCACTTTAATTTGTTCCTCATTTTCATTTGTTTTTATGCCAGTTATTATAATGTTATTTCATTTTTTCTGTCTTTCTTCTTTTTCAGCTTTATTTTCTAAATTTTCAATTTTTTGTATCATCTGTATTTTTTCTTGCTCCCACTTTACTTCTTTATCCTTCATTTCTTTCTTTAGCTCTCTAATCTCTTCTTTTAGTTCCTTAGTGTTCTTTGCCATCTCAATTACCGCTGTACAAACTACAAAGGTGTGATTTTCTTTTATGCCTGTCTTAAGTTATGCTTTTATTTGATTATTTTTATTTATTTTATTTTATTCTTATCTATTGTTAATTTTATTCTTTTCTATTTATTATTTTTATTTATTTTGTTGTTTTTCTCAATTTGTTATAATATATACTATTTATTATAATAATATATAATGTTTTGTTTTATTTGTATTGGAGATGGTTTTTCTCCGTTTCTGTTAGAGAGCGATGTTGATAGTGCCGCAGCTGTTGTATATGGCACTCCTGTCTTTCTCTAACGCGCGTCGCTCGTTGTATACTCGTCTTCCTTCCACACTGAGTACTGACATTCACTTTTATATGTTGGAGATTGTTTATTCGTTTATCACTTTACCACTCTTACACTTTTTTGTTATATTTGTGTGCACTATGTTACTTCCTATTTTATTTTATTCAATAGCTTAATTCTTGTTTCTGGTTTGGCGATAAGCCTCGTATAAAGCGAGATTCTTTGTCGGCCGCACCAAAACACGTCTACTCACATACGCAATTCGAACTATATGTAAATTTAATGTTGCTGAAATCAAGAACAATGCTTGTAACTTTCTTAAGGCTAATGTCTAAAGTGCGGATTTTTGGCATTTGCTTATTTGTCAATATTAAATGCAGAACAAAATCCTTTTGGGTATATACGTTTTATAAAAAATGCAACAGTTAGACACTACTCTTATTTTGTTTATTTTGCTTTATTTTGACATATTTTGACATTAAATGCTTAGTTTCTGCTTTTTTTGGCGTTTTTTTGCTTCTTTGCTTTTTTGGGAACACATTTCAAAAAGATTGGACCGGTGGTTTCAAACTGTGTTCTCGCCCACCCGCCCGAGTGTTTGCACAAAGAAATTAGAAATTACTTCCACCTGCCGTGTTCCTGCAGCTAAAAACTTTAACAAAAAACTGAAAGAAGTCATCAAGAAACAAGAGAGTGATGACATAAGCAAAATTTCTTGATAACAAACACTTGAGCAAAAACACAGTTTAGAAAAATTGAACCGGTGGTTTCAAACTGTGTTATCGCCCACCCGCTCAAGTATTTGTCATAAAGAAATTGAAAATTACCACCAGCTAAAAATCGTAACAGAAAGACTGACAAAAATCATTAAGATACAAAAGAGTGATGACGAAAACATGACGTAACCAATTTTATGATAACAAACACTTGGAAAACAAAGTTTAGAAAAATTAGACTAGTGGTTTCAAACTGTGTTCCCGCTCACCCTCCCAAGTGTTTGTCATAAAGAAACTAGAAGTTACCACCACTTGCCGTGTTCCTGCAGAAAAAAAACCCTAACAGAAGAACTGACAGAAGTCATTACCGTACAGAAAAGTGATGACGTAAACCATTTCTTGGTAACAAACAGTTGGGCGGGCGGGCAGAAACACATTTCAGAAAAATTAAAGCAGTGGTTTCAAACTGTGTACCCGCCCACCCGCCCAAGTGTTAGTAATAAAAAAATTAGAAGTTACTACCACTTGGCGTGTTCCTGCAGCTAAAAACCCAAACAAAAAAAAAGGACAAAAGTCATTAAGGTACAAGAGGGTAATAACGTAAACAATTTCTTGATAACAAACTGAGCAAACTGTGTTCCTGCCCACCCGCCCAAGTGTTTGTCATACAAAAATTTAAAGTTACCACCACTTGCCGAGTGTTCTTGCAGCTAAAAATCTTAACAGAAAAACTGACAAAAGTCATTAAGATACAAAAAAGTGGTAACGTAAACAATTTGTTGTAAACAAACACACAGTTCAGAAAAATTGGACAGCTAATTTTTTTGCAGTTTTTTTTTGTATTTTTGCAGCTTTTTTTAACATTATTAATGCTTATTATAAACGCTTATTTTATAAAAATAAATGCTTTTTTTATCCGCACTCAATTGATGTCTTAAAGATAGAGAGTTTCAAACGGGTTTAAGTTTGAACCATCAAACACAATATTGATTATGTTTATTAGCGTGTATGTACCCAAAATAAATCAATGTTTCATATACTTTTACGATGTGCTAAAGCAGTAAAAAATTTCGTTGGTGCTCTGAACAACACAAGTTTGAAAATTGTTGCAAATCTAATTCTCAATGTTGCATTTTTTGCAAGGACCCGCGCCACACCTATGATTTTATGTTTTCAATAGCTAAACAAATTTGCTCTAAATATGCTCGGCAATACAAAATCAAACAAACTATGGTTTTTGTGGATATTTTTTCTATAAAGCTTTACAACTTAACTCATCCAACTTTACCAATCCTGCTACGAACTGGATAAAGATTTTTCCCAACCCTTGCTCACGACTGAGCTTTCTCGGCAAACGACTTTGTCAACTTTTTTTCACAGCTTTATCCCAATTCTATTGCCTATCATAATTACTCAGTTAATGACCCGGTTATCTCTGACTTTGAACCAACAACAGAACAATTTTCCAAGCAAAACAGATCTCCAAAGAAACTCTTTTTCAAAATAATCTATCTCTTTAATCCCTGCGCGGACCCAAGACATAAAACACTCTAGCGTACCTTTCTTTAGATGCAAAATCTCTATCAATGCATCATTTATTTATAACCTTGTAGAAATCTTAGTCAAGGCTCTCACACAGTTTTTCATTCATAACCAAAACAAATTAATCTCGTCTACGTCTTTTCACGTTCTTTAACAACTTAGTATCTTAATCTAACAATAAGTCATGCGCCGATACAATTATTTAGTTGGAATATTTAATCTAGATATAACTATGAACTAATAATTAATCTTTAGAAACAATTTTTTTCTTCTTTTATCACCTCCATTTATTATTTTTGCCAACGTTAACGTTCTCATAAAGAATAGTGGGCCTATTCTTTATGAGGTCATAATTATCATAACCGCAATATATTGGAGTTAAAAGCTGCTATAGATTCTTTGGGTCTTATTATTCTAAATGATAAGTCGCCAACGAACATCCACATAAACGTGATTAATTTCCAATATTGCTTTAAAATGTCATTTGAAAACAAACGTGAAAAAACATTAATTTTTCTATTATTACAAAAATTTATCTCAGTCTCAGTCTGCTTGGTATACTCATTACAAACAAATCAGTCAAAAAAATGGATTCGGTTTCATAGAGAAAATTCTCTCTTCCAACTTTTAAAGGCAACCCGTCTCTAGTGTATTTGCAACTTTTTACCTAGTTTTTGGATGTTGTTAAAACATAAATCCCAAAATTGAAATCTTGCTTCAAAATGCCAAAGAAGACTTTGTTCATGGTGAGACAAAAATCGTTCTGACGCTACTAATAAACGCTTTCTAACTATATTCCACCTTTTAGGAAAACTAATTCATCTTGATGCGGCTAGAAAAGCTATAACCCAATCAAAAAATCTTACACAAAAAAAACTTCTTTCTTAACAAACGGTCAATGGTAAAAGAATCTATAGAGTTTCAAAGTTTATGTAAAAACTAGCCCATCCATACGTTCGACATCATTTAGTAGTTACTTCACTAAATGTTGTTAATACACTTCTATATACTCTTTCAATATCTATACATGTAAACAAATTCAAACTTTTCTTTGCTTGCAGAAAAGACTCAACCATGAGAAATAATAACATTTTTTATTCCATGTTCACAAAATTCTCTTTACTCATTAAATTATATCTTGTTGACATTTTTAATACCTTGAAATATGGAACAATTAATGATAGTTGGAAAACTATCAAGATTGTATCCATACTAAAAAGCAAACTTTTGCTGGACTTTGTTTATCAAAGTGCAATCAAAAAGATGGTGTGAGATTAACTTCATATTTAAAGGTTCTATCACAATCTTTAAAAAAAATTCACAGTATATATATAAGCGTCAGCACTACAAAAAAATATTTATGTGTTACATTCCTTGATATAAAAGAAACTTATAATAACGTATGCACAGCCTACTCTACTTTAAGATAGATGTATGCTTCTGAGTCGTTTTAGATCTAGACATTTGCGATTCCTTTAGCATCTTTACAAACTTAATATTGTGGATAACCTGCGTCTACAGTAAAGTAGGTACTACTAATCATCTATTTTTTGAATGCTTTAAATTCACTATAATTCAATCTAGGTTATGCCAAAATTTAATCTCAATGAATATCTAGCAACCGACAAGTATAGATCTACTCATTTCTTCTAAACACGCCAAAGTATATTGTTGTCTACTTCAGTACAATAAACATACAGATATAGTTTTGTAATATTTTACTTTAATTTACGTCTATAACTTTATTGCCAAGTACACTAATTTCAATAACTATTAACTCATTCCGACCGAGGCTCCACCTTGTGCCGGTGTTCCGACTTGAAAAGAGTACTTATCTAATGTTTTTCCTGTAATCACTATCACTTGCATATATACGTAATTGTATATATGGCAGTAACTAATAATCTGTATATTTTTTTGGCAACAATGTACGAAAGCGTAAAGCGAGCGTACATACCAAGTTTAGTGAGAGCTCACCTCTCACAGAGCAATTTAACAGTACACATTTTTTATAGTCTTTATATATTGATTACTTAAACTATTAAACTAACAATAATGGTTTAAATATTACTCTTAACAACATGATACATGAAACAAAATCTTTATTTATATTTTTTGCTGTCGCAGTGTTTGCGTCGCATAGTTAATAATAATAATATAATAATAATAATTTTTATTCCATTAGATCCATACAGATATTGGCATTGTCAAGAGTAAATAGATATATAATAAAATTTGCAATAAAATAATACATTACAATATAATATAATACAATACAATACAATACAATACAATACAATACAATACAATACAATACAATACAATACAATACAATACAATACAATACAATACAATACAATTCAATACAATACAATACAATACAATACAATACAATACAATACAATACAATACAATACAATACAATACAATACAATACAATACAATACAATACAATACAATACAATACAATACAATACAATACAATACAATACAATACAATACAATACAATACAATACAATACAATACAATACAATACAATACAATACAATACAATACAATACAATACAATACAATACAATACAATACAATACAATACAATACAATACAATACAATACAATACAATACAATACAATACAATACAATACAATACAATACAATACAATACAATACAATACAATACAATACAATACAATACAATACAATACAATACAATACAATACAATACAATACAATACAATACAATACAATACAATACAATACAATACAATACAATACAATACAATACAATACAATACAATACAATACAATACAATACAATACAATACAATACAATGTTATTTACTTATTAATATAAAAAAAAACTATATAAAATAAAATATGTAGATAATAACAGTTTAAAATCAATTTTAAAATTAAAAGTCACTTAATAAATAAACACAAACATTTAATTATATATTTAAAACTTAATTCCAATTATCTTCTAAAAAATCATTAAAAGAATAATAGCATTTTTCTATTAAAATTGTTTTTATACTTTTTTTAAAACATTTGATATTAAGATTTCTGATCTCTGCTGAGAATTTATTGAAGCATTTTATACCGACATACAGCGGATTTTTTTCGGTTTATGATCTTTTATGTATTGGAAGTTCCAGTTTTAATCCATGCCGTGTATTGTAAGTATGTGTGCTGTTCAACGTCCTAATTGTTGAACAGTTCTGCTTTGCATATATTAAAGCTGTGTATATAAATATTGAAGGCAGGGTAAGTATGTTAAGTTGCCTAAAAAGATCAGCACAATGTGTTTGGCTAGGTTTGCCCATAATGTATCTTATAGCCCGTTTTTGTAATTTAAATACTCTCAGTGCAGTTTTTGATAAACCCCAAGCCAATATTGCATATGATAGAGTGGACTGTACTTTAGCAAAGTAAAAAGTTTTTAAAATAAATAAATTTACTATTGGTCTTAAACTTTTGATAATATAGCATTGAGAAGCTACTTTTTTGCATACATCATCAACATGCACGTCCCATTTACAATACATATCAATAGTTAAACCTAAAAACTTGTTGTGTACACTTTCTTTTATATTGACATTATCACATTTTATTAATAAAGAATCATCTATTTTTGTGTTGTTTGTATTGAATCTTATCATTGCTGTTTTTGACGTATTAACAACTAGTCCATTTTCTCCAAACCAATTATGAACTTTGTTAAGTTGTATGTTTGTTTTTCTAACCAAGTCAGTTTTTTGTTTGTCGTTAATTAGTAATGAGGTGTCATCGGCAAATATAAATGTATTGTCATTCGGAATGTCGTTAATATATATGATAAACAATAACGGCCCCAAAACTGATCCTTGAGGTACCCCTTTAGTCATTGTAAGGGTTCTTGATTTGACATTTTCTATTTCAACATAATGCAATCTTTCTGTCATATAGCTTCTAATCCATTTATAAACAACTCCCCGTATGCCATATTTTTGAAGTTTAAACATTAGCCGTTCATGGTCGACTAAGTCAAAAGCTTTTGTAAGGTCCAGGAATATTCCTAAATTTTGTTCACCTTTATCTGTTGTTCTATATAGGCAATTTATGTATTCAACTATTGCTGTTGACGTTGATTTGCCCTTGCAAAAGCCAAATTGTTTTTTATTAAATAATTTAAATTTATCGAAAAACGATATAATTTTTGAAGCTACTATTTTTTCAATTATTTTTGAGTATGTGCTACAGATGTAAATTGGTCTATAGCTGCTGGTATCGTCTTGGGAGTCTGATTTTTTAAGGATTGGTACTATTTTTGAAGTTTTTAAGCTGTTGGGAAATATTCCTTCACTTACGGAATTATTTATTAACGCAGCTAATGGACCTGCTAAATATTCAGCGGATGATTTTAAGATGCTGGCAGTTATTTCATCAGGACCTGCAGAATACTTTGTTTTTAATGAATGTATTGCATTGTATACTTCAATATCTGTTACAGGTTCAAAATAAAATGTTTTTTCGTTTTCTGGTATTTTAATACTGTTCATACTCAGTTCTGAATGTATTATTTTATTTGCTATCTTATTAAAGTATACGTTAAATTGTTCTACTATATTACATAATTTTCTTGTGACGGTATCTCCTATTTTCAATTTTAGTTCATTGTTTTTTATACTGCTGTAATTTGTAGATTTATTAATTATTGACCAAGCTGCTTTAGTTATATTTGAAGACTTTTTTAATACTGCACTATTATGCAACCGTTTTGCATTTTCTAAGACCTTTTTATATACAGCTTTATATTTTTTATAGTATTCTATAATACTGATGTTTCCACTTAATGACAGCTTATATAAATCTTTAAGATTTTGTGACGATTTTAATATGCCTGCAGTTATCCATGGTTGTCTTAATTTGATATTACTATTATTGTTTCTTTTAACTTTTGGAAATGAAATATCAAAATGGTAATATAGCGTATTGTGAAACTGAATAAAATTTATATTAGCATTTTTGTGACTTATAATTTCATTCCAATTTTCGTTTTTTATTTTTTCGCTGAATGTTGCTATATTATCAGCATTCTGAAGCAGTCTGATATCATTTTTTTTGGACTTGGGTTGAATAATAGTTTCAGTTACAATAAGTCGCTGAGCATGATGGTCCGATAATCCATTTATTACCACCTCACCAATGCTATTTATTTTTCGAGTAACGCAAATATTGTCAATGCAATTTTTTAATCTTGTTGGATTGTTAATCTTTGGAACCATATCAAATGTGTTTAACAAGTCAATTAATTGTTTAACTTCTTTTTTGGTTTCTAAAAAATTAATGTTAAAATCCCCAACAGTATTATGGGTCTGTTACTTTTATTACTAAGTTTTAATAAACATTCATTCAATTTCTTAAAAAATATACTTAAATCACTCTTAGGACTTCTATATACATATAGTAATTATGTTTACTGAAAAATTTCCACACTCCAATTTTACAGCTACATATTCGAAATCTTTTTCTACACATTCTATTTTTAAATCAATTTTGGTTGCATTAAATTTATTGGCAACAAAAATTAATACACCTCCATTTTTAAAATTAGGCCTACAATAATAATCAACTATATAGTACCCAGATATTGTGATTGAGTCAATTTGAGTTTCTTTCAGTCCATGCTCTGATACACAAAAAACATCGCATTTTATATCATCTACAAATACTTCTATATTATTAACTTTATTATTTATACCTTGTACATTTTGATGAAGAATGGTTAAATTTTTTTCTATGTTAACATTAGTTTTTTGTTTTATATTATTCAGTTCTTGAGAATTGCAAAATGCGTCTATGTTTTCTTCTCTAATAAAACTTTGTTTTTGTTGATTTATTGTATGGAGCTTTCCGAAAACACCTCATGTCGTTATTTGGTTTTATATTAAAAAAATTATTATTATTTGCAGATAAGACTATTAATAACGGATGAGTTGTAGAAATCAATTTGTTGGTTTATTGTCTTAGTGATGAAGTCTTTACATAAAGTTATATTACAAATACACGTTGATATAGAATTCCCTGGAGCATCAGAACAAGTTGGACAGTTGGTATTGATAACTTTTAAAATTGTAGGTTTTTCTATAATTGACTTTAAATAATTAGCTAAAAAACAAATTCCTGTTTTATTTAGGTTTTTTCCATGTGATGTAAAATGAATACGACTCAAAATTTTGTTTACGTCAGCAAAGTAAACATTGTTTTTATGTAAACATAGTTTTTGAATAAAAGTATTTATATGCATGATTAGTTTAGAGAATTCCAAGCGATCATGGCGTATAGGTATAGCAGAAATAATAACTGGCATGTCAACAATTTCATTTAGTTTATTTTTTATTGCTTCTTTTAGTTTTAATAAGTTATCTGAATTAAAACATTCTTCAATATCTACGGAACCAGCCATTATTATGGCGCATTTCTTTGAAGATATGCCGTGTTTTGGTGCAGCTTTTAATTCATTAACTATTTGTGCAAATTGTGCTCCTGGTTTAATTACACCTTGAGATTTGAGATTTTTAAGTTGTGCAGATAATCCTTTAGCATATCTGTCTCCGTATATTGCCACTTTGTTAATTTCACAATTTATAAATTGTACTCGAGTTTTTGATACTTGCTTTTGATATACTGGCTTTGCTTGTGTTATTGTTTTTTTGGAATTAACTATAGTTTGCATAGAAGAGCTTGAGTAATTGTTAGCTTTGGTTTGCGTGTGTATATGTATAAGCTTTCTTTGTGTTATTACTTCTGTAGGGTGCATCACAGTTTGTGTAGTAGAATTTGAACAATTGATGATTTCAGTTTGTGTATGCGTATGTATTAGATGTTTAGTACCAATTTTTTTAATAGTCTCAGTTAATGTGTTAATAGTTTTCTTGTTCATGATTAGTTCCTGCGTTAAACATTCGGTTTGTTTTATTAATGATAATACTTGTTCATTCAACATAGTATTTTCGGTATCTTTATTAGCTAATTTGTTTCGCAAATCTGTTAGTAGGTCAGTATATTCATTTGTCTCATCATCATCTGCTATAATGCTAATAGTACTAACATTTAACGTCGTATTATAGCTACTATTACTTGTAGAATTAATATACTTATTAGATTGGTTAATATTAGTTGTTTTTATATCATTTTGCACCTGCTGTCTTGTTTTCATTTTAAACTGAATAAAAATACAATAAGAGTAGGAATAAAAAAAGAATAACAAAATTCACACCACACGGGTCTTTGAATGGTGACTAACTTATTAATTGGATTTTGGTAGACCACGGAATAGGATATTTAGTAGTAGTTAGAATATTATTATTGTATCTATAATGTAGATAAAACAAAACAAGTGCATAACAAAAAGTTATCGCGCACCGATTTATCATCACCTAACTTGGCACACAATTTGCAGTTCACGTTAGAATTTTGTAATTAATTGTACTCGAGATTCAAGTGATCTTTAGTAATTCAATAGAGTAACAAAAGTATAATTAAAATATATAAATAAAGCGTTTACTTATATTTGAAAAATAATCTATCTAATTTATTTTTTGTTATAAACAGTAATACATACTTTTTTGATAATTATTAGATTATAAACTCAATATAAGTTTTTGAAGTCGGATTAATAGGTTATATAATAGGGTCTAAACTTGTAAACAACCATCAACTATTGATCGATGAATATCAGTCATAATGAAAAAATTGATCGATAAGGACGTTGACGATGACACATGTCATACAAAACCCCATCACATGATGTACTAGTAGATTGTTTCACAGTTTGGTAATTTGCATCATCGTCAGGCCATTACGGTAATGTTTTAATGCGTGCGGATTACTAAAGATTACTAAATGATAGGGTTCCACCCCAACCCCCATTCCAATAGCACTAATGCACTGCATAAAGCAACCCCCGTTTATAACGGCACCGTTTACACTGTACACATTTATGTACGATAGTAACCCCTCTGCCAGCTACCAGCAGTGCCCGGACTTGCAACAAGTTGTCCTCACAACATCCTGATTTATTATTATGACATGTTTCTCGAATCTTCCGGCCAACAGGCGCGCAATAAAACTGGATTAATTACAATTATTACAGTTACTCGCGCGTTTCCAGGATACTGATGCACAATCAAGCATAGAAGTTTACTTTAATATTGAATTATTTCAATTAGATTTCTAGAAATTGACTTCCACGAATTCAGGAAAATATTAGTCAACATCTTTACGCTGTATCGTTAAACGTAATTATAGTTAATACAAGCTTCTAATTGTTTTTGATTTTTTTTCTGCCGCAAGCATCTACAGTCATTTGTTAAATATTTTTAGTTTTTTATTTGTGATTTAATGAAAGTGTAAAATTGGTTTATTTAATTAAAATAAAGAAATAGTTTAAAAATGACGTGACGTATAAGAAATAATAAATATTTCAAGAGATAGTAAACAATTTTGAGTAATAAAGTAAATATAAAGTATTTACCTTGCATATAAAAAGTTGAACAAACGCAAAGAAAATTGTGCAGCTGTTGAAAAAACTATGTTTCCAAAATGCGTTAGATTTTATGTAAAGAAAAACCTACCAAAAAAACATTTCGTTTAATCAATGACTTGTAGTATTGAGATGATGTTCAAGAAAAAAAATTTGCTGCTAGAGCACTTGGCATCTTGTACTATACAGGCTGTCCAATAAAAATATGTAAAATATTTATGAGGGTGGTAGTACGAACCACAACAAACAAATAAATCTTAATAAACACGGGTTATCATAGCAACGGTTTTGGAGATATGGAACGTTATTTATTTTTATATATTTTTACAAAAAACAGAGTTATAAAAGATGTTTGAAGTGCCCTCCTTCTACAACTTCGTTGTCTGAAAAACATTCGTACTTTTTCTTAAACCCCCTCATTGGCTAGGATTTCTTGGCACTTTTCATTAATTTTTAACTGCAGTTCCTCGATGCTATTTACAGAAGTAGCATACACTAATTATTTCAAATATCCCAAAAAAATAAAATTAAAAGGGTTTAAATTAGGCAATCTTGCTGGCCATAAAACTGGTCCGCCTCTTCCTACCCACCTATGTGGTTTGATCTAAATGCTCTTTAACGGCAATCAAAAAGTAAGCACCATCATGCTGGAACCACATTTGTTGTCTGTGGGCCAAAAATGTCATCCAAAAGATCATACATTGTGTTCTGCAAAAAGTTGAGATAAGCAGCGCCTGTTAATCGGTTTGAACAGGACCTAGAAATCTGTCGCTTATAATACCCATATAAATATTTAATAAAAAACGTGTTTGATGTTTACATTCAATTACAGCATAAGGATTTATGTCGGCCCAATAATGTGCATTATAAAAATTAACAACTCCATTTTGTGTAAACCCGGCTTCATCGGTAAAAATAATTTTGGCAAGAAACTGCGGGTCTTCAGCATTCTTGCAAAGAAACCAGCAACAAAAAACCAAACGTGCCTGATGATCAGTTAAAATTAGAAGCTGTATTTGTTGTACATGGTATGGATAGAGCAGCTGCTCGTGGAGAGTTCTCCAAACAAAAGTTGCAGTAATTCTTACCTCGTCTGATATTCTCCGCACACTCGTCTCTGAATTATGCTCTATCCGTGCTATACTTTCTTGTTCAGTTTTAGGACTAGATACCGACCTTGGTCTGCCGGAAAGATAGCACTGTTTTTGAAGTGGTGAATCCTTCCAAACATACAATGTGAAGAAATCAGGCAATTTGGATAAACTTCTACATAAAGACGTCGCGCTTTGGTGGCAATCCCATTAGCACGACGATACATGAAATGCATGTCGGCAAGTTCTGCATTAGAGTAATCAGCCATAACAATAAAAACTTGTGTACTAACAACAACTGTCAAACACTGAATGTTTATTTTACAAAACAACAGCCAACTATGATAAGAAAATGCACGTTTCTGCAAAATTAAAAATGGTGAAAAAATAAAATAAAATTATGTTCTATATCTGCAAAACCGTTGCTATGACAACCTATGTTTATTAAAACTTTTTTGTTTGTTGTAGTTTGTACTACCACCCCCATAAATATTTTACATTTTTTTGTAAACACCCTGTATATTAACTTATTGTTTTATTTTTGTAGTTTTAAATCTAAATAGAATATTGGAAGGAAATGAAACTAGTAGTATTTTAAGACACACTTTAACTAAATTATTTGGGTACAGAAAACAATAAAAACTTTTTCTAGGCGCATCATCCCTAAGTGCCAATTAGAAAAATTTCATACGCAGACCAATACCACTTGCTTTGGTAATGAGACTACTATTCTTTTTTTCTCTGTAAACTGTCTACTTTTTTTAGTCTAACCTTGATTCATCATGTATATGCTAAGAAAATAAACTTTACTTTACTTTACTTTACTTTACTTCAATTTTCACCTACCAATGCTATATGCTAAAAAAACAATTTTTTTTTAAATTTTGATACTAAAACTGTCAATAAGCATAAAATAAAAAAGGAAAAAATGTTAAACAGCAAGTTCTGAAAAGTTGCTTATTGCAGCTTAAGGATTACAATCGACATAGCAAACTTTGACAGTAAGGCCAAAATACTATCCAAACACAAAAGTGGATAAAACAAAAGCACAACAACAACACTCAAAACTGCCTTCAAGCACGGCAAAAGCGCAAAAATAGAATCTTATTACCGTAAAGCAACGGGGTTTTGTTTATCTTGCAGTTCTAGTAATAATAAAATTTATATTAAACCTTGTTGTTATTAGACGTTATCACTCGCAAGTCTGCTCCAGATAATAGTAAAAAGTTTAAATTAGTAGTAAAATTTTCAATTTCAACTGAGCTTGTATGTTATCAATCACTTCTATTTCATACAACAGGTACACAATGTGGTCGTTGCTTATGTGTTTGAAGACGTAGAAGGCAGCAAGCTGACAACTAGTGCCCTCAAGATAAACATTCTTTTTTTATACACTAAGTACACAATTTAACTTTATATTTGTCTTTGTTAGTCGAAGACTGTGGCTTCCGATTATTACAGAAATTTTGTTTTGTTTTTGCCAAAAACTTTTGGAAAACCTTTGTTTGTTTTGTGTTTGAGGACGTAAAAGGCAGCTATGTGACAACTGATAGTCCTCAATTAAAACACACCAGATACATAACCCAGATAACCTTCTTTTTCTTCATGTCTCTGATACTACAGACTTTTGCTGCTGACGTATCTGAGGTCCTTGTTAGAATTCTCTTGTTGTAAAAGTCATGCTGCCACGCAAGCGTTTATACACTCCTTTGCTACGGTTGCAGCCATCTCCTACTGTTGAACCTTGTTTTAAATTCAAATTAAACTCATTTATTTAACGTTGGTTTATTTTTGCTGTCAAAGCTAATCACCGACGCTAAATGTTGAGACTTCTACATCTAAGAATTTTGCCGCAAATTCTGAAATTCCAACTTAAATTATAGGAGTCTTTAACGTGCACGCAACGAAGCAGTACACGGAACCTACTAAAGTTTCTCTTCTTATCCGAAAAAAGGCGTACTCATGACAACACGTTTTTCTTAACCAGAAAAACAAACCCATCAGATAATTGATTCAAACTTTAGACCCCTGATAAAACAGTTAAATCGTTAAATACTGCCAAGGACTAAGTCCGCTGGCTGTAACTCATTGCTTCTTTTTGCTGTTGGATCCACTTCTTGCTATATCTTTCAATCGGAATTTGCCAATGCAAGTTCTTATTCACGGTCAGTTTCAGATATTTTCTTTAAACCAGTAGTATTTACTATAGGTGCTGCCTTGGGCAAAATTACTACCGCTCTTTTAGATGTCAGTTATTTTTTGAAGATCTTTTTTCAAGTGTGCTTATGCCCCAGTTGTGAGGTGAAATCCTTACTAAGCTATCTGTTGCTGTTGCTGCCCGACTAGAGTTTCCCTGTTCCTGTTCCCAGTAATGACTAAGTGCTTTGTCTGTACTCCCTTTTTGATTGTCTTCGGCAATCTTGTTTTTATTTCGGATTTCTATGGCAAATCGCTCACAGAGTATTTTTATGTGTTTGCCGATATTTGCATGTCTGATTATACTTTTGCAAATATATTAAGTAAAATACCTCGGTCTAATTTTAACACTAAACTCACGTGGGGACCACACCTAAACATAAAATATAAAACCCTGGCAACAAGTAGAGCAGCAGTTTTAGTTATAAAAAACTTAAAACTACATCAAAGCTAATACTAGATAAAAAAATAAATCTTCAAAATGTGTGATCCCAAATCTTAAACCGCACTACCTCAAAAAAAACTTAAAACCATACTAAAAGCAATTCATTAAAAGCAGAATACTAAAGAGTTTTCCAATAAGAAGTTTTATTTTAAATAGCAGCAGCTGTCAATTTTGAAGCTATTATCTTTTGACATTTGACAAGTAAAAACTATGCCATTATTAAAATTGGAACGATACACGCTTCAACAACGCATTGAAATTATTAAAATTCACTACAAAAATGGTGAAAATTTTTCAGTCACAGTTTGCAAAACCGACAATAGTAAACCTGGTAAAAAAATATGAGCTGTTGAGACAAGTTTGTGATGTGAAGAATCAAAACCGTATGCATTGCTCAAGAACACATGAGAATATTGCTGATGTAGCCCGTAGGCTTGAAGAAAACCCAGATTTGTCGATTCCTCGTCGATCTTTGGAATTAGACATTCCACAAACGACATTACAAAAGTTTAGTTAACACAAGAACTCAAGCCGGTCAATCGCCATAAACGTCGTATCTTCGCTGATTGGGTCCTTCAAATGCATCATAATGATCCGAAATTTTCACCTCGGAGGCTACGTTAATAAGCAAAATTGTCTCATTTGGGGCTCTGAAAATCCAAGAATTATTGTTGAAAAGTCTTTGCATTCTCAACGTGTCACTGTTTGGTGCGGTTTTTGGGCTGGCAATGTGATTGGACCCTACTTTTTTTTAAATGAGGCTGATGCAACTGTTACGGTGAATGGATGGCGCTACCGAGCTATGATTAACAATTTTTTTATAGCCGGAACTGGAAGATATTGATGTGGACAACGTTTATTTTTAGCAAGACGGCGTTACGTGCCACACAAGCAACAAAATAATTGCAATTTTCCAAAAAAAGTTTTCTGGCCGTGTTATTTCTCAAAGAGGTGATCACAATTGGCCACCGAGATCTTGTGATTTAACACTTTTAAACTTTTTTCTTTGCGGCCACGGGAAAGATAAAGTCTATGCCAAAGCTGCACAATCGATTGAAGACTTTTAAGATGGAATTTGTAAAGTTATCAAAGACATAGAGCCGCAAATGTGCAAATTAGTCATGAACAATTTCATAAAAAGAATGTGGTACTGCAACCGTAACCGTGGCGGCCATTTAAATGATATCGTTTTCAAATGTTAATGGCATACCTTCCTCTTTACAATTAAATAAACATTTATTAATTTCTCTTAAAAAATATAAATAAATATTTTTTTAATATCAAAATTAAATCTCTTATTGGAAAACTCTATATAATAAATTTTGCCTGTCTACAACCCGGGTTGTAGACAGGCAAAAGATTGCCCCAAATTCTAAAATGGCCAACTACTACTTGTGACTGCTCAAAGAAAACCTGAAAATCTTAACAAAAATCTTGCCAAATAACTCTTAAATAAGAAAACACATGCATATTATGGGTATTGTAGACAGCTCATATGAAAAAAATGAGAAATAGAAAACAACATAAACCAAACACGTATTATGTACTTGCCCAGCGCTCTCATACGCAAAAAAGTACTTGTTGAGAAATTGCTGGTTTGACATGCCCAGCATACATCAACCACATAATAAAGAGTAAGATTAACTACTAAAAAAGGTACAAATAGCCTAATAAGACTTAAATGCAGTGAAAATGATTATACTCACCCATTCAATTAAAATCAGAATTTAGTCGTTGGTGAGTTGTGTTTTCAATCAGTCCGCCATGATGTTTGCACAGGCTGAAATGTAATTAAAAATTAGTTGTGTTTTGCGTAGATTGTTATTGTTAAGTTATACTTCTTTGATTTTGTCGGCTATTTCCATACATAAGTTATTATATCAACACTTGTGTTATTATGCCAATACACGTGTTATTATGCGTTGATACACCTTTTTGACTTGGTCACGTCCACGGACGGTAACAATTCCCCCCTCCCTCACCATTTATTTGGCTGCACTTCTATGCTTGGTAGTTTGTTTTTAGCGGATAGTAAACTACTTCTGTTTTTACCCGTATTCTTCTTCTTGTTTCCAATAAAAACGTTACCGTATCAGCGGACTACAGTAAAACCTTTTTAGATTTAATCTTACTGCTTTTTCTTTGGGTACCTATTGTGATGCATATGGCATCACAATAGGTACCCAAATATCATCAACGTACAGCTTCTGCTAATATTTAGTTTGGCAAATGCAAGTCCTCATGTCCTCAGAGTCAGTTTTGGGTATTTCTCTCAAATCACCGTAGCCAGTAGTATTTACACTAGGAGTTGTCCTCAACTAAGCTTACTAGCGCTTTCTTGTGTGGTGTACCGTGAGAAAAAAAGAGTAAAGAGTTTCTGACAAAAACAAAAACCGTAATAATTTGCACCCACGATCTTGACTGGCAGAAGAAAATAAAGAGTTGTTGTTACTTATTACATGTAGCAAACCTGTGAGTAACGTCTAACAAAAACAAGAATTAATATTTATTTTATTATTATTCAAGCAACAGAATAAATGAAAAGCAAAGAAAACAAACGAATTTAAAAAAAAACATTTAGAGACACCTTTACAAAAGCTGGATTAACAATAACATCAAAATAGTACCCAAAATGCTGCCTAAATGCCAACAAAAAAAAAAACATCATTTTGGTTTACTCAAAAAGGGAGTTCCTAAAACCACATGTGCTAACTGCTGTAACAAACATGTGTTACCTGAGGAGATGCCGATGCAACAGAATTGCATGGACCTCTTCCCAGAAGCCGCTGCCGCACCACCTGCAGTTACCTGAAGAGATGCCGATGCAACGGAGTCGCGTGGCCTTCTTCCCAGAAGCCGCGGCCGCACCACCTGCAGGTGACGCGGAGGATTCCAACACGGATCTTCCCAGAAGCGGTGCCATATCAGCACATTGTGTTGATATAAATAATTAACATAAATGTATTAGCTTTCAGTCAGTAATTAATATTCGTAACATACGTTACATATATATAAATAAATGTATCTTTAAATATAAGAATAAACAATCGAAGTTAATCGATACTTAATTCATGCTTGATGGCAAAAAACATTAAAAAAAATAGCCGAATGTGTGAAGAGCTTAGGGGTGCTATACAGCATAAACACCAAGACCTGACAAATGGTAAATTCAAAATTAAGCTCTAAAAGTACTCAAGATGTCTTGCTTAAGGATAATGGCGCCTGGAATAAAATTAAAGCATAAGAAACAATAAGCTCGTCCCAAAAACAAATCACAAACAAAAGATATTGACACACACGTTTGTTAAGTACATTAAAACAGCATTTACAAAAAGTTGTCCAATCATTGTCAAACATATCACCAATAAAATTAAAACAAACCAACATAGTTAGGAGTTACTGCAGACATTTTTCCAGGGCTCTACGCTAGCAAAAGCTTCAAAACAAGAAGTCTTTAAAATTTCTAAAAAAAAGCAAACAAAAAACTGGGCAAAATAACGCTATAATGAACAAAAAAATCTTAGAAAATCATTAAAATCAACAAGTACTAACGTAAACTATCCCATCATATTACAAAAAAGATTTTCTGAGGAAACTTTTATTAAAAATTTTCAGAACTAGCCTAGCACTTTCAGATATACCAAGATATCCAAATGGAAGTTGTTTAACAATACATGTTTGAGCATATCTCTTGCCTTGTTGTCGCCACACTTTTACACGTCTATGTGAGCCCGTAAGACAGAATTGCAATTCATTTAAGTGTTCTTGTGCAAAATTTATCCTCGCAATCCGGTGTTCACGGAAAAGCGACGGTTTAGTATCTCTAGAAGATAAACCAGAAACATGAAGTTGCCTCCTAACTGTCCACTCACTTATGTTTACATTTTTCACTTCTTGCAGATTATTTCGAAGAGAAACAGAATTCTAGTGCTTTGAGAAACCGAACGGTCACGCCGTTCGGTTTCTTAAAGCACTAGAAACATGAATGCGTAAAAATATAATGCTAGAAAAAGAGACTATCGGTGAACCTAAGCAAAATGGCAATCGCCGTTAGACAAAGAACAAAACACTAAAGATTTAAAAAAAATCAAAATTACTTCCGATGAGAAAGGATGTAAAGTACCTGAGACTCATGCATGATACCAAACTAACCTTTTTTTTCATTTAGATGTTGTGACTACAAAACCCATCCGGGTACTTTTTTAATCGATGGTTAGACAAACAAAGGTTTAACACCCAAAATGATTAGATAGTTATATACTATAGTAATCAAACCCATTATCATATACAAAGTGCTTGTATAGAGTAAGAAAACCAAATTTAAAGAGTACGGCAAGGTAAAGTACAAATATTATTAGTTTGCTGATAACGAGAGCAATGCAAACAACTCCCACAGCATCCATAAAAAACACTGCTCTTGCTACCACTACTGCACTTAGTTGTAAAGATAGAGACAAGACACAAAGCAAGCAGACTACAGATAAATCAAGATTGTAATCTATCTTTAGCCTTATCTGTACAGCACCAGATCCAGTCAATTACGTTATTCTTCAAGTGAAGATAGTATACATTGAATAATGCTCTAAAATTTAAGCTAATAAACTAGTTGATTAAATCAATTTTTTTGAGTTTTTTGGTAATAGTAAGCAAAAATTATGGCTTTTTATATTTATTAACCTGCGGTGATAAGCAATGGTTTCTAAGTCAACTCTCTTCAAACAAGTCGTAAGACTTCTGGGGTGATAATATAGCTGTAAAGTGCACAATAAAAAAGAAAGATAAAGAAGGTAAAGTTGCATTTTGCGCTTTATATTAAGCCCTTTAAAAAGTAAAAAAAAAATCAGATAATTGGTTGTGAATAATTTGAATTTATTATAAAAGGTGTTATTAATAGATGGTAAAACAATAATGTTCTCCAATTGCTTAATTTCTTAAAATAACAACATAAGTTAGCCAACAAATATATGCAATTTGACGTCTTTAGATTATTTTTGGCTTTATTTAAAAACATTCTAAGACTAGTCAAAAACTGTACTCGATCTCAGAGCCACAATTGAATCAGTTATTGTAGAAGTCATTTAATTAAAAAAAAAAAAATTGTTGGCGGTTCAGTTAACTTGTTTTGTAAAATTATATTTAAAGCAAGATGTCGTAGTTTTTTTTATAAAATAATTAATTTATTGAAAACAAATAGATCATAAAAGCCTATTTAGTTGCCTAGCAGTAATTTGTAATGACTAATTTATATTAAGTAAGCTGCTATTTACACATTTAATTTAAATAATATCTCTCATTATCCTATTTTCTAGATTATTTTAAATTAAAATTTAATAAAAACCAGCCAATACTACCACAGAATCCTTAACGATCTCATTCGTATAAAATATCCAATACAGGTTCTGTTTAAATTACACGGCGCTTGTAAGTGAGCGGACTAGCGAGAAGCGTCCGTGGCTGTTGATATTTGTGTGCGGCGATGCGTCGTGAATCTGTGAATTTTGCAAATATAGTCTCTCCCGCCCTTCACTCTCCCAGCGGCGGCGGCTGTGTTTACTCGAGCGTCGCGGCGCCGTCGATTGAGCGGCGTTGCTTGGATACTGCACATTTGGATGATTAGCCACGATCTTGGATTTATGCTGCTAACTACACTCGACACGGTGGGAAATTAAACTGGGGACAAATCATTCTCGACGTACACGATCATCGTTCCGCATTTACAAACCCGAATCCTATTGATTGCGGATTATCATTTGCGAACGGGCTTTTAGAACGTGGAGTATAGTAACGCTCTCAATCTGCATGTATGAAAGACGGGATATTGTCTGTATGGGAATTCATTGGAGCGTGAGTTATAGTTTTTTGCGATTTGTTGTACCAGAAGTATGAATTCATTCCAATATTGTCCATATAAATCTATTATATCACTATCACTAAAGAACATTAAAATGGAAATTGTTTTCGAACGGTAAAATACAATAAAAACCTTTTTTATTGCAGGATTGAAAACATAAACGTATTTTTTTTTACTTTTAACATAAATGGATGAAAACATTTGGTTACATTTTGCATTTAAATATCTACTATAAGCTCTTGCTTATATATTATATGTAGAGTCGTTACTCTGACATCGACTCCGACTCTGATACCGACTCCGACTCAATATCCTAAAATTGTGCAAAATAGTGCGTGGGCTGTTACTGCGTTGTCACCAACACAAGTAAATGTAGAGCGATTATTTTCAGCTTTAAAACTAATAAAATCGGATTTAAGAGCAACCTCGAAAGAAGATATTTTAAAAGCAAATTTTATTTTTCCGAACAAACAATTTTTAAATGTTTTATTTATTTTATTTTTTGTAAAAATTAACTTATTAAAAGCATTATTAATATGTATCATTTTTTTGTATACTATTTCTTAATTTTGTATCATTAAGGAGGAAGACTCCACGACTTCAGACTCCGACTCCAACTCCGACCACACACCACTGACCGTAAGTACACGCATGAATATACAAGTTATTATAGATTATAATAACATTTTTCCGAGCAATAAAAGTTAAAGCATTTAATTGAATAAAAAAGTATAACACTATCCATAAATTTATTGCAACAAATAATTAGAAAATTGAGAGCCTGGTGTAATTCAATATAAATATTGAAATAATACCTATTCCAAAAGACAAACAGAGAAGTATGGTGTGTAAGGATATTTATATTTTATTTTAAACTATTTTTTTTTTGTAAAATTCGTAAGGTTAAGTAAAAGAACAGCAAAACTTCGCCGTTAAATAAAATAAATAAATTTAAAAAATATATATTTAATTTTAGTTATTTTTTTTATTGCATCATAAATTATCTTAGTTATTTTCGACTAAAGCTTTTGCTTCATAACCTCAAGTGTTGGATCAACGGTATTAATTCGAATGGGTTGATGCTTATATATATTGGTATTGTTGTTTATGCATACGTACACTATATTGTTAAAACTTGTCATTTATTTTTTTAAGTTGAATGCAACAAAGTCTTTAGTGTCTCAACCACCACATCAAGCATCCGCGCCGTTAATTATTTGCACTGTAAATTTATTTTAACGCTATTATTTTAACCAACCGCGCTGATCTACTGCTGTATTTGAAAACTTTTTAGTTTAACCCGCACATAATTATTAATTATAATGTTTAGCATACAATTAATAGGTAATAATGCTACGACATTTATTGTAACACCAAAATAAAATATACCGTAATAGCAATGCTGTAATTGTAATATTAATTTACTGTTATAAACATTCCTGAAACAACTATAAAATACACGCACCCCAAAATTTTCTCAGTTTATTTGTAAATAACTTGAGGTTGATGTTGTATAAATTTTGTGTGAATAACCTGGGACAGTTATAAAATACATTTACTTTTATCTCAACACTAATATAGCTTATCATACACATCCCAAGATGTTTTTGGTCTACAAATGACTAATTTGAAGCAATTGTAAAAAACCTCAAAAACTTTAATGCTAATAGACGTTATTATAAACACTTCTAAAATCTCCTTTGCTTGTGAGTTAATTACCTTAGACAGCAGAAACAGTAAAGTATCTCAATAATTTGACAAACTTGTTAATTTGCAACAAAAAGTAAATACAGTACTCAAATTCTACGCGTTTTTATTATTGGTTGTTACCAACTGAAACAATACAACACACACCATATGCTTTGTTGAACTTAAAAAATATTTTATTGTGTCTTTGGTGGACAGCAGCCAGAATTGTCTATTATGAGTTTCTGAAAACTAAGCAAACCATTACTATAAACCACAGCGAGTACAATCAGTACTAATCCAAATTCTTTGATCAATTAAAAAATACTTTTGATATAATATTGCCAAACCTTATACCGCACAAGTAACTTAAAAAATAGAGTCACATTTATTAAAAGTTAGCGCAATAATAATTGTTTTAATAATTAATAGTGTATTACTAGTTTTTAATATACAGCGACCGTAGCACAATGTTCTAGTGCAAGAACTGTTGAGCAGGCAGCACGGGTTCAATTCCCAGCAGCAACAATATCTAATTTGTCTAATATATTTCGATTTGGTGCAAACAAAAGCAAACCAGCAAGGTATTTGCCTAGTAAACCACTCAAGTGGTGTTGTTCGGATTCCACGTTAAGTCCCGCATGCTTGTGTGGAACTATTGTTGCGCACCACAACCATACGAGAAGGGAGCCTACGCTCGTAGCACACGGCACTGTAAGAAGAAAAATATACAGCAAAAAAAAAACAATAAAAGTACGGCTAAAAAATCAAAATTTGTATTAAACATTGAAAAATATTTGTGTAAAAATTCAAAAAAATTTGACCAACCGCTATTACAAGCTTTTTTGGTTACTTATTACGTACCCCAAAGTTTTGCTAGTTTTTGTGTGGATTGCCTTACACAGTTGCAAAATATTTCAATGACCTCAACGCCAATAATTATTCCCACTCTAAATACCTTGTTTGGTTTATTTTTGAATAATTTTCAATTGTAAATTATGTCTCTAAATGCAATAATAATTATGTACTTAGTTATACATACTTCCAACCAACATCTCTTTGGTCTATGTTCTTTTGTTATACCGTTGATTAAAAATATATTAGAAAGTAGGTCTCTGGGTCATAGTAAAGTGGTTTGCTTAGAAAGTTTGGAACCCAGATAGTTTTCCATTGTTTTTCTAGATCTGTAGTAATCCCACCTTACTGAGGATTTTAGACGCCGCCGTTGGCTGCTATGGTAGTTTTTTTTGCAGCCGTCTAAGAATATTATCCTACAGTGATAGCATCTGACTTGAACTACCCATTTTTAGAGTATGTCCGAGTAGCCAGCTCAAACTTTCACACTTAGTTTAGCCGGTTGACCAGAACCGTTGCCCAAAGGGTGGCGCTTGGAACCATATGTTTGAGTTCAGTCTCTGGTTGAAGACCAGTGGTTGTGCACCATTCCTGTAATAGGAATGTAGCCGCGAACAAACAAAGGTGCTACTACTACAGAAATGGTGCACAACCACTGGTCTTCACCCAGAGACTAAACTCAAACTTATCACTTTAAGCACCACCCCCCGAACAACGGATTTGGTCAACCGGCCCAACTAAATGTAAAAACCTGAGCTGGCAACTTGAACATACTCCAAGGAAAGGTAGTTCAGGTCAGATGCTATCACAGTAGGATAGTATTTACAGACGGCGGCGGAAAAACTACCATAGTAGCCAACGGCAACGTCTAAAATCTTCAGTAAGATGAGATTACTACAAATCCAGAAAAGCAACAAGAAACTATCTGGATTCCAAAATTTCTAACAAAACCACTTCACTATGACGAAACAATAGCCCCGAGACAAGGCGTTCCTTAAATGGGACAGCGGAACAAAGAATAACCGGTTTTGTCACATTAAAACCACTAACAATCAAAACATGGAATGTGAAAAGCCTACTAGTAGAGATGCAAGTTTTCGTTACTTTTCGATACTTGTAACTATTCGTTACTTTCGGTACAATACTCGTTACTTAATACTCGTTACAAGTAATCGTTTATTTTACGTCAATTACGTAATAATCGTGACATAAGAAAACCATCATATAAAAATGTAACAAAAACTTATTATAATGATTATAGTCATTTTTATTTTGTTAGCAATAAGCAGGTATGTATAAAAAAACGCAACAGAATAAAATTTATATCCTATTTATTTGCTAGTGTAACTACAAAATACTACAAATAGTACAAAATATAAATTATTATATATAAGTTTTATAATTATAATTACCAATGCTAATAACATATACTGCTCTTAGAGACTACTTACTACTTAATTAACTAGCCTACTGACTACTGTGTTAAGAATTAAATGTAATTGATGTTGACTATTACTATTTGATATAAAAATTTATTGAAGCAATTACTAAATTTTATATCTTACATTAATAATGCTAAAACTTAGTAAATGTATTGTTAATATTGTTATATAAATTATTTAATTAATTAAATCAATATAATTAAAAAGAAAGAACTAAATAAATTTAAGTTTTGTGTTTCATAATATATAGCTGCGCCGGGTGCATGTGCCACTGCCAGCACTGCCAGCTTAATGCGTGTGTCCGACTACTCCGACTACTATAGATAGTATAGGTACTAGGTACTTTCGATTCTTTCGAATACAAAATATCAAACAGTTACTTCGGTTCCGTGCGCGGGTAAAATATATCGAATGGAATACGGGCAGACACGGAGTAACTGTTTGTAAAAAGTAACGATTATTTGTTTATTTGGTTATTCGTTATTTCGGATCTCGTCAGGTACCGATTACTAAGTAACGAATAATTATTTTATTTGCATCTCTACCTACTAGCTTCGAGAAAAACTGCAAACCTAACACAGAAAATGAATCGAATCCAAATAGATATTCAAGGACTGACCAAAGTCAAATGACCCGGAACAGAAAAAACTGAAATAGACGACTATAGCCTATACCACTCAGGAACTAAAGAAAAAATATTTTAAAAACATGGGGTAGCTATTTTTTTTTTTTTTTAAGAACGTAGTGAGGTGTTGGCCTCAATAAGTGGCCCTTGAGAATAACTAACGCATAGCAATAGCTTTCGGTTTTCTTCTCTGCGTAAGTCCTGACGTTAATTTGTCTTAGTCTTTGTCTCTAACGTGGTGCTAGTTTGAGGTAAGTTGGTATTGGCCTCGCAAAATTCACGCAGTCTGCTGTCCCCGGCTCATCTCTCCCTATACCCTATTTTTCTGTCCTACGTTCTACACTGGCATTCTTCTTTCTTCTCCCATTCTTGTGTTATTCAACCTAGATATTTACATTGTCCTTAAGTATTTTCTTAGTTTTTCTATATCTTTATTAACTTCTTTCTTGTTGTATCCTCTTTCTTTCATAAATATTTTGTGCAGCTCTATTAAATGCATCCCATTTGGTAGTTCTATATTTGCCAGTTTAACTTCTAGTGAGATTTTTAAATCTCCAATTGGTATTAGTTCTTTGTGTCCCCTAACTGCCAGATATACTCTAACCATTTCAAAAGTTGCATTTTCTGTCAATCTCGAGATGGCGTATCTTCCGTTTGGAAATTGTTTAGTCAGTTTTGTCAATTTATTTTCCTTGAGCAGTTCTTTCCTTTTTCTCCTTATTTCTGCAATTTCTGTTGATACTAGGATTTCAGTATATGTTCTTCTCTTGTTTTTCTGTTCATCTTCCATTGCTTGGCAGGCATACATAGTTGTTTTGACCTTTTTTTGTATGTTTCCTCTTTATTACTTTTTTCCATATTCTTTTGCTTCCATTTAGCTTCTTGCTCCTCCTTCCTTTGTCTTCTGTGGTTTTTAATTTGAGTGTTTTCTTCCATTTTGGTTTACCTAAATCTCAAAGCTTCTAATTCTTCTATTTTTTTTTTCAGTACTGTCTTTGCATAGTTTCTTAGTGCTCTCCATTTGTTTTTGTCACTCAGGCATAATTTAATAATTGTAGATTTGTCTATGTTAAAATCGAAAATTATTTATAAGTATGTTATTATGTTGAATTTCTATTTTAACAAATCAAGTTTATATATAGTTGTTTTTAATCTCAATAGGTTATGAAAAAACAAAACAAGGGGTGGGCAGTCAGATAAAATAAATAGTTCAATATACAGAGGTAGTTTTCTTCTCGCAGAAAAACTCAATAGGTTATGGGTCCAGTTCATGCGAATTGCTACTAGAGTTATTAGCTTAAAAGAGATTAGTTCTTGCGAGAGAAAAAAGTGATTAGTAAATCAAGAATCAAGAAAGTGATTTTTTTTTTTATTTTTTCACGTCAAGTTGACATTGAAGTTTTGTGTGGAGTCTCGTCAAGCAGCATTTTTTTTTTGAAGATGGATTTGGCGAAACACATAAAACCCCTAGCTGGAGAAGGAGATTGGCCAATTTGGAAAAGAAAATTGCGAGATATGTTGGATTATCACGAAGGTGCCGTGGATGTTATTGAAGGGAGGTTAAAGAAACCTGAGCCCCTAGCAGCTACCGCTACGGAAGAGCAAATCAAAGAGCACAAAAAGGCTAGTGATTTTTTCCGTAAGGTGAACAGCTATGCAAAATCAATGATTTCGAGCTCAGTAACGGACACAGTTTATCAAAAGATAATGGATAAAGAGACAGCGATTGAAGCTTGGGAGGCATTAAAGTCGAATTTTGAAGCATCGTCCAAAGATCAACTGTTCAAAATATGTACTGAATTTTTCGCATTTTGTTGGATTAACGGAGAGGATGTTTCGACTCATGTTGCAAAATTGAGAAATCTATGGAATGAGCTAAATAATGGATTAAAGTCTAAGAATTTGCATGCATTACCGGATTTGATACTAGTTTGCAAAATTTTACACATTCTACCAAGTGAATTTGAAAATTTCAAATCAAGTTGGATGCTATTGTCAAAAGATGTTGATAAAACTGTTGAAGAATTAATCACCCAACTTTGCATGTACGAAAGAAATTTCAAAAAGATTACAGAGGGCACCACCGGTGAAGCTTTATTCGCAAAGAGTGGAAAATCAAAGCCAATTAAGAAGTCTAAGGAAAATTACAGTTGTAATTACTGCAAGAAAAAGGGACATTGGATAAAAGAGTGCAGAAAGTGGATTTCTGATGGACGACCGAAGAAAATTGTTCCTCAGAGCAACGCTGTGGATGCCAATGTAGCCCTGTGTGTCATCAGTGAATTCTTCAAATGGAGACTAGTTCATCGGCAGATACAAGATGGTGGATCGACAATGGAGCGACGAAGCACGTGGTCAGTTGTTCAGATCAGTTCGTTGATTTCCAAGAGTTTCAAGGTCCTCGGATCATCAAGGCTGCTGGAAAAGAAGCCCTCAAGGCCATTGGCAAAGGGACAATTGAAATTTTATCTTTCTTGCCACACTGAGGATGACCTTGACTGACGTTTGGTACGTTCCAGGAATTTCTAAAAACTTATTTTCTGTTCTTGCTGCCCAAGATAAGAATGAAAATAGCAGATTTCATTCAACAGCAACTGAGTGCTGGCTAGAAGTGAATGGTAAGGTAGTGCTGTGCGGAAATCGTGAGAAAGGCGGAACTTTATACAAGGCAGCTATTGAACCAGTTGTTTCTGAAAGAAAAGAGAGGGCTAATGTCGCAGAGGCAGAAAGTTCTATATTGCAGTTATATCACGAAAGATGGGGTCATCAAGACAAGCGACACGTGAGAGAAATACTTAAAAGAGAGTTGGGTATCAATGTGAAACTGGTAAAAGAGATTTGTGAACCCTGCATTTTTGGCAAAGCACATCGTTTACCTTTTGGCACCAGAGTAAAGGCAACGAAACCAGGAGAACTTGTATCAACTGATGTTGTAGGTCCTTTTTGCGAATCCTTTAGCAAAAAACGTTTTTTAGTAGTGTTTAAAGACAGCTTCACAAAATTTCGTTATGGATATGTAATTAAACACAAATCAGATTTTAAGATAGTGTTAAAACAATTTTTAGCACATTCAAAGACACTTGGACACAACATTAAAGAGTTACTCAGTGACAATGGAGGGGAATTTGACTGTGAAGAAGTAAAAATAATTCTAGCAGAGAGTGGAATTGTGCAGAGACTGACAGCGCCATACACCCCAGAGCAGAATGGTGGAAGTGAACGCGAAAATCGAACAATTATTGAGATGGCAAGGACACTCAAGTATTCGAGCTGCGAAGTTGAATTTCCAAATACGATGTGGGCAGAGCTAGTTACTACAGCAATTTACATTCTTAATAGGACAGGGAAATCGTCCAAAGAAGGAGTAAGTCCTTACGAGTTGTGGATTGGGAAGAAACCTAGAATTAAACATCTGCGAGTCATTGGATCTTTCTGCTACGTCCATGTACCGGCTGAGAAGAGGAAGAAAATGGACAAGAAGGCAATGAAAGGAGTCCTAGTCGGATATGATGGTGATGAACGTTATAGAATCTACATTCCAAACAACCATCAAGTCATCGTATCAAGAGATGTTCAATTCGAAGAGAGATTAAAAGAATGTGAAAAAGAATGTGAATGTGAAGTTAAGCTACCGTTAAGAGACACCGAGCGTGAAAGAGAAGATGTGATCGAAGAAGATGACGACGGTGATCAGGCAGAGATCGAAGAAAATGCCGACGGTGATGAGGCAGAGATCGAAGAAGAAGATGATGAGCCAACAGTCGAAAGTGAAGAAAATATTCAACAAGAAAAGTCCAGAAAGAGAGTACTAAGAGATCGATCAACCCTGAAAAAGCCCCAGCATCTTGAAGATTACGCCTTGTTAGTAGATGAGTTCGTAAATCAGGTGACTGAAGATCCAGTGACGTTTGAAGATGCCCTAAGGAGTGAGGATTCCGTGGAGTGGGAGAAAGCCATGAATCGTGAAATCGCCTCCTTGAAAGAAAATCAAACATGGACTTTGACAGATCTTCCACCAGGTGCAAAGGCAATACCATGTATGTGGGTCTTCCTGCTGAAGAAAAATCTTGATGGCAGCATTGACAAGTTCAAAGCAAAACTTGTCATCAAGGGATTTAGTCAACGTTATGGAATTGATTACAGTGAGACTTTTAGTCCAGTGGCAAAGATGGGAACCATTCGTTCGATTCTCAGCATTGCAGCAAGTAAGAAGATGCATCTGACACAATTTGATGTATCGACAGCCTTCTTATATGGAGACCTTGAAGAAACTGTATACATGAGGCAACCACAAGGATATGAGGACGGTACCAGCAAGGCCTACTGAAGAAGAGTCTATACGGACTTAAGCAAGCACCTAGATGTTGGAACAAGCGTCTTAGAGTTTTTCTACAACAACATGGATTCAAGGCCAGCAAAGCTGATCCATGCTTGTATATTAGAGAAAGAAATGGAAAGAAGCTCCTACTTGTGATCTACGTGGATGATGGACTTCTGGCAGCAACTGATGAGCAAGATTCGGACAATTTTATTGAGGAGTTGAAGTCAAAATCGTTTCAAAAAGAGCAGAATACTTTTTGGGACTTGAAATTGTTCAAGATGATAAGTGCATAAAGCTTTGTCAGAAGTCCTATGCAAAGAAAATTTTACAAAGGTTCAATTTTTCGGATTGCAAGTCAGTGTCTACTCCAATGTTCAAAGGAACAGAGACTTCCGTACCAGGGAAAGTTAATGAGCCAACCAAATTTCCCTATAGACAGGCAGTTGGAGCACTGATGTATCTGATGCTTGAAACAAGACCAGACTTGGCTTACAGTGTAGGATTCATTTCGAGAACACTCGAAAATCCAATTCAAGAAGATGTTGTAAGAGTCAAGAGGGTATTTAGGTACATAGCGGGTACTCTAGACTTTGGAATAGTTTATCGAAGCAATGTAAAAGTGGGACTCCTACAAGTTTACAGCGACGCAGACTTTGGCGGTTGCATTAAGACAGGACGTTCAACTTCTGGAGTTGTCGTGAAGTATGCAGGAGGTGCAATTTCCTGGATGAGTCAGAGACAAGCAATTGTTGCAACTTCAACAACCGAAGCAGAAATTATCGCAGCAAACGAGGGAGCCAAAGAAGCAATTTGGTTAAGCAGACTTTTTAGAGGGATTGTCAAACTCAAGGACATTCCCATCATTCAAGTTGACAACTCTGCAGCGGTGAGGTTAGCTCAAAATCCGGAGTTTCATCGCAGAACCAAACACATTTCCATCAAAAAAATTTTTTATAAGAGAAAAAGTGACAGAAGGAAAACTTTGCGTTCAACAAATCTCCACTGAAGATCAATTGGCGGACATTATGACTAAGCCTTTGCAGAGAACACGCCTGAAGATTCTTTCGGTGAAGATGGGACTTATGTAAAATAAAAGAATATAGAGATTTATTTGTTTTCGGAAATTCAACAAGATAAACAAGGGAAAGTGTTAAAATCGAAGATTATTTATAAGTATGTTATTATGTTGAATTTCTATTTTAACAAATCAAGTTTGTATATAGTTGTTTTTAATCTCAATAGGTTATGAAAAAACAAAACAAGGGGTGGGCAGTCAGATAAAATAAATAGTTCAATATACAGAGGTAGTTTTCTTCTCGCAGAAAAACTCAATAGTCTACTTTGTTTTCTAATAGCGTTTTCCTATCTTCGTCCGATCTTTTATTTCTGGTATTAGTTACCTTGTCCATTCTCCCTTTTCTCCTTCTTTCCACTATCTTTGCCATCTTTTCATCATATTCTCTCTTGCGTGTCTCTTTTATTCTTGCTTACTAGTACTTTCATTTATCATATTTTTTTTTATACCTAATCTTTCTTCCACCATCAAATCTGCGGGTAATGTCGCCGCAATTACTTTTAGTGCCTCTTGCGACACCGTCCTGTAAGCCCTGCATATCCTTAACAAACTTGCTCTCATAGCTCCTCTTACTTCTTTTCTGTTTTTTTTTTTTGTTTTCAAAGCTTCTCCCCATGTTTCTGCGGCATACAATAGTTTACTTCTAGCTGCAGTTGCTATTAACCTTCTTGCCCCTCCTCCTGGTCCTCCCTTGTTCGGCATAAGTCTACTAAGCATGGGGTAGTTATAGATATCAGAAAAAGTCTTGCACATAGCAAACTAAACTTCATCCCGCTATTAAAACAAGCAGCAATGGTAAAACTAAAAGGCAATTTAAACATAGTTATAGTCTACACACCAACCAGCAACCAACCGCACATAAAAGCAAAGACAAAACAAAGGATTTCATTTTCAAACTAACGTCGCTAACAAAAAAACATCATTCTTGGTGACTTAAACGCCAAAATCGGAAAAGGCGCGGTCAATGATATAGTAGGAAAGTACGGCCTAGAAATGCGAAACAAAAAGGAAGATCGCTTATTGCAATTCTGCAATAAAGAGGGATACATAATATCTAATACAGCCGCTCCGGCGATTCTACACCTAGAAATCACCTAAAGACAAAACCACACACATAGTTAGAAACCAAATAGATTATGTATTAATAACTAAGAGATTTAGATTAAGCACACAAATTGCAAAGAACTACTCAGGTGCGGATATAGCTTCAGACTATAACCCTGTAATAATAAAATTCCAATAGAAACTAAAGAAGATAAAGCACGCAAGCAAAATCTAGTATTGACATTAGCAAACTTTGAGACAAGGAGATCCCAGAAAAGGTACAGACAAAAATAAACAGTAAACTTAATAAAATTGAAATAAAAAATTGTACTTATTTTTATAAAAAAAAAAAAAAAAATTGCTAATTTTTTACTTGTTAATATTAATATCACAGTTTTTTGTACTATGCTATACATATTTTTATGTATGATTCATCTTTCAATAAATTATTATTTTTTCGACTGTCCATCGGCACTTTTCAAACAACTGACGCAACAGTTGCTCAACTATTCAACCATCACACCAACCGTTTTTGTTGTTTATAATTCAAAGCACTTTAATTACACTATTCTTCGCATTATTTGCTGTCAAGTTTGGTTTAACCCGCAACATTTTATACACTGCGCAGAGTAATTTCGATATCAGTTTTATGTATTATTCACTTTTCTAAGATGCTGCAAACAGTTATAAAAACGTAGCCTCAATATCAATGCATTTTGTTACACAAAGTATAATATAAGTAAAGTCTTTATCGGTTTACGTGTGAGTAAATTAAATCATCTTTTAAAACCTAAATTCCAATGCTTTTTTTTAAACACTTCTAAGACCTTTTTGGTGTAAATAACTTAAAACAAACACTTTTTTACTTCAAATGTTAGGTTGAAATTTCTGTCAACCAAAAATTTCTTAATTTTGGCAAAGGTTGCTTTTGCATGCATTTGTTAACCTCTATAGTTTGCTAACCACCTTATTTTTGCTCTTAAGTATTAATAACTAGTTACTTTTTTTATTATGGTGTTATTTACAGTATTTAAAAAAATAACAATATACAGCCATGACTAACTTAACAGCAAATCTTTAGCTCTTTTTTTTTTTTTAATCTCTCTACTTTTATTTGAGCTTTCTGATTCTAATATAAGTTTTTTATTATTTAAATGTTGTTATAAACTAAATGTTTTTTTGTACTATTTCTACTAGATGTTTATGATTAACTTTGTCAAATGTCTTGTAATTGATAAAGCCAATGTATAAGTCTACATTCATATCTAAGCTGCATTGTACTACGATAATCATCCCAAACAATGCTTTTCTTGTACCCAAATACTTTAAAATTCAAACTGAATTTTATTGATATCTGCTTCCAGCTTTTTGTATATACAATTGTAATTTTTTTTAAGAATACTAGGGTAGGATTTATGAGATTAATGGTTTATAAATTAAAATACTCTTTTGCATTATGTTTTCTTGATAGTGGGATGAAAGTTGATCTCATGTTTTTGGTATAATTCAGGTATTGCACAGGTTTACTAATATTTTGGTTTCTTCAATCAGTTTGAGGACATTTTCTAGTATTTTGTCTGTTCCAATTGCTTTTTTTAATCTTTTGAATTTTTGATATTGTATTGGAAAATACCTAAATAACCTTAATGTCAATGCAAACAAGGCTTCTTTAGACTATGTGTAACGTTAATCAGAAAATATTTCAATAGTTTTAATGTCGACGTACTTTGTTATACTTAGTTTATATATGAATATCATTAAACAACTCTAAAGTACCTCACTAGCTTAAATGTTGAGCATTGCTAATGCATTTCAATATACATAATCTCAAATAGAAATAAAGCAGCCCAATAGCTATTCTGCTTAAATTTTAACTCCAAAATCACTTAACATTGTTCTTACTAGATTGCCCAAAAATAAAATTTAACTCATTGTTAATTTAAACTAGTATAAACTAATATATCTTGTGTTTTACTACTCATAATAACTTGCACATCTATACGTCTACTTAAGACCCAAATGCAAGCAATAACCTTACTTTGTATAAACGTCGCTTTTAAAACTTTACAGTAGCCTATCTATAAATCTAATAACAACCGTCTAAAACACAACTAACTGGTTGCAACTTTGAAAATAGTGTATATTTATATAATATTTTTATTCTTTATTACTGAATATACCAAGCTTCCAGGTACATAATATAAACATAATTGCTTTCCCCGAGGCGGTTCGTGATCAAATAAATCAGCTGAGATAAAATACGGCCCTGTTGTAAAGACATTATATTTATAGCTATACTGTACTATCTCATTGCCAATTTAATTTAATATTACAGTTGTAAAGTACCTTAATGACTTCAATAACATTGTACTTCCTTATACACATACCTAAAACTTTCTTGGTCTATGTGTGAATCACCTGTTAAGTAACTAAACAACACCAACGTCAAAGTATTTTATTTTACACATTGCCAAAACATCTTCGGTTTATGTGCAAATAACATTAGTCAGCTATTTTACTTTAATAATGTTGCTGTGAATGTACTTTGTTATACACACTCCAAAAAACGTCCTCTTAGTAAATGTGTAAAAAACTTTGTACAACTGTAAAATACTCCTTTGTCCTCAATGCCAATGTATTTTAATATAGACACTCCAAGACTGATTTATTGGTATAAATAATGCTTACCTATTAACATTGTTAACAAAACATTATTTTCTTTAAAATGCAAAACATTTTATAGGATTATTTGTTCAATTTTAATTAATCAAGTTTATTATATACATATATCAATTCCAGTACAAAAACACTTAAAATTCAGTAATAACAATAGAAAATAATATACTAAAATACTATGTAATTAATACAATTGCATAATGTAAAAAAAATATATTTTATCAACATAAAGTAATAATTTTGTCCAAAATTTTAAACCAAACAAATATTATTGATTTAAAAAAATAATAAATACTGGCTAATAGTTTTATTACTTCACATTACAGATTGATCATATTATTTTGAAACAAATTTATTTCATTTGCTAAATAGTAATGAACACGAAGCAGAACGATTCTACACGAACAGGTACGACTTTAGCAAAGCCATATAATGCTATTTTACAAATGATGAATTAATCTAGTACAATTTCAAGAAATACATTTGGTAGAATCTATTACAATCAATCTTAAGTATATTACAAAGCAACAATATTTTATTTTTTTCTACACTCACCTTGGCTTTAGCTGGCAAATCCATGCGATCTATTTCACACACAAATCTTGCACAACACTACCGATTTAGTTGTTATTTGTACACTGCAATAAGTTGTCATAATTTGCGCAGCACTAAAACACACCAAATCACTATTTTACTCTAAGTTATGCATATAATTAATTAGCAGCATGTATCAATGCCGCACAGCTGATTGATACGCGACGACTGGAGTGGAGAAGCATAAATACGATTGCAGTACATACTTAGAACCTCCATACAAAAGAAAACTATCAATTCACTATTGCTTGAATGGAAATATAAAACTAATTTGATAGTCGTTATTTATTGATTATTACAAAATAAGCTATTATTTATAGAATATTCACGTATTGATGTCAATAATAATAATGAACTTAAATGATATGCACAAGATTAGTCAGAAAATGTGTAATGTGGATGCAAAGTATTCAGGCTCAGTCTACAAAGAGCTCTGAAAATTATGTAAAGCTCAGTCGTTGTAAGAAAAATGTGCAATAGTTTATTTACTAAAAAAATATTATACTAAGCTGATTTAGTTAATAGAAATTTTAAATATCTATAATCAGTTTGCTCTATTTTAATCTAAACTGTTATGTTTTACTAATTTGTTATATAAATTGTTAACTCAACATTTGGCATCTGGCTTACAAATCAGTCATATGAACCGTTGGCTAACTGTAAACTTTAATTTTGACAAATCTGTCATATAGGCTGTAAACAATCAATTTGACAAAATAATAGTTGACTATTTTATATTTCTGATTTATAATCTTGCCAGTGTATATAGATTACAAACACGTATTTAAAAGCAAGTGTAAGATGGTAACACAACTTTCAAATATCGGTTCTTAGAACTATCAAAAAAGGGTTTGTGTTTTTTTGGAAGGTCTGATTTAGAAAACTTGGCTAGATCTGAATTTAAATGGAAATCAAAATTAGCAAAGTATTTTTTGGCTAACGCTTCCAAATGCTGTTGCAACGGCAAGATGTTTAAGTTGTTACAAAATTCTTTGTTTCTAACGTACTAAGAGGCTCCAACAACCCAACGCAAAATTAAACTTTAAAGACGATCAAGGTAATAGTTTGCTGCTATACCCCAGACTGACTACAGTAGTACAAACCACAACAAACAAAAAAGTCTTAATAAACATGGGTTATCATAATTTATCAAACATTATTAATTTTTATTATTCTTTTTCCTTTCATTTTGTATTTTGCAATTCTTATCAAAGTTGGATTATGTTTTGTAAAATAAACTTTCAATATTTGACAGTTGTTGTTAATGCACAAGTTTTCATTGCTAAAGCTAATTACTCTAATGCAGAACTAGCAAACAAGCATTTTATATATAGTCGTGCTAATGGGATTGCCACTAAAGCGCGACGTTTTTATGTAGAAGCTTATCTAAATTGCCAGATTCTTTTACATTATATGTTTGAAAAAATCTTTCCGGCAGACCAAGGTCTCCTAGAACAGAACTAAAATTATAGCACGGATAGAGCTTAATCCAGAGATAAATGTGCGGAGAATATCAGTCAAGGTAGGAATTGAAGCTATTCTTGTTTGGAGAACCCTCCACAAGCAGTTGCTCTATCCATATCAGGTACAACGAGTACAGGTCTTAAATTTAACTGATCATCTGTCACTGGTTTCTACGCAGGGATGCTAAAAACCCGCAGTTTTTTGTCAAAAAAAAATTTACAAATGAAGTCGGGTTCACACAAAACAGAGTTGTTAATTTTCATATTGTACATCGTTGGGCCGACAAAAATCTTCATGCTTTAATTAAATGTAAACATCAGGCACGTTTTTCATTAAATATTTAGATGGGTGTTGTAGACAACAGGTTTCTAGGTCTTGTTATTTTACCAAACCGATTAACAGGCGCTGCTTACCTGAGCTTTCTGCAGAACACAATGTATGATTTTTTGAATGACATTCCTTTGGCCCACAAACAACAAATGTGGTTTCAACATGATAATTTTTGTTAGAGAGCATTTGGACCAAACTTTTCCACATAGGTGGGTAGAAAAAGGCGGACCAGTTTTATGGCCAACAAGATTGCCTGGTTTAAACCCTCTTAATTTTTTTCTTTAGAAGTATTTGAAATCATTAGTGTATGCTACTTTTGTAAAAAGCTTTGACAAGCTGCAGTTAAATATTAATGAAAAGTGCCAAGAAATCTAAGCCAATAAGGGAGTTTAAAAAAAAAATACAAATGTTTTTCTGACAAAGATGACGTGCCTGTTTGGAAATTAAAAAAAAGCATTTTAAACATTTTCTATGACTTTGTTTTTTGTAAAAATGTATAAAAATAAATAATGTTTTACATCTCCAAAACTGTTACTATGACAACTCATGTTTATTAAAACTTTTTTTGTTTGTTGTGGTTTGTACTACCCTCTTAAATATTTTACATTCTTTTTTGAGAACCCTGTATATTCAAAGTTTATTTTAGATCAACAACGCGCTGCTCCAACGTATCATTGCTACTAGCAAGTTTTTTGCCAATTTGGCTTTGTCTAGAATAGACTAAACGTGCAACTTGTACGTCAGCAAATTTGTTGAATGTGATTCCCAGATACTTTGCAGTCCGATCACAAAATAGGAATCTCATCAAGATGAACGTTATTGTAAAGTAGTGCGCCGCCGTGTAAAAAAACAGCTTTACTTTTTTCCGGGTTTACTTTGTCTTTTAAAGATTACTGGTAGTTTTTTAAAGTAACAAGGTGACCATCTTAAGCAGTGCATAAATGTATTTCAATATGTATTTCAATATTATGCGTTTCTTACAATGCTCGAACAACAAGTATCCTTTTCCTTTAATAATAAATATATTTATCATGGTAGTTAATGGTAGACAAAAACTTTCAATTTTGTCTTTAATAATATTTGGTTGACATGTTATTGATGCCGGGAGCTTTATCTGTGTTGAGTGTCATTATATTTTTTTTAATTTCTGTTTTTGTTGTTAAAGGTAGATACATTGCCGTATTATCGGCGTATTGTGTCATTTTACCCCGTGTTTCCAGCCCAATGACATGTTGGCAACGTAAAGGTTAAATATCATAAGCAATACAAGAAAGATTTGAGGTACTAATGCCGCAACCTTCCGTGATGTAGACACATAGTTTTAGAAATTTGCAGATAGTGTTTTGCATTTGAACTATAAATCTAGCAGTTTTATAAGACGCAGTGAGAACTTGAGTCTATGCAGTTTTAGTAGTAAACCTTTCTGCTATATTTTATCAAAAGCTTTTTTGCCGTCAAAAAGACCACTTTTGTAGTTTTTTTTTTTAACCTAAATCGTTCAATAATATAATCTAACACTCTATTTAGTTATCGGACAATAGAGTATTCACGCCAAAGCCCGTGTTAGTAGGCGGGTAGAATAGAGTTCGTTTTAGCGTGTTTTTGAATGTTACCCAGAATAACTCTTTCTATAACCTTGCTTAAAATTTGATAAAACTTTTGGTTTTTTTTGGTTTTGAGAAGTGCAAGCTTTTCAAAACAGTTGGAAATTGACCTGTACGTAACATCGCATTAGCAATATTGGTTAGAGCCATTATTGCTTTGTGCAATAAAAATGTTAATGCAAAATTTGAAATTAGATTTAATTTTTCTAATGAGAAACAGTCAAAAAGTCCTTGACTTCTTGTTTGATTTTGTCCTAGAAAGAGAGCATTAAAGTTTAAGGCTCTAGGCAAATGTTTAAGCCTTTTCCTTGATCAAGTATTAAACCCCGTTTTTACCATGAATGACTAGTTACGCAAAGCTTTAGAGATCTTTCACATAAAATTTACGTTTTTTGTGATTGATTCTAAGATTTTTTGCTAGCACTGATTTTTGTGCAGCTTTATAGCAAATCTGATTTCTCTCTTTAATTCATTGAGAATTTTACAATTTAATGGGTTGCAATGCTTTTGTGATTAATGTTTGGCGGCATTTCTTTTTTTATCAACGTTTTTTAATTGCAAGATAGTTCTAGAAAGGCTTTAGAAGTTTTTCCAAAGCTTTATAAATCGGTTTGGTAAACTGTTTGACAGTTTCTTTAACATCCGCAACGACACTTCCATAAATGTTTAATATTACCGAGATGTGGTCCGAGCTTAAGTTGTTGATTGTTCTTATTTCAATTTGCAAGTTGGCGTCTTTTAGTATTGCTACATTCAGGACGTCCTTTCAGTAACCAGCAGGGCTGTAGTAAGTAAGTTTTTCTGAATTAACTTAATAACATTTTCATTTAACGTTGGTTGTAAAACTGTTTCAAGCCGGATGTTTAGAATTGAAGTAGCAAATATGGAAGGAAAGAACCTTTTCAAAATCCGCAATTTTAATTTGGTTGCTAGTTTGAGAATGTCCAACCCCAGCATACTCACCACAACTGCGTTTGAATCTAATGTCCGAGTGTCTAAAGGTGTCTAACTTGAATGGTTCAGCAATCTTCTTGCAAAAATCACTGTGCCACGCTTTCAATTAATCCATCTCCGACATTCTCAAATACGTAAAAGTATTTGGGATTTTAACGCGTGGCAGAAACGGTGGTTTAACTCAATCACAAGCATGACGTTGATTTCCGGGTCAAACAAAAACTTTTTTATTTTGCCCTTTTTCTCTGGAATGCTGTTGGCATTTTAGAAGCATATTTTTTAAAGCATATCTGGCGTATTATTTATTGTTAATGGAAAGAAGTTTTGCAACTATTTTTGATTGAAAATTGTTGCATTCCGCAATTAAAACGGCAATTTGTGCATTTGCAATTGCATTTGAGTTTGCCTGAGATGGAGTTGGTGGGGTGACCAACTTAACAAACAACCTGTTTGTTAAAACGGCTGCAAACTTGCGGGCTTTGAGCAGATATCTGTGCCTAGACCGTCGCTGATTCTGACCCATGCTTAATGGTTTTATTGTATTTATTAATCAATGCCAACATTTTGTTATAAACTTTGCAGTCTAGATAGTTGGCCGAATAAAAATCGGAACAAAAAACGCACTTTGGTGTAGTGCTTTTCAGGCAAGCTCTTGACTGGTACGGTTTCAAGTATATTTTGCATACAAAGGACGATTTAAAGCATATTTTAGTAGTGTGCCTATGACACTGGCACCCGTGACATTAAAGAAAGCCGTTACTTTTTTTGGGGCTTCTCTGAGACCGTTAGATAAAAAAGTGTTGTGAGATTTTTAATCTCCTTACTTTTTGCTCTTTTTGGGAGTTGGACAAAGACTAATGTATATTTGAAAATGCAAACCCAAGCTTTTTGAGCATCTAATTTATGTTTGCTTCAGTGTAGCTTTAAGAGACGTCACAAATTACCACCTCTAAAAAGCGTTTTTAGGAGGGGGACCAAGTGTGGAAATTAGTCTTCTCAGTTTTGAGGAATGCGGTAACATTCCGATGATCAAAGTGAGTATTTGAAATTATTCAAATCATTTTGTAGGTGTATTAGAATGACACAATTGCAATGTTGTTATTGCAAAAATGTTGAAAGTAGCCCTGAAAACTAGCTTTGCTAATTAAAACAAATGTTGCAAAGCAAGATTTTAATGAAAACATGAGAGGTTAAATTCTTCACCGGCGTAGTTGGAGTCAAAGACGGCAAACGTCTCTTTTTGAGCGAGGGCGGCGTTTTTTTAGGCAGATGACTTTTGTGCCCTATGACCTGAGAGGCCGACAAGATTGGCCGCTGATGGCCGTCCGTACGCAGCTCCTGAGAGGAACTGAAGATTAACTGAAGGTTTTGATGTATTAGTTAAAAAGGGATGACTCACTCCTTGTTGTCTTGCGCTTGTTTGTTACTACGACAAATTTGTCATTGTCAGCGGTATTTTCGGTGTTTTTTTTTTTTTTTGTTGGAGAAGTCTATTGGATTGTCAACGGTAATGACCGCGTTGGTCTCATGAAAAAAGCCTTGGGCCCTGTTAGTTAATAGAAGCCAACAGGTCCATTGCTTTGGTGTACTGCTCCGTTTCTTTGTCGGGAGGAAAGGCGGCGACGGCTAGGTCGACGGTCTGTGCCGCGGTAGTGGCGGCCTGGGTACCAATCGTGCCTATAAGTTTTACGATTGTCTCCTTAAGGGCTTCAAATTTCTGCTTAAATCCCACCAATATTGCTACTAACTACCCTGCAGCTTTGCGAGCTGGCCTTCTAGATCAGCGACTTTAGCCCTGGAGGACGACCAAGAGTATTTTCTGGCTAATTGGGTTGGTAGCTGTTAGAGCTGAAAGTCTCCCATTGCCGCGGCTGTACTGAAACAAATTTACATATTTTGCTAGATTTGAATCTTGCAAAATAATTAACCGTAATTAGTAAGAATGATTATTAATACCTAGAGTATCAATAATTATTACAACTCAGTGTTGCAATTGAAACTGCATTGATTTTGTTTGCTGGATGCTAGCTTCTGGCTTGGTTGGTTTGGAGTAGAAAGATGCTACAATGTCTGCTGCTGGTAGTCAACTGAGTTCTTATAATGACTGACTTGTTGATCAACGTAGCTAAATGCTAACTGCTTGTAGCTGTTTTTGCTGTTATTTATTTGATTTTTGACAAATATATCTATATAAGTAACTCCATTACTTTTCGACCAATTTGAAAAAGTCGACCTCTTTGATTTTGCTCAAATTTTCAGAGATCAAAATATAGATGAAAAAAATGAGATTCCCAAAATTTTGGACCTTAGAATAATGCCTGTTCAAAATGACACACATTTGAAGGTCAGAAATTTTACAGTAAAACGTCTTTTTTAGCTTATTTTGTATCTCAATTTTTGAGCTTCTGGAAAAAGATAAAAAGGTCTACAATGTCTCAAATTATATCTTATTACATGTATTTCAAAACCCATATTTTTATGTTTAATATCGTGGCAGTCATTTTGATATATTAAGCATCAAACGTTATTCCAAAAAAACCCGTAAATTTAGCAAAATCGCAAAACTTTGCTTTCTTTAAACCGTTCTAACTTAGTCAAATCTTAACAAAATTTGATTTGCAAAGTCTAGATTTCCTCGTGTTTAATCTCTTTTTGAAGTGATCACACAATACTTATAGAATCAATACGTATACACCATTATTTTGATGCAGAAAGTTGCACATGTTTTCGCGATCTTCAAAACTTGTAATTTTCAGGTCCCAAAAAAGCGCTGTCACCCTATGTCGATATTAGTCAAAATTTCAGTAAATACTCTTTGGAGCAAAAGAAAAAAGACTATCTATATGAGAAATGGTATATCGGGCATTATAAAGATTTTTTTAATATTCAAAAATTGTCAAAACCGCACATTTTTGTATCTCAATTTTTGGGCCTTTAGAAAAAGATAAGAAGGTCTACGATTGCTCAAAATATTCTTTATTACATGTACTTTAAAACCCATATTTGTCTATTTAATGTTATAGCAGTCATTTTGATACATCAAGCTTCAAACATTATTCCAAAAAAAACCGTAAATTCAGCAAAACTGCAAAATTATGCTATGTTTAAACCGTTCTAACTTTGTTAAATTTTAAAGAAATTTGATCTACTAGGTCTATATTTCTTTGTGTTCAATCTATCTTTAAAATGATTACATAAGACTTATAAAATCTATACATATTCACCACTAATTTGGTGCAGGAAGTTGCACATGTTTTTGCGATTTTCAAAACTTGTAATTTTTAGGTATCGAAAAACCGCTGTCACCTTAAGTCGATTTTAGTCAAAATTTCAGTAAATACTCTTAAGACCACAAATAAAAGGTTATTTATATGAAAAATGGTATATTGGGCATTATCAAGAGTTTCTTTATATTCAAAAATTGTCAAAACTCAGAAAATCTAAATCACTTTTGCTTTGTTTTTGAAATAGTCAACAAATACAAAATATTTAAAAAACTTTTTATTTAGCAAAAAAACACAAACAAAACAACATTACTTTAACAAGTGTGCATTGATGCAAGCTTTTGATACTTGTTAAAACAGTTTTTTAGTTCGGTTAGTGAAATTTGATAAAAATGCTGTTCAACATAGAGAATACGCAAATATCATTTTTGTTTACGGACTCTGTAATGGTAATGCCCTAGCAATTGAGATTTCCTGACAGAAAACAACTATTTTGACGCGTTTTTTAGTGAAAATGTTCACCCATATTATTATCAAAAGTAAAACACCTACAACCAGGCGACGTAGCACAACGACTTGCATTTTCTCAATGGCTTCTTGATAATTCCCAATATACTATTTTTCATATAAATAACCTTTTTTCTTGTAGTCTGAAAAGTATTTACTGAAATTTTGACTAAAATCGACATAAGGTGACAGCGTTTTTTCGGGACCTGAAAATTACAAGTTTTGAAAATAGCGAAAATATGTGCTACTTCCTGCATCAAAATAGTGGTGAATATAAATTGATTCTATAAGTCTAGTATAATTACTTTAAAGAAAGATTGAACACAAAGAAATCTAGACCTCGTGGATCAATTTTCTTCAAGATTTGACAAAGTTAGAACGGTTCAAACAAAGCATAATTTAGCAATTTTTCAAAATTTACGTTTTTTTTTAAATTAATAGTTAAAGCTTGATATATCAAAATGACTGCCCCAACATTAAATATGGGTTTTAAAGTACATGCAATAAGGAATATTTTAAGAAAACGTAGACCTTCTTATCTTTTTCCAGAGGCCCAAAAATTGAGATACAAAAATGTGCGGTTTGCCGATTTTGACAATTTTTGAATATTAAAAATTTCTTGATAATGCCCGATATACCATTTCTCATATGAATAACCTTTTTTCTTGTGTTCTAAAGAGTATTTACTGAAATTTTGACTAAAATCGACATAAGGTGACAGCGCTTTTTCGGGACCTGAAAATTACAAGTTTTAAAGATCGCAAAAACATGTGCAACTTCCTGCATCAAAATAATGGTGTATACGTATTGATTCTATAAGTATTGTGTGATCACTTCAAAAAGAGATTAAACACGAGGAAATCTAGACCTTGCAAATCAAATTTTGTTAAGATTTGACAAAGTTAGAACGGTTTAAAGAAAGCAAAGTTTTGCGATTTTGCTAAATTTACGGGTTTTTTTGGAATAATGTTTAAAGCTTAATATATCAAAATGACTGCCACGATATTAAACATAATAATATGGGTTTTAAAGTACATGTAATAAGGAACAATTTGAGCTATCGTAGACCTTTTTATCATTTTCCAGAAGCTCAAAAATTGAGATACAAATTAAGTTAAAAATTACGTTTTATTGTAAAATTTCTGACCTTCAAATGTGTGTCATTTTGAACAGGCAATATTCTAAGGTCCAAAATTTTGGAAATCTCATTTTTTTCATCTATATTTTGATCCCTGAAAATTTGAGCAAAATCAAAGAGGTCGACTTTTTCAAATTGGTTGAAAAGTAATGGAATTACCCATATGCAAGTATTAATATTTTTGGTGTAATGTAATTTGCTCATAGTTTTGGTTCTTTAGTTATTGCAACAATGGATCACTTTGTACCTTTATTTACTATTAATATTTTCTTCAGGAATCTCTCAGCGATACAAGACCGAGAAATATGCTGTTACTCGATCTCCTGCAAAGAGAAAGACAACATCGATATAACATTACAATGGCTGATCGCACATTCAAAATCAGGAATGCGTTAAGTTTTTTTATATTTGGCTACTGACTAACCATAAAAAGTAATCATAATAACTATTACCTGCGAAGTAAGCAATGTTAAGTTCTTTTTTTTTCTTACAACAATATTAATTATAATAAAAATATTTGCAGCTTTGCAGTGTAAGATATGTGAAGAATTAACATGACAGTCAAATTTAGTAAAACAAACCCTAGTTGTTAAACACACTTAAGGAAAAAACATAATACACGTAGATTAATTAATTATTATAAAAATATTTTATTATTAAGGCTCTTTAATACATAGTCATTGTTCTGAATTATTTAAATTTAATTTTTCTCATATCTTATACTAAAATAATTAAATTTATATAAATATATATATTATGAAGAAAGTATAGACTGTTCTTGCTTTACTTTGTGATGCGGAAATTTCTATTTTTCATTTCATTTGTTATTCTTTTTTAATAAATCTATATGCGAGGACCAGTTTTTTTGGCATTGTTGGAGCTGCATGTGTATTAATCTATTTGCTTGGTGTGATATGCCAAGAAAAATATCAATTGGAAAAATCAACAACTAAAAATGTACTGAAAAATATTATCATAAACAATATTAGAGGTATAGTTTTGGGTACATTTAAGATTTAGACTGATAAGGAAATTTTTATTTGTTTTAGGAAATTTAAAATAGAAATTTTAAGGTTGTATAATGAAAAAAGGACACTACCTGCTTCTTTTATTGATTTTATATTAATTGTTAAAAGGATTATATTAACTTTATTTTAATTATTGAATTAGTTTTGAGCTCACTTGAATAAAATATATGAATGGGGCAAGTTCTAATTTAATCTAAATTAAAAAACAGTCCCTAAAATAGAAATGAATTAATTTAATCCACATCTAATCAAGTTAATATAATTGTTTTAAAATATTCTTTTTTATGAAAACAAAATAGCTTATTATGATTTTTACAATGTAGTTATATAAATATTTCTGAGATGTCAACAAAAAATACATTTTCAGAATATTTACTGAAAATATTTAAACTAAACTACTAGTCTTTTAAACAAATTTTTAATTAAATTTTGTTTTCAAATAGCATATTATAGAAGATTTTTGAAGTAGACTCTGTTGTTTTTGTATATGAAGTTTATTATGTTTTTTTAACAGCGAAACAAATTTATTTTAGAAATATTGTGAATATTATTTTTATATGATTTAGGTTTAGTTTTTATTTTTTGTCTGCGTAATTATTATTCATTTGTATTTTTTTTATATTGTATTATTATAAACTTTTATAAATATAACACTTCATGTTTCTAAACTAGATATTAGGTGCTAATTTAAATTTTATTATCATTTTTGGTCAATTCCGGCAAGCTTTATGTTATTATAGACAAAAATAGTACTGTAATAAAATACATAAATAATTTACTCTGTTATGTACCTCATAAAGTATGTTATATTTATAGGAATACAAAAATTTATATTCAATTTTTTTTTTTTATTAATATAAATAAATACTAAAGCCCTGGGAAAACATAGTTCCATAAAGAGAAACTTTGTATCATTGAATGCTGTCTTCAAGGATAAAGTTAAGAGCATGCATTTTTAATATGTACATTCTCACAGTTTGGCTTTTGAAATTTTTTTTTTTTTTCGAAATTTAGACATTGCTTTGCTACTTGGAAACACGAATTCAGAAGAATTATCAATTGGTAAAATATCTTGCTCTCATTATTACTGTAGAAATAGGTATCCAAATAACCTTAAGACCAAAAGTTTTGATGTTCTCATGGTATAATGGATCTCAGTTACGACCTGATACACTTCTAACGAGCATCAAATACCATAATTGGTAAGTATTTGCCCATACTATGAGATCAACCAAAATCGTACTGTAGCATGCTGTCATTATTTGACTTTGGAAGAAAAGTTGGATTATGTTATCTAAATATATACTGGTTAATTTAAAAAGCTGTTATACGTATAACGTATAAATGGTTGCACACAACAATAATATATTGGTCTGTGAAATCATTATACTATTTTTTGTGATTCATTATTATTCTCAATTTTTTTATTAAATGCATTATTTTTTATAAAAATGAATAAAATATACATATGTCAATAAATTTCAGTTCATATCAAACAATCTGTCATCGAACCAGATGCCGGAAGACGTAGATCATATTTTGAAGTAAACACAATTTGTTCATTTTGAAAATATTTATTTTATTTAACAATTAGTGTAAAGTTATTATTAAAATTATGAAGTTCCTGGAAAAAGACTTAACTATGATTTTGACAGAAAAGTCATAAACTCAAATACTAGAACAAAAATTGGAAAACCCGAGAAATCTGCAAGCATAAGTTTATAATGATATTGCTTGATTATATACCACATTGAATACTAGAAAATTTAACATTAACTCAAAAGAGTTTTGCAAATAAGAAAACAACAATAATTTAAGATATTTTAAGAAGTCTGCAGCTACTTTTTGATTCAAATCTTCTAGAGGCCACCTTTAACAGCTCTACTAAGACTTGGAAGTCCAAAAAGACTGTAGCTGTTCTTAGATTATATTGGGAGCATTATAAAAAGCAACGACAATACTTTTAAAAGATTTTAAGTGCTGCTACTATTGGCAATTAAGAAAAAACTTTAACTTGGACAATTTTGAGTGATTTTAGAAGAATTATAGAACTACAAGCTAATAGGAAAGACCTACAAATACATTGATACCTACCCAACTACAAAGATCTTCGAGAGCTTTAGATGACTTAACAGATCTGAAAAAATGATGAATTTTTGTGAAAATATTGTATTAATTAGAGAACAACATTCAGACAATAATCTTACTGCATGAGATTATTCTACTATCAAAAACAAAAAAAAATAAAGCGTTTATGGCCGAGATTTTTTATTTTTTTTAGGGCTTAGTGAGGTATTGGCTCTCAACAAGTGGCCCTTAAGAATAACTTACGCATGGTAATACCTTCCGGTTTTTTTCTCTGCGGAAATCCTGTTGTTATAATGTCCCTGTCCAAACTAACCTACATTTGGCGCTAGTTTGAGGTGGGCTGGTTTTTACCTTGCGGATTTTCACGCATCATCTGCGGCACGCATGCTGTCCCCGGCCCCTCTCTCATTGTGCCTTTTCTTATCTGCACTGGCATCTACCTCTGCATTCTTTTCTTTTTCCCATCTGTGTGTTATTTACTCTAATTATATAATTTGTTCTCAGATGTGCTCTTAGCTTACTAAGGTCTTTCTTCACTTCTTCTTCATCGTATCTCCTCTCCTCCATGAATAGTTAATGCAGTTCCATTAGTTGTATTTTGGCAGTCCTAGATTCGTAAGTTTTACCTCCAGTGATATCCTTGTATCTTCATCAGGAATTACTTCTTCATGTCCTCTCGTTGCCAGGTATATTCTGACTATCTTTAAGGTTGCGTTCTCAGTCAGCCTCGAGATAGCATATCTACCATTTGGTATTTGCCTTGTTATTTCTGTTATTCTGCTTTCCTTCAATATTTCTTTTCTCCTTCTCCTTATCTTTGCAATTTTGTTTGGTATCGTAGTCTCTGTAAATGTTCTTCTGTTTCTTGGTATGCATAATTGTCCTGTCTTTTATTATTTCTTTTTTTTTTGATCTTTTTCTGTTTTCTTGTTTCCATTTAGCTTCTCTCATATCTTTCCTTTTAGTTTGTGTGTTTATCCACTTTGCTTCCTAGTATATATTCTAGTTTTTTCTATCTTCCTCCCACGCCTCGCATTCTACTAAAGTGTATTCTGCGTTATCGTGTTTCTGCTTGACAAAATGTACACCTTTCTTCTTAATTCATTTTTTTTATTTTTTCAAGAATTTTCCAAAATGCTTCGTGCCCGGTCAGTATTTGTGTTGTATAATAGCACGTCTCGGGTTTCTTCTCTATCCATTCTTTTATTTCTGGGATTAGTTCTCTCGTTCATTTTCCCTTTTTTCTTGCCATCTTTCCATAGTCATCTCTCTTGCTCTTATCTTTGCTTCTTTTTTACTCGTTCCTTTTTTTACAATTTTTTTATTTTCTATTTTTCCCTCCACCATCATATCCGCGGGAGGTGTTGCCGGAATTTTTCCATGGTTTTCCCCCATGTTTCTGCGGCATACAGCAATTTGCTTCTTGCCGCCGTTGCTATTAGCCTTCTGCTTTCTTCTCCTGGATCTTGGACGTTGTTTGGCATAAGTCTACCAAGCTTTCTCTTCATTTCCTTTGTTCCATTGACCGCTTCCTTAACCTGTTCATTCCATCCCTTTGCTTCGAGTGTCACTTCGAGGTATTTGATTTTTTTTCCTATGGTTATTGCTTGATCTCCCACTTGTATCTTACCTGTTCCTCTATTATTCCTCTTAGTCGATAGTCATACCACTCCAGTTTTTTGTGTTGCTAGTTTTAAACCCTTACTTGTCATCCATATTTTTATCATATCTTCTAATCTTCCTTTTAGTACTTCTATTTCTACGTCTCTACCTACTACTGCTATGTCGTCCGCAAATGCTGTTATTAACACGTCCCAGTGCTGAGCCCGGTGGTACCCCTCTGGTAAGTTTGCATCTTCCCTTTTTGGTCATTAGGTTTCTGTCTTGTAAGTAGCTCCATATGATCTTGATTGTTTTTCTGTTCAGATTTTTTTTCTTTGCCGCCTTTGGCTGAGATAATAGGTACATCACAAGCCAACTTTGGATCTATCATGTTTAATTTAAAAACCATTTAACATAACCTGCAAATTCTATTTAAATATAAAATATGTCATGTTTATTTATGGTGAAAAATTTGATGTATGCCTTCTTTCGGATAAGAAGAGAAACTTTGGTAGGTTCCATGTGTGAATGTTCAGGGGATCACCTGGGGAGGAAGTAAAATTCGTAACACGTACGATTGGAACCTCTTCTCACAATCTCTGGAAGAGAGCATTGGCAGGCTTGCACCAGTACGTACGGTTGAAGATATTAAAAGAGCCTTCAAACTTTTCACGCGCCAAATACACCAAGCCACGGAAATGGCTTCCAAGACCCATCCGGTCCTTGTCGATAATCCACTTGGACTACTACACGAAACCAAGGCATTGATCCGCAGAAGGAATACCGCCAAGAATCAATAGCAGAGGAATCGCGACCACAGAGATAAAAGATCTTAAATTGGCTCCACAACAAAGTGAGGAAGAGCATAAGGTTGCACAAAAATGTGTGTTGGCAAAATATCTTTGACTCAATTACAGAAGATGACAATCTAATGTAGAAGATCTCCAAGGCCTTACGGAACAGAGTTGTCATTCATGGCGAAAACGTACAGAGCTAACTTTCGAGGTTCCATTCTCTCTCCGCTGCTATTCAACCTATACGTCGCTGGCATGTCCTCGGAACTGAAGCACGGGGTTAAGATGGCTCAGTTTGCGATACAGCACTTCTATCTCTTCAAGGTCGACCGAGATGGCTTCTTTGAAGTTACAAAAAACCACCGACAACTTCGAAGAATGGTTAGACAAGTGACAAGTCAAAATTATTCTAGAAACGGCGCCGAATCACCGCTGATGCAAATGTTCTTCTCAATGACGTTCCCATACCGTGGTCCAATTCTGCTAAGTATCTGGGAATTGCCTTTGACAAGGGACACACGTACAAACTGCACGTGCAGTTCATTTTTTATAAATCCGGAATGGCAAAAAATCTTCTTGTTGTTTGAATAGTGGCATGTCGACCAGGAACAAAACCCAGCTCTACGCATCTATCATCAATCGTCTCGAGGTCTTTCAAAGTAACACTCTGAGAATGTTTCACAAAGCTCCATGGTATGTCCAAAGCAGGGAAATTCGGGCAGACCTCGGGTTACCCCCGTTGCGCCACCAAATTGAAACTTTGGCCGTAAAATATTTAGATAACCTCGCAAATCATCCTAACCTTGATTTAGCTCGACTCGCCGAACTAGACGAGAAGAATGTCTTCTACAAACGACTGGTGAATCAAATAGCCGTACCTTAACCTAAAGTGGGTAACACCACATCCCACCCCACAGCCCATAAAGTGTAATCTTAACCATCTACAACATCCTAATCTCCAAACGGAAGGTACATGAGCCGTAAGGTCTCAAACTTTCAAGCACTCACAGATTGGTTGGGGTTTAGTCGGTAGGTGCCCTAGGAAGAGTGAATCCGACACGTCCGGTGAGCGTAAAGTCTTTAAATAATTCTGCACCACGCCAAAGAAGAAGAAGGTGTGACTTAAAAAACTTATAAAACTTATATTTTTCAGAAGGGTGAATGTTTAATATCTAACCTTATATCTTTAAACAAAATAATATTTCCAGGCTTATACGTAATACGGCAGCCGCTAGCGGCCGATGATTCTACAAAATTACTGTGTTTATATGTGTAACTCAAGGAAAATATGTTAGAGCCGTTAGAGGATTTTTTAAATTAAGTTATTTTTTTGTAATTGTGTTGTTTTAAGTATTTTTATTTTACCTTCCTATCTGCTTCTCCACAATATTGCCAACAGGATACGCTATAAATTCCCTCAGTAAGCTTAGAAAAATCAATTAACTAACCTAATCTATTAAAAACAAAACTGTCCAAATCGTATGTTGGAACAGACCTAAAGTAAACATCATTTTTATGAAAAAAAAAAATTTAAAATTCCTTCTATTTTCTCAATATATAAATATTCCTCTTTTCCCTATGCAAGCTTCAAATTCTCTAAAAAGGGAAAATTCCCTCCAGTTGGCATCGCTGTTTCTCCATTGCCAGACGCACATGGTAACACAACTGAATGGGCAACGGAGGAGGAAAATCAGGATATTCAGAATCTACACAAGAGTTAAAAACTGGTAGAATTATTTTTATGTTATTTATATTAGGTTCGAACCTAGATTCCTTCTTCTTTCCTGAGAAAATATAATAAGTATATAACTTCGGTACAACGTAGGACCGTTTCTCAGGATAGTTTAATAATTTTGTTTTGAGAACTCTCAAGTGTTATATAAAGTTTTTTTACATTACAAAATATTTTGTGCCACTTTCATGTAGCGTTATAGATAGGTTAAAATAGTATAAATGAATACTAACTGAATAAAGGTTAGACAAAGCAATAAACGTATTTTGTACCAATCGTAAAAGATAAAGTTTGAGACCATTCCGACCGCTACCTAGATTTGTAGTATAATATAATTGATATAATTGATTAATTTTTTATCAGCACAATCAGAAAAAACCAAACTATGTTTTGTCAAAGTATTTTAATCAAATTATATTTGCAAATAGCATCAAAATGCATACAAAAGTACCTAAAAACGCATTTATTTCTATATTTCAGTTTTTTTTTCTGCTATTTCCAACTAAATTTTGCTAAAATACAAAATATAGCTTGGTCGGTCCTTTCTGAATATACTGGTAAAAAACTGAATCGATTATCAAATTATAGATATTTAATAAGTAGAAATAGGAATGACGCTTAAGTTGCTATTTTTGATAAAAATACTAGAAATCCCGATCGCGAATACTTTTAAATGAATTGAGTGAAAATAATAAAAATATTTAATTGTAAAAACAACAAATCATGCACACTCATTTTCTAATGCGCGTTATTTATTGTTTGTTGTTGATATAAGTATCTTTATGAAAATGAAAAAAGTTTAGCCACCGCGTCCTAATGGGGTAGTATTGTTTTGGAAAAATGTTATTAAGGAACATTGTATACTAAAATCCTAACATATCTACAAGAATATAGGTGAACAACTTTCTCTAAAAAAAATATTGACAAGTACAACGCCGTTTTTAAATTAAAATTGGTTCTTATAGGACAAAACACCATCCAACTCAATATCCAAACAATAAGATTTCAGTCATCACTTATTTTATATGTTGAACTGCATACAATATTTTATTTATATTCTTTGCAGTTATATTTAACGAGTAAAAATTTTATGAACTAAATAAAAACTCCACTTTTCAAAAATTAATTGCAGAGAAACAATGTGTGAAAATTTTATTCAATTATGTTCAAGCGTTTTCTTGCCGAGTTTGATTCTGTGAACCCTTATATACGAGGGACACTGCCAAAGTTCGCGGAAAATGTAAAGCAAAACAAATTACGTTATGTAAATCGCTTTATTGCTTCTCAAAATATTCTCCTTTAAAATCTATACACTTTTGCATCCGATGAAACCAATCTTCAAAACAATTTTGCCACTCTGAGCGAGGTACCTCCATAACAAGTGATTTAAATGCTTCAACGGCCTCTTCAGGCGATGAAAAACGCTCGCTACGCATTTTATTTTTGATATGTCAAAATAGAAAAGTCATTGGGCGATAAATCAGGCAAATATGAACAATGAGTCATTAATTGGATGTTGTTACTGTTCAAAAACTTTACAGTTCGTCGTGCTGTGTGAGCGCTTGCATTGTGATGATGAACAATGTTTTATGTTGTTCCTTCTGATTTCAGCGATAACTTCCGGCAAACAAGTTGAAGTATACCAGTCAGCATTAACTGTCCTTCGATCCTCTAATGCAACATGACCCGCTATTCCGAAGAAACAAGCAATCATTCTTTCGTTAACTTTTGTTGAAAGGAAACCGAGCAGTTTGAAATCGAACTGTTAACTGAATTATAGGTGAAAAACGTCAAATTTTACGAATATGATAATCGCAGAACGCTGGCAATACAGGCAGTACTTGATTCCGCAAACTATAGCAGTGCCTCTCGTAATAGCGCAACTATTCTCTCCCCTTATCTTATCTTCAAAGTGATGACATTTTCTAGACGTCAGTCTACGGTGATGGATGGTTATGAATAAAATTTAGGCATTACGTTTGATTCAATCCTTTCGTTTACACTACATATCGATAATGTCGTGGCTAAAGCTTATCAGCTTTTACGATTTGTCAAGCGCAACAATAAGGAGTTTTGTAACCCTCGTACTCTACTAATTATACTTTACAACGCTCTAGTACGCCCCTACCTCGAGTATTGCTCAAATGAGTGGTCTCCATACACCGCAGTCAGTGAAAGAAAAATTGAACAGATTCAAAAAAAGTTTGTTCGTATTTTGGCGTATAAATGCGCAGCACTCTGCATCTACACGTATTTTGCGGCATACCAACGAAATTAAAGTGGAAGTTGCACAAGATAATTCATTAAATGTGTCACAAAGAGCAATAATAGGAGTGATGCTTAAATTTACTTACAAAACCTGATAGGTATGAAGCTATTAACATTTTATTAATGATTAGATTAGATATCAAGAAAAATTTCGTGTCGATGGAGTTGTGTATGGCACATATGTGGTAATGTGCAATTCTGGCACATTGGACATGTGTACTCCTTAATAGTACAATAGATATACTATTGAAGGAATCTGTAAATTGTAGAAATTATTATGAATTATGCAGATCATGGTTATTACATATTTCTACAATCAGTGTTAAAGTACAACTTCTTTATAATAAAATGTAACATCATTTAGGAATATTGCTGAAGGTACAGCAATTTTTCGGGAAGATGTACTAATCTAATCGGTTCTTTTCAGGACTAGCAACAATTCTGAAACTGAAACAAAGACAATCTGTTTCTACATTGCAGTTTTTAATAGTTTTATAGTAATAAATTGCTACATTCTCTAGGAGAAGGAAAAAGAAAAAAAGAGTTAAAATTGAATACAAAAAATTAATCGTCAATGAGGAAATTTATGAATTGAATGAACTAGAAAAGAGGGTCACAAGAAGAGAAGACGGCGGCGTCAAAAAACTATTAACAAACAAAACAAACTGGAACAAATACTCGGATAACAGAAAAGCAATGAAAGGGAAAATGAGTACAAAAAAAAATTAAAAAAAATAGACTGGGTACATGGAATATACGAAGCATAAAGGGCAAAGAGGAATAGTTGGTAGAAGAAATGATAAAACATAAAATAGAAATTTTAGGAATTACAGAAACAAAAAAGAAAGAAAAAGGACTAAGAAAAATACACAAAGAATACTAGATGTTCTGGTCAGAAGTAGATGAAAAAGAAAGAGCAAAAGGGGGAGTTGGTATAATAATAGCACCAAACAAAATAAAAGACATTGCGAAAGAAAGATACGTAAGCGAAAGAATCATGTCAGTAGAAATTAAGCTATATGGAAAGGAAATATGGACTATAATAACAGCCTATGGAGAAAACGAAGATGCTAAAAAGGAAGATAAAGATGCATTCTTTAAAAAGTTGCAGAATGAAATAGATGAAGGACTGGAAAATGTAATAATCATGGAAGACTTAAACGGACGAGTAGGAAACCAAAACGCAGGAATAGAAGAATACATGGGAAAATGGGGAGAAGAAACCAGAAACATTAATGAGGAAAGAATAATAAATAATAAACTAAGACTACTTTATAGTAAGCAAACAAAAATGGAAAAATGTTTTAAATGTAAAAGTATCAAGAGAGGCAGAAATCGGAAGCGACCATTACCTGGCAAAAATGGAAAAAAAAAACAGATAAAAGAAGAAAAAAGGTAAAAGAGAAAGTAATAAGCTACAAACTTAAAGAAAAAAAAATACAGAGATAAGTTCCAAGAGATAGTAAAAAATAAATGTAGTAAAATTAGAGAAACAAAGAAAGTAGAAGAAAAATGGGAAACATTCAAGAACACCATACTAGAAGCAGCAAAAGAAAGCTGTGGAAAAAATAGAGAACAAACAAACAAATAAAAAAACTGAATGGTGGACAAATGAAATAAAATTGAAAATTAAAGAGAAAAAAGAAAAATAGAAAAAATACATTAGTATAAAAAAGGAAGAAGACTATAAAAAATACAAAACTAAAAGAAAGAAAGTAAATAATAAAAGTCCAAAAAGCTAAAAAATAATCATGGAATCAATTCGGTAAAAAGATGGCGGGAAACTATAAAGACAACCAAAAACTATTCTATGGAACACTAAAACAGATGAAAAGAAAGAAAGAATATAATATGATAAACATAAAAGACAAGAAAAGAAAATATAATCACAGAAGAGGATAAAATAATGGAAAGGTGAAGAGAATATTTCAAAGAACTGAGAAAAGCAGAAAACCTAATCCCGGAGGAACATGAAGAAGATGATACTGACATGCCAGAAATTAAGGAATTAAAGGAAGAGGAAGTTATAGACGCCATAACTAAAAATAGGAAAAGCACCAGGCATAAACAACATAACACCGGAAATGATCAAATACATGGGTAAAGAAGGAATAGAACAATTAACAGAACTACTCAATGACATATCTAAAGACACAAAAATACCAGCAGAATGGAACATGGGAATAATACTACCTATGTACAAGAAAGGAGATCAAGGAAACTGCAATAACTACAGAGGAATCACGATCAGTAGTGTACCGGGAAAAATTCTAGCAAGAATCATAGAAAAAGAGACAAGATTGAAGATACCATAGAAGACACACAATGCGAATTCAGAAGTGAGAGAAGCACTCAAGATCTTATATTCATAATAAGACAACTAAGCGAGAAACTTTTAAATAAGAAAAGGGATATCCATATCTGCTTCATCGATCTAGAGAAAGCATTTGACCGGATAAAAAGAGAATATATATGGAAAATACTTCAAAAGCGAAGCATTGACGAAAAAACTATAGAACTATTAAAAGCTTTATACAAAGAAAATAAGAACATCGTTAGAACCAACAATGAAGAATCTCAAGAGTTTGAAACCAAGATCGGATAAAGACTCTAAAAGTAGGATATCGGAAGATCGAAGCAACGAAGATCATGGAATTACTATTTGCAGACGATACGGCAATAATGGCGCAAACGGAAGAAGATTTACAACACATCACCATAATAGACATGGAATTAACAAAAATAGAAATAAGAAAAAACAAAACCCAACACTACACGAAAAAAAGATTGAACAGGTGGAAAACTTTAAGTACTTAGGAACAATAATTAACAATAAAAAAAAGATAAACAACTGTCTTATAAATCTGTCAGACAAATTGTCAATTTCCAATTCAACAAAAGAACTGTCAATTGTTTTACATATCTGTCATACAAACTGATATTCCAACTTTGCAAATGCAACTACCAACTACTTTACAATAAGCACAAATAAACTAATCTAGATTTTCAACAAATTTTAATTATAATATGTTAATTGTAAATTTTACAAAAAACTGTTTCACAATTTATTTACTATTAAAGCCGTTTATCTTATAAACGTTCAACTTTTAATTTGACAAACAACTGTCAACTGTGTTATGTATTTTTTAGAAAGGAAGTCAACTTAAATGTTCACAAAAACAGTCATTTGTACTGGCAACTCTTTATTTGACAAAATAAATCCATCATCAGTGTGACGACTGGCGAGCATCTCATTGATCAAAGAAAAAATTTACATAAAATCACAGTAACTATTAAACAGTTAATGTTTAGTAATGTGTTGAATAAATGTTATTATTTTTCCATTAATACAAGGTTTTTAACAATTTTAACTTTATAAAATGTCTTCTAAAAATTGATTGTTATCTGTCACACATTTTTGGACAACTTATCATTTTTACTGGCAACAATTGACTTGACAAAACTATCAATTATTTAAAAAATTTGACATATAAATTGTCTAACAATGTGTAAAGTTGTTAAGGTTATTTTTAACAAATTTGATTTATAAACTGTTAATTATTTAACTGTTTCAGTACAGATTTTATGTGAATTTAGTTTATACAGACTATTCAAAAACTTTTAATACAGTTGACCACAAAATACTAATTATCAAAAATCAGGTTGTATTTTCAAATTTTAAGTTTGATACTTTACAAATTTAGATATTTTCTAATATATTAAACAAAAACAGATTTATCGTAAAAACTTTAGGATTATTTTTATCAACCAAATATACCGTAATGTGATTTATAGCTGCATTTCAATAATTAGATTAGCTTTGTGTGTTCCACATACCAATTATTAATTTATCTATTATTTCATAATTTGCATGCCTGACAAACGTAATGTATTGGTAGTATTGTGCACTGTGATAGTCGTTACCTTTCCCCACTCCAGTCGTCGCGTATCAATCAGCTGTGCTACAGAGTTGCATCTTACAAACTAATTATAAGGTTAATTCGGCTAGTAAACAATGTGGTCGTGTGTTTTAATTAAGTGTGACATTATCTATAACATAAGAAGCTACTTAGGTGAAAAAATCGAAACTCAAATCGGTGTTGTTATGCATTATTTTTATGTGAAAAGAATCTCATGGAGTTAGCAGCTATAGTTAAGGTAAATAAATCTAGATTACTCATACAATGCACTAAATATATTGATAGCTTATAAGAGATCCTATAAATAAATGATTGATATTGTCAATACAAAGTGTTTTAATTGTTGAAAATGTATTGTTAATGATAAGATGATTCAATTTTATTTGTGCACGCTATTGTTAATAAATCGGAAGACGTGGAAAGAACATTTTGTTAGTTAATTTATGAATTATTAAACTACAACTATTTTAAATCAAACTTGATCAAGTTACTTATTTCCGCCAATTTCAAATTAAAGAATTTCACAATAATTGAAAATATTTGTTAAAGATGTTATCTTATTTAATATACAATTAATTATTGTGTATTAAATTAGAAAATATATTAGACTTATTAATTAATTACAAATATATTTCAGATCAAATATTTAATAAATTTATAAAACTAATATGTAAATTCAATGAATGTTTACTTCGATAACATTCTATTTATACATTTATCGGATTTACCTATAAAACAAGACTGACATTTTTTTTGCTTTTTATCTGAGCGCTGTATCTCAAGAAACAAATGATTTTTATCGCTGACCTTTTTATGCAGATAACAATTTATTTCTGCATCGAACCATCTAGAATAATTCTGTACATATTAATTTTATGCTATTACATTTTAAATTTTATATTGAAAATAGTTTTGATGCAACAATTTTAAAGCACGAAGTGTTAAAGATTATTGCTGTACATATACAATTAAAATGTTAATAAACTGTCAATAATAATTTGAAATATTTATAATTATAATAAAACGTTTATAATCTGTCGTAAATGTCATGATAAATTATTAAGCTGCCGCAAATGTCATAAATAGTTCTTAAGCTGTTATAAATGACATAAAATATTCCTAAACTGTCATAGATGCACTAAAAAAGTCATAAACTGTTATAAATGACATAAAATGTTTGTAAATTATTACCAAACTGTCAAAAATGTTCATAAACTGTCATAGATTGCGATTGGGTTTATGATACTAAAATTAGTGAAAAATAGAATTTCCATTAAAAAAGCAAATACGCTACACAAATTAAACTTATATTTGTTCAACAAACTCTATTGAATTAATAAAATTGTAATTGGGGACCGGTTGTTCCGCTTCGTATCCCATCTGGTGTGATGAGTGTAACCAAGTAGTTGGGTTTTACTAATCTGGGTTTGTGGTTTAGCCACTCTTGTTGAAGACATCTGGGGTAGGTACTAAGGCAGTGGAGTAGTTTCTTCTAGTTTAAATAATAGAATGCAATACTATAAATTTGTTAAAAAGTTAAAACTTTTATCTTTAATATCTTCTTATCAAAAAAAGAAGTACTCACCCATTTATGTAACTAGATTGTTTTATTCTTTTTTTTTCTGTTTTACTCAATTTGAATTTGAAGCTCTTAACAAAATTTGTTCTAGAATATTTTATTTTTTTTTTATTAATTGTATTAAATAAACTAAATAGTTGGCTGCAAATTAAAACAAAATACTTTACAAAATTGAAGAAAAGTTTTAAGAATAGAAAAAGTTAAAATAAAAGAATAAATTGTCTCCTTCTCATTCTTGCATACGGGCTTGGGACCGGCTTTGGCAGAGTTAGAAAATAAAGGTGGACAGACAGAGCGAAAACAACTAAATCAAGATCTTCAAGAGTCAGAACAAACATGGTGAGCAGTAAAAAAAGTAGAAGATCCCATCCTATGGCATAATAATAAATTTTTCAAACAATCCAATTCATTTATTGCTTTGTTAACTTAGGCTATCAGAAAAAATTAAAATAAAGGTACAATACAATCTTTCAAATTTTGAAAAAAAAAGTATTGCTGTTATAGCTGAAATGATTAAAATTGATTAAATTTTCTGTTCTAGTTTGCTTTAATTATTTTATTGGGGTTTTGTTATCCATATAACACAATTCAAATTTTGTTCTTGATAATATTGTTGGGATTCTAAGATTTAATCAAAAATAAGCAATAGAATCTCTTCATTTTGAAAAGACACAATTGCTATCAGCTGGAAAGCAATTACAATTGATTAAATATTCTGTGGGCAATTCCATTTCAAACGGACCAGAGCTAGGGGGGGGGGGGGTGCGTTGAGAAACTTGCTAATGTATTTTTTTTTAGTTTCTATAACTTATTTGTAGTCTTTTGATTGATATATGAGAGTAAAAAACCTATAAAAAAAATTCTACGATTTTTTTAAGTTTTTTTGACGTTTTTTAACTTAATCACATTTTTTGTTTAAAAACCGCAATTTTAACTCAAAAAAATAAATTTACTAATGAAATCAATCAGAAATTTTCCGTAGAATCCAAATTTGGCGCCATTTCAAGTTTATACCCTGTCTATAAGCCGCAAAAGCCATAAAACCATGTTTTTGTTCTTAGTGGGCTGTGCAAAAAGGAGCATTTTTTAAATTTTTTTTAACCGCCATAGTTGACGTATTATCATGTAAATTAAATGAAAAATATAAATTTGTTCTATGTATTTGGGTTTTAAGCGTCTAAAACTCATAAAATCTGCAAAGTAGGCCTATTCTTCTACATAAACTTTTACAAATGCACGTTTAGCAGCGCTCAGAGGAACAATACACCAAATATTATTAAAAATTTGAATTCTGGGGACAATTTTACATAGAAAATTGTCAGTGTTGTACTAATCGTCTATTGAAAAGTCCATCTAGAAAAAAATAATTACAAAATTTTTATGCAAAAAATGCGTTAAAAATTATTTTTTTTTTTATTTACAAAAAATATTATAAACACACTAGGGTGTGGTTTAAAACTTTTTTTTAACAAATTTTAACAAGCAACAGGCAGATTTATGTTTGAATGCCAAAAATAATAATATTTTTAAATTTTTGCGCCGATAGATCGAGTCTAAATTTGTGCCGCAGGCGCAAAAACTATCAAACAAAGAGTAAAATGGCCAAAAATTGGTTCAAGCGACAAAAAATGTCTTTGTTAAACTTCTGAAATCAACTTAAAAAAATATAATCCAAATAATCTTTAAAAAAAATTAAAAAAAAAAAAAATGTAAGTAAATTTTGAACAATTTTTTTTTTCTAGATGGATTTTTCTTTGCCAGATAAGCACGACACTGACTATTTTCTATGTAGAATTGTTTGCAAAACTAAATTTTTTAATCATATTTGGTGTATAGTTTCTCTGAAAACTGTTAAATGTGCATTTGTAAAAGTTTATGTTGAAAAATAGGCTTATTTTTGCAGTTTTTTTGAGTTTTAGATGCTTAAAACCCAAATACACAGAACAAATTTATATTTTCTAATTAATTTACATCAAAACACGTCAACTTTAGCGGTTAATTTTTTTTTTTAAATGCTCCTTTTTGCCCAGCCCACTGAGAACAAAAACATGGTTTTATGGCTTTTGCGGCTTATAGACAGGGTATAAACTTAAAATGGCGCCAGATTTGGATTTTACGGAAAATTTTTGATTGATTTCATTAGTAAATTTATTTTTTTGAGTTAAAATTGCGGTTTTTAAACAAAAAATGCGATTAAGTCAAAAAACGTCAAAAATACTTTAAAAAATCGTAGATTTTTTTTTTATGGGTTTTATACCCTCATATACCGATCAAAGGACTACTAATAAGTTATAGAAACTAAAAAAAAATACATAAGCAAGTTTCTCAACGCACCCCCCCCCCCCCCCTAGCTCTGGTCCGTTTGAAATGGAATTGCCCTACAAACTATTCTATTGTAGACTGATGCTGAAACCCAAAAAAATACATTTCTAATTTGTTCTCTCAGTTGAAACGCTGAAAGATTAATCTGAAAATAAATCTATATAAATAAAGCCTAAATTAATTCAAAATATTAAAGCAGTTTTGCTACTCAATGTTTTAGTATAAACTCTGAAACATTTTATCAAATTCTTTAAAATTATGTTAGATTGAACTACACTTTTGGGTAAATTTGTGCTTAAAGTCTATTATTTATTCAGTTTAAACTCTGAAGGTTAGTAACGTTTGTCAAAATTGTGTCAATCAACTTATTCTTTAATTGGAACTTTGAAAATATATTTATGCCTAAGTTGAATGTTAAATATTTCTTATTTAGTTTAAACTCTAAAGTAAGAAGGTTTGTAACGTTTGTCAAAATTGTGTCTTATAACTTATTTTTCAATCGAAATTTTGAAAATATAAGCTAATTTGACTTTATGCTTAAAGTTGAATGTCAATTGTTTTAAATTCACTATAAACTCTGAAGTAAGAAGGTTAGTAGCGTTTGTCAAAACTGTGTCAATCAACTTAAATTAAGAAAAATTTAATTTATCATCAATTGAAAAGCTGAAGACAGAAAATTCTTTAGTAAAGAAGGTAAAAAAAATTATCTAAAATTATCTCCAGTTGAAACGCTAGAGATATTGTTTTAAATTAAATAGCTAACCTAACGTAACTATTGATCAATATACTTTAGGGTAATTTTGTTGTATCTATAGGACATGATGTAGTACACAATAAAGCAACAATTGAGAGAGATCATTGAAGAAAAATACCTTAAAAATTAAGGTTGATTATACCAGTCTGCACAATTAAACAAACAATTTTATACAACGAACTGGATGAGACACCAGCTTAGTACATTCATACCAATATCAATTCATACTCAACCAAAACTATTGCAGGACCAGCTACATTTATTCCAAACAATAAAATTCAAATTAAATCAAAAAAGTAAATCAAAACTTTTTCAATTTAAATATGAAGATTTAGAAACTAATATTTTTAGAAAAAAATGTTTTGAACATTTAATATAAGCCGGACACACCAACTTTGTTTATACCAAAACACATCAGTGAAACCAGGAAATTTAAATCAAGCCAAGTATAAAATTAAAATATTGAAGAACAGATTGCATCATATCTTGTGATACAACATAGTTATCTCAGTTTATTACTAAAATTTGAAATAAAAATTAGTCTATACAGTCAAAAAAATAAACTTTTAATGTAATAATTATGCAGTCATAAGGTATAAAATATAATTTATTTTTGTTTTAGTAGATTCTTCTTCTTTAGGTGCTTTCTTCGATCCAAAGGTTAGCAATTATCACCGCTATGCGTACTTTTGAGATCTGAGTCTCTTTAAATAGTTGTTTTGTATTGCAATTGAACCAGTTTTGCAAATTTGTCAGGCATGAGTGACGTCTTTTTTCAAAGCTTCTTTTTTATTGTATTTTTTTCTGTATTATTATTTGGAGCTGATGGTACTTTTTCCTTCTAGTCACGTGTTCCAAGTATTGTAATTTCCGCGTCTTAATGATGTTTACATTTTTCTTTTTTTTTTCTTTATATTCCTAATTACTTCAGTGTTTGTTACTTGGTCCGTCCATGGTGTTTTCAATACTCTTCTGTACATCTACAGTTCAAAGGCCTCTAACTTTTAAATGTCCGCATTTTTAAGTGCTTCTGTTTTATACAATAGAATTGGTTGTATATAGCATGCCGTTAATCTTGTTTTTAATTCTAGGCTTAGATCTTTTCCACATAAAGCTTTTTTCATTTTCATGAAAGCTGTTCTAGCTTTTGATATTCAAATTTTTATTTCCACTTAACAATCGTTATCTTGGTTAATGGTTGTGCTCAAATAGTTGTACTTTGTACCCTTTCTATGAGTTTATTGTGTACGTAGATGTTTTTGTTATTTTGTGGTGTTTTTTGTCATTACTAAGAATTTGGTCTTCTTTGTATTTAGAGATAGTCCACATTCTTTACTTGCTGCTGTCACTGCATACAAGTTCAATAGTGTTGCTGATAGTATGCATCCCTGTCTGATACCCCTCTTTATTCCAATCTTTTTTGATGTATTGTTGTGTATTTGTACTATTGATTTTTGGTTAGTAATGATTCGAGTATCTCTAGTGTCGAGCAGATAGATAAGGCGGTCGTGTCGAAATCTATTAAATGCCTTGTTGAAGTTGATGAAACATATATATATATATATATATATATATATATATATATATATATATATATATATATACATATAGATCTTGATTGACATCTAAGCATCGCTTCGCTGCATCAGGACGTTTAAATCCAAAAGTGCTTCTCGCGTACTGAGGTCGTTTTGGAACCCGAATTGTGATTCGCATATTTCTTGTTTCAGTTTACCGTGTATTCTTTATTGTATCCGCACGTAGCTTTGCGTTCGTCTTTTTAGGAAGCGTTATAAAGGTTGATGTTAGCCATTTGTTTGGTATTATTTTTGTGGAGTATATAGCGTTAAATAGGTTTACTATGATGTGGATGTGATCTTCCTCAATTAACTTGAGTACTTTGGCTGGTAACTCATCAGAGCCTAATGACTATCCGTTTTTTTAGATTTCTTGTAGCACTTATTACTTCTTTTTTTGTTATACCAGGTCTATTGTTTTTTGGTATTGTTTTCTTTCTGTGCTGTTGCCGAGCCTTTCGTCTTTGAACAGTTTTTTAATATATGTTTTCCACAGTACCAATTTTTCCGTGGTTTTTATGACAATTTTACCATCTTTATCCGTCAGAATACTTGATTGTCTTTGTTTTTGTGTCCCCGTGAGTTCTTTGATTTTCTTATGTATATTAAATAGGTTACTTGCAATACCTCTATCTCCTCGCATTAGTGTTTGTATCATTCTTCTTGTGCTTTTCTTAAGTGTGTGCGTATTTGTTTTTGTATCTTTTTGTATTCGTGTACGTTGCTTTTTAAACTTCGGCGTTTGTTCTTTAGTTTTAGTATCTTGGGAGTCATCAATTGGTGTTTTGCTTATTGGGGTTGTTTTCGGAGTACCGTCTTGCTCGGTTTTATTATAGAGTATTTTAGGGATTCCCAATTGCTACTTATGCGTGTTTTTGCAACGCTAGCTTGTGTGATTTGTATAGTGTTAAGGTTTTGTTGATTTTATTTTGTAGATCTTGTTTTGTCTTTATTTTGTTTAATCGGGATATGTCTATGCTGTTGTTTTTTTTTTTCAACTTCCTTCTTCTTTAATTTAATGTTGACTTGGCTTATACATGATTATGATCCGATGATACATTAGCTCTTGGGTATGCTTTTAAGTGTTTGATCACGTTTCGGTACCTGTTATTAATTGAGATATAGTCAATTTGATTTCTCGGGATTATCTTGTGGTGATTTTCATGTATTTAGTTGTCTTTTTGGAAGTTGATAAAAAGTATTTGTTAGGATAAAGGCTTTCTCTTGGATAAATTGTTTCAGTCGATCTTCTCTTTCGTTTCTTGTTGTGAGTTCGTATTTTCTTATGTGTTTGCCGCTTTTTCCTCTGCCAATTTTAGCGTTGAAATTGCCTAGAATGATTGTGATGTCTTGTAATTAGATTAATTTTAGGATACTAAATGTGCTTGTAGGAAGTCTCTATTTTTTTGTCTGGTTTTTCTGCGGTGGGGATTATTGATTTATTTGTATATTCTGATACCATCATTGCCACTCCATATCTATGGTGAGGTTTATCGTTTTCGGAGTAGTAGATAGTAGATAGTCCCATCCGGTATAGTGTGTTGGCCGCTGTTTGGCCATTTTGTGTCGCTAATGCCTAAGATCTCTTGTGCAATATTATGAGTTTTCTGGGTTAAAACATACTGCGTACGTTCCATGTTTTGATTTTTATGACATTTTTCAAAGTCAAAGTCAAAATGTAAGTTAAGGAAATTAAAAAAAATATGCAAGTTATTAATAAGCGTATAAATACAAGAAAACTTAACTCAGTAAAAACGGTCATGGTTTGTCATTATTGAGCTTACAGTATAAATATGTTAAATAATTAATTTAGTGAAAATAATTTTGTAATAATATATCCAAAAAAATTTAAAAAAAAACAGTCATTATTAAGTTTAAAATAGTGTATGTAAGCAAAGTAATATTAAATAAATAAATCAGTAATGAAAAGTAATGTAAGAGCCGTCTGACACGATACTGATTTAATATTACATTTTATATCTGAAGTAGAGTTTTTAGCTCTAATTTTGGTCGATATGTGCCAGTATAAATGTTTGATCACCCTTACGCTTTTCTCGTCTAGTTCAATGTTCTGAAGGATTTTGGTTAGTTTAGCATTGTTAACTTTATTAAAGATTTTCTTTTTAAATCAATAAAGCAAATAAAAATGTTTTTGTTTTGATCGTAACATTTCTGTAAGAGCATTTGTAATGATAATACTCTCTTCTACACACGCCCGCTTGGACGATGAATTTGGTCTGTGCCAATGTTTGACTCACATTTTTGGTAAATTCTATTATGAAAACATTTTAAGGACTTGGTTTGTTAGATTTATTAGTTTATAATTATTGTATTTCTTTGAATTTGTTTTCTATGAGATTGGTATAAAAATAGATTCAAGTAATTCCTATGTCGTAGATCCTATTAAAAATAAAGATCAAAATGTCAACGTTTTTTTGTCAAACATTTGTAGAATTTTTGGATATGTATCATCAGCTCCGGGACTCTTGAATACTTTAATTGTATGTTTAACTAACTTTGTATATTTTTATTTTTAGTCCGTTTGGATCTTGTTTGGTTATTTTGAGACTTTCTTGAATCTTGAAATAGTTTTATTCTGTCCATGTTGCCATTTTCTTTTTAGTGTTTGTTATAAATTAATCCTTTGAGTTGATTAAGTATTTATTAACCAGTTGTCTGTAAATGTAAATTCTTTAACCTATTGATGTAGATTAAATGAGTTTTTTTCACATTTTTTTTAACCAATTTTGTATTTGTTTTTATTTTTTTGTTTATCTTTTTGAATATTGTCTTTTCATATATTATCTTTGCTCAATTTTAAATAAAATATTGTTTGTTGCCTATTCCTGCTTTGCTTTCTTTTATGTGTTTTGGATCTTATTACTTGTTACTTTGCTTGTTATGTACTTTATGTCTAGTTTTCTGTTTATTGATGATAGTTTGTTGTTTAGTTCCGTTATTTTTAATTTTAAGCTTTAGTTGCATTTTAGCAACTACCGGGTAGTGATCAGAATTGATATCTGGTTAAGTCTGTATTTGTGATTGATCTGCAGAATCTCTTAATCAGTTGCAAACCGGTTTAAGATTTTGTTTGGGAGGACCTATATTAAACCCAGTCACCGTTTGTCATAATATTATTTGACAGCTTCTTACTGCTTGCCCTCGTTTCTTTAATTTTCCATTTAACCAAATAATCTTGTTGAAAGTATGTGGTTCCATAGTTTTTTTCAAAAATGTATCTGACGCTTGCTATTTTTAAATCAATAACTTCGCTTTGCGTTTTTATCGTGTGAAGTTATTTGTATTATAACTGTGCTAATTTTAACATATGTTCTAAAAACTTCTTCATAACAATTTTTCAGTTTTATGCACAAAATTTTATTTGCAATTTTTGATGCTACGTACATATTATTATAACAATATTCTACAATATGTTGATATTGATATAGTTTACACTACTATTATATTCAATGACAAATTTTAATGTTTTTTCTTTTCTTCTCCTAAAATTCTAAATACATTTATGTTATCTCTGGGAACGATTTTATGCTTCTTTATGATTATTTATAAATCTCAAGGGAACCCTAACTATCTCCTCTATAAATAAATTATCAATCAGAATGTATTTTCTAATTCAGCCCTCCCTTTTCAGCTTTCCTCTGTGGATTATTCGCTTGTTTAAATGCGGCTTCTGTGCGCTTTCACCAACTTCCCCACCCATAAGCGATCCCTCTAAACGTATCACACACAATATCGTCAAAGTCCTAATGACATGTTAGCTGTCAGAGTAGAGTTGGGGGATGGGGGAGAGAAACTAATCGAATTAACCAGCGCAACTTTTAGTGACACGACGCGCGGTTTTACGGCTTCAACTCTAATCACTGCCGAAATGTAGCGGCATCATAATGCGAGAGAGGACTGTTGGTTGGTTGGGGTAACTAAAAACAATACCAAACTGTACGTGTTTTTGGGATGTACAATAATTAGTGCTTTTAACGGAGATTTGAGTTTTTTTAACTTTTAAATGTAAAACAAGCATAGAATACGATTGCTTTCTTTGGATTATGTTTCTTAAAATAAATACATTTTTTACATTGTAAAGTATTTCTGTACTGTTGCATCAGTTTATTCTATTATTAATTTTTATTTTGGTATAATAATTAGTATTGTAAAAACTTTTGGTAGTTGTTATAACAATTTAATTATTACTTTAGTTAAGTATATTTTTATCCACGTTTTGCTTTGGTCATATAATTAATTTGATTAGAGTCCAAGCCATTTTTTTATGATTTTGTAATGTGAGTTATGATTACACGTGACAAACATAATCTTTACCACCCAGTTTTGAGTCAGCAGCTCAGTTTTAGTTTTAAATGTTTAGTAATGACTTATACATTAAACATTTTTTTGTGAGAAGTGTACAGTTTTGAAGTTACAATTTTAGACAGAACATCCACAACTGTAATCTGTTTACCTGAAATATTTATTTTTTATTTATTCTATTGTCTTTCTACCTTTCTGTGTAAGGCTGTATGGCGTATTATTAATTTATATAATATTCACTCCATTTTTTCCTATTCTTGGCTATGTTCTTCATTTTTTCCCAAATGTGTTTCCTTTTTTTGTGGCCTCATCTTTTATTGTGCTGTTCCATTCTTTTCAGGGTCTTTTTTTTTTGTTTTCCTGTTACTCTTGTTTCATATATTTTCTTGGTGTTTCTTTCTTCACTTATTCTTCTGATATGTTCATACCATTTTATTTGGCCTTCCGTAATTTTTTCTTAAACAGGTTTTATTTGTAAGTTCATCCGAATTTGTCAAATTTTTTGTTGTTCTGTATTATTGTTTCTGGATATCTGTATTGTTCAACCTGTTCAATTATTCTTCCTTTTATTTTTATTTTGTGGTTCATTTTGTCTCTTGCAATTATAGTTTAGTTCATAGTTTATTTTTATGTTTATTTTCTTTAGTTGCTTCTTTGTTATTTCCATGTTGTGTTGTAGCTCTTATTTTGTCTCTGCAATCACTGCCACATTAGTTTTTTCCATATATCCTTTTATTTGATCCTGTCAAATTGTTTTTTGACATCAACAAAGCATAAAACGTTTTTAATTACGTTTATTATTTCCTTTTCAATTCCTTTGTCTTTTAGTTCTTTTCATATATCCTCTCATTTAATCCTGTCAAATGGTTTTTTGAGATCAACAAAGCATACATGCATTATTCTATTATTTTTTATCATCTTCTCACTTAGCTGTCTTATTATAAATTTCTTTATCCATAAATTTCATAATTTTCGGCGTTATTACATCTGTTCCTGGTGCGTTCTTTAGTTTCTTAATTGCTTCTATTACTTTTTCTTATTTTCTTCTGTGGTTCCTATCTCAATCGTTTGCGGACGCAAAGTCACCAAAGCAGCCAAAATTTCAGATTTCATTGTTTGTTCCTCTTTTGTTCCGACTTGCTGAGTACCATCCTGAGTATGAAGTATATGTAGTCGGTCGGCTGGCGCAGCTTGTACAAATTTTGATATTCTGCCTGGCTAGCCATCAGGCGCAGATCCTACGGACAACATTCCTGTAAGACCCGATGACTTTAAAGGATGCTTTATTTCAAAGCTCATCAAGGATTAGTAAAAAATATAGAAAGGCTTCAAAAGCAAATTAAAGAAAATCAAGTTCTTTGTGAAGTCGCCGGTAGAACTCAACAGGAAAGAAGAGGTTTTTCCAAGTTGTTTACATATAGGACATACCAACCTGATCTCTTTGTTACTTCTGACTGGCGATAAACAACCTGCATGCTAAACCTGTTACGACCCTCTAACGGTGAACCACATTTTGGACAAATGTTGAGCCTTACCGTAATTGGCGCAAGCTCTTTAACAACGCGGCGTTCATTTTATCAAATAAGAAAGAGTTCATGGAAAAGTGCGTCTAATTTTTTAACTACGCAGTACTTCTCAAACAGGTGTAACTAAGTTTTTGTGTGTTTTTAATGATTTTGATGTTAATTTATTTATTTGTTTTTATTGATCAGTTTATGTTGTTGGATTGTTTAATGCATTGTAGTCTTTTACAACTTTGGTAAAATCTGTGGTATTAGTTAGTTTTGAAAATCTGGCATCAAAACATTTTAGAGCTTTGGTGGCATCGGTGATATTAGGTTAGGTTGTAATATTAGATTTGGTTAGGTTATATTAGGCAACAGTTTAGTACTTAATTTAGCTTGAAACAGCAGACTTGGTGCATGGATTTAATAGTTAATTATTTATTAACTATGTTTAATGTATTGTAAAATTTGTAAATGTTTGTGATCTTTTACAGCATTTTATTTTTTATTTTTAGTAATAGTTTGTCAATTAATTTGATTATTTTTACACTTTTTATGGTTGAGAGAATTCGCACAAATAGTCTTCTAACAGAGCAGTTTTTATTGGTGCGTTTGTTTATTCTACTCCACGTACTTCTTTAACTCTAATTGCTTGTTAAGAGTTCAAGCAATGTGCATAGAGAATAGCCCCGATTGTCTGCACGTTTTTTTGTACAATTATAATAGGTTTATTTTGTTTGTGTTTTTGTGTAAAGAAAATATCAAAAACAAAATGTTAATACTTTTTTATAACTTTTTATAGATATTTAGATTGTATGTATAAATATGAATTATATTAAAATGATTAAAGTGATAATATAAAAATGTGCAGAAGTAATGTCCGCATAAAAGCTGAAAAAAATAACTGCCTGTAGTTATAGGTTAAAAAGTAAATAAATTCAAATGAATAAATTTATTACTTAATTTGAAATGATATAAAATGTAACTACAATACAACAGTATTCAATATATTTAAATTGGATTACAGTCGGGTGGCGCCATCTTTTAGAAAATGAATGAATCTTATTGTATAAAAGCTTTCTCACAGATGGCAGCATAGTTATCGATTGTTAAAAAACGGCAAATAGTTCTTTTATTATCTATAACTTTGAATTGTATTTAGATTAATAATTTTAAATAAATTTATGTAAAAATTTGTCATTAAATAATTGTAATATATACAGTGATTAAGTAAACTAAATAAAAATAAAGATATTCCAATTTTATTGCATCTCGAATGTGTAAAATCAGAAGTCGTGTCAGGATTATTACTCTTGAATATGGTTTATTTCATATTTGTTACTTATGTAAACAAAATATCAATTCTTGACATTCTGACAACAAATGTAAATTAATTATGGACGATTTTACAGTAGTACTGAATGCTAAATTTTCATACAAGGATTTTATGATAAAAATTTACTTAAGCATCAACAAAGTAAAAAAAAATTGAAATCACACAGCAAATAAATCCATGTACAAGACGAAGAAACTGTAATCAACTTAGTAGTCAATAGTTCCACACCAAGTATTGTAAAATATGTACTTGGAATCATATTAGAATGTTAGGTCTTGTAACGCGAAGTCTAGCAGCAGACTTTCAACAATCATATAAATACAATTATTTTACTAGAGGCTTTAGAACAAACAGTGTACAATTTAAATTTTATTTCAAATCGGTAGAAAAACCACATTAAGTTTGACAGTGCCGTATTCAGCAACAATATTTAATAATGTTTTAATTAACCTTGCTCATAATTGAAGATAGTTTAATTGAAGATTTCTGAAAACGTTTTCTTGAAAGTGAAGATATGAGTTTCAGATTCTTTATAGAACAAAAGAATATAGTATCATTAAGATCTGTGGTATCAACATGGTTAAATACACATTTTAATTAAGTTAGCCTATATATAAGAAAAATAAATCAAATATGCTATAATAATAATAATCTGAAAACAAAAACTTAGAAGTTATTTCTTTTATAGCGTCAACAACTAATATAAAATAATAATAATCTTAGGTCAAAAAACAATACAAGACATTTAAGTGTTCAAAATAAGAAAATAAATAAATACTAAAAATAATATCACATTTACAAAAACTAAAACTACAATTTATAAAATACACTTAACCTAATACCACAAATTGTACTCACAAATAAAATAAAGTTGTAAAAACCTTTAAAATTGTCAGACGCCCAAAAATAAGTGTTTGTGCGTTAAAGTAAAGCAAGAATACATATTATAATTTTTTAAGTAAACCTGCATCTTAAAAATAAGTATACACATTTTCTTAACGTTTTTTTAAGCTTCTGACTGTTGCGTTGAATAGCAAAGTCTGGGCATTCTTCTAATATGTGTTTTACCGTTAAACGGATAAGGCAAATTTTGAATTCAGGCTGTGGGTCACCAGTTAAAAGGTACGATATAGTCTAGTTAGTGTGCCCTATGCGTAAACGGCATAGAGCAACCGCCTCGTTTTTTGCTTAAGTTAATTTCCATGCCGTCACAGAAGGTTTACCAAAGCGCAACTTGCTCTGAAAGTGGTTCTACTAGTTATGCTGTTTTTCTATTATTTTAGTAACAAGGTATTTTTTAGGTTATCAAGTCTTATGGGAATGTTGTCTCTGCAATACGCATCAGCCGCCTGCTGGGTGGCTGCATCATCTAACTTGTTGCTTTCGATGCTCACATGACTCGGTGTTCAGAAGCTTGAACCAGTTGTACCAGCGGATCGATCGTATATCAATATTTTGAATGGCACATAGGGAGAACGTATAAGGAACATTTTGAGGTTTGACAAATCACAGTATTGCAAAACTTGGTAGATTGCGTATACTTTGGCAGTGTACATGCTAGCTGACTCATGAAAAGACCAGAAGTGAGCGGCATCATTAGTAGTAAATGCGCTATCTACCCCATTGTCCGTTCTTGAGCCGTTGGTGTAGATCTGCAAAGAGTCCGGATACTCTGCAATGATGATGTAAAACTTGATCTTGTAGACAATAGGACACGTTTTGCCTTTCTTTATTAAGGTTAGTTCTAAGCGGTTTTGCACCTCGGTTAGTTGCCAGGTTGATACTTCTCCAAAATACTCTTGGAAGGTTTAAATTGAGACGATCAATAAGTTCTTCAGCAGGGTACACATTGGCTTACTGATTGTTGGCCTGATGTGGTATTTTTGCTGCAGCGCGTTGTTTGCGATAAATATTTGTCGGTTAAAAGGTTTTTTTTTTGCTCGCATTGCAGCTGCGTATGTGAGTACAAAGCGGTATCTGCGGGCTTTTAACACTTGCAGCAGAGGCTAACTGCTGGGCTTGTACGGTAAACCCCTATGACGTACCTTATGCCTGTGTGAGCACAACATCTAAAACTTTTAGTTTTCAGTTACGTGTGGAAAAGTAGACTCCGCAGCCGTAATTGACTCTAGATAAAACCAAGGCTTTATGCAGCCGCAACAGCACCTCCCTTTGTGCTTCCTATTTGATATTAGCTAAACACTTTATTTTATTAAATTGTAAGATTACCTGCATTGTGTAACTAGCTCATCTAAGTATTTTTAGAATCTTAATGACCAATCAAAAGTTACTCTCAGAAAACGGACGGTTTCAACGCAGTTAATTTTTGTGCCTCGCAGAGTAAAGTGGGTCTATGACTCTTTGGCTCCGCCATTTCGGCGCGGACTAGTCGGCGCAGTCAATTCGGCGCAGGGACACATCGGCGCCGGCCGTTTTGGCGCTGGTCATTTCGGCGCCAAAACTCTTTAAATAAAATAAGTATATACATATATAATTATAAAAATGTATTTGTTTTATATACATAATAAATAATGTATGATAAATAAAATCTTTAGTATGGTATTTTTCAACATTTTATATTTTAATTGTTTTTGTTATTTATTTTAATAAACTATTATCCTTTATACTTTTCAGGTCATTACCTATAATTAAAAAGTGATAATTAATCACCAATAAATTGTTTGCGGGCCCAAATTGTATTTATTTATTATACTATATATTGTATACTTGACAATTTAAATATGTACGTATATTATATTTTTTATCTCTAATTTCTGTTTGATATTTATCGCTATGTAGTTTATATGTATTCTATATTTTATTTATCATTGTTATTTATTATGTCTCATAAAACAAATCAATTTTTCTTATAATGTATATATATTTTTTTGTTTTATTTGAAAAGTTCTGGCGCCGAAACGGCCAGCGCCGAGGTGTCTCATTCCTGAGTAAGGACGGGATCACAATGAGGTTTACGGATACGGTAGAAATAAATGCATAAAGTTTTTGCTGTAGACAGGCAAACACCTCTTGGTTTTGCGTCTCTGTTTACCGCATCTATGGTGAACTGCAAATGACGTCAGGCCATCAAAATATAAGCATTTTCTGACAAGAATACTGATGGATGACGCTATGTTGTTGACCGCAAAAGCAAATAAAGTTACACTTATGACAGACCTTTGTGGGGCACCATTATAAAACAATAATGTGAAAGAGTTGGTGTTTGTGACTTGGACTCTAAAACAGCGATTTTGCATCAAGAACTCTATAAAAAAAAACAAACGGCCCTTTAGTTCCCACAAATGCAGATTCTTTAAACTTCCGTATCTTCAAGTCATGTCGTATGCTTTTTCCAAGTTAAAAAACACCCTAACTAGGCGTTTTCTTTTTAGAAAAGCTTGGCAAACGTCGTTGTCAAGTTGGAACAGTTGGTCAATAGTAGAGTGGAATTTACAAAAACCAGCTTGATGTTTTACCAGAATTCCAAAAGATTTCAAAATCCACACTAAACGTATGTTCATCTTCTCCAGTATCTTTGCAAGACAGCTTGTAAGTAAGATTGAAATTGTGGTGCTATTTTAGTCTCGTTAGTAATTTTGCTCTCGTCAACGTGAAGAACAGGTGCAACACTAAAAAACTTTTTTTCCGCTACTACTTTTACCTTCTTCCTACCAACTTGAATAGCTGGTGATATTGTCAAAACGTAGTTTTTCTGTATGCGACCGAACGCAGTTTCTTCAAAACTACCAATTTTTTTGAAATTGTTTAAACCGCGCTTCTTATCTTCTATTGCTACCTTGATTTTGTTATAACACCAAGAAACTGTTGGAGCAGCAAGTTTACCTCTAGTTTTTGGATTAAACTTGTTTGCTGCTTGTATAACGCATTGCGTAAATTTACGGCAGAATCAATGTTTGCGCCTTTCAGTAAATGTGGTGTTATGCTATCTTGATAGCCTAGCCATTCTGCACGGTTAAGATACTAACGTTAGAGAACGGACTGCTTTTCTCCTTAAACGCTGATTTTAATTACAATCGCAAACAAATTGTAGAGTTAATCGTGGAGATGAGAAAGACAAGTCAATTGCTGAAAAATCAGAACCTTTTACGCTAAAGTGCGTATAACTTCCTGTGTTGAACTGCATTGTTCTGATTTAAGAAACTTTTAATTAGACAACCCCAAAAATCTTTCTTCTAAACGCCCTGCAGAGGACTGTGGGCGTAAAAAATTACCTTGCAAATAAAACGGAAAGTGGAAGTTTTTGTACCGAATATTCTATACTTTCCAAAGACCAGTCAAAATCTGGGAGATACAAATTGCACACTGTCATTGCTATTGGTGAGGATACTAATACCAGGGGTTAAAATTTCTTCTGAGAGGAATTTTTTTAAATGGGTGATTTTTTCTGAGAAAAATTTCAACTCCGCCTTTGGCTCTATCGTCTGGTAGAATGTCATTTCTGATACACGTATGAGTTATACTAAGATTGAAATTTTCATCAAGTTTGAAGTGGATTACTTGAGGGCATACACAGAAAGGCATCCAGCCTTACCAAAATTATCTTTAATTCACAATAGTGGTGTTGCTATTGGAATTCTATTGAATTATTGGTTGCGTTCAAAACGACTTATCAGCCAGCGCTGACTTATCAATCAATCACTGGTTAATGTGTTACTTGGTCAGCAACCAATGTATGATAAGTAAAATAAAATTTAAATTTAAATTTAAAAAAAAAGAAAAATGACAAGCGCTGCCAGCAAACGGTAGTCAGTTGTTTTAATAAAATAAAATCAAATAAATAACATAAATAACACCAAAGATGTAAAAAGTGGTGTCTAAACAAATACTTTTTAAAGCTAATATCACAAATGACACCGGAGTTGTAAAATACTCCGATGCCAAAACAATACAACAAATAAAAATTATAACAAATTGACGACAATAGACTTGTAGGCAATTTGAAGTAAAATAAATAAAAAAATACATTTTATTTTGTATTTTGCGGTGCAGAACCAGGTACGCTTTTTTAACCAAGTATTGGTAGCCGGATGCTCCTGACGTCAATGCGGCGTTTGTTGTACTTGGAGAATTTGAATCTTTTTTTCTTTTTTGCTAATTTTTAAACTGCATTAAAGTTTCAACATTGGATGGTATTTGTTGTAAAACTGTCACATCAATGCCATCTATTAGATCGATCTTTGGTTGAAAATCGACATGCTTATTGTTTGGCAAGATTATTTTTTTTTACATTTTCTCATCATGCTAGATGACTTAGACACGTTCTCTAGACTGTTTAATGAGAAAACTTGTGATGCGTTCCTAAATCTAGGTTTATTTCTAGGTGGTATTTTAGGAGGCGGGATGATACAGGAGCCAGTGGCCGTTGCAAAACTGACCGTTTTTCTACAAATGTTCCTGTTTGGCTAATTGCTTGCCAAGCAATAGTCAAATTTTTCTTACCACAGGTGCAGATTTGGTCATTTGTAGAACGTATTGCGGTGTCACGACATTACACAAAGCCTTTGCTAGTATTAACGTGCGTCACAACGCACACTTCAAAATTGACCAATTCTTAACCATACTTTGCTTTAGAGATTAAGAACGGACTTTTAAAAAATGTTTCTTTTGTTTAGTAACAAGCAGGAACTGAGGGTTAGGTTCCATCGTCTCTCCGCTTGTGCCTGGTAAAGTAAATTGTTCCGGTTTTCTTCCCTTTGCTAAAACGGTAGTTGTAAGTTTATTTCCAAGTTCAATTTAAAATCAAACTGCGATCAGGTAACAAAATTCATTGGTACAGCCCGAGTAACTGCATCAACTTCCAAACAACTAGTATCACCTCTACCGAAGCGTTGTCCTTTAACTTCGGTGGTTGTTTTTGCAGGGTTGATTATGAAGCTCTTACTTAACTGGCGGCACGTACTCAGGGCATATTTAGTTTTGTATTATCATAAAATCCGTTTTCAATTTACCGGCAGGTTGGGAAAGATTAGAAATAAAAAGTAGATGTAGTATATAGAGATGGAAGAAAAAACGGAAGGTAGCCAGGAATGGCTTTGAGTACATTTGGTTTGGCATTTGCTCATTGACCATTGACCATACAACATGAGTGGCGCTGCCAGAAGTTCAAATTTCCGAAGAGTATTGTATTAAATACAATGAATAAAAACAAACTACAATAATAATACAAGATATAATCAATATAAGAAAGTTTAAAAGCTTAAAAACAGAAAATTACAAAAAACGGAGAATTAAAAATAAAATTAATAAAAAAATGTAGGTTAGCAAAAGAAAAATTTATAAAAGAGATAAGTATAAATAATTGTTACTTTTCCATAAAAACCTAATGCAAAACCAACAAATTTAAGAATCAAATTCTAAAAACATTCTTAAAAATAATATAGACAAATGCAAAACAAATATATCTTGCATTTACTTCACAAGATAGGGGCTGTTTGCAACCCAGGTTTTGTTTCAACGATGTAGAGATGTCAACTGCACGGTATATGTATGCTTTATTGATTAAAGCAAAACGTTTGACAGAGTGCAGCATGATAAACTAATATCAATATTAAAGAAGATCAATTTAAGTAAGAAAAATCTTAATGTCGAGACTTTTCAAAAGCTATAATTTAACATTACAAACAAAAAATACGCCTATTACGATGCTAAGTATTTTTGATCCTCCTTGAGTAAAACATTAATAAATTTGAGATCTAGTGCTACATACGGATACTAGGAATGTCCTGAACAAATCATGTCTTTAAACCTAAAGTGTAAAGAATAAAACAACAAAAATTCTTCAGCCACATCTCAAAAAGTGCATATATATATAAATTCATTAATTTCTGACTTATATTTTACAACTATTTGAGGTCAATATCTATAGTTTGCTCAATTCTTGTTCTTAATGAGATAGTATAAACGTTGTATAGAAAAGTGGTAACAAACATTAAATTTAAAAAATAAAATTACACATTACGTTGAATTCATATATTGAAAACATTTTTTCTTGATTGCATGCTTTCTATGATTATTATTACATTCAATACACATAATAAACATTTATATTAATAAAATACAACCCATGTTCCAAACCGTGTGAATATACAACAATGAAACTAACAAAATCCTTCCCAGTCCAAGCGGATTTTGTTAATTCAAATTGTTGTTAGCTCATTACTACTATACACACCTACTTAATTTAACAGTCTATGAGAGTTTAGATTGACAAATTAATATTTTTTTTATTTAAAAACACGTATTATATATGTTATGACACTAGCATGCGTACATTTTATTTTCTACTACTATCTATATTAATCGGGATATATATTTATTTAGAGTTGTCCTTATTTCTTGCCATTGTCAATCATTGTACGTGGTAAGCCCATAATAGAGCTTGTTAATTCCGAGTTGCGTTTTCCATTGAGGGATATGCGATACGGAAGTATTGGTAGATCTGGTCTTGATGATAAGTCATCGGATTTGCGAATCTGGTCGATCAACCAAGTAGCTAGTTGGTTCATTCTAGGGCTTGGTGTCTATAAAATATAAACAAAATAAATGTGTGAATTTAAGAATTATTATATGTAAAAATGAAATTATAATAAAATCAATTCAATAGTAGCTATCATTATTAAAACCAGTTAATAATGGTAATAAAAAAAATTGTGCCGTCAGTACATTTAACAAAAATAACTATGACGCAGTAATGTAATATCAGCAAATTAGAGAAACGGTTCAGCAATATAATTTATTTTTTACAGTATGAGGTGCGTAATGTACATCACCAGTCACTGTAATTTGTCCGAATTGCTGACATAAATAATAATTAGCATGTTATCTACTAGCTAATATAAAAACAGTATCGCAAAAAGAGGCACAAAATTGTGATTTGCAACTTAAACATAAACACAGAAACGTAATAAATCTTTTATTAAATCAAAGCAGTAAAATAAATTTATAAAAAAATGGTGACAGTGTATGGAGCAAATAATCCGTTCTATGTTCAAGTAAAGTATTGATACAAGCAGTTCAAATGGGACAGAAGACCTCTAAAAGCATAAACTGGCAAAATTATCAACTAAAGTAAAGATTTGATGTACAATTTCCAGTTATTACTAAAAAAATAGGAATATTAAAAACTTTTTAAAGTTCTAAATAAAAGTTTGGGAACGAACAAGTATGGCAATGGTGTCCAAAATACTCAGTCCTAAACAAAAACTGTGTAGACAACAAATTTGCAAAATAAGTTTGACTGTTTTATGCCAGATTAAAAACCTCTTTTATAAAATTGTAACTAAGAATGAATAAATGATGGTCACAGTCCCTACTATTATTTATAAATAAACATCCAAGAAAATATTATTTTATTTAAGTTTAACATTAATTGCTATTTATTAGCCAACTCCCCACTCTTGAGACAAAAGTGGGATGCGAGCGTTAAACAAGACTAATAGTAACGTAAGTACATTTGCATGCAAAATCAATTTTAAAACGCAGCAGTCTAACATGAACTGCGGTGACAATAACATATATTTATACTACCAGGCAGTAAATATATTAATATTGCATAACAGTTTGTGTCTCTGAGTGTATTGTTTTCTTTTCTTGCATTATGCATCCTTTATTCTGACTACTGGTTTCTTTCTCTTAAAATGCGCGGAAACGCCTAGCACCGGCCACAGTATTCGTGTTTTACTGTAAACATATATACATATGGATGCGGGCGACCGCAAAAGAGAAAATGTATACATAAGAAATAAAAATAGTTTAAAAAATAACTCTTCTCGAGCCGTATTCTCAGCGGATCTGTCACAACACAGTGAAAGGTAATGTTAGTAATTATTTAGTTAAAAAGAATTATTGAGTTAGATTGACGTGAGCAGTATTCAAAGATTATAATCGGAATTTTACAGTTTTAAAGTGATGCAAATTTTAAATGTTATTTATATTAACCCTGATATGATTGAATCGGAGAATTTATGGGAGGAAAAAATGCAGATATCAGTAAAAAAAAAATATTTTAACCAATGCACATCTTGTGGATAAGTTTATTAAAATAGATTGGCTCTTACCAAATTAATGTAGAACCAGTAGTACCAGCGGGAATAAAACTTCAATGGGAATTGGTAACAAAATCATTGAGGCTAATACGGTGGATAAGGTTGATTCTAGAAGTCAAAATTGGGTAGTTACCTTTTTCAAAAAGTATGACCAAGCTAACGTTTTTTTAAGAGGCAATTTCCTAAACAACAATAAATTAAAAGCATTTATTTCGTCACATCACATTGCACGCAAAGGCATAGTATGCGGAGTTGATAAGAAGTAGATGACATAAAAACGAACGCAAGTAATTTGTCGCAAACTGACATTCTAAAAGTGGAAAGACTAAATAGTTGACGTTAGGTTTTCAATATAAACTTTCAAACATCATTCTAGTCACATTCAGAGGACACGTTCTCGCTCAAACTTTTTACAATAATTTCAACTCGAGGTCAGTTGAACTATTTGTGTCAAAAGTGATATGGACATTCTTCTAAAGTTTGTAGAAACAGTTTCTCCAAGTGTCCGGCATGCGCGGCTAGTCACAAAATTGAAGATTGTATTTTAAAGATTTACCTACCTGCCCAGAATATATCAGACAGTCAAAAATGATAAAAACTATGACACTTCATGGCCAATAAATTATTTTCAACAAATACAAACTCTACTCAGTTGTCTAGGGATTTTTCTTCTATCTTACCGAAAGTGCCTTGCATTTTTAATCGCAACCTGTTTTTTACATCGGTGTCTAAACAGAGACTTTTTTTCTCTAATTGCTTATTTTTCAAGGCTTTCAGCTTGTAAAGCTTCTTTTACTCAAATCAATATCTTTTCTGTCTCTGATCTTTATACTTTTTTAGCTTTCTCTGTTGATAATCCAGATAATCTCTATGTTGCTAATTTTATCAAAAAGCTAATAAAACTTTTATTAAGGCAATACAACAATTTTCAGCTCTCAATCCAGCATACAGTTTTGTTTACTTGAAGAATCCTTTATTTGACCTTTATAACTTAACTGAATCTATCAATGGTTCAGGGGTCGATTTGGCTAATTTGCTGAAACATACAATTTGGTTGTGGTAAACAAGCAGATCTGTGCCACCTAGTCCAAGAACACCAAATTATTGTTATTTTACTCAGTGAAACTTAGCTTTGTCTTAATAAATACCTATCCATTCTTTGCTTTAGTTCAGAATAACAGAGATAATGGGTATGGTGGAGTTTTTAAATTTTTCCTCTACTGTCTAAGCTATATCTAATAATTCTTCTTTTAACGGAAGACGTTATAACTTATGTCAAATTTGTATTCTCGTCTATTGATAATATCTCCTTTTTGTCGGGTTACTGCTTATCTAATTGATCTATTAATAGAAAACAATAGTTGGACAACCTCAACTCCATGTCCCAGTTTTTTATTTTGATTGGTGACTTAAATGCTAACTATTCGGCCCTGAAGGCACTACAATCAAAACCGCAATGGCGTAAAACTAGAAACTAACATCTATAAAAACGGTATCGACTTAGTTATTGCGTCCCCGACATTGCGTTTAGATGTCTTTTAACTACTCTTTAGGATACGTGCGGTATTATTCACCTTTTCATAGTTACAAAAATAAATAATGGTTTTAACCGTAGTTCAGACCTTAGATCTCTAAGAAAATTGATTGGAACTTTTATAGGGAAGAACTCGGCTTGTTTTACGTAAGTCAGTCGTTTCCAAATTATTCTCAAGTAATAACTGGCTAGTTTCCTTTGCCATCAAAGCTTTTCCTTACCCCAAAATACACCAATCAAGACAATTCCAGTGCCCGAGGTGGGACGCCGACGTATTCTAAAGATTTATTTCTGTACGGGAAAAATAACACATTTCATTGCAGCAAGGAAAGCAGTGGAGGAAGCCAGCTTTACTTTGCAAAAAACGCGATAGTTTTAAATCATTTTGCGGCACCTTTGGCAATTTTTTTTTCTCTTTTTATATATAGTTCACCATAAAACGCTTTTTTAGAACCCTTCTGTACCACTCTCTGCCAAAGGATTATAAAGACTGGAAAGAAGAGTTTCTATGTAGATTAACTCCACCATTTGCGCTACATCTCTCCATATTATTTTCTATTAATCAAATCTCTTAAACTCGCCACTCCCTTACAAACCAACTTGCTTCTTAATGTAGGTCTTGCTTGGACCTGTAGTTAGAGTTTCTCTTGGGATACTGACGACCAGCTATCCCGTTATCTTTTTGGGGGTTTGCCTGCTGGTCTTGTGCCGTGGGGTTTCCTGTCTCATGTGATTCTAGGGAGTCTGCAGCTGTACATGCGTGTGATGTGGTCGTTCTATTCTCTTCGGCGTTGTCGAGACCATCTGACTATGTCTTGGGTGTTGCATTTGTCTTTGATGTTAGTGCTTTGCTCCCAATTGTGTAGTGTTCTGCTTGTAATTGTTCTTAGGATTTTTATCTCTGTTGTTCTGGGGGCTCTTTTTGTTTTTGCTGTGTCGGACCTTGTTTCGACGGAGTATGTAAGTTTTGGCCAAACACATGTTTTATATATGCGGACTTTACTTTACGTTTTCATAAATTTGCTTCTCCATATAAGCTCCCACAAGCATCCCGATATTTTTGCAGCTTTGCGTGTTTGGGCTGTTGTTTACTTTTTTAAGTTACCGAATCCGGCTATCTCTATGCCCAGGTAATTGAAAGTTTGGACTTGCTCTATCGTTTTGGCATCAATAGAAAGCTTGCATCGTAGAAGGTTTTTTTGAGATGGTTAGGCACTTTGTTTTTTTTTGTATTGGGGCATTCTTTGAAGGTCGATTTTGTTCTCTGCTGTTAGTACCGCGTACCATATTATTTTAACCGTTGCTGTGCCTATGCGGTACCTATTGGCTATCTCTTTGGCAAATCTTTGTTCTTATTGGTATTTCTTTGGTGAAGTTGGAATTACATCTTATTTTTGTGGTGTTTTGGGTGTTGAGTTGTTGAGTTGTTGTACTAGATTTTTGATGTTGTTAGGCACACCTTTTTCTCGCATTATGTTTATGACGTCTATTACTCTCACTCTGTCAAAGGCTTTAGTTAAGTCGACGAAACACACATATGCTGGTTTATTGAATTCTATTCTGGTATCATAATAGCGGCTGCCAGCCAAGTGAGCTGAGTAGTGTGATGCTTCTATAGTTGGCCGAATCCTTTTTATCTCCATTTTTAAAGATTGGCATAGACACGCTTTTTTTGCAGTTGTTCGGGATGGTTTGAGGGCTGCATTTCTGTACTTGATAAATTCATTGGGTATCTCATCCGCACTTGAAAATTTTTAGTTTTTTAGACACTTGACTGCTTGTTGCACTTGGTGTTTGTCGGTTATCCGTAAGTAGTCATCTTCTTCTACTGTTGTATTTAGATCTTGGTCTTCTTTTTCTTCCTCGATTGGGTTGCCATATAGTTCTTTGAAGTACGTGGTTTATTCAGATTTACTTACTGAGGCTTTCTCTGAGTATTTGTTTACGGTTTTTTTCTCTGCCCGGAGCGGTCTCCACATTCCGTATAAGTTCTGTTCCATCCTTTTTGTGAATTGTTCTCAGTGGTTTTGTTTTATTTTTAATCCTGGCATTAACGCAATTTCTAATTGCTATGTATTTGGTGTAGCTTTTGTTGGTTTTATATCTTAAGTAAACTATACGTTTTTCTTTTGATAGTGTTTTAACTTTTTCTGTAAACCAGGGTTTTGTATTTTTGGTATTGTTGTTGTCTATTTTTTAGTTTTCTGTAACTGTCTACTACGTTGTCGGTCTGTCTTATGTTGTTGCTTTGTATATTATTTGCCAGTAGTGCCTCGTATAGTTGACGGGTGTTGTTTGCGACGGATTCTGTGTTATATTTTTCTATGTATTTTGGCTGTTTTTTCTTCTTAGTGCGAGTGATTTTTATCCGCATTTTGCAGATCAACTTTCAATAAACAAAATTGTGCTAACCAATCCGGGACAAAAAGATTTCGCGGTAGGATCTGATAACCTTTTATATTCAATGATATAACAATTGCTTATTTAGGTGAAAATTACTCTTCAGAAGCTATTCAACTTTATTCTAAATTAAAGGGATATCCCAGAAAAATAAAAAAGAAAACGTATTTCTTCATTCCATAACTGGTTTTTGCAAGAGGAACAGTGTCAGTGACAATTTATCATCACTCTACTGTGATATTATTTCAAAATGGTCCTGGACATCAAAAAAGCCTACGACAATGTCTGCATGACGGCTCTAAAGTCGATCTTAATTACTTTATTTCTCCCACCAGCGTTTATCAATATAATTATTAACTTTAAAAAGCTTTATTTTTCTGTAACCTCGGCTGAAAACAACTTTAGAATTTCTCATGGTTTTATCCAAAGCAAAAAAAAGTATAGGACTCAGGGGACTGAGTCCTAAATGTTTTAATATATACATAAGCAAACTAACCACTTCGACAACTCCGTCAATTAATATCATCTCTTATGCGGACGACCTAGCTATATACAACTCTGGCTTTTTTCTTGATAGTATTTTAAGAAACATTTTAACAACAATTTCTGGAGTATATCTTTGACAAAAAACTATCTTAAAATTTACTCTTTAAACATCTACAAAAGTTGTGTTCACAAGGGATCAACATGTTGCGTTGTGTTTCGGACATATATTGGCTTTGAAATTCTCTTTATCTTTTACGAAGTCTTTATACGGTCTAAGCTAGATTTTGCTTCTAATCTTTTCTGCTTTTGTAGCCGGTCCGCCCTTGCTGTTTTAAATAAAATCAAAATTATGTTATTATAATAGGCTTAGGATAAATGAACACAACTCCAATTAATGTCATTGAGGTTGAATCGGACTTAATGCCTTTATCAATCCGTAGGAATTTTTTTGCACAAAAGTATATTTTAAAGCTGATTGCTATGGGCAATGGTATGGCCTTTGAATCTACCACCAGCGCCAGCAATTTTTTTGAAAAAAACTGTTTTAGACATCAATTATTTCTACTTTTAATGAATTTGCTCAGTTTTCTAGACTTTAGTAACAAATATTGTCGTTAATATATCAACGTCTATTTAGATGGTTCAAAGGCACTAGTTTCTCTCTGTCAGTATTTTACGGGGTACATATTCTCCAATAAGATAAAAAAAATGTGGCAAACTTCCCGATAAATCGTCCATGTTCACTGCAGAATTATACGCCAACTATATAGCGCTAAACATTAAAATGGGTAAAAAATAAAAGAAAATCCTTTTTAATACAAATTCAAGAAGTTTTCTTGATGCTATATGCATCTAAGCGCATAAAATCACGAGCAACTGCTGGACATCCAATATTAATGTGCTTTTGGGCAGCTTTGGGCAAACATAGGTCATTAAAATCGGTGTAATAATACATCTATTAATTACACCGACTTCTTCAAAAGCTTTAAAAACTAGACAAAAAATACGTGGCAAAACTAGTTCTCTACCATTTCCCAAACAAAAGGAAAGAATTACTTTAAGGGAGTCAATAATAAAATCAACCAGAATCCACTTAGTAAGTGCGGTGAAGTGGGAACTCTTGACCACATTCTATTGGGATGTGACCGAATAAGTTCTCAATCTACCACTCTAATTAATAACTTATCTTTGTGTGGTATCGAACTTCCTACCAATCCCAATCTACTAATATTCTTAAATAATGCTAATGTCTATGCTTTTGCATGACTCTAACTGTAAAATTCCGCTTATAATCTTTCAATACTACTCACGTCAATCAAACTTTCATTAACCTTTTTTAACTCACCCCTCTAACTTCAATAATTATTAACATAAAAAAAATGTTCTCAATGTTTCTAAATTGCACTGCTTTGACAATATTTTTAGAGCATAAACTGATTTGCTAAAATTAAACTGTCTTCAATAATCAGACCTAGTATTACATTCTCTTTACAAAGTTAAATAGAAGATTTTGAAAAAATTTAGCAAGTTTACTGCAGAAGATAACACAAACAGTTTTGTCTTAGTTTATGTTTAGTTTATTGACATCAACCCATTCAGAAAACTTACTTTTTGCCTTGGGGTATTACAATATTAATTCAATTGATTTTAGAAATATTTTTTTCAAAAATCAAGTATTACGAAACTTTTTTAATAAAAATGTTCAAAATTTATTTAATGCATTTTCTTTTTAATGTTTTCGTTAATTTTTTTATACATTTATAAATAAATTTAATTAAAAATGAAATGTTATTGGTTACAAATTATAATTCAAATAAGTTTATTGCGCGTTTTTCAAATTGACTTTTAATGCAATAAGCAAATCTCACTTTTATCTCAAATAAATATTTCCATGCAAGTAAATTAATTTATAACACTTACGTCATTTGTTATTGGTTACAAATTATAATTCAAAGAAGTTTATTGCGCGTTTTACAAATTGACTTTTAATGCAATAATCAAATATTTCATCTCACTTTTATCTCAAATAAATATATCCATGTAAATAAATTAATTTATAACACTTACGTCATTTGCGCCTCGATCTACAAAACGATCTTCATATGGTTCAGCCGGAAAACCATAAGAGTTCTTGAAATATCCCATCAGCAATATGATGCAGATGAATGTTTTTGCAAAAAATCCGATTTTAATTTTAACTTTATCTCTGTAAAGTAATAAAATAATTATATTAAATTTTAAAAGCAATAAACAATTTGCAAAATATTAAATAAATATCGTATCGGTATCTTACCCCATGGCTAAGCAGTTGCTATCAAAGTGACCGAATCGAATTAAAATCCGGCCTTATATACCCAACCCCAGTAATATGATTGACAGAAATTATTCACCTGAATACATCCAATTTCTGCAAGTTACAGACACAATTAAATGCGTAAACAACTTGATGGTTCTATGTTTAGATTTTTATTTCCAAGAATAATTAGATGCTAATCATTTGCAGATATTTCTCTAGGTATGTAAGATAAATATCTCTTGACAGATTGATTAAAATATATATTGAGATAAATGTTACATCTTTCTGAACAACAACGTGGCAAAGTAAAATTATATAAATGTAATATAAATGTGTAACCAGTATTTTTTATTTGAATTGTACATTTAACTTACTTACTCACTAAGTTTTAGATAAGTATAAATAAAATTTACTCTAAAAACTAAAAGAAAATAACAAACCTAAATTTAAAAATTAAATATTTAAACGTAAAAATAATACTCAAAAAAATTATTTATTTAATTGTCTGTGATGCATTTGCTGGCTCCACCAATAACTCAATATTGTAGATACACTTTAACATACTTCTACATTCGAAACGGACTATCAATTGTTTTGCATTTTTTTCTTGTTTGCATATAAATGCAACTGTCTTGCTCACATATTTGCCATATCAAAATCTAGAAGACGATTTAAATGATTTTTAAAATGTTTGTAAAATTTGCAGTACAATAACATTTATAAAGTATAGAATCATATTTCAATAAATATATTATAATTTATTTTCAAACTTAAATAAACAGTTGAAGACTTTAACAATTTGCAATGATCATTGTGTGTGTCCCTTTCTATTTTGCCTTTCATAACAAGCTTCAGGAGTTGATATTTCTTATTTCTATGTTATTATCCGAGGTTGGCTGTCTTTCTTTCTTAATATTGAGAAGGAGCTCTCTTTCTCTGCTCAACCTTCAGAGGATTTTGTGGTTTGTTACAGGGTACTTGCAGCATCCTACGGAATATCCAGATCTTAAAAGATTTTAGTCTGTTTATTGTAGCAGCTATTAGTGTCTAGTTTTCATATAATAGTATGGAGTATACTTAGCGTTTGACAAATCTGTAGCGTGTTTTTCTCCCCTGCGGGAGAGGGTGGTGCAAAAGAATACTTCCGCTAGCTCCATTGCTGGTCGTAAAAGGCGGCCAATAGCCGAGGAGAAAACCTTGTTAAAAAACCTCCAGTTTGTCAGGGACAAGTTAATTTTAATTGTGAGTTTATTTTTGACAATTTTCACATAACACCTTGTGTAACTCACCTGTGTGTTTGCCATGCGTGGTGACCCGAAAGTCAGGAAAAGGGATCCTGGTAGTTGAGAGGTTAATCCTCAGGTTTAAAAGAGTGCTAGTTTTAACAACTTGCTTTGGCTCTAGCTTCTGGTAAAACGGGAAGTTAAACCTAACCTAGTTTTAACCAATCGGCTTGTTATCTAACTTAAGTGTGAGGAATTATTTATGTGATAATTGATGAAAGAATCACAATGTGCTAAGGTTGGAACCCGATAGTATTCTTTGTGTTTGCGGAAATCTTTCATTTACATTTATGAAACCTATATCGCTCGATTAGCCCTGGCGACTGCATCAGATTGTGATGTAGCGTCCCATATGTGGCTCCGTGGTGGGTGGGAAGATTGAGCAATGAAGTTGACGGAGTTTATTATGGTAGATTCTAAACCTTCAACCAAACGATCTTGCCCGTTTACGGACGAGAAAGCTCAAAAAGATAGTATGAGTACAAGTAGAAAGTTTGTTAGGTATTTAATTGTTAAATGTTTTGAAAATGGCCAAAGTCTAATAGAGGTATCTCCATTCTTAATTCATAGGACCATTTCTAATATTATTAACGAAACCTTAAAATTGTGTAAGAAGTTAAGAAACGGTACTTTGCTTATTGAAGTAAAAGATAAAATGCAGAGCAGTAAAATGCAGGAATGCACGTCGTTAGGTAATATCGCGGTGACAGCCGCATAAATCCTTAAATATTTCTAAGGGAGTTATTTCATGGTATGAGTTGTTATACACAACTGTTGACAAATGCAAACAAGAACTGGCGTTGCAAAGCGATATCGATATCAAAAAATTAACCCGTAGAAAGGATGGTGAGGTCAGAGATACAACATCTATGATCTTAACATTCGATTCCGAACGGCTCCCAGATGAAGTTAAAGTGGCATATGTTACTTGCTCGGTTTGCCCGTTTATTCCTAGCACAATAAGGTGTTTCCAATGTCAACGTTTTGGACACACTGCAGTTTGGTGTCCAGGTGTTGCAACATGTGCAAAATGCAGTAAGGAAAAACATAACCCCGATCCATGCAACAGTTCACCTTTATGTGTAAATTGTGATAGTAAGCATCTTGTTTATTCCCAAGATTGTCCAAAAATGAAAGAGGACAGGAAGATTGCCGAGATCAGAGTAACAGACATACTCTCTTACTTTGATGTTTAAAAGAGGTATAGAGCAATTTTGGCTCCTACCTTTTCTAGATCGTTTGCTGCAGTTATTGAAACGCCTATTGTTCAACAACCACCAATTATGAAATTTACTGCTAATGCGGAAACTTCTTTAAATAAAGACAAGGATTCTAATGTGAAGGGTCAAAAACCGGTTGCGGGCCTATCAGGCTCAAAACCAAAATTGATTACGGTCAAATCTAGACCAAGGTCACAACGAGTGGGACTTCAAGCAAAACCACTCAAGATGGGGGCTAATTTAAAGCCTAAACCATCTAAGATATTAGCTCGTATTGGGCCAAAACCAACTAAGGTGACGATTTCCAAATCAAAGCCTAAACAGGTTACAGCTCAGTCTGAGTCAAAACCTGCAAAAACGGCATCCCAATCTAGGCTACCGCCACCTGAGGTTACAGACCCCAATATTGACGTGTTGTTAGCGTCGATGGATGTGGAAGTTTTTTTTGCGCCATCTACTCTGACAGATGAAATTATGCCAATTAGTGAGAGTTCTACTTTCCCAGATGATAATTCAGAAGTTAAACAAAAAAACGTTAATAAACAAAGAGTTAAAATTACGTTCTCAACATAACTCTATAAATGGTTTTAACCATATATACAATGGAACTGCAACGGATATAATTTACACTACGAATCCTTTAAAATATTATTAGCCAAAAATTCACTTATCTGCGTTTCCGTACAAGAAACAAATTTTAAGGTTGAATGTTCTGTTAATCTTCGTGGTTATACTATGTATAGAAAAGATCGCGCAAATGTTGATTGTGCTCAGGGTGGAACGGCTTTATTGGTTTGTGATACGGTTTTCAGTAAAGAACTCCATGTCAACACTGCATTAGAAGCAGTAGCCGTTCAACTACATATCCCTTTCTTACTGACCATTTGCTCAATTTATATTTCGCCAAATGCCAGTTTGACATTTTTTTGATTGATCAATTACTTGAACAACTTCCGTCTCTATTCCTGCTAATGGGTGATTTTAATGCTCATAACACTATGTGGGGCTCAAGTCGAAGTGATGTGCGAGGTCGTAACATGGCCAATTTTTTTTTTAGAAACGGATTTAGTTATCTTAAATAAAGGTAACAATACCTACTTTTCCGTGGCCAAAAGATTGTTCTCGGCTAAAGACCTTAGTATTTGTTCTCCAAGTATTGCAGCATTGCTGGATTGGGAAGTCTCGGAACATCTTTATAATAGTGACCACTTTCCAATACTCATTCACGTGCTTGGTCATAAAATCAATGAAAACCGTTATCGAAATTGGAACATAAATGATGCTGATTGGAATAGTTTTGTTCAAGTATTTGATTATGATGACAGTGTCCAAGCCACTATTGACGAAGATATTGAAACTTTTACCGATTCCATCATACAAGCAGTTTATCACAGTATTCCTCTGTCTTCAGGGAAACCTTGCAGAGAGTCCGTTCCTTGGTGGAATTTTGATTGCGAACAAGCTAAATTAAACAAACGCCGTTATTTTCAAAGGTTTAATCACTCTCCAACTGAAGAGAACCTGTTAGCTTATTTGAAGTATAAAGCTGTTGCGCGAAGAACTTTTAGAAAAGCTAAAAGAGAATCATGGTCAGAATACGTTACTTTTATAAATTCGAGAACCCCCATCGGGAAGGTGTGGGAAAAAATCAGAAAAATTTCTGGCCAAACCCGCTTCTGTACCTGTTAGTAGGTTATTGTCAGGTGATCAAATTATTACCGATCTTCTCAACATCTTAAATATTCTGGCCGATGTTTATTTTCACGATTCCAATGATGATAATTACAATGAAAATTTTCAAGAGATTAAAACTAACATGGAGAAGAAACATCTGTCATTTGTTTCCGACAATAATAAAATATATAATGCACCTTTTAGTGTTTGGGAATTTGACTCGGCATTATCTGAAGCGCACAATATTGCTCCAGGTGCCGATTTGATACACAATGCTATGCTTAAGCATTTAAGTCGCTCTGCCAAAATTCAGCTTTTGGCAGTTTATAACCGTGCATGGTCAGCAGGGTACTGCCTTGAGTCATAGAAACTGGCTATCATCGTACCAGTATTTAAATCTGGTAAAGATAAAAAGCTCCCGACAAGTTATAGGTCTATCTCTCTAACTAGCTGCTTATGCAAGTTATTAGAGAGAATGATCAATAAGCGTCTTACTTGGTTATTAGACTCAAGAGGTCTAATTGCTGATATACAATGTGGTGCAAGGCGTCATCGTTCTACGACTGATTACCTTGTTTGGCTGAATACAGCAATTAAAAATGCTTTTGTGCAAAATCAACATCTTGTCGCTGTATTCTTTGACATTGCAAAACATGCCAACATTGGAACGTCAACTTCAAATAACTATCAACCGCATTTTGAACTGGGCTAAAAGCAATGGATTTACTTTTTCTACAAGCAAAACGTGGCTTATCCAGTTTTGTAGAATGCAAACCCCACACGGTGACCCTTTATTATATCTTGAAGAAGAACCTATTCCTGTACAGGAATGTTTTATTGCATAGTAAGTTTTTCAAATTACAAAACTTCTTCTGGTTTGTTCGATTGGGCTGCGGATTTCCTTGTCTGGATCAAAGTCTTAAGACACCCTAAATAATTAAATTGTTTAACCTGTTCTAATTGTTCTCCATATATAGTGATAATTGTCCTGTGGTTTAATGTTCTGCTTGTTACCATTACTTTAGTTGTTCTGGTGTTGATCTTCTGTTCCAGTTGGTTTCCTTATTTAACAACTTTATTGACCAGTTGTTGTAGTGTTACAGGGTTTTCTGCAATTAGTACTTTGTCATTTTCATAATGTAAGTTGTTAATTACTTGGCCTTTGATTTTTATTCTTTCCGTCTCGTCGTTCTGTGCGCGTAATAAGAAAGTTGTTCTTGTAAATGTCTTTTTGTTGGAGGAGTTGTATTAATTGTGTGTATCTTACACGGTCGAAGGCCTTCTCATAGTCAATAAAGCACATATAGACGTCTTTATGTTGGTCCATCCGTCTCGTCGTTCTGTGCGCGTAATAAGAAAGTTGTTCTTGTAAATGTCTTTTTGTTGGAGGAGTTGTATTAATTGTGTGTATCTTACACGGTCGAAGGCCTTCTCATAGTCAATAAAGCATATATAGACGACTTTATGTTGGTCCATCCAATTCTAGAAAAATACATTTAGACAGAATAGGACCTTCCTTGTTTCTAGCCCTCCCCTAAAACCAAACTGCAATTGACCGATATCTTTCTTACATGTATTGTGAATTCTGTTTAGTATGATTTTTACGATTATTTTGAGAAAATGGCTTATCAGTCTTATCATTCTGAAATCTTCACATTTGGTTTTTTGGAAATTGTTATGAACGTTGATTCTAGCCAATCCTAGGAGACATCTCCGGTTTTATATATTTTGTTGAAAAAATCTGTAACGATATCTAGATTTTGTTTTTCTATAAGCTTTATAGCTTCAATATGTATACCATAGAGTCTCGTAGATATGTTGTTTTTTGATAATTTTTTTTCTGGATTTCCAATTTTAGTATTTCTGGGGCATTTTTTCTATAATAGTCGCTTTCTATATTTCTTAGTGTGTTGTTTTTGAAATAATTTTGTATGTATTTTCTCCACAAATTGCATATTTCCTCTGGATCAGTTAGGGCATCTGGTTTGTTTTCTATCCGTTATAAACTTTACCTTTTTGTTTTGTTTTTTCATTCATTTTTTCTTTGTTCTTCTCACTCTTGCTCGTATTTTTTTATCTAGTTCTCTGTACGTTGTTTTTGTTTTTACGTTGACTTCTCTCCTCCATCAGCTTCAGAATTTTCTTTGTTATTTATTTTTTTGATCCAATCGTTGTTGTTTGAGTATTATTAATAGCTTGCTTTATTGTTTAAAGTTTGTTATTTTGGTGTTTATTTGTTGTTTGGCCTTTTTTAATTTTTTGGCATCTAATGTTGTTGATATCTATTTGTTTATGAGTTCTCACAATAGGCTTATTGAATTTTATGTCAACTCTAGCAACTACCGGGTAGTTGTCGGAGCCAATATTATAACGCTTTTTATATTGTTTCTGTATCAATAGTCGATCTGATTTCTTATTATATGTTCTGTAGTGTGTTGTAGTGATTGTTAGGTATATTGGCGTTTTGTGGTAGTATAAAGCATGTATTTGTTAGTACCATGTTTTCTTCCTGGCAAAACTGAGCTGGGAGATCTCTTTGTGTATTGCGGTTGTCTAGTCCGTAGTCTCCAATAAGTTCTGCAAACGGGTTTTAGTCTATTTTTGCGTTGAAGTCTTCAATGACTACTGTAGTCGAAGTGTCTTGCTTTTTTGTGTAGCCTATTAGTGTTTTAATTTCATTATATAGCTCTTTAACTGCCGTGTCTGGTTTGTTGGCTGTTGGGGCAAAGTATTGTATGATATTGATGTTATTGGGGTGTCCTTTTAGTTGTATCAACATAGTTCTGTCTGAGTAGGGTATAAAATTCCTTACCGATCTGTCTACAGTTTTTGTAATTATTATACGACTCCGTTGGAATTTGTGGTAAGTTGCTGCCCGAGTAGTGAGTTACAGCCAGATCCAATATACATTTCTTATTTTCTGGCCATCTTGTCTCACTCAGACCTTCCACATCTATACCGATTCTTCTCATTTCCTGTATTATGTTGTTTATTTTCCCAAGACCTACATAGACTTCTCACGTTCCATGTACTAATTGTCTTTGTTTTTATTTTTGATTGGGTTTTAGTTTTTATTGCAAAAATTCTTTGCATCTCTTGGTCTTTTAAGACCTGCCGCGGACTAGGAGCCAGGTTGTATTGCGATCGTGTTGCTTGGAATATATATCGGGATCTTTAATACAGTACTTTTCCTTTGCCTTCTGCATCTCCATAATGTTGATCATTTGTTAATTCTTCCAATTTTAGGGAGAATTTCTTGTCCCAAAGACAAAGGGGTGGCTAGCAAGATAGGTCTTTCACCGCAGATATTCGGTCGACAGAGTCTTGTTTGTAATCCAACATCATTTGAGTTGGCTTTTAGGTTGTACCATCACTTCTTTTACATACGTATTTGGAAAATGTGACTACTAAGGTCATTCGGGTGTTCTTAGCAACCAAAACAATGATTGGAGAAACATGAGAATTAATACAAGATATGACTGTATGGTTATACACTGTGGTGACCAGATCCTTAATCACGTATAGAGCTCTTACATAAAATTAAAAAAATATTTTTAAAAGTACGGCAACTAAATTAGGTTAAGTACAAAAGTTAGCATGTGTGGTAATTACAGGAACAATGAGAACAACTCCCATAGCTGCCTTATAATCAAATTGTTATCACTACTACCACTGCACTTAATTGTAATAATGGAGGCAAGATAAGTAGCATACAAACTAAAGTTTAACACTGTAAATCTCAAGGTTCATTAACCAGAAAAAACAAATGTTTTACATAAAAAGGAGACACTGAATCAGATTTGATAAAAGATTATTGCATACAGAAGTTTTTTGATGTGATAACACATACTCAAGAAGAGTAGATAAACAAAAAATATTTAGAAAACATTATAGAAATAATTTAGTAGCCAGATGAGATCAAAGACCACAATGGCACCAAAGCCGGTATATATGAAGGCAAAAATCCAAAAACTTTGTTCTTGGAAAACATGCTTCAGTTTTTTTAAGGAAAAATAGCTGCCATTGAATGGTGCAGTGCGCTAGAAACACTACTGAATTGGTGTTGTACCAACGTTGGCAAACCAATAACTATTATGTTCAACAACCAATAGGTACTACATGCATCATAAAATTCAAGCTGGTAGTAACCAGTCTGGAAGCATTAACTAAGAACAGCAAGCTACGCCTAATTTAAACTCTAAAAATCAACGCATTGAAGAAAACCTTAAGGCAAAACAGCAAAGACGTTTATTGGACTGGAACTTGCTTTTAGGTTTCATTAGAAAACTTACAAACGGGACACAGCAACCTACTCTAAAACTGCAAGTAATGAAGCACACAAGGCGATTTATAACTATAGTAATGTAAATAAAACGCTAATAACTGAACCATTTTATGCATATGTTTGTTTAAGCTACAGTAGCTTAAACAAACATATGCATAAAATGGAAATCTAAAATAATCTTTTATTTTGCGGACGTTTAGAAAAAAAAACTCCGTTACATCTGCTCTGCTAATCAAGTGCGAGGTTTACAATAATAAACCCAGTTTTTTTTTTGAAAAACACAAGGTAACTAAAACAGATCTTAAGATAATTTTCTGAAAAAAGTTTGTGCATTTCATCAAAAAAACAGAACTACCAGAAAAGTAAATAGCAAAGTTTTTCAGAATAGGACCAACAGGACTGCAGTGCAAAAGACGCCATACAAACCACTTTGAAAAAATAATCTGACTTTACGGGGCAAAACGGCTGCCTAATGTCTTTTGAAGATTTTTCTTTTGTCACGCAAACAAATTATCTTAGTCTTTTGGTATCCAGACCTGGTGTACTCTATTATTTGTTGCCAATGATCTTGGAGTATAATCCTAACTTTATCATGTTTCTGGCATACTAAGCAATAGCAATTTACTTATTTTTGTACAAAATGGAACATAATAAAATTTCCATAGTAAGACCTAAAAAACAATAAAAGTTACAGATTTGTTTTTTATTCAAAGTACATACAAAACGGTTTTTAGGTTAAATTTTGAAAAATTATATTGTTTAACTGTTTAAAGGCATAATTTAAAACTCTTGTCTTGAGGTATCCCCATAAGAGTTACAAGGGCTCAAATTATGGAAACAATTGAATGGCTTATTGTATAATGGTTAATCGATTGAGGAACTCTTGTAAAGAGGTGTAAAAAGGACGGGCCGTATGGACTGTGATTCTATCTTGTTAAAAGCAGAAAGCATCCGTATTGTATTTTTTTAATTTTGCGGCGTAAAATTTATGTAACTACAAAATAGTGACTATATCTTAAAAAAAAAATAAAGCCTTTTTGTGCTCACAGAATACATAACATACCAAACGGCAACTTTTGGGCTGTAAAGAGATTGTTAGTAGAATTCTCAGGAGCTATTAGCAAACCAGTATCAACAATATTGCTTGTTTGCTGTCCCTGAAAAATAAAAATGCGCTTTGTTGCTAGTGTACACATTACCATAACGCTTGAGAAGTTATAATCTTATAAAAATGCAATTTAAGCTCAGTATACAAAATTTGCGTCCATACAAAAGCATTTTTCTAAGTAAAACGCGTTGAAGACTGCTCTTTGTTGTCGCTGTGACTGCTGTAATATTTTCAGGTGTCTTTACGGATTGAAATTGTCATGTCCGAAAATTGTTTGGTGCAATATTTTTTTGTAAAATCTTACTTTATTATTAAAACTTTTTTAATACATTTGTTGTTTTTGGTCTGTGAATTCCAAGATATAAAGTGTGTACAGTTATCTGTTGTCTGTACATTATAATTAAGTATAGTAATGGTAGCAAAAGTAATAGTTGCTGCTTTGTGCATTGTTCTCATTACTACCGCAATCTAACAAACATGCCAACTTTTGTGTTTTGCTTAGTTAAGTAGTCGTACTCTTAAAAGTGTTTTTTTTTTTAATTTCTTACGTTGTATTAGTAGTTATTCGATCATGGGGAAGACAAGGAAATAGGTTACACCGAATCCAGCTGATTTTGTACTTTTTACTATTAATTTGTATGTATAATACCGGAGAGTAGCTCAGTTGGGTGAAGCGCCTAACTTAAATCTAAGCGCATAATTTGTCGCAGGTTTAAGCCCCAGCTACGGCAAAAACAAATAGTATTTATTAGTTTAGGGTGCTAGTTTAATATATGATTAGTGTCCATTTAACCATAATTACATTTAATATGAGAGTGTGGATGGACCAGATACTAGGCTTTGTCAGTATCTACAGTGCATCCATTCTCTCAATTATCGGGTGCGATAGTATATTTTGTCTTCTTTTCAGATTACGTTAAAGCGTTGTGATCTGGTGAAAGTTTTTGAATGTGTTATGTAGAAAACACTGTTAAACATAGAATTAAAATGTAAAATTAGAAGTAATAATAAGAATTGGAATGTAAAGATAAAAAATGTCAGCTGAAAAAGTTACTGAAAGTACGATAAAAAGCAAAAAAACATCATACTAAAAAAAAGACAAAATGTATCAAAATAAAGAGAAAAACTAAAGATTAGTAAGAAAGGAAAACACAAAGAAGCTGCAATTAACAGATTATCCCAACATCCCAAGAGCCGACCTTGCAGCTAGAAAAAATTACAAAACAAACGATACAAAGGCAAATAAAAAAAACTAAAGAAAACAAAGACGCCAGGTGTGGATAGAATACAGAATGAAGCATAGATGTACGGAACGTAAGAGTTGATTGAAAGATTGAGAGAAGTAATAAACGGAGTATGGAAGGGAGAAGGATTTTCTAGCAAATGGAAAGTGGGTCTTGTATGCCTAGTATACAAAAAAGGAAACAATGAGCTAGTTAAAAACTATCGTGGAACAGCATTAGTTAATACGGCATACAAAATATATGCCATAATGCTAGAGAAAAGACTGAATAAAGATTTGGAGATGAAAGAAATATTGCAGGAAGGGCAGGCAAGGTTTAGAAAAGGGAGAGGTATATACTAAATCATATAATTAAAAAAGAATTAACTGTAAAAAAAGAAAAATATATGCGTTGTTCTTTGATCTTAAAGTGGAGGAAAAGCTAAGTTTTACACAAACAGGTGTAGCCGTAGTAGGTAGAGTGAAAGTAAGGTCGTTAGCATACGCAAATAAAAAAAGCAAAAGAAATAAAAGAAATAATTAGATGTTTGGAAAAATATTTTAGAAAGAAGAAAGTGAATGTTGGTAAAACAAAAAGGTTGTAGGGGAGATGTGGAAAACAGGTAAAAGAAAATTGAATGTATGAAAATAAAGGGGACAATGTTTGATAGTCTAGTTAGAAGTATGATGCTTTATGGGTCAGAAATTTGGAGATAGAAAGAACAGAATAAATTAGAAGCCATACAAGCAAAATACTAGAGATGGGTACTAAGATTAAATAGGAAAACCTCAGCATATATTGTATTAAAGAAAGTAAAAAGAGATAAAATAATTGTGGAAGCAGGAATAAAGTAGTAAGATATGAAGAAAAATTGAGAGAATGCAAAATTTTGCAAAAATATCTGAAAAAAAAATGAACAAAAGGTATAAAAGAATAAGAGTAAAGTAAAAAAAATAAAATAAAAGTGAATGCAAAAAAAGCAGTAAGTTATAAAGAAAAATTGAGAGAAAGAAATAAATGCAAAATTTTGCAAAAATGTCTGAAAGAAAAAATGAACAAAAGGTATAAAAAAATAGGAGCAGAGAGAAAAAATTATTATAATGGAAAGGTATATGATTGTAAGGAAGTAGAAAGAATGAGAAATAGTAGAAGCATTGTGTGGAAAAAAATAACGATGCGTGATATAGAAATGCAAGAGAGAAGAACAAGAGTGAATGAATCAAGGTACAATGAGAAATATGCAATTATTATGGAAAATAATTTCCTAAAATACCTTAATAATTCAAAACACACAAATACAGAAAAAAAGATACTAGCAAGATTTAGACGTGGAAATGAAGAAAAAGTTTTTCAAATTTTTGATTAATGAGGAAAGCAAAATGTGCAGAATGCGTGGAGAAGCCAATGAATTGTAAAGTTCAAGTTGTTTTATGAGATATTATGTTTATTACATAGTATAATTTGTAGATTGTTACAAATTATGTTAGGATAAGTTTTATTAAATAAGGATTTCATTTAAATTATGTATAAATTGTAACATTTACACTATTATTATTAATTATCAGATAATAATAACTCTTCTTACAAAATTTAGTACCCATTTACGTAAATTCAACTCTATATGATCTACTTAAGCTTCGACTATTACACAGTAGTTTAATAATTATTTAAATGTTTTTCATATAATTTTTTGCCTTGATGCAGAAAAAAAAAGAACAAGTAGTAGTTATAGACAAAATTAAATTATATGACAAATTATGTTTTGTGAAGTGAATAAATTTTCTGTGATAAATTAAACGAATATTATCTTCAAATGGTTTTACTTTAGGTTGTAGAGATATACATTAATATTACTTCACAGTTAACTTGCTCACAAGCGTTGGTTATATGAGTTGTAAATTTAGAATAAATTTAAAGTGTTGTAAACGTAATGAAGATATTTAATTGTATAACTATGACATTTAAAGCCTTGATAAAGATAGCAGTGATCAAAACGTCGGCATTAAATTATTAGCATACGCTAGTTTTTTTTAAATGTCATTATCTTACTTCTAAATTATATTAATAAACAAAAATAACCACTTGAAATATAAACAACCACCATACCACCAAACACGTGTGGCAAATTGCCTCACTTACCTACCAATAAAATCTAAAACTGCTTTCAAATTGCATACATAATAAATTGTTTATTATTTTGAGATATTTATTAAATAAATCAAAAGCTGATATCTATTTACGAGTTTTTAATACTTAGGCGTGTAGACGAGTAGGTAGCTTATTAGGTGTCACCCCGGTGGATAAAGTTATTATTTAGTCATATTTCGGGGATGAACGAAAGCTCTATTTACTTATTGGTTTATTTTAAACCTTTTTGTTTGGAGACGATGCAGAAATAAAATATATTATTATTATTTTTTTTTATTATTTATTTTATTTTAAAATATAAATAACTTCAGTGTAAAGGGCAAGTGCAATTATATTATGTTTAACTTATAATTTCTACTAAAATCAATTTAAAGGGAACAGATAGATAAAATAGATAAGAATTAAATACTTATATGTATTTTTAAATGGTTATCTTAAATAGTATTTGCATTGACATGCTATTAGTGTATACATCAGCGCATTTCTATAATCGGAAATAATTGCTAAGTTTTTATACTTACATTAATATAACAATATCTGATTCAAAATAAAAATCAATTGCTTGAAAATAACTAAAAGGGGTATTAAATACTTCAATAGCTAAAAGATTGATAAAAATATTCTTATTAAATAAAAAAAATTGATGACCAATCAGTAGTTGCAACATTTTTGTTAGATCAATAGACTATTAAATCACAAATTCTTACAACGCATTTCTACTCACGTTGTTCATTTCATAAATTTAATTACATGAGTCTCTGCTTCTGATATGAATATGCACCTGACAGGTGAGTTAAGTTGTCCGGGAATAATATGAGATATAATTATGCATATTTTTCACGTTAAGTACAACGTGTTAGCGGTCCATCTAAGATTGCATTCATATTTCATTTTGAAAAGACAAGTTGTAATTATGTTTTTTGATAAATATATTAGAAGACATCAATGCAATACATTTTTTAAAATATAAAAATCCCGTTGTATAGTAATGAACTGAAATATATTAATGATGTTACCATTGCATAATTTAGAAAAAAAGTGATGAACACACCATATGAAATATTTTCTTACTTTTTTATTTAATTTGCTTCATTTTGTAATAACACATATTTTAAATTATGAATAGCATTTCTTTGCTTATTTATTTAAAAAAATAAAGTATCAGACTAACGACATTTGTAATATATTTCAATTAATATTTTAATTGTAATAATTTAGCTACTTATTTTTTTAGTTACATTATTGTAAAACAATAAAGAATGATATTCTTTGTGTAACAATTTTAAAATGGCAATGTAAGTTTAATCAGTCAAATGCTTTACACTTATCTACAGACATTGATGTATGTATATATTATGCAAATATTTGCTTTTATTGCATAAAAAGTTTGATTTCGTTGCACAATAAATTAGTAATAATATCAGTCTAGTACTTGTAATTTGATAAAAGTCGCTGATAACCGTAGATTTTTATTTTTGGTTTCAAAAATCGATGTTTTAGGTCGCTTATGATACTATCTTACAAATGCCTTTCAATAAGTACCTGTAAATTGATTACACAATATAATCTACTAAACCCATAAATTGGGAGAATAGATATTATCTGGTTCACACACACTCTCATATTAAATGTGATTTCATTTTTTTTTTTTTAAGATTTATTACTATATTTTAGATTTAAGTTATTTTAATTTTTTTTGTTTAATTATATTTGATCTTAACTCTAGAAGATTGTATGGTTTCCCGAAAGTAGGTATATTAAATATCATGCTGAAAATTGGGGAATTTGTTAAAAAAAAAACTATACACAGTCGAAATGCATCAAAATTGTTACAATTTATTAAAAAATGATAAAAAATTAACAGACACGTTTTGAAAAGTTTATACTCAAGTTGACTATCATAAAGTTGCACTGTGATTGTAAAAATAAACAAGAATTTTAAGCAAGCAGGGTCTGTTACAAACCAAAGAAGTCAGGGCGTCCTCATTTTGCAAGATCAACCAAAATTTAGCACGCAGTTGAAGAAGTGTTGCTAATAATCCAGTCATTTTCAATAGATGAACGTTTTAAAAAGTAGTCTGTATTACATTTTCATAAATTACTCGTTTTCAAAGGAATAGGATAAATCTGTAGTAGTTTTTAGAACATGCAAAACGTATGCTGCATCTCCATAACATGTAGATTTTAAATAATTAATAAATTTTTTTGCTTTGTTAGCGTTTAAAGGACTCAACCGTATTGAAGAAATTACTTTTTATAATACCCAGTAAATCTTGGCAAAATTATTGTTGATAAACGAATAGGTTTGTTGTTAACTGATAATGCTGCTGTAATCAAATCTGTATCTGCAGGTTGTGATTTGAACTCTACTGTTGTTTTGATTTCGCATATTATAGCGTAATAGTCATTTTTAAATTATTTTCTTTGTGTTTGTCTACAGTTTTAGAAATTACGTTCAACTATCTTAAATTTTCCAAATTTGTCCAATCATTTTTTTTTTAATTGTTTAACCAAGCTCAGTGCTTTGGGTTTTTATCATGATGTGACTTCCTGGTTATTCAGCTTTTTGAAAAATCGCACGCAGTGTGTAAAAATTAATAACTTTTTGTCACAGCCCATTCTTGTTTCATCTGGTGTTCCTCAAGGATCTCATTGTGGACCAATTTTATTTTTGCTTTTCATTAATGATATCCCACAGTATATCAATTCATCGTCATTTCTTTTATTTGCGGATGCTTTGAAAATGTATAGAAGAATATCATCTCTCAATGACTGCTATCTTTTACAACTGGACTTAGATTCTATAAATACTTGGTGTTTTATTAATAAATTATTTTTTAATGCTGATAATTAAAAAACATTTATCAGCATTAACCGTTCGGTTTCTTTAAGCACTAGAAACGAGGAAGCGGTCATCTCTTGCAGTTGTAGTTTTGCTTTGCCCTGAACCAGGACTTCGAGTAAGCAAACTAGTCTCTTCGTACCGACGCCATTCTTGTTGCACACTCGAGAGACTTACATCAAAGTTTTGCGCAGTTTTGCTCTGACCGCGGCCGTCTTCTAAAGCCGCCACAATTTGTGTCGCAACACAGGATTTATGCTCATTGCAAAACACTAACAATGACAACAATACGCAAACATTTTGCAATAGACAGATATCATCACAGAAACAAAAACATATGAAAGCAAAATTGTTCATTTTTATTACTTTAATAAACTTTGAACAACAAAATTTTTTTTTTTATTAAAGTAATCAGTTAATAAATTATTTAACCAAAAAAACCCGTAAAAAACTAAAAATTTTATATTAACAAGAGTCTGTCAACTTAGGAAACATATGAATACGTTGGAAATTTAAAATAGCTCAACAATTTTATTGTGCATGTATTATGCTCATGCCCGACTCTTTTCCACGCAAGAGTGTTCATATTGAGGAGAACTGGTTTAACATGACCAGCATAAAGAAAACCCTTCCAAGCATTGTCTTGGCACATCCATATATGTTAGTTGTGCATCAACGGAAAACGGAGTAAGGTTACTACTAGAGAAGGTACAAAAAACCTATTTAGGCCTAAGTGCAGTAATATTTTGTTTTACCTTCCGTTTGAAATTTAAAATCCAGAATCCAGAGGTTGAGTTTGACAATTCAATTCAGTTTTTTCTTTTTAATTGTCATGATTTACTTCAAGTTTATTTATTTATTTATTTATTTACTAGACAACGGAAACCATTACAAAATAAGTATATATTTACAATTTAAAAAACATAAATTAAACATAAAACAACTAATATTCAAAATAAGAATAAAACTTAAATAGTTACAAAATATAAAAAAGGTCACGTATGGGTGACAAGTGCACGTTGCAGGGTTTTAAAAGAATCTTTAAAAAATCCACTTTAACTTCGTTGGCGTGCCGCAAAATACGTGTAGATGCAGAGTGCACCGCATAAGCAGTGCGTTTGAACGGTATATGAAATAAATAATCATTGCGTAAAACTCGAGCTGGGACATGAATACCTATAGAGCTGAGCAAGTCAGGACAGTCAATAATCTCACAAAGCACTTTAAAAACTAGTGTCACATCAAAATTAAAACGTCTTTTTTCAAGTATGGTCTTATTAAATGTAGAGAGCAGTTCCGTGTAGCTGCCTGCAATGTTGCATTTATACGCCAAAAAACGAACAAACTTTTTTTGAATCTTTTCAATTTTTCTTTTACTGACAGCGGTGTATGGTGACCACACATTTAAACAATACTCGAGATGGGGGCGTTAGAGTTACGCTTGACAAAGTTGATAAGCTATAGCCACAACAATATCAATATGTAGTTTAAATGAAAGGTTTGAATCAAACGTAATGCCTAAATCACAAATAGTGTTAACTCTTAACAACATTACATTCTTGAGAGAGTAACCATACATCACCGTAGACTAACGTCTAGAAAATGTCATCACTTTGAAAACCGTGTTGATTGAGAGTAATTTCAAATTGCAGAATGGCAGTCAATTGACAGGTAACTAACTTTTCAAAAGCTTTTGGAATAACTGATCAAATAGATATTGGTCTATAATTTGTTACATCATTCGTAGCACTGGACTTATAAATCGGAGTGACATAAGCTTGTTTCCAGCAAGTAAGAAAAGTACTCATAACCAGAGATAAGTTAAATAAAAGCCATAAGGGCAAACGCACATTTGTTGAGAAAGAAAGCAGTTAATCCATCAGGCCCTGGACAGTTATAGGGTTTTAATAGTGATAGTTCATTAACAACATCAGATAATTTTAAAACAAGATGCGATTTATTTATATAGGTAGGAATAGATGGTGGAGAATATGTGCTGTGTGGACTTATAGAGCCGTCAGCGGATTGTAAACTGACTCAAAAAAATCAACAAAGATGTTTACAATGCCATCAGTAGTGTCAATTTGAGAATTGCCATTTGCGAAGGTAGATGGTATTTGATTACTGCTACGTTTAGATTTGACGTGCCCCCAAAAAGTTTTAGGATTCGATTTAATCGAATCTTCCACTTTCTTAATGTAATTAGAATCACACGTATTAGCCAATTGCTTATATTTATCACTTATTGAACTAAAGTTGTGGTAGTCAGCTGCTGATCTAGACAGCACATATGCTTTGTGTAACTTTTCTTTAGAAAACACAAGGTCTTTTAGCTCTCTTGTAAACCATATTGGAAATTAATAGGTTTTTTATAACACTTGTTAATTTTAGGCATACAATTGTCAGTTTTGTCAAAAACTAATGAATAAAAACGGTGACATGATTCATCAATATTACAATCGACAAACATATTATCCCACCTGGTATTGAGGAAAACATCATTTACAGAAACATAATCAGCATTCTTGAAATTATATTGTATCATGTTATCTTCGCCACACCATACGTTGTCAGGTGTATCCTGTAAAGAGTCAAGTTTTAAAATAGAAAACAGCGATTCTGTAAGGCTCATGTTTGAAGAAAATGCCAAAGGCGCAAAAAATAAATCTAGCAAAACCAAATTTATGTTTAGTATGTAGTTCAATTGATGCGAATTAGTATACCCAAACGTGTTGGCAACTAAAGTACCTTTAGGACAAGTGAATTCCGTTCTTACACCAAATTCATCATTAATCCACAACGTTTGTGGCAAGTTGTAATCGCCAATAGTATAAACAGTGTTGCATTCACTAATTAATTCTACACTTTCACAGTGACGTTGGTAAGTAGAGTAATCCGAACCAGGTGGAATATAAACAATACCTAAAACTATTTTAATACTGCCGATATCAACACAAACATACAATTCCTCATAGACAGATCACTGACTAAATATTTCATATGAATGGTACTTATTGGACACGGCAATAAGTACGCCTCCGCCACGTAATTTTGATGTTGCAATATGGTTACGGTCACACCTGGACACTTTATAATTAAAAAATCCTAGTTCTGTAATAGAGCTTATAAGCCACGTTTCACTAAGAATAAAACTATCATGCTCCATTAATAGTATATTGGCATTTAAAGTAGACAATTTTGTGCGTAATCCGCGCACATTTTGATAAAATATTCTCACATTATTTAACTCGGTACAGCTAGAGGTCACATCTAAGGCACGTGCAGACGATGTCGATAAAGATAGACTTTGAGAAGATGTTGTTGATAAAAAATCAGTTTATGTAGGCGGCGGCGATTAGTAAATAAACGTACAGATATTCCTTTAAGGCCATTTTTCTGCGTTTAATATACAATCATCATTTACGTTGTTAACATCAGCAACAATACCAAAGTTAAAAACTAATGGATATTGAATGTTTGGAACAAAATCCGGTTTGAAGAATCAATTTTGATGCCGTTTCGGATTGATAGTATTGTTGGATCTGGTTTTAATTTAAAGGTTTACAAGTAAAATTTAATTTAGTTTTAATACTATTTATTGAATGTTTACGGTCTCAACTGATTTAGCATGTAGGTGAACAGCGCTTGATTTAAATTTGAATTGTTTTTTTTAAATAAATAATAGTGATTTACATTTTTTTACTTAAATAGCTTCAATTTTATACAATAGTTGTTTGCAGAATTAGAATTATTTGTTCACATAACTTTTTATGCAATTAAATTGTAGAAATCAAAATATAGTAAAATAAAATCAGTAAACTACAAAAATAAATTTTAACATTTTTTAACTTAATATAGAAAATAGGTTCAATAGCATCCAAAATGACATAAATAAAAAAGTTTCTTCTTATGTTATTTAAAAAAAAATGCATAAGCAAGTTGTTGGCATTTATAAAATTGGCCCAATTTTAAGAAAATTGCAAACATGTTGCGATTTCAAAACTTTAAATAATTTACTGGACAGTGTTTTTGCAGAACCTCGGCAATGTTATTGATCAATAAAATACAGGGAGTTTATAAATGAATGGGATTATGTAATCACTTTAAATATGCCGCCTTTTTAAAATCGTTCACTATACTACATATGTTTTCATATGTTTGCTTGACAGCTGTCAAAGTTGATCTGTCAAAACAAATAGTTTAGTGAACAATTTAAAAAAAGCGGCACATTTAAAGTGATTACATAATCCCATTCATTTATAAACTCCCTGTACAATTTTTTGATATTTAACGTCGTTAAAACGTTATAGAGATATCAATTTTGTTTTAATTGTGTTTTCAATAAGCTATCAGAATGTGTGTATGGCTCTTATCCATTAAACTCTATTTTTACTTACCGTTTTGGCCAAAACGTTGTATAAAGAAAGTACGCCCAGACATGTTATCTACGTACTCTAGATATTATTATAATTTCTGATCCATCTGGTTTTTTGGGTTTTAATCTTTGGTTTGTTTTTATAACTCAATACTCACAAATATCTTGTCAATAAAATTATGAACTATTTCTCAACTCTTATTAGACTTTAGCATTGTGTCTGTTCTCAACCCCTACTGCTACTTTTCTTATTCCATTTTTTTTTTTCGTTCCACTTGTTGCATTTAAGAATTGCATGTTCCGCAGTAATTTATATTCCAAATTACGTGCATCGCTACCCTCTTTTAGTTTAAACCTATGCAAATAGACTTGAAAACATCCGTGGCCACTTAGAAACTCTGTTAGGTAGTAGTCGATCATTCCGTGTTTTTGTCTTGTTTATTCCGGTATGTCTTTAATCGACGTTTTGGTCTATTTTGCTTCACTTGTATCTCTTAGTCATTCCATTTGAAATTTATTTAACTTTTCTTAGTGTATGCTACATTTCAGCTGGTATTCTTGCCTTGCGTACGTTGTCTTTGTTATACCATATAATTTAATGGCATTACTGATACTATGATCATGACAGTTTTTGAAGAGATAGTTTTGTATCCTATTTTTTATGCATTTTTCTTTTGCTGCAAAATTAGCACATTTGTATACTTTTTGTATTTTAGTACGTTTTCCCAAATTTAGATTCCGTACAAAATTACTGAGTGTGCGACCCAGTAAAGTAATCTTCTTTTACTTGATGACCATTAAAGTTTGGCATTAGTCAACCAAGAGCATTTACGACCCTGTCAGGTTTTTCCGTAATTTTGTTAACATGCTCTTTTATTTTTAGTTTTCTCTTTAACCAAATCTCTAGGTACTTGGTTCTTTTTTTGTTTTAATTTTAGTATTTCCAGCTTTTTGACTCTTCTACTTACGTACAAAATCACTGTCTGTTTTTTATTTAGATTTTTAGATCTTTAGTTTATATCTTTTTGATGATTTATTTTAAAGTAATATTTACATTTGCAATTAAATTTGAATATTAAGTTAATTGGCGTTTTGTCCTGTAAGAACTAATTTTAATTTAAAAATGACGCTGTACGTGTCAATATTTTTTTGGAGAAAACAATCACCGATATTCTCGTAGATGTGATAGGATTTTAGTATGTAATGTTTGCTAATAATATTTTTCCATAATATTACTACTAGCGGCACCCCATTATGACGCGGCGACTAATTTCGGCAATTTTCTAGCGTTAAAAGTAATGATTAGTGCGGTGTCATTAGCAAAACTCTAACTCTTTTTGAAATAAATGTTTTATAAAAACGTACCCAGCATAGATCCTTGTGGGACCCCACATAACATCAACGATTATTTTTGTTGTACTTATTAATTACTTTCTGTTAGTTAGATAGCTGGAAAGTATCTTTCTTAAGCACACGCTAATTTTCATTATTTTTAATATCTATTGTAATCAACAGACAAAATTTTAGATTTTTCACTGCTCTCTTAGTGGTTTTTTTGACGGCGTTTATGACCTTCTTTAAAGCTACCATTGTGAATCTGTCTTTTATGAATCCAAATAAATTGTGTTCAAATACTTTTTTGTGCAAGTATTTGCCGTATAATCTATTTTATCACACTTGTAGCACTTTCCGTTGTGCTTCTTCTCTCTGCAGTTCTTTGCCGTAAACATACTTGCAACAGTTGTAACAAGTTGTGGAGACACAGACTCTTTTGCTTTTTATTAATATTGTTTGTTTTTAAAGTTAACAAGCGTACTTATAACCATTTTTTATTTCCTTATCATTTATTTTATTACCATATCTATCCGGGCATTGTTTCCCCAGTTCCGCGCATAGTGTTTTTTTTACTTAATATTCTTTTGCTTGTTTAGATCTATAAAAAGAAACAACTTCTTACCTGAGGCAATGTGCACCGATGCCTTTTCACTCATTATTTCTTTATTTTTTTGCAGTGTTTTGCCATCTTTGCCTACGACGTTTTTTTTTTTTTTTTTTGAGGGAGAATCATCTAGTATTGCCATAGGTTATATAGACATTTCTATTCACAATAAAGTGAAAGTAACCAATAAAAAATTTAAATACAGAACTAATACTATTATAGTAAGTTTGAAGCGTTAGTATGACAAGCACTTAAAAAAAATTTCTTTGCGTTGGATTTTGTACATTTTAATTGATCAAAAACTACTAGTACCTTAGAGTAAGAAAATAATTACCAAATACAATTGCAGTGCAACAAAAACACTGTACAACATATACACTAATGACAAATCTTATTTATTGTTAATGAACCCAAAACTAAACAGTTGTTGCTGTTAATGCATTCAAAACCATGTTTTAAAAATACCTAATTTAACACTAAACAATGAAGACACTGTTTTAGTTAATTATTTCCAATACATAAATAGCAACCTTTGAATTTCATACTCAGTCAGTTTTTTTTTTGCTCATATTACCACAAGTCTAACTGTTTTTTAAATCATTTTTTTTTCTAGAATTATCCAATTTGTTCACTCTGTCCTCAATATTTGTTCACCGGAAGAGGGTTTTACACTTTTTGTGCTACCACCTTACAACAAATTTTAAACATGTGAAATTGTGGAAAAAATAAATAGCGGTTTAAGTTGACACTTTTTAATGTTATTTTACTCTACTACCTTTCGTTGCGAAGAGAAACCCTTTTATACGCTACCTGGAGACGCGCTTGGTAGTGGTACAAGTAGCCACCGCAAGAAATAATTTGGTCTTAGAAGCAACCAGAAAAACCTTGTGATACTTTAGAATATACCTTTTATCCCATCTTCAAGACGTAATTCCTTAGTCTTTAAAAAACGTCGTTTCACTTATTAAGGCATTTTCTAAAAAGGGGACAATGCCCAAACGTGCACTAACCCCACTTTAACATACATTCTCAAGATGTTCCGTACCCTGGAAGGTATCTTTGACGACCTTTGCCAAAATCTAGCAGTTTATTAACATTTTTGCCAACAACTTCCGCCAAAAACTTGTGGTACCATGGAAAATAACCTGCTATACTGAGCTAACATTAACCATAATTTTCTAGACAAAACCACCAACATTTTTGTTTTGACATCAGATCTTCAGATGCGTAGTCATTTTATGTTTGATTTTATCAATCTAAGAAAGTACCTAGGAACAAAACCCAAACGCACTTAAGGTTAATCATTATCAGTGACCAACGTGGTTATTTTGCTATGGAACGCGGACCTAGAACCATGGAAAGTAATCAAAGCAAAACCGAGTAGTCGCAAACATCGATTATGTAGTGATTCAAACAACTACCAAACCTAGGACATGATCATAGCGTAGATTATTCTTGAACAGAATTATAGTGGGAAGTAAATGAGCTTTTCTATCGTAATCTAACCATAGATAGTTTTAGTAATAATCTTAATTTTTTGTTAAATACGAGGAACACTGCCAAAGTTTGCGGAAAATGTAAAGCAAAACACAAATTACGTTATGTAAATTGCTTTATTGCTTCTCAAAATATTCTCTTTTAAAATCTATACACTTTTGCATCCGATAAAACCAATCTTTAAAACAATTTTGCCACTCTGAGCAAGGTACCTGAAAACAAGTGATTTAAATGCTTCAAAGGTCTTTTAAGGCGATGAAAAACGCTTGCCACGCATTTTATTTTTAATATGTCAAAATAGGAAAAAGTCATTTGGCAATAAATCAAGCAAATATGGGCAATAAGTCATTAATTAGATGTTGTTACTGGTGAAAAACTCTACAGTTTGTCGTGTGAGCGCTTTCATTGTTATGTTGAACAATGATTCGCCGGTTTATGTTATTCCTTCTGATTTCAGCAATAACTTTCTGCAAACAAATTGAAGTATACCAGTCAGCATTAACTGTCTTTCGGTCTTCTTATGCAACAGTTGCAACATGAACCTTTTTTCCAAAGCAACAAGCTATCATTCGGTATATAACATCATAACAGGTGACAAATCTTGAATATATTTATATGAGCCTGAAACTAAACAGCAATTAACTGTATAGGTGTTTCAAAATGAACCTAAACTCACAAAAGCGGTGCGTTCACTTCACATATTTCTAAGTTATTCCATTCAGTTTTAGGTAGCTTCGGGAAATGTCCTAAAGCAAGGTTTTTTTTGTTTTACATTTGTTAACGTGGTGTTTAGGTTAAACCTAAGCTTCTTACAAGCTACATTTTTGTAACTCAATTGCCACACATCATAATCCAATTTATAGGTGCAGATGATCTGAAATATTTTTTTGCATCCATAATTGCATAATTATATGCGTTTTTTGTCACTCCTTTTTATTTGTTCCTTCTTTGCTTGCTAGATATAAATTTTACCAGTTTTTTTATTTAGTTTGTATTCCTTTTCTTTTTAGAAAAAACAGGTGCAGGACTACTTCTATTTAAAGAGTTTTTCAATTTATTTTTAAATGTAAATAAAACAAGTTAAGTGAAGTACCTATATTTTTTATTTAAAAGAACATTTTATAGCATTAAGTATAAAATATAACGTTTTCTGCGGGTTTGCTTAGTGCCATGTATTTAAAAGTTTTAATTTTTAATGATTTTGTCGTATAAGTCTGGCTAAATTTGCTAGATGGCGTTTGTTATGTTGACTTTGAGGGCATTAATTGTTTGCGGTTTATTAGCATAGACCTGCAATTTAAGATAACCTCAGAATAAATTCAAAAACATTAAATTGCACAATTTTGGTGGCCAGCTCACGTCGCTGCTGCACGAGATAACCATGCTCTCAAATCGCTTGTACAAAATGTCTATTGTGGCGTTGTCTAGAGTTTTTTACTTTAAGTTCTTGGGTCAGTATGGTTTTATACGGATGCAAACTCATTTCCCGATGCAAAGTTTGCCAATTTAAAGTCGCAGAAAGGCAAAGTTTTTGTAAACAACAAGAAATTGACTGCCTTGGGTTTTCCCTTACACTGTCACGTATAGCAGCACTACTTTAAACCAATTTTGCGTTTTGGACCGTACGGGTGTTGACTGGTTATTAATCAAACCGAATGACTCAAAATTGGCAACCAAACGTCAAAAAGTTGATTTGGCAAAACAGTTGTGGCAAAACGTTTTTTAAACGGAGCACCAATTTTGATAATAAATTTTGATGATTTGAACTTGTTGTTCAACGTTATAACTTTCCATTGTAATTTGCCTTCATTGCAAGACAATTCACAACAAAGTTGTCAACATGACCGCTATAACCTTACAAATTTTGTGAGTCTTATTGAAATATTTTTTTTAATTCCTACTTTGGTTATTGTTTGACTTATTTTTTATCCTAGTTAGTACTTTTTGCTATTCCAACAGTCTTTTAATTTTTTTTTTTAATTATCCAGTTATTTACTTTTTTGTCAGCATTTTTTTATAGTTTATTGATTTGTCTCCCCTCTTTCTCATCTCCCAGAATCCGTAGGGCAATCCAATTTATTATCGGAAGAAGGTTCTACAATTTGTATGCTACCACCTTGCGGTGATTTTATGTTTTATTTTCTTACTTTTGTTTGCAAAAAAAAATAGAGAATGGGAATTTTTAACATGTGGAATTGTGTAGAGAAGAAATAGCAGTTTAAGTTGACACTTTTTAGTTTTATTTTACTCTAGCACTTTTTGTTGCCAAGAGAAACTTTTTTATTCGCTACTGTAGACGCGCTTGGTAGTGGTACAAGTAGTCACCGCAAGAAATAGTTTAGTTTTAGAAGCAACCAGGAAGACATCTAACTCAACTTTTGCCAAAACCTCGTAATACCCTAGAATATAACTTTTATTCCAGGACGTAATTTCTTAGTCTTCAAAAACGTCGTTCTACTTATTAAGGCATTTTTTAAAAAGGGTACACTAATCCCTCGTTAACATACATTTTTATTTAGGATGTTCCATACCCTGGCTTTGACGACTTTTGCCGAGATCTAGCAGTTTATTGCCACCAAGCTGCATTTATTGTCCGCAATGGACCGAGATAGTTTATTTTTAACATATTAACCAAGAAGACATTTTTGACGACAATTTTTGCCAAAAACTTGTAATACCATAGAGGATAATCTGCTATATTGAGCTAACACTAACCATAATTCACTAGACAAAACCCAAGAACATTAACTACAGGCAGTCCTGGCCTGATTCCTATTCTTGGAGTACACAAAATCCCAGCCAATCATAGTTTCGCTTTTTTGGTCAGCTGATTTGAAATATTGTGACTAACTAATGCGATGCTATAACTTTCCACGTCACAAACATGACAATTGTCATTATCCAGCAGTTCTCTAAATATATTGTTCTTGGACAAAACTACCAACATTCCCGTTTTGGCATCAGATCTTCAAGTACTTGATCTTTTCACGCTTGATTTGATTGATCTAGGAAAGTACCCGGGAACAGAACCCAAACACACTAAAAGTCAATCGTTACTAGTGACCAATATGGTTCTTTTGCTAATTAACGCGTACCTAGAATCATGGAAAGTTAAACCCATGGGGCAGCACTAAAGTAACCTCAGCTTACCTCAAGCTCAAGTGCCCAAATCTGAAGTAAAATATTTATTTAATTAAATAAATCTAGAAAACGTTGTTAGCAATAAGCAAAGCAATACTAATTAGTCGCAAACATCGATTTTTTAGAGAGTCAAACCACTACCAAACCTCGAATATGATCATACCGGAAGTGACTCTTGAGCAGGACTATAATGGGAATGTTTGATAAAACTCATGAATAATGCGTATGGAAGCAACATAGATGATTTTAGTTGTAATTTTTATTTTTTGTTAAATAATCTATTGTAGTTGTTAGAAAGTATATTATTAACAACCTGTCTTATAAATCAGATGGCTTAAGAAGCTGTTGGATTGCAGATATTTAATTGAAAAATCTATTAAGTTTGTTAATAAAGTATGAGCTTTTTATTTTTGATTAACTCGTTAGCTGCTACAATGGAAAAAAAATGTCTCCCTGGGCCAAGTTTTTTATCACACAAAGTTTTTTTAATAGCGACCGAGAGGTATGACCTACGCAAAAAGAGTTTTTTTAAGTTTAAATAAGCAAGAGATATACGTTTATTTATAATTTGATAAAGTATTATCAAACATGATGCTCAGGTTTTTTGCTTCAGTTACAAAAGGAATAAGTTTGCCACCAATACTAATTTTGTTTTTAATTGGTTGCAGGTTTTGTTTCTTCCAAACAGTAAAAAGTTAGATTTGTGTGGATTAATTTTTAAATCAAGAATTTAAAGTCAGAAATATATTGAACGTATGTAGTTGAACATTCTATGGCATTTTTATACAGACTAGGTTCAAATGATAAATAAAGTTGACTATCATCTGCATACATGTGTTCTTTGCAATAAGAAAGCTGATTAAGAGTCAGAGACGTGTATATAGAAAACAGTAGTAAGCCAAGAATTGACCCCTAAGATACCCCTAGATTAACGTATACAAATGGAAAAGTACTAGAATTAATTTTGACATAAAAAAAGATAGGTAAAATGTAAATCTTAATACACAGTACACAAAAAACATAAAAAATAATATTAATACAAAAAGAAATAAAAAGAGAGAGAAAATAAGTATATTGCGTACTGTAAGAAAATCCAAGGAGATTGTAAAGTTACAGGTTGAACAACTACTCTTTATATTAAGATTCGACTTTATTTTTAAATTATCCATGCAACTATTTTTTTTAACGCCGTCCGCTTATTTAACAAACACTGTTCCGAAGTTGGTGAACACATGTTTATTAGTAAAACGCTTAGTCGCTTCCTTGACTAGCATTAGCCGCATGAATGTTAAATCTTCACGCAGCATCACTTTATTGCCTTTAAGATGTTGTTAAGCAGCAAAAATTTTATTACGTAATAATTTATTTTTGAAGACAACAAAGGTAGAAGGTGTTTTTCCTTTAAAATGTTGAACACGTTCCATATCTGACAATGCTACAGGCATTTTTAGGGTATTATTACACAAGTTTACAATCTTTGTTTCAATTGCCTTGCATTCCGTAATGGTAATGCCAAAAAATCAAAAATTATTATCTTTATTTTGTTGTTCCAATTTGTCGACGGTAGTTTCTAAGGATAATTTTCTCAAGTGAGTCTACCTTAGCTTCTAAACTTTGAATTTGCGTGTTCAGCTTTTCTTGAAATTTGTCGAATAATTTGTTTAAAAAATCCGGACACAAAAGCACCCGTTCGACAATTCTCTGAATGAGTGCTTCATCCTTATCGCTGCTGTTACAAGTTGATACGCCAGTCATATTATTACCAGTGGTTACTAACGTTTTATACACTTATAAGTAAAGACTGTTAAAAGCACGTCTACTCGGCTTAAGAGTACATTGACGATAGTCATTTTTTTGTCTACAGCTTTGAAGGTTACGTCTAACCAATCTTGGACTTAAACCATAAGCAGCACTTTCTCAAAAACCACTCACTAACAGCAAACATGTACGCTCTGAAAGTAAGGTGGTACAATACTTTAAACTGTAGTTAGCCGAAAGAGACAATAAATATCCCAAACTAAGTTAGTTGACTATTACCTACAACTTTCTACAAAGCACCTGCAAATATTAACAAAATCCTTGACAAGTTATTGTTAACTTAGAAAACATGGATACGTTGGGAATTTAAAATAACCTAACATAAAAGAGAAAATTAATGACAAGCATTTATTATGCTTATGCCAGGCATTTTCTACGCAAGAAAGTCTATGTTATGGGAAAACTGGCTCAACATGATCAGCATAAAGAAAACCATTCCAAACATTGTCTTGACATACATCAAACATATAGATTGGTTGTGCGTCAAAGAAAGCTGAGTAAAGTTTGTACTGGAAGAGGTACAAATGATCTATTGGGGCCTAAGTGCAGTTAATTTTGTTTTACCTTGCTTAAAATTTAGAATCCAGAATCCATCGGTTGAGTTTGACAGTTTAATTTCTTCTTCTTTAGTCGTCATGAATTATTTCAAGTTGTAGACTGATGGATATTGAATGTTTGGATCAAAATCTAGCTTGAAGAATAAACATTGATTGTCTCGGATTGACAGTATTATTGTAACTGGTTTTGATTTAAAGGGCTCCTAATAAAGGTTTAATTTGGCTTAAATATTATTTACTTAATGTTTACAATTCATTTTTTTCTAAACTATTGGTTCTGTGGCCGAGAATTAAACTGTTGCCCACGACTGAACTAGCATGTACATAGACCGCACATAAGTTATGTTTTTTTTTAATTTATTAGAATTAATAAAAGAAAATAGTGGTTTTCCATTTTATAAATCTTCTACCTAAGCTCTAATTGTATGCAATAGATAGAAAATTATCCGCATAATTAAAAGAATTGTTTATTATATTATATTTCTGATTTAAATTTATTACTTTCACTAACTAATTAAAAATTGACTATTTCATTCATACTTTAAAATTGATAATTAATAAATAAGTTAGGTTTATTCCAATCTCATGCAGAATTGATTAAAAATGTAATACGTGTTTTGTCTAAATTCTATTTGTTTTTTTTTTTCTTCTAGTCATTGATTTGTTAACACGTTTTGTATTAAAAAAAATTGATGATGCAAAACATTTTTTATATGTTTTTAAGAAACAATACAACGGGAAATACCAATTTTATGTAAAAATCGATTAACTGCGGTATTAGTCCTCTAAACAATCTAAAGATTATTTATTATGCAAACAGAATTTATTTTTATTAAATGAAATATTAATTTCATCAATCGATGCTCTCTAGTCTGTCTTTAATATTCTCTATTCATGTCTATACTTATCAAATTAAAATACCAAACGGTTTCTGCTAATAGCTCAATTATAAAACCGTCATTCATAATAAAATAAAAACGATTATATCATTAATGCGAATAAAATTCTAATTAGTTTAAATTTGCTGTAGACTATAACGTAGTTTTTGTTGTAATTTTACTATGTGAGTAGTAATGTTGTAAACAATCAAACAATGCATATATTGCATGAATCGGTATACTATAGTTAATTATACAGCAAAACAGGTTTAATGAACATTGATATCTATTTTTATTCTAAGTGACGTAAACAATGTACATGCAACATAATAATATGACTAATTTTCACGAAACCTTGATTTTAAAGTAATTCCTTTAAATTAGGTAAAGTGACTCATTAATTTGTCGAACTGTTATTTAAAAACCATCAGTGTAACTGCAAGGGCCCAATCATTAACATATTTAAAATCAGTTTATTGTGTATTCGTACTTTTATTTCTAAATGATATAATGAAGGCTAAATATATTTGCTTATTATATCATATCAACTATTAGTAGCACTTATTAAAAAAAACGCTGATAAGATCTGACAATACGGTAAATAATATGACTCATTAAAATACATACATTAACTAAATAACCTATATAATACTGGACGTATAATTTAATTTTACATATAATTGCATTCCTTGACTGGAAAACACCAGCTTCCAAGAATAATAAACATTTAAAAAGAAGTGTTTACGTTCCACTTGTTTATTTTAATTACGAAACAATCTCGTGCAATGATAATATATCTCCCTTCCCAAACATACAATATCATGTCAATATGTTAGTAAAACATTGAACAAACCGGGCAAAGATTAGATAGTGGTTGCTGGAATGATAAGTGAATATTTTTTATTACTTGTTCAATTCGCATACAAAAACTGCATGCGGAATTTCCTTCGGTTGTGGAATTTGGAGAGTGGTAATACTGCTTCAGTCTAAGCATGAAGTCGGTCGGAGTCTGTTGGTTTTTTGTTATTTTGGGTGTAAATGGAGGATTAATTACAAAACAGACTTTACCACATGGTGTAGAGAAGGAATTTATTTTGAATAATACTCAGGAATATATTTTATCATTTCCACATGTTGGGGTAAGTTGTTATAATTAAAATTTACTTTATATTAATATTATATAGAAAGCGATTTCTCAATATTTATCATGTATGCATAATTAATATATACAGATGGTTGAGTGAAATATTTCATTTTATCACTAAATATAGAATTTATTTTAGGGTAATTTGCCCTACAGAATTGAGGTACAGAGTGCTCAATCTAGCATTGATTACCCAATTATGGTTGTAGTACGACAGGAAAGAAGAGTAGTATCATGGCAAATACCAATCCTAGTTCAATCAGAACTCGGATTATTAGAATATCGAAAAACCGCAAGAACACTTTGTTATGATACAGAAAAGACAATACAATCATTTCGTCTACGTAAGAATTTTATCAATTATAATTACACAATTTTTTCATTAATGTTTTGATTTTAGAATCACGTTTTGGTATTTTAATGGTGAAAAAGAATTTCACAGTTTCTTTATCGACTTCTTCACCAATAAATGTTGCTGTTACAATTATTTCCAGAGTAGTAGATGATTATTTTATAAAAAGTAGTCAACAGTATACTGTAGAATTTACTCCAAGTGAACCAGTATTTTATTCGTATAATTTCCCAACTGAATTGGTCAATGGTGAAGATATTAAAACTGTTTTAATTCACGTTACATCTACAGATGATGTTTGTTTTACAGTATCAGTACAACCTAAAGTGGTAGGTAGAATTTATGTGAAGAACACAATCATAAGTTTTATGTTTTGGTCAGATATTGATAATTTTGTGTTTTTTATATAGTGTCCAGTGAAAGATTTAAACGATGATATTACTTATCAAGGAAAATTTCAGACTATTAACACAAAAGGAGGATTGACAGTTGCGGTAAGAATATTACTTTATATTAATTACTGATTAGGATTTAAACTGTATGAATGGGCGTAATCATGATTTACACTGTTTGGTCGCCTATAATGTTTTAAAATATTTGTTATAAACATGCAACTATTGCAAATAACTATTAAAGGCTCAAAACTTTTTCCGAAGAAACAAATATTGGAACAATATTAAAATAGAAACTGCCAAACTAAACAGTATGATTAACTCAATGTTGAAGTGCTTACATTAAACTTAAATATTAGTTTTAAATGTTATATGAAACTTTTATTTTATGTTTTAATAACATTCTAGTACATAATTTACAATTTGCTAATAAAATTAAGATGTATGACAGAACATCCGGGTGCTTGTCGGGGTTTAGGGATATGGATAAGACCATCGTGTGGCTTGAGAATTATTATGACATAGTACGCTTTAACGTCTTTAAGAAAAATTAAATAAAATGAAATAAATGAAAAAAGAGAAGGAATGTGTTTCTGCTCATCCGGGATGATTCCCGAAATCATCCGACTAGATTACGTAAGGTTTCAAATGAGTTGAGTTAAATGTTCCTCGTTCCATACCGGACTCTGGAGTTAAGAGAACTTATGTCTTAGTAGCAATACATTTACCTATAAGGCGCCTCAAAGAGGTAGACATTTTTGTATCTCTTGAGAAAGAGAAGAAGAAATGAAATTGGCATTTAACCAAACCAATTCTTCCTTAAAAAATCGGTTTGACTCGCAAAACACGTTTACGTGAACGTTTTTTCAGAGATTCTTTTGGAAATATTAAACCAATCTTGGGATTATAAGTTGCTTGCTCAGGAGAAAACGTGTAATCTCGAAAAGGCAAAGGAGGGATACGACTGAAATGAATTGAGGTAAAACTGGTCGCTTTATAAGTCACACTATTAATAAAGTGTGTAAATTTATTATTTTCTCTCGCCCAACCAGCTCCAACATCACACTCTCATCCGAGTTTTCTTGGTAATGTCGAATCGATGATGGAGCAAGTTTTATTGAATTTGCCAGTACAAATTCTTTTTAGCTGTTGGAAGTAAACTGCATTTTTTGGTCGCAAAGTTATCTTTTTGATTTTGTATAACGTTTTTCCATACGATTGACTATAATAGTAGCCGTCGCTTGTTTAATGGGATAAAACGAGACAAATTTATTGAAAACATCCAGCGCAACAAGTATATACGTCACTCCGCCAATAGATCGGTGAATTCGCTCAAAGAAATTTACCGACATTAAATTTTTAGACCCGTTGGTATAATAGACTAAGAAACAGACTTGAGAAGGAGCAAGTGCTTAGATTTTTGGCATACATCACACGCTTTAATTACTCTCCTGATAGACCTAAACATGTTAGACCACTGCAAATATCTACGTACAGAGCATCAGAACTTATAGACGCTAAAGTGTTAAAAAAATATAAAATTTAGTCCACACAAAGCGTGAAAATGCTAACGTCCGTCTTTAATTCAAATGATAAAACTCGGAAATGGTACACTCGTGTGCCAACGCGAAACCCTTAAAATTACAATGATTTTTTTTATTGGAACCTCCTTGCCTTTTTGGTTAGGTTAGGATAGTTGACTTTATGTAGGTTTAGTTTCAGATCCTCGATGATTTATGGCAGTTGGGTCTCCGATTGATCAAACTGTTCAATAAGCTTTGAAAATGTACGCGATTTAATTAGAAAGTTGTCAACGTACGCATGAACAGTCTTTAAAAATTTTACTATTATGTAGGTTTAGTTACTAAATCCTTGATGGTACGTGGCAGTTTGGTCTCCAATTGATTCTTACGTTTCCATCTTGTTTGATCGTGGTTAGTACGGGACTTGCAAAAGCGTTATCCGTTTGTTCAATGATTCCCCAAGTTTTCATATAATTGATTTTGGCTTGAACAACCGTTTGATACGCAAACCGAATATTGTTTTACTGCAAACGGTGTTGTGTTCATTACGTTAATTTAATGGTTTTAAGACGCTGTGAGCCCAGGTCAATTTGAAAACACCAGGTATGTCAATTTTTTTTTAACTCGTTTAGATAATTGCTCTAACGTAAAGAGTACATGTAGTCGGTGGAGTAAACTTATAAAAAACACCAATTTCAGTAATCGGGAAAGTATTTTTGCCATCGGAAGTATGATAATGCCTCCGTGCTTCTAAAATATACTCAGTGAAAACGACAACATCAGTTAGTAAGTGAAACGATTTTGTTTTAAAAGCTTCTTTTACGCAAATTCTTGTGACTGAAAGAATTGGTAGATTGGGTAGGTTCGGTTTAAGTGGCAGCTAACGCTCACATAGGCCTCACATGGGCCTGTTGTGTTACCACAGTACTTAAAAGTACAACCCTCTTCAGGGGATTTTGTCAAACCATTTCGAGCCGTGAATGAACCTCATGAGAGTCTGCGCATCTAGTGATGCAAGCTCAGAGAGGTTATCAAAGAAAGGTGCATTGGCATAAGTAATGCTGAACACTCTCCTCTTCCTCCTCGTCTAGGCAGCCTCTGCAGTAGTCCCGCTTTGCTATACCCAGTCTCTCAATGGGACAGTGTCCCGTGATTACTCCCACTGCCAGTCTGATATCGTTTCTTTTTAGAGAGACGAAGTTGGTGCTTTTTTTCCTGTTTCGGTGAGGCCATACTTGCCTGGTTACCTTGCAGGTGTCTTCATCCCTTTACCTTTGCTTAGCTAGGTTTGAGGTTATTTTGGCTATGGTCTTCTTGCACGAGGCAAATGGAATACCAATATCCTGTACTTCGGTTGAGTGCAGGCTTGTGCCATTCTTTGCAAGCTCATCCGCTTCTGTGTTACCTGGGACCCCGCTGTGGCTTAGTACCCACATGAGTCTCAAGTTTGTGTGTGCTGCCAGCTCGTTCAGCTTTCTCCGACAGTCAGAGACCACTGTTGAGTTGGTGTACACGCTAGTAATTGCCCTGAGAGCAGCTTGGCTATTGGTGTAAATGTGGATATGTTCACCAGGGTTTCCATTTACTATCAGCCACTCTGCTGCCTCTTTTATGGCGGTTACCTCCACCTGTAGAACGCTGCAGTAGTCTGGCAGGCGTAGGCTGATTCTGAGGTTGAGGTCGTTGGAGAAAACACCGCAGCCCATTTTGTCTTCCCTCTGTAAGCTGTCTGTATAGACCTGCGTGTATCCTGCTGGTATCCCTTTCTTCTCCATCCACTCCTCTTTAGAGGGTATGTGGTATGAGAATTTGTTGCCAAAAGCAGGTGTTGCTAGACCCCTTTACATTTATTGATTATTCCGGCGTGAACACGATAATCCAATGTCAACATTTGCATTTAGTCTGAGTGCTGTGGTAATGGCAAGTTGCTTGCCCATTAGATCGACTGGGGTTATGTCCAGGATTGTCTCCAAGGCTTTCGTAGGCCCAGTATAGCCAGAAGGTAATCTTGAGGTTGAGGCCCCAGGATTTTCCTACCACTCTCTTGCAAGAGTACAGCTCCACCGCTTTCCGTACTCTTACGTCTATGTTGAGCTTCCATGATAACTTTTTGTCTAGTATGAGACCTAAGTATTTGGCGCTCTCCTTGATCGTCAGTTCAGTGTCTTTTAGCATTGGGAGCTTTAATTCTGGGATGTTGTGTTTCCTTGTGAAAACGACTAGCTCGTTTTTCGCCAGGTTGACATCTACTCCACATCTTTTGCACCATTGCGCTAGTTATGATAGGGCCCCTTCAACAATTTGCGACATTATATGGTGTTTCCCTGAGGCCGCTATTGCTACGTCATCCGCATAGGCGACGACCTTGCAGCCAGATTTCCTAAGTTGGAGGAGCAGCTTATTTAGCGTGATGTTCCAAAGCAATGGCGAGAGGACGCTCTCTTGTGGGGTTCCTCTACTCACCATCTTTTTTATGTGGGATTCTCTCATTGTGGCTCTGATGTTCCTTTCACGGAGCATTTTTCCGATCAGGTGACATAGAGTGTTGTCTATTGTTAGTCCAGTTAAAGCTGATTTTATGGCTTGAGGCTTCACGTTGTTAAATGCCCTTTCTATATCGAGGAAGACAACTATCGTGAACTCCTTATGCCTCATCGAGCTCTCAATCTGGTTTACCAAACTGTGGAGTGCCTTTTCCACGGTTTTCATCTTTGTGTATGCGTGCTGAGACTTTGGCAGCATTTTAGGGTGTAGTTTCTCCTTTATGTGTAAGTCAATCAGTCTTTCAAGCGTATTTAGCAGGAACGATGATAAGCTGATTGGTCTCAGGTCTTTGGGGGAGGTGTGTGAGGTCTTTCCTCCTTTTGGGATGAAGACCGCCTTGACCTCTCTCCAAATTTTTGGGATGTATGAGAGGTTTATACATGCCTTAAACATAGTCTCCAACCAAGGTATAACTATATCAATGGCTTCTTGCAGCTCAACTGGATTGATCCTGTCAGGTCCAGGTGACTTAAAGCGTTTGAAGCTTTTGATGCTCCAGATTAACTTGTCTCCACCTACAATTCTGTCAGCCAGATTCCGAGGTGGAGCAGTTATTGTGGAGTAGACTACACTTATTCCATTGCCTGGAAAGTGTGTATCCATGAGTAGCTTCAACGTTTCTGTACATGAGGTTGTCCAGTTTCCATCTTGCTTCTGTATGAAGTTTTGGACTGCCGGATCCTTAGATAATATTTTTCGCAGTCGGCTGGCTTCTGAGGTTTCCTTTATTTGTTTGCAAAACCGAGCAAAGGATGACCTTTTGGCCTTCCTGACCTCCGTTTTGAAATTTTGCAGGCTGTTTTTATAGGCAGTCCACTCATTGGTGTTTTTTGCCTTGTTGAACAGCCTCCTGCAATCCTTTCTTAGGTTGCTTATTAACGGTGTCTACCACCGTGCATGATGTGCGTATGGCCTTGTTACAGGCAGATGTAACCGTTCCGATAGAAGACCCGATAGGGTAGTTTTATACTTACCCCAGTCAGTCATTTGTTTGTCTACAAACCTAGGCTTTGTTTGTATCTGTATGTCTACCTTAAATTCTACATACCTATGATCAGAAAAGGAGTGTTCTTTTGCCACTTTCATATTGCTTACTAGGTTAGGCGTTTTAGTGGAAATCAGTGTAATGTCAAGTACCTCCACTCTCACGGCTGTAGTGAAGGTGGGAGTGTTACCTATATTACATATTTCTAGGTCGGAGGTTAGTATAAATTCTAACACTCATTTCTGTTATTTGTGTCCAAGCTGCCCCATATGGTGTGCTGGGCATTGGCATCGGCTCCAATCATCCATAACCTACGGTTAAAAAGTCCTATTGATACAGTGATAGTGTCGCAATTGCTGTGGTTAGGCATCATAAAAGCGTTGGTACTTTTATCTGCCGGGATACACGAGCGTGGCTTACCTGCGTTTTTTGCGTACAGTAACCTGTACTTATTAGAGCCCAGCCCATTTTGGTTTTTACGACCCAGAGTTGTTGGATTAGGGCGATGTCGACTCCTCCCTTTGTCAGTTGGAGGAGCAAAACAGCCGAGGCTGCTTTGAAGTGGTGAAGGTTACATTGTAGAACCCCCACCATTGCTGAAAGGTATTTCTGGTACCTTGACGAACGTTTGGTCGTTGTTGTCTTCGGTAATTTTCCTCTGCTTTGCTTATCTCACCTAGTTTAAGTGGTCCGAGCATGTTGCTGACCCCCATGTCTGACATCTCACTGTCTGAATGTGACCGAGGCTCCCCTTCCCTCGAGGGGATTGGGGTTCTCTGGTAACTCTTGTAGACATTCAGGGTAGTGGAGCCAAAGCCGTAGCTGATCACTTCTTTACTTTCAACCAGTGGTGCTAAAGATTCTTTGTTGAGGGCGCGAGGCAACGGGTATGAGAAGGCAAGTGATTGTCTTCTCATACCCGTTGCCTACTTGGATTTTATTTTTGATTACAAGTTTGTAAACAAACCTCTTGAAACATGGCATGGGTACTGATTTTAAATAGTTATACACATTTATAAAGATTTAGTCAGGTGGAAAAAATAATAGGTTTGCAAATGAAACTAACTCAGCTACGCAAGCAATGCTGTGATTGCCATATTTTGGCACCAATTTAAAGGAATTTGCAACCAGTAAGGACGGTAAACATGAAAAAAAAAATCTATCTAAGGACTTAATATACCTACCACTGGAAATGTAGATTTGCTATAAGGCTGACCACCATACAATGCCCAATAATTATTTTACAAAAATTGATACTTAGCCAGAGAATTTAAACCAAGGACATAAATAATTTTGCTGATTCTAAACATCAAGCTGCACAGCACCTGATTGTCAAGAAAAATAGTCATGTACCCTAAAATTGAAAGTGGAATAGGCGATCAAAAAAAAGCTCAGGTACTAGGTAAAGTACTTGATGAGCGGCATTGTGGTGTTGTTGTTGGAGGATGTTGCCAATCGTACGCTTATTGTGGGATCAGAACAGCTTGAATTGGAAACTAGTATGTCAAAACTGCGCAATATATTATAAGCTATATTATAAAACTAAAGTCACGATAGTTGATAGAAAAATGAACAGCTCCTCACATATCACTCAAGTAGCTGGTTTTAAAATAGTAGACAAATAAATTTAAGATAGATAAATTTATTTGTTTTCTTATCAAAAACATGAGTAAAACTTAGATTGAGACCGGTTCTCTAAAAAAATAAACTACAGCATACTGCAATATTTCGGTCTCGTATCAAGAAGATCAGATGCTTTGAAAAAATGAATGGTCCAGAAAATGGTCAACGGACAAAGGCCACGCTGAAGATCACTGATCTGTTGGGTAGACAAAGTGACAAAAATGGTCATTTTCTACATGAAACTACAGGAATGACCCAGGACGGACAGGCATGGAAAGCAATAGTACAAATATCTTTAGTCTAACAAACTCTCACAAAGGGTATATGGACCAAGGAGAGAAAAAGCAAATGTGTAAGACATAAGCTTAGGTCAAAATAACAAAAAAATCATTTGTATCACTCCATTTTGTTACTGCGTTCAATTGTGAACAATTATAGTTGCATGCTAATGTTTTAAATATTTTTAAATTGGTTGGGTATAATAATCTAGGCGATTTGATATTTTCAACAATATCATTAATAAACAATAAGAATAAAAATGGCCCAAGAGTGGATCTCTGGGGCACATCTCTAGTTGAAACTTAAGGAGTGGAGCAATATCTCAGATATTCAACAAAGTGTTTCTAGTTATAAAAGTATGAGGCTATTAAAGAGATAATGTTGTTACTTCATCCAAAGCTATGCATGATTTAGTTAATATGTTGTGTCGTACTTGATCAACATTTTTAGAAAAGTTGGTATAGATTACACTAACTTGGCACACAATCAGTAAAGCTACATAGGTTGTAGTCGATTTACTACTAACAAATCCATGATTAAAAATAACATTGTAGAGCACAGATTCAAACATTTTTGCAAAATTGTTCATTAATAAGATTAGTCTATAATTGCTTATCTCTGTGGCATTTCCATTTTTAAACACAAACACAAAAACTAGTCTATATAGAGGTATATCTTCTCGTAGAATTTGCAGTGTGTGACTACAAAACATCGAAAGTTTTAGTGATTGGCGACTTTAACTGCAAAATTGGTGGGTTGGATAAAAGAAACATCAGAAGCACAATAATGGCAAACTTTTTAGAACGCTAACATCTTCTTTCAAAAAAATTGTAGATAAGAAATCTTGTAACCATATTGAATATATTCTGGCAAAGAACGTCAACATCTGATTAAACACTGAAATTGACCACAGTCTGTATATGCATTAATTAAAATATAAAGAAAAGCAAACGAATTGAAACAAAGAAAAATTACAATAAAACTCAAATAAACTTAAAAAAACTTGGAAAATAAATTTAAAGAACAGGGATTGGTTACTGATGACATAAATGAAATAAACAAAAAGATCACACTACAACAAGTAGCCAAAGATCAAGAGTAAAGTACACTGAGGCAAACAACAAATTGTTATAAAAAGTAATAATCAGAAACTACAAAGTTTAAATTTCACAGAGAGTACTAGAACAACACAAAGGGGCAAATATGTTCAGAATATTAACAAAAATAAAGAAAAAAAATATTCAAATTAAAAATTAAAGAATGACAAATTGAAGGTATGCATAAGATTACAAGAACAGCACAAACATTTTATGCATACCTATATGAGAAAGTTAATTTTTAAGACATACCTGAGATAACAAAGAACAAAATTAAAGCAGCATACAAAATACGAAAAAGTAGTTGTTGAAGACGAAAGATTAGCGGAGATATTAAAAATATTTTTTAACAAATATCTGAAAATAAATATTTACCATAGACTGTTTATTGTGATAATCTTTACAAAAATTGTAAACTGATTAGCCCCAATTATACAATTTATTCTTAAAAATAAGAACCAACCACGCTAAAACTGGACTGTTATTAGCTAAAAAGACAGGCTGGGTTTGCAAAAGGATTTAGTACTGTGGACAATTTGCACAATGAGACTACTAATAGAAAAATCTGTAGAATACATTATACCCTTATTGCTAACATTTGTTGATTTCAGGATGGCCGTTGTAGTCAGCAAGCCCTAAAATACGCTTTGAATTGACCACAGATTTGAAAACCTAAATTAAGTTCAAATTAACAAAAAAGTGCGACAAAAAGATTATATTCATTTAAGCTCTTTACTTTAGTTTTTGAAGAGGCACTAATAAATCGACATTTAAAATAGAGTATTAACGTCAATATAGAAACTCAACTATTTAATGTTTGCTGACGACATAGTATTGGTAGTTGAAAACAGAGAAAACCTTTTTTACACTTAACTACAAGGCTACGAGGGGTTTAGGTAGAAACCAACTTTGAAAAAACAAAGTACATGACATTAAACAAGTACGACAAAACAAAATCGAGAAAGTAACTGCATACAAATACCTAGGACAAACATTAATTATAGGAAAAGCCATTAAGAACTAGAAATAAATAAGAGAACTTGACATACCTGAGTGGCATAATGACAAAAATTAAAAAATATTAGCTATAAATATTTTACTTTTATCTTAAAACTAAAATATACAATCAGTGTATTCTGCTAGAACTACTTACGGGTCAGAAACTTGGACCTTTAGAAAAGCAATACTTAACGAGTTGTAAATTAACTATAAAGTTATTAAAAGGAGAATACTTGGCATATTATTGAAAGATCGGAAAACAAATGAATAAATGAGGGAAAAAACAAAGGTACAAAATGCAGTAAAATCATTGCCACTCAGAAATTGGTACCAGGCGGCACAACACAGCAAAATCTCAAAGAGGATGTTGCAATAATAATATAAGTACTCTCACCTAAACAAACAAATGGTTACATTGGGCATTATAAACCACTCAATACGTTGAAGATGTAAAATGATGAAACAATCGAAGACCTACTATGTAACTGCCTAGCACTTTTTATATTAGAGAATTGCCGAGTTGACAATAGCATGAAGAATCTTTTTTTTTTCTATGCGACGGTCTAGCATAAATTGATTGTGTATTGAAAAAAAAACACTTGAAAAGGTACAAAGGATTCAAATAAGGTTTAAGAAAACCAAGCACCTTACCAATTAAATCTAGAAAATTTAGATATTATTATTATTACATAAAAAGTTGGTTTATCAAACTAATGCTAATGTAATGTATATTACTAAGCACTGAAAGTAGAATCAGGAATAACAATAATAAAAATTGATTAGTTCCAAAAACTTATTATTATTATTATATATCAAGGAAATGTAGCATCAGATATAGAAGGAGTGGTCTGAAGCAGCAGGTAAATTTATTGCTTATTGTTAAATTTATCTGTGGGCTAGGTTGTAGATTACAAATTATCGTATACATTATACAAAGATATTGTTAAAGATTACATTACACAACACAAAAATGTACACCAGCGTTTGCTGTGCTTTAAAATGTCGTCGATAACAGAGCTGGTGTTCTTACATACACAACAACGTAAAGTGGCACTAGTATTAGCCAGAAACACTGAGTTTACTCAAAAGCGATATATGCTGGAAAGCAGGAAATTAAAATATACTTTTTTTGACTTGAATTTCTCAAAATCACATTCATTTACTTTTATTGATAAATTTGTATATCTTATCATTGAATTCTCTAACCATATAATTTTGCTTATTATCTCTATCTGTAAATTGTCAGAATTTTCTACTACTATAAATAAATAAATAATTCATTCAACCACTGAAACCACCATTTCCTATCTGCGTTAATCACCGTGCTCTTGAACATTTATTGACCTTGATATGCAGAAAAGCAATTTGTAAGGAAACCAAATCCAATTTGTTTAAGTTTAAATTTTGAAAGTTGGTTTATAATTTGGATTATACTTTTCAATTTTTGCGTTTTTCAACTTACTTTAACATATATTTAATTTGACATTAATTTATTTAGCAGTATTAACTAAAGTATGGTTTTAATTTTAGGATTATTACTTTAAAAACGTTCACACTTACTTACAAACTTGTTTATAATCTTTTCAAAACCTATCTATGTTAATATGCACACTCCAAATTTTAGATTAGTTTTTTTTTTTTTATGTGTTTCTTATGATACCCAGTAATCTGATTGCATGATCATTTTTACGGTAGCTGTTATTGCTTTTATTTTGTACAAAGAGTGATAATAGCAGCAACTGCTTGATAAACAAATTAAATACATAATCCACTCAATCTATCAATAAGTGACATATTTAATAAAATCTCAATAGTGATTATATCGAATCATTTTTCTTTTGCATTTTTTATTTATTACTCTCAAACTGTTTTGTCACTGTTAATTTTTAACGCGTATACGTATGCGTAGTTTTATAGAAAGTCAACCAGTCTCAAAAGCAGTTTCTTTGCGAGTTTAATGTTGGAATACACGGACGATTTTCAACACAACAAACTATATTGAAGTGGGTGCAAGACTTAAAATTAAGAGAACGATGGCTCAAAATTTACTCAAGGCTTACGTACAGTAAGAACACCAGAAAACATCCAACGTGTCAGACAAGTTATAAAAAGAATATCGAGACAATCGGTAACAAGGCATTCAATTGCAATTTTCCGAAAGAAGCTTACTATTATTCAGAATGCAATTTTTTTTATTTGCACTCCCGATATAATTATAAATAATGATAATCATTTTTTTATTTCTACCCGTTTTGATTCGAGAGACCAGAATTGAATTTTCTAATCTCTGACATCTTTTTGATAAGTGGAATAACATTTTATTACTAGTAACTTAATGTCTAGCAGTGTCGTAGTATGTTAAGCAAATCTTTACGCAGCAAATAAAAAACATAAGTGTACACATGGCACCGAATAGTTGCAATAGTTATTGGTTGCTTGAAAGTTTTACTAGTGAACCTCAACAACGGCTAAACTATAACAACAAAATTTTAAAACAATTTTAACCGCATACTTTTTTTTAATTAAAAAGAATATTAAAAGTAACCCGCTTTTGAGCAGTGTGATACCACTTCTACTATAGTATCTTATTATGGACGGTCTACTGTACTGAATAAGATGGGCATCTTTGCATTAGGCTTTGCTGATGTTATTACCAGTTTAAGAGAAAGTTTAAAGTAATCTATCTAAGTTGATGCAGAATGCACTTAACACCGTAGAAAAGTAGTACAAGAAGAAGGACAATCAGTAAACCTGAGGAAAATAGCAATAGTCTTTTTTACAACACAACAAAACACTGAGGACTTGATCTAAAAATGTATTTAGGACTTTCGCTTGATACTAAACTAATCATTTACACTCATTTGGATAATGTGACTACTCAATCGGTTTTGGGCTGTTTGCAACTAAATTGATGGTTGCACAAACATAGGGACTAACGCCCACTATGACCAGATGGCTATACACTGCGGTGATCAGACCCTTCATCACATCAACGCTTGTTTGGGCTGAAAATCCCTCTTTCAAGAGTACGGCAATCAAACTAGGCAAAGTACAAAGCAGATTTGCTGATTACTGGAACAATAACAACAACTCTTTTGGGATTCTATACAAGGTTGGAAAATTAATAATTTGCAGTAAACTTGCAGCAAATTGTAGAACAATTCTTAGAAAATAAAACACACAAAGTTATTCCTAACAGGACCACCACACATCCAAACTATGGTAATGCAGATGAACAAAAGAAAACTGCAAATGTTTACGGTACTTATAACTTGACACTATGGACTAAACAAACAAATTCATAAAATGACATTCACTCGGTTATAATACGCAACGTAGTGCTTTTTTGGCAAGCAGAAGCTAACCAAAAATACAAACTCAAGACTTTCTTGGCAAAAGTTACTAGACTTCAAAGAAACCGAAACAGTCAAAACAAGAGACCGTATTGCTGAAACTCTAGACGTATCACATTGTATGTTCATCAAATTAATCTAAGCTTTACAATTTAAGAAACAAAAATTATAATATAATATAATATATTTAATTACGGATCAACCTTTACATTAATTTACAACAATTAATTCTAAAATATAACAGATTTTGCACATATTTTAAAACAATTACAGTTAACATTAAAAAAATACAAGTTATCACAATATTTATTAAAACTAATTACACATTGGTTTAAGGGATTATTATAACCATAACAGGTTGAATGGTGTTTAGTCTTCAACACTGTTTGCAGTCTTGTATTATATTTAGGACATACTAAAAAAAACATTGATAAAATTTGAGGACATTTTAAATTACCATTTACAACTTTGTAAGAAAATGTAGTGTAAAAGTATTCTCTTCTTTTTAAAAGTGGATGTAATCCAAAGTGAGACAACAACAAATCATAATATTGGTTTGAAAATACAATACCACATTTATAACAAAGATATTTAATAAATCTTTTTTGGACCGTTTCTAGACGCATAATAGCGTTTTGAAAATGCGGTGACCAAATAATACAACAATAGTCCAGTATTGATCTCACATAACTATTATATATAACATTTATTGGTTTGATGTTTCTAAAGTCTTTAGTTATTCTTTTAACAAATCCAAGTATTTTGAGAGATTTCTGAATAATAATATCTATGTGCAATATAAAATTTAATTTGCAATCAAAATTTACACCTAAATCCTTAATACTTTTTACAGATTCTAAAATAGTAGTACCAATTCTATACTCAAACTGAAAATTGTCATGTTTATGCGAAAAACGGATACTTTTACATTTATTAATATTAAGTTCCATGTCGTTTTTTGAGCACCAGTTATATATTTTATGGATATCATTTTGTAAAGATACACAGTCATTTTCATTTACTATCCGTTTAAATAGTTTTAAATCATCAGCAAAAAGAAGACACTGACATTCAAGATCGACACTGATATCATTTATAAATAGATTAAAAAGAAGGGGTCCTAGGTGTGAGCCTTGAGGAACACCAGAAGTAATATTAATCAGATCTGATTTAAAGTTAGAAATGACGACTTGTTGTGTTCGGTTGTTTAAATATGATTCAATCCATTGCAAAATAGTTCCACCAATTCCCAGTGACTTTAGCTTTTTAATCAGAATTTTATGATTGACTCTATCAAAAGCTTTTGAGAAGTCAGTGTAGATAGAGTCAACCATTGTTCCTGATTCCAAGCTTTCGGATATAAAAGTAGTATATAAGAAAAGGTTAGTGGTAGTAGATTTTGTAGGACAGAAACCATGTTGTTGATCAATGATAACATTAGAAAACAGTGAGTTTAATTTTTGTGAAACTAATTTGTCAAGCAGTTTAGGTAGTTGAGATTGTTTACTGATTGGACGATAATTAGCTATACTAGCTTTGCTACCATTTTTATGCACAGGTACAACGTAGTTTAATTTCCAGTGTTCCGGAAAGTAACCTTTGGATAGAGATTTATTAAACAAAATAGAAATTGGTTTAGCAAGCATCTCCGAACAGTTTTTTAAAAATATAGGTGGTAGACCATCTGGACCGGCACCTTGGTTTAAATCAAGTTGCATCATTGAGTCAACAACTTCAATTTCACTGAAAGAAAGAACATTTACATCGACATGTGAGGTTGCATAAATATTATTATCAAAATTATTGTTTAAGGACAAAGGTTTATAAGTTGAAGCAAAGTGAACAGCAAACATGTTAACAATTTCTTCTTTATCCATTGATTGTTTATTATCTAAAATCATAGTGTTGGGAATTTCACTAGAATTTTTAGCAAAGTTTTTTGTATAGTTCCAAAAATATTTGGGATTATTAATAATACTGTTTTCTACTTTATTAATATAATCAAGATATGCCTCATCAATAAGACTTTTACATCGTTGACGTAATTGTGAGAAAATTTGATAATGATTATTTTCATTAGTAGATTTAAAAAGTTTATGAGCTAGCTTCTTATCTTTTATTAATTGTATAATGTCAGGAGTAAACCATATAGGGTAAGAATACTTTACTTTACGAGTAAATGGGACAAATATTTCAACAGTAGAATCAAGTACCGTATAAACATAAGTAGTGGCGTCACTAGTTGACATGGAATTTAATATGTCCCAGTTAAAAGATGCCAAATAATTATTTATTAAATTATAAGGTGCTTTTTTGAAATTTGGTTTCACCGATTGAATATAATTATTGTTGCAAGCAGTAACATCAATACTTGCAAGAAGCGGTGGATGGTGACCATCAATGCGCAACAGCGGAGCCTCTTTAATAACACTGATTGATTGGTTTGAAAATACTAAATCCAGGATTTTATTATTTTTATTGACTACACCATTGTACTGACTAAGACCATTAAAAATAAAATTATCACAAATACTAGAGGGATTGTTCTTGCGAACGTTGAAAGGTAGTAAACCAGGCATATCATCTACTAATTCCCAACAAATATCAGGCATATTATAATCACCGATCAGCACACATGTAGCATTAGGATAATCATTAACAAATGAGGATACTCGAGTTGAATGATCTTCATATCTATACACTTCCGTGTTATACGGAATATAAATAGCACATAATAAAAACAAACTACTACCTAACTTCAAACTAACCCAAAGTTCTTCATTTATACCAGAATTAAAGAGTTCCTGTGAAGAAAATGATGATTTTATAGCAATCAATACTCCACCTCCACCACACTTAACGTTATTTAACGAACTTCTATTGCACCTATAGATAGTATATCTTTCATCTATAAATTTGTTATTATATACATCATCAGAAAGCCAGGTTTCAGTTAACACAATGATATCATAATTATTGTTGAGTATCGATATGTATAACTCATTAAGTTTAGTATTTGTTCCACGCACATTCTGATAGTAAATAGTCAATATTTCACGAACGTTAACTGTTAATGCTGTTGGTCGTCTTGAATGATTTGATCAAAACAAAACTCAGGTTCTACAAATAAATTGGTACTGGATTCAAAACAAAGTTTTAACTGTCCCAAGCAAACTTTGTTGCAAAAAATTGACTGTTTCGATAAAAAATTAAATTTTATATTTTTGTTAGGCATAAATATCGTGTAATTGGACCAAAAACGGACAACCAAAAAATTACTTTGCACAACGGTGCGTAAATGACAAATACCGCAACTTGATAAGACTCATTAGCTGATCGTAAAGACACAAATTACTAGACGCTTTTAACACCCTCCGCAGTTGAGGTTAAAAAACTCCAAAGCTCACATCAGTCTCAATCTTAGTTTGTTTTTTTTTTTTAACTAGTTTTGCAAACTGTCGGCGGTCAGACACGTTATTGCATTACAATATTGACCTCGGATTTACATTTTTGGTCTTTTTTAGTATTGATGGTGCTTAGTAAGGGATTACTAAACAAATATTATTTTTTATTGTTTTTTATAGGTTTTGTGAGATTTTGATATTGCATTTGGAGCACCATGCATCTGACATAATATTATTAAGAACGAAACTTCATCCGTGCTAAATTTAAGAATTTTTAAACGACTTTGCCAAACCAGCATTATTTACTGCTTACCTGTAGGTTGGGTACTGGAAAGTTTGTATAAAGCGAGCAGGTAGCGTCTTACAGCATTTGCAACTCTAGATGAAACCATTTACAAAACCATGTATTGGGACAGTTTGAGTACAAAATTAAATAATAATAATAATAATAATAATATGTATTACGTAAAAAATGTTTACAAAATATCGTCAGTAATAACTATTCAGTTTACAATGTATCATTAATAAATTTTTCAAACATGTAATAGGCTTTAGTTAATAATAAATATTTTAAATTTCTTTTAAATAAATGTGGTTCTGTAATTAATTTTAATTTATTTGGTAGGTTGTTATATACTTTACATCCACTATACATTACAGAAGAACTAGATGCGCTAGAACTTCTTATTTCTCGTTTGATAATTGTGCAAATCGTTGTTTCTCGTAAATAAATACAGATTTTTAAAAACAAACATTGATATTTTATATATATAAGTAGATGTTAATGTTAGTATATTAGAACTTATAAAAAAATCTTTACACGAGTCTCTAAAATTGAGTCTCTAAAATTTAAACCACATAGTATTCTTATTGCTCGTTTTTGTATAAGAAATATTCGGTTGATATTGTATTTTGAAGTATTTCTCCAGTGTATAATAGCGTATCTCATTATGCTATAGAAGTTTCCAAAATATATTGTTCTCAAAGTTTTTAAGTTCCACTGCTTTGATAATATTTTTATAGCATATAGCGTTGTTTTGCTAAGTTTATCGGCTAGTTCATGAATATGGGCTCCCCAATCTAAATTGTTTTTAATAATCAGACCTAAAAGTTTAATGTTTTGTGAAAGTTTTACATCATCTTCACAAAGTTGAATACAATCATTTTGAAAAGATGTGCCAAGTTTACTTCAAAAGATAACACATGCGGTTTTGTTTTTGTTTATGACTAGTTTATTGACATCAACCCATTCAGAAAACTTGCTGTATAATTGATTAGCAGTTTCAGTTGTGGTGGTATAGCTATCATTTGTTATTAAGAAGTTGTTATCATCAGCGTATGATATTAGTTTTAAGTTTGTTTCGCAAATAATATTTGAAAGTTTGTTGCCGTATATAATGTATAAAGTCGGACCCAATATAGATCCTTGCGGTACCACAACATTAACTAAAATTTGTTTGATTTTAATCCATTGATATTAACAAATTGGTGTCTATTTGATAGGTATGATTTAATAAGATTTAAGGCTATACTACGTACACCGTATCAAGATAATTTTTCAATCAGTATGGTGTGGTTTACACAATCAAATACTTTACTTAGGTCTTCGAATACTCCCATAGCTGTAAGTTTTTTATTTAGTGCACTCAAAATATAGTTGATTGTAGCGTTAAGAGCGGTATCTGTAGACTTTGATTGACTAAAGCCATGTTGGTGTAAACCTAATATGTCATGCTTTGTGAAAAAGGATACTAAGCGATAATTTATTGCTTGTTTGTAAAATTTAGAAAAAACTGGCAGAAGTCTATTGGTCTCTAATTTTCTTTATTATTTTTATCACCTTTTTAAATAAAGGTTTAATTAGCACAATTTTTAACCATACTCCAATGCTTGGTTTATAATATAAGTGAGTGGTTCCACAATTTGACCAATACACTGCTTTATAATATGTGCAGACATGCCATCCAAATCTGAACTGTTGCTGTTAGACATTTTCTATGCAATGTTAATTATTTTGTTGTTGTCAACTGGAGAGAGGTATATAGAATTATTATTTAAATCAACATAGTTTTGAATATAGTCGTAGTTTATACTTGGGTGCAAATTTTCTGTTAATTTTATTGGAATTTCTGAAAATTATTTGTTAAAAATGTCAGCAGTTTGTTGTTCAATTAGTATTTCATTATCTTCTGTTATGTTAATTAGTTCATTTCTGTTTTTGGTTGAATTTGTTTGTTTCTTTATAATATGCCACATAATTTTTTTTATGATTCCTTTATTTAAGTTTATTGTGATAAGATTTTTTTGATTGTAATAATTTGTTTTTGTAAAGTTTATTTAGTTCTATAAATATTGGTTTAAATATAATATACTTTGAAGATAAGTTTTGAATGGCTACTGTTTGGTTTTTAAGCTCTGTTATTTCTTTTGTATTCCATTGTACGTAATTATGTTGTTTTTTACTGTTTTTTATTAGAGGGAAACAAGCATTAAAATGAAATAAAAGCTTGTGTGTAAAATAATTATATGACTCTTCTGGACACCGTAAGCTATAAAGTTCTTGCCAATTTATAAACTTATTTTTAAATGCTTCTATACTAGAAATGTTTCGAAAGAATGTTAAAGGCGCATTGTTAATTGTATACTGTTATTTGAATTGCTTTATGATCTGACATGCACGAGTCAATTGTAGATGCACCAACATAATTTGAAAAATTGCAGATAAAATTATCAATATATGTTTCATTATTGTTGTAGTGAATGCGTGTTACTGTTTTAATGGTTATATTAAAATTATAAGCTATAAGAAGATCTTGTAGACTGTTACATTCATTGGAGTTGGTTAAGAAATCAACATTGAAATCGCCGCCGATAACAACTTGCTGGTTCTTTGTTATAGTTTTTTTCTAATACGCTATTCATAATATTTAGGAAAACTTGAAAGTCTCCTTCTGGAGGTCTATAGATTACAATAAACAAATCATTTTTAAATTGACTGGCGCATAATTTGCATATGCTTGAAAATATATCTATGTCTGTACGCGTCTATACTTCTAATTTGATGTTATCTTTGGCATACATAGCTACATCACTGTGAATTTGATTTGTACGGCAAAACATATTTACTAAAGTAAAGTTAGAAATTTTTAGCATTTGCAAATTATCATGAGTTGTTTTTGCTGGCTTTTCGATGTGCTGCAGTGGCTGCATATAAAAACCAAGTTGCTAAACTTGTTATTTATTAATCTGACTTCTTGATCTTTTAACTGGGCACAGGTAGGATGCATTTCTCCGTTACAAAACCCAAAACACTTCACTATTTCACTCTCAATAAAAATTACTTTGCACTTAGAGCAAATTTGTTTGCGTTGCTTGTCATCTTGAATGTAACTTTTTTATTAATTGAGAGTTGTGAACTTGACTTTTTTACTTTCAATACTCCAGAACCATGTGTGTCACCACTTTACTGAACTTGATATGCAATGATCTGAACTAGGACAACTAAACCTGAGTGACACCTAGAAGAATGAAACAATCTGATGAGTAGAACTAAAGTTAAATATTACACCGGGCTGCCACGTCTTTGTCTAGGCGTTAGATTGTCATGTTAACGGTGACATAACTTAGGTTAGCGTAGCACGCTAACAGTCCGTGGTTTGATCCCCGAATATGACTAAAATAATAACTTGCTTTTTATCCACGGGGTGATTCTGAAGTCACCTAATAAACCGTTGGCCTCATCAATCTCTTTCAAACAAGTCGTAAGACTTTTGGGGTGATGTAAAATAGCTGTAAAACGCGAAATAAAGAAAAAGTTACTTGTCTGATAGTTAGTCAATTAACTAACTAAGAAAATAAACAAAAAACAAAGTTTTTAAAACTGCTACTTACTTGAGTCAAGAAGATCAATATTTATTTTTTTGCAAAAAAATGTGTTTTGTGTCTTTTTTGTTGCTTTTGAATAAAAAAATTGCAGGCATTGAGTGTGTTTTAGGATGAAGCAACAGTCTAAATCTAAGCTTTTTTTAAATAATCTTACAGTGCTGCAGCTCTATGTAAAGATATATGACAAATTCATCAAGCAAGGAATCTTTTTCACGTCCTGGATAAAGGTAAAATTAGTATTAATTAAGAACAGAGGCATGACAAGAACAAGCCGACTTAAAGAAACAACTGAAATAACAGAGGAAAGCCAACGACGAAAATATGGAAAGAAGAATGGCAGTTCAAACAGACTTTTAACTTGTATACTAATAAAAACACTATGAGTAACCAGGGAACATGGATACTAAAACTATTATCTTACACATATCCTTGCAGACTATACAAAATTTGGTTCATATCTAAAGAGAATGTAACGCTAACATGACGACTGTCCTTATTGTTGTGAAACAGATAACTTTAAACATACACTGGTAAAATGCTCTTCTTTGAAAGATACCAGAATAGAGATTAAGTTGAAAAAGTGATAAACGTCGACATTGTTGAAAACAGAAAGAAAATAATGGCAACAAAATAGGAAAAGGAAAGAAGAAGACTAGGAAGCTAAAAACAGAGAGTGTGTAAGACTTGTGAAGTAATACCATAACGGTAGTTTCTTCTAGTCTAGGAGAATATAGATGTTCAAGGTTTAAGTGGGTAACCCCACACAATGTGGATAAAGCATTTACCCATTACAAAAAAGCCTAAAATGATGAGCTCTTGCACTACTTCAACCAAAATGCAGTTCAAATATGTTGAGCAAATTGTCATTGCAGTTAGTAGGTATAGTTTTCTATCATTTAATGTAAAAGACAATGAAGTTGGAGAACTAATTTAAAACTGCAAAAGACAAGCCGTCATGGATCACTTGAGATCAAACCTTTTGGTTTTGAAAGTTGGAGGTTTATTAGTTGGCGCTAAAAGCACATGACTTGTTACAGTTAATAGAATAGGTTTACATTTTTATTATTTTTTCTTGGTTGTTTTAATTTATGGTTTAGCAGATTTCTTTAGCTAGTCTTTTTGTCATCTTGGTGGGTTGATTAGCGGCTTGGTTTTTTTTCTTTATGTTTTGCTTTGAGATTTAGTTTTAACTGTTCAGATTAGTTTGAATTTGTTAACATGTTTTGTGTACGTTAAAATCTTAAATCTTCTTCAATCATAAGTTGTATTATTTTGAAAGCATTTACTTTATCTGGAGGTTGTTTTTTTGTTTGTTTTGAAATGACTAGTTCAGTAGGTTAGTATTATCTAGCGCACCCTATGACAAACATATTTTTAGGTCATATTCTAATAGAATACATTTAGCTAAACTGTTGCTTACTGCTACATTTTTTAAATCCTATAAGTTACGTTTTTTATTTAAAATCAATCAAAATTTGTTTCAAATGTCTTTAAAAATTGAGTATTTTTTGCACGTTTTTTTTTTTTTTAATCAAGTGCAGTTTTACAATGTTGTAAAGTTTAAAAACATTAATAAGCATTAAATTAATATCACCAATATACCATAATCAACTGGTAAAAATCACAACGCATGAATGAATTTGTAATCTCGATTTTGTTTTAGAAATCTCAATTTCCTGATGGTTTCATGTTGGTATTTGTATCCAAAGGTGACAACCATGATTGTAGCCAAGCGGCATCACTTCTTCCCCAACCTAGAACGTTAAAAGTTGTACCATTAAATCAAACTACAACCGTTTCATTTGAAGTTCGTCCAGGTAAAACAGCTTCCGAATACGTAGCTGCTACTATGATGGTATTATGGACCAACATTGGCATATGCATAATATTTGCAATTGCAACATATATTTTCTTTTATTGTGGACGATACAGAAATTTAGAGTATTTTGAACCAGGTAACTAAGTTTGTTTAAATTAATAACATAAAATTTAATAATTATTTTTAGAAGATCCGGAAGATAGAGCTATAACTGTAACCGCAGATGAATTAGACAGTTATTTCGAAAAAACTGAATTTAAATTAAGCGATTTTGTTAAGCGTGGAAGAGATAACAACACAAAAGCATTGAATTACTTCTGGCATATAAGCAATATTGCGATATTTTATGGAATTCCAGTTGTACAACTTATGATATCTTATCAGAGAGTAAGTAAACAACTTATTAAATGTAAAATATATAACTAATTATAATTTTTTAGACAGTCAATTATTCAGGAAATTTGGATCTTTGCTACCATAATTTCCATTGTTCGCATCCGTTTTATTTCACCGATTTTAATCATATTTATTCTAATATTGGTTACGTACTTTTTGGAATATTATTTTTAAGTATCACGTTTTTTAAAAATTTAAAAGTTAGGAATAATACAGTAAGTTACTTTTTAAAATAGTGAGATATATATTAAATTGAGTTTATTCTAGCATTGTGGAATTCCTAAATTTCATGGACTTTATTATTCTATGGGGTTGGCTTTAATTTTTGAAGGCGTTTTATCTGCTTGCTATCATATATGTCCCAATCAATCTAACTTTCAATTTGGTACGTATTGTATTTTATAAATTAACATTACGTACAAACTGAACTAAATATTTATTAATTTTACAGACACTAGTTTCATGTATGTAATGGCAGTATTAATCATGGTAAAACTATACCAAAACAGGCATCCTGATATCAATGCAAGTGCTTATGGCACATTTTCAGTATTAGGGATAGCAGTAATAATGGGTAATATTTTTATTACTTTTTCAAAAATATTTAATTAAATATATTTTTTTTAGCAATGTTTGGTATTCTTTATAACAGTGTTGCGATTATGGTTATATTTGTACTCTGCTACATTTTTCTATGTATATACCTAGCTTTCAAAATTTACTTCTTTGGCTATGTTTATAAAGGTTGGGAATTTTTAATCAAAAGTTATAAAGCAGATGTGCCAATATTAAAATTAATAAAGCCCGTACGAAAGGGTAAATAGTGGTAATACTTATCTATAATGAAATAATTTAATTAAATTTTTAGGACGTTTTATAACATTGACTATTGCAAATATTTGCAATTTTATTGTTGCAATAACAGGTATGGCTCTTTATCCAACTCATGTTGATTTTGGAACGTTTTTGTTAGGAATATTGATGATGAATGCTGTAATTCATGCTATATTTTATATGATTATGAAGGTAAGTTTTAAAGTAAGGTTATTTATTATTATAACTTATTGATTTTGTTTTAGATTGTACATGGAGAAAAGATTTGTGTTGAAGCTATTGTTTATGGTGTGATGGGATTGATAGCATGGGCTGCTGGTTCGTATTTCTTTTTGGACGCAGCAACTGTTTGGTCGGTAAGTTTCTTTTATTTTAAGGGCCTTATTGGTATTAAGAAATATACAAAATATTAAGCATGTATACCAAAGTGCTATTCCAATGCAATTCTTATTCAAGGATTTAAGTGTTTTTGCACTGGCAATTCAGCATTCTAATGGATCTAACAGTAAAACGTGTTTTGGCTGTAAAAATTGTTTTATTATTTTTTATCAAGTTTAACGTTTGAATTATAGTAAAGATTTTCTTAATCTCCTGTCAATATTTCTTTCATTTTGCTTTTTTGGCTTACTTTTAAAAATACCTTCAATAACATTCTTGTAATAATAATAATCTTTATTCTCCTTCTAATAAATACACATATTGCAATAAGAGAAATGAAATTTAAAATTATACTTATTTTTCTACTATACCAAAGCTTATAAATAACTTAAGTTAATTAACTACACAATAACTATAATGTTAAAACAGATTAAAAATAAATTAAAACAAAAAATAAGCCACAACAAATAAAATATATCAAACAAAAATCAAGCAAGTGTCACAGAGGGTTTTAGTACATCACAAAAGGCAAAACAATATTAAAATTGAATAAACATACATATATTCTATTCATTGAGATAAGTGAACAAAATATGTTGGGTAAATCAAGATTTAGCTTTTGATTTAATGCTGTTATAAATATTTGTTATCTGCATTGGTTTTATAAATTAGTATAGATAACAAGAATTCCTTCTGTTATTTATACAATATAACTTTTTTAATGTTCAACATTATTAAAGAGATAACTAATTAGGAGTTTTGAATTAGGAGTATTTTATGTATAAATTGTCTATAAATTGTGTTTGTTTGATATTCTTGTTTTTAGTTTATTGTTGTCCAACCGATGCGATTTCTAAATGTTGATTCAGACTGCTACTTTGAAATTCTGCGAATTAATCTTTTATTTTATTTAGTATGTGACAATTATTATTAAAAAAAATTAGGCTGTAAAAAGCTTGCTTACAAACAACAACATCAAAGTGATACATGCGTGTGATATCTTAAACTATAATTTATTGTAGCCCAAGTCCTTTTTTCAACCAACGAGTTCTTTGGTTCTGTGTTTAGCTTGATTGCTATTACAACATCACAGTTTTCTTGTATCTATGAAAAAAAAAATCTGCCGTCTAAACCTAACCCAATGTCTGATTGCCAGAATGTTTGGTACAATCATAAATATGGACTTTTTTTAAATATAGTAGACGGTGGTTTTGAAAGTAGTGCTGGTGGGATAGGTGTGGGGATTAAGTCTACAAGCGTTATGCCTGGAGCATGTTTATTGGACGCTTCCTTCTTGAGAATACGTCGTTCTTATCTAGTTTAGCAAGACCAGACTCTTGTAGTTGTAAATCGCGAGGTTTTCAAAATACTTGGCAGCAAATTCTTTAATATGTTCTTGTATCAAAATGATTTTAAGATCTTATCAAATCGTTTTTTGTCGAACTTGCTAAGTGACATTTTGCTATGTTAGTTAGTCCACAATATTTTAAGGTCTGTTCACGAGATCAAGGTTTTGTTTAGGTGAACGTTGTAATATGATTTATGGAAAACAGCTTGTCTCTTACATACAAATTATTTGATATGCACCTGTATAATTTGATTGCTAAGAATTGCCGGTTTTGCAAGTAAGGCCCAATTTTACTCACTAGGCGAAGTGGAACCGGAAAAGTTAAAAAAACTCAGACTATTTTGAAGGCTTGTTTGATGTCAAAAAAGAGCAAATTAGTAGTTTTGTCACTTGGTTTACCTGGTGTACCAAATGTTTGAAATCGGTTTAAGAATGTTTATTAAATACATTATTTGTAAACGCCGCTATTGTTTAGGCGACAACGCATTTAGCACTTTGATTAAAATAGTGTTAGGACCGATTGAGGTTTTTCAGACGGTTGAAACCGAGTTAGCATCTAGGTTTGAAGTGCATTGGAGACTATTGGCAAATTTGTTTTGATTTTTCCATTTAAAGTGTACTCTAGACTATGTTTGCCATGTATTTTTGTAAATTAACTTGTTGATCTGCTACAGCAGATTTTTATCTTTAGTGGAAGACTCTACTGCTTTCTTCTAACTCTCGTTTTTGTGTTCTTTCTTACTTGGCAGATAAATCGGTTTATGGGTTTGCAATAACCCGGATTGCGCGTTTTTTGCCATAAGCTAGTAGCCCTAGTGAGTTATCAACTTTGTTGATTTTTTTGTGACATTTGGACTTGATTATTAAATGTCTCTACGGTGTTTTTTAGGTTTGCGGGTGTGCGAGCTTTAGGTATAGTGCCCAAGCTTTTGTTGAAGAAATGGAGGAAAAAAGAGATATTTTGTTTTGTAAACAACTTTTTCGACCTTCTTTCAATCAGATTTAATGTAAACGAATTATGGTCTAAGCTTAGCTTATTTACTACTTTTATGTTTATCAAAACGTTGACATTTCGTAGTATTGCTACGTTTAGAATGTCACCCATTTTGTTATAGTGGTTTTAGGAAGCTCTTCCAGTTAGTGTGTGGGTCTCTCACTTACTAAAACTCTATCTTTACTTGATGTTTGTCGCTCAATTCTAGAATTAGCAACTAAGCCTTGCATCAGAAAAGGTACGTCCGGACACGCATTTGCCGCACTTTACTCTTTCATCAGATTTAGTCCTTCTATCATCTTTACATAGTTACAACTTAGTTCCCATTATTATGTAGCATTATATCTACAATGTTGTTTTATAGTGATGATGTCTTTGATGTATATGTTTTCTTAATCATTTTGGACATTGAAAGAAGATGTGTTCAGCTGTATCCTTCATAGTGCAGTGTGTGCATACACCACTATTTTTCCTTTCAAATTTCATTAAATACGAGTTGAAGCACTCATGTCCACTGAGAAGGTTGCAAGAGGTTGTAATCAATTAATCTATGTCTTCTACTTACCTACTTCCCTACATCTCGGATTAGTATCTTGGTTCATACTGCTTTGCCGGTGTTTCTTGTTCATAGGTTTTGCTACTTGGCAATTGTTTCTTCATGTATAGTATAGTACAGCCTCCGTACAAACAATTTTATAACTACTAGCAACTTTTATGGCAACTTTATTTTATTGCATCACCAGCATATTTCTGTATTTTGCAAATTTTAATGCTCTTTTTCAGATTTGGGATCCATACAACATAACACAATGCGCAATCGATCATAACAGTTTTCGTTTTGTTGAGGACGGTTTTTAACTCTGGGCATTATCTTTTTTAAGGCGTTTATAACTCTTTTTACCTTTTCGGCAGTTTTTCTGATATGATTTTTTATCTCAAGATTGTAGTCAAACCACATCCTTGGTTTTCTGCTTTGCAATTTCTAAGCTTTTTTGCTTTAATTTTTGATTGTTGCTTTTAAGAGTAGCATTTGGATGCTATTAGGACAGCGTTGTCTGTAAAACATACCAGGTTTACTCCTTATAATCTTTCAATTTCCAACATTTTATTGTAGTAGGTATTCCACAACAAGGGGCCTAATGGATCCGTGTGGCACCCCACGTCTTAGGTTTTAGTTGTCTTCAATTTTCAGGTTTCTATCTATGAGATAGTTATAAATGATTGCTCTAAGTACAGGACTTACTCCTATAACATTAAGGGTTTCCATGACACCTTTCCAGGCCACCGTGTTGAAAGCATTTCTTATGTCTATTAACATGTAGATTTTGTTGTTGGTACTTGGTCTCTTAGTAAATTTTATACACGCAATATTGCAGAGTGCGGTAAATTTAGCGTTGTGGTTTTGGTTAGCCGACGGTTTGGTGTCTCAAACAAAATATTTTTGCTCGGTGACATTATTGTTAATAGGCTTGGACCGCAAATAATGATAAACTGAAGTTTTGTTGCTTTGCTTTTATTTGCAGGGTGTCCCACCATGCATTTTAAATAGTGTACATTAGCGGGGAGTCTCCTGCAGTCGGAAGTTATATGTGGTTGGCACATTTTTTGCATTTCGAATTTTATATAAAACACCTTGTCGCGGTATGTCCTTGCATTTGATAACACATACATTGCAAACTTTTGATTTTTTGCGTTTTTTATCATGTACTGCATAGTTGGCCGCTGCCTGAAAACGAATGTAATTTGCTCTTGGATGTCTGGGTTTTCTTGGTTGATGTCCGCTTTTTTAACGTACACCTGGTGGTGGGAGCGGTTTTGTTCTTGGTCTTTAACGGAGAGTTTGAAACCGGCGTTTGTTTACAAGGAAATGTTGCACCTTTTCTTCTTGTTGCATCTGGTTGTGAGTGTACTGAATTTTTGCTAGATGATTTTCTCTTGATGTAGCTGCATTTGTGCTTTGTTTTAAGCTGCTGTTTTGGCTTGGATGGTTTGCAGCGAGAATCTGAAAATAACTGTTTGTTGATTAATCAAGTTTGAGCTTTACAAAAATTATAAATTTGATTCAAATAAAAACTATATTAGTTGCATTTAAATCAAAATTGTGTAGGATTTCATGAAAAACATTATTAAACATTAATATTGTATATAAATAATTTTTTGTCTACTTTTTAATTTACTGGTCTAGTTGTGCTGCTTTAAGATATTTAATTTTGTTTTTTTTTTTAATTCTCATTTTCTACTTTTTGATTGTTAATACTTTTTTTACTTTTTTTAGTCTTTATTTTAGCCAGCACAAATACATAATTACTGTGTACATATATCTGCTCTAGTAAGTATCCCTCTTTTCTATCACAATATTGCAGCATTCTCTGTTTTCTTTCTATAAGATATGTCCTATTCTCTTATTCTATTGCTTTTTTACATTTGTGTTTAGTTTGATTGAAGTGTTGGATTTGCACTCGTCTACTGGTTAAACCCCACCCAATGTTGATTGCCTAGAAGTTTTGCACAATCAAGTGGATAGACATTCTTTTAGAAAAGATATGGTGGGTGTAGGGATAAAATTTACGAACGTTATGTTTGGAGAGTTTTTATTGGAAATTGTGACTTGGGGAATTGTTGGTCTTATCTGGCTCAGATCCTGGTTATTGTGAATTTTTTTAGTAAGTACTTGGCGGCAAACTTTTTAATGTGTTGTCGTGTTGCAGCGATTTTGAGATTGGGCGGATTATTTTGTTGCGGATTTAGCACGGCGCTTCAAATTTCAAAGTTTTAACTTTAGCAAGGAATGGGTTAGTGGTTGTGGACGCATTATTGCGGAGTTTATTATTAATGATATTTTGCTGTCTAGTTTCAGTACTGGGACCAAACATATATTTGCCGTTTTAGATTTATGATCAATTGATTGTACTTGTAGTTTGAACGTCAGTCAAAAGTGTGCCTAAGATATTGTGTGGAGTCTGTCAACGGACTTGGGATTTTATTTAGGCAAAAGTTGTCATGTGGTTTGGTTTATCGCGTTGAAAAGTAGACAGTTTTGTTCATCTATAAGTTTACTTTGACTTTGTACTGAACTGAAAAGCGGCTATAGTATAGAGCTTTGCGGTAATTTTTTTTCTTCTTCTTTATTAGCGACTTTTTACTCTTCTCTTCTCTGCCCGTAATGCTGACAATTTGCAATACAGATGGGCTTGCAGTTTTGAGTGGATTTCAAAGTGATACTTTTGAAATGGTTTCTGTTGTGAGATTCGCATCTACCATCTTTGGTCAGCAATCGGATGCTTAGATATTTTGTTTTGACATCAAAAAATTTGTTTAGCTAGTTTACGATTGATTGTTACGACGTTGGACAATAACGCTTTTAGGACTGTTTAACTGTGAAATAATTGGTCTAACCCTGAACGGACAAACAGTTTCTAGTGGTTTAGCAGGGCTCTTGAAGACCTCTTGATGAATTTATTTGATGAATCTCATATTCGGCGTCTCGGTTTGAAGTGCATTGGAGTTTAAGTTTGCTGACAGCAAATGCCTTAGCTTTTCTATTCAAAGTATACTCCAGTGCTTTTTTTCAACCAGCGTTTTTGTGTGTTTTTATATTCTCTTTTACTTTGCGAGTAAGTTGGTTCACGGACGTGTTGTAATTTGGATTGTGCAACTTGGACGATGAAGGTCTTGCTTGTTCTTTTTGTGGTATTTTGGACTTGATTATTAAGTGTGTTTGCAGCGTTTTTATATTGCGCGGACTTTTGAATTTTAGGTAGGCTATCTCAGTTTTTCTCTAGTTATTAAGCAAAGCGGGGAAAGTTTGTTGTAAATAGACTTTCTACTTTCATTTGGTCCTCAAAATAGAAAAGAGGCATATTCAATATAACTGAATAGTTGACATTCCTTAGTACTGTTACGTCTGGAATGTTGCCCTAGTGGCTTGCGTTTTGTTTTTTAGCATTTTTAGTTATTTTATGCCAGATGTTTTCCTTTCAAATCTTTGGTTTTTGGTTTAAATATGCAAACACAATTTTGAAGATGCCTAACTTGGGCAGTTTAATAACTATTGCGTTAAAGAGCGTGACTGTGTCTGGTGTAAAAACTTTGGAGTGGTTTTGCGCTTTTTTTTCAAAGATTGTAGTACGGTCCGGTTTTCCTTGCAAAACTTTAATCTTTTTTGTTATTCCGTTGGCATTCTAGAAGAAAACGCAAATGGGTTTGTTTTGTTTGTTACTTTATAGTTTTGAAGCTTTGACGGCAGCCATGAATGACTGTTGAATTTGCAAATTGGTCACAGAGTCTGGTTTTGGCATTTGCGTAAAAGTTCACTTCCCCCCAGGAACATTGTGCTGCATGGCTGTTCGATTTTTGTAAATACATGGCTGCGTTAATGTTCACTTTTGTCTTCAAGTGAGATTTCAAAGCCGGGCGTATGCAGGCCAGAAAATGTTAAACCTGTAACATTTTTACCTTATTAGGGGTGTCAATAATTGATCATGGAAAATTTGATTGGTCTCTTGATGTAGACCTCTAGAGAATGAATCTGGAGATTAAAGTTGGCGGCCATGCTTTCCATAGTGGACCGCATATCAACAATCTGCTTGTTGAGCTTACTGATTTTCTGCCGGTGCTGCTGTTTTTTTTGTTTAGAAACATTTTTTTTTTCAATCTGCGCGGAAACTCCTACCATCGGCCACACAGTTCTTGGTGTACTGTAGACTTAGATGGTTTTTTTAATTGGTTCGAGAAGAAGACCTTAGAAAACATTTTTAAAACTTTGAGAGATCTAATAAGTATCTGAGTTTTTACAAACTTTTGTTAAGATTATAACAGACTTTAAGAGTCACTAATTTTTACTAGTATGTTATAGACAATAATTGTATTCCAAAAGTTGATTATTTAATAAGTAATATTACTTTAATTTTCATGGATTTTAATAAAAAATTATAGTTAGATGCCGTATATCTATTTGCGGCCGCTGAAAACGGCTTTCGGGCATTCTGCTAGTGTTTAATTTGACATAGATTACAATATGTGAAAATTGCAACAATTTTAGATACTAATATGTTTTCTTATCTTTAAATATTTATCAGTTTTTGATATATCTATTATTCAACCTGTTACATAACACTGTTAGTTTTAGAGATTAAAATATCAGTTGACTTTACACAATATTTACAATAAATATAATATCTAATCTTCCACTTGAGTTTGAATTGTACTCAAAAACAATTAAATTTAAAGCTATTGCATAAGGTTTTACTATAAAATTGATTTTAATTCCTTATAATTTTAAGATAATTAATTATTATTAAATAATAAAATAAAAACATAATGTTAAAAATGTTTTATTAATTTTTATATGATTTCAGTTGACCCCTGCGGAATCTCGACAGCTGAATAAGGAATGCATTATTATGGACTTCTATGACACCCACGATGTCTGGCACTTGATAAGTGCACCTGCACTTTTCTTTTCATTCATGTTTCTTCTTACTTTAGATGACGACTTATTTGAAACACCGCAAAATGTTATCGACGTTTTTTAAATTGCAAATGCAAGTCATTAAAAAAATGATCTCAAATGTAGAGTACACACACAGCCAAATAACAATAGAACAAATTGTTAACTTAATATTTATTATGAATAAAATCCGCTTTTTTAATTTTAATTTATTTTATGTTTAAGATAAGACAGGTGGTTTTGGGTTTTAAAGATTCATTTGAAAAAAAAAATGGAACATGTTTCATCTTAGTGGCATTATCAGGTAGATGATTAAAATGAAAAGGAATGTCCGGACAAAACTGATTTATTGTATACATCACTATAAACATTTTAGTACAAAACAAATAGTCAATTTATTTCACTCGAAATATAACAGTGCTAATTGCTAATTACGTACGCATTGGAATTATTTGTTTTTCTAAAATGCAATAAACTGGAAGACGTTATGTATATAAATAATCAAATTATAGGTTTTAAATCATTTAACTACTTGAATGGCAATTAAATTTTATTTTAAAATAAAATTGCAGTATATAAAACGAGCTAATTATAATAATAATGACAGGATTAATTTAAAACAGTAATTGCCGCTTTCAAGAGCTGCCAAGAACGTTTAAAAAGCAAATTGAAATTAATATTATGATGAAATACTAATGTTGTGTGGGTTTGCAATAACTAGTTATGATTATTTAAAATAAATTGAAAATCTTAATTTTTTTTGTGTTGCCGAAATGAGTATAGACTATTATTTTATGGCATTTTACATAACATGTAATTATGAAATAAGTAAAATGGTTTATTTACTAATATTAAATAACAAGAGCGGCAGAAAATTTGGTGATTAAGGTTTGTTCAGATCCAGCTAGATTGTTTGCAGAGCCTGCTAATACGACAGTCGCTAAGCAAACTCATGTATGGCATACAGGATCCACAATACATAATGTGGATAAGCTGTTAAGGCATAGATTATGTAATCATAACCTAGTTTTAAACGCACCAAAGCGCGATTCAAAAGTTTTGTTTACTAATCAGCTCTCCTTGACCATTACTATTATAAGAATATTCTAAAATGCCAATCTAACAATGCTGCACTACTACTTAGGAACCAATTTCTAAGGCCAATAAAATAGATTGGCTAAGCTACTACTTGCAAATCGGTTTAGTTTAAGCCTTACATAATAGAGCATTAAAACCATTTATTTGTTCAAGCAATTGATCAAGTAAAACAAATATTCAAATTGAAAAAAGAAAATATAGTTAAACAGTCAGAGTTTCTAAGATAGTGTTGATAAGAATTTTTTTACTGAAAACCGCCACAACCACTAAATCAGTTAGGTTGTAATATCGTACGCATGATCAACATTTGCACAATAAATAATGTATATAGGTACATTATTTATTGTCACAGAGTGAGCTATGCTTTGGAGAAAGATGACGTTATAATTGGTTTGAGCTTGAGTTACAATTTTAGTCCAGATTAAACTATAGTCCTGATTGATTTTTAGCTTGATAGAGGTCCGCAAACAAATTTTGACCAATCACATTAAAGTTATTGTTAAAAAAAAAAAATTCCTTGGCAACAATAAGTGTTTCAACTAACACAGCAAATGGTCTAGAGTCTAGAGAATGTACGAGCCGCAACAAGTAAAGTACAAGACTTAATCTATTATTTTGATCTGAGCTACTTTTTTTTCTATTTTTTTTTAAACAATTTTGTTAATAAACAGAGTAACTGTTCACGTATAACGGCAAATTGGCTCATGCATAAATACTGCTGATACGTCAGGGATGCAAAAGCAAGACCTATCTAGTATTGGTAAGCCAGCATTGCAAAAACGACCGGCAAAGGAGAGAAAACTCTGCATTAGCATTAATCCCAAAGAAGTACACCAGTATTTCTTTCAACTTTAAAGAAGTAAAAACATCATAACAAACAAGATTGTTGAGTTAAAAAAGGAGCAATTGTTATTTCATTTTTATATGCACTTATAAAGTAGGATTCATGTGCACAGTCAAGCCAACCAAAAAATCAATGCAATGAAGGAATTGCAAGATCCAAGAAGGGCAATTACATGGGTACCGACTTCACAGTGGAAACTGAGTACTTTATTAAATAGGTTAGCGGTGCAAAACAACGCCTGCACCAAGACTTGGCAAGTTGTTAACTTTAAACCGGATTCTAAGAGAACTCAATATATCTTACTTATGGACAAGCGTTTTTGATAGAAGGTAGAGAATTTAAGAGAGCAGACTGCACTTACGTTTTTTGACAATAATTCTTCGGGCTCTGTCTTTTTTCCAAAGTGGGTAAATTGTCAAGCACAGCATTATTATTGCCCATGTTTAGAAACATTGAACCCAGAAGATAAAAATTAAAGGTACTAAATAATCTAACTTTAGCATAATGAACAAAGGCAACATGCAAAATTGCAAAGTTATTCACCCTAGTGTGAGGTGAAGTGAAGTGATAATGTAGTAGTACGTGACAAACAAACTTTTGTTGTCTTATCACGCATACATCTGGTTTAGTATTGAATCTCAAAAAATGCTTTTTCTGGAAAACAAAAACCAGAGGAAAACTTACTGTAATGTATAAAAGAAAATACTAATTGTTTGCCCAACGGTAGCAAAAACGTCACATAAGTTGGAAATATTTTGAAGGACATACCCTAGCACTCTCAAACACACTTCTAACAAGATCATTTGGTAGAAAAAAAGCTTGACTAGGGCTAGCGTAAGCACTAAAATTTGTTTATCACAGCCAAAATAAGATGGTGACTTGTATAAGTATAGAATCAGTTTTGCGGCAAACAACAATGCCATAAAAAAGCAAACAAAGTACTAAAATAAAGCAAACACTAAAAGTAACCAAAGTATCCTAAAATTAAAAGATTGCACTGGGAACATTAGATTTCTGCTGACACAAGACAAAAACTATAAAGTCAGTTGAAGGTATTCTAATTAAAAGCTTAATGTTTTTACGTATTCATAACAAAAACTCTGTGAAGAGTAAACAGCAGCAAAAGACCTTTTGACAAAAACGCCAAAAAGAAGTGGAAACACAGAAGTACAATACCTACAGTCTGTTGTCAAGAAAGAAGTGCCAAAGCAATGACATTAAGACCTGCATACGCCATCAAGTGGCAATTTTCCATAAACTGCAGGATTACCTGGCCAAACACCCGTCACATTGCTTGAACACGGTGGCATTATATTGTATAAAGACTAGGTGGGTGAATATGGCAAAGCAAATTTGCTGTGGCACTTGGCAGTTAACTGTAAGGTGACAACTATGCCACGCATTACCAATTTTAAATACATTGAATCTATAGGTAATAAAGCTGAACAGCTACAGATCTGAATAATGGACCCCCACAACACATTCAATAGCAAAGTGAGATAGGATGATGCCCATTTCCTGACGTACACAATAAATTACCTGATTACCATCACTAGCACGGACGGAACGTGAAAGAATGATCTTTCGCTAGATCAAAACCGCCACCATTTGCAAAACCAAAGTCGTAGACCAAACAGCAGTTGCTACCACTAACAACTTGCAGTAATCCGCTACATCAACAGTGCACGTCTAGGCCGAAACACCCAACGTAAACAAAGAAGAAAGACCATTTTTAGACAACGTTGCCTCAAAAGCACGGGAGATGAAGACCGAAATAGAGACGTCAGTTATTGTAAACCCGATGGCCAACCAAAAGGTTTTTGCCATTGACATAGCAATTATGGCTTACACAAAAGCGACCTACTACGTCACAAACACGTACATGGATGAAAACAAAATTGAACCGGATACTCTGGTATAGCAAACGGGTTAAAGCAACTTTAACATACAAAAACAACAGCGACTGCAAGAAGCAAAAGCTCACCATTAACCAACCACCTCCACAAGCTGATCACAACCTCCACCATGCTGCACCACACTGGTTAGTGCCTCCAACCAGCCCAAAGAACTTTTCAAACCGCTACCGAAACTCGAACTATAAGCCGCAACACCAAGACATATAGTGAAACTCCAGACGTTACCTGGACACCATTACCGTGCCAAATTAAAAACAAAAGTTTATTATCAGTAGTCTTCAGAATTTTCCGGGAGACTGCAAATTATACACCCTGTGCTTGCACACCCTGCCAGAGTTTCAGAACTCCGACTGATTACTGCTCTAAAACTTTCAAGTTTGCTCCAAAACTACACCCTGTGTGGAATTATACAATGTGACAATACCGTATTAAGACAATAGTTTTTTTTTCTGGTTTATTTTTAGTTTCTATGTTTTTGTATGTGCGGTAGTGAATGATTATAAAGAATATATACTAAAGTGTAACTCATTAAGCTTATTATTCTAAAATCTGAGCATTCTCTTGCGTTGTTCTTTTTCAGTATTGGAATAAATGTTGACTTCATTCATTCCTGTGGTATGTTCTATGTATGTTGAATAAATCGTGTTTTTGTAGTAGGTGTTCTATCTCCCCACATTTCTCTTGCATGAATGTTTCTTTGGCTTCTTTAATCTTTTGCTTTATTTTTTGTTGGAATTCTTTGTATTCACCATTTGTTTGTTCTTTATGTTGTTTTATTTTTTTAATAAGTGTTAGAATTTCTTTTGTTATCTATAGTTGCTCGGGGATCGGATATTGCTTTTCAGATAATTTTCTATCTCTTATGCTTTATCAACCTCGGTCTCGTCTTCTTTATTGTGTGTTGCTCAACCAATTTCTTCATTGACTATCTTCTTTACCTTTTGCCGTATCTTGTTATCTCTGAGCAAGACTGTAATAAATTCATTCTTTGTTTTTTTCTCTGGGTTTTCTTTAGTTTGATTCTCAAAATAAACATAACTCTGTATTTTAAGTAAAGTTGGTAACTATTAATTAGTGTAAAAAACATGATCAAGTTGAAACTATACTAAAATCTAAACTGGTTTTGGCTTTTATAGACAGTCTGGAAGCATTGGCAATAAATAATAAAGTGCTCTTGGTTTAGATACCAAAGAACTACTGTCTAGAAAAAAAATTTAAGGCATATCAGAAAAAAACCTGTGATTCAATAAAAACTTAAACCTTATTTTGGAATTTCATACAAGACCAGCAGCAAAATAGAATAACCTGTAAAAAAGTGTCAGGAAATAAAAGATTATTTCTAACAAGACCATCACAAAATATTGAAAATGTATCAATATGAACAAAATTATCCTACTAAACTACGAAGGTTCACAGGACTGATAAGCAAACACTGTAGCCTAAATAAGCACATGCATAGAATGGGTATACAGATGGACTTTTATGCCGCTGATGTTTGGAGGGTATAGAGATTTCATTTCATCTGCTGAGTATACATTATGCATTGCACTGCTCCATTTTAATAATAATAATAACCAAATTTATTTAAAAAAGTTTACATTAGTACAATATAGCATAAAAAAATACATTGCATAACATAAACATTTAAAACAAGTCAAATAATAGACAGACACAAATAATCAGTCTTAATAATGGGCTATCCTATTCATAAACTCTTCAACAGTATAAGGTTCAATGTCTATAATAATATCCGTAATTTTACTTCGAAATTTATTTGGTATATTTATTGATTTAATTTCTAGAGGTAAGTTGTTAAATAATTTCATACAGGCATAATAGGACCCCTTTTGTAACATTGAGAGTCGATGAATAGGATAAACATAATCACCTCTATATCGAGTGTTGTACACATTTCAACCATGGCTTTTTTCAAACTCATTTTTTTGTTTAAAATTGAACATAAGACATTCAAAGATATACATTCCAGCTACTGTAAATATTTTTTTTTTATTTAAATAAATCTCGACATGTATTTCTTTTATTAAGATTATGCATTAAGCGCAACGCTCGTTTCTGAATTACAAATATTGTAGGTGTATCTATGCTGTTTCCCCAAAACATTATGCCATATCTTAAAAATGATTCAAAGTTTGAATAATAGACTAGCTTTAATGAATTGTATTTTAGATAATTACTTAATATTCGAATACTATAACATGTTTTTTGCAATTCTGAACTATAATATTGACTTTTCAGTTGCCATTTTCGATGTTATAACTACTAACTTTTTTTCACTAGTGAAAAAAAGTAAGCACTTTTTTTCACTACTAATAAAATTTAATTATTTTTAAAATAGCAAATGATATGTTTTTTTATTATTTTTTATCAACAAATTAAGCGAATATTAAATATATAAAAATGAACAATTATTTATTTAATATAAATATGAACGGTACAATTTGTTAAATCATTCAACTGAACAGAACCTAATGAACCGGTTGTACTACTATTATTAACTTCTCTTGAGGTTGCAGTACAATTAACAACTGATAAATTATTTTCTCCGCAGTCTTTTAAAATCGTAGGTTATACTAAAATTTTTGCCGCAATTTGTTTTTTATTCTCAAGCGAGTTCTCCACATAACCTTCAGCAACGCTGCTAGATTTCCATCCTCCATGGCGTTTGAGAATTGACGTATCTACCCCGGAATCAGCTAACAAAGAAGCTGAAGATCTTTTGAAAGCGTGACCAGTATACTGATCACTATTGGGCAAAGCAAGAAAATTAGCAATTATTTTTGGAAAGCTTCCCATTGTGTTTATTCCTACTGGTTGAGTGATGCATTTCCCGTTTCGTAACCCAACAAAAAAGCGGTTGATAGATTGTGGTCGTAGGTTTATATATTTCCTAACTATTTCAAGCAAGTTACAACAAACTGTCTTGAAACTTTTGTTTTACTATCTGGCACAGAAACTTTTATGCATCCTCCAATATCTTCAATATCTGATACAGTCATCTTAGTTAGTTCATCTCGGCGACATGCACCAAATATACCCATAATTAAAGCCACCTAAGAAATATAATCGAAAAATTAAATTTAATTGAAAACATGTTAATATATTTTTACCTTCACTAGTAGATATGTTTCGTCATTCGCTTGCTTCAAAAATGCATCAATTTGATTTTTCGTAAATATTTTGGATTTTTTAGGTTTATATCCTTCTGACTTTCGTTTCAAAAAAGCTATTACATTAGTAAATTTGCTGATATCTATGTTCTTTTTCATATTCAACGTAGCTCTTAACATTGAATACTGGGTCCAAGTTGTTGAAGCTTTTTGATTCGTCATTTTTTGTGCAAAATAAGCAAGTATTACCTTCTCCGTGATTATTTTAATATTTTTCAGTATGCACCATTTCTCAAATTTCTTGTATGCGGCTTCATATAAATGTTTTGATTTTGTTGGCAGCAAGGTTGATATAGCAGCTTGTGCAGCTGCTTCTATATCTGCAGGTATATCGTCGTCGGATTCACTCATATTTAATAATTGTTAATTCACAGTGGGGTTGACAGCATCCACTATACTTTTTTATCGGTTTGTTTATGTGTGTATGGCAACGCAAAATAAAGTACGCTCAAAACTTGACGCAATATGTTAACTAGATTGTAATAACATCCATAAAAAAACAATAATTATCAGAAACTTGCGGATTATACTCCAAAATTGCAAAAAATAGTGTATGTTACACGTGTAAAATGCGTGTTTTTTACTCGTCGCATTATAGATCTCGTTCTTCGAACTCGATCTATAATTTGCGACTCGTTAAAAAAACACTATCATTTTACAACTTGTAACATAAATAACTATTATTTAGCTTTGATGATAATCTGTTAATGTGATTTTTCCAGGAAAGCACATTGTCGATGTAAATGCCCAAAAACAGCGCTTCTTGTGAGATCGTAACATTTTCAGTACCTAACAACATATGATCGGGTGTTATAGTTGAACAATGATTTGTTTTAAAGATTAAACAGCTTGTTTTTTCTGCGTTTAATAAAAGTCGATTTGCAGTAAGCTAATCTTGAATTTTTGGAAAAACATTATTTGCTTCTAAAACAACATCGTTAAAATGTTTTCCTTTTATTAAAATATTTGTGTCGTCTGCATAGTTGACTATTGTATGCTGTGTATGAGCTACGGTAGTAGTTATGTCATTAATATAGATTATAAACAATATTTGGAAAGCTAATTAAAAAAAAACTGAAGATTTCTTAAATTTTATTGCTAAAAAAGGGGTAAGATGTCAGTAGTACACTTAAAAAAAAAAAACGGTAAAATTAAAAATTTGGCTGCACTATTTATTTTTCTGGCTTTTTGGGCAAACGCGCAAGTAATTTTTACAAAATGTTATGTGTATATTATTATGTCAATTAACTTGTAAGTTTGACTTGTCTCAGACAAAGTTACCTCCTTACATATAGGTAGCTTTTTACAAACAGATGCTAATGAATATCTTTGCTTAGTCAATAAATGCAATAAAGTATTAAGATGTTATTTAAATTTACTACAGACAGATTTAATTTGTTTGTATGTTGTAATGATTTAAAGACATCATAAATATATTATGGATAATGGGTTGATAGTGTTGGAAATACTTCAAAGTAAGTTATTTTATTAGTTCTTATGATCATAGTATTTCCTAAAAGTAATGTTATGTTAATATTATAGTAGAAAAAAAAACTACTGCATCAACATCAGTATGCTTACTAAACGGGTAAATCCTTCAAGCTAGCTATACACCAGCTAGTCATCAAACGCAAGAACACTATCCAATGCCAAAAAAAAATGCTTTGAGTGCTTTTCTGGATATTGAGAGGGCATTTGACAATACTACCTTCAAATTCATAGAAATGGCAATGAAGAGACAAGGAATAGATCTTCTCATCCAACAATGAGTCGTCAACTCCATGCTCAAGAACCAAATACCGGTCTGTAACTATAATACTATATAGAAAAACTGAAGAAACCAAAGTCGCCAGAGGGTGTCTTCAGGGGGGTATTTTTACCCCTACTGTGGTGCCTAGTTATGGATGACTTACTACAGATACTCAACGACATAGGCATTTTTGGCTACGCAGACAATTACAAAAGAACTATTTGCTACACAGATTCTTTATAATAAAAACAAAACTGCTGAAAATTTTTATGTTTATACTCATTCTGCTGTATGTTAAAATTTGTACAGCTTTCTGCTCAATTTGGATCACTCTTGTAGCTGCTGAGACATCGACTTGATAGAGTTTTGGAAAATGTTATGATATTTCATCTCAATTCAAAATTATCAATAAAATTAAATAATGTTTTATGTAAAAAACATATTAGTGAGGCATTTTGTGCTTTATTTAATATTTCTTTTCAATTCTTTTGATTATTTGTTTTTTAGTTTAGTTTAAAACTTATTTAAATAGATTTATTTAATATTTCAAATCATTAAATTTACATTACATACATAAGATAGCATTAAAACAACATAAAAATTATTTATATGTTATTAATTAATGATTTCATATAAAAAATTCTGTAAACATCAATAAATAAGACAACAAATTATAAACAAATTTTATTGCTTGAATACTATTAAATATATCAAAATATAAACCCGATACATCATCAATCGTATAATTATAATAATTGCTTGAAATAATACCAACCCAAAACCAAAAACCGCAATATTTAAATATTTCTAATAACTCTTTAATGAAGAGTAATAACCGTATATTAATAGAAGATGCCTCAGAAACCGGCAACCATCAATTACCTATGACGCTAACTAATAAATAAAACTATGCGAAATATTGTAACGGTGACTAAACTGTATTCTACTAAGAATTTATTTTTCTCTTTGTCAATGGTATAATTTGATGAATAATATTCTGAGCATGCTGTTTTAGATATTATGCATTATAATGTCCGGCAATAAATTAAGTAGAGAACCAATAACTCAAATCAGCACATTAATCTGACACGAGACGTCCATTAAGTAATCCGTAATCCGTAAGGAATTGCTAAGATTGTTGTTTTAAACAAATCTAAGTAAATAAAACGATTCTTCGAGGTCTTGGTCAATTCGTGAGGTTTGGATTATTTAAATGTATAATTAATTAATTATTATATATTTCAATGCATTAAATCATAATCATGTACAAGCTTAGTTTACTATCCCTGAAATATGCTTATCAGTAATACTAGAAATTAGTTGAATAACTTAATTATTTGTTGTGAAAATTATGATTTATATAGAAAAAAATTTATAATATTATATAAAATATAAATAAATACTCTTTAGCAATCATTGTCGCATCTTTATCTGTTTTAAATTCCATTAGTGTGGCGATTAAAATATCAATTGTTTGTAAACTTGAACTTATTATATTGCTCAATCACAATGCAATTATAATAAAACTGGCTACATTTGATGAGATGATACAAGGAATCGTACTATGTGCAGCATGGTCGAATTTACCAACTAATAATGAATTTTTAGACACAAATAATGCTATAATAATATTGTAAATATATATTTTTTTTTTAAATTTCAAAATGTGATATTTAGGAATTACATAATATGCCACAACAACTCAAAAATACCTTTGAATTTCAACCACACTTCGTGAAACTATCACATCAAAGAATAGATTTAAGCAGTCTGTTAACATTGACTTTGAATATTTGTGGCTTTTGAGTCTCAGGAAATACTAAATTTGGAAGTTTAGATCATTTGTTGATAGTACGGTAAAAGAAATCTTTCTTAAAAGTTTTGGTTTTACATCTCTGAACTGTCAGTGAATATTGGTTAGAATTCCTAGCAAGCCTTGTACTACAAGTAAATATTTGTTTAGATGGAAAAACTATCTATAGAAAATGCTGCAACATTGCGCCTGTGTTGTAAAGTATCTAAGTCATTAGTCAATTTTAGATCGGCAATAATCCAAATAGCACGTTTTTTAATAGAGTTTAAAAGAGATAGTGTAGTTTCCGATGCTGCTCCCCATACTTGGGAACAATATTCAGTACAACGACGAATATAAGTTTTATATATATAGTTTTCCTAATTTTCTAGATACTATTATAGCTACCTACGGGTTTGGGCTTGGAATAGACCAACACAGTCTTTAAAACCATAGGCTTTACTTACGCCTACATGTCAGTCCAAACAGTCATCCGTTAGATAAATCCAAATGTCTGCAACTAATTTTTTTCTGATTATTTGTAAATAGATAATATAAATTAATAATATTAATTATTTTTAAGCCAACATTAAACATACTGGCAAAATTCAGTAATACACGGTAATGTTTTAAACGCAAATCGATCAGATTTTTCGAAGATGTAATAATATATTTTTAAACATGTTCTTTAACAACGGTCTCATTCCTAAAGCCGCGTCCACATTAATAAATGTTTACGTTTTGTTTTGAATGCGGAGAAAATTTATGTGTACCAACTAATTTATGCTAGTAAGAGGTATGTACTATTTGTCCCACCGGCATAAATGAAACTTGTTCACATAAATTTGCAAACTAACTAATGTGAACAAGACTAAAGATATATTATATGGATTCTTTTAAACTGGTCACTTAATATCAGAGTCACGTACACGGTGTAAATAAATCAATTAATATCATCTTTGCAACTTTTTATATTTATTATCACAAGTTAATTATAGAATTCTGATATAATTAAAATTAAAAGTTTTGCATTTTATATAAAAAGTTTAATATTTACTTTTTACCGTCAATAAAATCAGTTTACTAAAATTCATTAACCTCTCATTTTCAATCAACATATTTATCAATATAAAATATTAAAAAATGCATAACTCAAATATAATTTATTTATCTAACGTCTCATACATATGCATAAACAGTATAAATTAATTTCATTAAAGATGAACGATTTGTCTTAAATCCATCCATCAAAATTTTACAGCTATTCGTGAATTAAAAAAAAATATCTATGTGAAATATAAAATGTATAATTAGATTTTATGCCCGATTAACATAAAAATATACATTTTATTATTATTAATCAAGACACCTACGTAAATAATAATTAGTCGGTAGAAAAGTGAATCAAAACTGGAAATGATTTATATAGTTGATTTGAATAACTTAAATAGTAAATTTTAATTGATTCTTTTACAAATATTTAGTTGAAGTGCATATTTTAAAGTGTTTTAAAAAGTATATAAGTTTATATTTTTTTTTGGAAATGGTTTAGTAAAACAATACAATTTTAAGATTATTGTAATAGTTATCTAATTTATAAAAGTTGTTACGTTAATTATGTAATTTAATCCACTTATAATATGTCGTCAAAAACAAACACTCACAAATAAAATATGTTTCTAATTTTATAGACTGGCGAGCTGCGAGCTAAAAATAGAGGTCACTTTAAAATTATGACTTATTTTTGGAATTTTTTGTTTTAACTTTGATTGCAAATTGTAACCTGTCAGTTATTATCACCGTGTTACAGACTTTTATGAAACAGCATCCATTTTGTTCTAATTGAAAACCTACTTTTGTTGTAGAATTTTTAGTTAGTGTTGATTTTTCTCTGCATAACTTGTCATTCACACGGTGTACTGTACTTAACATTGTTGTGATGATGTTTTACAATACAAAAATAAAGAATACAAAAATAAAGAATACAACAAATAACATACATAAAAACGCACATATTGAACATTAGTCAGCATGACTCAGCTGACTTCTAAACGTAGATTTAAAGACACAAAATATATTAATATCAGTTGGTACATTATTTGCAAATCTACACATTCTACCGAGTGGATTGTTGAAACCATAATTAGTTGAATGGGTAGACTCACGAAATTAAAAAAAATGCCTGCTATGTCTATTATTAGGTGCTATATGGAATGAAAGAGTACCAAATAGCCCTGGACAATTAATCTCAGATATAATTAAATTACACAAGAAAAATAAATCAGCCCTTTTGCAGCAAATCTTCAATGACGGTAGGTTGTACAATGAAGCAATGTAGCAGTAATCATAATTTACAGATAATATGCCCGATTTATAAGACAATAAATACAAAACTTCTTTAGAATTTGTTCAATACTACAGTTATGAATTTCATAAACAGCACTCCAAACTGACGTAGCATACTCTAAATGCAAACTCACCAAAGCACAATATAAAAGTTTTAGTGAATTGGCTGATAAATACGCGGACATTCTATATACAAATCCTAACATTTTTATGGCACGATTGCACATGATGTTAATATGTTTAACAAATGTAAGTTTATGATCAAAAATAAGGTCTAAATCTTTTATTAGTGTGACTTTGTCCCACACTTTAGTGTCAATTATATAGTTAAAAGAAATTTTACTTAAAGTTCTATGGAAACTTATTGAAAAACATTTATCAGCATTAAAGAATAATTTATTAATAAAACACCAAGTATTCATAGAATCTAAGTCCAGTTGTAAAAGATGGCAGTCATTGAGAAATTATATTCTTCTATAAATTTTTAAATCATTTGCAAATAAAAGAAATGACGATGAATTGATATACTGTGGGATATCATTAATGATTAGCAAAAATATAATTGGTCCACAATGAGATCCTTGAGGAACACCTGATGAAACAAGAATGGGCTGTGACAAAAAGTTATTATTTTTTACACACTGCGTGCGATTTTTCAAAAAGCTGAATAACCAGGAAATCACATCATGATGAAAACCCAGAGCACTGAACTTGGCAATCAAAATATTATGGCTCACACGAACAAACGCCTTTGAAAAATTGGTGTAGATTGAATCAACTTGTACTTTAGATTCAAATGCATTTAAAATATCATTTTCATAACAGAGTAAATTAGTAAGTGTGCAACGCCCTTCACAAAATCCATGTTGTTTTTTTATAAAGATGCTTTTGCACATCCATTGCAACTGACCTGTTACAATTTTATCAAACAATTTAGGTATAGCAGATTGAATGCAAATGCCTCTATAGTTAGTGATATCTTCTTTGGCTCCAGATTTAAACAGAAGCGTAATATATCTTTGTTTCCATATTTGAGAATATATATAGTTTCATTCAATAAAGCATTGAAAAGTAAGTGCAATGGCTTTGCAATAGAATAAATGCACTTTTTTAACAGTAAAGAAGGAATGCCGTCGGGTCCAACGCTTAAATTACATTTAAAGTTTTCAATTCCCTTAAAAACGTCACACAAACTATTAGAAAATTTTAAATGTATTACGTTATTATTAAAATTAAACAATGGAGTTGGATGGGTTTTGTTATTATATCTGCAAAACTATTGACAAAGTTGTTTCCATTATTACAGGTTTGATCCTTATAACACATTGTGGCTGGAAAACCATTAGTTTTTTTTGTGTTCATTAACAAATCTCCAAATCTTTTGGATTATTTTGAATTTTACTTTCAGTTTGTAAAATATATTGCTCGTATTGATGCGCACTGAGATTTTTGCACGTAGTACAAATAGATTGGAATTGATTATAATCCGACAATAGTTTTAAAGATTTATAACGTTTGTGTGCAGTTTTCTTGAGTTTAGTAAGTGATATCAATTCTTTGTTGAACCAAATAGGAAAATTGCTTTTACGCCACAGTTTTTTAGGGACAAAACAATCAATAACATAATCAATTACAAAGTAAAAAACATCAAGGCACATATCAATATCACATTTATAAAATAGTTTAGTCCAATCAACATTCAACAAATAATTATTGATTGCGCTGTAGTCGGCAAGTTTAAAATCAATTAAAACATAATTACAATTTAAAATATCACAGGTAGTATCACGTTGTATAGTTAACAAGTACGCAGTATGGTGTTGGTATAAATTTAACAAAACATCTACACTTCTATCACAGAAATATCACGATAGTTGGTAAAACATAAATCTAAAAACACACCCTCACTATTAGGAATAGAAATGCATTGTACGCAGTTTAAAAACCCAAACAAATTACCAACTAAATGAGCAGGGTAACTATTATTACAAATTACTCTTATACCTAAATTATCGTTAACCCAAGACGCTGCAGGTAGATTGTAATCGCCCATTAAAACTAGTTTACTGCTTAAAAACTTGTCGGCAATAGATTTGACAGAATAAGAATGGTCAAGATATTTATCATTAGTTGAATTAGGTGGTAAATATACCGAGCAAATTATATAAGACACAAGATTAAACTTTACAACTACAAACAAATGTTCAACACTAATAAACGTGGGGTAAAGTAATACAAATTTGAGGTAAGTTTTGATAGCAATTAAAACACCACCACCGCTTTGTTTAGGGCTGGTAAGGGACGAGCTATTACACCTAAATAAATGATAGCCTTTTAGATTTAATTCAGAGTCACTGGATGTCTGGAGAAAGCCAGGTTTCAGTGAAAACAATCACATTGTAGTCTGATATGGCTACAGCTAACAAGAGTTTCCTGACTTTAGTTTTTAAACCCCTAACGTTCTGGTAGTAGATGGAGAAGCCGTTATCATTTCTGAAGATGGGTCTAAGCTGTTGACGAGGATTCAGGTTCCAAAAATTCATTGGCGATGAAGCAGGAACATTTTGTGAACGACCATAACTTACAAATTTTTTGACAGTAATGTTAGCTGGCCAAAGAATAGCTCAAGCATGGTCGGCTAGAACCGAGACTTTAAAGCTACTGTAGCTTCCAGATTGTACAGTTAGATCTACAGCGTTGATTGAAATATCGGGCTATTTTAATTTAATGTAGTTAATAACATCGGATTTTTTAGTTCCGCGTTTAAGTTTTGAGACATATATGAGTTTGGTACATACGCTTGTAACTTATCATGACTTAGACCAAAACCAAAAATTGTTAGGGTTTTAGGCTGAACTTTCTGTTTAGGTTTAGTTTGAGCAGTAAGGGTTGCAAAAGAAAAAAAATTATTAATTACAGAATTAATTGCAAATGGAAGCAATTGAATTTCTTTAATAGTTGGTGTAACTACAGAAAGCATAAATTCTTGAATACAAGTTTTGTATTCAAGTATTACCTTATCTTTGTCTGCAATCTTCTCTTCAAGGTACAATACTTTATCTATTAGCAATTTATTGTTAGACCGAACTTCATCTAACAAAACATGATACAGTACGATAGTCTCTTTATAAAGCCTTGGAAGTTTAGAATTGTCCGGATTAAATACGTATTTCTTACAAATAGCGTACAAATTTTTTTGTTATTGTAAATTTTCTAATATCTTTTGTTTATGTTTTTGGCAATGTTATTATAACATTATGGTGAGTAAGAATGGATTGTAGAAAACATTAAATAAAACCAACGCAAATGCGAACCAATCCTGCACGTCTAGCGACCAAGTCATCTATAACCAATCTATAAAGAATTAAGAAAATGTAATTTTTAATGGGGAAAAAGTAAAAACTACAAACAAAAATTGGGTTTATCTGGCCTAAATGATCTCTGTAAGAGCCCCTGCCTAGGCACAACAATGTTGCTGCTTTGCAGTTTGTAGTAGTTTGCCAAACGCTAGAAGAAGAATACCTTAATAAAAAAAATCTATTGTCAGGCTGGTTTTTTGTCATATGGAAAACCTTACAGTTTACTACTAAACCAAGTATACGCTTAAGAAATATGGACGGGACAAACAATAAACGATCAGTTAAAAGAAAGGGTAATGATTGGGTACGTGTAACACACAAAAATATAGAGGAAAGCTACAAGAAATAATACAGGAAGTGAAGATATTATAAATAAATATAGTAACATTTACAAATTCTAAAAAAAAAATGAAAAGTGTAGAAGTAGAAGAAAAATACATACACATATATAGCGGAGTCCAAAAAGAAAAACGAACAAACAAAAAAGTATCACAAAAAAAAAACAATTGGGAAGCAATAGACCACAATATAGTTAAAGTAAACAAAGACATAGTACAACATAGAGTAAAACTATTGAAAGTATACGCATTATCAGATGACGCACCAATTGGGAAAAAAACATAAAATAACCAAAATAAGAAATAATATACTCAAAGATCTAAATAGCAGCATTGGACACGATAAAGATAATAGAATAGTCGGACCATTTAGAAAAGAAAATTTAAAATGACAATGGAGAAAAGTTGGTAGAACTGTGCAACCATATCAACTTAAAAATAACAAGTTCTACAAACATATACACACAAATATACGCGGATACAACATACAAAAATCAATTATTGGCTATGCAATACTGTAAGAGAAACCAAACTGCATGTAAAAGTATACAGAAGAACATAGCAGATATCTGACAACAATTTATTGAAAGCAAAAATGTATTTTACGCTCAGACACAATCAACAAAATACAACTTTTCAATTGCAAAATTAAAAAATTACCCATGAGACTCAATATTAAAAGCTTATAACACAAAAACACAAAATATCTATACAAAAAAAGACTCTAGAAATGCCAACAAAGAAAACAACACTTGAAATATATAAAAATATTATAAAAATTATTATTATAGAGAGTATCTAAGATGCACCAAAAGAAATGTTAGAAATCAAAGAAAGACGACAAATTAAATTAAAAAAATAATAAAAAAAAAAATATTTAAGTGTGCTAAATACTAAAAAAGATAAAAATCTAAGAATATTTAAAGAGATAAATAAACAAACAATGGCTGAAATAAGAGTTATAAGGAAATCTCATTAGTCAGAGTTAAAGCAATCATGTTAACTACACTTTCCTGTCAAAAAAAATAATTGATAAAACTTACAAAATTGAGATCAAAACTTTCCTATACAATGAGTAAATGCATCCCATCCGTTTATAATAATATGTAAAATTTATATTGACAACTTTGTTACTTTTTAAAAACAAAAAAAGTCGACAAAGTGCAGTAATTAATAATCTACAGTGAAATATCTAGTACGTAAAATTTAAAATACTTTATATAAATTTTAAATTTGAATGAACTACAAGCAATAATGTTTCTGTTTTTATGGATTTAACATGATATAATCACTTTTTAATAAACAAACTTCACATTGGGACTCACAAACCAAGAATAACAAAAGAAGCCTGATGACTTATCGCCAAATTTTATAAAATATTGTTGCATCAAAAAAATATTTGATGCAAAACAAATGAACAAATAAAATCAATCCGCGCATAGTCAAAAAAACCATTTGGTATATAGATGAAGTAAAAAACCAAAATAACATTAGAACTGATATATACAAAAGCAAAAGCCGGAAAGAGCAGGTTACGATCATTCTGGGCAAACCGTTTTTGTTATTTTTTTAAGAAATACTATACTACGGTAGAAAAAAAACTTTGACTAGGCTTGGTTATTATGCAACTACTATTACTGATATCTACGTGGACTGCCAAATAATCAAATCCATAAAAAGAACAAAACAAAATATTTCATTAATATCACCACCGATTAGCATTCACATAATCAATAGAAGACTCTGTTCCAGAACAGCTCATGTAAAATGATCTTGTATTGGGTAGAATAGTATATTAAAACAACAAATGTTTTGCATTTTTTAAATTATTTTTAAACAAGCGAAGTTGAGGCGACAGCCCAAAAAGTGTTGGAATATATCTTTTTTAGAAAACACTGAAATAAATACAGTGTTTCTACCATCATGAAATTTTTGACAAACTTAAACATCAATTTGTTAGTTTTTAATAACATCAACTGAAACCAAACAACATCTACGAATTTTATAAAGAATCTATAAACTACTAAAGATTAAAAACAACTCAAATACTAAAATTGAGTTTAGATCAATCAAAAAGTATACTTCTTTTTTATCGTGTTAAAATTTTGTTCTATTCTTCTACTTCTATTTTTTAAAGCTTTGAAATTTTTGATAAATCCGTTTGATCAATTTTTCTAATTTTTATTGAAAACGGTAAATTTTATCTTTAGTTTTTAGATTTTGCTTAATTTTTTTTACAAAAAACTAAAAACTTATTATTGTAATAATTACAATTTATTTTCAAAGAATTGTATCAAGAGTATTACAGATACAGAGAAAAAAAAAACTATGAACTTTAAATGCTTTAAGAATTTGTCATTAAGGTTTATAAAATAAACAATTTGCATTAAAATAAGTGACCTTCAAAAATTCTCAGAGTTATGTAGTTATAAATGTTTTCAAAACTTTACAAATATTTAAAAGTTTGCAAAGGAACCCCAAACTGTTCAAGTTGTTCTAAATTTTTTCTAACCCATCTAGACTCATTGTAAGCATTCTTCTAAAGTTTTTTGAATTTCCTACAAATTAATGATTTTTTGAAGACCTTGCGTAAAATTTTATATATGATTTGATCTGTTCCTAGATAGACTGTTTTCACGCGTTTCAATGACCACTCTAATTTAAACTATTGACTCGTTATTATGCTTTAGAGTGGCCCACCCGTCTACCAAAATGTTAATTATTGAGAAGTTGGATCACGACCTTTTTCTGTGACAAAATAACATCTGACGTCCGCACAGAGGTGAAACTACTATTCTCTTGATGATGAACACGAGGGTGGGTGGGCCACTCCAGACTATGATAACGTGTCAATAGTTTAGGTTAAAGTAGTACACCCACCTACTCAAGTGTTAGTTATCAAGAGTTTGGATCAAAACTTTTTCTTGAGACAAAGTGACTTTTTACACTTGCAAATAGGTCAAACATACAATATCTTAATGACAAACATTTGGGTGGAAAGGTAGGTCACTCCAAAACATGATAACTAGTCAGCAGTTTAAATTGAAGTGACCCACCCACCTATCCAAGTGTTACTTTTCAAAAAGTTAGATTACGATGTTTTCTAATGACATAGTAACTTCTGACATCCGCACAAAAATCAAACTACTAATATCTTGATGACAAACACTTAAGTAGGTGGTTGGCCTACTCCAAACCATAATAACGTGTTGATAATTTAAGTTGGAGTTGCTCACTCACCCACCCAAGTGTTGGTTATCAAGAGGTTGGATCACAACTTTCTCTAGTGACAAAATAACACCTGTCTAACAACTATTCTCTTGATGACGAATACTTGGCTAGGTAGTAAAGCCACTCTAGACCACAATAAGATCTAGACCAACCTAAGCGCTAAGTATCAAGAGATCACAATCTTTTCTTGTGAGAAAATAACTTTTGAAGTCCGCACAGATGTCAAATTACTAATCTTTTGATGACAAACACTTGGGTGGGTAGGTGGGCCACTCCAATTTAAACTATTGACTTGTTATTATGCTCTGGAGTGTTGGTTATTAAGAAGTAGGATTACGACTTTCTCCTGTGACAAAGATTAAACTACTATTTTTTTTTTTAATTATGAACACTTGAGTAGGTAAGTGGGCCACTCCAGAGCATATTAACTAGTTTTTTTTTTTCTTTAACTTTAAGCAAATTAATCTCAATTTCTAAAAAAAGTTTTGGACATTGATTGATTTATTGATTAACATAAACACATTCTTTTTTCAAACCTAATCAAATTATTAAAAGGTTTTAATAAAATAACTTCATTTCAATTAAACGGACTACTGAAGTCAATGTTTTGCTTACAAATTCTACAACTTTTTTTAGATATTAACCAAATTGGTTTCAATCATTAAGTAGCTCCTGTTAACAAAATAACAATTAAAAAATTTTGGGCATATTTTCAATAACCAAAAAGATGCAGCAATATAAAATCTGAACGCAGCAACAAATTGGGTCGCTATACTTACTACGCCGCCCTACCGAATTTGATTAAAAGATGCAAAACTACGCTTTGAAACGTTGATTAGAGATATTGTACTAAAAAAAGGACGAGTCAAACTATCAGTCGCCTGCTAACCGAAGCTCTACAAACCTGTTTCAATTTGAAGAATTTCTGCATTTTATTATTCGATACCAGCGTCATATCAGCATTAAAAAAAAACATGATCACTTATTCTATCTGAACGATTTGGATTTTCATGGGAACCCAGTAAGCAATGGTAGCGCTGCACTGTTGTGTTTTAAGTGTTTAATGTCGTTGATCAATGTTTTGGAAAAGAATCTACATTGTTGCACTCTGGTGCCGTCAATTTTTTATGTTATTGTGGTTGCCGTTAAGAAAATCAAAAGGGTTCCACCCGGAACTACTTTTATATAAACGCATTCAAAAATTTTGAGCAAGGAACATATCAGAATACTTTAATCTATGCCTTGTGTTGGTCTTGGAGTTTGTGCCAATCAAATATTACGCGTAACTTACCATGTGGCCAAATTGTACGTCTTTTGCAATAAACCTTAAATATTTTTTCTGAAGACTTGTGTTTCTTGCAAGTATTTTGCTAACGCATGAAATCTCCCAAAATGCATAGTTAACTAGCAGTTTTACAATAAAACAATCATCCTTATTTTGTTGGTTTGTTTTTAAAATGTTTTTTACATACCAATTCTTTATCTGTAAGCGTCAAAAGATGTGTTGGTTGTTCTAATTTTCAAAACCGTTGATTGTCCAATGTGGCAAATAGTTTCGCTGGGTGCAATTTCGTTTTCCGTTCACAATAACACATCACGCATTTACTGAAAATAGTTATTTACTTACCTCCAATAATCATTTCCCAAGTGTTTGCGTATTGGTTGAGAATCACCTTCTATTGTGCAGTGTTAGAAACATTTATATTTTTTTACATTGTTACAATAAATTTTGTTTAAGAACGCTTTTAAAGTCTTTATTTAATTCTGCCTCGTATATGAAGAATCTAATGTAGGTATAATAGTTTTTACATAAATTATAGACTACTAAATTTTAAGATAAATTGTAACTTTGTAACTTTAGAATTCTTCTTTATATATATAAATAACTGTTTTTAATGACATCTTATTTTTTGTGTACATTGATTAATTGACATAGCACGTGCATTGAATATTTTTATACCTATTAAAAAGGTTATTTGTTTGTTGTATCTTAATACCGTTTGACTAATATTTGTTCAATGTAATGTGCAAATCTATATTCGTTTATAGTATAATTAACAGTTATCATTCCAAAGAACCATAAAAATATAAAAATATACAATCAAATTTATTGCCAATTTAATTTTATATTATGCTAAATATATAGGTCGTTAGTTAAATATTTATCAATTGTGTCCAAATTCCAATCTATCTACGATTAAATTACACTGTGGGCGTTTGTCAAGTCTGGATTACAAAGAAAATAACAAATAAAAAAGTACAGTTTCCAATTTTTTTATTAGTCCGCTAATAAAAATATATACTAAACGTGCGCCCACAAAACGGTTAACAAATCGTTTCTCATGTTCTTAGATAAGAGCAGTTTTGCTTCTTTTTATGACCATTTCGTCTCATTCTCTCGCATCGAATTTTGAAGATTGCAAATTTGCATAATATATCAAGTTACAAGAATTTGACACACAGGTATAATAGAAAATGTTTTTGTGTTTAATGAAAAATATAATAATTGTTTTTAATACTGGTGGGTGCATTAATGTTTAGTAAATCATGAATCTCATGTGGGATCAGTACATAGATATTTGTTAAGTTTAAATATCTATATGCGGATATATTTATTTATAACCTCATTGCAAACGATTTAAATTTATGATAATCTCTTATTTACTAAAACAATATTTTATTTCATAAACTAGGTAATAAATCGGCAAAGCGTAGAATTACATATGAAGCGTGTTGCTGCTATTAATTTACACAGAACACAAAAGTGATGGTTTTTTTATGGATATTTTCTAATCGATTATATGGCCTTATAATTGCCTATAAATAATAAAACGGCAAATCTATTGTTTATGAAAATATGAAATATATTTTAACAAATATATTGTACTTCTAATTCATATTAAATATCAATATTGCAGCATAGTAAATATAAATTTAATGAGTTCAAGTAGTTTACAGATAAAATAAAAAATATATCCAGTGGGTGTTTACTTTGTGCTTCAGAGACATTTTAATTGAAAAAGTTATCTGGAGATAACCTCAAGGACGCTGCAAGAAGTCAAACACCTTGTTCTTCAGCTCCTCAACCGGTTGCCATTATTACAAACTAAGGCCCTACCTGTTCATTTTAACGCAACATATATAAATTTCAGACTAATTTTTTTCATCACACATAAATATATCAACGCCACTAATGACCATTCTTTATACATCAGAAACCCCTTACCATAAAAAATCACCTAACAAACAAAGCAATTAAGTTGTAAAATTTCTGATCCAATTTTCGCACAAATGTACAAGGTCGATAAAAATTTGCATAGTTCTGGCAGGTAATAAAATGTCGGGATTCATATATTATAACTGTTAAATTCAACAATGCGTGGATTAATTGAAAAGTATAAAAATTCTGCAGTGAATTTATTGGAAATCCTATAAAATCAATAACTGTAGAAAATTGTTAAATAAGCAATTGAATATGCATAACTGTAGATTATTAATGCCTCAATAAATTTATAATATTGAAAAAGATTGGCTGTTTGTAAATAATTAAATTCTTAGTTTACATAGTAGGGACATTACAAATCTGTAAAGTTGTATAAGAATTTAGGGATGGGCTTGATAAGCCTGCTTAATGTTCAAATTTTAAATTATTATTATAATCCGAACAAAAACTATTAAATTATACTTTTATTTATGCAAACATTAATCAATATTTTAAAATTTAATTATTCAGCTCAATAATGGATCAAAAATGTATCTAATTTTGTATTAAAACAAACATTATATAAATGTTTATATCAAAGGTTATTTTAAATTACGTAAATAATTAATAAAAAATTAATCCACGAATATATCTTATAAGGGAAGTACAAATCTCCAAAATTAAACTTACAAAACATATTTGGTTCAACTTTAAATACACTAAATAAAGTAAGCAAAATGTCGGGATAAATCTTTGTGCCAAATTTAACATTTAATACATCGTAAAGTTTTACTAATATAAACATGGCCGTAACTTGAGCTTATGTTGAATAGCAACTAAAATTTTACAAATTTTTGCAGTGTTCAGGTTGTTTTTAAATACTGGTTTGGAAGTTCTATCAAAAGCGCTCTCACTAATTTACTGGTACCCCCCGCAAGAGAGGTTGGTTTAAAAAATACTCCTTCAAATCCCCTTGCTGGTAAAAAGCTACCCATAGGCAAGAAGATATCTTGTTAAAAAATGTACAGTTTGTCCGAGTTAATTTTTGATATTATTATATGAAAGTTAGAATACTCTTTAATCTTTTTAATTCAAAATAACAAAAAATATACTCATTTTTCAATTGAGTGATAATAATTCAATTGTTTAAAAAAAAAATAATTGGCTCCCCACTTGTTAAATTTTACTGCAAAATTGTTAATCCCATTTTCAAATTATAAATCTAGTCTTTAAAACTGTAAATTTGGCCTTTAAATTAAAAATTCGTTTTTGGTTAAATTAGCCAAACTGTTAATCCTGCGTTGAAAAGTGTAAATGTAGCATTCAAAAATAAAAATTCGGCCATCAATTTATTAAGTTCTATTGCCAACGCAGTCAAATTATAAATACTGCAAATTTAGCTTTTAAAACTGTAAATACGGCCTTCAAAGTGTTAAATTGTTAATTTGGTCTTTGAATGATAAATCCGGCCTTTAAAAATGTAATTCCGGCTACAAACTTATTAAATATTGCGGGCAAAGTGATAATCCGGCCTCCAAGTTATAAATCCAGCATTTCTAAATTTGGTTTTTAGAACTAGAAATTCAGATAACAATATTAAGTTATAATTTAAAAAAATGACAGTGTGTTGATTTATTATTAAAAAAATGTATTTGTAGCGTTAAAAGTGTAACATTTCACTGCCAAACTCTTTATCCGGCTTCTAAATTAGCAATCCGGTTTTTAAAATTGTATATCGGGCTTTTAGAACAAAATTGTATTCACAAAATTACACAGTTTAGCAATATAGTATCAGAATACTATCAGAAAAAATTAAAATCCGGCTCTAATCTGTTAAATTATTCAAAAATGTATTCATAAAAAGTCATAATGGCCATAAACCGTCGAAAAGTGCAAAATTCATTATTCAAAACGCAAAATCCGGCCAAGAAGTATCAACATATTGTTAAAAAAATTAAAATTCAACATACAAAACTTTGTTTATACAATGTCAAAAATAGCATAATTTGGCTATAAACTGTTAAAAAAAAAACTTTCTTTTTGTGAAATTACAAAAATACTAATATTTGGTCATATTCTGTCAAAAAATGGAAAAAAAATCCGGCCAGTCAAAAGGTACAAAATTCTATTCATAAAAAGTCATAAAATTGTTAAAAATATTAAAGTATTGCCAAAAAAAACAAAATTCTGCCATACATAAACTGTCAAAATGTGCAAAATTCTGTTTATGAAATGTTAAAATAAGCAAAATCCGGCATTAAACTGTCAAAAGGTGCAATATCCTATTTATAATGCTGTAAAAACGTTTTAAAATTAGCACAATTTTGCTATAAAATTTTAAAATATTGTCAAAAACTTTTAAAAAGTGCAAAATTTTAGTTATGAAATGTCAAAAATAATATAATACGGTCATAAGTATTAAAATTTTTCATAAATTGTTGAAAAGAGCAAAATTTTATTCACAAAGTTTAAAAGTATTAACATTTTTTTCAAAAATTTGTCTATAAACTGTTAAATGCTGCGATAAAATATTTAAATATTGTCAGAAGTACCCGGCCCAAATTATTAGAAAGTGTAAAATTTTATTTATGAAAAGTCCGGATGTAATCCGTTGTTATTGTGTGTCGTGTAAACACATTTAGGGGTTGTACTATAAGAGTGCGTGTGTGAGAGAATAAATTAAAAACTTGAAAAGAGTAGGTTATCAGCGTAACCTTGAAATTTTTCCCAGCTGCAGTCTTTAGTTTCTTTTCGGTGTGAAATTGGGGCATCCAGAAGTTATTCCACGTTGTGTGCTATGTGTTATCCTGGCACAAAAATTTCACAAAAAGAGTCGTTGTTTGGTAAGTGATTTAATGGAGACTCAGAGTAAAGTGAAGCTTTGTCGATTCCGAGATTACTGACAGGCAGAAATTTTGCTGGGTATATATAGAATGTTGTAAATTTCCATTAAAACCAAGCGTTAATTCCAACACAGAAAAAAAATCTGGGTTTATATAAAATATTATAACTATTTCTTGGTTGTCTAGAGATACATTTAGGGGTGGTAGGTTGTAAGTTTTTTTTAATTAAATATAAAATGCGGCTAAAAAGGATTAAAATCTGGCTACAACTAATTTGGCCAAAAGCTTTGATAAAACTGGTCAAATTTGTAATATTTTCAAAATGACATTTAATATCCAGTTTATTAAAATTAAAATCTGACCAGAAAGTAATTAAATCCGGCAAAAAACTTTAATAATATCCCTATAATTGGTAAAATTTTTAATTTGCAAAGTACTTGCACATAATTTTAAAAATACGGCCATAAATACAAAAATTGATAAACAAAATTAAATCCGGCCAAAAAAATTAATAACCTGCTTAAATTTGCTAAAATTTTTACTCAATATCAGTATTAAATAGTTATTCCGACCTAAAACAATTAAAATCCGTTTATAGTACGTAATATAGTAAGTACATAATTTCAAAACTCTGGCTAAAAATACAAAATTTTACAAAGGAGAATTAAAAGTAACTACAGCTAGACACGAATAGTGTGGCCTGCATAATAAGCAATTTTGTATACACAAAAATTAAGTTGAATGTGGTTAAACTCATGCCTTTGCCTATTTTGGCATCTTTCAATCCTAGAACAACGTCGCTCATGGAATGTTTAAAATATAAGCGCAAATGAAAAATGCTAAATCGGGCAAAGGCATTAGTTTCACCACATTCAACATAATTTTTGAGTATACTAAGTTGCCTATAATACATGCCACACTATTCGTGTCTAGCTGTACCTTATTAGTTTTATAATATATTCTCAAAAATTCGGCCGTTAAAAACTAAATCCGGCATAAGAAAGATAAATTTTAAAAATTAAGTAATTGAATCTGGCTATAATAATCTGCTTTATATTGATAATAATAATAATAATCATTTATTTCACATGGGTAATGCTACATACAACATGACAATAATGTGAAAAAGTCAAAGAAACAAATACATTAATTAAACATTTAGGTACAATTACATTACATTACATTTACATTAGTTTATCAACATAAGTTTACAAAATACAGATGTATTACAGATTAAAATAAACAATATACATATAAAACATAGACATAATTTAAAAGTTTAGCCATAAAATACAAATTTTTGACTATCGGCAAATCCGGCAAATAAACTTCTTCTTCTAGTGCTCCTCCTATCGGAGATTTGCTATCATCATGGCAATGCACACTTTGTTGACGGCAGCTCTAAACAGTTGGATGTTGGTACATCCAAACCATTCTCTTAAGTTTTTGAGCCAAGACGTTCGTTGCCTGCCGATGTTCCTTTTCCCGTTTATCTTCCCTTGTATTATCAGTTGCAGAAGTTCGTACTTGGGGCCTTGCATTATATGTCCTAAGTATTGTAGTTTTCTCGTTTTAATGGTGTGAATGATTTCGCATTCTTTTTGCATTTTGTTTAAGACTTCGATGTTGGTAACCCTATCAGTCCACGAGATCCTCTACATTCTTCGGTAACACCACATTTCGAAAGTTTTCAGTTTGTCCATGTGCCATTTTTTTAGCGTCCATGCTTCCATCCCATAAAGCAACGTGGAGAAAACGTAGCATCGCAGCATTCTTATTTTAAGCTCTATGTTAATATCTCGGCTTATGAATAACTTCCTCATTTTCGTAAAGGAAGATCTTGCTACCTCAATTCTTGATCTAATTTCTTTTGTTATGTCTCCCGTTTGTTCCATCCATGCCCCTAGGTATTTATATGTCTGTACATTTTCTATTATGGTGTTTCCAATTCTTAGATTAAACTGGTTTTGGTTTTGTAAAGATTCTGTGGCTAACATTATTTTGGATTTATTGTAGTTAATTTTCAGTTCATATTCGTTGCAACGATCATTTAGTTTATTGACTAGTTGTTGCATGTCTGTTATATTGCTGGCTAATAGGACTGTGTCGTCAGCATATCTTATATTATTGATCGCTTCTCCATTTATAATAATTCCCGTCATTTCCTCTTCCATGGTTTCGGTAAAAATAGCTTCACTGTACAAGTTAAATAACATTGGTGATAAAATACATCCTTGTCTTACTCCTCTGCAAATCTCTATTTCCTCTGTTAGTTGATTTTCTACCTTTATGTTTGCATTTTGACCCCAGTATAAGTTGTTAATTAATCTTATGTCTCTCAAGTCGATGTTTTTACAAATTAATATCTGTTGTAGTATGTCGTGTCTTACTTTGTCAAATGCTTTTTCAAAGTCAATGTAACATGCCAGCACATCTTGGTTCATATCCAAGCAACGTTGGAATAGAACGTTGATCCCGAAAAGCACTTCTCTTGTTCCGAGTCCCGCACGAAATCCAAACTGTGTGTTGCTTATGTCTTCCTCGAGTTTCTTATAGATTCTCTTATGAATTATTTTGAGAAACAATTTCAGTGTGTGGCTCATGAGCGCGATTGTTTTGTATTCTGAGCATTCTTTTGCGTTCGTTTTCTTGGGAATAAGTATAAAGGTCGACGTTAACTATTGTTTAGGGATTTTTCTTTTATTGTAGATGATGTTGAAAAGGTCTAAGAGGATATCTATTGCTTCTTCATCAAAAAGTTTGATAAGTTCTATCGGTATCTCATCGGGACCTACAGATTTTCCAGACTTTATGGAGTTTAGGGCATGTTCTAGTTCTGTTCTTAGTATTTTTAGGTTTGTGTTGTCCACTTCTATGGTAGGCTTGGGAGATCTTACGTCATCAAATAGTTCCATCACATATTCCTTCCATATCTTTAATTTAACCTTTATATCAACTATTATATGTCCATTTGTATCTTTGAGTACATTACCAGTATTATTATATTTCTTGCATCCAGTCATTTCTTTTATCTTCTTATGCATGTGGAACCAGTCGAATCTCTTTTCCATTGCCTCTATTTCTGTACATTGTTCGGTCAGGTATTGTTCCCTAGCTCTTTTAATATCTTTTTGTATTAGTTTGTGTGTTCTCTTATATTCTTCAACGTTGTTTTTGTTTTTCCTTTGTTTCTCCATGCTTTCCAAGATGTTTGTCGTTATCCATGGCTTTTTCTTTTTGCCACTCCTATTTACTAGCTGATCTTTAGTTATTGTTTCCAATCCTGTTTGGATACATCTCCACTTATCCTGTATGCTGTTTTCACTTGTTGTATTGGTGGTTGTCATATACTCGTTTACCATCCCTTTAACCCTATGATGAATTTTCGGGTCCTTGAGGAGTTTTGTGTCTATATAGTTGTTTTGATATTTTGTTATCTTTTTCATCTTTATGTTGATTTTAGCTACTATCGGATTATGGTCAGAATTAATGTCAGCACTCGGATATGTTTTTGTAGACTTGATTGCGTTCTTATAACGGTTGTTTATGAGGATGTAGTCTATCTGGTTTCTTACAATTTTTTTGGGTTTATCCGTTGGAGATTTTCACGTGTACAGTCTTCTCATTGGTAGTTAGAAGAGTGTGTTTGCTATCGTAAGATCTTTATCTTGGCAGAATTCTATCAAACGGTCACCTCTATCATTTCTTTCTCCCAGACCGAAACCGCCAGTACATCCTACAACTTTTTTATTGCCAACTTTTGCATTAAAATCACCCATTATGATCATTATATCAGAACTTTTGATGTTTCTAGTGATCTTTTCTAATTGCGTATAATATTCTTCTATTTTCTCATCTTCCTTATCTGCCGTTGGTACATATGTTTGTATGATGTACGTACTTCCAGTGGTTGTTTCTAGTTGGAGCATCATGACTCTGTCTGAGTATGGAGTGAAACTGACCACTGATCAACATAATCAACATAAAAAAAAGTTTGGCCAAAACAATAGTAATCAGATTAAACTAGTAAAATACAAACATAATTTAAATTTTTTTGTCATGAAGTATTAAAATATTGTCAGAAAGTACTAAAATCTGGACAATAAAGATTGAAAAGTGTAAAATTCTACTCATGAAATGTCTAAATTAGAAAAATTGGGATATTGTTAAAATGTGCAAGATTCTATTCTTGAAATGTAAAATAAAATCAAAATCCGGCTATAAGTTGTTGAAAAGTGAAATGTTCTTTTTTTCATACAAGGTGAAAACTATTAATTAATCCGACCATGAATTATCAAAATATTTAATAATACTTTATTCAAGGTATATAAAAAAAACCATTAACATCTACATTATTCTGTACATAAATCATGATGAATTACAAGCAATATTACAAATTACACAAAAATATTTAAACAAATATTGAATAATAAAAGCATGGAAAAAAAATATACATATATAAAAACAAAATATAAAATTATTCATCAACACATTTTAATTGACTCTTAAAGCTACATTTTGAAACACAAAATAAATCAATATTATTGGAAACACTATTCGCAATTCTACCAACTGGATTATTAAATCCATAATTGGTAGAATGAATAGATTCTCTAAATAATGGAGACTGTCTAGTTCGGCGATTATAGTTAGGGACTTGAAATGGAAGAGTTACTAGTAACTCTTGGCAATCAATCTCGGACATCATAATTCCTCATAAAAATGATAAATTGGCTCTTTCAGCGGCGGAAGATTATATTGCAATGCAATGAGGTTAAAATCGTAATTTTCAGATAAAATGCCTAATTTGTACAATAATAAACGGAAAAAATTGTTTTGAATACGTTCTATATTGCATATATGAATGCTGTAGAATGGATACCAAACTGACGAAGCGTACTCTAAATGAGAACGTACTAAGGCGCAATAAAGTAGTTTGAGTGTGCTCGGAGATAGTTCAGTTGACATTCTGTACACAAACCCTATCATTTTCATAGCACGGTTACACATGTAGTTTATATGCTCAACAAAAGTTAATTTTGAGTCAAAAATTACGCCCAAATCTTTTATTTGAGTAACATGTTCCAAAACATTGTTATAGATAGTATAGTCATACGATACTTTACTTAAAGTTTTGTTGAAGCTTATTAAAAAAACTTTTGTTTGCGTTAAACAACAAGTTATTAATAAGACACCATGAATGAACAGAATCCAAATCATTTTGTAAACTAATGCAATCATCGATAGATGATATTCTTCTATAAATTTTAAGATCGTCAGCAAATAAAAGATAAGACAAAAAATTAATAGAATAAACTAGATCATTAATAAAGAGTAAAAACAGAATTGGTCCACAATGAGATCTTTGAGGAACCCCAGATGGAACAACAATAGGTTGTAATAAAAATTTATTAATTTTTACACACTGAGTACGATTTTCCAAAAAGCTCGACAACCACGCAACGACAGAACCATGAAAACTCAAAGCCCGAAGCTTAGCAATTAAAATTCTATGATTAACGCGATCAAAAGCTTTTGAAAAATCTGTGTAAATAGAATCTACTTGAACTCTTAATTGAAAGGCATTCAAAGAAGATTTGTAAGAGTGGAACGACCCTCACGAAACCCATGTTGCTGTTCCACTAACATGCTTTTGCAAATCCATTGTATTTGACCAGTTACAATTTGATCAAACAACTTAGGAATAGCAGACTGGATGCATATACCTCTATAATTAGTAATATCCTCCTTAGCTCCAGATTTATGTAAAGGCATAATGTAGCTTTGTTTCCAAACTGGAGGAAACTTGGCTTCATTAAGAAAAGCCTCAAAAAGTAAATGCAATGACGTAGAAATTGAATAAATACATTGTTTTAACAGCATAGATGGAACACCGTTCGGTCTAGTGCTAAAGTTACATTTAAGGTTCTCAATCCCTTTAAATATATCCAACAATTGAAAATGCTCGATGTAATACGTTTTTCTTAAAGTCAAACAATGGAGTTGGATGAGTTTGTGTATTGTAAACAGACGAAAAGAATTCAGCAAAACTATTAACATAGTCATCTCCATTACTGCAAGTTTTTGTTTATAATACATTGTAGCTGGAAAATCATTAGCTTTTTTAGTGTCACTAACAAATTTCCAAAAGTGTTTAGGGTTACTTTGAATGTTGATTTCTGTTCGAGTAATATATTGCTTGTATAGACATGTACTGAGACTTTTACACAAAGTACGAATTGATTGAAACTCGTTATAATCGGACAAAAGTCTTGAAAATTTATAACGTTTATGAACAGTTTTTTTGAGTCTAGTAAGTGAAATTAATTCTTTATTAATCCAAACTGGAAAATTGTTTTCACGCCACAGTTTTTTGGGGACAAAACAGATAATAGCAAAATGCAACACAGAGTAAAATAAATTAACGCAATTATCAACATCACAATTATAAAAAAGGGCGGATCAATTAACATTCAGCAAAAAAATATTGATTGCGTTAAAGTCGGCAAATTTAAAATCATTAAAAATATAATTACACATTAAAATATCACGGCTAGTATCACATTTTACATCAATCACATAAGCATTATGATGTTGGCTAAGTTTTGACAACATCCACAGCATTAATCACAGTAATATCACAGATATTGGAAAAACATAAATCTAAGAACACACCACTATCATTAGGTATAGAAATACATTGAGCGCAGTTTAGAAATTCATAACAGTTGGCAACAAAATGAGCAGAATAACTATCATTACAAATAACACTTATGCCTAACTCATCATTTACCCATGCCGCTGTGTGTAGATTATAATCGCCTAGTGCAATTAGTTTACTGTCTGGATGTTTGTCAGCAATAGATTCAACGGAATAACAATAATCTAAATATTTAACACATGCCGAGTTAGGTGGTAAGTAGACTGCACTGATAATATATGATACAAACTTAAACTTAACAATTACAAACAAATGTTCAACACTTAAAAATGTAGGTTGTAATAAAGTACAATTAAAACAAGTTTTAGTAACAATTAAGACACCTCCTCCGTCAAGCTTAGGGTATATTAATAAAGAACGATCACATCTAAACAAACTGTAACCAATTAATTGTAGCTCCGCATTGCTGATGTCCTGATTAAACCAGGTTTCGGTTAGTACAATAATGTCGTAGTTAGATACAGCTACAGCCAGCATAAGTTCTTTGAGCTTAGTTTTATTTATTTATTTATTTATTTATTACAATCTTTATTTATCATTTTAATCAGATAAAAAGGCGAAGTTCAGCTATTAAGCTACTCTTCCACTTAACCCTTAAATTTTACAATAAATTTAAATATATTAAATTAATACTACATTCTAAAACCACTGCTTCTTCATGTTCTCTATCTTTTTAATAATGTTTGTGTTGCTTCTTTTACCATTTTAGTGTTCTCTATACTCTCCAGTACGTTCTGGTAATAGATGGAGATACCGCTGGTGTTTCTGGTGACGGGTTTAGATTGTTGGCTGGATCCAGATTTTGAAAATCCACCGAAGATAAAGCAGGAACATTATTAACTCGCCCATAATTAATAAATTTCTTGACCGCTATATTTGCAAGCCAAAAATCTTTACAAGATTGGATCGAGCATGATTCGCTGGAACAGAAGCTTTAAAGCTGCTGTAGCTTCTAGGTTTTACTTGTAACTCAACAACATTAACTGATATCGTGGGAAACTTAGATTTACTATGATTTACTATATCAGTTTTTTTAGTTTCACGTCTAATTTTAGAAACATATACGTAGGAAGTAGGCACATAAACTTGCAGTTTGTCATTAGATGGGCCACAACCAAAGATAGTTTGATTTTTTGGTTGAGTTTTTTTATTAGTTTTTCACTTAACAACAGAGCTTGCCAAAGAAGGAAAAACTGCAGGTTGAATCAATTGTACCGTTTCATTAGTGAGCGGCGCAGTAGTAGGAACAATTAGTTGATTGCTGCAAGCTTCGTACTGAAGAATAGTTTTATCTTTTTCTGCAATCTTTTCTTCGAGATAGGCAATTTTATCTAAGAGTAATTTATTGCTCGACCGCAATTCATCACATAAAACTTGGTAAAAAGTAATATTTTCTTTATAAAGTTTAGGAAGTTTGGAATCATCCAACTCAAATAGAGTACAACAATTGCATTTCTTATAGCGTACAGCGCAACTGTAATGAAAGATAACGCCACAATTGCTACAAGCTATACCAAATTGTGCAATAGTTTTGCATTTACAGTTTAGGGCCATAGTAACAGAAGCAGTTACAAAAATGACTAGAGCAGTGAATAAATAAAAACAGGATAAGGTTGAAACAAGGACACAATTCACACCGGTGCGGTCGATCACTGGTGACTGACTATAAACAAATACAGGTAGACCACGGTAAGGTTACACAAGAGACAGTAGGATTATAAAAATTAATAATAAAATATCACGTTAAAAAACAGAAGTTACGCCACTGGTATGAATAGTTAATAATATGGCCACGGGAAGCGCGACAAAACAATAAGCGGGAGACTATAATTCTAGGTTAAAATACGTATACAATAATAATAATAATAAAAGCAGTAAAATTGTTAAAATTGTAAAGCTAACTGGTTGCTAATATAATTACCAGCAGGAAAGACAAGATCTTTTAAATTATAAGCACTAAATTCCACACAAAACTGCACAATTTAAAATTAAAAACATAACATTGTCAGAAAACACTAAAATTTTGCCATCAAACGTTGAAAAGTGCAAAATTCTACTCATGAAATGTCAAAAATAGCAAAATTCAGCAATAAAATAACAAAATTAAATGTGCGAGATTATATTTATAAAAACTGCAAAATCTTGCCAGGTAGTTGTAAAATACTGTCAGGAAGCACTAAAATCCGGTCCTAAACGGTTGAAAAGTGAACAATTTTAATTATGAAATAAATTAGCAAAAATCAGCCTTTAACTGTTTAAAAGGGCAAGTGATGACTTTTTCTAGACGTCAGTCTACGGTGATGTATGGTTACTCTCTCATGAATGTAACGTTGTTAAGAGTTAACACTATTCGTGATTTAGGCATTACGTTTGATTCAAGCCTTTCATTTACACTACATATCGATACTGTTGTGGCTAAAGCTTATCAACTTTTAGGATTTGTCAAGCGTAACTCTAAGGAGTTTTGTGACCATCGTACTCTAATTATTCTTTACAACGCTCTAGTACGTCCCCATCTCGAGTATTGTTCCAATGTGTGGTCACCATACACCGCCGTCAGTAAAGGAAAAATTGAACAGATTCAAAAAAAGTTTGTTCGTTTTTTGGCGTATAAATGCAACATTGCAGGCAGCTACACAGAACTGCTCTCTACATTTAACATGACTAGTCTTGAAAAAAGACGTTTTAATTTTGACGTGACACTAGTTTTTAAAGTGCTTCGTGGGATTATTGACTGTCCTGACTTGATCAGCTCTATAGGTATTCATGTTCCAGCTCGAGTTTTACGCAATGACTATTTATTTCATATACCGTTCAAACGCACTGATTATGCGGTGTGCACTCTGCATCTACACGTATTTTGCGGCATGCCAACGAAGTTAAAGTGGATTTTTTTAAAGATTCTTTTAATACCCTGCGACGTGCACTTGTCACCCATACGTGACCATTTTTATATTTTGTAATTATTTAAGTTTTATTCTTATTTTTAATATTAGTTGTTTTATGTTTAATTTATGTTTTTTAAATTGTAAATATATACTTATTTTGTAATGGCTTCCGTTGACTAGTAAATAAATAAATAAATAAATAAATAAAATTTTGTTTACTAGAAAAAAGTAGCAAAATTCAGCTACAAAATATCAAAATGTTGTTAGAAAAAAGTATAAAAATATTATTAGAAAGTAGAAAAGTTTACCATAAACAAAAATGACAATATTCTGTTATAAAATATTAAAATATTTTCAAAAAGAACCTAAATCTGGCTAAAATCGGTTAAAAAGTGCAAAGTTCACATTCACATCTTTAAGTATTTTTCTCAGTTGATCATCTTTCATTGGTTATATTTTGACAGCTGCTATGTTGTAATTTTAGACGTATTAGGTTAATAAATAATATCATGTTTGATAGATAAAATCTTAAATTAAGTATTTTTGACATTTGATCATCTAAGATCGTGCATTTTTTGACAGCTGCTATTTAAGATTTTGTAAATTTTTGACATGTTTATTATTTCTAACAAATAATATACTTGTTAAAGTACTTGTGTATTTCTTGCAAATAATACAACTCGGTGGTAAAAAAAATTACGGCTATTAACGTTTTTTGAAAAATTTTACTTGGAAAAAATGGAAACAAAATCGACGACCTGAAATTTTCAAATGCCATACATTTTAAAATTAAATTCTTTACCTTCTGCTAAAAATTTATTCTATATTTTAATATTTTTTTTTAAATAATAACATTAAAGATGCGGTTTTGAGACCAAAGAGTACAACTTTTTGAACCATAAACGCCAATATAGTTAGTCAGTTGTTGGAGTACAGGTTTTTTTAAATTTAGAATAGAAAGGTTAAGGATTTAAGAGTAGGAAAGTTAAAAACATTTTTACTTGTAAAAATCTGGTCACTTTGATATTACTCACATAACATTCTGCGTGTTTGCCATGAGCGTTGACACAAAAGTTACCAAAAAAGATTGTGGTAGTTGAGATGACTAATTTATGTTTAAAAAAGTAAATAAAAACTCATTACATTAGTTTTGATTTAGATTCCGGTAATATACTTTGTGTTTGGTGCAGTTTTTTATTTACATTTATAAAACTTGCATCACTCAATTAGCTTTAGCGACTGCATCAGTTTGTGATGTAGCGTCTCAAATGTGGTTTTATGGTGAGTAGGGAGATTGAGCAATAAAGTTTATTATGGTAGATTTTAAACATCCAATCAATCTTGCCCGTTTACGGATAAGAGCGTCAATAAAGGTTGTAAAGGCGCAAGTAGTAAGTGCAAAAGGTATCAAATAGTTAAATGTTTGGAAAATGGTTTGAATTTAAATAAAGTTTTTTTTTTTTTTTTATTTGCCAAACTATCCACTTAATAGAACAATACATTTTTTGAAAAAGTTGATAGATGGAACTTTACTGATCAAAGTTAAAAATAGATTGCCGAGTAGTTAAACTGCAAAAAAGCACGTGATAAATATTGTAGTGATAGTTGAACCACATAAATATATAAATATTTAAAAAAAATCATTAAACAAAAACTGGAGTAATTAACTGAAAACAATTAACCCGTAGTAAGAATGGTTGAAGTCAATGATACAACATTCATAATCTTAACATAATTCTAGCCCGGTTTGCTCATTTATACTAAATGCAATAAGGTGTTTACAATGCTAACGTTTTGCAATTAGATGTTTAGGCACTGCTACATGCGCAAAATGCATTAAAGATAAACATTGATGCATGCACTAATTTGCCTTTATGTGTGAATTGTAATGCTATGCATCCCGTTTGTTTTGAGATGATCCAAAATAAAAATGGTGGTTCCTGTGAGTCGGTTCTGCCACAGTAATGACATTTGTCGCACTGGGTATTTCCAATATTCTTGCTGTACGTAGCACAACTCCCGTGACTTGTTAAAAATTGTGTCAGGAAGTAGTTGGTGTTCCTGTGAGGGCATCTCACCCATTTTCCATGGGAACCTAACCTAAGCTACCACCACCCAAGGTGCAGGACCTTATCAATCTTGCGCCCTGGTAGTTAAATACTTACATGTTATCAGAGTCGATAAAAGTGAAATATACTTTTGCGTTAACCATTCTGACAGAAATAAAAAAATTTACACTCTCTTAAAAGCTACTTAAAAAAAAATTCTGATGATTGTAAATAAGGTGGAATGCGGCCTTACTAATTTGTGATACGGTTTTTAGTAAAAACACTTTGTATCAGTACTGTATTAGAATCAGTAGCTGTTCAAACACATTTTCTTTATCTATATTTTGTCAAATGTTAATTTGATTAATTGTTTGTCCCCAATCCTGTTTATAAACAATTTTAAAACTTACAACACTGTGGTTTAAACCAAACCAAACCAATCCAAGTTATAACTTAACCAATTTGACTTTACAATTTGTTCTCTCAGTATCGCAGCTATGTTGAATCAAATATCAAAATATTTTTGTGATAGTAAACACTTTCTAATATTCATTTGCGTGCTGGAATTCATAAAATTTATAAAAATAACATTGGAGTAGTTGCTTAGATGCCTCTCTTGTTGGGGGTCCTGAGTTCAAATCTTACCCTGCCGTATATTATTTGTAAATTTGTTCACCGCTTTAACCGCTTCGGCATTCATGGCTTTAGCGACAAATAAATTTACAAACAATAATCATCTCGCCTCATTTCATCACTCCGTACTCGGAAGGACCTTCGGCCTGCTAGAACCAGGTTAGTGAGGTCGATAGAGTATAAAAACGGTAATTTCATTAACATTGGAGTTGGAGAATAATAGATACTGATTGGGATATGATTAAGTGTTTGACTGTTTTGTAAATAAATTTATTATAGTAATTAGAGAGACTCAAGCAGGTACTCTGAGCGCAATCTAATCTAATCCGATGCAGGTGTGCAAAGGGTTTTTGTTTGGATTGCACCTGGTGTAAAAACCAAAAATTCAACATAACTTCAGTTAAAACATCTAGTTGTTTTATTAATTACTATATTGTCATTTTCAATTACTTGTTTATAATTAATTTATTTTAATAAACCATTGAGAAGGTACTTTGTTATGCTTTTGAAGATTCAAGCATAATCGATCACAATCTCACAAACCGCTACATTTTGGTCCTTTGGAACCGGATCTAGTCAGTGATCTTCAGAGCGTAGTTAATTAGTAAAGTGAAGTTCTGTAAGAAAATGGGTAAAGAAGTAGCCATCAAAAAACATCTTTTGGAGATGAAAAGGAGAGTCATTATTCAAAAAGGACAATCACATGAATTGCAATAGTCTAAGTCATGATCAATAAGGCAGAATCTCAAATTTGTCAAACATTAACAAAACTGGAAGAAAAATCAAGAATTTAAGATGGCAGTACAAAAGAAGATATTTATGATGAGTAAAGACATTACTGAAGAAAAACAGTACAAAGAAGTTATGGTAGAAATTTATTATAATAATTGTGCTATTGGCAATAACATGTTGAAAAATTTAAAGAACAAATAATCTTGCTGATGATTTAAGTGCAATAGGAAACTTCACACACTTACATACTTTGAGGAACATATAACATTGGCCAACAAAAAGAAGTTTAGTGCAATGCAAAGTTAATGGAGCTACAAAATATCATAGAAGATTTTAGAAAATTAAAGAGGTAGAGATGGTAAATTATTTGACCAAAATAAAAAAAAAATGCAAAAAAACAAGTTTAGCAAACTTATTAACCACAAAAGACGATTTGTTAAAAATTTGCCACAAAGAGAAAAGCCAAACCTGGCCACACTAGGATCTTTCCGTTTAAAATAACAATTTGCGTCAACATTATCATTTGTTCATGAAATAGTATAAAGAACTGGGACACATAAAGCAGGTTCAGAGCTTAAGAGAAAGTCAGTTTTATTTACCATATCTTGTAGTCTTAAAGAATAGCACAACGACAAGCTTACGTGTAGTTTTTGATGCTTTTGCCCACACCACCACTAAGTTGTCTCTTAATGATATTTTACAGATTGAACCGCAACCTTTATTCAAGATTCAAAACCGTATGTGTTAGTTGGTGACCTTTCAAAGATGTATCGACAAAATCTACCGCAAGAAGATAGAAAAAACCTACATCAAATACTATGGAGGTACAACATAAGCAAACCAATTCAAGAATATGAACTTCAAACGCTGACATATAAAACAGCTTCTGCATTATACAGAACAAAATGTTTTCAACAACTAGCAGAAGAAGCACAAAAGATGTTCTCTGACGCAAGTAAAATCATAAAAATTATAAAGGAAAACATGTACATGGATGATTTACTAAAAAAGAACAGCCAGTCGTATGCAAGATGAAATTACGTCAATTTTGGCAAGAAGAAAATTTGAATTAAGAAAATGGGAAAGCAATAACAAAACGTTATTATCATCACTACCTGCAAAAGAAAATCAAATATTGAAACTAGATAAAGATTGCACAACAAAACCTCTGGGCATAAAATGGAACGTTCGTACTTCAGTTTAGTATAAATTACGATATAAGCAAACAAGAATTTGCAACAGAACAATGACAGTGTTCAAGCCACTATTGGCATTATTTGTTTTTTACGGAGGTGGAATCACTTTACGGACAAAATGTGAAACTTTTCCTCTTGTTTAAAAGAGGTCATACCTACCTGCCAAACCACTCCCCAAATGTAATTTATGTGTATTAATGTGAACTATTTAATAATAATAGGCAAAATACTTCTTTTAAGTTGCATAACATTTTTTCCGGTTAATCAACTAATCAATAAGGTAAACCTCACACATTAACTCTTTGCAAAGATCTTGTTCTAAAAAGATCAAAAAATTACATCCAGAATTTTTTTCTGTGAAACATTATTTTTGATATAATAGCTACGATTGTTTATTTTAAATTTAAAAAAATACAAAAATGTAACATGCACTTTTTTTGCACTTAATCAATTCTATCAAAACTAAACAATAAATAATAGTTGTTTACAACTTATCTTTATAAATAATTGCTTTCCAGGTACATATTAAAAATGTATAAAATGTATTTCATAGAATTCCCATTGCTTACTTACTCATATTCAAATATTAACATAACACAAATCCTTTATTATTATTTTATAAATGCCATATAAATTGATCTCTTTTATCATACAAAACATATAAAATGCTATTATCTAAAAATTATACGGAACAAATAAACATTAACATAACAAGCGAATCAATAATTAATGGAAACAGTGCGCAAAAATTCAGAACGGTATTTTCCTACCGAATAGCTCCCTCCATACCGAAATTTATATAAATATATTTATTAATTTCTAAATAACATTGACCCCATGATGTTTTGGTCGCACACTTTATGGGTGTGATAAATTAAGGGGACTTGTGACCTTAAACTTGGCCAAAAAACTCGCTCCCGATACATGAATATTTTATATTAAATATTTAGTTTTTTTTTGTGTATTTTGCTATAATTTTTATAGCGCCTTATAATCAGCTGGAGATGCCAGCGGGACCATATATTACACCTAGTTTTATACATAAAGCCTTATTCATTTTTATAAATTTATAATAAAAATTTGTAATATTTACAAGTGTCGTTTACATTTGACATTATTATCAATATACGTTTTTTTTAATTAAAGAAATTGGATATTAATCACGAATCGTGCTTGATTTATTAGTTTCGCTTATTATCCTTTTCGGTTTATGGCTTGGCATTTTGTTACACCTTGTTTTAATGTGCGGAGGTCCTTTTCATGATTAACATAACCAGATTGGTCTAGATCATATTTTAAACCATCTTTTATTATTTATTAACAATAAAAATGAAATATAGTGAAAGGTAATTAAATCTATTATTAGAAAATGTTTAATATAATAAAAGTTACATTGCAATTACATTTAAATATACTTAAACTAATTAAATAGATTAATTAATAGTATATTAAACACCGAGAATATAATAAATGATATTGCCGAAGATGCCGTTTACACTACAAGTAGCAAAGTAAGTGAGTGATATAATCATCTAAAATAATAATTATTGCAATTTGGTTATAATTTTAACAGCCAGTTCTGCCGTATTCTGTACAAATAACTGAATGGTTAGAAATTTTAACAATAATTTTAACTATCATGGATGTTAAAAATATGTACAGAATATACCTAGTTGTGATTTATTTGTTCGTATGTTTAATCAATTTGCAACTAATTTAAGGGCGCGGTTTAAGGAGTGTCATAAAATTAACTCTTTTTTTTGCATTGGTTTTTTTGCAACGTGTAGAGAATGAACTTTCAAGTTTAATAAAATATAAAAAAATCTAAAACCTTCAGCTGTCTATGACGATACGATTATTTTATGATTTTTAAACATGGTCAAATGTGCGAAAACAAGTATAAAATGATATGAAGCAGAAAAAACAAAAAAATCTATTCTATTAAAATTTTAAAAATAGATTAAAACATTAATTAACCTATCGTCGAGAGTTAATTCGTTTCTATAGCTAAATAGCAGCTCAGTTAACTGAATTGATTTAAACGTTTTTGTGTTGCATCTATGGAGCAGTATTTTGGTCTCACGCTTGTATTGTTTTCTCGTTTCTTAAATAAACACAATAACTATTTTAAACATTTGTTACCAAAACTCGGGATAAAACTTAGCGTCGTAGCTAAGGCCCCGCAGGCTTTACGGTGCGCAGTGAGCTGAGAAATCTTGGGAGCCACAATCCTCACGCTTTTATTTTAATATTTTGCAAAGGAGCCAAAAACTCTAGCTACGCCACTGATAAAACCTGCATAGTTCTACTTTAAAATTTAATGTTGAAACATTTACCCAACTGAACCACTTTCACTAACAGAGTAAACTAAACTATTAGCTCCGCTCCTGATTCAAATAACTAAGTATGCTTGCAACCATCCATGAGTACACGCTACTATGTCATCGTCTACACAAACTACTATAATTTATTAAAATTTATGCATTTTAAAATACATCAAACATTGGTTTTGGTATTTGAGTAAACCTGGCTTTTTTTAAATCTGATTATTTAATTACTATTTTTTTAAATTACTATTTACCTTCAAAAAACTTATCGGATTGGATTTACTTCTTAAAAATATAACAAACGTCTAATTAACCTTTGCCTCTTGATAAAAAAAGTACCGACTGTGCCTTTTAGGTGACGTTTTGAATCTTGCTCCAACCTTGTAGATGATTGTTTGGCAAAACAAGATAACTTAACATCTGAGTGATTTGCAGTTTTATCAAAAAAGTTGTTTGTTTTGACTAACATGTAATCTCTAATAGGTTCTAGACTCGCATCAGCTTTCAGTTAAGTGTTGCAAATGTAGTAAGGTGATTTAAAAATTTGTTTCATAAGTTATACTATCAAATGATTCTATCCTGTTAAGAAAAGAAAAAGCCGCCATTTTCCAAACTCAACATGCGTATGAATTTAGCTCTGAGGAACTTCTGCTTTGATTGTGCAAGGTTAGTGTCCCATTTCTTTCATCAGCAAATTGCAAGCAAAATAAAATGGTAAAGCCAACAACAGCGCTGTTGTTTTTCTTAATCTTTTGTATTTAAGGAAGTCCTTTTGTAAGACATAAGTAAACTAGGACCAGTCAATCTTGTAAACCAACTTGACCTCTTATAAAGATCTAAGATTACTGGGCTAAGATGTTTTTAAGTGAAGCAATATTAAAAACAAAAAAAAACTTTCTGCAACTGTAATAAGTTGATATGTTTAGCCTAAGTATATTACATCTTTTGCTTTGGGGGTGCTCAAATATTTTTTTTTTTCACATTTGTTAGTTTGCTATACCAAAATGTTCTTAAGTAAAGCAATGCCAAAAACATTTTTAAGAAACTTTTTGTAGCTGTAATAAATTGGTATATCCAGCCTAAGTATTGTACAAACTTGCTCTGAGCGTGCCCAACAAGTATTTAGCTTTTAGCATTTGTTAGTCTGCTGTTCCAAGCTGTATGTTTTAAATTTAATTTAACTACAACTAGTATAGCACCAAGACTTAATTTTACTAGTTATTTGACAGCTGTCATTAACTATATCACTCTCAAACCTAAAACATTTTTTCTTCTTCTTTTTTCAGTCTTTGTTTGTCCACTTCTGAACGTAGGCCTCTTTTATATTTTTTTCCATTCTTCTCTAATTTGGGCTAGTTGGAACCATCCTTTAGCTGCCACCTCCTTAATATCGTCCAGCCACCTTTCCGGGGGTCTCCCTATGCTGCGCTTTGTTGTCCTCGGTCCCCAAAATACCACTCGTTTCGTCCATATAATGTTCTCCTTACTGGCAATGTGCCCTGCCCAGCTCCACCTGAGTTTGTCTCTCAGGCTTATGCCTAGCATGGCACGTTCCATGGCTCTATGGGTTGTTTGCAGCTTGTTAGCGGTGATGCACATAGTTTCTATTCTGTATGTTATTATTGGGAGGATGCATTTGTTGTAGACTTTTTTCTTTAGGCTGTTTGGGATATCTTGGTTCTTTTAGAATATATCCCAGCTTTCCGAATGCAGCCCAACTATGTTGTACCCGTTTTCCAATTTTGGCTGCTTGGTTGTCTTTCCCTAGCTTGATATTGTGCTTTAGGTATATATATATATATATATATATATATATATTCTCTGACGTTTTCTATAGTATGGCCTTTAATGGTGATTATAATTTCGAGTGGGCTCATTAATTTTGTTTTTCCCAGATTCATTTTTATACCTATTTTCTTCGACTCTACGTTATGCTCTGTTAACATTTATACTAGCTCTTCCATGTTGCTATTGATGAAGATTGTGTCGTCCGCATAGCGGAGATGGTTCAGGTGTTTGCCATTAATAATCATAATAATAATAATAATAATAATAATATTTTATTCATCCAGTCGATCATGTTTGATATAGGATAAGTCACAGTAGTTACAGTTAAGATACATATCACAGATATACACAAATAATATAGTAATACAATAATACAGTTAAACAATTTAAAATAATGTAACACTAATATAGCACACACAAATATTACAAATAATAAGTTTTAAAATAAAATACAAATCAAGACTATTACTATTTTACAACAAAATTTGTGTCTGATAAAAATTCATCAACAGAATAGTACGCTTTTTTAAATAAAATATTTTTAATACACTTTTTAAACGCTTTTTCGTTAAGTTCTTTAATTGAGCTTGGAAGATTGTTGTAAAGTTTTATACCCATATAATGCGGACTTTTTTCAAATATAGATAGTCTATGTTTTGGATATTCCAAGATCGTTGATCCGTGACGTGTGGTGTAATTATTTCTATGATTACTTATAGTTTTAAATTTATATAGATGAGATTTGACATAGATTAAAGTATTTAATATATATATGCTGTATAGTGTTAATATTCTATATTTAGAAAAAAGTTGCTTACAGGAATGATGCCACGGCTTGTTAAACATAATACGTATAACACGTTTTTGAAATTTAAAAACTCTTTCAATATTATTTGAGACTCCCCAAGCTACTATACAGTATGACATCACAGGTTCAAAATGTCCATAATAAAATCTTTTGAGCGAATCTTCTCTTACAACTTTAAATAGTCGACGTGCCACATAACATAGGGGAGCAAGTTTCTTACACATTTGATCAATATGATTGTTCCAGTTACATTTTCCATCAATAATAATACCTAAAAATGTTGTGGTATCTTGATTTGGTATTGACTTTGAATGGCATTGATGTTAATACCTTTGGTATACCATTTTAGGTTTTTAAATACATCTTCTAAGGCCTCACCTACTTTTCTATTCGTATTTTATCCGTAGCTGTATCTTCGTCTATGTTTACTTGTAGCGCATCGTTTTTGTAGATAGATTTTAGCAAGTTGGTGTAGCGTGAATCTATTCTGGCACTGGTCATAGCTGAAAATATTGCCCACAATTTGAGTGAGTTGAAAGCCTTTTCGTAATCCACAAATGCAAGGTGTAGTGGGATGTTGTACTCTTCTCAATCAGTGATCAAATTTGCAGGTGGTCTGTAGTGCTGTATCTCTTGTTGATAGAAGTTTAGCTAATTTGTCAACTTAGTTGTTAGTTGTTATTATTTTAGTTAGTAATTTGTATAGATGGGACAGTAAGCTAATAGGCCGGTAATTTTCAATTTTACTGATATTTCCCTTTTTTGGTATTAGGATTACATAGGCGTTTTGTTAGGTTGTTGGTGTTTTTCCATTGGCTATGCATTTGTTCAGTAGAATGGTTATTGCGTTTAATACTGCTCCGTCTCCTATATTTAACAATTTGCTAGTTATTTTGTCCTCCCCCGGGGCTAGTTTCTTTTTTATTTGCTTCAGCGCCGTTTTTATTCTCGTATATTGATGTCTGGAATATCTTCTGAGTTTATATTCTGAACCGTAGGTGTCTCATTGTCAGGGTTTTTTATGTTGGATGTATAGAGTTTTTTGTAAAAGTGCTCTATAGCGCTCTTTATATTTTGTTGGTTCCTGGTTAATATTTTGTTTTGGTCTCTTATTTTGACAATTTTTGCGCGTTCCATTGCCAAATTATTCCGTAAGATTTTCATGTTCATATTCTTCTCAATAACATCTTTGATTATTTTCGTATTGTACTATATAATATCTTTCCAAATCTTTTTGCTTATGTCCACATTTAGTTGTTTATATACGGCAGATTCTCGGTTCAATGATCTTCTTTGTTCGATTAGTTTTAGGGTGTAGGCACTTATTTTCTTGTTTTTAGGTGATTTTATTATTGAGCATACTTTTTTGTTAGCTATGTGGATGTCCTTAGTGATTTTATCCAATAATTCTTCTAACTTTAGTCATTGCAAGTTAGCAGTAGCTAATTTAGTGGATGGAATTGCCTCGTATTGTTCATTACTTTGTAATAGTTGTTCCTTCATATTTGTATAGGTTTTGTGTTCTATCACCTATTTTCTTTTGGTCTTGGTATTTATGGATATCGTTGCTATAACTAATCGATGGTTACTTCGGGTGTTGAAATTGTTTAACGTGGAGACATCTTTGACAATATTTGTTTGTTTGAGCAGATATAATCTATTTTGTTTTTTACGATAGAGTTATGGCTTTATGCAGTATATATCTTCGTTTTGCAGATAATTGAGGAGAATTTTCCTAAGTTTATTTCTTTTGCCTGATCCAAAGTTTCCCACATTTTTTGTGTTTTCATTTAATGTATTACCCAGCTTTGCGTTGAAATCTTATATAATTAGAGAGAAGTGTACTTTTTCGAATCTTTGGGCGATGGTAATGTCTTCATAGAGCTCTTCTATTTTAGTTTCATCTGCTGCACTGGTAGGCACATAGACTTGGATGACTTATAGACTATATCTTTCTGACAGTTTGACAATAATATAAATTACACAATTTGATATTGGTACCATTTTAGTTACGAGGTGTCTTAATCGCTTGTTTACGAGGATTGCAAATCCACCTGTGTGCAAGTTTTCATCCTTATTATATTGGTATAGCATGTGGCCTGATTTTAGCACTATGCATTTTTCACCTGGTCTTCTTGTTTCGCAGAGTCCAACAATATCCCATTTTATCTTTAAAATTTCTTCTTCTAACTCCTCTAGCTTTTCGTCCGTTCTCAAAGTCCAAGCATTGTACGTAGCAATTTTCAGTATTTTCCGTTGGCAACCTTCCGTTCTCCAGTGATTTTTTGCACCCCTGATCCGTTCTCCTCTTCAACAGTTGCCTTGGCTGAAAACTCGGGGTCTTTCTTTCCTGTGTCTATTCATGATTCATATAAAGGGTATTTGGCATTTACCCACCACGCTTGCCCTGCGGGTTAGTGGGTTTATGTAGTCCTACTGCTCAGGACTGTGTACGCCACCGTTGTTTCAATTTGGAGTCGTCCGCCTCCGTACTGTCGATACAGCTCACAACTGACCACATCCATTGCTTATACCGGCTATTTTTCGGTTTTTCCTGTTTACAGCCGCCTTCTCTGGACCAGTTGCTGTGACAGTGTGTTGTGTCAGTTTTTGTTTCAAGCCGGGTATTTTATTTCCTCATTTCCCTCCGACAGGCCGGCAAGATTTTCCGATTCCCACGGGACGCATCCATTGAAGAACTGACAAACCCCAAGGGGGTAAGTTTCTATTGTAACAGGAATTGTAGAAACTTCCAAGTGGTTAGTCTATTTTTTTATGAAGATTGCAGTACCACGTTTCTGTGCCCCAAAAGTTTTTTTCAAATACGTAAGCTAACGTATTTCAGATAATAACATCATATTAATATTAACAATGGTAGAGTTTTGGCGATTTGCTGCCTGAGCACTTGCATATTTTGGTTTGTTGGGCAGCTGACATTTTGTTTTTAATTAAAACAAGCCAATGTTTGCTTGTGCACTGAGCATTTTTTTGTAACTGAGCCTTATTTTTTAGCACAGGGCATACTTTAAAGTTTATGAAGACGTTTTCTCTAGTAATTTTGTTCAGACATCTCATGTTTTGCAAGTCAAATTGATTTATTTTAGTATCAAGTTTTTGGGCCAAATTGCTATGTTAATAGTTAGTGCAAAACCATGTAACCTAAACATTATACTAAAAAGAAATAAGAATTCTTCTACAAACAACTAAAAACTGCCATATACAAAAATAGAAGATTAATAGAATACTAAGAAATTTTAACCCCAAAGTTGGACAAAGAATAGTTGATAATTTTACAGGAAAATTTGGACTAAACAAGGAAAAATGCTTAATTGAATTCTGCTAGGAAAGAAATTACTCAATAATAAATGCATACTTCCAACTACCACCAAAAAGATTGTACACTTAAAGATCTCTAAAAGAAAATCCTCAATAAACTGTCTGAAACTAAATCAATTACATTATCATAAATAGCAGGTTCAAAAATGCAATACCTAGGTGCAGATGTTTTTATGGACCACAACCTGACTGACGCACTTATGTGCGTAACTATGCTTAAAAAATTTAGAAAAAAATAAACCTTAAAAATTAATAAACAAAAATACAAAAAAAAAAGTGAAAACAAAAACTGGAATAATAGAATAAGATTATAGAAGCTGTACACATGGAAAAAAAAGGAGTAGATACAATATAAATACAAATCATAAAAACAAAATCATAAAGCTTATAAATGAAAAAAAAAATCCAAAACATAAATAAGAAAAAATACATGAAGAATGCTCAGGAAAATTAAAGATGCAAAAAAAATAGTTACAAGATAGATGTTTAGAGATCAAAATAATGCACACCACTTTAACCTGCACAATAAAATCAAAGAAACAGCGGTAATAAGTAAAAAAAAGAACACCAACATAATCTTAGATTCTAATAATAGTAAACAAATAAATAAAGCAACAAAAACTAAAAATAAAAATACATTAAAAAGCTCTTTAAAGATATAACAACAGAAAAGACTAATAAAACAAAAGCAACAAAGCACTTAGTCCAGACCAAAACTACGGAGAATTATTGCAACTACTAGAGCTTGATCAAACAAAAATATGAACAAACCTCTTCAACAAAATCTATATAAGTGGTCACTTAACAAAAGAATGGTTAACATTGACCTGGGTTCTAAATTCTTGATTTGAGTGGAAGGTGAAACCATTTTTACTGCACTTATTTGACTTTTTGTACTTTTTTCAGTGATAAATATTACTTACAACTTAATACAACTTAGCTAACCTATGTGATTGATGTATGTTAAAACATTACTTTTCCCTTATTTTGGCCATGTCAAACCAGCAATTCTTTAGACTGTCTTGCGTAGGAGAGTACCAGGCAGAGCATAGTACTCGCTTAGTCGTTTCATCTTCCATTGCACACATAGAATGCATGAGTAATCTTAATTAGAGTACCTTGTCAAGATTCCTGTTATGGGTGGTACTTAGCTGTTTTGAGATTTAGGCAATCAGTGCTTCTTTTGTCTGTCTACAACTCGGGTGGTTGTTGTTTGTGTTTTAACTGAATTCTGTGTATTTGCTTTTAGTATACTGTTAAGGCTTTTAGATATTGACTTTTATACCAATTTCAACCATTTATGATTATACAAAAACGTATACAAAAACATCATCGACGTGCAATTTAGATTTCAAAACGGCATTGGCGCAACGTACCTTTATTTAGCATTCAGGTTTTAATCCAACAAGCACGCAACATGTAAAATGTAACATGTTTTATCAACTTTAAAAAAGCCTTTAATAAAGTCAAGTCAAAGTACTAGATTTTGCAAAATATCTAAAAGAATTTGATTTTTGTAGAAACATGGATTGAAAAAGAACACTAAAATGATTGCAAAAGTTGTCTTCCCACAGAATTTAACTGGAAAATGCATTTAACTGAAAAAAGAAGAGGCATGGTAATGAGAATTAGAGAAAAATTTGGTTGAGCTTAACCGTGAAACCAAAGAGGTGGAAAGTATTATGGAAGCTAGAATAGCAATTGGCACAAAAAGATTTAAAATACTTAACGTCTATAATAACAGTAGACTAAAAAAGATTATAGAGGAAATTGACAATAGATAGGTGATACAAGAAGATTAAAAAACCGTAGTCGGTGGAGATTAGAACGTTCGTATAGGAGAAAACAATGCAAATATGTTAGACAATAATGAAAAAAAAAATGAAAAGGAAATTTAAAGATAGCGATGGAAAAAAATGATTAGAATGGGTAGATAAAAAAATGGAATATACTAAACAGTTTAATTAATGGGGATAAATTTAATCAAAGTAAAACAAAAATTAAAGAAGAATGTAAGAAAAAAGAAAAGAAGTGGAAAATAGAAGAGTTAAATAATGTGAGTAAAATTGAAAAAGAAAAGGACGTGTGGGAATATATTAAAAATAGCAATGACAGCAAGAAAAGCGACTACTGAAAGATTAAATTAAAAAAGTGATAAAATCATTTTGAAAATTTGCTAAGTGGAGACATTGGTGAAATAGAACCAAAAAATATATGCAAAAAAATGTAAGATTTTAGAAAAAAATATTTTTATAAAATACTAGAAAAAATCAAAAATGGAAAAGCGGAAGGGCCAGACGGCATACCAAATGAAACTTGGAAATACGCGCCTCTAGAGAAACGAACAAATTATACGAAGAATGCAATCAAATATGGCAAGGAACAAACCATACACCAGAAAACTGGCTACCTATAGAGGCATCACGTTAATAGATGCTTCCTATAAAATATTTGCAAAAATGGTAGAGAGAACGCTCTAATTAGAAGTAGACAAAAATTTAATAATCCCAGAAGTACAAGTGGGTTTTAGAAAAGGAAAAGGATCACTTGATGGCGATAAAATATATAGTGGATAAAGAGCTAGGACAAAAGGGAGGGAAGATTTTTGCCCTCTTTATCGACTTAAATACAGCGTATGACACAACTGACAAAGGTATGCTTATAGAATGTTTGAGAATGAAGGATGTATCAGAGCATGTAATAGAAACAGTAAAAGAAATATATAAAAAAACTTGGTGTCAAGTAAAAGTGGGCAAATGTAGAAGTAAAAGGTTTAGAGTGACTAGAGGGTTACGACTGGGATGTCCGTTGAGGCTTTTACTATTTAATATACTATATATACGGCAAATCTAGAAAGTCTATTAGAAATAAGCCAGGCTGGCGGAATAGGAATTGGACAAAAAAAAAGTGTGGTTGCTAGCATACGCTGACGATGTCGTAATTCTAGCACTAACAAGTAGTAGCATGAAAGAGATGATTAAAAAAGTAAAAAAGTTTTTTGAACGAAAGAAATTGGAAATAAATGGTCAATTGATTGAACAGGTGAAAGTGTTTAAGTATTTAGAATTTAGAATTTATGATTGCCAGTGATGGGTTTAATAGAGAGCATGTACAATATGTAAGTTAAGAAAGCATAGGTAGCAGCTGAAAGATTTATGATTATATGGGGAAAAAATTCAAGAATTGTTTTAAAGTAAAAATGGTAATTTGGAATGGATGTATTATGTTATGTTATACGGAGCAGAAATCTGGGATGTGAAAGAAGATTAATTGATAGAAAAGGTACAACTAAATTTTTACTTGGCTATATAGCTTTGCAAGATACCAACTGTAAGAAAATTAGTTGGTGGGCAGTAGCAAAACTGCTAAAGAATAAATGAAAAGTTTCTTTAGAAAGAAATAAAAATTTAGTAAACAAAATAATTAATTTAGTAGGAATAGAAGAGAATGAATGTGTACGTGCAACAAATTTTGTTATAGAAAGAAAGAAATTGTATAAAAAAAGTAAAATGTCAGTGAAAAAAGTAATAGAGAGTAAAATAATAGGTAAAAATGTAGACGGAGAATTATTAAACAAACTAGAAAAGGTAGAACAGCAAGATAGGCAAGTAAAAATTGATAGTAGCAGATACAATGTCAAATACAAATGTATTCAAAAATATAATAATCTACCAGCCTATTTGCAGAAAAACTAATTAGAGAATGTTTGATTGCAAGGTTTAGGTGTGGCAGTAAAGAAAATGGTAATAAATTTTGGATGACTGAAGAATATAAAAGTGTGAGATTTATAAAAATGAAGTAGGGACTTGGAATCATTGGGTGAATGTGTGTTATGGACTAAAGTGGGATAATTATTAACAAATGCAGGCAATAAAATTGAAAAAATGAGAACAAGAAAAAAATGAAAATATTTAAAAAAACTTAAAGGGGCAAAGTAAATCCATCAGGGTAAAGTTTTAAATTTTTATTTTATGTTTTTAAGTTTGTTTTTTTTTGTTTAATCTAATGAAAGATGTTGTTTAATTATTATAGTAGTGTTAATACTACTTATGTATGTATGATTATGCCAATAAAGGTCTTTATTAAAATCCAACATTTAAAAATTTTGGAAATACTACAAAAAGCAAGAATAAACGACAAAGAAGTCAGTATAATAACCAACTTACACCTTAAGCTCTTACATAAGGGGGAGAACGGGATAGTGATTATCAGAAAGATAATAAATACTTTTAGATATGCCTACGATACCGTACTAATAACCAAGAGCACCAAAAGCCGGGTAGCAAAGGTACGGTATAAAACTAAATTGTACGAAAATACATCTTAATTATCAGCTAAAACAACAATAACGACAACTACCAATTTTTGATCAATACTAACACCACTCTACCAAAAGCCGACAAAATAACCTATTTAAACTGCATGTTGAACCAAGACTGAGATTACTCACAAGAAATTAGACGTTGATTGGAAATAGCAAAAGATGCGCGTTCTCAGATAATAAATTTTTTTAACTTTTTTACACAAAGTAGAAATCTCTGGACTCTTACTAAAGGTGCTTGTAAGCAAATAGAAGCTTTTGAGGTGTGGTTTTACTACACCATGCTAAGATTATTATGGATATATACAAATGATATAGTGCTTTAACGCATGTTCAAAGATAAAAAATCTTAGCAACAATTAAAAAAAGAAGATTGAAATAATTTGGCAACGTCATGTAAAATAATAAATACAACCTCTACCAGGTAATACTGCAAGAAAAAATTAACAGCTATAAAAGTTCTAGACGTCGACGTATATTGTATTTGCGGAATCTAAAAACATAGATCGGTATATTGTATACAGCACTATTCAGATAAAATATTATTGGCCAACATGTCTTACAATCAACCGCGGCTTACTAGTACCTTAAAGAAAAAAGTTAAGAGTCTCTTAACTGAAACTCTTAAAAGTCGCTTTTTATTTTGATTAGAAAACCTAAGAAACAAGCATCTACGGAGTTAAAATTAGAATACCAATTTTGACATTTTTTTACTGACGGGCCCAAAACTTGCAACCCCGCTACATCTAATACAGATTTGGCACTATCACCTGCACTTGCTTTTGTACACTCTAGCATTGCAAACCTTGTCAAGAATCATCTTTAGTACGTTCAATATGGGTAGCTTTAAGCTTCTTCACGTTATACCACACACAACATAAACAGGTTCTTTGAAGACGTGGCACTCTGGGTGCGTATAGTTCGTATGGGAGATAACTTTGTTATAAAAAATGTTAATTCCACAAACACACTCACCAAACCTCTTCATAAAAAGTGAAATGTGCCTTTTTTTAGAAACGTGCTAGTAATAAACAATGTCCAAGCGGTGTCTTTTAGTGTTCTTACACACCATAAAAAAGCAAAAGTACCAAATGAAGAGAATTCTACCTCAAACGGCAAAATAATTACTAAGCTTCAGAGACGACTTTAAACCAATCAATTTGGGTACTTGGTAATCACCAAGACAACGACGCTTCTATTACGCATAGTTCATACTCTTTTTGTCAAGACCTTATTAATAATATCACAACCAATGCAGCTTAAAAACGGACAGTTGGAAAAACAAATAAGGTTTATAAAGATTATTGTAAAACATACACCACAACCCTTGTTTGTTCAACCTTCAACTTTTTAAAAATCCTACTCAGAAAGAAACTCAACAAGATTGCCGACACACCTGCAAGATGTGTCGGACTATGTTAGCAACCAGATAGAATGGCTTTGCAAAAGTATGACTGGGGTGACTACCAGCTTAGCTAACCCGCAACAACTGACTTTAGCTCGTACATACCAGTGCAGGCAAGTATAACCAAGTTCAGTCAAACCAACAGAAGAAAAATATAGCCATAACCCAGAACAAACCGGAGAATTTAAAGACCGAATCTACACGCAGCAAAAAAAAACATACCAGATAAAACAACAGTAGCTAACGCAATCTCCATTGCTATACACATCAAAGACAAAGCTCCAACAATTAATCAGCAAATGCGCTATTATGCAGCACAGTACGTCAAGTTTGCATGTCGATAAACATTTTATATCCTATAAAAGTGTTCTTTGTCTAAAAATTTTAAACAAATCCGTGCAGAAAGTGATTTGAACAATTTAACACCGCAACAAAGTAATGGTAAGATTATAAATTTCAACTACTTTTGTCATCACATTCTGGGCTTAACAACATTAGTTTTTCAAAAGCATTTTATTCAACTCAGATTTTAAAATTGCACGTTTTGCTATCTATGATAACCCAACTTTTTAAAGATACGAACGTCCAAAGTGTAAAACGTAGTTGTATAAATTATTTTTTTTTATATAACTAACACGGCGCACGCTAATTCTCCCAACCAAAAAAAAAACTACTTCTAACAAAAGCTTGTAATAGACTTAATTCCACGCTCATAAAGTTAGAGCAGAATGCGATTAAAATTATAAAACTCATCAACAATTTATTCAAATAAAAATGCCGTAAACAGAAATTACCATTGTTTTAAATTTTTTTACTAAACTGAACGGCCAATTTTTGAAAGCATCTTTCTTTATAGCCACAAAAATATTTACATGAAACAAATCTATACACTAAACCACTCACGGGTATGTTCAATTCAAAAAATTATACCAAGTAAATTAAAATCATAATTGAAAACCTGAATTAATTTAAAAAAGTTTAGTTTGTCTCTCCCAATGTTCCTCTGCATATGTAGTATTATAAATGTCAGTTATCACTAGAAAATAAAACAGTAAATTGTTTAACAATAAAAACTTTTGTGAGTATGGTTATTCAGTCCTTGTATGATTATGGCAAAATTAGTATAACTAATTTTAAACAAAAATGATTACACTTTGTTACAGCATAATGAGTAGTGTTCTACAATAAATATGGAGTATCGGGGACCTCTCATATAGCGAGTATATAAATATATGTACATTATAGATAAAGAATTGCAATGTTCTAACTAAACATACATTTTTTCCTAGAAGTAGCAGGAAAAAAAATTATTATCGATATGGTTACCAACATGCCTTCCAACAATCACATCATACACGATGAAGGAAGATTAAATCTATAATATGTAAGTGTTTGTTACACTGAAGTACGACACTTAAGTTGGAGAACATGTAATTCAGAATTAATTACATTAAAAAGATATCGGACTGATTACAAATTGATATCCGTTGACATATGGCATAAAAATAACTACAATGACTTAAAAAAAATTGTTATCTATTATAAAATATTTAGAACTGAACAAACAAATTTCTACATTACATATATTGTATTGCAAGTTTGCTAGATTTTGAACAGATATTACGAGTTTCAGTTTATTTATAATATACATTAGAAGATGATTCATTAATGGTATAAAGTAATTTAATATTAGTCATATTAGGAATGGGAACATTCAATATTATTTGCAAAAAATAAAATATTTATAAGCAACATAAATAAAATTTGATAGTTTTAGTGATGATAAAATAAGTCAAATTCACCCAAAAGGTAGCAATAAAATAATAAAATAAATATTATGAATATTTATTTAAAAAACTTTTTTTATTAATTAATATATTAAATAGTTAATTACACACAAGAACTTTAAAGAATTATGAACCCGTTCTATAAATATATCTGATTATAAAATCTGTATGAATATATAAATATTTGTTAGCTATAAAAAATAGCGGAATCGATAAGAAAAAAAAAGTATGTCATTTTACCTTAAATAGTGACTCGTTATGAAAACAATTTCGAACAAATATTTGACAGGTACATAGAAATAATAAAAATAATCATTTATTTACGGAAATGTGTAATGTGATTTATACATATTTAATTTGTTGAAATCCGAAACCTAATTAAATTTATTATTGGCGCGTGTCATCTGCGAGGATTATGAGACTCATTTGAATTGATAATTTGCTAGCCGTTAGGAATGAAACAAAAAAACTGTATGGGAGAGAATTCATAACATTTCGCAGCGGAGGCATTTTGTAATGATGTAGTTAACATGTTGTACTTAGTACTGATAAGTGTAACCACATCAATCAAATCTTGGTAGATTGAAATAAATGGAAAGTAGTTTTAATTTAAACATTTTTATTGTCAAAACACACATGTTTTAGCAATATTTAATTGGCACTATAATACGTAATATTTACATTCTTACATCTATGTATATTAATTTACAAATATATGAAATTCATTGTGAAATAAAAGGTTTATTTAATGAATTAAAAAAAATATTTTAATTTATTTTAAAAATTTAAAGTTACTAAAAATTCTCTACATCATAAACATGTTATGAATCATCAATAGTTTGATGATACATTAGACTACAATCAAAACAAATACATATTAGTATTTGTGAGATAGTTTATATATAGAAATGTATGCTCTGATGTTAAATTTTATGTTTTGACCTACTTAGTCATCTTCTGGCTCTACAAAATACAAGGTAAAAACAATAATATGTTGTAAAAAGTTTGTCTTATTTCAAATACAACTTGAACAATAAAACAAAATAGAACAAAATTATCAATTGTTTTATAAAAATAAAAAGCAACTACTAACTGATACTATTAAAACTAATTATATCATCAATATCGGAATCCATAACAGTAAAAGTTTTTTTTTATTACAGCTGGCAAAAAAATTACAGATATATATATATATATATATATATATATATATATACTAAAGAGGGTTTTGATACAAATTGCACAAAAAAACTGATTGCAGATGCTCAGGTTTTTAAACACAAAAGTTACTTTATTTCCTAAATCTGACAATCCATTCGTTAAATATGTTTCAGGCGACAGTTTTTGGTAAGATTATCTACAGGGTACTTTTCTGGCCGACGCAGTATAGTTTTACGTTGTTTCCGAAAAGTGTTACCAGATTTAGTTAAAGCATTTTACAACCTTGTAGATGTAAACAAGACTCAAAGGTTGCCACCCATTGTCTACAAAGTGCAGCAAGGTTGCCCCATCTGCAATAGAACTTTGGCTGTTCTAAGTTTTACGAAACTAATGTTTCTTCTCTAACATTTTTTTGTTGAAGTTTGTTGAGAGGTGTTTGCAGAGTTACTGCTTTTAGGATATTAAGTTTGTAAAAACTGAAAATTTTCAAGGATTGTCGTAGAAATATAGCTTCAACTTCTTGTTGTTCTTGTGGTTTGGTTCTTGCTGAGTAACTTAAAACCCGAAACATTTGATTAAGATTTTCTCATAGATTGCAATTTTTGAAAACTTTATCTATGAATCGTTGAGAAGTCTGAATTGCATTCCAAAATCCAAAAGCAAATATAAACAAAAATTCCAAACGGTATGGTAATTGCCGTTTTAAGAGTGATCTTCTTGGTAAATCCTAGCTGGTTGTAGGCTCTGACTATGTTGATGGTGACAAACATGGCACAGAAATTATCATATTATTTTAAGAAATTTATTATGCTAATTTGAAGCAACTTGTGGTTCAGACAATAATACCACTTTCTATTGTTGGTTTGATAAATATGACAGTATTAACAAATAGTATTTTTAAATTTGTCCAAAAACAATAAACCAGCAGATACTATTAATAAATGTCTAGGCGTTTGAAATAACAAAAGAAATCATTATTTTGTATAAATACATTTTTAAATTGATTTAACACAGAAAGTGACTACAAACTTGTAAGGGCAAAACTATAAACACTAGATTAAATAAGCGGAAATTGATACAACAAACCTACAAGCCATATACCGAGAAATTACTACAAAATGCTAAAAATACGCAATATAACTGTTCAAGAAATTAATTCCCATCCATAAACTAGGCAAACTAGATATAGATACTCATTCCGAAAATATTACTAAATACAAAGAAAAATGTATTTGTACTGCTAAGTAAGAGAAAGAACAAATAAATAAGCAATGACACCATACTGTTTATGTACAAACAGAGAACAACTAATTGCAACTCATCAGAGTATAAACTATTGACCAAAATAACTAGTCAAAATGTTAAAGCAATATTAGAACGTACAACACAAAAAAATAAATAATCATATCAAAAACAAAAAGAATATAGGTTAAAAAAACAATATCATATGAAAGAGCAAAGATAGATAGTGAATGTGACTAATAAACACGGTGCTATAGTAAAAGAAAAGATACAAACAATAAACGTTGTCAAAGAATTTTACACGGAACTATACTTATCGGCAAAACTAAAACTACCTAATAGCCACGCAAAAACAATAATCATCTCATGCTAGACATAACAACATAATATCAACTCATGCTAGACATAACAATCCCAGAAATCAGAAAAGTCTTAAATTGCATAAAAAACGGAAATGCATAAAAAAAGGATCAAATAATAGAATAGAATAGAATAGAATATATTTTTATTCACATGCTGTACAGGTTAAAACACAGGTATGAAAAGTCACTTATAAAATATTAAAAATAATAATATCTTCAAAATGCTAAAATCCGAAGGTCAAGATGTACTAAAAATGATCATGGTCTGCAAAAAAGCAAAATTTCTAAAAAATAGCAAAACGCGCAAGTAATTATTATACAAAAAAAATATAACATAATCAATATATAAAACTACTCTCCTATAAACCTAAAATACTTATCAACAAAATTGCAAATAAGATTCTTCTACCAACCTAAGAAACAAGCTGGTTTTAGAAAGGGCTACAGAACAGCATATCATCTACAAATCAACCTAATCTAATAAAAATCGTGTGAAATACTACATCCCGGTACACAATTCCTACATCAACTATCAGAAACGGTTCAATTCTATAGAGTATAAAATACCAATCCACCAAGGTTTTTGACAAAACAACACTATATAACCATAGTTGTTTACACTGGCATTGAAAGACAGCCAATTCCTAATTAACTTGCGGTTTGCAGATAACATTGCACTATTTAGTAACAATATCAAAGAACTAAAGGTTTTGATCTCACAGCTAAATAAATCGTTAAAAAATGTTAGCCTGAAAGAAAAACATATAACGCTTGCGTTCTGTCACAATATATAGTTTCAAAACGCGACATTTAACAAAAAGAAGTTAAGAGTCTTGCAGCAATTAATGCAACATACAATGTTCAACATAAGTTTGAGAGATTATGTAAGACGGACGTAATCAGACGCTTATAAAAACTTAAATAAAACTGAGTACGGAATTTCTGCCCGCAACACGTAAAACGACCAATGAGAAAATGTTGCCAAAAAACAGTTGTCCAAGACCAAAAAAGATGGAATTTTTTAATGAAAGCCTACGTCCAGAAGTAGACAAACAAAGGCTTATAGTATAGTATGCCAGGTTGGTTAGTTGAAAACAGATTACATTTTTACATAAAGTTTTTGATTTAATTCCACAAATATTTCAAAAATCTTTGAAAAATAAATCAATATACTATTGATTGATGCATCAATTAATCTAAAAAAATAACATAAAAGCAGTTAACGATATGACGTACTATAGTATGCATGCATGATTTAATATAAGTTACTGGCACTTTATCAGTTCAGGAACTTATATTTGTAAAAATTAAAAGGTTTTATCGTGCGTAAAAGGGTAATTAAACAGTTAAGTTGTACATACCTAATGCAAGTTGCGAATTATGTGTGACAGAGTAGCTAACAAATTATGTACAAAATATATGTAGTAATAGTTTATCAGAAACTGTATAAAATAATTATAGTGTTTTAGTTAGTCTTGTAAGTTGCTTCTATGAACCAATGATATAATAGCTAAAATGTTCTTTAGCTTGTTTTATTACTGGTGTCAGTTCTGGAATAAAATTAATATGTAATAATGCGTCATCAAATACTTGCAAAAAAGTTTTTAAAATAACCTCAATTTTTTTAATTTTTAATTTTCCTAATCTTAAAATATCAGCCCTATTATTAGCAGTTAGATTATATATAAATGTTAAACTATTGAGTAAAAAAATATTTAAAAAAAAACACAATAAGCTAATACATTTGTGCTTCTATAGATTTATCAGTTCATTTCACACAGTAGCTATCAGCTATCCGCCATCTTCTAGTCTCGGAACCAATTTGAAAAACATCCCTGAGATTTGAATATTAGCCTAGCGTCAAAACCAATCGTTTTGTCATCATTTCCGCATTGAGAAATCGACGACTGCAAACAATACGTTTACGGATGAATGCAGAATCTGTCTTTATGGCAAAGATGATCAAAATAAATCATGCAAAAAAGCTAGCAAACGTTATGCTACCTGTACTCGGTTACCTCAAGCTATTGGAAGTGTCCCAGTTACGTTTTGGGGAGGAATTTAATTTGAGGCACACACGGATCTTGTTTCAATTGACAAAGCAGCACGACGATACATAGCAGAGGTTCTCGAAAAGCATATGATGTCTTATGCTGGATGTGTTGGCAATAGTTTTCTGTTAATGAAAAATAATGCACGACCACACACGGCAAAGATTGTAACACATTACCTTGAAAAAGTGGGTATTCCAAAAATGAACTGGCCTGCTTATAGCCCAAATCTTAATTCTATTGAGCATATTTGGAACCAGCTCAAAAAGCATAGCTCAGATTGCCAAATTGAATGAGGAGTTTTATCCAAAATCAATACTTCATATTGACAACTGATTTTTATCACTTCTTGCATTTTTAGTTCAATTTGTTGCAATGTTAACTGTAAGTGTATTTTCTCAATAAATTTGAAAATCAATGTTTGCTTAGTATCCGTTTGTATCTTATAAAAACGTCGGACGTATGCTACAAGAATTTTCTAAATCAATATACAATAGATTTATAGCAATAAAAATAAGCAACACTTAAAAAGGTGGATAATTACGTAAATTTTTTGGGTCGCCCGTTTTCTTTGATGCGCAGATTTTTATATTATACAGATTGAATGTTTTGTTTAAATAATCTGAATTAAAAAAAACTTTCTGAATGAACTTTTGACATTTGTCCAACATCTTGGTTACCAGTATATAAGTTTATTTGTCAATTAATGCACTGCCTGGATACATGGCCCGCCCAACTCCACTTCAGTTGTGATGTTGTACCATGGCATTTAAACTCAAGTTTTTTTTTGGATTTCTTCGTTCCTAATTCGATCTCTAAGACTCATTCTTAACATCGTCCGTTCCATCGCCCGCTGAATAGATTGTAATCGGTTCCCATTTGTTACTGTTAGTGCCATAGTCTCTTTTAAAATAAACCGTAGCTTTTCGAAGGCAAGCGGTCCAGGCGATACAAATTCGTTGGACTATTTCCGCCATTTAGTTATCTTTTTCAAGTTTTATAGTATGTTCTAGGTATATATTTTGAAAGATTGGTAAGAGAAAAATGTAAAAAATGTAGACGTGTTAAAAACAGTGAACGTTCCAGAGTATTACAAATACGTAAAAATCGACTTTTAAATAAAAGTGCAATTTAAAATCCGACAGACACAGCACGAGCAATTCCAATGAATTGAGTAAAAATATTTTTTTTTAGATTGCACTCTTACCGACCTTTTGTTTGTTTTTTTTAATAATAATTCAACCTAACGCTATTAGGCTGCTTGCTTTAATTATCAAGATTACCCGATTTAACCTAATAGAACATGCTAATTGAACAAAATATTGCATTATATTGTTGTTTGCCGCATCCTTCAAACACTTTAGATGAACTACATCACCAGCTTCAGAAAGTTTGAAATAATCTGCCTCAAGATGCATTGGACCATTTGATTTTTAGCATGTTGAGAAGGGTTGATGACTGCATAAGAAAACATGGAGATTTAACGCACTATTTTTTCTTAGTAAATATTATTTTTTTATAAAAACTTAATCAATTATCTATACACCATCAATTTCCAATAAATTTTACATCAATTACTTTTGGGTAACTTATTTTATTTTTTAACGTTAATTTTAAAGTCATGCATAGTTTACGTAGTTTTACTGTTGTTTTTCACATCTATATGCAGTACTTGCATTTAGTTTTGACTTTCAATGTTTTTTTTTTTTTAATTATTACAATCTGTTGATAACTTTTGCAAACGTCTGATTGACATATCATGTTGGTTCTAAGTAGACAAATGTTTATACCAATTTTTTTTCTTATGCAATCTATTATTACATCATACAGCTTTTTGATTACTTCAGTAGTAACTGAGCATATTTTGTTAAAATAATTAACTTATTATTTTATATTAAAACCTTGTTAAATTAAATCTAGTTTGTTTTGATTTTTCATTATTTTGGAATTGATTAATATCATTATCTGGTTCATGTATGTCTAACAATTTTAAGTTTGATGGGTTTTGGGCTTTTTAAGCTAAGATCTACTTCTTCTGTTTTCTTTCTCACTTTTTTAATTTCTTTTTTATTTTTGTGGTTTAAATATAACAATGTATATCTTTATTTTTGCAGCTGCTCTGTATGAACTGTTTGTAGATTTACTTTATTATAAATGTTAGTAAAACTAGTTAGAATTGGTAGCTAACCTTTATAAGCAATTTGCATAAAAATTGTACTTTATGTACTTTAAAAGTCTAAAACTTAAATTTCTTTTTATGGCTGAAGAAAATCTGTTGATCCACAAACTACCGAGTCTGGTGTCTTTAAGAAGCAGCAACAGCACCTTCCTGCTTCACTTAAAAGTGTATTATTTTGCCATTCTATGGCCAGCAATTAGAATAATTGCACATGAATTGGTAGCTTACTGAAAAATCTTCCGTAGTCATGAAAATTGATTAAAAATTGTCAATTGCTCTATAGATATGAAACCAACATTGTAATTAAAGCACCAAATTAGGACAAAAGCAAGAAAATAAGTTTTCAATTACATCACAAGTATTAATCATTTTGGTAAAGTATCTGCTGGGGTTGATCGATACCCGCAATAGCAGTTTTGACTATTTAAAAAATCTTTCATTAAAAAAAAATTAAATTTGAAATACCGATAATAAAACGCATTATTAAAGCTTCAATCATTTTGTTGCTAGCAATAAAAGCAACTAAAAAAGTACTGGTTTGCTTTCTGATTTTTTTAGTAATAGTATATTAAGTATTTTCTCTTTTTGGAGAACTGTTGGTTTGTCTATTCTAAAGCTGCTTCCGCATGTTTTTCTGAAAGATAGATTGCCAGTTATTGCTCCATCCTATGTCATGTCTCTCCGTATTACATGACTGTACCATTGTTTCTTGTTCTGCCCTATCTTACTATGTCCTGTATTGCTTTATGATGTTTGTGTTTTTTACTCTGCCTTTTCTTGTTTTCCCCACTAATGTTTTCAGTGTTTTCATCACGGTCACTCTTGCCATGTATTTTGTCTTGTTTGTGTCTACGCACTTTTGCGTCGTATGTCATGATTGGTCTAATGCAGGTTTTATAAATTTTTATTTTTTTATTTGTGTGCATACACTATGTTTTGACCATGCCTATGTCTCGTAAGCATCATGATAGTGCGGATTCTTTGTTTGACATATCAGACATATCTTTGATTGTGGCCCAAGCAATGACAAACTGCAGGCTTATGTGCCTACTTCTTACGTACATATTTGTAAACTTAGACGTGGAACTAAATAAACTAATATAATAAATCATATTAAATCTAAGTTTTCCACGATATCAGTTGATGTTGTTGAGTTAAAAGTAAAATCTGGAAACTACAGCAGCTTTAAAGTTTCTGTTCCAGCTAATCATGCTCGATCTATTCTTTGCAAAGACTTTTGGCCTGCAAATATAGCGGTCAAGAAATTTTTAAATTATGGGCGAGTTAATAATGTTCCTGTTTCATCTTCGGTGGATTTTTGAAATCTGGATCCAGCCAACAATCTAAACCCGTCACCAGAAACACCAGCGGTATTTCCATCTATTACCAGAATGTCGGAGGTATAAAAACTAAACTCAAAAACCTTATACTGGCTGTAGCTGTATCCAACTACAATATTATTGTACTGACCGAAACCTGGCTAAATCAGGACATCAGCGATGCGGAGCTACAATTAATTGGTTACAGTTTGTTTAGATGTGATAGCTCTTCATTAACAAGCCCTAAGCTTGACGGAGGAGGTGTCTTAATTGCTACTAAAACTTGTTTTAATTGTACTTTATTACAACCTACATTTTTAAGTGTTGAACATTTGTTTGTAATTGTTAAGTTTAAATTTGTATCATATATTATCAGTGCAGTCTACTTACCAGCTAACTCGGCATGTGATAAATATTTAGATCATTGTTATTCCGTTGAATCTATCGCTGACAAATATCCAGACAGTAAACTAATTTCACTAGACGATTATAATCTACCCGCAGCGGTATGGGTAAATGATGAGTTAGGCATAAGTGTTATTTGTAATGATAGTTATTCTGCTCATTTTGTTTCCAACTGTTATGAATTTCTAAACTGCGCTCAATGTATTTCTATACCTAATCATGGTGGTGTGTTCTTAGATTTATTAGCTGTGGATGTTTTGTTAAAACTTAGCCAACATCATATTACTTATGTGATTGATGTAAAATGTGATACTAGCCGTGATATTTTAATGTGTAATTATGTTTTTAATGATTTTAAATATGCTGACTTTAACGCAATCAATATTTTTTTGTTGAATTTGATTGGTCCGCCCTTTTTTATAATTGTGATGTTGATAATTGCGTTAATTTATTTTACTCTGTGTTGCATTTTGCTATTGACTATTTTGTTCCCAAAAAACTATGGCGAGAAAACAATTTTCCAGTTTGGTTTAATAAAGAATTGATTTCACTTACTATACTCAAAAAAACTGTTCATAAACGTTATATATCATCAAGACTATTGTCTGATTATAACGAGTTTCAATCAACTCGTACTTCGTGTAAAAATCTCAGTACATGACTATACAAACAATATATTACTCAAACAGAAATCAACATTCAAAGTAACACTAAACATTATTGGAAATTTGTTAGCGACTCTAGAAAAACTAATGATTTTCAAGCTACAATGTATTATAAACAAAAAATTTGCAGTAATGGAGATGACTATGTTAATAGTTTTGCTGAATTCTTTTCCTCTGTTTACAATACACAAACTCTTCCAACTCCTTTGTATGACTTTAAGAAAAACGTATTACATCAAACATTTTCAATTAGTTTGTTGGATATATTTAAAGGGATTGAGAACCTTAAATGTAACTTTAGCACTGGACCGGACGGTGTTCCATCTATGCTGTTAAAACAATGTATTTATTCAATTTCTACGCCATTGCATTTACTTTTTGAGGCTTCTCTTAATGAAGCCAAGTTTCCTTTAGTTTGAAAACAAAGCTACATTATGCTTTTACATAAATCTAGAGCTAAGGAGGATATTACTAATTATAGAGGTATATGCATGCAGTCTGCTATTCCTAAGTTGTTTGATCAAATTGTAACTGGTCAAATACAATGGATGTGCAAGAGCATTTTAGTAAAACAGCAACATGGGTTTTGCGATGGTCGTTCTACTCTTACAAATCTTCTTTGTTACGAAAATGATCTTTTGAATGCCTTTCAATCAAGAGTTCAAGTAGATTCTATTTACACAGATTTTTCAAAGGCTTTTGATCGCGTTAATCATAGTATTTTGATTGCTAAGCTTCGGGCTTTGGGTTTTCATGAATCTGTTGTTGCGTGGTTGTCAAGCTTTTGGGAAAATTGTACACAGTGTGTGAAAATTAATAACTTTTTATCACAATCAATTGTTGTTCCTTCTGGGGTTCCTCAAGGATCTCATTGTGGACCAATTCTGTTTTTACTCTTTATTAATGATCTTATTTATTTTATTAATTTTTCGTCTTATCTTTTATTTGCTGACAATCTTAAAATTTATAAAAGAATATCATCTATCGAGGACTGCATTAGTTTGCAAAATGATTTAGATTCTGTTCATTCATGGTGTCTTATTAATAACTTGTTGTTTAACGCAAATAAATATCGTATGACTATACTATCGATAATAATGTGTTGAAACATGTTACACAAATAAAAGATTTGGGCGTAATTTTTGATTCAAAACTAACTTTTGTTGAGCATATAAACTATATGTGTAACAACCGTGCTATAAAAATATTAGGATTTGTTTACAGAATGTCTACTGACCTATCTCCTAGCACACTCAAATTACTTTATTGCGCTTTAGTACGTTCTCATTTAGAGTACGCTCCGTCGGTTTGGTGTCCATTCTACAGCGTTCATATATGCAATATAGAACGTATTCAAAACAAATTATTTTGTTTATTATCGTACAAATTAGGCATTTTATCCAAAAATTACGATTTTAATAATAATAATAATCTTTATTTACGGTAAGTAAAACCATTTACATCTACATAAAATTACAATAAATATAAACAATATAATACATATATAAAAAACAAAAGCAAAAGATTGACATAAAAAACAATATAATATAAAATACATAACATTTAATTAATATGTCCCAATTGAATCTTAAACAAAGATTTAGAACAAAAAAAATTTAAATTGTTTGTTAAACTGTTTGCAAATCTACAAATTCTACCAATAGGATTGTGAAATCCATAATTAGTAGAATGTGTAAATTCTCTAAATAATGAAGTCTGCCTAGTACGTCGTTCACTAATAGGAATGTAGAATGGAAGAGATTCAAGTAACTCAGGACAGTCTACTTCAGACATCACTAGACCACGCAAAAATGAGAGATCTGATCTTTTGCGCCGAACTTTTAGTGACGGTAAATTGTATAGTGAAGAAATGTAATTGCGATCAAAATTAACCGACAATATACCAGATCTATAGGACAACAGGCGAAAAAATTTGTTTTGAATACGTTCAATATTCTGACTATAGATTTCATAGAAAGGGCACCAGACTGACGGAACGTACTCTAAATGAGAACGCACCAAGGCACAGTAAAGTAATTTAAGAGTATTTGGAGAAAGATCAGCAGACATCCTGTATACAAACTCCAGCATTTTTATAGCACGATTACACATGTAGCTGATATGCTCAACAAACGTAAGTTTAAAATCGAAAATTACACCCAAGTCTTTAATTTGTGTCACTTGTTGTAGCACCTTGTTATCGATAATATAATCGTACGAAATTTTGCTTAGCGTTCTATTAAAACTGATTGCAAAACATTTATTTACATTAAACAAAAGGTTATTAATAAGACACCAATCATTAACAGAGTCTAAATCTTGTTGTAAAAGATTACAATCATCGATTGATAAAATACTTCTATACATTTTTAAATCATCTGCAAATAATAGAAATGATGATGAACTAATACAGTCAGAAAGATCATTGATAAAAAGTAAAAATAAAATTGGTCCGCAGTGAGATCCCTGAGGAACACCTGATGGAACTAAAATAGGTTGTGAAAGAAAGTTATTGATTTTTACACACTGCGTTCGGTTTTTCAAAAAGCAAAGCAAGATAACCAAGCAACCACTGCATTATGAAAACCCAAAGCACGAAGCTTAGCAATCAAAATATTCTGGCTCACACGATCAAAAGCCTTTGAAAAGTCAGTGTAAATAGAGTCAACTTGAGTTTTGCATTCAAATGCGTTTAAAATGTAATTTTCGTAAGAAAGTAGATTGGTAAGTGTAGATCGACCCTCACCAAACCCATGCTGTTCTTCTACTAAAATACTTTTGCACATCCAACGTATTTGACCAGTTATAATTTGATCAAATAATTTTGGGATAGCAGATTGAATGCAAATGCCTCTATAATTTGTAATATTTTCTTTAACACCAGATTTATGCAATGGCATAATATAAGTTTGTTTCCATACATCAGGAAATTTAGTTTCATTTAATGAAGCGTTAAAAAGTAAATATAATGGTTTTGAAATTGAATAAATACAATTCTTTAAGAGCATAGAAGGAATACCGTCAGGTCCAGTGCTAAGATTAGATTTAAGGCTTGTAATTCCATTAAAAATATCTAGTAAACTGACTGAGAAATTTGTATGAATTACATTTTTATCAAACTTAAACAATGGAGTTGGATGAGTTTGAGAATTATAAACGGAAGAGAAAAAATCTGCAAATTTGTTTACAAGAACATCACCATTAATACAGGTTTGATCACCATAATACATTGTAGCTGGAAAAGCATTAGTTTTCTCAACTTCATTTACAAATCTCCAAAAATGTTTTGGATTAGACCGAATGTTATTCTCGGTGCGTAAAATGTACTGTTTGTAAAGACGTGCGTTCAGATTTTTACATGAAGTCCGAAGAGAATCAAATTTATTGTAATCAGAAAGAAGTTCTGAAGATTTAAATCGTTTATGTGCTATTTTTTTAAGTTTAGTAAGTGAAATTAATTCCATGCTAAACCAAATAGGAAAGTTGTTGTCATGCCACACTTTTTTAGGTACATAACAATCAATTGCATAATACAAAACAGAATAAAATAAATCAACACATACATTAATATCACAGTTGTTAAAAAGAACAGACCAATCAACGTTCAACAAAAAATCATTGATTGCGCTGAAGTTGGCACATTTAAAATCATTAAAAACGTAGTTACAGTTTAAAATATCACAAGAAGTATCACATTTGACATCTAACACATAGGCATTATGATGTTGACTTATATCTAATAAAACATCTACAGCATTTATCACAGTAATATTATCACTATCATTAGAAAAACACAAATCTAAAAATACATCCATACTATTTGGTATGGTTATACATTGAACACAGCTTAAAAATCCAAATGAATTAGCAACTAAATGTCCAGGATAGTTTTCGTTGCAAGTAACTCCAGTTCCAAATTCATCATTTAGCCACGTTGCTTCTGGTAAATTGTAATCTCACAGTAAAATTAATTTACTATTAGGAAAAACATCAGCAAAAGATTCAACGGAGTAGCAGTGGTCAGCATATTTATCAATAACCGAACGAGGGGGTAAATAAACTGCACCAATTATGTACGACACAAACTTAAAGTTGACAATTACAAACACATGTTCAACACTTAGATATGGCGGATGTAGTAATGTACACTTTAAATGACTTCTAACCGCAATCAATACGCCACCTCCGCTTAATTTAGGGCTAGTTAAATTAGACCGATCACATCTAAATAGGTTATAGCCAGTTAGTCTTAGTTCTCATTGCATTGCAATATAATCTTCCGCCGCTGAAAAATCGGCGCAAAAGAGCCGATTTATCATTTTTACGTGGACTAATGATGTCTGAGGTTGATTGCCAAGAGCTACTAGTAACTCTTCCATTTCAAGTCCCCAACAATAATCGCCGAACCAGACAGTCTCCATTATTTAGAAAATCTATACATTCTACCAATTATGGATTTAATAATCCAATTGGTAGAATGTGTAGAATTGCAAATAGTTTTTCTAATAATATTGATTTATTTTGTGTTTCAAAATGTAGTTTTAAGTGTCAATTAAAATGTGTTGATGAATAATTTTATATTTTGTTTTTATTTATGTATACTTTTTTCCATGCTTTTATTATTCAATATTCTTTTATATATTTTTGTGTAATTGTAATATTGTTTGTAATTTATCGTACATAATGATGTAGATGTAAATGGTTTTGTATTATTATTATTATCTTTAGCTTGGTTGTGGGCGCTTGATATATCCACTCTTAGATGTTTAAATACTTGCATCTGATTAGATCTTTTGCAATTGTTATGCATTTTGTTTTGTTAGTAGAAATGTTCATATTGAGTTGATAACTTACTTAAAAAAATTGAAAGAACTGTCTTTGTAGATCGTTTTCTGATTGCTGCGTTGTCTGCGTACTATGTCATTCCAATTCTTTTGTTGTTCATTCTGTATCCAAGATGAAAAATGTTACTTTGTTTATTATATTGTATATCAAAAAGTTAAATAAGAATGGACTTAAGCTGTTACCTTGTCTGATTTCTCCTTGAGTTGAGATTTTTCAGTTAACTGGTCTCCTGTTTTAACCTTTGTTATGCTGTTGGTGTTTTGGTTATCAATTATCTTTGTTATGTTAGCCGGTGTTTATTATGTTTAGAATGTCTCCCATGTGGACTCTGTCAAATGCCTTTGTCAGATTGATAAAGCAGATTTACGCAAGCATGTTGAATAAACGTCGCTTTTTTTTATTTGTTTGATTATGAATACTGCTAAAACCCTATTGTTCCTCAATATTCATTATTTGCTACTGTTTTTTTGGTCATTTATAAATAGTTTAATTGTTGTTTTTAGGGGTCCTTTATAGTTTTTTGGTCAAATTTGTTGTCTTTTCTTAAATATGGGAATGGTGATACTGTTATGTCATTTATTTGGTGTTTTAGTTTTGTTTGGGATTTTGTTAAAAAATTGCTACAGTTTTTTTGCAAGTTTAGGGTTTTTATATTTTAAAAGTTTGTTGGCAATACAGTCCGTCCCATGCAATTTTCTGTTTTTTATTTGTATGCTAAAGTTTTATTTTAACTCTTTTAACTAAATAGTTGACAGTACTCTCTATAGTAACTATTGCCGTAAATACTAAAAAACTTTTTGGTGCAACAATGACAAATTTTTGTAATGTACAATCCAAAACTGGCATAATTGTGCTTGTAGTGCAGACCCCCTAGTTTGGGATCATCTTGCAAAGCTTTAGGAGTTTATGGTCCTGTTTTATAATTTTTTATATTTGAAACAACAAGCTTCTATTAAAATAGTAAAATAAAAAGTGGGCCAGCTAACTTTTAGAATTTGAATCAGCTATAAATAAAAAATTAATTAAATAAAATTCGATTTTGTGTTTCAAAGTCAGTATTCAGTATTCAGTATTTTAAATTGTTATTTTTAATTTATTGTGTATTAAGTGTAGATAATAATAATAAACATAATATCCGCCGGTGGAACACATCTACAATCATTCTAACAATATCACTGCAATAACAAAGCTAACTGATCTGCTTACATTATTTGTTCTTTGTATAACTATCTGCAACCTTTGTTATCATACCTCTCATCTCAAATACTAACTTCTTATTGGTGTTTCTAGTCTTTCTTTAATTACAACATCCGTTTTGTCTTTTGTATATTTCAGTTGCATAATTATTAATTGCTGAATTGTATGAGATTTGTTAACTCAGTTGTTCAAATATCAATAATTTCTTTAGTAAATACTTAAAACATTGTAAAATAATGTTTGACTGTTAATTATGTAAATCTAGTCAAATTATTGTATAAAATACACAATATAATTTTTGAAAATGATTATAGAAACAATCAAATCATGATTTTTTACATCAAATTTAAGAAACTCAAAATTTATAAAATACATATTTGATATAATTATTTATTAACGCATTTATTACATTTTGAAAAATTGATTTCTATTCATAAAGGAAATAATATTTCATTTCAGTGTTTGCTCTTATTTTTGTATTACTGTTTAGGTTCATACTCATTACGGAAAATACCAAACACCAAATAATTCAATTATTAAACCAGAATATTAATCAATAATACTTTAGATTATAACAATTGATAAGTTAGAATTACATTGCACTTTATCGTAATTACAAGCCACTTTTCTCAATGCATAATTTATATCCATGTATAATTTAAGTCTATTGAAATTTTAAAACATAAATTGATTGATTTTTCGTAGCACACGCTCTTATAAAGAAATACTTTTACTTTCCTCTTCATTATTTTTTGTCTATCATTTACCAGAATGAACTCGCGCATCGGATTGAATTAATCTCAACTCAACTATAACATTACATAACTTACCTCGAACGTCCTTCTCTTTCTTCGTCCTTCCGTGCGTGCGTTGAAAATTCAAACACTTTTTACACTAATTTGATAGACATTAATATGACTTAAATTAGAAAATAGTATAAAAAAATGTAATCTTAATTCATTCCTCACGCTTCCCATTAATTATAGTGATATATGTAAATTTTACATGGATTGTGTGAAATTGTGTGATCTTCAGATGCCGGCAAACGATAGGTTACATCAGGTTTAAATGGATTTTTTTGATAAAGAAATTATGTAATGAATTTTAAAAGTATTTAATGTCATTGTGGGCAGTAATATAAATTAAAAAGAAATGGCCTTTTATCGGGGTGACATTATAACATTTCTTTAATTACACTGTGTTTAGAAAATTGCATCGCATATATTTTTACATAATTACGTATTTAATGTATAATATTTTAATTCAGAAATAGCATATATTTATATTTCAATGAATAACTAATTTATTTATTAATAAACTAAATAAAGAATTAAACTTAAATATTTTGAAACACATTTGAAACAACACTTAGTTCTAAGATTTATTTCTTCAAAACTGTAGAATTAGGTACGCAATATAAAAAATCAATTAATTCTCAATGTTTTTTTATTTAAATAAAAGTCCAAAAAATGAACCAGCTTGAAAGAGCTGATGTAGAACTCTGATATTTATTAGAAAAAGTTAGTATATATTGACATACAATTGATTAAATTTTGAAGGGCATGTATTACTAAAAGAAATTGTCTCTATTCATAACTTTTATATCATCTGAGAGTTTAGTTTGTAGTCGTTTCGTATTTGATGTGACCTTTAGTGTTTTAAAGAATGCCGCAACTACAAAGACGTGCAATTTTTCACCAAACTACACTATTTAAAAAAAAAACAAATGATCAAAAAGCATAAAGATGGTTTAAGATACATATATGTAAGTGTAAGTCAAACTTGAAAAGATTAGTAAGAAGAAAACCTCAAAACTTTTTGCAGAAGCAGTACCTGTTCTAGAGTGACATAAGAACGTAAAGAGCTACTCTTAAAGAAAAGTGCAATTTAAAATCCGACGGAACTAACATGAGCAATTGTAATAAATTAGGTAAAAGCAATTGGTCATAGAATCTCTATGAGGACAATTTATAAGCAGCAAGATAATGCGCGACCTCCTACTATAACATAACTACAGAATTCTTAGAACAAATCAAAATTAATTGTTTGCCTAGGCCTAAATCATGAAGATTACCCAACTTAAATTTTATAGACCATTACTGGGATATAATATACAAAACATTGCGTCGTTTACTGTATTTTCTAAACACTTTATACAAACTGCAATTTAAACATTTAATGAAAAGTTTATTAATGCATAAAAGATGCATTATTAGTTTTTTTCTTAGTATATACATTTGTTTATAAAACTTTAATCAATTGTACATCAACATAACACAAAAATGTTAATTAAATAAATGCTGATGCTAAAATTTTAATTAAATAAATGCTAATGCTAAATGCATACGGGCAGTTTGGTTAAATCGTGCTAAATCACATTTGGTTTCGGATCTAGAGTAGCACATCTTCTAACAGCCATTTTTTTGAGAAAATGGCGGTATGTGTTACCATTTAGCCTCCCCGGTAAAAAGTGCGGTCAAATTAAGAAGTCACCAATGGTTTCAATCTACACGTTTAGCTAAAATCGATGTTAATAACAAGTTTTTTATTATTGCATGTAGTTTGTAATCCATGACAATTATTAATAAATGGTTGCCATAGAAAAATTAAATTTATCAGTAAAAAGCATTTTTGCACAAAATTAAGAACTTTCTGCAATTTTCTGTAGAAACCATTGACACATATCAACTCTTAAAATTAATTAAAATACAATCACACACTCCAGAGGTAGATGTAGATGTGTTTAAACGTTTGGCACTGGCAATAACATCAGACTCACGAATAAGTGAAATGTAAAGGTAGTCGATTAAAATGCAAATCTGCGGTAGTAGTAACCTTTTAGTAAATAAATTTTAGAAAATGTGGCAGCAAAAGCATTTACTATATTTTGAGATAAACAAAACTTAGACTTACAAGGACTCATTTTACAACGAATTTGAGTGCATCTTTAGAAATTTGTTGTTATAAAGAAAAAGATAATGTGATCTGTGTGATCATATTAAAAATTGCACAATATATTAAATCAATCAGAAAAAGTTTGATTTTTATCAAACAATCTCATCTAAAAGTATTTATTTTTTTTAACCATTCTTTTATCAATCTGCTTTTTTTTTCTTCTTTTTTAAAGCTATAACTAGAGCAATGGTTACACAACTTGCTTTATTTTATTCCACATGTTGACTGCAAAAGTGTGCAACCTACAGGTCCTAGCAGTGTTTTTGGAATATTATTGATGATAATATTAATGGTCTAAGGGCACCTTTACGATGATAATGCAGTAAGAAACCGGTTATTTTTAGAACATTTATAAAAAGAAACCTACCTACCTACTTATCAAAACTAGAATAAATTAATTTGTAAAACTTATCAACAGCATAATTAATGTTGGTATATTTAACCCAACTTTTTTTTGTAATAATCTATACAGAGCTAAATGATGTTTATCTTTGCACACTAAAAAAAAAATCACTCTGTATATCAAGATTAATAAATCTAACCAAAAAATAGTAATCATCCTAGGAGACCTAAATGCAAAAGTTAGTGGCACAACTAATGACGACCACCTACGTAACATTATTGGACGCTATGGCATTAGATTACCTGGACCTCACCAAATAACGTTACAAAAAACCAGGTTAACTATATACTAATAGACAATTAAATAAAAAGGCCAAAAAATACTATACACCTATGTACATTTGTGTTGTAGATTACGTTAAAACCTTTGACAAAGTCAAATGGCACAAACTGTAGCTAATCTTAACCCAGATAGAAATACCAACTCACCTCACACAGTTGATCAAGAATCTTTATGAGGGCAGTACTGCTGTAGTCAAAGTTGACAACTATCTGTTGTCACAATGCAATATTAATAAGGGAGTGAAGCAGGGTTGCATTTTGTTGCCATTGCTTTTTAATCTGTACAGCAAACACAGTATGTGCTCTGTACTAGATGAGTGGGAAGATGGCGTAACAATTGGTGGAAAAATAATATCAAACCTCAGATTTGCAGACGACACGCTGCTACTTGCCCTAGCAAAGAAGAACTGATGAAATAAATCAAAAAGCTAGAAAACATTAGCATGGTGTACGGTTTAGAAATAAACACAAAATCAAAACTATGATCGTAGACCATGCGAACGACAACTGGCCAAACAAGATTTGAACTGGCAAGTATGAGGTAATAGACCAATAGAAATTGCTGCAAAGCGGAAATACGTCGTCAAATCCAATTGGAAAGAACAGCAATGTCTCAACTAGTACCTATATGGAAAAATCGCAACATACAAAACATACCAAAACTAAACAAGTGCAAACGCTTGTGTTCTCTGTATTTATATACGGAGCGGAGACGTAGACATTGCGAACCCCAGACCGGTGCCAAGTGGATGCATTCGAGATGTAGTGCTGAAGAAGAATACTAAAAATACCATGGACGGCCTTGCGGACAATCATATCAGTGCTTAACGAGATTGAGCCTAAGCAACGACTTTCCAGCATGGTTTATAATCAAATTCTAAAAACTTTTGGGCATATTACAAGAGAAAATAATATTGATAAGCTGGTCGTGCAGGGTATATAAGATGGCAGGCAAAGAAAAAGAAGATCTCCAACCCGATGGATTGACACAATTCAAAATCTTTTCTACACCAACATTGATACTGCAGTCCGCAAAACAGCAAATCGGAGTAGATGGCGCAACACATATTTTTTGATCATCTATTTATTTAAGGTTGAGGCCCTGTATTGTATTATAGAGTTTGCCACGCTGCACAAGGCTTTTCTTGTTCCTTTCTTTGATCTGCCAATGTTAGACGTAAGACGTGCTAACGTTGCAACTGCTTTATCTATTCTTTCTGGTGCTTTAAACTACAAGCTGAGAAACTACTTTATTATTTTTGCCACCGCCAATTTAGCGTCTTCTATTAGTTCTTTTTGGCTATTTTCTGTTATTATAATTGCCAGATTATCCGCATGCTCTTTTAGGAAGATCTTTTGCAACATGGTTAGTCTCAAAAAAATACAGTAGCTAGCATTCCATAGGGTTGATATTTTTTAACCGAATCCTGTAGTACCCTATCGGTGAATTTCTGTTAATAATCGTTGTACTCTACTATTATCACATTTTTGTTACTTGTGATTTTGATTAGGTATGGAAATACTATAGTTCTTTTATTAGGTCTAGCCGTCTAACAAAGTTAAACGCGTTTTTAATATCTAGCGTTACTAACATGCCGTATTTTTTGTTATATTTGTTTTCCTGAACTGTTTTTTGTACTTTTCTGAGTGCTATTAAGCCATATTGCATGCTTGCATAACACTTTGTATGAACACAGGTGCAGTGCACTGTAATTATTTTGCCATATTTACTTGCACTTTCTTTGAAAAGCAGACTGGTGAGCGCTTGCCAAAATCTTGTAACCTGTCTTTATAGTCGTTATCTATTTTTTGGCATAGTTTGTTTCACGTTTTTTTTAAATTTTAATATAGTTTTTTTGATAGCCTTTTACTGCATTGCTATTTTAGTTTTTTTTTTGTTACTACGTTTTTTCGGTTTGATCTAGTTATATTTTTCATTGCTTCGACAATATGTAAGTTGTTTACTCCACATTTATTACACGTTTTTTGCTGATAATATGTTGTTTTTTAAATAAGCTGATATTTTAGGTTTTGCGATTGTGTTATCACTTCACATCTGCTTTTAAATAACGTATCTGCAAACAAATAAATATTATCCAACCCGTTAATTGAGAGAATAGAAGCGCTGAAAAAACTAACAAAGCGTAGTATCTGGTCCACCCACACTCTCATATTAAAAACAATCATAGTTACATAGACACTAACCATTTGTTTGACTAAACCCAAATAAATAAATGCCCTAATTTCTTAAAATGTTTTGCCGCAGCAAAGACTAAAACTTACCTCAAATGCGCCAAGATTTAAAATAGACTCTTTACCCAAAAATTATGTTTTAATGTAAACTAAAGTTTTCTTTTTACATACTTTACATTTGTTTGCCAAGCTTGCTAAACACTACACCAATGACGACTAATTAATCTGTCGTGTTTTTGCGGACTGTTATAAAACAAGTTTGACGCCATATTTTTAATCTTTAAGAAAAAAAAATGTTGAACAATTGTTTTTTTCTAGATGGGTTTTTCTTCGCCTTATAAGCACGACACTGACTATTTTCTATGTCGAATTGTTTGCAAAACTCAATTTTTTAATAAAATTTGGTGTATTGTTCCTCTGAGCGCAGCTAAACGTTCATTTGTTTAGTTTATGTTGAAAAATAGAAAAAAAATTTGAGTTTTAGACCCTTTAAACCTAATTACACAGAACAAATTTATATTTTCCAATTAATTTACATCAAAATACGTCAACTTTGGCGGTTAAAAAAAAATTTAAAAATGCACCTTTTTGCCCAGCCCACTGTGAACTAAAACATGGTTTTTTGACTTTTGCAGCTTATAGACAATGTATAACTTGAAATGGCGCCAGATTACGGAAAATTTCTGGTTGATTTCATTAGAAAATTTATTTCTTTTGAGTTAAAATTGCGGTTTTTAAACAAAAAATGCGATTAAGTTAAAAATCTACAAAAAACTAAAAAAAATGTAGAATTTTTTTAATTGGTTTCATACCCTCATATACCGATCAAAAGACTACTAATAAGTTATAGAAACTAAAAAAAAAAACACATAAGCAAGTTTCTCACTGCACCCCCCCCCCCCAGCTCTGGTCCGTTTGAAATTATGGAATTGCCCATTCTTTAAGTGAAATTTTTTTTTTTTAAACAATTTTAAGGACTGATTTTGAGTATTGCCAAAGATAATCTTAAACCTAATATTCAACTCAACTTTTAGCAAAAAAAATGAGTTTCTCCAAACTTTGACAAGTCGGTTTATTTGTAAATATATAAATATATATATATATATATATATATATCTTCAAAACGTAAGCATTGTGTTACCACCAGATTAATTTTTCATCATTTTTTTACTTAAATTTAAAAAGTAAACTCAAAAATTGGCTTAGTTTAATAAATAAGCTTTGCGCAATTTTTGCTGACTTTAACAAGAATTAAAATATAATAGAATAAAAAATAAAAACTTAAAACTACTTAATAATTGTAAGAAAATCGTCAAACGTCAAACGGAAAACTGTGGCTCCAGATAGTGCATTTTAATACTAAATGTCCGCATTAATCAGCATCATTTAGCATTTATGCAATTGGCAATCATTTCAAGGAGTTAAACAATTTTGAATCGTCAATAAATTAATTATGAAATGAATTAACAATTTATTCAAACTCAATTTAACAATCACAGCGGCAGAGTCAAACACAGACAATTGATTTGGTTCTACAAACCTCGTCAGTGTGCTTTGTACGACCATGGTACACGAACGAATAATTTATTTATTTTTTTTATAATAAATTGATTTGTTCAATTAATAATTTATTTGACCATATTAATTAAGTCAGTTAATTTTAAATAACTAGTTATTTGGTTTAAGTATAAAAGAACATGTCACTAAATACTTGCTCAGATAAAGAAACTTGTTTTGAACATAAAAACAAGAAAATAAGATTAAAAATTGGAACAAAATCATTGTTTTTTTAATCAAAAATAAATCTGAGCATATCGACGTCCATGAATATGATTTTAAGCAGATCTTTCTTGACCAGGAAGAAGTTCTAGACCCATTAAAGCAGGACATTGCCAATGGGTTTGAAAAACAAACTGAAAAAAAGTTAAGTCTTTACCAAAACAGCATTAAAAACTTTTGTCAGTTTTCTTAAAGTCGCAAACAAGAGTCCCCACAACTTTGACCCAAAATAAATCAAAACGTCAACATCTAAAGATATGATAAACGAGATGATAAATGTCCAATAAAACTCCATCGACAAGATCCAACCTAAAATATCTAATAGAAATATTCATCATAGTAGATCAAAATAAGATAAGAAAACCAAAAAAGAAACCAGGTAAAGCTTCGTCTAATTCAACTTTTAATAAGCCATTATCCGCCCCACGACATGTGCCTTCAGGGCCAAAAGTCCTTAACCCGGCTGGTCTCTAAGACTAAAGCAACTAGATCTGGTCCGTATAATAAACCTAATACGCACGCAAACTCTTCAACATCTACAAAAAATGCTAATATAAAATGCCCTTTCCCTGTTGTAATAAATGCGTATTCCAAAGGCTGCCGGCTACGTTTAAGTCATTAAACGTAACTATCAACCTAGCCGCAAACGTGGTCAATAGCATCCAAATCTAACTCCATCTTATTGGGATTTTGAAAGTGTAATAAAACATTTTAAATACAATAACATTTTTGATTACACGTTACATGTCAATACCAGGAAGTTGCTGAAGTATATTAGTTATAAAAACATACTCAACTGCATCCAGGTTGATGTGGTATAAAAGAAGTTTATTCCTCTAGAGTATGTACCACTTTCCATCAATTGCATGGAATGCAAAGCTCATTGTTTAACTTTCCCAGAATGAAAAAAGTAAAATGACTCTCTTTCCCACCAAGTTGTGCAATGTTGTTGTTTGTGTTGAATACAAACGCAAGTCTGCAATCATTGTAAAATGCCATTGTTGCCAGAGTTATGGCCACACAGCATCCAGGTGCAGTTCATCATATGTTTACGTTAATTGCGCCGCAGTTCACCATAGTTCTTCCTACAAAAAAACTTAAAAATCAGCAAATGTAGCAACATGCGCCGCGTAAAATGGACCGCACACTGCAATATAAAGACTGCTCAGCTTACATTGTTCTAAAAACAAACCCAAACTAATCTAAGGTTTACTGCACCAGCTTCTCAACAGCAGATTTCAGCTTTCAACCAGAGAAAACCCAATGTCCGCAAAGAGAAATCTTATGCACAGGCAACAGAAATACAAAACTTTTTTGTTAGAAATTAGCTTCTACTCCGCTTAGTTTAAGCAAGTGACGCTAATTTCAAAAACATATCCTTGTTTTCAAAAAGTTTACGACATTCTGTTATTCAGGCATAGGCAAATTTGCTACAAATTCTATGGTATGGCTGGTATTATGCAGTATGCATTACTAGTTCCAACACCAATCAACCAATTAGACTGCAGTTCAACTAAGGGTTAGCAATAACAATACACCGACACCACTAATCAAAACTAACAAGATTATATAGATATAAATTACATTTTTTTATATTTTGATTAAAAAACAAACACAACTGCAAGATTGGCAACAACTGAAATGTCATTGTGTTTTAATATAGTGCAAGAGACCTTTATTGACGACTCCACCTTTGATTGTAAAAGCAAATACTACAATTCGAACATCTACTTTAAGTGCGCTATATGCGTTATAGATTATGTAGCTTTTTTTAATTAAACTATATAAAAAGTATTAGTTTTACTGGACCTGACTCTATTAGATTTATTGTTTGTTTTAATCTTAACAATCCCATAGCACAGCGTGGTAGGTTGTTTTATTCTTGTACCATCCATTACAAACTACTTTGCTTGTATTTCTCGACGCTTTTTAGTTGAGTAATTTAACTATAATTTTAGTTTATGATTTGTTTTATAGTTTTTTATCAATTTATCATTTTTTGTAATTTATTTATCAATTTACATTGATAGATGTGTGAATTTCGGTTTGTTCTCATTTGTCTAGTAAATTAAAAACAGATTCAATAAAGTAAAATCCATTTATTTGCAGCTGTTAAAAATTATTATACCACAAATCATATTTCTATATTGAAATACCTGGGTAGCCTTATTATTTTATAGATATAACTACTAGTATCTTATCAAAAATTTAGATACATATTTCAAATGATTGTAAACATAAACTAAAACATTTGTTTTAATAACTTTATATTTATTAAATCTTCTCTGTTAAAGTGATAAAATTAACACTCTACTTTGGTAGACAATCAAATTTATACTTAATTAATAACAATTTGCAATTTATTTAATTTTCAATTTTGTTATTAAATATCAAAAATACTAATAAAAATATATTTTTTATAATTATTAAAAACCAAAGAATTGTATAAGACAATTAAAGTTGTTGTTCATTTTAAGATAATAATTAATCAACAAATTAAATTAATTATTTATATCTATTATTTAATACAACACAATATTATCAAATCTAGACAGTAATCATAAAACAAACATCTTGTTTTATTAATTACATTCAACGAGCTATTTGGATCTCATATACTCCAAATAACTGTTCTAAGCTCACACTTGACCTATTTAATATAAACAAAAATTACACGCTTTAAACATTACAGAGAGTGCATGTAGATTTTAGATAAAGCTAACAATTTGGGAACAGAATGCGTTCTAAACTAGAATGGGACAATTTAAAATAATGTAATGTCCCGACTAGATTTCGTATCGTGCTGCAGGGCAATATTATTATTATCAGATTAAGCTTCATCGTTAAATAATGGCAAAACGCATCCAACGGATTATATAATTGAAACGAATATAAATCAAATATTTAATTATAACTGATAAATACCTTGTTACACATGATTTGATTTAGTCGCTATCACAGAGCTAGATTAATTTATATAAAATTTAATATTAAACTAATCACTTTTATTGGAATTTTCTTATTACTCATTTAATTCATACGCATTTTCTATATAGTCATCAATAAATTTGTTGACATACATTTTAATCAACATTTAAATAATTGATAAATGCATCATCGCTTTTAATAATATAATTGCACAATTGGACGTGACGACTCGACTTCATTATTATCGCCAAGTTTCCATCATCCGTGATTGACGCGAAAAAATATCCAAAAAGCGATCTCTCAAGGTGGGCACCGTTTTATAATCCATTACAATACAAATAATCATAACTTAAAATGGTGCGGGCGATGGCAATTAACATGACAATGGGAGGCATAGATTTAACAGGAAATTTCGTCACGTCACTAATTTAAAAAGTATATCAATTTCATTTTTTATTATTGTTATTTGGTCGCATAAGAAGTGCATTTCTTAGAGAAGATGAGGTTTATAAAAAAGAAAGATGACTGGATTGCCATGGTTTAATGCAGTGAGATTATCAAAATTGAGCCCCGTGTAATTACGGTTTTATTTATAGTTGTTTTCGTAGTGGGCATTGGATATCAGTGGCGGCACTAAAAAGGAATATCTGAAATTTGACCATGTAATAGTTATATTATTAACATCCCTTCAATTGTTATTTGTTTTTTACGTTTTTAGTTTAATTAAATAACACACAACTAATTTTGTATACAATTTGTTAAAAAATAAATTCCATTGTAAATGCCACTTAATTAATTTTTTGGTTGTGATTCTCATAATTTTTAATAGCAATATTTTTACATAATTTAATTGCTAATGTAAAATGAACTAAAAAAGTTTTATTAAGTTTATAACAATATTTTAGAGTAACAATGCGTTAAACCAAATTGTCAATAAAAAATAACTGTGTGGGTCTTTAGTAAAGACAAAACTTGTAAAATATAAAATTGTTAATTATTCATTTAAATTAATTAATCAAAAATTTGTTCAATTATATTTTTGGTCTTTTGATACGGATAGAACCCAATATTCCATGCAATTGCAAAATTAAGTGACATTTGAGAAACCGTTTTTGTTCACTTTTTACAAAATGCCAAAACTTTTATCAATTGCTAAAGATCATCACAATCATCACAAACTGCAAAAAAAAATCACATCAAATTGAACTAAAAATAATAATGCTTTAATTATTTGAAGTTAAATTTGTTACGAAACTAAAAACTACATGCCATCGTAATCAAAGTAAATATAGACCTTGCACAATTAAAATTATAATTGTAAAATTTTGAAAGATTATAAAACTTACATTCAATTGACAACTCCATAAGACGTGTTTTCTTGTTATTATAGTTTGGTTCTTCTTTTATTGATCTTGGAATGTGAATTAATAGTTTTATACAACCATAATAGAAGCTTCTTCCCAGTAACATTAAATTATTATTTGATATTCTTTATTCTTGACTATGTTTTGTATCATAATGTCTAGTTAATAGTAAATTTAGACTTATTTTCCATACAAATTTAATAGATTTTGATACATATATGGCATTAACTAGAAGTAAGAGAAATAGTAACTGGGCTTCATACAGAACCAGCTTCACAGCATTTAACAATGCTATTAAAAAAACCAAACATCACTTTTTGTTTAATACTAGGTACTCTTTATAGGTAAAAATCAAACTAATGGTATAAAATTATATTGTAAGATTGTGGAAGCTAAAGTTGCTGGCAGGTACTCACAGGGCAATGTGTTATCACCTATATAACGGTGCCTTAGACAGCCTACTGCAGATATTCAATAATATATGTGTCATTGCCCTAGGTCATGCCGGTTACCACATTATCCTGATAAAAGGAAAGTTTAAAAAAATTATATCTAACATGATGCAGAATGCACTGAACGTTATCGAATAGTAGTACAAGAAGAACGGACTATCAGTAAACTCAACAAAAACAACAATTGTCCTTTTTACAAGGCGTCAAAAAAGCAAAAAAATTAAAAAACTTTTTACAAATCAAAATAAATTCTTTTAAAGATTACAACTTGTCTCAAAATAAAGCTTAATATAAAAATAATAAATATATTCCAAAAACATTTTTTTAATTTTCTAAAGTATTATATATGATATTATTATGAAGTTAACCTTTCTCCCAATCCCTGATATGCCTTCACTCTGGTAGTCGTCCACTTATTACACACAACATTGCTCCAAAGTGTATGTTTGGGCGCAGTTCATGCACTCATTAGTGACTGGTTCATCCTTTTAAGATGCCAAAAGCAGTACGCTGTAAGAAATTGGATTAGAAAGTATTCTATTTTTCAGAATTTTTTAGTGAACTTCTTAATTACCTTCTGGCCAACTTGCCCTCTTTTTCTGTCAAGCTGGCTATGAATGTTCTTTTGCTAAGAAGTGCATTAAGATTACACTTGCTACCACCTATATTGCTTTGATTAGCACTTTTTAGTAAACCCAAATAATTTTAAGAGATGTTTATCTGTGTTTTTGCCAGCATATATTCATATATCATATAACAGATGCAGTTATATCATATTGGTGCTTATAGGGTAAAAAAACTTAAGATTAACAAACGTGTTACTTAAAGAAAAGACACTAAGAATGAGATCAGATTACACGAAAGATTATTGCATACAGAAATTGTTTGTCTCAAAAAAAGTGAATAAATAAAAATACACAGATATGGTTAAAGACTACAATCGTACCGGAGCCGGTATTTATTAACGCAAAAATTAAAAGACGTCAGTCAAAAAAAGCTATTAAACAATGTTGATGTTCTAGGGCTAAGTGGTGGTAACGACAACTACAGTAATTGGACAAAAAATAATATATTTACCACCCACTTAGCCCTGTTGCCGAAATCCATCCGATGTCTTCAGATCCCGTACCAGATGGCGAAAATACCCTCTAATCTATTTATGACCCTAGGATAATTCATTGGATAATAATTGCATTGTTGGCTCTCAATAAATATATTGTTCATTAATGCCTCATAATAAATGCATTAGGGATTGTATATTGTTACGACTCAGGTAGAGCCGTAACATTCTCCCCCCGTTGAAATTAAGCAGTTAATTTAAAAATAAAATGTAAAACAAACAAAAATATTCTTAACAGTTAAAATACACATAATTTTGACATATTTCTATATACAATAAAACAAAAAACTATATACATATTAAAAGTATTAACATAAAAAGAAATAATTAAATTTGTTCACGAGGAAAAGCACAAAGTTTTACTGTTGGACGAACGTAACTATCACATGCAGTATTTACTGTCGAGGAGCGCACTACACCATCACTACCAGGGTGAACTATTTCGATGCGACCTACACGCCAATGACTGGGCGGTGCATTATCCTCATGAATAAGCACAAGTTGACCTACTTCTAACGGTTGACCTTTTGACTGCTTCCATTTGCGACGACCTTGCAACTATCAAAAATGTTGTTGAATACGTTGCACTAGCTGCCATCGAGAAAGTCTTCCAATGTTGATTTGTTTAAATGCCAGTTTATTCTATCTATAGTTAATTTAGATTTTAACTTATCTTGTTGTTCACGCAAAAATGTATACAGTTTCTTTATTTCATTGTTAGCTTTTGTTGACATGCAAACAAAAAGAGCTATGTATACTTTAATTAATTTTGTTGTCTTGCGTTTACCTTCCTTAATCATAAACGGACCGCCGTAATCGATACCAGTTTTACTGAAAGGCCGTAACTGTTCTGCGCGATATTCTGGCAGATTGCCCATAATTGGTTCTGCTGATCTAGGATTTGCCTTAAAACATATGACACATTCGCGAATAATGCGCCTAACAATATTTCTGCCTGAAATTGGCCAATATTTTGTGCGAATGTTCCTTGAGGTCCAATATGAAAATTTTGATAATGGTAGTGACGAATGATTAACCTTGTTAAAATATTAGTTTTTGGTAATACTATTTGGAATTTTGAATCATACAGTAATTTAGAATATCTAAGGGCCGTGATATCCACCTCCTAATAAAGTACCTAATAAACTAATAGCAGAATAACCTAACTTTTCATTTAATTTATTTTATTAAAACTTATAGACAGACAATTAAATATACGCTTAACATTTACATTTATAACAAATAAAAAAGTTGAGCATATAATGTACTAGCTGCTCAGAAGTGTTAAGAAAATAAATGACATTTAATTTAAAGTTAGGTTATGTAGCTAATAGTTTATTAGGTACTTTATTAGGAGGTGGATATCACGGCCCTTAGTCTACCGCCGACTCGTATTATTCCAGAGTTGTCTAAAAATGGATTTAATTGTAAAAGATTTCTATGTAAGTCTACTGGTTGATTATTCTTTAATAACTTAATTTCTTTGAAAAATGATGTCAATTGAACTGATTTTATTATCAACATTTCTGCCTCATTCAGTTCATTAGAACTGAGTTCGCCAGTTGTTTTGTTATTTCTATTTAAATAATTGTGTATAAATCTTTGTATCTAAGCAGTTACACGAATTAACCTATTAAAACTTGAAAATTTATTTAGCCATGGAATATTTGGCCTTGGCTCTGAATTTGTAACAACTAATGTTCTAAATTCTGCACTGTGCTCAAATTTTGGAACAAACTGTTGAAGAGATGTATTGTGTTTTAAAAAATTAGGACCATGCCACCATAAATGATTATTAATTAGTTCTGATGGTAAAGCACCCTGGGAAATAATGTCAGCAGGATTATTTGCCGAACTAACATGCTGCCAATTATCAGTGTTACTTAGTCTCTGAATTTCACCAATTCGGTGTGACACAAATTGTTTAAATCTACTGGCCTCTGAATTGAGCCATGACAAAACAATAGTTGAGTCAGTGTAATAATAATATTGCGATATTTCTTCACGTAATGCATTTCTTACGCGTTCTACAAGATTAACGGTGAGGACTGCGGCACCTAGTTCTAAACGAGGCAAAGTAATTGATTTAAGAGGAGCAACTCTAGATTTTGCACATAAAGGAATACAAGATGTTGAACCATCAGGTTCTAATGACTTTAAATATATTGCGGATCCATAAGCATCCATACTAGCATCCCCAAACGCATGAAGTTCTAAGATTGCATTTGGTGATGATTTTGTTTTTCGAGCAGTCATAATTGTTTGCATTGAATTTAATTCAACACGCAACTGCAACCATGACTCTAAAATATCTTGAGGCACACACTGGTCCCATGTTAGCTGTTGTTTCCATAGTCTTTGTAGAAGCAGCTTAGCTACTATAACTACTGGACCTAACAGACCTAAAGGATCAAAATATTTTGATATTTCCGATAATATAGTTCGTTTGGTTGTGCTCTTAGATCTAAAGTTAAACAAATTGTATTCAATATGATCATTAAGTGAAGTCCATTGCACACCTAGTGTTTTTATTTGTTCATCTGGAGCTAGATTCAAGACATGATTATTGATATGTATATTATCTAAATCGTTAACTATTTCTTTATTATTTGTTGCCCATTTACGAAGTAAAAATCCACCCTTTGCAAGAGTTTCAGACAATGAGCCTTGTAACTGTCGCGCTGCCTCAATTGTTGGCGCTCCGGTTAAAACATCATCCATATAAAAATCGCGAATAATTACTTTAGATGTTAATTCATTAGGTGCTTCTTTTGCAAGTTTTTGTAAGCATCGAACTGCTAAATACGGAGCACAAGACGTCCCGTATGTGACTGTTTGAAGTTGATATGGTTGAATTGAATGACTTGAAGATTGGCGCCATAAAATCTGCTGATATTTGCAGTCTGACTCTCGTACTTTAATTTGCCGATACATCATTTGAATGTCGGCAGTTATTACATATTCGTGCATTCGAAATCTAATCAAAATGTCAAACAAATCATCTTGCAATGTAGGACCAGTAAGCAATAATTCGTTGAGTGAAACTTTGTTGTATGATTTTGCGCTTGCATCGAAAACAACGCAAAATTTTGTTGTCAAGCATGAGTTTTTAATAATACTATGATGAGGTATAAAATAACCAATATTATCTGTCGAAAACGACGTGCGATTCATGTGATCTAAGTTAATATATTCATTCATAAATGAAGTGTATTGATTGCGTAGTTCCGGATTGCGTTGTAATTTTCTTTCTAAATTTAATAAACAAATTTTAGCACTGCCGTATGAATTTCCTAATTTGGATGCGTCGGTCTTCCATGGCAACGCAACAATGAATCGTCCATCTATATCCCGTTTAGCAGAGTTGCAAAAATATTCTTCGCAATGCAATTCAGCCTTTGATTTGATTGTTATTATTGGCTCTACATTTTCAATTTCCCAAAAACGTTTTATGTTTGAATTTAATTCGGACTCTGTTACAGAATGACAATTCAAATTTCTGTTTAGTTGTGCATAAGGCACCCTGTCACTAATTATCCATCCTAAACTTGTGTTTTGCAAAATAAGTTTGTAATCATTTACAAATATACGCTCTAATTTTAATAAATTATAAAACATCTCAACTCCTAGCAATAAATCTATATTTGCCGGTTTATAAAATTGCGGATCTGCTAACTCTATATCGTCAGGTATATTAACTTGATTAAAGTTTAATTGTTCATTTGGAAGTTGATTAGTAATTTGTTTGATTGTATAGCAGCAAATATTTGAAGTGAAATTACTACATCTTGATTCGATATTAAGGTCAACATATGTCTGTGTTGCGCAACTGCTAGCGCCGATTCCAGAAAATGTTTTATTGGTATTATATGTTTGCAATTTTAATCTTTCCACAACATGCTCTGTAATTAAATTTAACTGCAAACCCGAATCTAACAAAGCTCTAATGTTTTGTTTTTTATTATCACCATCGGTAACTTCAATTACACAAGTTGACAACAAAACTGTTTCATTATTTTCATTGTTGATATGTAGCGTACTGGTAGACGGTTTTGGTTGATATTGTGGTAATGTCAAATGTAACAAAGTATTGTGGCGTTTGTTGCAAGTTTTGCAATTCATTGCTGATTTGCACTCTATAACAGTATGACTTACTTTCAAACAATTTTGACACATATTTTTTTATTTTACAAATTCAATACGTTTTATTACTTGTAATGCCCAAAATTTATCACAACTAAAAATCTGATGTGATTGACTACACAATACACACGAAATTGAACTAATTATGTTTTTAAGTTTGCAATTATCAATTGACCTACTGACTGATTCTAAAGTTTGACATTGTTTGGATAAAAATTTATACAAATCATCAAATGATGACATTTGTAAATTTGTTAACTGTTTTTCCCATTCTAAACGAAATTACTGTAAATTACAGCGAGTTAAAATTAAATAAATTAACCAATCTTCAGTAGCATCAACAGGCCGTTCTAATGATTTAAGAGAGCGGGTATTTTGCAAAACAACATTTATTAATTCTCTGTATTCATAGCTCGATTCTTTTTTAATATGTGGCATATTAAACAATGCCTGAATATGACTATTTACAATCATTCTTTTATTTTCAAAATTGTCATGCAATAATTGTAAAGCAATGTTATAATTTAAATTGGTAGTTTCTAAGGTTTTGAATCGTTCTTGCTGCTTCTCCTTTAAGAGATGATTTAAGATACTGAAATTTTTGCAATTCTGAAAGATTTGCATTATCACCAATTAATGAATTAAAAAATCTTGAGTATTAAAATGAGGCACGTTGACTGACTGATTGCTAACGTTGTTTTGTGTTTTTAATAACTTTGACACACTTTGTTTTAACTGTGTTACCGGTTCTAAAAGACTAAAACCTAAATTAAATAGTTCAGGAAATTCTTCGTCAAAGCTATCTCTTTCTAATTTGCAAAACTCCTGCACTGAATTTAACAATAAATTTAATAATTCTAAATTTAATTCTGCATCTACTGAATTTGAATTAACATCTTCTGTAATTGTGGCAATGTTTAATTCAATTGTAGCACGGTGTTTATTTAACGTACAAAGAGCTCTTTCGCTCTCTTTGGATAATTGGGGTTCTTTAGGAACAGACATATTAACAAATGTAGGGACAAGGAGAGGTTTACCTTATCAACTTTGCTGCTTGGCTCTGCTACTTGGATAGCTGACTCTGCGACACTTGTCCTATGTGATGTTGATGTGAACTGCGGGTGTCGGCGACTTCCTTCTGATGCGGCGTCGCTGTTTCCCTCAGGGACTGTTGCCTTGAACACTTGTGAACAGCTACTTTTATGTAACCTTGTGGAGTTGGGTTGATGTTCTAGGGCTAAGTGGTAGTAACGACAACTACAGTAATTAAAATAAACAAAAAATAATATATTTATCACCCACTTAGCCCTGTTGCCGAAATCCATCCGATGTCTTCAGATCCCGTACCAGATGGCGGAAATACCCTCTAATCTATTTATGACCCTAGGATAATTCCTTGGATAATAATGCATTGTTGGCTCTCAATAAATATATTGTTCATTAATGCCTCATAATAAATTCATTAGGGATTGTATATTGTTGCGACTCAGGTAGAGCCGTAACAACAACTATTACCCAAAAATTTAACACCAAATTATAAGAGAGAGTAGATGTTACAATAATAGAACATAGTAACTATATTTTGGTTTGTATTTAATGTTCTTTAAATTTTAGATGTTTTTCTGCTATGATGCTTAAGAATTTTGCATTAACATTAAAGTTATTTGTTATATCATTCATAATTTCATGTTTTTTGCAGTTGGTCATAATTACCAGTTTTTTACAGAATGAATTCTAAAACTTAAGTATGACAATATCCATTTGTGTTATATTTTGCATGTCATAGTGCTGCAGTTTTATTAATAATATCTAGGAAGTTCAGAAGCCAATCAGTGTAAGTAAACAAAATATGAAAATAAGATATTAATATTTTTTTAAATTAGAATACTACCACATCTTGGAAAGTTTCAAAACATATATATTTTTTTTTAAAGTTACATAAATAAAGTCTCTTTCAAATGCATTTAAAACAAATTACAAAAGTTTTACAATAACTTGTCTAAAAAACTGACTGAAGTGTAATGTCCACCTAAATTTTGACTACCATTTCCTTATTCTTCGTTGATTTGATTTGCTTTTGAACTTAAAGCCCGTATTTTGTTGTTTATTGTAAGCAAATTTTTATAAAATGAATGATAATGGGGCAGAATAAATAGCAAAAATCAAGTATATGATTTTTTGTTATTAGTTTGACTAGTCTACGTTCTAGATACAGTAAATTTTAAGCAATATTAAACAACCTAAGAAGTTTTCCTTTGAAAGTTTGCTTTTTAATGTTGATCTCATAGAAGGAAAAATTAAAGTCTCGTAATAGAAAATAGAATTTTGTTTATCCTTGCAGTATCTTAGCTATTTAATGTGTCGCTAGTTGATTTTACTCTCTTCAGTATTGATCTTTCTATTGCAAATATTATATTTATATTTATAAGGTTGTGATGCAAAGATATTCTTGCCGCTTCATTACTTTTACTTAAAATGGATTTGAGTCCAAAAATAAACTCTTTCTTTCTTGCTTGTGATTCAATTCCACCAAAATCAACATCATACACATATTTCCAGATCCTGAATTAGTCTTTGTAAAGATAAACTCAACTTTATGTTCTTATTTTGACCAATGCCAACAATCTGAATACAAGATAATAATTGTGACTATGACTAGAAGTTTGCTCTTTAAGATGCTTTACAAGGCGTTCTCCCACATGAATATGTATCTTTTATTATTATTAAAACTATAAATACCTGAATTATAAACATACATGTTCAATTTGTAATAAACAATAGACGTGCTTAATTTTGAAAGCTAAAGCTTCCTCTAAATTAAACATAACAATATAAATATTTTCTTTTAATGACAAATTATCTTTATTTAAAGAATTTCTGGCTTAATGAACCTTCATTTTTTTTCTTTTTTGTGTAATTTTTTTTTTCAAAAGTAATAATACAGCAACAAATTATATAACTGGTAAGTGTCTTTAGATTTAGATTAGGTTTAAAATGTTCCTTGACTTTTGATATATTTATTTTATTTGTTGGTGTTATGTAACCTTTTTTTGCCAATGCACGCAGACAGAAAAAAATCTTACATACACAAGTCAACATCAGCTTAGTGGTTAAAAAATATTTGAAAGAATTTGATTTTGGTTTTATTAAATTATCCTTTCCACGACATGGCTTTACTGTAGTATTGTGGATAACTCTACGTAAGTAGATATTTTGTTTTATATTATTAGTTAGCTTATAAAAAGATTTAAATATATTTGTCTCTCTTCAGAAGTTACAGAATCAACACACTTGAGTAAACGAGTACTATTTGAAATAAATTTGTAAAAACATTTTGCACACCGCTATTTATGTAAGCATTTTGGTTAGAGCCTAAAAATATTTAAGAAGCCACTACGTGTATGTCAACTCAAAGCAATTGAAAAGATTCAAATAAAAACAATGCATTTAGTATTTAATTTTAATATTTTGTGTACTAAGATTTATCAGAAATACTCTCAAAAACCACATTTCTAAGCAACTATATCAAACTAAAACAGAATTTTAAGGTTATATTACTTACCAAAATCCGATAAATTTTGTTTATTTTAGAACATTGAAATAATAATTAAAATGTTTAGTGCAATATGTAAGTCATTTGATGACTTACACTACAACTGATTGGTTTCTAAACTCTTCCTCATAATCAATAGTATAAAAAGATTTAAACATGTCTAAGAGTATACTACAGGCCAAGTTACTGTATAAAAATTAGTGATAGTCAAAAATTGCTGTCTTTCTCTATACTTTTTAGTGTGTTGTTAGTAAGGCGTTGGCTTCAGCAAGTAGCCCTTAACAATGACATCCGTTTGTGTTTTCTTTTCTGCGTAAATCTTGTTGTTATACTGTTTTTGTCAATCTAGTCTAAAATTGGCACTAGTTTGAGGCTGGTTATTGCCCCGCGGATTTCAACGCAAAATCTGCGGCACGCATGCTGTTTCCGGTTTATTTCCCTTATTTATGTTTGTCTCTTTTTTGTATCTCCTTATCTACACCGATTTCTACCTTTGCATTCCTTTTTTAATTTTACTTTTTCTTTCTTTCTTCTTCATAAATAGTTTGTGTTGGTTTATTAATTGTATTCCTTTTAGCAGTTTTAAGTTTGTAAGTTTTACTTGCAGCAATAACCTTGTACCTCCATGTAGAATACCTTCTTTGTGTCTTCTTGTTGCCAAGTATATTGTGATTACTTTATTTAGAATTTGCCTCGTTATTTTGTTTTTTTTTTTTCTTCTACATTTTTTTTTTCTTCTTTTTATCTTTGCAATTTTGTACAAAATCGACACCGATAGAATGTTTTAAAGGAGGTCTACGTCCAGCAGTAGATAAACACAGGCTAAAAAAAAGAAAAAGAAGAGCAAGGGCAGTGCTTTGCAGTAATTCTGATGTCTGATAAGGCACTCTACAAAACCGACTAATTAAATTTATTAGACATCTAGTGTAACAAGGTTATACAGTTTAGTAAACAAAACTTGCCGCAGTCAGTAACATACATGCAAAGCGCATTTATGTAAAACCAGAATAACCAAAAAACCTCTAATAAAACGCAATTTTGTTAAAAAATTAAACGCCGCTTGATACAATATTGTATACCAACCAATTCTTCTATGTTCTTTCACAAATTTACTTTTTTACAGTATATTTATTTGATTAGATGCCAAAGTACCGAAAAGTGGTAGTTAACAAATAAATATTTAATATTTTTTACAAAGCACTAAAATAAAATAAAAAACTATCTATAAAAGCACGAAAAACGAACTAAGTAAAGTACAAAGACTAACAGGAGTGTTGATAACGGGTGCAATAAGAACAACTCCCACAGCAACCATGGAAACACTTACATGTTAGCACTATTGCACTGCACAGTTGTGATAAAAGAGACAAAATTAGCAGCGTAGTAATATAGATAAAGTAACACACTGCAAATCTGAAAGCTTATAGACCTAACCTAATAGAAATAACAAACGTGAGACATAAAAAAGAAAAACTAAAGATTAGATCATACTTTATGAAACGTTATTGCATAAAATCTTTATACAAAACGGCTTGTGAAAAAAATGCCAGAGACAAAACTATTTCTAACAGGACCATTACTAATTACCAAAACTATAGATGCAGATAAGCAAAATAAAACTGCAAAAGCTTACAAAACTTATAACTGCAACCTAAAAACTTTTATAATTGTTAAGTCTTAAACCGGCAAATGAGATTTTTTTAATTATGTATTTTGTAATACAATATAGTTACAGGTTGAGAGTCAGTCAATCGCAAAGCAACAAAAGCTGCGTTCGGCTATTAATCCGGAGTAAGAGTAGTGTTGGAGTACATTTTTTGTCACGTGATCACGGTGTTTTTAGAGTCAAACTAGCCGAACGCATTAAGGAGTTTGTCAGTGTCACTTCTAAAATAACCAACAAAACAATTTACATAATAGTAAATACAGCAAAACAGTTAAATTATGTTTTTCTTCATGGTTGTTTGGAGAAATGTTTAATAAATTTTCTATTATAATATAAATATTATATTATTAAAAATAATAATAATTTGATTTTTCTAGTATTTATATTAATATTAGATATTTACTGTATTTCTTTTACGAGAGAGATGAGTACAATTTTAAAATGTACATACAATTAAAACATAAAAATTACACAAATCTATCAAATTTTATCTGAGTTCTTTATTGTTTCCCCATATTGATAGCAATTAGAATTTTATAAAAATATTATTTTAGAATTACTGTCTTCAAATATAAAATTTCCATTTTCCCATCTCAATTACGATACAATGATTTTAAACTACGCGCCTACTTCTGCTGCCGACTCCTATATCCACGCTAGTCGAGGTAGGGTAAATAGGGTTGCTCTTTTTATTCCACTCCGTAATAGCCGAACGGTCAAAAAATGATTCCGTGCACTCCAAAAACAATACCCGAACGCTAGTAGAACAAAAAGAGTAAAAAGAGTGACTCGAGTAGGATAGCCGAACGCAGCTAAAGTAAAAATCAAGTTTTTTCTAGGTTTGTGTACCGTAACATGTTGCAGTGACGTATCTGTCAATTGCGGAATATGAATCAAAAGCAACAGATTATTAATAGACCTTTTTCAAGTTACATGCTTGCAATAAAACATTGTACTAATTGCAGCGCAAAAGTCAAGAGATTAAAAATTCGACATAAATTAGTAAACGACAGATTGAATGTAAACGTTTTTAAGATTATCTGCGTGTCGCTAACACATTGTTTATTGGAAAGAAACATGAGTAGAATATAAGATTTCCACTCACCATTGAGAATTGTATAACCCCACTGGTCAAATTGGACCTTTTTAACTAAGAATCAGTTGGGTTCAATGTTGCAAACAACTATTTAGAGTATTTTTTTCTCAGTTCTAAGTTCTTCAAATAAATTAGTTGCCAATTAACAGCTATTAAATCAGTTGACAAATGAATAGAGTGACTAATGATAGAACGCATCATACAGATATTGTTTACTTTGAATATTTTTTTAGTATTTTAATTAACAAAAAATACAAAAATTTCTCCGAAAAAATCTGTACAGAAGAAAACAATGTTTGTGATTAGCATTCTCGTTATATATCATTTACAAGTACATTTGTTGGGTAGTTCTTTTGAAATATAAAATTAGTTTTAACTTAACAAACGTCTCACAGAAGACATCACCCATAAATTGAAAACATTGATTAGAGCAGCAGGAACTAAAAGAGCATTTGTTGACCTGTTTACCGACTTTTGTTTTATTTTATATTATTATTATTATTATACCTACATAATTATTTGTGTCGATTGAATATTTGAAAATGCTTATTAATTTATTTTTATTTCGATCTTAACTAAATATATTATTAAATCAAATCTGAATATTTGAAATTTTTTCTTATGGCCCTTATTTGGAAATATTTGGCCATGCCACTGACTCTCATAAATTATACAAAGCAATAAATGGAATTAAAGGATTGCATTTCTTCAGAGCGGGTGCATAATAATTTCGTTTTGTGAAAATGGCAACGAATCGCCTTGAACTTGATCGTGAAGTCGGCTAGTTTATTTTTTCGCTACCTGAACCTATAATACTTGATTTGATAATACACTCGATATACCAGTTCACAAAAAATATTTACTCTCCATGTGTGTGTGAATATGTGTTGATCAGTATCGTCGTACATTTACCGTAAATTTATGCCTCTTTCACAGAGTCATGATCGTTGGTCATGTAAAGTTATTAACGTGATCCGATACCCATTTCGCTATAACAATGCTAATTGTTCAATTTTTGTTTACACACGCATAATGTCTAGGTATTAAACGGGTCTATTGATTGAAATAAAAAACGTGATTTGGCAGTTATTTAATCGCCGATTTATCATCGATATCTTTAAGACATCTTAAAGCGCATACTTGAGAGATGAGGAGGAAAATAACTGGCGATTTTTTTTATTTGGCATTTATTATGATGCGAGGCTGTGGAAATAAACAAGATTAAATATTTTTGTAACCTATTGTGTGTTTGATTTATTTGTAATAGATGATGCGAAGGAATTCATGAATTGCAATATTTGACAATCAAATCATATCATTAGATCAATCGCAAAAAAGCTTAATACTTGGACAATTTGCAGATTTTAATATTAATTGCATAAACGCTTGCATTTGATGAAATGTTGAAGCATTAGTTTCAAAAAGTATTTTTAAATATTTTATCAATAGAAAACTATCAGCTTCTATGGCTGATCTTTTCGATAATAGTCAACTTTAGAACATTAATAACTAAAAAAACTTTTAATTCACATATTCATAATGGTCTTTTTTATAACCAATGTATAATAGTGTATTTCTGTTTGTAAATTAAAGATTGCAATGTGCAAGCTATTTTTCCATATATTATAGGTGCTTTTTGAATTGCAAAGCAAATTATGCTATGTTTGCTGTTAAATTTATAAATCTGCCTACGGGCACCGATAGATTCTTTCCAATATCGTAGGAATTATTAATTAAATAATGAGGCTGTCTCTTTGTGTGATGCTGCTAAATATAGATTATAGATAAGTTTTTAAATATTGGTATCTACGTTAATTGGTTGAGTTTTTAGTATAATATTGTAACAACTTTTTTGTTTTAAAAAAGAAGAAGGCAGCAAAATATTTCTTGAGTCCTTGAGAGATCGCTTTTTATCATTACTTTTTTAAGTGCGGTGTCACACTATGCGTTAGAAACGGTCCAAACATAGTTTTACGTGGCGTCTGGTTTTGCAGTGAAAACTCACATATGTTTCGCCATTCATTTCAAACCTTGCTCTGTCTGATCTTTCCAAACGGATGCGTTTTGACCGGACCGTTTCTAACGCATAGTGTGACACCACACTAAGATCTACCAATTTCTTATTCTTTTTTAACCTTTCTTATCTTAATTCAACTTTCAATACTTACTTACTTACTTAAGTTACTTACTTTGCTTTCTGTTTGTAATTTTCTTTCAATGTTTTTACAAAGCTTTGACTGTCAGGGTTATTAGTTTTTTCTTAGTTTTTCAAATAAGACAACTAATGAATTCATAATTTTAGTTGCATTAACATAGAAGCCATTTGATCCGCTCTCGTACTCAATAAGTAAATAAACAAATAATTAAAGTTAAGATTACAGTTATCAAAAATAGGATTACGATAAGACTAATAATCATGAAACAAACATTACAATAAAATGACATGGTAGTTATAAAGCACGCCAATGCTAGATCCAAAAGCAAGCTTAACCTAGAATTAAAATATGAAAACTAAAAAAAAAATTACTAACTTAGATATACACTGACAACAATAAAAACTGCTGAAAGTTTAATTTTCATCCAAGTTTTTTTCAATTTTATTTTTTTTGTTGCAGAAGTTCAGAATTTAAATGTTAAAAAAAAATTAAATAAGTGTTTAATAAGTCACTAGAGTCAAGGTGCTGCAAAATTTGGAATACTTGGCTTATCTAAACGTACAAACGCTTTAAGATCCAATTTCTGGTTAGGGTGTCATAGGTACTCTAAACTGTGTTAGAACCAAACCAAATTTTTCAAAATTTTGCGCTTGTCATTTAATTTGCAATACTGTATTGCGGTGTGCAACGTATCTACTTAGGTAGATAGTTAGTAGTAGCTAATTTTTTTTGTTAAAAATGCTTGTTTGCAATGTTTGTCAACTTAAATTTTTTTTTTTTTAGGGTGTTCTGCTAGATCTCGTAGTCATCGTCAATAACAGTATTGACGGTGATAAGCGCCTGTGCTGAAGGTTATACCGGGATCAACTGCAAGTTCTACCGGTTTCTTGTTTTTTTATGTTTATAAGAAAAAAATCTTTAAGGAGAGATTTACTTCTTTTTTTGTGGAATTGAGGTTGCCTAACGGTAGGGTTTGCCCGACCGCACTAAAAAAACCCATACAGTTCTCTTTTGTCTACATAACGGGATTGCTTTAGCATTACATCATTACGCCTGCCTTATGTTGTTTACTTCTTTGTTAACTACTAAGTTGTGTTGTTTTGTTGGTTGTTTCTTTCTTTCATCTCTTTTTTTTTGACAACGTGTGTAATCATTTTATCAATCTCAACAAGTATTAGTTCAACTATGTTGCTCATTATTATTTTTTATGATCTTTATAGTTTTATCTCTGATATACATAAAGTGAATGCATTTCGTGATAACGTGCGTGAATTTTTAAATATAATTAGTATTTGATAAACCTTTCTCTTATACTCTTGTTTAGATAGTTATTTGAAAGTAGTGGTTTTAGTTTTATAAATGTTGTTCTAGCTACTTTTATTTTACAGTTAATTTTTTCTTCCAATTAAACATTTGTTTTAAACAAATATTTCCTTTTAATAATAAAAAAGACAATAAAAAATTCTGTTCTATAACATATTTTGGCCAAATTTCAGAAAAATTATCTAAATATTTAAACAAAAAGTTTAATATTATGGTAGCTTTCAAAACACAAAATTCTTTAAAATCTAAATTACTAAATGCAAAAGAAAAAACAGATATTTGGAATAAAAGTGGTATATATAAATTAAAGTGTAATAACTGCAATGGAGTATATATTGGGCAAACAAAAAAAAGTTTTAATATTAGGTATAATGAACACATTCGCGATTTTAAAAACAAATATTTAGATAAATCAAACTTTGCAAAACATCTATTATTAAATAAACATAAACCAAATTCACAGTACAACACACTTGTAATTTTACACATTTCGGATAAAAACCTTATATTTTTGGAAGACTTAAAAATTAAAAAAACATATTAAAAATCAAAATTATGAAGTTATAAATGAACAATTAATGCTATATGATTCACCTTTAATGGATATTTTAATAAAATAAAAACTATATAAAATTTCAAAATTCAGAATAATTATTAGAATGTTGGTATCTTTTTATAAACAAATATAACCTCTAAATTATATGTATCAAACTTCAAAGGAATTAAAAAAACCGGATATCAGGGAATGCGGGAGAAACAAAAATTTAATTTATTTATAAATCAATCAAAAAAATTTATTATATTAAATAATTACTTGAAAATGTTATTAAAAAATAACGAAACATGTTGTATAAAATAATACATTAATAAATAAATAATAAAATTATATGAAATAATATGAATATAATAACAATTATAATGTTGTTTATTTAATTAAAACAAAGCATTCCATCATAATAACTAAACATAAAATATATTTTATTTAATATTTCTAATCCTTAACCAAAGAAATAGTCGGCATAAATGTTACTACAGCTTGTGGTTTTGGAATTGCACGGTTTTGTAGGCTATTTTTTAATAAAAACCATTTTTTTCATTTTTTTTCTTCAAACCTAAGCCTAATTTTTTTTCTCAAGCGTTAGCAACACTTGTGTTTACATTCTTTAAACCTATTTTAATTCTTGACGGATTGTAACAGTTTTTCTTTTGATAGACCCATTTATTAACAAAAGTTCCTCATTCCTCATTTTTCTTTTGTTCAATTTTTATTAGTACTTTATTATTTCTCACTTTTTTGGTTTTATGATATTTTGAGTATCTTTTTATGTAGCCACATTTTGATTGCTTTGAAGCGTTTGCTCGTTGTCTGCTTGAGTGTCCAGGTTTTGCAACCATATAGAAAAATTAAATATAATTAGTATTTGATAAACCTTTCTCTTATACTCTTGTTTAGATAGTTTTTTTGAAAGTAGTGGTTTTAGTTTTATAAATGTTGTTCTAGCTACTTTTATTTTGCAGTTAATTTTTTTTTTTCAATTTTACTGATTAATTTATTCAACTTCCTAAATAACTAACATATTGTATTGTTTCTATTCTTTTGCCATCAAAAATCAGTATTTGATGTCCATCTTTCTATTGTTAACTTGGTTTTCATGTGTTTTAAATTATTTCATAATTGTCGTGTCATTAGAGTATCTGATATTGCTGATATTTTCTCCAGCAATTCTCATTCCTAAATTTTATCCCAAAGCCATTCTAAAGATATTGTCGATGTAGATGTTGAAAAAGATAAGAAATAAAACACATTCTTGATTAACTCTTCTTTGAATGAGTTTTTGCAAACTTTTTGTTATTGACATTAACCGTTGCATATTGGTTCCTATATAGGTTGGCTAACAAACTCACATCTTTGTCATCTAGGTTGATTTTTATTTTCTAGTTTTTACAATGATACTATGCTGTATTCAATCAAAAGGATTTTTATAGCCAATAAAGCATATGTGTATTGGTTTTCTTACTTTTCATGAACGTTGTAGGAGAGTTTGCATACGCAATAGTGCCTTTTTCACACCTTCTATTGATGTGATTTTGTACAATGCGCAATAAAACTTATTAGTTGGCATTCACTACAATTTTTTTTTCTAAATTGGATAGCAAACTTACTTGATAACAGTTATGCAATTTAGCAATATGCATAGAGAGTTAAGCAGAACATATCTACACTAACCGATGCTCATTATCTCTTTTTCAATTATTTATATGTTGCAAATATAAAATCTAGATACACTCAAATAAAGAAATAGTTAATAGTTTTTGCTTTGTTGTGTTATTCTTTGGTTTCTAAACTATAATAAATTGCAATATATATTTTTATATCAATAGCAATAAACAACAATAAATACAATCCCACAGAAAGTAATAAAATAACGTTAGGTACGTTTAGCATGTTGCTAAGTTGTCCAAAGACAACATTTTGAACAACTTTTGTAAAAAAAATATTTAATTTTAATTATTAAAAAAACCTGCTTTTCCAATAAGCAAGTTTTTTCAAAAAAACCTCTTATATATGGTATAATTTTTTTTTCTCTGGTATTTAGAAAATTACAATGTCTATTCAAAACTAAAACAAAAATGATATGTTGTCTTTTAAAATAAACTCCAATAACTATTTCAACGTCATCCAAAAAAAACAAGTAGCATTTACAAATAACTTTTGCCAATCCACTTTTGTTCCCAAAATCTGTTAGATCTGTATTGCTTTCCGATATTTCTTATTGAATTACATTCTTTAATATTTCTACAAGCTGCTGCTATGCGGCCATCTTGTCTAGTTTCTAAAATAAACTTTTTCTTTATGTGTCATGACCGATGACAATTGTTGACTCTCAGTTTGGTTGTCATATTGAATATGTTTACCGCTGCACAAAAAAGCGAGGCTGATGTTTTTTCAAACCATTGGCAAAGATTCTTTAAGCATATTGTTGTACGACGTCCAACGCTTTTTTTCCCATTATTTTATCGTGGATTATTAGATGAAGCAGTTCGTAATCCGGGTGCCTCATTACGTGTCCAAAATACTTTAGTTTACGTTGTTTTATAATGTTTAAAATTTCAAGATATTTGTTAATTTTCTGGAGAATTGCTTCATTCGTAACTCTTTGTACCCGGCTAATCCTCAGAACTCGTCTATACATCCACATTTTAAACGCTTTTAACTTTTTGATTAGTTTCCGTTAGCATCCAGGCATCTGCTCCGTATAGTAGAACCGGGAAGATTAGTATTGTACCATTTTCATGCAGATTCTAGGTTGAAGTTGTGGCTACACAGAACGTTTCTAAGTTTCATTAGCTCTTGCTTGTGTAATTCTGGCCTAGATTTTAAGCTTAGGTCCCATTTATCCTTAATTATCGTGCCTAGGTATTTTAGTTTATTTACGCTCTCTAATTGGTCTTCCTCTACTACTATGTTTTGCTAATGACTATATATTTGGGCTTTTTTGTATTCAGTTTCAGTCCGTATTCTCTGCATGTTTTCACTAAGCAATCGATAAGCATCTGTAATTGTTCACTTGTGCTTCTCAGCAATAGCGTGTCGTCAGCATATCTAATGTTGTTTACTAGCTTTCCATTTATGATAAAACTTTTCTTGAATATTTCTTCCGCATATAAGTTGAATAGTATCGGTGACAAGATTTATGTCTTGATGTCAACTTTGCCCGATGGTTGTTAGTGTAGCCGGACCGCCGGTGTCTGTTGCCAATATAGGTTAGTAACGATGCAAATATTTTTCTCGTCAATTAAGGTGTCTTTTAGTATTTCTACCATCTTGTCGTGACAAACCCGTTTGAAAGCTTTTTCAAAATCTATCGCACACATATAGACATTATGGTTTACATCTTTGCATATTTGTTCTAGAACTTGAGTTGCAAATAATGCTTCCCGTAAGCCACAGTCACGGCAAAAGCCAAATTGTGTGTTACCAATTCTTTTTAGTTTGTTGTATATTATGCCATGAATTATTTTCAAGAATATTTTCAATACATAGCTCATTAAGCTAATTGTTCTATATTCGCTGCATTTTGTTGCTTTACTTTTTTTTAGAAATAGTACAAAGGTCAATTTAAGCCAGTCCGTTGGTATTACGCTACTGTCGTATATTAAATTGAACAATTTTGTTAGTAATTGCAATCCTTTTATGCTAAGAAGTTTAAGTATTTCCCTATAGTTTTCGTCTGGCCCAGTTGCTTTCCCATTCTTGGTAATTTTTATAGCACGTTTTCCTCCTTTATAATTTGAGGACTATCTGTAGAATATATGTTTTGGATTTCTGTTCTTCAAAAAGTTCTGCAATATATTCAGTCTACCTCTCCAGTTGTTTTTCAATGTCAAGTATTTTGTTTCCATTTTGATCTTCTATTATGTTTGTATTTGTTGTTCGGTTTAAGCTTATTTTCAGTTTTTTGTGTAGATTGAATAGGTTGTAGATTCTTGTTTGTGCCATGTGGCTTTGGTTTCTCTGATCTTCTTTCTAATTACCCTTTGCATGTTATTGTATTCATTTTTGTTATTGTTTTTCAAGATTTTTGTTGTCAGCCATGATTTTTGACACGTTTGGTTTCTTTTAGTTAGTTTACGTTTGTACGTTTTTGAATATTTCTTTGCTACTGTCCATCGATTCTGTTGTTTGTTATTTTCCTACGCGTCTCTTCGTTTGATAGTTTTTTTCTATCAATTCTTATTGTCTTTTGGTTTTTGATAACCTTTTTAAAACAGAGCTTAAATTTTGCTGATGATTGTGATCTGAAGGTACGTCTGCGCCAAGGTACGTCTTCACAGATGTAATTGAAAATAAACTTACCGCTTACTGAATTAATTAAAAAGCACTATACACAAATGCAATAACTAAAAATTTAGTTATCAGTGTTTTTGTGTGAACCAGCTTTACTAGTTAATATTGAATATATTTTATACAATTACTGCTAATTCATCAAGTTTAAAGATGTCAGGGAAGCAGAAACTTGTCAAACTACTAAAGCAACAAAAAGTCGCCATCTCAAATTATTCAAAGCTACATATAATATCTAAACCTTACAAACTAAGCAAAAGTATCAACAATTAGAAAGTAAACGAAACTTTTTAAGCTTATCAAAAACAAAATTACCTAGCAAGAAATGCACTTAAATAAAATATGGATAAGTGCTATATTAAAACATTACAGATACCAAGTTACACTTTGAAGCAATCATTATAAACAAAAACAACATTAAAATTATATAAATATATACAAATACAGCTTTAAAGCCAAGTGATAAAGTTAATGAACTTTATGAAGAAATTACTGCAGCTACGCAATGTAAAAGGAAATGTTTTTTTATTTTTATAGATTGCTTCTAACCCATAAAAATAGTAATACACCTATGCGTATGTTCCTTTATCCCATCTAGTCATTTAGCTTTTTTTGGCAGTATTCCTTAATGCTCTATTATACATCTTAGGTTTTCTTTAATTAAGAATTCAATAGGCGGAATACCAACAATAACCCCCACAGTTTTTACCATTGTTCTCTGTAACCTAGTCAGTTTTTGAAATAGCATATTATATTTTATTACTGTATACCATGCTAGTGCCAAAGCAACTGTAGCTAAACAACAATTGCAAGAATTCTTCTTTTAGATGCTTCAAGTCCTCCAACGTTTTGTCCTTGGACTACTTAGGGCAGATACGGTCTTTTTCTGTCTTTTCAATAGCCTTTTTGACATGTATGTAACGACAAACGTTAGTTTGGTGTCAAACTATACTCCTCGGTATTTAACTGTTTTGCTCAGAGTAACTACCGTACCAAAGATCTTAAAGTAAATCGGAACTATTTTTCTTGTTGGCGTCAAAAGTACTGTATTGGTTTTTTTTTTTTTTTTTTTTAATTTTAGAAAGAAAAACCATTCAATTTATTACACGCAGAAGTCCAATGTTGACCATACTTATCAGCGGTTTGTTTACTTTTTGCCGTCGTGACCTTTGCCAGGTCATCCATAAAGCCAATCAATGTAGTTTCCTTAGATATCTTGGTCCGCAATAAGTTGTTGTAAAAAATATTCCAAAGTGTTGGGCCTAATATTGACCCCTGTGGGATACCACTACCTACTTTGAAATTATGTATCCTTTTCTTTGCTTCTAAAATTTTTTTTTTTTTTTTTATAGATAAAAAGTTATAATAACAAGTTGTCTTGTGTCCCTATTTTGTTTAAGATATCTACAATCAACTGCTTCGATGCACTGTTAAACGCATTTTAGAGGTTAAGAGTTAACATTAACATAACTTCCAATACACTGCTAAATACGTTTTCGTTCCTCTGATGTATAACTTCTGAGAGCATTTACCGTTCTTCTCAAACTTTAAATTGTTTTTTTGACAGACTTCCGTACATTATAGCTTTTTATTAAACCAGGTAGCAAGTGTTTGTAAAGCTTGACCTTTGTGTTCAAAAGACTGATTGGTCTAAAAGATCCGGAATTCTCAAGCATTTATTTGCTTGCAGCAAAACAAGTAGCGCTTGTTTAAAGTTGCTGTAGCCGCAAGATTGTTATAAACCTTAAGCACCAAGTTTGAACTGCACAGAGATACTCTTTCAATACTTCTGCTAGAATATTTTTGGGTTCTGCACATTTGTAGTGTTTTAATTTTGCATAGGCCTCTTGCAGTTCTAGTTGCACAGACAAAATATATTTTTGATTGAGCACAAAACAAGTTCTTCACCACTTTCCTCATAACTTTCATTGTCAGCCTTGGTCTCGGCGGAAATCTTACCGTCATTTTCATGATTATTTTATAGCCATTGCTCCAGATGTCAAAGTCTACATTTCAACAAAAGGTTTTCCAGCTTTTTTTATTTTGTCCTTAAGTTTCTTTTTGTAATCATTAGCGTTTGGCATGTCTAGTGTACTCCCTTCTCTTCTTGTAATGTACTGAATAAAATCATGACAAAAGTATTACACGTACAAAACTTGCTTTAAATTCTAACAATTATTATCTGAGACATGTATTACCAAAAATTTAAAAAAAAATTTAGTTGGATCTAATACAAATAGAATGATTTTAAAACCAATATTTTCAAAGAATTATAACCCGCAGCAATTCAAGGTCAATCTTAAATCTCATCTGCAATGATAGTTACGGTATTAGTCATTGAAACTCAATGGTATTGATATGTTGATACATCAAGCTATCGTTAAATACTCTGATTGTAAAATCAATATGTCTAATAGACATCAAAAGCTGCAAATCATTCAAGTTTTAAAACTTTCCGACATTAATTAAAAAAGCATAATACAAACTGTATAAATCTTAAATATACAACGCATAAAATTAAACTGATTACTTATTATCAACAAATTACTAATAAAATTGACTCACTAGTCTACTGACCATTAAAAACGTTTGATAACTTAATGATGACATGATAAAAATATGTCTGGAAAATTATAAAATTATATGAAATCATAATCGATACATAAAATCTACGATTATCATAATCTTTCCTCTACAATAGCACTTAAAGATTATAAACATAGTTCTATTAGCAAATAAGTGAATGAACTACATTTAAAATAGCCTTCATAATATTAATATTTATTACACACTCAAAATGTGTTAATACCAATATAATTGATTAATCATATTTAACAATTTAATAATACAACTTTGCATATCCAAACATGTTACATTTTATTAACAGTAAATATTTCTATTGAATCAATATAAATATGAATCTTGATACAAGATGTTCCTCTATGTTCATTTTACCCATCTATCACACTTAAAAACCGCAACAAACAGCTACATCGATCGATTTATGTAAACATATTCATTACAAAGCAAACACACATCTTTGCTGTACAAACAAAAATTAACATATTCGAAAATAAAATGAGCTAGATGTCTATCTGCATAAGCCCACGGCTTCAATTAGACGACTCAATTTTCTAACAAAACAGCAATTATGTAGATTTGCCTTTAGGCTAGAGAAGTTCGTTGATTCACACATATCAAACGTCAAGCGATTTAATATCGATTAATTATGAATCAAAAATATTTATGGAGATGATAGTGAAATGTTGCAATGTAGGTGAATATGTAGGTATATGTCAATTTAGGACAAGTTCAATAACCATTTTTTTATAAATTAATTGTTTTATAATATTTTATCAAATTCAGAAAAACTAATAAATCATTTCAGCTGTCAAATTATTTATTAATTAGGAAAACACAACCATTTAACTTTCATTTAGTGATATTAATTTTAGTAAATAATTTAAATTAGAAATAATAAAACAATTATGTATAACATCAGATTTCAAACATAAAAGATAAACATATACACAGTTTATTCAGTAAATATTATTCCAAATTTGCCTAAAGACCAAGCAGCTTATACACTATGTCCGGTGACATGGCGGACATGGGTTAAGGAAGTGTTGCTTAAGGCAGTTTTATGTCAAAAATGTATGTCTTAAACGCCATCGTAACTGAACTATAAAATACATTTTTTTAACAGATATCCAATTACATTATAATATATTTTATAATCTCAAAATTGTTTAAACCGTACTTTAAAAGCATTATTATACATAGTTATTTTTTAAACATTTTTAATTTATTGTAATATGCTGGCGATTTTTTGTACTAGGACAATTTATGAGATTGTAGACGTATAACATTTTTGTTTCTTACATTACGCAAATGTACAACTTCAGATTTGGTAACCAAGTGCAGTTTTTTTTTACAAATAGTTGTTCAAAACAATAAACCAATTCCTACTATTAAATATAGTTTGCAAATATCACAAAACTTAATAAAGGGTTTTCCAATAAGAAGTTTCATTTTTAATAGCAGGTTATTTGGGTAGCTGCCAATTTTGAATAAAATTTTTTTTTTGACATTTGACAAGTAAAAACTACGCTATTATTAAAAATGGCGTGATACACGCTTCAACAACGCATTGAAATTATTAAAATGTACTGCAAAAATAGTGAAAAAATTTCAGTCAGTTCGCAAAACTAAAGCACTTTTTGGTCGTCGTAAAGCACCTTCTCGGCCGGCAATAGTAAACCTGCTGGAAAAATTTGAGCTGTTAGGACAAGTTTGTAATGTGAAGAATTGAAGAAACCGTGTGCATCGCTCAAGAACACATGAGAATATTGCTAATGTAGCCTGTAGTGTTGAAGAAAACCCAGGTTTGTCAATTCCTTGTCGATCTTTAGAATTAGACATTCCACAAACGACATTGCACTGTATTTTGCATAAAGACTTAAGTCTTAAGTCTTTGCATCCTTAACGTGTCACTGTTTGGTGCGGTTTTTGGGCTGGCAGTGTGATCGGATTCTACGTTTTTGAAAATGAATCTGGTGCAACTGTTATGGTAAATGGATGACCCTACCAAGCTATGATTAATGATTTTTTATGGCCGGAATTGGAAAATATTGATATAGATAACGTTTATTTTCAGCAAGACAGCGCTACGAGCCACACAATCAACAAAACAATCGCAATTTTGCAAGAAAAGTTTCCTGACCGTATTTGTCGAAAAGGTGATCACAACTGGCCGCCGAGATCTTGTGATTTAACACCTTTAGACTTTTTTCTTTGAGGTCTCGTGAAAGATAAGGTCTATGCCAATGCTCCACAATCGATTGAAGACCTTAAAGATAGAATTCGTGAAGTTATACAGCCGCAAATGTGCAAATTGGTCATAGAAAACCGTGGTGGCCATTTGACTGATTTCGTGTTTAAATGTTAATGGCATACCTTCCTCTTTACAATGAAATAAACATTTATTGATTTCTTTTAAAAAATACCCGTTTTTTTTTTTTAATATCAAAATGAAGCCTTTTGAAAAACCGTTTATAAGAAACAAATCTCAAAACTCTCTTTTTAAAAATAAAGTTTTTGTTAATAATTAACGCAAATACACTATTGCATAATACATATTAAACAAAGCATTTTTATCTAAAAATGGTTTTAGCTATAAGATGGCAAAATAACTTTTTAAATTTTTTTACAAGTTTGGTCCATTTGAAGATTTTAGTTTAAGTGTTCAATAAGAATTGTACTGAAAAATTTTACTAAACAATTAGGTTTGTGTTTTACATTATTGTAACCATAGCAAATCTGAAGTGTAAGGTGTAGAAATGGTACACCATAGCAAGTCAACCAGTCTTGCAGGTTAAACAACGGGCCACTTATCAAACTACATTGCCTAAAACCAAACACTGACTAGCGGACACACCACACAACTACGTGTAAGCTTACTAATTTGGAAGAACTTAAAAGATAGATCATCCAAATCACTTACCTAAGATTAACGTAACCATTTACAGACAAACACGAGTAGATACAATGAACACCGGCGCTTCTAAAACTTTACAAATTATTTTAATAACCACCAGCAATGCACACGTACTACTTATCAAATTAGGTAAAACAATTATACTGAGACATTCTTAGTTGAGTGACAACAACGCCAGCCTAGATTACACTCAGCAGTGTATACATTTTAACAAACGCAAAAACCGCTGAGGTACACCCTACTCTACTAGAGATGTACCAAAATGACTCAACTTGTACAATTCTTCTCATCGCGACCACACACAATCACGCACAAAATAGAATTAAAAATCGATACCCGAATCTGGGCATCTTGTTACTCGTCTATAAAAAGAAGATAACACTGTTTCAAGTGGAAAAAATATTGACAACTTGTATTTGTAGAAAGAAAAACCAGAAACTATTGCTCACCCGTAGCACTAGTCAAAAAAAAGAAGAAAGAACGTCGCATTTCTACATAGATTTGGCAGCGAACAAAGACAAAATACATAATTATGTACATTGTAAACAAAAAACACAAAAGTGCAACGGCAAGAGTAGAAATGCTAATACATAATAAATACAATCAAAACATAAAAAATATCTACTCCATTAATAAAAAAAAAAGTACGTCTTAAACGAAACACTCAAAAAACTCTAAAAATATAAAAAAACAAGAAGAACAAAACAAAATCAAAAATCAGACAAATAAAAACCAAATTTTAGGCAACCTGGGCTAATATGAAGCAAGACCTATATGGCGCACAAAAAAAGATATAGAGAAGAAAAAAACAAAAACTAAACAAATACAGCAAGACAAAAACCATCTCAAAAAACAAATAAGAGAACCATTTCTGGCAACTGTACAACAAGAAATGCGGCAAGCAAAAATGTAGAAATAATGTCCTTTAAATACCTTAGATTATCAGCTAACCAAGACAAACCTGCTAAAGTCAGAAGAAAACCAACAAAGTCTAATGCCTATCAGAGTGCCTAAGAGATCTAATATAAAAAAAACTATCACATGGTCAGAATATACAAAACCTTCATCCAACTAATAATAATTTATGCCACTAAGACCAGAGCCAAAACCAGTAAAAGAATAAACATTGCACAAACAAACAAAATAAGAACTTCTAGGCAAATAACAGAAAACTGCCTCAAAGACAGACAACGCAACACCAAGATAAGAAGACGCTACCATATACAATACATAGTCCAAATGACAAGACAGAGGAGCCAAGCATGAAACAAACACGTATAATGATATTGAGAAGAAAAGGTTGTTATCTCCAAAAATCAAGACTGCTAGTAATTTCTGATTAACTTGTTGAAGCAAACGCGCGTGCAATGAATACAAGTTTAATACAAACTTTTTTGTTATTTTTATAAAATTAATTTAAAAATGTAATAAATTTATTTCATTAAATGTTTATGTTTTTGTGCAAATTTTAAGTAACAATTATTCAAAGGCTCAAATGCCAGTATATGAATTTTTTTTTATAAATTAGTAGAATTGTAACTCTGGCAGCGTACTAAGCATAATATAACTGTCAAATACCCCCAACGACTTTAAGTCAATGTACTTTGTTTTACACACTTCCAAGATCCCCTCAGGCTATTTATGAATAACCTCAACACACTTTTAGATACTTTACCTGTACACTTTATTTTTTTATACTTAATTTGTATAAAACTATTTGGAAAATTTAATTGTTACATAAAATTTACTTTCCTTTAAAAAAAATAAATTTTTTGCAAACTTTGATTTTGCCACTTTTACAAAAATCATTATCATGACAATAACATGTTAAATATACTATAAGTAAATATTTTTAACATCTTAAGTAAAAATTTTCATAAATCAATGTTTTGCGCGCCGCAGTATTTGCTCAAAATGGCGTAATCAGAATTGTAATTACGATGTGCTTGATACAACAATACAAAAATGACTCCCAAACTTTGCAACACAAATAACTAACCAAAAAAACATACAAACCTGCAAAAAAGCTTATAACAAAGACAATAGTAATTTTAATTACAACTTATGCAAGTAGCAACCTAACATTTGCGTGTAGTTGTTTACACAAAATTTAGCAGCAAATAGTAATAAGCAAAAATCTATTCAAAAATTAGACAAATTGAAGAAAAAGTTTTTTACAAGAAGAAAAAAAATCAAGTTGATGAAATGACAACTCACAATGAGATTAGATCATCACTACTTTGAGTTTAAGAATGCGTTTAGAATCAATCCCACTGCAATAAAGATCAATCATTAAACTCACAAAAGGCTCAAATTGATAGCAACGTAGCTACTAGACTATAAAAACAAATTTAGCGTTAATAGCAAAAGGTAAATAAAAACCTTTTTAGAAAAACATTTCATATGTAAAAAACAGGTCACTATGCACAAAATAGTTGCAAAATAACAAATTAACAACAGCAACAAAATTGTATGCAAAGAAGCTACAGAACGTGCAAATAATTGGTAAGCATATTTAAGAAATTCAGCATTAATAAAGAGATATATTACTTTACAAGTTACAAATATTTCTAAGCTCCCAAAATAAGTTCTTAGAGTTAAAAATATGAGATTCAAAATGAAAATATATAATGAAAAATACCATCATTGTTTCAAGAACGTTTGATTTGTACCCAAGTTAATTCAAAATTTGTTTCCAATAAAAAAAAAAAACGTTAAATACAAAATTTTTGTTTAAAGCAACTAAATAAAAACATATATTTTTTTAAATAATGAGCAAGTTAGATCAATTTTCTTAACGTTGTAGTTTGTCAAACTTGCGATCTTGCAAAAGAATTTGCTGTATACAGATAAAAAGTATATGTTTCTCTTCTCCGCAGTTTGCACGCGAATCTTTATCGATGATGTTCATTATATTGGTATATGTTTTAATCAATTTGTGTTCCGTGAGCACCTGTATTAGCGTCCCAACTATCTTGCCTTAATATGTCTTAATCTTTATTGTATTTTGTCTGGGTTTGTGTTTCCGTGTATTTAATTTCACAAATAGATCTAGATTGGTGGAATTCCCGACGTTTAAAGTTTTTTTTCCGTTGTACCAAACTTAACAAATTTTTATATTTTTTGTTTTATTACTTTGCACCAGATCGACGCTCTCTACAGTAGAACACTGTGTGACATTGAGCATAAGATTTCCCGCTTTGCACTAGTAGTAGTCTTGATAACACTGCAATTTGCTGCTTCATTTATATAAACTTCTTTACGTGTACGTCTGTTTAGGTGCACTCGAAGATACCACCATACTTTGACGGTTTTATATCTGAGTCTCCAAGTTTAAAGACAATATCGTTTTTTTACACTGATAAGCAAAAAATAGAGGTCATTTTAAAATTATGATTTATTTTTGGAATCTTTTGTTTTAACTTTATGTTTGCTGTTTTAACTTTGCAAATTGTAAGCCAAAATATACTTAACAGGTCATAATGCCTTTAGACCCCATTACTGTGGCAAGAATTATAGCGCCGATTGAATATGAGCAAAAAAAAACGTAAAACTGCAAGGATTGTTGGTAAAAGCCATTGTGCTGTATAAAAGTGTATCAACATTACTTAGATAGATCAGGATCCGGGCAAAAAAAAATCATCGCAAACAGAGATAATCGTTTTTTGGTGTCCAGAAGTTTGCGGAATAAAACAGCTTCTGCAGTTTATCTACTAAATCAACTCCATGAAGTTAGAATTGTAAATGTTAGTGAATGGACCGTTAGAAAAAAGATTTAGGCTGTTGAATTGTTTTGTAGAAAAATGGCTACATTTACCTTTACAATGCCGACAACGTGTTGCATAATTGGTTTTTGCCCAAAATCACCGGGCATAGAATAATGATGACTGGAGCAGGGTACTGTTTTTAGATAAGTTGCGCTCTTGCTTCAATGGATCAGACGGACATCGGAAACTGTGGAGAAGACGCGGAGAAAAATACTCTTCAGTTTGTACTAATGAGCAACTTTTATTTGGCAGTGGGTCGGTTATTGTTTGGGCAGCAATTTCTACCAAAGCACGCACATAATTAGTCTTTATCAAAAATGGCTCCCTGACAGCTTACAGATACATTATGGAGGTTTTCAAAAATCATGTTATACCTTTCATGACAACTTTTCATTTTTATGCAAGATAATGCTAGACCTTACGTAGCCAGAGTTGTCAGAGATTATCTGGATAAAGTGAAAATTTCGAGGTTTGATTGGCCAGCTCTCAGCACGGACATAAATCCCATAGAACATGTCTGAAATAAATTGAAACAACGTATCCGAAAGCATACACCTGGTCCAAGAACTGCTCAAAAGCTAAGACAGTTGCTATTGCAGGAATAGAATAATATCGACCAACGGATTTGTGTAAGTTGATGTCTGTTAACCTATACAATATCTTTTTGTGTGTTTTACAGCTTTTTACATCGCGCCAGAAGTCTTACAACAATACCAAAAAGGTAATAGGTAGATTATGTGTGCTTTAAGATGTTTTAGAAAATCTAGAAAGTATTTTTTATCAAAAATGTCTAAATCTTTGCAAATATTTGATAAAGAAGCAAGTGTAATAGAGTACAACATTCAAGAATTTCTATCTAAAAGAAAAAAAAAATTACAAAAATCAAGTTTTTACATTTTCTGAAGAGAATACAGTTTTTCATTAAAATTATTATCCCATATACACCTAGCCAAAACTGAAAAAAAAACTTATTTAAAAAACGTAAGTCTATGATCTATGTCAAGAATTTACCAGCAGTACTGTGGAAAAAAGCTGTTAATATAGCTCCATTTATAATAAATTGAACAGATAAAAAAAAACAAATTACTTTATCAGACAAATAAGAAAAAAATTTGAAACAGTGTGACACGTACATATATCAAAAAACGCAGAAACTTGATAAAAAAGTGGGCAAGGTAGATTTATTTGATACTGCGGCAAAAAAGATAGATATAAAGTCTGGTTACCCACAAAAAACACACAAAATCTTCACAAGTTGTGATTTAATAATAAAAACGACACTAGGAACCAAAAAAAGGCTAAAATCAATATTTGATAAAGAAAAACTTAATCAAATTTAAACTCCGTTACAAACAAAACCAAATGCTGAATCCAAATAGAAAAAGAAGAGCTAACTGCAGGTCCTTCAATAAAACAAAATTGCAAAAAAACAAAAAAAAAACATAATCACCTAAAAGGTTAAAGGATTGTTTTTTTTTTTAGTTCAAGTGACGTAAATGTGCCGCAAACATATATCCAGGTAACAACTTGCAGAAACTCATAAAAATAGAATAATGCAATTAAAGTAAAGAAATATCTTACAATATAAAGCCAGATTACTAGCAAAAGAATTTTAACAGAAAAAAAGAGTGTTTTAATAGTAAAATTTATGGTTCGATGGCAAAAAGCCAATTGTAAGAATATGCTAACAGCAATAGTACAAATGGAAAAATCTGTATACCAAATAGAAACAAAAGAACCGACCCAGAATGGAAACATACGAGAAAAAGTTAAATTTAAATTAAAAATTGATGAAATTATAAAAAGTAAAATAGATCTTTAATCAATTATTGTTTGTACATGCAAACAAATCACAAAAAATTGTGACTTTACGTGGATGGTCTATTAATATTAGGTAATGATAAAAAATATACAACAAGTTAAACACAATTTTGGCCAACTATTTTGAAATGACATAAAGCGGGCTAATTATTTGAATAAAAAAAGATATCAAGATTAAATTAAATTTCAAATTTACTGCAGATATTGAAAAACTGTGGGATAAAATTATGTAAGCCAATATCAACTCTAAACAACGTGAATTTTAAAATGCAGTTATTTAATTTTTTATAAAAGTTAATTGGAAACTTGATGTATACCATGTTAGGCACAAAACTAAACTTGCGTGCTGCAATAAGTATTACTACTAGGGCGGAGTAAAATATTCCGTGCCTGAACAAGAAAACAACATCAACATATAGTCTTCATTTAGGTCTACACACTTGTTAAAATCTTTTAAAGCCGTTATGCCAAACTGGTAAGTAAATTTGTCGACGGCCTCAAAATAGTTATGTACGGCGTCGATAACTTCATTATCGTTTGCAAATCTCTTTTCACCAAGCCAGATAAGATAAGATTTGGAAACAGATAGAAGTTGCACGGGGTTAACTCTGGTGAATATGGTGAATATCACAGCAGTTCAAACTTTAATTGGTGAATTTAAGCCATGGCAATAATTGCCGTGTAAACCGGGGTAAAAAAGCATTTTCTTTTTTGTTAAATGTGACCGTTTTTTCTTAAGACCGGACCAGTCATAATCATTTGGCAAATTTTTGTTGGAAGTCGCATAATTTGCACAAATTTACACAGTGAGGCCAATACCGCTCATCTGCCAATCAAATAACACCAAGATCACACAATAACTTCAAATACTTTTAATGCAACAGCAACTTAAGTAGTTTATTAAACATAATAGGAAGAGCTCCGGCCGGCTTATTATTAACACCCATTATTCTTATAAAATTCATTTGTAGTTTTAAAGCAAGAACAAAATAATTTTGTGATAATTTTAACGCTTTATTTTTTTTATAGACACAAAATACGTTTTTTACGTTTTGTGGTCCATTGTTTAGACTATTGTTTGGTAGTGATCTACCAAGTCTCATCAATAGTAATAAATTGGCGCAGAAATTTGGATGAATTGCGTTTATACAGTGCCAGACAATTGGTTGAAATATTTTTTTGTACTGATCACTTTAGACGTTTATTTTGATTGAGAGACTGTTGTTATGCCAAAAAATAATCATGACTTTATCATATTGGGCATTATGGCTTCGTATCTATATGAGGCTCATAATATTTCACTTCACCCTCATAGATACCAACGTTGTGCTTTAAAAAAGCTTTGGTCCATATTAAAATAAATGTTATGTTATGTAAAAAAGTCAAAAAATCTTAATATGGAGTACAGTGGTTACTGTGAAATATTGTGTGGGTACGTAGATACGCGTTAGAGAAGAGATACAATGTTTTAAAGTGTAAAACTTTGCCATATTCTGGAGATTATCAAATAAAACATCAGTTTTGTTATCAACTACCAAAGCAGAGTATGTTACACTGTCATTTGCAATAAGTAAGGATTAAAAGTTTACTAAAAGACCTAAGCGTAACCATAAATGTTTGAAGACAATCAATAGTGCATTTGCGTTGCACAAAACCCAAATAAATCATCATAAGCTCATGAAACACATAGACATACAATATTACTTTGTTTGTAATTTAGTTTAGTACAAATTTTGTAAAATATTAGCTAACTTATTTACTAAATTTCTAAACGTAGTAAATTTGAAATAAGTGTATTTGGTTTAAGTAAATTATTGTAATACAATACATAATTAAATACGTTTCATTATAACGCGTCGATGTTATTAATTTATTTATAACGTTTTGTTAATGTTAATTACTGTTTTTATAAACAAATAACAAAACCAAATGATTTAAAACAATACTCTTATCGACACTTGGCACCTACCAAAATGTGTTTATTCTACTGCAACTAAACTAAAAACTAAAAAAAAATGAGTCAAACTTCTTTAATTCTTGCTATTATATTTATTATTTTTTAACGTCAAAAATTATATGTAAAAACGTTTACAAACTTAGATTTATTTATTCTATGATATTCTTATTATATGAATTATATTTTTAATCTTAAAGCTCCGTACCTTTTATGTTCTGCTAAGACCCTTACAGTATTCTCTTAGACGCAAGTTTTTTAAAACCTAACCAAAAATTGACAGATTTGTTCTTAAATTTGTATTAAGTTTTGCAGTTTTTGCTTTTTAGAAAATATTTTGAACTAGATTTCTTTTTACTGTTGCTAACATTTTCAAAGTTTCTATAATCTTTTGTGTTTCTAATATTTTTTAGTCTAATCTACAACACATTTTAGGGTTTTGAGCAAGTTAAGCTAATATATTCTAATAAAGATTGTTCTTAAGTAGTGTAGGTTTGAGAATAAAGATATTTTTTCACATATTATTGATCTGGTTTTTATCAACTACTAAATTTTAAGAAAGCTCTTAGTGTTTGAAAGTTTATGGACAAGTTTGTAATTACCTTTTTAATTACCAGTACTTCTTTAAGAACAATTAAAAATTATTTTTGTGCCGGTATACAAAAGTTACTGAAATAAAACGAGATTATAATCAAAAATAAAATGAGTTTTTTGTTCGTATACTAAATACTAATAAAATAATAATATAATATAATAAAATTGTATTAATTCATAAAAGTACATTTTTTCAAGACTCAATCAGAATATTTTTGTTATAATATATTAAAATTAAATTCTATTAACATATTTGAGATAACTATATACATATTTTTCTTAGTTCATTACGTTTGAAACTACTATTATCTTAAAATTTCCGATTAACGCAGTGTATTTGTATTATTTATTTACTAATAGGTCAAGGTGTTGAAAAATTGTATTTAAATTGTCAAATGTAAATACAAAATTATTTGCTTATAAGTAATAATGTTAAACAGGCAATACAGTTAATAATACTTCAAACTGGAATTTTAACGAACGTCCATTTCAGTAAATAATCGGCAAAGACACATAAGAACTTGAAAATCACCATTTGCAACTAAAACGTTTAATTCTTTTTGCAATTTACTCGTTCTTTGCGTACATATAGCATACATTAAAAAATTATTATTACACGCCACGCTCCTCAGTCCATGCCAATAACTCGCACTTGAACGAAACAAACATTGAAAACCGCTTCTTATCCATCGACATCTCGCCCATCCACACAACATAATTACCAATTGATAAACAAAGGTTAATGGGTACAAGTCCAGCATATAAAAAGCTGCAACATTGAGGAACGTCCCAATAGCTAAACTTGAATTTCACGTGTCCTCTCTATTTTTCAAACATTTCGGGTAGGAAGGATCTTCTCGCGTGCCTTTTTTTACCATTTCGCGTTCGGGCGGACGCTTCCTCTGGATATAAGAACAAGTTGTAGACAATCAAAAGCCATTTTGCTCGGTGAACATCGCAGTGTTTGTTCCACATTGTATGTGTGTATGTGTTTGTATACAGAGGTGGTCCCCGGTACGAAACACTTTTCAACGCACACGCACCTCCATTTAGAGGTTCAATATTTGAATAAGGTAATATATAATTTATTTATTTAACAAATTATCGGAAAAGCAATTATCAATATTATAAAAGCTGATCATATTTACTTTATTTTTTAAGTTATATACTTATGTTTGTTAAAAATAAGTAATTTAATATTTGTATAAATTAATTATATCGATTTATTTAATATTTTGATTTAGATAATTATTTGAAAAAAATCATAGTATTTGATTTATGGTTTAGTAGTCAGTAGTAAATAGTAAATATTTCATATTTATATAAGGATAAAGATGCATATAAAAAGACTATGCGTACAAAATTATTGATTTATAAAGCAAATAGTTCTATCGTTGAATAAACAAATTGAGAAAAACTAATCGGAAAATTAATTAAATGCTATTGGTATAAAAGTTATTGTTATTTTTTTTTTGTTCCAATAAATTAAATTAGATTTCATATTAAATATTTAGATAAGGCAGTGCAAATTTGATTTGAAAATATTTCTGTTATAAAATAGATAATAAACACCATTATTGGTTCAATAACTTGTTTAATATGATTCATTAAAATTAATCATTTTTAAAACACTAAATAACATACATTTTAACACATAATTAAAATTAAAACAAATATTTCAAATATTTATTGTAACATTTCTATGACATGAGAAAAGGACCTCGACCTTTATATAAGGTTTTCTTGTTGACTTAAGTGGTTTATTATTGTAATAATGCGTATAATTTGAAGATTGATTAGTTAAAATCCATTAGTCCTGATTTTTTAATAAAACTAAACTGCATTTTTTTATTTAGTTAGAATTACTATATACAATCTTTGAATTTGCATAAATTTAAATATTGATCATGAACTATATACGAACTCTTAGATATTTATAAATGCTATAGACGACTTTTTCTACTGATGAGCTTATGTTTAATTTATTTTTTTTAACTGATCAATTATTTATTTGATAATGTGTGTATGTTGATGGAAGAAAAAGATTTTGAATTAAAAAAAAACATTGTTATAATTTCTTAATTATTGAGTTGCAAGAATTATTTAAGAAAATATATAAATTAGTTAGAATAAATTAAAAACTAATTGATTTTTTTATTTTATGATACGCCTTTTATCAAAATTGATATTAACTACAATAGTTTTCGGACTACTAGACTAATTGCACTCGGTGGAACTTATTTAAATAAATTATTTTTATATACGATACTTAAATGATTTTGATTAAAATTGCATTAATATTGTAAATCAAAAATAATTTATATAAATCAAGTTGCATTGAGTACGGTTACTACAGTACTCTGATAATAATATTATTTATTTAATATAGCATAAAACAGTTCTTCCATTTATATCTGAAACCGGGGAATTAAAATTTGATATACTCTATCGTTGTGGCTGCTCTAAAATACTGATTTTTATATTTTTAATAACAGCCTTTTTATTAAAGAGTAAAACATTATTCTCTTGATCAGGAATGATGATAATCTTGAAAAAAATATATTTAACATAAACTGGTGAAAAAAAAACCGTAGAGCACAAAAATAGCAAGTTTTGTTTGCTGCTATTTTAAAACTTGAGAATCTATTCTGTTTTGCAGTTTAGTTCTCGAATTAAATATTTTTAAAAATTATTAAAATTTATAGTTTTTATAATGAGCTATGGCAAGTATACCTTACCTAATAAATACAAGTATTTGAGTTAAGTATTAGAATTATTGTAACAAAATAAATCAAATAAAAGTGTCAGTGTGTCAGTGAGTGTCATAAATCTTTGAGTACAACTTGCGCAATTTAAGTTATTTTTAAAATCGAGTTCTTTGCAAGATATAAAAAATAAATTGAAATTTAATTGTAAAATTTTTGTTAAAATATGTTTTTAAAATTTTTGTTAAAATTTTTGTTTAAACTTAAAGAATATTACTTTATTACGCAAATATAGTAGACATTTTATTGTGCTAAAAGTAATTTTTCTAAATTAACAATTGTTATAGTTCTGCTCGAAGTTGTGAATGTATGATAAAAGTTAAATTTAAAATTTCTAACAGGCTGACCAGACAAACACTTTTTTAGTAAACAAAAAATTTAAAAAAATTTAGTTTAATTGTTAACCCAGCTTTCAAATTATAAATGAAACCTTTAAAACTGCAAATTTAACTTGAATAGTACAAATTTAAATTTAAAATCAGGTTTTTGAAAGTCCAGTTTTTAATTTTTTAAATTATAAATCAAAAGCATAAACCCGGTCTTTAAAAGTGTAAATCTGGCATTTAAAAGTTTAATCTGGTCTTTAAAGTGTTTTTATTTTCAGAGTGATAATCCAGAATTCAAATTAAAATCTTAAAATCTTGTCAAAAAAGGTTCAAAAATTGTAAAATTCTATTTCTAATCAAAATATTGTATAAAGTCTAAACTGTTAAAAACTTATATTATTTATCATTATAAAAATGGCAAAATCTGGCTATAAATTATCAAAATATTTTTAAAATAGCAAAAACTGACCATAAACATGGAATAATGAAAAATTCTATTCATAAAATTTAAAATAGCTATAAAATATTGTCTAAAAGCAAATATTATTTTTATAAAATGTGAAATATAGTAAAATTAGTCTTAAAACTTCAAAATATTGTTAGAAATTAAGAAAATTTTGCTATAAAATATTGCAAAATCTAAAGTCCAAAATTCTATCATAAAAAGTTGAAAATTGCTAAATCCGGTCATAAAACATTTTCTAATAGAATCAAAATCCGGTCAAAAAAGGTTACAAAGACCAAAGTTATATTTATAAAATAGCAAATTCCCGCTTTAAAACATCAAAATATTGTTAGAAAATACCAAACTCCGGCCATAAGCTGTTAAAAAAGTATAAATCTTTATATAATTTCATAAATGATTTTAGGCTATAAAATATCAAACTGGTGTCAGAAAAACTAGTCAAAAGTAGCAAAATCCGGCCATAAAGTATAAAAATGTTGTCAAAAATTACCAAAAACTACCTTAAACTATTAAAAACTGCATCATTCTATTTTAAAAAATTCAAAAATAGCAAAATTCTGTCATAAAATCTTAAAATATTTTCAAATTAAAACCGAAATTACCAAAACCCGGTCATAAACTATTAATTATTTTAAAACTAACAAAATTCAGTTATTTTTTTTATATTTAAAAAGAACCAAATTTCGGTATAAACTTTTTTTTTTAATTAAATATCAAAAATAGCAAAATTTTATTATTAAATTTTTAAAAATTCAAAAATAGCAAACTTCTGTTATAAAATATTAAAATATTTTCAAATAAAAACCAAAATCACTAAATTCCTGTCATAAACTATTAATTATTTTAAAACTAGTATTTATTTTATATTTAAAAAGAACCAAACTTCGGTATAAACTGTTAAAGTGTTTTTTTTTTTAATTAAATGTCAAAAATAGCAAAACTTTATTGATAAATTTTAACATATTGTTGAAAAGAATCAAAATGCAACCCTGAAATATCAAAATATTGTCATAAAGCATAAAAAACTTAGTTTTAATAACTAAGTTTTTGTGTTCTGTTAGAAAGTGCAACATTGTGTCATTAATAACTAAAAATAGCTAATTCTGGTCATAAAACTCAAAATTCGGCCAAAAAATCTAAATTTTCATAAAAAAATATTAAAAATAAACATAAAACATCAAAATATTGTTAAAAAGCATCATAATTCGGCCATAAAATGTTAAGATTTTTTATAAAATTGCAAACATAGCTAAATTTGGCAATAAAATATGGACAATTTCATTTCAAACGGACCAGAGCAGGCATTGAAAAATTTACTTAAGTATTTTTTTTAGTTTTAATAACTTATTAGTAGTCTTTTAATCGGTTTATGAGAGCATGAAACCTTAAAAAAAATTCTACGATTTTGTTTAGTTGTTTTGTCGTTTTTTTATTTTAATAGCATTTTTTGTTTAAAAATTGCAAATTTAACTAAAAAAAAAAAATTTTACGGTGGCATCAATCAGAAATTTTCCATAGAATCCAAATCTGGCGCCATTTCAAGTCTATACCCTGTCTATAAACCACAAAAGCCATAAAACCAACAAAAACATGGTTTTATGGCTAAGTAAGCTGTGCAAAAAAAACTTTTTTTAACATAAATTCTTACAAATACACGTTTAACCATGATCAGAGGAACAATACACCAAATATTATTAAAAATTTAAATTTTAGGGACAATTTTACATCGACCGTAGAAAAGTCTATCTAGATAAAAATGTTTACAAAATTTTTAGGCAAAAAATGCGATTATTAATTATTTTATCATATTTACAAAAAATATTATAAACACACTAAGGTGTGGTTTAAAACTTTTTTTAATCAAATTTTGATAAGTGTAATGTTTGAATGCAAAAATAATAATATTTTCAAATTTTGGCGCCGATAGATCGAGTCTAAATTTGTGCCGCAAGAGCAAAAACTATCAAACAAAAAGTAAAATGACCCAAAATTGTTTCAAGCGACAAAAGATGTCTTTGTTAAACAATTGAATTAAGTTTAAAAAAATATAAGCCAAATAATTTTAAATTTTTTTTTTTTTTAATATTTTTTAAGTAAAGAAAAAAATTTAGATATGCTTTTCTAGGCTAGATAAGCCCACACTGACTATTTTCCATGTAAAATTGTTTGAAAAATTCAAATTTTTAATAATATTTGGTGTATAATTCTTTTAAAAACTGCTAAATGTGTATTTGCAAAAGTTTATGTTGATAAATGGGCCTATTTTTTGCAGTTTTTTTGAGTTTTAGACCCCTAAAGCCCAAATACACAATTAAATTTATATTTTCCAATCAATTTACATCAAAATACGTCAACTTTGGTAGTTTTTTGGTGGTATTATAGCTTTTGTGGCTTATAGACAAGGTATAGACTTAAAATGACACTAGAGTTGGATTCTATGGAAAATTTCTGATTGATTTCACTAGTAATTTTTTTTCATACCTTTATGAACCGATCAAAAGATTACTAATAAGTTATAAAAATTGAAAAAAATGCTAAAGCAAATATGCCCCCTGCTCTAGTCCGTTTGAAATGGAATTGCCCATATTAAAATATTGTCATAAAGATTCAAAATCTGGTTACTGTTGCAAAATATCAAAATTCTCTCCATAAAATATCGAACATATCATAATCCAACTATAAAGTTTAAATATATTATCAAAAAATACGAAATTCTATTTATAAATAGGTATATAGTATAAAAAAATTTAAAAATAACCTTTAAAAAAACAAAATTTGGTTAAAAACGTTTAAAAAATTTAAAATTCACATTTACATTTAGTATCTTTGACAGTTGATTTTTAATTGGTTATATTTTGACAGCTGTAATGTATAATTTGATAATTTAAGATATTTTAACCCAATAAGATTATTTTTGACATATAATCTTTTTAATCTACGTAATTTTGCCAATTAAGATTTGGTGATTTTTAACATATTAAATTAAAGAAATATTTTTTTAACAAATGATTTAAATGTTAAAGTACTTTAAGACTAAGTGGTAAAAAAATTAAATTATCAATTTTTTTTGTAAAACTGCAAACTATTATTTTGGTAAAATGATTAAATTCTCTTTTTAAAAAGTCACACAAATCTACCCTGTCCGTTTTAAGATCTGGCGTTTAGTTTAAACATTGAAGTTTAATAGTTTTTTATCAATGGCGGTAAAGGTGCAGGTTTAAGACCAAAAAGTACAACTTATCAAACTCTACACGCCTATATAGTAGCTAGATGTTGGAGTGCAGTGCAACTGGTTTAGTATAAAAAGGTTAAGGATTTAAGGATAGAAAAGTAGAAGGGGTTAGAAAGAGTATACAATTTTTTACTTGGTAACAATTTATTTAAAGTTTTGGGACAGTTACACAAAATTATTTTATGTAAACGCGGAAATTTCATTCTCTACACTTTACCGATTACCAATTTTAAAAAAAGTTAATTACGCAAGTTATTTTTGCTTTATGACATTTAAAATATCTTGCAAATTTTTGGAATAAGTGACCTGATAGACTGTATGTACTACTATGTACATTAGACTGGTTTTTAAAATTTGTTTTGTGCAATTTTTGTTTTTCGACCTTTAAAGTTCAAAAGAACACGCACTACAAAATAACTCTTAAAATACTTATATTTTCAAGAACTTAGTATCTACCCAAAAACAATTATGAATTATCTACCATGTTCAATTATCAATATCTTGAAAAAAGAAAAGCAGCAATGGCAACTTTAAGATTCAAACTTGTAACTGGTGTTTTAAAATGTCTGCTAAAAATAATAAATGTCCGGGTGCTGCAAAAGTGAACATGGTCCTGTGGCGTGGCTAGGATTAGTAGGGCTCACTGCAAAATATAGAGAATAGTTCTCCCACGGTTTTGCAGAAAAGCGTATACATTTTTTGTTTGTTTTTAATTCTGGTTATATACTATTGAAAAGTGAAAAATTCGGCCTTAAAACATCAAAAGTTTGTCAGAAACCACTAAAATCAAACATTACATTTTTAACAGTTTATGTTAAAAATGTAAAAAAATTATAAAATCTTAAAAATACCGGAAAAATAAGATTAAAATATTGTTAAAAACCACAAAAATATAGTCATAAAATTGTGATAAAATGTAATATTTTACTAATAAAATGTCAAAAACCGGTCATAAAATATTAAAATATTGTTAGAAAATACAAAAATCTGGCCATAAACTGTTGAAAAATGCGTTTTTTTTATAAAATGTCAAAAATTGCAAAATCCGGCTATAAACTGTTGAAAAGTTTAAAATGTTGTTTGCAAAAAATCAAAACTAACTAAAATCCACCCGACAACAATTTAAAAGTGCATAATTTTATTCATAAAATGTCAAAATAAGCAAAATCCGGCATTGAAACATCAAACTATGGTTAGAAAACTTTAAATATTGGCCATAAACTGATGAAAAATTTAAAAAATGGCATAAAGTTTCAAAAATTGCAAAATATAAAATATTGAAATATTGTTCAAAAAGATCAAATTCCGAGCATAAAACAGCTAATAATGTAAAATTCTATTTATAATACTTTCAAAATAACAAAATTTGGTCATAAAACCAAAATATTGATAAAAATACAAAATCTGGCTAAAAACTGTTGGAAAATACAATTTTTTTTCCATAAAATTTCAAAAATGGCAAAATTTGATGATAAAATATCAAAATTAGGTTAGAAAAAAACAAAACCGGGTCGCAAACTGTTAAAAAGTGCAAAGTTTTATATATAAAATGTTAAAAATAGCAAATTCCGGCTTTAAACTTTAAGATATTGCCACAAAACAGCAAAAGCCGGCCGTAAACTGTTGAAAAGTGTAAACTTCTGATTATAAAATGTCAAAAATAGCAAAATTCGACTTTAAAAACTAAAAATATGGTTAAAAAACTTACGTTAACTGTTAAAAAATTTAAAAAATAATACGATTCATTTATGAAATATTAAAATATTGTCCAAAATCGGATTTTTATGTCTAAAAAAAGCTTTTTTTGTCATAGAATGTCAAAAATAGCAAAATGTTATGTTATGTTGTTTATCAAATGTAAAAAAGATACATATATAATTACATAAGTAAATAGCTTGTTGTAAATAAATTTACATACAAAACTATATTACAAGTATAAAGCATTAGAGGTACATTCTGTATAATATTATATTGTCAAAAAGTGTTAAAATCCAACATGAACTATTGAACAGTGCAAAACTTTAATCATAAAGTATTAAAAATAGCAAAACTATGCTTTAAAACATTTAAATACTGCCATAATCCGGTCAAAAACATGTAAAAATTATTGTAAAATCATAAAAATGACAAAAATTGGTTATAACCTGCCATAATGTACAAATCTTGCTTCAAAATTTTTAAAAAACATCAAAAAGCACCAAAATTCAGCCATAAATTGATAAAAATTGTAAAATATTGTTAAAAAACCTAAATCCGGCCATAAACTGTCATAAGGTGCTAAATTCTATTTGTAGAACATCAAAATAGTTGAATCTGACTATGTAGTATGTAAAAATATTGTCAGAAAACACCAAGGTTTAGTCATAAACTGTTAAAAAATGCAAAATTTTATTTAAGAAAAATGTTGCTAAAAACAGTCAAAAATGCAAAATTCTTTTTATAAAATGTCAAAATTTACAAAATCTGGCATTGAAATTGTCAGAAAACAGCAAATTTTGGCCATAAAGCGTTAAAAATTGTCAAAATTTTTATAGAATCTTAAAAATTGCAGTATCAATTTTTGAAATATCTAAAATATTGTTTAAAAAAAGCAAAATCTAACATAAACTGTTGACAAAAGCAAAATTTGGCCCTAATTCTAACAAATTTTACTACTTCCAACTGTTAAAAAGTGTAAACACTTTCATATTATCTCAAAAACAACAAATATAGCTTTTAAATACTCAACATTTTGTAAAAAAGAACCAAAATTCAATCATAAACTGTCAAAAGTGCCAAATTCTATTTACGGATTGACAAAAATAGTAAAATCTGTCGATATTTTAACATAGACGCTGACTGATAGCTACGCCACCGATATGGTCCAAGAACAAATATTAGTATAGATCCTCTATATACTCTATCATGACATCATTAACAAACTGCTACTAAAATTAGATATATCTTTAGTTAATTTGCTACAAATATGCGTATTTTGGTATGATTAATTTCTTTATTTTATCATTATTTTGTTTCAGATATTGAATTACTTACATTTATAACAGTATTAGAACACTTAAATTTGCTTTTAAATAAGTTTAAGTTTAAATATAGAGCTTTATTTTAATAATAGTCAGTAGCGTAACTAGTGTTGTTGTGCTCCTCCGCAAAATACTCAAAAAGCTCTCTTTGAAACCTACTTATTGTAAAGCAACAGATTGATAATATAGACGTAACATAATTGAAATTTATAGGTATCTTTATGTTGTTATGACATATTAAGTCATTCCTAAATATCTCATTTTGAAATTTAAAAAAAAATGTAGGCAACGCTTAACCATTTATTAACATACTTTACATTTGCCTTGATTTTTGTAGTAAATTTTTTTTTTAGTTGCGTTATATTTTAGTCCCTGATGACAGCTGACACTTTGTCAGCAAACTGACTGGCGGGACTATCTGTGAGCAAGGGTCGGCAATGCAAATAGGCCCACAAGCATTGGTGGGTTAGGACGATTATATTAAAATCTGAAGAAAAAAGGTTACAAAATAAAGATAAAAAAATTACAAAATTATACTTCTTTTCTACAACCGGTTTCCCGCAAAATATTGAGCTTTTCAATATTATGCAGTGGGGCTCAAAAATCGTAGATACGCCACTGATGTCATCAATTGACTATACAACGCGCCTTACAATGCACTGGTAAATAGCTATAAATAAAAGTTACATTTCTCATTTGAAAATCGCATTTTACACCAAGTGTATATATTAGAAAGACGCTCTAATTAAAAAATTTAAATGTTTTAAGAAATAAAATACTAAAGTAAATAATGTACTAATGATTTAATCTTAAAAACACTAATTGTTTGTTTTAATAATTGAATACTGATTTATTTATTATTAAAATAATCGATTGCACCCATATCTAATTTAAAGTAAGAAGATCGCTAAAAAAGACCAGCTCGTAATAAATATTTTAATAACAGAACTAAAAAAAAAAAGATTACAACTGAATAAAAATTAGCTGACCAAAAGATGTATACACATAACGGATCAATTTATTTATTTATTTTTAATTTGAAATTACAATTAATATTTGTATTTAATTTAAATATATCAAAATTGATAGAGATGTCATAATTATAATCGTAAATATTATTTACAAATTTATAAGCTATATGTTTGAGCTTTCATATACAGTACTAACTTACATATAAATGCTGACAAATTAAGTAATAATCCGGTGTTAAGTATCATCGCACTATGCAATATCTCGTCTACTGTAACTAATGAAATGAATAATGACCATAAGTTATAAAATATTAATAGGATTATTTTAAGCTGAATCAACAGGTTTTCAATATTAATCGAAATATATATATTCAGATTAGATTAAAAGTTTTATATCTTTTCCTACTTTGATGTATTAGAAAAAAAACCTAGACCTATTTTTTTAGACTTACATTAAATTAGTTTATATGTTAAGTACTTTTAAATATTTTTTTATAATATAGTAAAAGTCATGTTACATATTTATAAGTTTAAACTCATCTATATACCTTTTTAAGGACGTGAATGTTCTTGCTTGAGCAGATGTAATACTTCTTGATTCCAGTCTACATCATTAAGATGCCTTTAAAAATATTGCGTAGCTGTCTGGCCATGACTCTGAATGAAAGATCACTGCATCACAGCAGAGTAAAATCTGTTGACTTGCAATAAATAATTTCTGTAAATAATTATAATAACAATACCTATTACTGTAAATTAAAATATCTTAAAATCAAAATTTATTGAATTAATTAATTAAAAAATAAATATTTATAAATAACAGTCCATTCTTATTCAAAATATATCACATTTAAAATTATTTATATTCAATCTGACAATTATTAAATAATGCGACGAGTGATAAATTCATTTTTACGAGAAATATTATTTATGATGACGACGAAAAAGTAACTAGAAAAAAAACGAGCAAACACCAAAAATGTAATCCTGTTGATATCCGAAACCACAGAAACGTGTTATTTTATGTTAATCTTGTTAATATTTTGTAATTTATGACGTCCATTATTCACTATTCTGTATAAATTTCATGTGAGGATTTCAAACAGCGATAACAGTTTTTCTAACACCGGATTATGACTTAATTTGTGTTGTATCTTAATCTAAATTATGTTTGAATTAGAAAATATTGAAAACACTGTTACTTTAATAACATGTCATAAATAAGATTATATCATCGTTCATGAACATCATCATTATAGACACAATAAATGTAAAAAAATAAATTATTAAGGTACAATTGCATCTGATACAAATTAATAAAAAACTTCAATTCATGATTTTGGGATATTATACATATATAATCATTCAAATTTCATAAATAATAATTTAATTGACTTTGTAGTAATCTAATTGATGGTTTTGACCTCTACTACGTGATAATTCATGTTTATGAAATAATAAAACATTTTAGTATGTTTTTATCACATCAAGTTTATTCTTGCAAATATATTACTAGTTTTGGCTCGACTGAAATCTTCTACAGATGTAATAATTTAATTGAGTTAAGAAATGAACAACAATATAATATATATCTAAACTACATTTTTGTTAATATTTTGAAAACTTTTATTATTTTTAATAATTTTCATATTTGTTTCGCATTCTTCAGTCTTTGTACGTTTCAGACTCTTGTATTTATAATATGATAAACTTGTATTACATACAAAATTTAAAACAGAATATTAATAAAATTCTGTGACTAACGCTGAACAGTGCTTTTATTGTTAAGCAAACGATAATATTTGTATTATGTAATCGATTTTTTAATAAACCAGGATCTTTATGTCTTAATAATATTTTTTACGGCAAATAAAACCACTGGTCAATAGCCTTTTGACAATGGTATTAACAATAAAAATTATAATTAATATTATTTATTATTATTATCTGTATTAATTACTAATAATTATATTTTAAATTAATAAAAATTATAACTTTATATACACTATAATTACTAAGTGATAAATAAATAAAATAATGTATTTTTTCTTCGGTATAATTAATTATCATGAAATGAAAAGTGACAGGTACACGTTCGCTTAAAAACTCAGGTATGCACATAACATATAATAAAATATACATAAAAAATGCTGAATGATTTTTGTTCTCTAATAAGGGGTCCTTAAAAAGGTAACACCATGCGAATACTAATCAGACATTGTTGTCTTGAGGATGTTGGTCAGTGGCACTCACGTACATTTTTCGTTTTATTTATATTTTATCGGAGCGCCTCCCTATTTATTATTGTCATTTACATTCGACATTGTATTAAATTGTTTGAGTGTGTGATTGATTTCAAGGTGCATTACTTATGTGTATTTAAATTACAGGAGGAACTAAACTGAAGAAGAAGTAACTGGAGCAAAATAATAGGATTATGTGTCAATAAGAAGACTGTGATATCAAATACAATGGATTTTCGCATAATTGTAAGTTATAATTTGAATTACTTTCAGGTTTAATTTGTAAAAATTATCTAAATTGTTAATTTATTAATTATTATTACATTGAGTACAGGTAGAGATTAAACCTGCGTTCATTAATGTAAACTTTTGCTTGCTAAGCTCAGTGTGACTAGTTCGATCATTGCCAAGTAGAATTTATTTCAATTCATTTACATAAACATTAAGTAATGTTATTAATTAGTTAATTAAAATCAATCTAATTTCATCTTAAAGCTTTCAATAAATAAATTATAAAATATTTTAAAATAAAAAATATTGATGTAAGGTAAACATGTTGTCAACTTGATGATACAATGGTAAAAAATATTTTATCAAAAATATATCACAATCTAGCATTTCAAATTTTAAAAAATGTGTCGTGCTTAGAACTATTTTGAAAGTATTTTTTTTAATTTTATTATACTTTTATCAGTAATTAAATTAACTATCTTTGGTCTAATTAAGTATTGAGGGTAGATAAACACGCTGTCCTATGATGTAAGGTTACAACTTCATATACATAATTTTCAGACCAAATATAGAGTGAAAAAATCCAAAGCAATTTTTTTTTTAAAACAGAGTCTTCAATTATTGTTGTTTAAATAATTGCAAGTTCAGGAAAGCTAGTATTAGTTTATACTTTTATTTAAATTTACTACAAAAATTGTTCAAACTGGCCACCGTTAATTAAAATTGAGACACATTCTAGATTAAGAGAGATTTAGTTGCCATATTATTGTTACTCCAAATTAGTTCAAAAATGCGTCTACTAAGATCTTCAATAGTCTCTGATGATGTTTGGTATACCAGATATTTTATATAGCCGTACAAATAATAATCTAAACAATCTAAACCCGACTTTAAGAGCCATAGCCAATGTTTTCCTTTCAAATTATTGCAGAGATCCTTCCAAATGTAATAGCTGTCGACAGCAAATGGTTCTTAAAAACAAAAGGATCAATAGGCATTTAATCAATAATTCTACATCAGACATTTACTAAAAACCTATGTTGATAATTTAGCCATTTTGATAAGCAATTTGAAGACAAAGTTGTGGTAGCCGTTTTGAATGTTTTGTTCCACATATAACTGCTATACGCATACTTTGTATTAAAATAAAAATTTGCAATTTTTGTGTAAAAGATGTGTTTTAGTTTTTATTGGTTTTTCTATAACATTAAAACTTGATATTAATGTAATGACCGTAATGGTCTTAACGCTAGTTATTCAAGTAAGTAGTAATAATAAAAAATAGAATAAATCCAAGCCCAGTTCAATTTTTAAGTCAAAAAACTTTAAGAACCTCATCTCTTGATATTCAAATTGATTAAATCTTGCATCATTCTCGTTTATTAATGTAATTTTTTTCTAAAAACGTTTGATAAAGGATTGTCTTGCATTCTTCTTTGGTTAGGTTGTGTTTGCCAAAATAAGCACTTCGTTGCGTGTTGTAAGCCTTGCATTTGCTCATATTGTTATCCAGACATGTGCGGCATATAAGATTTGTATGGATTTCCAATCTATGTATATGTTTGTGTCCAGTTTTGCAAAATTTTTCAGTTTTGTTCTGCGTATCTGCATTTCGATTAGGTAATATGTGATAATCCTGTTAGAAATAGCTTTGAGACTTTATCTCATGACAGCAGTTGCTGTGTTAAGTTTACTACAAATTATGTATTAAAAGCAGGTTTAGATCTCTTTGGTTTCTTTTTCAAGCTAGCCCGCTTTAAGGTTTTTGGATAGAAAAGAATTAAGGTATAGAACCTTAATTCTTTTCTATCCAGATACAGGGTATGCTTTGTTTGTAGCTAATCTTTTCAGACATTACATTTTATTACTGGCGACCGTATTGCTTGTAATATCGCTTGGCTGATCGACATGACGGCTACCGGTTTATTGAAGTGTTATCCCAATTTGATCATGATTTTAGTTCATTGACAGCTATATCCGCTTAAAAGACTGAGGCGCCTTTGCCCAAGGATAACCGTCGTCTCGTAGCTCCTGCCTTTATACGATTTTTTTGTGCCATCCGGTGTAACCTTTAGGCTCATCTGTATATTAGATGATTCCTTTGATTGCGTCCAAGTATTTTTTTATTTATACATTATAATTGCAATAACTTGTTATCTCATCTTTAGTGTCTTTTTCTCATATAAGACATTTGTTATTCCTGGTCTGTAAGTCCCAAAATTAACAAAGAGTTTATTTATCAGTAGTTGGTACGCTGTTTGCCTCACCTCCATCATCACTACTAAGTGCAGTGGTGATAGCAAAAGTAATGTTTTTATAGCTGCTGTTGGAGTAATTCTGATTGCTTCTATTATTAAGAAACATTATAATTTTGGTATTTTACTTAGATTGGTTGCCGTATAAAGAAGTATTTTTTTCATCCCACTACAAGCGCTGCGTATGTGAGTATGGATCTGACCACAGTATTTAGCTATCTGATCACCTCCCCAAATTTGTCCAATTATTGATTTAGTTGTAAACAACACCCGGATGGCGTTTGTGGTCACATTGTCCAGATAAGTATAAAAAGTTAGTTTGGTATAAAGCGTGAGTCGTATGTACTTCATCATTATCATTTCTCATCAAAAGCGTAAATCCATACATTTCCAGGTTTTTTTAATTTTTTTAGTCCAGGCAAAGTAGCATTTCACCTCTAAAAAACTTCAAAAGTTTTAAAACTGTGTGCATTAATTTATAGATACCTAGTAAAGGATATACTAAAAGTCATGACAAATATGACACAAGCTCTCGGCAATTACGAAAAACAAAGCAATTTTTTCGGTTTTTTGTTAATATCTCAAGAACTGTAGGTTGATGGTAAAAAGTAACTATATACACAAGGAAAACTGGTAAAATTTGCAATAAAAATGATTACATACACTTTACTAGTATTTTTAGCGGTTAAAGAGTTATAGAGCACTAATGTTTGCTTTTTTTCAAAAAAAAAGTTAACACGGCACAATATGTAATTTATTGAAGATGCCAAAGCAAGAAAAAATAAAGTGTCCTTTTTACCATCATTTGTTAGATACTTATAAATCAATATGACAATGTTTTGCCTACACTTTTGGATACGTTGAATCATTGTGGAAGGGGGTTATACATTTGCGAGAAATAAGATTGAGAACTGCCTCAGGTTCTGCTGCGTCTTCTGTAGTTACTGGGGTCAACCGGCTGGCTCAAACTTTCAACTCCACTGTTCTGGAGGAAGTTCATTTCCTAGTCCAACTTGGATTTAGTGGTATACACCAAAAGCATCTTGCATTGCTGCTTTTTCTGTGGGCGACAACGCAGAAGGGTTTGGTTTAGCATTCAAAACTGATTTGGTAGAGCACTTGCATATCATGCGAGCAGTCGGGGGTTCGATCCCCGAAATATGACTGAAATGATAACTTGCTCTTTATCCACCAGCGTGGTTCGGAAGTCACGTATTAAGCTGTTGGTCCCATCAAACCACTTTAAACAAGTCGTAGACTTACTGTGGCGATGTAAAATAGCTGTAAAAAGCATAATAATATTAATAATAAACAATGCATTTTAAAGGAAGTTTGCTTGTGAGGTGCATTATACTATGCCAGGAATATTTTGTTTCCAACTTTAGCTTTATTACATCAGTAATACTTGTAGCTCGCTTCTTGAACAAATTGAATCTGACAAGTTTCCATTTTTGATAGCAGCGGAAGTCGTATCACATCCGCTGAATGCATGCACAAGTAGTATGCAGTTTTTTCTTCTTTTAGTTTGCAATTGCTGACTCAAATATACCTTCCTTTCTACTCTGCCGTAGTTTGGTTTAACAAATAATATTTGTCTTTCAGATTGGATTAAAGCCATGAGGAAGACAATAAGATCAACATCTTTGCCAACTATTGCTACTTTGTCACTAGTTTAGGATTTTATGACTTCTGTGCGGATGATCAATTTACCAGCGTTATTAGATTCTTGATTTGTTTTAAATTCATGGTCGTGAAAAACAGTTAAGAGGAATAAAATAAGTCTGGATTTATTGTGTTAATTAGAAAGAAAACCATCCAGTTTGACTGTGATTTGTATTTGTGTTCAAAATGTATGTCAACTGACCTCTTTAGCTTGTACTTTGGTTCTATTCAGGGTTGATTACCACCTTTCTCCATTAACAAAGAAGGTGAAAGAGAGACCGCACTAACACTACAATTTGACGCGTATGCCACGCGTATCGTGAACGCTACCTAGAAAGAAGGGCATGTAGTTGGTGGAGAGGGGAAGGACTGTCAAAATTAACGGAGGACCATACAAAAAAGACCGGTTTCTTGCTTTGTAACAATACAAACACTTTTTCTATTCTTTAGCACTCTATAACTCAGTCAGTTTTATCAGCTTTCATTATGTATATTATCAACTTTTACCTCCTACCTACAGTTCTTGAGATATTAACAAAAAACCGAAAAAAAGTGCCCAGCTCGGTCATTACCTCTAAAGCTCCTGTCATATTTGTCAGGTTTTTTAGTATATTTTTCAATTGGTACCCATAAATCAGTGTACAAATTTTAAAACTTTTGAAATTTTTTAAAGGTGAGATCAATATTTGAGCATATTTGACTGGACTATTTGGCGTTTCATCAAGGCAGACTTTTTTTAATTAATTTTAGTATAAAAGATGTCAGACTGGTTGATCTGTAAGATTTTGCCAAGGAATATGTAGGTTGTTTCGGTTTTAGTACAAATATTACCTCAATTGGTCTCTAGCTGTTTGGAATACTAGGTTGAATTTAAAGATTTCAAGTAGAAGTCCTGTAAGAGCATCAAGATTTTTCTGTAACATAATGGAATAAATTCAGTTAGCTCCTGGTAACTTGAATGATTCAAACAATATTCTCTATTTTAAAACGCTTTTGTTGCTATAACATTTGCTTCTGCCCAGATCTTTTTGTTTGCTTTTTTGTTAGGAGTTTAAAAGTTTTTTTGATTATAAACTTGTACCAGCGTAAAACCTAGAAAATGTTTGTGCAATAGCTTCCACTTTGTGTAATATCTTTTTTTTTTCATTATCAAGGATCTAACGTTTGGAGTGCAACTTTTGCTAAGCATCTTCTAAATACGAACAGGTGATTACCGCTTGATCTATCGAGTAATTAAATCAGAACGTATAGTAATAATTACTGCAATAGAGCATAGAGAATACATTTACGGAGATTAAAACATTCTATAAACATTAATATATTTTTATACACCACTCCTTCCTGATCCATAGGTTTGTTTACAACTTTTTTTCTAGGAGTTTTTTTTTTGTTTTTTTTATAGCATTGTTATATGCTGTGGGGCTGCTTTTGTATGACGCCCAGTCGCCGTTTCTCTTGGTTTTATTGAACAGCTTTCTAGTGCTTTGCTAGCTCTGTCAAGCTCTTTATTCCACTAAGTAATTTTGTTAGTGGTATGTTTGTTATGTTTGACTGTTTTTTCAAATGCTGTTTTATAGAGTTAGCAAACGAGTCTGTTTTTAAATATTCTTAATAACTACTACAATGTATATAGCAAATTTTTACCAAACAAATTAACGAGTCGTAGTTAGTTATTGTACACGAGGCTATAGAAATTTTTCAATAAAAAAATTTGTTTTGAAGACACACCTAAAATAAAATTAGCTTAAAAGTGCAACTTACTTACTATGTCTCACAGACACTTTGTTTTTTTGTAGCGCAACTTCCCAAGCCGTAAAAACCATGTTTTTACGCGTGACCTACAAGTTATGTTATTACGTTATTAATTATTACAGTAAAACCTATAATATTTGCATATAATTTGATTGTGTGGCAAAAGAGTAGTAGCAGTATTTTTTTCTATTAATGATTTAGTTATTGAAAAATTACTAAACTTTCTTATCTTCAAGTTTGTCTAAACTGTGACAAACTTTAATTTGCAAATACTTTTAATTCCGATATACACTTTGTTACTTTCATTATTTGCAAAAGAATTAGCATAAGTTTGTAAACAGAATGTCAGCAAAAAAAGTTTCGTAATCTGTTATTCAATATAGTGCAAAGGTTTTCAATGCATTTGCAAACGTGCACTTTATTTGATGTTTATGTTCACTTTTGATTACTATGAGCGTGCTAATAATAATAATAATATTTGTACGTAAGTTACAAATATTTATTGTTTGTTTAGTGATTAGAAGTGTAAGTACAAAAGAACATGTTTATTTTTAGAGATAGATCTGTAACATTTAAAAAATTTTGACAAACCTTTCTATAGACTCTTATTTTTTAACAAAATAGACGCGTTGTAAAAGAGCTTAAGCCAAATACTGTGGTTTGTTATTTCTCTACAACGTGCTTTGCCGTCAGAAGGTCGTGACATGTTTAGCGTTTGTTGCTAGTCAGAAGATACAAAAAGATCAAATTTGTATTAATCCTATGTGCAAGCGCTATAATGCAGCGACCTTTATTTTGTCACGGAGAGCTTTATTTTGTTTAGTTTGTTTTTTAAGCCATTTCACAGCTGTTGCTTAGCATTGATCTTTAAAATAACGTATCTTTTAAGACCATTGAATTTCTCGGAAATGTAGTTTATAAAATCCGCTCCTAACACCCACATAAAAGTGCGTCCAAGATAGTTTTTTGTTTAAACCAAACGGATTACCAAAGCTTGTACAAGCTAGGCCAGCGGATTGGCAAATTACTTAGATTTTATACTCAGGATGACACTGAATGGTCTATACAAAAACTTAAAAAAAAAAACACGAATGAGTAATAAATTTGGCAACATTATCATAAAACTTGCTCAAAAGGTCAAAATCAAAATGAGTATTAATCCACAAAATCATCCATAATGGAAACTTGACAGAACCGATCTCGAATACCATCAAATATTCAACTTTATTTAAGCTCTTGCGCTCAGACGCGCACAGGCCTATTGACGCCTTAAGTCTGTGCTGTAGTTCCCATTAGAACACATCGCAATAAAAAAAAACATATTATGGCGAGTATGATACCTTCCGCTATGTATGTTATCAAATTGTCGACGTACAGAGATTTGTTAAAAACCAAATTTGCATTATTGTTTATCTCAATTGCAAAAAAAACGTTTTTTAAACATAGTTTTTTTGCGTTAGTGGTTTCCACCTTTATTTTAAATTTGCAATCCTGCATGAACGATCTGTCCTTGACAGGATAGAAAACGCCGATTTCCTATATTTGGTAGTAGATTTTTAGCAACCGCTCCAAAAAACCAAAAAAAAAAATTACAGGTCCCTTTGTTATTACACAAAAGATATTAAATCAAATTGCCCAAAACACTCTAAATTTTGGCAAGGCAAATATAAGACATCATACAGAGTTGTTTAACAATTTTATACAATAATGTATAATTTTGTTTAAAAAATTAGCCCAAAGAAGTATTCATTCGAAAAAATATAGGAGTGGAACCAAAACTTATTTTTAGGGCTTTAAACTAATGTTGAAAATGTTTCAAACTTATTCTACAACAAATAAATATGAATTTAAAAAATAGGATTTTTTTGACATTTTTCAATATATTCAAAGTTTAAAAAAAACTCAAAACTTGTCAAAAACTATCAAAAATATTTCTTAAGATTAATTTATTGTTTAAATCTTGTCGAAAATGTTCCAAAATTGTCAAAAATTATCAAAAACGTTCTTCAAGTCTGTTATGTTTTTTAACATTGTCAAAAATGTTATAAAATTGACAAAAACTTTTCAAAAGTTGAAACAGTCATGTAGGCAGATTACCTACATTTTTGACTATATAGTATACAATTTTTAACAGATGTAGTAAATTGGGACAACTTATGACATGTTTACACAGCATACTAAATTATTTCTGAGTTTCAATAACTTAAAAATTGTGGACGTTTATTTCAAAACCTGAGGCTCCTTAAAATTTACAAAATAAATGACAAAATTTGTACTTTTTTTTTCAAAACCCTCTCTGATTGGTCCTTCTCAATATTTTGAGGTGGGGCCCAAAAATTCTAGCTCCGCCACTGACTATTTTGGTATATTTTTGTCATCATATGTCAATTATTTCTGTAACTTTCTGTGACATTTTTGGTAACTTTTGATAGACGTAGTAAATTTTTTGACAGTTTTGGCAATAGGTTGGCAAATTTATACTAAAAATTTGCCAACCTATAAGATTTTGACACATATCTCTAAATGGAAGTTTTTTTTGCCTTTTAGAAAATTGTTTTTGAGGAGGTCCCTTACGATACGCGTTGAATAATAGAATCTCGTTGTTTTAATAAGCTTTATTAAAATGCACAATTGCAAACTATTATGAACACAAAATATAAAAAAAAAAATTACTTTGCTTTCCTATAAATCGTTTTCAAATCTATTAAACAATTCAACAGTCATTGACTTTAATACATTTGAATGCTTGTTTTTTCGTTTTATCCTATAAAAATTTATTGATCATTTACATTCAAAATGATTAAAAATTCAGATAACTTAAAAGAATTCCAATTATGAATCGAGTATTGGTACATCCCCATTGAGTTAAATGTAGAATACCACTACATTAAATTTAATGAGACTACACGCACACACATAACTTCATTAAACCATTTTGAAAAAAATCTTTATCTTGTATTTAATAATAGATTTTTTTTTCTTGTTCAAACTTAAGTTATTAATTTTACTTCTGGAACAAAATCTCTTATTGAATATAAATTATATTTGCCATTCTTATTGAAAAATATTAATTCCATGTCTAGATAAGCATCTAAGCTATTTAAATTATATTTAACATTAAATTTAATGAGACTACAGTTTTACATTAAAAACTAACTTCATTCATATCATATTTAATAATAGATTATTTTTTCTTAACTATATTAAAGAGTTATTAATTTTACTTCTGGAACTATAACTCTTACTGAATATAAATTGTATTTGCCATTCTTATTGAAAAATATTAATTCCAGATAAGCGATCTACGCTATTTAAATTATAGTTATTGATGAATATCATATTTAAAAATTAATAAAACATGATTTATCGCGTTCCGTTCGCTTTAGATCATTAATAATTAATTACATACTAATTAATATTAAGCGAAGATTTCCATAACAAAAATCTTGTATAATTTTTTTCCTGTTCAATCCGAACGTGCAGACTACTACACTATGTCAAAACAGTTATAATCCAATTAAGATTATAAAACTGAAATATCAAGATCGAAAAAATCACAGCTCGTCAATAATTCGAAACCTGTTCGAAATGTTTCAAAAAAATATAATCTACTGCATATATTATATTAAAAGAAATTTGTCGTAACGGTCCTATAATTATTTGCTTTTGGTGAGTGAGTGAGTGTTGGGGAATCTAAATTTGAATAAAAACCTCCTACAGATGCCATTGTTTGCGACTTCTGAATTGTCACTTTTTTTTAATGCCGCGACTCGGGAGTGTGAATAACACGTTAATAGTATGCAGGAAAAATATCATATGGCGGTATTGAGTACGGTCGAGTAGCTGATATTAATGACTAGGAACAACGTTTAATGTCATTGGAATTTTTATTATTCAAGGTGGATGATGGATTTATCATCCATTGTTTTCAAATATTGTTAACAAAATTATCTACAATATTAGAATAAATCACATTAAAAATATTGTGTAGTTAATTATAACAATGACATCAGCAAATCATTATTATTTAAAAAATAGATTATTACTCAGTATTGTATAAAAATAAAAACGCACAATAAATCTATCTACTTCGGCAATATTACTAAAGTATAAATGTCTCTACATTATTTGATAACATCGTGTTAGAGCGGCAGCGTGGGTTACTTGCTTAAGTACTTGGCTCTCATGGGGGAACTTAGTACGAATCCTATGCCGTAAATTATTTGTAAACTTACAAAGCGCTGAACAAATTTGTTCTAAACGTCTCGGCATTCATGGTTTCAGCAACAAACATTAATCATTTCATTCAACGATCATACTTGGAAGAACCTTTGGCCTGTCTGCCAGAAGCAGTTAAGGTGATAGAGGATAAAAACGCCAATTTCATTTTCATCGTATTAATTCTTATAAAAACTATACGATGAGTATTATTCATTTTATATTAAACTATATTAGGAGAATATATATAATACATATGAATACAAAGAAAACTATAAATTATAGCCTTTTGTACATAATCAAAAACTGTGCATAAGTATAATTATTGAAGATGAAAATTAATCAAAATAGTATCAATATTTTTTCTAAAGCAACGTGAAAAGTTTATTGCAGAATTTGTTATTAATTTTGAGTAATAATAAGAAAGAGTTAATTTGAGTTATGAGTTGTTGCAAGAAAAAAATTGTTGTAATTTTAGATTTGGAATTTCAAGAAATGTTTCAATCCATTCAAGGTGGGCCACAAAAAAGTGCAGTGGATGCAAAGCACTGGGCTTTGGTATACGATTTTTAAAAAAACTTGGTAATAGTATTACAAAACTGTTTTTTTTTTACTGTTAAAAAAATATGTTTGCACATATTTAATAACCCCAGTACCAAACCCAAGATAGCACAAAACATTTTTTTTTTAGAAACCATGTATTGTAACAGGCAAGCTGACAATAATGATATTATGTACGATAAATATAAAAGTGTGCACTCCAGTTTTTTTTTCTTTAATGCTAATTCCAGAATATACTAAAATTATTTTGATTATTGCTGCTAACGTTGTATTTTTTTTTCTCCAACAAGTTATAAAATAATATTAAGAAACATTTAAATATTACATTTAAACCATTGATTGATAGTCCAAGTCTAATTAAATCATTCCAAACTGTATACAAACAATTTAAAAATACTCACTTTTAAAAAACTTTTTTAAGTTATGTGCATTGTTATTTTGTAATCTTCAGAATACCTTCTAAAAGTTATCCTTTCAAAATCATAATTCTGATGTCTACAAAATCCTTTTAAAAACTATTCTGTTCTTTACAAAAATATTTGATTGAAGTATTTTTTAGAATTCATAGCGTTCACGTGTAGTGTTATATGTCTGTTATAACCATAAAACTACCTATAATAACATTATACATTTATAACTTCTTTCTCAGCCACGTCTTGAGCGGTTCGTCGCCAGTGCTTTCTAGCAACATCTTTTACATTATTTATCTATATTCTCATTGGTCATCCTACGCTTCTCTTGTTTTTTTTTTCTTGGAAGCCTCGTATTGTCCATCTTGTTGAGTCTTGCCGGCAGATATACCCTACCTATTTCTATTTGAGTTTGCATATGCTCTGATTACGAAAATTTGCCCAGATCAGATCCTGACATTGTGTGCTAAACAGGAACTGATTTTCTCTTCATCAGCTCATGCTTTCAGTACAAAATATACTGACAATTTTAATGGATAAAGTGATATATTGCCATATTGGCTAATTAAAAATTTGATAATATGTTGCAAACTAAGGCTGCGCAGTTATTAAAAATTAAAGTGCTTTTCTCATCTTATAAATTTATTGGCAATTACTGTAGTATTAGATTGATTCGTAGATTTACTCCGTAAACTTTAAAAACTTGCTTGTTGTGAAGTTATTATTATTGTCAGGTTGTGTTAATGCTTAGTGAATAGTTGAGAAATTTTTCTGGATTTGTGGTTTCTTGTCCGCAAACGTATTTCTTTCATAATATAACCAAAAAAAAATGATTTTAAGCAATTTTGTCTGTAAAACTTTGCTAAATATAATTTAATAAACTTAAATTTATTCCATCAAATTAATTTAAATAACAAAAAAAATGACCGTCCTGTAAGAACCACGCCTTTAAGATCCATACAATCCATTTAAAAAACAACAAATTGGATTATCTTTTTCCAATATTGTTTGCCATTGAATAATTAATTGCTTCTATATCAAACAGTAACACCTTTAAAACACCATGCGTTAATATTGTTTGTTTATAAAACCATCAACATCAAAATGTACCTTATTGCTAAAAATTATGTTGTTAAAAATTTTACCGTTTACTTTTAGTTGTTTAATAAACCAATTAATTAACAAACTCTCTTTGCTGTGTATGGTTTATAATTTTTAAGTAAGTTTAATTTTGTAAGCATGAAGAGGATTTTTGAAATGTTTAATTTTTGAGCACCATGCCAAATGAATGTTTCTCGGTTTTCTTCTACATTCTGGCAACCTGCTGAACAACCTGAATAAACACGTATAGATGGTCTAACGTCAATATAATCAATCTAGTCTCATAAAATTACTATTCTCTTTACAGCTGATGCACTTGAAACATTTTGATTACCAACAATTATACGCAATTTGCAAATTGTGACAGTCAGACTTTCAGTATTGTTTTCATCACTTGGGAATGTCTTGTACAGTGAAGCTTTGTTTCATGTATTTTGTGGCAAGTGTTGGAACTACATTTTTTAATTGATATCCATACCATTCATTTGAGGTACAAAACACTGAGTTATCATTACCTAATACTGTTTGCCATTGACTATTTATGTTATCTCGGCAGCGTTATTAAAAAAATGATCCAATAATGTTTTCATCCAAAAATCCACACCAAGTGACACGTTTGGGATGCATTTCTTTCTTATAAAACACAATGCAGTAAGTTTTGCTAGTTTAAGAAGCCATCAACATAAAAATTGGTTTCATGGCTTAAGATGTTTTGTTGGTCACATGTTGTTGTTTTACAAACTAACTGACAAAGTTTTTTTTGCTGTGTATAGTCTGTAGGCTTGAGTTATTGAATATACTAATTTTTGTAGATGTAAGGATATTTATTGACTCAAATTCCAAAACTGCCAACTACTACTTGCAACTGTTCAGAAAGAACCTTCAAATCATAACGGGTATCCTAACAGGACATTTTCAATTAAGAAAATACATTCTATGAGCATTGTAAACAGCTCAATATGCAAAGGATGTGATTAAATGGTTTACCATTTCACCCTCCCACTCAAATTCAGTGTAAGAAGTGTATGCTTGGTATGATTTCTGCGGAACGACCTACACAAACAATAGTCTGATATTCGTAATCACCTAGTTTTTTCAACTTCATGTATTTTTTTTACAACTGATGCACTTGGAACATTTTGATTACCAAAAATTAGAAGCAGTTTGCAAATTATAGAATTCAAACTTTCACTGTTTTTGAAACAATGTTTTAATAATAAGAATGCAATGTTGTGCTAAAAAACTATTTATTTTCAATAATGGCAGACTATCTACCATGGGTTTATTATTATGGTTTAACTGTCAAAGAGCAAAAATAGATCTAAATTTAAATCTGGTTAAAACACGCATTATTAGTAACTTCTTTTTAAAAAGTTTTATTGTTCTTGACAAATCTTTATTTCATATAGTTGACAATCAATTTTATATTACAACATGTATATCCTTAAACTAAAAACTCAATAAGTTTTATTAATACTTTATATTATCAATGAACGAATAAAAAATTATGTTCTTTCAAAATGACTAAAAAACAAATTGATTTTATATATCTTTACTTAAAACAATACAGATTAATACATATCAAAAAGATTCAATAATGTAAAATCAAAATTTGTCAATTGTTTGAAATTAATACTATTCTTTATGCACATTGCTAGAAGTAAGCAAGATAGATTGCTAACAATATAAACTGTCATTTTAACAAATCTTCAATTAACAGTTAAACACGTTTGAATATGAATAGATACATAATGTATTCCTATAGAAAAACGTTTCTCATCTTTATCAAACCACTTTAAACAAGTCGTAGACTTACTGTGGCGATGTAAAATAGGCGTAAAAAGCAAAAAGCATTAAATCAATATCTCTATTTTGCACAAACTTTGTATTGATAAATGCATAATACATTGTTTATCGTACAAGATCAACCAAGCTGTTTTACAGTAGTTTGAACAAACTGCAAGAGGGATAAGTTGAATATTTATTGTTAAAGTTCAAATCATCCACTTAAACCCGTAAAGACTATATCTATAACACCAAGTAAGATATCGAAATGGAAACTTTAATTGTAAATTTGATTGCAACGTAAAGTACTTTTATCCAATAATTTCTTGTTAGTTTTACTAGGTACCACAATGACAATGGCATTGAACTATTAACCATCAGGTCTCTTTGGCAATATCACGCTACTTCTAGATAAGTTAGTAGTTACATATTTTACAAAAACTAACTTGCAATAGTTTTTTAATTCTTAATTGTTCTTTAGAATACATTTTTTTTTTTTAAAACTCTTTCAAGCAATTGCTCACACTTTTAATATCCTAGCAATTTTTTGTTGATTTTTTACCAACGCTTCCAAAACAATGTTTTACTTAGTTCAAACAAATTTTTGTTTTATTGATTGGTTTAGAGATAAGATAAAATTAGTTTATAACTTTATTTTTAATTGCTAAAGTTTCGCCCTTAACAGAATTTTAAAACTGTTGTTAATAAGAGTTTGTTGATCATTACTTGCACAAATGCTTTAAAATTAATATTGTAATTAATAAGTGCAAAAAACTGATGTTTGATAGCAGAATTTCCAACTTATAGGAGTCCTTAAAATAATGTAATAATAAAAATATGGTAAGAATAAGCCAGCATTTGAAACTACATATAATAAGCAAAACTATAATATAATAATATAATTCCGGAATAATACGTGAATACAATACTACTAATAAAACGCGTATCATGTACGTGTAAATTGGTTAATTCCTAGTACAAAATTAATTTCATTTTAGTTTATATTGTATAAACTATGTCTTATTTGTAAACACCATATAGATTTTGACTTTCTTGGTTATATCCTTTTTATATGTTTTGATAAATTTAATTTGGAAGTAGGATAAGAAAATTAAAAACTAGCGTATGCTGATAATTTATTGCTGACGTTTCGATAACTTCGTTATCTTTCTCAGGGCTAAAAAAAATACCATATAATGTATGACGATGGTGCAGATTTCAACCCACACATTTTTAATCAGTTCAAACATCCGACCGTGTTTTTGTCATTTCAATTATAGTTTAAATCAATGTTGACTACTCATTGTGGCACTTGCACCTACAACTTATTCGTGGAATTCATTTTAGTAACGATACACTAGCCTCCTAACGTCTACATCTTATTTTTTATAATTACATAATAATCACATAGCAACACTCCATCAAACTAACGTCTTCATTTTCTTAATTATTAAAACCAATTTGCATATATTTGTAAATTATAAATACAAGCATATTAATTATCTAATAATTATAATAATTGTTGTTTTAGAATTAAAACAATTTAATTAAAACATAATTTGTAGCATGCAATAATTATATATCTATTAACACCGACAGGTAGTAAAAATCCCAACAGAATTACAAGAAACGTCAGCCATAATAAAACAACCATTTGATTTACACATAAAAAAGCAAATTACATGGCCGATCATGTTATGACTTTATATGCCATAAAAATTAATTATCAATTATTCAAATAAGTGTTTGCTCCAACAGCCGATTTCAATAATAACCCATAATCAAACCCAATTCCGGATGAATGATAAATCGGTCGGGATTTTTATGTAAATCATTTCTACACACGATTTGTATATAAAAAATATTATATTCGTCGCGTTAAATGTCAGATGAGACGTTAGAAAAAAATGACCTAGGCATTATGAATTACAACATTTTAATTGTCCCGCTATACATAATTTGATTTATATGGGCGTAGACTTGGTATTAACGACACAAAATGTATGGGCATTTAATACCGCATATTTATACGTTCTGAACGGTCAAGCACAAACTAAAAGTATTCACGAAACGTGTTCATACCAAGATTTGTAATTGATATTCAATGCGGCGGTTCCTCGATGAGAATGGTAACAAATATTTTTAATTGTTCCACTTTGCAGTCGAGACGTTCGTTGTTCTGGTCGCATTGTTTTTCTTTTGGCACCTGCTTAACCAAAAACAAATTCGGATTAATTTAATAAATTTGTTACAAGAAAACAATTAAATTTTATTAATCACATTTAAATATAAAATATTATTAGTTAAACAATAATTACAGCGGTAGAAAAAGCTACAAATATATTTCATATATGTCACATAGAAATCAATCATGTTACAGATTAGCACAACCAGCAGCTTTTCTATCTTTTTTGTTTTAAAATAGTACATAAAATATTATGGAATAAGTTTCAACATAATACAAACATTTTTTGCCGAACTATAATTCAATATCAATATTACTACACTGATAGGGAGATGAGATTATTTTGTTAATAATAATAATTCTTTATTCACGGTAAAAGTTAAACCTTACATCTACACTATAATATATAAATAAGCATATTACATCTACTAAAATAATATACATAATATACAAAAAATACATAAAAACAAGTTTAATCTAAAATACAATTCAGGTACACAATTTAATTAATATGATTTAATTGCGACCTAAACTGCAATTTGGTACAAAACCAATTAAAATTACTTGACAAACAATTTTCCAATTTACACATCCTAACTAGTGGGTTGTTGCACCCGTAATTTGTAGAATGTGTAAATTCTTTAAAGAATAGCATCTGCCTGGTAGAGATGCAAGAAGCCCAGGACTTTAGTTTACTTCAGACATCACTAATCCACGCAAAAACAAAAGATTGCGACAAAAGGTGGATGTTCTAATTTCTTAAAATGAATGCGTGAATTACTACTTTTTGAACAATTGGTGCTTTATGTACCCTGTAGTTGTCGTGCAGATCGATACAGAATTTTTTAGCATAATTGTGTAGTTTTTCAAGTTTTTAATCGTGATTTTGTAGACATTTCTCGTTATTGTTGTCTCTTTTAGGATATACTCAATTAAAAGAATACCCTCAGCGTGCCAAAAAACTGTGGTCATCATTTTTTGCGCAAAAATTGCGTCTTTTTTTTGGGTAGTGGAAGGCCCTTATAAACTCATTGCATAGATGATGTACATATATACAAAGTGAAGCAAAAGTAATGTCATAATGTGAATTGGCTGCCATTTTGTTAGAAATAAAGAAATGGGCTTTGTTTTCACGGAAAGTTTATTTGAAGGTGTAAAATTGATGACATTAAGTTGAAAAACTGATATCAGCCAAATGACCACCTCCTGAGTTGACGCACATTTGTGCTCTAAATTGATGATTTCTTCTTCAATGTTAGCTTGAAAGGTTTATAGTTTGTTGTGGTACACGCAAGATTTCAAAAACCCTCAAAGAAAAAAATTTGGCGTCGTTCGATCTGGAGATCTAGATGGCCTGTTCAATACGAGACATTACACTGCTCAAAAATTGATGTTTCAAAATCTTCATAGTTTGTCCGAGTTGAGTGAGCGGTTGCTCCGTCCTAGAACAAACAATACTCAAGACCCAATTCAGCAACTTGAGTCAAGAAAAATCGTTTTAACATCTGTTGACGCTCAAGAGTTAAAAAAAATAAACGCCAATCACTTTTTCATTACAAATACAGCACCAAACAGTCACCAAAGAAAGACGTTTGGCGTAGTTTGATATGGAGATCTGGCCGGCCTGTTCAATACGAGAGATTACACGGCTTGGAAATTAATGTTTCAAAATCTCCATAGTATGCCCGAGCTGTGTGAGCGGTTGCTCCATCCTAGAACTAACAATACTCGAGACCCAATTCAGCAACTTGCGTCAAGAAAAATTGTTTTAACATTTGTTGACGATCAAAAGTTAAAAAAAAATAAAGGTCAATCACTTTTTCACTGCAAATGCAGCACCAAACAGTCACTTTGAGGAAATGCAATGTCTCTTTGTACATATCATGCGGATTTTCCGTGCTCCAGAAACAATTTTTTTCTTTATTAACTTAACCAGTTAAATGGAAATGGGGTTTGTCGTTCATTATAGATACAAAATCATTATTTCTTTGCACCAGGTTTAACTTGTCTCGACGGTCAACAAGCTACAATTGGTAAACGGTTTAGATTTTGTAAGAGAGCATCTTCAGGTCTTTCACCAAAATCCAACGCAACGAACGTCTGCTGATCCTAAATTGTGTGCATCATTATCTCGTCGATGTTTGTAAACTCCTTTGGGTGTGTATTGCTTCACTGCTTGTTGTCAACTAATTCTCTATCTGTCTACAAAGTTTTGGTTAATTTATTTAACCGTTTGCTTGCATGCAGTTACTGATACATGCTGTGTATACCCAAACGTTTACTCACTGCAAATTAAACACACATTTAATCTAAGATTATTTGGCACCTTTGGTCAAACGCAGTATTAACTGTTCCTCAATGCTGTCTCTGGTCATTACACTTTTTTCCTAAAGTGGTTTGTTTAGCTTGCTAAGACGCATACTTCTGACGTTTTACTCCTTTAGCAGTTTCCTTTTGACAATAAAGTCCAAGAGTTTTTGCCAAGGAATTCTTTTCAGCACTTTTTTAGTTAGTTTTATATTGTGTGCCACACTTAACAGATGTAATTGATTTGTTTTGGGTTTATTCCCATTCTATGCATGTGCTTATTCAAGCCACAATGTCTGATTTTTAATCCTGTACAACTTTGTAGTTTAAATCTACTGATACCTAATTCGGTTTTGGTATTTTGTCAAGGTTCTTCTACAGGTTACTATGTTTTGCTGTAAGTTTGCTTTGGATTATTTTTGAAAGGATCTCAAAAACAGATTCAAGTCTAAGATAATCCACTTTAAAATTTTGTAGAACAAAACTTTAAAGCTGTTTCTTTAGTATCTAGACCAGGTATATTCTTAGTTAGTATAGTTAGTTTTGCTTTGGATTATTTCTTTTCCAATTTTGTATAAAACCCCAAAATCAGATTTAAATCCACACTGATTTGCTTTAAAGTTTTCTTCTGTACCTTGGTTCTTTAGTATCCAGACCAGATGAACTCTGTTATTTGTTGCCAATAATGCAAAACAGTGTATACAATCAGCTTAGATTTTATTACTAAGAAACGCAGTGCTATGGAAGATTTAAACATGTTTTCCCTAGCTTTGTTGCTTAGTCCTGCACGCTGGTTGGTAAAATGGCTACCCTAAAGTTTGCCTGCCGATGCTACCAATGTATGCGTTGGTAATAGACTTTTCTGGACGTCGATATTATTTGGTCCTCACTCTGGTTAGTTTGATGTCTGTTTGATGTTGTTGTTACTTAGGTTAGTGGTCGGCTTTATCTGTACTGACTAATGGTTTGTCTGGTTTGGTAGGATAGTTTTCTGATAATTGCTTAATCCACCTTCTCAAGCAGAGTGCCTACAGACTAAACTCCTCCCAAATCATGCCTAAAAACTCAAGACCTTCCGTTTAGAGATTATATTTTAGGAGTAGGTTAGTAGGCTAGTGATGATATTGATCGGTCTCGTATTTATTTTTGTCTGGCTCAGCAAGTCTGGTTAGATCCGGGTTGAGGTAAACCGGTTATCAAAATACTTTTTGGCTATCGTTTTGTGTTTGTGCAGCTTGGGATTACCAAGATTGTTACAAACTTCTTGATTTTAAACAATACATGGACTCCGACGAGTCACCGTAAAGTAAGACTTTAGAAAGCCTTGAGACGATTAAGGTTTTTGCACCCGTTTTCCAAACTAAAGACGCAAAAGTAATTTGCGGTCTGATAATGATGGTGTATATCCGAATTTTGTTCCGGAACGACGTGCCGCTGTTCTGTGAAAGAATTGGAACTAGCAGGTTAGGTTGCCAATCTGAATAATATGTAATTTGTAAATAAGTTTTTTATCAAATGATAGCATCGGTCCACGGAATAGGAACGTCGTTCAAAAGTTTAACTGCCAAAATTCTGCAGTTTAGATATTAAGCTATCAGTTTTATAAAACGCATAGAAAATTTTAGTCTGTGCAATTTTAAAAGTAGACCTTTGTGCCAAAACTTGTCAAAAGCTTTTTAAAGTAAAAAAGACCACCCTGTGGCTTTTTCAATATGAAACCTTCGACAATGTGGTCAATCACATAGTTTATTTGGTGGACTACAAAGTCAAAACCAATGTTGGTGGACGGGGAGAAGATTGTTAGATTTTGTGTGCTCTTGGATTATGTTTAAAATTACTTTTTTTTATGACCTTATTTAAAGTGCATAAAAAACTAGTAGTTTTGAGGAAACTTCCGATCCTTTCCAGGTTTTAGAATGTTTATGACGTGAGACCCTTTTCAAGCTTTTGGGGAGTGCTTGGTGCAAAAAAATGCATTAGAAATATTGATGAGTCATTATTGCTGTGTGCAAAAAAGATTTGAGTGCTTTGTCCGGAATTCTGTCAGGGCAAATACAAAATTAGAAACTACTACTCAAATACTACATTATAAGATCATTTTCCACAACTTCTTCTTTTCCTTTTCGAAAGCCGTGTGGCTTGTTTTGGTCAAACTCCTACCACAGGTCCTGCTCCTGTGATATCGACGTCCAGTTGTCCTTCCACCTCTTTATTGGCCTGCCGATAAGGCACATTGTGTATGTTTTACCGTCTTGGACTGTCCTGTCGATTTTATCGTCTTGCATGCGTGGTACGTGCTCCTTCCACTGTCTTTTTTTGCTTCGCGCCCATCTCACAATATCCGGTGTGTTACATTTTTCACGTATTTCAATGTTAGTTCTTCGGTCGGCAAGTGAGTAGCCAGTGATGGATCTGAGGGTACTCATCTCTGCGCATCTTAGCCGGCGTTTTATCTCTGCCGTATCGGCTCTGGCGGAGTAGGTGAGAATGGGTCTCACGCACGCTTTGTAGATCTTTGCTTTGCTCTCAGTTGATAAGTTTTTATTCTTCCAGTTCTTCCGGTTTTTTTCAAAAGCCCTGTTGCTCATCCGGCATTGTGGTCTTCTCTGTTACAATGTTCGCTAGATGTTTTCTAAATATCTTTATTGATGCATCCAGTAGGGAGATGCATTTGTAGTTTTTCGGGTCATTCCTGCTGCTTATTTGTATTGTGTTATGCTTACACTCTCTTTCCAGTCTAGTGGGGGTTGCGTCGTTGATAAGACTGTGTTGTATAGCTTCGCCAGCTGCCCTGCAAGTGGTTGTGCTCCATACTTCAGCAGTTCGTTTTTGATAACGTTAGGGCCAGGCGCGTCTTGCTAGGATGGCTTTGACGTCTTCGGTGGTTACTCGTTTGAGTGCAGGCAGGTGTGGTCTTGTTGTTATTGTCACTTTTTCCAGTTCTGTGTCTTCTTGATCATATAGTTCAGTGAAGAAGGACTTTAACTTGTGTTTAACACTGTTTATTTGTACTGTTTTGTTGGTTTCTTTTTTCAATCCCCTAAGGAACTTCCAGATCCGTTTTTGTGTCCCGTATAGGTTGTTCTCCATTTCCCTACTAAATTGTTCCCATTTCACTCTTTTTATAGTGCGGATTCGGTTGTTAGTTCTGTTTCTTATCTCCCTATACTTTTCAAAGTCTTCTCTGGAATTCGTCGATTTATAAATAAGATGGGCTTTTTTTCTTTTCTTGTGCCAGAGCTTTTACCTTCTAATTGAACCAGGGCGTGGGTCTTCTTATGCATGTTGGTGTCTTGTTTATTATTCTCTTCCCAAGCGCTTCTGTGGCAGCTTGTTTGATGTTTTTTTTTCAATTTTCACAAGCCGCTTGGGATGTATCACTGTCTGCGATGGGATTATGCTTAATCTAGAGAGCCAGTCTTTGTTGGTAGAGCGTTTTTGTGCTTTTGTTTCTGAATGATTCTGTATTCAACTTTTTGATGTTTGCTGCAGTAAGGGCTGTTCTGTACTGTGGTGTTTCTATTGCAAACTTTTCAACAATCAGGTTGTGATCTGATTCGATGTTAGCAGATATTAGTGCTCTGATGTCTAGTACTTGCTCTGGTCTTATATGTTTGTTGGTGATGATGTAATCAACCATGGATTGCCTTCTTGCACCTGTAAATGTTATCTTGTGCTGCAGCTTGTGCTCAAAGAATGTGTTGCATATTCTTAATTCATTATGTGTGCAGAAGTTTATTAGTTTTTGAAGTAGTTGAATCTGTTCTTTACACCAGGGATGATGTCATTTCCCACACAAGCATTTAAATCCCTCAATATTATAATTTTATCTTCCTGTGGGATTGTGTCTATCAATTGCTCCACCGTTTCATAGAAGGCCGTTTCCTGTTCGACTGGCAACACAGAGTCTGGTGCGTATACAGATATTATGAAGAGATCTTTCTTTATTACTTAGAGTATTCTGTTATTCGTGAATGTTATGTTTATGATTAGTTGCTTCAGTTTGTTGGTTATAAGTACCCCCGTGCCAGATGCTACTCGTTGGTTCTTGTTTTTACTTAAATAAATCAGGACATAGTTTGGGTATTGTGTTGTAACATTACCCAGCTTTTTTGTCTCTGTGACTGCTCAAATATTTATTTTATGTTCATGTAGTTCCATTAGGATTTCCTGGTCCTTGCCGCTGAGAGATCTTACATTGGGTGTTTTGCTTACGTTTTCTTGTTTCCTGGGCCTTTTTCCTGTTCCTTGCGTATGTCGTCAGCGTGTATCCGAGGCTGCCGTTTGGTCCTGTGAGCTCTTTTAGGTTTTTTTGCATGAGGCAGGTAGCTGGCCTAACCTCAAAACCTTCCTCTTTTATCAGGGCTTGGGACCAACAATGTCAGCACAGAGCTACTAGATACGCCCGGCTACCGTTCTTTGGCAGAGTTATTTTTCACTAACTAACAATCAAAAACAATTTACAAAAAACAGATATTTTAATGAAATCTGGAATTTATAAATTGCCAAGGCTGCAACGACATTTACATAGAATAGACAAGCAGAGCATGAAACACAGAGTTAAAGAGCTTAATACTGAAATCAACAAATCAACTTTTTCTAAACATCTACATATACATAATCACAGCTTCAACAATCGCAATAACTTAAAATCTACCGAAAAGGCTTTAAAATTAGCATTACAGAAACCTCCAAAATAGACAACATACAAAATAATAACAAATATATACATATAAACACCATTTTAAACCAAATAAAGTACAATAAAAAAATAACCATCACATCAACACTAACCTACACCTGTAACGGCTGTAACATCAACCACCAACTTGACTATCAAAGTATTACATTCCACTACCACGTACAGTCAAATGTAAACATCTTGAATATATATTGTAAGTCAATCATAATTAATAATTAATTAATACTTTTAGTATGTACCTATTACACATAATTTTATAACACGGATGATGGCCTAACAGCCTTTAGCATTTAAAACTTTATTTATTACATAACCTCAAACATCTTACTAGTAATAAAATTTATTAAAATGTTTAGAAATAAGTCAAATGACATTATTCAAAAATTATCCAGATATTTTATCTGATTTTTTTACACCACATTGCCAATCGTATGATGACTTATTGATAAGTATTTGAGTGCATTAAAATGATCATTGAGTTATTTAAGTTATTCCGCAAAAGATGCCAATATTGTATGTATTTATAAACTTTAAGATCAACAGCAAATAACACAAGTAAAGTATATGATTATAATATGAAACATTTGATAAAAAGCAAAGATAGTAATGGCCCTGAGGCATCACAGATGGATGGTTTGCGATCAATTAGTTTTTACAAACTGTTGGAAAAATAAGCATTTTGACAAGCAGCAACTAAAAGCATAAATTCTCTTGGTTTGACATTATAAACGTTAATAATCAGATGCACACTGTTTACTACTACAGATTTATTTTATTTTATCATACTAATTCTTAGTTATAATATTTGTTTCATCCATTGGTTTGGTCTATGTAATTATGTAACTATAACCAGCGTAGCTAAACATAGTTGATAAAAAAATGTTGTATATAATAATTTATTTTTATTAATAGAATTATAAAATTAGTCTAATAAAATTTACATAATTTTGTTAAGTTGATGTCTTACCATTTCGTTATAGCTTAATTATATACGTAAATGCACCCTTGGGACATTTTCATCACTTCTATAAAAGTTAATAACACAAAAACATTGGTTTTACATCAACAAAATCAAACAAAAAGAAATGTAAATATAGAATCCAAACGATAGACATTATTTGCAATATCAATTTAATGTTAACATTGAGATAATTATAGTGAGCGTAATGAACCCACGAGACAAGAATTCATTAACATATTTGTACACACCTGTTTCTGTCGCTATATATTTTTTCGCCGCATCTAATAAAAACAAAAATATGATATATCGTGCCGTAATTAATGTAATCATGCCATCCATCGATCCGCGAACGATCAGCGATTTGGCTACCGAAGTTATTTATCGTGAGATTAATTGCCGCAATTAATTCTGCGGAATTCATACATAAGAAGAGAAAGAAAAAAATTGTAATGAATGAGAGATGCCGGTGGAAATGTTGTAGGATGCGTGTACAAGGATTCCTTAGTGACCCTGACAGTGGACAACAATATTTAAATTAAAAAGAAAACATTGCTAGTTTAAATGTTAATAATGATTTAATTCAGGAATGGAATGTCAGTGATGTTTAAATATTTTACAATTTTTAATGGATTTAGGAGTATAATCATAAATTTGGTCTATATTTCAACATTATTATTCGAAAATCGTTTAATATTCTCAATAACAGTTTCTCCACTGATCTACGTCCAATACTGACTATAAATTTGCTTTCACAGTTATAACAAATATTTTATCCAACGAGGCACATCGAAGAAGACATTATTCACATAACTTTGTAAATTGCGGGCCTGGTATCAAAAATACGTACTACTAATGTGAACACCTGGTTTTTATTGTAGAGTTTGAGCTCGTTGAGAATTCATTCAAGATTGCACACTAATTCTTATTGTTGTCATTTTTTACCGGGCTTTCTGATTTATGAAACAGCCATAGGTCACCCAGGTAAACCTTTACGGTGGGCGTTGTGGGTGGTTCTATACTTTGTTGGACTTGGGTAAAGCCGTTGTCAAACGTAGGTTGACTTTGGTGTTGTTGCTTACTATGTAATTTCATGATTCAGATTTAACAATGTTTGCTCCAAGTAGGACTTCAATTGAGGTGAAGAAAGTAACAGCGTTGATCTTAAGAAGCAAGTGGTGGTCTTGATATTAGTGTCCTATGGTTAGCTTACAGATGGTAGGTGGTCCACCTATTGGTCCAGTGTCTGAAAATATTTAAATGTCAAATTAAAGTTAATATCACTAAACACAATTTGGCAAAAAACTTGCTACTAAGGAGGAGGTAACTTTGCTTATAGTGTTGCTGTTAGCAAAAGTATCCAGCATGGTCAGGTGTACATCACTGTAAAGATGAACTAATTTTTAGTGGGAGTTGTTTTTACGAGTAGGTTAAAATTTGTACCTATATTCACTCGTAGAGATGCTACTAGAGCTTCATTGTTATGGTTTTTATCTTGGATAGCAAATTATCTACTTGTTTTGAATGTAGTTTGAAGTGATTTGATGAATCAAATATTTGGGCCTTGAGTTCAATAACTCCTATTTGTCGATAATTTAAAGTTTTATAAAAAAAAAATTAAATATAAAAATTTTTAAATTGGAAGGACTAATTTGATTTCCTAGAATTTTGCATCGAGTGATGCATTGACCTTCCTGCCTTACAAAAAATTATCTTATTAGGACCACGACTTTGTCTGAAATTCAGACCAACGGACAAATAGTCTGTTTCTAGCTTTTTAGGCTAGAAGGTGCATTGAAAATAAATAAATCTTCTTAAAGTCAACATAGCTTGCTTGAGTCAAGCGAAGAAAATGCTGATTTTTGACTGATTGTAGCTTGTGCATAGCATTTCTTCTTGCGGGCATTGAAAAAAAGCAGGCGTCTGATTTTGCGAAGCAGGTGCCTTGGAGGAAGATTATCTTGCTTTCAGCTGGGCAGCCTTTATAACTTGTGGTGTGCGGCCCCGTTGCTCGTGGCGAATGTTTCTACTTGCCCTGAATCCTTTGTGAATTTGCAAGTGGAGCTAGGATGAGCTCTAACGCATTTGTCACAGACGTAATGGGAATTGCATCTGGATTCCGTGTGGCCACAACGCTAACAGTGAGTTTACACATTTTTTTCCATAATTTCCTATGCGTTTGACGGATAGTGGAGCGTACCTTAGAGCAGTTAGCTCCATCCTATCCTTGAATGTGGCCGACAACCCTTGGATTACTGATTTGTTCCATATTACAATGGGGGATGAGCGTCCTGTGACATCATCCTCTGCAGATGCTGTCGGATATCAGGAGGTTTGTTGGAAAGCCTAAGAAGCAATTAGCTGTACCGATAGTGGTTGCCTTGCCTTAGTGAATCGGTTGACCTTGTTGGCTGATGGCTTTGATGGCGATCAAGGCACCTGACGTGATGGGCCATCTGGTGGCCTAATAGGAGCAAGAACTGAAAGTGACTCACCCGTGCCCTTCTGCTTGTTCTTCACGATGGCGTATGCCTCCTTTAGAGGCGGAACGGAACTTGTTTGTCTTGCTGGACGTCTATTACCTCTTTGACTTTGGAAGCGGTGAATCAACCAAGTTTTCTGCAGGGCTGAACTTGGGGTTCCGCTGGTTTGCTGTTGGCAGTCACGCTGGTTTCTACATCCAGTTTTATCTTGGATAAAGTTTCCTAATGGACATCGATCCTCTCTGTCTGGTCCTTTACCAGAGACATGATGTAAGCCTCGAGGGGTTGATCTTGGCAGCCTGCTTCTGAACGAAGTTATTCTTTTCTAGTTGGTACATCATCTGGAAGAATTTGTTGTCGGTAGTGTAAGTATCGGTGAAGTCGTCTTTGTCTATACTTAAAAAAATGTTTAATTATTTAGTTAATTTTTTAATAAGTCGACCGCTGCTGCTCAATCTATGTAGTATTGCCTGTAAAAAGGTATAGAATGCAAAACAATGTGTTAGGTTTCCCAGGGGCATGGTTTAACGATGCAGCGCTATGTGGTTGTGCTTTAAGAAGGTTTAAAGATATTTATGTAGTTTTGTGTTTTTGTGATTGCCAGAAGACTTGGATTGGATCTAGACTTAATTTTCTCTCTTTAATTGATTTCTTTAAGTAATTTGTATCGAAGGTTGGCGACCATTATGACAATTCTAACTTTTGACACAGCAGCTCGGAATAGCTATTTGGTGCTTTGGTCTTAGTAATCCCAAAAATTCTTTAGCCACGACGTTTGTTTCCGTCCAGGATTCCGTCTGTCTTTAATTTTTTCCTGTATGACTAACTACAATATTCGTTATTTGTTAGGCCGCATCAGATGTCCAAAGTATTTTAATGTTTATTTCTTTATGTTGAAGCCAACTTTAGAATCAGATTCATCAGTTGTAGCACTTTGACATTGGTTATTTTATTGATCCATAAAGTGCGAAACAGTTATTTATATGTTCTTATTTCAAATGCTGAAAGTTTTTCTGCGTTTTAAAATGTATACAAGTACTTTTTACATGTTTAATATAAATCTTGATTTCTTGGTTGTACTTCTACTATTCTTCTTTTCAGTCTGTATTTATTCACTTTTTTATGTAGACCTTTTTCAAATCTTTTCATGTTTTTCTATTTAGGTTAGTTTGTACCTAATCTTGCTTGCAAATTTTTGAATGTTATCGGGTCTTTCCGTTTGTCCTTCTTAGACGTCAAAGCTGCGCTGCAACTTGAAGCTCCACTTGACTACGTTTTGTCTTGTTAAGTGGGCAGCTTATCGTCGTTTTAGTTGTGTTATTTGTTTGAGAACATCCATTACCCGACTTCTTCTCCAGATTTCTTTGTTTCGTACTTTTTCCTGACTTCTTCTCCAATTTTTTTAATTTTGTACATTGTCCCTGATAATGATTTCCAGCATAACCCTTTTCATTGCCCGTTGTGTAGTTTGGATATATGGGAATTGCTTAGAATTTAAATATAAATCTTAATTTTCTAAATGTTGCACAGCACAGTTCTATTCTTCTGGAGATTTCCCAAGAATTAATTTTCTTTACCTTATTACTTTATTATTAAGCGTTAATTGAACAATGAAATCACTGTCACTTAATACAGTTTGGCGAAACCTTGCTGCTCTAAAAGCATTTGTTTTATTGCTGTTAACAAAAATATCAAGCATCTAGAAAATGGTCCAAAAGAACTTTGCGATCACCTGAAACGTGCCTCCGCTCCGGTGCGTTTCTCTAAAAAAGCAAAAACGCGTATATTTACGGGGGGAGGGCAAACAGAGATTGTATTAATTTATAGTTTGCGGTGTTGACTATTTTTGCTGGGTATATTTTTGTTTTAGAAACCGTAACCGTCATGACAGATCAAAAAGGGGCAATTGGATATTTGCAATATCTGGATTTTAGCGCTTCATTTTGTGCCATGCGTAAAATGCTCTCAAAATTATGAATTTGGACAATACACTGAAAAACCAAAATTGATTGTAACCAAAAACGTAAATTAAGAAAAACTAGCTGGGCTCGAGCGAAAAGTTTCGCTCCTGAGATACAGTCCCAAAGCAGTTCTCAAGATACTTCAATTTAGGATTCAGGCTTTCCGTATTGAGTGACGTTCCATATTTAATAAAATTGCACTTTTTAAGGGTTACTTCTGGTATTTTTTTGCAATTGACGGTTTGTCACAAAAAATTTCTTTCAAAAAAATTGTTACTTGGTAGTATCCGACACTTTTATGCATTAACGTACGGTTACAATTTTAAAACATTTGCTCTTAACTCACAACAATAAGAATTCTTAAATAATTTGGTTGTTTTCAATATAGTATGTACTTGGTCGGCTTTGTGGTGCACCACATCAAATACCTACTTACCTTGCTTGCCGCCACTGCGTTGCGCCATCATATAGTAAAATTTAGTCTGAATCTCTATTCTCCTATCAATGCCAAAGAATCCATCAAACATATAGACCCATATTTTTGCATATTGTGGCCAACACTTTCAGAATGTTTAGACAGGCCATAACCAGTTTGGATTTTATTACTGGCAACTACAATGCCGCTTGACTACTTGACATGATGGTTAAACTTTGTTTGCAGCCTAATTTGAGTTATTTGTGTTACCAAAGTTTTGTATTAAGTATTGTTTGGTTCTGATAAGAATAATCTTGAGTTTTTCCACAGTTTGTTAAAAGTCGTTTTAATTCAATGACTTTTTATGAAGTCCGACCTCATCATTAGAGTTTAACATATTTGTTATACTTAGTATGTGGGTCCCAAGGTTTTGTATTACGTAGGAGGTATTGGGCTCAACATGTGGCCATTGAGAATGACTTACGTATACGTATGGCAACACCTTCCAGTTTTCTTCTCTGCTTAAATCCTGTTGTTATAATGTTTTTGTCAACTTTGTCTAGATTTGGCACTACTTTGAGGTGGGATGGTTATTGCCTCGCGGATTTTAGAAATAGTTTATGCAGATCCATTAGTTGTGTCCCTTTTGGCAGTTCTAAATTTTTAACTTTTACTTCCAGTGATATCCTTGTATCTTGAGATTATTTTTGTGTGTTTTCTTGTTGCCAGGTATATTCTGACCATCTCAAAGGTTGCGTTATCCGTCAACCTCAAGGTAGCGTATCTACCGTTTGGTGACCGTAACGATAGTAGCACTTTTATAGCTGCTGTAGACGTCGTTTTCAATGCCCCCATTATCAGCAGATATGCTATCTTCTAAACATTACTTAGTTTGTTGGTCGTAATTTTGAAGTTGTTTTTATCCCAATATGTAATGATGGGTAATACTACCACTGTAAGTATCCGTGTGATCATGTTATGTGTCAGTCCCCATAAGCGTCGGACCATCATTTTGGTTTCAAAGAGTAGATTTTGCGGTTATAATATCCAGATTCTTTGTGGAAGTTTAATGTTTTGTAAACGGTACAATCGCTATTTTGCTTGGGTTCACTGATAACCCTTCCTTTTTGCACCACCTTTTTACGGTGTTTAGTGCAGTCTGTATCATGTTTGATACCGAAGCTCTAAAGTTCCAGTGTACGAAAATGGTGAGATAACCAGAGTAGCTTAAAACAATAACGCCCATGTTGAGTTTCTGTTGAGTAGGTCGTCCATCACAAGGCACCACAGTAAGTGTAAAAGTACACTTCTTGAGCATAGAGTTGACTTAGTGTCAGACGAGAGGCTCTATTCCTCAGTTTTCCATTGCCGTGCTATGGATTTCCAGGTAGTATTGTCAATTACCCTTTCAATATCCAGAAAAGCACCCAAAGCTCTAAATAGCTTTGGGTGCTTTTCTGGATATTGATAGATCAGCTGACTAGCTGATGACTTAGCTAGTTTGCAAGATTTTTCCGTTTGGTAGGGACACTGGTGCTGGTGCCGACTAGTTTTTGAATAGTTTTTCTATGTAAAACGTAAGCTGATTGGTCTGTAAGATTTAGTAGGTCGTCCCGGCTTTGATATAAATATCACTTTGGCCGCTTTCAGCTACTTAGTACATGTGAAAGTGCTAATCTCGCAGCTCCATCAAGTGATTTTGTTGGAGGTGTGTTTGACAGTGTTTGGGCCGCTTCTTCTAATGGAGCTGACTCGTGTGACGTTTTGCTGCCTTTGGACAGACCCCAATTTGGCTAACTAGTATTAGTAGTTTTTTTCGAGTTCCTGTATTCCTGAAGGAGTCTTTCTTCTGATTCGATATTGAACCGGATATATGCGTGATCAGACAACGAGGTCTCGTCCAACACGTAATACTTTTTTATCATTGAACACGTTTTATGATTTGGTAATGTAAACTCGATAATCTCGCTAAGCGACGCATTGCAAAACGTTTAAAGTTAATTTTCTTAACATTAGATTCTAGCGTGGTGACTTCAGTTTTCCACCTCTTATTTTTCTTTATAATTTGCAGTATGGTTGATTGCAATCAAGTTATTGCTTTAATATTATTTCTTAGTGGTTTTCTGCGCTTACTTGTTTACTACATCATTCTTTTGACTAAAACAATTTTTAGAGGTTCGATATTGTACGTTTTTTGGAGAAGACATCCCAGCGTCAACAAAAGAAATGACTCGATTACCACCGCCACCCGGCCTAGTAACATAACGGCCCAAATAATATGGTATACTGATATGGTGTAATGATGGAAAACTTTAATTGTTTTGAACAGCTTTGATTAAATGATTAATCTGGAAAAACAAAAGTTTGAACAAATATGTGTCTTGGAAAACTTTTTCGTTAAAATTTGTTGGTATTTTGATCAACTTTACTCTCACGACCATTTATCAAAAAAAGAACCTACAAACTCTTCTGTAGTAAAGTTTGTCAATTTGATTCTTAGAACATTTTTTCGTAAACTTTCTGTAAACTAACCGTTTTTGCTGCATTTTCATAGTAAGAAACAAAATTGCAAATTTAGTTTTCACAAAACAACCAAACGCATAAAATGAATTTAAAAAACAAACTAATGCAGACGAGCATTACAGAAAATAAGTCCGTGTTTTTGGTTTTGTTATGGCAGCTTTAAATATTTTTTTTAAATAATATATTCACAAAGAACAGATTCCATCACAAAGAAAATAATACGTATAACGATTAATATAAATTATATTGTACTTTTTATTATCTGATCAGTTAGTTTCGTAATGATAAAAATATATAGATAATAAAAAAATTAATCATTGCAAAACTAATCTGATAAATGAATTACAATTTAATATTTAATTATTATTAAAATAAATATTTTTTATATTTTCTATCAATTTGTTATGTAATTTGGCTAATCTAACTGTTTGCACAACTTTAAAAACTTATTATTCATATCAATTTCTTAACACAAAATTCTTTTATTCTTTCAGAAATGTGCGTTATTGCTGCTCATAGCAATTCAAATAACAGAGCAACATACAATCAGAAGAAGACAATCAGGAAGGCATGTGCCACTACCAGGAGTACCGTCATTCAGAAGAGATTCAGTAGAACGCCTTCCAAGTTGGGACCAATTTTCAGACAGATCATCAGCATATACAGAAGAATTTGGTTCTAAATTTATACCATTACGAGCTGCCGTAGAAAGCGTTCCAGATGTACTTGCAAATACTCGTCGCTTACCATTACGTGATTCCGTTGAAAAACGTCTACCACCAGATGAAGCGTTTGATTTAAACATCGATATTCCTTTAGATTTGGATTTTGAAACCACTTCATTCCAAAAATCAACAACACCAAAACCTGTAAAGTCTGAGAAAGTTAAGCAAAATTTTATCTATGTAGAACAACCGCAACAATATTACCTCCCACAATTTTACTCCCAACAACCAAACCCTTTCCAACAATTCCAAAGTATTATTAGTGATTATCGTACAAGCCAACCCTATAGAATTGATAATGGTTTTCAACAAGTTTTTCTACAACCTGGCTATCCACCAAGATTCGGACGAAGCTTATATAAAAATAATCCATTTCTAAAAAATTTACCTACAAAATTTGATTCATCAATTGAAAAACAAAAAAAGATTGTGTGTTATATTGAAGGTTCAGCTAATTATAGAAAGGAACCACTAGCTTTTAATCCAGATGATTTGGATCCGTTTGCGTGTACCCATGTGATTTACGCTTTTGCCAATTTAGACCCACATACATTCCAAGTAATTCCAAAAGATGAAGAATACGATACAGTACAGGGAGGTTATTTATCAGTAACTGGTTTAAAACGCCAAAACCCAGATCTCAAAGTATTAATATCCGTTGGTGGTCCTAGAGAAGATGGAGCGCATAGATTCAGCCAAATGATATCAAGTGCTAATAAAAGGGTCAATTTCATCAGATCTTTAATTGAAATGATTAAGGAATACAATTTTGACGGTGTAGATTTGCATTGGTTATATCCAGGCGCTGAAGAATTAGGAGGTTACAAATCTGATAAAGAACAATTCGATTTATTCTTAAATGAATTGTCAGAATTATTTAAAAGAAGAAATTGGTTAATAACAGTCTCCGCTTCAGGATCAAGATTTAGAATAGATAATGGTTACTACCCACAAAAATTGGCTGAGTATGTTGATTTCGTTAATGTACAAGCTTATGATTTTCATAAGGATAGATTACCTATTGCTGATCATCATGCACCTTTAAGACCAAGACCCAATGATGATGATTTGGATTTATTTAATAACGTCGTAAGTTGTGAATATTATTAAATATTATTTTAGATTAATTGATTATTTTTCTAGGATTATTCTGTTAAATATTGGTTGAAAAATGGGCTTCCACGTGAGAAACTAGTGGTTGGTATTCCATTCTTTGGAAGATCATTCACGCTTCAAGATATGAATCAAACTGCAATTGGTACCCCAATTAAAGGACCAGGAAGGGAAGGTTATTATACACAAAAACCAGGATTTTTATCGTATTTTGAAATTTGCGATATGATTTTGAATGAAGGATGGTCTAAAGAGACTGATATAATTGGATCACCTTATATTGTAAATGGCGACCAATTTATTAGTTTTGATGATCCAGAAAGTATTCGACAAAAGGTAAGTCATCAATTCTGAAATGCGTAAATTTACCCAGTGATTTATTCCTGGAATAGTTTGTAAACATTGGATTAGATAAAAAGTAAGATTATAAAATAGTATATAAATAGATAAAAATTTTAAACTATTATTAGTAATTGTTTACAAAATGTTGAGAGTATTAAAATGGATTTTTTTAGTAAGTTGTTGCTGTATTAAAATTGTATCGTTAAACTTTTGTTTATTATAGATGAACTTCATCAAGGAAATGCAACTTGGTGGTGTTTTTGTATGGTCTGCTGATTTGGATGACTTTAAAGGACTTTGTGGTGATAAATGGCCTTTACTCAATACAATCAAATCATCATTATCAGGTAAATTTATGCACAAATTTTAAATAATCAAATTTAAACTCAAAATTATTTTAGAAGAAAATACCAACTCTATAGATTCAGAAAATCTACCAACTAAACCATACGGAACATGTAATTCTGATGGATTATACAGTGACAGACGTGATTGCTCCGCTTATTTTATCTGCCGTAGTGGATTCTCATATCATTTAACATGTGGTTCTGGTTTGATGTTTGATCCTGAAACAGGTAAATGCGATTACATCGACCCAAATCAATGCAGACCTGGACAAACAGTTCATATACTAAATGGACTTAAAGAAATTGATGTTTTAAGAAATGATAGATTAATGGATGGCAGAAGCAAAGTAGTTTGTTATTTAACCAATTGGGCTTTTTACCGCAAAGGTGATGGCAAATTTGTACCGGAACATTTAGACCAACGTTTATGCACCCATGTTGTCTACGCTTTTGCTAGTTTAGATCCTGAAAATTTATTAATCAAAGAATTCGATCCATGGGCTGATATTGACAATAGTAAGTTTCAAAACAATATTTATATTACAATATAATTAACATTAAAATCCATAGATCTATACAATAGAGTAACCTCATTAAGCGATACTGAAGTTTTGCTATCATTGGGCGGTTGGACTGATTCAGCTGGTGATAAATATTCCCGTCTAGTAAGCGATGGTTCATCCAGAAGAAAATTTGTAGTAGGTGCTGTAAGCTTCCTCCGTAAACATGGTTTTAGAGGATTACATTTAGATTGGAATTATCCAGTTTGTTGGCAAAGTAATTGTAAAAAAGGAGCCGCAAGTGATAGATCTAATTTTGCCAAATTAGCACAAGAATTGAGAAAGGAATTTGATAAACAAAGTCCACCATTAATATTAGCCGCTGCTATTTCTGGTTACAAAGAAGTCATTGATGTCGCATACGATTTACCAGCTTTAGGAAGAGATTTAGATTTCATGTCAGTTATGACATACGATTATCATGGCAGTTGGGAACGCATGACTGGTCACGTTAGTCCTTTATATGAAAGACCAGGAGATAAATACACTCAATATAACACAGTAAGTTATCTACAAATTAAATTAAAACATTTTTAAAATAATTAATTTCAGAAATACGCTTTGGATTATTTAGTTTCCAATGGAGCTCCCAAATCGAAACTAGTAGTAGGAATCCCATTCTACGGACAAACATTTACTTTATCTAAACATGATGGTAATTATGATATTGGTGTACCAACCGCAGGACCTGGGGAACCAGGGGAATACACCAAGCAACCAGGAATGTTAGCTTATTACGAAATATGTAATCGCGTTCGTAATCAGAGATGGATTATAAACAAAGACAATTCAAAATCATCAGGGCCTTATGCGTACAGTAGAGACCAATGGGTTGGATTTGATGATCCAGATGTTGTTTATGAAAAAGCCAAATATATTAAATCTAATGGATATGGAGGAGCTGTAGCTTGGACTGTTGATTTAGATGATTTTACAAACAGATGTTGCCAGGGTCCATTCCCATTATTAAAAAGCATAAATCGCGGTCTTGGTTTAATTCCGGATAGACCAATCCAATCAGATTGTACTAAACCTAATGAACCAGTAACACCAGTTCCACCAACCTTAACAACAGGAATTGATTCAGGTGCTACCGGTAGTACTACCCAAACATCATGGACATCAACTACTCAGAAAACAACTCCATGGTGGACCACTGAAATGACAAGCAGACAACCACCAACAACAACAACAACTCGTAGAACTACTACTACAAGAAAAACTACAACTTATGAGCCAGTTGAAACAACAACAATTCCACCTATGGGAGTAGTGATGCCTGAAGTTGAACCTGAAAAACCTATGAAATGTGAAGGAGGCCATTACTCACCAGATCCTCATAACTGTAATGCTTATTATAGATGTATTTTGGGAGAAATGAAGAAACAATATTGTGCTGGTGGTTTGCATTGGAATAAGGATAGAGGTATCTGTGATTGGCCCAGTTCTGCTATGTGCGAGGAAAAAAGTAAGTAACTTATTACCAAATTGAATTCAATAATAATACTTTTATTACAGTGCACGATGTTCCTCAATATGTAACTACAAGAAAACCAATCCCATCACCAACTAGAACTACAACAGAAAGAACTACAACTTATCAATATACAACAACTCGCCGCTCAACAACAAGAAAACCAACTACTGGTAGCTTAGAAAATTGTGAAACAGGCCAATACTATCCACACGAACAATGCAACAGCTTCTATGTTTGCGTTAATAATCAACTAGTATCACAACGTTGCGCTCCAACTCTTCACTGGAATGTAGAAGCCATGATGTGCGATTGGGGATATAAAGTAAAATGCTTTGATAGAAAAAAGATGGCACTAATTTCCGACAAATACAATAAAGGTAGTAAATTATCCAATCATTATAAATCCAATCTAATACATTAATTAGCTTCAGAGTCTGGATCCTCAAGTCTTCCATATTCTTCATGTGAAGCAGGCCAATTTTCAGCATATAGAGGTGATTGCAGCCAATATTTGATTTGTCTTTGGGGAAAATACGAACCATTTACATGCGCCCCAGGTCTTCATTGGAATTCTGTAAATAACAATAATAACAAATCAAACAATTAATAAATTATTAATATATTTTAGGAAAAGAAAATTTGTGATTGGCCCAATAATGCTAAATGTTCAGGAGATGATGGATCTATAATTGAAACTGGTGACATTGATACTGACTATGAACGTCCAACAATTAATCCACCGGTAGTTACTAAACCTCCAACAAAAAAACCTACAACCACAACAACAACAGAAATGGCTCCTAGTAGACCCCTTCCTGATCATTCGGGTTATTTCAAAATTGTTTGCTACTTCACTAATTGGGCTTGGTATAGACAGGGTATTGGTAAATACGTTCCTGAAGATATAGACCCTAATCTTTGTACCCATATTGTGTATGGTTTTGCTGTTTTGGATTACGAACAACTCACTATTAAAGCACATGACTCATGGGCTGATTTTGATAACAGTAAGTTTTATAAATCTAAAGTAACGCATCATTTAATTGTATCATTTTAGAATTCTACGAAAGGGTGCTTGCTTACAAAGCTAAAGGAATTAAAGTAACAATAGCCATTGGTGGCTGGAATGATTCACAAGGTGATAAATATTCTCGTCTCGTTAACAGTCCATCAGCCAGAGCTAGATTCATTAAACACGTTATTGAATTCATTGAAAAACACAACTTCGATGGTTTAGATTTAGATTGGGAATATCCAAAATGCTGGCAGGTTGATTGCAAGAAGGGGCCAGATTCAGATAAACCTGCATTCGGTGCTTTTGTTAGAGAATTAAGCGCAGCATTCAAACCTAGAGGACTTCTACTCTCAGCAGCCGTAACACCTAGCAAAACTGTTATAGATGCCGGATATGATGTACCAGCAGTTGCTGATAGTTTAGATTGGGTTGCAGTTATGACATACGATTTCCACGGTCAATGGGATAAACAAACAGGCCATGTTGCTCCACTATATGTACATCCAGAAGATGAAGTCGTATTCTACAATTCTGTAAGTTTAATTTAATTTAATATCAATTTAAATTAATTAATTATTTTTAGAACTATTCAATCAATTATTGGATATCTGAGGGTGTGCCTAGAAGGAAGATAGTAATGGGAATGCCTTTATATGGACAAAGTTTCAGATTAGCTAAAGCTGATGAGCACGGTTTGAATGCTCCAGCTCCTGGACCTGGTCAAGCTGGTGAATTTACAAGAGCTGCTGGATTCTTAGCTTATTACGAAATTTGCGACAAAGTTAAAAACGGTGGTTGGACTGTAGTAAAAGATCCCAAAAACAGAATGGGGCCTTATGCTTACAGTGGTGATCAATGGGTTTCATACGATGACAAAGAAATTATAAGATTGAAATCAGAATATATCAGAGATATGGATTTGGGAGGAGGTATGGTTTGGGCTTTAGACTTAGATGATTTCCGTAATAGATGCGGTGAAGGCAAACATCCTCTTCTATCAACAATTAGGGAAGTATTAGCAACAGATGGAACTGGAGTAATTGCACCTGTTACTCAAAGACCTGCAGTTACAGTAAAACCAATACCTTCAAAACCTAAACCAACTCCTCCACCTAAAGTTGATAGCAATACTATGCAACCTCATCCATCGCAAACCACTTCAACAATGATGGATCCAAACTCTGAATACAAAGTAGTGTGCTACTTTACAAATTGGGCTTGGTACAGACAGGGTGAAGGCAAATATTTACCTGGAGACATAGACCCAGATCTTTGCACCCATATTATCTACGGATTTGCTGTTTTGAATGGAGATCAATCTATTATCAAACCTCATGATACATGGGCTGATTTTGATAACAGTAAGTTTATAAATTTAAAAACAAAATCATCACTAATATCTTATAATTTCAGAATTCTACGAAAAGGTAACAGCATTCAAAGCAAAAGGAATTAAAGTATTGATTGCTATTGGTGGTTGGAATGATTCTGCAGGTGATAAATACTCAAAATTAGTCAACAACCCATCAGCTAGAAGGCGTTTTATATCACACGTGGCTGATTTCATAGAAGAACACAATTTCGATGGTCTTGATTTGGATTGGGAGTACCCTAAATGTTGGCAAGTTGATTGCAATAAGGGTCCTGATTCTGATAAACCAGCATTCTCAGAATTTGTTAAAGAATTAAGCGCTGTTTTCAAACCTAAAGGTTGGTTGTTGTCAGCAGCTGTATCACCAGCTAAACGTGTTATTGATGCTGGATACGATGTACCAGTTTTGTCCCAATATTTGGATTGGATTGCTGTTATGACTTACGATTATCATGGTCAATGGGATAAGGTTACTGGACATGTAGCTCCCATGTATGATCATCCTGAAGATGCCGATGCTACTTTCAATACTGTAAGTATTGATTAATTAATTAATTAATTAATACAAATAATTTTTTTGTTTAATTTTAGAATTTCACAATTCATTACTGGATTGAGCAAGGAGCAGATCGTAAGAAGCTAGTATTAGGTATGCCAATGTATGGACAATCATTCTCTCTAGCTGAAGTTAACGACAATGGCTTAAACGCACCTACTTATGGAGGAGGTGAAGCTGGCGACTCAACTAGAGCACGCGGATTCCTTTCTTATTACGAAATTTGCAAAAACATAATACATAAAGGATGGAATGTAGTACGCGATACTAAAGGCCGCATTGGACCTTATGCTTACTTACGAGATCAATGGGTTTCCTTTGATGATCGCGACATGATCGAACACAAATCTTCATACATTAAAGCTATGGGATTAGGAGGAGGCATGATTTGGGCATTGGATTTAGATGATTTTAAGAATTTATGCGATTGTGAAACCTATCCATTATTGAAAACAATCAACAGGGTTTTGAGAAACTATCCAGGACCTTCACCTCAATGCGCCTTGGGAAAGGTAATGATGCCACCTAAGAAACCAGGCTATACTACTAAGAAACCATATATGGCACCTACAGAGAAACCTGTTGAATTGGCCACATTACCATTTACAATGCCAGGCGATTCTAACGGTATGCCATGCAGAGGAAACTTGTTTGAAAAACATGAAACTAAATGCGAAGCTTATTATCTTTGCAACCACAACATTTTAGAATTGCAACATTGTCCTGGAGGTTTGTACTGGTCTAAAGATCATTGCGATTGGCCCGAAAACGCTAAATGTCATCCAGACCACACAACATTAGAGCCAGAAGTTACTCCAACTACTGAAATTGCAGAAATTACAACAATATACCGACCTACTAGTAGTGTAACTACAGCTAGACCAACAGTACCTGGATTACAAAGCGACTATAAAGTAATTTGCTACTTTACGAACTGGGCTTGGTATAGACAAGGAGATGGCAAATATTTACCCCACGACATTGATCACAGTCTTTGTACTCATATAACTTATGGTTTTGCTGTATTAGATGGAAGCACATTAAAACTAAAGCCACACGATAGTTGGGCTGATATTGATAACGAATTCTACACAAAAGTAACTGCATATCAAGCCAAGGGAATTAAAGTATTGATTGCATTGGGTGGATGGAATGATTCTCTAGGTGATAAGTATTCACGCCTAGTTAACGACGCAGCAGCTCGTGCTAGATTTATTGAAGATGTCATTAAATTTATAGAAAAATGGGGCTTTGATGGTTTAGATTTAGATTGGGAATATCCAAAATGCTGGCAAGTTGATTGCAACAAAGGTCCAAATTCTGATAAAGAAGGATTTGCCAATTTAGTAAGAGAATTGAGAACTGCTTTCAATCCAAGAGGTTGGTTACTATCGGCAGCTGTTTCTCCTAGTAAAGCCGTTATTGATGCCGGATACGATGTTCCAACTTTAAGCGAAAACTTTGATTGGATTGCTGTCATGACTTACGATTACCATGGTCAATGGGACAAACAAACCGGACATGTTGCTCCTTTATATTATTATCCAGGAGATGCTTATGATTACTTCAATATTGTAAGTAACTTTATTATTAATTTGGAATAAAAATAATTCGTAATTTATTTTAGAACTACACCATACATTACTGGATTGAAAAGGGAGCTGATCCTAAGAAATTGATTATGGGAATGCCTTTGTACGGACAGACATTCACATTAGCTGATACAAACCAACATGGATTAAATGCAAAATCATACGGACCTGGAGAAGCTGGAGAATTTACAAGAGCTGGAGGTTTCATGGCTTTCTATGAGGTAATTAATTTCATTATAGTTATAGTTATTTTGCAAATATAATAATTAAAATTATTATAGATTTGTGAAAAAGTCAAACGTAGAAGTTGGAATGTAGTCAGAGATCCTGAAGGTAGAATTGGACCATATGCTTACAGCGGTAATCAATGGGTTTCATATGATGACATTGGAGAAATTAAACGAAAAGTAAGTATAGAAATTATTAATGCTTTGATAAGATGAGTAACTATATTTAATTTCCTTTTAGTCTAAACTCGTTAAAGAATGGGGACTTGGAGGAGGAATGATCTGGGCTTTGGATCTTGATGATTTCCGTAACAAATGCGGTTGCGGTTCAAATCCGTTATTGCGAATGATGAACCACGAGTTACGTGGAGTCCGATTAGAAAGCAACATAGAAAACTGCACATAAATTGTGATCGATACTAATTATTATTAATTTTTTATTAATTGAAATTTTTTTCTTCTCCTCGATGTTAATTTTGAATACGTCTTGAAGGATTTGAAAATTTCTTATATGTATCGTTTGGTGATACAGTTTCCTATGTTATTATTATATTATTATACATTAGTTTTTATTAATAAATATTTTTTAAGATTTATTTGTAATTATAGAATTTTATTCACCATATGTAACCATAATTTATGGTAATAGGGAGGAAACGTCTTTATCAACGTTGACTTCCTGCAACTCGCAAACAAAAAGGGAAAATTCTTTTCAAACCGAGATATAATCTTGAAGTTTGTGTAAATATTCTATAAGAACAAGGAGCAAACTCAAAACCCGATCAGAAACACACCTCATATGCAAAACTTTTTTAAAACTTACTACCACGCTCTTTTGTCCGTAAACAAAAAAGTTGTTGAAGGTTTATAGTTTAACGCATGCATGAACTTAATAAATCTCATCGTTCGATTTCCCCACCAAAATGGGACGCTACATTACAAATAATACAAATGAAAGTCTTCCGCAAACACAGCGTATACTGCCGAGCCTAAAACCTTAGTATAGTGTATCTATCACACCATAAATCATTCTTCACGTTCCTTAAATAGAAAATCACGTGCATAGACAAACTAAGAAATGACTTTTATGAACATCAACAAAAAAAAACTTTATAAAAGAAGTAAACTTCAAAAGAAATTGCCAAATCCAAGAAAAGTAATTATATTTGTACCAATGCAACAATTGTAATCGGAAACTCTATTGAATAGGTTAGTAGTGCAAAACAACGTCTGCACTGAGACCTAGAAAGTTATCAACTCTAAACCGGATCCCAAGAGGACCCAACATGTCTTACTTATAGATAAGAGTCCTTTAAAAAAATAAAAAATTTAAAAAGCAGACTGCACTTGGAGTTTTTAACAATAACATTTTTTTTGCCAGAAAAAAGCAGGTGTCGTCGAGAAGACAATATTATTTACTTGCATCCAATCTGTCTCCTCTATCTTGGCCGTGACCAGCACTGCTAGATCATCCGCATACCCAACTGATGTGACATTTGGCGGCATGTTCAATGGCAGATCCCCATTATAGTACAAGTTCCATAAAAGAGGTCCTAAAATAGAACCTTGAAGTACACCGCATGTGATACTCATTTCTGTCTGTTCCACACTAGCAATGTTCTCTTAGAATAATAACTATATACTATTAGCAACAAGTACGGCATGATTTTCGGAAATGTGGCTGCATGGTCTTATACGCAGCAAATTGCAATTTGGTAAACTTTTCCTCATATATCATTTTTCATATCCTATATGACCTTGTCCCAGGCATTTTGTTTTGCTTAATTAATAGCATATTTAAACTGCGTTTTTTTTTTTCTTCCTTAATACACCAATTTCTGGTGTCCATCAACAGATCGATTTTTTGATTTTATAAAATCTGCCCCTCTGTTTCGCTAATAAGTTTTGTAAACACCTGCTTTGTTCCGATCTCCCAAAACGTTTGCTTTAACTTCTTTGCAAAAGCCTCCATGTCGGTATCATTAATTTTCCATATTTTTTGTTTCTTTAGTTCTAAAGCAATTGCTGTTGCTTGTTTCTGCTGGCTAATCACCAAAAACATGTTGTTATGGTCCTAACAAAAATTTCTGTTCGGACATCCTCCAAATCGTTATCTTGGTTGTTAAGGTATTTACGATGCCCATTCCGCCAGTTCATCCCATTTTACATCACTTCTTGCGGAGTCCCATAACATTGATTTTGCGTTACTCCCTATAATACTTTTCTTCCTCTGAGCTCTGATGCTGAATGTGAATCGGCGTAAAAATTCATTGAAGTTATCTAGAGGCAGTTTGAGAGATATATAGCAACTATAAATATAACAATATAATCACCTCCGGAAGTTACGTATGTATTACGTATCCGCTTGCAAATCCTGTTTCGTGTACTTCACACTTTTTATTTGCTATGTCTATAACGGCATCTAGATTAGGGTCCACATACCAGTTTCGTTTAGTAGAAATGTTTCTATTTGCTTCTCGTATAATCATGACATCAATTTTCTTCTCCTCCACCGTTTCAAAAAGCAGATCATGTGCCGTTCTGCACTTGAAGTTGACCTGTACAGCGTTAAAAGGGCGTAGTTCCAGTTTTTCCTTATTTTCTTTTAGGTTCATTTTGGGGAAGTCTTAAAGATCCTCCGACCTTTGTCTTTATGTCTTTCCGGTTCTACTATTTTTTTATAGATTGCCATTTCATATTATCTATTATGTGACCTACTTCTTTACAACTTGGGCAGTATTCCGCATTTGTACAATTGTTTACTCTGTATCCTGTTTTTCCAATTTTGAAGAATCTTTCCTCTCTCTCCAAACCTCGGCATTCACGTGAGACGTGGCCATATAATTCATACTGTGTAACCTTTTCCACCACTCGACAGCTAATCCATTTTTTTTTCCAGTGTTAAGTAGATTTCGTGCTGTTTCTTCTTTTAGTTCTATTGTGGCATCTTGACTCTCATCATAAATTTAAATACTAATTTGTCCTTATCGACCTCGGCAAATCAAACTGCAGCATCTGCAAGTGCGTATATTGTCAAACACAATAAAGGGATTAAACATTCCGAGCAGATGGCTCACAGCCAAACTTTCATGCAATTGTGTATCATAGCAAAACACGTATTAAATCTAATGCAATTATAAGAACTAGGTTTAGATCTAGTAACACCCAAAATGGCGATATTAGCAAAGGAAACCAAGAAAAAAATAATTTTTAAATCCAGATACCTTCTCTACAACCAGCAAGGACCTTCATTACGAAATTCAGCAACTTACGAGAAGCGGAGCTAAAACACCACTGATCCTTAGGTGCAATGCAAACGCCTCCCACATAGCCTAGGGCAACAACGATTTAAACATAAAAAGTAAAAAATTGTATAACAAAGTTATCATACTCATACTAGCAAATAAAAAAGCCAGTAAAGTGATCAGTTTAGTATAAAACCCGGAAAAACGCTCCTTTTTATAACCAAAACTCAACAAAAGTTGACTTAAATTTAAATACCAAAATATTAATTGGTCAAATTAAGAACTGTCCAAAAATGGGAAAAAAATATAAGCTAAAGATAATAACAAACTCAATTGTTGACTTTATGCATGCAATTTTATAGAGAGCTGCCCCAGCATTATCAAACAGACCTCCAACAAAGTCACTTGATAAAACTGAAAGCTTGGCAAAACCAAGGCAAACACTAGACATTTCATAGCATAATAACAAATCAATAGTTTGGATTGAAGTTGGCCACCCACCCACGCAAGTGTTAGTTATCAAAGAGTTGGATCACGACCGTCTCTTGTGATTTCTGACATTTGCAAAAAGCACAATATCGAGTCAGTAGTAAGGAATGGAGTGGCACAGCCACCCACCCAAGTGTTAGTTATCAAGAGGTTGGATCACGACCGTCTCTTGTGATTAAGTGACTTCTTATGTTCGCAGAAAAGTGAAACATTGAATCCCTTAATAACAAACATTTGAGTGCATGAGTACAATACTTCATAGCATAATAACGAGTCGATAGTTTGTATTGGAGTGGCCTACCTAACCAAGTGTTAGTTATCAAGAGATTGGATCACAACCGTCTCTTGTAATTAAATGATTTCTGACGATCTCAGAAAAGTGAAACGTGGATTTGGAAACACAGCCAAGAAACACTGTAACTAAAACATGTAAAAAACCAACCTCACCAAATACAACAACGCCATAAAAAAAACTATAAACAACTCTTATATGATAAGAACTTTTAGAACAGATCCACATGCTTCCACTTTCAAAAAACATCTCTGCAGGCACAGGACAAAAATATACAGTTAGTTATAGGTACCCTGCAGAAGCTATTGCAAACACACATTCCAGGCTCTACGTTAATAGAATTGTCTGATAGAGAAAATCTTATACTGCCAAACAAAAAAGCACACAAAAAAAACTGAGATAAAGCAAACACCATAATTAACCAAAGTTGGCAGAAGCTAGTAGAGTTTATCATAACATGTTACAAAAAAGGTTAGCAACTCTAAGAGAAGTAATCTATGCTAAATTCTCAAAGTAAGTGTAGCACTTTACGTTTCCAAGCAGTTAATGAGTTATTTATACCAACCTACGTATGCTCTGGGTGTCTTAAAAACCAATCAACTTGACATCTTTTATACAAAAACTATTTAAAAAAGTTAACAAATACATACAAGAAAAGCCTACAAAAAAATCTTGCAAACATCTATTGCATTAGAAAACTGCTCTGGGTGCTTTTTTAGACATGGAAAGGACATTTAATAAAACTACCTTCAAATCCATTTCAATAGGATCCACATGTCCAATATTGGATCAATTCTATGCTCAACAATCAAACTGTAAATATAACACTATTTGGAAATTTAAGACTTAAATTTGGCGGGCTTTTACTTTTACTGGTGGTGATAAAAATGAATAAAGTTCCTAGTGACATAAAAAGTAAAACACTTGAGACCTTGTGAATGTAACTACAAAGATCATTCAAGTTGGACGCTTATAGCAAAGATTTCTATGTAATAAAAAAAAACATTCTCAAAAGTACTAAATAAGCAAAATTAGCATGTCTGGTAATAACGGGGGCAATAAGAATAACGCCTAAAGCAGCAGTTGTAATGACTAAGCCGGAATAAGCAGCATACATATTACAAATAAATAAACACTCTTTAAAAGAGTAATAGACCAAAAACAACAAATATTTTTACATGAAAAAAATAGAAAAGGCTCTAAAAATGAAGAAGGATTTTATAAAAGGTTATCGCATCAAAAAAATATTTAATGTAACAATATTGCAGCTAGACAAATAAGCATAACAAAAAGAACTATTAAGTATACAAATGCAAAAACCGGAAAAAACGGTTTGCGTTACCACTAGGTAAACATGCCTCGGTATGCCAAAAACATAATCAAGTCAGGATTATACTCAAACAAAACAATACACTTTATGTCCAATTGTCAAGTGGTATTACAAGCACTACGTTCATTAGTAATCAAATCTGAAGTAGTTGCATTGGCAACAAATAACAGAGGACACCTAGTATAGATACTAAAAAACCAGGGTACAATAGAAAACCTCAAAGATATTTATTAAATTTATTGTGTGTGTTGGAACTAGCACTCTTCCAAACAAGTGCATTACCTCATTAACAATCAAAATATCTTTGTTCCTGTTGTTTGGGCCACCACACTAAGAACACGCAAGTGAGTTTTACAAAGATGCTTGATCAAAAATATGTCAAAATAAACTCACAAATAAATTTCATTTGTCCAAAACAAAATATAAATTTTTTAACAAGGTTATCTCCTCGCATTTTACCACCAGCAAAAAAGCTGGCGGGAGAATTCTTTTAAACCATTTTTTTTTACCAATCGAGAGCATATTATTCTAATCAAATATGGTGTTAGCTCACGTACCATTCTTCAACATAAAATTAAGCCCAAACCTGCACCTCCAAACGTAAAATAATCAATGTTATCAAAGGTTTTTTTTTTATTGTTTGTAAAGGGTTTTCCAATAGGGACGCCATTGTTTTGAATAGCTGCTATTTGAACATGTGTGAAGTTAGCTCCATATTATAAACGTCAATTTGTTCGAGACATTATACCATTTCATCATGGTGAAGTACAAGTGTGCGCAACGTTTGCAAATTATTAAAATTTATTACGAGCACTCGAGTTCGGTCACCGCAACTTTACGTGCGTTGACTCCGATTTTTGGTCGATATAATCAGGTCAGGATAAACGATCTGTGGTTCGTTTAGTGACTAAATTCGAGTCGACCTACTCATTATTGGATGTTCCCGTGCCGAAAAGAGCAAGACCAGCCAGGAGCGAAGAAAATATTGGCGCTGTACGAGCTTCTGTAGCCGAACAACCAAAACAATCGATTTCACGCCGTTCTCGGGAGTTGGGGATCAGCCAAACAACATTGTGGCGGATTTTGCGAAAAGAACTTGGCCTACACCCGTATAATATCGTTCTAACCCAAGAATTGAAGCCGAATGACCATTTGCTGCACAGAAATTTCACCAATTGGGCCTTAGACAGGATGGAGATGGATAATGATTTTCATCGAAAAATCATCCTGAGTGACGAGGCTCATTTTTGGCTAAACGATTTTGTTAATAAACAGAACTGTCGCATTTGAGCAAGGGAAAATCCTCAGAAAATCAACCAGTTACCTTTGTATCCATTAAAACTCACTGTTTGGTGTGGTTTTCATGCCGGTGGAGTCATTGGCCGTTATTTCTTTTTCAACAATGCAGGAAATGCCGTCACGGTCAACGGCGATCGCTATCGGTTAACCGATTATTTTTGGGACAAACTGGATGATTTCGATGTGGACAATATGTGGTTCCAACAAGACGGGACCACATGCCATACAACCGGCCAAACAATCGATTTATTGAAGACCAAGTTCGAAGACCGTGTTATTTCAAGACACGGCCCAACCAATTGGCCGCCTCGTTCGTGCGATTTAACGCCCCTAGACTTTTTTCTCTGGGGGTACGTTAAGTCAATGGTCTACAGCAACAAACCAACAACATTGGAAGAGCTTCAGACCAATATTGAAAGAGCCATTGCTAACATATCGCCAGATTTGTGTGAAAACGTGATGGAAAATTGGGTCCAGCGTCTCCATTCTTGCCGGCGTTCCAAAGGTGGCCATCTGAACGATGATGTTCTGTTCTATTCTTAATGGTATAGTGTCACCTTCAACCCACAATAAACAGATCTTTGATATCTCATCAATTGCTCGTTTTATTTACATTTCAAAAGGGCTCTTAATTTTCTAATCAGATAAAAAGTTTTCTAAAACCCACAGTGTATGCTAGTATATATTCTTATATTATTTTTGGCCCTAGATACTTTTCTGTTTTTTTATTTTTAATTTATAAACACATCCTTAAGTCCGTGTCCACATTTAGTTGCTAAGAGATAAATAAATAATCTTTATATCTATCTATCTATCTATCTATCTATCTATCTATCTATCTATCTATCTATCTATATGAAATTTTATATTAAAATAATTATCAACATTTTAAAGTATGTCAAAAGTAAAGGTCAATTAATTTGTATTTTAACACAATAATTTTAAACTTGATGTAATCTTTTCATCTCACACTTAGTAATGGAAAAAACCATTTAAACGCTTTAGTAAAAGTTGGATGATTTTATAATCAATACTAATCTAGAAATACAAAACCAAAGCGTCAAACGTTTGTTACACCAAGCTGACTGTAATAGATATTAGACTAACAAGCAAAATCCAAAACATATAAACAGAAAATAAAAGCCTGTAAGTGTAGATAAAATAAAAAACTACCTAGGTAATTTAAAACATTCTCTAATACAATCGTACAATAATACTTGCCCTCTTAGAACGGTGGTCGGCTTCGACATACCAAAGAAAGAGCTTAAACGACCTATAAAAACGTCCAGAAAGCCCACACAAAACTGTGTGTTGTCGTATACAACAGAGGAAAACTTGAAAAACTTTTTGTGAAGAAGTTGAAAACAACTCCACTGCTTCAAGACTGGAAAAATCTTTCAAAAAACCTTAAACAACAACTTGGTTGTTTTCGAAGGTGTACTATCACCGCTACTATGCCACTAGCTTCTTCACAACTAGCTAGCTCAGTTGATATAACAATGGCAAATTTGAAAGGATGCTCTGTAATTTCATGCAAAAAGATCTCATTATAATTAAAAACTAGGGCAAAGACCAAGCAATTGTGGTCTATCATCAAAAAACCAAACTAGTTTTTTTCACAAAGGAAAAGAAAATGCAACTAGACTTTGGTGTACTGCAGAGAGGACAACTGCTAGAAATGTAAGCAGACACAATGCTACCCTATTTTGTATTTTTAAAACTCTAAACTCCAATGTACTCACCCCAAAAAAAAACTATGACTGATAGGCTGGCGCACAAAGGGTCAACCACCAAAATGTGTGGACCTGAACCAATAACCGTTCAGAAGCCTTATCACTCTACTAAAAGCAAGCACGTACCACGCATTGAAAGTACGGTGGTACAATAACAAGCAAAAAAATAAAATCACAAGCATATTGTTCCCAAATTGACGAAACATCTACAACCACACTATTTATTCTAAATAAAATTTACTCAAATAAACGCATTAAAATATTAATAATCCTAAATTCAAAATATATTGCATCTAACAATTAATAATTATATAATAATTAATAACAATTTGAACAAGATTTTCACAAGTTATAAAGTTGTTGCTATGAAGATTAATGCTTTAAATACATATTATTTTGATCATTATTTGAAGTGAAATAGATATAATAAATGTTATTTGAAGTAGATTGAAACAACTGATTCTACTGTAATTAATAAATGACAATTTTAAGTGTTTTATCGGAACATTTAAAAAGGCGTTTAATTAAATTCAATTGTATATGTAACATTATAAAGTTGTTCAAAAGTGATCTCATTGAGATCCACTTTGAGATTGTTAAATAAAATATATGTAATATTAAATTAAATGCATACAATAAATTAAAAAAATCTATTAAATTCATGTGGTAAATTATACAAGTAATTGTTTATAAATTAATATACTTAGTTTTCTATTTTAATTTAAAAAAAATGTTTCTAGTACCTTCTGGTTGGTGACCTTTATTATATAAGGTTTTCCATTAAGAGGTTTCATTTTGATATTTAAAAAAAACAGGTATTATTTAAGAGAAATCAATAAATGTTTATTTTATTGTAAAGAGGAAGGTATGCCATTAACATTTGAAAACGATATCAGTCAAATGGCCGCCGCGGTTACGGTTGCAGTACACATTCTTTTCATAAAATTTTGTATGTTCTCGATAACTTCACGAATTCTATCTTTAAGGTCTTGGATCGATTGTGTAGCATTGGCATAGACCTTATTTTTCACGTGGCCCCAAAGAAAAAAGTCTAAAGGTGTTAAATCACAAGATCTCGGTGGCCAATTGTGATCACCTATTCAAGAAATAACACGTTCAGGAAACTTTTCTTGCAAAATTGCAATTGTTTCGTTGCTTGTGTGGCACGTAGCGCCGTCTTACTAAAAATAAACGTCGTCTCATGAGCCTCATCACTGAAGATGATTTTTCGATAAAATTCCGGTTCATTTTGATGCATTTGAAGAACCCAATCAGTAAAGATACGACGTTTATGGTGATTGACCAGCTTCTTGTGTTAACTGAACTTTAAAAGCCTTAAGACTTAAGGCTTTATGCAAAATACGGTGTAATGTCGTTTGTGGAATGTCAAATTCCAAAGATCGACGAGGAATCAAGAAACCTGAGTTTTCTTCAACACTAGGTGCTACATCAGCAATATTCTTATGTGTTCTTGAGCGATGCACACGGTTTCGATTTTTCACATCACAAACTTGTCCCAACAACTTACATTTTTTCACCAGGTTTACTATTGCCGGCCGAGAAGGTGCTTTACGACGACCAAAAAGTGCTTTAGTTTTACGAACTGTGACTGAAAAAATTTCTCCATTTTTTGTAGTGAATTTTAATAACTTCAATGCGTTGTTGAAACGTGTATCGTTTCATTTTTAATAATGACGTAGTTTTTACTTGTCAAAAGTCAAAAGATAATAGCTTCAAAATTAACAGCTGCCCAAATAGCCTGCTATTCAAAATAAAATTTCTTATTGGAAAACCCTTTAGTTTTGTTCCAATAGAACCTTCTCCTTATTGTACGCCAAGTCATTTTGCAGTCAAAATTTCTTAGCCTTCCTTAGCCAAGTAAAGCCTTGTCATCATTTTAAACCATGAATTTTGTTTATATAATTCGTATTAATTTTTTTAATGTATATGTATTTTATTGACAATAAATGTATTATTATTATTATTATTATCTGCTTTGGAAAAACATCATCTGTATTTAACTCACCACAAACGTTAGAAATAAGTTCTCAAATTTCCAAAAGTACTTAACTCATCCATATTATTTATCCAACATAACACAATCAATCAATCTAAAAACTAAACTAAAAATGGCATTCAATATTGATACCCACCACCTTTATTATCAACGTAACACAAATAACAGTTAGCAACAAGAATTTTCCTATGTGCTTGGTATTTTATTAACTAACTTTAAAAATATAAAAATACTCTCAAGTTACAAAAAACGTGAAAAACTAAATTTCACAGTCCACTATCGCTAGACTTAATGCAACTTGATTTTTTTTTTCTCTTGAGATGGTATTTCTGTTGTTAAGTCACTAGTATTTCTATTTCTTTAATGTAATTCAGTAACTTTTGTTACAAGACTGTCTTGGACTTTTCTTTAGATAGCTTGTGTTTGCCTAAAAAATCAATACTTTGCGTATTTTAAACCTTGCACTTGCTCAGCAATTGCAGCAATTTCTTTGTCCTCCATTCGCAGCATAAAAAAATATAATATATGGATTCTCATTCTAAGAAGCGTGCTTGATTATACTACAGTGTCCAGTTATAAGTCATGTAAGCTTTTGATTGTTCTACTCATCTGCAATATCGTAATTAGGGTAATATGTGATGATACTGTTAGGAATGTTTCATAACTTGACCGTTTTTTTTTTCTACGGGTTATTTGTTTACCGCTTTTTGGAATCCTAAAAATAAGTTCAGGTCCAATAAACTTATGTTACTTTTTTGGCAAGCTAATATGCCCGAAGATTACTTTTATATTGTAATCCTTTGTCTACCTTTATCATTTTATTACTGGCAACCGTATTATCTGTACAGCCGCTTAACTGTCCGACATAATAGTTATTAATCTGTTAAATCTGATAAAGTTACTAGCACAAGATTCAGCTATCTCCATCATTATTGGTGTTCTGCTTTTTGCAAGTCTCCGTTCTTTTCTTCATTTCACTGTACCTTCCTCCTTTCCTTAGAACATCAATAATCTAGTATCTTCTCTTTCCTCTTTTTGGATTTACTTTTACCATTCCTTTAATCACGTCTTTCGGTAAACAATCTCTTCTCAATGCATGCTCTATCTTTTATTTTATAATTGTACACTTACTAACGCTCTTTCTTCTCCTGCTCTTCTCAACTCTTCCTTATATCGGACCTTGCCTGCCCAGTTAATGCCCTCCATCGTCATAATTAAATGCAGTGGTGGTAACAAAAACAATGTTTCTATGGCTGTTTTAGAAGTTTGCATTGCATCTGTGTACTTACCTAATTTTTTTGGCGTATCCTAGTTTGTTCACTTCATACAAACGCTTCGTATGTGATAATGAGTATGACTACCACCGTGTATGGCGGTTTGATCATATTGTGTTAGTCCCCATGTTCGTCCAACTATCAATTTTAATTTAATTTGTATAAGACTTACATTAGATAAATTTGTTAAATGTTTTGTAAAAGTTGAGTAAAATTATTTTTTGTCATATTTATATAGTTTTAAATAACAAATCCAAAACAAAATCTAAACGCAATACAAAATAATACCATTGTGATCAATTTATTAAACTTAAAATAACCTGAAAGCTATACAACAAAACGCAAATCATCAGTTCTGAGATGTTTGTTTACTTCATGTAAAGTGGCCAACACTTACAAATGGAGTAGTTTGCATAGATAAGATAAAAAATGAGATTAACAAACAGTATATAAACAAGTAACATTAAAGTGCAGCATTATAATTTTAACAATAACAATAACAAAATGTTGAAGTTAATATGGCTTTTCGTGGTAAGTTTTTGCAATTCAAATTTTTGAAATAATATTGTTAAAAATTGTTTATTATAGATGCTAGGTGGTGTTTTTGTGTGGTCTGCTGATTTGAATCATTCTAAAGGACCCAATACAATTAAATTAGTATCAGGTAAACCACAACAAACATTTTATAAATAATCATATTTATATCTATGCAAATTTTAGAGTCAGAAGATCTATCAACAAAAGCTGGCGATTATAAAGTACTTTGCTACTTCACAAATTGGGCTTGGTATAGGCAAGGAGAAGGAAAATATGTACCCGAAGATATTGATGACACTCTGTGTACTCATATATTGTATGGTTTTGCAACACTAAATGAAAACTCATTAACATTAGAACCATTCGACATTTGGACCGATGTAGACAGCAAATTTTACGAACGGGTAATTGCCTATCAGGCTAAAGGAATCAAAGTAATGATTGCATTAGGTGGATGGAATGATTCTGAAGGTGATAAATATTCACGCATGGTCAACGACGTAGAAGCCCGTGCTAGATTTGTTCAAGGAGCTGTTGAATTTGTTGAAAAATGGGGCTTTGATGGTTTAGATTTAGATTGGGAATACCCAAAATGCTGGCAGGTTGAATGTGACGACGGTCCAGATTCTGATAAACAAGCATTTGCTAGTTTAGTAAGTGAATTAAGAGCTGCTTTTAATCCTAAAGGCTGGTTACTATCAGCTGCTGTATCTGCAAGTAAAACCGTTGTTGATGCCGGATATGATGTTCCAAGTTTAAATCAAAACTTAGATTGGATTGCCGTTATGGCTTACGATTACCATGGTCAGTGGGACAAAAAAACCGGACACCATGCACCTTTATATTATTATCCAGGAGATGACAAAGATTTCTTCAACATTGTTAGTAGCCATACTATAAATTTGTACTAAAACTAATTTTTGATTTTATGCAGGATTACAGCATACATTATTGGATTTCACAAGGAGCTAGTCCTGATAAACTGATTATGGGTATGCCTTTGTATGGACAATCATTTACATTAGCTGATCCTAATGAACATGGATTGAATGCTCCAATAAATGGACCGGGACTAGCTGGAGAATTTATTGGAGTTGCAGGATTTCTGAGTTTCTATGAAGTAATTAAATTAATAAATAGTTAGTTTGCAACATATAACAATTTATATCATTTTAGATATGCCAGAAAGTTGGAAACTGGAATATAGTCAGAGATCCAGAAAATAGGATAGGACCATATGCTTACAGCGGTAACCAATGGGTTTCATATGATGACATTGCTCAAATTAAACAAAAAGTGAGTATAGCTTAGAATAAGTATATTTGAACAAGCTTGATTTAATATTTAATATTTTTAGTCTAACATAATTAAAGAATGGGGACTTGGAGGTGGAATGATATGGGCTTTAGATCTTGATGATTGGAAAAACAAATGCGGTTGCGGTAGAAATCCATTATTGCGAATGATGAACCACGAGTTACGTGGAGTTCAATTGGAAACCGATTTAGAAAACTGTACATAAATTGTAATTAATATTAAATTGTTGTGTTGTAAATATATATTATTTATTATTTATTTATGTATTTTTTCTTAATATTTCCTGCAATTTAAGATTAATCTTAAAGAATGATAAATTGGGGTCAATAAATAAAATGCAAGTACCACAAAATAAAACGTAATAAATAAATTTTCATTATTATGTAAGATTTATAGGACATTAACAAACAATAATATTAAAGTTTGAGTTTAATTACTTTAGAAGTAGATTACATTACTGAAAGAAGAAAATGAAAGATCAATTAGAAACTTACTCATTACACAAAACAAAACAAAACAAAACTTAGTTAAAATGAAAGTTTTGCATGTAATTTAATAAAATTAAGACACTATACCTTTAAATCGTCGCAATATACTCCCAAAACATTCACAATGACTACATAGATATTTGGTTTGTTTACATTTACAAATGGTGATTATTTGGTTTAACTGTTTGCATATCTTATTTGCACATTTGAATTAAAAAATATTAACAGTTTTAGTTAAAATAGTGTGTCGAAAACAAATAATTAAAACTAAGTGCACAAACATTAACCTAACACTTTAAAGTGAGACATAAGCGAAAAGGTCCATAAATATAAATCCGAGTTCGACCGCAAATAAATCCGCAAGCGGCAGTACTGCACGCACGGAGACTGACAGACAGGAGATGACCGCACAATACAACGTCCCTGACAAACAGATGTGGAAAATAAAAAACGCGTTCGAGCGGCGAAGAAAAAAATCGCTTAACAAAAATAAATATGCAGAGCTTACCGTTCAAATCAAATATAAATAAAATTTAACATTGAAAAATAAAAACATTATTTTAAGTAAAACAACAGAATCTATTACTGCAGCAAATAACACAGGAATAACTAATCAAAATGCAAGCTGTAGTAATGTTGCAACTAATTAGTTTGCTACTGAAATACCTGTCAGTGGCGTAGATTTTTTTGTTACTAATATAAAATTAATCACAAAAAATTAAAAGTAACGCCAATAACGCAACAAAATAGCGTTCTATCGGATACTGGGATGGACGCAGCAAGCAAGGACGCCACAATGCAGCCACCACAACCCACCGCAGCACCTACAAATATGGCAAGTAAACATGTACAGCCTATCATAATGCACAATAAGCACAACTAGTAAACAACATCAAAAAAATGACTAATAAATGATGTCGAATTTAACACTAAACATACAAAGAATATAACACAATTCAAATAACGAATGATGATGACTGGTTAAAGATGAAATTTAAATTTAAAAATACGGAACGTTCAATTTCATTCTTATATGTTGCTAAAGGTTTTGCTGAGAACACAAAGCCTGAAGAAATTTAGAAGTAACAACTAAAAACGTTACTGCACATGTTTTAAAGCCAAGTTGCAAGTATTTAATGCACAAACGAGTTACCTGTGAAAGGTACTGAAACACGAGGAAGCTTACTCAATGCAGAAGGAGCCAAGAATGGGGTTACTCTACGTCGAGTAAAACAACAGTAATGTTCAACTTAAATGCGCGAAAGAATTGGAATTGGACGCACGAGTGCACCAACACCTTTGAGTGCCAACTGCATTCAGGAGCACCTTGCAAATTACTCCTGTTTACCTGGACCGGATAAAAATCAAACGACAGCCCAATGCAGCAGCACCGAGAACACCCACTGACTAAAATGGTATCAACAGTTCCCACAACCAAAATGGAGCAACTAGCAGCAGCAGACACAACCACCACTTATTCACTATTGTATGATCTGTAACCACCACCACGTCTACTATTTGATTAGAACGCCTCAAAGCCTTCCCAAGCCTCGTTAGTAATCTCCAAGTAGCAACTAAAAAAGTATGTGCAAAAACAAAACAAAAACAAGGCAACGATAAATCAGTGCAAATACAAAAACATTGATGGAACAAAGAAGACAAACAAATTGTGATAGCACAGAATACTTAGAACTAAACAGGATTATTAAAAAAAACAACGAAAAGACATAAGGAAGTATACTACTGTACTCATACAAAACATCATAGAGGATAACACAAACATGAAGGTGCTAAGATCAAATATGTCCAGAGGTAAACTAAAATAACAGCGATGCAGAACCAACAAGGAACAATAGTGAGCAACAAGGAAGAAATCATCACAGCCATACAAGCCTTTTACAAATTGCTATATAAAACTATCACTCCAAACCCACAACAGCAGAGGCAAAATATTACAAATGTAGGTTCAGACGACATCCCTGAAATCAGTAAATAACTGCACTAATACACATGAAAAACCAAAAAAAGTCCAGGGAAAAACAAGATAACGAGCAAAATGCTTAAAATAGGAGAGCGAAGACATACAAGAAGCCGTAAAAATTTTCTTAAATAAATGCCTGGATGAAGGAAAAATCAAAAGTATGTGGCAAAATGCCAAAATAATATTGCTGTACAAGAAAGGCAACAATCCTATTATCACACCTATATAAGCTGTTTACTAAAGTATTTACAAACCGGTTAACAAAAAAATTGGACTCCTATCAGCCAGTCAAACAAGCGGGCTTCTGGAAATATTATAGTACAACCGATCACCTACAAACAATACGCAGTATCATTTAAAAAAGTACTGAATACAATATACCCTTACATCTGGCTTTTATACACTATCACAAAGCGTTTGACTCTGTGGAAACGTGGGAAATCCTGAAAAGGACTCGACAATGCGAGAATTGATTTACGATACACGAATATTATAGAAAATATCTACCACAACGCGACGCTCCAAGTTAAGATCGAAGAAGAAATGTTTACAGACATAATACCAGTCAAGAGAGGTGTTCGACAGTGAGACACAATATCCCCAAAATTATTTACATTGGCGCTTGAAGACGTTTTTAAAACTTTATTGTGGCAAAAAAATCAATACTGACAAAACTCGCCAGCTGCAGTTTGCAGACATTCTCTTTATAAGCAACAAGGCAGAGGAGATCAAAACAATGATAGAACAACTCTACCAAGCATCTAAAACCGTCGGCCTAAATATGAACTTGGCCAAAACCAAAATAATGAGCAACGACCAAATCCAAGTTACTATCAATAACAATACTCTCGAAAATACCTCAGAATATGTATATCTCGGACCAAGATCACACTTGTGAAACAAAATCAGACCGCAAAAATAACTAGAAAGGTAGGACTGAGCTGGGCTGCGTTTGGGAAGCTAGGATTCATTCTGAAAAAAAACAGATATCCCTCGAAACCTTAAGCGTAAAACATGTATTCTGCCAGTAACATATGGCCTCGAGACAATGGCACTAACTATAAAAAGAAACAGATATACGCAAAAGATTCAAGGTCACAGATGCTATAAAACGCACTGCTCAACTCAAATGGCGTTGGGCAGGACACGAAGCCCGATAAGATCCAGCCAGATGGACCAACAAATAATAAAAATAAACCCAGAGAAAGTAAGAGATCTACAGGAAGACCTCAAAAACGGTGGAGGGACGACATCGTCCAATCCGCGGGAAAAACCTGAATAAGAAATGCACAGAACAAACAGACATGAAAGAAAGTGGAAGAGGCCTACATCCAAGAGTGGATGGTACTAGGCTAAAGAAGAAGAAGAAGGTAAATTTAAGTTTTATGCCGGGAGCTTTGAGGAGACTCAATTCATTATTGGACCGATTCAATTCAGTCACAGACAAAACGACCGACAACACAATCATTTTATCAGTTTATAACTTTACCGCTTTATAAATTTACAGGCAAAGACATGTTTAAAAAGAAAATTTAGTTGCTCGTTTCTATTTTCATTTCCATTCCACAAAGCTATTACAAATAAAACAAAAAAAATTTGATTAATAATTTTTATATAAATCGATTATAAAGCAGATTACGGTCACCACGTGGTCTCACCCTGTGTAATTTTTTCATTTAGATATTTAAAAATTAAAGTTTTAGAAGTGCTGTGTTACTTCGAGCAAAAAAAATATTATGTTGTAGATAGTGTTAATCGACAAACATTGGATTAAAGACTTTTTGGGTCTACGTTCGGTATGATAAAAACGGTTACAAATTAATTTTATTGACGTAGCTGAGTAAAATTGAACGTACAAGTATTTACACTTACTGCTTAGTACGCGTCCTCGCTACTTGCGTGATTTATGTGTATGTGTGTAATGTGTAATTAAAAATCAAGAACAATCTTTTAACCTTCTTTGCTGTATGTATTGCTTTCTTCCTGTTTTCCTTGATCTTTACGCACCACTAGTACGGTCCTCTTTTTCCTTCAACTCTGTACTTGGAGATTAAATCTTCTGCTGCTTTACTCAACTTTTCCGAGTACATTTTGCATCTATCCTCTATGTTCTCGTTTTCTGGTACTTCCTCTGCTTTGATAGCTTTTCATTTATCTGTTCATCTTTCTTATGTTTTATCTTCTTTCTCTTTTGTCTTTCTTTTTCTGTTTGTACTGTATTGTATGTACTTACGTAGACTTAGCGATACTTCTTCTATCACTGTCCAGCCCCCTACTATTCCAGCGGTTTCCCACGTTGCTATAATAATGGCAATGTATGATTTGGATCCTCTTACAAACGTTGAACTATTTCTTTGGTTGCATATTGTAATTTACAGCTGCTATTATCTCCTCAACTCAGTTAGGGCTCCTGCCTAGGGTACAGGTGAAAACCGGGCAACGGTCCTAAGAGCAAAAGAGGATTAACTTACCATGGTCAAAGAAGCGGAAGATCTAAAGGGCAGACTGAGCACTTAAGTCTAGAACAGTCAGTCTACGGGAGTAAACCCCGAAAGAAAACCCAAGGTCCTCCAAGATGGGGGTTGAATCACAAAGCTAGCAACCTAGTATTCATAAAATCAATCATCTGCTGAAAACTCTACAACTGAGCCTCGGAACAAATATGACAAGAAAACCCAACAAAGACAACAGCAACGAAAACGGACTATGAATATTGGAACCTGGAAACCTGCAGGGAATTAAAAGGAAAACTGAAGACATAATAAATGAATACAAGAAAATGAAGATAGATACAGCGGTTCTCACAGAAACAAAAAGGAAGGGACAAGGAACTGAAAATATGGGTGAATATATTAACATTTATAGTGGAGTGCCTAAAGCCAAACACGCAAAGAGAGGAGTATTTATATTCCTAAAAAAAAGTCTTAAGAAGTGTATAACTAACTGGCAGTCGATTAATGAACGTATAATTAATGTTGCCATCAACTACTTATCCCACCGGCTGATTGTAATCGAAACATATGCCCCAAACAAGGATGCAAACAAAGATAAAAAAGACGAACATACTGAGGTTCTGAACGACACCATCAGCCAAAATGAAACTAACAAAGAAATCCTCATCATTGGAGATCTGAATGCTAGAACAGGGAAAGCAACGAATCATCAAATAGTTGGCCAATTTGGAGAGGATACGCTAAATGAAAATAGGCAACGACCAATTGATATATGAACTCAACACGACCTTAAGATAATAAATGGGTTCTTCAAACGTAAAGATATACATACGTATACGTGACACCATGAATCTAGACAGCTTAAATCCGTAATAGATTATCTGATTTTGAAGCAAAATTCGAACCTAAAAGTGCATGATGTTAGAGCATACTGGGGAGTAGAATGCGGAAATGATCATTATCTCAGAGCCATAATCATTCTACCATACCAAACAGTCAGCCAGCAAAATACCCATACAAATACAAGGATACAAAAAATTTAAACACTTGTATACGAGATTGATAGTTACTATCATACAAGTACTATTATTACAGGACATTAAAAATAAAACTTTACTACAAATATATGAACGTTTAACATCATCCACCCATTCTGCAGCCAAGGAATCCTGAAGCCAAAAGAAAACAATAAAAGGAAACACTGGTTTACAGAACAACTTCAAACAGCAAAAGATGAAAAACAGAAACTATATCACAAATGGCTACAGACACAATCAGATGATGACAAAATTGACTACAGAAGCTCGCTTGCAAAATTCAAAAAGACTATCACAACTGAAAAGAATAACAGCTGGCTTACAAAGTGTAAAGAACTAGACACATACCTAAGAGGCAGCAAGTCACAGAACGCAAAATATAAAATCAGACAAAAACGAGAGAACCCAACTAAATATAATAACACCAGATAGATGGATAAACCACTATGGAACACTGCTGATTGAAAGCCGACCCACTTACATAACGCACCAAGGTGTCTTTTCAAGTGTCTTTTCGAAGGAGAAAGTGTAGAAATTAGCACAAAGTCTGTTGAAAAAGCCTTTAAACAAATAAAAAATAGAAAATCACCTGGCCCAGGTGATATTCCTTCCAAAATGCTTAAGTATGGAACAAAACAACTATTTCAACAAATATCCAAAATGTTTCTAAATGCATCAATGGGAATAAAATACCAACTGAGTAGAAAACGGCGTCGATATCACCAATAAAAAATGAAGGCCGAAGCCACTATTATAGACGACATTCAATCAAAACAACTTGTCTGGTTTGGCTTTGTAAAAAAAATGCCAGACAAACGACTCCCAAAGCAAATCTATGAGTGGTTTCCCCCATAAAGAAGGAGAAGAGGACGCCCGGCAATGACATGGAATGTGGGCATTAGAAAAGCCATGTCAGAGAGGAACCTTAATGATGAGATTGGCAAAACCGCAAAGCTTGGAAGCAGAGTACCGGAAAGCGACACTATTTGCTATAAAACCAGAAAAAAAAAACACTATTTACAAAACCTTTTTTATCATAAAATAATATTAAATTAAATTAAATTATTCTCATATCAAACCTAAAACTTTTTGAAATCCACTATTCCACAATCCTTATTAATTTTTCTTTCTTCTTTTAATAACGTTTCTCATCCACACTATTCCTCTTCCATCATCTTTCAACACGTCCTTTCTTTTCATTTGTTTTTGTTTTATTTCAATACATTCTTTCAATATAATTTATGTTATATTGTTTCATTGTCTTCTCTACACATTTTTCACATTTTGCTTTCCGCATACGTCCAAAGTTTTCAAACTTTTTCTTCATTTCCACATTTGAATCTTGTATTTAGGCATTTTTTCTTTTTTTTTTTAAGCCCAATGACTTGTGTTAGGCAAACTATTTATCTGAGTTCTGTTTTTGTAATATTGACGCCCAGCTGTCTTTCCACTTCTTTATAGGAGTATTTCCATGTTAGTATTTCGATTCATAACTGAGTGAGCGGTGATGGTTTTAAGGCTTAATTTATATGCTCTTTAGTCGTCGTTTTGTCTCTGCGGTACTCATGCTTTGTAAATTTTTGATTTGGCTGCTGTTGTTATGTTTTTGTTCTTCCAAATAGTATTTTACCTTGCTCCTGATATTTTGATAACTTGGTTTGTAACGCTGCTGCTATTGAAATTCCAAAACTTGTTCGATAATGGTATTGTTCTCAGTTAACTTTCACCTGGTTGGGCATTTAGCAACTTTTTTCTAAAAATGTTGAATAGTAATGTAAGCCTGTGACGTCTGCGTAGTACGCTGGTTTGTGTGTGTGTTCCAGTTTGTAGCCATGTTGTATTATGTCGAGAGCTTCTATTAGTTTATCCAAAAGGTGTTTTTTTTTCCCTTTCATTGTTTGGTTGTGTTGTTTGTGTTTAGTTGTTTTATTGTCTCTACTATGTTGAGGTGTATGCTTTTACTAATGAGTGTTTTTAGTAAATCTGAAAGCTAGATTCTATCAAATGCCTTATCCAGGTCCACGAAACAAGGATAGATATGTTTATTAAATTCTAGCTGAGATTTGTCGTACTACGTAGGTTCTTCTCGTTTGGTAATCTTCTTAAATATAATGTCCGCTAGATGTTTTGTGAATGCTTTCATTAATGTATCCAGCAGATAGATGCATCTGTAGTTTATTTGGGTAGTTGTACCTCGATTCATTCACTTTTTCATCTTTTTTAAATTTATTTCTATAAAACGCTTTTATTATTTCTCATTTTTTTTACTTTATTACAATCATATTCCTTTCCAATATAATTTTTTTTTTCTTATTTTTCGTACATTTTATTCGTTTTTTTCTTTCAAACATTCTTGCAAAAATATTGCATTTATTTCTCTCTCTTAATCTTTCTTCATACCTAATCCCTTCCTGCTTTTACTTTTATTTTATTTTTTTTTTTATTTTTTCTAACACAAAGTTTGGTTTCCCTACTTAATCCTAGTAAGAAAACCAATTTGCTTTTGCTGTACAAATCTTTTACAACGTTTATAAGCTTCATTGTAATCCTGATATTAATTTAAACAATTACTAATAAATTTGCTAAACGTTGTTTGCTTTACGTTAATTGCAAAAATTTCTAAGTTTTAGTTATTATGTACAAAAATCAAAAAAATTATTATATTTTGAAATACACTAAATGTTTTTAAATAAAAAGACTAAAAAAACAAATTTAAATCCATCACTATATATTATAAATAGTAATCAATTTATTAGATTTGATGACCTAAAAACTATGCAACAAAACATCATATTTTAAGATGTTTGTTTACTAGAAATAAAGTGGGAAACACTTACAAAAAGAGATGTTTGTTTGGATAAGATAAAAAATAAGATTAACAAACAGTATATAAACGTGTAACATTAAAGTACAGCATTATAATTCTAACAATAAGTTAACAAAATGTTGAAGTTAATATGGCTTTTCGTGGTAAGGTTTTGTAATTCAATATTATAAAATAATATAGTTAAACATTGTTTATTATAGATGCTAGGTGGTGTCCTTGTGTGGTCTGCTGATTTGAATCATTCTAAAAAACCCAATACAATTAAATTAGCATCAGGTAAACCATAACAGACATTTTATTAATAATCATATTTAAACCTATGCAAACTTTAGAGTCAGAAAATCTATCGTCAAAAGATAGCGAGTATAAAGTACTTTGCTATTTTACAAACTGGGCTTGGTATAGACAAGGAGAAGGAAAATATGTACCTGAAGACGTTGATGACACTCTCTGTACTCATATATTGTATGGTTTTGCAACATTAAATAAAGACTCATTAATATTAGAACCATACGACATTTGGACCGATATAGACAACGATTTCTACAAAAGGGTACTTGCCTATCAAGCTAAAGGAATCAAAGTAATGATTGCATTAGGTGGATGGAATGATTCTTATGGTAATAAATATTCACAAATGGTCAATGACGTAGGAGCCCGTGCTAGATTTGTTCAAGCAGCTGTTGCGTTTATCGAATCATGGGGCTTTGACGGTTTAGATTTAGATTGGGAATATCCAAAATGCTGGCAGGTTGAATGTGACGACGGTCCAGATTCTGATAAACTAGCATTTGCTGATTTAGTAAGTGAATTGAGAGCTGCATTTAATCCTAAAGGCTTGTTACTATCAGCTGCTGTATCTGCAAGTAAAACCGTTGTTGATGCCGGATATGATGTTCCAAGCTTAAGTCAGAACCTTGATTGGATTGCCGTTATGACTTACGATTACCATGGTCAGTGGGACAAACAAACTGGACACATTGCACCTTTATATTACTATCCAGGAGATGACAAAGATTTCTTCAACATTGTTAGTATTTACATTATAAATTTGTGGTAAAACTAATTTTTAATTTATTTCAGGATTTCAGCATACATTATTGGATTGAACAAGGAGCTGATCCTAAGAAACTGATTATGGGTATGCCTTTGTATGGACAAACATTTACATTAGCTGACCCTAACGAACATGGATTAAATGCTCTAACATACGGACCGGGAAAAGCTGGAGAATTTACAGGTGCTGAAGGATTTATGGCTTTCTATGAGGTAATTAATTTAAAAATAGTTAGTTTGCAACATATAACAATTTATATGATTTTAGATTTGTGAAAATGTTAGGAGCTGGAATATAGTCAGAGATCCAGAAAATAGGATGGGACCATACGCTTACAGCGGTAATCAATGGGTTTCATATGATGACATTGCTCAAATTAAACAAAAAGTAAGAATACCTTAAAATAAGTTGAAAGCAAATTGATTTCACTTGATAATTTTTAATACTTTTAGTCTAAACTGATTAAAGAATGGGGACTTGGAGGTGGAATGATATGGGCTTTAGATCTTGATGATTGGAAAAACAAATGTGGTTGTGGTAGAAATCCATTATTGCGAACGATGAACCACGAGTTACGTGGAGTTCAATTGGAAACCGATTTAGAAAACTGCACATAAATTGTGATTAATATTAAGTTGTTTTTATAAATACATATAATTTATTATTTATTTACTGTTGTTTTTTTTCTCAATACTTGACGCAATTTTTGGCTTGAATTTGATTAATCTTTAAATAATTGAAAAATGTACTAAAATATACAAACTGAAATAATTAAAAATGTTTTGTAATTTGTTTATATTATTTCATTTCATTTTTATATGTTTAAAACTCATTGATATTCTATTTTTGTTAGTCTTGAGCAATCAGACCGCTGATGTTAATCGTCTGCTCGACGGAACAGACTGTGTATATAGTTATTTATTGTGATTAGTATATGTTTGCGTGTCGTAAAATCTAGCAGTGTTTAGAACCTTTTACATCATAGTCATTTTTTGCTATCGCTTTTAATAGTTTGTGAAAGTTTATTTTATCTTTACTTATTTATTTTTATTTTTTAATATGCCATTTTAAAGCATATTAATTTATAGTTTTTAGCTAACAGCGACACTTACTTAAACCCTAAAAAAGTGTAAATAGTAAAAAACAATTTATATTTATTTATTAACTTAAATAATTTAAATGTTAATCTTTGTGATGTTTATAAAAATTGTAATAAAATTAATTATTTTTTATTTATCGGTCCACTCTTAAATTTATAAGAATAATTTGTTAAATATACAATTTAAATCGTTTAATTTGTATTTAACCAACAATGTTAACACATCACTTCAGTTAGTATTATCGACTACATGTTTACCACAATCGACGCAAGTTTATATAAATACAAAACACTAAACGCTAGGAAATTATTTATCAACTGTACCAGAAGAAGCCAACTTCTTTAAAAAAAATAATGAGACTGTTGAAAGAAGGCAGTAAGTTCAATAAACACCACCATGTTCTTTAAAAAATCTAAATTTAGAAAAAAAAAACAGAGTGACACTGACTTAATCAACAATAAAAAAAGAAAAATATTGAACATAAGGAAACTTCCCAAAACAACATATTATTCATACATAATAAAATAAAAGAAACATGGAAACTAAGAAAACCACACATAATAATAATCGCATCAATAAGAAAATTATTTTAAATTGTGATAGTTCACTTATTGATAGCAATCAAACAAACATAATCTCTTATAAGTTTGTTTTTATAAATTTATGTTAAGTTCACTTTTTATTAATATTATTTAACTTACTTAACACTGTATTTTTTAGTGTATTGTACCTTTTATTGCTTTTATATTTTTTCATTACTTCTTAGATATTAACAGAATTAATATTAGTATAATTTTTTGTAAATTAAATATTTAAATTGTAATAGTGCTTCAATTAAATTAGAGAAAATGTTATTATATACAAAAAAACAAAGATTATCATATTATATTGTAAACACGCATCAATTCATTTTTTTTTGATGACCCAAAAAATATGCAACAAAAGATTTAATCCATTTTGAGAAGTTTGTTTACAAAATGTAAAGTGGCTTACACTTATTAATTTCTAGAGGATTTGTAAACATTAAATTAGATAATAATTAAGATTACAAGTAGTATATAAATAGGTAAAATTAAAGCAAAGCATTATTATTTTACAATAAGTAACATAATGTTGAAACTAATAGGACTTTTCTTGGTAAGTTTTCTCAATTATAAATAAAATATTATTGTTAAACTTTATATATTGTAGATGCTAAGTGGTGTTTTAGTGTGGTCTGCTGATTTGGATCATTCTAAAAAACTCAATACCATCGAATCAACAGGTAAACTACAATATAAATTTTAAATAATCAAATTTAAATCTACAAAAGTTTTATATTCAACAAGAGATGATTATAAAGTAATTTGTTATTTTACAAATTAGGCCTGGTATAGACAAGAAGATGGAAAATAGTTACCCGAAGACATTGATGATACCCTTTGTACTCATATATTGTATGGTTTTGCGACATTAGATTCTAACAATTTAACATTAAAACCATACGACACTTGGACCGATATTGAAAGCGAGTTCTACAAAAGAGTACTTGCTTATAAAGAAAAAAGAATCAAAGTATTGATTGCATTAGGAGGATGGAATGATTCTTTAGGAAATAAATATTCACGCCTTGTTAATGACGCAGCAGCCCGTGCTAGATTTGTTACAGAAGTTGTTGAGTTTATCGAAACATGAGGCTATGATGATTTAGATTTAGATTGGGAATATCCAAAATGCTGGCAGACCGAATGCGACAAAGGCCCAGATTCTGATAAACAAGGATTTGCAGATTTAGTAAGAGAATTGAAAGCAGCTTTCACTCCAAGAGGTTTGTTACTATCAACTGCTGTATCTCCAAATAATTTCCGTTAAGACTTACAATTACCATGGTCAATGGAACAAACAAACAGGACACCATGCTCCTTTATATTACTATCTTGGAGATGATAAAGATTATTTCAACATTGTTAGTAACTAATTTATAAATTTTTAATAAAACTAATATTTGATTTATTGCAGAACTATAGCATACATCACTGGATTGAACGGGGAGCCGATCCAAAGAAACTTATTGTTTTTATGCTTTTGTATGGACAAACATTTACTTTAGATGTTAATGAGCATGGATTAAATGCTAAAGCATATGGACCTGGAGAAGCTGGAGAATTTACAAAAGCTGGAGGATTCTTAGCTTTCTATGAAGTATTAAATTTAAAAATAATTAGTTTGCAAAATATAATAATTAATATAATTATAGATTTGTACACAAGTTAAGAGCTGGAATATAGTCAGAGAACCTGAAGGTAGAATGGGACCATACGCTTATAGCGGTAATCAATGGGTTTCATATGATGATATTAATGAAATTAAAGTAAAAGTAACTATAGCTTAATATGAATATCATTAAGATTACAAGTTGGATCACTAATAAATCAATATTTAATCTTTTTTAGTCTCAACTGGTTAAAGAATGGGGACTTGGAGGAGGAATGATTTGGGCTTTAGATCTTGACGATTTCCACAACAAATGCGGTTGCGGCACAAATCCATTATTGAGAATGATGAATCACCAGTTACGCGAAGTTCCATTGGAAAGCAATTTGGAAAACTGTACATAAATAAAATTGTGATCAAAATTAATTATATTTTTTTTAATTAATTATAATAAAGGTTTTTTTATACTATATTTTATACTATATTTTTTTTAATTTTTAACAAAACAACAGCTTTTTAGAAATTTAGTAATTAAACTACTGTGTTACCGAGAAGATGGCCACTTACAGATAATGATGTCCTATTAAACCGTTTTGATTTTGACTCTCTTCAAGATTGTCATAGAAGCGCTGATATATCTTTGACCACTGAACTTGTTTGTGGAGATGTGGATTGTCCGATCATATTAGACAGTATGAACTTACATGTACCAACACTAACAGCAAGAATTCAACCAAAATTTACTTGTTTTAAGTCGCACAGTAATTTAAGACTAAACGCACCAATGAGAAGAGTAGTGAATACTGTAAATTCCGTAGTGCCCAAATCAACCATTTTATTAATCATTTTGTATCATTTTTGTTTATTCTTAACTTATGTAATTCTATCATAATTATTTACTTTTTTACCTTGTCTATCTATTATTTTTGTATATTATCTCCATATTGGAACTATTAGTTCTATTAGGATAATAATTTAATAGATAAAATAAACAATTTATTAAATATGTCTCCAAGGATAAAAATCTTATTTAAACAGATTTAAATCAGGAGACCTTGGAAGTAATGGAGTTAGACCTTTTCAGCCAATCCACTTACCATACCCATAGAGAAGATGTAGTATTTCCTTACAACTTTTTTCCGTCAACAATTGAAACTTGCCGTGGCTTCCCAATAAACCTACAAGGAGTAGCTGTTAGTTTTGATTTAAAAAAGCCTCTTTGTATCAAAACTTCAAGCTGGCAAGCGACCGAAAGCAAGGTACTAGTTACGATCATTCTTGTAGTAGTAGCGTTGTACCATGTTTGCTGTTTCATGGCCTAGATTTCTTTTTAAATGGTAAAATGGACAAATGGTAAAATGGACAAATCTATCTCAATCGGCTGCGTCGTCTAATCAGTTGACTGACAGGATAAGTCTTTAGTAGGGGCACGGTGTGCAAAAAGCTGCATACTTAAAGGTTTGGTATGTAGTAAGTACTCGTTTGTGTACAACCCACTTTTGGGGACTATACTTATCTGGTAGCCCTAGCAATTAAATGTCAACGCTCTATGGCGAGCAAATCCAGAACAGTAAATCTGATTCCCGTAAATATAGAGAATAAAATCTCAATGAAAACTACTCTACCAAGCGCGTCTTTGGATACCTCGGTAAAAACTGTGACGGACGTTTCTTCAAACATGCCGCAAACAATTAATATAAAAACTACCTGCAATGAGTAGGATGCAAAACCCACAGAACCGCTTCAAAAAACAGCTCTGTAAGTGCTGAAGTTTAAGGACAAAATAAGGCGGGTTTGGCATATCCTCTTCCAGACAAGGCAGGCATCTCTGCTAATCTTACACAGAAGACGTCTAAACTAAGCCAAAAGTCTTCTTAAAAAAATAACATTTTTTCAGGAAAGGTCCTTAAGACTACCTGTGATAATGCCGCATTCTTAAGATGGCTATAAAATACCTTCACGGTATCAGAAACCAAAGTTAATCGTCGTGCAGACGGATTACCTCTTAGGCCGACAATAGCCACTCTGTGAGTCCCAAAACCTTTGGATGCTATTGAGCTAGTCTTGAACATACAATACCGTAAGTTCTGCATAAAGTGCTGGAGCATTTTACATACAACCAAAGACCTAAAAGATCGGTTCCTTGTTCTAAGTATAAGAATTAAAGACGTCAAAAAAATTAATGGGAAAAACCGACTAAGTTACATGTTTTTGGAACGGTGAAAGAAGGACAAAACCAGAAAGAAAAACCTCCACCTAAACAAAACCGGAAAAGAAAAGCACCTCTTCAAAACACCCCAAAAAAAGCAAAATGACAGGTCGCATCGATGTAACTCATTGCAACCAGCATCATTGTTAATTAGCGGCGGCAACACTATGCCGCAAACTAAAAGTAATGCTAGACGGATACAATAGCCATAATCTAGGAACCATAGATAATAAAATCCAGAGTTTATAGGTTTGTCAAGCTTAAAAAGAATGTCTTTGCAAACCCTACTAATAGCAAGCTAAGAACGTGGATTTACACACCTAAGTATACAACTGCATTTCTTATTCTCCAGCACCGCAATTTATAAAGGAGTTGGTGCAATGTAAATCTTGGATGTGACCCAAACTCCCACCACGTAGTAAGAAGAAGCAAAGACACCAACAACAGGGGTAAGTTTTTACACAATTTTATTATCAGTACTAACTAAGAAATACTAAACCGAGGCATTAAACCAAAGCTCGTTACATTTTGCAGCCAAACTATAACAGATAATAAACTGGCAATAATATAAAAGGTGAGCCATCCTTAAGTTAAAATTTTAATCATATAGGGTAAAGAACAAACGGCTTATTTTTAGATTATTTTTATTTTATTTGTATCTAATTAAGTATAAAATATGATTTCATTTAGATGGCCGCCGCCTGTGGATTGTCAGCATACACCTTTTGCTTCAATGCGCCCCACAAAAAAATCCAGCGGTGTCAAATTGCATCTGCAAGGTGGCCAGTTCACATCACTGAAACGGCTAACAACGCGGTTGTTGAATTTGGTACGCAGAAGATTGATCGTGGCATGTGCAGTATGGGATGTTGCCCCATCTTGTTGAAACTAGAGCTACTGAAAATCAAGATTCTCCAATTCGGGCCACAAAAAATCAGTGATCATGCTTCTGTTACGATCTTCGATAACAGTAACGTTGGCTCTCAAAATTTTTTATCAAAAGACCACCAACAACTACTCGGTTACTCAAAACGCTCGCCCATCAAAAACAACTCAGATACTTGTGGAAATCCATTTCCCAGGACCACTCCAACAAAAAATTGGTCTGTTGCTACAACCTAACCAACCAACCTAACCACACAAAGGGAAAACTGGAATGCTGCACACCACTTTGTAAAAAAAAATGCATACCCTGGAAATCAGAAACTTCTCACTAAATAAGGTACCAGGTCTGGATAAGATTTTCTCGGCTTTTCTACAATGGGGCAAGGGCATCATACTAACTCACTTGCTAAAAATCTATAGGGCATGCATTGCCTTCGCTTCTTCTATAGCATTGAAAGAAGACATTTACCACAACGTCAATACACCTTAACCAGCAAGTATGCACCCAGGAAAGAGGTAATCAAAAGATCACCATAAGATAAGATGTCCACCGTCGTTGTATTTATAGATATCAAAAGTGAATTTGACAAAATAAAAATAGCTTTTATAATGTATAGCGTTAACCCTACAATCAGTGGATAGATAAAATACATGTTAAACAAACGGGCCGTAATAGTCACAGTAGGTGACTCAATGTCAAGAGAGCTGTTGTTAAAAGCTGTGCTTGTAGTCTCCGGTGTGCTATTACCACTACAATAGAATACGAGGTTTGGCTATTAAATAACAAGACTGCAAACGCAAAAGGAGTTCTAGAGGGGTAGGGGGAAAAACAAATGCAGCGTTGGATAGCTGGAAGTGTCTACTATTTTAGTACAAAAACGCGTTTTTATCGCTGGAGTAGTATTTTTTCTATAGAGGTTAAAAACGAACGTTAAATTAAATATAACTCTGACAGATTGCTATAATTTGTTAAAGAGACATATGGTAAGAATTCTCTATCTCGTGCGCGTGTTTTCCAATAATATAAACGGATTTCTGAAGGCCGAAAAACACCAAAGATGACCAACGTCCAGGTCGACCTGTCTCTATTTCAACTCCGCAAACAATGACCAAAATCAATCGTGATGACTGAATAGATTCCACAGAGTCAAACTGTAAACCAAACTTACTATTGGAAAGTTTTGGCAACATTGCGTGAACAAGTTCGCACAAAACGGCCGGAGTTGTGGAAAAACGCTATGTATGTGAAGCGTTATTTAGCAGCTAGAGGCACTGCAGTGCTCAAACATGCGCCGTACTTGCCTGATTTAGCACGCTGTGACCCGGTTGAAGTCGATGGAAGAGGTGAAGCAAAAATCGGCCGAGCTCCTAAATGCTCTTACAAAAGAAGACTTCCAGCATTACTTTGACCAATGAAAAAAACAAATAGAACGGTGTGTTGTGGCGAGGGGAGTGAAGTACGTGGAAGGGGAGCATTTAATTATAGAATAATTTTTAAAATAAAACTTTTTTTCATAAGCAGTCTCGTTATTTAATAGCCCAACCTCGTATAATAGTAGACAGCCTAATTCAACAATTCTGTAACCAAAATTTCTACACAATTAGCTACGCTGATGACATAATAATTCTGATAAGTGCCAAATTTGAGGGCGTACTTTGCAACCTAATGCAGGAGGCCTTAAAAATAATAGAAAATTTGTGCAAATACCAGGTCTTACGATTAACTCTTAAAACAATCAAAATGGTACTCTTTACAAAAAAAAGATAATTGGCTAACTCAATCTATCAAAACTCCTAATCACCCCACTAACGCTATTAACCAAAGTAAAATACTTAAGTGTGATTTTTGACAACAAGCTCACATTAGAACCACACATAAACATGAGACGTAAAAGGGTTTATTATTTATGGTTGTTGGCAAAACATGGGGGTTGTCTCTGAAGATAATGGGTATACACAGCTGTTATAAGACCTATACCTAAGTTAAAAACGTCTGCAAACTAACTAAATGAATTGTAACAAATAGCATGTGTAAGTATAACAAACGGCATGCGAAACAACGTCAACTTTGGTCATGATATAAATTCTGTGTCTGCCACATCTAGATATCTGTGTCAAAAAAGTAGCAACATCAGCAACACTGCGCCTGAGTGCAACCTGACTCTGGTATACTGCTAGGAAGACCGGCAGGCATTGTTGCCTTCTGAAAAAAGCTGTAAAAAAAACACTTCTGTTAAGAGTGCAAACAAACATCATGTCACCCCATTTTATATTTAAAAGAATCTACAGTGTACACACACACATAAAAACAAAAGCAATGTGGAGACAAGGACAAACTTTTTCAGATCTTTGTGACATTTCAATATCCGTTTTCCTAGTGACACATACAACTATCCTTTAAACCGAGATAGCCGGGATACCCAGAAGATAATAAAAATAGTAACCTGACAAATATCTTGTAAAAACGTGCAAATCCTAAAAGACATCAGAGTAGCAACTCTAGCTATAAAGAAACCTATAATCACATCAAAGCTAATATTAGAATGTCATTGTACTCTCATAGTGGCAGCTTGTGCAAATAGCATTAAATTGTGCTAGGTAAAAAGATACTCCAAAAGAGTAAGCAACGTTAAAGCTGACGACTTGGCGCACAAAGAGTCAACCCTCAAGATGTAAGGGCTTGAACTCTGGACTTCAGTCTTCAACTTTTTAATACTTTAATGCAAAATTTGCTTTTATTTGTAACACATTTTTATGTTTAAATTATATGTAGGTAATGACAATTTTTTCTACCTGTTAGAACAATATTGTATATTAAATTTTAAACTATATATTTTAACATGATTTATACTATGTATGTACTTTACAAATCTCAATAAGATATTATTATTACTCTGTATATTTAAATTTAAGTAATTTAGTTGGTAAAATTTCTCGTTTGTCGAGTATAGTTTTTATGTTTTGGCCTTTTCGTTTTGTGGGACACAGGGCACATAAGTTAAATTTGTGATAGTTTATTATTATTATTCTTGATCTCGTTTGTTCTATGATACTAAACTCCAGCAAGGCATGCGTAGAGTGTTTTTTTTCTGTTCCCAAAATCTTTTCCTTTTCCATGCATTAATCGTCGTTGTTATTTCTAGTCCAGTTTCCGAGAAAGTTGTACTAGTCTTTTCAGAAGACTAATGGTTTTAGCGTTGCTTGCTAACGCTCTTCCATTACCCGGGTTTTAGACCGGCAGTCATTAATAATGGGCTACTTGATCCAAGTACCAGTCATTAATAATGGGCTACTTGATCCAAGTACCAGTCATTAATAATGGGCTACTTGATCTAAGTACCAGTTGCTGCAGACGAAGTTCAGTTGATATTTATTGTCGCGTTTTAATTGATTAACTTCTTGAAGATTCTTTCACTTCTGTTCTTGAAAGCCTAAATCCTCAGTGAATGCGTTTGGCATTATTACATTTGACATGTAATAATGCCAAACGCAACCCTTGTTTCTACAAAAATCAAGAGAAGGTCCAGCAATGTAAGTGGTCAATGAAAAGCAGGGAATAGTCAGAATCTGCATACCAAGCCTCTTCCACATGCATACAGATTACAGAATTATGAAAAAAATCAATTAGGCAGAAATTTTATGAGGATAGGTAAGCCAATATGTCTGCTATTCAGTTGATATTGATGTTGATGCATTTTAATCGATTGACCTCTTGTAGAAATTCTTTCCTTTCTAATCTAGTAACCCCAAAGACAAAATCTAGAGGTGTAAAATCCGGCAATATAAGTAGACATTGTGCGGCTACCTCTGTCAATACAACAATTACTAAATTAAATATTAACAAAATTTTGTACAACAAAATGTGAAAACACTTCATCATATTAAAATGTGTTTGTAGGCAAATATTTAAAACTTAGGTAAAATTTATGTCAAACCTTCTAAAAAATGTGCCCATTTAATAAGAACAGATCAAATAATTAAACATTAATGATGCTAAATCAATGTTGATAATTATTAACTAACGTGGCCTGAAAGTTTTTGTCCAACCATCAATATTTACAATAATTGTTAATTCTATTGCATGTAAACTTTGATTTATTTGTAAATAAAATGTATTTAAGTAAATCTCTACTTTTACTAATCCGATGACAAAACTATAACCTTAAGGACCATTACCTTCTTAGAGATTTTGTACTGGTTGGACATAAAAATAGTGCAAATCCTGTTGCTTTAGTATTTTACAAAATAGGAACCCAAAATTGTTTTGCAATGAGCCTCGCTCTTATCTGTAGTTTATTTTCTATCATATCAAGAATTTTTATAAATTCTACACCAAGTCCTTCTCTTTCAGAAACAATAACTGCACTTGTAAACAGTTATACCAGCGCATAAAAAACTCTTTTAAACACTTTCCTACCAGGAATGTTTCAATTTGACTGTTTATATCATCTTACTCTTTATGACTGAATCATAGCATAATTAAAAATGTTGAAAACCTGAGTATCTCTGTAAACAAATTACAGACATACCTTTTTGGGCGCACTGTATATGTACATGTTTTGTGAAAGAATGCGCAAACAACTGTTATATTTTAGTAGTAGACAGAACGAAGCGAGAACAACGGTCGACCTGCCTGATTTTATATTAACCTGCGATTTTAGTATAGTATTAGTTAATGTGGCGTCTATTTGTTTATACATACATGTAACTTTGAGTATCCGTTAATTATAAAATTAACACCAATTTACTTCAAACGCAAGCTATCTGCATATGATAACACAACATATTTTAATTAATTATGTACAGTAAAATGAATAAAAATCAACAGTAACATAAAAAGTTTTAAACATAAAGTGAATTAAACAACGTGCTCGAAAGAAAAGAAGACCGCAGTAGATACTTTCCTTTCACTGGTCTGGACGGTTCCGAACAATTCTGTGCTTGACGCCCTATGTACCTTCCACACAGAGCGCGACGCCCCAACTTGTTCAGAGTTTCCTTCCCTCATGCACCACCTACCGCGACGGTGCATCAGAACGGTTTTGTGCGTCAAGCCCCGGGAGCGTTTTGCTCTTGAAAGGAAAGCAGTAATTATATCACACCAGGCATCATCACCGACCGCCAAATTCTACATCGCCCGCATCCTCGCTGGAGATGTCCACCCCACCACGGTTTCCCCTACGCACCAGCTCCAATAGCAGAGGTCATCATTCAGGTGCAAATTATATCATAATATAATTCTAAGAGGTAAGATTTCCTTTCTATTCTTCTTTTATAATTTAATATTAAATAAAATGGCCGACATTGCTAGTCTAATAAAATTACGTTGCATCGAAAAGGCGAAATTTGTTCCAATTTTTTCAACGATCACAAAGTAAATAAAATAAAATTGATATCACAAAGTATTTACAACAATATTCAATCGTAAACGTGTTCAATTCGAAAACATATATGTATTATGCAACAATGGCAAATATAACTGAGTTTGTGAACATGCATTCAAGACCAACACAAATTAATTCTACATCTAAAAACAATCAATTTGAGATAAGTCTGGGAATCATAGAATTGCCTAAATTCAACACATATTTAACGTCATTAAATGCATTATCAATAAATACATCTACATGGGATTTATTAATTATTCATTTAATTGCAACAAAGTTAGTCATTACGTCGAAAATGGGAAGCCATCTTGACGATAAATCCAGACATTGCTTTTTCTACTTTAAAGGTTTTTACCACCCATTTACAACACTGGTGAGTTTTTTTTAAGGCAACGAGAGGAAATAAAGAATATGCCATAAAACCACATAAAGTTTATCCAAATAGTAGCGGAAAGCATATTTCCAAACAAATATACTTTACTAATTATCTAACATGTATAGTGAGAAAACAACATCACTGTATATACAAATGTAACCAGTTTTTGAATTCCACTGTAGAAAGGGGTATTGAAATTGAAATCATCACTGAAGCAGGATATTGTACTAATTGTTTACGAATAAAGAATCTACCAGATCAATGTTCAAGAATCAAGCTCAGCCTGCTACTACCATAACTTTGCATTATGTAAAGGATATTGGTAATAACATCTTACTACCCAGGCCATGGTTTTGGCAAAAGATTCCAGAAATATGCGACAATAATTGCGTGTTTTACTGAATTAGGAATCCCAATCCAACTTTATTACTAAAGATGATATAAACGTGTTTGGACTCAATTGGATTGTATTTCATTGGCAGGTATCAACAGAACTACTTCACACGCTTCGAAACTGTTGCATGTATAATCATCTATTAAATTGACACAAATAAATTACTACAAACCTCAAATTTATAATTCTACCAAACATTACAGCTTAACATCGTACTCAATTTCAAACATTAAATTTAAAATACCACACAATATTGTAATAGCAAATCCTAATTAAACTCAATCAAATATCAAAATGGCCGCTTTTCGCACAGTGGCGGTCCATATTAATTTTTTTTTGTATAAATATCTCGAGAAGGATCAATAAACATTCAAAATATTAAAAATAAATTTTGTAAACATAATTCCAGAAGCTGTCATCAAAATTAGCCACTTTTGCAAAGTGACATAAAAATAAAATTTGTCAAAATAATTTCAGCAGCTGTCAAAATTAATATCCATGTCCATGTGGGATCAGTAAACATTCAGACTATATTAAAATTCTGTGAATAAACATAATTCCGGTAACTGTCATATCAAATTGACAACTGTCAAATGTCAAATTGGCCGCTCTTGCACAGTGGCGGTCCATATTAAGGTTTTTTTTAAATAAAATTTTGTAAACATGATTTTTGACGCCCAACGTAGGAAACCTCTATATTCAAATTTGTACGATTGGAGAAATGTTGTAATAATTAAAGTAACATACGCGTGGCACCCAAACAGAATCGGGGTTAGAATTCGCGTCACGCTATCGCAATTAGTGTTAACTTTGTGCGTACCGTCGTCAGCCAACAGCCTTTTGCACGTAGACATACTGCCAAATGGAATCTAATCTTAAGAAATTATTTAATTAATTAGACATCGAGCGGCGTTCGTGCTCATTGACGAACAGTTTGTATTCCGCACGCACCGCCTAATGTCCACAATCCGCCCGATTCAGACAGAAAAAAAAAGCAAACTAATAATAATAATAATAATGATAGAGAATCTCATTCGTCGAGTTGCCCAATATATAACAATTAGCGCGACGCAATTACATCAACGTGGGCGCGATATCCATTAAATTGCTGCCATGCTAATTGTCTGAAATTGAATCGATGTTATGAGTAAAGTGAATGGTTTTTTTTACCTGGTGGTGAGCTGGAAACTGTTTGGTGCCGGGTTCCTCAACCTCTGAGGCGGATACCGTGGCACTTCTAACACCACCGGAGTTTTTACGCTTAAATCCACCGGCTCCATTTGTACTGGGGGACCCTCCGCCTGAAACAAATTAATAAATATTGAGTAAAAATACAAAGCGATATTATCATAAGCTCCCACACGAAGCTGCTTCTTTGTTTTGATGGGTAGTTAAAGTGGTGCGGAGACGTGCTTCTTGCCACCACAACTACAGGACCGCATTCAAATTTGCAATTAATCTAGACGACAGCGGCGGTTTTTTTAAATATTTTCCATAGATTTGAAAGTAGTAGCAAGGATGATGATGCCGTTCACTGTTATGCAATTGTTTCAAAAAATACGTAACTTGACGCCCAACATAGGGCTTACAATCTTATTAAGAATAAAATCAGTTGCCATTTTGTTTAATTTGAAAATTAACTAAAAAACTTGATGAATTTAAAAAGGTATAATTGACTCATTTAATTAAAAAAAATCAGTTATTTATTCTAACTAGTTATAAGGAAATTTTGCAACATTCTTTTAAGACTTGAAATCGGTTAATTTGTCGCTATTTTGTTTAATTCAAAAGTTAACTAATGAAACTTAGGCAACTTATTTAGGTATAATTAACTCATTTAACTACCAAAGTTTAGTTATTTATTCTAACTAATTTAGAAGTTATAAGAAAATGTTGCAAAAAAAAATTTAAGACTCAAAATCAGTTAATTTGTCGCCATTTTGTTCAATTTAAAAATTAACTAATGAAACTTGACTTATCTAACTACCAAATTTCAATTATTTATTCTAATTAATTTAGAAGTTATAAGGAAATTTTGCAACATTCTTTTAAGACTTGAAATCGGTTAATTTGTTGCATTTTGTTAAATTTAAAAATTAACTGATCTAACTTGAGCAACTTATATAGGTATAATTTACTCATTTAACTAGCAAATTTCAGTTATTTATTTTAACTAATTTAGAAGTTATAAGGAAATTTTGCATAATCTTCTTAAGACTTGAAATCAGTTTCAACACTATTCAATTCATATTCACCATGCCAGGAAACAAATCAAATCATTCTTAGCATAATATCACAGATTTAGAATCCTATTGGACTTATTAACAACAATTAAGGCAAAGGTAATTATGCAGACTATGGCAGCTTAGACTGGAATGAGTCGTTGCCCAACAGCGTGAACCAAATTTCATGACAGTTTGGAGCATGCAAACAGCATAAAAATTCTTAGACATTTAGTCAACAGCTAAAAAATTCAATTATACAAATTTTGTGGTGCATCGGAACAAGCTTACGGTGCTTGACTTTATTAGAGATCCAAACATTTTTATAAATTTCATCTAAATCAAGAGTAGTTTTGTTAAAACCATAACCTTGCCTCGATTAGAATTATGTCGAGTCCTTCTGCTAGCACAACTAATGAAAAAGATAATTAAATCATTGAATCAAAACATATTTATTACTGGTGCAATTCTACATTATGCTTATCATGGAACAACACACCCTCAACTCGGTTAAAAACATTTGTCTCAAATTGTGTATCAAAGATTCATGGCTTGTTTTCTCCAACAACACCTCTCAGTTGTCCTGCGATACTGACGTCCAGCACTCTCTCCATTTCTTTGGTAGTCTGCGAGTGGTCTTCTTGTTCCTGGTCTCCCGTCTCTCGCTAACTTGACGGATCTTTTTACGTCATTTATTATCCGATCCATAATGATGTTAAATATAAGAGGGCTTAGAGAATCTCTCTGTCTGATTCCTGTTGATATTGGTAAGTCTTTGGTGCTGTTGTTATTGACTAGTATTTGTGTTGTTGTGTTGTAGTGTAGTGTAGAGTTCTTTTTTTACGTCATTTAGTTTAACTCGGTCGTACGCTTTGGTTAGGTCAATGAAACACATGAGTGCTGGTTTATTATATTTTATTGATTTTTTCACTAACTGCTTTATTGCAAATATGGCATCAGTAGTTATTCTGCTTTTCTTAAAGCCTTGTCGTTTTTTACTTATTGCCACATATTCTAACAGGATGAATACAATAATCTGGATTAATAGTTTCATGATACTGCTTAGTAGTGTTATTCCTCTGTAGTTTTCGAGTCGTTTCTTGTCCCCCTTTTTGAAGAAAAAAAGCATAACTATCCTATCGTTGTGTTCTTTTTCCATAGTAGAGGCTTGCTAGCTGTGTGCTTAGTTCTTGACCATCATACTTGAGCAGTTTATACGGAATCTCAAACAAACCTGGCGCTTTTCTGTTTTTAAGCTTTTTGATTATCTCTTCCACAAGTGCTGTGTTTATTTCATTGCCTAATATTTCTGGGAGTAGAGAGTAATTTATTTGTTTTAGTACAAATTCTTAAAGTATGCCACCATATAGGTCTCTTTCCATTTCTGCGGTGAAGTTGGTCCAATACTCAGTATTTAGTTCTCCAATTCTCGCACACACTCTGTTTCTGACTGTTTTATATTGAGCATATTCTTGCACTGGTCTGTTGTTTAGGTACTGTATTTTTATACTTTTTAAGTTCCGTCGAGAACCAAAGTGTTTTCGTAATTTTGGCGTTCTTGTCTAAATTCCTTTTTCCTAGGGCGTCCTCGGCCGCTTCTTTTATGTTGTATTTTACTTTGTTTCAACATGTTTTAATGCTACTTCCTGGTATAATGTTGTTTTTGTTTATCTTTTGCTACGTGCGCCTGGAGTTTAGTTCTTTGATAGAGTTCAATGTTAACTTTATCTACGTAAATCTCTTGTAGTTTTTTTTTTTTGCTGGACAATAAGTCGTATTTTATCCAGAACAAGGTTTAACTGCTTATGATTTAACTTTTTCCAAGTTCTGGTAGAATGGTCCAGATTGGCTACTAACACCGGATCAAATTGGCCAATTGCAAGATATGATCAAAAACACTCGATTTGCTGCTTTTGTTCCAATTCAAACTTACCAACGATTGAAAACACTATGGCTGACTTTCCAGAATCTAAAGTGTCCCTGCTTGGCCATCCTTGATTTGCGGAGTAGATTGTGCTAAACCGTTTATTACCCGAGAAGGTAACGGAAAAGTACAAAAACAAATTCTCAATTCATATCTTTGCATTTTTGTGTGTTTTGCAACGAAAGCTACAAATATTGAACTGTCCACTGATTTAAACACACAGACTCTCCTAAATGCACTTAAGAGATTTGAGTGTAAAAGAGGCAAATGTGCGAAATATTTACTTAGTTATACAGAATTTTATACAATAGCAGTTTAGATCGAAGCATGTCTGAACTCAAGATCATTGACCTAGTTAAGTACTGATTTTTCTGATTTCATTCTTTCGGCCTTGGTAATTTTCAGATTGGTACAAATTCCGACTTACGCAACATTTATCAAAACAGATTAGCAAATTATCAACGTTGCCAATAACTAGTTCAACATTTCTGAAAACGAAGAAACCAGAAATATCTCCGCTAACTCTAATATTGCTATAAATAGAAAAGAGACGCAAGAACTTGTCCAATGTAATTTTGAACGTATAGAGTAGTAGACAGAACGAAGCGAGAACAACGGTCGACCGACCTGATTTTATATTAATTATTTATATTATGTTTAATTGTTTATACATATATGTATCTTTGAGTGTCCGTTGATTATATAATATCACTTAAAATGTGTTTCATTAAACAAATTGAAATTCATCAAAAATTTAACGTATACATACGCAACACCCTCTTTAAAATATTTTCCTTTCCTCATAAAATATCCTGTGTATTATATAGTTATAAAATGCACAAAACCAATAAAAATCCGTAACTAAACGTGTGGCCCAAACCCGGCAACAGAATTTACAAGATAAAACATGTACAATGGTCAATGGTCAACGGTCAACCATTAAATCACATATTTTTAAACGCAATATTTTCCAAGAAAGTACAGACAAATTCTTACCTCTACGTATTATTTTATATCTTCCAGACTCAAAAACATAGCTTTGTGTCTGTTTCTTATAAGAAAGCGTCTTGAATTGAATTCTCCTACGACAACTAGTCAATTAGCTATTACCACATTCTGTACTGAATTGTTATAGATGCACCCGCGCAAATAAAGATTAACATTTTTGATTGTAATTCAATTACATTGATTATCTTTGTATGCGTCTTTTGTTTTTTACTTCCACCGTTATATTTTATAATTTACCAAATACAAAACTAAAATGTTTATAAAAATTATTTGCCTGTTGCTAGCTCACGCATTTTTGAAACAGAAACCTGTTAATAACAATTTGGATTTATGTATGTTATTTAATATATTTGATTAATTGAGATTAGTTATGAAATGTACTCATCTTCGTATCAATATTTGAATCAAAGTGCAATTGGTGCTTCAATTAAAGCAAAGAGAAAAGGTTAAACATACAAAATAAAGATTATATTAAATAATACTATAAATAAAGATCAATTTATTACTTTTTATGACCAAAAACGTATACAAGCTTTAATCCATGCTGAGAAGTTTGTTTACTAGATGTAAAGTGGGTAACACTTATTATTTTCTTGAGTAGTTTGTTGATGTAAACAATGGATTAGATAATAATTGAGATACTAAACAGTATATAAACAGGAAAAAAATATCTAAAGCAACATTATTAATTGTTACAAAAATGTTGAAATTAATATGGCTTTTCATGGTAAGTTTTCTCAATTATAAATAAAATATTTTTGTTAAACTTTATTAATTGTAGATGCTAGGTGGAGTTTTGGTTTGGTCTGCTGATTTGGATCATTCTAAAATCCTCAATACAATTGAATCATCAGGTAAACCACAACACAAATTTTAAATAATCAAATTTAAATCTACGCAAATTTTAGATTCAACAAAAGATGACTATAAAGTAATTTGTTACTTTACAAATTGGGCCTGGTATAGACAAGGAGATGGAAAATATCTACCCGAAGACATCGATGATACCCTTTGTACTCATATATTGTATGGTTTTGCAACATTAGATTATACCAATTTAACATTAAAACCATACGACACTTGGACCGATATTGAAAGTGAATTCTACAAAAGAGTACTTGCCTATAAAGAAAAAGGAGTCAAAGTATTGATTGCATTAGGAGGATGGAATGATTCTCAAGGAGATAAATATTCACGCATGGTAAACGACCCAGCAGCTCGTGCTAGATTTGTTACAGAAGTTGTTGAGTTTATTGAAACATGGGGCTATGATGGTTTAGATTTAGATTGGGAATATCCAAAATGCTGGCAGACTGAATGCGACAAAGGTCCAGATTCTGACAAACAAGGTTTTGCAGATTTAGTAAGAGAATTGAGAGCAGCTTTCACTCCAAGAGGTTTGTTACTATCAACTGCTGTATCTCCAAATAAACTCATTGTTGATGCCGGGTACGATGTTCCAAGTCTAAGCCGTGATTTTGATTGGATTTCCGTTATGACTTACGATTACCATGGTCAATGGGACAAACAAACAGGCCACCTTGCTCCTTTATATTACTATCCTGGAGATGATAAAGATTATTTCAACATTGTTAGTAACTAATTTATAAATTTTTAATAAAACTAATATTTGATTTATTGCAGGACTATAGCATACATTACTGGATAGAACAGGGAGCCGATCCAAAAAAACTTATTATGGGCATGCCTTTGTACGGACAAACATTTACTTTAGCTGATGTTAACGAGCATGGATTAAATGCTAAAGCATATGGACCTGGAGAAGCGGGAGAATTTACAAAAGCTGGAGGATTCTTAGCTTTCTATGAAGTACTTAATTAAAAAATTATTAGTTTTAAAAATATAATAATTAATGTAATTATAGATTTGTACACTGGTTAAAAGTTGGAATATAGTCAGAGATCCTGAAGGTAGAATGGGACCATATGCCTACAGCGGTAATCAATGGGTTTCGTATGATGACATTAATGAAATTAAAGTAAAAGTAAGTATAGTTCATTAGTTCCTTAGCAAGAAGTTGGGTCAATAAAAAATCAATTTAATCTTTTTTTTAGTCTCAACTAGTTAAAGAATGGGGACTCGGAGGAGGAATGATTTGGGCTTTAGATCTTGACGATTTCCACAACAAATGCGGTTGCGGTACAAACCCATTATTAAGAATGATGAATCACCAGTTACGCGGAGTTCCATTGGAAAGCAATTTAGAGAACTGCACATAAGTTGTGATCAATACTAATTTTTATTTTTTTATTAATCTATTATAATACATTAAGTTTTTATTAATAAATTATATAATAGATTATATATGTATATTATATTATTATATATAATATTTTTTAGAATCAACTTTTCAAAAGTAGTATAAAAAGTAAGTAATATACACTTATAGACATTCTTTTTGCCAACGCAATAAAGCTAACATAATTGGAGCGTGTGACGTCAGTTGTGGGCCAAAACGTGCATAAGCAAGAGATTTAGTGTTGTTGTATATAAGCGTTTTGCCGTAAAAAAACCTACATACCAGCGAGCTAGAAGCGGTATATTTCCATCAAACGTGCCGATCGTAAACGGTTACACCTGTCATAGTTTTAATTAATTTAATTAATAGCAGTTTTAATTAATTATTTCCATATTCATTTTTGACAATTTATTTCATTATAGGTTATCACATTTAAAATTAACATACCGGATAAACTAGATGTAATGCCTCCAACAACGATTAGACATTCACCTCTTTGTTGGTATATTCAGAGTAAAAAGTAACTAACAGATGAGTCGCCACAAAGCAATAGTTTAAAAACATTTGATACCACAATATCAATGGTATTTCACGGCAAAACGCTTCTTCTTTTTCTTGGTCATTTTTAGGTGATCTGTTAGCATGTTTTACTTCAACTCGGTGTTATACTTCTCCTGATGTTGTTGTCCAGCATTTCTTCCATCTCTTTGAAGGCCAGCATCTTTATCTTCTTTTACTGTTCTGTTGTTTGTCCATACGCTTGATGGACTTGATCCAATCTTGTACATTGCATCTCGTATTTTGCTGTTTCTTATTCGGTAGTGTAATGTTTTTACATTTGTTTGCACAATTCTTAAGATTTTCATTTCGCCCACGCTTATTATTTGCTTTGTCTTTTTTGTGTCTGCTATGTTTTGCATATCCTTGTTTTTGACTGTGTTGTTAAGTGTTTGTTTTTCCATACTAAGTCTTTGAAGCATCCTGATATTATTGACGCTTTATTAGTCTCATTTATGTTACCAACGTTTCTTATTTCTATGCGTAAGTAGTTGAATTTTCCAACTTGACATAATAGTGTTATACAAACTAAACAAAACAAATGCAGCAAATGAATAAAATACAATAGAAGCGATGTAGCTATGTCTTTTTTAAACACATGTGGGAGTATGCGATATAATCAGGAGAGATGGATATGTATGTATATGTCAAGACCAGCGGATTTAATTTACTTGGAAGTTACAACTTACTAAATATACCGCTATAAATCTACAAGAAAGAAATGGAAAAAATAATGACAGAAATCAAAAGTACATAACAGAAAACAATTCTCACAGGAGATATAAATGCCAAATCGATAGCTTGAGGGGCTTCTCGTACAAATCCAAAAGGAGAATAATAGAAACGGAAAAAAAGACAACGAACATGTAGTGGTGACTACATTAAGGAGGTGCAATTGTGCTGCGAAAAAGTGAGAATGTCACATTTGATAATATAACAAGCCTACGGTGATAGCGTTGTCAAAAACACAAACACATTAAGAATCAGCCAACCCTACTAGTGGAACCCCAACAATAAAAAGAATGCAATAGGACAAAAAAAAAATTCTAAACTACTAGAAAAACAAAATTTAGAAATTGAAAAAATTGACAAATTGGATATCCAACTCAAAGAACATTAAGAAAAAGTATTCGAATTTTCAAAAGAACGCAATGGAAATAACTCGGCAATAACCTAAAAATCGACATTGTGGGAAGTGGATTTAAGATTATCGTAAACAACTTGAAATACGAAATACCGTCCATACTGGATACAGAAACACAGATGAAAGTGGTAAAAGAACTGTTTCCAAGAGACAATAAATGGATAGAAAAAAAAATTCAACAAACCAAGAAGGCACACCACAAAGGAATTGCTAAAGCCAACAGAAAATATAAAGAACAAAACGACGCCCGGCTTGGATGGAATACCTTCAGAGGTAGGTTATTAAGGCAGTAGCAAAACAGTAGCATACATAACTTTTAGAAGAACGGAATACTTATGGGTAGGAAATTCCTAACAGAATAGAAAATTGAAAACTAATCCATATGCCAAAAAATGCAATGCTTAGAAACTACAGAAATTGAGACCAAAGAAGGACTACACAAGAATCAATATGGGTTGACTATCCAAGCAATCAATATACTGTATGAAGTTGCAAACAGAAGAAATTACGACCTTGTTGCTGATGGTCGTAAAAAACTCAATTAACATAGCAAGCCACAGCCTAATTATAAACAAAATGCAACGCAGGAAAATATCATCATACCTAATAAAAGAGTACCCGAGTACTTAAAAAATAGAAAGATAAAATTTTATCAAAGTGAAAAATTTAACCTGCTAGGATACCACAAGGATTGGTGCTTGGTACTAAATTATTGAATCTAATGTACGATGCAGCCCTAAAAGTACCACTGATGGAAAAAGCTACGACAATTGCCTTTGCAGATGACTGGTGAAAGTAAATAACAAAAAAAACTTAATGACATGTACAAATAAACGTTTATATGAAATAAACATTTGGATTAATATCTTGCCCAGGCTACACAAAAAACAAAAGCACTGATAATAAAAGATTTAAAAAAAAGAAATTTTGTTTTTAAACTTGGATACACAAAAAAGACAAAATGTAGGAACTTCGGTACAACGGAAAATGTTGCAAATAGCCTGCGCGCTTAAAATAACATCTGCAGGCAAAAAGATACTGAAGATAAAGCAAGAAAAGTTTGATAAACAAAAGGCAAGAGAGTTGGGACGCAAATGACGCCTTTAGGATTTTATCTATTTCCGGACAAAACCGGAAAAATAAAACACCCAGCGTAAAACAAAAACTGACCGAACTGAAGCTGCAATGACGACTTATGCCTAATGACTGGCAAAAGGCTAAAAATCAGTGGACAAGAGATTGAAATAACTATAATGGACGTAAAAAAAAAATAGCATACCCCAAAAAAGATTTGGTAACTCGCAATCCTTCACTACCCAAAAAATAATCTGCTCCTTAGATTCTGGTGGAGCAACCCAACCCAGGTCAAACAATAGGCTTTTGGGAGCTGCCATTATGCCCCAAAAACAAAGCAGTGCACAGAGGGTTCAGCCAACTGAGGTACCCAGTAATGCAATATCACAACAGTTATACTCCGCACTACCAGCACCATACACAATATCAAAACCTGTCTAGTAGCAGCACTCCGAAATCGCAAAACCAACTCTTAAAAAGCATTGCACTAGCAATAATCTCAAAATGGTTTCCTGATTAATACTTCAAAGCGGAAACCGTAAAGACAAATATCTTGACTGATCTACAACCTAAAAAAAGAACACGCATAATCCCGTTTTCAGAAATACTCCTTTAAAGGGGCACCAAAAAAAAGCAAAAAACTTCAAGTCAGACTTTCTTAAAAAAATTGGCAGTGCAAACACCTTAAACACCGAGACCTGGCAAGTAGTCAACTGTACACCAGAACCCAAAGAGATACAACACATCTTGCTTATGGATAAGAGCGCTTGGGAAAAGGTGCCTAACTAAGATTTTTTTCTAAAATAACCTTTCGGGCTTTGGCCTTCTCCAAAAAAGATAGTAACAAACCAGAAACAAACGTTGAGAAAGTCGTAAATCAAAATCCATTGCCGGTCGCCAAAAAACAATAACGGTAAGTTCCATGTTAAACATCATACAAATCAATTTACATTACTGCAGGGCAGCTTCTGCAGCCCTCAGTGCGTATATTATCAAACACAATACTGACATCGTTCTTATTCAAGAACCTTGGATCTATAAGAAAAAGAAAGAAAAAAATTCAAAAGTTAAGTACACCGGGCAGATGGCTGCTAGTAGCACAACCCATACGCAAGCCCCGTACATGTATCACAGCAAAGCATGTACTTAATCTAATGCCATTATGAGACCTCCATCACCTGGAGAGCTACTGCAGCTAATTTTTGAATGCCACTCCAACACCTACCACGTAGACTGGAAGAGCAATGACAAAAACCTAAAAGATGACAAACTCTTACAATTTGTAGTAGAATATAAGCTTAATATTATGAACAAAAGTAAAACGCCACCTTTTTGAAAATACGATGATTGAGCCACATATAGAACCAATCTTAAAGAATATAATAATGCCAAAAAAATGCAGAAGAAAACCGATTATTGTGAGAACGTTCAAACGGTCCCACATGCTCCAGCCTCCAAAAAGCTTTAAGCAAAGACCGTACTGGGAACATTGAATCCAAGAAACAGACTATAATAGCAAGACTTAACGTAGCGCCTCTTTAATATTCTATTACTAAACGCTTGAAATGGGGTTCACGTCGCAGAGGAAACACCTCTACTACACATCGGTCACATCAAGCGTCAATGACGGGAGATGGATGTGTAGGATTGGACCTCGCGGGGTGCCCAACTCTAATCCATGGCTCCTCGTGCCTCACCCTGGAAACTGCATGGACCTGCAGACCAAATAGATATGGGTAACCAGATATGGAGAAAGAACGTGGCGTCTGAAACAGATTTGGGCAAAACAAACTCGCCAACCCGCCTTGCTAGCGTGGCGTTTTAATGCTAACCCCCCCTCATATGAAAACAAAATATCAAATATATTAAATATATCCCAAGTGGGTACGACGATAAGTCCAGACTCCCACACCTATACACAGGTCAGCCTCGCGGATTCTGGGGGAGGCAGATATTCGATAACAACGACCATGAAACCCAAAAGACGACATAACAATAAACTACACATAGCTACTTATAACAATCGATTCATAAGAAAGGAAGAGCGGCTGGAGAAACTGGAAGATGCCCTGCAGCACATAAAATGGAACATTTTAGGACTATGCGAGACAAGACTTCCTGGCAAAAAATGCACGACACTAAAATCTGGGCATGTCCTATATCAACAAAATTCAGACACCAACTCACACATAGGTGGAGTGGGATTTCTTATTAATAAAAATACCATCCATAAACTAACAAAAATCAAAGCTATCTCAGACAGAGTTATATACATAATATTAAAACTTTCAAAACGATACCATCTCCAAATCATTCAAGTATATGCACCTACAAATACATCAGACTATGAAGCAATAACACAATTGTACGAGGACATAACAACGGCCAGAAGATCAGAGAAAACGCAATACTCCATATTGATGGGCGATATTTACGCAAAATTGGCAAAAAAGACGATGAAACAATAACCGGAATGGGAAAATTAGGCATAGGCTTAAGAAACACAAGGGGCGAGACCATGCAAAATTATTTACAAAACGAACACCTATACTGTATGAACACCTTCAAAAAACCACTACAACGAAAGTGGGCGAGTCCGGATGGTAAAACAAAAAATAAGATAGACTTTATTATCTCAAACAACAAAGAAATAATAAAAAACGTTGTTGTGCTAAATAGAATCCATACGGGCAGCGATAATAGGCTCGTCAGGGCCACCCTGGATATAAACACCAATAGCGCCAAAAACAAGCTTAACCAAAAGAAGAGTTACAGTACATCGGAAGATTTGAAACAAAACAAATCCAAATATCAAGAAGAATTGGCTAGCAAACTAAATAATATTGAACAACTAGAGGGTATGGAAGTAAACCAGATAGCGGAAAAAATAACACAAGACATCAGGGTATGTACCAAAAAGATTTGTACGAAGGCTAAATCGCACAAAGACAAGCGACTAACCGCGGACACTCTCAAACTAATAGAACAATGTATAAACTACGAACAGAAATTCACCAAGCTATTTAAAGCTAAACAAACAAATATCGAAACAAGTACGAAAAGACATACGATCGTATAATACACAAAGAATAACAGACACAATTGAAGAAAACAACAATATGCAAGTATTGCGATTCAAGTTACGGAATGGAAAGGTGAGGATCATTAAAATTAAAAACGAACAAGGGTTTACAGAAACGAGCAAGTCGGAAATAGTCCAAATATTAGAATTTTTTTATAAAAACCTATATAAATCAATCATCCCAGCCCCTAACGACAATGAGCCAATGGTGATTAATGCTGGTTCAGAGGAAATGCCGGATATTGATACATTTGAAATTAAAAACGCTCTAAATCAAATGAAGAACAAGCGGGCACCAGGAGAAGATCAAGTCACCATCGAAATGATGAAACTAGGTGGAGAAACCCTTTTAGAAGCTGCTAGGGTACTACTAAACAAGTGTTTACAGGAAGGCAAAATACCAATTACATGGCAAAATTCAGAGGTCATCTTAATCTTTAAGAAAAGAGATAACACCAACATTAAAAACTACAGACCGATAAGCCTGCTGTCACAGTTATATAAACTACTTTCAAAAATTATTACCAATCGACTAACGAAGAAATTGGATTTCTACCAGCCAGTGAACAGGCAGGATTCCGAAAAAATTATAGTACAAACCACATACAAACACTACGTAATATTATAGAAAAAAGTGCCAAATACAATATCACCTTATATCTGGCTTTTATAGACTATAAAAAAGCTTTTGATACCCTAGAGAAGTAGGCCATCATGAGAGCTCTAAACGCAGCTAGAATTGATTCCAGATATTCCACCTTACTGAAGAACATCTACAATACCGCTACATTACAAGTAAAAATTGAAAAGGATATGATCACCAAAATCATACCAGTTCTAAGAGGAGTACGGCAGAGTGACCCCATATCACCAAAGTTATTCACCCTCGCAATGGAAGACATTTTCAAGAAAATTAATTGGGAAACAAAAGGAATAAAATTGATGGAATATACTTGAACCACCTAAGATTTGCAGACGACGTTGTTCTAATTAGTGATAATGAAGACGACCTAAAATCCATGCTAAAAGATGTAAGAAAATGTTGGTCTTATGATTAATATCTCAAAAACCAAGGTAATGTGCCCTGACAACCGACCAATCACAATTCACAATGAAGAAGTAAAATCAGTACAACAATATATATACCTGGGCCAGCTCATTACACTGGGCAAAAACAATCAAACGGCAGAAATCACAAGGCGTATTAGACAAAGCTGGGCTGCATTCGAAAAGTTGGGGCATATTCTGAAGAACCCGGAAATACATCGATCATTAAAACGTAAAGTGTACAAGTCATGTGTGTTGCCAGTCACAACGTACGGCATGGAATCAATAGCACTAACCATAGCAAGCTACAAAAAACTTAGGGTTACACAACAAGCAATGGAACGTACTATGCTTGGTCTAAGCCTAAGGGACAGAATAAAGAACGAAGAAATACGAAAGCAAAGTAAAATCACCGATGTCATCCATCGCATCGCTAACTTAAAGTGGAACTGGATAGGACATGTCGCTAAACAAGACTCATCACGATGGACAATCAGAACAGTTAATTGGTGCCCAAGAACAACTAAAAGAGGCATAGGACCACAAAAAAGATGGTTGGACGATATTAAGAAGATTGCGAACAGAACAGAACAAATCAACATAGAAACAGGTGAGGGAGGCCTATGTCCAGCAGTGGAATACTACAGGCTGAAAGAAGAAAAAGAAACGCTTGAATCAAAACGATCAAATTTTTTTAGGTTATTATCATTTGTTAACAATTGATTTATCATATGCGCAGCATGTATCAAAGCAAACAATGTATCACTAAAAATACTTACTTATTGAATAGATTCAGTTAGTGCAGACAAATACAAATCAATATTTCCTTTTTTGTAACTTATTACATATTCTATGTAAAAATAACAAAACAAACCACTATTATTTTATTAACTAATAGTTAATTAAAAATAAATATATATAAAACTTAACCATAATAAAATATAAAATATAATATAAATTAAGCCTTCACTTCTTTATTTTTCTTTTCTTCTTCTTTTGCTTTCTTTTTCTCCTCTTTCTGTTTCTGTTTATCATCCTTTTTCTTCTGTTTAGCCTCCATTTTAAATTTCTTTCGTTCAGCATCAGATGCCAACATTTTTTTTTTTACTTCTGCAAAAGTTTCTTCATCTCTCTCCATATACCATTTCTTTTTGGGTTTCTCAGTAGGTAATTGAGCAATCTCTTCGGGAGTGTAATCCCATTTCCTGCGATTTGCTCTTCCACAAATACAATACAAGATGCTACTTAATATTCCCACGCCCAACACAACAACAAAATACATATGCCACTGTTCCAGACTATTATCAGGAGCCATCCAAGAAATTAACCACGGAGTTATTACAGCTGATATACAACCTGTACCATTTCCAATTGCCATCACAAAACTGGCATGTCTATCAGTCAAATCATTAGGATTTACTTTACATGAACAGTAAAAAAATCCAATAAAAAACTGCGCTACAGTAAAGCACACCCACGCTCCAGCAACACTGCAGCCTATAAGCGACGCAACTAAACATAAAATAGCTCCACCAATGTTTGCTATGCATATATATAGTATTCTAATAAGTCGAACATTTGCATTTCTGTACTTGATTAAATAGTCTGACAGTTTACCAAATCCAACGCTTGAAAAATAAGATGCTATATATGGCACAGATGATGCAAACGAATTAGTTTTCATATCAATTCGTAAAACGTTGTTCATATATTTTGGTAAATTTGTCGCCATTGTAAAGAATACAAAATTATGTCCAAGTTGAGCAAAAATTATACCCCAAACACCTACATCAAATACTATTGATTTATATGGCACTTTTCCATGTTTGTTATGTTTAACATATTCCTCAATGTATTCCAACTCTTCCTGTAATATATTGGGATGAGTGCCTGGTCTAGAATACATATAAAATCCCATAAAAAATAAGAAAACTACACCAACGGCAGCCCACATGTAGAATTGTACAACCCAACTTTTAGACCAATGCACAACAAGCCCCGTTAAACATGTTCCAATAATTGTTCCTACACTAGTGCCAGCGTAAGCAATACCTCCAATTAAACCTCTCTCATGTAATGGAACCCAAGCACCTAAAAATGACGACATTGCAGGATATATAGTACCTTGTGCTGCGCCGGCAATCAATCTAGATATGACCACTACAATGTAATGCGTGTGATTTGAAAGAACTGGCATTAGAGCAGTACATATTGTACTTATTATCACACCAATAATTGAGGGCCATCTTGCTCCAAACCTATCCGTAAGAACACCAGCAATGTAGGAAAACGGTATATATCCGACATAAAATATTGCTAATAATATAGCTTGATCGCTTTCACTCCAATCATGTTTTCCTCCTCCAATATCACTGATAGAATCATCTTTTTGTCCTGCTGGTAAAGGACATGCTTGAGCATCTTCACCTTTTTTATCAACAGGTGCTACTACCATTTCTACAATAGCCATACTTACACATGTTCTATGTGTATATCCAACAATGACAAGAAGAAGAAGCATGATACCAATGTTATAACGCATTGGTATTCTGCAGCAATGCCACTGACATTTTAGTATGTTACAAGTCATTTTTAACTAAAACTGAGCTCAAAAAAGCTGTTTTGTAGTAGTTTTGTATTATTTCTTTAAAAAATCTGTAGACATTGACATTTTGCTTTCAATTATTTGACTTTTATTTTTGTTTAGTTGTTAATAATAAAATTGCTAGTTTGATTACATTTTTTATAGAGAACATTTTAAACTCAGTATTAAACTCAGCGCTAGGGTTTGGAGTTCTAGTACTAAATTGATTGCTAAACTCATGCGATAGCTAACAATTTTACAATTAGAGACATGTCTGCTGGAATTTGTGTTGAATCATTTAACCTAAAAATTCAAATATAAGTCAGGCGGAGTGTTTAATTTATTATTTGTCATTAATTGCATTTTAATATTTGCAACAATAGTCGCAAATATGCCAAACACACTGAAAAACTTATCACATGAGAAAGTCGTCAAGTATCATTTCATTCAAGTAAAAATCGCTACAGTTAAAAATCCATTTTTTCATGTAAATCACAGCGTTTAGAACCACTCATCGCCGCTAGTGTTAAATTTAACTGCCAAATTATTAATTTCGTCTGAAAACTGTAAATTTGGCCGTTAAAATTGTAAACGCAGCAATTTAAAATTAAAGACCGGCTATCAACTTGTTAAATTAAATTCTACTGCAAAATTATTAATCCAGCATTCAAATCATAAATACCACTTTTAAATCTTCAGATCTGGCTTTTAAAATTAAAAATACGACTTTTGCTGCCAAACTGTTAGTTTTTTCTCCAAATTATTAATCAAACTCTCAATCTGGTTTTTAAAAGTGTAAATGTGATTAAGTTATAAATGCAGCATTTTGTAAATTCGACTTTCAAAACTGGAAACTCAGCTAACAATGTTTAATTTAATAATAAAAAATAAGAATTTTTGTATTTGTATTTTTAAAATGTAAATTCGCCTTCCAAAGTATTTAATTTCACTAACAAACTCTTAATTAGGTTTTTAAAACAGTAAATCGGGCTTTTAGAACTAAAAATCCGGCGTTCAAATTTAAATTGTAAATTTGTTTTTTTTTTAAATCCGGCATATAAAATGTTAAATTTTATCGTCAAAAGTTAATTTGGTTGTCAAATTATAATCCGGCCTTTAAACAGTAAATTCAACTTTTAAAACTGAAAATCCTTCACCAACATGTTAAATTCTATTGCCAAACTGTTAATCTGGCTTTCAAATTATAAATCCGTTCTTTAAAAATGTGAATCAGGTTTTCTAAACTGAAAATTTGTCAACCAACGTGTTAAACTTTACTACCGAACTGTAAACTGTTGTGTCTAGTTGACTACAGTGTCAATAGTTGAACCGGTTTCAGGTTTTGCGTGCCTTTGTGTGTTGGGGTCGGAAAGAGAAACTTGTCAGCCCCCTCTCCCCCGCCGATGGTCGCATATAAATAGTGTTTTTTGTCAGTCTTTGCAGGGCAAGTCTGTTCCAATTGACTAATTTGTTGGAAGAATTTTTAATATTAATTAGATTACCGTCGCCTATTTGAGATATGCGGCGTTATAAATATTAAAATATTTTCAGATAAAACTAAAATCTTACATAAAATAACAAATCATTTGCCGCCGGGTACTTATCAGTATATATTTCCAGTGCTAACAAACAAAAATTAAAAAATAGCCTGTTTTAATCCATTTTTGGCGCTTTTAAGGGTCTAAAAAGGACAAAAAGGGTCTAGAAAGTAAAACTTTGGGAATCCTCTTTTTTTGGTTTAAACTTTCATGTACTAAAATTTTGGGCAATTCTGAGACATCGAGTTTTTGAGAATTGTACAAAAAAAAGTAATGGAATTATTACCCATATATAAAATTCAAAAATGGCAAAATTTTGTATATATAAATATATAAAATATATAAAATATTAAGTTTATCTAAATCTAAAAAAATATTGATAACAAAATCGTACAGAAAACTCATGTTTACTATAAACAGAAAACACAGAAAAAGCACATACAAATTGTGTTTAAAAACCATTTGTACTATAAAATTTGCTCAAAAATCACGTTTATCACACACAAAAAAACATTTATAACATAAAAATTGCACAGAAAACTAATTTTTAACATAAAAATAACTAAAAATCACATAAACTTGATCAATATTAGCGCAAGAAAACCATTTAAAGTATAAAATTTGCTTCAAAGCCTCAAAAATTCTCAAAAAAATTTAATAACATAAAGCAAAAAAATTCATTTACATTTTTTATATAACATTTGTTGAAAAATCACGTATAGCACATAAACTTTAACAACATTCATGCAGAAATCTCATTTATAGAACCAAATTTGTTAAAAAAACCTCAAAATTACACAAAATATATTGCATAAAATTTGCTCAAAATCACAATAACTTTATTATTCTTCTTCAAAAACCTCAAAAATGCAGAGAACAAACATTTATTACATAAAAATTGTACAAAAAACTTATTTTAAGCATCAAATTTGCTTCTAAAATTGCAAAATTACACAGAATATACATTTATATTAAAATCGCCCAAAATCTCATTTTTAACATCAAATTCGCTCAGAAATCATGTTTATTATATAAATTTTATTATTAAAATTGACGCATTAAAACTCATTTATAGCTTAAAATTGCACAAAAAATATGATTAAATCATGTCTTGCATGCAACTTGGTCGTGAATTAAGAATCTCACATAAAATTCATCAAAATTTGCGTAGAAAACCTAAATATTGTATAAGATTTACTCAATAAACCCCAAAATTACACAGAAAAAGTGAAGAATACCAAAAATTACACAACAAACTTATTTTTTGAATAAAATTTGCTAAAAATAATGATTACCACATAAAATTGATTACAAAACTAATTTTTACCATCAAATTTGTCAAAACTGGAGCAGAAAACCAATTTATAACACAAAACTTACCATTAAAACCTTAAAAATTGCTCAAAAAAAAATATATAAATTTGCCCGTGAATCACGAAAACACAGAATTTATCAAAATTGATGTAGAAAACCCAAACAATGTCAAACAACGCAAAACCCGGTCTTGAAACATTAACATATTGTTAGAACAAAGCACCAAAGTTCAGCCATTATCTGTTAAAAGTTATAAAAATCTTCATAAAAACTTAAATTTTGCAAAATCCAGCTAGAAAATATCAAAACTAGTGTTATAAAAACCTAAATCCAGCCATAGGCTGTAAAAAGGTGCAAAACTTTATTTATAAAATGTCAAATATAGCAAAATCTGGCCAAGAATTATAAAAATAACGTCAGAAAACTCCAAAATCTGGTTATAAACTGATAAAACCGCAAAATTCTATTTATAAATTGGTGGTGCAAAGTAGTTGTAGCTCCATCATGTTGCTTCAACCAAAGAATTGAAATCATCGATAAAACTTTAGTATCACAACTGGCAACTAAATTGCAATGTCTAAAGAGGTAGACAATCAAATATAGTTTAATGAAAAACAAAAGTTCAAAATCAATTACCCAAACCCAATCCAACTCCAAAGCGGCCAACCAAATACAGACAATTGTTTCGGTTTTCTCAAATCCTCATCAGTGCATCTTGGTGGTACGACATCGCTTGATGGTAAAGGATGAATTCGAATAATTGATTTATGTGCTCTTAAACACAAGTTAGATAATAATTGGTGGGGCAAAGTAATTGTAACTCCATCATGTTGTTTCAACCAAAGAATCGAAATCATCGATAAAACTTTAGTATCACAACTGGCAACCAAATTGCAATGTCTAAAGAGGTAGACAATCAAATATAGCTTAATGAAAAACAAAGGTTTAAATCTATTACCCAAACCCAATCCAACTCCAAAGCGGCCAACCATATACAGACAATTGTTTCAGTTTTCTCAAATCCGTATCAGTGTATCTTGGTGCTACAACTACTTTGCACTTGTGTTTAAGAGCACATAAATCAATTATTCGAATTTATCTTTCACCATTAAGCGATGCCGTTACCACCAAGATGCACTCATGAGGATTTGGGTAATTGATTTTAAACTTTTGTTTTTTATTAAACTCTATTTATAAAGTTATACTTGAACACAAATTTGCCCAAAGCTTCAAAATTTTGTTCATAAAATGTAAGCAAAATCCAGCTTTAAAATATCAAAAACTTGCAACCCACAAGAATTTTACCACGTAGTCCAAACACCGCAACTATTCTCGAGCAAATGCGGTGAGATAGCACAGTTATAGAACATTAGCGTAGCACGCTGACAGTCCGAGATTCGATCACCGAAATATTATTGAGATAATGACTTGCTCTTTATCCACCGGGCTGATTTGGAAGTCACTTAATAAACCGTTGTTGCCATCACATCAAAACGCACAATAAAGAAGAAATAATCTAAACTTGAACGACCACAAAAAAATAAAACAGTGTCTGCAGCGCACTGATACTGCTACAATTCAAAAATCAGTTTGACCGTTTAGAGAAAGGTCCGATTGCATTTCAAACAAAGGCCTTTTCTCACAAAATTGTAATATTCTATTTTTATTAAAAAAGTGTAGTGTTATTCTATTCTATATTCCAAAGGATGGGAAGAATAAACAATAAAAAAAAATTAAAAAAAAAAAACAAAATTACTGCCCAATTAGTTTTTTAAGTAAAATAGCGAGGCGACCGTAGCATAATGGTCTAGTTTGACGACTGTTGAGCAGGCAGCCCAGGTTCGATTCCCGGCAATATCTAATTTGTCAAATATATTTCGATGCGGTCGTCTTCTTTGCAAGGCAATGGCAAACCAGCGAAGTATTTGTCTAGTAAACCCCTCTAGTAGTATAGTTCGGATTCCACGTTAAACTGTAGGTCCCGCATGTTTGTGTAGAACTATTATCGCACACCACAAACATACGTGAGAAGAGCCTACGCTCGTAGCGAGCACGGCACTATAAGAAGAAGAAGTAAAATAGCAAGAAGTTGAATATTTGACTTTCGTTTTATAATTTAATGATCAATAATGTTTAGAGAGATGGGAAAGAAATATCCAATTTCTGGATCACTAACATTATGGTGGTTGGTGGTAACTCTAGTCTCAACTACCGTTCCACAATCATTGAACTGAGTGCCCCACCCAACTGTTCGTTATCAAGAAGTTGAATATCTGACCCTCGTTTTGTAATTTAATGATAAGTAATGTTTAGAGATAGCAGAAATATCCAATTTCTAGATCACTAACACTTGGGTGGGTGAGCGGGAACTCCACTTGCAACTACCGTTCCGCAATCATTGAACGGAGTGCCCCACCCAACTGTTCCTTATCAAGAAGTTGAACATCTCACACTCGTTGTGTAATTTAATGATAAATAATGTTTAGATAGAAAAGAAATATCCAGTTTCCGGATCACTAACACTTCGGTGGGTGGGTGGGAACTCTTGTCGGAACTACCGTTCCGCAATCAATGGACTGAGTGCCTCATCCACCCACCCAACTGTTCGTTATCAATACGTTGGATTCAACATTGGTTTGACAATTAATATTTGGAGAAAAGAGAATTATCCTATCATTAACACTTAAGTGGGTGGGCAGGAACTCCAGTCGCAATTAAAAATCATTAAACTGAGTACCCCACCCGCCCACCCAACTGTTCGTTATCAAGAAGTTGGATATTCAGCCCTCGTTTCTTATTTTAATGACAATTAATACTTGGAGAGAGGAAAATTATTCAATTGCTGAATCACTAACACTTGGGTGGGTAGGCAAGAACTCCAGTCGCAACTACTGATCCGCAATCATTGGACTAAGTGCCTAACTAGAGTTACTAATTGAATCACAACTAGTTTTTGTTAAAAAACATACCTGATAAAGTCTTTTTTTATGTTAAACAAGCATTTACTAAAGTGTGGCACCAAAGCCTAATCTTGAAATTCCATCAATTCAAGTTCAATGCAAAATGACAAAACTCATAATGTTGTTCAAGCACACGTTTACCCCAATGATCTTCAACTTTTTATTATGTTTAACATACCATGCATCACTCCTGATGTCAAAATCGTTCATTACGCAGAAAATACGGCACTGTTATATACTTTAAATTACCCAAATGTCACCACGCTAAAGCTACAAGCAACTTGTGAGGCATTTAAAACCTAGTAAATAAAAATCAACTTTGAAAAAAAGAAATTTGTTGACTCCGTACAAAAATATCTTTATAACAACGCTCCAATTTTGTAGAAAGATATAACTAAGTACAAAAAAGGCGCCCTTCCTCTGCATTAAAAACCCGAAAGTCAGTTTTTGAACAAATTTTGCGTCATCAAGGAAAAACGTTTTTTGGCCGATTTGAAACTTGATTTGGATTTAACGCGCCGCACCAATATACTTGTAAAGCCCAAGCTTTGCCTTGATGGAATAGTTTTGGTTTCTGTTTTTCCAATTAGAGATTTGCGCTTGGTATAGTGCAATGAATAAAAAGCAAATGCCACCTGCGTTGTGTGCACAAATTTTAAAAGTTTTAACCGGTACATTTCTAAATTATCAAACAAAAGTCATTTTATTTAGTTTTAAAATGCCTCCTGTCGGTTTGAAAAGAAAAGGATTTTTTGGCGTTTTGAAGAAGAATTCAGATTGGCCGCGCTATTTTTTTAAATTTAAATTTTGAGTAAGAGGTGTTCTGAGTTAGAGAAAAGTAATTTCGTTGCCAGTACAATTAATTTATCAGTTGGTTTAAACAACTCAATCCATCATACTTATTTTACCCCTCCCTCAAATTATTCTTAAATTCTTAATGTTCAAAAGAAACCACATTTTCAAAATAAAATAAATATTGTATATGTTCAAATTTTATAAAATTATCTTTAATTTATCAAATAATAAAACAATTTATTACATCTGTAATATGCTCTACACATAGTAATTTGTTTTATTATTTCATAAACATAAATTATTACGTAGTAGAAGTCACAACCATCAATTATATTATCTTTAATTAACTTACAACTTTTGTCAAGTTCTGTTGCAATTAAAAAACTAGATGATAAACAAATAATTATCTTTAAAATTTGATTCAATTTAGGATATTTCACGTTTCTTCTGCTTTCTTTTTTCTGTTTTCATCTTTCTTTTTTTTCTGTTCCTCTTTTCGTTTTTGCTTTTCTTCTTTTATATTCGCCTTTTCCTCCATTATTTCCTTCTTTTTAGTTTCTTTTTCCTCGTGTCTCTTCTTTTTTTCAGCTTCAAATATTTCGGGCAATTTTTGCAAGTACCATTTTGTTTTAGTTTTCTCATACGTAGATTTGGACAATTCTAATTGACTATAATCCCATTTTCTACGAGTTCCTTTGGCCATAATACAATAGGCCAAACTCGTTACAAGTGCTATAGCTACCATTATCACAAAATACAATTGCCATTGTTCTAATGTATTATCAGGAGCTATAAGTGCAATTAAATATGGAGTTATAAACGCTGGAATTCCTCCAATTCCATTACCAATGCTCATCAAAAATCCAGCATGATGATTGGATAAATCATTGACGTTAATATAAGTAGCAAAAAAAATACCAGCGGCAAATTGTGCTCCGGTGAAACAAGCATAAGCTACATATGTGTTGCAACCTAAAAATGGTGCTAATAAACATAACAATGCTGCACCTACATTTGAAACAAATGTTAAAACCTTTCGTACTAATGAAACTTTTATATTTTTTTCTTCTATTAAATAATCCGATAATTTACCAAACATTACGCTAGCCACATAAGAAGCTAAATAAGGCAAAGATGATGCAAATGAGTTGGTTTCTATATCAACTCGCAACACATTATTCATATATTTTGGTAAATTGGTTGTCATTGAGTAAGCCACAAATGTATTCCCAATTTGCGCAAGTATAATTGCCCAAATGCTTTGATCCAAACACATTGATTTATATGGTATAGCTCTATGCTCTGCAGGGTCCACCTTGCTTGTTATGTAATCAAATTCTGATTGCAGTATAAATGGATCACCTTCCGGAGCGTTGTATAGATAGCATAACATAACTAATGTGAATGCTCCACCTAATCCAGCCCATATATAAAACTGTATAGTCCAACTTTTAGTCCAATATACAACTTGTCCTGTACCCAATGTTCCAATCACTACTCCTATACATCCACCTGCATATGCAGCGCCTCCAATTGTAGCTCTTTCATTAGGAGGTATCCAACGCCCAATTATAACAGACAATCCAGGTGGTAATCCCCCTTGAAATACACCTAGTAAAAAACGTACAAATACAACAATATAAAAATGTGCATTGTTTACGATAAGTGGCATTGCTGCCGTAGAAATACTTGCGGCTACCATTAAAATAATGTTTGGCCATCGCGCTCCCCACCGATCGCATACATATCCGAAAACAAACATAGATGGAATATATCCTACAAAAAATATTGCCAATAAAAGTCCTTGGTCCTTTTCACTCCAACTAAGTTTTCCGCCTTTAATATTTGTTATTATATCCGACTGTCCTTTTGGTACTGGACAAACTGTACTTCCATTAACAACATTCCGCTTAATTGGTTCAACCATTTCAACAATTGCAATGTTAAGACATACTCTTTGGCAGTACGGTACAATCAAAAGAAATACCAGCACAGTTGCAACGGCATGACGTAATGGTGCAGTGTAGCACCAGCTTTGGCAAGATAATGGTCTGCAAGGCATCTTCAGTTAGTACACAGCACTATTTTACAATAAGATTACTTAAGCAATAATTTATTATTAAATTAAAATAGTTTTTTTTGATAGTTGAAGCGTTGAGTGACATAATAGCTGTGTTCGTTTTATAATGTATGTGAGCGGCTCTACTCAGATAAACGCTTTAACTGTGTTCTTTAGCTAGTTAGGTGCTAAACTGCATAAAAAAACAATCAAGTGAGGCAGATATGACATGCTAGTGACATAACAGCTGATTGCTGTATAACTTGTTATTAATATTGTTTTGCTTAAACATAAATAACGTAGCTTTATCTCTTGATCGGAGTTCAACGGAAATTTTATTGTAAATTGATCACGGTTATTATAAATATAATTAACCGCATTGTTAAAAAAAAAACACACAAAAATCCTATCAACAAATGGCGTTGCAACGTAGCATTGAACCAGCACACGTTGTGGAATACATTCTTCTTTATTGCGCGTTTTACAGCTACTTTACATCGCCTCAGAAATCTTACGACTTGTTTGAAGGGCTTATTAGGTGACTTCCGAATCACCCCGGTGGATAAAGAGCAATTTATTATTTCAGTCATACTCGGGGATCTAACCCCGGACTGTTATATAACTGTGCTATCTCACCGTTCTCTTCAAATCATTCATTTATACAATCACTAGAATAGAAAGGGAAACTGAATTTATATCTAAAATGGCAATAATGATTAATTATTTAAATACTTAGCTTACCTGTGATGGCAAAAATCATCGGTCAGATGGTGTCCACTCTGTAAAGCTGCATTTCAGTTGGACGCTTACTTTAATAAGTGACTAGTAATTAGTAAATGCAAGTGGTTATTGTTTAGGTAAATTAATTAAGATATCAGAGAAAGAATTGTGACTTTTTGTTGTTATTTGTAGTTACCCCAATACCAAGATAATCACAACACACTCTACAAAGGATGTAACGTGGTGCTAACTGCTGCAATCCGTTAATCGCTTTTGATAAATTATATGCCTTTTTCCACACCACAGGTGGAGGTCCCACTATATCCAATGAGATAGTCTGCGAGAGAAATTGTATTGTCTTGGGTTTCCCCATCAAGCCAGCTTTCAAAACGTTTGGAGCCTTTTGGTAAGCACAAGTAACGCAACTTCGTATGTATTTCAAACGTCTTTCTTCAAGTTATATAGCAACCTTCTCTGGCTCTGCTCTGCCCTGCTTTAACTTTCGCAACTTTCCAAGGCTGCTTTTAGAAAACCCGCACTTGCTAAAATTCACTATCAGCTTAGCATCTCTCAACTTTTCAAACACATGCAACAATACCCTCATGTGTTCTTCAAAGATATTGGTGACTACAATAATATCATCCAAGTATACAAACTCTTTGGGTTCCCAATCGGGTCCAAATAGAGAGTCCACGAGTCTCTGTTGAGTTTGAGCTGCGTTATTTAATCCAAAAGACATAACTTTAAATTCGAACAACCCACGCAAGGAGATGGCAAATGCAGTCTTTTAAAGAATTCTGGGAACGGTAGAATTTTCCAGAAAAAAGTTTTCAGATTGATCGAGGACAGGTACCTAGCGTCTTTGAGCTTATTCAAAATATTGTCTACAATTGGCAGTAGATAAGCATCTTTCGTCGTAACTGTAGCCTGAGGCCTTCGAAACAAAATCGATATTCCACACTGAACTTTGCCATTAGCGCCGGACTCTACTATCCTGACAAAAAAGATCTAACAACTCCCAAAGCCAACATCTTGTCAAATTCCTTGTTAAGCTTTTTTTGCATGCAAAATGATAAGGCCTGATACTATGTCTTTGCTTGATGAGCTCCATAAGCCCAACATCAATGTAGTGCTTCAGGTCACCACCTGTACTAATTGTAATTTTTCTTTTAGAGACACCTCTAACTGATAATGCCAAATATTTTGTTCAAATACGGATTGGTGAAATCAGTAGCAAAAAAAAAGCAAAAGTTTTTGCCAATTTCTTCTAAGCTCCAAGTGCTACTTTTGAACCTAATGTCAAATTCTCGGATAACATCCATTCCTAAAAAAAGCAGTTTTCCAATTTCCGGAATAATTGGAACCTGTTATGTGATAATTGTCAGGAAAAGATGCACAAAACTTATGATTCCTTTTTCAAAACTGTCCTCACCAAACTCACCGTTACAATGTAAGATTTTCATCCATAATTTATTACTCCTGTGTCTACCAAAACGGTGAATTCTAATTCTAAAATACTAACTCTAATAATATACACGATTGTGGTTGATCCTTTCAACAAACAGTAAGTAAAGCTCACAAACATTAGACAAAACTAACTATTGCTCTATTTTTCTTATTTACTGTTGCATTAACAAGACTATTCTTAGAACACATGTTTTATGTACTGTTGGACAACCTTAAAGTCTGATGTTTTGCTGAATATTTTGGACAATTTCGTCTAAGAAATTTTTTCTTTCGCAACCAAAACAAAACATTTTTTTTGCTTGTGTTTGGTGTTCTTGCAGTTTGAACACATTATGATCTTAAACAAATGTGGTCTTGTGTTCTGACTCGAGGAGTCGGTTCCTGTTACATAAGGAAGATTTGGTACTCGGCTTACCGCCGCAACTTGTTTGTATGAGTTTAGCATTGCCGGTTCTCCTGTTTGGCTAAAAAAACTAGATCTACTGCACAAGGCTAGTTAAGCACTTATGATAGATCTTAGGTTTTGTCTTACTAATTTACTTGCCTCACTCGGTGAAACAGGTAACCTCCTAAATGTTCTCCATCATTGTTATGTAGTTAGTGGACTTTTCCTCCTGACCTTGCATTCTGGTCTTTGTCTTCCAAGATCGCATAACCTAACACCCACTGACTACTTTCGTTGAGAGCATATTAACACCAAATGAGAAGAACTCCCATTGAGTATCGGTCCTACCAATCACCATCAAGCATATAAGAAGCCTATGAATGGCCGCAGAAACATATATTAGAACAAATTTTTTGAGCAAACAAATAGTTTGTAATAACACCTCACGCAACCCGAAAAGAAGTTTTCCTCGCAAATAATATTGAAATCGGAACAATGTCCGACACAACCAAGAATAATAACGATGACGACCCCTGCAATACCCTAGACTACAAATAACCCCTCAATGACAACACTTGCATCAAAATGATTGACGAAACAGATTTCCATCTACGCACCGACGACCGCACCGCTTCCTCCTGCCGGGGAAGCAGCCAACAACCATAATCATAAAACACGCGCTTGGGGATATTGCACAAATCGCCCTCGTTGAAGCATTTCAAAACGGCCACTGGAGCGGACATGGTGCCGTCTCAACATCGTTTGATCACGCAACCCCTGCTTGCAACTGAGAGTCCCCGAACACCGATGGACTCGACCAGCAGGTCTAAACCATAGACCATGCAAGGGCTTTCCAGGTGTCTTTGCACTCAATGCCTAGAAATAAAACAATCATACCCCAAGGCCACTCTAAACCTAGAAAGCTTCTTCAGGGAGTAGCCCAAGACTCAGAGCACATCTACACCGTGCAACACCCAAAACACAAAAACTTCGAGAAAGTGTTCCGCTTTTACCTCCTTCGCGTCGTTTCCAGACTAAAAGGACGGTAACAAATGACGCCCAACGTGGGGCAAACAGAAGCATGGTGCCTCTACAAAGCCAAAGATAATTGCCCAAGCACCAAACTTTGGCGATGAGCCTTATGAATATTCAGAATCATTTTTCGAAGCTATCGAACAATATTTCCAAGATCAGAAAATCCCAGAAACGGCCTATTACAAAGTACTGACTCATCATCTTAAAGGAACAGCCAAAACCTTCTAAAATCAATATTCAAAAGAACCTTATGGAAACTCAAAGCAAAGAATTCTTTAACAGTACGCGGACCTCGTGGAGCTTGTCAGAATGGCCAACCAATTAACCACTTCTATTCACAAACAGAAAAAAACAATAAATAGTTACCTTAGACGCCAGGCCGTTTTATATCGCCAAGTGTAGCCCTACTACTCAAAGCAGGTCATTGCAACTTTTGTAGAATCATCACTTTCAAAACCTTTCAACAACTGGTAAAAACACGGGTGGCCAAAAACCCTTTTGGCCTAATCCAAATCTAAGTCCAAAACCAACAACGATTGTGAACACTCTCGCTAAATCCGCTGCAGCATAAGTAAAGGGTCAAACCGTGAAATGCAAATCGCCCGATTTTGACCAACAACAACAAAAATTGCCAAAAAAGAATTAAAAAAAAAACAAAAACAACAAAAGAAAATCCCAAACACCTAAGAACCAAGTAGGAATGGTGAAAAAAAAATCCTACCCCGCATTACCGTGACCATCAATTAAACACAGAGCAAGGCCTTAATAAATTTAGAGGCAAGCCAAAACTTCACACGGCTTTACTTACCCTAAACACAATCATCAAGGTAATAAGTCAAGCAGGCCCACCCAACGACATCAATGTAAATTACGGGAGAGGTGAAAACGACCTTAAAAATTTGCGACCAATGCCAGTCATTCCCTTCCTCGTCACACCCAGTCTGGAAGACGACGTAATACTGGGCCAGCACTCACTGTCTGAGAGATCAAAAAGCAAGTATCGATTATTCCCACTGGTCACAACAACAACTTAACCAGACTCTTGCCAAGAAGGAAATTGAAATTCCCACCAATTCGTTCCCAAATTAGGCCCGACTAACAAACCTACTCCAGAAGTTCCACATAGTATTATATGACGACATTGTTTCTACGGCCGATATGACCATTATTCACCAAATCGTATAGTAGATTAAACTCCGGTTCGAGCTCACCGATACATTTACAATGGTCGCCGGAAGGCCCAGATTTTTGAACAAATCTACAAATTACGCACCAACAAAATAATCGAAAAAAAGCAGCAGCAGCTACTGCGCTCCGGTAGTACTGATTAACAAGAACAATGGCACGCCACGCTTTTGCATAGATTACAGGAAGCTAAATGACGTCACCAAAATTGAAACTGCACTCCCCCCAAAAATCCAAGAAACTAAGGTTTTAGAAATACTCAAGTCTTCACCAAACTTGACCTAACCACAAGCTACAAGCAGGTATCAATAGAAGAAATCCAAAAAACTTACACCGCTATCGTTGCTCCGGATGAAGGCACTTACCAGTTCACGGTGATGCCATTTGGACTCAAGAACGGACCAGGTGCTTTTCAGAAACATATGTCAAAGATGTTACCTTGGTCCTAGTCTACCTGAACAATATCATAGTCTATTCTCAAAACCATGAATAGTACATTGGCCAACTCTAAAAGTTCTGAAATGAGACCAAGTTAGTGCCAAACCAACCACTACCAATCAAAGACTATTTGACGCCAAATAATAAGAAGCAACTCCGTCGTTTCATAGGAATCTGTATCAGGCTCCAAGATTACGTCCCCAAATTCTTCATCATAGCCAACCCCCTCACGGGGAGCAAAGAGCAAAAAACTGTTTGTGTAGACGGACGCCGAACAACAAGCGTTCAAAGCTGTAAAGACCGCACTAGCCCTCCAACTGGCCAGACCCCAACGGGGAATACCGTTTGTCCTCCAAACCTGAGTCTTGAAGCCGTATTGTATCAAAAAGAAAACAACCAAAAACATGTCGTCATATGCCAGTGCAACTCACCGAGTCTCAGAAAAAGTTCCACAAATGAACTAGAATGTAAGCTGAAAAAAAAATTGAGCCTATCTAGAAGATAAATCCTTTAAATAAAGAACGGACAGCAGGGCCTTGGCTTGGCTGAACAATTCTATGGATTCCAAAGCCAAATTAACTATTGACAAGGCAGATGTGAAAGTTCATATCCACCGCTGCCTGAAGTGCTTCCGCATGAAACCAAGCAATAACAACCAAAAGCGCTGCTACAGTCGCACCACTCCGGCAAAACCTGGGAATGAGTGGCGATAGATTATATAGAACCTTAGGTAGTATCAACCTGATCGCCGTCACAATTATGAACATATGCAAATAATAGTGAAACCGAAACAATGTCCGACACAGACAAAAATAATAACGATGATGATTTGATAACGACCCTTGCAAATACATTGGATTACAAATAGCCCCACAATGACGACACCATCAACAAAATTGTTGACAAGATAGATTTCCATCTACGCACGACGACCGCACCGCTTTTTTATGCCGGAGAAGCGGCCCACAACAATAATGACATGGCAAAGTACGCGCTCGAGGGTATTGCACCAACCGCTTTTGTTGATGCATTTTCCGGATTTGGGAAGACATAGTGCCATCTCAAAGTCGTTTGACCACACAACCCCTGGTTGCAATTGGTAGTCCCCGAACCCTAAGAGACTCGACCAGTAGGTCTATATGATCAGGAAACTAATCAGTCATGCCCCAAAGTCACTCCACTCCCACACCTCCACATATACACCGGACAACACAGAAACTCCGAGAAAGTGTTCCGCTTTCGGGCAAACACCTATCGGCCAAAGTTGGTGCAATCATTGCAATATCTCCGGAGTATTGCCCCTCTGCGGGTCGTCTCTAGACCGAATAGACGGCGACAATATGAAGGCAATAGTTTATGCAGAAACATCTCACAATGACAATAAACTTTTAAACCAAATTATGGATGCTACAGCGCAAATAAAATATTCTAGACATTGTATTGAAGCTGTAGAAGATAATTTTTTTAACAAAACTTGTAAATTGTGTATTAAATAAACAAATTAATTTTTTTTGCACTGGGACTGGTATTTTTAAACTCGCCTTTTTTATTGAACGAGACCTGAATTATATACTTGTTATATAAAAAGCTATATTATTTTAGATAAGATTTTTTAATTTTTTCGTCTATCAATTAATATTTGTACATTCCATACATCAAAAAATAAATAATTGTAAAGAATAATTAAGATGTACAAATGTATACACAATACTCACTTTTTTGCCAAGCATCATTAAAGATAAAAACTAAACTACACATTTTAACTAACTGTAAAAAATCATCACTTCACATGTTATTAACTTACTTTTAACCAATATTTGCTTTCCAAAAATGCTTTGGCAAAAAAATATTTAAATACTTCCTAAAGATAATTCAAACTACAAAATATAAATCTTAAAACTTTTAATCAAAAAAATTGCAATTTATAAAACTACAACAATTATAATTTTATTTAATACTTTTCTTCACGCTTTTTCATTTTTTCTTCTGCTTTCTTTTTTTCTCTTCATCTTTTTTCTTCTTTTTTTCATCCTTTTGTTTTTGCTTCTCTTCTTTAATTTTCATTTTTTCTTCCATAATTTCTTTTTGTTCGGCCTCCTTTTTCTCTTTTCGCTTCTGTTTTACAATTTCAAAAGTATCCGACGGTAGTTGCATGTACCATTTCTTTTTAGGTTTCCTATATGGAGATTCAGTCAACTCTAATTGGCTAAAATCCCATTTTCTACGAGTTCCTTTGGCCATAACACAAAAGGCCAAACTTGTTGCAAGTGCTATAGCTACCATTATCATAAAATACATTTGCCATTGTTCCAATGTATTATCAGGGGCTACAAGTGCAATTAAATATGGAGTCATAAACGCGGGAATTCCTCCTATTCCATTACCAATACCCATTAAAAAACCAGCATGATGATTGGTTAAATCATTGACGTTAATAAAAGTAGCGAAAAAAATACCCGCGGCAAATTGTGCTCCTGTAAAACAAGCATAAGCTATATATCTGTTGCAACCTAAAAATGGCGCTAATAAACATAACGATGCTGCACCTACATTTGAAATAAATGTTAAAACCTTTCGCACTAATGATACTTTTACATTTTTTTCCTCTATTAAATAATCCGATATTTTACCAAACATTACGCTAGCCACATAAGAAGCTAAATAGGGTAAAGATGAAGCAAATGAGTTGGTTTCTATATCAACTCGCAACACATTGTTCATATATTTTGGTAAATTGGTTGTCATTGAGTAAGAGACAAATGTATTCCCAATTTGCGCAAGAATAATTGCCCAAATACTTAGATCCAGAAACATTGCCTTATATGGTACAACTCTATGCTCTGGAGGGTCCACCTTGCTTGTTATGTAATCAAATTCTGCTTGTAGTATAAATGGATCACCTTCAGGAGCGTTGTATAGATAGCATAACAAAACTAATGTAAATGCTCCACCTAATCCAGCCCATACATAAAACTGTGTAGTCCAACTATTAGTCCAATATACAACTTGTCCTGTACCCAATGTTCCAATCACCACTCCTATACATCCACCTGCAAAAGCAGCGCCTCCAATTGTAGCTCTTTCATTTGGAGGTATCCAACGCCCAATTATTACAGACAATCCAGGTGTTATTCCCCCTTGAAAAACACCTAGTAAAAAACGTACAAATACAACAACGTAGAAATGCGTATTGTTAACAATAAGTGGCATTGCTGCCGTAATAAGACTTCCAGCAACCATTAAAATAATGTTTAACCATCGCGCTCCCCACCGATCGCATATATATCCAAAAGCAAACATAGATGGAAGATATCCTAAAAAAAATATTGCCAATAAAAGTCCTTGGTCCTTTTCACTCCAATTAAGTTTTCCGCCTTTAATATTTGTTATTATATCCGACTGTCCTTCTGGTACTGGACAAACTGTACTTCCTTTATCAACATTTCGCTCAATTGGTTCAACCATTTCAACAATTGCAATGTTAAGACATACTCTTTGGCAGTACGGTACAATCATAAGAAATACTAGCACAGTTGCAATGGCATGACGTAATGGTGCAGTGTAGCACCAGCTTTGGCAAGATAATGGTCTGCACGGCATCTTCAATTAATAAGCAAAAATGACATTACTTTACAATAAGATTACTTAAATAAATATTAAATTAAAATAATTTTTGATTTAACTTCCTGACAACGTTTATTGACATAACAGCTGTGTTCGTTTTACAATTATTTATGTGAGTGGCTCTACTCAGAAAAGTGCATCAAGTGAGCCACTATAGTGACTTAACAATTCATTTCTGCTTGATCTGTTATTAATATTGTTGTTTCATAGATTTAAATCATTTTAATCCATTTCCACCTCTTTTCTCTCACAAAAACAAACCGGTCATAAACGATTGCATCTGTCATTAATGATGATAATTTAGTAAAATATTTCCTATATAACATTACTTTACATAGATTAATCATAATTTGATTTTCCATTTTAGGTACAAATCTTCCAAGATGTAAAATGAAAATTGTAAACACGTAGTAATCACTTCGATGCTTTTAGATGAGTACAATAAAACACTGTCAACCTCATATCGTGCAAGAGATACCTGGTTAGTAGAAACCGAAATGTTTGCAACAAATAAATTGAAAAGGATAGAAAAGATGATTGAGCCTTGTGGGACACCCACCAAGATTAGGCAATTGGTGGATATTGTGACGTTTACTTTAAAGAAAATAAAACGGTTTAAAAAAATACTAAATGGGTCCAACGCAATAGATTCCTATGATTTGTCCTTGCATAATAACTTGGATTATATTTCTCCTTTCATGATATGTCCCATATATAATAGTTTTCTTCGTTTGGTTGTCAGAATTACTTCTTTTTCTTTTCCCATTCGTCTCATCACTTCCTCATTGGTTATTTTCTCTACCCATGAGATCCTCAGTATGCTCCGATATATCCACAGCTCGAATGCCTCCAGTATCTTAACGTCGATCACTTTCAATGTCCAGGTTTCCATTCCGTAGTATAGTACTGATAGTCCGTAACATCTCACCAGTCGTGTTTTAAGTTCAAGGTTAAGATCTCGACAGCAGAAAAGCCTCTTCATTTTTGTAAATGTGTTTCTTGCCTGTTCGATTCTGATTCGTATTTCTTGGGAGCTTTTGTTGTCTTCATTAGCGGTTGTGCTTAGGCATTTATATTCTCTTACCCTTTCAATAGATTGGTTATTTGCATATACTCTACGGTTGTCCTAAGTTGTTTTTGTTATTAGCATATATTTTGTTTTGCTTATGTTTAGTGATAGTCCATATTTTTTACTTATTGCGGTAATTCTATTAATTAGTGCTTGTTGCTTTTCAAGTGTTACTGCTACGAGAACCGTGTCGTCGGCATATCTCAGATTATTTATTGTGGTACCGTTAATTTTAATACATATGTCTTGATTATTAAGAGCTTTATTTATTATGTCTTCTGAGTACAGATTAAAAAGTATTGATGACAGTATACAGCCCTGACGTACTCTGAATTGCCATTTCTTCGGATGTTATGTCTTCCACTCGTACTGTCGCTTTTTGGCCGTAGTAGAGGTTTGAGATTATTCTTATATCTCTAATGTCTATCTTTCTTTTCATTAATGTCTATATGAGTTGGTCATTTCTAATTTTATCGAATGCTTTGTTAGTCTATAAAGCATGCATATAGGTCAAACAGTGCATCTCTTGTTCCTAGGCCTTTACGCAATCCAAATTGTGTATCGCTGATGTCTGCATCTAGTTTTTTATATATTCTATTATGGATCACCTTTAACAAGATTTTCAAAGTGTGAGCCATTAAGCTGATCGTGCGGTAATTTTCTTTTTTGGGAATTATAAAAGTTGATAGTAACTATTCATTTGGTATCACTCCAGTTCTGTATATGGTATTGATTAACTTTACCAGAATATGAATTTGGTCTTCTTCTATTAGTTCAAGAATTTCCGTCGGTAGTTGGTCTAGACCTGACGCTTTTCTGTTTTTCAGTGTGTCAATGCATACATCACTTTGTCTTTAAGTATGTCCGGGCCCAATTCCCCTTCTATATTTTCAAGATTAGCTTTTTATCTCTCATCTTCAAAAAGGTGTGTAATATATTTCTTCCATATTTCCAGTTCTTGTGTTGTTTCTGTGACTATTTTAACGTTGGTACCATACAATATGTTGAGCTGTTTTTGTTTACTGGTGCCTGCGAGCTCTTTAACTTTTTTGTGTATGTTGAAGCAGTCGTGTTTTGCTTGTAACTTCTCAATTTTTGTTTGTAGTATTCTTCCTTTGCTTTTCTTATCTTTGTGCGGAGTATTTATTGAGTTTCTTTATATTGTGGGTGACTTTTTCCTTTAAAGTTTCTACACTTATCCATGAGAAAAGAATTTTGTTAGTCATCCATTTCTGCTTTTCAGTGGATTTTTGTTTCTTTAGGATGGTTGTTGAGGGTTCCAATAAGGCTGATTTGATTCCACACCATTTTTCGTTTACGTTTTTGCAGTTCCGGTATTCTTCTGTTTTCGAGCGTTTTCAAATTTTCCTTTTTTTTTGTTTGTAATTTAGTTCGTATCTCTTGTTTTAGGTGTTTTTTTTTTTAGTTTAATATGTATTTGGGCTATTAAGAGATTATGGTCCGAGAAAACATCAGCACCCGGGTAGGTTTTAACTGACTTAATGCGTCTCCTGTATCTCGCATTTACTAAGACGTAGTCTATTTGATTTCTTATTGGTTTTTGGTCACTGTCTTGTAGGTATTTGCACGTGTAGAGTCGTCGTTTTGGGAGCTTGTAGAATGTATTCGTTATTATCATCTCTTCCTCTTGGCAAGAGTCCCTAACCCATATTCCCTTATGTACTTGTCACATCTCCCTTTGCCGACCTTCGCATTAAAGTCTCCAAGTATTATAGTAATATCTCTTGACTATAGTGATTCAAGTGTATGTTTAATTTGTTCGTAGAATAACTCGATTTCTTCCTAATAAGAAGCATATATTTGTAATATGTTTAGCTTCTTTGAGTTTGTCTGTAGTTGTAAGAGTATTAGTCGGTCTGAGATAGGAATAAAGTTGCTAACGGATGTCATAATATCTTTCGAGACAATAATTGAGACCCCTTGTTGTGATGATTATCTTCATTTCCAGAGAAATACAGCGTGCCATTTTCCGTTTGACCATGGTCTGGCCATCTTGTTTCACTAATTCCAAAAATGTTGAGTTTTAATCTTTGCATTTCGTGTATAACATTTCCAGGTTCATACATGGATCTCACATTTCATGTACCGATTTTTAATTTGTTTGTTTTCATATTTTTGTTCATCACTGTTCACCCCGGAGATCCGATTGAGGAACTTATTACTCCGGAACGTTTAGTTTTGAACATAGCCATGATGATTTTTATACTAAGGATATCCGTAGATCTTTAATGCAGTAGTTTCCTCTTGCTTTCTGCATCCTTATGCCGTTGATTGTTTTTCAATTCGTCCGCCTTCGAGATCAACTCCTTAGTCTCAGGACAAAAAAGTGCATCTCCACCCTTTCATCCACCCGAAGTTGTCGGTCCTTATCTGCGTTAGCGTTACCCGCCTTCTACCACGAGGAGGTGCAGATCCCTCCGGTGCGTTAGATTGCTACCATTACCAAGACATAATGCTGCTAGATGAGTGCGGCTCAGATGCCGTGGTTAGATGCGTTTGTATCCAAAAAGATAAGGTGATTAAAATCTGGTCATACAAGGATTGGGGTTCGGTCAGCAAATGGTTTTTCTGTGTTTCCAAGGCTGTCAATAAAAGGTTGCATCGGAATATGAAGGAATTAAATACCACGACAGTATCCCTAGAAAATATCCCATCCGAAGTGTTTTAAATTGCAAGATAGTTTTAATTTTAACTGGGTCCATGTGAACGCCGTATTTACTTTGAATTTAGCTTGAAACCGGCTGCTCTTAGGCGGCATAAAACTTTCAGGTTAGCTAGATGTTCTTCATTTGTTTTTCCCAGTACTTTGATGTCGTCTAAGTAGACAAAAGCTTAGAGTTCCATCTCCTGGCCAATAACAGTATTCAAGAAGCGCTAAAAGGTGACGGTAAAAGCGGTAATGATTTTACTATCGTGAATAAGTGGAATCTGCCAATGACCATTCTTAAGGTCCAATGTCAAAAAAACCAAAATTATCGTACCTTATTCAAAATCATGTTAATGAATAACAGAGGGTTAGCGGCGTTTTAGAATTTTTAGTTTATCTGTAACAATAGTCCCTTTAACTCTGCCATTTTGCAGTTCAAATGTGTTTTTAATCTATTTCGTGTTGTAAGCTTTATCTATCTTTACTAACTGCTTATTTTATGGTCTTGTTAAAGGTTCTTGTACTCTTTCGAGTCACTATTTAGGTTTGTTCTTAGGGCTGAATCTTAGTCATGTGTAAATTAATTGTGATCTTATCTGTTATTTGGTCTAAGCTAAGAAAGTGAAAAGAGAGACTACCTGGCTTAGCATAATGTCTTTTCTAACTGTCTGGCTTTAAAAATATTTACTGTTCTATAATTTCATCGTCTAAAGATCTATTTGGAGCATACACTTAGATAAATTGGATTGTGTATCTTTTTGAGAGTCATAAGGAAGCGTAGCGCAGTAGTCTAAGCATCCGACTGTTGCACCAAAGATCGTAGGTTCGAATCTCACAAAAACTATTTTAAACGTTTATATGCTCTACCACTCCCCAACCCGCCTCGCCAGCGTGGGGTTTCATGAATAAGATCGTTCTCTGGTCTGGAGTAGATTAATAATCTTAGTGGTTTGGAATTCACTTAAAACTGTAGGTCCATCTGTAATGTAAGTTGCTAGTATTACGGGCAGAGAACAACTAATAAACCTGCAAAAGGACTGATAATAATAAATCGCTTAAATGACTGTCCAACATTGCACACATTTTGGTTTTACTTTATTGTTCATCGCCATTATGAGCATTAATAACGGAGTTTCGTTGGTAGAATACGTGCCCCACTCTCACTATCGTATGTTTATTGCATCAGTGTTGTGCTTGTTCCCAAAATCCTATTTTATGTAGTTCAGTTCTTCTTCCTGTTTCTCTGCGTTTTCTTCAAACCTCATTGTTCTTATATTGTAGGTTGCTTGGTCTTCATTTGTTTCTTTATCAATGTTTCGTTTTCCCCAGACTCCGTGAAACCGACTAATTTTTCAGTGTGGGATTCCTGATTTTTTATCCATACTCACCTGGGGTATTTCTGTTTTTGAAATTAATATTTTATTTAATTTGAAGAGTAATGGCAGTTGAAAGGCCGCGTTTGCCAAACGAGTCGACAAGTTCTGTTCACAGAGTTGTATCAGCCGTCCAATCTGGGTACAGACGCTGTTCGAAGACGCCCACTCTGAGTCAGACTACAATAAAATTCCCAAAGAAATATTAAATATAGAAGACATACTACAATTCAAAACTAAACTAAAAGAATACCTAATGAACAATCAAACATAAAAATAATTACATCAGAAAGAAATTTCCAATACCAGGCCCCTCGAATCGTTCTACAGATGGATGGCGGCACTGCTGGAATAAGCACTTTATAATAAAATAAAATAAAATGTAAATATGTATATAATAAATAATTTAAAAAAAAAAAAAAAAACATTTACTTAATTCTCACTATAATGGTTATACTTCTATGGCTCGAGCGACAAAGCCTCGTTAATTATCTATTTAAAATATTTAAATCTTTCCTACATTAATTCAAACTAAAAAATAGATCTTAAAAAATTTAATAAAAAAATTACAATTTATAAAATTAAAAGTTTTCAAAGCTTCAAAGCTTTTCTTCGCGCTTTTTCATTTTTTCATTTGCTTTCTTTTTTTTCTCTTCAATTTTTTTCTTCTTTTCTTCATCTTTTTGTTTTTGCTTCTCTTCTTTCATTTTCTTTTTTTCTTCCATAATTTCTTGTTTTTCGGCCTCTTTTTTCTCTTTTCGCTTCAGTTTTGCAGCTTCAAAAGCATCTTTCGGTAATTGCATGTACCATTTCTTTACAGGTTTTCTATATGGAGATTCAGACAATTCTAATTGGCTAAAATCCCATTTTCTACGAGTTCCTTTAGCCATAAAACAATACGCCAAACTTGTTACTACAGCTACAGCTAATGTTATAAAAAAATACAGTTGCCATTGTTCCAGTGTATTATCAGGGGCTATAATTGCTATTAAATATGGAGTTATAAAAGCTGGTGTTATTCCAATTCCATTACCAATTGCCATTAAAACTCCAGCATGATGGTTCGATAAATCATTAACGTTAACAAAGGTTGCAAAAAATATACCAGCTGCAAATTGTGCTGCGGTAAAACAAGCATACGCTACATATGTGTTGCAACCTAGGAATGGTGCCAATAAACACAACAATGATGCTCCTACATTTGAAACAAATGTTAAAACTTTTCGTACTAATGAGACCTTTGCATTTTTTTCTTCAATAAAGTAATCCGATATTTTACCAAACAATACGCTAGCCACATAAGCAGCTAAATAAGGCAAAGATGAAGCAAATGAGTTGGTTTCTATATTAACGCGCAACACATTGTTCATGTATTTTGGTAAATTGGTAGTCATTGAGTAAGCCACAAATGTATTTCCAAATTGTGCAATCATAATAGCCCAAACGCTTCCATCTTTTATCATTTCTTTATATGGTATGTCTCTTTGTTCTAACCTATCCAGCTTGCTTGTTATATATTCAAATTCCTCTTTTAGTACAAATGGATCACTTTCAGGGCCATCGTATAGATAGCATAACATAACAACTGTAAATAATCCACCTAATCCGGCCCATATATAAAACTGTGAGGTCCAACTTTTAGTCCAATACACAACTTGACCTGTGCCCATAGTTCCAATAACTACTCCAATGTTTCCACCTGCATATGCAGCACCTCCAATTGTAGCTCTTTCATTAGGAGGTACCCAACGTCCAATTACTACAGATAATCCAGGTAAACATCCTCCTTGAAATACACCTAGTAAAAATCGCATAAATACTACAACGTAAAAATGCGTATTGTTAACAACAAGTGGCATTACTCCCGTAGTAATACTTGCAAATATCATTAAAACAATATTTGTCCATCGAGCTCCCCACCGATCGCATACATATCCAAAAACAAACGAAAATGGAACATATCCAACAAAAAATATAGCTAATAAAAGGCCTTGATCTCTTTCACTCCATTTAAGCTTTCCACCAGCAATATTTTTTATTATATCCGATTGACCTTCTGGTACTGGACAAACTGTGCTTCCTTTGTCAACATTTCGTTCAATTGGTTCAACCATTTCAACAATTGCAATGTTCAGACATACTCTTTGACAGTATGATACAACCAAAAGAAATAGTAGCATAGTTCCTATGACATGGCGTAGTGGTGCAGTATAACACCAACTTTGGCAGGATAATATTCTGCATGGCATCTTCAATTAGCAATCAAAAACAACACTGCAAAAAGATCACTTAAATTATATTCACTTTTACCACTGGCAATTAAAAATAATGATTTCTCAATAGATACAATTATGCAATATCTGATTATATAAAATTAATTGTGACAACTGGCGTTATATGTCGTTGCATTATTTTAGCTTTATACAAAGCAATCTTTAAATTTTTAGGGCTTCATTTCATAAAGTGATAAATATCAGTGCAATTATACGTATGGTGCAATTTATTACTTATCAAATAAAAATTATTAAATGCTGTGGGTTCAGGTAAGACATAGGGCATTTGTTAGTGTGTGTTGATATCCAAAATTTACCGGATGCATATCGTTTCCGGTGTTAAAGATACATGTCATACCTCCAAATGTCGAGAAGCAACTTACGGCGGTTAGTGCAACGCCGTGAGTCATGTGCAGACCGGGATGCATGGAAATGCTCAACTTTCTTGACGGTGATTTTATCCTCTAATGTTAGTTCCGAATTTTCCTCAGATGGCGTTAGACGTAAGTCGTCAAGAAATTGAAGAGTAGTAATCACACGTTTAGGTCCTAGCCTCTTGTTGGTCAGTCCTTTCGATCGTCCTCGCACCATTACCAGGTCTTCTGGTTTGTACGTTTGCTTTTCGGAGGTCTCGATACTAGAGGGCTTTGAAGGGTGCGTCCCAACCTCCCAGCTTGGCCAAGTTTGGCAGGAATTCGCTTGAGGATTTGCGTGTAGCCAGCCGCGTTTATCCGGCAATGGGAAAAGTTCGTCCCACTGTTTGTGGGGTTGGTCTTCTCGCAAAACCTTTATGCACTTCTTGAGCTCAGCATGTCTGCGTTCCACCGAGTTGGCTTAATGGTGATACGTGGCGGTCGTATAGTGTTTTGCTTTCCACTGTTCTATATCCTTTTGGAAGCGTTGGCTGGTAAACTGCAAGCCGTTATCCAAAAGAACCACTTCCGGGTATCCCCACCAGTGGAACAACTGTTGTTCAAGAAATCTTGTGGTCGCTTTGCTAGTAGCTGCAGGTACTGATAACGCTTCTACCCATCTGGTGCACATGTCTATCATTGTTAGAGTGTATCAATTTTCCGCCCTTGTAGGGTCTATGGGGCCTACAAAATCAATAGCCCTTTTCCAGGGTCAACCAAGTAGGTGGGATTTCACTGCATTTGGTTGTGAAGTTCCTGCCTTCGCGCAGAACATGCACCCTTTAATGCACGTCCTTGCGCACGTTCAGCCTGTGATAAACCCTCAAGATGGCGGCTGTGGTCTCGTTGCTGCCTATTTGACCGGCCGTGGTTGAAGATGATGTTGTTTGATCACTTCCTGCTGGGCGATCGGCGGTACCGCCATTTGGTCATAACCAGCGTTGGTTCTGTTTAATTCCCCATGCTCTCCTGCATTTCCTGACTGCGTCGGATGATAAGTTGGATTTGCTCGCACTCTTGCGCTCGACGGACTAGGTCCGCTAAGGTTTCTCCGGTCAACAAATGTATTTTTGCTCGCTGAGAATTGAGTGCGCGGTCTAACATTTGGTACAAACTTCGTATAGTGTCTAGTCTCTGCTGGTTTGGGTCCTCGAGTTGTAACACTCGTTTGGACTCCTCTGCCAACGTGGTAATAAATTTGTTGATTGGGTTCCGACTTAGTGCATCTGGCTGAAGAATTACGGCGTCAGAAGTATGTTCTACAGTAAAGATGAATTTTTGTAGAATGAAAGACCACCTGGTAAACTTGGACTTCTGTTGAGTTCTTTAGCCATACCAAAGCTCGGTTGTTTGTCCGGAATATAAATGGTTCGTCCTCCAGATAGGCCCAATATTTGTCTATCGTCCACATAATAGCTATGCATTCCAATTCATTAGTGTAGTACCTCGTTTTGCATGGTGTGAGCTATGCGATGTCGTAAGACACCACGCATCGGTATAAGCCTTCCCCTTGATACAGGACGACCCCAACTACAATGATGCATGCGTCCGTCTGGAGCAAAAACAATATATTTAGAGGACTGCTGTATAATGACAATTGTAATGCCAGTGACGCGGAAAGTCATAGCATCTCATTAGTTAATCACAATATTTCAAATCAGCTGACCCAAAAAGCGGAACTATAATTGGTTGAAATTTTGTGTATCCCAAGCTACGTCACAATATATCAAAATGTAAATCATAGGAATCCGGCAGTCCTGTGTAGTTTAGTGTTCTTGCGTCTGGAGTACAAGCGGAGCATCAGGGGTTCATCTGATGCCGTTTTTAAGCGTAAGCGTCTGTCTCGAGTTCGCCTCACACATACAGTTGTTTGTTCCTTTATAATGCCATCAACGACACGCTATTCTGGAATTGTCTGGTACGTACTCCCGAAGCCAAATGCATAAACCCAAAAAACTCCGTAATTGTTTCTTGTTCCGTAGAGTGTCTTGATCTCTGATTAAGTTTTAGGTGGGTACAGTAGGGGTTAATTCCTTTAAGCACTTGCTGTCCCAAGTATTCGACGGATCGCACTTCTTGGAGTGGCAACGTAACCTGTACTTTTGTAGAAGTTCGAGTACTCATCGCAGGTAAGGTGAAGTGCGTAGCATAATCTTCCAAGTATACATATCGTCAATATGGACAATGACAATGCTTCCTAGAAAGCTTGCTAGCACCTGCAACATTAGTTTCTGGAACGTCGCCGGTACGTTCTGTAGTCCAACGGGCAAAACACAAAATTGGTATATGCTTCCGTGTAGGCTAGCCAAGACGGTAAAATGTTTGTTACTACCATTCATGGATATGCGCCAGTACCCGATCTTTAAACTCAATTTTGTTAAACATTTTGGTTGCGCTAAAATCTTTCAGTGTTTCCTGGATCTTGTGCAGGGGCGCAGCTTCCTTTTGGGTCACTTTGTTGAGTGCTCTGTAGTCCATGCACAAACGTGGTGTGCCAACCTTCTTCTTTACAATGACTACAGGGGCACATTAGCATTATGCCGCTAGCCAAAAGTTCCTCCATTTGCTCAAAGATTAAAGCTTTCTTGTGGGCATTGTAGGCTTCGTATTGGTGTCGTGTTCGGCAATTCAATATGGTGTTTGCGTAGTTGCACTGGTTTGTGTGGCTTGGTTGGCGGCGTCTTTCAGAGTGTCCAATAGATGGTCAATCGGTTGTCTCTGCCATAGTGTACGCATTGACAAAGGTAGTTATTAAACCTTGCTTGTTGTTCGTTTAACCATTGTTTACCCAAAATCGCTTCTTCTCCTTAATTTTGGAGCAACCAGTAGAGTAACCGTGTGTAGTTAGTCCCCAACGGTCATTTCAATAGTGGTTTCTCCAGTCGTATCAAGAGAAGTAGATGGGTTTGCTTATGCGATAGAGATTGTTGGGGGTTTTGAGATTCCCAACTTTAAACGGGTGAAGTTGTTGCTCGCCCTCGAGTCTATCAAGGCTTCCAAATAATGGGGAAATTAATTAGAGAGTTAAAAAACTTAACCAGTGAGTGTACAACCACTAAATTGGAAATTAAAAAGGTGGCGAATCAACTAGAAACAAATATGGAGAGAATGGAATTTGAAGAAATCCAAAAAAAAGAACAGGAGAATGAAAATAAAACAAAAATAGGTATAGAAATGTCGACACAGACAATGGAAACTGGAGATAATAGGGAAGAAAACCGTAAAAACCATTTCATCTCGGACGAGGAGATATTAAAAGTGGATAATGAAGAGGATATAAAAAATATTATAAATAAAGAATGGAGAGATACAGACTATAAATATGTAAACGTGGAAAAAAAAAACCCAATAATGGGAAAGGAAATGGATACAGGACTTTTAATAAATAAAGAGGAAATAGGCAAAGAAGGTGGTATCTTACAACAAGCAAAAATAAAATACCCTGAACTAATGGAGGAAGAAGGAGAAGATGAAACGCCATATATAGAAATAGTTAAAAATCTAAGCGGAAAAAATGTGGGAAAAGTACACATCATTAAGCAGAAAATCGAAACGGCAGGGAATAAGGAGATACTAATAGCTATCGAAAAAATGCTTATCAAAACAAAAACATTAAGTATTGAAGAAATAAATATACCAATACCAACGGGAATTACGGCAAGAGATGCAAAAAAAATTATGGAAATAGCAGGAAGAAGAACTAACACAAAAATAAGACTGTGCGTGCCAACACAGGGACAGGTAGCGGAGACACATAGAGAAAAAAAAACAGGTACGGAAACAGGTGCTATAGTAGTGAGCAAACAAGGTGTCACATATGCAGATTTGCTGAGACAGGCAAAAACCCAGATAAAAGGATCTACGTTCAAGGAGGTAAGAGAAACAAAAAAAGGGGAGTTGTTACTAATTACAAAGGGTAATGAGACGGAGAAAGAGATAGAAAAAATTAAAAATGGAATGGAAGGCTGCAATGTACGAAAAGCCAGCAACAAAACTACAGAACTGGTGATAATCAAAGATATTAGCCCGGAAATTAAGAGAGAAGAAATACTGGAAGAAATTATGAACAAAGTGAACACAGAAGGAAGTACAATAATTTCCATAAAGAAAGGTTATAGAGAAATACAAACCGCTATAGTCAAAATGGACAAAAAAATAGCAGAACAGATAATAGGAGAAGGAAGAATAAACATAGGACTCATAAGATGCAGAGTAGAGAAAGTTAAAGCAAATGAAAGAAAATGTTATAAATGCTGGAGGAAAGGACATGTAGCGGCAGAATGCAATGGGGAAGACAGGTCTTCGCTATGTATAAAATGCGGAAAGGAGGGACATCAGGTTGCCGAATGCAGAAACAAAGAATACTGCATTGAATGCAAAGTATTAGGACACAGAACGGGAGAGAAAAGATGTCCAGCTACAAAGAAAAAAGAAATGAGAAAAACAAAGAAGAATATGGAGGACAACAACCCAGATAACTGGAGAGAACAGGAGGAAAAAATAGTATCACATAATGTATAAGTTTATACAAATAAACATAGGGAGGGGAAGAGAGGCTCACGATTTACTAATAGCAACAGCGGAGAGAGAGGAAATAGACCTAGTGCTAGTGAGTGAACCTAATAAAAACAAACTAAATGGTAAGTGGATAAGAGACAAAGGAACAGATGCAGCAATTTTAGCTAGGGGGAAGTGTAGGGACAAGGTGGAAAGATGGGGAACACCAAAAGAAGGAATAGTGTGGGCAGAAGTACAAAGCATGATAGTATACAGCTGTTATATCAGCCCAAACTGCGGTCTGGAATACTATCGAGAGTGGATAGAAGAATTAGAAAGAAGTTTAAGAAAACAGAAAAACAAAAAAATTATTGTAGGAGGAGATTTCAACGCAAAATCACCGAGATGGGGAGGCTACAAGAACGATTTAAGAGGAAAAATCTTAGAGGAGATGATAGCAGGGTTAAATCTTACAATCTGCAACAATGGAGACAAACCGACGTTTGTAAGAGGAAGCTCAAAATCGCATATTGACATCACCATAGCAACGTGGGAAATGGCAAAAATAATAAATGAATGGACCGTGACTGAAGAAGAATCACTGAGTCTACACAAACATATACAATACAATACAAAGGAGAAAGGAAAACAGGAGCACACGAGAGAAGGTAAATGGAACGTAAGAAGAATGGACAAAGAAAAGATAAAGAGAGGCATGGAAACAGAAGAAGTGATAGAAAACGAAAATATTGAGAAAAGATGCGAGAGGTACTCAGAAAAACTGAGAAAAGCGGCGGAGGAAGCGATTCCTAGGTACAGGGAAGGCGGACGAAAAGGACCATACTGGTGGTGTGAGGAAATAAAAGAATGCAGGAAAAACACAATACAAACAGCGAGGAAAATCAAAAGGCTGAGAAGAAGAGGAGAGAACACAGAGGAAATAGAAGAGAAACTAAAAAACGACAGAAAAATGTTAAAAAAGGCAATTAGGGATAGCAGAAAAAGATGCTGGAAAGAAATGATAGAATCTATAGATGGGGATCCTTGGGGAAAACCGTACAAAATAGTGATGGACAAATTGGGTGGAAGAACAAAAGGAATCTGCTTAAAAGAAGACGAAGAAGAAGAGGTCATAATTAAAAAACTATTTCCCAAGGGAGAACCAGTAGAAGAACCAGAAACAAAAGAAGAAGAAGCAACAGTTATGGCAACAGTGGAAGAGATCAAAGAGATCATAAAAGAATTGCCTAACAACAAAGCACCAGGTCCGGACAAAATAACAACAGAGATTGTTAAAGCAGCATTAGACGGAAACGAGATAGAAATAACTCAAATAATCAACAGGTGCCTAAAAGAAGGAACTTTCCCAGGATGTTGGAAAGAAGCCACTCTGGTACTGATTGAGAAAAAAAAAGAAGCAGGAAAAGCAACATCATACAGACCAATATGTTTAATCAACACACTGGCTAAAATAATGGAAAAAGTTATTGTACGGAGAATAGAACAAGAAATAGAAGAAAAAGGAGGATGGGAAAAAGAACAATACGGATTTACCAAAGGAAAAACAACCTTAGGAGCTATTGAAAAAGTGAAAGCAATAGCAAAAGAAGCAAACAGCGGAACGCAGAGGAAAAGGCAACACTGTGTAATGATAGCGTTGGACATACAGAACGCGTTTAATAGCGTATCATGGGCAGCAATCATAGAGGCGGCAAAGAAGAAAGAACTGAACAGAAAAACAATCAAGATTATATGGAGCTACTTACAGGACAGAAATCTAGTGACCAAAAATGGAAGATTCAAACTTACTAGAGGGGTACCGCAGGGCTCAGCACTGGGACCAAAACTGTGGAACCTTGTCTATAACGAGTTACTTCGAATGAAGATGCCGGAAGGCGTGTCAATAACTGCATTTGCGGACGACATAGCAGTAGTAGGTAGAGACGTAGAAATAGAAGTACTAAAAGGAAGATTAGAGCTGGCAATTGATATGATACAAATATGGATGAGAAGTAAGGGCTTAAAACTAGCAACACAAAAAACTGAGGCGGCATGGCTATCAACTAAGAGGAATAATAGAGGAACAGGTAAGATACAGGTGGGAGATCAAGAGATAACCATAGGGAAAAAAATCAAATACCTTGGAGTGACACTCGAAGCAAAGGGATGGAATGAACAGGTTAAGGAAGCGGTCATTGGAACAAAGGAAATTGAGAGAAAGCTTGGTAGACTTATGCCAAACAACGGAGGTCCAGGAGAAGAAAGCAGAAGGCTAATAGCAACGGCAGCAAGAAGCAAATTGCTGTACGCCGCAGAAACATGGGGAGAAGCCATGAAAACAAAGAAAAACAGAAAGGAAGTAAGAGGAGCCACAAGAGCAAGCTCGCTAAGGATTTGTAGAGCTTACAGAACAGTGTCACAAGAAGCAGTAGAGGTAATTGCGGCAACACCTCCCGCGGATATGATGGTGGAGGAAAGAATAGAAATAAAAAAACTTGTAAAAGAAGGAACGAGTAAAAAAGAAGCAAAGATAAGAGCAAGAGAGAAGACTATGGAAAGATGGCAGAGAAAATGGGATACAGGAGAAAAGGGGAAATGGACGAGAGAATTAATCCCAGACATAAAAGAATGGGTAGAGAAGAAACCCGAGACGTGTTATTATACAACACAAATACTGACCGGGCACGGAGCATTTGGAAAATTCTTGCAAAAAATTAAAAAAATAAAGGAAGAAGAAAGGTGTACATTTTGTCAGGAAGAAACACACGATAACGCAGAACACACTCTAGTAGAATGCGAGGCGTGGGAGGCAGATAGAAAAAAACTAGAATATATACTAGAAAGCAAAGTGGATAAAAGAACAATCATTAACAAATGCTTAAAAGATGAAAATAAATGGAGGGCGTTAAAAAACTTTGCAACAAGTGTACAAAAAAAAAAAATTGAAGAGTTTGACAATAGAAGAATATAGAAAAACAAACAATGGAAACAAACACACAAACTAAAAGCCATAGAAGAGAAAGGAAAGAGATGAGAGAAGCTAAATGGAAACAAGAAAACAGAGAAAAAGATCAAAAAGAAAAAAATAAGAAAGGATATGACAATTGTGCATACCAAGAAACAGAAGAAAAAAGAAGAACATTTACAGAGACTACGATACCAAACGAAATTGCAGAGATAAGGAGAAGGAGAAAAGAAATATTGAAGGAAAGCAGAATAACAGAAATAACAAGGCATATACCAAATGGTAGATATGCTATCTCGAGGATGACTGAGAACGCAACCTTTCAGATAGTCAGAATATACCTGGCAACGAGAGGACATGAAGAAGTAATTCCTGATGGAGATACAAGGATATCACTGGAGGTAAAACTTACAAATCTAGGACTGCCAAAAGGAATACAACTGATGGAACTGCATAAATTATTCATGAAAGAGAGGGGATATGATATAGAAGAAGTGAACGAAGACCTTAGTAAGCTAAGAGCACATCTGAGAACAAATTATATAATTAGAGTAAATAACACAAAGATGGGAGAAAGAAGAGAATGCAGAGGTAGATGCCAGTGCAGATAAGAAAAGGCAAAATGACAAAAGAGACAGACAAAGGTAGGGGCTATAGGGAGAGAGGGGCCGGGGACAGCATGCGTGCCGCAGATGATGCGTGAAAATCCGCGAAGCAAAAACCAGCCCGCCTCAAACTAGCACCAAATGTAGGTTAGTTTAGACAGGGACATTAAAACAACAGGATTTGCGCAGAGAAGAAAACCGGAAGGTATTACCATGCGTAAGTTATTCTTAAGGGCCACTTGTTGAGAGCCAAACAACTCACTACGTCCTAAAAAAAAAAGAAAAAAAAAAAAAAAAAAAAAAAAAAAAAAAAAAATCAAGGCTTCCATAAGTCTTTTGTACAAGGCAATGGATAATCTTGGCAAGTGGGATTTTTCTTACCGCGCTAATTGTGGCTTGGTTTTTGCATTTTTCGTTCTGTTTTGAGTCGATGTGGTTTTCCGCTTCTTCCCAGACCAATCCTCTATTCGTTTACCTAAGTCATGGGGGTTCAAGTGGTGTTTTATTTTACGTTACGTCGGAGAGCAATATTAGTTTCAACCTTGGTAGCTGTGCTGACTAATAGGTGGAAGGACTGGAAGTCGATTATATCCGGTGATTGTTGGATTTTTTTACCGCCTATTAGACGCAATGGCAAAATAGTAAACACATCTTAAGAGCCAACCGACCGCTACCTTGATTTGTAGAATTTTAACAAAAAAGGCAACTTTGGCTTCATTGCTGCTTCTACAAATAATTTGATAATCGATTTATTTTTTTACCAGTACATTTAAAAAGGATTAAACTATGATATGTCGAAGTATGACATAATAAACGCTTTCAGTTTCATGTAGAGGTATAATAAATAACCCCAAAAGAAAACAGACGCCGTACCTCAGAAATTTGTCAACCTATTGATCGTTTGTTGGAAGATTAAAAAGTAGTTCAAAAAGTAAGATGTCTTTCCAAAGTTAAATAATAAATACTGAAATAAAATTAACATTTTTAAACTTTATTCACCTTCAAGCAGACCGAAAACTTTTACGAGTATAAAGAATGAGATGAAAAAAATTGCTTAAAGTTTGTAAATTTGTTTATTTGTTTGTCGATAAAAGAAATAATGATATAAGGCCGCAGTCGCGGTAAACAAAACCATATACACTAAAGTTTAAAAAAAAAAAACTATTTCATATAATTGTTATAATAGAGCGATTAAAAACCAAAGCATTTGCAAATTTAAACACAAAGCAGCATTTGAGAAACATTAGGTACCTTCCAAAACTTCCGTCATAGAGATATTAATAAGAAATTTGTTAATTTTGCCATAATTTAAAAAAAAACTATTTGGAAAAATAAAATTAAATAATAGTATGATTAAAAGTTGAAACACCCTGTATATGCAAATCATCTTACAAATTTTTATTTTACCTACGCCACTGCTTATATACTATTTTGAACCTATAAAATGTAGATTTGGTTGCCTATATCCCACAATAATAGTGTTACTTTATGGTGTTACTTCATTTTCATAAAATAGAACACTCAAAAAATATAATTGTTATTATTTGACGTTAACATTAATTGATTTTAGTAAATGTACAAAAGCAAATTATGTACAATTTCCTCATTCCAAAATTATTACCTAAAGTATCCTCAACATCTGCTTGTATGGATGATTACGAAGCAGGAAACTTAATACACGAAAACCCAATGGTAAGAGCTCGAGGTTTTTTGGCATACACATCAATAAAACCACCAGTTAACATTGATTTTGAATTAATTTGCCCTATTAGTATACGTTATATTACGATCAACACAAAAATAGGCAATCAAAAAGTGATCGGAGTTGAAGTATTAGCAAAAACATCAAATTCCGAATACACATCAATAGCACAAGCTTACTACAACGAAGATGGTGTTACGTTTGCCAATTCAAGATATTATTCGAATAAAAATCCACCCAAAGATACTAATCAACAATATCATTTAGCTTTCCTTAAAAGTAATACATTCCGTACTTTTATTAATTGTAATATCATTCGTATTCGAATACTACGAACAAATAGATGCGTACCTTGCTTAGGACCTGTTGAAATCTGGGGATTTATATCTAAATCATGTTCGGCAACTACTTCCAAAACAGTTAAAAAATTATTATATCATAAGAAACTAGAAGAAACTCCCCATTCAATAAATGAAGTTAAAATTGATGAATTCAAAATTCCCGATGATTTTAAAGATGCTTTAACCTATGATATAATGGCTATACCCATGACATTACCAAGTGGTCACACAGTTGATCAATCAACATTGGAAAAATGTATAGGGAACGATGCCAGCTATGGAAGAAGAGGCTCAGATCCTTTTACTGGAGTTCGTTTTACCAATAATGTTAAACCAGTATTGAATGTGGCTTTGAAAAGTCGTATTGATATGTTCTTAATACAGAATTCGCATAAAGTAGAAACATTTAAAATATCCCGAACAATTGGTAGAAAACGAAAATTTGAAAATAATTTAAACTCTTATATAGGTGTTCCAAAAAAGGTTGTTGTGGATAATAACTTAGTTGAAAATAAGACCGATAGTTTGGAAGAAGCAATTGCTAAAGTTGTTAGTTCTAGTAATTTTATTTCTTTTACTAAATGTGATAATGTTGATAAAAAGATTGTTAAATGCTTTTTATGCGAATGTGATAATAACTTGTACAGTTTACCATGTACACATTTATACTGCCGATTGTGTTTGTTAAAAGTTTGTGAAGATTTAGTTTGTAAGGATTGTGAAAAATGTTTTGTTAAAAATGATGTTAAGAAATTTCATAAATGATTGTGTTTAATATATTTTTTCATTTTCATATATTTTTAGTGTTTATTATGCAAAACTAAGAAATAGTATTGCTTCTGAGCTACAGAATATGGCTACTTATAAAATCTTGTTACAGTTATAGACCATACTTTTAAGATATCCTGATGATCCTGACAATTTATTAAAATGTTGACAGTTTATGATACATCAATAGACAACAGTTCAAAACTATAATGCATTTAATGCTAACTAATGTTGATAGCAGTTAATATTTTGACAGCTGTGGACATTATCATAGATAGACATTATTAACAGTTTTATAAAGAATTTGACTTTTTACAACATGTCCAATGACAAAAACATTCTATACCAACAATAGAATTGGTTAAATGATAATTTCTTACCTATTTATAAAAAGTAAACATCTTTTTGACAGCTCCCACCTCTAGGCAATAGGCACTCCAAAAAAATGTTAAAATGTTATTTTTGACAGATAGATGACATTTTAACAGATGACCAATTAATAAGAAAGTTATTATGCGGTCAGTGGCGGATTTATGTATAGGGGGTCGCTTTAGGCCCTTACAAATCCGTACTAAACCAATATTTTTTTCAAAAATGCGAGCGTGTGGTTTAGAAAGGTTTGCCCAAGTATACGTTAATAAAAGCTGATTTCTCATTACGTTCTGACAGACCCTGGTGCACGCCAAGGCAAGATGCACCGCGTTTTCATTACATTTTGTGAAGTGGGGTCACTTGCAAAAAGTTTTACAATTACCTTACCTCGCTTACCATTTAGTGTGTTTACATCATCCTCACCTATTCCTACAACAAGCTGTCGGCCCTCCGGCTCCTTCGACTCGGCGGTGTAAAAGATGCTTTAATTTTGAGCCACTGGTTCTGCTTTCTCAGGCGACTCATGGCCAGCTCTACAACATCCGGTTTTCCCGAAAGCCATAGAGTGGCTTTGTTAGCCTAGAAAGCCGACTCGGTGGCACAACACTTAGTTGTAAATTCACAGTCACAGAGGTTCTAGACCGATAATAACTTTTTGTACCCACCCCCACTGAAGTTGGGAAATGTTTTGCCTGGGGTATTATTATCCGGCTCTCGGGTAAGAATATCCTTTATTTAATTGGTCTGCTCATTGGTGGTTTTATCCTAAGGGTAAGCCAGGCTGGTAACCGCCACATGAAAGTGCGTTGAAGCAACCTCCTTGTAGCTGGGTCTCTCTTCTTTCTCGTAGAAGTGATCTTGAGTTTTCCTCCCGTGTCACACTTTTCCTAAGTTGTCCAGGTGTGGGCTCAGACGTAAAAAAACAAATTCCCTCATCCTTGACTCTTTTGGGGGGACATTCGGTTGGCCTTTGACGCACTCTGGGTCAGCAATTGCTAGCCCAGCACATGAAGTATCTGCCTTGCCTTGTTTGCTTTTCAGCAGCCAAACGCGTCTTCTTTCATTTTTTTTGCCTCAGGCCCACAGATCCTGTTTTTTTTACACCAGTCTGTGAGGTGTGTTTCAAAAGCGGAATTGTTTTAGACGTCGATGAGGTATCCGAAGACACTCACCGAGTCTGTGGTTTTCAGGGTATCCCTAAGATTTACCTGATAATTTGGTTATTGTTCTCCATAGTTGAAATTTAAATTTATTTTTCTTGCTGTCCACTTGCCATGGAACCCGCAAATTAGAAACGTCATTATAGCCAGGGTTACCAAAAATATATAACCTCAAAAGTGGGTTAGTCGCCTCGTTTACGAAGAAATCTAGGCCAAAGTAGTGTTTGTTCCAAACCCTAGAGAAACAACTATAAGGTGACTCAACGACCAGAACCACTTCATCCTCCCTTACGAGTTTCCACTCGCGACTACTACGTTGCGGGGTGATCGTAATTAGTCTAGAACTTTGCTCCTATGGGAGTAATTGAAAGAAATCGATCCGACACAAAATGGATACAATTTGTTTAGTAAATCTGCCTAAATTAAAAGATAGGGAGATGATTTATAGTAACAGCTTTAGAACCAAGCAAACTATGTTCATATAAGAAATGAAACAACGACTTAAAGCCTATAGGATAAACTTAAATCAATGTATGCCGACGCTGCTAGGCAAATTAGTTTATTACGTCTAAGTAGTAGTAGTAAATATGCGCATGAAAAGCTGTGATTCAATGGAAGCGTACATCAGTCAAGTAATTGGGTGTGTACAGGAAGACAAGAGCGGACCGCTGCTTTTTGAGCGGAACTTGTTACTACCGGAATTAAACAAATGTCGCAACTTTGAAGAACTTCCTTTTTCCTATAAAGCCTATTGATTGTCGTCAACTATTTATACGCCACTGATGACGTTGTAGCCTCTTTTCCGCCCGTAATGCTGGCAACTTACATTACAACGGACCTACAGTTTTAAGTAGATTCCAAACCACTTGAGAGATTCTTCATTCCTCCACCAGAGAAGGTTTTAACAGTAAACCTCAACGCTGGAAAACGGTTTGGAGAGTGAAAGAGCGTATAAGCATGTCAAAAGTTTTTCACAGTACATGGGAATTGCACCGAATGCAGCAGTTGGATGCCTAAACCGCGCCACGCTCTTATTGTTCATTGATACCCGACACCAATTAACACTCCTTGTTATTGCCTAGCTTACCCGACAAATTCAGTCCAATTATAATGGCTGTAGAGCATTTTAAGATATCAATTACTACCGATTCAATTAAAACAAAATTAATGGAAATTAAAAAATTTAAATGCTTTAGCTGGAAAGACTAAGCAAAACAACTGTCATAAGAAAAGTCAGTGATGCTATAGTTGTGGTCTCTATGAGCACGTAAAAAGTACGTAGTTGATCTATGTGACAAATATAACCGAAGTCTTGTGAAATTCTTACTTTAGTAGTTTTATTGTTGTCGACCACTATTCATCTTCTGCCAAAATTAACAAAAATCATAAATTTTTCTTTAAATCAAATATATAAAAACTAACACATGCCCTACAAATAGATCATTAAATAGTTTGTTTCTATTTTGGCTGTTAATCAAAGAACAATTTATTAGAAATAAACCAGTCATTGACAAGTGTATGTGGATCAATGATTAATTTGCAGGCAGCAAAAACTATGGTCAGATTTTGGTGTGAATATCATAAGAACTGTCTGGACAAGTACTATAATTAAATGCTAAATAAGTTAAGCCTTTCTGAATAATGTACATGAAAAGTTCAGCTATTGAAGCTGGTCTTCTACATACACCCATAAATTTTCCAAATATAAAATGTGTTCAACTTATTTATTGTGAATGCGATATCAATCAATTTCAAGTAACCCTGTACTATTCATAAAAAAAAGTGAAAGAATCATAAAACTTTACTTTTAAAAAGTATATATTATTAATATAAAAAACTATTTCATTTATACAATGCACTTAAAAATTAAATATATAAAATATACAAAGCAACATTTAATACTATTATTTAATCTACCTCTTACGTGAAGATTTCCGCACTGTTTCTATAACAGCAGCAGACCTAATCCGTTTAGTTGATTCACTGATATCCGCATTGAATGCAGCTTGTTCAATATCCTCAACACTTTGTATCCGTTTTCTCTTAGACTTAGGAGCTTCAGGTATTGGTGTACTCGCTTCCACTTCATCATCAACAAACTGCACTTTCTTAGCCTTCCTAGTTGGCCTTCTTTTAACACTTGCATCAAGATCGGAGTCAATGGTATCATCAATAAGAGCTATCTTTGCAGTTACTGTTTTCGTTGGTTTAGTCTCTACTTTCTTTGTACGTTCTACTACAGCTTTAGTTTTTACCGCAGCTTTTCTTGTTTGTTTTTTAGGTGGTGAATAATATTCTTGGTCAGTGTCTTGGTCTGTATTATCTTCTACCTTTCTACCTCTAGTTGTAGCTTTCTTACCTTTAGTTGGAGTGCTTACTGATGTATCAATTAATTCAACATCCAATTTTTTAGCTCGTGTAGTTCTTGTTTGCTTTATTAAAGGAGTAGAATCATCTTCTTCATCAATTACTTTTTTCCCCCTAACTGGTTTTGATTTGATTGAAGCGGGTGAATCAGTTTCTTCAACTTTTTGGCTTTTAGTTGTTTTAGGTGGTGCTTTAGTAGTTGCTTTTCCTCTTCTAGTAGAAGGTGGGCTTTGTACTTCGTCATCTTCATCAGATTCATCAAAAGTTGTTTTTCTTCCTTTTGTTGTAGATGGAGTAATTTCAACTTCAATTGCTTTAGGTTTTCTACTTCTACCACTTCGTTTTGGTACTACTGGTTCAACAGATTTTGACTCATCTTCAGTTTCTTCAACATCCGTTGGAGTTTCAGAAACTGCTTTAACATTATGTTTGCCTCTTGTTGCTCTAGTATTGATATTTCTTTTTCCTCTTGTTGGTGGTTTCTTCATTTCTACTTCAACTTCTTCATCTACAGTGGTATCTTCCACTTTTTCAGACTCAGATACATCGGCAACTTTGTTATTTTTTCTACCTCTTACTGTTGGCATCTTTATTGCTTTATCTTCTTTATCTACTGTAGTACTTTCAATTTCTTCTACAGATTCAGACACTTTATTATTTCTTCTACCTCGAGCTGCTGGTTTCTTATATTCATGAGCAACTTCTGCATCTACAATGCTGTCTTTAACTTGTTCAGTCTCAGATAAGTCGGTAACTTTGTTATTTCTTCTACCTCTTACTGCTGGCTTCTTTATTGCTTCATCTACTGTAGTATTTTCAATTTCCTCTACAGATTCAGACACTTTATTATTCCTTTTGCCTCTCGTTGTTGGCTTGTTAGTTTTTTGTGGTGTATCATCAATTTCGACTGGCATGAGTACTTCAGCAGCTTTGTTATTTCTTCTACCTCGTGCTGCTGGTTTTTTACTTTCTTCTTGGACAATTTCTTCATCAACCTCAGTGTCAATTTCCACTTCAGCAGGTCTTCTTTTACCTCGCCTTGCTGGCTTCTTAGTTTCTTGCACAGCATCTTCATTAATGTTATCAACTTCCACTGGTTTATTTCTTCTACTTCTTCCTACTGGCTTCTTAGTCACTTCTACGATTTCCTCAATTTCACTATCTTCAATAGCTGGTACTTCAACATCTGTAGATTCACTTACAGATATTATATTTCTTCGTCCTCTTCTTACTGGTTTCTTCACTTCTTCAACTACATTTTTAACTTCTTCTGTAGATTCCGTTATTTCAACAGGTTTATTTTTTGGTCTGCCCCTTGTTGGTTTCTTTAGTACTACTTCTTCTGCTTCGGATTCACTTGGTTTAATATTTTCATCAATATTTTTATTCCTCCTGCCTCTCGGTTGCTTCTTAGGTGAACTTTTATCTTCAGTTGATGATTCAACTGCTTCTTCTGCAATTTTATTTTTCCTACTTCTTGTTGAAGCTTTCTTAATTGGAGAGGGACTTTGAACTAGACTAGATCTAGTAGAAGATTCTTCCGATGGTTCGTCAACAACTCCGTTATCATTCAGTTTGCTTGCTGTAATTTCCTCACTAGTTTCTTTTTGAAGTGCATGGTCGGAAACCCATTTTTGAACATCAGGTGATATTTCGGAAAGCACACCTTCAGTTTTGCGTGAAGTGAATGTGTTTTTATGCTTCTCCGGTGATATTGTTTTTCTTCCATACGTACGTACTGTTTTTTTACCAGTAATAAGACTAAAATCATCATCAGTATCATGCAAAACACTAACACCTGATACATTGAGATCAAAATGAGGTGCAAACAACTCATCAACACCTTCAACATCTAATAAATTATTTTCGGGTTCTTTTTGCATTTTCGGGGTCTTCATAATTTGTTTCACACCTCTTGGACTCATTAGATCATTAAGAGGTTCCTTTTGTACTTTAGGCGTTTTCATTAACTGCTTTATACCCCTGGGACTTCTTAAATCATTTTTAGGTTCATTTTGTACTTTAGGTGTCTTCATTAGTTGCTTAACACCTCTGGGACTTCTTAAATCATTCTCAGGTCCTTTTTGTACTTTAGGAGTCTTCATTAACTGCTTAACACCTCTAGGACTTGTTAAATCATTTTCAGGTCCTTTTTGTACTTTAGGAGTTTTCATTAACTGCTTAACTCCTCTAGGACTTGTTAAATCATTTTCAGGTTCCTTGTGTACTTTAGGTGTCTTCATTAATTGTTTGACACCTCTAGGACTCGTTAAATCATCTTCTGGTCCCTTTTGCACTTTAGGAGTTTTCATTAACTGCTTAACTCCTCTAGGACTTGTTAAATCATTTTCAGGTCCCTTCTGTACTTTAGGTGTCTTCATTAACTGTTTGACACCTCTAGGACTTGTCAAATCATCTTCAGGTTCCTTTTGCACTTTAGGAGTTTTCATTAACTGCTTAACTCCTCTAGGACTTGTTAAATCATTTTCAGGTCCCTTGTGCACTTTAGGTGTCTTCATTAACTGTTTGACACCCCTAGGACTTGTTAAATCATCTTCAGGTCCTTTTTGTACTTTAGGAGTCTTTAACAGCTGTTTGACACCTCTTGGACTGCTCAAATCATTTTTCGGTTCCTTCTGTGGTGGTTTAGGAGTTTTCATTAATTGTTTGATACCTCTAGGACTGGTCAAATCATTTTGAGGTTCTCGTTGTGGTTTATTCTTTAAATGCATAACCAAATCTTCTTCAAGAATGTAGTTACCTTCAGATACTCTTGAATGTAATACAGTCATTGATTGACGCACGTTTTTCCTACTCTCATCTCCAGACATATAAATGAATGATGATGTATCCATAGATTCGGCTGATGAATTATCCAAATCAGGAATGTTTTCTTGGTTAGATAAATGTTTAGAAGCAGGTAGACTTCTCCTAGTTGCAACTTGACGCTTTAGTCTCGGTTCGGATAACGCTTTAGAAACTGGCATATTAACCATAAGAATTTCAGAAAGTACGTTGCAAAGTTTATCCTCGTTTTCTTGCAATATTGATAGTTCTTTTTCATTTTCGTTTAAGAAACTGTCTGCTTTGAATGGAGAACTTGAATGTAGTAGATCCAAAGATACGTTCTGTAAGAAACATGTGAAATTTGTTAAAATATTCAGAGAAATGTTAATATCAATTACAAATAAAAACTGGCATATTTCTGCCATAAATCTGTCTTTTTTTTAAATATTTTGCGACTTACCAGGTTGAAAGAAATTCTAGATTTGTTATTGCTGATCCTAGCACGTTTTGCAGATAATAGTATGCTATCATTACTGCTCTGCCGACGCCTTTTTAGTGATACAACATTACTTTCAGTTTCTTCTGAAGAATGTTCTTCACTATCAGTGCTATCTGCAGCTTCAGACAGCATGGTATCAAAGGTCTTCAATGAACGCCTTGACTTCATTTCGAACCCGGGTGTTAAAAATACTGTAAAAAAATATCTTTATTAGTAGTAGTAACTATTAGATCTTTTAATGTAACCTAACCCTACTTGACACATTTGATCATTAGACCAGTATTTCTTAAACCTATATTACACAAAAACGGCGCTATCGCCGGTAATTTAAGAAACATTGCTTTATAGTTAGAGTATAATATATACAAAGAACTTATTACGATTAATGAGAGCAATGAAAAATGTTCATCAAAGCTGTCAGAGCTATTATAGAATACAGCATTATAAAGTACTGTGTCCCTGTAGTAGTAAAAAGACGAAATTTTTTTACATTGCAACGAGTTGAAATTATCAGCTATGGTATGAAAACAGAATATGGCCTAGAAACTCTTTCGGCAACCATCCCTCGATGATTAAAGAGATCGTGCAGAAGTTCCAGAAAATGCAGGCCGACGACTTCTTCTTCTCAAGCAGCAATGTGGTACTACCGAACATCGAACCCCACAGCCATCAAAACTGCGTCGAAAATGTGATGAGGATTGCTGCGGGCCTAGAAACGAGATCTCAAAAGAGCGCCGAGCCCCCAGACAAACACCGTATACAGCGCTCCCACCATCAGAGATCATATAAAGCAAATAATTGTTTAAATGTGCCAAGTAGATCACCGCCCGGTCTATCAGATAGCTGATAGCAACGACGGACGTTTATCGGAATCGAATACTTCAAGTCACTCACGGAATAACGAGACTGTCCACACAAAAACCAAGCAAAATATCATGTCAATTGTATTATGACTTCATAATTATAAAAAAATATGAATGAACAATTATATTTCAAAAAATCTTTTATTGAACAAAATTTCTTAAAAATAGTTTAATAAATTAAACAAAATATTACCTCTAGGTGTATGTTTCCTCTCAGACCGCTTGATGGTCGAATGTCTCTGCTTGACAGCCGATTTTGATAACAAAGATGTATTGTTGGTTTCAGGTGTTTTAAATTTATCATTATCATCACTAGTTGAAGACCCATTAGCAGATGGTGTATGAACACCTTCAGATTTTTCAATATTTTCTTCAATAAATGCAGACTTCTTTTGAGCAGAATCAACATCAACTTGGAATCGAATAGATTTCCTATTGTTTGGAGTCTTAGCAGGAGTAACAAAAGTTGATTCTGTAGGTTTGGGGGTTTGCAAAATAGATTTTCTTGTACTGGTTGGTTCAGCAAATGTTTTCTTAAGTGGAGTAGATTGAGGTGTTCGCATTGATGTCCTTATTGGTCTAATAGATTTTTGCGGTGATTTTTCAAATAATGAAGAAGCGGATTTATTCAACCTTGTTGCTGATTTAAGAGGTGATACATTTTCTTTTTCTTGCAACTTTCTGAATGATTTTTGAGGTGATGCTTCTTCATCTTCCAATTCAATTTCTACTTCATCTCCAACTTCTACTTCATCAAATACTTCATCCTGATCATCCACCACTTCTTCCTCTAAATCTTCATCATCCAGATCTTGTTCATAAAAATCAAATTGTTGAGAATCAGAAGAATTTTCTTTATCGACTTCTAATGATTTCCTGCCAATCATTTTTTTAGCAGATTTAGCTGGACTGATGTCTTCATAACTTTGTTTAGGTGTTTGAATCGATTTTCTAGTCCGCGTGAAGGATTTTTGAGGTGAATTTACTTCTTCCTCCAATTCTTCTTCATTGGATGTATTTGATTTCCTACTTTCAGACTTCAAAGATGAAATGATTTCTTCTTCTGAATCTTGTGAGGTTTGTATTGATTTCCTAGTTTGGCGGAAAGACTTTTGAGACAAATTTGCTTCCTCTTCAAAATCACTAGACTTCATTGATTTTCTGGTTTCTGTAGTTATATTCATTGATCTTCTGATCGATTTTTGTGGTGAACTAGTCTTAACATCAAAATACTCCTCATTTTGATCATTGTTCCTTGAAGATTTTCTACTACTTCCAACAAATGACTTCCTAGATTGGCTGAATGATTTTTGAGGAGATGCTAATTCTACCTCAGAGTATTCTTCCTCCTCTTCTTGCACGTTACTTTTTACAGATTTTCTACTGCTTCCTCTAACTGATTTTTGAGGTGACAAAGTTTCTACCTCAGAACTTTCTTCTTCATTTCTGTTCAGAGATTTTCTACTACTTCCTGCAATCGACTTTCTTGACCGGCTGAATGATTTTTGAGGTGATGCAATTTCTTCCTCAGAATATTCTTCCAGTTCTTCATCTGATTTTCTAGCACTACTTACAGTAGACTTCCTTGTCTGGCTGGACGATTTTCGAGGTGACATTGCTTCTATTTCAATATCTTCTTCTTCGTCTTGTAAAACTGTTTCTACTTCAGCATCCTCCTCTTGAACATTATTCTTCACAGATTTTCTAGCACTTCCTGAAGATTTCCTTGTGTGAGTAAACAATTTTTGAGGTGAATCAATTTCTGTTTCAGAATGTTCCTCTTCTTCATTTGCATTGCTCCTTAAAGACTTTCTTGCACTTTCTACAGTTGATTTCCTTGCCTGAGTTAACAATTTTTCAGGGGACATTGTTTCTGTTTCAGAAGTTTCGTCATCTTGTAAGTTCGTCTTTACAGATTTTCTTGCACTTCCTGAAATTGATTTTCTCGATTGGTTGAACGATTTTTGAAGTGAAACTAGTTCAATTTCGGAGTCTTCTTCTTCTTCTTCTTCAACATTGGTCATTACAGATTTTTTTGCACTTTCTGAAATTGATTTTCTCCGTTGGTTGAATGATTTTTGAGGTGAAACTATTTCAATTTCAGAATCATCTTCTTCTTTAACATTGGTGTTAGATTTTCTTGCACTTCCTGATATTGATTGGTTGAATGATTTTTGAGGTGAAACTACTTCAATTTCAGAATCATCCTCTTTTTCTTCAACATTGGTCTTTACAGACTTTCTTGCACTTCCTGATATTGATTTGCTTGATTGGTTGAACGATTTTTGAGGTAAAACTACTTCAATTTCAGAATCTTCTTCAACATTGGTCTTAAAAGATTTTCTAGCACATCCCGTAGTAATAGTTGACTTCCTCATAGATTTTCGAGGTGAAACCACATCAATTTCTAAATCAACCTCTTCTTCTTCATCATTGGTCTTTAGGGATTTTCTAGCAGATTCTGACCTTGAATTCCTGGTTTGGTTAAACGATTTTTGAGGTAAATCAATTTCCGTTTCAGAATGTTCCTCTTCTTGATGTGCATTGTTCCTTAAAGACTTTCTTGCACTTCCTGTAGTTGATTTCCTTGCTTCAGTAAATAATGTTTCAGGCGACATTGTTTCTGTTTCAGAAGTTTCGTCATCTTGTACATTACTCTTTATAGATTTTCTTGCAGTTCCTGCAATTGATTTCATCGATTGATTAAATGATTTTTGTGGTGAAAATACTTCAACTTCAGAAACTTCCTCTTCTTCTTTATAATCATTGGTTTTTAGAGATTTTCTCGAAGTTTGTGACCTTGAATTTCTTGTTTGGTTAAACGATTTTTGAGGTGAATCAATTTCAGTTTCAGAATTTTCCTCTTCTTCGTGTGCATTGCTCCTTATCGACTTTCTTGCACTTGAATTCCTCGATTGGTTGAACGATTTTTCAGGTACTATTTCAATTTCAGAATTTTCTTCTTCTTCAACACTGGTCTTCAGAGATTTTCTAGCACTTCCTATAGTTGATTTCCTTATAGATTTTCGAGGTGAAACTACAACAATTTCTAAATCTGCCTCACCCTCTTGGATATTGCTTTTTAAAGATTTTCTTGCACTTCCACCAATTGATTTCATCGATTGATTAAACGATTTTTGAGGTGAAAATACTTCCACTTCAGAATCTTCCTCTTCTTCATCATCATTGGTCCTTAAAGATTTTCTAGCGCTTTCTGACCTTAAATTTCTCGTGTGGTTAAACGATTTTTGTGGCAAATCATCTTCTGTTTCAGAATTTTCCTCTTCTTCATAGGCATTGCTCCTTAAAGACTTTCTAGCACTTCCCGTAGTTGACTTCCTCATAGATTTTTGTGGTGACACATCACTTTCTAAATCTGCTTCATCTTCTTCAATATTGCTTTTTAAAGATTTTCTTGAACTTCCTCCAATTGAGTTCCTGGATTGGTTAAACGATTTTTGAGGTAAAACTACTTCAATTTCAGAACCTTCCTCTTCATCAACATTGGTCTTTAAAGATTTTCTATCACTTCCTGCAGTTGATTTCCTCATGGATTTTTGAAGTGAAACTACATCAATTTCGCAATCTTCCTCATCCTCTTGAACATTGTTTTTTAAGGATTGTCTTGTAATCGACTTCCTCGATTGATTTAACGATTTTTGAGGTGAAAGTACTTCAATTTCAGAATCTTCTTCTTCCGCATTAGTTTTTAGAGATTTTCTAACACTTCCTGTTGACTTTCTAGAGTTGAATGATTTTTGAAGTAAAACTACTTCTGAATTTTCTTCATCCTCATTGATTTTTAAAGATTTTCTAGTACTAGTAATTGATTTCTTAGATTCAACTTCAGAATCTTCATCAACAAAATCAGCCACAGAATTTCTGAACAAGTTTTGAGGCAAAATTGTTTCAGTAGCTTCCTCATGATTATTGATCTCAGATTTTCTACTACTACCAGCGGCTGATTTTCTCGTTTGACCAAATGATTTCCGTGGTGAAAATACTTTGGAACCGTTTTTAAGTGATCTCCTTGTTTGACTGAGTAAAACTGAATCCATATCCAAATTTTCTTGATCGTTATTCCTTAAAGATTTCCTACCACTTCCAACAGTTGACTTTCTGGTTAATGATTTTCGAGCTGACCCATCTTGATTGTTGCCCTTTGCTGATTTTCTGCCACTTTTTCTTCGAGGTGAAACTGCATCAATAAAACTTTCTGATTGAGGTAACCTCAACAAAGACTTCCTGCTTCCTACTACGGATTTTCTGGTTATCTTAAAAGATTTTCGAGGTGTATTAATTTGTGCAGCATTCTTAACTGGAGTAATGTCCTCATACACTTGATGCAGTGCTTGTATTTGAATTGATTTACTTGATAGTCTTGACGATTTTTGAGGTGAAACATACATTGCTTCATAATTTTCTTCCTCTGTATTGATGCTTTTCAACGATTTCCTGAACTCCTTGAAAGATTTATGAGGTAAAAACATTATTTCTTCAACATCATCAGATTTCAAAGACTTTCTGGTTTGTTTGAAAGATTTTCGAGGTGAAACGTTTTCTTCATTATTAGAGTTCAAAGATTTCCTAGTTTGATTAAAAGATTTTTGAGCCAAATCTTCCTCGTCCAAATCAACTTGCACCTTGCTTTTTTCAATTGATTTACCCATTTTTTTGGCAGACCCAACCGGTGTTACATCTTCATATTGATTTAACATTTGCATTGATCGTTTCATAGACTTTTGAGATAATACCTCATTACCCTTAAAGGATTCTTCATTGGTTTTATTCAATTTCTTTGACGCCACAATTGGAGTTATTTGAGTTTGCATCAATCCAGATTTTCTTGTTGATCTGAATGATTTTTGAGGAGATATTATTTCCTCTTCTTCCTCAAAATCATTGACTGATTGCTGATTAACACTATTTGATTTCCTGTGAGGAACTATTGGAGTAGATTCAACATATTCTTTCAACGTTTGCATCAATCCTGATATTCCAGTCAATCGAGTTGATTTTTGAGGGGTTTCATAGTCTTCATCCATTTGTTCTGAAGTCAGAACATTGGATTTTTGAGGAGAAAAAATTTCTTCATCCTCATTGCTTTTCATAGATTTGTCCAACTTTTTAGCCGACTTAATTTGTTGTGATGTGTCGATTACAATCGATTTCCTTGATTGACGGAATGATTTTTGAGGAGAGACAATTTTAGAATCATCAACATTGCCGACTGATTTATTCATTTTTTTAAATGACATGGATTTTTTAGCAGAATTAATCAAATTATTTGTTGTAATGGAACTTCTTGTTTCTCTCAATGATTTTTCAGTTATCACAATGGATGTTTCATCCGGTGCTTGTAATGACTTCCTAGTCGTGTACGATTTTTGAGGAGATACTTCAGTTTCTATTGATGCAATACTTTCCGGCTCATCCTCATCTTCTGCTGGTACAATTAGTGAAAAATCTTCATTATCAGATTCCAAATTATCCTCAGAAGTTTCTTGTGGCATTTGATCTGTTTTTTGAGAACCACTAGATTCATCATCAGAAAATTCTATCAATCTTACAGACTTCTTACTTTCAATTTGATTCAAATGTGACTTCCTAGTTTGTTTCTGTGGTGTGTCATCATCAGAAGACTGCATCAACATCACAGTTTTCCTATTATCAACAGATTTTGTAGCAGAATCTTGTTTTGGTGTTTTGCTTGATTCATTAAACTGAATCATACTAGAAGATTTTCTACCAGAACCAGTTGATTTATTCGTCAATCTCTTAACTTGCTTTGGTGTTTGCTTTTTAGAAGAAATTGTTCCAACTTTAATTAAATCTGATGTGTTGGAATCTTGTTGTGGCGTGTGGAATTGCTCAGATTTCCTTAAGGACTTTCGACTTTTCTTCGGAGATTCCTCGGCCAATTCTTCAGAGCTCGATTCATAAACACTTTCCACTGTGTAATCAGACATAACAGATTCTTCAAATGTATCATCGATTATATGAGATTGTTGCATGGAAGCTTCTTTGTCAAGTAATTCAGCCATCAATTTAGTTTTCTTGAGTGCACTTTTAGGTGTTTTTACTGTTTTAGAGGTTGATTTAGGTGTTTTTGAATTTGGTGTATCTAAAATTATGACAGAATCATCATTTTGTGTAAGCCTTTGTAGAGAAATATTTTTGGCCATAGATTTACGGCTTCTGACAGGAGTTATTTCTTCATCGGGACTGGATATGACTACAATGGATGTATTGTTTTCAGGTGTGTTGTAAGTTACGTTTACATCATATTCTGAAATTGGTGTTTTTACACTTTCAACATTTGATGTCTTTTTAACAGGTGTGTTTTTGGCTGATATATTTTTAGTCATGTTTCTTAACATAATTTCATTTCTAAGTGTTGGTTTAACTGCACTTTTAGGAGTAGCTATATTGTACGTTTTCTTAATTTGTGGTGTTGATGGTTGCTTTGATGGTTTTAATGCTGGCGTATCCAAAACTATGTTAGAACTGTAATATAAAACACAAAAAATATAAATTTATGAAAATCAAATATTCTATAAATGCCAACTTACCTATTATTAATTTCTGGTGTAGAAGGATGCAACGATGATATGGAAGTATCAGCAGTTCTAAAACTTCCATTTGCTGTTTTAACTCTAATTGAAGCTCTCCTAGCTGGAGTTTTAAATACTATTGCTTCTTCGCTTATATTGTCCAATTCATTTATGCTGGAAAAACTGTTTGACCTCTTTTTCCTCGGTTTAATTGGTGTCTTCTTTATAGGTCTAAAAACAAATAATAAAATAAGAAAAGGTTATAAATTATAAAAATATGGACTTACTCTGGAGTCATAGAGCCACGTCTACTTGTGGTTTTTAATGGTACCACAGACATTCGTCCCTTCCTAGGTGTTTTATAAACCAATTTGGTTGACTTATCAATATTCTCAACAACCTTAAAAAGAATTGGAATTAAATAAGTTATCAAATATGTACTGAAGCTATTTTTAACTTACCTCATGGCTAATATTTTCATTTTCATAACGAATTTGTTTGTCATGTATTGAGATCACATCTCCTTGTACTAATATTGAACTATCTGTTATTTCTTTTCCGTTAACTTTAACGGGATTTTGTAGAGCTTTGTTTACTAATGTGGCCTAGAAATAAACAGTTTGTTAAGATTCTAATAATGAGCAAAACCAGAATGAGTATAAATAATCAATTCAATGCAACAGTGGTTAGTAGAAGTATTAATAGCCATTTGGTGATTTCAACAGCGATGTTACCAAATTTGATTGTGCAAAATTATACATAAAATTAAGCCACCTAAAAAGAACTTCTGCTCAATAGCTAAATATAATTTGTAGTTAGTGTAGTGGGAGTAGATTTGAACACCATGTAGTTGTTACTGGGTATAAGCTATCGGTAGATCCTAAATTGACAAAATTTCTACTGCAAACAGCACACACTTTTCAGTTGTCAACACCGCTTGTAGACAGTGCAACAAAAACCTGCTCCCCAAGCAACTACGGCATCATCAAACCTTTTCAAAACAGAAAAGATGCTCGGAATATATACACTTTGGCACTGCTGTGCCCCATCCAGGACGCCTAAGTATATCTGCATAGTAGTCATTGGGGCCACTGTTGTTATTAGGTTTAACGTAACATTACGCCCCTTTAACTATGGTAACCAAACCTTCTTTATTACTTTTTCTACAGATAATACTAGCAACCCTATGACAATCTGCATCAAGTTGCAAAAACGTTTTTGTTTTGTCATAGTTAAAAATAAGGTAACATTTAAAAACAAACCAAAAAATACGCAAAATGGCTAGTAAATTTATGGTTACCATATTTATGTTTTGTCAAAAAGTTTGATGCTATTTAACACTTTATAGACACTCAAACATATTTCAAAATCTAAACAAATTTGAGATTTAGGCTTCTTCCTTAATGTATAAAATTCCTAATTTATAAAAATTGATTTTGTCAGGCAATAATTCACAAACATTTTTTTTCTTATTTTAAGCCTTAAAATATAATTCTTATCAAAAATTTGAAAAAAATCTTCTGAGGCCTAAAATTCAGCCTTAAAAATATGAAAACACATAGCTTTTTCATTTTTGTATAAAAATCCTAATTTATAGAAATTGATCAATAAAAATGTGGACTGGTTTTGACTTAAAAATAGGAATAATTAGTTCTTAAGCTTTTTTCGAAATGTATAAAAGTACTAACTTTGGTAGAACAATGTTAAAATTGTGGCTTAATTAAGGCTTAAAAATATGAAAAACAGATTTTGAGGTTTCTCCTAAATGTAAGGCCAATTTCAAAGACAATCGCATTACATTTATCTTTATTAGAATGGAGACAATAAGATTACAATCACACCAGAAATGACGCAACATATGAGAGACCATAAAATATACTAAAAGGTTTTCCAATAAGAAGTTTCATTTTGAATAGCAGGCTATTTGGGCAGCTGTCAATTTTGAAGCTAATCTTTTGATATTTGACAAGTAAAAACTATGCCATTATTAAAAATGGAACAATACAAGCTTCAACAAAGCATTGAAATGATTAAAATTCACTACAAAAATGGTGAAAGTTACAGTTCGCAAAACTAAAGCACCTTCTGGTCCGGCAATAGTAAACCTGATGGAAAAATTTGAGCTGTTGGGACAAGTTTGTGATGTGAAGAATCAAAACTGTGTGCACCGCTCAAGAATACATGAGAATATTGCTGTTGTAGCCCGTAGTGTTGAAGAAAACCCAAGTTTGTCGATTCCTCGTCGATCTTTGGAACTAGACATTCCACAAACAACATTACACCGTATTTTGCATAAAGACTTAAGTCTTAAGGCATTTAAAGTTCAGTTAACACAAGAACTCAAGCCGGTCGATCATCATAAACATCTTATCTTCACTGATTAGGTCCTTCAAATGCACCAAAATGATCCGGAATTTCATTGAAAAATCATCTTCAGTGATGAAGCCCATTTTCACCTCGGAGGCTACGTTTATAAGCAGAATTGCGGCTCAGAAAATCCAAGAATGATTGTTGAAAAGTCTTTGCATCCTCAACGTGTCACTGTTTGGTGCGGTTTTTGGGCTGACGGTGTGATTGGACCCTACTTTTTCAAAAATGAGGCTGGTGCAACTGTTATGATGAATGGATGGCGCTACCGAGCTATGATTAATGATTTTTTATGGCCGAAATTGGAAGATATTGATATTCAGCAAAACGGCGCTATGTGCCACACAAGCAACAAAACAATCGCAATTTTGCAAGAAAAGTTTCCAGACCGTGTTATTTCTCGAAGAGGTGATCACAATTGGCCACCAAGATCTTGTGATTTAACACCTTTATACTTTTTTCTTTGGGGCCACGTGAAAGATAAGGTCTATGCCAATGCTCCAGAATCGATTCAAGATCTTAAAGATGGAATTCGTAAAGTTATCAAGAACATACAGCTGCAAATGTGCGAATTGGTGATGGAAAATTTCATGAAAAGAATGTGGTACTGCAACCGTAACCGTGGCGGCCATTTGACTGATATCGTTTTCAAATGTTAATGGCATACCTTCCTCTTTACAATGAAATAAACATTTATTGATTTCTTTTAAAAAATACCCATTTTTTTTTAAATATCAAAATGAATCTCTTATTGGAAAACCCTATATAATATATTTTGGAAGGAAATTAATGTATTAGCCAGACTTATTAGCCTTTTCCTCAATGTATCAAATTCCTATTTTTTGGCAATTTATGCCAGTCACACTAGACATAAGTGTATCAAAAATTTGAAAAAAATCATTCGTCTGATTCTTCAATTATAAAAATTACAATTTGTGAAAATCCATGTAATATATTCCAATCACACTGTATTACAAAGATTAAAAGAGAACGGCTAGTAAGTAATTTGATCTGAGAGTAGATTTTAAAAAGACTATAGACGCCTCTTAAAGTCTGCTGTTGATTTAAGAAAGACGCTGTAGATGCCAAATAAAAAGAGTTTATGATACTCTTTTTATGGGTCAATAGACGTAAACAAAACAATAGTACAAAATGATCAGTGATTCTTAACCTCGGATTGCAACCTAACCCAAATTTGGATCGCAAGAGGCATTTGGGTGGAAAATCTAATAAAGTTTCATTATCCAATTTATTTTTAATATATTTGATGACATAAAATATTTTTGAGAGATAAAAATGTGCTGATCGCTTCAATGACAACAAGTAGATGGTAAAATCGGTATATTTGCATGATATTTTCAGTTGAACACAGAAATGCAAGATCCAAACCGTACTGTAGCAAACATAAACAAGAAAAAATTGCAAGACATCAATTGGCAACATTTTCAATATTGAATTGTTTTTGATCTTAATGACAACAATATTCTCATGAAGACTATTTTTTACAATATTTAAAAAAATTAAAATAAAATGAAATGAAAAGATATTGCACAAATGTTTATATTGAAAACTATAGTTAAGTTAGAAACCCATTTGAAGTAGATAAAAAAGAAAAATTGCCAAAATGTATAAGATTTGCCAGAATGAGTCTCACGAACAGTGGAGTAGGTATCTGTAAGCAAGTGTCTGCTCTGCATTGTAGAAGGATCTAGCGCTCTTTTGAAATATATTTCAAAAACCTGGAGAGGCCAGATTTGGCTATTTTTGACCTTCAGAAGAAATTTTTTGAAAGTTTAAGGACTGGATTATGGTTCTTTTTGATAATATTTTTCATATTTTTTATCGGAATTTTGCTACCCTTTAGTAAATTTATTTTTTTGAGCTAAAATTGCGGTTTTTAAACAAAAAATGTGATTAAGTTAAAAAACGTCAAAAAAACTTAAGAAAATCGTAGAATTTTTTTTTATAGGTTTCATACTCTCATATATCGATCAAAAGACTACTAATAAGTTATAGAAACTAAAAAAAAATACATAAGCAAGTTTCTCAACGCACCCCCCCCTAGCTCTGGTCCGTTTGAAATGGAATTGCCCATATATATAATATTAATAATAATGATAAATAAAAATACTTACAATGCCACTCTTCTTATCCACATTGATAACACAATGGATATCTTGAATATCACCAGCTTGTGTTCTTAGTCTCAGACTAGCAGATATCGATTTACCAATGGAACAAGATCCCGGCTTCAATCTATAGATCAATCCATCAGTGCCATTCCTAATCAATCTGACACCACCATAATTTGTTTCAGACATCTTCACTTATCACTTATAACTTCTTTCTTCTAAACTATATAAAATACAAATATATTAACCTCAAACCTGACAATTCAAATTTTGTTTTTTAACAACCGCCAACTAGAGAAGCTAACTTTTAAAATACCCCCTACCAACAAGTCAAGAACACAATATAAAAACAATATTTAAAAACATACCCAATATTTAATTCACCAATTTAAAAAACATATTTACTAATAACTATTATTTAGATAGTCATGGAACTGGGTTATATTTTGTGAAAATATTACATCATGCAACAGATAAAATTTTACGATCATTAGTGATTCCAAACAAAACGTGAATGTTGTGATGCTGGCTTGTTGGTGGGGATACTACTATGCCAAGTTCCTATTGGTTTATTCAAATAAGCAACCGTTAAAAACAAAAGATTACAAATTCCAACCGTTACAGCTTATCAAATATAGAATTCATCACATAAAGTCAATAATATTGCTAAAAACATGTATATAAACAAATACCACATTGTTTACTGTTTTTGTTACATTATAGTTCTTAACCGCCAAAACTAACCTCGCTTTCCTTTATTTATACAGCGAATTAACTAAAACTATTACATATAATATGAATTAAATTGATATTAAATTGTTTTATTGTTAATTGTATGTAATATTTAAGTGAATTGATTAATCTAATTATGTTAAAATCAGAGATGAATCTAATAAGAGCGGGAAACTTACCTTCGCCATAGGTGTCTTCACTGATACTGTTAAAATGGCGGTTTGTTGTTCTTGTTCGAGACTAGAGACCTCTAACAGAGGCGTCTATAACTAATTTGAAAAAAACCGTTACATTTTTAACTGGGTCCTCTATGGAATTGTTGCCCAAATAATAAAAACAGATGAGGAATAGGTTCCCAAAATAAATTTGATTTTTTTTAGAATGATACTATTTGTTTATGATATTTTAATTTTAAATATTTATTTGAATCTTTAATTCTGCCGTTAAAAACATTTTTAATAGTTATTTATGCAATATATTTAAAATGAAGTGAGTAGAAAAAAGCACTCAAAAATCAATATTCTGGAGTTGAAAAAGAAAGAGTTTTTTTTTCACTCCGTTTCAACACCAGTTAATGGGTCGTATTAATAAAAAAAAGAAAATGCTTATGCTTGCAAAAAGAGAAGGAAATCCTTCTGTTTTAATTCATAATAATTTCAAGTAAAACCTTACTCTTTTAGAGTATAAGCATAACCTTCTGTGTCAAATGAAGTAATTGGATATTTATAATCGAGACCTTTAACTTCGTTTAAAAAGGATATCCTTTAAATATTCTGAGTCTTGATCAGTAGCAGACTCAGTCTTGCAGTGAGAGGTATTTTTATTCGATTTTGTCAGCGTGATGGCAGACGTTGTGCTTCTGAGGGATGCTAAACATTACAAGCCACGCTTACCTACTCTTTCTCGTGATTTTAAAGAATTATACCGTTTTGAAGAAGAGAATTTACAGTGGATTTCGGACAGATTTTTAGGCGTAAATGAAGAAACTCGAGGAGGTGCGTTGTCATCCATTCATAAATTAAAAGTTTGTTTGCGCTATCTCAGTGACCCCGGCTATCAGAAAGGTGTTGGTCAAGAACTTGGCATTAGTCAATCTACAGTATCCCGCACTGTGAACACAGTAGTTGACAGCATAATTGTGCAATCAAATGAATGGATAAAGTTTCCAACTACCAACAACGAAATAATGGAGGCAAAACAGTTATGGCAAAGCAAGTATAAGTTTCCGACCGCAATTGGTGTGATAGATTGCACCCATGTAGGAATACTGAAACCAAATTGCCACGGAGATGAGTATATCAACCGGAAAGGTAAGCCTTCTATAAATGTGCAAGCTACTTGTAATGCCCGAGAAATGTTCACTAGCGTCGACATTAGTTGTCCTGGCTCCGTGCACGATTCGAGGATATGGAAAAATTCAAAGGTTAGAGCACAATTTCAAAACAAAGCAAATGTTGTTCTACTTAGTGATGATGGATATGGTATAGAGCCATGCCTTATGACTCCATTCAGAAATCCTGCTCCTGGCGCTGAGTTAAATTATAACATACTTTTGAAGAAAGAGATACATTACAGTATGTTTGTCGTGTTAAATTGGAAAATGTGCCTAAAATCATCATTGCCTGTGTCGTTCTTCACAACGTTGCAAAATCTTTAGGAGATCCAGACTTTGAGTTACCTGGAGAGGTGCCAGACGAACATGAAGAAAACTGTGACAACAACGAACTTCATCTTCGTCATCAATGACAAGAAATAAGAAGAAACTTGAGTATTGTAATAAACAATTTTAATCATTAAGTTTTACATAAACGTAGAAATGACGAGTGACAAAAATTAAAAAAACTGTTTTATATAATTTTAAATTGTATAATTAATATTAATGTCAAAAATATTTTTTTATATATTTATACACTTACTGATGATGCCTTAAACGGCGAAACCGGTTTAAATATTAAAAATAATAAAAGCATATAAAAGTATAAAAAATTTTAATTATACAATTTAAAATATAAATACTATATCCAAAAGTAATTAACAACTATGTTTTTTATAAGTTGAAGTATGTTTCAATTCCATCTGTAGCAATTGTTGGAATAAAATCCTTGCGCCGAATCAGTTCTAATTTTTTTTCATAATATTCATTTGGAATTTTACTTGTGGGGTACTGCTGTAATAGAACCAAGCGTTGCAGTTCTTTGTGGTTAGTCCTTTAGTTTCATCAGTTTCATATTTCTCCAACACGGATTTCCTTTTTTGCAGCAATGGTGTAATCCCTTCCGCTGCACTCAATCCAGCTTCACTCCGTCCCCCGGTTTCACTCCTTCCCGCTTCACTCCTTCCCGCTTCATTCCTTCCCGCTTCACTCCTTCCCCCAGTTTCACTCCTTCCCGCTTCACTCCTTCCTCCTTCCACAATACAAATCTGCATTGCCCCTCTAATCTTTCCAATTGTTGGATTAGAATCACCTTCCATAGCCTTCAGTAGTTTTCGTTCCCAATCTAGCAGTTTAATCGGCTTGTTTCCGTTTTTTTTTAAATCTGTTTTTTTCTTCAACCTTGACTTCATATTATTCAGTTTTTTTAATAAACCTTTTGCATTTAATGGCTTACCAAAGGTCCTTTCATACTTTTTCGTTGCCTCCTCAATAGCTTCATCTTTTTTTCGTTTTATCTTTGGTACCTGTGATTTTTCTAGAATAACAGGAGCACTTAAAATTTCATTTACATTGTTTTCCACACTTTCACTGTCACTCTCACTACTCGACGAAGACATGTTCACTGATAACAAAATCGGTACCTAGGTACTCATAAAACACGAGACGGCGTGACCCGTGACAAGTAAATTAAGACTAACAAAATAAAACGGAAGTGCAGAGAGCGGTATATCACGTTAGAACATGTTCAGACATGCATGCGCCATCAACCCTTTTACTCAAATATATGTAGGATATCCTCGCAAGTATAAGGTAATGGTTATAAATACAGAAAGAAGGAAATACTTATGCTTCTACCTTTTACTTAAGAGCACAACCTTATACTTCTACCTTATGCTTAGAAGGATTTCCTTCTCTTTTATGAATACGGCCCAATATGTCAAATAATGATATACAAATAAAATATTGACATTTCAATACAGCTATTAAGCTATTTAGTTCAATACCGGATTTAACTGTTCCGTTGATGAACCAATTTCTCTTAAGATATCCAAAAATTTTACTCTCATTTGTTAGTTAAATAGAAACAATTATTAGTTAAAACACAATCAACTAGTTTAGCTGTATTTTACATTTTTTGTTGTTGAGTAATTTTCCTGTCGGATATCCGGAAGTTTTAAATTTTATTCCCATTTTTTAGGTAAATAGCCAAAAAACACAATCAAGCATTTTGCCATCAGGTATTTTCAAATTTTAAATTTTATTCCTATTTGTTAAGTAAATAGAAACAATTATTAGTTAAAACATTAAACTTCCGACCTTGAGACTGTGTTAGCCAAAAAATACAATTAATTAGTTTAGCTGTATTTTACAATTTTCAATGTTCATTTTTCCTTTGTAAATTTGAAAGTTCAAAATTTTATATTAGTGTTATTAGTATCAGTATGTCTTTATTTCATTAAATAGTTACAATAAATAAAAAAGGCAAAGTTCAGCACAATTGCTGCTCTTCCACTTACTCTTAATTTTACATATAAATTTAGTTACTTTTAGTAAATTGTCATCATACCATTTTTCTTCTTTATTTTCTTAAACCAAATCTTGCTATTTCTTGCTTTATTTTCTTATATCCATTTGTTAGTTAAATCTTCTTCTTCTTCTTGTGTCTTGATTGCAGCGCAAAATAGTTCTTTTGTCAAGGTGTTAAACCATGTCATTAGATTCTTTAGCCAAGAAACTGTTTTCCGCCCAGATACTCTTTTACATTTAACTTTGTCTTGTACTATAAGCTGAAGTAGGTCGTATTTTTTAGAATGTCTCATTAGGTGTTCTAGATATTCCAACTTTCTTGTTTTAATGACTCTTAATACTTATGTTTCTTTATTTATCCTCTTTAAAACGTCTGCATTGGTGACAATTTTGAGCAAATGATCCACATTTCTAAAATTTCTAGTATTTTGTTCGTAGCTTCTGTTAATGTCCATGTTTCTATTCCGTGCAGTAGCACTAAGAAAACATAACATTTTATCTTATTTTGGTTTTAATGCTTTTCTGCATTCTACATTTGTTTTCCATTAAGGTAAGGTTGGACTGTGTCAAATGCCTTAGCATTGTCTATGAAGCAGGCGCGACATAGTTGGAAATACACTTGTAATTGTTTTCTTTGTTCATAATGCATTCCTGAAGCCAAATTGAGTATTTACAATTTACTCTTTGCTTCGTCAACAATATATACATTATCTCTTTAAATAACATTTCAATGTAGTTTAGCTACTCCTGTATTCTTTTAAGTTAATGTTACTGTCATCATGCAAACTTTTCCACTATTCTGTGGCAAAAAGACCTTGCAACTACTCAACTTTTTATGCAGATTAAAGTTATCTTGTTATCTTCAATTTATTCGTATATTGTACTTTAATGTTTGCTACTAATTAAATATTGTCATATCCAATATCCGCTTCAAGATACGTTTTAAACGACTGAAAACTGCTGCAATAAATTTTGTTTACTAAGATAAAGTCAATTTGAATTCGAGCAATGTTATTTGTATAGTAGTTGAGAGACTTTCACGTATACAATCTTTGAGGTAGTAATTTAAAGTACACATTTGTTACCACTCACCAGCCTCAGAATTAAAGTTCTACTTTGTTGTGGTTTTTCATGCATCTTAAAATCTTGTACAACTTTGTAATTGCTTTGAGTCATACGTATACTTCCCCAGAATGCGGTACAGATTTGTTTTGTGTTGCACAACGTGGTTCCGCTTGAAACAAGCAACAATACCCGTATAGAAATGCCCTGACGGAGTATGTAAGGTCTGAACTTATGGTAAACACATTAGAATCTGCAACGTCGTATTGAGATAGCACAAAACGCTGAATCCAGTCAACTAGTTTACTTGGCTCTAGGAAGTCTTTGTAACAACTTCAAAAATAACCACTGCCTCCATCTTCAAGACGCAATTTGTTAAATAAACATCAACTGTTTCCATTATTAATAAAATAAAAAAAAAAAACAGTCAAAAGTCCCGCACAAACTCCAGAATGATAAACCTTCTCAGGCGTCAACATCAACTTATTCTCCAAGAGATTGAACGGATTTTTAGCCATTTTTACGGCATAATTTCCAGACAGTTCTACTATCTAAAAAACGTTTTCAAAAGTTGACAACTATCAAATTGTACTACTTATTTCAATAGTTCAAACTCAAACCAATATTAACTTATTCTGTAAAACTCTTAATTTACAAGAAATAAATTACATAGGTTTTCTTACTGTAAGAGAGAATTCTTGCAGCAAAAAAATCAATACTTACAAAAAATGTACTGTCAATCCTCTCCAACTTTGAATAAAACCAGCAACGCTCTCTCTCTAAAACCAGGTCAACAACGTTTGATTTGATTACATTTGGTCTGATCGATGTAGACAACCCAAGAGAGCATCTGGGAGTTGAACCCAAACTAAAGTCAATCACTACTACTGACCAACATAGTTCTCTCATTTCTAAACGCGAATATAAAACAAATAAGACAATACTCATAGGAGCAGCAGATAACCTTAACTTGCCCAAAGCTCAGATGTTTGTGTCTAGAACAAACCACGTTCTCTAAACCAAAAAATGTTGTCAGCAAAAACCAAAGCAACACTAAGTAAGCCGGGCGCCCGCAAAGCTCTAAGACCCAATGATTGTAAGCCGAGTGCAAAGTATTAAATCAAATCACGACTACCCAATAGTGACAATACCAAAAATAACTCTCAGCCATGCCATTAGTGTAATTAACCGGAGCTGAACTTACCAAGTGATCTATTTTTAAACTTAAATTTTCAGAAAGTTTGACTTTTACTATTTTTTATTATTTAAAAAAAGCGCACAACCCGTGATACCCTCAATAGTGAGGCACAGTTTCCGCATGAGGCGTAGCTTTAAAATTAATAAAACTTTGCCAAACCAGATTTACACAGCCATTTTCACCGCTAGTTTCAAAGTTACAGCATTCAACTCTGAGTCACCAATCCGTCACTAAAAAAAATGTCAAGCTGCATCTCTAATGACTTCCGCCAAGATCTAGTAATGCCTTAGAATTGGTGCAGAAGTTACCCTGCACTAATTCCCTGGAGGAACAGCTATCCTGTCAATTGTTTACAATTCTTTTTGCAATATTTAAAATAAAACAATAGCTATAAACCCCACATTAAATCTTACCTTTTAAAACATTAACACACGCAAGTGAATAAATAATAATAACCAAAAAAACCAATACAATAGGAATGATACTACTAAAAAAGAAAATTATAGAAATCACAAGAAAGGACACAGTAAGAAACACAATAGTAAAAAGAAAAGTAATAGGGACATATATACAAACTAGAAAGAAACATAATAACAAAAAAATACACTAAGTAAAAAAACTAAAAAAAGTTGGGGTAAACAGGTTCACAAACCAACAAAGAGACAAAAATTTTAATAAAGCAAAATAGAAAAATAACTCAAAACAGAGATGCTTTCTTCTTTTTTTAGTGCATCTCCTATCATAGTTATTTGCACCTTATTGAATGTTGCTGCAATCAAACCAGTCTCTAAGATTTTTAAGCCACAACACGCGGCGTCTTCTAATATTTCTTGTTCCACTAATCTTTTCCTGCACGATCAATTGAAGAAATCTATATTTTGGGCCTCTCATTATGTGCTCTAAGTACTGAACTTTCCTATTTTTTATGGTATTAACAACCTCTGCTCTTTTCTGAATTCTGGTTAGCACTTTGATATTAGTGGTCCTATCTGTCCAGGGGATACGCCACATCTTGCGATAGCACCACATTTCAAATGCTTGAATTTTGTCTATGTGGTTTTTCATACATTAGTGTGGAAAATACATAGCACCGCAGCATTCTCATTTTAAGTTCTATATTAATGTTCCTACTAGTAAATAGTTTTTTCATTTTTATAAATGTTGACCTGGCAATTTCGATTCGTGTTCGTATCTCTTTTGTTTGATTACACAATTTCTCTATCCATGTTCCTAGGTATCTATAGGTTTGCATATTTTCTACAACGGTGTTCCTTATTCTCAGATTTATATGATTCTGCTTATGTAGAAACTTTGTAATTATCATTAGCTTAGTTTTATTAAGATTTATTTTAAGACTGTACTCGTTACATCGATCATTTAGTTTTTGTAGAAGATGTTGGATGTCATTAAAATTGCTTGTGAGCAGGACTGTGTCATCGGCATATCTCATGTTATTGACCACTTCTCCATTTATAACTATACTTGCTGTTTCTTCCTCTAAGATTTCAGTAAAAATTTATTTACTATAAAGGTTGAATAGTAGTAGCAATAGAATGCACTCTTGCTTTATGCCACGACGGATCTAATGCCAAAGAGCGTCTCTCTTGTGCCTAGTTTTTTGCAGAATCCAAATTGTGTATTGCTTATGCTTTCTTCAAATTTTCTATATATCCTTTTGTGAATGATTTTCAGGAATAACTTTAAGATGTGACTCATAAGCGCAATGGTTCGGTAATCTGAGTATTTCCTTGGATTTGGTTTCTTGGATATAAAAACAAAGGTAGACAATAGCCATTGCCTAAGAATTTCCCCGTTTTTCTCATATTATTGAAAAGCTTAAAAGGTTTTGGAGAATATCAATAACGTCGTCATCAAAGAGTTTAATAAGTTCTATAGATATTTGATCTGAACCAACAGCTTTCCCGGGTTTCATAGTTTTCAATGCATGTTCTATTTCTAGTCATAATATTTTTACTTACGTTGTCTGGATGTAAAGCAGGCTTCGGAGGTCGTTTGTCATCAAAAAGTTGCAACAGCTATGCTTTCCACATCCTTAGTTTGTCCTTCACGTTGGTTATTATACGTCCTTGATTATATTCCCAACAGATTTATTTATGTTGCATCCAGCCATTTTCTTTATTTTTTTGTGCATGTTGAAGCAGTCAAATTTCTTTTCTAGATTTTCTATCTTCATACATTGTGCGGCTAAATAATTTTCTTTGGCTTCTTTAACTTTCCTTTGTACCGCTTTATGTAGTGTCTTATAATTATTCTCTTTTCCTTTGTTCTTTCTTCTCTTTTCCATAAGATCCATTATTTCTGTTGTTATCCAGGGTTTCGTCTTGGTTCTCTTGCATATTAGATGGTCTTTAGCTACTGTTTCCAGATTTGTTTGTATTTATTTCCACTTTTCATCCACATTAGCTTCGTCAAGTATACCAATTTTTTCATGCATTCGTTTACCTGTTGCTTTACTGTATTCTGGATTTTAGGGTCCTTAATGAGCTTACAACCGATATAGTTGTTTTAGCGTCTTGCTATCTTCTTTATCTTTATATTGAGTTTTGCTATCACCGAGTTGTGGTCAGCGCCCGGGTGGCTTTGACCAAGTTCTTAAAGCGATCTTTATTAAGGATGTAGTCTATATAGTTTTTTACTGTATGTCCCGGTTTATCAGCAGCGGATTTCCAGGTATATAATCTACGATTTGGGAGTTTGAATAAGGTATTTGTTATCATCAGATTTTTGTCTTGACAGAACTCGATCAGTCAATCCCCTCATATTCATATTTCCTAAGTGTGTTTTTAGTTGAAGCAACATCACTCTGTCTGAGTATGGTGTAAAACTCAGAACTGACCCTTTTATATTTTAATCCACGATTACCCTAACTCTATATAAAGGTTTTGGGTTGTTGTTTCCTGAATAATAAAATGTTGCCGTTGCTTGTTGTGCAAATGCCACTTCCTGGCCATATTTTTTTTTTTTTTTTTTTTCTAGTTTAATACATTTATTTATACATAATATACATACATTTATACATTCATTTTATTTTATTAAATAAAAAAAAAAATATTTTGTAATATTCCAGCAGTACCGCCATCTATCCGTGAAGATTCCCGGGGCCTGGTATTGGAAATTTATTTAATTATCCTGTAATGTTGTGATGGTCATTAGTTTTATATTTTAATTTTTATATTTGTTTTTTCATTAAATATTGTTTTAATTTAATTTTAAAATTGTTTATTGTGCATATACTTTTGATTTCTTCCGGTATATTGTTAAATTCTTTAATGCCTTTGACAGTTAAACTTTGATTTTTTGAAGTTGTTCGGTTAACTTCCATGTTAAGGTGTCCTTTTTTTCGTGTGTTATGTGTATGAATTTCTTTTCTAGTTGTTAATTTTAGTTCTGTTTTAGTTAGCCCAAGTTGTATTTTTTTAATTAAAATAATTCATTGTTGTAAAATTTTGTTTTTTATTGTTAGTTGGTTTGTTTTTTCATGAACTTCGATCGTAGGTGTTAATTTGTCCATTTGATATAACGTCACTTACTAATAATATATTTACATTTAGTCTTTTCATTTCTTTTACTATGTTGTCAAGTTTTCCTATAAAAAAATGTGTATAAAAATTTTATTGATTACACTGAAGATGGTCTAGCGACTGAAACTAGTCTATTTTAATAAATGACTATTAAAAGCGTATAAAAGTATATTTTTAAAAATATAATTTTAAAATATATTTAAAAAATAAGTATTAATAAAATGTACAAATTTGTTGATAACTACTAGAGGTTGAGCTTTAGCGACGGTTTCGCTCCTATTTTGAAAAATCGTGTAAAGTTTGTTTGTTATTTTTTCTATTTTTTGCGTAAAATGGTTTTCAGATTTCAATTTTGTTTTATTTGCAGTTTGTCAAGTTTTTACCACAAACATTTGTCTCTTAACAATTTTTTTGCTTGGTTTTTGTTTTCCAACCAATTCCTTAAGATTTTTCCATAGTTAACTTAAAAACTTTCTACAAATTCATATTTTACATTTGACAGAGTTTAATTTTTGTTTTATAACCAATTTTATAAATATAATTGTTTAATTTGAAAACTTCATGCTATATTTAAAATTTACGACATTGAATTAAAAAAGATTATGGAACCAAATATTAATTCTTTGAATTCAGGTATACAAAGTCTTCTAGAAGTATTATATAAATAAATCCTCTTATTATTTTTAAGTCATATTAATCCTAATTCCAAAAGAAGTTTAACAGCTAAGTAAAAATTTGTACTATATATATAATATTTTGTAAGTTTATAACATATCAGTTCAGTTGTTAATCGACCATTGTAAGTTAAAGACATGCAGCGTTTTCAACATCGTAAACTTCCAATCAACATGTGTAAGTAACTAGATCAATTTAGTAAATGTTTTATATTTCTGTATTTTACAATAATTATATTATAATAGTGAAACGATCGACATAATGTTAAAATTTATTTAACTTTACTTGAAATATATAAAGTAATGATTAAATAAATTGTTTAAACATGACGCAATTATAACAGACAGGTCTTATAATTGATAACGTATAAGTATATAATTAAATTCAATAAAAACGTTCTAGATTGCTTGAAAGTTAAAAAAAAAGCAAAATAATTGCAGTCGATTTCCATGTTTATTTCCACCAGAAGGTTAATAAAAAACTTGTACGTTTTGAAAGGTGAGAATCAAAACAAGAAAAACTTCAAGTAGAATACTTAATATAGTAGCGTAACTAAGATTTTTAGTCTCCACCGCAAAATATTGAGAGAGAACCCCTCTGCATTGGCCCTTGATTACAAGTAGCTACGCTACTGACTTAATAGTTGTTAAAATATAGTTTAATAAAAAAAAACTATTTCATAGTTATTAACATATTTAGCAAACTTAGAACCAATATATTCACCTTTCAGTAAAGTGCTTAGTAGCGTTACTAATAAGATTGCATTGAGTAAAAGTCTATTCAACTGACAATGTTACTTCAAACGCTGCAGTACAGTTAAATCCTAAAGCTGTTTTTACATTTGCCAATTTATTGTACAATTTTAATGACCTATTTTATCGCATTAATTATCGTCAACTTTACTACAATTTATTGTAGATTTGTTTCACTTTACACTCAGGAATTTATTGTTCAATTTTTAATACTACCAAGTGTATAATAATTGTTTTAAACAGCTGATTGCTGATTTTAACATATAACCATTATCATAGGTTATCATTACACAATTTTTCTTTTTGTATGTAAGTATGTATGTACTTATCAACACAAAACGCAAATTATACTACACTTAATAGTCTGGCTTATTATATCTTGTGTTGGATAGTGAAAGACAAAAATTGGAGCAATCAAAATTTGAAAAAAATTGAGGTTTTTGAGTTTTTTTAACATTTTTTATCATTCCGATTTTTGTTGTTGTATTAAGCCAAATTTACGTTGTATCTATAAAATTAAGTAATCTACTGCTATTTTAGTTTTCCAAAAACAAATAATGACAAATTAACAAACTTTTCTATTTGAAATTGCATGCTCTACTTACGGAATTTTAAAACCCTTATAGTCGCGTATTATGGAATACTTTATATAATAATCGAAACAACGAAATTACGATATAAATAAACAGCTTATGCTTATGGTTTTATGTTGGCGTCCCTGCTAATCAAATGAAGCATGTCAAAAAAGCGTAATTGACAGTTTGTTGTCATATTTCTGTAAACAACGTGAACTTTTTAAGCGAATTTCGCCGAAATTTGCTTATTTTTTTTGGGACTCATATTTAAATTCCCTTAACCAGGGGATTTACAAAATTACAAACATCAAGTCTTTCAAAGGTAATTTATTTTATACAATTAACACTTGACACCACCAACAAAATTTCAATATAAAAAATAAAATAGATTTGTTATTATGAATGCATAAGTACAATACTAATTCCGTTTTTGTTTCAGATATGGCCCATTCAGGTGTAGGACCTGCGGGAAAAAGAAAGGAAATATATAAATACATAGCACCATGGCCTTTATACAGTATGAATTGGTCGGTACGACCGGACAAACGATTCCGCTTGGCTTTGGGCAGTTTCGTCGAGGAATACAACAACAAAGTCCAAATTGTATCACTTGATGAAGATAACAGCGAGTTTACACCAAAAAGTACATTTGATCATCCATACCCGACTACAAAAATCATGTGGATTCCAGATAGTAAAGGTGTATTTCCAGATTTACTAGCAACAAGGTAATGATAATTTAATTTAGAACTAAATTGCATAATAGGATATGCATATGCTTTTCTTACTAGTTACTGCGAATAAATATCTTATATGAAATTATATTTTTAGTGGTGATTATCTACGGGTATGGAGAGCTGGTGAACCGGATACTCGTCTGGAATGCGTTTTGAATAATAACAAAAATTCAGATTTCTGTGCACCGCTTACGAGTTTTGATTGGAATGAAGTGGATCCCAATTTGGTTGGTACATCATCAATAGACACAACTTGCACTATATGGGGTTTGGAAACAGGACAAATGTTGGGTCGGGTTAATTTAGTTTCAGGACATGTTAAAACACAACTAATAGCACACGATAAGGAAGTTTACGATATTGCATTTTCACGAGCCGGAGGTGGTAGAGATATGTTTGCCTCGGTTGGTGCAGACGGTTCTGTACGTATGTTTGATTTGCGGCATTTAGAACATTCAACTATTATATACGAAGATCCAGCACATACACCATTATTAAGATTAGCTTGGAATAAACAGGATCCAAATTATTTAGCTACTATAGCAATGGATGCTTGCGAGGTTATTATATTAGATGTACGTGTACCATGTACGCCGGTTGCAAGGTTAAATAATCATAGGGCTTGTGTTAATGGGATTGCTTGGGCACCACATTCTAGTTGTCATATTTGTACAGCTGGAGATGATCATCAGGCGTTAATATGGGATATACAACAAATGCCGAGGGCTATTGAAGATCCAATACTGGCTTACACTGCGGCTGAAGGTGAAGTTAATCAGATTCAGTGGGGGGCTACACAACCTGATTGGATTGCAATATGCTATAATAAATCTTTAGAAATACTTCGTGTGTAATTTTATAGGATAACAATTTATTTATTATTTTAGTTGTATTGAGTCAATGCAGTGTTTTGATTGGTTACAAAACGTTTCGTGCTTTGATCAATAGTCTTTCTAAACGTGCTAAATAATGAAAATATTAAGCATGTGAAGGAATATTGAATGAAATATAAAATTGATTTATTTTAAGAGCAGTTGCGTTAACTAAAATTTGCCGCTTTCAAACATAATATGTAATAGATTGGCCAAGTAATGTACACATGATAGTGGTGGATCAAATGGATTACAGTTTAATTATTTGAATTGTTTATTAGGAGACTATTAAGAACGTATTGCTAGATAAGAGTAAAATATAATTTCTATCAGGATAGTAAAATAAATATTATGGATCAATTTGCACAGACTGAATTGACAGTTCTCAAAATAAGAATAATTTAAATATTCAAAAACTATTTTATTGATTTGGGATGAAATTCAATAATTATGTGTTGTTCATAGATTAAAAGTCAACAATCTATGCTAGCTCTGGTCTGCTACCTTGAAGTTATAGCAGTTCAACTAACCAAGAAATAATATTTTTGGCTGTAGTATTGTTTTAAATCATAGGTTATGATTGAGCTCTAACAACTTATTTGTAGTATAAAGTCTACACACAAAGCCATTTATACGAAAATGTATAATTAAAAATTACAATCACAGAACTTTATGTTACAAAGAGTGTAGATTCAAACATGTTCTTAGATTTTTTTTGTTATATGTAACATTGATCTATTTCTCCTATGATATTAATTACCTGCAAGTGGCAAGATATTATGCTGTGAATTCTTGAAAACCTAATCATAAGTTATAATTGATTCAGTCTTTTTGTGCATTCACCAGTTTTCTGACATCAAAGATATTGAAAATTTATTTCAAATTTACCACATCGAAAAATCCTGTGCTTCCATCACAGGCAACAGCTAGTTACCTGTGGTCTTTAGTATGTAGGGTGAAGTAGATTTTGACTTTATATTAAAATTTATGAACTTTTTTAAACAGGTAATTGAATGAAAATTAAATATGAAACAGAATATCAAATAAATACCCTTTTGAGCATGATTTTTCAATTTTGCTATAAAAGGTGCTTTCACCAATTAGGTCTGGAATGGTCTAAGGACTATTAGCCCCAGAACATGAAGTTAGAATATTCAAGTACTACTTAACTGGCAGCTTAATGTTTTCGGTAGAACGACTTACACAACATAAAGATCTGAAAAATCTTTGAACAGAATTTAGCATAAATCTATTTCTAAGACTTATTACCACCACCAGACTAAAACTTTGCAATTCTTTCTGGGTTTAATGTGCTGCAACATGTATTAGACAATTTATATTTTTATTTGAACACGAAATCTTGATCTGTCAAATGAAACCACTTGAGTGATAACCAGCAGTGTGACTTTTAATGTCAACTAGTATTGTTGGAATATACAAGGTGTTTCCTAACTGGAGGCGAAAAATGAAACTTTAGGTATAGTATGCCCATAGATGTCTTTATGACATGGGCTTAATTTATCTCAAAGGATTATTTTATTAGCAACCATTTATGATAGTATTATATACCTGGAATCCGAGGTAATTTTTAAGGGTGAAAATATTGTATGTTTATATAATAGTTTCACCCTTGAACATCGAGGTGTTGTTATTAGCTATTTATGGTGTATAATACAAACATAATTGTTTCCCCAAAGCGATTAGTAATGAAGTAATCCGCTTAGATAATTTAATGCCATGTTGTAAAGACACTGTATCTATGGGCATACTATACATTTTTTAATTTCAAACAGAAAATCTAAATAACTTTAAATAACTCTTAATATTACTTTTTATTTAGCAAAATTTAAGAAAAACAAACATTTGTAACAATGGTAACAACAAACAAAACAATATTGCTTTAATAAGTTTTCAAAATGGCCACTATGAGCGTTGAAGCAAGCTTGGCGCACTAAAAGAAAATGATAAACTGCTTCAAACAAGAATGATATCTGCGTATTCTCTATTGTTGAACAGCATTTTTATCAAATTTTACTAAACGAACCAGAGAAAACGATTTTGACAAGTATCAAAAGCTTGCACACTTGTTAAAGTAATGTTATTTTTTTTTTTTTGCTAAATAAAAAGTTTTTTTTAATTATCTCAGAAACGAAGCGTGATAGACAAAAAGTTATTTTCTGTTAGAAATTAAAAAAATGTATCTAAAGTTTTATTTTTCGTCTTCAGTTAGGAAACCCTGCATATTAACATTAAATAACATATTTGAAAATTAATTAATTCTGTTTGGTCTAGTTTCTACGGTATAAGGCTGAAGTTACAGGCATTTTGTGTAAAATATTCTTTGTAATACGTTAAACATATAATATTTTGCTTTTATTACCACTGAATTTCAGGAAGATGTTACACTACTGCTCAAACAAACGATAATCAAGGCTGCCAATATTTATTTACATAGGTATAACATAATATCAATAGTTTCATGTAGATTTTTAAACATACTATTAGTTTTATTTGTGTATGACCATGAAAAATATTTGTAAAAGTTATTTAAACCGTTCATATATAATATGCACTATATTGCCAATGAGTTAACAGTAGGTTTTTATTTTTTCATAACATATATAGTTGACTTGCTAGAAGTGCTTTAAATGCACTCTAGAAAAATAGCCTTTTGACCAGTGCATTGCTAAAATGCTCAAATTTTTCAACAATTATTCAAGTGAAAGACCATCTCTGTGATGAACTTTTTCATTTTTTGTATGTAATAAAAATAAAGATTAGTATTAAATTTAATGTAATCGAAAGCGGTTCTTGTTGGCGATCTGTCAATGTCATGCTGGCGCTTCTCAGGATATTTATGATAAAATGAAAATGACCATAAATATTAAAGTTTCTCTTGTTGTCTGAAACAAGTTGTACCTACCAAAACATAAAATAAAATACATTAAAGTAAAAAAATTGAAGAATAGCTAACCAATAAATAAGTTAGGTACTAACTTAAAATAAATGGGAGGACGAAACACACAACATAAACAAAAATATTAATAACATAATAATTATAGTAGATTTTTGTTGTTATATTAATTAACTTTATTATCAACTCATTATTAATTATCACTTTCCAATATCATTGTCATAACAGCTCAATATGTGTGAACGGATTAAAAAATTATATCTATTAATTAATGTATACATTTTTATACAAAAATAACAAGTAGTTAATAAGGAAATCTGAATTTTTCCAAACTATTTCGTTTTTAGTGTGTATGTTTGTTGTTTTCTTATTAATTGTCAATCAACGTATTATTAATTATGAATTTTTTGTTTTGTGATATTATTAAGTACTAAATTTTTATTCTTTGGAGCAGTAAAGGAATTTTATTTTATTATTAATTTAAAGCACTTCACTTAATATTTACATAAAACTTGTAAAATATATACTTGTACAGTTTTTTTACAGCATTTTTTTTATTAGAAATGTGTTTTGGTCCTTTACCTCACATTCCTTCTTTTTTTTTCTTGTGTCTCTTCTCCACCTCCAATGGTATAGATCTACACTGCTAGTTATCATTATTTTCCTATTCCTGATGTTTGCTAGGCAGACTTTTGAAGGATGTGAACTTCTCTGCTGTCCTTGTATATTTTACTTTGCTCTCCATACCGATATTTCTGACAAATTACACCACTAGGTACTTTAGTTTTTTTTATTCTATTAGGTTTCCGCTTTTTTTCCTTGAGGAGGTACGTCTGGCGACCTGGTATTGCGGTCTTTTGGTCTTATTTTTGGTTGATACTCTTCTACTTGTTGTGTTTCTTCAATGTCCAGAAACTTTTGCCAATGCACTGTTCTTTCGCAGTTTGTGCTTGCCGAAGAAACGAATTTGCTCAGCAGATGTTGCGATGTTTCTACTTTCTCCAGACATCTGCTGCATAGGAGATCCGCCTGGCTTCCCATTCTATGCATGTGTTTGATTAGACCACAGTGTTCAGTTATACATCCTGTAAGCTTTTGCAGTTTTGTTCTGCTCACTTTCATTACCATAGTTTGGGTAATGTATGATGGTCCTGTTAGGAATAACCTAGTGTGCTTCATCCCTTGACAGTTGTTCTATTGTTGATGTGTTCCTTGTTCGTTTACTACGAATTATTTATTTACCGGTCTCTGTGGTTCACTTTTTGGTGAGTCTGCTTAAGGTCATTTTCTATACTCTGATTTTTTGATAACCATATCAGGCGTACCCCGAATATAAATTTTTTCACGCAACATATTTGTTATTCCCGGTCTGTAAGTTTCAAGATTTACAGTGTAAATCACAAATAAGTACAGTGTTTCTATTGCTGGTGTGGAAGATGTTCTTATTCCTCCCATTATCAGCTAACATGCTAATCTTTGTACTTGGTTGTTTTGTACCCTCTACGAGCTCTCCGTTTGTCTTAATGGGTCTAATCACCACAATATATAGCCATCTGATCATATCAGGTGTTAGGTTGCAAACAGCACCCGGGTGGTCTTTGCACATCAAGTTGGATACAGTTACTCCAAACTTCTTGTTTACCAGGATGATAAAATTATTGGCGTAGCCTAAGACCAGTAACTGCAGTATGCCATCCATGACAAGGCACCACAGAGGTGATAACAAATTGCATTGCTGACAAAATTATGAGATTACACAGATACGGTTGAAAGAACTTTAGAAGTTACTACAGACACATCTCCCAGGCTTTACGCTGGCAAAAGCTCCTAACCAAGAGGACCTTGAATCTTTTTAGACATTGAAGGGGAATTTTGCAACACTAACTTCGTATTTATTGCTGCGGCAACAACAATCCTGTCTAAGTGTTGATCATTAAGAAATTGAAAGTTACTTCTCTCTACAAGCGTTAGAAGTCTCTATGTGAGTGGAGGCGTTTGTAATACCAATCTCCTGATGACCAACACGTACCCAACCACGTGTCAATCCAATTCATAATTACCATCAAATAGTTTAAACTGGAGTGCCCACTCAAATATTTGTTATCAAGGGATTGAAAGTTTCTTTTTCGATTAGTTACAATACTTTCTCAAATAATAAATAAAAATATTAAAATTCTAACTAATGAAATTAAAGATCCGATTGATGAGATTACATTTCATGGTGTATAAGCATCAGGGTAATCTGAATATCGTCGAGGTATCCCTGCTAATCGTAAGAAATGTTGGGGCTGCAAGCGTTAGAAGTCTTAATATTCAAAAAGGAGATGGTGACTGATACCTCTTAATGACAAACACTTCAGCGTGTAGGTGACCACAACAGTTTAAAATACTCAATGGTAATCATGAGGAGATTGGTATCACAATCACCACCTCCCACATAATGACTTTTAACACTTGCAAAGAGGAATAACTTTCAATTTCTTGATGACAAAAACTTGGGCAGGTGTGCACTCCAGTTTAAACTGTTTGGCCATAATCATGCTTTGAAGTGCCCCGCCCACCATTGTCATCAAGGAATTGGATATCACCATCGCCTTCTTTGACATAGAGATTTTTAACGCTTGCAGAGAAGATAAACTTCCAATTTTTTGATAATTAACAATTATATTATATTATTATTATAATAATCTAATATCAAATAGACTCCATACGTTTCATCAACTTATAATTGCTAGAAATCAAATAAATTAGTATTATTTTTTGTACTTACCTGCAGTTTAGATTAACATTGTCGACGTCCAGTAGGCAAAATAACAAAACTTGATTGTGTTCAGTTTTGTCACTTTTACAAAGATGACATCAAACTTTACTCAAATGCGACTATTGTAATTTGATTATTAAATAAGAGACTATGTGTACAGGTATAATATATGGATGTTGCAGAATAAATAAAAGTTGATCAAGAACGATTTACCAGTCAATATATTAATATTTTTACTACTTTTAAAAAATGTATTGAACTCTTTCTTCTTTAAAGTTAGATTATTGTAGCAAATATGAAACTATTAGTATTAAGCATATATTATGGCAAATCCATAATAGCCTTAACAATGGAGAATTTGTTTGGGATAAAACTGTACAAACTCCTCCCGCTCCTGAGAGTCAACGAGATAAAACAGTATAAAATTATTAAACAATTAAAACTTAAAAATAAAAATTTATCGTTGGTGGTAAATTTTAAATTTTAGAAATAATAAGTACTTTAACCCTCTAATGCCCAGCGCCGTCTCAAGACAACACTTAATAACATATAACGTAAAGTTTAAATATGTTTTATTCTTAATACACAAATTTTTGGAAAAACTGTAACCAATATTGGAATGCACACAAAACTCTCCTTCGCAAAAAAAATGCACCCATACCTGGCAGGTGTAAACAAATGATTCAATGTAGATGAAGATTAAAAATTGGGGCATTAGAGGGTTAACATCTTGCTTAAAATTATTAACACATTATTTATAACAAGACTAGAAATGTTGTAAGTAAATATTTTTAAACCTTGAAACTATTATAACAAACTTTTACCACCAAGTGTATGAATAACAACTTATTTACAAAAAATGTAACCTCATCACAACTTTAAATTTCTTGGCAGCAACAAATTCTCAAAAAAATACTCTGTCAATATCAGTTCATGTATATAATCTTCCTTGACAAGCTTTTCAGCTTTTTCACGATTATCATTATTAGATTTTTTGAACAATCTGACAATCGAACTAGGACATTCATATACACTCATTACAGCAAGATGTAATGGCGAAAATTTGCGTAAATTTAAACAATTTACATCTGCTCCTTTCTGTATTAATATATTAATGGTGAAAAAATCATTTTGTGCAGCTGCCAAATGAAGCGGAGTATCACCATATTTATTTTTTACTGATACATCTGCACTGTATGCTTCGATTAATAGTTTTATGATTTCAGGTTGTCTGTAGATAGCTGCATAATGTAATGCTGTATTGGCTTCCCTGTTCCTTTCATTAATATAAGCTCCATTTTTCATTAAATCACGTATTTTATCAGCCTGACCTTCTTTTACTGCTACATGTAGGGGTGCTTCATAAGTAAAACTGTCGGTTACAGAAGTTTCCATTTTAAAATTAACCTGAAAATTATAAATAAGTACATTTATAAGCTTGTTTTATTGTAAATTATACTTACTGCAAAGTAATATTCTTAAATAATGAAGCAAACCAAAAATTAATATATGCACGTACTGATATAATAGAAACGTTGGATGTTTGTTCAGAAATTAATCACCGCTATGAATCATTTTAATCACACCATGTAAGATGACTTTTGGGAACCCCCCCGCTACTTACTTAAAATGAGCGTAGATTATATTGTGACATTTAGTGACACATAGATGGGGCTATATTTTAGTGAACAGCTCATAGCTGAGCAAGGTTCATGGAGTAAAAGGTTGTCTCACGTCTTGATGTCACTTGAGAATTATTCTGTAAAGTTTATTGCTTTTAATGACGTAACTATTGATTCAGCAAATTCTTTTCGTACTACTGCTCTATTTAGTAATATAAAGTAATACAAATATATAATAAACTCAATAACAAGTTTCAAGATAATTCCATTTTGATCAACAAAATGTTTGCTCGGTTGTCTGGTATTATTACTTTGTGACGTTTTTTTGATGAGTGTCAATGATTGCACAAGTAAAGGTGAGAAAAGGTAATTCCTATAAATATAGCCAAACCAAAACATTGTTATTAATATTGACTAATGTTTATTGTTGTAGTGTCTTATTATTATTTTGAACTATGTCGTTTAAATTACAAAATGTAGGAGCAATGATAAATTTAATCCAGTGTTTGACATTTTACAACTGATAATTTTAAACAAGATTTGAATAGAATTTTTAATAATGCAATCAAGTGACAAGCAATCGCACTATGTGAAATAAAGAATTGATCGTTATGATGTGGAATTTTACTTTTTTTTATAATAATGTCTTCTTAATTGTTAACAAATAATGTGTTATTTCATCACAAAATATGGAATCTATGAAGGTATCTACAGCAAAAAAAGCTAGCCATTTTTATATTCTTAGCAACTAAATCTGGCGGTTCAAAAAGTGCTTTTTTTAATTGTTATAATAGTAAATAGACTAGTATATAACAAAATAAAGTTCTTATTATTAATTTAGGTTGTACTTACTATTATTTGTAAATAACTGAATATCGTTTTTTTAATACGTAAATTTACTCAAATATACAGGGCTAGTCAAAATTACCGTAACCTCTAAATAATGCGACAACCGCTAAACATTTCAATTTATTATGGAAATTTGGTAAACTTATTTTTTTTTTTCAAATAGAACCCCAGTATATTTTTATATTTTGATGTATTTGAAGTATTTTTTTGTAAAATGTACCATTTTTGAGTTATTATTAATTCCTGAATTTTAAATTTAATTTAAATTCTATTTTAATTAAAATAAAAAATGACTCATATAAAAAATTCTGGTCTTAACATTTAAAAAAACTAAGAACACCCATTTTAAATTCATTCAAATTTTTCATCTGTTGAATAGGAAGTCTTCCGTGAAATAATAATTGCAGTGATGCATAAGAAATTTCGAAATAATGCGCCAATTATTTCGCAAAACTCGGACATAAATTGCCCCCCTAGATCGTGCTATTTAAAACCGCTAGACATTTTTTTAGGTTACGTGAAGGAAAGAGTCTACGTCAATGCTCCAGACTTGGAGACAATATTTTAGCTGTTATTCCCCAGATAAAGCAGTTGTGCAAAAAAACATTCTCCAAAGAAGGATTTGCTAGATATCATTTTCCACAAGTAATCGTCAAGTTTGTACTTCTTATTAGAAAACCCTATATATGAAGAGAATTCACTTAATGATTTTGGTTTGCAGCTCGTCATAAAAAAAACAATACAAGAATGGGTACGAAAACAAGGCTAACTTCAGCAACTTCAAAGTCACCATAAGAACTGGATTGTAAACTTTTAAAACAACATGAAAAAGCTCATAAAAGCCCATCCGTAATGTCTGCAAAAGACAATAACATTTTTCAATTATAAAGTTCAGTAACTTTAATACACGCTAGTTTGTCATTTGAAGTCTCTACAAAACAACGTAAACTATCACAGATTGTTCTTATAATTTGCAGATCAACTCTTCTGATTATATTTAACGTCTGCAAATTGTCTTATAAAAGTACTCATATCTAATGAGTCCACCTCCTATAACGAAAACCAATTCCATTTTACAACAAACCATTCATGCTTAGACTCCTAGCAACATTTAATTTTTAAATAAAATCAAAAATAGTAAATGTTACTTTATAAATATGAAATATAGCTCGTGCTCCTGGAGCCTTTCCAACACTATTTGTTTGACTTTGGTAGAATCACAATGTCGACCAAATACACTAGTGTTGTTTGTTTCAACATTTCCGCTAAGTTTCTATAACGTGGCGGGCGCGTTCTTTAGCCTGAACGACATAACCCTAAACTTATAGGTCCGGGTTAGAAAATGCTTTGCACATGGAAATCTTCTAAATTCAAAGCATAAATATGCTTGCTTGATCACGTCTGCTGGTATGATGATTGGTGACTTCTTAATTGTGAAAGAGGTGGGTTTGTCCCAGAAGATGTTGGTCTCTTTATGCGTCGTCGACTGTACTAAATACTAATATTGATTAGTAGTTGGGCTAAAAACGTATAGATTTTCAAGAACCCCCCAGCTCCTTCAAAATCACTTCAAATTCACGGTTAGTGGTATCTGGCTGGTTTAGAATTTAGTGATTTGTGTAGATGAGCAAATGCTGTTGCAAGAAAGCTCCCAAAATATCTGCTTCAAAAGGCTTTGTTGCTAGATGGTCAAAGGCGAGCAATGTTTCTTGTCGCTTCTTTTTACTATTTTAATGTAAAAATGACTTGACGTTGAATGAGATAACGCACACCGCTAAATTATATTCCAGTAATCAAGACACAATTTCCCTACGGGGCTCTGAAGCCGTACAGGGCGCGTCGCAGGGTAAGAATGAAATAAAATACCTTCCGCGGACCAACGTATACACCCAAAATGTCATGTTTTAAAAATTATCCCCAGGTGGGTAGAAATAATATCTCCAAATTCCACACGGAATCTGAGCAAGGCAAAAAATTAAATCACGGAACAAGATGATTAAACACTGATATCAGAAGCTGCACACAGCAACAAACAAGATTAGAACGATGAAGTCAACAGAGCGAATAGCTGAGCTAGAAGAAGCACTATCGTTAATAAAATGGGATATCCTTGGTATATGCGAGACAAGGCTGCCAGGTGAAAAATGTACCATATTGGAATCAGGTCATATGATCTACCAAAATAACTCCGAGACCTACTCACATCTCGGCGGAGCCGCGCCTCTCATCAACAAAAGACTGACACATCTTTTAATTTATTCGAATAGTACAGTCTCCAAATAAAAGTCTGCGTCCAACAATGCTGATATTGATCAACTTTACGAGAATATTACTAAGTAAAAAATAGAAATAGAGACTAAATTATCTCTAATGTTTTGTGCTTTTTACGGCTATTTTATATCGCACCAGTAAGTCTACGACTTGTTTAAAGAAGTTTGATGGGACCAACAGCTTATTAGGCGACCTCCAAACCACCGTGGTGGATAAAGAGCAAGTTATTATTTCAGTCATATTTCGGGGATCGAACCCCAGACTGCTGGCATGCAAGAGTTCTACCATTGAGCTATAGAAGAAGAATATAGTCACCAATGTTTAAGTCTTAAAAAAAATCACACAAGCAGCGACCACATATTAATAATTTCCAATACCAGGCCCCAGGATTCCTTACGGATGGATGGCGGTACTGCAGGAATGTTATATTTATATAAAAACCTTTTTTTTAACAATTTTGTATATATATATGTATAAATAATTTTAATAAATGTATTAAAAAAAAAGAAAAAAAAAAGAGCCACAATAAGCATTAACCTTAAATTTCAAAAGATGGACCAACAAACCGACCCGCCAACAGGGTAATTCGGACTGGCACGATTGTAAATCCGGCTGCGTGCAATATAAACAAATCTCAAACGGACCCAACTTTCAACGAACAGCCTCCTCGCTCAACACATCGACTTGTTAAGATAATACAGCGCTAACAGACGCCAACCCTAGTATAGCAACATAAGACTTAATTTCTTGTACCCGTCAAGCCATAACCGCCTAAACCGAAGCATAGAAGTGCCATCACCCAGCCCCAACACGAAACCGTCAAATAGTACCGAAATGAACTACTCTTCACACATTATTAAAATTATTCTGAAAATTAAGTCACTCCTAATGTTTGCCTGCAAATCAGTTTCTAAACTGCCACTCTTTTCCTACCTTTCGGATTACCTCATACGATCCTAGACTTCTATTCTTTGATCACTAATTCCTCTTTTCTTCCTCGATTGAATAATTCATGTAAAAAAATCTTCAATATACTTTCTTCACCAAATATTTATTGCAAGAATGCAAAAATATTACACCATATTTTTGTTTAAGATTATTCAAAATACATAATAAATTGTAAACGGACGAAGGGAGTTAAAGGGGATAGCGGAATCATGTTAAAGACTAAAAACTTAAAAGTGCCTCTGGTAGGAAACAAATCAATTTGAATACATAAATTGTAATTTCTGTTTAAAGTAAAATCCTGTAGTAAAATTATCTGCGTAAAAAATGTATCTACTAATAGATCCACTAAAAATTAATCAATAAATCAACGACGCCTCACTTGGGACCAACCTTCTGGATCATCCTGAGGTGGATCACGGGCTATAATAAAAAAAAAATTAATATGATGTTTACTTTTGGAAAATATAATTACGTTTTTCTGCTCTTGGTGCAGGACGCCTTTCTTCTCTCTCACCGCCGCGTTTTTCTTCTTTCTTTTCCTCTCTGCGTGGAAAATCTTCTCTCTTAGATTCTTTGGCTGTTCTCCAATCGGAACCGCCACCTTCACCACCACGTGGAGGAGCACTTCTCGCTGGTGGACCACTGCTATCTTTAGGTGGGCCACTACGCCATGAACCACCGCCGCCGCCTCCACCTCCGCCGCGACGATCATCGCCTCCTCTCCTATCATCTCCACCTCGCCTGTCATCACCTCCTCTTCTATCATCTCTCCTATCTCTGTCTTCGCCTCTTCTATCTCTGTCATCCCCTCTCCTTTCCCTATCATCGCCGCCTCGTCTATCTCTGTCATCTCTATCGCGATCAAGCCCACGACGATCATCTCTTCTGTCACGGTCATCGCGATCGGTTCCGCGACGTTCATCACGATCACCTCCGCGACGTTCCTCACGATCACCTCCGCGACGATCATCACGATCTCCACCACGACGTTCATCCCGATCACCTCCGCGACGTTCATCACGATCTCCACCACGACGTTCTTCACGAATATCGCGATCTCCACCACGACGCCAACTATCAGTGGATTTCGGTGGATCCGATGAACGTGGCGGTGCCTCTGATGGTGGCATTGTACGCAAACGTGCTGAAACAAATCAACTTAGCTTAAAAAATTAATATAATTATTACACTTACTTGACTTCCAAACTTCGTCTTTTTTGGCGGGAGCTTCGTCACCACCCCTAACCGTCTCATTCCTCCTCCATGCAGCTGCTGGTGTGGCCGCCTCTTCAGATCTCTTGGAGTCGCCTCCTCTGCGCCAAGCCCCGGAATCTTTTTCTCTACCACCACGATCCCGATCCCCTCTCATAGAAGCTTCCTTCTCTTCCAGAAGTTTCTGATCAATTTCCTCTTCTCTCTGGCGCTGTTTGGCTGCGGTACGCTCCAACATCTCTTGTTGTTCCTTATCCCTACGTTCACGCTCTTCCTTTTCAACACGTTCTTTCTCTTCACGTTCTTTACGCTGTTCTTCCTCCTTTCGAACACGTTCCTCTTCTTCCAAGCGAAGCTGTTCTTCACGCTTGCGCTCCTCTTCTTCTTCTTTTTCTTTGAGGTATCTGCGACGGCGGTCTTCTTTACGGGTGGCTTTACGTTGCAACAAACGTTTACGACGTTCTTCGCCTAACATCTTTTCAAACTCCTTCAATTTATCCTAAAACAAAAAAACCAACTATTAACTCAAAATAATATTTAATTTTATATATCTTACCTCAAAGACAACATTTCTTTCCTTCAACAATTTATCCAAAAATAGATCTTTGTCTGGTTTCATGCGCACTAATCTTTCTTGGTTAGCAACGGCAAGTTTGCGTTCTTCAACAGCATCGGCAATGCGTTCCGTTTCCTGTTGTTCCCAGAAAGCTTGATCTTGCAATTGACGTTCCTTCATACTGGCTTGCAATAACGGAATTTCTTCTAGTCGTTTCGCTCGTTCGAAATAGTCAACCTTCTTTTCTTGTGATTTGAGTTTGGCTTGCAATTCCCGTCTTTCCTTCTGCAGTTCTTCGGCCTCACGCGCCGCAATTTGGTCCGCATCCATTTTCTTAATGTCGTCTTCATCCAATTTCTTAAGGATCTTTTGTCCATGAACAGTTTGTGAGATTTGCTGCATCTTTTCTTTAAGATGACGGTCCTTAATCTGTTGAATTTCATTAAGTGCTCGTTTCCGTTCACGTTCTTCCCTCTCATGTTCCAAACGTTTTTGCTCAGCCATTGCTTGTTGTTTGGCCATTTCTTCCAACCTCCTTTGCTCTTCTTCCTCTCGTACCGTATTTAATTTTTCAATATACTCCTTCCTATCTTCAATAATCTTATGACGTTGTAAGATTCTTTGATGTTCGCGGATCTTGGTATCATGATAATTAGTAACCATAACTCCACGCAACTTTTCCCTCTCAGTTTTTTTCTTATTTGGATTAATAACAGCCAATGCTTGATGCAAAACAGTGGCCATGTTAACCAATTGGTTACGAATTTGCTCGCTAGGCATGGATTGTAAAGTTGGGCCTTCAGGCTTATCCTCACGTTGACTTTCGCTCAAATCCATGCCGAAATGCACGCACTGCTTACCATGATCAATACGTATTTGCATATCATTGTGGCGAACACAATCAACCAGCAAACGCTCCAAATGGAAAGGCGTCGTGAATTTGGCCAATTCAATAAGACGCGTGAATTCAATAGTTTGGTATACTTGGGCAATTTGTCGTACAAGGCGGACTAGAGTAACATCCTGTAAGGCCGGAATGTATAAAGCTAAACCTGCACTGTTCTCAGCCTCAAGATTTTCGATAACGGTTTGCACGCGAGAGCATAAGAGAAGAGGATGGAAATCAACTTCCAACCAGTTGTAAAGATTTTGCAATTGAGGAGTAGCCAAGTTCAAGACATTAACACGAGTTACATCTTTTAAAAGACTAGCCCTAGTTGGTGGTTGTTGTAATCCTAATAGCACCGCTAAACGTTGGGCCTTTTCTAATGGAGATTTATCTGTTTCAATAAATCTATCAAACTCCGGATGAGCCGATGGAAGAGGAATTGCCAATGTTGCAATCAGTACACGACATGCCATACTGTAAACATTAATTTCAAGAATAGTCATGCAGGTGGATAAATGTGAAATAATCACTTACCGTTGCAATTCCTCTTGAGTGATGTTTTTCTTCATCTCCTTAGAAAGATTATACAACTTGAATAAAGCTGCAGCATGGAAGAGGTAGTTACCAGCCTTCCAAAATACCATAGCTAATTTTTGGTAGTAGTTGGCCATGGTTTTTGGTACAGGCATTTTCTTGGACATGTTCATCAAATTGTGAATATCTTCAATGGCTTTGTAAGCTTCCTAAATTAATTATAGTAATCAACAATAATAAATAATTGATTTTTAGCGCTTTCTTCCATCTAGACGTTTATCGCAACCAAAATTAAAAATGCAAAATATTTAATTCTGATTCACGCGTCAAAGTATTTTAAACCAAATCTCATATTAATAATAAACATATTCTTACCTGCCACAATTCCATTTGAATAGCAGAATCAAGTTGATGAAGCCGTGTCTCAAGGTTGAGTTGTTGAGTCTCCGGTTTGGAGATGGACACATTGGCAACTTGGACTGGCAATTTGCCAATATCATCCAAATGCTTCCTAAGTTTGTCGCATAACTTGCGGAATTCAGTCTTGCGATTGTATTTAAGACAGAATTGGAAGGCCATGCGGGCGATGTCATGATATAAAGTTTCTACGTGGGCGTTAGTACGGAGAAGTTCAAGACATTGACAGTACGATTCCCAAAGGAATTTGACCCATGGTGTCAAGATGGTACGATCGGACCGATCTTGCGCATCCTCCCCAGACACCGCACTAGAAATAAAGAGACAATTGCATTTAATATCGAGTAATAAGCAATAATTTTTTTAAATATACATTAGTACATGTATAGGCCCGGTAGTATTGCTATTGTTATGCCGAGGGTCGTTCCTATTCTTAGATCATATATACTACGCACGCCTTTTGCCGAGGCAGCAAACCCAACATAATTGGTGCTTATGACGTCAGTTGTGAGCGCAAAAGCGCATATAGCAAAAGGTCTATGACGCGTGTATAATACATTTTTACGCACTTAAACATTTAATTAAGAAATATTATTTATTTCACACTTGTTTATCAATAATAAATGGCAATTCTATAAATTATTGTTTTTGTTAAGTAACATTCGTGAGCATAAAACGATATTATGTTGGCTTCACCATGCAACAAGGTGCGTCTATCAATGTATATGGTCAAAGTTCCTATTTGCCTAAATATATTTCGTCTTTTACACAGTAAAAGTTTGTGGAGCCCTTAGCTGAACGTGCTGATTTGTAGCAAGCTGAAGATTATGCGTTTTGGGTGTGGGTGGCAAAATGGGCAATATCACAAACAATGTTTAATTAATGTTTTCTCGACAATACTGTAAGTTGTGACGCAAAAAGGGGCTGATAATGACTCAAAAAAGATTAAAAACACCATCACGTAACAAACTGTGCATCATATTTAATAAGCAAGACGATGGCCTGGATGAATTGCGACAGAACTGCACCGCAAAAAAACCGGATACCGCCGCCCAGATTACCATCTTTCTGTTGCAACAACCGGCTCCAAGTGCATTGTTCCCTTTTGAAAACCCCATTTTACCACAAACACCAGCGCTCGATAGCCAAGAATACTCAACCTCTGCAGACTACCAAAAAATACACAACTGAAATAAATCCGAGGTCGTTTCATTGCAATCGCAAAACACCCAACAGCGTCATTAGGGGTTCTACTCCAAAGAAAATCCGACAATATTACCGGCACACCTGCAAGATGTGTCCGACTACATTTGCCGCTAAACGGACTGGCTTTACAGCGGAAGATCTACGCAGAAAAAGAGGCACTCCAAACAGAACAGCAGATAGATAGCTAAGTCCGGCAATGCACGTCTGACACGATCGCCATTGCTATACACAGCAAAGACGCCATCACTTCTATAAACAAAATCTCCAATAATGGATTAGCAAAGTTTACGTCACGACATGATCAAAGGACATCGCCGAACAAAACCTCGGCGTATTCATCACCGCAACCGCGCTGCAGTGTTTGTAGTACGTCAAGTTCGCGTGCCGATAGACATTTCGTGTTTCAAACGCTGGAAAAAGGTACCACCAAAGAAAGAACCAGCAGTGAAACCTCCACCTAACAATTTGGCGTGCTGAGAGTGATTCGGACAATTCGACACCCCCGACTAATGCTGACATCCGTAGTGAGCACACCTGCGTATTAGCACCATGAAAGAAGAATTCAAGAGACCCACAAAACTGAAACTCCGTCTGACAGTCGCTTTCCACATCAAAAGAACCAATGAACAATAACCACAGGAAAGAAGTCTACGACCAAAATAACGCCTTCGACACCTTCTAATCAGCGCTACCACCTGCACAGAAGCATTGCACACCCCGGCAAGGATAACTTTCAGTACACAGCCACCATAGGTAACTTTCAGCTCCTTCACGTCGTACCACACAAAAACATAATCAGCTTCTCTTGTACATACGCCATTTACGATAAACTTTATTCGTTATAAAGAAATGCTAACTCAACAAACCCCTTCACCAAGAGCCACTCGACCTCACTAGGACTTGACTTGAACTGACCACCTCCGCCACCCCAAGAAGCAAAGATCTTGTACAATCCAGTCACGGCAAGTAAGCCCTGACCGATATGTTGATCAATGTAATTACATCTATCTTGGCCCACACATCTACGTTTTGAATATAACCCAAAATCGAAATACTCTTGGACTACGGCAATACTGGCAATCGACGCATCACGGTTCCCTGTTGGGCTACAATATAGCCACCCTCAAACAGAAATAACCTGTAAGGTGTCCAAATGAGTCGAGACTCACGTCGAACGCATACAGCTGTGACAAAACACAGCCCTGCACCACTACCTACCATCATGACACAGTAGAGTATAACGTGGCAGAAAAGTTACATCCACAAGTGACATCAACGATAAAAGCAGTTCCACCATCAACAACAAAATGAATAAAAGCATATTCAATTTGCGCACACCAAAGACAGATACTGGAACCCGTTGTAGTCACCTTTATATTTTTACTATTTCCTCAACAAAATTTCGTCGATAGATTCGAAACCAAGTGTGATAACCGGGTGACGTTACCAGTAACATTTTTACTTTAAGAACAAAAAATTCTTTCGCCCAAATATAAGGGAAATTGTTATGGGTGCTAGGTGGCGCCTCCTGCGCGATGCGCTTAGCCAACCACGTGCTAACATAGCATACAAAAAGAATTCATTCCAAAATTCTTCAGACAGTTCCTCCGCAGTAATCATAGCAACTTCGCCTTTTTCTATTTATATGATTTGTATATAATAGAAATAAAGTATAATATTATATTAATATATCATATTATCTTGCTCGATAATAACGTTGTCGACAATTAACCGCTCACCAACCTTTGGTATAGACATCCAAAAGCTACACATCTCCTGAGTCATTTTCTAGCGAGCTTACTTGAGTTACCTAAAAGTATGTTTCAACTACATTCAACGTCACAAAAAGTCTACAAACAGTTACTTGCTAGAAAATAAAAAGTAACCATTGCTTTGTTTACAGTTACAAATGACAATTTTATAACCAATAATTATAAATCTATTTTATGAGTTTATAGAAAAGAATCTTGTAGTTTTTGTGTATATAAGTACATGTCCAATGTTTTATTGTATTAAATTAAATCATTTTAACGCACATGTTAACTAAAATCGGCGCGCGCACCTTACTTTTTTCACATACGGAGGTCTAGATCTCCGTAAGCTTCAGTAACCTGTTTTCATGTTACTAAAGCATACTCAAGTAAAGTGTGACGTCATCAGTAAGGTCGCCTGAATACAAGTAAGGTGTAACTGCAACTTACTGAAGCTTATTTTTTCTCGCCAGAAAACGACTTTAAACTTATGAAAGATGGGAATCATCAAACAGATAACAATTCACTCAAGCACCAGAACATCACATTTAGTAGGACTCACTGCTACCAAGTCCACCAGGCCATCCCTTCGTCCACTTTGAAAGAGATTGCGCAATTAATGATCTAAAGCTCGGTTCAGTTGTTAGTCTGTTTTTTTAAAGTAGTCAAAGATTATAAAAACAAAACCCATAAAATGGTGTACCCCAACCGCCCACGTGCAAAATTCTATTCATAGAATGTTAAAAATAGTAAAATCCAGCCATAAAGTATAAAAATATTGTCAAAAAATACAGAAATTCATCATAAACTGTTAAAATCTTCAACATTCTATATATAAAAAGGCAAAAATAGCAAAATTGTCATAAAAATTTAAATTTATAAAATCTTAAAAATTAGTAATAACAAAATACAAAATTGTCCAGAAAACTCATGTTTACAATAAAATTTACTGTAAAAACGTTGAAATTTTACAGTAAAGATGATTATACCAAAAAAACACTTTTTGCTTGAAATTCGTTTGTGAATCATGTACTATCATATGAAATTCATCAAAAACTGCATGAAAAATTTAAATATTGCATAAAATTTGGTTGAAAAACAAGCAAAAAAACTTATTTGTAGCATAAAACTTGATCGTAAATCATAAACCAAATGAAATTTATTAAAATTTGCTTAGTAGAAAACCCAAATATCGTATAAGATTTCCTTTCCTCAAAATTACACAGAAAAAGCACATGAAAATTGTGATTAAAAACCATTTGTAGTATTGCTAAAAATCACGTTTACCACACAAAAAATCCAATAAAGCAGAAATAACATTTATAACATAAAACATTGCACCGAAAACTAATTTTTAACATAAAATTGATTAAAAATCACGTTTACACCACATAAGCTTGATCAATTTTATCGCAAAAAACCATTTAAAGCATAAAGTTTGCTTCAAAAACCACAAAAATGTACAAATAAAAAACATTTAAAACAAAAAAATCAAAGACAAACTCATTTACTATATAAAATTTCTTTTGAAAGTCAAACCAAAAACTTATTTCTAATATTCTAATTGTTGAAAAACCACGCTTACCAGATAAACTTTATAAAATCCCGTGCAGAAAACTTATTTATAGAATCAAATTTATTAAAAAAACTCAAAATTACACAAAATAGACTTTTATATCATCAGATAACTTAATTACATAAGCTACTTAAGAATAAAATTTGAGTTTAGTTATACTATAATACAATATTTGCAAAAATTGAGTTGAGCCACTATTGCCGCCTGTGAGCAATGTGTTCTTTTGATTTGGCAAGGCTTACTTTTGTTGCATAAAGATTAATTTTTATGGGTAGACACAAAAATTTTGAGCACCAAAATATAAACGGCTGTTTGTTTATATTTTAGTGCTCAAAATTTTCCTTATATTCCACCAAAAGAAATTTAGGTAGTAAATAAAGACTTGATCAAAATCTTAAGATTATTTTTTAATAAATACAACTATCGTTATTTACTAGGACAGATAATTGAAATAATTTGAACAATTCTTCCAGCAGTAATTTTAATTTTTATTGCATTACCTTCATTACGACTCCTTTACTTATTAGATGAAATTAATGATATTTTTTCTGATTATAGGTTGAGTATCAATTGACAGTTCATAAATCAAAGACTAATTTCTATTTCAAAATTACTCCAGGCATAAAATAATCACTAATAAACATATCAATAAATTTTAATACATTACTAGAAATTTAATATTCATTACAACTTTTAAGTCGAGCACCATTTCTACATATTTCACCTATTACAACAACTACACAGTTGTACAATAGCTAAACAAATATATAAATATTTTTTGTTAAGAAATAGATAGATTTACAATGATGTAAATTATAATTCATTAGAAACCCAATTATATTAATTAAAATCCTATTACTTGATTTATGATTTGTGCATTCTATGGTCAATAAAAAATAGTTATTTATAATTGTTATATAAATGTATCAACATTACCTTAGCAATATGCTCTCAGGAGTAGCCAAATTATCAAGATCATCAATATCAATAACAGCCTGAGCGGATTGTTCCCTAGCATTTTCAGTCTTCTCTTCAGCCATCCGCAGATATCCACGTATAACATTTTCCAATGAACCAACATTCACAGATTGAAACAGATTTCTGTACTGAAACAAACCTTCTTTCGCAATATGCGATTTCTTCAGCTCGACACAGAGGTCCAAATACTTGAACATGATCGGTTCGAGAACTGATTCGGATAGATTGTAGCTCCATTTCTTATTACGGAAGACTTCTTGTAAGGTGTCTAAAGCTCTGGCCGGCTTACCCACATCAATAAATTCTAAAACGGATGCATGGTTTTATAACCATATTGCCGGTCATTTTATAGGTACTTACCATTTGCACGTTTAAGCGCGTTCTCCGGGCGTTGCCCGTATCTAGCCATCTCAGTTGTTTATGCAATGCCTATTTCACATTTAACAAGATTTTTGGTTGTTTTTCCGAGTTTTTGCGTGCTTTATTTGGAAATGTCAAAGCACGCAGATAACACGGTGTAGGCAAAATGGCCGAGCGCGAGCGGATATGAGACAATTGTCAAACTGGCAGCAAATGCAAAACGGCGCCAATTTTAAAATAAACATTATGTTAATTCAATACGTGTAAAAGTGTTGTTTTTCAACAAAATATAGTTTAAATGTATATAATCAAAGAGAAAGTTATATTACTAATTATAATTGAAAATGTTATTGCATATACAGGGGTGCGTTCGAAAAACCGGAGTGTAGGTAAAGAGCGCACTATGAATAATAATTATGAAAAACCAAGAAATAATTATTTTTTATCATAACTTTTGTCGAAAAAGTATGATATATATAAATATATATGTATATTTCTTTGTCTTTCATAATTTCGCAAAAAAAAGTAATAAAAAATTATGAATTAGTGTAATCAAAAATTTTTTTTGTAGAACGCAATCTGTATGTCTGTTTTATAAAATACTCCTAGAAAAAGCCGGAAAATTAGTAAAATTACGGAAAATCTGAGAAAAATCGCTTAAAAGTAACCCATTTTTAGCAATTATGTGTAATATTTCACCCTAAGGCAAGCAAATTCAGTTTTTTAGTTTTTGAAATCAAAAATACTTCATGTATGTTTTAGGAGTATCATATTCAAATTTCAAATCTTCAGGTGTAGCGAAATCAAAGATATCGAATTTTCTATAAAATGGTAGTTTTCCTATTTTCCGCAGAATATTTTGGAAAACCAAGAACGGGATCGTGTTCTACGGAAAACTTCCTATGATACACTTTTTTGAATATGATTTTTGACTATCTTTTGCTTATTTACAGCACAAAAACTGAAAGAAGACAAAACATTCCTAAAAAATTCAAATGGCCGCATTTACACTGTATTGCACCTAGAGATCTAAAATTTTAGAAATCGTCATATTTTGGTACTTCAAACATGTGTACAAAATTTGAGCAAAATCGGAGATGTCGATGTGGGGACGATTGTCCGAACTATCGTGGAATTACCAATAAATGATATTGTTATAAATTCTGACTTTAGAACAAAGATAACATCAGAAAATAATACAAAAAAAATGCGTAATGTTATTTTTGTTTAATTAACAATAAAGAAATAAAAATGCAATGTATTAAACTGTGGTTTATATTGGTTTTCATATTCTCACTAAACATAATAAAACTAAATTAAATGATTATATCAGTTTGATGTAAAACCCCATCCTTAGTTGCATACATCGTGCTAAAGTGATAATGCAAATGAAAAAATCATATTAAACAAACTTGTTTAATAATCCATTAAAATAACTGCACCTAAGCAATTCAGTTAGTCTCTTGTAAATTAAAGTCTGGCCACAGCAAAAGCAAGCTGCCACAATGCGCAAATAGTTATTGTCTATTAAGTAATAAATCGTTCCTGAAAAAGAGCTGTCGCAACAGGCTGTAAAAGTGTAAAAATGAAATTAGCGTTTTTATACTCTATCGACCTCACCAACCTAGTTCTAGCAGGCCGAAGGTCCATCCGAGTATGAAGTGATGAAATGAGGCAAGATGATTATTGTTTGTAAATTTGTTTGTCGCTGAAACCATGAATGCCGAATTGGTTAAAGCGATGAACAAATTCACAAATAATATACGGTAGGGTAGGATTTGAACTCAGGACCCCCAACATGAGAGGCAAGCATCTAAGCAATTAACTGCCGCTTAAAAGTGTAAAATATTAATATTTTGTTGGAGTAATATAATTATTATTATGACAGCCAAACACTGCAGATATAACCATACATATTTACAAACTTATAAAACAATACATATATTACAGTTCTATGTGACAATCTAATAAAATCATAATGCCCGTGCCAGTGTGGTCACTTAGTTACTTCATCATGTATGAGAGAAATTTGCGCGTGGTTACATAATACTTATTAGTCGTAGTATCTTGGCGCAGAGAGAGCGCTCAGCAGAGCACACTTCTGTTTAATTCTACAAATGGGCTTCTTTCTTTTGTTGCATTACCATCTAAACACAGGCTACATCATTCAATTTCTAGTCCGCTTCAATCTCAATCTTTTCAAAGCAGTTACTCAAAAAAGAAAAAAAATCACTTGAAACATTATGGAAACAAAAACAATCGTTTCATCGCGACCAATCTTTGCTTCATCCTTCAAGTTATCTCGAATCTACCAGAACCTAGCAAACCATCACAACACCTTTTAGTAAATAAATTTACCAATAAACAAAAAATGAGTTCACATTAATATTGTCAAAGTGAAAAGCATAACAGCCTTTGCCAAAACAAATTCTAAAGTATGTTTAATGATATAAAACCTACAAATGGAAAAAAGAGCAAGAACTTGTGAGTGTTTGTTTCATATCCCAATGTTAATACTCAATCAATTTAAAAGACAATTCAAGCTAAGATTTAAACAACATTAGAACAATGTCATCATTGTCAATTAAGTTACGACTCTGAGAGTCAAGTTAACTTTACAACACAGTTAGCGGATCCTATTACATTTAAAGAGAACCAAATCTCGCTATTCACTCAAAAGTGTTGGTCAAACCAACCTCAACTGTTGTAATCAAAGATTAGTGTCTTGCAAACAAGCTCCGTTAAATTCCTCAAGATAGGCAATTCAATTCAATTTAGTTGTCTTATCTCACATTACAGTTGATCATAACAACTTAGAGCTATCCTCAAGTTTACTTTTGGCAGATCCAAATTTTCATAAAACTTCATCTATACAGTAGGGCACAATAGTCTTACATTTTACATAATCACTAATAGGCTCCTGACCAGGTAGAGCGGCTAGGTTGGTCCCGTTAGGTGGGGGTGAACAATAAGGTTTCAGTAATCAATATGACGGTGAAACGAGGCTTCATCGTAGAAGCTGAACCTGTGACGCAGAAGAAATTTTGCAGGGACTTAGGATTAAATCCCAACAAAAGTATTCTTTAAAGTTGGTCCAAAATGTAAGGACAACAAGATCTGCAAATCCTAAAAAACAAGCAGTCGTCTCAAACCCGTAAGAACACCCGAAAACATCACTGCAGTCAGAGAGGCATTAAAACAATCTCTACGCGTTCTGCTAAGAAACATGTCTTTGCAAGTAAATTTTGCACACAATGTAAGGACACATTACACCTATATAAGGTTATAATTATTCAAAAATTAAATCCAGCAGATTATGTAAGTCGTACAGATTGCAATAATGCAATCCTTACAGCTGTGCCTGTGCAGAGGTATTTAAAAAACAAAGAAATTACCAGAATTCCTCAAGAAATGCTGGTAAGAGTGAAAGAAACTTCAAGAAGCGGCTCCATATGTGCACCGTCCACCAAGGCCAACATTTGAAAAATATAATTTTTTTAAGCCTAACAAAAACTTTGAATAAATAAAAAGTTTTTTTTCAGAACTTGTACCATTTTTAGAATTAACCTTGGAAGTGTGACACTCCATTATGCCTCACCCTGTATATATCATCATATTATTGGTTTTTTGATATGTATCCTACTACTACTAACTATCTTAGCGCCTAAACCCGTTTATATAATTCTTAGATTCCTACTCCCCAGACTTTTAACCTGTAAGCATAACAAGCTTGTAATTTGTTGGCAAAAATGGATTAAATAAAAAAGTTCTTATTTTGAAGTATTGCACTATTGCACTTACCAACACCATCATATAATATAAAATTGTCAATAATATCTTAAAAAGAACCTAAAGAGCTACAATCAAAAGACAATACAATGTGATTTTTCTTAGTGATGTGTTTGGCATACAATTTGATTAAATAACTCAATAACTTAAATTTACTGATAATTATAGCTTACCTTATTCAACAGTTATATTCTAGACAGCAACTAAAAAATATATCAAATATGCAGCCACTGTTGATGTAAAACCAGCCTTATACAATTGTAAAACAGCATAAAACATAGGAACTTTGACTGCAGCCTATCATGTTTTGTTTTAATCACACAAAATATAACAAAAAATACACTTTTTTATTAATGATGTATAAAAATAAGCTTAAAATACACAACACTTATAACGGGAATGTTAAATACACTATTTACAATATTTAAAGGCTACATACATACAAAAGAAAGAAAGATGGCTTAATACATTGTTCTTTTAGCCAGTACAATTTATATAAATCGACTATAACATTTTATCTGACTAGATACATTTTATTAAATTTTATTTATCTAACTAATTTGTACTCTAATTGTGGTTTATAAGCTAAGGGTGGCCAAGCATAATAATGAAATATAAAATCAATAAGTTACCAGGAAGCACACGATTGAATGATAAAACACTTAACTCGCATGCTAGAGGTCCCAGGATTAAATCCGAGTTTGAAGATTTTATTTACTGAAATAATTACATATATATGCTGTGACATGATAGTTAGTGGAGGTCAGGTCAACAAAAATATTGTGGCTCATTATAAATCTCTGCATAATGGACTTTTAGTGAAACAAATGAAACATTTTAAGAGTCCATCAATGGTGACATAAAATAGTAGAAAAGTATAAGAACCATAATAAGTGCTTTCCTTTCATTGTTTTGAGCTAGTCTGTGTTTGACGTGCCATGTTCCTTCAATGAACCTGTACAATCTCAAACTTCCAGGTATTCAACACTGGGAAAGTTTAGTCGGTAGGCACTTTCCTCGTGAAAGTGAATCCAACAGGTTGAGTCTCTAGAAGATTCCCTCACCTCCCAAACCACAATTTTTTTTTAAACAGTTCTGCGATGTCTACTCTTTTCTCGTCATGCACTAGCATTGATGTCAGTGCTTCAAACTCATTAACAATCTCGCCACTACAAAATGTAACTAATATTTATTAAAAATTTAATAACAAAGTTTCTACTTTAGAATAGTTCTGAATAGTTCCGTGCATCAAGGACTTGGGGCAAGTTCTATTGAAATATGAATGATCTGTAAGAAAAAAATCGCCATTTCTATTTGCAGCGAGCCTATGTGCCATAAGTCAAAAATTGAGTAAATCTAGATTTTTGCTACAACCATTTAAACATAACTTCTACAATCAGACACATACCGTGCTCAAAAAATCCTATAACCAAAGTAGAGTTTATATTATTCTGGAAGAAAAAATAAAGAGAGATTTTAGACTTAATAAAAATGTGTTTTTCCCACTTGATTTGACCAGATGGTTGCAAGTAAAATAATTTCTCTAATCTAAATTTTAATATTTAATGCAATTCAAAAATGATATATCATTATTATATTTGGCCAACCCTGTACATTCACTTTATTTATGAACGTAACAGTCAGAGCTGAATATATATTATTTAAACACAATTCATGTATGAGACTCATTTGTGCATGCCAATTTTTTTTTTAATAAATATTGCATTGCAAAAATACATATACAATGCCTAAAATACAGTCAAATTATTTTCTTTTGAGACTTTTAGTGAAACCACTAATATAGTTGATGGAGTTGACCGTTACTACGTCATAATTCATAATAGAACCACTAATGTTCAATAAAATTACAATTGATACTGAAGCATTGATAATATAATACAGGGAGTTTATAAATGAATGGGATTATGTAATCACTTTACATATGCCGCCTTTTCAAAATTGTCCACTATACTATTTGTTTTTACAGTTCAACTTTGAAAGCTGTCAAGCAAGCAAGGTTATAAGAATGTATACAAATAGACTAGAGCGGCATAAACGTACATTAGATGATTACATAATCCCAAACATTTATAATCGCCCTGTACTATCATCATCGCTTGAGAGAAGAATCACAATTTTTATTTTGTCAAGTTTTATCTTTTACAAAAATTTGTATAGTATTAATATGTTAATTTGGTGATTGTGATGCATCTATTATATTGTCAATGAACTTGAAGACAGGTATAGTCAAGACAAATTATATTTCTAATATACTGAATGCTAAAAATAAAGCCAAGACAACTTAGACCATTTCTTGGTGTTTATTTTTGGCATTCAGTATACAAAATCAGTTAATACATAAACATAGATTGCTGTCTTTTTAGTTTGGTTTGATTTATCGTAAAAATGCTATCAGTTTTACATCTAAATTGTGGCTGTATTCTGAATAATTTTTAACATTTTGAACGTTGCTAAGTAATATGTAAAAAACTCAGTAAATGATTGGCCAAAAAGTAATTTTAGTGGCAATATTTATCTAACATCAAGCTCCTTTATGTATTAATTATGACTCCAAACACAAAATATTGGAATAAACAGTAATAATTAATCTAGATTTCATTCTCATCCAAAAGTCTCAATAACAGATTTATTTAAGGAATGTATTTAATCACATAAAACCACAAATTTAATTAATATTTGGAATGTCAAAATTTAATATCCTTTCAATATTTAATCTTTAATTTTTTCTGAACTATTTTAAATTACAGGTATAAGATGCTTGCTGATAACGTTGGTAATAATTTTTTGTTTTCAGTTGTAGCTGTTGTACATTCATTTTGGGTGCGTTTTTAAATGACGCGAACAGCGGTTCGAGCACTCGAACAATAAAATGGGCGTTTTTAAATACAACCCGAACAAGTGTTCGAACAACATTTGCACGCACCTAGTCAAGAGGTGGTGCATGACGGGCATGTACAGTGTTACAACATAGCAAAAATAAAATAATATATTTATCATGGTTATATCAGAACATGGGTACGGTTTTATATACATTATAAAAATATAAGGTATACAAGAAATATGCGCTCATACAAAATATGTGTGAATCTAGAATAATAAGATTTTAAATATTTTACTTGATGCAGATTTGAATTGTATTAATTGACAACACTGGGCATGTAAGCAAAACAAACAACATAACCTTAGAAAACATGTTTTTGACGTTTGAGTGCTATATGCTGTTTTTAAATTACCCTGCACGAACAAACAAAAAAGTTGTTCGTGCAAAAATTGTTCGAACAGCAAGAGCACTTTAAAAACGCACCCTTTATATCTAAAAGACATATATACAGGGTGATCTTTTATAACAATTTATTATCAAACGGATCAGTATAATTTAATGAACATTAAAAACATAATGATATTCATAAATAAATTGTCATAACTTAAATTATTTAGTAACTTTTTAGTTACTTTTGTTTTTTATAAGTTATTAATATGTTAACCTATACTATCTAACCTCAAATACGGTGAATTAATACAGATAATTAGACATTTTCAAGTCAAACAGATGTGTCAATTTAGTGATTCATTACGCTTTAATGGATCAAAAATAGTGCGTTAAATTTAATGAATAATTTAATGAACGTTATTGCTAATGAGTGTTTATGAATACGAAAATATGATTAAACATTCTGTTATATTTTTAACAAATCATTATATATTTAATGACGATTTATAAATACGGGCATTAATCTTGTAATATGTTGTTTACATCAATCAGAATAACCAGCAATTAGGTTATAATGTGGTTTTTGAAACAAAAGACTTATTAAATGACTTCTGAATTACCCCGATAAATAATGAGCATATTGTTGCTTAGTCATGTCTAAAATCAAACATCTAACTGCTCACATGATAAGCTAGCGCTCTACCACTGAACTATCTCACCGTTTATATTATTTAATTTAATACATGAAAAAAAAAAAAAAGATTTGTTTAATAAATTTAGGCAAACAAATCATTTTCAGTTCTAACACTCACACATTTCTTATATCACTTTATCATAGACAGATAAATCAAACGCTAGTCCATTTTAAAAAGAGCAAACTGCTAAACTAAAATCAATAATTATTAAAAGTTCACTCAATATATTTGTGTCAAACTGATTCAGTCAATATTAATAAAGCAACACAATTTTAATATAAAAATGTACTAATTTAAAATCGTTCAATGTAATAAATTAATTGTTTAAATAGTACAGTATTGCTTTACCTCTCACAGCTGTCAATTGTTTTTTTTTTGTTTCATACACATTGTTGCTTCAGATATATTCTCCTTTAATAATCATTACTGATGTCATGATCAGTTTTTATCTATACCACTGTACTTTGATAATGTGTCAGCGATGAGTTGGAGGCCCCGATGTGCTTACTCTAGATGGTGATATTTGACAATTTTGTAGACACAATGTTTGATAGCACACAGCACTAGCGTGGCCTGATCTACCCGATGTTAAAGGTACGCCATCTATCCAAGTGTCTGTTGATGGATCGTATACTTCTACGTTCGCTAGGAAGTTTTGACCATCATAACCACCTTAAAGAAACAAAAAATTAAAGATTAGATATAAATGTATAAAAGTGTATTAGTATATTCAAGCCCTCCTTCAAGCCTAAACATTATGACAGTGACTGGTGGGATTTTAATTTTAAAAGACACTTTTTTTTTAAATAAATAGATAAAAATTCAATTTGGTTTGTAGCAAAAACATGAAACCAAATTTAATTGTATTGAAGTTTTAAATAATAAATTATTTTGGACAAGTGATAAACCACACTCCTGTTTTATAAAGAAGAGTAGTTTATGTTTCACCAGATCAAATATCATGTTAAAATTTGGAACAAACAATTGAAAGTTGTCAATAAACGTCAAATTTTGCTATTTTCTGTAAATAATATTGTCAACCTTGACGTTTCAATGAGTTATTGAGAGACTAACCAATCAAGCATTTCTAAAATAATATACTGGGCACACTGTGGAATTATGGGTCTAGGACACTTCGGCGCCGCCATTTCGGCGCGGCCGATTCGGCGCGGCCAATTCGGCGCCGGCCGTTTGGGCGCTGGCCGATTCGGCGCCGGCCGTTTCGGCGCCAAAACTTTTCAAATAAAACATAGTATATACAAATATATTATAATCATAAAAATTTATTTGGTATTTTTGACTATTTTATATTTTTAATTCTTTTACTTATTTATTTTAATAGGCTATTATTCTTTATATTTTTCAGGTTATTATCCATCATTAAAAAGTGATAATTATTTACCCATAAATTATTTGCGGGTCAAAATTATGTTTACTTATTATAATATATATTGTATATTTGACAATTTAAATATGTAAGTACATATATTATGATTTTTATGTATAATTTTTGTTTGATATGTTATGTAATTTATATGTATTTTATATTTTATTTATCATACATTATCTGTTATGTTTCACAAAACAAATCAATTTTTATTATAATGTGTATATATAATTTTGTTTTATTTGATAAGTTTTGGCGCCGAAACGGCCGGCGCCGAATTGGCCAGCGCCGAGGTGTCCTCGCGCCGAATTGGCCGCGCCGAAACGGCGGCGCCGAAGTGTCCCATTCCGTGGAATTATTTATCCAGAGTACAGTTATCCTAGTTATTAACTTATTAACTATTTCTCTAACTTAAAATTTGACCTTATAGAGTAAAAATCCAATTCTGAACTGAATTATCAAAAACCACCTTTGTTGTGTCAAAACTAAACCCAAATATCAAAACTTAAAACTTAGATGTGCTCACTTCTATTTGTTAGTTTAATTTAGTTATTTAAATTATTTTGACATATACTGTACCTCATTGAAATCACTATTTGACAATTCAATAATATTTTGTCAGTTTCAACATAATTTTGACAGTTAATATTCTTCATTTACAAAATAATAATTTTGAAAGTTTTGGCAGTTTAAAATCCCAATTTTAAAGCTTAAAAATTATTTTGACAATTAACTAACTTATGTGACGGTTTTAAAATTTAGTTCTTTTCATTTTGACAATTGTACTTTGGCAGTCTTTATGTTGACATTTACAATTCAAACTAAATGTTATTTTTGATTGGTTGCTCTAACTCAATTTGAGAGATTGACAAATCCACTAATTTTATTTGATTTTATTAAGTAAGCCGTTTGGCGTCCACCGACCGATCGAGACGGTACCGGCACAGCCTAGACCGAGAAGAACGGCGAAACCCGAATTTAGACTCCAAATCGCGATCCGACCTCGCGTCTGCAAACCACGAGCTCACAAACCAAAGTTTCCCGGTGAAGGAGATACGGGCGTGTTATTAAGATTGTTGTCATCTTTGCAAATGTTGTTTGAGAAGGTGGTAGTGATATCTAATCCCTTGTGGACAAACACTTGGGCAGATGTGTGAGTCACTTCAATTCATGATTACCATCAATGCCGTTACCAAGGGAATAGAAGTTTCTCCTATCTGCAAGCGTTATAAGTCTCTATTACTCTCTATGTCAAAAGAGGTGATAGTGATATCCAATGACAAATACATTGTGTGTAAGCGCCTCTCTCCATTGCATTATTACGGACGAGTAGTTTGATTGAAGTTCCCGCACAGCCACCCAAGTCTTTGTCATCAAGAAATTGGAAGTTACTCCTCTCTACAAGTGTGAAAAGTCACTATGTGAGTGGAGGGGAAAGTAATACCAATTTTTTGATGACCAACACTTGGGTGGGTAGATGAGTCACTGCAATTTTTGATTACCATCGAGTAGTACCTCGCACCCGCCCAGTATTTGTTATGAAAGGATTGGAAGTTACTCCTAAGCAAATATCTATATTCAAAAAGAAGATGATGACAAACACTTAGATCACTGCAGTACATGAGTACAAATAAATGGTTTAAACTGGAGTTCTCGCCCACCCGCTCAAGTGTTATTTATCAAGAGATTGGAAGTTACTCCTCTCTGCAAGCGTTAAAAGTCACTATGTGAGAAGAGGATAGTAATACTAATCTCTTGATAACCAACACTTGGGTGGGTGAGAGGGACTTACCATCTAGAAGTTTGAACTGGAATGCCACTTACCTGCCGCGGGCACTCCTTTGATTTTTCGAAAAATCCAAGCGCCGAAGCTAATTCGCACCAGACCGAGACATTTTTTTGCCGCAATTGCAACCCCCTTCCCTACCGTTCGTTCGGAAGGAAGGAAAGAAAAAACTTGAAATGTCCTTTGTTCCTCTTTGGACCGCCATTAGACAACTCTTCGGTCTACTTTTGACCACCTTCTTGATTCCCAATGCTATTAGGTATCGAGGGCTAGAGAATCAAAACACTACTCACTATATGCTTTCACACCTCTCCTTCTTCAAATTTGGATACCCATTGACCACCTCAACCCTTATAGTGCCGTGCTTGCGCTTGCTATAAGCGTAGGCGCTCGCTAGTATGTTTGTGGCGTGCGATTAATGGTTCTACACAAACATGCGAGACCTACAGTTTAACGTGAAATCAGAACTACACCAGTATGCTTATAAACACTGAAAAAGATATAATGGCGCTAGAGGGCACCAAAAAGACAATTAGAAAGAAAGACAATCCCCAACCACTAGAAAACGATGGTCATAAGAGATATTGACGCAACGTCTACCCGAGAGGACACGACAAAGAATCGGATTGTTGACAACACCGAACATGAAAAGCCCTACAATGCAATATAGATAGAAGGAGGGCATGAGTTTCCTTCACAAAACGGCTCTGGATAACAAGGTCGATTTATGTATAATTTCGGAATCCAATAAAAGCATGGCATGCAATGAGCCCAGGTTTGCTGATAAATACTATGATACAGCCATAAGAGTACATAATACAGAACACAAAATGAGAACAAGAACCAAAATAATTTAGCGACATGACTATATGGTTGGATAAAATAATAGACAGAATACATAATTGAAGTGAAGTGAAAAAGAAAGAAAACTTTAACCTGCACCAAAATATATATTTTACTATAAGCAAAATGAATAAGAACAGAGGAAACCAAAAGAAAGAGATGCAAAAAAAAGACCAAACTATAAAGAAGGTTGAAGACAAGGTTGGTTCTTATCAATAAACCGAAAAAAGCTGGAGAGCAACCGAAATATAGGCCAATCTAACTCAACTCAATGGGTAAGGTGTATGAGAAGATGATAGCTGGAAGGTTGAAGGCGTGCATTTAAGAAGCGGGAAATCCACCGTAGACGCGTTGGAGGAAGTAAAGAAGGCTAAAAATAGAAGGTATTAAAAAAAAATGACCTCGATGAGCACACCGTCGAAATCGTACGCCCTCTACTAATTGTGAGAGCGAAAAAGAAGAAAGATAAGTCCAGAGTAGCAACCCACCAGGTCCATGATCCAAAAGAGCAGATGAAGGCCATATCCACCAGCTCCAACCAGAAGCTACAGAAATTAAACACCACCATTCAGAGTCTACTGCAGCTCTTCTCTAAAATTGCTCCCACCTATATCGCCCCAGCTTCACCACAACAGAGAAAGAAATTAAAATGGCCGACATTATCGTAGAGGAAGAGGTTGAAGCAGCAATTTTAACCTCCCACAAGCGTCCCGCCCTCGGAAGATGACAGTACACTCTTCACGACCAACCACCAGGCCCTCAAAGAGGAAACCACCATCCCAGAGAAGGCAACCTCTTCCACCGCCAATGCCACCGAAGGAAACCACGAGGCCGCCAAAGTATTCACAACGGTGCAAAAAAGCCGAAACTCGAGAAGATCCATAGTGAGCCTTCTTCTTCTGTTACTAAATCTAGCAACGCACCCAGATAACCTCCTGCCGGCCGGCCTATCAGGTAACAAGGCACAAAAGCCATTACCCCAAAAAAAGCGCCGCCCGCGCAAAATGGGGAATGTCAAAAAAACATTCGGACCTCAACCCCGACGGCGACGAATCCAACCTCACCGCTTGCTTGCGGGAGAGCAATTCTTCTAAATCCCGCCCCCCGGTATTCCTGCTAAGAGATAAGTCGTTGGACTAGCTTTCTTCCCATCAAAAATCCATAATGTGGAAAACAAATTCGTTCGCTTCTCAATAGTCCCCCAAAGAAAGCAAAAAACGCTGAGATTACAAAAAGTCTCAGTTGAATTAAAAAAACGGGACGTGGGAAGAAAACGCAACGATGCGCTTGACAAAAAATGATCACAAAACAGGCGCATTAGAAGCTAGTTACGACACTACATAGTCTAAACTTTTTGTTTTCTTTTATACTTCGAAAAATTTAATTCAAAATAAAGTATATAATACTAATATATTATAAAGTTATTAATTATAGATTAGGTAATTATTATATTACAAATATATTACATTAAGTAACTTACCCATGGCATAAATTTTACAATCTAAGACGGTTACACTAAGAGCACTCCTGGCCGTTTTCATACTAGATACAAATTCCCATAAATCTCGTTCGGTGTCGTATCTCTCAACAGTATTCAATTGTTTCGCACCATCGTAGCCTCCTATCACATATATAAATTGATTTATTACTGCAACACCTATAAAACACAAAATTAAATACATTTAACAATGGAAATTCATTTATTACCTGCACCACTTCTCATAGTGTACATGGATGTTACCATTGTCCAGGCATCATTTTCGGGATGATAACATTCCACCGTTTTATGCCTCGTTATACCATCAAATCCTCCTAATGCGTATAGTAACCTATTAACAACTGCAACACCCACTGCTAATCGTTTACAGTGCATTGATTTGATGCTTGACCACATATCCGTTTCTGGATCATAACTAAAAACATAAATAATTTGTTTTTTTTTTTTTATTTGTTTGAATATATTATAAGCAATTTGCTAGTCTTACCATTCAACACTACTATGATATTTAGATCCTTCACTGCCTCCTACTGCATATAGTAATCCGTCCATAACAGCAACCCCAACTCGATTCCTTGGAACAGACATGGGGCTGCACGGTCGCCACTGATCCTTCAATGGATTATACTTGTCTACCCAATCGCTGTCGTAACTGTTGCCGGGAGTATTGTTTCGACCTCCTACTGCATAAAATGTGCCCTTAAAACGTACTATTAGTTTGAATTTAACACCTAGCAAGCTAATTAATATTAATTGTATTAATAGTTATTAATCAGCGGAAAACCAAGTCAACTCACTCTGAGAAATGCGCCTCCCAGTCCAGATCTAGGTACGGTGAGATTATCCAATTGATGCCACGTCTTATCATCTACATTAAATCCTTCTAATACGTCCAATGATTGTCTAAAGTAACCACCTGTTATGTATATTATCCGAGGCGTGTTTGGCGTTCGTTCTTTTACAACGGGCCTTTTGTGTAACGTTAAATCCTAAAGAAATTAAAGATATAAATCGGTCATTTTGGATCAAAAATTTTAATATACCTTAAATATCCTAGCTAAATATTCTCTACAAGCAGGTGTTTTCTTAAGAACATCACAATTTGTCATTTGATCATTAAGGAACTTGGGTGTTAAGAATTGGCATCTAACGGCGCTTAATATGTGCGCCATTTTCATATGCCTATTGTCTTCGTCGTATTTAACCCAATTCAATACAGCGTCGTATACTTCCTCTTCATCTTGTACATTCAGTTCGTCTTTTTTTATTAAGTTTACTAGTTGCATTCCGTTTAATTGTAAAAATTCTTCTTCTTGGCAAATCTAAAAAAACATTACATCGTCAATAACGCTTGAAGTCTGAGATAAATTTAAAAATACGCCAAACTGAAAATATTCAGTACGCGTAAGTTACAGTAAGCCCAAAAATCGTGGATCAAGTTATATAATCATTTCATAAAGAATTTTAACTATTGTTCCCAAAATATTAAGAGTTGTTTATTGGCGGTACGCATATGTCCGTAAAAAGACAGCAGCCGAATTCAAGAATCACTACCGAACGAAGGCTTTCCGATCAGCCACTGAGCCCCACGTTAGCTTGGCCCATGAAATGAGTGAAACTGATGCTAAAACGCATGAATAAAACAAGGTAAACAGTACTAGGTTGCCTATTATAGCGGCCAAGTTATGTTTGAATTTCTACGTTGAACTGAAGTTGAACTACCATCGCAATCCATAAAACATACAAAAAGGGTGCCTACGCCAATGTTTAGTGTGAAGAGATTCATAAGATAATAATTAGGGGCATCACAATTTAAGATATTTCTTAGGCGCATTATTTCGCAAAACTTGGACATAAATTGGCCCCCAGATCGTGCGATTTAACTTCGCTAGACTTTTTTCTCTGGGGCTACGAAAACGAAAGAGTTAACGATAATGCCCCGAAAACAATTCCATCCCTCAAAGACGAGGCGTTATTCGCCAGATACTACCTCAGTTCTGCAAAAATTTCTTGCAAAACTTAAAATAGATTTTTTTTTTAACTCAAAAACAACCTTTTTCTGTCTTTTGTTATATTAATTCGTAGGCACCCTGTATATTAAGTAACATAAAAATTATTTGATCAAAAAATTATTATTACTCTTACCTGACTAAAATGCCTTTCTATATATTGATTTGCTTTCTTGCAGAGTTCATTACAGCCGTGTTGTTCTGCAAAGTTGGCTATTCCTATGGCATTACTAGGATCTAATTGTCGTTCTAAAAAATCACAGCACGCTTGAATTACATTTGTTACCTGAAATTAAAGCAAAAATGAAATATAAATAAATATTACATATCTAAATTATAAAATATTGTAGATGTTAAAAAAAATGTTTACTATTAGTTTAGATTTCCTACAGAAAGTGGGTTATCAATCGTTGCATACTGACCTATTGACAAATGAAGATAATACATAATAATGTTAAATAATAATAGTTTGTTTACAAGACTGCGAACACATAATTATATATTATGTAAATAAGAAAATTAAAACAAGATACAAGTTCACGTTATGTGAAGAAGAGTAAACACGTTATTAGTAAGATTGGTGTATAGTGAAATTCTGGAGCCTTTTGTAAAAATTGAAGGTACAAGCATCAATTGTATTTATAGGTGTGTCCAGAAGTGTCAAGTAAACCTCGGTAGGAGTAGGAGGACGATGGATCTCATAATGAATAAATGCGCCGAAGAAAATGATGCCTTTGCTTTAATTTCGAAGCCAACACAGAGCATTGCGAAGACAGACCATAACGCAGACGAGGCTATTTACGTGCCACATACCCACACCAAGGTTTACAAGACGGGAATCGGAAATGGATACGTATGGGTGGAGAGCAAAGACACCGTTTTTTACTCATGCTACCTCTCTCCTAAAACCCAAGCAGACGACTTTTGTAGCACCCTAGTAGCCTAGAAGCACTCAAAAGCAATCTTTATTGGAGGCGACTTTAATGCAAAGTCCGGTGCTCCCCAACCGAAGACTGCAAAGGTAGCAAACTTGCAGAGTGGGCCGGCAAACACGATCTGGTAGTCTTAAATAAAGGCAACAAACCGACCTTTGAAAAAGCAGGCGGCACGTCTTACATCGACTTAACCTTCTGCACAGTCAATCTAAAGTGGGAGGTGAGCGAGGAAGAAAACCTCAGTTTTCACAAAACAATCAATACAAAAGTCAAATCAAAATAAAAAAAAATAGCTTGGACAAGGATAAGATACTCTCACAGAAAACTACAAACAAAGCCGCAGAGACTTAAAGGCAGCTATTGCAAATGCCAAGAGAGGTGCATGGGAAACTCTGTACAAAGACGTGGACAACGATCTTTGGGGTAAAGGCTACAAAATTGTAACCGGCAAAACCGAAATGCGCTCGCCGGTGAGCCTGACGGATGAGGAGCAATTGGAGGTGGCAAAACAATTTTTTCCCAACCACCCAAAAGTTACTTGACCGCGCATTGCATGCAAGCCCGAGGAGATACCCAACATCACCAAAAAGAAGATTAGGGAAAGGTGTCTAGAAGCCTTACAAACCACGCTCTCTTAAACAAATGTGTCTTTCAAACAAAATGGAAAACAGCCAGACTAACTCTGATAGAAAAACCAGTAAAGAAAGCTGAGGAAAAAGAGTACAGGCCGTTAAGTATCCTCAACGCAATCGGAAAGCTCTATGAGCAGATATTAAACAAGAGACTGCTGAATAAACTTCAGAAGAAAGGCGGCCTGTCGGACATGCAGTACGGCTTTAGGAAGGGACGTTCTACTATCGACGCAGTGCAGAAAGTCCAGGAACTGACAAACAAATGCAGAGCAAATAAGACATTTGTGCTGCTTGTGACTTTTGACATAAATACTCGTTCAACTCCGCACGCTGGTTTGACATAATAGAATCACTGCAGGGTTTTGGTATATCAAACTACTTGATAAAGTTGAACTGCAGCTATTTGGAAAATCGCAATCTCCTAATAGGAGATAGTCACAAAATGGAAGTGACCGCTGGTGTCCCACAAGGGTCAGTCAAGGGACCAACTCTATAGAACGTTAATTATGACGGAGTTTTAAAGCTGAAGATGCCTAACAACATCTGGCTTATAGGCAACGCGGATGATGTGGCAATGGTTGTTGCTGGCAACAGCGCAGAGGAACTGTTGAACGATGCCGAATGGCAGCCGGAAAATTTACAAGATGGCTGGACAAGAAGAAGCTTGAACTTGCAGCCCATAAAACGGAAACTGTTATTTTAGCAAGCAGAAGAAGCCTGACGACCATCTCTTTTAAGGTTGACGGCGCCATAATAACAAGTCAAACCTCCCTAAAATACCTGGGTATCACCTTTGCCCATAACATGAACATGAGCCCCCACATCGCAAAGGCCGCAGAAAGAGCGGACAAAACGGCTGCTTCTCTAGGTAAACTGATTCCCAACAGGCGGACCTAAAGAAGGCAAAAGAAGGGCGCTGAGCAGCGTTGTCTCCTCCATAATCCTATATGGGGCACCAGCATAAAGCCAGTGGGTCTACAAAAGGAAGTACCGCGAGATACTAGAGCGCTCGCAAAGAAAGATGTCCATACGGATAGCATCTGCGTACAGGACCGTCTCCACAAAGGCGATACAACTGATTGCCGGAACTATTCCTTTGCACCTGCTGGCTGAGGAACGGTCATACAAATCCTGCAGTGCAGAGCAAAAAAGGTTGGCAAGGGCAGTTTTTAAGCGGACACGGATGTTTCTCGTCTTACCTGTACAGGTTTAAGCTGCGGGATAACAAAGACTGCCCATATTGCGGCTCTATTGATACACCTGTGCACGCGATGCTAGAATGCAGCAGATGAGCTGCAGATAGAGAAAACTGGGCTTCCATCTTTGACGCAGATGAACTCACCAAACACAACATAACCACGCACATGCTGGACAGCAAAACGAAGTGGATGAGCGTACAATCCGTTAAAAGCAGCATACTTAAAGCAAAGGAAAGTGATAAAAAACAACTGAATGCGAAATAACCTCTTCAATGCAACAAGGAAATGGCACCAATGAAGTAATGCTGCAAGGTCTTTCCATTGGTGTCCATGCAGAAACGAGAGGTGGTTTTAGTGGGTAAGGGTCCTTGTAAAAAAGATAGTCACTCCCACACTGCCATGTGGAATGGCGTGCATAAAGCATATCCACTTCTCTGTAAAAAAAAAAAAAATGTGCCCAGAAAAGCAAAAACGAACCGCTACATTTGTAGCTGTTGCTACCAAAAATTAAAAATAAAATGTCACATCCCCGCTATCGATTTGCAAAACAAAACTAATTAGGAACAAGCGCTAATCTAGCGGAGACCCCTACAAATGTAGCGGTTTGCTTTCGCCTTTCTAAACGCACCTAATATGAGCTGTTTTTCAATTACTAAGATATGTAAACAAGTGCACTTTACTCTATCGCGCGCTGGAGCTAATGTCTCACTAAACTACCGATGATCACCAACCACCATCTACATATATAATCCTAAACGGTTCTACTGATTCACTGGTAACCACTAGTATATATCAACTTGTAACTTTTTCTTCTTTAGTTTGTTATGTTCATTCTTGAACAAAGGCCTTTCCTATTTCATCGCTCTCGATTTTGTACTTCTATGATCGACGCTAGACCCGCTGCTCGTTTTGGGTCGTATACCATCTATTTAGAAGTCTTCCTCTTCCTCATTCGCGTTCATATGGTCTTCATTCGGTAACTTTTAGACTTAAACGGTTTATTTCGCTTTTTGTACGTGTCTTGCGTAGTTCCATTTTAGAGACGCTGCTCTTTTTGCTATGTCTGTTACTTTAATCGTATCCTTTCATTGCAATATCTGTCTCTTCTATTTATGCCAATCATCGCTCGTTTCATCCCTCTCTGTGCAATTTTCAGAGTGTCAGAGTTGTATCTAGTGTTCATCCGTGTTTCCGCTCCATACGTTAGGACTGGTAAAATGCACTAGTTGATTACCCACGATTTTAGGTATTGTGCTATGTTTTTGTTTCAAAGAATATAGTCCAGTTTTTTAAAGGCAGTCCACTTTAGTCGTAATTTTCCTATTTCTTTTTTTGTTACTTCTCTCTAATGTTATTTTCTGTCCAAGGTCAATCTTTCACTCGTTCTAATTCCTTTCCATCTATTTTCACTTTTACTGTTTGTCCTGGGTACATTAGTTCGGTTTTGGATAGGTTCATCTTTAATTCAACCATAAGGATTTTTTTGTGAAGATCGCTTATGCTTTTTGCGATAAATATGATAGCGTCGGCATATCTAAAGTTCTTTAACCATTGACCGTTAACATTTATCCCTTTGTCTATCCAGTCGATTTTCACACACGTCTTCGAGAGTATGTGTAAAAAATTTTGGAAATAGTGAGTCCCTTATCTCTCTTCTCTTTTCAATGGAACAGGTTGAGTGTTCTCATGTAGGACGTATATTGCTGCTGCATGCCGGTTTATTTCTTTTATGATGTCCAAGTACCTTTGGTCAACTCTACTGTTTGATAAAGCTTTGTAGATTATCAATTTGGCTTTTGCTTGTAACTACCATTCGATAATTTCAAACCTGTTACAATTAGTGGTCAACAATGGAAAGACCGTAACACAATGGTCTAGTGCCAGGACTGTTGTGCAGGCAGCCCGAGTTTGATTCCCGGCAGCGGCAATATCTAATTTGTCAAATATATTTCGATGCGGTCGTCTTCTTCGCAAGGCAATGGCAAACCAGCAAAGTATTTGCCTAGTAAACCTCTCTAGTAGTGTGGTTCGGATTCCACGTTAAACTGTAGGTCCCGTATGTTTGTGTGTAACTATTATCGCGCACCACAAACCTACGAGAGGGGTGCCAATCACTCGTAGCGAGTATGGCACTATAAAAAGAAGTGGAAAGCACAGCGCAAAAGCAGAAACAACTAATTGGCGTAAGAAATACCAACTTCCAATGTTGTATAAACATAAAGCCTACTCTACTTTATATATTATTTTTGTTTATAATTTAACAATTAAAGCTATCAATTCGCAAAAAGTTGGTAATTTATTTCAAGCAACCAAAATTAATCATAAGACAACAATAATTATATCAAATTAACGTTGATGTACATTTATAATAGTTGATGGTGCTTGCTGATAATGGTTAGTGGCGGTAAATCAATAATTGCGGCCTATCACAGATATTTATTTATAATATTATATCTTCTCATCATGTTATCAATAATTAAGTTAATACATAGTAAATAAACCTTTTTTTAAAATTATTTCTCTAGTTCAAATTATTCACGAAGAAAATTTATAATTGATTACCAAAACGATTAGATAACAATTTTATTGTTTTTAATAACTAACCTGAAACATTGTTGCAGCAGGTAAAAGCTGACAGACAGTGTTTTCCGTCACCCTAATTCTTCCAGTATACATAAAGTGTATTAACCTATTCATCGCCGTCGGTGAGACCCCCTGTAGTTTCACCCTGTCCATCTCGGACTCCCTCAAGCCGCCTGTAAACATCGCCTTAAAATATGGACTAGCCGCTGCTAATATCACTCTGTGGGCATGGAACAGTTCCGTGTCGACTTCCAACACCACATCTGTCAACATGTGGTGACCTCTCATCATGTCCATTGCCTATAAAAAAACAAAAACAGAAATAGTAAAGTAAAAAATAAAAAAAGTAAAAATTTAAATTTAAAAAATAATAAACAAATGAAATTCTTTTGGGTATATTTAGCAAACGCCCATTTCCTAATTTTCATCAAATAATTATTGACCAATCTAAAGATAACTTTATGGTATGCTTTAGTATTAAAGTAGACACTGTCAGATCAAATACACATCTTACGGAAATGGCTACCTTAACGGCTGCATATTCTATTTCTACTAAATTGTTTTGTCATAGATTCTAAATTTAAAAAAAACTTCACAAAAAGCTGTCGCATGGTAATTAAATCATCATAAGACAGTGCTGACCAATTAAGAGGTAATAATTTCGTGATATACTACCTAAAAGTTGTTGTTAAAATGTCAAATTCCATAAAGCTGGAACCCAGGTTACTGCCATAAAATAATATTTATAATGTTACTGTAACGACCGCCATGCACTGTTAGTACATGTGAGACCTAATTTTTAGATAAGTGAACACTAAATTTAGAATACCAGATATTATCAGTAGTTTTTAAAGACCATCTGGCCTCGTGTAGTGATGCTTACCCGCCATAACTAATGTCAATATTTCAGCTACAACGAAATTACATTTGTGACATTTTTGATATTAATAACATTTGTGATAATAACATTTATTAAGTTTATGACATTTGAAAGCATTCTAACGTTTTTACATTTGTGACTTAAACCCGTATGACACTGTCCATAATTATGTCTTGAATTATATATATAATTATAGATCAGACCATTCGCGTGTGTAAAACACACAAATTATCAAGGTCACAATTATATCTTGAAAAATTAGAACATGTTCTATTTTCCCATCTATAATCGACGCGAACATGATGTGCGCATATTATTTTGTATTTTATTTTTTTTTTCAATTTTACTACTGCAGCTCCACATATATCAATTGCTACCACTTTTTTAATTTGTTCTGCTTCCATTTTTTATTATTTTCATTAATTGTATAACTAACTGTAGCAATAATCAATTCAAAACAAATGACATAACCTGCAAAGTGTAGTAAACATTGAGACTTGATTTGACATAACATAGATAAGGCGCAAGCGTGGTTTTATAATTATATAAAGAATTATATACAGTGTCATACAGGATACAAATTTTATATATGGAATTATTGCACTAATTCTAATAAAAATTATATATATAATTCAAGACATAATTATAGACAGTGTCAAACGGGTTTTATGTAGCGTTTATGATATTTGTGACATTTATGTCATTTATGACATACGACATTTATAAAGCTTATAACATTTGTTACATTTAGGACATTAGTAAAATGTTTAGACATTTTAACGTTTGTTACATTAGTGACTTATATGGCATTTATGACATACAAGGTACGTTTATAAGAATTCCGACACTTAAAGATATTTTAAAGTTTCTTGCATTTGTGACGTTTATGACATTTATGATGTGTGTGACGTTTATGGAGTATCCCTCGTTTGTGATGCGTGTGACCCATATAACTTTTTTGACATTTAAAGACATTTTAACGTATATAACATAGAGCATTTAAGTCATTTTTATAACTTTTATAATTATTGTGAAATTTAAACATTTATGAAGTTTATAATATTTGTGACGTTTATGATGTATTCCGCGGTAGTGCATGTGACACTTATAACGTTTCTGACATTTGTAACATTATTGACATTTATGACGTTATAATAATTGTAAAGTTTATAATATTTGTGACGTTTAAGGCGTATCCTGTGTTTGTCAAACGTTAAAACGATAAACAGTAGTGTCAGTCAAATTCAACTAGATCAACCAACGATCCTAGATTCTGTAAACATGTTCATAACTCTTTGAAAGGCCTCCCGTTGCGTGGTTCATCTTCAATCGACTTTCTTCCCTCTGAAGACTTATTAAAGCATTGAAAACGCTAGGCAATTCAACGTCACCTGAAGTTTTGTAAAAAAACTCCGTTGCACCGTGTCCAAGTCTGAAGCAAGAAAAAAATAAAAACGCTATAGACAACCGAATGACTAACAAGTTCAAACTCGTACTGAAACTGTATCACATGTTCACTGGCCGACTCTAGTTCCGCTTCCCAAATGTTGTTAGATTAAAGACTACGTTGCCAGTCTGCTACTTAACTAAATTAACACATCTCACACCTCGTATTCTGCAGCTGCTGAGCAAACACATAACTTAGGTGGCAAAACCAGCTCCTAATCATTAGTAAAATTATTGTGTGCGTTTAGGGGACGCTACTAATCAAATACGTTGAATATAACTTGGCAGTCAGCGGTAAAATTTTATTGTTTAAGTAAATACTTGCTTGTATTTAGTAAAATTTCCACGTTTACCAGTAATAAAATTGCGCAGCAAGTCAACTGTTGTGTTCCATAAGCGCGCATAGATGTTTTCCAAGAATTCTCCAGAAATTGTTATGTAGTTGGCTTCTTAGTATTTCCTGATTCATGACGGTTTAACTCCAGTCGTAAAAAAAATTTTGCCTCATGATAATTTGTTTTTGACTGTCTGCCGCCTATAATCTAGATGTTCGGATTTATCACGGCCTTTCCAGCTTTTAGAATTAAGAAAAACCCGTAAATGTCTCCTTCTTCTGCAGAAGTCAACAGTATGACTCTGGTTGTGAAATTATGCTATCTTGTAACATTGGTGTCGGTTGGGGTAACCAATCATTCCGGGGTTTGCTCGGTATAACGTTAGATCTTGTGGAAGTGTAAAGAGTCGTAGAGCTTTTAAAGCGGTGCGGGTGGCAATGACAAAAGGGTCGGTAGGAATTTCTAGTATGCTTTGAGTTCTCGACTTTAATAAAGTCGTGATAGCAGCTTATATTAGGTTAATACATATATATGCGCCGTTTAGTTGACATTTGTCATAATATAATTCTTTAATAAGGTTAATTAATTAAAACGCGCATCAAAAACCATACACACATGTAGGCATGTCGAAAATGGTTTTTTTGCTTCAAAGATGATGATTCCAGCTTAGACGACAAGTCATGAATTCGTATTTTTATGAGTAGGTCCATCTGGCGGCTGTGGAAAAGAACGAAAGTTGCACCTCCAGGACACTGATCAATCTACAATTGTTCGTCATCTAAGAAAAATCGGCAAGATGCAGAAATTGTCTAAATGTGTCCTTCATAAGTTTTCAGTCAACCAAGTCCAAATTTTTACCGATTTGTTTCAAAGAAATAAACAAAACACAAAAACGGTGAATAACTGTGCACCAACCTAATACATACCATACACACAGATAAAATTATTCTGATATATACGCCGAGATAGTAGAAGCGTTGTATCTATTCCGCTCAAAAAAAGAAGCGTAATTCGACGCCTTTTGAATTTCAACCTCCGTACTAGCAACAAATTTATGCAACCTTGATTCCTTTACTGATTACTCATTAGCTAGTGTAATGCTAGATAGCCACAATTAAACATCTGCACCAGAACAACTACAAGATATTCCGGTTCAAGAAGTATGAGCTTAAAACAGATCAACGCACACCTGAATAAGTAATTGCTTATCCAAAAGACATTTTCATTGCGCCAAACTAGAAGTATATCAAATAATCAGTACAAGTTTACAAAGAAAGAAATCAACAGTTCACACAGTACAGAAGACCATAGACTATAGCAATACGGAAAAGAAGATAAAAAATATTGCATGAAAGTGTTTCTTTTCGCGGAAGCATTTTAGAATAATAGAGAAGCTGTGTAGAACAAATACACCATGAAACTTAGCAAGAATTAATTAAAATTGACAAATAAGAGAGACAATTAACTTCTTTCTTAAGACGGTAGAAAAGAGACAAAACATTAATCAGCTATAGCAGATCATTTTTCTCAGTATATAACATGCAAAATACATTATATGGATAATTTTAGTAGTATTGAAACTAATCCAATCTATAAACGCAATATAAACGAAAATACTGTGAATAATTTATATAATGGATTACATGATGAGCAATGGTTAACTGTTTACAATAATAAAAACGTGCACGAATCATTTCAAATGTTTTTTGGTAAAATTATGTATCATTTTCATTTAAATTGTCCTTATATTAAAGTGTCGGCTACAAAACATAAGAAAAAACGACCGTGGTTTACAGCAGAATTACTGGAAGCAAGACAAAACCTATCTTTCTTGCAAAGTATGGCCGGATTTCATTCAAATTTTAAAAACGAATACAAAACCCAAAAGCAAATATACGACAATCGATGCAATGTAGCTAAGCGACAATATAATGACAATTATATAAATAAGTTTAGCAATAAGTCAATAGCAATATGGAGCTTAATAAATAAAAATAAACCTAAACGTCCAACTTCTACTATAATAGTTAATAATGAAACAATATCAGATATAGATGCTGCTGAAGCTTTTAACAAGTTGTTTTCAGAAATACCAACTATTGATACTGCAATTGACGCATACATACATAACATTTCAATTAACTCAAATACTATTTTTCTAAATCCCATTGATAAAACAGAAATTCTCGAAATTGTCAATAAAATTAAATCAAGTTTTTGCAAAGACGCTAACGACCTAACTTCTATTATTTTAAAAAAATGTATCTCTGTCATATTAGAACCATTGTGCTATCTGTGTAATTTATCCATTCAAAATGGAATTTTTCCTGACATTCTTAAAACATCGATGGTTATTCCATTACACAAAAAAGGTGAAAAATCAATTTTATTAAATTACAGACCAATAAGTATATTACCAGTTTTCTCAAAAATCTTTGAACATTTTTTTAATAATAGATTAATTTCATTTCTTTCAAGGCATAATTTAATTTCAAAGAACCAGCATGGTTTTCAAAAAAATAAAAACACAAACACGGCATTAAATCAAATTTTAGAATTTATAACTGAAAGTACAGATAAACATCTACCCTGTCTAGCAATACTACTAGATTTAAGAAAAGCTTTTGATCTTGTATCGCATCCTATTCTACTTGAGAAAGCATATACTTATGGAATTAGAGGTAATGCCTATAATTGGTTAAAATCTTATCTTTTAAATCGACGTCAGTTTGTAAAATGGAATAATAATATTTCAAATATAACTCAAGTGATTACAGGTGTGCCACAAGGTTCTATTTTAGGTCCATCATTATACGTATTATTTGCTAACGATCTTTTTCAAGAAGTAAGGTCAGGTTTATTAGTCGGTTATGCTGATGACACCACTATAATACTACAGGAAAGTTCTACAACTTCTTTAATAAATGCTGCAAATTTAGCTTTTTTAAAAGTAAAAAACTGGTTTATTTTAAATAAACTTATCTTAAATGACAGTAAAACAGCAGTTGTACTTTTTAAGCACCCACAAACGAACAATGTTACATCAATTAAAATTGACAACGTAGATGTTCAAATAAGTGATACAGTGCGGTTACTTGGTATCTATATTGACAGTTCACTTAAATGGGGTGCACAAATAGAGTACGTGTCCAAAAAATTAAGTTCAATGGTTGGTGCTCTGAGAATGGCATCTAAAGATTGCAGTAGAGATGTTGTTAAAACATTATATTTTGCAAACTTTCATTCTGTTATGAGTTACGGTATAATTCATTGGGGTTGCTGTAAGAAGGAATTTACCGAAAGGTTATTTTTAATACAAAAAAGAGCTTTGCGAATTATTGCTGGACTTAAGCCAAAAGAATCTTGTAAAATGTCTTTTGTTCTTTTAAAAATTCCAACTTATTTTAATGTATACATTTATGAAGTATCAAATTTTGTCTTCAAAAATCTAAATAATTTTAAAACTAACGGCCATTATCATATGTATAACACACGAAACCGGCAACATTTAGCTTTACCTCAGCACAACAAGCAGAGCTACAAACAAAATATAAGTTACACCGGCTCAAAAATTTTTAATAAACTTCCAACTTTTGTAAAAACTGCTAATACTACTTTTATATTCAAAAATCGTCTTAAAAAACTTTTGCAGCAGAAAGCTTATTATTCATTAGATGAGTTTTTTGAAGATAACTTTGTTACTTTCGATTAAATATTGATTTTTATTGTTTGTTTTTATTTCACTGTGATTTGTATTGTGACTATTATTTGCTATGTAGTTTTGTATATGTATCTCTGTATACCTTATTGCATTATCAAATAAATATGCTATTATTATTATTATTATTATTATTATTATTAAGACTCCAAAAATGACACAAATCATGACAAGTCATCAGAACTTTAAAACACATTAAATTTAAACAAAACTAAAAAATCAAATATAAAAATCTGTACGGTAATAAAATAGATTACACAAAACATGTTTGCCTGTATACGTTTAGCAGAAACATAAGACAGGGCTCAAGTATTAATGAAAAAGCTTAATTGGCCTACAGTTTACGTATTCGGGTAATTTTCCAGATTTAAATTTTTGTTATAAACTAAATTAAACACGGATATGTTTTTGTGAATATAACTGAGTGCACAAAATAAGTTTCAAACTCACCAAAATCGAAATATAGGTAGAAAGCAGTTGCAGCAACAAAATCAAGCTGCTAATTGCTTCTAGTAACAGACGTGGATTTGACCTACTAATGCTGAAGCTGTAGTCATGGACCTACTTGATCTAAAGAAGACACAAAAATCCAGATGACTAACCAACTCCAATTACCAACAAAGCATGCAAGACAATAAAAATTCTTAAACAGAAAAAAAAATTGTGTCCAACCAATCTAGAGCCAAAGTCCATTCTCAACAGCAAAGTTACTAGTCACACAGCAACTTCCGTAGATCCCACAAGCTCCAGAACACAATCGCGCCTAGCCAGTCGCAAAAGATGTTGTCTCAATGATAGTCTGTTGTTGACTGTGTAGATGTTCGGATTTGTTATGGCCTTCCTATCAGATAAAATAAAAAAAGACCATAAAAATCTCCTAATTCTACAGAAGATTATACTCTTGTAAAGTCGGTTCTATTTAGAGTAACCAATGATTCCAGACTTTGCTCAGTATAACTTTGGATCTTGCAGAAGTGTACTGGTAAGACAACATAAATGGTCAAAAGAAGCTGATTACGCAGAAAACTTAAAAAAAAAATCATTTGTCTCCGCGGAAAAGATAAAAGTTGCAAATCTTTCTCAACAACAAAGCTGCTAGTCTTACAGCAACTTATAGATCCCAGAAGCTCCAGAAGACAGTCTCGGCCAGCTACAACTCACTCCTGTTTCATGTTAGTACACCAATAAGAATTTTTATAAATATCAGAAAAAGCAAAAACCGAGACAATTGACATCGTCGACTCACTGAAAAACAAAGAGATCAGACAAAAAAAAAACGTACAACAAACTCAAAAACGTTTTAGCCCATAATAAACAAACGTCCAAAGATACACTTGTCCATACCAAAGATTGTGTTGTAGACTTCAACTTACAGTACGCACCATCAGCATTGCCTGATACACCCGGCACCTGCAATCTTGATCTTTTTTACTAGAGCTTCGCCAAAGAATAACTACTAAACTAAAAATAACACAGTCCATTGCATTACAGCTAGGTACGTAGACCAAAATTGAATAAATGCATAAAAATCGATTATTACATTTTCAAGAAATCAAAACGCGTCAAACTGAACCTATTCATTGAATACCGGAATTGACTTCAGCATCGTTTGTTTTAGCTAGAGAAATAATTTGGGTTAAAAAAGTACACAAAGAATAATATAACTTGTACGAATCTATGATTTGAAAAGCATCGTCCTAGTTACTATGACTAGTACATACCACACTGTATGTCTGTATATTATATTATTTACGTATGATTTAAAATAAATAACTCATTATTTTATTTTAAGATAACGCTTCTTTTTTTAACTTTCTGCTCTACAACGCCTGGAACCCCTATGACACTATTCATAATTATGTCTAGAATTATATTTATATAATTATAGAACAGACCATTCACGTGTGTAAAACACACAAATTATCAAAGGTCACAATTATGTCTTGAAAAATTAGAACATGTTCTATTTTCCCATCTATAATCGACGGGAGCGTGATGCGCAATAGCATTTTATATTTTCTTAATTTTTTTCAATTTTACTACTGCAGCTCCACATACAGCAATTGCTACCACTTTTTTAATTTGTTCTGCTTCCTTTTTTCATTATTTTCATTAATTGTATAACTAGCTGTAGCATTGATCAATTCAAAACAAATGACATAACCTGCAAAGTGTAGTAAACATCATGGGGTGCGCACTGTTATTAGAAAAAGTTGAATCTATAACTTTAGTGTTGGTTCATTCTACTGCGCAGCGCTGCGATCGCTAAAATTTTCAAAATTAGATAGTTGGCTATGACTGACAAATAACAATTATTGTGAGGACAAAGATCTGTCAAGTTTTTTTCATTAAACTGTGTTTTTTGTGTTATATGGTTGTGTTGTGTTGTGTTGTGTTTCTTGTGAACATAATTTATATAATATACATAAGACAATTTTTAGTGAGTATTTAGGTTTACTATTGTTTATTAATTTTAAAGTTAGTATATTTAAAGTTTTATTAAAAATAAATCAAATCCTAACTGCTATATTATACAATTCTTGAGATGAATTAATATTTTTAAAATTATTAATGTATTATATAATAAATAAATAAATAAAAATAGAATGAATAGAATTTGATTTGATTATCATTACTAATTAGGAGACATGTAATGTGTTTACAACATTTTTTTTTGCCTAATTCCACCAGGTAAATTATGTGTAGAAAATATGTGTATATGTTTGCAATGTATAATAAAATTTCAACATTAATTTAATTTTTTATTTTAAAATAATAAAATGTGAGTGATTGTTATTTAATAAATAATGAATATACAAAGATTTCATCAAGTCTATATTAAAATGTAAGTATATGTTTTTTTTTTATTTAAGTTGTAAAATTTAATCATTTATTTAAATAAGTTAGTAAATTTGCTTATTATCTAATATATATGTCATCAGTGAATATGTGTGCAAGTCTAATAAATTTAAATTAGACTTGCCTATTAATTCAATGTCCATAGATTTTTAATAAAAAAATTATATATTCCAGAGTTTAAATTTGCCGCGGAATGCAAATTAGTTTTGGTTCATTCCGACGTGATGGCGCAAACGTGGAAACAAGAGAGAGGCTGAGTTGCCGTTCTATATGAATATATGTTCTATGGTAAACATTGAAACTTGATTTGACAGAGCATATATAAGGCGCATGCGTGGTTTTATAATTATATAAAGAACTATATACAGTGTCATACAGGATATAAATTTTATATATGGAATTATTGCACAAATTCTAATAGAAGTTATATGTATATATAAGGTTTTCCAATAAGAGGTTTCATTTTGATATAAAAATTATTTTTTTTAAGAGTAATCTATAAATGTTTATTTCATTGTAAAGAAGAAGGTATACCATTGACATTTGAAAACGATAACTTCACAAATTCCATCTTTGAATCGTTTGTGGAGCATTGGCATAGACCTTATCTTTCACGTGGCCCCAAAGAAAACAGTCTAAAGATGTTAAATCCCAAGATCTCGGTCGCCAATTGTGATCACCTCTTCGAGAAATAACACGGTCAGGAAACTTTTCATGCAAAATTGCGATCGTTGTTGCTTGCTGAAAATAAACGTCGTCCACATCAATATATTCCAATTCCGGCCATAAAAAATCATTAATTATAGCTCGGTAGCGCCATCCATTCACCGTAAAAGTTGCACCAGCCTTATTTAAAAAAAAGTAGGATCCAATCACACCGCTAGCCCAAAAACCGCACCAAACAGTGACACGTTGAGGATGCGAAGACTTTTCAACAACAATCATTCTTAGATTTTCTGAGCCTTAAATGCGACAATTCTGCTTATTAACGTAGCCTCCGAGATAAAAATGGGCCTCATCACTGACGATGATTTTTCGATGAAATTCCGGATCATTTTGATGCATTTGAAGGACCTAATCACCAAAGATACGACGTTTATGGTGATCGACCGACCGAAGTTCTTGTGTTAACTGAACTTTAAAAGCCTTAAGACTTAAGTCTTTATGCAAAATACGGTGTGATGTCGTTTGTGGAATGTCTAATTCCAAAGATCGACAAACCTGGGTTTTCTTCAACACTACGGGCTATATCAGCAATATTCTCATGTGTTCTTGAGCAATGCACACGGTTTCGATTCTTCACATCACAAACTTGTCCTAACAGTTCAAATTTTTTCACCAAGTTTACCATTGCCTGCCGAGAAGATGCTTTGCGACGACCAAAAAGTGCTTTAGTTTTGCGAACTGTGACTGAAAAATTTTCACCATTTTTGTAGTGAATTTTAATAACTTCAATGCGTTTTTGAAGCGTGTATCGTTCAATTTTTAATAATGGCGTAGTTTTTACTTGTCAAATGTAAAAAGATAATAGCTTCAAAATTGACAGCTGCCCAAATAGACTGCTATTCAAAATAAAACTTCTTATTGGAAAACTCTTTATAATGCAAGACCTAATTATAGACAGTGTCAAACGAGTTTTAGTGTTTGTTTTAGAAATACTAGTTTAAAAATAAACTCTTTTGTTACACTTATGTATCCTGTGCAAAGTTATTAATCATAAGCGTCTTAAATTAAATTTAATAAACCACCGTTAGGGAGGGGGAGAATAGTTGTGCTATTATAAGGGTTCACAAAATCAAACAAAACAAGAAAACGCCTGAATATAATAAAATAAATTTTTTGCACATTATAGAAGAGAGTCCAATCTGTGCCCTTAAACTAAAAAAAAATGATGCATTAAGTCGTTTCTCCGCAATTAATGTTTAAAAAGTGGAGTTTTTATTTAGTGCTTCATTAATTTTTTACTTGTTAAATATAACTGCATATCTTTAACTCAAAAAATGCATAGAATATTGTATGTAGTTCAACATATAAAATAAGTGATGACTGAAAGCTTATCGTTTGGATATTAACTTGGTTGGCGTTTTGTCCCATAAGAACCGGTGTAAATTTAAAAACGCGCTGTACGTTTCAACATTTTTCTAGAAGAAAAGGTTCACCGATATTCTCGTAGATATGATAGGATTTTAGTATGTAATGTTCGCTAATTATATTTTTCTATAACAAGACGCGGAAACTAAATCCAGCAATTCTGTAGCGTTAATAAAACTCAAATATACTGTCGATTAAAGAATGAATTATATATTAAAATCATTAAATTTAAATAACAAACTATACTCATTAATACACCTACATAACCTATATAGTCATTAAATCTAAGTCAGTCTAAAATCTGCATTTCATTTCCTTTCCACATAAAAACAATTCAATGTTTACAAAATAAAATTTTATGAATGTTTTGGCAAAGCACTACGGTAGCTAGAATTTAAATTGCATAACCGCAATGCGGTAGACTATTTAAATCATCTTGGCAGACTCATAACTTTCGCACACGGAAATTACCTTCATTGCATCCTTAATGTATTCCACCATCATAAAACACATGTCTCCCAATTCCGTGTTGCCTGACACGTTACGTGACATCTCAGCTTGCGGCCTCTTTGGTGAACTATCCCAACCGTTTGAATAATAATAATTCAAGTCTTCCTCTCCATCCATACTGAAACAAATAATAATATTTAATATAAATAAAATAATTAATAGTAAAAAGAATTGTTATTTATGCATAGTTATTAATAATTATAGTAGTAAATGATAATGCAAAAAGAACAAAATTACAGAAATTCTAAATTTGTTTACAATAATAAAACTAATCTATTCTTAAGTTATAATTCATTAAGAGATGCTCATTAATTAATTAAAACGCTTAGAAAACCAATTTATAACAATGTTTTTCAGAAATCTCAAATAGATTAGTTAATGCATGCTGGTCATTCTAAATGAGATTTCCAAACCCAAAAATTGTTATCACTGAATTTAAGAAAATATATCATAACCACACCATTAACATTAAATTCTCGGCAAAAAAGCTTAATAAAATCATATCAATAGGTCATGACAAAGAATTTTCAAAAAACCCAATAAAAATATTATTTGTAAGAACGAGTATAGCCTCACTATACAGTTAATTTATTATATGATAAAAGTCATAGAACTCATAAAATACAATAACATATTTTGATAACATATTCGAGAAAATGAAAATATTCTCAGTAAATTTAATTATAAATAGTCCAGTCAAAGTAGCTATCACCTCTAAAAAATACTAAAAGTTTTAAAACTTTGTACACTGATTTATAGGTACCTAGTGAAGGATATACTAAAAGTCCTGACGAATATGACACGAGCTCTAGCGGCAATCACATAAAACAGGGCATTTTTTTCGGTTTTTTGTTAATATCTCGAGAACTGTAGGTCGGAGGTAAAAGTTAACTACACAATGAAAGCTGATAAAATTTGCAATATAACAGAGTTATAGAGCACCAATGATTGCGGTTTAAAAAAAAAAAGTTAGCACGGCACACACAATATGTAATTTATTGAATATACCAAAACAAGAAAATATAAGTGTACTTTTTACTATCATAAATCAATATTTGACAATGTTTTGCCTACACTTTTGGATACGTTGAATCATTGTGGGAGGGGGGTTATACATTTGCGAGAAATGAGATTGAGGACTGCCTCAGGTTCTGCTGCGTCTTCTGTAGTTACTGGAATCAACCGGCTGGCTCAAACTTCCAACCCCACTGTTCTGGAGGAAGTTCATTTCCTAGCCCAACTTGGATTTGGTGGTATACACAAAAAGCATGCTGCATTGCAGCTTCTTCTGTGGGCGACAACGCAGAAAGGTCTGGTTTAGCATTCAAAACTAATTTTGTAAAAGCTTTGTAACAATGCATGTTAAGGGAAGTTTGCTTGTGAGGTGCATTGTACCATGCCAAGAATATTTTGTTTCCAGCTTCAGCTTTATTACATCAGTAATACTTTGCAGTGTAGCTCGCTTCTTGAACAAATTGAAACAGACAAGACTCCATTTTCGATTTGCAGTGGAAGTCGTATCACATCCGCTGAATGCATGCACAAGAAGTATGCAGTTTTTTATTCCCATAGTTTGCAATTGCTGAGTCAAATATACCTTCCTTTCTACTCTGCCGTAGCTTGGTTTAACAAATAATATCTGTCATTCAGATGGGGTTAAAGCCATGAGGAAGACAATAAGATTAACATCTTGCCAACTATTGCTACTTTGTCACTAGTTTAGGATTTTATGACTACTGTGCGGATGATCAATTTACCAGCGTTACTAGATTTTTGTTTTGTTTTAATTCCGTAAAGAGCAGTTAAGAGGAATAAAACAAGTCTGGATTTATTGTGTTCATTAGAAAGAAAACCATCCTGTTTGACTGTGATTTGTGTTTTGTGTTCAAAGTTTATGTCAACTAACCTCTGTAGCTTGTACTTTGGTTCTATTCAGCTGTCTACGTACTGGATGGTGCCGCTGAATAGCCATCAAACGCAACGCTCTTGCCGGCATAATGCTTAAGAACATAGGCGACATAACATTGGCAAATTGTTGAGATTGAGGATTTTTGGGCCACACCACCTTTGGTAACAGTAATCCTCCACCCAAAACGATGTCAATACTAGAAAACTATCGTATAAGGCGGATTTATTTGTTTTCATCATTCCAGTTTCCTCAAATAAAGATAAAGAGTAACGAGCAAGCTTATGTTATAAGTAGTTGTTTAAGTCCTTATTACTCTGCTTGTTGATAGCTATCTTTAGAAACATCGTTAAAGGGTTGATTACCACCTGTCTCCATGATCAAAGAAGGTAAAAGAGAGACCGCACTAACACTACAATTTGACGCGTATGCCACGCGTATCGTAAACGCTATGTGGAAGAAAGGGCAGGTAGTTAAGGGAGAGGGGGAAGACTGTCAAAATGAACGGAGGACCAAACAAAAGAGACCGGCTTCTTGGCTCGTAACAATACAAAAAACTTTTTTCTATTATTTAGCGCCCTATAACTCAGTAACCGCTGTGAATACAAAAAAATGTATATGATCATTTTTATTGCATATTTTATCAGCTTTCATGATGTATATAGTCATATTAACAAAAAACGAAAAAAAGTGCCCTCTTTCGGTCATTACCGCTAAAGCTCCTGTCATATTTGTCAGGACTTTTAGTATATTCTTTATTAGGTACCTATAAATCAGTGAACAAAGTTTTAAAACTTTTGAAATTTTTAGAGGTGAGATCAATATTTGAGCATATTTGACTGGACTAAAGTAACGTGTAAAAGTCAAAATACATTATAAAACATTTTATTCAACGCTAAAAACTGTACGGATACAATTTTAACATCAGGAGTGTATGAGTTAAGTGTCACACATGTAATGCATGATACATACGGCAAACATGAAGAAATTTTAAAACTAAACTTAAAGAACAATACCGCTCTTTCAGATTACGCAATTCAGATAGTACTTTTTACTTTTGCAAATCATATTTTAGAAAATTGTCACATATTCCCAGATATTGATAAACTTAAAATCATTCAAACCGTTCTAAATTCAGAAAATTAAACTTGTAAATTTATTGCATGCAAATTGAGTGATAAAACAGAAAATAATTATCATTCAATTATGTTATCATTTGATCTTATTAATATCGTCGATGCCAGGAGAGGTATGTGCAAAAAAATAATCTTACTTTATTTACGCCTATCGATAGTACAGGCGTGCATTGCTTACTATTTTATATATACATATTTATCTACGCCGGTGAATTAAGAAGCTCTTAACTCACCGATTTTAAGTGAGTTAAAAGCTTCTTAACTCACGGATTTTCACTACAGCACTCTTTTTCAATTTTAAATTAATAACAAAAAATAAATTTTTAAACTATTTGATTAAAAACTAAAAAAAAATGTTATTTTTTAAAATTAATAAAAGAGTAATACATAGACTCGTGTTTCAGGGTATGCACCCATCATCAGCGTGCCTAGCATCTCACTGGTCAAAAAGACAATTTACATAAAACCACAGTAACTATTAAACATTTTATGTTTAGAAATGTGTCGAAGGTGGTAACGCAATCCCCCTATTAGGAGAAACGTTGAACTGTTTGTGTGTGAAGGAGAGCTGTAATACAGTTAAATCCTACACAGACAGGCAACGGCATTTTTGACGCGTTTTATTTGAATCAGATGACTGAAACAAATAATCATTTATTAATTTTAAATGATAAATTTGTTTCAGTAAGAGTATCATACGCCTAAGATTTAGCGTTTTTAATGCATTGCTTAGATTTGATTTTCCAAAGATAAAAGAAAAAGGTTGAAACTGTTCACTTCTTAATGATAAAAAAGTTGAGACAACAACAAATAAGCTTAAATCAAGTCATCATAGACCCAATAATAAAGGGGTATAGAGTCTCACAGAAAAAGTAGCACCTTTCGTGAGACAAGATCTGAATTCGCTATTATATACAAGATCAGTAGTAATGGTAAGAACTACAGATATTATCCCACAGCAGTGGACATTACATTACATACACGTACAAGACGACTTTTGCGATTATAAACTATGCCCTTAAGATCTTCCAAAAAAATCATTCATATGATAATCTACAAAAGTATTGAAAAAAGCATAAACAATACTCAGTAGTTCAGATTCAGAGAAGATCTTGAAACGAGAGCTCTCTGAAATAAATGTTTTTTTTTTCAGAGATGCTTGGTCTTTCTTATACTGCTAAAGTTAAAAATTATCTTCGATGTGATTGTAAGCGTGTTTATAGCAATTAAGGCCATGATCTTATACTATTTCTGCTTGAAAAATTCTCGTGTCTGTTCCTAGTAGTAAAAATATTTCGAGGTCTAAGTTTTGCAAGAAGATTCTCGCTCCATAACTTTTTACTAATTTTTAAGCCACCCGTAAACATTCTAATCAAATTATTGGCCACATTCTGCTCTTCTTCGTTTGTGCATACATCGTAGGGCCTTTGAAACACAAATTAGAGTAACATGTTATCTGTTTGCGCTCCTAACAGAGGTGTTTTCTTAACAGCCTTCTCCAAGAAGGTACAATACTTGCCAGCCCTCCTCGCAGTGTATAATAATAAAGTCCAACTGCATTAAGAACGCAAAGCTGCCATTGTCGTCATTTTCTTCTTCTTCTTGGCGTGCTTCATCCGCTCCGGATATTAGCAATCATCATCATGATCTTCTCCTTGTCCACTGCACTGCAAAAAAGTTGCAGCGATGTCATGTCAAAACACTGGCGTAAATTTTTAAGCCATGAAAATCGGCGTCTTCCCGGGCCTCTTCTTCCCATCACCTTTCCTTCTAGAATCAGTTCTCTGTATTCTGTATCTATCACTATGCCTCATTACGTGCCCGAGATATTCCACTTTCCTAACCTTCACAGCTTTCAATGCTTCCTGTTCCGTGCCCATTCTCTGAAGAACCTCCTCATTACTAATGAGCTCTTTCCATGAGATATTCAAAATACGACGATATGTCCATAGTTCGAAGACTTCCAGTTTTTCTCTGAATCCTTTGATAGGGTCCAGGATTCGACGCCGTACATTAGTGTTGAGAAAACGTAGTAGCGCAACATTTTGATCTTAATTTGCATGCTCAAGTCTGTGCTGTTGAAAACTTTTCTTATTTGGATAAATGTCGTTCTCGCTTTTTATATCCTGCAGTTGGTTTCTACTAAATAATCCCAGAGTTTATTCACGCATGTGCCTAGATATGTATATTTGTCCACTTGGTCTATGGTTTTGTTTTTGAGAAGTATCGTCCGCTGTGATGAATCATCTTTACTGACAAGCATATATTTCATCTTTTTGAGATTGAGATCGATTCCGTACTTCTCGCGGACTAATTTGATCTTCTGCATCATCAGCTGAAGTCCTTGAGCTGTACTCGCCAATATAACAAAGTCGTCCGCATACCTTAAGTTGTTAATTATCTCGCCGTTGATCGATATTAAATACTCAATGTAAATGTCGAGAGACAGCAGACACAACATTGCCTTCATAGTTGCTGTTAGTGTTTTAGTGTTGTCCGTATGCAACCTATTATACTTAAGCATATCACTCGTTGCAACTGATTTAGTTTGTTTGCTTGTTTTCTGTCTAGCTTTCGGCCCCGTAAATTAGCATAGGTCTCATGACGGCAGTGTACTTTCTTCGGAAACAATTCCCACAGCTCGACTGCATTGCCAAAAAAAGATATAAACTTTTGTGCATCTCATATATATATATATATAGTCGCCATGTAAGTTTGATAGCGGTAGTGGATTATTTAGTTAACATAAGTTTTGGTAGATTTAGTTTTCCAATTTTTCTTTTTTTTTTGTTAAGAGAACCAACCATTTCGGTTTTCAAAAAACCGTAAAAACTGGTCCTGGCACAAATTTTTAATTAATCTTAAGGTTAGCTGCAGAGGATGCTTTCGAATTTACCGCTTTGCAGATAACATAATAACGGTACGCCATATTTAAAAAAGCTATATTGGAAGAGAAAACATGAAGAGTACATAAACAGCATCAGATACGCAAATAATACAGTGCTATTAGCAAGTAATAAAACAAAACTTCAGCACATGCTAGAGAGGGTAAACCATCAATGCAAAAAATGTGGAATCAAAATATATCCGAAAGAAATGAAACGCATGGTAGTCACTGAATCCCATAACCCACAAGTACAGCTGAGTATCAACAACATAACAATTGAGAAAGTTAATTCTTACAAATACCTTTAAAAACCAAGATGAAACAAACAGAAAACCAGGCAGCTCCAAATAAAAAAGATAAGAGCATTCGATATGTGGTGCTACCACTGAATGTGGCAAATACCCTGAGCTGATAGTCAACAACAAAGTAGTCCTTGAAAGAATGAACAAAAAATGTAAAGTGGTATTCTCTATAAAGAAAAAAAATTAGAACACCAGGACCATGTTATAAGTGGTTCCAAACATGCCCTCCTACAACTTATTATACAAAGGAAAAGAAACCTGCGCAAGTAGTTTGATTGTACCAGCACAGAATTATTCAAAGCAGATGTGAAAAAGATAAAGATAGTCAAAACATAGACTAAAAAGGTATTTGGCAACAATTTCAAGAAACTTGCTCCTCAAAACGTCGGGGCAAGTTTCTCGTTTGCTCTTGAAGGTCACTTAATACACACAATAACACTTGGCATCAGCCAGGGCAAATATATGTGTTTTATTTAATTTATAATAAACTATCACATAGTAACGGCCACTACCAGTCAGTTTTTAAATTTGTAATAACTTTCTTAACTATAAACTATGGTTACAAGAATTTGGGTTAGTTACATCATAATGTTTGCCAAAATAAGTAATGATAATTTTTTTTTTTTAATTTTGAAATTTGCAAACTAAATATTTTTTTTAAATTGACTTATACTGACATAGTGGGCTTGGTTTCTAAGTTTCAATTTAACCTAATTAACTTGAATATGATAGCAAAAAAATTAAAAATAAATATGTCAGTAAATTATCAGTTTTACTTTCACCCTTTATGTTTGTATTTGGGGCACGATGTTTTTCAAAAGACTTTGTCCATATTGGATTGATTAAAACACACGTTGTTTGAGTTTTAAAGATGTATTCGATAAACTGCCACTGTGTAGTGAACATATTTTAATTATTAGATAAACAATAAAACTACCCTATTAAGAACGACTAATAAAAACAATGCAAATACTTTTAAATTACTTACCATACAACTATAATAAATTATATACATATTAAATAATTCTTTACAATCTAAAAAAATAAAATATTTATAAAAATAATGCACAAGTATGCAATAAAATACGCAAGTCAATTTGCATTGACATGGGAATACATAAATAATTAATCTAATAAATCATTATTATTATATAATACTTATTAACAGTCATTATTAAATGAATTATAACTATAGATGTAATCCCCTAATCAAAGTTCAACATGCTTGTTTATCTAAAGGAAATAAAACGCATTATCGTTAGTCAGCAATAAACATTTTTGTCACATCTGTGAAATAAATAATTGTTCAATTGATTACGAGTAGACTAATCTCGTTGTACGATCTAACAATGTAGTTACTTTTAAATGTCATAATGTTGCAACGTAATCCCGCTAATTAATATTTAATTAGATTTATTATGCAATTAATAAATGGAATTCGTTTCGACTTCACATAATTAACGAGAATGATTATTTAAAAATGTTATAGTATGAAATATTTATTGAAAAATAAAAAATAATTTATAATGATTGTTATTTTCAATTAATTACACAATAATTTGCAAAATGTTTGTATTGTTTTAAATATACTCGCAAATATTATAGAGTCATCCAATTTAATTAACATTAAAAAAATTTAAAACTTTGATTGAAGTGTGAGCCAAAAATAAATGTATGATTAAATGAGTTGTAAAAAATGGTATAAAACATAATATGGTATGCTCGGATAAGTGATTGGAACTGTTTAAAAACAGTTATTAAAGTAACTGTCTGGGTAACATTTATTAAAATAACTATTTAAGTAATAATTAAAGTCAATTTTTAGATAATAGTTATTAGTAATGATTAAAGTAGTAGCTATTGGTAATAGCTACAATAGTAACCGTTTAGGTTTAAGTTTGGAGAACAGATATTGATATCTATTAAATAACATTTAGGTAATAGTTTCATAAACCGTTATTGGTTACAATGTAACAATATTTACAATAACTGTTTGGTAATAGTTTAGATTAGTTAATAGTAACTGTTTTCAAATTAGTTTAAGTAATAGATATTAATATCTATAAAACGTAAGTTATTGATAACAATTAAAGTAACCGTTTAAAAAACAGTTTTTGGTAATCATTAAAGTTTAATAATAGTTTGGTACTTTAATTCAAATAACCATTTAGGTAATATATTCAATACTTTCTTTTGTAATCTATAATCTATAGAACTTTTCTGTTTAGATAATAGTTTAAGAAATAATAACTGTTTATACTTTAACTGTTGCCTAGTTATTGGTAACAATTAAAGTAAGTTTGAATTTTTTTTTTTTTTAAATTATTTAAGTAACTGTTTAGGTAATAGTTTGGCAACTGTTTAAATAAATTGTTCAGACAACAGCTATTGGCAACAATTCAAAAAACTGTTATGTGTAATAGATTAGGCAATAGTGTAAATAATAGTTTGGATATCAGTTTAAGTAATAGTTTGGTCAACAGTTATAAGTAACTATCAAGTTAAGTAACCGTTTTTGGAATTCATTACAGTTTATTATATTCAGTAATGAAAACCAAAAACGGTTACTTTAATAGTTACCAATAACTGTTGCCCAAACTGTTATTTAAACTACTGCAAATAGTTTAGAGAACCGCTATTGGCAACAAATAAAAAAGCTGTTTTAGGTAATAGGCAACAGTTTAGGTAGTTTGAGTAGCAGTTTAATAGTTTAGAAACGTTTTAAAAAATTATTAAATTAACGGTTTAGGTGATAATTTAGTAACTGTTTACATAACAGTTATTAAATAAACGCTTAGGTAATTGTTTGGGAAACAGTTATTAATAACAATTCAAGAAACTTTTTTGAGTAACAGGTTAAGTAATAATTTAAGTAGCATTTTAAGTTTTTAAGTTTGAGTAATAAAATAACAGTTTAGAATTTTTTTTAGAAGATTGTGATTTGGGAATTCATCTCAATTAGACAACTGAGATACACACACAATGGTCCTGTTCTACAAAAAAACAAGTTAGTTAATATTTTTGGCATATCAGCCTAAAAAAACCATTAATTATTACTTCAACAATTTTGGGAATTGAAGTAAGTGAGCTCAAAAAGTCAACGACATTGACGGAAACAGCACGCGAAAATCACTTTATGCAAACTTTCAAAACTCCGAACGATGGATATATTGTTAGTATACCTTTTAAACCTAACAAGGCTATGTTAGGGTCTTCACTTCAAAAGCAACAAATTAGAAAAAAACTTCAGACAAATCACCACTTCTATGAAGAATACTCAAAGTTTATCAAAAAATATAAACAACTAAAACACATAGAAAAACGACATAAAAAAAAGCTATTACTTACCACATCACTGTGTATTAAAAGAAAACAGTAACACAACTAAGTTAAGATTAATTTTTGCCGGGCCAGCAAGAACGTCATCCCAAATCTCATTAAAAAACACACTTCAAGTAGGACCTAGAATACAAGAAAACCTTCGTTCAATTTTAATCAGATTCAGACAATACAAATACGTATAACGAGAAGCATAGGAAAAAATGATGGTACAACAAATCAGACTCATTAAAGATGTACAAACTAAGCACCATAACATGTAAAACTGCATCAGCTTCGTTCCTTCCGACAAGATGTTTACAACAATTAGCCAGTGAAAATGAAAGAAAGTACCCACTTGCAGTAACTGCAATAAATAAAGATTTTTATGTAGACTACTGCATAACTGGTTGCAATTTTATCTAGGAACTTAAACAGCTCTACCAAAAACTATGCTGTATCATGCAAATCACGTCTTGGGAAATAGTAGAGAAACACAATTGCTGCAAACAATCAGACATGCCACAAGTAAAAAGCTGTTACTGAACAGATTACATCATAGTATTAAGTTGGATTCGCTCCAGTTGTAGACCATATAAGATATTTTTGCAAATCAAATAATCGAAACCCAATCTTGTACTAAAATAATAAACTGACGCCATGTTCCCACAATTAACAATCAAGCCAACATCATATCCAGAAGATTAAACCCAGAAGAACTATCAATCTGTTCCATGTTGTAGAAACGTCAAAATTTCTTAGAAACTGGTGGCGTAGATTGGCCAAAACCCACAGCATATGCATAACGACAAAGATGTACAAGAACAAAAAACAATTACAAAAACTTCATTAGTTGTGATGCCGCAATAAGGCGACCATAGCACAATGGTCTAGTGCAAGGACTGTTGAGCAAGCAGCCCGGGTTCGATTCCCGGCAGCGGCAATATATAATTTGTCGAATAAATTTCGATGCGGTCGTCTCCTTCGCAAGGCAACCAGCAAAATATATTGTAGAATAATATGTAGAACTATTATTGCACACCACAAACATACAAGAAAAGAGCCTACTCTCGTAGCGAGCACACGGCACTACAAGAAGAAGAATGTAGTTAACTAACCTGGTCATAAACCAAAAAATTGTAGAGAATTATTAGCTACTGCCTACTACGTTTTCTAAACAACATAAAAATTCCAATAAAACGACAAGAACATTGTGCACTTTCGACTAGCAAATCAAATGATGGAATGACCACTTTAATTAAACTAGCTCAAAGTAAAAAAATTTACAAAGAACTTAGTTTACTACACACTGAAACGACAATTAACCCTTCATCAAATCGTTAAAACCACTTTTAGACACAAAAGGAGTGCTAAGAGTTAGAAGAAAATTAAACTTTGCATACATTCCAGAAGATCAACGCGTATAACTCTCCCAAAATGAAGAAGCAAGTTATCTTTAGCAACAAATCAATTTTTGTACAGAAACCATCAACTTCTGCATCCCTTCCAACCGCACCATCTGTGAACAAAGCACACAAAACATATGTAAAGCCTGCAGTTTCAAATCCAGTTCTGTGCTAATAACGATATTTCGGTAATTGTATTCAAATTGATGATGACAAAATGATTAAATATTTTCATCTATTTGATTAGAATATTATATCTTATAAAAATACATTGTTTCCAAATTTGATTAAATATATGCATTAGCCACTTATTCTGTATATAAGATACATATATCAATTTGAAGTGTTTTCGGAATCATTGATAATCCTAGAATTTTAAAGCAGTTCTCAGAAACACTGCGTTGGAATTTAGAGCAACTTCAGATAGCAATTAAGAGTAATTTAAAAAAACCACCAATCGTGTGGCTCGCGCGTTTCTAACTGGCGCGAACCACATATTCATTATATTATCAAAAACGTATCCGAGACATGAGTTTGTTTAGCAACGTAAACGAAAAATAGTATCCATACCATAAAATATGTTATCTCTCGTTGGTTGAAATGGATAGTATGATGCATCTTACAATTTTAGAAGAAAATAGTACATACTATGTATATTTAAATAAATTTGAATCCTACTCAGCCGTAACATACAAATGCTACATTATATAGTGTCATCTCCAAGTTTGATTCTAATCGCGTAACATTTGTCATTTTTATATCAATTTTAAAGAGGCGATAATGAGTGATTTACAACTTGAAACCAGAATCGCAATGATTTTTTATCTAAAAAAGACTGTAACTCGAAGAATATCCATGAGAAAATGGTGATATGGTATGGAGAAAATAGCCCGTCCTATTTTCAAGTCAAATATTAGTGCAAGCAGTTCAAATTGAACAGAAAATCCATTTATAATAACCCAAAGTGTAGAAAAGCTTTGGAAGCACAAACTGACAATATCTTCAACAAAGTTTGGTGTTGATTGATTGCCGAGTAAAAGTTTCATTTATTGCTAGAGAAATAAAAATATCACACAATGAATTCCCATGCTGATCAACAACTAAGTGGACATCAAAATTAGTTAGAATTTGACTGCTTTATCCCAAGATAAATACTTCTTCTATCAAACTGTAACTGGAGATAAGACCTAGATACCCTACTGGGGTTCATAAGAGCTCTCCACCACCCAAAAATTTTCAATTTTCTGAAACGTATATGATGACATAGGGAATAAAAACTTAGAGGTGGTAGAGAAGTATGAATATCTATGCCAACTTATTTCTTTAACACAATATGCAATGAATAAGGAAATAAACCGCAGCATAAAACTAGGATGAGCATCAAATAGCAAACCAAAAAACGTATTTAAATCAAAAAAACTACCCGCAACACCTAAAAACAAAGGTCTTTAACCAGTGCGTACATCCGGTACTTACATACGCCTCCAAAACATAGACATTAAGAAAGAATGGAATGGGAAGGATGAGAATAACATAACAAGCTTATTGAAACTTGCCAGAAAAAACAAAAAAAAGTAATTTATGGATAAGAAACAAAACTAGAGTAACTAATATAACTCAGTATTTAGCAAAACTAAAATGATATTGAGCTGGATATATGATAAAGATATAAGATGGGAAACATAACCCAGACAGACCTAGAACAAAATGGAGAGACGACATCGTAAAGATGGAAGCAGAACAATGGGTAAGAGAAACCATAGACTGGAGCCACTGAAACCAAATATAAGAAAAGTATATCCAGCAATATTTAGGAGTATTTAAACAATGACCATAATAATAAAATAAGTATATGCCAAAAAGAAACTACAATAACGACGGGTAAGATACTAACGAGGCTCTGACAAACGAGTCATGGCGGAATAACTGAGTTTAACTGAGAAATGTAATACTCCAACTTCCCAACCCGCAATTGGCCAGCGTGGGAAGTTATAGCCTAACCCTTCAAAATCAAAACAGAAATGAACAACGAAACATGGCCCTCAGTCCCCAGAGCCCCTAATGACACCAATTACGGCAGCGGTTGGCCACTCAGAAGAGGAGAAAGTGCTAAAAATCTCTGGGCAAAATCAGGCTGCCAAACCATGAGTACATCTGCAAAAACAACATTATGGATTGGAACCTACAATATTCGAACACTAAAACAGACAATAAACTCTACAAACTAGCAAACGAATTAGAGAAGATAAAATATGATTTCGCGGGATTGAGCAAAATTAAACGAATGGGCCGCGAATGGATAAAACTCAACTCAGGAAACCACTTTATGTACTCCGGAGCAAAAAACAGCGGAGTGCCATTCATCGTCAATAAAAAGATTTGCCAATACATAACAACATTTAATGCTATATCCGACAGAGTGGCATACATTATACTAAGATTAAACAAGGGAAAGCATATAAAAATAATCCAAGTATATGCACCAACTTCAAGTCACCCCTATGAAGAGATAGAACAATTTTATACCGAACTGAAGACTGCAATTGAACAAAAACCACTTACAAGATGATAATAGGCAACTTCAATGCCAAAGTGAGACCTAGAGCTGGACAAACTGAAACTCAAATTGGAGAATTCAGTACTGCTATTAGAAACGAAAAAGGTTCTACACTCGTTAACTTCATAACGGAACACAACTTATACCTAATGAACTAATTTTTTAAAAAGAAATGCCGAAGATGGACTTGACTCAGCCCTAACGTACAAATCAAATCAAAATCGACTTCATTTTAACGGATCAAAGAAACATTGTACAAGACGTGGCTGTATTCAACTAATCTGATGCAGGAAGTGATCATCGCTTGGTGAGAGCAAAGGTAGTCTTTGACAAAAAACTTGGAAGGCGACTACTATTCCGCAAAAATATCAAACGTATCCAACAAATCAAACTACAATCAGTCGAAAAGGAATATCAAGATATGCTGAAACAACAATTCGAAAGAATAGGTCAAAACACAGCACAATTACTAGAACCCGCTGACGTAGACTGTCTTGACAAACAATAATAAAAAACTACTGAAGAGTCAACCAAAACCGGAGATTGACAACAATACTAAGAAACTAATAGAACAACAAAGGGAACTAAACAGCAAAAAAAAGCACGGCAAAGTACAGAAAACTCAACAATATAATGAAAAGAAAAATACGAAAGTATAGAGAGAAAAAAAAAAAAAACGAAAATCTGATACAAAAATCCATCAAAAAGAACAAATACATGAAATGCCTTAGACCCAACATAGGCCATAAAGAGATATACTCCCTAGTAAATTCAACGGGAGAAACAATTACAAATAGAAACAGTCTACTAAAAATTGTAAAGCAGTACTGTGCCTACCTCTATACATCAAAAACATCTGAGATAGCACCAAATCGGCACCACAAACAAAGAGTAATGAACAGTGCCTCAGAACAACTGCCTGAAATAGACAAAGATGAGGTAATGAACGCTATGCGACAGATAAAACCCAATAAAGCACCAGGGAAAGATGAAATAACAATTGACATGATAATACTAAATAGCAAAAGACTGTTACTTATGATAACCAAATTACTAAATGAGTGCCTACAACAAGGTAAAATCCCGGCAAACTGAAATAACGCACTAGTTATACTACCCCACAAAATAGGAAATAGAACAAAGTTAGATAACTGCAGACCAATAAGTCTTCTATCACACCCGTATAAATTACTTACTAAAATAATTACAAACAGACTTACAAAGAAACTTGGCAGCTACCAACCAGAGGTTTTAGAAAAAGTTACGGTACAGCGACCACGGATTAATAAAAGCCACAATAAAAATAAACCTTAAAATTGAAAAGAAGAAGATGGTCCAACAAAAAGTACCTCCAACAATAACTATTCTGAAACAAAACAAAACACTCTTATCAGAAAGAGCTAACAAGAAAACTATCACAAACCACGGATCTAACAAACTTCTAAAACATAACAGAAAGCCTTAAAAGAATCAGAAAATCGCCAAAAATACCATACAGATGATAGTACAAAGAAGAGCAATAAGCCTAGACTGAACAAAATATAACAAAATGAACAAAAAGATCAGTAAACAAATCGGCAAAGATATTAGAAACTACAACACCGTAAAGACCAAAGCCGTTATTGAAAACAACAAAAATCTTAAAAAAGTGCAAACAAACAGGAAAACAAAAGTAACAAACCTGAAGAATAAAAATGAAATAATACGAAAGGAAAAATCGGAAATATTAGCTGTTATTCAATAATTCTACACAGATCTCTATATCTCAACTTCACCACAACTTGAAGAAAACCACTCCAAACTCCAGACATAGACCTTAACAAAATCAAACACGCTCCAAAGCAGATAAAAAATAGAAAATCAAGAGTGACATGCTGAAGCTAAGTAGCGATACTCTTCTTAAATCCATAAAAATCCTGCAAAATAAATGCCCACACAACAACAAAACTCAACTGTCATCATAATGCATAAGAAAGGAGATAATAGCAATATTGAGAACTACCAACCAATAAGTCTCTTATCCCATTTATACCAACTACTCACTAAGGTAATAACCAACAGATTAACAAACAAGCTCAATTTCTACCAACCACCAAAGCTATCTGGTTTCTGAAAATGCTTCGGTACTACAGACCACAGCATCCAAACAATGATCGAAAAGCACATAGTACAACATTTCACTTCATCTCGCATTTGTCGATTACCAGAAGGCTTTCAACTCCATCAAGTTGTGAGCAGTTTACGACGCAATGGACAACGCTAGAATAGATTCAAGGTATAATAAGCTGTAGAGAACATATTAAAAAAAAAATGAACTGGCATTACAGAGGTATAAACGTGGATGAAAAACACCTGAACCATCTGCACTTTGCTGGCGATGTAGTCCTTATAAGCAGCAACCTAGAGGATCAAATCTATGATATTTGAATTAAATAAGACATCAAAATCAGTAAGCCTAAAAATGACCTCAGCAAAACCAAAGTCATGAGCCCAGAGCATTAAGCTATATCAATTAAAAATCAGCTAATCGAAGTTGTACAAGAATTCGTATACCTAGATCATACTATAAAACTTGAAAAAGATAACCAAACGGCGAAGATAGACCTTGGCACAGTGATGTTGGGAGTGATTGGATTTGCTGACAAATACACAAAAATTGATATTTGCGGATGCAAGCAATTTTACATAAGGTGTCTGTGTTTGCGTCAAGTCATAGTCAAATCCAAAGTGATTCCTTTAAAACCAACAACAATATCACAACTGAAATTTTGTGCAGTGCTGTCATTAAATAGACTAATAAATAAAATCCAAGAAAATATGATACACAAAAAAAACAAAACGTATTACTAAACCGACTCAACAATAATACTCGCCTGAATAAAGCCCAACGACAAGGTCTTAAAGAGTTTTGTGGAAAATCGTACGGCTGACATTCAAGATCATTCAAATATTAATGATAAGAGACATATTTTTAGAACCGATAACCCAGCGGATATAATATCTCGAGGTACTACACCACAAAAATTAATTGAAATGTGGTAGAATGGTCCAAAATGTTTAAAAGTCACAAAAAACTATTGGCCACCAATAAATCATATAGAACCAGCAAAATTACCAAAAGAGAAATCTTTTATACCCTTCACGATCATACTCCAACAACCCATATCAATTTTTAAGTATATCATCACTACCAAATAAACAAATAATGGCCTATTTTTGTCGATTCATTAACTCCAAATCAAAGCAAGAAAATAGACAAACAGAGCAAAACAATCCGTATTTGAACAGAAACTCAAAGACGAAAAAATAACCAGTTATTCGCGTTAAACCCATTTATTGACAAACATGGAATAACACGAGTAAGAGAGCAATTACATAAATCACTAATAACATACATTCTATAGTTATACCACGTTCATATAAGGTCGCAAAATTTATGATCAACAAAACAAGGTTTTCATGCTGGAACTACACTAGCAATCATTCTATGTCAGTTCTGGATCATAGAAGACCAAAAAGTGGTGGTCAACATTCTAAAAAAAATGTGTGATCTGTTTTAAGAAAAAAAAAACGGTTAACAAACAACAAAAACCACCGACACGCCCATTAATTAGTAAATTTTTGCAAACCCATTTCATTCAAGCTAGAAAGCAAATTAACATACAAAGCATACAATTCAGTGTTTGAATACATAGTCATAAAGGCAATACATTTAGAGTTAGTTACGAGACTATCTACAAAAGCATTTCTGGCAACCTTTTGACACTGCATAGCACGTCGAGGACATGAAAGTCATTTATACTCTATCAATGCAACAAACTTTGTAGATGCCAATAACAAAATAAATAAAGTACGAACAATAGTTGAATCATAAAATAACACAAATAGATTAAGAAGTTTCCTAACGCAGAAACATATCACGTGGCGTTTCATTCTCTCTCCTAGAACAACTTATTTCAAAGGATTATAGGAGGCTGCTGTGAAGTCAATGAAATATCATTTACATCAAACAGTAGGCAATACATCTCTCAACTCTCAACACTACTGTCTGAAATAAAAGCTATCCTCAACTCCAGGCCATTAACCAAAAGACCCAAAAGACAAAACAACATTACCCCCAGACATTTTCTTATTGAAGATAATCTAACGACAAATGCAGAACCAAACAAATACAACAACATTTTTAGAAAAAATAATCCAGAGAAGACAACTACAAACACGGAAAAAATAAAAGAGAAACAAGGCTGTCCAATTAAAGATTAGTCATCTTCAAAGAACATAATGTACCACCGGCACAATAGAAAGTCTATCCATAATCAGACGACGTAGTCAGAGCAGCATCCATACAAACAAATGAAAAACAAGTGAAGAGACCTACCTCAAAATTATGCATACTACCAATTGACCAATAGCATTGCAAGAAATCAGGCAGAATTCCTCCAGGTATAATTAGCAAGAAACGGAAATTAAAGGATTATGTAAATTAAATTATAGCTAAGCCATGTTACAGTAAAACCCTTGAGTGAGTTTAAAGTAAAAAAAAAAACAAGTTTGAAGTTTTCATATCAAGTTTTTCGATTTGTCATTTTGGCATAATGTATTAATCTATTTTTTTGAATTGTATTTTTTTTTACTAACTGACGCGCAAAATAGTACATAGTACTGACATAAACACTGAAATCAGCCTCTCGTCGGACAGCTCTAAGAACATCAATCAAAAACCCGTCTAATGCAGAGCAATAAAAAAAAGTACGACAAGAAATAAAAATAATTGGTCTTACTTTCAATTACGCTAAATTGATTTAATTTTTTATATTTTTAATTTTTAATTTAGTTCAATATATTACAAAAGCAAAACTAATTCTAGATATTTGATAAAATACCTTTATTCCAGCAATTTGCACAGAAGCTAAGTTCACGTAGTTCCCGCACCACTTACAAGTCAATATAATAAACCGGCCGGTGTTTTCGCACAATCGATTAGAAAAAAGACAGTCACAATACAAACATCGCAGACTATCAACAATGATTGCCAATAATGCGTTATCTAATCTATCTCATTAAAGAATCACTCAGATAATGTGGTTGCACGTAAGCACAAAGTTTAACTATTTCCTGCCAGAATTTACAACAAAACTAGAAAACAAACACGTTGCGTAACATAATTAGTTGCAATTAGTCGATTTCTAGTTATTTATAACAATAGTGAGTCGACAGTATTTTTCACAAGGTATTTTAATCTGCATAATCGTGCATATATATTTGATGGCCGTGTTTATTAGAGATAAAAACATACGAAACGTGACACAGCAGAATGACAAAACATATTTTATTATTTTGCTAACGTGTAGTGTTGATATTATTATATTAATCAGTAAATCGTAAAAATAAATTTAATTGGATGTTGCCAATAGAGAGATTATCGGAGTCATATTTGTAAAAATGTATATGATAATAAAAAAAAATGTTATCTTGAAAATGTGCATTATTCTAATAAATGTATGTTAAAAATTTGATTACAAAATAAATTATATTTAATATATTTAAATACATTATGAATAAATGAAAAAGGCTGTTGAACTCCTACGTCAAATGAATATTCTCGGAACCATTCGATGATCTCGAAATTGGCATAATGGTGAACAAAAACACAATCAACATTATTAGATACGCGGACGACACTGTGATCAACAGAAATAAACCAATGAACCAATGAACAACAGAAACAAAAAAATAGAAGCTAGACTAAAATGAACAAAGCCAAATCAAAATTCATAGTCATAAGTCGCAATAACCGCGGTAGAAGGGGAGACGATTGAAAAAATTGAGAGTACAAGATACCTAGGCACTAGTGTGAATGGCAGATAGGATTGTCAACAGAAGACCAAGAGTAAGGTAGAACAAGCCAGACAAGCAATAAACTTAAAAATCCGCCTCACAATAGTTAAGTGCTACGTATGACCAGTATGAATTGTATGAAGCCAAAACCTGGACGAAAAAGGCAGTATCCTCAACAAAATCGAGACGCTCAAAATGTGGAAGAATGTTCCAAATCTCGTGGCATATATTAAGAAAACCAAGATACCAAAAACCCCAGCTGATCCTTGAAGTGAAGATAGAAGGCAGACTAGACGAGAATAAGAAATTTTGAAGAACTACGTCAGTAATAAACAGAACCTTTGCTATTATCCAGTAGACAATAATAAAATAAAACCACCTGAAAGCTACGTTTATCTGAACACTGCATGGCGCGCCTACTATATGTACCGGCTCAGCTCCAACAAATGAGCCTTAAATTAGCAAACCAGTTCACAAAACAAAATTCCAAATAGAAATCGCAGATAACTAGCTTAGAAGAAAACACTAGTGACCTGATAGCCTCTTCAAGCGCCCAAAAATTGTATTGCAAAGGTTTGAGATATACGTGTAAGCTACTCAACAACCAAGAGACGGCTTAATAAAGACTCTAATGACAAGAGACCTGCACATGGGTCAGAGCTTACCAGGCAGCATTGTGTCAATAGACTTGCATTTGCTTATGAACATAATCTTTAGACTATATAGCAATTGAGCCAAGTGCTCTTCACTGATGATGTTCTTTATAACCATGTGGTACCTTTTGCACTAATCATTGGCGACGATTTTGTATTAACGCTGATAATGCACGATCATACATCGCCAAGCTTGTTAATGAATACCTCGATAAAGTTGTTATCAATCGGATGGTAGTAGAGTAGTCCCCAAAAAGTCCAGACTTGAATTGATTCAAACGTGCTAGGAAGACAACTTAAGCTCGTGTCCAAAAACGTCTCTTTCATGAATGCATCAGTTGTAAGTTTGTAAGTGCACATAGAGTTGCTAGTAGTGTTGGCGAAAGCAAAACAAACTTCAGATTTTGAAATGTCCAAAACGCCACTGCAAGGGCTGCTTAACAGATCCTCTTGAAGACGGTTTATCTTATTATAATGAGCATAATCGGCGACAACTTAATAACTTCAAGTTCAACAAAGAAACGTACGGAAGTTCAAAATACCATTCCACTATTTGCCAACTAGAGCACTATATCATGGCGTATAACATTCGCCAACTGGCTTTAACAAAAGTTGTACTAAAAATTTACGAGCAACTTCGAAGATGGTCACCAATGAGGCAGTAAAATTATTTACAGGGTCTCTTCCAAATGTTGTAAAACGCTAAACAATACAAAACAGTTTGATTTTAAAATTGATGCATACACAACCTTAGAACAAGGCTGTAAAAAGTAGATAGACTATACGGAAAAGATCAAACGCACATCTCTACGTAAAAAAAATCGTTGCATAGAGCATAGAGCTACATGCGGTGGTGTCTATAGCGGTTGGTTTGCTTGTTTTTGTTGGACGACGTTGATGCTAGCCACTGTCCAAAAGCGCGCTACTGCTCAACGCAACGTCAACGATATACTGGACTATTCCTCCGGTGCATCTGTCAGACATTAATTGCACTTACATCTGACAAAAACCAACAATCATTGCGCCTGAAATAGCCCTAAAAGTATTGTCCACTTGCCGCAAACCTTGCACCACAGCTAGGGGCACAATGAGGTCAAACAAAACTAGAAAAGTCCCACACCTGACCCCACAAAAATCAAACATGCACATTCGTTGTCCCCAGCAACAATAGCATTTGCCAAAATTTCATTTTTTTGCAAGATAACGGTCGGCCATTCTTTGCTGCAGAGGTAATGTGTTAACACTTCGCCATACCAATTGCAATCAAAAATACGTCTATATGACGTGACATTGCTATGCTACAGTATGCTACTATCATTTCGATTCAAATGCGTTGCGATCGGTATGGCGAAGTAGCTGACTAGCACTGGACTACCTTCAACATGTAAATATTTTAATTATAGACTGGCCATCAAGCATCTTTGAAATGCACTAAAACAATTAACAAAATAGCGCCACACTCCTGCTCTTTAAGAACTCAAACAAGTTGTTCTTGCCGAATGGAAGAACGTTCCCCAAAAAACCATTCATAGCATGCCCAGATAAATAAAAGCAGTGATAAGAACTGGAGAAAGATCTAGGATTTAGTTATACCATCAATTTTGTTAAGCTTTTCATGACAGTTTACATTTCATTTAACATTATTGTTTGTTTCTGTTTTTTATTCATTTCCGTATTTTTCCAATAAAACCATTCTAATTTGTCATTAATTGTAATAATTTAATTAAAATATCACGTAGATAGTATAATTTAAATTTGAAAAAAACAAAAGTATTTTTGCTGATACCAATAAGTGTACATTTAACCCTCCATAGTCTAAACAATCAAAATAAATCGTAGTTAATTTTATTATTTGCTTTACATTACTCCTTGTACAATTATTGCTAACATTTTATTCGGTACACCATTAAGTGCTATTTTTGAACTAAGCCATTTCGTTATTGTTTATTAATAAGTTACAATCTTTTAAACATTGACCTTAACTCCAAATTTGCGACACTCACCCATATAAGAGCGCAAATATCTAAAAATAAATTATTCGCTTCATTTGTTCGAAGAGAAACGCATAGAAAACTATCGAAACAATTCAAAAGTAATTTTGTTATTAGTTTTGATTCACTAAATTTGGTTATCGTTTTGTATTTTAAGCAATCTTTCAAACTTACAAAGAGTCCTGATTCTCCTCCATTCTTATAATATTTATCACCAAACTAACAAAATGCCACACACTAACCGCACCACACACGATTATTCTAATTATCCACACCGACAATCTACGCGAAACTGATTAAAACTCTCAATAAATGATGATTTTTCGAAGTTTACCATACAATGCAATCAAACAACTAAAATACAACTCATTCAGATAAAGTTCAGATAGTACCGGATTATATCTAAAAACGATATAATTCATCCCTGTCGCGTGAAAATGACATTAATAAAGACTTTTGATTAACGCTATTGTTGTGAATTCATTGCGTGATAGTTACATTGTTTGTTACAATGATAGTTGATATTTTCACATAAACTACTAAATAAAAAAAGTTGTAAATGGAAAATAATCGCTAATTAAATTATTATCTAGTTTTTATTGAAATGATTCTACACAATGCAGTTCAGAAAAATGCCACTTCCTAATGTATTTGAATTTTGTTACAATATAAATAGTTACCTGGTGCAGGGGCGTACCTTTGGGAAAGAGTTGATTTTTATATAAAAAAACATTTATTTCAATTTCGGAGTGATATTAAACTTATATCATTTCTTTTTTCACATAAAACATAGAAAATAGCAATTTTAAAACATCTGAGGAAGTGGGAGATAAACTCCTATCTAGATACTATCTTGACCAGAGGTTTCAGTAACAAATAGCCAAAGCCATATCGACCGCTACTACATCTTCAATCAATCGGTGACAATAATTTTTTTTATTTAGTCGTTTATCGGAGATCAAACCCCGGATTGATAACAAGATATGCTAACGCTTTATCACTGAGCTACCACCTCCACCTTTACACTATTGTAAATCACATTCGCTCAGTTTCGAAGAAGTATCAAAAATTATTATCACGTTGTTTATATGGTGTCTGCACTGAATTTTTATTAAGACTAAAAGTTCAGACCAACTCTAAGCAATAGACAAAAACATCAACAAGTCCTAAAGCAAAATTCACGTCTTCTGGAACTCCAAATTAATTAAACTAATCGATTACTGAGATTCGACCACGTAAGCTGCTGACCGCAACCCCCAAAACTTCGAGAACCTCCCCTCCCACTAAAATAAAAGAAGCCGGTTTTGACACTGCTTAACTGCACATGCAGAATTTCGTAAGGAACACTTCTTTGGCAACCATCACAGATCATTCAAAGTCCTCCAATTAAGACCTTTTCAGATCACCACAGTGTAAAATGTGTATCGAAATCCTCGCTCGAGGCCCGTTGTCAGTGTATTGGCACCCGAGCTACTCAACAAGAGAAAAAAGTACGGCTGACTTAACAGTGCCAGCTACATCTCAGCATGGTCAAATAACAACATTTTAAGACACAGTAAAGCCCAGAAATAAGAACTAGATTACCGCAGACAATCTAAAAAATAACAATGCAAACTAGTACACAAATAGCGGTCCAGTACCTGATCAATGACCTTGCCTTTACAGTGTAAGAAAGAGCAACCCAAGTAAAGAGCGATATCTACAGCAAATAATAAAAAGAAAGAACAAGAACAGTGGCTTAAATGCCATACCCAAAGTTAACTACTAGTGACTCTACAGTAACCTGATTAACTAGCCAGCAGTTAACCGTAAATAAACTTAGTTAGTGCAAAGAAAAGTATAGCGCCTGTGTGGCAATGCAGAGCCTTCAGCAGAAGACTTCTTCAAAGACCTCAAATGTCAGCAAATAAAAGAAAAAAGTAAGATTGGTACTGTGTGGCCGCTTTGTGAAGATAAGAAACGATAGCCAAATTGTGTACCTGACGTAAGCAAAGAGTTTTACTTAAGAGCCACTAGTTGTAAACACACATACATACATACATAATTCGTTTCTCTTCTACCCATTGGGTGCTAACGGTTAATTCCCTTCAAATTTTTGTCATTTCCCCAACAAAACTGCGCCATTCAGTTCTGCTCACGCTCATTATCCTAACAACTCCCATTGTTAAGCCTATGCTCTTCATGATAACATATATACCCCTCATCCATGTGTTTGCTGGTCATTTCCAGTTTTTCTTTTCTGTTTTACAAATGATACTTTTATCTCTTCTACCTTATTCCTCCGTTCTTCTAAAGTATTTCACTTCAGCTGCATGTACCCTGCTGTCTTGTTGTTTGCTCGTGGCCCAGGTTTCATTTCCGTAAGTGTTGGGATATATATTTCATTGAACATTGAACAAAGCAATCTTTGTTGTATTTTTTCAATGTTCACGTTCCTTAAACACCAAAACAAAGTAATTATAGTGAGCAAGCTCAAGTAAGTTGGCATCGAAAAGACCTTTTAGTTTATTACAGTACAAACATACTGGCAGTTAACAACACTAAGGCCACAGCCTTCTTTGCTTCAATTCTCTACGACCGGCTAATATCTTTATTTTTTTGCGTTAGAAAGAACGGCAATACATTAAAATAATCCCCGACAGACACTAAACAGTGCATTCATCGCACCGCTATGACGCTAAACAACAAACTTACGCACCGCGCCATCTAAGTGGAGTCCAAAACAAACAAAAAAAAAACTTTTTCCTGCACAATATCTTACCACAGCAACCCTTCCACTAAACCCAAATCATCAAGAAAAAATCGAACAAAAACCCAAGTATAATTAGTTAGCTCTATTAAATTGCAGGTATGGCAAATGGATTCTAGAGAAGTTCGGATCTACATTGCTGGGCAGCAGTTGCAATAACACAGGTGTTCTCAGCTGAAACCGGATAAAATTGTTTCGTTGACAAAGTCGTAGATGGTTGGTGTCGCTGTTGATACAATAAAAATTTAGCTTGATATATCCTTAAAATAGAATGTGAATCGTCGTACCTTTAACGCGTGGCCTTTTGTCGTTGACTGATGTTTCACTCGTCTATGCTAGACTAAGCAAAAGTGCAAAGAACGCTAATAAACATCTTTCGCAAAGACCCCTAGATTAAACTCGCATCATTAAAAGAATATCAATCCAAAAGCCCACTAATAATTAATTAGTCCCATTATGATTGCAAGTATGCCAAAAGTTCTTCAGCGTGGTGAAAAGGTTCAAGGCTTAGCAATAAGCCTAGTTATCGTCTTCTCGGACCAATCAACTTTGCTTGAGTTACAATAGTCCAGATGTTCTCAGTTGAAACCTGATAAAATCATCTCGTGATCAAAGTCGCCAATAGTTGGAGTCGCATCTAAGCTCAGTAGAAATGTGAAACGGCCTTGTCTTTCACTGACGCTTCACCTATCTGTGCTAGACTAAGCAAAAGTGCAAAGAACGCTAACAAACGTCTTTCGCCAAAATCTCTGTGTTAAGAATCACCTGAAAAAATCATCGCCAATCAACTCACATCAAAGCAGCATCAGAAATAAGAAATTTACTTTCCCAAAAAATTACATTCCCACAGCAACACAAGACCAGTGATTTGTATACTATGATCTATGATTTATGATATATGATTTGTGATTTATGATTTTTATGTTTTAATTTGTCTGTACATGACTTATCCCGCCAACTATTTAGTTGCTAAGGAACAAATAAATTATCTATCTATCTAGAACTCCAAAAGCCTTCACTGCCTTAAAAGATCTCCGGTTCATAGCAAACAAAAGAATATGGCTTTCCCTCAACAGAAAAAGTAACTGCCAACAACATCCACCTTTTCACAGCTACTTCCACTTAGCCTTAATTACTAGAAGAAAATCTTAGATCTTATAATCTAATAAAAACAAGAAAACTGTCCTATAACAATCTCATCTATTGTAACCATCTAATGTACGTTTGTGCCGCTCTAGTGAAATAGTTCGGTAGTCGTACTAAGTCAAACTAAAGTAAATAGTTTGGTGAACATTTTAAAAAGGCGGCACATTTAAAGTAATTACATAATCCCAGACATTTATAGAGACCCTGTATCACCACTTAAGAAAAGATATTATAGCATGTGAACGAATATGAATCATTTGTTAGCATTGTAGCAAAGTAGATTAGTAATAGACTGGTAACAGATTGTTATAAGAAAAAAAGTCAAACGTTAGATATGCTATAGAGGTGTAATTCACAGCCTTGGATATGTGTAAAACAAATTATTTTAACATTGAGTTCACCAAGATACTTGACAGCTGTAGCATGCTTGAAGTTGTACTAAGCTAAAAAGATTGTACGTATCTACAAACGATACGTACGTAACGGCCGTTAAGAGCATGCTGTGCGCTGGCATTTAAAGCCTTGGAGTTGCACAATAAACAAAATATTGTCAAAGTTACACAGACCGGTTAAGCCTTCAGGTTGTACAAGGCACATTACACTAATAATGAGCAGTTATAAACACACCGGTATTAAAGTACATTGGCCAAATTATTAGTTACAGTATACTTATATTATTATTTAATATTCATCCGCTCTTAATGCACATATAATTTTTTTTTAAGTCAAATGTTTTTATATTTTCATCCTGGCGACACTGTACATATTCACAACCAGGATTTTTGTGTTTAAAACAAATTGTTTTAAACTTTTGTTAAAAGGTTGTTTTCTTTTTTAAATTTCTGTTTTTTTTTTTTTTTAATTTTTGGTATTCATTTCCGAAAAATATAAAGCATAAATAGCATTTTGGTTTGTCTTGACAATTTTAGCAATATACACGCTGCAAGCAGCCATGTTAGTATAATTGTGAAAAAACATGTTTTTCCAACCCTGGCCACAACACTGTTTGATGACATTAGAGCAAAGTTGACAATCATTCTGCTAAACATCGCAAGTTAAGGTTATGTTATTTTAAACAGTAAATATTGTTATTATGTGCTTTTTTGACTTTGTACTTAGTATACATATTTTGACGGTACTATGAAAAATGGTAAAACGAAAAAATATTCCTCCAACAAAAATTGAAATCACTCCCAGAAAAAGATTGCTTCATTTACAAATGCGAATGTGGTGAACCAAATAAATGCCAAACTTACCAAAAAAATACCTTTAGTAAGCCAAAGAACTGGAAAATGTGAACTAAAGCAAATCACTACGCCTCAAGATGATCGAAAAACTCGTAATATATTTGGAAAACAGAAGAAAGTGTACAAAGAATTTTACAAAAATCATAAATAAAACCAGCGTCAATATTTCTGCCAAAAAAACGTCTTGAAGAAATTGGGTTCAAATGCTGCAGACCACAAAAAAAAAACTGACTCCAGCTATAAAACTCAAACGTTTGGAATGGGCTAAACAACATCGACACAGAACGATTGCAGACTGGAAAAATGTAAATATTCAAGTTTTTAGATTTTAATCTGATTATCTTTGATGTTTTTATTTAGTTCAAAGTTTGTTTCTCAGATTCATATCAAAATAATGTTGGATAAATTTTTATTTGTTCGGCAAAGACAGAACAAAAAATATCACCCTGACTGTAGAGACTTTTAAACCTCCTCAGAAGATAACGGTGTGGTCAGTTATCAGTGGAAAAGGCACAGAACTCCTTTACATAGTCGATAGTATGATGAGGCAAGATCAGTATATCAAAGTATCGGATACAAGACTGATTCCTTAATAAATCAATAAATAGTTTACTAATCTTTCTGAATGCACTTTCATGCATGATTCCGCTCCTTACCACCACAAAGCTAAAATAGTAACCACACTTTTAGAAAAGAAACAAATCAAAGTTTTGCCTTGGCCAGGCAATTCACCAGACATTAACCCCATCAAGAATTCAAGAATTCATGGGATCTTCTGAAACGGAAAATCTCCAAAAAAAACACCAGAAGCAAAGTCCCCGAAGAAAGTTTGACATGTTGAAAATGCATTCACAATATGCCAAAAAGAGTGCAAGCTGTAATTGACGTATTGTGCGTTCCTCAAATATATTTTTTTAAAACAATATTTTTTTTTTTTAATTAAATTAGAAATACCTAATTTACCTAAAGAAACAAACAAAAGTATAAACTCCCACTATTTTAAATAGTTATACTGCTTCAAAATGATCATAACGTATTTTTTTCACGTAAAACTAATAATTTGACCACTCACACCTTGGGATTGTGTTAATTGAATCATTCAAGTTATGTCTTGAAGTAACATCAGATATTCTGGCATCGTGACCTAACGGTAAACTGCCTGAATGTTTGCTAATTGCACAAAATATAATATAATATAATAATTATATAAAGATTCAATCAATAAAAAAGCAAGCAAAAGTGGGACCGTATCAGTAGCGCGCTGATGCGATAAAACAAGATCAACCGGACCGACTCAAACAACGAGTGTGAGAAAAAAACAGTTTTTCTTCCGCAGTAAAATAATGTGGTCGCATAAAATATCAGTTCATAACGCTTAGAAAAAATAATAAAAATATACTTTATTTAATAATTGTACAACATAAACGCATGGTGTGGTGGTTGGGTAGTTGAATTCGTTGGGACAACTTTATAAAAAAATAAATAAATGAGTGTAACACAAATATTCATAAATTGGCTTAAACAAAGAGCGGTATAGCAAGTCAAAGTGGCACAAGAAAAAAAAATAAAACAGTTATTCCTCCGCAGTAAAATACTGTGGCCGCATAAAATATCAGTTCTGACGCTTAGAAAAAGTTGGCAGCAAGTGGCAAAAGCCGTTAAGAGTAAAAAGCAATTAATTAATATACAACGTAAACGCACGGTGTGGTGGTTGGGTAGTTAAACGTTCTTTGCGTCAATTATATAAAAAATGGGCAAACACAATTATTAGTAAATTGGCTAAAATAGTTAAATTAGTGACCTTTCTGACTTTATGAGCCCCATTTCTTGCAAAACGTAATAAGTCACATGCAAAAAAAAATGTTATAAGGTGCAATATGCTTCAGTATGATTGGTAGTAATTTAATTAAAGCTAGTGCAGGTCTGTTTAAATAATTAATAACTATTTTCCATATGTTGAGGTTAAACTTACCAACTTTTAAACAATTGGATGGAAAATTGATACTGTTACACTAACCTGTAACAAAAAAAGTAATTATTATTTGCTGTTTATTCATACATTAAGTACAATTGTTATAATAATGTTACTTTAAGTTATAATCAATGATCTAATCGTATGTAACCTAACCGTTACGACTTCTAATAATCTACAAACTTGTAAAAGATAGAACAAAAAACAACGCACCGGTTAAAGTACCAAAAATATCGCAATAGTAACTCAGTTCAAAATGAGCCAAATCAGTCAATTCCACGCCGTTCACAAGAATTCGAAATCTCTAATTGTAGATGATTTTGCGTAAAAACCTATGACTACTCCCTTACAAGATCAAATTAACTCAAGAGCTGAAGCCTCTTAATCATTCTCTAATTAGGCTTTGCAAAATTTTTAAGAAAATCCTGAATTTCATCGAAAAGTATCTCCAGCAATTAAGCTCATTTTTGACTTAATGGCTTTGTTAATAAACAAAATATGCGTTATTGTACAGCAACAAATTCACATGTGCTTCAAGAAACTCCATTGCATCCACAAAAAGTGACCGTGTAGTGTCGATTTCATACCGAAGGTCCGGAGAAATGGCCACCTCGCTCATGCGTTTGATTTGTTTTTATGGAGTCGCGTCGTTGGTTTATGCCAACAAGCCAACAACGTTAAAGGAACTCAAGAACAATATCGAACGCAAAATTGCCAAAGTTCCGGCTGGTCATATAAACGAGATCAAATTCCATACTTAAATGTAACATGTAGACTACACCTGGAATAAATTTCAGCCCGATATCTTAATTATTCTGTTTTATTGAAACACAAAATGATTATGTCCTTATTGAAAAACCCGATACTTTCACACACTGAATGTACATACATAAATATTCTGTTGTGTCTAGCTGCAAGAGTACGTACCAAAATGTCCAAAAACGATCATAAACTATATAACACATCAGGCAGAGAAAATGTTTTCATTAACAATAATGACAGAACGCTTATAGAGTAAAATGACTGATTGAGCCTGGGAACCAAACTACAAAACAAGGGGAATTGCGCCATGTTTTCTTCTAGGCCCATTTCAAAGATTGCGACAGAAAAAGTACCAATATCAATAACAAGAAAGACACTAAATGATAAACAATGTTTGAATACTTTACAAGTACCATTAAAACTCATTAATAAATAACATTCGAATTGCAATTTAATTTTATATAAAAAGATTAATCAACTAAAACATTTTGTAATTTAATTGAATGATTATTATCCATCTAATTAATATCACTTATCACTTAATACCAAAGTACTTTAAACAAACGATAGATATATTTAATTATATTATTATGCGATATTACTTTAAATAATTGCAAAATGTTATCAGTAATGTGCAATTTATGTTTAATTATTATAAGTTTTAAAATAATTTTCTAAAACTATTTTGATTCATCACTGCTCCACACTAATAGTCACAATAACATATAATGAAATTGAATTAACCTTATAGATAAAAAGGTCAACACAAATACAAAATCTAATGACTTGTAATAATGCAGAGCAAGTCCGACAAATTGGTACAAATTTATTTCAAATGAATAAGATTTTAATCTAAGTTTTTATCAGTTTGTCATAATAAATTTTGATGAGTGCATCAGCTGATTTTTAACTAATCTGTCTTTCACCCCTATCAAGCATATCTCAAAAATATATCTAGAATTAAATAGACTCAATCAATCATTTAGCATCCATACATAATGAGCAAATTAAGCAATACCGTGCAATGGTAGGTGTACATTTCATCCAGTACGTACATCATATTCGGAATTAGATAAAATATAGTGTTTATAATAATAAGTTACTATTCAAATATTCTTATAAATGTTTGGTAGGTTATATCTAACAAGTCGACAAAAAAGTTCAGCTTCCATTAAAGCTGACTCAGGCCGGTATATTCATCTGTTCAGTAAAATAATGATTAATTATGTGTTCTGTAAACTTACAGTACGCTGCATGCGTATTGTCACTTATAGAACACTGAATACGTCATAAACAATCAACAAAATAAGTAATAAAAACTTTAAAAAAATTGAAATAATTTTTTAATTTTATTTTTGTTTGTTATGTATTAAAAAAATTACTTATATAAAACAAACATTAATAAACTATAATATTATGTCATCTCAATGAATTTATTATTAAAGTATATGTATTACTCATAATATTCTCTTCCTAAATGTGGTCATAATGATCGATAGTTAACTTACTCGACTCTTTGGTAATAAAACTCGCTGCAATTTTCAATAATAATCAGATTTTATTTAATTCTATTCTTTAGGTTTTATATATCATATTTTCCACTCATAGAACATAAAGATTCCCAACTCGATAGACCAGTCGGTTTAAAGTCTTTATATTTTTATTAAAAACTTCAACTTAATATTTGTTAATTATAGAAATTTATAAATTTTTTGTCTTGTCAATCCTATCTATTTCAACTTGTATTACAAGCTGTTTAGTAATCATATTTACTTTCTGCCTTGTTTCCGTGTCATAGTAATTGCTTGTTTTGTCTGGAAAAAATGTTTTGATTTAATAATTGATGTTAAATTTTCTTTAAAAACTAAATAAATAATCAAATATATTACTTAAAACATCTTTGACTTTCACTGTAAAAATAAACAATGTCAAAATTCAACTAGTCATAATTAGTATTGACATTAGCATATTATACAAATTTACACCACGCGGTTCGTTATACCCGGTTTATTTAACACATAATCATCGCCAAGTTATAAATTTTACAATGTTTATTATTATTTGCACGCAACATTATGTATACAGACAATATACTAACACTATCAAAGACGTAGACATAAAAATGGTTTAATATAAATGTTTTCTATGAACATAATAAAAGATTAAAACGATCATTCAAGCGTTAATAAAATATTCCGTGGGGCACGTACAAACAATTAGCAATTAATGGATATTAAATAGAATGTGAAAACGTAAGGCGATATGAGCTCAGAATGACACCGCACATTTCTAATAGTGTATTGTATGTAACCTTCGTTGATATGTGCAATTGCAGCATGACTTCCAATAATACATAACATACTATTTATTTGTTTTATTGGTTTTTGATACATTTTAGTTTTGTAAATAATATAATTAAATATCCAAAATATTTATAATAAACTACTTATTGTAATAATAATTTTGCAAAAATGTTAAGTCATATATTGTTTCTTTTAGATACAAATAAAAAATATAAACACAAAATATGCAGTAAAAAAAATTAACTAAAATAAAAAGTGACAAAATATTAACAATTTATCAACCAATGTTAAATTTGAATTAAATAAAAACAAACTTTGCATGTCTTCAAATACGTCTCAAACGAAAACGCATTTACCATCAAAAAAGACTATATATTACAAAAAACGAATGTTGAAAATGAAATAAGTACATAAACCAAACAAAAATAATTAAAATAAATAGAAAGAGATAAGCGAAGAGAAGCGCAAAAAGACCAAGAAAAGAATGGAGCGACAGATTACCAGCATTTAGAAAACATTGTTTTTTTAAATTAATTAAATGTTAAAGTCAGTATAAACCCAACAAAATTAGTTGCACATTAGTGTAATAAAATATTTGTTTATTCAACTTGAACGATTTTATCCGAACGACAAAATGAGTAAGAACCCTGTACAAGGCACCATTGTCGCCCTTTGCTACATACAAAAGTTAGTGCTTTCTAGCCAAACCTTATGCAATCTGCTCATTTTTAAAACCGTCAATATTTTTTCCGCCTGATATAGTCTATTTTATAATTATAGACACTATGACGTCATAAAAATGATACATTCAGTATTTTTTTTATAATTTTGATTTAAAATCGAAATAAATTTTGAACACCGGTTTCTCCACATAACTTTAACAGATGTTTAAAAAATAGTTTCACATACAGAGTATTAAAAAAAATTTAAAATATTTAAGGGAGTGGTTGTACAAACCACAACAAACAAAATCTTAATTAACATGGGTTATCATAGCAACGGTTGCCGAGATATGGAACATTATTTATTTTTATTATTCCTTTTCCCTCCATTTGTATGTGCATTTTCTTATCATAGTTGGCTGATGTTTTGTAAAATAAACATTCAGTATTTGACAGTTGTTGTTAGTGCACAAGTTTTTATTGCTATGGCTGATTACTCTAATGCAGAACTAGGCACCAAAGCGCGACGTCTTTATGTAGAAGCCAGATTCCTTCACATCGTATGTTTAGAAAAATTCAGATTGAAAAATACCGGTTCACTTCGAAAACTATCTTTCCGGTAGACCAAGGTCGGTATCTAATCCTAGAGCAGAACAAAAAATTATAGCACGGATAAAGCATAATCTATGGACGAGTGTGCGGAGAATATCAGCCAAGGTAGGAATTGGTTCTACTCTTGTTTGGAGAACCCTCCACAAGCAGCTGCTCTATCCACACCATGTACAACGAGCACAGGCCTTAAATTTAACTGATCATCAGGAACGTTTGGTTTTTATGTCGCTGCTTCTTGCCAAAATTCTTTTTACGGATAAAGCCGGGTTCACACGAAGTGGAGTAAGCTACTTCTGTAAATAGCCTTGAAAAGCTGCAGTTAAAAATTAATGAAAGTGCCAAGAAATCCGAGCCAATGAGGGGTTTTAGAAAATGTCCTTCGGACAAAAATGTCGTGCCTGTTTGGAAATGGAAGGAGAGCACTTCGAACATCATCTATAACTCTGTTCTTTGTAAAAATATATAAAAATAAATAATGTTCAATATCTCCGAAACCGTATTTTTGTTTGTACTATCACCCCCTTAATATTTTACATTCTTTTTTGAACACCCTGTATTTAATTCAAAATTTAATTATACAGGGTGTAAATAAATTGGCGGACAAACGCAAGTTAACTTTGTAGACCGTGCCAAAAAAAAAAAACGAAAATCTTAATTCCAAAATGCTGTTTCGTTTGACCTCACAAGGTCCTTTTCAGTAACATTTTAAACTTCCTTTGTGTAATGATATAAATGTTGTTAAATAATCGTCAAGCAACTCAAAACATCCAGAGGACTACTAATTAAGAATGCAACCTGAAATAGAAAAACACATTCAAGTTTCCAGAAGCCAATAAGATCTATCCCATCATGCTACAGAAAAGGATAGCAGTTCTGAGAGAGCATATCTATGCGACATCCGCAGAGCGAGCTTAGCACTTTTGCATATACCGAGCAGCTGGATTGTGGTAGAGACGATATTTATACCAAAGCCGAGGCAACCCACTTATGCCCTGGCTAAATCTTATAGATCATTCAGCTTGATATCTTTTATACAAAAACTATTGGAAAAAATAGTCGACAATTACATTCGGGACAGAGCACTAAATAAGGCTCGCCCACTGCACCAAAACCAGTATTCCTACCAATTGAAAAACTCTTGCAAACTAGCTATACGCCTGCTAGTCGCAATCAGTAGGGTACCTAACTTTCGCCGCCCCGGGCGGTCTTCAATTTGCCGCCTTTTCTAAGTCAATCAAAGGGTAAGCCATCTAACTTTTGGAATTTGAATCGGCTATAAATAAAAAAACTAATAAATATTTTTTTCAAAATTATGAGTTTATTAGAATAATTGAACATTTTCCTTTAAGAATGAAACACAACATTATTCAAATGACTACCACGGCCGGCTTGACAGTAACCCATCCGATTAACCCAATTTTGTATATTTTCGAAAGTTTGGGCTCCAATCACATAAATAGCAACTTCGATTTCGTGTATCAAGGCATCAATCGTCTCTGGATGGTTAGCGTAATACTTATTCTTAAAAGTCTCCCCACAAAAAAAAAATCAACGGGGTCAAATCACAGTTCCTAGGCGGCCAACTTACATCAGCATTTTGGTTGATTATTCGATTTCCAAAAAATCGATAGTTACGTTGGCTGTATAGCAAGTCGCCTTTGTTAATATTTACGAGTTTACTAAGTAAATTTAAATGTTCTTTTAATAACCTCATATAAAACTCTAATCCTAAAGAAAACATCTGGAATGTAATTACTTGTTTTCTTTGAATTAAGTCGTAATGCGTTCTTAGAATATTGTCCCTATTACCCGTATTGTAAGGAATATAAATATGGTGGCAGGTAGTTAGTTTTTAAGTTAGTTAATAGATAATCTTTGTCGATGTTACATGTTTATATTATTACTAATAAACCGATTTTCTTATGTAAAAGTTTGTTTTAATGTTTAAAACTCATCAGCCTTGTCCTTTTAAAACCAAATGTTATCCATGTCCATTTAAAAACAAATGTTATCCATGTCCTTTTAAAACCAAATGTCATCCATTTCATACTCTTCAATTTTTGGAAACAAAAATTAGTTTAGCATGGCACTATAATGTTCCCTATTGACGGTAACGGCGGCTCCTTGCTCATTTTCGAAGAAAAATTGCCCAATAATGTCTCCGGGCCAAAAACCATACCAAACGGTTACTCGTTGTGAAATGCAACAATTTTGCTTATTGCCATAGCCTCCAAGATGAAAATGAGCTTCATCGAAAAACACAATTTTTTTATAAAAATGCTCATCTTCGGCGAAACGATCTTTAGCCGAACTGAAAACGCATCGAATGGTCTCTGAACTTTGTAAGCCTTAAACCGAGGTCTTTATGCAAAATTCTCCTCAGAAATGTGCGAGAAATGTTTAGTTCATGAGAACGATGACAAGTTGATGATGCTGCATGTTTACGCACACTATGAGCAACAACATTATTTGTTTTGGCTGAGCGCACTAGACATGAACGTAAACGTGTTGTTTTATTCATTAACGATCCAGTTTCGCAAACTTGCTTCACAAATTGGTCCACAAACTGCATTGAAGGCACTTCTTTTCTTTCAAATTTGTTTCAAAAAATTCTTACCGTTTGACTAGAAGACTCACCACTTAGGAAGTAAATTTTTATTATTTCCCAACTTTGTTTAAGTGTAAAGCGTCCCATTTCGTAAATGTCAAACATAAAATTAAATTTCTGTCAACTCATAAATATATATATATACTCATTATACCTATGAAAAACAAAATAAACGGTAGTTTAAATTCTAAACGTTACATTGCCCACCCTTTACTAGATATAACAAATGTCGCCCCAAAATATGTGCCGCCCTGTGCGGACCGCACCCATCGCCCCCCTTAAGTACGCCACTGGTCACAATACTACCTTCAAACTCATAGCAAAGACAATAAAGACTCAAAAATAGAGCCTTTCGTCCGATTCTAGGTCAACTCGTAACATTATATAAAAAGATTGTAGAAAAGTGCATTTTCACCCTTACTGTAGTACCTTGACATAGACGCCCTACTGAAGATAGTGCAAAAAGAAAACCCATGCGGCAAAAAACCATTAACCTAAAAAACTTGAGAATGTATAGAGCTACGCTCCCGATGACAAAAGAAGTAAAATATCTGAAACTCACCTTTGACATCAGAGTAAACTTCCACACTCATTTAGATTATATAACCATAAAAGCCATAAAAGTGCTCTTTGCAATCATAATGATAGTCAAATGCACACCTAATTGGAGGTGGTAAGACTCATTATTACATATGAAGCGCAAATGTGAAAAAAAAAACACCCTACGGCCAACAACTCGGGTCAGAAACTAGCATGCCTGCTGATAACGGTGCAATAAAAACAACGCTGCAATGGAAGAAGTACTATCGTTACTGCCATTTCACTTAATTGTAATGACGGAGGCAAAACAAGCAGCGTATAAATTATAGATAAAAACATATTGTAAACCTCGGAACCCACAGACCTAGTATAACAAATGTGTTACATGAGAAAAAACTCTAATAATGAAGTCAGACTTCATAAAATGCATTAAAAAAACATTTGATGTGATCATGACAAATGAACAAACAAAATATACCTGAGCACAGTCAAGAATGGTACACAGAAAGGAACAGAAACCAAAATGGCACCAAAACTGGAATTTACAAAGAGAAAGACCAGAAAAAGTTACACCCTGAGGTTTCCAGGCGGAGATAGATGCTATCAAGTCGTGCGCCAAAGACATGATCGGGACTATACCCCAACGGACCAATAACCTCTCATGTCAAATAGTAAATAAGCATTACTGTCGCCAGTAATAAAATCCAAACTGGTTATAACCTATATAAACAGTCTGGAAACATTGACCACAATCTGCAGAGTTAGCCTGGTCTAGATACCAAAAAAACAGGGGATAAAAACACCTTATTGCAAATCAACTCGCTAAAGAGGGGTAATAAGGACATGTACTGGACCCAAACCTGCTTTCGGGGTCTCACATAAGACAGGAAAATGCAAAACACAACAACTGTAAGCAAAAGCTCACTAGACTAATAACCGAACACTGTGGTCTTAACAAGCACATGCCTAGAATGGTAATAAAGATGAACTCCGTATGACGCGGGTGTATAGAAGAAGAAGAAACTTAGCAACACTTGCTGAGCAAACGCAAAGCTTATAATCTGCAACGCACAGCCTCCTTTAGCAAACATAACTTAACAAAAAAAAAAAAAAAACTAAAGCTAAATCCTTGGCAAAAAATTCTCAACTTCATCAAAAAGACAGATCTGCTAAAAAATTAAGACGTCAGTGGTATACAACAGGGCCAGCAAGAACGCAGTGCAAGGACCGCCAAGCAAACCCCCTCAAAGATAAGAATTAAATAGATAGGGTTAAAAACTTGACACTACTTTACGTCTTTCAAAGTTTACCAATTCCCACAAAAAAACTAATTAAATTTTTGATTACATTGAACCTATAGTGTCAGTGCTATTTTCATTTCATTCATAGACAAATCTCAGTCTCAGACTTAAGGCAGTGTACAACCTTATATTTGTTCAAAGCTCTTGCTAAAAAATAAGTTTTAGTTCCGCACCCATTTCTTTCTTTCCTTTAGTAGTAGTATATCATCTTGAAATTTTTCCAGCATATAAAACAATTCCATACCAAAAGATTTACACTTTCAAAATGTCGCTTTTGTTTTATAAATATAACCTTAGCAAACTGTGTTTTTGCAAAAATTGCAAAAAATTAAGCTTATACTACACACGATTACAAAACAGAATTTTTATGATCAAACCAAAAACAAAAAAACAATGCATCAATTTTAATACAGTAGCGTGAGAATAAAATTATACAACATTACAGCAAATCAAAAATAACTCATCCACTGTTATCCGAAGAAAATTTAGTAATTTTAATTTTCATTACTCTACCTAAAATGGGTGTGTTTTTTTGTTTGTGTTTTTCTTTAAAATTGGCCTGTAAATAAGTTTCTTAATTACTTTTTTTTTTCTTGACCAAACTCAAAAATATAATTTTCTAGTAGAATTGGTTTAATTTGCAAAACTATAGTTTTTTTTTTTTTAATTATGATTTTCCATTTTAATTCATTTGATAAACAAAAGCACAATACTCAACTCCAAACTCGGATTAAAAAATTTGTAAGACTTTCTGTAGACAACTTTTTAGTTTTGAAAGTACAGGGAGTTTGTAAATGAATGAGATTATGTAATCACTTTAAATATGCCGCCTTTTTAAAATCGTCCACTATACTACATATGTTTTCATATGTTTGCTTGACAGCTGTCAAAGTTGATCTATCAAAACAAATGGTTTAGTGAACAATTTAACAAAAGCGGCACATTTAAAGTGATTACATAATCCCATTCATTTATAAACTGCCTGTAGGAGCTTGTGAATTGTGTAGTGTACATGAAACACACCTTTTTTTTTCCATTTCCAAAAAAACATTAATAATTCCACACCAAATGTTTACCGCAAACAATAGTAAAAATGTTTTCTGTTAATTTTGTGAAAGTTTTCAATGAACCAGCAATGTGAATTTCGGTTATTATTGATCAACGTTATTTGGTTCACGTAGGAAGCATTTTCGGACAAATGGTTATTACAAATTTTTAACTCTAAATCACTTCAACGACGCGTCCTTAAGCTATAAACCTGTATTTCTAAGAGCCAGTCATTCAATTTTCGCTTAAACTTAGTTTAAACTATAATCAAAGTATCTAATGTATTAGATTTTTTGTAATTCAATTAAAAAAACTGTCCGACTTTGTTAATGTAATCTGTCATAATACATTATCTGTAAATAGGTCAGGTTAGGTTTGGTAAAATTTAGTAATAATATAATTTAAACGAGTTTATTTTGTCATTTGGCTGCGAACATTTAACAGAATAAAACGAGGTAAAAATTTAAAAAAAAAACAGAGATTTTTAATACCAACCTAATCTACATTTATTATTTTAATCTAAGATCACAATGTAAAATAAACTCAGGTAAACAGTTAAACTATGATTAAAATACCAGCCCTTAGTTACAAACAAAATTAACGCAGTTACATAATTTGTTTCACCTTACAAACGTGAGTATAAACATAAAATAAAAATGTAATGTTAATGTAAATATAATATAATTTAAATTCAATGTTACTGCTAGAACGTAGCATTGCTCCATAATACAATGGGTGTTTTTTTAGAGGCGGCAAACTTTAAATTGGCAACACTCTTAACTGTGACAGCTGATTTGACAGTTCTTGGTTGTCTTGAAGTTAGTTTGGTTTGGCAATTTATCATAATAAAAACATGGTTCGGTTCGAGAAACTCATCGGGCATTAAGTGCATTGTATGGTGCTCATAATCGTCCATCAAAGCGACCAATTCAAGAAACTGTGAATCGTTTTCGCAATACGTTTAATCTAAATGATAATAAGCATCCAGTACGACGTCGTATAGTGCGCACACAAGAAGCAATTGATAGTGAGCAGCCTAGTGTTAATGATCTAAATGTGTCAATTCGTCATCGTGCTTAACAATTAAACTTGTGTGCATCCGCTTTATACAAAATTTTGCAAAAAATACTTGGTATACGAGCTTACAAGATTCAACTTGTACAGAAATTAAAGCCACACAATCATCGTTGGCGCTGTATATTTAGTAAATGGACCGAGGAAAATATTGCTATTGATCCAAAATTTCATTTGAAAATTTTGTCCATTGATAAAGCACACTTTTGCTTAAATAGCTATGTCAACAAACAAAATTGTCGCATTTGGAGCAATAATAATCCACAAGCCATTGTCGAAACACCATTACATCCAGAAAAAATTGCCGTTTGGTGCGCTTTATGGCCAGTAAAATCATTGGTCCATATGTCTTCAAAAATGGTGATGGTCGGAACGTTACAGTCAACAGTGAGCGGTGCAGAGACATGATTGCCAACTTTTTAGTGCCTCAATTGGACAGCAATAATGTTGCAGGCATGTGGTTTCAGTAGAACGGCGCCACAGCGCGCAATACACAAAATAGACCTGTTAACTGGCTACCTCGTTTGTGCGATTTGACGCCATTAGATTATTTTCTCCGGGGATATGTAAAGTCCCATGTCTACACCGATAAACCAAAAACAATTGAGCACTTGGAAGCCAACATTCGACGCATTATTGCTGAAATACAGCCTGAATTACTGCAAACAGTGTGTGAAAATTGGATCTCCAGATTACGCCATCTACACTCCAGCCGCGGCGGTCACATGCCCGAAATCAAATTCAAACATTAATGCCATAAAATTATCTGTCAAATAAAGCCAATTTAATAGATATTAAAAACATTTTTCTGTGCTTTATTTTAAATTACATACAATATACCACAATCTTTTTTAGGTAATTTTTGAAATTAAAAGAATGTTCTAGTATGTGGTAAGAAACAAATGTTGTATAGGCAAACATAAAAATTAATTAAATTCTTTTCACACACATAAATATTAATATTATGAATAATTCTAATGATAATAACTAATATCTACAAAAAAAACATTCCATTCGATATTTTATATTATATTTAATTCATGCTTTGGATTTTTCTATGATGAATATGCAATTAGTAATAGTACGTAACAAAGTTATTTAACAGTTATCTCACCAGACATTTTTTTATAAGCATTCATTAATACAAGCAAAAATTTAACTAAGTAATATTGTGTACGATAGTAGATCAACTTCAAGGATAATGTAGAAATGTGCAGATTACTTTAAATATATTTGTCTCATACATACCAATATTTTATTAATTGATTGTAGAATAAGAAGTTTTCTGGTAAATATAAAAAAATCATCATAAATCTCTCTTTACTTTAGAAAGTGTAATTTGAATTTTATAATATAATGATTATCAATTGAAAAATATACGAATTTTACTATAATTTTAAAACATTTAGAAATAAATTAGCTTCCATTCAAATATATTTCACATAAAAAGTAACATTTCCAAATTTAGAACAATGCAAATATTCAAACTTTGCCCAAATAGAGAAACGACAAATCGCATAGCTCTCCAACTAATAGACAATTTTCGAGAAGTTATCAGGTATCTAGTATTTATAAAACTAATATATTCCCAATATGTTTGGCTTTAAGCCTAATAAAACATAAGAAAAAAACATATATTTGATAAGCAAAATTTCTAAAAAATAAAGTTTCTTAACAGATGCAAACTGTTTTATTCAAAAAAATATTATAACTGCTAATTTGACAAACAACTATGCTAGATAGTTTAGACATTCTAGCAATTATTTGTAAAAGTTGTTAGCCTTCCAAATTTAAAATACTCATGCTACAATTCATAAAAACTTAATCACTGTTAAATTTGACAACATAAACGGCAAAACTATTTTTATTGATCCAATTAAAATACTTTTTTACTTTTCAATATAAAAAAATGTCTCTTCAATTGAATTAGAGACTTCTGCATGCCTTCATCAAAGATAAGCTTACAATATTTAAATAACAAACTCTTGGGCAAGCACTCCAGTTCAAACTACTCAATAGGTAGTCATAAACTGTGTGTGCCCCACACACCCAAGTTGGTCATCAGAAGACTGAATATAACCGCCGTCTCCTATAATTTAGAGACTAACGTTTGCAGCAACGAGAAACACTCAATTTCTTACTCACTCGGGCTGGTGGTGGGGCACTCCAAACTACTCAATAATAATCATAAATTTAAATGCCGCAACCACCGGGTAAAGTGTTGGTTGTCAAAGGGTTTATATACAATCATCGCCTCCAAACGTAAAGACTTCTAACGCTTGCAGCAACAAAAAACATCCAATTTCTTGAAATAAAATTCTTGAGCGGACACTCCAGTATAAACCACTCGCTGGTATTCATAAACTAAAGTGCCGCAAGTGTTGGCCATCAAAAAAATTAGTATAACTAGCACCTCCTATGACTTAAAAACTTCTAACACTTGCATGAAGTAGAAACTTCTAATCTCTTCATAACAAACTCTTGAACGGGTTCGCTTGCACTCCAGTTCAAAATAATTGCTAGAGTGACCCACCCATCCGTCCAAGTGTTGTTCATCAAGCGACTGAATATAACCATCTTTTCCTATAATTTAATGACTTCTAACGCTTGCAGAAAAGAAAAATATTCAAACTACTCAATAGTAATCAATCATAAATTGAAGAGCCCCAACCTCCCTCCAGGTGTTGGTTATCAAGAGATTAGATATAATAACCAATGTCTCCTCTGACTCAAAGACTTCTAACGCTTGCAGCAAAAAAAAAAACATGTAAACCCTTGATAAACAAAATCCAGGGCAGGCGGGCGTGTACTCAAGTACAAACCACTCGTTGGTAAGCATGAATTAGAGCGCCCCGCCCAAGTCCAGAAATTTTACGCTTGCAGGGAAGATAATCTTCCAATCTCTTAATAACAAACACTCAAGCAAGTAGGCGTCCACTCTAGTTTACATAAGTCGCTAGTAATCATAAATTGAAATGGCTCACCTACCCGCTTAAGTATTGGTCATTAAGAAATTGAATTTGACCATCGCCTCACAAACTCCAAAGTTAAGATAGTTGCTACAGCATAATCTAATTAAAACTTCTTCTTACAACTTCCAATTTAAAAACTAGTATTTCTTTAATCTTCAGATTTCCATAACCATGCCCTTCTGGTGGCTATAGAACAAAAGCAAAAGTTGCACCACCAGGATACTGGCTTGAGAACTTCAACACCAATCAGTCTACGACAAAGTGTAAAAATTGACAACGTTCGACTTCATTTCAAACGCCGTGTGATCAAACCCATCGCTAGCAAAAGTTGGGATTTGCTCCCCCATCCCCCCTACTTTCCCACCAAGCCCACACAGACTACATCAACTCCTCACTTAAAAAGCCAGTCTTCTAAGTGAATGAAAAGCAGTAATTGAAGTTAATAATGACTACGCCCCCTAATAATAATTATGTTGTTATGTTGAATTGTTTTTGGTTATATTGCAATATAATAAAAAAAGAAACAGCGGATAATTATGCATCAACCTAATAGTTTCTGCTTAGCAATCTTTTAAATGTTATCTCAACTAGTTCTTCAAATTGTAAAAAAACAAATCGAAAATTTGTCGGCGTTTATAGCTATCAGCAAAGAAAAAAAAAATAGCACAGAATATGAGTACATGAAATCAATAAGAAAAGAGAACAATTGAGCAAAACCTTATCATTTAGTCCGCTGAACTACTATAAGATGCAAAATAATACGCTTGATTGTAGTGACGTAATGTGATACGCGTGACGTAATATTAGTGTAAGTCTGTTATATAAACCAACCGTGCTAAACAACACTGAAGTAGCGTAACAACCTTAGACCATATACACTTATAGACGCGTGTGCTATTTTCCGCAAAGTGAAGCCAACATAACAACGTTTTATGCCCACAATATTTTTTTGTAAACATTAATAAACACAAAAAATATAAATGTTCAATATTAACTTTCAATATCATTCACAAAATAAAATTGTTTTTGTTATATCCTTAATAAATAATAGATTATAAAAAAATTATTATAAAATCATTTGTAGTAATACGAAGGAAACTGCCAAAGTTCGCAAAAAATGTAAAACCTTTAAAATGTGTTCACTTTTGCATCCGATGAAACCAATCTTCAAAACAATTTTGCCACTCTGAGCGAGGTACCTCCAAAACAAGTGATTTGAATGCTTTAACGGTCTCTTCAGGCGATGAAAAACGCTCGCATTTTATTTTTGATATGTCGAAATAGATAGAATTCATTGGGCAATAAATCAGGCAAATATGAGCAAAGAGTCATTAATTAGATGTTGTTACTGGTCAAAAACTCTACAATTCGTCGTGCTGTGTGAGCGCTTGCATTGTCATGATGAGCAATGATTCGCCGGTTTATGTTGTTCCTTCTGATTTCAGCGATAACTTCCGGCAAACAAATTGAAGTGTACCAGTCAGCATTAACTGTCCTTTGATCGTCTAATGCAACAGTTGCAACATGACCCGTTTTTTCGAAGAAACAAGCAATCATTCTTTTCGAAACGCTTCGTGAACTCACCACTTTTGTAGGTTTAGGTTCATTTTGAAACACCCATACAATCGATTGCTGTTTAGTTTCAGGCTCATATGAATATATCCAAGATTCGTCACCTGTTACGATGTTATATACCGAATTTGAATGACCCCCTTCGAATTTCTTTAGCATTTCCTTGCACTACTTGATTCAACAATTTTGGTAGATTAAATGAGTAAAAATGTGTTTTCATACACGTTTAAAACTAGACTTTTGCAGTATGAACGTTTTGCCCACAACTGACATCAGACGCACCGACTATGTTGACTTCACCGCGTCGTCGTCAAGAAGCGTAAGTGTGCATGATCTAAAGTCAAATGGAACGTTTTTCCAGTTTCTTTTTGTGTTTGTTAGTTACACCATCCGTTATTTTGTTTTCAATAATATTTTAATATGTTAAAGAAATATTTAATATACATCTTCGAGCCCCATTGAAACGTTGCACTTTTTTTGGATAAGTTCAATAATTCTACAGAGTGTTAATACTAAATCATTACACCAGAAAATAATAGTTAGAATTCTTTAAAACATACAACTTTTATTAGTTCCAAGTTTTGATTTGGTGCCCCGGTTCGTAGTTATTGCACATTTGTTTTTTAGAAAATCTAGAAAACAAGTTCAAAACTAGCTCTGAGCTCTCTAAAACATATGCATTTACATTTATTTTTTTTATTTTATTTAATCAAAGATTATATAACAAGATTTTATTGAAAGCAAAACTTTTATAATTCCACTTAATTATCTACTACAATATTTGTCCTAAACATTTTTTATCCATAAAAAAAATCTTTATTCATTTACTTGAACTACATTTAAATTAAAGTAGCTTCCTGCCATTGAACAATTAGACTAAAGATTAGATTTTACAAGTACTCACTCACATCCGAACAAAATACTTCAGACTTCATACACGTGAATGCTTTCTATTTTGTATGTTACAAATTTAAAAACTTTAAAGTTAATCATTTGTACGTAAAAATAAATTATTATCAAAACTTTAAATTTCTTGACATGCTTTTGATTTATCGGAAAGACAAAAGGTAATGTACAGGAAAATCGTAGATGACGTAACTACTTTTCAATAACATTTTAAGACTTTTGTCAGAGACTAGTTGTTTTTACAAAACAATTGCTGAGAAAAAGAAAAAATGAAAGAGATTCAGACCCTTCCTTTACTTGATATTTTTAAAGATGACCCATCGACGACCCCCTAGGGAAGAAAAATCTTCCCTATTAATAATCGTATCCCTGTCGTGGTTAATGAAGCTTGAGGACCACTGAACTCTCAGTGCATAGCCGGTGGTTCTGGTAGGGAAAGAGGCCTCCCCGTATCGGATCCTTGAGCCGAGAGGTTCCAAACTAATTACAATCCCTCTGCAGCGTAGTAGTCGCGTTGTGGGTCTGTGGAATGACTACCCGCGTGTTTGTGACATTTGTAGAGACCCACAAAAGAGATAAGAGAACCTACTACCTGAGCCAGCCTATAGATTTATAACAATCAACTTTGGCCAAGATTTCTACTTAAACGGGAGACCAAGACTAACCTCTATCAGATAATGATGGACAGGCTAAGACCTTGGTTGCGGCGAGGTGCGCAGCAATCCATACACAGTAATAGTGTGTGGTACCCGCTTGTGTACAACCTATTCCCAAAGACTATACTTCTTTGGTACAAAATTTAGGCAAACGCATCAGAAAACACACAAAAGAGTAGTAATCGTCGGCGATTTTATCAGCAAATCTAGAGATTAAAACTACAAAAAAGGCCAAATCATGTTAAGCCTAACCGTTACCAGAAAAAAAAAACATGTATTATTGAAAAATGTAGCAAACGCAATCAAGAACTGGAAGGTCAACAACAAAGTAAATTTAAGCTTGCACTAGATAGAATATATACTATGAAGTGACAAGAGAGGTTTTCTCAGTCAAGCCAACAACAAAACCTGTAAATTGGAAAATCTAGACCAAAAAAATAAAATAAACTAGGTGAGCTAAACAAAAAAAAAAATGATAAAAATCTTCATGTCTGCAAAGTATTAAAGATGGGTGCTGGATTTAAATAGACTCCAGCATATATCGTGAAAAAAGTAAAAAAAAATTAAGTTAAGAAGAGATGCAGAAAAAAGAGCAATGAGGCACAAGGAAAGAATGAGACAGAGACAAAAACGTAAAAGACAAAATCTTTATAGAAAGAGATATACAAAAGCAAGAAAAAAGAATACGAGTTAAAGAGTCTAGTACAACGCAAATTATATAAACATATTATAGAAAGTAAACTGCCAATGTACCTAGAGAGCAATAGATCTAGTAAAGATAATAAATAATAATTGCAAGATTCAAATGAAGAACAAGTTACAAAATTTTGAATAGAAGAGGATTTAAAAGTGTGGAGAATGTGCAGACGGACTAATGAGATGAGAGAAGAACAAATAGAAAAAAATGAGATATTAAAAAAAGGCGGAAGAAGGATAGAATAGATGAAGGCAGTTAAAAAACAAAGAAAAGATATAGACGTACAAAAAAGCAAACATTTTTAATTGTTTTGATTTTCTAAGAATTATTATTTATTACTTTAAGGAATTATAGACATATTTGTAAATGTGATGTAACTTTCAAAGCTGCAAGGCGCTTATGAGTGTTGCTAGGCAGACAGAACCCTTATCCGACAAGACGAACATTGCACGTGGTAAGCTGGCAACCCCTGCTAACCCTCCACAGAAGGCGTTAAAATAGCCACCCCAGAAGGAGGAAGGTTCCTAGTTTCGCTCTTCTAGACCTAGAAAAAAATCAAAAGGTGCTGGGATAAAACCTAAAAAACCTCTACCTATAAATAAAGCAAGAACAAACTACAAAGAAGTTGCATCAAAGCACCTTCACATAGCTGAAATCAGCTTAACCCACCCCTAGGTAAAACTACCAAAAAACAAGCCAAGCTTATAGAGAAAGCTCTCACTCAAGAACTGGATAAAACCCTATCTACTCCAGAGAAAGCACCTCACACCTTTGGAAGATGGTCACACGCAGAAGAGATCGTATCCCTAAAGTGCTAAAAGCAACACAAAGTAAATACTGCATATCAAAAAATCCTGTTCCTTTAAAAAGCTAGCAATACAAATATTTGCAGTATCAAAACATTCTGTTGTTTTTAGAAAACTAAAAACTCTCAATTGCCTATACAAAACTAAAAAATATGTTTTTTGGAGTATTTATTTTATTGAGCTATGCAGTATCAAAACTCCTTTACTCCCATTACTTTTAGAAAGTTAAAAACTGATAAACTTCCTCACTGTTGCTTTTAAGAAGATAACAATAAAAATTTAGACTATCAAAACTTCCTGTTAACTTTATAATACTAACAATAAAAATTTAGGAAAAAACAAAACTCCGTGTTGCCTGAGTGACCCGCCCACTTTGTTTCTAAAAATTAAATCTGTCACCCACCTTCTCCCATTCTCTGTGCTATGGTAATTTTACCATCGCAAAGAGAAGAAAAACCAATTTCTGAATCACTAACTCTTAGAGGAAAATGAGCGGAGCACTCTATTAGAAACTACTCGTCCGCAACCAATGATGTGAGTGCTAATCTCATAAAATTACATTTGCCAAAAACTGGCATCTGACAATCATCCACGAGTAATATTACCTAATCTAACAAAAAGTAACATCTCTTAGAGTAACTAAATTCAAGACACTGCGTAAAAAATTTGTTAAAATTGACATCTGTCTAAAAACGACATCTAACCTCAAAAAGTAGAACGTCAAAAGTGGCATCTGTCAAATAGTAAAATCCACAAGTGTTGTCAAAAAGTGACTAACCTAACAAAAAGTAAACAGTAAAAAATAACAACAGTTCAAAAAATTGAGGTTCTCAAGTGATGTCAACAAAATAATAACATATGACTTCTATTAAAAAGTGACATTAGTGACTAAAGTCAAGTCACTAATGTCACAAATCACTTAAAAGTAGCATCTGTCAAAAAACTAAGTCATTAAGTAATGTCAAAAATTCATCGGTCACAAAACAATAAACTTGAGTAATGTCAAAAATGATGAAAAAGTGATTTCTACAAAAAAAATTACATTTGGCAAAAAAAGTGATGTCCACAGTGTCAAATATTAAACAGTCAAAACTGACAAATGCCAAAAAGTGACACCTTTTAACCTCAAAAAGTAAAATTCAAATATTAAAATAGTTAAAAGTTACAATTGCAAAATAGTAACATCTGCCAAAAAGTGATACCACTTAACATCAATAAGTGAAATGTAGAATGTTGTTAAAAAGTGATGTCTGCAAATAAACTTCCAAAAATTACATAACCTAACCTAACCTAACAAAAAGTGACAACAGTAAAAAGTCACTACTTAAAAGTGACTAAAGCTAAATTATGACTCTTAACAAAAAGTGACAACTTAGAATACAAAAGTGAGAAATTATCAAAAAGTGACATACTTTGTATGTTAAAACAGTCCTAACTGACAACTGTAAAAAGTGACGCCATTAAGTGATAGCTTCTATAAAAAAGTAAAAACAGCCAAAAGTGGTAAGTGTGACATCTGTCACAAACACAATGTCCTTGTGTAATGTAATAATAATAAAAATGTAACTTTTGTCAAAAAGTAACGTCCTCAATGACATCTATTCAAAAATTACTTAAAATTCACATGACAATGTCAAAAAGTAATCTTTCAAATTAAGACTTATATAAAAAAGCAAAATTTCAGAGTGACAACTCTCAAAAACTACCGAAAAATGACACTAACCAAAGAAACCCAACTGTTTGATATCCAAAAACTGGATCTGTCACTCTCCTTTCCCAATTTAGTAACAACTAACATTCGATGAGAGAAAAAACTCGAATTTCTAGATCACTAACACTTGAGTGGGTGGGCAGGAACTCCGGTTAAAACTACTGTCCCGCATCAATAATCTAAATTCTAAGTCACCAGTAAAGTTAGTCATAACTTAATATTTGTAATGTCAATCGTTTTTTTTTATGTAATGTCAAAAATCTGTTGACGCATCTTGATAATTGATAATTTTTTGCGATGAATTGTTATGTCATAGTACGCATCCAAATTGTTACCGTTCCATCTGTCGCTTTGCAATCGGCGGGTAATTTACGACACATATGTAAATTAAAAAAAGTTTCATGTTATGGTTTCACAATTGATAGACGAGTCGAGTCACCCAGTTGGGTCACGGTATGCATATAACCTAAAAACTTTGCATGTAATCTAAACATTTTGCAACTAACCTAAAAATATTGAGATCTAACATAAAAATATTGCATCTAATCTGTCACTTTGCAAATTACAATATAAACCCTATATTTTCATTTATCAAAAATGATAATTTCTGCTTAAATTTTTTTTTTATAATTGCAAAACACTCATTAAATTTTTCCAGTATTTTTCTTTCTGTTTACAGACCGCTTTTTCTTATTTTATTAACATATTAACATAAACGCTTGATGGTGTTGCAATGAGCCCTTAAAAATCGCTCCTCAAATATAAATCATATATGCATTTATTTCTATTTGACTAGATAAAATATTTACGAATAAACGTGACTTTTCAAATAAATTTTATATTTAATTATTGTACATTGATCTGTTTCATTTTAACAAACATTTCCGTGTTATGGCAACTATAAATAAAAATCTCCGTATATAGACTATTCAAATGGTATGTTAATAAAATCGTTTGCATATGTATTAATTGATTAATATTATTACCTTAAACGATTAAAGGTATGTTTTCTTTTTTCGCCCTTCACTTTGCACACTTAATTAAATTCAAATGACAGTAATTCACTCATCTATCATATTCATTTAGATTTGTGCACTGTAATAGTTTGTTTCCTATGCATGTAACGGTGATGTAGCACAAAATCCTTATCAAAACGATGTATAAATATAATAATCACGAGGCAAACGAAACACAACAACGAACGGACGTCCAAAGCATACTACGAATATAATTGTGCGGCGATTTCGTTTTTGTTTTTGGTAAACATTAATAGTGTGCTCGTGGAGGTGGTAATCATATTTAGCTAAACTTTTTCGTTCATTATGCAATATCATGAGAATGCTTATTTGACCACATGATATAGTAGCAAAGGCGCATTACTTAATTGAGTGTTGCTAGTGATTTAAGACATTTTCGTTTGTATTAACATTTAATTTGAAGTTCAGATAGGTCAATATATCAACTTTCTTAGATATAATGTTATCTTAATCTGATCATTAATTGGGCCATCCCAACATAATTTTATAATTTGCTCATTTTATTGAGGTGGGTCGACACTTAAGTATGTGGCTTACGTTATGGAATTATCAATATGTATTTTTAATACTTTTATTATTTTTCAAATACGTATTTGCCTTTCCCATTATTTTTTTTTACTGGGAAACTACATATACGTCAAAAGTACTAGTACTTCAGCATGAGTGCTGTAGTAGTAGCAACAAACATGAAAGATTAAAAATTATAAGATTATTTTAATCGTAAAAATATCAATAAAATTTTGATACACACTTCAAGCCATCCGTCCCAAAACCAAAAATTATATACAGAGTGAGTCGAGAAGAATGGACCAAACTCCAGAAGTAAAAATTATAAAAAAACGCAAACGCTGTGATCCGATTTTTATTTGTTTTTAAGTTACAGGGTAATTAACAAAATGTAATAATTAATATTTTGTTTATCATAGCCTTTATATAACAAGTGACAAATCCAACTTCCTAATAACGGTGGCTGAGACACTTATTTTATTAATTACGAGGCAGTAGTTTCAATTAAACAACCCCGCCCACCCATCTAAGTATAGCAAATGTCATTTATCTCTAAATTGGAAAAATATGATGACAAACCCAGCTTATTGATAACAAACAGTTGAGTGAGTAGGTGGAGTCTGTTATTGATTACGAGTTAATAATTTTAATTAGAGTACCCCGCCCACCTACCCAAGTGTTCCAGAAATTGAATTTTTTGCTCTATGCAAACGTCATTTGTTTCTAAATTAGGAAAAGATCCAACTTCTTGATAACAAACAGTTGGGTGGGTAAGCGGAGCACTCGAATTATTGATTATAAGTCAGTAATTTTAATTGAATACCAAGTGTTAGTGATCTAATCCAGAAACTAAACTTTCTACTCTCTGCAAATATCATTTGTTTCTAAATTAAAATTAATAACAAACAGTTGTGTGAGAGAGAGAAGCACTCAGATTATTGATTACAAGTCAGTAGTTTTAATTGAAGCATCCCGCCCACCCAAGTGTTAGTACTCCAGAAATTAATATTTTTTTCTTTGCAAATATCATTTGTTTCTAAATTAAAAAAAAGAAGGTGGCAGACCAAACCCTTTGATAACAAACAGTTGGGTGAGAGGGCAGAGCACTCAAATTATTGATTACAAGTCAGTAGTTTTAATTGGAGTTAGTAATCCAGAAATTAGAAATTTTGCTTTCTACAAATACCATTTATTTCTGAATTGAAAAAAAAAAAACAGATCCAACCTCTTGACAACAAACAGTAGGGTAAGTGAGCATAGCACTCAAATTATTGATTACAAGTCACTAGTTTAAATTGAAGTGTTGTAAATAGTTTGCGGCTATTATCTAGAACCAAAAGCAAATACTAATGGTTCACAAAAAAAAAAATCACCACAAAAGTCTCTTAGAAAATGCATCCAAAAACACTCGCGTATGTTACTGTTAAGTTGTCATATCCAGCAGTGTTATTCAATCCACCTATGTTAATGCAGGTCGTGGGTCATGCACTAGAGTCTTATTGCGTACTCTCTATTGTTCTTTGGTGGTGTTCCTAGAAAATGTGTCTAAACTGCGCACTAAATCGTGGTTAGGGTGCGGGCCAAACTGTAGAGGTAATTTTTTACTAAACGGCCACTTAGTGGCAATGGCGTTGATACATCTCTTGAGCCTCATCTGCTCTTCTCTTAATCTTGTAGTAGTTGACTGTAGCGTTGCGTCGTTTTGAACACCGTTGTTGACGGCTGCTTGAAACATTTGATCTCTGGCTTTTGCGTCGTTGTGGACGCATCTGAGAATCCGTGTTTGACAATATCTGTTTCTAGCAAGATTTCACCTAAGGTATGATCGTTGACCGCATTAGTAAAGCGTCAAAATTAAAAGACGGCCGTGGGTAGTAGTTTGATCTATAGTTTTTATTAGATACACTTTCTTATTTTTTTCAACTCCGCTACAACAAACAACAATAAACGTTAGAATCTATCTATCCAACCAGAATTTACAGCAAAAATGTCTTGTCAACCTCGCAAAAAAATCCTTTTGAAGTCTCACGGTGTATCATTTGTCCAGCAGTCAACGCAATCTCAAAACACTAGAAGTAACACTGCCTTAGAATCACCAACCCCATCTTAGTCACACGTTATATGGGATAAAATTCTAGACAACAAAGGCAAAATCAAGTACCTAAAAACAATGTGGTGCTAAGAACGTACATATTCTGAGTAGAGACAGAATAACTTCCACAAATTAAAACTAAAGTAAAATTTAAAAAAACAGAACAGAACTAAAAAAATGGTTTGCAGATACATCTACCAAACTATTCAGAGTAGCAATCAGCAAAAGTCCGCCATTCATCTCATTTTCTGCTTCGTCTATCAAAAGCGCCTCTCTTGATTGAGTCATGTCTTTGTCCATCTTTTAATTTGTACACTTTATCATTGGACAAGCCCCATAAACAATAATCTAGTGCTTCGAGGTCTGAAGATCTTGAAGTCCAACTAATCAAACCACCCGCAACCAATCCAGCTCCCTAGAAACCTTTCGTCCAAATGTTGCTTGACCTGTCGAGCCAACTAAATAGTTATTTAGTTGGCTCGAGAGGTCAACCATAACACTATACACCAATTACTCTCAACAGTTGCCTGGTAATAAGTTTATTAAAAAAAATTATTATTTCTAATTTCTTTGAAGCAAATCAAAAATAATTCGAACAAAATATAAAACAGCCTTTTCCTTACTACTATCATCAACATTAACCGTTTCCCTTCGCCGCCAAAAAGCTCATTAAATTCGTAAAATGGCTGTACTGCTTTACACACTTTCTCAAAGCTATACAGCATAAAACCTAGCAATCTTTTCAGATCGACTAAAGATGAATAAAGTATTGCACGTCAAACGTTAAATAATGTTATTAATCATTTTCTTTCTGATCGTAGATAACCCGACCATGCATAAAAAACATGCAGCAATAGTATTCAGAAAGCAAAAAACTACCTGCCCATGGAAGCCACCCCCCCCACCAGAAACAACAACAAAAAAATATTATTTTTAATAATTTTAATAAAACTTTCAAAAATATTTTCGAAACACAAACTTTTTAAACTAAACCAAAACCACTTGTCAATAACTATCTTACGCAGCAACTAGAAAGACGCTTTTCCCATCCTATTTAACCTCAAACGCGCTCAATCAAAAAAAGTAAAAAAGTATCTAGCCATCCAAGTGACCGCAATGTTAGTTCTCACACCCAAACTAGACAACGTTCGATAGCACAATCACTCCAACAACGGCTGCTACCAAAAACACAGAAAACCCTAAAGTACAAACGCTTTTCCACGATAGCAAAAACTGCAAAAAAGAAAATCCAGCAAGGCTGTCACCATTATAAAATGCAGCATAGTATACGCCCGCCAGACATAGTAAAACAAACTAAAATCAGTACGTATCTACAGTTTCTGCTAAACTATGCAGCACAGTGCAGCACCCAAAGATATCCAAAAGATGTATCACTACAATTCGTGCTCCAATTACTATACAAAAAGCAGTAAAGAGTATAAAGCTGCCAATGCAGAGTAACATAATTGCAGCAACAAAAAATGCCAAAAAATAAACACCCCACCAATGCGGAACTTGAACCATTAAGTTAAAAATACAAAAACAAAAAAAACACAAAAAAGCAAAAAAAACTTAAGGTACAAAAGGCAAATCTTCGACCAATGCTCAAAACTAAATCCCAAACTAATACTTATAACTAATAAAAGAAAAGCATCAACCAAACACCTGCAAAAAAGTAAAAAAAAAAATAGAACCCAAAAATGAGCTAACAACCTAGAATCAACCTTAATCAAGATGATTTATACGCAGAGGCTAAACTCCAGTTAATGTTTGGAGAGCCCAAAAGCGTTAAACCCGGATGGCACCAACGGATGGAAACTTAAGAAAAACAACCAAACTGGACCAGCAATCAATCAGGAATCCCTAAGAAGCTTGCTCGCATACAAAAGCCGCAAGCCAACACCAAGAAAAAGACAAAAACTAAAAAATGACAACCCCCCAAAAAAAAAAGTTACAAAACCGACAAAACCAAACCAGTAACCAACTATGGATTCCTAGCCGGCAAGGTCTACTGCAAAAACCCAGATAAACAAGTTACTTACTTAAAAACAATCTTTTGGGCAGAGCTGGCAAATCCCCAAACACCAGCAGAGTTACAAAATCCACTCAAAGCAACCAAACCCTGAGATAGATGTAATCAGAAGTCCTTTCCAAAAAGAATTCCACAATAAATTAGTCCCCACCGTAATAATTCCAAAGAAAAGACAATAACCACCTTCCAAACGCCATCCCCACTTTGTCCCAAATTTGTTGATTGTATCGATCCCAAAAACTGCACCATCAAAAAACCCTCTCGGCTGGCGTTCCGTATGCAGTCCGCGCAATCCGCACTACTCTGAGCCAAAATGTCGCCACAGTATACCAAAAAATGCTTTCCATTGACAAACCAGACTTAAACAAACCCCGAAAGACAGCCTCCGGGCATCGTTTAACGCCCTTCAAATAAGACCTTTTCAGATCGCCACCGTAGTAAACGTTTTCAAAACAACTAGCGCGCGTTTGTTCATGTTGTACGTGGTACATGCTGCTCCATAAGGTACAATGTGTTTCAATTTATTTTGATCACTTCCTTTTGGCGCGTGTCTATTGGTCTATTGGCTTTAGGATTAATATGATGAATGTATAAAAAGTCAGAACTGGTTTATTATTAATAAACCAGTTCTGACTTTTTTTATCATGTTTCAGCTTTTTCCAGCCTATACATCAAATACCAAAGTGCTTCAACAAAATATTTTCACAAAAGCATTCAATGGAAGCACAGAAATACTCTGCATTTTGAATCGGGCAGATATGTCCATGTACTAATGCTATTCAACAGGTAAGATACAGGTAAGAGATCAAGTGATAACCATAAGGAAGAAAATCAAGTACCTCAAAGTGGCACTCGAAGCAAAGGAATGAAATAAACAGCCTAATGAAGAGGTCAAGTGAACAAAGAAAAAAAGAGAAAGCTCGATAGACTTATGCCAAACAACGGAGGTCCAAAAAAAAAACTAAAAGGCTAATAGTAACGGCAGCGAGAAACAAATTGTTATTGTCGCAAAACATGGAAAGAAGCCTAGAAGACAAAAAAAAAATAAGAAGAGCTACGAGAGTAAGCTCGTTAAAGCTCAGCAGAGCCTACAGAACAGTGTCACAAGAATCAGTAGAAGTGATCGCAGTAACACCTCTTATAGATATGATGGTGGAAGAAAAGCTACAAATAAAAAAAAATAGTAAAAGAAGGAACCAAAAGCAAAGATAAGAGCAAGAGATAAGACAATGGGAAAATGACACGAGACAGTGAAGTAGAAGAGAAAAGGGGTAATGAACGAGAGAACTAATCCCAGAAATAAAAAATGGGTAAAGAATAAACCCAAAACAAGTTATTTTTTACAACACAAACACTGATAGGGTAAGAAGCATTTGAAAAAAAGCAAAAAATAAAAAAGATCAAGGAAGAGGAAAGATCAAGGAAGAGGAAAGATGTCTTATTCTGTCAGGAAAAAACACACAATAATGCAGTAGAAAGCGAGGCATGAGAAGAAGAAATAAAACTAGAAAATATACTGGAAAGCAAAGTGAACAAAATTAAGAAATGCCTGATAAATAAAAATAAATGAAGGGCGATAAGAAACTACTAAAAGTACTAAGAAAAAAAATTGGAAAGTTTGAAACAAAAGAATATAAAAAAAACAAACAACGGCAGCACAAAATATAGCCTCAGAATAGAAACCTAAAAAAATTTAAATAAATGACATTAGTTTGTTGTGAAGAAATTATGAACAATATAAATTTTATACTATTATTTTAGTAACACCCTGTATATAATATTGCACTTTCTCTCTCTCTCTCTCTCTCTCTCTCTCAAGACTTCTACATACATTTTAATGTTTTAATTATAGTTTATCGGGGATCATAACAATTAATTAAGCAATAATTAAAAAACAATCGCGTGCAGACGCAAAATATGCAAGCCATTGTTTGCGCGTGTAAAAAAAACAATCAATAAAATTATCAAGATAACATATTGAAACAATGTTTTTATGTCTATAGTTTTACTCAATGTTTAAAAAACGATTATTGCATTAGATTAAAATCAAATCAAATAAACATCAAGTTAAATGGATAAGTTTGCATACAGGGTGATTCATAATACAAGGCAAAAGTTAAAAGAAACACAAAATAACTCTTTTTGGGAACCAGTCCGTATAAAGATTATGTAAGGTTTCCGCTAGGATAACCTAAGTACGCTACGTAGCCATTATACACAAGTACTACAAACAACCTACCTATAAAAAAGTAATCCAATCAATATTTCCCTTTAAAAACATTTATAAAACGTATCCGTATTATACAAGGTGTTAGACAAAAAACGTACCTCGCTATTCCCAACACCTAACAACAAACGAGCTGAGAGGTTAAAGTAAATTCAAACTAAAAATTCAGCTGTGGACTCAATTGACAGACATAGCTGACAAAGTTGAAAAACTTCAAAAACCAACAATCGCTTTCATAGAAAACCTTACAACAATAATGTACCAACCTTGAAACTCTCACCTGAAACCCGCATCCAACATATCAACTACATCGACACATCTCCGGAAGGACATTCTGCATTCTAGAAACAACAGCCCAGTAGACTCAAGCTCCTATTTACATACTTTACTATAGGAATTGTAGCCAAATTCCAAACTCTATTGTTTATAAAGGTTGATCGTAGAGTTTCTTAGCTGCTACGAAAACAATATCGGTTTTGTTCTTTGTAGGTAAGTCAGAGACCTCCAAAGAACAAAGTCTACATGTCCAACCCTTATAAACCCTCCAAGACCAAACCTGTACTCTGTCTCAGACCTGCAACATCAGGGTAAAACCCGTTCTATAATATAAAATAAAAATTTCTGTCTCAACCGGAACCAATATCACTACCATAACAATTCATTTGAAAAGCAATAGTCCAGTCAAAAATGAGCTACAAAAAAGCCTTTGTAGTTGCTGATAATAATATAGGCTGCAAACATATGTTCGTGTTGTTATTGTCAAATGCAAATTGGCTGCAAAGAAAACGTTGTCATTGTTTGTCCTAAATAGGAGCAACAAATTCATACCCAAACTATTCCCAGCTTAAATAGGATAAATTTGCGCATGATTGTTATCATTTTACATTCAATCAGTGTTCTTCTGCACATCAACCAATGTTACCAGAAAAATGATAATAAAGAGATAATATAAACTCAACGCCCAAATTAATAATTTAGTCCATGACACCTACTTAAAATCTAGAAACAGCATACCAAAGACGTCTAACTACTAGCATAATGTAATAATACAATCAATTATCATATTCGCAAAAATAATCAAAAACTGTAATAACCAACCCTAAAACGGTTATTCATTAACTGTAATACCTTACAGATGACCATACCAAAAACGAGCTCACAATGCACAAACAAACCTTCGCATCTAGGAGTAGAACCAGCAAATAACCGCATTAGACCATCAAGTGTTCTGTCGCTTTGAGTAACAAAAAATATTTCTAAGCGATATCAAACTGTAAATTTACAATCTGACGTTTTCAAGAAGCTGCCAAGTAAGCTAAACCAGAAAAACTTCCCTCACAAAAAAAGTTGCAATGACTCGTAGAACAACACTCAACCATGAGACCAATTTCCATTGCCTCATTCCAACTCCGTATGCAACAGAAAGTCGCCTACAGTTAGCACAAACCCAGTGGCGTAGCTATCTCTGCAATGCAAAAGGAACCACCAAAAAAATACACAGCTCCCCCAAATAGGATTTTCCTCGCTATTTTTGAGATTACATCAAAAAAAATTACACAGTTTATAGCCTGATTTTAGTACTTTCTGACAATTGTTTGGCCGAATTTTGCTATATTTAAATTTTGTCCTTTTCAACGGTTTTTGGCTAAATTTTGATATCGGTTCTTGCAGTTTTTGACTTTTCATAAACAAAATTTTGCATATTTTGCATAGTTTATGACCTAATTTTAGTGCTTGCTGGCAATATTTTCATACTGCATGGCCAAATTTTTTGCTATTTTTGACATTCCATTAAACAAATTCTGCACTTTCCGACAGTTTATGACCGGATGTTAATTCTTTTTGACAATATTTTATAGCCAAATATTGAATTATGCATTTCTCAACATGTATTTGGCCGGGTTTTGCTTTTTTTGACTTTCCATTAATTAAATTGAAAAAAATACAATGCCCTTTTCAATATTTAGGAGTAGAGCCCAAAAACCCTGCAAAAACCTGTCCAACCTGATCCCAACAACGTACAAGAAAAAAGTTCCCACGCAAGATGTTTCCAAAAAACTTCACTTTACAACTAAACTCAACTATTTCAGAATGTGGCTCAACTTGTTAATGACCAGTGGTTTCGTTATTTTTGACAAAAACCTAGATTAACCTCAAGGCCTACCTCTGCAAAAATCTCTAAAAAAGCCGTAATATAGATTGAGATTAAACTGGTACTATTCCTGAATGTAACTTTTATAAGACCAAGACTATGCAGGAAAAGGATTCCCTAAAAGACCCTTCACTGCACCACCTAGACCAACTAACTAAAACGACCACAATAAAGTACGTCATTCTAAACTGATTCTATACATTTTTTTATAAACAATAAAACCTCTAAAACTATTTTGATCAATATGAGAGATGTTACGCATGAAAAATTTTCTTTCGGTCGCAGCGACAATTTTGTTTGCTATATAGAGTAGGACTGGCTGTGCTTAGCCAAGACATCTTTTTTGATAGATCGTCAATATGAATGCAAAAAAATAGATAAAATATACAATGTTAACGCCACATTAAAAAGCAAATATGTCAAATTCGGCCAGATCCGGATCTGATTTTTTTTAAATAAATAAAACTAATGAAAGTAGAATAAAAATGTAAAAGTGAAATTTATCAATAATATAATATAATTATAATGTAGGAATATTAATTTTTCTCAATGATTTGCGGTCAGTCAATATCTTTTTTTTATAGGCAGCTTAAAAAAATAGCCTTTCGCTGAAGGCGCTGATAAATATTGATTATTTTTAAATATTTTTATGGATCCGGCCGGACACGGTTGGATCCGGTCTTGGATTCGGTTCCGGTTTTTTTGTAGTTGATGGTTTCGGTATCCGGTTCCGGCCAAAAAGAGGATCCGGCGGCATCACTAATATTAACACAATAATTAATATGAAATACCTTAAACCCTTATTAGTTTAATTTAGAATAAATAAAATATAAAGTAATATAACATTTCGAACAAACTCAACAAACAATTATATTCTATCTATTTAAAAAGATAATATCAAATTGAATGAACTATACGATACACTTAACCCACGATTTAAACAAAAAACTGTTTTACGTACAAGCCTTTGATTACTTTAGTCGTGTCAAATTTTGATGTTTCATTCATAAAACATCCAAATTTATACAATGGTTCAATGTACAAAACTGACAATAAACACTTCAAACCTCTTACAGCTCATAATTCATCTAATTAAATTCCATTAAACAAATGAACTGTAATTATTATGTAAATTGGCTAAATTATCATCAATGCAAATATGCAAAGCAATCTGCATAATTTCTGCGCTGTCATCTTTTTAACATGAATTTTCATTATGGAGAAACCAGGAATGAATATATTTACATTTAACAACAATAAAAAATTATATAAAGTTGTCATCTGCTAATATAATTGATTAACTAGTTTAATGTGACAATAGTCTACATTGATAAAACTAATTATTATAGTTGTAAATAAATAAATGTTATAATTTAATAATTATATTATTACACATAACTTTAAAATAGCTATTACTGCATAAATATGGTTTCTCGTATCCATAAAATTAAAATATTAATGCAAATTTTGTATTTCCACAAAAATAAAAAAAAAAATTGCAAATAAAAATTATTGTCGTTGCGATTCGGAATTTATAAAATACAATTACATATGCCATCAAGTTTACAATATTTCGTAATTTTAATTAATTTAAAACAATTGAAATTAAAATGCGATAAATGGATACCGTTCATGCATGTCTATTAAGATTTTCATTTGTTATTGTTGGTAAGTGCGAGTTATTTATGAATTTTATTCAGACAATGCGTTTTTAATGTTGATATATAATTACCTACCTGCATTGTATTCAATTAATGATTTATTTCTTTATTTTTATTCGATTACTGATTGGCTACTTGGTAGTAGGTGTCTCCTAAAATTTAATTTTGAGGCAAGTACTTAAAATCGTTTATTACAAACACGTCAAGTAGTTTATAACAGTATAAGATGTTTCCTCATTAGTTTTTCACCATGCACATGCGAGGCAATTTTTGTAAAGGTTTTGAGCAAGCTAGTACAGTGTGTACAAATCTCTAGTAGTGAGTAAATAATATTTCACACAAAATGGCCGTCGTCATTTCAAATTTTACGATTACAAAGAAGATTCAATAAAATCAAAAATCAAAAACAGCAAAACGGCTCCTCAAAACCAAAAAAACTTTCGCAAACTCTTCGAAACCACTAAAAAGCGCAGTGCGATAAAACACAAAAATTAAACTTCCTGTGTAGATGATGATGACTGATTTTACTAACTGAGTTGTAGTTCCAACTTTATTTCACGTGACAAAGAGTGCAAAAAGTTTGTCACAGTTCTAGGATATAAGCTGGAACAGTAATTTACTTTCTACATTACAAACGCCTTTTAAAACCCAAATTTACATTTTTAAAAGCTAGATTTTTGAGCCCAACCGCAAATTATTAATTGGCCATTACAAATGGTTTTGGAACAAAATCAATCTTGAAAGTTAGAAAATCTGTATCAAATCAGTCAAATAGTATAAAAAGTTGGCCAAATGACAAAAACTGTATTCTATACTGTCAAAATATGTAAATACATGTCAAAAAGTTACTAAATTCTCAAAAATATTACTACATTTATGAAAAAGTTACAAATACAGTCAAATTGTGTTTGGCAATCTGATAAGTTGGCATAAATTTGCTAGATCTATATATATCTCAAATAAAATTTTAGCATAAGTCAAATTGTATTTTCATTTTCAAAAATATTATTAAATTTGTCAAAAAAAGTATTAAAAATTTCAAAAACTACTTTATCTGTCAAACAATTTGCAGTAATATGTTGGCAAAAATATAGAAGACCTGTCAAATAGTATTCTAAACAGCCAAAAATAAAAAGTTACTAAAACTGTTGACAAAATCAAATCACACAAAACAAAAAAAATTAAACTGTTCATAATGTTATAACAGTTATCAAAATGTTACTAAAACTGTCAAACAATTTACAGCAATGTAGTAAGCAACTTGCCAGATCTGACCAATTGTATTCTCAACTGTTACTAAAACGTTACAAAAATTGTCAATCAGTTTACAGCAATATAACATGGTAAATTGTATTTTAAACTGTCAACAGTGTTACTAAATCTGTCAAAAAACTATTAAAAATAACAAAAAGTTACTAAAATTGCCAAACAGTCTGGCCAGATGTGTCAAATTTTATTCAAAAAAATGATAAAAACGTTACTACATCTGCCAAAAAGTTACTAAAATTGTTCAATAGTTTACAATAATATAATAGTATATCATAAACGTATCGGATTTGTAAAAAATATTTTAAAGTATCAAATTGTTTGTAGTAAAAACATTATAAGTTTGCAGATGTGGTTTGTAAAGTTGTATTTTAGACTGTCAAACAATTACTACTTCTGTCAAAAAATCACTAAAACTAACAAATAGGTTACAAGTTTAATGTATATAAACATCATAAGTTGGCAAATTGTCAAAAAAGTAATAAAAATAGTAAAAAGGTTACAGTAATATAAAACAATAAAACAATCTTATGAATACATTACTAGTTTTGGCTCTACTAGAGTCTTCTACAGATGAATATATTACTAGCATCGACAGATAAAATAAATTACATTCATATAACTTATTTCATCTCTACAAGGCTCTAGTAAAGCCAAAACTAGTAATGCATTGGTAAGAATAAAATCTTTAAAGATATTGCCGATTAGAAAAAAATAATGCGTTTTGATTTGCTGCGTTTCTCTTGAGCATTGGCTACCTTACTTATGTTTTGTGGGCGATAGCTTTCGTGAGTAGATAAGTTTTGGCTATAAATTTTGGGTAGATTTTACAGTATTACAAAATATTTTATATAGTACATCTAACGACCGATTTATTTCGATTTTTTTTAATTTCGTTTGTCTACTACGAGTTTGTAGATTACTTCTACTGCCAAAGCATTGTACTATATTAGACTGCGCATATATCCAGTAGTTTTTGTCGTTTTTGTTAGAATTGCTTGTTGAGTTGAAATTGCTAATATTTGAGTTTGTTTTTTTTAAGTTTTTGGCATTTCAGCTTTAAATGACTATTAATAAATATTTTAGTTAGTTTCAAGAACTGGGCAATTTTAACCTCAACTGAGTTTACAGGTTTCTTGCCACTGTTGCCGAGTTGGTCTGTTGTAAACAGGGGCTGAGCTACCTGTAAGCAAGGGTCTGCAATGCGGAGTTACAAAATAAAGTTAAAAAATATATATAATTATTATATTTTTTTCTGAAAACTGTTCTTGACTTCCGGTTTGACTACCTAAGACCTGGATACAATTTGCAGGAGTGGGTGATCTCTCTAGGAACGCAAACAATAATCGGATGTGATTCTATCAAGCGTAACATGACGCTGCAGAACCAGGATGATATACCGGTTTAGTTTTATGTTATGTTATAAAACACAATTAACTACATTACTGTTTGAGAGTTCTAGTAACTTTTGGCTAAATGTAGTAACATTTTTAGCAATTTATATTGCAATTCAACAATATAAGTAATAAGTCATATAACTTATTTCATCTGTAGAAGGCTCTAGTAGTGCCGAAACTAGTAATGTATTCTTAAGAATAAATTTGTGTTGAAAAACATAGCAAATTGTTTTATTTTTTCATATAAATTATATTCTAACATGAACAGTGACGGATAATAAAAAAATCTCCCCAATTTATTTTTATGTGTCCAGAGGAAGAAAATGGGAATAAACAGAACTAACCCCGGAGATAAAAGAATGGGTAAAGAATAAACCAGAAACGTGCTATTATACAACACAAATAACACAAAGTAAAAGTTCTTGCAAAAAATAAAAAAGATTGAAGAAGATGTCTATTCTGTCAGAAATAAACACACAATAACGCAGAACATACTCTAGTAGAATGCAAGACGTGGGAAGAAGATAGAAGAACTGAAAAATATACTGGAAAGCAAAGTAGATAAAACAACAATCATTAAGAAATGTCTGATAGATAAAAATAAACGGAGAACGCTAAGAAACTTTGCAACAAGAGTACTAAAAAAGAAAACTGAAGAATATAGAAAAATAAACAATAGAAACAAATACACAAAGAAAAAAGAAAGAGACAAAAATAAGAAAAGACAAGACAATTATGCATACCAAAAAAAAAAAACAGAGACTACGACACCAAACAAAAATTCAAAAATTAGAAAAAGAAAAAAAAATTTGAAGGAAAGCAGCATAACAGAAATAACTAGACAAACACCAAATGGTAGATACGGATCGCAAGGTTGACAAATACCGCAACCTTTAAGATGGTAAGTAATATCACTAGAAGTAAACATATAAATGTAAGACTTCCAAAAAAATACAACTAATAGAATTGCATTAACTATTCATAAAAGAGGCACGACAAAGAAGAAGCAAACAAAGACCTAAAGAAACTAAAAACGCATCTGAGAACAAACCAAGTAATTAGAATAAGTAGCCCACAGATTAGAGAAAATAGAAAATGCAAAAGTGGATGTCAGTGCAGATAAAAAAATACAACAAAAAAGACAAAGCTATAGGAAGAAAGGAGCCGGGAACAGCATGCGTGCCGCAGATGCAATAATGTACGAGGGCGGGTCAATTTGTCCGTGACTTTTGAATTTTTCACCTCTTAACTAAAAAATTTCAATAAACTGCGTCATTTAGTTTGTGTTTGACAGAAAAAAGTAAATTTCGTGTGCTCATTAAGCATTATTTTTTGCGGAAAAAAACCATCACCCAACAAAGGCTAAGCTTGATAAATACTATGGGAACTCTGCACCATCAACTTCAATGATAAAAAGTGGTTTACTGAATTTTGTTGTGGCCGTACAAGCACGGAAGATACCAAACGTTCAAGACGCCCAGTTGAGGTCTCTACACCCGAAACAATATAGACAAGTTTTTGCGCCGTTTCGTAAACGTGGACAAAACGTGGATCTACCAGAACACACCAGAGACCAAATTGTTTCGTTGCTTGTGTGGCATGTAGCGCCGTCTTGCTAAAAATAAACGTCGTTCACATCAATATCTTCCAATTCCGGCCATAAAAAATCATTAATCATAGCTCGGTAGCGCCATCCATTCACCGTAACAGTTGCACCCAGCCTCATTTTCAAAAAAACTAGGGTCCAATCACACCGCTAGCCCAAAAACCGCACCAAACAGTGACACGTTGAGAATGCAAAGACTTTTCAACAATAATTCCCCAAATGCGACAATTCTGCTTATTAACGTAGCCTCCGAGGTAAAAATGGGCCTCATCACTGAAGATGATTTTTCGATGAAATTCCGGATCATTTTAAAGCATTTGAAAGACCCAATCAGCAAAGATACAACGTCTAAGATGATCGACCGGCTTGAGTTCTTGTGTTAACTGAACTTTAAAGCCTTAAGACTTAAATTTGTGGAATGTCTAATTCCAAAGATCGACAAACCTGGGTTTTCTTCAACACTACGGGCTACATCAGCAATATTCTCATGTGTTCTTGAGCGATGCACACGGTTTCGATTCTTCATATCACAAACTTGTCCCAACAGCTCGAATTTTTCCACCAGGTTTACTATTGGCGGCCGAGAAGGTGCTTTTCGACTATCAAAAAGTGCTTTAGTTTTGCGAACTGTGACTGAAAACTTTTCACCATTTTTGAAGTGAATTTTAATAATTTCAATGCGTTGTTGAAACGTGTATCGTTCCATTTTTAATAATGGCGTAACTTCTTATTGGAAAACCCTTTATAAAACTTTCATGTGTGTTCGCTAAAAATCGACATAGTGGTAAAAATGTTACGGTAAAATAAACTTGCAGAAAATTTTGTGAAGATTGTTATACTTCCAAAACAAAAGCGACAATTCAACAATTTGAAACTGTAAATCTTCTGAGAAATAATCTTATATGCACTTTGCAATATAATGAAGTATTATATTTTTTACATTACATTGATTTTCGCGAGATATTAGAGAAAAAAAAGATATAACAGTAAAACCAAATTTTTCTGCAAACGCTTTAAAAAAAATATATGAGTTAGATGCATGACTCTTTCGTATCAGCCAAAAGATGGTAATACAAGATTTGCAAAAAGCGTCAAAAGTCATTATGCTTTAACATTTATGTTGTAGACAAATAGAGAATTAGTTGACAACAAGCAATGAAACAATGCACACAATACACACCCGAAAAACTACTGTTACTGCTGATTTGACTAATTTCCGGTCTGTTGTTTTAACACATCGTAAATTTCTACGTCGTTTTCCTCGTCGTGCTGCACTAAGCGTTTGACTGAGCGTCTCGTGCAAACTGAGACCACTAAAGATGAAGCAGGAATTGGACGGTCCCGTATTGCTAGTTCGATCGAGAATATCGCTGCTGTAGCCAAGGAACTCTCTCGGACGTCAAAACAAACATCGACGAGACAGCGATGCACACAATTTGGCATCAGCAGATGTTCGTTGCGCCAAATTTTGGTAAAAAACCTGAAGATGTTTCCTTAAGTGCAAACCGTTCATTGCTGCCTGCTGACTGTCAAGGTTAACTTACTCCCAGGCTCTATTAAACCTGGTGCAAAAATATGATTTCCAAAATCACACAACCCATTTCCACTTAACTGGTTATTTTAAAAATCAAAATTTGCGTTTCTGGGACACGAAGAATCCACATTATATGCACGAAGAGCCATTGCATCCTCTCAAAGTGACTGTTTCGTGCAGCATTTGCAGTAAAAAAGTAGTTAACTATTTATTTTTTTGAGAACGGTGACGGACCATTGTAACCGTAACTAGTGAGCAAAACAGACAAATTTTAAACGAGTTTTTTTGTCGCAAGTTGCTAAATTTGGTCTTGAACATTGTTGGTTCCAGCAGGACGGAGCAACCGCTCACTCTCAAGCAACTATGAAGATTTTGAAACATTAACTTTCGTGCCGTGTAACCTCTCGTTTTGGAGATTTAAACTGGCCGGCCAGATTTCCAGATTTGACAAGTCCAGACTTCTTTCTTAAGAGCTTTTTATAATCTTGCATTTACCACAACAAACCACAAACCTTGCAAGTCTTGAAAGCCAAAATTAAAGAAAAATCACCAATTTGGAACCAGATGTTTTGCAAGCAACAATTCAAAATGCCGTAAAATAAGCACAAATGTGCATCAACTTAGAAGGTAGTTATTTAATCCGATCATTTTTTCAACTTCAAGTCATGAATTTTACATCTTTAAATAAACTTTCCGTAAAAGCAAAGCTCATATTTTTTTATTTCTAACAAAATAGCAGCTAATTCACATTTTTTTGCCCCACCTTGTACAAAACAAAGTTTACCTGTAAGCATATTTTGAAAGATCGCCTTGAGCCTAAGATTTGATATAGTGTGCGAAACACTTTGATTGAGTAAATACATTCATTAATAGCTTGCAACACTTCGGTGCAGTTGAGAACAGTTTCAGTACACTTTAGAGCATTCTTAACATTTTGAGAAATTAAATAAAAACGTAAGCTACACTCAGGAACAGTTTTGACTACTTTGCATCTTGGAACACTTCAGAGAAATTTCTACTACTAGAAAAGTTTAAAAATAACTTGGAAACATCTTAGGTACACTTGGAAATAATTCAAATGCAACTACTCTATTTAAAACAAATCAATATTAATTAGAACAGCTCCCAACTCTCAACAGCTAAAGCATTGTTAAAAACAGTTCAAATGCACTTTGAAACTTGCGTGTCATATCTTATTGCAACATTAACAATTTAAACTAATGAATAGCTTAGAATACTTCAGATTCAGCCAGGAATAGTTCAGGTGCAATTGAGAGTTACTGACATCACATTAAAATAACAATATTAACCAAAAACTTCAAACAGTGACGTAGGTACCTGTAAGCAAATGTCTGCAATGCACAAGCTACAGGGCCCCCAACGTTTATTTCAAAACCAAAAGCCGGACGTAATGTTGCTAAAACAGAAATATTGCAAAAACCGTTCGTCAGCCAGAGAAAAAATTAGTAATAGGTGAAGTAAACCTCGCATTAATCATCAAATCTGCATACAATGTGTTTATCTCTAATTCCTCAACATAAAATTACAAAACTATAGTGGTGTAACAAAAAGTTGGATTAAAATGAAGAATGAAATAGAATCGTCTTTAATAATTTTATTTATTGGCTTACTATGATCGCAGAACGTTGGCCTAGAAGTAGATCTCGTCTAGTAGTTATTCCAAAAACTTTAAATGTGCTTCGTTATATAAATAACGTGTTGGAACCACTTTTTTGGACTTAGTAAGATGTTAGCCTCGGCTAGTGACACTTAAGAATGACTTATGAAAGACAATACCTTCCTGTTTTATTCTCTGCAAAAATGCTGTTGTTGCCAAATTTAGACTAGTTTGACAAATACATTATCTTTGTCAAACTAGTCTAAATTTGGCACTAGTTCGAGGTAAGCTGTTATTGCCTCGCAAATGTTCCCGGCCTCTCTCTCTCCCTATAGCTCCTACCTTTGTCGGTCTCTTTTGCATTTTTGTATCTTTTGATCTGCACTAGCATCTAGCTCTGCATTCTCTTCTTTCTCCAATCCGTGTGCTATCGTGCTATCGTGTCCCCTCGTTGTATATTCTGACCATCGCAATTAGTATTAAGTTAGTAAAATGGTATTTGCCTCATTATTTCTGTTATTATGCTTTCCTTCAACATTTCTTTTCACCTTCTCCTAATCTCTGCAATTTCGTTCGGTATCGTAGTCTCTGTAAATGTTCATCTTTTTTCTTTTATGTCTTGGTACGCATAACAAAATTGTCCTGTTCTACCTTATTTTTTTCTTTTTATCTTTTTCCCTGTTTTTTGTTTCCATTTTGCTTTCGTCTCTTTCCTTTCTCTTCTGTGGCTTTTATTTTGAGTGTTTGTTTCCATTCTTTGTTTTTTTTTATATTCTCAATTTTCTTTCTTGTTACTATTGTTGCAAATTTTCTTAGAGCCATCCATTTATTTTCATCTCTCGGGCATTTCTTAATGATTGTTGTTTTATCCACTTTGCTTTCCAGAATATTTTCTAGTTCTTATATATCTTCCTCCCACGACTCGCATTCCACTAGAATGTGTTCTGCATTCATTAACTCTCGTAAGAATAAATTTGTGATAAAAAACATAGTAAATTGTTTTATTATTTCATAAGCATTTAGAATGGATTGATTGACTTCAGTACATATATCTGCTGTGTGAACATGAACCAAACCTCGTACTGCCTTCTCATTTATAACATTGAAAAAAAAAATCACTTGCAGTAAAAAGTACATGATCAAAATACCAATTAAGATTATTTATTTATGAAGGCAAGTTTTTTAAAGAACAAATGCAATCAAAATGGTTTTATAAAATGAGTTATTTATAATATTTTATTCTATTTTACATTTCTAATGTATTAAAATCAAAATGTTCCGTTCATCACGATAATCGTTAAATAAAAATCAAATCTTCCATTACAATACGCGTTAAATAATAAAATCCTATTTTTTATTAAGCTTCATTATAATACCCAATAGCATATTGAGATCATTATGAAGAAAAAATATAAAAAGTAAAATTCACAATTTTATACACATATCTGTATATTACAATTAATAAGTGAATTTTATTACAAAAAATAAATCAGTAGTGCAGTTTCAATAGAAATATCATACTTATTTAGAAAAAAAGCTTCGTCATGATGCAAACTTAACTAATAAAATTAACTTAATCATTTCTTGTAATCGCATCACTCACTGCCAATATAATTAAATTTACATTCCGGTTTTGATTTAATACAATTGATATGATGATTTCAGTTAACAATCACTCGTTGAATGCACATTTCATTAGCAACGAACAATATTCATTTCACAGTCCATAAATTTCAAACTAAATTCGTTCTTTAATTAGCATGTCCGCAAACGAGAAGTGCAGAAACCAATATATCAATCAAATAGAATATTGTGCGTGAAACGCATAATGAAAGTGACGACAAATAACGTATTATATTTTTATGTTTTATGTTTTTCTCTTGTTATTGCTGGAAATACCCGCCAAAATGTCGTCTAACCAGTCTTATTAGTAACAATATTGAACATGTGGTATTAATGGAAAATAATGCATCGTCATAGAAGAATAGTGTTGTCAACAGATTATTAATTGCGTCTGTAATTTAATTGGATGCGTAAATCTCGAAAACTATAATAAAAGTTGATCGTAAAGAAATTATAAGTTCAATTATATATTTTTGTTAAAATTTACAGTTTTTTTTTGTAATTCGGTATTATATATAATTTTTGTTTATAGTTGTAATGTTAGTGTTTCTCATTTGACGTTTTTGTAATCTATTCTTACCACACAAATTGTATTTGTATTTTCTGTATGGTTACAAAATAAATGAATTATTATTATTATTGTACGCCTTGAACTCGCTCAGCAGACCTAGCAAAGTTTCTTCGTTCTCCAGACATCCGCAGCATATGGAATAGTCTAGCAATTCCCATTCTATGCATGTGTTGGTTGAAACCTCAGTGTTCAGTAAGTCCTGTAAGCTCGCAGTTATGTTCTACTCATTTTCATTGCCATAATTTGGATCAGGGTAGGAATAGTCTTGTGTGCTTCATTCCCTAAGAGTTTTCAGTTTTCCACAAGTTGCGTGTTCCGTGTCAAGTTTACTACGGATTACTTGTTTACCAGTCTCGTATGAGATCCCAAAAGCAGGTTCGGGTCCAACTAAAGTTTCTGTGGTTCCCTTTTTTGCAAGCTGGTCCTAACCTAACTCGATCATGTTTCTAGCCCATCATTCAATGACAGCTTTGCCCAAAGATAACGTGATCAACGTCCACCGGCTCCAACCTTCGTATATTCTGGCTCCGGTGCCATTGTAATCTTTAGCCCTATCTGTATACCAGATGGTTTATTTTGATTGTGCCCGGGTATTTTTTATTTGTCAATCAACGATATTATCACAACAAATGACTTCTATACGCAATAAAATTTCATGAAATCTGATCTCACCTATAGTGCCTGTTCCTCATGTAACACATTTGTACCGGTCATCATAACTAAGTGCAGTGGTGGTAGCAAAAGCAGTGTTTCAATAGCTTCTGTAAGACTTGTTCTCTTTGCTCCCGATATCAGCAAAAATGGTAATCTTTGTACTTTACCTAGTACCTTACAAGTGCTCCGTATGTGATGAAAAGCTTGATCACCACATCGTATAGCCACCTGGTGATAATTTCCTTTAGTTTGCTTTCAAAGTCGTTCCATACTTGTGTCTAATCCTGAATGAAGTTTGAAACAACGTATCACTTGAGATCATCGGGTCTCACAAAAATGTTCGCGGAATAAGCATCTGTCGCCTGACTAGCGGCTTTATACGCCAGCTCGTTGCTCAGACACCCACATAATTAACCCAGCGCCCAGATAAAAATAGTCCTTCATCTAAAGTAGGCCAAGCGGAATACCAAAGCTTGTACGAGCACATAGATTTTATATCCAGGACAACACTCAAAAGTCAAAACAAAAAAGAAACAAACTGTAAGAGAACGCCTCCCAGTATAGCAAGGCTGTTGTGTACACGGACTTCTCATTAGAGAGAGGCTGTGAATAGGCCATACCATCAATGACAAAAGCACTTCCTACTTCCCAATCAGTTCTCCAACCATCCATGTACAACCGCAAAGAATCCAGATATTCGGAAAAAATGTCTCGTTTATCTTGGAAATCAAATCAAGACTATTCCTTATTTTCGTAATCAGCCAAGAGAGAAAGGAGATTACTAGCCGGTAACTACGTCGTACAACATGTCTTAATCAAAAACCTTAGAAGACGTAAAAACACAAAAAAAAACATGCAACCATACAAAAGTTGAGGGCTAAAACAGCAATATGTCGCAATCGTTATAATAGACGTACAAAACCCTTTCAATTCTGCTAGGAAGAAAGATATCTAGGGACAGACCAGACGGTAAGTGTCTCCACACTCCAAAAAAGCAAACTATTTGCAAGACAGAGAAATCTTGATTGGCAAAAGCTGAAAATGACCTGCGGTTTACCACCAGGCTCCATCATCGGACCAACACTGTGGAACGTCCTGTATGACGGCATACTGAAGATAAAACTCCCGAAAAAGCATCTCGCAAACCACTCAACCAAAGTGACAGTGCTGGTCTGGAACAACACTCTACAACAAGTCGAGGCAAACTTCACAAAAACGTCAAGGTGGCAAGCCAAAACAAAATCAAGTACCTGGGACTCGTAATTGGGCAAAATATGCACTTCGGCTTCTATCATCAAGGCAATAACCAAAAAAGCAGCAAATGCCTTGAACAAACTAATGCCAAACGTGAGCGCAGCCAGGTCAGCCAAAAAAAGATCTATGCACTCTGTAACAAACTCAATTCTCCTATAAGCAGCATACGTGTAGTGTAAGTATAAATGATCGATAAGCACAGAAAAAAAAAAAACGCAGCTAGAGACGAGCATCTCAGCAAATGGGAACAAGAAGACAAACACAGAAAAATTGTTCAAAAAGAAACAAGACAAATTACTAACATCATTAGAATGAAAAGCAAAAAAAAAAACAGGTTGAACCAAGAAAAAGTAATGCCGACAAGTAATCCTACCGTGTGCTAATGTAACAAAATAGAATTTTAATCGGTAGGCGTTGTACAAACAAATCCACTCCTTAAATGTCATTGTTATTTGATGACAACACCAAGTGGACCACCCATGCACTCGGCCTTCTTTAATTATTATAATAAAACCAACTCGGAAAAGATCAAAGATAATAATTCCTTCCTTTACAAACCCCTGTAAAAATGCCCCAACCCTTAAAAAAAATAAATTATATACCTCAAAAGATACTAGTTGGCACTATCAACCACATAACCACATTACGCAGATAGCCACGTACCATCTGCCCCAAACGGCACTACCCACCTAGACTATAAGAAGGAATCCGGTGACAAATAGATACACCGTATGAATTGTGCATACAACAAACCCAACCAATACAGGTTAATCCAGAAACCACAATCACAGTAACACAGCATAGCAGATTGTTGAAACACACTTAATATTACAAACTATACAAACCCAATACAGCTACAAGTGTACTGTACAAAACAGAATTATGCACCACAAACAAATAACAGCTAACAATATAACATGGGTCATGCAAACACATACTTGGGACACGACAAATAAACGACGACGTTCCAAAATTAAGAGAACAGCCCCAGGAGGACCCAATAACCTACTTTCAGAAGGTAGGAAGTTTTATGATAGAACAACATATCCCAACCAGATCTTATTACAGCATACTGATCAAAGATCTGAAAAGCAAAGATCAGTTTCACGAAAAATTTAACAACGACTTATCTAAGAAAAGGTTAATACGCAGACCCCCGGCAAATACCATATAGCGGAAACCTTGTTCACAACTGCAAACCAGAAGAAAATTTTCTTCAAAGCTGCACTTTACCGACGGGTAAACAACTACAACAGTTTCTCAAGCTGAATTAACATCACTTCCGCAAAACCGCAACATCCGGCCACAAAACTTGATACTCGATCTAATAAAAAAACACCTACAGGGACAAAGAGTTTGAAAAGAAGTAGCTTCCGGCCCGAGCATACCAACAGAAACCATGGCACAAGAAAAAACAAATAAACAAATGTGTGAGACTTACAAGAGACCAACGCCGTGAAGCACAAAGTAAGCAAAAACTGCGCAACTAACCCTGACAAAGATAAGAAAGTGACCTAAGAAATTGATTCGTAGTCACCCCCAACTAGGAAGCCACCTCTGGCTTAAATGCTTATATTTTGGACTCCACCACTTATTGGCTACAACCCCATAGGAAACCAACCGCTCCACCAACGGAAGTGCCATTGACATTACACCAAAACAAAAATGCAAATAAGCCTTTTGGGAAACAAAACGCTGACGGCCATGATACGAGAATACCAAACAACTTGCCCTCAAAAGCAAAAAATCATAAAACAAGACAGAAAAATGCTGTTAGACCCAGAGATCCCACCATTCGGAGATGTGGAATACAAAGTCTATAAAGCTGGAAGATTCCTGCGCACGCTAGATAAGCACGAGCAACTAACACACTCAGCAGAAAGTGCTAAAATATCATCAGCCTCAATACTAAAAGCATTCTACCGGCCCCGTGTTAGGAAAAATGTACGTACTTTTGTAGAAAGATGACTATTTTGCAATCGGACAAAAACGGGCAGAAAACCCGCGCTATCCCACCCCGGCAGTAAACCTTGAGAAAAAAATAACAATAGATTATGTGGGACATAGTTACGCGGAATAGAAACAAATTTGCTTTGACCATTATGGGTATAAGCACTAGATAAGTAAAAATAATACCTGTACTAGCTACAAGAAGTAATATAACCACAAAATCAATAAAAAAAAAACACCAATATGGCTACCGCAAGGTTATACTATTAGGCAACGCCCCGCAATTAATCAGCACACACTTTGAAGATGCGGAATAAGATTGAAGAGCCTGTACCAAACTATGGCAACATATAACCCTCAAGCAAAACCCGTAAAGCGCCAAAATACGAAACTTAAGAAAAACCCCAGGTCTGTTATAACAGAATTCACAGAAACCATGAGACAAACTAATAAGCTTAGCCCTGTTCTACAACAACAAGTGCAACAACGCAGCTACAGTCCGAGCAAATTGCTTCTAGAACAAACGGTACAACAATCTGGAAAATAAGATTACCCCGCAAGAGCTAGAGACTAAGAAAGCCCAGAAAGAAAGCTGCAACAAGCTAGACATCAAGCCACTTACCGGCAACGCCGTTATCCACGTCAGAAAAACGTAGCAAAAATATACCAGCCAGAAGATATGATAATGATTCAAAACGACTGATAACCGCAGCAAGCAGACGTTGCTACTTGAGGTTGAGGACTCAATTTACTGACCCCCAGCAAAACTGCACCTGGAAGACCCGCTCCAACAGGTAACAATCTCCCCACTATACAAAAACGAGAGCAAGCTTCCGTCAAAGAAAACCGTGAGGCATTATTACGGCCACCAGGCGGCGATGTTTACAACAAACGCAATAGACAATCATGGCCAAGTAGAATAAATTAAAAAAAAAAAAAAAAAAAAAATGTTACCGGCCTGGAGACGTCCCAGGAGAAAGAAAAGAACTCCTTCAAGATACGGCTCCTTCAACAACAAAGTAAGGTCCTGAGAGAAGCAACACTTCGGACCACTTATTCGGCAGCCTCCGAGCGTCATTTAACGTCCTCCAAATTAAGACCTCTTCGGGTCACCTCCGAGATTAATCTTTTCAAGCAAAGCACCCAAAAGTAAAGTGGAAGTATCGCGTTGCAACATTACCGCGCGGAAAGAAACAAGAGGAATAATACCTTCTTGGCACTACCAACACAAACCACATACCCACACTACACAGATGGCTTCGACCAAGTGCCATCTGCCCCAACCGGCACACTATGAGAAGAAGAGTCCAGAAAAGGATGCTAAAAGTGACAAATGCATGAATGCAACATATATATATATATATATATATATATATATATATATATATATATATATATATAGCGACCAATCTGTGTTTGGAGTAGTGTATGTTGCCAACTTTATAGACAATCTAAAGTAGCTATAATATATATTAAGCTTACAGTACAGACACTTTCGCTTAGCCCATAAAATATAAACGCGAAAAAAATATGCCAAAACGCACAAGGGTATCAGTGGAACAGAGTAAACATATACTAAGTTGCTTATTATGGCGGCAAAGCTAAACCGGCCGCACATAGTTACAGTAATCCCATTTTAGCTAGACTCATGAACTGTATGAAATGTGAGCTAAAACGCGCGAAAACATGAGTGCAACAAAGCAAAAAATATTTTCGTGTATATTAAGTTGCCTATTACAACGGTCAAAGTGACTTGTTTTCATGCATTATCTGTTTTTTGTACTTCTACATTTTACTGTAACATGTTATATGGAAAAAAATACTTTATTATTATTAATTTATATTTCAGCTAGTGTACTTTAATCATTTGAAAAATAACTAAATTGTAACATAACTATTGCCATCTATTGGAAATTCAAGCAACCACATTCGTAAAACAAGTCCGCAGTTATTGACAGTTACTATACAAATTGATGAGGATTTTACACTCAAAACACCAGTCACTGTTTGTATTAACTAGTATATAATGAATAACATTTAGACTATAAAATATTGTCAGAAATATATTATATCAATTGATAGAGCATGGTCATGAGAGTAATAATTATAAAAAAAAAAAAACACTAGAAACAACAGATTAATTCGAGAATAAATTGCTAAAACACATTAATTTAAAAATGAGTATATTTATTTAATCATTTCTATTTTTATCAGTACTTCCAGCTATTATTTAATATTTGAAATAAATTATAAAAACGAAATTATTCACTCATAATCCCAAAACAAATTTGATTACTGTGTTGTTCTCTTACTGATATTTCATATCAAAATTAAAATAGATTATGTAGGTTGGTTGTTACATTAATAATTTATAACGATTGGTTTTATTGGATTGCCATTAGTCATGCTCGGATTTCACTAGTCATCTCTTGTAGAATTTAATAATATTAATAGAATCATGAACCAGCGGTAATCTATGCAGAATTATATTATTAATTAAATTAAATAAACTTAGAAATTAGGCCATAGCAATTATCACTTATAATTAGTACATTAACAGCGTTAAACATGTTATTCACTATTTTGTTTTTATTTTATATTGAACGTGTTCGTTTCACAATAACCTCAAAAACATGTAAATGTAACTTACCTATGCTAACAGTATCCGGATGGAAGAAATGCTGACACAATATTGTATGAATGGTCTCATTTATGTTGCACTTAACTATAGAACAATGTGTAAATGTTATTCAGCTTAACATTTGCGAGTAAACACTACAAAACAAACAAATGAATCCGGACTTCACTAGCAGCAAGGCGACTCGATTGCATCTGACTGACACATTCTATCAGACTTTCGGTGACAGGCGTAATCACCACGTTGCCATGCTTCATTTGTTTATAATCATGATGTTAAAAAGCGACAAATGAAAATGTATAGTTATGGCTAATAATATTGTAATTTCATCTTTGATTTTATAAAACATATTTTAATAAAAGATAGTATTTAATTATTTCATTTGCAAATAAGCCATGGTAATAAAATTTTAAAAAAATGTTTAAAAAACTTACAAAGTAACTATTGATAATATACAAAAAAAGATACAACGTAAATAAATTACTAAAACAAACAAAAATAGTAATAACATTTGAATACTAAAATATAGTAATAATAAACAAAAATTACAAAATTTTGAAATTTATTATAAAAATTATTGTTCTAAATTACGATTAATAAAAACATCAACCAGTGGCGTAGCTAATATTTTTGAGCAGTTATAAGATGTCGAAATAAAGCCCATTGAAAAAGTATTGATTAATGGAAAAAAAAGTCACATAATGCTCTAATAGTAGTCATTTACGGTTTGTACAAACAAGGATTTGTTCAATAATAATAAAAACTGCTATACTAAGACATGTTAAGAATTTAAAATAGAAGACAATACAATACAAAGTTAGCTATATTCCAATACACTAAACAATTTTGATATTTAATTTTAGTATCGGTTTCATCATCGTAGAAACTTTGAAATCCTCAACAAATACTAATAAAGTATGTATTTTATTCTATCTAGTCGATTATAGAGTTCTCCGTTCTTTGCTGTAATTTACGCCTCAATCCTCTTTCTTTAGCTTTGTCTTAACCATTCTCTTTTTCTTCGTCCGAAAGGTTTGCAGAACAATATTTTTTTGGTAATCTGCTTTTCTCCGTTTTCTGGACGTGACCAAACCTTCTCAATTGCATTATTTATTCTGTTGTTAATTATTTTTGTAATCTACTTCTCCTCGCTAATTTTCTCCAAAAATCCAATTCAGTAACTTCTAAGACTTTCCATTCTACTGCCAATTGTTTACACTTCCAAGCCATATGTGGTTATGCTTTTAACAATGGTATTATAACGGGTAACTCATTTAGAAGTACTTTTTTTGAAATTAAAAAAAATTCAATTCAATTTTATTGGGTAATCTTTATTATTATACAAAAAAAAAACATTTTTAACATTTGTTCAATTTTTTTTCAAATGTCGCCGTAACTGCGGCAAATAACGTGAGTAATGTTGGTTTTTAATTCCTCAATTGTAACCGGCTTATCCATGTAGACTTTGGACGTTACGTAGCCCCAAAAGAAAAAGTCAGTGTAATATCACATGATCTAGGCTTCCAATTTACTGGTTCAAAGCGTAAAATTAACCAAACCGTTTTCTCAATAAAGCTGTGGTTTCACGAAATGTGTGGCTTAATGGAACCAAACGTTGTCAAGATTACGGGTTTAAATTTCAAGCAGCAAATAGTCCGTTATTATAGAGCGATAACTGGCGCCATTTACAGATCCAACTGGTCTTATTTTTGAAAAAATATAGACCAATAATTCCACCAGCCCATAGACCACACTAAACCGTTGTTTTGACTGGATGTAATAGCAGCTTTTAAACCTCTTCTGGTTGTTCTTCAGCCCAAATACAGCAATTTTGCCTATTGATGTTTTTATTAGTTAATTATTTTATTAAGCCAGAATGGGCCTCATCGCTAAACAAAATTTTGATCAAAAACAGTAGATCTTCTTCAAGCTTTTCAAGATCCCAAATAATAAACCAATGACGATTCAAAAAATTGGCTGGTTTTATTTCTTTCTTAAATTAAGATCCTTACGTAAAATACGCTAAGTTGTTCTATACAATAACTGTTAAGAACAGCGCCAAATTGATTCATCACAATCATTTTGTACACTCTCAGCTACCCACGTTATATTTTCTTTACTACATGTTGAATGTGGTCTATTTTGTCGCGTATTACCCAATAATAAAAATTGTTTCAAATTTTTTGATGGTACCTCAAATTATGCGTTCGGTAGCCCAATTACGTGAACCAGGACGCTGATTTTTGTAATACAGCTGAATAATTTGTAGACGCTGTACGGGGCTTTCTATGATAAAATGTCAAACAATACTAAACAAAAATACGTTGACAGTTTGACTCAGCGCACGCTTAATCTCTCATCAAATCTCTATTAAAAAAGTACTTCTAAATAAATCACCCAATATATACAAGTTTTTGCCTTTTTTGAAATGTTCTCGTTACAGAGGACGGAGTTGAGCAGTGATATTGCCCGCCTACCCTGTCTATTTCTCTCTCTTTAATCTCTGGCTTAAATAAAAAAAATTTACACTATTTTTTAGCTATGCACATATATTGGGTTTTCTATATATTTATTTATAACATTTTTCATCCAGTTTTATGTACCTGTTGTAGATATATTTTAAAAAGTTTTAAAAATATGCAGCATCCTTGCCTCAAGCCTTTGCTTACTTGAAATCTTTTTGTTACTCAACCGCCAATCTTTGTTCTCAATATATTTCCTTTAGAGAAGTTCTTTATAGCTTATTTGATGTTAACGTTAATGTTAGTTAATTCTATAAATTTCTACAGTTTTGCGAGAAGAGCATTATTGTAAGCTGTACTAAGATCTATTATCAGTTAGACAAAATAAATTGTCAACTGTCAACCTGCCAGTGCAAAACCCTGTTTGTTTTTCTTTGTCTAGTTTTTTTTAAATATTTTGCCATATACTTTACTGCAGGTACTATAGTTACTGAGATTTTGCAATCAGTGTTACATTTACCTTTCTTGTGTATGCAACTTATATATGACACTTTCCAATCATTTGGGATTACTTCTCTATACGGGCATTGTTAAAATAGTTTTTTCCAGCTGTTTGAAAAGCTTTTCCGTTTCGTTTTTTTAGTAACTCTGATGAGAACTTTTTAGCAAGTCTTTTTTACCGTATGTATGTCTAATTTTCTTTCCTTATATTCTGGCCTTATTTTGGTAAGTAGAGTTTCATAGTATTTTTGCCATCCGGAATTATGCTTAATATTATATAGACATTTTTTAATCTTTTTCCAGATGTTAGTTCAATGCTTTATTTTCTTTTTGGCATATTTGACGGATATTGGCTTGATCTCTTTTATATGCAATTTAATTTTGTTTGTCTTTTGTGGTAAGGTACTTAAGGTATGTGTTTTGCTTTTATTCTATCTCGCTTTCAGTTTCTCCGTTCCACCAGTAGAGCACGTTTCTCATTGATTTTATTTTTACTTTTCCGAGAACCTTTGTAGCTGTCTAGTAGTACCTTTGCAATGTGTTCGTAGTGTTGCTGTGTGGTTTGCTAATTAGCTTCACTTAGATTTTATTTAAGCGGTTTTTGTACAAGGAGGCATGTGCTTTCGAACTCAAACCCTTTAAGATAAAATTTTGTTTTTGTATTTTTCTTATCTTTTCTTTATTGTCTTTAGCAGATAGTACTGTTGTGTTAATCCATGAAAATACAATTTTTATGCCAAATAGGTGGTGGTCTAAACCGCACGTTACTCCACAATGTACCCTTACATCTTGCACCTTAAGTTTTTTTTGTCTTATAATGCCGTAGTCTATTATAGACTTTAATCTACGTGTTTCTTTTGATTATAACACTCGTTAGTTACTCTAACCCCATTTTGCTGGCATACATTAACCAACATTGTTCCATTGTTCTTTTGAACATCTTTTCCGTACTTTTTTACCGGTTCAGGTCAGGTTTTTTAGCAGAATAATTTTCATTGACGGTCCAGTTTTCTTTATGGCTTCTTCCAATTTGTTGAAGAATTCATCTTTAACACTTACTAGTGCATCATCATGTACTACATGTACTCCTATTACCGACTTTTGATATTTATGAATGTTTATATCTACCTTAATCATTTTTTCATCTATTGGTTCTAAGTTTGTTGTGTTTTTTTATAGTTTTTTTGTACGGCCACCGCTTCTTTCTACTTTTTTGGCACGCCGCTGTAGAAAGTAATGAATTGTCCGGTTTTTTGAATACTTGTCCTTTCTTCTTAGTTTCTGTTAAGACTATAGTGTCTATAAATAGTCTATTAATTTCGTAGTAGCAGATAACTAACCACTGCTTTAACCTCAAACTTGCAAAATCAGGTTTTTGTCTTCTAGCCCAGGAATCTTATCATTAATCTTATTTTGAAACGGAAGAAATCGTAAAAATTTTAAGCGTTAAATATAACAAAAAAATGGTACTTTCATCAAAATCCAAAAAAACGTTGTTGTAACTGTAGTTTAACTTCAGAAAATATATAAATGAGGACTTTGCGAGCCTAATTAAAAACATATGACGAGTCAGATTTGGCCCACGGGCCGTAGTTTGCCGATCTCTGCCCTAGCCTATTGCTAATGAATGCAAGATTACAGGGTGTTTTTATCCGGGCCAGATAAACCCTGTTTTTTACGAGGTTGTTACTCCTCCCCCTCACTCTTTTTCAATATTTATTTAAACTGATTTAAAATATTTAATTGTTATCCAGCTTTAATCGATAACAAAAGCAAAAAACTATATCAAAGGTGTTACTGGATGAAAAGGTTCCGTCTTTTCACCCACCCTCTTTAACATTTATGTTAGAGACATCCCTCAACCCACCCACTCCCCAAACTAAACTACAACAGTACGCGGATGACACCGCGGCCTGGGTGACCCACCAAACTCCTGAGCTAGCCCGCAAACACCTCCAATCATACCTTTTTACCCTCCAACTGTGGCTCCAGAAGTGGAAATTTACCGCCAACCCTAAAAAAAAACAACTTATCCTATTCCACCACCCCAACCTTTACAACCGCCACAGTAACACCCACATCCAAATTGAGCTATGAAACCAGGTGATAGCTCCTATTAACAAAATTACGTACTTGAGCATCAACCTCGGGTCCACCCTCAACCCATGAGTAACTGTCTCGAAAATCAGCATTCAGGTACAACAACTCTTCAACCTTCTCAAGGTGCTCCGCGGTACCTTCAAGTACCAACCTAAGACTCTGCTACACATTTATAAAATGTTCATCCCCCATTATCGATTATCAATCGCGCGTCAAAACCATATTGCCCCCCCTTGCCATCCTTGAAAGAAGAATCCTACGTAGAATTTTGAACCTCCACCCCATCAGCAGCCTTTCCGGCACTCGCAAACATCTCCCCCCACCATCAATTTACGCCTTCAGTAACTCTTACTTTTTACTGTATGAAAAAGCAATTTACATAAAATACATCATTTATTAAAAAAAATATAGATATGCATACAAGGAGTAAATAAATAGAATTATGTAATCACTTTAAATATGCCGCTTTTTTTAAAATTGTCCACTATACTACATATGTATTCTTGACAGCTGTCAAATTTGATCTGTCAAAACAAATAGTATAGTGGACAATTTTAAAAAAGCGGCATACTTAAAGTGATTACATAATTCCATTCATTTATAAACTCCCTGTATTGTCAGCAAACGAAACTGCTTTTAGAAAAACTGTCTTTGCAAAACCAATCACAATAGATCTGACTTGGTTCCACAAATATGTTTTTTTTTTTTTAAGTTTATATGTAAATTTAAAATTATGCCTGTGGTTGTGGCAATGTTCTGGTTGCTTTTCTATATTCAAGTTAGTATTAAACGTGTACCTTAACCGATGTTGCGTGTATTTGCTTATTTTAAATCTGAGTAGCATGTTATACGTAAATAAGCGTCCTTATCTCTTTGTAGGCAATGATACAAACATATTTATTGCAATAGAATATGTTACTATAATAATGATGTTTTTTTACTGACACTAGAAACGATTCACTTACTGTGAATGGATAATCATCGTGGATAGCAGCAAATCTTTTTGACATCTATTAGAAGTTAATCTTAGTTCACTCGTCAATACAAAGTTTCCTGTGGTAAAATTTCTTAAGCGTGGAGTACTCTTGTGTAGCATATAATAGTGTAGCTACTTAAATCTCTAACGTAAAATCTAATTAAAGTTGCCAGTTAATTTAAAATAAACTAATCAGGTTAGGTTAGGTTAGCTAAGGTTAGGTTAGCTAAGGTGAGTCATTTTGGCATGTGCCACATGATAATCTATTGTTTCACATCTTGCATTTTGGCATCATCCCAAATTTATTTAACGCCAAATTATTTACTGTTGTTTAATACAACAAATACAAATACAACAAATAAAAACTGTTATACTTTCTCATTCATACACTATGTTGTGTTTTGCAATAATTTAATTCATCCATCACTTTTTCCCCGTACATATATTCTTAAACACTTTTCAAAATATGATGTGCAAACTCACGTAATATATGGCTTCTGTCACATTCCGTTTGATCAATTAATATACCCTTTTATTGGTTACTTGCCTACTTGTATAGCGTTAATTCATGTAGTTTTAAACATTTTATATTTATTAATATTTTCCTCAAACATAAGTCTAGTGCATCTGTATAGCAATGTCCAAAGACCAAAAAAAGTCTTGGTCGGCTAAAAAAAACACCATTCTTACTCTCAAACGTATGATACTAGCAGCTAGTTTCTTTATCTAAAAAACTTTAAAATGTGCTCCAGTGCTCTTAGTAGGTCAAAGTCTGGGCTTTCTTTAAATTTTTCTATCACTTCACTCTTTTTCTTAGCCTGTGTTAGTCTACTACTGGACGTAGGACTTGTTCTATTAATTTCAATCTTATAAATAATCAAACGAAAGACTGGTATTGCAACTAGATGGCAATACCAGTCTTTTGTTTGGTTATTTATAATATCAATTGTGTTCATAAGAACAGAAATATTTATTCAAAATTGTCTTCGCTATCATGCGTTGCCGTGGTCGTACAAGGCATACTGACGAGGTTTGTAGAACCGAAACAATTGTCTATGCTTGACTCTTGGCTGCTGTGATTCGATTGACTGATTTTGAATCAATTATTAATTCATTTTATAATTTCAATCTTGTTCAACTTGGTATCATCTCTTTCCTGCAATCTTCTTTAAATCGTCTATCTACAATTTTCGTGATTTTCTTTTGTCGCAAAGTGTGCTTCTTGATGTTCATTCTAGCAATCTGAGTGTCGATTTTTCATTCTCTTCTCTTGCTACATGGCCTACCCAGCTCCACTTAAGTTTACAAGTTTGCTAAATTTGTCCTTGACCCCAATGCTTTAGATATCCTTGTTTATTCTTCTTTCTCTTAGACTCACGCGTAACATGCCACGTTCTATCTCATGCTGACAGAGTAGTATGCACATATCGTATACTTTCCGTTTAAGACTTTATAAAGTAAAACCTGTTCATATTCAGCCAGAATGATATTTCTTATTTGCTTATGCAATCTTACGATCTATTCCTAATAAATTAGGTGGAGTAATTGCCTTACTTATATCTATTGCAATTTTATTATTTATACCATTTATCAATAAAAAAAAATTTCAAAGAACACAATTTTACCCAATTAATAAAATCTTCATCTCTTTTTGACAATATGAATGATTTATATTTACTTCTCAAACTGGTACGTTTGGCGTACCTGCACTGCTGACTGTTAGCCTTGACTTTTCTTTAATAAAGTCTATTGCCAATGAACTGTCTTGAGCGTTTCTTTGGTTAGCTTATGCTTGCCGAAGAAGGCGCTACGTTGCGTACTGTAAGCCTCCCACTCGATTAGCAAATGTAGCAGTTTCTTCGTCCTCCAGACATCCGCGGCACAGGTATCTGTTCGTATTCCCATTCTATGTATGTGTTTGTTCAGGCCACAGTATCCAATTATAAGTCATGCAAGGTTTTGACTGCAATGATGTTCCTGTTAAGAATCGCTTTTTCTACGGGTTGTCGTGTTCCGTTTGTGTCTCGTATCAGTTCCCCAAAACAAATTTAGGTCCAATAAACGTCTCTGTAGTTGTCTTTTTGATGGGTTATTGCCATAAACAACCGGCCTAATGCAACAAAGAACAAGCCTGATGCCTCCAAACTAGATATGTCCATCACTAGTTTTTATTACTAGCAAGCGTACCGCCTGAAGTGTCGCTTGGCTGCCCGTCATGAAGATTATTGATCTGTTGTATTGTCCTGACTTCATCATGTTTCTAACTTTCTAACTGGTGGTCCCTTTTCTTGCCATTGTGCAAAATCTACGACTGAATTTTCAACTAGTCAGGGCTTTTTTTATAGAGGAAAAGGAAAAATCTCCCAAAGACTTTGTGCCAGATTCATCTGGAACGCTGATCATGTACAATCGCCATACGCCTACCGACTGAAAAAACCCTCCCTAGTCTAACGTAGGTCAATGTGGAATCACCGTTAAGTATTTCGTCGCTACCCGTTTCGTTTATTCATTACTTCGTCGTATAGACTTCATTATCAGGCCCTGCCTGGCTTCGGCTTGACAGTCCATTTCTTCCTGCTCTTTCTTCTTGATGATTTCCGTAGCCTGATTCTCTATCATTCTCCATGTATCCTCGCCTTCGAGCATATACTCCGTCATATTTTCGGCTGTCAGAGCTAAGCCTCCAATCGCCATCTGCCTTGTACACTGCCACCTATCGCATTGGAACATGATGTGTTCGGGTGTATCCACTTCGTCACAGTATACGCTTCAATCACTCTCCACTATGTTCATCTTTTTCAAGTAGGCTTAAAAGCAGCCCAGAATCTGAGTTAGATGGTATCCAACGTCACCATCAGGTGTATGGGGATGACCCCTGCTACCACCTGTATGGCCCTGGTGAGCACGGTCCGGTACGCATTACGCGCTTGCAACACGTATCGCAATCTTTCGCTGTACCCATTCTAACATTTTTTCTGTACCTTGGGATCTGTGCACAGTCGCTTCACGTGGGTGCTCCGTATAGTATGATGGAGTTTACCCATTTACCGCCTAGCTAATAGCCAGTCTTCTGCAAGTGTGACAATGGTCAAGCTATTTAAAATAGTAAACTTCTGGATATATGTATGTAGTAGTATGTAGATAGTCGACATAAATATGTCGATTCCCATTCTAAACACTTTAACATTTTAAAAAGTGGTTGTTGAAATTCTGAACTAGGTCTTCATCTTCATCACTGAGCAGTGCCGCTTAAGACAGCTGATAAGTGCCACGATCCATATCTCCACCATCTGTAATACTCAACCATATTTTTAAACCATTTGATTTTTCTTTGTAGTTAACTGACAAAAACAACATAATATTATTATTACTTTATTCAAAGCACATTAACTTACAATCTAATTATCGTTATTTACATTAACAAGTATTAAATTATGTCCAGTAACAAAACTAAAACTTCATTTACAAACACACACAATATTTTTTTTTATCACATAGCGTCGAAATGGAACCTATGCGACTCCGACAATCGCTCCTTCTTATCATCCTGCCTCTCCTTCCAATGCAAAGCACCAATAATAATAGTAATAAATCCGCAAACACCGGTCAATGCCGCAACCGACATTAAAATCAATTTACTTGGTGTTACAAATAATTGAGCTTTCCATTTGTTCGGCTCATCAGTAGGCCATGGGATTACAACAATTTGAGAATTTGGAATGATTTGAGTCCACAATCGTGAATTATTCGAGAGACCGACTGTAACATTTTCAACAAAATTAGGAGCACGTCCTAAACCAAAAATGTTGTAAGGGAGATTCAAGCTGAAATGCGCTGATTGGGGTAGCTGCGTCGAGACTGCAATACGACGGTTACCTTCTTGAGTTGTGGTTGCATAACCTATTTTTGGACCGCAAAGATTGGTTCCTGAAAATTAAAAACAGATATAAATTAAAAAATTAATTTAAAAAAAGTTCCTTACCATAAGTTTTGCGTTTCTTTCCAACCCTTCCATCAATCATCTTGTTGTTGTCATTCTGTAAACCAGTAAGCACCATAACCTTTATAAAGTTGGCATCATAATCTAAGCTGTTTTTGAATGCAGCCGCTTTGTATTCACTTCCATTCTTTCTAACTAAAATGACATCCAATATGCCATCTTGATAAAAATCGAAAAAGGCACCCATTACAGTACCACCGGTGAATGGACTCAATGCAATCCACCTGACTATAAAAGTTCTAGTAAAATTTCCACAGCCCGATGGACAAGCAATATTTTCTAATATAAATGTTTGCGGAACTCCATCAGGAGATTGAGCAAGTGTTGCTAACAAATCTGGATATCCATCCATGTTGAAATCACCGCTGCGTATTGTGATAGCGTTAGTATACATAGAACCTTTACCGCTTATAAATTGCCAAAGGTTATTATTGGTGTCTTTGAAATTTACTTGTAAGTTGTGCCATTTGTCATCACAATAGACGAGAAGTGTGCTATTCTTGCAGTTTGAATCAAAGCACACTGGAGTAACTAGATCCATACGTCCTCGTAGTTCCAAATCAATGAAAAGTGATTGGCCTAAAGTTGCTTTATCTTTAGGATGCTCAATCGTGTAACCAAAAGTAAATTCCTTGCGGGGTTGTTCGTGTCCAAACCAGACCTCAAAGTTGTCGTTAGTGGTCAGGAAAAGATCTGCTGTATTATCATTGTTTAAATCTGAAAATATCAATTGCTATCGTCATTAAATGTGTCGACAAATATTATATTATTGGTACTAACAAAAGATAATTAGTTTAGTAATGAGCAGGCATGAAAGCTGAAACGTCCCAATGATTGTGCGTATAAAGATTATTAATCAAAAATATCAGCTAGTCATGACCACTATGATCAGTAGTGGCCAAAGCAAACATTTCAACAATAAATGGTTGATTGTCAAAAATCTAATCAACACCTCCAAAACCATGAACAGGGGTGCGATTCTGATCGCTGTGATTTTTGTCATCGGTAACTTTTCTCATGGAAATTACATAATCGGGGCTATTCTCTATGCATATTGCTAGCTAACAATATGAAATGTCATTTTAACAAATCTTGCAAGTTAACAATATAAACTGTCATGTTAACAAGACAACCTTCAGAAACAAAAAATCACGAGATGTCAGCTAATAAAAATAAAATACCCTAGGGAAGTACCAAAAACGGAAAATTTCAACGTCGCCCAATTGCCAGAAAACGTAAATACTTCGTAGACTAAATTCATCAAACAGAAAAAAAAGTCTATAAGAGAAGACCAAAAAACAGGAAAGGTTTTGCGCGGTAAAACATCAAATGGCCAACCGGTAAATACCAAAACTCGACGGTCAAAGAAAAAATCGTTTCAAGAAAGAAAAAAATTGCAAATTCGTAGTTCTGTGGTAAGAAAAGAACGAACAAGGAAAAAAAACCTAAAAAAATACCCGGTAATAATGAAGATGCCGGGCGGTGAAGGGAAAGTCATCCGGGTGACAAAACTGCAAGACCTGGATGCAAACAAAATCAACAGCCGAGAGACAACCATATCCAGTTTAGAAGCTACGGACGTAAAAAAAATGCATAGAAAACTGCATAAAAAAAGATCACAAAAGATGCGGAAAAAAGATCAGAAAAGATGCGGAAAAAAACGATCGCCATTCAAAAATGCAACGGAGTTGGCAATATGCTGCAATATGTATTCAATGTCAACATATACTGCAAAAGGCAAAAAAAGATCAGCGCTGAAAGCGAGATAAAAGTAAAAAAGACCGGAGAATAAAAAGAATAAAGGAGCAGGAAAAAAAAAACAAAAATAACGAGCTGTTAACCATTAATTCCGTAGCGGAAAGATCTTACGGTGCATAAAGCCACAAAGACGAACATTGACAAAGTGACCACGAAGGCAGAATTAGTGGAACTAGTGGAAAAGGACCTGAACATAAAAATGTACAAGAGAGGAAACCGAAGGTGACTCCAGTACGCGGTTGTCACCCTACCCCAACAGAAAAAATTATAAAAATAGTAAAGCAAGGGGTCAAGATCTCGGTCACTTTTGTCATCAGTAAATTTGTCATAGAAAATACGCCATTTCAGTAAAATCTAAGTAGCAATTGGTCTCATTTCACTAAATTACGTCATTTCTATAAGTCTCCGATGACAAAAGCCAGAAAGCTTAGAAACGGGATGGGCCAAATGGCGCGTGGAAGAGCTGTTCCAGCGTGTCACAAATGCCCCGCAATGACTGGTCCAAGAAGAAAGTAAGACAAATGTCCTGCTACAGTTGCGGTAAAGAAAGGCACATAGCCAAACAATGCAAAGAGGAGCACAAGACAAATAGCATGGCGTGCACATCGTAAGACTATAACTAGAGCTACGATGTAAAAAAAATAAAATAAAAACCCGCAAAACGTGGTATTCAGACAATGATAAAACGCATCAATTGTACTCCTCAACCACAGCATCCAAACAAAAAACATTAAAAAAAACAAAACAAAAAAAAAAGGATTTGCGTACATAGAAGCAAATAACTCAGTAATATATTCCTGCTACATTTCGCCTAACATCAAAGCTGAAAAGTTCAAAAAATACCTTCAAAATTTAGGCAAAAGCATCAGAAAATACTCAAAAGTAATAATAGAAGAAGATTTCAACAGAAAATCTACAGTATAAAACTCCAAATAGATGGCTGAGCTAAGTTTTACCGTTCACAACATAGGTGATACACCACATTCAGAACGAAAACAACACCTCAATCAATAGTAGATATCACGCATATAACACTATCAACTAGAAATGTAGCAAAAGCAATTAAGAACTAGAAGATCAGCAATGCACCAGAATGTATACTATGAGATGACAAAAAAATGAAAACAACCGACCAAAAATAAACCCAAACATTGCCGCCTATCGCTAACAGTGTCGTAGAAAACCCAGGTTTGTCTACCCCAAGACGTTCACAGCAATTAAGAATCTCACAGTCCAGCCTTCATCGCATACTGCATCAACATCTTAGGCTACATGCTTATAAAGCGCAGATGACTGATCATAAACAAAGTTTCTTAGATGCTGGAAACGCAGGCAAAAAATCCTCACTTTTTTAGAAATCATCTTTAGCTTTCCCATTTCCATCTCATTTTTATCTCCAACGAATTACTGTTTGGTGCGGTTTTTGCGTCGGCAGAGTCATGGAACCTAATTTTTTCAAAAAAAAAAAACGAAGGGGCTGCGGATCGCTACCGTAGAATGCTAACTCACTTTATTTGTTGGACAATTTGGGGCTATTATTTAGCAAAATTCGAATATAAATTGGCCCTCCAAATCGTGCAATTCAACTCCGCTCGACTTTTTTCTTTGGAGCTACGTGAAAGAAAGAGTCTACGCTAATGCCCCAGACAAAACAAAGAAAAAACATTATGGTCTGTGGCAAATTTAAAAATATAACTTAAACTTACTAAACTAACCAAAGTGCAGAGAAGATGTGGTCTACGGATGTGCAACGCTTACCGCATAACGTCGCTAGAATCAGTAGATAGCGAAGCTAATACCCATTGATATATTAGTCGAAGAGGTTTTCATAACGCAAGTACTACGCTGTCACGGATGCTTCGAAAGCTAAACTTACGCAGATTCAAAATTAGAGACAACGGCAACTGTCAGCACTGCAGAATAACCAATATCGTAACTCACGCAATAATGAAGTGCAATTTCAATTCAAGCAATACAAGCCAAAACCAAAGCCAAGTTAGGAGAAAGTCTTACAATGCAGAAGCTTGGTGAATTTAAAGCTGGCAAAGCAAAATAGAATTGTAAAACTTAAACAAATAAACTGTAGAACAGCCCATTAAACTGTAAAACTGTCAAGCATTTAAATAAATAAAGCAATAGACCACAAATTAACACTCGAAAATACATAGACCTTATAGAGCTCACAGAGCACAATAGACAATAAAGACAGAAAGACAATACATTGCTCTAGAAAACTGTAAACAGTGTAACTGTAAGATTGGAGACTAGAGTAACAATAAAAAATCCGGTAAGATGTTACAAATAAACTAGATTAGTTATTAGGCACACAGAACTAAAGCGCATAGCTAAAGCACACAGGTTACCTCAAATTTATAGAAACAAGAAAGTTAGTCCCAACAAATTGTACACCAGTCCCCTTAACTGCATCCTTAGTAGCATTTTTTTCTCAAACCCAAGCTTAAAGCACAGATACAATAATGACAATAACTTCTGATCCACACCAAGAAGAAGCCTTTTTTATGTCAAATATTTAAACTAATTAACCTTTTAAGCCTTTAAGCATGATCTAAGTCCTGCTACTATAACACTTAAAAAAGCAATTCATCAATAAAATATACAACCCTATCCTACTTCCATTCTCCAAACAAAAAGCAGCTAACAGCATCACCAATCACACATAAAGAACAAATCTTTAGACAAAACCACCTATAAACATTAGCTCTGTCACCAATAAAATTTCTCAAAACATCCTTCCAACATGCTGATACCAAAAGTTACCATTTAGAAAGAAAAATCTGTTTTGCAAGCAATTCATAATTGAAATTTTAATTTCAAATCCAGACCACTTCTGTTATAAAAATAACCATAATTATAAATGTCAAATTTTTGATAGTTAATGTAACACTAATCAAACCAATAAAAGAGTAGCAAATTTTTAGGTTCAGAAAGTCCCTTAAACTTTATTGTACATTTTATCTATGATTTATGGTATAAATCATTTGGTCAGTAAAATCAAATAAACATTTCTATCTATAAGTGCAAAGCAATATATTAGATTTAAATATTTTAAGTTATGCTAATACTATATACAGAGTCATTATAAAAGTTTGGGATTATGTAACCATCTAATCTACGTTTGTGCCGCTCTAGTGAAATAGTTCGGTGTGCGTAAATAAAGTTGCCTATCTTAGGAATCAATAATAAATTATTTTTTTCATATGTTACATTGTTTACTGCTGTCAAAACTCTCGAACACAATCTGGAATGGAATAGAGCTATTCCCTATTATCAAACCGCCCATTACCAATGTAGGATTAAATAATATTCTCTTCATCTGTATACATCCTTATAACCTTGCTTGACAGTTGAACTGTAAATAGTTTGGTGCACAATTTTAAGAAGGCGGCACATTTAAAGTGATTACATAATCCCAGACATTTATAAAGACCTTGTACTTGTACATCTTTGCTTCAACTGTCAATATTTATTAAATGTGAATATATTTCTTGATTATGTTGTGTTCCATAACACACAAACGTCATTATATTTTAGGTTAAGTGTGTCATGTTGCAACAATAGCAAAGTAATATTAAAATTAATAACTTTAATGTCATTTTCTGATGTGATGCACCTGTTAATTGCTAAATGACAAACTCTTTTTTGCAAAGCAACAGATTAATTGGTCTATTCTGAACATATTTTAACATCAATCTTAGCTATTGCTGTTAAAATCAGATTTTAGCCAATCAGTTACTATGTTGTTCAAATATTAAAATAAGTCTATTCAAAACCACATTACAGTGATAGCATGTAAACAAAACCGCGTAAACATATTCATCTCTAGTAATAACACTATTTTCATCATTCTTTTAGTAGTTTTCAATAACAAAAATGTTAAACAAACCAAAAACACAGAAATTAGTGACCTCAAATTATAAAACAGAAAAAAAAATGTTTCTTGTGGTTCAAAACCTTGCTATAACATAATATTTGTTGCAACATAATATGTAAACATTAAAACTGCAAAGTTTGCAGGTATAAAGTATAGCAGGAAACTTAGCAGTTTTTAGATGATAATATATTACTATGAAATATTAAATAAAACTATCTTTGCATGTTGTAAATAGTATATAATGTATTTAAAAAAATTATTACCTAAAAACCCATGAGCATGCGGCATAGCTAACTCTATTTCATGCTTGCCCTCCATTCGAACAGCTGTAGGTTTTCCACGTGTCTTATCGAAAATCCAAAACATCCTTCTCTTTTCTTGATCTAAACCAAACAAATCAATAATCATATCCTGATTATAATCCAAAGCCAACGGTTGCCCAGTCATATTCAAAAGTGGCTCTGATTCATCACTGCAATTCAGATGATTCCCTCCGCCCCAATTAATATAAACATAAGTATTCGGATTATCTTTATTTTTCTCGCTCTTTCGCATTGTTGTAACTAACATATCCATATATGCATCACCATCAAAATCACCAGGAACTACACTCGTTATGATCCCATCATATGTACACTTTAATGGCTTATGCACTGAAGTACGAAGTAATGGTTCTTCTTCATTTGATAGGAATATTTCCACAGTTTTACCATTATCTCTTAATACAAATATATCTGTGAGTTCATCAGAATTAAAATCTCCAAAAGCAGCTGGCATACCATCCACTAAGCTACCAAAGACATTGGGGGTGATATCACTGCAATGGGATGTTTTTATAAATATCAGAAGAAATATTAGTTTAAACATTTTAAAGCGATCATTCCCGTGTGAATTAATCATGTTTATATTTTGAGTGAACTATTTGCATAGTTATTGTTTGCAATTGTTTGCAATTTGCCAAGATTACACCAAATTGCACGAATGACAGTGACAGTAAATTACAATGTTGCCAGGTGTTATATTATTAATCACAAGATAGTTCTACTTTTCTAACATAGGCAACCAATATTACAATAAAGCTTAAAAAAATGCATAACAAACATTTCACAGTTGGGATACGAGGTGTGATTAGAAAAAAAAAATTAAATCCTGATTATTTTATATTGGATAAAATCAATACATTGTCCAAGATAAGACAGTTATCTGCCAAGAGAAAATACTTATTTAATGCGGCTCAAAAGCAATGTATAACAGCGGCTTTTTTTAGGGTAGTGGTTTTTTAAAAAAAGTAAAGTTATATGTAACCACAAACATTAAAAAATGCTAAATTAAAAAATGCTAAAAACTTAAAATTAATATTTTTTCTTGAATAAGCATTTTTAATTATTTAATCAATATTAAGAAAATCAATTTAAATTTTAATTAAACATGAGCACTAAAACTGTATTTTTATTTTGTATGTATTAAAAACAAAAACAATTTAAATCATTTTGATTTGATGTTCGAATTAGTGCCAAAATTTTCAATTGTTTTTGAAGTAAATAGTAACCAATAAAAAAAGCTTTTTATAACTAATTTTCTATTCATTTTGATTTTGATTATGTTTAAATTAGTTTCAAAATATTTTAATTCTGTTTAAAGCAGTTTGCAACTAATGAATAAAGCAACATTTTAATTGTAAATAAGCACCAGTACTCATTGTTGTGTAAAGAACAATAAAATCTTTATCAATTATATTTTGATTATGTTTGACATAGTTCCAAAACGTTTGAATTGTATTTGAAGTATTTAGAAACTAATAAAAAAAAGTAAAATTTTAATTTTAAATAAACTCCTTCAGTAATGTTTAATTTTTATAACTAAAAAATTTCAACTTTTTGCAAGCGCTTAAAAAATGTTATAGTTATTATTTTTTTATCTTTTTTTAATGTAAATAAATCCTGTATTTTGTTAATAGATTAATAATAACATACGTGTCCTAATTGTCATTTCCCCCGATTTTTCAAAATGTGAATAAATTAGTAATAATGTATTAAAAATAAGTTTTCTTAAAAAAGTAATTTTTTGATGTTTTTTTTTAATGTAAAGAAATCTTGTATTTTGTTAATAGATACATTAGTATATATAGTCTGAGGTATGAACAAAATAGTCCGCATTATGTTTGTTTGTGTGAACTGAACATGAACTTTTTACTCTGTTTTTAAGATTAACATATTTGAACACTCAAATCTTTTATTTCAAACACAAACTGTAAATTATAAATTGCAGTGATACAAGTAGAAAAATCTTAAAATTAAAAAGATATTGTTTAATATTACGTTATTTTAAAAACAACATAATATTATGAAATTCATATTTAATTAAATACAACTAAATTATTTAAGTGGTAATTTAATTTGTCTTACTAAAACATCAATATTACACTAACTTGAACCGAATCTGTTCGTTTGTCGCTTTACATACGAGGTTTACTTAAAACTGTTCAGTTCATATTAACTAACATCGTATTTGGGCTATTACACCAATCGCACTCAGTGCAACCTTATTCACAATATTTTAAATTTACAGTATTAATGATTATTTTCTTTTGGTTTGTGTTTAAGTTAATTTATGACAATATTCGAATATAAACCTCATAAAAATGCACATAAAGATTGTAAATCAAAAGTAATTTATTTGAACAATTTGCCTCAATGGAACTAGTGCTGTCATCTAAAATATTCATTTTAATAAAATTGATGAATACAATTATTAGTACTATTAGGAGTAACTATTTGTTATAATTTTGCGTTGACAACTTTATTACCTACATCTAAGGTGACCATTGTTATTTTAGTAAAATAATATTTCGCATTTTTGTTTTTAATTTTATAATATAACACCCTCCTCCGTCACAGCTCAAGAAACTTTGTTTACACTTTTTTTTTGTAATTGTCTTATATTAAAAGAAAATAATGCATGACGGTTAGTCGGTTAGTAAAATAATAAAAAACTCCATATAAAAGTAATTTTATTCTGCCTGTGAATATTTTCATCCAGTACGTGCAAACCATCAACAAATTATAGCCCAGAACTCTTTGAATAGAAAATCCTGAAATTTGAAATACTGATAGCATAGCTCTCAAAAATTTAGAATATATAATCTTAACATTGCCAGTCATTGTCAGCCAGTCACCATGAGCAAGCACAACAACAAGTCTGTCTTTGTGTTTAGATTGATTGAACATGTCAACAAAGAATGCTAGTCAAATAAGCTATTTATTAAAAGATTTCATCAAAATCATTTTTATATTTGTAAATACAGTAAAGTCGCATTTTAAACAGTACTGATGTAGACATGGTTACAAAAGTTTTGTCAAAAAACTTGCAAAATAAAGTAAACCAAGCTGCTTAGCGTTTTAAAGTTTATCTAACGTTGGAGTCAAAAGGATTATTTAAAGTCTTGATAGGGTTACAGCCAAAACCTTTCAGTGTTTAAGATGATGCTGCTGTTAAAACATGAGTAAAAAAATATTTAGATGACCAACCCATAGTAGGACTGCAAAATAGCGCACAAAAATGTCAAAGGTTTGTAAAAACAATTTTTTTTTGCATCAAATACGCCTGATACAGATGATGAGTGAAAAGAGTAGCTCATCAGACATCACTGCCATTCCCAAGTCTCCTGGAAAATTTGTTATCCAGATTAGCAGTCTACCCACAGTAAAAAGACTTTAACCGCTCAAAAAACCTCGGAAAACGGACGGAAATAAAAAAAAAACTATAGAAATCCAAAATCACAAAGATAGAATGCTGGAACATTGTGTCCTGGCACAACCAAGATCAAGAAATCATCTTAGAAATAAGCAAGCACAACATTGACATATGATCCCTAGCAGAAACCAAAAAAAAAGTAATACCAAATATAAAAACTATATTCTAATCTATAGCAAAAAAAATAAAAACCAAAGAACTTAGGCATGAGTTGGACTAACAAAAAATTTGAGCCACACCTCAAAGAAATATTATATATAGACAAAAAACTACTCCGACAACCCTTAAGTTTGATAAAAGCAAAATGCACTTTATTAGCATATATGTACCAGGCATAAGCAAAGCAATCAAAGAAATACAAAAAACCCTCGTTAAAATACCGGCAAACAAAAACATATTTATGCCGCTGATCGTATTGTGCGCACAAAATAAGCTTAAAATTAACAACGCTTACTTTCTACACAAAATGCAATATAAATATACATGATCAAACTTACAAAACCAAAAATCAGTGATAGATTACGCCATAACCAACAGAAAAATACACCAAAGCCAGATCCTGGACGTACAAACAGTTAGTTTTGCAAACGTGGGATCAGACCATAATCTCGCTCTATGCAAATACCAAAATAACGTAACTCTACACAAACCCAATAACTAAGTTCAACATTGAGTTATTAGACAGCAAGAGCACCAAAATTCTGTATGCCAACAGAATCTTACAAAATAACATCAACCAGACATAGAAAACCTGAAGATCTAATATACTAGAAAATGCCAGAAAAGCCTTTTGAACAAGAACAACAAACGCGAGCGAGAGATTCAATACAAAGCTTTGGTTTACTGAAGAAATAAAAACATTAGCCGCAGAGAAAAGAACCGCTTATCTGTTATACAGAAACAACGCTACACCAGATGAGTACTCTAAATATAAACAAATAAGAAATAGAATAAATATAGAAATAACAAACAACAAATTTTTTAGAATTTTTTTTCAAAAGACATGAAGTATGACTTGCATGGAAGACAAATAAAGATGTGGGACATTCTCCGTAACAGGAAGAAACCGGTAAACAAATATCTTCAAACGTCAACTCTCTTACCAAACACATAAGTAAACCATTTCAGAAAATTAGACAATACGACAGAAAAAACGGACGAGAAAACCAAAGCAAACAATCAAAATAACCGCAAACAACTAAAATTTGAGATATTCAATGAAGATGTAAGACAATAAAAAAACTCAATAATAGAAAATTTCCGAGAATTGACAAAAAACCCTAAAATATAGAAGCAACCGGCTACTCAAGCTATACCAAAAAATCACAAAGCGCAAAAACATTTCAGACAAATGGAAAAAAAAGCATAACCATTCCAGTACTTAAGAAAAGCACCAAGAAAGATCCAAAGAACTACAGTAGAACAAGCCTTTTAAGTGCAACATTTAAACTACTAACATAAATACTAACCGATAAAATAACCTTACAAACCGGAATAAGTGAGAAACAACAAGGATTCCAAACAAATTGGTCTACAGTAGATGAAATCTATGGAATTTAATAAACCTTTCTACCTATGCTTTATTGATCTAAAGCAAGCATTTGACAGGATAAAATAATGTAATAAGGATTCTACAAAGAAACCATAATAATGAGAATAAAAAACTAACAAACATAATAAAAAAACATCAAAAATACCACACAAATAAAAATCAACGGCGCGCTAACAAATGAGGTACTTGTAACATTAGAAATCAGACAAAAAGACAGTCTACGCCCTACATTATTCAACATTATTATAAACCAAATTATAAAAACTGTCAAAGGTCAATAGCAGACAGAACCTTCCACAATAAGATCAGAAACAAAAACAACCGCAAAAAATGCAAAGTGACCAAAGTAAAACAACATAACTGGATAGATCATGTTGACAGTATGAGCGTGGAAAAACTAGCAAGATGAGCAAAACAACAGAAACCAATCACAATAAAATTACCTGAAAAAAAAACCCAAAACAATAGAGCGTAGTAGGACCTTAACACTACATGAGCAATCATAAATGGTACAAAGAGGACGCACAGTCTTAACAAAAAAAAAGAAAAAAAAATACGACAATACAAAATCAGCCTTAGAAATTTGCATCCAGCTGCAAGAACTTGCTAAAAATCTTTAAGCTGAAAGAAAGAACATCAAGGAGAGCAGGATACTGTTCAAAATCTTAAAACACTTCTAAAGCTGTATTATTTTTGTACTGCTTGGAATAATATTGCTGCTAACAAAAAAATGTTCTTCAAACTTGTCAAACGCCTACAATTAGAAAAAGACGGACTCGACAAGACCGATTCAATCCAGAACTCTTTTATTTTGAGACAAACAAAAAAGCCGCAACATTACAAAAAAATTCTTTTTTTTTTTTTAAACTTTGTTAGTTGAGATATGTGGAATGAAAAGACATGTCAAGAAGTTTGCAATAATAAGTTATGTGCTAAATATGTGTCTTATTGCAAAAATAACTACGGTTGTAATATTTGCAAACAAAAAAAATATTTTTCTAAAGATGTCCGCAAAGCAACAAATTGTTATAACACTGAAAAACCGGATTAGAAAAGCATAAAAAAACCACAAATTAATCTTTCATCACCATTAGACATCGACTTTCAAGATGTGATGCACAATAGTTTTTACCATCTTCTGGTATCTAGACACCATATATAACGTCTCGGAGAGAATGGTTGTCCAACTTGAGAAGTGGAGATGCAACCAAGCCAATAGAATTGGTGTAAGCTATGTGGATTTAGAAGTTTTCAATAGACAAGACTGCAAGTAACATTGAGAAATGTTTTATAATGTACCTGAACTAACTTTTAACCCATTTTTTGTTAATTTTTTTAACTTTTGATAAAAAAAAAGTATTTGTCACGGCCAAGAGAAACGAAAAAATAAAATAATGTTTTGTTGAGTCAAGTCTAAAAGATGTTTTCTGTCAACTTCGATTAAAACTTAACATAATAGACTTGCACATCAAAGTGTCAAGTATGTCAGAAATATCCTTGGCAAGAATAGCATTGAGTACACAAATAGTTGGGAGACTATGTATGTGAAGGATGTGTATATGGCAAGCTACATCTTATCCCAACAATAAAACAACTGCTAAAAAAGTTTCAGATTTGATTCTTATCAATCTTTGCGATATGAATGACGCGTCTAGAAACAGTTAAGTATTTTTTACTTTTAAAAATGATTTTCCATACTTTTGTACTGTCTATTTCTGAAAGATTAAAATTAAAATTGTAGCAAAACTAAAAATATTTTTGAAAATAGTAGAGTATCAATTTAATCAGTGCTTAATGTCAGACAACGGCACCAAAATAAAAAATCTTAAAACACAAGATTTACTGAAGAAACTGGGAGTTTTTCAGATCAAATTCAATGCATATACTCCTCAACAGTAAGATTAAAAAAGAAATATGAACAGTTGTGAAGTTAACAAGTACAGCGTGTTTTTTTTAGAGGTAGCAAATTTTAAATTGGCAACACTCTTATCATGCCAAAACAACATTTACAAATTTTTTAAATTTATTTAGAAAATTATGGTTCAGTTTGAAAAACTTATTGGGCATTATGTGCATTGTATGACGCTCATAATCGTACATCACAGTAATTAGTTCAAGAAACTGTGCATCGTTTTTGCAATTCAATACAACGTCGTGCGCATACAAGAAGTAATAGTGTGCAACGTAATGTTAATGATGATCCAAATATGTCAATTTGTCATTGTGCTTAACAATTAAACTTGTTTCCATCTACTTCATAAAAAGTTTTGCAAAAAAAACTTGGTTTACGAGTTTACAACGTTCAACTTGTACAGGAATTAAAGCCACACAATCATCGTTTGCGCCGCATATGTGGTAAATGAGCCAAAGAAAACATTGCTATTGATCCACAATTTTATTTGAAAATGTTGTTCAGTAATAAAGCTCCTTTTTGGTTAAATGGCTATGTCAACAGACAAAGTTGTCGCATTTGAAACAATAATAATCCACAAGTTTTAGTCAAAACACCATTACATCCAGAAAAAAATACCGTTTGGTGCGCTTTATGGTACAGTAAAATTATTAGTCTATATGTCTTTAAAAATAGTGATGATCAAAATGTTACAGTCAACCTCAATTGGACAGCATTAATGTTGCAGACATGTGGTTTCAGCAGGGCAGCAACGCATGCCACACAGCGCGCGATACAATTAATTTACTAAAAGAAACATTTCACAAACGATTAATTTTACAAAATAGACTTGTCAACTGTCTACTTTGTTTGTGCAAAGATATGTAAAATTCCATGTCTACACCAATAAACTAGAAACAATTAAACACTTAGAAATAGGAAATACAGCCTAAATTACTGCAAACAGTGAGTACAAATTGGACCTCCGGATTACGCCATGTACGCTTCAGTCTCGGCGTTCACATGCTTGAAATCAATGTAATTATCTATCAAACAAAGCCAATTTTATGAATATTAAAAAAAATTGTGTGTTATTTCAATTTAAAGTTTAACGCCTCTAAAAATACACCCTTTACTATTGTAAATATATATATGCTAAAAATAAACAAATTGAGAGCGTTAGGTGTGATTGTTATGTACTTATATCCTAATTGGCTACAACAGAGATTTGCCGTGCTATCAAATAAATCAATGTCATATGTTTTTGTTGAAGATGTCAAACCTATAAAAGTAATACGCAGATTAACCAGAATCTAAACGACAATCAAGAAAAAAACTTAGATAAACTTAAAACCTGCAATACACTGGATAAAAAAAATTAAATAGAATATTTCCGCAATCATCTCTTGCACATAAAGAACCGGATGGCAGACAAAAATTAGCAGTTGAACTAATAGTTAAAACTCCAAAGAAGCCAAATCGGTGTGAATCTCAAACCTTAAATTGTTCTGTTTGTTTTTTAGACTTTGTAATGGATTATCTTTGAAAAGAAAATTAAGCTAATTTAGCAATGATAAAGATATTTCTGTTTACAAAGCACACAGACTAATAATGGTATGCAGACAAATTCAACTCTTTGACCAAAATAAAAACATGAAACTTTGTCAAAACTCCAAAACACGCAAAATCAATGACTTGTTGTTGGGTGTTGCTTGAGAAACAATATGACCGTTTGAAAACCCGTCTTGTTGCAGGAATTGATATGTATTATCATAATAGTTTTTATGATGGTTCAAACTCTTCTTCTTCGTATTTCCTTTTGTCAGAGGAGTCGTGACCATGACTGACATGTCATTTCAATTAGCTGTGGCCCGTTTGATGACGCAACGCCATCTTTTTCTATTGCGTGACCGTGTTGTTGCATCATAGACTGTTGAGCTGGTGGCTTCTTTAACTTGATAAGCCCAACGTTGAGGAAATCTACCTCTTGGCCTGAAACCTTCTACTCTGCTCTGTACTATGAGCCGTTCCAGATTTTTGCTGGGTCTTTGTTGAATGTGACCGAAGTAACTTAGGATCCGCTAGTATACTATTTTTGATAGCCGCTGTGGTTTGTTTATTTTGGCTAGAACGGATACATTGGTTCTTCTAGCCGTCCACGGGATTCTAAATATCGTTCTTCAGCACCAAAGCTCAAAAGCATCAACTTTTCTTTGATCTTGGGCTTTCATTGTTCATGATTCGGCGCCGTAGTGAATCATGAAAAACACTAATGTTTTTATAACTTGTTTTTTTGTGTTTAGCGTGATACTCTGATCTTTCCATGTATTCTCCAGCCTTTTTGCTGCTCGCCTTGCGATCTCACATTTTCTTTTTATTTCTTGTGTACACCCTCCTTCGTTTGATATAAGTGCCCCTAGATATATATACTGGTTAACTACTTTACATTGCCATATTTGCTGTATGCGTTGCTGGTTGTTGTTCGTTCTATCAATAATTATTATTTTTGTTTTCGTGTAGTTAACCAGTAGACCATAATCTTTGCTCTCCTTTTTTTAATTTAAGGAGAATTTGTGTGAGCTCATCGCTCGATTCTGCTAGGAGAACCGTGTCGTCGGCGTACCGAAAGTTGTTAAGTTTTACACCTCCATGGTTCAAAACAAGTGTACAAATTGAAGAATTTAAAATAATTTTTAAAAGACAATTTTAAAATGCTTAAATTATCTTGGAATGCATTGTTTGATATTAACTCAAAGGAAGTTTTTGTCAGCCAACTCAAATACACTAAAAAAATAATTCAACGTTTTAATTTTAATATCTGCTACCCTACATCAACTTCTATTGACAACAGAATGTTAACCAACAAAAAAAAATCTTTAAACAATGAAGGTAGTCTACTGATTTAATAACCATTTCTTGTTTAGTCATCAGTTTTAAAGTAAACTACTTGAGTTGTTTTTGCAGTAAACACAATAAAGAACCATTAAAAAATGATTGAACAAGTGTTTTTGCTATTTGAACGAAACAACAAAATTTTATTTGATAAAGATTATCAACTTTATGTCTATACCAACTTACCATTGTCTGATATACTCAGAAGCAACGATTGGTAGCTACTTTATCAGCCAAAGCAGAGTATTGGGCCGTATCTTCAATTGATAACATCAGATTGATTAAGAGTATCAGTGAGGAACATTATTTCTTAAATGTCAAAAAACCAACTACTTTGTATGTTGATAACCAATCTGCAATTTTTATGTTAAATAACACTCATGATAGCAAAATTATTAAAGGACAAAACATATTAAAATCTTAAGAAAGTTTATTCAACAGTATATTCGTAATACCTTTAACCTGTGCAGACATGGAAAGAGTTCTGACTAACTTGCTGATATTTTGACAAAACCGTTAAGTTGATAAGTTTTTATAGAAAACAGAAAAAAAAAATTAAGGAGGAGATAATAATATTATGTTTGCGTTTACACATTGTTTTATTTATTATTTTTTATAGACTTTATATTTAAAAAATAATAATCTATAATGCAGTAAAAACTTCGTCTAAAAGTTATTTATTTTGCCTGTGAATACTTCCATCTAGTTCTTGCAAATTGTAAGTGCGATTGCAACCCAGTGCAGTGCTACAACAGTTTGCTTTTTCAGTTAATGTAAATGCTTTTAAGCTTTACGAATAATTAATGACCTGCCCTCGTATAATGACGGTGTTTGCAGCGCGTTCGCGTTCCGTTCCCCACCAACGTCACCAAAGTCCAGCCAGCGTCCAGAATATAAACAACAATTGGCAGAACTGTTCGATAGTGTGTAGCAGTCAGTTGTGTTGTTTTCATGAGTGTAATGAATGAATCACGTACATATTAATTAAAGACTGTTTATCGACAATTTGAAAATTTTCCTATGCATTTAAATCGAAGTTCCAATCAATTTAAAGCATACAACAGCCGTCCACAATAACTATTCCCACTGGTTAGATGCACTTCACAATTCCTACCTGTGGGACCAATCTAGCAGTCATTTGTTATTCATGGGATTCCCAGTCACTATTTACATGTAAAATATTCCAAGAACTTACAAGATAAAGTGTTATCATGTTATTGTTGTGTGTTGACTTAATTATGTATTAGTGCGAAGACAAATTAAAATCATCAAAATGGTTGTACCAGACGAGTACCAGTATGAATTCTTCATAAGAGATCCTTCCGAGATTGAAATCATTACATTATCCTGTTTAATGCCAAATGGCCTCTTTATATTACTTCAAGTTTCACCCGATGCTACATTCTCTGATATTAAAGAGGTAACTATTATTAATCAGTTAAAATATATTTGATTTTAATTAATATGTTCTTAGGATTTATGGTATGAAGCGGCCAAGATGCCGATGTACGGCAAGTTACATGACATGTCCGTGTATGTCTTTACATACGTCAACATTATGTCTGAACGTGAAGAAATCATCGATGAGAGTCGCAGATTAGGTGAAGTTAGACCAATTGGATACGTTTTGGTTATAACTGAATGTTTAGGAGATAAAACAGAAAATTCATTGAATCAGAAAATTGGACATCTTATTGGAAAACGTAAGTTTTTATTTTTAGTTATTAATTTGTCTGCTTGAGAATGTAAAAATAATAATGGTCTTGAGAAGTGTTTATATAGTTTTTGATTAAATCTTTGGTTTCACATTTTTATTTTACTTGAATATGTATGTACATTTGAGAAAGTAGAAGCAAGACCAGGAAAATGAATCGTTTTTTTATAGGATTTCAAAATAATTATATGAACTTTATGTATTTATATGTATAAGCATTTAAAAATATCTAACAAACAATGGGAGGTAATTTTTTAGTTCATTTAAGATAATCACGAAAACTCTTAGTTACCCTCAGAAGTTATTCTTATACAATCAATTTTATATTATATAAAAATCTAATAAAATGGTATTTTATGTGCATAATGTTGCAGTATGTAAAAAAAGATTCTTGGGATATTGTTCCGAAAATGCTTTGTTAACGAGTTACTAAGGGATTAAATATTATCTCTTTAACATTGATTTAGTTTTAAAAACGCTGTTTTTGGAACTAAATCCGTTTTTTTCATATTTATTGATGCAATTTTATTTTATAGCAATTTGTTTTGTTTAACATAAAAAACAGAAATTTCAGTTTTTTTATATAATAAACTACTAAGCTTTTTGGACACCATCTATATCATTTTTTTTTCTTACGATGTACTTATGAATCTCTTATCAAAGTTTAATGGTATCATTTTTTGCTTGTGTTTAGCAATGGGTTTGTACTTTTTTTTTAAATCAGTTTCATACTATCACATAATATAACTTAACCAAGAGTTACATTAGAAGTAATTGTATATTTACGATTCACAGAAAAAAACTTATTACTCTCTATTTTTATTAATTAAAATGTGAGTAATATAGTTTTTACTATAAGAACCCTTATACATATGAAATTTAATGATTTATTTAATTGTTATTAAATTTGTTTACTTGAGTTTGCAATAACATAAGAATTTTTTATTGCTTTTCAGTATTAGAAAACATGAGATTACTGTTAGTTGGAAAAACAATTATATGTTTTTAAGAGTGCTAATACATTTTGATAGTAGAAATGGTAAATATTATGATAAATAAATTATTAATACATAAAGCAAACTTTCCTTAATTATAATTTGATTATATGGGTAATACATCGATTGATTTATCTATTTTAACAGACAATAACAAATTTTCATTATCGACCAGAATAGTTATTTTAATACCAAGGACTTCATGCTGAAGATAATGATCTCAGGTTGACTTTGTACCAGTCAATGGGTAATTCATCGAATAACTCTTGTGATGCATACAAGATTTGATATTTATAAGGTTACATAGGAAATTATGTTGCTTAGAAAGCCGTATCTGAGGGGGAGTTTTGGGGATTCAATCCCTTTCCTTAAATTAATTTATATGAAGAAGTTTGATTTTTTCTGGGATGAAATTGATGATTGCAATATTTTTCAATTTATTTTTCTGATCTGAATGAATTTCTGATTCTTGAGATGTATAATTTATTAAAGTTTTATGTAGTTATAACGATTTATATATGCCCAATACCAATTTTTTAGTGAAATGCAAAAAAAGTTCTGAAAGTAAGCATTTTGTTACAATTTTGGTGTTTGAATGTCTCTCGAGGTTGAAAATTTGTTTATTATGATGAAATTAATGTTGAAAGATGCGTAATTTAATGGAGATTTGCATGATTATAAAGATTTACATAGGTTAATTACTAAATTTTTGAGTAAAATGCAAAAAACTTTCTAAAAGTAAGCATTTTGTTGCACTTTGTGTTTCAATGTCTTGTTGAGAGATGAAAATTTGTTTTTCTGATGTGAATGAATTTCTGATAACACAATTTAATAGAGATTTACATAGTTATAATAGTTTACAGTCTAATTTCTTTAGTAGAATGCAAAAAAAAATCAGTAAGTAGGCACAATTGTCACAATTTTTGTGTTTGAATCTCTCTTGAGGATGAAAATTTGTTTTTTATGATGAAATTAATGTTGAAAGATGCGTAATTTAATGGAGATTTGCATGATTATAAAGATTTACATAGGTTCAGTACTAAATTTTTGAGTAGAATGCAAATAAATGTCTGAAAGTAGGCAAATTGTCACAGTTTTTGTGTTTGAATGTCTTGTTGAGAGATGAAAATTTGTTTTTCTGATGCCTAGAAATGATTTATGTAGTTAAACGATTTACATAGGTTCAGTATTATTTATTTAGTGAAATGCAAAAATCTGTCAGAAAGTAGGCATTTTGTCACAATACCTATAGATGCGCAATTTAATAAAAATTATATATGACCAGCTGCTTATTATATATACCAAATCTTCAGAAAAAGAACCTAAATTATAGCTATTACAGTAATTTACATTAGTTATTTGGGAAAAATTTTGCTTATTGGGTCAGCAAATTAAATTAAATTGAGTTAAAATTTTATAATATCAAGAAAAGTTTCTATATTTATAAATTATATATTTTTTTACATTTTTTTGTTTATATACTAAATACCAATTACCAAGTGATTGGGAAATATCGGGAAGATATTACTGGCGTGACAAACTTGTCAAAAATAAAAGTGACAGTTTATATGTTAGTTGGTTCACATAACTGAAACGGTTATCAAGCTGTAAACTTGACAGTTGATATTTCATTTGAGAATGGTTGATATAACAGATATGTGTGTAAAAATTACTCAGTAAAATACTTTAAAAACGCATTTACAGCTCAAATATCCCACATTTAATAAATTAAAAAAAATACGTTTTAAATAAAATGCGTTTGATTCTATTAAAATATAAAAAAACTTTCAAAAATATGCGCTTTTTACCAAAAACGCGTTAGAAACGCTTTTATAGTTATAATATTACACATCGATTGAAATTATGAATCAATGAAAATGTTAAAAAATAATTTAAAAAAAGCGTACAAATTTAAAAAATGTGAAAAAATGTTTTTAAACAAAAAGTTTTGAAAGGCTTTTTTCAATCAATTATAATTGATTAGAAAGATACGTTCGTTTTCTGCTAAGAAAGGCAGTTTTTATTTTGTTCAAATTTTAATTTTAAAATATATTTTATTTTGAAAAAAATTTGTTTTGCAGATTCAATTAAATTAATTGTTTAATGGAGTTTGATAAATAGTTTAAGCCAGATTTTGGTTCTTTCTGAAAATGTGTACACTTTATCCGGCCATAAACTGCTAAATAAATATTTGCTGCATGTTGACAATTGTTTGAAATTTCAATGCCGAATTTTGCTATTTTAGACAATTAAAAACAAAGTTTTGCACTGTTCAACTGTTTTTGGCCGGAAATTGCTTTTTTTTATATTGTATTATTTTATGTTGCAATTTTACTATTTTTGATTTTTTATAAATAGAATGTTGGGAGTTTTTAACAGTTTATGACGGATTTTGAAGCCGGATTTTGCTTATTGGGATTTTATGCAATTTTTGCTTAATTTTGGTTCCTTGTTACAATGTTTGCATTAAAAATGTCTTTGATGTTTTTTTACTGTTGTTTGAATATTCAAGGTCGGATTTTGCTATATTTGACACCATATTATGAACAAAATTTTGTTATTTTTGACTTTTATAAATAGAATGTTGCAGTTTTTAAGAGTTTATGGTAAATGTTAGTACTTTCTGACAATATTTTTATACTTTATGGCTAGATTTTGCTATTCTTGAGAGAAAGAGATGGGGAGATAACTGCATACGGACATCTTCTATTTTTAGTATTATGGAGATTCACGTAGTTAAAAGACTTACTAAATTTTTGAATAAAATGAAAAAAATGTCAGAAAGTTGGCATTTTGTTAGTTTTTATGATTGAATGTTTTGTGGAAAAATAAAAATGTGTTTTTTTAAGAAAAAATTGATTTTTTTTTCCTGAAGTGACATTTCTTTTCAAATTGAAAATTCATCCGTCAAAACAAAATGCAAACCGCTTGAAATTTACTTAGTAAAGTGAAAAAATTGTGTGCACGTTGAAATTATTGCTTAAAAATGTGCAATTTAATGGGATTTGCTTTGATTATAATAGGTCTGTTCCAACCTACGATTTGGACAGTTTGCAAACCGTCCAAACTGTGCACACAAACAAATATTTGTCATCCTTAGGCAATCATTTATACACAGTAATTTGTTTGTGTGCATAGTTTGAACGGTTTGCAAACTGTCTAAATTGTAGGTTAGAACAGACCTAATGTAAACCATTAGATCATTATTAAATTTTTAAGTAAAATGCTAAAGATGAGCAATTTAATGGAATTATCAGAATTATTAGTTTTGTTGTTTATTTACGAAAGAATAAAGTTATTTTGTAATTAAATCATGAATTCAATTCAAGTCAAACATCTTTTAATGCTGTCATGCTCAGTATTTTAATATATCAAAGCAAGCATAGTAACCAAAATAACAGATTATATTTTTTAGTTTTTGAGATATTGAAGTGAAGGAATCTCGCAGACTCCTTCCCTGAATAAGAGGGAGTAAAAACAACAGCATCATATAAAACTATCTGTCTAGTTGACCCTAGTTTTATTAATTATGATTCATTGAAATTGTTTTCATCTTTAGTAGACTGAAGTAAATAATAACAATCTTGTTATATAAGTTAAAAAGAAACTTCTTTAGTGTATTGATGCAATATGCAGCTTCTGCACATTGTTATTTTTTGTTTTATAATCTCATATTTGTGTTTTTAAGTAAAGAAAATATTTAAAAAAATATATTTTAGATTGAAAAAGTAAGTTATCAATGTAAATTTGATTTATTTTAATAATGAATGTTTAAAACATACTCTATACTGATTATATATATATTTTTTTTAATCGGAAAGAAATGCAGGAGTCTGTAAGGCTCCCTGTTTAGCATTTTTAATTATTATCATAAATTCTAAAAGTATTAAATGACTAATGCTGGTTGTTTAAATAAATGTATATTTCCATAGAGAATTATTTGATCAATATACGATTGATATTGGTAAATATATGACTGTATCAATTAATTTAAAATAAATACAATGTTGTTTAATCAGTGTATAATAATTGCTATTAGTCAGTTTTGATTGCTTTAAATTGGCTGTATACTTTATCAATAATAATAATTAACTTTATTCACTTAAAAAGTAACATTTACTGAAAACCAAATCAGTAGAAGAGATTCACTTAGGTTGCAGTAACAACATGATTATAGTAACTTCAATTGTAAAGGTGTTATCATGATGATTGCTTATTCATAACATTAATCTGATAATTTATTGGCAGAGCTTGTTATGAAGTATAATGATCTACTGTTAAATTTGATCAAATTATATAATTGCAATTGAAAATGATATCTTGGTGTGAAATAACTCATTTTGAATAAAAATCGTTTTTAATAAACTACAATAGAGGTTTTCAAACAATTATTGGCTGTTTATGATAGCTGCTGTCTTTCAAAACCAGAGTACTTGATCTCAAAATTAATGCTTTAGTAAAAAATAGATTTTTTTTTCTTTAGCACAATGTATTTTTTAAGGGAGCATTTTGATACTAAGGTATGTTAGGTTAATTGCTTTGTTTTAACAACAAGAAACTTAACTAACTTACTAAGATCTTCAACAGTGTGATGCAGATCGTTCATATGGCCCACAAATAATAATCTAAATAAGTTTGTTCAGTCCAGAGATTTTGGTGCTAGGGACGCTGACTTCTCTACCAATTACATGTTCTTTAATTCAAAAATTGTCTTACATGTAACCCAAAGTGTGGGGGCACCATTATGCTGGTATCACATACCATGTCTGATCGCCAAAGGTAAATCATCTAACAGTCTTCTAGAAAATTGTTTTTAAAAACGAATGGGTCACACGGGACATTTACTAAAATCCTATGTTGATAATTTTACATTGTCATTTTATGTGGATTTCTAAATTACAAGAGTGGCGTTTTTTTCTGTTCATTAATCTATTTCTTGTAAATGTTGCCTTGTCCATGAATAAAATTTGTAGGTGTCGATTTTGAATGTTTGAGCCGGAAAATCTCATTTGACTAGCGTAATCTGTAGGTTGTCAAGAACAGACTGGGAATGAAATAGATGACCATGACGTTTTAATGTTCTCAAAACTTGCATTCTGCGGTGCTAGGAATATTATCAAATTTTTGTAGTATGTGTCTTCATTGTTTAGTACCTGCTGTATTGGACGTTCAATCGAGGGTTTTGGAAAAGTTTTGTGTCGGTCTGTTAGTCGCTGATTTGGAAATCTCAACTATATTTGGGAGCAGTTGCTACTGAGTTTCCATTACAAAAATGTAATGAATATTGGCGTACTTTTACGCTCTAAAAATTAATATAACATAATAACGTACAGTTTTTATCCATATATCAGTATTTAACTAAAACTTGCCATAACTTTTTTAACAGTGGTATGGGACATATTGTATATAGTAAAGAAACATTTCTAAATTGTTAGAAAATTGCAAATGTTGCAACAAACTGTTATCTGCATTTTTTGATGAATTTTATGTGGTAAATGGATTTTTGTTTAAATTTCATGCATTAAATGAGGTTTCCGCACAATTAATTTTTGAATATTTTGATACATTTTTTATAATACATTGGTTTTTTATCAATTTAATGTATTAATGGGCTTTATGAGCCATTGGTCAAATAATGCTTTAAATTGATTTTCTTAACAAATTCTGATTAATTAATAAAAATAATAATAAACATATGAAACAATATGAGTTTAATAACAATAAAATTCTGATGAGTTACAACTTAAGGGTGAGGCATTTTGAGTGTCTACTTCGGGCACAACTCGCTCAAATTAACTTATTAAAATCGTACATATGAGAATCGAACATTTTAAATTATAAAATTTTGCAACGCAAATTTATTGTGTTATAAGTTATTTTTCTAAAATAACAATTGTAATAGTTCTGCTCGAAGTTGTGAGTGTATGAATTATCTAACGTTTTGTGCATCTGCACTTATTAAAATTAATTATTGTGAACATATTACATTTTAATTATTTGTCTGTGCTCTACTTACTATAAAATGTTTTTTCAATTCTTTTAAACAAAAAATAACAAATAAGGTATTTCAAATAGTTGTAAAATATTTTTAGGTATTAAACAAAATGGCCGACGTAACGTAACCTGTTTTACTTTATTAGTCAAGTCAAGTATCAGTATACGAGAAATTATATAAGAAGTTTGGGGTTGAGCTCGCAATTTGTTGAATTGTGGAACTATTTGAGCGCGAAATTACACGATATAAAAGTGCGTCCAAGACAAAGAAATGAAAATTTGTCAATTCTGCGTCATGTTCAGGAATTTGGATTTTTGCAAACGGCGAATATTTTTTACGTTGCCCGCTGAACTTAAATAATTTTTCTGCGTTAGTTTATACAATTTCGCTTATTCACTGTTCAATTTTTGCATAATAAATTAAAATAGTTTCTATTTTTATAGATTTAATGTCATAAACATGATTTCTACTTTAAGTTTGAAGTATTTATTCGGCGTGATTGTTCATGAATGTCGTGGAGCAATTGGGTTTTCAGAGCAATATTATGAGTTTCGTACAATGAATGAATTATCTTTACAATGTTTGATGATTATTTTAGCTTTTTTGTTAGAATTTTATGTAGTAAATTAGTGTTTTGTGCTATTTTAAAACATTTCTGGCAATTTTCTTTGTAATTTTCTTATTATTCAATGCAATAAACAGTTTTTGCAAATATTTTTGATGATATCAGTGCAAATTTCATTAAATAATTGATTTGTTATAAACTGGTTATCTATGTGCGTTATATTATATTGAAATATGTACGCAATAAACAAATAGGTTTTCAGAGCAATTATAACTTTAAGGGGCGTTATATCTTATAACATTCCTCTCTTACGCCACCGGTCTGTCGGGTGTTTTTTTATTTGGTTGTTGTTAAACAACAAATTGCATTTAAAAAAATGCAATATTTGATTGACGCGAATAATTTTAATGATCTGTTTATGCTTAATACAGTTAAGTCCTGTTATAACGTACTAAAAATGTACCAAAACAAGTTCATAATATCCGAAGTTTGTTATAATCGGTAGTAAAAAAAAGTGCATATTATATTATTATTATTATTTATTATTCTACATTATAAGTAATATAGGCAGTTTTTACATTTTTTTTTGCGTAAAAACATAATTCGGGGAACCCCAGAGAGGAATCCTATAAGTTCGTTAAAACTGTGCCACTTTTAGATACAGTTTGGTTCGCTTTATCCGAAAGTTCGTTATAAACGAGTTTTCTAAAACCAGTAAAAAAACAATGAGTTTATGAGAAAATTGTTAAAATTTGTAATATCTGACTTATGCGCCATCTAGTGATGTTAACACTAGGGAAGCTTAAGTGACGCTCTCTTAAGCGTCCCACTTCTTGTTTGTGACGCTGTACGTAACAGACGTGTTTTTCCTTTGCTCCAACAATATACTATTAATTCACACAAGTGTTTGATTACGTTAATCCGAATATCCAACAGGTTATGGGCCCAGTGCGCGTGTTAATTAGTAGTGCGGTTTAGTAATCGAGATCTTAAGACTTTTACCGGTCGATCGTCGCGAACAACCACGTGTTTGGTGTGAGGTTAAAGATGTCGGGAAGTTACTTAGTGAATGTGCCGAGGCTGAAGGGTCGTGAAAACTATGATGATTGGGCCTTCGCGGTGGAGAATTTCTTGGTTCTCGAAGGACTTCATGGATGCATCATAGAAGACGAAGCTGGCAGACAAACTGAAGCTAAGGTGGCTGAGTGCAAAGCCAAATTGATATTAACGATCGATACTTCGTTATATGTCCACATCAAGAATGCAAAGACAGCAAAAGAGTTGTGGAAATGCTTGAAAGGAATGTTTGATGACAAAGGGTCGACAAGGAAAATAACACTGCTGCGAACATTAATTTCCACAAGATTAGATAACTGTGATAGCATGCTGGCGTATGTTAGACAGATTGTGGAAACGGCCCAACGGCTGAAGAGCACAGGTTTCGAAATTTCCGATGAATGGGTTGGATCTCTCCTACTGGCAGGTTTGCCGGAGAAATATTCGCCGATGATAATGGCGATTGAGCATAGTGGAATCGCCATAACGGCCGACAACATCAAATCGAAGCTGCTCGACATGGAAGATACTGACAGTGCAGGTAGCGCATTCAGCGCTAGATGGCGTGGACAGGCAGGCAACTGTAATGGGAAAGGCGTCCGGGGTGCCAGTGAGGTCACTGACAAGGACAAGAAGAAGCAATTGTCAAACGTCAAATGCTACCATTGTAAACAGTTTGGTCACTACAAGAACAAGTGCCCACAGCAGAAAGACAGCGATAACAGAAATGGAAGTGCACGGAAGAACTTTGGACTAAGTGCCGTGTTCCTATCGGGTGAATTTAACAAAGATGATTGGTACGTTGATTCAGGTGCCAGCGCTCACTTCGTTGCTGACGAAAAGTGGCTGCAGAGCACGTCCAATAGTGAATTTGTTAAAGAAATTATCGCTGCAAACAAAGAAACAATGACTGTGTCGTGCAAGGGTATCGTCAAGCTTCATACGCGTGTGAACAATGCGGTGAATGACGTCACCATCAGAGATGTATTTTGTGTACCCAAGTTATCCACAAATTTACTTTCAGTTAGCCAGATGATAAAGGCAGGGAATAAAGTGAAATTTGATGAGGATGGTTGCTCTATCTACACGCAAGATAATCAACTAGTGGGAACAGCTACACAGACGAACAATGTTTACAAGTTAAACACAGCTGATGATGAAGCATGTTTGCTTGCAACTAACACATGGCATAGAAAGTTTGGTCATGCAAACAGTTCAACACTAAATCAAATGTCGAAGAAAGAAAGTGTCATTGGTATGAAAATGGATGGAGAAGTCGTTGAATCCAAAAGAAGCTGTATGGTATGTTGTGAAGGAAAACAGACTCGAGCACAGTTTCCTAAGAAAGGAAATAGAGCAGAGAGCATTTTGGAGCTCATTCACATGGATGTGTGTGGGCCAATCGAAACGAAATCGTTTGGTGGCTCTAGGTATTTCCTCATAATAGTTGATGACTACAGTAAGATGGCTTTTGGTTATTTCCTGAAAACGAAAGATGAAGTTTTCAACCAGTTTAAACAGTTTGCTGCAATGGCGGAGAATCAAACAAATTGTTCCATAAAGATAGTGAGATCAGACAACGGTGGTGAGTTTTGTAATAAGCAGTTTAAAGCTTTTATGAGTCAAAAAGGCATCATTCACCAGATGACCACTCCTTACACGCCCGAGCAGAATGGCTCAGCTGAGCGGATGAACAGGACGGTGGTGGAAAAGGCTAAATGTCTCATGTTTGATGCAAAACTGGACAAACGTTTTTGGGCTGAAGCCGTTAATCACGCTATCTATTTGAGAAATAGACTTCCGGTAGCAGGAAGGGGTGAAAAAACACCGACTGAAATTTGGACAGGCCGTAAGCCAGATGTGAGCCATCTTTGCATCTTTGGCAGCAAGGCAATGGTGCATGTGCCAAAGGAGAAGCGGCTGAAATTCGACAAGAAAGCCAAACAAATGATTTTTGTCGGCTTTAGTGACAATACAAAGGGGTATAGGCTATATGATCCTGCAGAGAGCAAAATAATCGTGAGCCGAGACGTCATAATCCTTGAAGAAGATGACTTGTTGACCATTAATGTAGATCACAGCCTGGATGAAGATCAACACATTGGTGTTGAGGCAACTGATTCAGTGGGGGCAGCAAGTGAAGACGATGGTGAAGAGACTCCAGTGTCATCGGATGAGTCCATTGCACCGTCGGAAATAGTCAACAGCAGTGGAGACTCATATGTCCCAGATGACTGCAGCGCATCAGGCAGCGAGGGACATGGTGACTACATCGAACAAGAAGTAAGAAAGTCATCCAGAACTCCGAAGCCGAAGATACTTCACGATTATGTGACTTATGCAACCTACGCGGGAATTGACAATGACATCGACGTGCAAGAAGACCCCTCCAGTGTGGAACAGGCGTTGGCTCGTCCAGACCACGAGAAATGGAGATGCGCGATGGACCACGAGCTCAGCTGTTTTGAGAAGAACCGTGCGTGGGAAATCGTCGACGTCCCAACGAAAGGGACGATTGTGAAGTGCAAGTGGGTTTTCAAGCGCAAGTGTGACGGTCTTGAAGTGCGGTATCGTGCGCGTTTGGTGGCTAAGGGATTCAGTCAACAGCCAGGAGTAGATTATAACGAAATATTTGCGCCTGTTGTACGTCACTCGACCTTAAGATTGTTGTTCGCTCTATCAGTAAGGTTAAAGTTAAAAATGTATCATTTAGATGTACCAACTGCTTTTTTGAATGGGGATTTAGATGAGGAAGTTTTTATGATGATGCCTGAAGGTTTCAATGTGCAAGACAATGTTAACAAGGTACTTAAATTGAACAAAGCCATTTATGGTTTAAAGCAGGCATCTCGGGCATGGAATAAGAAGGTGAATGTTGTCATGAATGAATTGAACTACCAGAATTCTAAACATGAACCTTGCTTGTACACCAAGAAGAATGGTGATCGTTTGACTATAGTGGCATTATACGTAGATGATTTCTTTGTTTTTTCAAATTGTGTAGAAGAAATCAAATGCTTGAAAAATGTACTTATAAATAAGTTTAAGATCAAAGATCTTGGTGAGCTAAGGCACTGTCTCGGAATGGATATCGAGTCAGGAAATGGAGAAATTACTTTGAGTCAAGAAAAGTACATAGAGCAATTGTTAACTAAGTTCTCAATGGAAGATTGTAAGACTATAAAGACTCCTATGTCACGAGATAACGCCGTAGAGCTAGCCAAAGAAGTTGATGTGCCATACCAACAGTTAGTTGGAAGCTTGATGTATTTAGCGGTATTGACGAGGCCTGATATATCTTATTCTGTAAGTTTTTTAAGCCAATTTAATAATTGTTATAATTCAACCCATTGGTCTTGGGCAAAGAGAGTGCTTAGATACCTAAAACTAACCAAAAGCTTAAAACTGAAATATGTACAAGGTAAAGAAACTTTGGAGGGTTTTACGGATGCCGATTGGGCGGGAAACCCAGCTGATCGCAAATCAGTCACAGGGTTTTGCTTCAAGCTATCAGGCGCCACAATATCGTGGGAAAGTAGAAAGCAAACTACCGTTGCATTAAGTAGCACTGAAGCAGAATATATGGCTTTATCTGAAGCCACTAAAGAGGCCATTTATTTGAGAAATCTAATCAGTGAACTCGTGGATGAAGATAAATGCGTGACTGTTTACAGTGATAACCAAAGTGCTATTAAGTTGTCAGCAAACCCGGTGTTTCATAAGCGTTCAAAGCACATAGATGTAAGACACCACTTTGTAAGAGACGCTGTAAACGCGAAACATGTGGAAGTAAAGTATTTGTCCACACATGAGATGCCCTCGGATGTGCTTACAAAGGCATTGTGTACAGAAAAGCACAATAAGTTCGTGAGAGAGATGGGACTCACTCAATAAATGTTAAATGTAGCGCAATTATCAGATCTAGTGGGGGTGTTAAAATTTGTAATATCTGACTTATGCGCCATCTAGTGATGTTAACACTAGGGAAGCTTAAGTGACGCTCTCTTAAGCGTCCCACTTCTTGTTTGTGACGCTGTACGTAACAGACGTGTTTTTCCTTTGCTCCAACAATATACTATTAATTCACACAAGTGTTTGATTACGTTAATCCGAATATCCAACAAAAATTTTTGTTGTTTCAAATTAAGTACGTTATATCCGAGAGTTCGCTATAAACGGGTTTGTTATTACGGAACGTTACTGTATTTTAAAACAAAACATATCAATTGTAAGATGTTTCAAATAGATACAATATATTTCTAGATTTGTGTAATAGACCACAACAAATAATAACTTTTGTTGCTTAAAAATGTTGTGCGGTAAAGGTTTTTATTTTTATAATTTACAGAATAAAATCTCATAAATAAATTGAAGTTAGAAATAAAATGAATTTCAGAGATTTAAAAAGTACCAACCTAAAATACATTTATTATTTTAATCTGAGTTCACTTAAGATTATGATTGAAATGTCTGCCCTTAATTCTCTCAATTAAATTATAAATTTATTTAAATTCTACCTTTGCTCAAATTGTTCAATGGAACTAGGGCATATTTTACGATGTTTATGTTATTGCAGTTTTATCAAATTTGATCCAATTCAAACTATGAAATATTGAATGGATTTATTATCAAATGTAATTAATCATATTTCTAATAACTACATTTTTCTATGAATGACAATAGGCATTTGTAAACCATTAACAATATCGCGGCCGGTGGTATATGCGTATGAGTCATCTATTTTGTGTTTATAATGACGACTTAGCAATGTTTTGCTGTAAGACGTGACGCAACGACAATATAAGACCTATAAGAACAATCATATCTACTAACAATGAAGCTGATAGTGAATCGGAAATGATTGTTATTTTAAGTGTTTGAAAGATATGAAGTCAAAACATTTTCACTAATACTATTGTTGGAAATGTTATGGGTAAATTTTATTTGTTCCTCATGTTTATGGTTGGAAATGTATTATCATTTTATAACGATGTTATTGACTAGTCTTTGGGTGGTAAATATTTTTAAATTTAATTGGAATTTTTCCAAGTATTGATTTTTATTGCACCATACAAATAAACTATTTCAATGAAAACATATTTTATCAGAAGATCCGATGGTGACTAATTGTTGTGAACATGTGAGGTCATATCATTGCAGCCCTATTATCTTGTTTGTTGGAAACGTAAATGTGTTATATACATACATTAATATGATGAACATCGGCGTAATTAAAAAAATCTGATCGTTCCTAGAAAATAACAGATTTGTTGAAAAAAATTTATAATACTAAAAATTGGTCAACTACAAACCGTGGCATAATTATAACTAAAATAACATTTTTGTTTCTAACTATTTTTTATTACAAAATATAGGCAATAAATTAAGATTCTTTATGCTCTCGGTGCATATTTTTGTGTTCGGCTGACAACGTTCTTTTTTACAACGCCATATTGTAGGATAGACTGATATGCGCGTCAAATATCGGGGCGCTCCAGGGCAACCTCAAATGTCACAGCCGAAAACGCCATTATTGTGTTTAAGTTTTAAAAATTACATTACGTAAGTGACGGTCATTTTTTGTGTTGGTTCATTTATCATGACGTTTCTTTCTAGCCGGCTCTACAGCGCGAGTTTCAGATTCAGCTGGAGAATTTGGTTGGTTTTATAAACTCTTTATTTGAAGTATCTTGAATGAATAAATCAGGCAAACGCTTGGCTCAGTTGATGTTTGCGTTTCTGGAAATAATGCGTTTGCTGAAAATGGATCTCAAGAACTATCGTAGTGGCTTTGGGCCAAATATGCTGTGGCTTCATCTTGTTGAAACCGTATAAAAAGTTCCAAGTGGCTTGATATCGATCTTCAATTGCTGTGATTGCAGGTTGTGTTAATTTTCAAACAAAATATGGACCAATGATTTTTTCTGCAATTCCGCAGCAGATAGTACACTTTAGTAGGTGTAATTGTCACTGTTGTTATTTGTGGGTTATTGGTTGCCCATATTCTGCTATATTGTTTATTAATGAATTCATTAAGTTGGAAATGAGCTTCGTCATTCATGATCAGGTAATAAATTACATTTTTGTCAGCGGCGAGTTGTTAAAAATGTACTTTATATGGACATATACGCAATCACATCAACTTCTTTGCAGTGCTGCTTGTGTTATCTTTAACTGGGATTAAAGGCTGTTTGTAGAATTTTTGGATTATCTTCAATACTCCGTTCTACAGTTGAATATTTTCTAAATTTATAGCCAAATGTAGCCTTCCAGTTCGGGAAAGGTTTTTAACAACAACGTGTCTAAAACGTGCAACTAACTTTCTAATTATTAAGGGATGAACGCAAGGGGTGATCTTCTACTAATACATATTGCCCATACCATAAGATTAGGTGTTAATGATGTGTGACGTCTTTCAGCAAACTTCAATTTTTTTCCTTCTCTTCGGTACTGACGACTTTCTATATCCACCTTCTTTATCTTTTGCTCCTATTGGAGATTGGAAACCATCATTATTATGCGGACCTTGTTGAGTGTCGCCTTGAATAGCTTGGTGGATGTGCATCCAAACCAGTTCAGCAGGTTGCGAAGCCGCTATATTCTTCTTCTTTCAATCAATCTTTTTCATTTAATTTTTTAGTTTAAGGATGATATAGCTGTCTTCTCTCAGGGTGTGACCAAGGTCTCGTTTTTATTTCTTTATTGTAGTAGTGACTTTTCTGGTTTTACCGATTTGGTGCGTTACTGTTTGTTGGGTGGAATGACACCATGAAATTCTGAGCATTCTCCTTGATGCTTTCAATCTTTGTTGTCCACGCCTCTATTCTATATAATAAGGAGCTCTAGTTGCATATTACAGTTACAGAGGATTTTTTTTTTCATTTATGTTAAGTCGCAACGGGCTAATTGTATTCTACTTTCAATCATTTTTGTGTGTTGCTTGATTTCCGTTACCTTTGTTTTGTTAATGTATATAGCTGGTCTGTTTTGATTTTAGGTTTTTTGTGCTGGAGATGACTTTGTTTTTTTTTATGTTTATATCTAGGCCATATTTTTGGTAGTTGGTGTCGGTGATGTTTGGTTGCCATTGAACAGTTCTTTAATTTGGTTGCCGTCTTTGTTCAGTAGTACATCTGGTTAACGAATTCTTCTTCTCATGTGACCATTTACCCATATACAAACCTGGGTTGATCACTTAAAGACGATTTTATTTCATTAGTGACTCCAGCCTAGCCGCTCTTGAAACTATACAAGCCTTGTCAGCTTTATGAGCTGATATAAGCATTTGATTCGGTCGGTATGAATGACCAAATAATACATTGTTATCATAGACACGTGGCGATTAAAAGCTCATGTTTAGTCTACAGCAATGAACCTTTTTGTTTGAAACCGGTCTTGTGTGTATTGCTGCTTCTTGGATGTCTTCTAGCTGGACGATCTTGCTGTTTACTTTCCTCAGTATATGCAGATCGTATTCTAGCAATTTGATTTAGCCTTTTACCGATTTCACGAGACTTGTCGATAATTTGTCCACTGTCAAAATTTGAAATAAGTGTAAAATTAAAATTGGTTGAAAAGCACTAAACAACTGACTATCAAGTAAAAAGATGTTAATTTTTTGAACAACTATTGCTGGAAACAATAACAATTTGGTTTTTGTCCATGTGACTTTGATTAATTCACACTTACCGTTGCAATCTCTTAGTTATTTTTTATCTGTTGCTCTTTTGTCTTTTTATTCTGTTGCTGTTTATTTGTATCGTTACCGCCCAGGTGGTGTAGTGGTTAGCGTACTCGGGTGCTAGACCGAGTTCGTGTCGAGTCCCTTATCTGGAGGGTCAGTTTTTCTGGTTAAGAAAAAATGTGTTGTAATGAGAACGCCTTTTTTCGGATAAGATGAGAAACTTTAGTAGGTCTCGTGTACTGCTTCGATGTTGGGTGCACGTTAAAAATCTTAATAATTTAGGTCAGAATTTTTGAATTCTGGCGTGGGTGAGCAGCCTTGTCAGCAGAAATAGACCGAAGATAAGTTTTTTGCTAATTGCTGCGTGAACTTTAGGAGTAGTGGTGCATTATTTTTGTTGTGTCATGTTTGTTAGCTATCTCCTTTATTTTTAAGCGATCTATGTAGGTTGTTTTTGCTTTTTGCAGTTTCTACCATACAGTATTATTTTGTATCCGCCACTTTTGGCAATGATTGCGTTTCTTGTTTCTTGTTTTTCTAATAGTGCGATGTCGAGTTGGGGGTGTTCTCCTTTGGTCTTTGCAATGACCTGGCTTTCCATGATCTCTTTTGCTTTTATTAATATTATAAGATTGTTGTCCAGTTTTGTCGTTATGTTCTTATTGCGCACCTCTTTTGGACAGTTTCAGGTTTTGCAGTTGGTTTTTGTAACCCTTTTTCTGTCTAGTGATCTTTCGATTTTGATAATAAGCAATCTTTTTTCTTCAGGTTGTTGGATTTTGGTTTGGATTATTGCTTCTTTTGAGTGTTTCTCTACTTGTATCTTCGATTTGTTTATGTTTTTCACATGAGTTATCAGCTTTTGGTATTTTTCTAATAGAAGATTTACTAACCTGTATACCGCTTCTTTGATTTATCTTCTTGTTTTTGTATGTTTTGCTACAATATTTTCCAGTTTTTCATTAATTTTGTTACTAATTTGGTTCTTCCTTATTTTTCTCATTATCGATTTGGGTTGTCTTATTTTGGTTTTAGCGTTGGCGTTGTCAATGCGCTTCTTTTTGCCGTCATATTATTTTCTTCAAGGTTCTTTTTAGGTTGCCAACTGATTGCGTTATCTCATCAATTGTGTATGTAGGAACTGCCATTAGTCTCTTCTTTATTATCTTTGGTCAACATTTCTTTTCTAGTAACTACATGGGGACTTAAGTTGTGGTTTATCTTAAAAATGCTGTTTAAGTTTGTACCGATTTGTCTAGAGAAATGAGCAAAACTCAAAAATAGCGGATCTATCAATCTAATAGTTCCACCATACTCTTCTCTCTTCTTTAGCCATCGGTTTCAAACTTCTTTGCTGATTTTTATATTCAGTTTTTTGTACTCTGTTGTATTTCTTGTTGTTTTTCTTTTTTGCTCTATAAGCTTTAATGTATCTGGTTGTAATTTGCGATCTGTTTTGCCAAAAATTTTGCAGCACATTTTTCTGGTAGTATTTTGAATATCTGCGGTGATTGACTCTAATTTCTTTCTTAATTCTTCTTGGTATTTTTCTGTATTTTGATTTAGTTCTTCGAGTGTGGGAAACTTGTCTTTGTGTATTATTTTGTTTTTTTTTTATCTTTAAATTGAATGTAAGTGTTGCTCTTATTAGCTTGTGGTCGGTTTCTGTATTGAACCGGTTTAGCACTGAAACGTTTATGCAAAGTTTTTTATTGTTTATTTTACAGATGACAATTTTTTTTTGCTTGGGTTTTTTGAAGAAGGTGTTGACAGAACAAGTTTTCTTTGTTTAAGTAGTTTACTAGCATGTTTTGTTGGTTTCTTTTGCCCAAACTAAAGTTTTTAATATTCCCAAGATCTGTTTTGTCTCTCTGGCAATTCTTGGAATTTAGGTTGCCTATAATGATTTTTTGTTGGTATTTCTCTGATTCTATTGCTTTGGATATGTCTTTGAAGATTGTTTTCATTCTTTGTCTTCCGATGTACTTGTGGGCGCGTATCCCTGAATGAGCTCTGCACTGTATCTTTTGTTTAATTTGATTGATATATAGATAACTTTTTCAGAGATGGGATGGAATTTGGTTATTGCCTGGGTTTGTTGTCGGTGTTATTTTGGTACAGTGTGTGGCCTGGTTTAACACTGTAGTTTTTTCTTCTATTAGTCTTTCGCACAGGCCTACGATATCTCATTTAATTTGGCTGATTTTTGTTTTGGTGGGATTTTGTCTATTTTGGTTGGTTGGATTCGAATTTTTTCTCCCGCATCCAGAATCCGATTTAAGGCAGACTGATTCGGTACCAGTTTGAGATTTTGTACATTTTGCACTCACCTGGGGTCTTTCATTTACATTTGTCATTGCTACGTATAACCATACTACGTACTCGTATTACTTGCAGGCAAAAGAAACTCTATTATCAGTCGCTTCTTGAGTCGGCTGAATTATAGAGCATTAGGAACGGGACATTAATAAATTCTGGAGTTTTGCTGCGTCGAAGTGGAATGGTCTAAAGTGAAGTACAGTTAAAGCAGTGTTGACATTATACGTGCGCTAGATCTAGTAGCTCCAGTTTCAATGCTTCTTGTCGACTAATTTACTGATCAGTATAATGTCAAGGTTACTTAAGCGAAGATGTTTAAGTGGCAAATTATATCCTGAAGCGTTTGAGACCGCTGTTAGTATTATAACCCGTAAGGGCTGGGTCGGGATTGCGGAGATGGATTTTGAAATAAAAGGGTGCCAGGTCCGCACAATTCATTTATTTAAATAGCTTACTTTAAAAATTTACATATACACTTAACATTCATGTTTTGCACTCGCGACTTTCGTATACGTATCCCGTATTGGCGACTTGTGACTTCGTTTGCTTACTACGCAATACTTTCCCTCGGACCAAGATGAATCGGAGGAGCAAGAGAGATCGGTCTTCCGGTCCGCGCAGCTTTATATTCTTCTCATTTGTTCTCTTTGCCAGCGTTAGATAGCGAAGGAAGAATTGAGAAGATTTTCTATAGATGGCGTCTACTAATAACGGCAACGTTACAGTATGATTGTGAAAATTTTAGGTTTGTTCCAAATGTTGTTTTGTACCGTTTGCAAATTACTCATGACAAAAAAAAGCTTTTCACTTTATTTCCACAATATTTGCAATTTAATAACGGTAAGTGGCACATGACGAATCTTGTATTAACCTACATAGTATTCTTCAATCGATCCGAGTTTTAAAAAACGTAATCTTTACGGTTGGTTAAACATTTTTTCGATTATTGCGGGACATTTAAGCAACATCTCATGAGAACTTTGAAATTTGCTTTGTGCAAAGCAACGATTTCTTTTGTTACTGGATACTGTTATTACCAATAGTGTTGATTTTAGTGAAGAAGTTTTTTAAGCTGTATCTCTTTGAAGGAAATGATGAGAGATTTGCCAACTCATTTATCATTTCTTCCTCTAACATTGGCGCTAGCAAGTGAAGAAACTTCTAATTTCTTGTTTTTTGGATGGGTGGGTGGTTACTCCAGGTCAAACTACTCGATGGTAATCATGTAACCCGCTTAAGTATTGACTATCAAGAGATTGGATAGCACCTCTTCCTGACTGAGGGACTTCCAACACTTGCAGAGAGAAGATTTTTATTTTTTTGATACTATACACTCGCACGGGTATATGGGCACTTCAATTTAAACTACTAGCTAGTAATCATATTTTCGATTAACCCACCGACTCTCCCATGTGTTGGTCTTTTAAAGATTTGAATCATTTTTTTTCTTCTTGGACAAAAAGTTTTTAACGCTTGTGGAAGGATAAACTTTCAATTTTTTGTTAAAAAACTCTTGGACGGGTGGGTGGGTATGGTAATCATGATCTGGAGTGACTCACCAACTCGCCTACGAATAGGTCATCAAGAGATTGGATAGCATCTTTTCATCCTTTGACTAAGGGACTCATAACACTTGCAGAGAAGAGAAACTTTAATTTTTTTTATAACAAACACTTGGACGGGTAGATGGGCACACTCCAGTTTAAACTACTTGCTGGTAATCATGTCCTGGACTGACCTACCCACCTTCCCAATTGATACTTTTAATTTCTTCTTAACAAACTCTTGGGCGTCTTGGTTGGCACACCAGTTCCAACTATCTGATGGTAATCATGATCTGGAAAGACACACCCACCCGCCTTTACCTCTTTCTTCTCTGACCAAGGGACTTCTAACGTTTGCAGAGAGGAGAAACTTTTAATCTTTAGTAACAAACACTCGGGTGAGTGGCTGGATAATCCAGTTCAAACTATTTGCTGGTCATTATGATCTACAGCCACCTTTTCAAGTGTTGGTCTTCAAAAGATTTTGTATTAGCTCCTCCTTTTTGGGCAAAGAGACTTTTAACGCCTGCGAAGAGGAGAAACTTTAAATTTTTTGTTAACAAACTCTTAGGCGACTGGGTTGGCACTCCAGTTTCTACTACTTGATTGTAATTATGATCTGGAGTTGGATCACCTCCTTCTGAGTTAGATCACCTCCTCCTGAGTTGGACCACCTCCTCCTGAGTTGGATCACTTCCTCCTGAGTTGTATCAAGTCCTCCTCTTCTTACCAAGGGACTTTTAGCACTTGCAGACAGGACACATTTTTAAGTCTGTGGTAGCAAACACTCGGGTATGTGGATGGGTGTCTATTCCAGTTCAAACTACTTGTTGGTAGTCATGATCTGGAGTGATCTACCTACCAGCCTAAATATTGGTCATTAAAAGATTGTATATCACCTCTTCCTTCTTGGACAAACACTCGGTTGGGTGGTCGGAAATTTCAGATTATGGTTACAAGCGAGTAGTTTGAACTATATGGGTTATCACTTTTTTCTCTTGTAACATAGTGACTAGTGACGCTTGCAGAGATGAGAAATATCCAATTCTCTATTTTGGAAGTTAAATTGATCACTAAGACAATATCAATATAAGTGAACTTATTTGTAGAATTGTCACGTGTTTTTGTTAAATTCAAAAAATTTAGTTCTAGAGGTAACATTGATTATTCAGGTTTTCAATTATTTAAAATTACGTTATATAAAGTCGTAGACCAAGAAAAATCATTGTGTTGTACTATATTCGGTCGCCGAAGATGACGTTTTTACTGTTTTTAATCTAGACTGACTGCGATTCGTGGAACTTAAGGATCTATTCTATCTAAAAATTTCAGTTTTGCTACAAAATCGATGTAATCAACCAAAACATTCTTAATACAATTTTAAATCTATATGATTTTACCACTGGTAACACCGGCTGCTGTTTCTTCATTCATATAATTGTCTGACCTTATAAATGACAGAAATTATTAAATGCTTGCGAACACTTCATGGTTCTTCTTGTTTGATTTGTTCAAGACTAAAGAAGAAGTTAGCTTATATATTTGATAAATATAATGATAAAGTTAAATGTGTTTTCTTATTTCACAATATTGCAGAACGGGGCTATTACTGTTATATTAATTTTGACAATGTTAAGTATCATTATTTTCTAATTTTTTCAATATGGTATCTAAACATTACTCCATATATTAACATTATTTAACAAGACAATTTTTTCTGTATTGTTACATTTTCAAGGCTTCATACCATTATCTTTTTAAAAATAACTAAACTGGCGCATCACTATTAACCATGCACATTATCTGCATAATTAGATTCATGAATACAAAACAAATATAGCATAAATATTTATGTGGAAAATAAGTAAACAGATTTAAATCTGCGTCGCAAATATATGCGTTTTGAAATACAATATAACATTAAAAAAATATTAACATAATATTTACTTCTAGGTTTACCCGAATTTGATCAACTAAGCAGTGCTGAAATCAATGATTTCCGATTCAAAATGCGCAAATTGGGCGACGAAATAGCCATGCTTCGTAGAAAACAATCCTGGGACAAACGATTACTCTATCAATACCCACCAAGAATATCAATGCATGATAATTCATTCTTTAACATTTCTAACAACGTTTATAAAGACGGAAGTCTATTTTTCTCAGCGCGAATTGAGGGTAGTTCTACCTCTGAATCCAGCGCAAAATTTAATGTCCGTGAGACAGAAAAACCCGACAAACTACTCGAATTAATTCTCAATAAAAAATCAACGGTACTAAATATAACTAATGGCCGTAAAGAAGACTACGTACTAAAAGTTTGCGGCAGTGATGAATATTTAATCGGCGATTACCCCATAATTCATTTTGAATATATAAGAGAATGTATATCGCGCGATGTCATTCCTACTTTAATAACAGTTCCTAGACATAACGTACCTATGCAAGTCGATGATGATTACGGTTATCTCCAACCGAACAATCAGAAAAAACCATTTTCTACATTAACTCTACGCAAGAAAGTAAACTTTCAATCGTCGTGGAGTATTATGGAAAGATTTGAACTGACAGTTTGCACAGTTAGTAAACTGAATTGTGACATGAAGAAAACTATTGGAGTTGTCGTTGGATTATTCCATGGAGGAAAGTCAATATCCGAGCCGCAAAAGACTGGCGAGGGAGTTGTCAGCGAGAAAAATGAGTGCGAAATTGATGAGAGATTGGAGTTTGATATTGATATTTGTAATATACCAAGGAATGCTAAATTGTGTTTTGCATTGTATGAGGTAAATAAAAGTGGAAAAGGAAATCGCAGCAGAAAGATCAAGGAACCATCCAAGGTATGTTACTATTTCTTTTTAAAATCTTTTGAATACGTCTAGGGATATTGCAACGAGATTAATGTTTAATTTAAATAATTATTACAATTTGTGAATTTTGCTTGCTGCTATATAATTTATCTTTTATATAAAATAATGAGAATTGATTTATTTGACGACCCCGGACTCCTGTCTCATGTATGAAAAGGTTGTTTATTGAAGGATTTTACAAAAATTGCTAGAGGCAAATATCTCGTCTCTGTTTCCGATATTCTATGCGGCAACGCCTACAGAAACGGTTGCTTGCGGTGTAGCGACGGAATTGTTTTTGCACACACTGGGGTGCGTTCCGATTTAGAGGAGAAACGCGTCCGGACGTTATTTTTTTAAATACAGGAGAAAGACGCCCGGGTAAAAAAAGTTTACCCGTTTCTCAGAGAGTTGATAGTTTTTTGTTGTATTCTGCATGAATTCTGGAATCGGAGGACGGGGACTAGACTTCAGCATATCTTAGTCATTCCGGTAGCTTGCAAGACTTGCTTTTGGGCCTGGAACATCGATATCTTTTATTCATTTTGTTGCGTTTACTTGAAGTTGTTTTTGGAAGGGATATGTGCGGAGATACTTGTTGGCACGGGTGTTGTGTACGTTGCAGGTGCTGGCAATAGTTGTTCGAAAAAATAATCTTTTGAGAGTTGGTGGGATTGCTTCTCTGATTTATCACTGGTTTTACTTTTTCTGTTTTGGTGATAGAACTTATTGCTTACTCATTTGACACTCAGTGTTTGTCTGACCGGCATTAGTTTGATAACATGCGACAGAGTTGCGATGTGGCAGTTGGTAGCTTTGATGGACGAATTTCCAAAATCTAAAGGAATTTTTACTTTATGAAGCGGCATCTTTTTTCGTTCTCAAAAGGTCAACTTTTACGCGACCTCAAAAGAAATGGAAATTAGGAAGTAGTTTGCATCGGAGAGCAAACGTTCTGTGAGGTGTAACTCATGCCATTAAGCATGTTTCCGGGATCCGTGGCCATAGACTCTATTGTGCCGGCAGTTCGTAATCGGAGTGGCGTAACGAGGGATTCTGTTTTTTACCGATGTTTTTCTAGTAAAATAGTTTATAGACTTTGTATTGTTTTGAGTAGTTATCAATTCCACACGGACGGCATACAAAACGCCAATAATTTCGTTGACGTTTTGTATGTGTGGTTTTCCACTTTCGTTTTTCTTCTCTCTGAATCTTTATCATAAAATACATTTTTTGTTGTTTTAGGAATTATATCTAAACCCCATTGCTTGGGCAAATACAACCGTCTTTGATTTCAAGAATCAACTAAAAACTGGTTCAATGACCTTATACATGTGGACCTATGCTGAAGACTTGACTATGATGAATGAAGATTTACTACAGCCTCTTGGAACAGTTGTTAGTAATCCTAACACTCAATATGCAACTGCACTTACACTCACATTTAAAAGGTATGTAAAATAAGAATTATTTTGAAGGTTATGATACAGGGTTATGTAAATATTTTCAGATATGGACAAAAAGAACATTTCATGTTCCCCTCCGTTGACCATATTATAAACTACGTCCAAGAAAAAACTTCAAATGAACATTACAATGAAGTTTTCAATAAGACTACTAAAGAGTTGGCTGAATATAGTAAGATATTCCATGAAAATGAATCTATTTATGAAATGCACGATCAGGTAGACATTAGTTAATTAATTATATGAGTGTTGGCATTAATAATTGTTTTTTGATAGGATCGCAAGGAAATTTGGAAGTATCGCCGTCACTGGATGAAGACCGCCCCTGATGTGTTGCCTAAATTATTAAACTGCATTGATTGGGACAACAAAGATGAAGTGAGCGAAGTTATTTATTTGTTGGAGGAATGGCCTTTGTTGCCAGTTGAAAAAGCTTTAGAATTGCTTGATTATGCCTATGGTGATCAACAAGTACGAAGATTTGCAGTCAAATGTTTAACGAAAATTGGGTAAGAGATATTATTTAAAAAAATAATGGAAAATTAACTTATCCAAATAATGTTTTTCTTTCAGCAATGATGATTTATTACTATATCTTCTGCAATTGGTGCAAGCATTAAAGCACGAACTATTTTTAGACTGTGATTTAGTAAAATATTTACTTGAAAAAGCTTTATTTAATCAAAAAATTGGACATTATTTGTTCTGGCATCTCAGGTATACTAATTGACTATAAATCATTAGAAAAATGATATATTATTTCATATTATTAGGTCGGAAATGCAAGTGGCCTGTGTGTCTGTCCGATTTGGGTTAATCCTTGAGGCTTATTGTCGCGGAAGCCAGGAACATATGATTGTATTATCCAAACAATTGGATTGTTTGGAAAAACTAAAGAAAAGTAGCGAGAAAGTGAAGAAGTACAAAGATAAAGAAAAGGCTAGATCAGCTATGCAAGCATATTTACGTGAAACTCATTGCATTGATGCAGTGAGAAACCTGTCAAGTCCGTTGGATCCAAGCTATAGGTGCAATAGTATTAAGTATGAATGAATTAAATTGTATAGTACAAATAAAACAAATTAATTGTCATTTTTAGGTTAGATAAGGTTAAAGTGATGGATAGTAAGATGCGCCCTCTATGGGTTGTTTTTGAAAACTATGATATGGTCGGAGATGATGTTTATTTGATTTTTAAGAATGGAGATGATTTGAGACAGGATATGTTAACCTTACAGATGCTGAAAATTATGGATAAGTTGTGGAAACAGGAAGGACTTGATTTACGGTAAGGTATTTTTTCGACCGATTAAGAAAATAAGTTGCGATGTTTTGAGTGTCATGTTTGCAACTTGTATAAAAGAATTAAAATGCAAATTTTTTGTTGAAATTTTTGTCTAAACTTAACTAATTTAGTAGATATTTTATTGTGCTATAAGTTATTTTTCTAAAATAACAATTGTTATAGTTCTGCTAAAATATCGCGCCCTTAAAAAGGAATTTATTGCGGTACGGTAAAAATTATTGGTGGAGTGTGTGCGCGTGCAAACTGATTTTTTAATTAATTATAATTTTAGTATGAATCCTTACAAGTGCATATCGATGGAATACAGAGTTGGAATGATTGAAGTTGTTCTAAATGCAGAAACTATTGCCAACATACAAAAAGAAAAGGGAATGTTTTCTGCAACATCAGCTTTCAGGAAGGGTTCAATATTAGGTAAGTAAACATCAATCAATTTTTTGACTAGTATATTTAAAATATTTAGGTATTTAATAGATTTGTATTTTATACTTGCTTGCAGCATGGCTGAAGGATCATAATCAAACTGAAAATGCATTGAAAAATGCTATCAACGAATTTACACTTTCCTGTGCTGGGTATTGCGTTGCAACGTATGTGCTGGGTGTTGCAGATCGTCATTCAGATAATATTATGGTGAAGAAAAATGGACAGGTACATTTATCTTAACAAATTTTTATCAAATAGTTCCATAAAAACAATGTTTGTTATAGTTGTTCCACATTGATTTTGGACACATTTTGGGTCATTTCAAGGAAAAGTTTGGCTTCAAAAGAGAACGTGTGCCTTTTGTCTTAACTCATGATTTTGTACATGTTATCAGTAAAGGTGAAAAGAAAAATATGGAGTTTAAAAAATTCCAACACTTCTGCGAACAGGTAATGATTTATTTTTATTTAACTTTGAGCTAGAAAGAGGAATCGTAAATAAAGGAAAAGGTATTACTTACTGTTTTCAAACAATAGAAATAAAATTGTGATTATTAAAATATCTCGAAATATATGGACAAATTATTAGTTCAATACAGTAGAAATAATATAAGGCGTTGTTTATCGACGGATGTATTCTGTAATGGAGCGATAGATGCGAGATGAACGCCGACTATGCGACTTATTACACCTATCCTAGAATCCAAATAATGTTATTAAATATTGTATATTTTCAGGCCTTTTTGATATTAAGAAAACATGGTGGATTGATACTCTCTCTTTTCGCCATGATGATTTCCACAGGGTTACCTGAACTAAGTTCAGAAAAAGATTTAAATTATTTAAAGGACACTTTGGTATGTTAATTAATTAAAACATTAAACAAACATAACATTTTTTATTTTATTTAGGTCCTATCAAAGTCTGAAGATGAAGCTCTAAAGCATTTCCGGTCTAAATTTGATGAGGCTCTTTGCAACTCATGGAAGACCTCTATGAATTGGGCAACGCATAATATAACCAAAAGCAACAAATTGAATTAAAAATATGGTTAAGAGGAATAAAATTGCTCATAACCTTAAAAAAAAGTGCCAATAATTATTAATTGAATCGGTGATTAGTAAATTTTTATTTAAATAATTATTTGTTAATTTTTATCGGAGGCTGACTGAACCTCCAATCGCGCGCGTTGTTTGATTATTAATTTTTATTGTGACTGTTAACTTTTAAAGAAAAAAAATAATCATATATATATATAACTATAAGCTCTCTAATATATCCCGAACTAGCTTTTTGTTTTTTATGTTGCTTATCTTGCAGGTTCAACAGTATTTTTTTTACTTTGAGAGATTGATTAATTGAAACCATGTATAGGCTGCCCCAGAATAGTTAGTTATTGGCTTTTTTCTCAAAAATCAAAATGTATTAAAAACGGTAAACGGCATTTTATATGCCAAGCTTTCAGATGACTTAAAAAAAACAATTTTTTTTGAGAAAAGAACGACTATTCTTTGACACTTGTACAAATTGATTTCACCAAAAATATATTTAAAAACTATATAAATTATGTTGATGACTTTGATACATTTTAATTTTATATATTCTTTTTCTTTATATATGTACAAATTATCTTATATATACTTAATAAATTAATTATGAAAACCATTTTTTGTGTACGTTTATAAGTTATGTTATTAATGAATTGTGCTGCTGAAATAGACTCTTATTGTGGTGTTTTGTGTACTGGGTAAGTACCTTAAGAGCTATTGGAATTCTTTTTTATATCATTAAAAGAGTTTGATTTTAATATTGCTTTAGAATTGTTAGATACTGCATGTGGTGCGAAAAGCATTTGCTAAGTTTCCTAAATTGTAAGACTTTGTTTGTGTTGAGGACTGTGCAGATTGTAAGCACAACAAACTTACTCTTAGCACAATGCCAATTGAGCTCTACTGCTCGATCATTGTTAGCTTCTAAGCGGTCACTAATTTGTTCTTCAGCGGTGACTAATTTACTTGCAGTTATTAACCAAACTTCGGAGCTGTGAGCGTAAAGGTTTCTAAATCAGTATGGTATTAAATATTGGATTGAATTTAATATATGTGGTTGTTGACTAGGGGATGTATATAGTAAAACAATAAGGTTCAGCAGCCCAGCTCCAACGATGATGTTTTGTAAAACAAGCTATTCATTAAGAAAAGATTTTGCATTGCAAGATGCATTTAGCAGCATTTTTCCACAATGAGTTGTTCCTGTCTTATGATTTCAGTTTCTTCTGTCTTTATGTCAATTTTGCCATTAAACTCGCCTTTTTATCGTGAAGTGAGTGGACATGTCATTTCGGGCACGAGAAATATCTTTGTAGAAGAAAATTAAATGGATTTCAAGCAATTATGTTTGAGATTAGTATCTGAGTAGAGTAGATTTAAACTACTAATTTTGCTAATTTGTGATATTTAAAGCAGCTTTAATCAGGTCATCGACTACATATTTTCAAAGTAAATTGTTTTCATGAAATTAAGAATTTTATTTATTTTGCTAATTTGCTAATAAAGCAACAAATTTTTAAAAATAAATTCAAATTTTTTTACGAGTTGATGAAAAATTTCCAAAAATTGGTGATTTTCAAAACAAAACTAATAATTTTTTTAGAGTTTTCAAAAAAAGTATTTTTTATTTTAGAAAAATTGTTATAAAAGCAATAATTTTTGAAAAAAGAATTAAAAAAAAATTACAAGTTGTTTCAAAAGTTTTAAATAAATGCGTTTTAAAAACTGCATAGTATTCGTTTTGCAAAAACTGCTATTAAAGCAACAATTTTCAAACAAATTATTCAAAAATTCTTTCACGGGGTTATTAATTAATTTTCAAAATCACAGTGGGTGGGTAGTTTAGATCAGGGGTCGGCAAACTACGGCTTGCCAGAACACAAACATCACAGTGGGTGGGTAGTTTAGACCAGGGCCGGGTCGGCAAACTACGGCCCGCAGGCCAAATCTGGCTCGCCATATGTTTTTAATTTGGCCCGCAAAGTCTTCATTAAAAAAAAACTGCGGCAGATATATTTTCTAAAGTTAAACTACAGATACAACATTGTTTTTTGGATTTTGATGCAAGTACAAAATAAGTTTGCTGATCCCTGGTTTAGACCAAGACATTTTGTCTGCCAAAATTACGGATGGTCTAGCCTAGTGTGTTTTCAGTTTTACTTAATATTTGTGTTTAGGTGTCTATAGTGGCCACAAAAGCATAGAAGAGTTTATTTTGATCATTTAATTGCTGTCAAAAAAGCTAGTCAACATGTCACGTTGCCAAATTCTATTAACAGTGACGGAAGCACTTTCATAATTTTCAAATAAGTACGGTACGATTTCTCTTGCTCACTTGGCACATCAAATTGTCACTTTTTTAGGAGGCAATAAAAGTTCTTGAATGGCACGTGCATTTTTTAACCCCCAAATCTGCAAATTTTTATTGTAGTTATTATTATTTTGTTATAGAATACATTGTCAGCTTGCTGTTGTTCCTAAAATCCAGTTGGCAAAGCTTCTGCGCTGTTCATGATTGGCCAGCTTTAGTTCTTGAACTACTGAAGTTTGTACGCAGGGAGGTACAAATTTTTTTTTAACAATTGTTGGAGAGTACTGCAAGTGAGTCTAATTCTTGGGCGCGATTGCGGATAGAGTAATATGATTATGCACATGCACTAACTAGTACTGTATTTTTTTCTGTTTTTATAATAGGTTTTTGCAATAGCATAAACGTTCTTTCAACGTATAACGTGTCATTTTCAAAAACGTCAATGTTTCCACATAATACCTCCAAAATATGATGATTAAACAATTATTTGGAAGTGTGCGCTTTTTTAGTATGCATGTAGTCTTTGCACTTGCCCGGAGTAAATACTCAAAATGTCAATCTTGCTGGGAGTTACATTTAGGCTAAGATCACGTGTAGGTGAACTCAGTTTATTTACATTATAGTCTTGTCCCAGAATCACTTTTGGTATTATTTGGTATTAGCGCGCTTGACGACGTTTTTCAATTTGGTTAACGTGGTTTACTTCAAACGTAAACACCTGAGTATGAAATAGGCTAAGGTTACCTTGGTGATTCCTTATGGATTTTATTCTACATAGTTTTAAGTACAGGTCTATTAATGAAGGAACCATGTTGTACTCTCTAAAGTTGATCAAATCAAACGTGATAGATCGGCATTTGCAGACTTAGTGTTAAGGCAAGAGTGTTTTTGGTTTTCTCTAAGAAACTACGGTTAGTTTTACTTTACAGGGTATTACGAGATTTGAGCGGAGATCGTAGGAGATGTTGATGTTGATGATGCAGTTTGGTAATATTCTGCAAGGTTTTTGGCGGCGGTCGTCAAAGACATCCTCAAATGGGTTATCCTGGATCAAATGATTTGGCCTATTGCAGTCAATAGATGCAGCTCAGTAATGTTCTTCTTGGTTAATGTTTTTTTGGCTATTATTACATTTGGTAAAAACCTATTTGGTCTTTTTTTTGTTGATCAAGGTTTGTGTTTGATGTTAAACGCACATTTTGCAAGTAGCGACTATTGCATAAACTTAGTATTTAGATCTTTGTATGTTGGTTAGCCACATCGACGCTTGGTTGTGTATTTTTAGTAGAAAATATTTCTTATTCGCCCACACTATAACGTACCAATTCTACTCGTTGCTGTGGTGGACGTAAACCGTAAGCTGTCGTAGCTAATAATGCGTCTTGATAAAATACAACTCGCATGCTTACCTTGCAGACGTCAGTTTGTAAAACAAATCGCTTGGCCGAGGGCCGTCTAAGATCAAGAGTCTATCTAGCAGTGTTTTTACGTACGGCTAAAAGGGGCACGTCGGTTTCTGGAAAGTTGTCTACAAATTCCCCTAATCAGGTACAGATTTCATAAAAACTGCGCAGCAGTTAATGGGTTTTTAGTCTAAGGTTGTTGCGAATTAGTCGGATATGGTGCTCTAAAAGTTGGTTTTCTTGAGACCTGAGCTTGTACCCGAGGTATTTGATTTTGGGTTGTTTAAAGTCTCATTTATTCTAGTTGCACCGCAGCCTACATTTCTTGTTTTTTTCCGTCGTAGGTGTTCTCTACGGTTGCGGTATTTGGCATAGTACACAACAATACCATTAAGGTATACTAACTCGGCATTTATGGTAGCAAAGGAGGTGTCGTGTGGCTGTACTTTTGTATTTGTATAAGCGCGGTGGCGCGGAAGTTCTAAAAGTAAAGTTTGTCGTCTTTTTATTCTATTATGACCACTGGGGCGCAGTAGTTTCTGGTAGATGGTTCAATTGCTGATATATAGTTACAGCGGAGGAAGATGGCACCTGGTCTCATACACTTGAGTTTTTTGTTCAAAGTTTCTGGTTCAGATCAGGGTTAGCATATTTCCGCAGAAGAGCTTGTTTTGTTTCTTTGTACACGGTCTCTAAGTTTTCATATACTTGCTCCTGTCAGTTTTTGGTTATGCCTCTGTGAGACAACAAAGTCTTTGGAATAGGTTGTTGTTGGACCTTTAAATACAACATCACCAGCTTGGTGAGATGTTGACTGGAGGGTTTTTTTCCAACCTAGTCATGTGGCGGTTGAGAAAAAAGGATTTAGGTTCTAAATGTTTAGAGGATCTTGTGGTAATGCCAATTGTTATAAGATTATATTTTTTCAATTTTTACAGTCTAGGTCTTGTCGGAAGGGGTGGTTGACGGTTTTTTTTGACTAATGGTAAACAAATTGCAGATACCTCCTTGTTGCTACCAACAAAGAAAAAAAACTTATAAAAAATGATTTATTTAGCACAGATATTAACAATAGATTCTAGGCCAGACAATATGTTGTCTTCATCAGAGAAATCAGTCTCTAATCTTGATGTTTGAAGGATTTGAACTGATGCATCATAAGTTAATGTTTTGTAATAGTCTATTTGTTGTCTAGAGGGACATACTTTGTTGCCAACGTCATTACGTTATCATATTTGCTTTTTTTAGGGCTAAAGGATTAGCATATAGCTTTTTTTGACATATTCTAATCGATGACGCGCATGGCGTTAGGTGCAATATCAGAGTATCTGCTACATATACAGCTTTGTTGCCCCAAATAATGTATAGAGGCAAATGCAAATTTATTCCTTCATATTGTGTACTTAAGCAGATAAAAAGAAATTATTTAAACTTATAAACTAACGTAAAATTTAAAACTATAACTAAATTACTTTATCATGCACACATTACATTCAGTTTTTATATAAAAAAGTAATAATCAGTTGATTAATTAAAATAGTAAATTTAATTAATTTTTTTGTTGGCTAGATAATTCAAAAATAAAAACAAATAAGGATATCAACATATAAAATATCACAACAAATTAGTTAAAAATATAAAAACATTTTAAAAACATTAAATGAATAATACAACAGAAGTTAAATATTAAAAAAAAAATTTTATTCAATATTATTATACTGTGCACGTATATGCTTTGTAAACGTAGCACAGTTCATGTTTTTGTATAGCTTTGGGATATTATTATACAGATTTGCTGCCTGATAAGAAAAATTTTGTTTAAAAAACTCAGTTTTATGACATGGTATAGAAAGTAGAGATTTTCTTCTTACATTGACGTTGTGTATAGCAGTTCGAATTTTTTTCTTTTTTTCTATTGAGTTTATACATGGTCCATATACTACATTGCAGTAGTTATAATTTGACAGTATTACGCTAATACATAGAAGGATCTTAGTGTTTTTGTTTAATATGTGATGATTATTATAAATCATTTCTAACGAACAAAATGCTTTTACTACATGCTGTGACATATGTTTGAAATAGAAGTGAGGAATCTAAATCAACACCAAGGCTTCTACCTTCTAAGGCAATATCCACACTTAAATTGTTAATTTTTACAACTAATTTTTCTTTCACTTTTGTTAGATTGTTTTTTGTTAGTATTACCTTTGATTTAGTCTGGTTTATAATTAAATTATGTTTTTTAGAAATGCTTATTTTTTCGACAAGGTTTTGATTTAATGTAACTTGAAGGTTGTTTACATTGTCCGGATATTCAGAACAATACAACTGCGTGTCGTCGGCGTAAAAGTGAACTTTACAATGTTTTAATACTTTGTTAAACGTATATAATATGTACAAAAGAGGTTCAAAGTATTGACTTTTCCGCAACACCTTTACTAGTTTCAATAAATGCAATAAAGTGTTGGAATTTAATTTTACTAATTCTTTTCTATTACTTAAATAACTTATCATCAGTTGAGTACTATTAGGTAACATTTCCTAATATTGCAGTTGGGCCAGTAGTATATCATGGTCTAATGTATCGAGCAATACAAGTGCTGTAACTTTTCCCTGATCAGTTGCACATATTATATCGTCAACAATGGTAGTTAATGCCGTAACGCAGCTGTATCCTGCTCTGAAACCTGATTGGTTAAATGGTAGTATATTATATTCTTCCAGGTATGTTCTTAGTTGTAAGCCCAAAACTTTTTTTTTTTTAAGCCTTTTCTTTCTTTGTTTCTAATAATTTAAGATTATCCGTATATCATGGATGAATTGCGATTGTTTCGTTGCTTGTGTGGCACGTAGCGCCGTCTTGCTGAAAATAAACGTCGTCCACATCAATATCTTCTAATTCCGGCCATAAAAAATCATTAATCATAGCTTGGTAGCGCCATCCATTTACCGTAACAGTTGCACCAGCTTCATTTTTAAAATAGTAGAGTCCAATCACACCGCCAGCCCAAAAACCGCACCAAACAGTGACACGTTGAGGATGCAAAGTTTTTTCAACAATCATTCTTGGATTTTTTGAGCCCCAAATAGGACAATTCTGCTTTTTAATTAGCCTCCAAGGTGAAAATGGGCCTCATCACTGAAGATGATTTTTCGATGAAATTCCGGATCATTTTGATGCATTTAAAGGACCCAATCAGCAAAGATAGATTCTTGTGTTAACTGAACTTTGAAAGCCTTAAGACTTAATTCTTTATTGCAAAATACGGTGTAATTCGTATGTACGTTTGTGGAAACCTGGGTTTTCTTTTTGAGCGTTGCACACGGTTTCGATTCTTCACATCACAAACTTGTCCCAACAGCTCAAATTTTTCCAGCAGGTTTACTATTCGCTGCCGAGAAGGTGATTTACGACGACCAAAAAGTGCTTTAGTTTTGCGAACTGTGACATTTTCACCATTTTTGTAGTGAATTTTAATAATTTCAATGCGTTGTTGAAGCGTGCATCGTTTCATTTTTAATAATGGCGTAGTTTTTACTTGTCAAATGTCAAAAGATAATAGCTTCAAAATTGACAGCTGCCCAAATAGCCTGCTATTTAAAATGAAACTTTTTATTTTATAATAGTTCTTTATGAACCAAGTGCATTATCATCTAGTAACGCTCGTTAATTTGATTTATAATAATTACAATTATTTTAATATTTAACTTTGTCAAAAAGCACTGTTTATTTATTTAATTAATTTAAACTTTTTTGTTTAAAAAGGATGGAGAGAATATATATTTATTAATATAAAATTATTATTAAAAATATTTAATTAATTTTGAGTAAATTTTAAAATTGTATTAATTGTTTATAGTAATTTTATTGTATGTAGTAATGACCCGTAGTAGAGTGACGTTTATTTATATCTAGACAAATTTCTATTCAAATATACGAGCGTTATCAATTGACAATAGGCTTCTTTATATACTCTGTATCCAATATATTATTAACAAACAAAATTTAAGTTAATTATTAATACATATTTAATTTGTCAAGATTAACCACATTATCATTTTAATCTACTTGATTATTACATTATAAAAACTATAAGAATTAATTTTAGATAAAATAAAAATGAGACGTCGTTTGTGTTGGCGAGCAATTTCACGCTTATGGTTTCCAGATTGAAACCGGCGAATGATTAATTTAGTAAATCATAGCGCTGACGGTTTTTAAGGGTGCATGTTGCATGAGATGAAGAGGATCGAAACGAAGGGCCGGGGTGAAAACAATGCCCCAAACTATTTTGCGGCCTGATAAAAAATGTATGCTCAGTTTGCAGTCATGTGCAGTAACAATCTGGACGATGTTACATTGCAAACACTGATTTGATAATAACTAAAACAGCTAAACAATTTATTATATATTAAGGAAAGATTAATTTATTAGATATGATTTGCTTAATATAATAAAGATATATTATAATATAAAGTTTATGCATAATTTGTTTAAAATTATTTGACGTAATTTATTGTATGGTTAATTAGGTAGCGGCGGAAAAGATAACGGGGGTGGTGGTAACTATATAACTAAAGGTTCGTTCTGGGGGTTATAAATGTGCAGTTGTTTCACCCACTCGCGAATTCGCGAATGGTTCCGCCCTTTCTACCCACACATTTCATTCATCTACTCTGCCCGGGCATCTTTGCTATCCCTGGCCGCTCTCTCTCGCCCACGCTCCTACACACCACCCGTAATATATCCTCCGGAGTGTACGACGTCGTCGTCTACCCACGTATTAGGGTTGCCCAAAATGTAAGAGCGTTAAAGTTTAGATATAAATTTTATGGGATTTAAATATTTGTTAATTAATGCGAAGATAATTTAGTTAATGATAAATTCACAGGAAAATCTAGTTAAATATGTCATTTTCATTAATTCAATAATTTATTTTTTTGAGGAAAATGTTTACAGGATGGATATTGTTTAGAAAGGCATTTGTTTTTTTAATTAAATTTAAATTTAACTTGTTTACTACTTTAAAAATCTCAATACGAGGAACATTTCATTAAATAGATTTATTTTTTAGTTTTATCAATTAATTTTGAAATAACAACAACACATTTGGAAAAAACATACATTTTGTTTAACAAAATATTTCAACTTTTAAATTTCATTTTTTTGTAATCCAGTCACGATGTTCATTTTTTGTATACACTGCTCAAAATCATTATAGGAACACATATTTAGGTCTTTATTTTAATTTTTAACATTATGCAAATTTAATAATGCTTAATTGAGTGAATAAATATGTACAAACAAAATAAATTTTACATGCCATTTTTAAGGTAACAATAACAGTTGTTAAAAAGATTTGCTTAGATTAGGGCATTTGTTAGCTGTTGAAGGGTATGAGGTAGAACTGGGCACTTTCGAACACGTCTATCTAAAAAAATTCCAAAGATATTCAATGGGGTTTTGATTAGGACGTAGGAGCCGCCAATCCATGGTTTGAATCTTGTGGTATTGAAGGTAGTTTATGATGATGGCAGCATAAACACAAAATTTTGACCTATACCATAAGCGGCTGGTGTAACATTATTAGGACGAAATAGATGTACCGTTCAACGTTTAATCTTCTTGGAACTGGCACAAGTTCTGTTCATTCATCAAGATTAATTTATCACAGATCCACAATTATATTTTTTTTTTACTTTTTGCATTGTTTGTCCAGAATGGCGTTTATATGGACGTCGGTATACATGTATTCGACCATCACAACAAGTTAAACAAAACTATGACTCATTTGTGAAGAGTACTGGTCTTCACTGTCGAAGTTGTTATGCAACATGTTTATGAGCAAAACGTAAATAATTTGCTGAGGCTTTTTTGGTTTCTCTCAGTTTATTTCTGTATGGTCGGATACCTCTATGTTATAAGTTGTTCTGAGTCCGATTTCAAAATCTTTGGCTATGAATGCGCGAGAACGCAAAAAGGATAACTAAAAACCAACCTTGAGTTTGGTTTGTTTTCCTCTTCGAGACTTGTTTAATGCGCTTTTTATATCTTTTGCAACTTGTCGAATACTGGTCCCATTCTTAATATAAACAACAACACAAATGACTTCTACCTTATTTAGATACCATCATTTTGATCGTGTCAAACTTAACAATTTATGTTAAACTATCAATATTGTTTACTATTCCAAAGCACACTGCAGTTTTAAAATAAAAATTTTATTGCTTGCTCCACTTTGTTTTTGGTAGTTTTTTTGAAATGTTATTGTTATTTAAAAAATGATATGTAAAATTTGTTTTGTATTTGCAAATTTATTCAGACAAAATGTGTCTAATTATGTTGAGCAGTGTATTATGTAGGATAAGGTTAAAAATGTTGTCGACCAAGATTTTGTATGCACTTTGTCAACCATCAGCGTTTTTTGCAATTATTTGGTTCTCCGACGTGACACAAAAACTGCAACTATATAGATTTTTTGTTTCTTTTTTTACGTTCTACAATGAAGGTTATATGAATTTTTTACCTACTCTTGGTTGTTGTCGAGATATTGAACGTTTTATTCCCACCATCAGTTTAAACCACGTTTTTTGTATGTGACGTGTTACAAAATAGAAGCACAGAAAGGTCTTGCATACACATGACCGGAAAGAGTTTTGTTTATACAATTTGTTGCGTAGATTAACTTTAAAAGCTTTTCAATCATACTGCCCGACATGATCACACTAATTGTTTCTATAAATGACATCAATAGATGGAATATTGATAAAAAATTTCAAACAGAATTTTTTATGTAGAAATTATCTGTAGCAAAGAAAAAACCAAACGAGAACGTACAGCTGTTGCGTGATCTATTGATGTACATTTATCTTTCAGTTCTTTAATGTACCGCGTTTACTTTTAGTAATTTTTGCTGTAAAAAAACTTTCAAAGTTTAGGAACAAAGGCTTTAATTATTTTATCATTTTTTTGTAAAAAGCATTTCTAATGTTCTCAAGGACAACTGTTGCAGTTTTGCAAATTACTTTAGTTGTTTTTTTATATATATTTTTTTCTTCTTATTTTGGTGAAGGCGCCGGGCTACTATAGATATCCAAACATAGATCGTTCTTTGTTAATAGTTCTATTTTAATAGTTGTTTACTAGGTTATAATTATTAAAATTAAATGTTTGTATTTTAAAATTTTTGTGTGATAAGTATCCAAATTAGTTTTTGTGATTATTGTGGTAAAATTCCTTTTAAAGTGGATGAAAAAAGAAGTGTGCACAAATATTTCCGCTTGCACGGTAAAAAACATTGGATTTCAGGTCTGTTTTTATCAATCATAGTTTATACAGAAACAAAAATATTATATGCTTGCATTTCATTTTATCTTATTATTAATAATTATATTGTCCTTTGTTAATATTTATATATTATACCTTCCGTGGCCATCTTGTTTGTTTTTTTTTTGTAAGCCATCACGACGGGCTGCGTGATGTGAAGTTATTGTGTCCCTGTTTATATATGTTTTTATTTTTTCTGTACTATTACTTAAATAGCTTGCATATTATTAATCAAATTATTGTTATTATAAATGATTAAATTTAAAAAAAATTGTAAAATATTTGAAGAAGTAGTAGTATGAACCAAAATTAGCAAAAAAGTCTTAATAAACATGGGTCCGCAAAGTACGGGTTTTGGAGATATGGAGTGATATTCTTTTTTTAACTTAGTTTTTTAACTTTTAAAAAACTTGCAGTTTTTTGTTATAGTTAGCTGATGGTTTGTAACATAACCATTAAGTATTTGATTGTTATTATCAGTGCACAAGTTTTTGTTTGCTAAGGCTGTTTACTCTAACGCATAGTGCATTTCATGTATGGTTGTGCTCATGGGATTGCAACCAAAGCGTAACGTCTTTATGTTAAAGCTTATTCAAATTTCCAAATTCTTTCACATCATATGTTTGAAAAAATTCACCAAAGATTGCGTGATACTGGTTTTTCAGGAGTGCTATTTATCCATAACACTAAGGTTGGTATCTACTTCTAGAGCAGAAAAAAAAAGAAATTCTAGCACGTGTAGAGCATAATTTGAGCACGAGTGTGCAGAGAATATCAGCCGAGCAATTAGTGCTCTTCTTGTTTGGAGCATCCTATACGAGTACGTATGGTTTTTTGTTGCTGGTTTTTATGCAATTATGCTAAAAATCCTTGTTTTCTTACCAATATTCTTTTTCCGATAACGCCGGGTTCGCACGAAATAAAGTTGTTAATTTTCACAAGACGCATGTTTGGGCAAACAAAAATCCTTTTGCTTTAATGGAATCTAGACATCAGACACGTTTTTTATTAACATTTGGATGGGTATTGTAGGTAACATGTTTCTAAATCTTGTTGTTTTACCAAACCGATTAACTGCGCTGTTTACTTAAATGTATGATCTTTTTGACAACATTACTATTTACCAAATGCAACAAATGTGGTTCCACTTTATTTTTTGAATGTTGTTAGAGAGCATTTACACCAAATTTTTTTAAGTATATGGGTAGGAAGGGCGGATCTGTTTTATGGCATGCGACAGTACCTCATTTAAATCATCAAGATTTTTTTCTTGGCGATATTTGAAAACATTATGGTACTCTTGCATATCATTCGCATATTTTGACATCTGCGAATGTGTTTGAGTAAACTTGGGAATTGATACTTATTACTTAATAGTTGTTTTCTGGCAAAAAAAGTAAGCTTCGATTAGTTGCAGTTATTCTTATTCTGGCGATCTTACTGATGACGCCATACCTTACTCAAGTATGCGACAGGTAACATGAAAGCATGCTTACTGTGTTCTCGATCTTTGTAAGTGATAAAGTAAGATGTGGTTTCCAATTTATGTATACATAAGCGTTAAAAAAAATTTAATTAATACAATGAAAGATTGCACAACAACTATTTTAGTTAGAGTGTAGGGATAAGGTAGAAATATAGTGAACACCAAAAGAGGGAATAGTGCGGTCTGAAATAGAAAATACAATAGTATTCAGCTGTTATATTAGCCCAAACTGCTGGCTGGAATACTATCGGGAGTATATAGAAAAATTAAAAAGCAGTTTTAAAAAACAAAAAAGAAAAAAATCATAATAGAAGAAGATTTTAACTCAAAATCACTGAAATACAAAAGCGATTTAAAAAGAAAAAGAGATGATAGCGGTAGATAAACCTTACAGTTTGCAACAAAGGAGATAAACTGACCGTAAAAGGAAGCTCAAAATTACATATTGGCACTACTATAAGAACGTGGGAAATGGCAAGAATAGTGAATGACTAGACCGTGAAGAGGAAGAATCACTGAGCTTACACAAATACATACAATACAATACAATACAATACAATACAATACAATAAAATACAAAGAAAAAATTAAAACAAGAAGACACGAAATAAGGTAGAGGGAACGTAAGATGGATGGATAGAGAAAAGATAAAGAGAGTAAGTAACAAAAAGCAAAACATAAAGAAGAGATGTAAAAGATACTCGGAAAAGCTGATAAAAGCGGCTAAAAAAACAATTCCTATGTACAGAGAAAGGATACAAAAGTACCACAATGGTAGTGCGAAGTAATAAGAGAATGCAAGAAAAAAACAAAACAAACAAGGAGGAAAGTTAAAAAATAGAAAAGAAGAGAAGAAAACACAAAAAAACGCAAAAAAAAATTAAAAACGACAGAAAAATCTTGAGAAAGTCAATTAGAGATAGCAAGAAAAGATGCTGGAAAGAAATCATAGAGTTTATAGACTGCGATTTTTAAAGAAAGTCGTACAAAGTAATGATGAAGAAATTGGGAAGAAGAGTAAAGGGAGTTATCTAAAAGAAGACAAAGGTGAAGATATCATAATTGAAAAATAGTTTTCCAGAAAAAAATCTGTAAAAGAACCAGAAACTATTGAAAAGTGAAAGCAATAGCGTTGGAAGTAATTATAAAGGCGGGAAGCTTTAAATTGACTAAAGTTTACCTCAGGGCTTAGCATTAAGACCAACATTGTGGAACATAGTTTATAACGAGTTATTTTGGATGAGGCTGCCAGAAGGCGTGACAATAACGGCTTTTGCGGACGATGGACGTAGCACTAGTAAGTAGAGACGTTGACATAAAGCAAGAGTTGGCAATATATGATACAAATATGGATCAAACGTAAGGGTTTAAGATTAACAACACAAAACAAACAAAAGAGAGGATTAATACAGGAAAAGATAAGATACAAGTAGTAATTCAAGTAATATCTATATGAAAAAAATTAAATACCTTGAAGTGACACACAAAACAAGGGCAGGATAAACAAGTTAAGGAAGCAGTCAGCGGAACAAAAGAAATAGAGAGAAAGCTTAGTAGACTTATGCCAAATAAAGGAGGTTTAAGAGAAACAATCAGAAGGCTAATAACAACGCCAGCAAAAAACAAAACGTTATACGCCACAGAAACATAGGGAAAGCTAAAAAAAAATAGCAAAGTAAGGAACCAATAAAAAAGCAAAAATAGAACGAGAGAAGACTATGGATAAATAGCAGAAGCAGTTAAAAAAAGAGAATAAGAAAATGAACAAGAAAACTAATCCATAGATAACCCGAGACGTGCTGTTATACAACAAAAATACTGACCAGGCACGAAATCTTTCAAAAGTCGATTGTCTGTTCTGTCAGGGTGAAACACGCCCTAGTAGAATGCTAGGAGTGAGAAAAACAAAGAAAACAACTAGAAAATTTACTGGAAAGCAAAGTGAATAAAACAACAAACATTAAAATGCCTTAGAGATAAAAATAAATTTAGGGCGCTAAAAAACTGCAACAAGAGTACTGAGAAAGAAAATTAAGGAAGTTGAAAACGGAAAAATATAAAAAGCAAACATTGAAAGGAAATACAGAAAAAAAAACTACAAAAGATAATGAAAAAAGCGAGAAAAGCAAAATAAAAACTAAAAAATAAGAAAAAACATCAAAATGAAAGAAATAAGACGCAATCTTTGAATATATCTAGCAACAATAGGACATGAAAAATTAATCCCAGATGGGATATCACTGGAGGTAAAACTATTCATGAACGAAGACCTAAGAAAACTAAGAACGCATTTGAGGACAAACTAAATAATTAGAATAGCACCGGGTGGGAAAAAGAAGAGAAAAGACAAAAAAAACAGACAAATGTAAAGGCTATAAGAAGAAAGGGTCGGGGACAACTGGTGAGCTACAAATTTTGTGTGAAAACCCGCAAAGTAATAACCAGCTCACCTCCAACCTCGGCAAGAACAGTATAACAACATAGTTTAGGCAGAGAAGAAAACCAAAAGGTATTGCTATACGTAAGTTATTCTCAAGGGTCACTTACTGAAGCTAACACATTACTACGTTCATAAAAGGGGGCTCTTTTTTGACAAATAATTTTTGATTTGATTTTTCTCAAGTTGTAGTAGTTTTTCAATTATTACTTTTTAGATTTCTATAAGTTGAAAAAGTGGAAACCTTTTACTACAACTTTTTGACTACCGATTTTAAACACAACCAAAAGTTTCAGATTCTTGCAACATGTCATATTTTTCACCATCTTTAGTTAACTTAATGAATTGGAATTTGTTCTAATTAGTTAAATAGTAAAATCCAATAAAATACTGTTCTATGATACTAATCCAAGTTTTACGTCTAATTTTATGTAAATTTTGTTTAGATAATGTAATGATATATGATTTAGAAAGACACATAATGACAAATTATGATACACGTTTACATTCTTGATTGCTTTTAACTTTTATTAATTTACTAACTATTTTTTTAGCGTTTTTTTTAATAATTGTACTATTTATATTAATTGCGGTATAATATATTTGAGTTAAAATCTGTCTAGTATTATATACAGTCATTAGTAGTAGTAATTTGTTTTGGAGGAATAAATGTAAGAAATTTTAATTTTACTTTCTACAATCTTTCAAGAAACTGAACAAAATGTTTAGAAAATATTTGAAACATGTATAAATAAAAAAAAACAATTATTTATATATAAAACAAGACAGATAGAGATACAGAAAAAAAAAAACGTTCTTTTTGTCGCCGGTATGGTTCTTTTTTTATCAAAATCACATTTTTTGCAATCTAGTGTTGATTAGTGATTTAGTGGATTTGTACCAAACTGAAGTTAATATCCAAATACAAAAATTAGTGCAAAGTGATCTGTGTTAAAATGAGTCATTAGTATAACTTGGTTTTGGAGAAACATGTGTAAAAAATCTACTTTCTAGAAATTATCAAAGAATAGAACAACTTACTATGTAGACACTTGTAGACAATATTTGATATATGTATAAATAAAAAACATTACAATTATTTTATATTTATATATAAAATAATACAAATACAAAAAATACTCTGTTTGTTTCCAATATAGTTTTGCGATTGAAATCATCAACTTTTTGGAACCAATTTCATCTTTTGCAATCTAAGGTTGATTAATATTCAATGGATTTGTAAAACATTTTTTTTGTGGATTGGTGGCTGAAAATTCAAAATTGTTGTGTTTGTAAGTTTTTATTTTATTTTTACTATTTTCTGGTTCTGGTCTGTAGCATTGCTGTAACTATTAGCTGGAATTTGCGTCTTGTTGCATTGTTGCTCTCGATTGAAAAAATGCAACATTTCTCTTTGAAATCTGTAAAATAATTTTTATATATAATTTTTTGATGGTAGCCGTTTTTGGACTGGAATTATTAAGCCAAACATAACAATATAAACATAAAATAAAATAAAAACCGTAAGAATTTGGTTAAGTAAAAATGAAGTACAAGCAAAAAAAAAATAAGCAACTAAAAAGTTGATAAATAATATTAAATAAAAATTAAAATAAAGATTAAAAAATTAGCTTATCTAAAATTTCAAAACAAAATAAGAAAAAAAAAGATTTCTGTAGCTAAAAAGCAATAATTTAATATTGAATTTAAAAAAATATAATTGGAAGTCTGGTATATAACAAAATTAAAGAAATACACTAAAGCAAGTACAAACATAAAAACTGATAAAGGTTTACTGCAATTGGCACACCTAGAATATATTTGTAGAAACATTATGATAAATAAGCTATAAAAGATATGATGTTGGTTCCATCAATTCCAACAGCTAATTAATTTGCTGAAAATTTGTCTGAAAAATAAATTAAGTGTTAACATCTTTGTGTAATGGTACACTCTAAGAAAATAGAGTAAAAAATCATTTGGATTCAGAATAGTAAGAACAATTGCAGAGTACTTAAAAAACAAAAATCCTTTATAATAGTGTTTGTAGTATTTGAAAATAGCTTTTTGTTGTGTTCTGTGAAAATATTACAATTAAAAAAAAACAGTTAATTGGAAAGTTTGATGGTAGGTATCTGAGTTTTTGATTGATAAGAGTGTAGACTGTTGTTTATGTCTAATTTGAAAAAAGACAAATAAGTAAACATGACGGTCAAAGAAGTCATCCAATTGTTTTGCCGATCATGAGATATTGAAAAAAGTTTACAAACAAGTTGAAGATGATTCAAATTAAAAAAAACTGATATGTATATTGATTATAAAAAAAAAACAGTTTGGGAATTTGAGTAACATGCCTAGAAGTACAACTCTAAACTGTAAAAATTATGAAGAAATAAATTGAAGAAGAGAGTCAATATCTTTTTGAAATAGTCTACCTAGCTATGAATGTAGTGTTTATACCAGGTGTCTCGGGTTTAAATTCTAATTTGCAAGGTTTTTAGTTTAAAAAAATCTGTTGTAATAAGTACGGTTATAAGAAAAGAAACTTTAGCGGATTCCGTGTACTGTGTTGTGTGTGTTGATGAACACAATAATTTAAGTTGATGATAGATCGACGTTAAATAAATGAGTTTAAAAAAGTGACAATATAAAGGATGGTTGAGACTTTTACTATGTGGTAATCCATAATAATAATAAAATAAAACACAAACACAAACAAAATGTTTTACCACAAATACTTTATTAATATATATATATTTATATTAATAAAGTATTTGTTATGGTGACAGTTTTGTTATGTAATGTTGCTAAACAACAATCAATAAACTATTTGTGAGAGAATGGTAGGAGTTTGTGAGAAAAATAATACGTACTATTTTCAATTTAAATTTTAGTGCAAGCAGTTCAAACCAGGCTAGAAACTCAATCGAAGAAATTAAAGTTAGTGTTGACTGATTGCTTAATATTTTACATAATGATTTTGAGATGAGAATAACGTCCAATAAAATGTTATGCTTTAAACAACAATTTGTGAATAAACTTTGGAAAGAAAATTTATTTCAAAAACTTAACACTTTTTTTTTAATTTGACTTGAGTTCACTATTAACCGACAAATAAGAATGTATGTGCTCCTAAAGGCTTACCATTTTTAGAACCAATTTTTACAAAGAAAGATTTATTAATTGATTATATGGCTACAACAACGAAGAACATGTAGACAAACAATTTGAACCATATTGCCAAAAAAAACACAATTACGCTCAGAAAACTTTGCTTTTGTACGACTGCAAGTGAATAAAGTAATAAATGTGGTTTTCAACAATTGCAACAACCTTTCTGATTGATATCTATTTTTGAAGCTTTATACCTGAGAAGACGTTTTTGTCAAATGACTACTTGAGTAAATATTGCAGGATTACCAAAACTATGTTTAAAAAACATTGTAATTAAATGCGTAATGAAAAAAAAAAATGTACACAATTTTATATTTTATTTTAAATCCGGTTAATAGTCTATCTATTAAAAAGTCTGAATTTTTATTCATAAAAAGTTAAGAACAACAAAATATAGTCATAAAATTGTTGAAAAATGTAAAATTCTACTAATAAAATGACCAAAACAGCAAAATTGAGCTTAAAGAATTAAGAAGCATTAAAATCAGGCCATAAATTGTTGAAAACTGTAAATATCAAATTTCAAAAATTGCAAAATCCGGCAAAACTTTTTTCATAAATTGTCAAATATAAAAAAATTTGGACATGAAACATCAAAATTATGTTAAAAAGAAATAAAATCCGGCCACAAACTGATAAAAAGTGCAACATTTTGTTTAGAAAATGTCAAAATAGAAAATTCCAAACCTGAAACATCAAATTATTGTGAAAGCACCAAAATTCGGTCATAAACTGTTCAAATTCATAAAATGTCATAAATAAAATTGAGACACCAAAGCACCAAAATCCGGCCAAAAACTGTCAAAAATAGTAAAATTCAAATATGAAATATCAAAATTATGTTAAAAAGAAATAAAATCCTGTCATAAACTATTGAAAAGTGCAACATTCTGTTTAAAAAATGTCAAAATAGCAATTTTATACTTTTAAACACTGTATTTTTTTAATAAAATTTTACAAATAGCACAATTTAGATATGAAATATTCAAATATTGTTATAAAACACCAAAATTAAGTAAGTGAATCCGATCATAAAACCAGTAAAAATAAATATTTTCAAAATATGGTCAAAAACAATGTTTTGTTTCTGTTAACAATAATAATAATGCCAAAAAACAGCAAAGTTTGGTCTTGAAACATCAAAATATTTTTAAAAAGCACTAAAATCCGGGCATAAAATCTTGAAAACTTTAAAAAGTTTCATAAAATTGAAAAAAAAAACAAAATCCGGCTATGAAATTTAAAAATTATGTCAGAAAACACCAAAATCAGGCTATAAACTGTTGAAAAAAAATGTAATTTTTTGTTATAAAATATCAAAATATTGTCAGAAATAGCAACATTTTGGTATATGAAAACTATGTTAGAAAAAATAAAGTCAAAACTGAAAAAAATAAAATTTTATTTATAAAATATCAAAAATAGCAAATATTGGCATTGAAATTTTGTCAAAAAGCACCAAAATCCGGCCTAACTTGTTAAAAAGTGCATATTTCTATTCATAAAAAGTTAAAAATAATAAAATCCGGCTATGAAATATTAAAATATTGTTAAAAACAGCAAAATCCGGCCATAATTTGTTGAAAGGTGCATAATTTTATTTATATAATGCCAAAAATTGAGAAATTCGGCCCTAAAATATAAGAATATTGCCAGAAACGGTTGAAAACTGCAAAATTCTGTTCATAAAATGTCAAAAATAGCAACATCTGGTCTTGAAATTTTAAACAATTATCAGAAAGCATGATAATCCAATCATAAGCTGTTAAAATATTTAAAATTCTCATAAAATAAATCAAAAAAATCTATTTACAAAATATGAAAAATATTGTTAAAAAAACTAATATATGGCATAAACTGTTACAAAGTGCAAAATTAGTTAAAAAATTAAAACTGTTTTTTCTTCATAATTAAGTAGATAACATTAAATTTACTCTCGTAACACAATAACGTCCGGTTATAACAAGTACAGATTTTGCCAAATTATGCTTTTCTATATACATATGTATCTCCAAATCAAACAAATATAGCGGATATTTAGCAACCTGCGAATTCTTATTACATAAGAAAGAGTTTAATTGAATAGAAGAGGTACGGCTTCACTAACGCAATTAAATGAACACTTTCGCTATATTTTAATATTATATTTTCTTCCTCGAGATATTTTTATATACATTGTAAATAAAATAAACGTAGGCGTACCGTTTTAATTGTATACTCTTTTATTGATCAACTTAACTTAATTTGGTAAACATATTTTGTAAAAATTTGTTGTCAAATGAATTTTTAATAAGTTTTACTTATATCAATAATGTTTAAGATTATTATAACTTTTTAGACTTTAATAAATTATTATCAATTTGTCAAAAAAATTACTTTAATTTTAAATATTTAATACAATAAATTGTAATTATATAACTAAAAGTACTGATTTGATAACGTTGGCTAAAATTAATTTTCATTATATTAATTAAAATATGGGTAAACAATACAATATCCAAATGTATTAGTATTAATGTTCACGTCTGTAAACATGTACATTTGACCTTTAAATCTCAATATATCCGATGTTGTTTAAAACTGAAATATGATTAAACTTCAGTAAGAGATACATCTATTTTATATGATGGATACATTATGAGTTAAAATGTGAATTTAATGAGGGATGGTATTGATAAATGAAAACGAGTATGTTAAAATGAGGTTTTTTATTGAAAAAGAATAATAATTTATTACAAAAAGGTGTTTTAATACTTCCACCATCCTCAATCACGTCACATTATGATTATGTGAAAAAGACAAATTGACTATTACAAGTATCCACTTAAATAAACAATAAAAATAATAATTCGAAACAATGGAGGAGAGAATAAATTTGGCACGTGATATATTATATGTATGTACAACAGAAAAAATATTATCAGCCGACACTTCATTAGGCTTTTAATCGCCCCGGAAGGTAACTAATTGCACTCCCCAGATGGATGGATGAAGAAAGAAGGGGGGTGGTGTAAAAGTGGGGGGAATGTTGTTGGAAGGATCCAAGATGAATAACAGGGTGGTATAGTATGTGTCTGTGCGTAGTGTAATAGTATTTATGAGTGACTCCCCCGTGGATGGTTTGCACCGTGAAATCTGGGGCATTGGGCCATCCCCACCCCCAATTGAAAAGTCAATGTTCTCACCCCCTGCAGGAATAGGGCAGCTTCCTAAAATAAAAATATTTATATAATTCTTAAATTAATTTTATCAAAAGGGTGGTGATGTTTTTTAGGGTAGGTCATTGGAAGTCTTTGCCCTATATATACACATAAGTAGGTCACGGAAGGTTCCCTGGATCTGATCAACAAATTTTATAATTATTTTCCGGGCAGCTCCTCGTAAATACGAACACAAAAGGATTTTTGTATGTTGTATATTTTTATTTGTTAGGATTATCTTAATTTTATGTCAATGCATACATGCTGGCAGTGTTTAGTTTTTAGTTTTAGACATTACAAGTGAGGTTTGTGTAAAGTCTGTTTCCGCCATATAGGTTATTGTTTTAATTGCCCAATATATTTTTTTTAGGAAATTCTTGATCCCCAAAAATTTCTTACAAACGGTTCTGATAATTTCCTAAAAATAAAATCGTTGGCAGTATACGCATTTCTTCGTCAAAAAATTGTTATTATAATACTGTTGGGATTTTTATTATTTTAATTTTTATCTAATATAGACCTACAAGTTCTTTCCATTTCTCATGAAAAATTGTTTTTGCTTAGCATTCGTATCACAACAAACCCGACCAAGTGAATTCACAAAAATTAAAAAAAGTGTCATATATATTTTTTGTTTAATTATTATTATTATTTTTTTGAAAATTATATAATTAATTTAATTAGTTTAATTAATTAAAAAGGACAAAATTGAGCAATGTACAATCATATAACCCCATTTATAAATATCTTCAATAGTCTAAACAACTCGTTTATAAATATCTCTATACCAATTTTTTTTCTGGCTATTATTTTTTGTTTTTTTATTATATTCTTAAAAATAATTAACTTTAGATTCGCTAAATACTCGTACAGTCCACATAATTATAAAAAGTACAAAGCAATTATTATAATCCTAAATCGGCAGTTGTTTTTTTTTTCTCGTCATTATTAAAATTCAACCCAAAAATTAAGTCCAAAAATGATTTATTAAATCGTGTAATGAATTGGAACTAAAAATCATAAAAAAACTCCTGCCGCATCAACGTCGTCAGTCTATCCGGGTAGCGTCCGATTTACTTTTATATATATTTTTTGTAAACCCGGCCGCAATTTAAACAAATCAAGCGGTTTATTTTTTTAAATTTATTATTTTTTTTTGGTTTATAAATAAATGTACAGATGATTAACATGATGCCTAATGGAAAAACCGTTTTTAAATCCGGTGATCGATCGCGGCATCGATTGTCAGCGTAAACGATCACTAAAATTAAAAAAAAAGCGCGCGCGTTTTTCACCGATATGTGAATTGGGCGCACCTCTTTTTTGTTAATGTTTTTGGTTTTTTTTTTGTGCATTTATGACAAACACGTTTTCGAGTTGGCAGTCGGTAGCTTTCACAGCCTGTCCTCTTCCTCCTCTTCTTCTTCCACTTCTTCGACGCCACCTTCATTCTCCTCTTTATATCCTGGATGTTCGGATATCGCATAATAGTTACCATTGTAGATTACACCTAATTCTCGTAAGACGTCGCCGCGTATTGTAGCTTTGATGGTCCAGTTGTAGCAGTCGTCGCTTTCGCTTTCACGGTCGAGTCGTTCGACGTCTAAGATTTTCGAGCTGAGGCGTTCAAGGATAATACCGATATCCTTGATGCTGAGGTGTTTTTTCTGGTCTACACTTAGTTGATCGATGAGCAGGAGAAATTTTTCTGAAGTGACGGCTTCATCTTCCATAACTGTATTTTCCGTTTCGCTTTCCGAGCTTTCATGGTCTGTTTGACCGTGTCTTCCGCCACCGCCTTCGATGTCCAAGAAGCGTACGTGGCGCGACGGCGGTTGTGGAGACGTCTGCTGCTGGGCATCCTGTATTGGCGAGGTAGCGACGCTCTTGTGTACTGCAATTTTTCTTCCTTCTTCGTGGAGAGCGCAGCAGTGGAAGTCGCACTCGATGGCTCCATTGCTTTGGGGACTGCCGGCGCGCGGCATGTGAGCGTGGTGGGCGCATTCCGGAGTGTGGATGTGGATGGTAGCGCTCTCCAATGAACTGCCCTGCTTGAGGAGGCGGTGGGGCGGTTTCACGTCGTCGTGGTTTATCACAGTGATTGAAGGGCTCGAGTAGCGGGGCTGCGGCTGTTGCTGGTAGACGTCGTTAACTGTCTCCTTCTTGCCCCCTGGAAGGGATGTCTGGATTACGAGGGAGGACCGCTTGCTGGGGGAGAACTTGCCTGGGGCGGGGGACGGTGCCTCCGAAGATGAAGCTCTTGATGGACCGGAACGCTGGTCCCAGTGCAGGACGACTGTGACGCGACCCTTGTTGTCCATGATCTTCCAGGAGGGGGTCTCATCGTGCAGCTCCAACGCGTGGATTGTCTCGCATACGATCTTCGGAATTGCGGAGATTGCTACTAAACAAAATGATCAAATTACTATACAATCTAACAATAATTTTAAAAAATAATTATCATCCAAAACACACTTTAATAACCACATACGTATCTAGCGTCAGCTTATCTTTCTGAAATAAATTTTTACAATAACACTAAACCGGTAATATTTATATAAACACATTTTTGCTTTTCAAATTGCAGTAAACTACGCAATAAGTACAATTATTAACCTAACCTGAAATTATACAAACCAATAACAAACAACCAACTAAGCTAACAATAATACTTTCTAAAAGATTTAAAACGTACACAAATTAAACAAAAAAAATAAATGATTATAATACAAATACGATTTAAAACAAAAACAAAAAAAACTGTAACAAGTACTAGCATGCATAACAAATAATTAAAGAATTATAACATTTGTTTTCTCTGTTGGGAAATCGTACAAACAGATTTTGTAGCTAATATTTCAAAATTTATTCTCTACATTAAGTGAACGTTTTACTTTATAAAAAAATGAATTTACATTCTCAAATATTGCTTTCAAAATTTTGTTGGTATTAGTAAACTAGTTTGTTTTATGACTCAAAAAAGATTCAAATCTAAGAAATAAAAGCTTTGTATAACTGGGTGATAATTCATCGCTAAATGCCTAAGCAGAAATCTTATATAATTTGTTTATTTCAACTAAAGCTCAATTTATCTGTCTGTATTTGTTAATAAGATTAAACTGTTTGTCTTTTAGCTTTATAAGATAGGTTTTAATTAGAAATGATTGGTTGGGACTAAATAGTCGATAAGTATCTATAGCTACAGCTTACTGAAGAATCCGCACTTTTGACATTATTGTCTGTTCTTGTATGTACTCTACTACATCGCACAGTATGACATAAATGATGCTAAAAAAAACAACACTTGACCCATGAATGAAATAACATCATCTTCAGTAATGACTTGGTAGTATTGGTATTGTTTATGAATGAAATCACTAAATTGTTATAATCTTAAATTCAACTTTGAAAATTGCAACCAAACCAAATTGTAATATGTTTATCGACTAGTAATTTTAGAAACTAAAAAAAATCTTTGTCTATTAATTGATGCGTCCTAACAAACCATGTAGGAGATCAAACCTGTAACCTAAATTTTATTTTAGTAGTATACAAATCTTAACTTAGGTTACATCTTACAATTTTTCTAAACTATTTAACTAACCTGGCCATAACTAGGCAAAATAAGCCTCAAGATGTACAGACTATCAAAAAGATTTATTTATCGAGAGCTTTTCTAAAATGTTAACAATTGTGCGCAACTTAAGCCAAGATAAATTTCCTGACAAGTCAAGGTTAACAACTATTCATAAATCTTTTTAATCTGCAGTACATCACTTGAGCTGAGAACACAGTTTATTTGATAAAGAACGTGTGTCTACATATATGTAACGGCTTGCATATGGTCTATTGCCCACGTTTGATGTCAAACTAACAAAAACAAAACAAAAGTTTTTCTAAATTGACTTCTAATTTTCATTGTATATGTTTAATACAAGTAAAAATTCTAACAAAAATTTAACAATCAAACAATCCAAAATTTTAGTATGTTTATTCTACTACTACTACTTGAACCATGTGCTCAAACTAATTTTCTTTATGCACATAATAAAGGTTTTAACAAAAGAATTAATAAACAACAATGTTAACTTAAAAACTTCAACCTAAACATTACAGATTAGATTTTGAGAAAATGTGATTTCGGTAGAATTGGGACCATTCTACTTACACTTGCTCTACTATCTTCTATTCCAAAAACAATGATTTTACTTCAACAATAATTTTCAAATAGTTTAACAGTCAATGGTATTGATAAAACTGTCGTTTCATCTGTTATCAAATATAATGTTTATTCAAAAGAATAAACTTGGCCAAGTCAAAACAGAATTTAAAATAAATACAAATAAACACAGAACAACTTCAAAAAACCAAATTTAACCAAGACTACAATTAAATACCCAAAAAAGACATATTTTTTCTTATTAATTTTAGTACAAAATTTGTGGCATTTAATTATATACTTGAGCATGGTCCATTAATTTAAGTTTTGGCATCAGATAATGATTTGTTTTTAACAAAAAAATTGTCAAACACAGTGGTTACTATACGGAAAGTAATGTTTGTGTAGTCTACATAGCTGTGTCTACTATCTGGGACATTTTAGAGCGTAATTTCAATATTAAGTTAAAATTGCTTGGAATGTCCAGGGAACCACTGAAAAATTCCAAAACGTCATAACCAAAATTAAAAAACTACGTATGTACGTTATAGGAATTAAAAAGAATGAACAACAATCAAAAGAAATTGAACAATACACCACCTTCTACAGCGGCGTGCCAAAAAAGTAGAGCTAAACAAGAGGCACAAAACTGGGAATCAATTGATACAAAAACTATTAGGGTAAATATGAACATCCATGGATATCGAAGCTCAATAATAGAAGTATGCAGTAAATGATGATAAACTAGTGAGTGTCAAAGAAGAAATCTTCAACAAATTAGGTAAAACCATAAAAAAGAAAATTGGAACGTCAATAGAGATCTGCTAGAAGACCTGAACAACAGAATTGGTAAAAATAATGACTCAGTACGGAGAAAATGTCATAAATCACAATGGCACAAAGTTGGTTAATGTATGAAAGCAAAATGAACTTTGAGTAACCAAGGAGTATAATACTATAAGATGATTCATTAAAATCTATAATAGACTACAGCATCATCGGACAAAAAAACCAAACTTAAGGTGCAAGAGAGCATTGTGGAGTAACGTGCGGTTCAGACCACCACCTACTGGGCATAAGAATTGCATTTCCATAGATCAACTCAATAGTACCATATGCGACAAAATACAATAAAAAAAGAGTTGGAAAAGACAAAAGAGACTAAATGTTACTTTAAAGGGTTGGACAACGTAAGCACATGCTTCATGTACAAACAACGCTCAAATCAAAAACTAAGAGAAACTAATTGGGAAACCACACAGCAACACTACAAACATATTGTGAATGTATTACAAGATGTAGCCACATAGGCTCTCGGAATAGTAAAAGGGAAATCAAAGGAAAGCGTATCTTACTGGTGAAACAAAGTAATATAAAGCAAGATAGAAAGAATGCAAAACACTTATCTCAGGTAGGTTAAGATAAAATTGCATATAAAAAAAAAACCTAAGCCGTTGTTCGTCAAAAAATATATCAAAGAAAAAATGAAACGTGGAACAAACACCTGGAAAAATTGACAGATTTATAAGTAGAAAAAGAATTGAAAGTGCTAAAAGAACTAATGGCTGACTCAAAAAAAATTAAGCATAACTCCAACCGAATGGCGCTGCATACTAAAACTAACCCAGAATATAAGGAAAGCACAGAAAACCACAATAACATCATAACAGCATTCTTTTTAAAATTAGACATTAAAAAAACAGTTAAGCTTTTCGAGCACCTGAAAAAACTATTCTAAAAATTTGCTGAATGAAAAAAAAAATCCCAAATGATTGAAAAGTGGCATATACAAAAGTAAATGTAATAACTATTGCGGAATCTCAGTAACTAGTACCTGTTGTATCGTATATGGCAAAACAATCAAAGAAAAACCAGAAGAAAAAAACAGAGACACCAAAAAAAAAAAAACAAACACACCTAATGGAAAAGAAAATACCTCTATCTTAAGTAGTACACCTGCTTTTTGTAGTAATCTTAGTAAAGCTTACAATAGTGTCTCACTCTAAAAACTGTGAAAATATCTGGAGTTGTCTAACATTAACGTAAACACCACACAAGCCATAAAAAACTTCTATAAAGAAAATATATTGAGAATAAAGATTACTAGTTAGTCAAGTATCAGAAGAATTTCAAGTAAGTAAAGGTTTAAAACAAAGATGGTGCAACACTCTTTATGATATAGTTACAACAGGTACTTAAAATCTGGAAGAAATAGTGCCAAACTATGGGTAAATGAGTATATAATGCTATCAAAACTTTTCTCGCAATTTTCCACAGCTCAGGATATTTTTCAGGTATTTCTGCCTGCAGCCAAAATGTTTGATAGCCTTTTTTAAATTTCACTTTTAGCTCCTCATCGGTGCTAAACTCGAGTAGCTCCTCTTGTAATACCACATTTGCCACTTCCGTTTTGTTAAATGGATTTTAACGCTGTTTAGACATGAATCAAGATCTATTTGTATGCTTCATTGACTTTCAAAAGGTTTTTGATAAGGTTAAGCACAATATATTACAACATCTGATACTTAAAAAGAATTTGGACAAAAAAGATGTCAAAATAATCACCAACTTAAACTGGGGTCAATCTGCAAGTGCAAAGGTCGAGAATGAGCTAACAGAGGAAATTTAAATTTGCCGGGAAGTCAGGCAGGGCTGCATACTGTCTCCGATCTTGTTTAACATACATAGTGAGGCCATATTTGATAAGGTGAACAATAAATGTAATGAGTATGGACTACAGATGAACTTAACAAAAACTAAATATATGATAATTTAAAAAAACACATATCCAACAAGTTTAACTGAAAGTTAGTGACACTGTAATAGAAGGAATTGATTCGTATAAGTATCTTGGAACTGTGCTTCGTGAGACTGGTGACCAGGCAAGTGAGATTAGGAGAAGAGTGGAGATAACAAGAGCGGCTTTCATGAAGATAAAGAAGTTTTTGTGTTGGAGAGATGCCAGTATAAAACTCAGAACAAGAGTGCTGCGCTGCTACGTCTTTCTCACTCTGCAGTACGAAGTTGAAGCCTGACTCTAAAACAACTAGAGCTAAAGAGACTGGAGGCTTTTGAGATGTGGTGCTATCGTAGAATGTGGCGAATTCCCTGGACACATAGAATTACCAACATCAAAGTTCTTTGTAAGATGAAAAAAAATGACAAAGATGTGCCATCTCAAAAAAAACTTGAATATCTAGTTCACGTTATAAAAGGCTCCAGATATGAACTTTTAAAGCTCATTATGCAGGGAAAGATTAAATGAAAGCGCAGTATTGGTAGGCGTCGGGTCTCCTGGCTAAAGAACTTGCGTGATTAGTTTAACAGCAGCAGTGTTGAGTTGTTCAGGGCTGCAGCAAACAAGATCAAAATTGTTATGATGGTGTTCAACTTCCGATAGGAGAAGGACAAGAAGAAGAAGAAATAGATTTATAATCCATGGTGGTATTCCCATTGTCAGAATATCTTCAAATCTATTTTTGAAGTCTTCATGCATTTAAATGTTGAACGTATGTCTAAATATCTTCATCAAAACATTCTGTCTGTGACAAGTTTAGAAACTGGGAGAACTTGCACCAACTAATATTTTGCTTCATAAATTTCAATTTTCAAAGAAAAGCGAGATTAGACCCTTTGTTTTTATTAAATTTAGGCTATCCCCTTGTAATTGCAAGTTTTAAGTCAATAAATTTTTTGAACAAATTTGTCAAATACGCAATGTCTGCTTTCAATTTGATCAGGTTTTTTTTTATCTAGATTTTTACTTTTCAGAAACTCTAACACCGATTCAAAAAGTGAGTAAAATCTTGTTAAACATGCATCTTTTGACAACCTGCTTACTTCAGGTTGTAAGAGCAATCGTTGGAAGTCTTCATCATTTTTGTTGCACAATTGTGCACATAAACGGGTATTCAACGCATTGCTTCTTATTTAAATAGGCTATCTGATATATATATATATATATATATATATATATATATATATATATATATATATATATATTATCTGCCAAGCCAACATTTTTGTTTTATACTATCTAATTAATTCAACCTCTAAACTAAGGAATTTGATATTGCTCAACTCTGTCAGTAGTTACTACGTTACAAGCAGCAGTGATGTCCAATCTATTGATGACACTTAGGTGGGTAGACGTTTAAATTACTCACTGTCTTTTCTTTGCAAGCGTTAGAAGTTTATTTGTATAAGATGAAGGATGTGATATCCATTCTTTTGATAACCAACACATGGGTGGGTCACTCCAAATTATGATTACCCGCCCGAGTGTTTGTTATCAAAGAATTGGAAGTTTTTCCTGTGTTTAAGTATTAAAAATCCCTTGGTTAGACGATTAAAGGGTGATATCAAATTTCTTAATAACAACACTGGGGCAGGAGGGTGAGTTACTCCTCAACATGGTTACCAACAAGTAGTTTGAACTAAAGTGTTAAAAGCTTTCATTTCCATTAGAGGAAGGAATGATAAATCTAATCTCTTATCGAGCTTGTACTAGAGAAAGACAAAAACAAAGCTCAAAAGCACATTAAAAGCTCGCTAGGAGTACCAGGTCAGTTGCTGATTCCTTTAGTTTTTAAAACACAATTTTACTATAAATCCTTATATTGGTATTGTCTAAATACTCTAAATAATCAATTTAACCTCTAAACTGAAGAATTGAGACATTTTTTTATTACTGCAAGCGTCAGTAGTCACTATGTCATAAGAAACTAATATCTAATCTCTTGATAACTGACACTTAGATAGGTAAGCCAAACTCCAGTTCAAATTACTGGTTAATTATGGTTTGTTATCAAAAAATTAGAAGCTTTTTTTCTTTTGATGACCAACACTTAGGGGGATGGGTGGTTCACTCCTGATCATGATTACCAAACTAGTTTAAACTGAAGTGCACACTCACCCGCCCGAGTGTTTGCTATCAAAGAGTTGGAAACGTTAGAAGTCTCTTTGTTCAAGAAATATCTAATCTTTTGATGACCAACATTTGAGCGGGCGTGAGTCACTTCAGATCAGCAGTTTGAGCTGGAGCAAATATCAAAAGTTGGAGCGGTAGCGTGGGTTAGTTGTTTAGATAATTACCTCCTATGCTGAGGGTACCAAGTTCAAATCCTTTAACTCCTTCGACATTTATGGTTTCAGCGACAAACAAATTTGCAAATATTAATTAATCATCTCGCCTCATTTCTTCACTTATAATCGGAAAAACCTTGAGCCTGCTGGATGGTGAGGCCAATAGAGTATATATTTTTTTTTATATATATTTAACCAAATGTGAAGATTGCATTTGCTGAAACTCAAAACCCGAACTGTTAAGTGGTTATTATGATAAACTTCTGCCTTTTCTTGGCTAGTTATGAAGAATTGTATACATTTGAAAATGTATTGGTGTACTACGATAAAATCTTTTGACGATCAAGTTTTACTAGCAAATGACAAAGATGGTGCATAATATATGACTAGAACAATGAATACACAGAAAACAAAATATTTATGCGTGGGAGGAAATTTGAGGAATTTAATTCAAGAAAATAACAAAGAGATAGCGGCATGTAATAAATATAAATACCTGGCACAATATTTGACAATACCGTATCTGACGATAAAGACATAAAAGCTAAAATAACACAAGCCAAAAAAACTATAGGATGTCTGAACGGAATTCTCTGGAATGAAGAAGATATCACAAATAAAAACAAATACAACATATATGATACTATAATAAAAAACCAGTTACTATATGGATCAGAAACATGGAAAGTTACAAATAGATGTAAAAAAATGCAAGCAATGGAATGGTAACCAACAAATGTAACAACAAAGAAGAAAAAAAGAAAAACCAAAGAAAAGGTGGATCTAGTGAACTAAAACGGCAATGACTGCAAAGAACCCAGTAGAAGGACAGTGGAATAATAAGAAAGAGTAGCAAACGGGCAACGTCAAAAGACGTTCTAAACCGATTATATATTATGAACAATTTTTTTTAGAATTCCCAGCTAGAGTATCTGACAAGTTTGATTTATTTGCATTTATTTATTTGCTTAATTTTTGGATAAAATGACTGGTGTAGTAGTCTTCACTCAAGAAAATTTAACCACCCGGCAATGTGTTGATGAGATGCCCCACTGCAGCTCTACTTAAAACGGTTGCAAAATTTCATTTTCAGCAAGATAATTCCCGTTATTACGCATTATTAATTTAAGAGAATACTTGCAGTTTTTTACCAAATTTGGTTAAACAATTCATATTTCTTCTTAGTGTTGCAACTTCAATATTACTCAGTATACTTAATAAAATATAACTTTACTGAAGAAACTGTAGTGTATTCTTTGAAACTTATCAGTTTATTTTTATCTACAGCTTACGTTTTGCTTTTAAGAAATAGTTCACTTCATGTGCTTTGTACTAGTTCTTCAGAATAAAATAAGTACCAAATAAAATTGTTTTATCAGATAGCCACAGTGATATAAAAGATAGTTTGATTGATAAACCAGTACAACATATCAGTCTGTGATTATGGTGAATTAAGAATTAACCGCAAAGATTTGATGGTAGCAATTTAAAAAAAAAATTTAAACTAAACTTTCTTCTAAAAACAAATAGATCTGCAACAAATCTTCAAACATATACTCCTAAATTTTTGGCGAAGCACTTCAAAAAAATAAATTTAACTTAACTAATGACATATAGAGTTCCACGTTTAGAAAACTTTAAAAGTTTTAAATTATAGGCCTTGATATAAACTAGTACTAAACAATTTTTACCAACAATTGAAAAAATATGCTTGGAGCTTGGGGCTTTGATTTTTTTGTTATATTACTTACATAATATATGATTACAAAACAAATCTAAAAATAACCAAAAGTTTGCTAATGATAACTTCGTGAGAAGACTAAAAAAAAGGTTTTTGGATGACATCACAGAGGTAGTGGAAAAAAGATGGCAACACATGGCAAAAAACAGAGAAACATGGAAAAGTAAAGGAAACCTACGTTCAGAAGTGGACTACTGAAGGTTGAGAAAGAAAAAGAAAAAGAAAACTCCGTACATAACCGTTTGTAAATAGATAGAATATTGTAAGTAAAACAGTTTTCTCCAATTGAGCTACTTCTTTAAATTGTTTTAATTACAAAACCTTCAAATATAAAATACACATAAAACTAATTCTTTTTTTCTCAAACAATGTTAGAATAGAATTTGCTTGTATTTTGAGAAAAAAGATTTAAAACTTAATAAATAATAAACCATTAAAATCAAAACTATACTATAAACTATAAACAAAATGTTGTTGTTTTCTATAAAATAATATGTATAATATTTACAAAAAAGTTTTACTGTTTCTGAGTTTAACTAGATAAAAGATACTAACATCTAAAATTTGTAGTTCTTCTACCAACCAATAACCCAAAAAAGTGTAGTACTTCTAATGACTTCAGTAACAATGTACAAATATAAAAAAATTGTTTTCTAAAATATGGGTTTAATTGCGACATTTGTAATTTACATATTATGACAACTTTGTATGATGTAGCAATGTTTTTAGAGCTACAATACTTTGAATCTTGCTCCAAATATTTATAAGTGTAGACTTTATAACATGTATAATTTATAAATCTAAAATCGTTGCTATACAAATGACAGTTTAGTGTATATTTTACAGTTTGATAACGTAAGATCTGTTTCTACCTCTAGATCCTGCACACGACTTGCACGATTTGCAAACTTTTCAAACCAACAATGTCACAATACAATTTTTAAAACACAGTAATTTGTTTGTATGCATAGTTTGAACGCTTGGCAAAACGTCTAAATTGTGTTTAGAATAGAACTATAAACAAGATATCACATTACAAAACTGTAGTGTTCATAAGCTTGCTTATATTAGTAGCATGCTAAATAAACCTAAATGTTATATCTTAACAATACAATAGACATATTTCTACTCACAGATAGCATGCATAAGTAAATCAAAAACATTAACAAAGATTGTAAAATCTAGGATAAATTTCTAACTATTTAAATCATTATTAATATTTTTAAAATAAAAAAACAACATCAATTATGTATAATAAAACAAAAAGTAAATCAAACATGCAAGAGAACTAATAACTTAAATTATACTTATTGACATAACCTAAAATCAAACATACTGTTAATTTAATAGAATATAGAAGAAATTATGAAAAAAGCCGTTTGCAACAAATATTTATAATAATTCTAAGCAGTGATGCAGTGAAGAGATCGAGTGCAAGCTGCAGAACTTACATCACCAATCAAAATAAACCATCACTAGGTCATGACCTCTTTGAGGCTAACATCTCAGGTGTGGTCAAATCTTGGTACGCCACTGCATTTTATACTTGATGTATTTTGCAAATATGATGAGATCTATTGTTAACCACTGCACTAGGTCAAACCCTCATTAGAAATTCATGTTTTGGATTTGGGGTCAATGACCTTATTCTAGGTGAAAATTTGAATTTAAATATAACTTCAAAAAATAATGTTATCAATAATTTTTAAGAAATGTTTTTGATTTATTGACGTGATTTATCAGTGTTTTTTTATGTGTTGACGCTCCCCAATTATGCGGTTGAGGAATGGATGATACAATTTTGATTTATGTAGTTTAAATAATAAAATATGTTTATTATGTTTTGTGTGTTTGTGGATACCATCGTCAGTGGAATAGTTAGTTACCTGCTCTTATGACGTCAACACCTGCGGGTAGCCAACGTTCACCAGGTCGTAGCAGCAGAAGGATAGTGTTGGCGGGCAAAGTGCGGAAATATTCGGAATCCTCCACCTGGGTCCCGTCACTCTCGAGCACGAGCCGTACCGGTTCGCTTATGGACACGCCGAGTTTATCCCGTCCCCGCTGCACCAGCTCGTCGAGGCTCCCCACCACCAGCCCCTTGCGCACGCTACGCCGCCCGTCCCATAGCTTGAAGGGTCTCTTTCCGCGCGACTCCTGCAACAGTTTGAACTTTCCGTTTATCCCAAACAAAAAAATAAATTAAAAAAATAAATCACATCGAAAAATCAATGCCCCCCCAAGAATATTTAATATTATTATAACCGTATGGGAATAATTCCTTTGGTTAAAAGGGGGATCACCGAACCTTTGCTTGTGACAACTGACCTGACCCAATATTGGGGGGAGGTGGGGGGATGCGCGCATACTATTTTAACGTGCCGAATATATTTTACACCTTAAATTATCAACACCTAGGATTAATTATTTAATTAATTAATTAACACCACAATTTCCAACCCCTAATTAATCAACAAATTTGAATTTATGTTTGTTTGGGTTAATAATAAAACTGAATTGATTTTAGCACTGTCCCAATTACTATAAATTTGCCTGGTTTTTATGAAGATTTGAAATAAATTAACAAAATTATTTTTTCTTGTTTATAGTTTTTTTTTTTATAATAAAGGGAGATTTTGTGTGTTAATTTTTTGGGGGTACCTCTCTTGCCATTACGGCATTTCTTCGACGCGGCCGATCGTCCGCCGCAACGTCCTCCGCCTCCTCCTCCTCGACACCTCCGCACTTCCTCTTCTTCCGTCCTACGGCAGACAGACAGAACGCACTAGACCACTGCACCACATCCTCCCTGGCAGAACCGTCGCCGTTTCTCCATTCTTTGGCCCAAATATTGCGAACGGACTTACACGAGACCCTGCTGGCAAGCCTTGGCGCCCTCTACGCCCGGATCGATTGTGGGGAAGGCGCGGTGCTTTCGGCGCGGCGCATACGCGACGCGTCTCGCCGCCGTGTGTGTATGTGTGAGTCTCGTGCGTCTTAATGCGGCGGCGTCGCGAGTCGCTTTTGGGTCTCTCGTTATATGTGTGAGTGTGTCTGGTATGTGGATGTATGTGTGGGTTGCCGGTGGGGACGGTCAACAACTTTTCGCCCCAAAAGAAACAAAAAAAAAACTATATTAACGAAAATCCGCAAAAAATTACAATTAATTATCGCTTGAAACGATTTATCTTTAGTAAATACTAATTACATCTAACCTCGCACTATTTAGTATTTAGTAATAATGTCTAGTAATGTGTATAACAATATATAAGCTTGGAATTTTATTTTATGATCAGACACATTCGGTTAGACGCGAAAAAAAAGTAGAAAAAAGTTATTGTATAAAATATATGAAAAGAATTTATCAATAGACCAAATATAAAAGTTTCTGTATTCGTAAAACATTTCTCACTGACATAATCAAACTGGATTATAGCAATTTGCCAACTAAGCATAATAAAGTTAATAAATTGTTTTGAGTCAACATTCAAACAACATATTCTGATCTTCTACATATTTCAGTTTTTAGTTTCTATTTCTTTACTTATAAAACAAATAAAAAAGATGATCAAGTAATATTGTTCATCATGTGTTTTAGTATTATTTGGATATATAATAATAATTACTTTACCCAACACAAAACATTTTAAAATTATTTACTACATTACTACACAGAAAGTATTGTTTATATAAAATTAAATAAAAATAATTAATAACAAATTTTGGGTACTGAAATTAACATACTTTGACGGGCACAGTTTTTTGGTTTTTGTACACATTTATGTATCATTCACAGCAAAAAATATTAGCGTTTAAACTTATTCATCAAACTGATTGAATGTTCTTATTACTGATAATACTGTTGACAAATCATTTTTTTGAAAAATACTATTGATAAGATATGTAGCTACCAGCTAGCCTAGAAACTGTTTTTTACTCACTGACAGACAGAGGTAAAAAAATATTAAAATAGATTAAAAAAGACAATTTTTTTTACAAATGTTTTGTTGCATTGATTTAATTTTTTTAGTGTCTTCTGAAGTAGAAAGTTTTGACAATTTTTTAGTTTCAAATACAACCTCCAAAGTTGTATCGTTTTTGCACTGCCTGGGATAACATTGCTGTTGCCGAGAGGACTACAATTAGGTTAGATTAGTTCATCTATTTAACGTCGGTCTATTTCTGCTGCCAGGGCTAATCACTGACACTAGAGGTTAAGACTACCACATCTACCTAAATTATTAGATTCTTTAACGTGAACGCAACATCAAGGCAGTACACGGGATCTACTATAGTTTTTCTTCTTATCCAAAAAAGACGTACTTATCCCAACACATTTTTTCCTAACCAAAAAAACTGACCTTCCAGATAGAGAACTTGAACTCAAAACCCTTAGTGTAGCAGTCGAGTACGCTAACTTATTGCAAAAATAACTACGGTTGTAATATTTGCAAACAAAATGGTCATATCACAAAAGACTGTAAGCAAGGCAACTCAAACTGTAATAACACTGAAGAACTGGATTGGAAAAACATTAAAAGAACTACAAATCGATCTTTTATCACTATTGGACTATCAATATTGAACATCGATTGTGGAAATCACAATCACAATAGTGAGGACTTCTAGCATCAGTGAAGCCACATTGCATATAACGTTTCGGAGAGAATGGTTGTCTAATTTTGTTAAACTTGAAGAGTGCTGTTTTAATCGGAGATGCAAACAAGCTTAATAGAATTGGTGTGGGCGATGAAAACCTAAAAACTATCAATGGACGGGACCGAGTAACATTAAGAAATGTTTTGTATGTACCAAAACTGACTTTTAACCTGTTTTCTGGCACAAATGTTGGAAAGAATATTTACAGTTTGATTATGCGCAAGTGTCAATTTTTAAGACTTTTTATTTATAAAAAGAAAGTAAGGAAATGGAAAATTGTTTGAAATAATGTTTTGTTAAGTCTGAAAGATGTCTCCTGTCAACTTTGATTAAAACTTGGCATGCGAGATTTGCACAACATAACGTGAAATATGTCAGAATTTTTTTTGGCAAAAATGGCATTTGGTTATACAAATAGTTTGGAAAACACATCAAAACTCTTATTCTAACAACACAAAACTGCTGAAAAAGTTTTGATTCATGTCAATCTTTGCAAATGTCACGTCTCTAAGAAAAGCTAAATATTTCTTATTTTTTAAAAATGATTTTTTACACTTTTGTACAGTCTATTTCTTAAAGACCAAAGACAAAGTCGTAGCAAAATTGAACATGTTCTTGAAAATGATGAAAAATCAGTATGATAGAGGGATTAAATGCTTAATGTCAGACAACAGCACTGAAATAAAAAATGTCAGAACACAAGATTTACTGGAGAAACTGGAAGTTTTTTACATCAAATCTAATTCATATACTCCTCAACAAAATGATAGTATTGAAAGAAAAATGCAAACAGTTGTGGAGTTAGAATGTACTATTCTACATGCTCAAAATTTGAAAGAAAATTTATGGGCTGAATGGGATTTTGTGTTTACATTAAATCAAACAAAAACTAGCTCAATCAAGGTCCAGCAGAACTTTGTTTTAGACAAAAAATGAAATTGTACAAATTAATAAATCACAAACAAAGCATTAGCAATATAGACAGGAAATCAAAGAAAGGTACTCTAGTTGGCTACGCCGTAGATTTGCCGTGATATTGGATAAGTTAGCGCAACGTCATATATTTAGACAATGTAATTTATGTTGAAGAAGTCAAACCTGAGCAGAGTAACACGCAAATCAACTAGAATCTAAATAGTTCAAAAGCTAGTAACAAAAAAGTGCAAGAGTTTTGGAAAGTCTGATATTTTTATATCGGACTGTATTTTGGCCATAGAACGCCTCTGTAGAGTCAGCACATCAGGTATTGGGACACTTGGCGCTGGTCAGGCTAAGAAAGGTGTAATTTTAATTAGTACCCAAAAATTGTTCTATGGACAAAATACAGTCCGATCTAAAAAAATCAAACTTTTCAAAACTTTTGCACTTTTTTGTCACCAGTTCTTGGACTAAAACGTCAAGTGAGAAGAAAATCTAGATGAAGCTTGCGATACACTAAATGATGAAGATAATTTCAGTAAAGTAACTGCGCAATCATGTCTTGCACGTGAAGAACGGGAAGACAAACAAAAATTAGCAATTAAACTAGTAGTCAAAACTCTAAAAAGTCAAATCTGCGAGATTGTGAAACCTTAAATGATCTCGCTCGTTTTTCAGACTTTGTAATGGATTATCTTCAAGGAGAAAATCAATTAAGCTTTTGACGCAGTAAAGGACAAAAGATGGTATGCAGTCATGGCGAATGAAAAACTTTTGATGTCATGACTGCTATCTTGTATTTTAGAGAAAAAATCTATATGTATCAGCTTGATAGTTTTCATGGTGGCTGAACGCAAGTCTGCAAACTGAGGAAAGGTTTCTAAAACAAGTTCTGAAAAATTGAAATGACAAAATTTAAAATTCCGAAAACACTTTTGTTAACACAGATGATGATCCATGCATTTTATTATAATTAAAAAAAAAAAAAATTTAAAGAAAATTTAAAAAAATCTAAAAAAATTAAAAACATTTAAGAAAATATTTTTTTTTTTTAAATTTGGAAAAATTAAAAAGAAATTAAGAAAATGTAAGAAAAAAATAAAAATTAAAAAAATTATAAAAAAATTATCTGAAAAAAATTAAAAAAATTAAGAAAATTTTAAATATTTTAGAAAAATTTTAAAATTCTAAAAAAAATTAAAAAAATATCTGAGGTTATTCACACATAGACTAAAAGAGTCTTAGATGTGTATACGACAAAGTACATTGACATTGGGGGTCATTAAGGACTGGACAGTTGTAGGATGCTAGGGACTCTGCCAGAATCTGGGGTTGTATTAGGCTGTAAAAAATTGTTATTTAAACACTGGCATTTGATGCTTTGGAATAATTGGGTGTTAACACTGTATTTGGCATTAAAGTTTACTGTTTAACAGTTTTAGTAACTATTTGACAGAAGTAGTCAAGCTTTGATAATTTTGAATCAAATTTGGCACATCTGGCAGATTGTTTGCGTTTTATCACATTGCTGTAAACTGTTTGATAATTTTAGTAACTTTCTGACATTTTCAATTTTTTTTTACAGATTTAGTAACATGTTAACAATTTAAAATACATTTTAACATGTTATATTGCTGTAAACTGTTTTTGTAACGTTTTGACAGTTTTAGTAACAATTTAGAATATAATTTGTCAGATGTGGCAAGTTGCTTTCAATTTATAATATATTCATCCGTAGCGGTAAATTGTTTAACATTTTTGTAATTTTTAATTTTAAGTAACTTGTCGGGAAATGTAGTAAAATTTTTGAAAGTTTAAAATATGGTTTAGTAATTTTTATTATTATTATTATGCTAAAAATTATTTGACAGTTTTAGTAACTTTTGACAAATGTAGTAATATTTTTTTACAATTTAGTAACTTCTTTTAAGTTCTTAATTGTATCTTTGTAGACATTCCACGTTATTGTAGACTCTTTTCGCATATGCTCAATTAAAAAAATCAACTTAGCATTCTAAAATTGTCACTTTTTGTTCAGAAACTTACTTCTTTGTTTTCTTGGAAGGTAGAAAACCATTCTAAACCCATTGCAAAGATTTTTGTTTTGTAGAAAGTGGTGTTTCCAGGTCTAATTTTTAGTTACAATTTTATAAAAGAAGTTTTTATCCTGGGATAAAACACATTTTAAATGTATTTTTATTCATAATGATAGTAATGTATTCTTAGATTTATGCTTTGTGGATATCTGTGATTAATGCTGTGCACGTTTTGTTAAAACTAAGCCAACATCATAATGATTATGTGTTAGATGTATAATGTGATACTAGTGATACTTTAACGTGCAATTATGCTTTTATATTTGTCGACGCAATTAGTATTTTTTGCTAAATGTTGATTGGTCCACTTTTGGTATTACTAATTATAGAGATATCTGCGTCCAGTCTGCTATTCCTAAGTTGTTTGATCAAATTGTAACTAGTAAAACACAATGGATGTAGAAAAGCATTTTAGTGGAACAGCAATATCGGCTTTGTGAGAGTTGTTTTACTTTTACAAATCTTCTTTGTTACAAAATCTTTGAAGTTTAAGTTGATTCCATTTACATACATCTTTCAAAAGTTTTTGATTGGTTTAATTTTTATTGCTAAGCTCTGGATTTTTAAGGTTTTTGCGTGTTTTTGAGCTTTTTGGAAATCCGTCTGTAAAAAAAGTTGATTTGAACAACACAAATAACTGATTGAGAATTGAATTGTTTTTTTTTTGCTTCAAGTTATTGTAGTTCATTGTAATACAAGCAAATCAAAATCTTAAGAAAAAAAATGTATAGGTAGAATAATTAAATTAAATTGTATTTAATATATTTCAATACTTAAGATAGGGTTAAAAAGCGTTTATACATATTTTTTTATACCTATTCCTATCATTATAATCCATCCGAAACTTTTTAATAAGCAAAACAGAACATTGAACGCCATCTCTTTTAAAATTTCTAAACCTCGTAATATTGAAAACAGTTTGCTGCAACAGTCTCGCATATATAGCGCGAATACAATTAGTACAAAACCTTTGTAGATTAAAAAAAAAAACTTTATAGTGTCCAATGTAATAAATAAACTGTTGCTTAAAATAAAAGTATTATTTTGTTTTCAAACTAAATGCACATCTGTATCACAGCAACATTTATTAATTATAATATTATGGTAATTCATAATTTTAATTGCAAACATATTATAAATAGTTATTTAAATATGACTACTATTTTTTAAATTCTTTTTTACGTTTGGTGAAGTATTTAAGTTTTTCAGTAATTTTAACTAACCTTGTACAAGATAAATGGTTAAGTTAGCAAAATTGTTGTTATTCAGAAGATATTGCGTAGAAACGTAGAGTCGGCATAACTGTTATCAATACTTCTGAGAATTTGAGATGTCCTTCTATGTGTATAAGGAATTCTCTTGTAATATCATTATAGATGAGTTCAAGTTTTTTAAGAAATGTTTGGCATTTGTTATTAAATATATAAGTACCTTTTAACAGTAATTGCGCAAGTTTTTGTATTTTTCTACAAAATATCTAATATTGATTTCTAGGATGTATTCTAAGCTGCTTTTGAGAATATTAAGTTTTGTGTTTTTTGAACAAGTTAAAAATCGTTTTCCAATAGTATTATTAGCATAGCATAGCAAAATTTGTGAATAGGATAATTTTGTCAAGTAATGACAAAAAGTAAAACAATTCATACAAGTTTGCTTATTTGTAATTCAATTGTTATTGGTAAAAGCAATTGGTTTTTGTAAAATCTTGAAATAATTAATTAATAATAAAACATTTGGTTATTATACTTGGGTTTGTAAATTGCAAAAAATAATTGAATTCTCAATGTTTTGTCTAAAGTTAAGGACTACGTTAAATAAATTAATAAAATTGTTTGAACTTATATACGCCAATTTGCATTATTTCTGATTCTAATAATTTTAATTTATTATTTAATAAGATTTCATTATGTGTGGTTTTTTTTTTTTTTTTTTTTATTTATTTATTTATTTATTTATTTGCAGTGTATTGATTATATATCCATTTTATAATATTTTTTTTATTTTGATTTATATCAATTTTTTATCAACCATAGTTTAAAGTTATAGTCTGTTCGCGTTAAGACTGCAGTAATGGGAGTGGTTTATTAAGTCAGTATCACACAGCTCTTTATTTACTTTAACCTAAAATTAAATTAAATGTCACTTTGCGGCAATAAGTAAAGCAGTTAAAAAACAAAGTTGCCAGACTTGTGAAATTAACATAGATTTGGTATTAATATTTTATATTGTTTTATTTTATTTGTACATTAATTTAATCAATTTAGATTAATTTTGATTCTTTTTTACTATCGAGCATATGGCTCAATCATTCTGAGCATAACAAACTGAATAAATATCTGTCTGAATTAAAAAGAAAATTTTATACTTATGTGTATAATGCTAAAAAATACACCAATTCTGCTTTTATACACTTAAAAATTATTTGTTTAAATTTATTTATGATAATATCAATACTTAAAGAATTAAGCATATTTATATTTTTTTAATTATTCATTTTGAATGAATTATAAAAGTTAACCTTTTTTTAATGTAATATCAATTTTTGTTAAGAGAGAATCTAGTCTTCAGTGTGATAGTTTCAGCAAGTGTGGTTCGTTGAAATTTAAAGTTATTTTTATGTTATTGTGACATATTAAGTAATTCCTAAATAACACATTTTAAAATTAAAAAAATAGTAACAATAATTTAGGTTTTGTTTTCTTCTGATGAAAATTCTTCAAAGGAATCGTCAGAAAAGCAGGTGTTAACTGTAAAATTTAGTTGTATGTTTTCAATAATATTATCCAAACAATACATTCGCTGCTCTTCTTCAATAACATGCCGTATACAATTGGTCCATTTTTCTGGTGTTACTTCTTTTAGCCCTTTTTCAAATAGGTTTTTAACATCAGCCATTTTAAAAATAGTATTATTGCCAGCTACGTAATATTAAAAAAAGTTAAGTGGAAAAACAGCTATAAGCTGATTTTCTTTGTATTTAAACAAGAAATAAAGACATAGTATTATTATTAAAATAATGGTTAACAATTAAGAAATTACAAAAAATATTAAACATATTGTTCAATTTACATTTCAATTCACATTTGAAAAGCCATTGAGATGACGTTTCCAAGTTTTTAGGTTATACTTTACGTCATAGTCAATAATTTGTATTTTAAATTTAAATACATATATTTATTTACAAATACGCAAACTTAATAATAGATAAAATAAAATTAGTTGTACTTACATTAGCGTAAAAAACGATATTTTACAAATAGGTACAAAATAAATTCAACTGCAATAAAATTTAATATGATGGATTTGAATTAAAAATAGTCTATTGTAAATTGGGATGGTCTCTAAGCCAATCAGAGCATTGTTTCCCAGTTGCTATAACAACTGCAACTGCAGTCTTAACGCGGACAGACTAAGTTAATTATTTTGAAATCTAATTCTAAAAGAAAAACCTATTGAAGTTTTTTTCTGAAATTGATTTAATAATTTATGGAATTTTTGGGTTAGGTTTAAAATAAAACTGTTAAAAAGTCTATCAAAAAGTTACTAAAACTGTCAAACAAGTTACAGTAATAATTTACGTTGACAGAAATATCGCAGATTTGTCAAATTGTATTCTAAACTGTGAGCAAAAACTACAATTTTTTTTAAGAGACTCAGAAATAGTTTAGAGTACACGTGTAAAAATGTCATAAGTTGGCCAAATGTACTACATCTGTTAAAAACTGTATTCTATACTATAAAAAAATGTAAATATATCTGTCAAAAAGTTACAGTGAACAGTGAAAAATATTACTACATTTATCAAAAAGTTGCAAAACTCTCAAATAGTTTTTAGCAACGTGATAAGTTAGTATATGTAAATCTGTCAAATTGTTTTTAAACTGTTACTAAATCTGTCAAATAATTTACAGCAATGTACTAAAAGCCGAGTCATCTGCCTGATATGTCAAATTGTATTCTAAATTGTCAAAAACTGTTACTACATTTAAAAAATATAAAAAATAGTTTTCTAAACGGTCAAAATACAGTCAAAAAGTAATTATATTTGTCTAAAGTTACCAAGCTGTCAAACACATTACTACATCTGTCAAAAGTTACCAATACTTTCAAATAGTTTTCAGCAATGTAATAATAAGTTGGCATAAATTTGCCAGATCTGTCAAACAAGATTTTAAACTGTGAAAATGTTACTAAAAATTTTAAAAAGTTAAATTTCTACGTCATACATTAAACTTTTAAAAATGTTATTACATTTGTCAAAATATACTAAAAAATAAAAAAGTTACAGCAATGTGTAAATTTGCCATAAGTTGGAAACCACTTGTTTTTTTCAAAAATTTTGGAATGCTGATAGAATAGATATAGGTCTATTGTTTGTTACATCATTTTTAGCACCAGACTTATGAATCGGAGTGATATAGGCTCGTTTCCAGCAAGTAGGAAAAGTACCCATGGCCAGAGGTAAGTTAAATAGAAGCTATAAAGGTCGACAGAGGGCAAACGTACATTTGTTAAGAGAAAAAGCAGTTAATCTATCAGACAGTTGTTGATAAACCGTTGAGAACATCAGATATTGTTAAAACAAGAAGCGATTTATAGATGCCGTCAACGGACTCTTAACCGACCCAAAAAAAATCAGCAGACAATGCCATCAGTGCGTCAATTTGAGAATCACCATTTGTGAAAGTTGATGATATCTGATTACTACTACGTTTAGACTTGATGTATCCTCAAAAAGCTTTAGGATTAGATTTAATCTAATTTTTCATATAAATATAAACATTAAAAGTTAGAAAAAATTACCTGATCTGTAAAAAGAGTTAACACTTATTAACAAGTTACTAAAACTAAAACAATGTGTAAAAATATTATTAGTTAGGCGCAAACGTATCAGAGATTTTTATTTGTAACATAAATTGACAACAAAGTTACTACATTTAGCCAAAAATTACTTAAACTTTCAAACAGTAATGTAGTTAATTGTGTTTTGTAATATAAGTTCCTAGAAGCATTACAAACCTAACTAAAGCAAAACAGTTACACTAAAACTGTTAAAAACTTTACAATAATGCATCTGTTTGTATTTTATAGCTCAAAACTACTTAAATCAGTTTATGAATCTTCAAAAAGTTTTTAAATTAAAAAAAAAATACTGATTTCTGGTCAAAAATGTATCAATGCGTTAAAATTTTCAAGTTCTAGCCTAAAACTAATAAGTTACTAAAATAATTAACAAATAATCCAAAATTAGAAATGAACAGACTTAATCTAACACTAAACCGGGAATATTCTCCGGGTTGCGCAGCGTTACGTTTAATAGAATCACATCCGATTATAGTTTGTGTTTGTGAGAACGTCATCAATTCTTGCAAATTGCATCTAAATCTTAAGTAAAGTCGTAAATTAAAGAAGACTTACTTAAAAATGGTTTAAAAAAATTAAGTTTATTTTGTAACTTCCTCTCCAGTCAAATAAACGTCAGTATACTTCGTATGTCCTGGTATTTCAATGAGTGTTGTTGCTCTGTTAAATCGCCTTACCTCTTAGTGGTAGCGACATGTGCCACGATATACTGACCTGCAAGGCAAAAGTCACTAATATTATTAGGGATACTGGCTTGTTTGGAATAGTGCAAGCTTGCTCAACACTATAGGATTGAGCAATAGTTGCATTTGTGATATATTACTTACATCGGATAGTTTTGTACCCTTATCGTTAGCAGAGAGTAATGTATGAGGGCGGGTAAGGAATCTGGCTAGTACTCTGATATACTAATAAGTAAGTACTACAAAAATACATGTGCAATAGCCTCGGGTGATCAAAACTGATGGGCAGCTGAAGTCAAACGACAGTGCCCATCTGTTGACAACTAAGTCTTATTTTTGGACATAAATAATAATAATAATTTATTTATTCCATTGGATCTTACAGATATTGGTATCGTCACATAGAAAACTTAATAGATACCTATATAAAATAATATGTATAATAACATTTACAAATTAAAATGAATTTTACAGTTTTTTTTTTAATTTCATGTTTAGGTTTCTAATTTTTTCTGGCAATTTGTTAAAGCATTGAATAGCTACATATAAAGGACTTTTTTCAAATAACGTTAAATTGTGCATTGGAGTCTCTAACTTAAATCCATGTCGTGTATTATATGAATGTGTGCTATTCAATGTTTTAATATCAGAATAGTTTTGTTTTGCGTATGTTAGAGCCGTGTATATATATATAAAGCGAAGTCAAGGTAAGAATTTTTAGTTGCCTAAACAGTTCCGCACAATGTGTTTGGCTAGGTTTGTTTAAAATATAACGGACAGCACGTTTTTGTAGCTTAAATAACTTAATAGAGTTTCCAGATAACCCCCACACTAATATGGCATATGATATTGTAGCTTGTATTTTTGCGTAATATAATGTTTTTAATACATATAAATTTACAATAGGTTTTAATTTTTTAATTATATAACAAAATGAAGCTACTTTTTTACACATACCGTCGATATGTACATCCCATTTGCAATACATGTCAACAGATAATCCTAAAATTTTTGTATAGTCACATTCCTTTATACAAACTTTATTACATGATACAATTAAATTGGCGGAACAAGGCCTCGCCACTTTCACAAACCAATTTAATCAACCAAACATTCACTTAATTTGTGGCTTAAAAGTTATTTTTCTAATATTTGAGATTTAAAAAAAAAATAAATTTTGTTCATCAGCATCCTATGAACATAAAAAACCCCATATGCTCTTTTTGACTAAAACCAAAATAAACAATAATGATCTAGATTCCAATTACTCATTTGCTGACAAACAAACTGTTTGTGGCTACACTCACAAACAACAAGTATATTCTAGACCAGCGGTTCTTTTTGACTTGTGACTAAAAGTACAAATATACTTAAAGCCCGCGACCCTACTTGTTTTATTTTATAGTATTGTCCGCAAATAAAAATTAAGGTTTTGTTATAGACAGTTAGTATCATTTACATAATTAATAGCTTAATATATTTTTAAGCCATCAGCATATGCTAGAAAAGGACATAATAATAAAATAATCAAATCCTCTACAAATAGAACAAATAGTAGAGGCCCTAGGTTTGAGCCTTGAGGTACGCCAGAATAGACATAAAACTGCACGACTTAAAACCATTGTAAGAATCCATATTTGTTCTACTATCAAGATAAGAGGAGAAAAAACTCAAAAATTTTGATGCAATTCCAAAAGTACTAAATTTGTTCAGCAAGATTTTGTGATTAATTGTATCAAATGCACCGGAAAATTGGTGTAAATCACATCAGTTTGCACATTATTATGTAGAATTTGTAGATTTGCAAACAGTTTAACAAACAATTTAAATTTTTTTTGTTCTAAATCTTTGTTTAAGAGTCAATTGGGACATATTGATTAAATGTTATGTATTTTATATTGTTTTTTATGTCAATCTTTTGCTTTTGTTTTTTATATATGTATTATATTGTTTATATTTATTGTATTTTTATGTAGATGTAAATGGTTTTACTTACCGTAAATAAAGATTATTATTATTCATATTTTCGCACAAAAATTGTGTTAAGACTGTTGAATTAGTTACTGTAGAGCGCCCTGGTAGAAACCCATGTTATTAAAGAGAAACATATTTCCTCATATATAATTGATTAAAAAAAGTACAAATAAAAATTTTAAAGCGAGCGTTAGGTACAGCCGTCAACACCTGGCTATATAGTTTTGAAGAAAACCAACTGTAAGAAAGTTAGCTGTTGGGCTGCAGCAAAACTGATAAAGTTGAATCAAACATTTTTTTAAAGAGCGATGAAAGTTTAGTAAATGAAATAATAAAGTTAGTAGAAATGGGAGATAATGGAAGTGTACGTGCGACAAATTTTGGTACAAAAAGAAAGAAATTGTATGAAAGGGGTAGAACGTTAGTGATAAAAGTAATAGAGGGTAGAAGAATGGGTAAAAATGTAGACGGAGAATTATTGAACAGGCTAGAAGAGGTAGAACAGCAATATACGCAAGTAAAAATTAATGGTAGCAGATACAATGCCAAATACAAATGTATTCAAAAATATAATAAACTACCAGCCTATTTGCAGGAAAACCAATTAGAGGATGTTCAACAATTGATTGCAAGGTTTAGGTGTAGCAGTGAAGAAAATGGTAATAAATATTGGATGAAATTTTTATTTTATGTTTTTAAGAAGTTTGTTTTTTTTTTTTGTTTAATCTATCACTAATATTATTAATAAAGTCTAAAATTGCATTAATGGTATTATTTTTTCTAAAACCATATTGTTACTGCGTTAAGAGATTCTTGGATTTTAAATAATTCAACAGTTGGTTGGTTAAATTTTTTTCGAAAACTTGGCAGCAATGCAATTGGTCTATAATTACCATTATTTAGATCATTTTTTTTCTGGTATAATGCTTGCAATTTTAAAAGAATTATGAGGAATGCTATTTCTTATGCAATTATTAATTACAGTCGTTAAAGGTGACGGAATTAATTGTGCTTTTGACAACGACCGCGTTAAACTCATAAACATTTTTGCTATTACGCTTTAAGGTTAGTAGTAGTAGTAATATCACAAATATGTTCATAGATTACTTCATTAAATTTAAGATAATAGTTGCTAGTATTACGTACACTAGTACAAGTTAAAATTAAGGGATTAGCAGTACGATCTAATAATGACATTAACATGGTGCCGGCAATATTGCTGAATTATGCGTTGAAATCATTAGCCAAGATTGTTGTTTCTTTCCGTGGCGACTTTTTTCTATTGTCATTGATAACTCTTCACATTGCTGTAGGTTTTAATATGACGTATTTATAATAATAATAATAATAATAATAATAATAATAATAATAATAATAATAATAATAATAATAATAATAATAATAATAATAATAATAATAATAATAATAATTTTATTCACTTTAGCCAACTATATAGTTCGGTGTGAAAAGTCAATGTTAATATAATATACACACAAATTTACATACATTAAAATAATAATAATAAACAGTACATCTAATACAATTTGCATTCTGTTGTCTAAACTTGAATACTACGGTATAAGAGGATTCATGCTTAAAATAATCAATTCGTATTTGGATAATAGAAAACAATGTGTATTTTTCAATGAAGAATATAGTGTCACATCAAACATTAATGCAGGTGTCCCACAAGGTTCTATTTTAGGATCTCTTTTATTTATTATTTTTTCAATGATATCCCATTTTATATACCTGAGCATACTGTTTTATATGCTGATGATGCTAGTGTATTAGTATGTGATGTCAATAAATCTTCTCTAGACAGGAAAGTAGCTGAAGTTGAAAAACATGCTTCCAGTTGGTTTTTTGCAAATAAGTTGATACTTAACGAAGCAAAAACAGAAAAAGTTAATTTTGTTACACAAAATATTAAAACTATAAATTGTGTCAAGTTCTTAGGAATAACCATAGGTTCAAATTTAAGTTGGGACTCACAGGTAGATCGCGTTTGTACTAAGCTTTGCAGCGCTATTTTTGCTATACGAAAAACTGTACAAACAGCTGGCAGAGATGCAGCTTTTGTTGTCTACTTTTCCCTGTTTTATTCCCATATGACATATGGAGTACAAGCGTGGGGAAATGCCACATCTTCTAAACGTGTTTTTATTCTGCAAAAACGAGCACTTAGAACAATATTAAAACTTAAAGTGGGTGCATCGTGCAGAAAATATTTTAAAGATTTTAATATACTTACTTTCTCATCAGCATATATATTTCAAAGTGTAATTTCTGTGCATAAAAAAATTAACTCACTTGAAAGTCATTCCAAACTTCATTCTTATGAGACACGAAACAGAAATAAAATTATTGAACCTTTTTATAAATTAAACAAATGCAAAAAAATGACTTGGAATATAAATTATATAATAAGCTACCAAATAAATTCAAAGAAGTAAACCTGAAAATGTTCAAGTGTACTGTAAAGAAGTTCCTAGTATACCATACATTTTATACGATAGATGAATACTTGAAACTATAGCCATTTTTAAAATGTTTTTGTAATTTTGTAATTGTATATCAATGTTTTTAAGTTGTTGCATCATTTATTACTATATCTATTTTATGTACATATTTTTGACAAATTACGGGCAGTATTTATTTTTATGTAAATGCTACCAAATGTAATAATACAATTATCTATCTATCTATCTATCTTTAAAATAAACTAAAGACTAAATTTATAATAAAAATAAATAATGACTACATGTATATTTTATTTAAAATCATTTTCAAATTCATGAAAAGAATAATAGGCTCTATCAAGTAAAAGTAGTAAGTTAAAAGCTTTCATTCCCATGTACCTAGCTCCTTTTTCAAAGAATGTGAGCTTATGTTTGGGAACTTCCAGTAGTGTGCCTCCATATCTAGTATTGTGGTTCATTCTGCCTATATTTATTTTATTAAAAGACATTATATTTTGTTTTACATAAAGCAACAATTTTATAAATATAAACTGTGAACTGTTAAAATTTCCATTTCTTTAAACAGTTCTTTGCAAGGTGTTGTTGATGTTTTTCCAAGCATGATACGTAGCATTCTTTTTTGCAATACAAATATTCGATTTATGTGACTTGAGCTTCCCCAGACTATAATACCATATGATATTAGCGACTGGCAATGACCAAAGTAAAATAACTTAAGTGAAGGTACATCTAAAAAGTTTTTAAGTTATTTTAACGCAAAACACATAGGCGCAGCTTTTTTACAAACACAATCTATTTGAATATGCCAATTACAAGATTTGTTGATATAAATTCCTAAAATTTTTGTATAATTTACTTGCGGTATTGAAATTTCTTTACTTTTTATTAAAAAAGACTTGTCTGCCTGTATAGTGTTTGCTGGAAATTTGATTGTGACGGTTTTACTAGCATTTAAAAATAACTATTTGCAATGGAAATAGTTGAATTTGCATCTAGTACAAGTTGTTCTGTATTAGCCGATGTAACTAAAAGTGATGTATCATCGGCAAATAATACTGAATGTGATTTTTGTAAGTCGTTTATATATATAATATACAGAAGGGGCCCAAAAACAGAACCTTGAGGAACACCCTGCTTAATTTCTAACGTTGAAGAATTTGAGTTTTGAATTTGAACAAATTGTTTGCGGTTATTTAAGTAGCTTCGAAACCAGTCATGTTCTCTTATTCCATAACAATCAAGTTTGGCTAACAAAATATTATGGTTGACTAAATCAAAAGACTTGCTTAAATCAAGAAATATCCCAAGACATTGCTCCCCTTTATCAAGGTTATTCAAAAGGTATTCCATATATTTTTGAATAGCACAAGAAGTAGATCGATCTTTTTGAAATCCATATTGAAAGTTGTTAAATAAGTTATAATTATTAAAAAATGATCTTAATCTTTCAGATACAATTCCTTCAAATATCTTTGCAAAAGTACTTAATATTAAGATTGATCTATAGTTTTCCACGTCTTGTTTATCGTTAAGTATCTGGAAATATTTCTTGATTTAACGAAGAATTTATCAAATTTACTAGAAGCTTAGATATTAAATGTATGTTTTTTTTAATTAGATTTGAGGAAATTCCATCTACTCCTGCAGAATTAGATCCCTTTAATTTTTGAACATATAGTAAAAGCTCCTCTTCTGTTACCGGAAAAAAATACAATGACATAGAATTTTTACTAATGTTTTTCGGTTCACAATAATGACTATTTGTTATAATAGATTCTGCTGTATTAAAATAACAATTCAAATGATTTGCAATATCTTCAGGGATAATATTTAAAACAGTATTTATTTTAATAGTTTCTGTCTTGTTTTTATTATTAGAGTTTTGAATTTTATCTTTACAATGCATTTTCTTTGCTTCTATAAGCACCTTTTTATAGATTGTTTTATACATTTTATAATTAGAAATACACTTAGGTAGTCCGCTCTTAGCAAGAAAATGAAGATTTTTTAGTTGGTTGGCTGATGTTTTAATACCTTTTGTTATCCAACTTTTATTATTTTGACATTTTGTCTTTAAAGGAAAGGCAGATTCAAAAGAATAAAAAACCGACTCTATAAATTTATTAAATTGTATATTAATGTTGTTACTGCTATCAATAATTTCGTTCCAGTTATATTCTTGCAAAAGATTCTGGAAATGTTTATTATTTTGTTTGCTATAAGGTCTATACTTTGTTAATTTAAATTTATTAATGTCACTATTTATTTTTAATTCAATGACTTGCATGTTGTGATCAGAAACGCATTGTTCGCTTATATAGCTTTTATAAAAGTCAATATTATCAATAACACATATTTTATCTAAACAATTTTTGAGTCTTGTCGGTTCATTTATTGTAATTTTTAAGCAGTAAGAGTTTAGAAGATCCATTAAATCAGAATAAGCTTTTGAATTTGACATAAAATTAATATTAAAGTCACCGCATATGACAATGTTGTAATATGAGTGTTGGTGTAGTAATATTATGAGATCTTCCAAACCTTTTTGAAAGATAGTGAGGTCGCCATCAGGAGTTCTATAGAGGCTTACAATTACTGTGTTAATTTTATCTTGTGTTATTACTACACCTGCCACTTCAAAATGTATTTTGTCGCATATTTTATTTATTTCAACAATAGGTTTAAATTTTATATTATTTTTAATCAATACTAATGTACCGCCGCGCTTATGTTTAACTCTACAAAAATGAGCACCTATGCAGTAGCCTTCTATTGCTACAGTTTCTATATTATCATTATGTATCCAATGTTCAGACAGACATAACACATGACATTGCTGACTATCTAAAAATACTTCTAACTCTTCAAATTTGTTATTTATGCTACGGAGATTTTGATGGCTGATAATAAACTTTTTTATTTTGTTTTTGTTGTAACTTGGTATTGTGTTCTGTTTTCTAAAAAAAATATTGTTGTCAAGTTCAGTTGAAGGCAGTGTTATTTCATTTTCTACACTAATAATTGAAACATGATTTGTGCTGGTGTTCTTCTTCTCCAATGTTGATTGCTTTTGTGTTTTGCTATTTATTTTTACTAAAGCGCAATAAAGTAATTTGAGTGTGCTAGGAGATAGGTCAGTAGACATTCTGTAAACAAATCCTAACATTTTCATAGCACTGTTGCACATATAGTTTATATGCTCAACAAAAGTTAGTTTTGAATCAAAAATTACGCCCAAATCTTTTATTTGTGTAACATGTTCCAAAACATTATTATCGATAGTATAGTCAAACGATACTTTACTTAAAGTTCTGTTGAAGCTTATCGAAAAACATTTATTTGCGTTAAACAACAAGTTATTAATAAGACACCATGAATGAACAGAATCTAAATCATTTTGCAAACTAATGCAGTCCTCGATAGATGATATTCTTTTATAAATTTTAAGATCGTCAGCAAATAAAAGATAAGACAAAGAATTAATAGAATAAACAAGATCATTAATAAAGAGTAAAAACAGAATTGGTCCACAATGAGATCTTTGAGGAACCCCAGAAGGAACAACTATTGGTTGTGATAAAAAGTTATTAATTTTCACACACTGTGTACGATTTTCCAAAAAGCTCGACAACCACGCAACAACAGATTCATGAAAAAATAAAAGTAATAATACAAAATTTTTATAAAATAAAAAGTAATGTTTAATTTAGTATAAAAGTATATTAGCCGAACTGATATTTGCCGATATCGTTGTTTATTCGGCTGGTTTTAGTGCTTCTGTTTTTACACGTTAGTTGCGTTGGTTTGTTTGTATGCTTCAGCTAATGAAGAACTCGGTTGTTCCAGGCACATGCGCTCAATTCTTTAATGAGCTGTTACCATACATATGAAGCGGTATTTAACTGGCAATAGTGACAGTGCATGTGATGTTATAGCCTAGAATAACTTTAGTTTTGCATTTGTGTTCTTTATACTCTCGCTTTCTCACATTCTCGTGTTTTGTGTACTTTTTTTTTTGTTAAACATAATGTTGTTTAGATATTTAAAGTAAACGTTAATTGTGCCTGGTGATCAATCCAATCATCGGAGTACTTACATTTTCAGTATTTATTTTATAAAAAAAGTTTTTTATGTGTACGTATTTGTTTATTTATAAGGTTCGTTTCACACGTATGCGGTTTGCTTTCAGTTGCAACCAAAAACAAATGAAACTTTTTCACACACACACGGTTCATATTGGATTTTGTGTTATTTCCGTACACAGGCTCAGTAGTAATCATAATGGAAAGAGGTCAAGTTGTTGCCATGTTGTTTCTCTATAGAAGAATAAAAAACGAAGGAGGAATACTAGAATTTATTGGGATCACTCTCTCATCACTTTACGGCGAAGTATTTGGTGCTACACTGTATCTATTCTATTAGGTACCGAATAGAAACCAAAAAAAAAACGAAAACAAATTGAACACGAACCAAACCGAATGGAACCCCATACGTGTGAAATGAGTCAAACAAACACGATAGAGGCCCCAAAAAAATTCTTGCGGGGGGCCAGAATTTGAAGCTACGCCACTGCTTAAGCTATGTATGTATATAAGAAATACTGATATTTGATTACAATAAAATAAAAAAAATAAAACCAGCAATTTTTTTTTCTCTTTGGGTAGTAAAAACAAATAAAATAAATATACGTGGAATGCAACGTTTTTACTCACTGTGAAATTTAATATTAGAATTCATTTTATCATTTTTTTAGGTTTTTTCTGTACTTACTTCTGTAACTATTCATCAGCATTAAAGTGTAAAGATCTTTAATGTGGTTATACGTTTTGGATAACATTTAAATTGTCCCTAAAAAGTTTGAAATTCTATTTATCAAGCGTCAAAAATGAGTAATAAAATTTTAAGATTGTCAGAAAGCCCAAAGTTGGAAAATCCGATCATAAAATTGTTAAAAAATGTAAAATTATATTCATAAAATGTCAAAATTAGCTTTGAAACATCAAATTATTGTTAGAAAGCTACAAAATCCGGCCATAAAATGTTGAAAAGTATTAGATTCTATTTGTAAAATTTTAAAAACAACAAAACCTGGTCATAAAATATTACAACAACAAAAATTTGGCAAAAAAGAGTTAAAAACTGCAACATTCTGTAAAAACTTTCATAAAATTTTAAAAATAACAAAATTCAGTTTTAAAATATCAAAAATATTTCTAAAAAAAAACTAAAATTTGGCATAAACTGACGAAAAAGCGTAAAATTGTAATCAATTGTCAGAAAGCACCACAAACTCTTAAAAAGTGTATAAAAAACTTTATGAACTTTTAAAAATAGCAAAATCCAGTTATAAAATATGGCCATAAACTATCAAACAATTCTATTCAAGCAATGTTAAAAATGGCAAAATCCGGCTTTCAAGTTGTTTCAAAACCTGTAAGCAGAATGACAAACATTTTGCAAATAAATAAAAAAACTATTAATTTTTATTTAAAAATTAAATAATATGAAATTTATTGAAAGCCTGAAATCTAGCATAAAATTCGATTCTACTAAATGGGAATTCAAATGAATGCTCTACTACAAATAAATCAACAATAACATGCTAACACCACCAAAGAAGAACCGTTTTCGCTTCACAATCTAATCACACAAACAACAAAATTTAAAACAAAAAAAAAGATTGTTTATTTGTCCAAATGAAAACATAAATAAAAAATCTATTTTCTCCACTTCCAAATAATACAAGGACAATTTTCATAACCAATCAGAAGATAATCAGAATAAAAACTTACCAAGCACTTTAACCGGACTTAAAGATAACCTGACCGAGTGAATAGACTCGGGAAAAGGCAAAAAACGTAGAGAGAGTTCTGTATGCTTGTATGCTCTTTCCGCATTGCAAACTCTAGCTTACAAATAGCTACGACACTATTTATGAATTTCATTCTGTCAAATCTTTTTTTAATACTCAATCATCTTGCATATTGAACATTTTTTTTTGTAATCTATCTCAATCATTTTTAGTACCCATTACATCTATTTTAAACGGGATTCTAACTTCTAACTATATTTCTCGATATGAACTTTTTGTGGAATATATCTTTCTATTTCATTTACAAAGTACATATTCCAAATGTTTTAAAAAATAGTCATAATCCCCACAAGAATATTGTTGTTGCTATAATTTTTCCAAATCAATTTCAATACTGAAAATGCTGTCAATTGACGTCTTGTAATTTATTCTTTCAGCCAATAAAATATAAGCTAACATATACATTTATAACAAATAAAAACATTAAGCATATAATTTATTAGCCGCTCAGAGTTAAAATCTACCAGAATATTGACTAAGATACTTTGAATACAATTTGTGTTAAAGCTATCACTAATTTTATAAAAAATAAATGCTATATTTATCATAACAAATTGATAACAACATTATTCTTAAAACCGCTCGATCCAATCGTAGAAAAATGTTTTTTTAAACTTGGTCTCGAATTGTAATTATGTTGACCGATGCATAAATTATCTTGGCGCCAGTAAACATGTAATTCCCTAAACTGGCGGGGGTATAGAGGCGTCTTAAGATGTCCACATCAGGCATAAAATTGTGCAAAGTAAATTTGATTCAGACGTAATATTAAATCCAAAACTATTATATAATTTATATATAGATCACGCTATCAATAGGGCTAATAAAATGTTAGAATTTTTAAAGCAATAGGCGCGTTTGTTTCGCCAATATCACTGAAATTTTGATCACTTGGTGATGACCTAAAATATTACTTAACTATTGTTTAACATGATACATAACAAAGAACGACCAATTTTACCTTATCTCAAATTGTTTTATTCATTACTCGCCATATTTTTAAATTTATGTCATCGAATTCGTTTAATTTATCATCACCGAGTGATCAAAATTTCAGTTATATTGGCGAAACGAACGCGCATCTTGTCTTCGTAGCATGCGTTCGCTGTAAAATGTTTCGCTCATAATACGTGTTCCGCTTTGCGTCAAAATATTCCCGGAATGAAGTGAAGAGAACTTCAGTCTTCATGGGATTGGTGGGTAGCAGACTGGTGCCTCCCTCCTCCTCTTTCCGAGTTTCCCGGCGCATACACACTTGACAGCTAATCATCTGGTTATTGTTGATGTTGGCTGACGAAGGCTGTTCGAGGCCTCGAGTGTTAATTATGTGACAAATCCCGTTCTAATTGCCGCATTCCGCTGACTAAAACGCGATTGAAAAGTTAAAAAAAAGTGGCGCTTTGTTTGCACACCACAACCGTCTTCAGACATGTGAATAAATGATTAATACGGGAGGATCTGCTGGTGTGGTAAGCCAAAAAAGTTACCACAACAATAAGGTAATTGTTTGTGTAGATTATTGGCACTGCAAAACGATTCCCTTTTGCTGTTTAAGCTAATATACTATATTAATATATTGGTTTTTATTTACTGCCTGGGTTTTGTGTCATTTGGGAATTATTGATGAGTCCCAGTGAGGTCACATAGATTATTTACAATGCTGTTGAATGTTTTGTCTATATTTCTATTTGTTGATATTGATAACCAAGTTTCCCTTTGAGTCATAAATTATGTAATTAGTAGTTGTAATAATAATAACAAATTTGTTTTGTTTATTTTTATAATTTTATCAAAAACAAAGCTTAATCATCAAGTGGATAAGAAATTTTATGAAATATTTATAAATAAAGCAACATATGTTCAAATTTTATTGATTGTATGTGTCAAATTCTTTGTTAGCTTCTTGGAAATACTATCAATATTTAAGAGAATATGACTAACAAATTTATTATAGGAAATGGTATAATATTGTGTAATCTATAATTTGTTTAATTTTTACTGTTCAGAATACTGAATCTTATATTTAAACAAACTATCTTAATAAAGATTTAATAGATTATTACTAATTATTTCAAAAATAAATTTTTAATCTGTTTCCCATTGGAAAATTCTGATAATATCCAAATATATAAATTACAATCGCTGATATCTAAATATCTATTCATTAACTTTGGCCGTATATAATTCTATACATGTTTCTTTAATACCAAAATTATAAGCTTTTACGAAACAAGATGTTAGTTTTTATTAATTAAATTGATTTTTGCAAATTACTTCATATGATGTTAAAAAGATTCAAAGAGAACGCTCCGTTTGGGAATTTAATTCACAACTGCTACAGTACGCCCAGTTGAGGGTTTGTAGTGGACATCTGGGCATTTCTGAGTTGTGTTGGGAGGTTGGAACAATTGGAATATTTTACTCATTTTTTATATATGTATTTATATACACATGTGTTATGCATATTATCTATTTCTAGTACAGTGCATATTTTACGGCTGCGGACAGAATTTAATAATTTTATCATATAAAATTATTTGTGGATTGAGGATAAACATATAATTAGTAACATTTTGTCAAGCTTTCATATAAAGGCCAGTGTTATCTTTTTACAAATCATTTAGTGTAGACACAAACTGTTACTCTGATTATATTCATACCGGTTCCTAACATTTTATGGTTTTCACAATATATTTCACACTTTCCATATAAATTTGTTTAACATTTTTTGCAAATTATGTAAAATAATAAATATTAAAGATGTCACTGAAGCTTTTAGATTGGAAGTACAGCCAGACACGAATAGTGTGGCCTCTATAATAGGCAACTTAGTATACACAAAAATTATGTTGAATGTGGTTAAACTTATGCCTTTGCCCGTTTTAACATCTTTCAATCTTAGAACAACGTCGCCCATGGAATGTTTAAAATGTTAGCGCAAATGAAAAATGCTAAAACGGGCAAAGGCATAAGTTTAACCTCATTCAACATAATTTTTGTGTATACTAAGTTATCTATTATAGAGGCCATACTATTTGTGTCTGGCTGTAGTGTCAACTTCTTGTTATTTGATGGTTATGTTGCAGTTTTTGACATGGACATTTGGAGGTTATGTCATTGCATTTGAAATCAATGTATTAATGTAGTTTTTGATAATTAAACGTCTTGGTTGTTAATACAATTAATGACGTTTTTAACAATAGTAATATCATAATTTTTAGGTTAGGTATAATCATGACATTTTTGACAACTAAAGTTACATCAATATATTTTTAATGACATAACTTAAAAATATCAAATAAATCTTATTTGACAGTTTTAAGTTATGTTGTGTTACCTACATCATATAATTTTTGACAGTTTGATATGTCATTTAGCATTAAGAGACTTTTAAATAAAACAAATTGATAATTGAACGGTAATGATTTTTTTAGGTTTATTCAGGATGATTGATTTGTTTTAAAATGACATTTTCTAACTATTGTAGGTTGTGTTATAATATTTTTGTCAGTTTTTTACGTTTTAAGTAATAAATAACTTGAAGATTTTGAAAGTTAATATTTTAATTGCATTGTGTTACGCCCATATATACAAATTTATTTGTTTATATAACTGACGCAATGCACGTCGAACCTCCCAACCACCACACCGTGCTTGAACGTCGTATTTTAACTAATTATCACTAATTTATCAGTTAATTCATTGTCGTCAAACCATGCGACCGCATCTCTTTGCTGCGCCGACGTTACTGATCCTCCTTCCTTCGTCCCACAATCGACTCCTACTCTGCCGCATTGCAATCCATTCGTGCTGAACCGGTGCATCTCGTCTTCTTGCAATACCTTCGCTAATGTTCCCGAGTACTATTCTATAAATTGAACCTGCACACTATTATTAATACATTTTGTCTAATTAATAAATATGTATATGTCTGTAGCACAATACCAATTGTTATGCCAGAATCCCTATAATTATATCAATACATGGTATACTACCAATTATCTAATTAACACATCCCAACTGCTCCTTACCGCTGTAATGTGCCCTGCATACAACCCCTAGACCTAACTGTCCTGTGTAAGCTTGACAATCTTTTGCAGTTATTGTGCAACCCCAAGGCCTCAACTGCCAGTGCACAACATACTTTTGACTGTCACGTATAAGACCTTACTGCCGTATACAGTGTTATTCACACAACCCCAAGGCCTCGGCTGCCAGTGTGTGAAATAACAATCTTTTCAGCCCTCCAAGCATGCTATAGCTATCAGTACCTCGATGACCTTCCTGCCAATGTACTTTGTATTAACACACCTCTAAGACCGGTCTATGTGTGAATAACCTCTGATAGCTAAATTGCACCCCTTAAAGCTCCCCTAGCCATTGTGTAATTAAGTCTCTTTTCTCTAAGGTAAAGAGTTACCAAACCTTTTCATTGACAAATATAGCAATCTATAACTAGTTCCTTATTTATTTACCCTTAACAGTACCTCAGACGCTTTATCTGTACGTAAATAACAATATTTATAAGACTTTCACTATTATAAATAATACTAACAAAAACTACTGTTAACAATTGTGACAGTTTTGACAGTTTTAAGTTACAAAATGACAATTATTACAGACATAATGGTACTTTTGAAGTTTGAGGTTATGTGAAAAGGTTAAATGAAAAGATTTAGTCACTTCATTTGTTTTATTATTTTTCATTTTCATCAATTGTGTGTTTATAAGCACAAAATTATTTATTCAAATATGGTTGCAATTTAATTTTGAGGCCACTCACTAATCATTTTTGGGAACAATATAGTCAGGCGGCACATAGGTAGAATTTATTTTAGGACAACTAAAACGGGGGAGGGTGGTATATTTTTTTAAGAAAATTAAAGTGTTTTGGGAAGAGGTTGGGGTATAATTTTCTTTTTCTACAGGCAGTAGCGTAGCTAGAATTGGGTCTCACCACAAAATATCGAGACGGGCCTGAACTGAGACTGAACTGAAATGTTCTAAGCTATTCATTAGTCTACTGAGATTGTTAATGTTCCAATAAGATATGAGTTGCATTTGAGGGTATCATTCCAAGTGCATCACAACTGTTTTTAACTGTGCTTGAGGTCTTGAAAGTAGCACATATATCTATTCCTAGCTGTTTTGATCAACATTGATTTGTTTTAGATAGAATTTGAGTTACACTCACTTGTTCTTGGTTGCATATAAACTGTTTCAAAGCGTATCTTAGTTGTTCCAAGTATAGTGATCTTAAACTTCTTCAAAGTAATAGAAATTGCTGTAAAGTGTTCCAAGATGTATTGAAGCTTTTCCTAACTGCAACTAAAATGTTCCAAACTTTTCCAGGGTGTACTTTAAGTTTCTCTCTTAAACAGCTCACGTTTCTAATTATTTTCAAACTTTTTCAAAATGTTAGGAAGTGTACTGTAACTGTTTCTAACTGCACCACCAAAGTGTTTTAAGCTGTTGCTCTAAAGTGTTTTTAGTTGCACCTGAACTGTTCTCAAGTGTATCTAAGCTGTTTCCAAGTTATTGAATTTTAAACTCTTTTCAAAGTTCTAGAAATTGCTCTAAAGTATACTGGAACTGTTCCCAACTGCACCTAAAGTGTTTCAAGCTGTTTGCACTATTTCAAGTTAAAATTAACCTGTTTTAATGTAATTTTAAGTTTTTGTCAGGTGTTCCCAGTTGCACCTAAACTGTTCTCAAGTGTTTCCAAATGCAATGAGCAAAATCTAATTAATTTTAAACTTTTCTAATAAATTACAGTGTTCTAAGGTGTACAGGAACCATTTCCAATTGGACCTACATTTTTCCAAGCTCTTTCTGGGTGTACTGAGTGTATTTTAGGTTAATGAATCAGTTTCAATGTTTTACAGTTAAGTGAACTATTTCTAATTAGTTTTAAACTTTTTCGATGTGTTAGGAATTGTTTTAAAGTGTTTCAAGGTGTATCGGAACTGTTTGCAACTGCTCATAATGTGTTCCAAGCTATTTATTTTTTTAATATAATTTAAGTTACCGGCGCCGGCCTTGGAGATGATCGTGGTGGCGGCGACATTGGTCCGAGGGGGGTTAAGGAGCCCTTCGGGGTCGGCTAGGTTTAGTCCTCGGCGAGGTTATCAGTTTTTGTTGTGGTTTCCCGGTGCAATGGTGCTCGGGGTTTGGTTCCGAGCATCAGGGGTGCATGGCCAACGTATAGAATACGGAGGAGTGTGTTGTGGCCGGGAGCGGTTGTAATGCTCCCGGTGCTGGCGTTGGTTTGATAGAGTCGGTCGTCGGGTAGTCCAGGTTCAATGCGTAGGTCGGTTTAAGTTTTGGGGTTAGCAGCGGTTCGTTCCAATATTTTGAGTCGTTTATCTTGACGGAGGTTCCAAGTTGCGATGAGTCAGTCTCGAACTAGTTTTCTCACTGAATTTATTCTGAAGTTGGTCGGCATTTAAAGAATTCAGAGATTCCAAGCCAGCGTTTTGTCGTACAGTATCAGTATATCTGTTCTTGTTGCACAATACTATACTCTCTCCTTCTCTCTACTAGTGATCGAACGGCTATTCTTTGTAGGTGATAGAGAAACGTCTTGGTGCGACAAAGACGGAGATACCGAGAGTGTACGCTGCTTATACATTGTACAGGGAGTTTATAAATGAATGGGATTATGTAATCACTTTAAATGTGCCGCTTTTTTTAAATTGTTCACTAAACTATTTGTTTTGACAGATCAACTTTGACAGCTGTCAAGCAAACATATGAAAACATATGTAGTATAGTGGACGATTTTAATAAGGCGGCATATTTAAAGTGATTACATAATCCTATTCATTTATAAACTCCCTGTATAATTTGCATATTGGAAAAGATTAATTGTCTGAGTGGGTCTTGTGTCATCCAGGTGTAGCTTTACTGGGGTCGATAAATTGAGTTCTCATCTGCTTTTGACCATCACCATATCTCTTGGTTGGTATATTATTGCTACATTTTACTGGCATGGATAACGGCGTTGCCGGTAAGTGGGCTGACGTTGTTTAGCGTGTTGTAGCTATTTTCTGGTTCTTCTAGGTTCTCAGCTCATTTGGTGTTATCCAATCTTCAGCGTCTCGGCGATCTACGGGATTTGCGTAAGGGTGATATGTGGTCGTAGTTTAGTGCAGGCACTTTCATATTTTTACCACATTCTCAAAGTGCCAGCTTGTAAATTGTTGGCCATTGTCTGACAGTATGACCGTATCGGTGGAAGATCTTTTCTTCAAGTTTTAGTCAAAGCAAATTTGTTTATATTTTGCGTAATGTCCAGAGATCCTACATAATCTATGGCTATTCTATCCCAAGGTTTACTGCTGGGATGGGATAACAGTGGGTTTCCTGGTTTTGCATGTCTCGTTTATGTCATGGCGCACACTAAACATTCTTGTGCAAAAGTTTGTACATCTTTCTTGACAAAGAGTCAGTGGCATGTTTTTAGTATTGAGGCTAGAGTTTTGTTTCTGCCTGGTTGGCTGCGAGTTATTTCAGACCTGCTGAGCGTTGGGTAGCACTACCAGTTACCAGTTGATTGTGCTCATTTGGCGTGCTCCAGCTTGAGGGCAAGTTGTTTATTTGCACTCTTTTGTTTTGGTGGTTTCTGTTCAAAATTCAAGTACGCGTGTTTAATATTGCAAGCGATCTGGTTTCTTTTTGACAATTTCTCCTAGTGGCAGCAGGCGTTTTATGTCTTCAAAATGTTATCATCTACAAACTCCTGCTGAGGGTTTCTTGATAGTGCATATAGTAAATGGTTGATGGCACCTGGGATGTGTTCTACATTGAACGAGAACTCCTGTAGTAATGGTTTACATTAGCATTGGTTGACCTGTCTAACCAGACTAGTAACTTATTATACGCAATGTAAATGGAGCGTCTTCCAGGTATGGATAGTATTTCTTGACTGCTCATATTATAGCCATGCATTCTAGCTCATTCGAATGGAGTTTTGGAGCGCTCGATTAGACTAGACGTGCATTGCTGTAAGATATTATGTGCCGTTTTCTTTCTTCTTCCTGGACCAACAGGGCTCCCAATCTGGAATTGGAGGCCATCTTCATACGCCTTTTCTGCCGTGGACTATCTCAGTGGAACGGTTTATTGGGTTCATTAGTTTACTAGATATGTACATGTTCCAGAAGATTTAGATATAGATTTGTTGTTTAGTTTAAAGTTTGTTGCTGATGATACCTTGGATTATGATTTTGAAACAGTAAGAAGCCATATTTGTTGAAATGTATGAAGGGTGCTACTCATACATAGAGTCAGCAATTGAGCAGAATCTTGAGGAACACCGGCATTTATGATGTTGGGGTCAAAATTAAAACCATCAGTTCTAACTATACTTTCTTTGTTGTCAAGAAAGCTATTGATAAGACTTACAGATTTGTGATCAAGACCTATACAATGGAGCTTGTTAATAAGTTTAGGCATCTTTATACTCTTATCAAATGCTTTAGAAATGTCTAGAGTTACTGCAAGTTTTTTCCATGTTTGTTAAATTTCTTTTGTGAGTAACAAATGTGAGAAGATCTGTTGTTTTGATCAAAATCCATATTGAGAATCTGAGATAGTTATTTTGTTTTAGAAACTTGACAATGTGGAGATTAATACTAAAATATACATTTAGAGCTTGTTTGGCCCTTTTGTGGACCTAGGCGCTTACGATTCAGCGAGTAGCATAATTTTGGTCTAAACATTGACGCGCTAAGCTAAAGTGCACCATCATGCATTAACCATAGCTATAGCTATATATATATATATAGCTATTTTCTCTAAGCCATACAACATCTAAGAGTTCAGGTAGGACGTCTTCTAAAAACCGGAATGAAAATGGGGCCTAATTAAAATCGCCTACAATTCTAATCCAAACATCACAGAAAACGAATTCTGATAATTGGTTTTACTTATAGCATGTGGGTTTTGCATCAAAAAATCAAAGTTTAACTGTCAAAGGCATTAAAGCATTTAATAACATACGAGAAGAAATAAAAATATATGCAACATAAACAATTTTAAGATCAAACCAAAACATATGATAAGAAAACAAATATAAAAGCTAAATGAAAAAATAAAGTGCGTACGTAACATATCAATAATTAAATATTGGCAGCGCAAAGCTGACTCAGTTGTGTTATCAAGTATTTGTATTTTAATATTTTTTATATCTATATATATATATATGTATGCATCATGCAGTAAAGTTATTTTTGAGCTGTAATAAATGATGACAGCAAGGATAATAGCCAAGCAGTGTTTATTAATACAACGAATTAGATTGTAGTGATGTTGACGAATAACTTTTCTACTGAGTATTTATTTTATCACTGATTTATCTAACTTTTCAATATTTACACAATTACAATGAATTTTCTCTTGATGATTACTAAGTTTATTTAACCATAGTACTTTGGAATTATTCATTATTAAAATAAAGCAGAGTTGATTTCAAAATGAAACAACACAAACTTTAATACTGTCATTAAAATAGAATTGAGTTACATTTACCTATATTTTATGAATATCCAAAGCCCAGAGTTCATAATTTATTCATACCTGCATGTCTGTCGTCCAGAAATAACTAATTTATTATTAAAAGACATAAACTATAAATTGTATTTGTATGTTCAAAACCTAATTAAATGTCATTGAACCTAATTATAGTAAATAATGAAAGATTAGCACTTTAAAATTGTTGAAAGTGGATTAAATAAAAGATTAGTTTTGGTTTATGCATAAATTATGGAATACTTGATGGTTTCCAAACTGATATTAATTAAATATTTAGCTCTGAATATTTAATGAATATTATTTATAATGCAAAGTTTTTGTTACAGGGTCCCCCATTATTTTTTGTGATGATGCGATTAAATATAAAAGTAGTCGTTCTCTGCTTATTCATTGTGGTTCTGTTCACCACACTCTCTTTATGGAGTAGATGTGGTGATTCCATAAAAGAATGGCCTCGTCACATTCATCGAAGTGACACAGATAAAGGCAGTGAAATACAAGGAGGCGAAGAAATTGATTGCATAATTAACGGAGATTATTCCATCGGCTGTCGTAAAGAAGGTGATGAAGTTTACATTCCATTCTCATTCATACATAAATATTTTGAAATATATGGAAAATTGGCAACATACGATGGACTTGAACGTTTCGAATGGGCTCATAGCATTGGTAAAATATATCATCCCAAAGGAAAATATGATCCACGAGGTGTATTTATGCACTTTGAAAATTTTAACGTGGAAGCACGGGATAGAGTTAAATGTGTTAGTGCTGTAACTGGTGTACCAATATCAACGCAATGGGAGAGTCAGGGATATCATTATCCCACCCAAATTGCCCAGTTTGGATTAGCACATTACAGTAAAAATTTGACAGAGCCTGAACCGAGGAGGAAAATAATTGAAGATGCCGATAGAGAACTTGCCAAATGGATTGTGCCTAACGGCTCAAGCATTATCAGAAGTTATACTTCTGTAGGGAGTCGTGTTCTTAACTTTAGTACTTTAGATTCGTTTAGTAGCGGTGTTAAACTTAAAATGGATCATGTACTTGATTTTGTTATGAGTTTGAATATAATACTCAATGCCAACAGCAGTTTGACAGTTGTGCTGCAGAATAGAGAAAAGAAGGAGTTTTACAATCTACATTACATTACATCAGATATATTGATTACTGCACAGGTAAATATACTTTTATATATCTCATTAATTGCAAAAAGATAATGATTAGTTGATTGTAATTAAATGATTATATTAAAAAAATTATAATAAAGTTCATTTCTGACATCTAACTACACCTGATCTATTTTTATGCATTATGGCTGTAAAATGATTTATTTTAGATGGTGCTAATTTATTTAATTAAAGAATTTTAGTGCCTTATGAGTTTTAACTTTGGTTTTATTTTAGTGATGCTTGGACAAATCATTTATCTGCATTCATATTTTATATTATTACTGGAGATTTCTTTTCATATTAAGAGCATTGCATTTTAAATTGGTTAAATAAAAACATTTAATAGAGCATGTATTTAACTCCTATTTTATATCAGTTACTTGCTACATGTAGAGAATCAAATTTCTAATGACATGAAATATATGAGAATCTAAAGTTTATTAAGTTTTAAAATTAAATTGTAAAATGTTTGTTAAAATACTATGAGTATTACTTTATTGTAATTTTTGTTGGGTTATAAATTATTTTATTTTCAAAAATTGTAAATGTAAATTTTAAATTGCAATTCTTGCGGAAATGATCAATGATTCAATGAAATGTCACTTCATTGCTACTGATTTATAACAGTGGGTGCGTACAGGAAGGCGTGAGCAAAAACCGCTCGGTCTCCGCTTCATTGGTAGCGCTCGTTCCAGATTGGTTCCGCTTTTCAAATCGATAGCGGAGAACCAATGAGGAGCGTTCGAATACTAATGAGCGAAAACCGCTCCAAATGTGGCAGTCTCTTAAGGAGCGTACTTTTTTATCCAATAATAAAAGTATTCACTATAGTTTCTGTGATGCGGTGTTCCAAATGTCTGAATAATCATTCTATAGTCTCGAGTTTCTTTAGGATTTGGTAAAGCTTTCACTGGTAGCTTGTTGTGTGTGTTCTAAATAGTGTTGTGCTATTTTTAGGTGTTTTTTTGAGGTATGCTATAATTGATACATTTCTTTAAAGCTCAAGATAATCTCTGTTTTCTGTTATGCGTTACTTGTCAATTACTGTTGGAGTGTGGTAGTAGCTTTAGATCTCAGATATGGGTTTTTGCTTTGGTGGTGTTGGTTGGTCTTATCTTTTTAATCTTGGAGTTGTATACCTCTTTGACATTCATTGGCACATGCACATCTTGGACGACTTATCTTGCACTTTTCACGTGGTTTTTGGATTTGGAGTCAACAACTTCTTTGTAGTATTCTGTTGAGGCTATTGTTTCTGATCAGCAAGCGACCAGGATGGTTGAACCTACTTAAACTGCTTTGCAGATGACTTTGCTCTTCTAGTCTTGCAGATTTTGAAATTTTTTAGTTCTACGGTGTTTTTCATGGTGCCTGTCTTGATTTTGCAGTTTGGGACTTCTTTGAGCGTTGTTCAAGTTATTGAAAGCATCAAAAGTTAGACTAGGGTTACTGGTTGCTTTTGGGTGGGTATACATATGGTAGCTCATTGCTTGTGGTTCAGTTTATCCTGAGACTTGTAAGCCAAAAATGTTTAATGTCAATGTTCACAGACTGCTTAAATCTAGTCTTTAATGTGATAGTTTAACGAGTGTGGTTCCACTTAGTGCTTACTTAGTGCCGTCATAACTTTTTTGTCTTTTTCCGTTATTTTTCTTACATTCTTCTTCATCTTCAAATTATAGTCGAATAATATACCAAATTATTTTTACATCTTATGCTTATTTTCACCTACTCTTAGGTACTTTTTAGTGAGGTAGTCTGTTACCAACCTGTTGTAGACTTCTTCATTATTGATTCTTCAACATTCATTTCTCTTAGTGTGGTCATAATTTCTTTTTCATGGCACTGTGTTAAATGTTTTATGTCAATTGTAACCAGAAAACAGAATTTTCTGTTTCTGGTTGCTTTATTTACTATGTTTACAACTTTTTCCACCTGGACTTTACTTTTCTCAATCCATGCTGGTTTCTAGATAGCTTACTTTTCAACACTTTTTGTCTGGTCATTTCTTATATGATACCTCTCCACCTATCAAAGTTGAAAGCGTTTTTACGTCTAAGGTAACGATTGCGACCTATTCTTGTTTTCTCTCAGCTTTGGCCGCCAACCTTTGTATGGTCTGAATGGCGTCTGCCGTCACTCTCTGAGTTTAATGTGCATGTTGGCCAGATTTCCATCTAAGAGTTGTCTGTTTAGGATCTGTTCTATTAATTTTTCCATGACGTTTAGAAGGCATATTGGTCTGAAGATTTTTGTCTTTCCGGTTTCTTGATCAAGGTTACTTTACGGACTGTGGTGGGAATACTGGACTTTATGTTTGGTTTGCAATTTTGCATATTGCTTTAGTGATGTGTTTTGTTGCTTTGGCAATCTTCGACGGAATGGCGTCTGGGCCTGCTGCCATACCGGGTTTTATTTTGCTACCCGCTGCCGTTGCTTCCTCTCTTCTTCTTCTTCTTCGTATTTCCTCTTGTCAGAGGAGTCGTGACTATGACTGACATGTCATTTCAATTAGCTGTGGCCCGTTTGATGACGCCACGCCATCTTTCTCTATTGCGTGACCGTGTTGCTGCATCATACACTGTTGAGCTGGTGGCTTCTTTAACTTGATCAGCCTAACGTTGAGGAGATCTACCTCTTGGCCTGGAACCTTCTCCTCTGCCCTGTACTATAAGCCGTTCCAGATTTTTGCTGGGTCTTCGTTGAATGTGACCGAAGTAACTTAGAATCCGCGAGTATACGATTTTTGATAGCCGTTGTGGTTCGTTTATTTCGGCTAGAACGGATACATTGGTTTTTCTAGCCGTCCACGGGATTCTAAGTATCCTTCTCCAGCACCAAAGCTCAAAAGCATCAACTTTTCTTCGATCTTGGGCTTTCATTATCCATGATTCGGCGCCGTAGAGAATCATGGGGAACACTAATGTTTTTATAACTTGTTTTTTTGTGTTTAGCGTGATACTCTGATCTTTCCATGTATTCTCCAGCTCTTTCGCTGCTCGCCTTGCAATCTCACATCTTCCATTTATTTCTTGTGTACACCCTCCTTCGTTCGATATATGTAAGTGCTCCCAGATATATATATATATATATATATATATATATATATATATATATATATGTATACTGGTTAACTACTTTACATTGCCCTATTTGCTGTATGAGCTCATCGCTCGATTCTGCTAGGAGGACCGTGTCGTCGGCGTACCGAAGGTTGTTAAGTTTTACACCTCCTATATTAACTCCTCTACCCCATTCGTTTGTTACTTTTCTCATTATGTACTCGCCATATATATTGAAAAGCAAGGGAGAGAGTATGCAACCTTGCCTAACTCCTTTTTTGATGGAGCAGAAGTTTGATGTTTGGTTATTTATTTGTACGACGGCTTTGCTTTTTACGTAAAGGTTGTGGAGAAGCACAGTCAAGTGTTGTGGTACTCCCATTTCTCTAAGTATTTCTCAAATTTTTGTCCATTCGATGCTATCGAATGCCTTTCGGTAGTCAACAAAACAAAGGTATAGCGGTTTGTTAAATTCTCTGAATTTCTCAATTATCTGGCGTACGTTTGAGATTTGTTTCCTTGTGCCCCGTCCTTTGACGAAGCCTGCCTGCTCCGGTGGTATTTGCCATGAAAGATATGATTTCAGTCTTTCATTTTTTTTTAAATTGAGGGGAGAAAATGCCTTACGCACTTTGTGTGGGGCTCCCGGTTACCCGTATACCCACTAAAAACCCTAACCTCTAAGCCCTCCAAGCCTTGCGGGATTACCGTTGTGGTATTACTTCACAAAGTCTGGACACCTTCTATTTATCCTACTATCCTTGGCTTCCTGCTCTTGCTTTCTCCTCTTCCTCTTTTGTTGCCACTTCACCATTGTGTGCTCCGGGGTATCTTTCTCTCCACAATAGGGGCATTCGTCCTGTTCTGCTAGGCACATTCTTTTTAGATATGACCCAAAACATCCATGACCTGTTAGGATCTGTGTGAGGTGGTAGTTCAGGTTACCATGTTTTCTGTTTACCCACGGTGTCACCAAGGGTATGAGGGTCTGTGTCTATCTGGCGACGGCCCGCTCTTTGGCGAGAAGGTGTATGGGGATTGTGCTCGTTATTGCTTGTATGGCCTTGGACGAAACTGTTCTGTAGGCACTGGCTATTCTAATTGCCATTTTTCTTCTGGCCCGCTCTAGTATTATTCTGTATTTTTTTTTCTCGCAGCTTTCTATCCAGGTGGGTACGGCGTACAACAGTATTGAGTCCACCGTTGCACCCATAACTTTACGTTTCTCCGCCCTTGGACCCCCCATTCGGCAGGATACGTGCCAGGGCCATTGCAAGTTTCTTTGCTTTTTGCTTTACTTCTGTTATATGAGGGCTCATATTCCAGTTTTTACCTATCCTCATCCCTAGGTATTTGATGCTGCCTTGGGATGTGATTGTTGTATCCCCTAGATTGATTTTAACTGTGATGTCCTTCCTTCTACCCACCAGGACAACAGCTTCCGTTTTATGGGTTGCCAGTTCTAGACTTTAGCCTTTCATTTAGTATATCCAGAAATATTTTACTGGAATGTGAGATGAGGGCTATCAGGCGGTAATTTTCACAGTCTCCTCTTGGTTCTTTCTTATGTAAAGGCATAAATATAGATTTTGTTCATTCTTCCGGCCACTTTTTTGTCATCTATTTCTCTAGTGGGCATATTTTCTGGGTCTATCTCTAGTTCTGGTCATACCTTTGTGGTTGGGGAATTGTTTTTGGGCTTCCTTTATTGGTCTTTGTCCGTTAGTGTAATGAGCGACCTTAGTCCTAGGTTTGTGGTTATAATTTTGTAACCTGTTCCCCAGACGTTGATGTTTGACTTTTTAGGTTTTTTTTGTGTGGTTTTGAACTGTTGTTACGTCTGTGTTTTTAGATTGTTTTGGCTGGTCTGCGATTTTCTAAAGTAATTTTTTCTTTTTCTTTTAGGTACTCTTTTTGTATCAACGCGATGTTGGTAGTTTACCAGTAGGCTTGTACACGTACTTCTTGTACGTGCTGTCACAAGCATTCTTTATCATTTATGTCAAGTCTTCTATGGTGTATGTGTTCTTGTTTGATTTTGGGATGTAAGCTCTGCTTTCATACCTTTTTTGTAGATCCACTAATTTCTAGTGTTTTGCTTTTGTTTGCAATCCGCTTGCTTGATGTTTCTAGGTATATATTTTTGTGGTTACTGAAGTTCACCTCTTTCGTCACTTCTAGCCTCGCTATAGTTCTGGCGGTTTTGTTGAGCACACACCGACATTGATGTAAGAGCGGCATCTTTTCCTTTCAAAGGTTAGTGTGTTGTTCATATTTATTATACACAGAACTTGATTGTATGCCAATTTTGCTCTGTTCTATGGTCTTTAGTTGGAGATCCCCATATGTGTGATTTAGAAGTGAAATCTTTTGGTGTACTGCTTTTTGATTGATTTTATGCTGGTTCCTAGCTCCATCAAGAAGTGTTTTAGTTGTGCTAATGTCAGTTGGCTCTCTCTGACAGTATGATGATACCCATTTCTTCCATATCCGGGTATCCAATCATTTCCTTATCTATTGCTTCCTTTATTTCTTTCTTGATGTGAAAAAGTGTCTTCGATGCCTACGAGCCGTATGGTTTGGGCGTTTTGCGTGACCTCGGTTTCTGCTCTGTTATTGATTTTTCCTGTTCTGTTTCTTTGAAAATCTTTTATTTTCTTTCTTTTTATTCTCAATTTCACATTTCCGTCGTTATTTCGTAATACAACAAAACAAAAAGTAGTAAAGATATATTTTAATTTTTTTTTTTTTAATTAGAAATGTGATAAGGCGCCCTTGGAAGTGCTCGATGCAGCCATCGTTGCCTTGAAGTATGGGACGTTGCTCCGTCTTGTTGAAACCATATGTCCCTTAAGTTTATTTTATCAAGTCGTGGCAAAAAAAACTTCTGGGGCATATTTGGTCTGAAATTTACTGTGGCAATCTGCTAATTTTCCTCGAAAAACCTACGGTCCCAACTGCCGAGATTGCACAAAAACAGTTTCCCTGAACGTTGTGACTACAAAAGAGTTGATTCGTTGGTCCGGGACAGGATTCAATGACACAATATTGAAGCGATTTTGGCGCTCTCTCGTTCCATCTTCCGTTTTGTTGCCGTTGGTCGCCACATGGCTATTATTTTTGCTCACTTTCTTCTATCATATCTGGTAACGTGCCCTCCTATACTCCACTTAAGTTCTTCTATTTGTTTAATGACGTCTGTTACTCCCGTTCTTTGTTGGAAATCTTTGTTGCGGATTTTCTCTATTAAGCTTATGCCACGCATAGCACGTTCCAAAGCTTGTTGAGTAGTTCGAAGTTTGTTTTCACTTTTGACTGTAATGTACATTGTCACTTGGAGGATACATTTGTTGTATATATGTTTAAAAAAAAAATTACAGTTTTGGCGTATTATTATAATTATGTCTGTATCCATTGCTTTGCGGTTCTTTACCGTTGTCGTCTCCTTGTTGTCCTTTGCAGTTGCCCTGTTTCTTTGGATGTCTAGTCTGTTGCTGTTTATTTGAATCAACACGGAGGTCTTTTCTGAAAGTATACTCCATAACTTTCATAGCCGTTCTGTTAACCGTGGGTGTACGTTGTTTTTGTTTTAAAATCTTTATTGGCTATTTTCTTTATTTTCCTTGTCTTATTTACTTTTGGTTTGTGTTTCTTCTGTGTTTTCCGCTGGTGTTACCTTTTGGTATTTCTTTAGCTGTTTCCAAAAATGCTTCCTTCTTCCATGTGAGTTCTGCTTTGTTGTGCGGGTATCTAGTTCGGTGTGTCGGAGTAATGTATTTTACGAATTAAACTTACACAGAGTCCACTAAAAACTGTAACGGTATTGGTGAAAGTGCTTATAGCAGCTTTTTTTATTTCTTTTATTTGTTTTTATGTGTTCTGCTACCAGATTCCCTAGTTTTGAGGTTTTGTCTCTGATTTTTTTTTTATTGTTTTTGTTATTATTTTGATTTATATCTTTATGCTTCTCATTACCTGCTTCGGTTTTAACGTTGGCGTCGTTTATGCGTTTTCTTTCGTAGTTCTGTTATTTTCTTTAAATTTTCTTTTGTTCTGTGGGTTATATAGGTCACCAACTGATAGCGTTCTAGGTCTTTGATGCGATTGCATAAGGCCTTTTCTTGTAGATGACGGCTTGTCTTTAGGAATCACGTTTTGGGAGAGTCATGCCCACTATTCTTGCTATTTGCTCCTATTGTAGTTTCTTAACTCCTTCTTTTGAGCAAGCTAAACAAAATTTCAATGTACAAATAAAAGATTTTTTAGTTCTTTTGTCCTCGTAATCTAATAGCTGTTTCCCGACAAAAAAATAATCTAGAGTCCAAAGAGATTGACCAAGATAGGTCGATAATTCACAGATGAAAGATGAATACTGGTGGTGGTAGTCTCATTGTCAAGGCTACCGTGTAATGGTGTTGGTCCGCGAGTAAGAGGTTACTCTTTTTTCTATCTTCAAACTATGAGGTCCAGGATCACAGCGTTCCTATTTGATAGCCTTTTTTGAATTCATCACTAAACTGTTTAGTCACAGCCTTTTGTTTTATGTCTCAAGCTATCTATGGGCTATGTTGAGGATATTCATTCTGAATTATTCATTTGGAATGTCATTCCGAATTCTGTATAGCTACAGTTTTGTTTTTGATCTCCATAACTATGTTGAGCGAGTAGCCAGCATAAGGTTGTAGTTGTACAAGATGCCTTGCTGTTCTTTTGCTTGTATAAGAACTGAAATAAGTTTTAATGGACCGCAAAGAATTATTATTTGTATTATGTAACTAGTTTGATGTTATTCAATTATGTGTTTTGTTGATTTTAAATATTGCATGAACGGTAAAGGTATGATTGTTTATTTTGTTTTAAGGATGAAAACATATACCATGGCATAGGAACTTCTGAATCTTGGTGCCGAATCACTCGCGACTTAATCATAGATCTCCAGAAAGGCCTAAACTACCTCGATAAAGACAAATCTAAACACAGGCTGCCTCGTTCAAAAATTAAAGTAGTGAGTATCATATTACACGGTCGCGGCGCCATCGACAACCTCACTTTATCGACATCAGAACATATACTGCAATTCTACGATGCAGCCGAATGGTTTGTCAAGAATCAAGACGAAGGAACCGGCGGTTGGATGATCCCCGTCAAACGCAAACTAGCAGCAGGTTTCCAAGATCTTGAACCAGGTTGGTATTCCTCAATGGGACAAGGGCAGGCTATAAGCGTACTAGCACGTGCATACCATCATTCCGGCGGAGATACCCGCTATTTAAATTCAGCCGTGCAGGCTTTAAAACCTTTCAGGGTTCCTAGCTGGCAAGGTGGTGTATTAGCGACTTATTTAAATAACTACCATTGGTATGAAGAGTACCCAACGAAACCGGCTAGTTTTGTATTGAATGGTTTCATTTATAGCTTGTTAGGTTTATACGATTTGTTAACCATTGCTCCACCAGGAGAGGCTAAAAAAGCCGAGTTGCTTTTCAACGAAGGTATGGTCTCGCTGAAAAATATGCTGATGCTTTATGATATGGGTAGCACCACAGCTTACGATCTCCGACATTTTACTCTAGGCATTGCGCCTAATTTAGCAAGATGGGACTATCACGTCACACATATTAATCAGTTATTACTGTTGAGCACTTTAGATGCCGAACCCATATTTCAACAAACTGCTGAAAGGTGGATTGGGTATATGAGTGGCAAACGTGCCGCTCATAATTAATTAGATAAGCGTACCATTTACCAATAATTAATAAATTGGAGAAACCAAAATATTAAATATCAAGTTAGTTAATAGTTAATTACATAACGAGCATGGTAAGTGAGTTATGTACGCTGTTTTTTCTCACAACCGCAGTTTTTTTTTAATAATTTATTTTAAGTTTTTTGGGTACTAATTGTTAACAAATTTTAGGATCAATATTGATTTTTATAGGGTTTAGCAATTTAATAATCAGATAATTATGTGGTTGTGAGAAAAATATATTAATCTACGATAAGTCAATTTAAAATGTCAAAATATTTATCAAAACATCAATCTTCAATACAAAGTATGTTAATTGGCAAATGGTCGTGACATTAACAATTAATAAAATGTATTCCATTAATTTAATACAATTTCCACTTGTTTATAAGATAAACGACTGAATTTTCGTTTAAAAATTGAATCGCCAAAAAATACAAAAGTAACAATAACGGACGGGATGCAATTGCATCTAAACTCTTCCAATGGTAAGGATCTTGTTATAATATTCCAAAATAAATAAATGTTGACAATCAAGGTGTGAGGTAACGTGAGAATTATGTAGGCGATGCGAAGCATCCTGTCCGTCAAGGTTTTTACAATTTAATATTTAGAAAACCAACAAAAAAAAATATATTAATTAGCTATCTGAAGGACCAAAAGATAATGAATAATTTTTATTCCGATAGAAACAAAACAAACAAAAAATCATTTGTCTTATGTAAGATTTCTTTTCAGTATTCATTATTTTATGTGTATATAGTTAGGGTTAGGTTGGGTTTGTTTGCATTTTACTTAATTCTAAATAATGCCGTAAAGATTGCAGAAAGTGTTACAAGTTATAAATAAATCAATAAAACATCCAGAAGATGGACACAAAAATAATGGTTGCCGAAATCTCAATTTTTAATTTGTTCTATGAAACAAGATTATTTTTTTCTTATTTGTAAACACTGTATTACAGTAAACGTTTGTGAGGCTCCGTACTAATAAGCCTGTTACTTTTAAATTAAGTTATATTTTATAAAATTCTCAAATACGTTTCTTTTGAAGAAACGGGAAATTCAATTATGCCTGTACATTTCGGAATGTGGTAGCGCTACTGTTACTGATCCAATTTAAGACCAATAAATTTACTGCTCAAATAATTAAGGGAACTTTTTGTAGCTATGTATGATAAGGAGAAGATTTAAATACATCTCGAAATCACAGCTCTAGCAGTATTCTTAAGAAAACACAAGAGCTCAATTGATACTAAGTATGGACAGTAGATTAATCTGAATTTGCGTTAGTATGAAAGTTGAATTGTTTGGTATGATTATATAATGTACCGATTTTCTATATACTTAATTAAATATCTTTCTTCTGGCACCTGTAGAGGTTAATACTTAAAGAATAATCGGCTTATGGCAGCGATAAAGCTTCTTAACTTATCTGATGATATATATCCCACACGTATGCTCGAATGACTTCGAATTTTTGAAAATGGATGACGTAACCGTTGCTAAATGTTTTACGCTCGTAAAACTATTTAAGGTATTGTAACTCGTAAAATCAAATTGACATAATGGATAGCTATTCTCAGTAAAGATAAATTAAGATGTGGTAATAATGCAAATAACGGATAAATACGGTAAGATAGTTGAGTTAGAGCTTTAGCGTAGCCTGCTAACGGTCCGGGGTTCGATCCCCGAATATTACTAAAGTGATTCGGAAGTAAAATTGGATTGAAAAGTGATTTTTGCGGTAGCACGTCTTCATTGTTGATGTTTGGAATGCTGAAAGCTATCTAAAAGTTTTTATTACGAGATTTGTGATTTGAATGGTGGCCGCTTCCAGGCGATTTTTGTGAACCAATAATGAATAATATTTGATCAGCTTAATCTGTTTTGGAAACAAGAAATATTTTCTATGTGCTAAGTCTGGTTGCATTAGATCGCACCTGACTGAAGGCGTAGGAAACAAGTGGCTCATTGTGCAGCCTTGCAAAATATCTCACTTAAGCCAACTAACTTTGTGCGTATTCTAAATGGAGGGTGTCCTAAAAATTCACGCAAGAAGCGTTCACCCGAAGAACAGATATCAGATTGTTGGTGTGGTTGAAAATTCGACCGATTATCATTAATCTACTTCCTGACGCATTATTGAGAAACCTCGGACTTGAAATTATGAACGAAGAAATAGAAGATGCAAACAAGATGGTATCTTCAATCTCTATTATGTTGGAGACTTCATCGATAAAAACCCAATACGTTCATCTCAACCGTCATTGCGTCACAGTACTGGTGACCAAGAGTGCCCACAGACTCGAGCGATAATCAACCAGTGAAAGTTCTAAGAGGATGTGTAATCTGCCGCAGAAGAAAACCAGGAGCTGCCCAACTAAGAGCAACTTTACACTCTCACCCAGCTAGATAGCCATGGGAACGGATGGCTCTGAATTACATCGGGCCTTAGGACACAACCCGAAGCTAGAATAAATGTGCATTAACTTGCATGAATCTTTGCACTAAATGGGTCGAAGCAATCTCGGTACCTACAGCCATCATTAAGAATTTGGAAGATCGCTTATTTTACCGATAAGGCTACTCAAAGATTATTTTGACTAACAACGGCGCTCAGTTTGTCAGCAACGTTTTCAGCTATGCTGTGAACGGGTGGACGAGAATATATCATACAGCGGCGTCATATCATGTACTTGGCAACTCTGTGGAAAAGAAACATGGGGAGCTAAAGAAGAGCATCCGGGCCTTGACCGAACAAAACCCCCGGAAACAGTGCGACGAGTTAAGATCTCTGGCGACGTTTCACAATATCCGTCACAGAAAAGCTGCAACGGGAAACACTCCCAGCCAACTGATGCTAGGATATAATCTAGGCAAACCTGGCGACTTCGCTCCGAAAGAAAAGATCGGGACTAGAGGCTGCAGCAAGCCAAACAGCGACAACACCGCTACCCCAAACGCAAGTAGTTTCCAAATACCAATAGGCGACCTAGTGATGGTGCATAGCAGCGCAAAAGAACTGGCCAACAAGTGGATGGGTCCAAAGAAGATTATAACGTCTGCTGGCACCCATTGTCCGCCACCAACTTCATATAATGGCATCGTCGTGCAGAAAAGAGGGGATTGATGCTACATGACTGGGCGTTGTCAAATATCATCCGAATCAGGGCCCAGCAGCAAGCAATACCTTACCAAAGAAAAGTCCATCGATAAAGCGCTCTAAATAGAAAACACATGGACAGCGCCCGCTATAAAAGCCAATATTTTTCGACTAGAAGTCAGTCTTACAAGAAACGTGAGCAGACCTACGGCCGGAAGTATACATCTTGTAGGGTCTTCACGGATTTGCTGGTAAATACGCACTCTATTCGAAATTTTCTATGATTTTTGCTAATATAAAGCTCAAGTTTGTCTTTGAAGGCGTGGGTGGTTGCGGGTTTTTTGCGGCCATATGTTTGAAGAAGAATTGCCCGATGATGCCTTCAGCCCAAAATCCGCGTTCAGAACGACTCATCATGCGTACTGAACGCGCTCGCTGACTACCGTTTGCTGGCAGCGCTTGTCATTTTACTCATCATACATTGGTTGCTGACCAAGTGACTCATCAATTAGTGATTGATTGATGAGTCAGCGCTGGCAACTGATTAGTCGTTCTGAACGCAACCAGTGACACGATGTGGATGCATTTGTTTCTCAACAATCACTCGTGGATTTTCTGATGCGACAGTTTTAACAAAGCCATTCAGATGAAATGAGCCTCATCGCTGAAAATTATATTTTGAAAAATCAGCATCCACTTGTTCTATAAATCCATTCAACGAATTCTTTTTGCTGTGCGTGGTCAGTAGACTTCAGTTCTTGTGTCAATTGAACTTTGTAAGCATGAAGATGTGAGTATACGCTGTAGAGACCTTCTCGAAAAGTTAAATTACTATTCTGACCATACGACGACCATTTGTACGAAAATTTGCCTACAGTAGCTGCCAAACTTTCATAATTTTTTAAATATTGCTCAACAATGAAAACGCGTGTAGCGCGACTTCGGTGGCGCAGCGGTTGAGAGACTAATTACGGTACTGGGTTCGAATCCCGGGATATTTGTTTTGTTTCGAATTTGTAATATTCATATATACATGGTTGTGTGACTTATTGAGTGTAATGCTCTGCTCGAGGCCGTGTAGCATTCCGTTTTTAATAACCCTGAACTGCCAAGCTGCTTTTTTTGTTGGTAGTACTTTACCGCCCAAATGGCGCAAAATTCAAATGTTGCGTCAGTTTTGGGACACACTTTATAATATGCCGATCACACTATACGAGTAGGAGTACAGTAATTGTGTTCTATTTTTACAATGTTTTCCAACATCGAATCAATTTATGCAGAAACGTTTCTCATTTGTGAACACAACTTGATTAAACTAAGCTACTCGATAGCATCTGAAGCTTGCAGTCTTTACATATACGACTTTAAACTAATTAATGCTTTCTGACTGTACACTTGCTTCCAAGAACTGCTTCAAATAAGTTAGTTTCTTTATTTTGAATGTTTTGGGGTATTTGCATATGGATCATTAATGTTAATTTATAAAACATTTGGGCAACGTCTTATCTTCGTAATTATAGTTCTTTGATAGCACTTTGCCAGTTCATTTTCTTTTTATAGTCATATGGGGAATCAATGTTTATACAATACGTTTACGCTAGTTGCTGGCTCGTCAACGAATGGCCGAAATGTGTTATGCAAAACCAATGACAACCAGCGCGTCCTCAGAGTAATGTAGAGATAAGATAATGCGCTAAAAAATTAAAAAAATCTTTTAATATTAAAACAACATTTCAAATCACAAAACAGTCTTATATTATTAAATAATTTATTCAGTTTTAACTGAGATTGAGGCATATTTTATTTTAGTAAATTATATATTAGAGCGTAATCACTCGAATAAATCAGATGCTACTCAATATTTATTTAAGTAACATTCAGGGATTAAATAAGTCCAATTCTATGATGGTTTTGATAGTGAAGTACAACTATATAAATAGTACAAAAAGCAAACTGTGAACAAACCAATACAACAACCATTCTTATTATATTTTTGTTAACAAAAATTTTATTTTGTATTTCTCGAATCGAGACTAATAATTCAGTCATTTTATTTCGTCCATTACTTATACTTTATCCTTTTGTAAATATATATTTTTTATTATTATATTGCTATACAAATAGATTAAAAAATGAAGGATAATGTCAATTATATAAATAGTATAGGAAATTTAATTTTTATCGAGAGGAAAATAATTACATTAAAAAAAACAATCTTTTCTATCTATTCTAGCTGACTTAATCATTAGTGAACTAGATATAGATTAATAAAAAAAGACTAAATATATATATTTATTATAGAAAACTGTGCTATATATTATTACATGTAACGAGAAGGTGTTGATTTTTACAAATATTTTAGAGAAGACATCTCAATTGTAACAAATTTGTCAACTGTGAGTGAAATATAAACGCTTATCTTAAAACAAAATCACAGTTGATGGATATTGGTGACGTTCAAAACGTCTTTATTACCGCAATTAAATAATGGCAAAAATTTTAAACAATTTCTCAAATATAAGTTGGGATAGTTATGTTCTATTTTTGGATTAAGATACAAATGTTGGCAGAATTTTTATGAGTGAAGAAGAAGTAAAAAATGCAACAAAAAACATTTAAATGAACCCAAAGGTCTACTTTGCACGCAGATTCAGCGCAGCAGTTTAGAGTACAGTGCCGTAGAAGAACATACAATGTGGATAAATAATAAATTTACGCTTATGAATACTTAAATCTGCGTGTGAAAGAGGCAATAATTATTATATATTAATTTTATAAAAAATGTAAATTAGTGATGGTGAATGCGCCTGGACCAAAGCTCGACAACAATCTTCAAACTATTATTATCTATCACAATGTGTGGACGTATGTACTAACACAGTCTCTGTAATGACAAGTGTTTGTAATAGTAACTTTCTGCAGATATAGAATCATCTGTTTGCCTATGTAGAGCGCACAGTTTAGTGTTAAAGCACTAGACTTGCATATTGAAGTTCCCGGGTTTGACCTAGAATATGGTCAAATTAACTTTCTGGAAAACTACATCAGTGTTTTACGATGCTTTGGGAGGCTCTTTAAGGATGGTTTAGTTGGTAATGTAACACCTGTCTTATTACTTAACACAAAATCGACCTAAAAAATTCATATTAGTATGAACTCATTCGTAGCCAAGAACAATGCTTAATCACAGTGACACGCGCATTGTTTGCAACTCTAGGTGGATTATTCCCGACGTCATTGGGTATGTGGTTAAAATCACTAGAATTTTGAGCGTTATAAGTCAATGGTTTTTAATAATTTTGCCCACTCTATAAAAATGATTAATTAACTAAACTTTCAGCCACATACACGTAATCTGAGAACAGTTTTTGAAATATTTATTAATAAATTCTTATATTATATATAAAATCAACAAATGTTTGTAAAAATCAACACCTATTGATAGAAATGCGGAGATGAATTAACCTTTACATATCCGAATAAAAGATTATTTTCACTTGTTGAATAAAAGAAAATTTCCGGACAATAACCAAAGAAATTGTCCTAAAATGGTTAAAAATCACCGACAAAGAGTGTGAATTGTATTTATTTAAGTGTTTATATTATATTATAAATAAAAAGGATAATATAATCAATCATAATATATACCCAAACAAAAAATAACTGTAGTTTTAGGTATATCTGCGTTGTATCGCAAAAAAATTAATCTAACAAAGAGCTTAATAGTTTGCCTCTATACATATATATACTACAAGTACCTATTTTACTTCTGTTACTAGGCACTGCTGCTGCCAAAACAAAATGTGAAATTGTATAAATGTTGTTATGTTTAAAAATCTTAATTTTGTTACTTAAGTTATGTTTGGTTTTAGTTGGTGAGAATGTGTATGTGTTGGTAAGCTGAGTATTTTTGTTGGTATGGGGTAGTACCTTGTTGATTAGAAATCATGAAACTAAGATTGGAAAAAAATGACAAATTGGTGATTTTGAAAGTTGTTCTGTAATTGAAATTTTTGTGTAGTTATAGTTTTTGTAAAAATACAGGTGTTTTTGAGTTTGTTGTGGTATAATATAATCAATTCAATTTAAGGTAGTGCTCGAACCACTATTGCTAAATGCTACCTAATTTACGTGAAAATCACTCGAATCTTTTCCTGAGCTCTACCTTCAATTTGAAGAATATATAGTGTAAAATCTTTAAAATATCATTAATTAACACCATAAGAATACTCCAATTAAATTTGAATATAATTAATAATACTCTTATAAGACTTAAAGAAAATGTTATTTTTCAAAAAGACTACTTCCATTCAGAATCAATTTCACGCAACAGTATTTAGCTATATTTTTTTAATTAATTATTATTTCTAACCAACTGAAACCAAATTTGTTTTAGCACATATATTTTTATTTGGTCTGCACGTTTCCAACCAATACCTACTATTTTCCCTTATTGCAAATAGTACTTATCTTTTATTTTATTATATATAATTATATCTATTTTGTTGATATGTTTTACAAAGAAAAAAGAGAATATGTTTTCTTATGTTACTTATATTTAAGTCAAGTCTCTGTGATTATCATATATAGTTATAGCTATAGAGTATGTTGAAGTAGTAAAATGTATTTACTGCCAAATTATTGGATTGGAATCACAGAATTTCGTTAGGTTTATATAAAATAAAATTGAAGAATTCTTTAAAACATGATGAAGTTGTAGCACTGTTGTACTGGAATTTATAAATTATGTGATTGTGACAATAACAATAGGGGAAATATGATTAGAACAATAAACTGATGTAACTCATTTATTTTTTTTTTTTTTTTATTAGTAGATCCAAACAAAATATATAATGACAAATAATTTTTAGAAGACCGAATAGAAAATATGAATAAGTAAGTACCAAATGCAAATAATTAATTATAGTAATAATTTGAAATTTGCTTTTATTGTGTCATATAACGCAATTACATTTTTTCAATAAATTAAAATTATCTTTTTCAAACTGACATTACTTCAATTGTGTATGTTTATGTACTAGTTACAATTGATTTTAAAGTATATTTGACGTTCTGTAATGACTGCCAACAAAAATATCGTTCGTCAACGATCAAATTGTAATAATTATCGAATTGCAATGATATCGAGTTATAAAATAGACTTATAAATTAAGTTATCCGAGATATTGTTTGGCTGAAGCGCCTAACTCGAATCTCGACGCATAATTTGTTAAAATTATAGCATTTATAATTCAGGACATTAGTCTGTTTAAGCATAATTACATTTAATATGAGACTGTGGTTATACTAGGTTTTTCAGGTTTTATAAAAGCTTTATTCGCTCAGTTAACAGATTAGATATAGTATATGGGTAATTCCTAATTCCATTACTTTTCACCCAAACTTGAAAACTGAGTATATATGAATATGTGATAGTAGGTACTAAAAACAGCATGTTTTACACATTTTCAGCTCTTGAAGTCAATTTTTGGGAGCCTCTGAAAGTTCAGAAAAAGCCCAAAAATTACGTGTTTGGGTAATTTAAGAACATCGAAAAAAGTTCCACAAACATTCATATTTTTTTGTTATGTTTGTGCTGTATAAAATTTTTTGGTTTGGCCATCTTAAATCCCCTTACCAAAGTTTACAAAAAATGGGGTTAAAATTTGGTGTTTTTGGTACAGTGTCTACTGCCAGTGATGAAATTCACGAGAAATATAGCTGCAAACAGTCTGGAAAGTGGATCAATCTCCCTGATCGCGTTCTCGGTCTCTTGTCTCCTGTTAGGATTGTCGATCTACTGGTGCGCTGACGTGCGTGTTATGATTATGCTTCCTGGTACAGATTTATCTGATTTTAGATACTACTTTAAATGGCCCTTTATAAGGTAGTTGTAAAAAGGTTTTTTTGACCATCGTGTTGTACAAATACCTGCTTGGTAGTGGCAAAATCTTTAAATATAAATATGCTGGATGGACGCCTAACATAACTGTTGGCAGGACTTCGGTCCATCGATTGTTTTTGTGGCATCTAATTGCCGGTGAAATCTCTCAACCATGCCATTGGCTGATGGGTGGTAAGCCACACTCTAAAATGAGATGTTGCAGTTACGTGGTCCTGTTGCCTAAACAGGTGATTTAAATTGCTTTCCTTGGTTTGTAGTTACTCGTTGTAGTACGCCAAATCTAGTGATCCAGTGTTTGTAGAACGCTTGTGCTAATGTTGCCGCTTTCTGGTTCTCCATCGGATTAGCTTCTGGCCACCCTAAAAAAACTATCCACAGAGGTCAGACAATATCTGCAGCATCCGAGCTTGGCATAATTATGATGTCGATGTGCACATGCTCAAATATTCTAGATAGGGCTATGAAGGTGCCCGATGTTGTTACCAAATGACTTTGGCTTGTTAACACTCGAGTCCTTTCTAATAGATTGCCAAAGATATTGCTGTGTTATTAGTTTATTCCCGAAAGCGAGAGTTGGTGGATGCTATTACATATGGCTCGTTGAAACTGTGGTGTGACATATTGTTGAGGAGTATTTGTTGATATATTGCACAGCAACGGTTTGCCCATTTCTTGTATCTTTATCAGTTTTAACTGAAGAGTTGATGATTTGTTGACTTCAGTTCTTCATCGGCTTTTTGCGCATCAGCCAACGCTTTCATGTCGATCACAGGTCCCAAGTCTTTAACGCGGGAAATGGAATTCTCAACAATGTTATCTTTTTCTGATACATCTAGCAATTCCCTATCGTACGTTCCGTATTTGCGTTTTGTAGTATTCAGTTTTCTTGAAAAGAACGGTAAAATTTGACGCATCGCAAAATATGGCAAGTGGGATATTCAGGCGCTGATGGGTAACGTTTTCATTGTAAGCCTAAAATGCTCCTTTGGCCCCTGATGACCAGTTAATCGGAAGTATTATCTTTCATGTTGCCTTGGTGTAGGTCATTGAGTGAAGCTTGTACAGGGAGTTTATAAATGAATGGGATTATGTAATCACTTTAAATATGCCGCCTTTTTAAAATCGTCCACTATACTACATATGTTTTCATATGTTTGCTTGACATCTGTCAAAGTTGATCTGTCAAAACAAATAGTTTAGTGAACAATTAAAAAAAAAGCAGCACATTTAAAGTGATTACATAATCCCATCCATTTATAAACTCCCTGTACGTATACCGCATATACCGGAATAAATCTTCTGTAAAAATACATCATTCCTAAAAACTGCTTAAGTTTCTTAACGGCATCTGGTCGTGGGTATGAGCGTATTGCTTTAACCTTATCTGGTAGTGGTTGGGTTTCATTGGCAACAACAAGATCTCTAGAAGTCTTAGGTGTTCCAAGCTGTCGTTTAAACAATGTATAAGCAGAGTACACTCTCGATATCTCCATCTTTGTCGCACCATGACGTTTTTCTATTACCTACAACGATAGCCGCTCGATCACTAGCATAGAGAGGGAGAGGGTATACTGCTGTGCGACAAGAACAGAGATACTGATATTGTACGGCAAAACGCTGGTTTGGAATCTCTAGTTATAGAACTCTTTGGTTTTTCCCTCTGATGCTATTAATGTATTATCTATATATGCATAGCAAAATTTTAGTTCTTTGGAACGTTTGAGCAGCAATTTGAAGCTTGAAGGTAATACAAGAAAGCTCAAACAATCCAAACGGCGCTGTTTTGGCGATGTCTTTGCCGCCTACTGGTATCTGGTTAAATGCCTTGATTAGGTCAACTGTTAAGAAGATTTTTGCCCCGTCCAGATTTTGAGCGAAATCCTGGATGTGCCGAATCGGGTAACGGTCAGGTATAGTTTGTGCACTTAATCTTCTGAAGTCCCAACACTTTCTTTTGGCACCATGTGAAGCGAGGACGACCAGCAACTCTGGCCTCGCTACTCAAGATTTAACATGGCTTTAAATTTCTTCTTGGCGGCCCACCATTTCTCTGGGGCTAATCTCCGTGGTTTGTGTGCTGTACAGGAGGACTTGCTGTTGTTTTAATATACTGCTTAGTTTGATGTTTTATAGGCTTTGTTGAACCGGAAAAAAGTTTGTAGAAGTGTGTCAATCTATCAATTGTCTTGTTGGTTGGGTTTCCTCCGTTACTAGGTTTCCTTCTGCCGCAAGCAGAGTTGTTGCGTCTATTAGTTTCCGGTTTCTTACATTCACGAGAAGGTCGTAGAAAACGAAAAAACTTCGATGATTGGTTTAGTAACATGAGCTATCACAAACGTACACGTGAATTCTCGACGAAGTTTGAAGTTGAGCGTTACGGTACTGTATGCTTTGCGGTCCTCTAATATAAGAGCAAGGTAACACATTATGTGTCTTTGTAGTGTCGTAAACGATGTAAATGTGGCGAGATATTGTTCAACAGGTACTGACCGTGAGCGCAGTCTTAACCTTCCATAAAATTTATTTCTGTTATATCGTATACACTTGTTCTCTGGTTGACACTATCTCCCGTTGCAGTGTGACTATAAGTTGCTGCGCTACTAAGCTCTCGTATGTTAGAACTTGAGCCGTTGCATCGGTGACCGTGCGTCGATGTGCTCTTAAGTCTAAGATGAAATCGGCCAATTCCGCAATCTTCTCTAATTTTCTTTGCAAATTTGTCGTCTACACTGTTTTTTTTTTCGGGACTCAAACGCTTGGGAATTCATCGTGCCGTCACTTTGCTACTTTCCAAATCTTCGTAGAATTTTAATAACTCTCGTTTTTGATATTACTGTAGTAATAACTGAAATTTTGTAGTTACATTAAATTTGCTCTTGCAGTATGAGGTTTTATCTTAGATCATTAAGCAGAATATGTTTCTGTTGTAGGGAAATTTATTGTTTTAATCGTAAGGGTACACATTGTCAACCTTAGTGAGTTCTTTGACTTATTTACTCATAGTGGCTATAACTGTCGAAGGTTAACATGTATTCATGGGTTGCTGTTGTTTTAACTTTATTGATTTACTTGTTACTCTTAACTTGTGACTTTGTTGACATATTTGATACTCAATGCTAGGGTTTATTTTTGACATGAATTTGTTCGTTCTTTTAATAGTAGATGTTACTTGTATAAGAGAAGTTATATACCACTTGACATTACCGGTGGTCTTTTAGTTTACTCTGCATTTGGGACAGCTTGCTTGGTGTTAAAGTTATTGGTCTGTTTGAACTATTTTATTTATTTGAGTCAAAAATGATCTTAATCTGTTGTTTACATTGAAAGCTTTTGTTGTTGTGATGTTTCTTATTGCGCGTTTTACAGCTATTTTACATCGCCCCAGAACTCTTGCGACTTGTTTGAAGGGGGTTGATGGGACCAACGGCTTATTATGTGATTTCCTAATCACCCATTGAAAATTCTTTGTAAATTATCTCCTGGTTTAGGTCACTTTTAGAAATTACCTTTATTGTGTTATATTTTTGGCATGACAGCATGATTGTTCCAGATAAGTTAGTTTGTGTTGCTCAGGATTATCTCTGATTTTGCGGGAGTTTCCTCTTATTCACTTTGAAGTTTTCAATTTTGTCTTAACTGTTAGATTTTGCGGTTTGGGATTGTAGATATTCGGGTTATATAGTAAATTTTTTGTTTTAACACACTTTAATAACTCTTCATACATGTTGTTACATTGCACATTATTACAGGACTGCTTGTCAGCGTTGAGGGCGCTGCATGCGTATTTTATATTTTAGTTGTAGAGTTGTTCAGAGATGTCGTTGCATTAATTAAATCATACATATCTAACACACCTCCTAGATTTAATCACTAATGCAACTTTTAAATTTTAACCTATTTACTCCTCCTCCTGGATTTAAGGATTCTTTAACAAAGAAACTGAAAATCTTATTCCTAACAAACTTAAATCTAAAACATTTTAACTTCGCCTCCTAGATTTGAGGGTTGTTTAATAAAGAAATTTAAAAAAAAATATTCATAACAAACTTAAATCATGAATCCAGAACGTTTTTTTTTTTTTTTTTTTTTTATATATACTATCTTACATTCATTTTATCTCTCATTTCTGTAAAATTTTGTGTAGTTAGCGCTTTGGTGAATACATCAGCTAGGTTGTTTTTGGTTTCTACATATTTTATGTCGATTTTATTTTCATTTATTAGGTTTTTGATATAATGGTATTTTATCTGAATATGCTTTGTTCTCTTGCTGTTTTCAAATGTTTTTGAAATGTCTATAGCGCTCTTATTATCTACATACAGTGTTGGCTTAATACTAATCGAGTCATTTAAGTCTTTGAATAATCCGCTTACACTTATAAGATCACAGGCACTTATAGCGGCTGCTATATATTCCGCTTCTGCAGTTGATAGTGCTACACAGGTCTGTTTACGCGTGAACCATGATACCGCACAATTATTAAAGAATGTTATTGAACCACTAGTGCTTTTCCTATCTTGTTGATCGCCTGCCCAATCTGCATCTGAGTATGTTTTTATTTCTTGTCCTTCTTCGCGCTTGTATATCAGTCCCATGTCTTTAGTATTTTTAAGATATCTTAAGATCCTTTTAGCTGCTGTCCAGCTTTCATTGGTTGGTTTTTCGGTAAATTTGCTGAGATAGTTTGTTGCGAACGTAATATCAGGGCGCGCGCGATGTTACACTTATATATATATATATCAATCCTCCGATTAGTTCTCTAAATGGTACTTCTACTTCCTCACTCTGTGTAATGGCTGCTCCTTTAACTATTGGTGAATTTACTCCTTTTGCCTCGAGCATGTTGAATTTATCTAGCATTTTAATAATTTGTTTAGTCTGTGTTATTCTTAATTCGTTTGCTGTTCGTTTTATTTCCATTCCCAAGAAATTTTTAACCTCGCCTAAGTTCTTTGCCTTGAATTCTTTAGTTAATGCTTCTATTATAATTTTGTTATTTAAATCATTGCCGACTATTAGTATGTCGTCTACAAAAATCAATAGCCATGTATCCGATTTTACATATAAACAGTAATCATTAAGTGATCTTGTAAATCCTAGACTTTGTATATATTTGTCAAATCTTTCATTCCATCCTTTTGGACTTCCTTTCAATCCATATAGACTTTTGTTCATTTTTAACACTTTGTTTTCTATTTGTTTCACTCCTTTTGGTATTTTGATATATATATCATGGTCTATGTCGCTATTTAAAAATGCTGTCGGTATGTCTAACTGGTTTATTTTTAAGTCTTTTTGTACTGCTTCTGCTATTAGGTATCTAATCGTGTTCAGTCTTGCTACTGGTGCGTAATTGTATTCTGTATTGTGTTTTTCTTGAAAGCCTTTTGCTACTAGTCTAGCTTTCCTGTTGTTTTCGTCTTTGATTCTGAATATCCATCTTGTTTCTATAGGTTTATGTCCTTCTGGTAATTTTTCTACTTTCCACGTGTTCATGTCTTCGAGAGCTTTCAATTCTTTTTCTATTGCATTTCTCCATGCTTTATCTTTAATTGCTTGTTCGTATGTTATATTTCCGACATTTACGTTCAGACAATACGTAGTGTATAGTTCATATTCTTTTAAATAACCAGGAACTTGTCTCTTTCTTGTTGTTGTTATATTCTTTTCACTTTCTGTATCACTTTCGTCACTATTCTCGTTTAGGTTATTTTCTTGATTTGGAGTTTCGTTGTTTTGTATTTCATTTAGGTTTTCTACTATTATTTTCACATTTTCGTTAGAATCTTTTTCATTGAATTCAAAATCTTTTTCATCAAATTTTACGTCCCTTGATATTATTATCGTTTCTGTGTTCGGGTTCCACAGTCTGTACCCATTTTCTGCATATCCTACGAATCTAGTTGCTGATGCTCTTTCTTCGAATTTGTTACCTCTGGGTAGATTGATTGACCATGCTTTTGCACCGAATGTTTTGAGTTTATCTAAATCTAATCTGCCTTTGATTATCATTGCAGGTATTTGATAATTAATGCTTAATGATGGGCATCTATTTATTTGGTATGCTGCACACATGATTGCTTCACCCCATAAATGTTTTGGCAATTTTGATTCTATTAATACAGTTCTGGCTTTATTATACAGTGATCTGTTTATTCTTTCAGCGACTCCATTTTGTTGTGGCGTATAGGGTATGGTGTATTCTAATTTTATTCCCTTATCAAAGCAAAATTGTTTCAAATTATTTGTTATGTATTCTCCTCCATTGTCACATCTTATTCTTTTTGTTCTCTTTTGTAACTGGGTTTCCAATTCTTTTATATATTTTATTATGTTTTGTTGAGCTTCAGACTTATTTTTCAGTAAATATACTTTTAAGTGTGAGTAATCGTCCATTATGGTTTGAAAATATTTGAATCCCTCGTTTGTAACTGTCTCAATTGGTCCGGCTAAATCTGTATGTAATAACTCCCCGATATCATTACTTGTTGATTTTATGTTTCTTTTAAATGGTTGCCTTGTGGATTTTCCACGCATACATGGATCACATGTTTCTGTTGTTGTTGGTATATTTAATTTTTGCATACCGTTTCTGTTTAAATGACCAAGTCATCTATGCCATATTTTCGCTTCATCTGAGTTTGTTACATAAGTTTGTTCATATTGTTTATATTGTTTACATTTATATTTACATCTCAGTACATATAGCCCGTTTTCTTGATTACATATCCATTTCTCATTTCTACACATTATTACCGCTTCTTTTTCATTAAAATTTACAGTGTACCCTTTTTGCGTTAACTTTTTGACTGATAAAATATTTACCATTAAATTTGGCACTACGAGACCTTTTATGTTTATTTCTCTATTTTGATTTATTACATTTATAACACCTATCTTATTTGCTATTAGTGTATCACCGTTTGCTATTTTAATCTGTACAATTTCGTTTAATTTTTCAACATTTTTTATTTTATCCGTTTCACACAATAAATGTTCGGACGCTCCTGAGTCAATTATAAATTTTATTTCATCTAACTCACCTGCGCACATGACCGATTCACCTGTGGCAATAAAGTTAAAAGCATTGTGCTCTTGTTGGCTGTCATTCTCTTCTCCGATGTTTGCTGTGTGTGCGTGCGCTGTTGGTTGTTGGTGAGACGATGTCGATGCATGCCGATAATTCCGTCCTTGTTGCCAGTTTCCTCGTTGATAATTCCCTCGTTGCCAGTTCCCTCGTTGTCCTTGTGGCCTGAAGTTTCCTCTTTGTTGTTGATTGAAGTTGCCTTCTTGTGGCTTGTATTGTCCTCGTCCTCGTCCGTTGTTGCCGCTTCTACACTCGAATGCTTTGTGCCCTCTTTTTCCACATTTGAAACAGGTTATCAGATGCGGTGCTGCAAAAGCTGTTTCGCTCGCATTTCTCGGTTCTGTATCCCCTTCTTGTTTTGTTTCAGCATCGAGTAGGCACGCTTTGACCGTGTCGATTGTTAATACGTTGCTTTGGCTCATTGTCTCTATGGACGTGACTACATTATGGTATTTTTCGGGTATAGTTAATAGTAAATGGCATATTTTGTCTGACTCGTCCATTTTGGTTCCCGTATTCTCAATTTTGTTTATGATTGTGTCGAATTTTAAAAAATGATCGCTTAGTTTGTCTTTGGCCGCACACTTTAATGTTATTAATTGTCTTCGTAAGTTCAGTTTATTTACCGTGCTGTTTCTTTCAAAGATCCGTTCTAACGCTGTCATCATTTGTTTTGATGTTTCTGCCTTTTTTACGTATTCCAAACACTTATCTGACAAACACTGTACTATAATCGCTCTTGCTTGTGTGTCCTTCGGCTTTGATGCCTCCGGAATCTCATCCATGTTAATTACGTTCAGTACTTTGCGCGATTCCAATGTCAGCTTCAATCTGTACTTCCAATTTGAGAAATTCGTTCCATCTTTAAGCTGTGGGAGCATTATTGTTTCATGCGTTCCCGCTTGAGCCATTTTATTATTTATTTTTTTTTATATACCACGACACCACGTTTATTTCTTAACCTCAAAACTTTTTAATTGATTTTAGCACACTTTTATTCATTTATTAGAGTCCACTGGGCCCATAACCTGTTAGATTTTGCGGTTTGGGATTGTAGATATTCGGGTTATATAGTAAATTTTTTGTTTTAACACACTTTAATAACTCTTCATACATGTTGTTACATTGCACATTATTACAGGACTGCTTGTCAGCGTTGAGGGCGCTGCATGCGTATTTTATATTTTAGTTGTAGAGTTGTTCAGAGATGTCGTTGCATTAATTAAATCATACATATCTAACATTAACTTATTAAAAGCTGCTTTGCAGTTTTAATCTAACGCTTGTTATAGTAAGTTACACACGAGCTTCATTTTTCACTTTGTTTTGGGTAGTTTGATGATTTAAAACTAATCATCAAACTGCCCATTCAGTAAAAGAAAATGGGGGAGAGGCGTAGATAAATATATTTTTGAGTATTGTGGGTATCGGATTCGGAGGTGGCAGATAGTTGCTTGCTACTGTGTGAACAGGTCATATACATTTATACGGACGGCATTCACGAGTACGCTAAATATGTTAGCGTAGTTGAGTGAAGGAATATTAGTAATAGACAAGGCTAATATATTTATGCGTACTCGTGTATTCTGTTTCTATAATGTTTGCAAATATAAATGCATCTGTCCTGGTTACACCCAAACTAGCAACTATCTCCGAATGTCAGGAACTATTCCAAATTATTTGGAGATTCGAAGAACGCGGTTAGACGTTAGCTTGAGTGTGAGCAGGACAGATAAATTTATGTTTAACACACACGAGTACTAGTGTGCCTACGAGACCATACGACGTTTATTTCAAAATTGGGGTTAGGGGGGATTACAAAGTAAAGTAAAAAATAATACTTTTTTTTTCGACTTCTTCATATTTTGCGGTGAGGAACGCAAAATTTGTTAGATTTGCGTTTTTTACAAAAAATCGCTCGACGGTATTAGCATTAGCCTTACAATATTTCCTCACTTAACGGTTTCAGATTGGTCCGATAGTTATGGTAGTTTGCGCTTTTTACGGTATTAGCCTTTCGATATTTTACCGACGCCAAAGGTCAAGACTGGGAATTTTGCCGCAAATTATCAGGTTTCAACTTAAGTTTTGAACATCAAGATAGTACACGGAACCTCATGACATCACATTTTTACCAGAAAAACTGAACCTTCAAATAGAAGACTCGACTCAACTTGAGACCCCTGGTGTAGCAGTCGAGTACGCTTACCACTACACAACGGACGATGAATCATATCTTGTTGAACAAATAACGGAACTTGTATCGGGACAACTTAACTTCTGTGTGTGGAAGGTTAAAATTATTTTGTATTTCTACAAAAACAGCCAACTTATTTGCTGGTCATGTCAAGCTTACAACATTGACTTTCATGCAATTTTGGCTTTGACGTTTTATTTCGTCTTAAAAACCAGTCAGAAGTCACAGTATTTAAAAAAAATAATAACTAAAATACACAATATTTAATAAAAAAATAACTAAAATACACAATCTTTAATAGAAAAATAACTGAAATACACAATATGTAATAAAGTGTCAATAAACCCTAAACCATAATAGAGCATGTCTTTCAAACAATTCAATGTCGAAAGCAAACAATCGGGTTTTAGGTGTACTACAAGCCAGTTGAAGGTTTTCTACTTGTTGGTGCACAGTACCAAGAACCGAGGCTGTACCACAAGAGATATGATTGTCTAAACTATAGTCAAACCGAGAGCCTGACTGAACTAAGCTTAGACTTGCCAAAGAGTACTTGGAAAAGATGAACCATCCATAGTAGTCTAAAGCTCTGCAAGAGCTATGCCAATGCTTTGGAAGTAATAAGTAAATAGAAGCAACCTTAAGGCCCCTATTGCCCACAGTTTACGAAAACATAGACGTGTTTGGATGCCGATACTGGTTTAGCCATTAATGGTAGATGTGGGTTCCGCTTTGGACGTGTGGACTTGTTTGCTGAGAGGCAATATACATAATCCATGGAGAGATGAGAAATTTGATTAGTTTTGATCTTGTCTTTTTTAGTTTGTATTAGGTTGTCGTTGTAGGTTTTAATAATAAACAACCGTTGTAGTTGGTTATTTATTGAATATACAATTAGATGATGTATAGAAAATACTCGGTACATGTGCACACTTATGTTACTTTTACAGCTACTTCTTAACGACTATTTTACCACTTCTCTAGCGTTCTGTATTACCGACGCACCCACGTGACTTCTAGTGACATTCACTGCTAACATAACTACAGCCAACTTAAACTTGGTTATACATAAAATTCCCCAACTGTAGATGTTTGATATTACATTTAACACTCCCCTATAATATCAAAATATCTTAAGTAATTAGATAATACAATATTCTTTTAAATTTAACTTTTAACATAAATAAAAAAAAAACTCTTCTAGTTCAACATTGTTTAAACCCTGAAAGAAAATATATCAACAAATTAATGACAGATTTGATTCTTAAAATATTCAAACTTCACACGTTTTAGAGGCTTTGTAAAAATATCCGCAATTTGTTCATTTGTAGGACAATACTCAACATTTATTGCCTCTTCACGAACCTTTTTGCAAATGAATTTATAACGCACCTCTATGTGCTTACTTCGTCTGTTCATTACACCATTTTTGATTAAACTTATTGCGCTTTGATTGTCTACTTTCAAATTAACTTGTATATGTTCATTGATCAGTTCTTTCACTAGCACTTTTATATACAACAGTTCCTTCGTACATTCGGCTGCTGCAATGAACTCCGCTTCAGTGCTTGAAAGGGCCACTATTGGTTGTAGTCTCGATCACCAGCTGATTGGAGCCTCGCCGAGAAATATCACATATCCTGTTGTACTTCTTCTCGATGCTATATCACCTGCATAATCAGCGTCGCAGTATGCGTTTAACACTTTCACTTCATTATTTATTTTAAACTGGATGCCACTGTCCACTGTTCCACACAGGTATTTTAAGCATCTTTTTAGGTTTGTCACATTTGATGTATTTGGACTTTGCACATAACGACTGCATGTGCTTACGGCATACGTCATATCTGGTCTAGTTTTGTTTGTTAAGTACAGGAGACTTCCTACCGCCTCTCTGTAAGGAAACGCACTATCATTGTTGTTGTTTTCCTCGTCTATATTATTCGCTTCTAGGGGGGTTTTCACCGTTTTGGTATTTATCATTCTGAACCTCTTCAAGACAGATTTGGAATATTCTTTTTGTTTTAATGTTAGTCCGTTTGCTGTTCTTTCGATTTCCATTCCTAAGAATGTTTTTGTTTCACTGTAGATTTTTACTTTGAATTCCTGCGTCAGTTTCATGAGTAAATCTTGAATCTCTTTTTGGTTTTTTCCAATTATTATGCCGTCATCGACATATATTGCTAGGATTACTTCTCCATTTTCACTTCTGAAAACGCACTGTTCGCATAAAGTTTGTTTTAATCCATTGTTTTTCAGGAAATTAGTAAACGTCATATTCCAGATCATGGGAGATTGTTTTAGTCCATAAAGGGATTTATTCAATTTGCAGATTTTATGTTGATTTTGGAATCCTTTTGGCATTTGCATGTATGTTTCTTCTGGTAATTTTCCGTATAGAAAGGCCGTTTTAATGTCAAAACCTGTGATTTTGTAATCGTTTGCAGCGGCTATTGCTAGTATAATTCTAAGCGATGTACTGTTTACTACCGGGCTATAAATTTCTTCATAATCAATTCCCTGTTCTTGTTCACAACCTCGAACTACTAATCTAGCTTTGTATCTTCCATCATTCTTTACTTTAAAAACCCATCTGTTACTTAGAATTTTCTTTCCATCTGCTTCACTTTTATTTATCTCCGTCCATACTTGGTTTTGTTCTAGTGATTCCTTTTCTTCTTGTATTGCATCGATCCATTCTTTGTTTTCGGTGCATCTTATTGCTTCTTTATACGTCAAGAGGGAGTAATCTTCATACTTTTGTGGTACCTTTCCTCTTGTTGATCTTATTGGTCTTTTGACTTCTATTTCTTCTTCTGATTCCTCGGACTCTTGAAATTCTTCTGTTGTTGTGTTTTGTATTTCATTAGGTTGATTTTCATTTTTGTCTTTGTCTTCTTTTTCTTCAATTATTACATTGAACTTACTTTTAATGTTTTCATTAAAGACTACATCTCTATGAGTTGTAATTTTATTTTCTTCACTATCCCACAATCGATAACCATTTAATCCATATCCTATCATTGTCATCTTTTTACTTCTATCATCAAGTTTTTTTAGATTACCCGTTATTTTAGCATACGCATCGCTTCCGAACACTCTGATTTTCGACAGTTCAGGTAGCTTGTTAGTCCATTTTTCATGTGGAGTTTTATTTAGGGTTGAAGTAGGACTTCGGTTCGTCAAGTAGGCTGCTGTTCTAACAGCTTCTCCCCACATTTGTTTGTGCTGATTTCCGCCTGAGATTAGCGCTCTTGCTTTCTCCATTAGGGTTCTATTTAGGCGTTCAGCTTTGCCGTTTAATTGTGGTGTGTGAGGAACTGTATAATCTAAGATAATTCCTTTCTGTTTAGCCCATCTCTTTATTCCTTTAGTTATGTATTCACCACCATTATCACATCTGAATTTGGAGGTCTTTAGGTTCCATTTGGCTTCAACCATGTTAATATACTCTCTGAGAGTGTCTTCTACTTCATGGCGATTTTCCAATAGGAATACCATGCAATGGTGAGTGTAATCATCTAAGAAAGTAATAAAGTATTTCTTACCATCCCAGGTTGCAGGGTTTATTGGGCCGCATACATCGGAATGTATTATTTCTAGGGGTCTTGTTGCTTTGGTTCTCTCCGTTTTGAATGGTAGTCTGGTTTGTTTTGCACTTACGCAGGTTTCACAGAGTTCGTCCAACCAGTTCACTTCTTCTTGAGATAATGTCATTCCTTCGGATAGACGTTGTAGCTTTATTAGGTTTTCTTTACCTAAATGTCCCATTCTATGATGCCAAAGTGTTTCAGTTGTATTTGGCGTTGTTGATAGGGCATTCTCTTCTTTGTTGCATTCAATGGCCACGCTGTATAGACCGTCTTCTTTTCTCCCTTCCAACACTTTTATTTTATTTTTATATATTTCCACTTTTTCTTTAGTAAATACGATTTTACCACCGTTTTCTGTTATGGCGTTAACGGAAAGTAGGTTTTTGCTCAATTCAGGGACGTATATCACATTCTATAAAGTGCAACTGTTTGACACAATTGTCCCGATACCTTCGGCATTCATGGTATGAGATTTCTTAGCCACTTTTATCGATGAGTTGCATTTTTTGATTTTACTTAGCATATTTTTGTTATTTGTGAGATGAGATGTTGATCCCGAGTCGACAATCCATTCGTTTTTGCAGTGATGTCTGCCAAAAAAGACACTTGATCTCCTTTTAGAGTGGTTGAATCCTTTTTTCGATAAAAACAATCTTTTTCCAGGTGATTATTTTTCTTACATATTTTGCATATAGGTGGCAATGTTTTACTTTTACAGTTTGTCGCTAAGTGCCCTTTTCTATTGCACTTATAACATTTTCTGTGCTCCGTCGCATTAAACGCTACGGTTTCTTCATTCTTTTCTCTGTTTTTACTTCTTGCATCCTCGGCAAGTAGTCTTGATATTAAGTTTTGTAAATTTTTTTGATCAGAAGGGGTAGACTCCCACGCGGTGACAAAATGCTTGTAATGCGAAGGCAGAGTTGAAAGGATTTTAGACGTAACCATATCGTCGTTTAACATGATGTTTAACCCTTTGAGTTTGAAAGCCATATTTTCAATTTCACTCAAAAACGTTGCCATACCAGCATCTTTTTTAAACTGATAGTTAAAGAAATCTTGCATGAGAGAGCACTTACGTTGGTCCTCCTGTCCTTCGTAGATATTTTTAATTTTGTCATACATCTCCTTGCTTGTTTTCGAATTCAGTATGTGGGTAATACATGTTTTTGTAATTGTTGAAATGATGACTCGTTGCGCTTTTGCGTCCTTTCTGTTCCATTCCTCCTTTTCGTTCGCGGTACTCGTTTCCGTGAGCACTTTATCGCCATTTGTCACTTCCAGTAAACCGTGCGCTTTTAATATTATGTCTACCTCGAACTTCCAAAGCTTGAAGCTTTGACGATCTTTTAGTTTATTCACTTGACTCAGTTCTTCACTTGTAACAGACATGTTTCAATTTATGAGGACGCTATGATTTATTTTTTTTTTGTGTTATTACTGTTTACGTTTTTCACTGTCTGCCGTGCTACACTCTTACACACTGTTTGTTTTTATTTAATTCACGAAATTCTCTTCAGTGGAACACACGCGAATTGTTTTTACTTGTTCTCTTTACTGGAACATGCCCGATTTTTAGGATTTATTTTACTGGTGCACTTGGTCGTTTACACGCGGTCGTAACCTCACTTTTTTTTTTATCCGGACTTTCTATAAGCATCCAAATGAATACGACGCACCTGGGCCCATAACCTGTAGGTTTTAATAATAAACAACCGTTGTAGTTGGTTATTTATTGAATATACAATTAGATGATGTATAGAAAATACTCGGTACATGTGCACACTTATGTTACTTTTACAGCTACTTCTTAACGACTATTTTACCACTTCTCTAGCGTTCTGTATTACCGACGCACCCACGTGACTTCTAGTGACATTCACTGCTAACATAACTACAGCCAACTTAAACTTGGTTATACATAAAATTCCCCAACTGTAGATGTTTGATATTACATTTAACAGTCGTAACGCTGGAATTTCTAGATTGGATCTCAACAGCAAATCTTGATAAAACCACTTCCGTTTAAGAAATATTGAAAGACCTTCTAGAGAAATAATAAAAGAAAGAAGACTTGTTGTGATAAAAGATGTGTTCTTCGTCAAAAGCAAGATTCTTGTGAGATAAGTTATTTACAAGATTTTTTAAATTAATTTTATTGTAAATTAGCACTTTAGTTGTTCTTGATAAAAAATAATTAAGTAAATTTTGTTAAACTAAATAAACATAGATTGATTTATATTGGATATTCTGTGGGGATTACTGTATTAGCAGGTAGATAAATACATACAATCATCTAATAATAAGCACTGAAATTTAAAAATATATAACACTAAGGCCTGTAATATCCAACTCCTAATAAAGCACCTAATAAACTATTAGCTGAATAACCTAATTTTTTTCAAACTTTAATTTGATTAATTTTTGTTACACCTTTGAGCGGCTAATAAATTATATGCCTGTTTTTATTTGTTATAAATATATATGTTAAGCGTATATTTAATTGGCTGTTCATAGGTTTTAATAAAATAAATAAAATTAAAAGTTAGGTTATTCAGCTAATAGTTTATTAGGTGGTTTATTAGGAGTTGGATATTACAGCTCTAAAGCTAATAATAAATAAATTCATGAAGTTTGAGCCTATAATATTTCAGTTTTGTATTTTGACGTTTCTATAACCGCTGTCGTTCCGTAAATCAATCAAGATTTTCAGCAACCGATCAAAGTCGTAACCTAACCGCCGGTTACTTCGGTTGATATACGGAACGCACTATAACAAATAGATTCACCGGATGCAACGAAAAACAAAATTCAAACTTTACATAGCTAAGCAGAACTTGTCTTATTTATGTAACCAATAGTAGGCTAAGTGCTATCAAAATTAAAGTGTCAGTGTCATCAGAATTTCTTCGTCCAGGATGAACCGCTAAACCTTCAAAATACTAATGTCTATATTTTCATAAAATGTTAGAAGAAGCCTATATTAAAATTCATGTCACACCAGAAACACCACGTTTCTGCTCGTAAATCTATCAGTCCTTCGTCAAGTTATTATAGCAAGAGCACTAAATACAGCCGACATGGAGATTATAAAGATTACAACAACAATCAGTATGATATTGAACTGGATAGGAGAAGCCATAGACGACGGCACGGTGATTTTAACGAAGAATATTTATCGCCTTCCATAGATCATTACCACAATGTCCATAAACATCATGGAAGTAAGAAATCAACGATTAGCAACAGTACCCAATCTACTAACTCCGACATCTTACGTTTAAGCCAACAGGAAATAATTATGTTACGGCAACAAATCTCAGAATTGCAAGATGCTTTTACTATGTACCGACAAGAAAAACAATCATGTTATGTTCCTATCCCTAAATTTGTACCAAACTGTTTCAGTTTCTTAAAAAAAAGGATTCTTAAACCCGATTCCGAGATCGAGATATGTAATTCTAAATTATCAATAGGCGAGACCATGTACAAGGATCCAAAGCTTAATGACGAGAATAGTTATTACAAACGCATCAAATCCAGTCATAAACATAGAAGTATAAAGAAAGATAAGAAGGAACGAGAAAATAGGGCTAAACAACATCGCATAACTAATAATAATACTATTGTATTACCGGATACTTATGCACAGAATTCAGGTGAAACTATGAATAATATTTCGGTTCTCCTAGAAGAACATGGAAACGAAATTAAAGAAATTAAAGATCGCCTTAATGTATGTGTAGAATTGCTTAGAGAAAATGTGGACCCTATGTATACCAACAATTCTAAATTTATTTTTGATGAATATATTAAATTAAATTCGGCTATGTCTAACAGCAAATACGGCCAACTGTTTAACAATTCTATTGATAAAGGGTTGATGAATTTTGTATCAAAAAAGTTAAAATCTAATCATGCTATTATGAGCAGTAGTACACCAGCTATTGAAGAAGTAGAAGATGTTTACACTAATGATAATTCTACAATTGCATCGGATGATGATAAAAGTCTTATGCAGAAGTCTACCATTTTTAGAGAAGCAATCAATGTTAACAACTTAACTACAAAGAAATCTTCATTGGAAACATGCGGAGAATCAAGGTTTAAATCTATTGTTTATGTTATATAAATTTAAATAATACCTTTATTTTAGGAAAGGTGGACAATGTCAATACCAACCAAAATCAAAACCCAAACCAATGCCAAAAGAAAAGCCCAAAGAAAAGGAAAAGGTAAAAGAAAAAGAAAAGGAAAAAGAAAAAGCAAAAGTAAAAGAAAAGGAAAAGGAAAAAGCAAAAGTAAAAGAAAAAGAAAAAGAAAAGAAAACGAAGCCGTTATCTAAATCTAGATCTGAACCATCAAGAAACGTGTCGTTCACTGTTAAACCTTTTGAGACTAAGAAAGATGCCAAGGGGTCTTGTTTTATGGGTTTTATCAGGCTTATTTTTTGCAGAAAGTGATAAATTACTGTGTTAAATTTGGTATTCAGATTATTGTAAATTATTTATCATGAAATTGTTTTTTTCTTTGAAACTATTCTTAAAACATTAAAAAAAATCAAAGTTTCTTTATTCACGTACAGTCCATTAAAATGTATAGCTAAAATAGTTTAAAATATAGTTTTGGGGCAAGGTATGTAGTTTTTATATATATATATATATGGGTAATTCCATTACTTTTCGACCAATTTGAAAAAGTCGACCTCTTTGATTTTGCTCAAATTTTCAGGGATCAAAATATAGATTGAAAAAATGAGATTCCCAAAATTTTGGACCTTAGAATAATGCCTGTTCAAAATGACACACATTTGAAGGTCAGAAATTTTACAATAAAACGTCTTTTTTAGCTTATTTTGTATCTCAATTTTTGGGTTTCTGGAAAAAGATAAAAAGGTCCACAATCTCTCAAATTATTCCTTATTACATGTACTTCAAAACCCATATTTTTATGTTTAATATCGTGGCAGTCATTTTGATATATTAAGCTTCAAACGTTATTCCAAAAAAACCCGTAAATTTAGCAGAATCGTAAAACTTTGCTATCTTTAAACCTTTGTCAAATCTTTACAAAATTTAATCCACAAGATCTAGATTTCTTCGTGTTTGATCTCTTTTTAAAGTGATCACACAAGACTTATAGAATCAATACGTATACACCACTATTTTGATGCAGGAAGTTGCACATATTTTCGCGATCTTCAAAACTTGTAATTTTCAGGTCCCAAAAAGGCGCTGTCACCCTATGTCGATTTTAGTCAAAATTTCAGTAAATACTCTTTGGAGCAAAAGAAAAAAGGGTATCTATATGAGAAATGGTATATCGGGCATTATCAAGAATTTTTTAATATTCAAAAATTGGCAAACCGCACATTTTTGTATCTCAGTTTTTGGGCTTTTAGAAAAAGATAAGAAGGTCTACGATAGCTCAAAATATTCCTTATTACATGTACTTTAAAACCCATATTTGTCTATTTAATGTTAGGGCAGTCATTTTGATACATCAAGCTTCAAACATTATTCCAAAAAAAACCGTAAATTTAGCAAAACTGCAAAATTATGCTTTGTTTAAACCGTTCTAACTTTGTTAAATTTTAAAGAAATTTGATCCACCAGGTCTATATTTCTTTGTGTTCAATCTATCTTTAAAATGATTACATAAAACTTATAAAATCTATACATATTCACCACTAATTTGATGCAGGAAGTTGCACATGTTTTTGCGATCTTCAAAACTTGTAATTTTTAGGTATCGAAAAACCGCTGTCACCTTATGTCGATTTTAGTCAAAATTTCAGTAAATACTCTTAAGACCACAAATAAAAGGTTGTTTATATGAAAAATGGTATATTGGGCATTATCAAGAATTTTTTTATATTCAAAAATCGTCAAAATTCAGAAAATCTAAATCACTTTTTGTCTATCTTGCTTTGTTTTTGAGATAGTCAACAAATACAAAATATTTAAAAAACTTTTTATTTAGCAAAAAAACACAAACAAAACAACATTACTTTAACAAGTGTGCATTGATGCAAGCTTTTGATACTTGTTATAACAGTTTTTTTGGTTCGGTTAGTGAAATTTGATAAAAATGCTGTTCAACATAGAGAATACGCAAATATCATTTTTGTTTACGGACTCTGAAATGGTAATGCCCTAGCAATTGAGATTTCCTGACAGAAAACAACATATTATTATCAAAAGTAAAACACCTACAACCAAGCAACGTAGCACAACAACTTGCATTTTCTCAATGGCTTCTTGATAATTATCAATATACCATTTTTCATATAAATAATCTTTTTTCTTGTAGTCTGAAGAGTATTTACTGAAATTTTGACTAAAATCGACATAGAGTGACAGCGTTTTTTTGGGACCTGAAAATTACAAGTTTTGAAAATAGCGAAAACATGTGCAACTTCCTGCATCAAAATAGTGGTGAATATAAATTGATTCTATGAGTCTAGTGTAATTACTTTAAAGAAAGATTGAACACTAAGAAATCTAGACCTCGTGGATCAATTTTCTTCAAGATTTGACAAAGTTAGAACGGTTTAAACAAAGCATAATTTAGCAATTTTTCAAAATTTACGTTTTTTTTTAATTAATAGTTAAAGCTTGATATATCAAAATGACTGCCCCAACATTAAATATACGAATATGGGTTTTAAAGTACATGCAATAAGGAATATTTTAAGCCAACGTAGAGCTTCTTATCTTTTTCCAGAGGCCCAAAAATTGAGATACAAAAATGTGCGGTTTGATGATTTTGACAATTTTTGAATATTAAAAATTTCTTGATAATGCCCGATATACCATTTCTCATATGAATAACCTTTTTTCTTGTGTTCTAAAGAGTAGTTACTGAAATTTTGACTAAAATCGACATAGGGTGACAGCGCTTTTTCGGGACGTGAAAATTACAAGTTTTGAAGATTGCGAAAACATGTGCAACTTCCTGCATCAAAATAATGGTGTATACGTATTGATTCTATAAGTATTGTATGATCACTTCAAAAAGAGATTAAACACGAGGAAATCTAGACCTTGCAAATCAAATTTTGTTAAGATTTGACAAAGTTAGAACGGTTTAAAGAAAGCAAAGTTTTGCGATTTTGCTAAATTTACGGTTTTTTTTGGAATAATGTTTAAAGCTTAATATATCAAAATGACTGCCACGATATTAAACATAATAATATGGGTTTTAAAGTACATGTAATAAGGAATAATTTGAGCTATCGTAGACCTTTCTATCATTTTCCAGAAGCCCAAAAATTGAGATACAAATTAAGCTAAAAATTACGTTTTATTGTAAAATTTCTGACCTTCAAATGTGTGTCATTTTGAACAGGCAATATTCTAAGGTCCAAAATTTTGGAAATCTCATTTTTTTTTTTCATTATATTTTGATCCCTGAAAATTTGAGCAAAATCAAAGAGGTCGACTTTTTCAAATTGGTCGAAAAGTAATGGAATAACCCATATATATATATATATATATATATATATATATATGTATTTCACCGGAAAAATAATTTGAAATGTTACAAAATTACTGAATTAGGAAGCAGGTATATACTTTGAGTACTTGATTTTTTAAACTTAATACAACTATTACACTGCGTCTTATGTGAAATGCTGAACAGTATCATATTCTTTGTACTATTCTACATTTTGAAATCTCATGATTTGTCCATAGTTCCCAGTTTAATAACAAGCCGTGGCTCTTACTGCACTAATGATTATTGTTATCGCTAGCGCTTTTTTCTGTTTTGTAAGGTTTGTTTTGTGGGTCTCTTTTGGGAGTACCTTTGGGTGAAGTGAAGTAAAATCTTGCTTTCTTCATTAGTTTCCAATTACTTCAAACACAATTCAAGTGCTACAAACGGCCACAGCCAGATTGCTATTTAAGATTTCAACCCATCTATTATTATTATATAATTTAATTGAACTTCTCATCTCATGTCTTTTAATTATAGCGAAACTACACAATAGGTGCTTTCCTTTTGCTTCTATTCTCAGTTATTCTTACCTTACCTTACTTTATCTTATTTGACAAACCTCCCATTTGAAAAATAGCAAGTAAGCCATAGTAAGAATTTTAATTTGAGTTAAGGTGAGTATTTTGGCTTAACTTGAGTTACCTCACTCCAAAATACTCACCTTACCTCACAAATATTTGTTTTTTTTTAATTAACACAATAAGTTTTGAGCTGCTGAGTATTATTAAATCTTTGTCGCGTATCTTTTGGGACTAGTACAGGTTTGCTCCGTTGAGCTTTAGTATCCTAATAACAGACATAAACACAATATTTGCATAGAAAGTGTCACTTTTGGAGAGTTCTTCGCGTTGTACTCAATGACTTTGAACATGACATGGTCAAAACCGATTTAAGCTCGTAAATCTAAATTGAATTGCGTATGTTTTTGGACTAGTTTCAGTTTACTCCGTTAAGCTTTAGTATCCTAACGACAGACACAAACACAACATTTGCATAGAAAGTGTCACTTTCGGACTGTTTTTCGCGTTTTACTCAATGACTTTGAACCAGACCTACATCAACCGATGTATGCTGGTGAATCTACATTGAATTGCGCATGTTTTAGATTATGAATTATGCTAAAAAATAATAGTACGAGGGCTAGCAACGTTTTCGAGAAGGTATTTTAGGTCGACTAGCCTGGCAGCTGGGAGATTTATAAATCTATCTTGCCAGACAGTTTTGCCATCGTTAACATCGTGCCCGACACAATTTAAATAATAAAAAAATAATAATTGATCTATGGGGGGGTTATTCTGGCATGTATCGCTTATCGCAATTAATGGAGGGGAAGTGTAACATTTAAATCATAAATTTGTAATTAATAATACATATTGACAATAAAAAATACAATTTACATGAAGCTTGGTATTGAGTTGATATTACTAGATGGTCCTGTAGTACGAAAAGAGATCACCTGCAGATTTTTTTAAATTAATGATGACGTCATTAATTGCGATAAGCGATATATGCCAGAATAGGGGTCCTGATCATATGGCACCGTTCATTGGCAACAAAACTATTTACGTCAGTTGGGATAAATGATATTTCTATTTCGAGTTGAAGACAAGGTTATTCAGACCGAAGGGGAATCATTATCCTGTGAAGAGCATGAAGAAATTGATTTCGACGCTGAAGTTGTGTTAAGGTGCTCGGACTCGGTTATAAATTATACTTCTCGGAAACATGGATCATCTGAACGCTTCCTTAAAGCTGTGGATACATATTGGCACTGGAAATCACCAGCGATATCTCAATATCAATAAATCGGTGCGTCAAGTGCGCCGGAGCTCATCCGAGCGCCGGTTGCACTCTTACCAAAGAGAGCGGCCATTCAGCAAAATGCGTCGCGTGTGGTGGGGACCACACGGCAAGTTATAAGGGCTGCCTGGTTTACCAGAAACTAAAGGCTAGCCGCAACAGCCAGGCCACCGGTAAGACACCTGCTCCCCGTAAGCAGTCTCGTGCTCCACCACGGAGCGGTCCCAGCGCAAGCGGGGAGAAATCCTTCGCACAAGCTGCGGGATCGGCGCCAAGCGCCCCTCTTCTATCAGCTAAAGATCAGCTGTTACTTCGCTTATCGCAAGCAAGTAATGATGACTTTGTCAAGCTACTAAAAGCTTCTAATGTTCTATTAGACGACTAGACGTCTAATAATTTCAGACCCGGCCCGTCAGTCTGAAACTCAGACCTAGAAGTGGAACCAGATCCCACTCATTCTAGGCACACCTATATGGTTGGCACACATGTGCATTACGCAAATATTCCCGTGTTGAACACACAACCATTCAGGAAGGCAATGTCCACTGAGGACGAACTTCCAGCAGTCAAAGTCGGGGGGAGTTTAGTCGGTAGGCGCCCGTGAGGGTGAATCCGACACTATGCGAGTCTTTAGGAAGATTCTCCTCCTAGCACCAAAAAAAAAAAAAAAAAAAAAAAAAAATATCAATAAATTGCATACTACACTTGGCTGACACTTGGCATGGCAGTAACATATGTAAAGCTTTGCCAGCCTTCCACGCAATGACAGGCTGTGATTACACAACTGCCTTTTTACGTAAAGGCAAACTCCGGCCTTTCAAATTGTTTACGGAATCGGAGGACTGCCTATCAATTGATATTTAAAAATCTTATTGCTGATATGAAGACATTGTAGAGCGTGCTTTAGCTACCTTGTAGAAATTCGTTTGCCATATTTATGGTGTGCGTAATTCTTGCGACTTCAATTATGTAAGATTTCACTTATTCTCCTCCAGTAAATTTCAATCCAAAAACCCAGACAACACCTTTAAGAAAATGTTCAGGATTTTTGACTCGTAAAATTTACCTCCATGTAAATCATATGATATAACTATTAAGAATAATCAATTTGATTTTGTTTAGTTATTTTTTTTGTAAGATATTAAGCTACACCTGTGAGCCATATCCACCGTCTCTCTCAAATGCTCTCCGTCACGCATTCAAGGAATTACATGCCGCACTCTTCAAACTCTCCTATTTTCCCCGGGACTTAAAATGATCAATTCGCTAATTAAACCAAATTTCTGTCTAGCAAATGAACAGTATATTCTTTTATCATGGAATTACGATATATTAAATTGCCAGACATTTTAAATTGTTTTTAAAATTAATATTTTTTAATTATGTCGGGCACGATGTTAACAATGGCAAAACTGTCTGGCAAGATAGATTTATAGTGGTAAAATGACAGAAAATTATAGAAAAATAATGTTTGGTCTTAATGTTTTGAAAATGCTTAATTTTCACCTGTACAGGGGGGCTGCGCACGCAACCGCTCTCAGCTGCCGCGATGTCCCTTCCTACCTATCGTCAATAAGGATGGGAAATATTCACAAACTAGTCGACTTTTTCGCGACGTTCCTAGCTCTTATACTATAAAGTTAGTAATTATTTTAGGGAAAACACAATAAATTGTACTACAAAATAAAGTCGTAGTATAAAGATGAACTTTGGGCCGTATATGAAGTGTTTTTCTCCTGTCCCTGTTGACAACAATCGCAAAATAAATGCTATCACAGTTTCATTAATAATTTGATTGATATTTTGATGTGTGCCATCTACGTCATGAACAATGTATTATTCCGGGTTGCGTATCTTAGTATATTTGTCGATTACACCCTTCTGAAGATGGTGAAATTTGTACGGTCTAATATCAACCATTTTCAAGTTTTGATTTTTTTTTATGTATAATGTTCCAAAATTGTGATAAAGAAGTTTGATGGCATATATAGGTAGTATTTTCCTCCTATGTAGGTACAGCCCTCTAAATTGAATCCAGGGTCACTTCTAAAAAGAACGGAGGACCAAAAAACTAAAGGAGTATGTCATGATGGCATGAGTATAAACACACAATAGAAAAAAATATTTATTATAATAATCTTTAAATTAATATTGTCAATAAGATCTATTCTTCATCTCTAATAATATTTATCACCTGAAAAAAGAAAAAATTGTTTTATTTTGTAAAGAAAATAATAGATATTAGTCACCGCCTTTATTAAAATCGATATTAACTAATATTGTTCTCGGATGAAAGAACTATTTGCACCAAGTGCAAATTAATCAAATCAATTATTTTTGATTTAGAATATTATATTAATGTACATTTTTTTGTGGTTTATGTTTGAATTGTCATAAATTGAAAAGATAAAACAGCAACAAATCATTACTGTAAATTTAAAAAAATCGATTTGAATATGGTTGTACTGAGTGCATTTGGTGCAATATCAATTAAAATAAATAAAAGTGGTAAGAACTAATCATGTTTAATTATACTTACATAATTAATACCAGTAAGTCCATGGATAAATAAACTTTCCAACTGTGAAATTAGTTCCTTTTTATACATGCACTGTATTAATTCATTAATATGCGTTGCTTGTTCGTCATCTTTGAAGTATTGAACAATCAATGCAGCTAGATCCATACGTTTTAATTCAATACATTTTTTATAAACATCCTTTAAATTTAATCTCCATAAAACAGGACAAGACTAAAATAAAAAGTATATTTGTTTAATTTATTGATTTTCTCAAACGTGTTTTACATCAAAATCTAAACTTACTTGAATATAGTACATATTTTCAATACATATTGTATCAAAATTTTCTTCATGTACAAATAGATGTAGATTTGCAAATGAATGATCAATAACACATTGCCATGCATCAATGTAAAATTGTTTGTATGTAAGAGATGCTTTACTCAATACAGGAATACAAGATTTAATTTCATCTACCTAAAACATGTTTGAAAATTATGCTAAAAACCTTATTAGTATATTTCCTATTACCATCTTCAATTTGATCATATTTTTTATAATCAATTCCCAATATTTAACATTATGAATGGTAAATATTGTACAAATAGATGCCATTATCTTCAAACTCAATGGATTAGCTAGGTCCTTAGCTAATTTTAATAACATGTTTTTCTTGTCGAATGATTCCAAGTCCACTTTAACTCCAAGGCATTGTAAATCATGAAGGAGTAATAACTTTTGTGCATGATACCTGTAATTATATTAATAACAAATGTTTAAAGTTATTGTTGCAATGGAATCAGTATTTATGTTAAATCATGAATAATGCCAGAAATTATCACAATCTTTTATTAGTACTATATTAAAAGCGAGACAAATTAAACCAACATTTTCTTTCTCAAAAATTTTGAATTCCACTGTATTATAATATTTAACGTTTGCACGCATGTAATGGTTCTGCTGAGGCTTTGCTATACTTTGTATTTAAAAATATTAGATTTTTATAGCATCATTCATGATAACCTATAAAGTAACGTAAACTAATAAATGTGCGTAATGCATTTCCCCCTCACAAGACAAAATTAACTGCGTAAGAAAATATCTATAAAGCATATTAAAAATCAGATTACCTAGATATATGTAGAAAGGAAATGATATCTTTGATATAATTGACTTACATTATTTCCACATGAGTTATTTCTGCAAACTTCGATACATCTTCTTCATTTGTTATTGCACAAAAACATGTCAATGCTCTTGCATTGTATCTATGTTTCATATAACTTATAGTTTCTGGTTGCTGCACTCCAAATAGCCAGAGTTCTTTCTGCCATACTTCTAAATCTCCACTCATACACATATAAGTAACCCTGCAATTAATAATCATAAATTCAAACAAAAAACTCAAACTTATAATTTACCTTTTTATGTAAACATCATCAATCTTAATATCACTACTTTTAAGTACTGGCGTGACACATATACTCTCATCTAGATTAATATCACCAATGGGGCCATCAGCGATCCATGATTTAATCATATTCAAACGTTTTTCTAAAATATCTATTGAATATAGTTCGGCTATTTCATCAGCTGCCGCATTAATATTTGGGCATTCTAATTTAACTGCAATAGGATTTTTTATTATCCGATTATCTGCATATAAAGCTTCAATCAATTCATTAGGGCTACCAACCAAATCCAAATATTTTTTATCTGTTAATTTATAAGTGTGGAGGATGTGCATCGTTGCAAAGCTATGGTACTTCTTAGTAACCTAAAGACATAATTTTTAAAAGTAAATAAGAAATAATTAATTAAAATCGTACTTAATGGATTTATTCTGTTTATATTTTAAAAGCACTGTTAAAATCACTTTTTCAAATATTACCTTTAAAATGTTATTAACATAATAACATGTACAGAATACAACCATTTATTGACCACAGTTAACATATTTAAATAATTTTGTCAAAAGAGAGTATAAACAAACAAACCTTAACATAAGCTTTTATAATCTCTTCATTCTCCGGTTTGTGACAAGAATTATTGTATAACTGTGCATACTTATAGCTTAGTTTAGCTGCATTCACTTGATCAGAACCTTAAAAAATATTTAAATTAAATTAAAAACTTTATAATTCCAATTGTAAATAATTACCTTGAGGAGTATTTAAAGTTAGATGGTAGGCAACCGATGTAGCCCTTTCCAAATCAGAAATTTGTTCAATGCATTTATCAATTAACTCAAACAAATCAGTATGTTTTGGATATAGAGCCCATTCATTAGGATTCTCTGATTTTAACATTCCGCTAGAAACCTATTAACCAAAATCTTATTAAATAATCAAATACCATTTTAATAATTCAACTTACAACTTCCTTGACAGCATAAGTGCATATATCATCTTTTTTCAGATTGTCTCTAAAGATAGAAATAATATGAAACCATGTTTTGTAATTATTTAAATTGATTTCTGGTCGGAGAATATTCCATATATCCCTTGTAAACAGGGTAGCTGTAAATGGTAATCTCCATTCTGATAATGGATCTATGTGTTGTACATCTGGGAAGATAGTAAACCATTCCTCACTTTCATTATCACTAGGTGAACTGACACGTGGGTAACTTTTCAAAAAATTTAATAAAAGTACGCTATCTTTTACATCTTTATTATTTAAATATTCTATAATTTTTAAGATGCATAAGAATACTTCATAATAATACATATTTATCTATAAAAAAAAAGGAGTTAATATTTTTTTTTAGAAAAATATGTTGCCAATTCATTCTTAGATTTTTCAGTAAAGTTACAACCAAAAATGTTAGTTAAGATAAAATGTTTTTCATTTAAGCTAAATATGGCTCGTTATTATATATTCTTTTATAATTAATAATTGTATTTATGACTTCGTTAGTTTTACCAACTTCTTCTCTATGCACATTGCTAAAAGTAAGCAAGATATATATTGATAGCTTAAATATGATCCGTCATTTTAACAAATCTTGCTTGCTAACAATATAAACTGTCACATATGACAAGTCCATGTTCGTTCGGCATCAATTTTTTTTTTAACCCAATTCCTCCAATATCAAAAAAATTAATGCATATTTGTGATATTATAAATATAAAATTTAGTTAACAAAAAAATCAAAGAATGAAGAAGTAAAATAAAAAACATGAACTTACAGATTGTCTCAGTTTACTAACAAACTCGTATAAAGTCTCCTTTTTAGGTATTAACTTGATAACTTCCAAACAGTCATCAAACAATTCTACTTCATTATTCTCCATAACCAAACAACGTTTACCAGAAGAATTTTCGACAACTTTATATTTTGGTTTCCAATTCAACAAAAACACTTTCAAAAGTAAATTATAATATGGAGTCACATCCAAATTGAAATCCATGCAAAACTCGCTAACCTCTGATATTTTTGTAAAGTGACCACTTTGCATTAGAGACTCCAATAATTGATCATTTGGCATTACCGTAAAATTTTTATAGGTAATTGTCGGATTTTCAATCTTCATCCACCATTTCACCAACAATATAACCCTTTCAAATAATTTAAGGTGACTTGTATCACCTTTATTAAGGTATTGAACTAATTTAATTCCAAGTTGTCCAATAACTTTAAATTTCTCAAGATCAAACTTGTACAAACTTAAAGCTTGCTTAATTATCTTAGTTGCTTTTTCATAATTGTAGTATAGAAGTAGATTAAAAGCAAGTGTTTCATCAATTTTAGTAGCCGCAAAAACTTTTTGGATTACTAAATTGTTGCAGCATAGTAAAATTTTGGTAAGACTACCAATGATTGCAGGATTTACATTTGTTGTAAGTTGTAAAGATTGCTTTAGGCAGAGGATTAAATTGCAGGCAGTGAGATGAGCACCATTATTACATAAATTTTCAATTTGCGATGTTAATTTTGTGTTAATTTCCATTTCAAATTCATCCTGAATTAAAACAAAATTAATAATTAATATATTAATTATTACCTTACTTACCTCTGAATATTCTGGAACTTTTGAAGTATATGCCAACAAATATTTGGTATTAACAATAGAATCGCCACCAGCTAAAATAAAATTAAAGTCATTAATATTAACATTAAAGAATGTAGGATACTAATTAGTAGTCTCATTCAATTTCATAGTGAAAACACACCAGTCAACTGCCAGCTAAACTATCGATCTCCAACAATACCGGGATGCCCTTATTATTTGTCAATTAAGCAAAGTACCTCTCCAAAAATGCACTTGAGATAATGCCATATCAGACTTCAAAAACCAAGAAAAGTTTCTCAACAGCCTCCTGTGGAACCAAATCTTTATTAACACAGAGCACCCAACAAAATTCCACAGATGATTCCAAACTCTCCAAACATGTGAACTCTTTAAAAGGCCAAAACTTAAAAGAATCTTTGCAGCCCAGCAAAGAATGCCCCAGACAACTAGGGATCTTGAACAAAAGCCATCACAGAAGAGTACCAAAACCACATTGAATACGGTTAAGATTTCTGAGCCAGCCTTTCTTTTGTAACATCAAAACTAAAGCCGTCCTAAACTAAATAAGCTACAACTGTGGTCGGCTAAATGAACTGGAGTGAATGACAGAAGTGAATAGATATATATAGTATAATCTAGACAAGAAAGTGCTTGTGTAGCTGCTAGAGAACTTTGTATATAATCACTAGCTATCCAAATATTGTTTTCTCAACAAACCCTTTCACCGACTAGTAAAAATAAAAATGGCACATAAATATCATAACATGTTACTAGTTAGAATAAAATATCCTATTGTCCTAATCCATTAGTACACCCTGTATATATTTTTAAAATAATGATCTATTTGTTACTTACATGTAAACCTGGCATACATTGTAAACACATCTCGAATAGCATCAATAGTATTAAAAGAAATGGAATTATTTTCTTCATACACATTTTTAAATACAATGTTTTCGCAGTCATCCCAAAAGTTAGGCGAATATGTTCCGTGAATCCAATTAAACACTTCATAAGCTTCTTCTGCATTAAAATTAATTAAACAACTAGCAATAATTCGTTTAGCACTTTTAATACAATTTTTCATCAAATTTAAATCAATTGGGATGTTAGAAGCATCCACAACGATGTCATCCAAACTGCTACAACTGTCACTCAAATTAAAATTAATTTTCTTTGAACCTATTGATTGCATTATTAAAGTTGGAAGCAAACACATTATTTCTTTATTTTGTGACACTTTGTACACATAATTAGCTGTACAGTTAAGCAAATTCAAATCTGGGTTCTTTTCGCATAATTTCAATAACACTTCATCAATTGGTATTTCTAATGCTGATGAAATATGGTAACATATATTAATGGCTTCATTAACATCTGGTTTAATATATTGTAGTGCTTCATTTAATAATATGTCAAAGATTTTTATACTTTTTGATTTTGTTTGTATGTCAGTTATGCTTATATTAGATGAAAAATGTTTGCGAATTTTCATATATGTTGTAAGATGCTTTAAATTATTGTTTATTTTTGTTTTATCACATATGGAAACTATGTGTTCAGCAGCTTCGTTGAAAGCTATTTTCATTATGTTTATGTATTGTTTTAATTTCTTATTATCTTGGTGAAACTAAAATATATAGAAAATAAAACTATTAATTAAAAAGCTTTTGGTACATCACTGTAAAGCTCAAAGTAACGCAACAAAATATAATATTTGGCTACTTAAATTCACTCCCATTACTCTAAACATTTCAAACTGTTTTCAGTTTTTTGCTCTTCTAAATTTTTGGGACCACTATGCTTTATTAGTGTATTTTAATGATTAATAATAACTTACACAATCACATTGTAATTCCTCCAACATCAAACCAGTGCTAAATTTCAAGAAATTTATTAGCTCTTTTGGTGACTGTCCTTTAATAAGCTTTAAAGTAGTGCTGAAAAAACGATATACTTATATTCTTAAAAATGTAAAATAACTTATCATAATACCCATTTTCATTGATGTACTTTTGCAGTAATTGATGGGCGACTACAGGTTTTAAGGAGTCTGATATGCATACCGTAAAAACATCTTCCAGCATTGTAGGTTCGTTGCAATGGATTATCCTTTTAATGGGATATAACTGCAAAATCAATTGTAGAGCTAATAATTCGGATATGTAAATGGTGTCCCAAAATGAACAAACTTAATATACCCTTTTTGAAGTTAGAATAAACTTTTTAATTCAAAATAATAAAAAATATACTCATTTTTAGCTTAAGCCCTAATACAATTTTTTTGAAATTTATTTTATAAATCTAACACAAAAGCACCAATTTGCATTTCAAACCAGATAGGGTAAAAGCTGAAAACCGCTACTCAATCAAATGTGTAGTAACTTACATTAAAATCGATAGTTCCATGAGTTTCCTTCCTTAACTTGTACTTTGGATTATTTAGAACTATGTATATTGGTTCCCTATCCACCTCAATTTTAATTGTCTCACTTAATGGATGATTGATTTTCAAAGCTTCTTTGATCATAGCTCGTATCGTGGGGCACCATGGTGTATTCGAGTATTGAAGAATTAATAGCATTGCAGTTAATTTGCATTTAGCAGAACAAATGCATTTCCAAATAGAAAAAATAATATGTATTGAATACTCTCTATATGTAATTAATTCCTAGAAATTAATAAATTATTACAAAAAATCACATTTTCATTCATTTACCTTAATTTCATCAAAAAGTATTACATTATGATCAAAATGATTCTCAACAAGATATTTAATCACAAAATTCTGCAATAAATCATCAATATTTTCAATATCCAATGTTAACAAAACGTGTACTAAAGAAACAGGACCCTAAAAACATAAACTATAAACCTATTTATATTTTTTAAATTATTAAAATATTACCTGTAAGGACTGTTTTAATGGTACATAGATCATATAATTGTTTTTCAATATTTGGATAGTGTTTAAAGACTGTACAATATTAGTAATCTTTTCATCAACTTTAGTAATTGTATGAACATTAAATAATTGAACAACACTTTTTATAAAGTAAATAGCGTTGTCAGGAAAATTAACATATTCGTTTTTCTCTATGCTGTAAATATAATTTCTAGTCCACTGCACAAATGCATCCAACATCTTAGGGATGATAGTAAGCGTTTTTGGTATAAATATTTTCAAAAATGGAAGGTAATGTTGAAACGGCATCTATTAAAAATATTATTGTTTACATTAATTAAATTTAATTCAATACTTACCTTATCAAGTAGGCACAAGATGTGGTTGACATCGCTTTCGGTAAAATTAATAATTTTATCATCCATTCTTATATATAGGATGATGCAAGCTTTCATATTTTGCTAAAATATTTAAAACATTACTAATTGATTTTTTTATGTCAAATAAGTACCTGTCGTAATTGTGTGTATAGACTGTCAGACAGATCCGAACTGCAGAAGTCGGTCCAGTTATTCGAATCAAACTCTTCATTGTTACATCCACGTAAAGCAGTGTATATATTAAATTTACACATAGCTTCCTTAATGTCTGGTTGAGACATGTCTGCAGCTACAACCTATTAAAGTAAAAATATTCATAATTTTTAAATAATATGTTTATATTTTAATCAATTATTTATAAAATTAGAATTTATGAATAAGGTTTAGTATTTCAAATTACTTATTGATTGATCCGATTTAAATAATTTGAAAATTAAATTTAAATCGTTTATTTTATAATCACTTTTAAAATTGTATAAATAAAGATAATTACTTGGTTATTTCTTGGCATATTTAAAGTCGATCCAAAACTCAAAACCTTCCGAACATCTTCATGATTACTGCAAAAAACATTCAGACAACAATTAACTTGAAAGAAATAATCATCAAGATCAGTCAAAATTGTTAGCAGTTTGGTGATCTCTTCTGAATTGCAAATATTTTTATCAACAAGAGCTTGCGCACGTGCTTTATTGACAACTGTCAAATCCAAGTCAAATTGTTTGGCAAATAATTCAGCTTCATCAAAGCTTTGCTTGCGAAGGAGACGTTCCAATCGATGCTCTGGTAATGTTTTACAAACCTGTTGCACTCGTAATTCATGGTTATTGTACAATGATACAAATAATTGGTCATCATTGCAATCATTCAATTTGACCAAATAGTGACCTTGTGTAGTCAGTTTTATCGAATATATTTCAGAAAAGTCTGAAAAATTTAAGATTATTTAGAAAAAGCAATTAATACTTCTTAAAGCTTTTACCATAATAGTTGAGTAATTTCATGTAGGTGTAACCTTGTTCAGTCTTAACAGAAACCAAACAATAATACTCATTATTATTTTCATAGAATATTAGATCATTGAATTTATATTCATGCTGAACAAGCATAGTAGTATATGTCATTGTACAGATTAATATTATATTTCCATCCATCGTTAAACCAACAAAACTGCTGCAAAATAACAAAATTCAAATATATAGTATACAGAGTGATTCCAAAAAATAGTATATCCTCTTCAAGTTATAATAATAAATGCAGGTCCTGTGCACTTCTTATATAGCTAAACTAAAGGTTAGGTTAGGTTAGAATAGGTTGAAATCACCTAAAAAAACTGATCCAAAAACTATTTTGAACCATTTGATATTAAGTCACAATCACAATTAAATAATTCTTGCATTATGTTACCTGTCAAAATTATAAAATTAAACCCTTACTTGTTGTCATATTTGTAGATTCTCTTTAAACAAAACCCCTTCAAAAGTGTAATTACTTCATCATCATCTATATTATAAGTTGCCAATTGATCATCAAAATTGAAAGCAAGATATTTATTGTTGAAGCCTGCTACTTGGATGGGTTTGTGGAATTCATATACTGTTTCATTTTTGAAAATGGGCTCCGCATTTTCATTTTCTTCTATTGTAATACTGCAAAATTAAAGTGTCAAATATGGATATAAATATTGAACATGATAATAACAAAATGTGTTTAGAAGCTTCAAATAAGCAATGCCATAACTTTGATAGAATTAGCTTAACATTATTATAATCAACGACCATAGTCATACAAGGTTTCTAAAACCAAAACAATTGCCTGTGCTAGACTTTTGATTGAATAAATAATCTAACTACTTTATAATTAAAAAGTAAAATAGTACCTGTAAAGTGCACCTTTCTTGTTCATTAAGAAATATTTATGTATACCATCAATATTTGCTTCAGCGAATGATTCAATGAAGTATTCATCTTTGATCCAAGTATTTTCCTTCAAGACACTGTAATTTTTAAAATGTTAATAATGTTATTTGAATGACACGTAAGTAAAAAAATGTAATATGCTATAACTAAAAGTACATCAATTTAAACGTGGACCATTTAAACTCAAAGTATAAAACATGCAGAAGAAAAAATAAGTAATAGATTGTAATATTTATAAAATTTAAAAAAAAATACTTTTATTTACATTGATGAAGCAATCTGTAATGAATCCATATCCAAGATGTGACACACTCCATTCCTGAGGCTCATTAGAAGGTATTTGCCACATAAACATATTGTGTCAATTATTAAATCAAAGGTTGCATCAAATAATATTTGTGAACACGACTGATCAGCAAATATTGTAATTTTTCTGTCGAGTGTAAGGAATACTTTACCATCTTCCACAAATGATGTTATGTGGGGAAGTTTAACCAATTCCTAAAAAGAAAATATGGTTTATTGTTATGATTGCAGTTGAGAAACGCTTTATTAATTTCATAACATCAAAACTATTACATTTAATTGTTGCACTTAACACTGTTCAAAATCAATTTATAATTACAATTAACAACATGTCAAATATTGTAAAGACTTTTGGTAGCTGTTAAACATATCATTAATAAAACTTGATACAATTAACAAGCTAGTAACATTGGCAATTGATATATTGAACAAAATTGAGGCACTAAACAGACGTCAAATGTTTCATAAACTAACTTTATTAAAGTTTTTAAATGTTTAATAATAATTAACTAAATGACTACACTTGACAGCTGTAATATGTCAATTGACTTAAAAAGCAGTGGTATTAGACAGATGTCAACGACCATATTGTTGCAATACTTCATTCATAAATAAACTTGATGAGCTTTTGTTTATAAATTGTGTATGTGTATAAAGTGTAATGAACAAAATTTGTTAATTTTTAAACGGTTAAATTTGACAACTGAAATAGCTGTTTAATAAGTTATAACAAATTCAATTTATAATAGTCAATAAATCACAAAACGAACAGAATTGTAAATTATCTGTCAATTGAATTATTGAACAAAGTAGTGGCAGTTAATTAAGTTAAATTAATCAAACTGTTTCACTTGACAGTAAACGCTGTCAATTGCCAATACATATTTCTTAAAAGTATCATAAAAAAATTATCAAGAGGACTAAATTAACTTAATAAAATGTCCACATTTAACAATTGTGAGAATGTAAATTTACATATTGAACACAATAGAAACATTTCATAAAAACAACATAAACAAACAAAATGGTCACATTTGTCAGTTGTATTTACTGTTAATAGCCAGTTTAGTTGTAAAATGTCAATTGACTTGTTGAATAAGATGGCAGTACTTGACAGCTGTCAAACATTTTAATTAATAAATGTCAAACATATAAAAAATATTTAAAAAAACATACTGCCACATTTGACACTTCAGCAACCAGACAAAAACAAAAAACTAAGAATGAGTAGATCTACAAAAAAAGAATTTTATCTAACAAAATTGCTAACTAAAACTTCCAACAATATTTAGCATAAAAGCTTTAACTACTCAGTACCCTACTGCCATACATTTTATAGTTTAAGTCATTTTTAATAAATGTACAGCTTTCATATTTTGAAAATAGTTAAAAATATCACTACCAACCAAATTTTTCCAAAAGACACTGTTTTTTTTCCTAAGAATGCCAGGATAGACAACTTGACATAAATGATAAAAAAAAGCATGTAACAGCACGTACAAGAAAAAAGCCTTAGTCAACACTCACTGGTAAACTACCAACATAGCATAGATACAAAAAAAAATGCCAGAAAAAAGCAAGAATGAAATTTACCCAGACCATCAGCCAACAACGAGGAAAATAAGAAAGCCCAAAAACTATTTCCCAACGACAAATCTGAGGTATAGTTGAAACTAGCAAAAACCCAAAACAGATAGCCCATGCACACTAGAGGAAGCAACGGCAGCGAGTAGCAGAATAAAACCCAGCAAAGTAGAAAGCCCAGATGGCATTTCACCAGAGGTTGCCAAAACAATTGCGGAACACACCCATGAAGTGATATGTGAAAACCAAACACTAAAGTTGGAAGTATTCCCATCACAGTGGAAAGTTTTTCACAATTTTTCAAAGTTTACTACATTTTTTTTTCGTCGGCAGTACGAGTACGGCAGAGAGGGCATGTACAAATACCAGCGCTAACGAAAGTTAAGCAACGGCCGCTCTGGTCACAACTTGGATGGGTGAACCTAAAGTGATGCCGAGCGTAGCGTTCTTCCCAATATGGGTCCGTTACCTCATATAGGCATCTATCACATGTCTTCTCTGTAGCTCGGTGTGTCCGACACCTCGACACCTAACGGTATTAAAAGGTTATTGAATAAATATATATACATATTACATTTTTTTGTTTTTTGACAGCTCAGAAGGGCATTTATGATAACATGTTTGACAGTTCGAAACAGATTTTTACATTAAAGGGTGAAATTGACAGTTTGCCCTTATTTTGACCAGTTTTTTACACTTTTAGTAAAGTTAAGTAGTTTTTAGACATATTCAATAAATGACTTGATTTTTACTATAGTTTAAACTTTTTATAATGTATTTTTCATAACGACTTATTAGTCTTTTTGGAAAAAAGAAAACATTGTACACAAAATAATTTTTTTAAGATCATTCGTTCAAAAAACATTAGTCAGGTAATGGTATCAATTTATTATCAATAGTACTAACAAATTGATATAACATAATTTGCCAACCAATTTCCAATAATCCTGAAGGGCAATAGTTGAAAAATTTAAATATTGATTATCAATGGCAGATGTCATTGTTGCTTCTGTGCTGATAAACTGTGTACAGCAATGATGCATGTTAAGTATTTTATAGTTCACATTTCCGATAAATCGGCATGCGGTTATTTACGATGCGTTGTATAAGGTCCTGTGATTGCATAGTGGTATCAGGGTAACGGGGTTAACGGGCGGGGAAACCAGAGCTCGAGCTGCAGTCGCGCATGTAGAGTGGAGCAGTAGAGCACGTTTTAAGGGCGGATCTTAGCGGTCAAGCCGTGTACTCTCCGAATTGCACATGTATTTTGCGTCTATAAGCTTGTGCGCCGCTATCCCGCGTCGCCAACTCCCGACGTAGCGCATTCTTGGCACAAATTCGTCCGCGGAGTGGATCAATAACATATTTACTAGACCAGTGTTTCTCAAACAAGAGTACACGGCCGTTTTGTCCCCGAATTTTTCGTCGAACCATGCATCGCTGACGTTGGCGAATCGTCCCCTGATGTCGGGCCGTTGCAGTTTACGTAAGAAACGAGTTTGAGAAACACTGTACTAGAGTACAGACACTAGCTGTACATGTTTGTGGATGTGACTGTATAGTGCGCGGTCTCAAGATTTTCAAAGATACGCGAGTCAGTAAAGGTACTAAGGTTGGTCGGTATGACTGTAAAGTGATACCACTGAGTGAAAGGCCGCGCGCCATGAAGTGAAAAGTCCGATGGCATGATGAGTCAGGTGCAGTGCAGAAGAATGTTCATGATGCATATACACATCCTATGTGTAATCATATTGTATGTCATCCATGTGTCCGTGTAAGTTCAATCTTCCATAAATATGTAATCATTTTATTTAATCCGCTACCCCGTACGGTCTAAAGGCATAGCTACACAAATATTTAAAACGTCGCAGTTTAGCTGAATCGCGTCTTCAACTAAACAATATACATATATAGGACAAACAATTTAAATGTGCGTGTAGCCTGGCCAAATAATAGCGCTACATTACAGCGTCATATATCGCGTATAAAACATTTGTGATGTAATAATTTATATACTTTTATTGATCATTTCAAACATAAACATTTCTATTTTGATTGACATAAAATCTCTTCTTTTGAATCTGCGCGGTTTTGACACACTTTCTTGGATCCTCTGTATAGTTATCTATGTCTAAAAATCTCTCTCCCTCTTAACGTGCATCGCCGAGAAATAATATGTATCAACAATATTTCAATACTGCATTGCTGCACATTCTAACGAAATACCTAAACTGCGGTATCGGCGGTATGCAATACCGCGCAGCATCTACCTCCAAAACCACTCGGCATAACACCGGAAGTGAACAAACGCTTATTTATAGCCCTACTATAAATGATTTATCAATTGAAGATGTGACCGGTCATATACCGCACGGTAGCGGTTTTGATTTATTATTTTATAAAAATTATTCAAAATGATTGATTTTCACGAGCTTAATCACTTAGGTGTACAACGCCAAAGATCAACTTCAGGGAGAAGGAAAAAGAAGTCCTGGATCAAATTCTTGGTCCGGGTCGATATGATGCACGTATCCGACCATCCGGAGTAAACGGGACAGGTGAGCATAAAATTGATAAGATTTTCGTGTCTTGTCTAGGCTGACAGAGTAAAGTCTTTGTCTTAATGTGATGCTTGATGTACATAAGACTAAATGTAACCTATGTCCATCACTCCAGATGGACCTGCCATTGTTCGAGTAAATCTGTTTGTACGCAGCATTGCGACGATTAGTGACAACAAGATGGTAAGTGGCGAGCCCGGCATCACGTTTCAGTAATGTAGGGTAGCGTAGAGGTGCTACACGAGCCATCATGGGGTTGAGGCAAATCCAATCAACAACCATCAGTTTTTTTTTTAATTAGAAATTAGTCTTCGCCTGCCTTCAGGATGTCATATAGATTGGTGTCAGATGTCACTCAAAATCTTAGTGTTGGTGACATCAGGCCTACTCTAGGACTCAAACGTTTCTCGTTAACCTTTCGTAGCTTCTTAGGTGACATAGTTTGATTACTGAATGCAAATCCCAACAAGGGAAAACAAAATGTAGTCGCAGTTGCTGCTCATCATCAGTTTTGCTCTTGCTGGTGCCGGTACCTCATTGCCTCAACATTCCTTGCTGATATATAACTATTTAATTTAATCTTTTTAAATCACCAGATGGCCCCGCTATTGTACGGGTCAACATATTTGTTAGAAGTATCTCAAAGATTGATGACGTGATTATGGTGACTATATTATGATATAATTCTATTATGAGTGTGTAGTGCAATTATAATACTCTGGTACTGGTATGGTAGAATAGCTCATCTTCTTATCCCCATCGGGACGGGGTACACGTGCTTTCGGTGTCTTTAATTAATTTACACAAATATTAAGACTCTTGCTTGCATGTGAACGCGTTCGCGATCGATGTTAAGCCAATGCGAGATTTGATTGGCGCCGTGCCCCGCAACTGTAATTTCTATTTCAGTAATATTTTTTGTTTTGTTCACACAATGTAGGCAACAAACCGACTGTAGTTGACATCAACATCTTTCTACGGTCTATCAGCAAAATTGACGATATTAAAATGGTGAGTCACGGTTGTGCCAGTCATATCAAGTATTGGTAATTGACCATTACTTCTATGACATTAAAAACTAATCCATATTTACTCGGTTGCAATCACTTGCACAAGACCGAGTGACAATGTTGCAATGAGGGCACCAGCACCAATCATAGCGCGAGCATGCAGAGTGGGGCTGCAAACTGTGCCAATAAATCACGCGTTGTGAGCTGCATGCTTCAGGTACCATTTAACATAAGTAGATGTAGAATTTAGTAACGCTTGAATGTGCTTGCATGGCTTCACTTTTTTTTATAGTCACCTATATCTACTGGAATTTTTAGGAATACAGCGTACAACTAACCTTCCGAGAACAATGGCTGGATGAAAGATTAAAATATAATGACTTTGGAGGAAAGCTTAAATATTTAACACTCACTGAAGCAAATAGAGTATGGATGCCTGATCTTTTCTTTTCAAATGAGAAGGAAGGACATTTTCATAATATCATTGTGCCCAATGTTTACATACGAATCTTCCCTTATGGCTCCGTTTTATACAGCATAAGGCAAATAATTTATTTTTGCAAAATTCCGTTTTTCTAATCATCTTCTTGTAGAATATCACTAACGCTTTCATGTCCCATGAACCTGAAACTATATCCACTCGATAGACAAATTTGTTCACTGAGAATGGCCAGCTGTAAGTAACCCCACAATTTTTGTATTTGCATGTAAAATGTAATCTTCTAGATGGCTGGACTACTGACGATCTTGTTTTCCTATGGAAGGATGGCGATCCCGTACAAATTGTAAAGAACTTACACCTACCACGCTTTACACTCGAAAAGTTCCTTACTGATTACTGCAACAGCAAAACAATTACAGGTAAATTTGTTCGAGCCAGAAGCCATTTCTTTTTACTAATCAATGTTTCTTCCAGGTGAATACAGTTGTTTGAAAGTTGATTTACTATTTAAAAGAGAATTCAGTTACTACCTAATCCAAATATACATTCCATGTTGTATGCTTGTAATAGTATCATGGGTATCATTTTGGCTCGATCAAGGAGCCGTTCCAGCCAGAGTATCATTAGGTAAAAATTATAATTGCTACAGTGCAAATTTATAATTTTGATTATTCTCAGGTGTAACCACATTACTTACAATGGCTACCCAAACATCAAGTATAAACGCATCCCTTCCACCTGTGTCATATACTAAGGCTATTGATGTATGGACAGGTGTGTGTTTAACTTTTGTTTTTGGGGCCCTATTAGAATTTGCTCTTGTAAATTATGCTTCGAGATCGGATACACATAGAGAAAATATAAAGAAGCAAAGAAAACAGGTTGAGTTAGAACATGCACAATCCATGGAGGCTACCTCAGACCTTCTGGATACAGACAGCAATGCAACTTTCGGAATGGTACGTAACTGTTATCACTATAAAACAGCATCTTTCATAAATTTGTGTTTTGTTATTTTTACAGAAACCGGGTATAGAGAAGCATCAATGTGAGATCCACATGCAACCGTCTAGACCAAACTGTTGCCGATCGTGGCTCTCAAAATTCCCAACAAGATCTAAACGTATCGACGTCATTTCTAGAATTACATTTCCTTTAGTTTTTGCTCTGTTTAATCTTATTTATTGGTCTACTTATTTGTTCCGTGAAGATGGAGAAGAATCTTAAACAAAGATATTGTGATTTTCATTGACATTTTTAAAAAGTACGAAGAAAATAAAATCGATGGGGCTTTCTCTCAGGGCCCATATTTCAGCACCTCACACTACAAATAGCAGCACCGATCTTGTTTAATATTCTCATTTTCCAGGCCGTTTTGCCTTATGTGAATACCCCATTGAGATGACAGTATTAGATAAATTTAAGTACTACATTATTTGCTCATGCCAGTTTTTGGTAATGTACATATGTTGTAGGTAATAGTTAATCAATTGTTAAACAGAGTGGTGTAGTTTTAAGCATTGAAAATAAATCTAACCCACTATAATGTCGACAATATCACATCAGCATAAGTATTTACATTATTTTTACCGCACGTATTTTATACAATCATATTTCCATCTTCTTCCAAACTTTAAGGATTCTTCCAGCAGAGATCAGTTGAAAATTAGACAGTTTTATTTTTATTTTAACATTAAAAAAAATCAGTTTACGTTTAGATAGCTTAAAATAATATGAAAATGAAATAAACAAAACACTTTCTAACTGTTTTAAAAATTAAAATTCAGAATGTGATATTTAGGAATTGCTGGCACAAAAACTTTGAAAATCAGTGACTGAAAATCGAAAATCAAAAGTATCATAATGAAGACCAGAACTAAGCAGTCTGTGTATAAACAAAGTGTAAATTGCTATTAACAAACGAACAGAACTGCACTAGAATTTGAATTCAAATGTGCAATAAGTACTCAATAATCTGAACTGCTATGCTGTGTCCATAAAACACACATACTCAACATCCTTAGCACAATTTAAACTTTCAGCAAAATAATGCAAATTATTATAATTGGAACATCACATTTAAGATAAAATCACAATTTTTTGTTTTAGTTTTGTAAAGATTCAAGGTCAATATAGCTAGTCTTTAAAAAAAATGATAAGGATAGTGTAATTTCACTGACTCCTTCCCAAAATTGGGATCAGTCAAACTTTTAAAGCCATATCGACAACATCCTAGGAAAGATTATGTAAAATACTACTCCAAAAAAATAAACTGGAGATAATTTAGATATACCAGATCCATTCCAAATCATTTTATAAAAATATTGACATTTTTCATTACGTACAATATTATTTTATTCGTTTCAAAGAAGAGGAATTGAAGATTTAATATTGCTCTGCAGTAAATAAATCATTCTAGACTTTTTCTACCAACTTGTACTATTCGTTAAAAATAGATACTTAATGTATACTAAACTAAATACAATAATACTGACTTTATTATTAAAAACAATTTTATAAAATTTTAATGATACATCAATGTCTATATAATTCTTGTTGCATGCCATTTGAGTGATTGAATGGTTAGTGGCATAATTCGTGCGGTGAAAATGAATACGCAACTGATGATAATTTCTTGTATTTCTGGTTGGAACATTTAGGTGAAGCCTTAGATTGGAGGAAGTGATGAGGCCATTGAATATCTTAAATAATATGATTATGTCAATATGCTCCCTCCAATAAACTAATGATTATAAATTTGTTTCTATATACATTATTTCATAGATGAACTTTATTTATTTTTTATATTATTAAGTTTATATTATTAATTATCAAACATGTTAAGTTGTAGCATTTTCAAGGCCAAAAGGCAAGAAATAAAGGTTTATTGTTATACATGTATATTATTTCATACCCAGAATCTTTAAGGATTTTTCAGAAAATATCGAAATTGAACAATATTTGGTGTCAAATAATTTTTCAGTAATTAAAATGTCACAATTCATAAAATGAATATCGCTTGACAACAGAAAAATTATTGTTAGAATTGACAGTAATAACTAATACTAAAACAAGTTCCCCCCCCCCGGGCCGTTTGAAATGGAATTGCCCATATATTATGTTGCATTATTTTTTTACCGTTTATGATAAATTATGGTACTTTCTGACCATTTTTTTGTATGTAATGACCGGATTTTGCTATTTTTGACATTTTATGAATACAATTTTACACTTTTCGACAGTTTATGACCAAATTTTGAATCTTTCCGACAATATTTTGGTACATTATATCCAGATTTTGCTATTTTATAATAAAAATTACATTTTTTCATAGTTTATGGCTGAATTTTAGTGCTTGTCCACAATATTTTGATGTTTCAAAGCTGGAATTTGCTGTTTATTTTATTTATAAGAATTTAGAATTTTCAACCGTATTGGTCAAATTTTGATAGCAAATATTATAATGTTTTATAACCAAATTTAGCTATTTTTTACTTTTTAACAGTGATAGTGTTTTTGTACTTTCAGTCAAAATTTTGCTATTTTTGGCATTTTATTAAAATCTAACAGTTTATGTCAAATTTTGGTTCTTTCTAACAATACTTTTGATATTTTATATAAACAAAATTTTGCATTTTTCAACCGTTTTTGGCCGGATTTTGGTTCATTATGAAAACAGTTTAATTATTTAAGAACCAAATTTTGCCATTTTTGACATTTTATAATTAGAATGTTGCAGTTTTTAACTGTTTATAGTGCACTTTCTGACAATATTTTTATATTTTATGGCTAGATCGCTATTTTGGACATTTTACGAATACAATTTTGCAGTTTTCGACAGTTTATGTATATTAATATTTTGAGGTTTCATAGCCAGATTTTGGTATTTTTTAAGATTTTTAATAGCGTTTTCCACTCGTCGCTCGGAGCAGAGCTAGTGCAAATTAGCTCGAGCCGTGCTTGTTCCACTGGGTAGCACCAACAACTTTAAGCTCGAGCTGGTTGTTTTCCACTGATCCTAACTTTTGCTCTTGCTCCCTGAGAGCTCAAATTTTTAGAACCGTGATCATACTACGGTGCAACTTGACATAACCTATATTGACATTGACATTTGATTATTTTGGGATTCCAGTATTTTATCAGCTGAGATAATTTCAGAATCGTCGTAGTAGCGACGATGAATTAATTGAAATTCGAAAACATTTAAATGAAAAACACTAGATACCTAAAATTAAAAATTACTTACAGAAATATACAGATAAGCAGGTAAAATAGTGTTAATATATTATTCATATATAAAATAATCGCGGGCTTTTTCATAGCAAAACAACACAAAACGCTATTTTACTTGTTCCACTGCTCCGAGCAGAAGCGGCCCCAAAAACGGAGAACCGGGCAAATGCTAGTTCGAGCTTGCTCGGTACCAGCTCGAGCCGATATAATACCAGTGGAAAACGCTATAAATTTAATTACTACATTTTGGTACTTTTGACTTTTTATACATAGAAATTTGCTTTAACAATATATTTGATGTTTCAAGGCCAAATTTGATATTTTTCACATATTATTAGAATTTATAGCCGAATTTTATAAAATTAATTATTTATTTGGTTGGTTTTGACTGAAAAAATGTTTCAAATAAAAGTGAAAACTATGAAAGTGTAAACGCTAGTTTTTAATATATCATTCTAGTAATGGTCCACATTAACATACTACTGACCGTAGTATGTTAATGTGTGTTGGGACAGGTGCCATTGATGCATCTTCAAAGATGTTGTGAATGCTGAAATATTAAATTAAATTTATAAATGATAAAACTTTGCATGTTTATTAAATATTACATATAATGAAATATTATAATAGTCAGTCAGATGTATGTAGCCCGTCTCTGTAAGACAAATAAAAAACGTGAAACTGAATGTAAGTGTCAGTTTTGACAATCACATAAATATGTTTTATACATACTTGGAGCTAGACTGACCATCCACACGCCTGACTGACTGTAATTCTTCTATATGTAATATTTAATCAGTGTCCAAAGTTTGTGCCTTTATAAACATATTTTAATACCCCGGGTTTCACGACATCTCTGATGACGCACCAATAGCACCTGTCCCAACAAGGGCTTGACTGACCGTAGTATGTTAATGTGGACCACTACTAGAATAATATATTAAAAAACTAGCGTTTATACTTTCATAGTTATTTTTGGCTCCGAGCTCTATGACTATGTAGTGTTTCACTTTGCCCGGCTGGCTAGGAATTACACATGTGCATTAAACCTGTAAACACTATCTCTAATTCTATATTGAATTATATGTATAATAACAGATAAAATTTTAAAAGTGTAAAATGAACAAGCAATGCAGCTTTAAAACCAAAAATTACAAAAACAATTTTTGACTTCTAGCTAAATACAACAACTATATGGTGAACAAGTTAATATAATTTTAACAAAATATTAAAAGCTTATTAACTTACACTGGTATCTGGTTGAGTTATTACTACTAAAGTAACAGATTCATATAAGTTCCCAGAAAGATCTATACATCTTGTGCCAAAATTAATTGTTTCATCTGCAGCATTGTATATTTCAATGATAAAATCCTCCATTACATCCTCCATTGTATCACTTTAAATTAAACAAAACACACACGGACGTCTCTAAAATAAATTTTAAGAGAAGTTTGATTGCCAGCTTCTTGCATAAAAAAATAACGGAAATTGACATAAACAATCAAATTTAAACTCCGACTTTACGATCTAATCCGACTGTCACCGAAGTATTGCAGGTGCACCACCTTTTCAATAATAATATCATATATGTACAAGGTGAACCATATACACATTCAATAAATAGTAAGGGATTATTTTATGAATGTTTCTTATTTATTGTGTTTTTCACGGCTATTTTACTTTGCCCCAGTAAATTTACAACTTTTTTAAAGAGGGTTGTTGATACCAATTACTTATTATATAACTTCCGAGTTCTTAACTAGTCATGTCAGAGATCAAACCCCGGACTGCTCGCATGATATGCAAGCGCTTTACCATTGAGCAATTACATTATTCAAACTTTAAATTTTTTAATTTTTGTTTTTTCAACCCTGGAAATAGGTACCAATACGTACTCGGCGGCAAATGATTTGATATTTTATGTACTTTGATCTAAAAAATTTGCATATTGATGTATCTTGTAGATACATTAATATATACCGCTCCAATTGTGAACACATTTCATGAAATTTTACTTGACTTCAAAGTAGTACCACATTGCAAAATCACCATATAATTAGATTTACAAAAGCTCAAAATGTTCTTTATTTAATACCCTTTCTAAATGTTCAAGGTTTTTTATGATTACTCAAGTACTTCCAGAGATATAGTGTTTCAATGTTAGCAATTTTTGACGAAAAGCGCAAAAATTAACATTTTCAAACAAGCTTAAAATTTTTCTATCAAAATGAAATAACTTGAAATTTTGGAAAAATATTTTTCAAACATGTATAAATGAATTCTGAAAGTTTGGATATGGAACTCGAAGTTTGAAGTAGCTAATATGAGATCTAAAAATTTTAAAAAATTGTTTTTGCATCACATTGTTTTTTGTTTTGAGAAGTATGCATTTTTATCAAAACTTATAAGAAAACAAAGTAGTAGAACGGAAAATTTTCTGTCGATATGAACTGATGTGTTTTTTTTAAATTCTGAGTAGTTTTATCGCTAGAATTTCAAGTCATTTCATTTTGATAGAAAAATTGTACGCCTGTTTGAAAATGTCAATTTTTGCGCTTTTTGTCAAAAATTGCTAACTTTGAAACATTATATCTCCGAAAGTACTTGATCATAGAAAACCTAAAACATTTGGTAAGAGTATTAAATAAAAAACATTTTGAGACCTCGTGAATCTAATTATATTGTGATTTTGCAATGTGGCATTGAAGTAAGGTCAACTTCATAAAATGTGTTCACAATCGGAGCGGTATATAACAATGTATTTACAAAATACTTCAATATGCAACATGTTCAGATCAAAGTACAGGGAGTTTATAAATGAATGGGATTATGTAATCACTTTAAATGTGCCGCTTTTTTTAAATTGTTTACTAAACTATTTGTTTTGACAGATCAACTTTGACAGCTGTCAAGCAAACATATGAAAACATATGTAGTATAGTGGACGATTTTAAAAAGGCGGCATATTTAAAGTGATTACATAATCCCATTTATTTATAAACTCCCTGTATATAAAATAACAAATCATTTGCCGCTTGGTACGTATCGGTACCTATTTATAAGGCTGAAAAATGATTTTTGACTATTTTTTGTTTATTTATAGCACAAAAACTGAATGAAGCCAAATATTCCTAAAAATTAAAATAGCCGCCATTTACACTGTATTGCACATAGAAATCAAAAATTTTAAGAATTGTCATATTTTGGTACTTGGCACAATTTTTACACAGGAAGCAATCTTGTGCTAGTAAGAGGAACGTTTAAAATCAACACCAAAACAGAAAAAAAAGTTATTGACAAAAAACCTTTATACAACAACAGAATAGTTGAACAAACATTGAAAACAATATAAACAAACAATAAAACATAAACTAACCTTTAAACAATATACGAGGTAACCGCCGTAAATTCCTGGCCAACTACATTTCTAAAAACTTTAGACCAAACGCCAAATATTGTTATGTGCAACTTTAATACTCTACTTTAATTAATCTTGTACTAATATCTAGTTAGACATTGTTAGGTTTTAACTATGTTAGATTTGAGAAAAACTGAGTACTAAGCGGTTATCAAATTTGTCACATTGGAAGGTCTTACCTTTTATCAAATTAAACAAAGATTGAATGGCGTATACGGTAAAGATTCACCTTTTTATTTCACCGTAAAAGAATGGCCCAAAAGGTTTAAGATGGGTTATGAGTTTTTAGAAGATGATTCACGTTTTAGTCGGCCAGTTAAAGTGATCACAGAAAAATCAATCGCTTTTATTGAAAAACTGGTCCAAAGTGATTGCTCACTAAAAGTGAGAAAGTTATCAGAAATGTCAAGGATGCCAGATAGTGAGTGCAAGATGGGTCCCAAAACTTTTGTCTGGTGTTTGAAACAGCATAGAGTTTATTGTGCACAATCTTTTTTGAAGTTCTGTAAGGAGATACAAGAAGAAGTTCTCTAATCTTTTGTTACGGCGAATAAAACTATGGTCTTGTGTTATAATAATCTGTTCAAATGGGAATAGAATAGCAGTGTGCAGGTGAACTACCACCCAGAAAAACCAGAGTATTTTTGCTAACCAAAATGATCATGGTCATATTCTTTTGGGATTGTGAGGAAAACTTAATAATTAAATTTAAAGAAAGAAACACCATGGGGAATGGCAATTATTATGCTACCTTAATAAGGTAGCACAATAATTGCCCTATAATATAGAAAAAAAAAATTGCAAAACGTAAAAAAAAATTTATAAAAGAAATCAGGTTGTTGCACAAGATCGCACTTGTGCACACTACTAAGATTTTTCAACTTGCCATAAAAAATGCGGCTTTCAAAAAATTGATCTTTTCTTCTACAGTCTACTTGGCTCCTAGCGACTATTTTCTGTTTTCAAAATTAAATTTTTTTTTGCGGTACACGATTTCTTGACGATAAAGAGGTGAAAACTGCTGTTTTGGAGCATTTGAACAACAAATCTTTAGAATATTTTTATGAGCAGTTAAAATTACTAATTAAGCGGTGTAATAAGTGTGTTGAGGTTAAGAGAAATTATATTAAAAAATAATAAAACATCTTTCTCATAAGTGCATGATTTTTTGGATAGACCGCAAATTTATGGCGTTTACGTCGTACATGTTAATATACGCAAAAATACAAACAACTGAACAAAACCATCAACAGATCTAAAAAGATTTGAGGGCACACAATACAAAATTGATCTAAAACATAATAGAAGACAACATAAACATGAAAGTACTCAAAAAATGTCAAAAAGTTGAGGAGTAAATGTTCAACAGGATACAAAATAGAAAAGGGGTTGTTGACAAATCGACCAGCCAATACATATCACCAACATTTAGAAAAAATGCTAGAAGTTAGTAGAGACAAATTACTAACGGCACTAAAGCACATAAAAACAGAAAAGCACCTAGAGAAGATGATCAAACAACAAACAAAATGTTAAAAAAGCTTTAATAAATGCAGTTTTAGTACTAATTAATAAGTGTCTCAAAGAAGGCAAAATATCCGACTACTAATTAAAACTGTAAACAACTACCTATCAAAAAAACTGGACTTCTACCAACTGATAAAGCAGGCAAATTTTTGTGCAGAATTTAATACAATTGGCAACTTACAAACGCTGCGCAATCTTATCAAGAAAAGTACAAAATACAAAGTTCTTATCTACTTAGTTTTTGTAAATTATCATAAAACCTTTGACTCGGTAAAAACTTGGGCTTTGAAAGAGCACAAGTTAACTCAAGTATACAAATTTGCTAAAGTATATATATACACTAACGCAGGAAATAAAAATCCTAAGCTGTTCACCTTTGTACTTAAAAAATATGTTCAAAACATTGAAGGATTTAAAAAAAACAATCAAACAACCGAGATTATACTTCAATTAAGATGAAGATAGACAGCTTTCTGAAATTTGAAATATGTTTTAAAAAATGGAGATAACTTTAAAAAGAAAGTTTACAAGATGTGCGTTCTACCAAAAACCGTACGCTATTTGTTCAAATTTTTTTCTTTCATTGGTATTGTTTCCAAAACTCTACTCTAAAAAAAAACTGTTTACTACAATTCAAAATTAAACTAAAAAACACTTAATAAATAATTAAGCACCAGATGAAGATGAAATAACAATTGACATGATAATACTATGTAACAAAAGAGTGTTACTTATGATAACTAAATTACTAAATAAGTGCTTACGACAAGGTAAAATCCCGGCAACCTAGAATAACGCATTAGTTATACTACTCCACAAAAAAAAGGTATAGAAAAAAGTTAGATAACTACAGATCAATAAGTTTTCTATCACACCTGTATAAATTACTAAAATAATTACAAACAGACTTACAAAGAAACTGGACGGCTAACAATCAGAGGAATAAGCTGGTTTTAGAAAAGGTTACAGTACAGCTGACCACCTGTTAACAATCACAATACTTCTGGAAAAGTAAACTGAGTACAAAATTTCCATTTATCTAGAATTCATTGATTTTAAAAAAGCATTCGACTCAATTGGAACGTGGGCAGTCACACAGGCATTAACAAACTGTAAAATTGATTACAGATTACACCCTTTTGCATAACATAGCAAAACAAGCCACAATAACATACAAACTGCACACAAACTCAGAGCTCGTAAGGATACAAAGAGGAGTAAGACAAGGGAACAGTCTATTACCGAAACATTTAAATCTGGCTCTTGAAGATGTCTTTAAAAAACTTGACTGGTCACACAAAAGTATTAATATCAACGGAAAAAACCTGAGCAATTTACGGTACGCAGACGACGTAGCCATAATAGCAGGAAGTCTAGGAAATTTGGAAGAGATGCCAACCAAATTCTACAAAGAAACCCAGAAAGTGGGACTGAATATTAACTGGAAAAAATCAAAAGTAATGTATCCAAATGATCGTATAATTACTATTGAAAATAACAACATAGAGAAAGTAGAGGAATTTATACACCTCGGAAAAAGTAAACACCTTGGAAAAGAGATCGAATCATATGAGATCAAGCAAAAGATTCAACAATCATGGGCGGCGTTCAACAAACTCAGATACATATTTAAAAACAAAATATACTCATTTATCTTAAAATCAAGGTATTTAACTCATGCATTCTACTAGTAATGTGCTATGGTGCAGAGAACTAGGTAATGTCTAACAAACACATTCATAAACTAAGAGTAACCCAACGTGCAATAGAGAGAGTTATGACTCAAGAATAGAAAAACAAATGAGTACATCAGGCAGACAACTAAAGTAATAGACGTGGCAAGAGAAGCGGCTTCACATAAATGAAAATATGCTGGGCACGAAGCTAGAACTGAAGGGGATAGATAGAACAAGATTATCCTTCAATAGCGTCTCTATGAATACACTAGACCAAGGAACAGACCACGCACCAAATGGGTAGACGACCTAAAATTAACAACAAGATTCAACTGGATGCAAAGAGCATCAAATAGGAATCAATAAAAAACAATTCTTAAAAAATTCTATTACCAGGCACTTCGAATCGTTCTATATATAGAAGATGGTACTGCTTGAATAATTAATTTATAATAAAATAAAATAAACTGTAAGTATGAATATAATAAAAAAAAAAATATTGTGATAAAAGTTGATAGATTAATAACATACTAGTTTCCATGGTAAAATTTAGTTACAAATCAAAAATTTGTTTGAATGTCCAAAAAGCGTTTGCTAAAACACCGCTAAAGGTACAGTGTAAAGTTTTAGTACTAAAAGATTAGTTATTGTTTTTGTTATTTAACACAGTGGTAAATAGAGTTTTGCAAAATATAATGAAAACATTGAAACCCTTTAGTGCCCGACGGTACTTATAAGTCTCGGTCGATATTTCTGCCATTACTTTGCCATTTCAATATAATTTAAGCGCTGCTGCCTAGTGAGCGTTGTATAAAACACGTATTGTTGAAAACAAACTACACCTGCGTCAAAATGTTGACATTCGTCGTGATTATAGGTTAGTAAACATCGTGTGTTGGTGTTACCTTGTGTAAAAATATCGGGTAAGTTGAAACTATTGTATACCTTTATTTTCCCGTCTATAAATCATAAAAATTGTTTATTTACGTTCATTAACATTATATTGTAATTTACAAATAAAAGTAGGCACATTTTATCTTTGTTTTTATGTAATAAAAGGCATTTTTTTGTTGGACTTAGATGTACCGTCAGGAATGGAAGACTCCAAGCTCAAATGGTATTATAAGAAGAGATTATCTGAATCAGAACTACAACAAATAGCCGATAATATATTATTAGATGATTTGCCTTTAGACAATAGTTTTTCAACTGATGAAGAATCTGAAGATAGAGATAATGAAGATAATGAAAACATAACATCATCAACAAGAAATAAAAAATTGCTTCAACAAAATAATAACGTAGAAATACGCTCTACAACAAAACTTATCAAAGATCAAGATACCAAATCCATAATTCAATCAAATAGTATAGAATTCAAGGAAAACGTTAGCCCATCAACCTCAAAAAACAAAGAATTTTTGCAACACAGTTTTGATGTTCAAACATGCTCTGTAACAAATGTGATCCAACATGAAGATAACGCAATAAATACAATAATTGATTTGCCCAATAGCAAATGAGAGAAAATAGAAAAATCTACTGAAATACCTAAATACAATCGGCCCGTTAGTCCAGTGGACAAAATATTTAAGGGTTGTAAAACATCTACTGATATTTATCTAAAATTGTTAGGCAAACATGATGATATTGTTTATCAAAGTAATTTATATGCTACTCAACGAAATAAGACTTTGAAACTAACAAAAAATGAATTGCTATCTTTTATTGACATCAATTTTTTCATGTCTTATCACCGGTTGCCATCATGGAAACAATTTTGGAACTCTAGCCCTGATTTAGGAATACCATTGGTTACAAATTGTATGCCAAGAAATAGGTTTGAAGAAATCTTACAGTATTTGCATTGTAGTGATAATTATAAAATTCCCAAAAACAACCAGGACAAGCTCTACAAAGTAAGACCTTTATCAAATACTTTGACCAAAAACTTTGAACTCATGTACAACTCAACTAGAAACATGATCATTGATGAGAGTATGATTAAATTTAAAGGTAGAAGTTCTCTAAAGCAGTATAACCCACAGAAATCGTGGGTACAAGCTTTGGTGTATTGGTGACCAAAATGGGTTTGTTTCTTGCTTCGAAGTATACCAAGGAAAAAATGAAGAAATACAAAAAGATTTTGAAAAATATGAACTTGGTGAACGAGTAGTTCTTACACTAAGTCAACCTTATTGAAATTCCAATCACATAATTAATTTAATCATTATTTTACTTCTATAAATCTCCTGGAGAAACTAAAACTGAATAAAACGTTAGCCTGTGGAACAATACGCCCCAATCGTAAAGGATTTCCTGTAAACCTAAAAGAAGACAAACAACTAAAAAGAGGTGATTATGATTATCGTATATCAAACACAAATGTATCTGTATATAAGTGGAAAGACAATCGAGTGGTGCATTTTGCTTCAAACTTTCATGGTTCGGAAGAAGTCAGCGTTCAAAGAATGCAAAAAGGTGGTTCTAGGATGCACATAAAATGCCCATTGGTCGTCAAAGACTACAACATAAATATGGGTGGAATTGATAAAGCGGATAAACTGCGAGGGACTTATGGAATGAATCGCCGTTCGCGAAAATGATGGCATTGTTTATTCTGGGGATTTTTGGACATTGCTTTTGTGAACGCCTATATTATTTACTGCCAACAATTTGAAAAAATATCAACATTGGAATTTCGACGTTCAATTTGTCTTGGATTCATGACAATGAAAGAGTGCACAGATCGAAGGCGTAAATCTACTCCTCTAAAACCTATTGCAAAACGCCGAAAACACAATTGGGAAATCTTGGCCAACATTGGGTCATATATGATAAAAAAAGAGGCAGGTGCGGAATGTGCAGTGCACTTGCAATCCAATCTCGAACACACAGCAAGTGTACTACATGTGGAGTGTATTTGTGCAGCAATGAAAAGAAAAATTGTTTTATCGAATACCATAATGTGCAATAATTATTGAATTTTATCTGATTTTCTATATTCTTTTTAAGATTTTGTTTTGTATATTTGTTTATTTATTGAAAGTTTTGTATTTTTCTTAGTTCTTTTATAAAATAAATTTATTTCTAATCATTACTTATTTGATGCATTTACATATTCTTTTGTACACTTTATATTTTTTCAAATATTAAATATTAAGTATATAATTCCTGACGGTACTTATAAGTACCATTTTTTCAAAAACATCTAGAATTAAAAATAAAATTTAAAAAAAAATTAAAAATAATTTTTTGAGCTGTTTTTGCTTATAAAAATATAATCTTATAATTTAATCTTGATTTTTTGGTAAGATACAATTTTGGGCACTAAAGGGTCAAAGAAGAAAATTGTTATTTTATGCTGTTGCATTTTGCAACGTATTACTTTGAGCACAAACAAAATAAGGTTCCAAAAACTAATACATGATTTTGTAACAAAAGTTAGGGCGATCATTTAAAAAAATATAGAACTTTAAGTTGTTGGCGATCATTTAAAAAAAAAATTGAGCAGAAAAAGATTATATAAATGGTTGGTAAATTTTTGTCTGACTAATCTATTGTCTTTATACTCTTGATTATTTTGATATGTTTTGAATTTGAACAAAAACTAATTAGGCAAAGTTTACTCAGATGATATACAGTTAAGTTGGATGACAATTGTACTGTTTTTTAAAACAAACTAACAACCATTAAAATACACTTGGCTTACAGCAAATAAATTAATTTTAAATGCAGAAAAATCTACTTGTACAATATTTAAAACAAATCGGTCTAATCTAACAATACCAGACCAAATAAGTTTTGATAACTATTATCTAACTATTAGTCAAAATAGTAAATGTCTTAGAATAATCTTAGATGAAACTTTAAATTGGCACGAGCATATCTCTTATTTAAATACAAAAATTCAGCCAGTTATTTACGGGATAAGAGTTCTAAAAAACCATATACACCAACAACATCTAAAAAGCGTATACTATGCATCTTTTCAGTCTAAGATTTCATTTGGAATTATTTTGTGGGGTAGTAGTGACACATACACAAACAAAGTTTTTGTTCAACAAAAAACAGTAATTAGAATTATACTTAATGTCTCTCTAAGAAATACTTGTAGAAGTGTTTTTAAAGAAAATCATATTTTAACAGTATATGGATTATTTATATACCAAATTCTGTTATTTAATTTTAAATACAAATATAAATTTGAGGAAAACGCGAAAAACATAATTATTCTACACGATATATTTTAACCCAAAACATAGACTCAATGTAACAAAAACGGGTACAATATAAACATGAATTAAGTTTTTTAATTAATTACCAGCGGACATTAAATTGTTAACTAACTATAAACTATTTAAGCGCAGATTGTACAAACTATTTTTAAACTGTGAACTGTACAGTGTAGAAGAGTTTGTGCGTTTTTGTAAAAATATTAATTAACTTAACCTAATTTTTTGACGTATTTTACTTTACTTATTTGTACATATCTATGTTTGTATTTGTAAGTCCAGATAAAATAAATGTATTATTATTATTATTATTATTACATTAAAAAATAGACGGACAAAGCGTGGCACGTAATATTTAACTTTAAAGCAGCTTTTTATGCACTTTGGTTAACAAAAAATTAACAGAATTGATAGTAATGATAAAGCAAATAATCAAAAAGATACAATTAAAGTAACAAACAAGCAAACAAACTTGTAAAAAAACGCAGAAAAAAAATGGAATTTGCGTTTAAGAAGGCACTCTTCTCATATGCAACAGAGGTAATTAGAAAAGTTATTAAAGATAGATAAAACATTAGATAGGCAAATTTCAAAGACAATCGCATTACATTTATCTTTATTAGAACGGTAGACATTAAGATTACAATCACACAAGAAATGACGCAACATATGAGAGAAAAATTTTCAGTCACAGTTTGCAAAACTAAAGCACTTTTTGGTCGTTGTAAAGCACCTTCTCGGCCGGCAATAGTACACCTGGTGAAAAAATTTGAGCTGTTGGAACAAGTTTGTGATGTGAAGAATCGAAACCGTGTGCATCGCTCAAAAACACATGAGAGTATTGCTGATGTAGTTTGTAGTGTTGAAGAAAACCCAGGTTTGCCAATTCCTCGTCGATTTTTAGAACATTCTACAAACCACATTACACCGTATTTTGCATAAAGACTTAAGTCTTAAGGCTTTTAAAGTTTAGTTAACACAAGACCTCAAGCCGGTCGATCACCATAAACGTCGTATCTTTGCTGATTGAGTTCTTCAAATGCATCAAAATGATCTTCAGTGATGAGGCTCATTTTCACCGCGGAGACTACGTTAATAAGCAGAATTGTCGCATTTGGAGCTTAAAAACCCAAGAATGATTGTTGAAAAGTTTCTGCATCTTCAACGTGTTACTGTTTGGTTGGGTTTTTGAGCTGGCTGTGTGATTAGACCTTACTTTTTGAAAATGAAGTTGGTGCAACTGTTACGGTGATTGGATGGCGCTACCAAGCTATGATTAATGATTTTTTATGGCCGCAATTGGAAGATATTGATGTGGACGACAAGCAACAAAACAATCGCAATTTTGCAAGAAAAGTTTTCTGACCGTGTTATTTCTCGAATAGGTAATCACAATAGGCTACCAAGATCTTGTAATTTAACACCTTTAGATGCAGTAGTAAAAGCGTATGTGAACGTTATAACCCGATCCACCACGCCAGCAGCAAAGTCAGCAGTCCACGCAGCCCAACTAGCATGGATACGAGCGAAAATCAACTATCTTCATAGAAGAAGAGACGCCAACATCATCTTAAGGTATTATTACATTTGGAACTGACCTTTAAACTACACCCCATTGAATTTTATATATATATTATATTATACAGGGTGTCCGGAAAATACGTGTACAACGTTTGACGACAGACTCCTGACGTCAAAATAGGTCGATCTAAGCCGACTTAGTTATATCTAAAATTGTCTCGTTTAGCCGGTAGAGGGCGTCAAAAATTTGTAAATATTAAAAAGAAATTACCTGTAACAATAATTTTTTAAGTGACCTTGTTGCTATGGCGTTTAATAATTTGACAATTATTGACAAATTGTCACCAGTCTATGAAATTTACTCAAGTATACGATCAACATTCTTGAATTACAAGTTCATTTTACCATTAAAAATGGAAAATTATACAAACTCTCAGAAAGTTGACATGCTCCTGGTATACGGGTTTTGTCAAGGAAATGGGCGTCAGAGTGTTAGGGTTTACATGGAGAGGTTTCCTAACCGTCGAATACCTAACCTAACCTAACCTAACCTAACCGTCGAATACCAAACCACCAATTTGCCAATATTGAGCGTCATCTTCGGGAAACGGGCAGTTTTGAGAAAAAGTTTGAAGGCAGGGGTCGTATGCAAACAACTCGAACTGTGAAAACAGAAGAGATGATTCTGGAAAGAGTTGAAGAAGAACCAAGTACCAGTACCCGTCTCTTAGAACGTGAGTTAAAAGTTCCTAAAACGATTGTCAATGAGGTTTTAAGAGAACAGTTGTTACATCCTTACCACATACAAAAAGTCCAGGAACTTTTACCGACTGATCCCCCCATGCGGCTTACATTTTGTCAATTTATTAGAAACAAAAGAATCCTTGTTCCAAACTTTTGTAGAAAAATTATGTTTACTGACGAAGCATGCTTTACAAGATCTGGGGTAACCAATCTGCACAACGAACATATTTATTCCGATGAAAATCCACATGCCATTAAAGTTGCACATCATCAGCATCAATTTAAAATTAATATTTGGGCAGGTATTATTGATCACTACCTTATTGGTCCCATTGTTATTCCAGACAGGTTAGATGGAAATATTTATTTAAATTTTTTGCAAGACACATTACCAATTCTTCTGGAGAATTTGCCCCTTTTACTTCGGAGGGAAATGTGGTATATGCATGATGGTGCCCCGCCCCATTTTTCCGTTGTCGTTCGGCAATACTTACATCATCAATATCCCAACCGATGGATTGGAAGAGGCAATGATGCACCAGTAAAATGGCCACCACGTTCTCCTGAGTTAAATATGTGTGACTTCTTTTTGTGGGGCGCTATTAAAACAAAAGTTTACAAGACTCCGGTAAACACACGCGATGATTTATTGCAGCGGATTTTAAATGCAGGCAACCATTTTAATAATCCCGAGACATTAGATAAGGTCCAATATCATTTTTTAAAGAGTGTTAATAAGTGTATTCAGCAAGAAGGCGGTCATTTTACACATTTGCTTAAGTAATGTTTTTGTTTTACTTAGTTTCTTACAATAGATACTTTCAACTTTGTTATACTTTTGTTTTTTTTGACGCCCTCTACCGGCTAAACGAGACAATTTTGGATATAACTAAGTCGGCTTAGATCGACCTATTTTGACGTCAGGAGTCTGTCGTCAAACGTTGTACACGTATTTTCCGGACACCCTGTATATTAGATGATTTTGTTCGCAAAAATTAAACAAAGTAATTAACAAAAAAAATTTAATTCAAAAGAAAAAACTAGAAACGAAATGTATTTTGTAAAATTGTATAATATACATAATTATACTGCATTAAATTAATAGTAAAAACATAGTAGTAGTTTTATTTACTTATTTTATAAACAAACTGGTTTAAAACAAAGCGGATAGAATTAGAGTTTCCAAAGCTGAGATTACAAACATTGACCTGCTTGACCTGAAAACAAACCAAAGATTCAAATTAATTAACAGACTTTTTTCTTCTTTTTTTACTTATGAATTTTTGTGATTAAAAGTAAAGTCATAAAACAAAAAGTGTTTTGAATCCTCTCCTTTTTTTTTTCAAATGAGCGAAATTCCCGCTTTTATTTTAATTTTTATTACTCTTTTATGTTATTTATTTTTCATGCATGCTTTGTTGTTTTATTTTTTAATGTTGACATGTTTATCTAATGCTATTAATAAATAAAAAGATAACAAACAGTTTTTTTAATTACGTTTTGACAGATCTTGATGCACACCACTACCGTAAACTATACTTCCCTTCCTTTTTCTATTACAACGTTTCAAAGGCGAGTTGCCCTTGTTTGTTTGATTTATTAATACTCAGCTGTTTAAGCCATTATTTGCAATACGTAACGTGTGTAAAAACGTTACAGAATGCGGGTTCTAATAAAAGTGTAAAACCAAGGTTAAAAAAACAGTTTCAAACAAAATAAATAAAAAACATGTTTAAATCAAATTTAAAACATGTTTGAAACAGTTGTTTTAATATTTTTTTGAAATCGTTTACCTTGCGCACAACAATTCTACTGACACGGCTGCTTGTATATTGCTAAAATTGTCAAATCATATTAAAACAAACCAAAATGTTATTTATGGTTCCTTTCCTGAGATAAATAACCAAATACAAAAAAAAAACATAAACTTAAAACAATATGTTTTAAACTGTTTAAAACAAAATCGTCTAAACAATGTTTCTTGTTTTAAACTAGCTTAAAACTAAAGTTTAAAACAGTTTGTTTTAAACATAATAACTCTGTGTTTGCCACTCAGATTGCACCAATGAGCAATAGAAAAATCTTTTTTAGTAATGTTTTTGGCTTTGCGATTAACAATAGGTATAGACTTACGCAATTGTTAATTGACATTACTATATGCACAGTTCTTATTATTGTCAATTTATTTATGGTTTTGCAATTTACAGTAAGCATCTAAATTGCAAAACCATAAATAAACTGACAATAATAAGAACTGTGCATATAGTAATGTCAATTAACAATTGCGTAAGTCTATACCTATTGTTAATCGCAAAGCCAAAAACATTATTAAAAAAGATTTTTCTATTGCTCATTGGTGCAATCTGAGTGGCAAACACAGAGTTATTATGTTTAAAACAAACTGTTTTAAACTTTAGTTTTAAGCTAGTTTAAAACAAGAAACATTGTTTAGACGATTTTGTTTTAAACAGTTTAAAACATATTGTTTTAAGTTTATGTTTTTTTTTTGTATTTGGTTATTTATCTCAGGAAAATATGACTTAAAAATGTGCGCGTTTAGGGAGCATAACCGTTATCTTGCAGCGCAACTTGATTATTGTCAAAAGTGGAAAATTTACTGAATACAACAAGCATTCACTAATATTTTTTTTAACAATAAAATGCTAGAACAAATTCAACTCATAATTTGTTTATTGTAGGTTGGATTTTGACATTTAAGCCAGGTTTTAGCATTATTTGTAAACGTTTTTTTTAATTTATAGCCGGATTTTATTGATTTGAAATCTGATTTATCAATCCAAAGTCAAATTTTGACATATAAGTCAGATTTTAGCATTGCCAGTATTTTTTTTTGTATTTTCTGACCAGATTTTATTAATTTAATACTAGATTTTATCAATTGAAAGCCGGAGTAATATCTTTTTGTATTTTATGGCCGGATTATAATATTTTCTGGCCGGATTATAATATTTTCTGGCCAGGCTTTATCAATTTGAGGCCAGATCAGTAAATTTTTGTAATTTGTGGCCGAACTTTATTGATTTGAAACAAGATTTAGATGTTTTGAAAATAGTTTGAAAATTGCAAATTATTTTTTTTGTTTACTGAAATTGACATAGTTTTTTTAAATTTTCTAATGACGTTCTATCATGTTGGCAAAAAATAGAACTACGAGCCTTATCAACTATATATTTGAACAAAATCAAAACATATACAACTCAGGTATTTGACAGTTTATTTATATTTTCAATTTTTTTTTAATTTAATAATTAATTTAATTATTAGTAAGTAGTTTTACAACTAAATAAAAATGCCAAAAAATACTTTATGCAAATTATATATTATAAAAGTTTTGATTTGATATAAATTTGTTTAACACAATAAAGATTTTATTTTAAATTAAATTATTAATTAAAATTTATTAAATATTTTTAAACAAAAAATAAAACTTATGGTTACATTGCGTTAATATTTCTAATCGTTTAAACATTCTGTGCAATAACAATAATACATGCAGTATTACTATAGACGTGAGTTAAAAAAGCATTACGATAACAAAAAATAAAACATTCTGATAAATTACTTCGCAAGCAGAATAGAATGTGTGAAATATTTAAATATTTCAAACATCCCGCCGTTATACAGACCAATCGAATACGGCCATTTGTATTAGTAGTAATATTACACGTGTTGATTCGTCCAAATTACAAACAGAAATTTCGTGGTGTGCTCTTATTGGTTTGCGTGGCATTTATCAACAATTTATTCTAGAAGTCAACGGAGCTTGTCATCATTTTGCTAGTCGTGTCAATGTATTTGAAACGTGTTTAACCGGTGGGCTACAAAATAATTATTAACAAGAGGGTGTTCAGATTTATATTGTATCGGATTACAAGAAGATAGGATGGAGAGAAAGCATTTACTTCTGTTAGGATTGTTCGTTATCCTAGGTAAGTTAATTAAAAAAATAATAGTTTTTGTGTTTTATGAATGTACATAGTTCCTTTAATTGTTAATGTTGGGAGTTGTAAAATTTACCTTGGAGTAAATTATAGTTTTTTTATACTCATTCATTTATCTGTTGAAATTTGAATCGAGTCGATTAAATTTGAAGAACAAGATTCTTATGAGACGATTTATTCTATATTGCTTTGTGTCAAAATACTACAGTGTATTTGTCAATAACAATTTATTGTTTTTTTTTTTTGCCGAAACATGTAATGATAATTTGTGCGAAAACACAATTTTAAAAGAGATTAAAAAACTGTGACTGGAATTTGTTGCAAAATCAATATATTAGTCTAGTACTTGTAACTTGACAAACTGCATTATTCAATTAAAGCGGAGAGCACATATATACGATTGCGTTAATACCCACACACTGATACCGATAATTTGAGGTTCCACATTTAATATTTGACACTTCAGACCTAGAATAAAATTATAGCTCAAAATTAAATCACTTGTAACTTGTTGAATTTAATAAGCAATTTCTAATATTTTGTGGTTATAAGCTTTTAAAATAGTTTTTAATGGATTATTTATTTATAAGACTTAAAAAAAAAATCTAAATAGTTTATTAATCTTCTATTGATAGTTTTATTGTAGCATCTTGAATACTGGAATTAAGAATACCCAATTCAATTATGATATTTTTAAATTAGAATAATATAAAATTGTTGGCTTTTTTAATTATTATCATTTTAGAAGTCTGAAAATGGTTATAAACTTATATTTCTTCATAGTAACTTTAATGCTTCAAGCTTTTTCCATAATAAATAGGTCCCCTTAGGCCTAAAATATTAAACTTTTTCCATTATCTTTATGTTTTTTAAAGTTAGCTTATTATCTACTAGCTACTTTATCTGGGTTTAACATAACTTATAAGAATGAATTGTTTATATAAACATGATTGTTTTAAAAATTAAGTTGTTTGGACAACTGATTTATTTAAATCTTAATTAATTAAAGTGAAAGGCTATGAATATAAAATATGTTGAAGTGCTGGCAAAAGTATTGTTGGATTGGCTGATTTGTCTGTCGATAAAGTTCTGGTTAAATAGGATAACTAGTTTTAGCATTTGCAATGATTGACAGTTTTACAAATTTGTCAAAACAAACTAATATTGCAATATTTATACAAATAAAATTATTACTTGCTAGTTGTTGCTAATATGTCATTGCAGTCATTATATGAGCATCACCTTATTGGCTGTTTTTAGAACGACTTATCACTGCTAAATCATGGGAACTGAACGCTGCTGCTGACTACCGCTGGGTTATAGTTTTCTGGCAAGCGCTTGTTTTACTTATCATACTTTTAGGTTTGCTTGCTAATAAATACATTTAATAAATTGTCTGTCCCAATATTTTGAATAATATAATAAAAAACAAGATGTTTGTATACAAATATATTAGAAAAATTAAAGAAAAACATCAAAAATAACAAAATCTAGCCTAAACTGTTAGAAAGTGAATTTTTTTTTTTAAATCTTATAAATCTGGCAATGAAATATCAAAATATTGTTAGAAAGCACCAAAATTCATTTATAAAATGTCAGAAATAGCAATATTTAGTTATATAATCTAAATATTTGCTATAAACTGTTAAAAATGCATTTTTTTGTTTCATAAAATGTAAAATCTGGACTTATAAATATCAAAATATTGATAAAAAGTATAAAGCTGTTGAAAAAATTGTAAAATTCTATTTATCAAATGTCAAAAATAATAAATATCCGGCCTTGAAACAACATAAAAATATTGTAAGAAAGCACCAAAATTCAGATTTAAATTGTTGAAAACTGTAAAAATTTTCATGAAATATTAAAAATTGTAGAATAGCAAAAATTCAGCCATAAACTGATGAAAAGTGCAAAATTCTATTAAATATTTTCAGATAGAATAACAATCCGGCCAATAAAAGTTTTATTGAGCAAAATTTAATTTCTAAAATATTAAAAATAGCAAAATCCGGTTTTGAAACATAAAAATATTGTTAAAACACACTAAAATGTGGCCATAAAACTGTAAAATGTAAAATTCTATTCACAAAATGTCGAGAATAGTAAAACCACTCATGAAGTTTGTTAAAAAGAACCCAAATCCGGCCATAAACTGCTGAAAAGTGCAAAATTACATTTATAAAAAGTCAAAAATAACTAAATGGGGTCATAAAATATTAATAAAATATAAATATTTTCAGGTAGAATCAAAATCTGGCCAACAATGGTTTAAAAGTGAAATATTCATGAAATAGCAAAATCCAGTCTTGTAATATCAAAATATTTTTGGAAAGAACCAAAATCTGGCTATAAACTGACATTCATAGAATGTCAAAAATGGCAAATTATGGTTATGAATTATGAAAATATTGTCAAAAAACACCAAAGTTTGGTCATGATTTGCTAAATAATGCAAAATTCTATTTATAAAAAATTAAAAATAGTAAAAACTGGTCTTACAATATTAAACAATTTTTATAAAGATCAAAATTCTGACCAAAAATGGTTGAAAACTTCAAAATTCTGTTCATAAAAATAGGTCAAAAGTAGCAAAATCCGACTTGTCAGGAACCGCCTAAATCCTGCTATAAACTATTAAAAAGTGTAATATTTTTAATAAAATATCAAAAATAGAAAAATCTGGCCATGAAGTTTTTAACAATTGTCTGAAACCATCAAAATCCGGCCATAAACTCTTAAAAAGTGTAAAAATTCCTATAAAATCTCAAAAATAGCAAAATCCAGCTATAAAATATCGAAAATATTGTTAGAAAGAACCAAAATATGACTTTTCAACAGTTGATGTTCATCTGTTGCAAAATTCGGCTATGAAGTTTTAAACAATTTTCTGAAAGCAACAAAATCTCGCCGTAAAAATTCCCATAAAATCTCAAAATAGCAAAATCCAGCTATAAAATATCAAAAATATTGTTAAAAAGAACCAAAATCTGGCCATAAACTGTTGAAAGTTGCAAAACTTTGTTCATAGAATGTCAAAAATAGCAAAATATGGCCGTGAAGTAAGAAAATATTGTCAGAAAACATCAAAATTTGGTCATGATTTGCTAAATAATGCAAAATTCTATTTATGAAAAATTAAAAATAGTAAAATTTGGTCTTAAAATATTAAACAATATTAAGATCAAAATTCTGAACAAAAATCGTTGAAAACTTTAAAATTTTGTTCATAAAAACAGGTCAACAGTAGCAAAATCCAACTAGTCAGGAACCATTAATTCGGCCATAAACTTTTAAAAAGTGTAATTTTTTTTATAAAATCTCAAAATAAGAAAAATTTGGCTTAAAAATATTCCTAGAAAGAACCAAAATATGACTTCAACAATTGATGTTCATCTGTTGCAAAATCCGGCCATGAAGTTTTAAACAATTGTCTGAAAGTATGAAAATCCGGCCATAAACTCTTAAAAAGTGTAAAAAATTTCATAAAATCTCAAAATAGCAAAATCCAGATTTGAAATATTAAAAATATTGTTATATTAAATGTCATTACATATTGGAAATATGTATATTAGTGTCAGTTTTGAGATGTCGTTTTTTAGTCTAATATCTTTTAAATAATGGCGGTAAAGATGCGGGTGTGGGAACAAGAAGTGCATCTTTTTTACATGCCAATATAGTTTTTTTGTTATTATTATTTAAATTATAGAAACAACACAACACAACCAGATAGCAAATAACAAGTTTAAAAACATGAGTGTTTTATTGATAAAATGAAACTTCACTTTCACAACTTTAGGATAGAATCATGTAGTATATTTAAAATATTTTGATTTTTTCAAAGAATATAAAATTTTTACAATTGTTTTTATTCAGAAACACTACGAATAAACTTAACTCTATGAAAAGTATGCAATTTACATTGTAAGCCAATAAAAATAAAGCGAGATGCTTTACCATAAACGTTAGTTACGGTTATTATGTTTGTAGTTTGCACATTATTTTTTAAATTGATTGTATTTCATAATTATACTTATGTGACAATTTATTAATTAATATTTGTATTATTTACAGGATGTGCAGGAGCAGATAATGTTGCAGGTGAAGGAACCGTGGAGACAATAGATTTGGACCTTGGAGCAAGCAGAGAAGGTTCTAGAACAGGTAAGTTTAAAAAACAATAGAATTTATCATTCAGCAAAATCTCTAATCTTTGCAAAATTCATGAGGTTTTCCTTGACCATCTGATCCATGTGCTTGAAATTCTTTCGTTCTTCATGGTCGACTTTCAAAGTATACCAACCATATCTGAAAATAATAGTGAAATATTAGGATAATACATGTAACTTACTTTTTCATTTCTGGAGCCTTATTACAAGCGTTAAGCAAGTATCCAAAATTGGGTTTTTTGTGAGAGCCTAACGCAGCATCTTGTACCAAATTTATAAGTCCCCTTAATTGCCATTTTAACACAAATTAAACTTTTGGAAACTTTCTACTTTCAAAAACTCTTTACTTACTGAGCGAAAAAAATTTGATTGTCATTGCAAGGTCAGATCCAGGCTGGGAGAATCAGAATCAATGTTTCAATTCTATAGTAAAAAAAAAACGGTAACCGATTGAAACCTCGGCTCTAAATTTCTATGTCAAACTTTGTTTTCGAAATATTTTAACCAATACACTTCCTCCTCCAAATTTTGATCTAAGTTCGGCACTGCTTATAATTGAATATTAGTTTTATAATTTTAAATTCTATCTTGTTATTATGTACCTTTGATTTTCTGTTATTGGCATTGAATATTTTTCATGTGGCCCATATACTTTCAACTTTTCAATCTTCTCTTCTATATCGGGATAGCATTCCATTCCTTTTTCTGTTGTGCTTTTATAAAATTTTGATGTCAAAGGTAAAACTGAAATATAATAACTGTTTTGTAATTTTATTAAATAATAATTTATAGAACCACAGCTCAATTTATGACTGTTAATTGGATTTTATTATAAATTTTTGTAATGATATTTATAATAAATTATGTTATTAATATTAAATATATTAATAAATTAATTTATAATTCAATATTTATAATTTAGATGTGTAGAATTGTGATACATTATTATGCATATTATGTTTTATTAACTTATACCTGTTTTCAATGGTACATCCACTTGAACATATGATCTTCCAACTTCTCTTTTATTAACAAAACACAGTTTAAATATTTTTTTCTGTTTTGAAGCTTTTTTATTGGTAGTTTTTTCTGGTTTCACTTGTGTTGATTGTGGCTCAGCCATTTTGTGTAATCAATATCACCTAGGTTACATAAAATAACTGTTTGATTTATTTACAGATGATGAAGTAGTTAAACGTGAAGAAGAGGCTATTAAACTTGATGGCCTCAATGTAGCTCAATTAAAGGAACTTCGGGAAAAGTCTGAGAAATTTGCTTTCCAAGCTGAAGTCAACCGCATGATGAAGCTTATTATTAATTCTTTATACAGAAATAAAGAGGTAAACATTTATTTTTTAATATATTAGTTATAAATTACAAATAACATTTTGTTTTCTAGATTTATCTCAGAGAATTGATTTCCAATGCATCTGATGCTCTCGATAAAATTCGATTACTTTCACTCACCGATAAAGGAGTATTAGATTCAACCCCCGAAATGTTAATACGAATAAAAGCAGATAAAGAAAATAACATGCTTCACATTACCGATACAGGAGTCGGTATGTCAAAACAAGATCTCATAAACAATCTTGGAACAATTGCGAAATCAGGCACAGCAGAATTTTTAAGCAAAATGCAAGAAGGTGATAACTCGCAATCAATGAACGACATGATTGGTCAATTTGGTGTTGGATTCTATTCAGCATTTTTGGTTGCTGATAAAGTAGTAGTCACCACCAAACATAACACAGATAAACAATACATTTGGGAATCTGATGCTGCCAGCTTCAGCATTGTTGAAGATCCTCGTGGAGATTCATTGAAACGTGGTACAACTGTTAGTTTACAATTAAAACCAGAGGCCAAAGACTTTTTGGAACCAGATACTATTCGTACATTAGTTAAGAAATACTCACAGTTTATTAATTTCCCTATTTATTTATGGGCTAGCCGTACCGAACAAGTCGAAGAACCTATTGAGGAGGATGCTCCTGAAGATAAACCTGAAACTACTGATGAGGAAGCTGCTGTTGAAGAAGAGAAGGAGGCTGATAAACCAAAAACAAAGAAGGTAAGAATTATTTTTTAAACTTCTTAGGGCCGAAATTACAATAGTGGTTTAACTCACACATACGTGGATTAATGCTAACTGTGGATTAAAATATCTGGATAGCTAACTGGCGGAAATGGGCGATTAACGATTTAACTAGCAGTTAAAATAACCTTAAATTATGTGAGTTATGACATTTATTACTTATAAGAAATAGGTGTATTATATTAATAGTGATTACTGGAAACTTACTATTGTTTATAAGGAGTTATCCATATTTATTAATTTGCAATTTTTGTTGTTGTTAGATATTCAATATATTTATTAAATAAAATTTTAATGTCAACTTTTTGACGCGTCAATTTATAGGTTAAGATTTTAAATATTTTGTTGACATAAAATATATGGACGATTGTAATACGCGTTCCCACTAACTAGCGATTTAAATTTTAACTAGCAGTTAGTAAACTTGCAGTTTAAACCACTATTGTAATATTGGCCCTAAAGTTGTGAGAGGATATAATATACATGGTAAGGGCCATAACTGACAACTTCAGATTTTTCTGAGTACAGGACGAAACTGTTCGCACAAGTATATTTGCGTGGCGTGCGTTTAGACAAAAAATCGACCCCTTTTAGATTTTTTAAATGATTTGTCAAAAATCGAAATAACAAAAGCACAAAAAGTTAAAAAATCGCCAAAAATCCAAAAATCGTTTGTTCCTTCTTCTTACCCGCTTCCCGCAAATTTTGTTCGGCAGTTCTTGAGATTTTTTTAAGTTGGTGGAAAAATGTATACATCCAGCGCAAGAGTTTTGGCTACATCCCGGCCAATACCCAACTCTCAATATTAAACTTCTATTCTTAGTCGAAACTGGGTGAAATTTTTAAACCTGATTTGCTATCTGCGCTCCTTGAATGCCCGGGCTTGAGTTCTGAGTGTGAACATCCCGCAAATGATCCACGCCCATCTTAAAGGCGATTTATCAGAAGATAGTGCAAGCGTAGCTTGCGGGCAAATTTCGCAACCGACAAGTTCCGCCGAAAATTTTGACCGATTGGAACTCCAGAAAAAATCCTACGCTCAAAAACTAATTAAACAATATTTTCGTCTCGAAGATAGTTGCGGCTTTATTTATACTTACTAACTCATGTAAAAATCTAGTGTGTCATTAATTTTGTTTTAATTCTAGGTTGATAAGACAATTTGGGATTGGGAATTGTTAAACGACAGCAAACCCATCTGGACACGTAAACCAAGTGAAGTTGATGATAAAGATTATGATGAATTCTATCAAGCTTTAACCAAAGACACTAAAGAACCATTAACCAAAGTTCACTTTGTTGCTGAGGGTGAAGTTACTTTCAAAGCCCTTCTCTATGTACCTGGTAGCCAACCTACAGAAAGTTTCAACCGATATGGCACCAAAACAGACAACATAAAATTATACGTCAGACGTGTATTCATCACTGACGAATTCAACGATATGATGCCATCTTACCTCAGCTTCATTCAAGGTGTTGTTGATTCTGATGATTTACCATTGAACGTTTCTCGTGAAACTCTGCAACAACATAAATTAATTAAAGTGATCAAGAAGAAATTAGTTCGTAAGGTTCTCGATATGTTGAAGAAATTATCTGATGAAGATTTTGCCAAATTCTGGAAGGAATATTCAACTAATGTCAAGTTGGGAATTATTGAAGATCCAAGCAACCGAACCAGATTGGCTAAACTATTGATGTTCCACTCATCCAATGGTGAAGATTTAACTAATCTGGCCGATTATGTTAAGCGCATGAAACCAAAGCAAGATCACATTTATTACATTGCTGGATCTAACAAGGATGAAGTAGCTAAATCACCATTTGTTGAACGTTTATTGAAAAAGGGTTATGAGGTTCTGTTCCTTGTTGAAGCTGTAGATGAATACACAATTTCTGCAGTGCCTGAATTTGATGGCAAGAAATTCCAAAATGTTGCCAAAGAAGGCTTTAGTTTAACAGAAACAGAAGGTGGAGTGCAACAATTAGAACAATTGAAAAACCAATTTGAACCATTGACCAAATGGCTTGGTGAAGATGTGCTTAAAGATCATGTGGCTAAAGCCATGATATCTGAACGTTTGAGTGATTCACCTTGCGCTTTAGTTGCAAGTATGTTTGGATGGACTGGTAACATGGAACGTCTTGCCGTTTCTAATGCTCATCAAAAATCTGATGATCCACAACGTACTTACTACTTAAACCAAAAGAAAACATTAGAAATTAACCCAAGGCATCCGCTAATGCGTGAATTACTTAAACGTGTTAACGATGATCCAGCCGATCCTACAGCTAAAGACATGGCTGTTATGTTATTCAGAACAGCAACATTACGATCTGGTTACATGTTAAGAGAAACAGCCGATTTTGCAGGTAGTATTGAAGCTATGATGCGAAAAACACTGGGTGTGTCTCTAGATGAGAGTGTGGAAGAAGAAGAAGATGTACCTGAAGATGGAATTCCTGAAGAGGAAGCCCAAGAGGTGGATGCTGATGCTGACCACGACGAATTATAAATAAATTTATTAAGTTTATATGCAAAAAAACTCTCTTGTGTGATTGTGTGTGCGAGATTGTTGCTTGTAAAATCCAATTTAAGACTGTATTTAATTTTGTATTTATAAAAATGAATGAAAAATAAAGTTAGGTCCGTACTTTAGACCACACCAAATTTTGTCAGATATAAGAAATTTTTTATCGTTGATGTTTAACGAGATCAAATGAATAATGAAATGTTTTCTATGAAATAAATAAAAATGATAAACTGATTTAAGGAAAATTAATGATTTAGTAGTAGTGACTAGATATTAAAAGAACAACAAATCTGAAACTGCAACAACGATAATGGATTATGGCATGATGTGATGTTCCACCACTTCTAGATGTAAATTGGCTGCAAAAATAAAAGATTGTGTACTAGGGTAGGCTGATTTATTCAAATGCATGCGGTGAGAGAGCAACCTGTTAAGGCACTGATACAGAAGTTCGTAATACATGGCAAAACAGGCAGGAAGAATCGGTAAGCATGGAAACATCGCGTCGAAACGTTTCTAAAAAGTGGGCCCTAGAACTCTAGCGGTGCATCATCTCATGTATTCTAATGGCGCAAAATAAACACTCTGCCGGTCTCGCCTGAACGCTTTTACTCATTCTCGAGATAAATTCCACTTTTTAGAAAAGTTTTGACGCGATGTTTGCAAGATTGTTCCAGCTCTGAATGTTACAAAAAAAAAGAGCAGTGACGATGTAGCCGGATTTGACATTTTAGCGAAAATCCTGCAAAAGCCATATTTGCTGCCCATGACATTTTTGAATTGTCGACAACTAACGCACTTAAAATTCAAATTAAACACACCCCTTCTTGTCGATCTTGAAAATCTTCAAGCTACACGTCCGAAAGCGAAGTCAATGGATATAAAATTGCTAGCTATACCAAGGTTGGATTAATATTTTCTATGTATGGACACTTACTCACAGTGGTTAATAATAAATTTGCTAACACCGCACAGAAATAATGTTTATAGCAGTCAATTTAAAAATATTTCAAAACACCACTTTCATTGCCTGACTTTTAGAAAACAACATATTTTAAACAATAAAAAACGCAGAGAAAATTTGAAATAGATTCTTTTGTCCAGTAAGGTAAACCAAAATACTCACTTTACCTTACAAATATTTTTTAATTTAAAACTTATTGCTTACATTTTTAAATGATTTTGAAATATCACTTTATTAGTTTTTTCAGCCAGGAGAAGGGGAAGGTAAAACTCTTCCTTTGGCTTACTCGCTATTTTGCTAAAGTAAGGCAAGGTAAGAATAACTGAAAATAGTGGCAAAAGGAATGACTGCTTGTCATATCATTGTCCAACAAAATAAACTGGCATAATAAATGAAGGTAAAATAAAAGCATGTAAATACAAAATTGTACAAGGAATGTATTGGAATATACATTTTTAGATTAATTTGTTATTCAATATTATTCACACCATGCTGTTTTATTTAAAATATAGTAATTTCAGCTAGGAGAATTAATAATATTAACCCATTACACACTTTGTGAAAGAACCATTACACACATCGTCACAGGCTATTTTACATTCTTCCATCTCGGTCATTTTTTCAATATATATTTTAGTATTTCTACTTATTTTCTTCAAACAATTGTTAAGTAAAAATACATTAAAAAGAATTTAATTATAAAATGTATTATGCTAACTGTAGAAAACAACTATTTTTATATTAAAGATCACATTAGGCACTGTGTACAATTCTAAATTGATAAACATCAGATCTATCTTGAACCTTAAAATGATAAAACAGTGACACACAACTCATAATTCTACATCATAAATTTATCTTTCTGCTGTGCGAGAATCTTGGCAGACGATTTAGCATCTAAAAATAATGTACTGACTTCCTCCACATCAACTTTTGTAATATTATTCCTTCCATTTGTCTTTGCCGTTAAGGACGCTGGCGTTAATAATTGCACTGCATATCTTAAAGTTGCTCTTACACCAACTTCACCTAAAGCATTAAGTGCTTCTGGATCTAATTCAAGACCTTCTGTACTAGCTCGTAGTTTTAATATTTGTTCTAATTCAGGTCTGTCATATGGAAGAGTACGAATTATTACTAATCTATCAAGTAAATCCAGAGGAATTCCATGGGGTGAAATAATGTCATCGGTTCCGCGAATTACGCATCTACCGCGATTCGTCGCAAATATTACAATTGGTGCAATAGCGCTTTCTAAAGCTCGGTGTAGGTAGGTGAAGGTTTCAATATCAAGCATGTGGACTTCATCAATGAATAATACGCCAGGGACTAATTCAGCAATTCCCTGGTCAATATATTTGTCTACAATTTTGTTGATTTCACGGCGGAGTTTATCGGTGATTTCCGTTTTCTTTGGTTTAAGGAGTTGGCTCATCATGGATAGAACGTCCTGACCACCTTGGGGTTTCGAATTGGCTGCATCTAGATCGTGTAAGGTGACATCCTAAAAGCAAGAAAAAGGTGATTCAACAAAAAAAACATAAAAAAGCAAATATAGTGTGTACTTACGCCAATTTATAATAAAACATTTACAACAATATTTTATATTTATTTAGCAGCAAATGGATCAAAATACCCATTTATTGCATAAAATTTGCGCAGAAAATTGACAAAAATTTAGTGCAGAAATCTCAAATCACTTAAATAAATGAAATTAAACCACAAACAAAATTAAACTTTATCTTCCTGAGTGTAATGAATTAAAATGATCATTTATATTATTTACCTGAACAACTTCCTTCTTTTTATGCACATCTCCTTTAGGTATAGGAACATACTCTTCAGCTTCTAAATCAAATTCAGTAGCATATGTATCACATCTACCTTGTCTTTTCACAGCCCCACTATTGGCTTCAATGTAAATGACATCCCCCACTTCAACCTTTTCTTTTTGGAGGGCTTCATATATGCTGGGATCTAATTTCAATTGTTTACTACCTCTTGCAGTTCGAAGACCAATAATAACATGACTTACAGTCTTTCCATATCCTAAAAGTGAACACCAAATTTTCATCAATATTTTATAAAAAGCTACAAAAACCAGCCTTTTATTAGTGGATGGTTTCTAAGCCAAACCAGTTACAAAAGATTTTTCAACAAATTTATCAAAATGTTTGTAGTAGACATTTTTTGTGTAAAACTGACAGATAAAAGTACAGTATTCATTATATATTTACCTCCAGATGGATTTTCAGTTTCCACAGGTGTGAGTTCAATAACTTCTCCCTCATACACTTCCTTGGTTTCACGAATTCTTAAGCCTATTGCTCTTCGGAAGTTTTCCATAAGGACTTCAGTCTTCTTAATCTCAGAGCTATACACTTCTGAGCCAACCATTGGACAGAATGGTACTTTGTTTCCTAATTCTTGTGCAATAGCCAAAGCTATTGCTGTTTTTCCGGTACCTGGTGGACCAGCAAACAAAATAGCTCGACCAGCCATCTTTTTACTTCGAATCATATCAACAACAATTCCACCAGCCTAGGAATAAATGAAATATTATAACGTTATCTATTATATATAGGGTGCTTATGAATAAGTGTAACAAGATGAAAAGTTTATTTTTGAGTTTTTTTTATTAACTTTAAAAAATGAATTGTACACAATTTACATGATAATGGTATACCCTGTATATTTTACTTTCATTTTTTTAAATGTAGTAGCACTAACCTTCAATATTTTAATAGTTTAATTTCAGTAAATAAGAAACAAAAAAGATTGATGTCACCCATGCAAATCTTTATAATTTCAACCTATGCTACAACCTTGACAAGTGTTGCTAACATATCTAAGGATTTGAATATGTTTAAAATACAAATCATGTCGTACTAAGTCCTAATATGACACAAAATTAACCCAAAATTAATAATAATATTACAAAAAACTCAAAAATGAACTTTTTGATTAAATTATTAATAGCGTCTTTACTGAAACAAACGTCACAAAATCCAGAGATGCTATGTTAATATGCGCGTTCGTTTCGCCTATATCACTGAAATTTTGATCACTTGGTGATGATAAATTAAACAAATTCGATGACATAAATTTAAAAATATGGCGAGTAATGAATATAACAATTTGAGATTAGGTGAAATTGGTCGTTCTTTGTTATGTATCATGTTAAACAGTAATTCAGTAATATTTTAGGTCATCACCAAGTGATCAAAATTTCAGTGATATTGGCGAAACGAATGCGCCTAATGAATCATATCATCAAATTAAGTATTCTTTTATTTACAACAACAAATGTTATAGTATATCAGAGCCTAGTTGTAAATGAGTAGGACCAAATAACATTTAATTCATTTTTGTTACTCTTAAGTCAAGTACCATGCGACTGAACATTTTAAATATATTCCATTAAATGCTGTAAATCGTACATAATACTGAACATTGAAAAATTGCAATTCAACATCTATTCTATTTAAAACTATTTCTGAACATGATATAAATGATTCCGCACTTTAAAATATATTGCATAAAATTGTGCAAACCATGAAATAAGTATTATTGAAACTTATAAAACAACAATTCTATAACCATTGGAACAAAATGTTTAAAAAATGAATTCGAGATATAAATAAATAAACTTTAAACAAAAACATGTTATTCCTAACCTCTCTGGCCTGTTCTTGGCCGACCAAACCGGCTGCCATTTGGATAGCATATCCTTTATCGTCAAGCCCTAATCCCTTAATGTGACTGTGAGTACTGATTCTCTGGGTTTTCACCGTACTTTTAACTTCTTCTACTTTCATTTTGTGACAATTATCTTCTGCACGTTCTGAAATTGTTTGATCAATCAAATAGTGCGCTTGTTTTATCCTTACGTTGGTATGGAAACGTGCTTGTTTTATGATGGCCGACAATTTGCTAGTCGTACCAAATGTGAGAAAATTTATTAATTTTAGGTGTATATTTGGTTGCATACCATGTAAACGCAATAATAAAAAACATACTGCAAGCCACAAATAAAGAGAGCCGCTACTGAAATGAAACAAAATAGAGTCCAACTTAAATTTCACTGCAATAACTTCAAATCTATAAATAAACGTTCTGTTTTTATGATGGCTTACAAAAAAAAATTATTAATTTTAGGCTATGTTTAGTTTATTTTATACAGGGAGTTTATAAATGAATGGGATTATGTAATCACTTTAAATATGCCGCTTTTTTTAAATCGTCCACTATACTACATATGTTTTCATATGTTTGCTTGGCAGCTGTCAAAGTTGATCTGTCAAAACAAATAGTTTAGTGAACAATTTAACAAAAGCGGCACATTTAAAGTGATTACATAATCCCATTCATTTATAAACTCCCTGTATAATTTTTATCAATTCAATGTAATGATTTATAACCGCGACTCAGCCGTCAGAAAGCTCGGTAATCTGTCCGAAATATAAATCATCTGTTAATTATCTGCCCGATATGCCAATATTCTGTTAGAAATATTAATAATGATTTATAATTGCTATCTAGGTGTATAGAAGCTCAGTAATCTCTCAGAAATTTATAACCACAACTCATTAATCTGTTCGAAATATAAATTACGTGTTAATTATCTGCCTAATATGCCTATATTTTGTTAAAAATGTCAATTATTTGTTAAAAATATTAATAATAATTTATAACCGCAACTCAGCTGCCAGAAAGCTCAGTAATCTGATCAAAATATAAATTAAACGTTACTTATCTGTCTGATATGCCAATATTCTGTTAGAAATGTCAGTTATCTGTTAGAAATATTATTAATATCTATAAATGCAATTCAGATGTTAGAAAGCTAGTAATCTGTCAGAAATATAAATAAACTGTTGTCAGAAATGTCAACTATTTGCTAGATACATCAATAATGATTTATAACCGCAACTTAGCTATCAAAAAGCTCAGTAATCTGTCAAAAATATAAGTCAATTGTTAATTATACATATACTTGATATGCCAATATTCTGTTAGAAATGTCAATAATGATTTATAACCGCAACTCAGCTGTCAAAAAGCTCAGTAATCTGTCAGAAACAAAAATCAATTGGTAATTATCTGTCTGATATGCTAAGATTCTGTTAAAAATGTTAATTATTTGTTAGAAATTAGTTAAAGTTTATAAATCAAATATAAAAAGTTCCGTAAAAAAATACGTTAATACACATTTATTACTATGGTTACACACACGTCTTGTTTTCAAAAATTTAGTTTAGATATTTTATCTCCTGACTTAAACTTTCTCGTACTATGTGGACTATCAAAATGTCATCAACAACTTCAAATGTCATTGTCAATGTCCCCCTAAATGAAAACAGTACAATTTATATTATATATTTTTATATTTTACATGGTAATTATAAGAGGTAACATATCGTAATTGATTGAAAAACACCACAATTGTAATATAATAAATTTTAGCCGACGGAAATATATTTGATTACGTAAAAAAAATGTTTCAAAATAAGTACAGCAGCTCAAACTCAACGAGTAGCAGTAACAAATCCGATGATTCGGTGAATATAATTATAGTTAAAAGAGATTTAACGTCTACTATCAAAAAGCGATCGGAGCTTGGCACAAAAATCTTAAACGAAATCTCAAAAGCAAATAACTTGCCGACTTGTGCGGACGACCAGTTGATGATCTATTTAGCAGAACTACAAGCAATTAATCCAGAAAGTATCATTAACTTATCAACGGCAGGCGAAATTTATTTAATGTGCAAGTAAATGACAAACTAAGAAATTAGTACAATAAATAAATAATATAATTAAAAAGATTATTTTTATTTCAGGCAAATTTCTGATAATTTAGAAAGGATTGACGAATTTCTTCAGACGTGTACGGTGCCAACGGGGAAAGATCTGTACGTGCAACTAATAAAAGGTGTCGACAAACTATATGATGTTTTATGTGAGGATAAAGGTGGCATCTTAAGTGGTGACTAAATTGTTATTAAGTAGAATAAGTTTTTCCTAAAATTACTATCATTGTTTGTTACCTGCTGAGTTAATTGCTATAAATACAAGTCAAATTATACATAACATATCAATTAATATTGATTGTTTTAAAAAAACATGTTAACAATAAAAATATTTATTGTTATGACTTAATGATAGAAACTTAAAAAATAGCGCGTTGTATGTATTTTTTTTACCTTTAAATTGAACTGACAATGAATTATTTTTATAAGCAATAAAATTAGCATTTTGTAATAAAAGTCCTATTTTAAATATTACTGTCGTCAAATTATACCAAAGGTCATTACAACATTTATTTATTAATTAGCAAGATTGAAGCTACCATTTCTTTATGTTCTAATCGGTATCATGAGGTTTTAAGGTTTCAAGAAGAATTTTGACTGTCTTAGAGATCTGCATACTGACTTCGAGACGTGTTTTGGACCTCCGGATTGGACGGAAGATAGTAGTAAAAAAGATCTATGCAAGTATGTTACAATTTTATTTGTTTCTTTCTTAAACTAAAGTAACTCATATATTTAAATAATTTTATTGCCGCATTTTACACTCAATAGAATATATAGAATTCTTTACATCCCATTTAAATTAATTCATTGCAACAATTGCTACATAACGTCTCATATGCTAAGCTTTGATTTTAATATGTAAATGTAGCTTTACGCACATTACCCGGTTGAACTTGTCAATAAAAATAAACGTTCAAGAAGCTCATTGAACACCATAGGGCCCAACAAAACCTTGGCCATTTTACTAAAAGCTGTATATGGGTAATTCCATTACTTTTCGACCAATTTGAAAAAGTCGACCTCTTTGATTTTGCTCAAATTTTCAGGGATCAAAATATAGATAAAAAAAATGAGATTCCCAAAATTTTGGACCTTAGAATAATGCCTGTTCAAAATGACACACATTTGAAGGGCAGAAATTTTACAATAAAACGTCTTTTTTAGCTTATTTTGTATCTCAATTTTTGGGCTTCTGGAAAAAGATAAAAAGGTCCACGATGTCTCAAATTATTTCTTATTACATGTACTTCAAAATCCATATTTTTATGTTTAATATCGTGGCAGTCATTTTGATATATTAAGCTTCAAACGTTATTCCAAAAAAGCCCGTAAATTTAGCAGAATCGCAAATCTTTGCTATCTTTAAATCGTTCTAACTTTGTCAAATCTTTACAAAATTTAATCCACAAGGTCTAGATTTCTTTGTGTTTAATCTCTTTTTAAAGTGATCACACAAGACTTTTAGAATCAATACGTATACACCTTTATTTTGATGCAGAAAATTGTACATATTTTCGCGATCTTCAAAACTTGTAATTTTCAGGTCCCAAAAAAGCGCTGTCACCCTATGTCGATTTTAGTCAAAATTTCAGTAAATACTCTTTGGAGCAAAAGAAAAAAGGGTATCTATATGAGAAATGGTATATCGGGCATTATCAAGAATTTTTTAATATTCAAAAATTGTTAAAATTGGCAAACCGCACATTTTTGTATCTCAGTTTTTGGGCCTTTAGAAAAAGATAAGAAGGTCCACGATGGCTCAAAATATTCCTTATTATATGTACTTTAAAACCCATATTTGTCTATTTAATGTTAGGGCAGTCATTTTTATACATCAAGCTTCAAACATTATTCCAAAAAAAAAACGTAAATTCAGCAAAACTGCAAAATTATGCTTTGTTTAGACCATTCTAACTTTGTTAAATTTTAATGAAATTTGATCCATCAGGTCTATATTTCTTTGTATTCAATCTATCTTTAAAATGATTACATAAGACTTATAAAATCTATACATATTTACCACTAATTTGATGCAGAAAGTTGCACATGTTTTTGCGATCTTCAAAACTTGTAATTTTTAGGTATCGAAAAACCGCTGTCACCTTATGTCGATTTCAGTCAAAATTTCAGTAAATACTCTTAAGACCACAAATAAAAGGATATTTATATGAAATATGGTATATTGGGCATTATCAAGAGTTTTTTTATATTCAAAAATCGTCAAAATTTAAAAAATCTAAATTACTTTTTGTCTATCTTGTTTTGTTTTTGAGATAGTCAACAAATACAAAATATTTAAAAAACTTTTTATTTAGCAAAAAAACACAAACAAAACAACATTACTTTAACAAGTGTGCATTGATGCAAGCTTTTGAAACTTGTTAAAACAGTTTTTTTGGTTTGGTTAGTGAAATTTGATAAAAATGCTGTTCAACATAGAGAATACGCAAATATCATTTTTATTTACGGACTCTGTAATGATAATGCCCTAGCAATTGAGATTTCCTGACAGAAAACAACTTTTTTGACTCGTTTTTTAGTGAAAATGTTCACCCATATTATTATCAAAAGTATAACACCTACAACCAGGCGACGTAGCACAACGACTTGCATTTTCTCAATGGCTTCTTGATAATTCCCAATATACCATTTTTCATATAAATAACCTTTTTTCTTGTAGTCTGAAGAGTATTTACTAAATTTTTGACTAAAATCGACATAGGGTGACAGCGTTTTTTCGGGACCTGAAAATTACAAGTTTTGAAAATAGCGACAACATGTGCAACTTCCTGCATCAAAATAGTGGTGAATATAAATTGATTCTATAAGTCTAGTGTAATTACTTTAAAGAAAAATTGAACACAAAGAAATCTAGACCTCGTGGATCAATTTTCTTCAAGATTTGACAAAGTTAGAACGGTTTAAACAAAGCATAATTAAGCAATTTTTCAAAATTTACGTTTTTTTTTTAATTAATAGTTAAAGCTTGATATATCAAAATGACTGCCCCAACATTAAATATACGAATATGGGTTTTAAAGTACATGCAATAAGGAATATTTTAAGCCAACGTAGACCTTCTTATCTTTTTCCAGAGGCCCAAAAATTGAGATACAAAAATGTGCGGTTTGCCTATTTTGACAATTTTTGAATATTAAAAAATTCTTGATAATGCCCGATATACCATTTCTCATATGAATAACCTTTTTTCTTGTGTTCTAAAGAGTATTTACTGAAATTTTGACTAAAATCGACATAGGGTGACAGCGCTTTTTCGGGAAATGAAAATTACAAGTTTTGAAGATCGCGAAAACAAGTGCAACTTCTTGCATCAAAATAATGGCGTATACGTATTGATTCTATAAGTATTGTGTAATCACTTCAAAAAGAGATTAAACACGAGGAAATCTAGACCTTGCAAATCAATTTTTGTTAAGATTTGACAAAGTTTTGCGATTTTGCTAAATTTACGTTTTTTTTTGGAATAATGTTTAAAGCCTAATATATCAAAATGACTGCCTCAATATTAAACATAATAATATGGGTTTTTAAGTACATGTAATAAGGAATAATTTGAGCTATCGTAGACCTTTTTATCATTTTCCAGAAGCCCAAAAATTGAGATACAAATTAAGCTAAAAATTATGTTTTATTGTAAAATTTCTGACCTTCAATTGTGTGTCATTTTGAACAGGCAATATTCTAAGGTCCAAAATTTTGGAAATCTCATTTTTTTCATCTATATTTTGATCCCTGAAAATTTGAGCAAAATCAAAGAGGTCGACTTTTTCAAATTGATCGAAAAGTAATGGAATTACCCATATACAAGTTGTAAAATATTTAAAGAGGTAGTAGTATAAACCAAAATAAACACAAAAGTCTTAATAAACATGGGTCCGCAAAGTAACGGTTTTGGAGATGAAGAAAGTTTATTTTTATTTCTAGTAAAAACAATTCTTTCTAAAACCTCTTGAATAGTTCGGATTTGTTAGCATTTTTGATTAATTCGTAGCTGCAGCTCCTCGAGGCTATTTACAGAAGTACCATAAACCAATATTTTAAATATCCCAAAAAAATATCTAGAGGGTTTAAATCAGGCGATCTTGCAGGCCATAAAACAGGCCGCCTTTTCGTACCAATCTACGTAAAAAAAGTCAGGACCTAAAAACATGTCGCTTACAATACCCATCCAAATGTTTAATGAAAAACGTGTCTGATGTCTAGGTTTTATTAGAGCATGGAGATTTTTGTCTGCCCAAACATGCGTAAAAAAAATTAATAAATCTATTTCGTGTAAACGAGGCATCATCAGTGAAAATAATATTGACAAAAAAAGAGTTCTTCGGCATCAATGTCTAGAAACCAGTAGCAAAAAACAATACGTGCTTGCAAAAAAATTTCCAAACCAAAAGAGCATTTTTGTCACCGGATTATGCTCTAGACGTGCTAGAATTTTTTCTTCAGTTCTAGGAGTAGATACCGATCTTGGTATTCCGGATAAATGGCATTGTTTGCTGAACGAAATAGTATCACGCAACCTTGGTTATCTTTTCCAAACACTAATAATGTGAAAAAATTTGACAATTTTGATGAGCTTCAAGATAATTCGTCACGCTTCGGTTCTGCGTTAGAGTAAATAGCCATTGCAAACAAAAACTTGTACATTGGCAGCAACAGTCAAATACTTATAACTGTCAGTTAACTATGATAAAAAGCTGTTATTGAAAAACTAAAAAAGGCAAAAAAAGGAATCACATTTCATATATCCAAAACCGTTACTTTACGGACCCATGTTTATTAAGACTTTTTTGCTAATTTTGGTTTATACTACTACCTCTTTAAATATTTTACAATCTTTTTTTAACACTTGGATTAATAAAAACAAATCTAAACTAAAGTTGCATAGTTGCAAATCAATCAATCAAAACATTTCTGCCAACCTATACTATGCGATTTATTATTTCTTCAGCTATAAAATACATTGCCTTTAACGGTTGCGGCTCTTCTTTTTTTATTTAGGAAGAAGTAAGGTACGATAGTGTCACCATGCCATAAACCGCACCTTTAGGATGCAAAAGGATTTTATGCAACACTTGTGAGTTGTTCTCGCACTTATAACGGCATTTAGCAAAAAATGCTCCTCATCTAAGAAAATAATTCAGCAAACTCTTTTCAAAATCCGTTTGACTTCAACTTTTTAGTTAGTACGACTTTGTAAGGATGATGTACGCTTAAATACTTTTGCAAAATTTACCAAGTTGACGTTTTCAAAAACCCCAATTGTTGAGAAAGAAAATTGACAAATTTTCCTCACCAATATTGCGCTTTCCGTTATTTTGTTGGTAGATTATGCAAGTGTAGAGTCAACTCACGCTCACGCTTTTTTGCAATGCGGCAAATAACTTGCTTAGAGTAACGGTGACGGCAACTTAATTCTGTAATGAACAACAATGAATATTTCAAAAACCGCAGACCTATAAATTCTTATCTCATAGTAATTGTTGAAAAAACTTTTTCTAAAAATCAAAGAAAATATAGTGTTCTATTAAAAAAAACTTATTATAACGTCATATCACGGAAAACATGGGATTTCCTAAAAAACAGAATTTGCTCTAAAAAGAGCGTGCAGGAAAGTAAGAGCGCTTGCTTCTGATTGGTTCCGGAAATTTTCCCTGAATCACTCTGTATTAGTCAGTATTTCTCTGACAGATCATTATACTGTTGCTCAAAAGTCATTAAATATTTCCTTTTGTGTTTAGATGCCATTATTTGTATGAAAATGAATAACAGAAACGTATATAATACAAGGATGTTATACTATACAAGGTGATTCAAATTGTTTTTAGATAACTTAAAGAGTATGTTCAAAAAAAGTTTCTATAAACATGTATCTTTTTTAAATGTTTCTTAACAATGATGCTTTTTTTGTTTAACTGCTAAAGTACATGTTTGTAGGAACTTTTTTGTTTCATTTGATAAGTTGAATATACTGTTTAAGTTTCTCAAAAACAATTTGAACCACACTGAGTTTCATATTTTTTTGTTTATACTCGTAAATAATAACTTAGTCTTTTTGCACCCCGGTGGTTACCTAATAAACTGTTGGTCCCATCAGCATCCTTTAAACAAGTTATAAAACTTCTGGGGCAATGTAAAACGCACAAAAAACAACTGTGACTTTATCTAGTGCATGTCCGCATTAATTGATACTATTTATGTAATTGGCAATTGTAATAATTGTCTGTGGTTGAATCTTGACAGCTACAAATTAAATGTTTGTTTTTTTTTTTACTTTACACATTACATTAGCTCGTGTTGTTCAAGTGTACACACACATAAACAACAAGACCAACCTGGGGACGACTGTCTTTGCGTTAACTTTGGGAGTACACGGTTAAATTCCGGTCTAAGGTTTGACTGCTTGTTAGTCACTGGTGACTTGTCGTAAAAATTATTGATCTAGTAAGCTCTTTATGGTCAGAAAGGCCAGATTGGCGGTGTTGTACTTTCTGAACGGGTTCTTTCCAACTCAGCCAGGTGGCAACTAGGTTGGGTTCTCTTGTAAAGAGCCACCACTATTCAACTCCTGAGTCGAGCGAGTTGGGTCGTGTTTTTGAGATTATTAGAGTCTATATAATCTGTGAGTGGTTCCGTCGTGCGTTGGTAATTACTTGGATACTCGTCTCAGGTCAGGAATGCTTTAGGTTAGGGGCTCCAATGGTGTGGTGGTTTGGGGCTAGAAGCGTCTTTATGGTTGTTGTAGTTGGTTCATTGAGAGCACAAAGTTATGATCTTTTGAGTGCTGTGTCCTGCTCCCGCAGAGTGGCTTGACAATGGTTCAATCTGCAGTATTTGATTTGATGTGAATCGAGTGTGAAGGCGGATTTATTCTGATTGATGGTCTGCTGGCGGTTGACCTATTTGTCATCAATTGTTTTCAACTTTTTTGCTGTAGTCTTTATCTACTAGTTTGTTGGATGGTTTGGAGTTGGGCGCCAATTGTTGCTGTCTGGCTTTAGGGTTGGAAATGGACATAATGTATACTTGGGTAAATCCAGGCAATGCTTGGTTCAGTTTCTTGGTTTTTTTTTCAGTGTTTTAGTTAAACAACTGTGGTGGATGAGTTCAGATCTTTACCAACGGCTCAAAAACTTTTTGAGACTTTGAAACAAAAGTTTATTCTCAACACTTTGACATCTCAATATCCTTACCACTAAGGACACATCCAACTATCCTTCAAAAACCCATAAAGTAATAAAAATAGTAACCTAAAATATAAAGTAAAAACGTGCAAATCCTAACGGATTCTAGCTATAAAAAAGCTCAAAATCAAATCAAGGCTATTAGAATGTTATCATGCCCTTACATTGGCAGCTTGTGTAAACAGCATCAAACTATGATGGTTGAAAGAATACTCCAATAAAGTAGAAAACGTTAATGCTATGGATTGGAGCGCAAAAGGACAACCCTCAAGTTGTGTGTGCCTGAACCCTGGACCGCACACTACTAAAAAGCGTCAACACCCAACTAATAGCAAATACATACAATGTTTTTAAAGTACGGTGGTTTAACAACCCGAGCTGTACATAGTCAATAATTGCCATAAACCCCAAAACTACTACTATGTACTTGCTCGGCATTTTCCTATACAAGAGGGTAAATGTTAGGAGATTGCTAGCGTTAGGAAAACCCCTCCAGGTAACGTTAAACACATAAGCTGGCTGTGTGCATTAGAAATGGTTTCACTCTCTGACTCAATACAGGCATTAGTTTAAAGAAAAATTGTTATTGCACTCAGTTTCAAATGAAATGCACCATTCAGTAAACAATTTGCTATGATTTTAAAAACTTAAGAATAATGCTTTATATTTAAGTATTAATTAACCAAAATCTCACTAAACGTATATAATTAACAGAATCTTCACGTGCAACTATTACTCTTATTGGCATGCTTAATATGAGATGATCTATGTCCTTCTGGGGTATCTCGTTCCATGCAGATCGTCCAAATTGTCCGCATAGGCAATATTTTAATCTGGCAATCCATCATGTGCAAGCCAAGGCAATATTCGGAGCTGTACTTGCTCTAAGTACCTTCGGGAAAGTATATGGCCGTGGATTATCCTCCCGGAAGATGCCATTTGGTATCGTGCATAAAAAGCACTAATTCTGCTTCTTGTATATTATGGATGAAACGCGGTGCATTCAGAGTGACTGAGATGAACACAAGAGGTAATCTTCTACTACCAATACATATTGTGCTCCAAACCATAACACCAGGTGTTAATGCTGTGTGGCGGCTTTCAGCAAACTACAAATTTTGTCGTTCTCCTCGTTACGGCAAACCCATCATTTACCCACAAAACAAAACCTGGATTTATCACTAAAGACAATACCATTTTATTGGTGATCCTAGCCTCGCCGCTCTTAACATTCTACAATTCTAGCAGCCTTGTAAGCTGCAGTTAATACGTAGCAATCAAGAGCTTTTATTCAACCTACAGCAATAGACTTTGTTGTTTAAAACCGGTCTATTGTTGCTTATAGGGCGCTATCCAGCGGGACGATGTTGCTGTACACCTTCTAGCAACTGTAATGTGGTTTCTATTATGGCCGATCTCACCGACACTACTTAAAAGTTAACCACTAGTTAAATAGCTAAGCCCTGGTTAGCGCGTTGCACCGTCCATTTAAAAGCAATCTTAACTAATGGTTAAATATAAGTCGCCAATATCGAGGGCTTACCGTGTACTTAACCCCAAATTTGTGATTTTTATAGCAAGTGTCAAGTAAAAAAATATTAATATATGATGGAAAATATAATAAATATAATTAATAATGTCATTCCATTTCATGTTTACTATAATAACAAGTTTCATTTTTATTTATTAAAATATAAAAACGCAATTTTAATAAAAATAAAGTTTGTTTGTTCAGTATAAATAAATAAATTCATTTTCTTTGCATTCTTTTATTTTGATTTTTCAGCTATTAGATTTTTTATTTGTAATTTATGTTTTATCAGCAGATTTATTTCACATTTAAAATCGATGTTTCAGTTTCTGTTATTTCCAGAAACCGATAAACAACCTCAAATGTCAACAAACACATTTAATTTTATGGTTATATTAATATAAAGTTGTACACACAATACTACGAAAGCGCACGCTAAATTTAGAGTCAATATATTGGCCAATATCTGATGTGCCGCTTGATAGTCAGAAACTCTACTATACTTAGCGCAAGTATCTGTTTTAAATGACTGGTGAGACGCATATAAAATTTAAGTAACAGTTAGCTGTAAGCAAAACTTTACGTAAGTATTGATTTAAGAAGGGTCGGTGAGATCGGCCATTAAGCTTTCTACCCATTTTACAAAAAGACAGTTCTGCTTAATATGGCAAACATTTCATCAAATTTTACTGGAAGCATTGTAAGGTATTAATTTTTTTTTTATAAGCACTAAACAACTGAAAATTCTTGAATGACTAGTTAAATAGTAGTAAAATTTTGCGACAATTATTGAAACACAATATAAGTTTTCCATTTGAGCGCTTCATGCACCCGGTGCGACCATTTTTGAATTAAAACATTTTAAAAAAATGCGGGCAAAAGTGTCTCACACTTGACAAGCGTATCAGAAAATATTTGGCGTTTATGGGACGTTCTCTACCTTGAAAAATGTTAAACGCATTTGACAAATAAATTCAAAAATCATTGAGTTAGCGTCACCAAGTGCGACTATTTTGTCAAATTGAAAACCGTTATTAACAACTTGGTTTTTGTCACGACTTTGATAGTCATACATACATAAAGCATTATTTTACCAACTTTTCGAAATCACAATGCTCACTGAGTGGCGCATTTCATTTGAAACTGAATGTAAATTAAAAGTTTATACATATTTAATTTTAGCCAAAATTAAATCTTTATTTCACTTTACAATAGTTGCGTTCAAAACGACTCATCAGTTGCCAGCGCTGACTTATCTATCAGTCACTGATTGATGAGTTACTTGGTCAGCAACCAATGATGAGTAAAATGACAAGCGCTGCCAGCAAACGGTAGTCAGCGAGCGCGTTCAGTACGCATGATTAGTCGTTTTGAACGCGGCCAATGTTATTGAAATCACAAATTTGAGGTTAAGTTTACTTTAAGCCAAATTAGCCAATTTAACCAAAGGTTAAGTTTGCGTTTATAATGTCGCTGCAACGCGCTTACTAATTTGACTCCGGCTTCATTTTTAATGACTACCGAGTAAAGTTTTAAATTTTTACTTGACAAATTTAATGTCAGAAATAAAATAATGAATTTGCAAATTAAAAAAAACTTATTATAGTTTTAAAAATCTACTTCTTAACAATTTATTTTGTTGCTTTTTTTGATGTTTTATTTTATTAACCATTGTATCTTTCTAGTAGTATTTGGTGTGTAATTTAAGTTATCTTTCCTGTACACAATTACTTAACGCACATGTGCGGTAAATACACATTACGGTCTTGTATATGGTTATCAACATTTGCATGTAATATAAAAACCAGTTTTTGTAGAAATACATAGATTATACCTGACAGTTCGTTAAATTTATAGATATATGTATATACATTTAATTATAATATTTAACAAAACAATTTGTGACCTTTAAATTTCTTTATAACATTAAAACTTGTTTGATTTGACAGAATGTGATGTTATATAATATCATTTCTTTGACAAAAGTCACCACAATCAGAATTGATCCCCCAGAAACAAATAAAAAATCGCAGTTATATTCCCCATCCCCCAAAATTAAGTAATGAAGTAAAAATATGTATCTTTATTCACCCCCTCGCAACTTTATAATTATTATTTAGTCAATAAATCCTGTAGTAAATTAATATGATTCAAGACTTCTTCAGTCAACCTTTTAATTGATTTCTTTTCAAGCGTATATAAAGACATAGCCGACTGCTACTACATAAAAGCAGCAGAAGTATGTGGAAAAACAGCAGCAAAATCAATAAAGAAAATAGCAGAAGCAGTAATCAACTCTATCATCCCCTTCGACTGTCCCAATGTACTAATAAACCCAGTCGTGCTGGACATGATGCCTGACGATGCAATCAGACTGAAACACAATAAAATAATACTAGTGAGTGAAAATCATGTTTTTATTCAATATTTCATTACAAATTAAATCAACCTCCAATTTGCAGGTGATAGCAATGGTCGTATTAAAGTTAGTGTGGTATGTACAAACAATTACAATTTAATAATTAAATTCCTGATTTTTATTAAGTAAATCCACGGTTATTTCTTTTTGGAAGAACCAAAACCGGAGAAGCCCATTATACTTGCTAATTCACTAGGCGGGTCATTGTCTTCAGATATATCTTCAATCTTTCTTTTATTTTCCTTACGTTTTTCTCGTCTATATTCTTTTAATTTTTCTTCTTCCTCAGCTAACTCCTGCATTCGTGCGGCCATATCATATTCCTTCTTCTTTTCTTCCATTTTTTTCTTATTTAATTGAAAACGTTGCTTAACAGAATCTAAAGAACTGCGTTCAATACGCATAGACATACCAAGATTTCTCTGATGTTTTTTGCCATTGATGTGATCAAGGAAGTTGATAGAGTCTTTCACAACACAATCACATACATTGCAATAATATCCTCCCGATTGTGATGTAGGTGTGCTTTTATTTATAACAATGCTTTTGCCCAATTTAGAATCTAAATCAATTTTATACTCACGCTGTTTAAGCATTTCACGCTTAACAGGTGGCCCTTTTTTCTTTTTATCGTCATCTTCAAGTGCTTCTTTTTCTTCTCGTTTACGATCTTCAGCTAACTTTTCATACTCTTCACGATCCCATTTTCTTCTGTGGTCATCTGGTCTCATCGTCATCTTTATAAAAGTTTTATCAAAATGTATAAAATTGCAATTATTGACCTTACAGATGACAACTATTGTTGACACAAACAATGCACATAACCTTATGCACAATAAAAATAAGGCAATTCACTTCACTGTGTATTAGATAGATGTTGTATCGAAAATTTATTTATATATAACAATTGTAAACTGTATATAACAAATTGTTTAATTAATATATTATAAAATACAATAAATAAACAACAATTTTTACTGAATTTGCTGCAACTTTATATACATTATTATATCTGTCAATTCTGTCATCTGGTGGAGTCGGAGTTCATAGGTGGAGTCAGTAAATAAATTCTTACATTTAATTGTAAAACTGAAAATAAGCTCTGCTGTTATTTTCAAGCCAATAGCATATTAATTTACTGATTTTCTTTAAATATATACACAACTGCATATTGTTATATTCATATACACTTTAATTATAATTTGCATTGAGCGGCTAATAAATATTTATTTCTACACCACTGATATGCAGGGGTGGTTTTAGGAGTGATCTTTTCGAACTAATAATACACTATTTTTGTTGTTTAAATCAGAAATAATCTTGAATTGTATAATAATTATAGATGAAACTTAAAAGTCTGTAAAATGCACATAATAATATGATCATCAATTTTATTGTAGATTAAAATCATGTTTTAGTTTTTTTTAATAATTATCGCATAAGTTCTTCTGAGTAGTGCTAAAGCAATAATGAATAGAAAATTATAAAATTTATTTACATTTTACAGAAACATGTTCATTTTTAACATTAAAAATTAATTTCACTTATTTTGGTAGCAAAAAAACTACTTTTAATTAAAAAGAAGCTCTGTGTGGCAGGCCCACGAATAACTTACCAGCAAAAAGACATACTAAAAAACAGTATTGAGTGTTTTTATTTTATGTTCATTTAGTTTAGATAGATTTAAAACAATACTTAATGCAACGTGAACATAGCAAAGCTTGGAGGGGAAGGTTCTACTACTAACATACGGTTGTTAAAACTTTAAAAGTTGATGCTATAAAAGTAAGATTCATTAATTGTTACAACAATGTTTACTAGAGCCGTTTTTTTTATAAAAGGATTTAGGTGCAAAAATTTTCTTTGGGCATCAAATACTGGGTAGGCCACATGTGAGGAGTGTGTGGATGCAAGGCCTGGTTTACAAAAAGGCTCCTAATGAGATCAAAATGTACATTTCTGTATTATTTATGTAAAACTAAATAATAGTTTATTTACTAATAAAAAACGTTTTTGTAAATGTTTTCTGGCACAATTTTTTTTTATTTTGTAGTTTATTTTTTGTATGGGCTTTTTTACCTCTTAGAATTTATTGAGTTCTTTAAAGCTTAACAACTTTTTAAAAGTTAATTATGCCTTTTATTAGTACTCTAACTCCACGATAGACTTACAATATCTTTCTGAAATCAAAGGTAGATGTTTTATAAAATAGATTTTTGTTTTGTTTTTAAGGTTACTTTACTCATACAATTTATGTAAAAGCATCTCAACCACCCGCTCAAGTGTTAGTTATCAAGACATTGGATGTCACACTCTTTTCTTTAACTTAATTTCTACTAACGTTTGCAGAAAAGAAAAACATTCAATCTTTTGATTACTAACACTTGGACGGGTACCGCAACCGCTCATTCAAGTGTCTGTGATCAAAAGAATGAGTGCGTACAGGAAGGTGGGTACGCTCTTTTCTGAGCGAGAGTGCTTGTTCCTAACTGGTTCCGCTTTGTAAATCGGCTGCAGGGAGGTAACATTTTATTGTTTATTTCCGGAGTTTTACAAAGCGGAACCAATCAGGAGCAAGCGCTCAAAAAAGAGCGTTTTCACGTTCTTGTACGCACCAATTATATTTTGTACTCTTTTCTTTAACTTAGTTTTTACATACAGTTGTAGAAAGGAAAAAGATGCAATAGACGGACAAGTAGACAACTTCAATGGACAACTCCAATGTTGTCTTTAAATAGTTTTTAGTAATATTAATAGTTTGAACCAGTTTTGTAATGCTGGATGGTAATAATATCACTATTGAATATACTTATAAATTTATTTTACTTTTACAATTTACATCAAAGTTATGGTTATACATTAGACTATTTCACTCACTCTTAAGTGTTGCCAACTACCTCCATTTTTTTCTCAACTTTTTTTTATAGATAGGATCTTCTTTGGCTTTGGTGTTATTTTGCTGCGTCGTACCGGCTCGCTTCCTAATTGGTTGCTGCTCCATCTCTCTTTTTCTTTGTTTCTGCATTCTTTGTATGTTTGGAAACCCTCGGAAAAATTTCCTGTTTCTTCTTACAATCTGTCTGTTTCTACTAGGTATGACCTTGGCCAATGTAGCTCTTGGGGGATTCCATGCCTCAAGAATGTTTTTTTTTCATTTATTGGATTATTTTTTTACTGGCTATGTTCTTGTACGCTATGAATTCTTTCTTAAAAAAAATGCCTCTACGGAAATGAACATGGGCAAGCCCAGATGAACGCACCAAAAACGAGATTGACTTTATTATAACTAACACCAAGCATATAGTATACGATATAACAGTACTTAACAATTGCTCGATTGGTAGCGACCATAGAATGGACAGGGCAAAAATAATTATAAACGTGCATTCTCTATGCAAAACTAGTAGCTACACCTAAAAACACAAAATAGTCACCAATCAGAAATAAAGACGCATACATGAAACAAATTGAAAGAGACCTCAAACATATTCTAAATCTTAAAGACGATGTAATGGATATTGACACTCTGAACCAACAAATAACAACTACAGTAAAAGATGCAGAAAATAAATACAGGACTAAACCAAATAAAAACAACAACAAAAAAATGAGCAAAAATACAAAGAATCTCATGAAACAAAGAAGAAACCTAAAAGACAAACACGGCTTAAGACCTGAAAAACTACGACAACTAAACAGAGCAATTTCCAAATCTATAAGGAAAGATCTTAGAAAATATAATACAGAAAAGATAAGTAGAGTAATCGAAGAAAATAAAAGCCTTAAAGACGACTTACTATAGGAAAGAAGGATATCTGCAAACTAGCAAACAAACAGGGCCTGATAACATCAAACAAAGACGAAGTTCTTAAAATAGTAGAAAACTTTTATAGAAAGTTGTTCCAGAGAGAAACTGCAATTAGACACGACTAAGTCAGTTTACCAAAAATTCAGAACCAAGGTTCAAAAGACGTTTCAGATATAACCCACAGATGAAATTAAAAATGATATAAAAGAGATGAAGAACAACAAATCTCCGGGTGAGGACGGTATTGTCATTGAAGGGATCAAGGAAGGTGGTGATATACTAATACAATCTATTAGGAAATTATGCAACATGTGCCTAGAAAAAGGCGAAATTCCATCTACTTGGAACAACGCTGTTATTAAAATGATGCACAAGAACGAACCTTGGTAATTATAGACCAATTAGCCTGTTATCGCATACTTATAAACTCTTTATGAAAATCATCGCAAAACGACTAACACCTAAATTTGAATTTTACCAGCCCAGAAAACAAGCCCGATTTAGAACTGGATACGGAACAAATGACCACTTTCAAACAATTAAGACACTTATCGAAAAGTCAATAGAATACAACAAACCAATTATTCTTGTATTCGTGAATTATAAAAAAGCATTCGACACAATTAACCAATAGAAGATGCTAGAAGCTCTTGGCAAATGTAGAATCAATCACAGATATACTAAACTAATTAAAAGTATATACGAAAATGCGACTGCGTGCGTAAGTCTTCACAAAAAAACAGAGATGTTCCACATTGAAAAGGGGGTTTGCCAGGGTGATACTATCTCCCTAAAGTTATTCTCTACCTTACTTAATCCAGCTTTTAAGAAAATTGATTGAGAGAAAATGGGTATCAAGATAGACGGAGAGTTCCTAAACCATTTACGTTTTGCCGACGACACTGTCCTGATTGCTGACTGCTTAAATGATGCTTCCAAGATGCTAGAACGAGTGCACCGTGCTTCACTAGACGTTGGACTTAAAATCAACTTCTCAAAACAATACTAAACAATCATATCTCAGTGGGCGGAGTCCAAATAGAACAAGTGACATTCTACAAATATCTAGGCCTTGAAGTACGGTTAACTAGAGACAACTAAACTAGCAAACTTTTCAGGAGAATAAGCTTGACGTGGGCGGCCTTTGGGAACTTAAAGGACATCTTTAAGTCTGAGATACCCATTTGCCTGAAACGAAAGGTATATGATCAATGCGTGTTACCCGTTATGATATACGGAGCGGAGACCCTAACTTTAACAAAGAAATCTGCAAACAAGCTACGCGTTGCCCAGCGTGCGATTGAAAGGTCTATGCTGGGTATATCGCTTAGAGACAAAATTCCAAACAAAACCATTTGCCAAAGAACTGGCATAACAGATGTTATTGAAGTGGAACTGGGCTGAACATCTAGCCAGAACTAGAGATGGTAGATAGACAAAGAAAATATTGGAGTGGAGACCTAGAGATGACGCATATAGGAATAGAGGACGACCCCCAACAAGGTGGACCGACGATATTAAGCGCATCCGAAGGAACTGGATGCAAGTCGCACAAGACCGTAATAAATGTAGTGGGATACGGGAGGCCTTTGTCCAACAGTGGACGCTTATGGCTGCATGATGATGATGATATGTTCTTTAGTTTGTGTATCTCCGCGGGTACTTTGAATATGCATCTTGGATGACCAAACACCGTTCCCCCTTGTATTCCGCTATGTCCCTACTTACGACCTCTTACGGGTACTTCGGTATCTCCTTTGGCTTAAATAGTTCGTTTTTTTTATCTTTATATATTATACATTTTTCACATTGTTTTATTTTATCTTTTATTCCTGGCCATCATATTGTCTTTCTTGCTTTGTCTTGGCATTTCTTTAAGCCCAAATGGCCCTGGTATTTTTACCAGATATGTTTTCCTCCAGTCTTTAGGAATAATTATTTTTCTGTTGTATGTAACCATATTGTCGGTTATTTCAATTTCTTGCCTGTGCTTTTAGTATACGAATATTTCTTCTAGACACTTTTTTTTCTCCGGCCATCCCTTTGTCATAATTTCTTTGATTATCTGTAGAGCTTTGTCTTTCTCCTGCATCCCTCTTGTTTCCGAGTTTGAGTCATATTCTAGATAATCTACGTAAGTCTCACTCACCTCCAGGACATCTTTATCTTTTCTTTTTTTTTTCATAGGGTTTTTTGATAGTGTATCTGGGATGTGAAACTTTGATCCACTTACATACCCCATCTCGTATTTAAAATTTATTAATTTTATTCTTAATCGCTTTAACCTGGGACTTGGTTTAAGAAATCCCTTTGTTTTCAGTATCGCCAGTAATGGCTTATGGTCTGTTCTTAGTACGATCTTTACTTACTATGTATTGCTCAAATCTTTCACATGCCCAAGTTAGCGCAAGGCATTTCTTTTTAATTTGCGCGTATATCATTTCTGTGTAGCTTAGCGACTTTGAAGCATAGCATACTGATTTTCATTGTCCGTTTGCCTGTTTCTGTTCTAAGACTTTTTCTATTCCGTAGCTACTCGCGTCTGTATGGTGCTAATATTGGTGCTTTTGCTAAAATTGCTTTTAATTTTATAAAGCACTCATCTTGGGGCTGTTGCCATGTAAATATTTCATCTTTTTTCAGTAGTTGCCTTAATACTTTAGTCTTCTCAGACACATTATCAATAAACTTGGATAAATAGTTTATCATGCTTAAGAATCTATGGTTTCTTTCATATTCTTTGGTTTAGCAAATTTTGTAATGGCCTTTATTCTATCGTTATCTGCTGCTATATCATTTTCCCCTATTACGTGTCCTAGGAGTTTGATTTCCTTCAGTTTAAATTTGCGTTTCTGTTTATTAAGTGTTGGTTTTTTATCTTTAAGTTTCTTTAGCAGTGCTTTTAAGTTTTGTTTATGTTTTATTTTGTCCTTTTCAAATGCAATTACGTCATCGATGTGTACTTTTACTCCTTTCTTCTGACATAGTTTTCTGGTAAACCTCCGGTGAAGAAGTTAACCTTTGGGGAAGTCTTCTATAGCATATCGTTCAAAGGGTGTGATGTATACTTCTTTAACTCCAGGCTTAGTTCTAATTGATAGAATCCGTCTTTTACGTCTAGCTTGGAAAATATTTTTGCTCCCTGAAGATGCGACAGTGTTTCATCCACTAATGGTAGTTGTAGTCTTTCTCGTATTATGTATTTGTTTATTTTGATAAAAGTCTGTACAGATTTTAATTTTATCTTTTTGTCTTTTTTTCTTTATTTTGGCCATTAGTGGGGCGCAGAATTTTGTTGATTCAGTTAGTTTTTTGATTACTCCTTTTCTAACTAGGTTCTTTAACACGGCTTCCACTTCTTCTATTAAGGCAAAGGGTATTTTTTTCGGATTACTAATCGCAATTGCTTTCTTTTGAATTTTAATTTTGTACTATACTCTTTCTATTCTTCTTAAAAGATTTTTGAATATTGTATTAAGATGTGTCATTTGTATGTCTCTTTATGTATTTGTTGAATTTCTGCTTCTTTTAAAATTCCTCTAACCTTGAATGTTTTCTCCATTCTTTTTGAAGTCTATTTATTTGAGATTTACCATTTCTAAGCGTCCCAACAGATTATTTTGGTTTTTGCTACATACATTTTTAAAATTTTCCTTTTCCTTTGTTGTTCTACCGGTACGAGTATTTCTCCTTTTATCTTGAGTTCCTGACCTCTCGGTTCTCGCAAAACTGTGTTTTTCTCAGTTTTATTTTGTTTTTGATTTTCTTGTAGTCTTTTTTGGATATCACTGTTACATCAGCTTTGGTGTCTATTTTGAATTTTATTGCTCTACTTAGGATTGGTAATTGTACGTACCAGGGTCCAATTTTGTACTTTTGCACGCTTCCAATTTGTTGTATTTCTAATAACTTTTTGCTACTGCTAGAGTTCCTTTGTTTTACCTTGTTCTACAGAGTTTCATATAATGTTCTCTAATTCCGTACTTTTTGCATTCAATTTTTTTTTTGCAGGCACTCTTTATATGAGTGCCATAGTGTTTTACCGCACCTCCCGCAGTTATTTTTTTGTTGTTCTGTCGTTTTTATATCTCTTTTTCTGGGATTGTTTTTCTTTTGTATTGCTGTTTTGATTTCATTTTTCAAGTTTTTTGTTTACCATAGCTATGTTCTCTTCTTTTTTCTTTAGTTCCATGTTTTGTTTTTTTATTTTTTCCAATTGTTTTATTTTTTCTATTGCTTTTTTGAGGGTCAATGTTTCGTCCAATTGCAGCACCTCTGAAAGCCGTGCGTCTCTAATCCCAATTACCAATTGATCTCGGATCAGCTCTTTTTTCATATTTCCATATTTGCATGACTTCCCAAGTTTCATTAATACATCTATGTATTCTTCTACGCTCTCACTCTTTGTTTGAATTCTTTTATTGAACTTGGCTCGTATATTACATTGGTTTTGCTTACGGAATAGTCCTCTAAAATGATGACGTTTCTGTGTATGTTGTTAAATTTTCTTTTTTTCCTGCGTTGTATTTAATATTTTGCTCACCTCTATTCCCATATATAGTAGTAAATTGTTGATTTGTGTTTGTTTGTCACATTTATTTAGCTCCACTGCCACTGTACAGTTTTAGTACATAATTCTTCCCCCAGTTTGGCCAATTTTTTTTCTTGTAGTTAAATTTATCTGGTTGTGGTACTGTGTAATGGGCTTTTGATATATTCTGTCTTGGATCCTGTTGCACTTGCATGCTTACTAATAATCTCGATAAATTATTCACTTGATTTTTAATTGTTTTATTTTTCCGCCATTTTCTTGTTTGGTTATGTTGTTTTTTTTTATGTTTTTTACAGTTTTTTCTACGCTGTTCTCTTTATTTTTCTGTTTACTTTTTTTTACCTGACACTATGTAATGCTGGATGGTAATAATATCACTATTGAATATACTTATACATTTTTTTTACTCTTATAACTTACATCAAGGTTATGGTCATACATTAGACTATCTCACTTACTCCCAAGTTTGGCCAACCAGCTTCAAGTTGGTCAACAAATCTGTCTAATGAAATGTCAACTATTTTACAAATCTGTCAATTCTAAAAAACAAATGTCTCATAAATCTTTCAGATAAACTGTCAAAGGTCAATTTGTCAAAACAAATGTAAACTGTTTTATAAATCTGTTATATTAACTGTAAATTTAACTATTTTACAGTTTTTAAAAACTGTTTTACAAATCAGTCAAATGAGCCATCTATTATATAAACTGTCTAACTGTTAATTTAACAAAAGAACTATGAACTGTCTTGCAAATTTGTCAGATAAACTGTCAACTTTATTTTTGCCAAACTTGTCGTTTAAACTGGCAATTCATAATTTAACAAAGCAACTGTTCAAATGTGCCATATCAACTGTTTCAAACTGTTTTTGTGTAACAAATTTATTTTTTTAAATAATTGTTAAATTTTTTCAGCGTTTTTGTATAGAAATCATGTTTTTAAAAAGTTTTAAGCAACTAATAAGCGTTTTCTAACATTTTTATTAGCCTTTGTTAAGTTTTAAGCATTAAACGTGTAATATTTGAGTTGAAAATGCGTTTTTTGGCTGACTATAATTCTGTCAATGACAATTTGTGGAACCTAAAATAAAAAACGAATTATCAACTAGTATTCTGAAAGATGTTAGAAAATAGGTTGGGAATAATGTTATTTAAACATGTTTGAGAAAGAAAAAATATTTATTTAGTTTTAAGTTATTAAAATGTTTTTTAAATAAGTTAATACATCTAAGCCTGAGTTTGATTTTTATTTTTGTGTGTAAATAATTCAAGTGTTTAAAGTGTCTTTTTCAACAATGAGTTTTGAGTGCTAAAGTAATTTTTCGTAAAATATTTTTATAATTTTTTTATATTTATTGTTTTTATATTAAAATATGATGTTTATTTCTGAGCATAAATGAAAGTTATTTTGGGACACTCTGTATAAAATAGTAGCGGGGGAACTTTCTCCTTCATGGCTAAAGATGCAGAATCAGTTTACTTCACGTTGTTACGTACGCAACCAAGTATACACAAACGCGCTTAGCAGTCTAGCACATTGCCTATATTAAATGTCTACATGTGTTAAGTTTAGGTTAGAATAACTAAACAAAAACATGTTTTTAAAAGTCTCCTATATATCAGCTTCTGCCAACCAAACCCCCAATATAGCACAATGGGGCAAGAACAATTTAATCTGCTATGGTTCGAGCAATGTCGTACTCATTTACGATTTAAAAGTAAGAATTTAGTGTTTTCTTATCTTTACTTTGATTTATATTTGTTTTTGATTGTAGATCGGAGGTGGTAATGTAATTCATACACTACACGAACATAATAAAAGGGTTAATGCAGTTAAATGGATTGGCGGCTGTGATTATGAGACTGAATTGGTTTCAGTGGGTACCGATTCTAAAGTAGTTGTTTGGAGCTATAAAAATGGGCAATATATTGGAAATGTTTTATTAGGACATGACGGAATTGTTAATATTGTTGATGCTCGATATAGGGATGCTGATAAAAAGATTGCAGTGATAGTTACTGCTTCGGATGATTCCACAGCAAAAGTATGGCTCAGATTGAGTCAAGATGGTAATTTTATTATTTAATTTAAGGTGAAAAGAATTTAATAACGTTTTTTTAGGAGAATTTGCATTGCATCAAACCATAAATTTTGGTTATAATATATGTATTGGGTTACGTTTTACTTCAATTCCAGGTTGTAATAATTTACTCCTGGCATGCGCATTAGATAAATCTACTATAGAGTTATTTATTGAATCTGAAAATACATTTGAGAAGAAAACTAGTTTGAAGGAACATGAAGATTGGGTGCGAGGTTTAGATTTTACTGTAGATGGTAAGTACCAGTTATGCAAATATGATACAAAAGTTTGTCCTGAAGTAGTTTTTGAAATCTAAGTGGGAATGGTTATTTTGATTTTGAAAATATGCATCACATAATAGCCAAAAACATAATTTATTTAATTAAATTGTATAATAAGATTGAGAATACAAATAGGTACACAGTTTAGTTATGGTTGGATATCTGCAATTAAAAACATTGCTTGAGTATTCTTATATATAAATAAAATTCAATTATAGCTTTTCAAATAATTGGTTGAAATTACCGGAACATTTTCTCACAAACATACACATTTATTTTAACCAAATGGGTAGAAAGAACAATAATATCAAAAACAAATAACAAAACAATCATTGAATCACTAAAACTGTAAAAAATATACAGGGTGTTCTATTTAAAAAAATCAAATTTCTATAATAAAATAATCACTGTATATATTTTACATTTTTAATTTTTAGAACTAAACTTCTCCTATAAGAAAACCTATGTATAAAATAGTTGTTTGGATAATCCACATTGGCGCCAATAGAGCCACTGTTGTGTGACGTCACTACTAATGCCCCGTTTTGGGTGCGGTTTTAAATGACGGCGAACAGCGGTTCGAGCACTCGAACAATAAAATGGGCGTTTTTAAATAACCCGAACGAACACAACCGCGTTTTAATATTACTAAACTTGTTCGAACACCGTGTTCGAACAACATTTGCACGCACCTAGTCTAGAGGTGGTGCATGTACAGTGTTGCCACATGGCGAAAATAAAATAATATATTTATCATGGTTTTATCAGATTATGGAAAAGGTTTTTATACATTATAAAATATAAGATATAAAAGAAATATGCGCTCATACAAAATATGTGTGAATCTAGAATAATAAGATTTGAATATTTTACTTGATGCAGATTTTAATTGTCGTATTAATTGACAACACTGGACATGTAAACAAAACAAACAACATAACCTTAAAAAACATTTTTACATATATATTTATTTTTGACCTGTAATTATAATAAAATTTATACATGTCATTACTAAATTTAAAATCACAGCTGCAATTAAACTGCTACTTGCGCATATTATTAACTTATCAAAAAACTTTACAAGTTTTGACGTATGTTTTTGACGTTTGAGTGCTATATGCTGTTTTTAAATTACCGTGCACGATCACGTAGTGGAACAAACAATAAAGTTGTTCCTGCAAAAATTGTTCGAACAGCCAGAGCACTTTAAAAACGCACCCATTAAAAAATGTAAAAATATACAGGGAGTTCCATTAAAAAAAAAAAAAAAATACCCAAATTTTACAATAAAATAAACTCCTGTATATTAAAAATATATTTAAATAATAGTTTGTTTAAAACCATAAAACTAGATTGAAACAATTTTGTTTTTTTTTACGGTTGAAAAATTATTTAGATGTTCCGGTAATTTTGACTAATCTTGTATATGGGGTGAGCAAAAACATCCGATGTGTTAGAAGTATGCAACCAAACATACACCATTTAGGTGCTCTACCATTCGTGCAGTTTTTCAATTAGTTCTATTGAAAAGAAAGTAAGAAAAACTTGTTTACAATTTGTGTGTGACTAAGAACTAAGAAGATTTTTTCGGAAATTTGATGAGCAAATTGTCAAAAACTTTCAACTTGCACAATTATCGATCAATACAATATTTGGGAGTGACCAAGATGTGAAGGTGACGACCGTAGTACAATGGTCTAGTGCGACGACTGTCGAGCAGGCAGCCTGGGTTTGATTCCCGGCAATATTTAATTTGTCGAATATATTTTGATGCAGTCTCTTTTGCAAGTCAATGGCAAACCAGCAAATTATTTGCAAAGTTAACCCTTCTAATGGTGTGGTTTGTATTCCACTTTAAACTGTAGGTTTCACAAGCTTGTGTTGAATTGTTAGGTCTGTTCCAACATACGATTTGGACAGTTTGCAAACCGTTCAAACTATGCACACAAACAAATTTCTGTGTATAAAAGATTGCCTAATGATGACAAATATTTGATTGTGTGCACAGTTTGGACGGTTTGCAAACTGTCCAAATCGTATGTTGGAACAGACCTATTATTACACTCTACAAACATACGGGATGAAGAAGAGCATGTTGTTGTCGGTCTGGGTCTGCGATAAAACAGTCTAGGCCGCTTCCGGGTTCTGCGTGGGTGCTCTTGCTTTTCTGTGGAATAAAATAATAGTTAACGGGGGCTAAGTACCTGCGTACTGGCACTCTGTCTTTGGGTGCTTGGGGTCGGCCTGAATAGATCGATTTTGGCGGTGACCTTAAGAGGTCTTAGTTTAGAGGACGTTAAATGATGCCCAGGGGCAGCCTAATAAGTAGTCCGATCATGTGTTGCCTGTGTCCCAGACTTTTTTTGTGACGTGCTTCTTACATGTATTTAGTTGCTGCTTTGAAGTCGGGGTATAGAGTGAGATCAGTGGAGAAAATCGGTTAGAGTATGGCTGAGCGCGCGGACAGCACGCGAAACGCCGCTCCAGAGGGCTTCGTGATGGTGGAGGAGCCGTGATTTGAAGGTTTTTTCTTCTTCTTGCGACGTCTTCTGGCTGGTAGCAATGCGAAGGTCACTTCTAGAAAGTTTTGTGGAAATCTAGAAATAACCTTTGTCAAAGAAGTCAACGCCGAAAAAATACGCCAAGAAATGGGTTGCGAACCATAGAGATTTTATGTGTCAAATAGATGATGAGATACTAGGAGTTTTTTTTTTAAATCAACAGCTTATAGTTAGAGGGTTGGACTTAATAACCGACAGACAATTAAAACTTTGCAGTAAAACATGGGCGACACTTCAATCGCAGTATAACTGAAGACAATCTACTTTTATTCAAGAAGGAATCTCTGACTGAATTACAGGACACTGGTCTAATTATCAGCTAGTAAGATGTTGCTGCACATAATTTATGCAAGGCTGAAGTCATATGTGATGTTATAGATAGCGGAAGTACAAGCAGGTGTTGTGACAGGCAAAAGCACAAGCGTGCAGATACTGAACAGCAGACAACTTATAAAAGAGGCCAGGGAATATAACATTTTGGTAATTGACATGGACATTGAAATTTTTTGTGGCGTATGTTAACAGAAATGGGGACACTATATTATATTATTGTTAATCTAGTCTATAATCTATATATAAAAGATGTTCTAGCTTTTTGCGTCAAGCTTCTGGTTTTCTCTGCGACTCAAGACCGACTCCATGGCATCCGGATGTCTCGGAACCCAGATAGTGGTTTGTGTCTGCCCAGGGAGGCGATCCGTCTGCACGACACTAAATTTTGACTTCGGCCATAGTAGTTCTATGTTGGAGATTATTTTTACTAGCCACCTCAAGGATGTGTTATAATTATAGGTGATCTTAAGGATTTCTTTTGTGTGTGACCACTATCTAAAGGTGGGAGGTGTTTTCTTGGGGTAGACAGGATTCTATACAGCTTGCGAGGGCAGCTTTGACTAACTTTGCTTGTGCCTTAGTTAGTCTCTTTGTAGCTGACTTTTACTTTTGTTGTCAAAGGTGTGGAGATTTTTAGGCTTGGCTCTGACTCCTTTGTCTTTTTTCTGCATAGGTGAGAGCTCTGAAGTGGATAAGCGAAACCTTTTTTTTTGCAATTTCCGTTCCAAAGGGGTTCCCACCTTCCACGGAGTCCGCTACAGTGGGGACGACGAAAATCGATTGTCAGAGCTACCAGAGAAGTATAGTCGCTGGATGTGGGTCGTACACGTACGGGTACTACTTACAAAAACCATTAACTATGCAGCTAGTTGTACACTCCGCCACTATTTAGGATTTACTCTGTCGGCCATCTGACTAAGCCGATTGATCGAGGTGGGTTAGTCTCAATCCCCCGTTAAAAAAGAATTTCGGGCCAACGTAGAGTGTTGCTCGCGTTTTTAGGGTGACTTAGCTATCAAGTTTCCTTCATCTTCACTTACTGGTTTTCACGCACGGCAAAAACACGCGGGAAGCTTTTCTACGAGCCCGCAACACGACTACTACGGGTGATTGTGATTAGTCTGGAACTTTAGTTGGCTGGCTGCTTACCAGGTTAGGGTTTTGATACGTGAGGCATTCTTTCCCACTAGAACCACAGGTTACGCCCTGAGTCTTTATTGGAATATTGGCCTCATAACCACGACAAGGATACGATCGTTGACGGAGAAAAGGTGTAAGTCAGTACTTTCTTTTTCCTATGGCGAATCTGTTTATTAACGTGGCCGTTTAGCCAAAAAATGAGCTGTGTTGCTAAAACTTTGTAGTCAAATATGGGTCTATTTGCAATTGATTTTGAGCTCGTTCAGCAAACCTACTACGCAAAGGATGGTCTTGACCAAGATTTTTACGCAAAATTTTCAACATAATTAAATAACAAAGTCTAACTTTCTACAAACTATTTTCTTGGGAACGTACAATTTGTTGTCTTGTTTCTGTTTACATTTTGTCTATGTACACTATAAAATTTGCTTTATAGTTTGGCGCACATAACACTAGTTTTGATAATTAATTTTGACAATTTGCAACCGTTCTGATCACCTTTTATGTACTTGGTTGTTGTGAAATTCTTTTTCTAATTAAACATGACCACTTGCTATATTCAGTGTATGTAGTATTATTTTGAATGATAAATATTTTATGAACAATTTTTTTGCAGAAAATCAAAATATGTTGCTAGCTTCATGCTCACAAGATACCGTTGTACGCATATACAAATTTATTCCACAACCGGAGATTAAAGAAGACGATAAAATTATCGAAATTATCTCTACTCCTTCAATAACGTTTGGCATTAAAACAGAATCTGTGCTTGCGGGTCATGAAGGTTGGGTTTATTCCGCAAATTGGTCTAAAGATAACAGCCTTTTATCGGCATCTTTAGATAAAATGATGATAATCTGGAAACTTCAAAAGGATATGGATCTGTGGTTGGATTCTGATAAGGTGGGAGAGGTGGGCGGAAATACTTTAGGTTTTTATGGGGGTATGTTTAGTCCTGATGGAAATAGTATATTAGCACATAGTTATCAAGGGGCTTTTCATATTTGGAGCTATAATGGAACGAGTTGGGAACCGCAGGTTACAGTTGGCGGACATTTTGGAGAAGTTGTTGATTTGGCTTGGGATCCTTTGGGGGAATATGTTATGTCTGTTAGTTATGATCAGACTACTAGGATACATGCACCTTGGAGAAAGAGTGAAGATTCAGAGGTTTGTTACGTTTTATTTTATATTGAATTAATTAATTATACATTAAAATGATTTAGATAACTTGGCATGAGATAGCAAGACCTCAAGTTCATGGTTATGATATGAGTTCTTTGGCGATATTAGGACGATACAAGTTTGCTTCTGGTGCCGAGGAAAAAATAATACGCACATTCCAGGCTCCAGATAATTTTGTCAAAAATTTTAGAAGGGTTTGTAGGATCAAAGATGGCAACGATGTTGAATGTAAGTTATTATTATATTATTAGTGCGTTCCGTATATCAACCGAAGCGACCGAAATCGCGGTTATCCTGAAACAGGTTTATATACGGAACGCGGTTACCTGAAAAAGGTCGCAGGGGTTGCGACCGCACTCACCATGAACAAACGTCGGTGAATTTCTATAAATCGTGGTTATTCATGGCGGTAAATTTGAAATGCAATCAAAAGTGAACAAAAGCTTCAAATGATGCTCGTGTATTTTATTAAATTATTAATTATAGGTTATAATGTATATGCATGTTCCTGTCAATGCTAAAACGGGCAAAGGCATAAGTGCAACAGAGCAAACATTATATTATTGTGTATAGTTGCCTGTTATACCTGCCAACCTCTACTGGGATTACTGTATTAGCAAGTAGATAAATACATACAATCATCTAAGATTAAGCACTGAAATTTAAAAAAATATAACACTAATGCTAATAATAAATTAATTCATGAAGTTTGAACTTATAATATTTCAGTTTTGTATTTTGACGTTTCTATAACCGCTGCCGTTCCATAAATCAACCAAAATTTTCAGCGACCGATCTTAGCCGTAACCTAACCGCCGGTTACTTCGGTTGATATACGGAACGCACTATATATTATACAAGATTTGAAATTGATAATAGTCATTCTTTTGCTACTACTATCTGAAACGCGCCACCTTGTTGTAAACTTACTTTGTTTACATTTCATCATTTTAGATAACGCACCAAAAGGAGCTTCAGTTCCATCATTAGGTTTATCAAATAAAGCTGTTTATGAAAATGATAATTTGAATGAAGTTAATACGAAAGATAGTAAGAATCCATATCCTGAAGAATCTCACTTTACTGCCATGGATTTGACAGGTCCGAGCAAATTAAAATTTAACACATATTTTTTAAATCTAAATAACTTTTGAAGTTTGTTTTTGTTTTATTTTTTTTAGAACCGCCTACGGAAGAAACTTTGATTCAAAATACTTTATGGCCGGAAATTCAGAAGCTTTATGGACACGGGTACGAGTTATATGCCATGGCTGCTTCACCTGATGGTAAATTATTGGCTTCAGCTTGTAAAGCAACCACACTTGAACATGCGGCTATTATATTATGGTAAGTACATGCTTTAATTTGTATAGTCTTGGTTTATGCAGTACTCAACAATTCCGTATTGGCTCAGATTATTTTTTTTTGCGCCAAAACTCCCAATTCTTGTAGCTGGCATAGACGAACCTTATACATAATTTAAAGTGCATCTAATGGAGGGTACAGTCATTTTTGGAAACCACTACAAATGTAAATCTAAAACAAGATTAATGGTTGATGATGAACAAATACTGAACAAATGGATAAGTTAGCATTTTGCAATTGCTAACAATTATAATTTAGACAATTTGCACAATATATTGTTTAATTTTAATATCTGCACATTTGTTTCATTAACTGTTTTTTTTTCAGGGAGACAGAAAATGGACAGTTAATCCAAAAATTACCGTCACATACTTTAACTATCACCCAAATCTCATTCTCTCCCGATGGCAACCACATCTTGTCAGTATCTAGAGATCGTCGCTGGTCTTTGTTCACTAAACAATCGAATAAATTCGAGTTAGTAGCTACAACAGATAGAAAAACAGGTGTACATGCTCGTATTATTTGGTGTTGCGCCTGGACACATGATTCAAAATATTTTGCGACGGGATCACGTGATAGCAAAATAGTTTTGTGGAGAAAGAATGACGATAAAGTTAAAGAAAACTGTTTAGGACAATACGAGCCAGCCACTGGTGCATTAACAATTCCAAATGAATCAATAACTGCTTTGGCATTTGGACCTGGATTAGTCAATGGGGATTATTTGATGGCGGCTGGATTGGATACTGGAAGTATACATTTGTATAAATATCTTGTAGCTTTAAACGAACTTCAGCTTCTAGATGTCTTGAATACAAAGTAAGTAAAATCAGATTGATACTAACCTGTAATATGTAATACTATTTACTATTTTTTATTTATTTTAGGATTGCGCATCATTTGACTGTGAAGAGGATAGTGTTCAGGCCAAAATTTGGAGCTGCAGGAAGTGATAAAAATGATGATAATGTGTTGCAGCTTGCGAGTTGTAGTTCTGATCATTCTGTGCGTGTTTTTGATATAAATGTGAGCGAATTGTAAATTTAAACTAAATTTTATTTATATATTTTGTTAGAATTTAGTTTTAAGTTTGTTAATTATGTACTTTTATATAAAGATTAAGAAATAAATTATTAATTATAGTGATTGCTTCTGTGTTAGATGAAATGAGATGATTGAATAAGACTTCTGACATTGATTGGAAATTTTATTCAGTTTTCAGGTAAAATAGCAGTTGGTATCTACAAATAGTACAGTGGTGACAGTGATTATCGATGAGAAGTATAGGTAGCGTTAGAATCTATGTAAATATATCGGTGTATGTTTTTTTTTAGGTTGTAGCGGGTTTCCACTGCAGTTATTGGGGATAACTTAGCAAAAGACCGTCCTGCATATGTTCTTCTTTGTGTCGGAGGTGGTTACTTCTTTAGTTGTTGTGTCTGGAGAATCAGGCGTTGCTGGTTATACTAGCGGGTGCTAGTTGAAGAAATCCGTGTTTTCGAGGGTGGTGCCGGAACCTGTAATGTCGCTTGATAATCTTAATTTCTTTGAGATGTTGGTGGCAGGACTTTAATCGGTCATCTCGCTGTGGTATTTATTTGTTTGCTTCAGAATGTAGAGAATTTTGTTCCTGCAGTGAACTCCATGATTCTTATGGTGAAATTCAGTTCTGATTTTATTCGTAGCTGCCTGTGTGCAGTACTTTTACTTGTTGTGAAGGTTGATTTGTGCGAATGTATCTGTTTCTATCAACTTCCATAACAATCTGTACTAATTTTACTTCTGTGAGTTTGTGTAGGTGTTTAATTCTATGGAAAATCAATAATTTGGATGTGAATTAGCTAAAAAAAGTTGTTCCTGCTATACATTGTTTTGGTTTATTGCAGTTCTAGCATTTTATGATTTGCTGCCCCGTGGAGCGATTGAGTGACGGTCAGGATCGATGGAATAATGAAATAACTACTGTGGATTTTTTCTAAAGTGTCTTTTGTCTTATGTCTGCACTGCGGTCATGATCAGTTATGTTTCTTTAATAAAGTGTAGGAGCTTTTGCCAACGTATCGTTAGTTAGTCTATGCTTGTCAACGTGAGTTGAGGGTTGCTTATTGTATGCTTTGCATTCACTCGGCAGATATGATGGAGTCTCTTCTTTCTTCAAACATCTGCCGCATAGGGGACCGTCTTTGGTCTGGTTTTGATACGCATTCCACTTTGGGTTTTTGATGACTTCTAAGAGATGGAGGTGTACTATGGTTTCATTATAGTCAGAAGTTGAAGCGTGTCATCTTCAAGTGAGATGCTGGCCAGCTTTACAGGTGCCGTACCGGTCAGTTTGGAGTTATGATGTTGGTTGGCAATTTTATTAGAACGGGTAACTTTTTGTATGTTTGGGTATATAGGTGCTATAGCAGTTTCTGCTGTCAGTTTTTTTTTTTTGGCATCAAAGTGGGTAAGTAGGCAGTGAAGTTAGTAGTCTTTCAATATGCAAGTTTTTTTTTTAAATTATGATGTTGTATAGAGGATAATGCACTGGCTTGTATATTCTTGAATAACTGTACTTTGGTGATTCTGTTCATAGCGGCATGGTCTGTGTCAAATTTGGTGTAGTTAATTTTAAAAGAGATTACACCTTGCTGTAGGAGTATTGCAAGTTACAGCTTTGATTGTGATTGTTTTCTCAATGAGGTTGTTATTGCTGATGGTAGACTTGTCGGCTGATAGTACTTGTAATGTTGTTGACAAATTTTGTTTAGAATGTGCAGGAACTGCGGGCAACTTTATATTTAGCCGAATCTGAACGTCCTCCACGTCGGTTGCCAGAGATGGTTGTAAACGGAAGACAAGAGGATCTCTTTACATTTAATACAATCACACATGTTGCTTTGACGTTGAACAATTGTGCACAATTCTTGACGTAATGGGGTATGCTTTTCTTAAAAAGAACAGTTGATTGACAATTTTATTGTTCTGTCGTTGCGGTATGTGATGTAGTTGATGTAGTTGATGTAGTTATTGATAGTGAGAGTTTGGCTCTAGACGCTTACATTTTAGAAGTGGGGCATCTTTAGTATCCTACTCATGTAGACTTATCGGGGCAAGGACGCTACTTGGTCTTGATTGCCAATTATTGTTGGTAATGCAAAAGCCAATCCAAAACACCAACAAAAGACGAGTTTGTAGACCGGCAATTTTGGTTTCGAGAAAAGGGCCGCTTTTAGCCATTATAGTAAAGGTTTGTTATCTCTTTATCCACGGTCATCACTGAGCTTTCTGTGTACTCAAGCATTGCACAATTTATTGCCGGTAAAAGCTTGTCAACGAATGTTATATTTGACATACGCGTTTTAAGGCTCTCATCAGTAGATGTGTTAGGCTTGCAAAGTTTTAGTTTGGTATTTTTGATTTTTGTTTTTCTTAACGCTTTATTGTCGTTCTCTTTGATCATTTTACTGTAACTTTTTGGATTGCAAAGAAGTATGCTTTGCCGTCGCCGCATTGCGTTTTTTGCGAGATTCAAAGAGTTAACGGTGGATTTTTGGGTTTTCTTTGCTGAGACTGTTAAAGGTTTTCCGAGAACCGGTACTATTTTTGTTGTTTTGGATCCGTCTGATTTGGTAGCTTTTTGGACTTCAGATGAGATTTGTTCAGCCGTTGCCAAAACTTCCAGTTCAATTTGAGTAGCGTTGGATGTATTTGTGGTGTTTTTTTAAACTTTCAATACTGTGCGTCTTTGCGTTGTTTTTTTAGATTTTTAAAGAAGACATACTCACTTTTGCTGCTACTAACGCATCAGACTTATTTAGAGTTTTACCAGCAACAATCACTTCCGCAAAGAAAACCGTTATGTGGAGAACGTGGGACGTCTTTCTACACACAGCATTATTAGCAACTCCAACATTGGTTGCAAAATAACCCCCATTAAGGATCTACACAAACTGTTCTTTTTTCATTTGTACAGTTAATTGTGATGTAGTCGGTTGCTCTTGTGTAAGCAATAATTGTTATATCGAGGGCTTGGCCGGGCTCGACGATCAGTGTTTTTGGGAGGGACTTCTTTTTTTTGGCTACCGAATGTCTGATGAATGACGGTCTTGTCATGGTTGTTTTTTTTTAATCAGGTTCTGGGTTTTGGCATCTGTTTATATGTGTATTGTTGGTGTGGCAGATTTCTGCGGTTTACTGCTTCTTTGACAACTGCGTGTTGGAAATCGATTGTGGCCTATTTAAATTCTAGGACGTCTTCTATCTTCAACCTGCTTTTGCAGATGGGCCTCGTTTCAACTTGTGTTCGCCAAGCAACTTATTAGATAGATGGCAGCTTGGGTTTTACGTTTGGTGCTGGGTGCTACAAACGTAGTTGTTGTTCAGTAATCAGTACTTGTTGATAACTTGAGATAGAGGAAAAACCTGAAAGTAGGAAAGGAAAGGGAATCTGATTGACCGATGTTGCTTTGCCTACTTTCTGCAACAAATAAGTTGTGAGCTGAAGATAAATACGTGTGTTAACTCTATATAAGCAATTTTTGAAAGAAGTTCAATTTCTGTTAAAAATACTTTCAACAAGATTACTTGGTAGAATAGGAAACTTGACAGAGCAACGGTTAGCACTAAGAAGCTATTGAATAATACCAAGTGAAACGGTAACTGTGCCACCCTTGCAGCATACAAAAAAAGAGAAAAGAAAGATATTGAATTCCAGTTGATGTGAAGTGATGTGAGTGAAGAAAATTATACAGAGACGGTTAAAACTTGCATAGTAGTGCAGACACACTTCCCAGCTCTACGCAGCAAAAAACTCTTAACAAAAAAAATCTTGAAGTAAACAAAAACATCTTATATCGGAAAACTGACATGTTTAAACAGAAAAGGCTTGTAGAGGTTAAATTTGGCATCCAAACTAGGTAAAGTACAAGTATTAGCATGATAACGAGATAAATGAGAACAACTTTTAGAGTAGCTATGAAAACATTACTCTCAGTTGTGACGATGGAATCGAGACAAGCAGCGAACCGACTTAAAAACTGATAATAACTGGACAAATAAAAAAATACTTTGGGTACAATCAAAGGAACCAATTAGTATACAGATGAGACTAAAGATTACAATAGATATATAAAAGCAGAACCGGAGGACGTTGATTACTGTATTCTTGAGCAACAATACTTTAGTTGAGATAACCGCTATTGAACACCGCTAAAGACTTGTTCAAATTGGCACAACACTAATAGATTGATAACTATTATGTCCGATAGCAAAGCAGCCAAGAGACGATTATTGGATTTGAAGCTCTATTTGGGCTCTCATACAACAAGACAAGACTTGATACAGAACACAGCAACTTTAGGAAAAACTGTTAAGAATAAAGCACACAAAGCTATTTTTAAGGAAACCATTACACAATACTTAAAAACTTACTTGGATAATTTGAAATCAAACTGATCTTTTATGCTGCAAAATGTTTAGCTATTTAATAAATTACATGCAACATTTGTAAGTTAGGTGTATGCTCGGAGGCATTTTTTTATAGAAATACAATAAAATTATAATCACAAGTATACAGACTAAATTATTTTTTACATTTTTGGTTATGTATGTAAGTGACGTAACTGCCAACTGCGTATCAACTAATATAATTATTTAAATAAATTTAAACTAATCGCGCACTCCACACTATCAACAATTGCCTAGTAATAAATTAAATGCAACGTTGGGGACATATTGTAAAAAATGCAGTTTTTGTAGGTCATGTAAACATTGACACAACTGTCAATGAGAAAGCAAATAAGATGTAATTGCAATTAAGATTTTTGAAAAAAATTCAAAAACTTGAAACAAAATGCGTACTATTAGAACCGGCTAGTGTTTTTAGAGGTTTTATTTTTTGTTTGTTTATTTATTATAATAATACAATAACTATATTAACTCTTAACCGGTGACGTGGAGTCTACCGGACTCCTACTGAAATATGTTTTGGTGTAACTGTTAAGCAAAAAGTTTATTTACCGCGTTCTTTTTAGTACCTTCTTAAATGTTAAAAATGTAGACATACGTGTATTGAGTGACAGTGTTTGATTAATCGTTTTTGCGTAAACAGCGTTTTGGAGTCAGTGAGACTCCACGTCACTGTTATTATGTCCAAATGTTATAAAAAACGATAAAAATAAAAAAAAAAAGTTTTTATGACAGATTTGGCATTTAGTTTTGTAGAATATATATGAAAAGAAAATTCAAAAACCTTCAAATTTCTTCAGAATTCCGAACTTGCATAATATAAATGTAGAAATAGAACAGCTGCAAGTTTGCAAATTTGTGTTTTGATTGTAAAAAACCAATTTGTCTAACATAAAGTGTAAAGTGTAAGAAAAAAACACAACTTTATGTTGCAGTTTAAAAAAAAATTATGATTAGTTTTGTTTTTTGTATAATAAGTTGCTTAATTGTTCTTATAAATAAAGACAAAAGTAAAAATTTACAAATCTTTTTTTTTTAATTTATAAATAAATAAAACGTTTGGCTAATTTTTTTTTTTGTTCATACGTCTATATCGGAAAATTTACTGTAGTACGAGAACAAATTTGAATGATTTGAAACAAACTTTGTTTAAATGGCTTCTAAAATATATAAAGAAAGCTTTCAAAAGTAAAATTTATGTTTAAAAAAAAAACAGGTATTTACAAGGTTAATAATTTGACAGGAGTCTCTGAGTCTTCACGTCACTAATTATGTAACAAAACTGGAACGTCACCGGTTACGGGTTAATAACTTAAATTTGCTATTTTACAGTTTTTTATTTTATAAATAATAAGTTTTGGTGCCACTGACTCAATTTTAAAAATATAATAATTTTATAAATTTCCATAACGTATTAAGAAACTCTTTTACAACTACGTTTATAAAACATATTATATATACAGTTTTGAAAAGTTAGAGAAAAGATTTTGATAAATTATATACGACGCTCTTATTGATTGACAGCTACAGCAAAATCCTTCGGCTCAGCTGGAATGACGTTTAGTGCTATAAAATCAGTGTGCGGTCTTACCCACAGATCATACAATCTGCTGCTCGCAAAATGTACCGATGTAAGTGTAGTGCTATAAGAAGAAAACGACAAAGGTAAATCACAAAACTGTTTTTAATCCAAAGCTTACAATCTGTTTATAGAAATTACATCATCAGTGTTTGGTTATATTAAATTATTAACTCAATATAAATTGATACAAAGCAATGTGGTTATTGTGCAATAAAACTATTATGATCAGTATTTGTTTTATTAGAACTCAACATTACATTGTTATTTTGTATGTATGTTTGTTACAGACAATATCATAATGAACATATTGTGTAATTAGTTAGGACTCAATTATTGAATTAATTAATCAAATTTTGATGAGTCAATCATATTTCTGTGTAAAATTAATTATTAAATCAAATTTAATTAATCATCAAATTAATTAACAAATTTGATATTAAATTACATATTATATTATAGAATTTTATTGAAATTTAATAATAATAATATTTTTTTAATGTTGGCAATGCCATAATACCAGTAGAATATATGCTAAATTAATATTCATTATACATGATAGTAAGTTTATTAATATTCAGAACGCCAAAGTGTTGATCAGTAAAAAGCTTTCGTGGTCTTGGGAAAAAGTTAGTTAAATTATTTGCAAAATATATTATTTTAACATTATGATCTGTCAATGTTATGCATGCTGTGATACAATTAACGATTTGACGATCGAGAAACGACATAATTTGGTTTGATGGATAAAATGCAACATTTTAAGTGATGAACTAAATTGCTAATAAAAAAATAAAATATGAATTGTGAAATTGCAAATAGACAACTTATATACAAATTGATTTTTTGCCAGTCACTACCGAAATCATCTGTTCTGGCCTTAAAATGCGGGCTGAAACGATGATTAGGGTCGAAAATTTAACTGATATAAGATCAATATTATAGTCAAAAAATGAGTTTCAGTCATTAGTTTGGTAACTAAAAAGACATTTTCAAATTAACTTGCAAAGCCACAAATAAAATACACAAATACTACGCATACTAGCTTCGATCAATCAATAATAAATTTTCCAGGAATTATTAAAAAATAGTGTACTTCTAGACAAACTATCGAAGTACTTTTATTTTTTATTCCCACATATATTAATATCTTGAAAATTCAGATCAAAGTTGCTTTACATAATACAAAGCAGCTAATATGAATAAGAAACGGTGTTTCTTTTGTAAGCGTCTAAAAATTTATTCTATATTCATACTGGATATATATTTTATATTAGCCATAATCGTGCGTTTTACATTTAAAAAGAGAGATATTTGTGGGGTGCGTTTAATTTAGATTGGCTTTTGTGTATGGCTGCGTTCTGCTCGTGTATGAGAATTGCTAAAAGGGACGCGGTGGCGAAAAATTCCTGCTTGGCACGGGATACAGATATCCATTTAAATGTCTATAAATTATAGCGGTAGAATGGACACCAACTAGTTCTTTTTATTTCGTAGACATGACGAAGCGGTGTTTAAGTTACATGACCATATCTCTTTCCGGTATATTATTAATTTGACATTAATATATGCATAATAGTAAATAAATATGAGTTTACATTCTTATTGTTCTATTTATTTTGTAATCAAAAGCAATGCTATTAAACAAAAAAACTTTGTCTAACTATTGTTTTACGAATAACTTAAATTGGAAATATTAATTTAGTTTTCGTTCCGTATATGTTTTCTTTTTTACTTTTTTTTCAATTCCTTTTTGTATAAAGCTTTAGTTCATTGTTCTTCAAAACAAAATTTAAATTTTTTTGATGTTTTTTATGGAAAACTTAATGACCAATGATAATAAATGATAATCTGCCGGGTAGTATTTCTACAAAAATTTATATCTTTCACCACTTTTTTTCAAGGTCAAAGTCAATGAATGTGACCTTGCCCTTATTTCGATCGTAGGTTATGGCCACATCTCCCACTACTTTTTTTTTAAGGTCAAGGCCAATGAATGTGGCCACACCCATATTAGATCACGGACACATCTTCTATAACTTTTTTCAAGGTCATAACAATAGTATTTGTAAGGTCATGATTAAATGTTTATACTTTAACTAAACCCTACCTAATAAGTAAACGCTAGTTTTTTTATCTTGTTAATTTGATAGTTGACTTCTAAAACTTATGCGTTTAGCATACTAACTAGTTTCTTATGTCTAAAAAAGTTTCTGGCTGGTTTGGCTGGTTGGGTTAAATTTCGGTTGTTGTGTTTTACGAGTTTCTTGTAGAATTTGGTTGCAAGACTTATCTGGACTTTCCTAACGTACTATAATGAGTTGAGAATTCTTTTCAAAGTTTTGCTTTGGGTTGTTTTTATCCGCGAGTTCTGGTAGGTGGATATTGTATCCAATGCTGAACTGGCGTAAGTCAGTTGAGGGCGGATGATTGTTTTATATAATTGTAGTTTGTTTTTGTTTGTATAAATAAGAAGCAAATCATTTAATTAGTTTTGTTGCAAAACTGAAGTGTTTAAGTTAAGACCTTTGTGTCAAACCTTGTCAAAAGACTTTTTTTGACGTCAAAAAATATTATTTGTGTGGTCTTTTTTAGTCTAAAAGTTTCAGATATTTGTTACAGTAACCGCAGAGTGCTTGTCTTTTGAAGTTTTTTAAAATTATATTTTTGTGACTTTGCTTATAGTGCACAAAAGACTTGAGTTGGTAGTTTTGAGGAAACTGATTATCTGTTTCCGATTTAGGAGTATTAATAACGATTGAGCATTTTTACGCTGATTGAAAATATCTGAAGCAAAGTATTGCATTTACTATGTTTGTTAAAGACATGACTGTCTTAAAAGAAATTACTTTTAATGTTTTATATAGAATTCTATTGTATTCTGGTCTAGACCTGCTTTTAAGATGATCTATTATTTCCTTAACTGTTGATGGTCAAACACTCTCATGGAGAGTTTTGTCGGCTTTTTTCCTAAAGAAATATTTTTTGCTAAATTTGTCTCACTTGTTACCTGGTTTGTGGATGCTGCTAAAATATCTTTCTCAAAATTCTATTTTGCTTCAAAAATGTGAAAGAATTCTTGGTGGGACAAAAAATGTTCTGAAGCGGTCAACAAAGAATATTGCGCCGTACAGGAGAAGCTTGAAGCGGTTAGAAAGGTTATGGCCCAAGCAAAGAAGAAAAGTTTTAAGACTTTTGCAGTTCTTTTAACCAAACCTCCCCACCGTCTTTAGTATGGTCGACAATAATTTTTTTTTTCTAGAATTTCTAGACTTATTACTCTTATCAAAGATGAGACTTGGGTTTTAGAATTTATGTTGCCAATACACTTCCACATACTCATACAGCGCCTATACAAATGAACAAACCCAATCTTGTTCTTGCTTGCAGAAAAGAGTTTTTTTTTTCTTCTTCTTCTCAGTCTTTGTCGGTTCACTGTTGGACATAAGCCTCTTCCAAATTGGTGTTAGTTTTGGCTTACAGACTGTTTAATGTCGTTGAGCCATCTTTTTTGGGGTCTTCCAATGCTTTGTTTTGTTAGTTGTAGCCGCCATTTTATTAGACGTATTGACCATTTTCTGGTGTCTTGCCGGGCTACATGTCTCACCCATCGCCACTTAAGTTCAGCTACGCGCTCAATTAAGTCTTTTATTTTTGTCTTCTTCTTTATTTCTGTATTGCATATTTGATCTCGTAGGCTGATTCTAAGTATGGACTATTCCATGGCTCTTTGTGTTGTTCTGAGGCGTTCTGCACTTTTCTGCGTTAAAGTTGCGGTTTCTAGTTCATACGTGCCTACGGGTAGGATGCATGCATTATAGACCTTTCTTTTAAGACTTTGTAGCGTGCCAAATGACACGCACATCTTTACTAAAAAAAAAAAATACAAAAATTAGTAAACAAATATTTATTAGTTGGAAATATATACCTTTTTTGTCGAGACTGATCACCTCAGACAACTAACGTAACATCCGGTATATGGATAATATAAACTTACCATTGGCAATCGATGTTGATACACCTCTATTTAAGGATTTGTTTACTATAACAAGTAAATATATATGGTAAAATGTATTTAATTTTGACTGCTAGTTATTATATGTAATAAACTGCTATAATTTGTTATTAATCTTGGGAATGATATTATAAGATTATATTTATAGATTTTTAGAGGTAAAGTAGTTTTAATACCTTATATTATCTACAAACTTTCATTATTATTATCTACTCTTGATGATATTACCTTGTATTATGGCTGGAAGAGTTTTTTATACAAACTGTTAAATATTTTAAAATTTGTTCAGATAACCATGGAAGAATTGAGTCTGGAAAACTCACCTATGTCATTACCTGCGACTCCAGGGCGATCAGTGGAGCGAGAGGCGGTTTATGCCCTTAAAATAGCATCTTTGTTGGGCATGAGGACGCCTCCCAGAAATTGTTCTTTGCCATTGTTGGAGACAACAAATGAGATAAGTGAAATTCCAAAGACACCTATGAGGGAAGATCCGGATCCATCCATGAAGATTGTCCCACTGCAGGATGGATATGCATTTCCGTCGAGAATAGAAGATCCATGGTTTGCGGAAAGAGGTGCCATTCTCGTGACAAGGGCCCAGGTCGTGCCAACACCATCACCAGCGGGAGGAAGGAAAAGAAAATGCCGGAGAAGTAAGAAACCGAGACAAAGACGATACCGGATGAAGATTTCTGAGACACAGACTATTAAATTTTTTATAAATAAAAAAAAATGAGAATTAGTAATAGAAAATGTTAAATGTATTTATCGTTATTATGTTATATAATTAAAAATGTTATTACCTTAAATTTCCTTCTCCAAACACTACAGATACTATACACACAATTACATCACACTATTAACCTGTAACACCAATTTATGACAGTCAAAATATACACTTCAAAATTTCATTCCGTAAGGTTGATCACATCTATAATACTAGTGATTTTTGTTATATATATTACAGCTGAGAAAACTGTATAAATTATTTTTTTGATCAAAGATACCACATGTAGTCAACGTAAACAAACCCCACTCCTATGCCAGCACTATATAAGGGCGTGCAAACGTTCATTCGAGAGCGGGATCGAGAGAGAGACCGATCCGCTAAATTAAGTAGGCTGTAACCAAATAGGTTATGATCTAAATTTTTAGAGTGAGTAGTGTGATCGTGAAGATATACCGATCCATTGATTTAATTAATATAATTAAGGTAGACGTGATCGAGAGAAAGACCGATCCGTATAAATAATAAAATATCTAGGGAAGATAGATCGTGATAAAGACCGATCCATCTTATAGGGAGTGAGATCAAGATAATAACTGATCCACTTATGTAGTAGATGAGTAGGAGAATAGGGAAAATTTATGTAGAATATGTTTTGTTAATAAATAAAACTTAAAGTTTATCTTAAATTTCTTTAGTTTTTTTATTGTTTTAAAACTAGGAAAATCAGATTTTTTTAATAAAATTATATAAAAACAATTGGAGCCCGATAGGATACTCTGGTAAGAAAAATAATTTCTAAATCCAGATATAAGTTTTTTTGTAAAAAGATTTGAACCACGACCTACGCCGCAGGTAGTTAGCCGGACCTGTCAAAAGAACCTGACAGTATAGCCTCCACTCTAGGTTGAAGAGGAAGGGTTATAAGTGGAGCCGAACGCGTGGGGCCCGATTTAAGAAAGTAGTAATAATTAATTATTAGATAAAAATTATTGTTGAACAGATTCAGATATATAAATAGTTCAAGTATAGAAAGTTAGGAAATTTACTTAAAAAATTTGTCTTGGTAGGGATATGTATAATACTGTAGTGATTTAAGGAGTTAAGCTCAAATTTCGATTACACATGTCGAGTCACTAATTTATTATATCCTGATTTTGTATGAACAATTGTAAACAATTGTTTATTTGTTGTATGGTTTGTGTGTCTTAAGTGACTGAATTTAGATAGTTGAGTAAACTATTATTAACCGTATGGTTTGTGTGTCTTAAGTGACTGAATTTAGATAGTTGAGTAAACTATTATTAACCGTGTGGTTTGTGCGTCTTAAGTGACTGAATTTTGATAGTTGTGAAAACTATTATTAGCCGTGTGGTTTGTGTGACTTAAGTGAAGTCAAAGTTTTTGAACGTTAAGAATTATACAAAGAAAAGAATTACAACAAAATGTTGCCAAGGTTACTTCTGAAGCACGAGGTAATTTATGAACTCAATATTCGAGGATATGAAGACCTTAATTTAAACGTTTCGGAATTAAAGTTTGTTCTCAAGCGGTTTAACGCAAAGAATATAGTCCCCATATCAGAATATGATAATGAGTTTGAAAAGAATGACGAAGAAGAAATAGAGAACTCTCTAAAGAGTGTAGAAACACTAATAGGGAGACTCTCTAGTAAAAGCACAAAAGAAATTGAAGATAAAATTAGGACCAGAATCGCCCATGTACAGCATAGGATTGGCCGAATTAAAATTCCAGAAGAAGATGAAACTGGATTAAAGAAAAAACAAGATAAACTTGCTAATCGCTGTGTCACACTGGAAGCGAAATTAGCTAATGCAATAGCAACAGCGCTAAAAGTACTACAAGGTTCAACAGAAGCTGAAGAAGAAATTGTAGGTGAAGAAACTGATTTCGAAGAATCATCTTCAGAGTCAGAATCAGACCTATCGGAAGATTTAAGCCTTCCAGCTGCTGCGGTAAGTCCTAACCCAATATTGCACTCATCACCTAGAACGATCATGACGACCAGACTAGCTGATCCTCAACAACCTGAGCTATCGTATACTCCACCCCCAGCAGCGTCAAATTTCCAACCACCTGAGATACCCAGAAGTTATCAAGGAAGTGCATTACCTGTTTTCAAATGGGATTTAAAGTTTAAAGGAAATAGTGATTCCGAAGGAGTGCTGACTTTTTTGGAAAGAGTTGAAGAACTACGAGTGGCAAGAAGATGTTCCAAGAGAGAATTGTTTGATTCAGCGTTAGACCTGTTTGCCGGTGAAGCGTTGCCGTGGTTTAGAAGTGTCAGACTACGCGTCAGGTCTTGGGATGAACTTGTCCAGGAAATTAAGTCTGATTTTCTGCCATCGGGTCATGATGAAGAAGTATGGGAAGTTATTAGAGCCAGGAAACAGACAAAAGGAGAAAAGGTCACTTTGTTTATTGCCGGGATGGAAAATTTATTCAGACGATTGAGCATTGTACCTGATGAAGACCATCAAATTAAGCAGGTGAGAAAAAATCTATTACCAGTTTTCATCGCTAGGTTAAGTCTAATACAACCAACATCAATAAGAGAATTGAACCAACTTTGTAAAATGATTGAGGAGACTTTACCAACGATGCCTATGGCGAGACCTGTAGCTAAAATCAATGATAGTAGTCCCAAACCGGAGAAAAAATGTTGGAACTGTGATAGATTAGGACACAACTTTCGGGAATGCAAGGAAAAACGTCGCAAATTCTGCTTCCGATGTGGAGCACTTGGCGAAGTTTCAACAAACTGTAAAGTTTGTACAAAAAACTTGTAGAGAGAGTGGGGACCCTCGGCCGTAGTCACTCTAGAATACATCCGGCCGATAGAAATTCGACGATGTGGAAAGAATGGTTAAAGGTAGTGAAACAATTTTGCACGAAAGAGCAGATCTGTCCTTGTTTTGTTAACTTACCATCTGATAATCGTCCATATGTAAGAATTGAAATTTTAAATAGAACAGTTTTAGCGTTATTAGATACTGGAGCTAGTGTGTCCATAATGGGTCATGAAATGAAGTGGTGTCTGGAGGCACTAAATATAGTAATACAAGGAAGTCAAATTAAAGAAGTTTCAACCGCTGATGGATCAAAACAATTGGTCACGGGTAAGGTGGAAATTCCAATCAAAATTTCTGGTAAAAGAATACAAGCTGAAGTTCTCATTGTACCGTCGTTTCCAATAGGAATAATATTAGGAATAGACTTTATAAGGAAACAGAATTTTGAATTAAACTTTGAAGGAAATACTTGGAAATTATCTAATACTAACCAAAGAACGTTGTCTGACTGTCCAGAGATTTTTACGTTACATAACGAACATTCTTTGACGGAGACAGAAAAAAACAAATTAGAAGACATCAAACAATTGTATGCGGAGATAGGGACTGGCAAGATAGGTAAAACCCATCTAGCACAATACCGAATTGATACTGGCAATACTATACCAATAAAGCAACGTCACCACTGTTTATCTCCCTATATGTTAAAACTTGTTAATGATGAGTTAGACAGCATGTTAAAACTGGGAGTGGTAAGACCTTCAAAAAGTGCATGGGCTTCTCCTGTTTTACTAGTTAAAAAGCCAACAGGTGAATATAGATTTTGTTTTGATGGACGCAAGTTAAATGCTGTAACCAAGAAAGATGCATACCCCTTACCTTTGCTAAACGACATACTAAGTAAGTTGCGAGACTCCAATTATATCACTAGTTTAGACTTAAAAAGTGCATTTTGGCAAATACCATTGGAACCTGAATCAGCAGAAAAAACTGCGTTTGTTGTACCTGGAAGGGGACTGTTTGAGTTTACAGTTATGCCGTTTGGTCTTGCTAATGCCGCTCAAGCACAGCAAAGACTGATGGATTCAATAATGGGTTATGAATTGGAGCCTCATGTGTACATTTACCTAGACGACATAGTCATTGTGACTAGTACATTTCAGAAACACATAGAAGTCCTAAGAGAGGTACATGAACGGTTGAAAAAGGCTGGTTTGACCATCAACCCTAAGAAAAGTGAATTTTGCCGTACCTCGATTAAGTATGTAGGTTTCGTTATTGATCAGAATGGGATACGCACTGATCCAGAAAAAGTAAAGGCCATGGTATCTTATCCAGAACCTACCACTACGACTGAAGTAAAACGATTCATGGGATTGTGTTCTTGGTATAGGAGGTTCATTCTCCACTATGCTAATATTATGGCTCCAATTAGTCGTGTGGTGGCAGGTCGAAAGAAAGGGCAATCCATCAAGTGGACGGAAGAGGCACAGAAATCTTTTGTAACAATTAAGCAGGCGTTAATATCTGCACCAATTCTAGTAAGTCCCGATTTCTCTAAACCTTTTACAGTACATACAGATGCGTCAGACGTGGGAGTGGGAGCTGTCCTTACTCAACTTTTGGATGATGGAGAAGACCATGTAATTGCATATGCAAGTAGAGCACTCACAAAACCAGAGCGCAATTACAATACATCAGAAAAAGAATGTCTAGGATTGCTGTTTGGGGTTGAAAAATTTCGAATGTATATAGAAGGAGTAAAATTTACTGCAATCGTGGACCATCACTCTTTATTATGGTTGCAAAACCTAAAAGATCCAGCCGGAAGACTAGCAAGATGGGCAATAAAACTAAGCCAGTTTGAAATGCAAATTATTCACAGGAAAGGTAAACAACACGTTGTACCAGATGCACTCTCCAGGGCAATAGCAGTCCTCCAAGTTGATGAACCACCTGAAGATAAATGGTATTTTAAAATGTGCAAGTTAGTATCAAATGATCCAGAAAATTACAGTAATTGGAAAGTAGAAGACAACTTACTGTATAAATGGATAGGCAGTGATAAACCAATACCAGTAAATATGAGAGAATGGAAGATTGTTGTGCAGAGGAACGATCGTAAGAAGGTACTAAAAACATGCCATGATGATCCTACGTCAGCACATTTGGGTTTTTATAAAACAGTAAAAAGGATTCAAGAACAGTACTATTGGCCACAAATGAGACGAGACATTCACAAATATATTCGAAATTGTCGAGTATGTGGAGCACAGAAAGCTTCAAATGAAGCTAGAGCTGGTCCGATGGGCAAGCAGAAAAAGGTCGAACATCCTTTCCAGTTGTTATCAACAGATTTAATTGGGCCATTACCAAGGTCTAGGAATGGAAATTGTTACCTATTAGTAGTAACTGATTGGTTTACTAAAGGGATCTTCATGAAGGCTTTGAGGAAAGCTACAGCAGACGAGGTCTGTAAATATATTGAAAACTCAATTTTTCTAGTTTTTGGAGTACCGTCAGTAATTATGGTAGACAACGGAGTTCAATTTGCAGGAACAAAGTTCAAAGAGTTATGCCAGAAGTATCAAGTGAACCCCTGGTATAATGCCAACTACCACCCTCAAGTAAACTTTACTGAAAGATCTAATAGAACCATAGGAGTAGCCATACGATCTTACCTAGAGGGAAAACATAAAGAATGGGACAAGAATATTGACAAAATAGGGTATGCCCTAAGATCTTCTATTCATGAAGTTACCAAACATTCCCCGAACTCATTAATATTTGGGAGGACAATTCCCCTGAATGGAAGTTATTATGGAAAACTAGACGAGACAAACATAGGAGCAGCCAATCGTGATACCTATGTAGATAAATTAGATGAATTTTTGGAGATTAAAAAGGAGATTAAAAGACACTTAGATAAGGCATATAAAAGAAATAGCAACACCTATAATTTGAGAAAGCGGAACATTACTTTTAAAGTAGGTGATCTGGTGTGGAAGAAAAATTATGTTCTATCCAAAGCCAGTGAGGACTTTGCAGCAAAGTTAGCACCAAAGTACGTGCTATGTGAAGTGACAGAGGTTCATTCAACCTTAGTTTATTCCTTAAAGAGGGAAGACGGAAAATTAATAGGGAAATGGCATCTAAAAGATTTAAAGCCATATTACGGTGATGTAGAATAGAATGCATCATTGAACAATTTATAAATAGCATTTATGTACTTACCGATATAGGAGTGTGCTAAATAAAAGAAATAACAAATAAAGCATTGAGTTAAACAGATATATATTTCTAGAAATAATGACAGGATTTACACTGTGACATTAGATGTCTTCCAATATGTCATAAATTCTTTTAATATAAAAAATCAATTAAAGTTATTCAAAACTTAAAAACTCAGGTCCATCGAATAGTGTTAGCGCTGACATGATTTCAACTGTATAGGATTAAAATTGAGTAATTGCTTTATAGAAAAAGAAATATTGCAGGTAAAATAATTTCAGAGAGGTTTATTTCGAATTAAAAACAACATTTCAGTGGTATGAAAAGTTTTTTTACCAGGTAAGAGGGGTGTGTAGCGTGCCAAATGACACGCACATCTTTACTAAAAAAAAAAAATACAAAAATTAGTAAACAAATATTTATTAGTTGGAAATATATACCTTTTTTGTCGAGACTGATCACCTCAGACAACTAACGTAACATCCGGTATATGGATAATATAAACTTACCATTGGCAATCGATGTTGATACACCTCTATTTAAGGATTTGTTTACTATAACAAGTAAATATATATGGTAAAATGTATTTAATTTTGACTGCTAGTTATTATATGTAATAAACTGCTATAATTTGTTATTAATCTTGGGAATGATATTATAAGATTATATTTATAGATTTTTAGAGGTAAAGTAGTTTTAATACCTTATATTATCTACAAACTTTCATTATTATTATCTACTCTTGATGATATTACCTTGTATTATGGCTGGAAGAGTTTTTTATACAAACTGTTAAATATTTTAAAATTTGTTCAGATAACCATGGAAGAATTGAGTCTGGAAAACTCACCTATGTCATTACCTGCGACTCCAGGGCGATCAGTGGAGCGAGAGGCGGTTTATGCCCTTAAAATAGCATCTTTGTTGGGCATGAGGACGCCTCCCAGAAATTGTTCTTTGCCATTGTTGGAGACAACAAATGAGATAAGTGAAATTCCAAAGACACCTATGAGGGAAGATCCGGATCCATCCATGAAGATTGTCCCACTGCAGGATGGATATGCATTTCCGTCGAGAATAGAAGATCCATGGTTTGCGGAAAGAGGTGCCATTCTCGTGACAAGGGCCCAGGTCGTGCCAACACCATCACCAGCGGGAGGAAGGAAAAGAAAATGCCGGAGAAGTAAGAAACCGAGACAAAGACGATACCGGATGAAGATTTCTGAGACACAGACTATTAAATTTTTTATAAATAAAAAAAAATGAGAATTAGTAATAGAAAATGTTAAATGTATTTATCGTTATTATGTTATATAATTAAAAATGTTATTACCTTAAATTTCCTTCTCCAAACACTACAGATACTATACACACAATTACATCACACTATTAACCTGTAACACCAATTTATGACAGTCAAAATATACACTTCAAAATTTCATTCCGTAAGGTTGATCACATCTATAATACTAGTGATTTTTGTTATATATATTACAGCTGAGAAAACTGTATAAATTATTTTTTTGATCAAAGATACCACATGTAGTCAACGTAAACAAACCCCACTCCTATGCCAGCACTATATAAGGGCGTGCAAACGTTCATTCGAGAGCGGGATCGAGAGAGAGACCGATCCGCTAAATTAAGTAGGCTGTAACCAAATAGGTTATGATCTAAATTTTTAGAGTGAGTAGTGTGATCGTGAAGATATACCGATCCATTGATTTAATTAATATAATTAAGGTAGACGTGATCGAGAGAAAGACCGATCCGTATAAATAATAAAATATCTAGGGAAGATAGATCGTGATAAAGACCGATCCATCTTATAGGGAGTGAGATCAAGATAATAACTGATCCACTTATGTAGTAGATGAGTAGGAGAATAGGGAAAATTTATGTAGAATATGTTTTGTTAATAAATAAAACTTAAAGTTTATCTTAAATTTCTTTAGTTTTTTTATTGTTTTAAAACTAGGAAAATCAGATTTTTTTAATAAAATTATATAAAAACAATTAGAGCCCGATAGGATACTCTGGTAAGAAAAATAATTTCTAAATCCAGATATAAGTTTTTTTGTAAAAAGATTTGAACCACGACCTACGCCGCAGGTAGTTAGCCGGACCTGTCAAAAGAACCTGACAGTATAGCCTCCACTCTAGGTTGAAGAGGAAGGGTTATAACTTATAGGGATGTTTGGGTTTTTAAGAATATGTTTCGTACGCCGCCCAGCTCAGCCGTACTCTCTTGGTTATCTCAGACGTTTGATTTTCCTAACTTAATTTAATTGAGTGGCCTAGGTACACGTACTTTTCTACTTGTGTCAAACTTGTGGTTGCTTATTGTGATATGTAAGTCGTTCCTACTCATGATCTTTGTCTTGTTCAGATTAATTTTTAGTCCTACTCGTTGGGACGCTTTATGGAGTTCTGTCATCATACGTTCAAGTTGGGATTGCTGCTTATTAGGACGATATCATCGGCAAAGCGTAGATGTTTAAGGTATACGTATAATTTTTGCTTTCTACTACAACTTTTTAAATACATCTTCTAGGGCCAAGGCAAATAATTTGGGTGAGATAGTATCACCTTGACGAACGTCTCTGTTAATTGGGATTCGATCTGTTACTAAATCCTTGTCAATTGAAACCTGTAGTGCTGCATTTTCATAGATGTATTTTATGAGGTTAGAGCAGTGTTTCCCAACCTTTTTAGTGCCATGATATCCTTGCGCTTGATCCTTGCTGCATAGAGATTTTATGCTAGGTTCCAATTTGGTTAGCTTCAGTTTCAAATCTCCCTCACAAAGCCATGCCATCGCCCTTTTTATATCAAATAAAGTTTTAACTAACTCATCATTTTGCATTTCTGCTAGTTCCATGTTGTTAATATATTTCTAAACCATATAACAAATTTATAATATTTGTTGGCAGCAATTATTTAAGAATTTGCTTTTTTCTTTTAATTTTGGCATCAAAATCTAGCATTGCATTTAAATGGCCCGGAGCAAAAGGGTTAAACTTGTGTCGAGTCCATTTTCGAATTGCCCCCCTCAACAATCAAATTGGCTCCCTGTGGGGCGTGGGGCCCACGTTGGGAAACACCGGGTTAGAGTATCTTGTATCAATTAGGTAGGTATAAAAAAAAAGAAGAAAAAAAAAATCTGGCTGTATCCATTGCTGTTAGGAATGCAAATGTTTCTATCAAATCAAATGCTTTCTGATAGTCTATGATGCCATATAAAAGGGTATATTATATTCAGCACTTTTTTCTATTAGGTTGTGAAATGAATTATCTATGAAAAATGACAATTTCTATTTCATGTTACAAGAATTTTTTTTGTTTACCAAATCATGTTTCTTTAATACCTTCTTGAAATATGAAACAATTCTTGACTTTTCCGGTAAAAAAATTGTATGCCATCTACTCATCAGACTACTTCCAGACAGCGTTATCCGTAACATTAACGTACTACCACATACCTTCAATCGCTTTTATAGCAGAAATTTAAAAGTATTTTTTACAAATGTAGATCAATGTTTTTTTCAGGCCGGTTACGTAATGTAATACCAAATAATGTTTGTTTTATCTTAACATTATTTCTATTGTCCGACTACCGTTTTATAAATTTTTTTGTGTCACATTTGACAACAAATTGTCGTGGAGTAACCACATCAATGGGCTTCAAAAATCTTGTGTCTAAGGGATTAACTTTTTGAGATGTGTTTTAGGCAGTTACTGCGCAAGAGATCTAGAAATCTTTTGTTAGACCTTGTTTTGACTTTGCGTTACACTTTCTATCTATAACAATATTGGACAAAATTGAAAACAGGGCAATAAGAATTTGTGTGGAAACTTAACTCATGATCAGCCTCGTTTGGTGTAAGGATTTTATTTTTTGGAGTTGGAAAAGATAGAACAACTTTCTAACCTTTTATCTGTGTTTACCGCTGAACTATATGCCATTTATAGGTTTTTGTTTTTAATATTGGCTAATAATTAATTAGACAAAAACTTTAATATTTTTTGACTTTCAAAATTATCTTAATACTATATATTATGTTCTTAAGCATCTAGCATTAAAGACAACATTGAGGTTACGGACATCAAGAATATTATTCTTGACTTGCAAAGCAAAGTTTTGGTAACTCAGGTGCCAAGCCATACAAGCATATGTTGCAATGAACGGGGAAATTATGTTGCGGGACTGGGACATGGCGGTGTAATGATATTACTACCAATTACACCGACTATGATAGCTTTCTGCAGGGTAGCCAAGAATGTATCTTGGCAACAACATTTCAATCTCATTAGTCAAAGCAAAGTAACTATATATTTTAACAAGATTATTCAAGTAGTAAACCAAAGGCCCTGGTTTAAAAACCGATTTTGCCCCAAAGACAGACACCTAAAGAACCTTTCCAAGAAGTCGCTCAAGACCCGGAGCACATCTACATCGGGCAACAAAAAAAATATGCTTTTGGGCGAACATTTATCGTTCGGAGATGGTGTAACCAATGCATTATTTGGGGTGTTTTATCTTTTTCTTTGCAGTCTTTAGACCTAGTGTATGGTGACACAATTGAGTGCATTTTGAGGGAAACGGAGGCATGGTGCTTCTACAACCTCAAACACTATCTCTAGAAAAAAAAGACACCAACAAAAAAGAGAAGGAAGAAATAAAGATGCACAATAAAGAGAAGATAGACAAAGAGGAAAAGAATGAAAGAGGATGGACAAATAAGAAAAGAAGGATCAAAATATTGAACACAGAACATGCTCACGCAAGAACAATTTATGAAGGCGCAGACTGAGGCACTGGTGTAAGTAGCGAGTTTCTTGCAAGCTCTATAAAAACACCAGAACAGCCATTTACCCAAACCATCAAGCTTTGGCGGAGAGTTCTATAAAAATCCAGAATCACTCTTCAACACTATCAAACAATATTTTAAAATCACAAAGTGTTGACTCAACAACTCAGTGAAACAGCGACAACTATGGAAACTTAAAACAAAAAATTATTTAGCAGTACGCGGACCCAGTGGAGTTTGTCACAGTGGCTAACCAAATAAAAACTTTTATTCACGAGCCGAAAGAACCAGTGGACCACTCCAAAATATTATCATTATTGAAACTTTTAAATAATTGGTAGAAACTGACATCAGAGTAGAAACTAATTTGGCGCTCCGCAAAACTCTTTTGTCCTATTCCAAAACTATGTCTAAAATCAACTACGGCGGAAAAACACTTTTGTTAACTCCGCTCAGCCAAGAAACAAGTAGAGGATTAAACCAAAAAACGCATAATGCCCTATTTGACTCAACAACAACAAAAATTGCCAAACCACCAGATACCGAACATCTAGCACTTAAGGACAGAGTAGGAACTGTGGGAAAAAGAATTCTACTCTGCATTACCGTAAACATTAACAAAACCTAGATCAAGGTCTTGATAGGTTTGGGTTAAGCCATAACTTTATACGGATCTGCCTACCCAAAACACAACCATAAAGCAAATGATTCAAACAAACCTATTCAAGGACTGTTATTGCAAATTACGAGCAAAGTGAAAGCAACCGTTAAGATTGGCGACTAATGCCAGTTTATTTCTTTTTTTATCAGACTCAGTCTGGGAGAAGAAGAAGTGATACTGGAATATTTGGAAGTTAATATTGAGTATTTTTGCTAATGTTTGTACTACAAAAAAAAAACTGGTCTACAACATACTAGTCACAACAACAATTAAACCAAGTTTTTGGACAAGAAAGAAAACAAAATATTCACAAACTTGTTTTTATTGGGCCCAATTTGCAAACAATTTACGAATTACTTAACAATCAAAAGGAGCAGCAGAAGTTACTGCGCCCTGGTGATTAACAAAAAATATAGAAAACCTTATTTTTGCATAGACCACAGGAAGCTGAATGATGTCCCAAAGACTGAAGCAGCACACTTTCAAAAATTCAAGAGACTATAAAGAATTTTGGAAATGCTCAAGTCTTTACCAAACTCAACTTAACCACAGGTTAGTGGTAGATACCGATGGAAGAAAACCACAAACTTTACAACGCTTTTGCAGCACTTCATGAAGGCACTTATCAATTCACATTGATGCCATTTGGAAAGGGCTAGCCACTTTTTAGAAATGATGTTGATGATGTTGGACAAACTTCTGGGTACCATTGTACTGATTTACATGAATGATATTATGGTCTATTTTTAAAACCATAAAGAGTACACTGAGCATATCTGCCGAATTCTAGAACAATTGCAATACTATGGCATTAAATGCAAAATGTCAAAATGCAAGTTTGGAAAGGACAGGGTTGAATACCTGGGATACCAAGTTGGTGCCAAAGGTAACCAACCATTACCACATTATTTGGTTGCAATTAAAATCTTCTCAAAGCCAAACAACAAGAAACAACTCCGCTGCTGTATGGGACTTTGCAGTTGGCTCCAGGAATACGTTTCCGAGTTTTGTACTATATCCAGCATCTCTATGAAACTGCATGAAACTAAAAAGCTGTTTGTATGGTGAAACGCCAAACAACGAACGTTAAAAACCGTAAAGGCACAACTGGCCCAACTTCTTCAACTAGCCAGATCTCGACCAGGAATACCGTTTATCTTCCAAACGGATGCATGGAAGTTGAACTAAACGTGAACAATCCCATAGATGCCAAAGCCAAATTGACTAAGTGGTCACTAATCCTGCAAGAATTTTTTTACCCGGAAAGCTCAAACATCTTACTTGATGTACTATCCAGAAATCCGGGAGACAAAATAGTGGACTTCTTCACTGATACCAATGACTAGCTCTTACCACCTGAGATCAGCTGTCACAAAAAGGAACATTTTGAGCAAACCTATTCCTTGGCTGCAAGAGTTTATTGGTGCTAAATAAAATGTCTTTAGACATAAATCAAGGATACAAGGAACTAATAGAGATTACACCTGGGATTGGGCATGGGGTATTGCTTAGGAAAATAAGACAAACTCACCTCCGGCTGGAAACAGCTTTCTATGTTACCAAAGGTTAGACTTAAAGTTTTAAAGTTCCACTATGACACCGACATTGCAGGCTATTAAGGACAAGATGAAACGGTTGTACTATTGGCCAGGAGTTAGAACAGATGCGGAGGCTTATATTTGCTGCTGCCTGATGTGCTCTTGTACCAAGCCAGGCAAGCCCTGGGAACGAGTGGCGATAAATATTACCCTTTGCGGTCTACCACAACAACCGCAGAACAAAGGCCGCTACCGGAAAGACACCAAGCAACTACTGCTAGGCCACAACCTGACTGAGCCCGGAAACTGGGATGACCTTACCAAGAAACTACACTACTGAGATCAACGATTACAAATACCAAGAATAACAGTACTTGAGACAGGCTATTGTATAAATTTACACTGCTGGAGACTATACTATGGTGCGCGGCAAAACTAAAAATTGAACAGAGCCCCAGAACCCCCACCAAACTTCATTTGCACGATATCCGATTTGCACCACCTACTGGACCACCCGACGGAAGTAAATAAGCACAAAAGTAGTAAAACCGAAAAAATGTCCAAAAACGAAAAACAACAACTATGACGACTTGATGACAACTTCTGCGATAACTGGACAACAAACGACCTACAACAGCTGCAAAGAAACTTCCTTCCTTATGCCGGGAAAGCGGCATAAGGAAGCGGCCAACAACCATCACCACATGGCATCACACGGGCTATAGGCATTTCAAAACGGCCACTTGAACGGACATAATGCCGTTTAAACGTCGTTCAAACATGCAACTAGGATTTTTTCGGTGTTACTGCACTCAATGCAGGGAAACCAAACATTTTTGCCCTAAGGCCACTCCACACCTGAAGTACCTTCCGGATTTTAGGGTTCACATCTACATCGGACAACATAGAAAAACACAAAAAAAAGTTCCGTTTTTGGGCAAACACCTATAGGCTGGAACTGGTTTAAAGACCGGGAGAACGGTGATTAACCAGGAATCGCTGTTTTTTAGTGTATAGTTAGGTTAGGTTAGGTTAGGTTCCTAATAGTGGGCAGGCTGCTGGAGGCTTTTCAGGGTGACCAAGCACTCAGTGAGCGCCAGTACGGGGTTAGGCCGATCAACCCTGATCGCGCTTGTTGAGGTGAAAGCGGTTGTGGTAGCTTCTAAGAAATACTTCTGCACACATCGGAAAGCAAGCGTCTTGGTTGCCCTGGACTAGGGAGGGATTTTGAGGGCTTTGGAGGGCAGGAATGTATCCAAATACCTGCTGAATATCATTAGCAGCTATTCGTGGGACAGGGTTTTGCTAGTGGGAGAAGGTGAAGAAAGGTAGGAGGTAATTTTATCAGGGGGGTGCCACAGGAATCAGTTCTAGGCCCCACGTTGTGGAACGTCCTTTACGACGACGTGGTAGGTCTGGAATTGCCCCTGGGTGTTGAAAGGGTAGCTTACGCCGACGATTTGGCGGTGATAATTACAAAACGCTCTAGGGGGGAACTGGAGAAAACGGGAAACCGCGCTCTTGCCCTCATAGAGCGTAAAATTAACGAGTTGGGCCTTCAATTGGCACTAGAAAAAACGGAACTTGTGGTGCTCTCCTGTTCAAAAAGAGTGCCACAAGTGGAGATGACCATTTCGGTAACTACCGTCAAGTTGCAACGTTAGTTAAGGTACCTGGGTGTGACGCTAAGTACTAACCTAGCGTAGGGAATGCATGTGAGAGAAGTGTGTGAGAAAGCGGAGAAGACGGCTCGGTCCTTAGCAGAGCTAATGCCGAACTTGGGGGGAGCGAGATCTTTCACCAGGCGCCTGATGTGCTTGGTAGTCTCCTCCATAGTGTTCCATGAAGCCGAAATATGGGGGGATGCCGTGTGCAACAACGGAAGACATAGGGAATTAGTTCTGTGGACTCAGAAGAGGTGTTGCCAGAGGGTCTGCAGCGCATACAGGACAGCGCCGACGGAGGGGCTTTTGGTTGTGGCAGGCACGAAGCCGTTAGATCTTGTAGTGCAAGTAAAGACGGCGGTCTGGGAGGGTCGCCTTACTAAATGTGAAGCGGAAGAATGGATGTGGGGGGAATGGCAGAAGAGTTGGGAGGAATGCGTGTCGAGTGGGGGTGGTAGCAAACCGGCATGGTCCAGACGGCTCATCGCAGACGTGAGGCATTGGGTGGGTCGGGGCTATACTACCTCACGCAGGTACTAACGGGACATGGTTGCTTCCGGGCGTACCTGCATTGGATAAATTTGATTGAAAGTGATGAATCAGATGAATGTCTGTACTGTGGGCAAAGGGATACGGTTGAGCACACCGTGTTCCATTGCGAGAGATGGTTGGAGACGCGTGAAAGAGCAAGAATGAAACTGATGGGAGAGAATTTGAACCCGGATAACATGGTGGTAGTAATGCTGTCTTCAGTGTCCAATTGGTACATTGTGGCCACCATGATAGGGTCCATGCTACGTATGAAAGAAGAAGAAGAAAAGGAGCTTGCTCCATGGTGTGGTGTGAATGAAGTAGGGAGGGGGTGGGGCCGTAGCGGCTCATAAATGTTTTGTGGTGTTACATGGAAAATGTTGTGTTGTTATTAAACTGTGTGCGCGTAATAGTTTTAGTCGACAAATATTACAACGTGATAATTGATGTCAATGAAATAAAAAAACAATTTACTTTGTTAAAAAAAAAAAAAAAAATTGTTTTATTATTTCATTAATTACACATAATATTTGTAGTTGGATTGTAATTCTCTTTCATTTTAAGGGTTGCAAAAAGTGTTATTTTTATCGTCTTTTAGTCGCATCATGGCTACTAGGATAATTCGATTTTATTTGATTACTACTTTCGTATTGGAATGAGAGAAAATAATTTCAATTCAATTAAATCGTGTTTACTAACGTTATTCGTTGATAAATTTGTTCAATATAATACTAATAGATATTTAATAAGCAAAAATCTATTCGAAAATGTGCACTTGCAGAAGATTAAATTCCGAGCGCCGAGGCATCCGGATGATTGCTCTCTGAGAGTAAATAGTGATCGAATAATTAAATTCGCATGAAAACAATCGCCGCGAATAAATTTTGAACCAACCAACCCGATATTCGCATCGTATTTATTTCTATATATAATTCTTTTCGGATTAATTGAGGGTATTACTCAGTTGATCGTTATTACAGGATAAAATTATCGCCATCATTTGCTTCGATAAATGGGGCAATATTCCCGTTAATGATAATTTGGATTTATTTATCATTTGATTATGCTTTCTGCAAAAGTAAATGTTTGGGCATTTGTCATGGCGTGTGTGAAATTGAAAGTTCCAAGGGCGCTCGGCTGTGAGAAATTTTCTTGATATTTCCAATACGCGCGACGTCGACTTTTTTCACGCAAGAACTGCCGAATATGAGATTTTCCGGCAATTTTTTCCTCTCCTGCTGCTTTCTCCAACACAGATCACGGATGGGGAATGGATTATCTATTTAATAAAAATTTATAACCCTACATATTTTCATCTTATTTGTCAGCTTAGTGCAGATTTTTTTAATAATTTATTCTAATAATTATTACATGTATAAAACCAACAGAATTAAATTTATTTCTTCGTCTCGTGCATTATTCAAGAGTAAATTGAAACAAATCGTGGCACTAAATCTAAGTAATATTGATTGCCATAACGAATTCGTCCACATTTTCAGCTTAAAGAGTTTCTGATTTCATTGCAAATCACAACCCCCATGCCATTTTAAGCTTGATCGAGTACTACTTCATTCGGTAAATAGATCAATTGTAAATTTAAACTATCTTTAAAAAACTATGATTTTTTTGTGTGTGTAAGCGACGCTATGAAGATTTAATTTAATTAGGGCGTTGTTCTCCTTTGAGTATCCAATAAATAACGACCCGTTAAAGTTAATTTTAAATAAATTTCCCAATCTTAAATCGATCCCCCATGTCGAATTAATGGACGGTCGTTTTTTTATGTGGAATGGAAGAGATCTCATCCCACCGTTCCTCCTGCCGTATAACAAAAGTTAATATCATTCTTTTCTACAGGCAGGTTTTTCTATTGAATAATAAATAATGATTCTACATGCGATCTATAGCACAGATGTTATTTGCGGTTACATACTTTAGTTTTATTCCTTTTTTACTTTTTGCACTTTTCAACGATGTGCATCAACATTTGTGCACTTTGTATCCTTTCTATGCTTTACAACTCTTTACATATTAGAGAGAGTTTCTCCTTTCACACATACAAAATCTGTACATTGTATGCTATATACATATTTTTGTATAAAAAACTGATACTGTCTAAAAATAACTATTTAACTAATATTGAAAAAATATTAATTAGCTTGTAACAATGATTTCTTTAATTAGAATTGATAGTATCAGTTTTATTAATATTTAATGAAAATAACTTGACTGTCGTAAGCAAAAAAATCAGAATCTGGATTTTCCGTTTATAACGTTTACATATTTATCTATACATTAAATTTAACACCGGAAAAGTGGCTCAGTTATGTGCTTCTTCTAACTCAATTCTCAGCGCATACTTCGTCGCAGGTTTGAGCCGCAGTTCCGGTAAAACATTTAAAAAAATTATGGCGTTTATTAATTCAAGAAATTAGTCTATTAGACAAATTTCTATGATTTTATTCTATATTTAGTGTTTATGTAACTATTATTACATTTAATATGAAAGTGTGGGTGGACCAGATACTAGGTCTTGTCAGTATCTACCTTGTGTGTTTCTTGCATTTTCTTAACTAACGGGTGCGATAGTATATATATGTGTTTTCAGATTTGTATTGAAAGGCAGCTGTGAGGTAGTAACACAGGCGTAAGCCCTAAAATATATCCTCTTGCAAAAAAAAAAAGAAAATATGGAGGTATTACTAGATCTGTGATATTAGGTTAGGTTAGGTTAGATTAGGTTAGATACTGTTGGAAAGACTTGCAATAAAGCCAAACCATATAACCTTAGAGGACAACAGAAGGAAGGAGATTATTGAAGAGCTCTTACCGGACGTTATTGAGCAAGTAGCTTCGCTGATAACTGGAGAAGCAGAAAACCCAACCTCTTTTACCGCTGACAAACTAAAAAAAAACTATTTGAAAACTCAAGCTTAAAAAACTTTGGGGCCCGACGGAATCTACTGCCAAATCATCAAGCTCGCACAGGAACTAATCTTTGATGTGCTGCTGGAAGCTTACAACATGCATCTGGATAAAAGAATCTTTTCCAAACTTTAGAAGAAAGCAAAATTAGCGCTGATCCCCAAAAGAGAAGACAAATTTTGGGTCATTAGTCTGCTAAGCATACCCGGAAAGCTCTTTGAACACTTAATAAAAAAGAGGTTTGAGATGAACTGGAAGAAAAAGAAGCCATATCCAGCACACAATTTAGATTTAGAAAGAGCCGCTCAACAGTTGACACAATCATAAAAGCAAGAAAGCTTTGTGAGGATAAAGCAAGCGCGTGGACCGCTATCACCCTGATAGACGTAAAATATGCGTCCAACACCGCCAGCTGGGAACAAATCAGGAAAAAACTGATAGAGATAAGAGCGAGTCGGTATTTCTTAGACTTAATAACAAGCTACCTGAGAGACAGAACTATTATAATTGCTGCAAGAAAGGAGAAAAACCTAACGCAGGGTGTTCTGCAGGGTTTTGTGCTAGTACTACTCTGTGGAACGTCGTGTACAACTCCGTGCTGAGACTACGACTGAGTGGTGCTCAGAGCAAAAAACACGCAAGAGATGCAGAAAATTGCAAACAATGCCCTAAAGGTGGTTGACGCATGGATGACAATAAACGGACTGGAGCTGGCGCCCAAGAAAACCAAGGCATTGGTAGTCAAAAAACACAAGAAATAAAACCGAAGCTGTCTTTGTTTTAAAAGGAGAAATCATCATCTTCAAAAAAATCTGGAGTCTGGTTGGATTCAAACTGGATTTTTGACCCGCACGTACAAAACACCATCGGCAAAGCAGAGAAGATCATGGCTGCCCTAACAAGGATTATGCCAAACGTTAGCAAACAAAATTCAAAAAGAAGAGCAAATTACCACGCCGTGATCCAATCCATACTTACCTACGCAGCGCCGGTCTGGAAGCGGGTTTTGGGCGTAAACAGGCACCTGACAGCTTTGTTACCTTGTAACTTGTTCTGAAAGTTATCAACTCATACTGAACGACAAGTGGCGAGGGTGTCTTTGTAATTGCGGCAAAACCACGTACAACATTGAAGAGCTGTGGCAGCGCAGGTGGGATGACACCCACGACACTGCGTAGTGGACCAAGACGCTTATTCCCTTAATAGAAAGATGGGTGTGATGCCCTCACAGGAACACCGACTACTTTCTGACAAATTTTTTGACAGGTCATGGAAGTTTTGGCACTTACACCAAGAGGATTAGAAAGACCCAGAGCGACAATTGTCATTACTATGACAAAACCGACTTCTTGGAGCACACCATCTTCCACTTCATGCGATGGCACGTCAAAAGACACAAAGCATAGGTAACTGTAGGAAAAGCATTAAAGATCGACAGCATAATAGACCATCTTCTTAAAAGCAAGTTCAACTGGAAACTGATACACTCATTTGTAAGGGACACAATGAGCACAAAAGAAAGAGAAAAATTAGCCAAGCAAAAAGCCAAACAACAGACGAATTAAAAGAAACCAGATGGGTAGGTGATCCCCGATCACCTTCCCTATCCCGCTTACCTGTTGAGAAGAATTAAGGTTTTTTAGCGGGTGATCCTACATTCCCGAGCACAAAAAAAAAGATTAGGTTAGGTAATGTTAAGTTAGTTAGTTAGCGTCTACAGGTGGCAGAAAAGGGAATTGCACATGCTAACCAATCTTTGGACAATTCTTAGTTAAATTTTTGGTTATTATTGCTATTCTTGATACTTTGGCTTGGTAACCAAAATTTTTATTTTACTTATATAATGGTGTGCTACTACTTTAAAACAAAAGGCTAGTCAGTAACCTTAAATGGCAAAAAACAAAACATGGTTATTTTAGAAAAAAAATAACTTTTAAGAATGTTCCGATAACTTGGGAAATTCTTTGTCTTTCTGCTGACAATGCCGGGCAGCTCCACAAGTTTTGGAAGCCGCAACTCATGCAAGACTGGCAATAAAAACGGATAACGCAAACAGACTACAAGTATAAATGGTGCTTTGCTGGGTAGGTAGATACTTGGTTCAACTAAAGAAGAGGTTGTTTTGAAAACAAAATTGCAACTGTTGCAAATTTAGGGCTGGCAAAAAAACATTAGAAAACCAACTCCTAAGTCATTTTTAGACTTTATCAGACTTGTAGAGGTAAGCAAGACAAAAAGCACGTGCGAGAAGCATAGCGCAGCAAAAACTTTAAAGTTCGCAGACGCAGCAGCAGAATTGCAAAAATAACTGCTTTGCCAAAAAAACACGCACGGAATACAGCTACGACTCTACTAAAGATGGACACACTAACAGAAACAGAAATGAGGTTAGCAGACAAAAAAAATTTAGACTTCACAATGAAGAAGATTTCTAAAAAAACAATTTATGAACAACTGGTTAAACTTGTTCAGCTAATTAATGAAGTGCAATTCTACGAGGACAATACACAAAGAACTTCAACTGTCACTATTATTAAGATAATAAAGGAAATCAAATAAGAAGAAAGCGTAGAAGCTGCCAATTTTGAATCTGCTAAAAACAGCAACTCTTGATAGGATACAAAAAAACTAAAAGATCAAAAAAGTACTTGTTGGCATTACAAAAGAAGTAGATATCTGAAATGCCTGGTAAAAGATTACACAAAAAAGGAAATTAAAGAGTTTGTAGCAGCTATGGCCAAACATGTATAGCACGTGAGATAACATAGGAAAACACACAAAATGGTAGAAATCAACAATATGAGCGTACAAAATGTTGATTAAAATAAACAGTCAGTTAAAAGAACAAAAATGCTGTTTCCACACCTAGAGAACGCTTTCAAGGAAAATGTAGTAACTTCAAGCAAGCACATACTTTACAATAGATGGAGAACTCCAAAACTGTGCAGAAAATTATATGAAACTACCGGAAAAGTTTGTGACATAATATTAAAAAAGGATAGAAAATCTATATCGTTCATCACCACTACCTCAAAAGCAGAGAGATTGAGATACGTAAAATACTAGAATACGTATATAGAATCAACGTAAATAACATTAAACTACATACAAAAAGAAAAATCGTAAAGGTAGCTCCAGAAAGACTCAAAGATACTGAGATGTTGATAATAAAACCGAGGTAAGGCAACACATGCTAAATTAATGCAAAACATGAGAAACAAAAAGTTGATGCAGAGAGCATAAATATCAACAGCTCAACAAAAACCAAAAAAAGTTATATTTATTTGACAACTAAGCGCAAAATAAAAAATTGAAAAGTCACCAAACAGGAGAAGCAAACTCTAATGCTATTTATTAGACCACAAAAGTAGGAAAGATAAGCAAGGTTGTGAATCAAATACTTTAGGAACAAAACGCGACAATAGCCGAGAACAGTATAATACTTCTTTACATAAGCAAACAAGACAGCAAGCAAGCGTTTCTTACTGCAAAAAAAGCTACGGTAAACTTTTTAATAAATAAAAAAATCATTTTCAGATAGGTGGACTAGATAAAAACCAGAGAAATGATCACTTTTTCAAACTACTGTAGATGACAAAGGGTGGGTCACATGATAATTTGTATAGATTGTAGAAAAAACTGTTAAAAGAAGTGTTATGTATGTAAAAATATGTAATTTACAGTTTTTTTGAAATAAAATTATTATTATTATTATAATACTGGACCACAATTCAAAAGCATCATCCGCCCTCGCAACCTGTTATCCCCGATTGACATTGCGGACACAAAGCTCCGTCCAACACATTGGGTTCCTGTTAACACTGGAAGCATTACCTAGGGACCCCAAAACCAAAACACAAGTTAACATCTTCTGCGGCGATTCAGCAACCTCGGCACCCAGAACACCGCCATTCAAGCGGCAACATAAGCTGTTATATATTAATCTATAACCTCTTAATACTGTTAGGTGTCGAAGTGTCGGACACACCAAGCCACGGAGAAGACATGTGTATGTTTGGATGTTTATATGAGGTAACGGACCCATATTGGAAAGAACGATACGCTTGGCATCACTTTGGGGTTACCCATCCAAGTTGTCACTAGAGCGGCCGTTGCTTAACTTTTGTTAGCGCTGGTATTCGTACATGCCTTCTTTGCCGTACTGCCGACTGACAACATAAGCTGTTACTGAGGTAAAACACAACGGTCAAAAAACACTAGAAAAGGTTGGCGCTTTTTCTGAGAGAGTGCCTCAACTCAATAAACTGGTGAGCTGGTAATTACTCAAAATGTAGTTTAAGCAAGCCAATAAAGATCATTGCAAAGGTAGACAAAACTTTTTGCAGTAAGAGCACAAAACTAAGTAAAAGTCCAGTTTTTTGAAAGAATAATAAAAAGATTACGCATAGAGACTAAAAGGCAAGTTACAAAAAGTTTGGTGATTACATATTTAAAGGAAATCTATAAGGAACACAAGACAAGACTCAAGAAACTAATTAAGGCATCAAAAGAAAATCTATGAAAATAATTGTGCAAAAATATAGACAGCGAGACATGGTAAAACGAATATAAGATTGTAATTTTAAAATTGAAAGCACACAGTTCAGTAACTCTTTCTAACAAAAAACTATTTTAAATTGGGAAAAGCACATAAAAAGATCAAGTGGAAGGAAAGGCTCATACACAAAAACAGAATTTTAATAAAAAAGCGATTAAAATATTGAAAGCAGGTAAAACAGCAAGTCATATATATCATTGCCTTAGAGATTATTAAAGTTGTTGAAAAAGAAAACACTAAAGTTCTGGCAACTGTCTTTACAAAATAAAAGGTAGCCAGGTTTACTCTATAGAGAAACCAAAAAAAGATAAAGCTGTTACGAATAAACTGTTGTGCTCTATAAACACATACGAGCAGATACTAAACCGTATGCTAATGGAAAAAATTAAGATGTGCAATAAGTTATCTGACTATTAGTACGGTATTAAAAGCATGCGCACTTAATTGTTGACAGATGTCAAGGACGCAAAACGGCAAAAGTTGTTCCATAAGTAGGTATTGTAAGAACACCAGACGAGATGGGTATACCGGAATACTTAATAGAAAACAACGCTACGACCAGAACTATTTTACCCTACAGGCAAATATTGTGCCCCAGTCGTCATCATCAACAAAAAAGATGTTTCTTCAAAACTTTGTATTAACTATCGGCAATTAAACAAGGCCACGAAAGACGAAGTAACCCTTTTCCCGAAAATCCGGGAAACCCTAAAAGACTTCTGGGAAGCGAAAGTGTTCACAAAAATGGACTTGACGACTGGGAATTAGCAAATACCCATGCAGGAAGGACACCAGCATCTTTCCGCTTTTGCCGCCCCCAATGAAAACACATATTAATTTAAGGTTATGCCTTTCGGTCTAAAGAATGCCCCCGCGATCTTTAAAAAAATGATGTCGCAAGTGTTAGCAAGATTGTTAGAAAAATTTCTCAAATACCGAAGCCAAATATTACGATAACCTGCGGCTTGTTTTGGAAAGGTTGCAAAAACACGGGTTGCACTGTAATTTTGCAAAATAGAAATTAGGCAAAGATGAACTGAAATACCTAGTCCACAAAATTACGACCGACGGCAACAAGTCTTTCGAACACCACTTAAAGCAGATTTAAATTATCCGAAACCTAGCACTATAAAACAACTCAGAAGTTTCTTAGGCCTTTTCACATGGCTCCGAGAATGTGTGCCAAACTTTGCCAAAATAACGGAACTGCTGGTGGCTATACAAAGTCCCAAACAAATATTCAAATGAACTACAAAAACATTGGCAGCGTTTGACAAGCTTAGGGAAGCCATAGACTATCCTCTAAAACTGGCAAGGCTTTAACCAAACTTACGGTTTGTATTCAGACAGACACGCTTTCACTTGAACGAACTTGAGTGCATGACTATTCTGTGGACGGTTAAAAGATACAAACGCTGTAATACTGCGTACAAGCAATGGGACGCTGTTGCGGGGTGATGTTGCGCGATGATGTTACGCGACAATGTTGCGGTACGGCAGATTGTTGCAAGTGTGTACGCAGTATAAAATTGCCTGGGCAAACGATGCCGCCGAACAGGAGCCCGAATAAATTTACTTCAGGCAAAAACCATGGCAGAAATGGTAATGCGTTTGCAACGTGATTGCACGCAAACACAAAACATCATCCGGAAATAGCAAGAAACGGTGACCGATCCCGAGAACCCCGCAGATATCAACGTGGGCTATCGGATAGGCCAGCAGGGCAAACTGTATAGAACGGGAGCAGAGTAGGACTAGTTGGTCGTACCTCCTTAAGAGATGAGACGGCGACTACCCTCCTACGTCAGTATCACTGGCCCGGAGTAAGGAAGGACGTCTACACGTTTGTGTGAGGGTACATGACTTGGCGCTCGAATCAAAACAGGCACAAAACACCTGACCGCAGCCTTAAAACCTCAAAAAGCAGAAAGACCGTGAGAGAAAGTGACCAATGATAGACGTGTGCACCAGATGGGTAGAGGCAGTTGCCGCCCCCGCAGCCAACGCGTAGACTATTGTTTTTTATTTTACAAATTTGGATAACGGAAGACAATATTATCTAACAATAGGTCTCAATTTACTGAAAAAATATTTACCAATGCGACGCTGCGCTAGAAATGCACGCACCACACGCTCTCAGCTTGCCTGGAATGAATTATTATGATGTTAGGGCAGGACCTATACAATCCGGGAGGTTGGAATACCAGTGCACCTGAAACGCATGACCTGGACCGACGCCTACAACAAGATAAACACCGATGAGCAACATATAGAGTCGGAACTCCCGGAAAACTGATAATAATCCACAACTACAAACCGGAAGACAAAGTCATGGTGCGAGGGCAAGCCCGGGGTTTTAGCCACAAATGGATGGTCTCCAAAACCCTAACTACCGGAGCGGGTGGAAACTGTTTTTGGGTAGAAGATCTTTCCTACCGACCGCTAACAAAAGTCTATGCAAATGACCTGAAAATGGCATCACTTCTTTCAACAACTTCACATCGAATAACAGGAACCATTACACCGTTCAAGATGAACTTCAGACAACGCTACAACACTTTTACGACGACCACCGCAACGCCTCCGGTTAACCCCACTGATTACCACGTCCATAACACCTTGACGTCTGCACCGAGAGCCGACCATCTGCTTTTGGCACTTCCTCCAGTGCCATATCAGGTCGTGGATGAAAAGTGGCATTGCACCCCGGACGCTTGGCGCATCCATGCCAAGCGTCATTGCAAAGGGAAGCCACCTTTACAAATGCCGTCTCTGAGAGGCTTCCAAACCCCTATCGTACTGCCGACGCCGCTCCTCGATCACCTCTGAAACCGACGCCGGTGACATTTATTCTTTAACTCGTACAACTAATTCATCTGTAGAAGGCTTTAGTTAACATGAATTATCACGTAGTAGAGGTCACAACCATCAATTATATTAGTTTGTATTTTTATGAGAAAGATTTTTTTAAAATTTTTATTAAAAATAATATGTCTACTCAAACACAACCAAATAATTAAATATTAATCTTGAAAAACGAAATAATCGTTGGGCTTGTGCATACGCGTCTTACAAAGACGAAAACAAGTTACTTAGAAAATAAAAGTAACTTGCACATTACAGTTAGTACTACTAATACTGCAACATTGAAAAAATAAAATTGAAAAATGTGGTTAAAATTTAAAAAAAAAAAAAAAAAAAAAATAAATATTTATTATATTTTTTTTTTTTTTTTTTTTTTTTTAAATTTAACCACATTTTTCAATTTTATTTTTTCAATGTTGCAGTATTAGTAGTACTAACTGTAATGTGCAAGTTACTTTTATTTTCTAAGTAACTTGTTTTCGTCTTTGTAAGACGCGTATGCACAAGCCCAACGATTATTTCGTTTTTCAAGATTAATATTTAATCACTTGTGTCATGTATTAATGGACATTTGTTCTAATGTTTCTAAATAATTAAATAATTTAAAATTAATATTATGACGTAGACAATATTAATCAACGGGTTTATGCAATTTAAATACAAATTAAAATTGTAAATAAAGTTTCTTGTATACCAATTAGTTATAAAAAGGAATTTTATTATACTTCTCACAAAACAAACTAAGATGATATTCAATTAAGTTTGAATATTTAAGTACACAAGTTCCAAGAGTTCAAGTAATTTCTTTTATATCCAACAATCAATCTTTCTATTAGTACTTAAAATGTCGCGGCACTGATTGCAGCACAGCATCATTGCATAAATGTAAATTTGTGCAAAGTTTGCATTCTACTTAAAGTTTACAGCATAAATATTTTGTTTCATTTGTGTTTACCTAAAAAGAAAGCTGCTCTGCGTCACAATGTTATTCAGAAAGTTTCATTGGTTGCATTTTTAAAATGCATTTTTTAATATTTAAATTAAGTGATAAATTAAATAATACATTTTTTAATAATTGTGTATTAAATCATTTTTTAATTTAAACTTTATATTTGTTTAAATGTGATAAAACAAATTAATTCCGAGAATATATTAAATAAGTAAGAATTTATCAATAAGACAACCTGTCTTGAACATCTCATGAAACAATGAACTTTCAACCTTTCAGACACTAGTTTCTTATCGCTGTTGCAATTATGTTTCAGATTATATTAAAATAGTTCGTTTCATCATCATCATATAAAAAGGACGGGTCATACCGTTCTACATTGGCAGACAACAAAGACACCTATTAACTATATAGTTTTTTATTATTATTTCTCTTTTTTTAATTTCATAACAAACATTTATTTGATGTGCAACTAGCACTAGCTGGCGCGAATTCGGATGTACAAAAGAGTCGCGTAATATTTCACATAACAAGCAACAAGTTTTAATATTTCACTGCAGAATAAAATGAAATTAAATTGCCGCTGAATATATATTTTTTTATTTTTAAATTTTCTAGTCGTAGATTATTGTGTATTATGTTCTACTTTTAGTTGTAGTATTATTTAATACACGAAATAAAATTGAATAACTTAAATACATGTTAACAATTAAAACTAAACTAAGTCAAAATAATAATTAAAAGTCATCTTCTTTGTGGGAGGGGGTAGTGCACAAGAATACTTCCGTTAGCCTTTTTGTTGGTCGTAGAAGGTAACCCATAAGCAATCTCGTTAAAAAACTCATAGTTTCTTTGGTACACGTCAAATTTATTTGTTAACTTTTGACATTATTCACAAAACATCTTGTGAAACTCACTTGCGTGCTATTTCTAATTACTGCTTTGACTCTAGCTTCTGGTAAAACGGGAGGTTGAACTTAATCTAGTTTTAATCAAGCGACGTTATTTTTAACTTTAGGGTGAGGAATTATTTATGTAGTGATAGATGAAAGGTTTACACTGTGCTACGGTTTGGAGCCCAATAGTATTTTTTGTGTTTGCAAAAGTCTTCCATTTATGAAACTCATAACTTGTTTAGCACTGGCGACTGCATCAGTTGTGATGTAGCGTCCTACTAACACCACATCTTAAAGGCTTTCAATTGCTTACCAGTATCTTTAGTAAGAGTCTAAGCTTTTACTCAGTATAAGAAAGTTGAATAGAAGTAACTTTTAAAAACGCGCATTTTGATATTAATGCTCAATACACTTTGCGTTTTGTTAAATATAGTTTTTGCTATTTCTACTCAATGTCTAATTTATTGCTAGTTATTTTAGTTTTTGTTCAACATGCAGCTTAAATAGATTAATTTGACGGCTTCTGGTTGGGTAATGTTATTATTGATCAAAAATTGGTGGTTGTTGTTTTTGCTAACAATTAGGATATGCGTTTTCTTATAATTTAGTTTTATACCGTACCTCTTACTTACTTCTACTTCTTAGTCTGTTAGTCGTTAAAGACCTTTGGCGCTGTTCAATGCAAAGTTATTTATTATTTTGCTTTCAATCACTACCCCGTCCTTTACTTTATGTAAGGCCTCTTTGAACAACATTTTAGAGTACGCGTTAAATAAGAGAAATGACATTATACAGCTTTGGCGGATTCTCCTTTTTACTCAAAATTTCTTTGACATTTGGTTATGCAGATTTTTCTGTTGTTTTTTTTTTGTAGTATCTTCAAAAGTTTCAAATGTTGAACTTTATTAAAGATTTTTTCTAAGTTGATGAAGCATGCAAAAATGTCTTGGTTCTTTTTTACTCATAATCTCTTGTATTACGTTAGAGATAGAATTTCATGCGCCTTTGTGGCTTAACATCTTGTCAATGATGTTGTTGACATCTAGCGTATTTATCTCTTCTCTTAAGTTTTGCTTTATTGCAATCCACCTCTTGCATTTCATGTTTATAAGTTTTAAATAGTTTCCAAAGCTACTGCGTCACAAAATACTATACTTTTTTTATGTTTTTTGGTGATCCATGGTATGACCTTCTTGATTAAAGTCTTAGTATTTGCAGTTGTAGTGGCATTTGGGTCTTTTCATTCTATCTCTAACAATGGATTTATGCTTAGCTTTGGTTTTTTTTTCTTTTGTTTGTTTTTTTGGCAAGTAGATAAATTGGAATATTTTTGCCACCACCTTTATAACCTATGTTGAGACAATTTGGTAAACACTAGTTACCTTAATTTTTCTGTGGTCTATAATCCATCTGCGCCTTTTATGTTGGGCATTAGACGGTTTAGAGCGTTCATCACTTCTACTGATTTGGCTTCCGTTCTTGCCATATGTTCTCACATATTTAAGTTATGGCATAAAGTAATAACGAGGTATTTGATAGCTTTTTGACTGTCTCTATTTGCTTGTTAAAATGAGAGCTTTTGTTTCATTATTTTTTAGCATTAGGCCTTTTCTGTCTATTTCTCGATTTTTTTTGAGCGTTTAATTTGTTTTGCATTTCTATATATTTTTTAACTTAGCAGATTATACCACCGCCAAGTCATCAGCGTATGCAATAACAACAATATTTTTTCCTATATTAAGCCTCAGGACACTGTCATAGTAAATGTTATACTGAGTTGGGTCTAAAACAGATCTCTGTAGAACACCGCTCGTTATTGGCATAATACAACTTTCAACTGTTATTGTCTGATCTTTTAGGTATGCCCTAATCATGTTAATGAGTTAAGTAAAAATACCTTTTTCTTCAAGTGCTTGAATAACTCCTTCCTAGGAAACGAAGTTGGAGGCATTTTTACATCGACTAGTATGGCTTGTTCTTTTTGCCTTCTCTTGCGGCATTTTTACTTGGTTTGTTATATATTTACTGTAGATTTGAGCTTACAAAAGCCATATTGTTTTCTGGACAGGCCTATATTTTTTCTATTTCCGCCTAGAGCTTATTATTTAAAGTACGCTTCAGAAATTTTCCCAGCGTGTTGATCAGACATATTAGTCTATAAGCCGGGTTACAGTTATCTTTTTTTTAAGTATTGAGAAAAGTGCTTGTTTTTAGCAATTTGTTCTCCACCAGTTTTATTTTTTCCGGGATCTTTTTACACAAGCTTTAATCACCACTGGAGAGATTCGGTCCGGGCTTGCCGCTTTCATTTTGAACTCTGCTATTTTGATTTTTTCTACAGTGCAAAACGGAATACTTTTTTCTTTAACCACGTCATACATCCAATCTAGAACCGTATGACTTGTACAGTTTTGTACTACTTTTCTGTCGGGGTCTTGATGAGGTACCAAGTGCCCAGCTTATTTGTCATTAGTTTTTTTGTTGCATTAATAGTTTTTAAATTTTTTTTGGCTGTTTTGAAAGTCTGACTTAGTTTCTTTCTTTCAGGTTGCGTCCATTTGCTGTGGTCGCTTTTTTTTTTGCAAGACTTTCAAAGTCTGGCAATTTTCTTGTTCTACAAAAAGGCAGGAATTTGGGTTAGCTTAAATCATTTCTTAGCAAAGGTGTTGTTGCAAACCTTAATTATGTTATTGGTGAAGTTAGTAGCATTGTTACTTACGAATTGCTGGACAATTTGTTTTAGTTTTTTTGCAAGTTTTTTATCTTGATTTGTAATAACCCGCGGTTTTGGTTTTTCTTTTTTTAGGCGCGTTTTCCGTGACACTCATAACAATGTTTTTGTGGTTGCTTGAATTGACGGTTTTGTTCACCGCCTTGTCTTTTTACTGCCATATTATGTGAGCATATTGTAATGTCTACAATGAACTTTTTGCCAGTGCACTTATAGGTTGGGGGGCCATTGTTGAGGACTACCAGATACAAACCACTGAATCATTGTCAGGATCGTACTAAGCTTGTCTTCTTTGTCAGAGCTTTACATGGGAAACTTGACATTAAAGTCTTTGCCGATCAGCAACAGTTTACTCTTCTTCTTCTTCTTTATGTGCCGTCTCCTACTCGGAGGTTGGCAATCAACATGGCAATCATTATTTTTGATACTGCAGCTCTGAACAGATCGTTTAATGTTCATCGAAACCAGTTTTAAAGGTTTTTCAGCTAGGAAATTCTGCATCTTCCCGCACTTCTACTGCCTGCGATATTTCCTTGCATTATTAGCTTCAGTATTTTATATTTGTCACCTCGCATAGTGTGACCCAAATACTCCAGTTTCCTAGATTTGATGGTATGGATCACTTCCATTTCTTTTTTCATCCTTCTTAACACCTCGACATTTGTGATTTTGTCCTTTCATAAAATTTTTAAGATTTTCCTATACATCCACATTTCAAAAGCCTGGAGTTTGTTGGTGAGTTTTTGGTTTAGTGTCCATGTTTCCATGCCATACATTAATATGGGTAACACGTAGCATCTCACCATCCTAGTTCTTAATTTCAGCTTTAGATTGCGGTTGCAGAAGAGGTCTCTCATTTTAAGAAAGGCAGTTCTGGCGCTCTCTATTCTGCTTTTGATTTCTATTCCTTGGTTGTTAATATTTGTTATCCAAGTATTTAGATATTTGTACTTGGTTACTTTTTCAATACGGGAGTTGTTAATGAATAAGTTGACATTAGGTGTTATTGTTTTGGAAATGATTATATATTTGGTTTTCTTCAGGTTCATTTTTTATCCATATTGCAGGCTAATAGCATTTGTTCTTTCCACCATTCTTTGTAGATCAACTATATTGTCTGCTACTATCACCGTATCGTCCGCATATCTGATTTTGTTGATTGGTCGTCCGTAGTCCTGCTTGTTCTTCTTCAGGTATTGTTTCTTGGAATATAGCTTTGGAGTATAGGTTAAAGAGCATCGGTGATAGTATGCACCCTTGCTTTCTCCATTTACTCTGACTGTTGCTATTTGGTTCCAGTATAGATTTTCAATGATGCGTATATCTCCTTTGTCAATATTTTTTGTTTTTAGTAAGTTTATTAGTTGCTCGTGTTGGACTTTATCGAACGCTTTCTCATAATCTATAAAACAAGCATGTACTTTGATATTCATGTCCATACATCTTTGTGATAATACATTAATGCCAAATAGTGCTTTACGTGTGCCCAATCCATTTTTAAAACCAAATTGGGTATCACTAATATTTTCTTCAAGTTTATTGTAAAGTCTTTTGTGTATTATTTTCAAAAATGCTTTAAGAGAATGGCTCATGAGACTTATGGTTCTGTAATCACTACATTCTCTAGCGTTTTTCTCTACAAGTTTTAATAACTTGACTGGTACTTTATCTGGACCAACAGCTTTGCCTCCTCTCATGTTTTCGATGGCGTACTGTACTTCTTCTTTTGTTATTTGCGGGCAATTACTGTCTTCTTGTATGCTGCTTGGAGGGCCTCTGATGTCGTAGAAGAGTTCCTCTATGTGTTCTTTCCACCTCAGCAGTTTTTGTGATTGCTTGGTTATAATTTTTCTTCTTTGGTTTTTATAATTGAAGGTGTACACTTTTTCTTTATTTTAGTTAGTTCTTTAACTTTCTTATGTAAATTAAAGTTGTGTATTGTTTTTGAAGTTTATCAATTTCTTTGCACTTTTCAGATAGCCACTCTTCTTTTGCTATTCGGATTTTTCTTTTGCTAATTTGAGATTTATTTCTCTGTGTTTCATATGGTCACTCTTGTTCTTCCGTCTCTCTTCCATAAGTTGTAGTATTTCTCTTGTCATCCATTGTTCTTTTGGCATTTTTTTGTCTGGTGTTAATAGTTCTTTGCTACTTTCTAATAGCGCTCCTTTTATAATTTTCCATTTTGTGTTGACGTTGTTTGCTTGGAGTGTATCTACAGCTGCGTTCTGTATATTTCCGTTTACATATGCTTTGATTTGATCTTTTATTTCCACACCTTTAAGTTTTTCTATGGCAATTCTTGTTGGTTCCGTTTTTGATTTTAGTTTTTTTAATTTTAATTTAACATTGGCTACGACTGGGTTATGGTCTGACGAAGCATCCGCTCCGACAAAACTTGTAATAGATCTGTGTTTTATTTTGTCTACTATAATTGCAATACCGTTTCTATTTTGTGTATCTGTGCTACCTGAATAATACATTACTGCGTTGCCTGTATAGTATTTTCCAGGTCCCGGCCATCGCAAGTCGCTAGATCCTAATATGTTGATTTGCAGTCTGTTCATTTCGTTTATTACATTATCAACTTTTCCTGCCTGTAGCATACTTTTGATGTTCCAAGTACCTGTTCTCATTTCTAAAAAACGGTCTCCCCCGGAGATCTGAGCGAGGGACTATTAGCTCTGGAATATTTTATTTTGAATTAAGTCATGTTGATTTTAAGTAGGGATATCCATATGGATCTTTAATGCAGTGGTTTCCCGTTGCCTTCTGCATCTTTATGCCGTTGATCATTGGTTAATTCTTCTGCCTTTAAGGACAATTTCTTGTTCTAAGGACAAAAGGGTGCCCTTGTTCTTACCAGCTCTTCCACCAAAAGCTGTTGGTTAGCAAGAGGTGTCTACTTATTCCGGTAGGCGTTCGGTCGACAAAGCCTCGTTGGTTCTCTAGCAGGTTGCACCGCGGGCAGGAGAGGTTGTCATTTGGGTTGGTCTTATGTACTCTTGTACTTTACCATCACCCCTTACACCCCCTCTTCTGCATGAGGATAATACGGTGTTTTTAAACAAAACTTTTCTCATGTTTTTTTTTGTGCAGAACACTGGTTTTTGAGACATCCATAATTTATGTTTTAGTCAGTGATTCAGTTTTGGTCGCGTTTGGTCATGTTCTTATATGGCACTGAGACCACTGAGGAAATAGGCTTGTGTAGGTCTATGACCGTTTTGCACTTGTTTAGGTTAACTATAATAATTTTAATTAGCTATTGCTGATTGTGTTTCTTTTTTGTTTGGTTTTCTCAACCTGATTTTTGAATTTTGGGCATTTTATCAACTCTGCTTTATGACCAATTACGGATCAGAGGTAGCTTCTTTGTGTTCCTGTCCCCGATTCTTTCAGTACATTTATATCAATTATATTGTTTTTTGGGCCATTTATCTCCTTTTCGATAGCGTCTATCAAGTATTGTTTTGTTGTCTTAATGTCTAAATAAATCAAGATAATAGATATTACCTCTTGCCTTAAAGAAGTTTTTGCTATGGTTGCTAATTCTTTGTTAAATTTTTTCTGAAATGCTTTTTTGTTTTTGATTTATTTTAAAATTTTAGATAGATGGATTTTGGTTTTGGCTGTTTTTGTGATGCTTTTTATAGTGACCATATTTGCGTTTATCTTACGCTTTATGTTGTTCATAACGTCGAGTACGAGATCATTTCTTTTGGTTTAATTAATAGCGTTTTTTTATTGCTTTGCTTTTTTGCTCACCTTTTTGCACAATTTTTGCTATTTGTTTAGGGTATGTTTATTTATTTATTTACTTGTCAACGGAAGCTATTACAAAATAAGTATATATTTACAATTTAAAAAACATAAATTAAACATAAAACTAAAAATAAGAATAAAACTTAAATAGTTACAAAATATTAAAAAGATCACGTATGGGTGACAACTGCACGCCACAGGGTATTAAAAAAAATCTTTAAAAAAATCTACTTTAACTTTGTTGGCATGCCGCAAAATACGTGTAAATGCAGAGTGCACCACATAATCAGTACGTTTAAGCGGTATATGAAATCATTGCGTAAAACTCAAGCTGGGACATGAATACCTATAGAGCTGAGCAAGTCAAGACAGTCAATAATCCCACAAAGCACTTTAAAAACTAGTGTCACGTCAAAATTAAAACGTTTTTTTTCAAGACTGGTCATATTAAATGTAGAGAGCAGTTCCGTGTAGTTGTCTGATTTTTTCTTTACTGACGGCGGTGTATAGAGACCACACATTTGAACAATACTCGAGATGGGGGCTTACTAGAGTGTTGTAAAGGATAATTAGAGTACAAGGGTCACAAAACTCTTTAGAGTTTTGCTTGATAAATCCAAAAAGTTGATAAACTTTAGCCACGACAGTATTGATATGTAGTGTAGATGAAAGGCTTGAATCAAACGTAATGCCTAAATCACAAATAGTTTAACTCTTAACAACATTACATTCATTAGAGAGTAACATCACCGTAGACTGACGTCTAGAAAATGTCATCACTTTGCACTTATTTAAATTAAGTACTAAGTTATTAGCCTGAAACTAGAAAAAATCTGTACTTGTTCATTAAGTTGTACAGTATCATCCAAAAACTGAATTATTATAAAGATTTTTATGTTGTACGCAAATCATTAACAACGCGCATCAGAAAAGCAGTGTACCACATTATTGATAAAGATATTGAACAGTAGAGGTTCAAGATGTAGCCCCTGTGGAACACCTAACGTAACATCAATATTACGAGAAACGCACTGACCGATGCGCACAAATTGAGATCTGTTAAATAAATAGAATTGAATCCACAGTAACAAAGTGCCATTAACTCCAATACCACGTAGTTTCATAATAAAATTAGTATCTTGTGGTCAACGCTATCAAATGCCTTTGAAAGGTCAGTGTAAACTGAATCTACCTGGAATCTGTTTTTGAGCGCATCTGTTATATAAGATTCATACAACAAAAGATTAGAAGGTGTCAATTTGACCGTTCGAAAATCGTGTTGATTGAGAGCAATGATCAATACGTTAACATTTTTGGTGCAGAAAGCACAATTTTAAAAATTTTTTTTTTATTTTTTTCTTTACAGTTTTGAGATTGGCATGGAAATGCACTATAGCCTTAACAAACTAAGATTCAATCTAAATCAAAGCCTGCAGATACAGTAGCCCAATTTAGGGTACTGTCACTTAAGGTGCAGGTTCCTAGCAATTGTGCGCTTACAGATCCTAATATTGACATGTCGTCACAATCAATAGAAGTAGAAGATACTACTGCGTCACCTACTCTGACAGATAAAATGTTGTCAAATAGTTAAAGTTTTACTCTTCAAGACAATCATTCTGAAAAAAAATTATAAAAACGCTAATAAACAAAGAGTTAAAATTAAGTTTTCATAGTAGCTCTAAAAATTGTTTCAACAATTATTATACATTGAAATTGTAACGAATTTAATGCAAATTATAAATCTATTAAAATTTTATTAGCTAAAAATTTACCTATCTGCGTTTTTCTCTAAAAGACTGTTCAATTACTTGAACTTCTGTCTCTCGCTTATTATTTTTTACTCGTATCCTCGGCTCTGCGCATGCTACTGCAACTCAGTCGGCCGACTCCTCTCCCAGTTCGGTGCGAGTCTTTAAGCAGTGCGAATGTGTTTAACGTGTGGAGTGACTAGAATTGCTATAATTAACATTTTTGGTAAAATAATTAGTGCCGGATAATGGAATAAATGCAGATATGTTTGCAGGATAATTTACAGGTAGATTTATTTGTCAATATAAACAGTGTTATTGAAAAATGTAGTTTTTATATCTAGATTTTAATTAACAAAAACTACATTTACCTAATGTGATACATTTTAATCGTAATTATGTTTTACTGCTATGTTAACAAGTCGACTCTGTATTGTATCAATATTTTTATATCAATTTCAACATGATTCAAAACGTGTGCTCTTATATTTATTTTAGTTTATACAGAAAAATTTGGGTTAACAATTAATTTTTTATTGAGTAGAACTGTAGCATCAACATTTTAACGTTCAGCAAAAATGACTATTTTATAATTTGGGTTCAGTACAGATTGAGATTGCAAGGTTAACAGGTTTTGACTGGTATATTTTAAAGAAAGCATCTTAAAGTATTTAATTACATTTTGTGGGATGTAAAGAATAACTAATCACATTAATCAGTTTTATTTGCAATTTTTATTGAAAATTTAGACAACATTGATAGTTTTGAGTTAAGTAATCTCTATAAATAAAAAGATTTACAATGATGTTAATGCATAACCTTGTAATAATTTATCTTTGAAACGTTTGCTCCCTCAAGTAAGAAACACTCTAATTTTTGCTTTTTTTGTTATCATATTTGGGGGGTGAACATCAGTTGTTGTTAAATAATAGTAGAAGAAACCAACAATCAATTTCTTAATGACTAAACACTGGCGGGTAAGCGATTTATTGCTTAAATATTTGTTATTAAGGGTTTTTTACATTTGATGTTTTTGTTATCACAATAGAAACATGAATGTTAGTTGTTGTTAAATTAAAACAGAAAAAAACAAAAATCAATTTCTTGATGACAAACACTTTGGCGGGTAAGAGATTTTTGCCCAAATGTTTGTTGTTACAAGAATATTTTTTTCTTTTGCTTTTTACGTTTCTGTTTTTATCACATTTGCAGAGTCAATGTCAATTGTTATTAAATCGGAGCAGTAAAGACAAATAACTAATTTATTGACGACAAACATTTGGGCGAGTAGGCGATTCTTGCTCAAGTGTTTCTTATTAAGAAATTATTTTTTCTTTTACATTTGAAATTCTTAAAACAGTAGAAACAGAAATTCAATATTTTAATAACAAACTTTTTGACGGGTAAGCGATTTCCGCCCAAATGTTTGTCATCATGCTGTTGATGTTTTTGTTACTTTTACATTTACAGAATGAATGTATATTGTTGTTAAATCAAAGCGGTAAAAACAGACAATTAATTTTTTGATGACAAAAACTTGGGCGGGTAGGCAATTCTTGCTCAAGTGTTTGTTATTAAGGGGGCAGTTTGATGAGTGTCATAAAACTACGAGCACGCAATTTAACTCCTTTTTAAAATCGGTTTTTTTGCAACGTGTTAAGAATAAAATTTTCAATCTAATGAAATATATAAAAATCCAAAACCTTCAATTGTTTATAAATTTTTGAAATTAATTTGTAATTTTTTTGTCAAAATATTTGCTTAAACTTTAAGAGTTATACTTTATTGAACATTAAACTTAGTAGACTTTTTATTGTGCTATAAGTTATATTTCTAAAATAACAATTGTTACAGTTCTGCTCGTAGTTGTGAATGTATGATAAAATGTGAAATTTGAAATTCCCGCGTGTATTAATTTTTCCAACAGTTTGGTACTGCTGCCACATTAATTAAAATCATAAGAAATGGCATATTATAAATTTATAGGTTATAGCAGATGGTGGTTTGATAATATAATATAATTGTGATTACAATAATATCAAGTTACCGTACGCCATAATCTGTTAATTTATAAAATGACTACATTCATTCATTCATCATTTTGTATGTTTGCTTGGCGCTCATTGCACCCATTGTTTTGTTGGATTTGTTGTACTTCTGACGTTTTACTCGTTTAGCAGCGTTGTCTTTTTGATGAAGTTCAGTATCTTTTTCTAATGGGTTGCTTTTAGCTCTATTTTGGTTAGGTTGTGTTTGCTAAAGATTGCTGTGGGTTGCTGTTTATAAGCTTGGTATCTCATTTTATTCTATATACCCGTGGCATAGAAAGATTATTTTTATTCTCATTTAATGCAAGTGCTTGTTAAGAGCATACCGACCGCTACTTTGATTTGTAGTATTTTAACAAAAACGGCAACTTTGGCTTTATTGCTGCTTCTACAAATAATTTGATAATTGATTATTTTTTTTACCAGTACATTTAAAAAAGATTAAACTATGATATGTCGAAGTTTTTTAGTCAAATAATAGTTAGGAAATAGCAGAAAAAACTCAAAATCAAATATATAAATAAATCCGTTTTTCTGTATTTTTGAATGAGTTTTGTTGCTATTTGCAAATATAATTTTACAATTAAATTGGTTTTTTTACTTTTGATATTTTTGTTTTCTTTTTGGTACTAATTAAAAAAAACCTCAGTTGTTATTAAATTAAAACAGAAAAACAAACAATAAATTTTTTTATGACAAACATTTTGGCAGACTTTCCGCCAAAATGTTTGTCATCAGAAGAATAAAATTTTCTTTTGTATTTGTTACTTTAACATTTGCAGATTGAATGTCAATTGTTTTCATTGCTCTGATTTAATAACAAATGACATTCAAACTGCAAGTGTTATTAAATCAGAGCAATGAAAACAAACAACTAATTTCCTGACGACAAAAACTTGGACGAATATTTTAAATTTTCTTTTTCTCTGTCATCATAGAAATATTTTTTTTTGCTTTTGATATTTTTGTTTTACATTTGTAGAATTAGTCAATTGTTGTTAAATCAGAGCAGTATAGACAAACAACCAATTTTTTGGCAACAAACACTTGGGCCAGTAGGCGATTTTTGCTCAAGTGTTTGTTATTAAGTAATTTATAATAATGCCGCCATCGAGTAAAGCTGAAAATGGTGAGCAGTTGTGTAAACGTTGTGAAGTTATTATTAACAACGAAGATGAAAGTTTTTCGTGTTTTATATGTGATTTAATGTTTCACAAATATTGTGTAATAAAAAGAACGCAGACAGCACCTGAACAGAAAAATTGGAAATGGATCTGTGACAAGTGTGTAGAAGAATTTCCTAAAACACGTAAGTCCGGACAACAATTATTGATTTCTAACCCGCAATTAAATACCGAGGTGGATAATGTTCAAATTAACAAAAAGCTGGATGATTTAATTGCAATTGTATCACATATGCAAACAGAAATTGTAACCTTAAAATCAACCAAAACAAAGACTGTTAATAGAAATACATCCGAACCGCAGATTTCTTTAATAGTAAACAAAGACAATATAAACAATACAAATAAAACGCCAAAGATGTCGCCAGGCATATCAAATGTACTAAAATCCGATCCAAGAGTTAATTCGGATAAAAAAGATAGATCCAAAAAGTATGAAAATAATAAAATTGATAGTGAAACACTTAACAAAAAAAGTCCACTTGAAGAAAATAAAAATAAACAAACAAACAATTCTAATAAAATTGATAATGAAGGTTTTAAAATTGTTGAAAGGAAGAAACATAAAAAGCCGATAAACATAATTTATGGAACTGTAGATAATGCATTAATAAAGGGTGTTGCAAAAATGGGACACATGTCGTTTTAACATTAGCGCTGATGCTATAATTAAATATCTTAGTGAACAGAACTTTAAATATGTACGCTGTGAGAAAATAACTTCTAAGTTCCCCAATGAGTACTCTTCCTTTAAGATAAGTGTTCCAATGGCAGATTTAGAAAAAATAAAGAATCCTTCAATATGGCCTTTGGGAGTTTATGTTAATCCGTTTTTTCAATGGCTAACAAAGAAAAATCCAGACCATTAATCACAGAAAAACCAACTAATTCTTTCAAACTTATGCATCATAATGTTCAATCGATCGGCAACTGTATCAATGAATTTAATAATTTTATAGATGATATTCCCCAATGCAGTGTCATTTGTATTACTGAGCACTGGCAAGCAGATGAACAACTACTGAATTTAATACCTAACTACAACATTATATCTAGTTTCTGTCGCCCACCATCTCAACATGGAGGAGTAGCAATCTATTGCTGGGACAAATTAAGAGCAAAACAACTTGGAAATATTAATGCTCAAACCGAAATCAAAGTTTTTGAGTGCGTTGGTGTAGAAATCAATGCAGGAAATAATTCTAGTATTACAGTAATTTGTATATATAGGCCACCCGAAGCCCTTGTTAATGTTTTTTTAAACAAATTAAATTTTATATTAGACTATTTATTTCTAAATAATAAGACATTTATAATAGCTGGTGATTTCAATATAAATATATTGGTAACAAATAAAGATTCACAAGCTTTTAAAGACCTTGTGCATTCATACAATTCAAAACTAATGGTGAATGAGCCGACGCGTGTTACTGATAAAAGCAGCACTTGTATTGACAATATTATCACAAACATCAATATTGATTGTAAGGTGTCAGTAATTCCCACTGGTATCGGTGACCACACTGCTCAACTTATAATTTGTGATCTTACCATACCTATTAATAATAACCGTCTGAATAAAGTCAGAATTTTTTCCGATGAAAATATTAATAATTTTTGTCAAGATATTAGCAGCGAGCATTTTTCAGAATTGGACGAATGTAGCGGTGTTGAATCAAAATATATTGCCTTTACCAATACCTACTTAACGTATTTTGAAAAACATTTTCCGTTAAAAAATGTTAAATCATATGGTCATAAAAAGCGTAATTTTAAAACCCCAGAAATTGTTCAATGCAAGAACGATTTGCTACTGCATCAAACACTTTCTGTGTATTACCCGGAATACAAATTAATTTTAAAAAATACAAAAAAAAAATATCATGAACTATTAAAAATTGAAAATTTAAAGTTTATGGAAAATAAAGTTGCTACCTCTCTTAACAAGTCAAAGGCAGCATGGCAAATCATATCAGATATAACAGGTAAAAATAAAAACAACAAAAATTATTTACCCAAATCAGATAGTACAATAGACACTGCAAATGAATTCAACAACTACTTTAATAAAGCTGTCTCAAAATTAATTCCCATTGCAAAGCCCACGGATCAAAATGTGTATAATATACCTCATAATACAAAGTCTATTTTTCTTCAACCTGTAACATCAATTGAGTTGAAAGATATTATTAAACAAATAGAACCTAAAAGAAGTTCTGGATATGATCAAATTCCAGCGCTCCTATTAAAAAAATCTATTGATCATATTGTAAAACCAATGTGTGATATAATAAATAAATCATTAGAAACAGGTATTTATCCGACAAGTTTAAAATATGCAGTAATCAAACCAATTTTTAAAAAAGGAGATTTAGAACTACATACCAATTACCGTCCTATAAGCCTTTTGAGTTCTTTTTCAAAATTATTTGAGCGAGTTATGTATGTACGGATTGAAATTTTTTTTAAAACTTATAATCTCTTCAGTACATCGCAACATGGTTTTCTTAGAGGTAAAAGCATAGAAACAGCCATTTTTCAAATGACTGAATCTATTTTAAAATCGTTAGACAATAAAAATATAGTTTGTGGAGTGCTACTGGATTTGTCTAAGGCCTTTGACTGTATTGATTTCTCCATTCTTTTGTCTAAATTGTACCAATATGGTATTCGAGGAGTGGCATTAGAATGGTTTAAATCATACCTGTATGGTAGAAAGCATTCGGTGCAACTAAAAGATGATAGGAATGGAGAAGTTGTGCAGTCTGGAACTCTTGACACGTTTACCGGTGTTCCACAAGGCAGCATTTTAGGTCCGCTTTTATTTATAATATTTATAAATGATTTGCCATCTCAACAAATTACTCATGAAATTATCAACTACGCAGATGATACTAATATACTCATTAAAGGTAAATACTTTACAGACATTGTTCAAGAAGGTAGCAACGTTATGCATTCTGTAGAAGATTGGTTCAGTAACAATAAGTTGATTCTAAATAAAGGAAAAACAAACTGTATACTTTTTAAAACCAATCAGTCTATACCAACTCCAACGGATATCACACTCAATTCCTATAAACTCCCTTTCACAACGTGTGCCAAGTTTCTCGGTGTAATACTTGACGAGACTTTAAAGTACACAGAGCATATCAAACATATTTGCGAAAAACTAACTAGGACTTCTTATGGACTGAGGGTTTTATCAAGAAATACTAACCAAACCATATGTAAGATATTTTATTATTCCAATTTTTATAGCCATCTAAAATACGGTATTGTTTTTTGGGGAAGCAGTACAGATTTGCATAAAGTTTTTATCAACCAAAAACGAGCCATTAGAATATTATATAATATTACATTTATTGATTCGTGTCGCGGAGTTTTTAAATCAAACAATATGCTAACTGCACCAGCTATATACATATATGAATGCATAAAGTTTCTTTATAAGCACAAATATTATTTCAACTCTAATTTGTTGCCAAACCCATATGAAACAAGGCGTGGAACAGATTTTAGCCATCCCGCCCATAGACTGACTATGTATTCAAAAGGAACATCATATACTTGCATGAAGATATTTAACCATCTACCAGTAGATATAAAATCTTGTAAACATTATGGCATTGTCAAAAAAAAAGTGTATGATTTGTTGTGTTTTCTTAAACCATACACTGTTAACGATTTTTTTAACCATACTTATTAGTTATGTCTTGTTCATGTGACTTGTTTTCATGCATTATCTGTCTTTTGTACTTCTACATTTTACTGTATCATGTTATATGGAAATAAATGACTTTATTATTATTATTATTATTATTATTATTATTATTATTAATTTGATATTTTTTTACATTTGAAGTTTTTGTTACCATATTTAAATAATAAATGTCAGTTGTTATTAAATTAAAGCAATAAAATCACAAGCATACGCTAACCTTTTTATTATTATTATTATTATTATTATTATTATTAGACAAACAATTAATTCTTTGATAACAAATACTTTCTCGGGTAAAGAATTTTTGCCCAAAATGTTTATTATCATAAGATTTTGTTGTTGCTTTTGATGTTTTTGTTACTTTTACATTTGCAGAATAAATGTCAATTGTTATTAAATCAGAGCAGTAAAAGCAAACAACCAATTTTTTGACGACAAACACTTGGACGGGTAAGCGATTCTTGCTCAAGTGTTTGTTATCAAGAGACTGATTTTTAAAACTTTTGATATTTTTGTTGTTATCATATTTGAAAAATGAATGTCAATTATTATTAAATTAAAACAGAAAAGACAGACAATCAATTCCTTGATGACAAAACAAACACTTTGGCGGGTAAATAATTTTCGCTAAATCATAAAATTAACATTTTTGTGCTTTTGATGTTTTCGTTACTTTTACACTTGCAGAATGAATGTCAATTGTTATTAAGCCAGAGCACTAAAGACAAACAGTCAGTTGTAATTAAATTAAAACAGATAAAACAAACTTTTTGTTGGCTAAGCGATTTTTGCTCAAATGTTTGTAATTGTATGAAAATATATATTTTTTTTTTAATGTTTTTGTTTCTTTTACATTTGCAGAATTAATATTATTAAAACAGAACAGTAAAGACAAACAACCAATTTCTTGACTACAAACACTTGGGCGAGTAGGCGATTTTTGCTTATGTGTTTGTTATCAAGTAATTACATTTGATGTTTCCGTTGTTATCACTTAAAAAAAATAAATGTCAGTTGTTATTAAATTAAAACAAAAAAATAATTTCTTTAACACTTTGGTGTTTAAGCAGTTTTTGCTCAAATGTTTGTCATTATGATAACAATATTTTCTTTTGCTTTTGATGATTTTGTTTGTTTCTTTTTTCACATTTGCAGAATTGTCGATTTAATTGTTATTAAAACTGAGCAATAAAAACAAACAATCAATTTCTTGACGACAAACACTTAGGCGTGTAGGCGATTCTTGCTCAAGTGTTTGTTATCAACAAATTGCATTTTCTTTTACATTTGATGTTCTTGTTTGTTGTTATTACATTAAAATAATAAATTTAGATGTTATTAAATTAAAACAGAAGAGGCAATCAGTCAATTCTTTGATGACAAACATTTTGGCGGATAAGCAATATTCGCCCAAATGTTTGTCATTATGAAATCATTTTTTTCTTTTGCTTTTAATGTTCTTTTTTTTACATTTGCAAAATAATTTTCAATTGGTATTAAATCAGAGCAGTAGAGATAGACAACCAATTTCTTGACGACAAACACTTGGTCGAGTAGGCGATTTTTGCTAAGTGTTTGTTATCAAGAAATTGGAGTTTTTTATGTTTGATTTTCTTGTTGATATCATATTTAAATAATAAATGTCAGTTGTTATTAATTTAAAATAGAAGAGATAGACAATCAATTCTTTGATGACAAACTTTTTGGTGGATAAGCGTTTTTTGCCCAAATGTTTTTTCTTTTTCTTCTTGGCGTGCTTTATCTGCAATCATTAGCAATCATTATCACAATCTTCTCTTTGTCCACAGCACTGCAAAAAAATTGCAACGATGTCATGTCAAACCACTGGCGTATATTTTTAAACCATGAAATTTGGCGTCTTTCCGGCTCTTTTCTTTGCATCACCTTTCCTTCCAGAATCAGTTGAAGTATTTTGTATCTATCACTATGCTTTATTACGTGCCCAAGATATTCCAATTTCCTAACCTTTACAACTTTTAATACTTCCTGTTCCTTGTCCATTCTCTGCATAACTTCTTCATTACTAATGTGTTCTATTCATTAAATATTCAGGATACGACGATATGTCTATAGTTTGAAAGCCTCAAGTTTTTTTTTTGTATCTTTTGATAGGGTCTAAGATTTGACGTCGTACATTAGTGTTGGAAAAACGTAGCAGCGCAACATTTTGATCTTAAATTGCATGTTCAAGTCTGGGCTGTTGAAAACTTTTTTCATCTGGATAAATGTCGTTTTTGCTTTTTTTATCCTGCATTTGATTTTTACTAAATGATCCCAGAGTTTATTTACGCATGTGCTTAGATATGTGTAGTTGTTCACTTGGTCTATGGTTTTGTTGTTGAGAAGTATCGTCCGCTGTGATGGATTATCTTTACTGACAAGCACATATTTAGTCTTTTTGATATTGAGATTGATACTGTACTTCTCGCTGACTAATTTAATTTTACGCATCATCAGCTGAAGTCCTTGTACTTGCTAATATAACAGAGTCGTCCGCATACCTTAAGTTGTTAATTATCTTGCCGTTGATCAATATTCTTTCTTTTACTCCATCTAGCGTCTCTTTAAATATTTCTTTCGAGTATATGTTAAACAAGGTTGGAAAAAGCACACAACTCTGCCTCACACCTCTGCGATATTTTCCGTGCTTTGGTTTTTAACTTTTGCCGTCAGTTGCCAGTAGAGGTTTGCTATTATGCAGATTTTTGTCGTCGGCTCCAGTGGTTTTGAGTATCTTAAGCAATTCTTCGTGTTTTACTTGATTGAACACTTTGCTGAAATCTATAAAACACAAGTGTACTTTGCAGTTAACGTTTATGCATTTCTAAATTAATACATTAAGCGCATATAGTGCCTTCCTGGTACCAAACGTATTTTTGAAACAACATTACGTTTCTTTAATATGGTCTTTACATTGTCGGTATATACGGTGGTGTATAATTTTGAGAAATATCTTGGCATGGCTCATTATGCTTATAGTACGATATTTGTCGCACTGCTTTGATGTTGGTTTTTTTGGAATAGTAATATCTTTTTGGTATTATATACTGCATTATATAGTTGAGTAAGCGTATGTATGGCATTATTGTTAAAAAGCTTGATTATTTCTGGGCCTACCGTTTTGCCATTTTTTGATGTGTTTATCGCATTTCTAACCTCTTCCTTTGTTATTTAAAGTCCATTGTAAGCGTTCTTTATACCTACCTTAGTCTTTCCACATTGATATTTTCTTGTTGGTGTTTGTAATTTTATTTCCACTTTTGTCAACAAGTCTTTTCTGTGCTCTTTTCTTTCCAGTACCCGCAGTTTTTTTAATTTTTTGATGCATATTGAAGTGATCATGTTTTTTTTGTAGTTCTTTTATTTCTAGAATTTTTTTTAGTATTTGTTTATTTAGTTGTTTGTTTTTTTTTTGTTTTTTCTTTAAGCATTCTTCTATCATTTATTATTTCTAAAATGCCACTTGTCATCCACTTTTTATGTTTTTTGCGTTTTTTTTTGGTACATGTCTTTTAATTATAGCACCAAGTACGTTTCTGAAGTTTTCTTATTTCTGTTCTACTTTTAGATCTTCTGTGATTATTGTTTTGAAAGTTTTGGTTATTGATTTTGTTATAACTGTTCTGAGATTAACGTCTTCTCTCACCTTTCTTAAGTTGTATATTGGGTCTGGTGATTGCTATTTTTTTTTTCTACTTTAGTCTTCAATGATGCTACAAGAAAGTTGTGATCAGAGTTTGCATCTGCTTCCGGTTATGTTTTTGCAGATTTTATGCTGTTTTGAAATTTCTGGTTGATAGTTATATAGTCAATTTGGTTTCTGACTACTTTTTGAGTTGTATTTGCTGGTCTAAGTATATAGGCGCCTTTTAGAAAGTTTATAAAACGTATTAGTTATAACAAGTTCTTTTTCATTACTGAATTGGACAAGTCTGTCCCCTCTTATCATTCCCTGAACCAAGTCTATAAGGTCTGACTATATAGTATTATTTTTCTTGTCCAACCATAACATTGAAATCTCTCATTACTAGTGTAACTTCGTTTTTCTTGGATGATTTTAGGACATGTTCTATCTGTTCATACAGTTTATCTATCTCTGTGTTTTCCTTGTCTGTAGTTAGAAAGTATACTTGTACAACGTTTATGTTAAATGGCTTTGCATTCAGTTGAACCATTATGATTCTATCTGAATGAAATATTACATTTTTGACTGAGTTTTTGACATTTTGGGTTACTATGATGGCTACCCCATTTTGATGTTGTTTGTCGTCGTTACCTGCAAAGTATATGCAATGGTCAAGTACTGTATTACATCCTGAGCCCTTCCTAAGCATCTCAAAAAAATGACCAAATGTTTGCATTTTTCTTTTGCTTTTGATGTTTTTGTTTTTTTCACATTTGCAGAATTAATGTCAATTGTTATTAAAACAGAGCAGTAAAAACAAACAAGCAATTTCTTGACGACAAACACTTGGGCGAGTAGGCGATTCCTGCTTAAGTGTGTGTTATTAAGAGATTAAATTTTATTTTACATTTGCTGTTTAAATAATAAATGTTGTTAATAAATTAAAACAGAAAAGACTGATAACCAATTTTTTAATGTCAAACACTTTGGCGAGTAAGCAATTTTTTATTATGAGAGTATTTATTTTTTGCTTTTGATGTTTTTGTTTTTTTTTACATTTGCAAAATTAATGTTAATTGTTATTAAATCAAAACAGTAAAAACAAACAATCAATTTCTTGACAACAAACACTTGGGCGAGTAGGCAATTTTTGTTCAAGTGTTTATTATTAAGAAATAGGGTTTTCTTTTACATTTGATGTTGTTACCACATTTAAATAATAAATGTTAGTTGTTATTAAATTAAAACAGATGAGACTGACAAGCAATTCTTTAATGACAATTTACTATAGTAACTGAAATATTATCTATTCCCGCTTTTTTTTAAGTTTTTATAAATATAAAATTGACTGTTAATAATGTCACAGTATGATATATAACTATATTATATAGTGTATCTAGAACCGAAAATAGGCTTTAACAGCTCGCCTTTTTTAACAGCACTAGTTACACTCAATAGTTTTTTGCCTGCCACAATTAAAAACATTGTTTTTAATGTTTATTATAATCTGTCACTACTATCAGATTTTAAGGTATGACGTCATTATATGAAATTGTGATTCACAGCCAATCAAATACCGCGAATAGTTTAGTGGCGCAAGGGCCGAAAAGACGATTTTTGGTCTGCATTTTAGAGTCTGCTTCTACCAAAAGCATTTGTCTTTTGGTAGAAGCAGTATGAGCATACATCTGAAATTGTGGAATTAAATTCTAATTTGGTAATATTTGTAAATATTTTATAACTGCTACTATTTGTTATAATCTTAGTATTCTCAAATATGGTTTGTCTAAAATTATATGACAGTATAATGACATGAATTCAGATTTACTCCTTTTTTTAATTGTTTTTTTTTTTAATATTCTGTTAGACAAAGGAATTCATTTATTCAAAAAAGCGTCAAATTGATTTGCGCTGTTTTCTATCGACTGTATATTTTGATGTATTATGCTAATTTCACTGCTTTTTCCAACTTCAGAGTTTGAAGTGATTTGTTGTGGCGTATTAAAAGTTTGTTGATTGCTAAAATAACATGTTTTTTTTTTAAATTTTTAAATGTCTTATGTAAACTGGACAATCACTATCAAAACTATGGTGATTGACATCCAAATTAAACTTTTTTGCATTTGTCAATTTTGTGCTTATCATGAATTTATTACTTTTACTTAATTACAATGTAATAATAATACTTTAATACTTTATTGACGGTATAATCTTACCATTACATCAAATATACATAAACAATGATGTTTTACAATACAAAAATAAAGAATACAAATATACCATTCATAAAAGCGCACATATTAGACATTAGTCAGCATGACTTAGCTGACTTCTGAACGTAGATTTAGAGACACAAAATACATTAATATCAGTTGGTAAATTATTTGCAAATCTACACATTCTACCGAGTGGATTGTTGAAACCATAATTAGTAGAATGAGTAGACTTGCGAAATAAAGAAGAATGTCTGCTATGTCTATTATTAGGTGCTACATGGAATGGAAGAGTACCAAGTAGCTCCGGACAATCAATCTCAAACATAATTAAATTACGCAAGAACGACAAATCAGCTCTTTTGCGGCGAATCTTCAATGGCGATAGATTGTAGAATAAAGCAATGTAGCAGTAATCATAATTTACAGATAATATACCGGATTTATAAGACAATAAACGACAAAACTTTTTTTGAATTTGTTCAATACTACGGTTATGAATTTCATAAACAGGACTCCAAACTGACGGACCATACTCTAAATGCGAACTCACCAAAGCACAATATAAAAGTTTAAGTGTACTGGCTGATAAATCCGCGGACATTCTATATACAAATCCTAACATTTTTATGGCACGATTGCACATGATGTTTATATGTTCAACAAATGTAAGTTTATGATCAAAAATAACGCCTAAATCTTTTATTTGTGTGACTTTGTTTAACACTTTAGCGTCAATTATATAGTTAAAAAAAAATTTACTTAAAGTTCTATGGAAACTTATTGAAAAACATTTATCAGCATTAAAAAATAATTTATTAATAAAACACCAAGTATTTATAGAATCCAAGTCCAGTTGTAAAAGATGGCAGTCATTGAGAGATGATATTCTTCTATACATTTTTAAATCATCCGCAAATAAAAGAAATGACGATGAATTGATATACTCTGAGATATCATTAATGAAAAGCAAAAATAAAATTGGTCCACAATGAGATCCTTGAGGAACACCAGATGAAACAAGAATGGGCTGTGACAAAACGTTATTAATTTTTACACACTGCGTGCGATTTTTCAAAAAGCTGAATAACCAGGAAGTCACATCATGATGAAATCCCAGAGCACTGAGCTTGGCAATCAAAATATTATGACTCACACGATCAAACGCCTTTGAAAAATCGGTGTAGATTGAGTCAACTTGTACTTTAGATTCAAATGCATTTAAAATATCATTTTCATAATAGAGTAAATTAGTAAGTGTGGAACGCCCTTCACGAAATCCATGCTGCTCTTCTATTAAGATGCTTTTGCACATCCATTGCAAATGACTAGTTACAATTTTATCGAACAATTTAGGTATAGCAGATTGAATGCAAATGCCTCTATAGTTAGTGATATTCTCTTTGGCTCCAGATTTAAACAAAGGCGTAATATAGCTTTGTTTCCATATTTGAAGAAATTTAGTTTCATTCAATGAAGCATTGAAAAGTAAGTGCAATGGTTTTGCAATAGAATAAATGCACTTTTTTAACAGTAAAGAAGCCGTCGGGTCCAACTCTTAAATTACATTTAAGGTTTTCAATTCCCTTAAAAACATCACACAATCTAATAAAAAATTTTGAATGTATTACGTTATTATTAAAATTAAACAATGGAGTTGGATGAGTTTTGTTATCATAGACTGAAGAAAAAAAATCTGCAAAATTAGTTACAAAGTCGTTCCCATTATTACAAGTTTGATCTTTATAATGCATTGTGGCTGGAAAACCATTAGTTTTTTTTGTTCTCATTAACAAATCTCCAAAAATGTTTTGGATTATTTTGAATTTTACTTTCAGTTTGTAAAATATATTGCTGGTATTGATGAGCACTGAGATTTTTGCACGTAGTACGAATAGATTGGAATTCATTATAGTCCGACAATAGTTTTGAAGATTTATAACGTTTGTGTATAGTTTTCTTGAGTTTAGTAAGTGATATCAATTCTTTGTTGAACCAAATAGGAAAATTGCTTTCACGCCACAGTTTTTTAGGGACAAAACAATCAATAACATGATTGATTACAGAGTAAAATACATCAAGACACATATCAATATCACAGTTATAAAATAGTGCAGTCCAATCAACATTCAACAAATAATTATTGATTGCGTTGTAGTCGGCAAGTTTAAAATCATTAAAAACATAATTACAATTTAAAATATCACAGGTAGTATCACATTTTATAGTTAACAAGTACGCAGTATGGTGTTGGCTTAAATTTAACAAAACATCTACAGCTTCTATCACAGAAATATTACGATCGTTAGTAAAACATAAATCTAAAAACACACCCTCACTATTAGGAATAGAAATGCAGGGTATCTATCATTACAAATTACTCCTATACCTAAATCATCATTAACCCAAGAGGCTGCAGGTAGATTGTAATCGCCCAATAAAACTAGTTTACTGCTTGGAAACTCGTCGGCAATAGATTCGACGGAATAACAATGGTCAAGATATTTGTCACTAGTTGAATTAGGTGGTAAATATACCGCACAAATTATATAAGACACAAGATTAAACTTAACAACTACAAACAAATGTTCAACACTAATAAACGTGGGGTAAAGTAATACAGATTTGAGGTGAGTTTTGATAGCAATTAAAACACCACCTCCGCTTTGTTTAGGGCTTGTAAGGGCCGAGCGATCACACCTAAATAAATGATAGCCTTTTAGATTTAATTCAGAGTCACTGATGTCTGTAGAAAGCCAGGTTTCAGTGAAAACAATCACATCGTAGTCTGATACGGCTACAGCTAGCAAGAGTTTTCTGAGTTTAGTTTTTAAACCCCCGACGTTCTGGTAGTAGATGGAGAAGCCGTTATCATTCCTGAAGATGGGTCCAAGCTGTTGACAGGATTCAGGCTCCGAAAATCCATTGGAGATGAAGCAGGAACATTTTGTGAACGACCATAACTCACAAATTTTTTGACAGCAATGTTAGCTGGCCAAAAGTCTTTGCAAATAATAGCTCGAACATGGTCGGCTGGTACCGAGACTTTAAAGCTACTGTAGCTTCCAGATTGTACAACTAGATCTACAGCGTCGATTCATATATCGGGGTATTTCAATTTAATGTTGTTAATAACATCAGATTTTTTAGTTCCGCGTTTAAGTTTTGAGACATGTATATATGAGTTTGGCACATATGCCTGCAACTTATTGTTACTTGGACCACAACCAAAAATTGTTGGGGTTTTAGATTGAACTTTCTGTTTAGGTTTTGTTTGAGCAGTAAGGGTTGCAAAAGAAGAAAAAGAATTATTAATTACAGAATTAATTGCAGATGGAAGCAATTGAATTTTCTCATTAATAGTTGGTGTAACTACACAAGGCATAGATTCTTGAATACGAGTTTTGTATTCAAGTATTACCTTATCTTTGTCTGCAATCTTCTCTTCAAGATACAATACTTTATCTAATAGCAATTTATTGTTAGACCGAACTTCATCTAACAAAACTTGATACAGTACGATAGTCTCTTTATAAAGCCTGGGAAGTTCGGAATCGTCAAGTTCGAATGACGTACCACAGTGACATTTTTTATGGCAAATGGCGCATCTGTTATGAAATATAATTCCACAACTTGTACTTGTTACGCCAGATTGTGCAACACTTTTGCATTTGCACGCTTGACCGGACATAATAAATTAAAATTTAAAATATAAAAATTTAACTATAAAAGTGATTAAATATTTAGGAATAAAAAATAATACAAGGATGATACAAGGATACACAATTCACACCGGTGCGGTCCTTCACCTGGTGACTAACTACAAAACAAACAAAAGCAGACCACGGTTGGGATAACACAAGAAAACAAAGGAGTGTTTAAAACAAGCTTAAAATATAAAATCACAAATTAAAATTTAAAATCACAAATTAAAAGAAAGCAAGTTACGCCACTGGTAAGAATATTGGTTTGCGCTGCGTGGATGAGAATGCGCGAGCGGCGGCTATAAATTTGGGTTAAGTTTTAATAAACAAACTTTACCATAAATTTACTGAACACTGATTAAGACAGATAGCACAAACAATCACAAATATAATTACCAGTACGTTAGGTAAAACTTCACAATTAAAAACACTTATAAACACTTAAAATTGAAAGAGTAAAATATCACAGTTTTGACAGATTAAACATAATGCTAAAGTCTCTTTACTTTTAATATCGATCTCCTTACCAATTCTTCATACTTGTTTTGCCGCTTTATTTGTGTTTTTGTCATATGTGTTTATTTTTATTATTGTTTGTACAAAATACATATCTTAGATATTTAAATGTTTTTATTTTTTCGTTTTTTTTCTATCCCATTTTCAATTTTCTGCTCTACTTCTTCTTTCTTCCGTCCTGAACGTCATAGTTTTTTTTTTGCATTTACTTTTAATCCTTTTTTTTTTTAAATATTTTTTTAGGCATCTAATCATTTTGTTAACTTAATTTGCATTTTATGCTACAATGACTATGTCGTCTGAATAAGCCAACGACCACATTTTTTTTGTCCACTACCACCCCACCCAAATGCGCCTTACATAACATCATCTACCTCTGCAATATATGCCGCATACAACGTTGAGTGAGCATCTCTGTCTCACACCTTTTGTAGTCTAAAACTTATTATTCATTTTAACATTTACTCAGACTCTGCTAACTCATTTATTCTTTTTTTTTTCCCTAAAATACATCTATAATTTTTCTTCATTTATATTATTAAAAACGCTTTTAAGTTCAAGAATAACGCTTGCAACTTACGAGGTAACCGCCATAAATTCCAAGAAATTATGCACTTATGAAAAAAATATTTTATTATTTTTCAATATAATATTTCTTAACTTCAACACACAAGATTTGTCATCAAAATGCTCCTCTCACCTCTTGATCGTCAAGAAATCTACCCCAAAGTTTTTTTTTTTTTAATGTTGAAAACAGGAAGTAGTTGCTAGAAGCTAAGTTTAGACTGTAGGGGGATAATCATTTTTTTGAAAGCCGCATTTTTTTATGACAAGTTGAGAAACCTTGGTTTGCATAGGTGCGTTGTCGTGCAACAACTTAACTCCTTTTGTTAATTTTTTTTGACGTTTTGCCCGAATACTTTTCTTCAACCTATGTAATAAGGTAGCATAATAAGCGTTAATTACTGTGGTGTTTTTTTTTAAACGAATTAACAAATGGTCTTACAATTTCAAAAAAATGGAGCCATAATCTTTTTGACGGGGTTTGGTGGTTCACTTGCACGCCGCTATTCTATGGATTTTCTTAGGACAAAGGATCATGATACAAGACCATAGTTTTATTCTCATAACAATAGATTGCAGAACAAATTCTTGTTCTCCTTCACAAAGCTTTAAGAACGATTAAGCACAATCAACTTGATTCTGTTTTTGAACAGCAGACAATAGTTTTAGAACCCATCTTGCACTTATTTTATTTATACTCAAATGATCATTGAGTATTTGGCAAATTGATGTATCTGACAGCCCTGACATTGTTAATAATTCTCACTTTTAGTCGGCAATCTCTTTGGACCAGTTCTTTGATAAAGGCGATTGACTCTTTTGTGATTACTTCACTGGTCGACCAGAACTTGAGTTATCTTCAAAAAACTTATAACCCATCTTCTAAAAACTTATAGCCCTTTTAAAACTTTTTGTTTAATTTGATGAGAGGTACGATCTTTCAATGTGGAGAATTTGATGACCGCGGTACTCAATTTTTTGCAAATTTGGCATAGTTAAAATCTAACAATGTCTGGCTTAATATCACTACAAGACTAATTAAAGTAGAAAGTTAAAATTGTACATGTACATTAATTAAGTATCACACTTTACTGACAATATTTAACATTTGGTTTGAAGTTATTAGAAATGTAGTAGGCCGGGATTTTATAAAGGTTATCTTGTAGCGTTGTCAGATGACGTAATTAAAAGGTCTGTTTCAATATACGATTTGAACGGTTTGCAAACCGTCCAAACTGTGCACACAAACAAATATTTGTCATCCTTAGGCAATCCTTTATACACAGTAATTTGTTTGTGTGCATAGTTTGAACGGTTTGCAAACCGTTCAAATCGTATGTTGAAACAGACCTAAAATTAACTTGCATTAATTTTATTATTACGACTACATGCAATAGATTGTAGTTTAAAGAAAATATTCATTTAATTTAACAATATAGAGTTTGAAATTTTTTTGAGGCAGTTAAATTCATTTACCGCAATTACGGTACTTAGCAACGCTGCAAACACCTTTTTGTTACAAAAATAATCACCAAGACATTGGCACCATACGTGCATGTTTGAATGCAATTATGAGTGAAATAGATTATTTAATAAATGACTGTGCTAGCATACTTTGCTATTTTATAGATGTCATTTTTTTTCCTTCAGTTCAAGAATTGAGGTTAGTTGGTTGGTGTAGACGGAAGAAGCTACAAAAACTAATAAATTGCAATAACGTTTACTATTAACGCCACTAAATTATTGGTGTTGTAAAATATAGTCTAGTCTTTACTTTAGCTAAAAATTTGCATAAAAATATGGGAATTTTTTGCTCTCCATATTCGGCTCTTTTGTGTGTTATTTAAGTAGAAGCTTCTTTTTTTTTGGTTTTCTGATACAAAGGTAAGACGTTGCGCATAATAACCTGGCTTTAGTTTTTGAATTTAACTACAGGTAAAAATCGTTTTTTTTTTAATTATGTGCAAATTGTGTGTAAAAATTGCCAGTTGATACTAATGGCAACAAATCAATGTTGAGTTTTTACCAACACTTCAGTAATTTTTTTTTTGAGCGCTTTATCTTCTATAGACGTTGGCAATTTGATATTCTACCCTTGGCTCTAACTTCTATCTAACTCTATTAGTCTGTATTTACTGCAGTTGTTAATTAATAACGTTTTTTGATATTTCATTTATACTTACATATTTAAAATGTAACTATTTTTAAATTTTTAAAGATTATTTTTAGTTTATGTATTTAGACGCACTTCATGATCTGGTGCATAGCAGTTGTTGAAGCAAGTTAAATTCTATAAAAACGCGATTGTGTTTGTTCGGGTTGTATTTAAAATTATATTGTTTAAGTGCTCGAAGCGCTGTAAGCTTAATTTAAAATCGCAGCTAATATAACCCATGAAAAATTACACATTAATTCTGTAAATTAAAAAAAATCTATTTGAATAAAGTTTTAACAATTTTAACAAAGGCGGTGAATACGAAATTCTATTTTTTTATATATTTAGTAGTCTTTTTATTCGGCTTATGATTTAAATAAAATTGTATAAAATAAAAAATCTTTAATACAAAAGTCAAAGAGATAAAAAGACGCAAGAAATTTGTATTCTTTGAAGTCCATATATATTTTATAAATAGATGTATTATCAAACATATAAGACAAGATTTAGAACTTTTATTTAATTTTTAAATATGTTAAGAAATTACTTACTATATGAACATTTTAATATTAAATTAGACTGAATTAAGTTTTAAATTTTAACTTTAACATACATACATAACTTACCAAATCTTAATACTAAAAATATGTAATTTAAGTTTATCTGTCAAAAGTTATCATATTTAACCTAATATTTTTAAAACTAGTAAATTTTACATATCAGCTGACAAAAAATAACCAATGAAAGATGATCAACTCTCAAAAATACTTAATCTAAGATGTGAATGTAAATTTTGCACTTTTCATTAATTTATTCCGGAATTTGATTTTATATAACAATATCTTTGATATATTACATCATATTTTATGATATAAATGTATTTTTATTAAGAGGTAATATTTGAGTTTTCTACACGAATTTTGATAAATCTTGTGTTTTTGTGATTTATGCTTGATTTGAGATTATTTGCGCATTTTATATCTTACAAATGTTTTTTCTGTTATAAATCAGTCAAATTTGATGCTAAAAACTAGTTTTGTGATCAATTTTATGTGGTAAAAATAATTTTTAGCAAATTTTATGCAAAAAATAAGTTTTTTTGTGCTATATTCTTGATATTCGTTACGTATTTGTGTAATTTTGTGTTTTTTAAGTAAAACTTTTATGATATTTAGATTTTTTACGCAAATTTTGGTAAATTTTATGTGGTATTTTTGTTTCACAACCAAATTTTATGCAAGAATAGATTTTTTGCAATTTTTATGGTATAATCATATTTTGTGCAATTTTAAGTTATAAATGAGTATAATGCGTCCATTTTAATTAAAAAAAAATATATAATAAAGATAATTTATGAGCAAATTTGATGCTAAAAATGAATTTTCTTGGCGTTTTTATTACTATAAATGTTTATTCTGTGCAATTTTGCAATTTTAGAAGCAAATTTGATAAAAATTAGTATTTTCTACAATTTTTTTATAATAAATGTTTGTTTTGTGCATTTTTGAGGTTTTTGAAAAAGAGTTTCAACAAAGTTATTGTAATTTTGAGCAAATTTTATGCTAAAATTAATTTTTCTGCTTCATATTAAAGTTATAAATGTCTATTTTGTGTAAGAGTTTTTTCTTAACAAATTTGATTCTAGAAATGAGTTTTCTTTATAAATTTTGATAAAGTTTATGTGCTAAACGTTTTTCAACAAATTTTATATAAAAAATAAGTTTTTGGTGTGACTTTCAAACAAAATTTTGCTTGATGATTTATGTAATAAATGTTTTTTTGTGCATTTTTGAGGTTTTTAAAAAAAAAATTATGCTTTAAATGTTTTTTTTTGCGCTAATATTGATCATCTTTATGTGGTAAACGTGATTTTTAGCTAATTTTATGCTAAAAATTAGTTTTATGTGCAATTTTCATGTTATAAATGTTTTTTTCTGTTATATATGGGTTTTTTGTGTGGTGCAAATTTATAGTACAAATGGTTTTTAAGCACAATATGTGCTTGTTTTGTGTAGTTTTTTGAAAAAAGGAAATTTTATGCAATATTTGGGTTTACTTTGCAGATTTTAATACATTTTAGTTCAACTAACGTTTTTTTTGCTTGTTTTCAACCAAATCTTATGAAATATTTATTTTTTATGATATGTTGTTTTTTTGCACAATTTTTATGGTTATTACTACATAACTGTGATTTTTGTAAAAAATTTAACGTTTTTACAGTAAATTTTATAGTAAACATAAGTTTTTGTTATCACTAATTTTTAAAATTTTATAAATTTAATATTTTTCAACAAAATTTTGTTATTTTTGACTTTTTGTATGTAGAATGACAATACTGTCGTACTTTATGACTGGATTTTTTAATTTTTAACATTCTATGAATAGTATTTTGCATTTTTTGACAGTTTATGACCGGGTTTTAAATCTTTCTGACAAAGTTTTGATATTTTATAAAGCTTTTTACATTTTTTAACAGTTTTGGTGCTTTCCAACAATATTTTGATGATTTATGGCCGGAATTTGCTATTTTTGGCATTTTATAAAAAAAAACTGTTTAAATTTTTTGATCGTTTTTGTCTAAATTTTGATTCTATTTGAAAATATTTTAATGTTTAACTTTAGTTATTTTTTACTTTTTATGACAGTTTATGGCCGGATTTTATTGCTTTCTGACAATATTTTATAGCTATTTTAGACTTTATGAATAGAACTTTTTTCAACAGTTTTTGGATGAACTTTGGTGCTTTCTGACAACGTTTTGATGTTTTGAGACTAAATTTTGCACTTTTTACTATTTTGGCTAGAATTTAGTTTTTTCTAAATTTATTTTAAATATTTTATGACCGCATTTTGTTATTTTTGACAATTATAATGGCAGCTCAAATAGGTGGTGGTAATCCTTATTAATATTAAAAATGCTTCCAACAAATTAGTTGATTGGAACAGACTTGCCTTGCAAAGTCTGGCAAAAAACACTATTTATGTATAGATATACGACCATAGACTCCTCTTGTCTCAACAAATTAAACCCGCAGGTACAGGCAAAACCTGAATACCGTTTCAACTATTAACACTATAATCAATTAGACGCAACAATTTTGACGCCAAATTAACAGTTTAGCAGTAGATTAGACACGTTGGTGGCCACATTTTCATTTTTAAATGACCTTATTTAAATTTTTTAATGCTGGATTTATAATTTAAAGGTTGGATTATTAACTTGGAGGCAAATTTAAATTTTAAAAACACAAATACTTTTTGTTTAGTAATAAATTAGCGTATTTTACTTTTTTATTAATAAATTAAATATTGTAAGCTTTTCCAGTTCTGAAAGTCAAATTTACAAAATGCTAGATTTTTAATTTACAGGCCATTTTATCATTTTGTAATATTTAATACTTTGTTAGCCAAAATTACATTTTTAAAGGTAGCATTTACATTTTTAAAAACTAGATTGAGAGTTTTATTAATAATTTGGAGACAAAACTAACAGTTTGGCAGTAAAGGTTGTATTTTCAATTTTAAAAGCCAGAAATAGTTTGGCAGTAACATTTAACAAGTTGATATCCAGACTTTTATTTTTAATTGCTGCATTTACAATGTTAACGGCCAAATTTGGAATTTACAGTTTTCAGACGGAATTAATAATTTGGCAGTTAAATTTTACACTTTAAAACCTGGATTTACACTTTAAAAGTTGGACAGTTTGAAAGTGGAATTTAACAAGTTATTAGCAGATTTTTCTTGATGTTGCCTTCTCTCCGATAAAACTAAATGAATGCTTTTTATTATGCACATGCAAAAAACCAGGTCATTGAGTGTTTTTTTTTATAAAAGTTTGAGTGTTTTACAATTAAAGAGACCATCAGAGTGTAGAAAAAAACAACATATGGTACTTATTAGTTTATTTAATGAACATTAATAAGCAAAAACAATAATGTACCTACGTATTGCCTTCTCAAGCCTTTTTTTTAAGGACGTAGTGAGGTGTTGGCCTTACCAAGTGGCTCTTAAGAATAACTAACGCATGGCAATACCTTTTGGTTTTCTTCTCTGCGTAAGTTCTGCTGTTAATTTGTTCTAGTCATTGTCTTTAATGTGATACTAGTTTGACGTAGGCTGGTTTTGGCCTTGCGGAATTTACGCAATCTGCTGCGGCAACACATGATGTCCCTGGCTCATCTCTCCTTTTACTCAATTTTTCTGCCATACTTTCTACACTGGCATTCTCTTTTCCTTTCTCCTATTTTTGTGTTATTTAGCTTAGATATTTGCATTGTTCTTAGGTATCTTCTTAGTTTTTCTATATCTTCATTAACTTCTTCCTTGTCGTATCCTCTTTCATTCATAAATATTTTGTGCAGCTCCAATATGTGCATTTGCTTTGGTAGTCCTACATTTGCCAATTTAACTTTTAGTGAGATTCTTGAATCTCTATTTGGGATTAGTTCTTTGTGTCCCTTGGTTGCCAGATATACTTTGACCATTTTGAAAGTTGCATTTTTTGTCAACCTTGAGATGGCGTATCTTCCGTTTGAAAATTGTTTAGTCAATTCCGTCATCTTGTTTTCCTTGAGCAGTTCTTTCCTTTTTCTTCTTATTTCTGCAATTTTTGTTGGTACTAGTTTTTTAGTATATGTTCTTCTCTTGTCTCTCTGTTCACTTTTCAGTGCTTGGCAGACATAGTTGCTTTTACCTCATTTGTTGCTCTCCTCATTATTACTTTTTTCTATATTCTTTTGCTTCTATTTAGCTTCTCGCTCCTTCTTTCTTTGTCTTTTGTGATTTTTAATTTGTGTGTTTTCTTTCATTTTGGTTTACCTAAATTTCAACGCTTTAAACTCTTCTATCTTTTTTTTAGTACTGTTGTTGCATAGTTTCTTAGTGCTCTTCATTTGTTTTTGTTACTCAGGCATATTTTAATAATTCTAGATTTGTCTACATTGTTTTCTAATACCTTTTCTGGAGTTTTCTTATCTTCCTTCTACGCTTCGCACTCTACTAGCGTATGTTCTGCGCAGGACATGCGTGTCTTCTTGACAAACTATACATTTTTTCTCTTTCTCCATTTTATTTATTTTTTTGTAAGTACTTTCCAAAGGTTCTATGTCCGGTAAGTAGTTGTGTCGTATAGTAACACGTTTTCGGTTTTTCCTCTACCATTCTTTTATTTCTGGTATTAGTTTCCTTGTCCATTCTCCCTTTTTTCCTTTTTTCTACTGTCTTTGCCATCTTTTTATCATATTTTCTTTTGCTTGTTTTTTTGCTTACTAGTTCTTTTGTTTACTATTTTTTTTATACTCAATCCATCATTAAATCTGCGAGTAGTGTCGCCGCAATTACTTCTAGTGCCTCCTGCGACACCATCCTGTAGGCCCTGCAGATCTTTAACAAACTTGCTGTCATAGCTCCTCTTACAACTTTTCTGTTTTTTTGTGTCTTTAAAGTTTTTTTCCATGTTTCTGCGGCATAAAATAGTTTAATTCTAGCCGCAGTTGCTATTAGCTTTTTTGCCACTCCTCTTGGTCCTCTTTTGTTTAGCATAAGCATTCCTTCAATTTTTTTTGTTTCTTTTATCGCTTCCTTAACTTGTTAATTTTATCTCTTTGCTTCAAGTGTAACTCTCAGGTATTTAATTTTTTTTTCTATGGTTATTATTTGTTCACCTAATTGTATTTTTCTACTTTCTTTGTTTTTCCTTTTTGTCTATAGTTAAGCCGTCTTAGTTTTCTGCGGAATCAGATCTATCTTTTTATTTCTCATCCATCTTTTTATTATCTCTATTGCCAACTCTAACCTTTCATTTAGTACTTCTACGTCTATATCCCTACCTACTAAAGTCACGCAAATGCCGTTATTGTCACTCCTTCCTGTGGTACAGCCTAGTCAGCCTAATTATTCCATTTTTGGTGATTAGAATTCTATCTTGAAGGTAGCTTCATATTGTCTTGGTAGTTTTATTTGTTAGTTTTCTTTTTTTTTGTTGATGCAATAATTGCTTCCCATAGTATGCTGTTGAACTCATTTTGTATATTTAGCGCTATTATGACATAGTGTTGTCTTTTTCTGTACGGTCCAATGTTTGCTTTTTTTGCTATGGTTCTTACCTTTTTAATAGCTTCTAGAGTCGTTTTTCTCTTTGTAAATCCATATTGTTTCTGTTCCCATTCTCCTTTTTCTTCTATTTATTGTTAAATTCTCCTCACGATAACTTTTTTTATAATTTTTGATAGTGTGTTGATCAGGCATATTGGTTTATACGTCTTTGTTTTGCTTGTTTCTTTCTTTTTCTCAATTAGTACTAGATTTGCATCCAAGCATTCCATGCCACTAATGAGCTCACAAATATCATTTTGTGGAGTATTGTGCCATTTTTTCTAAAGTGCAACTGCACGTTTACTAACACGCCTGCCCAGCATGTTTTAAACATTTTATATATGATTTCCATCTGGGGTACATGCTGTTGAATTTTCAAATTCCAACTTTAACCAAATATTTTGTAACGCATCTTGCAGAATGTGGTCTTGCGTTATACTGCATCAGAATAAAGCCATCCCCAATAAACACAGCAAATGATACTATGTAACTTTCTAAAACCTTTTCAATGTACCGCTATGCAGTCAGCAATCCTCCATCAATGGACAATCAATTTGGTTCAGGCATACCATCAGGAAACCTCTACCATGGCTAAGCCAAGGCTTAAAGATGCACTTTGCAAATTGTTTTTCCGTTTGTCTTCTTACTCGTTCTCTTCCATCTGGCAAATGTTGGCAGAATCTAGACTTGTCAGTAAACAGTATAGTTCTTCATTGTGCCAATGTACAATTCAAATGTTTGCAAGAAAATTGGAGTCTGGCTACTTGGTGACGTGGGAGTAATTTTGGTCTTTTTTTCCACATATTCACTGCTGTACCACAAACCTTACGAAGTTGGTTTCTGGTTTTCACTGAAGTCACTTAACGATTTTATAGAGTAGTACGAACGATAAATTGGTCATTGATAGCCGATCTCTCTAAACCGCTCAAGTTTTCTTTAGACGGTAGAAAAACTGACACAGGAATCTGGACCCATACCGCTGGCTTCTTTTAGCTGTCACAAGAACAACAGCTTTTTTTTTTTTTTTGGACGTAGTGAATTATTGGCCTTAACAAGTGGCCCTTAAGAATGACTTACGCATAGCAATACCTTCTGGTTTTTTTCTCTGCGTGAATCCTGTTGTTATATGTCCTTGTCAACCTAGTCTAGATTTGGCAGTAGTTCGAAGTAGGCTGGTTATTGCTTTGCGGATTTTTACACAGAATGTGGCACGCATGCTGTCTCCGGCTCTTCTCTCTCCCTATAGCCCCTACTTTTTTCCTGTCTCTTTTGTCTTTTTTTTTAAATCCTTTTTATCTGCACTGACATCCAGATTTACATTCTTTTCTTTCTCCAATCCGTGTGTTATTTATTCTAATTATTTGGTTTGTATTCAGATGCGTTCTTAGTTTTCTTAGGTCTTCGTTCACTTCTTCTTCATTGTATCGTCTTTCCTTCATGAATAGTTTATGAAGTTCCATTAGCTGTATTCCTTTTGCCTAAATTTGTTAGTTTTACCTCCAGTGATATTATTCTATCTCCATCTGGGATTACTTCTTCTTCTCGTTGCCAGGTAAATTCTGACCATCTCAAAAGTTGCGTTATCCGCCAATTTTGAGATAGCAAACCTACCATTTGGTATTTGCCTCGTTATTTCTGTTATTCTGCATTTCTTCAGCATTTCTTTTGGTATCGTAGTTTCTGTAAATATTCTTTTATTTTCTTCTATTTCTTGGTATGCATAATTGTCCCGACCTTCCTTATTTCTTTCTGTTTGATCATTTTCTCTGTTTTGTTGTTTCCATTTTGCTTCTCTCGTTTCTCTTTTTTTTTTCTATGGATTTTATTTTATGTGTTTGTTTCCATTGTTTGTTTGTTTTCATTCTATATTCTTCTATTGTCAAACTCCTAATTTTTTTTAGTATTTTTGTTGCAAAGTTTCTTAGCGCTTTCCATTTATTTTCATCTCTTAGACATTTCTTAATGATTGTTGTTTTATCCACTTTGCTTTTCAGTATTATTTCTAGTTCTTTTCTATCTTCCTCCCACGCTTCGCATTCTACTAGAGTGTGTTCTGCATTATGGTGTGTTTCTTCCTGACAGAATATACATCTTTCTTCTTCCTTGATCTTTTTAATTTTTTGCAAGAACTTTCCAAAGGTTCCATGTCCGGTCAGTATTTGTGTTGTATAATAGCACGTCTTGGGTATGTTCTTTACCCACTCTTTTATTTCCGGGATTAGTTTTCTTGTCCATTCTCTCTTTTCTCTTCTATTCCACTGCCTTTGCCATCTTTTCATTGTCTTCTCTTTTGCTCTTAACTTAGCATCCTTTTTACTGGTTTCTTCTTTTATTAGTTTCTTTATTTTTATTTTTTCTTCCACCATCATATCTGCGGGAGGTGTTGCTGCAATCACCTCTACTGCCTCTTGTGACACGGTCTGTAAGCTCTGCAGATCTTTAACGAACTGGCTCTTGTAGCTTTTCTGATTTTATTTTTGTTTTTTTTAATCTTCATATCTTTTCCTCATGTTTCTGCGGCGTATAACAATTTGCTTTTTGCTGCTGTTGCTATTAACCTTCTGGCTCCTTCTCCTGAACCTCTGTTGTTTGGTATGAGTCTACCGAGCTTTCTCTCTATTTCTTTTGTTCCCATGACTGCTTCCTTAACCTGTATATTCCATCCTTTTGCTTCAAGTGTCATCCCAAAAAATTGATTTTTTTATGGTTATCACTTGGTCTCCTACCGCCCGCAAATGCCGTTATTGTCACGATTTCCGGCAACCTCATTTGAAGTAACTCATTATAAACAAGGTTCCATAGTTTTAGTTCTAGTGCTGAGCCCTGTGGTACCCCTCTCGTAAGTTTGAATCTTTTGTTCTTGGTCACTAGGTTTCAACCCTGCAAGTAGCTCCATATGATCTTGATTGTTTTCTTTTTCAGTTTTCTTTTTTTTTGCTGCTTCTATAATTGCTTCCCATAACACGCTGTTAAACGCGTTCTGTATGTCCAACGCTATCATTACACAGTGTTGTCTTTTTTTCTGCGTTCCGCTGTCTGCTTCTTTTGCTATTGCTTTTACTTTGTCTATAGCTCCTAAGGTTGTTCTTCCTTTAGTAAATCCGTATTGTTCTTTTTCCCATCCTCCTTTTTCTTCTATTTTTTGTTCTATTTTCCGTACAATAACTTTTCCATTATTTTAGCTAGTTTGTTTATTAAGCATATTGGCCTGTATAAAGTCGCTTTTTCTACTTCTTTCTTTTTCTCAATCAGTACTAGGGTGGCTTCTTACCAACATTCTGGAAAAATTCCGTCCTTCAGGCATCTGTTGATTATTTGCGTTATTTCTACCTCATTTCCGTCAAGAGCTGCTTTAACAATTTCTGTTGTTATTTTGTTTGGACCTGGTGCTTTGTTGTTGGACAATTCTTCCTTTATCTCTTCCACTGTTGCCATGACTGTTTTTTCTTTTTCTTTATTTTCTGGTTTTTCTATCAATTCTTCCTTGGGAAACAATTTTTTAATTATGACTTTTTTTTTCTTTTTCTTTTAGGTAGACTTCCTTTGCCCTTCCTCCTAGTTTGTTCATCACTATTTTGTACGGTTTTCCTCAAAGATCACCGTTTATAGATTCCGTCATTTCTTTCCAGCATCTTTTTCTGCTATCCCTGATTGCCTTTTTTTAAGATTTTTCTGTTGTTTTTTAGTTTCTCCTCCGTTTTCTCTGTATTTTCTCCTTTTTTTCTCCGTCTTTTGGCTTTTCTTCCTGTTTGTATTGTTTTTTTTTCTGCAGTTTTTTATTTCTTCGCACCACCAGTATGGTCCTTTTCTCCCTCCTTCTCTGTACCTTGGAATTGCTTCATCCGCCGCTTTTCTCAGCTTTTCTGAGTATCTTTCGTATTTTTTCTTTATATTTTTATTTTCTGTAACTTCTTTTGTTTCCATGGCTCTTTTTATCATTTCTTTGTCCATTCTTCTTACGTTTTATTTACCTTCTCTCGTGTACTCTTGTTTTCCTTTCTCCTTTGTATTATATTGTATATGTTTGTGTAAACTCAGTGATTCCTCTTCTGTCACGTTCCATTCATTCACTATACTTGTCATTTCTCATGTTGTAATGTCAATATGTGATTTTGAACTTCCTCTTACAAACCTAAGTTTGTCTCCTTTGTTGCAAATTGTAAGATTTGACTCAGCTATCATCTCCTTTAAAATTTTTCCTCTTAAATCCTCCACTTCCTACTATGATTTTTTTGCTTTTCTGTTTTCTTAAACTGTTCTTTATTTCTTCTATCCACTCCTGATAGTATTCCATTCCGAAGTTTGGACTGATATAACAGCTGTATACTATCATACTTTCTACTTCAGCCCACACTATTTCCTCTTTTGGTGTTCCCCATATTTCCACTTTGTCTCTATATTTTCTCCTAGCTAAAATAGCAGCATCTGTTTTATTGTCTCTTATCCACTTACCATTTAGTTTGTTTTTATTTGGTTCACTCACTATCACTAGGTCTATTTCCTCTCTCTCTGCTATATAGCTTTTACACTTAGAACCATAATCAACATACCAATCTGCCTTGAGAATGACAGTTAATCGAAAACAAACAAGTCAACTTAGTAGCCACTGTACATAATGTCGAATGAGTAATTGATAGTGAAAAACGCATACCTTTAAATTTTATTTTTTTTTGTAAAAAATTACTCAATGCCGGTTTTTTTGCACCTGAGTGTATAAATCAATTTTTTTATGTAAATTGTTTCTCTAGACAGTGGGATGACAGGCACAATAATGAGTGCATACCCAATATGTGTCTCAAACTGGGTGGAGAAGCAATTAACATATACAGTATTTATTAAGTTTAAATAAATATTTTTGAGCTTTAAGATAAAAATGAGTTAGTTTTATAAGTTTAATATATTGTATTTCCCAGAGAAAAAATCGTAATATTTGATTTGAATCAGAAGGTAATTAAGTTTTTAAAGTAAAAAGTTTTGATTGAATTAACCAACAAAATAAAACTTACTGACGTTGGATTTATTTTTATAAATTTAGTTTCATATAACATAAAATTAATTTACAGCATATATTGAAAATGTCTTGCGCTTTGTAATCAAAATATGCTATTGCACTTGACGTCTAATCCAATTTTCACGTCGCATGCAATAAACTCTTACGTTTTGAATTTACTGGATAAATAACTACAATTTAAACATGTTTTATTTATTCGTTTAAAATATGAATTTTAGTGTCAATTTGATGCTTTATGTTGAATAATTTATTAAATATTATTATTACAAAAGGATTATTGTTGATAATACTATAAACTATGGCCCATTTTCATATTTCCTCATTTTTCATATATTCTCATTGCTTATCGGCTAGTAGTTGACACTTTATCACGGAGATGGCGGTAGCGGTACTAAACGGATCGTTAAAACGAGCAATGGTTATATCCCCACGAGCACGAGCACTACTAGCAAGGGTTGTCGAGATAAAATCCTCCGATAAAAGAATAACAAAACACAAGCGAAAACATCCCACTTTGAAATGAAACACTCGAATTAGAGAATAAACAAAATATAAAACAGACGACACTCTATTTATAAAAAGCGGATGACAAATAAATAAATTAAATTGTTAATCTCTTTGCTGCGCATAAGTCATTATTTTTAGATTGCATTTCTGAATAAATATGTTTTTTCTATATAGTATTGAAAATATATTAAAATATTACATAAAAATAATTAGTTTAATATAAAAGCTAAATTTTACGTATCCAAAAAAAACTTTAGTTTTATTATTTAAATCAAACTAGATTCTACAGAATCATAGAATAAAAATGAACTATTTGTTAAGGAAAAAAGTTATTAACTGCAATTTTGTCGTCTAAGTTTTATCAACTTAATACATTGCTTATGCCTTAAAACTAATTAAATTGTTTTAAGCCATATGTAGAAATAATTAGCACAAGATTGGAATAAATTATTTCATTTAACGAATAACTTAAAACCAGGCTTAACAGTGAACAGTTTATATTGTAAGTTAAACTGTATATAGGTATGTGTAAGAAGTCTGTTGTACAGTTCAATTCTTATATGGATAGACAACAATTTTCTTACTGATCGGCAGAGAGACATGTTGTTTCTCTGTATGTATGTGTCTCACACTGGGTGAAAATGCAATTTACATAAAATTCATCAACATTTTTGTCCGTATAAAATTTTAACTGTACTACAATCTCTTTAAAGATATATACATATAACTTATTTGTCTCTCTGACCATCTGACCAGTGAGATGCTAGTCACACTGATGAAGGGTGCATACCTTAAAACACTAGTGTATATGTATCATACTGGTAAAGACAATTTGAATAAAACACATCAAATATTAAATTTAAACAGTAATTTTTGTTAATTAGTATAAATGATTGTATGTTATGTTTGATAAAATCAATATGTTGGGATTAAACACGCCCAAAAATATAATTAATTTAATTAATAGACTAACACCAATACTAGAAATTAACATTATATACACTGAACTCTATGAAATTGAAATAAATTACTGATTGAATTAATTTTCAATCCTATTGTAATTTACACTCATATATCCTTTTGTTTAATTAATGAATGCATCATTATTAACCCTGTCACAATGCAATATATTCAAAATATATTAATAACAGTCGTGTAATAACGTTGGCACAGGTAGCAGTATACAAATCCTACTGATGTTTGTTCAAATAGTTGTAATTATTATGTTTGTTTAAGGTTACATAATTAAATTGAATTGTAACCTTTGTATTTTCATTCAATAAATATGTTATAATATAAAACAAAGTTATTAATAGTAATGCTTTTATCTTTATTTCTTTTTTAAATAATTGACAGTTGAATTTTGTACTATACATCTTATTTTTTAACAGAAATAGTTGGGTTGGATTTAGGCTAGGAATGATTTGCATATATGTATATAAATGATGGAAAGGTTAGATGTTAAGAAAAACAAAAAATGCAGTTTGTTATGAAACGACTTACCAAAAGGTGTTTTTGTTTATTAAAGTTTGTTGTATTATGTAGTGTTTACATTAAAAATAATGAACGCACTACATTAATACTATGCTGTAATTGCCATAAGTTAGTGCTAGATTGTTTATATTGTCACGGATCTAATTTTCAAGATAACAGTTATTGGGTCCCGTTGATGATTTTAACACTTCAAAAAAAATTATTGTTGACAATTCTTAAGGCAATACCAATGATTTGTTGGAGATTCTTGAAATTGTAGAGAGTTTACAATGGTATTGGTGCAAGTGAGGAGTTTGCTTGGGGTATACAATCTAGTTATTTAATTTTTTTTTTAAATTTTGTTGGACTTTTAGAGAAGATAATGATGATGATGATGCTTATAATTTGTTGTGATCAAAATATGGCAATAATTTTGATGTGTTTAGATTTATTTATTAACATATACTTTAAGGTTTGCCGTATAATTGCAATGCAAACAGTAGGTTACGTAAATTTTGCTCACAAACATACGGGCAATTTTTGGTTCCGGTAGTATTATTAAAAATGTATAGACCGCCGTTAAAAAACCGCATTTTTTTGTCAAAATAATTATATCTTTTTTTCAAAAGAAATCAGTCAGCGCAGTTACAACATTATATACTGAGCTATTTACTACTTTTGATACGGTGCTGCCTACATATTTAGGACATAGTAGTAGTGCATCAATGTGGCCATTTCTAGTTATTTTATACAATCTAAACATTTTGGAAACAATTTAGAATGATTTTTAAAATTTGGAAGTAGCGGATAGTTGTTAGTTGCGGGTTTTTGTGTGAGCAGGATTAATTCATTTATATTTTGCATACACAAGTACGCACAAAACGGTAATATTCTTTATATATTTTGCACCTAACATTGTTTATGTGAGGTTGTTTTATAAATCAACATTATTATATGTTTTATAATATTTTTTGTGTTGTTGAAAGATGGTTTGTGGTTGTGATGGTAGATGTTGGAAAGGTTAGGTAATGGTTGTAGACTATTATTGCTGTTGGATGGGAAAGCTGCTCAATGTTTTTAAAACTATTTGAAAAGGCGTTTTTTTACACGCTTCACTCATTACAAACATTATATGATGGTTTAAAAAAAACTTTTGAATCATTTTGCTGTTATAAATGACAACTCATATTTAATATTGGCTTAAAAAATAGCAAAGGTGTGGCTGTGATTAGTTGAAGTTGATATTTGAATTGCCAAGTGTTAGCAGTGTTACATGTACAGATTTGTGTTAATAAAAAAGTTGATGATCTTGCATAAAATGTCAATAAATAACGCCAAAAAATATACAGATACGGCATATGTTTAGAATATTTATAGTTTCTGAGCCAGTTAATGTTGTTTTGTTAGCAAGTGGAATAGTTTGTTACCCAAAACAATGTGTTGTGGAATTTATTGTACAAAAAAAAAAACAGAAAAAATGTTATCTTTACGCTACTGCGCGTTGTCACTGCGGTTGGGTCAACAACTTTTATTAACATCTGATGAGTTTTCTGTTTTTTGTTTCTAATATTTGTAATGTTTTGTTAACTACTAATATCTTATTGGATTGTCAGCAGTTCAAGAAACAGTAATGTTAGTGTTAAACTAAACTTAAACTTTTTTAATTCAAGTTGATGATAAATGTTTTAATGTAAGAAAGATTTTTTTGCGTAGGAAAGTTATCATTTTTAAAAGACACTTGGCAGCCCGTACTGTCTAGTAGTGTAATATTTTTACTGACTAAAATTGTATTGTTTTTTTGAGATAATTTGCTAGGCACCTTTTGCACCGCGGTTTGGCTGGACTATTGCAAAGTCTATAAATTTTTACCGGGAGACTGTTTTGTTGTTGTGTTAGGAATAGCCTCGTGTGCTTCATTCTTTGACAATTTTGTCACAGGTTGTTGTGTTTTGTTTTAAGTTTTTTGCTATTTGTTTACTGGTTCTGTATAGAATTCCGGTTCAATAAACGTCTTTGTGTTTTTTTTTTGGCAAACAAGTCTTTCTTAAAGATTTCTACCTTGTCCCGATTTTTTGGTATTTAGATCAGGCGTACCCAGTTATTTTCAACTAATGTTTTTAGATTTGTTATGAAGTCCATCACCGCTTGGCTAAAAGATATGATAAATATTGGTTTGTTAACGTGCTGTCCGATTCAATAGTGTTTCTAACGCAAAATTTAATGGCAGTTTCTGTTTAAACAATTGAACTATGTTTTTTAGGAGACAACGTAACTGACGTTTCTTAGTTTTTGCCTTTATAGAATCCAATGTTTGATAAATAACCGTTTCTTGACTGCTGGCACTTGTTGGTCTTTTTGACATAGTGCAAGCTCAATTTTATCAACAAAGCGTCAAATGTTGTCTTTTAATTCAGGTATTCTTGGGTTATTGGCATACAGTTTTTGTTTTAAAAAACTAAAAAAAAAAAAATGAAATCTAACGTGGTCAAATTGCATGATTCTGGTCCTGTTAAAACCACAAGTTTTTGAGATCAATTTCAATAATTTTAGGCCACCAGAAGTTGTTTATTATCTCACAGTAACAAACGCCGTTGACGGTGATTGCATTGCCAGCCGCATTCTTGAAAAAGGACGGTCCAATCACTTTGCCAGCCCAAAATGCGCACCAAACAGTGGCTCGTGGTGAATGCATGGGACGTTGAAAGAGCACTCTTTTCAGCTTTCCAAAAGCGACAATTATGTTTGTTGATATAGCCATCAAATTTAAAGTTAAAAAAAATAATACTATTTACTTGTTGCTGCTTTAAGATCTATTTCGTAAAAGTTTGTCAATTTTCATAGTTTGTTGGCTTTAAAAATTGTGTCAACTAAATGTTGCAAGCTAACAAATGCAGATTTTTAGTCAAAATTTGCTGTAAACTGCTTTGTAAAAATTATTGTTGCTGAGAACAACGGCGACTGTTCTGAGCGGAAAAACGTGTCTTTCTGCCAAGAACTTTTCGATTTGATTCAAAATGAGTTTGATTTTTTTAACTCTATTGTAACCAGAGACAAATCCTGGATGTTCGAGTACGACCCAGAACCGAAAAGGCAGAGAGAGAAAGCACGAATAAGCAAATTTTGAATCAAAAAGTTGCTCATTATTTTCTTTAACGTTCGAGGAATTGTCTATTTTGAGTTTGTACCGCAAAGAGAATGACAGTTTTTTTTTGCGGTACAAACTCAACCTTTTACCTCAAGGTGCTCAAAAGATTAAAACGCCGGAACACGCGCGTGAGGTCTGACATAAAAGACACGGACAAGCTCCACCATGACAATGCCCCCAGTCAAACGGCCGTCATCGTTGCCAACTTTCTGGCCTAAAGCAACACCTTGGTGTTCCCCCAGCTCCTTTACAGTTTTGACTTGGTTCCGTGCAATTTCTTTTTGTTTCTTCAACTGAAGAAAAAGCTGAAAAAAAGCATTGGAAATCTGTGGAAAACATCCTAAAGCATGTTACAAAAATATTAAATGACATTCTTACCGAGGAGTTTTAGGGTGCCTTCTAGACATAGCATACACGTCTCCAAAAGTGTATTGATGCAGGGAGTATTTAAAAGAATTTTAAGCGTTTGTACCAATACGACTAATAAATTTATTATTCATAAAAAATGCGCATTATTTTTATAATAGACCCTGTATACATCTTAATCATTTTTTTTTTGGTTAAAGGTTAAATCAACTGTAGCTTGGTCTAGCAACGAAGGCTTATTTGACACATGTCATATTTTAATTATTTCAATTGTTTTGTTATTTCTCAATGTTAGGTCAATAGCTTCCTTTGGCTTTGCGTTTCTAAACGTGGGTAAGTTACTTTTGTTAATAACGTTAATATTTATTTTTAAAATATTTTCTAAAAATTTTTTACTTTTAGGGTTGATGTTTTTTTTTGCATTGCTCTTAAAAATTAACGGTCTTTTGAGACCGCTACTAATCACCTTTTGTATTTCTTCTAATAGCAAAGGACCCTATTGATGGAAGGAATTATGATTTAAAAATAATCTTTTTTTTGGATCCTCTTTCTTACTATAACCACTTTGGCTGCTCGTAGATTTTAAAACAAAGGTCCCATGATGGCATTATGTTTAATTTATGTTTTGCTATGATTTATGTACAGCGATTGCATGACGGCTTCTATCTTTTCTTTGTTAAACTAGGGTTTTTAGACCAGGGCAATGTCAACGTTACTTTATGCCGTAGAGGCTGCTCTGCAGTTATGTACATTGATCAGCACAACTTTCAACGTTTTAGTTTTTTGTTTTTTATTGTTTTTTTTTTGCTTTTTGACAAAACACTTTTCCGGATTGTTTCTATTCTTTTTAAGATGGGCCAGTACTAGAAGGAGTATTTTGGATAGTCAGGTGCAATTTGCTGTTTAAAGTTTTTAATTTTTCAGGTTTTTTTGTTTATGAGAGAGTTTGTTGGGTCACTTTGGAGTTTGATTTTGAGTTTATTACTTGCCAAGTCTTGGTGCTTATGTAATTTTGCAACTTCAGTCTGTTGTTTAATTTTTGACCTTGATACCTATGTCAAAGTTTTTTTTGGCGCGTCCCAACTTATTGTCAATTAGGATAGAAAATATTAAAAAACTAACCAAACTAAAATGGTTTCTCAAAAACGTTGCTAGCTTTCGTACTATTAGTGCACTTTAGGTTGTCTTTTTTAGCCATCTTTTAGCTGTCTTTGAGAGTTTAGGCGTCTAGGTTGCTGTCGAGTAATTGCTCTCTACAGAATTCTAAGAGTTGCTTGGTTTTTTGTTGGGTAGAATTCTGAGCTTTTAGAGCTCTTTCTTTTTTTTTGTGGATTGGGAAGATAATTTTCATAAAAGATTTGCAGGTGTCGGATTTACTTTTACTGGCGCTTACCGATTAAAGTTTCTTCTTTTTGATTTCTTACAAGTCTGGCATCATTGACCTTCCTGCCTAACTGATAGAGGTCTTAATGAAAAAAAAAATAGTAACGCACCTAGTATGTCAGCTTTGTAGGTATTGCCTAGAGGTTGAGGAAAATTTGTACCCTGTCTATGCCTGGAAACAAACTGTCAAACAGTTAGTCAGTCTGGTTTTTACACTAAGAGATGTAGTGTAGATATAAATATTTTCTTAAAATTGGTTTTATTTGCTTGTGCTAAACGAATAAAAATTTTATTTTTGCTGAACGTCGTGTCTGTGTGTTGCGCCTGGTTTCTTGTTGCTTTAGCATAAGATTTTTTTTTGGTTGCGTTGTGTGTGCTCCTAGAAGCAGAGCAAGAATTTGCCGTTGAGAAGTAGGTGTTTTGAATTGAACCTTAAACAAAGTTTCACTTGTCTTTAGCTTGATGTAAGTTGGGGAATTTTTGTAGCTTGCATTGTGGGTTTTTTTGCACGCGGTGCTCTGATTTTTTTGTTTTAGTGCGTCTAGAACTGGGACGGGTTTAAGCGCATTTCACACAACCATAAGGTGAATTGCATTTTGATGCTGTGTGGCCATATTGCTGGCAACCCTGGCATTGTTCAATGTCACTAGACTTGCGTTTACACTCTACCCGGATTGTTAGTTTACACAATTTTGATAGATCTAAGATTTTTTGACTTTGTGGATTCTGTGGAAGCTAAACGTACCACATTGGGAAAGGTTTTTCCAATTTTTCTTATGCGTTTGGCAGAAATTGGAGCGTATCCGAGAGCGGTAAGTTTTGCTTGCACCGTTTCAGCTTTGATGTATTTGGGCACCTTTTTTAATAACATATTTTAAGGTCTTTTTGGATCTTAACTGAAATATGTAGTAAAACACATCGTTGCGCTTGACATAGTCGAGTGCAGCTCGGAAATTTTTATGCGATGTGCGTTTGTTTTTTTTACGTTTGTCGCAAAATTAATGGTAATGTTTATTGTTTTAAAGAACGTCGACAATCTAAGAAATGCGGTTTTATTTTGTATTACTATAAAAAATTGGCATTTTGAGGCAGGCTGGTCGGGTTGAAAACCCTTTGGCCTTGTTAGCTGATTACTTTTTTGGTTCTGAGTGCGCCTTACTTGAGGAGCTGGTTGATGGTCTATTAGATACTGAATGGGGTTTACCCAAATTTTTTTTTAGTTTCTTTTTCTAGTAGTTTACTACTATAATTTTTTTCTCTGTGGGCGGGATTTCTTTAGAGGCAATAGCGCTGCTCTTTTTTTAGATCTCCATAAGTGCTTTGTCCTAGGAGATGCTTAAATTGACCGGGGAAGATGCAGTAATCTTTTTGACTTTGATGGGATAGGTCTGTATATATAAGTATGTCTTCTTTCGGATAAGTCGAAAAATATTAGTAGGTCCTGTTGTACTGCCACGATGTTAATTTTAACCTCTGGCATTGGTGATTAGCTTTGGCGTCAGAAATAGACTGTTGTTAAATAAAAAATAATTTAATTAACTAAATTGACCAAGGGAAATCAACAGTTTATAGAGAAAAAAAGTTGAAAAACTGGTAGTCTTATTGCCGAAGCAAGGTTACCGTGCAATATCGTCGCGTGTGCAATTTCACTATGCGTTTAAAAAGAGTTTTTGCTATATTCTATCCCCAAATTATAAAGTTTAAAGAGTTTTTGTTATATTCTACTGATTGGTATAATTCTCAGAAACGCGGTTTGATTAGTTGGTTGGCTTGAGTAAATTGTATGATAGTTTTTGCCGAGTGGTATTACTTTGTTTTCTTATTTTCTTTGGATGTTAATTTGGCGTGTTTGTAATTTTATTGCTAAAGGCTTTGTAAACAATTAAGTGATTGTGTTAATAAAATTTAGAACTTTAAACTTAAAATTGGGGCTGTTACAATTAGTATTATAATGACGTCTTTTACTCACTTAGCTATGATTACAAAACTAATTGTTGAATCTTATGGTTAGTTAGTAATATTTAGTACTCAAACTATTTGATACAAGGTTTGCTTACTGAACTTTTCTGAGAATTGTTTTTTTTAGAAAGTTTGACGTAGGAGATTATTTTTTTAAATTTGATTTTTCTGCAAGTTTGGTCCGCTTGGAAATTTGCAATCTAATTATTAAACAAAACAAACTATGTTGTAAGCCAATTTTAATAATTGTTATTAAAATAAATAAAATATAAAAAAAATATTGAGAAAAAATTTGATTTACTCTATTTATTAAAGAGCGCAGTGTTATTACAGTGGTATAATTTCAACAACAAGAACTGCTACTTTAACTTTTGCACCAGTAATAATCAATTGTCAGCATTGATAAAAAATATTGTACTCACAATGTCTAATGTAGCTTCAGTAACGTTGCAGTAAACATAGAGTACGCCACTTGTATCGTATTTTTATTTATTAATATTAAGAAGCGCTATACAAAGAAATAGTAACATTACATAACATACATATGGCTATTTATTAAATAATAATATACTATTTTATATAATTATAGAAACTATGATGTAATTTTGTCAGATATAACAATTATTTAATTGGAGTTATTTAGATATGTAACAATGCCTAATACACGTGAAAACCTAATTAAATTGATGAAATATAACACAAATAATAATTGTATTGCAACATTTTTGCTGTTGTGGAATATTATAATTACTGCTCTACAATAGTGCAAAGCAAACCGCAGGCTAAATTTATTTTAAAATTAAATTTATAAATGTTATGTTGCACTGTTTTTATGCTTGTAAAATTAATTGTGATTTTTTTTATGTTGTGTAAAATTATTAGATACTTACTTTAAAATCTTTTTGTAAAACGTAACTGATTTCACAAATGCAGCGACAATGTTTAATAATTTTAAGCACGCAAAATCAGCTTTCTATTCATTACTGAAATTATTGGTTCAAAGTTCTGTGACAGGAGCATTATCTGTGACTGAATTCGCGTCAAGTTCTATTGATTTACACAGACCGACTTTACTGTTTACACTCTGTTGAAAATTTGCAAAATCACATTAACAACTATATTAAATGAAACACAAATTTACATATTTATTGAAAATAAAAAGTTTACTTTATATAAGAAACACAATATCAAAATTTGGTAATATAACTTTAAAGTTGACTGAACTTAATATGTGAAATTTTACGCTAAAGTAGAATGATAAAATCGATAAAATTATTGTTTGCCAAACTTATCGTATATTATTAAAAATTATCAGTAATTAATAGTCAACTAAGAAACTAGAAGATAATAAAGTTTGATTAATTTTACTTTAAAATTACAAACTAAAAAAATATGTTTGCTATCAAAGTATAATTATTGATTTTAGATGTAGAGCTACGTATTTAATTATTTATAGAGACATAATTGCATTTAATAATAGAGTATATAATAATGTTTAACCATGTGAATACATTGTTAATGCTTTTAACAAAGTTAGATGATAATTTGAGCCCAAGTGATATAATCTAGCATTGGTGTCTATTTATAAATTTAATTGTAAATTATTGAAGCAATTGAATGTAGAGTGGAAACGGTGAATGAATAGAGATTGTTTGTGAATGGAAAGTGGTATTCTAAAAGATAGATTTGAAGTAATTTAGTGGTTAAATTTGCTGAATAGTTTTATCTTTTCGCAATCTCGATATTGAAATAGAAAATGATGTTGTGATGCTGCCTGGTCGGTCGGTCGGTGCTGGAAGAAGTAGTGGTAGTATTTTTCGCTTGCGTGAATCGAGGGTGGTTAAGTCTCGTGTGGGATGGGGTTGAAAAGGGGGGTCAAAAGAACGTTGTTACAGTTAGTCGAAATCGCGTCGAATGGAAATTGTGTAAGTAGTCGGTTGCCGTAGCGCCGAGCAGCTTGCGTAACAGCGGAATAATCGGTGCTCCAGTGCGCCACTGCTTCGTTTCTGCTCCTGCTAGAGTTGAAATCGGGTCCGGGCTCTGTTCGATTCCGGACGGGTGTGAATCCGGTCCAGCAGAAGCAGAGGCAGCAGCAGCGGCAGGAATAGCAGGGTAGGGCCGACGCCAGAGCGCCGAATCGCTCTCCCGGCAGCCTGCAAGCGCACGCACTTCACCATGAAGCTTTCGATGATCCACATCTCGCCGCGTCGCGCCGGTTCTCGCGCCCTTTACTAAATGATTATGGCTGTGAAACATGCCGTTTATAGGTAAAACATGTGGTGGCTTTATTGTGGACTGCTTGTCGTCCTGGCGACGTTACGACTTAATGTGTCAGCTTCTTCAAAACGAGGTAAGTTTAAGAAAAAAATAAAACTATAAAACATTAAAAACTTAAATCAAAAGTGCACACGAGGCGAATAACCCTCAGATCCTTTAACCCGGCAATTCGCAGGCATGAAAACTCCTCCACGGCCAATTTTTATTGCTCCACCAAGTGTCGTACAAATACTTTCAAGCAATTTTCTCACCTGTTTTTATTGAATAACCTTATTTTTTTTGGTTAACCCGCTTTATTTTAAAACCCTCAACCACCACATATCATCTACGATAAAAAATGAATGAAACAACACCAAAAAAAAAACCTTTTTTCCTTACCGTCGCTATAAATATTAATCGAGCCAGATAATATTCAACGCAAATTTTTTAAAGTGTTAAAACGCATTTTATTACGTAGTTTATCAAAACTAAAACTTCATAAAATGCAAGATTCCTTACTATCCTTAATGTGAAAGTGTATTTAATAATTAAAACCAAAAGTGCAAGAACAACTAAGTTTATAAATTAAGTGCTCAAGTGCGGTGAACAACAGTGATAATTAAAATTAAACATAACTATTAACATTGAAATTATGAAAATTACGTTCACAAAATCTAATTTTGTTGTAATAAGACGTAGTTTTTCTGAAAATAAATTTTACTTTTGTGACTGGTTAATTAAAACGTATTATATTTTAAGTGGGGTGGATGTAAAAGTTAAATTTATTATTAATGGTAGATCTCGTTAAAATTGTCGAGTGATTAAAAAAGTTTTGGCGTCGTTTCTGTTAGAATGGAGATGTGGAGAGACGTTGTTTGGTTGTGGGAGCTAAATTAAAATGCGCTTTTTCATATAGACAAAGTTTTTTTTTTAAACACTTTTCTGTGCGGAATGTTTTAATATAACGTCTGCGTGTCGTGTAAATTAATATGATTTTTTTAATATCAGTATAATGAAAATAAACTTTAGTTTCAATGAGTAAATGGTATATTTTTATGACTAGTGAAGAATAATTCTAAATGCCCCAGTAAACCAGATTTGAAAATTTAAATTTAAGTCAATAAAAAAAATGATATTTTGGAAGGTATAAATTATAATTTAAATTATATTGATGTTTATATTAAAATAATATTAATTTCAATTAAAATTATTATATTTTATTCATAAAACAGTTTTATTAATTAATAATTAATTACTTTAGTCAGTTTTGAATATTGAAAATATGGTGGGTGCGCCGGGATTGATATAAAAGGCAATCTTAAAATTATATTTTATATTAAATTTATTTTCTAAGTAAAAAAAAATATGTTAAAGTAAATATAATACAATAAAAATTTCAGATAACTAAGATAAAAATAGTTAAACTTGCTTGGAATTTAATTATGATTTCAATTTCCAGTTTTGTTTCACCTTAGGGTGTTTTTGTGTTGCTTATTTTTACTGTTTTTTAATATTATAATGTATAATGGTATCAAATAAACCTGTTTTTATTAAAAAGAAAAGATTTTATATATACTCTAAAGTAACGTAAATTCAATTTAAGTTAATTCCGTAACATTCAATTGGATAATTATTTAAGCTCAAAAATTAAAATAAATTTACGGAATTATCTCAAGTGATAGTAATTGAATAATATGATAATGCCATACACTTAATTATAGATACAATTAGAGTTTTATTAAATATTTATTTAGTTAATAAATATAAATAATAATTGTGCATAGTTATTTAGGGAATTAATGTAATAAATTTAAAAAATAATACGTTGGCCTAGTGCCCGGATTATAATGCGAGAATCCAATCCCCGCGTAGATCAATTACTTATACAGTTTCAGAAAGGGTAGTAGTTGGATTCAAGTACAATCACCTTTTTGTTCTATAAATATATACGCTTAAGTAAAACATATTATCAAAATTTGTTTTTGCAGTCTGTTACGACTAGGCTCATTAGTTTGTGCCCCACCCTCTACTAATACTACACCATACGTTACTTTATAGTTGAGAGAAATACATTGGGGTTCTTACACCTATTGTATTGAAGGTAAATCTTTATTACTGTACATCCTGAAATAAATGGTTTAGCTGAAATAGATTTGTTGGCAAATGTAGGTTTATTGATTGATATCACTGTAATGTAATATATTAGATGAGAAATTGGTTTTTATACTAAATATGTATGTTATATTATATTTTATTATATTATATTAACTAAACATTTTTAGTAACAACTTATTGATCATTTTATGCGTACACAATGATTGTGTGTGATAAATTATGATGATTACTACGTATTGTCACTCAGTGGCTGTAATCAACTACTACATTCTACTGTTGTATAATATTGAATTTATTCACAAATAGTTTTGTTAGTAATAAGTCATTTTCTTGTTTCCTAATTTGTTAAAATTATTTTTGAACCATTTAATCTCCTACCTTCAATTTACTGCTTATTTGATTTTTTATTACGTAATACAATAATGTCAGTATGCAAGTCAATACTGTTTATTTATTATAAATAATTGTAAAATATTGTTTTAAATAATTTTAAAATAAATAAAAAAAAAAAAAAACAAAAATTAGTTGAACATTGCGACGAGTGAGATGCTAGGCACACTGATGATGGGTGCATACCTTGAAACACGTGTATGTGTCTTTCACTGAATGAAAAAGCAATTTACGTAAAATACATCATTTTTTAATTTTAAACAGAAATTAGTTGATTGAATTCATACAAATGCAATTTTTAACATTTATCTATTATTTATTTAATTTTAGGGCGTATGACGTTATATAAACAAGTCATTTGTTGAAAAAATTTTCTCTATGCATATGGTTAAGTAATAATATTGTTATCGAATAATATTGATAAACGTTTAATATTTAACAAGAAACGTAACACGCAAAGTTTCATATAGCAAGATTGGTAAATATAAGTAATTTATTGCTTCAAATCTTCCTAGAGAATAAGCTACAATTAGATTTATTTTCACTACAAAAATTTATTTTTTAATTGAAGTTGACGTCTTAGCGAGACATCTACATCTACTTAATTTTTTTATTTGTTAAAATAACAGTTTTATTTTTAATAAGCAAAATTTGTTAAAATGACAGTTTATGTTGTTAGCAAGCAAGCAAGATTTATCTGCTTATTTCTAGCAATATATGTAAAGAATGTGAATAATAAAAGATCTTGCTACGTAACTCAAAAACCTTTAGCTAGCAGTATATATCTTGCGTACTTCTAGCAATGTGCATGTAGAATTGCCCCAAATAAATAGTTTTTTAAAGTATTAGTTCTATTATGTATTATGTGTTCACGCGTATTTACTTATTATAAAATATCTAAATATCTGATTTTAAAAGTGATGATTTTGACCACGATCTTGAGAAATGTTTTAATTTTTTTATTTTAATACATTTAAAATATAGTAATAATTTGCTTATATGATTGGTAAAAATTTAAATCATAATACGTCATACTGCCTATTAATTTGATTGAATCTATATATATTAATTATTTATTATAAAAGTCGATTGTAAGTAAAATAGTTTACATACTTTCCCTACAATTTTATCTTGGTTTGTAATATACTATTAGAGGTTTTACAATTTAATGTTTATCTATATTAATCTACTTACTCTATTAAAGATGTTTTACACGATTTATAATTAAAGTTTGAATTCTAGCTGTTTTAGATCAAATTATAATATATATTTTAAGAAAGTAGTTACGATAAAATTGCAACTAAGTAATTTTTAATTTAATTTTTTAAACTGTAATTGTATCTTGAAATTTGTACGTTTTACAGACTTTCACATAAGTATAAATTGTGTAACTTAATTAAATTAATTATTTTATTTTAATTAATTAACTTTTATAATAAAAAACTATTAATTTTTTACTAATATGTTAACAAATAAAATTGGCGTTTTTACACTCTATCGATCTCACTAACCTGCTTCTAGCAAGTTGAAGGTCTTTCAGAGTATAAGTAATGAACATGAAGCGAGATGATTAATGTTTGTAAATTTGTTTGTCGCTAATACCATGTACGCCTAAGCGGTTAAAGCGTTGAAGAAATTCACAAATAATTTATTTTGATGGTTACAAGTTTGGTAACAATTAATTTTTTATTTACAATTATTATGGCAAAAATATGTACATAAATAATCAACTTTGATAGAAAATTTGTGCTTATGATTTATTCTCTCCCAAGTTTGTTCTTCTTTTACTCACAATTCATTAATTCTGGTTAAAACATTTTAAAACTAATTTGATTAACAAACAATACAAACCCCGCAAAAATGTAGTGTTTTGGTTTATAACAATTTTTGTTGAACTTTTATCTGTCTTTTAATAATTTTATATAAATTGAATTAAATAATGTAGATAATTCTGTGACTCCGTCTTATGGATCAGTCCGTCAGTCCATACTTGGTCAAAAGCTTTTTTTACATTGAGCAGGACCATGTCTGTTACTTTATTATTATTAAAATTGATGATAATGTTATTGACGGTGCTTGCTGTTTGCTGAACCGAAGCTTGTCAGTTTGTAGTCTGATTCAAAGAATTCGGTCGTATTAAATTTTTTTTATCTTACTTGTAAGTATATGGTCAATATGGGTCGGTTATGTCTAAACTTATGTATGGGCTACTTTTTAAGATTTTGGAAACAGCTTGATTACTATATTTATAATGTAATGCAGTTGCACTACTGTCTTTTGTAATGTGTTTTCTAATTGTTTTTTTGTCCAATGTTACCAAAACAACAAAAAGTTGTCAGTCGAAATTTTAAATGTGACAGATTATAATAAATTTTTGCTGTTTTTTCTTTCTGGCAGCCTTTATTTGTTTTGCATTTTTGTGCTAAAAATTGTGGGTTTCTAGTAACTTTTCAGTAAACACAGTTACGTGTAATATTTCTTTATTTGTTAAGTATATTATACGGAAAAATGTCCGGCGACTAAACGGATATATCTTGTATATTTAGTGTGTAATATACGTACCCGTAAAGTATTACATATAAATAAATAAAACATTATAACGTTTAACATAGATATTTAAGAACATTACAATTAAATTGAAAATCTATTTTGCTAATTCAACTTGTCTTTTGGTGACATCTGAAAAATAGACTGTGTATTTTTACACATATGGTAATCTTTATTTTAAATAAGTTGACTAGTATGCTATTTGTATTTATAATACTTATACAGGGTGTTTAAAATATGTGTTGGAAAATAAAGAGTGGGATTTCTTGGCTAATTATAAGAATAAAAATTTCTATTAACATGGTTATTATTTACGTTTTATTTCAAAACATGCGTTTCTTTCAAATGTCGTACTCAGCATTTCAGTTTTGTCAGTATCAGTGAAGGCAGTATTAATACTGTTTTTACTTGTCAATGTTGTTGGTATTGTTTCAGTCTTGCCTAAACTAAGTTGTCTTTTTGTTTCTGTCTTCAGTCCGTTGCCAAGTTTTTTTAATTTTATTTTTGACCTGTCCACTATGTCTTAAGGTAACCTGTCAGCCAAAAGGTGCATCTATTAAATTTTGACGCAAGTCTATAATAATGTTTCTGTCCTTCTAAAGAATGGTCAATTGGCATTCTTATAGTCGAGTCTCTGTACAATTTGTCTCGATCTGTTTATTGTGTTGTACAGAGTGTATCTAATAAGTGTGTAGTTCAAACTTAACTCGTTACATTTTTGTTAATTATTTATTTATTTATTTACTAGTCAACGGAAGCACAAAATAAATATATATATTTACAACTTAAAAAACATATAAATTAAACATAATACAACTAATACTAAAAATAAGAATAAAACTTAAATAGTTACAAAATATTAAAAAAACTCACGTATGGGTGACGTCGCAGGGTATTAAAAGAATCTTAAAAAAATCTACTTTAACTTTGTTTGCATGCCGCAAAATACGTGTAGATGCAGAGTGCTGCGCATAATCTGTACGTGTGTACGGTATATAAAATAAGTAATCATTGCGTAAAACTCGAGCTGGGGCATGAATATCAATTGAGCTGAGCAAGTCAATAACCACACGAAGCACTTTAAAAACTAATGTCACGTCAAAATTAAAACGTTTATTTTCAAGAATGGTCATGTCAAATGCAGAGAGCAGTTTTGTGTAGCTGTCTGCAATGCTGCATTTATTTTCTAAAAAAAAAAAACTTTTTTAATTTTGTTCAATTTTTCTTTTACTGACGGGGTGTATAGAAACCACACATTTGAACAATACTCAAGATGGAGGCATACTAGAGCGTTGTAAAGGATAATTAGAGTACAAAAGTTACAAAACTCTTTAGAAAAAAAAAAGCCACGACAGTATTGATATTTAGTGTAAATGAAAGGCTTGGATCAAACGTAATGCCTAAATCACGAATAGTGTTAACTCTATCTAATTTATTGAAGTAGATGTTGTACCATTATATAGATATTGAGTGCGTGAGGGTGGATACATGATGTGTAAGTTATGTGCAATAAACATGTTGTAAAGCTTACTTTTGGGGTTATTTAGGTGACAATTCTAGGTATTGTGTTTAGCATTCAAATTTCCGACAAGCAAAAGTTGGTTTTCTTTATCAAACAGACTCAAGACATTGTCTTTTCTAAACTGAAAACTTAGACAATAACCTATCAGCGTCATACCATCCTCTAACCTAATGGCAACGTGCTCTAAATTGTTGGTACAATTTATTCAAATGTAACTAATAAAGTTTTTTACAAAAACGGTTAATACATTCCTGCTAAATTTTGGTTTTGCTGATCAACGCGATTCGGTTATTTTACTAAAATATCTACATCCAATCTCACAAGAAACTCTTATCAGTTTTCCGACTTTTAATTTAATGCTTAATAGCATTCCATTTAAAGATATTCAGCTTAAAGGCCATCTAATTTAGCTGAGACATAAATTATATTACCGTTTAGAACTTATTGGCTACTGAGCAGCAAGACTCAAATTGATGATTCATGACTCTCAATAGACTATCAATTTTGAAAGATCTACTATATTTTTTAATCTACGTTTGGTTATCTGTGCTGCAGAAATGGGTTCACTTGCTGTAGAAGCTGCTGGTTCTACGTTACTGCAATGTTCTCTCTTGGCTTGGTCGAGGCATTGACTTTTTTATATAAATAGTTTCTTTTATTTATTACATTTTATCCTTAAGCATTAGAATTGCATATAAATAAATATGGAACTTAAAACAAATTTCAGTCTGTGTGACAAATAGACCAAGACCCATATAATTATCAAACTTTTCTTTTTTTTTAGCAAGAGTAGCTACATTTGTTTTGAAACTGTTTTGTTGTTTTGGATGTAGCTTTGGATTTTTGTTTTTAATACCTTTGAGATTTTTTTGCTGTAAATGAGCAACTTACAAAATTAGCGGGATGGAGTCTTTTGCATTTTAATCAGGTTGTACTTTCTTTTTTGCTATGCACACTTCAAACATTGAAGATTTATAAAACAATTTTGCGGTACCCTACATTTAGCAGCAATGACACGGGCCTTTTTTATTAACATATCTGTCTGTGTATTAAACATTTTGTAGTCTTTTTGTCATTAAGAGCGCTACCTTAAATTTCAGTATTCTAACGAAAACAGAAACTTTGTTGTCGTTTCTGTTTTCACAATTATGCTGTCAAATTACAGAATCTGAGAAACCACATATTGTAGGTATTTCTATCTTCCAGTTTAGGCCACAAAAAATTGTTTATCATTAACCTGTAGCGCTTGCTGTTGACGGTTATGGCAATGCCAGTTTTGTTTTCAAAAAAGTAGAAACCGATGATTTTGCCAGACTAAAATCCGCACCAAACAGTGATTTTTTTAGGATGTATTTTGTGTTGATGTATCTTGTGTCAATTGGTATTGCTCCAAACCCAAAAATTTTGCTTGTTTACATATTCATTTATTCAAAAATAGGCCTTGTTGTTAAAGATGATTTTTGGGTCACTTTTCAAATGCTCCAGTGCCCAATCACCAAACAGACGGCGTTGTATGTGGTTGTTTACTTTAAATTCTTAGATCAGTTGGATTTTATACGGGTACAAACCTAAGTTTTGACTGCCTTGGGGTTTTCTGTACACTCTCACGCAGTTTTAATGTTTTAGCAGATTTTGTGTTTTGGTGATCTACGGTTGTGACGAGAAATTTTGAATGGAGCACTGATTTTGTTAATAAAATTTGATGATTTTTACTCAACGTTATCTGCCATGGTGATTTGCCATACACTATTAAACAATTTACAACAAATTTGACAGTTGTTGCCATAACAACCTGGCTGTTACAACCTTACAAATTTTGGGTCTCCTATTGAACACTCTATCTGTCTGTCCATTGGAGGAGTGAAAAGAATTCTTTTTGAGTTTCTTTGAAAAAGAAAAGAAACTAGAAGAAAAACTAGACTGACAATAGCCAATCCAACAAGTGAAAGAAATTTCAAAGAAAGCAATATGGGAGAAGATTAAAAAATGAAGTATATTAATAAACAGAGAATGGAAGGGTACCGATACACAAAAGTGGATCTAGTAAATAACTACAGGGGAGTAACTACTGGGTACGGTGATACTACAGGAAAAAATGAATGATGAATTGGGTATGAATGAGACAATTCCAGACAGGCAAGCCGGTTTTAGAAAGGGAAGAGGTGCCATGGATAACAAATATATTTTATACCATTTTGTTGAAAAAAAAGCAAAAAAAGGGGACAAAGCAAATGCGTTATTCCTGGAGTGTAGTGTAAATAGAGAAAAACTGTGTAAGTGTATGAGAGAGAAAGGAATTAGCAAGCACCTGGTAAGAAAAATTGAAAGAAGTATATGAGGAGACAGCAAGCAGGGTGTGGGTTAACGGGAAAATGAGTGAAATATTTAGGACAACGAAAGGAGTAAGACAGGGATACCTACTGAGTCCCACTTAGTTTGCAACCTACATATCAGATGTAGAAGATAAACTGAGGTTGCTTCAAGGAGAGGGGTGGTAGTAGGTAGAAAAAAAGTGTGGTCACTAACATATGCCAACGACATTGTAATACTGGCAAAAGAAGCAAAAGAAATGAAATAAATGATGAAAAGTTTAGAAAAATATTAAAAAAAAAATAATTTAGAAGTAAATGTAGAAATAACAAAAAATTATGGTGTTTAGAAAAGGGGGTGAAAGAAAAAAAGCGGAAGACTAGAAATGGAATAGACATGGTATTACAAAAGTAAAATCTTTTAAATGTTTGGGATATGTTTATGCATAAATAACAGCAAAAGCGAGCACATTAAAGAAAAGCAAATAATGTAGTGGGACAAGTTTGAGGAATAAGTGAAACAAAATTTTAGTGTATAGAAAGTCTTATAGTTTCATTCTTTATTTAGGAGTATGACATTGTATGGGTCAGAAATATGGGGACGGAAGGAAAAAGAAAAATGAGAAGCAATACATGTCAAATATTGGAGATGGGTGCTAAATTTAAACAGAAAAACTTCAGCATATATTGTGCTTGGGGAAGTAAAAAAAATAAGTTAAGAGTAGAAACAGGAAAAAGAGCAATGGAGTATAAAGAAAGAATGAGACAGAGACACGAATGTAAAATTTTACAAGAATGCATAAAAAAATGAGAGCAAGAAAAATGGAAAACTAGGGGAGATTAGCGAAAATGATTAAAATACAAATGGTTATGCTAGCTAAGAAATTGAAAGAGTAAGATAATTTTGAAGAAAGACATAACACAAAATTATGGAATGGTACAACGCAAATTATGTACATATTATAGAAAGTGAACAGCCAATGTACTTAGAGAGGGTAGATATAGTAAAGAAGATTCAGATGTAGTAATGAAAAGCAAGTGACAAGTTTTTGGATGAAAGAGGATTTGAAAATGTGTAGAATGTGCGGAAAGACTAACGATACTATGGAACATATGTTAAAAGATTGTAACAAAATGAAAGAAGAACAGATGGGAAAAAAATGAGAAATTGAAAAGAGACGGAAGAATGAACAAGAGTAGTTAAACGAAGAAAAGAAATAGACGAACAGAAAAGAAAAAAAAATAGTTGTGTAAATTTTATAAGGATTATGATTTATTATTTTAAAAAATTATAAATATATTTGTAAATGTAATTTGTAAGGCCAAAAGGCAAGAAATAAACGTAGTAATAATAATAACATAAAAATTTTAATAACAATGTTTTATCTAACTATTTGAATAAATATGTTTCTTTTATAATAAAATTGATGATAGTATGTAGACTAAATCTTGATGATGAGAAATTAAACCCAATGCAAGGGTCCTAGTTGAAAACCATTAAAAATGTCGTTAAATATTCACGTTCGGAGAGTTATTTCGTCTGCCAGACACGTTATGAGCTTTAGCACTTGTAATTACACTTTTAACGCCTGTTTCTCTTTAAGAATTTAGCCGAGTACTAATATTTACCTGGCAAACTAATATCTTAAAGAAATATCATAACTTATTTTTTAATGATAACAAAAGTTTGATTTTATTTATATTATTGTTATATAGGAAATGTTATGCATTAGTTAAAATAAATAAACGAATATTATTCTACATAGAAAATAGTTAGTGTCGTGCTCATCGGCCGTAGAGTATAATAATTGTAAACAATATTTATAACTAATTAACTTTATAATTAATAAGTCTAATATTGTCTTCTTTTTTGTTACAGGTAAAAATTGCAAACGTCCTTACACGATTTTTTTAAAAGGTGAAGTAAAAATCTACTAAAAAAATGTATGTTGAATACATTGAATTGATTGTGTATTAATCAGTCCATCACTAATCTAGTAAAAAAAAATGAAGCTTTACTACATTAAAATTTTTATGAAAAAATTAGTTAAAACGCTTTTTCATACACATATATTTTTTAACAAGTATTTTTGTTAATAAATAAAAACCTTAAACAGAATTTTTAATTTAGGTAATAATATACATATTTTTTTATAAAAGCTGTTTGATCAAAATATTTTGTTAAAAAATTAATATCCTTTTGTACCTAAACAGGAAATACGCTTTAATTATTTAAAAAGACTTCTGTAGATGTGTATGTTTTGCAAGAACATACAACGTGATTAATTTTGATAAAACAATTGCTCACGTTTATTACAACACAGACATATCCAGGAATATTATTGGTAAACAGAATGAATTGTTTGCATTTTACAAACATACCGTTCTCTTGTTTGAATGCAACTAAATATATCTCTATTTATATATTTATTTGTTTGATTTAAATAACATATTTTTGTTAATAAATTTGATGAAATTTATAATATATCGATATTTACTTTGTAGTTTAATCTATACAAAATGCAATATATGTTTTGGTGATGTAAGTTTACTACTATTGAAGTGTAGTGACGTACATCAATCATGTGGAGATGAATTGTAAAAGGAACTTAATGTGCATTTTTGCAAGATTTAGGACGTTTTATGAAGTTGTAATAAATACGTTATATTTTATTGTGAGTATACCAAAAATTAAATTAAAAATAATTTATTGATAATACCAATATCAATTTACAGATAATATCAGTAGTATTTCATATTATGTGAAATTAAATTTAAATTTATTTATCAAAATATTAACCAGTTTTATTTTTATTTTAATATTATTGTTCATGTTTTTTTAACTTAACTTACTATTATCAAAGGAGAAATCGCAAGGTTCCCGATGTAGGCAACTAAGTATACACCTGTCTTTGACCGTTACCATAGACGCAACATATTTCTTTTTTGTGGTAATTTATTTAATTATAAACAATTAAAATAAATGTAAAGTACATAATACACAATGATAAATTATTTTAGAACTTTATTAAAACAAAACAACATTTCCAATTGTTATACGTCATATAATATATGAATAAAATGATTTTTTTTTAATTGTCAAAAAAAATAGCAAACATCATTATTTAAAGTATTAATACTAGTGTTTAACATAATAACAATAATAATAATAATAATAGGTAATTGAACAAAATTAAACGATTAAATTATATGTACAATATAGTTTACACAAGAACAGAATGCTACTATAAATAGTAAAAATTCATTATTAAAGTGGAACAATCATCAACTAGAGCAAAGTCCACAAAAATCAATAAGAAAACTATCTGTTCAAACTGGAGTTTTATATAAAAGGAACAAATAAAATCTTATAATTGCACTAGTATATAGAATTGTTAGTTAAATTACTTTCAATTGATTATGAACAAATTGCATATTGCAACTGGTTTAACAAACATTTAAATAATGGTAAAATATTGGATACAACCATTAGCAGTAGTTTTGTTTTGCTGAAAATAATCTGTCTGCAATTTATCATAATGTAAAATTGTTTTGTGCAAGTTATTACCAAGCTTCATGGGTAAATAGGTTTTATCTAATATTTTATCATTATTTATATTGTAAACAATCTTTTCAATTACAATGAACAGTTAAATAATTTTTTTACAGATGCATAAATTGTAATTTGTAAGTCACAACCGTTTTATACAAAAATCTGGAGACTGTGTACCATCTTCATTGATAATTCTACTGCGACTATAAAAGCATTTTGTATTTGTGTACAAATTAAGTAAAATGACATAAAGTTTATGAAAAATTACGTTTATTTTGGTAACTTTTAGGATTATTTTGTTTAGAGGAAACTTGTTAAGAATCCAGTAAACACTAAAATCACTAAAAAATACTTTGGAGTTTTTTGAAAAACCTCACAGTATTAGAAAGTAGAATTAATAATAGTACTATTCCCTTAACAGTACTATTATTTGTTGCTACTGAATTTGGTGTTTTGTGATGTGGCGCTACTTTACTCAACAAAAGAAGATATATTATATATTATTTTGTTGAGTAAAGTAGTTTTTTAAAACTTTTTTTGCTCTTTCTTTCAGGATTTTGTTGTGGAATACAGTTTTTTTGTTAGTAAAGCTTTATTTTGGGCATGGTAGTTTGGGCTATGATACAGTCTGTGTGGTGCCGGGTTTTTATTTTGATTATTTTGCCATCTTAGTTTTGCAATTGGAGTAGGTTTCAATGGAAGAAGTTTTACTATTACAAGGTTTATCCAGAAGATATAAATCTGTATGCTGCTGTAAACGTCAGTTTGAGTGGTGATGCAACGGGTTTTTAGACTGACAAGGCTCTGGCAAGTTTTCTATGGTTGGGTTTTTCCGCAAGTTAGGATTGCCAGGGTTTTTAAAATTTGGTGCTTGTTAAGTTTTTAGATTGAAACCGGTTTGTAAGTCGTTTTTTAAACCTTTTTAAGTTTTTATAATTTAGAAGGAATTTTTTGTATGTTTTTTCTTTTTTGTACCACATTGGGTTTTTTGACCTGCAGACATCTTTGGTAATTAACTTTTTTTTATCCTGGTCTAATGCGTTGATAACTTATTGGTAAACTAAGCAAGTTGGCAAAAATTTCTACTATCTCTGCAGTAGTGTATTTTGCACTTACGGTTTTTGTCGTAGCAGTCTTACTTTGACCGCTCGGATGGTGTAGTAGTTAGCATACTTGACTGCTATACCAGGGGTCTTGGGTTTGAGCCTTAAATCCCCTATCTAGAAGGTCAGTTTTTTTGGTTAAGATAATCCTTAGTAGGTCTCGTGTACTGCCTTGATGTTGCGTGCACGTTAAAGAACCCAATAATTTAGGTTGCAATTTTTGAATTTGTGGCAATAAAATTATTTGTAGTAGTCTTAACCTCTGGCGTTGGTTTAGCCTTGACAGCAGAAATAGACCGACGTTAAATAATTAAATTTAAAAAAACGTCTTACTTTGTTTGCAATCTTTGACTGACTCTTAATTTACAAGAATATCTTTTTTTTTGCTTTTGACTCTGAACCGGATTGGGTTGATTGGAGTCATTTTTTAATTTTGCTTTGAGCATTAGACATTGTGTTGGTTCTATTTGGAGTTTATATATAAAGGTTATTAACGACTTATTTTAGATTATGTAGCCGATCTATTAATGCTGGGCAAGTGAAATGTTAAGGTGTTTTTTTCTAGTGTCATATACTGTGGTTTCTTTATCCTATTGTGAACTTCTTTTTGTTTTTTTTATGAAGTCTATAAACTGCTTGGGGATGGTTTGAGCTTTTTTTAAGTTAGCTTGTGTTTTCCAAAAAAACAAAATGCGATTTTTATTGTAAACCTTGCAATTGCTCAACAAATGTATTGGAATTTCTTTATCTTCTAGACATCCGCAGCATAGGGAATTTTTTTGAATTTTGAATTTTTGTCTTTGATTGTTTGTTTAAGCCACAGTGTCTAGTTATCAATCTTGTAAAATTTTGCAGTTTGGTTTGGCTTGTTTGCATTACTATAGTAGTGTATAATGATCTTGTTATAAATGTTGCTGTTTCCCGTTATAAGTTTTCTACAAATAATTTGTTTTTGGTTTTGTATGTAATCTCGAAAGCAGGTTATCTATCACCAGTTTGAATTTTATGTTTGGTGAACATATTGCATGTAGTACATGATAATTATTAGTTTGCTAATGTGTTATGACGATTTAATAAAAAAGTGTTCTTAGTGCACCATTTAATGTCAGCTATTTTTGTTTAAAAAACTGAAGCATGATTGCCCAGGGATAGCGTAATTGACGTTTTTTTGCATCTGCTTTTATATATTATGGCTTTGATGCTATTATGGTTTTTGGCCAAATGGTTCTATTGATATTGCTACGGTAATTTAGTATGCAATATTTTTTTTATAAAATTTGATCTTTTTTTTAGTGTTTTTTTTCATGTTTGTTATTCTCGGTTTTTTGAGATTTACAGTATGTTCGTTAATCTGTAGTTGGTACGTTGTTTGTCTTACTTCTATTATCACAATTAAATAGAATAGTGGTAGTGATAGCTGTGTTTCCATGTCAGATGTAAGAGATGTTCTTATTGCTCCCAATATTAGCAGACATATTAGCGTTTGTTCTTTACTATCTAGTTTAGATAACGTATTTTTAAGAATGGTTTTTTACTACACAAGTGCTCCGTATGTGATGATGGGTCTAATCACCGCAATGTATAAGACTACTGTGGTTGCATTTTCTGAATGGGTATGAAAGGGGAAGCGTGGCGCAGTAGTCTATGGCATGAGACTGTTGCACTAAAGATTATTTGTTTAAATATCACAACAAAAACCATTTTAAACGTTTATACGCTCTCTCACTTTTTAATCCGCCTTGTCAACGTGGAGTTTTGCGACAAAAATCTTTCTTTGATTCCGAGTAGATTAATAATCTCTCCAGTGGTTCGGAATCTACTAAAAACTGTAGAACCACCTGTAATGTAAGTTGTTAGCGGTGGCTTAAATATGGCCAAAGCAATGAAAAGCTATTTTGGTTTCTAACTTGAGCCTCGGGTATTTTACTTTTTTGTCATAGGGAATGTTGCTCTATACATTTTTAGATTTCTTTTGTTTTTTTGTCGTTTTATAAAAGAGAATTGCCGTTTTGGTTAGGTTTACTAAAAGTTCATACTTTTTGCTACAACTTTTGACAGTGTTTAGATTGCGTTCTGCATCATGTTTGATGTAGTTTTTCCAAACTTTTTATTTATCAGGATAGTGAGATCATCGGCATAGCCTAGAACAATGTTATTCAATATCTGGTGTACATGTTGGTGGTATCTGTATGTTCTTCGACATTGTTTATGTAGATATTTTTAGCATTGGCACAGTACTGGCCTTAGTGGTGCAATCAACGTCACTGAAGTTATTGTTAGTAACTTTATGCTAAAGTCAGGATTACTTTATTGCTGTCTGTGTTTTTGCTGCAAAGTTAAGAGGTTGCAAAATTTGCATAGTTTTGAACTGGTTTTGCCTGGCTAAAAAAATACTTTGTCTTGGTATTGGGGTTGGAAAATCTTGGCTTCTAGTTGCATTAGTTGTTGGCTAGTCTAAGTGTTTAAAGAAACCTGTAGAAGTTTTTGTAGGAAATGACTGTGTCAACTTAGTGAGGGGGTTGTGCAATGTTGTATTGTTTTTAGTTTGGTTGAGAGGATTAATAATTTTAGGTTTTCAGTACAGCGCTTGCAGCGGAGCTCAGTAAAGTAAAGATTGTGGTATTTCTGAAACAGTACGTGTAATCTACGACAATGTGCCAAAAATCAGTTTGAAATTAATGATAAAAAATCTTGGCTAGTGTCTACAACAAAGCTGATCTGATGATTTTACTAAGGATTTGTTGTAAACATTTTTTTAGACTTGTTTGTCAATTCAGTTAGTTTAGTTTTGGAAATAAAACTTACAAAAGTTATTTATGCTTTGCTTTTTGATTAGGTTTAGAAAATTACTAGCAATGGGTCTTGCAGACAATATAAAGTTTACGCGCTGTATGCGTGATTAAGTATTTGGTACGTAGTATTTCTGAACATAAGCTTCTTTTATATCTTTCTATTTGTCTTTGTTTTGGCATTTCTGAATTTTTGTATGATCAATTTTTTTTTTGCAATCTTTCTAAGCTCGTCTTTGTGCGCCAAGTTATTATTTTTGTTGTTTATCTGTATTTGTATTGTCTTGCGAGATAGACTACTCATTGCATTAAAGGATTTTTGTCGTACTTGTTTAACTTTGGAATTTTGTTTAAACTGGTTTCAACTGAACGGATAATCAGTTATCATGTTGCAGGTATACTGTAAAAGTAGCCGTTTGTAAGTTTTTACGTTGTTGTGTGTGTGGTAGGGTTTGTTGGGTTCTTTGTAGAGAAGAAAATTATAGTTATTTGCTTTAGCCGTATTTACGCTACTTTTCTGGTTAACTTACAGTAGATTTTAAACCACTGCGAAGGTTATTAATTTTTTCCGAATCAGAGAAAAATTTTAGTTGTAAAACTCCACGCTAACAAGGCGGGTTGGTGAGTGACGGAGCGTATAAACGTTTGAAATGGTTTTAGTTATGATTCACCTTTGGCGCAACCTGGATTGAGAAAAATATCTAATTTTTTTATGGTTAAAAGCAAAAACATTGTCTAGAAATCATGTGTATTAGGCATGTTTTCTGATATGTTTGTCAAGTGGGAGTCTGAGCAGTCAAAGCAAATCAAATGGGTGTTGCTAAGATGATTCAAAATTATTTTGAAATTTTTGAGACTCACCGCAAAGTATTCAGAACGTACAATTCTATCTGTGCTTTATATTTTTTTGAATAAAATCTCATTTTTATTATTTTTTTGTCTAAAAACAGCATGTTTTAAAAACTTTAATTCTAAAATTGCTTTTTTTGTTTAAATGTTAGTCTAAAACAGTATCTTTTAGTGTGTTTTTTTAAAACTTTTTTTAAAGCATTTTTGATTAAGTATTTTACCAAAAACAGCATTTTGTAACACTTTTTAGTCTAAAATTATTTAATTTTTAAGCTAAAACAGTATTTTTATGAGTTTTCTGTAACTTTTTTGCAGTTTTTATTAAGTTTTTAATCAAAAACATCTTATTTTAATTTTTTTTAGTCCAAGATTGATTTTTTGGTTTAATTTTTAGCCTTTCTTTTTAAGTTATTATAAATTTTTTGCACAAAATCACTTTTTGTTTGAAAATGCAGATTTTATTAAGTTTTTATTCAAAAACAACATTTTTGAACACGTTTTAGTAAAAGATTTAGTATAATTTTTAGTCCAAAAACAGTCTTTTCTATAAGTTTTGTGTAACTGTTTTTGCACAAAATCACAATTATTATCACCTTTTGGTACAAAAAATTATCATTTTCTAGTCTAAGAAGAAAGTTTTTCTTAAAAACCGCATTTTCTGAAAACATTTTAATCCAAAATTGCTTGCTTTTTATTAGTTTTAGTTGAAAACAGTATTTTTATAACTTTTTTTGCACAAAATTACATTTTTTTATTACTTGTTGGTCTAAAAAGCATTTTTATTAAGTTTTTAGTCAGAAATGGCATGTTTACTTTAATTGAAAATTGTTTGTTTTGTTTAATTTATAGTTCAAAACAGTATTTTTTTTTTTGTAAAAAAAACACATTTTTAATTATTTTTTGGTCTCAAAAGCATTTTCTGCAAAATTTTTAGTAAAAAAAAAACGTTTTCTAAACAATTTAGTTTGAAATTGCTTTTTTTGTTTAATTTTTAGCCTAAAACATTATTTTTGCTAAGCTTTTTTTAGTCTAAAAAACATGTTCTATTAAGTTTTTAGTCAGAAACAACGTTTTTTACACACTTTAGTGCAAAATTGTTTTGTTTGTTTAATTTTGAGTTAAAAACAGTATTTTCTAATAAATTTTTTGTGCCTTTCTTGTGTAAAATCACATTTTTTAATTACTTTTTGGTCTAAAAAGCATTTTTTATTAAATTTGTAGTCAAAAACAACGTTTTCTAAAAATTTAATCTAAAATTGCTTCTTTTGTTTAATTTTGATTTTAAAACAGAATTTTCTGTTGAGTTTTCTTAAACTTTCTTGCACAAAATTACATTATTTCATTAATTTTTGGTCTATAAAGCATGTTATATAAAGTTTTTAGTCAAAATGGCATTTTCAGAAAACTTTTTAAAATTGTTTTTTATTTCTTGAAGTGGTACGTCTAACGTCCCTGCACTGCAATCCATTTTTTCTATTGAGCACCTTTAATTGTTACTCTTTTGGTAGATGCATTACTATAGTTATCAAAATCAGGTCAGGCCCATTAAGCATTTTTGTGGTATTTTATTTGCTAGTCCGCTTCAAAGTTAACTTTTTCTTCTTCTTGTTTGCAATTAAGAACTAAGTACTGTTATCTACCTTCTAGCCTTCTATTGACATCCAACTCTCCATCCATCTTTTAGGTAGTCTGTCTAAAGGTTTTCTACTTTGGGATCTTTGTTTTTTATCTCATTTGGCAATTCTGTTGCAGTTCATTCTACCCACATGGTCCTTTATTGCAATCTTTGTGATTTGACCAATCTATCAATTTTTTTAGTATTTAGTTCTTTTTTGATAGCACTGCTTCTAATTTTATCACGTAGTTTACTACTTTTATTGTTTTAAGACTTTATTTCTGTGCTTCTCATTAGTCTTTTAATTTTAAATATTTCTGCATTGGTTTGGTTTGGTCGCACACAAATTTTATAGATTCAAACTTTGCCCTGTTACCTTCTATAATCCTTTAAAATACAAATTACTAAATGTGCTCCTAACGTTTGACTACAAAACATTAAACGAGAACTAACAACAAAGTCTAATCACCATTGATCCAGAGAGATATCTACGACAAAACAAGTCTAAAATAGCAGAAATAATATTTTGATAAAGCGATTATCTCATCAAATTTACAATTTTTTTATAAATAATCTTAACTCAATAATCAATTCAAATACATTTTTGGCCGCTTTATGCCAAATGTGTGCACCGCACACACTGCACAATATGTTGCTTATATGAAGTAACAAATTTATTTGGAAAAAACGCTACGCACTGCATCACTTGGTTGCTCACATGTCAAACTCTTATTAACTAATTACTTAACTTTGTATTTATCTGAAAGTGAATTCATATTTAAAAACTTACTTAAATTTATATTGACCTTCAATCAAACAAAACTGTAATTTATTCTAATACTGATGTTATTTAAAAGTGTGATATTTTTTATTAATATTTATTTTTATTATTACATATCATTATGTAATAGACGTTTATTACATGTATGGTATCATTAATTCAGTTTATAATAATGTCATTTATTAAATTTTTTATTGATGCATTTTATAAATTACTTTGCCACTTAACTGTTAAAAATTAATTAACGATCAAGAATTGTGCAACTCTATATTTAATTTTATTACGCCCAGTTATCTAATCTAATCGATATATTGGAAAAACCAATTAAACTTACTGTAATTTAAAACGCATTCAATATAAATTAATATCGTTCCATTCAAACAATCGATAAAGAAACAATTTTAATAAATAAAACAATTTAAATATTCCTCTATTTCTCATTTATCTTCGTCTTCAACCCCTCAATTACTGAATGAACAATATAGGTTTATTCCGTCACTTTGCCAGAAATTTCGGGCATCGCTCAGAACCTTAATCGAGGGTTGAAATTATACAATGCTCAGTTTATGCGAATGAGATGATGGTGATGGAATGTGAATTGTCAAAGATATATTTATTATAAAGGATAACTAAATATTTGTTCTGATTTTCTCACTCACAAATTATTTTGGTCTACCGGAGATATAATTTTCAATTTCATACATATTAGGATAGAATAATGAAGTCGAGATGAATTGAAATGAAGCCAAAAACATTTTATCTTTGTGGGTGGTTAGAATGTATATAGGGAGGATATAAAGCAGTTGGTGGAAATTGGAACGATGAGTGGGGAGGCAAATTATTTTGCGAATTAAGTGGAAATTGTTTATGGTATCCGGCGCCTTACCATTACCCACAAAGTTTGTTTTGAATTGGGACATTTTATTATGAAATTAAACTATTTAATTTTAACAAGAATAACTTTAATTGTCGTTTATATGTTTATCACAATCATTTACACAATGTAATATTATAAAGTTAATGTTTTCTTTAAATTAAACTATTTGCTATAAAAATCAGTTAATTATCATGTACTTTCAGCATGATGCAATTATTTAATTACAATTGCAAAGCATGAGAAGTGAAATAAATTAAACTGCTTGATTAATATTTTTCATGATAACTTAAAGCTCCAGCATCGTGTAATAAAAAATTAAATGAAGTGCAAATAGTAGCAAAGCCAACTAATAAATTTTCACGTCGTTTGTTATCTCCTTAAATGAACAGTTTAAGTAGAAATATTAAATGACCGGCGCATCCGCCATAATTTACAACATACTCGAGCGAATCTCAAGGGTTACTTTTAAGATGATAGGATAAGTTTATATCCGGTCTCCTCCAATTGCATATTTCACTAAGATAAAGCGAGTTGCATTACTAGTAGTAGTTGGTTTTGCAAAAACAAATTTTTAAAATATTATAATTTAATCATTAAGAAAAACTTCACATATTAATACCTTTTATAATAAATGTTTCATAACATTTTATTAAACATGTTGCATGACAATATTTTAAGGAAATTTTTTTGAAATCTTACGCTCACTGAGAAAAATCTCGAATATCTTGTATATGGAAAAGGGAAAATAACCTGGCAAGGATCTGTAATATTATAACCGCTCGAAAACCTCCCCTAGAGTATAAGAGACCCCATGATGAAATTCAAAATTACATTCGCGATTTGATTTTCAAAGTGAAATGCTTGAATTTGATAAGGAATTAATTCCAACGTAGATTTTTCATGGCTCCAGGTATATTTTATATATTATTATGATTGCCATTACAAATATAAAATATTTATATTATAATATTGAATTTTATATTTAGCTGAAATAATTACTTTATAAATAAATATCCATAAAAATATATAAGTAAATATCATATTATATTAACTACGCCACTGATTAGAATGATCCAATTATGATGATGATAAATATTTTTAAAATATAAAAGTCTCAGATAAATATATATAATATTGATACTATTTTTAGTTTATTTGCTAACATAATAAATTTACCTCATGTGTTAAATTTCTGACATGTTAATCATACATTTTGATAAATACACAAACTTATTAAAATGTTTTAGTTAAATTCTCCGTCCATTTCCGCCCTTTTAATAATACAAAATATATCCAGGTCGTTGCTGACAACTCTAAATTATGTTCCTGAACACATTTTAAATATTTATAGCCCGGCGCATTCACCATGTCATATGGATCGGAAGAGCTGTTTTAAATTATTTAACAATAATATAATACAATTCATATGCTGACATAATAACCTTTTCAGTATCCTCTATATAAATAAATATATTAAAACATACTATGTTACAAGAATTTTGAATTATAAATATTTGATTATTCTAGAAAAGATAAAATAAGTTTACAGACTAACAAAACTAACGAATAATAAAATGTACGCTATGTTGAAAATAAACGTAGTAAAAACTTGAAAATTTGTTACTTTGTGTAAGCTAGGGGAATTAAAGCGCAAATATTTTATGCAATTAACGATCTTTTAGAATTTATTTTATGTTCTTATGAAATATTTAAAGAATGAAAAGTCTTTACTACTAAATTATTACTTTTAATTGAATTGAATTTAATATTTTATGGTAAGATTTGAATTTATGTATTGTTAGTATATTAAAACAAAATTAATTTAAAATAGAATAAATAATTTTATATAAAGAAAATATTGTATATGATGAGTTACATATGAATTAAAGGGTGGGCCATCATCACTTTTAAAATTTGAATCGGCTATAAATAAAAAAACTATAAATATTTTTTTCAAAGTTTATTAAAAAGATTGGATATTTTCATTTAAGAATGAAACCCATCTGATTAACCAATTTTTTAGTACATTTTTGTTTTTCTGGGCTTCAATCAATCAATGGAAACTTGAATTTTGTGTTTTAAGGCATCAATCGTCTTTGGATGTTTTTTTTTTTTTTTTGGACGTAGTGAGGTGTTGGCCTTAAGAAGTGGCCCTTAAGAATGACTTACTCATGGCAATACCTTCCGGTTTTCTTCTCTGCGTAAATTCTGTTGTTATATGTTCTTGTCAAACTAGTCTAGATTTGGCAGTAGTTAGAGGTAGGCTGGTTATTGCCTAGCGGATCTTTTTTCTCTGTGGCACGCATGCTGTTCCCGGCCTTTCTCTCTCCCTACCTTTTTTCTGTCTCTTTTGTCTGTTTTTATCCTTTTTATCTGCATTGACATCCACCTTTACATTCTTTTCTTTCTCCAATCCGTGTGTTATTTATTCTAATTATTTGGTTTGTCCTCAGATGCGTTCTTAGTTTTCTTAGGTCTTTGTTCACTTCTTCTTCATTGTATCCTCTTTCCTTTATGAATAGTTTATGAAGTTTCATTAGCTGTATTTCTTTTGGCAGTCCTAAATTTGTTAGTTTTACCTCCAATGATATCCTTGTATCTCCATCTGGGATTACTTTTTTGTGTCCTCTCGTTTCCAGGTAAATTCTGACCATCTCAAAAGTTGCGTTATCCGTCAACCTCAAAATAACAAATACCAAATGGTAGGTACATTTGATATTTGCTTTGTTATTTCTGTTATTCTGCATTCCTTCAGCATTTCTTTTCTTCTTTTCCTTATTTCTGCAATTTCGTTTGGTATTGAAGTTTCTGTAAATGTTCTTCTATTTTTTTCTATTTTTTTGGTATGCATAATTGTCTTGACCTTTCTTATTTCTTTTTGTTTGATCTTTTTCTCTGTTTTGTTGTTTCTATTTTGCTTCTCTCGTTTCTCTCTTTTCTCTTCTATGGTTTTTATTTGTGTGTTTGTTTCCATTGTTTGTTTGTTTTCTTTCTATATTTTTCCATTGTCAAACTCTTAATATTTTTTTCTTAGTACTCTTGTTGCAAAGTTTCTTAGCGCCTTCGATTTATTTTCATCTCTTAGGCATTTTTTAATGATAGTTGTTTTATCAACTTTGCTTTCCAGTATTTTTTTTATTTTTTTTTTATCTTCCTCCTACGCTTCGCATTCTACTAGATTGTTCTGCATTATTGTGTGTATCTTTTCTTTCTGACAGAATATACATCTTTCCTATTCTTGATTTTTTAAATTTTTTGCAAGAACTTTCCAAAGGTTTTATTTTTGGTCAGTATTTGTGTTGTATAATAGCACGTCTAGAGTTTATTCTCAACCCACTCTTTTATCTCTGGGATTAGTTTTTTTGTCCACTTTTCTTTTTTTTCTCTGTTCCATTGTTTCTGCCATCTTTCCATTGCTTTCTCTCTTGCTCTTAACTTAGCATCCTTTTTACTGGTTTCTTCTTTTATTAGTTTCTTTATTTCTATTCTTTCTTTTACCATCATATCCGCGGGAGATGTTGCCGCAATCACCTCTACTGCCTCTTGTGACACCGTTCTGTAAGCCCTGCAGATCTTTAACGAAGTGGCTCTTGTAGCTCCTCTTATTTCATTTCTGTTTTTTTTTTGTTTTTATGGCTTCTCCCCATGTTTCTGCGGCGTATAACAATTTGTTTCTTGCTGCTGTTGTTATTAACCTTCTAGATTCTTCTCCTGGACTTCCGTTGTTTGGCATGAGTCTACCGAGCTTTCTCTCCATTTCCTTTGTTTCCATGACTGCTTCTTTAACCTGTTCATTCCATCCCTTTGTTTCAAGTGTCACCCCGAGGTATTTGATTTTTATCGCTATGGTTATCACTTGGGCTCCTACCTGTATCATACCTGTTCCTTTATTAGTCCTCTTAGTCGATAGCCAGGCCGCTTCTGTTTTTTGTGTTGCTAATTTTACACCCTTATTTTTCATCCATAACTGAATCATATCTATTGCCAGCTCTAGTCTTCTTTTTAGTATATTCATTTCTACGTCTTTACTTACTAGTGCTACGTCGTCCGCAAATGCCGTTATCGTCACGCCTTCCGGCAACCTCATTCAAAGTAACTCATTATAAACAAGATTCCATAGTGCTGAGTCCTAGTGCTGAGCCCTGTGGTACCCTTCTCGTAAGTTTGAATCTTCCGTTCTTGGTCACTAGGTTTCTACCCTGTAAGTAGCTCCATATGATCTTGATTGTTTTTTTCTTCAGTTCTTTTTTCTTTTCCGCCTGTATAATTGCTTCCCATAACACGCTGTTAAACGCGTTCTGTATGTCCAACGAAATCATTACATAGTGTTGTTTTTTCCTCTGCGTTCCGCTGTTTGCTTCTTTTGCTATTGCTTTTACTTTGTCTATAGCTCCTAAGGTTGTTTTTTTCTTGGTAAATCCGTATTGTTTCTTTTTCCATCCTCCTTTTTCTTCAATTTCTTGTTTTATTCTCCGTACAATGACTTTCTCCATTATTTTAGCTAGTGTGTTTATTAAACATATTGGCCTGTATGAAGTCGTTTTTCCTACTTTTTTCTTTTTCTCAATCAGTACTAGGGTGGCTTCTTTCCAACATTCTGTAAAAATTCCGTTTTTCAGGCATCTGTTGATTATTTGAGTTATTTCTACCTTATTCCCGTCTAGAGCTGCTTTATGACTGTTTCTTCTTCTTTTTCATTTTCTGGTTCTTCTACCGGTTTTCGATTGGGAAACAATTTTTTAATTATGACTTCTTCTTTTTCTCTTCTTTTATGTAGACTCCCTTTGTTTTTTTCTCAGTTTGTTTACTATTTTGTACGGTATTCCTCAAAAATCACCGTCTATAGATTTTATCATTTCTTCCCAGCATCTTCTTCTGCTATCTCTGATTGTTTTTTTAAAGATTTTTCTGTTGTTTTTTAGTTCCTTCTCCGTTTCCTCTTTATTTTTTCTTCTTTTTCTCTGTCTTTTGACTTTCCTTCCTGTTTGTATTGTTTTTTTTCTGCATTCTTTTATTTCCTTGCACCACCAGTATGCTCATTTTCGCCCTCCTTCTCTGTACCTTGGAATTGCTTCATCCGTCGCTTTTCTCAGCTTTTCTAAGTATTTTTCGCATCTCATCTCTATGTTTTTGTTTTCTGTAACTTTTTTTTGTTTCCATGGCTTTCTTTATCTTCTCTTTGTCCATTCTTTTTACGTTCCATCTACCTTCTCTTGTGTACTCTTGTTTTTCTTTCTCTTTTGTATTATATTGTATATGTTTGTGTAAACTGAGTGATTCCTCTTCTGTCACGTTCCATTCATTCACTATACCTGCCATTTTCCATGTTGCTTTGGTAATGTCAATATGTGATTTCGACTTTTTCTTACAAACGCAGGTTTGTCTCATTTGTTGCAAATTGTAAGGTTTAACCCAGCTATCATCTTCTCTAAGATTTTTCCTCTTAAATCCCTCTTGTATCCTTCCTATCTCGGCGATTTTGCATTGAAATCTACTCCTACTATGATTTTTTTACTATCATACTTTCTACCTTAGCCCACACTATTCCCTCTTTTGGTGTTCCCCATCTTTCCACTTTGTCCCTACATTTTCCTCTAGCTAAAATAGCAGCTTCTGTTTTATTGTCTCTTATCCACTTACTATTTAGTTTGTTTTTATTTGGTTCACTCACTATTACTATCACTTTGGATGGTTAGCGTAACATTTATTCTCAAGGTCTCTTTACAAAAAAAAATCCAACGGGGTCACATCACAGCTTTTAGGAGCCAATTCACATCAGCATTTTGGCTAATAATTTGATTTCTAAAAGCAGTGCGCAAACGATGTAAACATCAATTTTTTGCGCACTGTTTGTGGTTGTTTGGCAAATGACTTTGTTTTGTTGAAACCAAATGTCACCCATTTTATACTCTTCAGTTTTTAGAAACAAAAATTTGTTTAACATGGCACTGTAACTTTCGCTATTAACGGTAATAATGCCGCCGGAGCAAAAATCACACCAAAATGTGAATTATGCACGGAAACATCGAAAAGTGACTTATCAAATTAGTTGTTGTTATACTTAGATTTCAATAGGAAGGAAAAATCATTTTTACTGCATTTAGGTCTCATTAGAGCTTTTGTACTTTCATTAGTTGTAAACTCAATTTTTTTGTCTCAACACACAGTTAACCTATGTGCTTGATGTATGCTAATACATTGCTTAAAAAGGTTTTTTATTTGCTAGCCATGCCAAGCCAGCAATTTCCTAACATAAACTTTTTTGCGTATAAACGTGCTTGGTTGTCTTGTCTTTTGTTTCACATTCTCTGCCTATCAAGCTATCTACAATGCTCATACTATCTATAGATTTTCTTAATTGCAAATGCCCTGTTCAAATCTTTGTAATTGTTTGGAGGTTTTTTTTGGACAGTCGTAAGTAGTAGTTGATTGTTTTAGAATTTGGGACAATTATTGCTTCTTTTTTTTGTTGATAGTTTGGGTTGTTAAACTATTTAAACGCAGTGTATGTTTGCTTTTAGTATGGTGTTAAGACTTTTTAGTAGTACTGCGGTCCAGTGTTCAAGTGCACATACTTTGAAGTTTAATTTTTTGCACGTCGATCTATCAGCCTTAACGTTACCTATTGTGTTGGAGTGTCTTTTCACTATGCACAACTCAATGCTACTTGCGCAAGTCGCAAATGTAAGGGTTTTATAGTATTCTAGTATTACGTCTAATTTTTTGGAGTAAATGTTGCGTTTCAAAGAGTTTTAGAGCCATCTGTGTTTTAGACTTGAAAGAGTTTGTTTTTTCTTGTTCTTTGTTATAGTTATAGTTTATTTGTGTTTACACTAAAAGGTTTTTATATACAAATTAGTTATCTGTTTGTTTTCTTAGTAAAGATGTTTCTTTACGGCCTTTTTCAAGAAGAGACAGCAATAAGTTGCGTTTTGTAAATTGATTTTTGCACAGTCTTTCAAATGTTTTTAGAACTTATAGGCCGATAGAATTTTGCCAGAGTTGGCGTCTTGGTTTTTATATAAATACGACTTACTTTTTTTTAGAATAATATTCTTGTTCTATTGCAAAAGAAGCAAAAAAATTCTATCCAGTTTTGGTTTTTTGATTGCCCAGATTATAAATCTTTAAGAAAAGGGATATTGCTAATATGGAAAACTTTTAACCAATAAGTCTTTTATTGCATTTTTACAAACTTTTGACAAAGATAATTACAAACAGTCTGTAAGGAAATTTAACTTTACCAACCAGTCAAACAGGCAGGTTTTCAAAAAGGTTGAATTACAATTAACAGAGGCGTTTGTCAAGGTGATACTATCTTACCCAAATTATTAAGCTTGGTTTTGGAAGATGTATTTTGGCGTATACTTTAACCATCTACGCTTTGCTAATGATATTGTTCTAATAAGTAGCAATCCCAATGATCTAGAATGTATGATAACAGAACTCCATGAAGCGTTTCAACGAGTAGGACTAAAAATGACTTTAAACAAGTTCAAGATCATGAGTAGGAATGACTTACATATCACAATAGGCAACCACGAGTTTGACACTGTAGAAGAGTACGTGTACTTATGCCACTCAATTAAATTGGGTAAGGAAAATCAAACGTCTGAGATAACCAGGAGAGTACAACTGAGCTGGGCGGCGTCTTAAAAGAAAAGTTTATGATGCATGTATTCTGCCAGTAGCCACGTATAGACTAGAAACCGCAACCTTAACGGAGAAAAGTGCAGAACAACACAAAAAGCCATGGAAAGGTCCATGCTTAGAACCAGCCTACAAGATAAAATACGCAATACAGAAATAAGGAAAAGGACAAAGATAAAAGACATAATTAAGCGTGTAACTGAATAACTGAACTTAAATGGAGATGGATGGAATATGTGGCACGGCAAGACACCAAAAAGTAGACAATACGTCTAATAAAATGGTGGTCACGACTAACAAATCGGAGCATTGGAAGACCCCAAAAGAGATGGTTTGATGACATTAAACAGTCTGTGAGCTGAAACTGGCACCAACTTGTTCTAGATAAAAAAATTTGGAAGAAGCTTATGTCCAACAGTGGACAGACAAAGACTGAGAAGAAGAAGAAAAAGAAGATAAAACTTAGATTTTATTGAAAATGTTTAAAGTGACGGTATACATTTCTGCAATGACAGTTGTTTATTTAAATATGGTTTGGATGCCTTTATGTTGTTTGTTTTAGATGTAATATTGACGTTTAACTTATTTTTTTTCTTTAGCGTTTACAAATGGTTTGCTGGTTGTTGCGTTTTCAAAACACTTTGATTGCCCGGTGTATATAGGTTTTGGGCTTGTGTCAACACTTATAGCAACACTTTGGTTGCCCGGTGTGATATAACCCTTATAGTGCTGGTCTTTAGAATAAAAAATAAAAATAGAATTTTAAAGATTTATTGAAACTAAAGTTGTTTTAGAGGTACAGGTGCTGTTTAAAAAGTTTTTAAATTTTGCAAGACAGACATAATCATATTTGATGACGTCCAAGTTTTTTTGATTTGCATTTTGGATTTGAAAATATTTTACAACGTTAAGGTTTTTTTACATTAATGCAAAATAAATAGCGGCTATGACAATGAATTACCTTAATACACACTCACGTAGGCAACATATGCCCACAACAAGGTTGGTAAAAGCCATGCTTTGGTTGTTTTTTATTTTTTATTAATTACCGGCAACATCTTTTGTGAGAGTATGTATGATAAGAATAAATAGTAAAAAAAAAATGTTTCAAAACTTTGTAAAGTAAACTTGCTGAAATAATCTATAGTTTGTGTTGGTATGGTTTTTTAAATAAAATGTTTTAAGTTTGAGGTAAAAATTACTAGTCACTTTTGTGTGCTGGGGCCAAAAAAATATAAATTTGTTGCACAGGATTTTTTTTAATGGTTAGGTTATAAGTTAGCAGAGACTAAATTTTTTTTTTTTGCGTTTTGTAGGTTTTGTAACTCAAACTTTGATAAAAATTTTGATTTAGGTTGTTGTTTGGCGTTGTCAACAATTTTGGTTGACGTGATGTTGAATCTAGTAATAGTTTTGACTTTGTGAGCTCAAGTTGACTTGGTGCAAGAATCAGTTTTAAGGTTTCACGTTTAGTTTTTGTATTAAAAAAACTTAGAAAGTTTGTCCAAAATAAATCTGAAGAAGTAGGTAGACCTTAAAAATATTTTGTTGGAGAAGAATGTTTTGACAATGATTTTGCAAGAAATAGTGATCCGTGCAAAACCTATTTGCTTACTTAAACAGGCAAAAGTAGTGTTTTTTTGGTTACGTAGTTGGAGATGTTGTTTGATCACAAGACAAATGACTAGTGTCGGGGCTTTGAAAGATTTTTTGTTAAAGATTCTAAAAATTTCCGTTAATGTCACGTTTTTTTGTAGCAAGATGTTAAAGATTGATTTGGTTGGTAACACTGTAGAGTTGTTTCTAAATATGCACTATCTGGTAATTAATGCCTAAACCTAATCTTAAACTTGCACTCAGTTTTTTTTAGGCCGTAGTGAGGTTATAACCAGTTTTTTGGGACGTTGTAGTAAATTTTTCTAATTCAGTATTTGTCCAAAAAAACTACATTAACGAGGAATGTTTATTAAGTTACATTTAAGAATTTTTACACAAAAAAAAACCCACAATTCAAAAAATTCAGTTTTTGAACGACATCGGTTGTTGTTCTAGAAGTAGTCAATTAATGTAGCTTTAAGGAATTACAACATTTACCTTATAGTCCGGACCTATTTTTTACTAAAAGTCAAAAGACACTTGAAAGTGCGATGCATTTTATTGTACGACTACTTTTTGTAGAATTACTAAATAAATTGCATAATGCATAGCGTTTTAGAAAAACGTTGGAATAAGTGTGTTAGTCTAAATGGTTCTTACGTTAAAAAAATAATTTTGTTTGTCTTGCAACTTCTTGTTTTTATAGCTAAGTAGATAACATAAAAACTTCTCTCGTATCAAATATATGGATGTAGAAACTAATTAACAACTTTTTTTATAAATTTTGTTCTTAAGCAATTTTAAAGACAGTTCATTAATTCAATATCATAAGATATGACTTTGATTGATTAACTTATTGTTCGCAACCAGTAAGTGTAAATTAGAACTTCCTCAGTTAAAGATTATATGGGGTTGGTGCGTCAGCCACTGGGAAATCTCCCACGAAAACGAGCTGACACTAATATTTTGGTGTAATCCGATTTTCCTTTAAAGTTGTCTCTTGTGAAATTCCGCGGAGGTAAAACAACGTTATACTCTTGTTGTTGCACCACCGCCATACACACGCAAATGCGACGCTCGTGTTCACTGCATTTTACCCAACTAATAAGCATGCTTGTGGCTGCAATTCACCGCATCTAACCACTATCTTCAACACAAAAGCCACCTCGCAAATATTAAAATCGGCAAATTATAATCCGCTAATTAATGTTCCGCGAGTACCGTTGTTTTATATCCGATTTTATGATGAGATATTATACAGGCTTCACATGGTTGTTTACAATGTTGTTGAGCACATTTTGCCGCATATATTCATAAACTCAACATACACTAAATTAATGCGACATGAAAAATTATTATTCATTATTATCAATTTATTTAAACCCAAAAGGTTTTATTAAAATGTATTCGAAGCGTGTGATGTGAAATAATATTTCTTTACCATACTGCGTTTGAAAAGTGTGAATAATATTCTGACGCATCGAAGGAAGGTGAAAGGTAAACTGGAAAACACATTACCGGTCCGGATCTCGTTTCGCCATTTCGGAAACAATATGATTTTCTCAAAATGCCCGTGGTTTCGAATGTAAAAAACTTGTTTTATATACTTGACATGCCATGTCACGTGCACCCTCGCATTATTCGAAACGTACAGGAAATAAAAGAAAACAACATAAATGAACAAGAGGATGAGATTTCCAATAAAAATGCAAATGCATGTATGTTAACTTTATTCATATATAATTGGATAATTATAAAAAGTAATTAATTACGTTGTTTATACTATTAATGCATAATTTGCAATATTTGCTGTGAATTATTTGCATAATTATGATGCATTAGTTATAAACTCATTCAACTACCGGATTTGAAAATTGATGAAAAATATAAATCAGCTTAATTTAGTATTTTGAATAATACAGATATGTCATTATTTTTTGTGTTAGTAGGTATTATTGTTCTACACAGGACTAATTTTGTTGTTGAATTAAGTATCTATTTAAAAATATAATAAAATTTTAATAAATTATTAAATATTACAATCTAAAACGTCCAAAATATACTTTTTCTAGGCTTGGTTTAGTATACAAAACAAGTTCAGATTGTAAAGAAGTTAATAAGCAGATGGAGTCTAGATTTGTGTAAATAAGTTAACTTAAAACTATTAATATTTTAGTTAAGAATTATTAAATTATTTATTATATTATACTTTGTTAAATCTTTTTTTGTTAATAATTTAATTAAATTTAATTTTTGATTTAGGTTTTTAAATGAATTGCTCAGTAATTTTGTATTTATTCAAGAGATTGCTTAATAACATTTCTTGAAAAGTGTTTTACATAGATTTACATTAAAAAATAGCTTATTTAATTAAAAATATAAATAAGCTACTTCTATTTTTTAATTATTTATTTAACAAAATATAGTTTAAATTAAGTATTATCCAGCAAGCACACTTATATCATGTATGACAAACATTACATTTTTATTTCCTACATAATTTGTTTTATTCTACCAGCACCATTTTAATTTTAGCTTGAAATTACTCTAACTTTATATAATCTACTTATAACCCTCTGTAAATAAATATTTATATAGCTAGATTATATTTTTCGGGTGTAGAAAACATATATAAAAGAGTACGTGAACTTGATAAAAGGTTGGATATTAATCTTAATTATGGCGAGGTCAGCAATGTTCTTGTTAGCACTTTGTAGGTTATTTAAAGTACACCCCATTATGGCAGAGGGCAGGCAGGGGTGGGTTAGATAAATTATATTTTCCTTACACCATCTAGAAAAATATAAAAAAGTGTTCTCCGATTCACTAAGCACATAATAACCATGTTTCATGTTTAAAAATCAAGATTATGTAGGGAGTTCATTAAATTAATGAACAACGGGGCATAATAATAATAATAAAATAAATTGGATTAGACGCATATTAATTAGTTTTATATTTATATATTATTATATTAATAAAAATGCTTGTAGTTAATTAATATTACATATATTATTTAGAAATCTTTTTTAATCAGTAATTTATTTTTATATTTGATTGAATATTATTAAACGTACATTTAATACATTAAAACATTATGTAGTTTGGTTCTTAAATTCAATATGCAGTAATAACATGGACTTGTAATGCTATTGCTTTTAATAGTTGCTTAAAATAATAAAATTACATCTGAAACTTTTTTTTAATAAATTTTCTAAATATGATATTTAGGAAATACTTAATATGTTACAACATCAGAATACTACTTATACTTGCTAAAACTATCACATTGATTGAAACAGTCTGTAAGCATTGACTTTGGATATATGCGGGTTATATGTTTTTTAGAAGTTTATTTTATGTGTCGATAGTGTGGTAAAAAATCTTTTTTAAAAATGATTCTAAACATTTCTGAATGTGAATTAGATTTTTTTATGCATGCAAGTACTAAGCGTCCCCCTCCATGTCAACCCAGCAACTCCCCAACATAGGCATGTACACAGAACTCGATTGTCTTGTCATTCAATTTACATCCTCTATCTGTTAGACTGTCTCCAATATCAATTGTTTGCATGTGTTTTCTTAGTGGACAGTGCTCTGTAAATATTCCTGTAATAGTTTGCAGGTTCTATCTGGGCACTTGCAAGTAGTGACACAATGAGCACAGTGATATTCAAACATTACCTTTCTGCAATTTTAAGCATGTTTATAGCAGTTAGGGCCGTTTTATTATTGGGACATTTTTTTTTGTTTAATTTTAAATTTTTAATAATATACTAATTATAACTAATTGTAAATAAACCAAGACATTGAATAGATGTATACTATAATCTATAGTAGTTGGAATAATTCACTTTTTTGGAGACAATTTTTAGCAACAACTTTTCTGACCCTTGAATTCCTACGGTAATAACTATCAATGTTCTTCTATCCAACATATATTTTATTTATTTATTATTTGTGGAGTTTGCACCATGTGCTTTAAGAGCAGTTTTTATTTTCTTGAAGGTGGTTTTATTAAAAACTTTTTCAATATCTATAAACACGACTAAAGTAGACATTTTGTCTTTTATTGATTTTTTTATTTGATTTGTTACAAAATGTTGGTTTGGGTGTAATGGCTTACCAATATAGACCGTTTCTCTAATTTATTTTTTTGCATTATCGTTCTAATGTCTTCAAAGATAAAAACGTGAGGTTGATCGATCAACAGGTTTTTGCAAAAGTATAATTGTGGCGGCCTGGTTTGGTAAATACAACTTTCACTTTACTTTATGCTGTACGAGGTAACCCCATAAGTTTTTGGCTTACTACATTTCTAAAATCTTCAGACTAAATGTCGAAAATTGTTGGTAAAGGGTGATGCATTATTATTGTACATGTGCAATTTTAACTCTTTACTTTAATTAGTCTTGTAGTAATATTCCGACAAATATTGTTAGGTTTTAACTATGCCAGATTTGCAAATATTTGAGTACCAAGCAGTCATCAAATTTATTACATTGGAAAGTTTTACCACTCATCAAATTAAACAAAGATAGGATGACGTATATATATGTGAAGATACACTTTCTTGTTTCACTGTGAAAGAATAAGCTAAATGGTTTAAAATAGGCTATAAATTTTAAGAAAATAACTTACGTTCTGGTTAACCAGTATAAATGATTGCGGAATAGTTGATTGTCTTTATTATAAAACTGGTCTAAAGTGATTGCCGACTAAAAGTGAAGAAATTATCAGTCAATTATTATGTGCAAGATATATGTGCAAGATAAGTTCTTAAATTTTTGTCTGCTGTTCAAAAACATCTAAAACTATGGTCTTGTATCATAATCTTCTGTCCAAAAAGTAATTTATAAAATTGCGGCGTGCAGGTAAACCACTATCAAGAAAAGTTAAGTTTTTGTCTATAAGCCACGGGTTTTGTTTTTGCAAGCAATTTATGACAATTTTACGGCATTTGGTTTTTGGAGCCTAAAAATCCGACTTGGTGGCACAACGCTGTAATTTCTGTCACAGAAGTTGTAAAAGTAATTTTTGTAGTCATTACAGTAAGCGTCATTATCAAAGGTGACCTTAAGGATCTTTTCTGTTTGTAACAACCCACCCGGATAAAAGCATTTATTATTAACTTAACATGTTTATTGGTAGTTTTACTCAAGAGGTGAACCAGGCTTGAAGGTGCAATGAGGCAACTTCTTTGTAACTGTTTTTTTTTTCTTGTAGGGAAGATTTTGGGTTTATCTCCCGTGTTTTTTATCTTTTTTTTGCTGTTTTTAGTTTGAGAAAAAGTGTCTCTTTGCTTAAAAGCCTTGCTTTTTTTGGAAGGAGGAGTTGGTTTTGACAAACTATGTTTTGGGTTAGCAGTTGTTACCTGAGCACATAAGGTATTTGTTTTGCCAAAAAAAGAGTTTGTTTGTTTTCAGCAGATAAACGCGTCTTTCTTTGTCGTTTTATATTTAAATTTTATTTTGCTGGTTTCTTACCTGCCATAGAACCCTCAAATTGGGGACGTCTAAAACTGATCACCATCGTTACCAAATAAATATAGTCCCTACAATAAGTTCTAAACAAACAAGTAACGCAAACCAAACCAATAAATGTGTGTCCTGCTGCATACTTTTTCACTTTTAAGGACTCACCTTGTAGGCCATCAGAGTGACTGACTAAAGTGAGTTTGCGTTGACATCTCGTTTAAGAAAAAATGTAGGTCAAAGTGGAGTGTTGCCAAGTTTTAGAGATACATCTAAAGGCTACAAAAACACCAGGACCGTAGCATAACATAGCATAGCTTAAACACGTGCGATATAAAGTGATTGTAATTACTCTGAAGCTTTGTTGCTTAGACGCCTGTTGTTCAATACAATAAAACGTTCTTCCCGATTGGACTGACAAAGTTTAAGAGAGAAGACGCAAGTTTTTTAATCACGGTAAGCTTACAATCTTTAAAGGAAAAAGTACGTTGCGATTGATTAACTTTTTCTTCGGTTGTAGAATATGCAGCTGCATATTTTATGATTTATATTTGCGCATCATTACGTTATTAAATAAACAATCAAAGTTTTTTAAAGCTGACATAATTCCTGTTTCTGTTAATTGGTTTAAAACTATTTACTTATTAATTTTAACAATTTTTCTTATTTTGGGATTGTACTGATATATATATTACGTCAAGGTAAAGAATACCGCGCGCTAGACTTCAGACGCATAGACAGTTCTTTAAGAAACAGAACATTTGCAGTTTAACACTACTCCATTTGCAACATGGAGCTAATTTAACCTAACTTAACTTTTTTTTTGTAGAGAAAGGAGTAATGTTTTTGCAATGTTTTTTCAATTCAAAGATGTGTGCGACTTGTTTCCTAGTTCAGTAGAGTCTCTACCCACTAACCTTCTTCTCTTTCATCTTTACTAGTTTTATGGTATTTGGTTGTTGCATTTCTTCACTTTACTAGGTTTTGTTGTTTAATCTGCTCCTTGTTGTTCTGTTATTGCTCCTCTTTCTTCTTTCTTATTCTTTTCTCTATTTCTTACTTTTTATTGATATGGTCTATCAATTTAATAGAATTGATGATACTCCAGTTTAAGCTGATGTTTAGCATTAGGTTTTATATTGTTAATTCTGAGCTCTGTGCAGGGCAGTCTTTTCTGCCTCTCTTTTCTCCACTTCTCTTTTTGGGCAGGCTGGCAACGTGTGTTGAGCTGTATCCACATCTTTGCAATATACGCATTTGTTGTTGTTTATTTTCTTTATTTTTTTTAGTTAAGCATTGCAGCATCCGTGTTCGGTTAGGCATTAATCGTGTTTTCTTTTGACCCAGCTGGCGATGTTTCGGATTAGGTCATGACTTTACTTTTTTTTTTTACAATTTTTGTCTCTGATTTTGCTTGCGTCTTATTTGTAAGTTCTAAGTAATGCGTCTTTCTTCTGCCAAGAATTTGTACGGAATTGTTCTGGTCAGCACTATCGCACTCATCGTCGGTATGGTTCTGTATGCTTGGCAGACCCTGATGGCAACGTTTTTTTGTAAGCTGTTTAGAATGCCGACATACTTGCCATATTTCAGGGCTTCTGTCCAAATTGAGGCTTCATGCATGGCGGCAGATGTAACTACCAATGCCAAGATTTTTCTTTTTTTTTCACTAATGCTTTTGTATCTTGGCATCATTCTAACGACGGACGCAACCTTTTTTTTGTTTTTGGGTCACTCTTTGGACAAATCTTAGAAAATTATTGATAGTTATGCCTAGATAAATTAGGTTACTTTGCTTGTTTCTTTTTTTTTTTGTACGATTGCACTGTTTCTGAAATAGCTCTTTATTACTTTGGTGAGGTGTTTGGAGATATTTTACTTTTCAAAGTTCTATTTCATGCTGCCGTATTGAACGCGTTTTTGACGTCAATTGTCATTAGGACGCATAGTCCTCTAGTCCTAAACGTTTTTTTAAATTTTTTTACCTGCCATGTTTTTGACAATTTTTATTGGGCTTAAAGTGGATCTTTTTTCTCTAAAACCATACTGAGAATTTGACAGGTTTTTTTTTCCAATTCTTTTTTCAGGCTTTTCACTGTAACCTGCTTGTATAACTTTCCTAAACCTAACCTAACTTTTTTTTGTAAGAAAATCACATAATGCTCCGCGATTACTTTGTTCAACGTGTCTGGGAGTGTAAGACTTGCACCCACTAAAACACCACAAATCTTTTCATTACTAGATAAAATACCTAATTTAGAGGGTTTAGTATTGTCTAGCAGTTGAGGCATAGACAACAATCATTCAGACTAAGCAACAGGCGTCAAAATTTTCTACATTGCTTTTTTAATTTTTTTTAAATTTTATTACGTTGCCAAAAAACTGGTAGTTCCAATTTGCACTGCTTGATGCTATGAAGTTAATGGTATTGTTTGCATTAATCTTCTAACTCAGCTTGGATTTCTCTTTTTTTCCCATTTATTGTTTGCATACAAACATGGTATGCTCGAGTGAATCTATTTTGTTGCAGTACGCGCACTTATTACTATTAGCTATCCCAATATGCAGAGTGTATGTGACAACATTGCCACGGCCAGAAAAAAACTGAGTAAGGAAGTAGTCAGTTCTCTAATGTTTGCATTTGACCCGTTTTTTGTCTACTTTTCATTGCCAATATTCTACCACGCCTTGTTCCATTTTTGGATAGAACCAAAGTTATCTTTTCTTCTGTTCCTGCGGTTACTAAACTGGTGTGCTCTTTTTTTGACGTACAGTACCATGTTTGACGGTACAATAAGTATGAATATCTTGTGTGTTTGCATTCTTGCTCTATAGTTGGCACAGACTAAAACTCTTTGCCATAACTCAAAGTTGATTTTATTACTCAGATAGACAAACTTTCTCCAACTGGAAGAATTACTTATGTGAAGAAGAATTTTGACGGCTTTCTTTGTGTATGTCGTAACAATGCCTTGATTGTCAAAATCAATTCCCAAGTGTTTGATAACTTTTCTTAGTTTCACAATGGTGTTGGATCTCAAACATGATTTATTTTAGATCTAGTCTTATTGCAAATACTTGCTTCTGTATTTTTAGTAGTTCAGTCTATTGTTGATAGTTTATTTATTTGTCTAAGTGCTACGTTGGTTTTTCTAGTAAAAGTAGCTATGTCATCTGCACTACTAAGTAAAGCTAGGTCATTTGCGTTAGCAATTGTAGAGCAGCCAATTGGCAGGTCAAAGTTTAGTATTGGATTGTACAAAACATTCTACAACGTGGGGACTAAGACAGTTTTTGGAGCCTTTTTTTTAATCTATTCTTTAAGCTAATGATAATAATTTTAGAAACTCTTTAGTTATGAGCAAACATATGGTAAGATGCCAATACAACTTAGGTATTAAAAGCGTTTTTTACGTCAATCAGAGTCAGAACCGTTACCGTTTGCTTTGCCTGTTTTCTATGAGGATTTTTATCTTCCAAACGGCATCTATTGTAGAACGATTTTTTTGAAAACCACAATGAACTCTATCCTATTTTTTTTGTCCCGCTTTTTTTTTAACCTTGCTTTGACAAACTTTTTGTAAATTTTAACTAAAGTGCTTTATTAGGCTGATGGCTCTAAACTTTTTATTTTTTTAACCTAATTTAACGTAACCTAACCAAACACACAACCAAGCATATGGTTGATGTATGCAAGGACAGTGCTTGGCAGGTTTTTTTTATGCAAGCACTTTTCTAATATAAATTCTTTTTCTTAGGAGAGAGCCAGATATGTACATAATACAAATCTTATTATCAATTTTGCATTTTTTAGATGTTTGGCTGCGAATGTCTTGTTAAGACCTGTGCTATAGTTTAAAGGTTTTAGGGTTTGCGGCATGTTTGTGATCATTGTAGTTTTAGTACATAGTACGTATTTTTTTTAGTAGGGTGATAAGATTGTTGATGGGTAGTGGTGGTTCCAGGTTGATGTACACAATTTTTAGTAGTTAATCTTTTGGGTGCCAGTTTATTAGTCTTGATGTTGCCTATTGTGTAGAAGTGTTCTTTTGCACAGCACAGTTTCTATTAACCTAATTTTTGCACCAGTTTTTAATTATATTGAAGGTTTCTTGCATTAATTTACATAGTATTTCTTCAAATTTACCATTTAGCAAAATTGTAATATAGTGCAAAAGCTACGGTTATGATGTTTTTTAATAAAGCTAATTATATTTCATAATAACAGTAATACTACACTTTTTTGGAGAGTTTTTGGCATCAACTTTCTTGACCACCGTATTACAGCCTTTTTTGGAAAATGTGTTTTATTTATTTACTAATTCAACACTTTGTGTTAAAACGCAGTTTCTATTTTATTGAAGGTTGTTTGGTTAAATGCTTTTTTGATGCCTATAAATACAAGGAGTGTTTGGACATTTTTCAGTAACAACTTTTCAATCCGTCATGAAGTGCATAGCTGATTTGGTAGATCTTCTTTAAATATATTCATGTTTGTTTGGCTATATTAACGTGATGGTAAAGGTTGTTTCCCAAATTGATCTTTTTAATTATTGACTAGTTAAATGGGGGTTCTTTAAAATTTTACAAAAAAAAAACGAAACTTTGCTCAAAAAATTGTTTTTTATAGTATTGGCCAATAAAAACACACTTTTGAACAGTAAAAATGTTTTTTATAAAATAATCTAAAAACAATTGTGCAAAAAATAGTATGCAACACTTGACTCGTTAAGTGTTTCTTGAAAAGTCTTAAAAATTGAAAACTTGATTTGTCTCGATTTTATAACATTTTCTCGATTTATCAAATATGCAGTTACACTTACCGACCTTCTATTGTAATATACTATTAAATTACAAATTCTTCTAATTATAATAGTAGTAATTTACATTTTTTTTGTACATTATGAACTACTTATAAACGTAAAAAAACTTGTATTATGTTTAACAAAATAATGGGTAAGTTTTGATTAAGTTTGTACTTTAGTTGAGTTCCAAGAATGGTTTATTAAATATACACCAACTGGAAGCCAAACAAAATTTTACAAAACGTGGGATGTAAAGTAACTAAATATGTTTTAACAAATAAAAGATCTATTGTAATTAAAAACTTAATTCAATAAAATTTTATTTTTGTTTCTAAATATTTACATTTATTAATTAAATTCTATTGAAGGAACAGATCAATAAGCGATCATCATTATGTCAACGATGAAAAGCATAGAACATACCCACCGATAATCTCATCACATCTCTATAAAACCGATTTTAGAATTTCGTTTATTAGATTCCTGGTCTATTAGAAAGCCTTCGGCATAATTAACAGGCATTCATTCGCAAAATTCGAACCCAATATCAACTTCTCCCCCCATTTATACGCCGACATCTACCCATACCCACAATTCCCTTTGCCCTCGCGATGCTTAAATCAAAGCACTTCACATTAATATCCCGTTGCCAATCAACGAAAATCTATTCATTATGCGCCAGCAATCGGGAAACTACGCTGCTGACCCCTTCACTCACTCTAATCACTGGACCCTTTCATCATCATAGAAACGGAAAAAATACATTCAAGCACATTTATTCTAAATTAATTACTGCGGTGATCCAATTTTTTTATCAAATGCGTTTTTGTACTAATTATTACTTTATATTCTGGATGTAATTCGCACAGTTTTATAATCAGTTTTCAGGATTAAACATTGTTTTTGTAAAAACCTGCATTGTTCCGATACATTTTTTTGGGCAAGTATATTATGAGCTCAATTTAAACTTTGCTTAAATAAATACATTTTTAAATTGCAATTAAATTTGTTTTAATTATTTGATTTATTTGATTGATTGTATTAATGCTTGAACAATTTTTAATCTGAAAACTAAGAATTTTGTTAAACTTTACCTAAACTATATTAAAATATAACTTGAAACTAATAAGATGGAAGGTTTTCTTATAAATGAAGTTTAGTTAATAACAAAGTACACTGCTCAAAATTATTAGAAGTACACACAATTATATGTTAACAATATCAACAACCAAGATTAATATTATTTGTTCAAGATTAGACTACGATAGTTATCAAGCAGTCTTTAATAACCCAACACATGCTTTGTAGAATAAAAAACATAATTTATGTACATGTTTAAATGTACAATAAAAGCAAGTATTTGTAAAATACTTTAAAGAACATAATTTTTATAGTTTTAGTTCATCAACACAAAACAAAAGAAAAACACTGCGCGATCTCTCAGGACAGATCATAAAATTGTCGCCCGTAAACACAAAACGTACCGGCATTTGAAGTATCTTTGGATTTATAACAATTCACAAGTGGATATATAAAATTAACGACCACTCGCGATATACAAGTTTATTATTGAAGAAAGGAAGAGCAACTTTTCTTCTCTTATTATATTCTTAACAACCATTCTCACTGCCAAATGTGTTATCAAGTTTCACATGTCGCTGAGAGTTTAATTAAATATAAAGTGCGCTTTTAACATGCTTTTAATTATTAAGTATGATGTGTCAGTTTTATTGTTATTGTAGGAAACTTTACTACCAGTGACGGTAGACATTAACACGGCCATTTATTATGAATTAAGAATACATTAAAGTAGGAGGCTCTGTGTATTTAACGGTAAATAAATCTTATGTTTATTATTTGCAGATAAGTGCCATTTTACATTCATTATTACTAATGTCTATAAATAAATTCACTTTTAAATTAATTCTATTAAATCATCATTTATTTTCCTAATGCATAATAATAAAATAAGAAACAATTCAGGAAAAAGAAAAATATTACATTTCTTAATTAAGAAATAAAAACATTATTTCAGTTCAATATCGTTACGTCGAACTCGATACTACTATTGGAATGGAAAGGATTATTTTTCACTGTTACGCAGAAAGGATCCCAATTATTTCCCATCCAATTGCAAACAACATACATAATGATTTTATTATTACAGTGTTCTAGTTATATGGTCTACTTGTTCAAATTTCAATCTAAAAAAATAAATTAGTTTTATACAAAATATTATACAGAATGTATACAATATATTATTATATCATAACAAAACAACACGTCACATTATATTAACTATCAAATCGCTTAGTTATTGAATTTTTATTTTGCGCATTGCATGAATGTAGTGTATTAGTTAAACTCATTTTAATTCAATGTGTGGTTTTGTTAGCAGCAAAAAGGTCTAATGAGTTCATTGGCAATTAATTAAAATCCTCGGCCGTAAGGACTGTTCGCTTCCGTTGACGGGAAACACGCGATCGCCTCCGAATCCGGTCACGTGACCACGTCGTAATCCGGGGGCATAAATTAGCAGTGTGTGTATGCGAAGGGGTGGTGGTGGTGTTCGCGTTTTCTTAATATCTCAACTAACAATGCGACGGGTGCCGTTTGTAGGGTCTTAGGCAAATGAAGACAAATGAGGGACATTATTACCTTAGTTTGGAATGGGCATCTGTCAAGCCAGACGTGCTGACGTGGCGCCATGCTTTCCAGAGATGACTCTCTTACTACCCCCCCCCCCCCCCCCCCCCCCTTGCTTGCTGACTCGTCAACATTGTCAAATTAACATTATGTATGTCAGTCGTCATTTCTTTGTGGCTCCCGATATATATATATAGATACTTGATGACGATGTATCTATCTATCTATCCATCTATAAAGTTGCTTAAATTAATGACATCGTCGGATCATATATCTTTTCTCCCGTCGCGTCTTTGGGGTTTAATATCTCCTCTTTCTTTACCCCCAGCGCGCGCTTATATTTATACACGGCGGACCCTCTGGATACCACTCTCGGGCTTAAATAAACTGACCCTTGCGCTCTTTTTATCACATACTTGGATTACCTCATCCTATTCTAAGCAATTACAACTTCTAAACCACTCCTGTAAAACTTCTCCAGAGCTACAACACTCTTACTTTTTTGCTGCATTTTGTATTACATTTCTTCATATTACATTTTATCACAAAGTTATCCAACTGAACGTTATTGTGTTCCAGTAAATTTAGTGAATTTTTAGTTTTTTTAGTCTTAAAAAAGAAATATTAGTTTCTAATATTAGAAATGCATTCAATATGTAATGAGTAGGGTACAAAGGTTTCCATTTACAGTTGAATAGGTTTTGATTCAATAGATTCTAAAGTAATCTGATAATCGTTACTAATGATGGCAAATCAATCTAACATAATAGACTAATTATAGCTAATACCCAGACATATGTAAAGGTACGATATTGCCTAAAGCCTACTAATAATTTAAATAATTATAGGCTTTGTACGCAAATTAATTTACTATTGAATGTACTTGAATTTAAAACTTATAGTTTTAGATGTAAAACTTAGAAACCAAAAATTAATTTTTTTTTTTATTATAATATTTTATAACTAATTGATAAATTTTTGTTACAGGTGAGTTGCGGAACGTGAAATATATTTTTTTAAACAATAATTTACGCTTAAGGGTAAGTAAACTAAGGCAGATATACATATGTATGGACATTATTTTACCAATAGAATTCATCAATCGCTCTAATCAATTAAAACTTATGTAAAATTTGAGGTAATACGTATGTTGATTGAGCAGCATTTTTAACTTTAAACTTTTTAATGTTGTTTTATATTATTTAATAAAGTTTCTTGGAAAATGAATTGCGCAATGAGCTTATTTTTGGTTAATTACATCAATGTCATGTCCAAGAATCATTTTTGGTATAGTCACTATTGGATGGTTGTGGTTTGACTCAATATTGCTTGATTTACAATCACTAGACTTTGCAAACGTATGGCTAGGTTTTGAATGCTGCCATAGTTTTTGCTTCGACGTTTGTAGCTTTAGAGACGTTGGAACTTAAGTCTTTGGCAAGCTAAGGTTATCTTGTTGCTATTCTATAAAACTCCAAATATATGTCTAGAAGCAAGGAAACCATATTGGCTGACTTTAGGTAAGTTTTAGTTTAACTTTTGGGTGATCTCTTGGGTTGTCTATGTTGATCAGATTATACGTAATTTGCTCATGCTTGATCTGATTGAATATTTTTCCTTCTTTCCCATGCGTGTGACAAAATGGGGTACATACCTTAGAACAATGAACTTTGTCTGTGCCGCACCACCATGGATGCTTGCTTTATCACATTCTTAAACAACTTGAAAAATGGAAAGGACATATATCATTGTTTACTGTTTTGCTACACTTTTGAAATCCAAATAAAATAAGGAATGCATTTGAATGTCATTGACCACGTTTGCGGCGTCACCGGCTGGGCACCTGCAGATGTTAAGAGTGTGTTTGATGGGAGTTTTGGGTTCCACAAGTTTGAAGGTATTATGTAAAGGAAGCTTTCAAGAATGTTATAGGTTATAATACTAGTTCTTGCTTTGTTGTTGCACTTTGACAATGTGTGTAGCGAAGAGTGGAGGAGTTAGCTTTGAAAATGATCAAAAATGTTTACTGTTTGTTGTAAAGTAGCTGCTGAAAATGCTTGCGGATGTCTAATGCGGTTGACCACAGCAAGTTGGTGGTTATCATGAAGCTGCAATATTGTGCCCAAGTGCTGTTTTTATTCAATGTTGTCTGTTTGGCTTTCGGACTTGACTTGTTAGTTAGTTGCTCTTACAAACATTTATCGACTAACTATTCCCCCCCCCCCTTTTATTACTAAATGCTGAAAGTGTGTCACTTACCATGTGAATATACTTTTCTGTTTTTGAAATTACGTTTTGCACTTGTACCACGTTTATGTTGGACAAATGTTTGAAAAAATTAAGCATTTAGTTGACTAGAAGCTAAACGGAAGATACAATTTTTTTTAAAATCATTGTCACTTGCTTAAGACAAGCTAAGTTGTGCGCTTTGCGTCAATTTTGCTGCTTGCGTATAAGATGGCTCCTTGCTAGCATTGGGTGTGTTTTTGGGTGGAGCAGGAATCTGCTGATAAAGAGCTAATAAGGTTAGCTTTTAGTTTAATATAACAAAGTCACCTTTGTAACTAGCGGTGTGCTGCCTACCGTACCCGGTGCATGTAGCTACATGCCTGAACTCTTTCTTGAAGTTACACGCGGAGCTTAGATGAACTCTGAAGCATTTGACGCACGCATATGGTGCGTTTTACGAGGATGCTATGTGGCCATAGAGTTGGCAGCGGTGGCATTGTGCAATGAGTGCGGTATTTTGCTTGTACTTTACATTACAGCAAAGTTTGCAAATCTCAATGAAGAACAAGATTTCACGTTCACGGCGCGTTTGATTGTTATATTCTGCAACTTGAACGTTTTCAACAACTTTTGATAATTGGGAGACTTGTGCTAACGCTGTAGAAACTGGCAGAGTTGGGGGGCATGAAGAAAGATCTAAGGAGCTAGTGGACAGCCTGGAGTAAGACAACCGCGCTTTAGAGGTTGGCCGGGTTTTGGACTTTTTGGCGTTGAAGGCACCTGACGTATGTGGTCGGCATATTAGCGCAAGAAATCAAAAAAGACTAACCGTATTCTTCCATGACTTTTTGTGTTTTTTGTGTTTTTTTTTGCAAAATAAATCTCTTTTCTGGAAGCAGGGCTTTATGGTGGGAGTCGACATTGCAGTCTGGTTGGGTTTTTATCTTTTTTTTCTTAAATTATACTGAGTCGGCTGTGGCGGCATCAGATTTTTTGCAAAAAGTTTGGGCCGGTGCACCCAAAATCTTGGTTACCTTTGCGGTGAGGGTCGAGGCCGGAGGAGCTTTTGGTTGTATAGTTATCTTTAGTTGTGGTCATTATTTTGGTTATCGGATTCAAGGATTTTCTTGTGAGATGTTGAATTTTTTTTTGGCAAGACATTTTGGAGCAAAAACTGTATTTATTCGAGCTACCAGTTTGTTTTGATACAATTTGTTGCTCTCGGAAGTGTTGACTTCGACGGCTGCTACATGGAGACTTGTATTTTTTTCCTCTCCCAATCTTAATTTTAGTTGACTAGTTGGAAAAAAATTGCTGACATTGGAAAATGGATAGAACATATATCATGTCCTTGCACTACACCTTTGAAATTCAAATAAAATAGAGAATGCATTTAAATGTCATTGACTACGTTTATGGCACGGATGATGGTTATGTTCAACTGTTTGGTGAAAAAGGTTTTTAGGATTGTTATGAGGCTGTTCTTTCATAATACTGGTCTTTGGTTTGTTATTGCATTCTGGCAATGTGTGTAGCTCAGTGTGCAGAGGTTAGCAGTTTTGGAAATGATAAAAAATGTCTACTGTTTGTTGTGGAGTAGCTGTTAAAATTTTTTCCGACAAACTATACTACCCCTCTCTCTTTTTTTAATAATAAATGCTAAAAGTGTATCACCTTCCAGTCAGACAAATTATTTACGGGTTTAAAGTACGTATTACACTTTTGTGTCGACCTACAGGCGTTACATAGAGGTTTGTGAAAATTTTGTACCACGTTTATGTCCGAGTTTTAGACTGTCGGAGAAATGTCTGAAAAAGTTAGCCGTTAGAAGCTTAGAGAAAGATATGATAATCTTTTTAAAATCATTGTCATTTGCTTGAGACAGGCGGAGTAAAAGCTGATTGTTAACTGAAAGTTGTGCGCTTTGCACCGATCTTGTGCTTGCGCGTAGGATTGCTTTTTGCTAGCATTGGGTGTGCTCTTGGATGGAGCAGGAATCTGATGGTAAGGAGTAGGTGCCTTACCGTAGCACTGGCTGTTGCGGCTAGCTTTCAGTTTAATATAAGAAAACAATCCTTGTAACTAGCGGTGTGTTGCCTACCGTACCCGGTGTATGTAGATTTATATATTGTATTAATATTGTATTAAACTTTATTTCTTAGATATATTTAGTACATATCAGAAAAAGATTTATGCCTGGACTTTTTCTTGAAGTTACACGTGGAGCTTAAATGAGCTTTGGCGTATTTGACGCACGCATTTGGTACGTTTCACTAAGATGCCGTGTAGCCATAGAGTTGGCAACGGTGGCATTGTGCAATGACTTTTGTTTATACTTACAGCAAAACCTGCAAATCTCAGTGACGGAGAAGATTCCACGCACATGGCGCGGTTGATGTTGATTTTCTGCTACTTGAAAGTTTCCAACAGCTTTTGATAATTGGGAGACGTATGACAGCGCTCTCTGTAGAAATTTTTGGAGTTCAGGACTGTGAGAAAAAACCTAGAGAGCTAGTAGACGGTCTAGAGTAAGACGACCGCGCCTTAGAGGTTGGCCGGGTTTTGGACTTTTTGACCTGGGTGGCTGAAAGTCATTTTGGCGTTGAAGCACCTGACGTATTGACGCAAGAAATTAAAAAAAATTAATCGTACCTCTCCATGACTTTTTTGGCTTATTTTTCTTTTTTAGCAGCATAAATCTTTTTTATGGAAGCAAAGCTTTATGGTGGGAGTCGATATTGCAGTCCGGTTGGGTCTTTATCTATTATTTCTTAAATGATACTGAGTCGGCTGTGGCGGCAGTAGGTTTTTTTGCGGAAAGTTTGGGCCGGTGCACCCAAAATCTTGATCACCTACTCGGTGAGGGTCAAGGCCTAAGGAGCTTTTGGTTGTATAGTAATCTCAGGCCGTGGCCATTATTAAGGACTTTCTTGTGAGATACTGACAATTTTTTTTTTGCAAGACATATTGCTGTAAAAACTGCATTTATCCGAGCTACAAGTTTGTTTTAAAAAAATTTGTTGCTCTCAAAGGTGTTGACTTCGACGGCTGCTACTTGGAGACCTGTATTTTGTTCTTCTCCCAATTTTAATTTTTTAGATTAAGTATCCGACTTAATCTGGATATAGTATCTTAGTATTGATTAGTCTAAAATTGGTTAGATTAGGTTAAGTTAGGTTAGGCTAGGTTAGGTTAGGTTGCGGTATCCGGCACTGTGGTGGCACTTATTTATCTAGTTCAACCTCTTGCAAACTAAATCTTTAAAAACTACTTGGTACTGTTAATATCTGCCAAGGATGTTGATTGGCGTAAGCTGTATTTTTTCTTCTTATTTTTATTATGTTGGTGCACCAGGTGCAGAGTATTTTATTTTATTTGCAAGTGTTGGTTTTAAAGTTGTATTTCTTGTCGTGATAGGTAGGTAGGTTATACATATTGCGTTGAGGGCTTTGCCGGGCTGTATTGCAAGTAGTTCTAGTAAAACTTTTTTAATTTTTTTTGGGTGATCCTATGTATTAAATAATCTACAACTTCTTATACTGTTAGGTGTCAAGGTGTTGAGCACACCGAGCCACAGAGAAGACATGTGTTTGTTTGGATGCCCATATGAAGTATCGGATTTATTTGGAAAGAACGCTACGCTTTGCATTACTTTGTTCATCACTTATTTAAGCTGCTTAACTATTGTTACTGCTGTTAATCATACATGTTTTCTCTAACGTACTGCCAACCACAGATATTGGTTCTCTATAAAGGGTAGAGCCAAAGTGTAACACTTTTTTGTAATATTTTTTTCTTTACGTGTTCTGCAACGCAGGTTGTCCGGGTGTCTGGGGTTGCCTGCCATATTGGTTGTTCAACTTTGAGGACTATTACTGTTTACATTTCAAACGTACATATTCTTAGACTTTTTTGTGTTGCTTGGTAACGGTGCCTGGTCTATTTGAAACCGTATTGAACGGGCCTGTATATGTTTGTCCAAAAAGTGTTCCGTGACAAGTCTTCTGTCTGTATTGGGTTTGCTAACTAGGGTTACAGCTGTTTGGTCAAAAGGGTTTTTTACCTGGATGAAGATTGTGTTGTTATGGTCACCCAGATAATTGGCTGTTCTTTTATTATCAAAAATAGTGGTTAAATGTTGTTCTTTTTGTTTAGAGCCTTTTTCTTGCCGGGTTTTTCTTTTTTTTTAGGGTTGTCCAAGACCAAGTTTTTAGATTTTTAAAGTCAAAAGTATTTAGTGAAGAAAACTTTTGGGATTGTTGTGGGGGCACTCTGGCAACGTTTGTAGCAATGACACAAAGTTGGTTGACTGCAGTTATGTGGTTAGACTAAGGCTACTTAGTAACATTAGTCGGAAAAAGAATTGCTAATCTTTATGAAAGTTTGCTTGGTATTGGCGTGTTATGGTTAGTGGAGCTAGGCTCTAGGCTCGCGGTAAACGTATTACAACGGTAGGAGAAAAACGTCTTGTATCAATTTTGGTTTTGGTGGTTAATGAATCGGATCCTTTTCTTGATTCTTTTTTTTTAAATTTTAATATATTCTTTTTCTGAAGGTGAGGTTACATTTTGGGCAGTATTTATAAGATTCTGTTGGATTTTTATCTCCTTTTTTTGTTGAAGTTTACAAAAAGTCTGGTAAAGGCTTGTCACAAGATAAATTGGCCATTTTATCAGAAGCATTTGACAAAGGTTTTTGGTTTTATCCTTATAATTAAGATTCTAGATGATATAAAGCAGGTTATTGGAGGTTTAACCCTCAGAAGCCGTTCTTTAAGCTACAATCACGTTAAGTTGCAAAGATGCAAAAAGTCAGACAAAATTTTCACAATTTTTTTTTTTAGTAAGATTCGGTAAATAGGCATTTACTAAAATGCATCTAATTGCAAGTTTGTAAACGGTTTGAAAGCACAAGGAATTCTGCTGGCAGAACAAACTTGAATCTATGAAGAAAGACAAACTTTTAATGTGGAAGATAGAGGAAGCAAAAAAGATTATTCTTTTTTGTTATAAATAGTAAAACAGCATAGTCTACACTAGCTTTTGAAAAAGTTGAGGCTTACGCTGACAGTTTAGAGGTAACGGAAAACATTATTTTGAAAAAAAGTTTAGTTGCGCACAAATGAACATTACGTGTTAAAACAGCATTAATTTGAGTTTTGTTTTAAACATTTCTTGACTGGCGCAATCTTTTTTGTCGTTTATAAGCTTTTGAAGGCTTAACTACCTTGCTAAATTGGTCAAACTAATTGAGTCTTTTTACAAAATTGCTTGTTTTGCGTCAAACTTGACATTTTCTTTTGCCCAATCTGTTCCTCTTCAACATCTACGTAGCCAACATATCTATCTTGACTAATAGTGTCAGTACAGTGCAATACGCGGATGAAACCGTATACTTTAAGGAGTCCGCGCATGAATACATTGCGTTTTCAAACAACCACTGATGCTTTCTAATGATTGCATATTGACTATTGCATAAGGATAAACCCCAAAAAAAATACGGTTGTTTTGTTTATTAGACGTAATCTGATTATTATTACTAATATAATTAACATATAAAAAAGTTATGTATGTAATTTAACTTATTAGCGTGATAAAATATATGTGCAATGCATAATTGATACGTTTATACGGTTATATGAAATAAATAACTATTGCGTAAAACATAAGCAAAAACATCTACACCAAATAAACTGAGCAAATCAATAAAGTTAAGAAACCTAGTAACACATCAAAATTAAAACTCTAGACAAGTTAAATTTATACTAAAAAGCAAAATGTTGCATTAATAAGCTTACTTCTTTGTTTAATTTGATTTTTTTTAAATAATATACTGCGCAAGGCATCGCTTGCCAAAACAAAGCGAACTGATCGGAGTAAAAGCGTCTCGTAAACAATCTATTTTTAAAAAGTTGTTTTGACCCACGTCACTTAGTGCGTGAATGGTCTTAAGCTTGTTATTCACTGGACATATATCAATCAAAACATATGGATGGAGCATTATGCAGAAAAATCGTTTGCAGTCGCTCGCTATAAGAATCAATATATATTCAACAAAAGTTACATTCTTTTTTTTTTGGTGGTTGCAAAGCTTTTAATGAAACACTTATGTAGATTTGTAGTAAATTATGGTATATTTTTAATCAATTAAAAGATATTTCTGAGCACGAATATATTTAACAATTCAATTAAACGGAAAATTAAATTTGAAGATATTACACTCAGCGGCACTTAATTAATCTTATTAGAGTATATTAACTATTCCTTATGCGTGTCATAAGTACGCTATAATACATGTAATATAAACTGAAATTGTATAATTCAAAAAGTAAACCAAACTGATTAATAAATCAAAGAATTTTATATTATTAAATTTATTAATATTAATATTAATATTTATTGTGCTTTATTACAAAATAATTTAAAATTTCATTAAACATCAATACCTTCCCGTTTATTTTAAAATAACAATATATTAATAATTAGTTAGCGTTGAGAAAATTGATAATTAGAAAAGTTGCAATTCATTTTAATTAAATATTTAAAGCTAAAGTATCTCGAGAGTATATTAAAAGGGTTCACCTGTTTATATTCTTGAATAAAGCGATACCGAAACTTGATAAAAACAAATTGTTATTTTGGGTAGAAACGATGCCCAGTTTATTTATTTAAAGTTGAAAGGAATATTAAATGAAGCTAATTAAAAACATGACAGGTAGCATAATTAAGTACAAGAATCATTTATGTTTAACATATGTTCAATTGGTAATGTATAAAGCTATCGATAGAAATGAAACTATAAGCATTATATTGTTTTTTTGTTTGCTTTTATTTATCATTGTGAGCTTATTTACTTAAAAGGTTCACAAACCTTTTAGGTTTTTGGTGCAATAAACCGTTTTTTGCGTTTTAAACTTTCTTGCAAAATCTTCTTGCATCGAGTGTAGTAAACGAAAAACCCTTATTTGGGATTTAAGTTGCAATCTGATCTTGCACTTGCAAGCCATGGGCGCGTGTTAAGATGGTTGTCATCATTGCAATTGTTGGTAGTCACTATGTTAAAGAAGGTAATGAGTGGGATATTTACTTCAGAAAACGGTGAGATAGCTCAGTTATAGAGCGTTTGCGTAGCACGCTAACAGTCCGGGGTGATTCGGAAGTCACCTAATAAGCCGTTGGTCCCATCAACCCCCTTCATACAAGTCGTAAGACTTCTGGGGCGATGTAAAATAGCTGTAAAACGCGAAATAAAGAAGAAAGAAGAAAATAACTTTGGACGAGCAGTTTGAACTAAAATTCCCGCTGACCCATCTAAGTGTTAGTTCTTAAGAAATTGAAAGTTTCTTTTTTTTTTCTTTTTCTTAATGACATACACTTTACCCACCGGTGAGCGGTTGGACTCTAGAGCATAATTACGTAGAAGTAGTTTAAAGAAATTAGAATTTTTATCCACCTTTTCAAATCTATCTTTAATGACGGACGGTATTGTGCTATTTTAACCTTGTGCTTCCAGCTTGAAGGTGTGTCGGGGGTGTATAGGTTAAATAGCATACGCAAGATAACTAAACCTTGAGGTACTTCTATTGTGATCTGATCTGATTAAGGATCTCACGATCTTTGGGGTTTTCCACAAATGAATACCTTTTGAACGCGAGTTAGTCTTAGAAGATTATTAGCTCAAACTTGAAAGGTTTTAGTAGCCTTTTCCGTGATTTTATAAATCACGGCTTTTTTTTCCCTTTGTTTGATTCTCGTTTATAGAGTTCCAATATCACTGGGTTGATTGTTCTAATTTTAACACGCGAGTTGACGTTCTTTAGTACAACTACATCCAGGACGTTCTCTGGGTGACCAGCTAAACTGTAATGAGTGCGTTTATTTGGACTTATGACTCGATAGTCTTTTGATTTAACGTAGTCTTGGAATGCTCGACGTTAGTTGTGATTTGTAATTTTAATTTACTGCTCCAGCAATTATAGTGGGGAGGGGAGTCAAAAACATTTTTTTAAAGTTTGCAAAGATTACTGTTTTACGCTTAAGGTCCACCCCAAATATGTGAAAACATTTGGGTTTTTTAGCGAGAGTTTCTAGCATGACGTTGGTGTTGTGGTCAAAAAAGATATCTTCTACTTTGCCCATTTTATCAGGAATGCTGTTCACATTCCAGAAGCAAACTTTTAACAATACGCGCGGGCCTTTAGAGTGGCGTGGACCTAATTTTTGTGTAAGCCTTGCATTTCTGATAGTTGGCGAGATGGAGGCCGGAGCAGAAAGCACATTTTAGAAGTATGCTTTTTGGGCATGCCACCGATTAGTGTTAACCCAAAATATTCTGGCACACTAGAGTTTTTTTTTTTTTTTTCTTAACGCCCGAAAATTGCCGAGTTAGTCGCCCCGTCCTGTTGTGGTGCCACTAGTAGTATTGTTATGGAAAAATATTAAATCCTATCACATCTACGAGAATATCAGTAAACTTTTCTCTCTAGAAAAATATTAACATGTACAGCGCCGTTTTTAAATTAAAATTAGTTCTTATAGGACAAAACGCCAACCAACTCAATATCCAAACAATAAGATTTTAGTCATTACTTTTTTTATATGTTGAACTACATACAATATTCTTTGTCTTCATGTTTTTAGATAAAGATTTAAAGTTATATTTAAAGAGTAAAAAAAAACAAAAAACTAATTAAAAACGTCACTTTTTAAAAATTAATTGCAAAGAAACGACTTATTGTATCAAATTTCTACAAGTTTGAGGACACAGATTGGACTTTCTTCTACAATGTGGGAAAATTTTATTCAATTATATTCAGGCGTTTTCTTGCTAAGTTGGATGCTGTGAACCCTTATAATAGCGCAATAATTCTCCCCCCTTAAGGAGAAATTTTTTATAGACGACCCCACACGCTTGGAACGCATGGATGTGTGGGACTTCACTATTTAAAATGTTTACCCACTAAAAAACCAAATTTTTTTGCTTCTTACTGTTTTATTCCCGGTTTACCGTTTCCAATATGTCGACATGAGCAAAACAAGTTCCTAGTTATGTTCATTCCTTATCTCTTGTAAACGTTGTTGTTTTTCGGATTTTTTTCTTTCATGATGGTAATCATATGGTGCGGGACTTTCCAATTTTCCTTCAAATCCATCATTTTCTGTACCAGTATCTCTGGTGTTATGTCGCACTTTTCTTTGTTTTCACCTATCTTTGACAGGCAAATATAACATGCTCAGGGCTATCCACTTCACCACAGTAAGTGCAGGTATCCGCAGCAGTAATGCGCATTTGTTTTGTATACGTCCCAAATGATCCGTGACCAGTCAACACTTGAGTAAGCCAGTAGTCCAGATTTCTATGCTTGCATTTCATCCACTCTTTCAAGTTTGGTATGAGCCTCTTGGTCTATTGTCCGTTTTCCGTATTTGCAAACCAGCTTTTCTGCCACTCGTTTAACAAACACTCTCTCATCTTTGTCTTTGTTTATTTTTTGTCAGATTCCAAGCACTGATGTGACCTTTCTGCTACTAATAATTCTATGGGAGGTATTCCTGTTATCACATTTAGAGCCACCGTCAATGCTGATCTGTACGCGGAGGCCACACGCAACAACACTTTCCTTTGTACAGCACATTGCATGTTTTTGTACTTTTTCTATTCCAGCACACTACTCCAAATCAAAGCTCCGTACAGTATAGTATTATGCACTACTGTGCCTAACTTCCCGCTTTGAGCTAATTGGTCCTCCTGCCTCATCAGGACTGCAATTTGCTGTTCTGCCTTTTTGGTAATTTTCTTGACGTGAATGTCAAACATACTCCAGCTGTCTAGATATACTCCTAAATATCTAACCAATTTTGACGGTTTTACCTCGGTATCACATACTTTAAAAACTATGTCTTCTTTACCTTTATTTCTCTTCAACATTAGTGCTTCCGTTTTTGTTGGTGCCAGAGATAGTTTATTGGCATTCATCCAGCGGTTTATTCGGTGCAAGCACTCATTTGTGCAGGTTTTTAGATCATCTTTGTTCTCTGCGGTCACCAGCAGCGCTAGATCGTCTACAAAAGCGATTGTTGTAGTATTCCCCATCATTTGTATTTGCAGAACTGGATCGTACAGCACGTTCCATAAGGTTGGTCCGAGGACCGATCCTTGTGGAACACCGGGACATATGTCAATCTCTTCGGTTTTATTATACACTAATTTTCTGTCCTTTAGGTACGCAGACAGGATATTTATCAGATAAGGTGATATATTTCTGCGCCTTAGTTCATTTATTATTAGGCTATGTCTAGCTGTATTAAAGCACCAATCCGCCTTGTCCCTATTTGCGACATCGTAGATCTTTTCGATGGCTTGGGTAGTCGATCTGCTTCTCCGAAAACCAAACGGATTTTTGTGCAGTCTTTCTGTTTTCTCAATTTCTTAAAGAAGTTTTTCCCTTAACATAATCTCATACAGCTTGCTTGCGGAATTTAGCAGGTTTATCGGTCTGAACAATAACGTCTCAATGCTGTTTACACTTTTCGGCAATAAAATTAATTTAGCGCATTTCCACTCTGTTGGGAACTTCTGCTGTGATAGTAATGTGTTTAGACTTTCTAAAACTCCATCCGGCCACCGTTGTACTACCTCTTTTATTACCTCTATAGGTATTCCATCTAGGCCAAGCGCTTTCTTGCCCTTCATTTTTTGTGTTGCCTCGAGTAGTTCCTCCATATTAAAAAGTGTAACCTGCTTTTCACATGGCTCCTATATCCAGTTGTCATCCGCTCTTGGGAACAGATCTAGTACAACTTGTCTCTTTGTTTCTGGGTCTAGCTCACATGGTAGTCTGTATTTTAAGTTGCTCATAACAATTTTGAAGGCGCTCTCCCAGATTTCATTTTCCAGCTCATCACATAGTTTCCTCTATAGCATTTGTTTGGAAGCTCGGATCGTTATTTTTAATTCATTTCTGCTTTCTTTGAGTTTCCTACTTAGGCCGGCTATTCCACCGTCGTCCGGAATTTGTTTCTGCAACAGTTTAGATATTTTTTTTTTTATCTTATTGCATTCGTCCCGTTTTTCTGCTATGTCCTGACTCTACCAATACGGCAACGTTTTTGTTGAGCTGTCCGTGTTTCTGACTATGCTATCCTTATAGGTTTCCTTTATCTTCGCATACATTGTTTTCCTTTCTTCCCATCTTATTATGCTCTAAACGTACTCCAATCTAATGAATTGTGCTTTTTGTCGTTTTTAAAATGCTTGTGTTTTATTTCAAAGCATATGTATCTGTGCTTCGTGTGGCTGTCAATTTACAGAACATCCAGAATTGCTTTGAAGCATTTTTTGGCAGTATGTTTGTAGAGTTGTAATTTTTAGCATTGGGCAATGCCTCCGACAATGTTTTTTAGTTTAAATTTGACCGTTAGCTTTAAGATCTCTGACATCTTTAACTTTTAAGTTTTTTTCTTTCTTAAAATGTTGCACGGAGATTATTGGGAAACAACCAAACTTGCAATAAACATTAGATAGTTTAAAGTCCATCTCTACCAACTTTTTTCATGGTTAGATAAAACAACATGTTTTGAATTCTCACTTCTAGTCGTTTTTTAGGAGTAGATCAAGTGAAAAAGTTGGCAGTGGTAGATTCTAGATAGGAGTGATCCAAATACTGTCGTGAGTATGTCAAGCAGAAGCAAACTTTGCGGGGGTAGGGTAAGGTTTTTTTTTTATCACCGGCGGGGTCTAGGTCTTTAGCTACTGGCTTGTACTTGTCAACTTAATTTTTTTTTTGTTGGCGGGTGCAGCGCATTTAAATGGGGTTGATGGCCCTTGTGTCTTTTGGCTTAAAAAGCCGGCAGGATGATGGTTGTTTTGCAGGAGTTGCTAAACTCAAAGGTGAAAACTCTCTTTATTTTCTTGCGTTTTTGGTTGCGGTGTCTATACAAGTTTTTATTGATGGGGTTCTTTACATCCACCTTGTGGTGGGAGACAAAATCATCTTTGTTTTCTGAGTGGGAGTGTTCTGCTAAATGTTTGAGTTTAGTGAACAACGTTATTTTTTAAAATTTTTGCCTTAACATCTTCTATTGTCATCGCGTGAAATATTAGGCTGGAAAAAGTTTTTATTCTTTATAAGATTTTTCTTTGAAGAAATAAATGACTAATTACAGTTCCAATTAAAGCTGGCTGTAGATAGGCTAGCGTCTCTGAGTTAATGCTTGCACTGCGGCTGTTGTCAGTCAAGTTGGTACGTTACACATGAAAAAGAAAACTAACGGAATAATGCTGCTGACAAAATGTTGATTTATTTTAAAATGTGTGGTGTGCATCGAGGGTTTCATCTACGGGCGGTGACATTCTGATGCAATACTTTAATGACAAACACTTGAGTAGGCAAATGGGCAATATTGCACAGCATATTAATAGTTTGAAAATGAGTGGTCTACCCACTCACCCAAGTGTTGGTTATTAGAAAGTTTGATCTCATTTTTTTGTGTGACTAAATGGCTTTTGGCACTTGCTTAGAAAACAAACATTTAACTTCTTAATAACAAACAGTTGGGAGAGTGGGTGGGACAATCCAAAACATGGTAACAAACCAATAGTTTAAAATAAAATGGCTTACTTCACCACCCAAATGTTAGTTATCAAGAGGTTCTATCATGATCTTCTTTTGTGACAAAATGACTTCTGAGATCCATATAGCAGACAAACATTAAATCTTTTGGTGGATGGAACACTCTAAGCTCAGTTTAAAATAAAATTGCTTATTTATTTACTCAAATATTGGTTTTCAAGAAGTTTGGATATACAAACTTCTAACGATTGCAATATTTATTTTTTTTGAGTTGTGCTTTGTTCTTTAAAAGCGTAAAGACGGTGTAACTTGCTTTATAAAGTGGAGTGCCTCACTCACTTACTCCAAGTGTTTGGTCATTATGAGGTTGGATATAACACTAAAAAACAAAATTACAAAAGTGTTTTTAACTTTATAAACTCCAAAAAAAGTGTTTAGAGAGAAGGTCTAAGAGAGCTGAAGTTGGGTAAATTTTTTCAAAAACAAGTATTTTAGAGTTTTCTAAAAAAAATTATAACAGTGAAGGGAAGTGGGTCTAAGAAAAACAAAAAACTGATGGCGAGGCGGGGTACTTTAAAGCATGATTACGGACAAATAGTTTAATCTGGAGTAACTGATCCTTTTTAAACTTAAAAATGTAATTTTTGTAAATTTAACAAAAACGGATAAAAACTGTTTCCTTTTTTTTGTTCTTTAAAAATTCTATATAATGCGTGTTTTTTTTAATCCATTTGCCAAAACAATTTAATTTGGGTCAATGCATTTTTGTGCTAAGAAAAATTTGGAAAATTGCAGGGTAAACAGTGGCGTACCTAGAACTTTTGCTGCCTGGGGCGGTCTCCAAATTTTTGCTCTTTCTAAGTCAATCAAATGGTGGTTTTTATAAATTGATGTCTGTATCTGAGCAAAATTTTAGAGATAATATTTTCAACACTACATTGACTTGACGATGAGGAAAATATTCGAAATCGTATAGTAATCCCTCTAGCTACGCCACTGAGAGTATAGTACGATGGGTCGGACCAATACGTAGTTTTAGGCGTTAACTTCATTTTTGGAATGCAACTTGGTGCTCTATGTTATTTTATTAATTACATAAATTTAAAACTATAACGCAAAAAAGCAATTTTTGTTCAAACAATTGAAATTATTAGGGTCAAACCAAAAAATGAATATATTTTTTATTATTTTTAACTTAAGTAAAAAGTATTCTAACTTTAGAAAGAGTATGGTATGTTTGTATGGTCAGCCTGTGCTTGATAAATAAAGTTAGTTAAAATTGTATCTTTTGCAAATATCTAGTTATTACGTGCTAGATGTACAATATACTCTTATCATCTATTTGGTATTTATCTTTTCCTTAATGTAAAGCTATTATTGACATAAAATTATTTGTATTGTAATATATCATAAATATATAAAATACTATTAATGATATTGATATCAGTCACGATAGTAAGCATTGATGGATTGCAAAGAACAGGAAACAAATATAAACTGATATCGATATACATAATAAGTTACAAGAAATGATAGAAAAGTAATGTATGGTAATGCAATATTAAGTCAGTCGAAGCCAGCTGTATCATTACAGTGAATGCGACTATTATCGTACGAAAGTTAACGTGCAGGTTGCACACTTCCATTTTCAATGCGTAAAGCTGAGTAGAATTGGTGATGAACGTAGTAATAGCTGCTGAATCCAAAAGTTGTACTTTTATAAAGTTAATAAAAAAATATTGATATAACATTTGATGTTACATTTAATCATGATTGAAATTAAAGTATTCTTTTGATTGAATAGCAATTATAATGGAATCAGATTATATAAAAACTGTACTATTTGGTCAATTTCTATATTATTTATAATATAAATATATTTGTTGTGATTGATCAATTGAGCCAAGGACACTTTCATGTATTATTAATACATATTAGCAATAATTTATTAATATTGCTTTTGATATCAGACACACAACGCATCAACAATATTAATAAGTTAAAATTACATGATATTTTATAAAAAAAACTCATTAAAGAATAAATTAAAAATATTAAGTTTTTATATAAAAAATTCTCTAATTACAATTTAGATCAAATTTGTTACAAATAAATTTTATTTGAAGGTTGTATGCTGCGCATTTCAAAAGCCCTTATTTATTATAAATTCAATTATAATTAGTTTGTATTTGCGGGGGTTGTAAGAAACGGTATATTTAAATGATGTTTGTTGAGAGGGGTAGAAACTAAATGATTATGTATTGTTTATGAGTTTCGTATCAAATTAAACCTGTATTGTTATAAGATATGCGAGGTGTATTTCTGTTTAGAACAAATGTGATATGTTTTTGGTTTAATTAGTAGTAACTCTGTTAGTAATTACTTTTTTCTTTGATTTAAATGAAAATAATATGATTGATTATTTTATGATTCTCTTGTACATATTATGACAATATGTTATTGTTAAGTAGTTAATTTAAATACACGTAAAAGAAATTTAAATTATAATATTCTGAATCACGTCCATATACTTAGGTTAAAATTCTGGTTTATGTGTTTAATTATAGTACGCTAAAAACAACATGGACTACTAACAGATTTAATTTCATATAGCAGAGTTTTACTGCGCCAGACTATCATAAAATTATGACCTACTTTTTGATGTTTTATTTACTATTGTAAATATTGAAGCTGTACCTAGTTTAGTAGTTATGAATGTAAATAAAACCTACAATATTTGTTATGTACTTAAGTAATAAGTTATTGCTTTTTATTAATTAATATATAAATACATGTTGAAATATTTGTCCGGTGCTAATGGACTTTTGATTATGACCTTTACTTATAGTTTGAATATTTTTAATGTACAGATATTTATAGATTTAAACTTTCGAATGATAAACATTATTGTACTAAGCATTCAGCTTTGAGTTCTATGCTGACCATGCCAAACTTTGCATTTTCATATGAAGTAACAACGTTAGCTAGTATATGCACAGACTTATTATTAGTATAATGTTTATAAAAACAAATTCTTAGATAATCTTGCATAAATATTATAATAGTTGGCTTTAGGAAGTAAACTTATTAATTATTTGTTCCAACTTTTGCTTTATGAGTTAGTTATTGTATACACTGTAACTTTATAAACATTTTGTGCAAGTTTTGATTCAAGTTTTGGTCCATATGGCACCAAAATTGTTATTTAAAAAAAAATTAATTATATAATAATGTAAAATCAAAATCAATATATTAAATTAAAAAAAGATAGTGTTGAAGAATTATCTCTATGATTACCAATAATAAATAACTATAGTTTTAGTAAATATCTTTTTTGTTTTTATAAATACTGATCTGGCAATTTCTTTTCTTGTTTTTTGCTTACTTATTGGTTGTATCCAGGTTTCTAGCTATGCCTGAACATTTTCCAAAAGGTGGGTTATGTAACGTTTGGAATTTGAACTATCGTTTATTTTGTTTTTCAAATGTGTAATGACATTTATGAGTTGACAGAAATTTAGTTTTATGTTTGACATGAACAAAGTTGAAAAATAATGAACTCTTATTTCTAAAATGGTGAGTCTTCTACTCAAACGGTAAAAAATTTACAAAAAAAATTGATACAAAAGAAGTGCTTTCAACGCAGTTTGTGGACCAACTTGTAAAGCAAGTTTGCGGTACTGGATTGTTAGTGGATAAAACTACACGTTTAAGTTCTTGTCCAATGCGCTCAGCCAAAAAAAAAAAATGTTGTTGCTCAGAGTGTGCGTGAACATGCACCAACATCAACTCGTCGTTGTTCTCAAGAATTGAACATTTCTTGCACTTTTCTGAGGAAAATTTTGCATAAAGACCTTGGTTTGAAGGCCTACAAAGTTTAATTAGTCTAAGAAATAAAGCCTCATGGCCATCCGATGCATTTTTAGTTTTTCCAATGGGCTAAAGATTGTTTGGAGAAAAATAAGCATTTTTATAAAAAAATTGTGTTTTTTTCTCGGAGGCTATGTCAATAAGCAAAATTGTTGCATTTGAGAATTAGAGAATCCACACATGACTATTGAACAGCCTATGCTTCCACAACGAGTAATCGTTTGGTGTGGTTTTTGGTCCGGCGGCATTATTGGGTCATTTTTCTTCAAAAATGAGCAAGGAGCCGCCGTTACCGTCAATAGCAAACGGTACTGTGCCATGCTAAACAAATTTTTGTTTCTAAAAATTAAAGAGTATGAAATGAATGACATTTAGTTTTAGCAGGACGGGGCTACTTGCCATACAGCTAACGTAACCATCAATCTTTTGCGCACTGTTTTTGAAAATTGAATAATTACCCGAAATGCTGATGTCAATTGGCCGCCTAGGAGTTGTGGTTTGATCCAGTTGGATTTTTGTTGTGGGGAGACTTTAAGAGTAAGTGTTACGCTAATTATACAAAGACAATTGATGCCTTAATACACAAAATCGAAGTTGCCTTTTATGCGATTGGAGCCCAAACAATTAAAAATGTACTAAAAAATTGGGTTAATCGGATGGGTTACTGTCAATCCAGCCGTGGCAGTCATTTGAATGATGTTGTGTTTCATTCTTAAATAAAAATGTTCAGTTTTTGGATTTGTGAGGACTTAGTTTACTTACAGAATCTGATGTTATTAACAAGTACTTTATTTATAATTATTTTAACCAATTCTTTTTTCAAGGTTTTATTAAAAATAGTTTTACTGCAAAGGTTCATAAAAGTGGTTACATTTTTGCTTTTCTTTTTTTTTGTTGGTTGATTTTTAGTTTTTGTGTTAGCTTTTTGATCCTAAATTACTAATTATTCTAACGTTGTCCGCGTCAATGCTTTTGCTGAGGAATAGTGGACCTAATTTATCATGTTTTGCTTTATCTAAAGTTTTCTGAAAATCATTGTAGCATGCAAATACATCTTGGTTTATAACTTTAAAGAGAGTCTTTCTTGTTCCAAACTTTGTATTGTTTATGTTTTTTTCAAGTTTTTTGTGTATTTGTTTGTGTACAATTTTTAAGAAAATAATTTAAAGTGAGATTTATGAGTGCAATGGTTTGATAATTTACACATTTTTTTAGATTTTGTTGGTGAATGATAGCAACTGTTTAGAAATTTTCTTTTAGGTTAGGGCTAACAGCTTTATAGTTTTATAGTTTTCAGAGTATATTTTATTTTTGTTTTTAGTAATTTTAAGTAAACGTTATTTGCTTCTAAGGTGCAAGTTTAAGAACGTCCTGGTTTTAGTTGAAAAGGTCTAATGTTTATACTCCTTTACACAGAGTACTCACAGTACGTATTTACTCACCTAGAGTGTTTCTTCTACACAATGTAACTCTAGCTTTTTTTGGCTTATTTAAAAGGACGACATTACAGCTAGCCTCATTTTTGGTCTTGTTTAGTAAGGTGTTTTAGCTGTAAAGTCGTATTGGTTAGGAAGGTTAGAGTTACTTGTACTTGCCTGCACTTAGCCATTGGTATATTGAATTGCCGACTGGTAGCTAATATGGGCATGTGGCAATATCTCTGATCGCTTTTAATGACGTCATAATTAATTAAAAAAAAATTGCTGGTGATCTATATTTGTACTACAGGACCATCTAGTAATATAATCTCAATATCAAGCTTAATTGCATCTTTAAACGTCAATATGTATTATTAACTATAAATTTATAAAATAAAAGTCACTTTTCTCTTGCAGTAGGAGAAATTTATGACGTGGCGCGGTATCAAAATGAGTGAGACTCAAAGATTGTAGTTTAAGTGTCACAAAATTTTTATTCTGTTTGTCTCTTCAGGTAACTGGTAATAGGACTTGAGTTGTAATTAGTTGAGCGATTGTAGATTTGCACATTGCAAAGTTGGTTACTCAATGGCAAACGTCAACATAGTAGTTATCAACAAAAAGCGTATTAACCGTTTTGGTACTTAGATATAGAAACGCGAGAGATACATTTCTCCCGGAAATAGTAAAGATCTTTGTCGAGGTTGTCCTCATCTTTGATCAAGTCATTGCCCAAGTAGTTACTTAATTTTGATGTTTTTTTGTTGGTGTGGATATTCCCACGCATCTAATTTGATTGGTTTCTCAAACTGAGTTTGAGAGACTTAAGTTAAACAGCGCGGCGGCAACGTTTTATAAGCTTGTTTGTTTTGTCTTGAGTCACCATGCTTTTGGTTGTCCTTGCTCAGGTGCCCTTTGTTACCGGTGTCTTTTCAAGAAGGGTAGCAGAGGCGGCTAGTGCAAGTTTGAGGGGAGCGTTTTGGCTTTTGGTAAAGAAGAAGGTTTGTAAAGGTGGCATTTTAGTATTTTAGTAAACAAATTAATATTGTTTCTGTTTTTCGTACACTTTTGTACAAAATACTCACACTACGTACTTACTTACTCAAAGGGTTCATTCTATTTATACGCTTAAAAAGAGCCGCATACGTACTCACCTAGAATGTAGATCTTAAATGAATCTAGTGATGTTTGTGTTGTGCAACGTAAAAAAGTACAAAGTTACCCACAGTAGCCGTACAAAATGTTACCTTTAGCGGGGTTAGCAATGCTAAGAGTGTAGAGGCAAAGCTGGTGCTGAATCTGGATAGGACGTGGCGTCTCACGTTAGAAAAAGAGATATTGGAGGAAAAAATCCAACCAAATACAACTTTACCGTGGCTGTCGCTTTAGATACTCTACCAAGTTTGAAGTGAGCAGTGACTGAGGATGGAATTCTAAATTCCAGTTGCTTGTCACTGTCTTATTCAATTAGAAAGTTGCAAAAAGTTTCCAAAAATTGAAATATGAAGCAGAATTCTACTTTTAAAAGATGTTTTATTTATTTATTTGCTTTACTAATACTTTATTAATTACATTTTTACACAAATTTTGAAGCTAAGTACAATTAAGAAACTTTTAAATGAGAATTATGTTTTTATTAAAAAATACTAAGAAAAACCCACAGATATGCATTTAATAAAAAAGTAATAAATTTAATAAAACAAATTATTAAACAGCTTGTATCAGTATAAATGTACATTTTTATTTTAAACCTTCAAAGGAAATATAAGATTAATTCTATTTATAATAGAAAGCACAATTTGGATTATTATTCTTTATACACAGATTATAGGTTTTATTTTTATTTATTTTAAGTATAATTTTAATACACAATTCACTTACGTGGGTACAGTAAGATTACAAAGCACAAAGAAAATATTAGAGCTTTTAAGTATTATTATTGAATATATTTTGCTAGTATATTGAAAAGTATAATACTGCTGCTTTAGAAGATTAATATAAGGGCAATTCCATTTCAAACGGACCAAAGCCGGTAGGGGTGCGTCAAACAAACTGCTTTAATTTTTTTTTTGTTTCTCTAACTTATTATTAGTCTATTTATCTGTTTCTAAAAATATAAAATTTAAAAAAAAATTACATTTTTTTACGTTTTTTGTCTTTTTTTGTCTAATTTTTTAAAAATTGTATTTTTTGTTTGAAAACTGCAATTTTAACGCAAAAAAACAGATATCTTAGTCTCAGTGGTATGCGTATAAAAAGAGTGTGGACTCCAAAATGAAGCCGGAACTAGATTCTACAAAAAAAATCTGATTGATTTTACTAGCAAAATTTTTTTTTGCGTTAGAATTGCGATTTTTAAACAAAAATTACAATTTTTTAAAGTCAAAGTTAAAAAAACAAAAAAACTTTTTTATACCTTCATAAACCAATCAAAAGACTACTAATAAGTTATAGAATCGGAAAAATATACTGAAGCAAATTTTTTGATGCACCCTTTTCTGCTCTGGTCCGTTTGAAATGGAATTGACTATAAAACATTATTAAAATATACATTTTTGTTTTAATATTGGGATTTGGCAATCACAAGCATGAAGTATTATTTTAGGTTAGATGATAATGAAAATTTTACTAATACTAATTACCACTTTACCATATAATTTATTTTACAACAAATTTTGGTAAATTTTTAGCATTGAACCAAAATTTACGGGCACGTAATCAGCATAAAGTTAATTAATTGACTACACTACAACTCTATTTCGTACAAGTGTAAATAATATCTAGATTAGTTGACTGTGATGCTGCTTAACAGTTTTAAGTTAAAATCTTATTTAAAACATTTAAATAGAGGAACATATTTCACATTTCTAATCAGCTCACAACTGTGGTAAACTGTTCAATTATTACTCAAATCATTAATTGGCTTAATAATTGAACTCAGATTACTTACACATAGTAAAAATTTAGTTTAAAATTGTACAAACATTTTTGGAGCAATCAAAAACATTTTTTTTAATTAGTTCTAATTTTACAAATTTTGGCAACAATTTGTTTGTCAATTGTTGTCAATAGTATTTTGACTTAAAAACCATATTTTAACATTATCTAAAACTCCTGGATCAATTTTAATGGAAATTTGGCTTTGACACCGGATGCAACAGCAATTTTTGCTGCTTAAAACATTTTTGGTTTGTTTGGGTACGCTTGAAAACATTGTTTGGTGGTATAAAAAAGATTATTTTTTTAGAAGTAACATATGGCGTTCAAAATTTAATCAATTGTATGTCAACATATACTAAATAATTTCAATAAATGTCCAAGTTTTACATCAGCTTTTTTAAGATAGTTAATTTTTTTAAACGTAAAATTTATGCCCTTATATTAGGGACACTGGCAAAGTTTGCGGAAAATGTAAAGTAAAACACAAATTACGTTATTTAAATTGCTTTATTGCTTCTCAAAACATTCTTCTTTAAAATCTATACACTTTTGCATCCGATGAAACCAATCTTCTAAACAATTTTGCCAATCTGAGCGAGTTGCTTCCAAAACAAGTAATTTAAATGCTTCAACGGCCTCTTCAGGCAATGAAAAACGCTCGCCACGCATTTTATTTTTGATATGTCAAAATAGGAAGAAGTCATTGGGCGATAAATTAGAGGAATATGAGCAATGAGTCATTAATTGGATGTTGGTACTGGTCAAAAACTCTACAGTTCGTTGTGCTGTGTGAGCGCTTGCATTGTCATGATGAACAATAATTTACCGGTTTATGTTGTTTCTTCTGATTTTAGCGATAATTACCGGCATACAAATTAAAGTATACCAGTCAGCATTAGCTGTCCTTCGATCCTTTAATGCAACAGTTGCAACATGACCCGCTTTTCCGAAGAAACAACCAATCATTGTTTTTGAAACGGTTTGTGAAAGCACTACTTTTGTGGGTTTAGGTTAATTTTGAAACACCCACCTGTTACGATGTTATTTTGAATTTCTTTAGCAACCAACATCGAGTGGGTGGGTATGAAACGTGATGTGAGTGGGTATAAAACGTGGTGTGAGTATATATGTAGGTGTGAAAATGCGCAAATTCTATCTATCTTTCTCTAAACCGTGACGTGAAGTGGGTGACACTGATTCAAGGGCGGTTTAAATAATAAGTGTGTGATATGCGCGTTGCCACAGTTTCTATCACCTACCTGACGTCATGCGCAAACTGGATTAAAATCAGATTCCAAGCCAGCAATTCGGTATTTCTGTTTTTGTCGCACAACACTATACCCTTTCCTTCTCCCTCTCTCTACAAATGATCGAGCGGCTATACGTTGTAGTTGATAAAGAAACGTCATGGTGCGACAAAGACGGAGATACCAAATAGTACTCTTTGATTAAAATGCGTTCTCGAGACGGACACACCATTATTACTCACACCACGGTATGAAACATAAATAAATGTAATACTTTTACAAGTTTTAAACTGTTTGTTGTTTAATGATTGGATTCACTTTCTTTTAAAATATATGACAAGTAACACCAGCAAAAAAAAAAAAAAATAATTTTTGCATAACCAACACTCGGGCTGGTAGGCAGAAAGCACCAATAAATGCAACAAAATTACAAATTTTAAATTTTATTTCAGTCTACCCACTTGAGTGTTTGTTGTAAAATGATTAAATCTGTAATTTATTCTCTCTAAACTTTATGAGAACTTACACTAACAAAATATTTAATTTCTTAATAACCAACACTTGAGTTGGTAGGCTGAGAACACCAATAAATGCTTATAAACTTAGTTCCTAATCACCAATTGAGTGTTTGTTTTTAAGAGATTACCTTAGCTGAAAAAATAAATCAACTTTTGGAAAACCAACACTCGGTTGGCAGGACACTTTTTTCTCAAAATTTTCTGGTAAACAGGAAATATATTTTAGAAGTAAAAACATGTTATTGAGCAATTGTTCCTTAAATTGAAAGCGACAATCTGAAGCATTTTTTTTAAACGTGAACATTTTGTTCTTAAGAAATAAATACACAATAAAACACATTTACTATCGCACATTATATTTAAAAACCGTAACTTGTTTAACTTTTACAAGGCTTGTTTGGATCACCGTTCAATAATGGCTTTGTAAAGGTGTGCAAAGTTTTTTTTTTGGACCAAATCTTAAAACTCTTAAAAGTTTTAGAAACATTTGATTAAATTTTAGAATTTTTTTTTGTCTAACTCTAGAAACTTTTTATTGAATTTTATAAATTTCTAAAAATTACTAGAAACCTAAAAACTCTAGAAATTCTTAAGAAATTTTAGAACATTTGATTAAATTTTAAAAACTCTTGAAGTGTTTTAAATTTTTTTGGCCAAATCGGGAAATTTTTCACCATATTCTAGAAACTCCTGAGAAATATCAAATTTTTTTACTAAATTCTAAAAATTTTAAAACTGTTTAACCAAGTTTTAAAACCTTTTAAACAGTTATAGAAACTTTTACCCAACTCTAGAAGCCTTTTATTAAATTCTAAAATCTCCAGAGAACTGCTAGAAACTTTTGACAAACTCTAGTAGCTTCTGAAAAATTAGAAATATTTGATCAAATTCTAGAAAGTGTTCTAAAATCCTTTGATCAACTTTAGATATATTTTATTAAGTTTTAGAAATTTCTAAGAGTACGAGAAATCTTTGACCAAGTCTAGAAACTATTGAGAAATTTTAGAAACATTTTCCAAATTTTAGAAAAATGATCTTTTGGATTTCCTGAGATTTTTCAGAAATGTTTGATCAAGTTCTAGAAAGTTTGGCTTATAAAAACTTTTTATTAAATTTTAAAATTTTTAGAAAAATACTAAAAACTTTTGACCAACTTAAAATTTTTTTTTTGAAGAAACTGCCAACGAATATTAAAAGAAACATTAAATAATCTTAAAATTTTATAAAAATTGTTAATACTTTGAAGAAATTGCAAAAATTTTATAAAAACAGCAGCAATTTCAAGAAGAAGAAAAACTTTAAAAAATCTAGAAACTTTGCATATTAACGAAAAATATAGAAACTTAAATGCAAATATAAAAATAAAAAAAAAAAAAATTAAAAACTTGACACTTTAAGAACTTTGAAAAAACTGCTAAAAAACTATTTCAAAACAAATCTGGAAACTTAAAAAAAACTTTACAGGCTGCAAAATTTTAAGGGAAAAAAAAAACAAAAACTTCAGAAATTGCCCAAAAAACTTTATAACAATCTAAAAAATTAAAATTTTTGGAAAAAAACTTCAGAAACTTCAAGAAAGCTGCAAAAGTATTAAAAAAACATCAAAATCTTTAAGAAGATAAAATAAATCTAAAAACTTTAAAATTGCAAAAGAATTAAAAAAAAAAACAATGAAACAAAAAAAACTTCAAAAACTTTGAAGAAACTGCAAAAAAAATTGAAGACTTTATTTAGAACAAATCCAAAAACTTTAGCAACTTTGAAGAAACTGTCAAAAATCAAAAATTTTAGAACAAATCAAGAAAGTAAAAACTTCAGAAATTTATTCAAAAAAATTTAAAACTTTATAAAAAAAAATCTAAAAACTTCAAATATACTTCAAAGTTTCTTGTTTAGCACAGAAAAATTTATTTAAAATCAAATTTTGTTTATTCATTTTTTTAACACTTAGTATTGGATACAAGAAAATGTTTTTTAAGCGTAACTAGTACGCCATGTGTTAGTATGATTGAAAAAAAAGTGGCACCAATGCGCCCGAGGTGGCTACAAAGTAGTTAGTACAAATCTTTTTCTTCTTTTTATGGCGTTTTCTATCAAACTCTGGAAACTATTATTGCAATTTTAATTTTTGACACAGCGGAATGGAATAGTTACTTGGTGTTTTGGCCATACCAGTCTCAAAGATTTTTAAGGATGCTTTTTTGCTCATTATTTTTTAATGTATGACTTACTGCAATATTTGTTGTTTGTTGGCATTACATCTGCAAAGTAGCTAGTTTTTGTTTTATTGTGTTGAAGACCTTTTTAAGATTAGTGTTTATCTTGTTTAACGGTAGTAACACATTGACAGTAGTTATTTTCTCAATCCATGAGATGCAAAGCAGGCGTCTATATGTTTACATTTCAAACGCTTCCAGTTTTAAGTCTATATAGCAATATAAAGGACATAATGCATTTTACTATTTTTATTCTAAATCGCAGTTTGTCAACGGTTTATGTATTTCTATAATGTTCAATTCAAAACTGAGACTTGCCCAGTAACAACTTTGCATAATTTTAGCAACTCGATAACAAACAAGTGCGACAATTAAGCTACAAACTTTGACTTAGTGCTAGATGCTAGAAGAAAAAAACAAAAGCTGCAAAAAAAAGCTTTTATCATCAGCATAAAGAAAGATAAAAACTGGATTGATACTGTCAATTATTGAACACCAGGTGGATAACACAAAGGATTAAAACTAACTGTCAAGCTCGGCAAGCTCTTGATATAGCAATTTTGACACACACAAACGCTACCGACTACGTTGCAATAATTACCATACCGGATGAAAACGGTTTTTTGTAAATGTATTTGTGATATAGTATATAGCAAATGTGTTTTATTTGTTTTATAATGAAGTATCACATAGTAACGGATACCATCATTCAATTTCTTAAAAAAAAATTTATTATGGTTTTTGCTTGGGACATTATATAAAAAAGTTATGAGATTATAATAATTATCTTTTGTGGTGTTAAAAGCGACTAGCAGTTTAAGCTTATTTTTGCCCTTGATATTATAGTTTTTGCACAATCACATTTTTTGTATCTTGAGCTCACTTTTGTCTCAGGTTTTTAAAAAATTTATTTTTTGCAAAAAATAGAAATATGAAGCAGGATTCTACTTTTAAAAGATATTTTATTTTTTTAATTATTTAATTATATTTTATTAGTCACATCTTAATACAATTTTAGAAGCTTTTAATAGACGTACAATTAAAAAACGTCTAAAAGAGAGATTTTGTTTGTTATTAAAAAAAAGAAAAAAAAACTCACAGTTATGCATTTAATACAAACGTAATAAATTGAATAAAACTAATTATTAAACAGCTTGTATCAGTATAAATGTATATTTCCATTTTAAATCATTTTCAAAGAAAATATAAGATTAATTCTATTTATAATAGAAAGCACAATTTGGATTATTATTCTTTATACACAGATTATAGACTTTATTTTTGTTTATTTTAAGTATAATTTTAATACACAATTCACTTACGTGGGTACAGTAAGATTACAAAGCACAAAGAAAATATTAGAGCTTTTAAGTACCTATTATTATTGAATATATTTTGCTAGTATATTGAAAGGTATAATACTGCTGCTTTAGAAGATTATTAAAATGTACATTTTTGTTTCAATATTGTCAATCGGAGATCACAAGCTTGAATTATTATTTTAGGTTTAGTGATATTGAAAATTTTATTAATACTATTCAACACTTTCCTATCTATCATAATTTATTTCACAAAATAATTTGGCAAATTTTTAGCATTGAACTAAAATTTACGGGCACGTAATCAGTATAAAGTTAATAAAATGACTTCACTACAACTCTATTGCGTACAAACTTAAATAATATTTAGATTAGTAGATTGTGATGCTGCTTGCTCTTTATACTTTATTGCACTAAAACATTTAAATTTTTTTATTTTAAACATTTGAATAGAGGAACATATTTCACATTTCTAATCAGCTCATAACTGTGGTAAACTGTCCTATTACCACCCAAACCATCAATTAGCTTGATGATTATACTCGCTAGAAGTTAAGACTACTACATCTAAGAACTTTGCCGCAAATTTAAAAATTACAACTTAAGTTATTGAGTTCTTTATCGTGCACGCAACCTTAACGCAGTTCACGGAACATAATAAAGTTTTCCTTCATATCAAAAAAAGGCGTACTTATCACAATACATTTTTTTATAACCAGAAAAATTGACTCTCTAGATAGAGGACTCAAACTCAAGACCCTTGGTGTAGCAGTTGAGTACGCTCACCACTACACCACCAGGACTCCAATTCTGGCATTCATTTCGATATCGCGCCATCATTTAATTATCAAATGGCCAATAACTTTAATTTAAAATACTTTCTGTTTGTATTGCATATCAGTAACTTTTCAATCAGGTTATTTCAATTAACACTAATGCACGTCAAAAATGAATACACTTTGTATCTTTATGATTCTTCATACATTTGCTTTTTATTTGATAAATTATTAATTTACTATTTTAATTATAAAATTATGAATAATTTTCAATATATTAAACAGATTATAATGAACACAACATAATAATGTTTCCTGGAATAAACATAAAATTGTTTAGTTATTTATAGTAAATATAGTGAATCCATTTACTGTTTCATTAGTTTGTCTAATACAAAACAAAATGAAAATAAATTGAGCTAAAATTCCATGTCGTGTTGAGCTTATATACAGTTTAAGTAAAATCCTCACGTGAACATGTGTTTAGCAAGAAACTCTATTTAATTCTCTGCCAACCAAATTGTTTTCATGTGAACACACAAATTGACAATAATCCTAGTTATTACATTTTTGTACCGAAATATGTGTATTTAATCAATGCGTTTTTAAATCAGGTTTCATATAAACAAAAATATGTTTTCAATTATTGCATTGCATGTTGGTTGTTATTGTAAAAGAATGTACGTTAATTGAGGTTGAAATATATGAACAAAACGCAAGTAATTAAAATGTCGGTGCATTTTTTGCGGTTTGTATAATTCGGAGAGCGTGTATCATAATTTAAAAAAATGCATGTGTTGATTGAATGCTATGAGTTTTTTTATAAAAAATGTATCATGAATGATGGTTTATGAAAGAAATCGTACATATCATATATATATGTAGATATGTAAGGGGAGAGATATTAATCGATGAAGTTTGGGTGGGGTTTCCGGATAGGCGAATGTTAACACATCTATTTGAATTCTGAAGTACTGGACCTGAGTTTCCCCCCTATGTTCCGTGTTTGCTGTTGACAAAGTGTCGGGCAACACACGGGGGGTCCAAACAGATTTATAAGTAAACAGAGCCCGTGGGCACGAAGAGCAACACTCTCACTAGGCCTCGCTTTCAACCCCCCGAACATCATAATTACACCATCTGACAACCACCACCCTGCCATTCCCAATTGATTGCAAACACACATAAACAACCCAAACTTTGATGCATTAACCACATCATATCTGGTAACATTATTTCAAATTGCTATCAGATCCAATACCTTACGTTAAACGCTAATTGAACAATAAATTAACGGTTATTGTGACATTGTGATCATTACAATGACTTATCAAGATACGATAAATTCTATAACAATTTTTAATGTATTTTTGTATAACATGTTTGATTGTACATATTCTTACTAAATGACTCCTGTCTTATAGTGTGAGCTTTCAGCTCCTTACTCTCGTCGTAAACTTCATACTTGGCAGTATATCTATCCACCAGAAACGACCGGTTGGTTTGTGTCCGTTGAACTTAATTTCGGTCCGAAGTTTGCCAAATGCTCGGTAAATGTTTACAAAGTAGAAGGACTCAGCCAGGCAAATACAAGCCGTCTTCACTGCTGAAGGCACTACGATCCATTCCTTTAGATATATAACATATTTAAAGTCGCTAGGTAAATAGCGTTTCACATTTAATGGAAAACTGTAAATAACAACTTCACTGCAGGCAACATTATTTTTAAAATAATTACAGAAACAAGACAGTTCATAAATGGGTTATATTTACATTAGAATAAAAGCAATGTTTATTACAATCAAAATATGATTAAGTTTTATACAATTTAGCTAGTTTAATTAGTTACTACAAAGTATACAATTTCAATCCGAAGTAAAATAAAATGTTTCTAGTTTAATTGGTGATAAAGCTAAGAGAGCAATATTTTAATATAATTGATTGATTTCTTTTTACAAATTTATTCTTACAAATACATTACCAGTTTCGGTTCTACTAGAGCCTTCTATAGATGTAAAAAATTAAGTAAACAATATATTTGTTGATTTTATCAAATTTTGAGTTTATTTTGTATTTATTGCTAAAATCTGTAACAAAATTGTTTTTAATTTGCTTTTAAAAGTCTGGTGTTGTAAATGATTGTTGATGTGTTGTTTAGTTTATTGAAAAAAAAATATTTGGATTTGGTGTCGGCAAACTCAATCAACAATCATTGATCGTTAGAAACACATATGATGCAACTTTTTGTTAGTTTTGTCTTGTGTGGCAATATCAATTGGCGTATTGTAACTATTAATGTGGTTTATAGTCAAGAACATTCTTAATTCAATCACTATGAAAATATTTTCAATAGGTTAATTCATTTTTTTTTTCAGTTTTCTAAAGCTTTTTATATTGCGGTTAATAAAACACTTATTTATGACAATTGCACCTAGAATTAATATGTCTTTTAACAATTTATAGTTGTAATATAAATAAAAATTAAAAAAATCTGCTGAAGTAGCAAAGTTTGATAAACTGTAATTTCACAATTAAAAACATTTGATATATTGATTAACAATTGACAGGCGTGCAATGACATGCAAATAATAAACAAGTAAATATTTTTGGTTATTACATGTAGATAAAACAAAAAATATAAAGAGCTTAGGACAAATGCGTTTCAGTATATAATCAATTCAAATAATAGTTTAGCTATTGACACGCAACATCCAAACAGTTTAGACAACTACTTACCGACTAAACTCCTCCTAGTAAATTGCTTGAAAGTTTAAAACTGTTTGCCTAATAGATTCCGTTTGATAGATTTTAAAGACAAACCAGTGTCAAAAAAAAGGGATTGAGACGCCTCATAGACTTGATTAACCGGGCGCTTATGTTGCAAAATTTCCTTACCTGGCTTGGTGAATCGGGCCAGATCAGGATTGGAATGAACTGCGAGATTGTCAAAGTACTTTGCGGAAAAAAACTTTGATGTGTCTGCGTAATAGAGGAATCTTGAGATTGCTTTAAACTTCATGATTTTTGACGAACCATGGAATGTTTGGTGCGGTTTTCCAGATGGAGCATGTCACCATGGGCCTGATGGTAGACGTGAACAACCGGATTTTATTTTAGAAAGATAAACCACTGTTTTGCCGCAACATCGGAACTAGATTTTTTTTTTGCCGTTTTGGTTTTGTCAAAAACTGATTGCACGTACAACTTGAACTTGAGTCTCTTGTCAAAGGTTTTCCCCAGATATTTGGCAGAATCGGACTACTGTATGGAAACGTCGTTAAGATCCGGATTTACTTTGACTTGCCAGTCATTTAAACAGCTTATCAGATTTTGTAGTTTGGAGGTGACTACCATGGTTACTTTGACAAATAGAGAAGCGCTGTGTCGTCAACGTAATGTGCTTTAAGGAGCTTTAAGGGACTTCTGCAGTGATATCCCATGTGGAAATGATGTGTTTTTAAATTTTACCAGCCAGTGTTCCGCAGTTGAAATATGAAGCTAGCCTTATAAGAAGCAGAGGAATGTTCTGATTGTGGAGTTTGTAAAAAAAACTTTTATGCCAGACTTTGTCAAAGGCTTTTTCTACGTCAAAAAGGACCACTCTTGTGGTCTTTTTAAACCTAAAGCTCTCAACGATGATGTCTGTAACTTGATTTAGCTGGTGGACTGCTGAATGTTTCTATCAAAATCCGTGCTGATGAGAAGGAAGTAGATTGCTAGAATAAACGTGATCCTGAATTATGTCTAAAATAACTTTTTCTACGACATTACTCAAGGTGCATAGTAAGCTGATTGGCCTGTAGTTTTGAGGAAACTGCCGGTCTTTTTCAGGTTTTGGGATGTTGATTACAATTGAGCTTTTCCAAACCGTAGAAACATGCCATAGTACAAAAAATTGTATTGGCAATGTTGGTGAAAACCACTATCGCTTTATGCGAAAACAATTTGAGCGCTTTATTGGGGATTCCGTCTTTCAGTGGTTTTTTAACTACCCGTTCAAACTTTCCGACGTGCTCCAAATCCGTGTCATTGTTAGACGAGTTGAAGTTACAAGATGTCCGCAAACGATTTGGCCTTTTCTTTAATTGTGTTTTCTTTTTTTCTCAACCATAATTTATTTTATCTACTTCTAAATATAAGCCTCCTCCAAAAATGTTAACGCCTTTCTATTTGCTGCAGTTTGAATCTAGTTTTTTCTTGCAATATTATGAATATCATCTTGTCATCTTTTCTGGGGTCTGCCAGTATTTTGTTTGGTTTCTTTTGGACGTTAAGTTGTGATTCTCATTGTCCACCTGTCCGGGTCTTGCCTTGCTATGTGGCCAGCCCATTGTCACTTAAACTGCTCCACTCTAATAAATACCTCTGTCACACCGGTTCTTTTTTAGATTTCTTTATTCCAAACTTTGTCCCTTAAAATAATTTCAAGCATAGACCTCTCTATTGCTCTCTGTGTGGTTTAAAATTTGTTATATGTTTTTTGGTCATGAACATTGCCTCGAGACTGTAAGTGAGCACTGGCATCACGCAGGATTTGAATACCTTCCTTTTGAGGTTTATAGGAAACTTTTTGGATTTGAGGATATGGCTTAAACTACCAAAAGCCGCCCTTTATGGACAAGATAAATGTATGTAGATACTTGTTTAATGGATTGATTATTAATTGTTACCTGGATATTTTTTTGGGTTTATGACTTCAGTTTTTGACAAGTTTATTTTAAGTTCAATTTTTACTCACTCTTGATGGAGTTTTGAAGCATGTTTTAAGTTCTTTTGCAGTGCTGCCGATGACAACAATATTGTCTGCAAATTGCAAATGATTAAAGCGTACTCCGTTAATATTTATTCTTTTTTTATGCCAGTTTAAGGTTTTAAAGACATCCTCCAAGGCTAATGTAAACAGTTTTGAAGAAATTGTATTTCCTTGCCGCACATTTTTTTTAGTTGGGATATTATTTGTCTTTGAGTCTTTGTCAAAGATTGAGTATTTTGAGTCTATTTTTGCACTGCCTAGGGATCTTAGTATAACCTACGTTTTGACGGAGTTGAAATCTTTTTTGTAATTCACAAAGGCTATGTGCATTGTTATATTATACTTAGTGTTTTTTTCAATGAGAGTACGAAGTGTCTGCAAGTGGTCTATAGTTCTAAATTTTTTGCGGAAAACCGCTTGTTTGCATGATTAGTATAAGTCCATTTTGTGAGTTAATCGATTTGTCTTTGCCTGGATTATTACTGTTTTTATTTAGTTTAATGTTGTAATTGTCTGTGTTTATTTTGGGAATTTCTTCCAATCCCACGTATTGAATTTTTGATCTCTGATATCGATTATCTTGGGTTGTAGAGCTATATAACTTTTTATAGAAGTCTTGAACACCATCTGTGATCTCTTTCTGGTTACTGACTATGATGCCATCTTTATTTCTAATTTTGGTCATTTTTGATATTTTATTTGATAACTTGGATCTGAGAACCTTTATGTTTTTGTTATCTTCTCAGTTTTGTTTTATGTTCTCTTAGGTCTTTTTGGATATTTTTGCTAATGTTTTTATTAATTTCCTTATAGCCTTCTGCTTCCCGATCCATTTGTCTTCTTACTTCCTTTAGGTTTTTTGTGATTGTGCTAATTTTCTTTGAGCTTTCTTTGTGTTTAGAGCTTTTTCTCTTCGTTGCAACTTAGATGCTCTTTGCAATGTGCTCGGACAGTTTGTCTATTTTGAATTGTAGGAGTATTTTTGGCTCACCTAGTTTAGTGTTTAGTGTACGTTGGAATGCGTTTTTGTTTCCGTTCAGCACCTCAACTGTTGAGTATCTTTGTTGGTATGTTTTTTTTTTTTAATTTTAGGTTTATTTGTAAGGTTGCTTGGACTAAACAATAGTCGGCTATTGGTATCAAATCGGTTTAGAACGGTAACATTTTGGCATATATCCTTTCTGTTGGTTATGATGTAATCAATTTTGTTTTTTACGATACCGTTTAGACTTTTCCAGGTCTATCTTTGTTGCAAAGGTTTTTGAATGAAGAGTTCATACAGAAAAAGTTTTCATTTCTACAGTAGTTGCATTGCTCCTCAATTGTCTACTGTACTCCATTTTTGCCATGAATAGCTGGAATAGGGATCGGCTTGTTCTTAAAGTTTTGGAGATCTTCCACATTGGATGGTTGTCCTCCGTGAAAGATTTCAAAGTGTTTTTTCAGTACAAATTTTTGTGTGACATTATGGCTCACTTCTTTGTGGAGAAATTTTAATGTCAGGCGATCTAAGAAGTCGCGGTGTAGCCCAAGACAAATATTGGCGCAAACCTGAAAAGTTTTAGAAGCTTGTTAGATTTGGCGCGTAAGTTAGACGGTCTTATTAATGTCCGCCGCTATTCTTACTGGAGTCATGCAATCTATGTTTTTTTTTAGGGATTGTGAGAAGAGAGGCAAATCTGTGCAAAAGACAAATTTTTCTTCGTTGAGTTTATTTTGTTGATTACTCGGAAGGTGTGGTCAAAGTTGACGTTTTTATAAATAGCCAAATCAAAAACGTCCTTTTGGTGTCCTGCATTATGATAAAAGGTGGGTTTCACTGAACCCATCACATGTAACTTTTTTTGCTCTACATAGTCAAGCAACTCTAGTTCTCTGGCGGTTGTATATAAACTGTTCTAGGCCGGGTGTTTACAGTTGAAATCCACAGCAATGATTGTGGGGAAAGGATTTGCAAAAACTATCGTTTTGGTTAGGTTATTCAGGTTTAGATAGCCAGATACTATTTTAAATGTTCCTAAACCTGGCACATGAATCATTATTGCAATAGATTTAAAAGAGACTAGCTTGGGAGTGTCGACCTCGGAGTGGTTCAATGATTTTTTTGCAAAAAAACCCATGCCTTAGCCTAACTCCCGACGACCCCAAATATGTAAAAGTATTTGGTAGTTTCAACTCTTGGGTGGGAGAGTATTTTGTTTTAAATACCAACATGATGTCAAAGTTCTCTTGGATGAAGAACTATTTCACCTTACTCATTTTTTTCTAAAATGCCATTGGCATTCCAGAAACAGACACAAAATAATGTTTTTTGGTAGGCATTACTGCTTTTAAGGAAGCGTTGACATAATTTTTTTGTGAAAAGCGTTGAAGTTGTTCAACAGAGCAACTATTCTATCATTGTTGCTCACAGCCGAGGAGGATGCCGGTGGAGCAACAGCATTTGCAAAAGATTTGCTTATAACATCAGCAGGTTTGCGGGCTTTGAAGATGACTGGGCCGGGGCCGGCGCCTGAGCGGTTTTGGGCGTCTGTAAAGCTACTTTATTAGACTTGCCTTGCAAGGCTATCATTTTTTGATAAGATTATGGTCTAAAATTTGTGAGAGACTACATCAAAAATTTTGAAAGCCTACTAACACCAAGAGAAATAGCCCGGAAGAAACCAAAGTAAAGAGATGCAAGCAACATCTTAAAAGACAAGACACTGGCAGCCATGGTGCGACAATACCAGACAACTTATTTCACAAAAAGTTATGAGCAACACAAAAAACTGCTGTCAACCCCAAAGATCTCACTTGGCGATGATCTAAAATATAAGGCCGGTGAGGGAAGGAAAATTCCTACGCACGCTAGAAAAGCACAAACAACTAGTAGTGCTACCCGACGCTCAGCAGGAAGTGTTAAATTACCACCACTCTAATGACACCACAAGCTACTTATGCAAAGACTAACCTTAATACTGAAAGCATTTTATTGGCCCAGTATCAAAAAAGATGTACAAACTTTTGTACGAGATTGCCTAATGTGCGCCCAAATAAAAACGGTACACGCAGTAGCAGAAAATTTGCTATTATCTTATCCCAACAGCAAACTTTAGAAAAAAAAAATAGCATAGACTACGTAGGACCTTTAGACGTGACACAAAAAGGGAACAAATTTTCTTTTTGGTCATATTATCACAATAACCCACAATTTAATAGCTGATTTGAGAATGCTGTAAAATAGAAGTGCCTACACTAAACGCAGCCACAGACCATTCTTAAACAAACATAAAAAAGTTTTTTAAATCTGTTAGAACATAATCTACAGAAGCAATGGGATGAACTAGTAAGCCTAGCCGTGTTCCATAACAACAGATAAAGCAAATACACAAAATCCAAGCAGATTACTTCTAGGGCAAACAATACTACAACCTGAAATATAGGACAACTTAACAAGGGCCTAAGACAAAGAAGATTTGTAAAAAAAAACTACAACAACAAAATAACGGCAAGCCACTTATTGGAAACTCCGCTATCCATGCCAAATAAACGTGGCAAGATAATACCAGCTCAAAGATTTAGTAATAGTTTGAAGCATAGCCTGAGAACTAGCGAACAAATGGTTGTGCCCAAAGAAAATAAAAGCTGCGGCATTGGGTTGAGAAGTTAATCTATCCATCCTCCGCAAAGCTACACTTAGACGACATAAGGTTTACAATATTCAGATGAATTTTACTACAAGCTTCTTGCATTAATCGGTACTACCCACTTGCACTAAAAGGTCCGGACAGATATGCACTCTAACGCAATGCAAAATTGTATGCGCTTATTTGTTAATATTGTTTGGGGGGGAAGCAACTTTTAATAACTATCCGACTTATTAAATTAATTGAATTCTACATTAAAAAAATTATAAACTTAAACATTAATGCGCTCGTGACGATTTTATGCGTTCATCTGTAAATATAATTTTTGAACAGTTTAAGAGAGGGGGGGGGGGAATAATTAGTTTTTTTTTTAATATTTAAAAGATAAACCCATGAAAATTTTTTGGCAAAAGCATAAGAGCGCAGTGATAGTAGTTTCTTATTATTTGTCCTAACTCTTGAATTTTGACAGTGACAGGTCTTTTCCGTAGGAAATCTTGACAGAAAGTCAGTATCATACCTCCACGGATCAAAATGAATTGCTTTACGCTTGAACAACGTTGGGAAATATTGCAAACTTATTTCCAAAGTTAATGTTGTGTAGCCAACATTTTTTGAAAAGAAATTTTGGCCAAAATGAGGATGCCACTACGCGTGCTGTACGCAAGCTTGTGCAAAAAGTTTGGGAGACTGGCATGCTAGTAGTTTGCTTATAAGGTCCAATTGACTCAGCAATTGAAGGCACACAACCATCCGGTTTGTTATCGCTTTTCAGTTTAGGCCTTAGAACAGCTCAAAATTTTATCTTGGCAACTATGTTAACAAGCAAATCTGTTGCATCTGGGGATCGGAAACACGCATGCGATTGTTGAGAAGTCAATAATCCTCAGAGAATGACAGTTTGGTGCGGATTTTGGAGCGGTTAACGGTGAACGCTACAGAGACATGATAAACGATTTTTTGTGGCCGGAAATTAAAGACATGGACTTGGACAATTTTTGGTTTCCATGCCACACAGCTCATGCCACAATTGGCCACCTCGAAGCTGCGATTTGACGTCGTTAGACTGTTTTTTGTGGGGTGGCTTGAAGAACCAATGTTATGCAAACAATCTATTATCAATTTAGGCTCTTAAAGCCCTTAAGAGCCAAAAACCGTCACCAAGGTTTTGGAAAACTGGGTTAACAGGGTGCTACTGCGAAGCCAGCCGAGGTAGCCACATGAATGGAATCTTGTTCCATAAATAATGGGAATATTTGCTCTTTTGAATAAACCAATAATAACTAAAAAAAAAATAATTTTTGTTCATTTTTTGAATTTTTAAAAAGAGACCAGTAAATAGACCACCCTTTATTTAAGCAATTTAAATTGTTGTTCTGGTTCGGAGAAAACATATTTTTTTTAATAGTTTAGGATTTACTTTTTTAATGTAAGTTGCCAACATTGAGAAAAAAAAATTCAAAAAGTGGCGTATACAGGGTGTTTTAGGAGGAATGGTACGTACATACTGCTTCTACTAAAACCATTTTGTTTTTGCTCGTTTGTGCTGCTAAAAACGGCGGGCTGATAAGCTTATTTTTGGTTTTTGGTACACTTTATACTATAAAGTATCGTGTATTTTAACTAAAACAAACATGTGAAATTGTCTAATCAATTAGACGACTTGTCTGTGGGATTTAATAATGCTAAATTATTTTTGTTTTTAATTTATTTATTAATATTTTACCAGGTAAATGTCATTATTTGTCGTGTTATCAACAAATTAAAATTTGATTGTAGAAATCATTAGTTAAAAATTGGATTTAAAAAATGCATAACGTAAGAAGTAGATGTGGTGGCCATTTAAATAAAATTATATTTTATAATTAAATTTTATTATTGTACTTTGATAGTGTACGTATAATTTTTATATTTATTTTTAAAATTTTATTACCTTGATTAAATAACTTTTTATATTTCCAATTTTTTTTCTAAATATAGGTACGCACATATCGTTCAAAACTAATTTTTTGTTTTGCGGAATTATTTTATTACAAAAAACAAATTAATTTCAACAAAGGCGTGTATGTTCAAGCAACCCAAACCTACATTATTTTTTCCTACTCGAAATGAAAACCGTGGGGTCGGTTTTGCCTTTTGATATTTCCCTGCGTGCGTAATACCGTGACATATGTGGAAATTATTTCTGAACCAACCCCACGTTTAATAACGATCTAAAAAACGGACCGTAAAGCAATATTAAAACGCTAGTCATTTATATCGAAGCTGACAATTCATTCAGTTTTGCAGAGTTTCCCTTTTACCTCAACATCGCAAACAACAGAAAAAAGCATTCGTTATAATATGACATATATAAAAATGTACATATTTGGGATGAGGATTAATTAATATACGTTTCTGGGATGAAATATGCGTATGCTCAACCTTTTAATAAGAGTTGATATTTTATTAGAATTTGGTTTTTTATGAAATTTGATTCAAACTTTTGTCACTTAGACTAAAATTTTATAGTTTATTCACTAACTATTCAAAAATTCTTACTAATTATTTAAAAAATAACAATCAAAATTAATTTATTTTTAGTTTGTTTTTCATAATAACTTTCTATTTATTCTGGATTAAATTCTTGTTAAGTTATAAACTTTATTATTTTAGAATGGTAACGAACTCTAAGCAATTCTCCTAAGAGAACAAAACGTAAACAGTAACAGTCAAAAAGTTATGATCAAATGCAATTTAATTAATTTCAACTTTACAGCAAGGGATAATTATCTTCAGAGAAAAACATTTGTTACCTAAATTCCAAAGATTAATTATATATATAAGATATTTTAGCAACAAACTATTAATTGATAATTTTGTTGTTAGTTACGAAATATATTATCTAATAATTAACGACCTAATCAAACTATATACTCTATAGTTTGCTATATTATAATATAAACACTCCTAGCTATATGATGCTTATATAGTTGATGAACTTTGTAAATATTTTAATAACATTATAAGTGGCAAGTTTAGATTAATTGGATGCCGCTTCTTGACGTCTGCTACATACTACAATACACTCAAATTCTTACTACATTTAATTACGTTGCAATTAGGGTTCAAATTATGAATCCCCATAGCACTTTCGAGTGGGAAAGTTTTTTAATAGTTGCCGAGTTGCGAATTACGCAAGCGGCAAATGAACGTGCATGAAAATTTAGAAACTTAATCATATTAATTTTAAATATAGTTAGAAATTTTCGTCAATAGTCTTGAAGTACATCGCTTGAATGCGTAGGTTAGAGTAATTTATAATAAAAATTCCTTTTGTTTAATTTAAACAAAGGTTTACTTCAATTTTGAGTTTTATAGGAATGGAATGTCTTTTCATTGAATTCAATTTCTTATGTATTGAAATTATATTATGAAATATGTAAGCAGATGAAAAGGTGAACAAATTATAATTTAAAATATTGCCGACACGATTCATTAATTTAACATTTAAAATTGTTTCAAGAATGTTTTATTCAATACTAATTTATTAAATTAAAGGCACTTTTTTGTTTTATTTAAGTTTGCAAATTTTAATTAAATAGTAACAAGCTTTATAAATTTTAATTTATAATATTACTTATAATTTTTTTTTAAACATTATTTTGTTATGTTACTAGATCATTTGCTTGCTTAACTAACTATTTGGCTTTAATGGACACTGTTCAGATAGAATAATGCTCTGAGCTGATTTAGTGCGATGCCCAATAAATCCATGCAGATTCTAAATCCGAGCGCTGAATTTCAGATTAATTAGCGTTGCAGTTAAAATAAACCACATCGGAGGATGAATACTGTTATAAAGTGCAGTTAATGGGATGGATCAAACATTATACAAGGTACTAATCACTTGGTAAAAAGTTATCAGTGATTTGTGGTCTCTTTATTCAATCTATTTACTAGTATAAAGGCGGATTACTTTGTTATTGAAATCGTGATACTAATGTGTTTTAAATTATTGAACGTTTTTTTAATAAAAAATGGTAATTGTTATAATACATATTTACATCAATTTGTTGAGTGGTGTAAAATAAGAGTAACAGCAACAGCAAACATGAGTAGCATAGAAGCAATTAGAAACGTTTAGAAGAAGCAACAGCACAAATAATTATCCTAATTAGAAAGAATAAATATTATGATTAAAACATTATCTTCTTAAGTCAGTAAGAAATATGGAAGATTTTTATTGTGCTTCTAATCAAAATTAAGTTAAAATATGACAAATGTTTACGTTTTTTTCAAATACCGGTTCTGATGAATCTTTTTGTGATAGTATAAATATAAAAACTAAATTAAAATAATTGTAGGTAATATTTATTTAAATTAATAATTAAACCTTAAACTTTAATTTTTATAATTTTTATATTTTTAATAATTTTTAAGTTGTATTTGGCAAACTGCAATAAGGAATTAGCCTACCATTCAACTGAATTATGAATGTGCAGAAGTGAAAACATTTTGATTTTACTAATATGCGTTTTGGTACGATTATAATTTAGGCCACTAGGCCTAGACCACCTACTAAAGCAAAACGGATCTTAAATAAATACTTGATTCTTATGAAAAAAATTGAGAAAGGTTTTATTAGAAACGGTTTTAGAGAAAAGCATACAATTTTGCAGTATTTGTAATATGTTTAAAAGTCTTAAAGGTTGGAAAATCTTCACCAACCAGTCAAATAGTATACTTAACTGTGTTAAAAAAACTTTAACTATCAAACAAATTACAGTAGAAATTTATGTTGACAGAACTTGTCAAATAGTATTTAATACTGTCATCAGTTAACAAAAAGTTTTAAGTTATTGGAACTAAAAAATAATTTATAGTAACTGTCGAAAATGTTACTAAAAAAAGTTACGTAAAACCTTAAAAAGTTACTAAAACTGTCAAACAGTTTACAACGATGTAATAAAACGCGTATCATCAGTCTGATATGTCACAATTGTGTTTAAAATGTCAAAAAGCTACTAAAAATGTCTTTCAATCAATTACAGTAAAAATATAACAGACTTGTTAAATAGTGTTCTAAACTTCTAAAAGTACTGTTAAAAGCTAATTACAATTGTCAAAAAGTTACTTAATTGTCAACAATATTTCTACATCTGTCAAAAATTACTAAAAATGCCAATTAGTTTTTAGAATTGTAATAACTTAGCAAAAGTTTGCCAATTCTGCCAAACAAAGTTTTAAACTGTTTGAAATATTACTAAAATTGTCAAAATGTTATAGAAATTTAAAAAAATTACTAAAGCTGTCAAACAATTTACAGTAATATTATAAAATGCATACACTCTGCCAGATATGTCAAACTGTATTTTAATCTGTCAAAATTGGTAAATAAAACAATTTACAGCAATATAATAAGTTAAATTGTATTTTAAATTGTCAAAAGTGTTACTAAACCTCAAAAAAAACTATTTAAAATATAAAAAAGTTACTAAAATTATCAAACAATTTGAACGCATACATTCTACCAGATGTGTCAAATTTTATTCAAAATTGTCAAAAAGTTACTACATCTATGAAAATGAATTAATAATTTTAATTAAAAATCAATCAATCAAATCACAGCGGCCAAGTTTTTTGTTTTATTATATACGTTACTACATCTGTCAAAAAGTTATTAAAACTGTTAAACAATTTATAATAATATTATAGAAGAAACGTATCAGATCTGTCAAATAATATTTTAAATTGTCAAACTGTTTGTAATAAAGTATAAAGACATTATAGCTATGCAGATTGTATTTTACATTATCAAAACGATAGTTCATCTGTCAAAATGTCACAAAAACTGTTAAATAGTTTACATATTTAATGTATATAAACATTAATAGTAATAAAAATCGCAAAATAGTTGCAGTAACGCATAAAAGCATTATAAGTTTGCAAAATTTGTATTAAATCTGTTAAATTTATCCTCAACTTTTTACAAAACAATAAATAAATCTGTCAGTAGGTGTTTGTGATTTAGTAACTGTCAAATAAGTTACAGTAATGTGTATGTTAAAAAAAAAGTTAACAGTTGTTATAGAGTTTTTAAAACTGTAATGTAATTGTATGTTTTAACGTAAGTCTCTAAAGCGTTAAAAGTAACTCTAATAAGTAATAAAAAATTCAAGACTGTACATTTTTGTATTATTTCAAAACATTTTTGTAAAAAAATTGGCAATCATGTTTCAGAACTGTCAATAAAAGTTTTAAAATTATAAAAAAGTAAAGTAAAAAAACTATTAAATTATGGTTGAAGGTGGTAACCCAAAGCCCCTATTAAGAAAAACGTTGAACTGTTTGTGTGTGAAAAAGAGCTAAATACTGTGATGTTATGTAAATTGTCTTTTTGACTAGTGAGATGTTAGGCACACTGATGATAGGTGCATACCTTGAAACACAAGTGTATGTGTCTCTTACTGGATGAAAGGGCAATTTACATAAAATACATCATTTATTAGTTTTAAATATTAAATTATGTTCTGAACCTATAAAATATGTCAAAATTTATCAAAAAGTTGTTTCTAACAATTACACTAAACAAAAAACTACCGTAGATGTACAGTTTAAAACACGTTTTTTATGTGATGTGTGACAAAATAGAAGCACAAAAACTCGCATACGATGATAATAAAATAGTTTACATAGTTTTCTGCAAAGATTAACGTTAGTAGCTTTTCACTACTACTGTCAACATCAATATGCTTCCACAATGTTGTGGGCTTTTTAGAATAGTGGTTACATTTGAATCAATGCATTTTTTGACAGTTTTAAGAACCGGAGTGAAAATAATGTCAAAAGCGTTGATAAATATGAGGTAGATAACTTTATTGCAATAGCATTGCATATTAGCTATTACTTTTTTTATAAAACTATGTTATCCAGAAATTCCGGCAAAGCAGCTCTGTTTTCTTTAAAGCCAAATTAAATTTGAGATTACAGGTTTTGTGAAGTATAACAAAAAGTTTTAATATTGAAGACGTTTGTAGACTGCAAACCCTCAGATTTATGTTTGGAATGTATTGGAATTGTACGGAATTGTGCAACTGTTTTGACAAACTGGTTTAAATAAACCGTTGGTCCAATTTTTTTACACAAGTTGTAAGACGATGTAAAATAGCTGTAAACCGCACAATAAACGCTTAATGATTGTTAATATGCGGAATTACAGTTTTACGTTTAATGGCGGTGTTTGGAGTAACGCAATGCATTCCTACCATTGCGTAAAATGTTCTACGATCATCAGTGGTGTTAACGTCAAAGTTTTTTTTTTTAATGCTATTTATTTGTACGGTGCACAGAATTTTATGTTCAATAAACTATTGATAAATTTTTTTATATAAATTATTATTGATTTTGTTGTCTATACTGATAGCAAATAAGAACTTCTAAAATCTGTGCGGACAATTGCTGTAGTTTCTTGAATGGCACGTTTTTTTCTCAAAAGTTTTTATTTCTATGTTTGTACTCTTTCTTCAACAAAATCTCATAACTGTTATTCTGAAAGCAAATTATGGAATTGTGTCTTTATTTATTAATAATCATGATGAACATTTTTGAACACATTTTTTTTATTTGTTCCATTAAATCATTTATAAAAAAATGTCACTTGTCAAAACTATTATTAAAAAAGGGTAAATTTATTTTGTGGCGTCGTATACTTTGTTTCCGCTAAATTGTTTTGTTTTAGTTTTTTAGCTGGTAGTATATGCACACAAAAAGTATTCTTGGTGGTTCGGAGCTTCTGTGGCAACTCAATGCGCTCTAAAATTGAAAGAGCAAAATCATTGTCGCGTCCATCAAAGTGTTGCTAATACTTTACTTACTTCATCTTTTATTTGCTTATTGGCATAATAAGTTAATTGGCAGTTAATTCTATAGAAAACAAACATTTATTTTTTTAACTAAAAACAAGCTGCGTTGTTCTTTTTTAGTCTTTAATCAAAAGTTTTTTGCAAATAAAACATTTTGAAATACTTACAATCGTTTTAAAATCCTAAAAAAACTGCCTAAAATGCTGAAATTTTATAATTTCAGGAAGCGTTCTAATATAGAACGTGATGTACGTGTAGCACGAGGCAAGACGCGATAAAAGCAATTATTTTATATTTCTAAAAAAATGTTAGGTATTAAATGTTGTACTAGTTTGACCATTAAATTGTTTTTGATATATGTAAATATAACACAAAAAAAGAGAAAACAAAAAAAAAAAACGGTTTCAATTTCCTAATTATATACTTTCTTGTTTGATATGTTGACAAAAATTGAGACTACGTAAAAAAGCAATATAACCTAAATTGTAGAAAGTAAAAAAACAATAAAAAATACGTGGTCACAATTTTCGGGAAGCCGAGTTATTGCAAACATGTTTTTTTTGCTTTCATTATGCTTTTTTTAACCTCTTTTTACACAATAAAAAAAATTGGCTTTTTTTATTCATTTGCGTTTATTTGCCTGTTTTTGGACATAGTGATAGCAAAATATCAACATTAGGCAATCATTTTGTATATTGTTTTTGTGTTATGATAAAATAAAAAGAGGATTTTGTTTTTACTATTTTATTAAGTGTATGTCTTATTTTTAAGTTAAGCACTCAGCATGACACAATAAATTTAATTTTGTTCTGAAATGTCAATATTTGTATAGGTTCGATTAAGTTATTTTGTTTTTATAATTTTTTTAATTGCAAAAGTTTTAAGTATATTTTAACATTTTTTAGGTTACGTACGCTTACGTGACTGAATAATTGCAAAGCAATATATTAAGTCTCAATGTTTTATGGTTATGTAAGTGCCTCACAAAATAATTGCTAATACGTCAATTTTGTCTAAAGTGTCAACGTTTTTTGAGTTATGTGGACACTATAAAAACAATTACAAAAAGATAGATAAAGTGTTAATATATTGAAGTTACGTGAGTGCAGTTTTGAAACGACAAATTAGATTTGTCAATTGCAAACCGACAGATTAAATGTTAATGTTAAATGTGAAACTATAATTTGTCCGCGTTAAGACTGCAGTGATGGGAGTATTTTATTACTCAGTTTTACTTAACTGTAATTGCAATAGCAACAAGTTTACTCTTATTGGTATTATAATACAACTAACTTTACTTTGTTTATTGTTTTAAAAAATTGGCAAAAAACAATAAACAAATTAGTTTTAAATGATTTAAAACTTTAAATCAGAAGCAATACAGTTGATTTCATTTTAATTAAAGTTATAAATCAATTCTCTAAAATTGCATGACGTTTAGTTTCTATACCTAAGTTTATGAGGTTATACTTTACGTTAGTGGTAATTATTTCTACAGGGTCTTTGAAAATGTCTGGGATTATGTAATAATTATAAATATGCCACTTTTTTTAAATTGCGCACCAAACTATTTACCTTGTTTTGATAGTTCAACTTTAACTGTATTTATGCACACCGAATTTGAATTCACTATTTCACTAGAGTGGCACAAACGTACATTAGATGGTTACATAATTCCAAACTTTTATAATGACTATGTACTTAACTCTAACACAAAAACTCATTATTATACAAATAATAAAATTATTTGAATGCATTTAGATATTTAATTGTAAATTGTGAAGGCTTCTTAGCCAATTAGAGCATTGTATTTCAATTGTTACAACAACAATTTTCACTGCAGTCTTAACGCAAACCAACTATAAATTAGATTTTTTAGACTTTTATCGAATATGTTTGCAATATTTATCATTTTTTTTGTTGATTAGATTATATCCTTTTGAAATAAATTTGGAATTAAAATAAACTAATTAAAAAAATTAACGTTTGCTAATGATTTATTACTAACGTTTTTGTTTTGAATTTACGTTACTAATATTTAACTTAATTTTTAACTTTTTTGCAGCTAAAAGATAAGACGTGATAAATAATAAAATCTAATCTTTAATTAGTTTGGGTAACGTGAAGCACTGTCGATTGCTAAGCTACATACGTTTTTTTGCAATTTACTATTTAACAGTGATTTTGATTTAGTTATGTAATTGTCGTGATATAACAATTATAATATTCATTTAGTTTGCCTATCAATGTCATAGCAAGAAATTATTGTTTTTAGGTTAGGTAACTATAATAATTACTATAAATATCAGGTATGCGTAACAAATGTAGGGCGTAGAGTATTAAAAAAATCTTAAAAAAAATTAAATTAACATTGTTGGCATGCCGCAAAATATGTGTAGAGACAGGGTGCTGCGCATAATTTGTTTATCTCGAGCTGTTGGAAAATAAATATCAATTGAATTAAACAAGTCAAGATAATCAATAATCCCACAAAACACTTTTAAGACTTGCAAACTGTGAAATTTACTCTCACAGGCTCTTAACAAAAGCTTGCGTAATGCATTGACTTTTTAGCCTATCTGCTGATAGTCTTAGTGGGGAATATTATAATGCGTTGCATAGTATTTGTGGAGATCTAACGGAGAAATGATCTATTTCTAACTTTCTAGGCTAGTAGATACATAGAAGATAAATAAATCTTTTGATATCAATTTTGCTTGAGCCAAACGGAGAAGTAGCTGATTTTTAATTAACAATGGGGTAGCTTTTTGCGCCTGGTTTTTTGTTGCCTATGCATAGGATTGCTTATTTTGGTGGACGTTAGAAATGCTCCGGAAGCAGGTGTTTTGGTTTGAACCTTTGTAGAATATTGGCCAGTTTAAGATAAATTGAGCAGTCTTTTTAACTTTAACTAACTTATTTGTAAAGTTGCATGTAAAGCTGAAATGGGCTCTGGCGCATTTGACGTATATGTACGGGAAATTGCATCTAAATGTTGTGTGGCCATAACTCTAACAAAAGTGTTATTGGACAATATTCTTATCATTTGTTTACACAATTTGGTGAAAGTCATAATTTTTTGATTTGTTGCGTTTCGAGGCAACTGAACGTAGAGTAGAGCATTGGAAACGATTTTTGATCTCTTTCTATGCGTTTGACTGATAAGGGAGCATTATCTAGAAGTATTAACTCTGCAGTCGGGTATGTTCTTTATGACATATTTTAAGGTCTTTTAAGACCTTAACTAAAATGTGTAGTGGAACACGTTGTTGATTTTGCAGTATGCGATAAGAAGTCTGGGCCAAAGCGTCCAAAGTCTTAGTGAGTTGAGTCTTGGTTGTAGATTCTTTTAGATGCCTTGTTGATTAGGCCAACCATGAACTTCTCAAATCTTTTAAGTTTTTTAATTTGTTTTTTTTTTATGAGCTGGACATACATTAGCCTCATGATTATTCGATTTAATATTTATTTGACCAATTTACAGGACTGTTGCAGTCTGTTGTTGTTGGTCGCTTTCAATATAGACGACCCGTTGTTGGCAGTCTGTTTTGTAAAAAAAACTAAAACGGTTTTTTTTTAAGATTAGTCATATTAAATAAAGACAGCAACAAAGCAAACAAACTTTTTTTGAATCTGTTAAACTTTTTCTTTGTTGACGGCAACTACTACACATTTGAGCATTACTCAAAACGGGGGCGTACTAGAGCGTTGTAAAAGATAATGTTTAAATTATAGATAGTGTTAATTCTTGATAATAGTTTATTTATTAGAAAATAATGTTATATCACAGGGGACTGACATCATATAAAAAAAAAGTATGCCCTTGTCTATCTATAAAGTAGTTGAAGGTCATTTAAACACTGAATGTTTATCAACGAACAATTGAAAAACAACGTACTATATGATTGATAAAGATGTTAAAAGGCATTAGTTTAAAATGTAAACTTTGTGGAATACTCGACGTAACATCAACATTACAAGAAACAGATTAATTTACTGTTACAAGATTCTATTAATTTTAATACAACGTTGATTAGCAAGTAAAAAGATACTTATGACCAAAGATATATTGAATAAACGTTATTTGAACAAACAGCAAAGAACAAATGCAACAGATTGTAAATAGACCCAAAAAAGTCTGCAAATAGATATACAATACTATAAGCAATGTTAGTTTAAAGAAAAATTGATGGTATTTGATTGCTACTACGTTTAGATTTTGCGTACTTCCACAAAACTTTTGGATTATCTAAAGGTTTTTCTTTTTTTAATGTAATCAATATAACACAATTTAGCCAGTTCTTTAAATTTATCACCTAACACTAAATTTGTATATGATGTCTTCTAACACTATTGTCTATTATAATTAAAAAGATTATTGGTTAAAGTTGGTTTAAGTTATGTCTAAACCGTGACAAAAGAATAGATGCATTTTTAGGTTATGTGTTGCCGTCACACAATATCTAACTTGCAAAAGATTGAGTGTGACGCAATTGTCATCTCAAAGTGACATGTTGTATACCTATATATTTTTCTGTGTCTTGTAAGCTGCATCAATAAAAGCTGAAACAAATTAACGGTTAACTTTTTAAAGTTTTGTCTTTACCGTGACAATTACCTCAACATTTTTAAAGTTATTTGTTGCCGTCAGTATTTTGTAGCTTATCTCGTGTTGAAACGTATTTGGTCTATCATGAAGCGGCAGCGTATATATTTATTATTTTTTTAGGTTAGATTAGGTTACAGTAACACACAAATTTTAACTGCAAAATGACATTAATTTTTGAGCATACACAATAGTAGTAAAGCGACAAATTTATTTATGTTATTTTGTTTGACATGGCGCAAATGTTAATTGCTACAAATTTGTCATAGCAATTAGCGAATAATTCAATCACGATACCACTTTCTATTCCACTGACTTATTTTTTAAAACCATTACAATGCCTACAATATTCTGGAATAAATATTAATTAACACTGATGTATTTTTTGTTAATTATCTGTAATATTTGTAACTATAATATTTTATTGAATGCTTATTTGTATATCAAAAATATTTTACTTGAGATAGTTAGCATATTTAAAGATTTAACGTGTTGACGAAGTAACATTCTTACAAGATTATCTTGTATTAATTTGTGTTATTTTGTTATAGGTGAGTCACCAACGCAAGATATAGTATACGCATTATTAGTAAGTATTATCTGATGTTTTTGTTCAAAATAAAATTAAAATAAGCTGTATTGAAAATTAGAAAATGAATAGAAAAATATTTTAAATATATATAAAAATTAGTTTTTCGTATCATGTTTCAAATATAATTATTTTAGTATTTTTGTATTGTAGATGTTCCTGTACACTAATATAATTTTAGATTCTTTTAAATATAAGAATTGATAGAATTTATATTTATATACTTTTATCATATATTAAAAGTAGATTGTTGAACAGCATTGATTACTATTACATTCTGTAAATGGAACAATCGGCAATTGTAAAAGTACCAGAGTTAAACGTTTAAGTAGGCGATTTGCAAAATTCATTAAAACTGCACGAAATCTCGTTTGCGTAGGAAGCGACGTGAAGGGCAGAGAGAAAAACCATCCAGTTACCTTAAGCTAATTGCATTCGTTTGCCCCAGATCTCTGAAACTTTTTAATCCCAAACTTAAACTGTAAATTTTCGAGGCATACCAGCGCCTTCCTCTTACACAAAACGATATATAATAATGATTTATAAGTATCTTACTTCAACAGAGGCATAAATAATTCTTCGGGGGTTTCGACGAATCGAAGAATTAATATTAAAGTAGCGCGGTGAACCACTAGGGTGGCTTTGAAGCACGCATTTCATTTGCAAACGCCGCGAAGTCGGCAATTAATCGAAAACTTTACCTAATCTCCAATTCGGGGAGCTCTAGAAATTCCTTTTTTATTCTATTTTACTTTTCCAAGATATTCCTGCGAGAATTTCGCAGGATCAGCCCTGCGTGTTTCATGAATATTTTTTCTTTCATGGGATGAATATATAATCAAAATTCTTCTTTATATACCTCCTCAATATATTGAACAGACAGAAATTACATAATAATATCTTCCTTTAAAAATGTTTTATAATTGAACAAAAAAAGTTATATTGAATTATTTAAAATTGGCAACCAACAAGGTCAAAGGATCAAACGATTATAATTTGAAACTCTTCCAAAAACTTAATTACAACAAAAGTCAGAAACAACTCTGCAACTCCTCACTTCTGTGCAATTCCACCAATAACATAAATTTTATTTAACCCTCGCACAAGTTGCGGATTTACATTCAGTCGGTGTCCCCGTATTAGCATAATTAAAAGGTGCGCATAATGTTACCCTCTCGTCTTCTTACCCCTTACATCTTTACGGCCGACTTTTATGCGATAGTTTGTAGAAATTGCCCTCCACAAACGTGAGGTTTCCGCTGCATTTAATGGCCGATGTAAATATGTAAACTCCCAAGGAATATACACTTCCATTCATTTGTGGTAAAATTCCACTAGAAAAATCCACCCCTCGTTATTAAATTTTAAACAACATGCTCAAAGAATGTTGGAAAGTAGGGGCGGGATTTCCAGGAGAAATTTAGAATGTAATTAATTTACTGTGTTTTCAAGAGCTTTAAGACATGTTTTCACAATGCTAGTATATTATTTAAATAGGTCATTTATTTTATGTACAGTGTGAGGGGTAATAATGGAATAATTGGTAAACTAAGTATTAAGATAGAAGATGATTTAAATTGCATATTGTGGGTTCAAGTTTCACTCAGGTGTACCAATTTAGTTAGATTAATTGGAAGTGGTATTAGGAAATCAAGTTACTTTCCAATTGATCCTAAGAAAGGGATCAAATTTCTAATATTAGTAATTCCTGCCCGTTTAAAGTGATTTGTTTAATTTTAGTTTCATGATGTTTATCAATTTTAATTAATTAGTTAAAAATTGGTTTGCAAATTTTAAATTGTTTATTTGTTTAGATAATATTCGAGCTTTTTATTCTTATTGAAGAGTTTTGAATGTGTCTTCCAATATTAAAATAAAAAGTTAGATTAACGTATAATATAACTGTATTTGCATTGTGGCGTCACAGTATATATTCCGTTGTCGATAAACGCAATATAAAGCGGAACATGGTATTATACTGTTTAATTTTAGGATTTTTACTGTAAGAAAGTATTGTAATTATTTTATTAGAAATAAAATTATTCTAGAACAATCGGTAAAGTTTTTATATGAAGAAGCAAGTAAACAAGTTTTTATTCAGATACGAGCGAGCGGTCACCTTGCAGTTTCGTGCGTATCAATTTTTCTCATGATTATCGACCTCCCTATCAATTCCTAGCTCGCACAAAGATATTATTTTAGTTACAAGCCGACTACTAAATATGCATATACGGTATGCATTCAGTGTGTTTATTAGTGCATTTGTGATAGAATTAACTCGTATGATGCAGAATTACAAGTGGCTACAATTAAGGTATTTTATTTTATGCACTGATTAATTCAAATAATGAAAAAATATGGCGTAATTAAATTTTTAATTGTTATAAATGTCGAATTTTGTTGAACAACAAAAGCTTTGATGTGATGTAATAGTAGAATACATTTGTCTCTGATCATGATTTTTCTGTTTTGTGGTTGATTTAGTTGTTTAATTTCACAAAATGCTTTTGCCTTTTAGGTATAATCTAAAAATTTATTTTATGACATTTTGCATTATGCAATTAATTAATATATGTATATTCTGTGGCATTCTAAGTAATAATAGTGTATATCTAAATCTAACAATTCTAGAAACTTTTCTTGTATTTCTCAGTATTCAAACCATCAGAGTTTTTTAAATTATTTTTTAAAGATACGATACAATTTGCAAAATTTCATTTAGGTTATTAGACTAGTTGGTTATTTTGAGATTGTTGCTGAGACTGTTTGTGATTATCTTTATGAATAATTTATACATATTGATGGTATAGAATAAAATAATTAACTAATAAATAAATAAATAAATACAATATGTTTGTAATTTTGTTTAGTTTAATATTTTGATCAGAAAGGAGGATGGGTGGGACACCTTTTAATTATCATTGAGTAGTTTGAACTAGAGTACCCACCCACCCTCCTGACTGCTTTTAATCAAGAAGTTAGAAGTTTTTCTTTTTTTTGCAATTGTTAGAAGTTTTTTTGTCAGATTCAAAAGCAATCTCTTGATTGTAATCACTTGGCGTAGAACATTTCAGTTTGTGATGTATATCGAGTAGTTTGAATCTTGAAGTTTGAAGTTTCTTTTCTCTGCAAGCATTAGAAGTCTCTACGTCGGAGGAGGCAATGGTGATACTACTCTCTTGTTGACCAACATTTGGGCGGGCGGGTGGGACACTTTAGTTACAGATTATCAGCTAGTAGTTTGACCTGTAGTTCCACCCATCTGCTTGAATGTTTGTGAAACAAGAAATTTGAAATTGTTTCAAGCGTTAAAAGTTTCTATGTTAGAGGAGGTAGTTGAGATGCAAATCTCTTGTTAACCAACACTTGGATGGATGGGTGGAACACTCTAGTTTATGACTATTAGTCAGTAGTTTGAATTGTTTAGTAGTTTGGTTATGGCTTTGTTTAATTTTTATAGTAGTAAAGTTTGTGAAGGATGGTACGGTTCAAGTTTCAGTTCCACACACTTTGGTAGTTGAAATTTTGCACGCTAGCCCATCTGCATCGATGTTGCCAACAACTTTGGAATGTTTTTTGACCCAGCATAGCTTATTGATATTTTTACAAGAGAAAATTTTTATTTGAATATTATCTTTAATGTAATCTACGTTTTGCCTTTATTTTATCCGTACATAATTGGTAATTTTTTCACCGCTCTTATTTTGAAAAAAAAAAAGTTTTTGCTGTAGCCTTTTCTGCAATGTACTCAAATTTAATTACATTTAAGCGCAATAATGCTATTCTCTCTAGATGTCAAAATGCAACAGGCATAATATTGTCTCCATGGAGATGTTTTCTATTTAGTTTATACTTTTATCAATCTTGCATTTCGAAGTGATCTCTATGTGAGCTTGTTATTGAAAAAACACCCAATCGTTTGACTTTAGTTGACTGCTTTAGATTTTGTTAATCATTTTTTTTTAATTGTGAAAACAACTATTTCGGTTTTTTACTGATTAACCGTAAACTTAATCTTGGCGTCTTTTTAAGAACAAAAAATGTTTAACTTTTTTTTTGAAATTTGGATTTACTTTTACAACGCGTCTACCTACTTAATTTCCTTTGATTGATTTTTCTAGAAATTTGCATTGGGTGGTCTATTGACTTTCCAGCCTTACTGAAATTTGTCTATTCAAATAGTGTAATAGCCATATATGCGTTGCATAGCGTTTGTGGAGAACTTGTTCCAAGATTTTGTTTGAAATTCAGACTAACGGATTAACAGTCTGGTTTTAGGTTTTTAGGTTTGATTTGAAAGTAAATAAATTTTCTTGAAATCAGCTTTACTTGCTTGAGCCAAGTGGAGTAGAAGCTGATTTTTGTTGCTTGTGAGTAGGATTTCTCCTTGCGGGCGTTAGGAATGCTTTTGAGCGGAAATCTGCTTTTGATAAGCAGGTGCTTTGGGTTGAACTTTTGAAGAAGATTGGCTTGCTTTCAGCTTGAGATAAACTGGAGAATCTTTTAGCTTGCGGTGTGCTGTGTGTTTATTGTACGTGTTAAAGTACAGGTGGGATAGACTTTAACGCATTTGACGTATACATAAAGGGAATTCCATTTGAATGCCGTGTAGCTATAACGCTGGTGGCATTAAACAATCTTTCCAAACTTGCGTTTGTGCTCAACGCTAACAATTTACAAAAATTTATGAGAGATATGATTTTCTCAGTGGATGCGTTCTGGGGCAACTAAACGTATAGCGTAGTAAAAAGTTTTCCATCTTTTCCTATGCACTTGACGGATAGTGGAGCGTACTTTAGAGTGGTTAGCTTTGTTTGCATTACATTAGCCTTGTAGCATTTGAGTACGTTTCAAATGACGTATTTTAAGGTTTTTTTAGTAAACGATTGCAGTTTGATATTTTTGCATGCAAATGCCATTGACCATGTTTACGGCGCGATTGATGGTTACATTTATATTTTTAAATGTGGCTTTAAAATACGGGTTTATACAATAGTGGGTGGGCTTTGTGTGACAGCATTATTTGTAGATGCTGTTGAGGTTGTGGAGCTTGTTGGAGAGCCTAAGAATCTAGTGGTTGCACTAGAAGTGGTCACTTTGGCTTAAATGGCCGGCCAAATTGTGTACCTTTTGGTCTTGTTGGCCAATGGTCTTAATGGCGCTAAAGACACCTGACATAATGGGCCTGTTAATGGCTTAATAGGAGCAGAAACTGCTTCTGCTTCTTTCTCCTTTTTTTGTTTTCTACGTCAATGTATATTATCTATATGGTCGGGGCTTTGAAGTGTAATGTAATTTACTTGTCCTGTTGGACGTTTATCACTGTTTTGACGGAAGCGATGTTGGAATCTGCAGGTTTTTTGAGGAACGGTTGTATTGGGGGTTTTGCTAGTTTGCTGTTGACCGTCTTTACGCTGTCTTGGGTAGGTCTTTTTTATGGACTTTTTTGTTTGGTTTTTCACCAGGGAAAATATGTAAACTTTGAAAGCGTTGATTTTTGTGGCCTGCTGCTGAATGAGTTTCTCATTATTTTTTAGCTGCCACTACATTATTTGAAAGAGTTGTCTGGTTGTCTATACTAGTTGAAATTTTTAATTATTTAATTGTTTAATTAATTTTTTACTTAAATATTCAAATAGAATTAATATTTTGATAAATGATTGCGTGCTTAATCAATCATTGCTTACTCTGATTTAATAAGAATTGAAGTTTTCTTCTGGGACTCTGCAGTCAGGTGTGGCTGGGGTGATTCATGGACGTGTTGTCTTATCGGCTGCTTGAAGCTGACTCTTTTAAGTTTAAAAATATTTAAAGATTTTTATAAACTTATGAAAATTATTTTGATTGTTTACATATTTTGCCATCTAAAAAAATAATCAATAATAAGATTAATGTTGGACAAAATTGGTGTTCAAAAATTTTACTCTATATTAATCTTAATCATAACTGATATCAATTATCTGAAACAATGCTTCTATTTTTTACTGAGATTGATTGAGATCTTTTTGTTACTTAGGACTTGATTAATCTTGAAATATGTTAATATCAAATATTTAATATTGCTATTGTAAAAAAAGTTGCTTAACTAATTTTGTTTTTTTAAATTAATATAAAAATAGGACTGTTACAACATCTTTTCTACTTCCTTGAAGAAAACTTTTCTTACGGGTTTTCTGAAGACAACTAAGCGCACCAAATAAACCATAGAATCATTTGCTCAAAACTATGAACATTCCAAGCTAAATAGAAAAACACCGTAAAATGCAAACAAAATTAGCAAAGTGAAAAGTTAATCCAAGAGGAATAAAAATGAGGTTGCATAAAGGAAGCTGCCGTAGTCCAACACATTGGTTCTCTAGCCAAAAGATTTGTTTTAAACCATTGTAGGCTGAAGCTCGGTGGTCGAAGAAATGAACCAAAACAAACAAAATATAGGCTAACTACGTTCATCACACTACATCAAATCAAACTTTAATCAAATCATAAATCTAAATCGCATCATAAATTTGTCAATAGTGAGATATGTGGGTATCTTCCCATTTCTCTAAACCAAATAAAGCTGGGTCTCACCTAAAACACACATTTACAAAACAATAACAAAACCAACGCAAACTAAATAGGGATTTCTGTCCGATACCGGATAAGTAGTGATAGTAGTAATAAGCAAAGGAATTCACAACATATTCATACACATAAGATAGAATTACACTAATTTAATACAAATTTGCCTTCATAAAATTTGATGTATTTTACTAGTTCTCTTTGTTTTGACTAGCATTGCTTTGTAGACATTAAGTCTATGCAGAAGATTTGTATTTTGGCGCAAATTTTTTACAAATTTTTAGATTTATTACTTGGTTTAATCTTAAACTTATGCATACAGTTTTTTAAATCTAATACGACGCTTTTCTAAATCTAAAACAACGTTATCAGTTCGATATTGGGTATAAACTTTTGATTTTTTGTTTTTAATCTAAATTGTGGTTTATTGTCACAAATAAAAATAATGTACTCCAGAAATTGCATGCTTTCTTGCATAGGTACGAATTGATGTTGCGGTTGCCTTACGCAATAGGTAAAGTTATACACATCTACTAAAATAATTGGTGACAGCTAAAATTTTTATATGCTCATTTTTGGTTTTGGGTAAAGGCTTCATCAAACTTATTGTCAATAAATAAATGACATTTTGGTTAAGGGGGGAGAATAGTTGCGCTATTATAAGGGTATACAGAATCAGACTCATTTTTCTAGAGAAAAAGGTTTACCAATATTCTCGTAGACGTTATAGGATTTAATATTTATCCATAACAGTACTACTAGTGGCACCACAACAGGACGGGGCGATCAAACCCGGCAATTCTACCGTTAAGAACCTATCAGTCTAGCAGCGGGTTTTTGTTTAACTTTTTACGTTTGACTTTAGTTTGAGCTAGTAAATTTGGTGGCAACTATGGCAAAAGTTTTTTGGATTCCTGGATGACAAGTTAAACTGTGCCAAATGATTCTCATGCAATTGTTTTTTTTTTGGCATTACAAGTCATCAATTATCACTTACTTAACTTAACTCTGGGAATGCAATTTTGAAATGTATACACATATTTGTCTTTTAATTTAAAAGTTGGAAACTTTAACGGATCGTTAAAAAAATCTAATTTTTTACATTTTCCAACAATGGGTCAGTCTAATGATCTTTATGTGATTGCAGTTTTTCAATGGCTGGCACAGATTTTGCTAAGAAATTTGGCACACAGTCGTTTTTACCTTTACGATGAAACATAGCAAATTTAAAAGTTTGCAGTTGTTCAACCATATGAGAGAATTGTAATCAGTGACTACAGTACAATGTTTTTTTTTTTAAATAATGCCGCAATTTTTTAACAAACTATATTACCGCAACGCACTTTTTTTTGTTGGAAAGCACTTTCTTACTTCTATCATTGGACAGTTCAAATATTGGGCAATGCAACACAAGTGCTGAGATACGGTGTTATTTTAGTACTTTAAAAGCATTTTGTGTTTTTTTGGACTATTTAATTTTTTTGATTAAAGCAAAAAAAGGAGCTGCTATTGTTCAGTAATCAGATATAAATCTCTTATACCATTACTTTTTGACTAATTTAAAAAAGTCGACCTCTTTGATTTTGCTCAAATTTTCAGGGATCAAAATATGGATGAAAAAAATGATATTCCCAAAATTTTGGACTTTAGAATATTGCCTGTTCAAAATGACACACATTTAAAGAAATGAATTAATAATTTATTCAAAATCAGTCAATCGAATCACAGCGGCCAAGGGTCAAGCATAGACAATTGTTTCGGTTCTACAAACCTCGTCAGTATGCCTTGTACGACCACGGCATCGCATGATAGCGAAGACAATTTTGAATAAATATTTCTGTGCTTATGAACACAATTGATATTATAAATAATCAAACGAAAGACTGGTTTGCCATCTAGTTGCAATTATTAATACTAAAATGTCCGCATTAATTGCAACTAGATGGCAAACCAGTCTTTCGTTTGATTATTTACACATTTAAAGGTCAAAAAATTTACAATAAAACGTCTTTTTTAGCTTATTTTGTATCTCAATTTTTGGGCTTCTGGAAAAAGATAAAAAGGTTCACGATGGCTTAAATTATTCCTTATTACATGTACTTTAAAATCCATATTTTTATGTTTAATATTGTGGAAGTCATTTTGATATATTAAGCTTCAAACATTATTCCAAAAAAACTCGTCAATTTAGCAAAATCGCAAAATTTTGCTTTCTTTAAACCGTTCTAACTTTGTCAAATCTTAACAAAATTTTATCCGCAAGGTCTAGATTTTCTCGTATTTAGGCTTCTGGAAAAAGATAAGAAGGTCTACGGTGGCTCAATATATTCTTTACTGCATGTATTTTAAAACCTTTATTCGTATATTTAATGTTGGGGCAGTCATTTTGATATATATATATATATATATATATATATATATATATATATATATATATATCAAGCTTTAAACAATATTAAAAAAAAACCCGTAAATTTTGAAAAATGGCAAAATTAAAAGCTTTGTTTAAACCGTTCTAAATTTGTCAAATTTTAAAGAAATTTGATCCACGAATTTTAGATTTCTTCGTGTTCAATCTTTTTTTAAAGTAATCACACTAGATTTATAGAATCAGTTCATATTCATCACTATTTTGATGCAGGAAGTTGCACATGTTTTAGCGATTTTCAAAACTTGTAATTTTTAAGTCTCAAAAAAACGTTGATTTTAGTCAACATTTCAGTAAATACTCTTCAGACCACAAGAGAAAAGGTTATTTATATGAAAAATATATTGGGTATTATCAAGAAGCCATTGAGAAAATGCAAGTCGTTGTGCTGCGTCGCCTGGTTGTAGGTGTTGTACTTTTGATAATAATATGAGTGAACATTTCCACTTAAAAACGCGTCAATAAAGTTGCTTTCTGTCGGGAAATTTCAATTGCTAGGGCATTACTATTACAGAATCCGTAAATAAAAATGATATCTGCGTATTCTCCGTTGTTGAACAGCATTTTTATAAAATTTTACTAACCGAACCAAAGAAAACTGTTTTAAAAAGTATCAAAAGCTTGCATTAATGCACATTTGTTAAAGTAATGTTGTTTTGTTTGTGTTTTTTGTTAAATAAAAAGTTTTTTAAATGTTTTGCATTTGTTGACTATCTTAAAAACAAAGCAAAATAGACAAAAAGTGATTTAGAATTTCTGAAAAACAATGCCGATTTTGACAATTTTTGAATATAAAAAATTCTTGATAATGGCCAATATAACATTTTTCATATAAATATCCTTTTTTGTTGTGGTCGGTCTAACAAGTATTTACTGAAATTTTGACTAAAATCGACATAAGGTGACAGCGTTTTTTTGGAACCTAAAAATTACAAGTTTTGAAGATAGCGAAAACATGTGCAACTTCCTGCATCAAAATAGTGGTGAATATGTATTAATTCTATAAGTCTTGTGTAATCACTTTAAAGACAGATTGAACACGAAGAAATCTAGACCTCGAGGATCAAATTTTTTTTTAAATTTTACAAAGTTAGAACGGTTTAAGCAAAGCATATTTTTGCAGTTTTGCTAAATTTACGGTTTTTTTGGAATAATGTTTGAAGCTTGATATATCAAAATGACTGCCCCAAAATTAAATAATCTAATATGTGTTTTAAAGTACATGTAATAAGGAATATTTTGAGCCATCGTGGACCTTCTTATCTTTGGCCCAAAAATTAAGATACAAAAATGAGCGGTTTTCCAATTTTGTCAATTTTTGAATATTAAAAAATTCTTGATACTGCTCGATATATCATTTTTCGTATGGATAAACTTTTTTCTTGTGCTCGAAAAAGTATTTACTAAAATTTTGACTAAAATTGACATAGGGTGACAGCGCTTATTCGTTACCTGAAAATTACAAGTTTTGAAGATTGCAAAAATATGTACAACTTCCTGCATCAAAATAGTGGTGTATACGTATTGATTGTATAAGTTTTGTGTGATCATTTTAAAAAGAGATTAAACACAAAGAAATCTAGACCTTATGGATCAAATTTTGTTAAGGTTTGACACAGTTAGAACGGTTTAAAGGAAGCAAATTTTGCGATTTTACTAAATTTACGTTTTTTTTTTTTTAAATAATGTTTGAAGTTTAATATATCAAAATGACTGCCACGATATTATACATAAAAATATTGGTTTTAAAGTACATGTAATAAGGAATAATTTGAGCTATTGTAGACCTATTTATCTTTTTCCAGAAGCTCAAAAACTGAGATACAAAATAAGCTAAAAAAAACGTTTTATTGTGAAATTTCTAACCTTCAAATATGTGTCATTTTGAACAGGCAATATTCTAAGATCCAAAATTTTGGGAATCTTATTTTTTTCATTCATATTTTGATCTCTAAAAATTTGAGGAAAATCAAAGAGGTCGACTTTTTCAAATTAGTCAAAAAGTAATGGAATTACTTATATATATACGATACAGCCATACCTAAAAACTTCCGTACTTTACTAATGCGTGTTGGCGTTAAACAAAGTTTGGACAACTAAGCCAATTTATGAAAGCATTTGAAATACTTTATCCAACAAATCTATATGAAGCTTTAACGTTGAATAAATTAAAATGACGTCATCCAGATATACAAAGCAGTGTGGCTTTAAATCATTACCAAGGACTTTGTCATAAAACATTGGTAGCCAAGTATCCTTACGATTAAATTAAAATAATCATTTTCCAAAAGCAGTAAAAGCAGTGCATTTATTATACTTTTTTCTACCTCAATCTGCTAATACGCCGATTTTATATCTAATGAAGTAAGGTATTTTACGTACGGGAAGGAATATACATATCTTCGTTACAGCGTTTAAATCTCTATAGTTTAGGCAGAATCTTAAGGATCTATTTTTCTTGAGAATCATTACTATTGGGCTACTCTATGGATCTAATGATATTTATTTTAAACAATTTTTGACTTTTTTATGAATAATGTTAGGACTTTTGGCGACCGAAGGTAGTATTTTTTTAATAAATGGCAACGTTGTAATAATTTGATGTTCTACAAGTGACGTATGTCTAATGCCCGTATTCCACTGTCAATAATTATATCTTGAATTATATATATAAAAATATTTAAATCTTAAAAAGTTTGTAAAATGCACAAAATATCATCAATCTTATTGTAGATTGAAATTTTAAGAATATTTTTAGGTTTTCTTTATAATTAACACATAACATGTGAGTAATAGCATTTATAATATAACCTAACTATTTTTTAAATACTGTTAATTTGTACATTTTTTGTGTTAATTTTAAAGAAAAACTAAAAATATTCTTAAAATTTCAATCTACAATAAGATTGATGATTATTTGTGCATTTTAGAGACTTTTAAGATTTAAATATTTTTATATATATAATGCAATAAAGAATTATAGACCAGTGTCATACGGGCATAAGTATCTTACCATTAATATTTCAGAAAAAGTTTTCTAACAAGCAATCTCTTTTTTTCTTGCTTTGAGATAAATCTTTTTCGCAATTCAGAAAACACGATTTAATTTGTGGAATTTTGCTAGAAAAATACTACCTATCATTTTATAAGTTGGGTAAGAGTGGCATTGCGTGCTAAAAGTACTAATAAGCTCTGGAATTATCTACACCTCTAAAAATTTAATTATTTCTTTTAACAAAAATAAAACGTCGTAACTCAAAGGGATTTTAGCAATTTTGTTCCAAATGACCAGGCTTATTGCAACAAAAACATAACCTACGATTTTGAATTTGTCTTACTTTGCTAACTTTGTTAACCGGGTTAGCTTTGAGGTAGGCTAGGTTTGGTTATTGGTTTTGTCGTGATGGCATTGGTGCAGCATAATCTTTGCTAATTTTTTTAAATGCTTCTAGTTTGCAACAATACTCTTTTAATTCCGAGAATGTTTTAGTCTCTACCAAACTTAGCCCGTGTTAGTACAATGGGAAAAGATTGCGCTTTATTTGAACCGTGTACTTGCATGTGTTCGGAGATTTTGTCGGTTAATCTAAAGAATAAAGTCTTCATTACTGCCATATAAAAACCAATAGATTTTTTTGGGTTCTTTGTTCTTAAATTAATCTCATCTAGTTTTCTGCATAGTTATTAGGCTGAAATTCTTGCCTAAGAGCAGTAACTAACTCATCTAAATTTTTGATTTTTTTTCTGTAAATTAAATCAAAGCATTTTCTAAAAATAAGTCTTCACTACTGTTGTTCTTTTTATCTTCCTCAATGACAATAGCTGCTGCTTTAAAAGAAAGCTGGAGCGGCATGTTGTCCCGACTGGATATATTTGCTTGGTTACCTTTTTCAAAAATTTCTTCTAACTTTAGTATCTTTTTCAATCAATCTGTTTTTATTTTTAAATTTGTTGGTTGTTTCTAACTAATTAATGTGACCTAATACATAAACAAGCTTGGTTTTTCATTTTTTTAAGACAGATGCTTTTGAATTGGAACAGATCAATTTTAAGTGTAATTATTCCTATTTCTTTTTTCTTTTCTACTTCTACTCTAGAGCAATTGTCTTATTGTCTCTACTGTTTGCACACTAGTTTTGCCCTGTAACTTGAAATTATACGTTAATTTGTATTTTGCCGTTGCTTGCTGGTAGTCCATGTATCCAGCATCGCATTGCATCAGAGAAACTGTTTCTTTTTTCATGCGCCGCTTGTTTGATTTTCTATGTAAGTCGGACTAGATTGTTTTGTTTTTTGCATCAATATCACAACCTCAGGGTTGGTATCTTAGGATATACTATAATAATTGCTCATTACTAATGTAATGTATCCTGCTTACAACATCAAAGCTATCTAACTTTAAATGCCAGTGTACAGCATGCTCTTAACGATTGTTACATATAGGGTTTTAATGCCAAACATATTGTTAGCATACAACCCAAAGATTTAAGTACCTGTGTGAGTTTAATTTCAACTTTGTACTCAGCACACTACACCATCAATGCTCTTCTCAGCCAGTGTATGAATAACATTAGATAGTTAACAGCTATACAATGCTGTTCTCTAGAAATATGTCTTCAAAAATTGTTAAGGTATTTGAAAAGTTATTGGTTTTAAGCGTTGAAGTAATTTTTTTTTATTAAATGCAATTTGACTCTGCGTTCTTTTTTGTTGTCCTAATTAATTATTCTACTTTAAGAAATTTTACTTCCTAGGTCCTAGAGAATTGAAAGCTATAACTTTTTATTATTTTATTGTACATAATTAAAAATTGGTAATGTGTAAGATTTATAAGAATTTATTTGTTGACAATGTCTAGTATTGATCGACAATAAGAGAAGAACAAAACAAATAAATATTAAATGAATTACCTACATATTTTAATTTAAAAGCCAATAAAAAATATAAAGGTTGTATCTGATCTATAAATTGTTTAAAAAATGTTAAGTAAATTACGTTACGCATTACGTTTCAACAACTTGAAATAAGTAATATTAATACAAAATAATAATAATAATATAAAACTTTATTTACAATTCTTCTTTCTTAATTGATAATCAATTTTGAATGACCTTTCTAAAGTCTAATGCTTATTACGTTTCTCCACAGAACAAAAAAATAATACGATTATGTCGGAAAAGTTAAATCCCCACGAGTTTTAAAAAAGGGGGCACATTTTAAGAATGTTTCTGCACTATTGGCTCCATTATCTGCTATAACAAGCGGGAATATAAACCTCGTCGAGAAATAAAAAAACGACGAAGAAAGAACCAGGCATGACAAAATAATCAGGACGAAACCTATTTCGTATAACGAATTCGAACAGATTTCACGATATCCAATAATTGCAATGGTTGAATTGAGAAAAAATATGTCAACGAAAATACCCTCATCAAAACGATATAATAGTAATAATAATAATAATAAAAATTTTATGCATATGTCGTCGAGTAAATATTCCATTGCGTGAATACAATTATATTTTGATATCGAACAAACCCAATTAACTAGTAATTGTACAACATTCTCTCTATTTTTATCAGTCAACAAGTTGAATAAAATAAATCCGACCGAGGTAACCTTATTCCGGAACTCATGAATAATTTACTATGTATCCCAGTAGTAACAAAATTTTACCTGAATAGTCATAACTGAATATAAATGCTGTATAAACATTAATTAAATGAAACCAAATATAATTTAGCTCTTAATTTATTCACTATTTTTTAATCATGTTTGCTAAAATTATAATTTAATTTTTTCACATGAGAGTAGTTGTTTTGCATGGCAGCAGAGAATTAATTCGTGGGATCTTATACCCCTTATTAGTGAAGATTAGGGAGGTAATGGACATATCGCGGTCGGAAATAAGACAGGTGACACGGTGCAAGCCAGACACGGTACTCTTGCCGCTTTAGCCCGACTTGTATTGCCGCAGATTAATTTTCAGCCCTCCAGAGACACACTTTAAATGATTTAAATGATGGGGGCGGCTCGTATCATTAGAGGGAATATTTATCTTTTCGAAAATCGCAATTGGAATAAGATGAAAAAGAACGGTAATTGGATTTCGAGGAGTTTAAACTTTTTCATTGCTTTTAAAAAATATACATCTCAATCAAATTTAATTAGAGTTTAATTTTAATGGAAAATATAGAAATATTAACTTTAGCAGCATAACAGAATTAATTTATAAGAATATGTGCTTATCATTAAAAATTAATTTGGTTTGCCATTCTTATTAATTATTAAAAATTAAATTATTAATTAATTGGATAATTATAGCACGCATGATTATTGAATAAGATTTAATATTAGAATTATTTATTCAAGCGGGTATAATAATTCAAAGCTTAACACACGGCGATTAGTGGTTCAAACCTGTGAACTAGTACATACATTAGAATTCAGTATTGCAATTTCCAAATGGTATTACCGTATTTAATTAGATAATGGCAACATCAATTGGTTGTTCTGTTTAAATCATCAAACGATTATCACATACACATACAGGCATAGATTATATAATTCACATAATACCTTATTTCTATTGTTTATATATTTTTGACCAGATTACAAAAAATGTAGCACACGTTGTACGTTGTACGATGTACTATTTATAGAAAAGCATTTTAAATTTTATCAATTATTTTGTACATGTGCATGGAGCACATAGAATACGTTTTTAAATTTGCGTAACAAACCACAGCTAATACTACTAAATTAGTTTCTAACTACTTTTTAAAAATTTTAAAAAATCAAAAACATTATTTTTATTGGGTAATCTTTATGATCATACAAAAGAACCATTTTGTATATTTATTTTTTATAAATTATTTTTTATGGTCCATTCAGAAGTTCCAATTTTCAACGACGCGTTCAAGCATTTTCAGTGGTATTTGGCAAATGACGGAAGTAATGTTGGTCTCCTATTCCCCAATTGTAGTCGGTTTATCTATGTAGATTTTGGACTATACATAATCCCAAAAGAAAAAGTTTAGAGGTACGATATTAAATGATCTAGGCGGCAAATTTACTGGTCCGAGGCGTGAAATTAACTGTTTCCCGAATCGTCGTCGCAATATAGCCATGGTTTCACGGACTATGTGGCAAGTACCGCCGTTTTGTTAGAACCAAATGATGTTGAGATTACTGGTTTCACTTTTAGGCAGCAAATAGTCTGATATTATTGTGCGATAACTCGCGCCATTCACAGTTACGTTCTGACCGGCCTTAATTAAAAAAAAAATGTTGCACCAGCCCATAAACCACACCAAACTGTTGTTTTGTTTGAATGTAGTGGCAGTTTTTAAATTTTTTCTGGTTTCTTTTCAGTTCAAATACGGCAATTTTGCCTATTGACGTATCCATTAAGCCAGAAATGGGCTTCATCGCTGAACAAAATTTTGGTCAAAAACAGTAGATCTTTTTGAAGCTTTTTAAGAGCTCAAAAGCCTGAAACGGTGACAATTTGGAAAGTCGGCCGGTTTCAATTATTCCATGAGTTACATTTTGAATGCATTTAAATCAGGATTTTTACGTAAAACATGCCAAGTTGATCCAAACGACAAGCCAAACTGTTGAAAATGGCTACTGAATGTGTTCGATTTAGTTGCGTATTAGATAATAATGAATATTGAGTTTTAATTTTTTTAATAATTTAGTAAATTGTGTTTTCCGATGGCCAATTAAGTAAACCATAAGTTGCTCTAACTGTACACTTTTCTCATAGAACGCTGGTTTTTGTAATACAGCTGAATAATTTGTAGAAGCTGTGCCGGGCTAATTCTTTCCATGATGAAATGTCAAACATTACTGAACAAAAATAGCATAACAGTTTGACTCAACGTACGTTTTATCTAACATAAAATCCCCACTAAAAAAAAGTACCTCTATATGAATCACCCATTATAATACAGCCAAAAAGAATTGCTTTTATTTAGCTTTGTGTCAGTGTTTCAAAGAAAATTTAAGTGGACGAGTTTTAATTTTGTACGGTTTTGTGTAATGACCTGATGGATGATGGTTTATCAGGTCGGGAGTATAATGCCGCAATTTTGCAGGCGAGAGAGTGGTGCTGAATCTTGCTGCATGCGTCGTTGTAGCTGTATTTCTATTTAAGTAGTTCGGGGGCAGTGCGGAGGTCGTCATTGTTATTAGTCTATCGGTTGTTTGTTGTAGTCTCATTTTAGATGAAATCAAAGACGGTTATTTGGTCGTAGTCTATTTTTAATGATAGTGATTTTCTAGTTGGCGGATAGTGGATTTACTAGTGGCCGATGGTGCTAGTATTGTCTTTACCTTCCGGCTGCTAGTCTCCAATATTGTGACGGCTACTTTCTGTCCCGCTTTAGTCGTGCCAAACGGGCCAATGTATTTGATTGACAATTTCTTTCACGTGTCACTTGTCAATTGTGATTTTAGCGATGCGGGTGATTCCGGTGGTCCTTGCTTAATCTTTGTGCAGATTAAGCATCTTATGATGAAAATGCAAACATCTTTCTTTACTTTGAGATAGTGATAAGCTTTTGCAATAGCTGCTATAGTTTTTTCTCTACCAGGGTGACCGGCAGTTTTGGTGGCTTGCTTTATTGTTAACACCTTGCGCTGAGCTTGTGGGGGTACTACTAACTGGTTCTAGCCAGTTTTGGTGCGGATAAGTTTACTTTGTTCATCCACAATATAGTTGAGGTCAGGGTTATTGTCTGAATCTGCTTTGTACTTCCAATATTTCTGGTTAATGTCTTGTACAAGCGGGCAATTCTGTTAGGGTTGTACCGTCTCGGCCTCTAGCACGTGTATCCGGTGTTGTTATAAGACGTTCGGTAGCAATCGAGTATTTCTTCTAGAGGTAGCATGCATTTGGTACAGTTAACTTAATTGTTAACAAGTTTGTCGCTAGAGTTTTGCGACAACGCGTCTGGAGGTTGATATAACACTGGGCAGGCTTTATGCAATAGGTAAATTTTACCGGTAGTAACGACCATTGCGTGAATTTTGCTTAGCTGTCGGTGGATTTTTAACCATATTATTGTTTTGTTGTTGGTGCGGATAGTAACAAACTTATCTTCTAGGTATTGCCAGTATTTTTTGATAGCTTATACAATGACTAGACATTTCAGTTTGTTTAAATGGAATTGAATCTAGGGGTTAGCTTATCATTGGCGTAGAATATAATATGCTTTTCTTTTTGGTATAGTACCGTTTCTAAACTTTTGTTTAATGCGCCATTTTGCAGGACGTAGCAAAGACTTTGGGTTGTGGGCGAGCTAGTTTGAGAGGTTTGTCTATGCTATTTTTTATCAACTAGAACACGTTTTTGCAGCTTTGTCCTACATAAAACGTTTTTTGCTGCTTTGTATCTTTATTAACAGCGTCGCCATTTAGGCATAGTTACTTGCGAAGTCAGGTACAGAGTTCAAGAAACTGCGTACTTAGTTTTTTTTTGTTAATCTGGCGTGATTCCGGATCAGTTTTGGTTAGTGTTGAAAGGGTTTATTTCCTTCTGCCGTGATCAGGTGCGCAGGTATTTTACTCTGTTTTTACCAGATTTGCAATTCTTTAATTTGCACTTTAGTTTGTGTTCTTAGAGGTGCTTTAATACCTTGCGGAAATAGTTGATGTGTTTTTTAACAAACTTGCCAAACAGGCCTGTTAGCATGAAGGTGCTGCTTCTCTAGTGGGATTTGCCATTAACCTTTTTTTAGGTCTATTTTGGTGAGTATTTTTACTGCACTAAAGTCTTTGAGAGTTTATTAAGTTTTTGGCAAAGGTGCGACTTTGCTTTTATTGGCAGCGTTGAGCTTTCAGAAATTAGTGTGCAAGTGGTTGTAGCAAACACATTGTACGCAAACACTGAAGCAAAGGCATGCACTAATTGTGTAATTTCTAGCTCTTTTGGATATTATTTAGGTAAAGTTGGCTGTACGTTTGTGGTTTGTGCGGTTTTCTCCGCATCTTTCCAGAAGCAAGCACAAGCAAACCACCGTGATTTGCCTGTGTTTGTTAAAATGCATGCATTGCCGCGTATAATGTAGGTTTTTGCAGCCAGGCAAGGCTTAGTGTTATTTTTGAGGATTGAGAGGAGAATCTTTCTAAAAAACTTTGAATAAGTGTCGGATCTACCTTTACGGGCGCCTACTGACTAAATTTTTCTCCTAATGATTCCTAAAAGTTTGCACTTATCAGTGCGAGGACCTTCTTAACTTTAGTGAGAATTGTTGTAGTAGATGAGATTAGGATTGCACATTGTGCCAGCCTTATAAGCAATTACATAGTGTTTGAAGAAAACCTTGACTATGTCGGATTAGTCTGAATCTAGAAATTAATTTAGAAGATGTGCAGAAGTTGTGATAAACTTCTTAAAATCAGCATCATTTGCTTGAAACAAGCGGGATGCCCTCCGGCGCACTTAACGCACACATAAGGGCAGTTGCATTGCAAAGCTGTGTGGACATTACGCTGGCAACGGTGGCATTGCACGATGTCTCCTGGGACTTGCGTTTAGTTTCACGCTCACTGAAAGCTCGCAAAGTTCTGTAAGATACAGGATTTCTTTTTATGCGCTCTTACTAATGCCAGGTTGTTAAAATTTTGGTTGACACCTTTTATAAACTGTGAGCAAGTTTGTTTTTTTTGTTTGGTTTATTGACTTGGCCGGTAGAGTGATGGTTTTTAACACTGAGCAGCTCTTTTGTCCTTTCCTTAATTCTTTGAGGCTGCTTGCGTATTCAGTTACACTTTGCGCTTGGCCATCCAGCCGTTAATTCTTTTGAAGGTATTATTTGCAGTTGCTTCAATTTTATCCATTGTTTTTTTTACAACAACCATCTCATACTACTATAATTTTTTTAAAGAGTTTGCCCACGGTATTGACGGGTTTTTGTCGTTTTTAAATAGTTTTTTGTTTAATTTTACGATTGCATTTTTCTACGAGATCGGGAACTTTTTTTTTTTCCACACCAAGTTTAGCACTACAAGTATCGTTTTTGATGTTTCTTTTACCGGCAGTTAGATAGGTTTCCATCTTTGTTATATTATCTTCTAGTTTTTTGGTAACCCCCATTAATTATTTTGTTTGTTTTTGTGATTTTGTGGTAGTATTTTTTTTTTATCGGTTGTTTACTCTTTTTTTTTCTTATCTTTGACGCTTTACGTTTTGTTTGTATACATGCTTTTCTGCTGGTCGTAATCTCATCATTTCACTAGAAGATTTGTTTTTTGTCGTTTTTGCAGGATTTCTTGAGCATAGCCCTATCACATGTCTCGGCGATTATTTTTGTTAGGATTTTGTGGGATGTGATTGTTTCCTCAACTTTTGTTTTATTGTTTTTTTTGTATTTTTTCTTATTCAACTTCTGTGTGTTACACTTTTGTTTGACATCATTTCTGTTAGCAGTTGATGACGCGTTTTTAATAATGTACCGGATATACTGTAGCTTAGGGTTTTAAATTCTATTACCCTGCTTATTTATCAAATTATTAAAACACATTGTGAGGTCAATGTAAGAGGTTTGGTTATACCTCTTGAAGGTACGTTTTTAGCCATCGTTTGCAATCACTATAAACTTTGTGGGAAGTTTTCTTCTTCTGTCCTCCAATCTGTAGCTTTACTCTGGCAATTTTGCGTTAAAGTTGCTTGCGATGAGTAGTTTTCTGACGGTCTGCCTAACTTCCTTTTCTAGGATGATGATGTAATTTTTGTACTCCGGCATGGAGCAGTTGATATCTACGTAACAAGACATCCACTTGATGTCTTCTACATCTACTCTTACGTTTTTTGGCATCACTTTTTCTAGCTTTTTCAAAAGGCCTATACCGTTTGGTTGTATTCCAGACAAGCCATGCAGGCTGTTTGGTGGCTTTTTTGTTTGCACACGTAGCATCTAATTTTGTCTGGATTTTAGCATTCTTTTGCTTCGTGCTTTTGCATCCGATGCATTTCTTTTTGGGTTGGTTCGTTTTGTGCCCGTATCTTTGGCATTGGAAGCATTTTGGTAGATTTAGCGTTTTCTTCATTTTACATGGTTTTTATTTATTTTTAATATTTTTATTACATATTAGGCTGTGCGCATTTTAGTACGCCAGTGTTATTATTGCGTTTTGTTTGGACATTGCCATTTTTAAGTTTTTTTTAGACCGGTTGTTTCAGTCATAGTATGTAAGAAGTTTTTGATGAGCACGGTTGTTTGCATTGCTATAACGTTTCCGTTAGTCACCGCTTTTTTTTGTTTTTGTCGGATGCAACGAGTTGTCTTCCATTCTTGGTCTTAAAGAGCATTTCTATTTTGGCTTCTGTTTTTTTAATGTCGACTTTTTTCTTGATGTTTTTAATCACTTCAACGAATTTTTTTCTATTTTTGGACTTCATGGTTATTTTTTTTTATGGCAAAGTTTTTTTGTTTTTCTTTTTTTAGGTCTGCCACTCTGGTAAGCCTAAAGGACTTTATTTTTTTTGTTAGTTTTAGATTTAGTTGCGTTTTGAAGGCAATCTCGTTCTTGTGTTTTTCTAGATTTGTAAGTCTTTTTACTTTTTTAGACAGTTTGCTGATTTGCATTCTAAGTTTAGCCACTTGGCTTTGTTTTTTAGTTCTTGGATCTGCACTATGAACTGATTGTCCGTGTTGGTCTATTTTTTTTGTTTTTACTTTCAGTTTTGCTTATGCTTTTGAATTGCTTTGACATTGCGCTAACAGCATATTTTGTAGCTACCAGCACATTTCTGTTGTCTAATAAAATTCCTTGGGGTAGTGGGGCATTTTTTTATTTCTTTATATTTTTATAAAACTTGTTTTTACTCAATTTTTCTTTTTGAGGGTGTAGTTTTTTTGCTGTTTTACTGCAATCTTCTATATAGAGTTTAAATTTAGACTTATTGTTGTTTTTTTTTTTAAATTTTCCGTTGCTTTGCCGAATTTTTTTTTTCTACTTGATCAGCACCCATGTGTGTTTGGGTGTAGTTTTAATACGCATTCTCTTGGTCCTTTGGCTTGTTTCTTGCTTAAGCCCCATTTCTTTTTTTATCTATGAGGTATCCATATATTTCATTTTGGACACAGAATGACACAGAATGTCTTCTCTTTGGAGATCTGGTCATCTTTATACATTGGGCAAAAATTTCTTTGTTTAATGACAGTTTAGTCCTCTTAGAATCCGTGGAGAACTTTTTGTTTTTCGTATCTTTTTGGGGTATTTTATTTTTGTCTATTTCGTTCCAGTAGAGTTTTGTTGTGACTATCAGGACATCTGCTCACCTTTATAGAAGTTTATAGGGTTGGGTTTTACTTTTAGTGATACTTTTTCTATCACTACAAGTAAAACCAAACCCAAGTTTTGGTTACTAGGCTCTCGATACCTAATAGCATTAGTAATTTAAAAAGTGGTTCAATAAAGACCGATGAGTTGTTGTCGAAGAGAAAACAGTTCAAAGAAGAAAAAGAAGTAGAAAATTATAGTTTTATTACTGAGACAATCGTATTGGCAATTTTTCCTATCTGCTTTCACGAGTACTTTGTTACTGTGCACAAAATAGAACCAAAAACATTGGTCTTTCAAAACGGATGTAAGACCTGTGAACGATTGAGTTAACTAAACTTGTTACTGTACAAGAATTAAATCTATTAATGTTTTATACATTAGTTTTTCAAATTGAACAAATTTAGCAATAAATTAAAATTAAACGCTAATTAACCTTTTTGCTTGTTTTAATAGAGATTCTTATCTTGAGTAATTTTTGTTACTCACAAACAATATTTCTACTTTTCTTAATTAAATCGGATTTTAAAAACTCCAAATATTTTGCTACTGTACAAGTACATCTAGCTAACATTTTTACTTGGTTCACTTAAACCATATAAGGCCATTAACGTAGAAAATATTAAAATTTGTTTTTTCAAAGGCTTAAAAGATTAGAACACATAGAGGTAAATCTCGGCGCCGTAGTTAAGGCCCCTGCAGGGGGGTTCGAGAACCTGGGGGAGGGGGGTGTGTGTGTGTGTTAGAAACAAAAAAGTATAAAATACACGCTATTTTTAACTCTAGAGAGGTTCTTTTCAATACTTTTGCGTTGGGGTCTACAAATCCTAGGTACGCCACTGGTAAATCTATAAAAATTAGCCATTAAAAGTCGAAACTTAACTCCCGAACTTTTGTTTGTATTGATAAATATTCTTTAGTAATACATATTTATATCAATAAAATATTTGTGATTAAAACTTAGTTTTCGTTTTATTTTATCAAATCTGTTTACGTTTAGAGATGCTGCTTATTTATGGTAAAGTTAATAAAAACGCCAACACTTGCGTTTATTGATTTTAATATTAATTGCAATATATATGAGGTATCTTTAACTTTCCATCTTAGCTTGATCCAAACAATAAGTCACTAGAAAGTTTCCGTGCAATTTTAAATTACCTACCTAACTGAACATGAAATCTGCTACCAGTTATAATCAATTCTACTTGACTTGACTAAATTATCAATCATTTAATATTAAAGATCTATTAGCATAAGCTTGATAGTATAATATTTTAAGAACAAGAACACTTGCGGTGGTTGTTTACACATTTGATGGTCGTTTGCGGATCAATTTAAGCATCCATTTGCACTTTTTTTCTTATAAATAATTCATAAAAATATCGTTTCCACTACCACCAACACTAGCGCAAGCATTTGTATTTTTTGCTGAATATTTTATTAAAATGATCCATAGAGTGTGTGTATGTGGCATTGGTGCCGAAATGGGAAACTTTTTTGAGGTTGAAGTGACCCATAAAACTTTCATTTAAATAGATATATATTTTTTGCAAGGCAGAGGTCAAGTGAGTTCGCCATGCCTATAGGCAGAGTAGTAACCGTCTACATGTTGTATAATGTATGCCTCTATATACTTTACTCCGGATATATTATCCAGGCACACGTCTCCGCGGTTATCTCCCTTTTTATCCTATTAACAGGCACCGGGTAAGAACGGGATGAATGCATCCAACGAAACTGTTGTGTATGTATCTATCGGTGTGCAGGAGTGTATAGGAGGCTGAAAATCCCCGGGGCCATTCGCAGCTGTAAATATTGTAAGGAACAGTTTATTTTAGGATGAAAAAAATGTGACGTCACCATAAATTACAGTGTAAATTTCTAATAGCGCACTATTCTTATTAAAATTAAGAGATTTTATAACGCAATAAAACATTAATGGATAAACTTCACACGTCGTCTGCTTTTCCAACAGCTTGATAGAGACGAAGGTGGGGAGAATTGAGGAATTATTAATTTGCCTTAGAAAAACATATAACTTGGCGCTGCTTGTTAGCAAGAAATATTAGCGGTTTGAGCATCGAGCAACTTCTAATCTATGACTTAAACTAGAAGAAACTACAGATTTAAACTTTATATAGATTCTAAAACAACTTTGTAACAAATTAATAATTATTAAAATAATATCAAAGGCGCCAAGAATATATGCGTTTTCAGATTTTATTCCCCATATTCCGGCTTCATAAACAATGTCACCAAAATAACTATAAACATAACTTCAAATATAAATGGATTTGTATTCTTTAGGGAGGAGATGATGTCTTATCTACCATTAGACGATCGATTCCTACCATATATACGATAATTTCCCGTTTTAAAATACTTTCGGATAATTTATAAGGGACTTTTGTGTGTGAGCTCACGATACACACACAGTTCTAACGATGCGCGATAAAATATAAAATCTGCTCTTGGCGTGGATGGGATAAATCATACGTAAGAAAGGATTGCGCCATATTTTTTTATCCTTCTCTTCCTTCAAGAATTTCTCCTCGCGAAAGGGGGCGATAATTTAAAAATAGGCGCCCGGCGAAGAGAAGTTTTAAATTAAGTTTGGACCGAGTTAACGTTATATATATTTTTTTCTCTTGCTTGCCTTAACTGTGTGTAAATTTCTTGTTCTCGTTTATTAAGGGATGTCTTCTCGTGATAAAGAAGTGAATAAGATTTGTTTTTAAAATTTACTAATCGAGTTTTACGGCCGAATCAGTTAAGGGATAAGTTTTCTTCGGCGCCATCAGTATATTTGAAATGAATATAAAACTATCCTATCAAATTACTCATAACTATTTTATGTGCAGTAATTTAGTTATGCTAATTAATTACTATACATATTGCATTTGCTTGTAAACAACTTTTTTCTAATTACAAAGCAACTTACTTGTTAATAATGATCATAATACATTGTCAAATTTGATTTGTGGTGGATGGAGAGTTTTGCAGATGTTATTATAATATTATATTTACAGAACAAATAAAAATATATTTAAATATAAGTTTTTATTTATCATACTTGTTTAATAAAATTCAATATTGTAATAAATACGGAAAACACAACAAATAAATTGCACTTTAAATGGTTACTAAAAAAAAAAAAACTAAATTTAGTTCTTTTTCTTAATTTTAATATTGTCCAAGTTAAAAGTTTTAAAACAAAAATGACGTCACTTATGTAATTATAAAAGCAATATTGCAGCGTTATAACTTATAAAGCTATTGATGCTTACTAAGCATCAATAGCTTTGTATTTGTGGTCATATGCTATGTTATTTGGCATAACTTAAGAATCGCTCTTCAAGAAAATGAAAACTCACTCAAGGGGGCCGTATACCTAACTAGGACATCATTCGAGAGGACAATATAGAACAGCAGCTTCAAATTAACAAAATTTGTTTTTTTACGATACAATATTAACAAAGATTTCTTAGCTTTATAATGACTTAAAGAGGCATAAATTATGTCTATGCCGTTGGTGGTTGTGCATCTGCCGCTTTCTGTTTATCTATGTTTACATTTAGCAGTGTCATTTTCTTTACAATCATTAGTTTTTTTTTGTGAAATGAAACTCACATTTCAGTTTTTGCTTTTTATATTGCTTTGTTACCGGCTCGCGTCTTCAAGCGGTTGCGGGGACGACTGATTCAAGTCCAAGGTTGATAGAGTGACTTCCGGTGGTGTTTCTTAGAGCGTCGGTGGTTGTTGCGGAGATGTTTAGCATTATTTAAACGAACTAGAAGTTTTGACTAACGCTGTTTTACAAAGAGCTTCAAGCACGCTTACCTTGAGCGCTACTTCTACACAGGCGCAAATTGGTAAAAAACTTGTATTGGTTTGTAGTGGATTGACGTGGTACTGCCGGAGCATCTACCATTGACCATCTTTAAATCATCCACAGTAAAAGAAATAACTCGCTTACAAATTAAACTTTTTTTCCGCCCACGCACCCAAGCGTTACTTATCAAAAGATTTATGTTTACACAAGTCTCTGAAATCTAGATCCAAGCACACAAGATGTGGGATAAAGAATAAATCCTTTAATAACTAACTTTTGGGCGGGTGGGTGGATTACCGTAGAAGAAGTAACTTGCTCACAAACTAAGTTTTGTTTCTACCCACCCACCTAAGCGCTAGTTATCAAGAGATATATGTTTAGACATTTTTTTAAATCTAAATCCAAGCGCACAAGAGGTGAGATGTAGGACGGGTGGGTGGGTTACAGTAGAAAAAGTAATTCACCCACAAATTAAATTTTCTTCCCGACTACCCACCCAAGCGTTAGTTATTAAAAAGTTTATATTTAAACAATTCATTTAAATCTAAATCCAAGCACACAAAAAGTGCGATAAAGGAATAGATCCTTTCACACTTGAGCAAGTGGGTGGGCAAATTAAACTTTGTCCTCGCCCACCCACCCAAGCGTTAGTTATAAAGAGATTTATTGTTAAACAATTTTTTCAAACCTAGATCAGAGCACACAAGAGGTGGGACAAACAATAAATTCTTTGATGACTAACTTTTGAGCGGGTGGGTGGGAACTCTATTTTAACTCACACGCTTACAAATAATTAACTGTGTTTAGCGACTGAGACATGTCTGAGAATAATTTCCAATTAGTCTAAGACCAACATAGCTTACTAAAGTAGGCGAAAAGCCGTGGGGACTTCTTTAATAACTCTGAACAGAAATTTCCCATCATTACTGCAACTCAGAATAACCTACAATAAGTTTACCAAAACATTTCCTGGACTCAGACCAGCTGCTTCTGCTTTCAATCGCGGAGCCCAGCCGGTAACAAACGGCGCCTAACGTGGGGCGATTGAAAACATTTTTCACGTACTCACTCTACACTCTTAAAAGAAAAAAAACAACTGAGTAAAACTCGGCGATAAAAATGCTTAGACAAATTGAGCATACCGACAATATGCCTGTAGAATGGGAAAACCATGGTCATAAACTCAAGACCTGCACGCGCCACCATATGGCAAACTTTTAAAAACTGCAGGATTACCTGGTTTTGCACTAAGACGTCATGTCTCTGGAACACCGCGCTAATATTTTGTATAAGGACGTTAGCAGTATTACTATTGAATGCTTTCAAAACCAAATCCGCATGTTGAGAAACCTGTTAACATACAATTGGCTGTGACACTAGTCAGCCAGACCTTCACAGTCACCGGCCACACCATGGTTAGGTACCTAGACAGAGGAAGCCAAGCTCACCATGACATTTGGCAGTTTCATCACGAGGTGACAACTTTGCCATGCTGTTCTAGCTCTGAATGCCGTTTGTACCTGTTGGATAATGCTGTGCAAATACTAGACTGGGCAGCGATGCTCTTTTTGAAAGCGACATAAGCGCGAATGGATGATTACCTGCGAGACTAAACTTGCGATCATCCGCAAAACCCCATAGGATATGGAAAAAGTTTTGGAACTTATACCAGATCCTATAAACACCCAACTAGAAGTTGTGGTCGATACAGTGGTTGCTAGAAGAAGAATCATGTCAGAGCACCTTTGCTGAACGGAAACGAACTTTAAATATCGGACACCTGATGACCAACCAAAAGGCTTTTGACAGCTGTTCCGGCCCTGAAAAGTTGCTTTCTAAATAAAAGAAGTAGTTCTGTAAAACTTTACTCTGTGTGGGTAAATCAGCTGCATTTTGTGTGAGTGTATGTGTTCTCTGGGTGAGAGTATTAGACAAACTTTTAATTTGGCGTTAAAAAATGCCTTCAATGATCTGGTAACTACCAACAGGACATCTTTTAAACTCGGACCAGCTGCTTTTGCTCTTAATCTTAAAACCCAGCCGGTAACAGTTTACCACTGTTTTCCTTGGAGATTCGATTGGAAAACTTTTTAATCTGGAATTATTTGTTTTAAACTTTTCTATGATTGCTCTATGGTTGCTCAAACAAGACAAGGAAAAATTTGTTGAACTATGATGATTGTACAAAGGATACCTTTGCGGTCTTTGAAGCAGTGATATTCTCTTACCTTCTGCATCCACATGCCGTTGACCATATTTTGGTTTTTCCGCTTTTAGAAACGATTTTTTTAGGACATGTGAGTGTTTTTACCTTTGCTTGCTCTCATCTACTCAGCGTCAGAGCTGTTGGTTAGCAATTGGTCTGTTTAATTTGGCATATACTTGGTCAACAGAACTTTGTTAGTTTTTAATCATGGTGCACCGCCTAAAGACGAGGTTGTTTTTTGGTTCTCATAACAATCTCTTTTTACATCCCATCTAGTAGCAAATCAACGCAATGTTGCGGCATCTTGTATTATTTGGTATACATTTTGATTTGTTTTTTCTATTTTATATGCTGAAATGGTAAACAAAGGTTTAACTAAACGTTGTGCTTATAACTTTTTTTTAAAGTATTGCAACTTTATGTTTGAATATGTAATTGAGGTTAATTAGAAGTTATAGTCTTGGTTTAGAAGTGACAGAAAAGTAGCTGATTAAGTTTTTAAAGTTTAACATTATTTATAGATATGTACGTGATAATATACTAAAGCTAATAACAACTGTTTGCTTGCATCACTGCTGGAGTTTACTCATAGCGCTGGCCAATTCCAATACAGCTTTAAGTAGATTCAAAATTGCTAAAAAAAAAATTTATCTACTCCGAACCAATGATGGATTTTAGTCATAAAACCCTACGTTGACAAGGCGGGATGGAGAATGAGAGTACGTATAAATTTTTTTTTGCAAATTAAACTATCCAACTGATGCAGTTTCTAAATTGCGCTATGCTTAATCTTTAATAATAGTAGCTTCAATAAATTAGTGAGTTTTAATTGTAATTGACCCATTTAGGCAGTGCTTTAAGAAATAGATAGGTAGATAAACTTTATTTGCATAAACATAATAGTAAAATAATGTGGTACAAAAACGTCAGGTACAAGTTTTTTTCATTTTTACATGCACAATTATGAACATTAACAAAACAATTTAAAAACTTAAATTAAAATAATCATTAACATAATAATTAATGGTTTAATAATTTTTTTTTTTAGAGATAACTTCAATTCTTTAGCTGGTAATTTTTGGATTGCATAATATTATACATTTTGACTGACATATAATGAAACAAATTTAATGTTTTTGTTAGTCTGCAGTATGGCAAGCAGATGTTTTTACTTGATTTGGTACAATAATTATGCAATTAATTAAAACTTGTAATTTCCAGCATCTATACCTTCTTTCACATGCACCAAACATGCCAATACATATAAACTTGCAACAGTCATAAAACAAACCCAGTTTTTTAAATGAGACCTACACGTATCTCTGAAACTAAGATTTGCAACTACACGAACAGCTTTCTTCTGCAAAACAAAAAATTAGCCATTCTTATAACCGTTAAGTTCTCAGCTATTTTTTTTATTAATTAAATATTACTACTAAATTTTGTGGACAACGATTCCACATGCTGTTGCCAAGATAATTTATTGTCTAAGTGAATACCCAAAAAAAATGTTGATTTATTAACACCTTCATTTGCTTTAAGTAATGAAAAGAGCATTTGTTCTGTTTTTGCTTCATTTAACTTAAATTATTTGCATAAAACCATTGTTTTGTTTTTTCTAAAGGGCCCATCCACTACAGAAGCTGTAACATTTTGAATGAAAGTTGTGTCATCGGCATGAAGATATGTCGTTGCTAGTGTTACATTACATTGAAGATCATTTATGTACAACAGAAACAGCAGGGGACCTAAAATAGACCCCTGCGGCACACCATAGTACATTTTTTTCCTATCCGAAAAAGTACCACTATCAAAGATAATCTGTTTTTGCCAGTTAAGTAGCTTTTAACAATATTTAATGCTACATTTCTTATGCCATAGAATTCGAGTTTGTGCAATAACTTCTCTCGGTTGACTGAGTCAAATGCCTTGCTTAGATCTAAGAAAAAAAAGACAGACATCACACTCTTGCATTCAAAGGCCTGTTTGATGTCAAGAACAAGTTGTTTTACAGCTTTTATTGTAGATCTAGAAGAAATATATCTAAACTGTGCCTAAAAAATATTTTTTTTTAAAGATAACAAACGCCTTTTTTATTAACATTTCAAATATTTTTGAAAAAAACTGATGTTATTGATATAGGCCGATAATTTTTACAATGGTTTATATTCCTTTTTTTAAATATTGGTATGACTTTTGATAACTTTAGTTCAGACAGAAAAATTCCCTCTTTAAAACATTTATAACATTTTTCAATGTTTCTACAATAACATTTGACACATATTTAAGTACTTTAGAATTCAGATTATACAGATCTATACAATTAAATTTTTTTAACAATCCTGTCACAAAATTGATTTCCATTGTTAAAACTGGTTTAAGAAAACAGGAAGCGCTTGTATCACTTTTGTAATTGTTTAAAAAAAAATGATAGCTGATTAACTTGTTCAAATGAATAAAGACGATGGTGGTTATTGAAAGTTTAGGAACAGCGGATTCTATTCATCAAGTGCCAAGAGGCCTTGAGGTAAAGCAATATATTCCGAGGTAAAGAAATGGAGAGTACCTCTGTTTCTACTGCTTTACTTCCGGAGCTTCGATTCATCTTTAAAACTGTTTTAGTTTTGGGTTGCTGGCAATCTTTCAGCTTTTGTAGTAACGACTGCTTGAAATCTAGTTTTTTTTATAACAGGGTTGCATGTTTTCTTCAAATTTGTTTAAGTAAAAACAAATTAAAATTTTCTTACAAATATGAGCAATTAACCCGATTTTTTGTATAAATAGTTTGTTGCTAATGTTGCTTTTTACTGACGGAATTCCTATTTGCAATGAGAGGCATATGATGATTTCGGTACTAGTTAGTCTGTTTGTGATTATTTTGATTTAATAATATTTTTTGATTATTTTTTTTTATTTATCAAATTTGATTGTTTGGATGTAACAGAGAAGCTTCAAAAGTGATCTAATAAACTGGTGGTTTTATCAACTTCTTTCAAAAAAGTTGTAAGATTTTTGAGGCAATTTATTATAGATGTGAAATGCACAACAAAGAAAGAATAAACTATTTTCTTAAAACTGAGTTTTTTATTTTTAGAAGTTGAGTTGAGTTGAGTTTTAGTTTTAGTGTTTTTTTAAAGTCGGTCGGACAGCTGGAGTCGGAATATTGTGGTTCAAAGTCAGGGCGTTGTGGTTTAAGCTCGATTTCTTTTTTAAAGTTTTTAAGCTAAAATAAAATTTTATTTTTACGTAAAACACATATTGTTACTTAAAGTATAATTTTTTGAATTTTGTATCAAAAAATAAAAAAAATTTAAATCTTGCTAGGTGATCTGGTTTGTTGGTTTAAATTTTACCAATTTATTGAGCAAATTTGTGAATATCAAAAACTTCTGTTGCTTTAAAAAAATAAAACATATTTTACAAAAACAGTTTATTAAAAATTATTTTTGCGCAAAAAACTTGCTTATAAAGTTTTGTTTGTAATATAAAATATAATGAATTTAATAAACATTTGTAATAATAGTAGTGATAGTTGATTACAAGAAACTGGAAGATTTTTTATTATTGGTTCTGTTAGTTTAGGAGTTAAACAAAAACAACGTGAACATTAGTAAAACATTTTCTTAATAAGGTTTTGTCTTGATGTAGTCTAAATTCTAAGAATTTTGGATAGTTTTGTACACATAAGAAGATCATTGACGTAAAGATCTTTTTTTACAAATTTTGCTTTTAACGCCTAATTGATACACTAAACGAATAAATAGCAAGAGAAGAAGCCGCAAATGTGGAGTGTTTAACTTGTAAGTGTCAATAAGTTCTGAAAACAAAAATCTTTATTAAATTCTTGCAGACTTTTTAGGTCAGGTTCTACCTATACTTGCCGATACATTTTAATATCTGCATAATTGACAAAAGGGTGTTTACAAAAACGAATAAGAATAATGAATAAATTTGATTGTATGGTTGGAACTACCATCTAAATGCTATTTAATAAATACTCTAAAGTAGTAGTAGATAGTAGCTCTTTTCTTTTAGGACTTTGTGTGAGATGTGAAAAATAGTAAACTATCTTATACGGTTTGGGAACTACACAAGACATAATCAATAAAAAAAAAAACATTTTGCGCAATTTATAATTTGTTTTTCAATAATTAAACAGATTTCTTGAGTGGAATGGAAACAATCAATTTTCTATCAGGATCTCTACAAGTATTTTGGACAAAATGCAATTCTTTTCTCAGAATTTTGTAAGTTTTAGTAGTATGGGAAGATTTACACTTGGCTAACAGCGGATGCTTAAATAAATTGTATTGCAATTTTCTTTCTCGGTAGGTTTGTTTAGAGGTTTTCTGACTTTTATTATTTTGGACGACTGGAGAAAATTAGGAGGGAATATAACAAATAATGGGATTGGACTGACTGAACCACGGGACTGGATTGACAAAAATAGAAAAAAAAAAGAAGTCAGGAATGCTAATACACAAAAACTAATTGAAATGTAAATCTAAATTAATTATTTAACTTAGACACTAAGACACCGGAAACTGTAACCAATCAAACATTACTACTGTTGCAATCTCCGGACGGTGCTAGGCGCTACGTACAATAAAATAACAACGTTAAAAGAATTATATGTTCAACAAAATAAACTAAACTATGAGGTTCATTTTATTTAAAATAACATTTTTTTGTCTGTTTTACCAAGGGTTATACCTAGTTATTTTTTATGCAAACTGGCAGCAGGGGACTAATTGTTGGGAAGGGGAAGAAGGGCACAAACAACCATGTCTTACTTCACTGGGAGGCAGGCTAACGGAATAATTGCGGCTGGTGCGGTATTGTTTTGGAAACCAGTTAACGGCATAATATTAATCAGTAATAAGACTGGAAACGTCCACTGCAGAGAAGAGGCTGGCTGGCCGGCGATTATCACTTGATCGCGGCTGTGGTCTTCCGAACAGTTTGGCTATTTTTATTGCTAACTGCGCCTACAATTTGACAAACTTTCTAGAAGTAGTTGGCGGAGACATGAAAGCGTCATGCAAAATTTGCTTGTTTATGTTAGAGGATAGTGGGTTGTTCTTATTGCCGTAATTTAATATAAATTAGACATAAACACTGGCAAATACATTTTTGATTCTGGTACCACTAAGAGAATGGTTTTAAGTCCGTGTCACATTTTTCAACTATTGGCTTAAATCTTAAAAGGGACCGAAGATATTATTCTTGATACAATAAATGTTCCGTCAAGTTTGGGAGCCAACTTGGCTGCAAAACTTCCAATAGCATAGGAAAGATAGTACTGTTTTTTTATAACCCAATTTTTCAGTCGTACAGTCTAATCCTTTTTGCGGAGGTTGTAATAATGGTTTTGATATTTCTAAGTAACTGTTAGATTTACTCTTGACTAATCCAACAGTTTTTGGAAATTTTGAAACCGGGCGAACGGAGACAGATGTGGCGGGTACTTTTAAAGTAAGTTTGCTGTCACTGCTGGCAAACCGAAGTAGTTTACCATAATTCAAACAAGCTGGAGAAAAACCAGTGGCGGTATGTTTCTCCGTGTTTGTTGCAAACATAATGAGTCCCAGGGCGTTTTTGAAGCGGTTTGATACTGTTATGTATACCTGGCATATAGCAGCATTGCGCTACTTGGCTGATAATTTTGACCACACTACAATATCTAGCTATAGGATTTTTGTGGTTTTCTTAAAGAACCTTGATTTTGTAGACGCACATCTTCCATGTGATTGCGTTTTGGATATCCAAGTAAGCGTCTGCGTTTAGTAGGTAAGCTTCGGGTCAAGTTATAACTTTGCTGATAATCTTGGTGTACTAAAGATTGGCTATCTAGTTGAGAGTTCTACTGCAATATTTAATTTAAAGTCAAATTGCTGTAGCATTATGGATTCTTTAGGGAGTAAAGCCAATTCAGGGACTGGTGGTCGGAAATTACCGTTAAGCGGTAACTCTCAAGGTAGTGCCTCATCTTCTGGATAGCTCACACTATAGCCAAACATTCCTCCTTGGTTACTAAGTAGTTTCTTTTGGCTAGGTTTAAGGTATGGCTTGCGTATGAAATTACCTGGTTGTTGTTTTGGAAATGCTGTAATAAAACTGCTCACTGTTTGTAATCAGATGCATCCGTCTGTAAGAAAAACTATTGGTTGAAACCAGGATTGGCCAAGACGGGTGTCTAAATATTTATTTGGAGCAATACATCAACGTTTGCCATTTACTTTTTAATTATTATTTCATGTAAATGTTGCCAGCGGCTACGCCTGAGGTGGTCCATCCGTAAGCTCTAATTTTGGCATACTTTTTCCAGCATATCTGCAATTGTAGCTGGCTGGTTTCTGTACACGTAGCCCCACAAAAAATAGTCTAGTGGGGCCAGATTGCATGTGGCATGTGACACCGTCTTGTTAAAACCACATGTCAACCAAGTCCAATTCTTACATTTTGAGCAAAACAAAGTCGGTAAGCATTGCACGGTACTTTACTCCATTGACTGTAACTTTGTGATTTTCATTATTTTTGAAAAAATACGGGCCAATGATGCCGCCGACCCACAAACCGCACCAAATAATGTATTTTTCAGGGTGCATTAGCAGTTCTTGAACAGCTCGTGGTTGCTCGTTAGACCAAATTTGGCAATTTTGTTTGTTGACGTACCCTTCGAGCCAAAAATGAGCTTTGTTGCTGAAGATAATTTTTTGATAAAAAAATGGATCTTCATCCAACTTTTCTAAGGCTCATTCAGCAAAGAAACGACGTTGAGGTAGGTCACCCGGCTTCAGTTCTTGCAGCAGCTGTATTTTGTATGGTTTCATACCGAGGTCCTTACTTAAAATTTTTCAGATGGTTGAATAACACAAGCCCAATTGTTGAGTACAGCGACGAATTGACATATCGCGATCTTTATTAATACTGGCCGATAAAGCAGCAATTTTCTCTTCGGTACGCACTCTCCGCATACGGGTTGGTAGATTAATGTTTAATAAAGTGAAACTGGTGCAAAATTTGGTCACAATAGCTTGAATAGCCTGTTTGGTGGGTTGGTTATGACGACCATAAAATGAACGTAGTTTGCGAAACACATTTTTACAGAGCACGATTTTTTATAATAAAATTCAATGATTTGCAAGCGCTGTTTGTTGTTAGTCTATTCATGGTGAAATGGCAAACCTTACTAAGCATTTTTAGCATTGACACATGTCACAAATAGCGCGTGTCGTGTAAAACAAAATTACACTGAAAAACAAATAGCAAAAAAATCACCTATTATAATTAAAATATTAATTTAATCGTAGCGAGATTGCTCAAACGATTTAAAAAAAAAACCTTTTTTTTAACTGTTTATAGCTTTATAATTTCTATAATATTGGTGTGCAAAAGGTTGTTGAATATGAGGGTATGTAATAAATTTATTCCGTTAATTATTTTATTTTAATATATTTCTATTTTGTAACTTATCATTGTTCATTATTACCTGTTGGTGAATCAATTGCCGTATTACAATAAAGTATTTTTGAACTTTCAGACTACATTAGGGTTTTATTAAAAAAAACTAATAAATTTGTATAATTTACTATTAAATTTGCACGAATTTGTTAGCTTTATATTTTTTTAAATTTAATTTTACAGACCAGGAATAAAACTCAAGTACCAAATAAAACATATATTGTTTAGTTGTATATATTGTTTATTACATTTTATATAGTATTGAATTTATTTATACAATTGTAGAAAATACAAATTTATACTTGTTAGTTTAATTATCAAGCATATTGTTACCGTTTCTGTTGTATCTTACAAGCAATTATAATTCAAATTTCCTTTGATAAATAAAATAATTAAAGCGAATTGTTTCATTCTTGCACTGATTTACATAACTGAAAACATATTTGGTTGCTGTAACGATCTCATCTAGGAATTACAACCGGTGTTACAATTCACCCTGTTGAGAATAATATCCCCGGCGATGCAAATGCGACATTTAAATATTCAACTGAATCCTAATTCGGGTAGAGCTCGCTAGTTACAGAAATTCACTTCTTTTTTTATACATTTTACCTCTTCAGTTATAATCATCTCACTACACAAATTTTTTTCTTTAAAAGCGTTTTAGCATAATGCATGCTGCCGCTGTTGGAAACAATTTAAAAATCGTTAGACCCTGAACCCTCAATTACATGTAAAAATTGTACATGATGTCACATGTGTTTGAGTGCAAAAAAAAATAACAAAACAAATGAATATTCACAACGGGTCGGTTTTGGGAGGACATTAGCATTGATTTTATTTAAATTTTAATCACGTATTAAAAATAAATTTTAGTCCGGATGCTGATTTGACGTTTATTGCTGACGTTGTATTTTATTGTTGTAAATAAAATGTGATTTATTTTATATATTTTTAAATATTGATTCTATTTGTAGTTTTGTAATTGTAGAGCATATTGTTCTGGCGTTATTATATTTTAATTTTGCAAGTATGATTGTATTTTTTATTAATTCACAAGTGGATTTTATAAACTGCAAAGTTTTAATTAATACACGGAATTTAGCATTGTCATTAAATAACAAAACAAAAACTTGTAAATATACAAAAAACAAAGAAGGAAACAAAACAAGAAACAACTGAAATTATAATAGAACACAGACAAAATAAAATTGAAATGGCGGAAGTTATGCTGCTGCATAAAAAAAGGAGACAACACCGACATTAAAAACTACAGACCTATAAGCCTGCTCTCGCGTATATAAGCTACTGACAAACATTCTAACAAATCGCCTATTCAACAAGCTAGATTTTTACCAACCGTTATAATTGAGTTCTGCAAAAAGTATAGCACAACGGACCACATACAAACTAAAGGGTTTTCCAATAAGAAGTTTTATTTTGAATGGCAGGCTATTTGGGCAGCTGTTAATTTTGAAGCTATTATCTTTTGACATTTGACAAGTAAAAACTATGCCATTAATAAAAATGGAACGATACACGCTTCAACTACGCATTGGAATGATTAAAATTTACTACAAAAATGGTGAAAATTTTTCAGTCACAGTTTGCAAAACTAAAGCACTTTTTGATCGTCGTAAAGCACTTTCTCGGCCGGCAATAGTAAACCTGGTGGAAAAATTTGAGCTTTGGGACAGCTTTAATGTCAAGAATCGAAACCCTGTGCATCGCTCAAGAACACATGGGAATATTGCTGTTGTAGCCCAACCCAGGTTTGTCGATTCATTGTCGAGCTTTGAAATTAGACATTCTACAAACGACATTACACCGTATTTTGCATAGAGACTTAAGTCTTAAGGCTTTTAAAGTTCAGTTAACACAAGAACTCAAGCCGGTCGATCACCAAAAACGTCGTATCTTTACTGATTGGGTCAATCAAATGCATCAAAATGATCCGGAATTTTATCGAAAAATCATCTTCAGTGATGAGGCCCATTTTCACTTTGGAGGCTACGCTAATAAGCAGAATTGTCGCATTTGGGGGTCAAAAAATCTAAGAATGATTGTTGAAAAGTCTTTCCATTCTCAACGTGTCACTGTTTGGTGCGGTTTTTGGGCTGGCGGTGTGATTGTACCTACTTTTTTGAAAATGAGGCTGGTGCAACTGTTACGGTAAATGGATGGCGCTACCGAGCTATGATTAATGATTTTTTATGGCCGGAATTGGAAGATATTAATGTGGACAAACTTTATTTTCAGTAAGACGGCGCTACGTGCCACACAAGCAACGAAACAATCGCAATTTTGCAATAAAAAGTTTCATGACCGTGTTATTTCTTGAAGAGGTGATCACAATTAGCTACCGAGATCTTGTGATTTAACACCTTTAGACTTTTTTTTTGAGCCACTTAAAATGCCAATGCTCCACAATTGATTCAAAAAAAGAATGTGGTACTGCAATCGTAACCGTGGCGGCCATTTGACTTGTATTGTTTTCAAATGTTAATGGCATACCTTTCTCTTTACAATAAAATAAACATTAATTGATTTCTCTTAAAAAATACCCGTTTTTTTTAACTATCAAAATAAAACTTATTATTGGAAAACCTTATATAAGAACACTAATTGAAAAGTGCACAGAATACAACGTGCACTTAACATTAATCGATTACGAGAAAGCTTTCGACTGCATCGAATTATGGGCGGTCTTAAACTCGATGGAAACTTAAGTACACAACAAATTAAAATAGGCAGTTGACCCAGACAAGGAGACACAATTTTACCAAAACTATTAAGCTCGTCTTAGAAGATTCTTCAAAAATATGATTGGCAAGAAAAGGAATAAACATAGACGGCAAACACGACATTGTCCTGATCAGCTCAGACCTCAAACATGCCCGAAGAACTATATTTAGAATCCAAGTTGGTGGGTCTCAAAATGAACATAAAAAGAACAAAATTATGACCCTCAAACAACAACCGCACTAAATAGACGGCAATAACATTGAAAACGTTAACAAATATAGGTACCTCGAATACATTACTAGTTTCGGCTCTACTAGAGATTCATTTAACCCAAAACTAGTAAAGTATTTGTGTTAAAAAAACATAGTAAATTATTTTAATAATTCATAAACATGAAACATATTGTTTTCATCAACTAAAAAAAAACTAAATGTATGTAAAAAGTCAGTCTTTTAACTACAATAATAAAAACAGTTGTACAAAACATACTTAGTCTACAATTAATTAAAATATAGTTTGTAAAATATGCATTAAGTTCCAGTTCATTAAGAATACTTGGCATTCATCATTTGCTGTTTTATTATGTCTGGTATAAAATTGTCATTGGTATTTAATCAAAATTTAATTGCGCATTTCAAAATAATCATTTTAGTACATTAAGTATCTTTGATCTTCTTTATTGTGTCTGAGATGAGATGTCTAGGTAGGTTGTATGTAAATAATGTAGAGTATATATCAGTCAGTTATATACATTTATACATCTCATTTTAAACTGCCTCGTGCGCGCGGGTGTGATTAAGGGATATTCGAAAAGGCTTTACATAAACAGATGCAGCACATTGATGCATGTAGCGGGAGTTTTATTTAATGCACCACTTTTTCATTCCCTAATCGTGTCTGCCGGGCTAAAGTATATAGGAGGCACGCGGTAGTGAAAAACCGCGACGCTACCGCGTAATCTACTTTACATTTAGAATGCGGCTATTTATATAAAAAAATATAATCTGCATAAAATTATTGAAATGTGCCGGCGACGAATTATACTTTGAGATTTTTGGCGGACGTGCTAATAATAAGTCGGTGCAAGCGGCCGGGCCAGGGAAAGAATCCGACTGAACAATGGACAGTTTTCCGGAGGAGCGGATTAATATTGAATAAAGAAAACGGTGTGCGAGTTCATAAAAGAAATTGAATTTCTTAATTTCCTCCGTTATTGCAGTTTTAATTACTTCCCAGTTGGGTAGTAGCGTGGGAAGAAGGTGGGGAGATCGAAAGCAGTGGTGACGGGGTGAGAACATTAAAACTTTTCTTTTTCATTTGTAAATATATATAAATATTTGTAATAATAATAATAAAGTTAAAACCAAACATTTATTTTTTATGGTACATACAGTCATCAAGTGAACATTGTACTATGATGTTTTAAGTATGAATCGATTAAAGTTCAGTGACAAAAATTAAGTTGTTATAGTTTTTAGCATTGTTATCTAAATAATTGACAGATTGTCAGTTGTTTAGTGCTTGATGCTTCCAGTAAGAAACCAAAAAAAAGTTGAATCTTTACACAAAGCGAGTTATTGGCATAAAGGAAGAAGGTCTGTTCATTTGTAAAATTGGTAGAAAGCTACACTACAGTTGCTAAAATATGGTTTGCATGAACTGAGAAAGGTATACAGCAACATTGTCTAACTGGATGTCATCCAAAAAGCAGCAACATTTGTTATGAATGATTATTTAGTCAGATAGCTTTATCAGATTGGTATCTGTTTGATACAAGGTGCTGTGGACTAGACACAAATTTGATTGTCACGTGTTAATGGGGATCAAAAACTGTCAAGAACTTGTGTGTTTGCCTGGTATAAAGAGTTTAAGAAAAGACACGAGTAAAAAATCAGAAACTCGATTGCCGTCCTCGGACTAGCATTACGAGCAAAAATATTTGCGCGGTTTTTGCATGAGCGACGCACAATAAATGCTGCTTACTACTCCAAGCTATTGGGCATAGCAAAGGCTGCATATTGCAAGAGGCCAACTAGTTTGAATATCATCATTCATGACAACGCCAAGCCTCATACTGCAGCTCAAACCATCTCAAAAGTAAAGGAAAAGTACTGGACTCTATTTGACCATTCTCTCTACAGCCCAGACGCCAGATCTATTACTTTTCATTTTTTATTTGCTTGGGCCGCTTACAGAAGCTCTAGGAGAGCATCGATTTGAAGACGACAAAAGCGTGGAAGGATTTGGGCGTAATTGGCTTCTGACTCAACTAATTTTATTCTACGATATTGAAATAAAAACTTATCTTTTTTGCTGGAAAAACTGTTTTCAAAGCAGGGGACTATGTAGAAAAATAAATTATTATACTTTTTAAATTTTTAATAAATGTTTTTTTTTTGGAACCGATTCTCTTCTTTTAGTTTATTGCTTTGTCTCAAGTGTGAAGTAATGAACTCTTGTTTTATTGATGGTTATGAATTAACGCAAAAACTTGGCTTTATTGCTGTACAACTTTGTTAAACACTCAACTGAAATATCTTTACGACGCTATTTTTGTTTTATTGTGAGTAATCGCGGCACTTATGTAGCATACAAATTTCTTATGTTTAAATTTTTGGTCAATATGCAATGTTCGGCATTTTTTAAAATGGTTAGCTTTTGCACTTTTAGTCGACGGGCATCTAATACTATTTTGTAGATTTTTTTTACTAGTTTTGAAGTTTGAAAAAAAAAGAAAATAAGGGTATGCGTTATTCCTGGATCTAAAGGCGGCATTTGATAGTGTGGAAGTGTGGAAGTGTATGAGAAAAAAAAATAGCAAGCACCTGGTAAGAAGAATGGAAGAACTGCATAATAAGACAGCAAGCAGAGTGTAGTTGGTAGAGAAAAAATGTGGTTGCTAGCATATGCCAACAACATTGTAAAACCAGCAAAAGACGCAAAGAAAATAAAAAAAATGATCAAAATTTTAGAAAAAAAAATTTGGAAGTTAATGTAACAAGAAAAACAAAAATTATGGTTTAATGAAAAACAAAGATTTAAAATCAATTACCCAAACTCAATCCAACTCCAAAGCGGCCAACCAAATACAGACAATTGTTTCAGTTTTCACAAATTCTCATCAGTGCATCTTGGTGGTACGGCATTGCTTGATGGTAAAGGATGAATTTGAATAATTGATTTATGCGCTCTTAAGCACAAGTTAGTTAATAATTAAAAATTATGGTGTTCAGAAAGGGGGTGAAAGAAAAAAAGTGGAGTATTGAAAATGGAATGGGTAAGGTATTACGCAATTAAAATCTTTTAAATATTTGGGATATGTTTTTTGCACGAATAACAGCAAAAGCAAGCACATTATAAAAATGGCTCGAAAAGCATATAAAGTAGTGGGACAAGTTTGGGAAATAAATGAAAGAAAATTTTAGTGTATGAGAATAAAAGGACTTATGTTTGATAGTTTAGTTAGGAGTATGATATTGTATGAGCCAAAAATATGGGAATGGTAGAAAAAAAAAATTAAAAGCAATACATGTAAAATACTGGAGATAGGGGTGCTAGGTTTAAACAAAGAGACTTTAGCATATTATAAGTGCTGGAGGAAGTCAAAAGGGATAAGTTAAGAGTAGAAGCAAGAAAAGGAGCAATGAAGTAATAAGAAAGAATGCAAGAAAGAGAAAATGAGAGCAAGAAATGAATACCTAGGTGAGATGAGAGAAAAATATTACAACTGAAGTGGGTATGCTAGCCAAGATAGAGAAAATCTGGAAAAGAAGAAAGAGAAGAGTTATACAAAAGCAAGAAAGGAGAATACGAGTGAAAGAGTCTAGGTACAACGCAAATTATGGACATATTATAGAAAGTGAACTGCCAATGTACCTAGAGAGCGATAGATATAGTTAAGATTTAGATGTGGTAATGAATTTTGGATGGAAATTGATTTGAAAATGTGCGGAAAGACTAAAGAAACTATAGAACATATGTTAAAAGAATGTAACGAAATGAGAGAAGAACAAATGGGAAAAATGAGGTATTAATATTGGATGAGGGCAGTTAAAAACGAAGAAAATTATACGAATAGAGAAAAAAAAATAATTGTGTATTATAAGGATTATGATTTATTATTTTAGAAAGTTATAAAATATATTAGTAAACGTAATAATGCCAAAAAGCTAAAAATAAACGTATAATTATTATTGTTTACTGTCGTATATATGCTTTGTAATTTTTTTATATTCATACTTATTTGTATCTCCGTCTGATGATGGCCTTGTAAAAGGTTGAAACATGTTACGGTTTTTAAATATATTTATAATATAGTACATGGGCAATTTCATTTCAAACGGACCAGAGCGGAGCGGGGGGGGTGGGGAGGGGTGCATTAGTTAAGAAACTTGCTTATGTTTTTTTTTTTTAGTTTTTATAACTTATTAGTAGTCCTTTGATCGGTATATGAGGGTATAAAACCCATAAAAAAATTCTACGATTTCTTTTAGTTTTTTTTGTCGTTTTTTAACTTAATCGCATTTTTTGTTTAAAAACCGCAATTTTAACTAAAAAAAATAAATTTACTAATGAAATCAATAAGAAATTTTCCGTAGAGTCTAAATCTGGAGCCATTTCAAGTCTATATCCTGTCTATAAGCCGCAAAAGTCATAAAACCATGTTTTTGTTCTCAGTGCAGAGCATTTTTTTTAACCGTTAAAGTTGACGTGTTATAATGTAAATTAATTGGAAAATATAAATTTGTTTTGTGTATTTGGGTTTTAAAGGTCTAAAACTCGAAAAAACTGCAAAAATAAGCTTATTTTTCAACATGAACTTTTACAAATGCACATTTAGCAGTTTTTAGAAAAACTATACACTAAATATTATTAAAAAATTGAGTTTTGCAAACAATTCTACATAGAAAAAAGTTAGTGTGTTTATCTGGCGAAGATAAACTGATCTAGAAAAAAAAAAATTTGTTCAACATTTACATAATTTTTTTTTTTTTAAATTTCTTTTATAGATTATTTAGATTATATTTTTTTAAGTTTATTTCAAAAATTTAACAAAGGCATCTTTTGTTGCTTGAACCATTTTTGGACCATTTTACTCTTTGTTTGATAGTTTTTGCGCTTGCGGCACAAATTTAGACTCGATCTATTGGAGCCAAAATTTGAAAATATTATTATATAATATAATTTTTGGAATTCAAACATAAATCCGCCTGGGGCTTATCAAAATTTGTTAAAAAAAGTTTCAAATCACACCCTAGTGTGTTTATAAGAATTTTTGTAAATTAAAAAAAAAAAATAATTTTTAACGCATTTTTTGCCTAAAAATGTTTTCTTTCTAGATGGACTTTTCTATAGACGATGAGTACAATATTGACTATTTTCCATTTAAAATTGTCCCAAGAATTCAAATTTTTAATAATATTTGGGGTATTGTTCCTCTGAGCGCGGCTATACGTGCATTTGTAAGAGTTTATGTTGAAGAATAGGCCTACTTTGAAGGTTTTTTGAGTTTTAGACTCTTAAAACCCAAATACACAGAACAAATTTATATTTTCCAATTAATTTAATTTAAATTACGTCAACTTTGGCGGTTAAAAAAAATTTAAAAATGTTCTTCTTTGTCCAGCTCACTGAAAACAAAAACATGGTTATGTGGCCTTTGCGGCTTATAGACAAGGTATAGACTTGAAACAGCGCCAGATTTGGATTCTATGGAAAATTTCTGGTTGATTTCATTATTAAATTAATTTCTTTTGAGTTAAAATTGCGGTTTTTAAACAAAAAATGCGATTAAGTTAAAATACGACAAAAAACTTAAAAAAAATGTTGAATTTTTTTTATAGGTTTCATACTCTCGTATACCAATCAAAAAACTACTAATAAGTTATAGAAACTAAATAAAATATATAAGCAAGTTTCTCAATGCACCCCCTCCAGCTCTGGTCCGTTTGAAATGGAATTGCCCACATAGTAAATGTGTTTTATTTATCTTAAAATGAACTATTCCCCAGTAACGGTTACTACCACCATTCAATTTTTATTATAGTTGTCACTTCTTTGCAGTTTTTCTTAAGTTTTAATTTTATTATTTTTTTTCTTCTTTTTCTTTTTCTTCTTCTTCTTTCTTATCTTTTAGCTCATAGTCCACTTTGGAACGTAGGCCTTTTTTAATTCTTTTCACGATGTTTTATTTTAGGCTAGGCGATACCAGGCTCGTCTTGCTACCTCTTTAACGTCGTCTAGCTATTTTCTTTGTGGTCTTCTGATTCCTTGTTTTGTTTTCCTTGGTTGCCAGAAAGTAATACTATTTGTCCATTGACGATAGTCTTGTCTGGCATCTTACCCTGTCCAGCTTCACTTGAATTCTGCAATTTGCACCATGATGTTTGTCACACGGGTTCTTTTGCGGATCTCTATCTTTTGAATTCTGTCCCTCAAGCTTACGCCTAACATGGCCCTTTCTATCGCTCGTTTCGTAGTGCGTAATCGGTTTGCACTTTTAAAGGTGAGTGCCATAGTTTCTAAACCGTATGTTGTTACCGGGAGAATGCATTTTTCATAGATTTTCCGCTTTAAACCATTGGGAATTTTTTGATTTTTCAATATCTAGCCCAATTTACCAAACGCAGGCCAACTATGCTGTAATTGTCTTAAAGTTTCCCAAATATATCTATTTGTTTATTTTTTCTATGTCCTGATCTTCTATAGTGACGTTGGCGTTTTGCGTACTTATGATTTTGGTTTTTGTTCATTTTTTGTTTCGATGCGTCGTTTAGTTGTTTCAACATGGTTTCTAACTGGTTTATATAATTACTGATTAACACAATATCATTAGCGAATCAGAGATGGTTTAGATATTTTTTGTCGACATAGATGCCATTTGTCTGCCACGGTAGTTTTTTGAAAATATCCCCCATTGTCAGAGTAAACAGTTTTGGTGATATTGTGTCTCCCTGTCTGGCCCCTTTCTCTATAGGTAGTCATATCATCACTTATATGTATTTGGAAGATGACATTTCTGTAGATAAACTTTAAAAGATTTAAAAGATTGGTGCAGCGCAAATCAATTCTAGAATTTACCATTGCTGCCCAATGCATAGTTCAATGGAATCAAATGCCTTTTTGTAATCTACGAAAGCAAAAGATGTCATATTCTTTTTTTTTTTAATAAGAGATTGCAAAGACTGTAAGTGGTCCGACGTGCCAAATTCTTTTCTAAATTCTGTTTAGTTGTTAATTGATTAAGAATTATTTTTTTTCAGCAGTTTGTACATGTAAGATAGCAAGCTAATAGAGCGATAATTTTCTATTTTACTAATGTCTCCTTTCTTAGGTATTATGATTACGTTGGCGTTTTACCAGGAGGGTGAAATTTGGCCCTCCACTAAACATTTATTAAAAATATACGTATAACCTTAGAATACTTTCCTCCTCACCCCCGTTGTTCAACATAGTAATTTTGTCTTTGCCAGGCGCTTTTTTTTTCATATGTTTTAGTGCTGCGCTTATTTCTTCTATACTAATATTGGGGATTTTTTCGGAGTTCACGTTCATTATTGTAATCGAGTAAGTGTTAGAATTTGGTATAGTTGCACTATAGAGTTTAGTATAGTATTGTTCTATGACGTGTTTGATATCTTGTTGGTTTCTAACTATTATTCAGTTTTTGTTTGAAATTTTAAAGATTTTAGTATTACCTCGAGGTAGCGATTTTTTTTAGAACCTTCATATTTGAGTTATCTTCTATAACCTGCTTGATCGTTTCGGTGTTGTACGTTCTTATGTCATTTTGAATATGGTGGGCTATCTCTATATTTGGTAGATTTACGACTAATTTTAGGGTTTTACTATCTTATCACTTGACTTATTTGGGTTATATTTATGTAAACTGCACATGAATAAATATTAAAAAACATAGAATGGTTTTGTTTTTTAATTTTTTTAAATTTATTGTAGAAATGTATATGGCCATGTCTGAGTCAAGTGTAAGGAACAAAAATTTGATTTTGCTTAAACCACTGAAAATGCATTTCTCTACATTAATCCTGATTTTGTACATTTTTTTATATTTTTTTATTATGCCATGAGCAATAGGCAATCAAAATTTGAAAAAAATAATAATTAATGATTGCAAATTTTTACATTTTTTAATCGATTGTAACTTCTCAATGTTGCATTTATAGGAAAAAACTGTTATAAACTTTTTTTTTAAATTGTTTAAAAAATCATTTTTTACAGCCAAATTTTTTTTTTATTTTAAAAATTTTGCAGAACTGCTGTGCACTACTCTCCAAGATATCTTACAATGTATCCACAGTTTTAAATTTACATTTTTGATTGTTTGTAACTTCTTAGGATTGCATTTTTGGAAAAAAATATAACAGACTTTTTTCTTCAAATTTTTCAGTTTTCACAGACAAAAATATGCTTTTTTTAAATTTTGAAAATTTTGCATAACTTTAAATGAGTTTTTTTTAATTTTTTTTTTCTTTTATTTTACATATGGATAAAAACGTGCTTTTATATGTAAAGCACCTTTTTATCCACATTTGAAAATTAAAATACTTCATCTTTTTTTTTAAGAAAAAGTGTTACTTAAAGTTTTGCAAAATTCTCAAAATTTAAAGAAAAATAAATTTTGTCTGTGAAAACTTATTTTTTACACAATTTTGAAGAAAAAAATTTGTTATAATTTTTTCTTAAAAATGCAATGCTAAGAAGTTAAAAAACGATAAAAAATGTAAATTTAAAATTTAAGCCTTTTTTGCTAATTTTAAGTAACAGAAAACATTGTAAGATATATCGGAGCGTAGTGCACGGCACTGTCTGAGTTTTTCAGGGTATTTTTTGAACATATAAAAGAACGTTTTTATTCATATTTAAAAAAATAAATAAAAAATTCCCGTAATCTTTTTCTAAGAAAAAAGGTTTTTTAGTTTTGCAAAATATTCAAAATTTAAGAAAAAAAAGTTTTGGCTAAAAAATTATATTTGAAATATTTTGAAAAAAAAAATTGATTTTAGTTTTTTCTTAAAAATGCAACCCTGAGAAGTTACAAACAATCAAAAAATGTAAAAAAATGCAAAAATAATGATTTTTTCAAATTTTGATTGTTTATTACTCAAAAATGACTTACTCAAAAATTTAAAAAAAATACAAGATTAAGACACACGCAGAGAAAGGCATCTTCAGTGGTTTGAGCAAAATCAAATTTTTGTTCCGTTCACTTGACTCAGACATAGCCATATATATTTGCTTACCATCTGTTTTTTTAATTGTTTTAGTGTCTAAATTTTTTTAAATATTATTTGGTTTTTTGGGTAGCAGTTTCCGTTTTTGTGTTCCGTTCGTATTATACGGAAAGTGAGGTGTTGACTCATTGCTTCAACCCTCAATCTTTCCTCATATATTGTCTTTCTAGATTATAAATGCCAGTATTCTTGTTGGTTTTTCTGTAATCAAGATCATTAGATACGTTTTATTTGCTCTATCAGATGTTGACCGCTTTTCTTGTAGTTTTAGCAAGAAACTTTTACAGAAAGCTATTAAAGTCATTTTTTTAACAAAGCTATTACCTTTTTTTAATACTTTAATAAGATTCCAGGTTTGAGACTAGCATAGCGGAGTTCAATAAGATGTTTTTGTATTTTTTTCCAAAATTAGTGTTCTGCTTATTTGAAAGAAAAAACACTTTTATTTTGAAACATATTGCATAATTAACTATTTTACAATATAATTTATTATAAAGACAATTTATTGTGTAACTCAATTATTGGCTACTAAAGTATTATACTTTATTATTATTAAATATTAATATGTTTTTAATTTTGTTTCAGGTGAGTTTCTAAGCAGATCAGTTTACTACTCTTGCTTAAATGCATGTTAAAGGTTAGTGAGTATTTGTTTTATATTCAATAATACAAAAATTTAATATTCAAATCTTGTTTATTTATAGAATAATTCTAAACTTTACTAAAGCAAGATTTGCCTACATTATTGTTTTTACTGGAAAGCGGTATTATTGTGTTGAAAGCTTAGACCATAACATTTATTAACGCGCCGTGTCTTAATTGCCATTTGTTGCATGGAGAGCCCAGCATAACAACGTTTTATGCCCACGACTGACGTCACGCGCTAACTGTGGGCATAAAGCCTACGAGTAGTTGAATTGTTATTTTAATGAATACCTATTTTTTTATGCATTTAAAAAGTTTATTTTCTAAACACAAAAACCGCTGCGCATAAAAAGATACATTTATAACAAGTTGAGCAAATGTATTGACAGAACTTTAAAAATAGTATTAAAATTATGTCCTACTTAACAAAAACAATATTTTATATAAAATAAATAAGATTTGTTCAATAAATAATTTTGCATTGTCATAAGATTTGGACATTTTGGTAGCTAAAATAAGTAAAAATGTGATTTTGCTTACAATCAACGTCAAATGCACCGATAATGTTGTCTTTACCGCGACGGCAAAGGTTGGAAGCATTAAATTTATTTTTAGTTACAGATTAGCGTAAATGTGTTAAAAAAAAATTATAAGCAATGTTTGTTAGTAGACCATATTTTATAATCATTTATATTTTTTTTTAATTGTAATAGTACATGATTTTACTCTCTATACAGGGTGATTCTTAATCTATGCGCATAAATTCGAAGAATTATAGTTTACAATCAATATTATTGATAAATGTTAAAAAATGTAGTAAAAGTTTTATAATAAGCGAGATAATTAATTATAAAGTTTATGGAAAATTAAAATTTATTATTTGAAAAAAAACCGGTGTGCCATGCCAAAATTAAAATAATGCACGTTAACTCCCGGCGGTTGTTGACAAAAAATTGAAAAAAAAAACTAGGTGGCGCCTGTCAGTAATTAATAAAATTAAATTATGGCGCAACATAACATGACCAATGCAAAATTTGTGGATATGATATTAGCGTATGGAGAAGTTCATCAAAATTTAGTGGCTGCAGCTTGCCTTTATTCCGAGAGATTTCCTTAAAGGTATCATCCGGCTCGTGGATCGTTTGTACGTTTGGTACAGCGTGCAAGAGAAACTGGGCACTTGCAGCCCAGACCTGGATAATATGGGGGACGTTCTAGACCAAGGCATATTTTTAATCCCGAGGAGGATATTGTCGATATTGCTGAAGAGCGTCCTGACATCAGTACCCGGATAATTGCCGATCAAACTGGGGTATCGAAGTCAACTGTATGGCGCATATTAAAACATGAATTACTGTATACCTACCATGTGCAGCGTGTACATGCTCTGTTACTAACATATTTTTTTCTTAGGGTAGTATTTTGCGAATGGCTGCTGCGTCAGCATGATGTGAACCTATTTTTGTCTACTAACATTTTAGTAACAGATAAGACAATTTTTACTCGTAGTGGTGTGCACAGTTTTCACAATACGCATTATTGGGCAGTTAAAAATTTATACATTACCCGGCCTACAAACTTTCAACACAGATTTTCGGTGAATGTATGTATGAGCTTGAGTTGTAAACTGCCATCTTATTGGACCGTTTTTGTTGCTAAATCGTGTAACAGGCGCTGTTTATTTATATTTTTACAAGAGACCCTACCAACACTTTTGGAAGAAGTTCATTAATGTTAGACAGCGCATGTGGTATCTTTACGATGGAGCTCTAGCACACTTTGCAATAGATGTGCGACAACATTTGAACAATGTGTTCCCGAGGAAGTTAATTGGTCGAGGAGGTCCAACTGCCTGGCCTCGTAGATCACCTGACCTAAATTCCTTAGATTTTTATGTTTGGGGCATATGAAACATCTGGTATACGCTACCAAAATTCACAGTGTTGAAGAGTTGCGACATTGCATTCTAGCTGCCGCTGACACAATTCTGCAACCACCGAGACTTCAACGTGCATGTACGCAACATGGCGTCGGCGGGCGCAGATGTGTTTGAAAAATAGAGGAAATAATTTTGAGCATTTATTATGATATTAAGTGTTTTAATAATTTTTCATTTTTGTTATTTGTTTATTATTTTCATAATTAGTTGATTAAAAGCTTTACTACATTTTTATTATTTTAATTTTGGCATGGCACACCAATGTTTTTTAAGTAATAAATTTTAATTTTCCAGAAACTTTATAATTCATTATCTCGCTTATTATAAAACTTTTACTACATTTTTTTAACATTTATCAATAATATTGATTGTAAACTATAATTCTTTGAGTTTATGCGCATAGGTTGAGAATCAATCTGTATAGATTTGTTTTCAATGTTGTTAGATTTAAGCAATTTTCTATAGGCTTTAAAACCGGCATACTTATTCATAATTTTTAATAAAAAACAAAGGTTTAAAATCAATTACCCAAACCCAATCCAACTCCAAAGTGGCCAACTAAATACAGACAATTGTTTTGGTTTTCACAAATTCTCATCAGTGCATCTTTGTTAATAATAATAATAATAATAATAATACTTTATTACGGATAACTCCAGTTTACAATGTAGATAACAATACAAAAGACTATAATATAATAATTTGTTAAAACTAAATTGACACACACACACACAAACACACACACACACCCTCGCACACACACACTCACACGCACACATACATAATACTATAAATGTATACATAACTAATTAACAATAATGTTATGAGTAAATTTAAATTTGCTTTACACATTGCTTAAATTGATAAAATGTACATTTAAAAATATCAACATCGCAAGTATTATAATTGCGTAATATTCTAGAGACGGGACTGTAAAAACCATAGTTAGTAGAATGAAACTTAATTTTAAATAGATAACTATTTCTGGTAATATGCAATGTGTTAAAGTCTATAAGGTTTAAAAGTGTTGGACAATTTATATCAAAACTTAATAATTTGTACAAAAATGACATATCTGCAAGAAAACGTCTCTTTTCTAATGTATCCATGTTAAGAATGGCAAGAGTACTAACTGCATCAAAACTTTCTAAGTTAGTATTATGTTTAAAATGAGCTTGTTTTAAAAATTTTATTTGAATTTTTTCAATGTTTTGAATGTGTATGTTATAATTAGGCGACCATACTACTGAACAGTATTCAAGACCAGATCGTACTAATGAACAAAACAGAGTTTTTAGTGTTCTTACACTAAAATCGCTTCCATATCTATTGATGAAACCAAGCATTTTATATCCGTGGCAAATTGTACTGTTGATATGATTTATAAAAGTTAATTCAGAGTCAAATATAACTCCCAGATCTCGAATTTCTTTGACACGTTTTAAAGAAAGGTTGTCAATATGATAATTGTAATTTAAAATATTTTTGGATCTGGTAAATGATATAGTGCAGCATTTATTGATATTTAGATTAAGTTGATTATTGATAGACCATTGAAAAAGTCTGCACAGATCTTCTTGTAGCAATATCTGATCTTGAACATTTTCAACAACTCTATATATTTTTAGATCATCAGCAAACAGCTTGCAATTACTATTTTTAATGCAATCAGTAATGTTGTTTATAAAAAGTAGAAAGAGCAAAGGACCCGCATGAGATCCTTGGGGTACCCCAGACTCTACAGAGATTGGACAGGAAATAAAGTTGTTTATTCGTACAAATTGTGTTCTACCACTTAAAAAGCTGTATATCCATGCACATAAATGTTCACCAAAACCAATTGAAATTAGGCGTTGAATAAGTAGAAGATGATTAACGCGGTCAAATGCTTTAGAAAAATCAGTATAAATACAATCTATTTGAGTATTATTTTCCAAGGCATTAATAATATCATTTTGATAGCAAATTAAGTTTGTTACTGTGGACTTACCACGGCAAAAACCATGTTGCTCATCAATAATAATATTACGGCATTCCCATGATAATTGTAATGTAAATAAGTAGTCAAAAAGTTTTGGAATAGCGGATTGAATACTTATTCCACGATAATTTTTAATATCTTCTCTTTTGCCGGATTTATGAATCGGAGTTATATAACTAGTTTTCCAATAGTCTGGAAACACACTTAAGTTTAAAGACAAATTAAAAAGGTAATGTAAAGGTTTACACAATGTAAATGTACAAGCTTTTAATATAAAGTTAGGAATCCCATCTGGGCCACAAGAGAAAGAATTCTTAAGATGACTAATACCATCAAAAACGTCCGTGCAGCTTATTGAACAACTTGCCATATCAGTAAGATTTTGTTTAGGAAAATTGCTGACAATCGGATTTTGGTTTGTGTAAATATCTGAAAAGTATTCCGCAAACAAGTTAACTGTATCTGAGCCTTTATTACTGATTTTGTCATCTAAAAACATAGTGTTTGGATACCCATTTGTTTTTCTAACTGTTTTTACATGACTCCAAAAACAAGAACTATCGGTAGAAATGTTATTTTCTATTTCAAATATATAATCATTATAGCATTTTTGATTAACTAATTTGCATCTTGACCTAAGATTAGAAAAAAATTGGTAATCAGTATCAAGACCAGTTTTTTTGTACTTTTTATGGGCTTCCTTTTTCATATAAATTAATTTTTTTAAATCCGTTGAAAACCACTTTGGAAAATTAGAAGGATTGGTATATCTAATTGGAACAAACTTATCTAGCGCTGAATATAAAACATTATAAAAATTAGCAATACAATCATCTATATTATATTTATAATTACATAGAACTAAATCCCAGGCTGTGGAAGCAAAATATTCATTCATTCCAACAATTTCCGCATTTTTAAAATCATAATATATGTTTTTAGAATAAAGTTCATCACTATTAGTCATAAGGGGAACATCAAAATTATACGCGTTGTGATGAAAATTATTTTTTAGTAAAAGGTCGCAAGCTGCAGTAACTTCAATTGCATCATTTTGACTAAAAATTAAATCTAAATATACTCCAAAGTTATTTGGAAGATTATTAATTTGAAATAAGTTGAACTGGCTAAAGCTTTCGCAAACATATTGAGCCGGAGAATTTAGTCGACAGTCGACAGTTAGGCCAAACTTATCATTGGGCCATTTTGCTTCGGGAAGATTGTAGTCACCACATAGGACTAGTTCATGTAATGAGAATAAACTCATAACTTCTTCTACTGCAGCACAATGATTGATGTATGAATCTAGACTTGATCGTGGCGGTAAATAAACAGCTCCAAAAATATAACACTTTGTTTTTCCTCGTACTTCAATAAATACATGTTCAACGCTATTAACTGTAGTTTCTATCATTCTTGTATTTAGGTTTTTACGTGCAGCAATCATTACACCACCGCCTTCCTTTTTTTCACTAGTATCATTACTTCTGTCTGTTCTATAAATATTAAAATCGTAAAAACTGAGTTCATTATTTGTAATATTTGCATTTAACTTAGTTTCTATAAATATTATAATATCGTATGATGAAATGTTCACTGCATGTTTTAAAGTTGAAATTTTAGTTTTAATACCACCTACGTTTTGGAAATAGCAGCTAATAGACTTTACATTTCGTTTTTTGAAGATTGTTCTATAACCTTGGGAACACCTTTAATATACTTCATTACAAGATCTTTTTCTCCTTTGGATTTTCTATCATTTAATTCTTTAAGAACCTTATTTCTTTCTGCTCGTTGCATATCGGTAAGATCAAGACTGATCTTGTAGTTTCCATTTAGATTTAATTTGTTTTTAAGGCATTCACGGACAATATCTTCATTATTCATAATTAATTTTATAGGTCTTGGTTTATCATTCGGTGACCGACCTAATCTAATGACTTTAAATGTACCAGGGTCGTTTGTAAGTTGGTGGAGAACAGTAGTAGCTTCTTTCATATCGTATTGAATGCGTAATTTTGAGTCAGTAGCTTTAGATTCAGGAACATTATACATTATCAAATTTTTTGACCTACGATTACGTTCAGATATTTCATAAATAATTTCTTCAGATATTATAGTTTTATCACAAACACAAGTTTTGTTTGTTAAATCTGAATTGGATATAGAAGATTGCAATGCATCCAGTTGTAGAGTTAATTTAACAACAATTTGTTTCAATTCATCAATATCTCCTTGGAATTTCATACAGCCATCACAATTCCATTTAATATTAGCTTTGGATCTTAGAACTCTTGTGTCCGCAGATGAAAGATTAATACAAGTGTTGTTAAAAAGATTTCCACAAATAGCACATGGCATTGAATTATTTGCATTTACAAGTTTATTGCAGTTAGATGAACATTTACAGTGAGACATTGTAAATTAATATGATAAAAATAATAATATAAATAACAAATGGGAAAAAAAAAACTGGGACACACTTCTTCACACTAACGCGGCCCGTCGGAGTGACTAACAAATAACAAGTACAGGAAGGCCTCGGATGGGTAACAAATAATAATGATTGGGTAGTTAATTATAATATGTCTGTACCGAATAAATGTCAGCAAAAGAACAGTAAATAAACAAACAAAAATAAAAATTTGCCAGAAATATTTTGTATGTTTTTACTAAATAAAAGTTTTTAGTATCGATAGATAATAATAAAATAAAATAAAATAAACTATATTCTATATATTGAATATATTCAACCTTTATACATACAAAAAGTGATTAAACTAATGATTTTAAATAATCTGTTTTAATTTACCAATAAAACTATATACAAACAACAATCTTGTAAAATTTCAAGATTATAGCTTCTATTTGATTGGCCGCTTTGGAGTTGGTTTTTTAATTGTTAACTAGTTAAATTTCGATTTTTAACCAAAAAACTAAAATTTGACAAAAAAAACGAAATCTTGATCAAAAACCGGGTTTTTAAATTTTTGGCCAATAAAAACAAGTTTTTGGTTAATATAAATGTTTTTGTCAAAAAGTTGTATATATTGACTAATTAAACTGTTTTTTTTATAACAAACTGAAGTTTTTAAAAAAAAAAAAATTTGCTGAAAAACAAATTTTTGCTTTACAAGAGAAGTTTGTTTTAAAAAGCCGGAAATATTTAACAAAAAGGTTAAAGTTGTTTTTTTAATACAAGTTTATTTTTACAAATACATTACTAGTTTTGACTACATCTGTCGAAGGCTTTAGTTAATTAGTTAACTTATTAGATCTGTTAAAGGCTCTAGTCAAGTCAAAAGTAGTACAATTATTATTATTATTTAAAAATAATTGCTTACAAACATTTTCAGTTGTTTCAGTTTGCCAAACTTATTCTTATGATTATTTCTGCTATTTGATTTTTTACCCAGTTTTATTTGATGTTCTAAATATATGTACTTGATCACTTGTTCAACTTTGTGTACGTCTATTTGATGTAGTTGGGCTTTTGTTTCTTGGGTCAAGTTTACTTTTAGGCTGACTGATATTGATGTTGTGTTTTTAACATGTTTGTGAGTTCTTGGATGTCTGAGCATATTAATATAATATTGTCGGCAAAGCGTAAACAATTTGGATTTTGCAATCTATACGTATGCTTTTTTTTTTCTCAAAACATGTTTTTGAAGACGACTTATAGGTAAAATAAACAGCTTTGGTGGTATGGTGTCTTTTTGTCTGTCTTCTTTACCAATCTTGATTTTTGAGGTAAATTGTACTTTCAGATAGTTTTGGCTTTATTTATAGCATTGAAGATTGTACAGAGCTTTATGAAATCAATTGCTTTTTTGTAATCTATAAACGCTAGGTGTACGGGTAAATTGTATTCTTTACACTTTTTGATTAATGTGCGGATAGTCTTTATTTTCGAAAACTTTTTTGTTCTGGAAGTTGGTAAAAATTTAGTTTTTTTTAGTTTTTGGTAGCAGTTTATTCAAATGTGATAGGCTAATTATGCGTATAGTTTTTAATGTCGTTATTTTCTATTGTATTAGAATTACTTTGAAACTTTTTCAGGTAGTAGGTATTTTTGTTGTTTTGCTATGCGTTTAATTAGTAGTAATGTACAGTTTTACGATTTTTTTTAGTTTTAACATTTTTGTCAATATTTTGTTTTTGCCTTGTGCTGCTTTCTTACTTTTTAGTGGTTTTAGGTATTTAAAAAAATATTTGGGGACTAGTTATTTCCGATACATTTTGTGTCTGCTATGTGAGATCTGCGTAGTAGCTTTGAATTATTTTTACAATTTGTTTAATGTTACACCGTCTTTATTTTTAATTTAAAAAATGTCAATTTTTAGTGAATTTTTTTCTTGCGAGTAAATGTTTTGTTGTTAATTACAAAAATTGTTAATTTTTGTCAGTTTCTAAAATAATGCAATGCAATGATACACGCTAAAAAATAATTAACTGATCAACTCAACCTCCACACCGAGCGTTTACGTCGTTTATTAATTATTTGAAGTCTATGTCAATGACGTTTGCTGCCAATTTTTTATAACCATTGTTGTCGGATGTTATTTTATATAAACGCATTATTTTACTGCTTTTTCCTTGCTCCCTTACTTCTTGTTTTCTTGTATCAGTGCTTCACTGCAATGTTACTACAGTTGTTAAGTATCTCAATGCCAAAGCAATGTTAACGCACTTTATTTCACACACCTTTAAGGCAGCTATAAAGTACTTCAATAACAATACAATACAATGTACATTGTTAATACACTCAGACATTTTACCTGTACGTAAATGTAAATAACTCAATTTTTTCAATTGACGGATTGATAGTATATATTTGTGTTTGTTGTTGGTACATATTTAAAGACAGATTTGAGTAAGATTTTAAATAATGGCTCAAAAAATAGCACTTTAATTATTATAAACAATGCTAACAAACAACATTGTTAACAATATTAATAATAAAACCTGATAAACAAAAATGCAATTGATAAGCTTAATTATTTTTGTAGGTTTTATTTTAGATACTTAATAATAAAAAAAAGTAGAAAGACATTGATTGATTACAAAAGATATAAATTAGCCAAACTAAATGATTAATGGAGAAGAAACATACTAAATTGCGATTGTATATTGGATTTCTATCGAAGCTGCCCTAAGTTTTGAATTCAACGTTTCACGTTTACTATCTAATGATGTATCTAGACTCATCATTATATTCAGTTGTTTGAATCCAATATCTTGTTATTTAATTTGCCATAAGATTACATTTTGTATGCGTTTTTCTACAAAAAAAATCATTAAAATCAATAAATCAAAAGGGAGAAATGATGCTGAACGCAAAATTATATTTAACAAATATATTGGAAAATGATTACAAAAACTCTTGTTGGTATCGTACTTGAAAACGCATTTTGTATAGAAATTGTATATTAAGTTAATTTGATGAGAAAATTACTTTATTTATCTTTTAGAATGCCATTAATATAATAATACTGAAAGTCTGTTATTTCAAGGAATTATTATTGAAGAATAAATTAACACTGTAAAATGAAATAATGTCCATCATTTTATTAAAAAAATTGTGATATTTAATATTAATTACAATAAAAAGTCAACGACATTATACTTTATTTACGTACACTTAATTTGATATCCATCATGTGGTCATCATAATAGTAATGGACAACATATTTTATGTAATTTTACTTGTTTGTTATTTCTTATTTTATGTTTTTATATATGAAATAATTATTAGTCCATTAATCCGTCCCCCGTTTTATCATCTATTATGGCACGCGAGTATATCTATTTGCTAAATAAAAGTCGGCCTTTTATACGTGAATGGGTGATGTTTTGGGTCCAAGACCCGCATCTGTTAGGCCCTCCCTACCCATTCTCCTCTTTTTTTATACATCACATCCATTCCGGCTACTTTTGTATTCGCCGTCACAATCGATCAATCAGCGGTTTTAATGTTGTCAAAGTGCCCGTCCCGAAAAAACACATGTCTTCGCTCCCTTTCAGCCGCCACTATTCAGATAAGAAACGGGAGAAATTGTGTTTGTATGTGGAGAGTTTTTCTTCATCCCCATCTCACTCTATGTGTTTGCTGGATTTTTCATGCCAGAGAAACATTTTAAGTTCTGAGTGATAATGGGTTGAATTACATGTGTATTGTGTAGAATAATAAAGGCACATTCTGTTTCATTGCGGTTTTTAAATGAGGTTTTCTATATCTGGAAGAAAATGGATGTGTGGAAATGTGTAGATTGGTCATAAACCTTGCATGTAGGGTTGTATTTTATTTGGAATGTATATAAAAATGTACTCTCTTCAACACATTAAATTTTAAGAATGCTTGAGTGAATGCAACAGTGTGCCAGCACGAAACTGTGTTTGTAAGATTTGTTGTTTTAAATTAAACGAACCAACAGCAATTTATTAATTCGGAAGCATGATTTAAGAATTACTTTGTTGGTACAACAAAAATGCAACTTTGTTTTTCAAGGAACAAAAGCACATTTGTTATAACTATTTTACAAAAGAAATTGTCTGTGTAAGGTCCACAGACAATTTAAATTAATCAAATTATTTCATCGCAAGCTTATAAAAAATATATTTAAAAACTTGTTTAGTTAATTTGCATGTTTTCTGAGTATTGTTTATAATAATCGGTGAGATAGCTCAGTTATAGAGCGTTAGCGTGACAGTCCGGGGTTCGATCTCCGAATATGGGTAAAATAATAACTTGCTCTTTATCCGCCGGGGTAATTCGGAAGTCATCTAATAAGCCGTTGGTCCTATCAGCCCCCTTCAAACAAGTCGTAAGACTTTTGGGGCGATATAAAATAGCTGTAAAACGCGCAATAATAATAATAATAATAATCTATAAAAAGTACAGATTGTTTTAACTTTTGTGTCTTTTATGAAATATCAAAATTTTATGAAATTAAAAACTAAACAAGCATTAGACAATAGATGCATTGTGTTGAGTTTGATTTTTTTTTGTACTTTGTACAATATGTTTTTGCTGATTTGCAATCAGCTTATGGTAATCGTACTGCATATTGATCGAAAATTAAAAATAAAATTAATGTTACATTTATTGGCGTAAGGGCGCGGTTTAGGGAGTCATAAATTTGCAATTGAGAAAAAAGTCGTCACTTAAGTGATGTTATATTCGGCATTTACTTAAACAAAATGGCATTATATAACAAAGATTTTAATGTTTATAAAAAAAATCATGTAAAATTAACTAAGTACTTATTATTTCAAAACCATGCGGTTCTACTGAATTACCCTAAATAATTTTTAACGCATTTTTCACCTAAAAATGTATTTTTTTTTTCCAAGGTGGACTTTTTTACGTTCAATGAGCATGACGCCGACTATATTCCATGTAGAATTGTCCGCAAAACTTGAGTTTTTTTGAGTGTTTAGACCCTAAAACCTAAATACACAAAAGAAATTTATATTTTTGTACAAATTTGCATCTAAATTTTTAAAGAAAAAATTCTGTATTTTAAGTCAAAGTTAAATGACGACAAAGAAACTAAAAAAAACTGTAGAATTTTTTTTAAAGATTTTACACTTTTATAAGCCGATAATTTTTTTTTTTTTAAATTTTTAACCTTATTTTATAGCCAAATTTAGATATTGTTGAGATTTTATAAAATTTGTTTCAAACATTGTTTGGTCAGATTTTGTTATTTTTGATTTATATAAATAGAGTTTTGCACTTTTTAACTGTTTTTAGTCGGATTTCAGTTTTTTCGGACATAGTTTTAATATTTTATGACCGAATTTTGTTATTTTTGACATTTTATAAATATAATTTTGCACTTTTTAATCCTTTAAGGCCAGGTTTTGGTTTTCTATGACAGAATTGTATTATTTTATAACCAAATTTAGCTACTTTTCACTTTTTATAAATAGAATTTTGCAGTTTTTAACTGTTTATCACTAAATTTTGTTATTTCTAATAATGTTTTGTAATAATTTATGACCGTCTTTTGCTAGTTTTAGAATGTCATAATTTTTTTACATTTTTTAAGTTTTTTATGAAGGCAATGTTTTTTTGGTCAAGACCTTTGGTCATTAGTATTTTTATTAGTATGTCATGCTTTATACAGTCAAATGCTTTAATGTAAACAATGAAACATACATATACGTCCTTTTTTTGATCTTTACATTTTTACAAAAAAACAGATAACCTAAACAAAGTTTCTCTTGTACTAAGCCTATCACGGAAACCAAATTAATCTTGACTAAGTTCTTTTGCACATTTCCTTCGTATTCTGTTGTATAGTATTTTAAGGAATACTTTTAATACTTTGCTCATCAGGCTTTTTTTTAACGACGTAGTGAGGTGTTGGCTTCAACAAGTGGGCCTTGAGAATAACTAACGCATGGCAATACTTTTCGGTTTTTTTCATTGCGTAAGTCCTGCTGTTAATTTGTCTTAGTCATTGTCTCTAATGTGGTACTAGTTTGAAGTGGGCTGGTTTTGGCTTTGCGAAATTTACGCAGTCAGCTGCGGCAACACATGCTGTCCTCGGCCCATCTCTCCTTATATTATATTATTTTGCTTCCATTTAGTTTCTAGCTTCTTTTTTTTTGTCTTTTGTCGTTTTTAATTTGTGTGTTTTTTTCTATTTTGGTTTACCTAAATCTTAAAGTTTCAAATTTTTATATCTTTTTTTTTTTGTACTGTCGCTACATAGTTTCTTAGTGCTTTTCATTGGTTTTTGTCACTTAGGCATATTTTAATGATTATAGGTTTGTCTATTTTATTTTCCAATACTTTTTCTAGCGTTATCCTAGCTTTTTTCCACGTTTTGCACTCTACTAGCGTATGTTTTGCGTTGTCATGCGTATCTTCTTGACAAAATATACATTTTTTTTTTCATCTTATTTATTTTTTGTAAGTACTTTCCATAGGCATGTCCAGTGAGTAGTTGTGCTATATAGTAACTCGTTTCCGGTTTTTTCTCTTCTCTTCTTTTATTTCTGGTATTAGTTCCCTTGTTTATTTCCTCTTTTCTCCTTCTATTTATCTTTCATCACCGAATAGTTTTTCCATGTATTTTGTTCATTTTTTTTTACTCGTTATAAAATGGTTTTTATTTATTAATCTTATTGGTAGATGGTTTCTAGTAATACCAGTATTTTTTTAACTTTTTGATATAAACATTGTGTTTTCTTAGAAGTTCTTCTAGTTCTTGGCACTTTCCGTTTAGACTTTTTTAGTTTTTCTAATGTTTTTCCTTTTGTTTGAGTTTAGTACGTTGTATTTTTGGTAATTTAGATTTTTGTATGTTAGTCTTTTATCCATGAATTTCAATATTTTGTCATCCACTCTACTATTGTTGGGGGTTTCCAATATTTTTGCCTGGATGTTTTTAAAACTTTGGTTTTCAACTATTTTCTCTGTTCTGCCAATTTTTTTTTAAATTTTACTATAATCTTTCTTCTAATACGATAATTTTAACTTTTAATCAATAAAACTTTTGCACGTTTCAATAATTTATGACAAAAGTTTTGCTGTTTTTAACCATTTGATATTTTATAGCCGGATTTTGCAATTTCTAAAATTTTTGTGCTTTCTAACAATATTTTGATGCATCTTTTAGCAGTTTATGGCCCGATTTTAGTGCTTTCTGATCATGTTTTAAAATTTTATAACCAGATTTTGCTAATTGTGAGATTTTTTCCAATTGTTTTAATATATCATTTCCGAAATTTTATGGACGGATTTTGGTGCTTACTAACACTATTTTGATATGTTATAGAAGGTATTTGCTATATTTTTGAAATGTAATAAAAGTTTTAAGATTTTCCAATAGTTCATGGCTAGATTTTAGTATTTTTGTCAGATTTTGATGTTTCAAGGAGAGATTTTGTTATTTTTTGAATATAGAAATTTGCACGTTTTAATCGTTTTTTTTGTTCTAACAATATCTTATGATAAACAAAAAAAAAAGTTACCGGGCTCATCTTTGTAATGGATTGGAAGCGGGTTTTTGTAATGTTTTTTCTAAAGTTTAGAGTTTTTTTATTGTGTTTTTATAAAAATCTTTTGGTTTGTTTCTAATGTAGTGGTAGATGGTGAATTTGTTAGATGGGAAGAAATTTTCGTCGCAACTATATAGGGTCTAGTACATTGCAAGTGCATTTAGTATCGGAAATCAAAAGTTTCAAAAAAGTAAGCCAGATTTGTTGTTATTGGTGTAGCAAAATTGTCTAAGTTTATGGAGAGGATTAGCATTAATACGGTAGAATTAGCAAGGGTTGTAGTTGGTATAGGCATTGAGTAACTCAATTGAAGTTGCTAGATCAAACAAGTCCAAACCTGACTGGACATGAATTCTCATCATATGTAGACAGCTTTGAACTTGTCGGCGGACAGAAGTTTTGGTCTTTTGATTTTTATTAGAGGGCGGTTGTGACTTAATTAACTAATTTAAAAAGGCGCTTTGATTTTGATTAGAAGGCGGATGTGATTTGCATTAGTTTTTAGTTGGGTTTTACAATCTTAGAAAAACTCTTTGAGTAGCCTTTTTGAAATAAATCTATTCATATGTGGCGATAAACGTTTTGTGGGTATACTTTGGTCTTTTTTGGGTACATGTCGCTTTTTGCCTTTCTCTAAATCTGTGAGGTAGTGCAAAGTATTTTCAGAGTGCAAATTTGATTTTAAAATTTTATCTTCTTGAGGCATTGTTGTTGTTATATTTGACATTTTACATGGTATTTTAGAAAGATTTGGATACTAAAACGGCCGCGCTAGTCTTGCGTGTTGGAGAGTTTTTTATTTTGAGCAATCTTTTGGATACAAACGTCATTTAGAGCCTTTAATTCTGCTTGCAAACGTTGCGTTTGTTAGTTTTGGTCGCTCCAAGTATGTTTTCTAGATATAGTTAAAAGTATACCGACCGCTACTTTGATTTCCAGTATTGTAGTGAAAACAGCTACTTAGGGTTCATTCCTGTTTTCACATCCAATATTTTACTTTTTTTACTAGTACATTCAGAAAAGATTAAACTATAATTGGTCAGAGTATTTTACTCAAATTATATTTGCAAATAGCATTAAAATGCATTTAAAAGTATCTAAAAACGCATTTATTTCAATATTTGAATACATTTTTCGGCTATTTTCAGTTATTATTTGACTAAAATACTTTGAACAATAATAGTTTAAATTTTTCTAAATGTACAAGTAAACAAATAAATTGATTATTAAATTATATGTAAAAATAGGAATGACACCAAAGTAGCTGTTTTCACTACAATACCAAAAATCGAGGAAGCGGTCGATATGCTCTTAACTATATCTTGAAAACATCTTCTTATCCGCTAGCTAGAGAGGCGCCTGATGGAGCATATACAACTCCACATGTATGATTTAATATTGGGCAAATGATTGTTTTGAATAGTTGCAACTTATTGCAGTACCAAAATTGCTGTTTTTGTGCACTAACGGATTTAAAAAATCTTCATTTTAACTGCCAAACTGTTAATTCGGCAAAAAAACTATAAATCCGGTCTTTAAAGTGTTAATTTTATCTGTTAAATTGTTAATTCAACTTCTGAATTGTAAATATAATGTTTAAATCTGTAAATTTGGCTATTAAAAGTATAAATGGGGTCTTCAATAATGATAATCTGAACGTGTCTAATCTTCTGCTAAACTATTAATCCGGTCTCTAAATTGTCATGTGCAGTTGATTAAAGTGTTAATAGTTAAAACAATATTCAGGTTTTGCTTGTCTTTGCGGGGTTATTTTGTTGATGTAAGAAAGAGTGTTACAAGACCTGCGTTAGGCCAATCATGATCTACGGTATTGAAGTTCGAGAAGAGACAACTAAAACAAAGAGCATACTGCGTGCATAAGAAATGAAAACCTTGAGAAGCATACTTGAAAAGAAGAAAAGAGGGAAGGCAAAGAAAACGACAAAGGCACGATCATGTAGCCCAAATGACAGATGATCGACTACCGCGGATAGCACTTCAGAGCAGACCGGCGGGAAATAGACCCCCACAAAGATCACCTAAGAGATGGATGGACAGTTAGCAATTGACATCTCAAGAGATTCTAAGACAATTAACAGATTGAAAGATCTAATTAAAGTACAGGGAGTTTATAAATGAATGGGATTATGTAACCACTTTAAATATGCCGCTTTTTTTAAATTGTCCAGTGTATTATTTGTTTTGACAGTTCAACTTTGACAGCGTCAAGGAAACTAGGTTATAACAACGCATACAAATGAAGAGAATATTTTTATTATTGAATCCTACTTTAGGAATAGGTGGTTTGGTAATGGGGAATGGCTCTATTCTATTCCGGATTGTGTTCTGTTGTTATTATTTTGTTTACAACTGATAATTGTAAACAATGTAAATATATTTAACTTTATTTACGCATTTTCACTAGAGCGGTACAAACGTACATTAAATGGTTACATAATCCCAAACAATTATAATTACCCTGTAGAAGAAGAAGAAGAAGGAAGGAGTGTTGCTTTCGGCGGGCGTCTATGGTTGCATATGAATAGTGTTTTATCCGTCTTTCTAGAGCAAGTTTGTTCCTATCATCATCATTGGTTACAAGCATTTTTGATATTAATTAGGATTACCACTACCTATTTGAGCAGTGGTGGAACTCCCGTGTGTCATTTCGCTATCGAATCGAATTGCCTGACGTCATGGTGACGTAGTACTCAATTCTATAGCCGTATGAATAGATGTAATAGTGATTTCTTTGACGTCATTTTGCTATTGAAAGCAATGCAATACCCACATTGTAGTGCCAGCACAGCTGTGCCGTTATTAAAACGGTTTTAGAAAAATGCAAAATTTGGCCATAAACTGTTGAAAAGTGTAAAAATCTGCTCTTTAAATTAAAAAAATAACAAAATCTGGCCTTATAACAAAAAAATATTTTTAGAAAGTAACGAAATCATGGCTATAAACTGTTGAAATTTTTATTTTTTTTTAATAAATGATCAAAAATAGCAATTGAAACATCAAAACATTGTTAGGAAACACCAAAATCCGGCTATAAACTATTGAAAAATTGAAAAAATGTAACTTAAAAACAACAAAATCCGGCAAATATTGTTAGAAAGTATCTTAATTTAGTTATAAACTTTGAAAAGTTTAATTTTTTTTTTTATAAAATGTCAAAGATTTATAATAATAATAATAATAATATTTATTGATCAACAGAAAGAAAATTCCAATTACAGATCAAAGTTATAAAGTAATAAACATCTACGTTAAAATATAAAAATAAAATTGCAAACGTAAAATTGGAGAATTTTTTAAAATATTTGTTCAGGAATTTTAAAAGTTGGGAAAGATCTAATTGAGTACCCAGGAATGTAGAAGTTTACATTTTTAAGCAGGTTACAATTGTCAATTTCATTGTTTATTAATTTTCATATAAATTTGATACTCTGAATAGAGTGCTGCGTACTAATACAATGTACATTAAACTCCCGTTCAATAATACTATAATTACAATGAAGTGGCGGCTGATAGATGCCGGTGTTTTTAAAAGATAGATATTTTAAAAACCTTTTTGTGGCTTTTCTAAAAGTTTAAAGTGCACATTGTAAATGGGAAACCATACTAAGCTACAGTATTCTAGTTTGGATCTAACTATAGTAGAGTATAACGTCTTAATTGACTTAATATTTGTAAAATCAGTAGTATTTCGTTTAAGAAATCCTAGTGAGCAAAAAACAGACTTTACTATCAGATTGATATGAAGAATAAAAGTTAATTTATAATCAAAAGTTACGCCTAGGTCTTTAATAGTAAAACAACGATCAATTAATACTCTTGCAATGTTATAATCGTACGTTAAAGACTTAATTTTTTAGTAAATGAAACCACTTTGCATTTACTAATATTTAAGGCAAGACTATTTTGATTACACCAATTTTGAATTATATTTAAATTACTTTGCAAAAAAATAGCATCCTCAATGTTGTTGACATTACAGTATAATTTTAAATCATCGGCGTAAGCAAGTTTAGGACAAGTTATGCTACTTAGTAAATTGTTAATATATAACAAAAATAAAAGAGGTCCTAAATTTGACCCTTGAAGAACACCTGATGTGGTAATAAAGTTTTGAGATGAAAATCCGTTATTGTGGACAAACATGCATCTGTTATCAAGATAGGACGATAAGATTGTAATTAAGTTGTTATTAAATCATAGAATTTTCAACTTGTTTAATAGTACGTTGTGATCAATACTATCAAAAGTCTTTGAAAAGTCTGTATGTATAACATCAGTTTGACCTTGGCGATCTATCTCAACAGCTAAATTAAAACCGCGTTGATCGGAGCTGATTATATGACTAACTTGTGATAGAATAAGTTTGTATAGACAACTTTCAAAAACTTTTGATAAGTTTGATAGAATAGAAATAGGACGATACTTATTTATATTTGACAAATCGCCACTTTTATGAACGGGCTAAAGTTTTGCCGTTTTCCAAACTGTTGAAAAATAACCATTATTCAATATTGAATTAAATAAAACAAATAAAGGTGTAACAAAAGAAGCAGCGCAATCTTTCAAAAAAAACGATGGTATCTGATCAATTCTAGCGGTCAACGATGGTTTGAGCTTTGTGGCTTCTAAGGGTACAATATTTATCAATTATAGAAATATTTACTGATCCAAGTAATGAATTAAAAGAGTCATTCAAAGAATTATGTGAATGTGGAGTATAGACCAAACCAAAAAAACTAGCAAAGCCGTCAACTATAGCTTGAGAATTATCAAAGGATTTGTTTAAGTTTGAGTCATGCATGGGACATGGTAAGCGTGAAGACCCTTGTTTGGATCTAATAAACTTAAAAAACTCTCGTGAATCGGTAACTGAACAGTTTTATACAGTCTCTATATAAGAATTGTACTCAAATTTAATAAAAGATTTGATATTTTGTCTAAGGGTCTTAAACTCATCATGCATCAACTGATCTCCACCCTTCTTAATTTAGCTTATCTTTTTGTTGAATTTTTTTAATGATTTCGGATGTAAACCAAGAAGGATAAGAATTATTATGAATATGTTTTTTATGATACAGAAGAACAAACTTATCAAATATGGCATATAAAGTGTTATAAATATAATTGATCAAGTTATTAGTATTATTACTAAAATCATTTAGTAAAGACCAATCTGCATTAAGGATAGCCTGATATAAAACATAAAAATTAGCTTTTTGAAATTATATTTTTTTTCGACATTTACCGAAGGAAACTTATTGACTACTTTGGCAGCATGAACGGGAAATACAAATGTTAAAGCCGGGTGGTACGGATCAAGAGAGGATTATTTTCATGCGTTACTTGAATAGGAATATTAGTAAAAATTAAGTCCAACAATCTATTTAATCAATTTTTTATGAGATTGTTTTGTATAAGATTTGATATGTTTATAAAGTTAAAACACAAGGCTGCTTTAGGATCTAAATGGTTTAGACAAAGTTGTGGAATATTAAAATCACCTATTATAATTATATCTGCATTTACAATTGAATAAGGTTCTAGTAGCTCAAACAGTAATTCTAGTTTTAGGAGAAGCATACAAAACAAAAATATACAGTAGACGGTTTTGGAATGTGCACTTCTGGGCAACAATGTCTATATTAGGTAGGATTTCAAATGTGGAAAGGTTGATTGGAATAGAGTAAATAGTTTTTTTAATGGCAACTAAAACACATCCACCCGATTTTAATCCAGTTATTTCAAATTTTTTGTTAGTTCTGTAAACGTAATGTCAGAGAAAAGTTCTGCGTCAAAAATATCATCATTAAGCCTTGTTTCAGAAATTCTAATGACAGCTAAAGTACAATCAAGTGAACGAGTATATAAATTAACTGTTTTTGTTCTTAAACCACAAGTATTTTGTTAGTAGCATATTAATGAGTCATTAAACAAACTATTTACTGGGTTTTTGTACTAATGTTCTCTTGAGATTTAAGCACAATACAAAGTATGCTTTTTTATATTTAATTGTGAGATCCTTCTCACCTTTATCTATCCGTTCTTGGAGCATATTTTTAACTTGTTTGAAGTAATCTCTTTGGCAAATTGTTTGGTCACTGGCGGCTTTAACTTCATTAGGTAACTTTAATTTTAATTTCAAAACATTGGTGACAATGACTGGATTATTAAATATAGCTTAAATTGGTCGATTTTTATTGGGTAAATATTTACCATTAAAAAAAGTTTTGATGTGTGAAGGTTTAATGCCAATATTAAATGTTTGCAAGGATGTAACAACAATATTTTGATCAGCCGCATGACGAGAATCTTTAGACACACCTGAAGGTTCATCAATGTTGTACAAAATTACATTGAAAGCCCGTGATTGTCGATCTAAAATTTCACATATTAACTCTTCACTATTGATATTAGGTTCAATATATGTTAACGGCACATTTTTTGCACATTGATGGTCTTTCAGCTCCATTATTTGAGCAGTAAGACTTTCTACAATCTGTTTAAGTTCCTGTAGCTCTGACTTTGTATTTGCACAAGGCATACAATGAAACAAAGTAAACTTGTCTTTTGATATACATAATGTAATTTCATGGCGAGATAGACCGGAACACGTAGTGTGTATAGGATATTTACATTTATCACACTGCAGATCATTTTCAATATTACAAGTGTTATCGCAAATACCACAGTTTGTAATTAAAGGAATATTGATAATAAATAAATAAAAATAATATAAAATAATAAAAAGAAAATAAAAAAACAATAGGAAACAACAAGGACACTACACCAACAGGGCCACGGAAAAGGTATAATTGAAATACAAAAGGAGTAGTAAGATATTAATAATGAATTACGAATAACGAAAAAATAATAGTTCAATACTATAAAATTGAATAAAAATAATAGCAAAATAAATAGAATATGTTTTGCTTACAAAATATTTATGATTTTTTTTACTTAGATATGAAGCAAATGGAAATTTTTACATTCACTTACCATATACAATAACTAATAATAGTAATAAATCTCAGATATTACAAAAACAAAACTATACAATTAGTAACTGACACTTAATAATGACACAGGTAACAAATAATTGTTTTATAATACATTTATTTACTGGTTAATTACAATAAACTCGTAGAGCAGTGCGTGCGTACGTGCGTGCTTGCTCGCTTTTTTGAAAGTATGTCATTAACTGTTAAAAATAGCTAAATCCGGGCATAAAACATTAAAATATTTGTAGTTGGAATCAAAATCCGGCCAAAAACGGTTAAAAAGTCTTAAACTATAATCATAAAATGTCAAAAATAGCAAATTCTGGTCATTAAACATCAAAATATTGTTGGAAAACACCAAAAACTAGCCATAAACTGTTTAAAAATGTAAAAAATTATAAAATTTTAAAAATAGCAAAATCTGGCTAGATATATCAAAATAATGTCAAAAAGATTTAAAATCCGATGATAAACTGTTGTGCAAAATTCTATTTATAGAATGTCAAAAATATCAAAATTCAGCTGGAAAGTATGAATTTTTTATCAAAAAATACTAAAGTTTACCATAAACTGCAACATTCTATTTATAAAATGTATAATATTGGCTCTAAATAGCCGAGAACCGAGATTTTTACCAATCGGTAGATGACGATTATACAGGTACATATTCAAAAGCTGTGAAGTAAATCATTCATCGGCGTCCAACAAATAAACAAACTTAAATACATTTGCTCATTATCAATAAAAAACTAGAAAAAATCCATATGACGCTCGGAGTAGAATATGCATTTAAGGATTTGTTTAAAAACTTACTTTCAAGCTATTTAAAATATTATAAAGAATCTAAAGTAAATTTAATCAGCAGTCTACACTAATACAACCTCAACCATAAAATGTGAATTGCCATGATAAGCAGTAATATTTACGGTAAGCAACTGGTTTTTAAAAACTACATATTTTTCTGTCTATTTCATTGGCTTCTATCCACAATTTTCAAGTTTATTTCTATAAATGAATTAAAAATATTATATTTTACAAACATTTTACATAATAATAACTTAATATTATAATCAAATTAATTTATTAAAGTTTTCAATAAATAATATAATAATTGCTTGGCACCAACCCCAATATTAGTATTAATAATTTACTAGTTCCGTCGTAGATTATAGATAGCAATTTCTAACCAAATTGTAGTGCAAGGACTCGTGCGGAATAGAGTAATCCAAACTGACTTTGTTTTAACGGATAATTACTTTCATTATTGAAATTGAAAACTGTTGATTATGTTTGTGCTCCGTGCCGCCCGCCCTATTCCCACTTCCAAACGTTAGTTAGAGGATTGTAGATCGTCTCCCCGAGATAAATGCGCACATGCCTTGTGTTATGCGACACAAATAGCAATTAGATGTGTCTGTTTGTGAGAATTACATTACAGACTGTTGAGTGTTTGCCTTCAGGATGTGGATACGAAGATATTGGATGTGAAGTTTTTGAAGCAAAAATCAATTTGATTACCACTACATTTTACCCAATCGTCTATTACGGGCAATCCGATTACCAGTTCTGTTTATGAATACAGCAATCATTGTACGTGACGTCAATCGGTAATTACATCTTATATAAAGATTCTGATTGGAGTGGCGCTGCGATAATTTGTTTTGGTCTTCTTTATATAACAAAACCGAGAAAGAAAGCCCCGACCTATTTAGGTTATTTCAATGCAGTGTAGATTGAAGTTTCACAACCATCTGACTCATTTAAATGAATCGAGTATTTCCCTCGGGAAAGCTTACTTTTATAACAATCGATTCGCATAATAATATGTTAGCTCCATTATAATCATCGCTAATTATAGTTGTTATAAAGCTTTTTATTATTTAGAATAAATAGTAAAACTACCTGACAGTGGAAAATATTTTCCCTGATAAAGTTATGACGTGCGTGCAACACATATCCAATTTATACATGCTACCTAGAGCAATCGCGACAAAAAAGGTTTAAATTGAAAATTAATGAAAACATATTGTAGCATTTTTTCTTTGATGAAATATATAATACATGTACTGGCTGATTTGGATGGTAATATACATTAGTAGCGTAGTGATATTATCCCTCATATTACAACAGAAAATAACTATATAATTCAACAATTTTGAAGTAATATTTTTCCATCCAACAGAGGTAAAAAAATGTACAATTGCGTAATATTTGGATCCATTATTTTACATTGATGTTTAGACTACAGAACAGCTTATTATTTTAATAATTTGTATTTTGCTTTTCTATATAAGATTCTGCATTATTTGGTTATTATAGATAAACAAAAGTAAAATTAAATACAAATTTTTTTAAACTGTAAACCACGTTTGTCTATATTTTTTATATAAGAAGAAACCTCTTTTGAAACTATTTAATTATAATATATCAATAGACAAATTTTTTATATGGAAATTTGCTTTTATAGAGATTCTTAATTCAATTTTTGAACAGTTTATTATATTCAACGTTGAATGAAATAAACCTATTCTTAGTAACTGCGACGAACGACAGAATGAAATAAAAAAGGGGAGAAACCAACGACGAGCAATCGCATTCCTTTTTTACAATTTTAAATTTGCTTAGTTTTCATTAAACTTGCGCTAATTTCAATTAAACTTTCCGACGAAGCCTGGCGGGAGCTTTTCTCCACGTAGGACCTTTAAAGCTGGTCAATAAAAATGTTGGCTGCATTCCAGCTTCTTTCTAGGCAGATCGCGAGACAACTCACTTAAAAAAAAAGGTTAAAACAAAAGGATTCACTCAAATTCTAACCTTACCCCATTTCTATCATCGCTTCCAATTCCCTACTATCTAAATACGCGACCCTTTTCAGAACATATTGGATGTTATTTCTTTTTTTTTGTGATCGCGCTGCTTAACACCGCTAAGTATTCTAGTCTGGGCGGCATTCCATAGGGGTAGTTTTTGATAGACCGAAAGCGGTAATCAATTATTACCAAACTTGGCCCATAAAAGTAAGGTTAGCCACTATCTATATTTCAACAGCCCGACCACACACACGCAAGTTATTTATTTAAGTTCACCCACGAGGAAGAAGGATAGGAAAGAGGAAAAAAGTCTCATCAAAGCGTGACTTGAATTCTAATCAATACTTAATCGAGGTATATCGTATTAGTTCCTAATACCCGCATTACTTTTCAATACTAAAAATGACTGCGAAATTATTAATTACCAAATTGTATTAATTAGTAGAAATTAAATTCTAACTAGCAATTATGTTATAATATATGCTTGCCATAACAAACTAATTGGTAATTACAAATTGTAAAATGGCTATTATACAATTTTAAGACCTTTTTTTTGTAGAATGGTTACAATTGATATAATATTCTCTATTTCAGTAAAATCAATTAGTAATGTGATCAATTAATTCAAATAATAATCATTAAAAATCTAATCGGACGCTGTTTGCTACAAATGCAATTAGTGTTTCATTCGATAGCAATTCTGCATAACAACAGATATATATTTTTTATTATTATAACGAGCCATATCTAGCAATAATTTTCATTTCTGTCGATGTACAGTGATAATAACGCCGTTTTCACACTGTTATTGGGCTATAATAATAATAATAACTTTCATACGGCGGTTTTGATCGATACTAATTTGCTTTCGAAGCAGTCGTTACATGTAAATTTATTATTCTTTCCTGTAATAAAATAAACGGCTGCATTTATATTTACACCCATAAAATATTATCAGGTCGTAACGAGTAATAGTTGTATTTTTATTATTAAATTCCACAAATGTGTTGTACACGTTGATATTTATGACTCTATTTATCACATCATGTGGTTATCAGTTTACAAATTGTTGATGATCATAACTTTTAAAACTTCTTTTGATAGTTTCAAAAATTATAAGAAGTTTAAGTATAAAATTTTACTGTCAGTGCTAATCCTTTAACTCTATGTAAAAGCAGTTAACATTTAAGAGCAAAATCATACGTTTTTATAAAAACTTTTAAATATTAATAAATATATGTGTGCAATCAAAACCGCTTGAGGTTATGTTCTTTACGTAATTTTTAAACAAGCCGGTCATCTGCGTAATTTATCTGTCTTGTATATTTGATTTGATAAAAAGTGGTTACTACTGACAGATGATTAGACGTTTATTTATGGTAATCTTGTTAGTAACGCTACATACCATTTAACTGAAAAGTGAATATATCGACTTTAAATAAAATAGTGGTTTTTTAAGCATTTAAATAACCTCTACAAGATTGAATGATGGCTTAACACATTAGTGGCATACTTTTAATCAATCAATGTTGACATATTTTTTAACAAAAATTTGCTGAAGAATTTGTATGGCCACAGGACGGTTTTAACCTTCTTATATAGCTGATTCTATAAATGCTCAATAGAATTCAGGTCTATGCTTAAACTGCTTATTTTATAACTGCGGTTTGGTGTTTTTCCAGAAGTATCCTGTGTATCCTGTCTGATTTGCTAGAATACGAACCTTAAATCTATTAAAGCAGGTATTACATGATATGTCATTTATTTATTCATAAATGAAACAAGATCTGTTTCTTCTTCTTCTAAACTGGTTTACTTTCTGAACCAGTTCTTTACAATAACGTTTATTTATAGGGGCCAAAGTTTGAAGACGATTGTAATGTGTATACCAAACTTTTGGACTTAAAGAGAACTGAAGATTATTGCGCCATCTCACAGTTTGTCTGTAATTGAGCAAACATTAGTTTGTTTATTTTTAAGTTATAGTCAACTATGGCTTCCTGGATCTTATGATTACAAACACAAATTTTATTAGTTTTATTTGAGGTATTTGATCTAGCTGTATATGTGCCTTTTTTGATTTGTTAAAGGGTTGTCACACATTTTTGACTTATCTACTTTAACTTTTTAATTAATACAACAAAAAGGTTTACATAAAATTGTCTTGCAACATTACAATATTTGCGTTCATTTTCATGTAATGCTTAAACTTAAGTGACCACCTATTCACTTAACAGTTTGTTACAAACAATTGGAGGTTTTTCTTTTTTGTAACTGTTAAAAGTCTTGTTATTACATTTTTTGATAAACAACACTTGGTTCACTTCCGATTATGATTACTGTTAAGTAATTTAAACTTAAGTAATCACCAATCCACTCAAAATATTATTAACAAAAAATTAGCAGTTTTTCCTTTTTGAAACTGTTGACAATGTCTTTGTCCAAAAAGAAAAACGTGATATCCAATTTTTAGATTACCAACATTTTGGCTGGCGGCTGGGTCACTCCAGATTATGGTTACCAGCAAATAGTTTAAATTGAAGTGTCCAATTACTTGTCCAAAAGATTATCAATAAGAAATTGATTTTTTTTACAAGCGTTCATCATCATCATCATCATGCAGCCATAAGCGTCCACTGTTGGACGTAGGCCTCCCGTATCCCACTCCATTTATTACAGTCTTGTGCGAATTGCATCCAGTTCCTTCGGATGCGCTTAATATCGTCGGTCCACCTTGTTGGGGGTCGTCCTCTAGTTCTGTCCAGCCCAGTTTCACTTTAGAGCGGATACCCTTTTAATAACATCTGTTATGCCAGTTCTTTGGCAAATGGTTTTGTTTGGAATTTTGTTTTTAAGCGATATACCCAGCATAGACTTTTCTGCACGCTGGGCAACGCGTAGTTTGTTTGCATATTTTTTTGTTAAAGTTAGGGTCTCCGCTCCGTATATCATAACGGGTAACACGCATTAATCATATACCTTTTGGGTATCTTAGACTTAAAGATGTCCCTTAAGTTCCCAAAGGCCACCCACGTCAAGCTTATTTTCCTGAGAAGTTCGCTAGTTTGGTTGTCTCTGGTTAACTGTTTTTTGTTTTTTTTGGGCTAGGCGGTAAAATCTTCTAAAGACTGGCAAAGTGTTGGATTCATTTCCTCTCAGTTTGAAATGCCTACCAACTAAAAACTGCCCATTGAATTGCCTGTGGAAGTTTGTACCTTTTGGCGCATGCCTTCCTTTGGTGAGATGGAATTGGAAAGAAGGAGGGTGAGTAACCCTATAGGCTGTGGGATGATTGATAGGGAGTTCCCTTTATTACGATGCGATCTGATTGATCGGAGTGTTGCTTCTTGTCCGGTTTAGCCAACCTTGCCAGGTCCGGGTTGGAGTGGGTGCTGAGTTTTGCAAAGTATTTTTTGGCCAAAGCTTCCAAATACTGTCGCAACGGTGGTATCCCCAGGTCGTTACGAATGTCTTTGTTCCTGATGTACCAGGGGGCTCCGACAATCCAACGCAGGGTCAGATTTTGGAATGCCTCAAGACGTTTGAGGTGAATGTTGGCAGCTGTCCCGCAGACTGGAGATCCAAACGCGATTTGCGTCTTGTTGATGCTTGTGAAAATCTTGAGCTTGTTTTGGATTGATAATCCGCTGTGTCGTCGTAGCATCGGTACGAGACAATTTTTTGCCATTTTAGCTTTGTCCAGAATATCTTGTACATGTAGCTTGTAGGTGAGGCCTTTGTCGAAGGTGATGCCCAGGTATTTAGCAGAGCTCGACCATAGGATTGGAATTTTGTCTAAGTAAACCCTTCCATAGAATTTGTGACGTCGCCTGGTGAAGAGGACAGCCGTACTCTTCTCCGGGTTGACCGGGGTTTGGGGATTTGCCATTCTCTGAGCCATTCATCGAGATCTTTGGTGGCCTTTTGGAGTCGGATGGTGATTACCATCGGTGACCTGGAGCTGTACATTAATGCCGTATCATCGGCATATTGGGCGATTTTAACCCCGTGCTTTCTGCCCGATAGCATGTCAGCAACGAAAAGGTTAAACAGCAGAGGCAATAGAATAGAGCCTTGGGGTACCCCAGACTCGATCTGCCGAGTGGTAGATACGTGGTTCTGGAGTTTGACTGATAAAGTTCTGCTTTTTAGGTAAGACGCTAGAAGCCTTATTAGACGCAGTGGGAACCTTCGTGCCAAACCTTATTTAAGGCTTTTTTGACATAAAAAAAAACCACCCCTGTGGACTTTTTCAATCTAAAACCTTCGATAATGTGTTCGGTTACTCGGTTAAGTTGATGTACGACAGAGTATTCACGCCGGAACTCGTGTTGATGGTTGGGTAGAAGAGAGTTAACTTCGACGTGTTTTTGGATGTCCAGAATTACTTTTTCTATGACCTTGCTCAAGGTGCATAAAAAACTGATTGGCCGATAGTTTTGAGGAAACATTCGGTCTTTCCCAGGTTTTGGGATGCTGATTACGTGCGAGCCTTTCCAAACTGATGGAAAGTGCCCTGTACGCAGTATAGCATTTACAATGTTGGTTGACGATCCAAGATATGAACCATTAAACAAACTGGTAAAAAAAGCCATGCGGAGGGACATACGGACATACAATACAAACCAACTCCTAGAGGCCATCGAAGACAACATGAATATGCGGGTACTACGTTCTAAGACAGCCAGGGGAAAGATGATGATTCAAAAAATGAAAAACAATCAGGGAGAAATCATTACGGACAAGGAAGGTATATTGGCCGTAGTGCATAACTTCTACCAAACTCTGTACAGTAAATCCGTTCAAGAACCCAACCAGTCACAGTCCAAGCAAAATGTCATGAACGTGGGTTCAAAAGAAATACCCGAAATAGATGGACCGGAGCTCAGGGCAGCGTTGAAAGCAATGAAAAATCGAAAATCGCCTGGAGAAGATCGAGTAACAACTGAAATGCTGAAGGCCGGTGTAGAATCATTAGAGAGAGCATTGCTTACCTTACTGAACAAGTGCTTAGCTGAGGGAAACATTCCCGAAACCTGGCAAAACGCCGAGGTAATCCTTCTATTTAAGCTATCGACCAATTAGTTTGCTCTCTATATTCTACAAGCTACTGACGAAAATAATAACGAACCGCCTAAGTAGGAAATTCGACTTTTACCAGCCAATCGAACAAGCCGGCTTTAGGAAAGGTTACAGCACGGTTGACCATATCCAGGCAGTCCGCACGCTCATAGAAAAATGTACGGAATATAATGTACTCCTGCACTTGGCATTCATAGATTACCAAAAGGCATTCGACTCCATTGAGATGTGGGCCGTGCTGCAAGCCATGCACAATGCTAGAATCGACTCAAGGTACACCGATTTAATCAGGCACATCTACGAGAACGCATCGCTTACGGTGAAAATTGCAGAAGATATGCAAACCGAAAAGATACATATTCAACGAGGTGTACGTCAAGGCGACACTATTTCCCCAAAACTTTTTACTTTGGCGTTGGAGGATGTATTTAAGAACATGAAGTGGGAACAAAAAGGTGTTTGCATAGACGGCAAGTATCTAAGTCACCTCCGATTTGCAGATGACATTGTAATCATCAGCGAAGATGCCAATGAACTTGCAGGCATGCTAAACGAGCTCAAGAAAGTCTCCCAAGATGTGGGCCTAAAGATGAATCTTAAAAAAACCAAGATAATGTCCCCTGATAACGTACAAGTTACACTAGATAACCACGTACTAGAGAACGTTGAGCAATATGTCTACCTTGGACACAACATTAAGCTTGGTCGGGAAATCCAAACAACAGAAGTTACCAGACGAATCGGCTTGACTTGGGCAGCGTTCGGCAAGATGAAACACATCTTAAAAGACCCTATCTGTCTCAAGAGGAAAGTCTATGACACGTGCATCCTGCCCGTTGCAACTTATGGTATGCAAACGGCAACTCTTACAGGGAAAAGCACAGCACGCTTGAGAGTTTGTCAAAGATCAATGGAGCGAAAAATGCTGGGTATCAGCCTCAGACACAAATGCCGCAATACCGATATCCGCAAGCGCACCAAAGTGACTGATGTCATAGAACGAATAGCGACATCGAAGTGGCGATGGGCGGGTCACGTAGCACGAGACGACGTCAAGTGGACGAAAGCTATAATGCAGTGGCGACCCAGAAGAACAAAAAGAAGTGTTGGCAGACCTCAGGCGAGATGGCGTCACGATCTGCAGCTACTGACAGGGAAAAACTGGATGCATCCAGCACAGAATAGAACGACATGGAAGAGAATGGAGGAGGCCTATGTTCAGCAGTGGACGTTTAAGGGCTGAAGAAAGAGAAGAATGATGGTTAGAGCCATTATTGCTTTGCGCAAAAAAGTTTTCAACGCCTTGTTCGGAATACCGTCTGGTCCTGGCGCGGATCGGGACTCAAGTCGAGATAAGATTTCTCTAACGCGGGACGGTCGAACGCTGTTTAGCGGCGGATCACCGTTGTAATTTTGTAAGAAGCCCTGACCTCTCGGTGAACCCTATCGATGTGCTCCAGATCAGTGTCCTTGTTAAAAAGGGGGGAGCATTAGAGTTCTAGGTTGTCAGCGAATGCATCGGCCTTTCCCTCGATATCATATTGTAGCCTATTCTCACCATGGATGACTGGTATTGGGATTTTTCTATTTTGCAAAGCTCTGGAGATCTTCCACATTAGATTTACATCCTCCGTGGTCGATTCCATTGTTTTTTGCTAGTTCAGATTTTTTTGCTGTTTTATAGTGGACCTAACTTCCCTGTAAAGTTCGTTAAGAATTTCTCGATCTACTGGATCGCGATGCCTTTGCCATTGACATCCGGCGGCAATTTTTCTACGAATCAAAGCCTTTTGTTTGCGTGATAGTCCAAGTGGATTATCTGTTCGAACCTGAATGGTTTTAGAAGCCTTTTCTCTGGCTTTGTTAATCAACTCTGTAAGCTGTTCGACGGCTCCTTCTAGTTCTTCAACCGTCTGTACTAGATTCAGTTTCTCTATGCTTTTCTCTAGGTACCCCGGGAAGAGAGCTCAGTTTGTCTGAGTGACAAACCGCCCTCCCTTCCCACCGGGTCCCCTTCCATAGAGCTCCAGAATTACCGGCATGTAGTCGGAGCTAAAGTCATTGACTATCCTAATCTCGATTTGAGAGTTGACGTCCTTTAGTATTGCTACATCCAGGACGTCCTTTCTGTAACCAGCATAGCTGTGGTGTGTGGGTTCTACTGGACCCAAGACTCGAATACCTTTTCTCTCAACGTAATCTTGCAAAGCTCGACCTTTTACGTTGGTTGTCAAACTGATCCACGCCGGGTGTTTGGCGTTAAAATCCCCAGCTAAGATAGTGGGGAGTTGCGAAGAGAGAACCTAATCAAAATCAGCTATTTCGATTTGGTTCGAAGGATTGAGGTATCCAGATGCGATTTTGAGTGTGCCCAGCCCAGGCACCATTACCACTATCGCATTAGATTTTAAAGCCAAAGTGTCTGGGGTGTCCACTTCAGAATGATCCAGCGATCTTTTTGCAAAGATCACTGTATTACGCTTCCGGTCCACCTCCGACGTTTCCTTATACGTAAAAGTATTTGGGAATCTTAACGCGTGCCAAGGGCAATGATTTTATTTGCTTATAAGCATGACGTCAATTTCCTCTTCAAAAAAGAAATCCTCGACCTTTCCCAGTTTCTCTGAGATGCTATTGGCATTTCAAAAGCAGACTCTTAATAACACCTCAGGTGTATTATCTATTGTGGGTTTGCATGGAAAGAGTTTGCTCAGCATTTTCTTCTGAAAATTATTACATTCTACGATGAGAGCGGCGATTTTTGAATTTGCATCTGTATTTGCAATCGCTTGAGGCGGAGTTGGTGTTTGCCGATACGGCTGCTGACCTGCGGGGTGCGGTGCCTTGCGTTTTGAGCCTGGGCCGTTGTCTCCTCCGGCGCTGGTCTGGTAGCCTTTTTGTTTCTATTCATCGACGCTATCATCCTAGCGTATACCGGGCAGCCCAGGTAGTTGGCCGGATGGGGGCCGGCGCAGAGAGCACGTTTTGCTTTAGTGCCTTTCGGGCACCCCCTCGACTGGTGGGGTCCCGAGCATATCCTGCAAACGAAAGATGCTTTGTAGCATCTTTTGGCGGCGAGCCCGTGGCACTGGCACCTCTGACATTGAGGAATGCCGCCATCCCTCTTTTTTTGGCTCGACTGAGACCGTTAGGTGGAGAAGTTTTTTCAGTTCTTTTATTTCAAAGCTTTTGGCCAACTTCGGTAGTTGGACTAATACTAATGAAAAACAAACAAATTCGTTTTCCATTCTGTGGATCTTGGACGGCGTGAAATTTTGAGGAACATTACGGATCACCACCTCTAGGTTTGTTATATCTCCTTTATTGTGCATTATTTTAATAATAGCGTTGTTCCAAGTAGATAGAACTTTGCCTTTTTCTAGGCACATGTTGCATAATTTCCTATTAGATTGTATTAGTATATCACCACCTTCCTTGATCGCTTCAATGACAATACCGTCCTCACCCGGAGATTTGTTGTCATTCATCTTCCTTATAGCATTTTTAATTTCATCTGTGGTTATATTCGGAACGTCTTCTGAACCTTGCTTCTGGATTTTCGGTAAACTGACTTTGTCGTGTCTTATTGCAGTTTTTCTCTGGTACAGTTTTCTATAGAAGTTTTTTACTATTTTAAGAATTTTGTCTTTGTTTGATGTTATTAGGACCTGTTTGTTTGCTAGTTTGCAGATATCATTCTTTCCTATAGTAAGTCGTCTTCGTAAAACTTTAAGGCTTTTATTTTCTTCGATTACTCTACTTATCTGTTCTGTATTATATTTTCTAAGATCTTTCCTTATATATTTGAAAATTGCTCTATTTATTTGGCGTAGTTCTTCAGATCTTAAGCCATTTGTATCTTTCTCATTTTTTGTTTGTTGATTTTATTTGGTTTAGTTCTGTATTTATTCTCTGCATCTTTTACTGTAGTTGCTATTTGTTGGTTCAGGGTGTCAATATCCAGTTCAAGATTTGGAATATGTTCGAGTTCTCTTTCAATTTTTTTTATGTAAGCGTCTTTATTTCCGATTGGTGACTATTTTGTGTTTTTAGGTGTATCTACTAGTTTTAATCTTTCTTTATGGACGTTTATAATTATTTTTGCTCTGACCATTCTATGGTCGTTACCAATCGAGCATTTGTTATATCGTGTACTATATGCTTGGTGTTAGTTATAATAAAGTCAATCTCGTTTTTGGTGCGGCCATCTGGGCTTGCTCATCTCCATTTTTGTTAAGGCATCTTTTTGAAGAAAGAATTCGTAGCGTACAATCCCTGGTGTGTTAGAAAGTTTAGGAGCTTGGCGCCTCTTTCATTTCTTTGGCCGTATCCATGGTCACCTATAGCTACTTTGGTGTCGTCTTCTCTGTAACCAAGTTTTGCGTTGAAATCTCCAGCAATTAGTGTGTAGTAGGCTGGTTGGTGCATTGCTTTATATAGGTCTTTGTAAAAGCTTTCGGTTTCTTCGTCTGGATGTACAGTTGTTGTTGCATATGCCTAGATAATTTTGATGTCGTATCGAGAAATTATTTTCAGAGTCAAATATATAACTCTTTTGCTAACGCTTTCTATCTGTATTATGTGGATAAAAAAACCAACTCCACCATCTGATGATTCTTCTTTTCTTGATTCTCTGCTCTTTTTCTTGCTTCACTTAGTCCTATTATATTCCAGTGGATATGAGTTAGTTCTTCTTTGAGTTCCCAGATTTTATCATCCGTTGATAGGGTTCTTGTATTATAAGTGGCTATTAATAGTTGTTTTTGTCGTCTATGGTAGCCTGGTCCAGCCCGGGGATTATTCGCACTCTCTGCTTGCTGTTCTTTTCTGTCGCTACCATGGCCGGGGACTAACAAGCTGTCGGGCACTGAGAGTCGTGTGTCTTCTGCTGTATTCATGATATGGGGTTTATAGCTTTACTCCTACCACGCTGGCCAGTGCGGGTTGATAGGGTGCGAGAGCTTCATTTCCTATGCTGTCCGTTGGAGCGGTCAGAGCTTCCTTTGTTCTCTAGCAGGGGGCACCAACGTGCAGGCGAGGTTGACAATTGAGTCGAACTTATCTGTTGTTGGTTGCCGTCACCCCTTACCCCCCGAGAAGCGTTAGAAGTCTCTATGTTAGAAACGGAGGTGATGAATCTAATCTCTTGATGATTAATACTTCGGCGGTAAGTAGGTTACTTCAGATTATGATAATCCGCAAGTAATTTGTACTAGAGGACTACTTATTTGCCCAAGAATTTGTTAACAAAAAATTGTAAATTTCTTCTTTTTACAACCGTTAAAAATCTTTTTGTTTAAGAAGGAGAAGGTAATATCCAGTCTTTTGATGGGTAGGTAGACCACTCCAGATTATTGTCGAATAGTTTAAAACACCATACGTTTTTTAGGTTTTAGGACAAAACTCACAGTCACAAGTTTGTTAAAAAAAAATTTTTTTTTTGTAACCGTTAAAAGTCTCTTAATTTGCTTAAAAAAGATAATGTAATATTTAATTTTGTGCAAGTGGGATGAGTTTCTCAAGATTATAAATACTATTGAGTAATTTAAAGTGAAATGACCACTTATCTACTTAAGAGTTTTTTAACAAACAACTGGAAGCTTTTTTTTTTCTTTGCAACTATTAAAAGTCTTTTTGTTCAAGAAGAAAGAGATGATATATCGTTGTTTTTTTCTGTGTTTTGTGGTAGTTTGAGGGGATATACCCCATTATCTACCTATCATTCGTCGTCTTATGGCTTAGTGGAATTTTTAGTGTTTTCCACTTCCTGTTTTATAGCGTTTACAGCCTGGGCTTGATTAGGTTTACAAGTCTGTTGTAGGTGGTGTAGTTCGGGTGATGGTACGTTATAGATTGAATGTTGGTATTGTTATGAATTTCCGCTTTGGTGTAGAAATTTTTGGCGTTCTTTAAGATGAAGTCATGTAGAGTAGAAATTTTTAAGTCATCTTTGAGATCTTTATTTCTTATAAACCAAGGAGCTCCGGTTATCATCTTCAATGATTTTGATTGGCACGCTTCTAGGGTTTTGAAGTACGTCTTTGCAACCGTTGCGGTGTAGGACAGCTGGGCTGTAATAGTGGATTTGTAGAGCGTCATTTTTGTTCTGAGTTTTATTTTCTTGTGTCGTAGAAGTGGTGTCAAGGAAATCATAGAGACTTTGGTTTTATTTTTAATTTTGTTTACATGGGCTTTCTATCTTAAAAATTTGTCGAGTGTTACACCAAGATAATTAGCTTGGTTAACCCAAGGTATAGGTATGCCATCGAGGATGATGTTACGATAGGGAGTTATTCTTCTTTTTGTAAATAAAACGGCCTAACTTTTTGAAGGATTTATTTTAATCCCCCACTCTTTGGTCCATTCGGTTATGGTGTCTGCAGTTTTTTGTAGATGTTTGGTTATGAACTTTGGCAAAGTGGCTCTGTGAATTATCGCCGTATCGTCCGCAAACTGGGCAAGAATAGTTCCGTTTGTCATAGTCGGGATGTCTCCAACATAGATGTTGTAAAGTGCTGGTGATAGAGTCGAGCCTTAAGGGACTACAGCTGTCATGGGTTTAACAGAGGAAAGAGCTTTTGCAAATTTGACTTGGAAGCTTCTGTCGTTTAAGAAGTTTTTAATCAATCTACCCAGATGATGGGGAAATTTTGCACGATAAAGTTTGGCAATAAGGCCATCGTGCCAAACCTTACCAAACGCTTTTTCTATGTTGAAAAAGATTGCTCCAGTAGACTGTTTGTTATTGAACCCTTTGGAGATATAATCTGCCACTCGTGCCAGTTGGTGGACGGAAGAGTGTTGCTTCCTAAAGCCGTGCTGGTGGTTAGGAATTATTTGGTTGGTTTTACTATAGATGTTTAGGTGAATGAGAATAATTTTTTGCTATTTTGCTCAATGTTTAATAGCTTTAGCCACTTCCAAGGGGTTCGTGAAAGGTATTGCTTTGTCTTTGGCGATGTTTTCATAATGTTCGATCTCTCTTTCTACATTTTCCATTATATCAACATCTAGGATGTTATATGCCGGGCTAAATTGATCTTCAAGGAACAATGCAATAGTTTCGGCTTTCTCTAGGGTAGTCTGTACTAGCCCGTTTTGCCCGTGGATGGTAGGGATGGTTTTGTGTTTTCTCCTTAGACACTTTGATATGTGCCAAGTTTTGGGCATTTCGTCGTCTGTTTGGTGGAAAAGGTTGTCCCACTGTTGGTTATTGAAAGCTTTTATTTCTTCTTTAATCTTGTTTTCTAGTCTGTTTTTGAATAGTTTGTCCTTGGCAGTTCTGGAGCATTGAAATTTCTGTCGGGCTGTATTTTTCTCCTTTATTAGTCGTTTTAGAAATGGGAAGAGTCCAAGTGGATCATTATCTCTGATGATAATGTTGCTGGAAGTTTTGTCTTGCGCAGTTTTGTATGCAAGAAGTAAGATTTTCAACCGCAGCGAGATTGTTATTCATAAACAGATGAAATTGTTTTCAGTTGGTTTGTTTTTAGTTTTATCCGGTTTTCCTACCAAAGTACTATGAATAGTTAGTAGGACGAGATAGTGGTCACAGTCCATTTCGTTGAACACTTTGGAAGTGGTGGCGTTGGGTATTCCTTTTGATAATGCAATGTCGAGTATATCGGGCGGGGGACTTGCGTGGCTATAAAATGTTGGAGAAGTTGGGCTATGCATGGTTAAATTGTTTTGGTCTATGAATTTAATTTGGATTCTGCCTTTTGTGTTTGTGGCGCGGCAGTTCCATGCGACGTTTTTAGAGTTAAGGTCACCCCCGATGATGGTGGGGATATTATTTTTGAATGCCTTTTTTAAATCGTTTACCAAAAGTAGTTTAGGTGGTGGTTGGTATACAGAGAGAATTTTTATTTTGCCGATAGGGGGAAGGTTGATAATTACCCCGGTCGTTTCCAGTTTGGTGAAATTTGGAATTTTAATTTCTGAGTGGTCAATAGTTCTTTTATGAGTATAGCTGTGCCACCGCCTTGGTTAATTTTGTCATTTCTGTATAAGTTAAAGTTGGGGAATTTTGGGTTGTTTCTGGGTTTTAGTCCAGTTTCTGATAATAACATAATATCAATGTTTTGTTGAAAAGTTTGAGTTGATCAGGGTATTTGGCATTGCAGTTAGTGTTCCAGTGTTCTATTGATATGATGTTATTGTGAACTGCCATTATTGGTGATGATTTTTAAGAAGAACGGCCAAGATTAATTTAAGTAAATCTTGATCGTTGCTGCTGTTATTGATGGCATTGGTGAGATTTTGTTTGAGAGTGAGTTTTGATTCCATGGGCGGTGCTGGTTGTTGCTGCGGCTGTACAGCTTTATTTATCGGAGGGTTGCCCTTTAGGTTTAGGTTTAGTTTTCATTTTTTGATAGACTGGACATCCTTTATAAGACGCGGAGTGATTACCGCTGCAGTTAGCACAGACAGTTTTCTTCCTGTCTGCAGAGGTAAGGTGGCATTGAACTGATGGGTGGTTCTTTGCGCACTTTACGCACACCCAATCGTTGGTGCACATCGATGCAGCGTGTCCATATGTTTGGCATCAATGACAGTGAGCCGGTTCACCAGACTTGAACTTAACTTTGACTTTGACCTTAAGGCCGAGAATTTTTGAAACGTTAAAGATTTCATCACTTTCATCATTTTTGTTTAATTGAATGTATAGTTTGTCATATGTTCTGGTTTGGTTATGCAACCTTGAAATTGCATTAACGTCAAAACCTTTTGCTTCTAGAGCTTCGCTCATCTCCTTGCAAGAAATATCTTCAGGAACATTGTGCATTACCTCTTTGAGGGTTTTGTCTTCTTCTAGTTGGTATGTGTAAGATTGGTAACTTTTTGAGTCAAGGTAAGTTTTTGCCCTCCGGTGGTCTGAGGACGTTTTTAGCATTATTTTAATGCATTTGCTTAAACATTTGATATCAAAGTTAATATTTAGTTTTTCCATATCGTTTTTGACATCTCTCCATACATTTTTGTCATTTATTGTAATTTGTGGAGGAAGTTTGATTTTCGGTTGTTCCGGTGAAGTGTCTTCGATGTCAGAATTATCATTCTTGCTACTACTCTGGGTATGGACTCTTTTTCTCCCCTTGTTTTTGCGGTCTACTAATTGCTATTCGTTAGTATCGTTTGTGGGATTGCTGGAACCTGGTGTAGAGTCGTTTTGAATTGGCATTGATTCAGAATTGTCTATGTCTTAGTTTGTGGTGGTAATAGTTGGTAAAGAAAAAGGGACTCGTCTCCTGGTGTCCACTTCGGTCTTAGGAGTTGGAGTCGCCGATTTAATCTTTTTCGGTTGTTTGTCAATCGAAGTGGTGAAGTTTTTGGTAATTGACTTTTTGTTTTTTGAAATCTTTTTCTTTCTTAGGGCAGTTGATTGATGTGACCGTGTTGGTTGAACTGTCCGATACATTTTCAGGTTCATTGTTTTTGGGGTGAGTTGGTTGGGCTTTATTAACGTTATTAATTTTTTCGACTAGAGCCAAAATCTGGATGGATAATTGGTTGAAACCTATGTTCATGTTGGTTTGGATATTTTTATAGTCAATTTGCGTTTGATTGCCAGTGGATTTTAATGCAGTTACGTCATTCTTGGTAGATTCCGTGTTGCTGTTGGTTATGTTAAGGTTAGTCTTTAATATTTCTAAGTTGGCTTTTTCCGATATTTTGGTGAAAAATTTAATTGAGTTTTCATCAATTTTTGCTTTGAGAGCATCCAAACTTTGGTCTACATAATTGTCTTGGGTTAGAGTAAATTGGGAATTTTTCCCCATGATCTCCAGGTCTGCTGGGCCGCACAGATGGTAGGGTAAATGTTGTTCACTAATCACTTAATTGATTATTAGCACTTTGCACTGTAAAAGTCTTAATTCCTTTGTTTGAGAGATGTGGTGACAAACAAAAAGAGGTGAATGACCGGGAACTGGGTCATGAGTTTTTGTTCTATCTGCAGGTGCGTGGTGCCGCCCGCAGATTGGGGGGAGTTAACTATCACTAGTCACTTAATGAAGTTTTCATTGTTCTAACACAGTTTAATCAGGCACTTTCCTTGTTTAAACTAAACGAACTGGCTGTACGCATACATGAACGGTCGCACGCAACACACTGTACTGTTACTGTAGAGAGATGATATATAATTTTTTGATAAGCGGGTGATTGTCACTCCAGACCATGATTACCAATCACGATTATCAATTACTCTTCTAAAGTTTGTTAACAAGAAATTGAATTTGTTTTTGCAAGCATTAGAAGTGTCTATGCTAAAGGCGGAGATGATGAATTTAATTTCTTGATAATCAACAGGGCGGGTGGGTGGGTAACTACAGATCATGATTACCAGCAAGTAGTTTGAACTGGAGTGTCCACCCATTCAGAAGTTTTTTATGCATGTTTTTACAAGTAATTCAAAGTGAGCCGTCTGACACAGTTACATTAAAAATGACATTTGAGGTAATGCCAGGTCCCAAGCAAATTAAATTTTGTTGAATTGTACCACACTTATCTTTTAATTTGATTTTTCTGTTTCAAGATACAATTCAAAAGAGAGTGCACAATTACAAGAAATGCAGTGGCGTAACACTAGGGTATTTTCACGTATCTAATTAAATCCTGAATGTAATTTTACCCGTACTCTTTTTTTTGTAGATTGAGCAGATTGAATTGCACTAAAAAAATTGCCGCAAATGTAAAAAAATGTTGCTGCAAAACGAGCAATGTATAAATAAAATATCTCGCAAATATTGATGCAAACAATTCAAAAATAGCTCAGTTACAGAGCAAAAACAAAAACTGTGTAAACAACAACACAAAAAAATTTGTCTCAAGATGAAAATTTCTTTTGTAGAGTTAAAACTGGAGATAAAGACACTATTAGAATTCTTACACTAAACAAGAGTCCATGCAATGATTTCAAAAAAGCTTTCCATCACTTTAGAAGAAAAAAACGCTGTTTTATGCTTCTGCAGGACAACTTGCATTGTGCATATAGCACAAATTGTTAAACAAGTAGTAAAGCCACACTGGCTTTTAAAATATACAACATTTTTTACAGATCTCAAAAACTCTCAAAATTTGGAAAAAGTCGTAAAGTAGTAATTTGGAAAACCACCAAAATATTTTTTTTAAGACATTAAAAAAACATTGGAATAAGTATGTTAGTGTTATTATCTAGTTAGTTACCTACATAAAATATATTTGCTATCCTTAGCCAACGGCTTTAATACCCATAATTTCTTTATCATATTGATACAATTTTAGTAAATGTTGTATTTCTTTCTGTATGTAGATAATATCACGGTTGGGCATTGAACAACAATTTGTTTATGGAAAATAAACTAGGTTTATAAGATAGTGCTACGTGCTACTTGCTTTTCAAAACCATAAAGTAAAACAAACTTCAGATAGATAGACATGTTCAAGTATAAACAAAATGAATTGTTAATGGCAAGAAGATTCTATCCTATCTAAACTAGTTTACTTTCAGTTTGTACACAATTTACATGAATTGATTACAGGTCTTAGTTCTAACTCTCAGCTGCCATAACATCAACTTCTAATTTCTAATTTTAAGTGTAAGATGCAAGTGAAAAAATGTACTACTAGTCAAAGAAAAATTATGTAATCAACATTTTTTTTTATGAATAATAACAAAAATAATTTGTTAGTAAATTTTGCTTTATATTACAGGTAAAAAACAAATCTAATACTTTTCAAAATTACTTCCAAATAACTGAAATAGTAAAACATCACACGGAAAATATTTAGTTTTATATGAATTTATTGACATGTTTTCAACAATGAATTAAAGACTACATAAACAAACATACGTAAAAAGTTACTTTGAGCATTTTAATTAAAACTTCAAGATATTTTATTTTTTTATAAAAATTGTTTCATATATTCGTTATTCCAATTACAGCATTCTATATTTAACCATTGTGTAGAGATCAACAACATACGTTTACAAATTCAGTTCAACGTTTTTAATTAACCGCTGTTGTAATCAGTTATTAAACAATTTGTAACCACATTTCCGTTGGAATTAAAATTATTTACAGCTTAAAATATATAATTTATTACAAAAGATTATTTACATTAAAATGAGTTTCCAATTAATAATTCGTATACAATAATTATAAATTGTGTTATAACAATTACAATACCTAACGTTTAATTAATATTATGTAAACTTAAATTGGTAATAAATTCAAATATTAAATTTCTGTTGTCTAATCATATTAGTATTGACATTATTGTAGAATATAATAATCAACTACCTTAAAGTTGTGTATATTAGGTAATAATTTTGCTGTTAAATATTTCACAAACTAAAGCTTTCATCGTGCTCAATCATCTGCATCCTTGCATGATTAATTAAACAAGTCAAGCACAATTACATTGCTCAACATTTCAAAAATTAGTTCACCCAATTGATATAAAAATTACGTCTGCAAGTTATTGTTTAAAATCAGAATAACCTGATGAACAATAAAAAATAATAATTCTTTCTTTTTAATGAAATTAGCTCCCCATTCATTTCAGAATTTTATAATGGCCTGTAATTATATTTTTTCTTTCTTTTTTGAAAAAAAAAATGTACCTCGTTTAATTTGAGATGCAAATTTTGTCTCGAAGGGGCTGAGCCTGTCTTCCTGGGGCTCACATTCACGTTCCCTGACAATAACTGTCCAACTTATTATATCAGCCGTCCCAACTTTTAATTGAATTAATATTAATTAGGACAGTCGCTTAAAAAAATTTAAATTATATAAGAGAAGGTTGAATATTCGGAGATGATTATATATTTTGTAAAATATAGATTAATTTGTATTTATTGCTAATTGTTATTTAAATATGATACACAAACATTTAACTTTTTTAATTTAAAATAAAAATGGAATATTGCTATTGTATATTTCTAAGTATTTAAAGTACATCTAATGGTTAAGTAAGAGTATAGAGACAATTTTATTATGATGATGAAATATCTTTTGAAATTTTATGTTCTGTTAAAATTTTTACATTTTGTTATTAGTAGTGCAGTGTTAATTACTGTAGCTTCAAATTGATTTATGTTTAGGTTGGCAATCACTGAAGATAATAGAGAAGCCACTGATGCATTCTCTATTTGTTTGTATTGTTGTCCATTGAAGATCAAATACGCATTGTAGAGACAATGTGTGCATTGATGCATTATATATAATTTTCTATAACACAACAGAATCATTTATTAAAAATTCAATAAATAGTAATAGAACATCATAACAAGTGTTTATCATTTTTATAGTTTTAATAAATTCCTATTGTTTGCTATAAATTTTATAATGTAATAATTTTAAGTAAGTTTAAAAATCTTGTAGATTTGATGTTATCATGGTTTTGACGGTTACAACAATTTTTTTTCTTAATGTGGTACGTCTGGCGTCATTCTCTCAGTCTTACTGTGCAGAAACTTTTGCCAAAAAAATGATTTAAGTTTTTTTTTTATTAGCTTGTGCAAAACAACAAACAGTAGTAGTTCCAATCAGAAAACAATTTGCTCCCAAATTTAAACTAATGAATGCCATTTAAACTTGCAATAATGACCAAGATTTGCTAAAACTTATTTTGGTCTAATTACTTAAACCAAAATCATATACAGAACAAAATCTTGTCAAGCTATTGAAAGACTAACTCAGTAGCCAAATATACTGAAAAACTAACACTTTTTATGTTGGACCATAACCTAGACAGTATTTTTTATCTGAAACCGGATTTAAAACAAAAAAAAAACAATCTAAAGTTTACCAAAACATCAGAAAAATTAAAGGCTGTGGCACTGCAATTTTAATTAAACATACAATAGACTATTCCAATTTCCAACCGCCAAACTTTACCAATTTAGAAGCAATCGGGGTGATAATCTATTTTAACCTAATAAGAATAATCGAATTATTTTTGCATATTAACTATCTAGTGATGATCTTTGATGACCTTTCTGACTTTTTTGATGACCTCTCTGACCTCGCATCACTAGATGCTCAGACTCTCATGAGGCCTATGTGAGCGTTAGCTGCCACTTAAACCTAACCTAACCTAACTATCTACTGAACTAATAATTGAAAACAATTTACAATTGGCTTTTGAAGACAACATTGTTCATAATCCTGTAAAGCAATTAAATGCAAAAGACATGCGGTCTGTTCCTACATACGATTTGGACAATTTGCAAACCGTTCAAACTATGCACACAAATAAATTACTGTGTATAAAAGACTGCCTAAAGATGACAAATATTTGTTTGTGTGCTCAGTTTGGACGGTTTGCAAACTGTCCAAATCGTATGTTGGAACAGACCTATAGTCTGGAACATGTCACTAATACAGATGGCAAGATACTATTCAAGTTTATAGACAAAAAGATCATACACAGTCTCATAGAACCTACGTGTTTTAGCCGTCAAAGCCACCGACCCGACATCTTAGACATTGCTATTTCAAAAAGACTATACAACCACACAACATTCAAAGTTATCATCGAAATGAATTTTAACCAAATCTTAGTCTTACTGAAAACCTATGGTGTTGCGGCAGCCAAGCGGCGCCTCATGCATAAACCACCTAGGTTATTAGCGCACAAGTGGTGTGGTATACAATACATCCAAATTTGCCAGAAAGACCAGTTGATAGTAGACCATCATCAAAGATCATTAGATAACTGTCCCCGTCTTCTAGAATAGAACCGCAACAAACTACCAATACTACGACGACCCGGCTTTGCCACCGGATTAACCAAATGGAATGGTAGCTACACCAACGCCTGCAGCAAGCTACCGGGTAGATCATCTTTTACTAGATTGTTGCACGAAAACCGCACATTTCTTATCCCTGTTTCTCTTTGGATCTAATTGCTATTAAAGATAATAATTTACTGGGACTACTGTTATACATTAAACATTTTATCAAAAAGAAAAACAAAACACGACAAAAACTTCAAAGAACAAAAACAGTTGAAGACAAGAAAACCTTATAATTTTAAAATTAAAAAAAAAAACACAAAGAAGAACAATATACAAAAACCTAGAAACGTCCTAAGCAAACTTGTTCACACATCTTAAGAAAAAGATGAACTATTAGTTATCTTTGGAAGAGTAGGGCGCCCCCTCTCCCACAATATTTAAATGACTCTAATTTAGTAAACAATTTTATCAAATTTAATTTATCAAATCAAATCTATAATATTACAAACCCGAATAGTCGTTTGCTTGATCTTATTATTTTATTCAATATTTTTAAATATAATGTTGAACGTAGTGGTAACATACTTGTTAATGAAGATTCACATCACCCATCCATTAATTTCAACATAAATCAAATTAAATCAGTTAAATCATTTAACAAAAAATAGCTTTAAATTTAATTTAAAAAAAAGCAGATTTTTTTAGATTGTATCAGTTCTTGGGTGCGACAGATTGGGATTTTTTATGCAATATAAATGAAGTCAATGATGATGCTTGCGAGGCATTTAAATTTATAAAAGCACACTATTTGAAACTTTATGGAAAATCACATCTTCAGTTTCATAAAAGTAAACTAAATCACTATAGAAACACTGTAAAAAAATATTGAGATTGACTACGCAGTCTATATTAATACCACTGAAAGCAATATAAAAAATTATCCAAAATCATTTTGGACTTACACTAATGAAAAGAAAAAAAACACACGCATTCTTGGAATTATGCATAAAAATGGAATAAAGTTTGATTTTCCTAATGATATTGTTAATGAGTTTGCCAAACTTTTTTATTCAGTATATACTGATCACAATGTAAGGTTCAAAAATTATGCTAAACAATAATACCATATCAATTTATCAAAAGACTGTTTTTCTGAAGATGAGATAAAATATGCTATAAATAAATTAAAGAGTCGAAACACTAAGGGTCCAGATTTGATACCAGCCTTTCTAGTAAAAGATTGTTCTACAACGTTTGTCAAACCATTGCTTTACTTATTCAATTTACTTTTAAAAACTAATACTATCCCTGATAAATAAAAAATTTCTAAGATTTGCCCTGTTGTTAAAAAAAGTGAGTTGACAACTTTCAAAACTATAGACCAATTTTAATAATTTCTAACTTTGCTAAAGTCTTTGAAATAGTGTTATCTAATATTATATTTAATCACATAAAAAATGAAATAACTGTTAAACAACATGGTTTTTTTAAAAGTAGATTTACAGCTATTAATCTTGAATGCTTTACTCAATATATATCTGATGATCTAGATTTTCAAATGCCCCAAGGGCCGCTTAAAAAAAATGCGGTTTGGAGGGCCGCATTATAAAATACTTCGTATGCAATTTTATCAGTAAGTTTTAATAGGTATGGTATACAAAGAAAAAACGCGTTTGTATTTATTATAAAAATATCAAATTACAAAAAAAATAGTAGGAAATTTGAGGATGTTGGTTTTCACTAACTAATGCATAAATATTAACTTTAATATTTGTTGTTGATAAACAAATCAACTGAATAAGTAGCATCTGAGAAGTAACATCTATACTTTGACTTTACAAATTTCATGTTAAAAAAGCTGCTTTTGTAAAGATACGTGCTACCCAGCATTGAGCCCAGTGTAAGCTCTAAGTTTCAGTTTCAGTTCTTTTTTGGTAAAAAGTATCTGATTGCAGATCACACAGTTGAAGGTTTGCTCTGCTTACATTCTCAACTGAAATTGTAAGGGGCTGAGTAAAAACTGAAATCTCTCTCAATTTTTTTAAATTGCTAAATTGCTCCGCGGCCCGCGGGCTTGATGTTGGACAGCCCTGTTCTAGATGAACGTTTGCAAGTGGATACAATATACACTGACTTTGAAAAAGCATTTGATCATGTTTTCCATGACTTAATCTTAAAAAAGTTAGATTCTTTCGGCTTTAGTTACAAATTATTGAAATTATTTGAATCATTTTTGAGGAGTAGAATGAGTTATATGGAGTAAAGTGGCATTAAATCGGACCTATATGTGGCAAAAAATGTTGTACCACAAGGGTCTAATTTTGGTCCCTTATTGTTTCTAATATTTTGTAAGGATGTATTGGAAGTTCTTAACTCTAACACTTTAATGCATGCAGATGACCTAAAAAATTTTAAAGAATTAGATCTAAAGAAGATGCATTATCTATACAACATGATTTGAATTCCCTACATACATAAAGTCAAAATAACCATCTTAATCTTAATGTTAAAAAATGCTTTTGTCTTACATTTTCTAGAAAACGTTCTGAATTTATATACAATTACAGTATTAATAACTATGCAATAGGGTGAGTGATATTAAAGATTTGGGCATAAAATTTGACAAAAAACTTACTTTCAATTGTCATGTACAATCAATCGATAGTCAAGCTAATAAAATGTCTGGATTTATTATAAGAAACTGCAAACAATTTAAATCTAATGATGCATTAAAAAGTGCATATTTTTCTTTTGTAAGAAGTAAAATTGAATATTTATTGAAAGTTTCATAAAACATCCAACTCAAAATTATTCATATGAATTATTATTAAATGAGTTCGATTTTCAATCGCTTTCTACTAGAAGAATAATATCGGAAATAACATTTATTTATAAAATTCTGCAAAACATTATAGATTGTTTGTCAATCCTTAACAAATTAAATTTTAATGTTCATAGATTAAGTAGTTGTTCTGATCATATGTTTTACAATCAATTTTCCCGCATTTGCCATCGTATGAATTCGCCATTTCAATCAATGTGTTATCATTTTGATAAATATGTAAGCACTGATCCGTACATTATGTCATTAAAAGAATTTTTAAAGTACTTGCATGATTTGAATATCAAAAGAGCATTGTTGTTCTATGTTTTAGTTTTATTTTTTAATTTTTTATGTATTTGTATTTAGTTATTAAATTTTATAATATAATCCTGTTATTAGTATATTTTTGTACTGTTGGATTAATAAACTTTATTATTATTATGTTGATAAAATTGAAGAAACAGAACTCGAGTTTTACTTGAACAATGCGGAAGAAGAAACATTGCCCATGCAGAACTAGCAGAAGTAGCTACAATAATTAAAATTATAAATGCTAAAAAACTCCCGGAAACAGAAACGAGAGAGGAGAAACGCTAATCCAATTCTGCAAAGAAATCGGACACGCTATAATGAACACCTTTTATAAGCTGTCTCCTAGGAGGCTATACACGTGGAAATCGCCGGCCGACACTCAAGAGAACCATGTAAGGAATCAAATCGATTTCATTACAATTAATAAGAGGTTCAGAAACGCCATCACATCGGTTAAAACGTACCCCGGAGCAGATGTATATACCGACCATAACCTATTATTATCAACACTCAAATTGCGCCTAAAGAAGACGGAAAATAGGACACAAACTAAATCACTTGACATGCAGAAGATAAAAGACCCAAACGTTATAAGGCATATGAAACAACAGATAGCAGAGAAAATGTCCAACATTGTAAGACCTGAAAACCCCGGAGTTCAAACCATAGAACAACAAATAGAATCAATCACTAACATCATGACAACAGTTGCGAATGACAACCTACTCACTACGCAAAGAATCAGGAAGAGTAAATGGATCACAGATGAGATCTTAGATGTAATGGAAAAGCGTAGAAAAGCTAAAAACAAGAACAAAACGGAATATGAGCAGATACACCGTCACATTAAAAGGAAAATTAAAGACGCCAAGGAAAGCTGATGGAGAGAGCAATGTGCCGAGATAGAGGAATCGGACAGAAAACATGATGCACTAAATATGTACAAAAAGATAAGAGAGACCACAGGAGCACATCATCACCGATAAACATGGCAAAGCATTGCTAAGTATGGATGATAAAGTAACAAGATGGCAAGAATACATACAATCTCTTTATACTGATGACAACAGAAGATTAAATACCAGTAATAACCCACCATCAACTGGACCTCTCATAACACGTTGCGAAGTGATCAAGGCAATACGAAGACTAAAAAATAACAAGACACCGGGACCCGATGAGATTCGAGGAGACATCCTAAAACTAATAGAGGAAGAACACCTAAACACCATCATAGAACTATTCAACCATATATATGTAACTGGACACATTCCTGAGAAATGGCTAACATCAACATTTATACCAATACCCAAAAAAACCACCGCTAAAAAGTGCAAAGACTACAGAACAATATGCCTAACAAGTCACTTCATGAAGGTTTTTCTTAAGATTATCTACGACCGTATATATAACAGGCTGGAAGAAGTCATAGGTGATACGCAATTCGGGTTTAGAAACGGCCTTGGTACCAGAGATGCACTCTTCGGTCTAAATGTACTTATCCAAAGAGCAAGAGATGTGAACTGCAACGTCTTTGCATGTTTTGTCGACTTTGAAAAGGCGTTTGACAGAGTCAACCACGACAAGCTAATGCAAATTATACATCAATCAGGAATAGACGAAAAAGATGCACAAATCATATCAAACCTGTATAGCCAACAGATCGCACGCATCCGCGTAGATACAAGATTGTCGGAACAATTCCCAGTACAGCAAGGGGTCAGACTAAACTGCGTGCTATCTACGTAACTGTTTAACCGATACGCAGAGAAACTTTTCAAAGATGCACTGGAAGAAGAACAGGAAGGAATAATTATAAATGGGCAGGTCATCAACAATCTGCAATATGCAGATGACTCTGTATTAATCGCCGACAGCGCTAACGGACTATAAAAGATAATAGATAGAGTAGTCGACGCCTGCCAAGAACTTAGTATGAGACTGAATATATCCAAAACAAAAACTATGATTATAAGCAAAAACAACGAGAACGCACAATTCTACTTGAACGGAATGCCCCTACAGACAGTATCATCAATAACGTACTTAGGAACAAACCTGAACGACAAATGGGACCATAGTCAAGAGGCAAAAATAAGGATTGAAAAAGCACGATCAGCTTTCAACCAAATGAGGAGTATATTATGCAACATGAACCTCTGCCTCCAACTTCGTACACGCGTTCTAAGATGTTGCGTCTTCTCAACCCTCTTATATGGAGTAGAAGGATGGACACTGTCTGACGCGGTCAGCAAGCGATTAGAAAGTTTTGAGATGTGGTGCTATCGCCGCATGCTTAGGGTCTCATGGACATACCGAGTAACTAATGAAACTATACTTATGCGCATGCAAAAGGACAGAGAAATTCTAAAAACGATAAAGCAGAGAAAACTGTCACATTTCGGCCATATTATGCGCAACAGTAAAAAGTACAAAATCCTGCAGTTAATTATACAAGGCAAAATTGAAGGGAAAAGATCACCAGGAAGACGACGAACCTCCTGGTTGAAGAACTTGCGTCAATGGACCGGCAATACTTCAATTGAATTATTTAGAACCGCGGTAGATAGAATTAGATGGGCCAGATTGATCGCCAACGTCCACTGAGGATACGGCACATCAATAAGAAGAAGAATACACCGCTAAGAAACCTGCCAAAAAAAGCTGTAGTATGACTCACAAACATCATCAATGGCATACTGGCTACTTTCTTGACAAATGAAAATAAGCCACTTAAATCAGAGAGTTTTCCACAAAACTACTAGCTAATCAGTTTATTATCAACACTCAACAAAATAGCCAAAAGAATTATTTTCAAATTTATTAACATCTACAATGCAAACAATCAAACCATGCCAGACCAGCAATTGGATTTTAAAAGACAACATTTTTTTATCTATATCTTCTTGTTTGTATGTTTAATTATATTTTAGAAAGTTTCAGCATCAAAATGAGCAATTTTTGTATATAGTCTAATAGTCAAGGATTTTTAAGTAAGGATTACTTTATTGTCAACAAATGCCATGACAGTCGGTGTTCCACAAGGTTCAGCGTTATCACCAGTTTTATATAATGTTTATGTTGGAAATATACTATTTATGGATAACGGCATCTTAACTCAATATGCTAATGACACTGTTATAATACTCAGCTCCATACCACCAAAGATCGTCACGCAAAAAGTTTAACAAGCGACAGATACAGTCATTGAATGAACGGAAGATTGGAAAATATAGATTAAATTTACAAAAAGCCAGTCATACTGTTCACCAGAAAACACACACATTATTCTAGACAATACACCAATTTCATAGACAAATCAACCAAAATAAGCATAACGATGGATAAATCTCAAACTTGGAAAACACACACCAATTAGGTCAAGAACAAAATCAGAGCAACGATGACAAACCTTTATCTATTGCTAAGGCACAAGAAGATTTGAAAAAAAAAATGACACTTTACAAATGCTGCACTATTGTGAGAAACGGCAGCTAAACACCACCTAAAGTAACTTGAAACATGTCAATCAAAAATGTTAAGAATAATTACAGGAGCCTCATGGTTTATTACAATAACGTTTATTTTTTGCTTTCTGGCTTTGAAAATTTTACAACTTAACATAACATTTACCATATAAACTTAATCTATTTCTAATATAACATATAATCTTAATTAACCCTGTTTTTATATAATTATTTATTACTTTCATTTCAATTTGTTTTCTTCTTTTTGTTACCGCCATCATTCATTTTATTCTTCTTCGGTCTTCTTTCAGTACTTCAGTTCTTCTTATTTGTTTTTCTTTCATATTATTGCATTTTTGCATGTGTTCTATGTTTGCTTTTCTACACATTCTACACATTTTCTTTTCTTCCAAAATGAGGAGAAAGTGTGCAACTTTCTCCTCATTTTTACATCTGAATCTTGCAATCATTCTTTTTTAAATTTTTTCATACTTTACACTTTCTAGGTACTTTGGTAATGCATCAGTTATAATATGTACATAATTTGAATTGTACCTAGGTTTATTTATCCGTGTTTTACGTTCTTGCACTTGTATATCTCTATCTTTTATTATAATTTTATTCCACATATTTCTATCTATTCTTAGTCTATTTACTTCTTCACTAGCGTATCCATTTCTGTTAAAATATTTTTTTGCATTTTTCTTTTATTTTCTTTTTCAGGCACTTTTGTAGTATTTTACATTCATTTCTTTCTCTCACTCTTTCTTTATACCTCATTGCACGCTTTCCTGCTTCTACTCTTAATTTGTCTATTTTAACTTCTTTTATTACATGGGGTCTCTTTGTTTACTCCTAATACCCATTACCAATATTTTGTTTGAATAGTCTCTAATTTTTCCTGCTCATGCCACCCTCTTTCCGCTCCGTACAATAACATATTTTTTACTAAACTTTTAAACTCATTCTTTTTATTCTCATACATTGAAATTTTTTTTCACCAATTCCCCATACTTGTCTAACCGTTTTATTAGCTTTTCTTGTCATAATTTTGTATGTGTTCATTTTTATTGTTGTTTGTACAAAAAACATATTCTAGATATGTAAAAGATTTTACTTCTTTAATTTCTATTCCATCTCATTTCCAGTTTTCTACTCTGCGTCTTCTTCCCTCTTTTCTAAAAGTCATCATTTTTGTTTTATTTACATTTACTTTCAACTTTTTCTTTCTAAAATATTTATCCAGACATCTAATAATTTTGTGCATTTCATTTGCTTCTTTTGCAACAATCACCATGTTGACCACACTTTCTCTCTGCCCACCACCACCCCACCCGTCTGCGCCCTACATAGCATGTCTTCTACATCAGCATTGTATGCCAAACAAACTAGGGCTGAGTGGGCATCCCTGTCTTACACCTTTTGTAGTCCAAAATTTATCACTCATTTTGTCATTCATACAGACCCTGCTAACTGTTTCCACGTATACTTCTTCCAATTTTTTTACTAGATTATTTTTCTTTTTCTCAAATACATCCACAATTTCTTTCTACACTGTCAAATGCCGCTTTTAGGTCCAAGAATAATGCATACAACTTTTTACCTTTTTCTGCTATTTCCTTTTCTACTATATGGTGTAGTATGTATACATCATCTATTGTCTTTCTTTCTTTTCTACATTTATCTCTAGTTCTTCACTCAGTTTTTCTTCTAGTACCATGGCGTAGATCTTGTATGCCGTATTTAGTAAAGTTATACCTCTATAATAATTTTTTTCAAGTTTTTTATTTCCTCTTTTGTGTATCAGATATACAAGACTTACTCTCCACTGACTAGGAAACCCTTTTCTCTTTCATACTTCATTTATTATCTCGTTCAGTCTCTCAATAAAATCTTCCGTAGCATACATCCATGCTTCATTTTGTATTCCATCTACACCTGGCGCTTTTTATTTTTTTTTTTTAAGTCTCTTTATTTGCTTCCATATCATTTCTTTCGATAGTTTCATCTACATCTTGATTCATTTGTTGTGTTGTCATTGCTTGTCTATCGGTATTTTTGTTCGATTCTTCATACAATTTAAAAAATGCATCCTTCAGTTTTTTATTGAAATTTGTTTGTTTTCTCTACTTTTTCTTTTTCTTTCTTTGTTTATGTATTTCTATGCTTCTTCTTCAGAACCTATTTATTAAACTTTAGTTTCTCTTTTTTTTATACATTGTCTTAACTTTTTTGCATTTTTTCTTGTATTCCTTTTGCGCCTTCTGATATTGTTGTTTAGTTGCTTTATAATTTTTCCAATATCTAGCATTTCTTTTTTTTTTGTGTGCATTTTGTGTTCCACCATTTGCATTTTCCAAATGTTTCTTCTGTTTGTATAAAAGTTTTCTTTATTATTGCGTCTGCGATTGTGTTTTCAAATACTGCCATGGTTTATTAGAAAAGATAAGAAAATATTAAAACAAACAATAATTACACTTTTCAAATCGATCAAAGAAAAATACTAATATTATATGTAATAGTAATAATTAAACATTTCTTAAATAAAAATACATAAACTATAACTCTAATAGATTGATGAAGTAAATAATAGTAAAACTGCCAAACTAAACTAATTCAACTCATTTTACAAAATATTTCAATCACGAATTGCGTTATTCATGTCAGAACCCATTTTAAGTTTGTTGAAATTTAACTAGAAACGATTTGAGTTCAGAGTACATTCACCGTTGATTACACATCATCAACCAGATTGTAGCCTGAATTAATGGTAGTATGTAGAAAGTTTGTTTCTTGATAATAAAAATAAAAAATATATAACATAATGAACATAAATTCAGTAATATTAAATTTCTATGCAAATATAATGGTTAATCTGTAAAAACCAATTGGAGTACCGTGAGATGGCTGAGTAATCCCATAAACTAATCTAATTAAAAATAAACTTTTATCGCAAAACACATTTAATTTTCACTGTTTTCTCTGTGGTTTCTCATCATCGAGGAATATTAAAGAAAATAAAAATAGAAGCTCGTTTGAGATTAAATTTTATAAACTCGTAACATTTTCATATCTCAGGATAATAATTTCATGCTAGTTTTAATTACATTAACATCTCAAAATAAACCATTTTTATTGGTGAAAAATTAAAACGGGCGTTTCCGCAAGGCAAGATGTAATTTTATGAATTTCCAACGGCAAGTTTTATTACGCAGATAAGAATGGTGGGGACTTCAGCGGTCGGATTAAATGTATAAAAAAAACTAAATACTTAAAGTTGTTTTGCGAAACATCCTAGGAGACATATTCTGGGAAAAGTTTCTCTAATATATAAAAAATGGTAAAAGTTTTTTTCAAGAGATATTTATATTAAACGTCTTATGTTGCGTTTCGTGTTTCCGGGCATTAATTAATCCTCTAATTTCCTGGATGTCATAATCGCCGACTGGATTTTATCCTTAGCTGTCAGGTTACACCGCCGGTTGCTCCTTCTAATTGCCACCTTTAACTTGGGGATTTTGTTCATCCCTGAGTCCATTAAACGTTCGCCTATTCATTTTACTGCACTTCGGGTACACAATGAATATCTTAGCGGATGAAAATAACATCTTAACTTTAAGTCGTTTAAAACGAGATAGGCACTTCATCTAGTTCAACTTATCTATTCATAGATAATTGCGAACGGAATGGCAAAGCTGCGACATGAAAAAAACTTAAAATAAAACTCGAACACGTTTCGTTGAGGAGATGTCGCGATTAAAACGCGTCTGTAAAGGCGTCATTTTTATGGCCATCGTAAAATGATTCCTTAATTAAATTGCACTTTGATAATTATGATGTGATTGACTTGATTTCATTTTCTTATATTAGATATCTTACGTGCCTTAGATATTTATACGGACCTTATGTTTCCAATAGTGTAATAAACTCAAAGCACCTAGTATTGAGTATCCATGATATGCATGTTACTGGATTATCACAGCTCTGTGATGGCACCAGTGTAGGGCTCAGGGCGGATGCGACACATCTGGCTCCCACACACACATCCATACATACAACCCCTTCACTCGCACTTGTTCACCATCACATGCACTATATCAGTCTATAGCTCATCCACACCCCCTACAAACATTATACATGACACGTACGTGTTTGGATAATATTGATATATGTTATCATTTCATTTAACGGCCACAAAAATGAGCCATCCAGTGAATGTATGTTCGGATTGTATTTTGGGGATACACTAACAAATATTACCACTGAATGGGTGCGATACAAATTAAAACTCGAACATCAATGTCAATATGAATTATTACCATAAAAATTATTCATTTTTAACTTGAATTTCTTATGACCCAAATAATGAATTGTTGCTTTGTTTTGTATATCAAATTGAGTAATTCTTTATTGCGTAATTAAACAATACCATGTTTGTTCAACAAATATATATTTTGTAGCCTCGAGTAATATGAGATGATGGCGGTAAATACTTTAATTAAAAGACTTCGCGTTCTGTGTGTGCATTATGGCATAGTAAAGCGGTGCCGTGATATTAAAAGGGTCGCATAAATTCCGAAGGAGACATTTAGTGTTTTATTGATGTTGCGTTAAAGGACTTGTAAAGGGAAAAGTGGTCGGTTCACCTGTGCCGTATGGTGGTAGCGCGATCGTGTCTACGACGTTAAGGGACGTTATTAAGACTCGATCAGCTGATCGTGCTGTAAAATATTTTATCGTCGTTCGGGTAAAATTTTCAATCGACCAGAGACTGTTATTTATGTCAACGTGTTTGATTTACTGCGTTAGAAATAATTGTCACGTCTCTTTCCGTTTTAGAACTTGTGAAGTGTATTATCCGATTTTAAATTGATTCATTATTAATAGATTTTTTAATTTTATTACATATCTACAAAATTTCAAATTCAATCTGATATTTTATTAGCATAATTGGATCACTTACTAATGCGTGACTTTAAAGTGTAGGTTAATGCTGTGTCGTCAGTATATTGTGTCATTTTAATGTTGGGTTAGCAGGGCGAGTTAAATAGCAGAGGCGACAAAATGAAGCCTTGAGGAAAGAGGTAGAAATTTTGTTTAAAAATTTAACTGTCAAAGTTTTGCTATGATATGAAGCTTCAGTTTTACTAGAAAACACCGGTCCCAGACTTTGCCAAAAGTTCTTTTGACGTCAAAGAAAAATACCCCCATGGTTTATCTCAATTTTTGAAAATTTTTGGTAAATTTTGGAGAATTTATTACGAGTGAGCCTTTTTAGGCTTTAGGAAAGTGCCCAGTTTAAAGAATTGCATTAACAATGTTGGTGAAGGCCATTATTGCTTTGTGTAGTTTTAAAGCTCTGTTTGGTAATTTGTCGGGACTTGGTGCAGATCGAGTTTTACATTTTTTTAAGATTTGAGGCTTTGAGCGTTATGTTTCAAAAAGTTGTTGATTTTTTTTTTGTAAACTTTTTTGTTGTGCTCTAGATCCGTGTTCTCAGTCATAGAGGAGAGTATTGGAGTTTGAAGCTGTCAGCAAATGATTAGGCTTTTTATATTAGTTTGTCGTATTTTGTGATTGATTCCAAAGTATTTTTCCAGCACTGATTTTTGTGTAATATTCTGACTTTTTTTACTTTGCTGTGTAGTGAGTTTAAAACTTTGCAAACTTTGGAATTGCAATGCCTTTGCTATTGATGTTTGGTACCATTTCTTTTGCTTTCCAATGCACTGACTTTAAGGAATAATTTAAAAGGTTATCAGCGCGAATCTGATGGGGTTTAAAAGCTTGTTCCGTGGTTTGGTGGGTAAGATTAGTTTTTTTTGCTCTTTACAACCGTTTTTACGGTGGCTAGCTTGCCAATGCTCTCTTCCAGGAATTGTGAGAAGAAAGTTTAATCCGTACGTGTAACAAATTTTTTTTCTTTCTTATTTGATTTCCTTTTGTAGAGCTCCAGTATTATCGTTTTTTTCCAAATACGTGAAGTTATTTGGAATTTTTAGCGCTTGGCTGGGTTTGTTGTTTAAATTAGACACTAGCATCATGTCAATGTTCTATTTGAAGAAAAACTAATTTACTTTACATTTTAGAAACATAAGGTCTGTTCCAACATACGATTTGGACGGTTTGCAAACCGTTCAAACTATGCACTATGTCAGAAGACCGGTTATTTTTGAGTTTGTTGGGCTGTAGTAACATTTTTGTTTGCTGTAACAGCAGCAGCGGGTTTGCGGAAACCTATGCTTTAAGAAGAAGAAAGGGTTAAGGCTGTTGCAGGCTAGAGCAATGATTTGGCGTCATTTTTTGGCTAGCAAGGCAAGAATTTCAATATAAGCTTTGCATTCTTGCTGGCAAGATAAGGCTAAAGCATAGTACATACTTAGAAAGGGTGCCATTGGGTGAATCCACCAATTGAAGGGGGTTTGAACAGTTGTGGTAGATGACGTTTACTTTAAAACATCTTTTAGCGGTGTGATGCATGGCAATGGAATTTTTGACGTTAGGGTATGCCACCGTTTTGTTTTTCTTTGGCTTAATAGTAACTTTCAGGTTTAAGAGCTTGGTTATAGCTTTGATCACTAGTAAGCAAACAAATTTATATCATTCTATGAACGTTAGTTGGAGCAGCTCTTAGGGAGTTGGGAGCTAGGCTAACTTTTGTCTCTGTTAGGTATATTGACGAGATTGTCACTTTAAGACACCGTTCTTTGGGAGTTGACCATCTGTAGAATTTAGGCCATTCAGATTTAAAAAGTGTGTGAAGAAGTTGCTTTCTTATGGTTGACGCCAGTGGCTAGCATTATGCATATATTCTCGTGGGTATTGCGTACGGAGAGAATTGCAATTTTATTCTTGCTAAAATATTTTAAGACGTCCGGAAAATCTTTGTTGATCAAGATAAATGTTAGAAGAGGGAGTTTGATAACTTGTTAATGAGAGGTTGAGTGGGGTTAAAAATGTTTTTAACAGCGGTGATGAGATCTACAGCAGGTTAGAATATTATCTCGGTGAATGTTTTTTTGATATTCTTTTTTTTTTTTAGGGGGCGGTGCTATTTTTGGGGTGGGTGGCATATGTGTTTTTTGATCTAAAAGGCCGACAAGATTAACCGTTGATGGTTGTCTGGGTGCAGTTGCCGAAGGCTTGTGGTTGGTTGATGGCCCGTCAGTGGAAGTGGAGGAAACTTATTTTGAATTCTTTTTCTTTTTAATTTTTTTTTTCTAGATTGTGAGGAATCTTTTGGAGTCTATTTTTGAAGAGTTGTTTGTCTTTTTTGGAATAATAAGATTCAAGATGATGGTTGCATTGGTGTTCTCTTCAGAAACTTAAAAATGGATGGTGTATTGTCCTTGTCCTCTGAGAGGTAGTTTGTGGCTAGTCGTTCATTGTTGAAAAATTTGCTTTCTGGTTGCAGGTTGGTTACTTCTATGTTTTTGTTTATAGAAGGTAATGGTGTGGGGCATTAGAGTTGGTGGCCATTATGGCAATCGTTTTATTAAACCCTTGATAGTATCGTTGAGGTCTTGAAGCTTCTGGTTGAAGCTTGTTGCTAACGCTGTCATTCAGTCTCTCAGTTTCTAGACTTGGTGCGCTACTACAACTACCCTGGACTGGAACTTGTTTCTGGGCTGGGTCATATCTATCTTCTTCTTTTTTTTAGAGAGAGGTTTTGGTATCATATTTGGGTCTCAGTTCTTAAACGGGTTGGGGCAAATTTAATTATTTAATTTTTCTTATCTAGTATTAATTTGGTTGCAAATATTATAGCATTTGTTGCTATGAAATGCTGGCTTTAGTATAGCCATATACAGTTTGGCTGTTGGCAGTCGAATACTTTTTTTTGTTTCTTATAAATATTTTAATCAAAAACTAACGTAAACTGGTTTATAAAATAATCCAAAAAATAATTAAAAAAAAGTTTTTGTTTGTTTTGCACATCAACGTTGTTGGTGGAATAACGAAAAATAAAATCGTCACAGAAAAAATAAACCAGAAGCCAAAAACAAACAAATAAAATTGGAGTGGTGCAGGTTTAGATTGAATTAGAACATCAAATAATGAAAAATAAAAACTTTACAAGAAATATAAACCGGAAGCCAAAAACAAACAAAGTTGGAGTAGTGCAGGTTTAGATTGGATTAGAACATCAAGTAGCGCAAAGTAGTGTAGTAGAGATGAATTGAGGTTTTGTTTGGGGATGCATAATGGTTGCATAAGGGTTTCTTAAAGATCATCTGAACGGCAAAATATTGAATTTTTGCTTGTAAATTTTGTACACTGTATACTAACTGTAGGCTTATGGTATAAGGTGCTTTTGCTTATTCAAAAAGTTGTGACTTTCAAGCAATATATTGATGAAGTGTTAGAACTCTACATGCAACCCTACTTAAGGCGGCTAGAAAATCTTATATTTTAGGAAGATAATGCTCAACTGTATATGGCTACTATTTTTTTTTTAAGTTTATAAACTTGTTGCTATGTCTAGTTAGATCTCCGGATCTTTTGCTAATTGAATGTGTTGTGTGATGAGAAGACAAAAAATATAAAGATTTTACTACCAATTAGTTATTTTAAATGCAATTGTATGTGGTGAGATACCTACAATTATTGGTTTACAATAAAAAAGTTTAGAAGCTGTCATGTGCAACATTGGATTTTTGAAAATGCCATATTACACTTTGAAACCACGTTTGTTATTTATGAAAATACTTTTTACTGTAACAATTTGCAAGTTACGTAATGTAATGTAAACTGAATTTTTAATGCATGATTTTCTTTTACACGTTGACTTGCAAGTTCTATCAAAAACATTGTCGCCGTAAGTGGCATAATGACATAAAAACCAGATACGTCTATCTTGCGTTGTGTTTTATATTTTTTTCTGGTGTTATATTTGTCTTTAGACGTTGGCTGTTATTATTTTTACTAACTGTCGGTATGCGAATCGGTCTGCTGCGGTTTTGAATATTTTTTTTACTGGTAGGTTAGTTAATTTCCGTATGTTCCAAACCATAATAATTTTTTTGATCTTTATCTTTTTGACTTTTTCTACAGGCAAAAAGTCTAGCGGTGTTAAATCACACAACCTAGGCGGCCTGTTGATGTCTCCTCTTAGCAAAATAACACGTCTGGGAAATCGCTGAGGCAATATTGTTTCTCTACTTGTGTGGCATGTAGCCCGGTCTAGCTGAAAATAGACATCACCTACGTTCATTTTGTGTAATATTGAACACAAAAAGTCTGTAAGCATTGACTTTAACAGTTTTACTTTTATTATTTTTGAAAAAATATGGCCCCATTGCATCACCGGCCCAAAAACCGCACCAAACTGTAACTCGTTTTGTATAAAGTGGTTTTTCAACAATTAAACTAGGTTTTTCGGAGCCCCAGAACCGACAATTCTGTTTATTCACAAAGTTACTTAAATGGAAAGGGACGGCTTTAATTCTTTTGTTATCTGCACTTTATATACGAGGGCAGAGTTTTATTTCTCAACGTAGTTGCCTCGATACACTTAGTCCAACGTTTTTCTAATTTTTTGATTTCTTCCGAATGATATGATTTCTCCAACCCTTTAAAATAGGAGTTTGTTGCATCGATGATCTTCTCATTGAAGCCAAACCTTTTATCGCCAAGCCATTTCTTCAAGTTTGGAAACAGAAAATAGTTGGAAACAATTTGAAATGCGGTCGTTTTTTCATTCAAAAAGTCGTTGAAACGGTCCAATAAGTTGCAATAATATTTGCCGTTGACTGTTTTTCTCTTTTGGAGATAATCGATGTAGATTATGCGGCGTGCATCCCAAAAAACTGTGGCCATGATCTTGTTGGCCAATAAAACCGCCTTAGCTTTTTTTGGCGCATATTTGCCTGTAGAAATCTACTGTTTAGACTGTTTCTTGGTCTTCGGTGTATAGTGATGAATTTATGTTTCATCCACAGTTATAAAACGACGCAAAAAAATTTTTTTATTGCCTTTGAACATTGCCACGTGTGCGTTTTTGGTCGATTGTAAGCAAACGCGGCATCCATCGCGCGGATAGCTTTTTCATATTTAAATATTCGTGTAATATTTTGCGCACACGTTCATCTGAGATGCCTACTATCTCAGCTACTTTGCGCACTTTTACTCTGCGGTCTTGCAATACAATATTGTGGATTTTATGAACCATTTCTGGTGTGGTGACTTCATTTGGGTGTCCTTAACGTTTGGCATCAGTTATGCTTGTACGACCACAACAAAAATCAGTAAACCACTTGTGAATCATTTTAATCGATGGTGAATAGTCCCCATAATATTTAATAAACTTTGTTTTAGTTTGCGTAATGGTTTTTCCACGCAAAAAATAATGTTTAATTAACACACGAAATTCACTTTTTTCCATGTTTGCAAAAATACGAAGAATTGTCTGGTTTCAATGGTTATCAAAACTAAACAAAATGACAGATCTGTCTGAAAGATGGAATTGATAAATGTTATTTGGGTTTGCAATGGTGGCGCCCTCTGAGTCAATTTTTCCAGACTTCTCACTCCACCCTCGTACATGCAGGTGCAGAATTTTATGCAAAATGTAATGTAAATTGGTTTGTGTAATGTGTAACTGTTGTGAACGCCATGGAATCGACATACGTGGGTTTTCTGCAACACTTTCCGCAACAGCAGCAATGCTTTTGTCTGACCTAACACTACGACGACGGACTGGTGACTTAAACTTACAAACTTAGCCATATGTCTCAAATGTCTTAAATTTCTTAATTATTTTGCTTTTTGTGACGGTGCTTCATTTTGATCTAATACACCGCGAACTCTACAAACCGTCTTCGCTAAATTTTTACCATAATTGTAGTTAATTTTTGTATATCGTACCATTTTCATAAATGCGATAGTTTTTACTTTTCAGCTGTCGAAAAATAACATTTATATCGTTACAAGTACAAAAATGGCGCAAACTTTGAAATGACACTTCTTAATAAAAAACTTTTTACTTGTTTGTTGCTTGTGTGCGATGTTCACAAAATTTAATTTTAAACATTTTGCAATACCGTCACATTTCAAATGCTTCTAATTTGTTTAATATTGCTATTATCAAAGTCCAGGTTTCACTACCGTAAAGTAACATCAACCATACATAGCATTTGAGAGTTTAAGGTTTTAATTTTATACTACGTTTATAGTTGCTTAGTATTGGTATTGATGTTTTAAAGATAATTTTGAACAATTTTATGCAAGTAATTGCTTTTTTGGCAGAGCTACTTTTACTGTTCACCTATCAACTAAGGTATTTGTAGTGGATCACTTTTCAACAACGTTGTTTGTTAGTATTAGGTAAGCTAGATCTATTCTATTCTAGTTATTAACCATTTTGTTTTACTGACATTTATTTTTAACCCAAAACTATTTTTTGTCAACATTATTGTATTATGTTGCACCTAAAGCGATTAATGTTTTCTTTCTATATCTTTATACCTTTAGATCGACTTTTTAAATTTTCTTGGAATGTAATTTCCTAAACTAAATAAAAAAGGCAATAACACAATTGTCTGCTTAACTTCGCGTTTAAAAAATAGTTGTTTATTTTATCAAACTGATTATGGTATAAGGTTCTTAACAGATGTCTTGATTGTCCAGTTCTATCTGTTGTAGTTTGTTAAACAAAAAACCATACTGGATAGTGTCAAACGCTATATAAACATCTATGAAACAAAATTAGGTGTTGTTTTAAACTTATTGCATTTTTGCATAAGAATGTTTGTGCAAGAGAGGAAAAGCTTTCTTTTTATACTGTTACGGAAGCCAAATTAGTCTTGACTTAGATTGTCTTTACAGATTCTGTATATGCGGATCTTCAACAGAAGTTTTAAACTGTGGGACATAAAACTTAGGAATCTGAAATCTCATTTAGTTGGTTTATTTTTTATCGGTAGGGGTATAAACATGGAAATTTCTTATTTTTCTGATATATACCAGCTTTAGTATATTTTATTTAAAAATACTGTTAAAATTGTAATGTTTTTATTATCTAAGGGCTTTATTAGTTCTATAAAGAACTCGCCGGATACTTTATTATTTTCGGTTTCTTGCATTATTTTTTTTTGTTTTTTTGCATATTTGGTGTAGTTTGATTGGGTGAATTACAAACTGGGTTAAAAAAAAAATTGTATATATTATTCCCATTTTTTGCATTAAAAAAAACGTTAAAAAAACTGCCAAACAGTTTTTTTAAGGGTTTTCCAGCTGCGTTCTGCGTTATGTCTAGTCTAGTCTACTATGACATAATTTGCACTGTCTTGCGTACAAAAACTTTACTAACTGAATCTTAGAACAACAAGTTGACAAAGAATTCATTTTGATGTGTCAGAAGAGTACATTGTACTATATTTTTTGATAAGATTTTTTCATTGTGAGTGGCGTTCTATACCGTGACAATTTGACTTTTTTGTTGCAAGAATGAAATAGAATGAAGGTTCATAATGTAGTTTTAGTAAGATATCACTACCTGTCACAACGTATGCAGAACAATGTTGTTTTTTTAGGTCGCATCATTTCTTGTTTTGGAGACTAAAGCTGGTAATCAAGAAGATAATTTAAAACCTCAAAAAAGAAATCGAGACATAGTTCGGAGTTTGTACCAAACGTCTTCCAAAGTTTTGTTAAAACAATATACAACTGCAATTAAAACCATTGCGGCCATTTTACTAATATTTATATTTTACAAATCAAGTTATTGTTGAGCCACATTTCATAACAAATCGTATAAAAATACAAAACGCTTATTGAATTTTGGGAAATGTTACAAATTATATTATATGTATTTTTAAAATAATTATATGTTTATTATTCCTAATTGTTGTTATAATTATGAATGATTTTTATCAGTAATTACTTAATACAGTACAAACATGTATACTAATTATTTTTATTTTTTGTTACAGGTGAGTGAATTGAAATTAAATATAATTCCCTTCATACGTAAGTAATTACATTTAAAAATATAATTTATTTATTACATCATGTTAATGGGTATTAAATTATTAGTTAATGTTTATTATGTAGGTTATTAAATTTTAGTACACAACAGGACACTTTTATTACAACTTTTAATAGATATCGTATTTTGCAATTTAATTAACATTTAAAATTGCACGTAAGTAATTTTTTGTTGTATAAAAAACTTGCAAAGTATATGATTGCGTTGTTTTTTTTTTTAAATTATAAACGCCTATATTTTAGTTCTGGACAGGTTAACATCACTCTTGTTAGTAGTAAAATTGCACCACATTTATGCAAATAAATCATCCAAAATCTAATAGGGCACTATAAGGAAGATGGGTTGTAAACGTGTGTCCAAACAATAAATTAATGTGTTACTCCCATTACCAATACCTCCAATAATAAGTCATAGGTAAAAAAAAATTATATTCACATGAAATGTCATGATTTTGACCTTAATTTAGTTGTGGGTTTGTTTACTTCTTCTTTTATTTTATCTTATTAGAAAACTTTGAAAATTGTGTTTATATTATTTGACAAAACCATGATTTGTTGTATAAATACAAACATTCGATTTATTTGCACTAAAATACTAAACAATGTTTATTACAAAAATATTATTTCTCATTCTCTCAATTTTTATTTAAAAAAATATATAGCGATAAAATATATATGGTTGAAACTAGAGGGCTGTTCGTAAAGTAATGCAGAAAACTTTATGCAATATTTATACATCACAGCTCCTCCACCCCATTTCCCCATAGACGCAAAAAAAACGATAAACAAGTCGTTATTGTAGTTAATATTGAATATATGTTCTATAACTATAAAGAAGAACAATATATCATACGAATCGGGCTCTTATATAGTAATAAAGGAACCTTATAAAAGCCCTGAAATGGAGGAAATTTATTATTATTACTCAATATATAAATACCTGCCAAAAAATAAACATGTTCGCCGAGAATATATAAGGCGTAAAAATGAACGGCGGACGAATAATTGATTTTTCCCGCTCGAATTGTCGAGTCATCATGATCCTCATAGGAAGTAACCGTCATCGGCATAATTTAGCGGTTGCCGTAAACCTTACATCACCATCAACTAACACAGAAATGATCCCAGACAATTGCCGGTCATAACTGGGAGGAAAATACGGACATAAATATATTTTTTCAAGCTAACAAGCTGTGCGGACAGTTAATAATTTTTTTACAGTAAATGTTTACACATACGCCAGATTTCACAATGAATTAGATTATCGTAGCACATTAAGAGCAATGAGTGGAATAATCACGTACAAATTAGTCGGACTTAATTACCAGGTGGGTAAATACATGTTTTATCGGATTACGTAAATAATTATAAACTCACATGTTAAATCGTGTGTGAAATCTAACAGAACAAACAGAATTTATTTAATTCGTGGGTGTAAATGCTGTCAATACTAATGTAATTTTGATGCAATTTGTTGTTTTTTATTGTTTATTGTAATGTTATAAAAATGACAAAACAACAATTTTTACACGTTGAATCTATACATTAGGTTTTTGTTTCCGAATTTATTAATAAAATTGATACGCTTTTGCTTTTTTTAGTTTGTGTTAATCAAAAAAAAGCTATGCAAATTGTATGCTGTGCACTTGCTTAATAGATGTAGCGGGGTTCTTTTGTTCTAAAAATTTGTCTAGATCCTATACTACGTAATGTGTTTGTTTATTCAGGCGGTTTTATGATTATCAACATTTTGCGTTGTTTCTGTATAGTAGACGTGGATGGACATAAAAACAATGTATTTTGAATGATAAAATTTGCTGCGCTTTAGTAGGAAGTGACAACTTAAAAAAAAATAGGTTTAAGGAACAACTTTTATGTTACGGATGATATGGTTTTATCTGTGCGTTATTTATCTACATTTATTAGTTTTTTTGTTTTTTGCAAAAATAAACGTATTAAACGCAGTTTTTTTTATAAGGATTTACTATTAATGATCATAATCAAATTTCTGTAATGATCAGTTTGTAGTGTCGGGTTTTTACTAACTAGAAACATTACTTTTCTCTTTCTTTGGACCTTTTATACACATCTAATGTTTTATTCTTTTAGCAGTTTTTTTATGAAGTTTAGTATGTTTTGCCAATGAATGTGTTTGGTCAAAGATGGTTGTGCGTTGTTGTTTATAGGTTTTGCATTCACTCAACAAGTGTATCCGGATCTTATCTTCTTCCATACACCCATGGCATAGATGGTCTTGTCTTATTCCTATTCTATGCAAGTTCTAAAACTTTCTAGCTAGTCATTGCATCCTCTACTTGTCTTATTATTTATGACTTCAATGTGTTTGACAACTTTGATTGACGTTGAAACTTAGCTTTTAATTACAGTTTTTGTTTGTTTTTGGCAACTTTTTTGTTTTGTTTAGATTAGATGCAGACAGTTATGTGTTTTGACTGAATTTCATTTGGACAGATTCAACAACGTTGTTACTTTTTTGTTTGTGTTGCCACCTAGACCTGCGGTTATTGTCTGGAAGCAATGATCTATGTAATACGGGTTGATGAATTACTATAGGTAATGTTATTTATGCATTTGTTGGAACCCTTGGGCATTGGCGTTTAGGGATATACTACTTGTTTTCAACTTGGTTGAATTATGTCTGCAGAGTCTAATATGGCTATATTGAGATAGCCAAGGGGCGGATAATTTTTTTAGAAAACTCCAGAAGTTTGAATGTTACTTATGGAACGATATTGTTTCTTGAAAATTTGTTGAAGACTGAATAAAGAGTCAAGTTGGGATTTTGTTATTTTTATAGCTACGCTCTTTTAAGTTGCACGCTTGCAACAATCTCCTCTTTTTTTTCTCTCATTTTTCAACATTGTTTCTATTCCAAAGACAAAAATTGTGCGGTCATGGTAAATCATGTACTTCTGTCTTGCGCGGTTTAGTTTATTTAGACGGTCTTGAGAGGGTCATAGGTACTTTTGCACGGGGTTCTGGGATATATGATTTAAATAGCGTGGCTCGCTTAACCTAGAAGTTTATCTAGTAGCTTACTAGGCGTTTGAACCGTGAGTTTTTATTACAAAGAAAATCAAACGCTTCAAACTTAAAGAGCTTACTTATTGGCCTATACCCATTAAATATGTTTAAAGTTATTCCTCGGTTAGCAAGGACCGCCTGTCATCAAGTTATAATTACGGTTTTTTGCACCGGTTTTGGGGTTGGGGCATGGTTTTACAATCATGAACAACTTGATCCACTCTAACTACTAAAAAACGGTACTGCTACTGAAAGACCAACGTCATACAAATAGGCCCCGGAAGCCACTCGGTGGGGTTTCTACTCTCGTTTAGTACTCATATTGACAAAAGTTAAGTTGGATTAGTAGTGCACCTTACATCGTGTAATCTAAGTGGATCTTTTGTCTAATGTTTGGGGGTTGGGCAGAATCTGTACCTAGTTTAAAGGAACAGGGCCGTGAAGTACAACTATATTCCGTGGTGAGTGTTTATGACAAACACCCCCGCCACACAGTACTTATAGTAGCCAAGGTTTTTGGGCAACGTTTGATGATTCTCCGTTCTTACGGAGTACCACAATTCCACATCATTTTTGGCTATGGCTTCTTTTGCTTATTTTCTTAGTTTTATGGGTAGCTGCCGTAGAATCTAACGCTTTCACACAATTGTTTTTTTTTTTATTGTTGCAATCAATTTTATAATGCTGGTTACGCTTGAGTACTATCACGGTCGGGTATTTTCTCTGGTGGTGTTTATGGGAGGTTTGTTTAGGGAACGTACTGTTTTGGTTTATCCGAGTAGTCTTCCTTCGGAAGTGATTAGGCGTTTTGGGCCCATCTATTTGACCGCAAGTCGTGGCTTGTTGCTGTCTTGCTTTTTGTAATATTTAGACTCTGGATTTGGCGTTATTGTAGACTTCTGCGAGAGGAATGTCCTAAGGGCTTTTCTTGGGGTAATGTTGGTGGCCGCGTGTGTTAGGGTCAATGTTAGAATGTGGCTAAATGTAACAGCTTGTTTTAAAGGTTACCAGGGTGGCAGTCTAGTAGGCACCATAACGACTTCTTTAACTTCGCGTTGTAATGTTTTGCGGGGTTAGCTCGAGAATGATGGTGATGGTGTAGTAATAGCATTTTAATTTTGTAGTGGCTTTCTAGAACTTGTGACTAACAAATTTGGGTCCGTTGTTGCTTAGCACAGTTTAAGGATGTAAACGTTATGTTGTTTTAGAACTTTGATGGTTACATCACTGGTGATGTGTTGGGTGGCAAACGATTCTACTCATGTCTGTTACGGTTAATATAAACTAGTGTTTTGTAGGGTTAGTGTCCTATGTATTTGATTGCTTTGATGTCTTTTCTAACTTCTGTCTAGTACCTCTTTAAGATGTTGCGACAGGTTTTGTTCCACCCTAGATGTCCGGCAGCGTTGTTATTGTGGTTATTTTATTACTTTCTTAACATTGCTGGTAAAATGACTAGCTGGTCCTAGTCTGCTAGGGTGCAATACAGTTTGAACACTATTCCGCAAGGGTTGTAGTGCAAGGACTCACGTATTTGATTGCTGTTAGCGCTTTGCTGATAACTGACACATATAATAACAATTTTTTTAGGTTTGGCCAATTTTTTTGGCGTAACCTGCGGGTACTTGCGTTGGCTTTACTTTACGACGGCGGCCAGAGTCTGAACCTCTAAGAGTTGTAATGCTTTGACGTTATTTCTAACTTTTGGCCAATATCTCTTCAAGATGTTGCAACAGGTTTTGTCCTACACTGGTTTTTGGCGGCGTTGTCGTTTTGGTGTTAAATTACTTCTTTCTGCATTGCTAGTAGAACGGTTAGCTGGTCTTGGCCTGCTAGGATGTTATACAGCTTCCCGTCAGCGCTTTGCTAAAACTTCCAGGTTTAGCCAACTTATGGCGTAACCTGTCGATGATGTTTGTTTCGCCTCTGCGAGCATTTGCGTTAGTTTTGCTTTACGTCGGCGTCCAGATTATCACTCTTAAAGGTTGAAGTGCAAGGACTTTTTGGTGGTCTTGGTTTTGCCGCCATAGTCAATGGTAGAACCCGTAAGGCTAACAGGTCAAGCCATGACGTCGGTCTAGATTATTAGTTTTGCTGCTTGGGATAGCGCATCTGGCAAACGGTTTTTGGGACTTCAGTTTTTGCAAAGTTGTCAACGTATTCTTGAAGCCACGTGCAGATGAAGCTGCGTAATTGTATGCGAGTTGTAGACGTTGGGTGGTTGCAAAAAAGTCAATGTTTTTACAGCGTGACTTTATGTCTCAGGTACTCAATTTTGGATTTCCAAACTTGCACTTTTCGTGGTTACAGCGAGCCCACATTCTTGTAACCTCCTTAACATTTGCTTTAAGTGTCTTATGTGGTTGTGGTAGTTTGTTTAGTACACGTAGTACAATATTGTCGAGGCACATCAACACAAATTCACCTAAGAACCTGCAAAGAGCTTGGCCCTCAGCTTTTGGAAGGTAGCTGGAGCATTTTTTAGTTTAAAAGGAATAAACTTACTACTTTAATGCCAAGTTTTTAGAAAAATAAAGTTTTTTTGCCAACTTGAATGGTAATGGTTGCTTTTGCGGAGATAGCAAGTTTGTTGTTGGGGTAGACAAAATAGTTGGATGTGTGCAATCCAGGTAAGACTAGCCGGGTAAAGTAATAACATATCAGGGCGAGTCTGGTCTTACCCTCATATGTAATTTGGAACAGGAATTGATAGTTGCGTCTTACTTACGTTTGATTGACCCGCTGCTTGTTTTTCAACTGACAGGAGGTTAAAAGATGTCTTTGTGGGGCTGTGTTCTGCGTTCCTTTGTGCGCTTGGCTAAAAACTAGTCCAGTTTTGCTTTGATTTTAGTTTAGTGGCAATCTCCTTAAGTTTTTGGAAGTTTTTTAACTCTATAAAGCCAACCTTTTGCTAGATTTAATAGTTCATCATGTTGATCAGCCAATTGGCTTTTAGACCAATGCGTCGGTATATTGCAATCTTGTGGCGGAAACAGACGGCAACTGGTTCCTTGGCTTAATATTTTTCTGTCCTGAGTTGCTAGCTCAAATCTATGATTAATTGCAAGATGGTTTGTTTTTTTTTTTTTGTAAACAAGTTCTTTGTCTTTATCCGCTTGCTCTTGCCACGTTATAGTTTTTGTTTTTCAAAGCTTTCACCATACAACTGTGATAGATCAGCTCGGGTATTTGGAAGACCCAAAAATGGTCTTCAAGATTGATAAAAAATCAATCGGTGGCATTGTGTTTATGCTCTTGAAACATTGGCAGGTGGTTTTTATGCCGGTTATTAGTAAGAAATTTTGCAATTGATTGTTCTTGGGCTTTTGTATACGACACTACCAGCTTGGCAATGTCGTTGACTATGTTGGCCTCGTTGGCTGGGTTGCGCAGAGGCTTTGATTGGAAGTTCTTTTTCTAACCGAGCCAGGTGGTAGCTAAGTCGGTCTTTCTGAATTTGGCTCGGGCAGTTGGCATTTCTAGAGATCAAGTGTTTAAATCCGAGACGTGTTGAGGATTATGTAAAAATTTATGTGGATAATTGCGGGTACGTAGACCGTTAGTTGACCAAGTATTTTACGTTATAAACTTATCACTTTGGAGAGTCCAGGTCTGGGATGGTTTAGCTATTCTGTTGATAGGTCTAGTACTCCGGTCGGGCTAGCTGGTCCTGCAAAGTTTTAGTTAGTTTAGTTAGTTAGCTTTTATGTTTTTGGTAGTAATAACGTCCGGGTAAATTTCTAATTAAGTCAGTGAGGTTGGAGCGCCTTGGGTTGGGCGTTAATTTTTACCGCTTAATCCTGCGGATCACCTAGAAGCGGTGATTGCTTGAAGACTTTGCTGGTGTTGATGAATATGTTTTTTATTATTTGTTTGGACCTAGCTTTATGTTTCTATTATGATTATATTGGGGTAGCTACCAAGGCGGATGAATCTCCTAAAAAGTCTTACAAATCTGGAAACAATGTTGTCTTCCAAAAATTTAGAGAAGATTGAGTTGAGTCTTGGCGGTTTTTAACGTTTGGCAGTGTTTTTTGTACACACATTAGAACTAAATAACGAGTCAGGTTTTAGTTGATTAGATTTTCAATTGCCTTTTGTTATAGCGCTTGTTAGAATTAAATGAATGATTTTACAATTATGGATGAAGTTTGTTGCTGAGTACACTATTATACTTGTTTGCCGTATTGTATATATTAGTTTTACTTTTAAAGACATTATTTGTCAATTTTTTTTTTCCCGTAATGCTGGCAATTTACATTACGGATAAACCTTTAGTTTTGAGTAGATTTCAAACTACTGGAAAGATTATTTATTTAACCGGACAAAGCGGGTTGGGAAATGGAAAACTGTGTAAACGTTTAAAATAATTTTTGTTGTGATATCTGATTCTAAGATTTTTGGTGCAGCAGTCGGATAACTGCACTAATGTGCTACGCTCTTTCTATGTAAAAATTATTAGAAGCAATAAATGTTATTGTAGAATAAGGTTTTTACCTTTACAGATTATAAAAGTTAACTATAAAGCTTTTGATGCGCCTGGTGAGAGAGCGTCATTTTGCGCCTTTCAACCTCTAAAATTATGAAGTTTAGGTGGTTTTCTGCCTCTAATCAAGCTGCGCTCGGTGCGGGGGCACTGACGGCACCGCCCTAGTTACGGCACTGCTATGCACACTTTATAGTAAATGGAGAATCAATTGACTAAATGTAACTTTTTTTTTTAAGTTTGATAGTTTACTTTTTTAAATTTTAACTGAACAAATCTAGTTATGTGCTCTTTCAATTTGATTCTTTAAAAGGTTTTTGCTACTCCGCTGGAGCATATTTTTATATTTTTCACAGATTTGCGTCATTCATTGGTATGGGCGTTACAAACAGCTTATAAGGGTAGTTTAAAATTTCTAAATTGCCAATTAAAAGTTTATCCTATATAAAATTTGTAATATTATATTACTTAAATGATTATTGCATTGCACCTTACACGTTACATGTATATTTCTGAACAAAGAAATAATTATTTTTTACACCAAATGGTTTTTCATGCACTTTTTATGTTGATGAAAAGTATTTTTTTTTAGTTTAACTTCTTTCTATGTCTGCTATTGTTACGAGTTTAAAAAATGTTTCAAAATATGTATTAATTAAAACCGCACTAGTTAAAAGTTACACAATAAAAAACTTTGTATAATTTTTATTTTTTGCGGTTTATTATTGTCCGCAAGGAACAGTTGAAAGTTAAATTGAATAAAATTGAAATAGTAGTGATAAGTGGCGGGAAGTTGTGCGCTCTGTGAAACCAAATAAAAAATTCGACCCACTTCCGGTGTCCCTCTGTTTTATTATATATTTTTTATACACCGTTTCAAGTAATGCAAAAGTTTTTAATACAAGTATCCGAGAACGTTGATGACGTTTGAGGTCCCCTCGAGAAATTAGACCGGCAACCAAGGAGAAAAATCGTCCCGGCGATTTCCGCCACAGAATTAACTGAAAGCAGAGAGTAGACGGGTGACGTTGAGCACAAATATTTAGCCCAGGAATCTGCGAGTTAGGCATTCACAAACTGGGTCGTTCCCTCCCACCAAACTAAGACTACATTCAGATCAAGTTATTACCAAATAAGTTTAATGCAATTAGATCCGGTTGTGTTATAGAGCGGGGAATTTCGTAACATCTATTTACTCTGTGTATATATGCACTATTTATTCAGATACATAATCAGCGCACGCAAGTCCAAAATCATGAACTTACACATCAATTAATTAAGAATTTATCCCCTGGTATTTTCCAGACCCTATTAATCACACCCGATATATTCGTTTGGGTTTAAATTGTTAATTAGGTTGTACACTTTACGTAATCGCATATTTTTAATTATTGCATGTTAATTATATTTTTTTTTGGGTTATTTGATTGTTGATGGATTGGTAAGTACTTTTATCAAACATATGTGCTGAGGATTAGAATAAAGATTAATTATCAGAGGCTAATTGAAAGTGATTTATGCAACGTCTGTTTTGGGCAAGATTATTACAAATTGCTTCAGGCTTGTACATACATTATGCATATCATCATTTTTAAGTTGATTGCTTGTAGATATATCAGCTTTGAAAATTAGTGTACAATAAACCAATAATAGTAGCTGTAGATAATTTGATACAATCAAACAATAATGAAAATACATAGCTATTGATCGAGGTTTTAAAGACAATATATATACAGTTTATCAAATGTGTTATGTTTGTATGAAATTATAAGTTATTACTATGTATTTAATTGTGATTGATTTTATTGTTGATCGGTTGTTTGTGAAATTAGTTTTTATCTTAGGCGCTTAAACATTTTTATTATGTCTTTATGTAAATGAATTCAATAATTCTGTTCTGCCTTAAAGAGAGTCGTGTACGTTTTTAGAACATGCGGATAGGATTAGTGTTTTATTGGTTTTTTTAAGTATTCTGTGTAGATTATGCAAAGGAGCTAGTTTGTAGCCTTTTTTATTCAAGTAAATTGAAATTGTTTTTTAAATATTAGGATGAAGTTATTTTGCAATAAATTATAAAATGTACTTTGAAATTTACTATTTCAAATATGCATAGTCAACTGTTAAGTGACCATAATCTTGGAATCAAATGAAGTAATCTATTTTTTTAATAATCTATGGATCTAATGTTTTGTGGTTGTCATCTTTCTTTTTTGATTGTGAGGAGAATCTTTCTAATAACTTTAAAAGTGTCAGATTCTGAATCTTTCTACCTTACTGAGTTTTGTCTTAGTGGGAAAAACTTAAAAATGCACGTTTTGTGCTAGCTTTATAAGCGTTGCCTAGTGATTGAAGAGAATTTGTAGTCCGATTATGTCTGGAATTTGGACTGTTTCTAGCTTAGATTTATTAAAGATAATAAAATCTTTTTGAAATCAGCTTCGATTGCTTGAGTTCAGCGGAGGAAAAATTAAGTTTTAATTGATAACGTATTACCGTTTTACGCCTGACTTCCCGTTGTCTGTGCATAGGAATGCTTCTTGAGGGCGTTCGAAATACTCCGTAGAAGAGCGGAAGTCTGCATTAGAATTGAACTTAAAAAATTGGTTTGCTTTCAGCTTAAGGCAAGTTGTGCAGCCTTTATAGCTTGCGGTAAACGGCTCATTGCACGTTGATTGTGTGGCTACATGTTTTGACTTCTAAATAAATTTACACGTGACGCTGGGATGGGCTTTGGCGCATTGGCGCATACGTAGAGGAAATTGCTTCTAGACACCGTATGGCCATAACGCTGGCAACGATGGCTTTTAAGAATGTCCTCAGACTTGCGTTTATTCTCAACAAACGCAAAATAAAATTTATGTTGTGCGTTCTGTAGAAATTGAACGTAGTGCATAGGGAAGGGTTTTTTATCTCTTTCCATGCGTTTAACAGAAAGAGGAGCATAAGCCAGAGCCGATAACTCCGCATCAGCCGCGATGCAGTTGGGTATGTTCCTGACCTCATATTTTAGGGTTTTTTTGGACACTGATTAATACGTGTAATGGAACACGTCTTTGCTTTCACAATAAGTATTTCAAATGACATCATTTATGTTTACGCGCAATCGATGACTATATTCATGTTTTTGAACGTCTCCGACAACCTAGTTTTATCCCGTATTGTAAGGGGTGGGGGGAGAAGCGTTGTGAGTCTGCGCCATTTGTGGGTTCTGACGGAGAAGAGGGCTTGCAGGAAGACTAAAAGACTTATTGGCTGTGCCAGAAGTAGACGCTTTGGGTTTATTGGCCTACCGGGTGAACCCTTCGACTTTGTTGGTTAAAGATCTAGATGACGCTGAATGGGTTTGACTTGCAAGGCTGATGGCTTAAAAAGATTTGAATCAGAAAAAAATTCACTCTGCTCCTTTTTCTATTGTTTCAACATTTTTGAGTGCACCACGATGATAAATCTTTCCTTTTGAGGCAGAAGTTTCTTGTGAGCGTCGGTTTTGCTATCCGGTTAGATCTCCATTAGCTGGGGGGTAGGGCCGGAGCATTAGTTGAAAGATCTTAAAGATCTACTTGGCCACAAAGGACATCATTGCAAGCGGTTTTGCTCTTTTTGATTTTTTTACTGATGTCGGTGCGAAGGTCAAAAAGGATGCTCATTAGGTCCAGCTTGCTTTGTTTTACTTTGTTGTCACATATTAATCACTTATTTTTATATATAACTTGGACATCAAACAAACTTACGACGAAACTTGTAACGGAATAGTTAAGCTACGCTTTATTACGCCGGGGAAACGGCTAACAACTATCACCACATGGCACTGTGGAGAAGAAAGAAGAGATGAAGATGGACAAAGAGGAGAAAAATTACAAAAATAGACTGACGTACTGGTAAAGGTTGCAAGTTGTTTGCAAAATCTATTCATACACTAAAAAAACAGAAATACTTGCCTGAACTAGCAAGCTTTGACGAAAAGTCCTAAGAAAAACCAGAATAATTGTTTAAGGAAAATGTAAGAAACGGTTTATCACACAAAGCGGACGCAACAACTCAGAGGAAAAACCAAAACCTTAAAAGCCAATACTCAAAAGAACCTTGCTCAAACTATGGAAACTGAAAACCAAAATTTTTTTGACGGACCTTGTGGAGCATGTCAGAATGATCAATCAACTACTTGCATTTACAAGCCGAAAAAATTAGTAGAGAGTTACCTAAGATGCCAGAACGCTTTATATTGCTAAGTGTATTTGCACCACTCCGAGAAGGTTAGCTAACATCTTTGCAACTTTAATGGTACCTTGAATCTAATGCTGGATATCAGTCATCACTTTTGAAAACTTTCAACAATTCCTAAGATTACCCTTTTGGTGACCTTATTTAAGGTGCATAGAAGACTGATTGGTTGGTAATTTTGGGAAACTTTTGGGTTTTTTTCAGGTTTTGAGATATTGATTACGTGCAAGCTATTCCAATCTTTTGGAAAATGTTTTGTACGTAATATTATTATTAGAAAAATTTATGAGTGCCATTATTGCTTAGTGCAAAATAATATATTATAAAACTTTGTTTGAAATTCTGTCAGGGTTTGGCGTAGATCAAGATTTTAATTTTCTCTAGGTAGAGAAGGCCAAACGCTGTTAAACGGTGTTTTGTTGTCAGTATCTTTCAAAAAGTCAAATGACGGCTCACAATAATTTTCATTTGCATCATATTATTGTCAAACAGTTTGTTTTGCGTCATACGCAATCACTTAAAGTGCAGATTGCTTATACGTACTCTCTCAAAGTGCGGTGCTAATTAAAAAACAGATTGGTTTTGTGTTTTTTACGTTGAATAATGCAGTTTGCAACGAATAATAGTAGCCATGCAGAAATGCTTTGGTGGAGTGTAAAAGCACTAAAATTTAAGTGTTTTGTTTTTTTTGGTTTATTATTCTACTCTTTGTGGCAATTTCCAAGCAGAAACAAGAGACAGAAACCAAGCACAACTTTATATTATTTGTATTTTCTTAAGGATCATCAAACACCAGCTCAGAACCGTTACTAGCTACCACATCCTGCAAAACTAGACTGCAATCATTGACGGCCAACATAAGGATACAAATGTAACACTTCCGGAACGACTTTTAGCAAAAAAAAAAATACTTTACTGTCAAACCCTATCAGTTTTCTATAAATCCAGCAACAACAGATTTGTAGGGGCTTGAACTAACTACCAAAGCACTCAGGAACTAAATCTAAACTTAGCCGACGTTATCCACTACTACTAGCTAACATGGTTCTTTTACTACTAGACGTGGACTTGGTACACTGCAGAATGATATTTATGAGGCATCACCAGAATGACCTTACATTGCCCAAAGCTTAGTTGCTAAGGTCTAAAAAGAACTAGGTTTTAAGAACAAGCAAAAGTTGTCTGCAAATACTAAAGCAAAATTGAGCAGCGCTAAAAATCTAAACCTAAACGCGCTACGCCAGCCGGACGCCTGCAAGACCTAAAGTTCAGTGACTGTAAACTGAGTGCAAACTATAATGAGCTAAACCAAGACTGATAGTTTCAAAATTAATTTTTGGATATGACATTAATGTAATTAACCAGAACTAAGCTCTTTACGTGATCCATTTCTGGACGAATATTTTTAAGGGAGTTTGCTTTTACTATTTTTTATTAATTACCGGAAAAGTGTGTGCTATAAAGGCGCAAAACTTGTAATACCTTTGATAATAAAACAAAGACGCAAAAGATGACAACGGGGAATTATTGCAGGCACAAGTTTGCAAGGAGCTTAGCTTTAAATTTAACAAAACTCTAACAGAATTTTACAGCAAATTTTAAAGCTATAACTCTGCGGTACGTGTCAATCACTGAAAGAAATTTATTTGCTGCGAGCCAAAATAACCCATTACAAGACGCCTTACCTTAGAGTGTATCTCCAACGACTTTCAAGACCTAGTTGTGCTCTAGAAAGTAATCGCTGCACTTATTTTCAGAACGCATATTTTTAAAAAAACCACTCCTTTTGCTACTGTTTCTACATGACGATTTCCAAATAAAAATAGCCAGAAACTCCACATGATTTTTTATCTTCTCGGGCACCAATATCAGCCTAGAACGTAACTGCATAACAAAAGACACAATTGTATGAAATAAAATTGGCTATTCTCCTTTCACTTTGAAAAATTTAAGTATTTTTAAGACTCTTTTTCTGTCTCGTAGTTAAAGGAAGTGCGCACATATTTGAAATTTGCAGTGGGCGCCCCTGTCTTGGAAAATGCTTTAGGCTTTCTGTCAATGAAGTATTGTAGACCATTCTTGCTATGAATGACTGGAATGGAGATTTGTCTTTGGAAATCTGTTAATTTAGAATTACATTTTCTGTGGTTGATTCCAAAGTTTTTAGCTAGAATTACTTTTTGTAGAACTTTAAGGCTGTTCTGAATTTATTATGAAAAGCGTTACGCAACCTTGGAGTTACGATGCCTTTGCCTTTGATGTTTGGCGGTATTTCTTTTGCAAATTATTGCAGAATAATCCTCGAGGGTTATCAGCGCAAACGTGATAGGTTTTAAAAACTTTTTCTGTGGTTTTGTGTCTGAACATTCCCCATTCATTTGAATATTTTTTGTAGAATTTTTGAGCTGAAGTTATCGATTATCCTAATCTTGACTTAAGAGTTGAGTATTGATTATTAGATCTATAGTGCGTAGGTTCTACTGGACCTATCTGTTTAAACAAATATTGGTGGGCGGAAGGTAGATGAGAAATTTTGTGGAAATTGGGTAAGGTTATAATCACCGGTGGGGTTTAGGTCTATAGCACAGGGCTTGCATCAAGATCAGGGAAAATGTTTTTTTTTGCATTTAGGCCCTAGTGTCGTGTGGTGCAATAGACTGGCAATGATAGTCGCTGATGGTTTGTAGGCGACTGCTTGATAGCCTTTTGTCTTAACGTAGTCTTACAATGCTTGACTTTTTATGTTAGTTTGGGCACTGTAAAATAGTGCTGAGTGCTTAGAATTGATGTCTCCAGAAATTATGGTAAAAAGAGAAGCTGCAAAAACCGTATTGAAATCAAAATCAAATGTAAGCAGATGCAAGTTTGAAGGTGTTTAGCCTTGGCACGTTTACGACAATCGAATCTGTTTCAAGCGTAAGATAGTCGGGGTATCTATTTTGGAGACTCACGCCTCTGTTTTTTCTCTGACGTTTCCAAGTATTGTTACCGGGGTCTTTTCCAACGTCTTGATTTTTAGTGAAGAGGTTTAATAAAGATGGTGTTGGTGTTGCAGGGTTGTCCTATGGTGGACCCTTGTAGGAAAAGATGTCGTAGGCAGAATTCCAGCCGTCTTTACAGTGGTTGTCGTTTTGGTGCTCTACCGGGAATAAAGTGGAAGTGATTGTTGGACGGAGTTTTAGTCGTTAAGTTGCAAGCTTTTTTTGGAGCATGTAGTTGAGATCTACCGTACGGAAATCTAAAACCGGCGAGCAATTATGACCGTAACATTTTTTACTACTTTGATGATTTTAGTAGTTTTGGTGCGCAAAATTACCACTTTGAGACAAGGTTTTTTTAAGGGGCAAGTATGTATGTTTTGGACTTTATATAGACGGTTTAACATAATATCATAGTAGGTATTGGCAAATATTTCTCTGTTAAAACAAATGCTGGTGAGCGGGATGTAAATAAGTGAAGTTGTTGTCACAGGCAGAATCTAGGTAATAGCTGCGGGCTTGAACTTGATTTTAGTGAATGCTTTTTTGGCATTCTCTTTTTTTTTAACAAAGGCGGCATTTTTCTTAGGGATGGAGGGCTTTTGTGCCGTTTAGTTTGGTAGACCGATAGTAGTAACCACTGATGGCTTGCGTACTGTTGCTGAGACGACTGCTTGTAGATGGCTAAAGGTGCAATTGCATTCTTAATAGAAAAACAAAGGAACTCACCCTGTATTTTCTTTTGTTTTATTATTTTTAAAATGTTGAAGAATTCCGGGAACGTATGTTTTTCTGTTAGAATAAATGCCGGATAGCGGGATGTAGATGAAGAGTTATGTAGAGATTGGGTAAAGTTGTTGTCACCGGTGGGGTATAGGTTCATAATCGCAAGTTTGAATGTAGTTAATTGCTTTTTTGGCATTCTCCTTAGCGGAGCGGCAATTTTGTTTGGAATAGAGGGCTATTGTGCTGTTTGATCTGACAGTGGTAGCCCGTGATAGCTTGCGTGCTGTTGCTCACGGTGACTGCTTAAGGATGGCTGATAGCATTTGCAGTTTTAATAAGAAGAGGAGGAACTCACCTTGCTTCTTTTTCTGTTTCTGCTTTTGCTGAACGGTGGTGAATCATTTGGAACAATTTCATTATTTTTAAAATGTTACCCCGCAACAAATGTTTTTAGTTGCGGTGTTTGCAACCGCGTTGGTGGTGGATAGGACCTTTTTTTTCTGGTGCGAGGGAGTTTTAGATGACCGTGTTGATGACGTTTTATGCAGTCACCTGGTAGTAGAGGATAGAGTCATCTTTGTCTCCTGAGGAGAGGTCGATGGCTGGGCGTTTATGGTTGAGAGAATGGACCACTTCCTTAATCTCTTATTCCATGTCTGGAGGAAAGGTAGATATCTTTGCTTGTAATAAGTGTCAGAATGAGGGCAAAGGCGGAGGGTACTATTAAACTTGTGGTTTCTACTAATCTCTTGATGGTGACATTTAGTGCCCGGATTTGGAGTTCAAATTTTAAAGGTATGGTGGTCTAAGACTATCGTCCTTGACTTGGTTTTCTGCTTTTTTTAAAATTTTTTTCAGTACGAAGCCGGTTTGCAGATCTCGGTTAACTTAAAAAAACAAATTTTTACGATGCCATATTTACTATATAAACCAAACTTAGAATAAAATAAAAGTTGCATGATTAAAAATAAAGTGAACTGTGTTTTCATCATTGGTCTAATTGTGACAAAATTCACAAAGTTTAAATGATTATTTTATACATAACTTTGAGTTTGTTTTCTTAAAACCTGATTGCATTATATAATTAGAAATTGTAAAGGTAATCAATTACAATGCAAGTAATAATGAAAACAATATTAAACGTACACAAAAAAGACTATGAAGAAGACGGTAGAATAATGGGTTGAGATATGAAATAACTTTGATACAAAAGATGTCATTAAACTTTACATACATAATTAAAACAAGCAAGAAGTTAATTAAAATTTATTGTTTAGTTTGATAAATTAATTAATACTACATAAATATCAGTTTTATTAAATCTAAACCAACAACAAACCATGATCAAAAACATCAATACAAAGTTAAATTAATATTTCAAACAGGTTTAACAGTTTATCAACTAGTATAATTGTTGAATGGCAATATAAATCAACCGCCTTAGGTATAACATATTCAATTTATAGTAATAAATTGGAATATAATTAAATCAATGGGAAATATATTGCTTTAAGATGATATATCAGGTGCATGAGCCTAGTCGGTTGGGATTATGGGAAAAGCCCCCACCACTAAAAGGTTAATACGTGATATATTTGAGAGACCCTCTAATCCTCGGGTGTTCAGGCGACACACGCATACCTTTCCTTAAGAATTTCGATACTCCAAGGAATGTATCAAAGAATCTTATATCCGGCTTTAAACGGAATATTTAACTGGGAATATCTATATGTACATTCCGAAAAGAAGATTTCGCCTCAAAGTATTTTTCATATATAAATGTGTACCGATTGATTGCAGTGTAATCTTCGGTGAAATTCCTACGCAAGAATTTTTAAAATAACTTCCATCACATTTATTTGTAATAAAATTTTATCAACAAAATAATGGCATGGAAAATAAGAATTAATTCATTTTATTTTTTATTCGGGCAAGGACCTTGTTATGGATTTTTTCACAAGCCGCCTGTTTTCTCGGCTCATTTAAACCTAATACCCATAAGGAATAAACAAGGAACTGCTAGATAATCCGTAAAAATGAATTTTTCCGGTCCTTACATAGGATGTGAGGGCGCCCAGTCTCTATTTCGCAGCTAATGCAATAGAGAGAACTTCATGCATCGCATATTAAAAAACAGGGCCGGGGTAAGGGCGTAATCCGCAGATAAGTCAGGTTGAAGCAGCGCCCTTTATGGCATGCCTATAATGAAGAGGACTATGAGCTTGGCAGGAAACTCTGAGTGGTTGCCCATCGATCGGGCGGCAGGATGAATAGGGGGATGGACGCCGTCCGTTGTCGCGAGACGCAATCTATTCTATTCAAGATGTAATAATATTTTAATCATATCCAGATTTACAAGAAGCTTATAATGATTTATGTTCTATATTATTTCAGGTATATAGGATTTTTATAGAAACTTTTTTTATTGTAGTTAAGCTTACTATATTTAATTTAGAATCAGTTAGGATTACTTAAAAGAGATGTATTTTATCATATTTTCAGTACTAACAAATTTGTTATATTATTTTTATGAAAAACATTAAAAATTCATAATATTTCAATAAATTTATATGTATCATAATTTTAGCAAATCATATTAATTTTGCACATAAATAAAAATATAATGACATTAATTAGTATTAAAATTATTTGTATATTAAATATATGAAAGGAATACAAATACGATTTAATTACTCTCAAATAATTAACGTGTTTAATTTATTTGATTGGCATTTGTAATTACTTAATTTATCATTTATTTGGTAAATATAAAACAATTTTTATTTTTTAAGTAATTACTGGAAATGCTAATTTTAAATAAAATACTGTAAGCCACACATTTTCCGCATTATAATTTTTTTTGGCAATATTTCAGCGCGGTCTGGCAACTACCAGATAAACAAAAGCTCATAAATCCCATCAAACAAGATTGTCCATGATCTATTCTTCCACGTGTCGTTATTCATGAGGGTTAAAAATGATTTTTTTTGTTGGGACATATAGTAATTTATACACGTTATTACACCAAGTAAATATTATCGTAATAGATTTAATTTAGTTTTACTATACAAAAGTTATATCATTTTGCATTATATTAAATATTAGATTATATGTGATATATAGAATAGGAAAAGTTGAGCTTTAATCGATCTTTAATGTTATCTATTTTCCGGGTACACACGATTTTATAGACTCATATAAAATTTATGTGAATCAGACATGTTTCCTTAACCTGACATAGGCATTCTTAAGAATTGAGCTCAAGAAAAATAATTTATTTTGTGTTCTGGGTAGGTTTTATTAATTGCATTTTTTATTAATATTATTTGTATTAATATATAATAAAATGAAAGAGTTAATTACATTTTTGTCTTTAATAGCAAATAGTAAATATAATGAAAAAGAAATTGTAACCAAGTATAAACAATGTTTGAAGCAATTTTGGTTTTATTGCAAAAGCAAATTAAATAAGCTTGTTTTATTTAATATTCATTAATAATAAATACAGATGTAGAGCATCATCATATATGTATGTACACGACCAAACTACATAATTAAATGTTGGATAAATATAATATATTTTATTAACTTTTAAATGATGATTACAGTTATTTTATAAAACAAACTTTTGTTTTAAAAAAACTTAAATAAAAAATTACATTAACATAAGGATAATTTTATATTTGATGACAGGCACTTATGAGGATAAAATGAAAGTTGGTTTATGATCTAATATAACTGATCAAGATGGCAAAATTGCAATCATAATATGCACTGATTGAAATGGATAATTAAGTTATAATAATTTATGATATAATTTTATTGTCCTGCAATTAAGGAACTGTGTTTGTGATGAAAAAATTGGACTACAAACACTTAGGCGGGTGGGCGGGAAATAAAGTTGTAACTACTGTTCCGCATTCAATAAACTGAGTACTTGTCCACTTATCCAAGTGTTTGTGATTGCACCAAAAACAGTTGTGTGGGTGGCGTCAACTAAAGTTGAAACTATTGTTTCTCAATTATTGAACTTAGTGCCCCGCCCACCCACTCAAGTGTTTGTGGTTTAATGTATTGATTACAAACTCATGGGCCGGTGGGCGCGAACTAAAGTCAAAACTACTGTCGCGCGTTTAATCAACTAAGTACCTCGCCATCCCACCCAAATATTTGTAAACAAGAAAATGGATTACTAACACTTGAGTGAATGGGCAAGAACTAAAGTCAAAACTAACGTCCCTCAATTATTGAACTAAGAGCTTTGCTCAGCCGCACTAGAATTTATTATTATAGAATTAGAAGTTTTTCTTTTTTGGTTTTCCTGTGTCAAAAATGTTCTTCAGACGATCTAAAGTGCATAATATGTTTTTGATCTGTCAGTAATGTTCCTTGAATGTCACACATTCTTGAAAAGTTCTTAAAAATGTTGCTAAACTGTTAAAAATATTCTGATAATGTGATATAATGAAAATATATGTGAATAATAAAAAAATGTTTCTGAGATGTTTTAAAGTGCAACCAATGTTGCTGAACTCTCAAACATTTTCTGCTAGGAAAAAAAAAATAACCTCAAATATCAAAAAGTGAAAAAAAAATGATTATGAATTTTCAAAAAATGTCTGGTGAGTGTGTAAAAATGTACTTTAACTCTCAAAAATAATTAAAATTTGTTTTTAATCAGTCAAAAATGTTTTTGATATTTTTAAAAATGCATAAAACGTTCCAGAACTATCCAGAATGTTACTGTAATGTTCTACTTTACAAAAAAAAATCTTAAATATCAAAAATGTTTTAAAACTATCTAAAATGTTGCTGAAACTTTCTAAATAAAAAATGTTTTTAAAGTGTCAAAAATGTTTTAATGTGCAAAAAAAATTCCAAAACTGTTTAAAATGTTCTTGTAATGTTTTTAAGTGCAAAAAATAATTTTAAACTGTCAACAATGTTATAATGTGCAATAAAAAATATTTGAATTGTCTTAAATATTTCTAAAATACTTTAAAATACAAACATGTTCCTAAACTCTCAAAAATAATCTGATATACGAAAAAACTGTCAGTGCGAAATAGGTTCTTGAACTGTTAGTAATGTTCCTTGAATGTCAAACTTATTTTTGAAATGTTCTAAAAAATGTTGCTAAACTGTTAAAAATGTTTTGATAAGCGATTAAATGTTATGTTAATGCAAAAAATGTTATTTAACTCTCAAAAACGTTCAAAATATGTTTTTGATCTGGCAAAAATGCATAAAAAGTTCCAGAACCGTCCAAAATGTTCCTGTAATGTTATACTTTGTAAAAAAAAATATTCTAAATTGTTCAAAAATGTCAAAACTATTAAAATGTTGCTGAAACGTCTTAAACTATAAAAAATGTTCTTAAAGTGTCAAAAAGATTCCAAAACTGTTCAAAATGTTTCTAAAATTAATAATAATAATAAAAAAATTTAATTGTTTAAAATATTCTAATATACAAAAAATATAAATAATCAAACAAAAGACTGGTTTTAATACTAAAATGTCCGCATTAATCGGTATTATTAATTCATTTCATACAAAAAATTGTTTTTTATTTGTCAAAAATATTCCAAAGAGTAAACAAAGCGTTTCTAAACTGTCAAAAATGTTCTTGAAATGATCGAATTTGCAAGACAATCTTCTTCAATTAACAAAAGTGTTCTACAGTGCAAAAATGTTCATGAGTTGTCCACAATTTTCCAGAAGTGTTAAAAATAAATTTCTTGATCTGGCAAAAAGGTTCTAAAATCTTTTTGACTGCAAAAAAAATGTTTTATAATTGTTAAAAAAAGTTTATAAACTGTTAGTGTCAAAAATGTTCTAATATGTAAAAAAAATGTTTATAAGAGTCAAAAACTTGCCTGAAATGTCAAAAATGCAAATGCAAATGAAGTTGTGCGATAAAATATTTTTGAAACATGTTTCACGCGTTAGAAAAATTTTTATTTAAGAAGAAGGTGGCGATATCTTATATTTTGATGACCTACATTTAAGTGAGAAAGTGAAACGTTTTAAATTATGATCACCAGCAAGTTTGAACTGGAGTGTTTGTTGTCAAAGAATTGTAAGTTTATTCTTTTTAGTTTCTTTGTTTAAGTAAGAGGAAGTGGTTTACAGTTTTTGGATGACTAACTTTTGGGTTTTTCATTCTGCAATCGTTTGAAACTCTAATTTCAATAACTATTTTGGATTAATTTTTGATGCTCATTTAACTTGTACTTTAAATACCCAATTTTATGCTTTGATTTTTTTCTTATTTAATAACAATTATTTTAGACCAATTTTTGAAGCACCAATCAGTTTGTACTTTAAATATTTTAAGTTTTTATAAATGATGAACTTTGTTTCTTTATTTGGAATATTTTGTTTCTTAATAATAGTCACTTTGACTTTTGGGGTTTGACTGAATAATTGCCGGTATAAGCAATCACCTTTTATCAGGCAACAGCTTAGGGTGGATGAGCTGTTAAGAGTGAGGGCATCCTAGTGCAAAGCAGCGTCTGATCCAGAATAAACGGCTGCGAACAGCGTCTGATCATAGAATGAGCGGCTGAACTACTCCCAAGACTTGCCAACCCGCTCGGCAAGCGAGGCTTTTTAAAGCTAAATTCTTCCGGAAACAATTTATATAATTTATGAAAATGTCGAATTCTACAACAAATATACCCCAGGTGAGTAGAATCATATGAAAATCTCACACTGACCCCCTGTCAGTCTGCCTCAAGGATTCTGGGGGAGGCAAAAATTTGAATTCGATAAAGACAACAAAGAATAAAAACTAAAGCACATAAAGCGGGACATCATTGGCATTAGCGAGACACGGTTACAAGGACAAAAATTGACCACACTGAAATTGGGACATCTATTGTATCAGAGCAATAAACAAACCAACTCACATCTAGGAGGTCTTGCTCTCCTTATTAACAAAAAGGTTAAACACCTTATAACAAAGATGCAAGCGTTATCAGGTACAATTTAACAATAAAATTGAAAACTACGGCACAGGGATGAGAAATGAAAAGGGAGAAATGTTACTACACTTCCTACAACAAGAAAACTTATACTGTTTGAATACTTTTTTCAAAAAACAACTCCAAAAAAGTGGACATAGGAAAGCCCAGATGGCAACACAAAAAACGAAATAGACTTTATACTTACTAACGATAAAAATATTTGTACAAACGTGTCTACACTAAACAAATTCGATACCGGTAGTGATCATAGGCTAGTAAGAAAAACATTCAAATTGAACACCGAAAAGAAAAAGAAGAAACTCGTAGGGAAAAAGAACTTTTACACAACAACAGAACAGATGAACGAACATAAAGAGGAATACAAACAATCTATCAAAAGTAAATTATCTAACACAGAATACTTAAAACAGCTTGAACTTAATGACAACAATCATCACATCAAGCATCCAAACAGCAACGAAGAAGATATGCATGCGCAACGTAAAGAGGAAACAGAGCAAGTTAAGTCCAGAAACATTAGAACTTATAGAACAGAGGTGAAACACATATCGACACACTCAAGAATACAATCAACTGATCAAAACCAATAAGAAACATATTCGAAAAAACCTAAGGGCACACAATACAACAATTATCTAAAACTCAATGGATTACAATGCGAATATGAGAGTACTCTAGTCAAAGATGTCCAAAGGACGTGGAAATACCTATAGGATACAAAACACAGAAGGAATTGTTGGAATTGGACAAAATAGAGATTAAAGCTATGGAAACGTTCTATAATAAACTTTATGGTACACACACAAATAGAACATACGACCAACCAAAACATATTATCAATGTTGGATTAGAAGAAATGCTGAAAATTAGTAGATACAAACTGGAAACTGCACTAAAACATAAAAAATAGGAAAATACCTGGAGAAAACCAAATCACTAGCAAAATGTTAAAAATGGGTGAAAGTATTTTAATAGGTGCAGTTCTAATACTAATGAATAAATGTCTCAAAGAAGGTAGAGTACCAGACAACTGGTGGAACTCAGAGGTGATACTTTTCTTCAAAAAAGGCGTCAACAAGAACTTGAAAAACTACCGACCGATCAGTTTACTGTCACACATGTATAAACTGTTAACAAAAATGATAAATAACAGGATCTCAAAAAAGCTGAATTTATATCAACTGGTAGAACAAGCAGGATTTTGTAAAGGGTACAGTACAATCGATCATCTACAAACGTTAAGCTCTTTTATCGAAAAAACTACCAAATCAATGTTCTTATACACCTAGCATTTGTAGATTACCTCAAAGCCTTTGACTCTGTAGAGACCTGGGCAATCTTAAAAAGCTTTGAAAAAGCCTGAATTCATTCTAGATATACGAACTTGCTAAAGTATATAGTTACCAACTCAACAATGCAAGTTAAAATTGACATCAAGCTTTGTACAGGTCAGAAAAGGCGTGCGCCAAAGGGACACGACATCTCCTAAACTGTTTACCTGTTTACCCTCGTACTTGAGGATATGTTCTCAACATTACCGTGGGACGAAATAGGCCTGAACATAGACGGCTTCTATTTAAACCACCTAAGATTTGCAGACGACGTAGTACTAGTCAGCAAAGATATCGACCAGCTGGAAACTATGTTAAGACAACTACGAAAAGCGTCAAAATTAATTGGACTAAAAATGAACATAAACAAGGATAAAAGCATGAGTCCGGATAAAATAGAAATCACCATTGACAGCCATCTACTTGAAACAGTAAATGACTATATATATCTAGGTCACAAAATTAAACTGGGAAAAGACAATCAAACGGCAGAAATCATGCGCCGTGTAGGCCTAGGATGGGCAACCTTTGGGAACTTGAAACATATTTTCAAGAACACAGATATCCCAACAAACTTAAAGAGAAAAGTCTACGAGACGTGCATCTTACCCGTGATAACATACTGATTAGAGACTGTGACTCTAACTCAGAAAAACGTGAATAAATTAAGAACAACCCAAAGGTCGATGGAACGGGCTATGTTGGGGGTGAGCCTTAGAGACAGAATACGAAATAAAAAAATAAGGCGGTGAACAAAACTTAGAGATGTAATGACACAAGTAGCTCAACTAAAATGGAGATGGGCAGGCCAAGTTGCCAGACACGACTGTAATGGATGGACTACCAAAATACTACATTAAAGACCAAGAAGAACAAAAAGAAGTGTTGGTAGACCACTGAAAAAGTGGCTTGATAATATAAAGATAATTGCAGGAAAAAGATGGTTACAAGTCGCGCAAAATAGAATAACATGGATAAACCTGAAAGAGGCCTATATCCAGCAGTGGCTAGATTAAGGCCGAAAAGAAAAAAAATGAGTCATTTTGGATTTAATTTAAAATCACTACTTAACTCATCTTTTAATTGTATTAAAAAAAATATTCTTTTTGCTTTAATTTTCTCATTGCCCAAACATTATTTATTGTTTGAAATAACTTTTTCTTTAGTATTGTTCATTTTGGACTACCCAACTCAATTTATTTCAATTTATGCTAACACTTTTTTATGCTAGGATCATTTTTTTCTTTATAGTAAACATTTTAATCTAATTTTATCACTTAACTCACTTAACTTGTACTTTAAATATTAAATATAAAATTGGATATTGTGCATTTTCAAGAAATTTTACTACTACAGGTTTTAAAATTTGAAAGAATTTATCAATATTTAAAGATTTTATTCTTGATTAATTGGATTTTTTTTTAATTTTTACTAGCAGGGGCTTTAAAACTCTAAGGAAGAAGACCCAAAATTACAAAAATTATCAAATTTGAAGCTAAATTAATCAATTTAATGCATTTATAAGTTGTAGAATGTTGCCAAAAATTACTTTATCTCAATTTTTTGAGTTTATTTTTTGAATAAAAACAACAAAAATTGGTACTAACCAGTCACCAATAACAAGTTTAAAGCAAATATAATTTTAAATCTAAGTCAGCAACAATGTTTTCAAACATTACTACTACTAACTGTATAAATGTTTTTAAAATTGATATGACAGGTCAAAACTGTAACCTATAATTTAGTGACATGTCATTTCCAACTATTAAAGGGTTGAGTGTTGAAAAAATATATCTTTAAAACTATACATTGGATTTTAATGAATTTGGCAACAATGCAGACAAACATCACTACTACTAACTGTATAAAATTAATTAAAAATTATACGGCAATTTTGACATAAACTCTAATTAAGTGACTTGCCATCTTCAACTATTAAAGTGTCAAAAATATTATATCTTCAAAAGTATACATTGGGTTTTGATGAAATTCAGCAACAATTCCCTCAAACATTACTACTACCAACTGTATAAATGTAATTAAAATCGATAAGACAATTTTGACATAACCTCTAATTTGATGATCAACACATGGGTGGGTCACTCTAAAGCATGACTACCAGCAAGTACTTTGTAATGTAGTGCCTTTTCCTTTACCCAAGTTGTATAAAGTTATCTGTTGTGCTTGGTACTAATTTATATAAATTTATCTTAAAGTTTGTATGGCTTAATTGTTATAGCTTTTGGGGTTGGCTATCTTACAATTAAAAAAAAAAAAACTGTAGTATATTAAAAACGGCATCATTTGTGAATCAGTATTTATTTTGACAACTTTTTTATTGATGACCAAGCACATATCATTTACACGACTGAAAATATTTTAATTTATTAATTAAAAATTAAAAGAATTTTTAAATTAATAATAAAACGTTAAAAAATTATTACCCTTTATATTTTAAATAATTGTTAGATATAACCTGTTCGATCTGTAAAATAATTTATTGCTACAAAATGGTCCATGTTTTGCGAAATTAAAAGCGAGCAAATAGCTATAAATTCACTAAAAACTTTTTCCCCATAATTAAGAGTTTAAATTAAATTTATTGTTACGCAACGACCCTTTTTGATATTGGTTATAGGCTATTTTTATATGAAAGATTACACTTTACCCCTGTGTTTAAGCTATAATGGCTATTATAAATTAGTAGGGACTAATTAATCTGTTCGAATTGAATGGATTGTTTCTCTCAGAATTTCTTTGTAATTAATCATCAATTAATTTCCGCTTAAGTAGAGCAGGGAATAATTAATTTTTTTTGTGATTAATCTTAAATTGATTATAATAAAATATTTTAAAATAATTTATTACAAGTTTTTTAATTTTGAATTAAAGCAAACGAAGCTAAATTAATGTCTGCACTATATAACTATCATGGTTTTCATTGAGCATACGTAATCAACTTACAACGCATGCAAATTACCTCCGTTTCTAGTAGATGCAGTACTCCAGGAAAATTAACTGTAAAACTCACCGGATCAAATCAAAGGGAATTATTAATACGGGCAGAGGGAGACATTTTCATTTGGACAATTTCGCGTGCAATTTACATAAATGCAGTGCAACCGGAATGAATAAATTCATTGTAACATCATTTCATCTCACTCGCTTGGTGCAATGCAATAGACTATGGGATGATTACTAAAGTGTTGCATTTATACAGGAATTTGTTGTGCGATGAAACTTAATTATTATGAACTGCGATAACGTTAGAGCGACAATTTACATGAATAACTAAGAATGTTACTATTGCTGTCGTATTAACCACAATAAATTAATGAAATGCATTTAAATGTCTGGCAAGTTCTAAAGCGCAACATTATTATTACGATAATTTTTCTATAAAATATACCAGCTATTTATAGTATAAAGTTTTAAATAAAATGTCATTCAAAATATTAAATTTAAAGTTAGATTAGTTTGTTATACATTTGTTTATAAAATATTAATTAATATGTCTGAATTATACATGTCAAATTATTGATTGGTAATTCAAAAGTTTAGTTTGTTAAATTAATTTATTAAAGTTCTAATTACGGTGAAAGTTTTTCCTGTAATCCGAAAAATTATAGCAATCCCTTCTTTCCGTCTGCAAAATGTTCTACTAGGTTTATAAAGAAAAATCTATTACCACTCAGAGATTTATGCCCCACGTGAAAAAATCTTAATCTCGTCGTAAAGAAAGAAAGGGCATGCCGTAAATTTCACGCGCTGTAGTAAGAAGGTTAGTAGAAAAAAAAACGATGTGGTGGGGAGGATGTTTCGCAGTAATATTTCATAATATTTACCCGTTCTCAGTTCGCTCGTTTATTATACAGGCACTTCAATATCGGTCGCAAAAGCCGGTGTGCCAATCTATCAAAGTTACCTAGCAACACATCTTTTGTGCAGGTAAGAGACATCAGGTGCTGCAATACGATACCTTATGAGACATGTTTTTCATTTTCTTCTTCTTGTTGTTGTTCGGGACCACCCCTCGCAAAAGTTCTGTGTGTACGCGCCAAGGCAACGGCATTTCATTTTGGGAAATATTGCCCGGTAATTATTTTCAATAGAATGCGGGCTCGCAAGATGGATTTACTTGTGACGGAACAGATGGGATTTATTAAAATTTATTTACTTCTGTTTAATTAATGCGCACATTACTCCGTTCATGCTACGCGACTTATTTTAGACGAAAAATATTAATTATTTTATTTTGTTGAGTAAATAATGTTTTAAATAAAATAAGTTTTGCTAATTATATAGTTGCTTATTTAACTATTTTATTGGTGCTTCTAATAATTATACTTTTATTATTTCAATTAAAAAATTTAAGTTTTCAGCCAATACACTTCAATAATTTTTTTGCTTAAATCAATACAATAACCAAAAAATAAAACACAATTTTACTATTAATATGCATACTTATAATACCATTCATACTTTTATTTCATATTGTCTGGTAGAATCAGTTTTCTTGCTCTATTTTGAGTAGGATGTGAGCTATTATGGTATCAGAGTCGGTTGATTTTACAATTCAAATTATTAGAAAAATTAATTTCAGGACTATCAACCGATACATATTTAGAAATTTGAATTTGTTTTTTTGCAGAACTTCCAAAAAATCTCACTTATTTAAATCATGTTAGCTTATTATCATTATTGGTGTTCTGCTTTTCACAAATCCTACGAGCTTTTCCTTCAGTTTTATTTTGCTTTTTTGTCTGTTTCTTTATTTTACCTTTTTCCTTAGAACATCAGGCATTTTTTGTCATTTTTCTTTTATTTTTAGACTTCCACTTATCTTTCATTTAATTAACAATTTTTCTCAATGCATGCTTTATCCGTCTGTTTTTTCTTTTTACCTACTAACGTTCTTTCTGTCTTTGCTCTTATCAACACTTTTTTTGTTACGGAACTTGTCTGACTACTTAATGCTCAATAATTTTGTCCAAAGCCACATTTTGAATGCTTTTATGTGTTTCCATATTTTTTTCTTATCATCCAAGTTTCACATCCGTGACAAACTCACTCCATCCAAAACATTTTACAATTTTGATTGCAACTTTATATTTAATTTGCTACTTAAAATTTTGCTCTTCTTTCTAAAAGCTTCTTTTGCAATTTTTATGCGTACTCTTATTTCCATCATGTTTTTCCAATTTTCTGTAATTTTAATAGTTACACCTTTTTTTCTTCTGATGCTATACACTCACGCTGGATAATAGCTAAGGTTTTGTTTATTATTGCTTGACGTAGTTTTCCAAAGTTTTTTATTTCTATTCAGTTTATTATATACCGGAGCTATAAGAGCTGTTTTGTCACATAATTTGTTAAATGCTTGTCTGGTTTGTTCTATTCTTGATCTTCTGTTAAAGATCCTATCTGTTATTTATTTGCTTAGGTATTTTGCCTTCTCAGTACTTTTATTTTTAGTCCAACTTTTGTTTCTTGTTTGTTAATGTTTTTTATTAGCAGTTGTAGGTATTTTACACAATTGAAAAGTTGGAAAAACTTAACATAATAACTAAGCCAACTATTTAATGACCAACACTTGGGCGGGTGGGTGGGGTACTCTAGATTATGGTTACCAGCGAATAATTTGAACTGGAGTGTTCATCCACTTGCCTATGTGTTTTTTATTAAAGAATTGAAAAATTCATTTTTGCGGGTGGGTGGTTACTCTAGATCATGATTACCAGCAAGTAGTTTGCCTACCCTTCTACCCGCTCAAGTATTTAAGAGGCAATATTCAATCTTCTAATTACCAACACTTTTGTCACTCCATATTAGCATCACCAGCAAATAGTTTGAACTAGAGTACCCATCCATTTGCTCAATTGTTTGTTATCAAAGAATTAAAAATTACTCTTTTTCACAAGTGTTAGAAGTCCTTTAGCCAGAAGAGGAGGTGGTGATATTTAATCTTTTAATGACCAACACTTGGGCGGGTGGACCCTCGAATAATTTGAACTGAAGTGCTTATACACCGGCCTGTGTGTTTGTTATTAAAGAATTGAACATTTTATTTTTGCGGGTAGGTGGTTACTCCATATCACAATTACCAGCAAGTAGTTTTAACTAGAGTGTCTACACTCTTACCCGCTCAAGTATTTAGGAGACAATATCCTATTTTTTATTGACCAACACTTGGGTCACTCCAAATCAGGATTACCAGCAAATAGTTTGAACTAGAGTACCCACCCATTTGCTTAATTGTTTGTTATCTAAGAATTAAAAATTACTCTTTTTTACAAGTGTTAGAAGTCTTTTAGCAGAGGAGGAGGTGGTGATATTTAATCTTTTGATCACAAAAACTGTCAAATCATGACTACTAGCAAGTAGTTTGAATTAGAGTTTTTACCCACCGGCTATTTGTTAATAAAGAATTAATAGAAACTCCTTTCTACAAGTGTTAGAAGTCATTTAGCCAGAGGAGGAGATAGTGATATTCAATATTTTGATCACTAACACTTGGGCGGGTTGGTGGGTCATTTCAGATCATGATTACTAGCGAATAGTTTAAACTAGAGTTTTCACTCACCCGCCCAAGTGTTTGTTAATAAAGAATTGAAAGAAACTCCTCTCTACAAGTATTAGAAGTTTTTTAGCCAGAGGAGGAGGTGGTGATATTCAATCTTTTGATCACCAACACTTGGGCGGGTGGGTGGGTAACTTTAGATTATGACTACTAGCGAATAGTTTGAATTAGAGTTTTTACCCATTTGCTCAAGTGTTTGTTAACAAATAGTTAAAAAAATCTTTTTTTACAAGTGTTAGAAGTTTTTTAGCCAGAGGAGGAAGTAGTGATATTCAATCTCATGAAGACCAACACTTAGGCGAGTGGGTTAATTATTCTAAATTATGATTACTAAAGAGTAGTTTAAACTGGAGTGCGCACTCTCCCGTATTAGTTATAAAAGAATTGGAACATTCTCTATTCTGTAAGTGTTAGAAGTCATTTAGTCAAAAGAGGAGGATGCAATATTTAATATTCCAATAACCAACACTAGGGCGGGTGGGTGGGTGACTTCAGATTAGAATCACTAGCAAACAATTTAAACTAGAATGCCCACCCACCCGCCCAATTGTTTGGTATCAAAGAATTAAAAGTAACTTCTTTTCACAAGTGTTAGAAGTTCTTAGCCAGAGGAGGAGGTTGTGATATTCAATCTTTTGATGAAAAACACTTGTGCGGGTGGGTTATTCCAGATTATGATTACCAGCGAGTAGTTTGAATTAGAGTTTTCACTTACCCGCCCAACTGTTTGTTAACAAAAAATTGTAAATTTCTCCATTCTGCAAGTGTTAGAAGTCATTTAGTCAATATCCAATTTTTTAATGACTAATACTTGGGCGGGTGGGTGGGTGACTCCAGTTTAAACTACTCGAATAGTTTGAACTAGAATGCCCACCCACCCCCTCAATTGTTTGTTATCAAAGAATTAATAGTTACTTCTCTCCACAAGTGTTAGAAGTCTTCTAACCAGAGGAGGAGGTGATGATATTCAATCTTTTGATGACCAACACTTAGGCTGGTTGGGTTGGTCACTCTTAATTATGGTTATCAGTAAAAAGTTTGAACTGGAGTACCCACCTACCACATGTGTTTGCTATTAAATAATTTGAAGTTTGCTTTCTGCTAGTGTTAGAAGTCCTTTAGTAAAAAAAAAAAAAAGTTTTGCACTAAATTATTTAGACAGAATTTGTGCTCTTTAAGTTTTTTGAATAGTTTGCTATGTAGAATGCACAAAAATGTTTTTAGAACGTGGCTCATCAGCAAAATTGGTTTATGGTCTTTGCATTTGGGTGCATTTTGTCTTTTAAGATGCATTATGAACGTTGACTTTGACCAGTCCACTAGAAGTTGTCTGGTAGTTTAAATGCGGTTGCTTTAAGATTACGTCTATGTTTTTCTCTTGTATTTTAATTTAAATAAGAAACGTTTTTACATTAATATTATTTGTTTGTGTAAATTAAGACCATACCGACCGCTACCTTGATTTGTAGTATTTTAACAAAAACGGCAACTTTGGCTTCATCGCTGCTTCTACAAATAATTTGATAATTATTTATTTTTTCACCAGTATATTTAGAAAGGATTAAACTATGATATGTCGAAGTCTTTTTTGTGAAATTTTATTTGCAAATAGCAACAAAATGCATTTAAAAATACAGAAAAACGCATTTATTTCTATATTTGATAGTTTTTTTCGGCTATTTCCTAACTATTATTTGACTAAAAGACTTTGACATTTCATAGATTAATATTTTTTTAATGTACTGGTGAAAAAATAAATTGAATATCAAATTATTTGTAGAAGCAGCAATGAAGCCAGAGTTGCCGTTTTTGTTAAAATACTACAAATCAAGGTAGCGGTCGGTATGCTCTTAAGATTCAAAAATAACTAATTTTTTGTTTTGTTTTAGGTAAGTTTCTGCATTCAAAATCCATCAATAATCTGTGCTTAGGTAAATATTAAAATTTATTTAAACACCATTTTTTTGTTATTTAGGAGACAAACGTAATTTTTTGAAAATACTAATAATCATAACTGTTTGAGATTTGTAAAAATTATAATTTTGCTTAGATTGTATTTTTAATAAATTTTGAACATCTTTCGTAAATTTTGTTGTCAACATCAGAATTTTTTTTATTAACGCATTTATTACCTAGATTATAGCCGGAGACTACCGACTAAGTGATCCTTGCAAAGTGCTGCACGGTGCACTTAGCAGGGGCAACATCTACTTTTCTTGAGCTGAATTTGATGTTGTTCTTTGGCGATTTTTTACTAACAAGGTTTCAGTAAAGGCGGCAGCGGTACGGCACTGCAAATAGCAATGACAGTGACTAGTGGGCTCAGAAAGAATGCTGCAAAAAAACGATTGGATAGTTATCCATGCTGACATAATGGAATGCCGCTTGAATGGTTCAAAAAACCATGGTTTGAAAATGGTGGTTTCTTTATCTAGGACACTAGAGTTCTTTGGGGGTCGGCGGGTCAAAAACAAAGGTTGAATTTAAAAATTAATTTAGCTAAGAGCTCGGTTTGGCTCTAAAAATTTAACGGTTTTTTTGTGTTTGACGATTGCCAGGGGTAGCGCGGACCGTCCGCCCATTTTACTTTCGCCAAAACGCAATTTTTGAGTTTAAATGCAAAATTTTGGCTGACGCCGCCGCTCGATTGGGCCGACGGGGCTTTTGGAGAGCAACGTTTTGACGTAATTGCCGCTCCCGTGTCAAAAACGGCAAAATTCCGGCCGTTTTTCCGTTTTTTTTTTCAAAAAATTGCCGCGCCTACGGGGACGGTTACGGGCGCGAAGAAACCGACGCCGAAAACCGCAAGTTCAACGCTTCGTTTGCTTTTGGCAAATTTCCAAGCGCCCCGCCTCCTTATCGATGAACGTCTTTTGAACGGGAGCGGCATCAAGTATCACAAAAATGCTCCGATACCACGCGAATACAAAGCTTGTGTAAGCTTTTGTAAAAAACGAAAAAAGCTTCTGCGGCGGCCGTCTGTGCGTTGTCTCAAAATCGGAAAAACTTTGGCGCGTGCGCTGTTCCGAACATAAATTTTTACACCAAAAAAAATATTTTTTTTGCTCACCTGGAACGGTGATATTTAGTAAAAACGCAAAAACCGGTTTTTTGCACCGGAACAGCTTTTGGGTTCTGGTTTTTACCGTTCTCATTTTTTTTCTACCGCAAGTTTGGCGGTTGGAACCACTTCTGCGCTAGTTTAAGATTGTTTTTGGATATTGTTAAAATATTTTGGTCTAGTTGAGTGTGGCTTTTTTGACTTTTTTTTTTGGCTGAGTACTACGCACTTGCAATCAAGGTAAATTGATTTTAAAGCGTTATTTTTTTGGATTTACTTTTACAAGCGTCTGCCGACTAAACTACTATAAATATTATGAATGCACCTAATGTGACAGCCTTATAGACGTTGCATAAATTTTGTGAAGAATTATCTTGGCTTGTTTGTACCGAGCGGGAAAGAATCTGGTTTTTGACTATAGTATTGGCGTGTTGCACCTGGTTTTGCGTTGCCTGCGTATAGGATTTTTGTGTGTGAAAATTGAGTGTGCTCCGGAAAGAAACTTGAATCTGCCGTTGAGAGGCAGGTGCATTGGATTGAAGTTAGATGGAGTTTGGCTTGTTTTCTGCTTGAAAAGCTTTTGCAACTTGCTGAGCGGTTCTTTTTTACGCGGAGCATGTTGCAACGTTGTTGATTTTTTTGTGTTAGTGCAGGTAGAGCTGGGATGGGTTCTAAAATGCATTTGCGTTTTGTAGCAATTAAAAGGAGCCCACAGGAAAAAGTTTTACGTCTCTTACCATACGTTCAGTAGATAATGTACTCTAAGTTAGCTTTGGTTGCATCGTATCAAGAAAATGCATAAACGTAATAGATGGTATTCTTACTATGATTATGGCACAGTTGATGGTAATGTTTATGGTTTTGAACACCGCCGACAACCCTTAAAACACGGATTTGTTCCGCATGACAATAAGAAGTAAGCGTTTTGTGGCAGCATCTCATCTGGATACTGCCGAAGTGTTTGGGCTTAAGAAACAATTAAGCCGACCTAAAATAGTTGCCTAGGCTTTAGGGGTTGGTAAGGTTGAGGGTTTGTTGGTTTTGGTAGCCGATGGCTTTGATGGTGCGATATACTTTATTTGAATGGCCGGCAATGGCTTATTAGGAAAAATAACGATATTTTTTTCTATTTCTAAGATATTTTTGTTGTTGCCCAACTGAATGAATTCTTTCTCAAGGGGCTGGGTTTTGTGGTGGGTGGCAATGTTGTTGTTTATTTGCTTTTTATTCTTAGAAGTGGCGGATTTGGCCAGGTTTTTGGCAGGCTTTGTAAGGGATGTCTGAACTGGAACGTTTGGAGTCTTGGTTAGCTGGGGCATAGTTTCAAATGATGGAGAAGACGCTGAAGTTATGGTAGGAACTTTTGGTGACGTGGGTGGCTGGGTTGTCTGCTTGGCAATGACTGATAATGTGGCCGCTGTGAAGACGGTTTTACTTTTCTTGATTTTTTGCAAAATATTCTTTTGCAACTTAAGGAGGAGCTTCTTAAAGTCCAGCCTGATTTATTTGTGGTCGTTTTTGTAGATGTCAATCTGCTCAGATTTTTTGTCAATTAAGACGAATAAATAATTAATTTGTTTGATTGTTGATGATTGATTAAGTAAATTATTTATCAGTGACATTTTGTAGTTCAATAAAAATAGCAACCATCTTTTTGGGGTTTTTAATCGGGTGTAACTGAGGCAATTTTTTGAGGTGGTTGAGTTGATTATTATCTTACTTGAGAGCACTTGAGGCTTAGACTAGAGTCTAATAAACATTTAGTTTTTGAAAAATTGAATCAACAAAAATGAACTTGTTAAATGATAGAATGAAAGCGTTGCTGTGGATACTGTCAGAGTATAGCTAGAGACGTCACAAGAAGATCTTGAAACAGCAGTACTTTTTTTGATAGGATACTACTAAGTAACAATAGCCACAATTTACAATTCATTGGGAAAACATTTAAAGACAACACTATTGAATGAAAATGTTACCAACAGACAACAACTACCTACTACTATCAAGCTAATACGGTGACTTTGGGGAACTCAAAAAGACGTTGCGGTGTTTGACAGACACTCTAAACAAATTGTCACCTAGCATACTTTCTAACTCAAACGCCAAACTAACTAAATTTATTTTGAGTAAAATTTTACTAGGGCAAATATTGTTAGAACTAGAGACATGCTACGGGCAGAAGAACAGAACTTTGAGATAAACCGAGATCGCGGACTACAGGAAACCAAATTCTGCAGAGATTAAGTAATAGTAATATTATTCAAACAAGGCTGCCAAATGGTTAATTACTATTTTGGAAGCACATTACTGAGTAAAGAATTACTTTTTGATTAGGATCTATATTAAAAACTTAAAGCCGGCTTTGTTGCCCGACACGCTTTTTTGTGCTGTGTGCGGATACAACATGAACTTGCTCTAACTTTTGTTCTAACCACAACGTCGTATCTTTGCGCATTGTTGCGTGCTTGAACTTTAATGTTTGCTTGCTATTTTAATTTATTGCAATCAAAATTCTAGTGTTTTAAAGATGAATCGCGCTGACCATTGAGCAAAAGTACAATGCTATGATCGAAGCTAAAATATCAGTTGTGGCTATAGTTCTCAAAAACTTACCGCGCAATACAGAATTGCGTGGTTGCCGGATCAACGCGTTTTCTAGTTGGTGGACCAATTCAGAAACGTTGCGTAGACATGTTGTAGGTGCGCGCAACTAGATAAGCGGAATCTACCGTTAAACGTAAAATTGACAAAATCAAGCCGCTCTAAAATTGTTGATTTAGTCTTGATTACCAATTTATTATATAACAATATTTTAAGAAATTTCCAACACAGACTAACAAGTCATTGGACGGAACAAATCTTTCTTGCCCTATTCTTTTCCAGCAATAATTTGCATTATCAAAGCACAACCAAACTAAATAAGACTTTAGACAAATTTCCCAAAATTTACCATCAACATTGCTTTGGGTTACTTCGGCAATCTTAAGCACTACGACCAACCATATTTGTCTATTTCCAAGAGCCAGTTGGTGACTATGAAGCATTAAAAACATGAGAAGCCGTAGATTACAGTTATTTGTTTCTTCCAAAAACTTACCATAACCCTCAACATTACAATTCAACCTCTACGATGCTTATGGACAAGACAACTGGAACTTATATTTTTACACCAAGGATTGATGTTCATGCATTTTAGCCTGCACTTTTGCATTCTCTCCCGTAGGTTGTCTTTCAACTTACTAACTTAACTTTTGCTAATACTTTTTAACAATTGTTATTTTTCAACATTTTTGGCTAGAAGTAGAAGCATGCTAGTTTATGTCTTGCTCATCCTTCTCCCCAAAGAGTTTTTTTTTGTTTTTTGGTTGCTGTTAAATATTTACTTTTCTTAAAATTTTGGAAACTGCCCGGTTTGGGGCCAAGGTGCAATTCTGTACTATTGGATCTATCTACTTAAGGTATTTTGTTGATATTTTTTGACATTTTTGTTTTTATTGTATGCATATTGGCAAATTTTTAATGAAGATATAGATTGATAGATTTTTTTGTTCTCTAACTTGATAGCGTTGGTTGCCAAAAATGGGGTCTGGGTTAGACCAAAGAAATTGCCCAGCTGGACCTTTATATGCTCTTTATTCATGAAGGTAGTGGATTTGACCAGGCTTTAGGCAGGTTTTTTGAATAAAGTTTGGACTGGGGCGTTTAGAGTTTTGGTTGGCTGGGGCATAGTTGCAAATGCTATAGAAAACGCTTGGGTTTTTGGGACCTCTTTGAAAAAGATTAAGGCAGAAATTTTTGGTGACGTGGGTGGCTGGGTTGTTTACCTGACAATGAATGACATTAGGGCCGTTATGGAGATTGCTTCACTTTTTTTAACTTTTTTGCAAAATGTTATTTTGCAACTTGAAGAATAGTTTTTTATAGTTGAACTAAATTTACTTAAAGTTGTTTTTGTAGATATTATGCCGCTCAGATTCCTTGTCAATTGATGACGAATTTGCCCAAAAATACGCGGAACTTAAGAAGATGTTGCGGTGTTTGACAGACACCTTAAACAACCCTGGGACAAACTGTTTTTAAGTTACTTTTTAACTCAAGCTCAGAGTTTACACAGCTACTGAACTCAGAGTAAAACCTTTTTGGGGCAATTTTTGCCGCACTCAAAGCTTGGGACGTGCTACACACAGAAGTACAAAACGACGAGAAAAATTTCAATGACGCTACTTTTGGCAGCGCAACGTTAAGATTGAGTACTTCAGAGATCAAGTGATAGTCTAATGATGCAAACAAGGCTTAGCAGCCAAATGGCTAATTACCATTTTGGAAGCACTGAGTAAAGAATTGTTTTTTGATTAAGATCTACATCAAAAACCTAAGTTCAGTTTTGTTGTCCGACACGTTTTTTGTGCTGTGCGTCCGTTAGTGTGCGGATACAACATTGGCTCTTGCTCCAACCCTTGTTCTAACCATAACATAACTGAAACAGTAGAACTTTAATCTTTGTTTGTTATTTTCATTAATTGCAATTAGTTCTCAAAAACTTTACCGCGCAATACTTTGTTGTGGATGCCGGATTAACACGTTCCTTAGTTAGTAGACCGACCCAACGCTGCGGCAAAATATTGCAGATGCTTGCAAGGAGCATACCGTTAAATGTGAAATTGACATAACTAAGCTGCGCTTAAATTGTATATTCAGTCATCAGTCTTGGCCTCCAATTTATTATACAACAACTTTTAAGATTTGCAACACAACAATCAACACTGCTTTTGTTACTCCGGCAATCTTAAGCACTACCAACGATAAATGTCTTTTTTTAAAAACCAGCTTGTATTATTACGGCACAAAGTTAGTAATTATCAAGCTTTAAAAACCTTCGGAGCTATACAGTTATCTGTTTCTTATAAAACCTCACTATGCAACCTTCAACATTACTCATAGACAAAACAATTAGAACTTTTATTTCTACACTCAAGATTGATGCTTATGCATTTTGGCCTGAACAGAATTTACGGTTTTACATTCTTTGTCGTTGGTTGTTTTCCGACTTACTTACTTAATTTTTTGTTTCCTAACCTGATAGCATTGGTTGCTAAAAATAAGGTCTGGGTTAGACCTAAGAGTTTGACCAAGAGTGGTGGACAGCTTAAACAGGAAAAAGTTGTGGTAATTTTATTGCCAAGACATGGTTACTGTGCAATGGTGTTGGTCCGCGTTTGCAATTTTCATATCCACTACCTGGAAATGTCTTGTAATTTTGGAATCAAAGAAATTTACCTCTACTTTTATAGTTGAATATAAAGTTTGATTCTTCTAGATAAAGATGCTCTTTCCAAGCAAACACAAATGTAGAAGAACAGACATTTGCAACAACAACTTACATTATAGTAAGTAACCTTCTTACCAGATTTTACCGTGTTACCAACTTTTTTTTTTAAAATTGTTAAAAATCTTAATTAATTATACAAAATATGTAGATATTTGAATTTATTATTATTAAATTAAACTTGATGTTTAAAAAAATCAACAATCTCCAACTTGATTCTTTTGCAAACCGCTGAAATTTAAATTTATTTATTTTATTTGTTTATGTTTTATTATTATACAGGTAAACTTATATTTATTTTAAGTCAATATGGCTGACCTACAAAGCTCTATATAACATATTTACAGGACATACTAAATTTATATTGAACACATAACATATATAATTCTCCAATTTCCATTGATTGCCAAATAAAATAACGGTATCTGCTTTTTTTGGGTATATGAAAAAAACAAAGTATTAAAAATACTAATAAAATTCCCGAAATAAAAATTTATATCCACCAACCTCCATAAAGTTAAATCCATAATAATTTCTCCATGCAATATTTTTTCTTCTTCATTCCCCCCGTCGTTTTGATACGCGGAGAAAAAAAAAATATATCTCATCCTTTTGTATTATATTATTTGCATTCCTATTTTCTGGCTATTTATTGAGCCCGAATGGTTTATTGTAGTTCCGCATTCGGGCAGGCCTCTGTATAATCAAATGAAACTCTGATGAGATATTTTCGCCGGTCCCATAGGGGCCCATTGTTAGCCTCCTGATGTTCGACCCCTTCTATAATAGGAGCTGGAATTATGCGATTCCAAAATTCATCAAAAATTTAAAACTCAACCCTACACAACAAGCAAAAAATATTTTTATTAAATTAAGATACAAGCAAAATTGAATTAGTTTGAAGCAAGATTTTATATACAAATATTTGAATTAATTGTTATCTTTTAAATGTGGTGGAATTATAGTCGGCTATTATTATAAAAGGCGCGTTTAAAGTTAATCTGTGAGAGCTCTGGATGCGAGCAGCGGTCATCCGTATAGCACTGAACCATTGTATAGTTGTACATAATAAATGAAATGGATTTGCGTTGACCGTAAAGATTAGAGTTTCCCTTATTTTGCGGTGTCCACTAATATTTAATGTTGCCTGCTGCCAGATAGAGGAGAGAAGCGAAACGAGAGAGCTTTTTAATCTGTCTCGAAACTCAAGGGAATGAATCACTCCACCATAATTACAACTAAAATAATTATTTGGGACAACAAATAACATGCACAAGATGTATTAATAAGTAAGTCGTTTCTAATTTAAAGGTAGATGAAAATAGTGGAATAACTAAGAGGTGTGCATTATTCATTGTAAGAAAATCAATATACTATTTACTTTTTGCCATACTACCTACATACATTTTTAATTCATCACAAACTTTTTTGTATATTTGATATTAAATATGACGCATTTATTACAATACCTAATTTAAAGTTTTATTAGCGCAAATTATAGTTCTATTTTTATTGTTATCTTATGGCTAATTCAATATGGAATAATTTTAATGCAAAACTGTTATTAAAATAAAAACAAACAAGTTCTTGATATTTAATAAAATTTAAGACCGAAAACCCAAACAAATATCATACTTAACTCAATATTATATATCTTGGAAATATCAAACACGTTTTGTAAATATTTTAACGATTACTTTTTTACGTTTGAATAACTTTAACAATAACAAGTTCCGTATCATAAATGGCTGCATCAATTCTTTTATGGAGAAACTTTAGCAATTTCTGAAGCAAACTGATAGACGAAGGCATTCATTATAAAACAATTTAAGACAATAGAATTACGTTATTATCTTCAATTTTAGTAAATACAAACAAACAAACATGTTAATTTAAAGATAATTTCATCAAATTACAAATTTTGACACTTATTTATTTACATTCATTAATTATTTTTATATTTGATTTCAATCTGCTTAAACGTTGTATTTATAAGTATGACCTATAGCACAAGATGGGAAATCATTTCTTATACAATGATTTATTTCATTTTTTTTTTAATTTAATTAATTAAGGAAGCTAAAAGAGCTTTTTTAATTCATGCTGTGGGTGAATGAAATTGGTAATATTACATGTTTTGCGTTTTAGGATTATATTCTTTTGGTAAATTTCAGTTCACTGAATAAGCTTTGGAATATCTTAATACGGTCAAATGTGCGGCCAGTAGTTTTCTTGTAAGACTATTTACGTAGAGCTGTTTTTTTACTGATTCTGGTTGGTAAGATGGAGTCTGAGAGGGTATTAATACATTTATGTACGTGTACTAAAGGTAAATATCTTGTTTTTTTCATTTTTTTATACAATTTACTTTGATCATATTGACTACGTTTTTTTGCGCTTGCATATCAAGTTATGGTTCAAGTATTTTTTGAGTGGAATGCAGATATTGATTCTGCATTTAATTTTAATTTAATTAATAAATTTTTATTTCTTTCTTTCTCAAACATTTCTACAGTTTTTCTCTATTTACTCTACTAACTGCCGCTTTTAGATCCAGGAATAACGAGTATATTTTTATTATTTATTGGGTGCTCTGAATTGTTTCTTAATATAACAGTTGTTCTTTTGCATTTTGATACTGTTCACTTTAAATGCAAACCAGTCTGCTGTTGTCCTGCAACTGACGTTACTTTTTGTTTGTTACACTTTTGGGTGATTTTAAAACTATCTGGTTTATGTTGCTAAGTTATGTTGCTGGCAACATACTTATTTCAACAACATGTCCTAATAAACTAGTAATTGGCAAACTCATTAGTCAACAGAGCCAAATACGAGGGACAAAGCCAAAGTTTGTGGAAAATGTAAAGCAAATCACAAATTACGTTATGTAAATTGCTTTATTGCTTCTCAAAATATTCTTTTTTTAAATCTATACACTTTTCAATCCTATGAAATCAATCTTCAAAACAATTTTGCCACTGTTCGAGGTACCTCCAAAACAAGCGATTTAAATGCAACGGCCTCTTCAGGCGATTTTCTTTTTGATATGTTAAAATAGGAAGAAGTTATTGAGCAATAAATCAGGCGAATATGGACAATGAGTCATTAATTGGATGATGTTACTGGTCAAAAACTCTACAGTTTTTGTGTTGTGTGAGCGCTTGCATTGTCATGATGAACAATAATTCGCCGGTTTATGTTGTTTCTTCTGATTTCAGCGATAACTTCCGGCAAACAAATTGAAGTATACCAGTCAGCATTATCTGTCCTTTGATCATCTAATGCTACAGTTGCAACATGACCCGTTTTTCCGAAGAAATAAGCAATCATTCTTTTTGAAACGCTTTGTGAACGCATCACTTTTGTTTAGGTTCATTTTGAAACACCCATACAGTTGATTGCTGTTAAGTTTCAGGTTCATATAAATATATCCAAGATTTGTCATCTGTTACGATGTTATATACCAAATTTGAACAACTCCCATCGAATTTCTTTAGCATTTTCTTGTTTTTCTTTCAAATTGTGTTGGATCCAACGACTGCAAAGCTTCCTGACATGCAAATGATCGTGCAAAATTGTATGTATTTGTTTTGCTGCAACGCCTAAGGATGCTTCTATCTCACTATAGGTCACATGCCGATCTGACAAAATCATTTCACGCACAGCATCAATATTTTTTGCGACAACAGAGGTGCAACTTTTGCAAAGATCGTCATCAAACGTTGGTCTTCCACGCTTGAATTTTGCGAACCATTTGTAAATCATAGTTTTGGATGGTGCTTCATCCCCAAATAACGAACTAAGTTTTTCCATACATTGCTGCGGTGTAAAACCATATCGAAAATCATAAAAAATCATCACTTGGAAGTCACGATTTGAAATTTTCATTTCCTACACATTTATTACTAGTTAAATTTTGTTGATACAAAACCGAGAGGTTTGAAATCAAACTGTCAACTGAATTATAGGTAAAAACGTCAAATTTTATGAATATGTCAATCGCAGAACGTTGGCAATACAGGCAGTACTTGATTCCGCAAACTTTAACAGTGCCCCTTGTATATGACCGAATTTTGAATCGTTATGACAACACTTTCATATTTATAGGATTTTGCAATTATTGGGATGTTTCAAGACCGGAAGATTGCTATTTTTGACATTTTATGGATTTTTCAACAATTTTTGGCCGGATTTTAATTCTAACTGAAAATATTTTAATGTTTACCAACCAAATTTAGCTGTTTTAAATTTTTTATGATATAAGTTTTGCACTTTTTAACATTTATTAACAAAGTTTGGTGCTTTCTGACAATATTTTTATATTTTATGGCCAAAACTTGCTAATTTGTATAAGTATATTCCATTAAAAGAATTTTAACGTTTAAACAGTATATGTCCAGATTTTAGTGTTTTCTGACCATATTTTGATGTTTTAATGCTGGATATTGTATTTTTTTTATATTTTATTGCCGTATTTTGCTGCTTTTGATATTCCATTAAAAAATTTTTGCTCTTTTTAACAGTTTATGGCCGGGTTTTAGTGCTTTTTGACAATATTTTGATGTTTTATGCTAGATATTGTTTTATCAACAGTATGTTGATGTTTTATTGCCGCATTTTCAAATTATTTTACATTTTATTGAAACAACTTAATACTTTTTAACAGTTTATGCCAAATTTTTATTTTAATTTTTTGAAATTTTATAGCAGGATTTTGCAATTTTTAAGATTTTATGAAAATGTGCACGCTTTTCTAACAGTTTATTTTTGGGTTCTAGTGCTTTTTATCAGTTTTTTGTTATTTCAATGACGGATTATGCTATTTTTGACACTTTATGCACAAAATTTTGCTAATTTTGACAAAAAAGGCAGCTTTTAACAGTTTATAATCAAATATGGCATAATTTTTTTTCATAGCCTAGTTTGGCTATTTTTGATAGTGTATAAATAAAATTTTGCATTTTTTGACAGTTTACGACTGGATTTTAAATCTTTCCGACAATATATTGATATATCTTGACCGGGTTATGCTTATAGGATTCCATAAATATTTTTACGCTTTTCAATTTTAATTTTCAATGTTATGATCGCATATTATCATTTATGATTTGACCACATTTTATCATTTATAATTTTTTATAAATAGAATTTTGCATTTTTATCAGTTTATGCTTAAATTTTGGTTCCTGGTGATAATATTTTAATATTTCAGAGCCCGATTTTGCTATTTTTGATTTTTTACGAAAAAGATTTTGCACTTTTTAACAGTTTATAGTCGGATTTTTTAACAATATTTTGATATTTTATGGCTGGATTTTAGTGTTTTCTAACAATATTTTATATTTTCTAGTCTAGATTTTGCTATTTTTGTGATTTTATGCAAAATGTTACACTTTTTAATAGTTTATGGGTCAAATTTGTGGTACTTTTTGACAATATTTTTATGTTTGAAGACCACAATTTGTTGTTTTCAACATTTTATAAAAAGAATTTTACATTTTGATTCAACGTTTTACGGTACGGCCAAAAAATCCATGGACCGACAAAATTATGAATGAAATTATAAAAAACAATTAAATGTTGGAAACTAGAATATCTGGGACGTACTATGAGAGGAGAAAGGTATGAAATACTACAGCTCATAATACAGGGGAAGATTGCAGGTGATAGAAGTGTGGGAAGACGCCGGAATTGCTGCTTCAAAAAATCTTAGAGATTGGTTTTTGTGTTCAACAGAACTGTTTTGAAAGTGAAGATTGCTTTGTTAGTAGTTAATCTCCGAGTAAGTGACGTCACATGAAAAAGAAAAAAAATTTATAAAACTAAATTATGAGAATGACTTCCTTTATATTTAAAACTTAATTTGAAATAGCACGTGCTAATATTAAAATTATTTTTTTAGGCTTGAAAAGTGAATTAGAGATTTTTTTTCAAAATCTTGTTCAAAAAAATAATTTGTTTTTAAATGAAATAACTTCTTTTAACATAAATAAGCTTTTTTTCTTGTAGTTTACAATTGAACTGATTTAAATGAGACCATAATTTTTTTTGATGTACTAATTGTTTGTTAGTTTTGGATAGTGAACACTCTTTTAACGAAAAAATGCTTTGGACAGAGACTGGTAAAATTGCTAACCGCAGTAGTGCGGATTTTAATTACAATTCTATTTGTTCCTGCGGGAACACGCGTTCGGAAGTAGACCACGATGCAAAGTTACAACTTGACGATACGCGTTGACATTTAATTTGTTTGATTTTTTTTAATAATTTGTTTCATAGTACTTCTCCAAAGATAATGACACATAAACACCAACTAAGTATATAAAAATAAAAGAAAAAAAAACTAGTCATCGCAAAGTTTCAATGCACTATACCTGCGCGCACAGAGTTTTTTTTGGAAGAGGTACATTAAAAAGACGTATGTGGCTTGCGAGCCTCGGATTGCCGACCACTGTAATGAACTATTTATACTTTTTTTTTATACACAGTACGATTGTTATGTAAGATGTGCAATTAAAACTACGTTTAAAGGTAAGATTTGTGGTATTGAATCTTAAACACTGCAACTTACTAGGTTTGCTATAATAATATTTCTTTAGGACTGAGTTAGTTATTTGATTGTTTGTTTATGATATGACGGATTCACAGTGATATTTTTATGTTTTTAGTTTTTTTAAGTAAATGGTTTGTTAATAGATCTTTGAGCAACAATTAAGATCATTGGAGTGTTATCTTTATTTTTATTTTTTGAGTGCATGTCTATAACATATTTTCAGTTTATTTGAATAGTGCTGTAGACATACCGGTTTATTTTCTTAGATTCTGCAACCATAATGTATGATTTGTTTTGCAGTATTACCTAGAGAACGCGGTATTTATCATTCCGCATGACGTTACCGAAATTTTTCAGTTTTCTTCTTTTAACTGTTTCTTTTTATTTGCTCATGTGCTGAAGCATCATTTTGTTAGTTATTCTTTAACACCACATCTCATAGGCTTATCAGAGTTCAGGCTATTATTTTGTATAAAAATGTTGAAAAAATCTAAGAACGCGCATTTTAAAGTCATTGCTCATGGATAAATTGCATAGTACACTTTGCTATTTTCACTTGAGGCTTATTTTTTTTTGCGAGTGATCTCAGTCCTTGTTCAACTTGCAAGTAGGGTGGTGTTGTTATCATTGATCATGGTTTTTGTTATTGTTTTTTTGCTTACAGTTAAGATATGTGTTCTTTACAATTTAGTTGTATACTTTTACCTCTGCTACTCGGTTTATTAGTCTTTGAAAGGTTTTGACGCTGTTGGTTATCAATGCTTTGTCATCGGCATATTGTCTTCCACTTCATGTAAGGTTTCTTTGAACAATATTTTAGAATACGCGTTAATTATGAGGGGTAGTATACTGTTTTGACGGACTCTCTTTTTTACTCAAAATTTCTCCAACATTTAGTATTACACACGGTCAGTAGTTTTTTGCTTAAAGTATAAGTTGGTTATTATGCGATCTATTCCTGCTTTTTGTACTATTTAAAAAAAATTAAATGTTGGATTTTATCAAAGGATTTTTTGTATGATGAAACATGCAAAAATGTCCTGGTTGACGTAGCATGCTTGCTGGATTAAAACCTGAATGCTATATAAAGTCTTCCTTGTGCCAAAGCCGGAATTTAATTTGCAATATTGCTATATTTTTGTGATATCTTTAAGGATTTTATTTGCTAGTGACTATATTGTTCTTATATTGTGCAACCTTATTTAATTTTTACAAAACTTCTTCTTCTTAAAGACTTCCAAAAGTTGGGTTTATTTTTACTGACTAATCCCTGGCTTTTTGATGTGTTACTTGGAACTTTCTATTGAAGGATCTGAGGTGGATTTGGGCGTTTTTAAACACAAACAAATCTTAAAGATGTTTAATGTGGTTTTAATCAGAATTTAGGGGATGCCAATTCATTGTTGATGATGCAGTATGGGGATTTGCGTTGTTTTGCACAAACACAAAAATTGAGTTTATACCTAAAGTGTTCAAATTTTTCTAGGACCTAACCGGGACAAACAATAAAAAAAAAGAACTTTCTATATACACTGGCAAGCAAAAAATAGAGGTCATTTTAAAATTATGACTTATTTTTGGTTTTTTTTTTTTTAACTTTATGTTTGCAAATTGTAAAGCAAAGCGTTTATTAATTCATTTTTTAACAAATGTTATATATCTGTCAGTTATTATTATTGTGTTGCAGACTTTTATGAAACAGCTTTCATTTTGTTCAAATTGAAAACTTACATTTTGTTGTGGTTTTTTTTACTTATTGTTGATTTTTTTCTGTACTGTGTGTACTGTACTTAACAAGTCATAATGCCTTTAAGCCCAATTGTTGTGACAAGAATTATATTGTCAATTAAAGATGGGCAAAGAAAACGTGAAATTGCAAGGATTGTTGGTAAAAGCCTTTGTGCTGTACAAAAGGTGTGTCAGCGTTACTTAAATTTTGGCCTGATAACCAAAAGATCAGGAAAGTTATTACGAACAGAGATGCCTGTTTTTTAGTGTCCACAAGTTTGCGGAATAGAACAGCTTCTGCAGTTTATCTACAAAATCAACTCCATGAAGTTAGAGATGTATATGTTAGTGAATAGACCGTTTGAAGAAGGCTTTGGGCTGCTGGATTGTGTTGCCTTTACATCGCCGACATCGTGTGGCAAGATTGGCTTTTGCTCAAAATTATTGGGCATGAAAAAATGAGGATTGGAGCAGGGATTGCGCTATTGCCTCAATGGATTAGGCGGGCGTCGAAAAGTGTAGAGAAGTTGCGGAGAAAAATACGCTTCAGTTGTATTGATAAGCAACTTTCATTTGGCGGTGGGTCGATTATGGTTTCGACAGGAATTTCTAACGAAGCACGCACAGAGTTGGTCTTTATAGGGAATGGCTTCCTGACAGCTCACAAATACATTATGGAAGTTTCAAAAATTATGTTATGCTTTTCATGACAACTATGGGCAAGCGCGGCATTTTTATGCAAGATAACGCTAGGCCTCACGTAAAAGGAGTTGTCAGAGATTATCTGGATAAAGTGGGAATTTTGAGGTTTGATTGGCCAGCTCTCTGCTCGGACATGAATCCTATCTGGGATGAGTTGGGACGACGTATCCGAAAACATATACCTGCTTTAAGAACTGCTCAGGAGCTAAGACAATTGATATTGCAAGAATAAAATAATATTGACCAACATGAGATCCTTAGTTTAATTCAAAGTGTTCTTTGTCGACTTTAAGCATTCATGTAGTCATTAATGCAAGAGGGGGTAATACTCGTTATTAGTGATAAGTTTTATTTTATATTTCTTGTTTCATATTAGTCCTAAATTTCGAACTTTGTTTGAACTGTAAATTTGTGATAATTTCAAAGTACGCAATAAAAACAATAATATTTATTTTACGATTCAACATTTTTAATTTAGACTGCAAAATACAGTACAATTGTTTACAATTTGCTAACAAGGTTAAAACAAAAATTTCCAAACTAAGTTATAATTTTAAAGGGACTTCTAATTTTTGCACGCCAGTGTAATATATAATTTTTTTTAACAAATACACTTGAAATAGTACATAAATTATTAATGCACTGGAAATTTTTTTTTTGCTATTTCAATTGTATTTGTAAAACTGTACGTGCATTTTGTAGGTAAGTTCTATAGGTGATTTCCAAATACTTAGAGTTGAAAAATAAATTTCTGTGAGGTAGGGTGTGGTTTGTTGCCATAAAAATAGAACAGCTTTGGTTTTCTCTGGGTTTACTTTGACTCACCAGTCATTTAACCAGTTTTAAAGATTACTGTTAGCTTTTTGCCATTTTATGGTAACCTTGAGTAATTTGCCGTGACATGAAACATGGTTTAGAAATTTTGTTTTTTAGATATAAAGCTATTAGCTTTATAAATGCAAAAAAAAATGAGTCAGTACAGTTTTAGTAATAGATTTTTGAGCCAGACTTTTCAACGTTGAAAAGGACTACTTCTGAGGTATGAAACCTTTGATAATGTGTTCCTTAACGTTCCCAGATTTGTACGTATTTAGGATTTTCAGCGCGTGTCTGGGTCTGTTGTATGACTTGCACATTAACATGACGTCGATGTTGTGGTCGAAGAAGAACTTTTTTACTTTGCTCATTTTGTATGGAATGCTGTTTGCATTTCAGAACAAAATTTTTAGCAGTACTTCCACTGTATTATTTATTGTTTTTGATATTAAAGATTATGCACATAATTGTCCGTTAAAAATGATTAAAAAACTTAGTTAGAAGATCCGCTATTTTAGTTTTTTTAGTGGCGACAGAATGTTGGCAAACGATTTGTTAGCTGTAACCGCAACTGCAAGTTTGCGAGAACTTAAGCTTTGAAAAAACTGAGCCGGGCTTTTTTGTATAGGTTGGATAAGGTTGTTTTTACAGGCGTAGTCTAGATCTTTAGCTGCAGGCTTGAACTTCACCTTGGTAATTTTTTTTTTTTACGGGGCTGGAGATGTTATTGGGAACGGAAGACCTTTGCGCATTTGGGCCTGAAAGGCCAGCAAAATAAACTGCTAGTGGTTGTTGCTGATAGCACCTGGCGGTGGATGAGTTGCTTTGTTGAGGGGGGTTGTTTTGCTGGGCGCTTATGGATAAGGGAGTGGGTTACTTCTTCAAATTTTTTTTCTACATCTTTAAGATTCATTTTCTTGTTAGGTTAGTTTAGGTTGGTAGGATTGGGGGCGGTGGCGGTGAGGGATTTTAAGTTGATGGTTGTTACGAGTCCCTAGGTTTTGGCATTTAGGGCTTGAGTTTGTAGTTTTATAATCTCCTTCATCTCCTGCACATAATGCCCAAGGGCAGTTGTCTTTGGTTTGGTCTTAACCTTTTTATTATTTTTTGTTCAAGGGTGGCGTCTGAGATTTTTAGAAGGTCTTGAAGTTGTTGCTACGGCAGGGGGGGGGGGCAATGCAGCAATTTTGAGATTAGTCAAACCGCTTGCTGCTCTGCTCGGTGGTTGTTGGCTGCTGCTGCTGTTATTTGTTGTTGTGATCAAGTAATTGGTTATATTTTATTTTTGCAACAAATACCAAACAATTGCGTGAGTGAGCAAGCTCAAGGTTTATAAATTGTGAGCTGGCTTGTGATCAGATAATACGTTAATTCTTATTCCTAAGATATTCTTGCAACTATAGTTTCTACATTATCTATAAATAATATCATAGGCTTTAACTAGTTAACTGAATAAATTTACAACTTTCTTCATAGTTCCTAAAGTTTTAATAATAAAACAATAAAATTTTCTATTCTTCTAACATTATAATATGTTTTATAAAAATCAAATTTGAGATTACTGGATCAACTGGTAGCATAAAATAATTTTTTTTTATATAAATTAATTGAATAAAGCCACATTTTTTCAACATAATTTTTAAAATATTAATTATCTTTATAATTTTTAAAATTTTGAATACAATTTGATAATTTTTTTGCTATTTATTACCATCATCATTAGTTTTATAGAAATAAATTTTAAAAGTTTTACTTAACGCTGCCAATTACCAATTTCTAACTAATTTTTAACTAAAAAGTTTGCGTTTTATGCTTATTTTGTAGCTTAGACATTTTAGTTTGAGATAGTAGAGTTGAACAACTTTTGTAACTTACGGTGTTTGGTTCTTTTAAAAGCCGCATATAGCTACACGCTCGGCTACATGTTGCAGTCGGAGTTGGAATAGATTTTGATGGATTTGACGCAAACATATGATAAATGGCATTGATTAATTTTGGGTGTTTTTCGTTTGTATTTTAGTTTGTATGTAGTTGGGTTTTATTGACAACGTTTACGGCGCTGGATGATTAAGTTTGATTTGAACGGAGATGACAACCGTTTTTGTTACGTACTACTACTGCCAGAGAAGAGGCGTTTTGTTTCATCCGGATAAGTTGTCAAAAATGTTTAAGGGCTTGATGGGACTAAGGGGTTTAGAGGACAGATCTGTTTTAGTGGCTGATAGCATTACTGACGCTTTACATGGGGGGGTTGTTGACTTATTAGTGATGAAAAAATTTTACCTTTTTTTACTACGATTTTTGAGTAGGTTTACCTTCATATTTCTCCGCGTGAACTTTCAATGCCGTTTTTTAACAAATTTGTTCAAAATGGTTTTTAAAGATATTATAATGGGGACACCATCTTTTTAAAAGCAGTTTTAGAATACGTTTTCTTGAATCAATTTAGAATTAAATGTGGATTGTGAACAACTAAATCATTTAAAATTTGCTAAAAATATAGTTTTGATAGCAGGCAATATAGGGGATGCAAAAATAATGCTAAACAATATTAAAGAGGCATTGGAAACAGTAAGATTCAAGATGAATATAACAAAAACCAAAATAATGAAAAACCATGTATGTAGCAAGTCACAATCTAATTACACCGTTAACATAACGCGTGTAGATGCTTATAAATATCTTCGCTATGAAATTCGAATAGTGATAGTGATAGACAAATTTTCAAAATTCAGCGGTGAATAAGCTTAGCTTGGTCTTTATTTGGTAAACTATGCAATATATTCAAAAGCAAGTCAACAATATGCTTAAAATGGAAAGTTTACAAACAATGCGTCTTGCCAGTAATATCTTACGGAACAGAGACCTTAACTTCAACTAAAGTTTAAGGTAGCGCTAAGAACAATGAAGCAAGCCATGCTTGGTATATCAATACAAGACCAAAACGTTATTCGACAAAAAATGAGAATAAGTTACATAATCAAAAAGAATTCTACTCTAAAATGCAGATAGACAGTACACCTTGCCAGATACACGAACGTATGTTAGAACAAACTACTTTTGCAGTAGAGGCCCCAAAAACATAAAATGAACAGGTATAGACAGCCGACTAGATGAACTGAAAAAAGTGGCCCCAAACTGGGTGCAAGCTACTCAAAATAGAAAGGAGTAGGAGATTTTTGAAAAGGCCTTTGTCCAGCAGTGGACGTGAGTCATCATTTGCGTTCGTTTTTATCAAATTAAAAAATTGCATATTTTCATAACTTTTTGCCCAATAATAGTCTAATGAAAAAAAGTTTAACTGTTTAAAAATAGCAGCCAATAATGTGTGATTCAGTTTTTACTCCAAAAATCTGGGTGATATTTTTGGTCATTGCCGAAAAGAATGGTTGAAAATCTATAAATTGTGGCTTCAATTGGCATTTTTGGAACTGAATTGAAAAAAGTGTATACCTTAACTTCTGTAACAATATAAGGGTCTTTGATTGTTTGCTATTAATTTTTATTTTGCATTTATAAGTAAACTTTTATTAAAAAAATGTATCGTTATGCTACAGGACATTCTTTTGTCAAAAATACCAAAGTTGTAATAAAAAATAAAACAAAAAAATAATAGTTTTGGTCTTGATAGGAGTACAGGGTCAATTTTTTTTGTTAAAATAAGCGCAATAAAATTTTAAATTTTAACAAAAAGAAAATTTAAAAAAACAAATAAAAATTCGACTATTGAAAAATGTACTTGTACTTATGAAATAATTTACTAGCTAAAAGGCAATGATTCCAAAAACAACTGCGGAGAATCATTTTGTCTTTTTGCTGTTTAAAAAAAACTTCTACACTACTGGTCGCAAATCTGTACATTAGAAAAAAAAATTTGTTTTGTCGTCAATGGTGCTTGTTTTGTTAAAAAACTAATATATTTTCAAAAAAATGCAAAAATTTTAATCTATGAAAATGTTTATATTTTTGAAACAAACCGGTTACTATAAAATGTTCAACTACTATCTTGAAGGGAATTAAATTCTGTACTTTTGCTAAAAATTTTAAAAAAATCCAACGGTTAAATTTAGAGATTGACGATTATTTGTTTACATATTGTGGATTAGTACATAGAAAAAAAAGACAAAGTTTGAGTGAATAGCCCAAAATGTAGTTTGCTTTGTTGGATCGGTAAAATTATAAAAATATTATATCAACGAATAAATTGTGAAAAATAATAATTAAAATTAAAATCAATTTATTTGAAAAAGTACATCATTAATATAACAATAAAAAAGTTATTGGAGACATGTTATGACATTTGTTAGAATATTTTTATTGCTAGAAAAGTATTTATTTTTACATTTTAAATTTCATGTTGATCCGATAAGTGAAAACAGGTGTCAGTTGAGGTAAAACTTTTAAAATTCAATATACACAGTGGTGAAATAGCGAGTAGTAAAATCCTCGAGCTTAAGAAGGTAGCGGTGTGCGCGCTGCTCCTGGGATGTATTAGATCGATCTGAACGAGCGCGAGGATCACCCAAGGATTGAACGGAACATGATGTTCCATTCCGAGTTATCCCCAACTAAACACTTGCAAGCCGCGTTTGGAATCTAATTTGCGACTGCGGCGACCTCATTATTGCCACTCACAATTCCAATCAACATTCAATTGTTTTTCGATGAATGGGAACGGCAGGGGTTATGGGTGGTATGGTGTGGCTAGTTGCGCTATGCGCAACCCGCCCTTATGAGGTTAGGAAGTTTGTCCAATTTAAAGTTCACTGCTTTTTATTGAACCCTGAAATTGTAACCGCATGAAGACGTACTAACGATTTATATGTGATTGAGAATTTGTAGAGCATCAAAACTTTCAAATTGTGTTATATATTTTTGCAATAACTAACTCAAATATTAATTTAATAAAGATAATAACTAATTCTTGTTATCTATGGGCTCTGTAATATTAATTACTAAAATATTTGCATTAAAATCTTAATTAATATTAAATTGTAATCTAGTAAAGGTAAATTTTGTGATGATTAAGGCCGCACTATCGGGTATCACAACAATGTTTCTATTACAAGTGTTTATATACTTAACTCACAAGGTGAGGTGAGGTAAATCACTTAAACTTAATTGTTTTAACCCGTAGGCCTAATACCGATGCCAGTCTAATTGATGCTGCTTTAATTGTAAACTAACCTATCTCAGAAAATTTAAATTTTGATTAACACTACTTAATTGGGAATTGTAATTAAAGTTTGTATATTGATGTATTATTAATTAACAAATAAAGATAGAATTGTAAAAATAGTTAACAGAAACATATTTTATAGTTTTTTTAATTTCTAATTGGAATTGTAACACTTTTTTTATAAACAAATCATCTTTATTATCCTTTCAACAGTTTCTACAAAGCAATTAACACAAATTTTAATTTCAATTCTAAAAACTAAAACTAGACTATCCAATACAGTAAATCAATAGCTGTCTGTTGTGTTTTAATTTGGTGGAAATTGAGTGGCATATTTTTCAAGTATTTTTAAATAACAATTTTTTGTGCGTTTTTATTCTCTCTCTATCCCCTCATCTTGTTCCACATCGATCGCTATGAAATTTCAATTTCTGCGTTGTTTTGCATGTTAATAACGGGACGCGTTCAATACGGCATGATTAATGTCAGGAGAGAATCCATTGTTCTTCTAGGTTAAACGTTTGAGAACTCATTTCGCTGCAATTGGCAACGACTAAAGAACTCGCAATAACTAATTTGCTCGGAAAATGAATGACGCAGTCCGTAACAAAATAGTTTATAGAAAATAATGTAGTAGTAACAGAATGAGCAATGGACAATATTCTTTTGTTATATTTGTTGACAATACATGTTTAGTTTTTAAATTTTGAATGAATTTAATAGCGTGCAATCAATTAAAGCATTGGTAATGGTTAAAAATAAATAAAATAAAATATTAAATGGGCAAATATATATACTAGACCGGTTCTTAAAATTCTTTTTGTGAAATTTTTTTTGTGTGCACCCTCAGAAAGTGATCTTTGGGCAAAAAAGTAAGCATTTAAGATTCAGAAAAACACGTGTCACACTACTTTTGAAGTTTTAATAATAAATTCTTTACCTTATTTAAAAAAAACAAGATTAATTTAACTGCTTTATTCTTTAACGGTTTTGCCACAAGTTGCTGTGTTTCGTTTCAAGTTTTCTACGAACTATTTTCAATGAACATCTTTATGGTTTCTTTTTTAGCTAGCTGGTTATGTAGTCTAACACTAATTTAAATTTTTTGACTGGCAAGTTCAGAATTCTCAGATGACTTTAATAATACATTAACCTGCTCCGACAAGTCAAAACTTTCTATTCCCCAAAAGACAACAACTGAAACAAAGTGTATAGAAAAGGAAAAGGAAGGAAAAGGGCGCGCACCCCAAACAGCAGCAATAACAACTTAAACAATGAAGAACAAAGGCTTGGAGTGAAGTTGAAAACGACTTGGGAAATCAAACAAATCTTACGATTTAATGTGCATTCAACTAAACAAAAACGACAAAACCAAAGAAATTTTAAATCTCACAAAAATATTAGGCTACAAAGGTCAAAGAAAAATTAAAACTTGGCAAACCAACACATTGCTATTGATGCCAAGCATACAAGCACGTAGCTTTATTGTGCCCACAAATATTTGGGTTTGCGTCATATGTGCAAAGATTTATCTATTTGCATAATGCTACCTTACTTTAGCAGATACAAATAAAAATTTTTGTGCAATTTGTAAAGGCAACCATCTTGCTTCTTACAAAGGATTCCTTGTATACCAGAAAAATAAATCTAAACCCAAGCTAAAATCACAACCAACTGAACAATTTGAGTACCAAACACTAAAGCCACGCTTACAACTAACAACTTATGCCAATGCGGTTTGCTCAAAACAACAAACAGTAGTAGCTCTAATCAGTAAACAATTTATTATTAAATCTAAACTAATTAATACCATTAAAATCTGCAAAAATGACCAAGATATATTAAAACTTAGGGCAAATTACTTAAATAAAAATTATATACAGAACAAAATCTTGTCAATAAGCTACTGGAAGACTAACTTTGTAGCCAAATACATTGACTAACTGAAACTTTTTATATTGGACTAAGACTTAGACATCATTTTGCTATCTGAAACTAGATTTAAAACAAAAAACAATCCAAAGTTTACCGAAACAACCAAAAAAACAAAGGCTGTACCACTGCAATTTTAATTAAACATACAATAGAACATTCAAATTTTTTAACCAACAAACTTTACAAATTTGGTAGCAATTGGGGTGATAACCAACCTTTCCCTAATAAAAAAAATAAAAAAAAAAATAGCATATTAGCTATCTAGTGAACTAATTATTGAAAACAATTTACAATTGTTTTTGAAGATAACGTTGCCCACAATCCTAGAAAGCGATTTAAATGCAAAAGACATGTTCTGAAACTGCCATGTTACTAATTGAGTTGGCAGGATACTATTCAAGTTTATAGACAAAAAACATACACATGCACAGTCCCATAGAGTCTATGTGCTTTAGCCGTCAAAGCCAACCTGACATTTTAGACATGGCTATTTCAAAAAAACTACACAACATCAAAAATCATTAACAAAATTAATTTTAACCAGAGCTTAGTCTTACTGAAAATCCATGGTTTTGCGGCAGCTAAGCGGCGCTTCATGCACAGGCCACGTTCTTTTTGCTACTCGACTAGTCTAATAGCGCACGAGTAGTGTGGTATAAAGTAAATCTGAATTAGACAAAAAAACCAGTTGATACTAGACAATCATCAAAGGTAGATAACAACTAGATAACTGTCCTTGACTTCTTGAATGAAACTGCAACAATTAAAGAAACCAATTACTCTGACGACCCCTGCTCTATTACACGACACAGTGTATTGGTTTTAAACGTATACTGCATGATAAACAGTGATATAAACGTAAAGCTAATAAGTAGAACGAATTAATTCTAATTTTAAATGTCAAAACTGACTTTTCTAAAACATTGCTTACTAATCAGTCAACGTAACGTTTATTGCTTCACCACCTCCCCTGGGGATGACGGCTGGTTGATCGTTTTAGCCTTGTCATCAGGTTAAATTGATGGTGTTTTGGTCCATGAAGACCCTTGGTTAAGATGTCGGCGATTAATTCGTTTGTGAAAACGTGGTCAAATATGAAGTTGCCATTCTTAATCTTGTTGCGTAAGAAATGGTACCTTATATTGATATGCTTGTTTTGGTTGTGGAATACTGGGTTCTTGAAGAGTTTTAGTGCTACCTGATTGTCATTGTGTATTATTTCAGGTCTTTGAACCACACTAATTTCACGCATTAGGTTTTGGAGATATATGACCTCTTTGTTTGCTTTGGACATGGCTATGTATTCAGCTTTGTTTGAGTTTAGCGCCACCGTACGTTGCTTCTTGGATTTCTATGATATTGAGGAATTTACCTACAAGAAACAATAACTGGTGAACGATTTTATGTTTGTTGAGTCGCTCCCTCAGTCAACGTCTACAAAACTTTTTATTTCTGTATTTACTGGACTAGCAGAGACTGATGTTCTTTTTTGTAATAGTGACTAAACTGTCTCAGATAGTTGACAGCCTCGTTGATGTAATGTAACGTGCATTTGGACACGTTATCTTTTCCTAAAACAAAATGAATTAATATTATACTTCCCTATTAAATTCTCGTTGGTTTCCAACGCCCCATGTAACAATTCCCTCCGGTTATACAATGGTGAATATCGTTGCGCCATTTGGGTTGCCGATCCTGAAATATGGAGTAACACTTTAGTTAGGTAGTTAGAATAATAAATAATTAAGGTTAAATAATTAAAGTAGAGTTTAAGTAAGGATGTTATCTAATTTTATTAATAGAAGTTACGGTTAGGATTTTGATTCACATTACTGTGACTAAGTATTGTGATACTGAATAAATAGGAATTAATAAGAAATTTTATTAAGTTACTGCTAATGAATAAAAATTAATGTTAGTTCACATGAGATTTCAATTAATGAGATGTTACAGTGTTTGTTAATGAGAGGTTTATGACGGGTTCGCTTAAAGATTTTATTTACATACCTAGGGTTTAAGTGAATCGGTTAAGTGGCTCCCACAGGGTGTGGCTATTTTGGTGGCAAATGGTCCTTGGTTCATTATCTAGAAATAATAATTAATTAATTTGAGGTAGCACTCTATTTGAATGGGTATTTTGGTAGTCCTTTTTTGTCAGCCATTTATACGCATCTGCTGGCGTCTTAGCCTCTTCTCTGCTTGTAATGCTGGCAACTTACATTACAAGGGACCTACAGTTTTAAGTGGATTCCGAACCACTGGAGAGAATTCGTCACTCCTCAGAGAAGGTTTTAGCCTTAAAACTCCACGCTGGCAAGGCGGGTTGGGGAGTGGGAGAGCGTATAGAAAGTATATCACGGTATATGGGAATCGAACCCACGATCTTCGGTACAGCGGCCGGATGCCTAGACCACTGCGCCACGCTCTCTCCTTTCGGTAGTCCAATCGTGAATAAATATATCATTAAGATGTAGTTTATCGGGGAACCGTTGCGTTTATTCTTTCGGGATATGGTTTATAAAATGTATTAATTTAATTTATTGTTGCTTCGAGAAACGGGGTGAGAAAATAATTAATAAGTAGTTAGTAAGATTTTGTATAGTTTGTATAATATTAATTTTGTACTTACTTATTGTAATTAGAGTCTGATGATGTTAGTTGTGTTGCACGACACCTCACTAGACACTAAAGGATAATCCAAGCTTATTAACTGGTATAACTATTGTTGTTGAGTTAACCGGCATATTTAGGGGTTACGTTGCTGTTTTGTTTACTGTCAGACGCTGGTGCTTGCCCGTTAAGACAGATGGCGCGCGGGCTGACAATGTGGAATTCTCCGCCGGACGCATAGGCGTGCCATATTTAATTTAAATTAAATGAACATGTTTTAACTAAAATCACGGTAAATTTCAAACATAAGCTACTTACGGTTGGTGAGATATATCATGGTATTCTTATGACAACAAATGGGAATTTGGAAGGTCCAAAAGTGCTGCTACTGAAGGAGAAAAGATATGGCTGCTTGGAGACGCCTATGTGTCTGGATCATGCGCTTTTAGTTTAAGGACTTTTTGCGCGATTTTGAAGCAGGGGTATAAAACCAAATTGCGTCGTGGTTAAGTTCTCTTTTCTGTGCGTTGATTAACCGTGTGCAAGTGCGTGGCTGGAAAGCAAAAAGGCATAATGGAGGCCTGTCTGCCTGCTAATTTGTAGACTCTTGTGGAATAATTTACATTCTTTAACAAGGGAACCAGCGCAGCCGATCTCGATCTAAAGGCTGCTTTAAGGCGGGAGATAGGAGACCAAGACTATCCGTTTAAACACGTGGAACCTAAGGAAAAGCCGTTATGGCAAGAATGCCTAACGTTATTCAAGCCAAGCTATGAGATCACCCAGTCTACTTCAGAAGTGCCAAGAATATTTTGGATTAACCCGATAAGATTTGAAAATCAGCGAAACCCCGATAAGGTAGTGTTAAACTTTTATAGGGACTCTAAGTGCGCACAGCCCGCGCAGTATTTTTTTATATGTCCGGGATATCCTAGTGTGGCGAATAAACTCGTCATCGTGTATATATTACTAAATTATATTATATTTTTGTTTAAACATTTTTTTGATTCTTGTTTGCTTACCCCGATTTCTTCCAGCGACGGTATTTTTTATTGTTTTTTTAAGAAAAGGAATTACACCCAGGGGAAGTATATCCATGGATTCCAAGTGAGTCTTTCTATATGACCATTTAAACAAAACCAATCTAGAAAACAAAATAAAAAAAAAACAATTGGAGTCCAGCTACTTTTGGTAAGTGCCCATTTATTTATTGTGCTGCCCTATACTTGCTTTCTGTAATCGCAAGTTGCTTGCGTTAAGTTTGAACCACGGCCCATAGCCGTCTGAGCTACTAGAGCCCGCAGTTGCTACCACCTGCAACTTGAAGTAACCATTAAACTTATGAAAGTCGGTTACAGTAGATAGGTAAATCAGCGCACCTACCAGTTCACAAAATCGATATTTTGTTTCTTGATCTGTTAAAGCGTTTTTGTTTTTTGTTAGCTTTGTGTTCGGGTTAAGTAGAGTCAGTACGGGTACGACATATTGAAACGTTTCAGTAGTTCTGTTACAAACCTTTGTTGATTTAGTTGTATTCGGTTGCCTTTCTTGACGAAATCGATTTCCTGACAATACTTGGCTTTGCCTAAATCCTTAATTTTAAATTCTGTTTGCAACATGTAGTAGCTGCAGTGCCGTTGTATTGCTTCTTGACGCCACGAGGATGTCATCCTCGTAGATAACTACATAAGTTGCAATATTCTCCTCTCGCTTTAGTAGGTTGATGCATGGATCAGCATGTGTGGGTTCAGCTCCTATTTGACGCAAAGTGGTATTCAATTTTTTGTATCAATGTTTGCCGGTTTGTTTTAGGCCGCCGTACAATCTTCTGTCTAGGAGACAGACACAGTTGCCTTTCTTAAGCTTGTATAACGTTTCTTTGGCCGCTGTACTTAGGTTAGTTTTTTCAATTTTTATTCTATTATAACTTGTATTAGTTTGGCTAAATTTTTAGGAGCTTACACAAAATAAAGTTTGTCTTGGTTCCCGTTTAAATATGCGGTTGACACGTCGAATTGACAAATTTTTATTTTTTGTTGTGCTGCTAATGCCACAACCATTCATATAGAGCCGATTTTAGCGATTGGGGCGAAAGTTTTATTGAAGTGCACACCTGGTGTCTAGGAGAAACCTTGAGCAACCAAGTGGACTTTTTTCTTTTTGACCGTTCCGTTAGCTTTGATTTTGTCACGTAAGACTAATAGGCATTTGATTATCAGTTTATTTTTTGGTCTGTTTACCAATTTTCAGGAATTCAGGTTCTTTACCATTGCTTTGTTTTATTCTGTTGCTTCTGGAGGCCACATCTCGATTTTAATTGAGAATTTGGCTAATTGGCAGAATTCAGTCTTTACACAGTTTGCTTTACTTTTGTTTTTTTTTTCAATTATAGAAATTAATTTTTCACGGAGTTCTGTTTTTATCTTTCACGAATTTTACGTCGCGGAAAACTTTCAATTTCTTTTCCTCTACGAGCCAGATTTGGAAGACTTTCTGATTTTTGGGATAACCGAGAAAAATTCCAATTTGCTTTTTTTTAGGCTTTGATATAGGCAATATACTTGGGCCTCAAATTCTTTTAATTTGTTAATGTTTGGATTTTTTTTGCATCATAATTCGGATGGTGTCTTTTCATTTAATCTACTTGATGGGCATTTTTAATGTAGCATGCCGTGTTTACCGCTTCTGCTCAGAAAGATTGAGGAAGTTTGGATCGCATTAAAAAATGCCATTTTGTTCCCGTGTGTAGGCGATTGTCAATCTATTTCCAATACCTTTCATCTTTAGGTACTCGTCGAATGACTTACTCTGTACCGTTATTGGATTAAAGATATTTCACTTTTTTTCAGTTTTATTCTCGACACTGTTTACGTATTCTATAAATTTTGAAAATACTTGGTTTTTTGATTGAAAATAATTTACTTTCCTCCTACCTGTAGCATCATCAGTGAAGGTTACAAAGTATTTCATTTTCTTTTGAAATTCCGTTTTCATTGCGCTGCAAACGTCTGAGTGAACAATTTCAAGCATTTTGGTTGATCGTTTGGGGGCTTTCTGAAAACTGGAACGCGTCATTTTTGCACTCGCATTCAAAATCTTTGAATTTTACTTCTGCTGCGTGCAGATTTTTGCTTGTTAGAGCGTACTTTAAGCTTCGCAAGTTTAAGTGACCCATTATTTGGTGATATTTGCAAAAACTATAGTTTAATTTTGCTAAATATGCTACGTCATTGGAAATGTTGTTGCTTTTGGATACTATATTCAAGTCACCTACGCGCTTTGCAGTAAGTACAATTTTATTTTGGTTAATCCAAATTATTGCCTCACCGCGCGTAAATAGCACTTTGTGATTTTTATCGTTGCGCAAGCTTGTAGTACGTTCGTCAATGTCATGTTTGCTACACTTTCGTCGTTTTCAGCCCCAAAATCTACCTTGCCAATTGCAAATGTTGTATCTCCGTTCGCTAAACTTAGCTTTTTAATTTGATTCTTTTCAATGGCTTTGAAACGTTTGATGTCTTTGCACAAGTGTGACGTGGTACCACTGTCAAGATACCACTGTTTGTGAATATTCTTATTTACATTGAAACATGCGTTTGTTCTCTCATTTCTTGCTTTGTTTGGGCAATTTTTGGACATGTGGCCTACTTGTCTGCATTTGTGGTACTTGTACTTAATTTTTTTGTTGGTTCAGCTTGCTTGGGTTTTTCACTTTGTTTCCGATATTGCTTTTTGGGTCCCTTGGCCCACATGACACCTTGCACCACGCCGCTTTGTTCTCTTTTTTTTGCATCGCTTTCTTCCATTATTTTTACCAGTAAAACTTCTGGAGTTGGCAACTCGTTGTGCTATTTGATTGCGCACCGAACATTTTTGTACCTGCCGGGTAGAAAAAAATTGTGCTTGCGTATATCATTGCCACCGCTATTTTTTATTGAGTCAACTTTTTTAACAGTAGTAGTATTCAAGTTTTTTTCCAAATTTCTTTTGACGTTTTACACCATTTGACTTGCTTAAGTTTGTTTGAGCTTATCAATAGTATGATATCGGACTTAGCTTTTCTATCATTTCTTATCCATTTGACGATGGCTCCTGCGTTTCTTGCTTGTGGCTCTTGTTTAACAATTTATCCGGTTGCATAAGCGAACGCGTCGTTTTTAACAAGCAGTGCTTCAACTTCTACTCGCCAAGAGTCATCCTTATTCAGCGGTTTGATTCGAAAATGGGTAGTCATTTTTACAGGTTCTATTCACTACACAACTGTACCGTTCAATATTCGCACTTTGTTTAGATTTCACGATTTTGCTTTCACTTGTGTTTTTCATGAACTTATTCAATCTATTTCACTGGGCCCATAACCAGTTCAAACAACGATTACAGTCCAACAATATTACACGACACAGTGTATTGGTTTTAAACGTATAGTGCAGGTTAAACAGTGATATAGACGTATAAACGTAAAACCAATAGGTAGAACGAATTAATTCTAATTTTAAATGTCTAAACTGACTTTTCTAAAACATTGCTTACTAATCAGTCGACGTAACGTTTATTGCTTCAACAATCCTCTGCAGCATTGTGGAATTACACTACCGACCTGGTAGTTCATCTTTTACTAAATTATTGCACGAGAACAGCACACTCTATTTCCCTCTTTCTCTTAAAATTAAAAAAAAAACCTAAAGAAAAAGAATATATATATAAACCTTTTAACGTCTTAAACAAACTTGTTTACACATCTAAAAAAAGATGAAACTATTGCCTATCTTTGAAAAAGCAGTGCGCTCCTCTCTCCCACAATATTTTTGATGTGATAAAATTGAAAAAAGAGAAAGAGAACTTGAATAAGAAGAAGAAACATTGCCTTTTACTAGCAGAACTAACTACAATAATTAAATCTGTAAACGCTAAAAAATCTCATATACACTGCTAAAAACCTGCCAAAAAAATTACAACTTTATAAAGTGTATCAAGGGCCAAAACTAGGCTTTAGCAGCCTGCTAAATTTGTTTTGCGTGAGGGAACAATAGTTTATACTAATAAATAATGTTTTATTTTTGCAAAATATTTTTTAGTCAAACTTAGTACAGGAAGTAACATATTTTATATGAAAAACATTAAAATGTTACTATTAACTGCGTAATACTATTTAGTTACCACAATTGTTATGTTATACTATGTAATGTATTTTATTAGGACTTTAAAATACCTTTACCTTTGCAAAATCAATATAATCATTTTCTAATACAAATTAATTTATCCATTAGTAAACATTGTTGTCTCAGTTTCAAATATTTATGTATTTTTACTAATTCAAATGTAGTTAAACATCAAAACACGGATTTGTATTATTTAATTATATCAAAATTACCTTAGTTTGTTTTAGTACTAAATTAAATTTTCATGAGAACTTTGTGTAAACATACTTTGGTTTCAGATATACATACATAGTATCTATTAAATAATATAGGCACTCTATGTGTACTCTAGAAATCGTAATGTTTACTCATACACTTCCTGTTTCTAATAAAATAAATTAAATCGTATTTAGTAGGTAAATACAACTATATCAGATATCAGAGTGTATGTAATTGGTTTAATTTAAGTTATTAATCAAATATTGCATCAATTTGCGTTTCTAGTTCTAATCATGAAAATCGCTAAAATCTTGTATAAAACAGATTTATCTTAAAAAAATTAGTAGAAATAATTGTAGATACTGTGAAACATTATCTAAAAAACTCATTTACTGCGTTAACAATTACGTCAATATCAATATTTTTTTTAAATTAAAAAACTTGCAGTTATACAATAAAAAAAGATAAACTTGTCATATTGATTGATTTTGTTAACTCAATTGAAATTATAATTAGACATTTCATTTAAATCATAAAGTTTGCGCTACACGAAACGAGTCTCTGACATCAAAGTGATTTTTTTATAAATATAAATAAGAAAAAAAAGAGTGTCTTCCGGAGTTGTTAGGGGAACTTGATAACTTTATTAAAAGTGCGTAGGAAGATGCAAAGTATAACTAATTGACATGGCGCGAGTGGTAAGTGAGTGGCAAGTGAGTGGCTTTTTTATATGAGTCGGGCGTGGTGGCAAAGTAAAAATTGTATGCGGGGGTTAAAATTGATTAATTGCCCGCGAAGCCGGGATGCCGATCGACTTTTAAACAATTTGTCACGCGTGAAATATGACAGGGAGATCTGTTTCAAGTCCGATGGACACTCCGCAACTAAGGGACTACGTATTGTGTCAGCAGTCAACATAAAAATCAATGCATTTGTCGTTTACTCACATCAATGGTTTTATAAAATAAAACAAAATGCAATTTTTCTGCAAAATCTATGTCAGAGGCATATTTTCGCCCATAAACGCAATAATTTTATTTACTAAAATAATATTACAGAGAACACGTTTCGTTTTAGTATAATAAAACATTCCATTAGAATTGGGCGAGCCAAAATAGATTATGTAAACACAGCAAATTTTAGTTTTGTCCAATGGAAACATTACTTGCATCGATCGACACGAATCATAAATTAATCTAACAAGGATAATATTAAATATTTTATTGCTGAACGTATATGTGTAATATTGTAAAATTTATAATTGAAATACGCAATTTTACAGTTAACTAAGTAGATTAATGATTAAATTTAACTACTTAATTAATATAAGGTTTTAATTGTACTCTATGCTATGTTGATATAAAGTTTAATTTAAGATTGGAATAGTTATTGAAGTACAAGCAAGCAAAACTTATATATTTATAGGTCAATAATAACTGATTTACAATAAACAATTATCACTTATTAATTCAGCATAATATGCGCTTTTATCATTTCAACGCCATTTTTACATTTGATTATAAAATAAATTAAAAACGTTAATTGACATTAAAAATTAATTTGTTAGTGTAAGTTTGAGTTTAGTTGAAATATTATGTTTTGATATTAACGTAGTTAATTGTTTTGTATTTTCTTAGAAAAACTTGTGTTTTCAAGCCACAAAATGTAGTCCATCGCAGTTGTTATAAGATTGCCATGTTGTGCAATATTTTGTAGTGTGCACTTGATGGGAGACGTAGATAGAAACTGCGTCAGTACTTGTTGAGCGGTCTTGCGAGTTTGTCGTATAAAACAGTGTGTGCTCTATATTTTAACTGTTTATAAAAATTTATTGATAAAAACAAATACTGAAACTAATTAATTTCAACAACATAATTTTAAAAAAATGGCATCCAATTTCTTTGAATTTTAATAAATACTATTTTTAATCTGTAGAAAATAACTACTTTTGAATTTAATTAATAATTTTGTAGATAAACGTATAGTAATTCTACTATATTATAAAAAAAAAACATTATTTATATAATTATTTATTATTTATTTATTAAATTATAACCCCACAGAACTAATAGTTTTAACATGGAGATAATATACAGACATAATAGAAAAATAGATACAAGTTCAAAAAAATATAATGTTTATCAGTGCGTTTTGTCCTAAATTGCAGTCCGACCTAAGCAAGTAAATGTTGGTGGGTTTCTGTCTTGGTACATGGAAGTACATGCCTATACATGCCTAATATGATCGGACAATCTATTTTTTTTTTTTTTGAGAAGGTGGAAAATCTTTTATACGACACCCCGAAAGGTAGTGTCAGATTCTTACTGACTAAAAACACCTCCTTCTCTTCTCTACCTTGGAATTGCATTTATGTATTAAGTCGAGGTGAAAGTTTCCGAGCGCCACTCTTCAGGCGCAATTGACACACACTTACATAGATTTGACACCACTTTTTTTTTTGCGTTTTGGTTTGGTAAATTTTTTTTTGTGGTTCTTGTTGTTTGCGCACATTTTTACATATTTTTAACAAAACAGATTACAAAACATATATAAGAACTGAATTCACAATTACAAAATACATTAACGAGTAGCTACGGCCCCACCCCTCTTCTCGCTTTATTCACACCACACCATGGAGCTAATTCCCTCTCTTTCTTTTTCATACGTAGCATGGACCCTTACATGGTGGCCACAACGTTCCAATTGTACAACATTACTAACACCATGTTATCCGGGTTTAAGCTCTCTTCCATCAGTTTAATTCTTGTTCTTTCACGCGTCTCCAACCATCTCTCGCAATGGAACACGGTTTGCTCAACCGTATTCCTTTGCCCACAGTACAGACATTCATCTCTTTCAATCAATTTTATCCAATGCAGGTACGCCCGGAAACAACTATGTCCCGTTAGTACCTGCGTGAGATAGTAGTTTATCTCACTATGGCCTTGATCTTCCCAAAGCCTCACGTATGCGATGAGATGTCTGGACCATGCCGGTTTGCTACCACCCCCACTCGACACGCATTCCTCTCAACTCTTCTGCTATTTCCCCCACATCTATTCTTTCGCTTCACACTTAGTAAGGCTATTCTCCCAGACCGTCGTCTTTACTTGCCGTCGGCGCTGTCTTATATGCGCTGCAAACCTTCTGGCAACACCTCTTCTGAGTCCGCAGAACTATTTTCTTGTGCCTTTTGTTGTTGCACACGGAATCCCCCTATATTTTGGCCCCATAGAGCACTATAGAGGAGCACATCAGGCGCCTGGTGAAAGATTTTGCTTCTCCCAGGTTTGGCATTAGCCCTGCTAAGGACCGAGCCGTCTTCTCCGCTTTCTCACTCACTTCTCTTACATGCACACCCCTTTCTAAGTTTGTGTTTAACGTAACTCCCAAGTATTTTACGCTCTTTTTAGACCTGACGGTAATCCCCGAGACGGTAATTTCCTCTTGCGGTACTTTTTTTGGGCAGGAGAGCACCACAAGTTTTGTCTTTTCTGGGGCTAATTCTTACCCTAGCTCCGTGATTTTTTGCTCTATGAAGGCAAAAGCGCGGTTCCCCGTCTCCTCCAGTTCCTTCTTAAAGCGTTTTGTAACGATGACCCTAGAGGCAGATCTAGGCTTACTACGTCGTCGTACAAAACGTTCCACAACGTGGGGCAAAGATATGATCTCTGTAGTACCTCCTGTTAAAATTGCCTCTTCCCTTTTCCCACCATCCCCCACTAACAAAACCCTGTCTCACAAACAAATAACTACTGATAATATTTAGCAGGTATTTAAGTACACCTTTGCACTCCAAAGCCCTTGAAATCTCTTTCCAATTGGCCGTGTTGAATGCGTTTTTAACTTCAAGGGCAACATAGACGCATGTTTACGGTTTGTGTAGTTGTTTTTCTTGGCAGCTCACTTTCACTTTGCGAAAAAGGACGAGCCTTGCCCGTCTTCACGGGCTACCTCCTACAAACTTTTTTCTCTTGATTTGGAAAGAGTTTCCCCACGACTGCCTTCTGCACCTCTGCCAATACTTTTGGTAGCGTTTTCCCGACTTTCCCCATTACAATTCTGTACCCCTTTCTCCATATATCCCTATCTATCTTCTCCACCAAAAGGTTCCACTTACTCCTCTTGGCGGATTTGATTAGACCTCCCAGCTTCTTTCTTAACCCTTTGTACTTTAGTGACGCTTCTACGTTTTTACTCATAGCGTTGCTCCTGGTGCTCGGTTGCACCGCGCCCGCGTCTCAGCAATTTTGTCATTCTACCAGTACTTTGCGCGCCTGCCTTCTAGACACTCTTTCCTGGTAAGATGTACGTCGCAGAGACGGCCTATGTTTTTGCACAGTGCTACCGGGCTGTCTCCCGCCTCTATTGCCATAGCTTCAAAATCCCTTACTATGTTTTTTAACCCTTTTCTTGAAACCACCCACCCTTTTTTGAAAACCGCTGGCGCTGCCGCAATTGTGGTTCCAACTTGTAAGTTATTGGGACGGTAGTCACTGGGAATTTCTCCCTCCACTACCTTCCACCCAGTCACCAGTCCCACCACTCTTACACCACATAGAGTTACGTCTATGTAGGACTACGCACCCCGCCTCCAGAACGTGGGTATTACCCTATTATTTATTGTGGAAACATCTTTGCATGCGGCCTACTCCGCAAGCAGGCGGCCTTTCCCGTCTTCAACGATTCCACCCCATAGGGGGCATTTTGCGTTGAAGTCTCCCCCAATTACGGCGTCCCTGATCTCCCCACCTAGCTGCCGCTCTACGCCTTCTAACACAGCCGCGAGATCCTGCAGTGTCTTGTTTGGTGAGGCGTAGCAAGATACAAAGAACTTCCCGCCCAGCTGCACCCAGACAAAACTCTCTCTCCTACCATTTTTTCCAACCCCCAGGCTGGTGTTTAAAACCACCACCCTTGCCTGTCATCCAGTAATCAAACGCTACCCTTTGCCGCTTGCAGATGATGCTCGGAGATCAGGGCAATGTCCGCCCCGATCTCCGCACTCAGTTGCATTGCAAGGTCAGTAGCCGCGGCCGACCTGTTCAGGTTTACCAGGATGACACTTATCATGCAGCGGTGTGTGGGGCCTCCCTGCTCTTATTTTTTTGTTCTTAACCATCTCCTTATATAAGGGACACGCTATAGACTCAGTTCTGTGGCCGGCTACATTGCACGTGGTGCAGTGAGCTTCCGAATTGTAATTCTTGACCAGTTTGCCCACATTTAAAGCAACGTGGGGCCACCCTTTGCTTTGTACACTTGGCCGCGATATGCCCAAGCTCTTGACATCTGTAGCACCGGTCTATGTCCGCCTAAGCCTAAACTCGACATTGCGCCCACCTTATTGCAACTTTGCCCATATCAAGCAGTTGCGCACGAGGGCCCTTCCCTAGGGAAACGACGGCAAACTGGTCTTGTCGGTCCTGCCTGCCTCTCTGTTTTTTTAGGTTCTCTACCTTGCAGCCACCCCCCCCCCCCCCTTTGCGTCCCTACCAGTTCGATGGCATCTTTAAGTTCCTTTTTGGTCGTTGCCATGTCAATTTCCCTGACCAAGACTTTTTTGACCTTGTCAATGCTATTACTTTAACGGATTTGTTTGCGCTTACCCCTTTGTATACAGCTTCCCTAAAAAAATTAAGAGATTCTCCCCCCCTCCCCCCACCCAGTAGCCCAGTTATCTACACCCTCTTCCTCATGCGGCGCAGGTTCCGCAACAATTCCCTTGGGCCTTGGAGAATGGACCGTCAATTGGAGGTTCGTATTCTCCGACGCCCATTCTACTACCTTTCTCACCTCTTCCGTGTCTTTCCCAGAGGCCAGCACCACCGACAAGTTTACCATCTCTCTTGTTTCTACCGCGGCAAGCGCCTTTGCAAGCAATGCCAAGAACTTCTCCGTCCTGACATTTTGGCTTTCATCGGCACCTAGCAGGAAGGTGAAGCTCTTGTTGTTTGCAAACTTTTTGCCCTCTAACATAACGCTGGCTTCCTGCGCATTGCAGGTCACGTTGCCGGCGCCTAAGGAGGAGGATGTCTCTAATAACCCCCCCCCCTTTTTTTTTTGCTGTACAGTTTTGTAATAAGGTTCTTTTTAACTCTCACGTCAACAATGACTACGACGTTATTTTCTTGTTTAGGCACTTTTACTCCATTTTCGATCGCCTATAAGCTTTTTTTGGCCACCCACCCTGCACAAATTTTTAAGGGCATCTCTTGACTTTTTTTCCTGTTCCCTCATTCTTTCCAATATGGCGGCAATCAGTTCTGCTTCATCCACCTCTCTCTGCACTTTTCTGTCGTTTGCTCCATTTGCACTACGATTCCACACTCCCTCACATCCACACCCCTCGCAGCGTACTCTTACCTGCCGTAGCTCGGCGCCCCGTCTTCTTCTCTAGTTACCGCATTTCCATCCATTTTTTTCTCCTCTGGAGATTCCATTCCCATTTATGTTCTTCGAAATAAGCTTTCGAGACAATATTTCCGCTTACGGCGGTACACTTTCCAAGCTTGGCTATGAGGTTGTTTAGATCAGTTTTTGTATTGCTAGTGACCTTGTTGTTCAGCTCCGTCAATATTTGATTGATGGCATCCACCGCTTCAATCAACCTTTTTGCCACTTCCTGTCCTCTTTCTCCTCTTTGAAAGAGGTGTTCTGAACTTTCGTCTTTGTTCTCGGAGGCGGCGTCTTCTGAATTTTTCCTCCTTGAGTAAAAACATTTTTATTGGGTTCTTCTGCGCCGTTATTGTCTGATCCTACCATATTTAGAAAAAAAAAAAAAACTTTTGGTTTTAAATTTTTTTTTGGGTTTTAAAAATTTTTTGGTTTTTGCGGAAAGAGCTTTGTTGCTACTTCCAGTTGCATTTGTTCTGTCAGTTTAGTTGGCAGTTTTGCGTTAATTTTTTTGGTGACGATTTGGTAACCCGACACCAAATATTGCCGTCAAGTTTATTACAAAAGTGTCTCTATGCGATCTTTTTTACTAATTTGATTTCCAGACTCAGTTTCTTTTTGGTTACGCAGTAAAGGTTCTGTGCCACTTCTCTCACTTTGCTTGTGCCGTTTTTGTTGGCTTTAGTAAGTCTTTATTGCATATGTTCAGCAATTTTTACTACTTTTTTGATCCGTTTTTTTTATGTTTACTATACCTGCTGCTATGCTTGGTTTAGGTTTTTGTCCTGTTTATTTATGTTATTGTGCAGGCTCAGGTTTTCTTCTTTGCTAGCGTATTATCTTGTCATTCCCGGGCTACATCACAGGTTTCCAGCGTGATATGCAAAGACCCACCTGTTAAAAGTCGGTGTTTTTTCTTTTTTTAAGATTAGTAGATCCTTATTTGCTCATTTTGCAAGTATGGAAGTGGGACTTTGCATACAAGCCTTCTCTTACGATCAGCCTCTTAGTCTAGTTTTTTTATGTTTTGACTCAGTTTGTCAAGAAGTTGTTGCAGCTTTTGGTCGACAGCTTTAGGTAATAGGTAGATGGCCCTTGATATACTATATACTATATAATTTGTACGACTTCCGCTTTGCCTATAGTAACTCTCCTCTATTCTAAACCCGGATAAAGTGATTATGATCTTTAACTTTTTTCTACTAGCAGTTTGTAAGTTTTCTTTTTTTTTATTGGAAAAAAATTACTCAAACCATTCAAAACTTAAACAAGACGTTAAGAATTTTCTAAGCGTTAAAAATATTTTATTAATATTTGTTACAGTCATTAGAGTTTTTATAAAAGCCGTTACTCTTCTTTAAGAAAATCTAATAATTTTTAAATTTTTAATGAAAAAATTTGTTGTGTCCAAATCAGTAACTTGACCAAAAAATAGTAGATAGCAGATACATTTATAAAAGCGTCACAAATACCCACAAATGTATAAGCTTTTTGTTTCTTTCTAATATTCTTTCACTCAACACTATAACATTTTTTTGAAAGACTTCAGGTGCCTTGTCATAAACGATGGAACTACATTTTTGCATTAGGTTAAGTTAGGTTAGGTGATGGTTGTACTAAAAATAAGTCAAGTGTCCACAAACCAGGTAAAAGCTCAGGGCCACCAAATGGAGACGGTACGTGAACAAAGGTCACCATACACAGGGTAGCAATATATACTACAATAATTTTTTTATTGACACTATAAAAAACTGAAAAATTAAGTCAGCATTGAAGGAAAATAACTAAAACGGCCTAGGGGGAGGTGTTTCTGAAGTTTAAAGCAAAATTCGCTAACGGCATTCAGAAAATCCTTAATGGTTAGTATGGAGAAAGCGATGATAAGAAATGCTAGTATCAGAAAAAAAAAAAACAATAATGCTTTGGATATCGAGAAAACCCTGAAACTAGAAGAAATCAAACAAATTACAGCAAAGTTGTTAAACAGAACTCTGTGTATTAATGAAATGCAACCTGGCAAAAAAACAATAGAGCCGGTCACAAATACGCGTTTGTCACGTTGGATGCAAAAGTGGCTAAAACCTTAATAGACGGAAAAGTCATTGAAAACTCGTAGATTAGATAATGGGTTAAAGCTCTAAAAAACCAAAAAAATGTTGCAGATGCCTAAAAGTGAAGCACCTTAAAAAATACTGTCAGAGAAATGCCGATACAAACAACTTCCACAAGTAATAAAGTAAGAGAGTACAAAAGTGCTACTTGTGCAATGTAGAGGTACACAAAAGCAAGTCTTTAAAGTGTCCCAAAAAACTATAAAAGAAAAAAAACAAAAAGGGCAATTCGGAACAATTATGAACCTAAAAATCCTTCAAATACATATAGACATGTGGAAAGAAGCAATGGACCTTCTAAAAAAACGCTGATCTAAAAACGATATAGATTTGGCTATTATTGTGAAGTCAAATAAGTTCATGGCAAAGAACAATTCTAGATGGCTTTTGGATGGAAGAGAAGATGCGGCTATATTTGTCCACACAAAGCAACGTAAAGCGCATGATACAGGAGAAGGTTATACATGGGCAAAAATAAATAGAATTTGAGTCTACTCTTAACTACGCTAAGGGCTCCAACAAGAAATATCACGTCAAAGTCTACCTGACACTGAACGTAGCTCAGTGGACAACACCACTAACCAACCATCACCAATGATTAACATAGTTCCTTTGTTAAAGGACGTGGACATAACACTAAAAAAACAACACCAAGGTGACCTCAGTCCACCCAACGCTCAAGTACCCACGCTAAAGATAAAGGAAGGAAATTAAATCGGAATACGTCGTCAGCAACGACCAAAGCAAAACTGTGTAGTCAAACACACCAACTTAGTGACGCAACACGTAAAACCTAGCTTAACACGCGGCACGCTAGCCAGACGCCCTCAAGCTTATAAGGCCAGTAAGTTAGTGACCGCGTGCAAACATTAGTGAGTCAACTACAACTAACCTCAGACATAACATTCTCCAAAATGTCACTTGGACATAACAATAGTAGAATGAATCTGAAATTCTTATACCGCAACCTTATCCTAATTGTACATCCACTGAAGGATTGACATTTTTAACTATTTCTCGAAAGACTATAGTGCGTACCCCAAAAAAACACAAAACTTTCCGTAAACTCTTAAGAAAAAATCGCGGGATTGTTGTAGGCACAAACCCGCAAAGAGAGTGGTTTCAATGTTGTTAAAATCCCAGTTTCTCCGAAAACTTTGAAGCCATTGGACTGCGATACTATCAACTAAACATCAGATAAGATTAAGATCCAGAACGCAATTTCTTGGACAGAAAAATCTAAAGTAATGTGTTACTTTTTAAAACATTTCCAGCACTAACAGCACTTAAATTGCTAACAGCTATCTCAAGCATAACACCAGCCAAAGAACCGCTGACATCAACCGCTTCCAATAAAACCTAAGCCGTGACAATGTCAGCTAGTATTGGGTTAAGCTTCAAGAAACATTTAAAGGTAACTTTAACTTTAGAATCTTCTATTTTTTTAATAACTAGCTTAAGTGTGACTTGACAGCTAATGGCCTGTAAGGTTGTCAGGATCCGTCTATTTAGATGCTGCAGTATTTCTTGCTGACCAAAAAAAATCCGACTTAACTCCTAAAGTTGCATTACGGCTTAAAACATTAAGTTGCTTCTTGCAAAATTTTGACACTGGTTGAAAATCTCAAACAAATTTTGACAGTCCGGGTTCCTGGCAAACAACAACAAAAAAATACAATTTTTGCAAGTTTCATTAAATATTGTAATCTTGAGATCTGTGTACATACATTTTAATGCTGTGTAAACAACAAGATTTTGACTTAATATTTTACTTTTTTTTATTACTTTTATTTGCAACATGATTAAATGCACTTGTTTCTTCCTATACATTTAAAAAAAACGTGCAATTCTATAAAATATGTACAAAAATACTTTGTTTGCCATTGTTTTAACGTAATTAATAAAAATAATTTAATAGATTAAAAGAGTCTAACTTTCTGTATAAAATGTCATTCAAGTCTTAATACTTTGTAATCCTGCTCATTGTTCACTGCAACCAAATTAAAAATTTATTTTTTTACATACTATTTCAGTTCAACATTCTCCATGTAAATCCTTTAATTGTATTACAAAATTAATTTCCCAATTTCATTAAAACTTTCCTGCACTGCGATAGAAATAAAACGAAAAAAATACTGGCTAGCAGCAATGCCCATTTTAATTAATTAATTAAACCTTTGATGCAGTAAAATTTTTTAATTTACTTAAAATCAAAAGAATTGATGTTAAAAAACTATTTTGCTAGCAGATCAATATAGGTACAGCACTAATAAAGTAATAAATTGATAATAACGCAAATGATTAAAGCTGGTTTAGTGATTATGTTCGTCATAGCTTCCAACTATAACGTAAAATTAATTCAGCCAAGAGTGGATTTGCGTTATGCACAGTCCATTTTATGTGTAATTATCACCGTCATAAATCATGCGACGCGCACAAAGCAGAAAATAAATTGATGGATGTCGTTTCCATGTGTAATTGAAAATGGTGTAATTCACTCCAACTGAAATAGAATTATTATTTTAAATTTTGTTGTTTTCGTAGATAATGCAAAGTTTATTCGAGTGTTTTTCTTTATTTCCGGCGATAGTGTGTGTATTTTTGGCAATTTCCATAAGTTATGTTTGTTGGGAGGTCCCGTCCGACCTTTTCACCACAATTCTGTTGCCTGTAGAGAGACTTTTCGGTTTATCGATAGGCTAACCACCTATAAATTGGGGCGTTATCTCTTCACTGATACTATTCATTACAGAAAATCAAAGGCAAAAACACTAAGATTCGAATCAATGTTATGGACCTGATTATATTTATTTATTATTAGCTAAAAATAACTAGATTAATTTTATTATTAAAGGAAACGTTATATAATAAAAGTCATTTTTAGTGTTTTGTGCGAGTTTTATGATTTATCTTAATAATAAACCGAGCTTAACTGAATTAAATCATGAGCAATCAGAGGGAAACTGTGCGCGCAATATAAATCCGACGATTTAAGGCAAACGGAAACTATTAATCAAACCCCCTTCCATACTTCTATTTATTCCTCGTGAAAACTTAATCAATCCGCCACCACTTCCAATTAAAAACACGCAATTCTCATCCCTAATGCGGCGGATTTATAAAATAGAGTTACACCCCGGAGTGGTAAAAAACGTACATAAACCACATTGGGTGAAGGATCGCCACCAAAAACACAATGTGATGTTAACAAATATATGTTGTCGGTGTGTGTCCACGCAAAAAAAGGATATAAAGAATGCGCTGCCACCCCCTCCGGACAAGCGAGAGACTCGTGCCCAATCGAGCCGCCACCCTATACCCCCCAACGGGCAATGGATCGTGCCTAATCACGTTACGCGATTAGTTAACACTCGACTTTTGCTAATCTCTTAAGGTCAGTTTAACAAAATGTTAAAACGATGCTTAATTAAACGGATAATCAAATTGGTTTACTAATTAAACATTCTGAGCTGTTTTATTTTGTCACTTAAACAAAGCAGCCAATATAATCAAAATTTATTACAGTACAATACTGTTGCTGTTATAAACATCAAAATTATTTTAAATATGCAACAAATTGTTAAGGAGAATTCAATATTTCTAATATAATGTACTATCATTATTAATTAATGGTTTGACAATTCTCTGAATTTTTAGAGACTAAAGCGTCTCTAAATCATATACGTATGACTATTTATTACAAATTTGAAGCAATTTTACTGTAGCCCAAATCCAAAATAATGCATAATAAATTCTACAGGGTCTTTATAAATGTCTGGGATTATGTAATCACTTTAAATATGCCGCTTTTTTAAAATTTGCACCATACTATTTACTTTGTTTTGACAGTTCAACTTCATCTGTATTTACGTACACCGAAATTGAATTCACTATTTAACTATAGTGGCACAAACGTACATTAGATGGTTACATAATCTTTATCAAATTATTAAATAAACTTTTTTATTATAGTTATAATGTTTTATTTGATTGCCAGATTTGTAAATATCGAAGAAAAAATATAATAAATAACAAGGCAATTGTAGCACGTATTCATACACGCAAATAGAATAAAATTTCCAAGAACTGTCAATCAAATCGACATAATAAGCCATGTAAACAGCGCAACTCGTCAGGTTGCATGTCATTTTTCTAATAGTTAGTATGTCTTTTACAATCGGAGAGAGACAGAATAATTGTTATATAATAATGTTTAGGTAAAGTAAGTGCCATCTGACAAATTAAATATCAATATATTTAAGGTTATGTGCGTCGTTACATCAATATAAAGCAACTATCAATAAGTTTTAGGTTATGTGTGTACCGTGCTGCAATACCATTTATTGCATAAGCAACAAAGTCAAGAAATTCAAATGAAAGTAGTGACAGATTAGAATAAACTTTGAAATTTTCTGAAAAAATGTTTTTATTTAGGACAAGCAAAAAATATTGAGTGTAACAGTCTTGGGGTTCCTTGGGCTTAAGAAGTTTTTATTTAAAATAATTTTTCAGATTAAAGTCTTTACCAATTTCTTTCTACAGACTTTAATCGGGGCTACTGGATGTTGAGCGAGCCATTGCTAAGAAATATTAATTATTTTCTACTTGATTGACAGCACAAGATATAAGTATTTTTTTTTTTTTACTGTAGGAGTACTCTTTTAGATGTCGTAAAAAATGATTGTTATATTGTTAATCAGGTTAGCAGTAAAGGTAATTTAAATTTTTGAATAGCAAATCAAGTTTTACAAAATTAAGTTTGGATTTTTAAGAACGTTTCCTACAGGTAGGGGGTCCGGAAGTTGTTCCGGTGTCAAGTCGATATGAAGGCCTTTACTTTAAATTGTCCTACGTTCGATGTCAATTGTTATGCTTAAGATACCTGTTTGTAATTAAAGTGGGGTTAGTGCTGTTTAAATTTTGTTTCTTCTAGGAAATGTTTCGGGTGATGTTCAGTTGGTGGTTGCAATGTCAATGGCTTTAAAGCTTGCGGAGTAACTGGTTGGCAAATTTTAGCGTGTTAACGGCTGCATTCTTTTAGGTACAAAGGTGTGGTTGTGTATACCTTTGAAAGCATTGGGTTATCTCTCAACGACAAAGGAGGTTTTTGTGTTTGGTATGGAGTTGTTTGTCCATATCGGTTCTTTGTTTGTTTGTGTTTGTACTGGTGAAGGTGCAAACCAGAGTACAGGGTTTTAGTAGCTTTGGTCTATCTCGGAGGTAAACTATTGTGAAGTGGTTGACGACCCCGTACAAGGTGGTTCTGTAGGAAGCTGCAGTGTCTATGGTGGTGATCACCTGGTGACTCAGGCGCGGAGTTTTAGTCTATTGGGTAATCAGGGTGATAAAAAGTTTAATGTGTTCTGCTTGGTTTTTGGAGTTTGACTGACTGCGGCTTTGAAAGTAAAAGGATTGGCGCAAAACGTGCCACTTTAAGCTAAAAATCAGCTGTTATTTCCAAGCAAATGACAAAGATTTTGTGAAGATCTTATCTTCAGCTAGTTTACTGGCCAACTAGGTGGGTACAATGTTCGGGCAAAGACGTGGGACAAATTCTCTACAAAACTTTATGCAATATGTAAAAGTACCCGCAATAAGCATTTTTTAGACAAGGAAGCAATGTGACAGTATAGACCAAATTTCTAGCACTCATTGAAGGGGTTAGTTAGTAGGTGCTTATGAGAATAATTCCGACAAGGTATTCCGTTCTAACCCAAAAAAAGACAGCAGCCGCTTACAGGTGACAAGAGATGTTGGTTTGTTTAGCACTAAAATAAATCTAAAACATTAGCAATTTTAGAAAATATAAAATTCTGGCCCAAAAAAAAGATTTGTAACTGCCGCTTGCTGGTTTGATTGGCAGTAAACATTTTGTTCTATTTTTATTTATAGATGAATCTTCTATTAAGAAATGTGTTAACTGTGACTTTCTAAAATTATTAAACCGGCAATGATCATCTGCGTCAAAGTAAAGTATTTTCTTAAAATTAAGGGATTTTTGTCAGATAGTTGTCGATAGTGACCACTTTGGTCACGTCACGTATGGCAGTTTTAGTAAATTTGAGTATTTTTTCAAAGTTCAACTTTATTGTGTTCTTCTTTAGTAGTTTTATTTTCAGTTTACTAGGCAGTTACTGACATTAGTTGCCTTAATCAAGCTTTTGTTTTTTAGAGTTTGTTTGTTTACTTTCTGCAAAGAACGCATTTTTAAGCAGTTTGCAATTTTGTGATCAACGTTACCTTTAAAGACGTGAACGTTGCCAACAACCCTTGATAAACAGATTTGTCCCGAATAACAATGGGCGGAAGAATTGCACCTTAGGGGCTAGATGGGTCAAGGACTTTTTGGCTTTTGTGGCTGTTAGCCTGTTGGACAAAGTATCTAAAGAAGACTTAGCCGTTTTTTTCTTAATTTCTTTGTCTTTTTTCAGGATAAACTCTGCTTTTGAGAGCGGGAATTTATGGTGCGCGTCAACGTTGTTGTTCTGGTAGACTTTTATTTTATCTTTTTTTGAGGATATGGGTTTGAACGTGTAGGCAGGCTTTTTAAGGAAACCCTGACCCGATGCTCGATGGTGGCGGTTTTATAACGTATTTTTAAGCTGATTTTTACGTCCAGCTAGCTTAATCTTTGTTAGGGCTTCATTCTGGTCGCGTTTTAGTTGTTTGACTTGATCCTTGTAAACTTTGTTTTTTTCTATTTGTCTGTTCACCAGCGACAAGATGTACGCTTTAAGGGCGTTGATCGTGATAGTATGTTTTTTGATAAGTTGCTTATTTTTATCAAGCTGGCGGTACATTTGTTGAAGGATTTTGGAGTACGTCAGGTCATTGTCGTCATCTATGCTGGAAATAATTAATTAATTTCTTAAATAATTATTTAAATTAAATTAGTGCTTTGATGAATTAACGTAATGAATCATCCGTGACTTGGGTGCAATACGATTTGCAGTCATTCTCTGGGTTGCTGGAGTCTGGTCTACTAATGGCATCATAGACTTTTGTCTTTCATTTCTATAAATACTCGATTTTTATAGAACATATGGAAAGAAGCATCAGTTTGAATACCCTATAGACAGGAACTAAATTTGGGTCTCCAGGTGATCACCCACTATAGACTAACTGCAATTTCTAACACAACTACCTGCACGGTGTTGTTAACCACCAAGCAATAGACTTTCTCAGGATAGTTTGAGGCTATTGCAACCGCGAACTCTGCGTTTACGTCTTACGCGGGGCGTTGAAGAGCATAATGCCTTTTCGTTCCCGCAACCAACAATCCGAGAAAAGAAAGACCAGGCACAGAAACGCTCTAAAGAACTCAAAAAACCGTCTCTGATAATGACAGACCAACGTGTTATCTTGGTGATCATAACAACATGGTCCCAACCAGGTTGAGATTCCTGTGAACCGAATTGCTGTGATACCCTCTTGTACTATCATGGGACATGTCTAGCTAGTCTATACTCCAGACTAACGCCAGACAAATACCGTCCATTACTTTACCGGAGTACGGCGGCACTATAGCATACAAAAACGGGCTGATTACCTTAACACATTACTTTGAAGATTCCTTAGACATGACGGGACATCTGACTTAGCTGGAAAACGTTTTTTAAGTAGATGCAAAACTAAACCAAGACACCACCAGCTAAGATGATTAAAAACCTTAGTACATCTGCAATTTGCAGGTGCCTCATAAGGCGCACATAATTTTGTTGCTACAAAATCAACTAAGGCAAGTTAACTTTAATGAGTTTATCAAGAAAACCGAAGAAGTTTAAAAACTTATACCGGAACCAATTGGCACTCGACCAGTGCTCGTCTCTTACTTACCAGCCGATCTTCGAGAGCCAAGTAGAACAGCTTTTGCATCTTCACCAGAATACACCACACAAACAAAGAACCGATACGGAACAACAACCCCATACCGAGTTAGAATCCTTTGCAGAGCAATTACTTGCTTGGGAGATAGCACAAAGCTCTCAAAGGCCACACCCTTACTACCTAAGACAGTGCAGCCGGTAACAGCGATTTTGATTTTAGTCTTAGATAGATGAAAGAAAAATAACGTAATTTGCACTTACTGATGCTACTAACGTTGAGTTGCTAATTTTAAATAATTACTTGTCTTTACAGACAACTGTAAGCTGTTAAAGAATGTTATTTGCACACTGGTTATTGAGGCTTTAGAGTTGTATGTTAACACAGTATTTGGCATTGTTTGGTATTGAAGAGGTGTAAGAGCATGTTGTACACTTGACGTTTGAGGTTTTAGAGTTGCAGAACAACTGCCAAAATTGTAATCTTATATTGGTTAACTATGTCGCGTTTAATAAATTATTTATGTGCATGTTGAATTGATAGATAGGATCTTGGACCATATATACTTATAGACGCGCCATGTGTTATTTTTGCTTGTTGGATGATGAAGCCAACATAACTACATTCTATGCCCACAACTGACGTCACGCGATAATTGTGAGCATTCATTGTTAATTATCAAATAGCACAAAATTTAATATTTATGTAAAACAAAAGATTTATGTAACAAAATTTATTGACATTTTAGTAGATTACTTAAGTGCATATAAATGTGTTTAACACCAAATCTCTTCCTATTACCCACGACTGACGTCACACGCACCAATCATGTTGGCTGTTTGCGTCGGCAAAATGCGTGTCTATAAGTCTATATGGTCTAAGGATGGGATACATTAGACGCACGCTGAATACATAAAAAAAACTAGAATGTCTATACTATATAATCAGTGATTTATTGCTAAAAACTTCTTGAGATAAATACTCTTTAGAAATCGTTCAAAACATGTCCGCATATGTACGTACGGTAATTTACCGTACGTACAATTGAACATATAAAGTAAAATCTTATCTAGAAATAAACATTATTTATTTAACGATTTGTGGAGAGAATATATTTACTACTACAGAATTAAAATAAATTTAAAACAAAAATAAAATTTTATTTACAATTCAATATTTACTAGACCAAAATAAAATAATAGTATTAAAATCGTTAATCCATTTGCTAACAGTACCTACATAGTAATTTTTATAAATACAACTCTTTGTTCGATAACTAATCCCGGATTAATCCCAGTTTGTAATGGCAGCGGCTACATACATCCCTTGTTAGCGGTCATAAAAATCCTATCAAAAATCATGTACACGTTCTACGCGTCGTACGAGAAAAAAGCGGATTAAACAGCGCTTTCCACAGCAACAATGCATCATATCAGCTTGGGGTAATATTTTTTTTTATAAAACACACAACGCTTTTCTGTATTAAGTAATAAAAATCACCACTAACTTCACTACAAAGTGTTTAATGTGTTAAAAAGTAAAAACTTAAATTCATAATTTAATTAAATAATATTTAAACAGCTTTTTTCCTCCAAGGAATGCTGGGGCTTTCTAAATTAGTGCATAAAAGTAAATTGGATTTTTATTAGAGAACTCCGGATAATTTTATATTCTGAAGTTGAGATTTTTCATTTTGATATGACCCAGTCTGTACTTTTCGACGTAAAGTGATCGTAAAGAATCCATCCCTGATGTGCTCGGACAATAAATTTATGGAAAGTAGACGTACTGAATAACACTCATAATCGTATATTAAAAATTCATACTAAATTTGGATTTTACTTTAATCAAATTCTGGATTATTTTATTAATGTTTTGTTTTCTTTTTTATAGGTAAGTCGTAATTGGAAATTCAATGGAAACGTTCAAAATAAAATTGGTGAGTGCTATAAATTTTAACGGCCTATGGAATTTTTACAGCGGTGTAAATTATACGCGTTCACACCAAAACAGCTTTTTTGTTTACGTTTAATATTTTTTATGAAGCCATGATTGCTAGAATATATGTGGAAAAAGTTTCAAAGAAAAATTGCGAGCAATATGTGCTAATGTGAAGTATGTCTCCGATGCAGTGAGACGACACAGATGTGCATCACTGACTTGTTCTATATTGCTGCTTATATTTCACGGTTAGAAAATCAGAGTTCGCACCTTTTACAATACAATAACAAGTGACATATTTTTTAGAATTATAGTGAAAAAAAATGAGGACCTGCAACGTTATAATTGCATTTGTGTCTTCCTGATCCTCAATCAGGTCTATTGAATTTATGCAAAGACAACGACGCTAGGAGACATCGCGGGCACTCAAAGTAGTAATTCGATTTCAAGAGTGGGAGAGTCGCATGTTGGAGTGGGTTGAATTCTCACACGTTGGATTAATTGCCAATAATCCCTTCTCTTTCTCTTCGCACCCTGTGCTCTCGGTTACTCTTATCTCTTCGCACATCCGGACCGCACCACCTATGCCAACTTGCTAAGTGCAGGTTATTATCGTCCGACCCCTAAACTTTACACTCACTTCATTTCACTCTGAGATTGTTTTAGTTTCTGAAAGAGATCGAATTGGGGCCAAATCGCATCGCGAAACGAGACTCTTCATATAATAGTTAAGTGTATTTTAAGCTGTGCCGTTTAAAAAGTTTTCTATTGAATTATCTTTTATTTATGTTTCCTTTATCATAATAGAAGAATGCACATTTTGTCTTAAAAACATGTTTTGATTATGTTATTCAATCTTCGGGAAAGAAAAAAAACTTTGTTTTACAAATTTAATTACAACTTTTTATTATTTTACAACAATTTAAGTTAATTTTTGAATTCTATTGTTTCATTCTTGTGTAAATTAAACTGAATGATTGTACGTTAATATTTTGATATTTTATTCTTGGTATTATACATAATTTTTTAACCAAATGTTTTTTATTTATTACTCAAAATGGTTTTATTATTTAATAAAATTGTATATTTAATATTTTAAATAGTCATGCAATTAATATTGTAGTCTGCTATACAGTTATTTTGATTAAATTATTGGCTTTTTATTTGAATATTTTGAACTTAAAGAAAAGTGAAATTTTATTTTTTATTAATAATTTTCTATTATTATCTAGGTCATCTAAAAAGTTTGAAGTTGCTTTATTTGATACAAAAATAGTCTTATCGGAAAGATTGAGTTTAGGAAATATGCTATTATAATCAATACCTTGAATTTTGTGCGTTGTCAGTCAAGAATAAGCTTGTTGTTTGTGAAAGTAGTTGGCAAATAAATGCTTCAGATAATCGGATTTTACAAAATTAAAGCGATCTGGACCTTTATTGTTTACTTTGGTTTCAGTCAAAAAGAGAATATGGGGTTTTTTATGTTTGAGATGCTGATAAACAGAATTTTTTTATATTTGTGGTGGGTTTTGAGAACGTTAGAGGTCCTAGATTTGTGTGTTTGCATTTTGTAATGTAAACAACTTAAAAGTTTTCACACACACGTTGTTCATTCAAAACGCAGAGATTACACACAGTGTAGGTTGTTGTTTAGTTTTTTTGGAGAACTCTGGGGTTATACTGCAATGTTAGCTAGTAGTCTTGCTTTTGGAAATGCCGGAACGTCTACTACTTTGCGAAAGCTGCAGATGTTGTAAGATTAGTTTCTGTAGTGGAAATAGCCAGACAGTGGTGGCTTGGTGAAGTCTTCTTTTTTGTTTCTGCTTTGGACTTTTGGATTAGACTGATTGTGGGCCCTTCTATTTAATATAGTTTATAATTGTTGGTCAATTAACTTACTTAAATGATATTTTTTTATCTTTTTGAAGAAAGCCATTATTAATTTTGTAATAGCATCTTTTAGCTTCAAAATTTTGAGGTCCTGGCGGATGGTGCTGTTACAAACGTACCAGGAGGCGTTGATTAGCCTTCTTAGCGCCTTAGATTGACAGGCTTTTATTTTGGTTCAATTGGAGTTGGAGGTGATTGTCCAGATGAGTCAAGCGTATGGGATTTGCGACCTGTTTTGTAGAAACAAAGTTTGTTTTTTGTGCATAAGCATATGGTTTTGTCAAACAAAGGGACTAAAAAAGTTATGGTTATTTAGGTTTTATCTATAGCAGCGGTAATGTGTCTTGTCCAGCAAAAATTGTTACAGAAATGGACGCTTAAGTTTTTTACATTAGTTGTCTATGAAAGGAGAGAGTTACGCCTACAGCAGATTTTTTGTTAAAAATAATTGCGGTACTTTTTTGAGGTAAATTTAATTTTCTATTTTAAGAAACAATTTTTTAGGATGTCAATGGAAGATTGTAACTAGATATTGATAACTACTTTAGAGGTTTATAGCAAAGCCATGTCATTTGCATACTGAGCAATACATACTTGATTTGTGGGGATTGGGATGTCAGACACAAAAGAAGCGAAAGGTTTGAGCTTTGTGGAACCCCAGCCAATATGGAAATTGTTTTGCTTATTTTGAAAAAAAATAGAACTTTCTTTTAGGCAATTATTTGCGTTCATTGTCGTGTAAAGTTTTGATGGTAAAGCTTCTAGATTATGTTTTTGTGTCACACTTTATTGAAAATCTTTTGATATCTAAGAAGACCGTGCCGGTTGTTTTGTTTGTATTAAAGTCGTTGGAGACTTGAAGTAACTGATCGGACTTAATTTGTTTGTGGCAAAAGCCATGCTGGAAAGATGAGATGATATTTTGATCTTTAGTGTGTTTTTCAGTTTGGTATGGATAGTTTTTTCAGCAAACTAAGTATGATTTTTCCGGCTTTAATTTTGTGAAAACATACATTTTTTTAATTAAGGCAGCATGATGACATAGCCTATGCTTTTCAGGTGGTATTTTAGGTAGGATTTTGAGGGCCGAGTTAGAAATTCTATTGAGACTTGGAACTGAACTTTTTTTAAGAATACGGATAATATTTAATATTTCCGACGGTTTGTTTGAGGCTACGGCCCGTATGTAGTATACTTTACGCTAGATGTTGTGTACGTGGTCCATATCTACATTTTTATAATTAGGAAAACATTGGCTTTTGAGGCTGTTTGCCATGGATTTGGCTTTGCCATTGTTTCTGTATTGAATTTTATTAGTTCAATGGATAGCTGGTAGTGGGTTTTATTGTTTCTCAGTGCTTTAGAGATATTCCAATAGAGAGGTTTGTTCTCATTTATTTTTTTGAGAAGATGATCAACTCCTTCATTTGTGGTCTTTTATATCTAGACGGACGCTAATTTGGAGATGGTTGAGAAAGCGTCTGTCTATTAATAATATTGACAGAGAACTGGGCAGTTGTAAAAACTTAGCTTGTTTATTACATACAGGTCTATATGATCAGTGATGTTGGTAATGGCTAGGTCCAGTGCATCTAGTTGTTGATCTTAGAACTTGAACTATAAAAAGTTGGTTCAATAGAGCCATACATTTGAAGACCGGCAGTAAATTATGTTAAAGTAGTATTTTCCATTTTTTTTTGGCAACACGACTGTTCTAATGTTCTAGCTTGGCGTTGATATTGCCTGCTAGAATAGTTTGTATAATGGTATAAAGGTTTTAGTTGGATCAATATAAACTAAAATGATTTTAAATTGACCGTGGTTTTTAGTGTTTACTACAGCGGTCACTTAGTGGTCGATAGAGCGCTTGAAGTAGTGCGTAAATGGTAATTTTAAGTATTGGCTTTAACGTGAAAGTTTGTTTTGCTGAGGAGCGTAATATCAATTTTGTGCTTGATAAAGAATAGCTCGACTTTATCTAATTTGGAAAGGATTTTATAGGCATTCCAAAAACAGATGTTACGGATGTTGGTTGGCTATATTATCCATGATGTTGTTGGATGGGAGAAAGAGAGAGGCAATTAGGGTGGATAAAAAGCTTTTAATGCTGTTTTTTTTTGCAGGCTAAGTTAAAGTCAAAGATTTGGTTTTGCAGCAGAGTGCGGCTAAAAGCGTTTTGAAGCCTGGGTTTTAGGCCGCGGTTGAGAAAGTTGCTGATTTGCATCAACAGTAGAGGAATACAATCTATTATGACTAACGCAATTTTGCGTGGAAACTTCCCTAGAAAACTGAATTTTGTTCTGGACATGTTTGATATGAACAGAACATTCTCGAATATTTTCAGTGTGCTGCATTTTGCAGTTTCCACTTTTTGGTGGAGCGCAAGTCTTTTGAGTCCTTAATCAAAAGGCGGTAGGGTAGTTGCCTGCGTATTTAACGCAACGACAAGGAAAGAAAAACGCCTATACCGTTGGCAGCGATGACATTGGGGGATTAGGTTTGATTTTTTAGACGGTTACTGCGAGAATGTTGAACGTAGACAAAGGGGTAGATAATGTTACACTTTTCCATTTTTTTTGCAGATATAATATTGAATTTTAAGTATTTGAGCTCAGCTATGACTTCTTTCTCTGTAATGTTCTTGGGAATATTGGGGAGCACAATTTTTAAAGTTTACTTTTTTTTAAATTTGAAAAAGTAGTCAATATAATAATAATATAATAATTATCAATTTCAACTAGATACGCAATAATGCGCCGGTAGTTGGTGGAGGTAGCAGGTTGCAGGCAAACGCCGTCTTTGATGATAATGGCACCTTTAGATAGCTGGATGTAGAAAACCTTGTCACCGTAAATAGTTGGTGGAGGCAATCGTTGTTTTAAAGTTGTTGCAATGTATTGATTGTTTAAAGTTTGGATGTTGGTTGCTTGAGTATTGTTGGATAATTGACTGTTATTATTGATTATTTGTTTTGAATGTTTGGCCGGAGAAACCCGCAGTGGGACGAGCGGGTGATTGAATGAATGCCGGTTGTTGTTTGGACGGCAGCGGCATAAATTGCTCATATATCATATCGTTGTTGGAAGGCGGATTATTTGCACCAGATTTATCAAAGTCGTGTTTGTTGGATTGAACCGGTGGATAATGTGAGTTAGGAAATTGCATGTAAAACTTAGCCATGGTTTTCTGCATTGACTGTCATCAGGATGAAAGGCCTGCTATTTCTGTCTTCATTGTTTTTTTTGTCTTTTTTGAAACGGATTGTGAGATGGTCCGTATGTAATCAGCGAGCTGTAAGAAGGTTCATCCGAGTCATAATTTTTTTTTCCGATTATGATAACTTATTGATTAATTAAATTAATTAAAAAATAAATAATTGGTAATTAGCGATTGGGTGCTACGGGGTAGTTATGGCAGCCTGCAGAAAAACTCTTTGGGGTTGCCTGTCTACTTCCAGGGTGCATCCTGGATGTTGATCTCTGTGTCTAGGTTGGCGCCAGTGTTGCTCCCGCTGAGTTAGATGGTAGTTTTGTTTTGTGGACGACGTGAACTTACACTAGGCACTCTTCAGTGGCCGTCCTAAAGCCCAAGCGGGGTGTGCAAACACCGGGTATATCTTTGTTGGCAGTTTTCGGATATCTTTGGGATACTGCGTGGTTGCAGCGATGGGCCATAGGTTTGCTATTTATTTGTAGGCGATGCTGTTGTTGTTCAAAAGCTGAAGTTTGTGGGGGCAGGTTCTCCAGTGTTACTAGACGGATTTCCGGTCTTTGGTAGTAGCTTAAAAGCGGCTGCTTTTGCTGATGTTGGCTGTGGCTTGACTGTCGCTCGACTCACTGTTGGAGGAAAAATGTCGGATATTTGTACCTGCCTGCTCTCTTGCTGTAAACGATATTTATAGTAGTGCGCGCACTTCTAGCGCGCTCTGGTTGGAGTAGCGTGGTTTTGCCTATGCGCAATATTAATTTCTCTATTTTCTTAGGTTGAGCTTTTGATTTCTTTTGTGGAGATGTTGTCTAGGTATTGTCAATATTTTTGGTTTGAGACGAGAGTAGTCTGTAACATATAAACACATGGGTTTATCCAAATTGTTTTATCGAAGGTTTTGGGTTTTGGCGGTGGTTTCCGCGGTACCTTACAACTGTGGAAGCACACGTTTAGATTTTTGTTGCGCACTGGGTTGTTGAGGACTACGCGGTAGTTTTGCAATGCACATTGTCTACCTAGGATGTTGATTAGTGGAGATTTTTTTTTTTTTTGCGCGTTTGTTCAAGTGTTTGTGCAAAAGCAAAAGTTGCCTTTTTTGTAGTGGTAGACGGGAATGACGGGATTGGTGATATGACTCAACTGCAAGTTGTTCTGGCGTGGTTTTGTTGGTTTAGCAGGACAAGACAAGTATTTGTTTTTTTAATGCTTCTGGGTTGTTTAAAGATATGATGATTTTTTTGTTGAGGTTGGCCGTGAAGCGGTTTTTTTCTGATTTGTTGTGTTTGGAGGTGTCACTGATGGTCGTAATTTTTTGGACGGTAGAGCTGAAGTGAAATATTTTTTTCTGGTTTTCTCTTTTGACTTTTTTTGCGATGCATGTTGGTTGGGTGTTTGTGATTACCAGTTGCGTCGGTCGCTTTACTTTGATGACCAATATGTGTTTTTTTTTTTTGGTCTTTTTGGTGACGTTTATATCGGCATGACATAATATTTAAACCGTTTCTATCTATCCGTCAGGTGGTTTATAGCTCATTCTAAATTGGCAATGAATTGTATCTTGTTTACCAGTTGCAGACGTACTTTGGTGTCTCGTGTCTCTGTAGGATGTTTGTAGGATTCTCCGTGATCAATCTTATTGCGTTGCAATCTGTGGAATTTTTGTGAATTGCCAGATGTGTCTGAAAGTTGTACACAAAAAACAGGAGGCGTTACGGTAAATATTTTGTTCTCGTAAGCCACTGTATTGCCGTATCTTTTGGTGGTAATAAATGAGCATAGCGCCAGGTAACAATTTTCTTCTCTATAGTCGTCGAACCAGTAACTTTGCATATGTATTAATTTGAAATATCTTGGGCTGCTTATGACCGCGTTGGGCTCTTCCGTATAGGTCTGAGATTTGTTGTTGGGGTTGCTGATTGAGTTTACAGCTGTTTGGTCTTGGTTCTTGACTTGGCTGAGGACCTTAGTGTTATGATTACCCGCATGACTAGTTGTGTTATTAATCTCAGAGATATTTTTATGTTGTTGTTCTTAATTTCTTTCTTTTTTTTTTGGTTTGTTGTTTGCGGAATTGTTAAAACACCATGTTTTTCTTTGTTGTTGTTGGGCCTCTATTGTTACCGACTGGTCTTCTTGATTGCTGACGGAAGCGGCTGATTTATGCCCAGGACTTGTACTAGGATGGTTTTTTGGAGCGTTGGGCAGGGAGCCTGGATATGCAAGGACACTAGTCTTCAAAAGCTAGACTTAATTTTCTTGCATTTAGAATAGGTAAGAATAGGTATTTTTAATTTTGAACACGGAAGTTTGGATATGTAAAAACACTACTATTTGAAAACAAGATTTGTTTATTGAAACCAAGGTTCTGGCTTCAAATGCTTGAACTTTAGCCTCAAATACCAGATCCAGTTTCTTTGCTTTATATAGAAATCTATTTTTTGAGAAAACACATTTTTGATTCGGATATGTTGCTTGTCAATTGAGTACGTTGCCGAGTTACTGGTAGTTTTAAAAAGCAGAATCTACTCTGCTGTGAAGTGCTATTTATTTACGTTTTGTTGCGCTGCTATACTTTGTATAAAATGAGTTCTAGAGAATCCAAAAATAAACCATTTAGTGCTTGTGAAAGCTAGTATGAGCCAACCAAATTTAGAAATTTGGAATCATTAACTTTATTTTTTATCATAATACTATTCACCTAAACCTGATTAAACTAGTACTGATAAGATAAGGCATACATCAGCAAATAAGACATTACAGGAAAACGTAGAAGATGTACGTAATTACATAAAATGATTTTCTGCATATTCTGCGTAGACTCACACTTGATTTTAATTTTTACAATCTTTACAGAGAAAAATTTGATAGTGAACTCAGCTGTAATTATGTATTAGTAGCAATGTACAGACAAATATTTTATAGATTTCAATCGTCAAACTTGTTTAAAGCAAATATAAACTGCAAAACTAATAAAAAGAAAAAGCGTATAACAACCTGCACTTGAAAAAAAATCCCACTCAGAGATGTTAGAATAAAATTAAAACATTTGCATTTATTTTATCATTAAGGGTGCGGTTTAGGGAGTGTTGTAAAACTACAAGCAGAACGCAATTTAAAACTTTTTTAAAATCGTTTTTTTGCAACATGTAAAGAATGAAATGTCTAGTCTAATGAAATATATTAATAATTTCAAAACTTAATAGACAATTAAAGGTTTTGGATTTTCATATATTTCATTAGAATAGAAATTTTATTCATTGTAAAAAAAACCTATTTTAAAAAGACACTCCCTAAACCGCACCCTTAAAATCAAATTTAATGTATGGTCATGTTTGCATATTTTATTAACATGTTTTTACATTTTATTGTATAGTAAAGCATTATTTAATTATATCAAATATAAAATCAAAGTCGTGGTTTATAAATATAAATTAAACTGTCACTTCACCCTTTATAAAGAACATAAACGGTTCTTATTAAAAATACATGTACTATCAACAACTTGTCCGCAAGGAAATGAATAAAAATAATAATACAAATGTCACAACATGTTACTTTACTCTATTTATTTTCAATAGCTCAATTTATAAAAGCAATAGTTGATAAATTCATTCCTAGTAATTATATATTTGGATGTAATATTTCTTGGCAGTTGCGGTACATTGAAATTAATCAAAATCCAGTCGATTATATGAATGTGCACAAAGCCTGCAATTCGGGGCGAACGTTATTTATGTTTATGATTGCTAGTAATTTCAATAACGTTGTTTAAAATTGAAATAAATTGCCAACTTCATTACAAAACTAGATTGGAAAACAGGATTCGTCAATCGGTCACTAATCATATTACTAGCGAAACTAACAAATTCTATTCCCGGCCGTGATTAAATTTCAATTCTGCCCGACGTTTGTATTTTGAACTCATCGAATCTGCCCAAAGCGCTTTCAATTAAAACAAACAACAAAACAGGGAAAAAAACATGACACCTTGTAAAAAAACACATTTGTAAAAAAATATAAATGATATTCCAACCCCTCTTATGTAACCTCAGGAAGAAATATAATACAAAACTTTCTTATTTTTACAATAGGTACTTTCTCTAACTGCAAATTTAAAGAAAAAAAAAAACGTTTGGATGTTCAAGGCACTAAAAAAGAGAAGCGCAAGTTTTTATGTCGGCAATAAAATTGAATTGCTTAACTTTATTTATTTATTTATTTTATTTTTCGGGTACGTTAAACATCCAGAGCACACAAATTGTCAACAGTGATTTTATACATTTTTAAATATATCTATTTTTAAGTAACAGTTTCCATCCATAAAATTAATTACGCTTTACAATTAAACTGGACAGTAAAAGGTAAAAGAATGAGATGGAAATGTGCAAAATTTATAAAGAGAAATATTCACTGTGCTAATCATGGAATATTACGGTGTAAACGCTGAAGTTTATGCGCAGTCAAGTGAGTCAGTTAATAATTTCAACAATTAAACTGGAATATTTTAATCAAAGGAATCGTTTTTCTCATAATTTCAAAAAGCGCTCTCAAAAAGATGAAATAGGATATTTTTAATTATTTTCTTTCTTTCGTGTGTGCTAATGAAAAATTTCAATTGTTTTGTTTGTATTTTTATTTTTTTGTGAAGTGTGAATTTAATTTATGAGAATAATGATTCATACGCAAATTATTTCTGGATTTATTTTTCATGTGTTTTATATTACATATAATATATATTCATAGCGTGTTATTTTTTACACACGTTCAGAAAGACTAGGTTAAATGCAGCCTAGATTATGCCAATATAATACAACAAACAGTTTTACTTAGCATTTAAATTATTAGCATTATTTAAAGATACGCAAACTAACAACAGTCACACAAAAAAAGTGTCGAATTAGTATAAATAGTTTTACATATATGACCCATTGAAACCAGAGTGGTAAATGTGAAATGCAAGATTCTATTGGAATGTTGCTGCAAATTGTAAAATAAAAAGTCAAAACATTGTTGCAAAATTTATTTTTAAATAATATAAGGTGGGGCAGAATGTACTCTCTAGTTTCAACTAATCACTGACGGGTCTCCAGAGCAGGTAAAAAGGGGGAGGAAGTGTGGTTAGGTCGAGACAATAACGCCATTTTCAATAGTGACTATACCGTGGTTGGGAGAGCAACAACGCGGCTTTGTTGTTGAAACATTTTTCAAAAACGGGGAAAGAGTGGTAGCGACACAAAAACTTTTTGGTTTAGCTTGTTACTACAGAGTTCTTGACCCTAAAACTATGGATCAATAATGTGAGGAAGACAGGATGTGCACTTTATAATAAACCAGTTGGGCGACTCAAGAATGTGAGATCACCCAAAAACATCTCCGACGCAACGCGAGAACAATACGGCGAATTTTACACACAGACCTTAAGTTACACTTCTATAAGATGATGATTATCCAGGAGTTAAGCCCACAAGACTACGTGAGATGTAAAGCTGTATCCTCGGCGCTATTATGTGGACTAGCGACAAAGCGCACTTTTACCTCTGTGGCACAATAAACAAACAAATTTTTTATTTATGGGCAACTGAAAATTTTTGAGAAATTTATTTAAGCCACTTCACAGCCTTAAAATGTTTTCTATATACATTATTGAATCTTATTTTTTTAAGAGAGAGGCTCAACTGTAACAGTAAATTTTGTATGCTATTGCAAGTAGTTAGAATTTTTTGACGGCCCAAAATGGAATTATGATGCAGCAGTAGCCTGATTTTGTTGCAAAGGGTTGCTCCATGGCTTCTCAAATCCCAAGATTTGACTCTCTGCGTTTTTTTTAACTGTATATCTCAAAGGTGAGGTTTACAAAGTTTGATTTTGAACCGCGGTGGCTTTAAAAAATGCAATAGAGGACGCAATTGCCGGAATACCTCAAGATATGCTGGCAAAAGTGGCCAAAAATTTTGTGAAACGATTCAACATGTGTATCACTTGCCAAGGCTACCACTTGGACGACATCATTTTCAATAAACAACAAAAAAAAAAAGTGTAGTATGTACTCTTAGAAATTTTTTTTCAAAAAATAAACTACAAAGTCGTTCAGTTGATCTGAACCTGATATTAAGATTCCTTACAAGGCCGTCAACAATTTATAACTGGACACTGAACAAGCACATGCATAGAATGGAAATTCAGATAGATTTCTTATGCGGCGATGTCTGGACAAAGAAACTTTTGCTTTGTGACAGTATCTTTTTTGTATATTGCTAAAATAAAAAAGCTTGTTGAGAAACTTAGGGAGCTTGTTGATGGACTTGGATTGGTTATCTGAGTTTTAGGGGCCGGTTGGGTTGAGGACTTTTTGGCCTTGCTGGCTGACGGCTTTAGTAGTGTTGAAAACACTTGACATGCTGAGCCGTTTGATGGTATATTAGATGAGATAGTCAAAAAGGACTGACTCAGTTTTGATTTTTTTTTTGTTTTTTTTTGTGGACCATCAGCTTTTACTAGAAGAGTGTTGTTTTACTGGACATATATTACCTCTTTATGGTGGATTTGATCGATTTTTGTAGATTTCTTGAAGAAAGTTTTTACCGGAGCATCCAAGGACTTGTTGAGCTGGCTCTGGACTGCAGCTGGGAAGAAAGACGGTAGAGCCTTTCGGGCTCATGGCCGGAACATTTGGTGACGTGAAAGGTTGGGTGATTAGCTTGGAGTTTGCGGCCGTTAGGTCCGCTTCGGAGAAAACTTTGTCCTTTTTTAAATTTTCTGGTGCATCTCAAAGTTTTGTGATTTAGCCTGATTTGTTTGATATTGTTTTTATTTATGTAGATTTTTTTCGAGTTGCTGTCAATAAGGCTGATAATAAACTTTTTTAAGGCATCAATCTTCTCTTTCTGCTACTTAAGTAGCTTTTTTGATTTTTTGATCGGGCATACGTTATGGTGATAGCATACACTGCTTGGTCTTTATGCTGAATTAGTTTACTAGTTTAGGCAAATTAATATGTTGATAATTTAATTAGTAAATTAATATTTGATCAATTATTGATTGCAATAATAATTGCAGTTATTCATATAGAACGCTTGCTGAGCTTTGTTTTGCTCTTATTGTCTTTTATCTGTTATTTATTTGTTATAAATTGAATGTGCTCTAAAATCATGATAGAATGAAGACACCACTTTAATAGACCGATAACCATAATCTTGAACAGCCAAGCAACACTCTACAGCTAAAAATATAACTAAAAATTATTCAGTTGACTTGAGTCTAAAATTGAATTTTGTATCTGTATACAGAACAATCGGTTTTTTTTTTTATTATTTTAATTTTATTTTAAAGAGTATATATTTTGATTAAGTATAAAATATGATTTTCTTAAGTTGGCCACTGCGACAGCCTCTGCAGTAGGCCATTCTCGAGGACCAATTATCAAGTGTTTGCGACACTGTTTCTAGTGGTATTTTGACGATATCTTTGCGAATTATCTACTTTAAGTGGTCAATTATCTGTGGATTGCCAGCATACACTTTTTCCTTCAATACGCTACACAAAAAAATCTTGTAGTGTCAAGTCGCAGCTGCAAGATGGCCACATTGCCGAAACGGCTGATAACGCAGTTGTTGACTTTGGTGCGCAGAAGATTGATCATGGCATGAGCAGTATGAGATGTCGCCCTCATCTTGTTAAAACCAGAGATTCCGTATATCAAGTTTCTTCAATTCGGACTTCAGAAAATCAAGCATCTGCAACGATCTCCGGTAACAGAAACGTTGGTTCCATCATTGTTTTTGAAGAAAAATGACTTAACGTTAATAACGTTACAAAAATACGGCAGTTTTGTTTGTTCACATAGCTGCCAAGATGGAAATGTGTTTTGTCCAAAAAGATGATTTTTTGGTAAAATTTGGTTCAACAATCATTTTGTTTAAAGTCTATTAAGCAAAACAAAAACGGGCACCAAGGTCAGCCATTTTAATTTTTTGAACGAGTTTTATTTTGTAAGCAAACATATTAAGGTTTTTGTGAAGAATCCGCCTTAGAGTGGTTTGCGAAATATTGAGTTGCTGATTTCTGCGCCGAGTTGATTTTGCTGGGTTTTTGCGTACAGTTTGAGCTACAAAAGCGACAATTTTGGGCAGAACGCTTTGGATGAGTATGTTTGATGCGCGCATTGTCTACCAGCATTTCAGTTTCACGCACAATTATCAAAAACTTTTGTATTTCTTTCAACAACGTACGCAATTTTTGCGCTGTTGCAGACAAATGAGACCTATTTTCAAATGTTGTTCCAAAGTAAAACAATGCATTTTCTGTTTGCGGAGGTATCTAACCACACTTTTCTCATGAAGATGTGACGCAAAAATTTAAAGCGTTGGTAGAGACATGTGATTCAAAATTCAACTAAAAGATGGTTTACCTTTTAATTGGACACCGAACAAACACGTGCGTAAAATGAAAATCTAGATTCAGCTGATGTTTGAATAACAAAGTTTTTTTGCTACATTTGCTGACCAAATGCTAAGCTTAAAATACGAAAAAAAAAACTAAAAACAGTTTTTGGATTTTCTTAAAGATTTACTAGAGAAGTAACAACTAAAGATGTACAAAAGATCCGTTAAAGCTTTTAAACCAGGTTAAGACAGCAATACTTGTATGACTATTTGTGAATTAAAAAAAAATGTCTCTTTATTGTAATTACACTGAATTGGTTGGAAATTTTAATTAACTCTTTTAAGTTGAAATGCTGTTCTGTAGGTTTTCTTAAGCCAGCGGACAATCGCTTTTAACCAGTGGTTTGAAATAACTCTACAGAAAATAATTACAATTGATTTGCGCTCAGTTCAGTTTACGACTCGTTTTATGGAGATCAGCCGTCCGGAAAAGGTTTTTTTTAAGAATACATTAAAACCCTGGTTATATGGCCGTCCAAAAAAGCAAAAACTTTTTTTAATAGTACATTAAAAGTCATTGCACTGCAACCGGGACTATCTTGAGCTTGTGTTTGCAAAAGAAGACACTAAATTGCTTATTGAAAGCCTTGCACTTGTTCAGCAGATGTAGTGGAACTTTTTTGTTTTCCAGATATTCACAGTTTTCTATGGCTTATGTGCATTACAATAAACAAAACTACCATAATAATAAAAAAAAACTTTGAAACTCTTGAAACACTACAGAACGTACAAATTTTGGTTCTCTAACTTGTCACTCTCCGATTTTCAACAACACTAGCAATTGGAGATGTTTGTAGAGCCTTAACTTACCAAAGAATCTTTGTTTACTGGTGTAACAAGAGACTACAATGTGTCGATGGAAGCAAGTTATCTTAAGCAATAAATCAAAATTTTGTTTGTATGCTTACAATAGTCATAGTCATAGTGGATGATTTATTATGTTTTTTTTGACCCATTACGGTATACCTTTTCACTAGGAGAATGGATTTTGGGTTGACCATGACGTTGTTGTTCTACTGGATCTATAACTTTTTTATTTTTAGAGGTGGCGGACTTAACCGTTTATTTGTAGGCCTCTTGAAGGTGGTTTGGACCGGAGCGTCCGACGACTTGTTGAGCTGGCTTGGGATTGCAGTTGGGAAGAAAAAACGAAGTAAACTCTTTAGGGTTTCTTTTGGTGACGAGAATAGTTGGATGAGCAGCTTGGAGTTTGTGGCCGTTAAGTCCGCTGCGGAGGAAACTATGTTTTTTTTTAGATGTTCTGGTGCATCTCAAAGCCTTGTGATTTGGCTTTATTTATTTAATATTGCCTTTGTGGTTGTCGATTTTTTTTGACTTGCTGTCAATAAGACTGACAATGAACTTTTTCAGGCCACTAATCTTCTTTTCCTGAGTAGCTTGTTGTTAGGAACATTAAACGTAAATTGCTACATTAACACGGTTCTAAAACCAATATTATGGACCTATTTGAGAATGTTGGGAACCACCGTATTAGTTTAGGGTTTCTTTTGGTGACGAGAATAGTTGGATGAGCAGCTTGGTCTATAGACCGTCTAGAGTCACGGTCTATAGACCGGATTGAGACACCGTTCTTTGTCTTGCCTAACGTCTGCACTACAATGCAAATTTCTCAGTCTTATCTTTGCAGTCCACCATGAAAGACATTGTTTTGTGTGGAATGAGTTCCTGCTTAGTGCTAAGTGAAAGAACGCGAAAACGTTGGTGGACGCGCGCAGTGCTCGCAAAAGTGGGTTTGGTAATGCAATATTAAATAAATTAAGATTGGAAGACGCCAACAATAAGACGCATGGTAATTTTCAATTAGTTCCAAAACTTTCTTGTTAGACCACTTGTATTTATAAGAACTTTGAAAAATAACTGTAAACGGCCAAACCACACCACTCGGCAGCTGGAGGCAGACTTGGACGTGTTTTGCCTTTAGACGCCGAGTGACGTCCACATTGTCAAAATTTTGCATGCGGTATTCCATTCCGGTCAGGAAACTTTTGACCTGCGATTTTTTTCTGTTGATTTTTGCTAGAATGGTTGTTGTTAATTTAAGGATTAATATAAGGAAGTTTTACAAGAATAAAGTTGTAGCTTAATGGCTAGTGTATAGCCAGCAAGTTTGCTGTACAACTTTAAAATTTATTGTGAGTAGTTAGGCTTGTTTTAAACGTATACGGTTCCATTTGGTTTGGTTCGTTTTTGGTTGCAACCAAAAACTAATTAAACTTTTTTACACATTTACGGTTTGTATCAGGTTTTGTGTTTTTTTTTGTACACAGGCTCAGTAGTAATTATAATGGAGAGAAGTCAAGTTGGTGCCATGTTGTTTTTCTATAGAAAAATAAAAAGCGAAAGAGGAATTCATTGGGAGCACTCTCTCATCACTTTACCAAGTAGAAACTGAAAATGAACCGAAAATAAACCAAAACCGAACCAAAAATGAATTGAAAACGAGAAACAAACCCAACCGATCGCATTCTTGTTGTTTTTGGACATAACAAAATAAACGCAAATTCTACTAAAATGTTAAAAGTAAGCGCAATACTTATTTTTTTTTGGGCGGGTAGGTGAAACACTCAGCTCATGAATTCTAAAAAGGTGGTGCAGAATAGTGTACTACGCCTACTTGTTTAAGTGTATGTTATCAAAATATTATTTTTTTTTACATTTTTTGCTTTTTTAAAATATGAGAATGACGATAGTTGCTACTAAGACGTCAGAAGTGGGTACAATGAAAAAATTCTTGATTAATAATAATTGGGTGGAATGGATCATTTTGTTAGGTTTAGATTGATGGTGGTATGTGGGGGCTGGTTTTATTTGATATGGCTCATCTACATGCCCGAGTGTTTGTGGGTAGATAGGAAACTTAGTTCAAGTTTAGTGGGAGTGTAGTTTAAATTGGTGTGCTACGTCTACCCAGGACAGTGTTTGTGATTCATTTTTTTATTTAAAACATTCTTTGTTAGGTGATCAAAAAAGTTAATTTAAATTTAGTAGGCGGGTAGTTTGCATTGATGTGCACTAACAAATTTTGTGATTCAATTTTTTGCTTACAATGAATTGGGTGGGTGGGCGTAAAACTTAAGTTTTGTGCGCATGTGATTTCAATTGAAGTGCCTCGATCACCCGCCCGAGTGTTGTGATGCAGTTTTTGGAGCACAAACAATTGGGTGGTAAGCAAAAATTTAGTTTAAGATTTTGTGGACGTGTGGTTTTAACTGGTGTGTTCCACCTACACCCTTAAGTGAACACTAGAGTTTGTTCTAAGCTTGGAGCTTTGCTCATTGCTGCATTTGAATACAAAACCAATTGTGTTGTGATCTAGTTATTAGATTACTTAAAATTGAGTGTTTGAGCGGAAAACTTGTGTGCTTCTTTGTTTGGTTTTGGCCAACCTTGCCAGATCACTTACCAAAGTGTTTGTAATCTATTTTTTTGATTTAAAACATTTGGGTGGGTAGGCAGAGAACTTAATTTAAGTTCAGTGGGCGTGTTGTTTGCAATAGTGTGTAACGCCTACTCACCAATTTGTTTCTGATCCAATTTTATGCTCACAAACAATTAAATGGGTGGGCAAAAATTTAAGTTAATAAGAAAATTTGGTGTGCCCAGTCCACTTGCTCGTGTGTTTTAGTTTATGGAAGTTTAGTTTAAATTTTATGAACATGTGGTTGTAATTGGTGTAGCACAACTTTCCGCTCGAGTATTTGTTTAACTTTTTGATCACAAACGATTGGGCTGGTGTTCAGAAATTAGTTCAAATTTTGTGGGCGAGTAGTTTTAATTGGTGATCATGTAAACCCGCATACAGTTAGGGTTAGTATGGAATTTTTGGAACTAGCTAATGTTAATTAAGTTTTATGTTTTTTTTTTCACCATACTTATCACCTATTGAACACGTGCGTGATATAATCGGTATAAAACCATCTCAGCCACCCACTAACTTTATCAGGTATTTTGATACGTAGGTTGAGATTGACAATTTGATTTCATGATTTCTAGCATGCCAAGACAAGTTGTTGAGTGATTCAGAAATTTTTTGAACAAAGATTTAAACTTACTCTTCCAAATCAAACTACTTAGCAATGTGTTCAGTAGTGTGATATCACTTCTATTACTTTATTCCAAAAATGTTAACAATTGGTGACGTTCTTAGAAGCCATGACTTATGAAGAATTATAAAAAATAAACATTAACTTATTTGAATTTTGTATATAAATACTATTAAAATGTTATTATCAAATAAAACTAATATTATTAAAATGTGTTTGCAATATATAAACATTAATAAACAATTAATAAGCTATACACACATGAAATTATTTATAATCTTCAATACCTTGCAACTTCCTTTGTAGAATGTTCATATAATCAAATTATTTTGATCAAAGTTTAGAGCATAAATTTACTAACTAACACGTCATATAAGTGTCAAATATATCGATCAAAATTCATTAATTAAATTGTATAAATGTCTACTATATCAATTCAATCAATATGTTACACAAACAATACAACTATTATTGATTTGACAACTGCTTTATAACAATAATATTAAACAAGACATCATTATTATACTCACTACTGACAAGTAATAACAAATTCTACAACAGAATATATTCATAACCACTTTTAATGAATTCTCATCTGAAACGTAGGCGCAAAAGTTGTCGCGGTTCCAGGATCTCAAAAAGCGCGAGAATATTTAATTTTTGAATGCAATTGAGGGCTTACGCGAGCCGAGGTTTTAAGCGTCCATTAGCGCCAGCAAATGGATGCAAAGTAGCATTGGAAACGGAGAGCATGGAAATATTCTTGCCGTCGCCGGTACTTGTTTTAGTAATGCATTTTATGTAACAACACAATCAAGCAAGAATAAAAAAGTTTGAACGACACTAATTTATTTTTATTTATCCACAGCGGCTTGTAATATAATAATATTAATACGCCTTGTCAAATATATAATCGATCCAATTTGCAAAGTTAATTTCTATTAGGGGAGACTATAATTTTTTTTTATGAAATATTATTATAATAAGGTATGTCATTTAAAAGCGTCAGACAACAGATTGTCTCTTATAATAATTGTCACGCACCCGCACCTGTCAGTCAAAGTAATTTAAATGGTTATGGTGAACGTCATGAATGCTAAAGCAAGATAAACTTTTTTTTATTCCTTTACGTCAAGAGAAATTTTTGAAGTGTATATTATATTCGCATTATACATGTAAAACCTTTTAGGTATCGCGCCGGAATAAGACTGCGATATCCGTAGAGGCGTAAGCCAAAGCTTACAGGGGAGAGCAAGGGTTTTTTTCTTCTTTTAGCTGTGACTCCATATACACACACGCAGTGTGTCACTCACGCGTAATGTATACATACGCATGCATTTTGGGTACATTAATCATTTTTTTAATAGGCGTATGTTTATAATGTTGGACACGGTTGAAGATTAACGTAGTCAAGATTTTTCAAGATCAATGATTTTGGTGAATTATGCATAGTGCTTTTAATGTTGTATGAAATATTTATGTATACACAAAGTTGCTTTTACAAGTTATAAAATATTCATAAAATTTTAATTATTATGATTTTAAAATAAAATAATTATCTCGTATGTATTGATTATTTAAGTTTTAATGAATATTTATTAAAAAAAATAATTTAATTAAACCATCACTTGATTTGATGTTGATAGTGGTTTGCCTTTGCCCGTTTTAGCATTTTTCATTTGCGTTTACATTTTAAACATTCCATGGGCGACGTTGTTCTGAGATTGAAACATTGGGGTCATTGAAGTACTTGACAGTTGTAGTATGCCTGGTACTCTGCCAGAGTTAGGGTTGTACTAGGCTGTAAAAGATAGTTATTCATACATTGTTATGAGGCTTTCGGATTGTATGTTAACACCGTATTTGGCATTAAGGTTTTATACGTAACAGCCGTTGATGTCAAGCTTTGTGCTCTGGGATTTGAGCTTTTGAAGTTGCACAATAACTGCAAAAGGTTATCAAGCTTACACTAGTTGATTAGGTATTGAGGTTGTGTACAGAACACATTACATTAGTAGGGCAATTTCATTTCAAACGGAGCAGAGCAGGCAATGCACCCCATTGAGATGAATTGAGAATTTCTTTTTTTATTTTTACTTTAACTTTTGACGCTGCTAAATGTGTATTTGTAAGAATTTATGTTGAAAAATAGGGCCTTTTTTGAAATTTTTTTAAAACTAATTTTTATTAAAATACTTGACGTATTTGATTTGGCGGTTAAAAAATCTAAAAATGCCCTTTTTTGCTCAGCCCACTGAGAACAAAAAATTGGTTTTATGGTTTTTGAGGTTTAAAGTTAGGGTATAGATTTAAAATGACGCCAAATTTAAATTCTACAAAAAAATTCTGATTGATTTTACTATTAACATTTTTGTTTTAGAAAAAATGTCGAGTTTTTAACAAAAAATGCGATTTTTAAACAAAAAATGCAATTTTTAAATAAAAATTTGCAATTTTTAAACAAAAATGCAATTTTTAAACAAAAATGCAATTTTTAAACTAAAAATGCAATTTTTAAACAAAAAATGCAATTTTTAAACAAAAAAATTTTAAAGTCAAAGTAAGAAACGACAAAAAATAAAAAAAAAATGTGTAGAATTTGTTTAAAGGGTTCCTTACTCTCCTGAACCGATCAAAAGACTACTAATAAGTTTATTATTATTAAAAAAAAAAAAAAATACTAAAGCAAATTTTTCACCCCCTTTGCTCTAGTCCGCTTGAAATGGAGTTGCTTAGTAATAAAAAGTTATAAACACACGGTTATTAGAATATACTTTGGGGATGTGTTAATTAGGTTATTGATAATATAGTATACTATGTATTGAATATAAAGGATGGTTGAGACCTTTACTACGTGGTAATCCATAATAATAATAAAATAAAACACTGTCTACGTTTTTTACCACAAATACTTTATTGATATAATCTATATTCTAAAGAATATATATTAATATTAACAAAAGTTCACGACTCGAGTTTCGACTTTTGAAGGCCATTATCAAGTGAAAACAAACTAACAAAGAAATACATTTATACAGAAAAATTATTATAAAAATTGAAGTGAGGGAAAAATAAATCGTATTACTAGTGGTCTAGAGGGATTTGAAAAGAGGTGATTTATATTGTGGTAAGTCCTTTTGCTCATTGAGAAGATTAACAAGAGGATTACATTGTTTTATGTGAATTTCGGCGGCTTCTAACAGATTAAGCTTAGTGCCTTTTGTACAGGTATGTAATATTTTGATTTGATTAATTTCAGGAAAAGTGTGATTCGAATTTATAATATGATTTGCAAATGAGCTTGTGTCATGATTAAGTCTAAAAGCTTTAAAATGTTCTGTATATCGTGTTTCAAAACTTCTGCCAGTCTGCCCAACATAAACACTATTGCATTCGGAACATGAAATTTCATAAACACCCGATTTCCTTAAGGGATTAATTTTATCTTTAGCATTAAATAATATATTTGATAATTTACAACTTGGTTTAAAAGCAATTTGTTGATTTTGTTTTCGAAGGATGTGCGCTATGTTCTCTGTGGTTTTTCCAAAATAAGTTAATGTTGTAAATGACTCTTTGTTTAAATTTGAAACTTTTGGATAAATGTGAGAAATTGTATTTTGATACAATTTATTATTAATTAAATTTTGAATAATATTGACTGGAAAACCATTCATATTTCCTATAGATATAATTTTATTTAGTTCTAAATTACGATAATGATTTGATAATGGAATTGAAACTGCTCTTTGTGCCATAGAATGATAAGCTGCTAGCTTATGTGACATGGGATGATTGGATTCCTTTTAAATCCAATCATCCCATGTCACATAAGCTAGCAGCTTATCATTCTATGGCACAAAGAGCAGTTTCAATTCCATTATCAAATCATTATCGTAATTTAGAACTAAATAAAATTATATCTATAGGAAATATGAATGGTTTTCCAGTCAATATTATTCAAAATTTAATTAATAATAAATTGTATCAAAATACAATTTCTCACATTTATCCAAAAGTTTCAAATTTAAACAAAGAGTCATTTACAACATTAACTTATTTTGGAAAAACCACAGAGAACATAGCGCACATCCTTCGAAAACAAAATCAACAAATTGCTTTTAAACCAAGTTGTAAATTATCAAATATATTATTTAATGCTAAAGATAAAATTAATCCCTTAAGGAAATCGGGTGTTTATGAAATTTCATGTTCCGAATGCAATAGTGTTTATGTTGGGCAGACTGGCAGAAGTTTTGAAACACGATATACAGAACATTTTAAAGCTTTTAGACTTAATCATGACACAAGCTCATTTGCAAATCATATTATAAATTCGAATCACACTTTTCCTGAAATTAATCAAATCAAAATATTACATACCTGTACAAAAGGCACTAAGCTTAATCTGTTAGAAGCCGCCGAAATTCACATAAAACAATGTAATCCTCTTGTTAATCTTCTCAATGAGCAAAAGGACTTACCACAATATAAATCACCTCTTTTCAAATCCCTCTAGACCACTAGTAATACGATTTATTTTTCCCTCACTTCAATTTTTATAATAATTTTTCTGTATAAATGTATTTCTTTGTTAGTTTGTTTTCACTTGATAATGGCCTTCAAAAGTCGAAACTCGAGTCGTGAACTTTTGTTAATATTAATATATATTCTTTAGAATATAGATTATATCAATAAAGTATTTGTGGTAAAAAACGTAGACAGTGTTTTATTTTATTACTATGTATTGAAGTAATTATAGCAATTTTGGCATTTTTACCAGTTGGTCCTATGCTGGAGATATTTATTAATTGCATAAAATGTATTAATAATTATGTGCAGGTTCAATTTATAGAAAACCAAGTAGGAACAATAGCTAGCTGTATCAATAACATGCTATAGTGAAAAGTAAAAATGGACTGAACCGGCACGAATTGAGACAGTGGGACAATAGCAGCAACTTTTGCGCAGTAAAGACATGCGTTCAAATAATATGACGGCAATGGCCGTTTCTTAAATAAATTAGTGTTAAGTTTATTAAGATATGACGTTCAAGCACGGTGTGGTGGTTGAGAGGTTTAGCGTGCGTTGTGTCATTTATATAAAAAACAAAATTTATAAACTGAGCGTAAACGATCTTATTTTTTTTTTATTGTTACATTAACATTTTAAAAAAATATTGTAATTGAATGCTTTGCAGTTTGTAGATATAGTTTACATAGCTTAATAATTCATTAACTAAACTGAACTAAAAGCGTACTGTAAATTGGTTTTAACAATTTTGTAGCATTAGATAAGAATTCCAAAACTATATTTTGACTACAAAAGTATGTATAATGCATAGCAGTATGGAACAAAACACCAATTTTTAAAATAAGAAATAGATATATTCTTTATAACATAACAAAATTTAAAGAAAAAACAAAATTATTTATTTACTTCTAAAAAATGATGGAGCACCAGCCATGCTTGGATTAAGGTCGGGATTTTAGTCAAAAGTTTATTAGCTTGATCTCTAATCAAACGGACTACAATACATGATTTACCAATATGCTTTTGCTACCAAGGCTCTTACAAAGCCTTTGCAAAAAGTGCTTAACTTTTTAGTGACAATTGTCAATTATATAAAATCTAGTTCTTGTCTGTTTAAAGATCTACGTAAAAATATAAATTCTAATATTTGCTGTTAGTTGTTTATCAAAAGAAAATGTTGTTAACTAAATTTTTAAATTAAAAATACAAGAGTTTATGACACACTTTAATGATGAGACCTGCATAACTGAATTTTCAACTTGTGCAAATTAAAACAAAAACTACTAAACTAAATGTTTAAGATAAAATTGGATTGGCTTTTACAACAACTTAACAAAAAATTATTACGTTTATTAAATTACGTTATTAATTGTGTCTATAAGCACAAAATTATTTATACAGTTTTGTACTTTGCTATTATGCAATGCCAAGGTCATACAAGAAACACTGAAAAAGTTTGTAGATTCAAAACAATTATCCGTGCTTGACTCTTGGCCGCTGTGGTCGTTAGATTGAGTTTGAAAAAATTATAAGTTTGCCAAAGAACGTTGCGCGTTGCAGTTTATAATCTCTGCATATACTCAGCAAGTTTTGGTAATATGCAATGATCCTGTTACAAACATTTTTTCCTGTTTTTTACTGTTTTTTTACAAGTTGCTCTGTTTTGCCTCAAATTGTATGCATATTATTTTCTTTTTTGTTTTGTATGGGATTTTAAAAGCAGGTTCTGGTCTAGTAAATGTTCCATTTGCTCACTTTATGGTGAGCTGATTTGTTATGAAGTTTTTTGGTATCCAGACCATGCAAACTTTGCAGATTGTGCCTACTGTTTTTATTACAGACTGTTTATAATAAAAGCAAACAAAATAAATATAACGCCCGACTAGTTGATAGACTCGAAACTGCAGTGCGTGTTTGAGATACTCAACAAGCAAAGCAAGTCCGGCGAGAAGTCGGCCATGGTTAATTCCATGGTTCTGCTTTTGGTCAGCATTACCGCTTTCAACCCATCCCACCACTAACATTAAAATTGAATTGGTTTAGCAATTACAAAAGAAAGAGAGTTGTTTTAGAGCAGAGAACTTATGGTCAAAGAAAAAGATACTGAGAACAAAGCACGCATTAAATGCAAACAATGCATTTTAGTCATTTTTGGAATTATATATTTGAGTTATTTTGATATTTATGACAGTTTAAAAACGTCACTTATGTTATAAACATAAGTGACAGTTCAGTAGCATTTTTGATAATTTAGACAATTTTTTGGCAGTTTAGGATTATAAAATCAGTAATAGTTCAGGAATATTGTTTGACATCTTAGAACATTTTTGACATTATTGTCAGTTTAACACATTTTTTTGGACATGTTTTAGTTATTTTATGACAACATAAAACATTTAAATGTTTTCCACCTTTCAAAAACTCTTTTGACATCTTTAGAACATTGTAGACACTTTTATGTCAATTTGTGACAGTTTATGAAAATTTTTAATAATAGAATAATATGCTTTTAGATGTTTTTGACAGTTCAGGAACATGACATCAGACATCAGTTAAAGTTCTTTATAAAACGGTTTAGAAACGATTTATAACTTAAGAGCTGCGGAACATTTTTGATAAATTAAGAATTTTTATGACAATAATAATAATTAAGAAACATTTTTTGCTTTTTTTTTTAGTTTGAGTATTTAAGTACATTTATTTGATTATAACATCAGTAAAAATTTAGAAATGTTTTTGAAACTTTAAAAACATTTTTGAATGATTAGGATTATTTTATGACTAAAAGTCGGGTACTTTTTTGACAGTTTAAGAATTTTTGTGACTTTTTTTGACATAAATAAAAGTTTAATATTTTTTTGACTTATCAAGAACATTTTGACATCTCAAAAATATTATATAGTTTACAAACGTTTCATGACATTAGTGACAGTTAACAAACATTTTTGATAATAGTGTAACATGATTTTGAATATTTTGGGACATAAGTGATAGTTCAGGAGTATTTTTGACATTTTAAGAACATCGTTGGTTGTTTAGGAATATTTTTGAAAGTTTAGGAACGTTTCATGACATAAGTGACAGCTCATTATCATTTTTGATTCTTTAAGAACATTTTTGATCTTATTGACAGTTTAATAATTTTTTTGGAAGTTTTTTGATATTTTTGACAGTTTATTTTAGGATACCAGTTATTGTTCAAAAACATTTTTTGATACTTTAAGGTAATTTTTAGCAATTTAAGAACTTTGTTGACACTAAGAAAATTTTTGACATTTTAAAAACATTGTACACAGATATTAAATGTGTTATGATGTTAGTGATAGTTTAGAATCATTTTTGGTAATAGACTTACATGTTTTTAGATATTTTTGACGGTTTAAAAATATTTGATGATACAGTAATAGTTCAGGAATATTTTTTGACATTTCAAGAAAATTATTGGCAGTTAAAGAACATTTATAATAGTTTAGAATTGTTGTATAACATGAGTGACAGTTTAGTAGTATTTTTGACAGTTCAGAAACATTTAATAATAACAGTAATAATTTAGAAATATCGTTTGACAACTCAACAAGTAGTAATAATATTTGGATATTTTTTAGTTGTTTTATGAAATCATAAAAAGTTCAAAATTTTTGTTGGTTTTTCAAGAACATTTTTGACACTTTAAGTACATTGTACACACATTAGTGACAGTTTATGAACAATTTTGACTAACATGTTTTTAGATCATTTTTACAGTTTAGGAACATTTTATGACATTAGTTATAATTTTGGAATAGTTTTGTGCATTTCAAGGTCATTGTTGAAAGTTCAAGAATATATACGACAGTTTAGGAATGTTTTATGACATAAGTGAGTGCTCAGGAACATATTTGATAGGTTGGGAACATTTGGGCTTGTTTCTGGAGCACCACTTTGCCTGAAAAACTAAAGCATATTTGCCTAACGGTGGCAAAGAGAAATAATTAAACAAATATGTGAGGATAAAATAACAATAATGCACAAACTATGCAACTCAATATGTATAAGATGGCAGTGGCCTGAAGTCTGGTGTAAGTCTATCTTTATTTTATTATACAAAAAAGACGCACCGACAGAATGTACCAATTGCAGAACACTTTCCCTAATATACCATGTCAGTAAAGTAATGTTGACCATTATCCACAAAAGATTAAAACAACTCCTCATGCCAAACATTGCAAAAGAACAAGCAAGCTTTGTTGCAGAAAAAGGAATAAAGATCAAATCCTAAACGCAAGACACCTTATTGAAAAGGGCAGAGAATATAACATTCTCATGCTTCTCTGTTTTGTAGACAACTCAAAAGCATTTGACACTGCCCAATGAAACTTGTTATGGAGCATATTTATTGAAATGGGAGTACCAGGACATCTGGTTAACTTAATTGGCAATTTCTACACAGGCAACACCGCGAGAGTAAGAGTAGACAACACATACTTTACCTAATTTAATATTAAATCGGAAGTTCGACAAGATTGTATTCTCTCGCCTATATGGCGGCGTCTGTGAGCAACAAATAAACAATCTAAGGTACGCTGACGACACATTGATAATTACTTCAAGCATAGAATAAATGGAGCAAATCATGCAGAAACTAGCTACGATTAGCGCGCAATATAGTCTTCAACTAAACACTAAAAGACTAAAGTGATGATAATCGACAGAGCAAACAACAATATGGCCAACGTTCATGAAATAGCGGGTTTTAAAGTCGTAGACAACTTCAACTAGCTTGAATCTATGCTAACCAAAAACGGAGGCAGCGAGACCAAAATACGGAGAAGAATAGTCATTGCACGATTTGCCACCACCAAACTTATAAAACTATGGACAGACACTAACATCATAAAGAACACAAAGCTAAAACTAGTCAAGACACTAATCTTCCCCATTGCAAGATATGCTTCTGAAACATAGACCCTAAAAAAGCAGACATAAACCGGATTGAAGTTTTTGAAACGTGAATATACCGTTGTTTTCTAAGAGTTTTTTTGACAGAACATCCTACCAACCAATTTGTTCTAGAAGAACTAAAAATTAAAGTCCGCTTCTCACGCAAGATAAATTATGCATACATCCAAACCTAAGGCTATATAGCCAGAAGAACTGGGAAGACTTAAAACCTTATAGTGAAAAGTAACAAAAGAACTGTAAAAAGCTCATGATAAAACTAACTGAAGAGCCTTTGTCGACTCTATTTAACCTAATGAATTGATGTTACCAAACCCCCATGGAGGGTAAATGGACAGAGGAGTAGCAACGTTTGTTTTTTATTATTTTTGTTTTTGTAGATTTTGGCCTCGGTGCTATTCTGCTCTTTAACTTTATCTGTGTATCAGATAGTTTTTTTTACTGTTTTTACTTTTGTATTTATTATTAGAGGTTTTTTTAGGCAACACATTTGTTATGCTAGGTTTGTGGGTCCCGAGATTTACAGTGTATTCATTTATTTGTAATCTGTTAGCAGTTTATTTTGATTTTGCTAATACTATCAGGTAAAGTGGCGTTATTCTCATTGTCTCCGTTATAAGCAGACATACTAGCCTATGAACTTTACCAAGTTTGTTGGCCGTGAAATTAAGAGTTGTTCTTTTTTTCATATAACTTTTCTTAAGTAATAATGGGTCTTACCACTACTGTATATGGCTATCTGGTCATTATAGGTGTCAGTCCTTATGTGCGTCCGGTCATCATTTTGGTTTCAAGAAGCACTCAAGTAGATTTTGTGGTTATATTAGTGAGGTGTGTGTTGAAGTTCAGCCTAGTGTCAAGCATAACTTTTAAATATTTTACTTGCTTAGTTATTAGAAAAGTTGCTCCCGTACAGGTTCAGGTTTTTTAAGTTTTTAGAGTTTAGTGAACAGTACAATTTGCCATTTTGCTTGAATTCAACGGTATTTAGTGCACTCTTTATCATATTTGACACAGTTGCCCCAAGTAAAGTAATAATGATATAATTGGGGTAACTTAAGGCAAAGATGCTTATGTTGTTGAGTTCTGTAATAGGTCGTCTATAACTAGGCACCATAGTAAGGGTAAAGTACACCTCCATATAAGCACGTAACGGCGACTTTAGCTTCTAGAGTCTATCTATATAATTGTATAGTTACAATCTAGTCCTTGAGGACATAGTTGACTCATTGCTGGAAAAATGGATCTTTTTTTGCAGCTGGTGTGAAGCTAGTTTGCAAGATTTTTTCGTTTGGTAGGCATATGTGTTAGTGCAGTTACCTTGCTTTTAGTGCCCCATTCTGAATGTACCTGTTGACTATTTTGTTTTAATAGTTTGTGTATAAAGGATGTTAGGTTGATTAGTTTCTAGGAGTTAGTTAGGGCATCAGTGGATCGTTCCGACTTAACTCTTTCTGTAGCATAATAGGACAAACTTTATTAACTCCTGGCGATTTATTTTAGGTTGACTTAATTTATTATGGTTTTTGTAATGTTTTAGTTTTTTTTTTGCATTTTTGCTTGGCAATTTTAGGTCTTATGGATCAGGAGCTTTTATCAACATAGAACTTGGTAATGTAACAACTCTTGCAGAATGCCTACGACCGATTCTGTGAATTTTCTTGTTTTTTGTCTGAAGGGATCCAATGTCTCATGAGCGGAATTTGCTTAAAGATTTTTAGAGACGGGTGCATGTGAGATTGTTTTGTATTTTAGTGTCTTGTCTAAAATTTTTGTTTTTGGTTTCCTTTATGGCAATATTATATGTCGTGAGACTGGTTCTAAATATAATTACTCCAGTCACTATTTTTTTGGATTTGTTTTCTAGTATGCCTTTGTCTTGTCAAGCTTCTTGTTTTACCAAATGATCTTGTTGGAGGTGTACTTGACAGTGCTAAGGCAGATTTTTTCAAAATAGGTTTTAGTGAAGCTAACAAATATATTTGTTATTATCTTTAGCTTTTGTGACGTTTTTGCTGCCTTTAAACAAAACCCAATTTGTTGTATAGATTCAAGTTAGTTTTTTTTTTTTGGGTTCCAAACGGAGCGTTTTTTTAGATTTGATATGGAATTGGATATGCATGATGAGACAATAAAGGCTTTTTCAACATGTACTACTTTAAGCTAGTAGCACAACTTTACCATTTAAGATAATGGTTGATTTTAAACTATTAACTTCCAATTGTCAAAACTTTTTTAATACTAGTTTTAATAAATTTGGTTTTGAGTTTAATTCTATTCGCAGCTACAAAAACATAAATTAAACAAGTTTTAAATACAATTCTTGTTTAACAAGTTATAAATTAAAATATCGCTAAGTTGGTTTGTTGCTTATTTATTCCGTAGATTTGAATTAAAAACACACGTCATTCAATAATTTAAGAAACAGTTTTATAACTTTGTTATGATTTTATATAACAAAACATAACTGTATTTTCAATTATTTTGCAATAATTCTATTTATTTGAACTTATAGTAATGTTTTGATCTCTTGAGACTTACTAAAGTCTTTTCGTACGTTTTGCCTCAAAATGATATTTATAAGAAACCTTGATATATCGAATTTCATGTGTGTGTGTCGGTTGTGAAAACCGATTGAGATTTTACGATATTTTAAGGATATTTAATATCGCTGACGTTAAGACCCCCTTTGATGGCGCAGCGTTATTTCCAGACTTTCGAACTCGTATGTGCTCAATAACATAATAATAACTGTAAGTCGATATGTTCTCATCAAGAGAAAAGAATGAAAAAGATGCTTTTCCACGGATGATAAGAGAGAGAGATGATTAAAGTTTACATTGTGTAAGATTTTTTTTTAATATAAAGAAAACATCATTATTTTTCTATAACATCTCTATGAAAATAATAAGATTTGCTAGACTTTAATTAATTTCTTATATTAGAAAATGTATTGTAACGCATTACGAGAAATAATAATGAAACGTGAGACGATTTATTGATGAGATAAGTATTAGTTTTTGCTATTACTTCATTATGTTTTATTATTTTGAATAAATGTTTACTCTAATACATAAAGCTATAAATTATAAACGTATAAAAGCACTATTATTAAAAGAACATCTGTGTCTTTCAGTTGATGAATTTAAGTTTATTAATTTTTATTGTGTTAATTAAAAATGAAATGAATATTTTGAATATATTTTAATATTAATCTCTTTCCCATTTATATTTTATATGCTGTAAACAATCTCTAACTCTAGAAGTAAATATCACTTGTCAAAAACTTCGGCTCAAGAATGCATATTACATGGTACAAAACTATTTCGGAGAGTATCTTGACATGGAAAACAAACGTTTCAACATTTAATGAAATTGAATTTTGATACCGAAAAAATTGCTGTATGCTTTTCTCGGATTATATTATTTTAGTTTCATGATAATAGATTTTAACGTTTCTAGTTGGATTTTTTTCATTCATTTTTCTTCTTTTTTGTCGGTTGGAGATATAAAATTTTAAAGTCGGATCGGTTTGAATGGAAGCACCTTGCTGCTATCGGAGCAACTTTGATTAAGAGGACCATAAATCTATTGGAAATCAGGGCCCCAGATTAACGGAGATCTCTCTATCCGCCCTCCAGCGACATGAATTAAACGATCCGGGATTTATAACTGGGCCATCACTCATGACACGCACACACTTTTAGCTCGCCACTCTCTCTCGCGTGATCTATGCAGTTATCTATATCGCGACCGAATATGTTAATATCGGCCCCCATATTCGATGGATATCGCCCATTACATAAACCATTAACCACATTAATAGTGCCCGATTTCGCGAGCAATTTGTCTACCGGACGTTAATAACACGCGAACATTACCCTCGCCCATTATAACCAAATAAAACAAGAAATAAAATTAATAATCTTTTAGCAGTAAGCTTAGCAATAATACGGCCATCGGCGGTGAAATTAAATTAAGTTTCAACGAAACAAATACTATGTGCTCAGTACATGTGCCAAATGAGCGAGCTGACAGGGGATTAGAATTATCTCTATATCCTGTTCCGGTGCAGCTTTGGTTGCAATATCACGAGCCAAGATGGCCGCTGGGTGGAATTATCAGGAATGACCAAAACTCTATCTCATTGTCCGTATGTAACGTGTGTGTTTTCGCGGCGCGCTTTTTATTATGGGAAACTGCACATTTCCTTCCCGCAGCGAATATCTTGACAGCCCATCTTTATTATATTCATAATTCACATTGCTCTCTTCTTTGTGATTTTTTTTTCTCAATATAAAAATATTTATTCACAAACACGCTTTCGCGAAGCAACGAGATTTGGTCCAATTAAATTCAACAAACAAGATATAATTAAATTATAACGTTCGATGGAATAAAAATGAAAGATTTTATATATATTTTTTCTTTTATTTATTTAAGTCGGGTCAGCATGTTTTGTATATTCTTTTATTCTTTACATTTGCATTTATTAATTCCAGACAAAACTTGAAAATAATATAAAAAATTTTACTCAATTGTGTTCTATTATTCATGAACTTGAAAGCAAATTAGATAATACTATCTTACTATCATTTCTTGTGAGCTATGCAAATCCAGTTATGAATGTTTAATTTATTACAAAATATAAAAAGATTCCATAAATTAATTATAATTTAAAAAAAATCTACGCAATTTGAAACCCTTAATACTAATAACAAAAATCATAAACGAAACCATATACCTTTAACTTTTCCTCCTTCATTATTCATTTACGAAAAGTGATTTTTGTAACATTAAAAAAGTAATAAATATAAAAAAACAAGCTTAATAAATCCAATCTACAACACCCAATAAAGAACCATTTTAATACCTTTACCAAACCATTAAAAGTATCTGAATGGAAATCGTTACTTTTTTTTGGGGTTGAATATTATTTCTTAGTTGTTCCATTTTATGCCAATCGTTTGGTTTACTATGGTATAAAAATGTCATAATTAAATTCACCCTCAGTTTTGTTATAAAAAAATCATGACCCACAAAAATGCGTTAAAAATATACGTCGGGCACTCAGCAGAAGTTTTATGTTGTTTAAAATATTTGTAACATAGTAAGTGTATTGATTTATTATTTATACACTAAATTTAACTATACATGTAAAATTTTATGTTATAAGTAACTAATAACTCAAACACTTTGATAATAGATATAATTTTGTTCACTGACGAAGAAGTGCCTAAGCAAATGCAACGTGAAAAGCTTATTCCGTCTCCACAAAGCCTAATGCCTCCCACTAAAATGTAGCGGAAACTCATTATAGTGTCAATGATTCTTATATTCTCTCTACAAAAGTCTTTTTTTTATATAAATCTAATATTTTATCTGCAACTTAAGAAACAATTTGGTGCAATTTAGTACATTATGCTATGCCGTAGTCATACAAAGCAAACTGACAAGGTTTGTAGAACCAAACATTTGTCTGTGCTTGACTCTTGGCTGCTATAATTCTTTTTCTTTTTTTATTTTTATGTTTTTTATTCTTAGGACTTATATGATCATCTATTGTGCTATAATTTTGGATTCTTAGCTATTTTTGGCAGTCAATTTGTCTACGGGATATCTTTCTTTTTTTTTGTCTTCTGATAAACTTTACTACGTCTTGAATTTTGCATTGTTTGCTTACGTTTCTGTACCTTTTGTTTAGTGATTATTCTCAAGTTTCTTATTGCTGTTGTTGTTAATAGTCATTTTGTTCCTGCTCTTGTTTTGCCTGCGTATGTATGTTATTATAGGCCGGTTGCACGTTTTGTATATTACTGTTTTTGCTCAGAGTTTAAATATTTGTTTTTCGTGTTCTTTTTTTTTGTCATTTATTGAGACTATGCCCAGTGTTTTCATCAATAATAAAAGATAGTAAAGTGTTTGATGCTAAACTCCAGCTTTTGTACTTTTGCTTTAAGATTTGTTTTTTTTAGCTATTTTAGAGAGGCAATCCGTGGGTATTTCAAATCTCTCTATTCTCTTCTCTTCTTCTGGCCCCATCTTACTGCGACTTGGATTAGACACATATCTCTTAGTTCCTCATTTCTTTTTTAAACAAATAAGCTGAAACCTGTCAATGTGTTGGCATTTCTGCCATTCTTAAAAGTTGTTTGGTTGTTGTGTTCTTTGTTCTAGTTTTTATTGCATAAGTCACAATTTGCACTTTACTTTCTGTACTCATATGTTTGTTTTGCTACATTATATCTTGTCAGTATCCAGAGAATAAGGCTGCTTTTGTTGTTTAGGTTCTTGTTTAATTCATCGGATCCTTGTTCCATATTTGTGGTTCTTTAGACACTGTGAGTGATTGAGTTTTTTTCCAGATATTTCTATCTTGAATTTCATTGATGTCAGTTCGAATTTATACAGCAGCATCTGTAGGTTATCTTTGTCTTTAGAAAATTTAACTGCGTTGTTGGCGTAGCAGATGATCTTAATTTTCTTGTGTGAAATTTAATATTTCTTTCCACTTTGTTTCACTTTTTTTAAATATTTCATTTTTTTTTATTAATAGGATTCTTTTAGCCAGGTTTTCCACTTCTGTTGGCCTTCCCATTGTCCATCCCATAGGTCTTTTGTTTCCATTGCTTCATCTACTTTATTTTGCTATGATCTCTTTGGCCTACCTCTTTTTTGTTTTCTCATCGGGTTTTAATCGGTTACTATTCCTATCTATTTGCTCTTTTTGTGTGTATATACCACATTAATCTCTTTTTCTCTATGTATTTCATTATATTGATTCTACGCTCATCCTATGCCGGATCTTTTTGTTCTGTATTTTGTCCATCCTTCACAGCATTTTTTCTCGTATTCCATTTCCACTGCACGTATTTTGTCTCTGATCTTTTTGTTTGTCACCCAGATTTTTGCCCCATACGTCATTATGCTCCTGATTAATGTTTTGTATATTTTATGTTTTGTCTCCTTATGTATGTTCCTATTCAATATAATAGGGTGTAACTTTTTCTGTCTAGTCTATTTTTTATTTCTTTGTTATTGCTTGCCTTTCTTGTTATGGTGACGCCCAGGTAATTGAACTTTCACGTGCCTTTTATCTCGATGTTATCGTCGATGGTTAGATTTTGTAATATGTTGCTGCTAGATATTTCGTTTGTTATAGTTTATTTCCATTCCGGCTTTTTAGTATTTTTCTTTCAGTTTTCCTAACATATAGCTTAGATCTTCTTTATCCTGTGTGATGATTACTTGGTCATTGGCAAAACATAAGGTGAATAGGTGTTTGTTTCCAATGAGTAGTTCCATTTTTTAACATTTTCTTTTCCATGTTCTTAAGGTGTCTTCTAAATATAACTTAAAGAGCGTTGGGGACGTACAGCATCCCTGGAGTAGTCCTTTCGATGTTTTAAAAGGAGTTGTTAGTATATTACCTACTTTTATGGCTATTTTGTTTTCTTTATATAAATTCATTACCGGATTTATTAAGCTTGTTCAGATTTTTAAGTTTTTATTGCCTACCATAGTCTTATTAGTGGGATTGTGTCGTATGCCATTCTGAGGTCTACAAAAGCCAGGTGCATCGATCGGTTATTTGCTCTTTTTTTTCTATCACTTGTTGGAGAGTATATATATGGTCTACACATGACTTCCCCGCTGTGAAGCCCACTTTTTTGTCACCTATATCTTCCTCTAGTTTATTTTTTAGAAGGTTTCCATATATTCTTGCTATTGTAGGTGTAACTGCTATCCCCCGATAATTTTCACATTTTTCTCTGTTTCTTTTTTTAAATATTGATATTATGTAGGCTATTTTCCATTCTTTTGGGCTCTCTTCTGAATTTATTACTTTGTTGAATAATGTCGTTATAACTTTAAATAGTTTTTCTGTGCAATGTTTGACTAGTTCCGGGTTTATGCCTTCTGGCCCGCTGATTTATTGTTTTTTAGCAATTTTGCTACTTTTTCTATTTCCTCTTGAGTTATTAGTAGATTTTCTTCTTGATTTTTTGGTGTTGTTATGTTCTCTAGAAATTCTTTCCGTGATTCCGTTAGCAGGTTACTATAGTATTTTTCCCAGTTCGTAGGTTTTATGTGTAATATATTTACTTTCTCTTTCCTGTTGGTTTGCAAACTTTTTATTACTTTCCAGGACTCCGAACTCCTTGCGCCTCCTACATATTGGTCAATTTGGGTACACGCGTTTTGCCAATAATTGTTTTTTTCTTCTGTTTTAAGTTTTTTGACTTCTCTATTTTTGTTCTTATATTGTTGATAATTGTCTGTCTTTTTTGTACTTAACCATTTGTCATGCAGTGTCTTTTTGTTCTTTATTTCCTATCTAGTCAATTCTTTTAGATTATATATGTATTTCTTATTTTGTTTATCTATTTTTGGTCCGCCAAAACCTTAGTTAGTAAGTTTTGATACAGAGATTAGGAAGTTGATTTCTTAAAAGTTTTTCATTTTTTTTTTAATATTGGTATAAATTTTATTCAGATAGTACGCTTTTGAGTGTATTTATTTTTTTATAAAGAGTATGTAAGTCTATTAATAAGTCTCTTTTATGTTTAATTATTTTATTAGTTCTCTCATCTACACCTAGTGATTTACTATTTTTTAGTTTGACTGTGACTTGTATTATTTTTTGTCCTTGGATATACCTGTAGACCTTACTTGCTTTGTGTTTGTATTTTTTTCCTCTCCACATGTTTTTGTATTTTTTGAGTTGTTTTTTCCTTTGCTGTATAGTTTCCAAAAGCGTTCTTTTTAATCAGGGTGATGTTTGTAGTCTGTATACATTGTTTTTTCCACACTTTTTTTCTCCCCGCAGAGATCATATTTTAATAACTAAAAAGAGAGTTTCTCAGTGGCCTCATTGATAGATTACATTTTTTTTTGTTAATTCTATTTCTTATAAGTTTGTATTTTTTATATGTAATTGCTTAGACCTTATTTTTTTTCTTCAGTTAGTCTTTTAAATTTATTTGTAAACCAGGGTTTTTTGTTTGGTTTTCTGGTATTTGTTACACTTCTTTTGTGTGTTTTTTGCGGCTATTTTGTTTGTGATTTTTTTTTCCTTTAAGTTTTAGTTATTTTTAAGTTTTTACATTAATTCTATTAGTTTGTTTAGTTGGTAGTAACCAGTTTTGATTTTTTTTTTAACTTCACATCATTTTATGTTTCCCAAGAATATTTGCTTTCTCATTTCTTTTTTTATGTTTTTGTTGCTGGTTATCGTTTATCGTTTTGGTTGACAACATCGATTCTATGTTTTCTAATGAGATGATTATGTAGAATTTAACTAGTTTTTAGTTTTTTCTTTTGAGTTGGGAGGAGAATTTTCCTAAAGATTTGCAAGTCGAAGGCGTTGGAAGTGCTCTGAGGTGGAACGGTAGGCTGACTTTAAAAGGCTGATGCTTTGGTTTGGGCTTTTGGTGAAGATAAGGTTATCTTCAGCTTAAGATAAGCTGGGCAACTTGCGTTATGCGGCTTTTTGCACGTGTCGCTTGTAGCTATACGAACTAACTCATTTGACGCATACGCAAAGAGAATTGCAACTGGCCATAACGCTGGCAACGGTGGCATTAGACATTATCACCGGATTTGCGTTTGTACTTAACGTAAGCGTTTTTGGGCAACAGAAGAGCATTGGTAAGGGTTTTCTATCTCTTCTCATGCGCTTGACTGATAAAAGAACATATTCTAAAGCTGTTAACTATGGTTGTGTCACGTCAGCCTTGATGCAATCAGGAATGTTTTTTATGACATGTTAGGGTCTTTTTGGATCATAACTGAAATGTGTAGTAAAACACATTGCTGCATTTGCAGTAGCAATAGCAGCTCAAAAATTTACGTGCAAATTTGAATGCAAACATTTATATTTTTGAATGCAGACATGTCATGTGATAGCATTTTCTATAAATGCTGTCAAGGTTGGGAGGTTTGTTGCAGGGCCTAAAGAACTACTGGCCAGACCAGACGTGCTTGTCTGGGTTTTTGTGGCCGACATTTTGGCATTGATGGTTGATGGCTTCAATGACGTGATGGGCTGGCTGATGGCCTATTAGTTGAAGTAACAGAAAGGGACTTACTAAATTCTTTTTTTTTGTGTCTTGGACTTTTTCATCTTGTTGCGTCATGTAACTGCATCTACTGTAAATGCTGTCAAGGTTTGGAGGTTTGTTGAAGGGCTTTGGGAGCTAATGGCTGGATCAGACGTGTTGGTTTCAATGACGTGATGGGCTGGCTGTTGGCTTATTAGTTGAAGTAACTGCAGAATGGGATTTACAATTTTTTTTTTTGTGTCTTGGACCTTCTCTTCTTGTTGTCTACTAAAGTTAATACTTTTTCTAGTGGTGGGGTTCGACTTTGCTGTTCTCTTAGATGCTTTCCATCTGCTTTTTGTCGTCAGAGGTGATGGACTTGATTGGGTTTTTAGAGAGAGGTCTGGGCCGGGGCGTCTAATATTTTGGGGAGCTGGGAATGATGTTGGGATTTTTTTGGAACAAGTTAGGGTCGCTACTTCCGGTGGCGTGGATGGTTGGATAGTTTGTCTGGCCACAAATGACATCATTGCTTCTGTAAAGGCGGTTTTACTTTTTTTAAGTTTTTTGCGTGATGTCTTTACGCATCTGAAAGCTCCTGGTGGTTCTGCCTGATCTGTTTGAGATCGTCTTTAAGAATGTCTAGCATTTCATACTGTTTGTCGATCAGGCTGACTATGAACTTTTTGAGCCTATTAAGTTGTTTGTCCTGTTTCTTAAGATGATCTTTAAACTACTGGAGCTGGACGTACTTGAGTCCCAGGATCTATTCATTACTTTTTTGTTTTTTATTTTCCATTTTGTATCTCTTTCCAGCTGCTTGGACTTTGTATTTTATTTTGTCCATGATTAGATTGAATAGAATTGAGCTGTAGCGTTTTTTTGCTTACTTCTTTTATTGATTGGGATTATTTTTTGTTATTTTGCCGCCTGTTTTTATCTTTGTTAAGTTGTTTGTGTTTGTTTTATAATTAATGGCGTAAAACATGGTAAGTGACAAAAAGAACACATGCACTTTTTGCAGTTTATAAAAAAATAACAAAAATTGAAAAATATTTTTATTAAAGTAAAGCTTACAAAAATTCAAGAGAACATATTTTTTTGCATATTTATTCTGAATTATATAGAAATCTTGTTTTTTTTTTTTAGTTTTAAATTGTTATAGAACAAATGGTAAATGTGAAGAATCCACTATAGACAAAACAATACATTTAAATTTTTAATTCTTAATGACAAATCAAATTTAATTAGTAAGTTGTCTTTAAAAAGATTTCAAATGAAGTTGGTCTTCTTCTTTTGTTTAATAAAACAGGTGTATATTTACTAATATATGTGCTTGCAGCATATAAAGTTGACAAAGTTTTAGCGTTTAACTTTACTTCTATTGTGTTTCTAATGCTAAATATATGCTAACAGCATATGTTGCCGTAGCAGACTGTGTAAATTCCGAGAGGTTGAAACCAGCCCACTTCAAACTAGTACTACTTTATTGACAATAATAAAAACAAATTAACAGCAGGATTAACACATATAAAAAAACAGAAAGGTATTGCCATTTTCAAAACATCATTACGTTCTAAAAAATGCTAAATGCAGTTGCAGGTGGCTGATGAAAATAGTTAAGCATTTTACTGATTTGTTTAAAGTTTTGATGCGTCATTCTATAAACTATGAATGAGGTTTTTGTTTAGACTTTTCTTTTAGTTTTTTAGGTCATAAACAAATTAGCAATGAGCTTGCACATAGTTTTCTATTATAGCAACATCTTTATCAGAAGGTAGTATTATGTGTTCTATTGTTGCAAAAAATATGAATAACTTTTTTAAAATAGTCTAAAGTTATAATTCTGAGCCATTCTAGTATTTTTTTTTAATGATTCCTGTTTGATGGTTATGTTGCTTATTCAAACGGTTGTTTATTTTTTTTTTTATTTTATTTATTTAATCCTAAGCCTTTCTACCGTTACAGTGTAAAGCGTAATTTTTTTTTATAATGACTATTATTTTTTAGATTTTTGCGTTGGTTAGGTTAGGTTAGGAATATTAGTGTCGTTTGCGTATCGGATGTTGTTTACGTAGGTTTCGTTATTTGTCTTGCATTAAACAATATTATTGTATGTAATTGTGTGTAACTTCTTTGCGGATTTTTATTTCAACTGTGAAGTGGTTCCTAATTTTTACTCTCGCGCTTTTGTTCTAATATAGAGTCAATATTATTCTGTAGTCTTGGTTATTATTGTGTAAGTTATGTAGTATTTCCGATTGTTCACCGTGTTTTACTTTGTCAAGGATATAGATATTTGTTAACATCTTGGCATCTTTAGGCTAACACGTTTACTGCAGACAGAGTTTTTCTAATGCCTAATCTGAATAAAAAACCAAATTAATTATCAGATATTATGTCTTCTTCACATTTTTCTTATACGGGCGTGTATTATTTGTAGAAATAGTTTTAGGATGTGGCTCATTAAGTTGTTAGTCTTGTACTTATTACACTGCGTTGCCTTAGTTATTTTTGGTAACGCAATGGAGGTTCTTTTTCTTCCAGTGCTTTTTTCTCACAGGAGGTTGCGATCATATGTCTGAATTCGTCCCGGTTTTGTGCTAGTCGTATTAGTGCCTTTCTGATTCCGAACCAACGTCGCAGGATTATCAGCCAAGAGAACTTTTTTTTAAATTTTCCGTTTACCTCCTGTTTTCTCTTCCATAATTAATTGAAAGAATTGGTATTTCTCATTTTGGAATATGTGTCCAAAATATTCTGCTTTTTTACGTTTACCATATGAGTATTGCATTTTCCGATACAACCACATTTTGAAAGCTCATATTTTATTCATAGATGATACCTTTAGTGTCTACCCCTCACCTCCATACAATAGTACCGAGAAGACATAACATTTGACGGTTTTCCACCTGATTTTAAATGAAAAATTTCTGTCATGGATTGAGTTCCACTGTTTGTTGAGCCAGCTGTCTAAGTATTTGAATCTTTGCACCCGTTCAATTGGTTTACCGTTAATGGTTAGTGCATTGTTATTTGCAGAGTTGTCTTTGCTAATAATCATTAATTTGGTTTATGCGATGTTTATTTTAGTATAAGGCATTGCAGATTTTCAATAGTGTTGGCTAGTATCACAGAATCATCTGCATATCTGATGTTATTTACTGGTCTTCCGTTTACTTTTATGCGTTTTGTGCATTTGTCTAGTGCCGTCCGGAATATGTTCTTGGCATATAGGTTGAACAGGAGCGGTGATAGAAATTTTCCTTAGCGGACGACTCTTAATATTTGGAACTTTGTTTGATCTTGCCCGACCCTAACCTGTGCTGTTTGGTTTCAGTATAGATTTGTGATGATGCGGATGTCTTTATTGTTGATGTTAGTTTTTTTAAGCATTTCAACTAGTTTTCTATGTTTAACATTGTCAAATGTTTTTTTATTGTCTATAAAGCAAGCATAGACTGTGCGGCGTTGATCTATACATTTCTGTGTTAAAACTTGCATGGAGAACCGTGCCTCTCTCATGCCAAATCCGTTCCTGAAACTAAACTGGGTGTCTACGATTTTTTGGTCAACCTTTTTCCATATACGGGTGTGTATGATACGTAAAAATATCTTCACCGCATGGCTCATGAGGCTAATGAGACGGTTATCACTTTTAGCGTTTTTGTTTTTTTTTTTGGAAGAGTAATAAAGGTAGATTTTAGTCAGTCTTTCGGTAAGCGTAGTAGATGTGTTAAAGTTTTATCATTCATTGTCTTGAAGAATTTGGCGTTTAGCTTGTCTGGTCCAGAGGTTTTTCTACTATTTTTGTCTTGAATTGCTTTCTGTAGTTTTTCTTTGAGAATGGTACCGACCTTAAATTGTAGTGTCCGCCTCAACTGAGATGGTTGGTCTGTCATCCGTAAATAGTTGATAGTTGATAGTTGATATTTGATTTTTTTTTTTTTTTGGTTTATCATTTTGTATTCTCTAGGATGGTACTTATGTTTCCTTTGTTCTTCCTTTAACAATAAGATGTTATCGTTTATCTATTTTTGTTTTTGTTGTTGTTGGCACTAGCTTAAGGTTTGTTCTGCATTGATGTTGTTTGGTAAAGGTTGATTGTAACAATTTATCGGGAATGATCCCTGTTTTCTATTTAGCATTAAACAGGTTGACTACCTCAACACCATTATCACCTATTAGTTTTAAAAGTTTTGAGTTCACATTATTTGGACCAACTGCCTTTCCGGTGTTTCCAATCCTTTTGAGTTTTCTATTTTGTTACGTTGTATATCGGTTTTTGTATAACCACTGTCAGGTTTCTTCAGTCTATAACCAGCTGTTCTGCCGTCCTAGAATAATTCATTAATATATTTTTTTACTTTCAACTTCTTCTTCTCTTTTTTCTTGAGCTCTACAGCTTTAAGTGGGTTTTGGCTTTCTCTGCGACTTTCTTTTACCTTTTCCGGTTTAGGGCGACTCTTCTCTAGTTAATGCCCTTCTTTTTGAGGTTTATTTCTACTGCAGAAATACATTTTCTGCGAAGCTTCCCTCTGGGTCTTGCTTTCATTTTTCTCCATTCTGTTAGTTTGGCGTTTCTTTCTTCATCCATTCTGATGACGTGTCCTAACCATCAAATCCTTTGGGTTTTAATGAACCTAACTATATCTGCTTCGTTGATTAGATGTGCCAACTTGTAATTTGCTTTAATGCTCCAGGTTCTATCTTTGTTTGCGTTGGCTCAAAGATTTTTTGCAGAACTTTGTTTTGTTTACTTTCAATATCTATAATAATTTTACTGTTTTTATTTTTGCACTCTATTTGACACATAGGGCTTTAGCTTTTAGCGTTTTTTTGGTTATTTTCTTTGCTATTTGTTGTAAATATTTTTGTAACAATTCAATGTTTCTTGCCTTGATGTTTGTGTGTTCTAATGAATCCTAATGGCAATGTACTTTGGCGTACTTGATTAATTGGCTGCGTTGTCTAGGCAGATGGCCAACAGGAAAAGTGCAAAGTGCACAAGATGTATAACGCGCTATATAACCTATCTCCGGGGCTATATTTATCTAGAAATTCTTGTAATCAAAGTTGGACGTTTTTAAATTTGCGGGTTTTATGGCGGGTAAGTAGTTTTAATCCATCCAGTCTGTGCGTGTCTTTAGATTCTTTGTTAACATGAATGCTATTTGAGTGCGATATTGAATACCCCAGCAAAGTAGTTGGCGGCAATAACTTTACAAACTGCTGATGTTTGCTCTACTATAAAAGATAAAACAAAGAAACAATGCTCAAATTTGGACAAAAAACAAATAGTGATACTTGTAATGCAACAAATTCGGCAAAAAAGCCTACAAATTGGATCACATTATAATGTGCACTTATTTCTTCAATCCGTCACTTAAATCTGTGGTCAAATTAACTATTTCTATATCCATTCCCCACACAAAAAAAATATTTTAAGATATAGAAAAAATTAAACAAGACGCAAAATTATTGCACCAAAAACCTTTGCAACAAATAATAAAAAGTTTAGAAAAAATTGGCATCAATTAAAAAAGCTGGTAGAGTTGCACCTGGATTTAAGAAAGAAGAAAATTCCTATTGGAAAGTTTTGAAAAATTTTGAAAACTGTTTTTAAAGTTAATATAGAAAGCTAACCGATAAAAAAAAACTGAAAAGGAGTTATTAGAATCCGTATCTTATGTTCAAGATAAACGTAAAAAGATCAAAAAAAAATTGGGGAAAAAGCAAAAGCTAACTTGATGATGATGCACTCTTAAGGTGTCTACAAAAAGGGATTTTTGATGAGTGCTGTGGAGCAGGTTATAAATTGTTTAAAGAGGCAAAACTAGGAACTCTGCGTCAAATATTAAAGAGTTGTTTTACATTATCGAGAAAAACGAGCTAAGCAGTTGACTTCTTGTCCCTAGATATAAGAAATAAAAACTTGGAAAAGTTGAATAGAAAAGGTAATATGATAAACTACAAATCTATCATTAAGGTTGTAGAAAAGGTCGCGCTGTTGAAGAAATTAATAGAGGTTAAAGCTTCTGAATCATTTTTTCTCTAAAGCAAACCAAACATCGCGTCACATTGATGTAGTGTAATGTAACCTGCATTATGGTCAAACAACCGTGGTAATACTTTAACTTAAAGTGAAACATAAACATATTAAGCCTAGTTAACATATTTATTTAATGGGGTTTTGGGGAGTTTTTAGAGCTGAAGTTTTATGGATTCTGGATTTGAGTGGGATAGTCCTATGTTCCAGTACACAGCCAACTTATGTGTTATTTTAGGACATTGCTTAAAAGGGTTTTCCTTGTACTGCCAAACTGGAGTCCAATGCTATCATTTTTTGTTTTTTTTACTGTGGTTTGTGTGTTGCAACTTCCACTCAATGACTTTATCATGCGTGAATTGAAGTTATTTTTATGATGTAATATCAGTTTTTTTTTAATTTTCTTATGACAATAGCTACTATGGTATGTTTAATATATGTTATAACGTTTTTATAGCCAAGAAGTTTCATGTTATCATATTGATAATTGTTAAATTTCAGTATTTCAAAACTATAATAGTTGGTTAATGGATTGTCACAAAACATACTATGGATTTGTATAGCAATTTTGTATGCCAATTGTGTTAGAATGTTTATTTTATTTTAATAATGATTTTTCTGGAGACTACTGTGTAGTAGATTTTGATTGTTTTGAACTTTTATAAAAATAAAATCAATGTAATAATCTGATTAATGATAGAGTGCTTGATATATTGAAATAAAGTTTTAATGACGTAAATTTACTTTGATGCTATCCTGCAACAAGTTTTACTTTGATATAAAAAATATAAACACTTTTTATTTTATTTTTTATAATTCAATCCATAATTTTCTTATATAAATAAAAAAGAAAGCAACATTTACTAGTAGCTAAGTCCTTTAAAAATTTACATTGCATCCTGTATACGCGCCAGCCGCACACTTTCTCCATAACAACGCCTTCATACATCTTGCATATACATATTCCCCCTGGCGACTGGGGGCAAACTTGTTTACCAGACATTTTACATGCATGTATCTTTAACTACCCACGCGACCATAAAGCACAAACTAGGCTATCGATACTAGAATACATGCAAGGGATTCTGACAGAGCATGTGAAGGATGTCACTAGATTAGTAAGGACATTGTAAACTGGGCGATCTGGGAATAAGGATAACGCAAACTCATGCCTGTCATCTGCCTGTCCCTATTCAGGATTAAGCCGCTCAGGTGGGACTGCTAAAGATAACCCTTGAATATACCCGGATCGCTAGTAACAAAATAATAAAATTAATGGGAATTATACCTTTATATCTTTGCCAGAAAATAATTTTAATCGATATTATCCACCCTGCTGTATCCAGGATTGTTTTCTTTCTATTAAAAGATGTCTAATGGAAGACAAATAAATGTCCCCTAAAGCAGCATTTCTTGGGACAATATTTGTTAGCAAACAATTCAGGTAGTCCCAAGAAAATTATTTTTGAACTGTAGAGGTTATTATAATTAACTAAAACAATTTATCATTAAATGAATTTTATCAAATCTGATCTCAAAGCATTGTTTGTGAAGATAATAATAAGGGCGCAGTATGTGATTTCATGAAGCAACTCCAGCCGGCTAATTAGTTTTAGTAAATAAATTAAGCAAACGGATGGATGAAAATATGAAAATACATTTGCTTTTGCTGGATGAAGAGGGATCAAAATGTATAAACAAAAGTGAGACCGATTTTAATCCAAGCAGGGGGTGTAGTATGTGTAGAGAAGGGTTCTTTACATTTTAATGGAAGGATATTGGATACATATTTTAATGGCGTGTTTTCAGGAAATTATGAGTAAAACGAGGGTCGAGCAACACGTGTATAAATTAGTGTTCGCACAACAGCCACACCTGAATGATAATATTTAAAAATTATACTTGTTTTCTTTAAATTATATTAATGTATTTTTTTTAAATTAGTTTTAAAAAGTTGTCAAATTTTTGCTTCTCTTCATTCTTTTTAAATGATGAATGTAGATGATTATTTTACCCATCAATCGGGTGACACTCAATTATAAAAACTGTCAATACGTAATAAAGATGAATGTTGGAATATGAAAAAAATATAACAAGGAAACAATGAGGGAAGTTTCCCCAACTGATTTAATTTTTTGGAAGAATATTATTATTTAGGGCAAGATTTATGCCTTTGGAAAATTACAATAATTCCTGCCCTGAGAAGCAGTAGTAGAAAAAAGTTCACAAAAGAATGCATTAGCATATTAAATAAATTTATGGGTTGATTTTTATTTATGGTTGAGATGCGATTGGAATTGAAAATATCGGTAATTAATGAAATTATGATTTATATGCTGCTTGATTGTTAAAATTGTTGTAAGACGTAATATGTCTTACTATTATTTTATTTTATTTGTTTAAATTTTTAATACTTAAATTAAACTTTGAGCTACATTTCTGAATAATCTTGTAATTGAAGCAATAGTGGCAAAATAAAAATTTGGTTTAATGATGCGGTATAACTTAGATGAATACAATAAATGGTTGAACATACAAATGAATGAGTAAAATTATTTGATGAAGTTTGTTCTGTTTTTTGCAGATTCTACGTGCTTCTTCTCTAGTTATCTTGATTTTCCGCCTTTTTCTTTATTTTATTGTACCTTTTTCCTTTCTTTAAAATATCAGTTGTCTTGCATCTTTTTTTTCATACAACAACCAACTGCTAAGATGTCTAGTTCATAAAATTGATAACGTTGTTCTTCATTTTATAGTTTAGCGTACTATTAGTACATTATCTTTTGTAAGAAGTTGTTGTCTTGTAGTTTTTGCAGCATAATTGCACCCACGCCGAAGCATTTGTATGTAGTTTTGTTTCCGCTAAGTAGTTGTAGAGTGCTAAAACTGGTATTTGGACCAACATTTTTTTTATTGTCTTGAAAGAATTGTTTTGTGCTTTGGTCAATTTTCTCAAATGTATGGCTTAACGTTAATTTTGGACATACATACAAAAATATCCTGCCATACCCAAAAACTGTGGTATTTTGTAGACATCTGTTGAACGTGGAAAAAGCTTTATTGTCTTGGTTTTGCGTTTATCTTAACTTGATTCAAACTAATTTTATGGCTGGATTTACTCTCACAAAGTACCTACCGACTAAACTCTCCTTGGTAAATTGCTCGGAAGTTTGAGACCGTATGGCTAATAAACTTTCCGTTTGATAGATTAGAAGACAAAAACTAGTGTTGAAAGAAAAAGGACAGATTGTCCTATAGGCTGAGAGAAGAGTAGGTAAATAAACTAGGCGATGTTAATCAGTTGATCAACCGGGTGTTTGTGTTGCAATATTTTCTTGTCTGGTTCGGCGAGTTGGGCCAGATCAGGATTGGAAAAACCGCAAAATTGTCGAAGTACTTTGCGGCCAAAGCTTTGATGTGTCTGAGCAATGGAGGAATTCCGAAATTATGTTGAATTTTTCAATTTTGGACAAACCATCGAGTTTTAAGGAGCATCCGCAAAGTTAAGCTTTGAAAGGACTTTAGTTTATCAAGATGCGTGTTTGCGGCGATTGCGGGAGAAATGTGTTTTTGAATTTTAACAGCCAGGGTTCTGCGGTTTAAATATGAAGCTATCAGCCTTATAAGACGCAGAAGAAATTGAGTTTGTAAATAAGACCTTTATGCCAGATTTTGTCGAAGGCTTTTTCCACGTTGAATTGGACCATTCCTTTGGCTTTTTTTTAACCTAAAGCCTTTAACGATGATGTCTGTAACTTGATTTAGTTGGTAGAACGCTAAATGTTTTTATCGAAATCCGTTCTGGTGAGAAGGAAATAGATTGTTAGAATCAACGTGATCATGAAATATGTTAAATATATCCTTTTCTATAACCTTATTTAAGGTGCATAGTAAGTTGATTGGCCGGTAGTTTAAAGGATACCGCTGGTCTTTTCTAGGTTTTGGAATGTTGATTACTGTTGAGCTTTTCCAAACCGTAGGAGAATGTCTTGTACAAGGAATTGCATTGGCAATGTTGGTGAAAACTATTATTGTTTTGTGCGAGAACTATTTGAACGCTCTATTGGGGATTCTGTCAGAGCCAGGAGCAGACTAGGTTTTTTGTCTGATAATTATCTTTTGTGTTTGAGACGGTGTAACGCTTTGCAGGGTTTTTCTAACTACCCGTTCAACTCTTTTGACGTGCTCCAAATTCAAGTCATCGTTCGGAAAACATTAGAGTTTCAGGCTGTCCGCGAATGCTTTGGCCTTTCCCTCAATCGTTTACTGTACTCAATTTTTGTCATGATTAGCTCGAATTGGAATCGGCTCGTTCTTTAAGGTTTTGGAGATCCTCCACATTGGAAGGTCGTTTTCCGTGAAAGATTCCAAAGTATTTTTCCAGCACAAATCCTTGTGTGATTTTATTGCTTTCCTCACTTACAGTGAAGGGAGTTCAGCGTCAGGCGATCTAATGGCATTGCGTCTACGGATTAAGTTTTTTACGTCTAGAGGTAACCCAAGAGGATTATCGGTGCGAGTCATGCGACCTACGCTCTCTTCTAGGAATTGTAAGACCGGGTGACTTCACTTCGAAGAGCTCCAGTAAAACCAAGAAGTCGAGAAGTCGGAACTCAGTTTGTTGACTACTGGAATGGTGTGGTCAAATTTGACGTTTTTGAAAACAGCCACATTAAGAACGTTCCTTTGGTGTTCTAAATTATTATAGAAAGAGCGTTTTATTTACTCTACATAGTCGAGCAACACCCGACCTTTGGCGTTTGTCTGTAAACTGTTCCACGCCGGGTGTTTACAGTTGAAATCCTCAGCAAAGATTGTGGGTAGAAGGTTTGCAAAAACTTTATCAAAATCTGCCGTTTTGATTTGCTTATTTGGGCTGAGTTAGCCAGATGCAATTTTAAATGTCTCTAAGCCGAGCACATTAAGTACTATTGCATTAGATTTGAGAGAGACTAGCTTGGGAGTGTTGGCCTTGGAGTGGTCCAGTGATCTTTTTGCAAAAATCAGTCCTTTGCCTCAGCCTAAATCCCGACGACCCTAAATAAATAAAGTATATATAAGTTTTCGTTGCATTTGCGTAGGATTTTTCTTTGCGTGCATTGGAAGGAGCCAAATGTCTGCCTTTGAAAGATAGGTGCAGTTGGGCGGGTCTTAGGTGAAGATTGGCTTGCTTTTAGCTTGAAATAAGTTGGGCAGTCTTTATAACTAACTATGAGCGGCACTTTACACCCGTTGCAACATGCCGTGATTTTTTTGTCTTGGTTCAAGTGAATCTGAGATGAGCTGCAGCGCATTTTACGCAAACATACGGTAAATTGCATTTTGATGCCGTATGGCCTTGACGCTGACTACGATAGCATTGTACAATGTCATGAGACTTACGTTTATATTCTATCCGGACCGTAAGGTTGATCAATTACGAGAGACTCAAGATCTTTCGGCTTTGTGGTAGTTGAACGTAAGTAACTCATAGGGAAAGGTTTTTCTTCTTTTTCTATGCGTTTGACTGAAACTTAGAGCTATAAGCTTTTAAGGTTTTTTTGGATTTTAACTGATATGTGTAGTGGTTCTCATTGTTGCTCTTGACATATGCTATTGCAGCGAGAGTATACTTATGAAATGGGGGTGCATTTGGATGCCAAATTTTATTTTTGGGATTTTTGTAGCAGCATCCTCTGTGGGCTGATAGCTTTAATAGTGCTGAAGATGTTTGACTTGCTAGGTTGACTGAAGCCTAGTTAAAGAAGAAAATGAAAGATACTATTTTCTGCTTTTTTTAGCTTTTTGTACTTTTTAGAGTTGACCACCAATGTGAATCTTTCCTTTAGAGTTGGGGTTTCTTTGTAGGTAGCAACGTTTTCCTGTTAGATATTAGCTAGCCATAGACGGACACATTTCTTGGCATATTTGCATGTAGCGAATAAAGTGGCACATTTACTTGTGGCGAGCATTTTTACGATCTACATCATAACGCCAAGCAAACGATTTATCTGTTGTCCTGGTGTGTCACAAGTAAATCCGCTTTCCGCGTTTGTTTATGGACGTTTAAGATGATTTGCACGACGGACTAGCAAAGTTTTTGGCTCTCTGGAAATTTCAAAAGGTCACAAACCATGCCAACTGCACGGATTTGCTATCACTTTGGCTTGTCGCATGCAAATGTGCCGAGAAATGTGTTTGTCTATGGCTAGCTAAAACTTTTAAACCATGTGGCGTGCAAGATGAGATATGTTGCCTTATATGCATGGTTTGTGATATGGCACGCTAAGTCAGTAATAAATGCACCGATTTTTCATCACTTTGGCTTGCCGCATGCAAATTTGCCAAGAAATGTGTTCTTCTATGGCTAGCTATTTATCTGGTTTTTGAACTCTTCTAATTTTTTTTGGCATTTTGTGGGAGATGTTTTTGCGCAATCCTAGGAGGGTCTTGGTTAGATTCAATCTGTTCTGTTGCATGTCATCGACTAGGATGTTAATTTGTTAGGCCTTATCTTCTACCATCTGTCCTGTTTCTTTGAATGGGATTCTATCTTCTTGAACTGCACGTAAAGAAAGCTTACGCTTTGTCTATTTGTCATTTCAGGTTTACGTTCTATTTTGGAAAAATAATTTATTTATTTATTTTCCTCAATTAACTAACTTAGTTAGTGTTTTATGACTTTGGTTTGTAAATTAATACAATCAAGTCATTGGTTGTGTGTCCTGACAACTCTACTGGACCAATGTTTATCTGTACTTCTACACCGACGACTTGCGCACGACTCAAGGCACTGCGCCTACCGTCGTGAGCCGTTTTCCTACCGGAGACTGGACTTGTCTTTCCTTCACCGGGAACACCTTTCAATCTCTTTAAACGCCTATTCTTGCTATGCTCATGGTAATCGCTTTCTACTCACATACATCTACACATGTACTATAGGTGACTCATCCACCTCTAGTAAACACCTGCACCTAGCAAAAGACAATTGACATTCTGTGGCATGCAATCTGACTGCGGGTATCTTCCTAACCACTCAACATGTCAATCACTTCTACCAGGTGAACCAGGAGTTGTGTTCTACACAATCAAACCAAGGCATCAAACACAAACAAACCACATTGAGGAGGGCAACGCCGCTTTCTCCACAATCACCATCTCCCACTTTTGTCACTTTGGGGGTGGGGAGTCAGTAACAAGGGTCAATTAATGGAAAAATGCACGTAAATAATGGCGGGTTGTAGCGGTGACATGAGAAGACAAAACAGACAGGATTAGATCCTTTTTTTATTCTAATAAGCTATTTAAGTTTGTGATTGTACCCATAAACTCTTTTTTGAGCCATTTTTTTTGTGGCATTTTAATGTCACTATTTGTACTTTTGCTTGATTTAACGAAGAAAGTTTTTTTTTTCATTTACGTATTAAAACGTGATACTTTTCGTAGAGCCACGTTTTGTGGTTTTAATTTTATTCTTTATTATTGACTTTGAGATTTACTTGAGTTCAACAAGATTTTTTGGAACTGGACATTTTTCTTTATTGAATTTAGTAATACTATTTCATACTTAGTTTAACTTTATCTTCCCCTAATTTTTTTTGTCTTTTATTACATGAGAGCCTTTACTATTTTTTTACTCAAAGAACATGAAAGTCTTGTAGTTAGTAAGTTTGAGTTGTTTGGGATTAACCTTAGTCAACTCTTTACTTTCACAAATGTCTTCCGTATTTTTTTATACTTTATTGTTTTGTTGTCACTTTTTTATTGAAGATTATTTGAAACAGTTCAGTTTAGCATCGGAAAAGGATTTGTTGTCACCGTTGCTGGAAGAAAGGTCATATCGTTTCTAGTTATATGGATCAGACTGATCATACTTGACGGATTCAGCGTAGGTATTTGCTAATTTGGTTAGGTCAGTTTTAAAGCCGACCTGAGTGTGTTTTTCCGACTTTTGGTTAAAGAGACTAAAGTTTTCTTTAACCGTTGTTGCTTTTTTTTGTGTTTTGTCAATTCCGAGACTATAAAAGGCCCTTTTCACGTTAATTGGAAGCGGTTAATTATCAGAATATAGTTAAGGGTTTTTTGTCTTTGATTACTCCTTGACCCTTCATATTTTTGACGAGTTTTTTTAACGTACAGTTTAAAATGTCTTTACAATAGACAATTTTTTTACATGAATTTAACTTTTTATGGGATGAGACCGTCTCCTTTTGTATCTGCAATATGATTTTAAAAACATTTTAAAACTTTTGTTGATTGAGCGGCTAACTCAGTTTCTACAAAAGGGCATCACTGACTTTTTTGATAAATTTGGTATAACCGATCAGTGCTTTGTTAAAGTTGATTTCTTTTATAGTGACCAAGATGAACTAAGGGAGAGATCCCGCTTTATCATTATTGCCAGTGGTATTTGGAAAAATGTTACCTGACTTTTTTTGCCGAGGAAAACGTTGGTGGGTTTGATTTGATGTCGGGCGGCGACCGGGTAGTCATATCTAATAGCACATCCCGATCAGTTGCATCAACTTCTGAACAATTAGTCCCGCCGCTACCGGAGCATGGTTTTACAACTTTGGTATTTGACTGACCCGTGATAATTTTGAAGCCACTGTCATGACTTTGGGCATGAATTCATAATTTTTATCATAAAAAGAAGAAGTTGCGTTTTTCCTACAAGCAGGTTGGGAAAATAAGAAAAGAAGGTTAAGGGTGGATAATAGAAACTATACGAAATAAAGTAGGGTAAGCAGGAATAGCTTTGAGCACATTTGGTTTTGCTTCTGCTGATTTACCCATTAGGCATGGATAGCCATGCCAGGAGTTTAAACTCTTGCCGGCATAGCTCGAGCAGTAGTTACTTAGTTCCCTCACCACGACAAAGTAGTACTCAAAAAAGAGGTTTTCATTATTAATATTGATGAAAATAAGGGAACTAATAAATGTAAAATTTAAAGTTTGAAAATAATAATTATAACTAATTAGGCAAAGTTATAAAATAATCTCAGATACTGCACAAAGAAATTTACATAATAACAAATGTAAATTTTTTCTACAATTTGTACATGCAAGTAGATTGAAGGTATAACAAATTTGCGTATGTCTTATGGGAATAAACTCGAGAATGGTATATGTTGTAATAATGTAATGTATTTTGTTCTCCCGTTGATCAAACATTAACTTCAACCTTATTTGAATGTTAACAAACTCGTTATCTAATATGAAATAAATCAACTACCTGCTTCAACAATATGTGTTAGTTGATACTGCTTAGTTGCCTATCCATTACCCTGTAGGGCTTTGTATGTGTTTCAGATTGGGAATCCGAAAAAACAATTTAATAATCCTAATGGAACAGGTCCTTTCATCCCCACCTGTAACTTTGTTGTAATATGAGATGACTCCACTTCAATTTATAAAACATACACGCAATCCAAAGAGCGGGCACAGATTGTGTATTAAGATCAATAAATGCGGTGTGTGTCTGTGGATAAAAATAAATGGTTTCCAAAGGTGGACAGGCGATGATGTAGTGTGTGTATGTGTGTTTTTGTATATGTGTGAAAGGGCCTTGGTCCTCTTTCCCTCGAGGCCCCTCCCGACGTCAATCGTGCCGAGTATGTTACGATTACATCTGGACTGATGGAAAATGTGATTTCTCCTGTCGGCGCCTCCGCCAACTTAGATTCCATTAAGGTTACATCTCGGGAAATTGTTTTCGGATGCTGCGTCTTACGCCACACCTTTCCTTAAACTTAAATTACACCCGAAATGATATACAGTCAAAATAAAAAAGTATATATCAATTTCGTGAGCGTATTTATCTAATATAACTTTTATAATTGAAAAGGATCATCAGCGACGCCAGGGAATATTAATTATTAAGATGCATAGGCTGCGAAATAAAGATAATAGCTGGTGGTATTATGCATAATATAATAAGGTCGAAATCTGTCTCAGGACGGGCATAAACACCCTCTACAACTTGTTAAATATTAAAACGAGGTGAAAACTTAATTTTCGCTTTGAGTCTGCAGGCCTAAATTGAATATGGGCTTCGCATTACCGCACCTTTTCTAAACTATAAAAGAATTTTGTCGAGATAACTTTATTATTATAACTGATCCTTCCTGTGGCGACTTGTTTGCTACGGCAAATGACCCAAGTGTGTCCGACAGGTTGTAGAGATATTTCTCAGAATTGAAATAAGTTTTTAGAATTTCTATCAATATTCATTCAACAAAAAACTGAATTTCTTATAGTTGATTTCAATCTTTATACTACATAATGTAGAATATTTTTTATTTTAATTGTTGTTTAATAAAGTATTCTATTTTTATATATTTGTTTATTTTTAGCAAAATTTATTTGAATTATCAATGCTATTTACATTTTGTAATACACAATTAAAGACTAATCCTTTTTTAAAGTAATTCACTGTGTGAAAACGTTTAAGGATTTAAATTAAAAAAAAAATATATGGCTTTACAAAAACTGTTTTTTTTTTGTTAATTTCAATTTGTTTTTATTTGTTTCAGGTGAGTGATCGATCCATTCAAATTACTGGTTGTACAACGTGCGGAAAGGTAATCGCATTTAATTTGTATAAAAAGCAATTTAGTTTGTTTTGTAGTCTGACACGAATAAACCGCTATTTCTAGTAAGGGTAGTTTTTAAAGCGCAGAGAAAAACGGTGCCATTGGCGAGTTACAGAAGTTGATTTATTTTATATTAGTTTTTATTTACAACTTCTTGCTAAGGATTTAATGAACCAATTTTTATAGTAGTAATTGTTATTGATTAAAATCAATTGCTTTAAATTTGTGTTGTTTATAAACTCATTTAATTAGTTCTGGTAAGTAAATTAAATTAAATTATATAAACTTAACTAGATTAATATTTTGTTGGTTTGCGTTGGATTAATTTTAAGTGAAGTCCTTATATACCCAGCTTGTGAAAAATAATTTCACTTTTTTAATAATTTTTTTTAAATAATTTTTTTTTTTATATTTGACTCAAAAATAATGATTTATTGAACGGCAAGCAGTAAAAATACATTAAAGAATGACTCAAACAAAAATATAACTGCAAATTGATGCTAGCAATATTAGGAAAAGCACAAACTTTAAAAACATACATTTTTTAAGTATCATAAATTTTCAAAATGTTGGTTACTATTAAGATAATTAAATCTTTTAGGTGATACGTCTAGCGACTCTTTGTTTTATTGAAAAATTGTTACTACTGTAGTAGTTTTATTTCATTAATGAAATTCATAAACTTTTGCCATAAAACTGTTTTGAGTTTTTTTTTGGTTACATTCTGCTTACCAAAGAAGGCCTTACGTTATATATTGAAATAGTTGCATTTGCTAAAAAAATATAGTTTTTTGTCTCTTAGAGTCCTGCGGCATAGGGAATCCGTCTAGGTTTTCATTCGATGCATGTGTTGGTTTAGGCCACACAGTTCAGTTATAAGTCTTGTAAGGTTTTGACGTTTTGTTTGGCTTAACTATTTTTAGTTTTAGCTATTGCGTTTTATTTTAAATTTACTACAAATTATTTGGTTTTAGATAGGATTCCGAAATTAAGTTCAAGCCTAATGAACGTTTTTGTGTTTCTTTTATTGTGATTAACTGGTCTGCTTTAAGGTTTCTTTTGTGAATTGATCTTTTGGTATGCTGATTGGGCGTATCTTGTGGTTTGTGGTTAATAATTTTAAACTAGTTATGCGATTTATTGCCAGATTGCATTTTATTACGAGTTTGTATTGCTGCTTAGTTGTTTGACATAATAGTTATTGTTTCATTGTTAATGTCAATTACATTTTCTGTTTATTTTTCTTTATTTTTAATATATTTTTTTTATAACGCATCTATTATTCTCGGTCTGTAAACCCCAAGATCTTTAGTATGTTTATTTACTTATAGTTGGTAAGCAGCATGTCTTGTTTTTACCTGCACAACTAAGTACAGTAATGGAATCAAGACTAGTGTTTTCATAGCCGTTGTGGAAGTTGTTGTCATTGCTTTCATTTCCACTAAATTTTGATGATAAGTTTGATCACCACAGTATATAACTATCTAGTCATAAGCATGACTCATTACAATTGTCTAACTATTGATTTGGTTGCCAAAAGCACCAAGACAACTTTTGCAGTCACATTATCCAGATAAGCATGAAAGGTTATGTTATGTTATGTTGTTTATTAAATGTAAAAAAGATACATATATAATTACATAAGTAAATAGCATGTTTGTAAATAAATTTACACACAAAAATATATTACCAGTATAAAATATTTCAGGTACATTTTGTATAATATAATATATTATATAATAATTTAAAACATTACTTATACTTTTTAACATATTATTATGTTAGTTTGGTATTAGTTGTAAGTCCTTGGAACTTTAGTTTTTTTGTTATTAAGAGTGTAGTTTTATACATTTCCAGATTTTATAAGTTTTTACTATTTTGTTGATTTTTAAACGAAACTATAGTCACTTGCACCACCTTTTTACGGTGTATAATGTAGTCTAGATTCTATGAGATTAGAGAAAACTCTTTACTTACAAGGATGTTAAAATCATAGGTTGCGGAGGCGGCTGGTCCAAGTTTGGGAGCGGTTGAGCGGTTTTTGAAAAAAGCATTTTGCCAGTTGAAGTTTTGCATTTTAAATAAAAAATTATGTCGCACACGTTTACTTAGAATGTTCACACACACGCACCCACCTAAACTGAAGTTTCACTAAGAACAATGGTGGTTTTTATTTAGACGTGAAAGTGCTTATAGCATCTATTAATGGTCGTCCTGCAACCCTAGCAGGGTTTCTTTAGAAATTTTGTAGAACGTGAAGGACGTTGGCGGCACTGTGGGTGTTTGTCGTAAAAACTGGTTGGGATGATGTTTACATTAAGTGGTGGCAGCAGGCGGACAATCCAGTTTATGGATGTTTTAGTGTTGTTTCAGTCTAATATTTGCTTATTGGCTTTTTGATCTTAACTGACTACGACTGTACAATTTTAGTATTTATATATACATACATTCTCCTTAATTTTTAAGTCTGAGTTTTCAATTTTACTTGGTTGTTTGAAGATAGAATCTTGATGATTTTGACTTATTTATTGATATTATTGCACGGGGAATTGTTTGTAAACGTATTCACAGGGATTGTACTAAGTCTAGGTGTTGCGGTGGATGGAAATGTTCTGCATTTTACACATAATTTACATTGTCCCAAAAGTTTTACGACTTGTTTGAAGTAGGTACTAAACTGGGCATGATCTAGGTTTGGGTGAAGTTTGTTTTGCGGTAGCACACGCTTAGAAATCTTTTCGTTTTGCGCACAAGTGTTCCACTTGCAGTATGGTTTTGCAGGTTTGCACAGTGTCTACCCAAATAGGTGCTAATTGCTGGCCGACTTTTTTTTTTTTTTTCAAGAGTGCTTACAAATTAAATATACGCTGGCTTGCCAATGGTCTCTGGAGAGGTTGGGCTCTTGTTCTAACGGTTTTTTTTTTGGTTTTGTCTCCGTGAGCGGTAGAGACGGTTGTAACAATGTTGAGGGTAAGAGTGTGGACTACGCGTATTATGCTGAAAGTTAGGCCGGGCTCAGCTGTAAGATCTGCGATGTGGTCATTTGCGACGTTTTTGTGAGCATTTGGGAGAGACGGTTTGGGTTTAGTCTGGGTCTGTTACGTTTGTATAGTAGATGTCTGGCGTAAAACTGTTTTCTTTAGCAATGATTTTTTCAGGTATGTTGCTGATAGTAACGATTGCATTGAAAGCTAAGACGAGACATTCTGCTTTTTCAAAACATTTGGTAATATCATTTTTGGCGATGTTGATTTATTGAAAGGTTTTAAGATTATCCTTTAACTCGGAATAATTTTCGAATTTGTCCGGTTAAAATTTCAAGACTTTTTTTAATTCCATTGTAGTTTTGGAAGTCTGATCTGTATTTGTTATGACAGCAACTTGATTGCTTTTTATAGGCAGATGGTTGCGTTGCATGCAGTTATTTGTTCAACATAGTTGTTGCTGGAATTGATAGTTTCTAATCTGAATCTCTATCGAGTATACAGGTTAAGGCCAGTGCTAATGGATGCTTCTAAGATTTAATATTAAGCATGATGTAATCTGTAATTTCCTTGAGTTATCGGTGATTTGAGTTGGTAACGTTACTCAGGTAATTTTTTGGTTGATAGCCGTTTATTGCTTAGAATTTGAAATCTTTTTTCACGAATTTTTTGCACGTTTCTGTTGCTAATCCTTCTTCTATTGTCTTTTTTCAGGGTTTGATTTATGAGAATGTAAAGTCAACATGCTATTTTTTACCAGCTGAGGTTTTGTAGGTGATAAGAGTAGCAGTGTATGCTTTTGAAAAAGGAAGTTATTTTTTAAATTGCTCGGCGGTTTTGCGATGTGGTATGGGATTGTTCTTCCATATTGGTTCTTTGTGTTTTGTTTTGTAGTTTGTAGTTGTGTGGAAACTGCAGTGTGGTATGTCTAGAGTCTGAGAGCTTAATCAGGCATCATGAACATGAGATGTCGGACAGATCAGTCTGTAAAATTCAGTTTGAGCATATGTTGATTGTTTTGGGTTTACTATAAATTACTCTTTAACAGTTTTTCAGAGGTTTGAAAGTGCTGGACTAATTTTGAGGATTATCAGATTCTGGTAACCCAATTGTTTTAAAAGTGCTAATTTTTTATTTTAAAGTGTTTTTGGTTACTAAGACGTTTGCTTTCGGCTAGTCCATTATGTTTGGTTTGTTGTTAAGCGTTCTAAGCTCTTCTTGGTTAGGAGTTGTTGTGTTCGTAAAATTTAGAAAATAGTTCATGCAGTATTTTTTGACCAAGTCTGTAATCTTTTTTTGTTTGTTTGCGGGGATCTAATATTTGAAGTGTAATATTTATTTAGCATATTTTCAAGACAGGTACGTGCAAAGTTGCACTTTCACAATATCTTTTCTAGTAATTTTTTTTATAGAATTTTATATGGTTGGTTCTGTATGAGGACCAGTCACCGTTTTTTTGGCATTGTTGAACAGTTTCCCAGTATTTGCTCTTGCTCTGTCAAGCTTTCTATTTTACCAAATAATTTTGTTGGTGGGATGTTTAACAGTTTTTAGACAGCTTTTATCAAAAGATGTTTTTAGAAAGTTAACAATTGTATTTGTAGTTATTTATAGTTTGTGACTTGTTTTTGTTGCTTTTGGACAGCTCATCATTTGACTAGTATTTTGCTATACAAATTCTAGTTTGTTTTTTCCGGATTTTTGTATTTTTTTAAATTTAATGTGAAAGGGGTATTTGCAATTTAAGGTGTCTCAAAACAAAATTGTTTGTTTTAATTTTGCCCATATTTAGTAGTATGATTGTTTGGTGGATCTATTTTTATCTGAATTTAATTAAGTAATTTCCGGATTTTTGTATTTTTTTAAATTTAGTTAAATGGGGTATTTGCAATTTAGGGTGTCTCAAAACAAAATTGTTTGTTTTAATTTTGCCCATATTCAGTAGTATGATTGTTTGGTGGATCTATTCTTATCTGAATTTAATTAAGTTAATATGAAGGTTGCTTTTTTTGAAAAGAATACATATTTTTTGGTTTTTGATCATTATAATTGTTGAGTGTCATTACCCAGTTTTTTTATAAACAAAAAATGTCGATACACCATTTTTAACTTATTTTTAGAGGCAAACCAGCTTAAAAAGTCTTGAATGCTTTTTTTTGATAATTTAGAAACGCAGAAGAACTAACGGAGCGGTTGGTCTTAAAATGATTGTAACTGATTTAAGTTTTGATCAATTTTATAAAAAATATGTTTTTTGTACTTCATGCAATTTTTTGCATTATTTTGCGTTATTTTAGAACAGTTTGTGCATCAATTAAGTTTTCTAAGCAAATTTATATTACAAACAGTTAATTTGTTATTTTTTTGATAAATTTTATGTGAAATTATGTTTTTTTGTGCAAATTTTAGAACAATTTTGTTCAATAAATTTTATAAAAAAGTATGTTTTCCGCGTAATAAATACGTTTCTTGAGCAATTCTATATTAATTTAGTTAAAATTTTGTCATTATTTATGAATTTTATAAAAAAATGTTTTACTAAATTTATGCAAAAATGGCTTTAGTGTAATTTTATAACAATTTTGTGCAACAATTGAGTTTTCTAAACAATTTTGAAATAAAAGTCAAATTTTTTGACTAATTTTAAAGGAAAATTGTTTTTTGTTTAGATTTCATTCAACAATTAGTTTCACAGAGTGATTTGATACAATATGAGTATAAAAAAATGGCAATTGAACTCGCTCAGTAATAAAAATGATTTTTAAGAAATTTTTTAAAAAAATTATTATTTTTTTTTGCAAAAATTATACAACAATTAGCTTTTCTGAGAGATTTGGTATAAATTTAAAAAATTGTACGAAAGGGAACATCAAAAGTGTAAACCATAATCACGACCCTTCTAAAAAGAGAAAAAACTAAGATGAAGAAGATAACTTAACTGTGGCATGCTACAACTGTCAAATCAATAATCTCATACTATGTATTTTGTTCCAAGATTTTCTCTAGCTATTTGTGAACAACCGCAACACACTCTCAGACATTCTGCCTGTACGTGATAATGTATTTTTGCTAACTTAGATTTTGCCACTTTTTTTAAATTTTTATAAAATCATGCAAAACTTGAGGTTGAATCAATTGCATATGCTAATACGACAATTTTAAGACTACCCGTTTTTTTTTTTTTCTTTTTCTTGGCGTGTTTCATCCGCTCCGGATATTAGCGATCATCATCACGATCTTCTCCTTGTCCACTGCACTGCAAAAATGTTTTAGCGATGTCATGTCAAGTCATGTCTTCCCGGGCCTCACCTTTCTTTCCAGAATTAGTTGGATTATTCTGTATCTATTACTATGCCTCATTACGTATCCGAGATATTTCAATTTCCTAACCTTTACAGCTTTTAATACTTCCTGTTCCTTGCCCATTCTTTGCAGAACTTCTTAATTACTAATGTGCTCTTTCCATGAGATATTCAGAATACGACGGTATGTCCATAGTTTGAAGGCCTCCAGTTTTTCTTTGTATCCTTTGATAGGATCCAGGATTTGATGCCGTACATTAGTGTTAAGAAAACGTAGCAGCGCAACATTTTGATCTTAATTTGCATGCTCAAGTCTGGGCTTTGAAATTTTTTTAATCTGGATAAATGTTGTTCTCGCTTTTTCTATCCTGCATTTGATTTCTACAAATAATCCTAGAGTGTATTCACGCTTAAATATGTGTATTTGTCCACTTGGTCTATAGTTTTGTTGTTGAGAAATATCGTCCGCTGTGATAGATTATCTTTATTGACAAGCGTATATTTGGTCTTTTTGAGATTGAGATTGATTCCGTATTTTTTGCTGACTAGTTCAATCTTATGCATCATCAGCTAAAGTCCTTAAGCTGTACTTGCCAACATAACAGAGTTGTCTGCATACCTTAAGTTGTTAATTATTCTGCCGTTGATTGATATTCTTTCCTCCACTTTATGCAGCGCCTTCTTAAATATTTCTTCCGAGTATATGTTAAACAAGGTTGGCGAAAGCACACAACTTTGCCTCACACTTCTGCGAATTTGAATATTTCCTTTCAACTTGTACTTCTGCCATCTGTTGCCAGTAGAAGTTTGCTATTATGCGGATTTTTTTGTCGTCGGCCTCGGTGGTCTTGAGTATCTTAAGCAATTCTTTGTGGTTTACTCGTTTGAACGATTAGCTGAATTCTATAAAACACAAGTGTACCTTGCAGTTAACGTCTCTGCATCTATAATAAATACATTAAGCGCAAATAGTGCCTCCCTGGTACCCAAGGCGTTCCTGAAACTAAATTACGTTTCTTCAATATGGTCTTTGCATTGTCGGTATATACGGCGGTGTATAATTTTGAAAAATATTTTAAGGGCATGGCTCATTATTCTTATAGTACGATATTTGTCGCACTGTTTTGAAGTTGTTCTTTTAGAATAGTAATAAATGTGGATTTGAGCCATTCTTCGGGTATCTTTTTGGTATCATATACTGCATTATATAGTTTAGTAAGCTATGGCATTTTGTTAAAAATCTTGATTATTTCTGTCTGGATTTTATTTGGGCCTACTGCTTTGCCATTTTTAAATGTGTTTATTGCATTTTTAACCTCCTTCTTTGTTATTTGAAGTTCAGTGTAAGCGTTCTTTATACTATGATTCTCCGGACGAGCTTCTTCAAAAAGCTTGTGGATATAGTCTTTCCACATTAATGTTTTCTTTTTGGTGTCCGTAATTTTATTTTCACTTTTGTCAACAAGTCTTCCCTGCACTCTTTTCCTTCCAGCGGCCTTCTTTACCTTTTGATTCATGTTGAAGTGATCATTCTTTTGTAATTCAATTATTAATTATGCAAGTTCACTTAAAAAAAAATTAAAAACTGAGTTTTGTAGTTAAAATTCATTTATGCTTTGTATAGGTTAAAAAAGGTGTATTGACATTTTATGATTATGAAAAAAAAATTGCGTGATGATACTCAATGATTACAATTATCCATTGCCCAAAAATATGTAGTTAAAAAAAACAAATTTTTAATCTTTAAAGTTTGGTAGCAATATCAATTTAGTTATAAATCAATTCGCGAAAACTTGAAATATTTTTTTTTATTACAAAGAATCATACTACCATAATGCAAAAAAATGAGACATTTTATTACAGTCAGGTAGCAATGGGTTATCTGATACATGCCAATTTTTGATCGCTTTATTTTCCATATAATTTGCCAGTGTTCAATCTATAATTTTTGACCGCGTTGCGTTTCTAGACGTAAGCAAGTTATTTTTTCTTATAATAAATTTGTTAGTTTTTAAAACATACTTTTTTGGTTGATGTTGGTGCTCCCACATGTAATATGGTGTGGACTCAACGATTACTAGTGTATTGTTTTTGCTATTGATTAGTTTTTGGTTTTCTTTAGACGGCGCAGAATTCTACTGATTGTAGAAATTTGAAAATAATTGTTTTCTTGATTTCATTTTTTACTATGGTCACCTTAGCTATCACTTAGTCTCTAGAACAAAGATATACATGTATGAAGATTGCATAAGGGTTTGGCTGGTTATAGTCAATTGGATTACTTAACTTTTTTATCTTTTTATTGTGTCAAAAGCAATGTCAACATTTTGTTTTATAATATACAAGCTGAGGGCCGTAAACTGAAGGGCAGCAATGTTTATTGATCTACACAATCTTCAATATTTGACTTTTTATTGGTTTTCTTGTTAACAATTGGAAAACCATCTACCTTTTTTGACTTGTTTGGTTTATTGTTTTTTTTTTTTTTTAATGGAACAGTTCTTGTAGGGTTATTCTGGTATAACCCAGTTGCAGTTTGCATTCAACGGTATTTATTTTTTTGCAGATTCTTTTGTTCATAAGTAGAATATGTGGAGTGGTTAGAAGTAGTTCTACTTTCTAAAGACAGTTGTTTGAAAAAGTGGGTGAAAAATTTAATCTCTTGATAACTAACAGCTGGGTGGGGAGCGGGTTATTTAGCTTATCGGTTAATGGACAGTTGTTTTAGTTAGAGTGCCCGCCCACCCAAATGTTGGTCATCTAGAAATTGGCTGATTTTCCACTTTCCGTAGTTTTAGCAAAAGAGCTCGAACACCTACCCACCCAGGTGTTGTTTATTCAGAAATTGGAAGTTTCTTTATTCTCTAAATGCCAACTGTCAGTTTATTAAGAGAGTTGGTGACAAATCTAACTTTTTGATAACAATCAGTTGGGTGGGTAGGCTGAGCATGAAATTTATTAATTGCGGAACAGTTATTTCTTCTGGACTGTTATTTATCTAGAAGTTTGATGTTTCTCCACTTTCTGCATGGCAGGTGTTATTAAATTGGAAAAAATGGGAGACATGTCTAATATTTTAATAAAAAAGTTAATTGGAGAGGATTTAGTTCATTTGTTGCGAGACAGTAGTTTCAGCTAGTGTATCCACCTATTCAATTATTGGTTATTAAGAAATAAACAGTAAGTGATAAAATATAAACATATTGTTCTGCATTTCCAGTTTGTTAAGCAGGTGCCCAGCTCTACGACTAATTGAGTCAAGCCATAATTTGTTCACGCAGATTTAAATAAATGCAATAATGTGTTTTCCAACCTAGTTCAACCTAGTTTTAAAAAGGTAAAAAGTTGTTCAGACTGATTTAAAAACCGTGTGATTAACTTGAAGTTTGAATTAATTAATCAATCGCATAATATATTGATTACTACTTTGCCAACACTTAATTGAACATTTAATTCCACATTTGCTTTCAAAACATTACAAATAGAATAACGAAGTAAATAAATGATTTAATTGTTAATTGATTAGAAACTAACAATCTATTATTTAATGAAGATAATATTAAACATATTTGATGATTATTACAAGAATTTGCTGACCTATTTATTTAATTTGTAGTAATTTGCAACTGCATTCTCCTTAATAACTTCATTAAGCTTTACTTGATTTACTGAAGCGGTGATGTTTTTCTTAGAAATGGAATTACACGCAGATTAAATTATCTTACAATTTAATTTATATTACAATTATTCAAGCGGATCAATTCATTGTTACAATCTAAATCGATACATGTGATAATTGGGGTTAGCATTGTATTACGTATTTTGGTCTGCATTGTTGGTTATTATTATAATTCGCTAAACCTGTGGGGTGCGGCAGCAATTAGGCCAATCGCCTATACATGGATTGACTTTAATAATTCAGAGTATTGGATTTTGAGATTTTGCAATTTAACTAGTCTAATAACCAGGATGATTCTGTCAGTTTTGTTTATTTATAATTGACTCAACTTCTCGGAAAATAATTTTATAAGAGTAGTACTATTATTGTTATTTCATATTTAAAACTGTATGCAAATTTTATTCTAACAAAAATATTTTAACGTATTTAATAATATATTTTTAAAAAATGTGTCTCATACGTTTGCAAAATACGATTCGTATATATATATTTTATTACGATTTAAGAGGCACATAGCTGCCTGAATATCACGCGCGCCCTATGACGAAGAGCAATATGTTATGCGAGATTCGAGTTTTACATACGATAAAACCGGGGTTTAAGAGAGAACTCCAGCTGAGTCGTTGTAGGTAAAATATTCCCTATAATAAAAAAACCGCATTACACTTTGATCTAAAATGTAATAATTACAGCTGTTTTAATACTATTGCGATAACGCGTTTGTTATGAAAAATACCAAAACGGGATTGGATTGCCGTCTGACACGCAATTAATAATAACATCTCGTGGGGCTTCAAGCGAAAAATCATCAGCTATTTATTGCAAAAGCAGTGCCCGTAACGATTAAAGGGCTTCCTGTAAATATTGTTTTCTCTTAGTATGTTAGCTCAGCATCTCGGATCAATACTAATCTTTCGTTTGGGTTATTTAAAACGGTGTTGTTCTAGTTTTCGTCTGGGGTAATAAATATCCTCCAGTCTCGGTAATTTAGTTAGATTCAAAAGTCTTGTAGAATGCATTTCCCGGCAGCTGTGTGTATGCCCGCGACATAAAGCCCCTTTACTTATTTGATTAAGGTCCCCGGAGTTCACGTTAGATTTATTGGTAGAACAGTCAAAGCAAAGTTAATTGCATCCAAATTTTATTTAGTAATGTAAGTAAATCTAATAATGGTACATTAGATATTTAAGCTTTTTTTATTATGGTTCTGGATTCAATAGTCATTGTTCCAAGGAATTGCACTAGTTTGGGATGAACTTTGCATATTGGAGATTTCTCCTATCTGCGCCGTTTATCAGCTTCGGAACCCGGATGTTGAAAGTTCGAAATCAATCTGTTGGTAACGACACCGTTTGATTTAGGACCGTACCGTTCCAGTTTGTGTCTCTTATATCCGCTCTATGAATTACAGATCACTCTTTTTATTGCCAGTAATTTCCTGTACGTACTTACTCTCCTGCTTTCCAGCAAACATCTCGATCTTTCTCTCTCTTTCACGGCACACACTCAAATACTAAATTGCTTCTCGATGTACCTTTGCCTTGCTACATTCCAATTGAAACTACTCAAGTTTACTTTTGTATCTTTAAATAAAAAATAAACTTCAATATTAAAATCCAGATTATAATTAATACAGACACAATTACTGATCAATATTTCATTTTAATAGGATTTTTTAAAAGCTAATTTATATTGTTAGGTGGAAACAATTTTCCATTAATTGGGCAAAATTGGATATTGCCGCGGGAGTTTCAATATTAACCCACTCATTTTAAAATTTTTACTAATTACAAACAGGCTTGTTTTCTATCATGACAGTTTTAATATTTAAATCGATCAACTCTAGACGGAACTCGTAAATATCGTTCAACTATTTTATTATAACGAGCCGTCGTTAATGTAATGTCTGGCTAATGAATCTTCTGGCGCCTGGACTAGTCAAAAGTACATTTTCATAACTATCCCCCAGTCGACAAACTTACTGCTTTAATATATGCATGCATTTTTATGTCCCGCTGTTATAATCGTGCTTTTATGCTTGTATTCGTATGGCACTAGTTTCACACTAATTGGCCAATTCCATCCGCTAATTAATCATTATAAAAAATATTTTTATGATTTATAACCTCATTTCGGGATTATTTTAATTTAATTTTTTACTTTGAGGATTTGAATGTTTGATATTAACAAAGTATTTTAAATTAATTAAAAACTTTATGACAATGATATTGGGTAATTGATACTGATAATTAGTGGAGCGTAGAGATAATTAGCAAAGCAGTCAACTAGTGAGCTAGAGGTCTTTGGTTTGAATCCTGAGAAGCTCAGCGTTTAGCTTTTGGATTATTTTTTTAGGACGTAGTAAGGTGTTAGCTTCAGAAAATGGCCTTTGAGAATGACTAGGCATTACTAATATTTTTTTAAACCTCATTTTTTGTTATATTTCCAACACTGACATCAATCTTTTTTTTCTTATATTCCTTCTTTCTTTAGCTTTGTTATTTGCATTATCCTTAAGTATTCTCTTAATTTTTCCATATCTTCTTTAACTTCTTCTTTGTCGTATGCTCTTTTTTTTTTTAATATTTTGTGCAGCTCCATTAGGAGTGTATCCTTTTTGGTAATCTTAGATTTGCCAGTTTTTTTTAATCTCTATTTGTTGTTGCTTTTTGTGTTTCTTGGTTTTCAGATATACTCAAACTATTTCGAAAGTTGCATTGTTTTCAACCTCAAGGTGGCGTATCTACTGTTTCGAAATGCTGAGTCAATTCCGTCAGTTTGCTTACTTTGAGCAGTTTTTTTCTTCTTTTCTTTTTTTTATCTCTGCAAATTTGGTTGGTATTTATATTTTAGTACATGTTTTTCTCTTGCCTACCTTTTTACCGTCCATTCCTTGGTAGTTATAGTGGTTATTTTTTTGCATTGTTTTCTTTTTTCACGTTCTTTTGATTTCACTTAGCTTTTGAATAGTTACTTGTAAGGGTACGCGAGTCTTGGTTTTTACTTTTTAAAATTCTAAGAAAGAATCATGTTCAAATCTGAAATCCATTTACATCTTTTTAACTCTTTCTATATTCTAAACCATTCTTCAACCCGCTTGGTTAGCGTGGAGGATTATGGCTTTCATACTTTTTAAATGAAAAATGTGGAATCTTGTACTCACAATCTTACACTGCATCCAACAAATTATGGAGAGGCAAAAACCTTACGAAAAAAAGAAGAACAAGGAAACACAAAAACGTTCAAGATTGCTACAATATTCAAACGTTTAGATTAGAAGAACATATGGAAAGACTAAAAGAGGAATTATAGCACATAAAATGGTACATACTAGTTCTGAGTGAAACCAGATTGCAAGGAGAAAACACCAAGTAGGAGTCGCAATACTAGTAAACACACTAGGCATTACCAAATAGTAAAAACGCAAGCAATATCTAGTCGAGTCATCTATATTGTAATACAGATCAACAAAAGGTACAACCTGCAGGTTATTCAAGTGCCGCAACTAGCGCAAATTGATTACATTATTACAAACAAAAAGATTATTTGCCAAGACGCCACCGTACTGAACAAATTTGAAACCGGCAGCGACCACCGACTTGTTCGGGCAACTATAAAGATAAACACAAGATCCGAGAGAAACAAACTACTGAAGAAACAACTATACCCAACCACAGATACGCTGTGTAAAAACCAATACAAATTCCAACTCATTCTTTGCAAAAAACTAGGAGAAACATGCAAGCTAGCACAAATGGAAATTATTTCTATTTCCGAAAACATTGCCAAAAATATACAAAAAGCACGAGTTTAGAGCTTACAAACTAAAAATTTATTGTAACATAAAAGAAACATGACCAGAGATCTGGACAATTACTACAAAATACTAAACAATGACACAAGCAAAAATATACAAAAGGTCCTAAGAGAATACAATACAAAACTCATAATAGATACTTTTGAGGCCTACAAAAACATGAAAGTCCTGAGATCCAAATTGATCCAGGGAAGAACAACACACTGACCAGAAATCAGGAAGAAATCAAGCAAGAGATTCAAGAAATTTACTCTACTGCTTTACTTCCCAGAACCGCCAATACCACAAACTCAAAATCCAAAATATTAGATCAAAAGAAATCCCAGAAATCAACCCAGAAAAACTAAAGGCAGCTTTAAACCAATTGAAGAACTAAATAAGTCCAGGCAAATCCCGCATATTGACTAAGATACTCAAAATAGAATGATAAAGTTTATAAGAATGTGTCTGAACTCTACTAATTAATTTTATAAGAGATGAATTAATTTTAAGTGGATAGCAAAACGCAGAAGCTAGCATTCTACATAAAAAGAAGACAGAAACAACATAGAAAACTGCCGTACAATAAGCTTATTTTTTCACCTGTACAAACTAAAATTGTCACCAATAGACTTACACAAAACTGAACTTCTATCATCCAGCACCACTGACTACCTACAGGTCTTCAGAACTATCAACGATGCAATATACCCATCGCTTTTGTGGACTACCAAAAAGTATTCGACTCCGTCAAAATCTGGGCAATTCTAAGATATTTAAACCTCATAAAGATTACGTATAAAATTGCGTCAATACAAATTCAAACAAACAAGATGCCGATCAAGAAAGGAGTACGGCAAGGGACACCATCTCCCCGAAATTATTCACAGCTGCAATGGAGGAAATCTTTAAAGAACTAGACGGGAATTATATAGGAATTTCAATTGATGGAGTACACCTTAACCACCTAAGATTTGCAGACTTTATTAGCACAAATTTTGATGATCTACAGACAAGGCTAGTACAATTGAATCAGGCGTAAAAATACATTGGTTTGGAAATGAACTTGAATAAAACCAAAGTAATGACTTTTGAGAATCATTACATAATTATTGGAAATGAAGTACTTGAAAACGTAACCGACTATATTTATCTCGGACACAAAATAGAACTAAGTAAAGAGAACTAATTTTGTGAAATACCCAGAAGAATAGAGCTCTGTTGGGCAACTCAAAGCAACAAAAATTCCTATAAATTTGAAAAAAAAGTATACGAATTGTGCGTATTACTAGTTTTCACCTACGGGACTGAGACCATGGCAATAACAATAGACTTCAAGCTACGAGCAATAGAGAGAGCTATGTTGGGGATTAGCATTAGGGATTAAATCAGAAACGAAGGAATCCGGAGAAAAACTTAGATAACGGATGTGATGACACAAATTGCAAAACTGAAATGGAAATGGGCCGGCCACATGGCAAAGCAAAATCAATCGAGGTGGACCAACAGGGTGACACGATGGCAACCAAAAAAACAGTAAAAGAAGCGCTGGCAGACCAAATAAAGATGGAGAGACGGTATCCAGAGAAAAATTTGATTTTAACAGCTTAAGGCAGAGACAGATGGAGGAAATTGGAAGAGGCCTACATTCAGGAATGGACACATACTTTTTTGAACGAAACTTTATACATAGGTCAAGTAATTAGGAAAAAATTATCTTATGATAAAAATAAATAAAATAAAGTAATTACAACTTTTCAAGAAAAATACTTTAGCTTGAAACCTCTAAAACAGCAGTCAAGTAAGCTAATCCTAACACTATTTTGCGGTTTGGCTAAGCAACGACTTGCTGTTGTTTGTTTGAACGTCTTTGGGTTGTCATTAGGAGGTTGTGGTTTGTAAAATTTAAGATCCGTCATGTTCTAGTGTTTTTGCTTTTTGGATGATTTGCAAAAAAATCTATATTTTTGGTTGTTAGATTGATTTGATTTTTGATATTTTTTACAGTTGTGTTGTTACACTATTGCTTGCTAAGTTTTAGCTGCGGGTTTAATTCTAGGTTTTACTTATATGATTTTACTTTGTTTAAGGATAGGTTTTTGTTTAGCTAAGTTGGAAAAAAAATTGGAGAAAAGAAGAATTTTTTTAATGGTAGACGTGAAATATGTCAATAAATAAATGAAGAAATAAAAGTTAAACCCTTTTTTTTTTCCAATGTGCAAATACTACAGCATTAGTTGTTAACTCAAGATGCAGAACAGCTTAAACCCAGTTTATTAGTGGAAACAGTGAATTTAGCGCGTTTTAAAAGAGATTTTATGTCATAATAATTGACTTGGCGGTGATTGTTACTAAACGTTCTAGATGAGAACTAAAAGAGATTGTAAATTGCGTTTTTTTCCTTATAGATCATAAAATAAACAAATTAGGACTAGAACTAGTTTTGGAATTTGTGGTGTTTTTTTGCTAAAAAAAAAAGCCAAAGTGGAAACCGTCTTGTGGACTACCGTTAGGTTAAAACGTCGGCTTAGCAAGTGAGATAAGTGTGTAAAAAAGCTGATAGGGTGGCCCGGTCCTTAGCAAGGTTAATGCCAAACTTGAGGAAAATGCGATAAGGTTTGATAAGGTATAAATATGAGAGCATGATTTGTGCAGGAAGAAAAGGCACAATGAATTGGTTTAGTGGACTTAGAGTGCTGCCAGAAGGCGCATTTAGAAAAGCGCCGACGCGGCAAGCTTTCTGGTAGCAGGCACAAAACCGTTGGATCTTGTGGTGCAAAAAGTCAGAGCGTTGTCTTACTAAATCTAAAGCAAAATAATGATTGTGACGTAAATAGCAAAAGAGTTGAAAAATGCGTGTGGAGGCAGCAAACCTGCATGGTGCAAACAACTCATCACATATGTAAGACGTAGGTCGGGGCCATAGCGAGATTAACTGCTACCTTATGTAGGTATTAACGAATTAATATTGAAAGTGATAAATTTGAAGTGTGAGCAAAATCATACAGTCAAGCACATCTTGTTTTATTTCAAAAAATGCGCAAAAAACTAGAATGAAACTGATGGAAAAGAGTTTGGACCTGGACAACATGATAGTGTCCATGATGCATATTTTTTTCTTTAGGTGCATGTCCGATTTTGGATGTTTGCAATGAGCATGACTATTTTTACTTTATTAGTTGCTATTTTGAAAAGCTTCTTTGACGTCTTTTTGTACCAAGCTCTAAGGTTTTGCCACTATGATATTTTCCTTCTTTCTGTACTTTGCTTGCCGTATATCTTGCTTTGCATTATGGATTGTACCTGTTCTCGTTTCTCGAAATGTGGCCTAGATATTGAAGTTTGCGGGTTTTAATTGTCTCTATGATTTCCGTCTTTTTCTTTATCTTGCGGAGGATTTCTATGTTTGTTACTGGGTCCTTTCAAGATATCCGTAGGATGCGACGATATAGCCACATTTCAAAGGCTTCCAGTTTGTTTGTTGTTGCTTTATTGAGTGTTTAGGACTCGACTTCGTAGTAGTATTTCGAATATGTAGCACCTTAACATGCGTATTTTGGTATCAATGGAGTTTGTGGTTTTTGAAGAGGTTATTTATTGTATTGCAAGCGGCTCGAGCTTTCTAAATTCAATTCTTTATCTCTTGACTATTGACCCAGTTTTTGTTCACAATTGTGCCTAAGTATGTTGTCTGCTCACTCTTTCTATTTGTTGATTGTGAGCGTATAGATTTACATTGGATAACTTTTTTTTGTTTATGACCACGAACTTTATTTTTTTGTTACTGATATTAAGTCCAAATTTTTACAAATCAGCAAATATCATTGTGATGTCGGCATATCTGATGTTGTTCAGCCTAGTTTCGTTTAGTAAGATGTTTTATCTGTGCTTTCTAAAGCTTTTTTAAATATTTGTTTGAAATACACATTAAACAGAATTGGCAAAAGTATGCACCCTTGTTTTGCCCTTCTTGCTATTTTGATGTATTCTACTTGTTCATCTTTAATTTTTAGGGATGCGGTCTGGTTCCAGTAAGTTGGTAATGGTTTAGAGATCTTTGGCGTTGATCTCTACTTGCTTTAAGATTTCTATCTTTCCTATCTTCAGCGTTGATGAAGCCGAATTGGTTTGCTGGGATTTGTTTTTTGCATTTGTTGTAAATTTTCTTGTGTAATATTTTATAGATTATTTTGAGATGATGACTTACTTCTATATTCTTTACATCTTTTTGTTTTTATTTTTTTTGGTAATACAATGAATTTTGATTTCAACCATTCTTTTGGTATGCTACTCGAGTTGTATATTCTGTGAAATATGTTGGTGAGACTTTTGATGTGGTTCTTATTCAGTAGTTTTAGGATTTCAACTTGTATATTGTCAAACCCCGTCGCTTTCTCATTTTTTATTTGTTTTATTGCTGCATCTACTTCCTCATTCAGGACGTGTGAACTTGATTCTTTTTGGATGATTGGTGTTGTTATTTTTTTTTTCATCTTCAAAAAGTTTGTTGAGATATTTCCTCTATAAGAAGAAATTTTTTGTCTTTTAAGTTTATGATAATCTTTTCTTCATTGTTTACTAGCATTCCAAAGGTTCTTTTTTTTGTTTTACCAGTCAGTTTTCTAGTTTTTTTGGTGTAAATAAAAACGTCATACGGTTTTTGCAGTTCTTCTATCTCTTGGCATGCTTCTGTTACTTCTTTTTCTTTGGCTTTTTTGATTTCTTGGCCTTTGTTTTCTTAAACCGAACTTTAAGTTCTCTAACCACTGGTACATGATTGGAATTAATATCTGCACCGCGGAATGTTTCAACACAAGTGCAACTATTTTGAAATTTTTTATTTATGAGTATGAAATTGATCTGATTTTTGATAAGATGTCTTGGTCTGCTGAGTTGGGATTTCCAGCTATAGAGTTTCCTTGGGGGCATTTTGAATTGTGTGTTTAGTACAACTAATTCATTCTCTTTGACAAAGACTTCCATAGTATCACTTTGCTGGTTTCTTTTTTCTAATTTTGATTTATATTCTGTACCAAGTTTTGAGTTAAAGTCCCCCAACGTGGTGGTGATTTTCTGTTTTGACTTTATAGAATTCTTTTATCTTTATGTTTGGTTTATCCGCAGTTGGTGCGTAGACTTGGATAATATTGATGTTGACGGGAGTTGCATTAAGTTGAATCAGTTGAACTCTTTCTGATACCGGTGTGAAGTTCTATACGCTTCTAGCCATTTGTTTGTTCATAATGACGCCGACTCTACATTTGTGCTTGCTATTCCGCATTTTGCTTATCCCCATTATGCCGATATTTAGTTTTTTCATTTTTTTTTAGTCAGTTGTAGAATTTACCATTTTGAGTCATTGTTCTAACATTCACGTACGACTTTTTATTTTACTTTTCTTTTCATCTATTGATGTAGTTGGTTTGCTCGTCACTGTTTCTCTCGGAGATCCGAATGGGAGACTAAACTTCTTCTTCATCCTTATGCCGTTTACTGCATTAGGTCTTTTTCTGCAGTTCATTCGCCTTTGGAACCAATTTTTCAGCTGTTGGACAAAATAGTGCTCTACTTCCTGCTAATTTCTCTACCTGAAGCTGTTGATTGACAAAAAGGGGACTACTTATACCGGTAGTTGCTCGGTCAACAGAGCCTTGTTAGTGACTGGCAAGGTGCACTACGTGCAGGTAAGGTTGTCAGTTGGCCAAGCATTTGCTGTCACTTTACACTCCATGATGCGTATAAAAGAAAAAAAAAAGAAAGTTTGTTCATGGTGTAAATGAGCTGGGTAGGGGTGAAGCCGTAGCTGGTCGTTAATGTAAATGTAGGTATGATTGAATAGCAAAAATATAAAGTGAGGTAGTAAACTGTTTTTTTTTATGTTCTGAAAATTGTGTTATGTAATTTATGCAACAATTGCGCATTATTAAATTATTTATCTATTTTGTCGTATTTTGATTAATGTTTGTTTGCTACTGCAAATTGTTGCCTTTAAATTAGTAGTAGTATTTGATTGAAAATTATTTGAAATTCTCTTTGATCTAAATACTAAAGATAATCATTAGTTGGTCAACACAGACTCTATCAAATGACTCGGTTTAACTATACAAACTTTACATATGTACTTATCAATTATTTGCAATGTATTAATAGTATCGACATTTTAAAGTTTATAGCATAAGGCCAATCAGTCAATTAATTTTTGGTTTGCATTTCTTTTCTGTAATATTTCTATATATTTCACAAAATTGCTGAAAGATTAATTAAAATTTAAAAAAAAATATATTAAAGTTTAATTTTCTTTTGATCGTAAATGGATTTACTTTAATGTATAAGAATGTAATGTATTGCTCGTAAATGGGTATATTTATAATAATTTTGTCTTTACGTAGAAGCTTCCAGTTATTTTGAGTTTTAATTACTCTAATATAGCTTTGACAAATTTGTTTAGATTTAATTCCTAATGGTTCAAATTAATCTAAAAGTATGTTTTTACTTAAATCAAAATGAATTTCTTCTGTCATATTATATTATTGATATTAATAATTAATACCATTTAAACTGCTAAACAGTATTACATATAATAATGCAAACTATTTCATTCATCAATCATAACTAGGTGGTTATCAAAGTAGCTAAAATACTGGCTGATTCTAAATATATTAATGTTAAATATGTGTGTTTACTGATAATTTTAATTCAACTAAAAGGGCCCCCCATATAATCTACCTATTACAATCAGTAGATTATAACACCTGCAGTAATATCAAGCTATTTAATCTTTGATTACATTAACGTAATGAACGTGTTATGTTTTGTTAGGATTAAGTTAGAAATAAATCTATTTTGACAGAATGTAAGTAAGTGTAGCTTTATTCACATATTTTTTGTGATTAAAGCAAGCCATTAGGCAATCATTCATTCCAGTTGGTGCGTGCGTGCGTTATACGACAATGTAGTTAATAAAATATTAAATCAAGCGAAGCCAATCTATTCTTTCATCGACACTGAAATTACACGACACGAATTCTCGGAACGTGCAGGATTATAAATACGATATTTCCGTAATTTCGTAATTATAATTATCCTGGGGGCCAAGTCCTCTGGATAATTATAATTTCAAAAATGGTGTACCCTCGTTATATCACCTGGATAATTCGCAGGATCTTCAATATGCAGATTTATATGCTAAGTGTTCGAATTACCCGGAGCTACGAGCTGAATGCCAAATATGTTCTCAGCATTAAAGTATACTTTAATTGTAAAATATAACCTATTTGAAAAGTCAAAAAGTTTTTTTATAAATATAATCAGGTAGAAATTTTTAATTATTAATTATGTCGTACCACAACTAAGAAGTTTTTAAATGATATATTGAAATTATTAAATTTGTTAAAAGTTGACTATTGTATAGAAATACTAAGTGCACAATAAAAAATTTAAATTGTTGATAAGGGTGGGCTATCTAACTTTTGGAAAATTGAATCGGCTATAAATAAAATACTAATGAATATTTTTTTTAAATTATGAGTTTATTAGAAAGATTGGACATTTCCATTTAAGAATGAAACACAACATTATTTAAATAACTGCCACGATTGGCTTGACAGTAACCCATCTGATTAACCCAACTTTTTAGTACATTTTTGATTGTTTGGGCTCCAATCGCATGAATGGCAACTTTGATTTTGTGCATCAAGGCATCAATCGTCTCTGGATGGTTAGCGTAAAACTTATCCTTAAAGTCTCTCACAAAAAAAATCCAACGGTCCTAGGCGGCCAATTGACATCAGCATTTTGGTTGATTTTTTAATTTTTGAAAACAGTGCGCAAAAGATCGATGGTTACGTTGGCTGTGTGGCAAGTGGCCCCGTCTTGTTAAAACCAAATTTTATCGATTTCAAACTTTTTAATTTATGGGATCAAAAATTTGTTAAGCATTATTGACGGTAACGGCAGATTTTTGCTTTCGAAGAAAAATGGCCTCATAATGCTGCCGGACTAAAAACTACACCAAATGGTTACTTGTTGTGAATGTATAAGCTATTCAAAAGTTATGTGTGGATTCTTTAATTCCCAAATGCGACAAGTTTGCTTATTGACGCAGCCTCCGAGATGAAAATGAGCTTTATTGGAAAACAATTTTTTGATAAAAATGCTCATCTTTGGCCAAACAATCTTTAGTCTATTGGGCAAACTGAAAACGCATCAGATGGTTATGAGGCTTTATTTTTTGGATTAATTGAATTTTGCAGGCCTTCAAACCGAGGTCTTTATGCAAAATTCTATTCAGAAAAGTGCTTGCTTTACAAATTGGTCCACAAACTGCGTTGAAGGGACTCAAATTTGTTTCGTGAATTTTCTACTGTTTGAGTAGAAGACTCATCACTTTGGAAGTAGGTTTTTATCATTCTCTAATTTTATTCAAGTCAAAATTTTTGTCAACTCATAAATGTCATTATACCTTTGAAAAGCAAAATTAACGATAGTTCAAATTCTAAACGTTACATAGCCCACCTTTTATATGCAAACTAAAAAAACTGTAATGTAAGTAGGAAGAGCAACAAAAATAACATAATATCGAGGGGTTAACAACTTGCGTAATCAGTGTACAAAATAAAAATAATCATTACAGAAACAAATAATAAGTACGTAATATTCGTAATCATTACATAATCAAGTAATCATTATATAATCACGTAATAATTATATAATCACGTAATCATTACATAATCTTGTAATAAATAGTGTAATCAAATATTAAAACACGCGTATTCAAATAATCAAATATTGATTACGCGTATTCAAATAATCAAATGTTGAGTACGCATATTCACATAATCAAATATTAGTTTTATAAAATCATTTATATTCGCATGGTAAATTCAGTCGTGTCCAATCTGTATCTAATTGTGCCGCTAAAATAAAAACCTACTTCAGTCGAATATAATTATTCAGTGGTACAAATTTTATTATGTATTGTTATTATTTTTGTTGAAAAGATTTTTATATGTTTATTTTTTAATGTAATAAATCACATTTTTATTCTTAATAATTAATGCATACAGAATTATTAAATCTTAAAAAAATGTGTACTTATTGAATAATCATGTAATCATTACATAATCACATAATCATTTTCATAATCACGTATTCATTGAATAGTCATGTATTCATTACATAATCATATAATCATTACGCTTTCAGTAAATAATCACGTAATCATTGCGTATTCATTAAATAAACACGTAATCATTGTATATTCATTAAATAATCACGTAATCAATGCATAATCATAATCATAATCACGTAATTATTACATAATCACGTAATTATTACATAATCACGTAATAATTACGCGTATTCATAATCAGGTGTACATTTTTTTACTTAGTTGTTAACCCCTTGCATAATATAGTTTAATAAAAATTTATGGAAAGTCATAAATTATGCTTAATCTTACACCATTCGTGACATTAAACATGCAGATATTTGATTTCTACCGCTCATCCGTCTCTATCTTATACAGAGTAAGTTTGCTTCTCACTGGTTATAGCAGTAAGAAGTTGTATTTGATCTATCTATGCGTATTGTGTAAAAACCACAACGGTCGCTTTTATTTGATTATCAATGTTTTTTTTTTACTTCTAGAAGAAAGAATTGGCATTAATAGTCTTTTTAGGCTAATATGTGAAGTAATTAACTAGGGACTTTGTTTTTAAATGTTGTCAAACCATTAACTAACATAAAAAAGCGCTCCCGAAACAAGGCTAGGCTAGGTATGCGCTGCTTTGTTGTGGAGCGTGTAGATTTGACATTACAAGTTACTTTATCAACTTCTTCAATATTTGAACATGACTCGCCAAAAGAAAAACACCTAAGAGTTGTTGTTTTAGATACACCAAATTTGGCCGATAGGTCCCAGTTTTGATGCGCAAAATGTTTTTAATTTTGTGTGTGTTTAGTTGTCTACTGGGTCTTGAGCAACTCTTTGGTGAACGAGAATGCAACCTGTGGTTGTTTGTATAAATTGGCATTAAGGCGGTGCTAGGTCCGATCAATTACAACTCTAACGTTTCTACGGCATAAGAGTGAGGCAGCTGATGTATAGATTGCTTTTATTACTCTTGTTAGTCAATTTACTGCATGGGTTGTTGTTGTTATTTTGATTGGTAGCTGTGTTGAGAACTTGGTTTATTGCTTTATAATTTAGTCTTGATCTATAATTGAAAATTTGTTTAAATTTTTTTTTATTCGTTTTCATGATTGTGACTGACTAGTAATTTGTCTGTTATCTTGTCTTTGATATTTTCACTAGGCCAAGCTCTTGGGTTCATGGAAAGCACATCTTGACTTTACTGGGCTGGCAAGGCAGATGTTGTTTGTTTCTGTTGGTATGCTGCTAATTAAAAGGGGTATCTGGGAGTTTGCTTGCCGGTGCGACGAATGTGTGCGTTGTTGATAAAAATTTTTGGACTAAAATATAAGTTGGTCTTTACTCTGTCTGTTTGGTGATGTTGTTACCTTGGCAGGTAATCTGCTTCGATTGCATCTTTTTTTTTTGTAGATTCTGAAGTTTTTTTTTAAATAATCTATTTTACTTTCTAAAGGAGAATGTCTACAGAATAAACTTTTTCCGGATCAAACCTGAAAGTTTGAGATAGTGAGACTTATATACTAGGTGTCGCAAAAGTCACCACTCTATCGGAAGATGCTATAATTTTTGCAAATGGCGGTAAATGTCAGTTTAGCTTTGACATTTGTAAAGTAAACATAAACAAAATACACGTCAATAAGACATGAATTGCTATACTCCTCAAGTACGCGGAATAATTGTTTTGATTTTTTTGCGTAATAATTTGTTGGTGATGTTAGCGCAGCGTAAATTTAGACGTAGATTTCCCGGTTGTCCGACACCGAGATGATGTCAGCTCTAAGCGGCTTCGGAGCCGCCGTTTTGCTGAGAATATTGCGGTTGTGGCTAAAGATGCCGCAAAGGATCTTGGAGTATCCACTAGACATTGTGCCACGCAATTGGGTATTAATCGGCGGTCTTTTCAGAGAATTTTGGTGAAAAACTTAAAGATGTTCTTATACAAAGTGTACACAGTGCATCAGCTGCTAGCCGCCAAGCTTGTGTAACCTACGCTCAAGCCATCCTGAATCTTGACTACGAAGAAGATAACTTTTTTTTAATTATGAGCGAAGAGGCTCATTTCTATCTCTGTGGGTACGTGAATAATTAGAATTTTTGTTTCTGGTGTACCAAAAATACGCTTATAACATACGATGAGCTATTACACCTACTCAAAGTTACTGTATGGAGTGGTGTTTAAGCTAGAGACGTCATCGGGTCTTATTTATTCAAAAACGCAGCGGGCCAAACGACTGCTTTGAACGGCGAGCGCTACAGAGCCATGCTCAACGACTTTCTTCTACTTCAACTGGACGAATTGGGACTGGAGAACATGTGGTTCCAACAGGATGGAGCAACGGCGCGTACTGCACGACCCACAACCGAAATTCTGAAGGTTGCATTCTCGTTTTTGTGATTTGCATTGGTTGGCAAGATTGCCCGATTGACTCGTTTTAGATTTCTTTTTGTGGGGTTTCTTAAAGTCATTGAAGTCACGAGTCTATGGCAACAAGCTTCAAACTTTTGAAGCTCTCAAAGAGAATATTCGTCAGGATGCGGAAGTTCTGGCAAAAGTGATGGAAAATGTCATAAATCAAGCCCGTATGGTCATCAATTCTGGCGGAGATACAAAAAATTATTACAAATTTATTTTAAACATAGCATTGAGGTACGTGTTTGTAACTGTTTTCCGTACTAAAGACGCAAAACTGATTTGCCTCAGTTCTGCCGCAGTATTGGAAGTAGCAGGTTTTTTCTTAGTCTGTCTTTGGACAGAATGCACGTGCAATTTTAATTAATTTTAAAGTTTTTTATTGAATGTGATACCTTGAAACTTGACTTGACAGCATTGGTTTACAAAATAAGAACATTTTTAGAAGTTTAACTGTCAGAGTTTTGCGGTTTAGATTTGAAGCTATCAGCTTTATAAAACGCAAAGCAAATTTTAGTCTGTATAGTTTTAAAAACAGATTTCTGTGCCAGACCTTGTTGGCTTTTTATTATATAAAGATTACCAGCTTAGTTTTTCTTAATCTAAAACCTATGAGAATGTGGTCACTCGGTTCATTTGGTGGATTGCAAACCCAACATGGGTTTTGACAAGACTTTTCTGGGGGAGAAGATTAATAGATTTTGTGTTATCTAAGATTATGTCCAAAATCACCTTCTCCGAAGACTGATGTGCCAATAATTTTGAGGTAACTTTCAGTCTTCTTCAAGTTTTGGTATGTTTATGACGTGAGAGAAATGTACAATGTAATTTACAATAACATGGAAGTAGCACGCGCACTCCATTTCAAACTATTGGCTTGTTTTTGTGTTTTAGAGTGTCCAACCAACCAAGTTTTTGGAATTAAATTTTTTTATATTTGTTTTCTATGCGAACAGAATTATTATTTTGTTACAAGAAAAAGTCGTAATCTGTTTTCTTGGTAACTAACACTTAGGATGGGTGAGACACACTATTTTAAACAATTGGCACGTTTTTATGGTTAAGAGTGTCTCACTAACCCGCCTTCTTCTTCTTTTGGTTCCTATCCGTTCCGGACGTCATGGCAATCATGTTCGCTATCATCACCTTGTTGGCTGCAGCTCTGAAAAGTTGATTGGTGGTCATTGAGAACCAAGTTCTTAAGTTCTTAAGCCATGATTATCGCCGTCTTCCCGCGCTTCTCTTTCCCAGCACCTTTCCCTGTAGGATGTTTTGCAGTAGTTGGTATCTGCTCTCGTTCCTCATGATGTGTCCAAGGTATTCAAGTTTACGAGCCTTGACGGTAATTGCAACCTCTCTCTCTTTACACATTCTTAGTAGGATGTTTTTGTTTGTTACGTGCTTCGTCCACGATACCCTCAACACTCTTCTATAAAGCCACATCTCGAATGCCTCAAGCTTTTTGGTTGTTGCTTTGGTGAGTGTCCATGACTCCACGCCATACAGCAGGACTGGAAATATATAGCAACGCAGAAGTCTTACTTTTGTGTCTAGTGTAAGATGGTGGTTCTTAAATATGACACTCATTCCGTTGAACGCTGCTCTGGTCTTTTCAATGCGTGCTTTTATTTCCTGCGAGTGGTCCCATTGGTCGTTGATGTTGGTGCCAAGGTATGTGTATTTTCTCACTCGCTCTATAGGCTGATGGTTGCTTTGGATATGGCAATTCGGTATGTAGGTTTTGCTTATGATCATGAACTTGGTTTTGCTCGCGTTGATATCGAGTCCGTATTTTTGGCTACTTGTTGCTATTTTGTCTATAAATTCTTGTAGACCTTCTAGAGTGTCAGCAAAGACTACTGTGTCATCCGCGTATCGAATGTTGTTCAGTTTTTCTCCGTTTATTGAGATTCCCGCTTCGATGTCTTCTAAGGCTTCGTTGAATATTTGCTCTGCGTATAGGTTGAAAAGCAAGGACGATAGTACGCACCCTTGCCTTACGCCTCGTAGAATCCTAATTTTGTCTGTATTTCCTTTTTCTAATATCACAGAGGCGGTCTGATTCCAGTAAAGCTTGGTGATGATTTTTAGGTCTTTGTCGTCTAATCCTGCGTTTCTTAAAATGTCTATCATTTTGTGGTGTTGAATTCTATCAAACGCTTTTTGGTAGTCTATGAAACAAGCGTAGAGGTTGACGTCCATGTCTCTGCATCTTTGAAAGAGCACCTGTACTCTGAACAGAGCCTCCCGCGTGCCAATTGCATTTCTGAACCCGAATTAAGTTGGTGATAAGGGTTCTTTGCATAGCCTGTATATTCTTTTATGGATGATTTTAAGAAATATTTTTAGAAGGTGGTCCATTAAGCATATTGTTCTGTATTCTTTGCAGGTTTTTGTGCTGGGCTTTTTTGGCAGCGTTATAAATTCAGCTGTAAGCCATTGTGATGGTATTTCTCCCGAGTTGTAAATACGGTTTAGTATGGTAGTGTGCCATTTTATGTTGTCTTTGTCAAGGAGCTTTAGGAATTCAACTTCTGTGTTGTCTGGACCTGGTGCTTTTCCTTCTTTTATTGCTGTTATTGCGGCGCAAACTTCTTCTTCGAGGATGCTTGGTCCTGTTATGCCGTTTGTTTTGGTCGGAGGCTCTGGACGAGTGTCGTGAAATAACGTTTCTATGTGTTTTTTCCAGATGTTTTTGATTTCTTCCTTGTTGGTAATTATATTTCCGTCTTCACCCACTAATTTGTTTGTTCTTTTTGTATTTCTTCCAGTCATTTCTCTTATCTTACGATGGACATTGAAGCTGTCGTGCTTTTTTTGTAGAATTTTTACTTCTGTGCATTTTTTCCTCATCTCGTTGTCTTTAGCTTCTCTGATTTTGTTTCTTATTGTTTTGTTGATCGCCTTATACTTGGTTTTATTGTGCTTTGCGAGTCTTCTCTCTTCCATAATTTTCAGAATTTCTTCAGTCATTCATGGCTTTTTCCTTTTTTTCCTTCTTTATCTTGCACACTATTTTGTTAATTTTCTTTATTTTGGTTTCTGTTATTGAACTGGTGGTTGGTCGGGTACAAGCTGGTAATGATCTTAGGCTGTCATTGATCTTGTTTGTTGCCTGTTGTCTGATTTTGACTTCTTTTAGTTTTCTCAGGTCGTATTTGTTGATGGTTTTCTTCCTGATCTTTTTCAGTCTCATCTTAAAGACGCCTACTAGTGGTGTATGATCCGACCCTATGTCGGCTCCCGGGTATGTTTTTACTGATATGCAGCTGTTCCTAAATCTTTTATTTATCAAGATGTAATCTATCTGATTTCTTACGATGTGATCGTGTGTGTCTTGTGGTGATTTCCAAATATATAGCCTGCGCGGTGGAAGTGTGAAGAAAGTGTTGGTGATCACCAAATCTTGTTCGTTTATGAATATACTGAGTTGTTCGCCCCTAACCCGCCTAAGTGTTTGCTATTACTAAATTTCTTTTTTATTTGCTATGCAGACATCAGCAGTTATTTTGTCACAAGAGAAAATTGTGATATATTTTTTTGATAACTAACTGTTGGGTAGGTGGGTGGGACACTTTATTTTAAACTATTGGCTTGTTTTCATGATCTACAGTGACCCACCCATCTACCCAAGTGTTTGTCATCAATTAATTTTATGTTTATTTTCTATGCGGACATCTGAAGTTATTTTATCACATTTTTTTTTCATAATTTATGCAACTAACTGTCTTAAAAACACCTCCAAACTACTATTTGTAAATTTCAAATAAATAACTACAGAAAACAAAGAATTTTTAATTTTTTTTTTTGACATGTAGTTTACAGCAAAATAAATTATAAAGCAACGGTTTAGTTAGCTTTATAATTGATGGTTTACCTGTTGGTCATATGCCGTCGAAACGGTGATCATTGCGGTCTTTGTCGGAGGTGATGCGAGGCGTCGGTCAACTTGCAGGTTGTTTAGGTAATAAGGCTTTTATCGCTGTAGTCGCTTTTTCTTTGTTTTTTTTTTAATACTTACGCTAGGCACGTAGTCCGGCAGGTGTCCTTGTGTTTGAGGACGTTAAGGTTAGCAAGCTAACAACTAGTGGCCCTTATAAATAACACTACTTTTTTATTTATTGTAACTATATAATGAAATAAAGACATACTAAACACCAGATACATAATCTGGCATACTCACTTCTATCTACTACTCTACTTTTTACTCTCTCTCTACCCTTTTAGCGTTGGGTACACAACCTGACTGTTGGTTTTCTCTTTACTTGCTTCATATTACATGAGAAGTCTTAAAGATATTGTAGTGGGAATTAAAAAAAAAAAAAAATATTATTATGAGCTGAAAATAGCAACTAAAAAAATAGTAGAGATTATAGCAAACTTTGACAACAGCAATATTAAACCCAGAGAGTTGTCCTACTTGAGAGTTATTACACACAACTGATTATCAAAAGCAAGCAATGCTAATGTTCAGTGTTTTTTAAAACATTTTAGAAGATAAACTGAGCTACTATCAACAATGGAACAAATTTTAAAAATTTTATGTTCAGGCTTTTATAGAACTTTGATGATACAAGAAAATTCTAGAAAACTTTTAATAAGTATAATAAAAGGCTTTGTGAGTAACTTATACACAAGAAAACTATGAAATCTGGCAGGATTTTTTAAGTTTAAGACTTTTTGTTGCTTGGGATTTTAAAAAATAAACTGTTTTAAAAAGATATTAAAAAAAATTGCATTTTTTACAAAATATTGTTACAATTTTAGAAAATATTAAAAGCTACTAATAGTGAAGACAATAATTACACCCATAAGTTTAAAATTTTGAAAAGTAAATTTACATTTACTTTAATTTTTTGCAAAAAATAGAAAAATTTGTTATTTTATCAAAAAATTTATATCTTTGATTCCGCTACATCTGCAGACACCTAATTTGAATGATACTCCTGAAACATAGTACTTTTAATTGCAAAATTGAAAAAAAAACTAAATTTGCTTGCCCTACGATGAAATATAATACATAATTGCTAAAAATGCGTTACTTTTAAGGGATTTTCTTCGGATATACCGTAATTTTACTAATTTTTTGCTTTTTTAAGAGAATTAAAAAAAAAACGGACATAAAATTGCGTTTTACGTGAAATTGTCTTTCAATTACACTAATTCAATTTTTTTAAATTTTTTTTTTGAAAAATTTTAAAGAACCATGAAATAATTATTTTTTATCATAATTTTTGGCGAAAAAGTATGATATATGTACATATATACAATATACATATATGTATGATATATATATATATATATATATTTGTCTTTCATAATTTTGCAAAAAAAAGTAAAAAAAAAATATGAATTAGTGTAATTTAATTTAATTTAGTGAAAATTACGAAAAATCGATTAACCTATTTTTAGCAATTATGTGTTATATTTTATCCTAAGGAAGCAAAGAAATCCAGTTTTTTTTATTTTGCGATCAAAAGTACTATGATTCTGAAGTATCATATACAAATAATTTTAAGTCTCTAGGTGTAGCGGAATCAAAAATAATTTTTTTTTTTGATAAACTGGTAATTTTTACATTTTTCGCGGAAAATTTTGAAAAACCAATAGCGATATCGTGTTTGACGGAAAATTTCCCACTCTTTTGAATTTGATTTTTGACTATGATTTACATATTTACAGCACAAAAATTGAACGGAAACAAAATATTCCTAAAGAATTAATATGGCCGAATTTTTACTGTATTGCACCTAGAGATCTATAATCTATTTTTAGGAATCGTCATATTTTGGTTTCCCAAACATGTGTACAAAATTTGAGCAAAATAGGACATCTCCGATTTTGCTCAAATTTTGTGTGATGTGTGGACGATTGTCCAAACTATCGTGGAATTACCCTCTCGACCTGCGGTTTTTGTGTTGACCAGTGTGATCTTTATAAAAGTTGCTAATTGCCAGTTTTTTTTTAGTCTTAGTTTGTGGTTACTACTAGTAGGATAATAGTTATAATAATATAATAATAATAGCGCTATTTTTCTACAGTCAATTTATTGGTTGATTACTTAAAGCAGACGCCGGTTGTTAATTAAATTAGCAAATATACTCTCACTGCTACTAAAACTCATTGTTGATATATTTATGAAAAACTAATCAAATGGTTTTTCTATTTTTATTTATTTTTTCGTTGGCTATTTACTAGTTACTTCGCCTTTATTAATAGTAAAAACATATTCTCATATAATCATGATGTAATATTTGTATGATGAAATATTTTAACAACAACCCCTTTGATATACGAGCTATTGTTTTATTACAAACCAGTTGTAAGAAGATATATTTGATACTATTATAATATAATTTGTAGAATGCCGCAAGCTTTACTAAAATATAATTTGGCTTGTAAACTCTACAACCATAAAGCAGAATGTAAATTAAAAACCAACTAAAACATTAGTTATTATTCAATGTTTTTCACTTATTTTATTCATAAAATATGGCATAATAATGTCTAGTAAAATATATATTTTTAGTTTATTATTACAAGGTTTTTTATGTTTTATGTTCAATTATACAACATTGATTTAAGCAACGATACTGGACTAATTGGTTTCAGAATTAATAAACATGTGATTTATTACGTTGCATGTTATAAAAGCTTAATAAAACTTATCGTCCATAAATATCAAACAGAATTTTAAAATATTAATAGTAAATATTAAATCAGATTATGTGTATAGTAAAATTCACATGAATAATAAATAAATCACAGCATATTTTTGTAGAAAGTATTAGCTTCAGAAAATATTTATCAAGCCAACAACTATAGCTGCTCTTATATACCTTACAAGCTTTGTGGAGGTATTAAACGTGCACTAAACATTAAAGACAACAATAACAGATTCGAGCTACTGATAGTAAAGTCTGTAAACATTGCATTTAACAGACTCAACAACAACCGGAGCGCTGCATACATTTTTGTTCACTTGTTACATTTCTCAGTCGTAAATTTTATAATTACACCGCTAGAACATACCAACTCGTACGAACGTTCTACGGATTAATAATTAATTTTGACGCTCTTCTCTCGCCCGGGATTTTTATTTTATTCGCGCGTAAGCTGCACAAATTGCGTTAATCAGCGAACTGGGGAAAATATCGAGGGAGAAGTTTTTTTGTTAAGTGGATATGGATGTAAAATTTTTATTTTTTGGTGCTTTCATTTTTTAAAAGCAGATTGAAGAGAGTTTAAATTAGATAGCATTTAATTAGTCTTAAATATTCAGATTGTCCAGTTTAAAAAAAATATATATTTTTTTTATATAATATTCATATTTTGTCAATTTTGCAAGAAAAATTAATGAATACTCATTTTGTTTGTAAATTGCAAACGTATAGAGTACAGAATTAGATATCATCTTAATAATTATAATTTTGATTTGTTGTTATATCTTTTTTTACTGAATCTAATCATCACAATTTTATATTTATTTTAACTATCTGATACAATATAATGTCTGTTTTTAGTTCTGAGAAAGGCAGCAATGCTGCCGAAACGTTAGCTATTAAAAAACCATATGCTATAAGCAAATAGTTTAATTAGTATTACTATCCTATCTCCAAAATAATTAATTTTTTAAATAATTATAATGAATATCAATAGAATATACATTTTACATTCTAAGCAAGTTTTAAAAAAAATGTTTTCTACTATCCTCAAGTAATAATTTGTTTTTCTCTTTCCATTTTAACTCTGATTTTTGTTGGACGTGATATCTTTTATTTTAGTTCGACGTTTATTTTTTTTTTGTTCTAAGCTTATTTTTGATATTTATGTCATGTCAAATATTGCCCGTTCTATTGTTCTCCATAGTTTCCGGCCCATATGTTGCGACTCGCAGTATGCAGGAATTGTAAACTTTTTGATTAAGGCTTTGTGTTAATTTTTATGTAACTTTGTCTCTTAATTTTCTGTTTCTAATGTTATTTGATGATTTTTTCATATGTGAAATATATGAATCATCGACTTGGATTTTACATTTAGTTTTTTGAGCATGTTTGCTAGTTTTTTGAGGTTTGAGTTGATCAAGGTTATGTCGTTTGCAAATTACAGATACGTTTGACGTCTTTTTTGTCATTTTATATTTTTGAAAGATATCTTTTAGGGCGAGCGTAGATAGTTTGAGTGAGATTGTGTCTTTTTGTCTTTCTGGGCATCTAGGCTTAGCCGCATTTATTTTGTTTTGCATTGGATTTTTGATGAAATTTGATATTTTTAGATATTCTTTCCTTTAGCATAAGCTTTTTTTGATAATTTCAGAACTTACCGCAACTCACTAATCAGTCTTTTGTTATCAATTTGGTTTCCAAATTTAGGAGTCTTTAGTCTTTAGTTTTTGGCTTTTTTGACAAAATTTTCTGTTTTTAATAAAACCAACCAAGCAACATAATTGGCAATGCGCTTGCTAGTAATAAAATTCTAACTGGTGATGGATTGCCAGTCTGGAGGCATTAAGAAAAAACGACAAAGTACGTCATATCTGAATAGTATAAAATTGAGGAACAACCAGAGGTGCATAATAGGCTTAAGAGATCGCAGTGCAGCGCCAATCGACCTACCACAATAAAACAACCTCACCTTTGCGATTCTGCTTCTATCTTTCAGGATTCACGGAAGCTGTGCGCGTTGCTAGTACACAGTATTATCTTTTGCACTTTTTTGAGGAAAAGTATATAAATAAATATGTCAACCTTTTTAAAGTTCTAAAGTAGAATCACATGTTGGGTGAGCACAGTTTTTTCACACATTATTGTTTTCTCCGATAGTTAGTTTTGGGTAATATCACATCCGGGATTTGGCCGTGGTTTGATTAATTAAAGTTTTGTACACGATTTATTAGTGATTAGTCTTAGAGGCGTGCGTTCAGTTTGTGTAGCATACTTAGGTCTAGTTTCAAGGTGCTGTAGTGCCGGTGTTTGCAATTACGGGGTTTTGTCTGGGTCGTTGTTAGTGACTTTTTGATTTGGGGTACGATGTTCTCTTTAGACAAGGACATTTAGTTAAAGTCACTCTGGTGCTGTTTTAAAAGTTTTTACTATGGGGGTTATAGGTGTGCGTCCATAAGCGACAAAACCAGGTTGGCAATGGTGATGTTTGGCATCTGCTTGTTTAAGACAATTAAATCAAATGCGATCGATCAGGCACTTCAACCGGTTTTAAGGCGGGGATGTTGGCAGTTTGGTTTTGGGAGTTTTGGGTAGTATTAGCTTGACATAATCTGTTTGTTTGAGTTTTTAGCGCTTGAATTTGTGATGACAGTAAATATGCACTTTTGACTGGGAACTCAGCGTGGCTAGTTGGTCGTTTTTTTCACAACCCCAAATGTATTATTATCAGTTTTCTAAGTAGGGGTTTTTTTCAGGGCTTTCTTTCAAGTTTTGTTTGAGTTTTCTGATTTTGAGCAGTTTTCAGGCAAAGTAGTCCTTTACGATTTTTTGTTTTTGCTCAAAATTAAAATCTTAATCAACATTGTCCAGCAAATCTTGGCCGGGGTCTTATAATGTTGAGCGGTATATGCTTAAAATTTCTTTTCTACTAAACGCGGCACTTGAACCTGGGACAAGTTGAGGTCATTATGGTGCAGCTCCAGTGGTTTTTATTCTGCGTCTAAAAGCATAATAACAATGTTAGCTTGTGATGGTGTTTGGCTTTTGCTTGTTCGAGTTTTGTTTTTGAGTGTTTGCTTAATTCAATCAAATTGAACGCGATCTGGTTGGGCACTTGCAGATCCGGTGTCAAGGCAGGGTGTCGGTAGTTTGTTTGGGGAGTTTTGACACAATGTGTGGTTATCAGTTGAATTACTCTAAAATCATCTGCTCTCAAGTTAGTGTTTGACATTTAATATGCACTGTTGATTTGGATCTTGGAGGGGAAAGTGCTTGGGGTGGCTGGTCGGTTGCTTTTTTTAAACCCTTAAATTAAAACTCTTAGTTTTTTATGTTGTTTTTTTTTTTAGGGTTTTTTGGGGTTTTGTTTAAGTTTCACCGGTTTTCTGGCGGTAGTTCATTAAGGTTTCTTGCTCAGTACCAACATCTACATTGACTTTGTCTAGCAATGGCTAAACAGTTATTATTTTTTACCTGATCAGCAGTACAATATTAAGGTATTAGTTTTTTTTTGCGGGAATGGTATTTACTGACGTTTATCAAAACCTATGTAGCTTTTTTTGCCGATCAGGGTGTGTAAAAAATGTGTTAATATGCGGTTACAAAATTGATTGGAATTTTAGTTGACATCTTCTAGGTGGTAAGGGCTCTGACAGATATTTTGGTGATGAGCAACTAAATGGTGAATTTTGGGCAACAAAATTTTGCCGATTTTTTGGAGAGGTTTTACCAGGTGAATGGGTTTTTTTGGTATTGGGTCTGTGCATTTTTACTCCAGAATGCTCAACTTTGATTAGGCGCAAATTTTTGCGTTTAGATCTGTTGGAGAACGGAATGTTAGGCTGATGGTATGCTTGCAAAATGTGGTGATTGATACTGTGGGTAGTGCAAGTCGTTGGAAATTATTGCAAAAACGTAAACTGGGTTACTTGGTTGGTGGTTACCATCTAGAATATCACAAGGTCATTGAGCGGGGGCCTAAGGAAATAGTTTACTATCATGGCTTGTCGCTCCAGATGTGATGCAATTCTGTAGTTGTGGACTGCAAGGTCTCGGTGGAAAATGGCAACGGCACCTTTCAAGGGACGATTTGTTTTAGAACAGGTACGTTGGCTCGTTGCAGCCGGTAGATGCAGCTCTACAATTGGTTCCTGGTTTTCCAGGTGTGTTTAGGTAGAAACAGAAGTTTTGTTAAAGCTTTAGTTTGCTTATTTTTGTATGTGTTAGTAAAGGAATTGCATAGAGTCGGATTTACCCTTTTCCTTTTCCCTAAATAAACCCTGAAAGTTTGGACACTTGTGTGACATTGCTTTCTGTTTAACAGATGTTCATTACAGATTTGTATTACATATTGCACTTGTGCCGTCTTAGAACTTGTTCTACTCTAAGTTTTGGTTTCAGACTATTGGATATTTGTTTGAACATTTTAGCCAATTTGTTGGTTACTAGACTAGCTGAAGATTGTTTCCTTGAGCGATGAGCTTAGCCTTGATCTAGTTAGGTACATTTTGGGTTAAAGACTTTTTAGCGTTAGTGGCTGATTGCCTAGATGGAGCTGATGGAACCTAACGTAAAGAGCCGGCTGACGGCTTGTTGTTAGAATGAAATAGTTAAAGAAGGCTCACCAGTTTCATTCTTTAACTTCTTTTTGCTTTCATCCAGATTGAATTCTTTTTCTAGGTGCGGTGTTTAGTGATGGGTGGCGTAACATTATTGTCCTAGTGAACTTATTTTTTTTTTTTAAGGAAGCGGTATTGGAATCAGCATGACTAGTGGAGGCCTGGGTGGTCTTCAAGTTATAATTTTTGTGGAATAGGGCCTTTTTGTAAACGTCAGATTTTTTGGATTGGCCTTTCATTAGATGAATTTGTCTATGGCTTAGATCTTTGCAGATTGTAGTTCTATTAGTTCTGCAGACTTTTGTCTGGTGGTTGCAATGACAATTGCAGTGTTTTTTCGATGACTTCTACAATCTAGTATGGCTGCGTTAGCTCTGAGAAGTGTTTGCAAAGATGTTATAGTGAAGTTTTGTGTGATCTGAAGCAATGCCCATGACGGCCATGGCGGACCCCAGTCCGGAAACAATACTAACTCTCATTTATACATTATGTTGTTATACACGTACAGCACTGTTTGTAAAAGCAATTAACATCAACGGTGCCAACATTGAACGTATCCTATCAAGTTTAAATTTTTATTAAGAATGATTTTTTACAAGAATTAGGATTTAGTAAACTTTTCTTGTTACTGCACGCGCATATTTTTTCTTCTTGTTGTGCGTCTTTATTACTGAAGGTTGGCGACCACTATACCATATTGCTTCCTATCTCCGGCCATGTGAAACAGTTTTCCTACGCCCATACTAGTCCAGTTTTAGATGTTACGAAGCAATGGAAGGCTTCTCCTGATTGTTGATCATTTGTTTTTGATACGCCCCTCTATTATTAGCCGTAGTATGCTGTATTTTTGGTTACGTAATATGTGACCGAGATATGCAGTTTTTCTTTTCATTTATTTATTATTTGTAGAATTGTATTTGTGTATTGTTTCGTACTTTTTCCGTCTAATAACATAACCACTTCTCAAATGCCTCTACTTTATTCATAATGTTTGTTTTTAGGGTCCACGATTCCGCTCCGTACAGTAGCACCGCCCGGATGTAACATTGAGCCGTACGGTATCTTGTCTTCAAGTTTAATGTTCCGTCACATAGTAAATGTTTTCATTTTATAAATGCGGTTCTAGCTTGTTCTATTCTGGCTTTTATCTCTTGTTTGGAGTCCTACTTTTTATTTAGGATTGTTCCTAGATATTTAAATGTTTTTACTTGTTTGATTTTGCTGTTGTTTAGTTTTATGTTCATGGTTCTAAGGTGTTGTGTAATTTTGCTTACGTTCATTACTTTAGTTTTGTAATATTTATAGTTAGGCCTGATGCGGTTTTCTTTTTGTTGACGCGGTCCAGCATGTGTTGTTTATTTTATTTTTAGAGAAGATACAGGAATCATCTGCAAAGCGTATATTATTTATCCATTGATCATTTATTATTATACCCATTTCTACGTCTTATAGGGCGTTCTTGAATATTTTCTCTGAGCGGACTTCTCGTTTTATTTTTAGTTTGCTTGTTTTTTTTTTGTTTGAGTTTTAGTATAGCTTTTTGGTTCTAAAGATAAATAAAGGTTTTGGATGATGCGGATGTTTTTGCCATCCAGCCTCAAATTTTTTAGGTCTACGATTAGTTTTTCGTATTGTACCTTATCAAATGCTTTTTGGCAGTCAAAAGCATATGTCATCTCTTTTTGGTGATCTAAGCATTTTTGTACTAGGATTTGAAAAGCGAAAAGTGCTTTGCGTGTTCTTAATCTGTTACAAAATCCGAATTGTACATTGCTGTTCTCCATTTCGCACTTTTTGTATATTTTATTTTTAATAATATTCAGAAATACGCGCATACTAAAATAACACAAACATTTAAATTGACCTAGACTGCCTATTTATCTTCCATGTACTTATGGCTGTTAGAATATTTGATATGTTACAGTTGCGTACACGAATTATACCCGGTTAATCAAGTTGTTTGCTTTGATCTCTTGTAGTAGTACTGCTTAGTAAACAAGATTTTTTATGTTTTTAATATTACCTGTACCTTTATTTTCTAACTTCACAGAATGTTCTGCTTCCGAGCAACTACGTTATACAGAATTGCTTGTTTTTTTCTTACTATGTATCTTTGTATTTCAGCAACTAACAATAAAAAACAAAATTAAACAGCAAAATATAATCTTTATTCAAAAGATTAAACTTGGCCAAGTCAAAACAGAATTTAAAATAAAACGAAGAAAAGAAATACACACCTATAACACTAGAAAGAAGAATGATCTTAACATAGAACTGAACAGAACAACTACAAAAAACCGAAGTCTAGCTGTTAAAGGAATACAAGACTACAATAAAATTCCCAAAGAAATATTAAATATAGAAGACATACTACAATTCAAAACTAAACTAAAAGAATACTTAATGAACAATCAAACATAAAAATAATTACATCAGAAAGAAATTTCCAATACCAGGCCTCTCGAATCGTTCTACAGATGGATGGCGGCACTGCTGGAATAACCACTTTATAATAAAATAAAATAAAATGTAAATATGTATATAATAAATAATAAAAAAAAAAAAATAATAATAATAATACCAGAGTATCTGCAATAAGGAAATTTTAAGACATAACTTAAATACTGTTGATAATGACAAGCCTTATTACTAATGCATTTAATATTAGTGTTAAGCTCAAAACTTATTGTGCTAAAATGCCAGTACACAGCATGCCCTCAACGCCTGTGGCATATAAGGTTTCAATACCAGATTCGGTGTTAGCACACAACCCCAAGGCTTCAATTAATAGTATGCGAATAACAATCTTTTACAGCTCAATACATATCTAACGCTGTACTTAGCATGCTACAGTTGTTAAGTACTTTAATGACCCTTTTAAGACATTGGATGTGTGAATAACCTCCGACAGCTGTAAACTCAACTAAAAAGCAAAACAAAGAATTAATTACACAATAGCTATAATTGTCTAATTAATTTATTTTCCATCAACGTCATCTTTAGCGACGAGGCGTATTTTTAGATGAATGGCTATGTTAACAAGCAAAATTGCCGTATATGGGACGACACCAACCCACACGAGGTTCACCAGGTGATAATGCATCCTCAAAAAGTTACCGTTTGGTGTAGATTTTAGGTCGGCGGCGTCATTGATCCGTTCTATTTTTAAAACAACGTTGGTGAGGCGGTCACAGTCAACAGCAAGCGTTACATAACGATGATAACCAATTTCTTATAGCCCAAATTAAACCATATGAACATAGACGACATGTAGTTCCAGCAGGACACCGCCACGTGCCACAATTGACATTCTGCATGAACGTTTTGAAGTTATCTCTCGCAAGGATGATGTGAATTGGCCACTAAGATCATGCGATTTGACCCCGCTAGACTTTTTCTTGAGGGGTTTCTTGAAGTTGCAGGTCTATGCAAATAAACCACAACCAACCGATGCCTTAAAGGTAGACATAACACAGGCCATCGCTCAAATTCAGCCAAATCTAAGCGGAAAAGTAATTGAAAAAAAGCCGAGGCGGGCATTTGAACGATGTCATATTCTACACTTAATAGCATACATGGGCCTTTCAAATAAAAAAGAATTTTGTTAATACCTCACACACAGCTTGTTTTATTCCATTTCAACATCTACACGTCTTTATTGAAAAGCCCTTTATAAATTATGCTAACAAACAACATTGTTACATATTAAATTATAGACTATGTATATTCCAAATTTATTTGTAAAGTATAATATACAGGGTGTCCGGAAAATACGTGTACAACGTTTGACGACAGACTCCTGACGTCAAAATAGGTCGATCTAAGCCGACTTAGTTATATCCAAAATTGTCTCGTTTAGCCGGTAGAGGGCGTCAAAAAAAAACAAAAGTATAACAAAGTTGAAAGTATCTATTGTAAGAAACTAAGTAAAACAAAAACATTACTTAAGCAAATGTGTAAAATGACCGCCATCTTGCTGAATACACTTATTAACACTCTTTAAAAAATGATATTGGACCCTATCTAATGTCTCGGGATTATTAAAATGGTTGCATTTAAAATCCGCTGCAATAAATCATCGCGTGTGTTTACCTGAGTCTTGTAAACTTCTGTTTTAATAGCGCCCCACAAAGAGAAGTCACACATATTTAACTCAGGAGAACGTGGTGGCCATTTTACTGGTGCATCATTGCTTCTTCCAATCCATCGGTTGGGATATTGATGATGTAAGTATTGCCGAACGGCAACTGAAAAATGGGGCGGGGCACCATCATGCATATACCACATTTCCCTCCGAAGTAAAAGGGGCAAATTCTCCAGAAGAATTGATAATGTGTCTTGCAAAAAATTTAAATAAATATTTCCATCTAACCTGTCTGGAACAACAATGGGACCAATAAGGTAGTGATCAATAATACCTGCCCAAATATTAATTTTAAATTGATGCTGATGATGTGCAACTTTAATGGCATGTGGATTTTCATCGGAATAAATATGTTCGTTGTGCAGATTGGTTACCCCAGATCTTGTAAAGCATGCCTCGTCAGTAAACATAATTTTTCTACAAAAATTTGGAACAAGGATTCTTTTGTTTCTAATAAATTGACAAAATGTAAGCCGCATGGGGGGATCAGTCGGTAAAAGTTCCTGGACTTTTTGTATGTGGTAAAGATGTAACAACTGTTCTCTTAAAACCTCATTGACAATCGTTTTAGGAACATTTAACTCATGTTCTAAGAGACGGGTACTGGTACTTGGTTCTTCTTCAACTCTTTCCAGAATCATCTCTTCTGTTTCCACAGTTCGAGTTGTTCGCATACGACCCCTGCCTTCAAACTTTTTCTCAAAACTGCCCGTTTCCCGAAGATGACGCTCAATATTGGCAAATGTTTGGTGGTTTGGTATTCGACGGTTAGGAAACCTCTCCATGTAAACCCTAACACTCTGACGCCCATTTCCTTGACAAAACCCGTATACCAGGAGCATGTCAACTTTCTGAGAGTTTGTATAATTTTCCATTTTTAATGGTAAAATGAACTTGTAATTCAAGAATGTTGATCGTATACTTGAGTAAATTTCATAGACTGGTGACAATTTGTCAATAATTGTCAAATTATTAAACGCCATAGCAACAAGGTTACTTAAAAAATTATTGTTACAGGTAATTTCTTTTTAATATTTACAAATTTTTGACGCCCTCTACCGGCTAAACGAGACAATTTTGGATATAACTAAGTCGGCTTAGATCGACCTATTTTGACGTCAGGAGTCTGTCGTCAAACGTTGTACACGTATTTTCCGGACACCCTGTATATGTAAGTAAAATATAATATTGCAAACACATTGAAATTAAAATTGATTTTTACTTAAAACAAAACATTTCAGTTTCTATTCATTGAATCTATAAAGATAAGAATTTTTTGCATAGGCCAATTTTTCTGTAAACAAGTACGCTATCTCTCTCACAGCAAGCGAAAGGAATACAGTAAAGTCACTTTTTGCATTAAGAATGACGGCGCACTTTGCTTTGAGTCGATATATTTGATACATATTTCTCCAGTACTCAGTGATGCGAGTTGGCGTATACTTAGATGATCGATTAAAAATGTATTTGAAGTGTTACAGTAATTTGCGTATAGTGTTAGGACATTAGTGATTTTGTAGAATAGTAAACATTTTGGATAGGAGGTCAAAAAAGGTATTTATTTTAAGAAACATTTAGTTTTTTTTTACAATATTTAATACTTAATTGTAGATTCATATATTATATATTTATATATATTTATATATAAATATTTATATTTTGAAACCTGTAACTGTTTTATCATCTTGAGTGAAAAATCTAATGATTGAATTATTGGCCTTTCTTTCATTTCTTTGAAACATGGTTTTGACTTTAGCAGATAAATTTTGTTTCGGTTCTTTAATATTATTAGTTAACTCACGGGTAAATGGTAATTTATTCCAGTAAAATCACCAAAATAATTCATGTTTTTTATGTTTTTATGAATATATTTTCAGTGCAACCACTGGTTTTTTATATATATTCACTTACATCACAATATTTTTTTCAATGTTTACGACGAAAAGGCTTATTGAAATATTATTCTATATTTTTTCTATTTTATTATTTATATTTATAAACCCCTGAATGATACGGGCAGTTTAAACATTTTTATTAAATATTTATTTTTATTGAGTACAGGATTTTAATCTGCTTTAGTAGTAAGCTTTCCTAATTATTTCATACATAGCAAAGAAAATATTAAAAATAAATTCAAACTGAAAACGCAATCAAACGTTTCCATTTATATAAAATGCACCCTCAATTCTCAAGTACTAAAGGTTGTTTCATCTTGAATAAAATCCACGAAAATAAAATCCATCCATAATCACGCGGCGAACAATTTTATTTATATCGTTGCTACTGGCTTCTTGTATTGAAAAGTAAAAATCCTGTCGGCATCTCAAGGGTGCAAGTGTTTTGTAGGCGACTTACTCGAGCGACCCGAAGAAGTTTACCAATTTACCTACCAATTACCGTTCCTTTCTAGGGCCTACTTTATCATTCACGTACAAGCGGGGACTTATTTTTTATACAAACCACTTCTCGTGTACGTCCTCCCACTACTTCACGAAGTCCCTACCAAAATAGCAGGGGTTTTCTTGGTGGTGGTGGTATATGGGAGATGAAATCCCGCAGAAAAATATTTTAAACTCGAATATATTGTAATAGATTTGTTTGGATGGATGGATGGGTGGATGCGTAAAGGGGAAATGGAATTTTATTTTTGTTGTGCGGGGATTTAAGCTAAAGTCTTTTATTTTTTGTTCGGTTTTATATTTTATGTTTGGAATTGTTTCTAAACTTTTATTTAATAAATAATACAATATGTTACACACATTTGAAATATCATCAATGTTTTCATTTTTGAAGCAATATGATGTGTAGGTAGATATTACGTTATATCACAAATATAATTTTATATTATATTTACGTAAGTCAAAAATTTAAATAACTAATAAAAAGTAAAATTGTCAATCGTATTTGCTAACTAGAATAACTAAAATAAAAAGTTAAATTTGCCGCAATTTTTGGTTTTTAATGTTATAAAAAAATCTCATAGTTTGAAAGTTTTTAGTAGTCTACTAATTAACATGTATAGAAAATTAAGATAAAATATTATCAATTTTTTTAATTTCAATTAATTGTCACAGGGACAGGGGTGCTGAATTGTCAATCGCAAGAGGTTTTTATGTCGATCGTATCAGATGCACTTAATTTAAATTAAAAAAAAAAAAATTGTTAATTTTATATGTCTGATTCTCTTGTTCTTCTTTTTTCGTTTTGTATTCTATTTTTAGTTAATCTTAACCTCTTAAGTGATGTAGTGGTTAGCGTACTTGATTGCTACAAAATGGGTTTTGGGTTTGAGTATCTTATTTGGAGGCTCAATTTTTCTAGTTAAAAAAAATGTGTTGCGATGCAAATATGTTCACAAATATGAATCGCGAAGCGACAGATAATATGTCAATATTTTCCTAGGTTGTCTGACTCAATAAACGAAAAACGACTGATGATGTTATCCGACACAATAATTGCAAAGATATAGTCTTGGCAGTTTTAGAATCTTTTGACAAAATTTTTGTGTGTATTTGTGATAATAAAATTAGATGTTGTTTTCTTGTAGATTAGTGCCTGTTAACGTATGCGGGGAGAAAAAACATCCAATTTTTGTGATTGCACATTTGGGCGGGTTACTCCAATTTTAAAAAATTGTATTATTGTAGTATTGTAATTATAAACTGAAGTACCCCGCCCACCCAGCCAAGTGTTTGTGATTAAAAGAGTGTATGTCACTTTTGTTTCTGTAACTTAGTGATTGTTCGCGTTTTGTGGAAAGGACAAATATCCAATAGATTGATTACAAATACTAGAGTGGGTGGTTGGGTCACTCTAGTTTTAAACTACTCGCTTGTAATTATGTACTGGAGTACCTCTCTCACTTCTTATTTTTTGGTGTTTAAAAGATTGGATGGATGGATGGATGGTTACTGTTTAAGTTTGCGCGAAGGACAAACATTCAAACTTTTGATTACATTTGACATTTGGGTAGAACACAGTTTTTATTATTTTTCCACCTACATACTAAGTGTTTGCTAAAGATTAGACGTAGCTTTTTTTTGTGCAACTTTGTATGACTTTTTACGTTTACGGAGAGGACAAACATTTACTATTTTTATTATAAACATTTGAACGGATGGGTAGTTACTTCATTTGTTATCAAACTATTTCCTTGTAATTCAGAACAGAAATACTTAAGTAATTGTGATTGTTGGCGTTTACGGAGATTATTCTTTTAATTACAAATACTTGGTTGGTTATTTTAGATAAACTATTTGCTTACAATTATGAAATGCAAAGTTTGTGATCAACAGATTGAATGTTACTTTTATTTCCGTAAGTTAGTGATTGTTGAAGTTGTAGGGACAACAAATGGTTTTTTGATTACAAACCTTTAGGCAGGTGGGCGGGTCACTACAGTTTTAAACTAATTGCTTTTAATTATAAATTGACGTATTCCACTCATCCCACAAGTGTTTGTAAATAAAAGATTGCATGTTGCTTTTTTGATATTAGGTGACTTTTGCCGTATGCGGAAAGTGGAAACATAATTTTTTGGTTACAAAAATTTAGACGGGCGAGGGAACACTCCAAATTTGGATAAGAAGAGCAACTTTAATAGGTTTCGTGTACTGCTTTGATGTTACCCAATAATTTAGGTTGGATTTTCTGAATTTGTGGCAAAATTTTTAGATGTGGTAATCAACTTCTAGCGCTAGCGATCAGCATTAGCAGTAGAAAAAAACCGACGTTAAATAAATGAATTAAAAAAGAAATTGTTTGTGTAACCTTTAGGCGCTGAGCACTACTAGTTTGTATTATGATGGTCATTTGAAAACTATATGTGATAATGGCGGTATATATATGAATCTTAAATTTTTTTCTTAAAGTTTATGGAAATATTGTTGTTTAACTCAGAAGAACTTTTTTAGTAACTTTGGCAGTTTGATTTTTTTGCTGAGTTTGGTGGTGGTCCTGATAAAAGTATTTGTCAAACCGTATGGAAGGTGTAGTTGTCTACTGTAATCTGAAGTTCATTGGCACACACTTAGTCTTGCTAAAATTTATTTGCAATCCAGCCAAGTTTGATGTGTTATTAAGTTCTTTTGACATTATTTCTTGTTAGGTTGTTTAGCACAAGATTATCCGCAATACGCAAGATATTTAGAAAAATTATTTCCATTTTTATGTTAGGTTTTTAAATGTATCCTTCAAGCTTAATGTCTATAAATTAAAAAAAAATGGTCACTTTGATGTTTGTTGTTCATTTCTTTCTATTGGAGTTTTATCTGTACTTAAATCCTTTTTGATGATTGTTTAAAAGTATTGCGTTGTTTTATGTGCATTAATTATGTTAGGGTATCTATTTTCAATTTGGCTGTGTTCCTAACTGTTAGAATTGCACAAGCTTTAATTGAGTTGAACGTTTTTTGATAGTCTACAAATACTGGTGGTAAAAGTTGTTATACAAGATTTGGCAGTAGCCTTATTGGTCGATAGTTTTCTATGCTGGTTCTTTTTTCTGTGCACTTGTTTAGAATCTTCCAATGTTGTGTAGAGATTTACTTGTTTACTTTTGATTTTGCAAATTTTTATTATTTATTTGTCCTAATATTATTTTTGGTATTAGTTTGTCCTAGGCCAATATTTAAGGTAAACATTTTGAACTATTTTTTTGACGGCGTTTTTAGTTCTTAGTTAATTTTTATTTTACAAATTTTTTGTTTGACATTTATGTTTGCGTTGTTTTTGATTGTGTTTTGCATTAGTTGCGCATTGTATCTTCTAGCTTTTTTTAAATATTGCTTTAGGATTATTTAATTTATCTTTTTGTATTTGTTTGAAGCTCGGTTTGTCATTTTTTATATGTGCAAAAGAATATTTCAGGAAGTGCCGTGCAGTACGCTCCGAGATATCTCGTAATGTCTCCACAGAAATACTTAAAAACAGCAAAAAAAGGACTTTTGATGTTTTGGTGTAAAAAACTAGAACAATTATTTCACAACTCACGTGCAGTGTCTTTGCGTTAAGTGTCGCTTAAGGTATTGTGTAGTTGTCTCCAAAGTTGCAATAAAGGTTTCTAGTATACGTTGTTAATTTGTGGGTTTAGTTATTGGATACAAATTTGCAAGGTGCGTTAGAAATTTCTGAATCTTCTTTGTTAAACTTTGGTGATGCAAGAAATTTTCAGTTTAGGTGTCAAAGTTTGCTTTTTTAAACTGATTCTTTAATTTTGTTTTAAGTTAGAGATACTAAAGATTTTTTTTTAACTTTTCCTGTCATTTTATTATGTAGTTTGATTGATGTTAAAAAATACGAGTCAAGTTTTAAAGCATTTATTACGCAGTTTTTTTATGCCAGACTTTACTCTTTAATTAAATAAAACAAAACTTTTTAGACGTATTTAAGCGACACAATCCGTTTTACAATAGAAAAACATTAGGTTTAGTTTGTTTGTCTTTTGCAGTTTTTGTCCACTTTTTTTCCGCCATGGTCTTGATGCTATCGAACCATCTTGTTTGGGACCTTTCCAAGTTTTTTTTAGTTTCTTAAGATTTTTGAAATGTTATTTTGAGTGACAATCGTGTTTTGCTTTGTCATGCTAAATGTCCACCCCATCTTCACTTGAAGCTGGCTGTGTGCAGCATGAAGTCTTCTACCTTTGTTTTACCCCGGATGTTGTTATTGCGCATTTTGTATCTTAGAGTAATCTCTAGCATTGTGCGCAAGTATCTTTTTTTCAACTCGTATACCTACTAAAATCCTAAATCTTTAAGATCCTTTTGAGCTTGGAAAATCACAGTTTTAGTACATCGCAATTTATTTTTATTTGTTTTTGTCTTGTTCTCGTATTGATTTATTTTATAAAAATTAGACATATTTGAAAACTTTGAGAGGTAAATTATGAGCGGGTCCCAAGTTTCTTTTTTAATCCGTATTTCTACTAAAATCCTAAAACTTTAATATCGTTTTTAGCTTGGGAAATCACAGTTTTTGTACATCACAATTTATTTTTGTCTTATTGTCGCATTGATATATTTTATAAAAATTAAACACATTTTTTTGCTAAGGTGGTAAGTATTCGCGTTTTTTATAATCAACGTTGCGCAAAACTAAATATTAAATACAAAATATTTTAGTATTTTAAAAAACTTTGGTTAACGGTTTGTTTAGGAATAATTCTTTTCTTCTTTGTGCTTATTTTTCTATCTCACCACTAGCAGCAGCCACTGTTTTGCCACAATGGGTTTCTCATCATACTCCAAAATATTCCAATTAGATAACAATACCATACAAGACACACAATAAGAAAAACTATTCACAACAATTACAATACACATAATTCTAGTTTTGCAATAAATTAAGTTTTGTTTTTGGTTAAAATACTAATAATAATAATAACAATAAAAGGTATTTATTTAGCATAATTTCTACTCATACACAAACACATTTATATTAAAATACACAAATGAAATGGCTAACGTATTTGAATTGAATATTGAGTTAGAATTAATTATTAGTAGTGCCCAAAATTTTTATCTACAATTTTATCATACGTTCTACAAGTTTGAATAGTGTTATGGATAAAGAGTATCAGTGTTGCATCCTAGTGTCTTAGATTTAAGAAATTATTTTGGCATTTAAGATTGTAAATATTTTTTGTGATGACTCACAAACTGTTTTTTGCATTATTGTGGCCCGCCGGGGAACTGATTATGAGAAAATGGAATTTTTTGATATTTTGCTTGATCTTAAGCAAGTTTCTAGTTGACATTTCTAAAGCTTAATGAGCTTGCGTCTACTGATGAAGGTATGGTTCTTTGCATCTGTGACCAAGTTATGTCCGTCATTGTTTCTGTGACATAGATATTCGTTTTATCAAAATATTGTTTATTACATTTTAGACTTGCTTTGTTTTATATAGCACTCTTTTTCTTGGATCTATAGTATTGGTATTGTTAGTCTTTTTAGGCTAATATGTCAAAAATTTAAACTAACTTGGCTCATTAGTGATTAAACTTTGTTGCTGGTTTTTAGTAAAACATTAGGAGCACATTTAGCTTAAGGGTGGCTTGATGATATGCAAATGGACACATTTAGATATCGTTGTTAATATTTAGTATTTTTCTGCAACTGTCGCTGTTATTCTTGTAGGAAACATGCAGTATTTGACTTTTTTTGTTTGTTTTAGTCGTTGACGGACACCATGGTTATGTACCCAAATTATGTTGGCTGTAGAAATATTGCGCAAAAGTTTGTTTTTTTTTTAAATTTATTATTTAAAGAAAATTGTATAGAAGACGCAGTTGGTAGAAATGTAATTCAATTATGAACATTATGGCTAGTACTTATTGGTCAGAAATGATGTCAGTCAGTGTTTTGTCCTGGTACATTTAAGATAACATTCTTCAGTTTGTTTGTTGATTGTGTTTGGCATAGAAATTAAAATGGCACAGTCGGTAAGTGAAACACGTCTTCCTGGTTTATTTAAGCTAATATTTTTCTCTAGTTTGTTTGTTAAGTTTTTGTCCAGCGTTGAAATTGAAATGTCGCAGTCGGTAGGTGGAATATTTTGATCAAAATAATGTGTGTTTATTTGGTAGGATTGGCATATGCATCAAAATGGCGCAGTCAGTAGGTAGACAGTTTTATTTTAGTAGTAGAAAGGAGTATTTTGTAATTAGGCCCATGTATAGCGTGAGGTCAATTTTGTTGTATCTTGATTTTATAGTGAGCATATAATAATAGTTTTTGCGACTCTTGTTTGCTGTGATCTTGGTATGTCAACTCTTGTTCTAGTTTTAATGTAAATTTGAAAATATGTATATACAATTGCAATCAATGTCAACGACAAAAAGTTGTACACATTATTGTTATATCCGGTCAAGTGTATTGGCACGTTAAGGTAGATTGTGCAAATACACTTTCATGTAGTCATTAAACTTATGTTATATTGGGCACATTGTCTTTGATATTATTTTTGATGAAAATATTCGGAAATTATTGTAAAGCACACAATTAGTGCAGTCGATAGGTAGTGTACTGTAACTAGAGGTTGGCGGCGCGGCGAATGAAATACAACTAGTTTACACTAGTTTCAATAAACTCTCATTTAACATCTATTCGTAGTGCGCAAATTTTATAATAACGTGGAATGTTGGATGTACTAATAATTTAGTACGTGCAGCAAATTTTGCGCTAATATTTCATTTCTGCGCTTTACCCTGAAATTGAATAAAGTATAGTGGTAGTAGAAATTTAGAAGATTAAAATGCATTTTGAATTTCATTTCTTTGGACATTGTTTTTGGTTATTTCTTCACAAAGAATGACTGTTCAGTAGATGTTTTTGAAGCTTTACTTTATATGCTACAAAATGCGCTATATTTATGTATTGCATGCAGGCGGTTGTCCTCCTTGCGACGGGTCTTTCAATATGCGGAGACAGCTGACATGCATTTGGATGTACTTATGATAGTGCGCGACAGGCACGTTGAATATATATATAAAACGTTTTTTTAATTTTTTAATTCCTAGTCATAAAACAAATATTTGTTGTGATCAACGTTCACGGGACATTATCAAAAAGTAGTATTTATTCTGGTAAGCGTGAGTCGATTTGTACTCCGCAGTTAGAGGAGAGAATATCAAATATTATCACTAATCTGTTTTTATAATTTTTTTATTTTTGCTTAACATACTGACAAGACTTATATATCAAAAAAATTTGAAAAAATCTTTAGTTCTTGTAAAAATAACAATACACATACGGTTTATGCATGACGATGCTTTACTTTATTTCAACATTACAAGTCTCCAGTTTTTCAGTTTTTGCATTTTTTGTAAATAATGTTCAAGTATTGCGAGAAAGAGTTTAAAGTACTTATTACCAAACATTGCAAAATAATTCATGTATCTTTGAACGGGTTATAGCAGTGAATGTCCTTCAATCACTTTGGTCATATATATATATATATATATATATATATATATATATATATATATATATATATATATATATAAATAAATTAAATTTAAATGCAGCTTAATTTGATCAAATAAATTGTACAGAACTACACTATTTATTTAAAACCAGAATTCAAGTTTTGAGATACACTGTATATAATATACATCAATATAACTTCAAAGACTGATGCTTCACGTAAAAAAACATATTACAATACTATAAATCCCAAAACTTGTGCAACATAAATCAGTTGAAAGTTACTGCAAATATACTACCCCACTTAGGAATTGTAATCTAAGTTTTTGAGTTTTTTAACGTGCATGCTTCATCAAGTCAGTACACAAGACCTATTACAATTTTTCTTTTTATCCAAAAGAGCGTACTTACAATACATTTTTTCTTAAACAGGAAAACCTACTTTCCAAATTTATTCACTATCAGCTGTGTACAGAAATAGTTTTTTTCATTGTAAAGTGTATTTTAGGAATAGAATAATAAATTTTATGCAAATTAATTGTCCAAATAAACCAAAAATAATTAAAAACTTAATGCTTGTAATGTAATGTAATATCTACAAGATAATGTTTGTAATATTAATGTACGTCACGTAACCATTTGATGTAGAAAGATTAAATTTTGCTTCGCAGATTTATTTAAAAGCAAATTGCTAAAATTAAGCGGGCGTATTGTATAAGTAACTTGTTTAGTGCATTCTACAGAAATATGAATTTAATATTATCTACATTACTGGAGAAAAATGATTTACGTAAGTTTGACTTGGGTAATGTAATTTAAGTTGAAAACTGTCGGATGTTGAAGTGAGTTAAATCTTTGAAAAGAGAAGGAATTATAACCGGAATCTTATTAAAAAAGAGAATCTCCAACATTGGCTACACTGATGTTATTTGCATGTCATAAAAAAGTATTATATATAAGAGGATTTGAATGGTGAGAAAAGCAAGTAGAGTACTTTTTGTATGATCCGCGGAATGAAGATGATTAATTAAACGTTTTGTAAGAGGAAGTAGCTGCAACGACAGTGGAGCTAGCAACAGCCGTTTCACGGACGACAAAATAATACCGTTGACATTTGAAATTCATCACGAAGTACCACTATATCTTGTATTATTAAGTAAACTTATAAAGCTTTGTGTAAAATAAACTCACTTACCGTTCTCCATGTATCAAAGAAACTAGCGCGCATACAACTTAGACAAGTATCAAAGTACAAAAGGAAGATGCGTCGCTAAAAATAGAATATATACAAAGGGAAATCTTGAATTTAGCGTTTCAATCTCCCTAGAAGTGGTGGCGGGTGAGTGGTGAGTCGCATTGATTTACGGTGACTGAGGTGAGCCTCTATAACTGCGATGCCCTCTTTGTTAAGTCGAGGGGGATTTCCAACTTTAGAAAACTTAAAACTGGCGAACTGCAAGGAAAAATAATACAAAAAAATTAATCTCTACGTACATGCCACGTAAAAAACAACGCACACACACACACACTCAATTTGCTAATTGCGCGCCTTAGTAATTACTGTCCTGTTATTAGATTTTTGGGGCAAAATATTACTAAAAATTTCAAAATGCAAATGTAATTATAATGACACGTAATTAGATTTGGTATATGTATGCTGGCGAATAGGGTGGGATGTATCCTGAGATACAAAGCTGCCACCTCAATTTAATAAAGCTCTCCATGCAACAGCGCGAGTGCAATTAAATATACGTGACATCGTCGCCCTTATATTGTCACCTTGTAAGCACAATAGAGACCCTTTTTAATAACACTTTTTTTCTTTCAGTGTTAAGAAAAAAATGAAAGCTTATTAGCCAAGTAAAAAACATGTAAAATATATTCTTGAGACATGTCAAAAATAAATCTCTATTAACATATTAAATTGTAACACTTTTATTATTTAATATTTATTAAAATCATAATTTGTACTGTGTGGTAATTTTTTTTTTAACACTTAACTTGATGTTAACAGTTTGCGTTTTAAAACATAGTTTGCATATTTTTCTACTGCTTTCACAGTTTTTTATGGAATTTTAAAGATGCGACGATAAACCCTCATTTCAAATACCTATGATCTAAGCTTTAACAAAGAATAGTGAATACAAAGATTTAAGAATCTTATTTTTGTTATTTATTTACAGTATATTCTTATTCTGTTTCATCTTGAACACGCTAGGATATCTGTTTGTATTATTTGATCAGAAATATTATTTTTTTCTTAAATTCACTTCTTTGGATAAATATTAATTTATATTTTTATTTAACGATACCTGTTTTTAGTTGTTTATTTTTGTATGATTTTAGTTACTTTATCTGCCCATGTAAAAAGTACACCTAAGTTTAAATAGATAAGTAATCCGGCCTTTAGCAAAGTTTTGAGATATACTAGACCGTTAATGTATTTCAAAATATTCAGTTTTTAGTTGTTTAAAATGTTGTTTTATTAGATTCTAGGTATTTTCTGAAAATTAAATTACTAAAAATGATTTTTATTTTAAAATACAGACCTGTTTGTTGTGACATAACATGTAGCTGGTTTTGTAAAATTTACTATTTTTCTATATGAAAAATTGTTAGTATATTACGGTAATATCTTTAAGTGATCAGAGACTATTATGGTTTGTGGGGTTGAAGTATTGAAGTATATTACAGTTTTCATATTGCTAAACGAAGGAGAGGTTGCTAATAGTTTGTTGAACTTATAGTTGCAGGTTTGAAGAATTGTTTGTTGTTAACTCTGCACAATATTAGGCAAAGTTAGTTTTAAATCTATAGTATAGAAGAACTTCAACAGTTGCAATTAAATTTAACAAAAGTAAACCGCAAGGCAAAGAAATTTTGCAGGAGATGGGTTTGAATACATCAATTGCGTAGATTATAGACTTTTTATTGTATAGAGGCAATTTCTATTGACTAGACTAGATTATAAAAGCATTTTAAAATCCATTGGTATAAGCAGTAGTAAAGTGCGGTAGTTGTTGGATTAGTAATGAACTACTACCTTTGCGTTTGCGTTTCAAATAAGACGCTCTAAATATTACAGGCTTTGCATCTTGAAAGTTCAAAGATTATCCATGACTAACAAAATTACTTAAGTAATTTTTTAAATTTTTTTGACAAGTTATTCAGCATTAGTTTGAATGTTTTCTGGATTTTGGATTAAAGTAGTAAGGTAAAGAAAAGTTTACTGCATGTTAACTTTATTAGGCTTTTTGTACTTCTAACAGTGGCGACTACACTCTGTTGTCCTAGCGTCCAACCACTTTATGTGAGGCTAATGCAGGTACAGCGTTTAGAGGGTTTTTTGTTATACTGGTCATGTCAAGCCAGCTCAACATGGATTTTCTATCGTACGAAAGGGCCGGGCGGGTACGAGCATTGGCTTAATCTTTTTGTCATCTATTTTGCATCTTCTAAACATTTGATTGTTTTCAATACCGATTGTGTGCATATGTTTGTTTAGTTGGCAGTGTCTTGTCAAGATTTTTGTCATAATTTTCAATTTTTGTTGGACTGTTGCAAGTCAGCGTTCGGGGCAGTCAGTGCATTTTTTTGCCTGTTTACAGCTTGGAGTGTCATTTGGTCTTTAGTAAGTTATTGAAGCTTTTAAATGGTAAAGCGGTTCAAGGTTTAGGTTTACACGCTATGGGAGTTGACCCTTTACGCGTCAGCACGTTTGTCTTAATGTTACTTACTTCATTGGAATGTGCTTTTACGCAAAGCAGCTTGATGTTGTTTTTACAGGTTGCTTAAGTAAAGGCACAGTGACATTTAAAAATTAGCTTGGGTGTGATTTTAGGCTTGATTACAGCAATTAAGGCCGCTTTACTATTTGTTAGATTTTGTACATTTTTGCCAGATATTTTGCGGTTTACTACTTCCATAACTTTTTAGATTATTTTTTGAATTACTTTTGCTTAGAAGATAGTGTGCGTTTCTAGGAGTAAAAATACTCTGAGTTTTGGGTCTTGTGAAAAATTTCTTTTCCCAGAATCTTTACTGGTGTAGATTCAAATTGAATTATTGATTAGATTTGGTTCTTTTTGTTTATGTATGCACACGTTATAAAGTTTTTGAAACACAAGAATGAGTGACAAGTGGCAGCTTTTTCTAGGATGGTACAATTTAAATAAACTCTTGTTTGCTTTAGTTTGTACTACATTTTTTATGTAATTTTAGTTAAAGTTATACTTAGTAGTAATTATTGCATGTAGAGTATACAAAGGTAACAATTTTTATAATTTTTTTTACACAAATTGGGACTAATGTCAGCAATGGCACGTTCAATATTGATTTCTTCTTCTTTTTCTAGTGCCACTCCTATCGGAGATTGGATATCATCAAAGCTAATTTAATTTTGTTGACAGCACTTCTATACAGTTTGTTGGAGCTACAGCCAAACCATTCCCTTAGATTTCGCAGCCATGATACTCGTTTTCGTCCTATGCTTCTCCTTTCTTTGATTTTTCCTTGAATTATATTTCTTAGCAATGCGTATTTTTCCTCCCTCATTACGTGTCCTAGATATTGCATCTTTCTCTTTTTAATGATGAGAAGGACTTCGCGTTCTTGATTCATCTGCCGGAGGACCTCTATATTTGTCATTTTATCGGTCCACGGTATCCTAAACATCCGGCGGTAGCACCACATCTCGAAGCTTTCGATGTATTTTATGTTGTTTTGTTTAAGTGTCCATGTTTTTACTCCTTAAAGCAATCCGTTGAAGACATAGCATCTCAGAATTTGTCTACGGAGAGGAAGGTTTATATCGCGGTTGCATAATATTTTTCGCAATTTATTAAATGTTGACTGGGCACTTTCAATGCAAAATTTTATTTCTTGTTCATGGTCGGAAGAGCTATTGATCCATGCTCCAAGGTACCTGTAATGCGTAACCTTTTCGATCCGCTCACCATTAATGCGTATATTAGACAAGTTGTTCGATGACTTGGAGATAACCATATACTTGGTTTTTCTGACGTTCATTGTGAGACCATAATTGTTGCAGTGGTTGTTTATATCTTCAACTAGTTGTTGTAAGTCGACTGGATTTTCTGCTTGTAGTACAATATCATCCGCGTACTTGATGTTATTAATGGTCTCTCCAATATTGACTTCTAAGTTGTTTAATGTTGCTTGGTTGTTGGTTTAAACTAACGATTTAACATTTAACCTTGCAGAAAAAGTCTAGAGTTATTAAATTGCAAGGAAGGAAGATAATTGACTGAGCTATTTTCTGAAACAATTGATTTAGTAAACTTATTTTCCATTAGTGTTTCTATTGTTTAATTGGAGGTATGGCAAATAGCATTGCCTTGCTAAAATCACAAATTGTCTAAGTTGAAAACATTCAATTGAATCTTACAAGCACGAAGCTGAATTTTAATTTGATATTAAAAACTAATGTGAATCTTCACAAACATTCTGACACACAGCTGCAATATTTTTTTAAATTTAATTTTACTACTTGCTTGGTTAGTTGAAATTTTTGCACAACTTGTTTAATCGCTATATAATATTTTAAATGACAGTAATAAGAAGAAGAATTGTAATAAGCTATTTACAACAAGTGTTGTAACAGGATTATTAAATATTTTTGTACATTTACAATTTTGTGTTTTTTAGAAACCTTAAAATTGGTGGCTTTAGTGAAATCACTAGAGTCAAAATTTTGTGTTTGCTGTTGTAGTACTAGAGTTATCTAACTTTGGTTTTCTTTTGCTGTATTGTGTATTACCATATAGTTTAAAAAAAAACTATAATATTTGTTGTATTTGACGGGTTTTATTGCATTGTAACTAACCCCGTCATTATTTGTTAAATAATGCCAACGGTCATTGATTGTCTTTATGTTTTATAGTTTTATGAACGCGCGCTTGTTATGCAGCATTATTCATAGACACTTTTGTTGCACACACTGTACACTCACGGCACCTTTATTTTTTGCCAAACATAAATTGCCGCACAGCTGATGTTGGACATCAGCTGTTGCTCGTGTGTTGGGTCCCATAAGCGTACCATATGGGGTTTGCCATGGGTAAGATAAACCTTTGCCGGAAGTAAGAAGTGGCTAGTATCTTCTTTTGTGCAGTAATTAGTGATTCGCAATAAATAGGTAAACACTAGTTACTCTATGCAACCGTCCGAACCCGGCGGACGTTTGTCTAAATTGTACATAGCTTAGTTATTAAGGGAAATTGGGTTTTGGGATTTTTGTGGGGTAACTATATAGGTATATTCAGGTTTCATTTTGTACTAATTTATTTTTAATTATTATTTTGGGATATATAGGCCACCTCCTAAGCACCCTCTATTTGTGTTGGCTACCCTGTTTCCGCTCTTTCTCTTCCATCACAATCTTTCTAGTTTATCCCTTCTCTTTTCTTTCCCTTTAAATAAAGCCGTCCGGTTCTTATAGAAAGAGTCAGACTTGCACTCAGCAATACGTCCAGATCCAGTCAGTCTTGCACTTAGCAATACAGCCTACATCCTGCCAGTCTGCATTTACCCGTCTCTGTAGTCAGATACCAGTACCAGGTAAACAAAACCGTAAGTCGAACCAACAGTTTTCCCAATCTCTTCAAATTCTCAATTTTGTGTATCTAACCGAGAGTGTGCGGCGGTCAAAAGGCAAGCCACCTCCAGATTCCCAATCCAGTTCCAGGTCTAAACCAACAACTCCTGATCCGGTTCTATCTTTCGTCACCGCATCCCTGACCTCCGCTGTTCTTGTAAATTTGTATATATAAACCTATTGTGAATAAACATTAATTAAAATATAACCTGTCGTGTATTTTGTATCCACACTCCGGTGTGGTGAAGCCCGAGCACCTCTAGTCTCCGGCCAGTTAAGTAGGGAACCCTGTGATCACGACTGCTAATACCTTAGCACAGGTGACTTTTCAACGTCAATACGAAAAAGACGTCACAGTATTTTAATGCTCTTTTGCTTTTTAGATTTTTTAAGACTAATTTTCATATTTTTTACTCTAATAATTACAAAGCTTACACAGTTACACTAATAATTACAAAACAACGTTCAAAACAAAAAGTGCAACAGAATTTTTAGTGTAAAGTCACAGACGTTAGCACCGGTTTTATAAAAAATGAGATTACTTAGTCGTAAGGTTTAAAATTACTATCTTTACTATCTTTAGTAGCTTTTACTTTGACACTTTTTGTTATAAGAGAGATGGTTTAGTTGGAGTTAACTTTTTGTTTTTTTTAGAATTAACACTACTACTTTGTTACATTTTTAGTTTTTTGATTTGAACATTTTTGGCAAAGCATAACGCATTGTGGTTTATTTCATGCCGTCAGTATTGTCATGAAATATAGTAGACGTGGTTTTTGACGTAGGAGGTAAATTCTTTTAAAACTGGTTTTATTGGTATGTGATTGCCCCATTAAGTCTTTTATTTAGGTTAAAGGAAGTTGGTAAAATAAAATTTTGTGTAGTTCTATTCCGGCTAGTTCTTTTGTACGGTCTGCCCATTAAGTTGGCGATCTGCCTCATCTACTATAAGGTTTCTATCTTTTAAGTTTTTTGGTTATATGGCTTAGGTATTGGAGGTATGCACGATTTATCTTACGTGTGAAGCAAACTTTTATTTTTCGTTCTTCTGGAACGGATTTGTTAGTGTTCTGTCCAGGAAACTCTTAGAACACGACGGTATACCTACATTTTGAAAGCTTCAATCTGGTTTATGTTTGCTTTTTTTTAGGATCTATGTTTCGGCGGCATATGTTGTAATGAGGAAGATTAGTGTCTTGACTAGTTTTAGCTTTGTGTTATTTGTGATGTTGGTGTTGGTTTTGTGACTTTGGTGGTGGCGGATTGTGCGATGGTTTTTTTTCCATATTTTGATCTTGCTGCTTCCGTTGTTGGTTAGCATAGATCCAAAGTAGTTGAAGTTGTTTACGACTTTGAAACTTGCAATTTCATGAACGTTGGCTATATTGTTGTTTGCTCTGTTGATTATCATCATTTTGGTCTTGTCAGTGTTTAGTTAGAGACCATATTGCGCGCTAATCGTAGCTAGTTTCTGCATTATTTGCTCTGTTTGTTCTACGCTTGAGGTAATTATTAATGTGTTGTTAGATTGCTTTTTTTTGCCCACGGACACACCGCCATTCCAACCGCCTAAAATCTTTCTCATTATGAACTCGGTGTATATGTTGAACAGTATAGGCGAGAGAATACACTTTTGTCGAACTTCCGATTTAGTGTTAAATTGGGTAGAGTATTTGTTGTTTACTCATACTCTTGCTGTGCTACTCGTGTAGAGATTGCCAATCAAGTAGATGTCTTGGTATAGCTAAGGTTTACGTATTTATTAACTTTTTTTATTGTAATACGTTTTATTTACTGTTACTTAATTTGTTGTATTAGGTTCATCTTCAACCTTATCTTGTTTGACACTTTCTCTAACTTTTGTAGCAAATATATGAGTTTTTCAATGTTAGTGTTTATTAAAACTATGTAGTTTTTGAAACTCACAATTTTACTGTGAACGTACATTTTTAGATGAACTGCAGTGTTGGTAGTGCACGCAGTTTTATTTTTTTATGATATTATGAATAGTTATGCAATTGCTATTTTATTAAGGCTAAGCAACGCGACGTTATTAACTTGGTCTGTAATATCGACAATTCTGTCTGTGTCAGCATTTTTGCTCTGAAAGTATGAATTATGTATGGAGTGCGTGGGTTGCTATTAGAAACTTGAAACACAAACAAGGATGGCTTTTAGTAAATATAATTTCAGTTTTAAGTCTGTTTATTTTTGATTTTGATTTCCTTAGTTAAGTTTGGTTACGACTAACTAATACCAACTGTAGAAGCTTACTTTTATTGGTTTAACGATTATAAAAAAACTGCTGGACATAGTTTTTTTTTTTATTATTCTAGTCGTCTTTTGCTGACTAATACTATTTTTGCTTAGTTTTTACATCATCCAATCATCGTTTTTGAGCTATTTTGTTGTCTAGTTCTGTGTCTTAGTCATGACCGAGGTATTGCACGTCAGCAGTTTCTTGTCTGTGAGGTTGTTGAACTTTGATGACTTTTTGGCTGTGAAGCAATTTTGCGTTAATTTGCTTAGTATAAGCGTGTTGTTGTAAATGGGTGTCTGTCTCGACTAAAAGTTGTTTTTATGATTAACAAATTTGATTATCGCTATTAAATTGTCCCTTAGGTAGTGTCGTCGGGTATACTTTATATTTAAATGTTCTGGCATCTATGGATTTTGATAGCAGTACCTGCCTATTTTTGTTTCTTAAAAATTTTTGTTGGTTTATTTGTTGGATCTGATAGAGAGTTTAGTTTGTTGCGGATGTAGTTGATTTACATTTATCTAGTCCGGCTGAGTCTGTAAAGAAGAAACAAAAATTAAAATAGATGCTCCATTAAAATTTAAGAAATTTTCAAAAGTATTTTATTATTTTTTAATTTGTTTTTTTTTTGCTGGAGGGCGCCAGTTGTTGCGGGGTTATTTTCAGAAACATTTTTGATATAACTTCTGCTGTGTGTTGTGTTATTATTGTGTGGGTGTAGTTGGTTGCGGTGATCTATAAATACAACGACGTTTTAGTAAGAGTATTGAGATCAGTTTGTGTTTGATTTGGTTTGTTGAAGTCGGTTTAAAATAGATTGGCCCCGGAAGATCCTAATTTGAAATTCTTAAACAATGACGTATTTTTTTTAACTAAGGTATACAATATTTTTGAAATATTACAAACAGAATCATTGAGGTTATTTAGTTTAGTTGTTCTTAGTTACTATTGAAAAATTGTTTACTACTACTTTTATCTTGTAGGATCTTACCTTGCGAGATGTTCTACCTAGCTCTGTTTAAAGTTAGCTACTTGTCCATTATATTTGTTGTTTTACTGTGCTTGCGGATTTTATTTTTTTAGAGTTTGTCTCTCAAAATTAAGCCGAGTATGGTACGTTCTATTTTCCTTTGCAGAACTCTGAGTTTTTCTGCATTTTTTTGAACTTATTTGCGTTAAAGTTATTGTTTTTGGCTCATAGGTAATTTCTGGAAGAATACATGTATCAAACACTTTTGCTTTTGTTGGTTAATCGGACCCCATTGGGACCGAAAGGTTAGGGTCCAATTAAGCGGATGGTCCGATTATGCAAAATGAACAAAAAAAACTTTTATTTAAAACTGTAAAATTGTTCTTTTGCATTTCAAATTTTAACGTGTCTACACAAACACACGTGCGCCAAACGAAATTGAATGACTAAATGTGTGTGTGCTATTTCTTTTTAATAATTCCCGCGTCATGTTTACAAAAAAAGTTGTTATTCAGTGTACAAACACAAAAAATGTTTAAAAAAATATATTTTATGAAAGTATAAAACTTAAATATAAAAATGATAACAAAAATTTTTTTTTCTTGTTATTGTGAAGTTTTAACTCAATTTAATTTAATTTACTTACCCGATAAAGCAGAATTTTGTCCTAAGTAAGCGATGTCAATTACTATAGTTTGGTTTCTGTTCTTAAAGATTTGGTTCATATAGGCGGTTGGACTGATAAACCGGTGGTCCGATAAAGCGGAATCGACTGTTTATCCTAGGTTAGGTTAGGTTAGGTTAGGTTAGGTTAGCATTTGCAGTTTTTTTTTAGATATTTAGAAATTTTAGTTGTTTGGTTGAGTTTAACTAGTTTGATAATTTGACCTAAGTACTTTTTGAAATAATAATAAGTTAGCTTAAAAAAAATGACAAAAAATGAAAGATTACATGTTATCATTTAACAATGAAATAGTGAAATTATGTTCTGTAAATGATATCTGACAGATAATGTCAGTTTACTACAAAGCACTGCTGTAGTAGTTCCTCAAACTTTTGCAAGTTGATGTCAATTTCCCTAACTTCTGTTGCAATAGCTTTTTTTTAATTCTTACAGGTTTTAAAGTTTATTGTAGACCTTTGTCTTTAATTTTTTCTATAAAAATAATCACAAGCTGTGAGGAAAAGATAAGCTAGAAGAGTTTTGGACCAAAATGTTATAAGAATTTGCATAGAAGTTTAAATTCTTATTTTTGCTATCTTGGGTTTTTGGAACAAAAACAGAAAATATTTTTTAGAACTACGTTGAATTAGAGCTTTTTTTTTTTAGCTAGGCGGTAAAATCTTCTAAAGACTGGCAAAGTGTCGGATTTACCCTTTCGGGCGCTTACCGACTAGAAACCGCCCATTGAATTGCCTGTTTAAGTTCGAATTGGGAAGAAGGTGGGTGAGTAGCCCTATAGGCTCTGGGATGATTGGTTCGGAGTCCCCTTTGTTACGATGCGATCTGATTGATCGGTTTCCTGATGGAGTGTTGCTTTTTGTCCGGTTCAGCCAACCTGGCCAGGTCCGGGTTGGAGTGTGTGCTGAGTTTGGCAAAGTACTTTTTCAGCTAAAACTTCCAAATACTGTGACAGCGGTGGTATCCCCAGGTTGATACGAGTTTTTTTCTTCCTGATGTATCAGGGGGCTCCGACAATTCAACGCAGGGTCAGATTTTGGAATGCCTCAAGACGTTTGAGGTGAGTGTTTGCAGTTGTCCCCCAGACTGGAGATCCAAACGTGATTTGCGGCCTGATGATGCTCGTATAGATCCTGAGCTTGTTTTGGATTGACAACCCGCTGTGTTGTCGTAGCATCGGTACGAGACAATTTTTCGCCATTTTGGCTTTGTCCAGAGTAAGTTCTACGTGTAGCTTGTAGGTGAGGCCCTTGTCGAAGGTGATTCCCAGATACTTAGCAGAGCTCGACCATGAGATTGGAATTTTGTCTAAGTGTACCCGTTCGTGGGGTTTGTGACGTCGCTTGGTGAAGAGGACAGCTTTGCTCTTCTCCGGGTTGACCCCGATTTGCCATTCTCTGAGCCACTTTTCAAGATCTTTGGTGGCCTTTTGAAGTCGGATAGTGATCATCATCGGTGACCTGGAGCTATACATTTGTGCCGTATCATCGGCATATTCGCCATTTTAACCCAGTGCTTCCTGCCCGATGGCATGTCAGCGACAAAATGCTTAAACAGCAAAGGCGATAGAAGAGAGCCTTGAGGTACCCCAGACTCAATCTGCCGAGTGGTAGATACGTGGTTCTGGAGTTTGACTGATAAAGTTCTGCTTTTTAGGTAAAACGCCAGAAGCCTTATTAGACAAAGTGGGAACCTTTGTCTATGCAGTTTGAGTGGCCAAACCTTATCGAAGGCTTTTTCGACATCGAAAAAGACTACCCCTGTGGACTTTTTTAGTCTAAAACCTTCGATAATGTTTGGTCACTCGATTAAGCTGATAAACGACAGAGTATTTACGCCGGAACCCATGTAACGGGTAAAAAAGAGTTGGTCTTGGCGTGTTTTTGGTTAATGTCCAGAATTACTCTTTCTATCACCTTGCTCAAAGTGCATAGAAAACTGATTGGCCAATAGTTTTGAGGAAATTTATTACGTGCGAGCCTTTCCAAACTGATGGAAAGTGCCTTGTACGCAGTATAGCATTTGCAATGTTGGTCAGAGCCATTATTGCTTTGTGCGAGAAAGTTTTCAACGCTTTGTTTGGAATACCGTCTGGTCCTGGCGCGGATCGGGTATTAAGTCGAGATTAGATTTCTCTAACGCGGGAAGGTCGAACGCTATTTAGCGGCGGATCATCGTTAAAATTTTGTAAGAAACCCCTGACCTCTTGGTAAACCCTATCGATGTGCTCCAGATAAGTGTCCCTGTTAAAAAGGGGGTTTTTCCTCGATATCATATTGTAGCCCATTTTCACCATGGATGACTGGTATTTGGACTTTTTTATTTTGCAAACCTCTGTGGTCGATTCCATTGTCTTTTGCCAGTTCAGATCTTTTTGCTGTCTTATAGTAGACCTAACTTTCCTGCAAAGTTTGTTAAGAATTTCTCGATCTACTGGAACGCGATGTCTTTGCCATTGACGCCTGGCGGCTTTTTTTCTACGAATCAATGCTTTTTGTTTGCGTGATAATCCAAATGGATTACCTGCCCGAACCTGAATGGTTTTAGAAGCCTTTTCTTTAGCTTTGTAAATCAGCTCTGTGAACTGTTTGACGGCTACTTTTAGTTCTTCAACCGTCCGTACTGGATTCAGTTTTTCTATGCTTTCCTCCAGGTACCCCGGAAAGAGGTCCCAGTTTGTTTGAGTGACAAACTGCCCTTCCCTACCCACTGGGTCCCCTTCCATAGAGCTCCAGAATTACCGGCATGTGGTCGGAGCTAAGGTCATTGATTATCCTTATCTCGATTAGAGAATTGGCGTCCTTTAGTATTGCTACATCCAGGACGTCCCCTCTGTGACAAGCATAGCTGTGGTGTGTGAGTTCTACTGGACCCAAGACTCAAATACCGTTTTTCTCAACGTAGTCTTGCAAAGCTCGACCTTTTACGTTGGTTGTCAAACTGTTCCACGCCGGGTGTTTGGCATTAAAATCCCCAGCTAAGATAGTGGGAAATTGCAAAAAGAGAACTTGATCAAAATCAGCTATTTCGATTCGGTTCGAAGGATTGAGGTATCTGGATGCAATCTTGAGTGTGCCCAATCCAGGCACCCTCACCACTATTGCATTAGATTATAAAGTCAAAGTGTCTGGGGTGTCCACTTCAGAATAGTCTAGCGATCTTTTTGCAAAGATCACTGTATAACGCTTCCGGTCTACCTCCGACGTTCCCTTACACGTAAAAGTATTTGGGATTCTTAACGCGTGCCAAGGGCGATGATTTGATTTGCTTATAAGCATGACGTCGATTTCCTCTTCGAAAAAAAAAATCCTCGACCTCTCCTAGTTTCTCTGGGATGCTTTGGTATGTTTCGACTTTTTCGATCGCCAAAGGAGAAGCACGGACTTCCGCTTTCTCCCACAACCTTCTAGGGTCTGTGGCTTGACACAGAAAAATCTGAGTCTTCATCGGCCGGCTAGAAGTATGTTAGTTTTACGCATTTAGAACTTTCAAATTGACCGAAAATAGCCATTATTGGATAAAATAGGGAAGTGACAAGAATATCAAAACGGTGATAGCAAAATCGTAATCAGGGCTTCAAATTACCCCAGAAAACAAAAAATTACAAACTTTTATCCACATTTGTGAATTTTACTCTGACAAACACGTGCAGACTCTTAATAACACCTCAGGTGTATTATCCATTTTGGGTTTGCATCGACAAGAGCTTGCTCAGCATTTTCTTTTAAAAATCGTTGCATTCTTCGATGAGAGCGGCGATTTTTGCATTTGCATCTGCATTTGCAATTGCTTGAGGCGGAGCTGGTGGAGAGACCAGACTGGCGAACGACCTGTTTGCCGATACGGCTGCCGACCTGCGGGGTGCGGTGCCTTGAGTAGAATTTTGGGCATGGGTCGACGCCGCCTCCGGCGCCGGCCTGGTAACTTTTTTGTTTTTATTTATAGACGCTATTATCTTAGCGTATACTGGGCAGCTAAGGTAGTTGGCCGGATGGGGGCCGGCGCAGAGAACACTTTTTGCTTTAGTGCATTTTAAGCACCCTCTCGACTGGTGGGGTCCCGAGCATATCCTACATACAAAGGATGCTTTGTAGCACCTTTTGGCGGCGTGCCCGTGGCACTGGCATCTCTGACATTGAGGAATGCCGCCGCCCCTCTTTTTTGGCTCGACTGAGACCGTTAGTTGAAGAAATTTCTTTAGATCTTTGATTTCAAAGCTTTTGGCCAACTTTGGTAGTTGGACTTATACTAATGGAAAACGAACGAATTTGTTTCCCATTCTGTGGATGTAGGACGGCGCAAATCCCAGATCTACGAGCGCCTGGTCGATATCTGCCTTTGTGAAGTTTTGAGTAACATTACGGATCACTACTTTTAGGCAGCGTTTCTCGGGGGTGGACCAAGTGTGGAAGTCCGCCTCGTTGGCTTTCAGATGAGCGGTGGCATTTCGGTGGTCGGCAAGAGAGGCCTGCACCATGCGAATGCTATCGTAAGTATTTTTTGAGGATAATATTTCGATATTATTTTCTCGGAAATATTGGGAATAGTCCTGAAATTTTAATTTGTCATTCAGGACAAATGCTGGCGGGCGTGATTTTGATTCAGTTGTGGGAGGTTATATGGGATTACCGGCGGGGTTGGGGTCCGAAGCGGCAGGCGGGGCAGCATAAAACCCTCTTAACAGAAGTGCTCAAATAAAAATGAGCCTTACTGCTCTAAATTATTACTGGTTTATTTTTATTAGCAAAAATCATTTGCTTTCATTCAGCAAGCTAGCTGCTGGCGTTGTGCAAATCTTTCTTCATTTAGTTGCTGGGCACACATAAGATGATAGGGGTGAAAGTGAAAGTTTTAATGTTAAATTCTGCAAAGTGTTTGACTATTTGTTTGAAGTGTTGCAGCTTTTTTTTGGACATAGCACTTTGGATTTTGAATTATTGCTTGATTTGCTCTTTTTACGGAAATTGGTGTTTTTTGGGGACAACCTTGAGGTTTTTGATTATATGCCAATTTTAAAATTTTGCACTTATCTGTTTTGGAACTGAACCGTTACAATCAACATTGAAACGTTGGCAAAAGCGCCGCTGCAGAACAATAACAAATTTGCTCTATTTTTGATACTTCTTAACTGCGTAAAAAATTCTAAATCAACTGACTGATCAGTTACAAGGTTCTATTCTCCCTTCTTTGCGCGTATTACTACTACTTGTTTTAAAAACGCGTCTCCATTCTATAAGATCTTGTAGCATTTTTATAGTTCTTTGATGTTAAAGATGTTAAAGACTACATCTTCCGCAAAGCGGTTGTTAAGTAGACTTTAGTTTTTTTCATTCTAAAATAAAGTTTTAAAGATGTTTTCTATAGCAAAGGTAAATAACTTTGGCAATATTGTGTTATATGCTTCTTCTAATGTTGATTTTGTGATGAAAAGGTTATTAAATTGTTGTGAATTATTTTTTTTTTAATTATATTAGCGTAAACTAATTTTTTTTTAACGTTTGTAAATTTTTGAAGACTAAAAACATTTTATACAATTATTTTTCTACCGGCTACGCAACTTTTTATTTATCATGCTAAAAACATTGTTTCAAAAATGCTTTCTGCTTCAATATACCTAACGATTATAAAAATTACAACAACAAAATTAATTCTAGTCAAGAATTGTGTTATTTTGGTGGGCATTTTACACGTTATGATGGTCCATTATATTTGTTTTCAAAATTACCTGACTAAACTCCAATAGTTTATGCAAACATATATTGCAATAAAGATAAACTTGTGAACAAATTTTGTTTAATGAATTTTACAAACTCAAAACTTAGCCTTAAAGTTGCGTGAAATAAATTTGAACAAAAAATGTAAAAGTATATAAACCAAGCAAATACACATCTTTTCTTTAATAACTCGTTCTTAAGCTATAAACATCCATTCATTAAATATCTTACGTAAAATTGTTTGTCGGCTATTTTAATAATCAATACATTTTGCCGGATCCAGTATATATAAAATACAAGAATATGATTATCAAATATGCAAGAGATTGGCGAAAACATAAATGTTTATGTTACGTATAAAAATAATCCATAATCCCTTTGTAGCTTTGTTGATAGTATATAAAATTGTTATGTTATGATAGTTCCCTGTTGATATTGAGTTTCGTTTGTATATTATTTTTCTTGTAAAAATTTGTATTCGACACGTAGGATACAAAAATGGGTGTTGTTGGAAATACTACATCCTCTTTATAGTAGTTGAAGGTTAATTCGGGTCGTTTTTATCGGGTGTTATTTATTTTTCTGTTTTCTAGATCGTTTGCGATATGTGATCTGTCGATATCTAAGCACCACAAACCCACAGAAGGTCAATAGCAAAGAAAACAAAAAATATAAATTACTCCCAAGTTTATATTTCAAAAATATATTTTTAAATATTATTGCTTTTTTGTGGAATTATACGGCAGCAATTTACGACCGATTGCCGTACTAGATAAACGGATTTATCAGTAATATATTTTGCGATAGATGTAGCTCAACGAAATGTGAAATATGGCAATTTCAAAAATGTACGATTGGGAATTGGAGGGAACTTTGGTGCCATGGAAAATTCAATAAAAATTGATGTGGACGATTTTCACAAAAATGGATTTCAGCACTGTGCTGATTTATTAAAATTACAACAGATAATTAAAAAAAAGCATTTTATTACGTTTTTTTTAATACATCAAATTATTAATTACAGCATGTAAAATCGATACTTTATTAGTTTTCCCATAGAAACGTATGTTTATGATGTAATTAAGATGGCTGCATTAATTAAATTAAATTGGATCCACAATCAAAGTGCCGGCGTAACTAATTAAGCACGATGCTTAAGAACTTATCACGTACGAAGGTGTTTAATAAATGCGAGCAGTAGAATCCTTTAAAGCCACAATTATGCGAAAAGGCTTATAAATTCATATTAAACTAGCACGTGAACAGTTCGCGTAACAACACACACAACAAAAGTTTGAGATTAGTTTGTACGTTCCGAACATTAATCATAGTTTTGGAATTGATTGCGAAAGAACGTAACACTAGAAGAAAATTGCACACATTTTTCCGTTTATGAAAATCCGTCAATCCAATTTTTTACACACTTTAAGGGCTCTACGTCAACTTGGATAATCTTGATTGAATATGACACAAACAGTCCCTGTCACTCATAAAATTATCTCCAACAAAACTAAATTGTATTTATGATATTTATTATTCAAATTTATTAATATAATGTTATAAATGAAGTAATAAATAAAAGCTTAGTTATTTAAATCTTTAAAAATGTATAAAATGAATGATGTATTACAATTTTTTTTTTTTAAATTAGTAGTTACAATTACGAATTTAGGAAACTTTAATCTAGTCATTTCAGCGAAATTGTGATAATTATATGTAAACATATTTAGTTTGATTAACGCATGCCTTGAGTAAATTAAATTTTGTTAATACTCTACTTTTGAAAAAACCTTATGATGTTATTCTATTATTAGACAGAAATTGTATTTTTAGAAACAAAAATCTTTTTTATTTAATATCTGTCACTGACTTATCTTGTTTATAAACTCATTTCAGCAGGAAAAATAAATTGAAACATATTTAAAAGTTTAATAAAATCTTATTCCCAACGTGAAGAGCAAATTAAATAATACGATATTAATTATCTTGCCTTTTAAATATTTTCCTCTGCAAAACGAATTTACATATATTTGTTTCGAAAAACAAAATTCCCACGACGCAAAAGTTGACTAAACCTAATTTGATGTCGAAAGGAAAAAATACAAAGTTTATGAATTCTGATGGGATTTGAAATAATATCTATTCGTGCTAGATGTATTTAGTTGATACCGTTTCAATTTCAATGGTGTCATGAATGATTCAGGGTTATTATTAAATGTGCGTTTAGTGACATACGGTAATAAAGTTTTGGGGGGATGAAATGCAATTCGTGGGGCGCATATATTATGCATTAAGTAATCCATATATTCCGTGCATGTTTTTGATATAAAACCGCCAAACTGTGGGCACGAGTATCCGAGCAGCGTGGCCTTCCATATCTCTCGTTTATCGCGACCTCTTCAGTAGGATGATCCCCCAACCGTCCCCTGAATAACAATACGCCACTTGTCTACACTCCACTTGGCCCATATTGCCGGTTTTAATTCAGGCTATCAGGGCTTTAGTCTTTTACACGCTGAATCGATATCCTTGTACGGCCTTTTGTCTTCTATACGATACACACTCGCACATGCTTATCTTTGCATATATTTATTTATTTATTTTGTTAATAAATAAAAGTATCAATTTAAACCAATTAGTTTTAGTACATGTAGTGTAATCTAGTGTAGAGTTACATAACAAAACAGCAATAAGCCCCAAGATATGCAGAATGTGCATAATGTATTTTTCACTTTTACAATAACATTTTTCGGAACAGTTTGCGTGATGTAAGTGAAATCAATAGATAAGCTCTTGTATAAAAAAGATTACGGTAAACATCTTAATTAATAAAACATAAATAAACATCTTTATTTGTCTATTAATTATACGAACTAATCAATCGGCTCAAGACTTAATTTATGTGTTGCATATTTTATATCAATTCCATTGGTTTTTATATGTAAGGGATTGGAAATGCTTTGTTTGAGATATAATTTTGGCTTTGAAGAAGCGTATATGAGAATTAAAACTGAATTTATAGTCAAAACTTACTCTAGTGTAGAAGATTCTTTATTGGGTTTTATGATAAGGACTTAGGAGTATCTAAAAGATCGATGCCAGACCAAATTGAATGTCTTGTTTATGTGATCTCGAATAAGTGGCAAATGGAACCTTTCGAAGTGTTCCAATAATTTTGCAATTTGAAAACTATTTTGGTTCAGAGGTAATTCCGATATCTATGGTTGATTTGTATCTGTACCCGATTAAATGTTACGTAACCTTGCCGTTTAGAAACGAGATTGTCTTTCATTTATTAAGTAATAAAATGCCGCATGAGACAATGTTGTTGATTTGGTCGCGCATCCGTTTAGCTTGGAAGTTAATTTACTACCAAGATGTTTAGGATTGCCCGGTATATTGCTCTCTAAGGAAACTTTTTGGAATTGTTAATAGGCAGTGATGCCTGTGAAGAAAGTTGTACTGTTCTGTTTCTCTATTTTGGCAAAAAGATGTAATTTTGTCTAATTAATGCCCGCATAAAACTTTTTTTGATTTTTCTTGGCCTGCTTTATCCGCTCCGGATATTAGCAATCATCACAATCTTCTCCTTGTCCACTGCATTGCAAAAAAGTTGCAGCGGTCATGTCAAACCACTGGCGTAAATTTTTAAGCCATGAAATTTGGCGTTTTCTTGGGCCCCTTCTTTCTATCACCTTTATTTCCAGAATCAGTTGGAGTATTTTGTATCTATTACTATGCCTCTTTACGTGCCCGAAATAATCCAATTTTCCTTTAATACTTCCTGTTCTTGCTCATTCTCTGCAGAATCTTCTCATTACTAATGTGTTTTTTCCATGAGATATTCAGGATACGACAATATGTTTATAGTTTGAAGGCTTCTAGTTTTTCTTGTATCTTTTGATAGGGTCCAGGATTTGACGCCGTACATTAGTGTTGAGAGAACGTAGCAACGCAACATTTTGATGTTAGCTTGCATGTTCAAGCCTGGGCTGTTGAAATTTTTTCTCATCTCGCTTTTGTTAGTTTTCTAGTTTAAAGAAAGCTATACCAAAGTGTTAAAATAGAACAATTTTTTTTTGTTTAAGTAGTTTATTTTTGTTGGCTTCTTTTGCCTAAGCCAAATTTTTCAATATTTTCAGAATTTGTTTTGACTTTTTGGTTAATTTTGGTATTTAGATTGCCGCTGATGATTTTGTATTGGCATTTATCTAATTTTATTGCGTTGGATATATTTTTAAAGAAGGTTTTTATTTTTTCAGCTTTTGATGTACATGTGGGTACTTAATCCTGAATGAGCTAGTAGAGTTTTTTTTTACTTCTACCTGGGACACTGACCTGGGGCATCAAATTAGTTTAAAAAAATCAGACAGCTGAGATAAAACTTAGAATAAAACTATCATGGGCAAATTTTTGGCAAATTAAAACACATACACAGAAATAGAGATATATATATATATATATATAGGCTTTGAAACCATGGCAATGACAAAAAAGAGCGCAAACCATTTAAGTGTCATGCAAACAGCACAAGAAAGCGTTATGCTGGCTTTTAGCCTTGGAGAAGAATCGAAAACGTAGAAATCAGACAAAGAACCAAGATCATTGACATTACAACTCGTGTCGCAGAACTGAAGTAACAATTAAACTAACCGTAAAATAATTCTATGCCATAAACTATGCTTTAAGTCAAGTGTGTCAGTGTTTTTTTAAGACATAGTTTGGCCCACAATCTGAAATCTGCTTTTTCTCCTGTCGGGTTTTGATTTGTTGTCATGTTATCTGGATGGATCATTACTAGAGTGGTCTTTTGTTGTTTTTTTTTTATATTTAAATGCCGTTGACGGTAGTTTTTTTGTTTTTGGGCCGATATTTCAACCTAAGGGCAATGAGTTTTACTACATATAAATTTTTCTACCCGGAGCTGTTGACTATACCGGTGGTTACTTGGTCGGCAGAACTTTGTGCAAGTGAGGTTGATATTTGGGTTGGCGTACTTTTTGTTATCACACTTTACACTTTTATTTGCCAGAGTAGTAGTTTCTAGTACTTGTTTCTTCTTCTTTTTTTCTTCTTTTGTCTACCAGATGGTGTCCGTAGGCTGTTGCTTGTGTTTGATCACTCAGCTTTCAATAATGTTGAAGTCCAACATTCCCTCTATCTTTTTGGAGGTTTTCCTAAATTTCTGTTACTTCTCGGTTTGTTGTTTTTGGGCGTTTTGACTATTCTGGAGTCGGCTATTTGTTTGACATGTCTGTTTAATTTTCTTCTTTTCCTAATTACTAGCTTTGCGATATCGGTTATTTTGTAGTGTTTTGCCATGGATGGTTCTTAGAATCTTCATCTCTGAAATCCTCATCATCCATATGGTTTTTCTTGAGTCGGGCCTCGTCTCTGTCGCATACGTTATTACCGGTTTGATGACTGCTTTGTATATTCTGACTTTCACTTCTTGTCTCAGATATTTATTTCTTTATATTAACTTGTGCATTCACCCGGATATACGTGTTGCTTACAGGGTTTGGTGTCGAACGTCTCTATGTAGGTTTCCGGTAGTTAAATAGCATTACTTGTTTTATAATACTACTGTCCAGTTCCAGCTTGTTCCTTATGGGAGATTTTGATATTACCTGACACTTGGTTTTACCCTTAATTATGTTGAGTTTTTTGGCTTTCTGGTTGAACGTATGAAGCAGTCGCTGTAGGTTGTCTTTGGAGTCCGATATGAGGACGGCTTCATCTACATAGCATATCACTTTAAATTTGTGGGTTTCTATTTTGTAGCTTCTGTTGTCTGGTAGTGTTTTTATTATTTTGTTCATTATGAGGTTGAACAACATAGGGTTTAATGAATGTCTCACTCTATCGTTTACTCTTATTGTCTTTGATGTGCTCTTGCAAACCTGTGCTGATGTTCTACTTGTTTAGTAGAACAAAAAACATTGATTCGCCGCCTATAAAGCAAAAATACTATTTAGTATCTTTTTAAATCCAAAAATGCAAGAACGAGAAACTAAATAATATGATTCAGGCAAGAGTTGTAAAAAAATCAAAATTAGGATGGTGCTCTGCTGTATTGCTTATCCCTAAGAAAAACAGTTCATATTGGTTTTGCGTTGATTTTAGGAAGTTGATAGTTGATAAAACTTAAGCCGTTTGTTTTTGTAGTCACACAGAATTTTGACAAGCATTGTAAGGTTCTACAAAAAAATACTTTATAGGATGATAAAAGCATACTTGTCTTTGGCAAGGATAAGTGTCAATTTTGTCGTTCTGAAATAAAATACTTAAGATACGTGGTAAATGTGCAAAACTAGATTCCAATAAGAAGGAAGTACAAAAAAACGTTTGGAACGTGCGGCGTGAATAGCTTTTTGGTATCGCAAATTTAATTTTTTTGACTTTAGTAGCGTCTTTGATTAATTTTACTAAGAAAAATAAAAAGTTTCAATAAATAGCAAAAACGCTTTTTGTTGCGTAAAATTGGCTCTAATCTCTGCACTCATATTGATGTGTCTAAACTTTAACGTATTGCAAACAGATGCATGTGGTTTTGGAATTGGCGCAGTACTTAGCTAAATGGAAGGTGGAAATCATTACGTTATATGCTACCTTAGTTGTTTTTTGACTTAATGTGAGAAAAATACTGATTGTGCACAGAGAGTGCTGTATTTTGGTTATTAAAAATTTGCGATTTTATTTTAAAGGATCGGAGTAGTAATTACTAATCACTATTCATTAGTAAAATACAAATAAACAAGATGGAAATACTAAAGATACTCAAGGCCTACGCTCCAACAAGCACCGCCAAAGTCAAAGAATTCAGTAAATTCTACGAAGGCATTTTTGAAAGAATGCGTGAAAACAACTGTAAGATAGGTGGCCAAGCAGGGCTAGGCAAAAGAAACCCCAGAAGTGCTACGATGGCAAACTTTTTGGAGGAAGAACATCTGTACAACGCCAACACTTTTTTCCAAAAAAGCCACAACTACAAATGGACCTGGGCAAGCCCAGACGGACGTACGTTTAACCAAATTGACTACATTCTAACAAAGAACATCCATATAGTACTAATGTCGAGGTACTAAACAGATTTAATACGGGCAGCAATTACCGCCTAGTAAGGGCAACAATATGCATCAACCAAAAACTAGAATGAAGTAATAAAATCAGACAGAGAAAAACTCCAACAAAATCCAAACAAATTCCAAACAAATTTAAAGACCAGGTACTGAGTACTTTGGACATAAACAAAGTAAACATAAAAATTACAACTACACTAAACCAAGCAGCGAAAGCATACTTACAAACAAAAACTAACAAACAAACTAAGTGCGGCAACACTAAACGTGCTAGAAAAGAAACGTCAACTTATAGCAGACAACAAAATATCAACAATAGAATACTTCAAAACAAACAAAACCGCCAGAAAAATGATAAAAGAAGGCATTAGGATCTACAATACTCGAATTGCACAGAAAGTCCTAGAACAACGTGTTCAGAAGAGAATTGCTATACTCAAAGAAAGTAATTGTCAGAATCAAAGACAAAGTTGGTAAACGGATCGAGGAAAGACAAGAGATTATAAGAACGGTACAAGAATTCTATGCAGACCTATACGAGACGAAGGTAACGAGCGACATACCCAAAGAAGAGCGCAGAGTCAAAGTCATAAACGTCAACTCTGAGGACAAACCGGAGATTACGACGAACAAAACCAGAACTGCAATACAATATGAAAAACGGGACAGCAGCGGGCGAAGATGAAGTATTAGTGGAGACGATAAAACAAAGCGGAAACATATTAGAACGCCAATTAAACATATTGTTCAACAAATGCCTGGACAAGAAAGATATACCGCAGGATTGGGCAAATGCCCTCGTAACAATCATTCACAAAAAGGGCGACACCGAAAACCTCGAAAATTACATACTGTTGTCTCAAATATATAAATTATTTTCAAAACTAATAACCAGCCGCCTCACCTAAACTAGACTACTATCCGCCAAAAGAACAGCTAGGGTTTAGAAAGGGATACAGCACTACGGAACACCTACAAACGATGAGAGTACTTATAGAGAAAACTGTGGAATACAATATTTCCCTATGGCTAGCATTCATCGATTTGACACGGTGGAAATATAGGCATTGCAGCAAGCCCTGATATGATATAAGCCCTACACAAACAATCTGGCAAAGAGAAAATTAACAGAGGAGTGAGCCAAGGGGATCCAATGTCACCCAAGTTTTTTACTCTAGTACTAGAAGACGCACTAAAAACAATTGACCTTCAAAGCAGGGGCATTAACAACAATGAGAAAAACTCAGCCATTTAATGTTTGCGGATGACATAGTACTAACAGCCGGAAACAGAGAAGAACTAATAACACTCTCTCAACTTTCACAAAACATACTACATGACATTAGACAAAAACGATAAACAACAAATTACTTTAGGGGAAAACAATATAAAAAAGTAAGATGACCGAAAGTTTAATGAGTGGATCAGAAGAACAAAGGTGCAAGACGTCGAGAAGAATTTTGTCACCCAGAAGTGGAATAAGGCGGGATACGTGGCAAGACACCAAAACAAGTAGAGGCCATGGAGTAATAGAAGAAATGCGGGAAGATCACAAATGAGGTGGAGCTACGACTTGAAAAAAGTGGCTTAGTTAAACTGGTACTAGATGGTTCAAAACTGAGATGGTTGGCAAAAGGAGAAGGAAGCTTATACTTAAAGGGTAGAAAACAGCTAACAAAAAAAATTTATTAGTCTGGTTAAAAAAAGAAATCTTCATGAACGATTATCAAAGTGCGATCCGTTCCTCTGTTCACAGTGGGAGCGTCAAGCAGAACGTTGCGTTTTTTTTTTTTAATTTTTTGCTATCAAATTCTTAATTTTTTTATTGGCAATTCCAAACTTTAAAGTGATGAAGTGAGGTAAAGCTGCGACGGCACCGCTCTTATTATGGCACTGGTTTATTAAGATGGGCAATACAATTTTAAGGTTTATTACCGGTTGCATTTTCCTAGTAGAACCCGACTGACTTGCAAGTGTGCAAGTCAAGTATTTATAGGAGTAAAAAACAAAAAAACTATGATGCCATTGGTAAAGTTAGGTTTTGCCTACAGATCAATTCTCCCAACTATCTTCCTACTTGTTTGATGATGGTATCTAGGTATTGTTAACTGTTTGGTTATTTCACTATGGTTGGGATGGGAGTAGTTCATGTTATAAAAATGTCTACTAGGGTTCTACTATAGTTTGAGTGACGTGGCTTTGAAATGTCTGAAACTCTTGCGGCACGGGCTAATTTGTAATTGTTTAAATTCCGGGTTTTTGAGGTGTTAGGCACTGTAATGGAAGTTACTGTTCAACTTCTTGTTCACCAATTGTTAGGGTACTATGCGGTAAATCATTGTTGCACGAGTTCCACCTTGGGCGGTCATCGGCGTAGGCTTTTTTTTACAAATGTGTTTGTTCACTAAGTCCACAGTGTTACGTTCTTGCAAGACCGGTGTATCGTTTTAAAGTATTCTGCTTGTCGAGGTTGTCTGCTTTGTAGTGATGGGCAGGGATGACGATGTCGGCACATGTGTTGTACATGTTGCGTTTAGAGTTTTTTGCTGAGCAGGTTGTTTTTTTTTTTAGGAAGTCTAATATGCGGATAGGCGGTGGATATGGTCAATTTGTATTTTCTTTGATACTTTTTGGGTGCAGAAAGTTGCAATGTTAGCCGTAAAGTGGTTTCATGTTTTCTGTTAGGGTTCATGCCTCTACTCCATAGTATAATATTGACAAAACAGCATCGGAGAGTCTTGGTTAGGTTTAGGTTACACTAGTCACTTCTTGATAGATAGATAGAAGTCAGCGATTATATTCTGTTTGCTGATAATCATATTTTTTGTTTTTTTTTATGTTAAGATGGTATTCTTCATTTTTTTGTCATTCTATCAATTAGTGATTGCAGTTAATCTGCACTCTAATAATGTAGAATCATCGGTTTAATGATTATTCTGTAAACAATTAGTCAACAAACAAACAAACTCTAATATAGTACAAATGTGATTTAAGTTTCAATTAAATAACAAATATAATAAAAATTGAAAAAAATTGATTTTTAAACCAGTTTCTATACAAACATTATAAAATAAATTGGAATTGTTCCACACTATTAATACGCTTAAAGTACATACGCTGAAAATTCAACAACAAATAATTTGAGGGAGCAAACAAAATAAATTCATTTAAATTTACCCTTTGTGGAAACGTTTCAATTAAATATAACCGTCAGATCAAAGGGTTTAAAAATATTAATTACGTATGGCTATTAAAAAAAATTATTAATACGTTCAGTTGTAAATATATCTTTAGTTTACATACATTGATTGAAAATTTTACTATTGAATTTGTTAGGTTATTTGTGTGTAATAAATCAATCCCACGATATTTCTAATATAGTTATGTTAGCTTGGTATGTATTGGACAAAGCCCGAAATATATCACTGATTCGATTCCATAAGGGAGGAAAGTTGTAGTAGAGCTGTTAATTAATTAATAGCGTGGGTAGATTATTATGACTAAATCCATTACATGTGCAATGATTTAATCAAAATTCTGAATACTAAATTTTGTTTTTCTTATTTCAGGTATGTTTGCTTCAAATATCCGCTGGTTGTAAGTAATTAATTAGAAATGTTTTTTGTTAATTAAATATTATTGTAAGAAAATATATGAACACAATTAAAATCGATACAATCAAGCAGAACAATAATGATTATTAATGAACACGCTTCGCTAAATAAATTGTTGCCCGAGTTAACATTCGTCCATGATCAATTAAATAAATACGGCGCGTTTCTCCTAATTGGTCAGCGAAGTGTAAATTCAATAGACAATGGGGGTTTAATAATTGCTTACGACTACTTCATTATGCTGAGATCGAAGTAACAAGTCCGTTATTATTAGAGGTGGGGTTGAGCGATAAACCTTGTTTAATTAGAAAATTTGCATAGCTTGCGATTATTACAACCTTTTATTGCCTAATTAAATAAATAAATCACGTACGATTTTATTTCCGGGGGGACGATATCCTGTGATCTTTGTGACCGAATTTTCCAACCATGTGTAAGATTCGTGTGTGTCGAAGCAAACATGGCCGATGTTTGAATAGGAGGAGGAAGGGACACGTATGCCTTTAAGGCACGGTTTTGTAAAACCTGGTACGCAATGATAAAAGGGAACGAGACTTACATTTAAATTATAAAATGTTTTATATTCTAAAAGAAAAACATGCAACATTGTGAAACGATTTAAAAAAGTTTGTTTTAAAAACATAAATATTAAATTACAATATATATTTATATTTAAGAATAAATTGCTTTGGATATATGATATAAGTCTACTATAGTAATTACTGCTGAGGTATTTTACAAATATTAAAATTTTATTTTGATGCAATAATTTACCTTATTGTTTTGTTTAAATATTTTTGCATAAATTTAGGTTATATTTGAGGTTATATTACCAATTAATTAGAATTTTATTTTTTACTGATTTTTGAGTATTTGATTGTCAGGACTATATTTATATATTTTGTTGTCAGTTAAATATTTAAGTTTGTTTGAGTTGTACCTAGTTTGGCACGGCGTGAGCTTTGCGCTATTGTAGGACACTACATATCGTCTAAGACTTTTTTTTGGCACAGAACGGTTTTGACCCCGACGTTGCATGCGACTGCCTAGAGTACAAACAACAGCCCTTGTTTAGTCCATTGTAATGCCATTAAGTGAATCGTTATTTTAGAATAGTTGAGTACGTTCTCCCGGAGCTAGGTGCATAAGCCTAAAAAACTCTAAAGTTGTTTCTTGCTCTGTGGACTGTCTTGGTTTTTGAAAAGCTTTAAGTGGTTGGTCAAAGGTTGGTTACTGTAGACACTGATTCTATGCCCCAGGTGCTCAACTGCATCTGTTCCAAATTTGTACTTTTTTAGGTAACACCTTAAATAATAGTAGTAGGTGGGTTAAGTGTGTAGCGTGGTCTTCCAAATACACTAGTATGTTGTCCAGATAAACTAGGAATATGTTTTCTAATAAACTTGATTTTATTTGAGAAATTAGTTTTTGGAACATCATTAGTTTGTTATTCAGCCCAAAGGGCATAACTTAAAATTACTACCATCTGAGACAGCAAAAACGGCCAAATGCTTGTAGATATCGTTTATTGGTAATACTCCGTCTTTAAGTCAATTTTGCTAAAGACTTTTGCTGCTCTGAGATTTTTAAAAATTTGCTGAATGTTAGGAAATAGTATTGTTGAGAACTTGGTGGTCTATGCAATGATTTATGCACTTTGATTGGCGGCGTTTTATGGAATGCTCAGTAAATGGTTAATTGGTTTGACTCTGTCAAACTTGCTTATTGTTTGGGAAGCCATGGGTTGCCCAGAATCATTTCTTTCCGTAGTTTTGAGACGACCAGTAAGGTGATCGAACGTTGTTGGTTTCTAACGGTTATTTTGTTGGTGGTTTTTCCCATTGTGTCTAGGAGATTGTCAGGAATTTTTGGTTTTCCAAATTTAATCGGGAGAAGTTGTGATTGACCCCTGAGTCAATCAAGGCTTTCATTCTTCTTTAGTTCCCAGTGATGAATGTATGCAGTAGGATCCCTTTTTCCTTCGCGATTATTGTGGCTTGGTGGGGTGGTGCGTGTTTACGCTTTTTAGACTTTTTTTGTTTGGTTTGAGTCACTGTGGCTTTTTCCAGATGGGTTCTAGTTGTTTTTTTTTTTTTTTAACTGAGTCTATCATTTTGCTAGTGGGCAATATCGTTTGGGGGTCGTGTTGTTGGATAATAAGTGTACCCATTAAATGGGCTATTACGACCTGATTATCTGACTCTTTGTGTTTTTGTGAAAGCTGTTGGTTTCCGTTTGTACTTTTTGTCTTCATTTTCAATTGTATCATATGATGTGTACGATTTTTGTTGTTGGAAAAAGCGCTTCTCAAGTTTATCAATGAAACGGTACAAGTCCTTGTACGGTTGGCTGCTAAAGCGGGGTAGTTTAGCTTGGTACAAGTTGTTATTTTGCTGGTTGTGGGCAAGCGCGTGTTGCTTCTTTGCATATTGGGAAGCAGCGTTAGTGCTGTGCTTGTATTCGAGTGCAATTAAGCTCGATTGATATATTTTTGTTTTGTTTTGTTGCCAATCTTACTTTAAGTACCTGGTTTTTGGATTATATTTAACATCGATTTGAATCTTACTTTTTTGAAAGGTTGTGTTTTTTAGAAGTTATTTGTTACCGGTTTAATCTGCATAATGATAAGATCCCCTTTTTGCTCTTTCCTATGTTGCAATGATGGTTTTGAGGATTGTAGCTTTTGTTTTCTACCTGATCCAGTGGTGCATCTAGTCCTGTTGAGGTTAAGTGGGTAGCTACTTTGTTTACCATGGGGCCTTAAGAGTGATATGGCCCCTGCTTTATTTGGTATAGTTGGGTGACGCGATGCGGTTTTTTAGGGATCTAGAACTGCGGTGATTGGTGCAACCTGGTTAGGTACGTTATCGTAGCCAAGTGTTTGCACGTCTTATAAATTTTTCAGTTGTTCCTCAGGGTTTGAGAATTGACCCACGGCAAAAGGTGCAACGGCGTGGGTATAGGCAGTACCTAAAAGTAGAAGAGGGCGTTTGTTAATGTTTTTTTATATCCAGAATATCCCGTGGGTATAGCAGTGGTTAGCGTAGAAAGCGAATACAAGGTATTTTTAGTAGTGGAGAGATAGATAATTTTTTTAGGTTCTGGAAAGCAATTTAGGGCGGAATGTGCAAGGCCGAGATACGTGGACATCATTTTTGAGGTGTTTGTAGGTCTAGAAGTCAAAGGGTTGCATGATAAGTTGTTGGAAGATGGTTGAAAACCAAACTATAGTTTTGCAGAGGTGTGATGCTAGTTAGTAACTAAGATTTTTTTTTGGGATTGGGAGAAGGATTTTTCTAGACTTGCACTAGAGCTTAGCGACTAAATTTTTTTTTTTTTTATTGTTAAAAGTTGTTTTATTTTTTTTTATTTTCAAGGGCCGATATTATTAAGTTTAAGTTACTACCACACAAGTTTTGTTGAATATGTACCTGAAAACACAAATACCTGTACATACTATTGCACTTGTTAGTTGAGAAAATAGAGGCGCTGTAAATACTGACGAGGCCTGATATCTGGTCTACCTACGCTTTCATATTAAATGTAATTATGGTTTAATGGACACACATTATATGTTAGACTGACGTCCGGAATTAAAGTACCGTAATTTCTCAAATTTGTTTTGCCGGAGCTGGGGCTCAAACCTGCAATAAATTATGCGCCGAGATTTGAGTTAAGCTTTTTCCCAACTAAGCCACTATGAAATATTAAGAACGCACGTGGTGTGCTAGCCGCATACTAGTTGCATACTGTTTGTGGTAAACTTGTGCCACAACTAAGTCTGAATTTTAAACTTACGTCCAAATAGTTCTCTAGCTTTTTAAGCTAGAAGATCCATTGAAGATAAATATATTTTTTTGAAATTAGCTTTGCTTGTTTAATCCAAGCTGAATTTTAACTGATAAAATCGATGCGTTTTACTTGGTTTACTAGTGCCTGTGCGTGAGATTTTTAACTGCGGGCATTGGAAGTGCTCTGGGGAGGAACAGGAGTTTGTTTTTGAGAAGCAGGTGCATTGGTTTAAACTTTTGGAAAAGATTGGCTGGTTTTCAGATTGAGATAGGCCGTGCAGCTTTTATAGCTTGAGGTGTAGAAGCTGCTCAGCTTATCCAAAAGCCAGCCAATCTTTTCTAAAAACTCTATTGCACGAGTTTTATGTTTCTATGCACTGTACGGCGCATTTGATAGTTACATTTATATTCTTGAATATAACCGCAATTCTTGAAATACAGATTTGTCCCGTATTACAATGAGTAGAAAGTAACGTGTGTCCAACACTCTTTGTGGTTATTGACGAGGTTTTGGGGCTTTTTAGAGGTCCCAGAACTAGTTCCATTAGCCTTAGTGACCGTTTTGTTGTGGATCTTTTGGCCTTGATAACCTTGGTAACGCTAAAGACCTTATAATAATAGAAACTTGAGAAGACTCCCCCGTTTTCTTCTCTCAATTACTTTGTCTTTTTTTTCTTTCAAACATGATACATTTTTCCTTTGGGGACGGGGTTACATAGTGAGAGGCAACATTGTTGACCTGGACGACGTCCATTTCTTGCTTCCGGTAAAGGCTTTGACTAGCAGTTTTTTTTTTTTTAGTTTTTATGGTAACAGACAAGGCCGTGGGGGTAATGGGGAGGATTTTGGATTGTTCCTCTACCAGGGACATAATGTAGGCTTCTCAGGCGTTGATCTTCTTGTTTATGTTTGATTAGTTTTTTGTTTTATTTTTTTGAGCTCCTAGTACAATATTTTTAGGATCTTGGTGTTTATCGTTTTCTTTTTAGGATCTATGCTGGAAGAAATTTTAATTTAATGATTTGGTGATTAATTGAGTGACTAATTCAATCAATCATTTGTAGTATGGATAGTTGGGTATGGTTGCGATGGTTTTTGGAGTTGTTTGCGCATTGGCTGTTTGCAATCAATCAATCAATTTTTTTGCTGTGAGCTATTCTGTTCTTTCTAAGGTCTGCTCAGTGAAGGATCGACATTATAGAATGGAACCGGCATTGGTAGTGCTTGGATTGGTACGTGATGCTCCGCTTACAAAATGCCATTACATCAACAGTGGTTGTACTGAGGCAACAAATAGTTTGGTGATTGAGCGCAATTATTTCAATTATGTTTTTCGTCTACCCTTCCAAGTGTTAGTTGCAACAATTAACCGCAATTATTTTAATAATGATTCCCGACCACCCGCTGTACTGTTAGTTGATAAGTAGTCTGCAGATTTTTTCTTTTTGCGCATATTAGTAACTACTGAAATTTGATCCTTTAGATATATTAACCGAAGGAACATTAACAGTAGTTCAGTACTAAGTTCTTAAACCAATAGTTGGGTGGGTAGGCGGGATAAGGTGCAACAATTAACCGCAATTGTTTTTATTATGTTTTCTTTATAATCTGTACTAGTATTATTTGTTAATTAGTTTGTAATTTTTCCTTCTCTGCGCACGTAATTGATAAATGAGAATTGATCTCTTGAATCTTTTTAAGATATTTTTTCTGTTAGGCTTGTGTGGGGAATCTTTTAAAAGTGTCTAACCCACCTAATCTGGGGTTTTCTTGAAGTTTGAGACATTTTGGCTCATATACCTTTTATTTGGAGATGTGTATGTAGGAGGTTGTTTAGGAGTCGCCTTATAGCCCGTATAGGCCAAAACTTATAAGAGAAGGGACATCAACAGTGGTTAAATAACTGTCAAAGTTAAAGTGTTGCAACAATTGACTGCAAGTAGAATGCAAATTTTCATTTTCCTGCTTATAACTAACAGTGGTTGAATAGCAAAATTGTGAACAACCAACAGTTACGAGGGTGGTCAAAGTGTTGCAAAAGTTTACTGCAATTATATTAACTTTGTTTTTTGTATACCCACTCGAGTGTTAGTTTTTAATTAATTTGTAATTTTCTTTTTTTTGGACATATAAGTGACAACTGGCATTTGATTTCTTGGATTTATTAAGAGAAAAAATATTGGTAGTAGTTGAATAACCAATTTCTGGACAACAAATAGTTGAGTGGGTGGGCTGGTCAATGACAAGTGGTATGCAAATGTCTATTTTTGCACATATAAGTGACAACTGACGTTTGATCTCATGGATCTATTAACAGAAGAAACATCACCAGTGGTTGTATAGCAAATTTTTGAACAACCAAAAGTTGGCTGGGTAGGTGGAATGTTTTAAATTTATTAAAAAAGTAACATCAGCGAGGGTTGAATAGCTAATTGTTAGATACAAAACAGTTGGGTGGGTTTCTTAAAATATATCAATAATGTTTTCTGTCTACCCGAGTGATGGATTATCAAGTAAGTAATAACTTTCCTGGAGTGTTTGATAAAAAATGTTTAAAAAACATTAAGAATACTTAATACGTTTTTGTTGGTTGTATGGTTTTTAGAATAAAACACAATTTAAATTTTGAGGGACTTAAAAATAGTTGACAAACATTTTAAAATACAAGTTTACACTAGCAATAAAAACTTTAAATCTTACAACACTAAAAATGTTTATATGAGCTTTATTTACTTTATTTACCACTTAAATTTAATTTACTGTAACAATTTTTACTGAATAGAATACAATTTTTGGAGTGAATGTCTGAAATAGTTATTTTGAAGAAAATCTAATATTTTTTATTTAAACTGTAAATATAAAATGGCAGAATATATTTTGTAATATAAGTAGTATGTAAATTTGCATGAATTGAAATATTTTCTATTGGCATTCCAATTTAACTTTCCTCCTCAATTTGTATAACAGTCTGAAATAAATCACTATACCCCACGTTTATAGATTTTGCGGAACTGAACGTTTTTCCGTTCCGGGAATATTATTATTCCTATAAAACTATATTGATTCTTTTCAATTGAATTCGCATAACGTAGGACGGCCTATAAGTCACATGATGAAAGCTATTTATCTACCTGAATAATCGTCCGTTCACTTTTTCTACTTGCATACTGATTCCATCATCCGTCACCATACATTTAATTTAAAACCCTTACGCTTTGGTACGTTTACTTTTATTATTATATACTAGTTATAGTAACGTAGATAGAGTAAAATCAGCAAAATAAATGGAAAGAGGTTTATTGCTGATATATAATTTTTTTGTTGCGGATGAAGTCTAAGCGGGTGGAATTGGAGATAAGGGATGTTGCGCGGAATAGAAAAGCATTTGTGCTGTGTTGGGAGGACAAATATGTGACGATTGTTTGCTTGTGCTCTTTCTATATGTGTGTAGACTCAACGAATTATTTTCTACGAACGAAGCTGTATATGTTTTTTTATCATCAATTCTCAAAAATATACTTTTTGCAAGCACGACGTTAATATAACAAAAACATTTATCTCTTATGTTATTAAGTTTGGTAAAAGTTTAATAAACTTTAATTTTTATGAAAATTGGATTTTATTTTATAAATGTAGTAAACCAATTTTACTTCACCTACAATTTATATGACAATCACGACGGAGTCCTGCTGAAATATTTCTCTTTTGTTTGTCTATTTTTAGAAATATTGTTGTATACTTTCGTATATTCACCTCTACGGGTGAACCTTATTTGTGCAAAGTATTTCATATGCTAATAAACCTTTTACATAACGTATTGCACAACAAAAAAGGAACAGAAATTATTCAGATGGTCTGCACATAATATAAAGATTTAAATGCTAAAACCGCCCATCGCCTTTCCCCGGCCCTCACCGCTCTTCACGCAACGCTCACGTCCGCATTGAAAAATCTTAACCGGAACGCGGACGCTTACCTACGCGGAGAGAGTGAATAATATTCAAATTTCTGATGAATTGTTTAAGACTCAAGAATTTATTTAGGAAAATATAAAACAGAAGGAGTGAATAATACAGTAAGGAAAAGAAGATATAAAGTGGGTAAACATATAAACAGTAATAAAATTGTATAATGTAGAATAATGTATTAAAGAAATTTAAAAAAAGTTACATTTTTTTACAAAATAATGATTGGTTTTCTATAATCTTATAATTTTTTAACTTGATAATTACATATAATCAGCATCGGTCTCCTAGGTAAGTAAATGATATTTCAAATCTACAAATGCATTTCGAGACTCAATTGAGCCTGTAAACTTCAATATTGAAGTTTTAGTTAAAAGTTTTTTGACTAATATTAGACGCACCATAGTACTTCAGCAACTTAATTTAAATTTATTATTTACAAGCTAAAACTAATCAGTAAAAACCAACTATTAGTTTATTTCTGATACATTTTAAGACTAAACACAATTAAAGGTCCATCTATCGACGTATTAGGTATTTTTGGTCTTATATACACTACATTACATCATACTAGATTATATGGTTTGGTTATTTTTCTTCTTTGAACAAGATTTTGGTTGGCCAGCAGCTAAACAAGCTTCTGTATTAAGGTGATCATAAAGTCTTTTTTTTTGCCAGGTTGAATTCTTTATAGACAATAAGTGTAATAAGTTTTTCCTGTACCTAGTAGTGTGCAAACACGGTATATGCACTAAACTACCTCGTTTTATTAGCAATATTTTGAAACTAACATTTAGCCCAGTATGTCTATTTTGACTTTCTCTTTTTTTCTTTTTTTTCATTATAATTTTGCTTATAAATTTTATGGCATATTTAAAGTTTCCTTTGAAATCTAGCATGTTTTTTACAATATTGCCGATTAAACTTTTTTTAAACCATAATTTGTAGTCTCCGCCACCACACACAGTAATCAAATTGCGTATTTTTTACGTCATCTACTGCATTGCAGTAAATGCATGTGTTGCTTTTATCTTAGTTAATTATTTTAGTGTAGACTCTGTAAAAAACCCTGTCCAAACTTTGTTCAGTAAGTAGTTAATTGTGCTAAAATTGCAGCTTTAGCTATCTTTGTAGGTTTGGTATGAGACGTCTGGTCTAGTGGGCAACTTTTTTGCTACTGTTCCCACTGTTGCCATCGGTTGATAGTTTCTTCCTTCTTTTCAGATTTAGCTTGTGGTGTTAATGCATCCTCTTTTTATACAGTTTCTGCCTTTTTTCAACCAGCAGGTTGATTAAAATTGCTTTGATTAAAACCTGAAAACTACAAAGATTATCTTATAAGCGCTTACCACCTGCAACAGCGTTTTTTTCTGTACACTAATCAGTTTGTTCCTGAATCTTTACTTTTATTACTTTGTACCATAATGGTGTACCATACAGAATTGTTGATTAGTGACTTTGTGACAGAGTTTAACAATTACTTTTTATAGTTTGGCTTATGTCAGGTATATTTTTGCCTTGGTTTGCCGCTTAATTTTTAGATTTATCAACAGTTTTTTTATATGTTCAAAGAAAATTAAAGCATTATTTATTATTATAATAAGGTATTTAATTTAAAGCTTGTTTGATGCTTATGATCGTGTCTCTGCGTATTTAAGACATCTCTTGCGTGGATCTAGTTGTTGCTTATGTAACCATCTGCTTACTACATATATGGCAAAATTTGTTTAATATAAAAGTTTGTATTTGTTGAAAGCTATTGCCATTACTCGGGTTGGTCATTTCTTTTTAAAGGTGCTGTTGTAGAGCAGGTTTCAATGTAAATATTGTAGGACTCGCTTCTAACGGACTCTTGTTGTTATGTTTATTACAACGTCTTTGTCCACTTGCATTTTTTGCTTAAATAGCTTGCTACAATGCTTTGCAAATATTTTTAGTTGATTTTTTTTTCTAAAAGAAGGGGTTGAAAGCGTTTATATGTCAAAGGTAATTAATGCTGCTTACTTCTCTTGGTTTTGCTCAGTAAACCATACAACATTTTTCACGGCATACAAAATAGATCTATTTTATTGGAAACCGTATTGGTAATCCAAAAGTCTTTTTTATTTTTATTTTTGTCATGAAATGTGTAAGTATTTAAAATCTTGACTAATATGGAACAAAAAATATTAAAAAAAAACTTATCACTAATACCGAGTATTATCCCCTCTTGCATTAATGCCTGCTTGAAGTCGACAAGAAACAGTTTGAATTAAATTAAGGATCACATTTTGGTTGATGTTATTCTATTCCTGCAATAGCAACTGTCTTAGCTCCTGAGCAGTTCTTGGAGCAGGTGTATGCTTTTTGATACGTTGTCCCAACTCATCCCAGAATAGTTCTATAAGATTCATGTCCGGGCTAAGAGCTGGCTAATCAAACTGCAAAATTTTTACTTCATCCATATAATCTCTGACAACTCTGGCTACGTAAGGTCTAGCATTATCTTGCATAAAAATGACGCGTTCACACATAGTTGTTATGAAGGGCATAACATGATCTTCGAGAACCTCTATAATGTATTTGTGAGTTGTTAGGAGTTTGGTTGCTACGTGGTTATGTTTTCTCCATATTAATGTATGGCGCAGAGACCTGGACGGTCACAGATGTTATGTGCAAAAAGTTAGAAGCATTTGAGATGTGGTCATACAGAAGAATGCTACGTATAGTGTGGACAGATAGAATATCTAATGCCCAAGTTCTTGCACGCCTCAATAAGGACACAGAAATTTTATATCTTCTGAAAAAACACAAGCTTGAGTATCTTGGCCATATCATGCAAAGCTCAAGGTATAGATTACTGCAATATATAATGCAGGGAAAGATAGCTGGTAGGCGAGGGCCAGGTCGCAGAAAGACGTCCTGGTTGAAAAACCCACGACAGTGGTTTGGGGTCAGCACTACAACTCTTTTTCGTAGGCTGTCAACAAGACCCAAATAATGTTGATGATCGCCACGTTTGTGGAGGACAAGGCACGTAAAGAAAAAGAAGGAAGCCATTCTCTATAAAGCCCAACTTTGTGCGTGTTTTGGTAGAAATTCCTGCTCAAACCATAACCGACTTACCGCTAAATAGAAATCTCTTATCAATTCAAACTATAGCGTATCTTCCTCCGCGTCTTCTCCACACTTTTTGGTACACAGTAGAAAAACTAATTTGCCCACAAATTAAACTTTGTTCCTACCTCTTGCATCTAAATCCAAGCACACAAGTGGTGAGACTAACCATAGATCCTTTGATGACTAACACTTGGGCGGGTGGGTGGGTCACAGTAGAATAAGTAATTCGCCAACAAATTAAACTTTGTTTATTAAATTTTGAAATAAAATTGTAAATTGTTTGTCGAAATATTTGATTAAACTTTAAGAGTATTATTTTATTATACATCTACAATTTGTGAAAGTTTAAGCAAATATTTTAACACAAACTTTACAATTTAAAATTTAATAAACAATTGAAGACTTTGGATTTTTGTTCATTTTATGACATTGTAAACTTTTACAATTTAGCTTCTTTTTAAAATCTGATGTTTACAGTGTGAGAGCTATAAGTGTTTAAAAGGCAGATTAGTATTCATTTTGAGTTTTTCAAAGTAGAGGTTTTATTTGACGGGAAAGATATGTTTTTGTAGCAACAGGTTCTGTATATTCAGCAACCAGTCGTTTGCTACTCTGAGGGAACCCAGGAGATTTACCCAGTTGTTTGTATAAGTTCTTATTGGTTGAATAGAGTCATTTTTTTATTTTTTTATGTACAAGTACAGCTCTACCTAAGTTGGTTTTTTAGGATTATTTGGGTAATTTTTTTAGGTCTTAGTTTTTTTGTGGGACATAACCTTTATTGTTGTTGTTGTTAACCAATTTTTTAGTAATTGCTTATAATGTGGGCATTTAATTTGATCTGGTCTATGCCTTTCCATGTTGGAGGTTATACCATGGGTGAATTTTTGCATTATCTGGCATAGTGTTCCGTTTTGGCACAGTCAATTTTATTACTAAGAAGTTGGCATTTGTAGCATTAAATAACATTGACCATTTTTATTGCTTTATATTTAATTTAGTCAATTTTTTTTTTTAGTCAATTATTCCCTTTGCAGCTTCTTGCTTTATGTACTGTAACTTCTAACTTCTGCTTTTAATTGCATAAATAGCTTAAACATGGCTTCAACATTACTGACACTGATGTTATTTGTCTGCGTTTGCAGTACTTTAGATGAAAATTTGTTTTTGCTTTAATTACTGAAAATGCCTTCCTCTACATGAATCCTGATTAAGTGAATTTTTTCAAATTTTTTTCTGTGAGACCTTTTCGAGCAATCAAAATTTGTAAAACTTGAGGTTTTTAAGTTTTTTTTTACATTTTGTGATCGTTTGTAACTTCTCAGGATTGCATTTTTAAGAAAAAATTATCAATTTTTTTCTTCAAAATTATCTAAGAATAAATTTTCATAGCTAAAAATTTTTTTTTTTAATTTTGAAATTTTTTTAGAACTTTACAAGACGTGCTTTTATATGTGCAAAAGACACCCTGAAAGTTTCAGGAATTGTGCAATACGCTTCAAGATATCTTACAATGTATCACAGTTTGTAACTTTTTAGGATTGCATTTTTAGAAAAAAATTATTTGGTATTTCTCTCTTTAAATTATTATTTAAGGCATTAGTTTTTACACCCAAAAAATGTTTCTTTTAAATTTTGAAAGTTTTGCTGAAGACTTAAAAGAAGTGGATACATTATAAGATATCTCGGAGCGTAGCGCACGGCACTATCTTTATTATATAAAAGCGCGTTTTTATTTATATTTGAGAAAAATAAAAAATACACGACAAAAGTGTCTTTTAAAGTTTTGCAAAATTTTCAAAATTTAAAGAAATTTTTTTTTGTGAAAATTTATTCTTTGGACAATTTTGAAGAAAAAAGTATTTATATATTTTTTAAAAATTTAATTTGGAGAAATTAACTTCAAGAACGTAAAAAAACGCAAAAAAACTTGATTTTTTCAGATTTTGATTGCTTATTACTCCAAATTGGTTCTCTGAAAAATTAAAAAAAAAAAATTAAGATTAGCATTTATGTAAAGTATAGCATTTTCAATGGTTTGAGCAAAAAAAAATTTATTCCGTACAATTGAGTCATACATGGCCATTTATATGTTTTGCTGGGTAGTAAATTTTGAAGCGTGGCGCAGTAGACTAGGCATCTGATTGCTGCACCGAAGATTGTGGGTTTGAATCTCATAACGGAATTTGATTTAAACGTTTATACGCTCTTCCACTTTTTAATTTGCTTTGTCAGTGTGAGGTTTTATTACTAAGATACTTCTTTAGTCCTGAGTAGACAAATATTTTTCCTAGTAGTTTGGAATCCACTTAAATTGTTAGGTCTACTTGTAATGTAAGTTGCTAGCATTACGGACAAAAATGAGGTTAATGGGCTATCAGTGGCGTGAAAAGTGTCTGGTGACCTTATACTCTCAACCTGCGGGAGTTTTACTTTATTTATTTATGTGTGCGGGTTTTTGACTATTTGACTATCTTGTTGCGCGGTACGTGTCCTTTGGCCGTTCTTTATCAATAATTTTAATAAAGTTTATTTTTGCATTTGAGCAATTTCCAAGCGGAGCTCATCTTTTGTGCTTTTTTGTCGACAAACATACATTTTATTCTTTTTGATGTATCTGCTGAACATAGAACTACAATTTAATGTTTATACTTGTCAAAGAATTCTAGTTTTTATTGAAATATGTTCTTAAGTTGCTTTTTGACGGCATTTTCTAGCAGGTGTGTACTAGAATGTTGGTTTTTTAGAATCAAATTTTGGCGTTTTTTTTATGTACGTGTACTGCATCACTTTTGTTGGTTTTTCTTTTTATTGGCTGGTTTTCAGTTTTGCTGGTTTTCTTCAAAGTCTGACAGGAATACTGTTTTTAGTCTTAAAAACGGACTATAGCTGGTTTTAACCATCGGATACGCTTCAAGTTTAGTTGGAAAAGATTGTCATTTTATTTTTGCGTTTAAGCGGGTTTTCTATGAGTTTCCTATCAGTTTGCTTTGTTTAATTAAAGACTTGTTTCTCTCTTCTTTTTTGTCAGTTGTGTGTAACTCTCCAGTTTTGTTATTGTTGTTCTGTTTTCTGGTTTATAGTTTGGGTTGTCATCACGTGTATTTGAGTTTAAGTTACTTCTTTCATAATTCCTGGGACATTTTGTTGTTTTTAACAAAAGAGATCGGTACCCTCTAGGGATAAAATCTTACTTAAACTTTTCATTCTTATTTTGTAAGTCATTGCAGCTTTTTTATTTTATAGTTTCTGACAACCACTCTCTACTAGTTTTTTAAAACATTGGGTCTTAAATGAGAATTTTTTAGGATAGAATAAAGAAAAAAAAAATTATTTTTTATTAAACTCTTGCAACTACAGAGTTGGATTCCGTATAACCAATTAGGTTTTAAAGCTTAACTATAAATAAAAAATTTATTATGAAGTGCAACTGTAGAATTTGTTTTGATAAGCCTGTAGTATTGTTTGAGTTTTAAACCAAGTTTGAAGTTTTTTTTGTGTTTCTTTTACTGTAATTTTTGCCAAGGTTGGGATAGTTACAGCTAGACACAAATAGTGTGGCCGGTATAATAAGCAACTTAATATACACAAAAACTATGTTGATTGAGGTTAAACTTATGTCTTTGTCCGTTTTAGCATCTTTCAATCGTAGAACAATGTTGCCCATGGAATGTGTAAAATGTAAGCGCAAATGAAAAATGCTAAAACGATCAAAGGCATGAGTAAAACCACAGTCAACATAATTTTTTTGCGAGACTACTACGAGCTTACTGGACGGCGGTTTTTGGAGATGGTATTTATTTTGGCCCGTCGCTCCAGCTGTGATACATCTGTAGTAGGGGACTGCGAGGTTTTGGTGGAGATTGGTAACGACATCTACTAGGGGTGAGTTGTCTTACTTCAGGTGTATTGGCACTTTGCGGTCGGTTAGATGCAGCTCTGCAATCAATGTTCAGTGAGCCAGGTGTTTTTGATTGAAAAGCAGAAAAGTTGTTGTGTTTTGTGGCTACGACCAAAACAAACACTAGTCCGGTGACAATCCACTTTACTTTTGCGACTCTTTTTTTGTTTTTATCATCTAGGGTTTACGGAAGGTCGTGCGCTTTTTGGTACTTACTAACGTCTTTGCATTTTTTTTCTGGAAAATTGAAAATATGGTAATAAAATTAAAACCTCCATGGAAACTTGGGTAAGATTACGTGTTGGTTAGCTCAGTTTTTTCACACACATTATTGTCCTATCAGAGAGTCACTATATATTACCAATCACATCCGAGGTTTGGCTGTGGTTGGACCCACTAAAGTTTGCACACTGTTTACTAGTCAGTGGCTTGCGAAGTGCGTTTATGTCTAATTTTTGAATGCGGGGTTGTTGCGTCGGTGTTTGCTACTATGCGGTTTTGTCCAGGTTGTTGTTGGCGACGTTTTCCGGTCTGGAACACTGAGTTTTGTCAGATGAGGCATTTAGCCTGCGAGTGGCTGCGGTAATCTTAATTCATCTTTATAAGTTTTACTCCATGGGGTTTTAGGTGTGCGTTTATAAGCAAAGGAACAGTGTTGGCCAGTAGTGGTGTTTACTTGTGCTGGTTCCGGGTTCTATTTTTGGATGTTTGCCTAAGTTAATTAATAAATCTTTGTTTGAATTACTTTTTCTTAAGTCTTAGTAATTGATATTTTTTTGTTAAAGTCTAAGTTTGACAGCAAATAAGCATTGGTGATACGGTGCTTGACAAAGGACATGTCTGGCGTGCCTAGTTGGTCGTATTTGTCAAACTTTTGAATGTAGGGTTTTTAACTTTCTAAGTCGGGGTTTTCTTCAGGGTTTTTTTAGGGTTTTTTTTAGGGTCTTGTTTGAGTTTTCTGGGATAAAGAGGTTTTCAGGCCGGTAGTTTTCCAAGGTTTATTGTATGGAATCAAAATTTTTACCAACCTTGTCTGTTAAGTTTTCGTCTGAGTTCTAGAATGTTGAACGGGTCCAATACTAAAGTTTGTTATTTTCTATCTAATCATTAGTACAGTACATTATTTGCTAACATTTAACAAAACTTATTTAGTTTTTTTCTTGTTGACCAAGGTGTTAATGTGCCGTTGCAATTTGGTTGGGATTTCAGGTGACGTTCTTTAGATGGTAAGGGTTCTAGAAGTTGTACTGGTAGTGAATTTTTGTTGATACATTTGTTAAATTTTTTTTTAGGTTTCCTTAGTTGGATAGAGTTTTTGGTTTACGGGTCTATGGGGTTTGGGACATTTTTACTCCAGGATGTTCCATATATGTTGGGTTCAAATTGTTACCGATCTAGTTCTGTTGGAGGCGGCAAGAAGCAACGGCCAATGTCGATTTTTTTATGGCTGGTTTTATGTCTGAATAATGGCTGATAGTAATATTGTGTAATTTATAAAAAGTGTTATTGAATTATTTAAAGTTAAAGCTGTTAAAGCAATTTCTTGAATTGTTACGGTTTGGGCGTACGGATTGGCGGCTGCTTGTTGCATGAATTGGGTGTATGATGCCTGAGCGTAATGAGCTGTTTGAGTTTGGATTTGTTCTTGCAGTTGGGGATTGGTTATTAATGTTAGGATACCACAACCGGCTTAAACAAAATTGGTAGATTATTCCATATGCTCATATAAATTCTTGCTCGAGTTAATTTGAGTTTTTGCAAAAATTCAATTTTCTGAAAATTATTATTTAAACTATTTTATAGAAAATTAAAATTTGTGCAAAATTTGTTTACTAAAGTTTTTCTCAATTCTTGTTGTTGCCGAGTTATTTTGAGTTTTTGAAATTTTTTTTATTTTTTGTCATAAATTTTAAAATATCTTCTTTAATACCAACTTTACAAAAATTAATATGAAAACGATTTTATAGAGAATTAAATTCCAGACATAATTTGTTTAATTAAGTTTTTCTCAGCTTTTGCTTGTTGCTGAGTAATTTTGAGTTTTTGCAAATTTTTTTATTTTTTGTCACAAATTTTAAAATATCTTTTTAAATACTAATTTTACAAAAAGTAATATAAAAATTATTTTATAGAGAATTAAATTTTTCGCAATTCCTGCTTTCTGAGTTATTTTGAGTTTTTGCAAAATTTCTTATTTCTTGTCACAAATTTTAAAATAATTTCCTTAATACCAATTTTACAAAAATTATTATAAAAACTATTTTATAGAAAATTAAATTTTTTGCAAAATTATTTTTTTTAATTCCTGCTTGTTGTCTAGTTATTTTGAGTTTTTTGCAATTTTTTTTTAATTTTTTTGTCTCAAATTCCAAATTAACTTTACAAATATTAATATAGGAACTATTTTATAAAAAAATAAATTTCTGACATAATTTGTTAAATTAAGTTTGTCTCAAATCCTGCTTGTTGCGGAGTTATTTTGAGATTTTTCAAAAAAATTTATTTTGTAGAGTTTAACTTTCAAAAAGTTTAAATAATTGTTTATAACATTTTAATAGTTTAGTTATAAGATAATAAATTATCTACCAAATTTACTAAAGGTGTTTTGGAATATTATGGGGAATATTATGTGTTTTGGAGCGAAACAAAGTTTTAGAATAAAAGTTGCAAGGAATCAAATTTACTACAAGTTGAAGTTGTGTGTTTGTTTCTTCAAACATTTTAAAAGTTATGAAAGTTCATATTTTGTTTTTTTATATTCTGACAATTTAACTGTCAAAATGATCCGTTTTGACACCTGTTTTCTTTGATTATTATAAAAGTTGCAAAGTTTGAAAAAAAATTAAATTACAAAAAAATGTGTAGAATAAATAAGTTGTGATATTTAACTAATTTATTAGTTAATTTAAACATGTGTGTGACGTCAATCGTGGGCATAGCACGTTTTTATGTTGGTTTCTATAAACAAGCAGAAAATAGCATAAGGCACTACAAAGTCGAAGGTTGTGACTCATGAGTGTAATGCTCAATGTACTAAAGCAATTAAAAATTATTTGTAATATTTCTTATCCCCAAAAAAGTTCATCAACAATTTTGTAAATTTAATATTACATAAATTTAATATTAAAAGTGAAGCTATACAAGTTTTGTTTGAAAACAACTTAATTGCCAATAGTTATATTTTGATTTAAGATTGTAACGTATAAAAATAAATAATGGATACTGTATAATTATTGTGATATGTGCGAACAATTATATATCACATACTGCGTCGTATTAAAATATTGTAAAAAACAAAATAATTACATATAATTAAACTATAATTAACGCAAATGCTTTGCTCGTTTTGTTTATCAAGTGGACCATTTAACAATAATAGCAAAGGTTTCACAGAAGACAGAAAAATATAATAACATAAAACGGGTTATTTTCTTGAAGCGTTTTGCCGTAACTGCCCCCTTATGTTTAATTCGAGTATTCGGAAGTTCAAGTTTCCTGTCCTATATTTTTCTGCAGCAAATCTCGTAAAGTTATTAACATTTATTGTCCGTGCAATGCAGCGCGAATGAAATTGCCTTAATAAATCATACAGGAAAAAAAAAACTTATAAATTACTGGGAATTATGATCATCTGTCGGAATAAGAATCAAAAACGATACCGCCGTTTTAAAGAATATTACACGTGTACGAAAAGTTTTCCCCAGGTGTAGGTGGAACAATACAGGCTCACTTCAACCCTCTCGTGCTAAACATCCCCCTCATGCCGGCTTCATCCCTGGAGCATTTTACAACGCATTTCCACCCCCCGCGATGTTCCGCCCCCGTCATGAATCTAGCTTTCTGTCAAACTGACGAGTGTATACAGGAAACCCAAAGCAATGCAGAGGGGTACGGGGACGCAACCCATAAAGGATTCTTTTGATGGATATTATCTTCTTCACTCGCACAGGAATGTCATTTAATATTCATGGGTTTCTTTTGAAATTAAAAAAGATAAGGCTTAAACATTGATGTGGAAGACAAAAGAAGGATAATACTAATTTTATTCAATTCGTCTAATTGGGCAGGAATTTTTTTATAGAAAGTTGGTGCTAATTCAGCAACACTTTAAGACAAACGCATCATAAAGTATCGATTAAAATAATTTCTTTTTTTTTCTCAACCTCTTTAATTAATCCTTATTTAGCCTACAAATGGTGGCTGCCGACAAAGAATATACATTTTTACATAAAATAACAATTTCAACGTAAACACTTTTCTTCGTTAAAAAGGAGAAATGCTAAACGAGCTCATTGTTTATTCAAATTTTTCATTAATGAATGAAAAATAAAGTAAAATTTAATGGAAGTTATATTTATTATAATGATGATGATAGGCTTTTACACAAAGGGATTAAAATAAATTCTTAGAATATTTTAATTTTTACTAAGAAGTATTGTTAAAAATGTTTTTAATTAAAAATATTTTGTCATTTATAAGATTGATAGATCATTTTTCACAATATTATTTTTTGTAAAATTACTCAACAAAGAACATGTTTTTATAATTTTTTCAAAACAAAAGTTGTTTTCTTTATTTTTACTACCTTTTTATAAAAACAAATTAGACATACATTGACGTGCAATAAAATTAAAATTAAATATGCATTGATATAAAACATCAATAAAGAAATTTAGCTTTTATGTTTTTTTTATGTTGAGCCTACATGTTTTTCCTTATTTTTTACAAACTTAGATTTTTTATTTTAAGTGCAGTTTTTTTTTGCTAGTCGGAATTTCTGATTTGTCAAAAACCAATTACTATCACTTGCATCTTTTTTTAAAGGGGAGAATAGTTACGTTATTATAAGGATTCACAGAATCAAACTCGGCATATAAAATTGAATAAAATTTAGAGAGTTTTTATATAGGTTTTCTTTAATTTTTTTTCTTAAATATAACTGCACATTTTTTTCCTAAGTGTAGGTAGAACAATGCAGGTTAAAAATTAACCTTTTTGTGCTAAACATTCTTTTTATGTTGGTTTTATTCTTGGTTCATTTTACAACGCATTTCCACCCCCACCGAGTTTAATATTTCTTGGCTACATAAGGTATTATACGTAATAGCTGTAAAGAGCATGCTGTGCACTGGCATGTAAGGTTTAAGGGATACACAATTGCAAAAATTTGTTAAGTTTACACTAGGTGTAAGGCTTTAAGGTTCTATGCAAACTATAGCACAATAGTAATTATCTTCATAGTTACAAGAGTATCTGGAGTTGTGTTACATTGTCACATTCACAGCTATGCCGTTTTTAATGTAAAAATTATTAGTAAATAGCTCAGTGTACTGTATATATTGAAATTATACTTATTTGGTGGAACAAACGGAGCAAGAATATGGTGTAATAGATTTATGATTATATTTATATTTTATTTTAACCATTAACTTGAAATTTATTTGTAAAACTAAAAGGGTTAAAAGAAAAAATATGTTTAGGATAAAGTTTGCTTTTTTTTATATGTTGCATAATAACAATATGTGAATAAAAATTAAATAAATAAATTAATTAATTAAATGATTGTGAGCGGAATTGCTATAAATACTTAGGTATTATGGTATACCATAAATTGGTGTTATGATGGAATCTTGGCATTATAATTTATTGGTGCTATGCTAGAGAAGAGTTTTATTACCGGATGGGCACTATGATTGCAGATGGAGGCAATTGGTCTAGGTCTAGGATTTGCCTTGGGAATGTTTTCCTGGGCGTTGGAGGCAGTGGTTTGCAAGTTTTTTCGTTGTTCACTCAAAACGCTAAGATATTACGCACAGCACAGCTTTTACACTTAAACACACAACTTGTCAGTTTACTAAGAACTATATTGTTTTAGTTGAATTGACGTAGAAGTGCCGTAACAGCTACCAGTGGCCGTTCTGAAACCCTGGCAAGGTGCGCAAGCTCAGAGTGTTGTTGTTGTGCAGTTTTTTCGGAAAAATCTGGGGTTGTTACTACAATGACGGTAGTAGTTTTGTAGATACCGGAAGGTCTACTACTTGGTGGTCGACAATATCAGGGTGCTGTCTTGTAAAAACTGCAGAGTGTGGTAGGATTGGGTTACTTGGTGGCATTAGCCGGTCAGTAGTGGGCCAGGTGATATCTTCTCCTTTGATGTCTGCTTGGACTCTCTGACTTGATTGACTCTGGGGAACTATTTTGATTTTTGCTTTGAGTGTTTGGGATAACACCTGATGTAATCGACTTTTCCTATGTTATCAACTACAGTATTTAACAGTTGGATGGTATTCTTTCACTACGTATTTTGTTACTGCTAATTGCAGTTTCAGATGTTCTGACGTTCTAATTTGTGGTTTTTATATGTTGACTTCTATGAACTAAATCAGTAAGATTAGCTTAAGCAGATATTTTTTGTTGTTTGCGGTGCTTAAAAACATTCTGCAGGTCTGTTTTAAGAGTCGGTTTTTTGGATGTTGATTGGTCTGTTGGTGGGTGTGATGCTTTTACGTAAATCGTAGTTTGTGGAAGAAGTTGATTTGCCTGTTGGTATCTGATTGGTGTTTGATACGGTTTTGGCATCTTAGCTTTTTTTTACTGGTATGTAGGACATTTTTATAACTAGCTGGATGATTTTGGCAGTTAGCACATTTGGCTTGATTTTTATCTTTAGCTGTTAAGTTGCAGTGGGTCAAAGGATGATTTTTGGCACACCTGATTCATACGTATTTATTGGTACACATCTTTGCAGCATGATCATAAGCAATGAGTTGGTTTGTCCGATTTGAGTTTATCATTGACTGTGATTTTAAGTTCTAGCAGTTTAGTTAGGAGCATTATATTTTTACTGAAGTCATCTTTTTTGTTTACTGAAATTTGATAACCTTTTGCTTGAAAAGTTTTTGTTATTTCTTCTGTGGGTACGTCTAGCGAGTTGTGGCGTAGAACAATTTTATAGGCTTGGTTTTTGGTTAATTTGTATGTATGCGAGTGAATATTTTTTTGGTCGAAGTATGTTTTAATGTGTCGATGGTCAATAAGGGATTTTGAGATGATTTTTATAAATTAGTTATGTCAGCTTTCAGTTTGTGATCTTTTAAGCAGTTATGAATTTGTCTATATTTTTTTTGTCTTTAACAAAGATAGGTGAAGAGCTTTTGCTTAATTAGGTTTTATTTTGAAATTCTTTATTGACAGAATCTAAATAGCGGAACTATTCGAATTTGATTGTTTTTTTTTGTATCTTTTTTTATTCCACTCGATCGAGTTATTTCAGTGTTTTGAATTATTTTGGTTTGATTATCATCTGTTTGTGTGGTACATTTTTGGTAATGAATGCTTTTGGGGTTAGCAATTTGTTGTTGAATTTTTTTAATTGCCATGTTGGATTTTAAGCTTTTGGTGTTTTTTCTAATTTAATTATTATTAATGATGTTGTCGATTTGTTGTTTTAATGAGTTGATGTCAAGTTGGCAGTTTTTATCATCTTCTGGAGATTCTACATTATTATTATCCGCCATGGTGATGATGTTTGTGAACTGCGGGTACTTGGTGCAACTTGCAGTTGGGTTAGTTAATTGTTTCTTTTGCTTTTTTAAAGTTTTGATGCACCTTGTATCGTTTAAAAATAAGAAATAACCATTTTATCTTTTGAACAAGTTGCTCTTTTTAGGTTATGAATTGTCTCAACATTTACGGCACGGGCTTGTCTAAATTGTTTTGATTTTAGGTTTTGGAGGTAGAATCCACGGTATATTGCACTGGAGTAGCACGTTTAGTTTTTTCAACCTCTTGCGCACTGGGTTTTTGAGAACTACGCGGTAGTTCTACGGCGCACAAGATTCACCTAAGATGTTTATCAGTGTTGGTTACTTTTTTCCTCTTTTTTTACGTGTTTGTTCACTAGGTGTAAGATGTTGTATATTTTGTTGCTAGTCTGGCATGGTAATGTTAAGATTAGTACACACTAAGACATGTTACTCAATTTTGGTCTCTGAAACGCGTCTAAAGTTGTCTATGTAGACATGTCTATAGACCAATTTTTGTCCACGGGTCTGTTGCGAGACTAAAAATTGCAGGTCTAAAGTCTTCCAATCAAAATGGGAGACCGCATGCAACGTTAGACATGTTGCGCAACATTTTGGCAGTGTAGACATCACTCGGCGTCTAGAGGCGAGACACATCCCAGTCTGTCTCCTCCTACTAAGTGGTGTGGTTTGGTTGTTTACAGTTATTTTATAAAGATTTACAATTTTTTTTAAAACATGTGGTCTTAGAAAGTTTTATAGTATTTGTTTCTGATTATTGCACAGTTTAAAATAATTGAGGTTAGGGTATTTTAATAAAAAAGTAAAAAGTAACCACAACAAATTCACACCACCCTCAACACACAACAACACCGGTGAAAAGAAAAAGCTGATGATGGCTTAACAGCCAAAACCGGTCTTAATATATATAAAAAAGTAAAATCAGCACAATAAAGTATATAAATTTTTTATTAAAATACCCTAACCTCAAAGAAAGTTTTAGAATTAATGGAAAATTACCATGCGTCTTTCAGTCTTAATTTATTTATTAATACATTACCGAACCCAGGTCCTTCTGCAAGCAATGCGCTTGTCTACCAACGTTTACGTTTTTCCGTTATTTTACTTGCAATTAGCATTAGGCAGGAACTGAGAAATTTACATCACAGTGTGGACTCTTGACGAGACAAAAAACCGAGTCTCTAGACGGTTTATAAACCGTGTTTCTACACTGTCTATAGACAGTCTATAGACAAAATGCGCAACATGGTCTACTAGTGTGTACTAGCCTTTAGGTTGTCCTGTTTGCTAAATTTGCTCTTTTTGTTGTTTTGGTGTGACGTTTTTTTTTTGTTTTGGTAGGTTGGCTTTGTTAAATTAGACGGGTTTCTTGTCTGTGTTTTTTTCCAATGCTTTGGGAGTCCATAGAAGTACGATATTAATCTTGATAAAATTCACCTAATTTGTTGTGCCCGGTAGTATCACGGATGTTTGTGACTGTATAGAGGGCAGAACCAAATTGTATCATTTTTTTGTGGTACTTTTCTTCAACTTTTCTTATAACGCAGGTTATCTGAATGTTTGAGATTGCTTGTTGCACTTGTTGTTTGATCTCTATGATTATTATTTGTTGCTTTTTGACCAGGTTTGTCAGCCGTAACTGATGTTGTTGTTAACTGCGCGGCGCGCTTATGCAGCTTGGTTATTACGTCATATCTTATAGTATCTTTGTGACATTCTGCTCACGCCTGAAAGTCGCCCATTAGGCATTTGAGGTGACTTGCTATGTTGAAAGGATTGTCCGAGTGATGAGTATCATTGTCGCCGTATGTTTTGGTGGTAAAAGATGGGTGCCAAATATCTGTTTGCGTTGATATAGTTGGCCATCTGGTAGACTTGCATATACTTTAGTCTGGTTTATTATGGTTTGCCATTGACTTTGTTGGGCATCCGTATATGTCTGTGGTTTGTTTGGAAAGTGTGCCAGGTCGTTTGCCATAACTATGTTGGGGTGCTGTACTATCCCAAGAAATTGATGGGGAAGAAAGGGTAATTTGTTATCTTTCTCGGAATCTCTCTAAAGGAGAGAGGAATTTCCATGTCACCGAGAAAGAGTGTTTATGTGTTTTGTGGAGTGTTGAGAAGTTGCGATGCTACTTGGAGGGTGCAAGGTTTACGGTCATAACAGACCATTATAGTTTGTTATGGCTGGACAACCTAAAAAACCCTCAAGGGCGACTAGGGCGTTGGGCGTTGCGAATGCAACAGTATAATTTTACTGTTGTGCACCGCAAAGGGAAGGAACATGTCGTTCCTGATTGCCTGTCCCGCGCCATCCCCGAAGCGTCCGTTAGTAGTATCAAACTGTCTTCCACGAGTGTTGTCCAAGATAAGTGGTATGAGGGGATGTTGACAAAGGTCACCGAGGCTCCGCTAAACTATATAAATTGGCGGGTGGTTGATGGCCAATTATATTGATGTGTAGAATACGGGGCAGGAAATGAGTTTGACGGTGACTGGTGGAAAGTGGTGGTGCCAAAGGAGCGTCGTAAAGAGTATTTACATGCTTGTCACGACGATCCTAAAGCAGGCCACTTAGGAATATATAAAACTTACCATCGGCTGGCATCTCGATACTACTGGCCCAAACTCAAGGCGGACGTTGCTCGCTATGTGGGTGCATGTAAGACCTGTGCCACCCACAAACCCGAGCAACAGAAACCTGCAGGTTTAATGGGTAGTAGACCGGTTGTGTCAAGATGTTGGCAAATGATCAGCACCGATCTTGTCGGTCCTTTGCCTAGGAGTAGGAAGGGTAATTGTTTTGTACTTGTGGTGTGTGACTTTCTTAGCAAGTTCACTTTAGTGTTTCCTTTGCGACAAGCCACCAGTGCTAGTGTTTGTCGCCTTTTAGAGGAAAATGTGTTTTTAATGTTTGGTGTGCCTGAGTTACTCATAACAGATAATGGCGTGCAATACAAAAGTAACGAATTTACTAAATTGATGGGTCATTATAACATAAAAACAATTTATAATGCGGTTTACCACCCACAAGCTAACCCTTGTGAACGGGTAAACCGAGTTCTCAAAACAATGATCTCGTCGTACGTGGAGGATGACCACAGAAAATGGGATGAGCATTTGCCTAAACTAGGTTGTGCCTTAAGAACCGCACAGCACGAGGTAACCGGTCAGACACCGTATTTTGTCAATTTTGGTTGTAACATGGTGTTAAATGCTAATGATTATCCGGAAAGAAGGGTTAAGGAGTCCATAGCTGGTGAGATCAAGGACTCAGAGAGATTAAAAAAATATGTGCAATTGCAAGGGATTAGAGAATCTGTTAAGTCCAAGCTTTTGCAGGCTCAGGAGAAGAGTCAAACTCGCTATAATCTCCGACGGCGGGAGGTCAACTTAGTGGTTGGTGATAGCGTCTGGAAGAAAGAATACAAACTCTCCGACGCCAATAAATATTTTAGCGCTAAACTAGGGGGCAAATATTCAGGCCCATACAAAGTTAAAAAAAAATTAGGCATAAATGTGTACGAGCTTGAGGATGATAGTGGCCGCTCCAAGGGGTGTTGGCATATCAAAGACCTCAAGCCGGTCAAGATATTTCTAGATGACGAATAAGCTATGTCCAATTTATATTATTGTTATGTTTAGATGTTTTGAAGTGAGCTGTGTTTACATAATTATTATTATTGGTACTTACAGTTGTCCAGTTTTTATTTAATTTTTGGGTTCATTTTTAGTATATATATATGTATAAAAAAAAATGTAATTTCATTTCATTTTTTTTGAGTGGGGAAGGGTGATGTTGTTACGACCTAAACTTGGGGTAGCATGCATTTTCATTTAAAATTCAAATTATTGAAAATTTATTTATTTTTAATTACAATTTCATTTTTATTTAAATATTTTTGTTTATTTACTTTCTGGGGGAACGGCATTTCAGTTTTTCTAGAAAAGAAAAGAATGGGTTAAATTAATAGTAAATGAGTTCAATTGATACTTATCTTAACATTAAGCAGTGACGTTAGGCAGCCTTAGGTACGTCGAGTTGTCAAACTTGTTAGTTGTACAGCTGGTTGCCTGAAACATTGTTTATGTTATTAAATGTAATGTAAATTTATGATGTTTACATAAAGTGAATACGTTATAACTGTCCAATACGAACAGTGATTATTTTATGGCAGAGAGACAATAATGTTTAAATGTGATGTCAATTTAGTAATAATACAATTTGGTTACTTACATTTTCTCCGGTTGATTCTTTCTTCTTGATATACCTGGGTTGTCGTTGTTTACTTGTCCGTATATCCCCATATCCTTGTTCCTTCTCCAGTCTGTGTCTCCCTGAACGAATACCTTCCTTCTGTTTTGTTTCTTAATTCCATTTAACCTGTAAAACAAAGTAATTAATTAGGATTATTTTAATTAACAACTGCAACAATATCTATTATATATATATACATTAATTTTGTGACACTATCAACATGTTTTGAGTACTTACCAAACTGATTGTTGCTGTAATTAATTAATTTTCCTCACAACTTGACACTTCCATTTGTTTTCATTAGACACTAACCTGAACATCGTACTTAGTTTCAAGTGACGTTTGGGTTTGAGTCTGAGCTAACGGCGCCAAGTTTAATTCTCACTATTTACCTCTTTCATTTAAATTCAAATCTTACCTTATGTTAATCCAGTATTACACGTGATATATTAATTGCTGTTGTTAATAGTTATTCCTTTAATTCTTTCTTTAGTTCCTTTCCTATTATCTTTAAGTCATTTCCTTTATCTCTTAATTTTCTTGGTTGGTAGCTGTGTCTTCTATTCTATAGGATCAGCAATAGTTCACCGGTATTCAAAGACAGTTTTTCCTTGTGGGTTTGTGCTCTGCCAGGTAAGCGAATTATTATTTTTCCCCTTAATCTGTAATTCAAATTATCCTTTTTTCTTTCCAATTTATTTCAGGTCTATCATAGGCCCTGCATTTTTATCACTATACCCACTTATAAATTAATTATTATTTATTTGCAACGCTGTATATGCGTACCCATGATATTATTGATTGTACATAATATTCCCAATAAAATTGCAATATATGCTGAATTTAAAAATCGTATGGGATCATCGATATAACCCTAAGGGTATTACCAAGACAGAACCCCTTACTCAGAAGAGAAGCATCTACGACCAGAAGAGCCCCTTATAAATTTTGTAGAAATTACCACTTCAATTTGTGTTATTTTTTTTGTTCATTTTAAAGTATATTACTTATTGTAAATTCAATTTATTTTATATTCTTTTTTTTATCAGTCAATTAGACTATTCCAAGTTGTAAGCGTGTGTATGTGTGTGAATGTGAGAGTATTTAAGTTAAGTTGGTTTCTTTTGTGGGGATAATTAATGCTCATTTACATGCAGATTATGATTATATTTATATAAGTTTGGGAAATTGTTCTCCTTATTTCTGTTCCCCAAAAATTTCCATCCTCTTTTTAGCGACGTGTTTATTGCTTCCACGGACTATATCGGGAAAAAGAAATCAACCAAGTGACCAAAGCAATTGGAGCCCAATTATATTTTGTAGTAACCATCGGCTACTGGTGAGTGATTATTTTTTTTTTTACATTTAAATTTTTATTGTCTCTCTCTCGTTTACCATATTATTTTTTTTGTGTATAACTTTGTGTGTAGTGAACCACCCCCTTCTTCACTGAGTCTAGCTAGGTTAGCCATTATAGGTTCTGATGTGGAGTAGTAGTGTCCGACGTATACCCATCAAACGTTGACGAGAAATCTTGTCTAAAATGGGAACTGGGGTTACAGGACGTGCTCGCGAGAGCACGTATACCGGGATATGGTTGTACCTCAAGGCACATATTTTCCCAAACTAGATGCAGATTTGGCCTTATCCCAAGTTTTTGGTCAATGGATGAACTACCTAGATTGCATGTTGTGAGATACAGGTGGCGCAAGTTACTTGTCAAATGTGACTTTAGTGGGAGCCCTACCGGTAGCTGCTAGTACCTACTCGCATGGCGTTAGTCTTTCAGTGGCGGCGTTTGTTTCTTAGTAGGTGGTAGTGGGTTGAGTTGTCTACTTATGTGGAGACATAACCTAAGTTGAGGAGGAATACGCTCTGTTCCTATGATTCTGTCTTACCGTCTCCCTAGACATTGTGTTCTGTCAATGAGAGCGTATGTGGGAGGCAGTTTTGCTGACGAAGGAACAACATCAGTAAAAATAGTGAGTGTAGGCCTATAGGTGAATCCTCTTCTACGTTTGAAGCGTTTGATTTACCGGCTGGAGAGCAAGAATGAAAGCAGATCTAATTTGCGGTGTAATGAGAACAAGACAATTAAATGTTAAAAATATTACAATCTAGCCACAAAATTAAAGATTTAAAAAATAAAATATTAAAATCCGACAATTAAAAATCAAAAATATCAAGTTTTAATTATAAATTAATAAAAATCTGGCCACAAATAACAAAAGAATTAACAGTCAAATTTAAAATACTAAAATCAGTTCAGTAAATGTCAACAATGTAAAAATCCGGCCATAAAATGGCAAACAATACTAAAATTTGGCCATTATATGTTAAAAATATTTATATTTAGCCAAAAAAAAACTTGAACTTAAAATCTTACAATAAAAATCCAAAAATATTATTATCTGGTAGTAAAATGTCAAAAATTCAAAACAAATCCGGTTAGTATTAAAAAAAATATCAAAATTTTGTTTAATAGTATAAAAAACTGAACTTGAATTATAAAAAAAAAACTAATATCCAGTAATAAAATGTCAAAAATTTAGCAAGTAAACTCAAAAACTGTAACTAAATCCGGCAACAAATGTTAAAAACACTAAAATCTGGCCAAAAATTTGAGATTTAACGTAAAAAATATTGAATTCTGGCTATAAAATGTAAAAAAAATGTAGCTATGGAATGCCAAACAATTTTAAAAGATCAACCAGAAATTTCAAAAACTGTAAAAAAACACTAAAATTGGGCCACAGAACTTAATGATCATGTAAAAAAATCTAGCTAGAAAATGTCTTTAGCTATAAAAATGCAACATTGAAGAATAAAATGTTAAAAATCTGGTCAGAAACACAATAAATTTGGCTATAAATGATCAAAAATATGAAAGATCACAAAACATAAGAAATATACATAACATTCGGCCATGAAATATCAAAAACACTAAAATTTAATACTAAAATCCGGCTATAAAATGTTATAAAGATTAAAACTAGTTTAAACTGACGTGCCGAAAATTTTCTTATTTCTGCAAACGTTAAAAGACTTTATATTTAAAGAAGAGGTAGTGATACCAACTCTTAATGACAAACACTTGGGCGGGTGGGCGGGCACTGCAGTTTAATCTACTTGACGGTTATCACAAATTGGAGTGTTCCGCCTACTTAACCATGTGTTGGTTATCAGGAAATTGGTATCACTATTGCCTCCTCTCATATAAAGATTTATATTTTTTGCAATAAGGAGTGGGTGGGTAAGCACTCTTGTTTAAACTTCTTAATAGTTTATGTTAAATTAGAGTCATCTATCAAGATACGTGTTTTTTTATCAGGAATTTTTGTAAAGCAGCTAGACATTCAAACTCCCGAAGAAGACGTTTTGGCAGACTTTGCGACAAAGTTTGGAATTCGTTGGAACGTGGGGAACCATAATTATATACATTATTTATTTTAGGTTTTTTTATTAGTTTATTAGGGAGGGGGTGAAGAAAGTCTTAAAACATCAAATATAAGATTCATCAAAAACGTCTTATATTTTTTTTACTTGAGCATTTATTTACAATAGTCATAAAACGTTCAGCTTTTAATTATTATTAAGTAACTGCGGATTTTATTTTACAATTTTGTTAGCGCTTGAAACAGGCTATACCAATAACGAAGTCATGATTAACACTAGAAGTACCGAAGGTAGTCAATTGACGGTTTTATTTTTTTATTGTTTCATAAATTCTAGTATTCACATAATTATTTCATAATTTTATCTTCCTCCTCCACCATTTTATACTTCTTTTTAGGACATTGTCCTGTTTCTTTAAGCATCTCTTGTCTCTTGCGACCTTGAGCTCTATGACTTGTTCCATCGCTTCGGTGGTCTTCCCATGGGTCGTTTTGTGTTGGGTTTTGCTACTTTGGCCCATTTTGCCAGTCGTTCTGGGCCCATCCGGTCGACGTGTTTGTCCCTCTCTCTTCGTCTGACTCTGGTCCATCGCACCACGTTTTGTACGTTCAGATTTTCCCTGATTTCTTTACTTCTTTTTCGATGAAGAAGAGTCACGCCTGATATTGCACGTAGTAACTTTATTTCGGTGGTGCGCATTTGTTGTTTAGTTGGGTTGGTTTTGGCCGCGTATGTTAATTTTATCATTTTTAATATTTTGGTGCAAAGGTACTTCTGTAGTTTTAGTTTTTTTTTTGTCTATTTGTTTAGGAATAATTAATCAATTTACTTATAAATACCAACGCCCGTCGTTTGCAATATTCGACATCAGTTGACTACCACCGATTGCTCTGCTTACAAATCTGTTTTTGGTTTTTTGTTCAGTTGTTTGTTGTCTATTTCTGGCAAGTATTGTGACATTATGTCTCGCAGGCGGGCACTATCCGATAAAGTATTATTAGAATATTTTGAAAATATGTTATTTATCAATTCTGGTGGTGAGGTATCCTCTATCAGACTCAGAAAACAACTCCAACTATGAAGAATACGCTATTCACAGTCACATAGTATTAGAAAATAAATCTGAACGTGATGATAATGATTTTACGTGTTATCAAAAAATGTATTGAGATAGAAACTCTCAAAGTTTTCAATGACGATTTGTGGTCTGTATCTCTAGAGAAGTTTGATGCATTTATTGCAATGTTGTATGCTAGAGGAGCATATGGCGTAAGAACACTCAAGCTGCATAACTTGTCTTGTGGAACAAACAGTAGGGCCCCACGGTTTCTCACATACATTTTTGCGATTTGATAAAAAAAGAAACACGTGATTATAAAAAACAATCCGATAGTTTCTGTTTAACTTCTGAATTATGGAATAAATTGATTGAGAACTACATAGAGAAAGATAAGACAAGACCTCAAACATGTAGTTTTACGTTTTTTTGATTTCTTTCTGGACCAAGGAAGGAATGTAACTATAAACAACTTTTATTTTTTTAACATCACTGACGCTGGTAAATGAGGTCAAAAGTAGGAAAACTAGTTTAGTGTGTACTCTGAACAAACTTTGTAAAGAAGTGCTATTTTTAGTCAAAAAACTCACACAATTCTCTAAAAACAAATGTTATATGCAAAACGGGCAATAATACATTGACATTGTATCAAGGAGAGGTAAAAAAATTCATATTCTTAGCACGCTACATACTGGAGTTTTGGTGGATGAACATCTGTAGCAAAAACCCTTGAGACAATAAAATTCTACAATGACACTAATTGCGGTGTAGATGCAAGAATAGTGTGCGTGTTGGCTCATTCATGTGTTCTTCAACGTTTTTGACTTAGCAATGATAAATGCTTATACTTTATATAAAATGGCAATTAACACAAATGTATTGCGACGTGCTTATATATTCAGTGTAGCTGAAGAGCTATCGGAACCTTACAAGAAAAGCAGATCTGCTACTGCTATCGTTAATTCTAAAAGACCAGCAAGGGTTAATGTTCAACCGCAACAAAGTAACAAGCACAAATAGGTTTTTGCAACAAAAACAGAACGAAAAACTTTTGTTTAAAATGAAGAAGATTTATTTATGGATTTTGTCTTCAGAACATAAAACACTTTCTGAAAATGCTAAATATTAATCAAAATGTAATTTATTTTTGTTGTATAACATTTGTTCGTACAAATAAATAAAATTATTTTTTTAACTGAATCACTAAAATTGATTGATATTTTAAAAGAAAAAAGCTAAAGATACTGTAGCAGACATATGCTGCTTACGGTTGTTATAAGTAGAGTCCCATTTTGGTGGTTTTAGTGTAACGCCCAAAAAGTAAGTGGCGCTGGGCAGGGCATGTAGCACGAAATGATGAAAAGTGGACTAAGATTGTTATGCAGTGGAAACCGCGAAGAACAAAGAGAAGCATCGGCAGACCCATGTTAAGATGGCGAGATGACATTCAGCGACGAGCGGGGAAGAACTGGATGCTCCTTACACAAGACCGGAATACATGGAAAAATATGGAAGAGGCCTATGTCCAGGAGTGGATAAATACAGGCTGATGAAGATGAAGATGAAGAGTGTAACGCATGCAATGAATATTGATAACGATGCTTTCAAAACTGAGATGACAAAAAACGCGAACAAATCTCAGAATGAGCTAACTGTGGTTGCTTCTATAGAGCCAATACTGAAAAAAAAACACAGTCTACAGTCTGTAGTGGCATTTATAAAGAAATTAAAGTTAAGTTTAGAAAAACAAGCTGATAAAATGAAAGCAACATTGGCTAAATAATATCCAACAAACAATTGCAATTGTAATGATGTTAAAGATAATGATTTTTATCAATTAGCTACAAAATTGGAGTACTAAAGCAGCTTTACCCAAAGAATCAATTTACAACTTGAGCAGAAACTTTATAGGAATAAGTAACATAGTAAGGGTTCAAAAAGTGGTTGAAAATTGTTTTTGACTGGTGGTCAACGGTGTAAAAACTGTAATTGTCATAGAAAAATCTACCAAGAAATGTGCTTGCAAATCATCTGAAATATTCTGCAACTTTAAGTGCCATAATAGTTTACCATGTTTCAACAAACAAAATTTATTTATGTTAAAAGAGAAGAGGTTTCGGCGTTTGCTTGGGTTTTCCTTTGAGTCGTGCGTTAGAAAGTGACAGAAGTACACGCCGCATGACTGTACCGGTTCTAAAACAAGACCGAGTTCTAACGCAAACCTTCATTTGCGTGTACGTTTCAGTTGTTATACATTTCACTGGTTCCAATAAATACGTTTTTATATCATGTTTGGTTTTTATTTCAAACTTTTACCAAGTGCGACTGGCATATCTTAGCTTTTACTAATATCAATTGGTTTAACCTCGAATAAACTGCTTTTGTTCTAATATTTTGAAATTTGACATTATTTACTGGCAAATCTTAGTTTATACCGGAAAACTCAGCTTTTACTGTGAACATATTACATAATGTTAGAAAATTCACAAAAAACAAGTTACGTTAAGTATCTTTTTCACATATATTTGTATTTATATGTTAAAAAAGTGTGTTAGTCTTAAATATATACTTTGAAATATGGAGAAGAAAAGAAATTTAAATTCTGTTAAAATGGGTTTGAGTAAAAAATTAAATAAATATAAAGATGATAGAAAACAAACAGTTCAAACAATTTTGAATACTAAAAACAATTTGTAAAGAATGATACACGAATAACAATATATCTTTATATTCAAATTTAGTAACTTTTGCTTCATAAACGTAACGTTTTCAATACGGAAAACTGTGTAATAATTTTACGTTTTATTGGGTGGGTTAGGTATGGCAATCGCTGCTCTCTCTTCCTCCCACAACACATCTATACGTGGATGCATATAAATTTAAAGTTTATGGAAGTGCAGTAAAAATAATGGCACCGTAAAATATATACAAATTATCCGTCTGTTACGGCAGATAGGGATTTGGGAGTGGATCAGTTAATCGCGCGCGCGTTCTAAATAATTTAAATGCACACATAAAGTGTATTTATTGCTCTCGGATCCTCTCTCACTGTGTAGTTGATATGAGACGTGGCCAACGTTAACCATTTAGATAGTGTCACGTGTCGCCTGCAAATTAAGTTATTTATTTATTTCAGATGGCAATTACATCGCTCATCGTGATCTTTGCTGAGATTACTCGAATGTACTTTACAAAATTGCTCAGATATTAGTTATTTTTAACATTAGGAAGCAGTTTGTGAAAATTTGAAATTTAATTTAAAATTATTTATCAATTATAAATTAATAAGCAATAAATATATTAATAAGTTAAAATAATCAATCATGTAATAATAAAATGAGACAATTGTTTTGGTTTTACAAACCTCGTCATTGCATTATATGGAAAGACAAATTTGAATAAAAATATTTTATTTGTTTTTATAATAACAAGAAAAAGTACATATAAAAATAATATTTTAATTCTTGAGTCATTATACTAAAAATATTAAAAATGCACATAAGAATTAATATTAATATAACCTTATTATTCAACAATAACTTTTAATTTCAAAAATGGCGTTGTGTTTATTATGGAAAATTGTATTATAAAGAAATGAAATGAGCTTGAGGCTATTCAAAAGCTAACAACATTACCTCAATATTTGGTTTTATCTACCCATAAAGTTTATTATTAATGCTAAAACATGTAATGTAATCCGTGCTGAAAATATGAATTATATGAATGGCCATAATGAATCTCTGTAAAAAATTTATGGTATTTAGTTTATGGCAGTATATCTGAATTATGTGGGTGTGGCTAATATCTTATATCACCTCTGTTCCACAATTCCCTTGTTCTCTGTTGTATAAATCAAAAGCAGAACAGCTTTACAGTTGATATTAAAGCAAGTCCGGTACGCTAATGACACAATAAAAAAGATTACACCATACAATAAAAACTTTTTTTTAACAACACGAAAATATGAATCGATTACAAAATTAAAATGTTTTTTAATCTAGCTTCCAGTAATCAAACTTATTCCTTAAGTTTTCATTTTAACTTTAGAGCTTTTGTTTTGTGCCTGTTTATGTGTGTGTATATGTTGGTCTTTGTTACATTGTTTTTGAATAGAAATGGCCCCGGATTATTCATGAATCACGCCATAAATATATGCATTAAGCATGAATTCGCCTTCTCCCCTTTGAGTGCTTATATTTATTTTGACATTTCGTTTTCTCTTTATGCTAACACATTTCGAATTAAACATGAAAAATATGGAAACAATCATCCCCAGCGGGAAATGAATAACTAGTCGACGATGGCGAGAGAGTGCCAGGAACAAAATGTAAAAGAAAATAAATATCTTCAATAGAATTTTTTTGTATAAGTTTTTTTGTTGTATGGCTTTGGATATAGTAGATGCATATAGATTATTAATCATATGAAAGCCTTTGTTGTTTAAAAAAAATATTTTGTTCTTTGCTTCAATATTATTATCAATTGAATAGTTAGCATAAGAGTATTAGTATTAATAATTCAACATTATTACATGATGTATTTTATACACCTCAAATCTTGAGGATATGAGTATTGAATATTGAATTACAGTCAATTCGCTATAATTAAATAAACACTCAGTAAACCTAAATAAGTTTTGATGAAAATTTCTGGAATAGGCAAAATTTAACACATCTATTTTGACAGTTACTGAAATTACAGTAACGGCTTAGTAACTCTAACAGAAACTTAAAACCATTTGGAATCCAAAACTATGTCTTCAAATTAAACAACCTAACCGAAACGTATCTTATGGAAATGGTGTCATATTAGTGCTTACCGAAAATCATATTACCCTTATTGAAAACTGTAAAACTGATTCTAATTTTAAAATAAATAGAATAGAAACACCAACAATACAAATTGATTTTTGAGGAATTAACACAGATTTGTATGAGATGAAGATGAGTTTACTAGGTGTAAATTGGATTCTTGAGAATTGTAGTCCAAACCAAGCATTCAACGCAACAATTTCATTTGTGAGGTGTACCTATGGCAGCTATAAATAACGCAAAATATGAATTCATTTATGCAAGAAGGTTTGGAGCTGCGGTGTTTATTTGAAACTAAACATGTTGCTACCAAAAACTTTTGTTTTTGCAAATAATTTTACAATGTCAGCACATGCAGCTATAAAATATGCAATAAATGCAATAAATTTATGTTTAAAATAAGTTTTTAGCGTCAATTTTGTTTTAATTTGTCTTTATAGACAACTGTTTTACTTAGACCAAATATTTTGGTAGCAACGTCCTACATAAGAGGTCCCATAAACGCAAATAAACACATGTTTTTCACAGTAACAGCATCCACGATTTTTTTGTCGTTTTTTTTTGTGGTTTACAAAGGGAACTTTTTAAAAATTAAAAGCGTCAGAATTATTTTTTTGAGGAGAGCTCCTACCGACTAAACACGCCTAATTTTTGATTGTACCTGAAAGTTCAAGCTGTAAGGTTCATGTGGGGAAACTCACTTTTGCAAAGAAATTTAGACTACCTGTTTTATATAGAAGTGTACTTCTTTGTCTGTTTTAGCCAGTTTGACTAGATTTGAATTTGAGTGAGATTCAAGATTTGCGAAGTATTTTTTGGCCAAGGTTTTATAATGCTGTTGCATGTCTAGGTCGTTACAATTTTTTTTGATTTTAACGTATTATGGGGCTCTGACAATTTAATGGTTAGACTTTGAAATGTTCTGAGACAATTGTGATAAGTATTTGCCACAGATTAGGGATGCAAACTTGATTTGAGGTTTGATAATGCTTGTATATATCCGAAGTTTATTTTAGATCGATAACCCACTGTTCAGGCGGAGAATTGAAACTAGCAGTTTTTTTGCCAACTTGGCCTTATTGAATGTGCTTCCCAGATAATTTGCAGAGTTTGACCACGGGATAGGCACTTTAACAAGAAGGACATTTTTGTAAGATGTAGTGTGCCGCTGTGAGAAAACGACAGCTTTCTACGTTGACTTGCCAGTTATTTAGCCAGTCTTGATTATGGTCTTATGGTAACCACTTTTGGTGACTTTAAGCTATTTAGAAGCGACGTATTGTGCCATGTTGACTAGACGTGAGCTTTGAAGTACTTTAGTCCGTGATGAGCAGTGAAGAGAAGAGACATGGTTTTGGATTTTTACTGAGAATGTTCTGAATTTTAAGTATAAAGCTAACAGATTTATGAGAATTTGTGTACACTTTTGTGTCAAACCTTGTTCAAAGTTTTTTTTAGTCTAAAACTTTTGATATTAAAATCTGTTAGTTTAGCTGGTGAACGATAGAATATTGATGCTAGAATGTTAATGAGCGGGTAGAAGAGAGTTTACTTTTGCGCGTTCTTGAATAATATTCAAGATTACTTTTTCTATAACCTTGCTCAGGAGACTGTTTGGCCGGTAGTTTTGGGAACTTTTTTTGGTCTTTTTAGGTTTTGGGATGTTGGGAGCAATGTAGGCTTTTTCTCCATAAAGTATTAGAGCTTATTCTCATTATGGATGACTAGTATAGAGACTTTTTTGTTGCGTAAAGCTTTGGAGATCTTTTACATTAGATTTTTATTTTTAGTGGTTAATTTAGGTTAAAATTTCTTTATTAATGCTTTTTGAGCGCGGGATAATTCTAGAGGATTACCAGCATTAACCTAAAAGGTTTTAGAAGTCTTCTTTGTTGCTTTGCAAATTAGTTTTGTTAACTGTTTAACGGTTTTTTTGATTTTTGTCCGTTTGTACTAGAGCTAGTTTGACTATGCTTTCTTTCTGGTATCTTTTTGTTTCAATGTAGTTTTGCAATTTTTGACTTTTCACGCTAGGTGTTTAAAACTAAAGTTTTTAGCAATTATGGTGGTAAAATGAGACAAGAGAATTGCTTCAAAATCTGCAATTTTGATTTGGTTGAATGGGTTGACATATCCAGATGCAAGTTTGAGAGTGCCCAACCCCGACACTTCACTACAATTGCATTTAATTTTAATGTCAAAGTTTGGAGTAGTCCAGCAATTTTGTTGTGAAGATTGCTGTGCCACGCTTCCGGTTTATCTTTGACGTTCCCAAATAGGTAAAAGTATTCAAGATTCTTAAAACGTGTCGGGGGCGGTGGTTGAATTCACACAAAGATCAAGCATACTTTTAATAGTATTTTTGGCGTATTTTTTATTGTTTTGGATAAACATTTTTTTTTTTTTTTTTGTGACTTGGGACAAGAATCTTCGAGACTGAAAATGTCAGATTCACCCACAAGGGCGCCTACCGACTAAACTCCCCCCAGTGATATTAACCGGGCGCTTGTGTCGCGAAATTTCTTTATCAGGCTCGGCGAGTCGGGCCAGATCAGGATTGAAATGACCTGCGAGATTGTCGAAGTACTTTGCGGCCAAAGCTTCGATATGTCTGCGTAGTAGTAGAATCCCGAGATTGCTTTGAATATCGCAATTTTGGACGAATCATGGAGCTCCAGTGAGCCACTGCAAGGTCTTGCTTTGGAACGATTCTAACTTATCTAGATGCGCATTTGCGGCGGTTTCCCAGACGGGGCACTCGTACGTCATTATGTTCCGCCACAGCATCGGAACCAGAAGATTTTTAGCTAATTTAGCCTTATCGAGTATTGACTGCATGTGCAATTTGTACGTGAACCCATTGTCAAAGGTAATCGTTAGATACTTAACAGAATCGGACCACGATATGGGAACGTTGAGACAGACGTTATCATGAGTTGCGTTCCGTCGCCGAGTGAAGAAAACGGCTTTGCTTTTCTCCGGATTGACTTTTACTAGCCAGTCATCTAACCAGCATTTCAGATCGTCGGTGGCTTTTTGTAGATTAGAAGTGATCACCGCCTCTGGCATTCCAGAAACAAACACGAAGTAATGGTTCCTCGTTAGCCATTACTGATTCTGAAGAAGAGTAGCCATAATTTTCTTTTGAAAATCGTTAAAGTCTTTCAACAGAGCGACTATCTTGTCATCCTGACTCGGTACCGGAGAAATTGCCGGTGGAGCGACCGCGTTTGCAACAAATTTGCTCGTGACAACTTCATGTTTGCGGGGACCTGCGGGCTTAGATGATGACTGAGCCGAAGCCGGAGCGGCCGCTGGAGTCGAAGAGGCCGATTTATTTGCATTGCCGTGCGAGGCCAACATTTTTTGATAAAAGGAACATCCTTTAAAATTGGCGGGATGCGGACTCGCGCAAAGAGCACACTTTGAAGGAGTGTTTTTGGGGCAGATCATCGATTGATAAGGCCCGGAACAGATGCGACAAACTGGCGCTTTGGAAAAACAACGTTTAGCCGTATGGCCCAAACGTTGGCATTTGTGGCATTGAGGAATGCCACCACCACGTTTTTTTGGCTAAACTGAAACCTTGAGACCAAGGAGTTCTTTCAACCCCATAATTTCAATTGATTTGGTCCCTTAAGGAAGCTGCACCAAAACCAAGCTAAGTCTAACGTGCTCGTTTCTCATACGATGCACGTACTTCACCTCGGCAAAGGGGGTTCCCTTTTGGGAGAAGGCCCTTTTGCCGTTTGGCCAGAAGGACCGGCGGGAGGAGCCGCTGATGGCGTATTACCAGTGGTTGATGACTGCTGGGGAGTGGCTGGAGGCCTTATTAATGGAGGAAAAGGCTTATCCGTAATCCTGCTACGTTTGGCGGCCTTCTTTTCCTTGCTGACCTCGGTAAAGCCGTCGTCTTTATCGGAAGTATGGGGCGGGGCGTCGTGTACACGGACCGCTGTCAAAACGTCGGTTTTGACTGGGTCCGGGATCTGCTTTTTAGGGGCGTGGCCTCTCACGTCTGGATTGGATCCATCATTGGAGGGGGTGGCGTCGTGGCGTCCCTTGTTACCGCTGGTAAGGGCCATTGTCTCCATTTTTGGAACCTTGGCGGTGGGGGTGGATCCGCTGTTTTTCAGGGACAAAACTATTTCGGCGAGAACCTGAAAAGATGAGAATATATATCTATTATCCTCTGGTTGAGGCTTACTATTGTGGCCGCCATAGAGGCTATCTGGCTTTTTATCCCCTGCACTTGGTGGGACAGAGCAGCTACTCTGGCGTTCGTGCCGGGTTTATCTCTTGGTTGGAATTTTTTTTTTTTGGATTTTTTATCTTGGGATATCCTGGGACGGGACGCTCCCGGATTCCTTGTTCATTGCTTCTTTGAGCTGCTTGAACTTGAACTTGAACCATTGACCTCTGGAAAGAAAATTTGTTCTATTTGCTGTATACAAGTATTAAAATTTAGATTGCTGTCGGTTGCAATGAAAATTGCAAATAATGCTGGAGCGTTGGAAAAAGCTGCATACAGGTCGGCTGCTGGCAGTCGACTGATTCTTTGAATAAACATGAGTTTTTAAACCATTTTTATTTAAAATGTATTGTATTTGGCAATCAGAGCAGCAATTTGCGCAATTGCATTTGCATTTGTTTTTAGCCGAGATGGTGGTAGTCGAGTGACTAAGCTAGCATACGTTTGGTTTGCTAAAACGGCTGAGAACTTGCAAGATTTAGAACTTTGAGAAGTAATCTGGGCTTGGCACAGGCTCTGGCTTGAGCGACGACTTGGTTTTTTTTTTTGACGATATCTATTATTAATTTTTTATAAACTTTGCATCTCAGGTGGTTGGCTTTTTGAGGGCCAGAACAGAAAGCACACTTTAGAGAAGTGTTTTTTGGGCAAACTTTTATTTGGTGACAGAAATTACGTCAATCTTAATCGTGAGGTTTAAAAGCTTGGTTAATTTTGTAACTTCCGCGTTTTTGCCTTTTTTTGGGAATTGCACAGTGGAAAACAGGAAAACTTGTTTTCCATTCGGTGGACGTTAGATGTCGCAAATTCCAACGACTCTAGCACCTGTCTTACTTTAACCTTTGTTAAGTTTTTGGTTTACGTATAGGCAGCGTTTATCAGAGATGGCTCACGTGTGAAAGACGGTCTTTTTGGATTTTAGGAAAGCAGTTTTTTTCCGATGATTGGCGTTAGTAGCCGGGATCATCTGAATTCTCTTGTTAGTGTTTTGAAATCATACGATAGCGATGTTGTTATTGCTAAAATATGTTGAGAAACTTTTATTATATTTAGATGATAATTTATTTGCCAAGATGTGGTGAGTCTTAACAAATAAAAAATGATATTAATTAGTAATAATAGGTATTAATTTCTCTGGTATTAACAATTATTAAGACTAGTGTGTTGCAGTTAAAATTGCATTTATTGGGTTTGGTTTGGAGGTTGCTGGCTGGTTTACTAGCGTATCTAACGATGCTAACTAGATTTGCAGCTAAATTCTTACTAACTGTTTTTTCTCTATGCCGTTTCTACGTGGACAGATTATACAATTTTTTACCGGTTTTCTTGCTGTTAACTGGAACTATGTTTTCAAGCATACCAACAAACTCAAAAATGTTTTATACAGCAAATATGATTGTTGCGATGTCATGGCCGGATTTTTTTTAACGGTCCAATGGGTTTACAAAAAAAAGTTTTTGCGACAAAATTCTTTACATAGTTTTCAGTCAAAATACTATTTTTTTAAATTAATGTGCGATATGTGTGTTCTGGTGATGTCAACATTAGTAAAATTGGAACAACTTTATCAAATTTTGTTTGTTTGTCAGATTTCACTTATTTTTATATTTGACAGAAGTTTTTGTTGTGGGGTTTTAATGTTTTTATTCTTTATTTACCACACTATTTATTTCATGTTTTTACCATTGAAGTTTATACTGATTTGTTTCATCTGCATAAATAAAAAATTCTAAATATTTTAGAACAAAAAATTTACTTTGTTTCGGAAGTTTGCAGAATATTTAAAAACATAATTTCTAATTAGATTATGTCAACTTTATTAAATATTTTCAACCAAATTTAAACCAACTTATTTACTAACAGATCAGACAGAATCAACAACAAAAAAACTTTATGGCTTTTATATTTTACATTGCAAAGTTTTCTATTTAAAATTTGTAATTATAATAATGATATTTTAGCAAAACTATGCAACCAATTTTTGTTGCACTCTGAATGAATCAGCATCTAAAGTGCTTGCATTAGATTTTGATGCATAAAGTAAAGCGGTAATACCGTTGGTTGATTTATTATTCAAATGAAATAATAAAAGTTTATTACATTTAATGTTGAAACAAGATTACACAAAATATATACAATATAACATTTTATGTATTCAAATTATTTTATTTTATATGCTTTGCAAGAATATCAAAAATTTTTTTTTGTTTTGTTGTTATATCCTTTTTTTATTGATTTAAAAGTTAATTATTTTGGAGATAGGATAAAATAATAATTAAACTATTTGCTTATAGCATTTGGTTTTTTAATAGCTAACGTTTCGGCAGCGTTGGGAGGAAGGCAGCAACGCTGCCGAAACGTTAGCTATTAAAAAACCAAATGCTATAAGCAAATAGTTTAATTATTATTTTATCCTATCTCCAAAATAATTAACTTTTAAATATCAAAAATGTAATAAAATGCTAGCAAATGAAAATTAAGAAACAATAAACAAAGAATTAATAGGAAAAAAAATTAATTGATTAAGTTATAAATAACAATAAAATATATGGCTTCTATCTATGCTTGTAAAAATATTAACTGAAATTGCTTTGAATATAATTCGAACAGATTATTCTGGATGGGGTCTTAATGTGCTGAAATTTTTTGGCAGGGTGCCGACTTTGGCGCTACTCTATCGGCCACACAGGTATTCATAAACCTATCAAAGAGATTACTAGTACGACAAAGCTTATTTTAGTGGCCCCTTAGGATGGTGCAATTGATTCTCTTAGTAAAATTTACTCTAGCCAAGCTGTTTTTAATGGCATACACCGTGTTAAGTAGTTAAACTTAAAATAACTTCCACATTTATAACTATTTTATTGTTCCTAAAAAGAAAAAATACTAATTAACTAATTCATTTCAAAGAAATTTATCTTTGATTAGACAAACGTACAATATTTTCATCTGAATATAATTGAGTATTCCTAACCCGAAATTATAATCGACATGATGTTTCGAGAGAAAAGTAATCTTAGGGGAAAGTTCTCTACTGCGGGGGAAGCAGATAAGATAAGCGGGAAAACTAAGTAGATGACGCTTGTTATGAAGATAACCAAGTCTTAATGGAAATTGTAGAACAGTGCTTTGAGAGATTGTATAGGAGGTGTCAGAGTCGCTCCGCTAGCATAATCCATTACCCAATCTGGCAGATTGTGGTACACGCTTTATATATAGAAACATATTTTTTATATATAACCCCGTAATACATCAAGGGGTCTGGGATTATTTCTCCAACTATTACTTTGAGATGAAATTAAATGCAATGAATAAAAAAATATATAATCAATCAATCCAGAAAGATGCTCGCCTTTTTTGTGCGAAGATGTTATTTATTATTAAGCATTATGTTAGTTAGAAACTTATTCCATAAAAATAAATATGAACATACTTTTTCTTCCATTAAGTTACTAACTATAAAAGTTTGATACTTTATTCAAGCAGCAATTCATACATTTATTAAGTTTAATTATATATATAGAATTTTCTTTTTTAAATCTTTTGAAATATTTCCGATTCTCAAGAAGATGCTATGTATACTACTACTTTAAAGTAGAAGTGGTGTCGGGTAAATGTGTGTTTGGGTTGGAAGATTGATTCCATTGCATTCTTCACTGCACATAGCACTTATTTCTCAGATGCACACTCCGTTGTTACAGCTTACATATTTATAGTACTCGTTGCACGATATATTTTAAGATACTTTAATGCCAACTAAATTTATTATTTCACAAGCACTTATATGTTTTGTTATAGAGTTAACTATGTTTTAAGAGAACTTTAACGTTGACGTGCTTGAATATGTTTGTTTTAAGACAAAGTATTTAATACTTGTTATTTAACGATTAAGTAGTTTAAATAATAATTTAAAATAATTTCTAGTGTATATACTATATTTATAATTAAGAATTATAAAATTGCAATTAAGTAAAATAGTATATCAATCAACCAGACTATTGCTATTAAAAAAATAATTTAATTTGTTAAATGTAACATTTGTCAAGATGATATAGTTATTGATTAAAATATAATCGTTTGATTGGTGCATTAATAACCATTATTCCCTCTCATTAATTCTTGCTGGTTTAATATACATTATTAAATAGTTAAATTTGTAGAATGGCGTTATGTCACAGGGTTTGTTAAGTTGTCTTTACAGCGTGTGTTGTTTATCAAAATAGTTTTATGCGCTGAATTCAACTGAAATAATAACGAAAAGTGTGCTTTACTGTAAAATGAAAATAATTGCATATAAACGCAAAAAAAATTAATAAATATTATTTATTAAAGTTGTAAGTTTTTTGACTATTCACCTAATATTAATGAAATGTTAAAACAGCAGAAGTTAATGTAGCTGTGTAAGTAAAATTTTTGAGCCTCGCCACAAAGTATCTTGGATTTTTGAAAAAAAAAGTACATTTTTTTTTTTTTATAATTTTATTTTATTTTATTTTATTTTTTTTTATTGTTATTTATTATAATATATTTATATATTTATAGATTTTTATTTATAAAAACCTAAAAATAAAAAAATGAGCCATAAAATTGTAAAATATTTTCAAAAAGAACTAAAATTCGGTCAAAAACGGTTGAAAAGTGTAAAATATGATTTATAAAATGTCAAAATAACAAACTTGAAACAACGAAATATTTCTATAAATCTCGAAAGTCCGACTTTAGGCACTTTTAATTTTTTTAAGAAATCTTAAAAATAACAAAAATTATAAAAATAAAATTAAAAAAAAAATTAGCAAAATTTAGCAATAAAATATTAAAATATTGTCAGAAAACTTGAAAATGTAGTCATAAGCTGTCAAAAAGTGCAAAATTAAACTTATAGAATGTCAAAAATAGCAAAAACCGGCTATAAAGTATACAAATATTGTCAGAAATTACTAAAATTTACTATAAGCTATTAAAAACTGCAACATTCTATTTATAAAAAGTCAAAAATGTCAAAATTTTGTCGTAATAAGTTAATATAAAAAAAACAAAATCCGGCTAAAAATGGTTAAAAACTATAAAACATTGTTTATGAACTGTTAAAAGCACCAAACATTCTTTTGATATAAATATTGTCATAAGAAAACAAAATTTAAGCACTGTGCCGTAACAATTGGTAGGGTCGTGGTATTAAATGGGCAATTAGGCACAAATTATTTATTTTCCATAAATTAACAAATAAAAAAAAACCATAAACTAAAATAAAATACAGACTAAAAAAAAGATCAAACGAAATATAATTATAATACTCGAAAGGAGTATAAAACGTAAAAATTAGGATGAAAAATAAAACGCACTCACCTAAATGCAGGTTTTTGCCGGTTTGATTAAAACGTCGCAAACATAACCAGTATGCTATTTAATAGAGGTTCTTATATCCGCATCGACGGGCAATAGAAATGAAAATAAATCTTTGCGCAAATAAAAGAATAGATCAAAAAATTATTCCGCGAGTATAATTTTTTGCTAAATAAATAAAATAACATATATTAAATAAACAGGCCCGGATTAAAGGCATTTTGTCTCAACTGCCCCCATTACTGAAAGACAAGAACGAGTTAACGAGACGTGCGGAGTGGGTAAAATGGGGTAAAAAGGTTTTAAGTGGGAGATATGAAACATTCCACGTTCTGTGTCTGATTGCGGTAGATTTAAAATGTAAGTTTTTGTAGCAATGAATGCCTTGATACGATAAGGTCTCTCAATAAGGGGAAGAAACTTTTTTGTTTCGGAAATTATTGAAAAGGAAATAGGGTGGTTAGCCCGTAGAAGTACTAAATTTCCTATTTTAAAAGGCGTAAATATAAAGCGTCTTTTACGGGCGGATCTAGAATGAAAAGCGGCTTTCAATCGTTCACGAGCATAGAAAATACGCACGTGAGGAGCCTACGGAGAAGGCTCAACCAATTCGAGGGTTGTTCTTATTGGGGAAGATGGCGATGTCCCAAAATGTAACTCCATAGCAGAAAACCCGGTAGACTCATGTATAACGCAATTCAAGAAAGATGTAAAAGCAGGAATTTCTTTGGCCCAGGCAGTGTCTTTTTCAGAACAATGGGTGCGGAAAAGCCTACCTAATTCTTGCATATCCCGCTCGACAGGATTGCTTTGGGGGTGGCGAACCAAAGAAAAAACGGGTTGAATATTTCGCTCTTTAAGAAACTGCGACCAGCGACTAGCTGTAAACTGCGTCCCGTGATCGCTTAGCACTCTCTTTGGGATACCAATTTTGGAGAAATAACGCTTTTCAAGACGATTTAGGATGGCGGTGGTATTAGCTTTTTTCAGCGGATAAAGTTCTACCAGTTTACTAAACACTTCTAGCACAATTAATATATAAGTAACACCTCTAATAGATTGCGGAAGAGACCATATAAGTCCACGGAGGCAAGTTCGTTAGGTGACTCCGGGATAATAGGTTTAAACTCCGGACGTGGAAGCTTTGAATGCTTCATTCGCTGACATAACTCGCAAGTCTTTAGAAGTGACTTAACCGACTTAAACATTCCCGGCCACCACAAGTCGCGTCTAAGAGCGGACCACGTTTTGTAAATCCCAAAATGTCCGTAATAGACGTGGTATAAGTTTACAAAATTAGGGATCAATGTCTTGGGAATATATAATAATAAAGGAGATTCCCTACCATGTTGCAGATATAACAAGTTTTTGTGTATTAAAAAACGGTGTTGGGTAGGGTCACTTTGTGTTTGTTCGAGGATATTCCTTAACCGATCATAGTCAAGTTGAGCAGCAGTTAAACCAACAAGCAGCGTGGATTCTGTATGGCAAGCCACTAACGTCATTATTCGAAAGGTACGGTCTAAGGACATAGGAAGCCGTACGGGAGGATTCCTGGACAAAACATCCGCTACCAAGTTAAGTTTTCCGGGAACATACTGGATACTGAACTGGTATTCTTGACGAGATAGTACCCAGCGCGCAATTTGAGAAGAGAGTAAACGGCAAGTGTTTAAATACATTAACGCACGGTGATCGGTAGTGACTTTAAAAAGCTTTCCAATCAAAAATACTCGCCACCGTCTTAACGCAGCAACGACACTTAATAGCTCTTTTTCAGCAACGGAGTAACGCCGTTTGCGCTCTAACTGTAGCTTACTAAAATAATAATGACCTGGCGTCGACCTTCACTTCGTTGGTACAAAACTGCACCTATACCAAGGTCACTAGCATCACACTGCACCTCTAAAGAAAGTTCCGGCCGTGGATGACACAACAAAACTTCTTTTCCTAAAACTTTTTTTACAGCTAAAAATGCATCTTGTTGTGCCTGCCCCCAAGACCATTTCACTCTTTCACTTTACGCAATAGAGACGTCAAGGGTGCCGTAACCGTGGACGAATTTTGTGGTCAAGAAATGCTTGTAGCTGTTTGACAGAAGACGGAGAGGGAAACTCTTGTAAGCTTTGAATCCTTTCCGGATTTGGGGTTAGTCCATGAGGCGTTAGCACATAGCCAAGAAAATTTAATTTTGAGCAAAAAAAAACTACATTTTTTAAAGTTTAAAGTTATACCTGCTTCTTGCAGTCGCATAAGGATGGAATTTATATGGTTTAGATGCTCTGAAAACAAAGTAAACGTAATCAGTAATTCGTCCGCATACGCGTGTGCAAAGTTTTCAAAGGCAGGGCTTAAGATGCGATCCATGCACCTAGTAAAACTTGCCACTGCAGTTTTAAGGCCAAAAGGGAAGACTTTGAACTGATAAGCTTGGGTGCCGACCCTAAACCCTGTATAACGACGATGCTGGGGTTTAATGGGCACTTGCCAATAGGAAGAACAGAGATCTAATAAAGACATATAGCGTACACCCGCTATAGAATGTAAGATATCTTCAATTGGACGGGGTAACTCGTTATCCGATTCGGTAACGGCGTTTAATCTCCTAGCGTCCAAGCAAAGATGTACCAAGCCATCTCGCTTTACAGTGGTCATAAGGGGACTTGCAAACCCCCGTATCAGAACGTTTTATAATTCCTCAAATTTTTATTTTTGCAATTTCCGCCTGAACAACTTCTCTATGAGCTATCGGAATAAGGTATTGTTTTACTGCAAAAGGACGGTTATTTATCAGATGGATTTCATGCTCATAAAGCGTAGTGAGGCCCGGTTTTAAAGAAAAAACTTGGGATTGAATTTGCAACACTTTTAATAAAGAGGTTTTTTCTATATTTGTTTCTTCTTCTACAAAAGAAAAGTCAGGCGCATCAAAAACCACTTTATTGACAGGCATGCTGGGCTGTGAATGGATTGCACAAATTCTCAAGTCGCTAGCAATGGGCGGTTGGTTATCATGCAATGGGGGAACAGTCTTTAAAGTTAAAATGCTATTTTCCTAGGAAATTTGAATTTTTTGCTCATGTAGTATTACCGTAGTTTTGTAGTGCATTAACAAATCAGACCGAAGAATGACTGAGTAATTCAATCCAGGAATAACTAAAAACTCAAATTCTCCATTGAACATTTGGATTTCAAAAGGCAACAGCACCTGATGTGTTACTTTGACAGGTTTTGTGAGGTAGGCTCCGGTAACTCGAATACCCTGCACCGGAAACATAGTTATATTCGGCGCCGCAGCAAGAATTAGATCAAAAGTTTTGCTGTTCATGATATGTCGCTTCCACTATCCAGTAACGTGGAAATTCAAAATTTTATACTTTAATTACAACGAGAGGGTTGCAGTTGGGAGATTGAAAATGATCAAAATCACAATTATCCGTTAGGAGATCGAGAACAGGATTTTGGTTTAAAAATATTGAGATCCTGGCGACCGCCTCTACTTCCGGACCTAAGAAGAAGGAACAATCTGGTTTTCTGGAATAGACTGAGAGTATACAACGTAATCTCGTAAGTCATGATCTGGTTTTTTTTTCGGTATTTGGCAATAACCAAACATCTTTTAGGCTTACATTTGCGACATTATTGTTTTGTCGAGGGAAATTGGGATTTCGGTAGTTTCCGTTCCGGTTACCTAGGTTATTGTTGTTAGGTTTATGAAAATTTTGCTAATTATGTGGTCTCTGAGAAGGTTTATAATTATGTTGCTGAACGTTTGCTCAATTTGAATCAAAACGCGGTGTATTTGCTCAAGATGTCATTGCTCGTAACATAGTCACTATTTCGCAACCTATCAAGTACTTTTGTTACCGCAGAGACACCAACTAAGCACGTCGCCACATGTGCTGGATAGTGCCGCGCAATAATTTTTATTAAATTGCGATTTTTATAGGGGGGTTGCAGATGTTGTGCTTGCGCTTAGTCGGTATTTTCCGGTTTTAACCAAATTCCGTGCTTTTATTTGTCGGTCAAAACTCCAAAACTGTTCCATGAACATTTGTTCAAATATATTAAAAAATTTACATGTATCAATTATGGTGTCATACCATACTTTAGCATCATCAAGGAACAATGTCCCCATAATGAAAAATGATTATATGAAACATTATATGTAGCAACTGTTTTTCGTAACCGATTAAAAAAACTAATAGGCTGCATGTTTATTCCGTTAAATTGAGGAATTCTCTTTAAAGGGTTAGATATTTGTTCATACCTAGGTGAGGACGCTTTGTACATATAATATTTTGGATGATTAAGTTCGTGTGATAATTGAGGTTCTTGATTAAAATGAATAGATGATAAAAAGCAATTTACATTTGGTTTACTTACAGGTTCCAACAAAGATGTCGGACTGTATAGATGAGTGGGGTAATTAGTGTATGGATATGAACGGAATGGTGGTGAAGGCAAACTTAAATGTGTATTGAAATTATTATGATTGTTATTATTGTGACCATGATTTGTTTTGGCAGTATGCGACAATGAGTAAACAGGTAACTCGTGTCGTGGTCTTTGAATATTTTCTGGTTGAGTCCCAATAGTATCAATGGGAGTTCCGATGTCCCCGTCAATTTTATTCTATCTACATCAAACAATTGCTCATTAGCGTCAAATGATTTAGGCCTTATAATTGTACTGTACATTACCAGAAGTAACTGCCGTTGGTGTATTGATATATAATAAAGACCTAGCTTCGTCTTGCATTTGTATCTCCGTATTCATATCTGCATGGCTTGAAGGCGGCGAATTACATTCTTCCATACCTTCTTGTGTGTTTGTTTCTATAGGAACTTTTTCAGCTGCATATCCAGTGCACAACTCATAACCGGCATGGCTTCTAAGGTTGTATGGTACCATTGTGTTAGGCGGAGTTCTGTTGAGCTTATTTCCAGCACCAGTAACATAATTTGCGTTTTCTATTACAATAAAAATTTCTTTTTTTCCCAGATTAAAAAAAAAAGATGTTAAAAAAAAAACTTTGCCACGTGTTGGTCGCCAAGTTGTGCCGTAATAATTGGTAGGGTCGTGGTATTAAATGGGCAATTAGGCACAAATTATTTATTTCCCATAAATTAATAAATATAAAAAAATCATAAACTAAAATAAAATACAGAATAAAAAAAAGATCAAATGAAATATAATTATAATACTCAAAAGGATATATTCCTAACGTAAAAGTTAGGATGAAAAATAAAACGCACTCACCTAAATGCAGGTTTTTGCCGGTTTGATTAAAACGTGGCGAACAAAACCAGTATGCTACTTAATAGAGGTTCTTATATCCGCATCGACGGGCAATAGAAATGAAAATGAATCTCCGCGCAAATAAAAGAATAGATCAAAAAATTATTCCGCGAGTATAATTTTTTGCTGGAATCACGTCGCGAAGTAAACAAAATAAAATATATTAAATAAACAGGTTCGGATTAAAGGCATTTTGTCTCAGCACAAACTGTAAAAAAATTGTAATAATATATAAATAAAATCCCAAAAAGCAAAATCCAACTTTTATTGCAAAACTTTATTCAAAGAATGTCAAAAATAGGTAAATCCGGAAATACAGTATAAACATATTGTTTGAAAGTACCAAAATTTACCATCAACAGTTAAAAACTGCCACATTTTATTTATCAAAAATGGTAAACTTTGTTTAAAAAACAATATTATTTTCAAAAATCTGGCCAAAAACAGTTTATTAAATCTTAAAAATAACAAAATCCAGTTACAAAATTTGTCACATACTGTTAAAAAGTGCACATATAAAATATCAACATATTGTTGAAATGAATCAAAATTCGTTGTTGGTATGTTAAAATATTGTCAAAAATCATCAAAATCCGGCCATAAACTGTTGAAAAGTGCAAAATTTAAGTCAAAAATAGTTAAAGCCTGTCATACAACATTCAAATATTTTAAATTAAATTCAAAACAAGGCCAAAAAAATTAAAGAATCCAAAATATTATTTATAACATGTCAAAAGTAGTTGTTATATAGAAGCAAAACTCGGTTATAAATTGTTAAAAAACATTTTTTTTTTAATTTTAAAAATGGTAAAATTTTGTCATAAAATATTAAAAAAAAAAACAAAATCCGGCCAAAAACAGTTAAAAAGCGCAACCTTTTGTTTTTCTGTTTAAAATCCGGTCATAAACTGTTGAAAAGTACAAATTTTTATGAAAAATTTTAAAATCCAGTTATAAAATATAAAGAATATTGTTAAAATAAACCAAAAATTTGCATAAAAAGTGCAAAAATCTTGGTAATGATGTTGTTGAATTTTAGTAGCGGTGATAGTTACCATTCTGGCTTTATTTTTTGTTTTCTTGACGTAAAGTTTGTAGTTGAGACGTTTGCTTAAATGTAGTTCTAAACATTTTGACGTTGATTGCTGTTTTATGCCTTAGATATACGTTGCTGTTACTCAAATATGTAAAAGTATTTGGCATATTTACCATAGAACGTAACGCTACTGTGTATGTAATATGTTTATTGTGGAATTTAGTTCTTATAATTTAAAAGATCTTGTTTTTCCTGTTGGTAATTATATTAGCAATCAGTTAGCTTTACAATTTTAACAATTTTACTGCTTTTATTATTATTATTATTGTATACGTATTTTAACAATTTTAATACTTTTATTATTATTATTATTATTATTGTATACGTATTTTAACTTAGAATTATAGTCTATATAACCTAACCTAACCTAACCTAACCTAACCTAGAATTATAGTCTCCCGCTTATTGTTTTGTAGCGCTTCCCGTGGCCATATTATTAACTATTCATACCAGTGGCGTAACTCATGTTTTTAACGTGTGATTTTATTATTATTTTTTATAATCCTACTGTTTCTTGGGTAACCTTACCGTGGTCTATCTGTATTTGTTTATTGTCAGTCATCAGTGATCGACCGCACCGGTGTGAATTGTGTCCTTGTTTTTATTTATTCACTGCTTTAGTCATTTTTGTAACTGCTTCTGTTACTATGACCGGCTTAAACTGTAAATGCAAAATTGTTGCTCAATCTGGTATAACGTGTAGCAATTGTGGCGTTATCTTTCATAACAGTTGCGCTATACGCTATAAGAAATGCAATTGCGGTACTATATTTGAATTGGATGATTCCAAACTTACAAAACGTTATAAAGAAAATATTACTCTTTAAAAAGTTTTATGTGATGAATTGAGGTTGAGCAATAAATTACTCTTAGATAAAATTGCCTATCTTGAAGAGAAGATTAGCGAAAAAAATAAAACTATTCTTTAGTACGAAGCTCGCAGTGATCAACTAACTGTTCTTACTACTGCGCCGCTCACTAATGAAACGGTGCAATTGATTCAGCCTGCAGTTTTTCCTTTTTTGGCAAGTTCTGTTGTTAAAGGAAAAACTAATAAAAAAACTCAGCCAAAAAGTCAAACATCTTTGGTTGTGGCCCAACTAATGACAAACTGCAAGCTTATGTGCCTACTTTTTACGTATATTTTTCTAAACTTAGACGTGGAACTAAAAACAACTGATATACTAAATCATATTAAATCTAAGTTTCTCACGATATCAGTTGATGTTGTTGAGTAACAAGTAATATCCGGAAGCTGCAGCAGCTTTAAAGTTTCTGTTTTAGCTAATCATGCTCGATCCATTGTGAAGATTTTTGGCTTGCAAATATAGGGGTCAAAAAATTTATTAATTATGGGCGAGTTAATAATGATCCTGCTTCATCTGTGGTGGATTTTCTAAATCTGGATCAAGCCAACAATCTAAACTCGTTACCAGGAACACCAGCGGTATTTCCATCTATTATCAGAACGTTGGGGTATAAAAACTAAGCTCAAAGAACTTATGCTGGCAGTAGCTGTATCTAGCTAGGATATTACTGTACTGACCGAAACCTGGCTTAATCAGGACATCAGCGATGCGGAGCTACAATTAATTAGTTACAGTTTATTTAGATGTGATTCTTCATTAACAAGCCTTAAGCTGGACCGAGGAGGTGTCTTAATTGCTACTAAAACTTGTTTTAATTGTACTTTATTACATTACATTTGTAAGTGTTAAACATTTGTTAGTAATTGTTAAGTTGAAGTTTGTATCATTTATTATCAGTGCAGTCTACTTACCACCTAACTCGTCATATGATACATATTTAGATCATTGTTATTCCGTTGAATCTATTGCTGACAAATATCCGGACAGTAAACTAATTTCACTAGGCGATTATAATCTACCCAGCGGCATGGGTAAATGATGAGTTAGGCATAAGTGTTATTTGTAGTTATAGTTATTCTGCTCATTTTGTTGCTAACTGTTATGGATTTCTAAACTGCGCTTAATGTGTTTCTATACTAATGATGGTGGTGTGTTTTTAGATTTATGTTTTTCCAACATCTGTGATATTACTGTGATTAATGCTGTGGATGTTTTGTTAACCAACTTAACCAACATCATAATGCTTATGTGATTGATGTAAAATGTGATACTAGCCGTAATATTTTAATGTGTAATTATGTTTTCAATGATTTTAAATTTTCCGACTACAACGCAATCAATAATTTTTGCTGAATGTTGATTGGTCCTCCCTTTTTTATAATTATAATGTTGATAATTGCGTTAATTTATTTTACTCTGGGTTACACTTTGCTATTGACTGTTTTGTACCTAAAAAACTATGGCGTGAAAACAATTTTCCAGTTTGGTTTAATAAAGAATTGATTTCACTTACAAGACTCAAAAAAACTGTTTATAAACGTGATAAATCTTTAAGACTTTTGTCCGATTATAACGAGTTTCAGTCAATTCGTACTTCGTGTAAAAGTCTCAGTACATGTCTATACAAGCAATATATTACTCGAATAGAAATCAACATTCAAAGTAACCCTAAACACTTTTGGAAATTTGTTAGTGACACTCTACAGTGCTACAATGTATTATAAACAAAAAACTTGCAGTGATGGAAATGACTATGTTAATAGTTTTGCTGATTTTTTTTTCCTCTGTTTACGATACTCATCTAACTTCATTGTTTGACTTTAAGAAAAACGTATTAAATCAAGCATTTTCAATTAGTCTGTTGGATATATTTAAAGGGATTGAGAACCTTAAATGTAACTTTAGCACTGGAACGGACTGTGTTCAGCCAAGTTATCTCTAGTTTGGAAATAAAGCTACATTATGCCTTTACATGAATCTGGAGCTAAGGAGGTTATTACTAATTATAGAGGTATATGCATTCAGTCTGCTATTCCTAAGTTGTTTAATTAAATTGTAACTGGTCAAATACAATGGATGTGCTAAAGCATTTTAGTGGAACAGCAACATGGGTTTCGTGAGGGTCGTTCTACTCTTACAAATCTCCTTTCTTACGAAAATGATGTTTTGAATGCCTTTTAATCAAGAGTTTAAGTAGATTATATTTACACAAATTTTTCAAAGGCTTTTGAACGCGTTAATCAAAGAATTTTGATTGCGAAGCTTTAGGCTTTGGGTTTTTATGATTCTGTCTTTGCGTGGTTGTCGAGCTTTTTGGAAAATTGTTCTCATTGTGTGAAAATTAATAACTTTTTATCACAATCTATTGTTGTTTCATCTGGGGTTCCTCAAGGATCTCATTGTGGACTAATTCTGTTTTTACTCTGTATTATTGATCTTGTTTATTTTATTAATTCTTTGTCTTATCTTTTATTTTCTGACGATCTTAAAATTTATAGAAGAATTTCATCTATTAATGATTAATTACTTTTTTAAATAAAAAAAAAAAAAAATTAATACTTTAATTTTTATGTTACTATGTTATGCATAATAACATAAAAACAGCCAAAAAAATAAACATTAGTTATCTTTTTATAATTATTTTAAATTAAAAAAAAATATGTTTTTTTAAATTTACCAGAAAATTTTGTTATAAAAGTATATTATTATTGTACATGGTTAGATTAAAAATATAAAAATATAAAAACTAAAAAATAATAAAATAGAAATATATGTTGCTATTTAAAAAAATAAAGTTGGTAATTATAAAACAAAGTACAAATCTACAATCTGACATTAATTATACACAAGATAAAAGTTTATATTTACTAAAAGCAATTATACATTAGACGGATGGAAAACTAAAATAAATAAAAGTTAATTAAGACAAAATATATTGTTATTGTAACAAATTGTATAAATAAAATGTTCAATTAGTTAAGATTTATTTGATTTCTTTTCTTCTTGATCTACAGCAGTTACTTGTAAATATTGCAAGCTACCTGTATTGTACCCAAACTACATGTTGCGCAACTAATGATGTTTAGGAAATTGTAATATTATTTTATATTTGTATGGGTATATTGATGCTTATAGTGCATCATTAGTCTGAATAATCATTTGCTACTACGTCGTATATTTTTCATTGTGCCTTTACGTTCATGCATTTATAAAACTCTTATTCTGATGCAAAATTGGAGTACGAGGTTCAGTTTATACTGTTTTATAAATATCTTGCCAACTTACAATCTTTAATCAATCTTAGACAGCGTTGTTACATTTTTTATAGAATTAAGATTATTTCTCAATAAAACGTTTCAATGAAAACATCAAAGTCTAAAAATATCCTTTAAAAATAATGGTATATCAGTAAAACCTTCTAGTAATACAAATAAAGTAGCAGTTCCTGAAGAGCAACGTGCTACCCCATAATTTATATTACCCTGATTTATGCTGCGACATCTCTTTTATATAACTGCCTCCGGCAACAATTGCTTCCGTTTTTCAACAAACAGCATGAAAAATTGGATCCATTAATGGAATTTCCATTGGCGATTATCCTCATGTGTTCGTGGAAGTAATGAAAACCTCCCGCACACGGTCGGCGTAATTCACGCGAAAAGAAATATAAATTAGGACAATTTTTTCCCATTCCCTCCCATTAGTGTTATCTCGTTAATTTACAACGCTTATTATTCTGAAACGCAGGTGCCGCCTTTTAACTTAACTGCTAATGAGGAAAAAGTTAATTGCCAAAAATATTGATTGATATTATTCAATTAACATTGCAACCAGGGGCGTTGGCTGTTTATTTAATAACGGGATATTTTAATAAAATTGAAGATGAATTTTTCTGAAGAAAAGAAAAAATACGCATAGAATAGAAAGCTGTAATGAAAATGAGAGATATTAAAGAAGGGCAAAGGGGATGTTTGCACGCTATACATTGAAAAGTAAAAAGATTCTAGACAAATAGATATAATAAAAAAAATCTCTATATAGTACGGATTATATTACATCCTATTGAGGTAAAAATATCTTTACAAAAAATGTTTTATAATGTTTTCTTTTGCTGTTTCTATATATGTTAATTTTGTTTTTTTGTGGGCTTAATGACTGTTTGAAATTATTTCATGTCTACTCGAGGCTAACACACACTTTTAATTGCTACGGGATAGGAAAAACATGGAAATAACTTTGGCTTGATGTACTACTAATTACACTTTGCATCGATAATTAGCAAACTTTTAAATTACATTTTTTGACATGCAATATTTTTAATTAATGGACTTGTTTAATTAATATGATATTTTTGTTTCAGGTAAGCTAAAATTTACTTTCACGCCGGTAGAGGTTAAGGTAATTTTATAATAGTTCAATTATTAATTCAAGATAGAGCAGTAGCACTTTTTTGTTCTTTTGTATATTACAAAAAAAATGATAGTATTATGTTTTTACAAATAGGTTAATAAAAAATTAGTCAATTTTTATTTTTGTTAGAACATCTAGCAAAAGGTTGTTCAAACCTAGTGTTTTCTAGTCAACAATGTAAATAGATTGACTTAAATATGAATAACATAAAATATGTTCTTTTGCTGGTAAAAAAAATTTAACTAGGTGCTAAAATAATTTAAAAAAAACACCATTTTAAAAAGTAACAATTTCTCTACTGTTAATTTTTAAGTAACTGTAAGCAAGTTGACAAGCTAACCTTTTGCCATCATTTACCATTTCTAATAAAGTTACTGAGGCATTGCTTTTGAATGGTGATGTGTGTATATAAGTTAGTTAATACCTATTATAAAAAGTAAAAATAAAATTGGTCCGCAGTGAGACTCCTGAGGAACACCTGATGGAACTAAAATAGGTTGTGAAAGAAAGTTATTGATTGTTACACACTGCGTTCGGTTTAAAAAAAAAAACAAGATAACCAAAAAACTACTGCATTATGAAAACCCAAAGCGCAAAGCTTAGCAATCAAAATATTGTGGCTCACACGATCAAAGGCCTTTGAAAAGTCGGTGTAAATAGAGTCAACTTGAGTTTTGCTTTCAAATGCGTTTAAAATGTAATTTTTGTAAGAAAGTAGATTGGTAAGTGAAGATCGACCCTCACGAAACCCATGCTGTTCATTTACTAAAATACTTTTGCACATCTAATGTTTTTGACCAGTTATAATTTGATCAAATAGTTTCAGGATAGCAGATTGAATGCAAATCCCTCTATAGTTTGTAATATTGTCTTTAGCACCAGATGTATGCAATGGCATAATATAAGTTTGTTTCCATGCATTAGGAAATTTAGTTTTATTTAATGAAGCGTTGAAATGTAAATGTAATGGTTATAAAATTGAATAAATACAATTTTTTAAGAGCATAGAAGGAATACCGTCAGGTCCAGTGCTAAGATTAGATTTAAGGCTTGTAATTCCATTAAAAATATCTAGTACTGACTAAGTAACTGACTGAGAAATTTGTACAAATTACATTTTTATCAAACTTAAACAATGGAGTAGGATGAATTTGAGAATTATAAACCGAAGAGAAATAATCTGCAAATTTGTTTACAAGATCATCACCATTAATACAGGTTTGATCACAATAATACATTGTAGCTGGAAAAGCATTAGTTTTTCTAGCTTCATTTACAAATCTCCAAAAATGTTTTGGTAAAATGTACTGATTGTAAAGACGTGCGTTCAGATTTTTACATGAAGTCCAAAGAGAGTCAAATTAATTGTAATTAGAAAGAAGTTCTGAAGATTTAAATCGTTTATGTGCTATTTTTTTTAGTTTAGTAAGTGAAATTAATTTTTTGCTAAATCAAATATGAAATTTGTTGTCATTTTACACTCTTTTAGGTACATAACAATCAATTGCATAATAAAAACAGAATAAAATAAATCTGCATTTATCACAGTAATATTATTACAATCATTAGTAAAACACAAATCCAAAAATACATCTATACTATTTGGTATGGTTATACATTGAACACAGTTTAAAAATCCAAATGAGTTAGCAACTAAATGTCCAGGGTAGTTTTTGTTGCAAATAACTCTAGCTCTAAATTCATCATTTAGCCACATTGCTTCTGGTAAATTGTAATCTCCCAGTAGAATTAATTTACTATTAGGAAAGACATCAGCAGAAGATTCAACGGAGTAGCAGTGGTCAGCATATTTATTGATAACCAAACGAGGGGGTAAATAAACTGCACTAATTATGTACGATACAAACTTAAAGTTGACAATTACAAACACTTGTTCAACACTTAGATATGGCGGATGTAGTAATGTACACTTTAGATGACTTCTAACCGCAATCAATACGCCACCTCCGCTTAATTTAAGGCTAGTTAAATTAGACCGATCACATCTAAACAGGTTATAGCCAGTTAGTCATAGTTCTGAGTCAGTGATGTCTTCAGATAGCCAAGTTTCGGTTAAAACAATAATGTCATAACTTGACAAAGGTACAGCTAACAAAAGTTTTTTAATTTGGTTTTTATACCTTTAACGTTTTGGTAGTAAATTGAGAGACCGTTGGTATTCCTGGAAACGGGTTCAAACTGTTGAGTTTATTTAACGTCCAAAAATCCCCTACAGAAGTTGCTGGTAAATTTCGTGGTCGGCCATAGTTAATAAATTTCTTGACGGCAATGTTTGCCGGCCAAAAGTTTTTAGAAAGAACTAAACTAGCTTGATCAGCTGGAATAGATACTTTAAAACTGCTGTAGTTTCCAGATCTCACTACCAACTCAACAACTTCAATCAAATTAGATAGTAGTTTAGCTTTCATATAGTTTGCAATTTCAGTTTTATTTGTTCCACACTTAAGTTTTGACACATGAATATATGAAGGGAGAACGTAAGCTTGTAGCTGGTCATTGTCTGGACCACATCCAAAAATCGTTGGAATTTTGTGCTGTACTCTAGGTTTAATGGATTGTGATTTACTAGTAGTGGTAGAAGTACTGGATAGAATTGTTTTTGCCGGTGGCAATTAAATTAAATCCGTATTAATAACAGACCTAATAGAAACAGGTTCAAGTAGACGGAATGATTTAAAGTCTAAAATTTCTATATCTTTCAGAGCTATCTTCTCCTCCAAATAAAATTTTTTGTCAGTTAAAAGTTTATTGTTAGAGCAAATTTCATCTAACAATACTTGATACAACATGATGTTTTCTTTGTATAGTTTGCATAGATCAGATTCCAATTTAATATCAAATAAAACACCACAATGACATTTTTTGTAGCGAATAGCACAGCTATTATGAAAAATAACTCCACAACCACAACAAGTAATTCCAAATTGTGCTATACTGTTACACTTGCAAAGGCCAGTCATAGTAATAAATGCAAATGTAAATATAAATGTGAATAAAATAAAATATGTAGGAAAAGGTTTACAACAAGGAGACAAATTTCACACTGGTACGGTCTATCACCTGGTGACTGACTTTAAAACAAACACGGATAGACCCCGGATTGGTTACAGTAGAGACAACGGATTAATTAAAAACAAATTTTAAAATAAAATTATAATATAAAATCACAAATTAAAACTTTATGTTACGCTACTGGTACGAATAGTAAGAAAATATGCCGCAAACGGCGTGGATGTTGCAACAATAATTAAAGGTTAAGTTATTAACAACAATGCACATCAAGAATATCGCTGCTATAAGGAGTTAATAATTAGCATATATAACTACTTACACAGTCAACACAAGATCTTTTTTCAAAGAAACACACAAAATCACAATAGCACCAAAATAATAACAACACACGACACAGTGGCATCTCATCTTTTCTTAAGCATTATGGTAAGAATTTTTAAACTTTGTAGTTGCCAGTTACGTTGCCGTTTATAAATTGGTTAGATGTTGCTATGTTTTTCAGTTAAGATGTCAAGAATGTTAAAATGCTCAAAGTTGTTTTTATAAAAATTTTGGGTATTTTTAGGGAGTTTAAACAAATTTGTAGTGTATTGTAAGAGGTGCAATAGTTTAGTTTTGCAGCAGTTTCAAACGTTTTATGCTAAATTGGTAAACTGGACAAAACCTCAATGATTGTTTTGGCTGGTTTCAAAGCTGGAATGTTATTGGTTTCATTCTAAACATGACATATGTAAGCTTGTTGGGACGCTAAGCGTTAAACTGTTGTGGTGTTATATTTCTTAAAATGTTTATGTTAAAATAATTTTAGTTTTAACTTGTGATACGTCTTGGTTTTGAATGTTATAATGGGTTTTCCTAATGCACACTCTACGAGTTTGTTCCATGCTTTGTCTTAAATTGTTGACAATATTTTTGTCTTAATTGTCTGTTTTCTGTTTAGTGCAGTTGTTGAGTAGAGCTGTGTCTTTAGTGTAGGCTTGGAACAAATATTTTTATTATATGTTTGTATAATGTACACGGCAGTTAATTATTCTTAATAGTATATTAAGTATTAAGGGCAGAAAAACTATTTTTTTTTTTAGTTTTAGAATGTTTATTACATGTAAACATTTTCAAAAGTTTAGAAAGTTTTTGGTATTGAGAATTGCATTAGGAATATTGATATTTTTGTAATTGTTTTGTGTGAGAAAACTGTAAAGGTTTTGTTAGGAATACTGTTGGGGCAAGGAGCAAACCCAGCTTTAAATTTTTTTATTTTATAATGGCGGACGCTGTTTAAAGAGATGTTGGCGTATGTGTCTTCTAAGAGGTTATTGGCATTTTGGCGGATCTTTGATGTGTTTAGTGTCTTCAGTCATAAAGAAGGAGCATTGGAGTATGTTGACAAAACTGAAATGTGATTTTTATTTTTTTAAGGTAGGCGTATCTTGTTTAACCACAGCAGGGAAACAGTCATATACCACATTGCAGTAACATAATCCACTAGTGATGGAAGGCACAGCAAAAATCTAATCAAAATCTAAATTATTTAAGTTTTTTTATTTTGAAAAATAAATTTTTTAATGTCACATCCGACATTACAAAACTTAAATGAAAAACTTTTGTAAAAGTTAGTAACTAATTGTGTTAAAACATTTTTTAACAACATTCTTTAAAGTGTTACTTTTATTACGGCTTGTTTCTTAAAAATTTACAATTTTAGTCTGCGGAAAATAATATTTAATTTACCAATTCAAATTGCAATGACTTTTGTCATAGAATTGACATAATTTTAGTGAAATATGAGTAGATTTTGCTTTATTTTACTGAATTTACGTAACTTCTATGATAAAAACTTTTAGCAATAAAATATTGTCCAAAACTAAATTTTCTACTTTATATTCATTAGTACATTATTTTTTAATTTTTAAATTATATTAAATGTTAGATCATAAAAAACCAGTCATCATAATTAAACGGATCATTTTCTTCTTTAAAAAAAAATTAATTAGTGTTGTTTGAATTATCAACACTAAATTTGTTAAAAGTATTACAATAAAAGATGAATCAATCTCATAAAGTCAACAATGATCCAAACGGCTTTAAAAGCAGCAAAAGTGTCCAACAAGGAAAAGAACTTTTCTGCAAAAAAAATAAACAAAGAAGAAGAAGAAGATAACAATAACACAATTAATTTGGTGATAAATACAATTGCAAATGTAATTATTTTTATTACCAAATGAAACTTTTTGGACTATAGACTTTTGCATTAGCAAAACTTCTGCTTATGTTAAAAGCTAAAAGATTTCAAAAATTGGTCTAGCCAAAAAGTACAATTTTTAGCTGATTAAAATCTTATAACTTACATTTTTTTAATAATAAAATTTAAGATCGCAATGCTTATGTATCTTACGTTTAGAAAAAAAAAATGTTTAGAAGATGGTTGGCTGGTACATTTTTTTAAATTGAATTTTTAAATAGGGTACCCAAACCCTGTGAAGCTGTTAAGTACGCTAACTTTACATTATCTGGTCGGTACAACAAGGAAATACCTAAACAGTTACAAAGGTCTTTGTTACGGACATACTATGGGGTTTTAATAAACAAAGGCAAAGTTAGGCTTTGCAAAGTATTGAATCAATTGAGCCGCCCTTTTTCAAACTCAGAAAGTCATAAGTAATTTGATATCTGACTCTAGAATAATACAATTTGATTTTATTTCTTAAAATCATAAGGTTGTTTTGTCAAAGAACTTACTTTAGCAGATTTTTGCTAATGAACTAAACGTGCAAAAGTGATCAAGATTAGCAGAGTTGGACCACACAATAGAAAGAAGAATGTTGTCATGCAAACTGAGTTGTTACCGTGAAATAAGAACAGTTTTATATTTGTCTAGATACATTTTTATTTGTCAATTGGTTAGCCAATTTTAATGATTATTGGTTACGCTGTGTTGCCTTAGAGTCACCATTTTAGGCAACCGAAAGAATAGAATAAAGCTGAATTGTCAGCATATGTATTTATTTATTTGTTTTTATTTTCTATTATTACAACAAGAAACCGGCTAAATTAAGCATATTGTTGATCTACCACTTGACCATTACATTTTTACAATAAAATTTTATTTTAATTGTTTTTTCTGATGTTTTATCTAACTTTTTACTTTTTACTCGGTAATGCGTGCATACTGTATTCTTATTTTTTTTTGTTCCATTCTCTTTAACTAAACATTCTCATGATCTTACAAAAAAGATGTCAACTTGACATTTCTATAATGTTAGCCTCTTCTTCTTCTAGTGCATCTCCATTACAGGAGGTTTGCGACCACTTTTTTAAACAAATCTCTGTCCGCTGGTTTTCGAAACAGTTGGCCTACATTTAGTCCCGTCCAATTTCTGATATTCCTCAGCCTTGGCAGCGATTTTCGATAATATGTCCAAGATAGGCAGTTTTCCGTTGTTTTATTAGTCGCAGTAATTCTCTATCTTGGTTTATGATCTCTAAGACTTTTGTGTTCCGCACCTTCTTAACCCATGAAATTCTGAGCATTCTCCCGTTAATAGTATATTAGGCTGATACGCCAAAAATCTAAACTGAGCATTCTCCGATAGACCCACATCTCAAACGTTTTAATCCTTTGTAGTTTTGTTACTTTGAGGGTCCATGTTTCCATACCGTATAATAGTACAGAGTGAATATAGCATTTTACTGCTCGGTATCGTGTTGTTAGGTTTAGGTTTTGGTTGCATAGCAATTTCTTCCACTTTGAAAATGTGTTTCTAGCATGTTTGATCCTACATCTGATTTCTTGAGCTGAATCCCATTTTGCGTTCAGCATGGTGCCTATTTACTTAAATGTTTTGACTTGCTCAATAACCTCAGTTCCAGTAGTAATTTTTACTATCTTTTCGAACTTGCTGACTGCCATAGTTTTTGTTTATTTTTGGATTGATCTTAAGCCCTATGGCCTCACTTTTGTCTCGCACCTTGTTGAATAATTGCTGAAGGTTTTCCTCATTTTCTGCTAGTATTACAGAGTCGTCTGCGAATCTTATATTATTTACATATTTGCCATTGATCTGTATACCTATATCTTTCACGTCAAGTGCTTGCTTGAATATTATTTCCAAGTATAGGTTAAACAGCATGGAGGACAAATTGCATCCTTGTCGTACTTTTGCTTAATTAGTATTTCTTTGGTTTTGTCGTTGGCAATTTTAAGTGTGGCACTTTAATTTCAGTATAGATTTTGTTTTATGCGGAGGTTTTTTTCATTTAATCCAGACTTTTTTAGCATATCTATCATTTCAACGTGGCGCACTGTATCAAAGGCCTTCTCATAGTCGATGAAGCATAGATATACTGTTTTTTGATGGTCTAAACATTTTTGAACAAGAATCTGCTGCGCAAATAGTGCTTCTTGTGTTTCTAGTCCGTTACGGAAACCAAATTGGGTTTCACTGATCTCACTTTTACATTTTTTGTACACACGTTGTTGGATTATTTTTAAAGACATGACTCATAAGACTGATTAGTCTGTACTCTTCGCATTTTCTAACTTTTGGCTTTTTCGGTATTGCAATAAATTCTGATATTAGCCAATCGTTAGGTATTTTTTTAGTACCGTAAATATCATTGAACAGTTTTACAAGAATGTCAACATTATCATCATCTATTAGTTTGATTACTTCAGCGTATACCCGATCTGGTCCACATGTTTTGCCTGTTTTGCTGGTTTTGATAGCTTGTATTACTTTGTCCTTTATTATGACTGGACCGCTCAACTCCCAAACGTCTTTCTTTTCTGTTTTTCTGTTATCAAATATTTTTTTTTATAATTTTTTTCCATGTTTTCGTTATTCCTTGCTTTTCAAGTATCAGTATTAGAACAGGTATTGGCATTTTTTGCTGTTTCCTTTAGTTTCCGATGTAGGTGTAATGTGTCTTGCTTCTTCTCCAGGTCTTCGATTTCTCTACATATTTCCTCAAGCCATTTTCCTTTAGCAGCGTTTATAGATTTTTGTATCTCTTTTTGGATGCTTCTATGTCTTCCAGGTATTTTTGAATTCTCTTCTGTGGATCATGAGCTCAAGTATTTCATCTGTCATCCATTTTGTTTTGGATCTTTTTTTTACTGTCCCTATTCTTTGTTTTTCGATTTTTACAATACTTTGCTTTAATGCCTTCCACTTATTGTCTGTGTTGTTGTTTTTTGTTAGCTACAAACAGGTTGAATTATATAAAATAGTAATTTGAGGTCTGATTATAGAAGTATACATCCAAATTTTATTTTAAAGAGTCAAAATTATCGTTTTTCTTCTAGCTTTTTGTACAATGTACCGAGCGTGCAGTTTGTAGGTTACTCTTTTATTAAAATATTTTGCAGTATTAGAACACGGAATAGGACCATTATTTTAAAGAATGCTTTTATGAAAACTAATTTGTCGAAGAAAGAAAAAGCAGCTTTATATTTCTTTGGCATTACGTTAACTTGCCAGAGCCAGTTAAACAATTTAAAAAAATACTAATTGCATTTTGTAATATTAGAATGACAATTATAGGCAACAGAAAGCTATAGATTAAAACTGTTATCGTCAGCATATTAAGTCATTTTTACTCTGAACATCATGTTCATAGGCATTAGACTGGTTTTCAATATGTTTTTCTGTGCACCTTCTGAATATGATCTTGATGATGCAAAAAAGTGAGTTATGCTAAATTTCAGTCCTTAAAAATTAAAAGAATACGTGTCGCGCTTAGAATTAAACCCCTTACCTTACTTAAAAAAATACTATTAGAATGTTTCAAATTTGACCAAATGAGAACAATACGTACAATATGTCTTTTTAAAAGTTTTAAAACTTTTAAAAATTTTAGATCATTGCTTCAATTTTAATGATTTTTATCTACAAGTCTAATTTTAGGTTCAAAATATAAAATATGGTTAGAAAAATGGTAATTTTAATTAATAATAAAATAGAGTATATTGATGTTAGTTTCACGTAGAATCTAATTAACAAATGGACTCAATTATTTTTTTTGGCCTTTGTAGTGCTACACTTGTTTTTATAAACTTTAAAGGCTAAAATTTGGCATGGTTTACTTTTTTTGCATAAATATCATTTTTTGAGGGTGCACACAACAAAATTCTAAAAAAAATCTAAGAACTAGTCTAGTAGCATATCAACTACAAATCGGTAGAAACCGGTAATAATGTGGTTTAGTAGTTTGACTGCCAAGGTTCTCCGGTTTAAATATAAAGTTGTCAGCTTTATAAGACGCAGAGGGACTTAATTTTGTGTAGTTTTTAGAGCGAATTATTGTTTCAGATCTTATTGAAGGTCTTGTTAATTTCAATAAAGACTACACCGTTGTTTTTTTTTACCATAATGATGTTAGTCTTGAGGTTTAGTCAGTAGGCTAAATACTATTTTTGTTAAAAAACATTAGTTTCAGTGTGATCTCGGATTACTTTTTTTATGATCTTACTTAAGATACATAACAGATTACCCGGTAGTTTGGAGAATGTTTTTGTCTTTTCTAAATAGCAATAGTGTTAGTGCCATAAATGCTTTGTTTGAAAAAGCTTTGAGAGCTATCTTAAGAATTGGGCTAGAAGGAGATTGATTTTTCAACTTTGAGAGATTATTTTTCTGATTTGAAAAAGGTAGACATTGTTTAAATGGATGTTGTTGTCTGTGTTTTTTAAAAGTTTATTGGTTTTGAGAGGTTTTTTGACATGTTCAGTGTTTTTGTTGCCAAATCTAAATTTTGGAATTTTGTGTACCTTGCAACAACACAACCTACCAATGGTGCAGCATAAAATATAAACAAAATTTGAATTAGTTAAGTTCTGAAAGCCACAGTAAACACTTACAAGTTAAGAAATTTAGCATGCAAACGTAATTTTAACAAAAGATCTTTTACCACTTAAAAATTATAATAGTTTTTAGTAGATTTTTGGTTTGTTTTTTTTGTTTGTAAGTTTTTTAGCGTTTGTGATAAGCTTTTTCCAAGATATTTTATGCATCCGCCAAAATATTTACATCTTGAAAGTTTTAAGTTTGTTTATAATATTGACTTTCAGTGTGCACGCCTTAACATCATAAAGCAGTACATATTGAATTGGCATTTTACAAAACAATAACTAAGATTTAGGCTTAGGCATTTTTTGCATATTATTTTCTTCAATTTGACAAAGGTTGTTGTGGCTATTTCTATTTGTGATCTTACTTCTATATCTGAATCTAAATCTTTAGTTATTTAACATGCAAATTAGCTTAACCATTTGTTTTTTTTTAATCACCATGATTTTAGTTTTGACCGTGTTTAATTTTAGTTTAATGTATGGCGTTCTGACGTGAATTAGTTAATCAAGCGTTCTAAGCCGTCGGGTCTATCTGCTTTTGTCATATAAAAGACACGATTTTAGTAAAATATTTCCAGAAGGAGTCGTAATTGTGGTTCACTTGTTTGTTGCTTTTCTTACAATCTTGCGCAACCTTTTCTTGTTTCTGTACTCTTTTGCTGCTTGATGTGTCCAAAATATTTAAAAGTTTAGGAGTGGATTATTTTCAAAAGTAGCTGCGGTTTGTTTATTTGTTGGATTAAGGACAACACCACAATTTGCAAGCCTCAATTTTTTCCTGTCTACTGTCTTTAGTGTTCATGATTCAGCTCCATATATAAGTATAGAACTACCACTGTGACTTTCCCACTCACCTGCCCAGGTGTTAATCATTAAAAAAAAATTTGTTGCTACCATGGTTGAAATCAATTGACATTTCTGTTGACTATTGTGTCACGATGTGCACACCTGTTACTTAATCTTTACAATTAGTAGGTTGTAGCACTAACATATCCTAAAAAAGCAGATTGTTGTAAAAATACATCTATAAAACTAAAGTTAAAATCTATGCAAATATTGTATTACAACGCACACATTACTACAAAAGTGTTTAATTTATAGTTTGACCTTTGTGGTTTAATCAAGGTTCTATTATTAGAAAGTTACTTAATAAGATGTTGGTTCCATTTAAACTTACTGGGGCATTTTTTTAAAATTATTTATTGTTTTTAACATATGTTATTGCATTATTAATATTTTAAGGTTTTAACAACGAAATAATTGTCTACAGTGGCCAATTAGTTATCGTTAGTAACTCGAAAAATTATCTTTAGTTTTTTCAATTTTTAGTTTTTTTTTTTTTCATTTTATTAGTTATATTTTATTGGCAAAAACTTGTTTGTGATTTTGATTGTATTAGGCATCTTAAATTTTTTTAATTGTTGTCACTAACAAGGTTTTTTACTATATTACCAACATAAAAATGTCGTGTTCATACAAAATTTTATAAAAAACTTCTCAAAGTGATCTAAGAGCTACTTAAGATTTGCTAGTATTTATTACTAAAAGCACAGATACAAGTTTGTGTAAACACAACAGATCTAGCTTTATGATTTATAACGTTTGCTTATAATGCTTTGTTTTGTCATTAATGCAATGCATTTGGTTTATTTATTATTTCAGTTTGCAATAGAACATACACATATGTATGTGTATTTTCTGTAGATATACAAATATTTTGTAATGGTTTCTGTTGATTAATAAAAAAATCATGTATTACCAAACAAGCCACAATTTTTATAGATTTAAAATGTTAATATTATAACTACAAAGATTGGTTTTCTCGTATATACTTGAACATTTAATATATCAGAATAATTTAATTCTGCTTATACTGGAAGCTTATACTTGGGTATTTTAGTCAAATTACATGCATTTTCCCAATGTTCAACTATCGCTGAATATGCGGTATATACATACATACTCTCATTCCCAAGTTAAGTACCGGAGTTGCTCGAGACGACTGTGCTTGTTTAATAATCAGTATAACAAAGGAGAATCATTGCTTCACTGCATAATTGTATCTCATGTATTACATTCAATTTATATTTTCCTTAAATTATTGAAACAAAATATTATATTATATCAAATATTACAATTTAGGTCTTTAATTATAAATACAATAACAAAACCATGATCGTTTTTACTTCGTATAAAACAGGCAACTGATGCAGAAATATTTAATAAACCCATCCAATGTACAAAAAGCATCAACCCCGCATTATCCATGTAGTAATGGAATATCAGCGTAAATGTCTAAACTGTATTTTTTATGTGTGCATGTCATAAATAGTAATTTTCACCCAGCTCGCTCTCTATTCGCGTGCCCAACTGAACAAAAAAATATTAAACTATTGTGTACATTTTCCACAGTAACCAAATAGTATTGTTACAGGTCGTAACAATATATTATGACGCCTTTCTCATGTGTGTGCACACATAATGCAAAGAAAACAGCAAAAAAAGTAATGTGTGTTGTTGTAAGGGTGTATAATTACATTAGTTTTGACTTCAGGCTTGAACAATAGATTATCAAGGATTTTTATCATCGTCAGTGATTAATTATGTGAGGGGTTTATGATGCAAAAAAAATAGGTCGCCTTTATTATCCTAAATTAGGGCTCGGGTATTATAGTAGCTAAGGAATATATTAGGAGGGTAGTAACGATTAATTATAATATTTCAAAGTCTCTTGTGTTGCGATATTTTTTATAGTAACTTTTTATAAGTTAAATATGAAATTGATACCAATAGTAAAAATATTTTATCAATTTTGTAGGTAAATGTATATATTATATGACATTGCTATTATTTATTGTTGATTTTAATTAAAACAAATAATTGGTTGCATGCAAATCCTGACTGCAATTAAAAATATGTTTATTAATTAAATTTGAAAAAGTCGATATTTAATTTGGGCTTATATGGAAACAGTTTTGTTTAAATTATTAAATTTAATTAATTTAAAATGAATTCATTATTTTTGAAATAAAATATTAATTGTCAACAAATCTGGGTTAATAAGTGTTTTATTGCAAAATAAAATTTGGACTTCGGATAAATCTTGCTACTGTTTACTACCTACAAAACGTAGAATTTTTTTAAATAGTTTGTTATATTATCTATCCATATAAAAAGTAAGAAACAACTTAAAATGCGTGATTAAATATTAGGCAGGTCAATCCTGCACAGATTGGCTTCTATCCGGAAATCACAAAAAGCCTCTACAAGTCCGTACCCTCTTTGCACACCTTCCGCTCGGTAAATAAACAAATAGTTTTATGTGCAACTAAAATAAAAGCAGAAAGAAGTGTAAGATAAATGTTGTGTTCCGGGTGCGTTTTAAAAGGCGGGCCTCATTTCTCAAAATAAGAGCGGGTCTTAGGTGTCCGTAAATGGAAACGAAAGCTAAGTTTATCTGTTTCAAGAGATTCCATTACACGCGGAAAACGGAAAACACTACGAGCGGTAACTGTTTAAGGTCAAAATGGGTTGGGGCCCTAATGCTCCTTTACCTTAAGTTCCACGTTTATGTACTCTGAATGTGTATATTTTATACAAAGTGGAAAGGAAAAATTACTTCTGCCACGGGGAATTTGAATTATTTACGCGTCACGAATATTTGTCCGCAATTTATATTAGTGGCTTTTAAACAGGTAAATATGTGAGGGATTATATGCGTTTATGGTTTAATGATATTTATTAGTATTTGATTTACAGTTAACAGTTTTCACGTATTATTAATATTTAACGAATGAGAAAGCTATGTGTGGGTTTAAAGTAAACTTGCTATATGCTGTACATATAGTAAGTTAATTTTAATTAAATAATTTCATTTGCTTTAACACACAAACTTACAATATGTTGGATAATATATGTTTTTATCTGTCTACAGGCCGCTTTGTTGTTAATTAAATAGTTTATTAAAACTATTGTATATGTTTAACATTCTTTAATATAATTGATGGTTGTGACCTCTACTACGTGATAATTCATGTTAATGAAATAATAAAACAATTTACTATCTTTTTTATCACAAATTTATTCTTACGAATACATTATATAACTTATTTCATCTGTAGAAGGCTTTAGTAAAGCCGAAACTAGTAATGTATTTGTAAGAATAAATTTGTGATAAAAAACGTAGTAAATTGTTTTATTATTTTTTTAACTTTTTTCCTGTAGACTAATGTCGTTGTTGGCAAATTATCTTCTACTGGATAATAGCTAAGGTTCTGTTTATTGTTGCTTGACGTAGTTATCTAAAGTTTCTTATTCCCGATCATTTTCTTATACTTTGGAGTCATGAGTGATGTTTACGGCCGATGGTTCTATTGCTTTGTATCTTCACTTCAAGGATCAGCAGGGGAAATTGGTATTTTAGACTTTTTAATATATGGTCCAGGATCTCTCTGCCAACGCATTTCTTAATACCCAACTTTAACCCACAAAATTTAGAACGTTCTTCTTAAAATCTACATTTTGAAAGGTTCAATCTTGTTGATGGTAGCTGTTTTTATTGTCTAGGTTTTGGTTTTATACAATAGGACTGGTCAGACTATTCTGAGGCGGATTTCTAAGTTTAGGTTCTTGTCACATAGTTAGGACTTTTATCTTACTCTTGATCTCATGTTAAAGATTTTATCTGTCTAGGTATTTTGTGTTTTAAGTTTGTTTGATCGTCTTTCCTCCTGGCGCGATTGAAGCTTCTGCTTGGTTATTACTTATAATCATGAATTTTGTTTTGGCTATTTTTATTTTTAGTTTAGTTTCTTTTGTTTATGTTGTTTATTAGCCGTTGTAGGTTTTTTATTAATTGCTCGTTATAATCACAGTTGTCCGCGTATTCAATTATGCGTTTTAGGTTACTTTAAATGCAAATGCACTTATCTTACTACCGGTGCCTTTACCGCTCTCTCCCCATTTGCATGCTGTAGAGTCATCGGCCAAGTTATGTTTGTTTTACTGTATACTATTTCAACATGACAATAAAATATTCTGTATCAACCTAAAATATAGTTTACTTTCTTAAGCCATATTGCACGCTGCTGCTTACATCAACTTTTTCTCTGCTGTGTTTGCAATTTATTAATATCATTGAGTAGATTTGAAACACTGTATAGGTTATTTATCTACTTTGAATTAGAAAGAGATTTTGTTTTACAGCTTTGGGGTAGTGGAAGAGCGTATATATTTTTGTTTGTGTTATAGTTGTACTCCTTAGAGGAGTTTGCTCCGTAAAATGAACCGAGAGACAATAAAGCAATTTTCTGGTTGAATTAAAGTTACTCGGCGACGGTAATTTTATTGCATGTTGATAGTGATGTGTTTAGTGCGAACACACACATGTGTTGGTAAGTACTTCACCTTTGTTTGTATTCCGAAGAATGAAAATTTGTGGAGTGGTAGCTGGTACGGCACGATGATCACTAATGCAAGTTGCAGCGTGACTAACTGGTTTGTAGAGAAAGTAATATATTAGCCACAAAAAAAAATTGTTGATAGTGGTTCCATTCATCTTTAAGTTATTTTCTGAATCAAGGTTTCTAAGAATATTAGTTTGACGTAGAAGTTAAATAGCATTAGTAACAAAATGCATCTTTGTTTTATTCTGTTTTTTTATTTCACGTTTCACTGTAGTAGTTTGGTTATTAATAATAATATTGGCTGCCTGTTGCCAGTACAGATTCTGGATTATTTTTATTGTCTATACCGATACTTTTCAAATAATTTTTAGTACGTGGTAGATGCTGTCAAACGCTTTCTTGTAGTCGATGCAGCATAGAAAGATGTTGTTTCTTCAGTCATTGCAGTTTTGTAATAATTTGTTTAGACATAATGTCGGTTTACTTTAAATTCTAGAATCCAAAAAAATATTATTATAACTTAAAAGCTGCTGTCCTTAGTTAAAGTGATGACAGTATTGTTTGCTTTTAGAACAGCTTATAGAATAACTGTTTAGTAAAACGCACTCAGAAATTTCAAAAAAAGCAAAAGTACTAAAGACTTTTTTTGTTGTAGAATATATTTTTTAAGCAACATTTTAAAACATTCGTACGAATTTTGAAACAAATCTGTTGTAGAATTGTTTTACATGCAAAAAACTTTTGACCAAAGATCTACTCGTACTTTTTTACTAGTAGCAAACGTGAAGAGAAGATTTGAGGAACATTAACATGTGTTAGAAATTCTCAATTTAGTGAGTGTGTATAGTTTATCGTTAGTATCTTGACAAAGTACCAACCGGAAGGACAACTTCAGTTTGTGTTCTATTTTGATTTAAAAAATAAATGTTTATTTTGTAAAAAAGTAATAACCGATTAATTGCCAATATCAACGATACTTTAAAAAGTGTGACGATTTGCTCTTTCTTGTTGCCGTATGAGCTTAGTCAGACCAATAATGCAATTTGCTTGTGCATACACTACTAATGGGACAAACTGTTGAAACAAAGTAGACGACGCTATGAAGAAAATTTATTTTTTTCTAACGGAGAATGTAGACGTGTGTCATTTTTATATAAATCATATAAAAAGTTTTTGTTCAAAATATTGGAATCTTAATTTTTTTTTTGTAATATACAGACATGATATTATTATTATGGTAAACAAAAACGCTATTGCATAATTTGCTTTTGGAATATTTTAGCGAAATGTGCTGTTTACAAAAAAAAATTTTTGATGTCAAAGTTGGTGTTTTTTAAATTTTGAAAGTTTTTTTTTTAAGTTAATTTACGCAAAAAATGTTGTAATCAACATTATTTTGGTCAATCATTTGCAAATGCTTTTTGTACTGGTCGTTTTACTCCTAGTCACAAAACTTGCATAAAACTCTGTTAGTCAAGAAAAAAGTTTGTTTTTTTTTTTATCAATATATTGACAACAATAAATAGTGCGTAAAAAATCATGGAGATTAAAATGTAGAGCGTAAACAAAGCATTGCATCACTTTTGTGAGCGGAGTTATTACAAAAACGCTTTTTTTTTCATTTTATGATGGCCTAACGCCATTTGAGTTGAACAGTGCGTTGTATAACATCTGTGACTTTGGGTCTTCTGCGTATTTTCTCGTTTCTTATTTTATTCCTTAAGCTAATACCTAACATTGTTCTTTTTATTGCTCTCTGTGTTGTTCTGAGTTCATTTGCACTTTTTATAATTAGTGCCATGGTTTTGAAGCCATATGTTGTTACTAGCAAGATACATGTTTTGTAGACTTTACGCTCAAGGTTTTGAAAGATATCCGGTTTTTCTGAATAAATCCTAGCTTTCCAAACGCAACTCAGCTTAGTCTTACCTTTCTAGTTATTTCCGCAGTCTGGTTTTGTTTTCCAAGTGTGATCTTGTGTCCGAGATATACATAGTAAGTCATTGATAGTAACTTGGATTTGGTCGTTGCTTATTATTTTGGTTTTAGCCAGATTTATATTTAGGCCGACGGTTTTAGATGTTTGGTGGAATTGTTCTATCATCGTTTTTATATTTTCTGCCTTGTTGCTTATAAGGACAAACCGCAGGTGGTTTAGGCGAGTTTTGTCAATATTGATTTCTTTTTCTTGCCACGATAAAGTTTTAAAAACGTTTTCAAGCGCCAATGTAAGTAATTTTGGGGATATTGTGTCTCCTTGTCAAACACCTCTTTTGACTGGTATTTTGTCTGTAAACATTTATTCTTTAATCTTAACTTGGAGAGTTGCATTGTGGTAGATATTTTCTATAATATTTGTGTATCGTAAATCAATTCTTGCATTGTCGAGTTTTTTCAGGATTGCCTACGTTTCCACAGACTCAAACCCTTTGTGATAGTCTATAAAAGCCAGATGTAAGGGTATATTGTATTTAGTACTTTTATCAATGATACTGCGTATTGTTTGTAGGTGATTGGTTGTACTATAACACTTCCGGAAGCCCGCTTGTTCGACTGACTGATAGGAGTCTAATTTTTCTGTTAACCGGTTTGTTATTACTTTAGTAAACAGCTTATACAGATGTAATAATAGGCTGATTGGTTTATAATTTTTGATGTTCTGATTGTTGTCTTTCTTGTACAGCAATATTACTTTGGCATTTTGCTACATACTTGGGATTTTTTCTTCATCCAGGTCTTTATTTATGAGATTTTTTACGGCCTCTTGTATATCTTTGCCTCATATTTTAAGCATTTTGCTCGTTATCTTGTTTTTTTTTAGATTTTTTTGTTCTTTCATGTGTTTGAGTGCAATTGTTATTTCCTATTTGCTAATTTTAGGAACCTACATTTGTGACATTTTGTCTCTGCTGTTGTCGGTTTGGGGTGACAATTTTATATAGCGATTTGTAGAAGGTTTATATAGCTGTGATGATTTCTTTCTTGTTGCTCACTATTATATAATCAATTTTGTTTTTGACCTGTCCATTTGGGCTTTTCCAGGTCTATCTCCGCTGCGTTGGTTTCTTGAAAAAAAGTATTCATGCAGAATAAATGTTTCTTTCTGAGGAGCATCATTTTAAATCTGGCGTTTCTAATTTCTAATCCGAACTTGTCTATGTTTATTGGGTTGTCATTTGTCTTTTGACCAATCTTTGGATTTAGAACGCCCATGATTATAACCAAAAGTGCATTTTCTGCTCGTTGTGCAATTGTAATATCTTTATATAGTTGTTCGATCTATTCGTCTCCTGCTGTGTTAGTTGGGGCATATCATTGAATTACTTGTAGGTTATATTTTTTGTTCACTTTCAGCATATTGTAAATAATCTTATATGAAATGGCTAGTGTTTTTACGATAAGGTGTTTTAGTTTTTTATTTACCGTTATTGCTGTTCTTCCAGTATGCGATCTTTTTTCTGAGTTTTTTTTTTTTGGTATAACAAGTGTCATGATTTTAATGTAGTTGAAATTTTGCCTTTAAGTCTAGTTTTGCTTATGCTTAGAATATTCCATTTTATGTTCTTGTTCTAGTACTTCTAAGTTCTCGTTGCTTCTCATAGTTCTAATATTGTATGTAGCTATCATTAATTTTTTCTGTTGATGTTTTTCTATTTTTTGGTCTTGATTTTGTCAGCTAAGTTTTCGCCGTCTTTTATTATGTATCAAATTTGTGCGTCCCCAGAATCCATGATGCTGCCTGGGGTACTATTCTTTAAGAATTTGACATGATTTCATTGGAAGGTTGTAGGCTTTTAAACGCCACGCTAGCCAGGCGGGTTGGCGAGTTTTGCAGTATCATATCTATTTCAAACTGCTCCAGTCTTGCTTATGGTAATCCAACTTATGAACCAGTTCAGGACCATTTGCTTTATGCTTTATCTTGGTGTTGATGGTTGCTGCTGCCCTCAATCAGCTGCTAGTTTTGGTCCGCCCCGGCTACTTTATTTTTCCGGTACCCACCATATCTGGTGAGAATTCCTTAATCCGCCACCTGGAGAGGCGCCCGACGGAGGACTAGCAACTCCGTCATCTAGAATTACATTTTCTTAAATCTCATTTTTAGTTGTTATACCGCGATGTATTGGTAGCCAGAGCCTCGTTAGTTATTTAACAGCGGGCACCGCGTGCAGGAGAGGTTGACATTTGGGTCGGATTTATTTTGGTGTATTTTGCCGTCACGAATTACGGTTATACGCCCAACATCATGTCTTTGAGTAGTATATCTGTAGTTAATGCAAATGTTAACCACGTTGAAAGTATCACAATCAACACTTGTTGGGAGTATTGCAATTTACCTGATGTAGGCTTGATAGTAATTTTTGAGTAAATCAAATCCGGTGTTATAAAAAATTGCGTTATTTACTATAGTCTATTTACAAAAGTTGTTGTTATTTGGCATTAAAGCTGGTTTAGGTTTGGTAAAAACGCGGTTTGTATTTTTTTCCTGATGGCAGTGATATCTACGCATGCTGCATGGTAGATAACATGATTTTTTTGGGTTTTGTTTTACTGGTAATTTTGGTTTTGCAGATTATAAGCAATTTTTAGATTGCATGGTTTTTACAAGGTAGTTTTGCTTTGCTTTGATTGCTTCTTAAGTTATTTTAGTTACAAGGTTTGTTGTGGTTTTATTTGTACTGTTTTATGATTAATCTGTTCCTGGGCTGTTTAGTAGTTGGGTTTAGTTAAGGGACTATTATAAGAATTCACAGAATCAAACTCGGCAAGAAAACCGCTGAAAGTAGTTAAATAAAAAATTTACACATTGTAGAAAAAAATCCAATCTGTTCCTTCAAACTTTTAAAAAATTTATGCGTAAAATTGTTTCTCCGCAATTAATTTTTAAAAAGTGGAGTGGCTACATCAACCAACATGAAGCATGCTGCAAGAGACTTGTTTCTTGTTGTTACGTGTTTTTTTAATGGAATAATTGTGCCTAAAAATGGTGTAAAAGTTGCAAGTTCTAACTGTTTTTATTTTGTTTGAGGTAAATTTGGATTTGGATTTTACCTTCTTTAACTAGTCAAAACTAATGATGTTGAACTTTTCAGGTTTTGATATTGAAAAAATGTAGTAAAAGAGTAAGTGTTATTGTAGGCAGTACAGTATCCAGTATATTATAATCATATAAGTATAAGTTTCTAAAAACTTTAGTGGTTGGTTTTTTTAAAGTTTTTTTTATGTATTTTTCACACGCCATAAAGTTTGATAATAAAGCTTGAATACTAGGTTTTTAAAAAAGTTTCTAAAAGTACAATTACAATAAGTGTGCAATTTTATGTGGATTTACTACAAAGGACTCATCATATTGACTAACTGTAAGCAGATGAATTGGTTTAAAAACGTGTTTTTAGGATAACTTATCAGATATTGAGTCAAATTTTTTTTTATTTTTTTTAATGTACGGTTTAAATTAGATTGTAAGCCTTATGTAGTCCCATATTTAAGAGTGAATTAAAAAAATTGTATATGCTATTGAAAATAACTGTTTATTTATTTAAAATATATTATTTTTTTTAAATTCTTTTTTTCTATTATCACTAGCATATCTGAAGGAATCTTAATGTTTTCTATGTGAATCTCTTTGAGTTTTTGTACAGTTTGAAGTAGTTGTACAGCGTTTTATAAGAAGATTAGTTCACTGGGGAACAATTCTTAAATTGACTCAAGAACGACGGGCCGTACTGACTGTGACTTAAAAAAAACTTATATAATAGTCCTCTGTGTTGGGTCACAAAAAGTTTTTTTACAGTATTAGTCAGAAATTACAGCTACAGTTACACCATTCTTTTAAAAAAAACTATCGTATAGCTCACAGAAAACAAATCACACCAAACCGTGAAATTTGGGATTCAATCTGTTGGACTTAATTCTTGAACTATCTTAACTTTATAAGGGTGTAATTCAATTGATTGTGCAAAATTTACCTTACAAAATTTCAAAATAAAGAGGTTTGTTTCTGAGCAGAACCCGTTGGAAAGCTTTATTGACGCTCTGACTGCAGCAATGTTCATAGGTCACAGTCACAGACTTAGCGTATTTGAAATAAGTCTCCACGATGAAACTCCATAGTTTCTATATCTACGGGATATTGATTGCTTAAAACTTATTGTTCACCTTATCTAAGAGGATCAACTTTGCCGCTTTACTTTATTTTTCTTAGGGTACTTATCCGTTTTTGATGTTGGCAATCATGTTTGTTATTATTATTATGTTGGCTGCTGCTTTGAATAGTTGTGTGGTGTTTATTGAAAACCAAGTTTGCAGGTTTTTGGGCTAGGATATGCTCCGTCTTTTTGCGCTTTTTTCTTATTGAACTTTTCTTTGTACTATGTTTTGTATTAGTTGGTATCGGCTTTTGTTCTTTATGATTTTCTTTTATTCATTTTTTGTAGGATGCTTTTGTTTGTTGCTTGTTTGGTCTACGATACTCCCAACATCTTTCGATATAATCATATTTCAAATGCTTCTAGTTTTTTGTTTGATGCTTTAGTATACCGTATAATAGGTTTGAGAACATGTAGCAATGCATAAGTTTTACTTTTGTGTCTAGTGTAAGGTTGTGATTTTTGATTATAGTGCTCATTTCGTTGAATGTTGTTCTGGCCATTTTGATGCGAGTTTTTATTTCCTGTGAGTGATCCCATTGGTTGTTGATGTTAGTGGTAAGTTATGTATATTTGCTTACGCCTTCAATAAGCTGATGGTTGCTTTAGATGTGAAGATTTGGTATGTTGGATTTGCTTATAATTAGTATTGCTGTTGAGGCCGTATTTTTGGCTACGTTTTGTTATTCTGTCCATGAGTCTTTGTAATTCTTTTATAGTGTTGGCAAAGATTATCGTATTGTCTGCGTCTCGTATGTTGTTTACATTTTCTTCATATCACGATCCCCGCTTCGATGTTTTCTAGACCATTAATGTTTTGTTCCGCAAATAGGTTGAAGAGTAAGGATATTATATACGCACTCTTGTCTCACGCCTTGTAGTATCTTGATTTCGTATGTAGTTTCGTCTTCTAATCTGATAAAGGCGGTCTGATTCTAGTAGAGTTTGGTGATGATTCTTAGGTTTTTATCATCTAACTCTGCGTCTTGATGATGTTTATCATTTTGTAGTGTTGAATTCTGTCAAAACGCTTTTTTGTGGTCAATAAAACAAGCGTAAAATATATGTTGACGTTCATATTTCTGCATCTCTGGAAGCGTACTTGTACATTAAATAGAGCTTTCTTTAAGCCAATTACGTTTCTGAACTCGAATTGAATTAGTGATAGGGGTTCTTTGCATAGTTTATATAGTGTTCTGTGGATAATTTTGAGGAATAATTTTAGAAGTATAGTTATGAGTTCCGTCGTGAGCCATTGTAGGGGTATTTTTCTGTAGTCGTATAATTGGTTTAGTACTGATGATAACTATTTTATGTTGTCTTTGTTGAGGATTTTTTGAAATTTTGCTTTTGTGTCTGGGACCCGTGCTGTTCCTTCTTTCATTATTGTTATTGCGATGCATATTTTTTTGAGGATGCTTGGCCTTGTTATTGTGAAATAATGCTTTTATATTTTTTCCAGGTATGTTTGATCTTTTCTTTCTCACTTTTTTTTTCTTCTCCTACTAATCTGTTTATTCTTTTTTTTTCTTGTCATTGCATTTATTCTTTGATGTACATTGAAGCTATCGTTTTTGTTTTGCCAAACTTCTATTACTGTGCACTTTTTTCTTATTTTGTTATTTTTGGCTTCTTTAATTCTGTTTCTTTGGATCACCTTATACTTGGTTTAGTTGCTTTTTGCAAGTCTTATTTCTATTATAAATTTTAGAATTTTTTCTGTTATCCATTGTTTTTTCTTGGTTGTGTCAAGTTTTAATAGGTCATATTTTATCTTTTCCACTATGTTGTTTATTTTTTTATTTCTGTCTCCGTTTCTGGGTTGATGATTGGGTAGATGCCGGTTGATGGTGCTTTTAGGTTTTTTAGTTGTGGCTTCTTTTAGTTTTCCAAGGTTGAATTTGTTGCTGTTTTTTTTTAAATCTTTTGAATCTTTTTTTGAAGACACTAACTAGTGGTACATGATCCGATCTTATGTCGGCTTTTGGATATGTTTTTACTAATATACAGTTGTTCTTAAATCTCTTGTTTACTATGATGTAGTCAATTTGATTCTTTATAATGTGGTCGTGTGTGTTTTACGGTGATTTATGAGTGTATAGCCTGCGTGGTGGGAATGTGTGCATGATTACTAGGTCTTGTTTGTTTACGAATACGCTGAGTTGTTCCCCTCTTTTGTTCCTTACGCCTAGTACATGTAGGCCTATGAGTTTTTTTGTGTTTTTTGTCGATCTTAGAATTGAAATTGCTCATTAGTATTGTTAGGTCTATTTTAGATAGTTTTTTCATTGTTTTGGAGATTTGAGTGTCTATTTTTTTACTTTGGTGATTTTGTGTCCTGTTGTTGGGGCATATATGTGTATTATATTTATTTGACAGGGATTTGCATTATTGTTACCTGTTTAGTGATTTAGTTTAAAATGTGGGATTTCATTATGCCCTACTCTATAGTTGTTTATCATTTTATTGTTTCAATGCAATAAAGGCTTTAATTAGATTTATAAATAATTTTCTATGAATTTATTTAAACACATGTAAGCCTTATAACAATAGCGAAGTTTTATTTGTTGGTTAAACAATGTGTGTAAACTATTTTTTTAAATATTTTTAATAATAATTGTTTTTTCTAAATAATGTAGTTTACTTTTGGTTATTTATTTGTTTTATTTGGTAAAGTTAAATGAATTTTATCATATTTCCTGTGCTAGGTTGTATCTATAACATCTAGTTTCCAATCTTTTTCTATAAATAATACTAAAAAAATTAAATATAAAAATATGTATGATTAAATTTTTTATAGCTATAACTGGCTACCCTATATTGCAATTTAATATAAATCCTTGTTATATTTGTATGCAACGGAAAAGTCGACCGCATTCTAGTTTAAATAAATATGATATTTTTTATTGAATTATGCCATCCTTGCTGAGAAGCTACAATAACTCATTGTTTATTTAATACGACCCTGCCGTTGACAACTTGACATAATACGTACCATAAAGTTTTGAGATAAACTATATACACACTCACCGACTGAAACTTTCTTAATCAAAATATCTATTTATAACTTACGTGCGATGAAATGAATTCTAATCGAAGTTCCAAATTTCCGGTGGGGATATATTAATTATAATTAATCCAATCAACACATAAGTTTCATAATTATATAATAACAAATACAAATTTAGATTTAAGAAAATGCATTCGTATTTTAGAATATAGCATATTTTCAAATTATCTCTGAAATAAATCCTAGCTATATTGTCGCCTTACAGCTTTTATAATCAGGGAATTATTGATTAGTGACGTTATATGTCTCTTACTTTTGATGTCAGTTAAATTAATATTCAATACAGCCTTTGTAATCTTATGAAACTTCAAACATTGTGAAATATTAATGAGCCTTTTATGTTGGTGTAATATTACTTTATAATAAACAGGAAAATTACAAACATATTTTCCTTTTGTTTCATTAGTTTTTTAAATATGAGATCTGCAAATTATTATAATTAATTACTAACTTTATTCTTTGATGTAAATACTAAAAACAATCCTAGAAAAATAAATGTAAATTACAAATGTCTACAAAATAATATTTTGGTAATTTTCAGTAAATATCGTTTACTAAAATAATCGTGTTGTATATTGTCGGTGCTTTCGCATCGCAACCAATATCCGCTCTTGTTTAATTGCTTTTTGCGTTATTAATTTGTGTAATTTGGGCAAATCGGCATTGATGTTAAAAATGATGGTGTGTAATTTATAACAAAATTAATACCCGGTATGTTTTCCAACAATTTTATTGACTCAATAATCTTATCAAGTTTTACGAAAAAATATAAAACTAGAATATTTTTATGTAATTAATAAGATTCTTTTAATTAATTTTTTTTAATTGTTTTTGCTGCTTTTATTACAGATTTATAAGTGCAAAACATGCTACTTTTTAATATTGTTAATTGTAAATATTAATATAATCAATAGTTTGATATTTTGTTGATAAACAAATTTTGCAGTTTTTTGCTTTTTTAATATAACATTATGAAATGAACTTTCAAATTTAGTATATCCCGAAACTTATAATCCGTAAAGATTTAAGGTCAATGTTCATAGACTGATTAAATCTAATGCCCGTATTCATAAAACGTCATTAAATATATAATGATTTGTTAAAAATATAACGAAACGTTTAATCAAATTTTTGTATTCATAAACACTCATTATCAATAACATTAAATCATTCATTAAATTTAACGCACTATTTTTGGTCTATTAAAGCGTAACGAATTAATAAATTGACACGTTTGCTTGATTTGAAAATGTATAGTTATCTGTATTGATTCACAGTATTAACATATTAATAACTTATAAATAACAAAAGTAACTAAAAAATTACTAAATAATTTAACTAATGACAATTTATTTATGAATATCATTATATTTTTAATGTTTATTAATTTATAATGATCCGTTTGATAATGAATTGTTATAAAAATGTTTATGAATACGGGCATAAGTCCTCAATGTAATAGTTTCAGCATGTGTGGCTTCACTTTTTGATATTTTTTGTTATTTATAAAGCCAATGAGGTTAAAAGCGAGTTTTATTGGACAAACTAATTTTTTTTTCAAGTTAATTGTTGAACGAATTGTTTATAGTTTGCGAGTTTTAACTTTTGTAACCGTCAAATTTTATACAAAAAAGTTACAAGCAATGCAAGTTATACCATTTATTCTTAGTTTTTCTTTTTTCTTTAATATTTTGTTTTTCTTGCACGTTGAATATTTGCAACTATAACAGCTAAACGTGATCTTTGCGCACGTAAAAGATCAGTTCTGTGTTTCACGTGCGAGAAGATCACTTACAGAACTTGGTTGCAGAAAACGTTGTAAGTACTATTTTGGGCGTTAAAATATTTGCAATACGCTTATTGAGTTAAAAAATTGAATTACATTTTTTTAAATAAAATTGCACAATTTTAGTTGTAATTGTTTTTATAATATTTTTTACTGTTAACTAACATTTCTGCAAAATAAAAAAAAATAATAGTAAAAGTTGTTAACCGTTTAAGCTCATTTGCAAATATACCTGGGTTTTTGTCTACTTATTTTGCAATCAAATTATCATTATCAAATTACTTCTGTGTGCAATAACTTTTTAAAAGATCTGAACTTCTTTTTAATTAATACTTTTGTGATTTCGTTCATATTTACAGAATATTTATTTACTGGTAGGTGGTATTCTGCTTGCTTTTTTTTTCTTTAATTAATACAACTAGGTGTGGTGGCAGTAGCTACTAGCAAGAACAGTATTTACTGTAGAAGTAATTATTATTGTTTTTGTTGCTATTAGACAATCCAGTTTTTGTAGTTTGGTAACAGTACTTTTTAGGTTGTTTTTTATCTTACATAAGCGTTCTGTTCTGATGATAGGTCTGATTACCATAGTATATAGCCATTTATTTATATTGGCTGTTAGCTTCTATGTTTGTTCAACCATCAATTTGGTTGCAAAAAGCCTCAAAATGGTTTTTGTTGTTATATCTTCTAGGTGATGGATGATTAGTTTGGTATCAACCGTCCGGTTTTTATACATTTTTAGATTTTTTAAGTATTTAGTGTATTGTTGCCTTTATTTAATTTATTTGGATAAATTCCGTCAGCTCCTTGTGAGTTGAGTAGTGCAAAAGTGCTAACTTTCTACTCTAAGCTTTCGTAATGTACTCTATAATTGATTGTAGAGTTTGAAGGTGGTCAAGAGTTTTAAAACCTTTTTGGAAACTTCCTTGATCAGCTGGCTGATATAAGTTTAGTTTATCAGTAAGACTGTATGTTATAATTTTTGTAAAGATTTTATATTTATTTATTTAATTTATTTAAAAGTGTTTTCACCTACTTTTATCATTTTATGTCTTATTGTAGTTGAAGTATACAGTTTTTCATAAATTGTGGTTATAGCAGGTGCAATTTCTGTTTTAATACATACAATTTTTTTGTTAGTTTTTTGTTTTGCAGATGTTTTGTTTTTCTTTTTTTCTTTTGGATTTTTATGGTTTGGAAGATTAAGTTGGTTCTAAATGTTTTTAGATCCTTTTGTATATGCTTTTTACTAGTTTGTTTAGGTTTTTGTACTTTGGTGTTTCTCGATCGATTTTTCTTTTTCTCTTCATCAGTTTTAGTGTATCTGGTGTTAGTTTGGTCTCTCTTTGCAGATTTTTTTTTGTGTTTTTTTTTAAGGTTCTATTTCTATTACTGAAGGTTGAAAACAATAATGCTCAACCCTATCCGATTCTTTGCCGCAAGGAATGATCATCTAGGTCAATCCAATCCCGGATGTTTTTCAGCGAGGAGTATTTTTTACGGCCAATGCCTTGTTGCTCTTCTATCTTGCCCTCTATTATCAACTTTAAGATTTTATATTTATTATTGCGGAATATGTGCTCCAAATATGCTTTATCTCTGTTTAATATTTAGCAGTAATTGTCGATTTTGGCACGTACATTGCAACACTTCTTCATTAGTGGTATGATCTACCCACGACACTCTTAAAAGTCTACGGAACGCCTACATTTCAAAAGCCTCTAATTGATTCATGGTGTTATCTTTAATGTTCACGTTTCATAGCCATACAACAATACCGAATACACATAGCACTTCACAAATCTTAGTCGGAGGGTTAAGCTTAGGCTTGTATTTGTTAACAGTGGTTTTATACTATTGATGATGGCACGGGCTTGTTCTATTTTAGCACAAACATCACACTCCGGGTCTAGATCTTCTGTGATCCAACTTCCCAGATATTTGAGTTTTAGTACTACTTTTAATGGTTTTTTCGTACATTTGTATATGGCAAGGTGGTGTTCTCCTGATTACTACCATAACCTTTGTTTTTTCTGTAATTTTATTTAACAACTGTTGTAGTGCTTCCGGATTGTCTGCAGTTATAGCGGTATTCAATTCAATACTCTACCATTGATCTTGATTCCGTCCGTTTCGTCTTGTAGTGCTTGGTTAAAGGCACATTCCGAATACAAGTTGAATGATAAGGCGCACTCCCTTTTTGATAGCAGCGGGTTCAGTAGTAGTCTTTAACTCTGACTGCGGCTGTTTGTTGCCAATACAAATTATTGATTATTTCAATATTGTTTTGGTCTAGTCTTTTTAATTTTAGTATTTTTAGGAGGGCCGTGTGTTTTACTCAATCGAAAGTCTTCTCGTAGTCAATAAAGCATTTAAATGCGTCTTGTTGCTGATCTCTGCATTTTTAAAGCAGGACAATTAGACCATATAAAGTTTTTCTAATTTCTAGATTTTTGCAAAATTCAAATTGTGAATTGCTAATATCTCTCTTGCATTTTTTCTATATTTTTGTGTAAATGATTTTTAGAAAGATCTTAAAGACATGGCTTATCAGACTTATTACTCGGAACTGATCAAATTTTCTGGATCTTAGATTTTTAAGTATCGGCAGTAGTACCGCGTTGAACCAATCTTTTGAAATTTTTCCAGTTTTGTAAATTCGATTAAATAGCAATGTTAAGTTATCCAGGTGTTAATTTTCTAACAATTTTTACATGGATTTTATCTGGTCCAGCAGCCTTCCCCGATTTGCTTGTTTTGATTGCTCTTATCACTTCACTTTTGGTTATTTCTAATGCTTCCTTTATTTTTGTGGTATTGTCCTTAAACCTAGGGGTCTTGCTAGTATAAAGGTTTTTAATGTATTCTTGCCATTTTTTATTCTGCTTTTCTTTTTCCAGTATAATTCTATTGTTGTTGTCTAAGATTTTTTTTTGGGTTTTTCCTGTAGTTTTTATATTGTTTTTTTTTTTCATGTCTATTTCTTTAGACTCTCTTTTTTTTTTCTATTTTGTTCAAGATGTTTTTAATTGTTTTTATAGTTGTTGTGTCTGTTTTGTCATTTGAACTATATGTACATTTTGTGGATCTGTATTTACTAATGATTTCAATTTTGTATCTAGTTTTGTTTGGTATTCTTTTTGGTTCATTATTAATGTTTCTGACGTTTGGAATTTAGTTTTCATAATTATTTTGATTTAAATAATAGTTTGTACATAATGTTTTGTCGATGCATAGTACATAATCTATTTTATTTAGCGTGTGACCATTTGGGTGTCTCCAAGTTTATCTTTTCTGTTTCTGTTTCTTAAAGAATGTATTTAAGCAGAATTGATTTTTATTATTTAGGAAGTTGGTCATAGTATCCCTATTTTTGTTTCTAGTTCTTAAACCAAATTTTGCTACGTAATAATGATTTGTATCTTTCTTTTGGTTTCCTGTTATTACAGTGTAGGTAGTGTTTTTTTGGTTTTTGGTGGTTGTGATATCTTTGCGTAATTGTTTTATAAGTTTGTCCGCGGTTGGTGCATAGCAGTGTATTAATTGCGTACTGCATTTGTTATTTATTTTAAGGATTACTTTTTCTGATACTGCGTGATATTTGTTTATTAGATGTTTAACTTTTTTTTACAATGAGAATTACACCGCTGTTATAGTTGGTTTCTGAGTTTTTTTAATATAGAATGTTTTCGGATTTAAGGTTGGTGAGTAATTCTCTCTGGCTTTGTTGTGCATAGTCCAACAATGCTCTAAATAGTTGTTTGTGCTCATTCTTCTAATGTTATATTTTGCCATAATGTGTGTGTGTTGTTAGAGTTTATCGTTTTTTGCTTCCCCAAAATCCATGAGCCTGCCTTTGTTGTTGTCGGGGGTAGGATTGTTATTTTAAAGTTTTGCCTACCTAGGGTAATTTTGTTTTGGAGTTTGACATTTTATGTTTGGTGTAGAAGGTTTTGGCAAGCCACGCTTGCTCATCGGGTTGGCAAGTTTTGGGAAATACATTTTCTTACTTTCCGAAGTAATGGTTATTTTGCAGTATTTTGGTTGCTAGAACCTCATTTGTTATGTAGCAGCGGGCAGCAGAAGAGGTTGACGTTTGCGCCGTTTTGATGTTGTTACCGACGCTTTTAATGACTTATATTGCCTAATTTTGACAAATACTTGTTATGTACACAGTTTAAACGGTTTGCAATTTGTCTAAATTTTGTATTGGAACAGACCTAATGTAACTTGAAGATGAGATTTTTGGAAGAAAGTGCACAGAACTGATAATAAGGTTCTAGGCTGCAAGACAAAAATGTTATTGATTCTTGCTCTTACACTTTTTTTAGAAAATTTGGTTGTGTTAAATGTTTATACTATTGTTTGGTAGAAATTGACCAATTTTTAATTTAACGACTTTACGGACGGCCGCCTACGGTGTTTGAACGCTAGTTTTGGGGGAAAGAGAAAAGAATTTTTTTGAAAAATACTAGCGGCAATTATCTAATAAGAACCAAAAACAATTGCAAACCGGGGTTTGAGTAACGGTTTGCGGATTTGTTTTTATAAAAGATCAGATTGAGCAATTTTAATCAACGCGTACGGACTTGAGTAATTTTCTTCTAAACATTTGAATTTGATATTTTGGCAAACTTACAACATCAAACAGTACTCAAATTTCAAATCTTAAAAAACAATTATCTAAAAAATCAAGAAAAACAAAAACTCTGAATTTAGAATTTGGGTTTTTGGCGGCGAGGTTCTGATTTTTATACAAATGGCGTTTTGGGTAAAAGTTTTTTTGTGAGCGAGTAGCTTCTTCTAGTGTTAGTCATCAAAGGATCTATTGTTTGTCCCACTTTTTGCGTGCTTAAATTTAGATATGAAAGAATTGTTTAACAATAAATCTTTTGATAACTCTTGCTTGGGTGGGTGGAAATAAAGTTTAATTTGTGAACGAGTTACTTTTACCTACTGTAACCACCCATCTACCCAAGTGTTAGTCATCAAAGTATTTACGGTTTGGTCCACCTCTTGTGTTCTTGAGTTTTGATATGAGAGAATTGTTTCACAATACATTTCTTGATAACTAACGCTTGGGTGGGTGGCTGGTAATAAAGTTTAATTTGTGAGCAAGTTGTTTTATCTACTGTGACTCACCTGCCCACCCAAGTGTTAGTCATTAAAGTATTAATTGTTTGGTTTGCCTGATATGAAAGAATTGTTTAACAATAAATCTCTTGATAAGTCTCGCTTGGGTGGGTGGGCAAAAACAAAGTTTTATTTGTGCGCGAGTTATTTTATCTTTTGTGACCCAGCCTCCCATCCAAGTATTAGTTATTAAAACATTAATTGTTTGTTCCATCTCTTGTGTTCTTTAATTTAGATATGTGAGAATTGTTTCACAAAAATTTTCTTGATAATTAACCCTTGGGTGGGTGGCTGGTAATAAATTTTAATTTGTGAGCAAGTTACTTTATCTACTGTGACCCACCCACCCACCAAAGTCTTAGTCATCAAAGTATTAATTGTTTGGTTTGCCTGTTGTGTTCTTGAATTTAGATATAAAAGAATTGTTTCACAATAAAGTTCAGTTTGTAGGCGAGTTACGTTTTCTACTGTGAACCACCAACTACCTCAAGTGCTGATCATCTAAAGATTTATTGTTTGTCTCACTTATTGTGTGCTTAAATTTAGATATGAAAGAATTGTTTAACAATAAATTTCTTGATAATTCTTGCTTGGGTGGGCGGGAACAAAGTTAAATTTGTGGCCCAGTTATTTTATCTACTGTGACCCACCCAAGTGTTAGTCATCAAAGTATTAATTGTTTAGTCCACCTCTTGTATTCTTGAATTCAGATATAAGAGAATTGTTTTACAATAAATCTCATGATAACTAACGCTTGGGTGGATAAGTGGGAACAACGTTTAATTTGTGGAGGAATAGCTTTTTCCACTGTGACCACCCACCCACCGTAGTGTTAATCATCAAAGGATCCATTGTTTGTCCTACCTTTTGTGGGTTTGGATTTAGATTGATTTACAATAAATCTCTTGATAACGAACGCTTGGGTGCGTGGATGGAAACAAAGTTCAGTTTATGGGCGAGTTTCTTTTTCTACTGTGACCCACCCACCCAAGTGTTAGTCATCAAAAGATTCATTGTTTGTCCCACCTCTTGTGTTCTTGGATTTAGATATGAAAGAATTGTTTTACAATAAATCTCTTGATAACTAACGCTTGGGTGGGTGAGTGAGACCAAAGATTATTTTGTGGACGAGTACCTCTTCTACTGTGCTTTTTTGCTATTTTAAAATGTCTAATATAAATTGAGTATAAAAAAATATGGGATTCAAAAAACTACACATTTTTCTAGCTTTTTGTTTAATTTTTACATTCAACATTTTTAAAGAAATTAATATCACACAAACAAATATTTTTCAAATATTTGTGCTACTGTTGTATATTTATTGAAATTTTATACTTGAATATAGCAATATTTTAAATTAATATTAGAATAAGAATCACTTGCTAGTGATAAGTTACTTACCCAATGTCACTGTATCAATACAAAACTAAATATATTACTAACGTATTTTGTATTCTATCTAAAAGAATGTGCTAATCAGATTACGCAACTTTTCACAATTGACATATGTCCAACACACGACAAATTGTTATTGATTGCATTTAACGTTATTTATTGCCTCATGTTACCTGAGAACAATATTTTAAGAAAAAGGTAGCTAAAAGAATTAATACGTTTACCTTTTCAAAATTAAATCAATGCCCTGTTTATCAGACACATATTTACTAGTTAGGAAATAGTTGTTTATTTCTAAGAATACTTTTGATCTTTATTTATGGATGCTGGGTATTTTGACAAAAATATTAAGATGTCTTACTTATAATATGATAAGGTTAGAAATAAGTATGTATATGATGAGTTTGCAGTAGTACGATTTATTCTGTATAAAAGGAACAACACAATGTATAATAAAACTAAAACTATAACCTTCTCGAACGCCCGATACCAATAAGAAGGATCACGGATTGCACATAAAAACCGCGCACATAGAAAAGATATTTAAAACCAATATTTATTTTTATTACAAATATAAAATAATAAAACATTGACAATTCTTTATAAGCATGTAATTTGGTTGGGTTTTGAATTAGTATCCAAACATGATGGTATTTTATTTTGTACGTAAATATTAATCAGTTTGAGCATTTTAATATATAAATATAACTCTAGCGAATGATAACTAAGAAAATTCCAAAGACTTCTTTTAATTTCTTACTTGAAACCTTTAAATGCAATGGTCAGTCGTATGCTACAACCATAAAAATAGAATTATTATATAAAATGCGGCGCAATATTGCGATGTAGTGTTTGCTTTAAGTCATCTATAATAAAATAAAAAAATATATATGCTATTCAATTAAACTGAAGTATTCATTTTTATTGTTTAAAATAATTTTTCATATAAAGGTCATACACAAAACCAAATTTGGTATTGAAATACATGAACTTGCACAACCCATTTAACACATTAATTCATTTCCATACTATAAAACATAATCCATTATAATCATTTAATATTGTAAATGCGATTTGTGAAGTGCCTTTCCACCATTGCAAAGCCGATTGTTATTGTATTTTACCGCATTGCAAATTATAATATAATAAAACGCGCATCGCAATAAATCAGTCAATATAATTTTAATAATTAAATGAAACGTACGACTCGCGGACAAATAAACAAACAATATTTCAATAAAATTCCGCAATTTAATTTATTCTATATAATTAATTGCAATTAATTAGTTTGAATTTATTAAATTTATATTTGCTACTACTTCAAATGTTAATATTGAGAGCTTCAAGCAAATATGCAAATTTTGTATTTTCCTAACTATAATCTGCATTTTGATAGTAATAATACATCATGTAAATGACTTTAAACTTTGTTTTATTATAAATTCATAGTTAACAACTTTTGGATTGGTTATATGACTTAGAAGTATATTTTAAATAAAAATCATTTAATATACAAACAGAAATTATTTATAGTGGGTGAGTTGTACTGTAAATGTAAAAACTTAATAATGTTACAGTTCTTTGTGAATTGGTTTGAATATTTCGATTCGAACATAAATTCAATTGTTAAAGTTTTCCAAAGCTGGGAATTTAAGGTTGAATGGAAAAGTTTTAAGTATTCCTGTAGGTATTATTTTTTATTGAGAATTATATTTGCATTCAATAGGTAACAATAGCCAATCGAGTGGATGGAAGGAATAATTAGACCTCGATTTAACAATACAAATATACATCTGTGATATGCTTCACAAATTATAAAACCAAATTATTAGAAACAAGTTTTCATTCATAAATGTTTCTTATAATACCCATATTTCTTACTATATCTATTTTATTCTTATTATAGAAATTCAAATCAGCTTATAACTTCTTGAATAATTTTAGTAAATAGTTATGAGATATGCTATTATTTTTTTTACATTTTAGCTTTAATTTATTTATTTTACTGCACATGAATCAGTTTCTATGTTTTTTGTCTTGTGTTAATTAACATCGTCTGTCTTAAAATTCCAGAATGGTCGGGTAAACTACTTTCAGGGAACAAGACTCGCTAAGACGCTCAGCAAGCGTAGTTTTTTAATGTTAAACTGATTCTACAACCTGATAAAATGTCGAAATTTAAAACTGAAATACCCAAGCGAGTAGAGCTCAGAATAACGCGCTGATTTATTAACCAGCCTCAAAAATTTTGGAAGAAGCAAAACTTTGACTCTTAACAGTTAAAAAACGGAAAACAACCGCAAACATTTTAGTTTTAACATACAATAATTGCACAATAGGACTTCAAGAACATCAACTAAGTCTAAGAAATAAACTTTAAAACGTCAAGTAGGATATACTAGGAGTTAGCAAAACCCGACAAAAGTAGAGTAGTTAGGAGAGTTTTGGACCAAAATCCCATAAGAATTTACATAGGGGTCTAAAAGTACTTTTCCGCCATCTTGGTTTTTGGTTGAAACCGATCAGACTTGTTCAAAAACAGTTCAAACTTATTTAAAAGCTGATCAGACCTGATCAGAAACTGTTTAAACCTGTTCAACCTTGTCTCTCAAAAATCCAAAATGGCGAAAAAGTACTTTTAGTAAATTCTTATGGGATTTTGGTCCAGAACTCTTCTAGCTACTCTACTGACAAAAACGCAAACCCAACACAATTTTGAAATCTTTTTATGTGTGTCTTGGTCACGTTGCTACATACCCCCGCAACAGCATCATTTAGCTTTATTTTTGCTTTAGACCTTTGCAGTGGTTTTTATTTTAGGATTTTTTTTTGCGGCGGCGAGTGGCTTTGGTAGGGAGCTGTATGTAAGAGTGATATTTTTATTTGGTAGCAGTTTGTTTATTCATGATTTTTTTATATCCGTAATGAAGGCGTTGTTTTGCTCTGGTCAAGTTCTTTGAAAACGTTTTAGACGTTATTTTGGGTTTTTTTAATTTTTTGCTCTGGCGATTGTTGCGGCAAGGATTCCTTTTAGCAAAACTTTGTTGAGTAGAGGCTGATTAATAGTTTCAGTTGTTCTCTGGGGTTTTGTGGTAACTACTAATTTAGAGTGCATTGTTAAAAAGATAATTTACCTGCATTGGTAGAAAATCTTATGGTACATGAATCTTATTGATAGATGCCACTTCCATATTTCAGAAACAAAATGTCTCTATTTTTAGTTTCTTTCCAAAGTTAAATGTATGACATTAGGAAGATTTTTTTGTTTTTTTTTTCTATGTGTGGTATATAGGTTAGTTTATACCACATAGCAACGACTTTTGTCTGCTTCACATTAGCTTTGATGTAGTTGGGTATATTCTGACACACATAAGGGTTTTTTTAGCCCCAACTTGCTGTGTAGTGATGCACATTGTTGGTTTTGCAATGTGCAATCACTGCACAAAAATTTGCATGCTAAACTAGGTGCATCATTGATTTCAACTTTGCCGATAACCGTTTTATCCCAAATTATGATGGGCGGTGAGCGGCTTATGCTAGCACTTTTTTTGGAAGCTGCTGGATTTGAAAGGTTTGAAGAAAAGCATAAGGAGCTAATTGTTGAACCGGACTTTATCGACTGCGTCTTAGGTTGAGGACTTTTTGGTCTTGGTGGCTGATAGTCTATTTGATAAATAAACTGAAGGAGACTAACCCGATTCATTTTTTATTTTTTTTATTTTTTTTTTGTAAATTACTAGGGTGATCACTTTTCTAGAGGCAAGGTTTTGTGGTGAGTGTCAATGTAATAGTATGCCAGACTTTTACGGTTTTTTTTTCTCTGATGATGCGGTCTTGCTTTAGTTGTTGTAAGGTTTTTTTCTGGTTGAGCCTTATTTGTTTAAACTTATTCTTATAGATGTCAACTTGTTTGGATTGGATTTTACAAACGTCACAAAGCTTTCAAAAGAGTTGATTCAGACAGCTTGTTTTTCGAATAGCTTCTTGTTTTTTACGAGCTGCCGGTACATCATCTGAAGGAAGTCACATATGTTGTCGTGCTGCTCTTGTCTTTTTCCTTTTTCTTTTGTGGCTTTATTTTGTGTGTTTGCTTCTATTGTTTGTTTTTTTTCATTTTTTAATAATTGTTGTTTTATCCAATTTGCTTTTTAGTATACTTTCTTGTTTTATCTTTTTCAAAAAACGAACCAGAATATAGTGGTTATTGGTTAAAAGTATAGATCAATTTATAAATTCAGATTTTAAGTCAGGTGACGTGTTTAGCCAAACTAGGACTTTCCTGTTTCATGGGCAGGATAATTGATTTTTATTTTAAGAATACTTGATTTATTGTAATCACCGATACATCGGCTAAACACTTCAATTTGTTACTGTATTAGCGTTGTTCAGGTGATAGCAAACAGAATGCTACTTTTTTAATACTTTTTAGTATATAATTGCCAGATTCAGTAATTTGCGTTTGTTTGCGTTACAAATTTTTGACCTGGTTGGAGTTTGTAATACAATGGTTGATTGAGGGTGGTTTCTACTTCTTTCAAACGTTGTCTGGTTTTTTTGTACTATTGTAATAGCTTGTCGGCAAACCTGAGAAAATCTTTTTGCGGCCAGGTGCAGATGTTTATTCTGCATGTAAATTCTGCAATTACTTTTTGGTGGTAGGTTTTAGATTGTATTGAATCAGGATTAAGTTAGTGCTTTGTACTCTTGGTGGTGGTTTGATAGTCTAAATATTCAAATTTGCAAATGCAGAGTTTTCAGGTAAGTTTGTATTTCTAGACTTGCTTGAGTAAATTTTGTAAATAGGTAAAGTGTTTGTTAAAACTCTGGTTGTTAGTTAGTTAGTAGTTGTTAGTTAAGGTTTTTTTTTACTTTTTTTATAGTTTGCCAAATTTTCATTTGGTGAGTTAACAAGTAAGTTTCTATTCAAAGAATTGATTAAGTAATTTTTCCGATTGGGTGACGTGTTTCTTGTAGTTTTTGAAAAAAAGTAAAATACAAGTTTTGTTAAGATTGCGTTAGTATATTTTACTTATTAGATTTTTATCTCTAAGAACTGATGCTTTGCCTATTGAGATTGGCAAACGCGATTAGTTGGTTAGATTTTTGTTCCATGGGGATTTGACAGTATTTGGTTCTCAGATATATCTTAGTGAGTTAATTTGCTTTGCCAAAATTATGGAAAATCTTATCGATCTTGGGCAGAGTGACAAATTTATGCCTGGTGGGAGCAATTTGCTTTTCGTAGTCTAGGCATTCCTTTTTATTTTATACGAATACTACGAGCGTAATTTCTATTTTTGGACTTATGTTGCCGATTTTCAGATGTCTTTTGTTTTGCCATAATTGTAAAAAAATTTGTGGTACTTAGTTAAAGTAGCAAACTCATTCCTGCTGTTGGAGTTATGTTTTTGTAGTCTAAACAATTTGTTCTGTTTTTTTACTGATATTACTGGCGTGCATTAATTGCTGTTTTTCTGTTGCCAGTTTTTAGATATACTTTGATGAAACGGTTGCTCTGCCAAAATTGTAAAAAAGTCTTGTAGGTCTTGGGCAGAGTGCAAATTTTTATCTAGTAGACCAAAGTAGAGACCTTATTTCAGCCAGGAATTTTTTAAAATTTAATTTTGTGGAACCCCAAAACATGAGGTTGTATGTTTGACGATGTTTTTTTTTAGATTTTTGGTCATACTGGAGGTTTTTTGTATCAGCGGTAGTTATTTGACCATCAAAACGTTTATGTTTATCTGGATTATGAGGATGGAAATGTCTAACAGTTTTTGGCTGTTTTTGTTGCTCTAAACGTCTATTTAAAAATTTTAAAGGCAACATTATATGATTAGTTTTTTTTAAATTTTTAATGCAATCGTTAGCAAAGTACTCGGGTACTGCTAAGCAAGTAACTTTTGTAGAAACTGCCCGACTACATTTAATAATATAATTGTGCGCCCGCCACCCAAGAGTATTTTATTAAGACATTTGATCTACTACTCTTCATTTTTAATTTAGTGATTAGTAAATTTATTTGATTTTTAAATCACTTGGTTTTTGTGAATTTTCCGCTTACTCACTCGAGTGTTTATTATTAAGAGGTTGAATGTGTCACTCTAAAGAAAATTTAATTATTAGATTACCAACAATTAATGACTTGACTGCAACCCATATATAAATTACTTCACCACAATCAATGATTTGGGTAAATGCCCGCCAATTGACTGTTTGTTATCAATTATATCTGTCAATTAAGATTAAATTAAATTTAGATTTACTACTTTCTTTTTCAAGTTAGTGAAAGGTGTCAGTCAAAGAATGGACGAACATCTAGTTTTGAATGACGAACACAATTGGAGTAGGTGGATGAAACACTGTTATAATGTTGTTATAAACTAGTCAGCTTTTGTAACTAGCGATGTGCGGCTCACCGCACATGACGTATGTAGCTACATGCTCGGACTTCTTGTTAAATTGGTTAATTGCATTTGGATGTTGTGTGGCAGTAGCGTTGAAAATAGTGGCATTCAGTTATCTTTCATCAACCACGTTTATTGCGCGATCAATGGATTTGTTTATTGACTTAAAAGACTGTTTTTTACTGTCGGATTTGAAGGGCTTGAAAGAGAGCCTAAGAAGCTAGTTGTTGGACCTGAAATGGTCAAAAGTACTTTAGGAGCTGGACGGGTTGACGATCTTTGGTCTTGGTGACTGATGGCTTGTTTGATAAATAAATTGAACGGGATTCACTCGATTTCTTCTTCAGTTTTTTTATTTTTTTTAGCCTTCTAGGGCAAATTTTTCTTTTAGTCGCGGATTTTTGTGATGAGCGTTGACGTTGTTGTCCTAGTGAAATTTTATGTTTTTCTTCTCTAAGGATGCTTGCTTAACGGGATTGGCGGTAGGTTTTGTAACATTTGGTGTTGGTGATTAGCGTTAGAATCAAAAATAGACTAAAGTTAAATAAATATATATAAAAAAATGTTTTGTAAGAATGGCTTAGGCCGGGTTTGCTGGCTTGCTGGTCTGGTTTGCTGTTGCTGTAGATGACTCCTTCTTTGAGGTTGAGGCTGGAGCTTTTGATAGAAAGGGGTTTTGGATGGGCAGTCCGGTGTTAACAATCTTTTATATGCTGGCTTTTATGTTTTGCTTTAGTTGTTATAAAGTTTTCTTTTAGTCAAACATCATTTGCTTAAACTCATTCTTATGGGTCTTGATTTGTTTGGATTGGCCCTCTAGTAGAATTGGTGAAAGTTTCAAAAAAGTTAATTTTAACAGCTAGCTTTTTAATTAACTTTTTTTTTCTTGAGCTGCCGGTACATCATCTAAAGGATGTAGTTGTTGCTTATGTTGTTGTCCATGCTAAAAGAAATTTTGAATTAATCAATTAATTTTTAAAATAAATTAGTGAGTGGATAATTAATTAATCTCTTTCTCTTAATAGCTTCTACTTTTATTTGTTTGTTGTGTTGCTCTTGTCTTTTTTCTTTCTCTTCTGCGGCTTTATTTTGTGAGTTTTTTAGTATTTTTGTTGCAAAGTTTGTTTTTATCTTTCAGGCACTTTTTAATGATTGTTGTTTTATCCAATTTGCTTTTAGTATTTTTTCTAGTTTTGTCTTTCTCAGAAAATAACTAGAAAATATACTGGTATTTTTTGATACTTTTTAGTGTATAACCGCCAGATTTAAATAGTTTGCGTTTGTTTGCACTAAAAACTTTGGTTGCAATTTGTAGAACAATAGTTGATTAAGGACGGTTTTTACTTTTTATAAAGTTGTTTTTAGTTTTTTTGTACTATTGTAACAGCTTTTTGGCAAACCTGGGAAGATTTTCACGCCGCCAGATGCAAATGTTCAGAAAATTCTGCAATTACTTCCTGGTAGTAGGTTTTAGATAGTGTTGAATCAGAATAAAGTTGCACTTTTGGTTGTGATTTGATTGTTTAAGTATTTAGCCCAAATTTGCAATTGCAGAACTTTTAAGTAAGTTTGTATTTTTGGAATTGCTTGAGTAAATTTTGGAAATAGGTGAGATGTTTGTTAAAACTTTGGTTGTTAGTTTAGGGTGCTTTTTACTTTTGTTTAAAGCTTGCCAAACTTGCATTTGGAGAGTTTACAGGTAAGTTTCTATCTAAAATGTTGTTTAAGTAATTTTTGCAAATAAATAAGTTGTTTTTTGTCGTTTTTTTTTTAAGTAAAAAAAAGTTTTGTTAAGATTGCGTTAGTATATTTTAGTTATTAGTCTTTCATCTCTAAAATCTGATACATTGTCGACTGGACGATTTTTTTACTATGGAGATTTGCCAGTATTTGATTTTCAGATATATCTTAGGGAGCACGTTTGACCCGTTAAAATTGTGGAAAGTTTTATAGATCTTGGGCAGAGTAGCAAACTCATGCCTGGTGACGGCAATCTGTTTTTGGTAGTCTTGGCAACCCGTTCTATTTTATACGGATACTACCAGCCAATTTTCAGATGTACTTTGTTTTGCCAAAATTGTAGAAAATTTTGTTGTACTTGATCAGAGTAGCAAACTTATTCCTGCTGTTGGAGTTTAGTTTTTGTAGTCTAGACAATTTGTTCTGTTTTTTTACTGATATTACTGGCGTGCATTAATTGCTGTTTTTCTGTTGCCAATTTTTAGATATACCTTGATGAACACGGTTGCTTTACCAAAATTGTAAAAAGTCTTGTAGGTCTTGGGTAGAGTGCAAAACTCATCTTTGCTGACGGCATTTTTTGTAATTTTAGTGGTATTTGATTTACTATTGCGGATTTTAATCTAGTAGACCAAACAATTTATTTTAGCCAAAAATTTTCTAAAATTTAATTTTGTGAAACCTCAATACAAGAGGTTGTATGTTTGACGATGTTTTTGCTTATATTTTTGGTCATACTGAAGGTTTTTGTTTAAGCGTTTAGGCTATTTCCATTGTTTACGAGGACGGTCTGTGGTCTTCCGTTGATGGTGACTTGTATCCGCGGCAGTTATTTAACCACCAAAACGTTTATGTTTATCTGGTATTTTTCTTTATCTTCATCTTTCAGCCTTATGTAATAGTCCACTGCTGGACATAGGCTTCCCTCATCTGTTTCCATGTTGACTTGTTCTGTGCTGTTTGGTGCCATTGTTTTCCCGCAATCTTCTTAATATCGTCCAACCATCTTTTTTGTGGTCTTTCTTTGCCTCTTTTAGTTGTTTTTGGGCCCCAATGAAATGTTCTGATTGTCCATCTTGATGAGCTTGTCTAGCAACATGTATTACCCAGTTCCATTTTAAGTTAGCGATGCGATGGATGAGATCGGTGATTTTAATTTGCTTTCTTATTTCTTTGTTGCTTATTTTGTCCTTTAGGCTTAGACCAAGCATAGTACGTTCTATTGATCGTTGTGTAACCGTAAGTTTTTTGGCGCTTGCTATGGTTAGTGCTATTGATCTGGATTATGATGATGGAAATGTCCAACAATTTTTGGCTTTTTTTGAGTTTTTGTTGTTTTAAACGTCTATTTAAAAAATTTAAAGGCAACATTGTAGGATTAGTTTTTTTAAATTTTTTAATACAAGCGTTAGCAAAGTACTCGTGTACTGCTATGCAATTAACTTTTGTAGAAACTGCCCGACTACAATTAATAATCTAATTGTGCGCCCGCTCACTAAAGAATATTTTATTAAGACATTTGATTTACTACTTCATTTTTAATTTAGTGATTAGTAAATTTATTTGATTTTAAAATCACTTGGTTATTGTGAGTTTTTCGCTTACCCACTTGAGTGTTTATCATTAAGAGGTTGAATGTGTCACTCTAAAGAAAATTTAGATATTAGATAACCAACAATGAATTACTTGACTGCAACCCATTTAGAAATTACCCACCACAATCAATGATTTAGGTAAATGCCCGCCAATTGACTGTTTGTTATCAAGAGATTAGATCTGTCAATTAAGATAAAATTTAATTTGGATTTACTACTTTCTTTTTAAGTTAGTAAAACATGTCAGTCAAAGAATGGATGAACATCTAGTTTAAATGACGAACATTTGGGTGGGTGGACAATAAAAAAAAATTGGCTCCTATCCAGAACTAAGAACAAACCAAGACATCGATAATGCAGTACAAACACTAACATCAAAAATAAAATCTGCAATGATTAAATTGACTACAAAATTTAAACTTACCAAAACAGATCCGCTAGGTCTACCATCATACCTAAAAGATCTAATCAAAAAGAAAAACAAAGCAAGACAAAAGTTCAGACGTACCAAAAACGCAGAACCTCCAACAAAATGTAAAAGAACAAATCAAAATTGTAAAGAACCCCGTTATTATTTATTAAAATAATGCCCAAAACGTTCGTCTGTTTATGTTGGATAGTATCGCGAACGCGCGCTTGTTATGCAGCGTTATTCATAGACATTCTTGTCGAACGCACGCATAACAAACCGCGTGAAGTATAACACGTATGCTAGGCAACCCTGGTTGCAACTAGCTGTATTCAGGGTGGCCTACCTTGTTGCCATTAATTAAACATTGTAATTAGCCGGCTTCCGACACTTTTCATGTCCGCGACATGATGTTTAATTGATGACGCAACAAACCTGCGTGTTTGTCGGCTTGCCGCCCCAATGTTTGAAGATGCACGCGGATCTAACCTATCAAACCACGTGCAATCCCATGTAATCAATAGGGCTTTATTACTCATCTGCGAGTGTTGTAATCCCTAGTTTGACACTGCCCTTATTGCACTGCACACACTGTACACTCACGGCACCCTTATTTTTTACCGAACATAACTTGCCGCACAGCTGATGTTGCACATCAGCTGTTGCTCGTGTGCTGGGCCCCATGGGCGTCTTATATGGGGTTCGCCATGGGTGAGAAAAACCTCCGCCGGAAGTAAGAAGTAACCAGGAGTTTCTGTGTGCAGTAATTAGTGATTTGTTATTAATAGGTAAATTACTAGTTACTGTATGCAACCGTCCGAACCCGGCGGACGTTTGTTTCTTTGTAAATATATTAGTAATTAAGGGGAATTGGGTTTTAAGATTTTGTAGGATTGTTTATGTATTGTCAGGGGTCATTTTGTTTAATTTAGTTTTAATTAATTAATTTGGGGTGTATAGGCCACCCCCTATGCACCCCCCATTTATGATGGCTACCCTGTTCCCGCTCTTTCCCCTTCCACCAGATTTTTCTAAGATTATCTCCTCTCTTTTCTTTCCCTTTAAATACCGCCGTCCAGTCCTCATAAAATTGAATTGAGTCCAGTGGTCCAGTCGGGAAGCCAGCCCAGGAAGTAAAGTAGAGTTGAGTCCAGTCCGAGTTGAGTCCAGAATTGAGTTGAGTCCAGTCCGAGTTGAGTCCAGTCCAGTAACTCCAGTCCAAAGTCCAATATATTGAGTCCAGTGTGAGATCCAAAATCCGTCCTAAGAAATTACCAGACCAGATCCGAATACACAGATATAACAGATAACCGTAAGTCGAGCCGACAATCTCCCAAGCCCTTCAAAATTTCTTTTTTTCCTTTTCTCCTTAAGCCAGAGTGTGCGGCAGCCGGAGGGCAAGCCACCTTTAGATCCCCGATTCAGTCCCAAGTCCCTACCGACGTTTCCCGATCCATCTTTCTTTTAATATTTGTTAACTATATTTTTTTTTTTACCTTTTTTTGGTTTTTTTTTTTTAATTTTACACGAGAATAAATGTTTTTTGTGTTAACACGTGTGTTATTTACTTTGTGTCCACACTCCGGTGTGGTGGCGCCCGAGCATCTTCAGTCTCCGGCCAATTAAGTGAGGGAACCCTGTTGATCCCGACTGCAGATACCCCAGCACAGGTGACGCCTCACGTCTCATAAAGAAAAGACGTCACAAAATGTTCAAAAATTAACAATGGCATCAAATGTTTAAAGGAAGCTCCAACGACATTCCCAAAATATGGGAAATATCAAAAAAACTTAGAAACAACCACATTCCAATTCTTGCACTTCATGGTCGCAACGGCATGCCACACACCGACATAGAAAAAGCAGAAGCCGTTGCCCTAACAATGGAACATCAATTCAGCCCGGCGTACGACATTCTAGACACAAATATAATGGAAGCAATAGAATATGAACTTGAACATCACTTACAATCAATCGATCAACCACTACAACACAACACCAAAAAAAGTGGCAAAAATAATAAAACAAGTCAATGCCAAAAAAGCTCCTGAACTAGACAACATATTCTACAGAGCACTAAAAAGTCTTCCCAAAAAAGCTATCGTATGCCTTACCAACATTATCAATGCAATGCTTAGAAATGGACACTTCCCTGAAGCATGGAAGACCGCAATAATAATAGTCTTCCCAAAACCAATGAAATCTACAACATTTCCGCAATTTTACAGACTAATAAGTTTGCTCAGCTCACTCAGCAAAAGAGCCAAAAGAGTTATACTATCTATAATAAATCAACACAACGAAGAACATGACAACATAATTCCAAAACATCAGTATGGATTCCGAAAAGGCCACTCAACCACTCACCAATTGGCAAGAGTAACCGACTACATAAGCGGAGGATACTGCGTGAGGAAGTCTTCGACATCGAAAAATCGTTTGATAAGGTATTGCACGAGGGACTCATTGTCAAACTTTTCAGAATAGGCTATAACAAGCACCTATGCAAATTAATAAATTCCTTTCTAAACGAAAGACATTTTCAAATAAGAATAAACAAAACACTATCAAACAGAAGAACCATTACAGCTGGGGTCTTACAAGGATCAACCCTCTCCCCCATCTTATACAACATATACGTAGGAGATATGTCAACCGACAACAACGGAACAATAACCGCTCAATATGCAGATGACACAGCCCTCCTACACAAATCAACGTCAACAAAACTAATAACAAGCAAACTACAACACGCTGCAGACTTCTGGAAAGCCTACACACAAAATATAAGAAACATAAGCATCGGAACAACAATGAAGCTTTACCCATTGCTAACTAACAAAAGCATGACCTTAAAAAACAAAATGCTGCTCTATAAAAGCACTATACGACTACAATTAACATACGCGGCATCAGTATTGGGAACAACTTTAAAAAGCTACATGAAAACACTAGAATCAAGACAGTCTCGCTGAATGAGACTCATCACCAACGCTCCATGGTATATCAGAAACGTGGACCTAAGAAAAGATCTAAAAATAACAACACTGATAGATCACATCAAAACAACTGCCAAAGCATTCTTCAAGAAGGCAAAAGTACACAGAAACGAAGAAATAAGAAATACCACCAAAAAACAAATCTACATGAGAAAACACTACAAACGACCAATATATGTAATAAATACATTAAAGAAAAAACCAACAATAACAAAAGCAGTAAGAAACTACCTGCACCAAAGCCCAATCGTGACCTAACAACCTAAGGAAGTAAGTCACGCACAGATGCAAACAGCCCGTTAGGCAACCAAAAGCCAGCAAGGCACAATGGAAGAATTCCGAAAACTTGCGACATCAAGAGATAAAGCAAGGGTGGACAAAACACTAATTAAATTTGTTCACAAGCTATCATTAAACTTAGTACTCAGCCTACCAACTCAAATGTTTGTTATCGAAGGCTTAGATTTGCCATTCTTTTTTTCTAATTTAGTGACAGTTAGTATACAAATAGTGGAAAAACTTTTAATTTCTTGATTACTTATACTTGGGTGAGTGGCCAGTAACCCCAGTAAAAATTACTGAGTTTAATGTTTCTTTTTACTAGAATGTTTGTTATCAAGAAATTGGATCTGTTTTCTAATTTAGTGACTGCGCTATTATAGAAAAAATAGAAACTTTCTAATTTCTGGATCAGTAATATTTGGGTGGGAATAGAAACTACCCGCCCACAATCAATGAGCTGAGTACCTTCTTGCGCACCTGAGTGTTTCTTATCAACTTTATCAAAAGTTGGGATATGTCACTCAGTTTTTTTACTAACTCTCTGCTATCTTTTAAAACTTTCAATTAAAATTTACAAATTATTGATGCGTTTTTTGTAAAACTATATCGAAAACTTTATAAAAATTTATTATATCGTCTTCAGAATTATCAACATATCCTCAGGTGGTTTAAAATCAATTACAATCAATAAACAACGGTCATGCTGATCAATATTTTATTAAAGATTGTTTGAAAACAATGTAAAAATTGATAGCAGACTACCTCGTGATTTGAAGAGAAATTTGAAAAAAATGAATTTTTTGTGCTCATTATGCATTATTTTTTGCGGAGTTTTATAACCGTGGACGAAAGCAGTCAACACAATTGTTTTCTTGGGGTGGAAAGGCGCCAAAGATGGCCAAGGTGGTTTTGTTAGCCAATTAAGTCATGGGGACCGTTTTTTAAGTTTTAGATGTTTGGCATATCAGTCTAAGAAGATTATTATTGCCGTTTTCTGGGATGCACGCGGTATAATCCACATTGACTACCTTCAAAAGGGTAAAACAATTAATGGCGAGTATTATGCCAACTTATTCGGTCATTAATAAGGATTTGAAAAAAAATTGACCTCAGTTAGCAAAAAAATAAGTTCTTTTCTAACAAGACAATGCAAGGCTGCACACATGTGCAGTTTCTATGGCAAAAATTTATGAATTGCTTTCTCTGTGCTTTATTCTTCAGATTTAGCCCCGAGTGTATATTTTTTGTTTTCAAACCTAAAGAAATGGATCAACGGAAAAATATTTGACTCTAACGATAAAATCATCTCACAAACAAATACCTATTTTGATGATCTTGACAAATCTTATTTTTTAGAAGGGAAAAAAACTTTCTTGTATAATGTTCTTATTGTTCTTAGTTGGTCCAAGATTAATTAAAAAGCAGTTAGTTACGTTTAGAATGTTTAATGAATACTGTAAAGCAATGTAAAATAACTGAGGCTACTTTAAATAGATTGCATTTGATTGCAAAGCGACATATGGTGTTTTTAATGTTTTCAGTTGGACTAAGATTATTTACAAAGCAAACATTTTTTTAAAATAATATAAACAAACTGAGGTTACTTTAATAAACTGCTATTAATCGCAAAGCAACAATTGGTTTTTAGCTAGTCTAGAATCAACTACAAAGCAATAAGCATTGTTCAAAATGTTAAAATAATATTTTAAGACAATGTAGAAACTGAGGTTACTTCAAACATATTATATGATTTTGATGTCCTTAGTTAGTCTTAAATCAATTACAAATCTATTAACAACGTTTAGATTGCTTAAGTATCATTTAAAAGCAATGTAAAGAAAAAGTAACCTCAATTTTAAATAGATCAAAGTAGTTTGCACAATAAAAAATGTTATTTTCAGTTCAAATAATCAGTTCAATTACAACGCAGCAACAACTATAAAGCAGAAACAACGTTGAAATTAACTAATACTTGTAAATATAATTTTGAAGCAATGCTGAGAAACTGAAATTATTTTAAATGGATTATAATCAATGTCTTCAGTTGGTCCAAGACAAATAACAAAGTTAAGTACAGCCAGACACGAATAGAGTGGCCTCTATAATAGACAACATAGTATACACAAAAATTATGTTGAATGTGGTTAAACTTTTGCTTTTGCCCGTTTTAGCATCTTTCAATCCCAGAACAACGTCGCCCATGGAATGTTTAAAATGTAAGCGCAAATGAAAAATCCTAAAACGGGCAAAGGCATTAGTTTAACCACATTTAACATAATTTTTGTGTATATTAAGTTGCCTATTATAGAGGCCACACTATTCGTGTCTGGCTGTTTGTAGTGTTTTTATTTGGACTTTAGCAAACTATATGTTGGCCGCCGTTTAAGAAAGTTCCCCGCGATTTTAGCAATGATAAATTTCTGACTAAAATTATTTCAACAAAACCAAAACGTTTTTTAAAGCTTAATCAATTAATTCAGTACCAGCACAAATTTTTTAATTAATTTAGAAAATTATTCTATAAAAGATTCTGCAAAGTGAAGTAAAATAATTTGAAAACTTAAAACATTTATAAAATAACTTTGTATTCTAAATGTGGCTTGGTAATGAAAAAAAAGTAGACTGTGAATGATGAATCTATTTTATATATTTTTTCTTAACATATACAAAAATAATGATTTTGTGCGTTCTATATCATAGAATATATAAATAAATTTTATAATAAACGATTTAATTCAACTAACAAAAGTTACTTTTTTTATTCTAGTTTGAAAAAGCATAAAATTTCCATTTTCATAAAAATTCTCATTTTTTGTTTTTGATATTTAGTTAGTTAAAATAATTTTATTTTTGTTAATTAAATATTCTGTTTCATTTGTTTAAATATATATATTATGGCCTCAACATTATAAATTTTTGTCATATTTTTGTAAGTTTTAAATTGTTAAATTACTTTTTTTATTATTGTTAATACAGAATTTGTAAAATAAAAAATGGTTTGTTATTTGTTTACGCAGTTTGATAAATTTACTATTTATAACTAAACTATAAATGTTATTTTAAAACCAAAATAGTAAAGTTTAGTTGCAAATTCATAACATTTATATTTAATTATGATGTAGCGTTTTATATGTTTATTAAAGCTTATTTTTTATGCATATTTTACTAACAATATTTTTTTTTCAGGTGAGTTCAATGTTACATGTTTACTACAAGTATGGTAAATATAATTTTCGTAATTAAATACATTCAAAAGTATATACTTGAAAATAATGCGTTTCCTTACTTAACCCGGTTTACTGTTACACTTTCCCATTTATGTTGAACTTATGTACTTCTCCCTTTTGTTCCACCTTTGCTTAATTTGAAAATAATTCATAATTGTGCCCCACATTACCCGGAATTAAACAATGCTTTGCACATACAGAGGGAAAATACCACGACAATAAATACCAGCCACACACAATACCAGGAAAATCCTAATTTAATAACAAGAAGTGAAAACCTTCAATTTAACATAAATACAATTTTAATCTTAAAAAGTATCAGAGGGAATTAATTATACGAGGCACGTAAAAAATCCCATTATGTATATCAAGTTTGTTTATCTTAACTATAAGGGAGGGACTAAATAATGTTATGGGGCTGTTTTAAATTATATCAAATTTATAAGATTTTGGCAGAGTAGATGTGTATGTATGTAAACACAATTAATAATCTGACGGAGACAATTAATTGCGCTTTAGTCATCCGAATGATGTGGCACGCATACACACAAAATTAACACACAATATACAGTTGCGGTTTATAGCCAAATGTGGATTATAGTCAACAAATGTAATCAATATTGTTGAAAGTTTATTACTTAATTTGTATGGGTAACTTTAAAATTAGTAAACTAGAGTAGTTAATTAGCAGAATAACTTGGGTTGAAGTAATTTTTTGTTAAAAATTGAGATTTTTTTAAACATACACGCAGTTTGTTGTTTTAAATATTAGTTATTAATTTTGTGCTTTATTTATTTGTCTTCGTTAAATATAACTGCAAATCTTTAACTCAAAGAATGAAGGCATAGAATATTGTATGTAGTTTTAACATAAAATAAGTGACTGAAATCTTTTGTCTCATAAAAACCAATTTTAATTTAAAACGGCGCAAAAGTTTACCGATATTCTTGTGCATAAGGTTTTGTTAAATATGAAAATAGTTTTGAGAATGGTGTTATTAGCACATTTGTTGTAAAAGTTGGCTAGGTAAAATCTTACTTTATTTTTAGCAGTCAAGTTTTATTTCTATGATTTATCAAAACTAAAATAATTGTTTTCTGCGTATCAATTTCTTTTTTTTTAGTTTTAACCAATAGTTTGTTTAGAGTTGTTATTTTATTTAATTTAAAGTTGTTTTTATTATTATTACTGTGTTCTACCTTCCGTAATTATTTGAGGTTGTATACTCTGCATATTTTTGTTTTTTTTATACAATTTACGCTGAACCTCCCATCCACCACGCCCTGCGTTTACGTTGTTTGTTAATTAATTAAATTATAATTTCTCATTGGAATCGTTTGTTGCCAAATTGCTACTTGATGTTAGTTTATTTATCCGCATCACTGCACTACGGGAAAGTTATTTTTGTTTTGTTTTGCTTCATATTTTACTTGCTTTACTACGCTACATTTATTATAAAATTAAGACTAATTAACACTTTTGTGTGTTTATAACTGCTCCTTATTAGTGTAATGTGCTCTGCATACAACCTTAAGACCTAACAGGCTAGTGCAAACTTAATTATCTGCTGCAGTTATTGGGCAAATATAAGGGCTCAACTTTCAGTGCACAAAGCATGCCCCCAACGGCTGTTACGTATCTTATGCCAAATACGGTGTCAGAATGGTATTGTTCACACAGTCTGAAAAAGAAAAAGTTTGTCCTTCTTCTTTCATATAGGATCAGGTTTTGTTTTTTACTGCTTTACATAACCTCTAGCGATGTTGATGTTTATAAATTTAACAATTGTTTTGGTGGTTTTTCTATTGTTTTTTTAGTGGGCAATTTTGTTTTGCTAATTTTGCCACTCTTTTGTTTGCGTTTGCGTTTTAGTTGTTTTGGCAAGTAGTTTTGTCTGGTGTAATCAATTAAAAAGATTTTCTACTCTATGTCAACAACATTTTTAATTTAAATACAATAAGTGGCTTTATCAAATATTTATTGTCATTGTCTTGAGTTTTTTGATTTTTTTTTTTTTTTGACTTAGAGGGGAATTTACCAAATGATTTGGTAAGTGTCGGATTTATCCTCACCGACGCATACCAACTAAACCCTCTTAAGTTCGACGTAAAAACTGCATAAAGACCTTTCTAACTAATTTAGAAATAAATTGCGGGTTTGATATTACATAATGCACCTAAAGTGTCTTTATAAGCGTTACATAGTATTGTGGCAATCTTGTACCACGACTATTTCTGGAAATCAGACTAATTGACCGGGTCTGAGAAGTTAACTATTGGTTGGCTAAAACCTAAGTTAAAAGTAATATTAACTTCTTAAAATTGTAGCCACTTGCTTCAGATAAGCGGCAACTGATTTCTATCGATATTTGCCTCATTCACATAACCCGCCGCTTGAGTATAGGATACGTCCTTGCTGGCTTTGGGGTACCCTTTGGAGGAACTGTGGTTTATTAATGTTTACCAGGTGCTTTACTGTGGGCCTTACCGAATTGACTAGCTTGCAGTTTAACATAAAATGGGCAGCCTTTATAGCTGGCAGTGTGCGACGGATGATGGTTCTTATACCACGTTTGTTGTGACGCAATTGGGAATGTTTTGAATGACTTATTTGAAGGTCTTTTCAGCCCCTACTTGAAAAGTGTAGTGCCCCACGTTGGCGGCGGTGCAGTGCTCAATAACAGCACAAAAGTTGGTATGCGTGAAAAGCGTGAGATTAATCACGTTTACGGCTTTGTCAATCGTAATGTTTTGCAACTTGAAAGTTGCTAACAGCCCAGGATACAACGATTTTTTCTTGATTGTGATGAGGGGTAGACGTCGTGTGCTAGCGCCCTCTGTGGGAACTGGCAGAGATAGAAGACGAAGGGGGCTCGAAGGATTAACAATCTGGCCCGAGGTAGCTGACTGAGCTTTAAGGGCAGGCCGGGTTGGTGATTTTTTGGTTTTATGGTTTGTGGGCCTTTTTGGCGCTGAAGCCACCTGACGTGGGTTGGCTGATGGCCTAGAGTTAAAAAAAGTTGAGGGGGACTCACCCGGATCTTTCCTGGTTTTTTTGGACATTGTTTTCTTGCCCACGGTAAAAAATCTCGATTTTAGGGGCGGGGCATTGGGGTGGGCGGACCTTGATTTTGATCGTGTTATTCGGTTTTTGGTCGGGTGGACTAGAGTCGACTGGATTTTTGGCCGGCTTCTTGAGGAAGACCTGGACTTAGGGCTTCAGTGTCTTGATGGGCTGGGTTCGGCAGAGGTTGAAGTGGCTCTTACGGGAATGGCTGGCAAGACGAGGTCTTTTGTCATTTTGGCGGTTAGGTTTGCAGCGGATTTGGTGACCAACTTCTTAATTTTTTTTGTGGTGTCCGTGCGGAGGGTTTGGAGAGTGGTGCTTGTTTGATTTTCTCTAAAGCGATGTTTATCTTCACTAACTTGTCTTTGAACATCCTTACTAGACGTTTTTCCATGTTTTTTGTTCTAGTGTTTTGCCTCTTGATATGGTCGGACATCTTTTGACTGTCCGTAAGATCCGAATCTCGTTCTATGATCAAAGTTTAAATTGGATTAATAATTTAATAATAATTCAATTTATTATCCAAGCTTAGAGTTAAATTAAAATTGCAGTTTTTGGTTGTGGCAGGAGCTCTTCACTTTTTGATCCTCTCTCGACTATCTTGGATTTAAGTTTTTTGCAATTCTTTTTTTGTTGAGTTTTTTAACTTTACTTTATTAGTATTTTGATCCATTTTTTTTTTATTTGACACACATGGTTAGCTCATTTCCATTTGAGTTTTGTTGTTTGTTAAAAAAAATAATTTTGATTTGACGGTAAGGGTTAAGGCTTCTGCTCTATGTATGGATAGGTGAAACACATTGATCAGTTACTTTTCTTTTTAAGCTTATTAGATGGCATTAATCATAATAGTGTATTATGGTGTGATAGCTCAATGGTAGAGCACTTGCATATCATGCGAGCAGTCCGTGGTTCGATCCCCAAAATATGACTGAAATGATAACTTGCTCTTTATCCACCAGCGTGGTTCGGAAGTCACGTTTTAAGCTGTTGGTCCCATCAAACCACTTTAAACAAGTCGTAGACTTACTGTGGCGATGTAAAATAGCCGTAAAAAGCATAATAAATAAAAATTTTAGTTAACTTTAGTATTATGGAATCTACTCTTGTTGAGATTTTTTGGACTGATAAAATCTTATTATTCACTCGTCTGTGGATTAAAAACCCGTCTTTTTTTTATTTGTTGGTTTCTTTAGCATAGTAAAGAGTGTCCCAATTTTCCCAGCGCTTCTTAGCTGAGCTAAACCCAATAACGTCCCACATGATTTTTTCTTTCCAGTTTAGTCAGTCTTTCTTTGGATATATCTGTTTTTGTGTTGTCTCCCCTATATTCCTTGAAGCATACTTTTTCACAATGTGGGATTTTAGTTGTAGTTGAAACCACCTGTGATTTTAAAATTTGCCATAAAATTACATTTTTCTAATTTTTATTGTAATGTTATTCTGACATGACTTGGTCGACAGAGTCTAGTTAGTTATCTAACAGCAAGCACAATATGCAGGAGAAATTAACATTTGAGTCTTATTTGGTGTTGCTTGCTGTTGATCTTTGCTCACTTACTCAATGGTTATTATGATATAGAGTGACCCACCCACTAACCCAACTGCTGATTATCAAGAGATTGGATTTAACATCATTTTCTTTAGCATAGTCTCCAACGCTTGCAAAGAAGACAAGATTCTTTGATATTAAACGCTTGAACGGATGGTTGGGCACTGCAGTGTAAACTACTTGCTTATAATCAAGGACATCTGGAGGTTGGATATCACTTTTTTTTTTTGGACAAAAATATGTTTAATGCCTGCAAAGAAGAGAAACTTTACTTAATGGTATACATTATCTAAAGTGGCTCAGTCATCTACCCAAGTGCTAGTTATCAAAATACTGGATTTGTCATAGTATTTTCTAAAATAGAGACTTGCAAAAAAAACTTCTAAATTTTTGTTAGAAAAATCCTAGGCAGGTGAGTGGATGTTTTAGTTTAAACTACTCAATAATAATTATGATCTAAAGTGACTTAGCTACTCTCCCAAATGTTGGTTATTATAAGATAAAATTAGATCTTTTTTTTTCCTGACTAAGGGCTTCTAACATTTTTAGAAAAATAAACTTTTAATTCTTTGACAGCTAACACTTGGGTGTGTGAGTGTTTACTCTAGCTTAAACTATTTGCTAGTAATCATGATCTGAAGTTACCCACTCATAAAGAAATAATATTATTTCCTTATTTTTAGACAAAGAAACTTTGTACGCTTACAAAGAGCAATAATTTTACGGTTTCTTAATAGCAAATTCTTGGGCAGGTACGATTCAGTTTATACCATTTGATAATAATCATGATATGGAGTGACACATCTACCCACTTAAGTGTTGGTCATTATATTCATCATCTTTACTTCTAACCTAAAGACTTTTAATCTTTACAAAGAAAAGAAATTTTTAATTTCTTGTTAACAAACTTATGGGCGGGTAGTGCAATAAGGAGAAACTACAAATTTCCTGATAACAAATACTTGGACTGGAAACACAAAGCTTAATTACACGCAAGTAGTTTGAATTGGAATGCTCACTCACCCGATTGAGTGTTTGTTATCAAAAAAATTGAAGTTTCTTTTTTTTTGCAAAGGTTTGAAGTTACTTAGACAAATAATTGGAAATGTTAGTCATCACTTTTTTTTCTCAATAATAATCTGCAAATTGCCTTAGTGAAATTAAGTTTGGAACTGTTTGAGGTACTTGTTAGTTGTAGTTACTAATTTTTTAGCTTTTTTTGGATATACACGCTGATAATATTCAAGCAAAAAGATAATTTATTAATTTATTTTTTGTTAGCAATTTGAAGGTATTCTATCTAAAATAAACTGGATATTGAAAGACGATTTAATTAGATTGGTTTAATTTAACTAATGTTTTATTTAGGATTCTAAATTTTAATCAGTTCAACGTTATTCCTAATTATTTGGGTGTTGCACTTGGTTTAGGTTTTGCAAATGGTAATATCTAGGTGTGCTAGTCAGTATATGCTGTTTTTGATTATTGAATATATATTACTGTAAATTTAAAATGACTTAATTAATATGACAAATGTTCAAAATTAGTACAATATAATAATTAAAACTAATTTATGTTATTTTTATTGTATTTACCCTAATAACTTTATATTGCAGCATATGAACAAAATTGAATATATGAATTCAGCATTGTAATAAACTTTTGAAACAAATTATATACTCGTATTATAATCATAAAATATTCAACAGTTTGTAAATAATTAAGGATAAGAAAAATAATAAAAAAATGGGATTGTTAGTTTAAGTACTGCCCGGCGCATCCACCATTAAAATTTATTTTCAATTGATAAAATAATTGCATTGAAATAACTGTAACCCTGTTTTTACAAAAGCTATAAAAATATAAAAAACGTTATTTATTTTTATAAATGCAGTCAATTAAATATATTAATTGATGATATGTCATATTACATAACATACAATTTTCAATTCCATTGTAAATTGTGGAAATAATTGTTCGGGGAATTCGAACTAGTTTTAACCCCTAACCCCCCAACAAACCAAACCACCCACTTAAAACTAGCATAGAGTTATCGTATTAAGCGCAAACAATTAATTCACTTGCCCGTTCGAAATCCTATTTTATTAACAATTAATTAAAACGAATTTGAAAGCTAGAAAAGTGTAGAGTTGGTTTGGTTGTAGCGGCTAAGGAAGTGTCCCAATGTGTGTAAGGGTAATATTTATGGTATATGTTGTGTTGTTCAACAATGGTCTTGGCTTTAGGGGCTTACAGCACATATGCGATACGAGCGCCATTACAGGTAGCTCATCGGAAACTGCAGGCGCGTTGCTAAGGGTAACAGCCCCGGGCTCTCGTCGCCACTCGCCGCACATCTCCCCGCACCTCAACCCCTATGCCCCGAACATCCCATCCCTTATATTTCGTATTGTAAGTGTATGGCGCCACTTATTTATAATATATACAGGCTATACAAATAGACCGAATGTACACACATAAACAGGTTGAAAAAATTTGTAGACAGACTTTGAAAGTTGAGAATATCAAAGAACTTTGATACCCGTTAAGTGCTCTAATTAAATCATTCAGGGCATATTTACTCGCTAAATTGATGTATAATATATTCATATACATATATTGATTTTAATTACTATTCCTGGAAGAGTATACATCGCGTCTACTGCTATAAATTGACACTTAATAATTACCTCATGAGATGGCTTAATGAATTCTGCTTTAAAAATAGACGGCGTATCCACGCCCATTTTTGCTTGGAAATGTTATTCCATGCGAATGACTCACGTAACCAATTAACTCAGTCCGACAAAATACTTTGTAGTGATGTAATTGTTTGTCAATGGAAGTCTTTCTCATTTAGTAAATTGTTTCTTTCATTAACTTGACAGTTTTGTTCATTATTAACAAAGCTTGATTTAATTTAAACGGAAAATTTCTATGTAAAATTGTAGTTTAATGGAATTCTATGTTTTTATAAAAATAAAAATTGAATTTTTTTATTACAAGCGGAGAGTTGTTTAAAAAGTTTAGTGGGCTTATTTTTATAAAAAATATAGACTGTTGAATTGAATTGAATTGAATATTATTATATGGCTACAACTTTACAACATGGTATTTTGAGTTTAATATTGCTAATAGAAAATTGCACTTGAATAGTGAACAAGCAGTATATATTTTTTAAACCAAATTTTATTACAACAACGGTTAATGAACAAATTCTAAAATTTGATAAATTGGTGTAAAATTATCATGGAAATTTTTTTATTTAAATTTAATATTATTTTATGTAATAGTTTAATTACTGCACTAAGTGATTTATCGATTGCTTTAAAGTGTTTCGAATTGAATAGTTGCGGATGTTTGAATCTTTTTATTTTAAAACATTGTATCTATAAAAACTGATTACTTGGATATAAGCGGTCTATTTATCTTTAGTGATTTATGCTGTACTACAGTTTTAATAATTTATCAATTTGCCGATGTAGTACAAAATTTTAATTTGTTGCTATTACACATGAAACTATTACCGTTTGGTTAATAAAAATTTGGAAATCAGCATTTGTTATTAAAAACTACGTTCCAAAATTAATTTATTATTTTAGAAATTACTTTGATGTAGATGCTTTAAACCTAATTTTGTTTTACTGTTGATTGCTAGACAATTTTGGTTTATTATGAAAAACTGTGTATTTTATCAATCAACATTGCTACAAGAACAAATAATTTGTATTTAGCGCTAAGATTAGTTAAAACTGCGGATTTTTTAAATTAAGTTAGTTTTTTGAGTTTATTAAACAATATCTAGATTTGTAAGTTCATTGTGTAGAATAATTGATTTGGCAAGTAGTGTTGTAACTGTATTGTGTCAATACGCAATCTAAAATAGAAAACGTCTATCAAATTTGATAAGAATAGTAGATTGAACTTTACTACAAAAACAAAAATTAAAGTGTTTCATCATCTGGGTCCTGTTTGTTTTTCTGACTAGGTCATGACTAGTTTTTACTTTTTGGTAAGTTTTTTTTTTATTATTTTTGACTTTCTTTTCTCGAGTTTTCGTGGAAATGAAGGGAGCGTTTAAATAGATTACGTGGTTGCGGCAATTAGTGCAGAGGCTGCGGCAATTGGTGCGACGGCGGTGGTAACTGCTGCAACAGGGATGTCTTCTAGCTTTCTCGTGTTCTACCATGTGCGTATTGCGGCATCGATCGACCATCCGGATTCTTTGTTGTTGTCTACATTATTAATGTGTTTTGTGTCACGGTCGGGAGTACGTATCAAAGCGATTGTGACTATTTTTGGGGAAGGAGTTTGCCTTTAAGCTGCGTAATTTAACAGGACTCTTCTGCTGTCTTTTCTAGTTCTTGTTTTATTGTATCCGGCAGGGGTATTCTATGTTTTGTTTTTGGATGATAAGATTTTGATCTATCACGACATCTTATGCAGCTTTTGCTGTTTTTATTGCCAACGTTGAAAAGCGCTTGTGTTTTGTGCCATTAAAGGTTTGTATAGTATTGCAGGTAAGTGCACTTACATCACGGCTGCTCGAGTTAACAAATATTCTTTGGCGGTTTTGTAAAATCTGTGGTTTTAAATCAACCTTACGGCTAGCTCAGATAGGGAAAGTTTGCAAGTGTTTTCTAATTCCTGGCATAAGGAATAGTTATTGATAAATGTTTTTTATTTTACGGATAGGTTAAGCTCAGATGTCTGTAATTAAAAAAAAAGTTTGTTTTGTTTTTTGGACGTTAAATTAAGGTGGAAACATGAGTTAGTTGCTTAGTTGCTTGCTTTTTAAGCTGGAGGTTCTGAGTTTAAATTTTACTTTTTTAGTTTTAACAATAAGCAAATGTACAAACATTAATCATTTTGCCTCATTTTTACTTTTTACCTATTATACTCGGAAGGACCTAAGGTCTGTTGGAAATAAGGTGGTAAGGTCAATAAAGTATAAAAACGCCAATTTTTATCTAGAAAAATTTTGATTTTTTTTAATAAAATTTTTCCTAAATCTTATTTTTATTTTTGTTTTCTTGGGAATAGTTTTCCCAGTAGAAAGCAGAATTGTAATACCTACGTATTTTAGGTTTTTCAAATGCAGAATCTACAATGATTCTGATTTGAGTTGTTTTAAACTAAGGCAATTATGTTGAGTTTAGTCAAGAAATCTTTTGATTTTCATAGAGTCAGTACCGTTTAACGCCAAGTATAATTTTTAAATTACTTTTGTTACTATGTTTGATTATATCTTTGTCAAGCATTTTGTTTATTCTGGTACTATTTTGGCTGGTGTTTTAATTCCGGCATTACTGGTAGATTTTGGCTTGAGTTGCTTTAAACTGAGGCAACTTTGTTGACTTTAGTATAAGAGACTTTTGATTGCCGTGGAGTTACTAATGGTTAACGCTTAAGTTACTTTTGCTACAAATACAGTACATAAGTATAACTAGGGATTGTCGTCCACGAACGTCAGGAAATATATTGTTTTAGCAGGCTGAAGTTGCAATTACTGACAAGATGCTTGGTCTAATCGATTACTAATCAATTTTTTGTGTGTGTTTATATTTACATTTGACCACTTTTTTGGAATTAAAAAAAAAACTACGCAACCATTGTTTATGAAAATGCTGTTTATGTATCATAGATTTTTTTTTAAACTATTTGTTGTGTGTGTTAAAATGTAATATAGTTCCACCAGATAAACGTTGCTTTTATGCACAAATCTGGAGGCAACTACAATATAAAGACGGACAAAATACATCAAAATTTTTAAATATAAATACATTTAGTGTAATTATATTCAAAAATGATGCAGGATAAACAAATTAATTATTGTGTAACACGGATCTATCAATATAGAGCCATATAAAACAACATACCTAGAAAAGATTGCTGTTGGATAATTAATGGTAAACTGTAAAATTAATACGTTTATAGCATCAGTTATAATACTTACCTAAACATAACGCATTGCGATAGATTTTATAACATTTTTGTCACACAACAGAGGTATGACTGTTTTATGGCCAGCGTCACACGACAGAAGTGTTAGTTAAAAAAAACGGTGTCTATAGGTTTTTATCAATTTTAAAATGGTTTGGTGCGTTGTATTTAAATGTAATAATAATGAAAAAAGGCACATTGAAAAGTGAAAAAAAAATGTCATTTTATACTTTTCAGAATGAGTGAATAAATGCCAAAAAAATATAACATTTGATTGATAAATATTAATTTCTGGACTAGTTAGCGTGTAGAATTGAAGAAAGCCTGAAGTTTGAAGGCGGCTTTGCAAAAAAGCGTACACATTTTTATATATTTTTTTTTTTAGTTTTAACATTAGTTCTCAAATATGGATAAAAACGTGTTTTTAAATGTGCAAAAAATGTCAGGAAATGTTGTGTGCTACGTTCCGAGATATCTTATCTACAGAAATAAAAAAAAGCTTAAATTTCACAATATTCTGAGGATACATTCTAAAATACCTTGGAGAGTAATGCACGAAATTTACTAAAATTTTTAGGGTATTTTTTGAACATATAAAAACACGTTTTTATCTATATTTGAAAAAAAAAATACCCGTTATCTTAAATTTCAACAAAATTTTCAAAATTTTATGAAAAAAAAATTTGGCTATAAAAACTTATTCTTAGAATAATTTTGAAGAAAAAAGTACCAAATATTTTTTTTTAAATGCAATCCTGAGAAGTTACAAACGATTGAAAAATTAAAAAAAGCTTAAATTTCAATTTTTTTACTATTTCTATGGATACATTTTTAGATATTTCGGATCGTAGTGCACGGTTCTTATTAAAGTTTTTAGGGTATCTTCTGCACATATAAACAGCACGTTTTAATCTATATTATAAAAAAAATCACAAGTTTTCTTTTTTTTTTTTTTAAGAAAAACTATCTTTGCTTTTTCAAAAAAATTATGATAAAAATAATTATTTCTTTGCCTTTTATAATTTTGCAAAAAAACGAAAAAAAAAAATTGAATTAGTGTAATCAAAAAGAAATTTCTTTTAGAACACAATTTTTATGTCTGTTTTTTATTTATTTTTTGAAACAGCAGAAAAATTTGTAAAATTACAGAAAATCCGAGAATAACCGTTTAAAAATAACCCAATTTTAGCAATTATGTGCTACATTTTACCCTAAAACAAGCAAATCTGTTTTTTTTTTTAATTTTTGCAATCAAAAGTACTAGTTTCAGAAGTATCATAATCAAATTTTAAGTCTTTAGGTGTAGCGGAATCGAAGATATTGAATTTTTAATGAAATGGTAATTTTTTCATTTTTTGCGGAAAATTTTGGAAAACAGAAGGCGGGATCTTGTTTTTCAAAAAAAATCTTATAAGATACACTTTTTTAAATATGGTTTTTGACTATTTTTTGCTTATTTACAACACAAAAACTGAAAAAGAATAAAATACTTCTAAAAATTAAAATGACTGCCATTTACACTGTATTGTACCTAGAGATCTAAAATTTTAGAAATTGTCATATTTTGGTATTCCAAACATGTGTACAAAGTTTGAGCAAAATCGGAGTTATTGATGTGGGATAATTGTCCAATCTACTCTGGAATTACCCGGCTATGAAATGTGTGTTGGCAAATTTATTAAATTTTTGAGCTATTCTAAAAAGTTACTTCAACAGGGCAGGCGGAACATTTGCTTAAATCACTCGCCTGCATTTTATAAATTAAATGTCCCATACTTGAATGCCGGTTATCAAAGAATTGGTTTAGTTTTTTCTTTAAGTTAATGACATTTATTAGTCATTTTATAATGTTTGTACTTCAGAAACGTGGCAGAAGGAAGTAACATCTAAATTGTCGACGACAAGATAATGGGCGGGATGGCGGAAACATTTTTCTAACCCAATTGATCAAATTTTATAAACTAAATGCAACGTTCTTCTACTCAAGTGTTTGTGATGCTAAAGGAAGAATAACATTCAATTCTTAATAACAAACATTTGAGAGTATGAGAGTAAGTGCTATAAACTGAGTGCTCCGTCAAACAAACCAAAAATTTGGTTATTAAGTAATTGGTTTAGTTTGTTTCTTATTTTTACTTAAAAACATCTGTCAAGAGTGGCATATGTAATGAGAACAAAACATTACCAAATATTAGGATTCCAACAAAAAAATTATACTAGTATTATTGTTACCATGTGATAGTTTATAATAAAAATAAATATTTATTTTTATTATGATTTTATTTTATCGGTCTTCTAGGCCATATAGTACATTAAGTATCAAGGGCAGGAAAGCACGGTTTGCAGCACGCCGAGGGTGGCAGGCAGCAAAGTGCTGCAAACACTTTCTTACGACTGTTTTTGCCTGCCTCTGTAAGATAACAATAACATATTACAATTTCATTAATATTATTAAAAAAAAATATGTTTTTTTTTTAAGTTAATGTTTAAATTGTCAAATATTGTTATGACGTAACCAGAAGTTTTCTAATACTATCACTCTACACTAGATGTGAATAGTTCTGTCTTTTGTATATAATATTATCAAATCAAGCAAATATTAAAAATATTATTACCAAATCATGTAATAAATTAATTTAATTTTAATTTTTAATACTGTTATATTAGTATAATTAAAATTAAGAATTATATTTAATAAAAATATTATTTTTTTAACTAGCGCCATCTGTGTTTTAAAAACAAAACCTTCAGCGAGAAACAAAGGATTTTACCTCCCTAGGGAGAAAAAGCTCACTTTTTTCCTCAAAATATGAGTGGAAAAACTGATTTTCAGAGTGGACAGGCAAAAAAAAGCATAAAAACACTGTAAAAAAATTCCAAAATTTACTATAAGATGGAACATTTTATTTATGAAAAGTCAAAACTTGGAAAAATTTGCACTAAAATTTGGGCATAATCAGTTGTAAAAACAAAAATTGCTAAATCCGGTCATTAAACATTAAAATATTAAAAAAAAAAATCAAAATTAAGTCAAAAACAAATATTTTTTTTTTATAAAATATCAAAATATTGTCAAAAAGATTCAAAGTTTGATAAAAAAAACTTGAGAAATGTAAAATTCTTTTTATAGAATGTTAAATATAGCAAAATCCAGTCATAATATTTAAAAATATTATTAGAAAGTACTAAAAATCACTATAAACAGATCAAAAATGTAACATTTTACTAAAAAAGTCAAAAATGGCAAAATTTTGTTTTTAAATAATTATATATTAAAAACAAAAACAAAAGCCGACCAAAAACACTTGAAAAGTGAAAAATTCTGTTTATAAATTGTCAAAAATAACAACTCCAGCTAGAAAATTTTTGTTAAAAAAAAAATCGTGCTTTTTATATGTGCAAAAGATACATTGAAAATGAAATAAGGCTTAAATTTTAAGTATTTCTGTGGATACATTATAAGATATCTTGAAGCGTAGTGCACTGCAGTTCCTGAAATTGTTACGATATCTTTTGCACATATAAAAGCACGTTTTTATCTATATTTGAGAAAAAAAAAATACCCGTCATCTTTATTTAAGAAATATTGTTCTTTGAAGTTTAACAAAAAATATTGTTTGCTGTGAAATATTATTTTTTGAACAATTTAAATTTTTTTTTTTTAAACTGCAAACATAAAAATGTGAGTTTTAAAGTACATGTTATAAGGAATAATTTAAGCCATTGTGGACCTTTGTATCTTTTTCCAGAAGCCCAAACATTGAGATACAAAATAAGTTAAAAAAGACGTTTTATTGTGAAATTTTTGACTTTTAAATGTGTGTCATTTTGAACAGGAAATATTCTGAGGTCCAAAATTTTGAGAATCTCATTTTTTTTATCTATATTTTGATCTCTGAAAATTTGAGCAAAATCAAAAAGATCGACTTTTTTAAATTAGTCAAAAGTAATGGAATTACCCATATATATAAAGGGTTTTTTAATAAGAAGTTTTATTTTAATATAAAAAAACGGGTATTTTTTAAAAGAAATCAATAAATGTTTATTTCATTGTAAAGAGGAAGGTATGCCATTTACATTTGAAAACGATATCAGTCAAATGGCCGCCACGGTTACGGTTGCAGTACCACATTCTTTTTATGAAATTTTCCATGACTAATTTGCACATTTGCGGCTGTATGTCTTAAATATCTTTACAAATTCCATTTTTAAGGCCTTGAATCGATTGTGGAGCATTGGCAAAGACCTTATCTTTTACGTGGCACTAAAGAAAAAAGTCTAAAGGTGTCAAATCACAAGATCTCGGTGGCCAATTGTGATTACCTCTTCGAGAAATAACACGGTCAACACTTTTCTTACAAAATTGCGATTGTTTTGTTGCTTGTGTGGCACGTAGCGCCGTCTTGTTGAAAATAAACGTCGTTCACATCAATATTTTTGCTTAAGAATTTATCATAAAAAATTATTTATCATAGCTTAGTAGCGCCATCCATTCACCGTAACAGTTGCACCAGCCTTATTTTCAAAAAAGTTGGGTCCAATCACACCATCAGATCAAATACCGCACCAAACAGTGACACGTTGAGAATTCAAAGACTTTTCAACAATCATTTTTAGATTTTCTGAGCCCCAAATGCAACAATTCTGTTTATTAACGTAGCCTCCAAGGTGAAAATGGGCCTCATCACTGAATATGAGTTTTCGATAAAATTCCAGATCAATTTGATGTATTTAAAAGACCCAATCAGCGAAGATACGACGTTAATGATGATCGACCGGCTTGAGTTCTTGTGTTAACTGAACTTTAAAAGCCTGAAAACTAAAATTTTTATGCAAAATACGGTGTAATGTCGTTTGTAGAATGTTTAATTCTAAAGATCGACAAGGAATCGACAAACCTAGGTTTTCTATAACACTACGGGCTACATCAGCTAACACTACGGGCTACATCAGCTAAATTCTCATGTGTTCTTGAGCGATGGTTTTGATTCTTCACATCACAAACTTGTCCCAACAGCTTAATTTTTTCACCAGGTTTACTATTGCCGGCCGAAAAGGTGCTTTACGACGACCAAAAAATGCTTTAGTTTTGCGAACTGTGACTGAAAAATTTTCATTATTTTTGTAGTGAATTTTAATAAATTTAAAGCGTTGTTAACCAAAGAAAAAACCGTGATAGATGCACTTAAGAAGATAAAGAAACACATTAACCCCATTGTGGAGTTTATGGAACAGCTTCCAACAATTTAAACTACATAGACATTTTTTCGGCCGGATGTCAAATTGCAAAGTACTCAATTTGTTTCTTTTTTATGTATATACAAATTATTTATATGTAAAGAATAAATTGAAAAAATAATTTAAAAAAAAAAAGCGTTGTTGAAGCGTGTATTGTTCCATTTTTAATAATGGCGTAGTTTTTACTAGTCAAATGTCAAAAAATATTCAAAATAAAACTTTTTATTGGAAAACCCTTTATAATCTATGACGCACGGGACTATACGACTGTTACAAATTCAATCTTTGTCTACAAGAATTGTTAGTATTAATGTTGTTTAAGGTAGCACGGATTGGATTGCGTCAAAATATGACAAATCATTTGTTGTTCAACAAAACAATTTGTATTAGCATAATTAATTAGCAACTAATTTAAAGAAAAATTAATAGATAGTAACAATATCTATATACAGTTTTTGGTTTCTTTTGATTTTGTTGGTAGTAACATTACTACATACTTGACGGTCAAGTTTTGTTAAAATAATGTAGCAATCTTTTTAAATTTACATTTGTTTTCTTAAGTCAACAAAATGACTTTTTTTGATTAAACTAAAAAAAATTATTGTCGTATTTCAAACGTGACTAGATCATGATTACCATTGAGCAGTTTAAACTGGAAAGCCCCATCGACCCGCTTAAGAGTTTGTTACCAAGAAATTAAAAGTTTTTCTTTTTTGCAAGCATTAGAATTCTTTTTGTTTAAAAAAATAAAGTAATTTTGATGACTAACACTTGGGTGGGTCACTCCAGATTATGATTAGCATTGAGTAGTTTGAACTGAAATGCTTATCCATCAGCCTAAGAATTTATTATAAAAAAATTAGAAGTTTTTTTTTGCAATCGTTAGAAGATCTTTTGTTATAGAAATAGGAGGCGATATTCAATCTTTTGATAGTCAACATTTAGGCGGGTGGATGATTTATTTCAAATAGTAAGTACCTTTAAACAGTTTAAACTGAAAAGCCTATAGACCCGTTCAAAAGTTTTTTTAACAAGAAATTTTTTTTTTCTTTGCAAGCGTAAACCAACACTTGAGTGGCTGGGAGGGTTACTTCAGATAATAAATTCCATTGAGTAGTTTGAACTGAAATGCTCATTTACTCGCCAAAAAATTTATTATAAAAAAAAAAAAAATTTGCAAGCGTTAGAAATTCTATTGTCCAAGAAAAAAGGTGATATCTATCCTTTTGATGACTAACATTTGGGCGTGTTAGTATGAACTGAATAGTTTATCAATTTCCTTAAAAGTTTGATAACAAGAAATTAGAAGTTTATAATCTTTTTGTTTAAGAAAAAAGAGGTAATATTCAATTATATAATAACCAACACTTAGGTTGGGCATGTTATGAGGCACAAGGAAAGGTACAGAATACTCCAACTTATTCTGGAAGGAAAGGTGCTGGGAAAGAGAGGTCCGGGGAGGAGAAGAATATCCTGGCTTAAAAATCTGCGCCAGTGGTTTGGAGTGACCTCAATACAACTGTTCCGAGGAGCCGTGGATAAAGTGAAGATAGCAATGATGATCGCCAATATTCGCAACGGATAAGGCATGGAAAGAAGAAGAAGAAGAAGGTTGGTAGGTTGGCCTATCGAGATGAGATTTTGATTACTGTCATAAGTGAAATAAAAATGACATTTACTCAACTAAAAAAAAAAGGAAAAACTGTCACGTATCATAGCGTACAAAATTTTTTCACCGTTATGAAACATTTTAGAAGTTAATAAACATTTTATGACAGTTCAGAAACATTGTTAATAGTTTTGGAATGTTTTTGCAAGTTTATAACCAATTTGTGACAACTTAAGAACATTTTATAACAACAACTCAAGAACATTAATAAATATATTCATTATTTTTGACAGTTAGGAAATATTTTATTTCTAAAAATATTAGTAAAAGTTTCTGAAAGTTTCGGACAGTTGAAGTACATTTTTAGCAAATACGGAACATTTTCTGACAGTTCAAGAACAATGCTACTAGTTTAGTAAATTTTTGACATTTATAAAACGTTTTTAGCAATTATAGAATAAAATATGACAGTTTAAGAACATTATTTAAAATTTATTTATTAGTTTTGATAGTTAGAAACAGTTCAAGAATATTGTTAACAATTTAAAATGCTAACAGTTAAGAAACATTTTTGTCAGTTAAGAAACATTTTACGACTCTAGAGCGTTTTGTTTTTGTCAACATCTTAAACAATTTGTGCTTTATGTAATTGAAGAATTTTCTGAATATAATTTTAAGGTTTTTTTTTTGTTTTAGTATATCTGCTTTTAAGTTTTCATTTCTGTTTTTTTTAAATTTTTTGTTATTGTTTTTTTTTTGGCATATACTCAATTAAGAGAATGCTCTTATTGTCTGAGAAAACCACGGCTATTAAATTTTGCGCAAAAAATAGCGTGGTGGTGAGGAGAGGAACTTATTTCATGGACTATTGTTTTTTTTTTGGAGGATCCTAATGATGTACCTAGGTATCATTCTCAGTTACTATAGAAGAAATCTTTATCATAAAATAAAACAGTCATTTTTTTTGCAAATTTGTGGTTTTTTGAGATGGAGCTGCTCTGGGAATCCATCATGCCTAGACTTTTATATGCAATTTTTTATGTAGAATTTTATAAACACTTATTTCTGATATTCTTATTTCTTTTTGTTGATGGTTTTGTCAGTTTGAGCTTTCAGAGGTCTTCAACACTTTGGGTTCTTACGATTGAATTTCGTACCTCATTTCAACAAATGTTTTACTTAAAAATAGAACGGGTTATTTTTTCCATATACAGTAATTGTTTCCTCATGCATATTCTTTGGGCTATTGGCTTCTTCTTTCAATGAAAATTCTATAACGTTTCTGTGTTTAAGTTCCAAATTACTCATTGTTGTCTTTTTAAACTAATAAGAAAAGGACAAATGTTAAGCGATTGAAACCAAACTTGTAAATAACACTATTAAATATCCACGATAGCATAGTAGGTAGATAGCATAAAAAACTCTTCTTGTATAATAGTTTTTGCAATATAATTATGTAGTAATAAAACATAACCTAAATGTGTTATAAAAATAACTTTATTCATGTATTTGCAACAACAGAAATAAAATAATAATTTAAATCTAAAAAAACAAACATGTTTAAATTTTTTTTACAATGTTTACTCGTTTTATTTTATATTTGCATGCATTACAACCACAAACAATATTTTCATCCATCCCCTGCCTCCATATAATTTCTTTTATGTGAAAAATATTATGTAGAATCGCAATATTAAAATGTATGCTCTGCTTGTTTATTATTTATTCTGTTCTCGCATTATTACTTTTTTTGTTGGAAATTTTGGGGAATAAAAGATAAATTTACGTTTCAATATAAGAGATTAATAAAGATTCAAGAGTATGGTTTACTTGAATTAATCTTAACAATCAATATTTACAGTTGAATAAAATATTAATTTATTATAAAAGAAATAAAATTTTATATGAAAATTAGGGTGAGATTTTAACAATTTTAAGTCGAAACATTCTACTGTAATTAATTACATCCTATTATTATGATTCTGAAGTGATGAAAAAAAAAGTATTAATAAATCATGCATTTAGTCTACTGGAAAAGTTGCAATGAAATGATTAATTAATTATATTGGGCTTTTAATAAAAATTAATGATTTTTTCCTTTTCATAACTTTTATAATAAAAGAATCATGACAATCTCAATATTGATTTATGATGAGAGATGTCATATTGAATCTATTAAAATATTGTCTAAATCAACATATATGTTACGACATGTAGGCAAACTTCAAAGCAATATTTTGATTTCTCAAGGGGTATCCGGACCGCATTGCTAAATTCCTATCTACACTGACAAGATATTTGGTTCTCCTCCATCCTACGCATAAATCAAGTGTGTGATATGATAGATAGAGCAACAGGCAAACTTACTCCAACCCCTGGATAACCCAGTGACGCATATTGCAAGATCTGGCTGGGGTCTTTGCGCTTCACCCTCAGGTGGCCATCAATCAATAATTACTATCTATAATCTATGTCAGTTAAACATTAAATTATATATTAATAGGTTAGTAAACCTTACGCAAATCGTTGGTTTAATATAAGCGTAATATCAATCAATATCTATTTTTTGTTCAATATATTACGTGTCTTCTTATATAAATAGTTACAGAGAAATGATGAGCCAACTAAAAAAATATGCCATTGAATGGATCACACTAATACATCATTGGATGGATGTTTGTGTATCAACATATATTAGGCCATCCGTCGAATTATAAGATTTATAGCAAAACCCTTACACGCGTCTTTTTTATTCTTGCTGTGTATGTGAAAACCAATTCTAATAAAAAAAGAATTCGGAATTTCAAATTAGAACATGATTTATTATAAGAATGAATCAAATAAAATAAAATATGCCAATAGTAGCCGTAATAATAATATAAGAAAAACAAGAAATTATTGCTATAATATTAAAAAATAAAAATAAAATTTAATTTAATTATTTGTGATTTATTTGAATATTTATATTGAACTGTGAACATGCAAAATTTACAATCAAAACTTAAAAAGTTATTTGTGTAGTTTTCTGTGTACTACAAGCATCTAGATGAGCATTGCCTTCGTTGGCACTTTTAATCTTTTGGGCTATAGACTTTTAAGTTGCTACATCTTTGCTTTCTAGGTATATTATTATTTTAATATAGTTTTTATCTGCTTTGGGTTGATTTCTGCACTAGCTAACTTGCTTGCCACTAGTCTTCTTTAAGCACATATGTTTGATTATTCAACACACTACATATGCGCTTTACTAATGTTTATTCATAAAGCTCAAATTGTGTTTAGAAGTTTCAATTATATTTTATTAAAAAACTATATGAATTTATCATTTAAGCTAATACAACTAATACAATGTTTGATCTTTTGACAAATTGTTTAAGAAATAATACTTTTAGAATGTACTATTCAAATTATAAATTGCTGTTTGTTCAGCCAGACTAACGAATTAAAATTATTTTATTTTATTAAATAGCAGAATTGTGCAAGCGCATATAATCTCTTGTAAATTATTTTAGGTTTATCTTTAATATAGCAGCTCCACGAGTCGGAATGAAATTACTGTTAAATGGTGAACTCTCATTATCTCCTAGTTGTCCAAGATAACAAGTACCCACCACCGACAATGACTGTACTGCTGAAACTGCATTATACAACGATAATGCACAAATTGCAATTGCGGCATACTTAAAAAATGCTACGGTTGCAATGTTACAGACATTTCTCGTCTATTTACAAAGATAAATTATATAATTTAAATCAGAATTGTATTCATCTTGTGTAATAATGAGAATTATAATGAGATCTGAAATAGATGTCAAATTAATTAAATTATATTTCTGCAATATAATGAAAATGCTGTTAAAAATGGTGCAATTATATTATAAAATAATATGTAACGTAGATATCTAGGAATATGCCAATTAACTTATATTGTTTTATGATTAATATTTGTACTGCTCATACATATATTACTTTCCCTACAATTAAAAATAATTTCTCATAAGATTTATCATGTAAAGTGACTAATTTATTGCCGATTTCATTCTCACAAATTTGGGTCGTTTAAAGAATTGTTTTTGCTTCAAAGTTTGGCAATCATTATTGCTATTCTTATTATTGAACCATTCTCTGAGATTTTGTATTCAAGATGTACAGCTAGAATTTTTTTTTGCATGATTAGCTGAAACAGTTAGTATTTATGACCACGTTATAGGTCCAGATATTCAAGTTTTTGTCTTTTGATGGTTATTAAATTTTTTTGTTGTTTATCTACAAAAGATCTTAACATGAGTAATTTTGTTTATCTATGATACCTAAGTTTTCTTTCTTACACTACTAGCTACGCTTTTTGTTTACAATTGCAGCACGGGCTTTTTCAATTGTTCTTCTTTTTTTTTTCTTCTAATAATATCAACGTCTAGCCGTTTTTTTATTTTTTTATTGGCTTGCTGAGCGCCTTGTGTATGTTTTACCCGCTCGGACTATTCTGTCAATTCTATCGCCTTGCATGCGTGACACGTGCTTGTTCCACTGTCTTCTTCTGCTTTGCGCTATCTCACAATATCCGGTGTGTTGCATTTCTTACGTATTTCAATGTTAGTTTTTTGGTTGGCTAGTGAGTAGCTAGTGATGGATCTGAGGGCATCTTAGCCGGCGTTTTGTCTCTGCCGTATCGACTCTGGTTTAAGCGAAGTAGGTGAGAATGGGTTTCACGCACGTTTTGTAGACTCTTGCTTTGCTCTCAGTTGATATGTTTTTAGTCCTTCAGACGGGATTTTGCAGTGCTCCTGATATCCTGGACGCTCTGTTTACCTAGTTTAGTACATTGGCTTTTAGGTCTTTGTACGGGTTTATAGATTCTCTTGTATTGGAATTCTGTATCCTGCTTAATAATGATGTCATTCACGGCTAGCTTGCACTTGATTAGATTCTTTGCTATAACATTTTTAGTGACCGCTTACGCATTACTTCACGATGGACGTTGTCAATTTACTTATCTATCGGTTTCTTTATGCTCTTTGGTATATATTATGGTGCAGATTACGTCGTACACCCTTTTCTATGGTTTTTCAGCAGCCTGCAGGCTTGCCATCAAATTTTCCTTGTTAAAGGCATCTCCGGTTTGAGCAGTGTAGCCACTTCTAACGTTTCCTCACCTGGGGCAGGTAAACAGGGTATGTCCTACGTCATCGGTCCGGTCACAGTAAATACACTTCTCAGTTGCTGCTTTGTGTCTGTCATAGAGGTATTTCCTAAAGCAACCATGCCTGGAGAAGGTCTGCGTAAGGAAATATTCTATTTCTCCGTAAGGGCGGCCTACCCATTTTTGGATATTTGGTATCAACTTGTATGTCCATCTACCATTGGTCCCGTTTTCCCAGCTTTCCTGCTACCTAGAAGTTATGTCTACTCTTCTTGAAGAGTTGTTGTATTTATTGGCTTTTTTCCGTATCAGCAGCTATATTGGCGGGATGTACGTGATTACATCTATTGCTTTTGTCAAAATGGTTCTGTATGCGCTACATATCCTGATCAACATGAGTCTTTGGAATCCTGACAGCTTCCTCATGGCTCTTCTGTTTCCAGTTGCCGATTTCTAAGCTGGTACCGCGTAGAGAATCTGCGAGTGGATTACGCCTTCCAATGTTTGCCTCTTTGACGCTCTGGGTCCACCCACATTGGGCATTAGGCTGGTTAAGGCCTTTATTGTCCTTGCGACTTTTTCGGTGGTTTGCTAGACATGCTCCTCAAAAGTAAGCTTAGTATCCAGCCAAATACAAAGGTATTTGATGGCAGCACTGGGTTTGATAAAGGAGCCTAGGATGTTAAAGAGTATGCGCTCTATTTTTCGCTTGGTGGTCAAAAGTACGGTTATATTATATATAGTACGTTGGATAGGATTTTCCACAGGGTTGGACCAATTACTGATCCCTGCGAAACACCGCTATTGACTTCGATGGTCTTGGTCTTGTCCTCAGCTTCTAGGATTATCTTCTTTTTGGATACGTAGGATGCTAGTACGTTTATCAGGCTCTCTTCTATTCTTTTTTTCCTTAGATTTTCGAGGATAATTTGCCACGAGGCACTATTATAGCCGTTTTTCACATCTAGTGTAATAACAGCGCATAATTATCTATGTTGGTGTTTGTAGGCTGCCGCTCTTTCTGCAATTTTGATTACGTTGTTTATTGCGCCCACTGTTTGCCGCTCTTCTCTGAAACCGTACTGTTTGTTCGCTAGACCTCCAGTTTGCTCAAGTTTGTTTTTAAGCCGCAACAAGACTAGCTGCTCATATAGTTTTTCTTTAACATCTAGTAGGCATATGGGTCTATATGATGCCGGCTGGTCCAACAGTTTGTTGCTTTTTATAAGCAGCACGAGTTTAGCCTGTTTCCAGTCTTCTGATAATGTACCTTCGCACGCAAACTTATTATACACCTCTAACACATATTTAGGTTTGACTATTACCATTTTTTTAGCATTTCTGCAGGGATGTTTCCTGGTCCAGGTGCTTTGTTAAGCTTTAGCTTACTACATGTTGTTTGCAGCTAAAATAATCTAAAATCGGTGAACGTCACGGTTCTATCACAGATAAAACTGACTAGGTTGTGTTTTGGAAAGAAGTGTTTGACAACCGCTTCCATCATCTGCATTGTCATTTGGGGTCTTTGAGAAAAACCGATCAGTTGTTTCATAACAATCTTGTATCCGTCTCTTCATATATCACAGTCGAATTTATCACAGATAGTTTTCCAGCTTTTTTTCTTTGCCGCTTTAATGCTGTCCCGCAAAGTTTTCTTGCTGCTTTTATATGCAACTTGCAGTTGCAGATTTATTGCCGCCGGATTTCTTTGGGCGCTGCTTGTGCACTTCCTTTTTTTCTTCATGCATTCCTTGCGCAGATTGGCAATCTCGTTAGACCACCAATATACTGGCTGCATTTTCATGTGTTGATTTTTCTTTAGCAGGGTAGAGGTACAGATGTGCGCAAGGTTTTTTGAGAAGTCTTTTGCAGGTGACGCGTTTTCCTTGTAAATGATGTCGGCATTGGCCAGGGCCCGTTGCAGCATCTGCTTGTCAAGCCTTTTTGCGTTTCATCCTTTATTTTGAGTTGGATGGGTCCTCTTCTACTGTATGTTTACTTGCTCAAAAATGATAAAATTGTGGTCACTCAGGGTTATCTTGTTGTTCACTTCCCATCTTCCAATTTTTGTTGATAGGCATTCCGCGGTCAGGGTTATGTCTAGTATTGAGAAGGACTCATTAGTCTGGAATGTTAAGTTATTTCCTTTGTTCACACATATAAGGTTGTTTTCTGCCAGCCACTCGGTTACGATTTGACCTCTCTCATCCGTTAAATGCATACCCCATTGCACGGATTTAGCATTAAAATCTCCAACAACGATGGCTTTATCTTTGCATCTTTTTATTTTTCTTCCGATTTTGAAGAGTATTTCTTTCAGGTTTTCTATCTCCCTGTTGGGGGACGCGTAGCAGCTGAACAATGTAAAACAGGTTTCGATATACGAGAAACCGATTCCAAAGCCTTGCCTTGCAAGGTCCTGTGCTGGAAGACTTTTGTTTGTATTAATTTGCAAAAACGTTCTCAGCCTTTTTCTGTACCTGTTATTTGGGCATCTTATGCTTCCCGATTGATGTCCCTCCTCCTTACAGTGCACGCAGTAAGAGTTACTTTGACACTCTGTTGTTTTATGCCCTTCTTTGCCACACTTCACGCATAGCCTCTCTCTATATGGTCCCTTGCAGTAAACTTTTTTATGTCCATATTGCCAACACTTAAAACAGTTAACTTCATTTGTTCTCTCAATTATTCTGCAGTTCATCTAGTCAATCTTAATTTGTCCCATCTGTACGAGTCTTCTAGAGTCTAGCTCGGCCATTACTAATGTAGCATTCTGTTTTTGCTAATAAGCTGGTTTTAATGCTCTTACCTCAAAACTATCTGCTTTGACTGCTAAAGTTTTGGATATAGCCTGTTTTATTTCTTCTTCAGTTGAAATATTGTCGAGGTCTTTTAGGTGTAATACCCTTTTATTAGTCAGGCGAGATGTGTTTGCATTTCGCTTATCTTCCTTTTCAAGGCTTCCGCTTTTGCACCGTTTTGAACCGAGAGAAGCAGATCTCCATTTTTTGTTTTTTTAATGTTGTTGATTTCCGCTCCAATTTTACTAGGGTTTACCGATTTTTTTACGGTCTTAAGCAATTCCGAATGGGACATATCCTTTATGCTGATTAATATTACATCTCCTTTTGGTTTTTTTGCTGGTTTGGTTGTTGTAGCGTTCTGGTTAACAGGTTTTGTTCTTTTTTTATATTTGTTTCGTAGAATACATATTTTGCTATTCTAGGGAATATAGTGCCAATAACGCCTTCGCTTTTTGGTAACGCTAGTTTTGTTCTTTTGTTTTTTACCATTGTATCCCTAATTGATTTTAGAGCATTAAAAACGTTTTCATCTTCAGCGTCTTCTATATTATTTCCGTCTGTGATAATCGTATAGTTGTCTGGTAAGATCTACAATGTTTCTATTTTTGTCCGGGAAACCTAGTGCATGGGTCATCATGGCATAGTCTCCTACTAGTTTGTTTTGCGATTAATGACCTTTTTTATCACTGAACTTTTCTATCGCTTTTCTTACAGACTTATTGCTTGTCTCTATTTCCTTGTTACAAGGTAGTATAAGGTCATATTTGGCAAGAGCTTTTGAGATGTAGCCATTTTGATCTTCGATTCTTGGAAAGACATCATCTCTCTAATCTTTTTCTGTTATATTCTTGAAGATATCGTACATTTTTTTCTTCAGTTAGGTCCTTTCTTCTAATCTCTCTCATTTGAGTTAGTTAGCATTCTATGTACTGATTGGTGCTGTCTTTGCTATGACTAGGTTTCTGGTTTTAGCTGTGCCTATTGCCATGTTTATTGTTTTGCACTTCTGAACGTGTTTAGTAGTCATTGTAAACTGTCTTCTGATTCTGCGATTAGTACAGCGTTGACAGCGTAGCACATTGTTGTAATGAGTTTGTTTTCCAGTTTCTAACTATGTTCTATTGGGCCAAGGGCTGCTATTTTATTTATGAGAAAGTTGAACAGCAGAGGAGTCAGGCTGTCCTCTTGCCGTATCCCAGTTCTGATTTGGATATCAGTTTCTTCAGTTCGTTGCCCTTAGTTGGTATTTGTGTTCAGTTGTTTTATTGTCTCGATTATGTTGGGGTGTATGTTTTTGATAATTAACGTCTTTAGTACGTTTTAGAGCTTGACTTTATCAAACGTCCTTTTTAGATCTACGAAACATAGATAGGCGGGTTTGTTGAACTCCAGCGCTTTTTTTGCAATTTGTCTAGGCGCAAAGAAAGCAATAGTTGCAACTCAAGTCTGTACAAAACTGTGACAACTAAAAAAAACTATATTCCTTTGTTTGATAGAATACGAGAAGACGTTTGACTAAGTACAACATCACAAGCTTATTGATATACTTAAAAAGAGCAATAAAAACACATCAGAACTAGACAGAACAAGTTAAAATAAACAATAAACTCAGATTCTGTTTAACTTGTATTTAGAGATTATATTCTAGAAGCATTTACTTATTTTGAAAAAGGCATTAAGTTTAATAGAGAAAATAAATGAATTTGAGGACGAGACAATATTAATAGCCAAAAACATAAAAGATCTACAACAATTAGTTAAGGGAAAAATTAAAGTGTATAGTTATTAGCATAGATAATTTTAAATAAAGAAGTGTTTAGATGAGTCAACAGAGATCAGAAACTAATAAAAGTTTGACTAAGACAGCTAGAAATTAAGTAAAAATTGAACATTAATGTATGAACTCAGTACAAGAAAAAAAAAAGATTCTTGAGTATTGAGTTTACTTGATACTGGAGGAGAGATGAAATTCTTTTTTTCTTCTTGGAGATAGATGAAAAAATAATTATGTCAAAATCTTTTAAATGTTTAAAAAGGCTTCTACAGCAAGTACGTTGCACAATAAAGTTTTTTACATTTGTAAACTAGTTGCTTGGTATGTACATTGGTTCTGAGTAGAGGCGCAACTTTAAGTGCTCTGTCTCATAAATATATCAAATATTTTGCACACGACATTGAAAAGTGACACAACTAAAAAAAAATAATTTTTGCAACTCAGAAGTGACATAGATCTATAAAAGTCTACAATAAAAAATAGCGACCCAACTGCCTTTTAGTGGGACTAAATTTAAGCTAGGAATATGTTGTTTTTCTTTAACGATGAAGCAAATACTTGTGAGAATACTTCTTTTTCTTTTTTTTTTTTAGCAGCCTTTTTCTGTCCACTCCTAAACGTAGGCTTTGTCTTTAAGTTTCCACGACTTTTTATCTTGTGCCAGCTGGACCCACTGTCCTCTTGCCTGCTGGTAGACGTCATCTTTCTGCGGTTTTGTCTTCTATTGAATTAATAGTATTGCCCATTTGGTAGTCTGCTGCCTGCCGACGTGACCTGCTTATCTCCATTTTGCTGCAGCTACGTTTTGGATCACGTCGCGCACTTTAGTTTTTTGCCTTATAGTTTATATTATTTGTTTTTTTTCTCCCCACTTGCTGCTCTACACCGTTTCCATGTGGATGGCTGCAGAGCTTCGTATTCGGGGCACCATTTTATGTTTCTATTTATCTGCTTCTGTCTTCTTCTAATTAGATCTTGTTAATATATAGTGTTTTTTAATTTTATTTCTACATTTTGTATATTTTTTTTTTAGGTTTACTCTTAGCATTGCGTGTTCTATCGCTTTCTGTCTGACTCGCAATTTATTGGCATTTTTGATGGTCAGTGCCATAGTTTCCAGACCATATGACATCACGGGAAGGTTACATATGTCATGAACTTTTCTTTTTAAATTTATAGGAATTTTGGGATCTTTTAAAATAAAGTTTAGTTTTTTGATTGTGAGAATACATAATATTCTATTAATTCAAAATGGCACAATTTTGAGATGTGTCACTTTTTTATGTCACGTGCGATTTGGTTTAAAAATAGCTTTAACATAAAAAAAAAGTGAAACTGATTGATCTGTAAGATTAAGGGGTCGGTTGCCTGATGCCGATTTGTGGGCGGCGCCAATGGCATCATAGTTTTTTTTTTCTTTACTTTCATAAAAACTTTACGTTTGCCAGTCAATTTAGTCCTAGAGTCAAGCAGATCAACATGAAACACACATCACTCTAACTACTTTATAGACCTGAACTTTGTCTGGGTTGCCAGGTGATCAACCATCATAACTAAACTGCAGCTTTCAACATAACTACGGTGTTGTTGATCATCAAGCATTAAGCTTCTTTAGGGTAGTTTAAGACTATTGCAACACCGTATTCTGCGTTTGCACCATCACCAAACAAGAACCGATATTGACAAACAACTTCATACCTAGTCAAAAAGCTTTTTTGCCGAGTAACTTTGGTCTTAAGAGGTAGCTGAACGCTTCAATGGACATAAAAGACCACACTCTTAACACCTAGTGAAATGCAGTCGGTAATATGCTTCGGCTTTGGTATAAATACACATGTTTAGTTGTATGTTAAAGTGTTAAGCTACTTTTGGAAACTTTATATAAAAATCTTTTCAAAACAGCAAGCTTATTGTGTAATATGATCGGTTCTTTGCGACTTAAATGATTTCATTGTGCCAACTTTCTATTCTAAGCTGCCTCAATTTACAATACGTATGTCTGTACCTATTTTATTAAATTTTAATTTGTAAGGTAATTTAAAGTCTTCTTGATTTTTTTGTACAATTTTTGCTAGCGTAGAGCATGAGAAATATATATATATGAGTAATTCCATTATTTTTTGACTTATTTGAAAAAATCGACTTCTTGGATTTTGCTCAAATTTTAGGGATTAAAATGTTGAAGAAAAAAATAAGTATTCCAAAATTTTGGACTTTATTGCTTGATCAAAGTGGCTTTTTTTTAGAATATGCCGATTTTGACGTTTTTTGAGTTTTTGAGTATTAAGAACCTTTTGATAATGCTCAATTTTTCATATACTATTTGGCGCAAAAGTTTTTACCCAATGTTGTTTGACTGTAATTTTTTTAATAAATAAAAAACTGTTTTGCTTTTTCATTAAGAAAAAAAATTATATTGGCCAAGTGGCCACCGCCAGAATTGATGACCATACGGGTTCGATTTATGGCATTTTCCATCACTCTTGCCAGAACTTCCTGACGGATATTCTTTTTGAAGGTTTCAAGAGTCTGACGCTTGTTGACATAGACTTGTGACTTTAAAAAACCTCACAAAAAGAAGCCCAAAACGGTTAAATCGGGCGATCTTGCGGGCCAATGCAAATCACCAAAACGAGAGATTAGGCAACTCGGAAATGAAACCTTCAGAATTTCGGTTGTTCACATGTTTTTCAGTCCCAATTTGTCCAGTTGAGGTAGAAGAAAGTTGTTGAGCATGGTTCTGTAGCGCTTGCCGTTCAGAGTAGTCGTTTGGCCCTCGGCGTTTTTGAAAAAAATAAGGCCCGATGACGCCTCTATTGTAAACACCACACCATACAGTAACTTTGAGTGGGTGTAATGGTTCTTTGTGTGTTATACGCGGATTTTTGGTACCCAAGAAATGATCATTCTGCTTATTCACGTATCCACTGAGATGGAAATGGGCCTTGTCGCTCATGATGATTTTTGATCAAAAGTGGTCTTGCTCGTGGTCGAGATTCAGTATGGTTTGAGCGTAAGTTACACGTGCTTGGCGGTCAACGGCTACTAGCTGATGCACTGTCTATACTTTGTAAGGAATCATCTTCAAGTCTTTCACTAAAATTCTCTGTAAAGACCGCCGATTGATGCCCAATTGCGTGGCACGTCGTTTAGTCGATACTCCGGGGTTCTCTGCGACATCTTCAGCCGCCCAGACCTGACAGCATATTGTGTTAACTAACACTCTTTTAGGCGAGCAGCTAAACGCCGTACTGTTTGCCCAGTTGGTGTTGGACGACCGGGAAATCTACGTCTAAATTCACGCTGTGTCAACACCACCGACGAATTATTACGCAAAAAAAATGTAACTTATTCACAAATGTCACATAGAGTGGCAGCGCTTTTTTGGGACCTAAAAATTACAAGTTTTGAATATCGCGAAAACATGTGCAACTTTCTGCATTAACATAGTGCACGTATTGACTCTATAAGTCTTGTTTGATCACTTTAAAGAAAGATTAAGCACAAACAAATCTAGACCTTGTAAATGAAATTTTGTTAAGTGTGTTTGACGCCTGAAAAAAAATTGTAGTTTAGAGTGGAGTTTTTAAACTGAAGATAAAGATAGATATGGAATTTTAAAAAATAAATCAACTAATTAACTTCCCATCCAAGTTCTTTGATTTACTAATGTTAGCAATCAACATAATTTGGAAATTTAAGTTTAAAATCAAAGTGTTGTAATTCATATAATTCATACATAAATTAAACAATTTATTAATAATATACTGTGCACCAAGTACACAATAAGACACCCACGTTCTACAACTCTACAAGCAAGAACTTTGTACATAAGTTTTGGAGAGTGATGCAATTAATACAAGTGGAAAATGGAAACTTTGAGAGAGTCATACAATATGATTTTTTTTACAGTAGATTTCTAAATTATTTTTTTTTTATCAAGTTTAACTTATTATATCAACAAATAAACAATTTGTATTATATACTATATATTGTACTTTTATTCATACAAATTTGTTATGATTATTGTAATAAAATAAATGTCAATCATAATATCAAATATTATTCGTTTAAAATAGAAACTTCAATAAACATGCCTACCTGACAAAATGTAATTTGCAGGCACATACAAAAACTACACACGTATCGACTTGTTCCACTTTTTTGCTACCCTTGCCTCTTGTCATTGTTGTCAATGTAGATATTGTCAATATAACGTACATAATATTACGTCTTGAAAGGTTCGCGCATATTTAACAACGAAGCTAGAGGAGAAGCAATGTAGAAAACAGAAAAAAAAAACGAAGAGAACTACATCAATATTTGTGCGACGTACATAAATATCAATAGATAAATATAGGGACCCATATATATCTGAAGCAGTAATTGCTTCGCATGAGGAAGGTGGTGGTGGGCGGGGTGCTGGATTATATGGGCATTCGATAAAAGCGGTATTAGAGGCAAAACGTAAACTGCATGAATTATTCGCATAATAGGAGGAGATTATAAAATGGTGATATGTTTATTAGGATCGTAATATATATTGAAAGAAAAATGTGGGTGTTATTTATATTTTACGTCGTTGCCTTGAGCTGTTTTTGCATCAATTAGTTTAGCCAGCGTTTGATAATAACAAATTAAATGCCAGAGGCTATTGTAATTGGATAAATCTGTATGTATATTATTATAAATTCTGCCAGCGTTTAGATAATAAACCTTGTTTTATTTTAGTAAAAAATATATAGCATGAAATCAACGTTATATGTTATTTAATATACTTTTTTATAAAACATTGTTTATTTATGAATAACATTATAATATATAATTTATTAAATCAATAATGATGAAACTTTAATTTTAAAATATAATATTTAAGAATTACTAAATATGTCATCAAAATATCTTTGAGTTTTGTTACATTTGTGAAACAATCAAATTGAATACAAATTATAAGCATGCTGTATACATTGACGTTACATAGTTTTTATATTTGACAATAGACAATTTTTTTTCATTTGCTGTCAATATGTCTTATAGGCTTAAATATATATTGCAACAATTGAGTTAAATAACAAATTGCAGTAGCAAGTTGAGCTAACAAGCTTATACCATAAGTTTTGCTCGTAAGCTCCCCTAGACGTCCTTCAACCGAATCAGCTACTATTTTCTTATCATATTTTCATAATGTATAACTTTCTCTTTTGTGAAGGGGTGGATTGCACGGTGGTTGATGAGGGTGCAGTGGGTGGCGGGCAAAAGGATAAATCTGTTATCTCTTGATCTGTACAAGTAGTGCCGTATACGTCATGTCACCTTTCCAGATTGGAAATTACGAGTGGCCATAAAGTAACATCATCACAAGTGGTGATGTTATAAACTGAGAAGTGTGTGGCGCACTGGCGCTGCTTAGCTCGCTCGTAAATCTCCCACCCTCTTTACTTTTTCTCTCTTCGCTACCACCACCGTCGCCGTCGTCGTCTCCGCTCCGTTTTATATTTTTTCACGGTGCTCTCCTATCATGTGCACCTACATTAAATGGCTTCATTGGAGATTTCACTTGATTAAATTTATTACAGGACGAGATAAGGGATGAAGAGAGAAAAGTACACTGTCGTTGCAATGGGGAAAGACAACTACCCGGAAAATGCGGCAGACAGTGGAGCGGGATTGGAAGACTTAGTTACAATAAAGATTATTAAAGTTTTCTAAATTAAGGAGATAATTTCAAAAGAGTGTATTACACTAATTTTTAAAATTAGGTTTCTTTCAAATTCTGTTTTTCAGTACAGAACTTTTTGTCATAATACGTATCCGTTTATAATTACATTATTGTACTAATTAAGGATTATTTTGCTTAAATGTATGCGTATATATACATAGCGTTCTCCTTTACCCATTTCCAACATTAATTGCATTTAATATGATATATATATATACACCGAGTAGAGTTATGCAGTTTGGAAATGTGATTCGTGTTGAGGTATTTTGGTATTAAGCAAATCAAATATTATCAGCTTGGATGTGCACGAGGTTAATAATCCACGGTCTGGTCGCATTTGATCTAGGCGTAGCAGAAATTGTGTTAGTGATAAACGCTCAATAATGGTGCATAACTGCATTTTCTCTAACATTGTTACAATCAATTTGCTGCTACTAACACTAGTAATAAGTATAATTTTCAATTGGCATTAATTATTTATCTTTTTTTATTGCTACAGATTCGGCAAGGATTATTCAAAATCGAAAAGGTAATTGAACAAAAATAAACCAAAATTTATTTATTTAGTTTTTTTAAGTAATTATTTAGTATGTAATGTATATAGCATGATTAACGAATGGATTTAAATACTGCATACTATTATGTGAACTAATTTTATTAACTCAAACTCATCGATATTTAATTATAAATTTGAAAAAGTTGTATTATTATTTAAACTTATTTTTAAACAACGGACGCTAAGTTTTTCATCTTTTTTACCGAGCGCTTGGGTTGTATATTAAATAGTTAAGTTAAATTTTTACTATAACGTTTCATATTGTTAAGGCTAGTACACACTAGTAGACCATATTGCGTCCACCATGGAGGACATTTTTTTCCGCTCCCGTTTGAATGATGTTTTTAAATTATAGTTTTTTTTTTCTGTCACATTGTGTTTTGCAGCAAGAGATTGTATATTGTATGGCCACTTTTCTTTTTATTCGGTTTTTGTAGCCACAAACAATAAGACAAATGGTAATCTTCAACTTTCTTGATAGACCACTTGTTTTCAAAAGAACTGTAAAATTTTGGAAAATAACTGTAACCAGCCAAACCACACCACTTGGTAGCTAGAGACAAACTGGAACGTGTCTTGCCAAGTGACGTCCACACTGTCAAAATATTGCGCAACATGTCTAACGTTACATGCGGTCTCCCATTTCGATCGAAAAACTTTAGACTTGCAATTTTTAGTCTTGCAACAGGCTTGTAGACATGTCTGCGTAGACGACCTGAGACACGTCTGAGAGACCAAAATCGAGCAACATGTCTACTAGTGTGTAATAAGTTTTAGCAGTCATTTGTTTTATGTAACTACATTAATTTACTACACAAAAAGAAGGGTTTCTCACAAGCTTTAAGTTGTCACATTTTTTTCTAACTGAGTTGGTCCTGAATATTTTGCCTTCTTGCGCTACAACTGTGAGTCGATATAAGTCTGCGTTTGTCTTTGTGCTGGATACAATAATGCATTTTCTTAGTTCTTCATCAGTATTAACTGATGTAGTGTAAACTAAACTTTTTAAGTGACCTCAAAAAAATTCAAAATATTTAGATCTGGAGACCATGGAGACCAAGCCTGTGGGTCTCTTCAACCTATCCAACGGTTCCTTCTTCAAGAAAATGACGATATGATTGACCATTTAGCCTAAAGGACAAAAAATATGGACCTATTAAATGGTTTTCTTCAACACCTGCTCAAACATTAACGTAAAATGATTGCTGATGATGGTCTTCCATTATGGCATATAGATAACCGCATCGCAAGAAAAATTTGCTTTGTCCGTAAATAAAACTTGTCCTAAGAGTTGAGGATTTCGCTCAATTCTTTCTTGAAACCATTGACACTTAGCCAATATTTGCGGAAAATCCGCTGGTAAAAGGGTTTGTACTTACTGTATGTGATAAGAATATAACATCTGGTTTTTTTTATCCTCCACACTGTAACGTGACTAAGGTTTAGGTTTAAAGCTATTCTTCTAGTGCTAGTTGATGGATTGTCTTTGATTTCTTAAAGAAGATCTTCTTCAATTTGCAGGGGTAGCAGGCAAAATTTCCATTTCCTGCAATTCTTTTATGTACACTTCCAGTTTGATGTAGACGTTTGTGAATACAAATGAATGTTCTTTCATTTACTTCCTGTCGGTTTGGAAACTTTTCTTGATAAATTCGACAAGCTTTTGTTGCGTTTCTATTGGCAACGCCATAAACAAAATACATATCGCACATCTCGCTACCACTGTAATTATTCATTTTGCTATCACCACTATAGCAAAATACTAAGAATGAGCAAATTAATTGAGTAATAAAGATAATAAGTTCCCGCGATAATAACTCCTTTTAAAAAAGGTTATTTAACAACTAAACGACAATTATCAATAACTTAAATTCATAAAACAAATGCATGAATGCTGATTTCTAGATCAAAAACAAATGTTTTTATCAACAACAAAACATATTGCTACTTTTTTTAATGTTTTTTATCATAAAATGCCATATTTTTCTAAAACGGTTTACGTTAGAGCTTTTGATTAGGAGTACCTTTTTTGTGTAGAAAATATTGGTGGTTTACAATGTGCTTTCAGAATGCCAATTTTACAAGTGTCATAGAAATTAAAGCCATATAAACCTCACGCAACTCTAAAATCTTCGTCAATGGCACATGAAAAAAATTGAATACGCGCTTAAAAAGTAGCTAATATAAAAAGTACACCCTGTATCTTGAAAACGGTGCGTTTGCGGAATCATGTTAATGGGAACTTTTTTTCCTATAATTAGTCAACCAATCCCACCCTTTATTTTTCGACGTGTTTTGAAACACCCTGTATATGTGAATTTAGATATGAAATTTGATCTAAACTCTTCTACACGTATTGGCCGGAACGTTAGCAATTTTGCGTTTGATATTATTCCTAAGTATCTCTAACGTTGTTGGCTTGTTGGCATAAACCAACCACTTAACGTGACAATATCTAAAGGCGTTAAATTGCATGAGCGAGGTGGTTATTTAAGACCATACCGACCGCTACTTTGATTTGTGTTATTTTAACAAAAACGGCAACTTTGGCTTCATCGCTGTTTCTACAAATAAATTGATTATCGATTTATTTTTTTACCAGTATCTTTAGTAAGGATTACACTATGGTTAACGGTCTAAGAATCATAGCATAGAATGCTGAACTGCAAATTTATGCAAATTTTGATCTGTGCCTTATATTACCAGATTTAAAGAATATAGGTTATACTATACTATAATATACTATAGCCATGGGCAGGAGCGCTATAGTAATCATACTACATTATAAAGAACTAAAAAATAAAACTGAAAAAACGCAAACTGCTTTTGTTAGTATTAGATCTAAACATTACTAAATAACAGTTGCAACGATAAAATCAAAAACATGAAATAAAAAACAAAGGAACAGATTTATTACAGGGGAAGATTAATGCAAAAAATACGTTTTGGGGCACTAGACTATTGAAGAAAGCTAGATCAAACACTTTTAGTGTTAACATTAAATAATAATATTATAAAGAAAGAAAAAAATCTTATATTAATAAACAAACTGAACAACAAGAATGCATAAAAGAGAAAATGAGAGCAAATAAGATTTTATATTAAAGAGAATTTGAAAATGAGCAGAATGTGCGGAGAGAGTAAGAAAACTATAGAACATATGTTAAAAGAGTATTGAAAGCGATCGGAAGAGAGATAAAATAGATGAGTAGACAAACAGAGAAAAAAAAATTGTCTTAATTTTATAAGGAATGTTTTATTTTGGAAAGTTATAAATATATTAGTAAATGTAATTTTCAAAGCCGAAAGACAAGATATAAACGTAATCAAAAACAATTAGAAGAAGAAATTGTAAGTTTTGTAAATACTATATAACAACCAACAATGGTAAGCACTTTTGTTAGCAACTATAAAGCTTAAGAAGATAATTATTCATTAAAAAACTTATTACAAAAAATGAAATCTAAGACAAAAGTAGCTACAACATAGAGCCCCCTTAAGATAAAACAAATCTAAACAACGCTAACCAACAACAAAAAGGAGAAATTTTTTAACCTAAAAACAATTTTTTAGATCATACCTAAGAAACCGAACAGCTGTCAGTATTTCTAAATACTTTTTTTGGCAACAAAAAAACTCAAAAGATTAACTATCTAAATCTGTCTCTAAGACAAGAAGATGAAAAATGAGCCAAAATCAGTTGCAAATCATTTATTAAGAAAAAAATAATCAAAATTAAGAACAAGAAAACATGGTTAATTGGAAAAAATCAATCCAAAAATTTTAGTTTAAGAAAAGCACTACAGTTTAGATTAATGCCCAATAAAGTGCTTAAACAACTATTACTACCAAAAAAAGACTTAAATACGTTCTAAAAATTTAAAAAGTTATAGAGGTTATCTTGATCTCTAAACTCATCTTTATACTGTTTAAAAAACTGCTGCTAAAAAGATTGAATTTAATTATAGAAATGAAGAATTTAATCCCAACCTGCTTGTTTGGATTTAGACTTAAACATTTGAATTACACACAATATAGGGCCATGTCTGAGTCAAGTGTATTGAACAAAATTTGATTTTGTTTAAACTGAAAATGCCTAAGCTATTTAGAAATTGCTTTTTTTATTTTTAAATTTTTTTTATGTTTGTAACTTCTCAGGAATGAATTTTTAGTAAAAAAATTTATGAACTTTTTTTTTAAATTGTTCACTAAATTATTTTTTACAGCCAAACATTTTTTTCTTAAAATTTTGACAATTTTGCAAAACTGTAAAAAACATTTTTTCTTAAAAAAAAGACGGGTATTTTTTGAATATAGATAGAAACGTGTTTTTATATATGTGCCAATAATACCCTAAAAATTTCAGGAAGTGTCATGCACTACGCTCCGAGATATCTTACAATGTATCTACAAAAATACTTAAAAATAACGAAAAAGGCTTAAATTTTAAATTTACATTTTTTGATTGTTTGTAACTTTTTCAGATTGTATTTTTAGAAAAGATTATATATAAAAGCACGTTTTTATCCATAATTGAAAAAAAAGAAAAAAAATTTTTTAAGAAATACTCATTTTTGCAAAATGTTCAAAGTTTATAGAAAAAAAATATTGTTTGTGAAATTTTTTTTTTTTAAATGCAATCCTGAGAAGTTACAAACGATAAAAAAATGTAAATTTAAAATTTAAGCCTTTTTTTTTAATTTTTAAGTATTTCTGTGGATACATTGTTAGATATAAACGTTTATTCTAATGTTTAAAGATTTTCTTAAACTATTATGTCTATTATATTTTATTTCAGCACACCTTTTTTTTCATAATTTCCTTACATTTTTACTGAGTTTGTTTGATGGATTGATAATATTTTGGTTCTTTGTTTTTTCAGTTCATAATGCATTTAATATTACCCTAAAAGCTAAAACTAGTCTCAAAAGATGCGCAATTTAATGTAAATTCACGTAGTTAACTTAGTTTTTCTAAGTCTAGTACAAAGTAAAATGCTAAAAAGTGGCTTTTTTAATGTAAATGTGTTCTTTTTTATGTCAAATTTACAAATATTATTCAGAAGATGCAAAATGGATGTATTAGTTTATATTAGCCCAGTACAAAGTTTTTGTGTGGCACTTTTAATGCAAAAGCCTTTTTTCTTCCCTTAAATCTACAAAAATTACTCTACTGTCTTATACGAGCCATAAATTTCCGGCCTAACCAAGAAACCATGCTTTTATGATGAGAAAAATAACAACAATATGTAACCTCAACACACTTATTACATTGCTTAATTTGTAATTCAATTCCCTCATAAAAATATTCTAAAGATTTGTCGTCCAAAACAGTACTTTCACCTCTTCATCGTCAAGAAATTGTTTAACGTTTTTTTGAAAGCTTTTTGAGCAACCCCACAGATGCAGATTTTTTTTTGTTATTTTTCCTAATTGCTTTGCTTGAATATTTTTCCTCAACCTATGTATTAAGATACTATAATGGCGCTTATTCACCGTGGCATTTCTTTCTTTTAAATTAATCATCAAGATGCGCTCATAATTCCAATAGATTGTGGATATGATTTTTTTGGGTAAGGGAGATAATCTAGCTTTTTTTAGTAGTGGTTTACCTACCATTCTATGGATTTCTTTTTGTCTCACCTTTTTCTTTCCCACGCGAGTTTAGAAAAGCAAGTTTTGCTATTGATGTGATTAGAGACCAGAAAATAGTACAGTAAAAAAGGTAAAAAAAATTGTTAAAAACGCGTTAGATAACCCAACATAGTCAAAGTTACCATTGGAAATGAGAAAAAAAACTACAAACAGAAACAAGACATTACTGCTGAAATTCTGCAAGAATCTGTTAAAGGTCCAAAGCTGTGAACTGTCAGTTATGACGGTATTCTTCAAAAAACCATGCAAGAAGAGGTAATTATGCAAATAACCTAGCAAACAAAGCGAGAATAATATGATAGATGAAAAAGAGTTTTCAATTAGCAGTACATAAAATATAAGTTATTATACTAGCAGACAGTAAGAAATTTAAGAAAGCAGTTTTTATGTTGAAGATACAGCTGTAGAAAGCCAAAGCTTTTTAAAGTACTTTTGGGCACAATATGAACATGGATTATCACATCAAGCAAGCCGCTACATCTGCTGGCGTAAGAGAAGACGTATAGACCCACCAGTAGCAAACAAAAAATAAAAGCCAGGAAAGTTACCATTGCAAGATGGCAAAACGAGTGGAATACGAGCAACGACACGGGAAGTGGACTAAGCTTTTGATTCTGGAAATATCTGTCTATTACCTCACCCAATTTCTTACGGGAAATGCTTGTTTTTCTAGCTATAAATTAATTTTATATATTTATAATCAATTTATTATTTATTTTATCTAAAATTTTGACTATTTCAAATACCATCTTAAATTTTTTTAAACAAACCATTTATTTCGTGTATATAAGACGTTTTTAAAAGACAATTATTATTAGTTATGTCTCAATAATCAAATCAACCCCAATGAATTAAATGTTACTAAACTCTGCAAACGTAGTTACTATGTCACAAAAATAGAAAAAATAATATTAAATTTTTTGATGGCACTTGAATGAGTAAGCAAAAATTCCAGTTCAAATTAGTTGTTTGTAATCATGCTCCCTCGTCTGAGTATTTGTTGTCATGAAATCAAAAGTTTTTTAATTTAAGAAAAAAAAAGTAATATCCAATCTTTTGATAAACAACAAGCAAAAGATTGTATATTTGTTTGTGGATCACTCCAAATTATAATTACCAACAAGTAGTAAGAACTGGAATGCCAACTCAATTTGAAAAATTTTCCTCTCTGCAAATATCCCTTAGTCAGAGAAGGAAAAAACAATAATTATTTATTTGATTACTAACATTTGTGCGGGTGGGAGGGTTACATCAGATCATGATTACCATTAAGTAGTTTGAATTAAAGTCCATAGATTTTTTTTTTTAAGTTATTAAAAGTATTTTCTCTTTGCAAGCTTTAGAAGTCTTTTTGGCTAAGAAAAAAAAATAGCAATTTGGGCGAGTGGGTGGGCACTTCAGTTCAAATTACTGGTTGGTCATTATGTTATACAAAAACTCACCCACCCACCCAACTCTTGCTTGTCCTGAAATTTGTATTACTATTTCCCTCTTTGCTATAGGGAATTCCAACGCTAGCAGAAAGCAAAAACTTCAATTTCTGGATCACAAACACTTGGGCGGGTGGGTGGGCACTTCAGTTCAAATAGCTGGCTGGTAATTATGTTATAGAGTGTGGCTATGAAAATGTTGGGATGTAGTGCAGGCATTTGACAAAATGGGGTTTAGAAGTTAAAACAGGTTTTACCAAAACAATATTCCACAGTTTTAAAATTGTATATTTCTGACAACTACTTTTGAGTAAACCAAAAAAAAACTTTCTCGGAATTAACAGAAATTAAAGTAGTGCTACAATATATTATATATTTGTTATATGTCAACACCAGAAAACAGCACTATCGTTACTAATGCTAGTGATACAAGAACATTAGCACTAGAAAAAACAAACAAAAAAGCCGCAAAAAATAAATAAATAAATATTAGTTACAGAAAAATGCAATGGTTGATTGGCAAAAAATTAAGTTTATTTCTACACAACAAACTTTTATTATATAAACAGGTACTTAGATTTGTATGGACATATGGTGCACAGTTACTAAACAAAACAACTAAGAAATAATAAATACTTTTAAAAATAAAATACTTTAAGGTATCGTGGACGTACCTTAGTACATCAGAAATACTGACCTTTATCAGGACCTAAAATAAGAAACTATAGATCAATTAGTTAATAAAATTGCAGCTGTAGTAAATTAAATTATACTAAAATTGACCAGATTGTAATTGAATTGAATATATGTTTGCTTTGTAAATTTATTAAAAAAAAATGTGTACAAAAAAAAACATGCACAAGCTGTATACAGGGTTTTGTTTAAGTTAAACAGGTTTTAAAACTATAAAAACCAAGTTGTTTGACAAAATATATTTTATATGAAAGTTTTAAAATAAACAAGATAAAGAATGTAACAGTGTTGGTAGTACGGACTAAATTTAATTGCTTAAAGAAAATGTTCAAAGTTGCTATCATTAGCTTGATTAATGCATACTATTGCTTGAAGAATTCAAGATTTAGTAAAAAACCTTAAAAGAACTTTGTTGACAAACTATTTACACAGGCGTTTTTTTATGCAATTACATAGTTCTTTATTTTTGTTATTATATTTTGATAAACTAAACGTTTTATGTAATTTTATTAAAAAATCAAACCGATTGAGGTCTGGCAAACGCGGAGACCAAAAAGTAGGTCCATTGCGTCTACCATTTATTGCAACAGTTAATATTTAAATGTCGTTTTACAATACAATAAAAGTGAGCGGGAGCACCGTCAAGTAAAAATTACATTAATTGTTGTGTTTTTAAAGTTTTAAGTAAATCTTTACCTAAAGTGCAAATATTTTTTTTTATTTAACCGTTTGATATAAATAAAAAAATTCAGCCTACATTTAGATGAGATTGGTTTTGAAAATATGTTTTCTTTACAGCGTGAAGATTTTAACTGCTTATACGCAAAAAATTATTAATCTTATTTTTATTGAATGTTGTCGCACCCGTAACTAATAGGCAATTTTGAATTATATTTATTTTGTTGTAAGAATCACTGAGAAAACTACACTTACAAGAGATGATCTTAAGATATTAAGGGTTGTACTCGTTGCATGTGATAAGGGAACAATTGATATTTGCAATATACATCAAACTTTATAATCGGAAACGTTTACTTGTTTTTTGGGTACGAATTTTTAACAGCAGTGTTTGCAGTACGACAGAGAAAGCATGTACGAATACCAGCGCTATTGAAAGTTTAGCAATGCTTGCGCTGGTCACAACTTGGATAGGTGATGCCGAGCGTAGCGTTCTTCCCAATATAGTCCGTTACCTCGTATAGGCATCTTCTCATACACATGTCTTCTCTGTGGTTCGGTGTGTCCGACACCTTGACACCTAACGGTATTAAGAGGTTATTGATTGATTGATTGATTTTTAACAGCATGTATGTTTTTTTAATCTTTATTTTACTATATTGTCTTGGTTTTCTAGCATGCTCACCATATTTTGCTAACAAATAATTTAATTTTTAAATTTTAAAATGTAACATATAGGAATTACATAATATGCTACAACAACATAAAAATATTTTTGATTTTTACTGAGTAAAACCACTTTTGTGAACATTAAAGATTAGATTTAAGCAGTATGTGAACATTGACTTTAAATATGTGTGGCTTATAAGTTTTAAGAAATACTGACTTTGGAAGTTTATTTCATTTGTCGATAGTACAGTTAAAGAAATCTTTCTTAAAAGTTACGGTCTTACATCTCTGAACTGTCAGTGAATATTTGTTAGAATTTCTAGCAAGTCTAGATGGCAAAATATCTTGTAATTATAAAATCATCAGAAAATACAAAGATCTGCTACATTACGCTTGTGTTGTAAAGTATCTAAGTCATTAGGGTTTTCCAATAAGAAGTTTCATTTTGAATAGCACAAAAATGGTGAAAAAATTTCAGTTCTAGTTTGCAAAACTTAATCACTTTTTGGTCGTCGTAAATCACCTTCTCGGCCGGCAATAGTAAACCTGAAGAAAATTTAAGCTGTTGGGACAAGTTTGTGATGTGAAGAATCGAAACCGTGTGCATCGCTCAAGAACACATGAGAACATTGCTGATGTAGCTCGTAGTGTTGAAGAAAACCCAGGTTTGTCAATTCCTTATCGATTTTTGGAATAAGACATTCCACAAACGACATTACACCGTATTATGCCGGTCGATTACCATAAACGCATCTTTGCTGATTGGGTCCTTCAAATGCATCAAAATGATTCGGAATGTTGTTTATTGGCTACGTTAATAAGCAGAATCTAAGAATGATTGTTTAAAAGTCTTTGCATTCTCATCGTGTCACTGTTTGGTGCTACTTTTTTTTAAATTAGGCTGGTGCAACTGTTACGGTGAATGGATTGCGCTACCGAGCTATGTTTAATAATTTTTTATGGCCGGAATTGGAAGATATTTATGCTACACAAGCAACGAAACAATCGCAGTTTTGCAAGAAAAGTTTCCTGACCGTATATTTCTTGAAGTTTTTCAATGGAGTTATTAAGGACATACAGCCGCAAATGTGCGAATTGGTCATGGAAAATTTCATGAAAAGAATGTGTACTGCAATTGTAACTGTGGTTGCCATTTGACTGATATTGTTTTCAAATGTTAATGGCATACCTTCCTCTTTACAACGAAATAAAATTGATTTTTCTTAAAAAACCTTGTTTTTTTTTAAATATCAGAATGAAACATCTTATTGGAAAACCTTATATATGCAAAAGTTGAACAGAAGTAAAAAACTTTTTACATCTGTTAAGAAATCCTTGTTTTCTAGATACTTTTGAAGTTATGTTGACAACATGGTTGTTTCAGAAAAAAATATGTGAGATTGTAATACCTAGAAGAAAAATTGAAGAAGATTTAGATATAGATTTGTTGTTTAGTTTAATATTTGGTACTGATAATACCTTAGATTTGGATTTTGAAATAGTAAGAAGTTGAGTTTTTTTAGAGTTAAAATTAAAATTAACCATGTTGGAAGTGCTCCATTCAAATATTGTTTTCAGTTTTTTTTTTTATAGATGCTACAAATTCTAATCTAGAAATTTCAAGACGTTTTGCAAAGTTTTCAAAGAGAATATAAAGTATAAAGGGTGCTATCATCTACAAAACTATGAATATGATTTTTAGTTACTTGAAGAAGTTCATTAATGTAAATCAAAAATATAGTTGGCAAAAGAGCAGAATCTTGAGGGACATTAGCATTTATAATTTTGGGGTCAGAGTTAAAACTATCAAAGTTAAATAAAAAAAACATTTTGACATTTTAAGCATGTAGACTAAAAGCTTCTGATTACTAGTAATTTTTCTTATATAAAGCATGGAAATAAAGTTTATTTTTAGTATTATTTGTACTTAAAAAAAAATTCTAATTTTAAACGTCGCGATGGTATATATGTTTCAAAATTCATTTTTAACTTTGTAGCTATTTGTAAACTATAGCTATGTGAACAGAATAACTAGTTTAGCTAATTTTACTAGAGTAAGTAGAATGTCTTAGGGAAACTACGATATGGATTTAATTATTAGAATAATTTTTATAAATCTTATTATATTTGTGATGTATTTAGAAAGAAAAAATTAAGTTATTAACTGCTCCAAACATTTATATACATTTTTATTAAACAAATGTTTGGAACATTTGAGTTTTTTTTTAATAGTTTTTTAAGTTTCTAATTTAAACAAAAATGGAACAAATTCATATAAATCTTCTCTTTATTAATCAATCAAATTAAAAAAAATCCTACAAGATAAACTCATACAATATTTCTACTGTTTTCATGCATCTCTCTTGTGTTTTTCAATGACTCTTCCTTCCATAACTCAAAGTAACACTTACGAGGGTACTTTTTGTGCCAAACCCCCATCACCCCCCCGGTAATTCATTTCACGCGCCAATTTCGTTTTTCTGTTAGTCCGTTGTAATTTATTATGGCCGAACCGATGAAACCGCGGGTTGTGAAAGATAAATTTTACTAGGCATTAAATTTAAACGGCCCAATCGACAATTATCCTAGAGGATGCGTGTTTTATGCCGATTTTTTTTGTCGTGCGCGCAAAGGACAATTGTTAACCGCCTCGCCAAAGCGGTAAATATAAAAACCATTGGGGGCTTTCGGAGAGGATTAATACTGACTATAAAAATGCCTCCGGAGGAAATTAAATGGAACGCAATATAAACTTAGAATGGGTTATTATACAACATAACGGGAAAAATATATAGATAAAGTGCACACAGTTTTTGATTAAATGTTATTGTTAGCTATCATGTATAATTATTGCGTATAATGCAACATGTTGTACAAAGTCTGTGAAACTACTAATGATTTGATTAGCAAAAAACTTAATTATGTCATTTTTACGTAGAAAAATATTTTTCTTGGATTTTTGTGCAAAACTAGATATGTACTGAACCTTGTACCAAAACTCAAACTCCCTTAGTTACGATGTGGTTATCTGTGACAAAATAACATCGTAGCTCATCAAGGCTTGCACGTGCAATATTGCAATATGAATTTGAATAATGAAAATACGGTTTTAGATTTGATACGACGATTGGAGCGGAGTGCCCTGGAGATACGGTACAAATTATTAAATTCAATTATTAAACAAACAAATCAATTACAAGCACAAAAAGAAATACAATTGTTAAATAACTTGTGAGTATCTAAAAGAGGAATGTATGAGATCATTACTTACTTTAATTTGTTGTTTAAATATTCTGTATAAATTTAATATATTAAGAACATTTTCTCGGACCTGTATTAAATATTATAATACGTATAAATTGCTTGCATAATTAATATGTTAACGACTTACTCTCTACGTAGTTTAGCAACCAAACATCATCCTATTTCGAAATTTACGAAAACTTGGTCGTGTCCTTTAATTGAAATAGTGCTTTCACGTGTATTTAACAAAACTCTCCCCCCGTGACTCCCAGACTTAACAGGATTTCACGTGACGTCGTTTATAGAAATATACACTCCATCTACACCTACTCTACTGCCCTGATTTTAATTACAACCAGTTTCTATTATGGAATTTGGATTAACTCGCAGATTTCAGACAAATTAATCATACCATCTATTTTAATAAACTAAGTTTCGGGAAGGTTTAATTAACCCCTGCCACTGTTTGCTCGGGCTCTTATTACAAAATACTCACCTTAACAAGTATTTTAATTTAAAATTGTTTTAATTGTATTTTATATCTAATTTTTATTAAATCATTTGGTTAATGAAAAAATATTGCTCAATGCTAATTAAGGTCTAATCATAAAATATTCTGTTTTGTTGAATATCTATTAATATTTTGTATTATTTATAAATACCAAATTCTGAATATGTATTATGTATTATACATTATTGGAGTTAAGTATATAAATATTTACATTTTTTGGACTAAAATTAAAAATTAAAAGTTTAACAAAGTTTTTGAATGTATTTGCTTTGCTTTTGTAGACTATCTAGCATTAAACGTTTCTTTTTCTATTAAACTGCACTCAAAGAAGAAGCAGATATTATACTAAAACTAATTAAGCTATGAGACGCTCGATAATAATTGGCTTAAAATCGACTACAGAGTTACATAACAAGCAACTTATTGTGAAAAAGCTTGTTTGATCATAGTTAATTTTTGTATAAATAATAAGGAATAATACTATTGGAGAATGAACTATTTTTGATAGATTTTGTACTGTACTATATATTGTCGATTGTGTTTTTTATACAAATATTTGAGCTACTGGTAATGTATGTATTAATTAAGTCCGGTTACTCTTATAGCATAATTAGAATTTTGCTTTTTTGTTGTTTTAACCTTAATTATTTTTTTGTTGGACGCACAATCTTCCGGGTATTGTGGCGTTTGCACCCACTAAAACCCAACCTACTTCTGACTTATGCGCATTATTTTATGATAAACAATCCTTATTTACATATTGACTTTTGTATTCTTTGGTGTGTATAATGGTGCAAGTTTCGTTATATACTATTCTTCATAACTTTTTAGATGACAATAAGCTTGCATATTTTTTACGTTGAAATTTAACTCATTTTAGCTAGTGTAGTTCTATCTTGGTTTGGATGCTTGGTATTAGCCTGTAAGTCCGTCATCTATTGTCCCATTTTACTTGCCACGTTGAGCTGGTGTCTTTTCTTGGTGTTCTAGTGGTTATAATTTTAATATTGCATGTGCAAAGAGTCACATTTTATTTTCAAAATCAGTGTTTTGTTTGAAAAACGTTCCCCGCATTACGTGATTTTTATCCTACAACCTTCTTGCGGTGTCGACAATTCGACGTTTGGTGACCAAGTTTGAATCATCCGGTTTGACAAATAAGCAACCAACGCCACCACGCACTAAAACGCAAGATCTGCTGAAAATATTTTTTTTTTGCGGGTGTACAGAAAAAGCCAGGAGGTTGATTTCTTGTTGTTATTTTTTCTGCAACTTTATTTGGCGAATTTTGCATTAAGACTTAGATCTGCACCCATATAAATTCAACTGATTAGGATAAGGTACACGACCATAGATAATGCCGTGTGTTTGTTGATTGAGCTCTGAGCTGTTAAGAAATTGACCCAAATTTTCCAAAAAGAAATAATTTATTTTTGTATATCCAAATCATTGGTTTGTACATTTTTTAAAACAAAGTTGGCATTCCCATAACTGTCAACGACAAGCGCTACAGATCGATGATAAGAAACATTTTGTAGCCTAATTTGGATGATATGGATACTGACGACATATGGACATTCTGCACGAGCGATTGAATTGGCCACCAAGATTGTGCAATTTAACGGCTTTGGACTTTTTCTTTTGAGACTATCTTAAAATGCAGATCTATGCAAATAAACTGCAAACAATTGATGCCCTCAAAATTAACATAAACATTCCTATAATTTGTCAGTCTCATTCATTGTTTTTCTGCTACGGTGCATTCTCGTGCATTTTTTATTTTCCTTTTGATCTTCAAAAACTTACTTTGTGTGACCACCGTTATGGGCTTTGCCTTGCGACGTGGCCTACCTATTTCTATTTGAGGCTTACACTGCGTTCCATAATATCAGTTATTTTGTTTGTTTTTTTAAGTTTTGCTATTACGCACTTTGTTTTTGAGTGGTTCTGAGTTGTTTTGAGGATTTTTTAGTTATTGCCATGGTTTCTAATGTGTTAGTCGCAACGGGGAAGATGCAGCTGTCGTAAGGTTTACGTTTTAAGTACAGAGGGAAGTTTTAGTCTTTTAATATGATATGATAAGCAGCTCAAACTAGTTGGACTCTACGTTTTAATTTGGCAGTTTGGTTTTTTTTGGTTGTCTTTGCCTTTTGTAATTATTATATGTATTTTTCACATTTTTTTTTATGTTATCTATGACAACTTCCTGTTGGCTATTACTCATGATTTTAGATTTGTTTAGGTTTATTTTTAGCCCCACATTTCTAGATGCATTGTTTAGTTTTTCCATCATGTTTTTAAGTTCTTTGATGTTAGTACTTATTATGATTATATCATCGGCAAATCTTAAGTGGTTAAGATATGAGCCGTCGATGTTCAGGCCGATCTTGTCTTATGTCAGTTGTTTAAAGACATTTTCTAGGGCTAAAGTAAATAATTTGGGAGAGATTGTGTACTCCGTACACCTTTACCAAGTGATGTTTTATCGGTGTTTAGATCGTCGTCTATTTTAATGTGGAAGGTCGCAGCTTTGTATATATTCTTTATTAGCGTGAAGTACCTCGAGTCAATTCTCGTTCTATGGCTGTCAGGAATGACTAAGTCTCAATACTAACAAACGTCTTCTGATAGTCTGTGAAGGTCATGTGTATGGGGATATTATACTCTGTTGTCTTTTCTATGATTGTTCTGATTGTTTGTTCCACCGGTTGGTAGGAGTCTATTTTTGTTGTTAGTCTGTTGTTGATGGTTCTACCTATTAGCTTGTATAGGTGTGATAGAAGACTTATTGGGCGGTAGCTGCCTATATTTGTGTAGTGTTTTTTTTTTGTGTTTAATAATGAGTTCTGCATTTTTCCATGCTTTTGGTATTTTTTCTTCATGTAGACATTTATTTAATAATACTTTTAGGGTTTGAAGTAGAAGGTCGTCTACAATTTTAAGCATCTCCGTTGTTATTTGGTCTTCTTCTAGGGCCTTTCAATTTTTTATTTGCTGTAGTGTATGTTTGATTTTAGGTTTTGTAATTTTTGGTTTTGGTTTTTTGAGCTAAAATTTAGTATGCACGTCTTTGAGTTTTCTGTCGGGCTAGGTATGGATGCTGTATATAAGTTTTTGTAGAATTTTTGTATTGCCGAGGCAATTTTTGCTTTACTATAAACTATGGTTCTTCTGTGGTTTTTAATTTTTGACAGTTTTGATTTAAGCACTTTTATGTTTTTGTTTAGCTTTATCGTTTTGAGGATGTGTTTGGTTTTATACGCTCTTATGACTGTACGTATTTTCCTTTTTATTGTGTTGTTTAGTGTTTTATAGTTTATTGCATTGGGATTGTTTTTTTTTCTTTTTTGTATTAGTTTTAGTGTATCAGTTGTCAGTTTTGTTTTCTTCTGTTTCTTTATTTTGCTGCAGATTTTTTTGTAAATGTTTCTATGCTTACCAATATCTTTGTTATGATATCATTTATATTCATTTTCTGCAGCGCTATTTCTGTTTTGGATTTCTGTTTTGTATTTTGTTTGGTTTTGGGCCAGGACCTCTGTTGTTGGAATTTTTTGTTTGTTTTGTGTTAATCTATAAATGTGCGCGAATCATTCTATGGTCACTTTTGGTGTTTATTCTGTTTAGAACAGATATATTCTTTCATATATTCTTGTTGTTACATAGTATGTAGTCTATTTCGTTTCTTGTACGACCGTCTAGGTTGCGCCAGGTCCATCTTTTTTGGCTTTGTTTTTTGAAGAAGACATAATAATTTTTCGTTATTTAGGTAGTTTTGTAGCATGCTTCTTTTGTAGTTTCTGTTCTTTAGTCCGTAGTTTCCTACGTATACAGAGTCTTCTTGTTGGTGTTTTGCACCTAATTTGGCGTTTAGGTCTCCTTTAAGTTTTTGGCGTAACTGATTTCTTCGTAGAGTTGTTCTATAGATTTGTCGCCTGCACTGCTAGTTGGTGCATAGCAATTTATCACCTGAATGTTATATCTACTGTTTAGTTTAACTACAAGGTATATAATTCTTTCTGAAATTGCGTCGTATTTGGTTATTAGATGTTGTATTTTACGGTTTACGATGAAAGCTACACCCCCGGTGCTGTATTTGATTTTTGAGTTGTTTTGGTATAGAGTGTGTCCTTATTTTAGAGTTGTCGTTTGTCTTTCTTTAGTTGTGTCTTTCACAGTCCCACAATATCCCATTTTATATTTTCTAGTTTTTGTTCAAGTTCTGTTAGGTAGTTTTTTGTGCTCATTGTTCTTAAGTTGTATGTGGCACTGAACATTTCGTAGGTCTGTTTTCGATTAAGTTGTGTAGTTGTTGTTGATTTTTTGCTTCCGTCAGAAACCGTGAGGCTGTTCGAAAAATCTTTGGAGTGGGATTTTGAATCTAATGTTCTACCCACCTGGGGTATAATAATTTTTAAATTCGACATTTACCATTTTATATTTGGATGGTTTTTACAGTTAAAACGTCGCGCTATCTCTGCGAGTTGACGAGTTTTGTAGTTTGACCGATTTTTTGGGTGCAGACTCCGTATGCAGCCGCCCATTCTTGGTTGTTGCTGGCTACCCTTACTCAGTTTGTCTTGCGGGTAAACGCAGTTTTCAGGGTGTGGCACAAGGAGCTATGAGTAAGAGTCCCGTCTATAACGCTCAATGTGTTCTATTTCTTACTACTTCTGCGGCGTGAACATTTACACCTCTAAACGCCGTTCAGTAAATTTAGCTAGATTAAAGTAATCAAAAATTTAACTTCTCAAATAAATCAATAAATTCTATACCAAATGTGAAAAAATATTCTAAAAAAGTAAATATATACAAGGTGTATGGGTTTTAAAAAAATTAAGAGTTTCTTTGTTATTCCCTTTTTTTTCAAATTTTATTTTTATCTATTCTGCACACAGGGTTAGATCTAATATCATGCAGGACTTTTTATTTTGGAATGTTGGAGTGTTGTCTTTGTTTACGCATATAAAATTGTTTACTAATTTCTTCAATTATAACTCTTCCTTTCTCATCTTTTTTTTATTTATATAACTCATATATTATCTTAATGACTTGGCATTAGTTTTTTGCTATATTTTTTAGTTTTTCTATCTATATGTTGGTGACGTGTAATAGCTAATTATTGTAAAGTCGGCTGTTTTGATGTACAAAAACTTTGATTTAATTTGCTATTTCTACCAGATTTTTTATCTTCTTGTTGGAGACGCGTAACAGTTAAACAATGCAAAGTTAGCAGTTTTGGTGTACAAAAACTTTGCTTTTTTGCTATTTATTTCAATTTTTTTATCTTTTTGTTAGAGACGGGTAACACCTAATCAATGTAAAGTTGACAGTTTTGATGTACAAAAACCTAAGCCAATAGACCTGTCTTTTAATCGTTAATTGTATGTTTATTACTTTTATGGTGGTATTTAGTTGTTTTTCAAACACCTAGTCTTTTGTTCTTTGTAACTTTTTTGTTGGGTTTGCATATTGTTATGATTTCTGAATTTAGTTTTTTGGTAGTAGCTATTGTGCTGCGAGACTCTTATAACAGTTAATTTGTAGAAACTTTATTATGTTAGTATGACGTTGTTTGCTTTTTTTTGGTCTTTATTATTTAAGAACTATACGCGCTTCTCGACTGATGTCTTTTCTTTTACACTGTACACAATAAGGTTTGTTTGTTTGTTCGGGCTTTCTGCTGCTTTGTGATTTTTTTTGCAAAATTTTATGCATACATTGAGCTTTTTTATGCTTTCATTGTTAGCATTTAAAGCATTTTACTTAATTTTTTTTATTTTAAATTTTAATTAAACAAAAATTAATTTTGTTTTTGTTTCAAGTACTCATACTAGTAGACAGTGATTTAATAGGTCTGTACTAACATACGGTTTGGACAGTTTACGAACCGTCCAAACTATGCACTTACACAAATATTTGTCATTTTTAAGCAATCTTTTATTCTCAGCAATTTGTTTGTGTGCATAGTTTGAACGGTTTGCAAACTGTGTAAATTGTATGTTGGAATAGACCCTATTATATTTTCATAAATTTTGCAGTACTAGCTGCTAAATTATGGTTTTCTGACAATACCTGGATGTCCGTGTCTTTGTTCTTGTGGACCATGCTGCTCATTGAAATGCAAATAAAAAATAATAATTGCAAGCCAAAGTTGATAAATATTTTTAAATGAATATTATTTGTCAATGTAGGTATTATATTTGTTTAATAATTTGATGTAAATCTAAATTTAAATCTATAATTTAAGAATTTATTCCATCAATCTTGATTTGTCTTATCTGTAGAAGTTTAGTCTTTTGGAGTCTAATTTAGTCATTACTATTGTAACGCTCTGCTTTAGTTTTTAAGCTAGTCCGAGTGCTCAAATCTCGAAAGTATCTGGATTGATTTTTAGGGATTTGGAAATGAATTGCGTTAACATTTTTTAGTTGATATTTTGTCAAGGTTTTTTATAAACAGTACTTTGAGATGTGATTGCTTGTGGAATTTTTTATTTTGCTCTTTCTGGACCGTTTTATACTAAAAAGAGGAGCTTCTTACTTTTTCTCAACTTGATTTTTTTAATTTTTGCTTTAACTTTGCGTTTTTAACAATTATAAATAGTTCTTTTGGATAAGAAGAAAAATGTAAGTTTGGAATTCTTAAAATTGCGGCAAAATTTGCTGATGTGGTAGTCTTATTTTCTGGCGTCGGTGATTAGACCTGGCAGCATTAAACCGACGTTAAATAAATGAATTAACTAATTAACTTTGGTTTGTCAGGTTGCAACCTGCTGTACAGGTCTTGTTTGTCTAGTTTAATTAGTTTTTGTTTTTTCTTTAATCTTTTTTTTTTGGACTTTTTGCTTAGTTTTTTTTATAATAAATAAAGAGATTTAAGGTTTTATTTTTGAAAATTACTTATTCTAGTAGTCTAAGAAATATAGTTCCAATGACCTCTTTATTGTCTAGGACTTTTAGTTTTGTTCTGGTATTCTTTATTGCTTTTTTAATTTTGATTTTTTTTTTGTTGTTGGCGTTTTCTATATTGTTTTTGTCTATAACACTTGGGCAGCATATTTGTATGGTTTAGTGTACTATGTTTTTGTCTTTGTCGGGGAAGCTTAATGAGTATTTTATTATAGTAAAGTTCCCTGCTTTTTTATTGCTTTCTTAAACAACTTTCATGCTGTTTTCTATTTTTTTTAGCCGAGGAGTATAAGATTAAGTTCTTAAATAGCGTTCTAAACGTAGTCCTGTTGTTTTTTAATTTTTGTTTCAATATTTTTTGGTTATTTGTTAGAAGGTACCAAAACTATATATATATTAACTCTTCTCTCATGCTCTTTTTGGTGTTTATTTACTTTTAGTGCAGCTATTGTTGTTCTGTATTTAGACTTTTGATTGGTTTTTATTTTCTAAACGTTATGTTTTAAGTTTAAGTTTTTTTTTCTGGTTCTAGAATATTATATGAAAAAGTAGAGGAAAGCAATTAAGCACGGAATAAAGAAAAGTGGCAAGTTTTGACAAAATATATTTTTAGAATTAAATATCTTCAAACTAAAAATTCAATCTGTTTTTGGTCTTTACAGAATTACTTATATTGTTAATGCAATTCTTTCCATCGAACACTTTCCAAAAGCTTGGGAATGCTTTTACATCATAAACATTTCAAAAACTGGAGAAGACCAAATGTTTTCTGAAAACTTCCGGCCAATCAGTCTTCTATGCACTTTAAGTAAAGTCATACAAACGGTGATCATGACATGATTCAAGACCACATTGAATCTATTAATTTTTTCCTTACTAACTAACATTAGTTTTAACGAGAATGTAGACCACAAAGTAAACTAAGAAGTAACTACGTTGTTAAAGGTTATAGACTGAGAAAAACCACTCTTTTTTTCAAAATTGAAAAAGCTTTTGACAATGTTAGGCAAAAAAATCTACTTATTTTTACTGCTTAGATTAATTTTTTTCTACGTCTTATAAAGTTATTAGCTTCAAATTAAAACCGTAAGACAGTTAAATTTCTAAACGACGTTTTTATTCTGTGGTCTGATGCTATCTAAATATAAGATATAAGGTCTGTTTTAACATACAATTTGGACAGTTTGCAAACCGTTCAAACTATGCACACAAACAAATTTTTGTGTATAAAAGATTGCTTAAGGATGATAAATATTTGTTTGTGTGCACAGTTTGGACGGTTTGCAAACTGTCTAAATTGTATGTTGGAACAGACCAAATAACTTTGATAAAAAACGTACAAATTGCACGTACAATTCTTGACTAGCCAGATTGAAAAAAATCCGGATGTAAACTGCAAATCACGTTTTGCGTCTTCAATCTAGGAAACGCCTGCAAACACGCACCTCAATTGTCTCGAGGCCTTCCAAAGTCTTATTTTTTGGTGGTTTGTTTGTTTCTATGGTATGTTTAAAACAAAAAAAAATTTTAACGATCTGCTGGGCTAACACACAATCTTTGTCTAAAAAGGATCTGATGAATATTATTATAGGAGATCAATCAAAAACATTACTTTTCAAAGTGGTTTACTCTTTAATCCTACCACACAGTTTACATGGCTTTTAACTAATCTTTTCTTCAAATCCAATATTCATATACGGAAGGTATATAAACTTTACGGTCTCAAACTTTCAGGTATGATGCGGGGGAGTTTAGACTGCAGGCATTCTTTTGCAGACGTTGAATCGGACACCTTTTAAAAGTTTTTTTACTACTAGCCAAAGTAACAACAACACCAAACAGACATTAATCAAACCAGAGTGAGGACCAGCTAATATCGTGGTTTTAAACTAGAGAATATCTTAAAAAAAAATTAGAGAAGATTTAACATCTTCACACCAAATTTAAGTTGTCGGCTCACACAATTTTTTGGACAACAAAAACTAATTAATTTTAATTCTTGTATTACTAACAAATCAATTAAAATAACTAAAATTGTTTTCTAAAAATTTCTGTAGCATCCCAAATCATAAAAACACGGCCAAATTTTTAGATTGTCTACCTCAGTGGCATCTAAAAAGTTTGGTTGAGATTAATAAATATGATATAATGTTTTCGACTTCACGTACAAGCCAAAAACTGAAACTATCAACAAAGTGCAAGATATTGCACAAAAGAAGGAGTGTCTAACCTAAACTATGTTCAGATGTCAAGAACCCTGTCAACACAAATTGAGAAAACATAAACAAGCAATCTTTATAAAACTCTAAAGAATGCAGACGAAAAAAAATAATTAAGAGACACTAAACGTTATAGTATAGATATAGTCTGGTCAATAGACCTACTAACTTGATTTTTGATGATTTTTAATAGCATGGTGACAATAATGGATTTTTTAGTGATATTTTAGAAAACAAGCAAAGTGCAGACTTTGCTTAAAATAATGCTTCTTAAAACTCTGGGTTTTATTACCATTTATTTAAAAAACATTTTAAAATCAACTAACTAGCTACTTAAGGGTGAAGAACTTGACATTAAAAAAAAAAAAAACATTTCTGAGTCGGATTTGGGCTACATTGTAGGCCGCCTAGCTAAGACTCACCTAAGTGTGTGGACACAACACGTGCTTTTGCTTTTAACATAGCATTGTACCTTTGTTTTTTTATTATACTCAGCACCTAAGACACAACCTTGCTCTAACAATAACATTGTTTGCTCAACATTGTTCCGACACTAAAACATTTGATTCTAGCTTGTTTGGTACCTTTGTTTATTGCTCCGATCTGTGAGCACAAGTAATAAACTAAAATTTAAATTTCATTATTTAGGCCGGAACATGGACGAATAAAAAAAGAAACGATGCTATGGTTTGCCGCTTTGGGTACCAGATATAATTAGTTTTGACAAAGTAAAAAATTGACAGTTGTTTTGAGCTGCAACACCCTAGTATTCAATTCAAAATGTTAAAAATAATCTGTTTTGGGAAATCTAAAAAGAAGCATATCAGCAACCTCAAACAACATTATGGGGGCAAACCTGGCACACAACATATCAAAATACCGACCTACAATTTATAAACTGTATTTCCTACCAAAAAGTGTGTTACGATACTTTGCTTTTTCAGCTTAATGTTATGTCTTTGACTGTGACTTACTTCAATTGAAAGTATTTTTAGTCTAAAACCACATTACTCATGTATTAGCTCTACAAAGAGGCGTTTGAGCAATTCTCTATAGACTTAGCGCACAACAACCTACTAATTGCGCTCTTGTCACAACACAAACCAAAAAGTGATCCACAAGTTGACGCTGCTGCAGCTTGGCTGCCACCTGTGTTCAGAGAAATTATCAACAATCAGTATTGCAAAATAACGCAACTTGTCGCCGCAATTTTTAAATTCTTTTTAATACAAAAGCGAGATTAATACTCGAAACGCATAAAACCTTCCTTAGAGGTCATCATACCTTGTCTTCTGCGTAAAGGCTGAATGATCTTTCGGATGTCTAAAAGTACTGGCCGCCAAAGATTGAAATTTAAAGTAATGCTTAAAAGAGCACTCATCCGGTGTTACTAAAAGAACATGGTTAACATAAGCACTGGGAAGCTAAGGACGTTTGTCATAAATGTTTATTTTGGGACAATATTAGACTCTAACCGCGTACAACGGTAAAAGGCGGTATATTAGTCTCACTGTCAGACAAAGTCTAAAGTTGTTTTAACTGCCAGTATGCCAACAAGACTAAGCAACATCTGCCTTGCAGCTTGATGAAGCCAAGATGATCTAAAAGCATGACCTAATAGAGATGGCAAAAACGGAATGACAGGCAGATTACTAGACAGTCTCTTCAGAAAAAAATTTAAACAAAGTTTTAAGATTATGGTTAAATTGTAAAGCAACAAACCAAGTCCGCAACACAAGCAAACAGAATCACAACGACAATCTCTGCAATGGATTGGCTAACAAGAGTAATGGAGATTACCTCACAGCAACAAACGCTTTACTCTCACGCCAAAAGAGCAGTTTACCACCACCACAGCATCAAAACTGGGACTTATCGGCCGGATTTAATGTATCAAACACTATCTCTGAAGTGATTTTCTTTTAGCGGGATTTTAGGTTTCTAAGGACGGCAACAAAGTTAATTGTGATCTCATATCTTATTAGTCATTGTAATATTATGGTTCTTCATATTTTTAAAAACATTTTTTTAACTTTGCAATAATTGCAGTAAGTTACAGAAAAAAATATTTTACGCCCCAAAGCGGTGGTTACATAACTTACTATCTAGCGCCGTCCTTGATTATCGGCTGTATCAATTTAAATTATTAAATGAACAAATATATTTTAATTATAATAAATTAAATAGTTCAATAACGTCGAGTGACGGACTGATTAGTGTGAAGTGTTTATGGTAATATTATTATGTAGTAATTACAACGCGCAAATATGCAGCTGTAATTGTTATTGCTCTTTAATGTCTCGTAATCACCACTGTTGTATATACACATTTACAAATGATATTTGATTAAGTTTAAATAAAGTTCTGTTTCATGTTGCTAATATTATTGCTTCTATGGAATTTAAGGTATTTCCAATTAAATACAATATAGTCATTAATATTGGGATGCGCGCGCTTTTATATTTATAGCATATCAAAGCCCAATATGTCTAACAAACATCCTGTAATAAAAGTTATCGTTTCATCTTTCGCGAGACAAAGAGGGGGATCTTCTACTCTCTCCGAAGCCTGTATTCTACGTTCAATGGAAGAAGAGGGTGAGAGGTGAAGGGAATGGATTATCGATTTGTTATATAAATTGGTCATTATTTCGGCGGAAGCGCGAAATTGTTAATTGTGGGGCTGTGCGTTAGCAACGTATGTGGGATTTAGGATAAACCACCTGGTTCATCCTTATGTAAAGATACATGGCCCCGATAAGGGGTTTAATTTAACCTTAGCAAGTTATATCAATACTTGGTTTTAGAATACATAAACATCATACGAGATAACATAAACCTTATAGGCTTGAAAAATACTTAAACAAACTTGGTTTCTTTACAATAAAACTAAAATATGTAGAACAATATTTTAAATTAAATATTACCAAAAATAATATAAAAATGCTTCTGCAATTTTAAAATGCATTATTACATAATAACTTCTAGCAAACTTTATAATTCAATTTTAAAGTTGACATTTTTTGTATAGCATATAACAAACAACGGTTGGAATATTAATAAAACTTATCAAACTGCATTAAAATAAAATTTGAATTCAAAAATATGTTAAATTTAGATTGTATTGATCACACAAGTTATGGTGACAATGTTGATTGATTTTTTTTGCTACTACATCTTCAGTTATTTTTAGTTATAACTTGATATATTTACCAGAGCTAGCGATAATTGTTATTTTGTGTGAGCGTGATACATTTGATTGACATTGAAGGATGTCTGAAAATTGTTTTTAGATGTAAGATAAATTTCATTTTACTAGACTTATGTCTGGAATAGCGTTTCATTATTTATTTACTTGAAAATGAACAGCTTATCAATTTAATTTGATGCATAAAGATGCCAAGACATCAGATCTTGAATATTTAGTTGGCATATAATTAATATTTATTTATTTATTTATTTATTTATTTATTTTATGCTTTTTACGGCTATTTTACATCGCCACAGTAAGTCTACGACTTGTTTAAAGTGGTTTGATGGGACCAACAGCTTAAAACGTGACTTCCGAACCACGCTGGTGGATAAAGAGCAAGTTATCATTTCAGTCATATTTCGGGGATCGAACCCCGGACTGCTCGCATGATATGCAAGTGCTCTACCATTGAGCTATCACACCATATATATGTAAATAGAATTAAATTATTATTAATCGGTTTAAGTCTGTTTTATGATTGTTGAAAAATATTAAAGCATTGAGGTAGTAATTTATATATATTTTTTTTAAGTTGTATAATGTTGTATAATAACTATTTTATATTTATTATGTGCACTGATTAAGTCAGTATATCTGGAATACATTTATTTATGTAATAGTTATAACCACTTATTTTTATAAGTGGGAATGATATACTATTGAGAATTATAGGTCAATACTGCAAATTTAGTTAGAGAATAGTAAGAAGCCTATCTCTAAATCTATCTAAAATAAATCTAAAAGTGGCCATACAATGTGGAGTGAGGTGTGTTTAATTCTCGACGTTTTTAACCTTTACTTGGAGATGATATTTAAGAGAATAATGACAACAAATATGTTGACGACGCAAGTTTTATGCAAGGGTTGAACAAAATATTAGCAGCAAATAATTAAGGCACAAAATAAACGCTAAAAAACTAAATTCATGGTCAAAGAAATTGAAAGAATACCAAAATTCTTTTATCTGGAAAACCTGCAGTATGAGGAATGGGACAATTTAATTGAAATAAAAAATAAAGTAAAAAAAAGTTAGAGTAGCATTTACAAAAATTGTCAAAGTCTTAAAAAAATTATAGTCTGTACTTCAAAACTAAAACTACAACAAAAACACTAAACGCTTTGAGTTGTGGTTGTATGGCAGAATTCTTAGAATTCTCTGGACAGAACATGTATTCAATAAAGAAGTTTTAAGGAAGTTGAGTATTATATAATAAAACATTTAAAAGAATATGATGTTATGTTGCAACATATACTTCAGTGGAAACTAGAAAGAAGAAAAAGAATTTTATTGCCTTAGAGCGTAGTTTGAAACAACATCAACAAAGTTATTTTATACGGCCGCTAACAAAGTAAAAATTGCTATGTTGGTAGCCAACGTTTGGTTACGGATTGGCACGTTAAGAAAACGACTGTAGCAACAAATTTTGAATTAACAGTTTGGTGCACAATAGGAAGTGGTCAAATAAAATAAATTATTATTATTATTATTTTGTTAACATTTACTTTGTTATTTAATATTGTCAAAAATGATTCAAATCCAAATTTTTGATTTACATCATACTGGAATGAATATAACTTTTTAATAGTATATTTGGATAGTACTTATAATTTACCTATTGTATGCTATTTTCTTATTAAATTAATTATTTAACTTTAAACATGTTGACTATAACATTCAGACTTGCGTGTCAAATGCAAGATTAAGGTAATGTATTTTTGTATAATACAAAATAGTTTATAGTAAAAACATAGTGTAAATATTGGGGTAAATATAAGGTTGAAAAGAGTAAACCCCACATTGAAAACTGCTACTAAGTGTAAAAATATATATAGTTAAACACATTTTTGGAGCAAATAACACGTTTTTGATCAATTGATACCAAATTTACAAATTTTGACATTACCAGAAAACACATATTGCACATTAATAGTATTTTGACTAAATAAAATTTATGTCTAAGGTGCATTTTGAATTTTGTAGCAAAATTTTTTTATACACGCTTTATGTCTTACATACTTTTGTATGTGCCACTAAAACTGTTGGGATATGTATATAAAATGTTATCTATCTCTTAGTGTATTGCATTAATACATATTTATAATATCAAACACATTTAATACGATTTTTTGGTTGGATTAATGGTTGCGATTAGAACAACTCATCAGTTGCCAGCTGACTCATCAATCAATCAAGCCCGTCTGAACGGTATATTTTAGATTGTTGCCAACCGTGTAAACTTTTATCAACACATAAACATTAAGTTTAAAGTTTTGAACTTAAATAAATGATTTAATTAGTTTATGAAGCTGCTACTTAACGAGATATAATATATTCTCAGTATGTAATGCTATTTAATCCTACTTTGTAATGTTTTTAGGTTTGATTATTTTTATCATTTTTTTTACCCAAGTGTTGTACGTTGTATTCCCATATATTTATTAATTACGTATATTGCCTTTATTTTCGATTTTTTTAATAATAAGCGCCGATTAACTGCTGAGTTGATTTGTCAGCAAGCAAGCAAACCTAAATATATGATGAGTAAAATGACAAACGCTGCCAGCAAACGATGACTCAGTGGTGGTCAGCAAGCGCGTTTAGTTTGCATGATGAGTCGTTCTGAACGCAGCCAATGTCTTCTTGATTGTAGATTTTTAAACAAATTTTCCTGCTTTAATAGTCAATTTGTATTTTATTTAGTGGCAACCTTAATCCATTGCCTAGACGCAAAACTAACCTATATTGTTGATTTATGCTATAACAACACTTGTGGTGTTTTCTTTATGCTGGCTTTGTTGAACCAGGTATTCCTAACATATACTCTCTTCGATAGGAACAGGTCTGTGCATTAAAATGAGGTTTACATTTTTTTGTTAAATTTTAATAAACGCCGTCAATAGAATAAAAGCCCATACAGACGGTTTGCGAATGTGCCCAAACGTTCGTGATTTGTGCATTCGACGAATCGTGTGTAGGGTACCCGAACCGTAAATGTTGGCGTTTGTCTACGTTCGCTTAGTAAGCAGTAAATATTGCACAAATCAAAGGAAAGCAAATCAAATCTTTTCTCCCTACACACGGTTCGCCTAAACTCGTCTATCTGTTGTGAACCGTGCGTTTATTATTTATGATTAAATGATGGTTTCGACCTTTATTGTGTGGTAATTTTTATATGAAAATAAAACATTTACTGTTTTTACCAATATATTTTATTATAATATAGGATACTATAAACTATGTTTATTTTTAATAATTATGGGTTTTAAGTTTTAACATTTGGATGCTCATGCTAATTTTTTGTTATATTATTTACTTTAAATTCAAATTACTACTCCTATGCGTGCTGGTACAAGAAGTAAGTATCATAGTGGTTGCAGCTATAATTTCCTCTTCATCACACATCGTACAACGTGGTTTGTTTTTAAAAATTGACAAAGTAATCATGTCGTACTAGTATCGGTTGCGTTGGTAGACAAGTTTGCTTATATTGAGAATGTCAACGTTGAGGGACTTAGGCGCTTCGTATGTAGGGTACACAAATGGACGATGAACGAACCTGCACGAATCTCGAATCACAAACGTTTGGGCACGTTCGCGAACCGTCTGTAGGGGTTTTAAGTCTATATCGTGCTGCAAGCGCAAAAACTCTCAAACAAAAAACAAAATTTGGTTTAAGTGACGAAAGATGTCATTGTCAAACTTCTGAAATTATTTTTTTTTGTTATAATTTGTTGTTTTCTACTAGAATTTATATTTTAATACTGAATAATGCATACAAAAATTAAAAGAAAAAAATTAATTATTTTGTCAGCAAAATCTTAGATATTTTAAAGTTTGGCAGGACTGATTGTACTCATTTTTCTTGTAAATTTTGTGCAAAACAATTATTCTTTGTTTTGGCAATCGCGGGTAGTGTTTTTAATTTTTCTAAATTAAAACTTGGAAAAAAATTTGAAAATAACAAACATACAAGAAATAAATTAAAAAACTAATTAAATTTGTAATTAAGTCTTTAATAATAATAAAGAGATAGTTTTATTTATAAAAAGTCATTTTTTTACTGTATTTTTTTACAAACAAATAATTTAAACAACTTGGAAGAATTGACAAAAAAGATACAAAATTGATGAGTAAAATAAAATACATTATCTTGCTTACGGATGTAACTAACTATAAAGATTTTTTAGAAAAGGTTTTATTCTATTGGAGCCAAGCACTAATCGCGATAGATAAGCTTTTTTTGGTAATCTAAGAGAGAACTTTATAAAAAATATGATTAAAAGAAATATGAGTTTTTAATGTTTGTTTTAACGTCAAAACCTGTACACATGTTGTATAACGTTATTTATTATGGAAAATATTAATTAAAAATACATGGAATACTTTATCAGTTTGGATTTGTTGGCAAATAATAAAAAAAACCTGTTTTTTGCACTTACAATTAACTTTTTATTTTGCCTTGCACTTACACGATACAAGTTGGTTCCAGTTTACGATTTGTTTGTTGCTAACTCAATTAATATGGATTTTTCTATTTGTTACTGCAAGGCAATAAGAAATTGTTTTTCTACAAACGTTTATCAATGATAGCAGTGCCATATGCTTTTTGAGAATGTTGATAAATTTTGAAAAAAGATGTATAGTATTGCATTTTAGCATATTTACCACTTGCTGGAGAGTAAAGTGTTAATGTACAAATTTTTACCGGTTTTTTTGAAGTAAGCGTTTATGTGCTGCGCAACTGCACTAAGTAAAACCAACAAATGATGTGCCGATAATTTCAAGAAAGTTATAAACTGGTCCTTTTTTAATTGTCGTAGTTACGATTAGAGTATTTGCGTTCTTAAAGACATGTTCAACTTTGATTTTGGTTTATTTAAAAAAAAAGACAAATTATTTGTACAAAGTTTTTTCTGTATGTGTCTTGCAAGAAATTTCTTTTGGCAAACTTTTAGAATTATAGTTTTATTGAATTAAATTACATAAAAAGCAACAACAAAATTTATAGTCAAAATTTTTGTATAACGCCGGGAAGCCCAATTACTGCATTATTACTTTATTTTTTCAAAATGCCGGAGAAAACTTATTGAAAATATTACACAATTTAAAAAAATTGGAAATTTTGGTTTTCGTTTATCTGTCAATTTTCTGGACTAGTTGTTACATAAAATATGTTAAAAATAGAATATGCTTATATGTTCTACGCTTATAGTTGTTGGCAGTTTTCCTCTCGTAGAGTACCACTTAAAGATGTTTTTAGCAATGTTAAAAGATGTTTACAACAAACAAGCAAGTTTTTTTCAACTAGTGCTGAAAGTTTTGTTTAACTAGATATAATTGAAGATAAATTAACTTAACATAGTTAATATTTATTTTTCTATCAGTGTCCGAAGAATGTCTCATAGATTTAATGTAGGCCGCACGAATGTGGAACTTCTATCATTGTTACCTATAGTATGTTTTTTAAAGCAATTTTTTCTGACATTTTTTTTTCCGTACATTGTTTCATATCATATATCCATTTTTTTGGGGTTTTCCTACGCTCTTCTTTGTTAGTCATAGAAACCATTTAACTCTTAGCTGCACGTAACCTAACCTAACCTACCATAACCTATCCTAACTTTTGAAAAAAACGATATTTTTATTGAAATTCTTGTAATATTATGAACTAATTTGAATATTGCGTGCGCTATAACACGCTGGCAGCGGATGATAAAAAACAGTTGGTGCCGATCTCACCGGTTTAGTTTTTGAGAGAAATCTTTATACTTATATATTATTTTGCAAAATATAGTATGGATAGGCAATTCTATTTCAAATGGACCAGAACAGGGGTGGGGGGTGCATTGAGAAATTTGCTTCAGTATTTTTTGTTAGTTTCTATAACATATTAGTAGTCTTTTGATCAGTTTATGAGAGTAAAAATTCATTACAAAAAAATTCTACTATTTTTTAGATTTTTTGTCGTTTTTTAACTTAATTGCATTTTTTGTTTATAAAATGTAAATTTAACACAAAAAAAAAAATTTACTAGTGAAATCAATTAGAAATTTTTTGTAGAATCCAAATCTGGTGATATTTCAAGTCTATACCCTGTCTATGAGCTGCAAAAGCCATAACACCATGTTTTTGTTTGCAATAGGCTGGGCAAAAAGGAGCATTTTAAAAACTTTTTTTTACAATTAAAGTTGACGTATTTTGATGTAATTTAATAGGAAAATATAAATGTGTTCTGTGTATTTGGGTTTTAAGGGTCTAAAACTCGAAAAATCTGCAAATGTAGGCCTATTTCTCAACATTAACTCTTACAAATACACATTTAGCAGTTTTGAGAAGATCTATACACCAAATATTATTAAAAATTTGAGTTTTGCAAACAATTCTACATGAAAAATAGTCAGTGACGTTTTTTTGAATTTTAGACCCTTAACACCCAAATACACAGAACAAATTTATATTTTCCAATTAATTTACATCAAAATACGTCAATTTTGGCGGTAATTTTTTATTTTTGTTTGTTTTCTAACTTCAGTGTTGCGTATCTTGTCTCTTAAATTAATTCCCAGCATAGATTTGTCTATTGCTCTGTATGATATTCTAAAGCGTTTTGAACTTTTTTGAGTTGAGGTTGCAGTCTCTAGTCTATAAGTGGTTATAGTTAGAATACAAGTATTATATCATTCTTTTACGATGTTTTTACTTTTAAGGATATGACTTAATTTTCTATATGCTGCTCAGTTTAGTCGTATCTTGTTAGTAATCTTGACAGTTTGTCTTTTATTTTGCCTAACTTAATAGTCTGACTAAAGTAGACATATTTGTCTAAGGTGTCAAGGACATGGTTATCTATTATTATATGTAGTTTTTTATTGTTCATAGTTTTTGTTTTTGTTTATATTTATTTTAAATCTTACTAGTTTGGATGCTTTGTGCAGTTGGGTTATCATGCGTTTTAATTTGTAGGGTATACCTTCATCATCTGCGATGTCTATGTTTATATTTTCTGTGTTCCAAGATAGCTTATTAAATACATCATTTATGGCCAAAGTAAATAGCTTTTCTGAGATTGTGTCTTTTTGGCGGACGCATCTATTAATTAGGATTTGATGTGTCATTGAATTTTTGTCAATTATAACTTGTAGTCTTAGGTTTTGGTATATGTAATATATAAGACGAGTATTTTAAATATATCCTGGTTGCGTTTATTTCTGCTCAGAACGCTCATGTCTCTAGTGAGGTGAAAGCAATGTGAAAAGGGAGGAGTGTGTTACATTCGGCACTTTTTCTATTAAAATACGGATTGTTTGTAGGTGATTGGTAGTTTTTCTCCCTATTGTACCGGCTGGTAAATAATTAGTTTCTAGGATAGACGGTTTGTGATGTTTTTTTAGAAGTTTGAGTAAGCGTGACAGTAGACTTATTATATAGTCGGTAGTTTTCTATATTGATTTTATCGTCTTTTTTAAAAAGCAGAATTGTTTTAAGTTATGCCATACGCTTTGGTCTAGGCACCTATTAAAGAGTATTTTGATTATGTGTTTTAACATTTTTTTTCTCATTTTTATTGTTTTGCTTGATATTCTATTTTTATTAGAAATTTTTTTGTTTTTTATTTGTCTGAGCGCTATCGTTGGTTTTATTTATCAATATCAAGAAACTTCTGGGATCCCACGTTTTGCACACAATGTTGTTGTCTAAAAAAAGTTTTTATGTTGTTTTTAATTGTAACGATTATTGTTTGTGCATTTTTCATCTTACATATCTTGCTTTTACTCTGCGACAGCTTGGATTGTACTATTCTTATGTATATATTCTAATCTGTCATTCTTTAGCTAAAAGAAGAAAATATTGCTAAAATTATAAACTTGCAAAAAAAATCTTGTTAGCCGTTAGGCTTAAAAGATTACCTGTCATTACAAACAATAAAATTTCTTACTTTTATTTTTAAGCTATAGCCGTCATGGTATACTTTGTTATAAATTTTGAAAACAGGATTTAAAATGTTATCTTACAATTTATAATTATTATACAAATTATAATTATTACCTTAACAAAAAGGATGATATTGATGAAATCTCTTATTTTATCTAAAGAAAAAGGTGTTTAAAGTTTAAGGGATTTATTTAGATAACATTGTAGGGGATTGTGAATAACTTGAAAAGGCATCCCCATGAATTTACACATAGATAAAAAAGTTTAAGATTTAGTTTATATTTCCTAAAAAACAAAAAGAAAATCTACCGTTTAGATTAAGAGATTTTGTGCGTTACTATTTTACTCCGGATTAATCACTAAGATAAAACCTAAAAGAATAGTGCATAAATATATACAAGTTAACTTATTAAAATTTAACACATAATATTCTGTCATCATCAAATCATATTCTGAGTTTAAATTCTTTTCTGTCGTAAATTATTTGTGAATCAATCAAATTTACAAACATTAGTTATATTAGCTTCATTTTACTCTTCATACTATGAAAGACTGTTAGAACCAGGTTGGTAAAGCCGAATAATTTGCCAATTTTTATTATTTTACACATTAACTTATCATTTATTTATTTTATAATTAGTGGAATAAAAATTATAAAAGTAATCCAGACGCATTTACCTGAAGCTAGAGAATTGAAATCCTTTGAGCACAGCGCTTTCACAATACTATCCACTGTAATGAAATTAACGTTTTTGTCCACAATCATTTAAATTTAAGTTTAACTCTATTTTATGATAAAATCTTATAAAATTCATATAACAAACAAAATATCCAGATTAAAAATAAAATAGTATAGTGTTTAGTGTACAAAACTGTTGCTTTAGCAATTTAACGTTACAATTTCTTTGCATATAAAAATATAACGGTAATAAGACTTATTACAGGTTGATAGGTGCTTGTTAATTTTTTGCGTTGTTAAAAATTATATCACAAATACAATAAATGAGACATAAACACACAGTTGCATGTATATTAAACACACTTAAAACAAATGATATTAATAAAACTATAAAACCTCAACGTATGATGTAATTTAAAACCTTTTATAAAAGGTAACTTTGCTTTTATTAATAATAGTTTTAAATAAAATGTTAATTCTAAATGCAATGTACTAATAATTTTATTAAAGTTTGTTTTGTTGTAATTATAAAGTTTAAAACACAGCATGTGTTTTAAGTATAAGCAAACATTTTGAATTTGTTGATTATATTTTTATTATTGTTGATGTAAAATTTGATCGACTAAACAATAAGACTTTAAATAGAAAATTTAAGCTCTTTTCATTTATTATATAAATTTCCTCTCTTTGTTTCAGGTGAGTGAGAATGTAAATTTAATGAAAAGATATAATAATTTTCATCCGACCATCCGTGAAGATCCAGAGCAAGTAAGTAATCCACTTTGATTCTCCCCACTTGAAACTGAACTCTTGAACCTTTTAGGGAATATTAGAGTCAGAGCAAAGTTGTCCTAAATTTATAAAAAAAAAATCGTCCCATAAAGATATCACCAGATAAATTACCACGTCTCGAACATTTCCGCACATAAAAGATGTGAATATAAGAAAGAAGGAAAGTTTGCTCGTGACCATTGACACCCCCCGATCGGGCCCTTTATCCCGACACCGCTAAAGAAATGCATCCCCGGTGAAATAACTCACCTCGACCGAAAAACCAAGATCGTTTACATTTCCACCCAAAAATCTTTCAACCAAATAAAATATTACGGGTTTTATGCTGGAAACTAATTTAAATCTGGAAGCGAGATTTTATTCCGGTACATTTATAATATTGAAATACACAAAATAATTTAATAAAATCCGCAGCACCCAATTAAAATATTTTATGTATTTTGCGCCTCATTCTTTTGCAAGATATTAAAAGAACGGATTATTGCTACACAAAATTCTCGTTAAATGGGGGAGGAAAATATGTAAATTGTTTTTGCGGCATTTAAATTTCTTAAAATAAGTATCATTCAATAATATTTATTCGAGTATTTAATTTAACAAAATGTAATAATAATACAAATCAGTAATGAATGCAATTTAATTTATTTATTAAAGATTAAACTAAGTTTACTAAATAAAAACAATTTGTTTGTATAAAGATACAATTTATTTAACTAAGTGCATGTATCAAAGTTTTATGTTTTATTAATTAATTACATTTATGCAATCTTCTTAAAGGTAATTTAATTAATAAAGCAATATTTTTTCTAATGTAAATGAAATAATTACTTTTATCTATAAATGTTCAATAATTTCAGTATTATGCTATTAAAATCAAGTGATTAAAACCTATTATTATACATGACACGGGTAACATTTTTTAGCAATTTAACCTTTTTTTTAAAACATCAAAAAAAATTATTTTGAAATAAAATAGACCATTTATTTAGGATATTTGTAATTATTGCTTATAAATGTAACAATTATTTATTTAATACACAGAGGATTAATTAATATTAGGGAGATTTCTTGTCAAATGAAATACAGTGTAGTTTTGTTTCCACTTATTCATTTTTTGTCTACTGCTTTTTGTGTTACTGATAGCTTCAGTAAGCTGTTTTAGTCAAGTTTTCGTATACTGTATAGGTACACTGGTAATAGGCATTGGCCAAACAGTTCAGTTTTTAGGTGTTACGGTATTTTTTATCTTTATTTAATTTATTTTGTATTTTACTTTTTTGATGGTCTTTATTTGGTTTAATGTTTTGTTTTTTTTTTTTTACCTTGAGCTGATTTATCTGGGACTTTGTACCAACTAAAAAACGTTTCTTTTATATTTACTAAGTAATCACGGAATTACCTATCAGCATTGCTTTACCATCACTTATTATTGTTGCGTTTTGCTTCTGTTGCTTCTTTTTTTTTTCTTATTTCTTTTTTTTTGACAGACTCGATCGTTTCTTCTATCACCTGCCACTTTTCCAGGCTTTATAGCATGGTTTCGGTAATATTTATGCTCTGTATGTTTGTTGGTAGTCTTGATTTGGCAGATTCCTTTACTGTTGACCACTTGTCCCAGGTAAATACTGTGTGCTTTGGGGTGTCCACTTCCTCTCAGTATGCAGATACATTGTTTTCTATTATTTTTATTTTTTTAAGTATGAGTCATAGCAACTGAGTCAAAAGTAACTCACGTTTCCGTGCTTCCGTGCGATTCACGGCGTTACCCTTCTCATTAGGTGACAACTCCAACCTGCTGTGTTTCTATTCTTGTTCTCAACTTTCTATTTCATTTGCCTATATTGTAACTTAAGGCGACAGCTGTTTTTCCACTTTTTTGAAGTTTGTTGGAGATGGTTCCACATCTTCATGTTTTTTCCAATGTGTATTCTGAGGTACTTTACTTTACTTTGGTTTTAGAATTTGTTTAGACCGACTTTTACAACCACTTATTTTAGCATGTTTTTCCGGTTATAACAACGGTTTTTGTTTTTTGGTGTTCTAGGGCTAGACACTTTTCCTCTAGCCATTGGTCAATTTTCCAGATAGCACATTCCACTACTTTCTTTATAGCCTCTATGGTTTTGCTTCAGACTATGACCTCCAGGTTGTTAAGCCAATCAGAGTTACGTCTTTGCCCAAGTCCAGTCTCAACACGCCGTCGTAGTCTAGGTTCCACAACGTAGCGCTGAGAATTGAGCCCTGTAGAACTCCACACGTTATTTTCATAGCACCTTGTTCTTTTACTTTTACCATCCGGTTCTTCAAGTGAGAGCGGATAAAATTTGTTAAGTAGGGCAAGATAAGTTTTTCTTTATAAGTACTCTTATTATACTTTTCCACGGAACGGAATTAAAACAGTTTTTAGTCTATCGTAAATAACGCGGCAAAGGTTTTTTTGTGTTTTTTACCGGTTTTGGCTAGCTAGCTGTTTTAAAGCTTCTATAGTAGAACGTTGCTTGCGGAACCTATACAAGTCCACCGTTTGCTTCGATTTTATCTTGTAATCTCTGGTTTATAACGTGCTCAAGTAATTTTGATTAATTTTACAAATCTTTTCTAGCTAGCTTAGCCTTTTTCCAGGCAGACGAAAAGGTTTTTTTTTAAACAGTTTGGTAAATACGTCTACCACTATCTTTGTGCTCTGTTCTGCTACAGTTTTTTGATCTTCGGAAAAATATTATCTAGGCCGGCGGCTTTTCTTGGTTTAATTTTTTGCTCTTATTTCCTTGACAGTACAGGTAGGAATGTCTTCAGTACTTGTGGAGCTGACCTGCCATTTGGTTTTTTTATGATACGGAAAAAAATGTTTGATCAGTTGCTGATACCCAATTTACCTGTGGTTAGTTTATATCCTATCCTCTTAACATCTTAGTCCACTTCCTTACACAATTTTGACCAGCAATTTGTTTTAATTTGCCTAAGTTTTTTTTGGCTTTGTATGATATGTTTAGTTGTAAGCTGCTTGTTTGACTTTACTCTGTTTGCCCATGATGAACTTTGTCTTGCTAAGATGCAGTTTTGGACGTAAGGCATGCTTTTTTGACGGTGTTCATTAGCAGGTTCTTTGTTGTTGTTTTGTCGATAACTATGTAGATAGTTTTTGTGGTCAATACGGTTTTTTGATTTACTTGATTGCTATCCTTGTACCTTTTTTGTGTGCAGAACGACACATCCATACATTATCTTTTGTTGTTAATTTTGTATGTGGAGGTGTTTTCTGTGATGAGCACTACAAGATCCATGTCGTTTATTCACTTTGTTTATATTTGGCCTCTTCTGTCTTTGACCGTTGGTTTTCAGTTGGAAATTTTGCATTAAAACCTCCGTATGTGAGAATGCCTATTGTCTTTGATGTCCATGCCCAACTCTAGCAAAAAAAATTAAAAACTTTTGGTTGTTGTGTTAAGAAACGAGTAGCATGAGTAGATAGTTGTATTACTTGTTCTTGCTCAAACAATACCTTTGCCGCTGCCTGTTTTAGAAAGTTTTGTGTGTTTGTCCGGTATGAAGATTGCCACAACCATATTCTTGTAGGTTATCTATTTAGGGTTGCGCCTTGCTATCTTCTAGTTTGGTTTGGAGACTATGGACAAGTTTATACGATTTTCTTTGCATGTTTGCCTATGAAGGTTCATAGCCGTTCTGCATCTGTTGAGATTTATTTGTAGAATTTTTATGATGGTTTTAAGGAAAGTTTTCTTCTTTGCCTCTTATTTTCTATTAGTGCTTTTCTGTACTCTAGGCATGTCATGTTGTTGGCTTTGTGTTTTTTCTGATTGCAGATGTAGCACCTTCTTTTTTTGCAGTTTTTGGCATAATGTCTATTTGCACCTTCTTGCTTCTTCTTGCCACATTTAAAACAACTTTTACTTCTTTCTTGTTGCATTTGCTTGTTTTATGGCCAAAGTTAAGGCATTTGAAGCACTTTATAGGCTGAATAACTTCTTCTATGCCCTACATTGCCTATCCGGTTTCAATAGTACCTTAATTGCTATCTTCCTTCCCTTATTGGTAAAGTAATTACTGCGTACTGGAGGCCTTTACAGTTTGCCTCTTTTGAAAATCTAAGTTTTATGTTTTGTGCAGTCCACAGCAATTGCCTGCATTATTTCTTCTTTGGTTTTTGTTTTGTCAATATTTTTTTACAAAAAGAGACAGCGTCTTTGTTTGATCTTGTACAACTACACCTGTTTTGTCTGTTATCTCTTGTCTCAAAGCGCCGCTACTTTTCTGTTGTTGCAACTTCAATTAATACCTTTCTTGTTTTTGTTTTCTTTATAGTATTTATTTTTACTCCTTTTCTGGTTACGTCGACATTTTTCTTAATATCTTTTAATATGTCAGCGTAGGATTTGCCTGTTGTAGGTTTAACCAACAGTGTCTCTCTTTGCCTGTTGCGTCTGTTACCACTTTTTTGTTTATTTCATTTTTTTTCGTTGTTTCCATCTTTGTTTTTTTTTCCTCAGGTAGTAAGTATTCTCGTCACTTTTCGTAGTAGTTTTTTTGCAATGTAGATGTTAACTGTGGCGTTTTTGTCTTTATATATGTATTTTACCATTTTACAAAACTTACTGACGCTTAGTTCGCTACACATTTGTATGGCTGTGTTTTTACATCCATTTCTTACTTGGTCTTATTTAGTCAAGTTTGTTGTACAGCTTTTCCTCTGCATCCGTGGCCTCTGTTTGTGCAATTGTTTTTACTTGGCTGTTGGTAACAGAGCTATTCAAGTCGTAAATCTTTGTAGATGTTTTGATTTAGTTTTTTTAAATTTTTTTGTCCTTTGACAAAGGACTACATAACTGCACCACTATTTTTAAATTGGTTTTCTAGTTTTATCGACGTGTTCAGGAACGTATCAGTGGGCCATATCAAGTTTTTTGTAGCCTAAAAACTTTCTAAAGATTTTTTTGTGCTTAGCCATTTCTCTAGTTCTTGTTGCTTCTTATCAACTTTTGACAGTTGTTTGAATTTGTACAAGGCTTTTCTAGCTTGATTTTAAGAGCTTTGATCTGCTTTTTGTGCTGGTGGGTTTTGGCCTCATTGTCCTTGATAAACACGTAGACGTTTCTATTTTTTTGATATATTCTAGTAAACTTTTCAGGTTTTTATTTAACTTTCCTCTGTTTCTAATTACTTTTTCTTAGTTTTTTTTTGTTTCTATTGGTTTTTCCCATTGTATTGAACGCATAGGTGACTCTAAAGCTTTCTGTTTTAGATTTTTTTTGTTTTGAGTTATCTGACAGTTTTGATTTCTCCTTGAGTTTGTTTAGATCCTGTCTTTTACAGTTCTTCAGCAGTTACTAGTTCCGCTGCTTTAAAAACTTTGCCTATCAGTCCGCTTTCTTTTTTAGGCGTTTTTTTAGTCCTACTTTTTGAGATCTTTTTTTTTGTTGACTTGTTGAAATTTATTGTTGTGAATCTTCCATAATCTATGGGACAGCCTACCGTTTTCAGTGGGGAAGGGTTTCTTGCGTTTTGGGACCCTGCTGGGTATTTTTTTTAGCTAAAAAACTGTTTTACATTTTCTATTATAAGCTAATGGCAGCCTTATTTCTATTTTTTTACAAACTAGTAGTTGCGCACCCTTATCTAGATGTGAAGTGTTAGGTTCTACTTGGAAAGAAAAACATTTTAAAGCTGTTTTGGTTACCAAGCCTTTGATACCTAATAGCGTTGGTAACCAGAAATTGGTCAAAGAAGACCAAAGAGTTGTCCAAGAGCGGACGACAGTTTAGAGAAAAGGAAGAAGAAAGTGATGGTCTCATTATCGTAGTACCTACCTACTTGAGACGCGCCTGGTAGGGGTTTCATCTTCATGTTTTGACTTAAGTATACGTATTAGTCTTACTGCTCCAGGAGCATATTTGCTAGTGCATTTTGCAGTTCGTCTTTTTACTTTGTTATGACTTTGGTTTTGTTCGTATTCTAATCTGAAGTTCTCTAATATTTCAATTAAAGCCAAAAGTTTTTTTTTTGCGTGCAAGTAGTAGTGTGTCATCTGCAAATCTAAGATTTATTGCGTCAGTTATTTAAAGAAAAAAATAACAGCTCAACGTAACATAAGATAATGTATTTTGAGTATTGCTGTGATTATTACGCATTCCATTTTGTCCGCATAAATTGTTAATATTAGTAAGAATTCAAGACTGGAATTCCATCTTGTTGAATGTATACAATAATTTTCCTTTTTCACATCTGATATTGTAGATAAAATATGAAACACACAAATAACATTTTTCATATCTAACATACTACTGTAAAAATAATAAAATAAAACTGATCTCACAAAGCATGAAATATAATATGAAACAATAATACTAATTTGCTGAAACATTGAAATTGGATGAGCTTGATGCTTTCAACATAATATCGAGTATAATTAAATTATTTTTTGTGCAAATTTTATTAAGCCCTCGGGTTTATTTTATCTAGTATAATGTTTTGCATGATTTAATGATTGTTTTTGTGTATGCTGTGGAATAATTTAATGGTGTCGGATACGCACTGGTTCAAATAACAATAGCCAACTTAAACAATAGCAAATCCCTTAAATATTTTGTTACGGTATAATTAAGCGATTAATAATGATGTTGCATAAGGATTTTATAATCCGCAAAGACAAGTCTAATTGTATGTTTATCCATATTTACGGCGACGAAACTTGTGTTGGAGAATTTTAAAGGTCATTGCAGATTAAACGTATAATCCGTGTTGATTTAGTTCGTGTAAAGTGGCCAAGCGGTGGTTTAAAAATGCATTATAAAGAATAATCATACTGCGGGTAGTATTAAAGAGTTTTAGCTCAACACGCACATAAGAGTAATAATAGCAAACATAAAGGATGAGTTCATCACTACTAATTGCAAATATAGTGGGTGGTGTAGACAAACAAACACGTCGTTGCTTGATTCGAGTTGCATAACATTCTTTAAACGTGATGAAGACTATTCAGTGTGATCAAACCACTGACATATATAGAAGGCAGCGGATGCTGAACGCAACTCTTCTGCCCCCTTTGTTCGTGACTAGTCTTTGAGTTTTATAGTTTTTTTTTTATATCTTGCGCTACTATAAAAAATACGTATTGCCACCAATGTGCGGATGTGCCCAAGCGATAAGAATTTACATTTCAACCCTTCCAAATATCTAAAAGGAAAACAGGCTTCAGTTTTATCTAATATACATAACCTATTCTATAAATCTTTGAAAGTAATACTAAACTAGAAATACAGTAATAATTATAAAATGTTTGCATGATAAGATTAATGAATAATCATGCATATAGATATAAAAATTTACATATAATACAAATAGAGCTAGTATCTGTAGAACACAAATGCATTTGCACAATCTTTAGAATATTTAAATGTTACAAATTAACCTGGTGAGTTATTTCTCAACAGCCGCTATCTAAATACTTAAAAATGTGATTGATGTGAAAGAAGTATTCTTAAAGTTTTCATATCAAATGTGTTAATAATAATTGACTGTTGATTTGTGTTGTTTAAATGTTTTAAAAAAGAATAATATGGGATGCATGATATCTAAACAATTTTTTTTTTTTAATTTTAGTTTTATTATTGAATTGAGTGCTCCGCTTACCTACTTGACTGTTTGTTATCAAGATTAGATTAGTATCGTTTGCAGACAAAAAAAACCTTAAATTTTTGGATGGGTGGTTGGATCACTCCAATTAAATTTTTGTGCCTGCAATTAATAAACTGATTTTTTATGAGGATTGAGAGAAAAATCTTTTTTAAGGTTCAAAGTGTCGGATTCACACTTACAAGCGTTTATCTACTATACAATCCCTTATTTGAATTTTTTTGAATACTGGTTGTAGTGAGGTAATATTAGTGTGCCATTCGTATAGAAGAGAATTTGTACCACGTCTATACTTGTGAACAGATTGTTGGACAATTTGTTTATCTTTTTAGACTAGGAGATGTATGTATCTGCTTAAAATCATTTTTGCTCGTTTGTGCCAAGCGGAAATGAAGCTGACTGAATTACTCAATTCATTAATTGCCGGCGAACAATTTTAACTAAAATAAACAGCTCACCCACCCAAGTATTCAGAAATTGGATGTAAAAGTCAGCAATCATTAAACTGAAGAGAATTGTGACAAATCTAATCTTTTGATTACAAACAGTGGGGTGGGCAAGCGGGGCACTCAATTTATTGACTGCCGGCGAGTTGTTTTAACTGGGGTGACCTGCCCATCCACCCAAATGTTGTTCTAAAAATTAAATGTTTCTTCTTTCTTGAAAGTCTTCTTCTTTACGTGCCATCTCCTACTCGGAGGTAAGCTATCATTGAGGCTATTCTGATCTTTAAAACAGCAGCTCGGAAAAGATTTTTAGAGGTACAGCTAATCCAGTCTTTTAGGTTCCGCATCCAGAACATTCTGCGTCCTCCCACACTTCTCTTGCCTGTTATTTTTCCCTGAATAATCAACTGCAGTACATTATATTTATCCCCTCGCATGATATGTCCCAAATATTTCAGCTTTCTGATCTTTATCATGTGAAGAATTTCTAAGTATTTTCCCATTCTTGTAAGGACCTCGGCATTCGGGGTTTTGTCCGTCTATGAGATCTTTAAAATTTTCCCATACGTCATCTCAAAAGCTTGAAGTTTGTTGCTGAGGTTCAGTGTTCATTCATTTATACCATACAGTATAATTAGAAATATGTAGCATCTTACCATTCTAACACGAAGCTCTAGCGTTAGTTCTACAATGTTGTCTGCTACTATCACCGTGTCATCAGCGTATTTAATGATGTTAATTGGTCGTCTATTAACAACAAGCTTACATAGTTCTTTAGATAAGGCTTCTTTGAATATAGCTTCTGAGTATAGATTGAATAACATCGGTGACAGTATACAGCCTTGCCTCACTCTCCGTTCGATGTTTATGCTTTCTGTGGAATCATTGTCGACTCTCACCGTCGCTGTTTGGTTCCAGTACAGGTTTTCAATTATTTGTATGTCCTCGGAGTCAATACGTTTGCTTTTTAGGAGTGTTACAAGTAGTTCATGGCGTACTTTATTGAACGCCATATCCATACATCTTTGTAATAGTACGTTAATGCCGAATAATGCTTCTCGTGTTCCTAAGCCATTCCTGTATCCAAATTGAGGGTCGCTAATATTTTGCTCTCAAGTTTGATGTAAAGTCTTTTATGTATTATTTTCAGGAATGTTTTTAAGGTATGGCTCATAAGACTTATTGTTCTGTAGTCACTGCATTGTTGGGAATTTAACTTCTTCGAAATCGTAATAAATGTAGACTTAAGCCATTCTTTTGGTATTACGCCTGTTTTATATATGGTATTGTATAGGTCAACGATTATTTCGATTTCCTCATCTTTTATTAGTTTTAATAGTTCTATGGGCACTTCATCTGGGCCTACAGCTTTCACCTTTTTAACACTCCTTATTGCTTGCTCTACTTTGTGTTTTGTTATTTTAGGGCTAAGGCTATGCAGATGTTGTTGCGTTTTACTTTGAGGGCATTTCGTGTCGTAGAATAGCTTTTCAATGTATTTTTTCCATCGTATGAGTTTTTAGGTTTGGTCTGTTATTATTTTGCCGGATTTTGTTTTTATAATTAGTGTCACTCGTTTCCTATTAGTTCCTGTTAGTTCTCTAATTTTCTTATGTTGATTGAAACTATCGTATTGACTTTGCAGCTTTTCGATATCTTTGCACTTCTCAGACATCCAGTTTTCTTTTGCTTCACGAATATTTCTTTTGATGGTTTTGTGAACCTCTTTATATTTTATTTGGTTCCTTTTATTTCTCCGTCTTTCATTTGTAAGGTCTAATTTTTTTTTGTCATCTACTGTTGGTTTGGTATAACTTCGTCTGGTGTTAGCATATTTCTGTTTTCTTCCGGTAGCGCTCTTTTGATGCTTCCCCATTTCTCATTGGGTATTTGATGTGCCTATTTTCTGGATATTTGCTTTTGTTTTTTGTTTGATTTGCTTTCTTATCTTATTTTTGAAATGGAAATAAAGGTGACAAATTCAATCTTTTGATAACAAACAGTCGGGTGGGTGAGCGGGGCATTCAGTTCTATAACTTCCGATAAAAATTGAAGTGACTCGCCTACGCACCCAATTGATGGTGGTGCAGACACTGAATGCTTTTTTCTTTGCAAAAGTTAGCTGTCATTAAATTGGAGAGGATTGTGCCAAACAAATTCAATCTCTTAATAACAAACAGTTGGTGGGTGAACGCGGCACTCAGTTCATTGATTGGCAACAAGTAGTTTTAATTGAATTGACTCGCTTACCTACCCAGGCGTTGGTGTTCCAGAAATGGGAAGTTACTTTTTCTTGCAAAAGTCAGCTGTCATTAAATTAAAGACAAAAGTAACAAATTTAATCTTTTGATAAAAACAATTGAGTGAGTGGTTGGGGCACTCAAAATATTGATTGCTGGAACGTAGTTAGCCCACCCGCTCAAGTGTAGGTAGTTCAAAAATTGGATGTTTTTCCTCCGTACGAAAGTCAACTATCATTAAATTGGAGAGAAGGGTGACAAATACAATCTGTTGATAAGAATCAGGTGAGCGGGGCCCTCAGTTTATTGATTGTTGACAAATAGTTTTAATTGGATTAACCCGCCAACCTATCAAGTTTTGGTGATCCAGAAACTAAAAGTTTTTTCTTTTTGCAAAAGTCAGTTGTTATTAAAGAAAGAGAAAAATCCAAAACTTCGTTCTAATTAATTCCCAAAATGTCCGACAAAAATGATGTGCAGTGATAAAGCTCAAGAAATACCGCAAAGAAGTCAAACCAGTCAAACACAAGAAACACAAATCCGTAACCACCACGGCGACCAAACCAAAGACGGCCAAATCAAGCTGCCTAAGCAAAAAAAAGTTAACGGCACAAAAACGACTTTATGCGTTTATAAGCTAATTTTCCAAATTGTGCATTTTTGTCACTTTATTGTCGCCTATCTTAGAGACAATTTTTTTAATTTTTTTTAATTTTGCTGCATTTTTTCAAATCTTTGAATTTTTTCTTTGTACTATAGATACCTAGAGGCACAAATATAAAACCTTTTGGTGCTTTTTTTAAAGATATTATATTGTTTTGTGGGAAACCTGGAGCATAGGACAAAACATTAAACTTATGTGCCAAATAAAAACGCGAGTAATAAAATAAATGTAAAACTTTGTCTAGATTAGAGCGTAACGATGGCACTATAACAAAATAAAAGAATGTTTGATTCTTAGTAGCTATAAAACTCTTTGACAACTTTTAAAATAAGATTATATATAACTATTGATAAAAGTTTGGAAGAATCTATCAAAATAAAACAACTTAGAGTCTTGTAGAACCTTTTATACGACTTATTATTGCATACATTGGGAGTGCTTGGAAGAGGAGCAGCAATTTGCCGTTAAGATTCAAGTGCATTTAGGCGGGCTTTAAATAAAGTTTGGCTTGACTTTAGATTGAGATAAGCTGGGCAGCTTTTGTACTTGCTGTGCGGTCTATTGCACGTGGCGTATGTTGCAACATGCCTTAATTTTCTGTCTTGATGCAGGTGGAACTGAGATGAGCTAAATGTCGTGTGGTCAAAGCGCTGGCAACGGTGGCGTTGTACAATGTTACCAGATTTTCGTTTGTATTTTATCCAAACCGTAGAATTGCACAATTTGGACAGACACTTGATTTCTCAGTTTTGTGGGTTTTGCGTAAGACATGGGGAAAGGTTCTCTAGTTTTTCTATGCGTTTGACTGAATGAGAAGCGTTTCTTTGAGCGATCAGCTATGCTTGCTCCGCATCAACCTTTATTCAGTCGGGCACGTTCTTTATAATGTATTTGAAGGTTTTTTTGGACCCTAACTGAAAAGTGTAATGATACATATTGTTGCTCTTGCATTATGCGATTGCAACGCGGAAATCTTTATGCATTTGCAGGCGGCCGGCCGGGTTAAATACTTTTTGGGCTTGTTGGCAAATGACCTTGATGGCGATAAAGTCTTTTGATTTGCTGTGCCGGTTGATGGCTTAACTAAAATCAAAATCAAAAGAGACTTACTTCTTTTTAGTTTTTTTTAATTTTTTGGAGTTGGCCACGAGGGTGAATCCTTCTACTAGAGGCGAAGTTTTTTTTATAGGCGGCGACGTTGTTTTCTAGCTGGACAACTATCCGGTCTTTGTTCTAGAATGAGCTGAAATTTTCCGAATTCTTGGCAGGTCTCTTAAGGAAGAACTGGACCGGGGTGTCCAAAGTCTTGGTGGGCTAGATTTTGACTGCCGCAGTTGTAAAAAATGGGGTTTCTGGATTTTTTTGGGAGAGGTCTAGTGCAAAACTTTTGGTACATAGCTGGCTGGACGGTATTTCTAGCAATGAACAAAATGGGTTTTTTTAATGTTTTTTTAATGTTTTTCTGCAACCGATGAGGGTCTTTTGGAAACTCAGGCTGCTCTGTTTGATGATGTCGGCTACAATAGATTATTTTAGCTTTATCAATCATTCTTATGACGTGCTTTTTGAAGCTGTAAATCTTTTTGTCTTGCACTTTTAAGTGGGATTCTACTTTCAAAAACTCTAAATAGTAAAAGCGTAAGATTTTGCTATCAATCATATCGAGGTCGGACTATTATAAAATATATAATTAATTTTTTAATTAACTAATTTAGTTAAATTAATTATAGATGACTTTGATTTTTAAATTTATACGCAATCAAGTAATCTATACTATACTGTATGTAGTTGTAATTATAACTGTTTTTAACCGGGCTACGGGCTTCCTTTAGGCGGTGAAGTGAGTTGCTGTCGGTGTGGTCGTGTCGACTGATGGCAGTCAAATATGTTATCTTTTTCTATATCTAATCGACGGAGCTTATTGAATTACTGTTTGTTATCAAGAAAACATCTCATTTCTGGATCACTAACACTTGGGTAGGTGGGTGAAACACTCTAATTTAAATTATTTCGCGGCAGTTCTAGAACTGAGTTTTTTGCTCACCAACCTAACAGTTTATTATTAATTAATTGATTTTGTTACTTTTTAATTACCTGAATTTATCTAATTTTAAAATAACTGACTTTTGGATGGTAGTCGGGACACTTTAACTAAAACTTGTAGCTAGCAATCAATAAATTGAGTGTTTTGCTTACTCACTCAACAGTTTCTTATTAATACGTTGGATCTGCCACTATACAGTCTTTCCGCTTCCCTCTTCTCCGAATGAATGCTAGAAGTTTAGAAGTTTGATCACTCGTGTGATAAAGCCTTTCTGTCTAACTAATGTTTCTGGTCCTGGTGAAAATATGGACAACACAAGTGATGCAATAGTGACCGCCTTGATGGAAAACCAAAATGTCTATTGTTCGAAAACAAAAAGGAAAGAACAGATCAGCCAGACAACATTACAGTTAATGCAAAGAAGAGATAGGAAAATCGAGGAACTCACTAGTAGTCAATATCTAAAAAAAATAAATAAGCAAATTTTAATAGCCATAAGAACATATAACTAAGAAAGATCAAACAAACCATTGAAGACAATAAAAGCATAATAGTATTGCGAAAAAGACTAGGCAATGGAAAATGCGAGATAACTAAAGTTAAATATAAACAGAGAAACATAGAATCAAACAAAAACTTTGTTCAGATATGCAAAAAAAAATTAGGGCGTAACGATGAGCAACAAATTTGTCAAAAAATATGTCAATAGTAAAGCACCATGACAAAATAAATAAATGTTTTGTTCAAAGTTTTGATGTAGATTTAAAGTTTTTCGAACTATTAATAAAAGTTTGAAAAAATCTACCAAAATAAAACAATTTAGAGTCTTGCAGAATCTTTTATATGACTTATTATTGCGTACATTGGAAGTGCTCGGAAGAGGAGCAGGAATTTGCCGTTGAGAGGCCGGTGCTTTTAGGCGGGCTTTAGATGAAATTAGGCTTGGCTTCAACTTGTGATAAGCTAAGCTGAGCAGTCTTTGTAAATTGGTGTGTGCGGCTCATTGTACCTGGCGCATGTTGCAACATGTTCTGATTTCTTGGTCTTGATGCAGGTGGAGCTGGGATGAGCTACATTGCTCTTTGATGTCATGTGGTCAAAGCGCTGGCAACGGTGGCATTGTACAATGTCACCAGATTTAAGTTTGTTTATTATCCGAACCTTAAAATTGCACAATTTTGAAAAACATGATTTTTTAGCTCTGAGTTCTGCGTGAAACATGGTGAAAGGTTTCCTAGTTTTTTTATGCGTTTGACTAAAAGAGGAGCGTATCTTAGAGCAATGAGCTTTGTTTGCACCGCATCAATCTTGATGCATTTGGGCACATTCCTAATAACGTATTTCAAGGTTTTTTTTGGACTTTAATTAAAATGTATTATGATATAATATGCCCATAGGTATAGTGTCTTTACAACATGGCTTTAAATTATTTCAGCGGATTACTTCATTGCTAATCGCTTTGGGGAAACAATTATGTTTGTATTATATACCATAAATAACACTTCGATGTTTAAGGGTAAAAATATTCTATAAATATACAATATTTTCACCCTTAAAAATTACCTCAGGTTCCAGGTACATAATACAATCATAATTGGTTGCTAATGAAATAATCCATTAAAATAAATTAAGCCCACATCGTAAAGACACTATATATATTATACACATCCTTGATTTTGCATTAAAGAAATTTTCATACAAAAGGGACTGCATTCGGATGTTTTTTACCACGATTTTTATATCTTTGAACACCTTCGACAACACTTAAAATTTGGTTTTATCCCGTACAGCAATAGGAAGTGGGCTCTTTGAGGCAGCACTCTTTGCAGATGCTGCCGAAGTGTGTGAACTTGATGGAGGGCCTAAGCTATTAAGCGGACTAAAAATTTGGCTATAGCGGCTGGCCTGGTTAAATACTTGTTGGTCTTGTAGGCTGATGGCTAAGTGTGTGAATTTAATGGAGAGCCTAAGGAGCTATTAGGCGGATTAGAAATTGACTTAAGATTCCTGACTTGCTGGGCCGGTTGATGGCCTTAAATCTAAATTAAAAGGGGTTTATCCGCTTTATTAATTATTTTCTCTGATTTATTGGAATTGGTCACAATGGTGAATCCTTTATTTAGAAGCCAGTTTTTTTGTAGATGGCAAAGTTGCTGTTTAGCTTGACACCTATCCGGTTTATATTCTAAATTGAGCTAAAGTTTTCCAAATTCTTGGCAGGTTTTTTTGAGAAAAAACACGACTCGGGTGTCCTAAGCTTTGGTGGGTTAGACAAGTCTTTTTTTGAAGAGGTTTGTGCTAAAACTTTTGGTAACTTGGCTGGCTGGATAGTATTTGTAACAATGGTCAAAATGGCCTTGAGTTTTATTTCTTGGCAGATGTTTTTGCGCAGGCCGATGAGGGTTTATTGGAGATTTAGGCTGCTCTGCTTAATGTCGTTGGCAAAAATGTCGATTTTTTTGGCCTTATTGTTAATCATCTTTATGACGTGTTTTTAAAGGCTGTAGATTTTTTTGTCTTGCATCTTTAGCTGGGCTTCTACTTTCTAAAACTGTTAGTAGAAGAAGCATAGAATTTAATTAATTTTTTAATGACATTCAATTTTAAAATAATTGACATTTGGGTGGTGGCCAAGTCACTCTCACTAAAACTTTTAGCAAACAATCAATCAATTAAATATTCCACTCAACTGTTTGTTATTAAAAAGTGAAATTAACATCTTTTTGACTTAATATATGTACAACTGAGATTAATAGAAAAAAAAAAAAACATCTAATTTCTGGATTATTAATACTTGGGTGGGTTGAAGCATTTTAATTAAAACTATTTGCTGGGAATCAATAAACTGAATGACTCGTCTATCCGCTTGACTGTTTGTTATAAAAAGAATGAATGTGTCATATGTCTTCAATTCTTCTCAGCCATCATTTATCTACTCTGTACTACTACTGTAAGCTTCCTTTAAAAAAATTTTTACGTTTTTCTATTTGCTGCAATTTGTATCCAGTTTTTTCTTGCAATATTTTAGATATCATTACTTTGTTTGGTCTTTCTCGAACGTCAAGTTGTGATCCTTATTGTCCAGCTGTCCGGGTTCTGCTTTGCTATGTAGCCAGCCCATCGTCATTTAAGCTGCGCTACTTTAAAACGTTTTTTGGAATTCCGCATTCCGAACTCTGTACCTCAAAGTAGTTTTGAGCATAGACTTATCTATTGCTCTTTGTGTGGTTTGCAGTCTGCTAGATGTTTTTTGGGTAATGGACATTGTCTTGAGGCCTTAAATGAGCTCTGGCATCACGCAGGATTCGAGGAATTTTTTGGATTTGAGGATATGGATTAAGATTTTGGAAATCTGATTTTCTTTACCGAGTTGAATTTTATGGCCAAAATAAATGTATGTAGAACTTGTTTAATGGATTTATTATTAATTGTTACCTTGATTTTTTCTGGGCTCATGACTTTGGTTTATTTTAAGTCCAATTTTTACTGATTCTTGATGGAGTTCCTGAAGCATGCTCTTAAGTTCTTCTGCAGTGCTGCCGATGACAAGAATATTGTCTGCAAACCGTAAACGATTGAAGCGTACTCCGTTGAAATTAATTCCTTTTTTATGCCAGTTTACGATTTTGAAGACATTCTCCAAGGCTAATGTGAACAGTTTTGGAGAAATTGTGTCTCTTTGCCGCACTCATGTTTTTAATTGAGATATTATCTGTCTTTGAGTCTTTGTCAATTTTAACTTGGATGGATCTGTTTGATAAGGTTTGAGTATCTTGAGTCGATTCTCGCATTGTCTAGGGATCTTAGTATTCCTTACGTTTCACGGAGTCGAAAGCCTTCTTGTAATACACAAAGGTTATATGCATTGTTATATTATACTCAGTGCTTCTGTCGATGAGAATACGAAGTGTCTGCAAGCGGTCTATAGTCCCAAATCTTTTGCAGAATTCCGCTTGTTTGCATAAGTCTTCAATTATTGAGAACAACGTTTGCAGTTTTTTTTTTTTTTTAGGAGGGAAATTTTGTTGAATACATTGCATAGTGTCGGATTAACTAATACGAGCGCCGACCATTATATTTTCTCCTCCTTCCTCCCACGACTTACAAAATAACAATTGCGAAGCAATTAATGAGGTATTAGTTTTTTTTTAGTTAATAATATTTTGCGGTTACACATCTGTCAAATGCAAAGCGACAAACCATAATTCAATAATTTTTTTTTAAATTTTGTACCTTGTCACTAAATAACAATTACGAAGCAACTAATAAGGTATCAGCATTTTTTATTAATTTAAAGTTTTGTGGTTACGCATCTGTCAATTGCGAAGCGACAAATTATACGTCAATTTTATTTTATTTGTTTTTTATTAAATACCAATTGTTCGATCGATAACAAACACTTAAGCGGGTGAGCGGAAACACTATATTAAAACACGGGCCTACAACTCTTAAAATGTTTGTTATAAAGAAATTAATTACGTCAACTCTCTCTTCACATTAAATGACATTTGTCAGTGATTATGTCATGTTTGTTAGCTACAGAAACACGACTGTCAATTTTTTTATGACAAACACTTTGGTCGGGTAAGCGAAAGAAACACAGTTTATGAACATTGCGCCGGTGTTTTAATATGCTGTTCCCGCCCACCTCCCAATAGTTTGTTATAAATAAATTGACTAACTCTTTCTTCAAATTTTATTACTTTTGCCTATTATTTTGTCATGTTTGTTAGCTGCAGAAACACGAAAGGTGGTAGTGACTGTCAATTTCTTTATGACAAACACTTGGTTGGGTGAGCGGGAACACAGTTTATGAATATAGAAATAGATTCTTTTCCGAATTAATTCTGAAAGTTTGATCTTTTATGTGATATATCTTTCCTGTCTAACTGATGTTTGTTGCAGACTTAAGGTGTTAGTTGTAGTTGGTCAACTGGCCGGGTTGGGAACTCTTTGGTTTTGGTGGCTGATGGTTCTGGTGACGATAAAGGCACCTGATTTGTTTTTTTTTTTTTAACTGTTTTGACTTTTTCTTGTTTATAGCTAAGGTATATCACTTCTCTAAGTGCAGGGCTTTGTGATGGTCGGCAACATTACAGCTCTGATGAACATTTATTTTGTCTTTAGAGGAAGCGTCATTGGACTCTGTTGGGCGCTGGTTTTCAAACTGTTGTCTTTGACCTGTTTCAGTTGCAATAGTGCTTTTTTGTCAACAACAATTTTTGGTTTGGCATTTTATTAAAATCAAGATAATTTTTTTCAGAGTTTGGACCTTTAGCATCTGTTTCAGCACCCTTTGTTGGCTGCCATCTGGATAAGGTTTAAATTGAGTTCCTGAAAGTGTTGACTTTTTGGTTGCTTGCAGTCGATCCATGTCTGACTGTTGATACAAAAATTAAGTTGTAGCTATCAAAAGAATGTTAACAACGGTTTGAATGACTGACAGAACTTTACTGTAACGTTTGTAGAAAAAAAAAAAATTGACATACTAATATTTTGTTGGGTAGGGTAACTTCGTAATTTGATTTTTTTTTTAATTTTTAGTTTTTTACGTGTTTTTTTGGTTGTAACAGTTTAGTAACTGATTGATTGAATTAAAAAAAAAAATGTTGTTTAAAGTTTATTGAAAGTAATGAAAATGAACCATTTCAATTTGATATGTCATAATAAAAATGAACAAGTTTACTTTTATAAGCTTTTGTTGAATTAAAAGAAAGCTCAAGGACTTCAGTAGCGAGTATTTCCTTCTCTGGCAGTGATAACAGCTTGCAAACCACGAGGCGTGCTTTGGATTAGATTTTGAATTACATTCTGCGAAAGATTGTCCCATTTCTGCACCAATATGTCGCGGATTTTTCTAGAATTTCTGGGGGCCGGTACATGTTTCCGTAAACGTTTTTCCATCTCATCTCAAACATGTTCAATTGTATTTAAATTTGGACTGCGAGCAAGCCAAACAAATTGCGTGATTTGACACTCGTCAAGATACTCAGTAACTATCCGAGCAGTGTGGGGCCGGGCGTCTTCTAGAATCTTGGTTAGATACGTATGCGCAGTCAACATCCCGTTCTCGATAAATACTAACTTTGTGCGAGTGTCAAAAGATATGCCTTCCTATAGTCCCCATGCCATAACTTGTCTTCTACCAAATGGAAGTTGCTCGACAATACATGCTTGAGCATATCTCTCGTCTTGTCGTCGCCACACTTTTACACTTCTATCTGAGTCCGTAAGACAGAATTGCAATTCATTGGAAAACAATACGCGACTTCAATTCGCTATTGTCCAAGCCAAGTGTTCTCGTGCAAAATTATCTCTAGATGTTGTAGTGTTGCTTTGCAAAACACTAACAATGACCACAATACACAAACAATTTGCAACAGACAGATATTATCAAAGAACAAAAACTATGTTTGTTTGTTTCAGCAAAAGCCTATGAAAGTAAACTTGATCATTTTCATTACTTAACACATCAAATTAAAATTGTTTGTTTTTATTACATTCAATAAATTTTGAACAACAAAAACTTTTTTTAATTCAAGCAATTAGTTATTGTTACAAACGAAAACACTTAAAAAACTAAAAATTTCAAAAAGAAACTTAAATTACGAAGTGACTCCGGCAGTGTATTTTCTAATTGAATTACTTAAACTGACGCTCACCCACTCAAATGTTTGTTATCAAAAGATTGAATTGAACATTTGGAGAGAGGAGAAACTTTTAATTTCTGGACGACTAACACTTGGGTGAGTGAGTAGGTCATATCAATTGAAACTACTTGCGGACAATCAATAAACTGCGTCTTTATTTAATGACGATATTACGCATTTCAATGTAAGAAATGTTTTCTAAAATTATAAAACGGGATATTAGACAAATCATTTTTTTTAATAAAAAGTTTTAGGTTGATATCTGATGACAAGATATTTTCTAAAACATTATTAGATAGATGTGCTTGGTACTGTCTTGGTGTATATTACCACATAACGTTTGGCGCATATACTTTAAATTTCTGTTAAACCAATCCAATGAGTCAGATTTGTATTTTTTTTCATTATTTTTCTTGTCGTAATTGCAAATAATGCTGACCTAAAAGTTAAACTATTTGAGACTAGGAATAATACAGTCAAAAAAGTGTCATCATACATGAATTTGATATTTATCAGTATACATAATTAACAATAAAAATTTTTTAAAATTAAATATTAAAGTGTCAATAACTTAATAACTATTATAGTTTGTTTACAAACTTTTAAACGATTATTATGCGAATGAATAATAATTAAGTATAATTTGTAGCTAAGCATAAACCAAATAATTGTTGCATTTTCATATTTATTTGTTATCAATATTTCATTGTATCTTTTATATTCGCATAAAAAAATCGCCTACTGACAGTTTGAAAAATATCCCCTTATCTAAGTGCTCTTAATATTTTTTCTATTGCATCGTTTCGGAATTCCCCGTTGGGCCGAAAGTTTTTGGACACGTTCTTGGAATTGTTGCAGAGCTTCAGGAGACAAAATACAATAATGATGGAGATAAAAAAAGTAGAACTTCACCTCCCAAAACTTTCGCGCGAGTATCCTGAAACGATTCGGTGAGCTTGAGTTATTACATTACGTGTCGCTGGATTACGTTTATTTTATTTTTTTGTAAATTGCAGTATATATTTATTTGAATTGAACAAATGCAATGTTCCGCAACGTGACTATAGTCAACAATAAATTGCATTTTATTTAAAATTTATTAAACTTTGATTGCAACGAAGCGCATTTTTTTATTAAATGTAAGAATATTGTGTTTTATATTCAATTCAAGAATGCATGTCAGCTTTCAAACATGCATTTATTTGCATTTCAAGTATTGGAATTTCAAATTGAATAGAATTATTTTCTGTTTCAAATTTGTTTCAATAAAAAATCTTTTAATATCTTTGAGATGGTTTACTATTTAATATATAAATTGATTCTGCTATACGGTAGAAATAACTTGAAAATGTAATAACACATGCATGTACTTTCAATAAAGACGTCTGGAGCGTATGCAAAACGCTTAAAAATAACATCCACTTCAAATTTTACATACGAATAAACGGCAACTCGAGTTCGTTACGTATAAAAGTACACATCGAGAATATTAGGGTTGTAACTTCTACCTCTAACTAACTAAAAGTGGCGTCTTAACTAACCCCTTGCATTACAAAGAATCCGGAAAGATATCTTACGGAAGTGCTGTATATTATTATAAAAAAATGTTTCTAAAACTTCGCTTGCGCTTGCTCACCTATCTTCATCCAATGTGTTAATGTACTTTAAGGAACTGTCTGATCCGTGTTTTGTATGCCGCTTGGGTGCAAAAAAAAACTTACTGCAGTTTTCATATTTATCATGAAGTTTTCTCCGCTTTCATTTTTTTTATTATTATTTTTTTAGAAAACTTTAAAGACGTCGAGATATTATAAAATATATAATTACTTGAGATTTTGCTTCAGGTGGATTCACGGCTTTTATTATTATTACGTGAGAAGTTGTAATAAAAGTAATGTCCTCGTTCTTACATTTTGATAAAAAATTCTTTTTGTAATTAATAATATTAAATGTTGTATTTGCAATTAATTGAAAAAATATAATTATAAATTCGTTTAAGTTGAATCTACTTAAACCACATACAAAAAGGGTTGTTTAAATATTATGTGATATAAAATTTATTATTTACACATATAAGAACAAAAAAATTCATTAAGGGCGCGGTTTAGAGAGTGTCATAAAACTACGAACAAAAATCACGCAATTTAACTCTTTTTTGCAACTTGTAGAGAATGAAATTTATGTAAATCAACATCAAATTTATTGTGGTATATTTACTTTTTTAAAATAATAATTGTTATAGTTCTTTTCGTAGATGTGAATGTATGATAAAATGTGAAATTTGAAATATCTTCATGTATCAATTTTTCTAACAGTTCGGTACTGCTGCTACATTAATTAAAATGCCAGTCGGGTATGTTTTTTATGACATTAGTATCTTTTTGGATCCTAACTGAATTGTGCAACAAACACATCATTGCATGCAAATTAAACAGTTTTAAAGTTTTATTTTGATTAAACTATCACAAATAAACTAATACTATTACATTGTTTGATTGTTTTGCATTCATATCCATTAATATCAGTTTCCAATACAAATTAATCTATTTTTATTGGTGATAATTTAATTTTACTTTCCATGAAAATGCTATCAATCAAACAGAAATGGTAGTGAATTTATTACCTAAACAATTTTCAATTTTACTGATGGGTTTTTTGTAAACTGAGTTTTATTTTTGCGAAAAGGAAATGACTATCTGACCCGCATCGTGCGTCGCTTAATTTTCATACACACACATAAATACGCACATTGTTTGATCTTGATTAAACCCCCCGGGTTACTAGAGCAAGAGCAAATATCGACAACGGAATAGCACGAGCTAATTACACAAAAGCCATAAAATATGAAAACTGGGCGCGATCAAAGCAAAACCGCCATGCAGACATACATTTTGTGCGTGGATTCAACACACATACATATAGAATTTGGTTGGATTTCACGCTCGCAGTGCCCGATACAAAGAGTTCCGCAACATTTCGACTAATCTAAATTTACAATGTGTATTATATTTGACAGCGCGGGGAGGTTGGTGCGGGATTGATGCCGACCCTCGTCGGACTCCTTTGAGACCGCCGCGCGATCCGGGATAAGCTCGATTCGTCTAATTTGATTTATTGGGAAACAGATACAGATACGTCTCTCTCAGATTTTTCCTCTGTATGGCAGAGGGATGGAGGTGAAGGGGGTTTGGTGACTGGCTCGTGCGACTGGAAGATTCCTTGCGGCATCGAAATAAGAGGATACAATCATAATACGGATAAATCTAATATCCTATACGTTTACAAATATGATTGTTCTTTGTATATTCGATTTGTGTCTATACTGACGGGCCTTTGATCGATGCCCCTACATCTTATCCTTTTATAAATAATAAATTTAACAAACGTCTCAAAAATAATAAAAAAATCTGCTTATTCAATCATACATTTTCTAGTTTTAATTATAATTTAATAAAGAAAACTCAAATAGAGTAGCTAAGTTAATTGTATAATGCTATTTGAAAAATTGAAAGTAGTTTATTAAATCAAACTTGTTGAAAAAGTCCTAAAACAAACAAAAATGTTGGTATGATTTTTTCAATCGCTTTGAGTTGCATCCAAAACTAATAAAGTTTAATGTTTCATACTTACCACTCACATCTTCTTTGTCTTCATTCTCAGCCTTTGTTTATCTAATTTTGTACATAAGTTTCTTTTATTGTCTTCCATATGTTTTTATTCACTGCAGTTTGGTGTCAGTTTCTTCTCGCAGTTTGTTTTATATTATTCAACTATCTTTTCTGAAGTTTTTCTACGCTCTTCTTTGTTAGTTGTTGATGCTATTTAACTGTTCTTATTGTCCACTTATTATGAACATGTTTTGATACATATCCCATCCATCTCTACTTGAGTGTTGCGTATCTTGTATCTTAAGCTAATTTTCAGCATAGACATTTCCATTGTTTTTTTGTGATGTTCTGAGGCGTTTGCACTTTTCTGAGTTAAGGTTGCAGTATATATAGTACATATGTAGTTACAGGTAGGATACAGGTGTCATAGACTTTTTTTTAATATTTATTGGTTTATCTTATCTATTATCTTTCTAGTAATCTTGGCAGCTTGATTTTTCTTGCTTTATTTAATGGACTGACCTAGGTAGACATATTTTTTTACTGTTCTAGGGACGTGGTAATCTAACGTTATATGTAGTTTCTTATTAGTCATAATCTTTGTTTTGTCTAGATTCATTTTTAATCTTACTAGTTATTAAAACAATATCATCCACAAACCACAATTGGTTTAGGTATTTTCCTTCTTGGTTTATACTTTTTGTGTTTCAGGATAGCCTTTTAAATACATCTTCTATGGCCAAGGTATATAATTTTAAAAATATTGTGTCTCCTTGGCGGGCGCTTCTGTTAATTGGGGTTTGATTTGTCATTAAATCCTCGTTCAACCTGGAGTGTTTTGGTATATTTTTTTATATGGTTAGAGTATTTTGAATCTATTTTGTCTGCGTTTATTGCTGTTAAGAACGCTCACGTCTCGATATTTTTTTATCGTGGCACACAAAATTATCTTTCCCGCTCCAAAGAAGCACAAATGAGCAGTTTTGCATCAAAACGTTGCTCATTATCTTCTTTTACGTCCGAGGAATTGTCCATTTCAGTTTGTACCGCAAAGAGAAACTGTCAACTCAACCTTTTATCTCAAGGTGCTTAAAAGAGCAAAGACACGGTCAAGCTGCATCATGAGAATGCCCCTAGATAAACGGCCGCCATTATTACTAAATTCCTTTCCCAAAGCAAAATCTTGGTGGTCCCCCAGCTCCCTTACAGTTTTGATATGGCTCCATGCAACTTTGTTTGTTTTCCTGAGTAAAAAGAAAGCCAAATGAAAAGCATTTGTCCGTGGAAAACATCCAAAAGGATGTTATTAAGTTATTAAAAAACATTCCTGTCCTGTCTGTCCTAAGGAGATTTAGGGTGTCTTTCAGGCGTAGCAGACACGTCTCCGAAAGTGTATTAAAGCAGGGTGACAGTATTTTGAAGAATTTTAAGCGTTTGTACCAGTACGATCAGTAAATATTTTTTTATAGAAAATGCGCATTACTTTCATAATGAACCTGTATGTACATATTTTTTGCTTCTTACTGAAGATGTAATCAATTTTGTTTTTAGCATTTTTATTAGGGTTTTTTAGAAACTAACATATCATTTTAATCTAAAAATGTTAGACTAACATTTAATACGACCAGTTAGTTATATATTGTGATATATAAATAAAACATTCTCAAAAGTACGGCAATCAAACTAAGTAAAATACAAAGTTTGGCATGTTTTCTAATGACGAAAACAATGAAATGCAATTAAATGCTGCCCTAAAAACGTTTTATCAGACTGATAAATTTTATAGTTGGAAGGCATTGGCTAAAACCATCAGGGTACGCCTAATTTAGATCCCAATAAGTTACAATTTAAAATAGAATCTTAAAGTTGAAAAGTTTGGAAAAATAAAGAAAAATTATATAAGACCAAAATACAAATAATCTGTAAAAAACTTGAATTAAAGTTCAGCGTATTGTGGATTAAGTGTCAAAAAATAAAATACACAAGACTAATTCTAAACATTCTAATTATCACACACTACCTAAACTGTGGTAAGGCAAATAAACCAAAACTGAAAAGGTTTACAGCTCTAATAACTGGACACTGTAGCCTAAACAAATTCTTACAGATTCTAGTTGGATTGCTTATGCTGCAGGTAATTGAGGACAAATAAACTCTGCCACATTTGGTGTACAACTCCAAGCAAAGTTTAATTTAAAATTTAAACTAAAAGTAATGCAGACACGCTAGACCACATTAAGAAGAAGAAAAAACAAACTAAGCATTAAAACCAGCTGAAAACTTATATGCATGTTATGTTTGCAATTGTTACGGAACATTTTTTTTCAAGAAGTACCAGCCAAAGCTCTGTCTTTTGTTGCATAGTGTTTTTTTATTTTGTATTTAAGATTGAGCATTCAATTGGCAAGTCATCATGCATAAATGCTTCAATGCAATGACACTGATTCTTTTAGTATCAGCCAGCGGATTTTAGATTTGGAGTTGCCTCTCTATATTTTATTGGTTTTTTGAGATGCGCTGAAGCGCAAATCACGTATTTCACATTTGTTTCGGTCAAACAATGTGGTACCAAGGATTGTCTGAGTTGTATTGACCTAATCTCTGGATTAACTTGTTTTTGCATAAATTGGAGTTTTTGTACAATTTTCTAGCTTGTTCTTAAACAAACTGTTTTAATGTACGAACATCTAGGTTTCTGTGCAGTATTGTGTTTCTAACATAATAATGCACATCAATAATGAGTCTTAGTTTTATAACAATTGCAGTTTCTTTAAATGTTGTGGAGTAGTTTGCCAACGCTGCACAAGCGTATGTTGTGCAGGAGATAGGAGATAGAACCTATAAGTTTGTCCCCAAGTTTTGCCAATTATATTGTTGACGTGAGTTTGAAAACTCAGTTGCTTGTCTAAGGTTACTTTGAGATATTTAGTTTTTGATTTTTTTGGTATGATTTTAGCATTTAGGCTCAAGTAACTAAAGTAAACAAAACCGTTTTATATTTGTGGGTGTTAACTTAGATGCGCCATTTGTTAAAGTAACACTCAAATTGTAACAGCTGCGTTTGCACTTTTATGATATCCTTTTTAGCAGTCCAGGGTTGAACAAAACACACAGTATTGTCAATGTAAAGAGCCGTGCAGTTGCTTCTAGGAATTTTTTTAACGTACCAAAAGAAACAAAGTTGGTTTTACAACACTGCCTTGCGTCACATTGGCTTTGATATTTTTATTGCTTGATGATTTATTAGCCGTTGACACGTAGAAATTTCTATATGCTAGATGTTGATCTACTTCGCACTTTTGCTGCAGTGGGTAACAAGTTTTTTTTTTGAATTAATTTCTATAAGAGGTTATAACTTTAAATAGAAATGACAAAACTCTAACGTTCACACTTTATATTAAAGCCACTCTTTAAAAAGTTAAAATGTTATCAATCTGTGATTCTACTGCTTGGTTGAATCAAGCCCAAAGTTGATATATGTATATTGTGGTGTATATCTGCACTTTTATAATTTAATCAAGTAAACGCGTTTTAGAGTAGGACTAAGAAACTGCTTTACTAAAAAAAAAAACTAGTTACATTACCAAAGATTGCATAAAGTTATAACTAGATGACTATCAAAACAAACTTTTTTTTACTTTTGTTAACGAAATTTAATTAAGTTATTTGAAAATTACATCATAACAGAGAAGTTTTATAAAAAACTAAACATTAACATCAATTGGCAGTTCGGCAGAGAAAACATGTATGTTTAACAGCGCTAACAAAAGTTAAGCAACGACCGGAGTGGTCACGAGTTGCATAGCTGTCCCGAACAAAGTGATGCAGAGCGTAGTGTTTTGTTCTTATTGATCCGTTACTTCATATAGGCATTCAAACATACACATGTTCTGTCTTTTCTGTACTTTGGTGTGCCCGACACTTTGATTGCCTACCTCAAAATGGAACGGCGTGACTAGGTATGCAGGTAAACAGGTATACAGTAACATCAGTTGTTTTGTAGTTTTTTGCATATAAAGTGTTGGTTTATCTACATGTAAAATTAGTTTTTGGCATAAACAAACACTTTATAACAAACAACTAGAAACGGCGGTTTTTAAAAGTAGTTTGAAAATTAGTTTGAAGAAATTGAAACTAGTAGAGTTTTGTATTTTACGTGGTTTTAGGAAAACTATTACTTGGTGTTTAGTGCTCAATCCTAGAATTAGTTAAAATCTTGTATCAGAATTTTTGTGTTTTTGCTTCTTATAGGATCTTGATAATTTAAACGTTTTTGTAACTCTACGGATTACTTCATTGACGTATTTATAGATTATCCTAATTTTAGTCTTTAGTTGTTCACTTTTAGGCATATGCTGCTTTTTTTATTTGTTTTTTTTATTAGTTTATTTTGTGCAGTTTGGTGTCAATGTTTTCTCGCGATGGTTTTACTATTGTCTAATTATCACTTTTGTTTTTTTTTATTTTAGTTGTTGTTGGGCGCCATAACTAATTTGTTTGTTCATCTTGATGAGTTTTGTCTTGCCGAATGTGCTATCCAGTGCCACATTAGGTTAGCAGTGCAATGAACTTCAGTAAATTTATTTTGCCTGCACATTTTATTTTTTAGACTTATAATCAAGCAAAGTCCGTTTTATTGCTTAATGTGTAATTTTAAGTTTTTTATGGTTAGTGCTATGGTTTTACTTTACTTGAGAGTAAATATAAAGAAGAGAATTTTGAGAGCAAAAAAGAGCTTTGATATTATTTGCTGTCTATCACCAAGCTATATTGTTGGCTATTTTTTTACTTTTGAGAGATAGTTTTCTAATTTGTATTAATTAAAGTGGCAGTTTTAGACAATTTAAAAAAAAAAAAATCAATATTGCTTTCCAACATTGTTTCTATGGTATTATCAACATTTGTTCTTGTTTTAAGCTCTGTTTCTACTATGAATCTTTTTTTGTGCTACCTTGCACAATTAAATATAACGTACTGAGCGGTGTTTTTAACTCTACAATGTTGGCACGTGTTGTTTCTTTTAGCTTGCTCTTTGCAAAATAGGCTTTAAAGAAGTTATGTCTGCTTGAGAACTTAGTTAAGTAGTAAGTAGTCTTGTTTTCTATTTATTCATTTTGTAATCTGATTAAGGCTTTGGTTTATTTGGTTTTGCCTGTGTTTTGCTACTACTGTGCGTTTTAGTTGTTTCAGCATTTCCTTAAAGATAGCATTTTTTTGCAACAAATAATTGGCATTACTGATGATATTGTTAGGACTACCTCCGTAAAAATAATCTTATAACTACAACATATTTTCAGTGCAGTTTTACGTAGCTTTGTATTTTTTGTATTTTTGTGCCCTTTTTCAAATTTGGGTCCGTACATTAGAACCAACTGTTCCACCAAGTATAATAATTCTGCTCAGAGCGTATATAGTTTTGTGATCCTTTTCGGTTACGCTATTGATGTGGTCTTTCAATTTTAAAATTTTAATTGAACTACACTTATAGGTACTTTACTGTATTTTTAGTTTCTACATTATTATAAAATATGTAATGTCAGATTAATCAATCTTTTTTTTTGTAAAGATTTACGGGTTTTGTTTTATGTTTAGCTAATATAAGTTTTAGCTTTAAATTTTCGTTAATTAATCATTTTTGGGGTAATATTTGCATTTACAACTAAATTTTCTTTTTATTTTGCTGTGTCATCAGCAAACATACTATACTTACACCTTCTTTTAGGTAAATTTTGAACCACTACTTCATCAGCAGACTATCTCTTTTGCCAATTAGCAGTTTCATTTCTGTTAGGTTAAGTTAGGTTAGGTTAGGTTTGGTTTTAGCCACCACCACATCAGCAGACTATTTCTGTTGCCAATTAGTAGTTTTATTTCTGTTAGGTAACTAGCTAGGATCTTTATTAATACGTCACTTACTCTTATCTTATCTAACGTTTTTATTAGTTTGGACAAAGGTACGGAATTGAATTCATTTTTAATATCTATCATTACAAAAAAACAGAATTTTCTGTTTCTTACCGCTTTATTTGTAGCTTCTCTAACCGTCTCCGCTACTTTATTTATGTCGTCTATTGTTGATCTGCTTTTTGTAAATCCAAATTGGTTTTCAGATGTTTTTGCATCTATCTCGTTTTTTATCTTGTTGGTAATTAAATGTTTAAAAAGTATTTTAAAGCTATTGGTCAACCATATAAGTCAGTAATTAACTGGTTTTTTATACTTTGCTTGTTTTTTAATAAAGATCAATTTAGATTCTTTCTAAATTTTTGGAAAGTTTTTTCATTTTAATTTCTGTTGCATTATTTTTTAATGTGATGCTTGGTATCAATTTTAAAGTTTTATTTACTACTTATTTGAAATTTTGTATGGACTTGGGGCTTTATTTGGCTTCAGTTTGGTTACCGCTTTGTTTAGCTTTGTGGTTGTGATTTTGTCTATTTTACTTTTGCTAATTTGTTTTCAGAAAACTACTGGGTGATTTGGAACAATTTTTCAGCCAGTTGTTTGTTGTTGTGTGTTCGTCAATTTAAGATGAGTTTTTTAGCTACAATTTTGTAAAACAGCTCCTAGACATTATTTTCTATTTTATCGCATAGGCTCCATACCATTTATTAAAAAAATTGTGGGAATGTACAAATTTATCAATGATAAACCGGAAATATTATTGTTATTATGTTGTCTTCCAGAAAGAAAAAAATATTGCAGATGATGAAATACAAAACTTTTTAGATTTATATAATGAAGAAAAAATTATCAAATTAGTATTGTTTGAAAAACGAGTACATTTTTGTACGCAAAGTTTACCCTCACATTTGGTTTAGTGCTTAGAGTCGTATTTGATGGCTCAAGTTTGTTTCTTTTATTTGGAAAATCAGATTTTATGCCGCTTAGTTTCTGGCACCGATTTAGAAGGCGTATGTGTTTATACTTTAGAAGTTATAGTCTAGACAGTGCAAGTAGTGTCATGGGATTAAAAGCCATCTAAACATGTTGAAATTAAAATCAGCATCAAAACACACGACCTTCAACATCAAAGAGCACACAATAGCAAAGTTTTGTTTACGATTCGTGAAAAAAACTCACGCTTCTTTGTTGCAAGCGGTGAATCACCGTTAAAAATACTTATACTGGACTTGTCGCTGTCGACAGCTTGATAAAGCTGGACAAAGACATTGGGTGCATCCAGGAAGGCTGGAGCGGAGTCCGCTACATTTGTAGCGGTAACCGTTTCTACCAAATTTAAACAATAAAATATTACTTCAGCGCTATCTTTTTGCAAAGCGCAACAAATTAAAAACTAACCGCTACCGATGTAGCGGAGATTGCTGCAAATGTAGCGTTTGGTTTTCGCTTCCTGGATTGTTGTAAAAGGTAGACGCAAGATAAGCTATAAAAAACAATGCTTGTTTCTGTTGCTGATTTAAAAGAAATTTGCTTTAATTTTAATACTACTGGTGCTGTTGTTGTCGTTAGCATTTGTCGTCTGTCGTTCTTGATTTTAGTTTACTAGCCATTTTTAAACTACTAGTCATTATCTAGTGGCGCAGTTAGCATTTTTTAAACAACTTAGAAAAAAGTTTAGAAAATAAGCGTACAACTTTGTTTTGTACTTTCCTTCTCATTAAAACAATCATCGTGAGGCTCTTTTGTATTGAAGTTATCATCAAAACAACTTTAAGGAAACCGACGTGTCATCTACGTTAAGACAATACTATCCAAGACTACTCGCAAACTATACTAGTATTTTGGACATGAACAACATTGTGCCAACAACAACGCTTTTACGATCACAACGCCAAATCATATAACATTATCAGTAACATTATTAGTGTTACTACTCATATAATTCATAAAGCTTATTACATCTGTAGAAGGTTCTAGTAGAACCAAAACTAGTAATGTATTTGTAAGATTAAATTAGTAATTAAAAAACATTGTAAATTGTTTTATTGATTCATGAAAGAGACTTGTTGCGGTATTATCAATAATGATCGTTACCTAACTTAAAGTTTAAACATAGTGTTCATTACACAGGAGAACATTTCTTATTCTTTATGTGTTTATTACACTACAGCCACTTGTTCCATGAATTGTAAGAAATGTGAGTATGAGAAAAGGATGCTAAAACTCGCAAAAACATGAGCTCAACGGAACAAACAATGTTTTTGTGTATATTAAGTTACCTATTATGTTGGCCAGGCTAAAGTGGCTGCATTATAGTTAAGATTGAAAACAAGGTTGATGTTAGCATAGAGACATAATAACAAATAAAATATTAAGACTAATTTAGAGTAGTTTTATGTTTTGGAAATTGTGTGTTATTATTGAAAACTGTAACAATATACCAAATACGTTAAGAAAACATTGCAGATAAAAATAACTAATAATTCTCAACATTTAATTTTGATAAATGCTGATTTATAGACCTTATTCAACTTAAAATTCATTTAAAAAATTAATAATATATTTTCAATTTCCAATGCATGTAAATTTTATTTTAATAAAACGATTGATATTATCACAAAATATTATTTTAACATCCCTAGAAGAAGATTTTTGTAGTCGAAACCGGTAATGCATTAGATCGAATAACAAGCGTAACAATAAAATTGTATAAGTACTTAGAGCAATGATTTATGACATAATAACCCAAGTTTTGACTTAAACTGAAATGGGAACATATTATAAACCCTCTTAGTAATAAATGATACTAATTAATTAAACAAGTTGTTTACCATTTGCTTTTTGTTAGAATTTATGGCTACCTAACACGATTATTTTAACACAGCTGGAGTTACAAATTGATTCGTACCCCTGCTATTACCACTTTTATGTAAAACAGAATGGCGTGTTTTACAGCATACATGCTTAATTTTATAACCAATAAACCGTTATCGCATCACAATCAAAATAAATAGTACTCGTAAAGTAGGTTTTATTGCAAAATAATTGAATTATTTATATTATTGATTTTATCTCAGTAATATTTAACACTTAAATGGACGCTTAGCGTCTATGCACACTAATTCTTGGTTTATAATCATATTTTCTATTTAGTTAGGCTCACAAAAGCTGCATTATTGTATCCTAAATACACCCATAAATTTATAAATCTTACATCAACAAAAATTATGGGTTTTGGTGTAAGGAAGTTTGTTATCGGACACAGCTAATAAACAAACATTTGACTGGTTTTGCAGATTAATATCATCTTAAACCTTTAGTTTAGTCAAATATAATTAATTATAATCTTTCTTAAATTAATTAATTGTTGTCATGTAATGCATCTCTCTACACAACCAAAACAAACTACCTTTTACAAATTGCTAATAATCTGAATGATCATTACAGAAAAAAAATCAAATTAATGCTTTCAAATTTGTTGCGTATTTTTTAGTTGCTATATTTTAAAATGAGATTCTTTTTCAATTATATTTTTAATATTGTTTGAATAAAGTTAAAGATAAAAATAGTTGTAAAAGTAATATTTATATGCATTGAATCGCTAGTTGATCGTAAATTATTGTTTTACAACATACAACATTGGCAATAAAATTGAATAACCAATTCCATGTAGAGAGAAAAGCAGCAACTACATAATTTTCCATTGCAGCATCTTATCGCTCCTCGTTTGGCTGTAAATAAACTAGTGCAAAACATCAACTTCTTATTCCCACTAAAGGGAATTCAATTTGACGTCGAGACTTTGAATATTTATCTTCATTTATTTCTGTTCTTACTATATCATATATATTCAATCTTATTTATATAAGACAGAATAAAAATAAAAAAGAAATTAAAGTATTGAAGATAAATTAATTTTAATGATATACGAATTGAATTTATTAATATTAACCTTTCAGTGGTAACGACCGGTGTGTGACACCGCTCCAATTGTTTGCACTTCTAATGTGTTTGCAAATGTAGTTTAAATTTGATTGCAAAATTTTAATCGTTGCGTCTAGTAGAAATTATTGCGGTGTCAGACACTGCCGTTACTACTTCCGTTCAAATTCGGTGTGCTTGAATTTTTTTTTTATTTTAATTTTAATTTAATTAATAATTACATTAAGCTGAGGAAAAAAATTTACTATGGATTTACCTTTTGTTAAAATTTAATTACATTATTCTCAGAATACGGACCACCGGATGTTATTTGAAAGTAATTAGTGTTAAGGTTTATTGTAATCTTTTAATTTTATATTTTATATTATTGGTTTATTACTAATCTCTCTATTTTTGGTAAACCCTTTCTAGGAATTTCTGAATATCACTAATATGCATTGATATAAATATCAGAATAATTTATATTAAATTCAGTCTTTCAGTTACTTATGCTTGTTATACAGTTATATCTTTTTTAATTTTACTTTGGCTTTAGTTTTGTATTTTGTTTTAAAATATAGTACCGTAATTGTAAAAAGGAGCACTTTTATTACAATTAAAGTTTTTGTACGTTTTGGAGTTCTATGAGGCGGAACAGGCTCGCTTGCAGAAAATAATAGACGTAATTTCAACGGATGATGAGGTTGATAGAACAAAAAATTATGTATCTGATGATTCAGAAATTGATGAAAAAGAATGTTTGCTTAATGAAAGCGATTCTGAGCAAGAAATTTTTGATGTTGATGAAAATGACATAAATAACCGTTCTAGTTTGTCTTTTATTGGAAAAGACAATAAAACCTATTGCAAAAAAATGCCAAGACTAAGCAGAACGTTTAAAACTGGACAAGAAAATATTATAAAACGTTTTCCTGGTCCTTCTCAAACAACTAAGTTGATAAAAAATATTACAAAAATACAGAATTATTTTATTAATGACTTAATAATTACTATAATTATAATTAGTTGACAAAAATTATGCCAACTCCAGAATAGTATATCCAACTAGTTACATTGAACTTTGTGCTCTCTTTGGACTATTGTATATGGCTGCAGTTTATAAAACAATCGTCAAATTCTAAGATTTGAAATATTTCATCTTACTATGTCGCTTTAAAGGTTTCGATTCTTTTTAATATGTATTCGTTTTAATGACATTGAAACTTGAAGTGAAAGAAGAAAAATAGACAAATTTCCAGAATGACTACTACATTTTGGAATTTGCTACAATAGATGAAATGTTATCACCATTTAGAGGAAGATGCAGCTTTAGAGTATATATATATATATATATATATATATATATATATATATATATCATCCAAGCCCAACAAATATGGTTTAAAAATACAAGCATTATGCGATGCTAAAATGTGTTTCATTACTAAATAGGAGATATATACTGTAGAGCACTCGGTCGTGCCTTATAAGGTTTCTAATAGTGCATTTGATGTGGTTTATAGGCTTTGTGAGCATCTTTCTGGTTCAAACAACATTGTCACCATGGACAATTGGTGTACATCAGTGCCATTTGTTTAAAGTCTATTGCAGGAACATAAACTTATTGTCATTGGGACTATCAGAAAAAATAAAAAGGAATTGTTTTTAGAATTTTCAAAACCTTCTCTTCGACCTGCTCGTACCAGCATGCTTGGGTATTCTAATGACTGTACTTTTGTTTTATATATACTAAAAAAATGGAAAATGTACCTTATATCATAATGATGAAATTAATATAGATAGTAGAATTTTGCAAAAACCGGCAACTATTATTGACTATAATAAAACCAACGGAGGCGTTGACACCGTTAACAAGCTATGCGCCAGTTATGATTGTGCCAGAAATACACAAAGATGGCCAATGGTGATTTTTTATTCTATGTTTAATATAGCTGGAATTAATTTGTCAATTATATATTCTGCAAATAACCTATAAATTAGGATTTTAAGACATACTGTTTTGATGGATTTAGCAAACGGATTACTGCAACCACACTTGCAAGTTAAAGCAAGTATGTTCAATCTTTCACGAGGCCTTTCATTTAGATTACAAGAGGTGTGCAGAACTCAAACTCAATTTTTTTAACAGAATATTATTATTGGAAGATGTTTTTATTGTGATAGAACAAAAAACAGAAAAAACAAAGGTTTTATTGTTTCAACTGTAGAAAGCGTATGTGTTTGCAGCATATAACAGCAGTCTGCAAAAACTGCAGGGAAACTTCATTCTGTACAGAATATTTAATCTTGTTTGTTATTTATTTCAATTATTAATAGCTCAAAGTAGTAGAGTACAGTGTAGTCCGTAATAATGGATAAACGGCTTAACAGTTTGCAGTCCAGCTACACAACCTTTGTCTACTGCAGCTTACATATAACGTAAACTTGCTTTTACTCAAGAACACATAATATGAACAGCGGGCGACTGGAAACACGCGTTGTTTACGGATGAGTGCAGAATTTACCTTTCTGGCAAAGATGGTCAAAATGAGGTATATAGAAGAGCTTCTTGTATTTGGTGACCTTGAGTTGTTTTTTGGGGTGGCTTATTATTGTTTTAGACAGGAATTTCTTTTGAGGCATACACGGATCTTGATCCGATTGCCAGAGGCATATTAACAGCACGATGATACATAGCAAGGATCCTAGAAGACTATGTGGTGTTTTATGCAGGATAATGCACGACTACACACGGCAAGGATTGTAACACAGTATCTTGAAGAAATGGTTATTCTAAAAATGAACTGGTTTGTTCAAAATCCGGATCTTAATCCTATTGAGCATATTTGCGACTATCTCAAAAGTCGTGTAAGACGTTGCATATCTACTGCAACAAAACGTGAAGAACTTTGATTAGCTTTTATTGAAGAATATAACAATTTTCTCCAAGCATGCATGATCTCTACGCCGAATCGAATCCGAAATGTCATTATTTTTTGCTTCTTCATTTTAATTTGCTGTAATGTAACTGTAAGTGTGTTTTCTCTATAATTTTAAAAAAATTCCAATTTTTGCTTAGTTTCTATTTGCATCTCAAGAAAACGTAAGACGACATGCTAAAAAAATTACTGAATCAGTTCTGATCAGGTTTGGAAATTGAAGCATTTTTTTGCATTATGTTTTTTTAGTAATGGGATTGATCATAACCGATCTTTTGGTACAATTTTGGTATTGCAGATGATGTTGTACAAGTTTACCAAAATGTTAGTTATGTTTTCTTCAATCAAATTGAAAGTATTTACTGATATTTTGTCTGGTTCTAGTGCCTTTTTATCTTTTAAATTTTTAATAGCATTATTGATTTTCTTAATTGTTATCATAGGCCTGTTTGTTTTACTGATACGTCGTTTGTCATCAAACAGTTTTTGTTTGTATTTTTTCCATTTTTTAAGTTGTTCCTTTTTTTCTATTTAAATCTTTTTATTTATTAAACTATTTTGGTTTTTGTATCTTCTGCTGGTAAGTTTTTTGACTTTTTATGTAGATTAAATGATTATAATTTTGTTATAATACTTCTATTTTCTGACATGTTCTTTTAAGGTAATTCTACAATAGTTTAGACAATCGTCCCTACATTGACATTTCCGATTTTGCTCAAATCTTGTACACTTGTTTGGGGTACCAAAATATGATAATTTCTAAAATTTTAGATCTATAGGTGCAATACAGTGTAAACGGCGGTTATTTTAATTATTAGGAATATTTTGTTTCTCTTCAGTTTTTGTGATGTAAATAAGCAAAAATAGTTAAAAATTATAGTTGAAATGGTGTGTTTTATCGGAAATTTTTGTAAAACATGATTCCGCCCTTAGTTTTTTGAACTTTTTTGCGGAAAATGGGAAAAATATTAATTTATTGAAAGTTTGATATCTTTGATTACGCTACACCTGGTGACTTGAAAATTAAATGTGATACTCCTAAAACATACTAGATTTGCTTGCCCTAGGGTGAAATATAACACATAGTTGCTAAAAATGGATTACTTTTGAAAGATTTTACTTGGATTTCCCATAATTTTAGTAATTTTCCGGCTTTTTTAGAAGGGTTTTAAAAAACCGACATGACAACGCTATATAACTGAGCTATTACACCGCTTTTTTGTTATATATTAATTACTAATTAATGCAAATATATTTTTATATTTAGTTAAAGCCTGCTGGCATAGCTGTTACTGTGAATAAGTATTTCAAACCCAAAAGTGCTGGTTAACATTGTTTAATTGGCTTTAATCTAACTTGATGAGTGCAAGGTTTTTATTTAAGTATGCATTAAGTTTTTGTTTTAAGCGTTGGAATAATAAAATTATTGACCGCTGCAACTTTGGAAGATTTTATTGACAGACGTAGTCTAAGCTTAGCACTGCTGATTGTAAACATGAAAAACGGTTGTTTTACTGTCAAGAAACAACCGTATTCTTTTTATTAGGAAAATTATAGTTACCAAAGCAATTTTTTTAAAGGAACAACAAAATTGCGGTCTATTGCGGTAAGAAACTCTGCAGCAAAGAGTGCTGTAGTTGTTAGATCAGTATTTACTATAAGGCTTAGATAGACTTTGGTCTGTGATAACATTGTTTATGCGTCAAAAAACAGAATTATTGCTGAAGTTAAAAATCTGGAAATATTACATAAGATGACCATTTGTTGCAACAATTTTGTTTTCTGACAGTTTATCCCATTTAGGATGAAAACAATTACATGTGCAATTTTACTAATTAATATTTGAGATGTTAGCATATTTGTTCTTCTCATATGCTTTGTGTATTTGTTGTTCAATTGTTTTTAGTTTTATCATATATCTTATCTTTAATTTGCTCTTGTACAATATGTTGTACTATCTTGTATGTTTGGTTGAGCATTATTTGGCCTAAGTACTGTAACTACGCTTTCACTGAAGAAGATATGTCTTTATTTGCTCTAGTAGCTAACTCAGTTGGTGCTGAAAGTGGTACTGCAGCTTGTCGGTTGCTTTATTAATTAAACAAGCCAGGAGTGCCAGTTAAGATAAAAATAGATAATTACTATAAAACGTTGCTAACACTTTATTGACTAAAAGTAGTAGCACTGGTAACACGTGTAGCTTTAGCAATTTTTGGTGAGGTGTAGATTTGGGCTGGTGATTTTTCATTAGTGGCTACTCAGATCACCATGTGGCCTCTTACTTATGGTTTATGCATGAGATTATGTAGGAAATTGAGCTTGAGAGATAATGCATGTACATGATCTTTTTATGCTGATTTTCATGCTTTGCGGGGGAAAATTAAATGGGGATCTTTTATGAAAATAACATTTTTAAAATGGCTTGCTACTTTTAGTTTGGTATTAACTACTTATTATATTATTATAAATTTAAATAGTTAATTTAAAGAGACAATACCCGAAGAGAAGAAGGCATTGCCTACTATATATTTTTTGTTTGTTTTTATAAAAATATATCAATTTATTTATTTAAATTATACCCGCTAAATATGACCGTCACAGTACGTAGCTTTTTGGCGTTGACTGTTAGAAGTAGTTCTCGTTTATTTAGGGTATTTTTAATATTTGTTGGTACGTCCACATTTTAAACCTTTCTAGTCTATTTATTACTGCAACTTTAAAGGTCTACGCATCCATGTCATACAATAGTATAGACACAGTCGTAGCAGTTGATACAACGTAGTTGTGTTTGAACGCTGTTTTTGCAATTCCAGGGTACTTTTTAGAATTTGATGAAGTAGTTTCTTGTCATATTAATGCGCTATTTTATGATTTTGTTTTTAGTTTTAGTCTGCGTAAAACTAAGAATCAAGGTATTTGTTGTTAATTGTTATTTTGACTTTCCTAAATGTTTACTTTGCGCCTGCTTACAATCATAAATTTTACTGTTTATATTAAGACCAAATTGTTTATTTTACTGATTCAACTTTCAACGTTAGTACAACAAAGTTTAGAACAAACAGCTCAGTTTCTGTCAACATGTACCACCGTTTTAGTTTTAGTCTTGCAGCAGTTTTAAAAACATTTTTTAAATTGACACTGCTTTTACATGAAATTTAGACAGTTTTTAAAGACTTAAGAAACAATTATATAGAATTTGCTCATCTTTGACAAGAGCAATAATAGTTTTAAGTCCGAAATAGCGTACAAAACAAGTTATTTGGGTAATCTTGTTGTAACCACTTCCAACAAAAGTATTTATCAACAGCTGCTACAACTTTTTTTTTATTCAGCTATTTTTTATCCATTCTTGGACATAGGCTTTTTTTAGTTTTCCTTGGTTTTCATGTTGTTATTTTAGGTGTCTATTGTTCTTTTGATTGCTTTGCAATATGTCTGACTCATTGCCAAGTGGCAATGAGTCAAACATAAAACGCGTACACGAGTAAAGTACTCGTGTACGCGTTTTATAACGTCTGTGACTTTTGTTTTTTGTTTTGGAATTTCTTATTTCTTACCTTGTTCTTTATTTTATTTCCCAGCATTGAGCTATCAATTGCTCTTTGCAAGGTTTTTAATCTTTAGGCACTACTTTTTATTAGTGTTTTGAGGCCATAAGTGGATACAGGTGGTATACATGTCTTGAATATTGTCCAAATGGTGCTCAAGTGCTCAACCTACTTGACTAATTGTCTCTGCTGTTTGATTGGCTATGCCTGGTTTACAAAGTTGTTAACATTTTCTATTGTTTTTTTGTTTATTTGTACTATCACTTTTACTATCACTCATAATTTTAGTCTTGTCTAGATTTATTTGTAGACCTTCGTGTTTGCTTGCTTCATTTATTTCTTGTAGCATCTCTGTTAATTCTTCAACATCACTAGAGGCTTAGATAAAGCTTGTCTATATTAATGCTTTTCTTTACTTACGCTAGGTGTTTAAAGACGATTTCTAGTGCTAAGGTAAACAATTTTTGTAAAATAGGAATTTGCTCTGTTTTCAGATATTTGTTGATTTTTACGTGTTAATTTGCGTTATCATATATATGTTGCAGAATCTTAGAGTGTTAAGAGTCTATTCTAGCATGGTTTATGATTTTAAAAAAAGTCCATGTTTCTATTGAATTAAAAGCCTTTTATTTTGTGGTTTTCTCTATTAATAGTCGTAAAACTTGTAGATAGTTGGTTGTGCTATATCTTTTCCAAAAGCCTATCTCAAACGGGTTGTATAAATTGATTTTGTTTGGAAGGCAGTTGCTTATTACTCTTGTAAATAGTTTATATAGTTGAGACAGTAAGCTAATTGGGCAATAGTTTACTACTTTTGTGATATCGCCTTTTTTAAATAGTGTAATAACTTCCGCATTATACCATTCATTGTTTATTTTCTTTTGTTTAAGCATTTGTTTAATAGTACTTGGATGGCTTTTATTACTGTTTTCTCATCTATCTTCAACATTTTGGAGATTATCTTATCTTCTGTTATTTATTTGTTTTAATGCTGTTTGTATTTTGGACAAAATTATTTTCGGAACATTTTCTAAGCTTATATTTTGAACCTTTTCTCTAATATTTATATTCGGGTTGCTAGAATTTGATGCATATAGCGTTTGGTAAAATGTTTCAGTAACTATTTCTTTCTTGCTAAAACGGTAACATTTTGGTTGTTTTTATTTTGTTAATTTTTGTACTGCCAGTGGACAATTTAGATATTATAGGCTTAATGTTGCATTGTCTATTGCGTCATATTTTTCCTAATTTCTTTTTTTATGATCTTACTTAGGTTTCTATATTCTTTTGAGTTTTGGTCAGTGATTCTTTTTTTTTTTCTTAGAGATTTGCAGTATTTTGGCTTATTTTTTTATTTACTTGTAGTTTTAATTTTGGGCAGATTTTTTTTTGCTACAATTTATGCAAATTATTTAAGACATTCTTACATTTACGACAATTTGCAATAGCACTTAAAAAACAACACCGCCACAACTATCAGCTAATAGTCCAGTCAAAGTAGCTTTTCACTTCTAAAACTGTTCAAAAGTTTCAAACTTTGTACACTGATGCATAGGTACCTAGTGAAGGATAAACTAAAAGTCTTGACAAATATGACACGAGCTCTAACGGCAATCACAAAAAACAGGGCACTTTTTTCGGTTTTTTATTAATATCTTGAGAACTGTAGGTTGGTGGTAAAAGTTAACTATATACTCAATGAAAGCTGACAAAATTTGCAATAAAAATTATTATATACATGTTTCTAGTATTCTTAGCGGTTACAGAGTTATAGAGCAGTAATGATTGCGTTTAAAAAAAAAAAAAGTTAGCACGGCACAATATGTAATTTATTGAAAATGCCAAAGCAAAAAAAAATGAGTGTATTTTTTACCATCGTTTGTTAGATACTTGTAAATCAATATTTGACAATGTTTTGCCTACACTTTTGGATACGTTGATAGTGGGAGGGATGTTATACATTTGCAAGAAATGAAATTGAGGACTGCCTCAGGTTCTGCTGCGTCTTCTGTAGGTACTGGGATCAACCGGCTGGCTCAAACTTTTAACCCCACTGTTCTGGAGCAAGTTCATTTTCTAGCCCAACTTGGGTTTGGTGGTATACACAAAAAGCATGTTGCATTGCTGCTTCTTCTGAGGGCTTCAGCGCAGAGAAGTCTGGTATAGCATTTAAAACTAATTTGGTTAAAGCTTTGTAACAATGCATGTTAAGGAAAGTTTGTTTTTAGCTTTAGCTTTGTAACATCAGTAATAGTTTGCAATGTAGCTTGCTTCTTGAACAAATTGAAACTGACAAGTTTTTATGATATGCAGCGGAAGTCGTATTACATCCGCTGAATGCATGCACAAGAAGTATGCAGTTTTTTATTCCTATAGTTTGCAATTGCTGACTTAAATATATCTTCTTTTCTACTCTGCCGTAGCTTGGTTTAACAAATAATATCTGTCTTTCAGATGGGGTTAAAGCCTCGAGAAGGACAATAAGATCAGCATCTTTGCCAACTATTGCTACTTTGTCACTAGTTTAGGATTTTATGACTTTTGTGCGGATAATTAATTTACCAGCGTTACTAGTTTCTTGTTTTGTTTTAATTCCATGTTTGTGAAGAGCAATTAAGAGGAATGAAATAAGTCTGGATTTATTGTGTTTATTAGAAAGAAAACCATCCTGTTTGTTTGTGTTTGTGTTTAAAGTTTATGTCAACCGACCTCTGTACCTTGTACTTTGGTTCTATTCAGCTGTCTACGTACTGGAAGGTGCCGCTGAATAGCCATCAAACGCAACGGTACAGTTCTTGCCGGCATAATGCTTGAGAACATAAGCAACATAACATTGGCAAATTGTTGAGATTGAGGATTTTTGGGCTACACCACCTTGTGTAACAATAATTTTTCATCCAAAACAATGTCAAAATCGAAAAAATTGGCTTCATTTTGTAGTACAGGAAACGTATTGTATAAGGCGGATTTGTTTGTTTTCAGCATTCTAGTTTTTTCAAATAAAGATAAAGAGTAAGAAGCAAGCTTATGTTATAAGTAGTTGTTTAAGTTCTTATTACTCTGCTTGTTGATAGCTATTTTTAGAAACATCGTTAAAGGGTTGATTACCACATTTCTCCATGAACAAAGAGAGACCGCACTAACACTACAATTTGACGCGTTTGCCATGTGTATTGTGAAAGTTATGTGGAAAGAAGGGTAGGTAGTTGGGGGAGAGGGAGTGGACTGTTAAAATGTACAGAGGACCAAACAAAATATATAATACAAAACACTTTTTTTAATTCTTTAGCGCCCTATAACTCAGTAACCGCTGTAAATACAAAAAAATGTATATGACCATTTTTATTGCAAATTTTATCAGCTTTCATTATGTATATAATCAACTTTTACTTCGTATCTACAGTTCTTGAGATATTAACAAAAAAAAACGAAAAAAGTGCCCTGTTCTTAGTCATTACCGCTAAAGCTTGTGTCATATTTGTCAGGACTTTTAGTATATTCTTTATCAGTGTTCAAAGTTTTAAAACTTTTGGAATTTTTTAGAGGAGAGTTCAATATTTGAGCACATTTGACTGGACTATAAAGTTTATATGGGTCAATAAATCTGTTGATTATCACCCAGCTATGATATAAGTACAGTTTTTTACCTCTTGATGTAATATATCACATTAATTTAAACGTGGAGTGGTTTTACAGTAGCATGGAGGCTGCATACAACGCAACTACGGGCCAACTGTTTGCATTTTTTTAACTTTAACTTTAATGATCCCAACTACTACTGCATTATCTAAATCGGTACAATCAACTATATTACAAATGCCTCTAAACTACTATTAACATAACTTCAAGACCGTTCCGTCTAAGAAATGACAACAAAAAAACAAAAAATTCCTAGAGTTTTAAACGCAGCTTTTTGAGATTTGTTAAGTAACTTTTAGCAGGGTTAGTAACAAAGCAGCCTTTGCATTTTGATGACCAGTAACAAAGGCTACAAAGATACGACAAACTTTGGCTTAACGTTGCAATACGTGGACAACAGTTTTCTAGATGGAGTTAGCTCTAAGATTTTTTTTTTGCACAAAGTTCACCAGAATCTGCTTCAGCGTACAATTTGGACAGTTTGCAAACCGTCAAAACTGTGCACACAAACAAATATTTGTCATCTTTAGGCAATCTTAGCAAGCTGTCTAAATTGTAGGTTGGAACAGACCTATTGTCAGCAAATTTGACAGAAATTTGATATTCTTAGTCTTAACATATTTTTTACAATTGTTACTAATGAGAGGATTTATATTTTTTTTTGTTTCAATGCCTGTGACCTTTCTTGTAATGTAGCTTTTTCTTGATTAGATTATTTTTAATTCTTTTTGCAAACATATGTACTTCAGAATATTGTTTAATGTATTAATAAAATTTTTTGAAACCGCAACAAGTTCTAAGTTACATTTTAAAGTAGAAATTGTTATCTTTAATTTTTAACCAAATATGAACTTGTTGTGGTATGAAAAATAGTTCTTCATTTATGCAATGTTACCAATTAAATAACAAAGTCAGTAATTAGTTACTGGCAAGAACAAGGAAAGGCATTGCTTATGAACTTGCGTTAATACTTCAGACAAAATAGTAAAATAAACATATTGATGTTATGATTTTATAATAAAATCATAACATCAAGCATACTAGAGTATTATTTATTTATTATTAAAACCAACTATATTTTCACAAATATGAAATAAATGATTAATCAAAACAATAATAAAATAAACGTCGATTTTGATGCAATTTTCAAAGTAAAGGTATTTTTGATAACCTTTCTATGTACAATATCATTTTATGTTACTAGACGATAAACCAATAAAATAGATAAAAACCACAGGAAAATGTTAAATATAAATACTAATTTATTTTTGAAATCTAATACTTCTGGCATAAAAAAAGTCTATGAATTAATTTTAAACTTTTTATATTTGATCAAAAATTCCGGATTATAAATTAGCAAATTCAGTATAAAATCTATATAACATAAAAGTTTAACAGTAATTTGCTTTGAAATAAAGCACCAATTTCATTACAAACTCCTTGCTGTAAATGAAGACCAATTTGCTAAACCATTACATTTACACCATCCTAATATTATATTATCCAATTCAATTTAACGATTTTGTATTTAATTTTATGTGACTGTATTAACTATTATGTTGCTATTAACAATTTTCCTCCATATGTATACACTCACTGGCTTGAAAGTAGAATAAAAGATACGATGATGTAATAAATATAATACAACCCCTATAAGAAAGATTCTGTTTTACGATTCTGTGAGTTTCTTTTCCGTATTGAATTTTTGATCGAAAAAATATTAATTATTAAAATTAATATTTTGTTATCGTTTTTGAAAGCCGCAAAATGTAATCCAAAACTCGAATCCCATATTTAATTTAAACATTGCTTTGTAGCGTCGGATGGATGACATCTACGCCGTGAATACGGTGTTAATTAACTTTTATAAAGTTTGAGTTGGAATGTGATTCCGGGCCCTCAGCCTCAGCTGCCTTGCCGCTCTGTGCTAATATTTTCCGAGTATATGCACATATCCATATTCTGTGCATACTACTACTACTACTACTACTGCCTACAGAGTTTCTGACTAATTAATACGTCTGTTACTTTATGTGCATTCGCTACAGACCAAGCTTTACATTATGTAACCATTATATTAAATATTTATTATTTTCATTCAAGCTGCTAAACATAGGTTTTTAAGTCAATTAGGTCCCTTGATTCAAATGGGATTGAAATAATTTGGGGGTTATTAAGAAATTTATATAGTTAATTGTGAGGGATGTAAGTAGTTAGTGTATTAAGGTTTATGGAGAAGATTTACATCAAATGCTTACTGGTTGGCTGGTTTCTAATTTAGATTATTTTATTGTAAGAGTAAAATAGATATAAAATTTACAATTAAATATAACAAGGTTTTGAGGTGGTGGAATTTTTAGTATACTAGCGTATATTTACCAAATAACCAATAACACCGTTGACAATGATCGATAGGTAAAAACTTGATTGATTTAAACGTTATTTTAATTTACTTTTACAAATGTTTTTATCAAACGTTAAATATCATTAAAATGTGACTGATGACGTTTGATTATTGAACAATTTATTGTATTTATATAATACTTTCTAAATAGTTAAATGTTTAGCATACAATAAAATATTATACTTACAACCGTTAGCGAGGCCATAAACGTTATTTTCCTGTTGCCATAACGAATCAAAATTGTAAATAACTATTATTTCAAAAATGTGAAAATATCTAATTACGATTAGGCCATTTTAATCTGAGATTTTTTTCACAAATAACGGTTATAATTATTATTCCACCATAGTAGTAGCCGTTGGAATGAATTATATTACACTTAACTCAAAAAATAATTTACATTGTTGTTTGAAACATAGATTTTTTTTAAGAAAAACCAAAAATTTTAAAATTTTGTTAAACGTTAAACTTGGTTGGCTTGTTGTCTTTTTTAAAAACTGTTGCGGGACCTTCCGGTTAGTGGTTTCTTTTTTCTTTTTGGGTGACCTGTCGCGTTTGTCGAGTAGTACTGTTTTATGACCATTTGCTAGGCGTTTGGTGGTACTGCCAGTTGGCTGTGGCCAGCATTAGTTCTAATTTATTTTCTATATTTTTTTAATTTGTAACTTAGGTCTATTTTTAAGAGATTTTTTGTATCATCAAGTATCTTGTGTTGTTGTTGAGCTGAGTTTGCTCACATTCTTTTTGAGTTTGTTGGATTAGTTTTACTACAGTGTTGTCACTCATATTTGGGCTTGACGGGGTTGTGTAATTGACCACGTTATTGATATAGGCACTGTATTGTGTCCGGCTTCTTCTTGTTTGGGTTTTTGGGGAGTAATAACAGTTTGGACCCTTCTACCGACGTGGCGATGAGATTATTGCTTGGATGACAACTAAGGGCGTTTGGCAGTAGGTACTTTAAAGCTAAACTTTTATAAAAGGAGGGATTACCTGGTAAATTTTGTCTTATTAATTGTCTGATTTTTCAACCAAAAACCACGAGGAGGATCTAAAAGTAACGAGAATTACGTTGTGGCGGAGAGAGAGTGGAGAAACCTGTTGTTTGATCCAGCAACGCGCAGCTGTGAAATTTTGTTTCTTGTTGGGGAAATTAGACGCGGAAACTGTTGTGATGCTTAAGACTGCTTATGGGAATGTTGCCCTAAGTAAAACCAAAGTCTACGAGTAGTTTTTACTTTTTAAAAATATGTCAATTGAAGACCGACCCCTTCAACGTCAAGAAGTGACGAAAACGTCGACAAAATTATTGCTCTTGTTTGTAAAGACCGACGCCGAACCATTGATCAACTCTGTGAGATGTCTGGAGTTCAGAAGATTTTGTCCAAAGATTTGCACATGAGAAGAATGGCAGCTAAATTTGTCCCATGCCGTCTCACAGGCGAGCAAATAGAACGTCGACTTCAGGCATGTTTTGAGCTTTAAAATTAGCTTAAAGAATATCCTGATTTTTTTTCCAAGGAAATGGGGTAATGAATTGTGGTGTTATGGGTACGACCCCAAAACATAGCAGCAACCAAGCTAGTGGAAGACACCTAGTTCTTTTTATCTCAAAAAAGCTTGCCAAGTAAAGTCAAACATTAAGACAATGTTCATTTGCTTCTTTGATTGCAGAAGTGTTGTACACGCGGAGTTTGTTCCCCCAGGTCAAACCGTTAACCAGAAGTTTTACTTGTAGGTTTTAAAAATATTGAGGGAAAGTATCCGGAAGATACTTTTATACTTTGTCATCCTGAAATGCGCCGGCCTACACCGCTCTTTCCGTAAAGCTGTTTTTGGTCAAACACCAATTGTCCACTCTTCCTACTCAACGGATTCAGCTCTTTGTAAATTTTGTTTGTTCTTTCAGACTCAAAAGGGACATGAGAGGCAAGCGTTTTGCCACTGTGGAATAGGTAAATCAAAAATTGCTGGAAGGCCTAAAGAACATTCCGATAAGTGAATTTAAAAAATGTTTTGTACAATGGAAGGATTGTTTGCAGAGTTGCGTTGTGGTCAAGAGAGAATACTGGTTCAATGCGCTTAAAAGACGTTGGGTCTTCACACAAACGGTAGTTTAGTTTTTTGTAGTGGCATATTTGGGAACCGCTATTTTAGAATAGTCCGGCACGTACCAAGTGCATAAGCATAAAAAATTAATAAGCTTTATGTGGTGGGTCTGTCTCAAACCTTCACTTTTTTGGGTGGCAACAATTTTTAAATTTTTGCAATTGTTCTAGCACCAGTTCTAGGTAAACTTGGTGTGTGGCGTGATCTTTTCAATACATACGTAATTTGTCCAGGTAAACTAAAACACTGCTTTTTAGTAAGCCCGCTATTATCTGGGACATTAGTTTTTGGAATGTCTTACTTTTTTAATATAAATAATAATATCTGCTAGTAACTCGTTTTAAGGTTTTTAACATTTTTTTGAGTTTTTTGAATTTTGGCTAGTCAGGCATCTTTTTTCTGAGTAACTTTGTTAAGGGTTTGGTAGTTTTTTCTTGACGATGACGAGAGAGCACATTTACTGCTTAAGTTTCTTTGAGTTGTGCCGTTAGCTTTGAGGTGCCAAAATTTAGTTTTTACTTTATTTTTTTAATTTTTGTATACGTAATTGCAGCAAGATACACTGTAGTATCTTATTAGGAAGAGTATAGCACGGTACTTTAATTCTACTGCTGCACCAAAGGTTGTGGGTTTCAACCTCACAACAAAAACCATTTCAAACGTTTATATGCTCTTCTACTTTCCAACCCGCCTTGTCAGCGTTTGGTTTTATAACTAAGATTTATTTCTAGTTTGGAGTAGATTAATATTTTTTTCAGTGGTTTTGAATTTCGTCAAAATTGTAGGTTTACCCTTAATGAGAACATGTTAATTGCGCTAGAAGATACATTAATATTTACGTATATGTAAAGTTTCTGAGAGTATGTTGAGGTTATTTGCACATAGATAAAGTGCATTTACAGCAAGATAGACTCAAAAGTTAGTGGTGAATGAATCTAATGGGATTTAGGAATTGTGCCCTTGCAAGGCGTTATTTGGAACAAATGTGCATATACAACGGTGCCTAAGTGTGAACCAAAACGTATACATTTGCATTAATAATTTTGAAATTTGACAAAGATTGGCATGATAAGCTAATAAACATTCTAAAGAAGAAAAACATTGACAACCAAGACATCAGAATTTTATACAATCTCTTTTGGCACTAAAAGGCCAGGATCAAAATAGACGATAATCTATCGGAAGAGATAAGTTGCGTGCTTTCCCTTTTGATATTAAATGTGTATAGCAAGCTATTATTCAGGAAACCATAGCAGAATGCTCCGAAGACGTAGTTATTAATGAAGAAGTGCTTAATAACCTGAGATATGCTGACGACACAATACTATTTGCAGAGAGCGTAGAACATCTTTAAAACTTAGTGGAATGCCTCAATAATACTTTATGTAACAAATATGGGTTAAACATGAATACAAACAAAACAAAATTAATGATAATTACAAAGAATAATACAATAAACACTTGTACATATCTGGTACGCGCGTAGAGAGGGTTAATATTAATATTGTGGAACACACGCTGAACAAGAAAAAGAAATAAGAGCTTGCTTAAAAATTGCTAGAGCAGTATTTACTAAAATGAAGAAACTATTCTGCAATCGCGACATCGACTTGAATCTAAGGATACAAATGCTGCGCTGCTACGTTTTTTCTACCTTACTATACGGAGTGGAAGCGTGGACTTAAAAAAACAGACACAAACACACTGACGGCGTTTGAACAATGGTGTTATAGAAGAATACTGAAGATATCGTGGGTAAACAGAGTCACAAACATAGAAGTTTTAACGCAAAACGACATGTACGTGTACGCTTGAGAAGTAAAACCGTTACAAAGTGCTTAAAAGAATCATTAAAGAAGAAGAAATAATAAATACTATCAAAAGTCATGAACATAGGTCATATCATGAGAAGGGAGCGATACAGGTTGCTAAATTACAGAAAGAAAGATAATAGATAAGAAAAGTATAGGAAGAAGAAAGATTTCCTGGCTTTGTAATTTGAAGGAATGCTTCAACCTCGCATCAAATAAACTATTCCGAACTGTGGCTATAAAGTCAAAATTGCTGCGATGATTTCCAACTTTCGATAGGAGACAGAACATTAAGAAGAAAGTGGGTTTGAAAAATACATTGTGATTGAGATTTAGGTTATTGAAGTACTTCACAGCCGACAGAGAAGGTGTGTAAAACTACGTATATTGAGCAATAAAGATATCAAAGTTTTTTAAAGTTATACCTTGCTAAGTACGTTGATTAAATTGAGGTTGTGTTAGTTTATAAGATTGTTACTGTATACACTGGCATTAGATGTGACACGCAGTAAAAAATATATATATTAGTGTACCCGATGACCGTAATAAATTGATTCAGCGCCGTTTTCAACAGCTTGGCTTATTGTATGGAACAACTTGACGTATTTTAAGTATGGATCTTGGTTTAAAAGCATACAAAATTTAACTTGTGGATGATATAAGACCGGCCGACTTTTTGACATATATGTTACCGTTTTAGTCTTTGGGCTTAATAGGCAAAATTGCAAAATTTAGACAAAGAGCAACCAGAAAAGGTGCAAAAACTATCATTACATTTATACAAAACAACGGTTAACTTGGTTTATAGGCTGATGGAATCATCGTTTTATATTATTTTAATAATGAGACCGAACGGAACTGCCTAAAATTGAAAACCGTAATTTTGACAACATTTGGTTTCAACAAAGCGGCGTTACTTGCAGCAGATAATTTTACGCATTGGTCACCGGTCAATAGGCCGCCTAGGTTATGTGATATCACATCTTTAGACTTTTTTTTTGATACTACGTAAAGTTTAAAATTTTCATGGATAAGCCGGCTACGATTAAGGAATTGAAAGCCAACGTTACTTGCGTTATTTTCAAAATAACTTTAAAATGCTCAAACGCGTTTACAAAAATTGGAAATTCAGAATGAATCATGTTAGTCGCAGTTAAGGCCAACATTTGAAAGAAATAATCTTTAAAAAGTAAATGTACAGAATGGTTTTTTATGTCTATAATAAAAAAATTTACTTGAAAACGGTCAAATATGTTCTGAAGTGCATTAAAAAACTTTTAAACTTTCAAAACTGTTTTAATGTACGGCAAAATGTTCCTAAACTATCAAATATATTTTGATGAGCGACAAAATGTTTCAAAATTGTTCTGAAATGTTCTGAATTGCAATACAATTTTCTTATATTTTTTAAAATAACATTCTAATGTACAACAAACTATTTTTAAATTATCAAACAAGTTCTGATGAGCCACAAATTAATATTAAATTGTCAAAGCTTTTTTAATATACTACAAAAACAGTACTTATAATGTCAACAAATTATTTCTGAACTGTTAAACATGTTTTGATGAGTGGTAAAATGTTCCATAACTATCATATATCTTTTGAAGTGCAATAAACTGTTTCAAATGTTCTAATGTACGAAAAACAATTTGTAAGCAGTCAATCATGTTCTGATGTACAGAAAAAAGTGTTCTTGTACTGCTAAACTTGTTTTGTTGCCACAAAATGTTTCTGAAATGTCAAACATGTTTTGATGTGCAGAAAAATGTTTCCAAACTGTCAAAATTGTTCTAATGTTTGCTACATGTTCCTAAACTATCAAACATGTTGTAATGAGCAACAACATATTTCAGATCTGGCAAACATGTTTTGAAGTGCAATACAATTTTCTTATACTATCAAAAATAATAATGAAATGTACAACAAACTAATTTTAAACTGTCAAACCTCTTCTGATGTATAAGAAAATAATCTTGAACTGTTAAAGCTGTTTTAATATACATCAAAAACAGTTCTTAAACTGCCAAACAGGTTCTAAAATGCAGAAAAATGTAAGATTTAAAAAAAATATTCAAAGTACGACAAATTATTTCTAAACTGTTAAACTTAATTTGATGAGCGGCAAAATGTTCCAAAACTATCAAATATGTTCCAAAGTACAATAAAATATTTTTAAACTGTTAAAAATGTTCTAATGTATGACAAAAATAATTTGTAATCTTTCAAACATGATGTACATATAAATGTTTTTAAACTGTTTTATTGTACAAATAAATGTTCCTTGTACCGTAAAATGTTTGTAAACTATCAAACTGGTTTTGATATGCAGAAAAAAGTTTCTAAACTGTCAAAATAGTTTGCTAAATGTTCTTGAACTATTAAACATGTTTTGATAATCTACAAAATATTTTAGAACTGTCAAACATGTTTTGAAGTGCAATACAATTTTCTTATACTATCAAAAATAATATTGAAATGTACAAAAAACTAATTTTAAACTGTTAAACCTTTTCTGATGTGCCAGAAAATGATCTTGAACTGTCAAAGCTGTTGTAATATATGACAGAAGCAGTTCTTAAACTGTCAAACATGTTTTACTGTGCAGTTTCAAGTTTTTAATGTATAACAAATTATTTCTAAACATGTTCTACTGAGCGACATTACGTTCCAGAACTACCAAACAGGTTCTTAAGTGCAATAAAATGTTGCTAAACTGACAAAACTGTTTTAATGTACGACATAATGTTCTTGAACTGTAAACATGTGCAATAAAATAACAGTTAAAGACTGTCTAATTTTTTTTAATTTACAACAAAAACAGTTTTTTAACTTTCAAACATATTCTGGAGTGCAGAAAAATGATCTTAAACTGTTAAAGCTGTTCTAATATACGACACGACAAAATAGTTTTTAAACAGTTTGTCAGTTCAAATGATCATAAACATGATCAGAAGTTCAATAAAATGTTCTTAAACTGTCAAAAATGAACGACAATTCTTGAACTGTTAAACATGTTCTGAAATGCAAAATAATGACAGTTTAAGATTGTCAAATGTATTTCAAATGTACAACAAAAACAGTTCATAAACTAGCAAACTTGTTTTGTGTGTAGAAAATTGTTTCTAAAGTTTGAGTTTATTTAATTGTAATTAGTTTTGCAATTTTATACTGCTATTTTATATTAAGTTTTTTTATGGTTCCATACTACTTAATATCGTAGGCGGCATTATTTCAATAGTATTTTTTTTAAACCATACTACCAGAGAAGGGTTTACTGTACATATTATTTTACTTACTACGACTAAAATAACGTTTTGAATGTGTTTTTTTGCTTTCTTTATTAGATTTTTTTAGATTACATAAGATTTGATAAGCATGGTTAAATGAAATAAAAATTAAGTAAAGAGCAATAATTATACTCATAAGATTAAATTCTAACTATAAGATAATAATTACAGTATCAAGATGCTAGATATTGAATGTTCTTTACTAAATTAAGCGTATCTTGATTCAATCTGGATTGAAATAATTTGGAGAGGTTATTAACAAAATTTACATGCTTAATCGTGGGGAATACATGTAGCTAGTTATTATGTTGATAATGACTTTATTCTGATCTGACAAACGCATAATTTAGCTCGATAACCGGATGTTCATGGATGCTTCCGGCTTTGCCCGCCCTTAATATAGCCCACTTCATCTTGTTTGACTTTGAAGTGATAGCATCTTCGAATTATATAACGCGGTTGCTTAGCATGTATGTGCGTATATCTATTAAACCTTAATATAATTAATTACTCCACAGCTACTGATCATTAATATTAATACATTTTGTGTTTCCTTTTTTTTATTTACAGAATGATTAATATAGCGGAATGTGGGAATGGTAATGAAGCACTTGAGATAAATAAGTGGGTCTTGTATTTTTAGGGAAGATAGGTGTCGGGAGTAAACTGACCGTTGCTAGAGGCATTAATCCTGAGCGAGGGTTGGTTGATGTCGGAGACGCGCTCCTTCAGACAGGCGGAATTGAAACAGTCGCCAATATTATTACCCCGTTCAATAGAACAAAGGGAAAGGCGAACGACGGGAAAACAAACCAGTTCGCTTATATATTTTTTGTCTGTTGTATCTTGCTTTCCCTCCAGATGTCCGCCGTCTTCCAGATACATAAAGGAAACTTGTTTGCCCACTTTCATGAAATTAAACAGAAATATATCTTATTGCATCAGCAACAAAAAAATAATATGCTACACTAAATTAGACAAATATTAACCCTAATATAATAGTTTATTTACTGATGAAAATAATTTTCAACTTGTATATTCCATCTGATTAAAAATGCAAAGTTTTGATTGCTACCCAGAGAAGCTTTTGTTGATTTTTAAACTTTGCTCGAGCTCTGTCTGAGAGATTGAGATGAAAACAGAGTTAGTTGGGTTGTTTGTAAGAGGAACTATCCGATGTAAGCAAAATAGTTTGTCTTTAGGTCTCTCAGAAAATTGGATAACTAGTTGGCAAATCTGTCGTAGGAGATGACATACTTGAGAGTTTGATAAAAAATTAAGGCAGGCGGGTTACAGCAAGCTCGTTTGCTTGCTATTCAAGTGGATATGGGTAAAAATTGAATATGTCGAGTGACCGGCAAAGGAAAATATTATTGGGTGCTTTCTAAGTGGCGGAATCTAACATATGGAATTTTTTCTTCCCTTCATTCTGAAACATATCGTTTGTGATGTTTGTTCGAGCAGGCGGCGGGACTATAAATTGCACCCCCTTGGTGAAGTGGAATAATGGCATTTTGTTGATGCTTCTCCCACACCTACTACTATGTTGAGTTTGATGAGATACAGTTATAAATTATAAAAGAACAGAACATAACCAACAGGCTTATATGTAGGACGTAGGTATTTGGAACATGTGTTATTTTGAGTAAATAGAGGCGCAGATGGGAACGAGGGAAAGTTTCAGACGTATTTCGCCGATCTTGACAGCCCACTTTCAGTGATAGACGAGCTACATAAAGGGGTAAAGTGGTACAGGAACAAGAACACTAAAGTTTGCCAACGTTTTGCGGAGCGAGAGCAATTGTTACTTTACGATCTGCCGACGTGTTTTCATATAACTCAGTACGACACATTTAAACGTTTTTAAATACTATTGGACGCAAACAATGTCCACTTTTAAAACCAGCAACATTTAAATAAATAAATCAACAATAGATTATTGTACTTTCAAAACAATATAATCCAACATCTTATATGTTTGGCACATACAATAATATTAAAAAAATGTTGTTATTGATTAACTTTTAAAAATATTAACTATCGTAAAACATTTAAAATGAATAAATGATTTTTTATCTAATAAAAAAAAATACATTTGTGTTTCGGAGTATACACCCATTATCAGTGTGCCTAACATCTTACTGGTTGAAGAGACAATTTATAAAATCACAGCAACTATTAAACAGTTTATGTTTAGTAATGTGTTGAAGGTGGTAACGCAATGCCCCCTATTATAAGAAACGTTGAACTGTGTGTGTGTGAAGGAGAGCTGTAATACAGTTAAATTTTACACAGCAAATCTACGGAAACAGTGTTTTGTTAAGGCCCAGTTGAAGATGAACAACTCAACCACTGAAAAACTATAGAAATGTGAAAAATTTCTATTCAAAGAAACCAAAAAGAAATTCAAAATATGAGCAAAAGAAAATTTGTAAAAAGTTTGCACAAACTTAATTTGAAGAACATCTTGGACCAAGCATATCAAGAAAGCTTATCAATAAGGGTAAAAGAAACCATTCTAATATGGCAAGAACACTTTGGACACTAAAACAAGCAATCATATATTAAAAATCATAAGTTATTTTACTGCACTAGCATCAGTTTGCCTACTAAACGAGAAAATTCTACAAACTAGCTATATACCAGCTAGTCAGCAAGTGTAAATTATTATCCAATGCAAAGAAGCTTTTGGTGCTTTTCTAGATATTGAGGAGGCATTTGACAATACTACCTTAGAACCCGTTGCAAAAACAATAGAAAGCCAAAAAATAAACTCACTCGTGTAATTTTATGTTCAAAAATTGGATTGTAGTTGTACCATTATATGAAAAGACTATAGATGTTAAAGTCACTAGCGAGTGCCTACAGGGAAGTGTACCATCACTCTTACTATGGTGTCTTGTCATGAACGACCTACTACAGGTATTCAACAACATGGGCGTTTTTGCTTTAGGCTGATGATCTCACCCTAAAGTGTATGGCTAACAAATGATCTAAAATTGAGAAGCTAGCGTGTTTGCTGATAACAACACCCTTAGCAATTATGTTAGTATTACAAACAGCATACAAACTACAAATAAATGAACAAATTGTAAACTTTGATACCTACAGACTTAACATAATTATTCTGTTGCATTAAAAAATAACAATCAAACCAAGTATAAAGCAATCCAAAAAACAATAAGACATAAATGCAAAGTAATCAATTACAAAGAAGAGATCAACACTGGAAAAACACATAAAAGCATTATTTTGCGACACCCACCCAGACCTCCTGAAACAAATGGCACAACAGGGCTAAACAATTTTAAAGAAGAAGTACGCATTGTAATAACAACAATAAAAAAGGGGAATTTATCAGAGCCAGACAACAAGAAGCTAAATTTCTAAAGCTCTTTGACGAAGACAGCATAAAATAGTTAACATCAGTACTAAACCGAACATACGACTCTAGAAAAATACTCTTACAATGGCTTACGATGGAATTCATAACGCTACCAAAAAACTCCGGTCCAAAAACATGCAAAGAAAACAGAACAATAAGCCTAATGGAACACCATTTTAAAATATTTTTTAAAATTATTTATAGAAGAATACATAAACTATGCGAAAAATTCTTATTACCAACTCAAGGGAAGCCTTGTTGAGCGTACAAGTATTCTTTCAGAGATACTAAAAAGCGTTTGACAGAATTTAACTCTACAAAATGATAGACATCTTAATAAACGCAGGGTTATAGTGCGTATATACACTTGCAACAATATGCCGTACCGCAACACCGTCGCGTAACATCCTCGCGCAACATCACCTCACAACAGCGTCTTATAGCTTTTTGGTTTTCTGCCGTCGGATCAAAGTAATTTTATTTCGTGTTGTTACACGAGGATGTTGCGCAACGATGTTGTGGTACAATACATTGTTACAAGTGTGTACGCACTATTAGCTGACAAAAATCTAAAAACTAATACCAAGTTCTACCTCTGTCAGATTAGAGGGAGATGCAGACAAGATCAAGATGCTACGAGGGGTGAGATAAAAGTGCATACTATCTTCTTTACTCCTTAACTTATACGTGAAACAAATCTTCAAAGAAGCCAAAGAAAACATTGAAACGGAAATTTTGATTACTAATACTTACTGGAAATAAATGCACGCATCAATAATGCTACAACAGCATTCAACGGAATGAGCACCATATTTAAGAATCACAATCTCATACGCAACAAGCAAAAAGCTAGAAGCATTTGAGATGTGGTTCTGTCAAAAGATATTGAGGGTATCTTGGACAAAACACGCAACAAACAAAAACATCTTACAAAGAATAAATGAACAAAAGAAGTTATAACCACTATAAAGAAAAACACGCAAACTCAAATACCTTAGGCACATTATTAGCAACAAAATCAGATACCAGCTATTACAAAACATACTACAAGGAAAAGTACAAAAAAAAAAGAAGCGCAGGAAGACGGTGCATATATTGGCTTAAAAACCTACAAACCTGGTTCTCAAACCTGGTTCTCAAAGTAATGATAACAAACATGATTGATAAAATACGGAAACGGATAGTTACCCCAAAAAGAAGGAAATAACTTTAATGATGAAGTTGAACTTTATTGCATCAAAAAGACATGCGATGATGTGATAACTCAACATAAGCAGCAGTCAGGGAAGTATCTAATACACAAATAGAGCCAAAGACTTAAATGACAGAAAAACAAGAAAAATTTTACTACATTTAGGCATAATTAAAACAGGACTGTACCCTAACAGACCAATATCAATTATATTAAATAGTCAAGCAACATTACAAGCACTGCAATTGTCAGTAATAAAATTTAAACTGGTTATGGTCTACATAAACAGTCTAGAAGGAGTTGCAACAATCTGCAGAATTTGTTTTGGTCTAAATACCAATGAACCAAGGGATAAATGAAAATCTTATGGCAAATCAGTTTAACATAGAACAAGCAAAAGGGACATTTACTGGACCAGAACCTGCTTTTAGGGTCTCATACAAAACCTGAAACGAAATATTCCGCAACAGACTCGAAGCAAAACAATGCAACTTGTAAAAATTATACCTAACAAAATTTTTGCATTTTCTATGCCGCTGGTGTATGGAAGAAGGTAAGACTATGCTTCACTTGCTAAGTGAATGCAAAACTTATAATTAAAAAAACACAGCTTCTTTTGTTTGTTTTGTTTGTTTGTTTTGGAAGTAGAATTAAAAATTGAATTTCTTGACATCAGAGGTGTAGAACAGGTTTAGCAGGACCGCAATGCAAGTAGCGCTAAGCAAACCACATTAAAGAAAGGAAAAAAAAAACTTAATACTATTGAACAGTACGGGTTGTCCAAATTTTTTTTTAAGTGGGAATCAGTATTGAAAAATTCATATCTGGTAAGTGAAAAAAAAATTACATCAATCAAGTACAAAAGAAGATTTTTATTAAGCGAATAAAAAAAACAGAACTAGGTTTATGATTTATGTTAAAGATTTACAAAAGACACTGTAGGTTAAAGATTTTGAAACAGCTGCTTATAATAGAAGCACAATAGAAAATTTCAATTGAAGGAAAATTACCTTACTGATTGTGTTTTAAGAATAAGTATTTCGTACATTGTGTAATGTATATATCCCAAAAGAAAAACGCCAGACTTTTAACAAAAAGTGAACAATGTTGATTGGTTGTATACAGAAGCAAAATAGTATAGAATCTGGTTACCCACAAAGAATAAATGTATTACAACTTGTGATGTAATTTTCAAAAACAATAGTATGAACTCTAAAACAAACAATCAAAAAGAAGTCAAAATTCAAACTAAATATTTGAAAGAAGATCTCAAACATATAAATTTTAAAACTTTGGTACAAACTACACGAATCTGAATCTAAACCGATAAAAAGAAGCTTCAGGTTTTTCTTATAGCAGTGCAAAATAACTAGGAAAGTGTTTCTGTATAAAGACATCTAAGGAAGTTTGTTAAAAACCACCTAAGAGCATAGAACTTTCTGAAGAATATGTATCAAATAGCAAAAATCTCAATATTAAATCTCTTAAATGTAACGATAAGTGAAGAAAAAAATGAACCATTTTAAACATTTATTTTTTAAAGATTATTTTTATAAATTTTGCTGTAACTACGGGTAACATGGTGCATTCATAAGTTCCAATTTGTAACGACGCGCTCTAGCATTTTCAGTAATATATGACAAATGTTAAAAGTAATGTTGGTCTTCAGTTCCCTAATTGTAGTCGGCTTATCCATGTAGACTTTGGACTATACGTAGTTTAGAGGTGCGATATTACATGATCTAGGCGGCCAATTGACATGTCCGAAGCGTGAAATTTACTATTCACCGAATCGTTGTTGCAATAGAGTCGGTTTTACGGGCTATGTGGCAAGTAGCGCCGTATTGTTAGAACCAAATGTTGTTGAGATTACCGGTTTCAATTTTAGACAGCAAATAGTTTATCATTGTGCGATAACGGGCGCCATTTACAATTACGTTCTGGCCGGCTATATTTTTAAAGAAATGTTGCACCAGCTATAAACCACACCAAACCGTTGTTTTGTTTGAATGTAATGGCAGTTTCTGGTTGCTTTTCAGCTCAAATACGGCAATTTTGCTTATTGACGTAGCCATTAAGCCAGTAAACTTTTTTGAAGCTTTTTAAGAGCCCAAAACATGAAACAGTGACGATTTAGAAGGCCGCCCGGCTTTAATTCTTGCATAAGTTACATTTGGTATGCTTTTAAATCAAGATTCTTACGTAAAATACGCCAAGTTGTTCCAAACGACAAGCCAAACTGTTGAAAATGGCGCCAAATTAATTCACCACGGTCATCGCGTACATTCTCAGCTACCGTCGTTATGTTTTCTACACAACGTGCTGGATGTGGTCTATTTGATAACGTATTATTTAATAATGAATATTGAGTTTTAAATTTTTTAATAGTTTAGCGAATTGTGGTTCTGTAGGCCAATTATGTAAATCATAAGTTGTCTAAGCGTACAAAACGTTTTCTTTATAGAGCGCTGATTTTTGCAATACAGCTGAATAATTTGTAGACGATGTGCATTTTTTTATGGGTAATATTGTTGCACTGCTATCTGTTTAACGTGAGCGTGGCGCAGTAGTTTAAGCATCCGACTGCTGCATCAAAGATTGTGGATTTAAGTCTTACAACAAAAACCATTTTAAAACGTTTATTTGTTTTTTTAATCTTCAACTCGCCTTGTCAGTTTGAGTTTTTTGACTATGAGGTAATGGCCTTATAGCTAAATATATTAAAAAATCTAATTCTTGCAAAATTAAGCTTTTGTTCTAGAATCTGTATGCGATTTGAGTCACTTGTGTAATAGATAGGGTTTAAAAACTGTATCCATCTAACAGTACGGTACAGTACCTGGAATGAGTATTAAAGAGAACTTTTTTTAGTAGTTTATTGTTAGACACATTGAGCCACGAAGAAGACATATGTATGTTTGGATGACTATATGAGGGTAACGGATTCATAGTTTATTGCTTCTTTTCAAAACCATTGCTTAAGAATTTAATGGCGTATTATAAATTGTATCTCTGATTTCTAAGACAAACTCTTAAACATTGTTACCGGCCGCATTCCGCAATAGGTTGCAGGGGCAGCAGGTTTAAGTCCGGGGGCAGCGCAGCTGCTTCCGGTGGTGGTTCTTTGGTGGTTGGAGTGCATTTTTAGTAACACAATACAAGTTGTCAACGGACGTGTATGACATGATAGTGCATAAAGCAACTAACAGTGGCCGTCCAGAAACTCTGGCGGGGTGTGCAAGCACAGAGTAAATTGTTGTGTTTGCCCCAGAACCTCTAGGATTGAACGGTGGTGAGAATCAACGTTACTTTGGTTGGTTTGTAGCAAAAGCTGCAGCTTGGGACGGTGGTGACACTAGTGGTGGTAGCAGATGGAAAATCCAAGTTGGCTTGTTGATTTCTGGGTCTCGGCTGCTGATTTTTTTTTGTTGGCTGAGGAAAAGAACTTTTTAAAGACTTAATGTGTCAAATTTACTTTCCAAATGGGTGGTAGCGCCTACCTGCTAACTCTCCCCTCCCCCAAACTTACACATTTAGAAGTTTTACACATCAATGTGTCACTAAAAAGTGCAAGACGAGCTAACTCATATTCTGAGTGATTTGCGACTTTTTCAAAAAAATTCGACGTTAATACCAACATGTGATTTCTGATTGGGACAATTCTTGCATCATTTCTTGAGAAGTTGTGTATTCCGAACGTAGTGAGGTGCTTTGAAAATTCTTTTCAAAGTTTTATTTTAAAACGACTCTATCCTATTTAGATAAGACGATGCAGTCGTTCCCTATGCTGGACATGCGTATGGCATTATTGGGCAAATGATGTTTGTAGAGTTTATGTTGCTGTCCTTGCGTAGAAGTCAAGTTAACATACTATTTGCTATCCTTGCCATATCCAAGATGGTTTTAATATGTAATCTAAGAGTTAATCCACGATCTAGCTTTATTCGTAGATACTTTACGGTATTCATGCATGGAATTGGAGCGCCGTTAAGATAAACGTTCTCCTGAGGAGTTTGTTTGTGACATTTAGTGAATAGAATAGCTTTGTTTTTCTTCAAATTGATTTTTACTTTCCAATACCTTAACCAAGTTTCAAATGCTTTACATGCAGGTTGAAGTTTTAGCGTGATGATTTTTGGACTCCTTGAAGTCAGGGTTGTGTCGTCAGCATACTGAGCAAATTGTACAACTTGAGTAATGCATAGTATGTTGGGTACATACAGATCAAAAAGCATCGGTAATAGAATTGAACCTTGAAGAACCTGCCTTGATATGGACTGCTGGAAAATTGAAAAGTTGGATACGTATAGCGAGAAGAGAAAAGGTGTGACGCTATTGGTGTAGTCCATTTATGAACCCAGTTTAGTTTGTTTTGGCATTATTGCAAATTGTTGGTTTATTCTGAATTGTTAAATTGGGAGACAAATAAGGATACTAAAAAATCATATTTGCGTATAAATGGTGCTTATAGAGATTCTATGACTACTTTTTATGACTAGTGAATCTTTGGATGTTTACTGCTTCTACAACGAGTTTTTAGATTATTTTTTTTGCCAATATTTTCAAATTTGAATTACACTGACGTGTGGTCGACTAACACGTTTACTCATTTTATTGAATTTTAAACTACTTTTATACATTTCAATTTTTTTTTTCTTTTAAATAGTGTAATTTGCTAAAAATGTGCACGTTTTTATACTTGTTGCATTCTTTAAGACATTTACAATTACACAACGCAGCACAACTTTTGGTCTATTAGCAACCGGGCAGAAAAAAACTATCACGTTTATGGCAAGATATAAACAGACTGTAGACATTGATCTTAAACAATTCAAATTAACATAATGATTTTCAAAGCTGGTTCTATTTGTTAATAGTTTGATTAAACAAAAAATCTTAAAAGTTTTGGTCAGTAAACAATTTAAAATGTCTGGCAAACCTTGTACTAAAACATTAATATTTGTTTAAATGCCAATATGGATAGTTTAAAGAATTAATGTTATTTGTATTTGATGCAAAGACAAATGAAGAATTTATATATGTGTAGAAGTTGCGCAATAGAAATTTTTTTTGCTTTTATTAAGGAATCTTAGTTTTCTAAATACTTTTGAGCTATGTTAACAATATGCTAATTCTAAAACTTTGTATTTTAAATTTAAAACAGTAAGAATTTGAGTTATTTAAAAAATTAAAACTGACCATGTTAGAAATATTTCAGTTTTATTTTTTTTATTTTTATTATAAATTGTTGCATAATTAATTCTCATATCAGGATCAATTTTTTTGTTATTACGTTTTTTAATTTAGGGTATTAGTCTCTAAAACATTAATGATAAAATACAAGCATCACATCTAAGACCCCTAAATAGTTTGCATAACATAGCTTAAACGGTTGGTTTTAAATCAAAAGAAATTTAAGTATAATATTGTATTTTCAATTATTTTTTATTTCCATATTATAAGGCTTCCTGGAGGATCCTTTCCTTTTATAAAATTCAGTATAAAATGTTTGTGAAAAGTATTATTACAAAGACCACTTATAACAACAATGCTTTAAAGGTTAGCATAATACAAGAAATAAAATTGGGCTATAAAATCCTTCTTAATGTTGGGCATCTATTTTTTTCGTGTACAATTCAATGGGGAAAAGAGATACGTTTTAGAAATGGGCGTCTATTAGAAGGATGCGAGAGAAGGTGTCGCTGGAATAATGAAAGCTCATTGTGCCAGCGACGTCTCAGCGAGATCAATGCCCGGACGGAAGAAATAAGGAAATACTTCGGTACATACAGAAGGCCGTGGGTATTACTCGACTAATGGAGGGAAGAAGGAAAAACGTGTGAAATGCCGTGCCTGCACTTTGAAATGCGAAATGTGTATCCCTATTCTCGACTACTCTCTTCACACGATCGTCGTTTCAAGGGCGGATTTTTTAATTAATTACAATAAGACCGTAGAGCGAGGGTGCTATTTTCTATGTGAAGAATGGAGTTGATGGGATGCCGCTCTGAATATTATATGTAAACAAGGGAGTCCCGTAATGTTTGTCGCAACTAGAACACAGTCGAATGTAACAAATCCCAGGAGCAAGTACACTTACTTTCCGGGCTCACGGAGTTAAATTCCGGAGCTGGTTGTTTTGTATTCGCCCCGGAGCTAGGTCATGTCGACTGACGACTCGTGCGTAACCACATCACTAACACGACAGAACAACTCTGGGTTGTGTCATTGACTTACTATTACTTTAAACATTTCACAAATTTACGAAACAATGCTTTCGAATAGGTTAATTAACAAAATAATTGTTACATCAAAAATGTATAAAATTCTATTAACTTTATCAATGGCTTTTTCTATACAATGGTATTAATTTTTGGTTGGAATTGTTTTGTACATTTCCAATTCATCAAACAAAAACACAATTCCACAAAATAGAAACGTATTATATTCTATAAAAAAAATATAATAATACAAATGCGTTCTATACATTCAAATTTGTTACTGACACGGATGATGGATGCCATTTCAATAAAAATACATAAATATTGCAGACTAGCAAATGATCTAAACACATTTTGCATTCAGATTTTTTTTCTAAAATCAACATGCATCTAATGTAATATTTAAATATGAATCACCGACACAGGCCTCATACATTATTTATAGAATCTACAATGATACTGTTAGACTTCTTTCCTCCCCATATGTGATGTTTCCCATAAATATATTATGAACGTATTTTGACAATCACTGTTATTTCTACAACGATATTATAGTTTTTATATTGTAAGACAGATTATTACCTATTTACATACTGTTTCATGTCAACATTTTTCCGACATTCCTGTTCAATGGATGTTAATCATGTATGAAGGAATTTATGCTGGGAATTTTATGCCATAATAAATATAAGTAATCACATTTTTCATGCCATAAAAACGTAATAAATCCACATCTAATTTCGCGGCTCGTTATAAATCAGTTTAATCATTCCAGCAGCAACACATTGTCCGTCCGTCGTGTTCATTTATCAGCAACCGTAACAATTTTTATAACAAAGGTGTCACCCCGAATATAGGATCGTACAAACGATTGCACACCCCAATAAATGGTTCCAATCAATTTGCACCTAAATATATTAGTCTGAAGTACAAATTTAAATATTTTTGTGCTTGAATAAGCTCTATAAGGGACGAACACAATAATTTCAAGCAAAGTGATGTTTAATCCAGCAAATGCCCCAATTTTCATCTAAACAGACCGTGCCTAATTAAATCTAACCTAAATTAATGTTATTTCGTCTAATGTGGCCTCAATTTAACTACAAGAGATCACAGCAAACTGATGTACATTGCGTTAAATTAGTCCCAAATTGCCGAATCGTATCACCTAGATTTAATTAGTTTTTGTTCATTAATAATATAACAGTGGATAAAAAGATAAACCCGCATGAATTGAGGCTTTGTTATTTTTACTGTATAAAAAAGGAAGAGCAAAAGGGCGTAATATCATAACATTTAAAGTTTGCGCACGTAGGGATGGTATTCCCGCGATGCTCTATGACACGTGCGGGCTAGCGATAACGCATGATAACGCACTTGCGTGTCCTATATTCGTTGCGTTTTGTTTGCAATGCGTCGCATCTTATTTACGATCAATCCCTAGTCGCATTTTCTCCGGGTTTTATGTCGAGTGATTTGTCAAAATGTTTAAGTTGCGACGTGCATCATTTATATCAGCAATGTGCATTTTAATTTGCGGTATTTGTCTTAGCACTTTGTGCGATGATATGAGGTGTGACGATGATTGATTTTGAGAGATTGGTCCATTTATCAGTTTTAATGTTACGTGATCAACCATAATAATTTTTTATACAGAAAACGTGAAGTTTATCATAAATTTATGTCAGATTTTTGTGTTATAAAAATGTAGTGGAATAGAAAATGAGATGAGAAGCACTAAAATGTAATATTTTTTTAGATTAGTTTTATGATATACACTATTGTGTTGATTGAGATTTTTGTAGTTAAAATTAACAGCTTTAACTAAAAAAATATGTTTTTGACTTTTCACATTTTTGAAAAAATCAAACTAAATTTATAAAGTTTTAAATTTAATTCTATATCCTATTACTCATGATCAATTTATGCTTAATCAACCATTGTTTAAAACATAAAGTGAGTTTGAGACCCTTATCTACAAGCGCATTGACACAATTGTTAATCATCAGTTTCATTAAATTATGTGATCTGCGTCACATTGGCACACACATAAATCAAGCACCCTCCCGTTATCTGGTGCAGAGATGTTTGGCCGAATTACACTAATTACAGACAATAGGGGCCAAATTGAACAAGTTATGTAACAAATCAGATGCAAATTTACCAGCCCATATTGATAATTAATACGTGCGAGCCAAGCCAGCGCACGGCGATGCACAAAAAGATAAGAAGTTAAATTCTAAAATTTGTTTTGTAAATTGTTTAATACTGAAAATTGTTGTCAGGTTGATTAATTAATAATAAAATGGATTTGTTATAGTTAGAAGGCAATATTGAGAATGCGTCGAGACTAATTAATTTGTATTTATTTAATTTATTTTATCATTATACTCTGAAAGTATGGTAAAGCATGTATACTACGCCTAACTTTTATGATACTAATGGCTTATCCAACGCTTGCAGAAAAGCAAAAATATTTAAATTTAAAAGCATCTTAAGAAAATATAAAATTTAATATTAAAATTTGTTAACATATTAAAAAAATAAATATTAGTATTTAATAACAGCAATAATAAGTGGTCAATAAGCCTATGATATAATAAATTACATTTGATATCAAGATTATTTACCAATTTGTAGGAACACATATTTTTGGCCAGTAGCGTAGTAACAGAAACACATTTATTAAAAAAAAAATAGAAAATAATTTTATGCAAACTTTGTAACAGTACTGTGGGCATAATAATATCAGCTTACTAATTATAATTTTTTTGTTGCAGGTATGTAAAATCAATACAGACTAGAGATTCTACTGGCTGTAAGTAATGCAATAAATTTGAGTGCATATATTTTGTACAACTAAATATATATTAATGTTAATTAAATACATTTTTATTGTGTACCTAAAGAGCATTTAATATACAACTTTTCTCATTTCTTGTTATTGCAATTGTTTGATACTCCAGCTATAAGGCTCAATGCGCCTGTAGTATATTTAATTGTGTTTTACTCTGTAATATGGCTTTTTATTGAGTTTTTTGTTATTATTAATATTACATTTTACATTTTTTTTTAAATTGTTTTTAGGTATTATTTTAACAATGTTGTTTGGAGTTTGTATATTTTTATATCTGATCTGTCACCTGTTTTACAGCACTCACTAAAAGTGTATCGTACTTCTTGAATTTTGTATAAATAGTTTTTAAAACTTTTTGCATTTCTGAATATCTATTGTTTTTATTTAGATTAGGGATTTAATATTATAGATTGCACCAACAATTTAAGCGTTTTTTTTAATCAATCCTGATTTCTATTTTTAGTTTAGCATAAAGCTTACTTTACTAAGTTTACTATATTTATCTTAATTTTATAGATTCTTTTTTAACTGGTTCTAGTCTATTGGCATAATTTTTGTATCTTTTGCAATATGTATTTTGAATTTTGTTTTTATTACTCATTTGGAATTTGACTTATCGCTAGAGAATTGCCGGGTTTGCCGCTAGTAGTATTGTTATCGAAAAATATTATTAGCATTTTTTTTTCTATCTGGGACTAGGCGGTAAAATCTTTTAAAAAACTGGCAAACTGTCGGATTCGTTTCTTCTCAGCTTGAAATGCATACCGACTAAAAACCGCCCAATAGTGAGTGCCTACGGAAGTTTGAGACCTTACGCCTCATGTACTTTTTTTTATAGGTTAGTAGTTTGGAGATGGCTAGACTACGCCATATAGGCTTGTGTGGTATTGGTTTTGTTTTGTTAGTTGGTTAGTAAAGTTAGGGTGCAGCTACTTGGTTCACCGGTTTATAGAAAAAGTTTTCCGTGCCTGGCTTGGCGAGTCGGGCCAGATCAGGTTTAAAATGATTTGGGAGATTTTCGAAATACTTTGCGGCCAATGCTTTGATGTGTTGACGTATCGGGAGTAGTTCTAGGTCTGCCCAAATCTCTCTGTTTTGGACAAACTACGGAGCTCTGCGGAACAACCTCAGAGATTTACTTCAAAAGACTTCTAGCTTGTTCAGATGACAGTTACCTGCTGTTTGCCATACTGAAAACGCGTACGTGAATATATGTTTAATGATAGACGTGTAGAGCCGAGTTCTAAAGACCGCTATTCCGACGCATTATCAAAACGAGAACGTTTTTTGCCATTTGGGCTTTATCGAGAACGGACTGCACGTGGAGTTTGTACGTGAGTTCCTTGTCAAGATTATTGTTCAGATACTTGGCAGAATTGGACCACGGTATGGGAACATCATTCAGAAAGACGTTTTCATTAGGTTTGATTTGCCGCTTTGTGAAGAGTTCAGCTTTGCTTTTCTCTGGATTAACTGTGACTTGCAACTTGTCCAACCATTTTTTGAGGTCGTCGGTGGCCCTTTGAAGCCTTAAAATGCTTATCTTAGGCAACCTGGAAAAGTATAGAAAAGTCGTATCAGCAAACTGAGCCATTTTGACCCTGTGTTTACATTCCAAAGACATGTCAGCAACGTATAAGTTAAATAGCTGCGCAGAGAAAATGGACCTTTGAAAAACTTTTGCTGTTATCTCCCGAGGTGTAGATATATGATTTCTGAGTAACTGTTTTTAAAATTCTGCTGTTTAGAAATGAGGCTATCAGCTTTATAAGTCAAAGAAGATAGTTAGTTCTATACAATTTGAAGATAAGTCTTTCGTGCTAGACCTTGTCGAAGGTTTGTCGACGTCAAAAAAGACTACCTCTGTGATCTTTTTGAATATAAAACTTTTGATTATAAGGTCCGTCTCGCAGTTTAGTTAGTGAACTTACGAGTGTCCCTATCTGAACCCGTCTTGGATGTTGATCGATTCTGTGTGGTCCTGGAGTCTGTCCAAAATCACCCAATTAATGACCTTGCTTATTGTGCTAAGAAGATTAATAGGCCAATAATTTTGTGGAAATGTTTGGTTTTTACCTGGTTTTGAAATGTTAATTACCAGAGAACTTTTCCAATCTGTAGGAAAGTGCCTAGTTCTAACAATCGCATTAACAATGTTGGTGAACGCCATTATTGATTTATGCAAAAACGTTTAAAGAGCTTTGTTAGAGATATTGTCAGAGCTAGAGGCCGTGCGAGGTTTAAAACATTTGATGATTTTTCTGATGCGAGAAGGTTGCTCGCTTTCCAGCGGCTTGTTGTTGTCAGAGTCCTGCAACAAGTCCTCAACAACTTGTTTGGCCTTTTTGTCGTGTTCCGTATTTGCTGTTTCCGACGAGAAGCATTAGTGTTCCAGGTTGTCGGCGAATGCCTCCGCCTTTCCCACGATATCAAATAGAAGCCCATTTTTGCCGTGAATGGCTTGAATGGGGGTTTGTATGTTTCTTAACGATTTGGATATTTTCCTTATAAGATTATCATCGTCTGTGGTCGATACCAGGCTGGTTTGCCAACACAATTTTTTGTGCAATTTTATAGCTATCTTAACTTTGCTGTGAAGCGAGTTCAGAGTCTTGCGATCTTGGAAGTCGCAATGCCTCTGTCGTTGACGCCTGGCGGCATTTTTTGTGGGGATCAGAGCTTTGATTTTGCGTGATAATCCAAGTGAATTATCTACCCGGACCTGATGGGTCTTAGAAGCAGTTTTCGTGGTTTGGTGAATTTGGCACGCAAAATGTTCGACGGTTCTTTTGATGTCGTCAACCGTTCGTACTGGGTAAGTCTGCCAATGCTTTCTCCCAGGTATCGCGAGAAGAGATTTTAATCCGTAAGAGTTACAAATTTTTCTCCTTTCCGGGTGATCCCCTTCCGTAGAACTCCAGTATTACTGGGCTGTGATAAGTGGGTTTGTTTGGACTCAGTATTAAGAGTTTTTTTTGTTCGGCGTAGTTAAACAACGCTTGACCTTTGGCGTTTTTTACCAAGCTATTCCAGGCCGGATGTATGGATTTGAAGTTGCCTGCTATGATGGTAAGGTGAAGATTATCTAGAATCGTGTCAAAGTCCGCTGTTTTGAGGCGATTTGTTGGTCTTGTATATGCCGATGCGAGCTTCAATAAGCCTAACCTCTGCAAATTCACCACTATCGCATTTGATTCAAGCAAGATTTTGTCGATGGTATTCACTTTGGAATGGTCAACTGATCTTTTTGCAAAGATCAGTGTTCCATGCCTCATAGGTACTGACGACGTTTCCAAATACGTGAAAGTATTTGGGATTCTTAGTGCTTGATTAGGTGTTACCTGTAGTAATAAGCATTTTTTTTGAGCTCAAACCTTGTTTTCAGACAGCCACAGTAAATGTTTTAATATAATTAATAATATAATAATAAGACATTAACAATCTCATGGTACCAGCTTAATCGTTTGGCAACGAATATCAAATTGTAACTGCGCCTTCTCTGCAAAGAGATTTTAAAGCAACTTTCTTTGTTTTTCTATGAGTGGTAATGACAACTTTTGCAATCAAACCGAGCTAATTAATTTGCATAGGATGGCTATAAGTTAAGGATTTTATTAAATACTTTTAAATAAGAAGCTTCCTTAAGTTTACTATTTATCGTTACATAATTGTAAACACTTGGCACAAGTAATTGATTTACTTTTACCTTTTAATTTCAAAAAGATGAATTTTGATGCTATTATTTCTACTTCTGGAAAAACAATTGCATAATTGGCATTCTGCATCCTACCTTCTACAACTCTCTTCTAAATAATTTAGAAAAGTACATATTTTTTAATAAATTTGCTACATTTTAATTTGGTCTTTGACGAACAGCGCAGTTTGGACTTTTTTTAAGCTTCTAAGCATGAAGATGTGGTCTGGTTTTCAAAAATCTAACATCATAAATTGTTCTTTGGTCATAGGGTCAGTCACCTATTAAATCTTCTACAACCTTACAGATTTTTCTATAATTATTAAAGATAAACCCATTTTAGACTGCAAAAAACTCAAAAATTTAATATAAGATTAATGCCACTTTTTTTGGCTTAACACCATTTAAGAAGGCAACATGTTTTGATTCGGAGTTATTTATGAAGACAAAATCTTCTGCTTCAAAGCAACAACAAGCAAAGCCTTAGTCTAAATCAAAATCTCATAAAGCGCCAGTCATAGGCCTTATACAAAAAAAGCTAAGACACATTATCAGAGTTAATGGATGTGGAAATATTTGCGCTATAAGTGCTAATAAATAAGGAGTTTTTTTAAGTTTTACTATCTAGGGTTCTTGGATTTATGGTGTACTGTACTGTTATGTCTAGTTTGCGACATAGTGTTGCTACAACTGCTCTCTGTGATGTAGATAATATTTACTTACATTAATAAGACGTGTCTGCTGGTTGGCTTTTGAGAGTAGCGTTTTTTCTTTCCAAAGGTTTTTTCTGGGTGGAACATTTGATTTTATTTCTATTGTTTTCTCTTGTGCAATTTTAATGGAGAATTAGTAGAACATGTAGCTTTTCTTGTTATTTGTTACAACTTTGTAGGGCAAGGAGACAATTTCTTGATTTGTTCTTTTTGGCGGTGTAAAATACTCTTTTGATTCTGCTTTTTCTGGTGTTATATTTATAGGTAATTTATAACTAACCGAAACTATAGAGTGGTTTTTTGTTGCCAATAAAGTCGATCTATCGGAACAACGCCTTACTTTGATTCTGGCCATAGAGAAACTTTAAAATTTTCTGAAACAATGTTTTTATTTACAGCTGGTAAAAAATATTGTGAGTAATTTGTGGCAAAATGTTTTAACAATTTTCATTCGTTTTGCTTTTTTTGTTGCTAAAAGTAGCTGACTGTTAAAACTTATTGTTGGCCTTTGATACACTATATACTATTGAACTTTTTGTTGACCGTTTTTTTTATTTGCTTAATTTGTTTTTTGGTAATTTTAGTTAAGTAATGGGCTATGTTGAGGTGTTTTAAGGTGTTTTTAAATAAAAGAAAGTACTTTACTTTCATTTTTGAGTGGTTTTGTTAGGTTAGGTTAGGCTGAAAACCTTTATTTGAACTCTCTCTCTCTCTTTCTCTCTCTCTCTCTCTCTCTCTTTCTCTCTCTATCCAAATGCCACCCCCCTCTTTTCCCGGGCATTTAGCTTTGTTTTTATGCAATACGTGAAAGTTAGCAAAAGCTGCCTATTTGGCAATTATGGTGCCTTTCTGCCCAAAAATTGTATCTACATAGTAGTATTTTTCTTGTCTTTTCATTTCTTTCTTATAGATTCTGTGTACATTTTTACTGTAGACAATGCAATTGGTGTATCTGAAAGCACATCTTAAATGTTTATTTATTTCTTAAACTTGCTACTAGTCATGGAGTCCGCAAGTATGTAGACGTCAAACTTTGATTATCAGAGTTACCAAAAAAATATAGTTTTCAACAAAGTAAGGTTGTACACGAGCAACTCGTTTATTGGGTGACTTATCAATGGTATTTTTTCATCTTTCTTTGTTTTTACTTACGGCTCAAACACTTGCTTGCCAGCTGGAGTTTTTAATAAGGAAAATATTTTTTTTCAAACAGAATATTTTTTTCTTAAACTATGGGGGTCTTGCAGTTATGGATTTTTGTTTTTTCTTCTTGTCATCCTTCTTCTTGGAGGTTGGACACTATCATAACAATTTTGATCCTGTTTGCTGCAGCTCTAAACAACTCAACACTGCTGCAGTTAAACTAATCACGCAAGTTTTTTAGCCAGGAGACCCAACGTCAATCGATACTGCGCTTTTTCTCGATTTTTTCTTGCATAATGAGCCTCAAAAAATTATATCTGGAGCCTCTCTCATGAGTTGACCTAGATATTTAAGTTTTCTTTTTTCAGAGATGGGACAACTTTGCAGTTTTTTTTTTATCTTGCAAAGGATTTTCTTGTTGGTAATGTTATGTGTCTAGGGAATTTGCTACATTATAGTATAGCACCACATTTTAAAATCCTCCAGTTTTTTTAGCTCTAGTTGTTTTAGAGTCCAGGCAGGATTTTTGCTGGATTTGTTTAAAGCTACAGTTTTTGGTACAATCGGCAAAGTTTTGAACAATTTTGTTTATTTTTGCAATACTTTGCAACTCTATTGTATTTGCTTTACCAAAAAAATTAAGCAATTGATGGTATTTCTGCACGTTTATGTATATACGGTTTTTAAATAACACCTCCCAGAACTTTTTTTGTTGTTGTATTAAATTCAGTTTTTGGTATTAACAACTAAACTTCGTTTATTGTTGAAATACCAGAAAGTTCTAGATCGTCTGGTTCATGGACTTTTTGTTTGGAGTTGATGAATTTTGGAAGAAAAAAGATAAGATGCTTTATAAGTTGTGGGGTAGGATGTGGTGTTTGTCACTTTAGATTAGGGTTTGGTTAATTAATTGGTTAACCTGTCGTTTATAAGCAAAAACTTCTTTATTTAGCTTAGCGAGTTGCGTCAGATTAGGATTGGAATGAACTACTAGATTATTAATGTATTTTTTGGTCAAAATTTTAATATGTTGGCATAGCGGGATGTTGGACAAGCCATGAATCTCCAACAAGCATCTGCAAAGTCAAACTTTGGAAGGCATTCATACAATCAAGTTGCCAGTTTGAGACGGTTCTTCAAATGGGGGATGGATAAGTGACTAAACGTGCAATTTGTACGTGAGTTTTTGTCAAAAGTTAATCTCAGACATAAGAGCGTTGTCTTTTTAGACTTTCTTAGGGGGGTGGTATTAAACTATTATAACTTCGTTCGTTTATCTTAAAGGAATGTCAGCGATCAGATTAAATAGCAAAGGAGAGAGAATGGAGCCTTGAGGAACTTTTAGAGTTTTGCAATTTAGATATTAGACTTATTAAACGCAGAGGGAAATTTTGTCTGTGTAGTGAAGTTCGTTGCGCCAGACCATTTTTGTTTTTTTTAGTTTAAAATTTTTGACAATGTCGTTTGTCACACGGTTTAGTTAGTGAACAGCTAAATTACTTTATTCAAATCTATGTTGGTGGGAGTGGAAAGATTGTTAGTTTTTGAGTGGTTTTGGATTATGTCCAAAATTATCTTTTCTATGACCTTCAGCATAGAAAATTGATAAATCATTAGTTTTTAGGGAATCTCACGTCTTTTTCAGGTTTTGGAATGTTTTTTTTTAGTATAAAAGAGCCCGGTTTAAAAAATCGCATTAGCAATGTTGGTGAACGCTATTATTGCTTTATGCAAAAACCCTTTTAAAGCTAAGTTTTTGATACTTTGATGAAACTAGGAGTAACTGTTCTTACTGGGACCAGGCAGACAATGCTTTTATTCAAGGATCGTGAGAAGAGAGTCCCATCTTTTTGTTACAATTTTTTTCTGTTCTCAGTTCTAATTCCGTTGGCATTCTAGAAACAAACACAAAATAATATTTTTAATGTATTGCGTATTAATGAGATGAACGGACATGATTTTTCGGTAAAATCATTGAAGTCGGCAAAAAGAGCAACCTTCTGTTTGACTGTGCCTAATTAGGAGCCGGTGCAGATACAACGTTTGCGGCAGGCTACCGATTAGTGAAGCCTCTAACAGATGCGGCAGATGAGTTTGGACGTGAAACATTAACAGTTGCTTTTTTGTGGTTGGCACTACAGACCAAAATTATGCAAATAATTTTGTAATATTCGAGGGTTTTGCAAAAAAAAATGCGATTTGGTTGTGGCTAAAATATTTTAAAAGTTTCGGTAATGCGTGCTTATTTGCAAGCACGAATGAGGACGTGATTTAGAAGAATTGCTTGTAGGGGTTTGGGAAGAGTTGTTTTTACTGGCGTGTTTGGGCTCCACAGAGGCAAGCTGGAACTTCACTTGGTAAAGATTTCCTTTTTAGCGATAGCAAATTTTTTTATTGGGTAGCTCTTGTGTTTTTTAGCTTGAAGGGGTGGCGGTATTAGTTGTTGATGGTTGATGGTTGATGCTTCAGTAGTAGTTAAAGAAAAGCATTTTACCTCTAGACGGTAATGTATTTTGCTGCGTTTTTTTAATTGGGCTAGGCGGTAACATCTTTTAAAAGACAAAGCAAAGTGTTGGTTTGAGACCTTACGGCTCATGTACTTTCTTTTTATAGATTAGTAGTTTGGAGATGGTTAAACTACGCTCTATAAGCTTGTGCGGTATTAGTTTTGTTTTATTGTTTTGTTAGTTGGTTAGTAAAGTTAGGGTGCAGCTACTTGGTTACCGGTTGTTTATAAAAAAAATAATTTTTGTCTGGCTCGGCGAGTTAGGCCACATAGGGTTGGAATGATTTGCGAGATTCTTGAAGTACTTTGCTTGCGGCCAAAGCTTCGATGTGTTGACGTATCGGGTGTAGTCCTACCTGATTTTTGTTTTTGTTTTGGACAAACCACGGAGCCCAGTGGAACGACCTTAGAGATTCCCTTTGAAAGGGAGAATGTGTCTAATGATACATCATCGAAGTGAAAACGTTTTTTGCCATTTTGGCTATATCAAGAATGGACTGCACGTGGAGTTTGTACGTGAGTCTCTTGACAAGATTAACCCCCAGATACTTGGCAAAATTGGACCACGGAATCGGGACGTCATTAAGAGAGACGTTTTCATCGGGTTTGATTTTTCGCCTTGTAAAAAGTACAACTTTGCTTTTCTCTAGGTAAATACTGACTTGCCACTTCTCCAACCATTCTTTGAGGTTGTCGGTGGCTCTTTGAAACTTTTAAGTGACCATCGCGGGCTACCTGGAAGAGTATAGAAAAGCCGTATCGTTAGCGATTTGTGCCATTTTGACCCCGTGTTTACATTTCGAATGTTGGCAACGTATAGGTTTAATAGCAGCGGAGAAAGAATGAAGCTTTAAGGAAGTTCTGCTGTCTAGAAATGAGGTTATCAGCTTTACAAGTCAAAGAGGATAGTTAGCTTTATACAAATTAAATTACGACGGCTTTCGTGCCTTGTTAAAGATTTTGTCAACGTTGAAAAAGACCATCCTTGTGGTTTTTTTTGACTCTAAAACCACTGATTATAAGGTCCGTCATGCGGTTTGGTTAATGAACTGACGAGTGCCCCTATCTGAACTCGTGCTTGTGATGGGGAAAAATGTTGATCAATTCTGTGTGGTCCTGGAGTCTGTCCAAGACCACCCTCTTAATGACCTTGCTTATTGTGCTGAGAACACTGAAAGGCCGATAGTTTTTGCATTAGCAATGTTGGTGAGCGTTTTTTTTATTTTGTAGTGTTGTTGAAAGGTGAAGAGCTTGCTTTTTTATTGGATTTATTAGTACTTGGAGGTCTTGGGCGGTTTTGCTTGTCTTTGGACGTTAACTGTCGTCTGGTCCAGGATTTTTTTGTGGAAGCGGTAATTCTGGATGTAATAAACTTTTTTATTACTAACTCAGTTAGGAGCTGCATTACAAAGTATAGCTTTACAATTCTTTTGTCAAAGCTGTCAATGGAGTTTTATTATATTTTCAATTTCTGGGCTAGGTGGAAAAGAGCGGTTACCATGGTGCTTGTTCTGTTCCTTAGTTGGGATTTGTCTTTTTTTTTCAAGAGGCCATTAATGTCTTGATTGGCTACAGCTTTCTTGTCAATAAGGACGGATTCGAGCTGTTGCGCCGGCATGGATACTAGTGCAGCATATTTGAATGTAATGCTAAAAAGAGTTTTTATTTTATTGTATAAAATTTATACAGTCAAATAAATAAATTAATTGATTAATTGCAATGATAATTGCATTCATTAATTTTGCTGGGATTGCTGGCTGGTGCTGCTGGTTTCTCTAGATGTTGTCGGTTTGGCTGCTAACAGTCGACTCTTTTTTGAAATTTGTTTTTTGTTTTTTGTTTTTTTCTCCAGAACCGTATTTTAGTGTTACTATATCTAAGAATATTTTTCAAAACTTTTTTTTCTTTATCTAATTGAGAATTATGACTAGTTACTTTGTTACATTTTTTATTTATTTTATTACTGGTTGCGTTGTTTAGCATGGTTTGTTTCTCAAAATACAACTAAATAAAAACTGGTTTTGTCATTTTTTGTGTTTTAAATTCTGCTCTAACGATTAATTAATCAGTGGCTAATGTCTTTAAAGATTGCGACACAGTTTTTGTACTTTGTTTAATAACTGGTCAAAAATCGGTTGCAATGTAGAACTAAACAACGCATCTGCTGGACAATTGTTATTAATTGGGCGTGTGAGTGGTTGTACGAAATTTCTAACTTGAATTGTTGATTGACAAATATACTAAGATACACTTCTTATAGTGCAGCAATACTCGCTACGAGCGTCGGCACTCTTCTCGTATGTTTGTGGTGTGCGATAATAGTTCCACACAAACATACGAGACCTACAGTTTAACGTGAAATCCAAACCACACCACTAGAGGGGTTTACTAGGCAAATACTTTGCTGGTTTGCTATTGCCTTGCGAAGGTGACGACCGCATCAAAATATATTTGACAAATTAGATATTGCCGGGAATCGAACCCGGGCTGCCTGCACAACAGTCTTTGCACTAGACCATTGTGCTGCGGTCGCCTCTAAAGATGCACAGATAATATTATGTTTATGACATGTAGATGGCGTATACACGTCAATTGATCAAAATATTAATAAAACTGTAATAGCACTTATTTGACAACTTTTATAAATAATTCTATTATTTACTTAATATGATTGCAATTGTAAACAGAGTTCACGTAATATAAACGTTTATAAATTTTTGTATTAGTGCCATCTATATCTCGTTAACGGTATTTTATCTCAGGTTTCGTATCCTGTAATATAAAATTTAAATGGTTTGTTTAATTTTCTAGGTATCAGTACATTTACATTATTAATGCAACATGAGATTTAAGCAAACATTGTTTTATTAAGTTCATTTTTTATTGATTAACATGTTGCGTTTGAAAATATATTAACTTTATATTGATATATATTTTGAGAAATTTGTGTCATAAAAATAGTCTCTCAATATGCATAATATTTTCCAAGTCATCCATCTCTATTAACATCCCCCTTTAATAAATTTCAGCTGAAACTTACACATCATACTTTCCTTCTATGTGCAGAAAAGATCAGGAGTTTTACTCAGACTGGTAGCCATATCCTGCTCACTCGATCTTAACTTTTCTTAAAGATCCATTTGTTATTCTCTTTGAAATATGAGTTGCTTGTTATAAATAAGAACGATATAATCTTAATCTGCGTTTTAAAATCTATGTGTTTGCCGGAGATGAAACTTACACAAAACTCTGGGAATTAAACGTCATAACAAGAGGCGGAACGCGGAAGATATTAATATATGCAGTACTCCACTTGATATATCGCGGGAAATAAATTTAATAAGAAGTTGCAGTTTTAATTTAATTTCCTATAATACTAGATAAGAAGTAAATTAGTTTTTAACTTAAATAATTATTAAAAATATTAAATAAAATTCGTTTAAATTAGTAATCAATAATTTGAATTTAAATTGGATTTATTTATCTGTGTTTGTGGATAAAGTTTAGTAAAATTTTATAGGAACTATTTTTGTTCGGATGGTACCCTTGGGCGATTCAAGAAAACTCGATCATTCGTCATTTACCGCCCCGCCAATCATTATCAAGTTATATTTCCATCAGGGTTTGATGTAAATAAACGCTTCGCCGATTACATATTTCACGGAAACTTCGATCAAAGCAAAAAACAAGATAACTTGGTTATATCGCTCGGATATTTATGGCGTAATTTGTCTGATTTTTCCAAGTTTTTTTTTCAGCCCCATCTTCTCTCTTTCTATATTTATTTATCGCTTTTCGTTGTATATAAAAAAACTCATTAGCGTGATGAAAAGAGGCACACATATGGTGTATCAATCGATTGAAGTTTTGAAGCGTCTTCGAGCAGTATCTGGTAGATTGTTGCATTGTGAACGAGATCGGAACAGTTTAAGCAACATCGCGCTCACTTTTATAGCGGATTCAGTGTTGATACTTTCAAAACATGAGATTCATAACAGTTTGAAAGGACTAAAAGAAGTCTTGTTCCGCATTCTTGCTCTTCTTCGAAGCATTTTTATTCAGCTTAAATGTCAAATTACATTCCAATTTTCAATGTAATAACCGGATTTGGAAAGCAATCATATATTTTTATCTTGGTAAAAGCCAGCTGGAACACATCGAGTAAAGAAATAGTTTCATTGCCACGTAAAGTAGTATTTACTTAAGGCTGTAATAGCATATAAAATTTGAGTTTTATACAAATTAGTATTAGTTTTTATACAGTAGTAAAGGTAAACTAAGTAACAACTGATATTATACGGTAAAATGAATTATTTTGTTAATTTTACTAATATAATTTAATAAGAAATATCAAATCAAATTATTTAAAGTTAAATTTAACATTTCAAATATTTAATTAATATTTATTATTTATGAGTCTGATGTTAACGGATGAATGCATTAATGTTTAATGAGTTTTAAAATTTGTTTTACTAAAACTTAACAGATTATATAAATATAATTTAGAATTCTTTTATTTAAAATTTTTATTTTACTATTACTGAGGTTTTTAATTTTTTTATTAATTGTGACTTAATTTATAAATTTATTTTAGTTAATTTGTATTTGGCGTTAGTAGAAACCTAAACTATTCACTGGTGATGTGGTACAGGATTTGAGAACAAGAAAACATTGCAAAAATTAAATTGTTACTTGACAATTTAATTTAGTTTTACTCAACAGAGGTTTATAAAATTTCAACAAGCGATGATTACTTGACACAATTACTTTTTAACTTAACATAAATTTTGGCGCAGAGTTGTTGCAGATTTAAGAAGATGTTTTTTCTTCCTTCAACATCCGTAGCAAAAGGGATTTTTTTGAATTCCTATTCTATGCATGCGTCCTGTTATCAGTCATGTAAGCTTTTGCAGTTATGGCTTATTTGCATTACTATAGTTTGGGTTGTGTATGATGGTTCTGTTAGGAATAGTCTTGTGTGCTTCATTTCTTCACAGTTTTGCTACAGGTTGGTGTCAGGAATGTTTCAATATTGTCAAAAATTTTAGTATTGCCATAAACATGTCAAAAATGATCTAGGACTATAATATTTGAAGCGAATTTTAAAACTATCAGAAAGTGACAAAAACAATCTAGAAATGTTAGGGATGTTTCAAAACTGTCAGAAGTTATAGAATTGTCAAAAATAATCTAAAAATATCAAGGATGTTCTAGAACTGTCAAAAAATTGTAAAAAATGATTTAAAAAATCAAGAATGTTTTAGAACTGTAAAGAAAGTTTGGCAAAATGTGTCAAAAATAACCTAGAAATGTCAAAAACGGGTAAATATGTTCTAAAACTGTAAAAAAACAATATAAAAGTGTCAGAAAACGTCAAGAACGTTGTAAGAGTGTTTAGAAAGTTCAAAAACTGTCAAAAATAAAATAGAAATGTCAAAATAATTTGTTTTGTATAGAATCCCAAAAGCAGGTTTTGGTCAAATGAACGTCTTTTTGATTCCCTTTTTGAGAAACTGGTTGACGTTAAGGTTTCTTTCTATGTTCTCCTAATTCTTTGGTGTCCAGATTAAGCGTACAATTGGTTATGTTTTATGACTTGCAAGCATTTTACTTGTAGTGCCGTTTGGCTGTTGGACATGATAGTTATCGGTTTGCTAGCGTGTTGTCTTGATTTAATAATTTTTTTTGCAGTGCATTATTCAATGACAGTTTTTTTTTGTCATGACTGTTCTAGATTTTTCAAGCATATTTTAGACCTGTCAAAAAGTGTCAAAAACAATCTAGAAGTATCAGGAATGTTTCAAAAGTTCTAGAATTGTCAAAAATGATCTAAAAATGTTATGGGTGTTCTAGAACTTTCAAAAAAGTGTCAAAAATGATTTAAATGTGTCAAAATTGTTCTAGAACTATCAAAAACAAATTAAAAATGTAAAAAAATCAAAATGGTTTAGAACTGTAAAAAAAGTTTGTCAAAATATGTCAAAAATATTCTAAAAGGGTCAAAAATGTTCTAAAACTGTTAAAAACAATTTAATAGTGTCAAAAAACGTCAAAATTGTTGTAGAAGTGTCTAGAAAGTTTAAAAAATGTCAAAAATAAAATAGAAATGTCAAAAAAGTTCCGGTCCATTGAACGTCTTTTTGATTCTTTTTTTTTTGACAAATTGGTCGGCTTTAAGGTTTCTTTCTATGTTTTAATTTTTGTGTGTCCAGATTAAGAGTGCGAGTTATGTTTTATAACTTGCAAGCGTTTTGCTTGTAGTGCCGTTTGGTTCTTGGTCATGATGGTTATCGGTTGTGTTGTCTTGATTTAATAGTTTTTTTTTGCAGTGCACTATTTAGTGGCAGTTTTTTTTTGCTTGAAAACATATGCATATTTTTTAGGGTAGCTGACGTCCTTTCAGTTTTTACTTTTACATATACCGGTTTTTTGGTATTTTTTTAAATGTTTTTTGGGTACATTTTGTTTATCTACTCTTCTCGAGACGGTACTAGTCTTCTCTTTCTATCCGCAACATAACCAGGTTGCCAGGTCGATAGTAGATGGTAGCGGTGCGCTGTTTGAGATAATACTTTGATCTTTTGCTTTGGCAAAATTTGCTTCCTACCCAAACTTGGGTTGAGGTTGCAGTTAGAAGGTGGCTGTCACTTAAGACAATTTTGGGGTACCCAAATTAGCAGAAGACTTGCTGATCTAATACCTTGATGGTTATTTTGCTGGTGGTGTGCTGCGTGGTAAATGCATTTACATTAATCTAAATTGATCCGGTAGGATTAATGTTTAAGGGTTCTACTTAGTCAATTACTGAAATGAGACATTAAAGCGGAGGTTTTTTTGAGCGGTTACAGTCTTCATTCGCGCACAGGTGATGCAATCTCGGACGAACGTTTTAACGTTTTTTTTTTACTTCAGGCTAATGGTAACCATTCAGCAAGTTGCGGCAGGTTTTGTCTTGCCTTGGATCATTTTTTTTGCATAGCGGGTTTTACTATAAGCTAATCCCATCTTGTTACGCTACAGTATACCGCTCCGTCCGTACATTGTTGGTAGCTTATCTTCACTCCAGGTTTGGCCAACTGATGTGCACTTGCGTTGACTTGAGGTCTGTTTCAACATACGATTTGGACAGTTTGCAAACCGTTCAAACTATGCGCACAAACAAATTACTGTGCATAAAAGATTGTTTAAGGATGACAAATATTTGAATATGTGCACAGTTTGGACGGTTTGCTAATTGTCCAAATTGTATGTTAAAACACACCTTTTGAGCGGCGGCCAAAATCTTAACTCACAAGGGTTGAAGTGCAAAGACTTGTCGGCTGCCTTGGTTCTGCCGCGATAGTTGATGTTATAGTCTCGTAACGTTGGGAGGTACTATTTGATCTAGATTGTTGCTTTTACTGCTATTTTGTTGCTAGGCGCTTGGAATATTGCTCCCGACAAATGGTTTTTAGCTTTGGATTTGGTGTTTTGGGTGCCGGATAGCCACACTAACGCTCGATTGTTGGTTTTTAGCAAGAACCATTGTCCCACTAGAATGTACGCTTTGTCACTTGCAAATCTGTGAAGGGGGTTACAGTTTTCGCCAAGTTGTTCACATGTTTTTTAAATTACGTGCAAATACCTACGTAGTTGCTTGCGGGTTAAAGTGGTCGGAAGGTAGTTGCGGATGAACCAAAGGTGGTGTTCTATTTGCTAGTTTTCTTTGGCTGGTACCTTATGTTTTAGGTACTCAATTTCCGGCTAGCCAAAGTTTTATTTCTTTAGGTTGCAGCGTAGCTCATACTATTGTAATTGCTACAGCATTTGCATTAAATGCTCTATGTGGTTGTAATGGTTGGTTGAGTATACAACAATATTGTTAAGGTATAATAGTACAAATTTGCTTATTTATTTCACCAGTACTTTGGCTATCAGTTTATGAAATAAAGCTGAGACGTTTTTAAAGCCAAATAGATTAACATTAAAATAGGTAGTGGCTTTATCTAGTGTGGTAAAAGCGGTTGGTGGCTAGTTGAGTACATTTGGATTTGCCAGTACAACGTGGCCAAGTTCAATTTAGAGAAAACGGCCGCCGCCCCAAAATCCTTCAACGTTTCTTGAGTTTTGGGTAGTGGTAGATTTTTGTTTTTTTTTTATTAGTATAGTAGTAATGACTATCGACGATTTGTTGACACTTTTAGCCAGCATTTTGTCTATTTATCCTACTAGTACCTTGGCTATTAGCATTTGAAACAAAGCTGGGGAGTTTTTAAAGCCGTATGACCTTAAAATAGTAAGTGGCTCCATCTGATGTGGCAAAAGCGGTTGGTGGCTAGTTAGGTAAACTTGGATTTGCTAGTACTTGGTGGTTAAGATCAATTTGGAGAAAACGGCCGATGCCCCAAAATTCTTCAAGGTCTCTTGAGTTTTGGGTAACGGCAAATTTCCGTTTTCTGTTTTGTAATGACTACCAGTGCGCAGTAATTACTGATAGAAGGCTTGTTGACACTTTTAGCTAGCATTCTGGCTATTTGTTTGAATATTATGGCTTTCTTTTTGGACGGTTGGATCCGTATAGGCGTAGTGTCTACTAGTTTGATGCTGTGCGTTACCGCGTTTGTAGTAGGAAATTCTTGCATCAACTTGTGAAATTTAGAACGGTCCGAGAATGCGTATTTTGGCATGACTGTGATTGGCATCGTCACCGGTTTGGCTTGGGAGTACGTCAAATAGACTATTTTTTGTGTGTCGTGCCCAAAATTATTTACTTAATTTTGTGTAAGTTACGGTTGATTTAATTTTTTTTTGGTTTGGCGCAAGAAGGTGAATTGTTATTGTTGGGTGTTGACCTAGATGGTAATGGTCGCTTTTATGGTCACGGCAAGTTTGTTGTGGGGCGTTAGCCTGGTTAGGGCAAGTCTTGTTATGTCTTGATATGTAATGGGGATTTTTGGCAGATAATGACAATTACTTTTACTTGAGCAGGGATCGATGGTTGCGTCGTGCTTACGTTTAATGTTGCTTGTTTTTTGACGGGAAAGGGTTTTTGCGTGTCTACGACCAAAGTGTGCGGGTACAATTGGCTATGAATCTTGCTAGTTTATAATTAGTTTTAGTGGCTGTTTTACGAAGATGCAGGAATTCTGTAATGCCAACCATTTGTTAAATTTCCTGGTTGACCAGGTAGATCAGCTGATTGGCCATGACCGCTTTGGATGATTTCTGTACAATGCGTTTATATAGCCCAATTTTGCCGCAAAGGAAGGTAGCAACGGGTTTTTTGACCTAATGCTTTTTTGTTCATAATTGTTAATTCAGATCAACAATCTGGTTAGGTATCGCATACTCCTGCAGGAAGGTTTGTTTTGTTTCCTTGTAGATAACACATCTGCTTTTTTTTACAGGTTTTTGCATTTCTTTTCAAAGCCGTTACTTAGCAGCTTTAATGTATCAGCTTGTGCACCTGGAAGACCCAAAAAAAATTTAAATCTGGGTTTTTTTCTGATTTAGTTCTTTCTTAAAATATCGGTAAATAGTCTTATGTTTTTGTAAATTACACTTTTAACTTAGCAATGTCATTGGCCATATAGGCCTCGATTAATGAGTCTTGTTTTAACCAAGCTAGGTGCTAGCTGAATTGGTCTTTTAAGGAAGGGAAGTTGGTGTGCATCTTATGTGATAAGATTTTTACCTTGGGGTGTCCGGGGTGTCTAGGTTTTGGATGGTCTAGGCTGTTGTCCCTGTTGGTTTTTGGTTTTGTTAAAGATGGTTTGTCTTGTTTAATTGACAAATATACAATTTTATAGAATTGGTTTTTGTTTGCAACGTCGGTACTTGTTTACTGCTGCAGTTTATAAGCTTTTTTTACGTCAATTGCTTTATTATACTCTACTACTAATACTATTTGATTTTTACTACTAATACTACTACTACTACTATTACTACTACTCCTCTTTTTCTAATTAAACCCGGGCGGAATTTTTGGTATTGGGTCAGTAAGGTTGAGGGCGCTTTGTCTCAAGTCGTCTTACGTTAGGCGTAATTGTCTTAAGACGCTGATAATGATGATGTTTGTTGGTTGTTTTGGGGGCTTTGGACAACGCGTTTAGGAATATGTTTTTGTTGGTTGTCTAATTTGTCGAACTTAGCCTCAAATCCTCAATGTCAATTATTAGCAATTGACTGATTGCGGAAACGAGTTATTCCTTTGAATGATAGTTTGTTTTGTTTTGGATGGTCGTCGGAAACAACATTGCTTCTCTGAGAGTCGGAGAAAACTGGCAATTCGAATTTATTTTGGCATTTGCCTCAGCACAGTTCAGTAATTTTTTGACCGTTTTTGTAATAACCACCTTTTTTTGTCCAAAAATTTTTTTTTTTTTTTTTTTATTATAATGTTTAATGTTGATGACACAATAAACCGCCCGGGTAGTTAGCGTACTCGACTGCTATATCAGAGGTCTTGGGTTCGAGCTTCAATTCTCTTATCTGGTGGGTCAGTTTTTATAGTTAAGAAAAAATGTGTTCGGATAAAAAGAGAAATTTAGTAGGTCCCGTGTACTGCCTTGATGTTGCCTGCACGTTAAAGACCCAATAATTTAGGTTGGAATTCTTGAATTTGAGACAAAATTTTCAGATGTGGTAGTCCTAACTTTGTCGTCGTCGGTGATTAGCCTTGGCAGCAGAAATTGACCGACGTTAAATAATTGAATTAAAAAACGTACCAAACGTCTTTAAAAGAATTTTTTTCTACTGTTCAAAATGTGGATTTTAGAACAAATTTGTTGATTTTAGATTAGTTTGTTTGTTTTGTGTCAAATACTTTTAAAAAATTTAAAAATGATTAAAGGTTTTTGGAAGTATGTGAGGTCAAAATTGTATAAACATGTTTATTCTTAAACAGGTACTGCAAATTACTGGCTTATTTTGTAAAGAAAGATGTTGATAATTTTTTAAAAAATAGAAAAAGTTGTATATAACAAGACGTAATATTGTAGAGAAACTGACAAAAAAAAATTATAAATTAATATTATTGTAGCAGCCCAATATGATAGAAATAAATGTTATAATGTTATTTCATCATAAGTTTAGTATAAATTGCAAGATATTGATTAAATCTACGCGTATTTACGTTTTTAAACTAGAAATATATGAAAAAGTTAAGATTAATTGATCAAATAATTAAAATTTAGTATTTTTTATTGTTGTTCTACATTAACTTTACTTTACAAGTTATGAAAATAATTAAATTATACTCAAGCCTGAAATACGTGTTTATGTAAAAGACGCACTATATATAAATTAAACCTGAACTTTATTCAGGTCGTTAATCCTCGAAAAGTTTTGCAAGTCAGGCATCCGAAGGAAAGTCCTCACTCTGAAAAACTCGATTAATTAATTAGAAACTATAAATCTATTAAAGTATTCATCGTCGGTTCCGTTTTATTTATAGCGCCATTCAATTTGCAAAGAGAAAACCTAAACAACAATTTGCATCCCACTTATTAAATAATTTATTAAAGAATTGAATAATAAAATTTTAAGCTTGTAATATTATTAATTGCTTTATTATTTTAGGAAGACTTTTAATTTATTAATGTAGCAAACTAACTGAAAGAATAAATATATTAAGCGAAACTAAAGCATCTCTCTCTTTCCCTTGCCAACCCTTGTACATTTTACAAAAGTAAAGAGATTATTTTATACAATAGGGAACAATGGGGGAGGTCCCCGCTTCATTGTTCCAGAGTAGAATAATAAATTTGATTAATAAGTCCTCGTGGAAATAATAAAATTAATTCAAGTCGCTCCACACTATTATATGTAATATTTATATTATAAAATATTATATAGAGCTCTTTATAATATAATCAAAAGCAGATGTAACTAATTAATTTTTATTTGATTAATCTGTTTAGTTATTTGTTGTTTCTATTATCTACACAGTTTTATCAGTCGGGTTGTTTCACATTGAATATGTGACACCCCCGAGAATAACTATGGCTTTCGGGCACCGTTTACATTTTTATTGTTATAGCGCTGAATTTTATTATGCGTGTAAATTCCTAAAAGAAATTTTAGCGTAAAAAACTTTAAAGCAAATTCCAAAACATGTTAATATGTTTTACTATTAACTGGATGAACATTTCTGATTTTAATTAATTTTAATTTCTAGTCTCGGGCCCCTGTTGAAAGTTTTTGCATTTATTTTCATTCCGAATAAATTTTCATATATTTTGCAGTCAGGTAGATATTTAATGCTTTTCCTGCATAATGAAGTTTCTGAAAGGGAGCAAATGTTAATAAGCGCCAGCTCAGGAATATTACAACTTTCTGGATTCTGGCCTCTACAACCCATCGTATCTGCGGTGCCTACCGCTCTTGTAAAAGTATAATTTCACACACAATGCATACAAATCTGTAATTAAAATGCATTTATTCGCAAATTTAGAGGTCCCGTTGTTCCCCTTTTTCCATCATTATTGCGTGTTAAGGGAAAATGTTCATCGAGTTTTTCCGGAATGAACACATTACTTTGTTTAAATGGTTTGTAATAATTTTGATTGTGATATTAGCAGAGAAGGTTTTATTTGAATACTATTTGATTACAAAAAATTTACTAAACGTTAAATAATTTTAATTTTTTTTTGCTAGAGCATTTTTTAAAACAATGCAATTAAGAATTACTTTTTTCAGTTTGAGTACTTTATGTATGTATGTAAAATATTGATGAAGTAAGTACATTTAACTATGTATACTGGTGGCCATAATAATAGTGTATAGTATGAGAAATTTTAATTAATTAAGTTGCATTATGTAAAACTGTGATTCTGTGATTACTGTTTCTTAAACTCATTTTGTAAATAATCAGCGTTAACTGCTGCGGTTTTACACGGGGTTGTGGCCAATCAAAACTGATAAGATAAGACTAAGAACGCTATAGTTTGAGAAACACTGGTATTAGCTTTGGTGATGTTACGATAAACTAGGTTTTTTTTTTAAATTTAATTACATTCTATGGTTAGGATTAAGTTTATTTATAGTTTTTGATTCTTTGGTTTACACAATAAGATAGATAACTTGTTTTAGGCTACTAAACACAATAGAAACAAAAAGAAAGTTTATAAGCCAAGCTTTTATAGAAAAATGGAAAAAGTTGGTTGTATTAAAAACAGGAAATACTATATACTATATATCTAGTCACGCCGTTCTTTTTTTTGGAAGGTAGTCAAACTGTTAGGCACACCGAACCACAGAAAAGAGAAGTGTATATTTAGATATAAAATAACGGATCTTTGAAAGTTGTGTTATTGGCTTGGGGAGCATTGACAATGCAATCTGTAGTTGTTATTGACGAAAGTGAATTATCATTCAGCCATTCTATTTTTGCCGAGATGATCTTATTGTATTTTAATGATGATATATGTATAACAGTAAGCATGTGCTTTCCTTATGAACACGTGTAGACTTGTTTGGCGGTTGATCTTGGGATGGTTAGGTTAGGTTAGGTTAAATTAAGTTAGTTTAGATTAGGTTAGGTTTGGTTCGGTTACGTTAGGTTAGGTTTGACAGGTGCGAAAGAGATGTAAACGGAAAATGGTGAGTAATTTAAAGGAAAAGGTTTGAAAAAGTGTGTAGGGGATATAAAGAGTGGGGGACAGCCCGGCAAAGTTTTTTCTAAAACAGAAAGAGATAATGGTTATGAGTTGGCTTGCAAATGCAGGGGAAATCTGTTTGTTTACGGAAGAAAATCTGTGAAAAGATTTAAGAAATATGCTCTCTTGGAAAGCACTAGGGCCTGACGGAATTTACGGAAAAAACCTGTTAGAGCGGTGCAGTTAGCAAGATTTGGTTAACAACCATAAATAAGTGCATTATTAACGGAGTTTTTTTTTTAGTTTGGAAAAAGCTGGGTTTGTTCTTATAGACAAGGGGAAAGGCGGGGTGGTTTTCTTATATGTTTTTTTGGCGTGGCAGAGAAGTTACTCAAGCAGTTGATAGTGGGAAGGCTACTAGACGTTTGTTAAAGGAACCAAGACTTCAGTGAACGCCAGTACGGGTTTAAGGTCTTGTCAACTCTAAGCATGCTTGTTGAGGTAAAAGCTGCAAAAAAACTTTAGCTTTACACACAGAAAAGCAAGTGTCTTAGTTGCTTTGGATGTGAAGAACGTTTTTAACACGGCCAACAGGAGAGGGATATTTGAAAGCTTTGGAGAACAGCGGTGTTTTCAAATACCTGCTGAATATTATCAGCAGCTAATTATAGGAGAGAGTACAAAAGAGGAAAAAATACATATAAGAAGCGGGGGTGTTTAAGATTTAATTCTGGATTTTACGTTGCGGAACGTTCTTTACGATGAAGTGATAAGTTTAAAACTGTCTTTAGGAATTAAAAAGGTGGCTTACGCTAACGACTTAAAGGTGACAGTCACAAAACGCTTTAGAGAAGAACTGGAGGAAGCGGAGAACCACACATTTGTTCTTATAGAGCGTACAATTAATGAGCTGGGCCTTGAATTGGCCACAAAAATACAAAACTTGTGGTGTTTTTCTGTTCAAGAAGAGTGCAACAAGTGGAAATGGCCGTTTAGGGGATAACCGTTAGGTTGCAACGTTGGTTAAGGTATTTGGGTGTGAGGCTAGGTACTAACTTAGTGTGGGGAATGCATGTAAGAGAAATATGTGAGAGAGCGGAGAAGGTTTCTTGGTCTTTAGCAAAGCTACGGTTAAGTATGAGGAAAAACGCAAGGAATTAGTTTTGCAGACTTAGAAAAAGTGCTGCAAGAGCGTGTGCAGCGCTTAAAGTACAGCGCCGACGGCGGGATTTCTAGTCGTGGCTGGCACAAAGCCGTTGGATCTTACTGTGCAAGTAAAGACGGCGGTCTTAGAGGCTTGTCTTACTAAGTGTGAAACGGAAAAATGGTTGTAGAGAGAATAGCAGAAGAAGTGCGTTTTGTGGAGGTCGCGGCAAACCTGCTTGGTCTAGACAGCTCATCACAGACGTGAAGCATTAAGTAAGTCGGGGTAATGGCGAGGTAAACTACTACTTCATGCAGGAATTAACAAGACATGGTTATTTTTAGGCGTACCCACGTTGGATAAAACTGAAAGCAATAAATGTTTATATTGTGGGCAAAAAGGTACAATCGAGCAAACCGTATACTATTGCAAAAAATGGTTGAAGATACGTGAAAAAGTTGGATTAAAACTAGGCAGGCGGCTAGTTATGCTGCTAATAAATTGTTAAAAAAAAATTGTAAGCGTCCTAAAGAACAAAGCGCAAAACTTTTTACAAAAAAAAATTGTGTGGTTGTGAAACTTGTGAACAAGTTGTACACAAGTTATAAACAAGTATATGTCTTGTAAATTGTTTTTTTGTAAAGAATTGTATGTGCGCCAGCAGACTAGTGCGCCAGACCTTTCACCTTGAAGTAAATGCAATCCGGAGGTGGATATCATTTTTTTTTGCAAGATTATTGGTAAAAGTCTAAAGTGTTAGTGTTAGGAGTGTTTTATAAAAAAAATATCATTTCTAGAAAAAATATATAGTTAAGTTAGGTTTGTTTATGTTAGATTTATTTGGGTGGTTTATAATAATTGTTTTCAATGTGTGCGTTGCTGATGGTAGAGGTGTTTAATCTTTGTTGTAAGTTTGGGTTTGACAAGTTGTGTATACTGGTTGCCGCCTTGGACTTGACTAACTGGAATTTTCTGATCAAATTTCTTATATTCTGTTGCGATTGGCTGACGTGTTTTGCAAAAAAGCGTGTGTTATGATGGATAAAACCACCTAGCATCCGTAACAATTACCCCTTAATTGGAAGAAAAAAAAATTGTTAGAAAAAGAGTTTAAAATAAAGGTATTTGGGTACATAACTTGGTTTTATTGTTTACTATTGCACAAAATGTCTCTGTATTTTTGTAACTAAGTCTTATTGCTTTTATGGCTACAGTTGGAGTTGTTTGCTTGCTGACTGTTGTACTAAGGCATGTCTTTTGTTGTCACATTGAGTTGTCTAATAAGGCTGCTTGTTACTTTGTTTCATAGTAGCGGTGATCGTATTACATTCTTGAGGGCAGCTTTTGGCGACAATCTTCTGGAACACCGTATCTTCCACATATACTGTCACAGTTTTTTTTTCATCCACTGATTGTGTGTAACACTATGTAATAATTTTTATTTTATTTAAGGTGGTTTTGTCAAACGCTCTTCTAAAGATTATTAATATTTCTAGAATAGATATTTTGTTTTGTAGCGCCTTCTTGACTTGATTACTTACTCTCAAAGAGCACAGTTTGGTACAAGTACAAAGAGCATCTACCAGTGACTATCCTGAAATCCTGGCGAGGTGTGCAGGCACAGGGTGTAAGATGGCTGCAGTGACTTGGACAATCCAGGAGAGTTTTTTTTTACTTTGATTTTTGTTTTTGTACGTTTGTTGTGCTGACGCTGCTAGAGTATCCAGTCTGACAGCAACGTTGGTATTATTCGTAGAGTTGACTGTGATTTGTTGGTTGGTTGGTTGGTGGGTTTGACGGTCGATGTCTTTGGATGGTTGCCGGATGTTCAATAATTGACTATTTTTTATCTCTTTATCTTATGTGGTTTCTGGGGTTAAGGTGTCTTGACAAGGTTTTTGTTTATTTTTTTTCTTCATTTTTAGTTACGTTTGGTAGCTTGGATGTGTATGGTTGTTGTGGCGGTTTCCTGCGGGTTGTTTTTTCTACGATTTTTTTGATAACCACTGGTTGGTTATTGATGGTGTCCGGTTTGTATTTTTTTTTATCTCTAACGTGGTTTTGCTAATGGCCGCGGTTTGAATTTACAACTGTATACGTAGCTAATTTGTTTTGTTAACTTCTCCCGTTATGCGGCGGTGACCATAATAGCCGCTTATTTACGTCATCAACGAATTTACTCGTCTAGCGATTAAACAAACACCGATTTTTGGACTTGTCAGGTATTTTACTCTATAAACTCTTGGGCCGGTAACAAAATCATGAGCAAAAGCAGCTTTTTGTAACTTGTTTTTGCTTTTTTTTTACATGTGGAAGTAGTTTAGTTTCTACACTACATTTTTTTTGTCTGCTCACTCCGTTTCGGAGTTGATCTTTTGGCATCTAGCTTGGAAGTTTTTTCTTTTTGGTACTTTGTGGAAGATTATCAGAGCCTTGTCGGTTTTATTTGCTAAGCAGCAGACAAACCCGCTTTTTTGGTTTTTTGGCTTTTGCTCTACAGTTTTGATTACTGTAGATTGGAGGCTATTATTTTTTATGGTAGTATAAAAAGCCCCCCCCCCCCCGCCCCGCATAGCGTTTGCAAAAGTAGGGACAATATATTTTCATTGCTAGGGCTACTAGCATACTAGAAAAATATAGTTGCTGAAGATAGATTGTAGAGTGCTGCTCAACTGGTTGTAAGTAAGGACTTTGTTAGCCATTTGACTAGACAACACAGTTGATTGATTGCACTGGGTTAGTTTTAACTTTTTGTTTAAGTAGAATTTGTATCCAAATTGGAGTGCAGCCAATTTTTATAGACGCGTTTTTAAGGTCTTAGTCACTAGGTTTTTTTATTATTTAATTATATGTTTTTACGTAGAACACAAACACGCAGGTAGTAATTCCACATATTGTTAGTCAACGCTGCAGAGTGATTGTAATTAGTCTGAAATCTTGCCCCCAGCCGCTTGTCGGCTTAAGGTTTCAACACGGAAAAGCTTTCCTTTTGGTTAGAACCACTATAGTTTAATTGGCACATACAAGCCCTGTAACCACGACAAGGATGCGGTTGTCAAATGTAAAGATTTTGCTTTATTATGGGAAATATTTGTTACAAATTCTAAACGGACATAATTTTTTAAAAACTAAGCACTACGCATTAAATTGCCAGTAGAATGCATGTACTGCAGATTGAAATTAGTTTTGATTGAATTTGAGAAATGGAGAAACGAGAGTGAAACTATAAAAAAACACTTTTTACTTTATTATGTTTTGTTTTTCTTTTCAACAAATAAATAAAAAATACCTCTGGTGTTGACTATATCACTAACATAGTATTAACAATTATATTTGCAGATTGTACAAGTTTTGTTTTTTATGAGATTATAAATTTTTTTGAATGAATGATAGTATTCTATGATTTTTAAAATAATTACATTAAGAACTAAACAAAATTGCAATTTTAGTGTAGAGTTTTACAATAGACTAAAATGGACACTATTAAATATTATGTGTACTATAGTGCCATTTACTTAAAAGTGAAATAGTAAATACTACAAAACTACAAAACAAGTGTAGACAATTTATTTAAATTTAGCATTGCATTTTTATGTTTATTTTGGTAATATTATAGTATTTTTGTTTGATCAAATTTATTTAATATTTTTAAATAAAGATTTGAATATTCTACGAGAAGCATTTATTTTAAAATTACAACGTCGTATTTTCTTAATACATTTACAATTTAAATATTGTTTTTGGTAAGTATTCCCTTGAGTGAAATTGTAGATTTCAATGTGCAAGAGCTTACAAAATATGTTGTAGATATTATTTTATGTTTCGTTAAAAAGTTGTTTTATTACAGCCCCTACTTTGAATATGAATGTTGTTTGCCATTCTCACGACTATCTTTTATGCAGCGTCGCCGGCACGGGTCATAAATAAATCAGCATATCTAATCAATCAATCATCGAGTGTGTAGTTCTGAACTAATAACAAGTTGTTCAGACTAGATGCTTGTAAATATATTCGCGATAACAATAATAATAGAGCAAGCGGTGGCGGCGAGACTATAAGAGGATGGGGTGTGCCGGATTTTTTTTTTTTTTTGGTGTCATCTGTAAAAATTCCAGCGGCAATCAATAAAGCAGTCGATTTTGTTTACGGGAGCAGCAGCGACGGAAGTAGAACGAGAACGCCCCCCTCCCACATCCAGTTCGTTCGTTGCATTCAGAGCCGGCGTCGTCATGACGACGTGGCTTGATTGCCGGAATGACGTCATACCGCGCCGGGTGCAGCGTGTATGTACGCTACATGACGTCACATCCAGATCTCCAACGTTGCGATTGATGCACTGGGTCAACAGGGACCCCAAAAGTAGCGCGACGCCCGGCGCATTCACCATAATTTACACCAGCCCAATCTGAATACTGCATCTAATTATTAAACTATGTAAATATTATTAACTATGTATATTAAATTTTATACTGACATTATTAACAGAACTAATGTATATTAAAAATATAATAGTATTCAAACTTGTTTACTATGTTAAAACTTATTTAATGAAGGGCTTCGATTTATCTTCAAACTTTCTCATTGGGATAAATATTTATTCGTGCTTAGATCCTGGCTTAAGTTAAATTACTAAAGTAACTTGTACAATACTAATAATATCTTGCTTGGGAACACTATACAGCCTAGCCTAAACTTGATTATAAAGTTTTGGGCAGGTGTGAAACTTTTAGCGCGCGCACACGCTACCCCGGTCCTTTTCATATAATATAAGGTCGAGATTGCGACTTAAGGGTGCCATTATATTTATCCATCTAGCCATTAACAATTCGGCTTGATTGGAGTGAACGCGAAGTGGATGGCAACTCTCAAAATCCCGGCAAACATTTTGCGCAGTTATTAACAACGTTTTAGCGTGTAATTAATTAGTTAGCTAGCGTGATGCCGGAGATGTTTTCTTGAGCAACTTATTATGTGCATGTATAATGGAACATTTGTAATGTTATGTAACCAGAGATTACGTTTCCAGTGGATGGATTACATTCATTTATAATAGTTTTACTTATTAAATTAAGATAGATTTTATTATATAATACTATCATTTGTAATTTTTATATAGCTTAAAATATAAAATTTCATATTAAAAACATATAAATTATTGTTTGAGTAATTAGGGATTGATTTTATCTTCTTTATAAATGTTTGTTTTAAGGACTCAATTACTGAATAATAATTGGAGCGGTCATTATTCTTTTTCTTCTTCTTATCGGAGATTGTAAATCATTATAACATAATAACGATTTTTGTTTTGTTAACTGCTTTTCAAAACAATTCAGTTGTAATAAAAGTATATTTGGCTTTTTTTAAAGTTGAAGGAAAAATTATTTTAGTTTTTAATTGTTTATTTATCTTAATATATAAAATAAAAATAAATTAATGTTAAGTAAAAAAATTATCCGATATGCCAAAAGTTTAAACTAACTAAAAGGATTAATATGCTTAAGTAATTAAAACTTTTTGTAATGATGATTCTCTTTATGAATACCTAGATAAAAGTAAACATTTATTATTTCTTGATATTAATGTAATGTAATTTTAATTGGTTGTAAAGGAAACAAGTTTTCCGATTTACAAATTGTAAAAAAAGATCAACAACGCTTATCGATGTTTTGTTAAATATGTTTAAAGAAACAAAGTTTTAGTACATTTTTTTTTTAATTTATCAGTATACTGTGAAAAAACACTAAAATCCAGTTTTTATTTTTTCTGTACAGCGTACACAGTTTTGTAATTATATTTGGCTAAAAAAACAATTAAAAAGTTCAAAACTCTATTAATAAAATGTCAAAAATTACAAAATCGGTTGAAAATTGATTTTTTTAATAAATCTTTCAAAAATAGCAAAAACAAAAGTAAAATTATAAAATATTGATAGCATCAAATATCAGCCATAAAAGTGCTGAGAATGTAAAATTTTGTTCATAAAATGTCAAAGATAGCAAAAATTGGCTTTGAAACATTAAAATATTATCGAAAAGCACCAAAATTTATTCTTAAACTGATAAAAAATGCAAATTTCTATTCATAAAAAGTTAAAATTTAGTTATAAAAATATTATTCATAAAATGTCAAAAATAGCGGTCTTTGGACATTAAAGTATTGTTAGAAATATCAAAAATTAATTTTAAACTGTTGAAAAGTGGTTATAAAATATAAAAATAATGTAAAAAAATGCAAAATGCGGTCTTAAACTGTTCAAAGGTCCAAAATTATAATTATAAAATGTTAAGAGTAACAAAAATCCTGACACAGATTATTAAAATTATGTCAAACAGAACAAAAATTTTATTTATAAAAAAGTCAAAAATAATAAAACCTATCTATAAAGAATTAAAATATTGTTAGAAGAAACTAAAATCCGGTATAAACTGTTAAAAAGTGCAAAGTTTTTTTGCAAAATCCGGCTATAAAGTATAAAGATAGTGTTAAAAAATTAAAATTGAATTTATGGCTTGTTAAAAAAACTGACCATAAATGATGAAAAAGTGCAAAATTGTATTTGTGAAATGTTATAAACAGCAAATAAATCAGAATAATGTCAAAAATCACTAAAATCCGGCCTTAAACTGTTTGTTAAATACCAACAATAGCAAAATTTGGCTATAAAATATCAAAATATTAATAGAAATAGCAAAATTTTCATAATAACTGTTATTAAGTCAAAAATCAATTTATAAGAAGGGAAAAATAGAAAAATCCGGCCATAAAATATAAACTTGTTTAAAAAAAAAACTTGAATTTATAAAATGTCAAAAAAGCATGAAATCAAAATATTGTTAAAAAGCACCAACATTTGGTTATAAACTATAATTTTTTTTTATGAAATGTTAAAATATTAAAATCTGCATAAAAAATATTAAAATATTGTTAGATTATTGTTAAAAGTAGCAACATTTTGGTAATAACTGTTCAATTGTTAATATGTTGTTCATAAAAAGTCAAAAATGGTAAAATTCTGCTATAAAATACCAAAATATTTTTACAGAGAACAAAATCCGGTCATAAAATGTCAAAAACTGAAAAAAAATTATCATAGAATGTTTATAAGGTATAAAAATATTGTCAGAAAACACCAAAATTTATTTATGAAAAGTCCGGTCTTAAAACATTAAAATATCTGGAAAGTGGCTCAGCTCAGCATAAATTGTTGCTGTTTTGAGCCCCAGCTTTAGCAGAACATTTTAAAGAAACTGTTGTATTTATTAATTCAGGACGTTAGCAACACAAGCGCAAGCTTTTAAATATCAGCTCTTGCAATAAAAAAAAAACTATAGTCCGTACACAGCTGTTGTATATAAAAATGTTTATTTATTTATTTTTGGGTTGGATTTGTTAATTAATCATTTTTATTTGATTAGTAAAAATAGTTTTTCTAATAATTGAAATCAGTATACAGTTGCTCTAAAGCCTAGCCAAAAAAAAAAATTGATAGTTAGTAGGATTCGTGTTTTAGGTTAAAAGTGTATTAATTTTGATATTTACTTGCTTTTATTAATTATTGTGTAAAAGCGAGGTTCATAAACAAATTTTTATATTGCACCGTAAGCGTACTTTACTTTTTTTTTTGTTATTTACACATTATAGTTTCTGTTTTATACAATAATTTTGTTTTTATTCATTTTTTTTTAAGTGTCGTGCCTATTTTTTTTTTAAGCGTTGACATCATTTGTGTTCATAGTTTCTTTGAATTTATCTTGATCTTGGGCGGAGTGTAGCAGTTCTTTTGCCAATAGACCTGTTTATTGTTTGAGGTTTTATAGTAATTACTTTTTGTGGATTGTAATCATTAAAAAAAATGTGTTCAATTTTTATTAGTATTTTATTATTTTACACTTTTTTGGTCTATGGTATTTTGAATATTCTTTTATATAGTCATATTTTGAATGATTTTATGCGTTTAAACGTTCTTTGCTTAAGTGTTGAAGTTTGGCAAGAATATAGAAAAAAAGAAGTTTTTATACATTTGTTTTGATTGTTATTTGAAAGTAGTAGTTTTAGTTTATATATGCTGTTATAGCTACACCTATTTTTTTTTCGGGTCTTTGATTGATTTATCCAACTGCTTATATAATTGAAATGCTTATTCTTTCTATTCTTTTGTTATCAAGGGTTACTACTGGTTCAGCGTTTATCTTACTAACTTATCATTAACTTAGTTGTCTTGTCCTTTATTGTAAAGTCTCACATTAAGCATGATTTGCAGTTTTTTAGCTGATTCTACCATAATTGCAGTGTCATCTGCGTATCTAATATTACTGACATTTTTTTTAATCAATTTTTACTCGAACATCTTCTTTCAGAGCTACTCTAAAGATATTTTTGTATAGATGTTAAAGAAAATGGATGGCAATCTTTTTAGGCTTTTTGTTGTTGACAATAACGGTTGCAAATTTGTTGCAATATAGTTTGTTGAAACTATAAAAAATATGAACATTGATGACTGTTATCTTTCTAATCTATTCTCATATTTTTTTATATTTTTAACAATGTTACTATGCTGTAATTGGTTTTCTCACTTTTTAGCAACCCTCTAAAAGAATTTGTATACAGAGTAGTACTTTTATAGTTCCTGGACTGTGTTTGAAGCTATGTTGCCAATATTTTTTTACACCTCTTACTGGTTCGGTTTTATACAATGCGCAATAATAGTTTTAAGGTGTGACTTATAAGACTTATTAACTGACACTCACCACAAGATTTAACGTTAGTTTGCTTAGGAATAAGTATAAAAATATCTATTCTTTTTCATAGATTTAGTTGAATAATTGTGTGTTGTAATCATTATTTAGACTATTTTTAGGTCTAACGTTTTTTTGTTTTAAGATATCTGAGATTTGGATTTTGATTATTTTCCATAGTATACATCTGTTTTTGTAACTTATATTTTATCTTTTTTGTTTTGAGCATTGGTTTCTTTATGTACGTTTTTATTGGAGTTTCTTTATTTTTTACTTTTTTTTTAATTCATTTTTTTGTTGATTGTTTAATTTTTTTGCGTATGAGCATTATTAATCTGTCGCTACTGTAGAGGTGGTGTAGTCGGTTGCGTTAACAATATTTTATTTTAGATCATTAGGCTCTTTGGAAGTGAAACGTCAGTCACTTAAAAATTGTTTAAGTAATACTGCTGAGTCCGCCTTGATTTGATTGAGCTGACTTACCCGCCGTTACCTTTTTTTTAGCCTTTTTAGCTACACAGCCTGTCAGGTGTTTGAAGACGAAAGACGGAAGAGGTTAGCAAGCTAACAACTAGTGGTCCTTATAAATAATATTGCTTCACACATTAAATATACAATACGGTTTACTAACTTTTTTTTTTTTTAAATCTTTTTCTGTTTTTTTTTCTTCCTTAACACCACTCTTTTGTTTAGTGTGGAAATTTTTCTTTCTTCTTGTTTGTTTATGTTTACAATTTTAAGGAACTGCTGTCAGCATTGGGTACACAATATCACTTCACTCACTGCGGATGGATTGGTTATTTTAGCGGTATTTGTCGGTAGACGGAGTCCGTTTGGCGATGATTATTGCAGTTTCTTTGAATCTTGGTCTTTACACATACCGAGTATACAACATGACAAGGTATTTTCCTTTCCTTGCTTGCTCTTACTATCTTACACACGTTGGGCGTTCAATCCAGCTCTTTATTTATCTTTTCTCTTTTATTTTTCTTTAGTATTTTTGTTGTTTCGTCTAGAGTCTACTCTACTCTACTCTCTTGCAATCGAGATTTTCCGATGTAATCTTTCTTTTTGGCTAACTTAGGTTTTTGCAAGCCGCTGTCTATCTCTCTTTGATCTTCCAGTTGTCTAAGAATTGGCTTACCAAAAGTTGCTTTCTTACGGTGGTGATGGACATGTTAACTCTTAACAGTTCAGGTGTTTTGTTTGCAAGGATATTTTTTCTATCTCTCTTCCTCACTGTTCTTTTCCTTTTTTTATTGATTGATGACAGATTGATCCGATTATATATTTTTTTAAAGTATACTACGACAGTGCACTTTCTTATGATAGATGATTGACTCTTAGGTGATATTTTTTTTAGATCGGACATTAATGATTATTACCCAAGTTGCAATGTAGTTGGTTTTGGAAAGCAGCCGCGTGTAATGTTAGATCGCGTCAGTAACAAGGGTGTTAATACATGTTTTTGACTTGGCTGGTTTCTGGATTCTGGACTAAAAGTTGGAGGGTAAACTAAAGTCTACTGCACGTAGGCCTTATTAGGTTTTTTGTACCTTTTTCAGTGGTGACCTCACTCCGTTGTCCTGGCATTTACCACCTTATGTGGCTGATGTATGCAAATACAACGTTTGTAGGGGTCTTTTTTATACTGGCTATGTCAAGCCACCAGCTCTCCAACATGGATGGATCTATCGTATGAGAGGGCCGGGCATGAAACGTGCTCGATTGTCTCGTCATTTATTTTACATCCTCTACACGTTGGATTGTCTCCAATATCAATTATGTACATGTGTTTCTTTAGTTGGCAGTATCTTGTCAAGATTCCTGTTATAATTTGCAAGTTATGTTTTTACAGTCGCAAGTCCTTTGCCTGTCTGCAGCTCGGAGGGTCATTCTAACGCCGTCTAAGTGCATTGTGTGTGTTAAATTTTGGTAGATTATTTAAGTATTTGAGTGTTAGAGTGGTCCAGGGTTGGTTGTCCGCCTTAATGTTACTTGTTGGACTGTTTTTTTACCAAAGCAGCTTGATGCTATTTGTACAGGCTGCTTAAGTAAGGGCACAATGACATTCAAAAATTAGCTTCGATGTGATTCTAAGTTTGTTTATAGCAATTAGAGCCGCTCTACCATATGTTAGAATTTGGACATTCTGTTGGCTTGTTTTTATTCTCATAAACGAATTATTCTTGTCCGTAGTTTTTGTTCTTACAGACGGAGTTGGCACTCGTCTGACTGATGTTATTTTTATAAACAATTATTCTTATATTTGTTTGTGGTTTTGATAGACAAGTTATTCATATACGCAGCTATCATTCTTATAGATGGATGATTATATATGGATAAATAGTCAATTGTGTTGATAAAAATTGAAATATATATTCTTACAAAACATACTGACGAGGTTTGTACTCTCTATGTTTGACTCTTGGCCGCTGTGATTGATAGATTGAGTTTAAATAAATTATTAATTTATTTCATAATTTATTCAAAACTTTCAAAATGACTGCCGATTGCATAAATGCTAAATAATATCTACTAATGCGGACGTTTAGCATTAAAATGCACTACTGGCGCCACCAGTCTTTTGTTTGATTATTAAAAAATAAATGTTTTCAGTAGCACAAAGTATTTTCAAAATTTTTGGGGTATTTCTAAAGTACTACAACTTTTTTCAAATTTCTGTAACTTTTTATAGTGGTTCTAACCATTTAACATTTGTCATTTTTATATTAGTAAGTTTATTATTATTACAAGTGGTTCAAATAGGGAAATTATAGAACAGAAATTTGTATGAAGAATATTAGAAAAAAAGTGTTTTCAAAATTTTAAGATTTGGGATTGATCAAAGTTCAAAAATGCTCAGTTTCAAACAAAAACTTTGTAAATGACAAATTTAACTGTTATATCTCTAGATAATTTTTTTTATAGAAATATAACTGGGGATGAGATCTATACCTAAGATGTAATCTTTCTGCAAAACATGAGTTTATGCAATAAGTTTATAAAGGCGTTTCACTACCTGAGAAGGCAAAAACTTAATTTTTTGAGCAAAAAATAAATGCGACTGCTTTTAAAACGTTGAAGAAATTTTCATAAATGAGTAATATTAAAGAGTGTAATAACAGAATATGTTTTTTTTTGTTGGCATATACCTATGTGCGTTGGCAAATTGTCTTTTACTAGATAACAGCTAAGATTCCGTTTGTTGCTACATGACGTAGTTCTCAACTGTTTTTTATTTCTGTCTAGTTTCTTATATTCTGGAGCTATGAGAGCTATTAACGGCCAATTCTTCTTTTGCTTTTTACATTTCTTTTAAAGATTAGCAGAAGTATTTTATATCTTGGTTCTTTTAATATATGGCCCACGTAGCTTATTGTGTTTTATGTGATTAAATAGAAATCTTTTTATTCTACCTTTATTAGCACTTTTTCATTGGTTATGAAGCTTATAAAGATGATTTCCTCTAGATATAGCAGTTTCTGGAAAAGTTTTTGCACTTGGATGCAATTCGGTAGTTGGGGAGCATAATAAATGGCGTCGTAAATGCAGTTTAACATTTTTAAGATCATTTTCTTTTGCATTGGTTTAATGTACTGCATGATGTTTTATCTTAGGTTTGTCTTCAAAACTTACATTTATTTGTTTAATAAGTGAAATGGCAGGAGTAGCAACTAAGTAGAAGCCAGAACTACTGAAAATCTTAGATTAAACTTGAACATCAAACTCTACATAAATCACTTTTGTTTGGCAAATATTACAAAACAGTATTAAGATTGAAAGCTTTTAAATTGGCCTATCCAAGATGTGTTATTTATTAAAATTAATATTTGATCAGGAGCAGTTGCACAACTATCTGCAACGGGCATAAACCATGACGCACTTTATTAGCATAAAAAACCCAAACCCAACTTGATCTCTGTCAATAAAAAGGTCAACAATCAAGTTATTTCAAAACTGCTGCACACTGGTACTCTAATTTAAGGTGCAGAACATGATCAGCTTTGATAAACCAAGTAAAAATCAAAAGTTTGAATTTAGATATACTTACAACCAATTCCGTTTTTGTCATTTTGCTTATAAAATTAAATTTGGGATTTTTAAAAAACTAAAAATGTGCACAAAAATTAAATGTCAATGACCTACCTTTTAGGCAGTTGAACTTTGCCAAAGACTGCAAAAAGTCTGAGTTATTTTACTCTCAAAGCCTGGTGGTTCTTAAAAATCTTAATCATAAGCCGTTTTCTATCCTGCTTGGATATAGGCTTCCATCTCTGTAAGTAATGCTGGCAACTTACATTACAAGGACCTACAGTTTTAAGTGGATTCCAAACCACTGCAGAGATTTTATAACTACATCAGAGAGGGTTATAAGCCGTAAAACCCCACGCTGGCAGGGCGGGTTGGGGTGGGAGAGCGTATAAACATGTGAAAAGTGTGTCACGGTATGTGGGAATTGAACTACTGCGCCACGCTCTCCTTTCTGGATCTATTATGTCGTTTTATCTATGTTTAACGATTTCTTTAATTGGCTGTTTTGCTATTGGTTGTAAGTTGCGTTAAAAATTGTTTATAATTGTATTTACTAGTTAATCCTATTTATTTGTACTCTAAGTTAACTATTGGCTACCACCTAAAAGCAAAAAAAAAATAAACATTAATTTATTTTCCTTATATTATTATAAATATTTGGAAAACCTTTGGCTTGCTTTAATCAAACCAATTTGATGTCCAAACAAAGCATTTTTTATTTAAAAACTTTACTATGGAGATAATTATAAGAATACAAGAAAGTCCAAATTTGATATGTCTACTTTTAAGTCATAAACTACTTTTCTAATATTTATAAATTTTAAATAAAAAAATCAAAACAAAAACAAAAAAAGAAACCAGACACTCTCATCTACATTTTTACAGCGGTATTAAAACTTATGTTAACAACTCTACCTTAGCACTGCAGACGGCCTTAAATTTGAGTCATCTAAGGTTTTTAAATATTATTATTACTACAGATTCAATAAGGAATATTTTACAAACTTAAAATTGCATCTAACGAAATTGGTCTGAAAATTAACATGCAATGAACATCAAATCAAAATTTATTACATGCAAAATACTCAGGAGAATTGGTATGGGATGGGCAACACTTAAACATATTAAGCAAATATATAGCAATAAGCTTAAAATCTAAAGTTTTTGTCTTGTCTGTGCTAACTGATGGTTGGGAAACCAAAAGTACTGGTTTTAAACAAAATAATTGTTATTGACATTACTTGGCTAAAATGGAAATAGGTTAGGCATGTCACAGTCCGACACGGCTCATGATGACAACAGGCCACAGAAACCAGCTGTCCACACAATGAATTAACGACTTAAAAAGATTTTCAGAAAAGACTATCTATTAACGGAATGGCTGACCGATAACAATAATTAAAGAACACAAAGATTCTGTTTATTTAATGCAGGTTGATTTAGAAAAAGAAAGGATTATCTAAAAAGTGCTTAGTTTAAGTTTTAACATAATAACATTGTTAATATAGTAAAAATTTTAAAATAATTTAAAATTATTTTATGTATTTTAATATAGTATATATTTATTTACAAGATGGTAATGGTAGTTACATATTATTATTAACAAAATTACATAAATATCTAATGATTTTATTTAAATATAGGTTCGCAAATTACACATAAATATTCAAATTTTATTTGAACATTATATAACCAGTTTATGTGAATTTCTTGTTATTTGAAACCATATGGCGGTTGTAACGATAAATAAATCCACAACCGCTAAGTGAGCGTAGAGATTGAAACTACCAATGTTGAGCATAGAACTTGGTCGGCTTTATACATAAGCTATACGGCTGTTTGTATAAATCTTATTTTATTAACACATTCAATATATTACATTATAGAATATAACAAACCCTCCAACTTCCATTTTACATTTAAAGTCGCTTTCATGCATTGTCTCAATGTGGGGTGTGTGGTGCGGTTAGTGGTGATGTGGCTCGCTCTTTCCATTTTTCGAATGGATACAATAACATTTTTATAACAATTCGCGATTGGGGAAAATATCTAAAGGGTCATTTGAAAACATTGGGAAGCAGTTTTGCGGGAACAAATGCCTTCCATTGTTCCGCGAGGAATGGACCGAGGAGGGAAAAATTCCTACGGGAATATAGATCAAGGAAACAGAAAGAGAAAACATATATAAAAAATCGAATGTCACCGTTGAGGAAAATCCAAACGGTGGAAAATCTTTTCTTAAATTTACTGAAATATATATTTAATTATTGTAAAGTATTGTTAGGAGCAAGAAACAATATATTTTAGTTTACTTGTGACATAAAACGCTCTAGTCAATTCATAAGTTTCTTGAGAATAAAAATGTTATTTTATAACTAGTTTCATAATATAGTTAATTTAATTACAAGGGTAATATAAACTACATTGATTTACAAGGAACTAATTTAATTAATTTAAATTAATTTATTTATGTATTTTTATTTATAATTTCACCTAATTAAATTATTAAACACTATCGTTCTTAATTGCCTTATGTCTCAAGTTGAAACATATTCCGAGTAAAACGCTAATGATATGAGCAAATACGATGCCAGTTAATGTAATTACTTGGTCTCGCGTATACAAGACTGATAGCGTCATGCAATTAACGATTTAATAGGGTTATATAGAACACGCTGATTGGGCTGGATTGATTAATTCTGTGACGTCAGTATTATTGGTACATCATGCGATGCCAATTAATTTTTGTTTTGATTCAATGCTGGGTAATAATGGACCGATTGCGTGGGTATTTATTTTACACCTTTACAATAAATTTACAATAAATATGTACAAGGACAATACGCTAGGAAATGATTACAACTGAAAACCGTATGTAAATCAATATTATATTACATAACAATACAATAATTGTTTTTTGCATACACAACAGTCACATTTTTGAGTTGACAGCTTGATTTAATATTTTTTGCATGTTCTTCACTACCAGTTTTGTCATAAGTAAAATAAAATAAGTGATTTACACACGTAAAATATTATTGAAATAAAAATTATTTATTTGTTAAAAAAAAACTTTTAAAGTCCAATGATACTGCAATCACGTTTATTGAAATTGTCATACTGAAAATATAAACTGAGCTGCCTATAAAATTACACTTTAAAACGTTTAGTGTGGTTTGAATAAAAGCTGTTAAATGTTTACTTAAATTTTAATTTTGTTTGAGGTGATAGCCTTTTTATACTTTTTTGAATTAATAAAAAACGTATGAATCTTTGAAATTTAGATATTTCAATTTTAAGTAGTACCGAATCACTTGTTAGTGATTCTAGAAAGGATTTAAGTATTTTTTGCTATTTGAATTTATGTTGCTTTTGGTTAATTGTAAATCTAAAAAATTGTATATTAAACAAGTGTTTGCATAGTTTGTCAAATAGAAAGATTATAACATTTAGCAAAGAATTAATGGTAAAAAATACGAAATAAAGTAATTTAAAGGGTTTTTATGTTTGGCGGTCCGTGACGGCCATTTTGTTTTGGGAACATCTATCAAATTTTTTGTTTATTATTTATTTACTTATGCCAAATTACAATGGCAAGTTACACGATTGAACAGCACGTTCAAATGATAAAACTTTATTATCAAAATGAGTGTTTGTTAGTGCAAACGTTGCGCGTATAGCTCTCATTTTACGGTAGACGTGGTGACAGTCGACAGTCGACTTTTCAAAGTTTGGTGGCCAAATTTGAGATCAAGGAACGCAAGATCGGCGGAGAACATTGCCGCGGTTTGTAAAAGTGTGCAGCACAACCCGAGGCAGTTGATTTTTTGCTGTGCACAAGAACTTGGGCTTTTGCAGACATCAATTTGGCAAATTTTGCGTTAGGACTTAGGCCTACACTCGTACAAGATCCGATTGATCTAGGAGTTCAAAGTTTATAACTATAGGCAACGCTGTTTGTTTGTTGACTGGGCTTTGAATTGTTTGGAAGAAAACCCTAGTTTTGGCGGAAATATTATCTTTAGCGACAAGGCGCATTTTTGGATAAATGGCTATGTTAACAAGCAAAATTTCTGTATATGGGACGACATCAACCCACACAAGGTTTACCAGGTGATAATGCATCTTCAAAAAGTTACCGCTTGGTGTAGATTTTTGGCCGGCCAGAGGCGTCATTGGTCCGTACTTTTTTGAAAACGACGTTGGTAAGGCGGTCACCATTAACGGCGAGCGCTACAGAACAATGATAACCAATTTCTTATTGCCCAAATTGAACCATATGGACCTAGACAACATGTGGTTCCAGCAGGACAGCGCCAAGTGCTACACAGCTAACGCCACAATTGACATTCTGCATGAACGTTTTGAGGTTAACGTTATTTCTTGCAGGGTCATGCAATTTGACCTTGCTGGACTTTTTTTTGTAGGGTTTTTTGAAGTCGCAGATTTATGCAAATAAATCATAATCGAGCGATGCCCTAAAGGTAAACATAACACAGGCCATCGAACGATGTTATTATCCACACTTAATGGCATACATGGGTCTTTCAAATAAAATAAGAATTTTGTTTATACCTCACACACAGTTTGTTTTATTCTATTTCAACATCTACCGTTTTTTTTCGAAAATTTCTTTACTTCCCCATGCTTTCTCATTCATGCAGTATTTGCATCCCACTCAGACTCTGGCTACATGATGGTCTATATTGGCGTTCTTGCTTATATCTATGCTTAGATATCTAACTTTTTTATGGCTTTAAGGATTTTTTTTCTATGTTACAGCGCTAAACGCATTTTTATATCTCAGTACTTATTAGAAAAATAAATGCTCAATTCTTATACGCTTTACTTTTGTTGAGCTTTTTTGAGTTTTGTCTTGGTAAATTTGGGAACGTGTATTTTACTGCTATGTTTTCTGTTGTTCTATAAGAAAGGTTTTCTTCAAAAAAGTTTACTAACTACTTGCAGTTTTGTTCTTTTATAAACTACGCTGGTTTTAAGTTTTTAGGTTTTTAGTTGCTATTTTATGTTTTGCCAGCATCTTGTTTTGGCTTATAAGTTATGCGTTGATCTTTTTTTTAAGTTTTGGGAATCTCGAAACATTTTTACTAGTTTAAAAATAATTTGTTTTATTGGTGCAATTTGGATACTTGATGATGACAATTGTAGAACATCTTTGACAGTTTATAATTTTTGACATTTTAGGAATTAATGTTTGACAGTTAAAGTAGGTTAGGAGCAGTTTGGAAGTTTTTCTTATTATAGCAGAACAATTTTGACAATTTAAAAGAATTTTTTTGAGATTTGACATTTGGTTTTGGGAATTTAGGAACATTTATTTTGACTAATTTAAAAATTAATGTGTAACAGTTAAAGTAGATTAGAAGCAGTTTTAACATTTTTTTGGAAATTATAGATCATTTTTGATAGTGCAGTAGCATTTTTTGGCAATTTACTACCATTTTATAACATTTGGTTTTAGTTTTTAAATTATTTTGACAGGTTTTAGAAATCTAGGAACACTTTTAACAGTTGAGTTAGGTTAGGTTCTCAATCATTTTATAATTTTTGACTTTTAATGTATGACAGTTCGAGTAGAATAGGAGCTGTTTCTGAGTTTTTCTGACAAATGTAGAACGTTTCAGTTATTGAATATTGAAAGTTTTGGGAATTCTGAAATATTTTTAACAGTTTAGATATAATTTGTTGCATTGGTGCAATTTGGATACTTGATGACAGTTGTAGAACATTTTTAACAGTTGTATTAGGTTAGGTTTTCTAACATTTCATAATTTTTGACATTTTTGAAATTAAAGTTTGAAAGTCAAAGTAGGTTAGGAGCAGTTTAGAGTTTTTTTCACTATAGTAGAACAATTTTGACAATTTTGTAGCATTTTTTTTTGGCATTTGGTTTTAGTTAAATATTTTTATAAATTTGACAAACGAGAAGTATTTTATTACACTGTTGCAATTTGAATTATTTTGTGACAATTGTAGAACATTTTTGACAGTTGGATTAAGTTAGTTTTTGTAACATTTTATTATTTTGAGCATTTTAAAAATTATTGTGTAACAGTTGGAGTAGGTTAGAAGCAGTTTTAAAGTTTAAAATATTAGAACATTTTTGAGAGTGCAGTAGCATTTTTTGACAGTTCATTCGTAATTTTTAACGTTCTGTTGTTGTTGTTTGGGAATCCAAAAATACTTTTAACAGTTTGGACGCAATTTGTTGCATTGATGCAATTTTAACAATTGTAGAAAATTATTGACAGTTGGTTTAAGTTAGGTCTTCTAACATTTCATAATTGTTGACATTTTAAGAATGAATGTATGACAGTTGGAGTAGGTTAGGTTAGGTTTTTTGTAGAACATTTTTGACAGTTCAATAACGTTTTTTAACATTTTGTTTCAGTGGCTAAATATTTTTTAGAAGTATTATGTATATTAGAAGAAACGGTGAGATGGCTCAGTTATAGAGCGTTAGCGTAGCACGCTAGCAGTCTGGGGTTTGATCCCCGAATATGACTAAAATAATAACTTTGCTCTTTATCCACCGGGGTGATTCGGAAGTCACCTAATAAGCCGTTGGTCCCATCAACCTCCTTCATACAAGTCGTAAGACTTCTGGAGCGATGTAAAATAGCTGTAAAACGCGAAATAAAAAAGATTTGAAATTTTTTTGTCAGTTATAGAATATTTTTGATGTTAACGTTATGTTTTCTAATATTTTTTAATTTTTGACATTTTAAAAATAAATGTATAACAGACAGTTAGTGTAAATTAATAGCTTAGATAATAAACGAGAAACGTCTTAAGGAGTAAGTTTCTTGAAATTGTTGCCAAATATCTAAACTCTCCACGGTTGTATATGGTTCAAAAACGGATTGGGGGGTGGAAAGTGCTTTTGTTTTAGACGGTACGGCTTATGGTCTTTCCTTAAAAAGGCTTCCGTATACACCGCAGAATTATATGCATTACATAAAGCAGACGTTATCTTACAGCTTGTTCTTAATTTGTTATGACTCTCTGAGTGCCATCCTAAGTATATAGTCTGTACTCGGTCGATCCGTTGGTCCAGCTCGTACAAGCTTCGATATTCCGCCTGGCCGGGTTTGGACAGAGAGTTATCTGTCTAGACACCGGGTCATGTGGGTATCGCAGGCAACGAGCTGGCCAAAAAAGCCGCTTATTAGGCGGTTGAAGCGGATCCTATGGACAACATTCCCGTAAAACCCGATGATCTCAAAAGATACGTCATATTGTAGGTCGTTGAGGACTGGCAATGAGTATGGAACGGCTTTAACCGGCGACAAACAACCAGCATGCCAAACATGTTACGACTTTTTAACCATGAACCACATTTTGGAAGAATTCTGAGCTTACCTTCCCTACCGTAATCGGCTCGAGCTTCCTAACAACGTGGAGTTAATTTTATCAATTAGGAGAAGTCTATAGGAAAGTGCGTGTAGTTTTTGAAAGACGCAGGACTCCTCAAATAGGTGTAACCAAATTTTTGTGTTGTTTTATAATGATTTTGATGTTAGTTTATTTATTTATTTTTATTGATCATTTTGTGTTGTTGAGTCGTTTAAAGCACCGTAGCCATTTACAACTTTGGTGCAATCTGTGATATTAGACTTAGTTAGTTTCTAGTGAAGCATTTTACAACTTCCATGTTATCTGTGATAATAGGGTTGGGTGTGATATTAGGTTTAATTAGATTTTAGGGTCTGGCATCATACCATTTTACAGCTTTGATGTCATCTGTGATATTAGGTTAGGTTGTGATATTAAGTTCAGTTAGTTTTTAGTTTTTAAGGTCTGGCATCGAAGCATTTTACAGTTTAGATGTCATCTGTGATATTAAGTTAGGTTAATGTATATCAAAGTCTTCTACAACTTTGTTGTCAGTTGTGATAGTAGGTTCTGTGATATTAGTTTTAAATTTAGTTTTAAATTTTAGCAACTTTGAAATAAGGTTTAGTATTTATTTATTTATTTATTTAACTGTTATAATGTGTTGTTTTGTCTTATCAGGTTATACTTGAGATTATAATTATTAAATTAAATTAAGTAGCCAATGTTCTTAGTAGTCGACGCTGTTTAAAAAAAAAAATAAACAAATTAAACATTTAAATGTAGTCTTAATGCATAGTAACATTATTGCTTGCTTTTGTGAAGTATTAAGAATTATTGTACAATAATTTTTGACAATTTGATGTAGTTTGGAAACTTTTTTGACAGTTCTAGAATATTTTTGACAATTTAATAGCATTTTTTGATTGTTGAATTAAAAACAGAGATAGAATAAGCGGTGTACGCTTAGTTTATAAAGTTTTGCAATCCTCCACAATAAATTTTTATCTTTGATGAAGAATTTTATCTTATATTGGGTTATGGGATGTTTGTCAATTTATGTCTGGCTTGATTTTTGTTTTTTTTTTATTTTGTAGAACTCCAATTGATTTGACCTTATTTTAGCTAAAGTCTTGTAGACTTTTTCATTGCTAGAGAGATTTGGGAGAAAACAAGGATACTTTTTTTCTTTTTTTCATAAAGATTTAAGGCTACTGAGTTGCTGTCTACGTTGAGGTTGTTAATAGTTTAACCAAAAGTTTGAACTGCGATGTTCTTAATTAAAACAATGTCCAAAACACATCCAGAAAACTCCTACTAGCTATGACAAGTTGATTTACGGTATACCTTACGGTATACCTTAGGCGTACTTGAAAAGTACTATGCTTCGAGCATTTGATAGTTTGTTGTGCCAAGCTGGATGCTTTGATTTAAAGTCTCTTAACAATGATAAAAGCTATAGTATAGCGTTAAGATCTGTTGTTACTAGGTGTTTAGTTGGCGACTGATATGCTAAAAGCTTTATCAGTTTTAGGCCAGAAACATTGATTGCAAATAAATAAAACCTTATTGCAACAGTTAAGGGCGTAGATACTTTTAAGTGGTCAGCTGTTCTTCTAAAGACTATGTATTTTTATTTTAAAAAACTAATTAAATACTATTTAGTGTTAATTTTCTGGATTTTTAAGATTGTATAGCTTATGGTCTTTGATTTGGTGATGGGACTTAATGAGATAATTAGATGCGTTGTTCTTAATGCTGTAGTGTGGGATGTGGTGTTAGCTACTTTAGATTTTAGTTTATTTTACAAGTTTCCTATATGAGCATACTTTCTTGTCTGTTTACATTGGGGTAAGAGTAAATTGCAAGATGATTGAAAATTATTTTGGCCAAAGTTTTGATGTGTTGTAACAACGGGAGGATACCAAAATTGTTAATTTTTTGTTTTGTTTTAACGTACTGTACAGCTCCAACGAGAAAGTTGGACTTGGAAAGCATCGAGACAAGTGAGGTTGTTTGCGTTGAGTATTGTTTGTGGAGTTTTAAGAGTAAACTTTTATGCCAGACTTTGTCGAAGGCTTTTTTGACGCTAAAAATGTCCCAAAGTTTTTTTTTTAATTATTAACTATGTGGTCTGTTTAGTTAATAATTGACCTCATTGAAATTTATGTTAGTTGGCGGGAAGAAGATTAAAAGTTTTTGTGTGGTCTTGGATTATGTCTAAGATTATCTTCTCTATGATTTTGTTTAAAGTGCATAACAGACTGATTGTAGTTTTTGGGAAACAGTTTTTACCAAGTATTCGTAAATTTATATCAAGCAAGCCTTTTCATTGTATAAGAAAATGCCCGGTGCGTATAATCGCATTAGCAATTTTGGTCAGGGTTATTATTGCTTTTTGCAAGAATAGTTTTAAAACTTTGTTGGTGTTGTCTGGACTAGCAGCAGATTAAATTTTAAATATTTTAATAATTTTTTTGATTTAAAAATTTTGGACGTTTTCCACGGTGTGACATTGTCAGCATACTCCAAAAAAATATTAATTTTTTGGTAAGCTTTTTTGACGTATTCCAAAATTGTTTTTGGGCATGGAGGAGAAACATTGGAGTTTACGCTGTCAGCAAATGCTTTGATCTTTTCTCAATTGTACATTAAACCCTATTCTTGCGGTGGATGGCTGGAATTGGAACTTGTGTGTTACAAAAGTATTAGGAAATTTTCTACAATGAATTTTTGTCTTTTGTGGTTGATTCTAAAATATTTGTTAACACTAGATTTTGTGTTATTTTTAATTTTTTTGTGAAATAAGTTTAAAATTACGCAATATGTAGGGTCGCATAGCTTATGCGTCTGATGTTTAGTGGTATTTCTTTTATGTATGAGTGCCTTGGTAGCCCGGGGTAACCTTAGAAGATTTTTGGCGCAAACCTGATAGGTTTTATAAATTTGTTCCATGGCTTTGTGAATTAGATTAGTGAGTTGAGCAACGTTTTTTTAATGTCTGCAACCGTTTTTACTGAGGCCTGGCTTATAAATTTTGTTTTTTTTTTTGTTTTTTTTTATTTCTATAGAGTTTAAGTAGTACTGGGATGAAGTCGGAGCTAAGGTTATTTATTGACTGCTTTTATTTTGATTAGAAAGTCGACATACTGATACGTTAAGAACGTCTTCTCAGTAGCTGTAGTGAGTGGGTTTATCCGGACTCAATATTTGGAAACCTTTTTGCTCAACATAATCAAACTTTTGTTGTATTAAAATCTACTTTTTTGATAAGATTGACCGGATTTGTGTAAGCAGATGCGATTTTGACCGTGCCCAGCTCAGACATAATTACCATGATTGCATTTGCTTTTAACTTGAGCGTGTCCGGGTATGCATTTTGGGGTGGTACAAAAATCTTTTTGTAAAGGTCTGTGATTCGGTTTACCACCAATTTTTTAAAGTACGTTAAAGTGTTTTGGAATCTCAGCATTTGACTGAGTTTGTGGTTTAATTTAAACACTAGCATGACGTTGAAGTTATGTTTAAAGAAGATTTTTTTACTTTTATTTTTTATGAAATTCTGAAATTTTTTGAGTTTTCTTTGACATTCTTTTGAGGCTCAAACAGGTGCAATATATGACTATTATTTATACTTTGAAGCATCTTTTGACGGTGTGGTTGTAGCGTTGGGCTTTTAGCATTTAGTATACTATTGCTTTGTTTTTCTTATTCAACTGAGACCGTCAGACCCAGGAGCTGAGTAAGATTTATGATATCTGCGCTTTTTGCTTCCAATGAAAGATTTCAGAAATTATCGGAAAACAAACAAATTTGTTTCTCATTTTTTGGATGAAGGTTGGAGCAAATCTAAGAAATTTTGTCCAACTTTTGGCTCAGTTTGGTGTTTTGGCGTGTGAAAGTCCCTTCCAGACTTTAGAAAAATAGTATTTTTCTTATGATTGACGTTGCTGGCTAAAATTATGCAAATACCTTTAATAGTATTTTGAATGGAGAGTATGGCAATTTTGTTGTAGCTGAAATATTTATCTTTGTCCGGGAAACACTTTTTATGAGGTTGGGTGGGGTTGGGTGGGGTTGGTGGTTTTGGCTTCATCATTTTTTTTTTTTCAAAGTTGGTCAAGTCCATAATTTCTTTGCTTTAATGGCGATGGTCTGTTTTAGACCCATAATAGTGGTGTTCAGGTTTTATTCGGTCAAGACCTGGAGTCTGGCTACTCTGGATTGGAATCTGTCCCTGAGCTAAAATTTGTTTTCTTTTTATTGGAGAGAACAGATGGTTTTTTGCAGGTCTTCAATTGCGGCATCGCTTTCAGATTGATACTTTTGTTTTATTCCTAATTGTTATTTGTAATTAGTCTTTTGTTTGCCTGGGTACAAAAACTTTTTTTTCTATTTTGTAATACTGGTTTAGTTATTAACATTAACGATGCAACTTGTGATTGTCATAATTGCATTAATAATGTTTTTTTCTGCTTTATACACTGACATCCCATTTTCTATACATTTTTTATTTAGTTTAGTTACTTTCTTTTTTCCAATATTATCTGAACCCATGGTGATTACTTTATATTTACATTTTGCTACTCTAATTGCGTATGCTTGCAATTGATATTCTGTTGGTCTCTTGCATAATAACGTTATTAATTCTTGCATTTTTACATTTTGTTTCTTTTTTACACTCACTCTTCTGCCCCGTAAGATAATTTTTACATATGCTTTCTATATAACCACTTTTATTTTTAAATTATTTCTTATAAATTCTCAGAATTTTTTGCTGCAACTTACGTTTAATAATAATAATAATAATAATAATAATAATAATAATAATAATAATAATAATAATAATAATAATTCTTTATTAGTGCTACGGACAAAGTCTTACACAGGTCACAATGTTACTACTTAATGGTTACAATATTACAAATTAACAATCACAATGTTACAAATTAATAGTTTAAAAACAAACATAAAAATAAATAAATAAATAATATTGGGTTGATAAAAAAATCAATTCATATATTAAAATCATTTTGTAAAAACTCATCTAAGGTATAAAAGGCATGTTCAATTAAAAAAGTTTTGATTTTTAACTTAAAAGATGTCAATGAAAGAACTGTAGTATTGCAAGATAACTTATTATAAAATTTTATTCCATAATATCTACTACCAGTCTGTGAAATATTAAGTCTTAATCTGTTTTGGTAGATATTATTTTTATTTCTTGTTATATAATCGTGGTGGTCATGATTTCTATAACTATTAATATTTCTCTTAATATGTAAAAGACATTCTAGGATGTACATACAAGGATACGTTAATATTCCCAGACGTCTGAAATACACTCTGCAGTCCTCCTTGTAAGTTAAACCGCAAATAATCCTTATGGCTTTTCGTTGTAAACCAAATATTCTATGCCTAGCAAATGAGTGTCCCCAAGTTAGTAAACCATATCCGATGTGGCAGTGGATTAAAGTAAAATATGCAGTTTTTAACATACACGAAAAGACAGCTAAAGACATGTTCCTGAGGCAAAATAGATTTTGAGTTAACTTACTTGCAAGAGTAGCTTCATGGTAATCCCATCTCAAATCTTTGTCTAATTGAATACCAAGAAATTTAGCCGTATTTTCAAAGTTGTTTTCAATATGGTTAAGAGTAAACAGCATTTTAACAGTTTTTGTTTCATTCAGACAAAGACCATTTGACTGGAACCAAGAAGATGCTTCTGCAAGCGCTGTATTGCTCTCTTCAATTACTTCTTTTACAGTATTTCCGGTATAAATTAAAGTGGTGTCGTCTGCAAATGATAATACTTGTGCCGTTGATAAACTAGCAGGAAAATCGTTTGTATAAATCAAATATAATAGGGGACCTAGAATAGAGCCTTGTGGCACCCCGTATTCTATTTGTACGTAATACGATTCTTTCCCATTTACACAGACCTTTTGGCGTCTACCCGTTAAGTAGGACTTAATAAGCAAGACGCTAGATGAATCTATGTTATACATTGGCAATTTATCCAAAAGCTTTGAATGTGACACGCAGTCAAATGCTTTAGATAAATCTAAAAAAGTAGACATTGCGTATTTTTTGTTTTCAAAGCAATCAATAGCAATGTCTGTCAAAGCATGTACAGCATCTGTAGTGCATTTGCCTGCCCTAAAGCCGTACTGATGATTGGAAAAAATATTATTTTCTTCAAAATAATTCAATAGTTGAGTTTTTAGTATTTTCTCTACTCTTTTTGATATTATAGATAGTAATGATATCGGTCTATAGTTGTTTACATCCGACTTATCCCCTTTTTTAAAAACTGGTACTACCTTAGACAATTTCATGTCCGTGGGAAACGTGTTATTTTTTATAATATCATTAACTATAATTGTTAAAGGGCTAATAATTAGGTTTTTTACACTTTTTATAAGTTCGGCTGTAAGTCCAAATGCATCGGTGCTTTTACTAGACTTTAAACTATCAATTGCTTCTCGAACTTTAATAATTGTAGTTTCTTGAAATTTGAAAAAACAACTAGGGTTAATATTAATTTGAGATTCCCATATGGAATCTAGGTTAGGCATGTGCTGTAAAATATTTGGTGCTGTATTAGCAAAAAAGTTGTTAAATTCATCAAAAGTTATATCACATTCACTATCACGTTTTGACTTAATTCTGTAATTATTTATGATATTCCACATTGCTTTAGGCTGGTTGTTTGCTTGTCTTATAATTTTGTCGTTATATGAAATTTTAGCTTCTTTGATTGCACATTGATATCGTTTCTTAAACGCAGATAAAATAGACTTTGCTTCAACAGTATTATTTTTATTTGCATTTTCATGTAACAGTTCAAAGGTATTTCGCATTACTCGCAAAGAATTGTCAAACCATTTGTTGTTTTGATTTATACCAGTTTTAATTTTAATATTCTTTTCCGGAAATCGTCCTAAAGGAATTTAAAAGTAACTCATGAAAATAATTATATTTTTTGTTAACAATAATATTTCCATATATGCTACTCCAATTTATAGACTCTATAGAATTATAAAAAAGAAATTTACCTTGATGGGTAATAGGTCTACATTTTATTTGACTGCTGTGACTGATTTTAACAGGTTGTTTTAAATTCAAAGTTACACTAATACCAATGTGATCTGAGAGCCCGGTGTTATGAGGTACTGCCGTGATGTCTTCAAAGTTAAAGTTTGTGAAAACATTGTCAATACATTTGTTTTCCCGAGTGTTAAAAGTTATCATTTTTTTTAAGCCAAATGAATCTAAGGTATCACATAAAGTTTTTGCTTGAGTGTCATTCATATTAAAATTAACATTAAAATCACCTCCTCCCAATATTACGTATCTATTCCTAATACTAAGTTTCTCTAGAAACGGGATAAAATTATTCATAAATATATTAAAATCTCCAGTTGGAGTGCGATATATACATATTAAAAACATATTATAATCTTTCAAATATATACAAGACAATTCACAATGTTGTGCTACACAATAACTAGTAGTGATTTCGTCATACGAGGTTATATTAAACTCATTTTTTCCAAATATTATTACTCCACCATGCTCACTTTTTTCTCGTGCATAATATGCTTTGGGATACAGATTATTTATTTTAACAAGTTTGCAATTGGTTTTATTAAGCCAATGTTCACCTATATTAATGAAACTGTAATTGAAATCGCAGTTCATTTAATTTGTTTCTTAACGATCGCACATTTAAAAACAAAAAGGTAAGATTTGAAAAATTCGGTGTTTCATTTTTATTAAAATGATTAATATTGTATTTATTATTTTTATTATTTATTTCGCTAAAGTACGTTTTTTCAGGTAGAATAAAAAACGATTGACTGCAACATTTGAAGGCCATGTAGTAGATTTACTTACAATAGTATCGAATTCTTCAGGCACCGACACTTTAAATGAAGAGTACTCCGTTGGATGTTTTGATTGTTGTTTTTCACATCTTGTCGACTCAATGGATTTTTCTTTAAGATGATCTAATATTTGTTTCTCTGTACAATCTGGTTGCAAGCGGTATATGTAGAAATGGCTATAGCGCGTATGAGGTGCAACACCTTTTATATGTGCGTCTTCTGATGATCCATAAGTAACGTTTAGTTTTTTTCTTTTAGTTTGAATCGTTGTCCGCTCAATATTACTAATCTCCTGACTAATTATATTAACAATTTCATTGTTTTTATTGTTCTCCTTGGATATTAGTTTCTCCTCTATAGGAATTTCTGTATCAGTTTGAATTAGATTAGATTTTCCCAATGTCTTTTTATTATTTATTTTAATATTCTGGTTTGAGCATATCTTCGAGGATTTATTCAAGATTGTCGTTTTTGATGGAATCGTTGCAGATACATTTTCTTCACTTGTTAAATTAGATTTAATTTCACTTACGTTTACTAATTTAAGTAATTCTGTATTAAAGTCTTTTAATTGTTTAATTTCATTTTGTAGCTCACTTATTTGTTTCACTATCGGCTTTGTCTCTTTAACTAATATTTTTTTCACTATTTCAGCAAAGTCATTACTTTTAAAAAAAATTATAATCACTACACTACTAGTAGATTCGTCACTGTTAGATCGTAGGCCAGATGCCATTATATATTTGCTAATAGCAGTTTATGCGGAGAGCAAATGCATATTTTACTTGCGCTCTATTTGAGCTGTCTGATGCAAAAACATAACTTAAATATTTAAACTGATTTACAACATCTACATTTGTTTTTTGTTTTCTCTTTCTAAACACAATGACTTTGGTTTTTTATACGTTTGCGCATAATTTTCTGTATTTAACTTATTAAATAATTAAGGTTAAAACAATTTACTCATTAATATAAAAATAAACAAATCTTTTAATTTAATTTTTATCAAATAATATAAAACATTATTGTACTCCATTGAAATGAATTTCTGAAGAAACAACCTTTTCACGTTTTTGTAGAAAATATATAAAGTGTAATAAGAACGAGTTCTGTCGATTTTCAATTTAGGGGTCCATATCGATGTGCTTTTGGGGTATGTTTAGCTGCGTGTTAAATGTACCTCAAGGGGGATGAGAATTTGCGGACGGGCTGGCGCACTACATTATATCGTTGGGATACCAGTGGGGATTGAAACTTAAGCTCGGTAGTATTATGTTACATCTAAGATAACTCGAGTTATTGTAGGTGGCTTCTTCTCATCGATTATTGCTCTTCCAGAATCCAACCGATTCAGCAGTTGTATTCAGTGAACACAACCCAATGAGATTTTTTGTCTATGAGAATAAACAAAATTATCTAGTCAAAGTAACTCAAAGTTCTTTCACCCTGAAAGTAATTCAATAAATCGAAGCTTTGCTCGCTTTGTAACAAAGTATAGACAAAAAAATAAGTTTATGCTACTTGATATAATGTTCCTTTTAGATTCTAACTATTTACAAAACAATCCGTAACGGAACTGGAAATAGTTAGCAATGTTGTTCTCGCCAAATATTACACGTCTACGGACGGATAATTCAGGTCTTCGGCTAGTTCTAAACGGATTAAGGTGCTATCCGTGTTTTGAAGTTAAATTAAGTAGACAACTGGTTCAGTGTAAGCAAACTCTCATCATATCGACTGGACATGATTAGTAATCAGGGAATTATAAGGGTGAACGGATTTGTTCATATTACTTACGTCAGAATAAATATGTGCTTTCTATTTATTTATGCAACGAATAAATACATTTATTAATGTCACTGAAATTCAATTTTCTTTTGTTTCAGGTAAGCTTCTAAAGAAAGAATCCATCATCGGATCAAGTAAGTCGAAACAAAACAATTGACTCGGTTTACTCCTCTTCCGCCATTCAAATCCAAATTGATTTTTTCACTCCTACGCGGAGAGCACCAGGATCCCTTAAATAGGAGCTGACAAATGAGTAATGTTTTTCCACTTTTTGGGGAAAGATAAATATAGCCAGGCGCTGTGCAGCGTTAGCCTTAGCTTTCTCTCTCGTGAAGCTTCATTAATTCATCTGGAAGAAAATATTTTTCATTAAAACGCCCCGCGGCGCCGTTGTAGTGTAAACATTGCACTCGCCCAAGAGTCTAATTGGGGGCGACTCTTTTCCAGCAACTGAGTTTTAATCCTTTTACCAATTAATTAATTAGAAGTTCTATAAATACACTCGAAAGGGTTGAAATATTATTGTATTGAGCTTAAATTGCAATAATCAATATTTTCACAAAATTGTAAATTTAAAAGTTATTATTACTGTGCCAACAGTGTTTGTGCAATACCTTAATTATTTTTTTTTAATATTGCTGCACAAATAGCAGGATCTCCTTTTTTTAAACACACAAAGCAAAAAAAAAAAGAATTCAGGGCTAATATAATTTATTCAACAAGAAATAATAAAAAAGAAACCGAGAGACGTCGATGTAAAAATGAGCCTGGGGCCTCCGCTCAATATTGTGGAAATCCGTTCAATTTAGATCGCGGCCCGCACCACCCCCAGGAGCCCAATCATTCAAGCCACCGGCACATCCATTTACCTTTTCACCGTTCCCGTCACCTAAAAACCGGGGGAAGCTTCAGATTCCCGGCCATTAAATATGTCACGGGGCTGAATTCCGAGATAGCCGCCGCCGTGACAAATGTGACAAGAACCGGGTACGAGTGCGCAGACAGATAAAACTACCCTTATCTCGATTCAGATTATGATGAAGACGGCACCAAACCCGCGCTCGGAATCTGGCGCGTTAACATATATAGTTTTTCTTGGCAAAGTTACCAAATTGAATTTTTACCATCCCACGCATAAATCTATGAAGAGGGGTTTATATAACATTCAATATGTCTCAAGTTGAAATATATTTATGGCACTTGTCAGAAAGTACAAAGGCACATTAGATGGATAGACAATATACATTATATTAGGGGCTAGATGTTGCTTATAGAGGGCAAACTGGATTATAATAAACTATCTTTCAGCACGCACAAAACACAACTGGAGGGCGTAAAAGGAAAAAAAAACGTTCCGGCTAAAAAAATCGGCTGGAAATGTCACTGCGATTCTGCGGATGGAAACAATAAGTTATCTTCTGTCTGAATGCGGCAGTAGAACTAAAAACAATTTTGTTATGATGCAAAGCCAGCCATCAAATTGCATTTAATAGTAAATAGGATTTGTTGTAAAATATACTTTACAATATGATAAAGTTTAAATTGCAAGTGAATTTGTTTCTAACATAATAAGATAATTTAAACAGTTATGAAAAATATTTTAAGCTTTGTACTAGGATTTTTTAGATATTGTACTCTATTATCATTTGTGGTATTATTAATTTTGAGCTATAACTGAGCATTGTTTTGACAAATTATATTTTTATTTAATTTAATATATTTGTATATGAATACATAATCGAATAGAATTGAAATTTGTATTGCTATTTTTTAATTACATTTCAAACAGTCTAATATATCATCATTTCTTCTTGTGTCGAAGAGACTTTTGACGTTTGCAGAGCAGATAAACTATTTATTTATTTATTTTTTATTATTATAAGTTTTTTTACAATGCTTAATACATGTATTTTGGTTCCGGGAGGTAGTAGAGGGGCAGCATTGGTGGTCCGGTAGTGGTCGTTAAAGTTTTCCTAGAAGGAAGCCTAGTAGCAGGCATTGAATAATTGGTTGTGCGGGTTGCTGCTTGGTACAATTACGCTTAACATATGGTGTACCAAGCATCCGAGGTGGAATGCCAAGTTTTATCGAGTACTTGGTATTGGCCTGAATTTTTCCGGTGTAGACGAAGTAACGTTTTTTTTTTTAATTGGCCGAAAGCGTAACGGGGGTTGTCTTAGTTTGGTAGTGATTGGAATATCTGGTAGTTTTATCAAGACGGTTAAGTTGTTTCAGTTTTTGATGTGGCGTTGTCATGCTCTCAATTTAGAATAAGGATTTTTTTTTGTTTGGAAGTAAGAGAAGAAGCTTTCTAACAACGTGTATGTATGTGTCGGATTTACCCTAACGGGCGCCTACTTTCTAAACTTTCCTCATTTTGAAATTTGTTGTACGAAATAATGTGTTTTTTCAGCCGATCTTTTTGGTACAAGACCGCCTCAACTTTTGCGTAGCTTGCATCCGTTTGCAAAACACAGCGCAAATTTGGTTGTGGCTTATTTGAGTTTTTCAAATTCTGTTGAAATATTGGTTGTCTACTTAAAACTTTGCTTGGAGTCTTGCATGGCCTACAGCGGTTTCGCTAATTTAGCAAAGTTGGGCACGTACTCTCTAAGCCAAAGACCCAAAATCCAAAAAGCATCTCAAATGATTTTTGGCGTTAGGCTTGAGGTAGTTCCGCATTAGTTTTAAGTGGTGTTTGAGCATCAATTGTGATACGATGGCTCAAGTATTTGCAGTGCAACCCATGTTCTAAAAGCTTTTTTAAGACCAAACGTAGGTGGTCTTGATGTTTGTCTTCATTGTTGGTGAATACCATACGCATTTTACCAATGGCTGGCACTTGCGACATTATTTTTTGAAATAATGCCTTGTTAGGGGCAGCAAAGTTGGTAAGATGCCTGTGTCCTTTGTGCATGGGTATCTCCCAGTATTAAGTGAGAAGATTTATTTTGGTAAACACTTTGGTTTTTAAAGAATGTATCACATTTTTCTTGATCTTACTGAGCGGGGTGACCTTATTTTTAGTAGTCTTATTAACTCACTGGTAATCAATGCAAAATTAGAAGAATCCGTCTTACTTTTGATGATTACCACTGGTGCGCAGTGTTTAGTCAAACTCCAATCAATAATGCTTAACTTTATTTTGTTGGAAAATTAAGGTTTTGTGAGAGTTGTATGAATACCGGGTAGTTAGGATTAGGTTGGCGTTGGCTAACTCAAACATGCGTGGTTGAAAGCTTACGATTTTTGCTGAATACGGATAGGAACGCTTGGATAACATCTCCAAACCATTGTTGGTATGGTAGTAACACTCCCACTTCAGTGTTGTTTGACTCTAGCCGGAGACACTGGCTATTCCGTTTTTAGTAAACGGAGCAACGGGGGTGGTTGCCAAAGTACAGAGATTTTTGTGCGTCTTGTTGGTAGTTAGTCAGTGGTATTCTAAAGAAGTCGACTTTGTGTTCGTTTTTATCAATGATGACGGTTGTTTGACCTTGATTGGTGGTGTTTATTGTTGAATTGGGGTTAGTCGGTTGAACTTTTCCGGTAATTGATTTTGTTATAGGGAGGTTTAACCGTGTAAAGTCACGACGTGATTGACGCCGGTGCGCGTTGTTTCTGGGTTGGTCGTTGGTGTTTAGTTATAGACCAACCTGGCGCTTGTTTCCCGAAGCTTTTGTCTGCTCTATTTGTCTATGGTTGCGGTTTAAAATTATTTGCCTTGTTGCAAAGGTTTTGTAAGTAAGCTTTGTGATAGCTCGATGTCAAAATCCGTTGACTGCAAAAGTAGTCTCTTCAAAAACTTTTAAAATTCTTTGTCCGTCTCTTCTTTAAATGTTGGTGGATCTTTTTTAATTTTTTTGGGGTGGTTTGTTTCAGGCCACACCAGGGTAGTGTGCGATCCACTTGTAGGGTTATTTTTTGGTGTTCAATTGCAACCTCCACGTGCGTGGTTATATTCATTAGTTCCTCAAAGAAGCCAAACTATCTCTGATTAATTGACTGTTGAATACGGGGTTTAACCAGTAAGGTTAATGTGTTGGTCTTTTTTGTTGGGTGGTGATTCACGCAGTGGTTGCGGTTTATAATTATTTGCCTCGTTGCGTAGGTTTTATAAATAAGTCTTTTGGTAGCCTAATATTATAATCCGATGACTGCAAAAGTAGTTCTTTAGCTTTTTTAAGATTTTTTTGGAGTTTTTGTAGATTTCTTCTTTAAACATTAGTAGATATTAGGTGGCGTGTTCAAGGCCAGACTAGGGTAGTGTGCGGTACACTTGTAGGGTCTCAAGCCAAAAGGCACTAGGGTGGCCCAGTGGTCTAGGTAGAGTCTGTCGTTTTGGTCATTAGTTTTATTCATGTCTACGGCGTGGGGTAATGATTTTTTGTTGCTGCCCAATTTCCGATAGCTACGGCTCCCAAAAAAACTTGTAGGCATCTCACCACTGTTTATTGTTACTTGAAGATATTGGATCAACCCGTGAGTGGAATCCGAATGGTCTAACTGGATCAGGTTTTACTTGTCTAAAGGCGCCTGATTTGATGGGTGGCTGATAGCCTAAAAGAACAAAAACTAAAGAAGACTCATCCGATTCCCAGATTTTTGGACTCTTTGCTCTAATTTCTTCTAAAATAGAGTTAAATTAGATTACCACAAGTTTTACATAAAATAAACTTTAGAAATTAGTTTGATTAATGATGCTTTTAGAATTTTTAACTAGAATTTAACATTTCTTAAAGTGGTGCTTTAAAAATTGTTCCAAAATTGATCAAAATTAGGAAACAATAATTTCCAAAATATGCCTTAAAGTATGTGATCATTAAAGTCTTTAAATTTTAAACAACAAACAAAATTAGAATACATTAATAAGAAAATGGAATACTATGACACATTTTTTAGGTTATGCAAGTGCCACGAGTCATTTGTCAATTGCAAAGCTTCATATTAAGAGTTAATATTTGTAAATTGAGTGGATGTCGTGGTGTATCTGTCAATTGCAAAGAAGGTCCAACCAACCTCTTGGTAACTAACAAAACATGATACCAAGTCAGTAGTTTGGACTGCAGTAGCCGACTTACCCGCCAAAGTGTTATTAAAAGCTTGGATTATGACGTTATATAGTAACAAAATGACTTTTTGACGGTTGCTCAGAGGTCAAATATCTCATTTCTAATGCCCGTACTAATAGTCAGAGATTAAATCTTGGATTCATGAATTCAAGATTCATTTTGCTAATCGTTGTTTTGCTCTAGTCCAATTCACGAATACTGTGATGGTGAATATAGTTGCGATCGGCCAATGTATTTTGTTACCAAATGTCAGAATTAATATATGACACAGTAATAAACAATCTTAGGTGGACCCAAGATTATTTGAATCTAGGATTATATTGAGGGTTGCATAGTTTTTAACTCAATCCGAAAATTAGCGAGCAATGCATTGGTCGATCGCGACTAATGATATCCGTGAATTGACTTGAATTGGCCAATCAACGAATAACAAAATGAATCTCGGATTCATGAATCCAGGATTAATCCGAGATTTAATCTTTGACTATTAGTACGGGCATTAGGACGGTCACTTGGGTGTGTGGCAAAGCCATTCCGTAGCATGATAACAAAGTAATAGTTTGCTTTGTAGTGGCTCACTTGTTTTTCTAAGTCTCTCATGTTAATTGACTGTTGGATACTGGGTTCAAACAGTGTGGTTAATGTGCTGGTCTTTGTTGTCGGGTGGTGATCCGTTTAGACCAGGTAATAAAACGCCGGTACAGCCTGGCCTTGCAGCGTTTGTACAGTGGTTGCCGGTTTAAAATTATTTGCTTTATTGTGTAGGCTTTATTAGTAAGTATATATATATAGTATAATTCACCTCTACATAACCTATATTTATTAGTAAGCTTTATAGTAGCTCAATTTTATAATCCGATGACTGCAAAAGTAGTTCGTTAGCTTCTTCAAGAACTTTTTGGAGTCTTTGTAAGACTCTTTTCAAACGTCAGTAGATCTTCTTTAAATTTTTTGGGGTGGCGTGTTTGAAACTTCACCAGGGTAGTGCGGTGCACTTGTAGGGTTCTAGACCAGAGTGGCTTAGTGGTCTAGGTAGTGTCAGCTGTTTTGGTTTTTAGTTTAACTTCCAACTTCCATGTCGGCTTTTGGTTCAGCCGGTGGAAGCGTAAGTCGTGTTACGGAGATGGCGGCTTCTACGAAAATCTGTAGGCGTACCACCACTATTTGTTGGTGCTTGAGGTTATTGGATCAACCTGTGCATCCGAATGGTCTAACTGAATCAACCTGTAAACGGCATCCGAATGGCACTCGGCTAGAAACGCTTAATTTTATGGGCCGGCTGATAGTCTAAAGGAGCAAAAATTTAAAAAAACCAAATAGAGCAAAATTAGAATACTAAAACTTTTACATAAAATAAATTTTAGTATGATCAATGATGCTCTTAGAATTTTTAATCAGAATTCAACATTTTTAAAAGTGGTGCTTCAAAAATTGTTCCAAAATTGATCAAAATTAGCAAACACCAATTTCTAAAAAGAATAGGCTTAAAAAGTATGTGATCATTAAAATTCTTATAAATTTCAAACAGGCTTTCAAATTTATCTTTTATACAGGTCATCTGTCAATCAAAAAGCAGCAGATGAAGAGTTGATATTTGTAAGTTGAGTGGATGTTGTGGTGTATCTGTCAATTGCAGAAAAGGTCCAACCTTTTGATAACTAACATAAAATGATACTGAGTCAGTAGTTTGGACTGCAGTGGCCCACTTACCCGCCAAAGTGTTATTAAAAGATTGGATGATGACCTTTTTTTGTGACAAATTGACTTTTTGACAGTCGTTGAGAGGTCAAACGTTTTATCATTTGATGCCAGTTGTTTTGTTTGAAGTGGCCAATCCGTTTTCCCAAATGTTTGTCTTCAAGAGGTTGAATTATGACCTTTTCTTGTTCTAAAATGACTTCTGACGCTCGCAGAGCGGTCAAACTATTAATTTATTGATAACAAATACTTGGGTGAGTAGATTACTACATAGCATTATATCCAATCAGTAGTTTGGACTGGAGTGTCCCACCCAGCCATCCAAATGTTAGTTATCTAGAGATTTGATCACGATCGATTTTTGTGGAAAAGTGACTTCTGACACCCAAAGATAGATGGAACATCTACTTTCTTGATGACGGACACTTGGGTGGACGGGCGGGCCACTCCATAGCATGATACCAAGTTAGTAGTTTTGGCTGGAGTAGCCCATCCAACCTCCAAAGTGTTAGTTTTCAAGAGATTGGATTACGATTTACTCTTGTGATTTCTGGCGCTCAAACAGAGTACAAACAACTAACTTTTTGATGAAAAACACGTGGCTGGGTGCGTGTGACATTTCATAGCATGGTAACAAATCAATAGTTTAGACTGGAGGTCAAATATCCAATCTTTTGATGACGGAGGTTTAGGTGGGTGGGACATTTCATAGCATGGTGTTAAATCAATAGTTTGGTTTGGAGTTGGCCTACTCATCTACTTTCTCAAGTGTTTGCTTTCAGTTGGGTAACAACTTTTTCTTTCACCCGCCAAAGTGTTAGTTATCAAAAAACTGAATCACGATTTTCTCTTGTCCAAACTACTAACTTGGTATCATGTTATAAAGTGACCTACCCACCCACCTAAGTATTATTTTTTAAGAGGTTAAGGTCACAACCTACTTTTGTAACGAAACTGACTTTTGGCGCCCAAAGATAGTTTAAACATCTAACTTCTTGATGACAGAAACTTGGGTGGGTGAGTGGGCCACTCTATAACATGATACCAAGTCAGTAGTTTGGACAACATAGATTGTAGTCTCTGGCTGGATTGACATTGGCTTTTTATTCTCGGAGGCGCTGGAGTTGATTGGGTTTTTAGCAGGTCTCGTAAAAGAGGATTGAGCCAGGGCGTTTGGAGTCTTGGTGAGTTGGGGTATTGCTGCAGCAGCTGGAAAAGGCTCTAAGGTCTTTAGGTTCTCTATGCAAGAGGTTGAAGCCAAAACTTTTAGTGGTGTGGGTGACAAATCATAGTTGGTTTTTAATTATTTTGAAAAGCCTACAAGAGCATAACTGTTTTCCTACAAGTTTTTTTTTTAGCAGTAGGCCTATCCGGGCCATTTTAAAGTAATGAATAAATCTGCATATAATATTTAATCTTTATTATTGCGAGTTCCGTAGTAATAATTATGGAAGTACCATTAGTTTGATACATCTTTTAACATCATCCCGACTGCTACCTTGATCCAATATTGTAACAAAAACAGCAACTTTGGAGACGTTCTTATTTCTACATATGATTTGATAATCAATTAATTTTTTTTTAATACTTTCAGAAATAATTGTCAAAATATGTTTTTTCTTTTTTCTACACAAACATGCGGAATATACATTTTAATGTAGAATCTAAAGTCAATGTTTTCAATTCAATTCCTTCACTTATAAAATATTGATATTGATTTGATTTTTTTAACGGTTTCCATAAGAGGGTTGGCGAACATTTAGTTTTTGCTTAGAGACGCTATGCAATCTAATGCCGCCCTTGTTACATATAGATGTTACGCATTGTTTACACAATTTTAAAAATAAAAAATAAATTATTTAAAAACGTTTGGTAACAAGCGTTATACAACATAATTAGATAAAACCTTATTACATTTTATTTGTTTACTAGTTTTAATATAATTTGAATAAAATTTAAAAAATTATAATATTTTTTTAACTATGAATTTTTCAAACTAAAAAAATTCGCAATGTCAATGCGGGGTTTCATAGCTTCTCTGGTGCGCTGTAGGTGAATAATCCTTTATTGGTTTGGAATCCACTCAAATCCACTGTAGGTCCACTTGTAATGTAAGTGACCAGCATTGTAGGCATAGAAGAGGATATATGCGTGTATATGTTTGAAGATAGACTGTTACACATGTTTACAACCGCTTGTTAACGCTTATTCTATGATGAAATTCAAGTGCTAATAGTACTCAAATAATACTATAAGTATAATTTCTTATTGCATAGATGTTAAAACATTTAATCCTGTCTCGTGTTACTTATATTAGTTGATATAGAAAAATTTACACCTAAAATTATAGGTCCATTTGTCAGATAACCAAATTTAAAATTCAGTCCGACTGCCTTTTTAGCCTGTGCAACAAGCCGGTACCCGATGGATGTTATAAAAAAAATGCGCGTTCAAAAATGTTCGATGGATGCACGTTTCACATTTGAATAGTATGCAAAGTAGCGTGTTAACAATAAGCTTCATGTGAGTTTTCTTTTTTTCCCTCCTCCTCATCTCTTCGTTCGCGCTGTAACAGCTCGAGCAGTCATGAGATGACATGTCGATGTCAACGTCTGGATATGGATTATGTAAAATCCTCCCAGTTTGCGTGATGCGCAAGCAACATTGTGCATTTTCTTACATATTTTTTCATAGTTGTGTGTGTGTGTATCTACCAAGATGCTTTTCTCTGTCCCGATAAAATATGCGACGAAGAAAAAGGGGGTTTATATTTTTTATCATCTCTTATGAATAACCAACTAGGTTTATTACGTACCCGGAGAATATATTGGAGCACGAAATATTTTAATAATATTCTGTATTCATCGATGAGCGGATATTAAAGCTAGACAAATATATTCAGCGGCATCATAAAGCTTTATGGAGATATTATCAGAATCTTTTCAATGTAGCAACATCGTATCAATAGTGGGATCTTTAATAAAAAAATATTATATATTCCAAACCATATTTAAAGAAATTGGATTTTCTTACAATTGGATTTACCTGAACTTTTATAATGATTACTAGAAAATGTTACTATTGAATGAAATTTTACTAATTATGTGTAATATTATAATAACAAATGTTTATTATTTGCTATTTTATATAAACTACAGAAAACATGTTGGTTATACTGTAACAATATTGATTTTAAAATTGCATTAAAGTTTTTGAATGGATTTTTAGTAAAAAATAATTAAAAACGAAATATCAGAAATTGATAACCGCAAATGTTGGAAAAATGTACGGACATAGCTGAAAATAATAAATACAAAAGAGAATAAGGTGCATCGTGAAAGCGTAGTTTATACGATTGTGGATTAACATGATTTTCAATAGATAATTTGTGCACAATGGATTTTCAAAGGGATAATAATCCAATTATAATTCGATTACTTTTTTAATCTCCAGATGTAATTGTTTTGTCAGAATTACTACAAAAATTAATGTTTTTATTAATATTAATTTTTATTGAATTTAATTTAATTTAATAAATTTCTCTTTATGTTTTTGTTGCAAAACGTGGTTCTAACTGTAGTTTTTTCTATTGTTTAATATTAAAACTATTTTGTACAATAGAATGAGTGTCAGGTGTCAACAAGGCATCAAATACGGTTGTAAAAATAATTCTTTAGACAACAATAATTTAAAATATCTTAGAATTATTATGATAAATATTATTGCATTAAACCAGCATGTATATTGAAAGTGGCAACTATTTAAATATTTATCAATTATCAGTGGTAATTACAATCAGTGACACATTTCTGTTAGCTTAGCGAGTCGGTAATCAGTGAGGCATTGTAAATAATGCCAGGACTGCGGTGTGGAGAGTGATATCCCGCTGATTGTGAACTTAATTACTAGTTCGGGCATCGGAAGCCGTCCAAAGAGAACGGTTTAATAATGTCCGATAAAATTGATTGTTCGATTCGTGCTTCCATTGCAAACGATCCGTACGATAAAACTGTGAAACAATTAATATTCGTTAGTCTTTACATTCGTTTTACGTGTGCTGTTCTCTAACTAACCCCAAATGAAACTGCCTAAAATCATCCCTCGAACTGAATGCTGATGCCGGCAAAAATATCTAGACACACGGATTGCCCCCATGATTCCTAATAATGGCAGTGATTTATCAAATTTCTTGGTTTGTAACGGGATACACTAATATCCCGGCCACGCACACATTCTCTCCATTTATCACAGCATCCCGCAGCTATGTTTTTTTAAGCATCTCGGCGAAAAATTACTCGCGCAAAAGTTATTTATCATGATACATGCTTCAAGCGAGAAATACAAAATAGACGGGATCCGATCAAATCATAAACGAATTAATGTCAAATGTTGGAGCCACAGAACAAGCATTTTATATGATGAAAAATTGTTATAATAATGTTATGCTCTAGATTTATATTCTGGGCCACAAATCTAATTTAAGAGACATTAAACTCACAACGAATATATCTAATGCTTCATGCGTGTAGTGCTGTGCATTAATAATAATTTTATAACATAAAAAAAATATGCTCATATGAATATTGTATTGTCCTACCATTCTAATTTAAATAATTGTATTATTAAATTAATTCAAATATGAATTTATTATAATATAATATGTTAGTTTTGACCACATTTTGGATTAAAATAAAATAATACCTCATAGTGTGAGGAGAAAGGATTATGTTTCGGTGGATTAAGCGAAACCATTTCAATTTATAGCGCGTTGCACAATAACAGCGTCCGGACGCTATTCAGGGTTCGGAGACAAAAGGTCCGGGAATGAGTGTCGAATGTAGATACAGATACCATCGCAAACCATGCACAAAATACAGTCGGGATAATAACACTTTTTAAGATATTGTTCGCTCGGTATTATGCTGCACAAGTTGTAGTGTTTGTGTAAATCGGGAAACTATACTAGTTTTGGGTGTGAATGCAAGGGGATTATAATTGAAAGAAATTTACATATAACAAGTTTATTTACACAATTTTAAAAGCAAAACAATTTATTTTATATAAAAGATATTTAACAGTAAAACATATTTAAGTTTAACAAAACAATTATTGTAGAGAGTTATTGTTATATTTATATTTTTATACAAAGCACAATAAAATAAAGAAATACTTTTTTATGTAACGATATTTAGATGAAACATTTAAATTCTTAATAGTACATACTTATTAGACCTAATACATAAATAATATTACAATCAAATTATTATTTATTCTTAAGATTAACAACTGAAAAATACTACAAAAAACAGGTGAAGGTAGATACATTTTCTATGAATAATATTGGCAGTACTGAGTTTGTGTAAAGTTCAATATTACGTGAGTTTTTGCTAGCACAAATAACTTAACTAATAAATCCTTGGGATGCTTAAACGATTTTTAAAAACAAAAATCTATTCTTTCAGCAGACTTTTTATCAAAAATTTTAAATCATTAATGTTATTTTTACTCTGTTCACTGTTGTTTTAAATAGTTCTGTAGTACTGTACCCGTACCATTTGCGAAAATTTATAATACTATATAATACTAAAACCATCTCTTTCGGCTCAAATATGCTAGCCAAATCGACGATTTAGAAAAATTTAGGCATCTTAAAATGCTTGATCTCCTCTTAGATACAATAATCTTTAAATTTCTGTAATCGCTGTGCTCTTGTCTCACATTATGCTAACAGGGTTCTTAAATATTATCTTCTAATATTTAATTTCTCCATACATTACCACCATTCCCTCGTGGATATTTTTTGGGTTACTGCATTTTTTGCATGGGCGTATGCGCGGTATAGTATACTTTATTGTGAAAAAATGTCTTGCCGCAGAAAGAAGTTTGCAGCCGCGCTGCTGTTCATATTGCAATTACACAAAAACAACAAAGAGAAAAAGCTAAAAAAATGTGATTTAAATTGTTTTTTTTAGGGGAGAGCTAGCCGGTAAAATCTTCTAAAACACTTGCAAAGTGTTGGATTCATTTCCTCTCAGCTTGAAATGCCCACCGACTTAAAACCGCCCAATAATGAGTGCCTACGGAAGTTCGAAATCTTTCGGCTTATGTACCTTCCTTTTACAGATTAGTAGTTTGGAGATGGTTAGACTACGCCCTATAGGCTTGTGCGGTGTTGGTTTTGTTTTGTTAATTGGTTATTTTATAGTGCTGAGAAGATTGATAGGCCGATAATTTTGAGGAAACGTTGGGTCTTTACCTGGTTTTAGAATGTTAATTACCTGAGAGGTTTTTCAATTTGTAGGAAAATGCAAAAATTGCAATAGCAATGTTGGTGAGCGCCATTATTGGTTTATGCGAGAACTTTTTGAGAGCTTTGTTAGAGATATTGTCAAGGCCAGGAGCCGTGCAGGGTTTAAAACGTTTGATGATTTTACTGATGAGAGAAGGTTGCACGCTTTCTAGCGGCTCGTCGTTGTCAGAGTCCTTTAACAAGTCCTCAACTACTTGTTCGACTCTTTTGACGTGCTCGGTATTTGCCAATTCCGATGGGGAGCTTTGGTGTTCCAGGCTGTCGACGAATGTCTCGGCCTTTCCCGCAATATTGAATTGAAGCTCATTTTTGCCGTGAATGGTTGGAATGGGGGTTTGTCTGTTCCGTAACGCGTTGGAGATCTTCCACATCAGATTATCATTGTCAGTGGTCGATTCCAGGCTGGTTTGCTAACACAAATTTTTGTGCAGTTTTATAGCTTTTCTGACTTTGTCGTGGAGCGAGTTTAAGGTTTTGCGATTTTGGGGGTTGCGATGTCTCTGTCATTGGCGCCAGGCGGCATTTTTTGTGCAGAACACTGCTTTGATATTGCATGATAGTCCGAGTGGATTATCTACCAGGACCTGATGGGTTTTAGAAGCCTTTTCCTTGGCTTGGTGTATTTGGCGCGTAAAACGTTTGACGGCGGCAAGTCTGCCAATGTTTTCTTCTAGCGATTGCGAGAAGAAATTTTAATTTGTATGTGTTACAATGTTTTTTTCCTCCTTGAGTAATCCTCTTTGGTAGAGCTCTTGTACTACCAGGCTGTGATCGGAGCTAAGGCTTTCGGCGACGGTTATGGTATACTGGTAGTTGACGTTCTTTAGTATTGCTACATCTAAAACGTCCCCTACGTGGAAATCTTTTTGTTTGGCGTAGTTGAACAACGCTTGATTTTTGGCGTTTCTTACCAAGCCATTCCAGGCCGGATGTTTGGAACTGAACGTTTGACGGGCAGAACCCTCAAGATTCCAGCGCTTGTCCCACGTCATTCTTAGAAAGAAACTCGGGGACATGCTTAATAACATCATCATCATGCAAATACTTTTGTGGGTGTTTTGTGCAGTTAGTATGATGATGTTTATCTTCCTGAACGCTTTCAAGAGTTTGGGTTTTTGTCCGCGAAACCGACGTGGTTGAGATTTGAGGCGGCAGGCCTAAACCTCACCTTACCATGTTGCGTTTTTTTGGCGTTTTCCGTTTTAGCCGTAGCGGCGCTTTTGGTGGTAGAAGTCCTTAGCGCCAATTGGCCTGATACGCTGGCAAAAATAGCCGCTGATAGCTGTTTTGGCTCAGCTGTGATTTTTATGTTTTCTTCTTCTTACCAGCTGGAATCTATCGACGTCGACAATGGGTTTCTTGGATTGGGTGCTGCTGGAGTCTCGACGGAGAGGTCCATAGGTGCTATAGAAGACGACTTTGTCGTAGCTGCAGACTTCCTCGTTTAAATCCACTTTGTTTTTGCATTCCGCTGGTGAAGCGGGGGCGGGGAGAAAAATGATTAGTCTTTTATTTAGAATTGCCGTTCTTCTTGAGAGATTTTTTGGAGGCGGCGGGCTGGTCCGGGTTTTTGTCCTCTGATGGTGGCGGAGAAGCCGCGGGAGCCAAAGCTGCTGTCAGGGCCTTGATGTTAGCGGCCTGTTTTGAGTTGCCCGCAATCGGCTCTTGCAGCGCTTCAAACTATTGATTGGCATTCATAATCATTAACATGAAGTGCAATAATAATTGCAGGTATGCTGTAAATTGTTGTGGCTGGCGGCTTGGGTTTAATGCTTCTAGTTCGACTGTTGGCAGTCGAATGTGGGCTGGTGCTTACGCAATGTCATGTATTTTAAACATTTTTTCTTTTTTAAATTTTGTAGCACTCCTGGTTAGCTTGGGTACAAAGATTATGCAGTTTTTGTCAAATATTAACCTTGGTTGTGTTTTTTTTTTGCTATAAAGTTCTATTCTTATAAAATTCTGATTTTATTTGCCATAACTCCGGGAATCCTTTGAACATTTTTAATAAAGTCTAGGTATAGTTTTGCATCATTCACTTGCACACAACTTTTAACAAAACCAAAATAAATTTTAACTTGCCTAGAGCGTTCTCCCAACTTGTTTGTACCACTTGCCGAGAGAGAACTGTACACTGTTTACATTGCGCAAATCATATGCAAGTACTTTTAGATATAAACCAGCTATAGTTTTACTTGCCCGTGTAAATTGCGCTTTAGAACTCCAGTTAGATATAACTACACGTATTGTAAATAATAACATTGTTTTTACACTTAATTTAACATAAAAATTCTGCAGTGTCATCATCATCATCAACTTGCCCGTTCTGTTAACTGTTGAAGATAGGCCTCAAATTCAAACTACTTGCTTGTAATCATGATTTGGAATGACCCATCTAAGTAAATATAATTTTTTTTACCATTTTTGAGTAAAATATTTTTAACACTTGCAGAAAGAAGAAACTTCCAATTATTTGATAACAAACATTCGGGTTGGTGGGCTGGCATTCCAGGTTAAATGACTTGCTAATTATCATGTTCTGGATTAAAACACCTACCTGCTTAAGTGTTGGTCATTAAGAAATTAATATTCTTCTGACAAAGAGACTTTTAGCAAAGAAAAAATCATAGGGTGCAGTTTGTTGTGCGGTTTTCCGGAGAGTCCTGGGTTTATTACTGCGATGTTGGGTAGTAGTCTTTGAGATTCCAGAAGGTCTACTGCTTGGGTGATTGACAATACCAAGGGCTGTCTTGCGGAAACTGCAGATGTGGTAAGATCAGGTTACCTGGTGGCATCAGACGGAAGTTGGCTGACACTAGTGGCTCTCTTGTTTTTGCTTACACTCTTGAACTCAACTGACTGTGGAGTAGAGGCAAAAATCACAGTTTTCTATAGTAGCGTTTGCGGGCTTTGGTTGGTAAAACGTGGCTCTGCACACGCGCGGTAACAAAACAACTTAATAGTAATCTTAATTAGAAGTGACCCATCTACCAGTCCAAGTGTTAGTCATTAAAAGGTTGATTATCACTTTTTCCTTCTTGGACAAATAAAAAACTAAAGTTTGCACAAAGAAGAATCATATGATTTTAATAACACACACGTAGGTAGGCAAAAGCTTTACAACATGATTACTAGCGAGTAGTTTGAACTGGAATTTCTGCCCACTTACTCAAACTTTATTCCTACAGAGATTGGGTATTACTTTTTTTTGTTGCAACATAGTAATTGGGTTTGAACTCCAAAAATCTTTTTTAGATACGGCCTTGGCCTAATTGACTCAACATTACCATCTAACTGTTATGGATTACTAAGTTTGAGATTATGAAAACATTACTCTATTGATTCTAAATTCTAAATTTTATGCAGTTAGTAGTAATGATTCAAATTTGATCAAAATCTAATTTATAGTTTTGAGGCTATAAACTTTTTTCATACTTATCACATCAACATTCAATGACGGCAAGTTACTAAATTAAAAGTTATATCAAAATTGCTTTGACATTTTTATTAAATTTCTTAAAGTTGGTAGTAATAATGTCTGTCTGTATTATTGCTTTATTTGATCAAAATCCAATGTACAGTTTTGAGGTTATAATTTATATATTTATTTGATACTTATTACATTAATGTTTAGTGGTGGCAGGTCATTCAATTAATAGTTATATCAGAATTGCTTTGTCAATTTTATTAAAATTTGTACAGTTGGTAGTAATGATGCTTGTCTGTATTGTTACCAAGTTTGATCAAAATCCAATGTTAGTTTTGACGTTTTGAACTTTTTTTTATACTTATACACATGACCATTCAATGCTAGTTAGAAATTAGAAGTTATATCAAAATTGTTTGTCAATTTTATTAAATTTTAAACAGTTGGTAGTAATGCTGTTTGTCTGTATTATTTCCAAATTCGATCAAAATTTAATGTATAGATTTGAAGTTATAAATTCAAACATCATCATTCAACGGTATCTGGGCTAACTGCAAATTCTGAAACCAACTTTCAAATTTTTTTTTCTGAATATTGAACCAACACTGTCAAAAATAGTATAGATTGTTCTTGTACTGATAAAAAACGTTTGTGAATTGTCAAAACTTTATATAATATTCTAAAACAAACAAAGCACTTTTAGCCATACTTTTGAACTGTTTATAATGTTTCAAAATTGTTAAAAATGTTTCTAATATGTTATAAAATGTTTTTAATTTGCTAAAATTTCATAAAATGTTTTTTATCAAACAACCCACTCTTAGCAAAAATTGTATAAAATGAATAACATAATATGTTTCTGATCTATCAAAATCATATCATATCATAAAGTGTTCTAAAACAAAAAGCAATTTCTAAAAATGATCTTGGATTGCTTATATTATTCTAAAACTGTCAAAAATGTTTCTAATCTGTAATCAATTATTCCCAATTTGACAAAATGTCAAAAAAAATCTATTTCTATTCTGAAATATTTAAATTGTTCCAAATCTGCCAAAAATGACATAGAATGTTCCTGAAATGCCACAAAATATTACTAATTTGTCAAAATACCATAAAAGCACTCCTAGACATATTTTGACACAGTTTTTAATGTTTAAAATGTATTCTTGAACTGAAATAAAATGTTCTTGATCTGACAAAACATAAAAAATGTTCCTGAAGAAATAAACTACTTTTAGACATGTTTTTGAAATATTTACAATGTTCTAAATTGCTTAAAATTGTTTCTAAAATATCATAAAACACAACGCCAACAAAATTTAAATCAAAATATTGTTTTTCCGTTCATTGTTGTGCCGCACATTTTTGATGGATCTGAACGTGTGTTTTATTATATTTTTAGATTTGTTTTTAATTTGTGATTATGTCACCGTTTTTTTTAGGTTATTAGTTTGTTGCAAAAAACTGGAAATAAAAATAATCTACAAATATGAGTTTAAAATGGTCAGCAACTTTGATTTGCCAGCTTGTTCCATCAAGGCGGATCTACAAGATCTACTAACGCATCTAGTCTAGCTTGGAATTAATTAAAAAAAAAATACTTTTAAAAAGAATTTTGTTCTGCACAAAGCTTAAAAGATGTTGTCTAAAAAAACTGGAAATAAAAACCAAGTAAAAGTATGAGTTTGAAATAGTCAGCAACGATGAATTGCCGGCTTGTTTGTGTAACAGCTACGTGGATAAAGTAGTTGTATATATTATTTCTTTATCCATGGGGTTGCTATACCATCAAAGCAGATCTACAAGTTCTACTAACGCATCTACTCTACCTTGGAATTAATTTATAAGAAAATTACTTAAAAAAAATATTTTATTTTCCACTAAGCTTAAGAGATGTTGTCCAAAACTCTACAGTTTGTCATGCTATGTGAACGCTTGGATTGTCATGATGAATAATGATTTGCCGGTTTATGTTGTTCCTTCTGATTTCAGCGATATATCATTTTTTTTTCGAAACGCTTTGTAAACGCACCACGTTTGTGGGTTTAGGTTCATTTTAAAACACCCATAGAGTTGATTGCTGTTTAGTTTCAGGCTCATATGAATATATACCGAATTTAAACGATCCCCTTCGAATTTGTTTAGCATTTTTTGCACTACTTGACACGTGCCTGTTTTTGTTCTTCTTTCAAATTGTGTAGGATCTAACGACTGCAAAGCTTCCTGACATGCAAATAATCGTGCATAAAATCGTATGTATTTGTTTTGCTGCAATGCCTAAAGATGCTTCTATTTCACTATAGGTCACATGCCAATCTGACAAAATCATTTCACGCACAGCATCAATATTTATCGCGACAACAGAAGTGCATGGACGACCTTCGCAAAGATCGTCATCAAACGTTGGTTTTTCACCCTTGAATTCTGCGAACTATTTGTAAACTATAGTTTTGAATGGTGCTTTATCCCCAAATAACAAACTAAGTTTTTCCACACGTTGCTGCGGTGGTAAACCGTATCAAAAATCATAAAAAATCATCACTCGGAAGTCACGATCCGAAATTTCCATTTTTCACACAATTATGTTGAAACGAAATAGAGCAGTTTAAAATTGAACTGTCAACTGAATTATAGGTGAAAAACGACAAATTTTACGAATATGACAATTGCAGAACGCTGGCAATACAGGCAATACTTGATTTCGCAAACTTTAGCTGTGCTCTTCGTACCAACAAAGCGTATCTACAAATTCTACAAACGCATCTATACATAAAACTGGATGTCTAAAAAATCTTGAAATAAAAATCAACTACAAATATGAGTTTGAAATAGTAAGCTACATTGAGTTGTCAGTTTGTTTGTGTAGCATTAAAGTAGATTAATAAGTTTTTTCTTAAATATCTTTCTCTATTTCAATGCTATACCATCAAAGCGTATCCACAAATTCTACTAACGCATCTATTAAAGCTTACCATTAATTGCTCTTAAATTAAAATTTGTGTTATGCACAAAGTTTATAAGATGTTGTTCAAAACTATTGTTTCAATTAATACTACTTATATGTATGTTTATGTTTTAATAAAAAGTTTTCTATTATTGTATTTACTATTACATTTTCATTATGTTATTTAACTTTGTTTTACTTTTTTAAGTTATTTTTTTGTAAACCTGTGTCGTTATATTGAAATTATTGTGTTTCTCAATTTATGAATGCAAACTATTTTATTAAACAAAATAAATTATTTAAATATAAAATTTGATTTTATATAAAGCAATAAAGCATTGTAAACAAATTCTCCCAACGCGGCCAGAAAAGGGTTACTAGACAAATAACCCGATTTAATCGGTTCGCGCCGCCCCAACAAAATCAAATAAGGTTTTAACTCGATAAAGATGTAAAATATAACGGAAATTCCCTAGCGGTGCATAAAATCACGTACGAAATTAATTACTTTACATGTATATGAAGGCAACGCATTGACACGCACGCCTCTGTGGTGTTGGTGGCTATGTTGAAATAAAAGGGGGGTGTGAGTGTGAGGCCGAATAAGATAATGATCGCGTTTCGCATGCAAATATTTTGAGTGGCAAATAGAGAATGTTGTTAGTTTTGTTGATAGCGACTTGCGTGTTTACTGGGTTAAATCAGTGTCGTCAAGTAGATGTCTTCATTATCACCATTTGGCTTGTTAATAAAAATATTACGACAGGGCAATTTTAAAGGAAAATATATAAAGCCTCATTACTTCAAATTTACATTTTACTCAACCTTTAAAATAAATCCCACCTTTTTCTCGTTTATTTTATTCTATATTCCCTTTTTTGTCAAAGGGGCTAAAATACACGATTCACTACGTACAATTGTAACGAGATTTTCGATATATCACCGGCGCGAAATTGAATCCGACGATTTCTCCCCTCGACCCTCAAGATACTCCTAGATTTCTTGCAGATTCCGGGGCAATGTGTGTGAAATCAGCGGTTCGTTCGCTCGCTCGCGGAGAAAATTATTTTCAAATGAACGGGTAAAATATTTCAATGCATCAGCGATGACAACTCATCCGAAATTTGGATGCGTCTAGGTAGAAGGAGTATGTGGTAAGAGAGATTTCCCAAATGGCACGAAGTGGGAAGGCATTTTGATTCCTTGCATCCTGGTCGGACGTGGAATTATTGTACAACATGTGTGTGGGGGGAGATTGTGCAAAATGAGAACACTTTGTTACGTTTTAAATTGGGTTTCTGGGATTGATGCATTCCATTCTACAATCACCAAAGTAATCTAACCGCAACCTTTTATATTGATGTATAAACAGTTTATATTGAGAATACTTTATGATTAAGAGTCGACAGGCATCATTTGAAAAGAAAAAAACTGATTGATGTTATTTTATGCTAATAAAAATGTAATGGTGCTTAGTAAAAAATGTATTTTATAAACTTTTGAATGCTTTAATTTATCTTTGATATGATATGAACCAAACTTTTTAAAGAAATTAGTATTATCTTAATTTTGACGTAAATTGTAACATCGTACCGCAGCAAGGCTACACACGGATTAAGGTTTGCTGCGACCAAACCAACATTGATATTATTGTAACAAATCAAAGTTAATTGGGGAAAGGATTGCCTTCACAATTTAACTGTAGACGTACTAAAGTATTGTTTGCAAATTATTGCAATAAAAGACGTTACAAACACAATTCTCAGATGACATTTGTCAATACCATCTGTCACTAGGTAACATTGTTAAACATTTTTATACAGATTTCTCATTTAGTTTAGAAAAAAGTGAGTTTTGTGTGATAATTAATCAAATTACTTTTCACCATTGATTAAAATGATTCACGTTCCGAACGCTTAAATGAGAGTGCAAGACTGCAGAGTGAAAGTGCGCAAGATAGATGAGATAATTTGCATCTTAGATGAACATGTGCAAAATAAATTATAAAAATATTTGGATATGAAAAAGTTATCCGCTCAATAGTTGCGGCGTATGCTAAGCTTGCTAATTTACTATATAGTGTACTACAGCTAGACACAAATAGTGTGGCCGGTATAATAGGCAACTTAATATACACAAAAAAGAAGCACTCATGCTTTTGACCGTTTTAGCATTTTTCATTTGCGCTTACATTTTTCTCATTCTATTGACGAGGTTGTTCTGAGATAGAAAAATGCTAAAACGGGCAAAGGCATAAGTTTAACCACAGCCAACATAATTTTTGTGTACATTAAGTTGTCTATTATACCGGCCACACAATTTGTCTTTAGTTGTAGTCAGACAGCCAACTTGCTGGCTTAACTGCTTACCTGACGTCTTTAATCTTATTTTTTAACGTCTAACGTTTTTCAAAGTTTCTCTCAACTTATCGAAACGTGTTTCTCGGCGTGTCTGGTTAGCTAATGAGTCAGATCTGTCTACATTTTATTTTCATCTACTTTATAAACAGCCATTTAGATAGTCGATTGGCTAAATGGTTATATCTATCTATTTTTTGCATTAGCTTTTTATACCCTACTATTTGTGCATCCACTTGCCAATCATGCAGTTAGCCAGCCAAACAAGTAGTAAGCTGGTCAGCTGACTCGATCTATACACTTTCATTTTTTATAATTTGTTTTTAAATTTTTTTTCAGCTAATTTGGTATGTTATCATTATATTGCTCAACTTTTAACACTGTATTTGAAATACAATTATTAGAATTTTACATATTTTTCCACGAAATCTATGTTGGTCTATTTTCTAGCCAATTTTTTTTCTATATCACGGATTATACCGTCAGCAGCAATGCTTGAAATTAAATCCATTATTTTCTGCGTTATTGTTGAATTCCGCATAACTTTTTATCTTTTCCGGTCAATAACTTTTTTTACTAAATTCCTTACTGTTTTTTTTTTTTAGTTTTGCACTTAGTGGGCCATGGGCCTTCCTGCTTAACCAATATTAGTTTTAGTGAAGCAACATTAGTAGTGCACTTACTGTGGTAGCCTTATAGGCATTGCATAGAGATTGTTGAAAAGTTATACCACGTCTATGTCTGGGATCAGACTGTGAGAATACCTTTGCGTAATATTTCTCTTTGCGTACAGTGGGAGTATTTTGAGGAAAAGCAGGAATCTGCAGGTGAGAGGTAGGTGCATTGCAGCAGGCCTTAGATGGAATTTACCTTCAGCTTGAGATAAGGTGGGCGAACCTTTGTAACTTTCTGTGTGCACGCGGCGCATGTTGCAACATGCTTTAATTTTTTTGTTAAACTAAGGTGCAGGTGGAGCTGAATTGCACTTCAATGTCGTGTGACAATAACGCAAGCAACGGTAACCACATGGGAAAAGGTTTCCTAGTGCTTCTATGCGTTTGACTGATAAAAATATGTACTTTAAAGCAATAAGATTTGCACCGCAATAGCTTTCCGCGGAAATTCTCATGCAAAAAGGGGCCGATTTGGACACAATTTTTTCGTTTATTGTGATGTTCTTATTTTTGATCATTACCAACAACCTTTAAAATACGGTTTTATCGCGTATAGCAATATGAGGTGGATGCTGCCGAATTGTTTGGACTTGATGGAGGGCCTAAGGAGCTGATCAAAAGTAGACGCCTAGGCCTAGTTAAAGCAAATACTAAAAGATACTTACTTAATTTTTGTATTGTTTTTTTGATTTTTTAGAGTTAGCCACGATAGTAAATTTTTTGTTTTAAGGAGGGGTTTTTTTGTAGGCGGCAACGTTGTTATCCAGCTAGACATTCATCTACTTTTTGTTTTTAGATGAGCTGAAACTCTTGATTTTTTGCGTAATATTTTTACTTAGCCAAAGAGTATTTCTTGAAGATCAAACCTGCTTTGCTTGATCTATCTATCATCCTGTTGACATATTTTTTGAATCTGTTGATTTTTTCATCTTGCTTCTTTTGATGGTATTTAATTATTTCCAGGATCTTGCCAGTTATGGCGGGTGTTCCATCAGAAAATGCAAAATTAATTAAGAATTGTAAAATAATTGGTAAATAAATAAATAAAAATAAAACAAATTTTAGTAGTAAATGGCTTGGTGGAAAGAGATTTGGCTCTAATAAGGAGTTTATGGATACAATATATTAGAAGGTTGGAAAATTTGTATTATTTGGAAAGGTTAAAAAATGATAAAATGGTTAGACTAAGTGTATTAAAATAAGGAGACCACGTTTTTTTGTGTGTTATGTTTATCAGACTTCCAACTTCTTGAAAAAAGCAGATTCAATTTAAGAACGTTATTAAAAAAATAATACATTACAAAGTGCGTTACTTTAACAGTGAGGTTGTTATACGCTTTTACACTCTCCAATCCGCCTTGTTAACGTGGGGTTTTACGACTAAGATTCTTTTTTGGTTCGGAGTAGATTAATAATCTCACTAGTGGTCCGAAATCCAATTAAAACTTTAGGTTTACCCTAATGTAAGTTGCCAGCATTACCACTTTTTCTAAACAAAAAGGACAAGATGTATAGATTTTGAGTTGACCGCAATCCAACCTTATTTTAAAGGAATTTATTATCACAACACATAAGACAAATTGAAGGAATTTAATCATTTATCCACGTTGGATGTAAACTTTATATAATTTGATGTATACTGTATACTACTAGAAGAAGAATTTAAGAAATGTACTAGTTTTACTTTTTCAAACTTTTTATTCTTTTTAGTGGCATCTACAACTTTATTGGTTAAACATTTAAATCTAGTTTGAAACTTGTTTATCTGGATGACATTCAACAATTTTTGGAAAACTTCTATAGTTGTTAAAAAAGCTTTTAAGATATTTTGAGAGGCAGGCATCAGTTTAGTAGTAGGAAGAAATGCAATTTTTGCTGTCCAGAACTTAAATAAGTATTTAGTTTAAGTGAACTATATTGTAAATTAGCAACGTTTACACAAAAACCTAGGCAATGCCTATTATTACAACTTATAAAAATGATTCAAAAATGCTTGGTATATTTGGATTTTGCCCCCCCCCCCCCCCAATTTGCTGAACTGTTTGCACTGTTCTTGTTTCGAACACAACAGAAATAAAATATAAATGTACAAATATACGCAAAGATGCTTTTTGAAAACTAAAAAATGCGCTAGTAACAGCATGCTCAAGTTTTGTTTTTAACTGTTTTTATTGGAGACCACGTAGGTCTGGCGTGTGGTTTTGGAAAGGTTTTGAATCAAATTAAAGAGAATATACAAGTAATAATAAATAACCTATCATATTACTAAAAAAGAATAAAAGAAAATAGAACGATCTTATAGTGCGTTCCGTATATCAACCGAAGTAGGCGGTTAGGTTACGGCTATGATCGGTTGCTGAAAATCTTGGTTGATTTATGAAACGACAGCGGTTATAATAACGACAAAATTCAAAACTGAACTGTTAACATATTATGGACTTAAATCTCATAAATTTATTTATTATAATTTATCGTTTAATCTTTGTCATTAGCGTTAGTTAATTTTTTTAAATTTTAGTGCTTAATCCTAGATGATTATATGAATTTATATACCTGTTTGTACAGTAATACCAGTACATGTTGGCCGGTAAAACAGGCAACTATACACAATAATAATGTATGCTCTATTGTACTTGAGTTTTTACAAATAACTTGGCAACTTCCACATTTTAATAAATCCTACAAAAATAATTTATTATATTATTTTCTTGTATTTAGGGCCGTAATATCCAACTCATTATATGGCAGAACAACCTAACTTTTAATTTAATTTAATTTGTTTTATTTTATTAACTCTTTTCATCAGCTAACAATAAAACCCTTAAGCTTATTAAAAGTTTATTATCTTTTAATACATATGGCACACAACTACTTGATACACAAAACACTAGACGCTAGACGAGTAGCATGTAAAGATTTTGTTTACTTTTATTTGCATTTCAAATTTACCGCCATGAACAACTACGATTTATAAAAATTCACCGACGTTCGTTCACGGTGAGTGCGGTCGCAACCATTAAAACCTTTTTCAGGTAATCGCGTTTTGTATATAAACCTGTTTCAGGATAACCGGGAACTTGGTTGTTTTGGTTGATATACGGAACGCACTACTAATTTGTTAGTATAGCTATATAGTTTTAAGGACCTTGCTAGCTGATCAGCTGGATGGGCAGTTAAACTGCAAAAGTATGATTTTATAGTGAAACACTAAAAAAGAAAAAACTCATAGTTTCAGATTTGTTTTTAAGGTTAGTTGCTATTGTTGAAGCTACAGTACGTATGGAAGATATGAAATAACATAAGTGGTAACTTAAAATGTTAGAGCGTGTGTCACAAAAACTGTTATAACTATTGTAAAACTCTTTAGTTTTTTATTATTTACTTACTATTATATATTACTATTTGAATAAAACAACATTTTTTACTGAAAATTTTGACTAGGACTAAATAGCTTTCACCAAAGTTTAACTAATGATTTTATGCGGTTGAGTTTTAGGATTTTTTGAGCAAATGCATAATTTTTATTAAACAAAAAATTAAGATTGCACTAACTGCGACTATTACGGCATTAGTTTAGCATTACTTGTCAATTTTTTTAATTGCTTGGTTAATTGTTTTAAAATGAGAGTAATTTTTGTCATGTATACAGAAGGCTACTTTTGGGTTATTACAGGTATTCAATTTTTTGATTTTTTAACATAAAACTGTTAGTTAAGTTAAGTTATGTTAATTTGTAAAATACTACAGAGTACTGTACTGATGGGTCAAAGCAAAAAAACAATTTTGTAGTAAAATTTTGTTGACAGGCTATAATTGTTTTTTATTTTTTGTTTTTTTTTTCGGATTAACTAGCGGCAATTAGTCAAAATTACAAAACAAAAATGTTGCTTGAGTACTTTGTCTTACACGATGCTAGAAGCAACATACTCAAGGGTCAACAGAGGGTTCTCCTGGCAGAAAAAATAGGGCTAGGCTCTCCGTGGTTGTGATATTTTTGTGGGGTTTAGTAAATAAGTTTTTTAAGTGTAACAGACTTCAAGGTTCCTTAGGCTGTGGTGCAAAGCTTGTGGCTACTGCGCAATCTGTCGAAAAATTTTTTAGATGCAATAATTGCAGTTGATTATCCTTCATGATGTTGATGTTAATTAAAACCGACTTTCTAAGTAGTGATGTTATTAGTGAGACCGGCAGTGATGTTGGCAAAAATGTCTACTTTGGGGGTGACTGGGAGGCTATTACTATGGAGTTTGCGCTGCAAATAGTATAGTTGAGTGCAATTTTCAGTTTTGTGGCCTTGGTATCAACTAAAAGTTTTGATTCCAGTTACTCGAATATGTTCATTTGGTTAAAGAAATATAAACATGCCTAGAGGGTGCACCGGTGAACAGTTATGTTGTTGTTACTCGTTAACTGGAGTGTACTTTGGTGATAATGTAAACCGTGGACGCGGTTGACATTATTTTAAAATTACCAGTTATGTTGTAGTCAACTTTTATTTGCTGTTTTTATATTTGGCCATGTCTGAGGCAAGTGTATGGAAAAAAATTTGATTTTGCTCAATCCACTGAAAATGTCTTTTTTTACATGAGCCCTTATCTTGTGAATTTTTTAGATTTTTTCAATGAGACATTTTGGAGTAGAAAGCAATCAAAATTTGAAAAAAAAAATTTGCATTTTTTGATTGTTTGTAACTTCTCAAGGTGCATTTTTAGAAAAAAATTGTAATGAATTTTTTTTTTTAAATTAATTTTTTTTTTAATTTTAAAATTTTTCCAGAACTTTAAAAGACAGTTTTTTTTAAAGTTTTTTTTTTCTCAAATATAGATAAAAACTTGCTTTTATATGTACAAAAAATACATTGAAAATTTTAGGAAGTGTCGTGCACAACGTTTCGAGATATCTTAGAATGTATTCACAAAATTAGTTAAAAAAAAATTGAAATAAACTTTTTTTTATTTTTTGATTGTTTGTAACTTCTCAGAATTGCATTTTTAGAAAAAAATTAATAGGTCATTTTTTCGTCAAAATTGTCCAAAGAATAAGTTTTCACAGCCAAAAATTTGACTAGTATTTTCTTTTTTTTTTCAAGTATGAATAAAATTGCTTTTTTATACTTTAAAAAAAATAATTTTATGAAGTACCGTGCACTACGTAGAGATATCTTAGAATGTATTCACAGAAATAGTTTAAAAATTGTAATAAACTTTTTTCATTTTTTGATCGTTTGTAACTTTTCAGGATTGCGTTTTTAGAAAAAAATTATATTTTTTGATTGTTTTGCTGATACTAGTCAACTGCCGTTTGGTGTTATTTACACTCACCACTAGCGGTAACACTGCTTTGTTTTTCTAACGTTTTTGTCTTTTTTGTCTTTTACCTAAAAATGTGAAGCTTTGATTTTCACTTAAAGATAAACTGGATAGTCTGGAAGCAAATGTAGGTTCTTTTTCTGTTTTTTTCTTGTTTCTCTGGTTTTATTTAAAGGTGTTTATCTGCAATCTAATGACTTGTATACAATTTGAGTGTCTTATACTTAATGAATATTTTTGGAGTTTTTGAAATGTCTTATTTTTGCTTTACAATTTTTGTTAGCACTTGAATGGGTCACTAATTCTTTCAATAACTTTTTTACGTTTCCATTAAGTATTTATTGGACATAATGCCATGAAACTAATGGTCTTTTTTTTTTCTCAAGTTACGTTTGTATTAAATTGGTCTAATTAACGTATTATTGTTTTTCTTAATATTTTTGGAAAAATCTCTGTGTGTAGGTGTATCAAAAAAGTAGGTTTCAACAGCCCGCCGCATTTGGTATTACGAAAGAGCAAAGCCAAAAAAATGCTGAAACCTTTTGGTACGAGATACACTCAATTTTTTTTGTCCGCTTTAGAAATAAATACAGTGTTTTAGGAAATTTCAAAGTTTATTATAATTTAGCACTACTTGTAGATTTTGAGGTATGATATGTACAATTGTGATTTGCACTCACTCGAACGTCTTAAAAGTGTTTTTTTTTGCTTTTGAGTTACTAAACTTCTGTTCCACCTTCATTTTAGAGGAAAAGCAGATGGTTCCGATAGAAGCAGACAAAAAGTTGTTTTTTTTGGATTTTTTATATGTTTTTAAGTTGTTTTGTAAAAAACTCTTTGAAAATGACTCTAAGGTCAACTCAATCTTAAACGTTATCTTGCTTGGTTTTTATATTTTTATTTGTTGCTTTAGAATTTTTTTTGCAAAGACAACCTTTAGCTGTCAGACAAGTATTCAACCATACAATTATTTTTGTTGGTATTAGTTTTATTAGTTTTGAAAAAAAATATTCTGGAGAGGTCTAATCCAAAGCAAAGCATTTGGTTCAAAATTTACCTGCAAACTATAACAGCAATCTTGACAGAGCATTTTCAATTAAGAAAACACACGCATGCTAAAGGCATTGTAAAAGACAAGACAACCAAGCATGTACTATGTACTTGACTGGTGCTCTCTACGCAAGAAAGTCTATGTAAGGGAATTGCTGGCTTGACATGGCCAGCACAAGAAAAACTCTTTTTAGGTATAGTTTCTGGTGCACCAAACACTTTCATTTTTAAATGATGATTTTTGGTAAGACGTAGCTTCGCGTTGGTTCTAACAAGGTTAGTGGCCTTTATAAAATGCCTTTTGGATCTCACAAGATTTTGGTAATAATTTTTATTTCTACATTTCTACTGTATAATTTTGAATACTTAGTGTAGCCGGGTAGGCACTGAGAGTTGCATTAAGCTGAGGCAAAGAGTCTTGGATATATTATATGAATGCAGGTTTTTTTATTGCTAGCGTTATTTGCGCTTATTGTGTTGTGGTAGGGTAAGTGGTATCTTGTTCTCTTGTCATAAGCTGTGATGCCAATACGCGCTAGTGCTAAACGGTTTTGTTTTTGGAGATTCTATTAGTGAACCGGAATCTTTTTACTTTGTTGTTGGCTTATGGTTGACGGACTATATCCAATTAGGTGTCCTGGACACGCTTAGACAGATTGCATCACAAAAAATTAAGTCAACGGTTCAAGTTTGATATTGAAGTTTGAAATTTGGCTATAAAAACTAAAAAAGTATAAACATAAATTACTTTAGTATAGATAATTGCAATTTTTGTTGTTATTATGTGTTATTATCTAAAATAACATTAGTAACAAGAAATTATAATAAAGAACGGAGAACTATTTATAAATAAAATCTGTTGCAAATTTTTTCTGACGTGGAGATGGAATCAAAAAATGAAAAACAAGTTAGAAGCGTATGAAGAGGGTATCAACAGTCACAGAATTTAGTAGTGATTGTAATTAGGTAATAAACTGCCATTATTAAATAATCTTAATACTCAAAGCTTATAATGAATATTTAAGCATCAGGATTTCCAAAATTAAAGTGAAGATGTATTTACAAAGCAAAAATTGGATATCAAATTGCTTAATAAAATTACTTAATTGTATAAACATGTAAAAGAAATGAACATAAACAATCTTTTTAAATGAATTAAATAGTATCAACTGGCTCTTTCAAACTAGTTTCTAATAAGTTTGCAATGCTCAATAAAACAAATTCAACCTGCATAATTCCTTATTAATGCAGAGTATATTTACACAAAAACTTATAGTTACAAAACTTGCATATTGTCGCTTTAAAAACTTAATTAAAGCAACTGCACCTTGGATTACTCAGTAAGTGCTTCTTGAATAATGAATGTTGATGGTTATACAGTAGTTAAAATGTAAACATAAACGCTTCAAAGTTTTCATTGTTTTTGATTGTGATTTATATATTATAATTAATTGCAAAGTTGATTATGATATGATCTGATTTTAAATTTATTCCTAGTATATGCTAATATCCCATCCCATCCGTATCAAAACTCGCGAGTGAGCGCGTTGTTTGTTTGCATTAAAACGCTCCCCATTACACACAATATTTTATCTCTTTAATGTGAGAGACAAAATAGTGAGTTTATTTAATGTAATCTAAATTTATGTATCTCGCAGCGAAATGAGTGTTGTAATCTGTAAACGTCGTAATTCCGCTATAACATTCGTGTATTTATTGTGTAAAGGTTCATAAATTAAATTACGTGCGCGATAGAAGCGCAGACATTGCGCCACCCGGATCCGTTCCGGTAAGTCCTGGCCCGTTCCGGTTAGTCAGATATTTTAATTTTTTATATGTTCTTTTTTAGCGTTGTTTCATTCCACTTTCCGCTTTGTTATTCGCATGAGAAACGAACATTCGTCACGCGCGCTTATTCCACTGCGAAAAACTTACCCCCCAGCACAGGTTATTTTTTAGGATCATGTTTATATTCAAGCAGTTGCGGGATTTTAGAATTACGATCAAAATCTCCCTTACCTGTGATAAAAGAAAAAAGGTATAACGAAATCAAAATAGGACCAAAGCAAACATCATTGACTTGACAAACTTACCGTTTTTTTTTTATAGAAGTAACTGAGTATTTTTATTATAGTTTGTAAATTTGCATTATACTGCTAGTTGAAAGCGGGAGATTTTCCAATAGTGGGAGGTAATTTCATGAAAGTTCTACAAGAGAAGTAACTTCAATTCCAATGGTAATCCAGTTAGAATTGAATAGTGTAGAAGCAAATTAGGAATTTAATTGTTGAAAGCAATTTAAGAGATTGTTACCTTTGAGACTTTTTATAAGAAATGTTTATCGATTTTTATGCCAATAAAAAAAACTACATTGAATTTCCGGTGGGAGTTTCATATAATAAAAGCTTATTTCCTGTTGGAGTAATGTCACCCACAGTTAACATATAATATATAAATAAAAACTGTATACCGGGAATTGATTCAGACCGGTTTTGGAATGGATGAATTTCTATAAAACAATATAGATAATTTAATTGGTTACAGTATTTACCCAAACATCTTGGTGATAACTTGAAGAATAAGGAATTGTTTTAAAGTGTGTAATTTATTTGAAAAAAACCAACAAGTTGTAACATATCTCTTAGTATAAAAACTAGAAAATGTATTTAGTTTTGGTCAAAATTACTGTAGTTGTAACTTACAGCTTGAAATTTTTTGAAATTCAGTAAGGTATTCTGATAAAATGAAACGTAAATTTGCACAAATAGTTAAGTCTAATTGGGTAATAACGCGGGTTGCACACAGCTCTAAGTTAGTATAAAAGGTTGACTAATATTTCAATCAATGCTTGGTTTTGATACTTTGGCTTTAAAGTATTCTCGGGGAGATAGTTAGATTACTGATTATCATCTTGAGTTTTGTTTTCTGATAATGATAACTTTGCTTAAATTTGTACGGTAAGTGGGCAAATAGTTTTGGTACGGTACTTGTGTACTACCTTCTAGTCTGAAAAAAGTAGTACAGGGTTACATACCTATTTTGAAGTCTGGAAAAGCGTGGCAACAATTGTTGTTGGTTAAGTTTGCTGGTAAGGTTAGATTTCAATTTTTCTAATCTTGGAGGGGATTAACTATAAGATGATAAGATTCAAACTTAATTAAGGAAGCAATCCTTGGCGGGGGTAGCACGCCGAAGATGGTGCGGTAAATACACCAACTCTGACCGATAAGTGCTTGCCTAGGAGCGGACTACTTTTTTAGATTTATTATGTTATGGTTTGCCTGGCGTAGATGTTCACCAAATTTTGAAATTTCTGGAGAGGTTTTTTGGGTGTGGAGAAGCTTAGAGGCAATTGTATTACATTTTTTGTATTGAGTGCGGTGATACCAAAAAACACATTTTTATGGTCAAGATCTGATAGTCAAGCTTTTCTGTGTTCAGGGTCTTGCAGTTGCAACTGGGGGTTGCGTTGTTGAGCGGCGTTGAGTCGGCAGTAGGTTTACCCAAGTGGCCGTTCAAAAATGTGTTGGCAAAGGCGGTTAGTGCTATGCTTCCGTTATTGTGAAGCTCTGTGTGGTGCGTTTGTCTGTACAAGGGTATTGTCTATCCGTCTGGGCTCATGCTTCAGGTACTTGCGGAAGTCGTCATTATATTTTTTTTAGGTTTTTTAGTGTTGGACATTTGTTCACTTAATTGCACTAGTCACTTTTGTTTGAAAATTTTCTTAAAGAGTTGCATTAGCAAATCGTTGAAGCTAACTAAAAGTTTGCACTCTTTATTAATTTTTGATTTTTTATGGAAGTGTTGATACATTGTACCTCTGTTCACTTATCTTATGAAGCCTTAGATTATAGCTGGTTAGGTTAGGTTAGGTTATTATAGCTAGTTAGCAACTGAATCGCGCCCGGTATGGGAATCAGTAGGTGGCATTTTTTTGTTGCCAGTTGTGTTGAAGCCATTGGCTTCTTGTTTTTGTTATAACATATGGTAGAATTTCACTTATTTTGATCAAAGGGGACAGTAGGCTGATTGGTCTATAGTTTTGAGGAAATTAACTGTTTTTGTTATGATTTCAGTAAACTATTACTATTGGGATAGTCTGAAGTTTGCAGTATGGCTTTTTTGGTTTGTGAGCGCCACGATGATGATATGCGTTAAGTGTTAGATGGCTGCTATTGTAATGTTATTTTGTTCTGACGTTTTTGTTGCATTAGGTGTTTTATAATTATATGTATAAATAGTCCATTTGATGTAAAGCAAATTATAAATTACTACTAATTTTTCTACCCTCAAGCAACTTTGCGCTGACGGTAGTGGAGTTTCTAGTTAAAGTATGATTAGAATTTGTTATCTATTTTGTCATTATGTTTGTTGTCAATGTTGTTTGTGACGGGTTTACACTGCATTTTCAGCGTGTCTTTGCTAAATCATCTTTTGCAACCCATATGTTGCTGGAATAGATTTACGTGGGTTCTGGATGGTTTTTGAAATTCTCTGTAGTTTTGAGTTGTCTTAGTTTATTTTGGCAACATTTTGTAAATTGTAGTTTTAATTTAATGTTCTTTAATCTTTTTTTTAACTTTTGTTTTAAGCTGGTTTTTGGCTGTCCGGTGGCAATCTCAATAAATCTTTTTTTTACGGCGTACATTTTAGTTGTTTTGTGTTTGGCATTTATGAGGTTGCTTACGGTATGCACTAGGTCATTGGCGTTGTGGATTATTGGGATTGGGCCCCTAACTGTTTTTAAGTGATATTTGTCTTAATCCTTTTTTTGATTAAATTTTTTATGTTTTAGTGTAGCGTTACCAAATAGTTTGGCAATAACTGAATAATGTTAATGATTTTTCTTTTCAATAATGAATGCTATAATTTTGTCACCTGTAGAGTGAATAGACCTTCTTGTCTTACTTAAAATTGTTGTAGGTTAAAATTACATATTGTACATAAAGTTTTATGGAAAATCACGTCTACGTTTGGATTTTAAACTATTGGGCATTTGTCTAAAAAATGTAACTTTCTAAATGGCTAGAATTTTTTCAGAAGATAAAATAACTTTTTAAAAATTGTTGTCATTTGCTTAAGACTTTTTAGTTAAAAGTTGTGCGGTTTGCGCCGATCTTGTTGCTTGTGCATATAATTGGATCTTGAGTGCATTGGATATTTTTGGGAAAAGCTGGAGTTTACTGTCAAGAAGCAGGTGGCTTACCGTAAGTTTGTGTGTTGCGACTAGCTTTCAGTTTAACATAAACTGGACAATATGGCAAACATATGGTGCGTTGCACTGGGATTCTGTGTGGCCGTATTGTTGGTGATGGTGGCATTGTGCAATTTTGCGGTCTTTTGCCTGAACTCTACAGTTTAGCAAAGCCTGCAGATCTCAGTAAGACGTACAGCATTGAAAATGTTTATTTGTTTCTTTCCATACGTGTCGTGGAGGATGCATTAAATCTTTGAGATATATGTTCCATTTACATCACGTCAGCCGTGATGCAATCGAAAATATTAACATATTGTATGGTTTTAACAGCCTCTATTTGGTAAGTGTTATTGTGTTATTGTGTTATTCTGTGTACAGTGCTTAATTACAGCACAAAAATCCGCATACGAAGTGGGATGCATTTGGATGACATCGATTAAGTACATTGAACGGTTGATAGTGATGTTAGGTGACTTAAAAGTTGCTCTTAAAAGGCAGGTTTGTTCCGAATTGTGATGGGCGGAGATCGGCGTGTACCAGCGCCTTGTGCCAACGCCGTGTGCCAGCGCCGTTTGTGGGTACTGGCAGATTTGAGAGGTGTGAGGGAAGATTTGAGGAGTTGGTGGTTAAACCAGAGTTTGATAACTGCGTTTTAGGAGCTGGCGGGATTGAAAACTTTTTGGCGTTTGTGGCTAAAGTTTTTTTTTACCCTGAAGGGACTTGACATGTGGGGTTGGCTGAAAGTTTAGTGGAGCAAGAAATTAAAGAAGACTCAACCGTATTTTTTCTTGGTTTCTGTATCTTTTTTTTTTTCTACTTGTATAAATCTGTCTTCCGGGGACGGGGCTTTTTTGTGGGCGGCAACGTTACTCTTCAGCGGGATTTCCATTGATTTATTGTTGTCGAATGGGCTAGAATCAACCGGGTTTTTGGCAGGTTTTTGAGAGAGGTTTGGGCTTGGAGATCTGGGGTTTTGGAAAGATAGGGCTTGGCAGACGTTAGGAGCGTTGGGACTTTCTTAGGGAGGTTTGGCTTTTCTCTTCTTTATCTCTTGCGTAATGTTTTTTTACGCAAGGCAATAACGGCTCGTTTGAGTTCTAACTTGTTTATCTTGATGTCGCCGACAACGCAGTTTATCTTATTCATTTTTCCTTGATTAATTTGTAGAGGAACTTGTCTAGGTTGTTTATCTTGATGTCTATCTTCTTTAGCTGGTCTTCTAGCTTTTGGGTCTGGCTGGGAGCACAAAAAACTAATAAACCTTCTAAACAAAAACAACATTGACAACCGAGACATCAGAATTATATACAATCTCAATTGGCACCAAAAGGCCAGGATCAAAATAGACGATGGTTTATTGAAACAGATAGAGATAAAATGTGGCGTTTTCCAAGGTTGGTGCTTTTCCTTTTGCTGTTGAATGTGTATAGCGAGGTTATTATTTAGGAACCTATAGCAGAATGCTCCGGAGGTATAGTTATTAACGTAGAGGTGGTTAATAACCTGAGATATGCTGACGACACAATACTATTTGCAGAGAGCGTTGGACATCTTTAAAACTTAGTAGAACGTCTCAATACTTTATGTAACAACTATAGTATAAATATGAATATAAACAAAACAAAACTAATGATTATCACAAAAAATAATACCAACAACTAACACTAGTACATATATAGTACGCGCGTAGAGAAGGTAACACAATATAAATATTTTGAAACACTGCTCACCCAAAACAAAACAAGAAAAAGAAATAAGAGCTTGCATTGAAATTGCTAGAGCTATTTACTAAAATGAAGAAACTATTTTGCAGTCGAGACATTGACTTAAATCTAAGTATACGGATGCTGCGCTGCTACATATTTTTTACCTTGCTATACGGAGTGGAAGCGTGGATTTCAAAAAAAGTAGACACAAACAGACTGGCAGCATTCAAACGATCGTGCTATCGAAGAATACTAAAGATATTGTGGGTAGACAGAATCACAAACATAGAAGTGCTTAAAAGGATCAATAAAGAAGAAGAAATAATAAATACTATTAAAAAACGTAAACTACAGTACATGGGTCATATCATGAGAGGGGGTCAATACAGGTTGCTAAGATTAATTATAGAAAGAAAGATAATTGGTAGGAGAAGTATAAATTAAAAAAAATCTACTGGATTCGTAATTTGAAGGAATGGTTCAACCTCACATCAAACAAACTATTCCAAACGCTGGCTATTAAAGTCAAAATTACTGTAATGATTTCCAACCTCCGATAGGAGACGGAACTTAAAAAAAATAGAGGAGCGCCATTTAAGCATTGGACAAGTCGAGCTTGAGGCTCTTGCTGCTTGATGTTGCCTTAACTGGCAGTTGGCGCTATTATTTCTTGACTTGAATTATTGAAGTGAAAACTGCTGAAAATTTTATGTTTATTGGTATTAAAAAATATTTTCAAAGTGAATAAAAAAGTTTTATTTGTTTAGTTTGCTTTTCTCTACATTAAACTTGATAACAATTTGCACATAGTTTTAGTAGCTACACGTTTTACAATTTGATAAGGTTCTATAAAAAGCTGTAAGAACATTTTAGTTTGGAGTTATTTACGTAAAAGTAAAGAACCTTCTCCGGTGGACCATTTCTAATTCATTTATTATTTTTTTTATAAAATCTTTTTTGATTTGAAGTTCAAAAATTGCAAGACCTTACTAGAATGATTCTCTATAGAGTTAAAATCCATCGACTTGTGATTGACTAAGTTCAACAATTTTACATTTTTTTGGGTTTTTAGTTTAAGTAGTATAGTATTCACGCATTACTTGTGAAACAGGGTTGTTCTGAGGATGTCTAACTAAGAAGAATAAAGGCTATATTGAGCTTACTTTAAGAAAACAAATCCAGGAATGAGCGGTAAATTCTTCGGTCATGTTATTCAATATAGCTTTGACAAATTAGCCAATTTTATTTAAATAGTACTTTTAATGCAATTTATAATTGAAACGGTCTCAGCATGTTTCAATAGATACAATGCCACATGTAAAGGTATTAGGATTGATCAAAAAAGTTAACTGATATCATATTGTAGTTTGGACCAGAAGGTAGACCTTTGTTAATAAACCTAACTTAACCTAACCTAACCTAACCTTAGTGCCATACAATGATTTTTAAAATGTCAAAAATCATTAAATGTTAAGTTAACTTAACAATCAAAAATGTTCTAAAACTGTCAAAAGGTATTCAAAATACACCAAATTACCCTAACATGGTAAAAATGTTATTAGATTTTCAAAAACTGTCAAAAAAATTGAAAAACTGAAACCAAATGTTAAAGAAATGCTATTAAACTATCAAAAATGTTCTTAAATTTGTTAGAATTACTTTAAAAATGTTCCTAACGTTTATCAACTACCATACATTGATTATTAAAACGTCAAAAGTTTAGAAATGTTAAATAGCTAGCCTAACCCACTGTCAAAAATGTTCTACAATTGTCAAAAAGTATTTAAATTGGTAATGCAATGGTGCTCTAAAAGATTCTTAAAAACTGTTGGAAATTCTAAACAACTAAAACTGTCATTCATTTTTGGAGTTTTTCTGACAAATGTTGTCAGAAAAGCTCCAAAAATACCTACTTACCTAACCCATGACACCTAAAATATTTTGATTCTTAAAACGTAAAGAAACACAATTGTTAGAAAATCTAATACAGAACCACATGCTGAATCAATTCAATTCTAATTCACTAATAACTTAATCCAACCTAACCTAATTTATGCCAAAAATGTAATACAAAATTACCCTCCCCCTTCCCTTTTTTGCATTTTAAATTGAATTAAAACATAATTACACAAATTAAAGGATTTAAGATAAAAAATTTGTTGGACAAATTAATTATAAAATTTAGAAGGAAAGGTATACGCGACAGAGTCTTTAAGTCAAGTGATAATTGGATCCAAATGCTCAACGTAAATTTCAAATGTATGTAAGTCTGAAAAGTGGCTGGTTGTTCTTTTTCTGGAATAGTCACAATAGACCGATTTTACGCATAACTTTTGTGACGAGCAACTCTTGGTTATCTTGGTCTTAGGGTCCGGTGATTTTGGGATTGGTATTTACATATATTTGAAGTGGTGGTTAAGAGTTTGCTGGTTTGTCCGTTTTTGTGGCGTTACTTTTGGTTTAAGTATTTTCCGGCCTTATATGTATTTTTTCTTCTACTTAGTACCGGGTTGCAGCTTTTGCAGGCAACTCATATTTATATAAACTTATACTTAATTCAAAATAAAATGCTTAAACTTGAAACAAGTTTTAGCATTTTATTATATAACTTGCATTATAATACATTTTCTGAGTATGTTTTTTATTTAGAAAGTAAGTATTATTGAAGCAAGTTAAAATGAACTAGACGACGACTGAGTCTACGCATCAAATACAAGCTTCACAGGATTATTACAAAGTTTTTGAGTAATATGCAAAAACCTGTTTTAAAGTTACGATTAAGGTGCAAGTTTTGCGTATAGTTTTTAAAATCAAATTTTATTGGAACAAATTAATAAGACATGTGTTTATAAGAATAAATTTGTGAGAAAAACCGTAAATAATAAAGGTCACAATTATCGATTATAGTAGATTTATATGGTCTTTTTATTTTGTTCAATTTACTGCGTTTTATTTGTATTTTCTGTAAAAGTATTTAATTTTAAGTGTTATTTTCCGGACACTTAATGAGCTGTATTCGGTTCTGGATTCTTGCTGTTGATTTACAGAAATTTTGTATTTTTAGAAACATCCTTTTTGTTGGTGTGACTTAGAATTACTTACTTGCATTAGAAAAACAAGTCATCAAAAATTTCACTGCGTAATGGAAACATGTATTTTTAAAGTTGCGTATAACCTATTGATAAATTACTCAATTATATCAGCTTTGATTCCACATCTTTGTCTATCATGATTTTTTTTGGTAGCAGATATTACAAAGTCAGAAGAATAAGAGCTTGCTAAGTATTGTTTTGTCATTATTGAAAGTTTTTAATTATGGATTTGTACGGCCTGGCGCAAGTACTGTCTGCAAGGTAATATTATTATTTATTTAAATTTTTTGAAAAAGAAAGTTTAATGTTATTATCCAAAAAGTTTAACCATGCAAACTAAACAAAATAATATTAATTATAAACTTATTCAATTAATATTGTCAGTATACTTCGGATCAAACTGATCTAAACTATTGAAATTAACTCTACTAAACCGTGCAATTTTCAATTATATCCTTTGAATTTGCCCGGTCTTTGAATGTTCCAATAAAGCAATAACTATTCAAAGCACCAAATCAAGAATTGTTAAGTTATGTATTGGCACCGCAAAATTTGTATGTATGAAATTTCCCTTGGATGCAATATATTTCAACCCTACAGCAATAAATCCAAAAGAATGATTTAAAAAAAATGATATCAACAAGCACACGTAATATAAACAAGTGCTTCCATATACCCCTGCAATAAAACGATATTAAACCTAATTAATCTTCCCGCTGAATATTTTTTATTCCATAATAATTATTTCATCCGGAAACGAGCACGCACTCACGTAGTGCGTGTGTTCCAATTTAACAGCCCTCCTAAAATTGACGGCGATCGCTTGTAATGCTATCGGGCAGGGTAATTGGATTTTATCTGCAACGTCATTGAATCAATAAGGGCTGCCGCCGATGGCTGCGTGTAGCCCAGCCGATGCTGTAAATGACACCGTTTAAAAGCGTATGTCATGTCAGTTTATATCAATTCTATAGCTCCACGTTCACTCAAATTGTGTGATTTACTATTGCCTAATAATTTAGTGGCCGAACGCATTAGTTGTGGCCTCCTGTATTGTCAAGGATGGTAATTTCACCTCAAATATTATAATAATAATTTAGATGTAGGGTACATAGCTTCATCATGTACAAGTATGCTATTAATTCCCCACAGGCCAACTATTGGTTTACTGAAATAATATATATGATGAGGTGTTATTAATTATTGGTTAACCTGGATTTACAGGTTAATACGCTAGTCAATTAATTAAAAATATATTTGATTCACACGTTTTGTATTTATTTTAAATTATGATAAAACAGTTGCTTTTTTTTATAAATTAACATTAATAATATTTTGCTTGTTATTTATTTAATAATAATAAATGAAAAAATAAATGGTTAGCCAATTCTAATCTTCATTTTTTATTTAAAATTATTTTAACAAACCTGGTAAATGCGTCGTTAAATTATGTAAACGATGTTACGTCAAGAAAAACAGAAAAACAGAAATGTATAATTTTTAATTAAAAAAAATTATAGATAAAAGACGAACAGAACTAATATTGGTTAACTATATAAACAAGTCCAAGTCAACTTTTTTGGAGATTGTCGTTTTGCATGTCTGCGCGTGTCATAAATAAACTCAAATCTTCTTTGATATAACACAAGCAACGCAGGATATAATACCTTGTAAAAGTTAAAATTTCTAGAATTTTAAAACTACTCTTGCAACAGTCTTTATATCCAATGTTAGCTAAAATTTTAATTGCTTGTCTTTATAATCCGATTACACAATGTCGAATAACAAAGTAGACTCAGCATAATACGGCATACGGCATTTGTGATTCAAAATTTGAAAAATACATTTTTAAGTTATTCTTCCTTTCAATCTTTTTATTACAAAAACTAACAGACTTTGACAACGTTGTTGACATATCTTTTACATGTATTGTCCACTTGAATTTAGGAAAATCTAAATTGCGTTTTCTTTAATGAAATAACCATATTGTTGGCTTCATTTACCATCAATTTATTATTGTAGAACTAGTTTGCAATTTTCTTCAGTAACAATTCCCCAGCTGCTTGGCTATCTCCAGCTGGACTGATTTATGAAGAATAATAGTATTGTCAGCGTAGAGAAAAATCGGTGCTAATATATTGTTAGATAGATCGTTTATGTATAGAATAAATTTTAAAAAAAAGTTTGATATTGTTGCAATTAGGGTAAGATAAAAAACAATAACTTAATGCTATTTGGGTAAAATTTATAGAAACAAAGCTTCTAATGCAGCATATTATGTGATTCACAGTCGAAAGCTTTAATCAAGTCTAACAGATTCACTTTTTTGTGTTCAGTATTTTCAAATCTTTTTACTATTTCACCCACAACTTTTATTACTGCATAAGTAATTTGTCTGAGATTAAACAGTTACTGCCGATTCCGTGTTCTGCGTAAATGGTGAATACTTTCTTATTGGAATAAATAAAGATAATAATTAAGTATTTATGTATTTGTACATTGTTATTGACGCTCGGGGATGGCTTGTAAAGATTGAGCATGGCAGTGACCTGAAGAAGTCTTAAGTCTTGCCATATAAGTGGTTTTGTTGAGCTGTTACCGGTGCACTTAGCAGGAGCAACCTAGTTTTTATTTAGCCGTTCTATGGGTTGATCTCTTGCAGTTTCTAGCAAGCAAATGGCAAATGAAATGTTGCTGTTTTGATGTCGGGGTTGAAAGTGCGATTTGCGGAAAATATGAGATAGCGGGCTTTATGTGGAACACCGCTTGAGAGAAGAAGTTTTTTTTTCTGGCCGGCAACAATCACCCCTCTGTAGAATAGGATAACGTCTAAAAAGTAGCATGTGGAGATGATTCTTCTTCTTTGTGGCAAGGAACTTTTGGTTGTCTTGGTTTTGGAGTCCTGTGATTTTAGGTTTGATTTTAAAATTTGTTTTTTTTTGCTTAAAATTTTGTTGGTGGGTGGTTTGCCCGTATTTGTAACGTTGATGTTGGCATCAGCTTTGGTTTGTGTTTATTGGCTTTCCAGCCGTTCCCGAGCTTTTGTTTTGCAACTGTTACAAGCAATTTTGCCTGCCAGGGATTTATTGTCAGGTCTTGGTTTGGTCTAGTCCAGTGCTTTCCAAAGTGGTTCATGGGATCATTCAGAAGGTCTTTGGAAAATTAAAATCAGTTTGGGGGTTCCTGAACAACGTCAGGGGGTCTGCGTAAGGTTTAATATAACATAATAAAACATTTTATTATTTAGCTTATGTGATATTTGTAAAAAAAGAAAAATATTCCAAGAATTGTTATTTGCTAAATGTATAGATACTGATTCGAAAAGTAAAACATTATTTACTGAATTAAAAAAAAATTTTGATGTAAAAACTATACCCTTGACTAATATCTTCTCCGTTGCTACTGTTAGTGCTCCGGCAATGGTAGGACGACATCGAGGTTTTCTGGCGTACTTAAAACAAGCTAGTGAATGTTTGCTTGTATTACTACATTATGTTATTAGAGCACTTAATAAAATCAAAAGGAATGCCTTAAATGAGAGATAATTTGCTCAACTTTGTTTCAAAAATGATGATGACTATAATCGTTTACTACACAGAAGTACGTTGGTTATCTAAAAGTGCATATTTTGACCGTTTTTATTTGCTCTTTGATTTAATGTTGAAATTCCTGAAGAGTAAGTTTTGTTTGTTTATTGTCAACACTTAACTGCTCTTTATTTGGACCTTAACTAAAGATTTAAAGACATTCTTTACTTGAATATTCCCGACTGGGTGTTGCATCCTGTTAATATTAATCAAACTTAGACCACAATTGCAGATGATTACTAATACAAAAGCAACTTATTGAATTATCTACAAATGAGGTGCTGAAACCAATGTTTAACATGGATACTGTTTTTTTTTATACAGCATCATTGTTTTTCCGTTTTTCTATTTAGTATAACGTGGATTCAGTGCCGTTATGAGCTTCGTCACAAAAAAACCTACTAAAAATTAGTACTTGTGGGGGTTTGCGGTTGCTACTCACAAACATTGAGCCGACATAAATACACTCATAACATCCTATCAAGTTCATCCAAGTTATTTTTTTTTTTGTATTTGAAAAAAAAGTTATAATTTTAATAAATACTTCTTCAACAAGATGTTTTATTTATATTTTATTTTTACGTCACCATTTACCACTCAACACATTAGAGTTAAATTTTTAATTTTTTGATTATGCGTTTTTGTAGTTTTTCACCCAGGGTCCGCAGGAAAGTTTTTACTATGAAAGAAGGTCCGTGGGCAAGTTTTGATTATGGAAAGGGGTTTTTACTTTTTTTTCTTTTTTTAGGATTTCGTGGTTTTGGCAAGTTTCTGTAATTTTTTTTACTGTTTTTTTGATGATGGGATTTTTTTTTTTGCGCGTGATTGCGTGCTAAGGTGGGGATTTTTGTTTCTTCAGCTTTGTTGTTTCTTAATGGTTTTCTGGACGGGTATTGAAAGAACTAGACTGACACTGGTATTCTACATAGATTGGTTTAGTCAGAGACGGACAGTTTTTTGCTTTTTTTTTTAAATTTTGGTTGATGAAGTTTTTGTTGGATTGCTAAAAACAAATAAGTTTTTTTTTTCTCACTTGTCTATTGTCATTTGCTAAAGTTTGATTTATGGGCTTGACTTGGCTCGATTGAGAGTGGTCCTGCGTTGACAATTTTATCCACCTGATTCTGTTTATCCATAGAGTTATCTAGAAATAGGTCTTGGTTACTGCTAGTTGGAAGTTATCTCTGATCTTTGGCAGGTGTCTTTGGGTTGTATAGTTTTTTTCTTTTTTTTGTCTTTACTTGGTTTGGTTGCTAAAAGGTAAATATAACCTTGATATTTAGCCTCCAGCATTGGTTGGGGCTTTGTCTCTGTTTTGAGTTGTTTGTGACTTTTTTCAGTTTGTCGTTCTCTTAATTCTGAATCTGTTTTATTTATACTGCCTCTATTTGATGTCAAAGCTGGAGTTTTAGTTTTTTTTTATTTTAAGAGCTTGCGAGGCAATGAAGAAGACGTTGTAGCCAATAGCGTGGTTGCAAAAATTGGTTATATTTTTCTATTGCTACGTCAATTTGTTTTCATTTGTTGGGCGTTGTATTAGGCGTTATATGTTGCGGTCGGGAATGCGTATTGAAACGATTACCTTTTGTTTATCTGCATGGTAAATTTACCTTAAGGGTGCGTGGTTTAGCAAGAACTTTTTTGTTGTCTTTTGCGGTTTTTGAGCATGGTACATACTGTCATCTAGCAAGTTTTGTGATGTTTGCTGTTTTCTCTAGTTTTTTCAGCAGCGTAAGGAAGCATTTGTGCTTTAGTCGTTTGTTAAAAGCTTTATTTCGGGCAAATGCACTAGCTTTGCGAGCGCTTGGGTAACTAAGTATTTTTTGGCGGTTTTGTACAACCCTTAGTGGATTAGAAGGCTTGCGGATGAAGACAATTTTTGGCGTTTTTTTTTCCATTTCTGGCGGGGAATAGATATAGATAAATGTGTTTTTATCTTAAAAGTCGGTTAAGTCCAGTTGTCTGTTATTAGAGGAAAAAAAACTAAAAATGTTTTATTAGTTTTCTGGACGATTTGCGCAAAGTAAAAGATTTTTTTTTTAACTTATTTAGAGTGGGGCTTTCTCAATATTTTGGAGTAGAACTTAAGAATCTAAGCTACGCCACTAGTTTTACTATACGCTTTACAATTTTTTGTAGATTGCAATTAAATTTTGCCTTAGATACTTTTGGGAAAAAATAGGTTGGCCAAGTATCAGCTAAAACCAGTGTGTCTAAGACAACTTTTTTTTGCCTGCTAGGAATCCATTGTTGGTTGCTGGTTTGGTTGGTCTGATTGCACTTTTTTTTTAGTTTTGTTGGTTTTGACTAGTTTTTGTTTTTTTGATGATAGCGCTAAAACGACTTTCATTGCGGATAACCCAGCTTGCCAAGAATTTTTTGTTGATTACTGGCCCGGTCCGGTCGCTTTGTTACTCTCTGATTGTTTCTTAGATTTTTATTGAAGGGAACCATGCTGTTGCTAGGTTGAATTTAGTCGGGGACGGACAGTCTTCTTTTTTTTCTGAGTTTTGTTTGGTGTAGTCTTTTGGTGTTCAAACATTTGCTGAAGCTAAGCTTCCGGGCTTGATTTGTTTTGATCGGAAGTGGATCTGCATTATTAGTTTTTCTGTTTATGCATACAGTTATCTAGAGTGTTGTTCAGTGGTGTTTGCGTAGGTGTTGGCTTCTGCTGGTTGGTATTTTAGCAGTTTTTGGGTTGGATAACTTTTTTTTTTGTTTTTTGTTGTCTTGATTACTAAAGGGAGAATATTACTTTAGAATTTGGCTTGGGATTCTGCTTTTTTTTTAGATTTGTGGCTTATATCTATTTCTTTTTGAACTTTTTTTGTGCTGTTACTTTTTGTTTTTAAAGCTGCAATTTTAGATTTTAAAAGTTTGCGTGGCAATAAGGAGGGCGTTTACAGTAAATAACTTGGTTGCGGCAATCCGTGTTGTCTTCTATTGCGGAGTTGACCGAACATATAAGTTCTTTGTTGTCGTCTGAGGCGTAGTTTGTCTTTATTAGTTGAATTGTATTTGGCGTCTTTTGCAGCTGTGATCAGGCCGTTTATTGTGGTTAAACCTATACCCATTCTTGCGTACTGTGTTGCGGTCAAAAATACGTATCAAAGAAATTTTGCAATTGAAGTAAACTGTAAGATCAATCTGCGATTAATAAATTTATCTTAAGGCTACGTGGTTCAGCAAGAACTCTTCTGAAATTATTGTGGTTTTTGAACCTGTTACATACTGTTATCCAACATGCTTTGTAGTGTCTGGCTGGTGAAGCTCATGTTTCTTTTCAAGATGATAATATTTTGCAGTTTTGCTGGATTTTATGTGACGACTTTTTTTATCGTTTTTACTAGTTTTCTTAGCGTAGAAAAGCGGTTGTGCTTTAATTGTTTTTGTATGCACTATAGAAGCTGTTTTTTGATGGTTTGTACCATTGAAAGTTTGTCTAATTTGGGCGAGTGCATTAGCATTGCGATTGCTTGGGTAACCAGGTATTCTTTGTCAATTTTGTACGACTCTTGGTGGATTTAAAAGCTTGCGGCCAGCACAAATAAAGAAAGTTTGTTGGCGTTTTCTTATTTGTATCGGAGGATGTACTAAAGTTCAGAAACATTTTGAAAACTTTGTTCGGAAATTTTTTCTTGGAATTTTTTTTTCTGAAATTTAGTTAGTAGTATTGAAATTAAATTGATAATACGTTTGATACAAACTGTAAACCATAATAATTGCGACTGTTAATACTTTTAGATTTGTTATAATAACTCTTAGATTTATTCATCATTGAGTGAGTTACTTCAAATGCCGGAAAACTGGTGCAGTTAGTCATTTGGCTATAATTTACTAAATTTGTTGGAGAATTACTGGTTTGTTGTGGAAGTGTTTTAATTGAATCGTCAACAAAATAGTTATTAACATTATTTCATTTTAAAATATAACTATTTAAACCGCTTGGTTTTATTTTGGGGAATGTTAGTATGATCAGTAAACAATTTAAGATTAAATGATTTAATAATAATAATAATTTTGTTTAAGAGATTTAACTAGTACTTTATTGCTTTTGGACATTTTTGTGTTAAATCTAACGTTTGGCGCATGTTTACTAACTTTGGTATAGACTAATTTTAGATTATAGAAAACTATATTGTTGGTTACTGACAAATTGGTTCTACTAACATAGAACTGTGCTTTGCCGGTTACAGCTTTTAGAATACATTCTACCGGATTGGCATTACCTCTTATAGTATGTGGACATTCTTTGTAGTGTATTGAAGTTAAAATTTTTAATATAGTTTTATCAGGAATGATATTAGACTTGGTTTGTAAATTTTTTTTAATTTGCAATATGATTTTTTTATTGTTGTACAATTTATACAAATTATTGGACAATTTTCTGAATCAAATTGTTATACACTCGTTTTTAGTAATTGGTTGTATAGAAAGTTTATTAGATTTTGTAAATTTGCTTTCTTAAATATGTTACTTTTAAAAGAATATTTATATTTTTCAAATTTTTTTGGAGAGGAGAGGAGAGGGGGAGTTACAAAGTTAAAAAATCTTTTTTTTTTTAAACCTATTTTGAGAAAAGCCTTCTCAATATTTTGCAGTAGAGCCTAAAAATTCTAGCCACGCTACTATTTTTACCATACGTTCTACAAGTTTCTGTATACACCAAAATGGCGCAGTCGGTAGGTAAACAATTTTTTTTTTTTGGTTTGGGAAACAAACAACAAAAAATATCTTGTTGTTGAAAGCCTGTATATAGTCTAAGGTTGATTGTTGTGTCTCGATTCCACAATGAGCACGTAATAATACTTTTGACAAGGGTTGATCTAATTTGTAAATATATGTATAGATCATTGTAATTAAAGTCAAAAGCAAGAAGTCTTTATTTGTTATCATAATATGCGGTTAATTGTATCGGTTTGTTATGATAGATTGTGCAAAAACATTTTCATGTAGTCATCAAGCTTTCCTTTTTTATGGAAATATTCGGACATTTTTGAAAGGCACTAAGCTGAATAAAGTTAGTAGTGATGTTTTCTGTTTTACGTAACGAAGGGAATTTTGAGGGTTGCTTTTCATTATTTTTTTACAAAGGATAGTTTGTCCAGTACATTTTTCCGATAAATTTGAGATTATGATTGTTTTATGTAACAAATAAGCAAATTAGATTTTGTATATATTATTAGATGAAACAGTCTTGCAGCATTATACGAATATTATTCATAAAAACTAGTTTATAGTAAATAATAATTTAACGTTGAATCAAATTCAATTTCAAAAAAACAATACAAAACAAAGCTTGTATGAAATAAATAATTATTTTGTATATTCAATTATTAATATTGTTTTGTTATGAAATATTCATAACAAAGTTAATATTTAAAACAATAATTTGTTTTGAATTTATTATAATTCATTTTGACCTATAAAACAATGAAATAAAAATAAATTAAAAAATGTTGATTTGTCATACAAATATAAATTAAACTAATTACAGAGTCTTTTCAATCAAAATTACAAACGTAAAAGTTTTAACATTTTTATTTAGTATATATTAGTACAATAAACATTATCAAGGAGCACTTATTTGTATAAATTTGTATTTTCTATATTATTGTTGCAATAAATTGTCTTCATTAGTGGGATAGTATCTCATATCTTGTAAGCAATAAAAAAAATAAGATAAAGAAGTATAAGCGTAATATACTATTACTTACAATTAATGTTACAAATATGTAATAGATATTTCAAATTGAAATAGCAATCTCAGCGTTGAACTTCATTGGAGCATTACAGGTAGCAAATTTGGGTCTTATCATGAGTATACAATTAACGACTTTGCATAAATATAATGTGCTCTAAATAAAAGTCTTCGTTAAAATAAGTTTATTTTTTAAATATATTGCTGCAGTTCTCTAAAATAGTGCTGAGAATAAGTATTTAATAAAGCATTAACTTCTATATGTGTCTGTGCGGTGGACACACATGTGTCTCCAATAAAATCGATGACACTAAGTACATTTCAGCTTGAAATATATGTTGTTCCGGCCATCGGTTTTATCCCAGTACAACGACTAAATGAAATAAATACTTTTAGAAAGAAGTCGGGCAGTAAGTGTCTTCATATATTTCCCCGGGCAGCATGCGTTTACTTGTTCCATAGGGGACATCACTCCATTACATAAAACTTTAACGTCCGAACACTTGATACTCTCAATCTTGACGGCAAAAGTGTCGACAGACATGATTCAATTAGTCCAACGTAGCAATTTTTAAAAGCCCGACCGCAACAACAGCAGCGTGCTAGCCGGTAACAACACAAAGAGCTCTTTTATCTTTAAATAAAAAATAAATAAAGATGTAGTAGCCCAGTTTGTGCTTCGCATCAAGTTTGTTAAATAAAGTTATTCTTCTTTCAGTCCTTCCTACCCCTCTATTTCTTTTGTAAGAAATATCAGGGTCAGATCCTTTTCCGGGGCTAGTGGTAGGCGGCAACACAGACCTTTTGGCGCCCATCTAGTTGACATGAAATATTATTATTCGGTTTTATTTAATCTATTTAATTAAATTAATTTAACAGCAACCATGTAGAAATGTAATTATTAAAAATAAAAATATACATATCAAATTTGCAAACCCTTTTAAAAATATGCGCATGCATAAAATAAAAAAGTTTTAAATATTTTTTTGATGTTAAATAGATAAATTTCAATTTCAATGAAATTACCCGGCCGCAACATGTATGTGCTGTGTTGAAATTTATTTAATTTCAATTCTGCACGATGCCCACCGAAACATATATAATTCAAAATAAAATAATAACAAAAATACTAACGAACTCTTCAGTATTCACTACATATATGTATTTTTCAAAATACATTTTATATTGTGTTGAATTTATGTTTCTTTTATAATTACAATTCAATTAAATTACATGCCGGTATTAATTAAACATTTTTGTTTAATTGGTAATTAAAATCAAAATTGAGTTGTTTACAGTATTATAATTACTGTGTTGGAAATATTTGTCACAATTATAATTAATAAAGAGAATGTATAATAAAATATTTTGTTAATAAAATATATTATATTTTAATTTTTTATAATAATGCTTTTTTGGAATAATTTTGTCTTTCTTATGCATTAAATAATAGTAATTTGCTACATTATAATTAATAATAATAATAATAATAATAATACTCTTTATTTTTTACATATGTACAACATCACAACAACAAACAGATTACAATGGGTACCTAGTGTATAAAATAGTGTCAGAAAAGCATTAATAAACAGAAATAGACTTTAAAATTTGTTATTGAGAAAATCTTCTATACAATAAGGTTCTAAATTAATTAATATGAGTGACAGTTTTCTTTTGCACGCCATAATGTTACCTTCAGATTTTAATTCAGGTGGTAGATGATTAAAAAACCGAATGCTGGTATAGTAAACGCTTTTTTCAGTACTGGTTAGCCTATGAATCTCAAACATTAGATCGGTTTTGTGCCTTGTGTTATAGGAATGAGAAATTTGATTTTTCGTATACTTATGTTTATTTTTGAGCAGAAAAAGGACGCAGTCTAAAATATATATTGCAGGAGCAGTAAGTAAATTATTTTTTCTAAAATGAGATTTGCATGATTCATTTGGTTTGAAACCAAGAATGATTCTAAGTGCTTGCTTTTGTAGAATGAATATTTTTTGTAAGTTTGGCATGTTTCCCCAGAATACAATGCCATATCGAAAAATGGAGACAAAATTTGCAGTGTACGCCATTCTCAGTACTTCAAATGTCAAATTTTGTTTTAATACTCTTAATTGGTAGCATATTTTGCAAAGTTTGGTTGACATATACTTTACATGCTCGGTCCACTTTAGTTTGTCATCTATTTGTATACCTAAAAATTTTGTACACTTCTGAAATTTTACCTCATTTCCATCCAGTTTAATACTAACTGGGGTATCAGTATTTTCATTAGTTTTAAAAAGAATGCAGTTAGTTTTGTTCACATTTAATACCAATTGGTTCTTAAAAAACCATTTCTTTATTAGTACTATAAGCCTTGAGCTACTATCGGCTAGATCAACAAAATTAGGCTCGGAGATTAAGAGATTTGTGTCATCAGCGTAACTTATGATATTATGATTAGACTCTTGTGTTATTTTGAAAATGTCATTTATATAGATATTAAAAAGTAATGGGCCCAGAACACTTCCTTGTGGCACTCCCAGATAAACTTCTAATGGTTCCGACAACACTTTACCATTAATTCCGTTAAGAACTACCATCTGACTTCTATTGTGAAGATATGAGGCAAACCATTTGTACGCCGTTCCGCGAATTCCATATTTATGCATTTTTGACAGTAATATTTTATGATTAATGCTGTCGAATGCCTTAGAGAGATCTAAGAATACGCCACAAGGAAGTACTCCTTTTTCCAAAGCTTTTAACACTAGCTGATTAAATTCAAAAAGAGCTGTATCAGTATTTTTCTTTTTGATAAAACCATGCTGTGATGTTGACAATAAGTTAAATTTTGTGAAAAAATCTGTTAATCTAACAGCCATAATTGTCTCAATGATTTTGGAGAAACATGACAATAGACTAACCGGTCTATAGTTGTTAAAATCTAGAGTATCTCCAGATTTGTAGATTGGCTTTACAATGGCTGATTTTAAACAAGAAGGAAATATTCCTTTTTGCAATGACTCGTTTATTAAATATTCGACAGGTCCGATAATACTATATATAGATTTTTTTAGAATAAACATAGGTATATTATCTAAGCCAGTACTTCGTTTGCCATCCATTTGGTTAACTGTGTTTAAAATTTCCTGTTGAGTGGCAGGGGATATAAACATGGTATATGGGTTGGTCTCTATATTATTGATGCAGTTGTTTATATTAATGTCACAACTTGAAGTATTCGAATACGTGTCGTTTAATAAGTTAGCTGCTGCGTTTATAAAAAAGTTATTTAAATTGTTAGACTCATTTATTGGATTCTCACTGATAGATTTATTCTTATTTTTTGCACCCGTTAATTCTTTAACCATCTGCCACGCCGTTTTAGTTTTATTATGGGAATTACTTATTCTATTATTATAATATAGTTTTCTACTTGATTCTAGAAGACGGTGATATTTTTGTTTTAGGTATTTTAATACTGGTCCATATTCAGGATTATAAGTACAAATTGTGCAATATAACTGTATTTTTTGTTTACAATCGATTAATTCAGGAGTTGGTATTATCTTAAGTCGTTTACTAGAATTAAGTAATTTTTTCTCAGGAAAAGCTTGATTGTAATAGAAACAAAACTTTGAAATAAATAAGTTAAATTTATTGTCCACAGTGTCTGCAGATCGAATATAATTCCAATCTTCTTCTAAAAGAGTAGTATTGAATGCATTAACATTTTGTTCAGAAAAGTTGCGATATAGACAAGGTTCAGTTGAAGATCTGCCTGCATGTTTAAATTTAACCAGTTGTCCCTTGTGATCAGAAATATATGTATCTATCACAGTGGCCTCTGATACCAATTTAGAATTGCTTATAACATTATCAATGCATGTTTTAGATTTGAATGTAACTCTTGTGTAGTCATTAATTAATAAGTTACTACCATAAGATTCGACAAGATTTTTAAATATAAATGTCGAATTAGAATCAAGTCGAACGTCTATGTTGAAATCGCCCGTTACAAAGTATGTATTGTTATCAATATATAATTTATTTAACAGTATTGTTAATTTAGAAAAAAATATGTTTATGTCACTAGTGGGAGTTCTATAAAGGTTTACAATAGTTATCTTTTTGTTACAACCTGTATTGATATCAACGCCGCAGCACTCGAAGTCGGCTAGCACAGATAGACGGTTGATGTCCTCGCGACAGCTATATATTATTCTTTCCCTACAGTAAATAGCCACCCCTCCGTGGGTGTTAGGCTGACGGCAGTAGTATGATGCTAAGTTGAAATTTATAATATTGAGGGTATGTATCTGATCCTCAGACTTCCAGTGCTCCGATAGACAGAGAAAATCAATTTCGCATTCGTCTGTAATTATTGATAATTCCCCCGTACAATTTCCAAGTGATCTAATGTTGTTGTGAAGAAGATAGAAATTCCTTTCAGGTCCCGTTATGTTTGTGCTTTGGGTGTTCATGTTATTGTTAATATTGAATGATGTTAAGTTGTTTCTTGTGAGATTTCCTTTGATCGAAAATTTTTATCAGCTGGATTACTGGGAAAATTATATCTGCGTATTGCAATATTTTGTGGCCATGTGTCCGGATTCATTAACTTGTCCAGGTATGTATAATCAGCTCCCAGTTTAAATGCTTTATTTCTTCCTTTAGTAGATAACTCATCAATTTCTTTAATTTTAATTTCAGGATGTTTAGTTAACATAAATGTTTTAATAGTTTCCACTGATACCGAGTTTGCACATTTTCCAATATATATCCACGCATATTTTTCGGACGCCTTTAATTCATTATTCATATCTTTACAAGAACCAACTACTGTTTTTAATTGTTTAGGTTTCTTTCGTACTACCTTTGTCCATTTTTCGTTAATTTGTTTTAAATCCTTATTTATATAAATAATATCGGTTAGTTTTTCTTCAGATTGTTTCTCTAATAATGTAATATTGTTTTTGTGGGTTATTTCTTTTGATATCTCTTCACATTTATTTGTTCCCATATTTTTATTTATTTGAGGGTCATCTTTCAGAGAACTTTTTATCTTAGAGGTTTTTGAACTCTGAATTGGCGGTTTTTGTAAAACTTTATCATTTTGTATACTTTTAAATGAATTAATTTTTTCCACTAAGAGAGCTATTTTGTCGTTTAACCCTTCAATTAATGCATTTTTTGACTCGATAATTATGTCTTTATTTTTAATAATTTCATTTAGATACGTAATTTCCACTTTAAAAACACGCGGGTTTTCACTATCTTCGGTTACACAGCACTTTATCTCCAATTCATTAATAAATTGAACTTCTTTTAACTTCTTAACGCAACTTTGATGATAAATAGTGTTACATGTGACACATTTGAGTCCACTTACTGCAAATACACCACATTTACACTTCTTTACTTCAGGAGCGTTCTCTTTTACGTCTGACCCGACCATCTTGCCGGCCATCTTTTTTATAATTAATTCTTTTGCTGTTTTTATCTGCATAAAAAACTTCGGATAGTACTTAACAACTTGTTTTTTAGTCTTATCCTTTTGATCACATATGCAGCTTTTCTACTTCTTATTGCAATTAGAAGTTTGCAACTCGTTGGCTGCTTTTGTTAGTAATTTATGTTGTCTACAAGCTATTATATATTGTACAATTTTTTTTTACTTTTTATTTTGCAATTTGCGAGTTTTTATTCTCTATTTTTCTATTTAACATTTGAGGTAATATTTCACTTTTAACGCTTTCTAATAATTTTTGTAGGAGTAATGCTCTATATAGTTCAGTTATTTGAACTCTTCAAATATAATTATCATTAATAATTATATTTTGTTCATTAATTGATGAAGTATTATTCTGCTTTTTTTAATTATTTATTTAATTTTATTTAACATCTCTAAAAATACTTGTTTTGTTTTGTGAACTTGAATTCAAACGTATTATGTTGCCAACTGTGGTCAGTGTACTGGTAACAAAATTTTCTTAGTTTTGCATTAGGTTTTTTTTTTTCATTTAGCTGTATTGTTCGTTCTTTGTTGTAAAAGTGTTTTTATGTTTTAAGTTTGATATTTTTTAGCAATTTTGTGTTTTTTTAAGTTTTGTAGGGAAGGTTTTTTTTAAAGACGTAGGATTTAACTATTAATTTCACACGGTAGACAACTGTACTTTTATATAATATTTAATATTAGAAGTTTTGCGTCAGATAGTTAGAGTGCACTAAATGTGCTGGTTTTATAAGCAATAACGTATTTTCAATAAAATAATATTTTTCTTATTTTCTGTGGAAAATTTTGAAAAACCAAGTACGGGATTGTGTTCTACGAAGAATTTCCTATAAGGTATACTTTTTTGAATATGATTTTTGTTTAGATTTTGCTCATTTACAGCACAAAAACTAATACTAGACAAACATCTTAAAAAACTAAAATGACCGCCATTTACACTGTTTTGCACCTAGAGATCAAAAAGTTTAAGAATTGTCATATTTTGGTACTTCAAATATGTGTACAAAATTTGAACAAAATTGGAGATGTCAATGTGAAGACGTTTGTCTGAACTATCGTGGAATTTCCTTTACATGAACATTAATTTATGAATCTAATGTCTTGAATTAATATATGCTATAATTTTTTAAAATGTTTTGCTCAAACCTTCAACAAATTATGGCGAGATATAGTTTGGGATAATTACATAGATAAAAAGCAATGCTAACGCTTTACTAATGTGTTATTTGATAGTCACACTATGTCATAGTTTGAATGTAGACAATCTGTTATTTTAAAAATAATTTGCAAATTGCTGTAGATTTTAGGCTAGAAGTATTAACTTAAATACTTAAATCATTAAACCTGGTTCTAGTGAGCCAAATGTCTTTCCGAATATGAGGCAAAGTGATAAACGACTGTAGGTTTGTTGTTGTTAAAACCATAAATGCCGGAGCGGTTAAAGCATTGAACCAACTTACAAATACTTTACGGTAGAGTAAGATTTGAATTTAGCATGACAAGCAAGCATTTAAACAGCTAAATTTCGATGCCGTTGTTGGTTTGATTTGTTGAAGAAGACTTATATTGATACATTCCACAATTCTTAGTTTTGGTTCAAAAACTTTTAAATACAGAGAACTCTATAAACTTTTTTAGGTAACCTCTGGGGGAATTGAGTAGCACAGAGGCCTGTTGCCGGTCCCAAGCCCGGATAAAAGAGGAGGGTTAGAGGGTCAGGTTAGCACCATACCTTCTGTAAAAAATAAGATAACGTTCACAAAAATTAACAAAAAAACTTTGGACTCCGGACGGATAAACATTAAGACGACATACTCAAGAAAACGGAAAAAAGATTTAAGGAACAAGAACATTTTTAGAATTGGCTCATGGAATATAATGTCTAGGTCTAAAGGGACCAAGAAATAATTTAAGAATTTAAATAAAAAAATATTCAGATATGTGCATTATCAGAAACAAAGAAAAAAGAAAAAGGGATTGTAAAAATTGAAGATTACATATACATCCATAATGGAATCCCAAAAGAAAATTGAGCACGGTCAGAGATTGGAATACTACTTCACAGATGCTTGAGAACTACATAAAAGATATTATGTACATTAACGATAGACACATCACACTTACATGCTTCAGATAATACAAAATCAAGAAAAAAAAGAGAACTCTTTTATAAAGGTCTGCAAACAGAAATAGAAAGTGCCAGTAAGAGAAAAACTGATCATATTAGGAAATTTTAATGCAAGATTAGGAAACAGCATTGTACCATCCACTATGCAAAGATTCAATTAAAACTTTAAAAACAATAATGGCAAACTACTGGTAACATTCTGTGCGATAAACACACTACAAATTAACAAAACCTTTTTGAATCTTCCTATAAAATACAAATACATTTTTAAAAGCCGCAGATGACAAGAATCGTGATAGACCATATAATCACAAACAGATCATTTTACCTCAAGCAAATACTCAAGGTAAGAACACTTAACTTGACCGATATAGGCAGCGACCATAGCTTAGTGCTATGCAAAATCAGGTTTCAAATGTCTGCAACAAGGAAACCTAAACTTTTAAAAATCAAGAAATTTAATATCAAATCTTTTACAAAAGAACTATATAAACGCCGACTTACAGAAAAACGCAACAGAACTAAAAAACAATTGACGAACAGTAGGAAGCTTTGAATAGAAACATCTTAGACGTAACAGATAGGGCAATATGACATAGGAAGGTAAACGTACACTGTAAAAACACAAAAACACTTTGGTTTACACAAGAAGTGAAAAAAATAGCCAAAGAAAAGAAGAAAGAGTACGTTAATTTCTTACAAAATAAGACCCCTAAAAACTGAAGCAACGCAATACAGCTAACGCAAAATTTAGACAAATAAAACAGAATTATTAGGAACAATACTTAAAAGAACTAGAAAACGATCTATATGGCAAACAAAAGAAAATATGGGCGACACTAAAAAACAACAAAATAGAAGACGCAATACTAACAAACAAAATATTACTAAATGAATGGCACTAATACTTTAAAAACCTAAACAGCCAAACAAATAAAAATGCTGCGGAAAACATAAAGATACAGACATAGAAAACATGGAGGAGATTACCATAAGCAAAGAAAAAGTAGCAGAAGCAACAGGAACCCTAAAAAACAATAAATCCGCTGGACCAGACTATATAACGAACGAAATGCTCAAATATGAAGAGGAAAAATAGTTATAGCTTTACAACTTTTATTTTAAAACATAATTAATACAAGATATATACTTTTAAAATGAAAATCAAGTATAACTATACCCGTCTTCAAGAAAGGAAAAAGAAAACAGCCAAAAAACTATTGAGGAATAACCCAATCAGATCATTCCGTTTAATGAAGAACAGCAAAGTTTCAGACAAAACAGATCTACAACAGATGCAAGCAATCTTTATAATCAGACAACTTGCAGAAAAAGCAAAAAAATATAATGTATCGCTATACATGTGCTTTGTAGACCTAACCAAAGCATTTGACCGGATTAAATTAAACGACATAATAAAAATAATGAAAAGAAAAAACACACCACATAAAATCTTAAAAATAGTTGAAAATCTAAACACCAACTGTACAACTGGCATTAGAGTCAAGGCCGAAACAACAGAACAAATACCAATCAACACAGGTATAAGACAAGGGGATTTGATGAGCCCATTTTTATTCAACCTTATAATGAACAATATAACAAGAAAACTACCAAAGCAACAGAGATACAAAATGACAAATATTGTCGTGAATGTGATATGCTTTGCAGATGATGCTGTGATTCTTGCAAACAGTGATGTTGAATTGCAAAAACTTTTGCACCAGTTTTATACAACAGTTAAATCATTTAACATGTTAATAAATACAGAAAAAACAAAATGTATGACAATATCAAAGGAACCTGTCAGATGCAAGCCGATTATAGAAGGCAAAATAATAGAACAAGTTGGAAAATTTAACTACTTGTGCATAGAAATAAGAAACTATGGTAACCTAAATGAGGAAGTTTAGGCTCAGATCAACAAAACATCAAGAATATTAAGATGCTTCAAAGACCTAGTATGGCAAAACAAATACCTAACAACAGAGTCCAAGGATATACAAAATACAAAACAGCGGTACGGCCAATAATAACATATGCTACAGATACCAGGGCAGTCACAACATAAACCAAGCAAATAATAAGCGCAACCGAAATGAAAATTTTAAGAATGGTGCAACAAACAACATTGCACGACAGAATAAAAAACAGCAAAATAAGAGAAATGTGCAATGTACAAGATGTGAACAACTTAATCAAAGACAGAAGAAAATACTGAAACTAGCACATCAAGCGTATGGACAACAACAGATTAGCAAAACAGACCACACAAAACCGACTAAAAGGAGGAAGAAGAGAAAGAGGCAGGCCCCCAAAGAGATGGAGAGAATGCTGGACATCAACACCGAGCTGAAGTAAAACAGGCAAATTACCTACTTAAGAATGACTAAGAAGAAGATGAAGTTTGAGTTTGTTAAACATTTTATTTGCAAACTAATTGTATTCATGACCAACATTTGTTTTTTTTTTGTTTTTTGTGGGAAGAATTTGTTAAGTTTACTGGACTGTCTTTTGTTGAAGAGTACTCTAGACGTTATCTTGTTATAAAGATTTTTTATATTGCGTTGGATTAATATTTTGTGGGCGTTTTTATGATTTTTTAGCATGAATTGAGGTTTAAATTTAAATTAATTTTTATTTTTGTTTTTGGGTTTTATTTGCTGACGTAATTCTTTTTTTTTTATTAGTTTTTGGTCTGTTCTATTTCAAGGTTTTATTTATTGCTATCTTTTACAAGTTTCATTTTTTCTTTGACTTCTTTTTGACTTTAACTTGTTTTGGTAACTACGGCGTCATTTGCTTTGTTTTTTTTTTCTGTATTTTCAATATGTATCCAAACCATCTCAGTTTCTATGTTTTTATAGACCTTACTATGTCAGCTTCGACTCCGTCGATTAATGTTCTGTACGCGTTTTCACCCTTTTTTACCGGTCCAAATATTTTTAAAAATTTGTTTTTTGTTTTTCTCAATCTGTTTTCATTGTTTGATAGTGTTCACTTTTTGCATGCGTTATTACTGGTTTCATTAGAGTTTAATATATTATTAATTTAGTTATTTTGCTTAATATTCTAGATGATAGTCATTTTTTATTTGCATAGCTTGCTCTTTTTCCTGCTGCAATTTTTATTTATCTCCTGAGTTGTATCGTTTCTAGATATGTGAATGTATTTTTTTAATCTGTGATGGTTAATATTTATTACTTTTTATTTCTTTCTGTCTCTAGCATTCTTCATGTATTTTGTCATTGCAGCGTAGATACTTAGCCCTACTTTTATAGCTTTTTTATTCAGTTGTATTAGCGTTTGTGGAATGGTGTTCTTGTCTTTTGTCACATTGACAATATCATCGGCGTATGCACCTAATTGCATTTTGTTAGTTTGGAGGTTTCCTGTTATTTTTATGTTCTTAATGATTGTTTTTAGGGTCACGTTGAATATCACTGATAACAATGCGTCTCTCTGCTTAAATCCGCTGTTTATTTCAAACGTTTTTGTAAGTTTGCTTAAAACGGCAACTGCAGCTTAGGACTTGTTCAACAATAGCATTATCATGTTGAATATTTATTTCGGGATTCTTAGGAGGATCAGTTTTCCAAACATAATTTTTCTGTTAACACTAGATTGATGAAATAAAATCTCACATTTGACGTGTGTTAATAAAAAGCTATTTATAAAATACGCATTACGTAAATAGGTATTAAAACTCTAAAACTATCATGAGTAGTAATATGATATTACAATTGTCTACTGTAACATTATACATATAAAAAACAAGTTTTTGGATTAATTTTGTTTTATATATCATTCACCTTAAGATTATGAACTAATAATAAGTTTTATTTTTGTGAACTGAGTTGATTGAAAAATTCTTTGTTTTTTTTTGTGAAAATGCGGTAAGTTGGCGTTTAACTTTTAAGGAATAATGCATACAGTTAGTGTATTATCAAATACGCTACTATCAATTAAAAATGTAGTTTTTCACTGAAGACATTTTATAATTTTTTTTGATTAACACATTCTTTTAACTAAAATAGCCGTTTTTTTTTCAGCCAGTTTCTACCTTTAGGATACAAGCCTTTCTTAAGTTTTTCCAATTGTCTCTGTTCTGGGCCACTTGGTACCAATCTACGGCCGTCCCGCGCTTCTACTGTTTTTCCATAGTCTCTAATCTAATTATTTTTTTACTCTATTTAGTCTGGTTTCTTTCTACGTGTCCGGCTCAGTTTTGTTTTATATTGCCAATATGTTCTATTACGTCTTTTATCTGCGACTTTTATCCTCTTCAGTTTTCTAATTATTGATTTTGTGAGAACCTAAGTACATTGCTGTATAGTTCTGTTTTTAGAGTTAGGATATCCATAGCTAAAATGTTTTTTGTCTTTCCTAATGCTGCTCATGTTTGTGTTATTATTTTGTTTATTTCTATTACTTGGTTTGCTTTCCTTATTGTTATGGTTTGTCCTAGGAATCTGGTTACTTTCTCGATATTATTTATTTCCAGAGTTATTTGTTGTTTGTCTTTATTGCTTGTTGTCATATACTTAGTTTTTTACTTTATTAGTTTTAATTAATTGTCTTCTGTATGTTTCTACTGAATTTTAATCACTAATATATATATCTTTAATTCTAGTAGTCCAGAGAGCACACTATGGTTTGGTTAGCTAATAATTTTTGTTTGTTGTTTTCTGAACGAGCTAGAATCACATTATGGACGTTGTTTGGAAATCTTTCACTTATTTAATAAAGGCAAATTGCTCTATATATAGCTACTAAGCCAAAAAGCCTGTTAGTGCTAATATAATTACTCCTCAATGACGGATGATAGTTTTAAACAAAAAGTTATTGCAGGTTGCTAAATAAAGTTTATAATTGGAGTTTTGCGTTTTTTAATGGTTTAATGCTTTGTACTATAGTAAGTTTATCAGTTTTGAAATAGTAATTGGTGTTTTTTAGAGGTTTGTTTTTTGACCTAACAACACTGTTTTTAGTGACAGTTAATTTGATAAGTTACAGCTGATTTCTGCTCAGTATGTTTGGTCATTTCATCATGAATAGACTTATGCCAGAACAACGCTTGCAAATTGTGTAAATTGTGTAAATTTACTTTGAAAGTTGTGGTTCAGTATACAAAACTTACAGTGCACTACGTTTATTTTACGGGCGACATAATTGTTCACGATTGATAATTTGCATTTGCAGAGACGTCGTACGGTGCGCACCGAAGAAGTTGTTGCAGCTGTAGAGCATAGTGTTGAGGAGGACCAGAATGCATCAATTATTCTGTTTTTTAAAATCTCAATATTATCTTGCATGTTCGTGCCGTACACTATAGGCTTAAGATAACCCCACAAAAAATAATCTATTGCGGTTAGGTCTGGAGATCGATCTGGCCAGTGTATCGGTTCATTGCAACTTATCAAATTTGAAAAATATTTATTAAATCAATTTGTAACAATCAAGGCTTTTCTAGATTTCAATTTTTTTCATTCAATTTAGGTCAAATGTTACCACTAAAAGTTTTTAAATAATAATTTGCGTTCAGCTTTTCTTTCAGGAAAATGAACCACTTATGTAGGTTAACGGACACTATACGTTACCATTCTTAAATTTCTGACTGTTTTTACAAATACTAAAGTGTAGATTTTGACTAGAGGGTATCCTATTTGTTGTGAACGTAGAGAATTCAAGTCGGTATAAATCATTGCCTTCTTGAAGTTTATGAACAAAAGTTGGTTTGGATGTGTAAAATTTATTTGTGGACAGAATATTACATACGTGATTTTTAAATATACTATCCAGCTGATTCGTTTTTGCACTCAAAGAAAGTCAGTGATTATTGTTAATTGATTCTTACTCTAAAATTGTTGCAGCATCATTTTTATCATAAGTTTTTTTTTGTATTTTTTACATTTTTAACTAAGATAAACATTGAACTTATGTTCCAAATATTTTGAAGCATTTACAAACAGCACACCGAGAAATTTACGATGGAAAACTATAATTGCGTATTTATAGGACACCTCTCTAAGTAACATTTGATCAATAATTCAAGGTGTTGTAAGGTCAGCATCTTTTCAAATATTAGTTTTAACAATAACAAATAATTGTAGTAATGTTACATAAGCATTACTTGACAGCAACAATCTTGGTTTCCAATTACAAAACGAGATTTTATTTTTAATATCAAATATAACTTCCTAACAATAACTCCCATGAAAAAATATATTTTAGCATGTCGATATTTCCTTCTAAGCTTTTTTTTACATTACTTTTTTTTTAATTTTAGTTATTTAATATTGCGCTTTTATATAACTTTTAAGCTCCCTGTACGACATTATGACAAGCAGGAGACATTATGAAGAATGATTTTTGTTTGAAAAATGGTTACACGTATAGTTTATCTGTGGACGCACTGTAAACTTGTGTAGATTTATAGAAAGATTAATTAACGTATGCACCAGCCGGTTTCTATTATTATTAATCACATATAAATTATAATCACTTATTATTATTTTACATCAATCTAGCAGTAGTTTTTATCAGAATTTAATTTCTGCTGGGTTTTGTAAATGTTATGGTTTTTAAGTTTTGTGGAAATATATTTATGCAATTTTGTATATTTTATTATATTTAATACAATTTAAATTTTAATTTAAATTTATCTTTATTTATAAGGTATTTGATATTTATTTAATATTTGTGAACTTGCTTGACTGTATTTATTTCTTATTTGGCCTAATATTTTGCAACCCCCTACAACTTCCCAACATATTCTGATGTATGTTAAAGAAAGTCGAGCGAAGTGAAAAGTTTTGTGCCGAGACACATGATCTATACTGACTAAATTAAATAACATCTGCTGTGAAAAATACACTTTTCACTCGAGAAAAAGTTTTCAGGCTCCTAACAGATATATACTTAACATAAAAGATTTTAGAAACTATAAACGTGTCAAGATTTTATTGAATAAATCGACCGTGAGTAATCCAATTCGATTCGCGCCTGTGTTGTGTAACCTTCTATATATTTTTTACCTCTGATTCTTTCATATTATTCCATATTTTGTAGTTCTTTTTTTCTTTAGTCGCGCACTCTATTTATCGTGGAATTCATTTGGATTCAATAAGTTTTGTACGTGGAGAAAATCACGGACTCCGGGCACGTAACAATATGCCAAAAGGTGAATACGTAAAGTTTCTCAGTGAAAGACAGGGAGGGAAAATCATTTTCATATTTTTGTTCATTGCAATGGATGATGGGATAGCGACTGGATTCGTGTAGAACAAGCGACGGTCGTGCGAAACGTTTCCAGATTGTGTTACGGAATTGTCAATCGGAGAGAGAAAGTGCTACTATATACGTTTTTTCTGGGTTGATCTTTGCACATATAAATGGCATTTTAGTTAGAATACGTGCAGTACAGAATTTAATAATACTAAAATAACGAACGCATTGTGTTATTTATATTTGTTGCGTTTGCTAAATATATAATTACATAATGCTAATAAGGTTACTGCATAATAACTAATAATTTAGTTTTTGAAATTATATTACTAATTTATAATTTAGATATAATTATATTATTTGGTAGTTTTTTAAATAGTGGGATAATAATAAACCTAATATATACTTAGATTAAGAAATTAGTAGACAATAATTATTGAAGAGAAAACTTGCTGCCTTTAATTGCGTAGTATACTGTATACAAATTTGTTGTTTTAGGTTGACTTAACTCAAAATTGTAATACGTAGTAAATATTTATATAAAATAAAGCTAGTTGAGTTCGAAGAATTTTTGTTCTATGAACAAATTTATCGATATTTGTTTATAGAATAAAAGTTATTTCAACTCGACCAGCTTGCGTGACCATTTGTGCAATTTATTATTTGATTAAACTCTATGTACGCTGCGTTTGATTTGTTACATATATTCTCTGTTAGTATATGCTGTTACAAATACTTTTTTTGTATGTTTACAAATATGTTTTAATATTAGCTTTTTTGTTCTAGGTGAGTTGCAAATATTGATTTAAAAAAATCTGCATTTCCAGTAAGTAAGCAAATTAGTTATACATATTATACACTCTTTTAAAAAGTAAACTGCTATTTTTGTTTTATTACTATTTAGTTTTTATTATAAAAAATGCTGTCTAAGTAAAAATTATTAACAATGGCAACAATAAACAGTTTAAATGATATATGATGATTAGCCCGATTGATTCAGTAAGTGAAGTTAATTGTTCAAAAAAATAATACAGCAACCAAGCCAAGGTTTGCTAGTTTTCAAAACTTGTAGTATTGTGTACTAATTTATGCATAATCATGTTTTTGTTAACATAACAAAAAATATATAAATTCAAAATTGAACATAATATTGATTATTTAAAATAATTTAGTGACTTGTGTGTGAAGTTTTGAATTTTTTACAGAAAAAAAAAAATAAAATAAAAAAGTTAAATATAATTTTTTTTTTTTTAATTACAATTTACAAATAGAAATAACTGAACCGTTTAAACATCTATTTTTGTTGATTTATATTAACCCTTTAACTGCTACGTATAAATGCGGATTAAGCATGCAATCTAGTGTTTTCTTCTATATCCTTGTACGTATATATACGGATATAACGCACAATATTATTTGCATTGTGTTCACAATCAATTATTCCTTTTCTATACAAACATAAAGAACCATAAAATAAGTAACAAAAGTCAGAATAATATGTTTATAATAGATAACATTAACGTTTCTTTGTTTGTTTTTGAAAACTCACATTTAGAATTTTTTTATCAGCATCCGCATTCTCATTCAAATTTGCATTTGCATTTAAAATGGTATTATTATTTTTTGTTATTATTAAAATTATTATCAATACTTTCCGATTTAGTGCTTATTTGTTTTATTATTTTAATTGTCACTTTGTCCAACAAAACCATTTATTTTCATACATTATTCTGAAAACGCATACCGTGTCATGAAACCTCTATTTTCAATATTATCCAAATTAATTCTTAAAAAAAAATTACTGCTTTGAAAAACCAAAAGATGATTTATATTTGAATAAATTAAAACGTATAAAAATACCAATAGCACACATTAGTAAAAACCCGAAACGTATATATATACGGTAATAGCACATCCTGCCAGTTTAAAATTGTATATAAACGGAATTAGTAGTTAAAGGGTTAATAATTGTGTTTTTTAGTCACAGTAAATGCATGATTTAAGTTATTTTATTAACTAGTAAAGTAGTTATACGTTTTAAAAACTTTTACCGCACTTGTGCGGTAAGTAAAAAACAATAAAGTATTTTGTTTTTGTTGACTAATACAGACAGCACTTACAATGGTTACATTTGATGAAATTCTGAAAAACGAAAAGCTCGCTTAATTTACTGGGAGATATGATCTCTCGACTTTTTGCTTCCTGGGGAAGCTATACGTACAGCATTGGGGACGTTTCCACGTTCCTTCTTATGCGTCTAGTAGAGTGATAACCTCAGTCTGCACCACATCAACTGTGATATAGTCTGGAGCATTCCGAATAACATATTGTAGGGGTTGCCTGAGTTGAGGACTATTTGGTTTTGGTGCTGATTGTCTTGCTGGCGTTGACAGCACTTTACTTGATGGCCCGGTTGATGTTCTTTATTTAGTAATAATTGATAAAAACTTTTTTCCTTTCTTAATTTCTTCAACTTTTTTTTCTCAATCAGGATGATTCCATTTTTTTAGAACCGGGGCTTTGGCGTTAGGCAAGGTTATGTTGTTTTGGTGGACTTTTATCTTTTTTTTGGAGTTGAAGGTGGTGTCGGACGCTTTAGTATTTGTTGAGTTTTTATAAATCTGCTTAACTCTATTGTCATGTCAAAAAAGAAAAAGAAAACGTTGTACTAATTTTTTTTAGCTTGTTACTGGTTAGAATAGAAATATTCTGTAGTAAAAGTTTTGCATCGCACTTAACCGTTAGGTAAAAGTTAAGTCTAGTAAGATATTTTACAGACCAGAATGTTAAACAACTAAGCACTACTACAGGCAATACGCTTGTCAATAATAAAATTTAAACTAATGATGTATTAGCCATAAACATTTGATCTTGATCTAAATACTAAAAAACTAAAATATAAAAGATAACCTTAAAGTGCACTAGTTTAATTAAAAAAAACTAAAAATATGTTTATTGAAACTAAAGCTGCTGTTTGTTACAATGATATTGAAGAATAGAAATTAAAAAATCTGTAGTAAGCTTGATACGTAACACAACTCAGAGAACCAAACACACAAAACTATTGTTGGTAGAACCTATACAGATTACTTAAACTACAGTAATGCAAATGAACAAAACAAAACTGCAAAACTTTAAAAGATTTATAACCAGACATTGTGGTTTTAACAATCACATGCAAATTTTTTTAATTTAAATTACGGTTTTGGTAAGCAGAAGTTTACTAAAAAAGAATTCAAAGCAGACTTTTGGTTTAAACTTTGTTTTTGTTAAAGAAGCAGAATTTAAAAAAAAAATAACAGGTAAATAAGACCGCAGTGCAAAGACGACAGACGTATTACCTTGACTACCAAAGATGTTATATATTTTTAGGAAAAAGTAAACATTGTATAGGGTTTTTCAATAAGAGGTTTCAGTACCACATTCTTTTCAAGAAATTTTTTGTGACCTATTTGCACATTTGCGGCTGCATGTCCTCGATAACTTTACGAATTCCATTTTTAAGGTCTTGAATCGATTGTGGAGCATTGGCATAGACCTTATCTTTTACGTGGTTCTAAAGAAAAAAATCTAAAAGTGTTAAATCACAAGATCTTGGTAGCCAATTGTGATTCCTTTTTTGAGAAATAACACAGTCAGGAAACTTTTCTTGCAAACTTGCGATTGTTTTGTTGCTTGTGTGGCACGTAGCGCCGTCTTGCTGAAAATAAACGTCGTCAACATCAATATTTCTCAATTTCGGCCATAAAAAACTATTAATCATAGCTCGGTAGCGCTATCCATTCACCGTAACAGTTGCACCAGCCTCATTTAAAAAAAAAAGTAGGGTCCAATCACACCACCAGCCAAAAAACCGCATCAAACAGTGACACTTTGAAAATGCAAAGATTTTTCAACAATCATTCTTGGATTTTCTGAGCTCCAAATTTGACAATTCTGCTTATTGACGTAGCCCCCGAGGTGAAAATGGGCCTCATTACTAAAGATGATTTTTTGATGAAATTTCGAATCATTTTGATGCATTTGAAGAACCCAATCAGCGAAGATACGACGTTTACGGTGATCGACCGGCTTGAGTTCTTGTGTTAACAAAACTTTAAAAGCCTTAAGACTTAAGTCATTATGCAAAATACAGTGTAATGTTGTTTGTGGAATGTCTAATTCCAAAGATCGACGAGGAATCGACAAACCTGGTTTTTCTTCAACACTACGGGCTACAACAGCAATATTCTCATGTGTTTTTGAGCGATGCACACGGTTTTGATTCTTCAATTCACAAACTTGTCCCAACAGCTCAGATTTTTCCGAAAAGGTGCTTTACGACGACCAAAAACTGCGTGTATTTTTCCATTTTTAATAATGGCGTAGTTTTTACTTGTCAAATGTCAAAAGATAATAACTTCAAAATTGACAGCTGCCTGCTATTCAAAATAAAACAATTATTAGAATAAAATTTATATGCCTGAGTACAGATTTCTTAGTCTACAACTTTGTAGATCACGGCAATAATTTCTTTTAATTTGCAGATTCTGCTTATAAAAACTGTTTTTTTTTTTAATTAATTAGATTATTTTTGTGGTACTTTATTTTAACTCTAGTTTGCAAAATGCATGTGTCTAACTAACTTTTAACTTTTAGTATGTTTGTAATATAGAAATATCAGCCTCATGAGTCATTTTCTCAAAATATTCCTTAAAATAGTAGAAAAGAGATTTTACAACAACTGCAAAAAACAAATCTCAGCAAACCAATTTTGTTTCATCCACGCTGTAGGCACAAGAAATTTTTTTTTCTCAGTACAGGTGCTTTTCCAAAAAAGCAATATCTACGTATGCCTAATTGACAACTAGAAAGCAACATCACAAGATGATAGAAATCTTAAAACAAGTAAGGATCTACGCAAAAGATCTCTAATCATTACCAACTTGTACTAGAACCAGATAGCATCTCTGAAAATTGAAGATGAACAAGTAGAAGACATTGAAATAGCAAGAGGGATAATACTTTTGCCGATTCTGTTTAATGTTTATTCCGAACAAATTTGTAAAAAAACTCTAGAACCACAAAAGAAGGCATCTTACTAAACGGAGCTAGGCTAAACAACATCAGATATGCCGACGATACAATGATATTTGCTGACTCTGTTGAAGGACTTAGAACACTATTAAACAAAATTGTAACGGCTATTGAAGAATTTGGATTTAATATCAATAGCAACAAAACAAAGTTTATGGTCATAAGCAAAGAAAAGATACCCAATGTGAACCTATACGCTCACAATCAACAAGTAAAGAAAGTGAGGCAGACAACATACGTACGCATAATTTTGAACAAAAACTGAGACAATAGTCAAGAAATAAAAAAATAGAATTGAAAAAGCTTGAGCCGTTGTCAATACAATAAATAACTTCTTCAAAAACCATGAACTTTATGTTGATACCAAAATACGCATGTTGAGGTGCTACATATTCTCAATACTACTATTCGGAGTTGAGTCCTAGATACTCAATAAAGCAACAACAAAAAAACTGGAAGTTTTTGAAATGTGACTATATCGACGCATCCTGCGGATATCTAGGAAGGACAAAGTAACAAATATAAAAGTCTTCCGCAGGATGACGAAAGAAACGGAGATCATAGACATCATCAAAACCCTCAAACCTAAATATCTAAGCCTCATTTTGAGGAACGAGAACAAGCTACGCTTTATTACAAGCAATCATTTAAGGCAAGATACTTGGCAAGCAAGGTCCAAGACTGAGGAAAATATTATGGTTGCAGAATTTTAGGTAAAAGATAAGTGAAGATAGTCCTGCTCATTGCAAACATCTAAAATTAAGTATGCATCTGAAGATGAATAATGTGCAATATAATAAAATCATAATAATAATTGCAGAAAAGGGTCTATCAGACCTCACCCATGCATCTTAGGGTTAAGTTTTAGAGCCTAGAGTCTACTGCAAAGAAAAAAGAAATTGTTTTTTATGCAGTTTAAGCAAAATTACCTGGAGAACTAAATACAAATAAGCAAATATTTTAAAATGATAATGACTGCTGGATTTCTGCAGGTCTTAGTAAAAAACTAAATTCATGCATAATTTATATAAGAAAATAATTCTGTATTTAGTGTATTTTTCTTTTTTTTTTCTTGTAGAAATAGGTTCTATCTGTCTTCAATAGCGTTACTGAAGTCTGAGTTGGGATGTTGAGCTCCAATTTTTGTACCAGCGCTTTAGTATGCGCCAAAAGATTTTATGCTATGTGGTTTTTAATTTTTTTCTACGTAGTCAGTTTTCCGGCATTCTTTCAACATGATTTCTTTGTTCTTTTGTCTTGTTTGTGCTCAACTCATTACATCTTGCACTGTACAAATGTCCTTAATTTTTTTGCTTCTTATCCGGTCTAGTTGGGAGTGACCAGTTATTGCTCGAAAAAATTTTATCTCTGTTGTTCTGAGAAGCTTTTTAGTTGTTGTGTTTTTTGCTCTTTTTTCGATTGCGTATATCATAACCGGCTTTACTACTATTTTGTATATTCTCATTTTACTACCCGTTTTTAGGTGTTTACTTCTACATATGATGTATTGAAGAGATATAGTTGTCTGGGCTTTGACTTTTTCTTTTAGAGTTTTGTTACTTGTGTTGTTTGCACCAAGGTATTTAAATTGCATCACTTGTTTTATGGTTTTTTGATTTTATATCCAGTTTACACTTTCTCGGTTGCTTAGAGACTAAGTTTTTTGTACTGAAATTTGTTGTTATATCTCTTTGCTTTTTTTTTTTAATTTAAACAACAATCTTTGGAGGTTGTATTTGTCTTTAGAGATTTTGGCTGCATTGTTATTGTTACAAATGCATTGCCACCGATATTTGGGTGTTATCCAAAATTTTATCTATGATAGACCTATTTCCCCTGAAACCTTTTTTTATGAGTCCTAGTTGCTGTTATTTTCCCTGACACAATCTTTGTTAAGAGTTTCTAAAGTATATTTAAGAGGTTAATTCTCCGGTAATTATATGGATTTGTCTTTCTTTTTTTTTATGGTTTTAGTAAACACCTTCTACATTGTGATGGTATACTTTTACTTTTGATAATTTTATTGTAGCAAGTTTGAGTTTTATTTATCAGTGCAACCTGCAAGGTTTATCGTTGATGTACTTTGTTTTTCTGATTGTGTCTATTATTTTCCTATTTTTTGTCTGTTTAGTTCTAATACCATTTCTTGGTCTTTGTTGCCAAAACGTTTAACATTCCAGCATCTAATTTGAAGTAGTGCTAGCTTTTGTATTCTATTAGTCCTTGTTTTTGAGTTGTTATCTGTAAATCCCGTCTTTTCTGAAGTTACGCTATTTTAATTTACTACAACCAGGTTGCTGGTCTTACTTGTGTTACCGGCTTTTTGCCCCCGAAGTGGTAGGAGTGGGAGTAGGTGATGTTGGAGAAAGCGGCGTGGCCCTACTCGTAGTTTGTGTGTTGGAGTTGATTGTGAGACCATAGGCCTCAGGGTTCTGCCTTGATAGGCAATGCATTTGTTCCCGTTAGTGGCGGCGGAAGCGCCATTATGTTCTGCTTTGGGTTGCAGGTGGTGTGCAAGTCTTGATACACCTGGTGGTATGGTGTGACGTATTGCGTGCCTTTAAGGGTCAAGGTCACGCTGGGCATTTGGTTAGTGGGTCCAGGTGCCACGGGGTTTTGTGCGATCTAGTTAGGAACGTACCTGCAGCTGGATTACACGCCCCAGGACGTCATAGTGTTTGTATTTCCAGGGTTTGGGATTAATTGTTCCACGGCGTAGGGTGTAATGCCGTGGATGCAGTTGGGGGCTAGAGGTAGGTGAATCACCTCTAGCGCGTTTGTTGGTGCGTAGTGGAATCCAAAAGTTTTCATGGGCATAACAGGTATTGGTGTCGAGAAGGATGCAAGAGAGTTTCCAATGTAGGGTAGTGTTCAACTCTTCATGTGGGAGACGGCTTACGGCGGTGGGTGCAAGGCCGTGAGTCGTGTGCAGCTCGGGGTGCAGATACATCCCCGAAGCGGTTGTCGGTGTCGAGGTATAGATGGGGCGAGTTCCGGAAGCGTTGTCCAGGTACATGTCGGTGGTTGGGAAATCATTCCGGTAGAAAGTAGTCGGTGGTGGCATCGTAGGTGAAGGGTTTGACACGGTTGTGGTAATCCGGTTCATAAGATCCTTGCTGCTTTGCTGCGTGGCTAAGACTGCCGTTGGGCCGTTGCTGCGTAAGCTTTATATTAGCCGGCAAGCGGTGGTGCGCCGTGATTGGTCCATTAGGGGGCATCAATTTTACCCAACTTTCTGGGCGGTGATTTCTTCTTCTGGTATAGGTTCCGGAACTTTTGGAGATGGTGACGGACGTAAGTCGTCTAGGTAGAGTTTGATGGGTGGCCTGTGGGGGTTATCTTCTTCCCAATAGCAGTGGTTTCTGCTGTGGTTATTTTTTTTTAGGGCCTAGCCACTTGTTGTTTAGGCCCTTAGCTCGACCTCGCGTCATCACTAGGTTTCCTGGTTCATATTTTATTCTGTTGCTCTTTTAGGATACCTTTTCTCTTGGTATGCAGCTTGTTGTTGTTTAGCTTGTTGTAACCGAAAATCTTGGTCTTCTGGGGCTTTGTTGGGTGCGTCTCAGCTTCCCGAGTTGCTAAGTTTTGTCCCAGCAAAAGTTTGTCTGCCGTTTTGCCGGTGGCTGCGTTTGTCCGGCGGTTTCAATGGTATAGTACCTGCGGGTTAAGTTCGTCCCATTGTTTATGTAGTTGATCATCTCTCAATGCTCGTATACTTTTCTTGAGTTTGGCGTGCCGTCTTTCCACAGGGTTGGCCTGTAGGTGATATGTGGCGGTCGTAGTGTGTTTGGCTTTCCACCTTTGCACGGCCTTCTGGAAGTGCTGGCTCGTAAATTGCGTGCCGTTGTTGGACAATATTGCCTTCGGGTATCCCCAACGGTGGAATTGCCTTTCCAGTAGCCTTGTGGTTACATTGCGCGTGGCTGCTCGCACTGGTGTTGCTTCTACACACCTGGTGCACATGTCCATTAATGTGAAAGCATATTTGTTCCCCGCTTCTGTTGTTTCAAGGGGTCCCACAAAATTGATGGCTATCTGACCAGGTGGGTGAGCTTTTAGCTGAGCCTTTGGTGATGTGCCTGATTTCATCCTGGCGCATATGTTTTTTTGCACGTTTAGCCAGTGGTAGGACCGCAGGATCGCTGCCGTGGTCTTGTCGCGACCTGGGTGGCCGGCTGTGTTTGTGTAGTGGTGCTGTTTTATCTTATCAGTTCTTTGTGCTCGCCTAGTTTGTAACCCAAATCCATATCTACTGGGTTTTTTGGATTGTCCAGCATCTCCTGACGTCGGCGAATAATCATTTAGATTTGTTTGCACTTGTTCTGAGCGCGTCTGACTACTTTTATTTCTCCCGTTAGTAGTTGTATTCTGCCTCGTTGCGGGTTATGAGCTCGGTTGAGCTGTTGATACAGACAATATATGATTGTGGTCTTCTGCTGGTTTGGATCTTCGGGTGGCAATTGACTTGTCGATAAAGTTTTTGCTCGGGTTTCTGCTCAGTTCAATGGGTAATAGGTTTATTTCACCAAGGGTGTATTTGATTGTAAAATCTAACTTTTGGAGTATGAGTGACCACTTGGTGAACTTTGCCTTGGCGTTGGTCGAGGTTTTTAGCCACACTAACGCTCGGTTGTTGGTCCTCAGGATAAACGGCTCGTCTTTGAGGTACGCTCTGTACTTGTCAATTGCCCACATTATCGCCATGCATTTCAATTTATTCGAGTGGAATCTCTATTGACATGGTGTCAGCTTTGCACTATCGTAGGATACCTCGCGTCTGTGTGAGCCTTCTTCCTGATACAGAACGGCCCCTACTCCGATGTTGCAAGCGTCGGTTTGTAATACAAATTTCAATCTTGGTTTTGGCCGTGCTAATATTAACGGTTTATCGAGCGCGTCTTTGATTGCTTGGAAGGCGGCGTTTTCGGGTTCACCCCATGCAAACGGTCGATTGTTTCCCTGCATGGCCATCAACGGCGCCGCTATTTTAGAGTAGTCTGTTATGTACTTTCTTAACCAGGTGCAGATACCCAGGAATCTCCATAGTTGCATTTTTGTTCCGTAGAATCTCTTGGTTTTGGATCGATTTCTGATGGTGCGGTAGAGGTTGATTTTCTTCCGCGCTGACCCGGTGGCCTAAGTATTCAACCGAATTGGTCCCAAAGACGCACTTCTTGGGGTGGCATTTTAATTTGTATTCTTGTAGACGTTCGAGTACTTTTCTCAGGTGCACCAGGTGGGTGGCGTGGTCTTAGGAATATACCAGTATATCGTCTAGGTACACCAAGATAATGCTTCCTAGCAGGCCGGACAAGACTTGCCGAACGGCATCACCCGGAATTGGTAAGTGCCCCCATCTGGGGCGGCAAATGTGGTGTACTGCTTGTTCTCGTTCTTCATGGGAATCTGCCAGTACCCGGTCTTGAGATCGATTTTGCTAAATATCTTTGCCGCTCTAAAACCTTTCAGTTTCTTGAATTTTGGGCAAGGGTGCGGCTTCTTTCTGAGTTGCATTAACGCTTGATAATCAATGCAAAAGCGCGGTGAGCCATGACCACCGGAGCTCAGTAGCTGCTATTGCTTCTTTTAATGATGCCATTTGTCATCAGTTCTTCTACTTGCTCGAAGATGAGCGCTTTCTTATGCGCATTGTAGGTGAATCCCGCGGTGCGTATCAGCATAGTGTTTGTTACTTCGATGTGACGTTTGACCGTGGGGGGTAGTCGTGGGTGTCACATCTTCGTTAAAGACTGTTGGAAAATCACGGACCAGTTGTTCAAATTTCTTAGCGACGGGGAACGAGTGTTTTGGTAATTCTACTGGTTCGTGTGCTTTGGTCGGCGGCGTCTTCTGGGGTATCCAAAAGATGGTCGATTGTCTATCTTTGCCATAATGGATTTACTGGCGTAAGTATTTGAGGCTTGCTTGATGTTTGTTCAGCCATGGACTACCCAGTATTATATCTTCTCCCAATTTCGGGGCGACTTTGTGGTGTTGGTCCCCAATGGTCATCCCAACGGTTGTTTTTCCCACCGTGTCAAGCGTAGTAGATGGTCCAACCTTAATCGGGTAAAGTTGTGGCTCGCTCCGGTATCAATGAAGGCTTCCATAGTTTTGCCGTCAATGGTCACTGTTATCCGTGGTAGGTGGCCTTTTCCCACTGCTAATATGGTGGCTTGGTGGAGGTTTGCGTGTTCACGCTTCCTTTTCTTCTTCTGCTTCTTTTGGGTCGGTGCGGCTTTCTTTTTATGCCCGGGCCGACCCTCTATTTGTTTCGACAAAATACTTAACAGTAATTCCAAAAAAAGGTACTTAGATTAACTTAAAATAAAAATTAAATCTGCAGAAAAAGTGCATAAGTCTGTACACTTTTCATTCAACAAATATAAATTAATTAATTTTTATAATATGAAACAATATGAGTATAACAATAAATTTATAATATTAGTTTCATGTTTATGGTAATATATAAACCATTAAATTTAAGATAATATAAGTTATATTATTACATATTATTTAATATAAAATTTATTCACAGCTTATAAAAAATGTTTTGCTTTTTGTAATCAAACACTTGCAAAATATGCTATTGCACTTGACGTTTTATCCAATTTTCACGTCGCATGCAATAAACACTTACATTTTAAATTTACTGAATAAATAACTACATTTTAGATATGTGGCAAAAAGTATCTAAACAACAAACAAGAAATGCCTTTATATAGCCTTACATACAAACGATTAAAAACAATCTACTAAATTGTTAATTATATTTTGCCAACAAATTATTTAAACGTAATATATGGATTATATAAAATCAAAATATTCGTAATTTTTCATAGTTATAACTTATAATTAAGTCTAGCTTGTTATAAACTCATTTGAAGTGATTGGAATGTAAAAAAAAGTAGCTTTTATATATTAAAAGTTACTAATAATTAATCTAAAATTTTGAAACCGGTTTGTTAGCAACTAATCTTGTGATAAGTTGCACACTTATCTTATCTTTGTTGTTTACGACTTATTTAGAGTCATGCAATATACCATAAAAATATTTTGCTTTTTTATATAACACACTGTATATAAATTGTATTTGTAAGAATATTTTATGCTAAATCTGAAAAAGAAATGATTCAACTACAGAAGCAAAGAAATAGAAATTGAATAATTTACACGACAGATACATTCCTCTGCACCCCACATCCATTCAGCTGGTTGACGGATGTATTTTCCTTTCCCCTTTACTTCCATGTATACATTTTTTTTTCAATAAAGAAATATATTCACGGCTGTGACACCTGGATCAAATGCGATTTTAATGTTACAAAACACGCGCTTTTCTTTTCCGTAGCTCTGGTAATATTATATATTCTTCCTGGGGCAATGAAGGAGGGAGTGAAAACGCATTACCGGATTTCATAAATGATTCCAGAACTTTTAATGCGACCGCAACCGAATTAAAAGCCGTGCCATCGTGAAATAATAGGATGTTATTTATTAGGGCACATTTTTTCGTCGCCCGGGTTGTGAACAATAGAGCCAGTTTTATGTTTTGTATATTGTTTAGGGCAGCGGGAGGAAATTGCTTATTCACATTGCATAATATTTTGATGATGATTTTTAAAGTTGGCCTATAAATTATAACTGAATAATAATCAATAATTTTGTATGCGAATAAATTAAATAAATTCCTGGTCAAGTATGAGTGCAATTATATCAACGTTAACAATCTCATTACACATAACAGTAATGCGCTAGCTCAATTCCATGAAATTTCATCAGCGTGGATGAGGAAACATATTGCTACTTTGTATTTAAATGAATGTGTTCAGGCATATCCGGCACAATGACGTACTGCTAGTTCTCTATGTGTACTATTGCAATACGTAGCCAACAATTACATAAACATTTTCAAGTTACAATGCAGTATTTCTTGCATTATTAAATACATTTTAACTTAATAAACAATTTCTTAAAACAAACAGAATAATAAACAAAATTCATCAGTCATAAATATCTTTGTATTAATTATTTGTCTAAAGTAAATGTTATATTGCAACTAGAACTAGTGAAAGATTTGTCATTCTAAGTTAAATTTGCCGGCACTTATTGCTACAGTAAATGTAAAGAAAAATCTACAAAATTTAACTCAACAACTGAAACTACTAAATAGTTAAAACATTTTAAGACAGTTAAAACGTTTGTAATGTAAATAAAATAAATACGCCATTTGGTGTAATTAATAAATTATTTAAATTTAGTTCCAAGAGTAAATAATGAAATAACATTGCTTTAATTATTTAATTACATATTGTATGCATTTTGGTATTAAATTTCAGTAGTTGTTTTTGTAAGAATGGAAAAGAAACAACAAAACCTTCAAGCTAGAAAGCTACGTGCTTCTCTTCCACGCCTCGAACATTACATTATATATGATATTTCTTGTTTAGTGTATGTCATAATTGTATTTCGTAATTTAATTAAGGGCTTTAATTAATTTTGTTACAATATCTTGGAGCGAACGGCACTGAGTGCGGTCTATTATTAGTAGTTTGAGTTTTGAGGCATTGCGGTACATGCACATCGTAAATTAACTACTAGCGAATAGCTTAATTGGAAAAGGAAATTTTATTAAGCCTTCCATTTTCTAGAAAACTACCATTCTTGACTATTAAGTGCCTAATTTTAGTCAAAGCGCGCACTGCTCTGTAATATTAACTAGGATAACGCATACATTTATTTCCATTCTATGCATATAGAAAATTTAATATGAATATAAAAAAAATGTAAATATTTTATATTGGATTTGTAGCGAGGAAATTAATTCAATTTGTGGGACGCTTTTATCTTGTATGCTCGCTAATTTGAAGTAATAACTGAGTGCTAGAAAGAATTTGCGTAGGATATATTCCGCTTTGAGCTTAGCTTTGTCAATGTGAACACTTCAGAGACTTACAAATTTTATTAAAAAATGATTTGTTATACTGGAATAAGTAATACATATGCTTGAAGCTTATTATAATCTGGCAAAAAATAAAATTGAAATTTGTTTCAAACGTTGATTTCTTCTTAATTTGAAAAAAATGTTGTTATTACATTTTATTTGTATAATTATATAACATTTTCAATTAAAAATAGTTGCATTTACTGTTTTTTATTTTTTATTTCAATATTGTTTGCGCTTTAGCAATAGAAATGGAAAAAGAGTTAAGATTATATGCGATAGTGTCGCCCGTAACGCAGATACGTCATGTATTAGACCTATGTATAGGAATACACGTTGGACATTAGAATTAGATAATCAACGAGGTGGAAGCTTATTCGGACTGCTATAAAAGGACTCAAACTCTAATCACCTTCAATAATTAAGGACACTGATCTGGAGCACGTTGAAACGGTCATCTGATAGTGTATAAGAAGAATGGAAGAATTGTATGAAGAAACAACAAGCAACAAAATTTTGGACAACAAAAAAAATAAAACAGGACTGCCCATTAAGTCTCACTTTGTTTGCGACTTACATATCAGATCTAAAAGAAGCTGAGGTTAGCTCAAGTAGGTAGATAGTAGTTTGTAGAAAAAAGTGTGGTTGCTAGCATATGGCGACGACATGGTATTTGCAAAAGAAGCAAAAAAAATGATGAAAAGTTTAAAAAGATATTTTAGAAAAAAGTTTGAAAGTCAATGTAGAAAATACAAAAATTTTGGTGTTAAGAAAGGGGGATGGGAAAAATGTGGAGAACTGGAAATGGAATGAGTAAGGTATTACGGAGGTCAAAGCACCATAAAGATATGGCTTGAAAAACAATTAAAGTAGTGGGACAAATATGGGAAATAAGTGAAAGAAAAGTGTATAACAATAAAATGGCATATGTTTGATAGTTTAGTTTAGAGTATAATATTATATGGCTCAGAAATTTAGAGATGGAAGGAATAAGAAAAATTAGAAGCAATGCATGTAAAATATTGGAGTTGGGTGCTGAGTTTAAATAAAGAAACTTCAGCATATATTGTGCTGAAGGAATAAGGTAAGAGTAGAAACAGGAAAAAGAGCAATGAGGTATGAGGAAGGAATGAGAGACACAAATGTAAAATCTTACAAGTATGCATAAAAGAGAAAATGAGAGCAAAACATGAAAAGCTAGGGGAGATCAAAGAAAATTATTACAACAAAAATGGTTATGTTAGCTAAGAAATTGAAAGAATGAGAAAAACTGAGAGAGAGACAAGGCATAAAATTATGGAAAAATATAAAGATATACAAAAGCAAGAAAACAGAATTTGAACAAAAGAGTCTATTTATAACGCAAATTATGAACATATTATAGAAAGTGAATTTTTGATGTACCTAGAAAGCAATAAATATTGTAAAAATGATAAAAATTAGTTGCAAGATTTAGATGTTTCAATGAAGAGCAAGTTACAAGATTTTGAATAAAAAAGAATTTGAAAATGTGCAAAATGTGCGGAGAAACTAAGGAAACTATGGAACATTTGTTAAAAAGGAAGTAACAAAATAAAAAAAAGAAGGGATGAAAAAAATCAAAAATCAAATCTTTGCACCGAGCATTTTCTAAAAGTTTAAAAAGGTTATTACGTCTTAAACATTCTGAATTTTTTTTTTAAACTACCAGCTAATCAATCTTCTATGCATCGTAAATAAAATTATAGAAAAGTTAATCTAGCCATAATCCAAAACTACACGGAATCTAAAAATGTTCTTTTTGCCCTAACGTAGGTTTTGACAAGAATACTCTGTAGTTTACTAAATAAACTGAGTGACTGACTATATTGTCAAAGGTTTTAGATTAGAAAAAACCACGAGGATGGTTTTTTTCAACATTCAGAAAGTTTTTGACAAGGTCTGGCACAAACTACTTTTGAAACTGCACAGAACAACATTTTTTCTGTGTTTTATGAAGCTAACAGTTTCATATCTAAACTGCAGAACTCTGGCAATTAAATTTTTGAACAACTTTTTCAAGTATCTAGGTATCATTTTTGATAAATGTACTAATTGCACGTACAGTTTATCTTAGTCATGTTGCTTTAGAACAAAAACAGTGTACACTCAATTTTTTTTTTGTGCCAATACTTTAGGGATTGTTTTAATAACTTGCCAATTTATCAACAACCTTCTATTATCAAAAAAGAATAAAGCAAAATTTGAGATCTTTTTTTAAAGTCATAAGTTTTTTTAAGAGACAAATTTGGTTTAGGGCCGCTTTTACAATCGTCGGATAAACTATTCGATAGTTATACCTGGTTTAACACGCAATGTATTTTACAAATACTAGGTTAGTTTATCTCTAGATAACTTAATGAAACGTCAATATTGACGTAAGTTATTTATAAGTAAATTTAGATTGTCTCCTTTACAAAACGTAAATGTGTTTAAATTATGTAGTGACGAGAAAAGACAAAAATTGAAGCTTACTTTATTCCTTGTTCATTTTTCAAATATAATATATGTACGGCGCTTACGAGATTTTGAGCATTATACTAGGTATAACTACTGCTCCAAGCACCGGATAAGTTATCTCCGGTTTATCTCCCTCCAAACCCTAACTATGCTTTAACTGGGGATTGTAAAAGCGGCCCTTAATGGGTTTGTATGAGATAATCTACTTAACACACTTTTTGTAGTCAAACTGTATTTTATCTCTATAGCACACAATGTAGCCGTACAACGCATTCTCTAACCCGCTTATGACCGTAGTTAAACGAGACGAGTCCGTGAGACTAAGTTTGGACGCGCGGTGTCTAAACTACGTTACTCAGTTAGAATTTCTTAGGACTATTAAAGCTATTTTATGCAACTTGGCGGTGTTTAACACATGTTTTTTTTTTTAGATTTACGTTGTTTGTATTTATAAAGCCAGAACATCGTAAATATACTGGGTTCCGGGACGGGTTACAAGCGTATCAATTTAATTTCTTTCTATTTGGCCGCAAACTGCGGTATCAAGTTTTACCAAATGTATGAATAAGGTATTTTGAGCAATTTGTCCATGCTTATGTAGGTAATTTGATCATACTGGGTGGAGCAAACTAACCTCCTTAATTTGTCGGGTGAATTGTAAGTAAACGGTAAAAGATTAAAAAAAAAAACACATGTTGAGGTGCTCTACAAAATTTTTGGTCACTTAAGGGTTCATGACCAAGCTTTGTAAACTTACTTTTGCGGTATCTTTACAAACAAAATTTGAAGGGAGTAATATCCAGAGAAATTTAAGTGTTATAGAACATTTCCTATTAGCTTCATCTTACTAAAACCAGAAGGTTTCTGTTTTTTTTTTTTTATTTTGGGATGCACAACATTTTTTAGTATCTTGCAATAAGGAGCTAAATTCACTACCACACTGTCACTGTCACTTTAGGGCTGTGAAGTGGCTTTTGTTGAGTTTCATGAAAGTTTTCAGTTACTCAGTGACAAAAGTTTTATTTGTTACTGTGCCAGAAAAGTGAAAATGCACTTTTCTGCTAATCCACACAATATTAGGAACGCATTGCAAGCATCTGTACATTTTACGCAGTCTTCTGAGTTTAATTTTTATCATCATACTCCTAGTGTAAAATGTACAGTATTATTCTGTGCAAAAACTTAAGCACAGCGGCATTTTGTCATGCAGAACTCGTTGGAGATTGTTTAATAGACTCGCCCTTGTACCAATTGGGCAACTCAAGAGAGTGAGATTTCCATAAAATATTGCGGCAATTAGAACGCTTATTAAACAGTCTCCGACGCGTTCTGCTAGACAAAATGCCGCTGCGCAGTGTAGTGCAGATTTATTTTACATTACTAATAATTTTCAAATGGTTTTAGGATCAAAAACTTTGTAGTGACGAGTGTTTGGTGTAGAAACAACTTGCTCTCTGCATTGCTACCACATTTCACCCATAAAAAAAAATTTGAACAACAACCTTTTTACCTGTGTTGGAGACCCTTTAGTCATTGGTTAAAACTAAAAAGATCTGTTTGTTTTATTTTGTTACTTTTAACACATTTGAAGAACATCTAGGTCACACTAATGCAATTACGTAATGCCATTCTTAATTTGAAGTTAGAGAAATACAAGTTTTTTTGTAAGCAGATAAGTATTCTTGGTTATGTGTTATCTTTAGGTATATAGTGTGCCCTAGCCATGCACAATTTTTCTACATTTATAAACACGGCATAGGTTCAACCGTTTTTAGGACTTGCCAATTTTGACCAAGGATTTATTGGACATCTTTTTGGTTTACGCATTTATTTAAAAAAAAAACTGTAAGTGGTCTTGGGGGCAAACTCAAGCTGATGCTTTTTTTATTATTGAAAACAGTGTGAGGTTTTATTACATTACTTTTAGATTAATGTGACGCCAGTGATGTGAGAATTAGAACAGTTCTGTTTCAAATGATTAAAGTAACACAACAAAACGTGCTATTATTAAAAAAGATTTTTTTTGTGTTGTTGCCGCGTTTTTTAAGCAATTATTTGATGTGTACACCGATTATTGTGTTTTTGTGTATTTGATATGTGTAGTTTGCTTTTTTCCCGCATAGCAAGATGGGTGTTTGCGTTACAGTTACAGAGTACAAGTTTTTTATCCATTATGTTCCGGGAAAAAACAATTTTATTACGTATGTACTATCAAGAAACTCTTATTTTTTAAAATTAATAAATGAGGTATTTTGTGTGATAGACACATACACTCCTGTTTCAGGGTATGCATTTATCATCAGTGTGCCTAGCATCTCCCTGGTCAAAGAGACCATTTACATAAAATCACAGTAACTATTAAACAGTTTATGTTGGTAGATAATTTTGTTTTGGTCATCTAATTCAAATAAAACACTCCAAAATTGCCGTTGTTTGTCCGTGTAGGATTTCTCCTAATAGGGGGCATTGCGTTATCACATTTGACACTTTATTTGTTTACATATTCTATTAAACCGCACTTATTACGTAATGACTTGTGTTCCAGATTTTTGTGCTAAATCTTTAGTAGTCAAACTTTTTAAAGGTCAAATGGCAGATTCTCGGATTGTCAAAACAATAAATAATTGCTCACTTGACCTAGCGTTTCGTTTTCTATTTACAGATAACTTTTTGTATTTATGTCACGATATCCAAACGCTACTGCTACTAAATATTCTCCAAACACATGTTGGCAAGTTTATAAAACTGTACCATAAATACTATGTTTATTTTGGAATTTATAAAACATGGTGCAAATGTCAACCTAACAAAATATCTTGTCTACCAAAGTTTATTTTGGAACCCATAGTACTATACTATAGTCCTTTTTTCCGTTTAATTGAAGGAGTAGCTTACCTTTTTGTGATTATTGATGTTTTTAGTTAATAATTTTCTACCTGTTGAAAAAACCCACAGCTTCAGTTCTAGTTATCTTAGTTAAAAAACATATTTTTCTATTGCTCGCATTCTGACAAATCACAAAACACAATTTTCATCAAGTTGTTGAAAACAATTTTTAAAAGATTACTTTGATGCATTTGTAAGTGCAACACCCGCAAGGTAATTTTACAAAACGAGTAATGCAGAAACAAATTTTGACCTATTCTTTCAATAACCAGAAAGAATGAGTAAAACAGATTTTTTTGTCAAAATACTTAATAACTCACGATATTTTTTGCATCAAAACTTAATAACCGTGCAAATTGTCGAGTACGACTGGTCTGCAAATCATTTGACATTATGTCAAGAGATTAAAAAATTGCCGTACTTTATAAATAAACGAGTTGCTACAAAAACGTTTATTCTTGTTGTGCCCGGAACAAAAATCTATATTTTTTTTTATTATTTTAATATTCTTATTAGTTTGTGAATAATTATTTTAATAACAACTGAGATAGGGGATAATATAACGGAATTTATTTTAAATATAATAAATTGAAGTGAAAGATTTAACTACTACAGCTCTTCTTCACACACAAACCGTTTAACGATTTTCTTACTAGGGGCATTACGTTAAAAATTATGCAACATCTTTCAATAGCAAACAGAATTTACAGTCACAGTTGAGTTTTTTCTTAAAAAAAATAAAGCCTAATAATGCTAATAGAGAACACTGTGCATCAAACTGTCACTTTACAGTTGTAAAATGGCCTTTGGTAAATTTTTTGAGGGCTTCCAGTTGCCCAGTAACAAAAATGTTCTTTGTTTACTATGCCAGAAAGATTAAAACGCCCTTTGTTGCTAATCCACACAATAGCACCTGGGGGTACAGCTATTAGGATTGCATTGCAAGCATCTGTACGTTTCACGCAGTATTATGGGCTCAATTCCGGGACAATTATCATTACACTCCTATTGTAACTTGAGGATTCTGTGTAAAATTTGCCGTATTGTTATGTGCAAAAACTCAAGCGCAGCGGAATTTTCCAGCACAGAATGCGTCGGAGACTGTTTAATAGACTCTCTAACTGCCGCAATAATTTCTGGAGTTTTTACACTTTTGAATCGCCCAACTGGCACAAAGTGCACATTTCGTTTACATAGTTTTAGGATCAAAAACTTTGTGACAAGTGTTTGATTTAGAAACAGCCTGCAAAAAGTTCTTTGCAGTGCTACAACATTTTTTGTATTTAACAAACCCGTATTGGTCTTTTAACCACGATATAGTTACTATTGAAATTGCCGTTGTTGTTTTTACCTAACCGCATCTCTCCTATCCGTTTACCTACTCTGAAGACTTTTTAGTAATTGGTTGAAGTTAAAAAGATCATTTTGCTTTACTCTGTACTTTTAACACGTTCGAAGAACATCTTGGTTTTACTTTGAAGTTAGATAAATACTAGTTTGTTTGTAAACAGGTAAGTTTTCTGGGTTATGTGTTATATTTAGGTGGTACAAGCCATGCACAATTTCTCTACTTTTACAAACACGGCACAGTATTGTATCAAATGATTCAAAAAACACGACAAGTTTGTAACTATTTTAGCAAATTATTGCTGGATGCAGAAACGAACTATTTGGTACTTGAAAAGGAAATTCTTAGTGTAGTAGCAGCGATTACAGATGGCGGGTATTTCTTTTGTCGGTCATCTAATGTGTACACTAATTATTGTACCTTAGTGTATTTGAATAGGTATAGATTGCTTTTTCCCGCATATCAAAATGGGTGATTGCTTTGCAAATGTACCAGTTTTCTATTAATTATGAAAAACAATCTTATTGCAAATCTTCTATCAAAATTTTTTTTAATTTGTTTACATACTGCATTCTTGCATGAGAAAAATTTTGTATGTTTATACGACAAGTCAAACTGTTGAAAATGGCGCCAAATCGATTCATTACGGTTATTGCGTACACTCTCAGCTACCGTTGCTATATTTTCTTTATTACGTCCTGGATGTGGTCTATTTGGTGGCGCATTATCGAAATAAATTTTGAGTTTAAAATTTTACAGTTTTAGCTCTGTTTGTGTTCTGACAAATTGCAAGACACAATTTACATCAAGTTTTGGAAACAATTTTTAAAAAAATTTGTGCGACACTTGCAAAATAATTCCGAAGAACGGTTATTTAATAAACTTATTCTTTCAATAACCAGAAAGGGTGGACAAAAAAGAATCCGTATTTGTCAAAATACTCAATAACTTAACTCACGAGTTTGCTGGTTATTTTGCAATCAAACTTTAGCTTAGTACTTGCACCGCAGCGGTCCATGTTTTTTGACCTAAAATCTAGAATATGGTTCTCAGGTACAAATTTATTTTTGTATGTAAACTTACAAAAACATGCAAATTGTCAAGTACGAAAGGGCCCGTCACGGGTCTACAAACCATTTTACCTTGGTGATTTAGTCCTGTTGCAAGCCAATTTGATTATGTCTGCGTTAACAAAAATCTAAAAATGTATTTTTTGAAAATTAACTCAAATTTCCTCATTAGTCTTAAATGATCAATTTAATACCAACTGATATGGAAGCAGATATAACGGAATTTATTTCAGTTGCACCGTTCCTGACGAGGCACAAGCTTTGTTGGCTTTTACATGGTTTGTTTGGATGGAGGAACTGCGGGAACCTTATTTGTTTTTTTTAAATTGCCGTTAGCGGAATTCAAAACTTTTTGTGGTAAAATACTAAGTAGTGTACTGTATTTTTTTGTTTGGTTTTACAAAATATGTTCTCCATGTTACTACTTGGACAACATAATTTGTCTTGGCGTGCGACACACATCAGAGGCGTTTCAAAAAGTTTTTGGACATTCTCGCTAGCATACCTTAAGAGATTTCAGCAATTACGTCTTTAATTGCATTCTTTAAAGCTTTTACAGTTTGAGGTTATGCTTTGTAAACCACACCTATGAAGGCATTCTTACAGAAAAAATTGCAGAAAGTCAAATCTGCAGGTTTATCGTTTTGCAACAAGATTAGGCGGAAAACAGCTTTTGCAGAAGATTGCGTGAACGGCGGGCAGTATGGGCCGTGGCTGAAATCAGACGGTTTCTGTAACATGTTCTTCTATTATAAGTTGTCTTGTTTGATTAACTTTTGCGCAATTATTATTTTATAAAGGTGTAACTTAAGGTCTGTGTAAAAAATTTGCCGTATTGTTCTTGACGAAAATGTTCCGCCCAGAACGCGTTTTGATTGTTCAATAGGGGTTCTGACTGCCGCAATGTGTTTGGGTGTTTTCACACTCTTATGTTAATCAACTGGTTTATTACAAAGTGCAGATCTGGTCTTTCTTACATTACTGATCTATTTCCAAATAGTTTTAGAGTCAGGAACTCTGTCACAAGCTAACCAAAATTGCCTGCAAAAACTTTTTTGCGTTAACAACAAAGCTTTGTTGGTTTTTTGATAGTCTCGACCCCGGCATGGTTACTACTGAAATTGTTGCTTTGACTAACTGTACCTTTCCTACTCTTCTACCTGCTCTGAGGACTTTGTCATTCGTTTTTAAATTAACACTAGCTGGATAAGTTTTTTAATCAATTGTTATTTTAAAATATAAAGTGCATACCGCCTATACATTAATACTATTGAGCAAAATTAAAAGTTGAATTTAACTCGCAAATAAATAATTAAACCAAGCAAAAATTCTAGGTTTTTAAAAATTAATTACATTAAAGCTAATAGTCATAGAGAAATAACAAAAGTATTAATGTATAGCTGAGACGTTCTTTTATAATATTTCAAAATTTGGTATAATAATTTTCAGCCGTTTTATCGGTGAACTGTTTTTAGCAAAGAAAAAATTTCATAAATTCTCTAGCTTTAATATGTTTGACTTAAAGCCGTCTGACACGAGACTGATTGTAATATTACATTATATTAAATGAAATAATTTTGAATAATAATAATATTTTTAATTTGAAAAACAAATTATATAACGTTTAGACTTTTATTGATTATTAATTGATTATCAGATATTTTTGGTTTTAAAATAAGAGTAACAACAATTTTTGCATTTTGTTAAAATAGAAGTTAACAAATACTCATTTAATCAGTTTATAATTGAATTGTAATTAAAACTTAATAGTTTCTACAGCATGTTTATTTTATGAATAAGCCATTGATTGAAATTTCTAAACTAAATTGTCTATAACATAAATCTATTGGTAAGTTAACTTCTACATTAAAAGTTGTAAAATTATTTGTAAATTAGTTTACGTTAGTTGTTGCTGTTTAGCATATATGGTTTTATATACAAATAAAAGCATATAAATACATTAGTATAATTAATAAAACACAATTTCTAGTTAAGCAACATTTTTTGTTAGTAATATATAACGCTTGGAGAATAAAAAGCATGTAATACTTCTCGCAACATTTCGGATACCCATAACAATAATTATTAACACTTGGTGTTAGTTAGGCTTCGTTAATCTGTTATGTTTCTTTTTGTGTTGTAGAAAATCACCCCACTTCTTTAAGTATCAGCCGCAGCCAAAACAAGTAATGCAATTGCCACGCGAAATGAGGCACTAAACCCGGAATAAGGCGCAACTCTATTGCAGCAATCTCATAAAATAAAATACAAAAAAAAAGTTTCATGGTGAAAAACACATGTACAAAAGTTAAGGCTGTAAACTTCTACAACCCTATAAACTCGGCAATACATTTCCTTTAGAAAACAGCAATATCCGTAAATTAATTTATTGGTTTATTCAAATTGGCTTGTTTCAATATTATTAATTCTCAGATTTATTTGGAATCGACGTATGTCCCCTTTAAAAACGAGTTGGAATTTAGGAGCGGCAATAAAGGGGAAATAAGAGATAATGGATTCTTGGGGCAGACATAAAAATGTGTAATTCCCTTTTAACAATTGCGAGGCCGGCTAATTTAATTGCAATTGTTAAAATTTAAATTCCGTAAAGAGATTGAAATTCCATTCCGCTGCTTAATTTTTTAGGAATAATTAATTTCCAGCTTCTAATTATTTGTCTGCTCACCAGGAATAATAGTAATTTATAATTCATTTCGGAAATCTTATTAAAACTCTATTGAATTTATAATTGCATAGGAAATATGAAGTGAAAAGTGCTGCATTTTAATAAATTAATATTCATAAAACATTTCCTATGCATTTTTTTCAAGTGTGAGTAAATTATGGCTGAATTAATTCTGTCATTAAATATAAATTGTTTTTAATTATGATGAATGTATTTGATATTTTATGTTAATAATAAATTCTGGATGCAGATTTCTATATACATTAATGTTTTCGGATAATATATTTATCTAAACAGTAATAATGCGCTGTGATTTACAGTGCAATTTAAATTAATATCAAATTATAATGAGTTTGGTCTGATTAAAATTGTAAATGCAACATAATAATTAATTATGTAACGGGTTTGATTCACAACGTTTGCAAAAGTTGGTCGAAATAAATTAGTTTGCAGTTTAATATTTAGCTAGCGTTATTTTTAATGGAATGTTGTCAATCAATAAATGCATATTTCATTTTATTTTAAAAGCTTGAGAATGTTAGTAATTTTTAGTTTTTAGAGTTTGATTTTTAACTAGAAACATACAATAACTGTAATTATTTTTGAGAATAGAAATAAAATTTGTTTAAAACAATCAAAACAAACTATTAGAACTAATGAGGTTTCATTTATAATTACCAATAATTCTTTGTTGGTTTATACAGGGTGCGGCAGGAAAACTAGCTGATTTGAAAGGTCAATAAAAGAAAAATAAGTACACTTCTTAAATTTTTGTTTCAAGTGGTTTTAAAAATGACATCGGACAAATGGCGTTCCTCATTAGCGATACACTGATCCACCCGCTTTTTGAAGTTTTGCTACACTCTTTTGAGCATATCGACGGGAATGTTGGCGATGGCTTGGCGAATGTTGTCATTCAAGTGTTGCAGGGTCCGTGGTTTGTCATTGTAAAAAATGGATTTGAGATATTCACATAAAAAAAGTTAAAGGGAGCCAAATTAGGGGAGCGCGCCGGCCACAGTACGTCACCCTTTAAGGAGATTAAGCGCTTGAGGAAGTGTTCCTTCAAAAGTTATATTGAAATTCTTGCTGTGTGTGTCGCGGCTCCGTTCTGCTAAAACCATACGTTCAGAAATTTCAGTTTTTCAAGTTTGTGGAGGAAAAATGCCTCAATCATTTTTCTGTAGCAAACTGCATTCACAGTAACAGTGTGTTCCTCTTCTTTAAAAAAGTAAGACCTAATTATTGCAATTTTTGACAATGCACACCACACAATTAAGAGGCTTGGGGATTGGCACCACTTCAATAACGCATGTTTTGTTTGTTTACGCAGCCGGAAAGGTGGAAAGATGCCTCATCACTGAAAAAGACGAGGACGTTGTGAGGCAAGTTAAGGAGCGTTTCACATGCAATTTGGCAAAAAAACAAAATTGCGTTCACTGAGCTTTTGCAACGCACCAAGTTTGTAGGGATAAAACTTGAGTTTGTTGTGATGAATTTGTCTCACACTGCGATTAGAAACCAGCAGAGCACTTGCAAATGCCGGAGAGAGTGCAAAAACGACAGCTTTAACTTTTTGACGTTTTCTGAGGTTCTGGAAGTCCGTTGACTTCCAGGCCCTTTTTTGTCACACTGCCACTTTTTCTGAATGCGTCTACCTACGAAACAATAGATTACCGGCCAGGAACGGACCCGTGGGATAAATATTGAACCGAGTTTAGAAAACACGTTGGGTGGCGATCATCAAACGGCCATTAAAAAAGTAGGCCTCAATGGCGAACGCACGCTTCTCCTTTGTCCAACGCATGACGACAATTGGCTTAAGCGGTAACAAAACTTTAAAACCCCTTCTTTTGAATGATACCCTACCTACTCTTTCCTAACCACGTCCCGCTTATTGGGGCCCAATTTAAACCAACAAGTTTTCCTGCCGCACCTTGTATAAGGATTATACAGAGAATGTTTTGTACAAACTGTTTGAATCTTTCATAATAGTAACTATAATAAGTCATAGAGGTAACTACTAGTTTTGTTGGTAACTTTGTAGCAATCTAAGCATATTCAAAGTGGTGGTTAGCCACCGTTCTGGGCTATTGTTGATGCTTGAGATATATGGTTCTAATGTGGGGTTTGTGGCTATTGTGGCTGGTACATTTTTTTAGAAGTTATCTTTTTAGTGGTAATGCTGTCACCGTTTTTTTTATGGGGATGGCGGAGGCGGCCGGTTAAAATCCTAGAACGTCCTCGTTGAGTATTTGAAAATTTGATATTGTACAGGCTCATAGACATACTGTTTGCAGATTAGGGATTTAAGAGATGATAATTGGGAATTTTTAGTTAGATGGTTACTTAATTAACCGGTCGTTTGTAAAAAGAAACTTTTTGGCTGGCTGGTGAGTTAAGGTAGATCAGAGTTGAGATAAATGGGAAAATTCCAAAGTCTGTTTGAGTTTTTTTGTTTGGACAAACTATAAAGTTCCGAGGAGCATCTGCAAACTAATACTTTGGAAGACCTCGAGATTATTGAGGTGCGAGTTTGCGGCAGTTTTCCAGATATAGGACGCATATGTAATCATAGGTCTGATGGTAGAAAGAACTGCTCTGATGCAGCATTGGAACAACAACATTTTTTGCCATTCTGCAGCATTGGACTATGGTATGAGAACAACGTTAAAATAGAAGTTTTTATAGGGAGTAGTTTGTGGCCTTGTGAAGAGCACTACAGCTTTACTTTTTTTCAGGTATACTTTGGCTTGCCAATTGTTTAACCATTCTTCAAAGTTGTTGGTGGTTTTTGTAGCTGTGAAGTGATCACCATAGGTGACTTTGCAGCGTACAAAAATGCTGTGTTGCCAGAATATTGAGCTTGTTTTACCCTGTGTATTCATACCAAAAGCATGTCAGCAACAAACATGTTAAATAGCAGAGGAGAGAGAGAATAGAGTCTTAAAGAACTTTTGCCGTAATCTGCCGTGAAGTAGAAATGTAGTTCAAAATTTTGACTGCCAAAATTTTGTAATTTAGTTATGAGAATTGCAGTTTTAAAAAACGCAAAAGAAAATGATTTCTGTGCAGTTTGGAAAAAGTGTCTTGTGCTAGACTTTGTCTAAGGCTTTGGACGTTGACAAAACTCACTCATGTGATCTTCGTTTGTCTGAAAACTGTGACTGTAAAGTCCGTTACGTAGTTTAATATTGTCCATCAACTTTATTTAAATCCATGTTAGTATGGGGGAAAAGAAAAGATTGTTAGCTTTTGTGTGGTTTTAGATTTTGTTCAGGATTATTCTTTTTATGACCTTAAACTAGGTGCAAAGAAAACTGAAAGACCGGTAGTTTTAAGAAAACTTTCGCGTTTTCCAAAGTTTTGAGATGTTTATCACAAGTGAGCATTTCTATTTTGTAGCTGTAAAGCGAGTTTAAGATCTTACAATTTCTGTAGCTAAAATGTTTCTGCTATTGACGGTCAGCGGCATTATTTTTTTGGATCAATGCTTTAGTGTTTTAAACTAATTTAAAAAGATTTTTGGCGCAAACTTAATGGGTTTAGAAGTTTTTTTTATGGCTTCTAAGAGTTGATTAGTTGGCTCGCAAAACTTTAATGTGTGGGTTTAACCGGACTTATTACTTGTAATTCTTTTTGCTTTACTTAGTCAAGCATTGTCTGATTCTTGGCGTTAGTTTTGAAGTTGTTCCACGCTGGTTGCTTAGTAGAAAGTCCCTAGCAATTATTGTAAGAAAGGGATTAGTAAATATGATACAAACTACCGGTCTGAGGTAGGCCAATGCGATCTTGAGTGTGCCCTTTGGAGTAATCTAATGATCTTTTTGTAAAGATCAGTGTTTCACAATTTATGGGTACCACCAACATCTCTAAATACGCAAAAAAAATTATAAATTTCAGCACTTGACTGAAGAAGATCTGGTTGATGAAAAACTCTTCTACTTTACTCATTTTTTGTTTAATGCGGTTGGCATTCTTTGAACAAACCTGCAGTAATATTTATGTTTTATTATTAGTTTTTGAGAAAAACAGTGAGAAGGTTGGTTGTCCATTTACCGTTGCCGGTTTTGGTGCCGGTTGGTTTGTGGTGTATTTTGTGATGTAGATGGGCCCGGGGCCGGCGCGGTTTTTTCTTAAAAGACTTACGTTACGAAATATGTTTTATATCTTTGGCAATAAAATTTGCTGCAGAGTTTTGGCGGGAAAAGGTTTTGTTGATTTTAAAACCTTGTCCATTGCGGTTTACGTGCCTGCGACAACTTTTACTTTTGCAACTTTGTTTTAAAATTGAAGATAGTTGTCATGCGCTTTTATGGTGTTTACTAATTAAATAAATTAAACTTTCTAAGAATTACGTCCACGTCGTACGATTACTTTTGGTTTACATTAATGTCATGCCCGAGAGTGAATTCCTGTATTGTCACTATTTGGTGGTTGTGTGTAACGCACTATAGTTTGCACGTAGTTTACAATTACTAGGCCTTAGACCATTACGGGTCTGGTTTGCGTAGCGCGCTTTTATGCATTTGAGCCTTAGGTTGGTAATTTTATACGATAAGGTCCACGTCCAATAGTTAGCCAGTAATAGTGGTTGAACGTGACCAGGTTGTGCAACTGCATGTCCGCTGTTAGAACAGAGTTATTGCTTGTTTTATTTAAAAAAACTACTGTCTAAGCAAGAGTGAACTTGGTATGGATGGCAAATTTGAGTTGTCTGTTTTTGAATAACCAAATTCAATATCAATTAGATACTCGGCGTAGGAGATTGATCTAAAAATAGGTTTAAAAGCTTTTCAGATATCGGGCATCTGCAGATGTGGTATTGGAGCGGAAGTGATGCTGTTTTATTACTAAACTGAGTTTGGTATAACTGGCAGATTTTTGGTTGGTCTGTTTTTATTGCTAAAGTCAGTCTGTGGTCGATTAACCATCTGATACTTGGCGTAGTTGGTATTTGGTGCGGGTTGCTAGCTTTTTTTTAACCCTTGAAGATAAATTTAAAGATTTTTGAACTTAGAATTTTTATTTAGATTGTGCTTGAGCTTAAATGAAGCAACGTATTAGAGTTGTAATATCAAAAGAGTCAGAGTTGACATGAGTAGGTGTCCGTTATATTGAAAATGCTAAGAAATAAAAAAAAGTAACGACGGTGAAAATAAAAAAAATTAAATAAAAATTAAACTAATATTAGGAGAAGATGATCAACTTTAGTTTTGTTTTACAAGAATGCAATGAAATACAAAATAGACATAATAACAGAGTCAAGAAAGAGGATGGACAAAAACCTAGAAAGAAATGAGTCTGTTAACAAAATTACGGAATAAACTATCACAATATGAATTTGGCAATTTAATGCTTTTTTTTTGTTTGGCGTGGGTGGGGAATCATCTAAAGACTTTGTTCTCAAGACGTGTTGGATTTACCTTTCTAAGGGTGCCTACCGACTAAACTCCACCTAATCTGGAATTTGCCTGGAAGTTTGAAACTTTTTGGTTCATGTAGTTTCAGTTTGTGGATGTGTATGTAAGAGGTTGTTTAGGAGTTGCCTTATAAGCCAGGTTTCACCAACGTTACGTAAGAAGTAACTCGGCTACTATTGATTTCACCGGTCGTTTGTAGACAAATTCGTCCCGATCTGGTTCGGCAAGTCTTGCCAGATCAAGATTGGAGTAAACCGCAAGGTTTTTGGCCAAAAGCTTCAATGTGTTGACAAAGGAGGAATCTCAAGGTTTGTCTTAATGTTCAGATTTCGAACGTACCATGGAGTTCCTGTGAGCATCCGGAGAGTTTTGCTTTGGAAAGCTTCTAAGCAAATTAGGTGGCTACTTGCCGACGTTCCCTAAATGTATGTGATTATCTGTCTGATGATCGAGGTGTAAAGCCGGATTTTTTTCTGAAACGACATGCCCCTATTCCTACGCAACATCGAGTAGAGAAAAGATTTGATTTTTGTTTTGTCTAATATAGATTGTACCTGAGGCTTGTAATAAAGTCTCTTGTCCAAGATAACCCCAAGATACTTGGCAGTGTTGGACCACGGTATGGGAACGTCATTAAAGGTGACGTTATCATGCGGTTTGAGTGACCAGCGCCGAATAAAGAGTACGGCCTTGCTTTTCTCTGGGCTTACTTCAAAGTGCCAATCATCCATTCAATCTTCCAGATTGGAGGTGGCTTTTTAAAGACGTAGGGTGATCATTTTGGTCAACCTTGAAGAGTACATAAGTGCTGTATCGTCAGCCTATTAAACCATTTTGACCCCGTTTAAGCTCTCTGAAGGGATGTCAGCTACGTACAAAGTGCGGCGAGAGAATGAAGCTTTGAGGAACTCAGGCTTGAATCTGCCAAAAAAAAGAGATGTGGTTATTGAGTTTGACTGCCTGACTTCTGCGTTTTAGATATGAGGTTAGCAGCCTTACAATACGAATAGGAAATCGCTGTTTGATTAGCAAAAATACAAGAAGTATAAAAATATGTAATTATGTAGCAAATTAAAATTGCGCTAAAATTAACACGAGAATACAGAACTATCTCTACTGAGGTGGTTATGGTTATAGCATCAGTAATACCGATACATGGCATGGTAGAACAAAATTGACAAACACTAACCAAGGACGCCAGCAAAAAAAGAAGCATACACAAAGAGATGTTAAATAAATGGTAAATGGAATGGTTAAAAGGTACAGGCAGAGCAAAATAGATCAAATTGCTAATCAAAGATGTGCCGAGATAAAAAAATGTATTACTATCAAACTTGAGTTTCTAACTGGCCATAAATGTTTTAAAGCCAATTTGCATAAACTCAAACTAAGAGATGGTAGCAGATGTACGTATTGTGGAATCAAAGACACAGTAGAACATGTAATTTTTAAGTGCAACAGATGACATGTAAAAAAAAAAAAAGAAAAACTAAAGTAAGAGTTGAAAACGTCACAGACTCAATGCTAGAGTCCGATAAAAACTGAGGAAGAAGAACAAATTAAACAACAAAACGTAAAGAATCAAATGGAACTGAAGACATTATAATATCTAGAGTATGCAAAATAGAGATTCAGTGGTGAGAACCTTACACATAAGCGGGTATAGCTTTTCCAAAACCACAATAAAGTAACTTGGTTGTGCAGGTTGTAATCAATGACGTTTTGCTTTTTGTGCTAGCAATGTTGGCGGTAATGCCTGATGCTGTCTGATTCATTAGATCAAGCAATTTTTTTTTATCAGCGGTATTATTGGCGTCAGGTATTAATGTTTTTAGCGTTTCCAAGATGGCTATGAGAGTGCCAAGAAGAATCTTGCTTAGTGTCAACTTGGTTGGTTTTTTTTTTTAGTTCCAATGCAAACTTTTTACTGGATTTGCCTGTGATGTTACGTTAATGTTGTGTAGTGTACTACTTTTTACTTTTTGAGAGCTCTCTGAAATTGATAATTACTATTTTTCTGATAGTATTAGTTGCGAGTATTTAAATTGACTGAACACATGTTGTTTTAGGGTGCGAGAAGTTGTCTTTGCTAATAGTTTTTGTTAAGGGTTGTCTCTAACGGGCCAACATAAACTACCAAAATTGACTGGTGGGATGCATTTGCAGCGGTATTATTTTTTCAATGTGTCCAGGTTTAACACGAGTACAGGTGAGACTCATTTGGACGTGAACTTGTTTGTTTTTTTAGCCCACAGGTTTTTTTAGCGGCATAGAATGCTTTGTGTAGAGTTTTTGTCTGTTTGTATGATTTTCTGCCGCATCTTGGGCAGCGGTACCAGCTATTCTCATGCTTTACGGCAAGTTTGTGTGATATATTTGCAGACATACTTTAAATTATCTAGACTGCACGGCAGATATTGCTTGTCTGAAAAAACAATGCTTCTTTTCAGATTGTCTGTACAATCAATGTGTGCGTTGTTGTAGATGTACCGGAACTTAATTCTTGTTTGGTCTTAATTGTGATAGTTTTGCTGATGTTTTGTTAGATTGAGTTGGTTGATAATTTGCCTTGGTGGTAAAAAATTGCAATATTTTATAGCAGTCTGTATAAGCTTCCACTTTTTTTATTGATTAGTTTTGATGACCCATTGAGGCATCACAGAAAATACTTGTTTATCAGCGTTAATTAAGTTAATTAATTGAATAACAGAATATTTATTAAATTTAATAAATGAAATGCTTTATGCTAAGTAATAGCTTTGTATACAAAATTTAAAATTAATTTTATCAACTCAATGCATACCGAAAAGTAATTATACAAAGTTAAAATTTCTCATTTATTTTAACTTGGATTACTCGTCTTGCCGTGTAATACAATTTAGAAGATTTAACGCGTTCAAAGGTTGATTTTTCTTTATTGGCAACAGATGCAATTTACAGGGAGTTTAATCAAATATTGGTGAGATCTATTGAAGGAAAGTTGTAATGGTGCGGGAGCTGTGCTTAAATCGGTAATGTTCTTCGCACCCGCGCCCCATTTCCTTCTAGTAATAATGCGGGATGTGGTCGTAGATTATGCAAGTGATCTTGTTAATAAGTCAGGGGCATAATAACGATTAGTAGGTAGTTAAATGTGCGGCATAAATCTTTGGTAATGTATTAAGCGTTTAGGCGGTTTTCATAGCCCCCCGTTGTCGACGCCCCCCACGTGTAGTGCGTTAATTGGCGTCTTACGCCTGCGGTGCTATTCCGCGGTATATATGTGACAATTATTGTAATTTGTATATTTTCCCAAAGCCCCGTCGACAGGTATTTAATGACACCGAGAGAATCATGCGATATAATTATCATCCGATGACGTCGTTTTATTGCATACATTTTAAACTAAACTATTACAAATATACTAGAAATGGATCAATTAGTGCGTAACTAATTTAAATGAAATTCAATTGCATAATAATTTTATATGTGATATGGTAAATGCGCCGGGTTAATTGCAATGTTATTTACTAATGTAGAAATATCCACTAACTAATTTGTTTAGCGTTTAATATTAATATTTATATGCATAACATCTGTGTTAAACCACTAAATTTAATTAATTAAAGAAGCACACAATGTAATAGTGCGTAATTACTATCTATAGTAGATTTTGCATGCTCAGACAGCAAGGAAGCAAGCAACATCTGCATTATTAACTAAGCATTTAATTCAATTATCTAATTCTGTTTATGGGGCATATACCCCAATAAACAGAACCAAATCCCTTATTAGGACACATCCTGTTTTGCTGTATGAAACTGGGTTGAAAATAATATTTAAACTCGTTTTTGATATAGACATTAAAGTGATGTTGTTTTAGTCGGGTATTATATGGAAGGGCACTTAAATCTGTCCGTGTATGGGTAATATATCAAGTCGATCGCGGCCGTTTGTTATGGGTCTGTTGAAAGATAATATAGATTACGTGCTGAGAATATAGATAATACGGTAATAGATATTTAGGGCTGAGAACACGTGTTTGGATATTACAGCACCAATTATATACCAGCTGTTAGTTTCTCAAGCCTAATTCTATCTTAAGTTATGATTAAGATTAATTAGTTGCTAAAAGTTTGGATTTATAGAGTTTGAAAATACTCTTCAATAGTTGGCAAATAAAATTATAAAAATAAGATATGTAGATTTAAGGCAACAATTTAGATAATTAATACAATTTTATGTATTTAAACAATAAGTTATAAAAATGTATTTAATTAATTACAAATTTGTATTATAAATATGTAAATGTGATAGTTTTTTTGAGTGTTGTTTCACTTGTCAAAATTTTAAAAATGTTTTTATGTTGTTATGAGATATTAAGTAAATTCTAAATATCACATTTTGAATTTATAATTAATCATAATTACTTAATATTAAAGAAGTTTTGTTTGTTTTAACTTACTTTATAATATCTATCAAAATACAATAAAGACGTTTTAATATTGTAATATTTATGTAAATTTAATGCTAATAATTTATATTTTTGTTGCAGGTAAGACTCCAGAAATGTTTTCTTGATTTTTAAACAATTTCACAACACGTAAGTAATAATTTCAGTTCAAAATAAAATATTACAAACAAATATATAAATTGGTTTAATAATGGAATACTCAATATAAGTAGAAAACTAGTCTAAATCTTATTTATATTACAGTCCCACAACTTATTATTTGCCTTTTCTTTTTTAGCTGTAACATTTGCATTTAAATCCACTTTATTTGCCACATAAAAAATACGATATTTTATTACCGATAATTGTATTTTTAACATAAGTTGTACACGCAAAATATGAAATTGAAATGTAGGTAAATATAGCTAAAAAAAACTTTTTTGTTTATGGATATTTTTTCGCACCAATAAAAAAATATTTTTACGACCAAAGGTGGAGTGTTTTACGAGTGTAAAGTTTAGAAGTCGTAACTTGCGTATCAAGCGGACACATAAATACGTCTTAAATAGCTTCGTCGGCTAGCCGATAAATATATAAAATGGGAAGAAAAGTTTTTATATTTTTATTTTTTTATAAGAAGCAAAACTTTTGATTTCTTTAACCCGCTTCTTACCTCATAGAAATGAAACATTATGAGACATTTATAAAATATAGAATAAATTTTTCAATATATTTACTTAAGTTTTTTGTATTAAATATAAATGTCATATTTGGGTGCAATTATAAGGATTCCCTTAAGTACATACAATTCCCCAATTCATTACTTTAATAACAACCCTAGGACAATTATGAGCCGCTCCCAAAACCCAGATTTTCTTCATTAACTTTTTTCCGAGAGAGAGAATCTTTTATTATTATTATGCCTCTTTTGGAAATGGCTTCTTAGTATTCCCTCTCTAGTGATTTGGCCCCAATTTGGAAGAATCATATTATATAACAAGCTTGATTATTTTTAATTTACCAATAATTTTGAAAGCGGATTTGTGGAGGGATGATTTCGTTTGTATATGTGTGTCCGCTTGAAGTGGTCGTATCCCAAAGCACAATAAAGGGGATCTAATCGATAGCAAACAATTAGACTGTACAAAGACCCGGCTTCGTATCCTGATCCTAATGGTCACTAACTATTGTCCCTGCATCATATCTAACAGTAGAACAATTTATTATACACGTTCCGTTTGTTATGTTGCAACTAAATTATTAGAGATGCCATCGTTTTACAAAACGGATTATAGTTTAATCTAATTAAGTGAGAGCATTATTGTATAATGAAACATGTAATGCTGGTATGAACCGGAACTTATTTCATCTAAAATAATAAATGCGTTGGAATTTTAATTAATATTTCTATGTATCAAAATACTAATAAAGTTTCTGAAAGACATAAGTGTTAAATTCATATTATTAAAGAAATGCTCTGTTTTAACACAAATTTTAAATTCTTAACTAAAAGAAATACAATATAAAAGGATGATAATATTCAATTATTTTAAAGTTTTAACTATAGTGTTTGTTATAATGATTGTAAATGAATAATAGTATATGGTTGAAAATAAATGATAATGCCATAAAAACAAACAATGTATTTATACTTACTGATTAGTTTAAACATAATCAAAATCAAAAAGTATAAAACCGTTAATTTACTTTTAAAAGAATATTAATATAGTATTCATAAATTAAAATTTTGCTGTCTTTATTGGGTCTATTTGACCATAATTCAAATTTAATGTTTTTATTTCAGTTTTTTAATTTTTTTTTTAAATTATAGTAAAATATTATCATTAGTGTTTTTTTAGAGATAAAGAACTTTAAACTAAAATGAAACTTATAAAAATCATGTTAATGCCATGGCTTTATTGGAAAGATAATTTTATGCCATTACTACTTAAACATGATTTAGGGCACATGGGCGCCGCGACCACATTTTTGAGCAGCCGGTGCCGTATATCGGCAATATCTATCAGCTAATCTAACGTCCTTGGTTTATTAGCGTACACTAGCAACTTCACACACCCCCCACAAAAAGTAGTCCATAGGTGTGATATCACACGACCGTGAAGGTTAATTCACGAGTTTGTTTTCTGCAATAAATTTATTGTGTTGCGCGCTGTGTGGCATGTTGCGCCGTCTTGTTAGAACCAAATCTCCACATTAACGCTATTCAACTGAGAAACGAAATGAAAAATCATGGATCGATAGCGCTTTCCATTATCTGTTACGTGTTGGCCGGCATCATCTTTAAAGAAATAAGGGCCAATGATGCCCATACAGCACACGAAACAGTGCGTTTTGGAAAAAATGAAGATCAAGAACAATTTTGTTTTTAGCCCATTCTCCGAACGCATATAATGGTCACGCGGCTTCAGCTCTTGCACGATCTGTACTTTGTAAACTAGTTAACCGAGATCTTTTTGCAAAATCTTTCATAAGGTGAATGGACACTGCTCCAATTGCTGTGCACGATGGTAAATTGACTCATTCTGGTTCTTCTAAACACTACGCTTTACAGCTGCAACAACTTCTTTGGTGCGCACTGTACGACGTCTCAGCGGATGCGAAAACGATCCATGGTTTTCCAAATAACTTGCTGGGATAGACCACGACTTTTGAATTAAATTTGCACAATTTGCAAGCGATGTTCTGGCGTAAGTCTATTCATGATAAAATGGCAAAACATACTGAGCAAAAATCAGCTGTTATCTATCAAATTGACTGTCACTAAAAACAGTGTTTCTAGGTCAAAAAAGAAACTTCTAAAAAAATCATTTTTTATGTTTTTGTAAATAATACAATTTAAAGTAGCGGTTGGAATGGACTTATTATGGAAATATTGTTTTAGTAATCCTGTGGCTATTTTTCAAAGGTTGGTTTATTGATTGGTTTTACAAAACTCTATAATAATAAATTAAATTAATCTCTTATATCTAGTATATTTTGGTTTCTGTTGTAAGAGTGTATAGTTTTAGAGGTAATATTTAAAACTTTAGTTTGAATCAAAAAGAAAACAGTAATAATTGTTTACAAAGTTACAAAAATAGTAACTTTTAACAAAAATATTTATTAATATTTTATATATTTTATAAGTACAGCTTGATTTTATGTGACCGCCATTCAAAATAATTTTTTAGTTTTTTTTTTAACTTTTAAAAATACACTAGTGACGCTTATTTTCAGCAGTAGACAATGACAATCTAAAAAGACACACACAAACTGGCGTAACAATTTTATTCAAAACTAGCAATATAAAGTTTTGTACCTATAATCTACTTCTTCTTTGAGTGCCCATCCTCTATGTATGTTGGCTATTTTGTCATTGGTCATTTTGTATATTTTACTTACTTTTGCTACTCAGTCTATTAGTAGTTGAAGGCCAAAGTCGGCTATCAATACAGTGTCATTGGCATATCTCAAATTATTTATTATCTTGCCCTTGATCACTCCATCTTATGTAGAGTTTCTTAGAATAACACTTTTGAGTACGCGTTAAATTGAAGGTGTGACAGTAAACATCTTTGACGGAATTCCTTTTTAGAGTTATAAAATATGCAAAAATGTCGTGGTTGATGTTGCGTCCTTGATGAATTAAAACTTAAATGTTAAATAAAAAGTTGTTTTGAAATGCAAACGCACGTTGTTGATGTTTTTGTCTATTTTTTTAGACAGACGTGCATATATTATACTAAAAAGTTTTTTTAGAACATGGCTCATTAAGCTGATAACTTGGTGGTTGAAACATTTGGTAGCGTTTGTCTTTTTTGGGATTAGTGTAATTGTCTATGTTAGCCATTCCTTTGGTAAGTGATCACTTGTATAGATCTTGTTGAAATTTTATTTCATGGAGTTGGTTTATAATTAGAGGAATCAGACTTGTCTCTTTTTTTCTGCCTGGGGGCTGTTGATTTCCCGTAATCTCCAGGCGTCAAAGGTAATGTAAGTCGACTGCACTGTCGTGGTTATTGCGGAAGTATCAGTTTGAAGATGGTGGTGGCACTAAGTGTTAGCAGCAGATGGATAATCTAGTTTAATGCTGCTTTAGAGTGTTTTCAGTAGGATGTTGGCTGTTTGATTTTAGGCTTCCAACTGACTATGAATATAAAATTTCAATGTTTATATTTGCCGGAACTTGGCTCCGCCACTTTTTATGCTGGGGTTTTGTTTAATTTTAATGTTTGGCAATGAGATTTAAGTAGCATCGACTTGGTTCTTGACACTATGGCACGAAGGCAGGAGTAGTCTATTGTAAAAGAAGTATCCACAGGGGTTTTAGAAAGTTTGGGTGGCGCGGCGCGGTGATTTTGAAAGTTTAAAGTACTTGTGTTGGCCTAAACCGGATATAGTTTGGGTTTAGACGGAGGTTTCCATGGCACACTGTCTTGCGGTGACATCCGCTCAAAAATGTTCTGTTTTGCTCAGAAGTGTTCCATTTTTGGTACGGCTTTGCGGTTACACACAGAGTCCAAGAGGCCAGTTTTGTCACGGTCTAGTGTTCCCAGACTACTCGTGATGCAATCTGTGATATTCTTAAGTTGTCGGGAAATTATGTCGGTGACTCAAGTGACTTTTTGGTTGGTAGTAAATGCGGTCGGTTGGTTTGCTTGGAGGTATTTTAGTATTGTAGCGCGTTCTTTATTCCAAATTCCGCAGGAGTCGAACGTTATGTAGATTTAGTTTGGGGACGGTACTGGCACTAGGTGTTGGCAGTTAAAGAGCTTCTGTGGTACTTTCTCTATAGTAATAAGTGTCGTCGCCCAAATTTAGAGTGCATTGAAAATATAGACTGTCGGCAAATGCTTCAACGATTCCTTTTAATTCAGTATTCTAGCTGTGGAATGTTGGTAACGGTTTTTGCTGGATTGCGGATGACTTTGATTATTTGCCACATTAAATTTTTATTTTTAGTGTTAGATTTCACAGGTTTTTTGTCCAGTTTTTGTTTTGTGTGGTTTAATAGTTTTTTTTTTTACTTGGAAGTGAAACCTTAGTTATTTGCTAGAGACATGTTGCGCGCAAAAGACCTAGTGGGTTGTCTGCCCTAACGGAGTATGATTTAGAAGTCTTTTTCAAAGATTTCATAGTTTTGTTTGTCAAATCTGTGACGTCGTTTTCTAGTTATGCTATATTACGAGTTTTAAATATTTTGTATAGCAATCATGTAAACAGAGAAAATTCGTGTTGTAATTAACTTTTTTCTTGCACCCGACTCCTTTTTGAGAATCTCCAAAGTCTCCGAATTGTCATCTAAACTTAGATTGTTTCATTTGAGCTTTCGCCCACCCACCCAAGCGTTTGACATCAAGAAACTTGTTGAAAGCTAATTGTCTGTGGTATTGCTAAAAACTTACACAAACGGTGAGTGTAATAATGAATTTTTTGATTACCAACACTTGGGTGGGTGGGTGAACTACAGTAAACAGAGCTATCCGCCTACAATTCAAACTTGGTTTCTGCCTTTTAATTACCAACACTTGGGTGAGTGGGTGGGCTACTAAAACAAAACTATCACAATTTGAACTTGATAATTGTTTGTAGTATTGCTAACAACTTACACAAACGGTGGGTGTAATAATTAGTATTTAAATATTTTGACAACCAGCACTTGGGCGGGTGGGTGGGTTACAGTAGACAAATATATTTGCCCACAATTTAAATTTGGTTTCCGCTTACCTACTCAAGCATTTGTTGTTAAAAAAGTTATTGTAAGATAATCGTATGTGGTATTGCTAACAACTTACACAAACGGTGGGTTTAATAATAAAAAAATTTAATACCAACAATGGGTGGGTGGAGGGGTTACGGAAGACAATGCTATCCTCCCACAATTTAAATTTGGTTTCCACCTACCCACCCAAGCGTTTGACATTAAAAAATTTGTTGAAAGCTAATTATCTGTGGTATTACTAACAACTTACACAAACGGTGAGTGTAATAATGAATTTTTTAATTACCAACATTTGGGTAGGTGGGTAGGCTACAGTAAACAAAGCTATCCACCCACAATTCAAATTTGATTCCCGCACCTAACCAAGCGTTTGACATCAAGAAACTTGTTGTAAGCTTATCGTCTGTAGTACTGCTAACAACTTACACAAACGGTGAGTGTATTAACGAATCTTTTGATTACCAACACTTGGGTAGGTGGGTGGTTTACGGGAAACGAAGCTATCCGCTCACAGTTTAAACTTGGTTTCCGCCTACCCAGCCAAGAGTTTGACATCAACAAACTTGTTGTAAGCTAGTTGTTTGTGGTATTGTTAACAACTTTCACAAACAGTAAGTGTAATAATGAATCTTTTGACTACCAACACCTGGGTGGGTGGGTGTGCTAAGGCAGACAAAGATATCCGCCCACAATTTAAACTTGGTTTCCGCCTACCTACCCAAGAGTTTGACATCAACAAACTTGTTGTAAGCTATTTGTCTGTGGTATTGCTAACAACTTACACAAACGGTGAGTGTAATAATGAATCTTTTGATTATCAACTTTTGGGTGGGCGGGTGGGCTACGGGAGACAAAGCTATCAACCCACAATTTAAACTTGATTTTTGCCTACTCACCCAAGAGTTTGACATCAAGAAACTTGTTGTAAGCTAATTGTCTGTGGTATTGCTAACAACTTACACAAACGGTGGGTGTAATAATAAATCTTTTGATTACTAACACTTGGGTGGGTGTAATAATAAATCTATTGATTACCAACACTTGGGTGGGTGTGTGGGTTACAGTAGGCAAAAATATCTGCCCACAATTTAAACTTGTTGTAAGCCAATAGTTTGTGGTATTGTTAACAACTTACACAAACGGTGGGTGTAATAATAATAATTTTGATAACCAGCACTTAAGTGAGTGGGTGGGATACAATAGACAAAACTATCCGCCCACAATTTAAACTTGGTTTTTGCCTACCCACTTAAGCGTTTGACATCAAGAACTTTGTTGTAAGCTAATTGTCTGTAGTGTTACTAACAACTTACACAAACGGTGGTGTTATAATGAATCTTTTAATTACCAACACTTGGGTAAGTAGGTGGGCCACGGAAGACAAAGCTATCTGCCTTTAATTTAAATTTGGTTTCTGCCTACCCATTCAAAAATTTGACATCAAAAAACTTGTCTGTGGTATTGCTAACCTCTTACACAAACAACGAGTTTAATAATGAATCTTTTGATTACCAACACTTGGGTAGGTAGGTGGGCTACGGGAGACAAAGTTATTCGCCCACAATTTGAACTTGTGTTTTGCCCACCCACTCAAATGTTGTCAAGAAAGTTATTGTAAGTAGCAGCTTTGACTCTTTGATGAAGTTCAGAATCTTAGGTTAAAGGATTATTTTCAGTTTTACTATGGTTTCATAAAGTTAATCCTCTATTTTATACTTATTTTATCAAGTTTTTGTTATTACAGTTCTATTTAAAGGGTGAGTTAGAGGAGAGAAATGATAACATGGGTAGAACTGGTTTTAGTTCTATTTTGCACGACTAGTTCTGGTTATTAAATGAATTTCAAATTTTTTATTAAGTGATTCTTTTGACATGTTCTTTGGTTAGTTTGTGCTTAAGAAAGCACTACGTTGCGCATTGTAAACTTTGCATTTAATTGAAGAAAGTTTTTTTGTTTTTTAGACATTCATGGCATACAGAATTCTACTAGTTTTTTATTTTATGCATATGTTTGATTAAGCCGCTATATCCAGATATAAATCCTGTACGCTTTTGCAGTTTTTTTTGTTTATACATTATTAAAATTTGTGTAATATGTGAAGGTCTTCTTAGGAATAGCATTTTGTGCTATATTTTCTGACAGTTTTTTTACAAATTTTTCGGTTTTGTATGGGATGTAGATACTAGTAGTAGTTTGTTTGTAGGTTGTCAATTTGCATCAGAAATAACGTTTTTTAATTATATTATATTTCTGGGGAAGTTAACAATGGTATACCCTACTTTTGTCATACTCTATTCATTACTGTCTGTTTGATAGTTCATATTCTATAAACTTGGAAGTTTAATGATTTTATTTTATTAGTTAAATGAAAACTATTTAAGATAAATATAATTTTAAAATAAAATCATTAAATCGTATGCTTTTCGTTTAATTTATCTGCACATTTATTACGTATAAAATTACCATTTCAGTTACGCTAAACTTTATATGAGAAATTTCACATTTATTGTCATCGTTACTTAGCCATCAAATTCTGATAAAGAAATATGGTTTCCGCTTTTATTTATATATTTATTTATTAGCTAGTTTCTTTATGGTTGTCTATAAAGGGAATTAAGACGTAGCGGGCTCGAAATTACTTATCAAGATGATTTTTACGTTCCACGTATTATAGCATTATTTTTATTGAAATTCACTTTTATGATGCTATAAATTTAATGTGCTATCATGCTAAAACTAACCAGAACTCAATTGATTGTTTAAATATGATTCGAAAATTATAAAGGAATCTATTATAATACATACACAAAGCTATTTTATTCATTTCAATTTCCTCAAAATATCCCTTCAATAATCCCTACTCCGTTTCTATTATCCCTTAAATGCTGCATCAATAAAGTAGCTACTTAATCCAGTATTGTATCGCCGTCTTATACATTACTTTGTTTTAAGATTATTGTTAGTTATTTTACGTTGGCGTAACTGGATACTTTTGTTTTGATGTTTATTTCAGTTTATGTAGTTTGAAACTTGGGCATCCGTTCTATTTAAACATGCATAATGGAATTACTGATATAAAAATACAATATTTCCTGTTACTATAGCGCAGGCTTTATAAAATATAAAGATAGTGGCATATAGTGTTTGCTGTTCGGTGAACTGAATCTCTAAGTATACTACGGATATGATAATCAATAAATAAAAATGAATATATTGGATATATGTGCATGGTATATAGTGCACAACGGTTTATGTTGATAAATAATATAAAATATTATTTATGTGGTGGATGTTTTCTAAAATGTTTTGAGTTGTTTTAGAGATGAATTATTTGTTTGTTCTATTTATGGCCAAGTGCACTATATAATGTTTGTGTCATTTTTATATTTATATTTTAATACATGAGGAAATGCTGCAATTATTTATAAACTATTTTGATCATTTTGTTTACGCATTTTTGCTTAACTCAATATGTGTTTTCTTCTTGATTTAGGCTTAGATTATCTACAGCATTTGGTGGCAATGTAGATTAGTTGATTATCAGAAGTAGTAGTTAGTTATCAAAAACTAGAATTCTTTGTAATGTTATTATAAATAATTGATAAAAAATAGCAACCAATAAAGTTTCTGTTATAAGATTTATATTGCAACTACATAACAAAAACTTTAATTCATTACATTTGTTGTTGCAAAAATCTACACAATGACTGTAACAAGGTAATTGTAATATATTAACAATACAATACAGTATGCTTATGTTTTGTAATGTAAATATTATTTTGTTAACAATTTACTAAAGCTTTATATTGTTAATTAAATAATTCATTAATTCTACCAAATGATTATTGACTTATGTTGACTGTTATATCATCAAAGCCACAACAGACAGTGTTGATTTTAATATTAAATTAGAGGACCTTTAAATATTAATTCATGTGTTTGTGTATATATGTAGCAGTGATTAAAAACAAATATTTATCGGCAAAGTAATAAACGGAATGATTAATTAGGAGCGGCAAATAAACAACCCATTTTAATTAGTTTATATCACATGCTTTGCATATTTGCAATAATTATACGGTAGCATTTTTATCAAGCGTTATAGTTGTGTATTTTCCGCGCGCATAAATCAACGAGGATGGATATGTCTGATATATTCTGGCGCTATAAAATTGCTGGCATACGCCTGAATTTTTAACATCTTTATCCCTCTAGCTCCTGCTTGCACAACTGATTTATGTAAGTTTAAATTTAAACTTATAATCGTTATAGGTAAAAATTGCCTATTTAAATTTCTTTAAAAATATAATATTCAAAATAATATAAAATATAATTCATATTCCGCATAACTTCATTTATCTTGCCCGAATTATGCTGATACTTATTTTCGCCTTGCTGACATTCATTTTTCCGCCCCTCATTTTTCATCCGGTAAATTATGTGAGAAACATCCTTACCTGCAGTGAAAAAAATATGAAATATGTTAAATATCCGCATACCCAGCAGCATCATCTCATTACAAATTAAATTAGCTAAACTTTAAATTAACAACCCCTTGACTCGGCACATTCCCAAAAACCCTTTTCTCTCTGCAACAACCCCACAGAGATACTCAGTGAAAAGAGTGCTTTAAAATCTAAATTGGCTCTCGACCCAGTATGTTTATAGTAAATACGCTTCTATTGTGCCACCTGCCTTAATCTGGATGTTATCTGATATGTAAATGAAGCTACTAGGTCTCTCGGAAAGTCAGTTGGACTGATATCCGCAGAAATGCCCCGGCTCCTGTTTATCATTCATTAAAGCTAAGCTCGTTTAAACGTTACATATTTTGCTCTGGCTCCCCGGCGAGGACTTTAAATTAATGTTGGCTACGAAAATTAAGAGATAACATTTGAAATTACCACCGAACATAGGAAGGTAGACGGGAGAATTTAAACAATTTCTCAGCTAGACTATCTTTTTAATGAAAAATTGCCAAATAATTATTTCATCAGTATTAATCATTTATGCTATTTTAAAATAATTTGTTATATTTTTAGATTAACTGCCTGTTATATAACTTTTTAATTAAAATAGATAATCAGAGTAGAACTGAAAACTAATCTATGTTTAATTAATTAAATATTAACTAAATATCTTAAATTATAAATTTTAATATCAGCAAATATTTTAAAATTTTTGTATTATTAATGTAAATAAATGGTGCAAGATTATACTTATATATTTTTTAAACCAAAATTTATTTGTAAAGTTAAAAGGGTTAAGTGATTGTTAAGCTTCAAGTTTAACTCTTTCTTATTATATATTGTAGTAAGAATGAGTTTATAAAGATTAAATAAATAATAAATAAATATGAATATAAAATTTATTATTTGCTTATTGTCTCCGCATCAACCAATTATTTTATGTGTCCCCACATAAATCCAATAGGTTTAAATTAGGAGATCTTGCCTGTTCACTGGCTTTTACCAATTCATTTATTATTATTAAAATTATTGTTGAGCCACCAAATTACATATTGTTCAACATGGGTTGGTGCTCCATCGTGCTGGTACATCTTGCTACGTAAAACAAGAGGGACATTATTATCTAATTTTTCATTTGATTTTCTAAAAAGTATGCGTATAAACCAGCATTTAAACAAGGTGGTAAATTTGAATTAGCAGTAGTTGCTTATTAAAAACCCCATACTATGTATTAACTGAATTTTTTTGTTAGTAAGCCTAACTGCGTACGGATTTCCTAATGACCAGATATGCTTATTATTTATGTTGTTGATGCGATCTCAAAAATTTATTCCTCCACAAAAGTGAACTAAAGAAGTTAGGATTTTGTTGATGTTGTTCAAGAAACTATTGAGAAAATGCAAGTTGTTGTGCTGCGTCGCCTGGTTGTAGGAGTTGTATTTTTTGATAATGATATGAGTGAAGAATTTTCTTATATAAGGTTTTTCAGACAAAGTTTTTAGATAGTTCTAAACGGGCAAAAAGTGGCCTAATTCTGAACTCTGGTTCAAGAAAGAACTGCGTCAACCATTTGTTCTTCTTCTGCCACGGTGTGTTCTTTATGCGGACCTCTACTACAACGAGAAGGTTGCTTTCTGTAAGAAAATTTTAATTGATACCTGCGACATGCGGCTAGGGCATCACCGTTACAGAATCTGTAAACAACAATGATATCTGCGTATTCTCCGTTGTTGAACAGCATTTTTATCAAATTTTACTAACCGAACAAAAAATAAACGATTTTGACAAGTTTTGGGTATCTAAACTACACATTTCTTTTCTCTGGCTTGATGTGCCTGACATCTCGACACCTAACAGTATAAGAGGTTTTTTTCAACTGTTTTCTAATACTAGGTCAAATAACAAAAAGTTTTTTAAGGGTAACAAAGTATGGAGGTCGAAATAAAATAGTTGGTGCAATATAGAGGTTGGAGTAAGAAAAATAAATTTTAAAAATTGTGTTTTGTTAATTATGTCGTATGTAAAAAGTGTTTTTGCAATTTCCTTGCGGCGGCGTTATTTTGTTAGGGCAAATCTCACTTTATGTTTAGTTTTTCATAAACTATACAAGGTCTATTATGAAAATAATGCGTATGATTTTATTGTGACGCGACTATCCATCCCAGCCCGATAAAACCGGTCGGAAAATATGGTGGAGGATCTGCCCTTCCAACGCAGCTAGACGCCAACTTGCTCCGACTGTTCTGAGCGGAAGTGTGTTTTTTGGCGGCGCGATTTTGCGCTGTCAAAAACTTTTGGATTTGATTCAAAATGAGCTAAACTTTGTTAACTCTGTCGTAACCAGAAACAAATCCTAGATGTTTGAGTACGACCCAGAACCGAAAAGGCAGAGCTGCGCGTGGTATACAAAATTATCTCCTCCGACCTTCTCCCGCGAGCAAGTTTTGCATTAAAACGTTGCTCAATTTTTTTTTACGTCCGAGGAATTGTCTATTTTGAGTTTGTACTGCAAAAAGAAACTGTCAACTTAACTTCTTACCTCAAGGTACTGACATCAAAGACACGGTCAAGCTCCACCATGACAATGCCCCCAGTCAAACGGCTGTTATCGTTACAACCTTTTTGGCTCAAAGCAAAACCATGATTGTCCCCAGCTTCTTTACAATCCCGATTTTGCTTCGTGTTTTGTCCTTGACTGATAAGGGAGACATCTGAAAGAAAAGCTTTAGGAGTCCGTGGAAAACGTTCAAAAGCATGTTACAATGTTATTAAAAGACATTCCTGTCAAAGAGTTTTACTGTGCCTTCCAGGCGTAGCAGACACGTCTCCAAAATTATATTCATGCAGGGGAAAAGTATTTCTAAGATTTTTAAGCGTTTGTACCAGTACGATCCATAAATCAATTCTTCATAAAAAATGCGCATTACTTTCATAATGGACCCTGTATACCTATAATGCAAAAATAACAATTAAAAACTTGAGTTGTTTATAAATAGCAGCCAATAATGTGGATTTTAGTTTTTATCTTAAAAATAGGGGTTAAATTTTTTATAAATATTAGCTCTTAATAAAATAGATTACACTTTTCCTAAGATGATAAAACTTGTCCAGTGTGTTACCATTTTTAAGTTTTCTTTTTTTAGTGTAAAAAATATTGATAATTTTGGGGTGTGTTTTTGAATCTTACAAATTTTGATAAAAATTACATCTCTGATTAATTTTAAGTCTGAAAAAAGTTTTATTATTGTTTTCTTTATAAAAAAAAAATTATAAAAAGAGTTGTGTGCACATATTCAAAACAATAACAAAGCAAATTGTGCAATTACTCTTCTACTTTTGAATGAGACAATGCTCAAATCTTTATTACAAAAACTGTGTGAAGAGTGAGCATATACCCAACACTATTTTTAGTCTAAAATTGCAAAGCAGCAATAAATTATTATTACATTTTTTTTTAAATTGCAAGAATAAGAATTTATAGATAAAAAAGGTTTTTTTTTGTTTTAGATTAAACTATTTTTTCACGTGGCCTACCGTAAACTCTCTCTTAGTGATAAACCTGGTTGTTTGGGTTTTGTGGATGCATAACCTTTTTGCCTAATTGAAAGCTAATGACGGATGGACAAGTCGTATATTATTATTAATTTTATTATGCTAAAAGTTTTATTAAAGATAAAAATTGTTATGCTTAGTTTTACAATTTAATTTTTTATATAATTGACGCAACTCGCGCTAAACCACCTAACCACCACACCGTGCATTAACGACGTATATTAATTAACTTAACACTAATCAACAATTGTATCAATAATAATCAAGAAACGGTCATTGCCGTTAAAAAATTTGACCGCATCATATTACTGCGCAAATATTTTGCTCTTGCCCCACTACGTTGCGCTTGAGCTAATCCGGTCTATATTGTTTTTTTGCATTAGCGTTACGTCTTGCTATTATTCCCGCGCGTTTTTTTTTATAAATTAAATTTACACAAAATTATTATTATTTTCTGTATAATATAAGCAAAGATAAATGTGTCTCTAGCATAAAACTCAATAGATTGTAAAGCCAGAATCCGCATTATTTTTTTATATAGTTATTTACTAGTCAACGAAAGCTATTACAAAATAAGTATATATTTACAACTTAAAAAACATATAAATTAAACATAAAACAACTAATACTAAAAATAAGAAAAAAACTTAAATAGCAACAAAATATTAAAAAGGTCACGTATAGGTAACAAGTGCACGTCGCAGGGTATTAAAAGAATTTTTAAAAAGATTCACTTTAACTAATTAACACTTTAGCGCATAGTTTGTACAATTCCACGGTATATGAAATAATTAAGTTGAGGAAGTCAGGTCAGTCAATAATTGCACAAAACACTTTAAAAACGTGTCACGTCAAAATTAAAACGTTTTTTTTAAGACTGGTTATGTTAAATGTAGAGAGCAGATCCGCTTAGCTGCCTGCAACGTTGCATTTATACGCCAACAAACAAATTAGTTTGATTTTTCTTTTACTGACGGCGATGTATGGAGACATTTGAACAATACTCGAGATGGGGGCGTACTAGAGCGTTGTAAAGGATAGTTAGAGTATAAAGATCACAATTAGAGTTACGCTTGACAAATTCTAAAAGTTGATAAGTTTTGCAACAGTATCGATATGTATTTTAAATGAAAGACTTGAATCAAACGTAATGTCTAAATCACAAATAGTGTTAACTCTTGACAACATTTTATTCATGAGAGTATAACCATACATCACTGTAGACTGATATCTAAAAAATGTTAATACTTTGCACTTATTTAAATTAAGTAGTTAGATATTAACTTGACACTAACTAGAAAAAATCAGCATTTCTTTATTAAGTAGCACAGCATCATCCAAATATTGAATTTTCATAAAGATTTTCATATCATTAGCAAATAATAAACAACGCGCATTAGAAAAACAACGTACCAAATTGATAAAAATATTGAACAGTAGAGGTCTAAGGTGTGACCCCTGTGGAACACCCGACGTATTATCAATATTTCGAGAAACACACTGACCGATGCGCACTAATGAGATCTGTTAAATAAATAGGATTGAACCCATAGTAACAAGGTGCCATTAACTACAATACTACGTAGTTTTATAATTTGTATCTTGTGGTCTTAAAAAATTAGTGTGAACTGAATTCACCTGGAATCTGTTTTCGAGCTAATCTGTAATAAATAAGATTCATAGAACAAAAGGTTGGAAAATGTTGATTTGCTAATTTCAGATTGCAGAATGACAGTCAATTGACAAGTAACTAACTTTTTAAAAACTTTTAAAATGACTGATAAATTAGATATAGGTCTATAGTTTGTTACATCATTTTTATCACCGGACTTATGCATTGGAGTGACATAAACTTGTTTCCAGCAAGTAGGAAAAGTACTCATGACCAGAGATAAGTTGAATAAAAGCCATAATAGCCGACAATCAGCAAATGCGCATTTGTTGAGAAAGAAAGCCGTTAATCTTAGTTTGTTGAGAACATCGGATATCTTTAAAACAAGATTCGATTAATTTATGTCCGAGTGTTTGATTTAAAAAAATGCGTTTGTGCTGATTTTTTAATTGCTTGGGCATATGATTTTTTATTGATGGCGTTAGATGTTTTCTGGTGAAGCTGGAGTCTATTGTGAAAAACAAGTTTAGTGGCTTTAAATGATCTTTGGTTTGGTTTTAAGTTGGGGTAAGCTAGGTAGCTTTTGTAGTTTGTTGTGTGCTTTGCATGTCGCTACATATCTCTATAGTCCTGTGAAAGGTGAAGCTAGGATGAACTTCACCGCATTATGCTATACGTCATATAATGAGTTGATCTTGGATACTATATGGCCATAATGCTGACAACAATGCGTTTGTATTCAACACAAACTGCAAATTGATACAGATTTTGGTAGAAACAGATTTTTTTTATTTTTTTGTTTTGGGAAAGTTTTATTATATGTTATATAGTAAATTGCTTTTGAATACAATATAGCCATAACGAGGACAACGATGGCATTGTACAATATCTGCGGGTTTGTGCTTATATTTGACGCAAACTGCAAGGTTGAATAATTTGGTAAGAAACAGAAATTCTGTACTATACTTGATGGTTCTGACCTCTACTACGTGATAATTTATGTTTATGAAATAATAAAACATTTTACTATATTTTTATCACAAAGTTCTTATAAATACATTACTAGTTTTGTACAGATAATTTATTATATCCGAAGAAGGCTTTAGTAGAGCCAAAACTAGTATGTATTTGTAAGAATAAATTTGTGATAAAAACATAGTAAATTGATTTATTATTTTATATACAAATACTTTTTTTTTCTGAGCAAGTCAAACATTGAGAAGGAATTTTACTTCCTTTTTATGCAATCATAAAAAGGAGCATATTTTAGAACAAAAAGCTTTGCCTGCACCATATTATTGAGATGCAGTCGGGTTTGTTCTTTATTGCATACTTTATCAACTTTTTAGTGCTGACGTGGAAAGTTTAGTGGAATATAATCATGTCCTCACAATGTTTCACTACACTTCTAAAATCCAGTTGAGATAATAGATGCATTTGAATCCTAACGACCACGTTTACGACGCAGTCGATAGTTTTATTTATTGACTTTAAAGTAACAGCGAGCTTTTAGAATACGCTTCTGTTGCTGGATTCAGAGAGGCAAAAACGGTTTGAAACAACATTTTTAGCCGTATCACGCCCTTGTTGGCGTGTTAGTTTTTTTCTGACTATAATGCTGGCAACTTACATTACGGGTAGACCTACAGTTTGGAGTAGATATCAAATCACTGGAAAAATTACTTATCTACTTTGGACTAGTTGGGGAATAGGAGAGCATATATGTATATGTTTAAAAAGATTTTCAGTTATGAGGTTTGAATCTACAATATTTAGTGAACCAGTCGGAAGCTTAAACTACTGCATCACATTTCCTTTGTAAAAAAATTCTTTTGTAAAAATTCTAGTTTATAATGATGATATTATTGTTAGCTAAAATTTGACTGATTGGTCAAAAAAGTTTACTATTTATAAGAGCAAGAATAGCAAAAAACTTTGAGCTTGGTTAACTCATTCTGATTTTTTAGACTGATTTTTTAATTCTATTCTGTTGTTTGAGATGATATCCAGATAAAATCAGATGATAGGGGGGACACAATTGATTAGAAAGGAATTGTTTTGTAATTAAAAGTGTCCACAAGGGCTTTACTATGACATTAACAAAAAGTACGCACTCAGATCCAAGTTTTAAAAATGTGGTAGTTTAATTGAATCTTGAATGTTAGAAAATTTTGCCCACGGGAAGCTAAATTTTTTATAGAAGTTGTTTTGTTGTATAAACGCACGATGTTACCAAAGTCTTTTGCTAGTATTAGATTTTTTGTCTAGTGTGTAAGCGGTAATGATTATGTTGAGCATATGATTGGTTGTTAAAGTAAACATTGTGAAAAGGGATGGCTTTTTTCTAGTCTATATTTTTTTGGTACCTTCTAAATGCACAAAAAGTTGGCTGTCTACAAACATCTCTGTTTTATTGATGTTTGTTATGAAACGGCTTTCATGAGTTTTATCATGTTTGGTGGGGTTGGTAAAAATTACATATTTACAGTTCTAAGCTAAAGCAGGATGTTTTATTGTAATACATTTTTTTATGACGTAGTGAGGTGTTGGCATCAACAAGTGGCCCTTGAGAATGATTAGCGAATGGTAATACTGCTTATACTGTTAATTATTTTGTGTTATTGTCACTAATGTGGTACTAGGTTGAGGTGGGCTGATTTTGGCCTTGTGGAATTTACAGTTTGCTACGGCAACACATGCTGTCTAGGCTTATTTCTTCTTATATTCTTTTTTTGTCCTATTTCCTACTATGACATCTATCTCTTTTATTCTTGCTTTATTTAGCTTAGGTATTTGCTTTGTCTTTAGGTATCTTCTTAATTTTTCTATATTTTTAATAACTTTTTCTTTATTGTATTTTTTTTTTTTATAAATATTAAGTGTTGTCCAGTTTTACTTCTAGTGAAATTTTCGAATCTCTATTTTGGAGTTAGTTTATTGTGTCAATTTTAGTCAATTCATTCAATTTGCTTTTCTTGCGTAGCTTTTTTTTCTATCTTTGCAATTTTGGTTGGTACTAATGTTTTAGTAAATGTTTTTCTCTTGTCTAGTCTTTCAGTGTATATTTCTTGGTATGCATAGTTGTCTTGGCTTTCTTTGTTTTTTGCTTCCATTTAGCTTCTTGCTCTTTTTTTTGCGTTCTGTGGCTTTGATCTGTGCAATTCCTTCCATTTTGGTTTATTTAAATCTTAAAGCTTCAAACTTTTTTATTTTTTTCTACAGTACTGTCGTTGCATAGTTTTTTAGTGCTCTCTATTTGATTTTGTCACTCAGTTATATATTGTGGATTTGTTGATTTTGTTTTTAAATACCTTTTTTAACTTTTTTCTATTTTCCTCTTATGTTTTGCACTCTATTAATGTATGTTGTGCGTCGTCAAGCATGTTTTCTTGACAGAATATACATTATTTTTTCAATTTATTGTATTTATATTTTGTAAATACTTTCCAAAGGTTCCATGTCCGGTGAGTAGTTGTGTTGAACAGTAATACTTATTGATAATTTTGCTGATGTTCGCATATTATTGTTGAGCAAATAACTTTTGTTTAATTAGCAAGTCTCTTGTCTGGTTGATTACTAAAATGTTTTTTAATTTTTGATTTAATTGGAGTGAACGTAAAAGACGGTTAAAAAGATTACGACAATGTTACAAAAATCTTAAAATAAATCATTCTTAACCAGATTTTGTTAGGGATGATTTTTATTAAGACTTTTTAACAATCTGATTTGACAGTCTTCTTGTATACTAGTGCTTTAATTTTTTTGGTAGAGAACTTTTTGCAGGTTAATGAAGAATTACGAATTTGTGCGCTTATTACTAAACAGTTGTTGAAAATGGATTTAACAGTTTGGTTATATTTTTTTACTAACTTTGATTGTATACAAATCTAATTTTAGTTTTATAAGCATTGGTAATAAAAATCTTTGTAAATGATATGATGGTGTTCTGTTAATTTGCAAATGTCGATCATCAAAGGTTGGGAGTTTTTTTCTTTTACTAAGCAAAGGCGCGTTGTTATTTATTTTAAATATTGTTGTGTGAGTCTTTTTTTATGTTGTAGCAGTAATGTTCAATTCTATATTAGCAAAATTTTATTATGGATGTTATGGTTATTAGCAATATCCGTTCAAACAAAGAAATTGTTATGCATAAAAGTTTAAATATTTAATTGCAAATCGTCCAAATCAGGAGTTGAAATAAATTTACTATTATCGAGCTATTAGAGTCTATAACAATTGTTGCTTAAATGATTGTAATAAAAATGCATTTGCTTTTAAATCTAATTGTAATATAGACAATGTAATAAGCAGTTGCAAAGTATTTCTACTGTTATGCATATAATAAGTAATTCTTGATATAGTTTAAAAAATACTGCAAAAACTTTTTCTATATTTTTAAAATTTTATTTTTATTTGTTAAGAAACGGTAGAAATAAATAAATTATAAATTAAATTATATTGAATATTTTTTTATTCTAATTTAATTAAAAAAAGGGATAATTTTATTATAGCTAGTATTGGCCATCGAATGTTATGATTATGATGACGAAGTCTGTTTTATTATTATCAGCTTGCGATTATTTTTAAAGTTTTATTCGAATTAATGTTAGGTGATTAATTTAACTTGACTTTTACGCACCTTAATAGCAGCTATAATTGATAGCTATACACATTTTTTCTATAGAATAAAAGTTGAGCAGCAAAAAAAAATGATTGATGGTATGGAAATGGTTTAACAAAAATCGGAAAGTGCCAACAACAAGGAAGGGGAAGAAAAAGATTGGTCCGAGAAATATGGATTAGAAGAAGTACGATGGAATATATTTCTGAAAAAAGTATAGCAATTTCCATGATACAGCTATAAAGCAGATAAATTTATGTCTTACATTTGCAGATATTAAGGCGAATGAGAAAGTGGTAAAAACAGGAAAAGTTTAAGACTTGTTAAGCAACGCGGGCATTCATCACCGTTTAGCGTGTTTTATCAGACGCCGGGAGAACTTTTATAGCGGACTCCCTCTTCTTTTACTTCTTCAGACAGAGGATAATTCAAAAATCATTATGTGTGCGAGCTACCACAGCCAACGAACGGTATCCGCTTTTTTCAAATGAAAAAGATAGAGAATAATAATTAACAATGAGCGATCCTTTCATGGCAGAAAGCGTTTCAATTGGAATAAATTTTACTTTTAAACTTCAATATTACCATAAAGTTATTAAACGAAAATTGTATCGAATTGCCTACAATTTATATTATTTATTAAAAAATATAAAATCACTCCATAAAAATCTATATGGTGACAAATTGGGTTTTATAATTGCAATCATTTTTTTAACTGGTTTATCTCCATCAAATCGAAACATAAAAAATAATGACCAAGTTAATTTTGATCATCAATCCCGATGTATGTTTGTAGCGTAAAAAATATTTAATTAAACTAAAATAGTTAATTAAAGCAACTTTTTTAATGGTTTTTATATTAAATTTTTTTCTAATTTTAATTGGGGTGTATTTCGTTTGAAAACTCATTACACGGTCGCTTTCATTTTCTTTTGGCAAACATTCTTAACGTTTAATAAGCTTTCTAATGTATTTATCTTTAGAAAGTCCTTTTGTCTATCAGCTTTAACGAGGTCAGTTAAAATGACACTTTCTTATCCAATTGAAAAAGCGGATTTAATTGTATTCGTGTTTCGTGAGTATGCAAATATATTAAAAAACGTTGGATTTTAAGTATTTTTAAATTTGTTATGAAATTAATAAAATTAATTTGATTGTGATCTTTTTTATATTACTAAAATTGTTTAGTCAATATTAAAATTTTTTACAAAATTTTGATTATTACAAAGTTTTGAATTCATTTAAACTAGGTAACTATGTTGTCAGTCAAAATTGTGAAGTGAGTAAACCATATTCTTTATGATGACATTGATGATTAACAAACTGATATTTTGCTTTATTGTGTTCTTTTTGGGCAACTGTTAACCAAAGCTGCTTATAATCTCAAGCTTGTCTAGTCAACATTTTTGAAGGCTGATGAGGTTCTTTTTACCGAAAGTAGTTTTATTTGTATATGTAATCAAGTTATGTCCGCAATTGATCCTGTGACATAGATAGTTGTTTTATTGATATGTTGCTTATGCTATGATGTTGTTAACATTGTTACGTAGGTTTTTGCAAATGTTGCTAATGTTGTACTTGGACACCTTTTACGCAATACTGCAATTAGTTGCTATACTGTTAGGTTTATTGGTATGTACTTTTTAGTTTGTTATTCAAAGGAAATGAGATTGAAGACACTGTCAGTAAATGGAAGTTTACATATTGGTCAGGAGTTATGTTGCCTTAAGTCAAAGCTGTGCACAGGTACGTTTATTCTTTGATTTATTCATTAAAGGAAACTAATGCAATTTGGTCAAATACCATAAAAATGTTTGCCAAAAGCGTTTTTTCTGGTATATTTAGCATATGCACCAAAATAGCGCAGTCGGTAGGTTAACAGTTTTATTTTTTTAAATTGAGTTTGTGTAGCAAATAATACTTTGTGATTAAAAGTCCATGTATAGCTTAAAGTTGATTGTTGTAACTTGGTTTCATAATGAGCACGTAACAATAGCGCAAAAACACTTTTATGTTGTCATTAAGTTTTTTTGTTTCATGGAAATATTCAGAATTTTATATAAGATATAGTAGAATTGAATAAAATTAGTGTTTATCTTTTCACAAAGGGTGGCTGTCCAGCAGTCATTTTTGGAAGTTGCAGTTTTTTTTTTTTGGTAAAAGAGAAGCGTATTTTAAAGAAGTTTTGCGACAATCTGTGATAAGGTAATCACACTACTGTTGATTTCTTGTTTGGCTGTTATTTTGCGGTTTGACAATTGATACTATATTATGGGTAAGGGTTTTTAGTTGGCTTAGATATTTCTTGATATAAGTCTGCCATCAAAAAAAGTTTGTTGATGAGAGTTGTAGATACATTTTATGATTTGACCAATGCTCAGTTGAGGTTTGTCGAGTGCTAGTTTTCAAATGCCGCAGTTGTTACTTATTGGCGCTGACAATACTTATCCAAGGAGCCCAATAAAAAATTATTTCTTGTTTTTGATTTGGTGTAAATAGTGTCTTCTTTGGAGAAATGTTGGCTGCTTCTAAATTGGGTCAATCATTGAAGTACTAGTCGGGGCTTTAATTTTAATCGCTTAGTGATTGCTTACTTTTGAAATTAGGATGGTCATTCAACTAGGTAAAAGCGATCTCCATAATTGATTCGAAATATTTAAAGATTATCAAAGACATTTACCAAGATCTTACTTTCTATATAAAAATCAACAAAATACTCCATGGTAGAAGAGTCAATTAAAAGAATACAAAGTTGTTTAAAATATTTACACTGGCCCTTAAAAATGTGTTTATTTTAGAATGAAGCAACATAGGTTTTATATATAACAAGTACCAACATTCAAGAAATAAATACTAACTAAATGAAAAATGACGAGAAGTAGGTCTATAAACTTAAATAAGATAAACATACTGAGTAACAATTCGAACAACATTGTAGTAGACAATACAACCATAGAAAATGTTATAAATTTCATCTATGTTGGCCACGTAATTAAACTTGGTGAAGAAAACCAAAAAGCAAAAGTTACACATCAGATACAACTAGCGTGGGCGTCTTTGGCAAGTTAGGTTTTATACTTAAAGATAAGCAATTCTAAATTACTTTGAGAGTCAGAAATCATATACTTATACGTTGCAGTTTACAAGTGCAGGTGTGCACGTTCTTGTTTTGGTGAGCTTTTTGAGTTATTCTAAACATATTGTTGTCTGTCCATCTTGGACAAAGTTAGTAAGAAAGCTATGTGCGTTTTGGACTAAAATCCCATAAGGTTTACATGGGGATCTTAAATTAGTTTTTGCAATTAGCCTCCCTTTACCAACATTATTTTTTACGCAAAATTTAAATGTAGCAATGGATTATTGGCAAGTTGTGCATAAAATATGAAGAGAGTGTAACGCCAAATAAGTACGATAACATAAAGGTGTAAGCCTTTCTAGTTTACCGACATCAATTTTGGCTTAAAATTCAAATGTAGCAATGGACAATTGGCAACAGTGTGCACCGAGCTTCCGTCCGAGACGGACGTGTACACGGCGGCCCGACTATCGGCCTTCGCGCATAACAACAGCGCCAAGCAATGAAGACCCCACGCCGTTGCAGCCTGTGTGCGGGAAGAGGAGAGAACATCACTCCGGGAGAACACCACCTATGACGACCGAAACAACCCGAACAAGAACGATTTTTTTTTGTGCCGTGACCCTGCCTCGGACAAAGAAACACACTTGATCAAGACATAATACCCAGCTACGACAAACTACCCAACAATGACAAAGACGCAGTGGCACTCCACCTGCACGAATGTACACAGTTTACTGTTAACCGGTCGCGGGCCGACACCAGCATCCTGAGCTCCGATACAACCGCTGCAGAAGGCATCGCGCCCTTCAGCTAAGTAGCAACGCTGTCGAAGGCAGACATTTTGATGTTACCACAGCCACAGATACACACAGTAAGAAATTACCTGCATGAAAGAAACACATGTGACTAGCAAATTCTTAAATGGACAGCTAGCCACACTTAATGTGAAAAGCCCACCAAGGCACTCGAACGCTAACGAGACATATGGGAAAATTCCCGAGAGCTCGCAAACAACTGTACGGACAATTGGCGAGTTGTGTATGCAATATGGAGAGCGTAAAGCCAACACTGTACTATGAAATAAAATTGAAAAAAGCGTAAATCTAATGTTTAAAGAGTACTATAACATATATAGGGAAGAACGAGAAAATAAAGCCAAAGCGGCATTATGACGTAAGGGTGAGAAAAACTAATACCAAAAAGGCGATATAATATGTGTAGTTGGAACCAGAGGGTAAAGCCAAAATGGCATTATGTTATAAGAATAGGAAAAGCATAAAGACAAAGCCAAAAGTGCACTATAACAGGAGTAGGAAGGAACAAAAGCGTGAAACCAAAACAGGATTATAACATAAAAGAAAATGTAAAGCCAAAACTAGAAAAGCGCTATAACAAATGTGCAGAGGAAGAATTGGGTAAATCCAAAACGGCATTATGACATAAGGGGAAGCGTAAAGTTAAACTTCTCTGGCATATGGAAAGTCGAAAACCAAATTTGGTGCCAGAACGGCTATAGCATGCACTCTAAGGAAGACAACGCGTAGGGTTAATCTGGACTGACAGATGATTGTTTACGTGTATTGCAGGTGGAACTGTATTGCCATTTTAGATGCGCATAAGGTTAGATAAATATAATAATATTTAATATTAAAACAGCTTGAGCTGTTTTCAACATCTGGTATTTTGCTATGATTAAACTAAATGCATAATTAAACAATTTGATTCTAAAATATTATTTGCTTGCTGTTACCTATGAGATAGATAAATTTGGATAAAGCATAACTAAACAGAATATTGATCAGTTTTTACGTTTGGTATGTAAACTGGTATTTTTGTTAAGGCTTTCATTTCAGAGTTTTGCTTGTATAACGTCCTTTGTAAGCTTATAAGAAATTTGGAATTTTTTGAGCAAAGCTGTTTATAAAATCAGCCAAATTGGTTTTTTATTTCAAGAATTTAAGTGATAAGCGAGCATTGAACTTGTCTGCAAACATTTTTCAGTTCATTTATCGGTTGTCTAAAAAAATATATCTTTGTTGCTATTTACAAGTGCAAGTGTGGGTTTTTTAGTTTTGGTAAGTATTTTTGAGCAAACAGACTTGTTTTCTATCCATCATCGATAAAGTTGCGTTGCACCAGTTATTATCTTGAAAAGTTTGAACATTTATATTGATCATTTTGGTCAGTTAGTTTTGCACGTCTAGCATGTAAACCAGTATTTTTGCTAATAGTTTTTTTTTAAATTTTTTGCTTGTGTAATGTCTTCCATGTCTTTTTTAATCTTGTAGAAAATTTGAAAAGCAAAACTTATGAGAGTTATTGGCGTCATTTTGTGAGATTTGCCAATTTGATCTCTATCTCAACCGTGAAACTAAAGTGACAGTTAATGTCAATTCAAGCGTTTGGCGTTAAAGTTTAGTTTATTTTTTGGTTGTCTAAGAACTGTGAGAGATGTCCTCCATAGTAAGTAACGCTGACTTGTGATTGAAGTCTAACTTAGGTAAAGACCATAAGTTATAAGTGTTATAACTGCTGTTAATATCATGAAGCACAGCCACACCTAACACATGGCATTAAATGTAAAAGTGTATTAACTTTCCGGTCCTAAGTTTATTAGACTGCGTATATTGTCGCAGCGTTTTACCATTAGTATTAATATTTTTTTATCTATTAGTTACTGTACTTTGCGGTTAAGTTCCCTGAAAATTTCTGGGCAATTTTAAGCTTAGCAAAATTTGATTGTCTTCACGTTGTTGCCAAACATGGTTTTTTTGTAAACGGAAACTCATTTTTTTTCGTTCAAACTTAGCTATTGCAGTTGTTACCTTGACAGTGAACTGGTTTTCTGGTTTTTGGAATAACAATAACTTTTATTAGTTTCTACAGTGTTGAAAAGTATTGTAAATTGTACTTAAAGATAACAAGAAACTGTTTAAGAGCAACATTGGGTAATTTTTTTTTTATTTACTTATTTGGTTAGTTGATCTATTTTTTCTATTTTACTATAACATATCTGCCTTAGCGTCTATTCCCAGTTTTTTGTTTGTATTACGTCTTTAATGTCTTTTAAAAGCTTCTTTAAAATGCGCAAATTTTTGGACAAAACCGTTTAGAATTTTTTAATTGATTTCTGTGCTACACTTGTGAGCTCTGCCGAATTTGGTTTTTGTTTCAGCTGCGGAACTTAATGATATTTAAGGTTAAGGCGAGCATTGGCTTTGCCTGCAAACATTTTTTGTCTCCTTTTTGACTGTTTTTTTTTTCTATAAACTGTAGATGTTGCTTAGTATGAGTAACACTGGGTTGTGTTTGAAGTTCAAAAAAGAAAGACCATAAGTTATAACTACTCATGATCTTATAATACACATCCACATCCAACAATTAGTCTTGATTGAGAAAGTAGTTTGGTTTGTCCAGTGCTACAACCCCGAGTTCATTGGACTACGCAAATAATTACAGTCTTCTACAATTGATATTGGTATTTTTTAAAGTTCAGCTACTGTGCTTTAAATTTAGGTTTCCTGTAAGATTTGTTTTGCAAACTATAAGTGACCCACACGTTGATTTTCAGAAATGGTTTGTTGAATGGAAGCCAAGAAAAAGTTCTTACTCTAAAACTTGCTATCACAATTGTTGGATTGACGGTAAATACTTGTAGATGCTTCAATGGAAGATGTTTTTTTTATCAAAATAGCAATGTGTTGTAGTTAAGGATGGTAAGAGTTTGTCACTTTTTTAAATGCATTTTACTAATTTAGATGACATTGGCCTTATTGTTGCCGAGTCTTTGACATTAATAAAAGACGAGTTTGTGGATGATACTTTATTTTTTTGAATTTTTGTTTTTTGCGTGGAAAAAGTCAGTACAAACTTTGTTGTTTTTCGAACAACGGTTAATTTTGATTTTACAACTCAGGATGCAATTTTACGGTTTTATGGACTGGTAAAAAGTTGCCTTTTTATTTACGGCCATCATATAATGCTTACTGTTTTGTAAGCTCAAGCTTGGTACAATTAATTGCCGGCAACAAACAATATGTTTGATATACGCGTCTTTAGGTTTTAGGTTTAAAAGGTTTTTGCGGTGTTTGTTGTAACTTTTTTTTACTGTAACCGCTCTATGGTTTTGTAGTCTTATTGTTTTAACGTTTTGTAGTGGTTTTATAGGTTTTCAAATTAGTCTGTTATACTATTGCCACACCGCGTATTTTAGAGAGTTTTAAAGACTTAACTATTGACTGCCAGCAACAAATTTTAAGTTTTAAATATTTTTGTCGAGAGACCCGCGCGCCAGACTTTAGGCGCACACACAATTCTTTAATAAACACAATATTTAAGACTACTTTTTTTTGTGGAACGTTTTGTTGGGCGATCACATTTTTTTACCACATTTTGACAAAAACAGTTTACATAAAAACAGATTTTACATATTTACAAAACACTAATGACCAGCTACGGCTCTACTTCCTTGCCTACTCCATTCACACAATGGAGTTAACTTCCTTTATTGTTTCTCTATTGTTCGTAGCATGGACCTTAACTTAAGTTACTTTAACCTTTTTTTAATTGTGGTCTGTGGAAGTTCTACCAGCTTGTGGAGGGAGATTTCAACTGATTTGCTTTGTATACCTTTTCTTTCAGTTTGGTTTGTAAATGAATCGGCATGACCAAGGCAATCACGAGGTTGGCTTCCGTAGATATGGTTCTGTACTTGCTGACTATTCTCAACGCCAATCTCATTTGCTGGTTTAACAGCGTGTTTTTGTATTTACAGTATCTCAGGGGTTTACTCCACACTTGGGCACCGTGCAGCATTATCGAGTGCGCTTTGTTTGCCAGTGTCTTCCTTTTCTTTTTTAAAAGCCTTTGCATGTTGGGCATCAAAATAGTTAATGATTTTACCGTCTTGCCTATGTAGCCTCATTTTAGTTTTTTTATCTAAGCACACACCAAAGTATTTTATGGCAATTCTTGTTGTTATATTGGCATTGCCAACCGTTATTGGATAAAGGCCTTGGTTTTCTTGGGGGCAGACCAGTTTCTCTTCTCCTTTCTCCGTTGTAATAATGGGGGTGTCGTCAGCAAAATACAGCAGTGTAGTTTCTTTTGGATTGGCATTTTTTTCTCTTCTTTCTATCATCAGATCTGGATTAATTTGATAAGCCTTTTACTCATTTTTATACTAATCAGCGCTTGTACTACCCCTATCCCACGGAACAGTACCGAAGGCGGTTTTAATGTTGGCCGTGGTGAACATGTAAACTTTTCTGTTCTTATAGGCTTTCTTATTTATGTTCTCTACCGTGCATCAATGCTATAATTTTTTTCCGGAACCCAAACTGACTGTCGGATTTGTGACTTTCTACTTTTTTGCTCAATCTATTTGCGATTAGTTGTTTGTATATGATTTCTAAGGTTAAATACCTTTGAAAAAATGTACAAACAAGCAGATCGGTTTATATTTTACGGCTTTGTTAGTGTCATTCTTCTATTCCTTAAGCAGCACTAGTTGTGACTGGTTTCATACTTTGGAAAACTTACCATTTTGAAACTCCAGGTTTATTGAGGTATCCGGTCTGGTCCTGGCGCTTTCTTGTTTTTGAGTTTTGCGGATGTTTTTTGTAGTTTCTGCAGGGTGAAGGGAGCAGTCACTTCCTTGTCCACAACTCTTGGCCATTTTACCAACTGGTACTTCTGGAACAACTGTTTGGCCATTTCCATCTGTTTCTCATTTCTAAGCTAGAGACTAATTCTTCGGCTAAACTTGTCCGTGACAATTTTATACGTCAGACCACACACGTCGTTTTCCACTTCATCTAGCAGTTTTTTCCAAGCTTCCTTTTTTGCCGACGTTATCGTCTTCTTAAACTCCGCTGTCTTATTCTCCAAGATTTTGCACAATTGATCTTTTTGCTGCGGGTCGATCTACTTCCTGTTGGCTTGAGTCTTATTTCTGTTGATTAGCTGCTCATACCAACAGTAAACAGCTCTGTTTGGATTTACGGTTGCTTTCCTCTTGAAGGATAAGTTGATTTCCATTTTGAAGGCTTTTATCAGGTTGTTGACGTTTAGGTTAGGCATTTTTTCGTTAGTTCTGTCTGTACTCTTTCACGGAAATTTGAGATCTATCTCTCTGTTATTTTTAATTCCCTGTTTGTCACTGGCTTTAGCTTTAATTTCTGCCTGCTAGATTCAATTGAGAAGTGGATTTTTTTTAGGCTGAGGTTTACTTTGTCACTTACCCTTTACTCGGAGTAATCTATCCTAACCTTTTTTTTTGCCAAAGCAGGAACATTTTTAGCTAAGACATTACCAAGTCTGGCTGGCGGTAGTGTCGGGTTTCTAGCCAACACAAGCATTATTGCTATACACGTGGTTAGTTACAACCGCCAGGTCGTTCGCAAAAGCTATAAATTTGATTTCCTCCAGGAGCTTAAGCCTGAGGACTCCATCATATGCCTCTTGCTGAACTCAGCTTGTCAACTCTTTTACAAATTCTCGTACGAACCCAGGACCTCCAGCACCATAACTTGTCTTGCAACTGCTGCGCTGCAGAGGTCGGTTTTGTGCAAGTTGTACACTTTGTTTTTATAAACTAAATTTTTTATAATGTATACAAAAAGTATTATATTATTTACTTAATGTTATAATCTGCCAAGTTCTCTATGCATATTGCTAGATAGCAGTTAGGAAAAAGCTTAATGTGAAAGAAAAATTGGTTGGCTATCTTGCTTGATAAAAATATTGCTATCTAACAATATGCATAGAGAATTGGGTAGATTATGACACTTAACAGGTGATCTGTTACTTTTTGATGGTCTTGTGCATATAGTTTACTTTTTGCACGCAATATACCTGTTTAATGTACCGTATGAAATTGCGTACTTTTCTGTAGCAATAACAGTTGCACAATGAATATAATACAGTAAGGAGTAGAAAAAGTATATCATGAACTAATATGATATTAAATAATATACATTTATAGTAGTTTTAAAGTATAAAAATTCTAATATAAACATTTTAATAAATTATTGCTCTGTTAAGTATTTTAATATTTATTGCTAGCTGTATATTTACTGCACGCGCTGGGTATTGCAGTTAAATCACAAGCACCCGGCGCATCCACCCGAATTACTAATAAATAAAACACTACAATATTTAAGGCCATTTACTTTCTCCGGTCCGTACACATATACATTTTTAAATTGTATCAAATGGCGCTTTCGCCGGCCGTAAAACCGCCCCACTCCTAATAAATCTTACTGTATATCGACAAGGAATTGCAGTTTTATAAAATTCTATTTTATAACGCGCTCGTAAATCCGACACTCTGTACATACTGAATTCCATATAACAATATTTGAAAATTGAACGACCGCAAGAAAATTATAACATTATGACTATTTAATCTATTTTTTAAAACAAACTTTAATAATGTGTGTTTTGTATAGAGTCATGTACTTAGTTTTTCCTTTTCCCCCGCATGCTTATTAATAATTATAAAAAATAATAATTAGTTGATACTTTATATTGAGCACTAAACTTAGTCTAATTCACAAAAGCACAATAGATCCAATGCCGTAGCGTTTATTATAAGTGCGCACTGATTAAATTAATGTCTGCAAGCCACATTTCGTTTTAATTATAATGAACTTTGTTGTGTGACGCAATATATAGCGAGGGAGTCTGTAAATTAATTTTCTTTGTTAGGCACTTTAGTTTTTTTCTTGTTCGCCGGTGCACTCAATAACAACGCGAAACTAAAATCTACGCATTTCCTTCCAATTAAAACAAAAATTAAATTCCATACAAGGAAAAAAGGTGTAATTTTATTACATTGATTGCAATTACGAACCTTTTTACAAGAGACTTAGTATATCCTTTTAAGAAGAATCCTGTCTGGGAAGAGTAAATCAGATTTCGCAAATGGGGTCCTTTCATTAGCAGAGATGCAAGCGCGACAAGTAACATAAATAAAGTAAATAATGCTTTGCAATAATTAATTGAGACATAACATATAAAAATATTTGGTTGAAGATTAAATAATTGATTTAATTCAATAAGAAATCTACTTATTACGGTTGTAGCAATTATTGTTTTAATTATGATTTATATCATGGAATGCAGTGATTTTAGGAAATAAAGTCACGATCTCTACTGCAGGTTCTCAATTTAAATATTATTTCTTCTTCATATAAGAATAATCGCGTCACGTGTTTCGACTGTAATCAAGTGTTCGGTATAGGGAGCTGTTAATAACTTTCCGGTGTGCCAAGGAAACGTTCGCGGGGCTTTCTCCTCCGCGAGCTTCCTTTAAAATGGGTTTAAGGGGGTAGAATGCGGAATCGGGTGGTGCCTGATTGCTTTTGCTCGTTCAGATCCAAACATATCTCCTGGATAAATACCAAGCCTTTTACTCTGAGATATCCCGTCGAGCTCGCAGGATACAAATATATACATTCTATGAAGCCGGAATACAGAAATTCACTTTACATTACATTTTTCTACAAATAAATTGATATTATAATACTTTTATATTATTGTGTATTAAAAATGTTATAAACATTAAATTATTAAATGTTTAGGTTTGGTTTTTGTTAAGTGCAATTATAATAAACGTTTAACGTAATATAAATATGCAATAAAAATGAACAATGGCTACTTTTAGTTTGAAAAAAAAATATCTTAATGAATGTAGATAAACAGGTTGATAATAATAAGTAAATAAAACAACTACTATGTTTTTACCACTAATTTATTATTGTAAAATTATATATAAGACATATACAATTTTACAAAATACATTTCACGACTTAAGTTTCAACGTTTTACGGTTATTATCAATTGAGTGAATTCCCTATATATATTTACTTATTAAATATGAAGTACCACATAGTAACCGTCGCAACCATTTTGATGAGGTTGATAATAATTTAAGTATCACTCAAGAAACATGATCAATGGGTGATAATTCTGATGAAAGCAATCTGATAAATATGATAATCTACAGTACCACTTACTTTTTCATTTTAATAATGTTTACATTAAAAATAAATATAATTTGACTGATTTTTGCCACTATTGTTTGTTAGTTATATATTTTTTATTCTAACTTTGCTGTACTCTTTGAGTCTATTTGATCCGAATAAAAAAAATGTTTATATTTCAGTAATTGTTTGGATTTTATTAATGATAATTCCTAGTGCTAATCAGTCTTATTTAATTGGAAATGCAAATATCAATGCAAGCGGATTTAGATGTACAGTGGGATTATCTAATATGATGTTTGCATCAGTAGTAAGATAATTGTTAAACTTGTCACTAGATATATTATTCTGTCGTGTATTTAGTCTCCATGTATTTATCACCGTCCACATAGCTTTTATGTTATTGGTAGAGTTACTAATAATATCCCCATTTGCTTTGACCTGTGCTTGCTTTGTGGCTTTTATATATTTAAAGCAACATGACTGGTATGTTTGAATTATATCCTCATTTCTGTTTTGATTTAAAGCATCTTTGATAAAAATTTATTTCTAATTAATTTTAAATAATTATTAAACCAATATACTTCTTTGTGTTAGTGATTCATTTTTCAAGAATTGAAGCTTGAAATTGTGATATTATGATGTAGGAATAAAGATATTATATAATTGCTTTTCTTTGGGTAATTTATAAATAACTAGTCTATTTCTGCCAAAGAATTGTTTGTTGGAGTTATGGGTCTAACAACTTTTTCAACAGTTGAATTGATACAAATTTTAAAATAATAGAGGTTTAAATTTTTTTTTTTTTTTAAACCGCAATAAATATTTAACTTTAATTCCAAGGTTTTGAATAAACGTAGTAGAGCCTTTTAGTAGGTTTGTTTACGCATTAAAGACTTGTTTATAGATAACTACATCACTAAATAATAATAAATTGAATTAATTAGTTTTTAAAGCTAAATAGACCCAAAACTTTTCGGTTTTTTTTGCTCTGCAAAATCTGCGGGGTCAAATAAAAAAAAAAGAAGAATACTCAACGTCTGTTGCACGAGAAGTTAATCTGATTTTAAAATGTTAGTTAAGTAAGGCTTATTGTGCCATCTTGTTGAAGCTATTGTTTGTGCATCTGCAGATTTGCGCGCGGAAAAAGGTATAATAATGTTAAACTCTTGTCGGTAGTTTTTTTAAGATTTGTTTTAAGTTCAGGCTACTATCTCTAGTGGCGGAGCTGGTATTTTTGGGCTTAACCGAAAAATATTGAAAATGACCCACTCGGAAAAGGTTTTGGAAGTTGGTGTACAGCTGATTTACTAAGCTTTAACACCAAAAAAACTTAGTTTATTTTATTTTTTATTAGTAATTTGTTACTTTTAGATATAGGAAATAAGGAAATAAGAAATTACTCTAATCCAGCCAGGTAGTATTTTGTGGTTTAAAATTAAACTATAAAATAAAATAGTCAATAAATATATAATTTATCTGCAAAGTTGTCAGCTGGTTGTTATGCTATTAAAAAAACTTTTAAGTAATTAGGTTTTGATGTGGCTTTTTTAAATTGTATTTAAGGTACGGTTTTACATTTTGGGGTTGTTTATCAAAAAAGCATGTTAATTAAACTTCTACTTTACAAGAAACTTTATTAAAAATCTTAAGTTCAATAAAAAGTAATTAATTTCTTGTAGACCACTTTTTAAAAAATATATTTTTTAAGTATTTTAGAAACAGTCAAGCTTAGATGCTTGCCTCTCATGCTGGGGGTCCTAAATTCAAATCCTACCTTGCCGTATATTATTTGTGAATTTGTTTACCGCTTTAACCGCTTCGGCATTTAAGATTTCAGCGACAAACAAATTTACAAACAATAAACATCTTGCCTCATTTCATCACTCATACTCAGAAGGACCTTTGCCCTGCTAGAACCAGGTTGTTGAGATCGATAGAGTATATAAACGCTAATTTCATATAGAAAAAGGTCTCAATAAGAAAAACTTTAAATTTATTTCTTCAAGTTTTCATGTGACCAGATCAGATGACGTCCACTTTAAACTATCTATCCTTCACTAGGGAAAAAGATGTTAATGAAAAAGGGCTAAACATTATTTACAATACACATTTTTTATAATTTTTAGATACACCATATTTTATTAAATTTTAATTTATTACTTTTGTAAAATACAGTTTTTTATTATTTTATATACAATAATGTATATATTTTATTGTACTGTATTGCAATTTACTGCTTTAAATTATATTTTATTCTTAGTTATTTAAACTAGTTTTAAAATATATATTGAACAACGCTATAGGTTTAGAACAAGTCATGAAAAAGATTACAAGAGTTTTATTAAATGTCTAATGAGTACAAAGCTTAGTCTACCGTAAATTGTAAAGCAAGTGGCACTAATCAACTACTTACATGGTCAAACATAGTTCATGATACCAATAAATTGGCGGAACCTTGACTTAGTTTATAGCTTAAAAGTTATTTTTCTAATATTTGTAGTCTTGAAAAAATAAATTTTGTTTATCGGCATCTTAGACATAGATAACTTTCATTATCATTTTAATTATTATGTTAACAAAATGTTTTAAAAAGACGATGTACAAAATTTAAGGTATTTGTTATAATAGCATATTTCTTAAAGTAAAATTTTTTTTTAAGTATAAATTGTTTGACTTTTCTAAAAGTTTGCAATTTATTATTTGATTAAACTATAGAGATTTATTTGTAAAAAAATATGTTTACAAACAAATTTTAATATTGTTTTTTTTTTGTTCTAGGTGAGTTGCTATTGATTTAAGAAATCGACATTTCTAGTAAGTATCAAATTAGTTTTACATTTTATACGAACTTCTACAAAGTAAACTGCTGTTTTTGTTTTTATAAGTTTTATAATTATTTAGTTTTTAAAAATATTTATAGCGGTAACACAAGGGTTAATTGTTGTAAATTTTAAGTCAATAAAAAAATCTTTATTAAAGCACTCAAAATTATTTTGTAAATATTTGCAAAAACTTTTTTAGTTTCTTCAAGGCAATCATAAAAAGCTAAAATAATTTTGTTAGGAAATTTTAATATACGCAATACATCTTCTACAACACTATCCGGACAAGAAGCTATGATTTTTGTTGCTCCCTATTATTTCTCAATTTATTTAGAAACCTACAGCTAGACACGAATTGTGTGGCCGGTATTATAGGCAACTTAATATACACAAAAATTATGTTTACTGTAGTTAAACTTATGCCTTTGCCCGTTTTAGCATTTTTCATTTGCGCTTACATTTTACACATTCTATTGGCAACAATGTTCTGATATTAAAAAATGCTATGAAAAAAAAGGAGTTATAGAACAAATAAAATTTAGTTTTTTAATGTAAAAACTTATTTTAACATTCTTCTAGTAAAAATATTTTTTTGTAATTTTGCAAAACAAGACATTGTCCAAGTCGACGCTCTCTCAAATGCTTTTTGATTTTTTCTTTTTTGATTGCCTATGCCATTAAAGGATGTTAGAAATTATAGGTGTAATTTTATTATTTGATAATTGAAATGATGTTAGCATATTTGTTTGCTCTTCTCATATGCTTCTAGTTGTCTAATTGTCTTAAGTTTTGTTCAATTCGTGATGTTTCTTAGGCATGATAAAACTTTTTAATTTACTTTTGTACAATAAAATATAGTATCTCGTATTTTTGGTTGCGCATTATATGGCTCAAATACGTAGTAATTGGGAGTTATTGTTGTTCTTTTTGTAATCTTTGCAGTATTTTGCCGTTTGTAATGTGGTTCAGGGTATTTCTAATAACCGTTGGTACATATACATTTTAAAGTCCTCTAGTCTATTTATTGTTGCAACTTTAAGGTTTTAAACTCCAGATAAAACAATACTACGAAGTCGTGTTTTATGTTGACTTTTTTTTATTTAATGAAGTAGTTTCTAGCCATTTCAATTATCATTTTTTTTTCGAAATTCAGTTTTCGTATATAACCAAAGTACTTAAAACTGACTTGTTTATTATTTTTGTTGTTAATTGTTGTTTGTATTACTCACTTTGAGTGTTTGCCTGGTTACAGCTATAAATTTTGTCTTTTTACTGTTCATATGAAGACTAAATTGTTTGATGTGGAAATTTACAATGTTCATTACTAATTGAAAATCTGTTACATTATTAGCTATAAGGGTGGAAACATCTACGTATTTGATATTATTAATGTATTGTCCGTCTATGTTCAGAGCAGATTTTAAATAGTGTTACTGACAAAATGCATCTATGACGTACTCTTCTTTAGATGACCAAATGTTTTATTGTCACGTTATTGATTTGTAGTTTTGTAGTTTGTTTTCAATATACATTTTTGATTATTTTTTTTAATTTCTTCTCCGTCAATTTTTCTGAAACATTTGTATTGTTGTACTTGGTCAAATGCCTTTGTAGTCAATAAAACAAGCAAGATTGCGTCTTTTTAGACATTTATGCTCAACAGGGTTTTGCAGGTTTTTATAGTTTTTTTCTAAATTCAAATTGTGTTCCATGGCTGGCTTGTACTTCTTGATTATTTGGTAATTGGTGATCTTTAGCAACATTTTAAGAACTGTGACTGATTAGTCAGTTTTTAGCATTTGTTGACATTTGTTTTCTTTGGCAGTGCTGTAGTAGTTGACTTTAACCACTCACTTGTTGATCAATTTTATAATTTTTGACACTATCTTATTGGGGCCGGTAGATTTCTTAATTTTTTATGACTAATACGGGCTTTTAGAATCTTTTCTTTGATTATCGGTTGCCCGTAAAGTTTTTCTACGGGGCTTTTGATGGTTAACCTATTGGTATCTGTAAAAAACTGATGGTAAGTGGTCTTTTCATACTTTCATGTTTTGGAAAAAGATAATAGTCACAGGAGGAAAGGTTGGTACTGTAAGATAGATTTTGTAATTTCATTACTACGTCTTGAACAATTTGTGTTTTATGCACTCTGTAGTCAAGTGTCAAGTTTTTTTAACATAATTGAGAAAAAATATGTATAATTGCTTTTAAGTTTTGGCATAGACTAAATTAAAGAAATTATTTTAGCGTCTCAGAAGACGGTAGTTGTCACTTTTTGTCAATGTTTTGTTGAAGAATTTTATGCTGTACTCAGGTTTTATCTCAAATTTTCTTTGTTTTGTATTTTTGTTTATCTTCTTTACAGAGAAATCGTGATTGTGATTCACTTGCTTGTTGTTTCTTTACAATGTTGCATTTTTTGTTTGTTTCTGGACTTTCTTGCTGTTTGTGCGGCCGTTTGGTTTGTTGTCATCTTAATAAGCTTGGTTCATTTTTTTTTTTAGTTGTTTCTTTATTTTTTTCCGTTTATATTTCCTACTACTATTAATTTTTTAGCAGCATTCTATGCCAACATTACAATTTACTTGTTCTAATTTTTTGTCTTTAGTATTCATAATTTTGTCCTGTACAGTACTATGGAAAAGATGAATGTTTTTATTATTTTTTTGTGTGTGTTTAATATTAGGTCAAAATTTATCCAAGTTTTTGCAGTTTTTTTCTGCTCATTTTACATCTTTGGTTGATTTTTTTAGTGCATCCATCTATATTTGTACACAGTGTCCCTAAATATATATATACTGGCTAACAACTTCATACTCTTTTATGTGTGTTATAAGTTTGACGTTGTTATCTCGGACTATAATTATGGTTTTTATTTTATCGATGTTGATTTTTAAGCCAAAGATTTCGCTTTCTTTTTGAGATTTTTTTTTTAATTCCTTTAGTTTCTTTGTTGTCTGTGCTAGTAAGACAGTGTTAACTGCGTACTAAAGATTATATATGAGAACCTCTCTTATGACTATACCACCATACCATATTTTTAGCACTGGTCTCATTATATACTCTGTATAGATGTTGAAATGCAATAATGATAATAAGCATACTTGCGTGTTCCTTTTTTGATGTTTAAAAAATTGTATTAGTATTTATCAATATTAACTACATCTCAATTCTATAAAAGATTTTTTTGTTTTAGGATAAAGCAGTCAAATTTGTTGTCTACAAAGTTTAAGAATCTATCATGCCAACATTTTGTTTATTTTCAAATCTTTATGTAGAATTTTAAAAACACTCGTTTTTGATATTTCTTTTTGTCTAGCAGTGACTGAAATTTTTACTTGGCCGTTAATCAACACCAAATCTTCAATTTTGTGGTTTTAGTAGTTTATCACACTTTAGGTTATTATTGTCCTATTTGCACAAATAATTAACTTAAAAATAGGACGGGATTCTCATAGTTATTCTTACTTTGATACAAAATTTATAACGTTTCTGTGTTTAAGTGGGAGATTACTCATTTTTGCTTATTTAAACTAAAATAAAAATGACAAATGTTAAGCGATTGGAACCACACTTAGAGGTGACAATGTAATATGTCACAGAAACTTGACGTATTTTTTTGTTGCAATAAGTTATTGTTTTCATGTTTGGTAGATATCAGAAAAAAGCTTCTTTTGAATATCTTTGCCAACAATAGTTATAGCAAAAAACATTACGTAAGGTAACGTTGTAGTAGTTTGCAATATAAACGCACATTTTGTACCGTTTTGCTGATGATACAAATACAATTAAAGCAAGTAATGACAATTCAGTCAATTGAGTCAAAAACTATTGTGGTTTACGACCACTCTCTGAACATAAACCTGAGAAAGATTGAAAATGTTATGTTTTTTAAAGAAGAAGTAAATTACAAGTAATAAAAACGTAAAATTTTTGAATATTTAAATTTATCTGAAACTTGGTTAGGAATGTTATTAAACATATATTAGTAACAAAGTAGCATAATATATTTACCTGATACAAAAGCTTGCTAAAATATTAACTTGGTTATAATTATCGGTATACTTTGCTCACATATACTTTGTGATTATTATATTTTTAATTGAGGGCCTTCATCCGCACAATATGTATTTAAAATGCGGATAGTTAGCAACCTCAAATTTAAAGTACAACCAAGTTCACTAAAGTCGAAATATTAATAATCTGAATTTATAAAAGAAAGACCGCACAAAATTGACTCCGTTTACATCTAACATTGTCAAACTTATTGTTAGTTTTTAAATGGTTAGATAAATTATGAGATGGTAATAATTACTACGCCATCCAGATTTTCAACAAATTGACGAGTAGAAAACTTAAAAACTAGAATTGTTTTATTACGTCCTTGTTGCTAACCAGTTTATTTTATAAATTGGTGTATAATGCATATTCAAGTAATTGTGTTAATGATTAATTTTAGATTCTTGTCTTTTTATAATTACTTTGGTAGCAGTAGTTTAAATTTATATAAATCTTTTGATACAATTAATATCAAGTCTATTGTATTCGAATGCACTTAATCTTTGAATAAAACTAAGGCATAATTCAATATGAATAATAGAAGCAGCAGCTAACATTATTCAATTCACTAATGCAGTGCATTATATAATCGCCTTTCATATCGAACATTTATGTCTCCATGAATTATCCACGCCCTTCGTTGTTAGTTCTATTAATATAAATAAATAATTAATATTGGCGGATGCGCAATTTCAAAAGGGTTTAATTAATTACTAAAACGTGAGTCTATTTAGAGGCACATTTTAATCATTAATGGTTTTAAGCGCTTATTAAAATGAAGCATATCAGAAGCTTATAAAAATAATTACATTACTTTTTTGTATTACAAAATTGATTATAACTCGGTTATAACATAATAGTCGGATTTAGTGTAGTGCTCCCTAAGCCATAACTTATCTTCTAAATGCCGAGATAAGCTACACAAACCATCTCAATTGATACTTAACACATAATAATGGAGGTTTATATCGGTGTGTTCGGTATGGAGAACTCTGATGGAGATATGCGCGTTTAATTCGATTAATCCCTAGCTGGATATTAATATAGCATCACTAATGAGACAATATTAGTTCACGAAGACGTTTATGTTTACTTCAAATAGATGTATACGCGGTTAATTATGTAAATAAAAAATGATGCGCTGAGAGGAAAATCGGAGTGTAAATTCGTATTAAAAATGATGCGGAAATCCTCGACAGGATTTAGAGCTCGGCCAACGTGTGTTTGAGTTAGTGCAAGTTGCGGCCGGGGCAAGCCGACTTTATGGACCGAATATACATTACAACTGTCAGAATTGACCAGGGCTTGCTGCACCTGCCGAACGAGTTTTAACCGGTTTTATCCTATCGCGAAGCTTCATTCCAGGCAAAAAATATATATATACACGGTGGGACTAAATTTATTGAGGAAGGATCTGCTTGCAATTTTTATGATTGTGTGCTCGCTTTTATTTTTGTGTTACAGCAATCGTGTATTTTATATTTTAATTTTAACTGTTTCTGTTTACAAACACGCAAATGTAACTGTTTTATATGTAATTTATCATGATTTAATGTGTTTACTTTAGTTTATCAATCATTGAGTAAAGACAAACGTACACTACGTTCCAAATGTATTGAATATTCTGTTAAATATGCACAAATGTGAACATTCCCACAAGAAATAGGATTGGAACATTTACAAATGTATATATCTGGACCTACGAACTGTAAGCTTTTGTCGTAAATTCACCAAGCACTTCCAATGTGAAATGGTTCGCATGAAGGCTTCTGTTATAATTGCTCTATGTATACAAAATACATCTTGTTTACAACTAATTTTTTTAAGTTTGTGCAAATATACCTTTACGCTGCTTTTACATAAAACTTATTAGTATTTGAAACATTTTTTTTGTGTAGTAATTCTTTAAAAGATTGTATTTAAAAAAATTAAAATAAATAGAAAACTCATTGTAGTTCATCAAAACAATAATTAATAATCAGTTTAATTTAGTTTTTTATAAAACTCTTTAAGAGGCTTCTATACTCTCGGCCAGTATAGGGCATTATTTGTATACGAGCGCCAAGATAACTAATGCATCAGTTAACATAATTACAATCCGAGACCGGATTTAAAAAACTTAAACATTTATCCACGATTGGATTGAAGGGGTTTGAAAATAATATTGTCATTAATTTGTTATGATGAATAAAACTTGCATACATTTTAAATTTTAATAAAACTTATCCAATCCAATCGTCAAAAAATGTTTAAGTTTTCTAAATTTGGTTATCTTGGCGCCCGTATACATGTAACTCTCTATACTGGCCGGAGGTATAACTTTTCGTATATTTTCAAAAGATGTGGTTTTTGTAAAACCTTGTCTAATAGCAATCGAACAGAACTAGTCTTTTAACTTAATACAATCTATTTTTTACTATCGTATTTATTTTTTATTAATTTGTTCTGGTGATTTATTTTTGATGGTGAAGTACAGATTAAGATAGTATGCTGTTATCTTTTGTGCTATAATTTAATTGAACATAAAGCAATATATGAACAACAGTTTTTTTAAGAAAATGTATTGGCTGGTAGAAAATTGGTTCACAAGACAGCTCAGTTAACGTCTACACACACACTCACAACGAATTGCTTAAGATGCATAGTCGAAATAAACTACTAAACTGAAAAAAAAAACAGGCATTTTTAAATTTAATTTTAGAGCTAGTCCGCAACAAGTAGACCACATAACAAAGTTATTTTCTATTAATAAGTTATCTAAACATCCTGAAACGTAAAGCATGTTAAGATTTAAAGAACTTTTTTAATAGAATGTACATAACTTAAATGAAATCAAAAACTTTCTAAATATTTCAACATTTCACTTCTTTCTTATTAATTTTTTAAAATTTATTTGTTTAGTTTAAAAGACTTATGATATATGTATATAATTTGTATGAATGTCAGTAAGTTATGTACATTGTAATGTTATGATACTATATATTATGCGCATATTTCATCATATTTGGGTGATTATAATCAATATATGAGTTTTTGTGGTTATAAAATGACCCAACTATGCCTAATTGGATCACAGCTGCTTTGGAAACCCTTCCACTTCTAATTCAGTAAGTAAAACTAAGCGTACTTCTCTCTAGAGGGAATAAACCCTAGGGCCAATAACAAATGACGCCATTTAAGCCTAAGATTACTTAAAATCTTCCTAATATCTATTCGAACAACGTAATAAGTAAATGGTGGGCCATTAGAGAAATTATTAACAATTATTTTATAGGGCAATAAATATCCAACCGTGATGTTTATTATAAATTTATCGATGTTGAATTGGCCTTGCCTTAATCGTAACGAGATTGGGTTACATTAGGAAGCCGAACGCAAATGGGTTATTTAAGCGCAATTAACATCAGAAGGCGCATATCACCTAATTTATCGGCTTCGGTGTATATTATAATTATTTGGGTTTATTTCACTTCTAGTTTTAATGTGATGGAATTGGATCATAAAAATCTGTGGTGGTTTATAAATCTCTGCTAAATAGTTTTTGTATTAAAATCGATAGAGTTGAAGTTTCATCAACTGCATGGTGTTATTTCATACGGATGCATTTGAAATTATTTGATTAAATGCTGCAAGATTGTTATGTTGATGAAAATTAACGAAGCTTATTTCTGAGCATGTCCTGTGCTAATGAATGCACTGAATTTAATTGGACGTGAACTATAATTGTAATAGTTAAACATATCTGAATAACGGCTATTCAAAACTATGTTGTTATTTTAAAATTATATTTGTTATCATTCATTTTTTTTTAGTTTTTATAAATAAAGTTAATTTTTGTTCCACTAATTGTAAATAGTTTAATATTGTAAGATTTGACCTTAATAAAAATTATATATTGTCAGGTCTATTACATTATTGCTATTTCTTTTTAGTTTTTATATATTTTACAAAAACTGTAATGTAATTTAACTATTAGAAAACATTTTGGTAGTTCAAACATGTAAGCTAAGTTGCTATGAGTGTTGTTTCTTGGACCAAGAGATAAAATTTACTGAAGTTTTTATTTCTTTCTACACAATGGTCTATTTTATTTATACATTTAAGTGATACATCTGGGATGTTTGAAACCAAACAACAGTTAAAGTCTCCACATATTGTAGTTATGTGAGTGTCGGCTACGGTGCAACTAAACTTAGTTCACACATGGATGACATCTGACCACAAATAAAATGTTTTAATATTTTTTTAGTTTGTATTAAATGGGTTTAATGAAAAAAAATTAGGAACAATTTGTTTGTCTTGATCATAATAGATACAACAAAAATAATAATTTAATAATAAAGATTACGTAATAATTTTTCTTGTATTTATTATGCTTTATTTTTGTATTTTTTAGTTTTTTTTGTTAATGTTTATGTTGGTAAAATAGCCACAAAAGAAGTTTTTGATCGTATGGCTCATGGACCTTTTGTATGAAGATAAGGGATTTTGGAGATGTTTATTGAGACGCCTTATAGGTTTGTAAGGTGGGTTGTGGTGTTATTTATTTTAGGTTATAGGATGGTTACTTAATTCATCGGTCGTTTGTAGATAGAAGTTTTCTTGTATTGCTCTTCAAGCCAGGCCAGATCAGGATTGGGATGAACCGCGAGATTATCAAAATAGTTTTTGGTCAAAGTTTTGTTATGTTGGCGCAGCGGGGGAATTTTAAGTTGAAGTTTGTTAATTTTTTTTTGTTTTTGACAAACCATGAAGCATCTGCAAAGTAGTACTTTGGAAGATTTCAAGACGATTGTAATGCCAGTTTGCGGCGGATATGTATTCATAAGTCTGATAGTAGAAATGTCGAGCCGGGTTTTCTTCTAAAGCAACAAGAAGATTTTTTTGCTATTCTGACTTTATCAAGAATAGACTTCAATTTGTACTTGAGTTCTTTTTGTTATTTTCAAATATTTGGCAACATCAGACCACAGTATGGGAACGTCGTTAAGACGTTTTTATGGGCGACAATTTGTTGCTGTGTAAAGTTGCCAGTCGTTCAACCATTCTTTAAAGTTGGTAGGATTTTATAGCTTTGAGGTGACCATTATGGGTGACCATTATGGGTGACCATTATGGGTGACCTTAAAGAGTATAAAAGTGCTGTGTTGTTAGCGTATTAAGCCATTCCTACCTTGTGTCTACATTCCGAAGGCATGACAGCAACGAACAGTTTAAATAGCATAAGAGAGAAAATCTTAATCTTAAGGAACTTCTACCATAATCTGCCGTAAAATAGAAATGTGGTTCAAAATGTTGACTGTTAAAGTTTTGCAATTAAAGTACAAGGCTATCGGCCTTATAAGATGTAGAAAAAAGTTGTTTTTGTGCAGTTTGTAAAGAAATCTTTTGTCAGATCATGTCAAAAGTTTTTTTAACACTTTACTGTGAGGCAAGTTTAAAACTTAGCAATCTTTGAGGTTGCAATGCTTTTTCCATTGATGCTTGGCGGCATTTCTTTTAGGGATCAATGTCTTCGAGTTACAAAATAATCCAAAATAATTTTTGCAAATCTGATAGGTTTTAAATGCTTTTTAGTGACTGAATTTGTTTGCTTAAAAGTGCGACGGCTTTTTCTATGTCTTCAACCGTTTTTACTTGACCTAAACTTCCAATATTCTTTTAAAGTGATGGTGAGAAGAAAATACAATCTGTATGTACAACAAATTTTCTTTTTTTTTTTGTTTGATCTCTTTCCGTAGAGCTTTAGCAGTACTGAGTTGATTTAGTGGCCTGCAGAGCTTTATTATGTGGTTTCATGCGGACCCACTACATATATATTTTTTGGACAACTTTTGGCGTTTGTTTTGAAGCTTTTCTACTCACAGTGCTTAGAATTGAAAACCTCAGTGATTATTGTGGGAAAAGGATTAGCAAAAATCGTATTAAAATTTGCCGTTTTGATACGTTTTGTTGGTCTGATGTATGCCGATCTTGATTTTACCCAATCCAGGCACGTTTACTAATATTGCATTTGATTAAAACGAGATTATGTTTGGGGGTATTCACTTTGGAGTAATTTAACGATTCTTTTGTAAAGATCAGTGTTTTATGCTTTATGAATAGTAGTGGCGTTTCCAAATACGTGAAGATATTTGGGAGTCTAAGCGCTTAAGTAGGTTTAGTCACCGGCTGCATTTCTCAATGATGATAAAGGGTGGAGTCGGTGGTGTTAAAAGATGTTAAAGTGTACATTTTCAGTGTTTCCGCGTTGGCGGAAAATGAATAGTTGTAGTTATTCACCTGGTGAAGAGGTTTGTTGTCTCTGGTGGTTGCGTACGACTCTGTGGGGTCAACTGGATGTATGGTATGATGCTGCTATTCGGCGTCTACGTGGTGCTCAAGAGCATCTTGGTGGAAGCGTTTCCTAGGGGTCGAGGACGCCTGGCACGTGTATAGTTGACTTATAACGTGCAGTGGTTAATGCAACTGAGTTAGGGTCAAACCCGCAGCCCAGAGAATGCATGTCCTAGTGGTATTTGCAGACGTATCTACGGAAGTTGTCCCTACGGTTCGGGAAGTGACTCACGGCAGAGTGTGCAATGCCGTGAGCCCGCTGCGGATTGGGGCAAAAGTGCAACGCCTCAAGTCCGTCAATGGTATCAAATGTATTTGTGGTTGGTGGTTTAGGTGAATAGCGAGGGTCGGCGTAAGGGTTTTCTAGTTAAAGGTCTCGGTTATCGGGTGCAGGTCTTTGGCGGTGTGTGCAGGCCGATAGACCTGGTATAATCTAGAAGTTATGGAGAAACTCCTGGAGCGAACGTCAATATGTAGTTGGCGGTAGTCATGGATCCGTTGGCGAGGTTCGTGGGCATTGCGGTGGTCGTGTAGGGAGCAGTATAATAACAGTTTTGAGGTCGCATGGTGGCTTTGGTGTGACGAGGTGGTTTCTTAGGCTTACGATGCTTGATGAAAACTGATGCTGCGGCGTAAAAATTTTACTTTTATAACACTTGCTTTTGCTTCCATTGGTCGTTGATGCTTTGCCCATAAAACGGCATCAATTTGTGATTCAACTTAAACAGTAGCAAAATGTCAAAGTTCTGTTTGATAAAAATCTTTTCCATTTTACTAAGTTTGTTTAAAATTCTGTTTGCATTCTAGAAACAAAACCGGAGTAATACTTCTGGTGTATTATCCAATACTGGTTTTTAATTTGGGAAAAGCAGCTACATTTTTTTTTATGAAATGTGTTGATTTTGGCGAAAAGTTTGGCTTTTGTCGTTTGCCGGCGAATAGACGGCGTTTGCAAACGATTTGTTTGCATTTTTTTTCTTGGTAAACGGGCCTAGGCCCGGTGCGGATTTAGTGGTTGGTCTGGCGTTTCTTAGGCTTTTTTTGCAAAGCCAACACTTTGATGTTTACTTTAAATCTTTTAATGTTGGCGGGATAAGAGCCAGTACAGAATGCGCACTTGGGGGTGTATCTTTAGGGCAAGACGCCGAATGGTGGTGCGTGAAACATTTACAACGGATAAGAGTTGCAGTGAAACACTTTTAGATGGTGTGCTTGTGCAGTTTGCATTTTTGGCATTGAGGACCGCCACGTTTTTTAACCACCGAGACCTTCAAGTTCAGAAGTTTGGTTTGGTTCATAAATTTGGCGTTTTTTGCTTCTGTTAAAAACTGCATTAAGACTATAGAAAACTGAATTTTGTTTTCCATAAGATGGATGTTAATGAGAAAAAAATTTAATACTTGGCTTACTGCTTTTTATGTAAGAAATTCAAGAACTTGTTAACCACGATCTTTAAGAAGTATTTATCGGCAATCAACCACAGATGGAAGTCAATTCCGAGGGATTTAAAGTGGGCGGTTGTTTTTTGGTGATTGGCACTTCAGGATAAGTAGTAATCGAACGGAGTCTGGTGAGCAAAAAGTATTTTTCAACTAATCGCTTTAATTGTTTTCTTTACCAATTGTGCTGTGGGTGATGATGCATTATCATAAGGCAAAATTACTTTCTGTTGCTTTTTTGATATTTTGGTCGTTTTTTACGTAAAGTTTGATTCAAATCGATCATTTGTTGTCAGTAGCGTTTAGTATTAAAGGATTCGCCAGGTTTTAGCAGCTTATAATATGGTAGATCACCATTCTAATCCCACCAAACACAAAACATTATCTTCTTTCGTTCATATTGATTTTGATTTGCAGTTGATGTCGGGGGTTTGTTTGGAGTTACCCTTGCTCTTTTACGCTTAAGATTTTCAAAAAATATTCACTTTTTACCTGTTAAAATTTGATGGAGAAATAACTTTCTTTTGTACCTGACGAGCAGCATTTTGCAAGTGCTTTTTGGTTTTCAAGTCTTTTATTCAGTTAATGTGTATTAAATCTTCTGGATTTTTTCCATGGTTTTCAAACGTAATTAATTGATTTGCAAGTTGTTGCGTTTGAGCGTCATCTTTATCCAACAATGCTTGCAATTTGCTGTTTTCAATACTTTTTTGGTGTTTTTTACGTTTTTTGCTTCTCACGTCAAAATTGCTTTTTTTATAAATCACTCAAACCATTGCGATTTACCAAGAACATGCTCACCGTAAACTACAACAAGCATTTGATGTGATTTTGCAGCAGTTTTCTTCAAATGTTATCAGAAAATCAATGCTGTCCGCAAATCGTAGTTTTTAGGCACTAAATTTGGCATGTTCAACGCTATACAAACTATGATGCTGATGTATGAAACTTGTATTTTGTGAGTTGAAAATCTTTGTCAGAGATGGTCAACAAAAAAATTGCGCAAATGCGCGGTTTGACGGTAACTATATTGACAGCCAGAGCTATTTATGTGCAAACTCCGGTTTCATATTTACAGATTATGCAAAAATGTTTGAAAATCACAATCGCCGGAAAACTGCATTTTGAATTGTCTGTGGGAGTGTCAGAAGGGTTGAAACCTGCTCTGACGTCACCGGCGGAGTTGTGGTTTGAGTCGGCTGACCTTGGTAAATGTTCTTCGGGCGTTTCCTTTTTTAGCTGAGTTTTTTTGTGCTTTTTGGCCTAAAAAACCGGCAATATTAGCCGCTAATAAGTTTTGTACCGCAGTTTCTAGAGGCAATTAGTGGTGGCCCTTTAAGTTTAAGTATTTTAAGTGTAGGTGATTCACCCGTTAACTTTGAATGTCCTTCTGAGCTTTTTGGTGGCGGTAGCAAGGGAGCTGTGTCTTCTGGTGGGACCACTTGTAGGTGGGAGTTGGTAGTTTTGCCTTTGTTTTTCAAGTAGAAATCATGCGACGCTAGACGCTTGAAAAAAGCCCAAACGGCTGCTTTAACTTAAATTTCCTCTGCTTTTCTATGTTTTTTTCGATTTTGGTTACCGCTCTTAGTCATGAGGTTTTTTACAATAGTATGAAAGGATTTAATCTTTGCTGCAATCTCTGTCATCTAGTCCTTAAGTTTTTGGAAATGGACTTTGTGAATAGGAACGTAGGATCTGTCCCAGTGTTGGAAACGATCCTTTTTCTTTTTCCGCTTTGTGTTCGTTTTTGCTTCTTGATGGTCTGAAGATCTTCTTTCCCTTGAATGGGTATTTGCTGCTGTTCTGGATGTGCTAGTGCAGGTATTTCAAGGTCTTTCTTGGTTAGGAGTTTTTGCCAATGTTGAGTTTGAAAAATGTGACTGCAATAACTCTAATAATTTTTGCTTAACGCTTTTTGGAGGTGGAAAAATGTAGGTTTGTTCTAAACGCACTTAAAGTTATTTTTTCAGTCTGATGAGTTTGATGAGTCACGTTCTAAAAGTATTCTTCAATATTATCCAAATTTGAGCATATAAAAAACTAGACGACAACGTCAGTCATACACAATTTGGCTTTAGAAAAGGACTAGGAACTAGAGGGGCGTTTTTGCCATACATGTCATTATCCAAAGAGCACGCGACATCAACGCAGATGTATTTGCATGCTTTATTGATTTTGAGAAAGCATTTGATAAAATTTATCATAGCAAACTTGTCACAATTCTACGTGAAAACGGAATCGACAACAGAGACATAGACATAATATCCAATTTGTACCTACAGCAAAAGGCCATGGTCCGGGTAGAAAACCAAATGTACAAGAAGTTTAGAGTGAAAAGGGGTCCGCCAGGGTTGTGAACTATCACCACTGTTGATCAACGCATATTCAGAATAGCTACTCAAAAAAGCACTAGACAACGTAGAGGAAGGTCTAGTAATAAACGGCAAAACAATAAACAACCTCAGATATGCGGACAACACTGTTCTGATTGCTGATACTACCAAAAGACTTCAAAGACTGATAAACTGCATAACAAACGTGAACAAACGATACAGAATGAAGATGAATTGCAAGAAAACGCAAATCCTAATCATCAGCAAAAACCGCATAGATAATCTTTGGTTTATTGCCAACAATACAACGTTACCAATGGCTGAAACAATTAGTTACTTAGGATGTATCCTTAATAAAGAATGGGATCACCTTCGGGAAATAAGATGTCGAATTGAAAAGGCAAGAGGCGCATTCAACTAGATGAGGGACGTACTATGTAACATGTTGCTCAGCATACATACCCGACTTAGGGTTCTTAGATGCTATGTACTATCAGTTCTATTGTATGGGACGGAAACGTGTACCTTCACCAAAGCCTACTGCAAAAACATCAACGCCTTTGAGATGTGGTGTTATCTTTGCATGCTTAGAATTTTATGGGTTCATCACAAGACAAACGAAACGGTACTACGGCGCATTGCAAAAGAACTTTTCCTAACAAATGTCAAACATAGGAAAATGGGGTTTATTGGACATATTATGAAGAATGAAAAATGCCATCTACTGCAACTAATTCTGCAAGGAAAAATAGAAGATCAACAGGTCGCCGCAGAATATTATGGCTAAAAAATATAAGAGCATGAATCGGAATGACATCAATTGCTTTATTTAGAACAGCAATAAACAGATTTAAGTGGACCAATGTGATTGCCAACATCCATAGAGGATAAGCACTTAAAAAGAAGAAGTAGATTGTATTGAACGATTGCACATGCTATTAAGTCAATCAGAAAAAGTGTAATTTTTATTGTACAATCTGATCTAAATTTTTTTTTCCATCAGCGCTAAATTCTTCTTTTTTTTAACTATAACTAATGCAATAGTTACACAACTTGTTTATTTTATTCCACATGTTGACTGTAGAAGTGTAAGTAAGTAACAAAAAGTTTGTGCAATTATATTGCAACGTGTAGGTGGTCTTAGCAATATATTTTTGATGATACTATTAATTGTACAGGGGCACCTTTAGACTAATCTCTTAAATTAATGAATGCCACACTTTCATAAAATGCTCTGCTTGCTAGTATAATTAATAAATAAAAAAAGCTCTATTTACTAATTTTACACATAGTATCTAACAATTGACACAATAATATAAAAGTTTTAAGTAATTTTAAACTATTTGTTTGACCTAGTCTAACCTAAAGATTGTACAGAACAAATGTATAGCATCATTGCAACAGACTAATTGTTTATAATGGATTACATTTGTAAAACATTAATAATGTTTAATATTGCCTTCTTTGTTACCACCAATGTATTTTAACAAACACTATTATAAATATTATATGCCAACTTAATTTTAAACTTTTATTACTGCGACAAATTACCATCTCTTAATTATGTAGGTAATATTGCATAAATTAATAGCACTTTCAATTACAAACTAAGTGCAATATAACCCAACTGCAATATTACATATTAATATAAGTTCTGAATATTTGAAATTTATCCATTGAATAGTTCCCAAATTGCAATCAATAATTCCGTAGCAGGAACTATAACTTCGGTATATCATACTTTCTTAAGTAAAAAATATATCCCCTGAGGCGACCTTGCAAGTTGCAGGAATGCAGCGGCTCTTCGGAGACGTCCATGTTATTGAGAACGAGCTTACCAAATAACTAATAAAGGAAAACTTGAAGTTATTTATGAAATGCAATAAACTTTTTTTCACAACAAAAATAGAATAATAGAGATCAAGTAAAGAATAAAATTTCAATTAAAAAATATCTGATTCAATTAAAGCCCTTAAAAACAACACAAATCAAACCTATAATTATCGTAAATATCTGCACCCCTTTATCCGGTGATTCGATCTATACGGTCCTCACTCGCAAATGATTCATTCGTGTGTGATAACTTGTCGAATTACTGTTAGTTACGATCGGATGCGGTTTTATGGATCCGCTACATTTTTAATGAGAGCATTCACACAATAATGATGATGATTATGATGCAAATAATGAAATAAAACATAACATTTTGTACATTTATAACAAACAATAGAACACTCGAAATAAAAGCTTATTGTAATTGGGAACAACCCCCCTCTAAAACACAATCTTTCGTAAGTAAGTTCTAATAAGGTGGCTGTGAAGTTGGAGCAAAGTTGCAGCGAGATACACCACTTTTAAAATATCAGATGGGGTCTTTGTGAAGTTTCGAACATTATAATTGTTCGCCCGACTGTAATTATATATACCGAAAACAACGAGCCCCCCGAGCGGTGGTAACACGGAATGATAAAAAAAAATATATATAGTAAACTGTAATAAAACAAAACAATACGCGAGAGTTTCACTGGATTTTGCCGTTTCATAATTTAATGCACGTAGTTGGGTGGTAATTGTTCTATAATAGTTTTGGCTTTAATGCATAGCAGTTATCAAATAGACTTCTGTCCACAGATGGCACACAATTCGTAAACTTGCTTGCAAAAGGTGAAGCTGCACCATTTGAATGTTTCGTGAACATTGGGAGGCGGATGGGGGTGTACGTAATTAGGAACACAGCTGAGTACAAGGCCTTCACTGCATGGTCGTGCTTTTAACTCGATGGGCGTAACACAACAAAAGCACTAACAAACAGACCCACTAAATATGTTCAAAATTTGCGAATTTCAAATAATAATAGAACACTTGATGTAAATCTAAATTTATCATAAACTATTAAGTGGGTCAAGATGTCATACACAGTTAGTCATAATTATTATTGTTGTTCACAAACCATACACTTAAAGGTAACCTTAACCTTTATTTAATTTGTTTAGGTAATATTTTATTTCATCGTATTGAAAGAATGTTTTTTCTATAAATTAAATTTATACAAAATTAATAAATAAAGCTTGGAGTTATTTATACCTGTGGGTTATTATAACATTTTTTTATAAAAATTTAATTGATTGAGCTTATTTTAATGTTTTATAGTTGAATTATTGTGTAAATGTTTGTTATATATTCAAGGCTGTATACCCTAGGCAACGTTTAGTAAATCACACGAAAGGCAATATTAACGTCGATATTTCCTTCCGGCACAAAATGGGTGTTAACAATTTACGAATGTAGAACAAACCACATACTGGAAAATAGTAACATAAAACATTCTATAAGGTTGGAAATTAAGAACATGTTTTTAAAGTAATTACTAGATTTGATTGCAAAACAAGCAACCAATAAGATATTTTCTTTAAGTATTTTATTGTTCTAATTATTAAGAACAAATGGGAAATACTTTCTAAAATATCAAAACTTAAGATCAAATATGTTAACCAACCAAATATGATGATTTTTAGTGTTGGAGAGAATTACAAAAATAATTTATCATAAAATAAATAAAATTGACGTTTTTATACATTATCAACCTACCCAATCTAGTTTTAGAAGTAAAGAAATATGAAGTATAAAATGTGAAATAAAACAAGATGAATAATAATTATTTGTTGCTGAATTTATAAATTCCAAAACAGAATAGAATTCCAATTAATATCCATAACAGCCAAACACCTCACTTACGCCTCTGCATTATTGTTAAAAAATTGTAACTTTAAAATTGGACAAGAAATTTTTTATTATATATATGAACATTGCCAAGTAGTTACACTAATGTGCTAAACATTCATTATAGTTTATTAAAAACAAAACCCGTAATGATCAAATGCATGGTTTTATTAGGTTTTAGGCAAATACTTCACTAAACATAAATTGAAACCCAACTGATTGTTTTGTAATACATTTTAGGAAAATCAGCTATGGCTGAATAACAGGTTAACACTAGAAGACTTGCAAAAAGCATATTTTAACTTAAATAGAGCAAAAGTTAAATACAAAAGGTAACAATTTTACAAATATTTGCAAAATTACTTAATATAAAAACGATGAAAATTAATTTGCTACTGTGTACTGTACAGTACCTATCAATTTGTTCAAAAATATGTTGAAGAAATTAAAACAAAATTGAATTAGTTGCAAATTTTGTAACGCCCAGAACTCAGCTCAGCATCTGGAACCGTAGATCTCAATTAGAATTATCTAGACTAACAATTCACTTCATAATTTGATCTAATTTGCATTTTCTGGCCATCAAAATACAGATTGTACTTTAAACAAAAATGATTATGTTAAGAAGCTGAATTATCCGAATGTAATGTTTGAAAGATTAAATAATTTTAAGAACATTTTGTTTAGCATCGATACCCACTTCTATTTAGATGGGTATTTTATTCTTAATTTTTTTGAGATAAACCATACGATGTTACATTACCACAGTAACTTTTGCGTGCTATACTGTCACAATACGCAGTTTCTTTGTTTTTTTAATTTTTTATTAATTAATGACATACATAATGCAATTTTTATTGATATTTAATTAGATTACGAAATCATTGCATGATACAGTAGAACATATCCAGAATAATTTATTTCTCGTCGTTTTTACTTTTTTAATATACTGGGCTTATCGACGTACACTTTTGACTTCAAATATCCTCATAAAAAGAAAAGGCAGAGTGTTAAATTTGGAGATCTTGCGGGCCAACTAACATTGCCGTTTTGTAAAATAAATTTTTCTGGAAACATCTGCTTTAATGCCTTGATACAGAATTTTGATACATTTTAACCGTACTTTGCTATTTGTGACTTTTCATAAATAAATTTTTGCATTTTTTAACAATTTATGGCCAAACTTGGTTTGTGTCAAAGGTCTGTACATAAACTGTATAATAGTTGTGGTTTCAATACTTATATTATAATCAAATTTTGCTATTTGATACATTATGAGAAGAATTTTGCACTTTACGCCTGATTTTTAACATTTTATGAAAATAATTTTACATTTTTCAACATTTTTTGTTTATTTCTCAAAATATTTTGGTTATTATTGCTGTTTTTAACATTTAACATTTTTCATATAAAATTTAGCAATTTTTAAAAGTTTATGGCCGGATTTTAATTTTTTCTTGTAAAATTTTGTTACTTTACGGACGGAATTTGCTGTTTTTGACATTTTATAAACAAATTTTTGCACTTTTTGGTTCTTTCTAAAAATATTTTTATTATTTATAGCCGGATTTTGCTATTTTTGACTTTTTTATATAAATTTTTGCACTTTTAAGCAGTTTATGGCCGGTTTTTGTCATTTTTTATACAGAATTTTGCATTTATTAACAGTTTATGGCCAAATTTGGTGCATTTGACAGTTTATAGCTCAATTTTAATATTTTTGTTCTTTCTGAGAGATGATTTACATTTCATAAATAGTATTTTGCACTTTTTGCAGATGTGGCCGATCTTAGCTAATTTTCATAATTTATAAATAAGATATTGTACTTTTCAACAATTTATAACCGGATTTTTGTTTTTTTTTATATTTTATTATATTATGGCCGGATTTTGCTTTTTTATCAACTTTCTAAAAAATTTTAGTTCTATTTTGTCCAGTTTTTAAAATATTTTTATAATTTTTGTCCAGTTTTTGCAACTTTTAAGAGAATTATGGCCGGATTTTGTAATTTTTGAAAATTTATAGCCGAATTTTAGTTTTTTGTACTTCATAGACGGATTTAGCTATTTTTGACATTGTATAAACAAATTTTTGCACAATAATAATAGAATATTGCATGTAATTTTTTTTTTTTTTAATATTTTTATAATTTGAGCCGGATTTTGCTATACTTGAGTTTTTATACAAAATTTTGCACACAATTTATGGCCAGTTTTTGTTATTTCTTATATAGAATTTTGCATTTATTAACAGTTTATGGCTAAATTTGGTGTTTTCAGACAATAATTTGATATATCATAGCCCAATATTACTATTTTTGACATTTCATAACTGGAATTTTGCAATTATTATTAATTTATCACTTGATTTTGCTATTTTTTGCATTTTTTTTAAACGTTTTGGCCGGATTTTGTAATTTGTATCATTTTGCATCAGTTTATGGCCGGATTTTGCTATGTTTTACATTTTATAAAGAAAATTTGTTTGTCCCGATTCAACTATTTTCGACTTTTTATGATAATAATAGTTAATAGCCGGTTTTTTGCTCTTTTTAATATTTTATAATTAAGATATTGTACTTAGAGTATTTAATATATTATGGCCAGATTTTGCTATAATTGCAGGATTTTAGTTTTTTTTACTATTTTGATAGTTTTTGGCTAGATTTTGCAATTTTATAAAAGAATTAAAACTTTTTAACAACTAATGGCCGGATTTTGTTATTTTTGACAATTTATGACCGAATTTTGTTTTTTTTTTTTAGAATATTTTCATAATTTATAGCCAAATATTATTGCTATTAATGACATTTTATAAATAAAATTTTGCACTTTTTAACAGTTTGTGGCCGGATTTTGGTTTTTTGATGTTTCATTAGTACAATTTTGTTTTTTTTTTTTGAATTCATGGCTAAATCTTGTTATTTTGACATTTTATGTAATAAAATTTATACTTTTTAATAGTTTATAGCCGGATTTTAGTTTTTTCTTACTTTATTTATTTATTTATTTATTTATTTACTAGTCAACGGAGCCATTACAAAATACGTATATATTTACAATTTAAAAAACATAAATTAAACATAAAACAACTAATATTAAAAATAAGAATAAAACTTAAATAGTTACAAAATATAAAAAAGGTCACGTATGGGTGACAAGTGCACTTTGCAGGATATTAAAAGAATCTTTAAAAAAATCCACATTAACTTCGTTGGCATGCCGCAAAATACGTGTAGATGCAGAGTGCACCGCATAATCAGTGCGTTTGAACGGCATATGAAATAAATAGTATACAAAATTTTTATATTTAAAAACCAGATTTGTTTGTTATTTTTAACAGTTTATGTGTGTGTGTGCTTCTTCTTGCTGGAACCAGAATTTATTTATGTTCTTTTTCAATTTTTGAAATTCTACAGGTAAAAAACATTAGCATTATTACAAAGAAGAGCAAGAAAGTTTGCTCAAAACTAGCTACGTGTTGCAAAATCTAGTGATTTAACCTTATGCAATATTTGAATTTTATAGAGATAGATCCTTAAGTTGTTGTGTAAAACTTGTTTGAGGCTAGTGTTTAAAATGTCCAATGCTCTTACTTAGCAAACTGCCAAACTGCATTCTATTCTAAACAAGTTTTTGACTTGACCTTTGCTCTCTTCTTTTTAATTCTCCTACCACAACGTTTCAAAATTTGTCAATATCTGTTGGCTAACCCTGTACTAATGATTTTTTAGTGTCATTGCATGAGGTAATTTTAAAAAAAGAAAACGTTGAGTGGCCGTCTTGAAGACTTGATTTAAACTACTATCAAAAATGATTTGGTGTCATTTGTAATATTAGATTTAAATTTAGTTTCAAATTTTGCTGTTATAGTAGTTTTAGTATTTATTTATTTTGAACAATTTGTTGTAGAAAATTTACAGCTGACTACAAAATTGTAAATGATTTTGGTGCCAGTACTTAACTAACTATTACATATGACATTCAAGTTGTAAAATACTTTGATGCCAGACTCTAAAAGTAATCTTAACTTTAAACTACTCAACACTAAAGAAGGATCAATAAAAATAAATAAATCAAATTATATAAAAACTAATAAAAGGTGTGTTTTTTATTAGTATTTATATTATATTTAAGAGGAGTACAACGTAACGTAAAAAATAGAGGCACTTTTTCATAGACTTTCCTTTATTTGACAGAATGATGGCCATAATATTAAAAAATTTAAATCGTGATATGTATGGCATGTGAGCTGTTTGTTGCCTGTCAGAAGATACAAGAATGTCAGTTGGTATGTTTTCCGCAAGCCGCATCTCTTGCTAAGATTTACCGGTGAGTTCCATGTCGTCACAAAGATTAAATTCCTTCAATTAGCTCTTTTGCGGAAATGGTTTCTAAAAGATTTACTTTATTAATGATTGCCGCCTATAAGTAGAAGGTCGAGTGCTGTCGGTTTGCTAACAATACATTATTTTTGATCTTCAAGTTTTTTCGATATTACATTGGTTGTCCAAGTATTTACAATTGGTACACAAACCAGCAGATGTTTTTATGTTTGAGGACGTAGTAGAGGTTAGCAAACAACTACTGGTCCTTATAAATAACACTGTTCCTTACACACTAGGTACACAACCCGGCTACTTATCTCACTCTATTTTTTTTTGTTTAAGGTGTTTTTGCTAAATATATGTGCCGCGGACGGATCTTAAGATACTGCTAGAGTTTTCTGTTGTGAGGGTCTACCGTCATGCGTACATAATTTGACTTTGGTACTTTCTTCACAAGCAGCTGTTGGAGTTACTTCGTTCCGCAGCGTTTGCCAGTAGAGGGGTCCGTTTGACAATGATGCAGTTTTTTTGAATCTTGGTCTTTACCTACACCGGTTATTTAATCCGGAAGAAGTTTTTTTTGTCTTTGCTTTAATTACTATTTTACACACGCAAGGTACTCAATTTGTTTTTTTTATTTCTTAGATCTTTTTACTGTATCTTTCTTTTCTCTCAGTATTCTCAGTGCTTTGCTTGCACAGATACTCTACTCTTTCTGTTTTTGCAATCGGGATTTTCCGATGCAAGCTTTTTTTACGGACAACTCAGGTTATTGCAAGTTGCCGTTTCTTTGTCAGATGTTTGTATCAACTTGGTCAGACCTATTCTAGGTCTTGATCGTAAATTTATTAGATCATTCATGTTTATTGCCTAAAGCCATGCTTTTGATTTTGCTGGTTTTGTCTTTATTTCTATAGAGGGGTTATTCTCATACTTGGCTATTGTTTGTATAGATGGATTTAATTTAGATGTTATTTTAATTCAATAATATTATGTTAATTTGACTTTGTTGTTATTTCTATAAACAATTATTTCATAGAAAGAAAGATCTGTGAGATGACGTCCCTCACTATGTAATGCATTTAATTGTACACAAAATCTTTTTTAGGGAGAGACTATAAATAGGTAGTACCGTCAATGACTAAAAGATTTTCCACTTTCTTATTTGTTTATAAACTGTCCGAGAAAGAAAGTAAATATATAAAACATATTTTACTTCAACCGACATCAAGAAACTTGCAATTCAAAACGTGTCGGAGCAAGTTTTTGTTTACTATGAAAAGTCAGACTATGACAAGTTTTTATCTTCAAAATTAAGTAGAGTAAAAAAGTTGCTAGAGCCAACCTCAAATACCGCAGGATATTTAACATTAAGACTCTTCTCAAACTCCTGCGCTTGGGGCAAAAAACTTTTTATAAATAGAAACTTCAGCCTAACTTTGAAAGTTTGTATAATGAGTTGCTATTTTTTCTCAACGCGTTTGTACAAGATGGAAGCATATAGCATATATATAGCATAATAAGATGTGAATTTATTTCCACACTCTAAAGATACCTTAAAAAAACCAAGTCATGAAAAAAATGCATAAAGAAAACTGATCCTTACAATTAAAAAAGCGTGTAGAAAAGTACTTGATTTTACAACTTATTATTTAACGAAAGCTCGCTCGTAGGGCGTTGCAGAACTTTATGGTTGATGAACCTACGTAAGTGATACGGACAAACATTGATTCAATTATTTAGAGTTGCAGCGTCAAAAATTAAAATTTCAAATATGATTGCTAACCTCCGATAGGAGATGGCACTATAAGAAGAAGGCACTTGATCACGTTTAAAGTTTTCTTGCTCTTTTTTGTCTCCTTCAACCTGTATCTATGCACTTACGTTTTACTTTGGCGCACTGTTTTTTTTTTCCAAGTCTTATCACATGACCCAGGTACACATACTCTGCTACGTTTTTTACCACATTTTGTTCTACGGATATGGGAATTTTAGAATCACTCATAGTTTTGGTCTTTTTAAGACTCATCTTGAGTCTGACATTTTTGGATGCTAAATTTAGTTGTGTGAGCATGCTTTTTAACTCTCTGATGTCGTCGTCAAAGATTAAATGGTTCAGATGTTTTCCATAGATGTTTACACCGTTTTTCTTTCAGTACAAGCGTTTAAAAACATTTTTTATTGCCAGCGTAAAGAGTATTGGTGAGATGGTATCACCCTGCCTTACACCATTTCTAATCTCTTGTTAGTAATGGTGTCATTGTCTAGCTTAATTTGGAGTGTCGCATTTTTATAGATGTAGTTCAGTTGGTTCGAGTGTCTGAAGTCAATATGTGCGTTGGTCATTGCATTTAATACTGCTCATATCTCGATTGAGTCAAACGTCTTCTCGTAATCTACAAAGGCTAGGTGTAGAGGGATGTTATATTTGACAGATTTTTAGATTAGCGATCAAATGGTTTGAAGCAGGCAGGTTTTCGAAATGGATTTAGTACAGTAGACTCTTTTGAAAACTTGCCTATTTGCTGGGCTGGTACAAGTCGAATTTGTATGTTAGGCCGTTTGTTATAACTTTTGTAAGCAATTTATACAGGTGTTAGAGTATGCTGATTGGGCTGTAGTTTTCAATGTTTGTATTGTTGCTCTTTTTGTGAATTAGGGTAACTTAAGCATTTTACTATTCTGTTGGTATATTTCATTCTTTCAAACATTTATTTAGTAGAATTTGAATAGCCTCTATTACAGTATCTCTTCTCATTTTTAGCATTTTGCTAGTTATTCAATCTGTACCTTGAGATTTTCTGTTTTTCATATGATTTAGTGCCATCCGCAGTTCATGGGTATCGATATCTGGCATTTCTTTGGAGTTCACGTTAGTAACTTCTCTGGTGTTATTTGCTAATGGTTTGTTTATGAAAGAGGAGTACAGATTTGTATAGAACTTTTCTATTACTTTTTTGATTCCTTTGTGGTCCCTAATAATGGCACCCTCGTTGTTTTGAATTTTATAAATTTTGGGTTTTCCGTTTGATATGTGCTGTTTTAGTATTTTCATATTTCTATTATCTTGCGAATCTCCGTTTTTATTTTTTATTCAGCTGCTTGAATTGTGGTGATGCGGTTTAAGTCTCTTTGTTGTTTTATGAGTTTGATTGTATTTAGGTTTATCTTTTTGTTTTTATGTATTTTTGCTTTTGTACATACTTTTCTATGTACTATATTAATGTTTTTAACAATTTTATCAGAGCGGGTGTGATGTCTAAATCTTGGAGGTTATGGATATGGCTTAGTTTTTTATTTAGTTCTTGCTGGTATTCAACAGCGTTTTGCTTAAGTTTGTCTATTAGTGGTGTTGGGTGACTTAGGATAATTTTTGTTTGTTCAGTTTTAGTGAGCTTATGGTAATTTTCTGTATGAAATTTGTTTAAAATTGAGACATTTTTTACTACAGTTTTGTTATTCAAAGATATGTAATCTATCTCGTTTTGTATCTCGCAGTTCGGTAGTCCAAAATTGCTAATTTAGTTTTTATTTATGTGTTCCTTTCCTCCTAGCTTTGCATTGAAGTTGCTAATAAAAATAAAAAACTGAGGCTTTTTTGCTCTTCTTGCAGCCGAGATATCGTCGTTGAATTGTTCTATTTTTTCCTCTTCGGATACACTTGTTAGTGCATATACTTGGATGACCTAATGGGAATACCGCTGGGAGACTTGTAGCATAATATATATTACCTTCTCGGATATGGGTTGCATTTTTGTGACAAAGTGTTTGATGGTTTTGTTTATGATGATACCGACACCGCCAATGTGTGAGTTATTCTCAGAGTTGTTTAAGTAGAGTACATAATTTTAGGTTGGTGCACGATTTTTCAGCTCTTCTAGTTTCACACAGTCCGACCACATTCCATTTTATGTTTGTGAGCTAGTCCTCAAGTTCTTTCAAGTGTTCGTTTAATCTCATTGTCTTTATGTTGTATGTCGCTATATAAAGTGTCAATCTTTATTCTTCCAGTAATTCTTAGCACCCCTGATTTGACTTTCAGTGCAACTGTTGTTTTGGCTGCGGAGTGACAGGACGCTGACAACACGAGGCCATTTAGTAGAAGTTGTTTGCATATTTAAAGAGTTCTGTCTATGACCCTCCACGCTTGCCCTGCGGGTTAGTGAGTTTGTGTATTCCAGTTAACTAGGATTTTGTACGCCATTGTTGTTTCTTGGTTGGAATCTTAGGTTAGATTTTCTTGCATTTTCTGATAATTTTATTGTGCTCAAAAAGACATTGAGCACGAGTTTTAAGAAACAAACGTTTACCGTAAAACAAGTGCAGGGTCTGAGGCGGCGAAAATTTGCACAAAGTTTCTGTTGTAGAGAAAAAAAACTTTTTGCTTCTGCCTCTCTGTTCTTTGTCTATGGTAGTCTGCAATTAACGTGTTATGGCGGGTATAGTATCTTCTATCATGTAGATCACCAAAATTTTGAGGTACAAGTGTTACTATCAAAAATTAGTGTTTGGGTAACACCGTTTTCTAAACATAATATTTTTGAGGAGTACTTTATGTTTGCAATTTTACATAAAACATTAAAAAAAAGCATACGATTCCTGAATTTTGTTTTGAGAGTGCATATTGGTATTTTTTTTAATGTATTATATTATTGCAACAGCTGTTGTAATTCTAATGTGCAACATGTGAGTTATGTTAAAGCGTTGCTTACAACGTTTGGTGTTTGTTTTTTTTTGCTAAGAAATAGGTAGTTAATGCAGTGTTTTAAGATTGTTTTTAGTTTTAGTAGTTTAAAAGTTAGGTTTTTAGTCTGAGGGTCCGGAGAACTGTTTCCACTCTGCTTTAAATTATTTCTAGATTTGTTAACCGCTACAGACGGAACAAGTGTCTTTCAAAGCACTGATTTAATTTTTTTAAAAGCTTATGTTTATTATATTTGGAGGTTGAACCAGAAATTTTTAGTCTGCAAACTTAACTTATTTTACTACTAGGCCATGCATTTTACTAGAAACAATTTGTTTAACTTGTGACAATTTTTTTGGTGCAGTTTTAAATTGATCTTTTATCAAACCGTTCCAAATTACTTTGTGCGTCAAAAATTATATCTCCGTTCACTTGCGCAGGTCTGTACGTTCTTATTTTGGTGATCTTTTTTGAGAAGTTTCAAACATCGGACATGTTTGTTTGTTTCATAGAAAAAATTAAATAATGCCAGTTATTGCTGCAGATTTTTTTTTTTTCAGTTACTTTTGCACGTTTGGTATGTAAACTGGTACGTGAAAAATGTGGAGTTTTTTGAGCATATCTGTTGAGGTCTTTTTAATCGATTTCTGGGCTAACTTTGTGTGATCAGCTAATTTGGTGTCTCTAAGCTACTCAAGTTACAGTTAAAGTCAATGTCTGCAAAACATTTTTTTTTGTGTATTTTTTGGTTTAGTATTATTAGTATTAGTATTATTAAAGTTTTAGCTACTGTGCTTTGCGGTTAGGTTTTTTGCAAGATTTGCAAGCAACTATTTTTAGCTGACTTCAAATGTCCCTTACTAAAGATGGTTTGTTGTAAACGGAAGCCAAGAAGATTTCAGCACGACCAAAACTTGGTATCACAGTTATTGCGTTGACAGTAAAAAGCTATGGACAATTCATTCCATAATGGGAGATGCTTTTTTAGATGCGTTTTACTAATTTAGATTACATTGGCTTTGTGTTGCTTGGTCAGGTGTTGTTGCTACTGCTCTAAATCATATTTAATTAACGTTTAAGCATTTTTCTATATTAAAATCGCATTTGAATATGGCAATAGAAGAGAGAATACAAGCTCATACATAAGTACGATTGCAACTCTTAAGAGGGAAGCATGTTTAGTACTTAACTAATGTTGCCTCATTATGATGGTATATATATAGTTTACAAATTCTTAAATAATTAAATAATTTTTGTACATTTATTTAAATGCTTTGAGAGATAATTTACAAAATTTAATTCTATTTTGTTAAATGGCTTTCATAAATGTAAAAATAAGAGTTGAGCAAATCAAAAGCTGCCTTATAGATTGAAGCAGTTAATGCTGTGCAGTCAATTAAAAGAAGCATTTTTAGTTTTGAAGAATACTCAGTCTAGTATTTTTATCTAGCACTTACGGTTATTACTAATACAAATCAGTTATTTTTATTTAAATCAGGTCATTGATAGTTTAACCAACAGTGGAAACTTAATAAAATGATCTAAAAACATTTTGTTTATGTGTTTCTACAAAACAGGTTGTCATATTCCTGATAATTTCTCACTTTTTTATCATCTTAGTTTTTGTGGAATTTTATTTATGTTGACTTTAGAATTCATTAATCTTTTAAGTTAATTTTAAAATTCTGTTATTGTGAATCAAATAATTGATTTTAAATAAATTATACTATTGTTTTATTCATGCATGAGTTCTTAAGAAATTTAACAAAATTGTTACTGTTTTTTTTATTACTAATAAAATATACAATTTTTAGTTTTATTAAATTAATAAATGTTTATTGGCAATTCCGATATTTATGACATAAAGTACATCAAATATTTAGGAACTCAAGTTTTTCATACATGAAATTTTTATGAGTTGGTAAAATCTGTGGTTTGGTATTGAATGTAATACAATAATATAATATAAAATAATATGAAATTTTATTACAGACGTAATCACAATAAAATTATTAGAGATTTTTTCTGGTAAATATCAAAAATCTATTTCCATGATCTCTCGGGAACATGCTGGAATGTGAACCCGGGCACCCTAAAAATGTATTTTACGTCCTATTCCACAAAAGAGTAGTAAATCAAATCGTCCATGTGTATGTGTATCTTGATGACGCTACTGTTTCCCCCCTTTACTTTTTCTTCTTTCCCTCGGCAGTAACCGAAAATCGATGTTAAGTATGTAATACAGGGTAGTAGTAAAACTGGGACTACGCTATCGGTGTTTTCGTTTGGAAACCTATCGCTTGATTTATGATCTTATTTTCAGTTCATTGTGAACCGAGTCTCATGTATAAATCAGCATATGTGAATATTACATCCCACATTTACTTAACCTGCACATTCTCATCGCCCGGGCATCCATTTCACTTTCTGGAAATATTTGAAAACCAAATGGTACGCGAAAATGGGTCGCGATAAATAATTATTACCCATTCTATACAGAAAATGATTTTTTTTTCAAAAGTGCTATCAGTTGTTAAAATGTAAAACACCTAATCGCTGAAATGTAACAGGCTCAAACAATCATAAAAGTGGAGATTTTTGCAATTGTAAAAATTTACATAACAAGGGGTTTGGTTTTGTAGTTCTATATGTGGGAGGCCATTAACGGGTATGTATCAAAAGCCGTATATTATATAAAATTATCGCTGCCAGTTTTTCCGACGGCTCTCTCTCAATTTTTTTCTATTTGTGTATACTCGTGAAGCGAAAAACTATAAAACTTGTATGCTCGTTATGTTCAGTCTGTATCCGAATTGTATAAATTGCATCAGATCTGCAGTAATTTTCATAAATTAAAAAAAATAAAATTTAATAGTAGAAATACACTAAAATAAACGATCAATAATGCTTTTTAATTACAGATTTCTGAAGTAATAACGTTGAAGATATGTTCTTACTCAAAAATTGTGGAGTGTAGTTGATTTAACATCGCAATATTATATTGCTTTACTTCTAATATAATTTCTATAAATATTATATCTAAGTATAGTTGTTACTACTATTTTTTGTCGGTTAAGTTTTTTTTAAGTAATTAAGACTTTTATTATTAACTTTATAACTAATGCATGTACAATTTAGTTTGCGTATTTTCTTTTAAATAATTTTAGTTTTTTCTAGCAACTAATAAAAGTTTCCTTCGGTTTTGTTTAGAATGCCAAATGATCTCACGAGAGTTGGCATGAAAGTCTTCGACCGCATAATAGTTACAATTGTCAAAAGGGTCATTTTGCAGTAGGACATATAAATGCCCTTAAATTTTTACAGAGCATTAATGTTTTTAGATATATAATAATGTTATTGTTGACTATATTGGTACATAAAATGTTTATTTTTAAGAATAGATTAATAAAATGTGTCTCTTATAGATCAATTAATACTAACTAACACATAGAAGTAAATAATACAAATAGCACCAAATGTATACATTTGCAAATTTTTTTCTTAATTTCTCTGTTTTATAATCATTGCATTAGTTTCTGTTTCTTTTTAGTCTTTTAACACTCTACTGTTCTATAAATTATATTTTTTATGCGTTTTTTATATTTTCTTAAGAACCTAAAAACAGTTTAAATTTTATAAAACTAAACAAAATTAGAAGGGAAATATTTAAGTGCAGAAAACTTAATAAATTGAACTCAGCGCACTTGAAATGCTTCGTGTCTATACCGTTGGCAACGGTGACATTGTGCAACTTCGGGATCTTTGCGTTTGACCTCTGTGGTCACGCAAAGTCCGAGTAGCTTAACCAGAGATAAGATTTCTTTATTTTTCGCTCCCTTGTGATACTGGACGTACAATATGAGGAAGGTATTCCTATCCTTGCACATGCGTGTCGTTGATGTTGGAGTGTACTTCTGAGTGATGAGCTCAGCCTGCACTATTTCAGTTTTAATGCAGGTAGGTATACCCCAAATCTTTTCAGATTCTAATTGATAAGTGTAGTGAAAGTTTTTTAGCTTTGTGCAGTAATCGATCGCCGCTTTGAAGTCGTCTTGCGTTTTGGGGTACAGGCGTATGCCATCAACCACGTTTACTGCGTAGATGGCAAAATTTAAAAACTTAAAGAGCGCCTTTAGCCCTAAATACTTATCCTTATTGTATATAATAATTGAAAGAGGGCGGCGTGTGCCAGGTCTCTCTGTGGGCGCTGGTAGTGTTGAGTGGTCTAAAGAACTATTATCCGGACTAGAGTTGGTTAGCTGCGTTTTAGGGGTGGGTTTGGTTGAAAACTTTTTGGTCTTGTTGGCTGATTGCCTTGGTGGTTTTGAAGACACCCGACGTATCGGGGCGGTTGATGGCTTTTTAGAGCAAGATAATTGAGGAGGTTTACCTAGTTTTTTCCTCAGCTTCTTAAACGTTGTTTTCTTCTTCCTTTCAACCAGGACGAATTTGCACTTTTTGGACAGGTCTTTTTGGAGGTAGCCGACCTTGTTTTGCGTGGTTTTCTTCTCTATCTCTTCGGAGGAGATGGAGTTGGGCAGTCCGGCGGCAGGTCTCTTGAAGGAGGCTTGGGCCTGGGGGGCCGCTGACTTTTTTTAGTAGAATTTGGTTGCAGGTTTTTATCGGGGCCTCTGCGGTGGTAGGCAAGGCTGGCGTTGCTGATGTAGCTGAGAGCTAGATGAGCAGCTAGGTGAGGATGAATTAGATGAAGATTTGCTGCCAAAAAATTATATAAATTATTTTATTAAAAAACTATGGCGTATATGGGCGGCGCATTTAGTTAATAAGGTTTACGTAAGTTATTTAAATAGTGTGGAGATTCAATATTAATTGTCAATAACATGAGACAGGAAGATAGGTGGTCGGGAACTTAGTTTATAAATTGTAAATTGCTTTTTTGATATCAAAGAATATGGCACCTGTCGACTTTCTGATTCAAAAGTTTTTACTGATTTAGTCTGTCTGTCGGTGATTGTGTTTATATTTTGATTATTAAGTAAATGAATTAGCAGAAGATGACCATTTTAATTTTGCTTAAAGTACGGAGCAAGCTGATGATATTATTTAGGCCTTATCTTTTTTGGTAGATGTATGTTATATTATTTTGACCAGGATTTTTTTGGCATTTATTTATTTAATTATATTTGTTACTTTTTTTAGAGTGGTGTGTTTGAGTGGTTGGTCGTCATATTTGAGTTTGTGCTCAATTTTTTCTTTTATGTCCAAGTTTCCATATGCCATACAATGGACTGAATTGTTTTCAAAAGAGAAGGCTATAGTTTTGGTTTTTTCTTTTTTGTTATATGCTTTTCCGTTACGTCCGTGTAGCAGCGATATTGGAACATGATTATTTCTTAAGTGTTTATATTTATTTATTGTTTATTATGTTCCGCAGCATTGCTTGATTAGTTTGGTCTATTTTTTGTCGATTCCGTTCTCTCAAGGCTTGAAATGTTTGTGGTGGTTTATTTTGAAACACTTTAGTTTTTAAGTAACCCTACAAAAGAAATAACACGTTGTGAGGTCCAATATTCTCGAGAGTGCGTACTGATTTTGGTCTTCCGGACTTTCTTCTTGTTGACGATGTCTTCCTCAAAGTTCCCAACTCACTTTTTGAAACGATTGCGAAAAGCACAAAGCGCTCGTACGTAACAATTACTGTTTTGATAAAACGTTTTTACAGCGTACACGGGCTGCTAAGGGGTCAACTGGTCCATTATTATTAAATGCTAATACGCAAAAAACATAATTGATAGCGCCGCTACCATCTCCCAACGATACGGCGCAGTTGGCGGGATTTTTAAAATTGCTCGTTATTCTGCCCCACTTTGTATTTTTGTTTGTTTTTTAATCTGTCCACGGAGTTAACTTTATATCTGAATTTACCTAATGCAATTGCAATTTCCTTTGTTTAAACATTTTCTAGAATGTATCCGATGACTACTTTGTAGGTCCTGTCTTCTGATAGCTCATATGTGTGTGAGAAAATGCTTTTGTTGTGAAAGTATAATATTTTTTGTAGTCTATAACGGTTTTAAAACTTATTTTGTTTATTGCATATAAGCATTTAGTTTCTGATATGGTTATAAGTCTAAAAAGTAAAAGGTTTTTTATTTGAGGTTGGGTTAACTCATTATTTATTTAAGCATGAGAGTTAATCTATTCCAGGTTAGGCAATTCTTGTATTATGTATGGTTTGTTTTCAGTTAAAGTAGAGTTTATTTTATTGATGTTGTTATTAGTTAGTAGAGCAAGTAGAGGAAATTGTATTTTTTTCCAAGTGTTTCCTTGTAAGTAAGATGGGTTTACCTTTATCTTTTCATTCTTAGTAATTTTTTGCTGCGGATTTTAGTTGGTTTACATGGTTTTTGGTGATTATCTGTAACGCTGTCAGATATATTACCAGTGTTTTTAATGTTTAAGTTGAAATTTTTATTTTTAATTTGGTAGAAGTAGAGCATTTATTTTAATGCTCAATTTTGAATTGAAATATTAATTGTATTTCTGTATCTTTTGTCTTTATTTTTAAGTTGCATAGCGTTATTGTTAGCCAATGTGATGCTGTTTGTGGACTGCGGGTGCTTTGTGCTACCCGCAGTTGAAATGCTTTTACTTTTTTATATCATCAAACTGTATTTATAATTTAATTTTTTGTTTGTGATAAAACAAATAGTAATTAAACCGTAACCGTAAAAAAACCACCACACCACCAGAATATCCGAGTCTAGGAAAATTACCATTAATGCACTCTTTGGTCACACCTGCAGATAAACCTAGGGCAACTTTTTTACCTGCCAACGTACCAACGAGAGCAAGCAATATGCCCTACAATCTAGTAAAATCAAAAAATGGCTGCGGATAGATTTTTTGGACAGACCATAACTATTCTCCCGGTACACATAGATTCAGAAGCATGACTTAGTTTAGCGGCATAACCAGGCGACTTTTAAATCACAATTTTGTAATCACTAAGCCAGTTAGTCAAAATTATTTGCTGACACTATTTTTTAGGAAAATTCGTAAGCAAAAGTGATATAGTAAATCTAAGATGAGGACTCCCGGAAGAAGTTGGAACACAAACGCGGACATATCAACCATGACGACTCTTGTTGTGGATTAGTTAACAAGACAACTAAATCCTATGTACCAACAAACGCACTGTTTTTTATTGCCGAGAAAGCAGCTAATCACCATTTTGGGGCACAATAACAACCGCCTTTTCTAACACATTTTTTAACGGCTACTTAGTTACACCAAGTGCCGCCGGTTGCAACTGGAAGTCCCTAAATCCAAGAGAGTTTATCCAGCAGGTTATCACCTAGATCTGACAAAGGGCTTTTCCGGCATTAAGGCACTTGATGCCAAAAAATTAAACGCAATTGCTACACAGTCTTTTCACACCTGGAAAACGTTTCTTTTTTTGTTTTTTTCTGTTACGTTCGTGTAACACCGGTATCAGAACATGGTTCTTTTTCAGTCGTTTAATCTTTAAAGATTGTTTTTGCTAAACTAAAACATGGTGATTGCATTTACTTGAGTGGTTTGTATTGATGTTGTGAAGTTTTTGACAGTATTTTTAATGTTTTGGTTCAAATAAAGTACTAGAAGCGGACTCAGTTTGACTGTGTGTTTAGGTTTAAGGTCTTTTATATCTTCTTATAGTAACATTGTGTCTACTTTGTGATCTGATAAATAATTTTTAGTTTTTTTTTTATTTTGTTAAAGAAGCTGTTGCAGTTTCAGAAACTTATGAACAGTAAATCTGAGTGTACTGCTATTTTGTATTTAATTTTAAAAGCACAATAAAATTGTAAAGATTTGTTTTAAGTTATACTTTAAACAAGTTATTTTTGGGTTGATTTTGTTCTTTTACATGTAATTGGACAGCTCGAGGCTGATTTTGAAAGCATTTTTCTATTTTTGTTTTTGATGCACGGTAAATCCTTTGTAGCTAAATGGATGTTTTCTCGGCAATTTGCGCAAACAGCTCTGTTTTTATTTGTTTTGCACATTTTTGCAGAATACCTATAAGCTTGGCATCAATGGCAGTGAGTTTGTTCATCTGATTTCAACTTTTTCTTTACTTTTATTTTTAATCCAAGTAGGTGAGTCAGTAACATCATGTCTTTGTTATTTTTTTGTCTTGATCTAGTTGTAGGTACATGAGAGAGTTGTAATTTTTTTTGTTGATTAACTTGTCTACGGAGTTGACTTTATATCATTATTCACTTAATGCCATTGCAACTTTTTTTTATTGAACATCTTCTAGAATGTATTGGATGACCACTTTGTAGGTCTTGTCTTCTGATAGCTCATAGGTGTGTCAGAGGATGTCTCTTATTGTTTTTATATTTTTGAGCATGAAAGTCGACTCATTTCATTGTGTTAGGCAATTCTTACAATTGTTTGTTTTCAGTTAAAATGGAGTTTATTTCATTAATGTTGTTATTAGTTGGTGGAGCAAGTGGAAGAACTGGTAATTTACCTTTATCTTTTTATTTGTAGTATTTTTTACTACGGATTTTAGTTGGTTTACATGGTTTTTGGTGATTATCTGTAACACTATCAAAATATATATTACCAGCGTTTTTAATACTTAAGCTGAAATTTTAAATTGGTTAAGTAGAGCATTTATTTGTATGCTTAGTTGATAGAAACCTGTTGTTATGTCTGATTTCAGAGTTTCATTGTCTGTTTTGAGTGATGCAATGTTTGTGCATTTATTAATTTTTTTGTATCAAAATTAATTGTATTGCTGTTTATTTTTAGTTTTGAGATTTTTGTCTTCATCTGCATAGCGGTCATTATAGACCATAGTGATGCTGTCCGTGGATTGCGGGTGCTTTGTGCTACTTGCAGTTGATTTTTTTTGCGTTTTGTGCACTTTTTTTATCATTGAACTGTATTTATAGTGTTTGCATGTATAATATCAACTAGTTCTTGTTTTAACAAGTTAGTTTTAGCTTGTTGGAGCAGGTTAATGTTCTTATCTTAAATGTTTGTTATTAACAAGTTGGATATCTGTCTGATGCATTTATAGGGCGTTTCTATTAAACATCAAAAATAGCCAAGTAACAAGGCGGAAGCTCATTCGGGCTGCTATAAAAAGACACAGTTTTTTACCAAAGTCACACCTACAAGACTAGCAAACCAGAATAAAGACCATTTAAGATCTGGGTCTAGGAAGTTTACTACCAATTCATTCTTAGGTAACACCTGCAGATAAACCAGAGTAACCTTTCTAAATGCCAACGTACTAATGGGATTAACAAGTTAAGACGTGCTGGCGGATAGATTACACGGGCCCTCCCGGCACACATAGAAAGATTTAGGTGCTTGGCTACAGCAGAAGGCAAAACCAGGCAACTGACAGATCAAGCTATCAAGCCAGTTTACCAAAACTATTCGCCGTCGCAATTTCTCAGGAAATTTTTAAGCAAAAGTGACTAGTAGTGCAAAGAATTGTGTAAAATAACCTCAACACAAACATCAACGAACGCATTGTTTTCTTATGGCAAGGAAGTAACCAACCACTACAATCTCGTAGGAAAACACGCGTTGGGAGGCATAGTATTGACCGTTCTTGTTGACGCATTTTTTAATGGCCACTCAGATGGATCTAGTGCCGCTTTTACGTCATTTAACCACGCAACTTTGGTTGCAACTGGGAGTCTTAAAACCCAGCGGGTTCAACCAGCAGGTTATCACTATGGTCTTGACACGGGGCCTTTCCGGTATCAGAAATTAAACGCAATTACCACAATGCTTCTTTACACCTGCAGAACCTCTTTCGGGAGTCGCCCAAAACTTAGTACTAATTTACGTCGGGCAAACCACAAAACAAAAAATCCATGAAAGTGCTTTACTCTAGGGTAAATACTAATCGACCAGAGTTGGCGTATTAACCGCACCATCTTTGGAATATTTTTCTCTCCCCTGATTGCTTCCAGACCGGACACCTACGTGTTTGTCAACAAATTTAATACCTGTTACACTGCATTGTTCTTACAACTATATAATAAGTTTGAATGTTTGTTGTCAAAAAGATAAATGAGGATTGTATAAATTTTAAGAAACATTTGAATGGATGGGTGGAATATCCAGTTTTTAAATTGTGGACAAATGATTTAAATAATGTTTTTTGCCCAACCACTAAGTGTTTGTCATCAACTGATTGGGTATCTATCATACTGTAACGTTCTTGTTACTATATTATATGAGAAAATAAATGTTTGTTGTCTGTCAGAAGTATGAGCCAGAAAGTTTGTATAAAAATTTTGCTTGAAAACATTTTGATAGTTTAGAAAACAGTTTGATATACTGTGCAACAATTTCACAAACATTTTACTTAAAAAGTGTTGATATCTTATAGAGGAACATAATGATAACAAGCTTGAACATAATTTGATATTTTTATAAATTTTGGTTTGAGAAATTTGTTGATAAATTATAAACAATTTGGTAGATTAAACAATAATTTGAAAAACATTTAACAGTTTAGAGCTCTAAGTAAACACTATGACAGTTTGAGCATAATTTGATTTTTTTAGTAAAAACATTTGTATGATTTGAAAACAAGTTTGACAGCTTAGAGTACGAATAACTTTTGACAACTTTGAGATATTAAAATAGCTTGAGCTTTTTATATTTTTGGAAACATTTTTGTAGTTTGCTTAAACTGCAAAATGTTTTAATAATTTGCGGAACAAATTAAGCAATAATTTGACATTGAAAAGTGTAGAATTTAAAAAAAATTTAGACAGCTTAACAACGTTTAAAAAACAATACATTGTGTAATATTTTCATAAACATTTGACCGCTTGAGACTTCAGAGAGCAGTTTGATATTTTATACCGAAACATTATGAACATAATTTGATGTTTTTAAGAACAGTTTTGTCAGTTTGGAAACCAATTTGACAGATAAAGCAATAATTTTAATTTAACAATTTAAGGTAGAAAACATTATTGGGAGCTTGGAAAAAATTATTATAACAGCTTGAGCCTGATTTGATGGAAATTTTTTAATGATTTGGAGAACAAGTTTGACAGTTTAGAATTTAAAAAAACTTTAACAGCTTAGAGAAGAACAGAACAATAGCTTGAGCATAGTTTGATACATTAAGAAACATTTTTGGTTTGAAAAATATTTTGACAGTTTGCTGAACAAACATTTTAAAGTTTTGAGTTTTGATAAAATGTCGACAGTTCAACAGTTGTTTGGAAAACAATTTGATAAAATGTGCAATATTTGACAGCTTATAAAAGAACATTATGACAGCTTCAGCATAATTTGATAGAGTTTGAGATAAGACATTTTTGTAGTTTGTGGAATATTTTGATTTTATTGAAACAATTTGACACAAATTGTGCAATAATTTGACATATATTTGACAGTTTAGAGTTTGATGAAAATTTTATTTTTTTAAAAAAGGTCATTATAATGGCTTAGATCATAATTTGGGAAACAGTTTCAAACAGTAAACAATAATTTTCACTTATGCTTTGAAGTTTATGTTTTTCAAAGCATTTTTTTGCTATTTTTTAGATTTTTTAATGTCATGCAAATCTGTTATATTAGCCATTTATCAAATGAAATGTCAACTGTCAAATTTATCAGTTGATAACTGTTTAGTTATATAAACTGTCAACATTTTATTTTCTACAAATCTGCAAATTGTTTTACAAATCTGTCAGATAGATTGTCAAATGTTAATATGATAAAGCAATTGTCATCTGTTTTACAAATATGTCATTCGAATTTATTTGACATGTTGACAGTTGCAAAAACCGTCTAATATGCTATTTGACATATAAATTGCAAACTTTAATCTTGACAAATCTGTCAACTGTCAATATGAGAATGCAACTGTTTACTAATTTTACAAACTTACAACTAGATTTTTGACCATTTATCAACTTAACTGTCAAACAAAACTATCAACTCTTGATTTGGAAAACAACTGTAAACTGTTTAACAAATCTGTCAAATGTAGCGTCTATCAGATGAACTGACAATTTTACAAAGTTGTCAATTGTTTCACAAATCTTGAAACATTATTCTTTACAAAACTTTCAGTTTTAAAAGCATTTGTTAAGTGTTTTACAATTTTGTTTTTGTTTACTATTTGATCTATCATATAATTATACTTGTAAACTGTTTGAATTTTTTGATTTTTTTTTACTAATCTGTTATTTAAACTGTGAACTGTTAGTTTAACAAATAATTTTTCTGAATTGAACTGCCTTAACAGTTCACTGTTAGTTTTACAAATCAAGTTTTGAGTTTTAGAGAAAGTGTATACTGTCTCTGACTTAACTGCTTTACATATAATTTGTCAAGTTTCTTCTTGATTAATCGCTTAATTTGTAAATGAGGCGCCAAAAAATGTTTTGATTTTGTGCCCCTTTATAGAGAAGGTCGGCTCTGACTAAATTCAAGAATTTTTTTTTGCAAAACTGGCTACAATTTATCTACCTTTTATTTATTACACTTGAAAGCTATTTTATTGAAAATTTCCTTGAATCTCTTTAAAATGTCTCTGTCTGACAATTTTTACAATTTTAAGAATAAGCGTGTAGTTATCTAATTGTTTTACTATATTTTGATGTATATTGTCACTGATTTTAGTTTTAATCTATTTTGCTATCTTTATATTTATTTAAAAATCTGTAGTAATTATTAAGTTTTAATTATATACATTGATAATTAGAGTAGACGCCTCCTTAATGTAGACCTAGTAACCAAACAAACACAATTCAACATACAACATACAACGTATAGTTTATTATTAATTTAGCACCTACACTTAAATCGATTGTAATCAAATAATGATCAACAACCAACATTATCTATATATAAATAAACATTTATTCCAAAATTTAAATCCAATAAATTTTAATACCATTCCGAATTTTTTTCCGTAATATCGATTGTACTCAAATATAAAAGCAATTATTTTTATTTTCATAAAGTGGTCGTCACCCAATACTACAAAAAACATGCCATTGTTACTAAACCATTAAACCCCAAAATAAAAACTAACAAAACAATACCAATTGATAGGAATATCAAATGACATAGATGCAATAATTCCAGCATTTTCGGAATATTTTATTTTTATTCCGCATGATACAACTCGCAACGTTTTAATAAATAAATATAATTCAATATGCGAGTCGTAAAAAGAGAAAGGGCGGATGGGTTTTTTCGGGGGGTGTATAATCCAGTTATAAATAATTGATTTAATTTATTTCCTGACGTTTTATTGCGGGGTATCGAATAGCATGGGTATTCTTCTTTCACTGTTTATCTCACAGAAAAAGGAATAAAATTGGATAACAAATTATTTGTATGCTTTGTTTTCATGTGATATATAATAATGCACATTACCTATCTGTCAATTTTCATTAAAATAAAATTGCTGATAATTAATTATCATTCAAAAATCAATTTTGTGCCCGGTATATGTAAAACAAATTAAATGTATATAATTAAATTATACGTTAAATGTATTTGAGCGTATACAATAACAGCAATATAAATGCCAATGTTGTCAATTTGTAGGCCAAAATAACCCGAGTAGAAATACAATACAAAAATAAAGTATAAAATGATACATTTATTATTATAATTTTAAAACTTTATTTATGTTTGTTTGCTGAGTAAATATTTCGATTCAGAATAAGGCCAGTGGAAGTATGATTAACTATGCAAATATTGATAAATTAATACTTTACAAACGTTATTTGATTTTATAGTTTTTTTAAATAAAGTTTTTGAAAGTAAATAACTTGCATTCAACATATACAAATCATACAAACTAGTTATAGCCTCTGAATTAATTTAATAGCAGCGCCAGAGGTAATTATTTAAAAATGCAATCGCTTATTAAAGCGTTTTATTTTGTGGCAAACATGACATAAAACTTAAACAAATATTTAATTTAAAATATTAAATTCTAAGATATCGTTTATCTTAGTCTTGCTACTTATAAAATTGATTAACTATAATTGCTTTTGTTTTCTTAGTTTTTGCTTTAAATTAGTAATTTATGGCACCATACGCCATCGTATAAAGCCGCACAAAAGTACAGCTTGTTATGTTCATTCTTAAACGTAGGCTTTTCTTTTTTCTTTCCATCTTTTTTTATGCCAATCATCGCTTTTTCTATTCTTTTCTGTCCAACTTGTATTTTGTGCTTGTCTACGTTTCCGCTTCATAGGTTATAGGTTTATGATTTTTTTTTTTTAGATTGAAATGATAGAACTTATTTTGATGGTTGCTTTATAGGGTTTGGGATTGTGAATCAAAAATACTTCCATTTTTGTGCTAGTAAGTTAAGCCAAATTGGGGTTGGTGTAGTCTTCTTTAGTATAAAATCTTTGACAACGTGAGCCGTGTGTTAGTTAAGTTCTAATGTTTAAAGCAAACACCGTATTATTGGTTGGAAAGCAATTAGTTTTTTGTAATTCTGGATATCTAAAATTATAGGCGTATAGAAGACTAATTTTGAGAAAATTATTGGTTTTTATTAGTTTCAAAGTTGATGAAGTGCGCTGTTTGATGGATTGAGTTGTTAATGTTGCTAAACGTCATTATTGTTTTATACTAGAAACTTTAACAATGTTTCTGCCATTGACGTTTGGTTGCGGTATAATTGCGGATCAAAAACATTTCTAGAATTTAATAAAATTTTGTTTTTGGCAGCTGTTTTTTGTTGTTCCCTATGTAATGGAACATTTTGGGGTTCATTCCAAATCTGCAATTAATTATTTCTACGCATTTTTTTCTTTTGAAGTAGTTTGTCCAGCGTTCCTGTACTGCGGTTCTTAAATTTTATCATTCATCTCTGGATGTTATCTATCTAGTAGTTTTGTTTCTTTGATAAAGTCCATAAATATTTGCCATGGGATTATCTTGAGCTTTTCTTTAGTTAGTTTGTGGTTCTCTGCGTTTTTAATGTATGCATCAAATTTGCTCAACAGATGTAGTAGGGTTTCTTTATCTTCCAGACATCCGCAGCATACATTTTTTTTTTTTTTTTATTTTTATTATAAACATAAGTTTGTTTAAAACACAGTGTCTAGTTATTAGTAATGTAAGTGTTTGATGTCTAGTTTGTTAATTTGCACAACTTTTTTGAAAAAATCTTTGGATATAGTTTTGGTCTATAGCGTTCTACTCTTAAACAACTGCGTTGCAAAAGCAAAAGTAATGATAGTAAGCAGAGCCGCCACAAGTATTGGAGATATAGCCATTAAACTCGACAGTAGTAAAATCGAGCAAGTCAAAAAGTTCAGATACCTGGGAACAATGTTAAATAAAAAATGAGACCCAGAACAAAAAATAATATCTAGAATAGAGCAGGTCAGAAACACATTTATGAAATGGAAGAACTTATTTTGCGATGGAAGTTTAAGCCTAAAATTACGTTGGCAAACGGTTAAATGTTACGTCTGGTCAGTGCTGCTATACGGAGTTGAGACATGGACCCTAACAACTAATATGTTAATTAAACGAGTCCTTCGAAATGTGGTTATATTGGAGACTACTGAAAATATCTTGGACGAAGAAGGTCCGGAATAAAACAGTACTCCAGAAAATGAGTAAAGAAAGAAAGTTGCTCTTAACAATCAAGCAAAAGAAAACTGCATACTTAGGACACATAATGCGCAACCAAAAATACAATATTTTAAAGTTGATAATGGATGGCCGCATTGAAGGTAAAATATTGATTGGCAGAAGAGTACTTTCCTGGTCACGCAATATCTGCAACTGGACCGGCATGGAGGTGGGGCAATTGCTCCACACGGCTGCCGATTGAAAGAATTTTAGTGAAGCGGTTGCAATGTTCAGTAATGAAGATGCACCAGAAAGTTTTGCTTTTGGATTGTGTTTATTTGATGTCTAATTTTTTTTTTTATTAAGTAGAAAAAAAAATACTGGCCAAGTGACCGCCGTCAGAATTGATGACCATACGGGTTTGAATTATGGCATTTTCTATCACTCTTGCCAGAACTTCAGAACTTCCGGCAATAATTTTTTGCATTCTTGACGGATATTTTCTTTAAGGGCTTCAAGAGTCTGAGACTTGTTGACATAGACGCGTGATTTTAAGAAACTTTACAAAAAGAAGTCTAAAACGGTTAAATTGGGCGTACTTGCCGGCCAATGCAAATTAACAAAACGAAAGATTAGGCGACTCGGAAATGCCAGCCTTCAGAATTACTGTTGTGGGTCGTGTAGTATGCGCTGTTGTTCCACATGTTTTCTATCCCAATTTGTTTAGTTGAGATAGAAGAAAGTCGTTGAGCATAGCTCTGTAGCGCTCACCGTTTACAGTAGTCGTTTGGACCGCGGCGTAAACACCACACCATACAGTAACTTTGAGCGTGTGTAATGGTTCTTTGTGTGTTGACTCGGATTTTTGGTACCCCAGAAGCGATCATTCTTTTTATTCACGTATCCACTGAGATGGAAATAAACTTTGTCACTCATGATGATTTTTGATAAAAAGTAGTTTTTCTTGTGACTGGAAGAAACCCTATCTAACATCCCAGGAAGAGAAATAGCCATGATAATCGGTGATTTCAACGCAAAAGTGGGCGATACGACGAGAGATGATCACATAAGAAATGTAGTAGGTAAATATGGGATAGGGGTTAGAAATGAAAGAGGCGAATGTCTTATAAACTTCTGTACAGAGAATAGTTTCACTATCACAAATACACTATACCAACAACATATTAGACGCCTGTACACATGGCAGTCCCCTGATGGCAACTATCGGAACCAAATCGACTATATTTTGATAAGAACACGATGGCGATCATCGATTAGAAAAGCCAAAACTCTCCCTGGAGCGGAATGTGGCAGTGACCACAGACTACTGATAGCACAATTCAAACAGAAACTCAAAGTGCCGTATAAGAAAACAACATCAAAAAAACTCACAATCGAAGATAAAAATATGTTTTGCGATTTGTTCAGCGAAAAATAGGCATAGAGAATTTCTCTCATAGTGACACACCGGAAAAAATATGGCAGCATACAATAAAGATCATAAAGGACACTATCACAGAAACTTCAAAGAATCAAAGCCCTGCAAAGCGCCAACACTGGATGTCAGACGAAACCTTCGATATTGTAGAAGCAAGACGCAAGCTAAAAATAGATGGTGTAAATACTCAGGAAAAGCGAAATCTGTATAGGCAGCTTTGCAGACAAATTCAAAGAGACTGTAGAAAAGATAAAAATATCAATCTTATGGAGATCTGCAAAAGAAGCACAGCAACATGCAGAACAGCATAACACCAAAGATTTGTACAGACTAATCAAAAAGATCAACCGGAAACCAATGTCTCGCAGTTGGACTATTCAAAACGACGCAGGTGATAAGTTAACAGACATGCAAGATATATTGGAGATATGGAGAAAATACTGCGAAAAATTATACCATGACGAATGTGACACAAATGAAACTAAAGACACCTGAAGACATGCAAGAACCCACCATTCTGAAAGAAGAGGTCAGCAATGCAATAAAAAAACTAAAGTCTGATAAATCTCCCGGAATAGATGGAATAACAGCTGAAATAATTAGGGCCACAGGAGAAACAGGTGTTGACATTTTCAAACTTATCTGTCAAAAAATATGGACAACAGGATCCTGGCCGAAAGAATGGACAAGTTCAATATTCCTACCACTGTTTAAAAAAGGTTCCAGGGAGAAATGTGACAACTATAGGTTGATAGCCCTTATGACGCATGCTAGTAAAATTCTCATCTCTATCCTAAACGAAAGATTAAAACCATTCCTACAGTGGCAAATCCCTCCCGAACAAGCAGGCTTTGTAAAAGAACGTGGCACTCGGGAACAAATACTAAACCTAAAACTTATTATAGAGAAGGCTCGCGAAGTTAACAAACCACTATATATATGCTTTATCGACTACCGCAAAGCATTCGATAGTCTTAATTGGAAAAAATTATGGACCATCTTAACCAAAATGGGAGTTCCAAACCACTTAACTCTAATGATCAAAAAACTATACTCCCACAGTGAAGCAGTAGTACAAATTGATAACTTTCTATCAAAACCCTGTGCAATTAGAAAAGGTGCTAGGCAGGGGTGCATCCTGTCTCCAATGCTTTTCAATATATATAGTGAATATATCATGAGAAAGGCATTGGAAAACTGGAATGGTGGAATTACTGTGGGAGGAGTCAAAATCAGCAATTTACGATACGCTGATGACACGGTTTTGTTTGCGAGCTCGGCAGAAGAACTACAAGAGCTAATAGGAAGACTTGAAGAAGAAAACACAAACCTTCATCTAGAAATAAATCATGATAAAACCAAGATAATGATTGTAGACCGATTAAACAATAACAGACCAGACATCACCCACGTTGGACTATCACAAGTCGTCAATCAGTTTGTGTACCTAGGGGCAGTAATTACCAACGAAGGCGGAAGCTCAGCAGAAGTGCGACGTAGGTGTGAGATGGCACGGAGAACTATGAGGGATTTACAAAGAACATGGGTAGATAGCGACATTACAATAAACACCAAAAAGCAAATTGTTAAAATACTGATATTCCCTATAGTTTTGTACGGAGCAGAAGCCTGGACTCTTAAAGCTACCGATAGAGGAAAACTTGATGCCTGTGAAATGTGGTGCTGGAGGCGTATGCTTCGAGTTCCCTGGACTGCTAGACGAACAAACGTGTCCATTCTTGATGTCATACAAGAACCGCAGCGACTCTCACAAACGGTATACTTGCGAATACTACGTTACTTTGAGCACGTTTCTAGGAGAGAAAATGACAATTTTGACAGGCTGACTGTCCAGGGAAAGTTAGAAGGTAAAAGACCAAGAGGTCGGTCTCCAAAAAGATGGTCAGACCAGATAAAAGATTTGACAAATACATCAGTCATTGAAGCAACCAGAGATGCAACAAATAGGGGCCGATGGCGCGATATAGTGCGCAGAGCCACGCAGTGAAGCCAAACCACGACTCCTCTGTTAAGAGGAAAGCGAAGAAGAAGAAGAGTTTTTCTTGTGGTCAAGATTCAGGATGGCTTGAGCGTTGTTTACACGTGCTTGGCGGTCAACTAGTAGCAGCTGATGCACTACGCCAACACCACCAACGAATTATAACGCAAAAAAATCTTATTGACGTGTATTTTGTATTTTACTTCACAAATGTCAAAGCAGATATGGCAGTTACCGCCATTTGCAAAAATTTCAGCATTTTCAGATAGGGTGGTGACTTTTGCGCCACCTAGTATAATTAGAAACCAGTTTGATCATTATCAATCTGTAAAAGATTTAAAAACGCTATAAAATCAGTAAAAACGGTCGGTGAGATAGCTCAGAGGACGTTAGCGTAGCATGCTAACAGTCAGGGTTTGATCCACAAAATATTACTAAAATAATAAGTTTTTGAAATCAGTTAATAAACCGTTGGTCTTGTCAACTTTTTTCAAACAAATCGCAAATTTTCTGGAGCAATGTAAAATAGCTGTAAAACGCACAATAAGAAAGAAACTTATCCCCGCTGGGGTGTACATAAAGCTAAAAAAAATTAAACTTAAACAATTAAAAAACTCAATAAAGACATAAATAGTAAAATGAACAATTTAAAACAAAGAGAAAAAACTAGAACACTAAAAACACAGAAAATACACTAGTATTTCTATAGACAAACAATGGCAAACCATAAAAGAAGTGCTAAAGAAAGTAGGGAACAAAAAGCTTAAGCCTACAACGGAAAAATACAACAAATTGATGACAGAAGAGATACATATCCAGTGTTCCTTATGTTAACCATTTTTTTTTTGTACTATGAAGCTACAAAGACAAAAACATAAAAACAAAAATATAAACAACATATGAAGTCAAAGAAGTATAGAAAAGTCAAAAAAGATGAAGTCAAAGAAGTATGACAGACGAATGTTAAGAAATAGAAACTTAAGAAATGAATTACGAAAAAAAATAAAAGAAATGAGCAACAGAATTGAAACTCTTTAATCTAAAGTATTACTAAACAAATACAGAAATGGAACTAAAGAACTAGAACAAAATACTAGCAAGGTGCTGCAAATACATACAAAAACTAATTAATGACAATTGAACAAGACCAACAAACTTTAATTTAGAATGCACTAGCACAGAAATTCTAATAGAAAAATTTAAACACGCCACCTAGAATGCCAAATCAACCAACCAAAACAACCGGACCCGACCAGCTGAATTAATAAAACATGTTAATAAAAAGGGGGAGCATGGCGCAGTAGTCTAAACATCCGACTGATGCACCAAAAATTGTTGTTTTAAAATTCACAACAAAAGCTTTTCTATTCCTAACCCGCTTTGTCAACGTGAGATTTTTTTATTGAGGTCTAGAATACAGTTCGGAATTCACGTAAAACTGTAGGTCTACCCGTAATGTAAGTTGCCAGCATTACGAGCAGAAAAAACACAGCAGTGGCGTGAAAAGTGGTTGATGATGTTGATGATGATATATGAGAATGTCATCATATCAAGCAAATGGTTAACCTCAACTTGTTTCATGCTACCAACAAAAAAAATGCAGCCAAAAAATAGAACGACTACAGGGTTATTGCCTTAATGAGCCACGCCCTAAACATCTGCCTGAAAATAATACACAATTGTATCTTCAAAAAATCGGCAACTTCAAATGGGATTCAGGAATAGCATCAGAGAAGCAGTATTTTAATTTAAATTTATTAAGACCAACCAACCATAGTATGAATATCTGATTCATTGACTTTCAAAACAAAAAAATCTTGTTTAGCATTCTAAACTATCAGATATACTAAAAAAACATTGATAACAAAAGTAATCAAATAATTTTTAACTTTTGTTGAAGTGCAAACAGCAAAAATAAAATGCAAAAATAAAAGTTGGTAAAGACCTATGCAAGATAGAAGTTAGACAAGGATGCGTAATGAATAAATATTCTTAATAATACTTTATTCACGGTATATACAAAACCATTTACATCTACATCATTATATACATAAATAACGATGAATTACAAACAATATTACAATTACACAAAAATATATAAAAGAATATTGAAAAATAAAATCATGGAAAAAAGTATACATAAATAAAAACAAAATATAAAATTATTCATCAACACATTTTAATTGACACTTAAAACTACATTTTGAAACACAAAATAAATCAACATTATTAGAGAAACTATTTGCAATTCTACACATTCTACCAATTGGATTATTAAATCCATAATTGGTAGAATGTATAGATTCTCTAAATAATGGAGACTGTCTGGTTCGGCGATTATTGTTGGGGACTTGAAATGGAAGAGTTACTAGTAGCTCTTGGCTGTTTGTTAAATTATAAAAGCAATTTGATGCTGGAGTTGGGCATCCACCTGGCAACTTTTGCTATACCAAAAAGTGCTACTTACATATAGGATTAAAAAAAACAGCTTTTTTAAAAATTAACAACTTAATGGTTTGCGGGAAAAAATTATGCTGGTAATGATAACATTTTGGTATTTTTAGCAAACTATAAGACTTACTTAAAACATCTTTGCTAAGTACTTGAACGACTTTATTGTTGGAGTTTAAAATACATTCAATAAAGTTAACGCAGTCCTGCTTTGGACTCTAAAGCTAAAACGGCTAAAAGTTAGACAGAAAATTATTTTGCACATAAACGATAGCGGTTTCTTACTAGGAAAAGAGAAAAGTATGGAACAATCAAGAGTTTTGATCGACTAGGCCATCAAAAACTATACGGCATACCTAGAAGATAACACAGGTCTGTTTACACAAATTGAAAAAGCAAAATAACTTTGCCGATTCAACTTGTCTTACATGGGCAATTCCATTTCAAACAGACCAGAGCTGGGGGGGGGGGAGGGGGGTGCATTGAGAAACTTGTTCATGTATTTTTTTTTAGTTTCTTTAACTTATTAGTAGTCTTTTGATTGGTATATGAGAGTATAAAATCCATAAAGAAAATCCTACAATTTTTTAAGTTTTTTTGTCGTTTTTCAACTTAATTGCATTTTTTGTTTAAAAACCACAATTTTAACTCAAAAAAATAAATTTACTAATGAAATCGATCAGAATTTTTTTGTAGAATCCAAATCTGGTGCCATTTCAAGTGTATACCCTGCCTATAAGCCGCAAACGCCATAAAACCATGTTTTTGTTCTCAGTGGGCTGGGCAAAAAGGAGCATTTAAAAAAAAAATTAACTGCCAAAGTTGACGTGTTTTTATGTAAGTTAATTAGAAAATACCGCCAACTACTCTGAAACGTTAAAAAGAGTAAAGCAAAAGCATTGGAAATTATAGAACACTTGATAGCAAAAGGATTGGTATATATGTATATCACTGGTGCTATTTCAACAAATTTAATAGCATTTGTCTATTGGAATGACTTCTTAACAGGTTTAAAAACAGAGAAGATCAACTGCAGAGTACAATACACCACAAATCAACTTTTTGAAAGCATCAATACTTTTTTGGGACTCTGGTTTCAATAATTACAACAACAACTGCTTTGCAGTTACTGGTTTTATTAGAAGCCCAAACAAGTTTAAAGACCGAGATAAGTTATTGCAGGGTACAATACACCGCAAATTAACTTATAAAAAGCAGCAATACCTTTTCGGGGCTTTAGTTCGAACAAAGAAAAAAAATCAGCAAACTATTAAGCAATTTATGAATTAAAAAAATACTATAGATACTAGCAAAAATTGTTATTAACTTAAAGAAAAGTGTTGTCAAAACTACACTGCCCAATTATTAAATAAATTTGGCTCAACACTTGCTGTGTTGTCTTCTGTCAACAACTTTACCAATTACTAGACCCAGCTAAACTTGGTCGACTATTTAGTAGAAGATGATTTTAATCAGACGCGGTGGCTCGGTGTTTTTAACTAAAAGCTTGGTCTCACTTTCACGGCATCAGTTAAGCTATCACCAACAATGTCCAGCAGCTAACTTCTCTTTTGTGTCAGTCAACTGGGACTTTTCATTATTATTTTGCTACACTAAATTATTTTTTTTAAATAAATTTTGTACGCTCTCGCATTAGGAGATACTTGCAAATCCAGTTCTATAAGTTTACAGACCAAGTTTTTTTTTACCAGAAGAAATTGTAGCTACTATTGCAGCTCAGTAGCTCCAACAGTCTCATGAAAACGCTACTAGTTGCATTACAGGTTTAACCTAAATTGTAAATCTTTATTGATAAGATAAGATAAGAAAAAGCTTTATTTCAGTAGACATGGTACATACAAACATATTATACATATATTACATACATAAAAATGGGTTAGTACACATGTTTGAAACAGGTCATAGTGAAAATATCTCATATATTTACATGATTGTAAAATTCGCTTATATCATATGGTTCGATTGCACATATAAATGTAAAAACTGTTCGAACAAAAAGCTTTTTGTCAAAAAAGAGCAAGTCTTTAATTTCTTGTGGAAGTTTTTCAAAGAACTTGAGGCAGCTATATTCGCAGTTTTTTTCGGTTATTGTTAACCTTTGCTTTGGAAATTGGTAATAGCCGTCTTTCCTGGTGTTATAAGAGTGGCTTATTTTATATTTATCAAATAAACTAGGACTGTTGGCTAGATAGTTTAAACATTTATAAATATAAACTCCATATATTGTCAAAAGATTATTATTTCTAAAAACATTTCGACTTGAATCTAAACATTTCATTTTAAAAACAATTCTAATTCTTTTTTTGTACATGAAACAGATCAATTAAATTAGATCCTCCCCAGATAAGAATACCATATTGCAGATGGGTGTATACATTTGCATAGTATACAGAACGTAAAGATTGGCAACTTAAACAATTTGATAAGGTTCTTAATGCAAAACTGATTTTGCTGATTTTAACACAGAGATTCTTGATATGCTCATTCCATTTTAAATGTTCTTCAATATACACACCTAGGAACTTAGTGTTCTTAATGATATTGAATTCAGTTTCATCTAATGTAAACTTATCTGGACACAAAATATTAGATCTATCCGTTCTAAATATTACGCACGCAGACTTACTCTTGCTGACAATTAAGTTGTTATCACTGAACCAAGTCATTGTATTCTTAATAATTGTATTGCCAATCTGCAATACTTCATCCATATCTTTACCGTGAATGTTAATGTTAGAATCATCAGCATAATTCACAATTTTAGCTTTATCTATATGTGGTATAAGACACTGAATAATATCATTTATATATATAATAAAAATTAAAGGCCCCAGTGTGCTTCCTTGAGGTACCCCAACATTAAGTGTTCCAATATCAGATTGGTATATTTTATTCACTGTATTTAGAACTACTTTTTGCTCTCGGTTTTGTAAAAATGAGGCAAGTTATTTATTTGCAATACCTCTGACACCGGCATATTCAAGTTTTTGTAGACATATGTTATGGTTTAAGCAGTCAAACGCTTTAGAAAGATCAAGAAATAAACCACATGTTATTTCCCGATTTTCCATAGCCGTTATGACATCTTGTACATAGCTTAATATTGCCGAGTCAGTGGACTTTTTAGGCGTAAAACCGTGTTGAAAATGATTAAAAAAAATATTTTTTGACAGAAAATTAAATAATCGTGCTGCCAAGAGATTTTCAAACAGTTTTGAAAACACTGAAAGCAAACTGATTGGCCTGTAATTAATAAAATCGTTAACATCACCTTTTTTAAAAATTGGCTTTACCATTGCTAGTTTAAGCATTGTAGGATAAATTCCTTCTTTCAAACAGTCATTATAAAGGAAGCACAATGGGTCCGAAAGCGATTCTATACAGTGCTTTAATAGTTTTGTCGAAATGTAATCAAAACCAGATGTATTTTTATTTTTAAATGATTTTACCGTATCTATCAGTTCTAATTTAGTTATTGGATACAAGAAAATTGATTCATTTATATGTCTGCATCCACTCAAAATATGTTTATTGTTTTGGGCAGTTGTCAGTCCAGATAGCAAGTTATCAGTTACGGTTGTAAAATGTTTATTAAAACTATTAGCTAACATTACATAGTTTTCACAAATCGTAACATACTTTTTCTTTAAATGCATATATTCTTCTTTATAGAATGGAAAGCGCGTGGATAACAACTCTAATAACTTTACCTTTTCTTTCATTTCAAAAAGTTCTAGAGTAAACCATTTTTTTTTATTATTGTTTTCATAAATCTTTTTATATGGAATACAAGCATCTAAATGACCAATGCAAGTATTTAAAAATCTACTAAAACTATCATCTATATCAAGTTCTTTGAAGTGCAAGTCCCAGTTCTCATTAATTGATTAAAATTATGTATATTTATACTAGAATAAATTCTTTTATGACCTGTTACAACGTTTGTGCTCGTTTCAACTATATTTTTTAAGTGCTGAGAGATATTCAAGGTAATAAACTGGCATTTTAGACAAACAGTAAAGAGCATGGAAAGGCTACAAACAAGATGATTGGACAAAATCAAAAACTAAGCAGTTTATATATGGTAGCAAAACACACCAGACAAGTAATGAACAGATATAGTTTCTTTAAACTAATAATTAAAAAAAAAAAACAGTTGGTAAAAGAAGAATTTTGTGGTTTTAAAACCTAAGAAATGTACATTTACCAAACTATTCAAAGTAGCAGTCAACAAATCAGCATAATAATGATGGTTTTTAATCTTTTATAAAAATGAAAATTTAAAAATTAGAAAAATGTGCTAGATAATGCGAGCATTGCTACTTGGTGTTACTCTATTTAGTATGAGATCTTTTGTTGGTACTCTCGCGCGTGTTATATATTTCTAAGTCGATTCTTAATTGTCTGTCTACTAATTTGCACATTCTGAGTTATGTACAATTTAGCTTGTAACTGTCTTAAGATACAGTGTCTAAACGCAATGCATTTAGTCGTATAAATTTTGTTGCCCTCTTACGACGATTGTGCTTACTAACCAATCCTGACTGGATTTTATGTGTAAGAGTATGAGTAGTTAAATATGGTTTTAATTTTTTTTATTTCAAAAATTGCTTAATTCTTTAATAGTAAAAATTAATGTTATTAGAATACATGTGTTAATATTTGTTTGCTCTAGAAATATATCAAAACAAACCAAAGATAAAACAAATAAAAGTACAAAAACACTTTGCAGAGGTTAAGTACAATACAATAATATCTACAAAGTGTTAAAGCCTGGTCAAGTACAATTATATTTACGGATAATTCTTTTTCATCTAAACCTAAAATTCACCGTAATGATATATTAAAAGTGTAAACGACATAATATTAATATGAATACAGTATTTAAAGCAAAACTGAGCTGCAACATACTAGTTGTGGATAAAATTTTTATTAATTTAGTTGAGATGATTCTTTCTAAGAAAATCAAACACAGCACAATTGTTTCTAGACTGTTAGTAATCTGAGCAAACGATAGTAGTTGATTGATTTGGATAATTGCAACAAAACAATATTATCTCTTAATATTAGGAACAATTGCTGTAAGATTTATCTTGCTCTTGGGCTTTTCTTCAAATAAATTTTTCTTTATAAATTTAAAATATTTTATACCAGCTTATACTTTATAAAACGGTATTTCAGTTTTTTAAATTTTTATTGTAATTAATATATATGTGTTGTATTTTGACTAAGTAAGTTTTATATATATCTTTATTGTTGTATTTTTTATATATATAACGATTTTTATTCTCTGTACATACTCTACTAGAATATTAAAAAAACTAAACTAAATTATAATGTTAAACTCAATAATACTAATACTATTATTAATTTTAAAACTTTTTACCTACACAAATGTTTGTTGTTATTCACACTTACTGAAAAATTGTGCCAGTCTTTAAGATTGTCACAGAACAAACCATCGGTTATTTTAATGTAAACTTACGTATACACCAAACGCACCATTCGTAATAACTTTTAACTAATGATTTATTTCTTTTTGTTTCAGGTGAGTTCATCAATCAATCAGTTATTCTTAATATAAGAATAATACTCAATGAAATAATACAATTCCTATTATGATATTTCCATCAAATGGAACATATTCTGCGTAAGTAGTCTCCCGAGGGCAAACTCTAAACGTATTTACTCTAAACCTTTCAATCTAATCCCGACGTTGCCGCTGAAATAAGTGCAAACAGAAAACGGCGTGATTTTCGACGTTCCCTTTTTTTATTTCTTGTACCTTTTTGCGCGCAAAAGTAGTATCCCCTGTTTAGACAGGTCTTGTGTGAAATACACCGTTAAAAACGTAAGTGTGTATACAGGATGGAAGAGTCCAGTGATGCACACATTTACATGTCTGCTTGTCACGCTTCACCTTACCGAAACTACAAATCTCATAAATAACTCGTATTTGAGCAGTGCTCGGTCATGCGTTTTTTTAAATATGCATGCTTCATTGACTATTCAAAGCAGAATAGTGTAAGCAGGGGTAAAAATAATTAAATTATAATTTTTAAATTAAATACAAATGTACAACAACAACAAGCTTTTTGCTAATTATATTTTAAGGTTGGACAAAAACATCTATCCCTTGTTGACAACAACCACCTTTTCTCCCCTTAAATTTATACCCCTTTAAACTAATTTTGTTATGAAAATATATTGCGAGGCATCTCCTAGCATAATGGCAATGGGATTTCTTGTGAATTTAATTTCAGTGGAGTGGACTAATCTATTCGGACCAAAGGGTGGATGAGGAATTTCGGGGACGGCACGTCGCCATGTCTTCCTTCGCCACCTTTTCTTCATCCGACATTATAATATTCCTTGCAATTCAATTAATTACACCGAGATTTTCACACGTCACTTGGCAGAATTGATTGCAAAATCCATAATATCAACGATCAAAATAACCCTAATGACGTTACGTTAAGCTTGGGATTAGTAGAGCGGATTGAGACGAAGAGAATGAGCAAATTTATTAGTTCAATAAATTAAAAAATGTTAATATAATTAATTTTATAAGTTTTTGCATGGTTGAACTAATAATTTCAACTTATGCAATGTTGTTAACGGTTGTTAATGTTGATGTAATTTATATTCTTCTTGACGTATGCAAATTTGTGCTCGTAAAAGAAGCAGTAAACATTTTTATTAGTATCCAATATTATTTTTACATTCACTCTATTCAAAGTATTTTATGAGATCGATTCGACTCTCAAAAATAACAAAATTGTTTTCTCAAGCGGACATTTTTTGCATGAAATGTCGTCAGCTCGATTCCAATTAGTGCGCACCAATTATTAATTGCTTCATTATATAATCAAAATGCTATTTGAAATTTACTTTTAATTGATGGAGTAGTTCAATTTTTATTAAATAATTTTTTCAAATAAGAAAGTAAAAAATCGATTGTATCGTTACTAAACGAAGCAATATTGTTAGAGCATAATGGAACTGTCAATTCTTATTTTACATGTTTTAGAAATATGAGAAGCTCGGAATATTGAATATCATTATTATTTAATAACTGGTAAATTATGAATTAGATCAAATTAAATAGTCGTTTATAATCTTATAGAACCTGGTGTTTTTATTTGTTAAATTAAGCAAGTAAAAAAAAACTTTTTAATTCTTAGTAATATCTGTGGTACAATAATGTGTAGAACTCTATGGTGTAACAGAAATTCTAAGGCATTTCTATTTTTATTGAATATTAATAAAAATTACTAAAATAGTTTTTTATTTTATTTTAAGTAGAGTGGTTATTAATGTTTTTTGCTTGAAAAATATGCATCTTTTTTGACATTTTAGTATAAATCTTTATTTGATCATGCTTTGTTTATCGTTTTATGTAGCTGATAGAAGGTGTCAGCTAATATCATTTTTGTTTGACAAAACTGAACAATTATTTAATCCAATTCTGCCTACAGTTTCAGTTGCATTAATATCGCCCTTAATGATAAAGACAAAAGACCTCATGTGTTGCGATGAATTTGAACACTTTATCTAAGTCTTATTAAAACGCTTCTATTTTTTTTTCTTTGTCAGTTGTGAATGCATACACTTGTATTTTGTTTACTAAAATTTTATTCAAAATCATCTTCAATAGTATAATGCGGTCCAAATAAGAGACAAAACTAGATACTGATTGTTGCAATTTTTTATCTACAACAATTGCTACACCGTATCTATGGGTTGTGTTTTGATTCTTTTAAAATGCATTTTGCCGTTTTTGATTAGCCTGATCTTACCTATTGTACGTTGCTTAAGCCGAGTATATTTATTTTAAGTTTAAGCTGTAAAAATGTTTAGATTACGTCTATAAAGTGTGTAATTAAGCAATTTTTTAAAATCCGTTTTATTTTTTTCTGTTGTAAAGCTAATCACCAATGCCAGATGTTAAAAAACAAATCTCAGAATGTTGCCGCAAATTAAGGAATTCTATCTTAATCAAAAAAACTGATTTTCTAAAAAAAGAGACGTGAACGCAAGACTCTGGTACATTAGTCGAATACCCTAATCACTACACCACTTGGGCGGTTATTTGTTCTTTATCTTGTTGTTTACTTCTGTTATTAACTTATGGTACTGGAATATTGACGTTACTTGGAGTTATTGAGAAATGGAGTACGTAGTATACCGGAAAAAAAATTGTGCGGTTAATATTGAAAAGTCGTAGGATCTCTTTAATAAAAGTTGTTTCCTGTTCTACGTTTCTGGTAGGCGTAATTTGCGTTTTGTTGAAACGCTGCTGAATTATTTGCAATTTTTTAATTGTTGAGTAAAGTTGTTTTGTCATGTTGATGTTGGCACATCTTTTGGACGTTGTGCAGGTAAGTAGTTTACTACATACGAGGCTAGTTGATGGGATGTTTGAGCGCTTTTAGCATAAATTTTGTTTGTCTCAAAGAGTAAACCCACTATAACTAGTTTCTTTATTGTTGTAAAATTAATTCATATGGTGTGCAGTATAAGATTGTTACGTTTGCTTGATTTTTGTGTTTTGACAAATGATTATTTTGTTGGTGAGAAGGGGGAGGGGGGGGGTTTGAATGGAGAGTTTTGAAAAGATGTGTTCTTGAGTGTGAAACAGAAATCTGCTGACAAAGAGCAAGTACCTTATTGTGGGCTTGACTATATGACTAGTTCTCAATTTGTGGTAATATGGGCAGCCCTTTCAACTATTGGTTTTGGTGCAGTCGGGTACATTATTGATAACGTACTTCAAGGTTTTTTTGCCCCCTACTTGGCACACATGCTAAAAAGGGTGCATGCGAATTTCATCAACCACGATTACTGCGCGGTTGATGGATAAGTTCATTAATTTCAAAGTTTCGATAGCTTTTAGTAAACGGATTTATCTCAAATGGTGATGTGGGTGCAGCAGGATTTGCTGAGCTTGAGGGAAAACTTAAGGTGCTAGTAGTTGTTAGGCTGGAGTTTTTTGCTTCCTACTAGGGTAAATCTTTTTTTTTAGTGGCAGAGTTTTATATTGGGCAGAAATATTACTGTTTTGGTAGACATCTATTTTTTTTAAGGAAGCGGTATTGAAGTTAGCTGGGTTAGCTGCATGTTTTTTTAGGATAGCCTGGGTCAAGGTTTTTGATTGCTTAATCAACTGTTAAAGTAAGTTGAGGCCGGAATTTCCGGTGGCGATGGTGGTCTGCGTGCTGTTATCATGTGTGGGTTAGCTGGGGTAGTGCTTTGGATTGGATCTCTACTAGAATAACTATAATTTTATTTTGAATTTTGATTTTGGCATTCTTAGATTCTATTAGTTTTGCAGAATTTTTTAGCTGCGAGAGCACCGTCACGATGATGTTGGTGTCAATTTTACTAAGGTTTAAGTTGAAATAAATCTAACCTAATTAATAATTAACTAATTTAAATTGCATTAATGTTTGGATAATTGATTGAGTGACTAGTTCAATTAATCATCCGTAAAGTGGTTGCAATAAGAATTGCAGTTATTTTTTAGTTTGCTGCTGCACTTAGGTATGGCTGCGGTGGTTTATGGAAGTTGTTGCGTTGGCTGATTGCAGTCGATTTACTGTTTACAGAAATTTAGAAAAAGTTGCCGGTTTTAATGTAGTTGGTGGAACTGGTTTTTGTAAAACGCGATGTTGGCTTTGGCAAAAATTTACATTAGTATTATAAGTACACAGGGGAGTTTATTGTAATTAAAAAAAGTCAAAAAATGTGTCATCATCGTCATTAGTCATTAAGTCTATTCTTAAACATAGGCTTTTCCCAATTGTTTCCATCGTTCTCTGTTCTGTGCCACTCGTATCTATGTCAACCCTGCCTTTCTTTTGAGATTGTTGTGCGAGCGCATAGGTGGCCTTTCTCTTCCTCTTTTATGTTTGTAGAGCCTTCACTCTATTATTTTTCTGTCCCATCTTGATAAATCGCTTCTTGCAACGTGACCCGCAAATTTCCACTTGAGACTTGCGACTTTCTCTCCCACGTCGGTGATTTTGGTTATTGCTTTAACTCTATCGTTTTGGTATTGGCCTCTTTTTGATTTAGAACTTATTGTTCTTTTCATAGCTCTTTGTGGGACCTTTAGTTTTTCTTTTTGTCATAGTCCAGATTTTGGCGCCGTACGTTATCACTGGCAATGTGCACTGGTTGAAAATCTTTGTTTTTAGGTAATGAGTTATTTTTTTTATTTTTTAGGATGTACAGTTTTCCGAAGGTTATCCATCTTAGTCATACTCTTCTGCTTATTTCTTCTTTTTGATTATTCCGGACATTTGTTATTTTTTGCCCTAGGTATATGTATTCTTCAACCTTCTGGATTTTTTTTTTCTCCTATCATTACTGCTTTTTCTATCTCGTGATTCTTTTTGTAGGTTATCTCTTTGTAGGTTATCGAGCATCACTATGAGCTCCTCTCTACAATGTGCGAGGATAACAATATTGTCAGCGTATGTTAGGTTTAGTTAGTCAGGTCCCGTTTATGTTAATTTCTGTGTCCTTTTAATCCATTTTTTTGAATATCTTTTCTATTGCTAAAGTGAAGAGTTTTGGTGATAAAGAGTCGCCTTGTCGTATTCCCCTTTTGAGTGGGATTGGTTTTGTTTTTTCGTGCAGGATGTAAGTTGCTGTTGCTTTTCTATTGCATTTTCTTATTAAATTGTTATATTTGTCTATTCTACTGTTGGTCGTTGCTGTATATACCATTCATATTTCATTGCTATTGTAGGCTTTTTTAGTGTGTAAACCCCATGTACAAAGAGTAGCCATATTTATTAAATTTTTTGATAACAATTTTCAACGTTAGCAGGTGTTGTTGGTGCAGTAGTTTTTCTATTGTTTTACTATTTTACCATTCTTTAAACAGTGGTCTAGTAGCTCTGCAGTCTTCCTTAGTCATTCATCTCTATCTTCTCGAATTATTTAAGCTGATATGTTGTTATCTCCTGTATTCTTGTTGTTATTCATATTTTCCAGAATTGCTTTCACTTTTTTGATATCTATTTCTGGGATGTCTTTTGATCCAATATTTTGTATTTTTATTTTTTCAGTGTGTTTGCATCTCTTTTTTCTGGCGGTGTTTTAGATTCATATCTATATAAGTCTGTGTAGAAATCTTTTACTATGTGTAGGATTTTATCTTAATTGTGAACTATTTTTCTTTCTTTGTTTTATAGCAAATAAATTTCTTTTTTTACGGTGTTTTGTTGGAGGCCTTTCATGCATTTGTTGTTTTGTATAACTGTGTTCACTTGTTTTTTATGGGTTTTTATCCTTTGTTCTTTTATATTTTGTTTTATATTTTTATTGGTTTCTGTGTATTTTGGAGTTGCCTTTTTGTTTCTTGTCGCTAGACTTCTTTTTTTTTCTATTAGGTTTCTTGTTTCTTCATTAATGAGTTGTTCTTCATCAGTTTTTTGTGGTATTATGATGTTTAGCTGATTCACTGATTTTTGTATTATCTGGACCAATCTCTCGTTTATTTCATTTACTCAAGTCATCGTTTGCTAGTGCTTTGTCTATTATTTCTTTATTGAAGCTATTATGCTGTTTGAGTTTCTCTGCCTTTAATTTTGTTGGTGTCTTTGTTTTTGTGCTGTTTCTTCTTTTGCTTTTCTTATCATTAATAACTATTGTTCTCACAAGCCTGTGGTCACTTCCCGTGTTGAACTTATTTAGTATGTTGACGTCCTGAATTATATTCATTCTATTTGTGAGGATATAGTCTATTTCGTTTTTTATATTTCCGTCTGGAGATAATCATGTCTATTTTTGTTCTGGTTGCTTTTTGTAAGAGGAGCTCATCGAGTATAAATTATTTTTGCACATATAGTTCAACATGGTATCTCCTCTCTCATTTTTGGTACTCAGTCCATATTGACTTATATATTTTTCATTTTCTTCTTGCTTTTTGCTAAGTTTGGCGTTAAAGTCTTCCATTATTAAGTTGTCAATTTCTTCTTCTGTATGTGATAATGTAGGTGCATATACTTGTATGATTTTCAGTTTGATAAATGTTGATATTTTAACAATAATGTATGCAACTTCCTGATATGGCTTTGAAGCATTTGATGAGCGGTGATATTTTTTATTGACGATGAATTCTACCCTTCCTACTGTACCGTCATTTTTTTCTTTGTGGACTAGTACGTTTCCTGATTTAAACTTGATCCAATTTTCTCCTGCCCTTCTGATTTTGGCCTAGCCCACAATGTGCCATTTTATTTTGGACAGTTCTTCTTATAATTCCACTATTTTGTCGTCTTTTCTTAGTGTTTGAGCATTGTATGTCGCCATCCAAAGCTTTGCTATTGTCTTTGTTTTACGACGTTGTTGTGTCAAATTGTTGCTTTCCCTAAAACCCGTAGTGCTATCTCTTGCCAGAGTGGAATTTTTGAGTTTTTTTTTGCCCACCTGGGTATTTTGTGTTTAGAAATGGACATTTTTATACTTGGGAAATATTTGGCATATTGAAACGTTGCGTTTGTCTTATGTCTTGATGAGTCCTGTATTCAGGTGTGAATTAGCAGCTCAATGTGGATCATACGTTGTTTGCAGCCGCCTATTCTAGACGCTGCTGGTATTTGTTGGTCCGCGGGAGCTATTTGATTTTACTCCTACCGCTATTTGATTTTACTCCTACCGCTCATATCAAAGAGGCTTTCCCCTATCCGCCACCTGGGACGCGAGTTACAGGCTCTCCCGAGGAAAAAAAAACGTGAATGGCAAACAATACCCAAAAACAGTTTAGCAAATAGTGAAGTTTATCGGTGCTATTAAACAAACACATTTTTTTTTACTGTTTTTGTTTTCTTTTGCAAAACAAGCGTTTTTTTTTTTAAGTTTACTGTAGCTTGCAGCAATGCAACAAACAATTTTATAGGTTTTGAGTGTTGTTCTGATATCTTGGTCTAGAATAAAAAACGGTAGAGTTGCTCAAAGATTCAATACAAAACGGCGCGGCCTGTAAAAGAATGTGATTTATGAATTATTTCTCGTCCAAAGTTTAGAAAAAACTGCAGTTTTTGGTTATTGCAATATTTTGTTACCGTTTTTTGTCCCGCATTGTAAAAAAGTAGCAGTTGTTGGTGGTTCAAAATTGTTGTTTGAAAACCACCAACGTAATCTGTGTGAGCCTACAGTAGATGACAGTAATTATCTACTTGAATTTGGTTGAAGTTGACACATTTGAGAGGTTATTTAGCATGTAAGTTAACTAAAGGTTGTTCTATATAGCTTGCGGAGGTTAGTCCAACTTGGTTAGAGACAAACCTGCAGCCAAGTGATGAAGGAGACTTTAAGGTCGTTGTGGTAGCATCGTTATGGCCTCATGGTACATTCCGTGAGTTTAGTCATCACAGGTTGGGATGTGACTTACGGCGAATACAAGTCTTTACTAAAACTTTTTTGTTGCTTTGCCAAAACATTTGACCAGAAAATGTACTCTTTGTACATGTTTTTTGCACATTCTAGATCTTATCTTATTTTTTTGATAGAATTTTGATTCTTTAAACGTTTTTGAACATAATTCTACTGATATTATATTTCTATAAAAAAAGTTTATAGCTAAATTATTTTATAAAAGTTTTTATTCTTTGTCTTAACACTTTATTTATTTTAATAAGATTTTAGCATTTTTTTAAAGATTGGGTAACTTTATTCATCTGTTATGTGTACAAAAGTTTTTGAACTCTGTTTTTACAACTTTTTTTAGTATGATCTATCTTGTTACACTTGTAGCATCTTCTTTCTTGTTTTTTCTCTATAAGTTTTCTTGCCTTGTAGATAAACTTAAAGCAATTGTATTAACTTACTAGGGAAACAAATTCTTTTATTTTCTCTATTTTTAGTAATTTTTTTTAATTTTTGCTGTGGGTAAACTTATTACATCATACCTGTGCCTATTTCTGTTTGCTCTGTCCGATACCTTAATTTTGTATTTATTTGGGGCTGATTCTTTCCTATTACGTACTCTTACTCTGTTTATTTTTGTTACTTTATGTAAGTCAATCAGGATACATGATTTTCTAGTGGCAATTTAAACAGTTGCTCTTTTTCTATAAATTTATTGCAGTGCTTACAGAAGTTCTTATAATCATCTCTTCCAACTACACGTATATTTATGTTTATTTTATATGTTTCGCTGATTTTGCTTACTTTAATGCCCACAACTGCAACACCTACTCTCCTTCTGAGTAACACGTTAAAACTATACAATACTATACAATTTAAACCCTATTACAGATTGTTGCAAACTAGAATAAGCGACAATGACACGCCATTAATGCTAGACTCATCACAGACAAACAAACCGTTATAAAAAAAAAATTATTCTTTTACCAAGAAAAACTGCAACATTTAGAAACCATTACTGGACAGCCACTTTTTGTAAAGAGACAACTCAAAAAGAGGCCCAAAATGCATTCCAATCCAATCCTTGAAATTCACGTCAATAAGTAAAACTCAAAACAACACAATGCCACATTAATGCGTCAATATTTTAATTACTAAAGTGATTAAACCTGGAAAACTTATTATGATGAAGAATATTATTACCTGCTCATTGTGGAATCGCGACGCAAGAATTAATTTGAGGCTATACATGAGTTTTCAACTATAGGATACTTTTTGCTACTCAAATGCCAACATAATGTCTATTTACCGACTGCGCCATTATTTTGGTAGCTTACCAAATTGCAATTATGTCTAATATAATCTAAAATCTATTAAAAACAAAATAGTTTACCTATCGAATGCGCTTTTTTGATTCCTGTACTGGACACAATTTTCTTTAACAAACAATTTAAAAAGAAATATTTGCTTAAATAAATTAAAAAAACAAAACATTTTACCTATTGACTGCAAGCTTTTGATTCATATGTCAAACACAATTATTTTTTAAAGAATTACAGCTTTAACGTACTAGGTTGCAACTTTGACTTAATTTTTGAAAAAATATTTAAGATTTTATGTACCGACTGTGTCTTTTATTTGATTTTTTCAAATTTTGAATCAAAAAAGAAGATATCTTTACGCAATATTGTCTTCAGCTCACCCAATGCAGGTATCTAACCAAACTGTAGCAGATATGATGATTAAAAGCAAAACAAATAGTTTGTAATTTATCACTAAGAATATGGCTCACTCACTTTACAAGTTTGATAACAAAAATACCTTCAATAAAATTAAAGACTAATTGGAACATCAGGTTCTGTTAGTACTATTTCTTCATCAGGTTAAAACAAACATTGCAGATTCTTCTAAGCTGGTCAGCTTTTCCGCAGATACGCCACTGCTTCACAAGCAAAATGCTTTTCTTATGTTTATAACTGAGCTAAAACATTACGTTAGCCAATAAAATAATAAAATTTACATCAAATCTTATGTACGATATGTTTTTTTATACGACATGAAAGTAAATACGTAACACAATTTACTGACTAATAATTGTAATTGTTTTCTATAATACTTAATATAAGTAATTAATTAATTAATTTTCTATTATATTAACTTGGTTTCTTACCTAGTAATGTGGAAAATGTAATTACCAATATTATATTTCAATTAAACGAAGTGCAATCCGTATCCATATTTAGCAATATAGAATATATCAAAGCAACACAATACCACACACAATTTACCTGCAATTGAATTAGTAATTAAATTGCTTCAACATGTAATGTAACAACCTTAATCATTTCACATGAAAATCATTTAATCGACATTGCAATTAAATTTCCATATTGAAAAACTAAAAGAAACCTCAATGCTTTTAATTAATACCTTTCAATCCATTTCCGATTTCTGCAAATTAAATTTAATATGGCAGATTTAATGGTTACAGGAAGGGAGTTACTTGCAACCCACTCACATGCATGCAACAAGAATACGTTCGTCGTCCAGACCGAAACCCAACTCGTTAATTAATCTCATTCCGCGTATTCCCAAATTAGATTATATTTGCAGTGAGCAAGTTCTTGTTTTAGGTAAACAGAGTTTACATCGATTAATTAAGGGATGTCAAAGTTTGCTCAGTTTCTTTACAGATGGCTCCGCCAATTTATACGGATCGTAGTCTAAGTGTTTACGATGCGGATAGTTTCAGAAACGATTTTGATCCCATATCTAATTATTGCGGTGGCCTATTTTCTTTGATATAACAATGTCAATGTTATGGTTGGTTGGATAGTAATGGCTGAATTAAATTTGAAGTAAAATTTCTAAATCTAAGAATAGTTTGTTAATTAGTCTCAATTGAAAAAAGTTTGAATTGAATTATAATAATAGTCTTTTAGCTTAGATATGGTTTTGTATCAAAAAAATATTTTGTAAAATTATTCACGTAGTCGATTCTTACATCAACATAAAGAAAATGTTATTCACCCTTCTGAACTATATTATATTTAAAATGGTTATTAAATATTTTATAGTTTTATTTATAACGTTATCAACATGGAGGGATATATTTATACTAAAATATACTATTAAAATGAAATGGTATATTTTCATTTACTTACTCAAAATTAGCGCGCGCACTATAAAAGTGTTTTTTTTTTTAATATTGGAAAACTAAATCTTTGACATTCTTTGACAATATTCAGCAATTATCTACACAAAATAAAAATTTGATGAATTGTCGGTTCACTGACCTTTATATAAGGAGTTGAACAAATGTACTCAAGTAATAAAACAATTTCTGAGGCAATATTGAAATGTGGAGCTGCTAACTTTATGTTTTCTGTTAACTTTACGTAACAGAGTAATAATAGTAATAAGTTAATTTGTAATGTAACGATCATCTGTTTTGATAAACCAATGTTATGTATTATTGTGAATAAAGTATATGTTTGGAAAATAGCAAACTGTAGTTAATTGCTGGAAAGTTAAACCGTATAAGTGTAGTTGATTTATTTTTTTAAATTTATCTTATTTATTAGTAAAATGTTTTTTTTTACTTCTTATAATTTAGATATTATTATAGATTAAAATATGTAACTTTGATTTTATTTATCATTTTACTATGTTTCTTGAAACGACAGTTATTTTTTTTATTCAGTCTGAAACTGTAGTGTAATTTTTTTTATGCCACTTTGAATGCTCCATTGTTTTAAACGTTTCTACTATTTTAAACAGTTTTCATGTAAAACATGCAGTTGTATAACAATTTATTTTGTATTGTTGTCTTTTTGCTTTATTTATATCTTACTTTATCAACTTTTATTATTATTAATTAATAGAATATTATTATTAATCATATTTATTTAACAAAGAATTACATACATAAAAGAAAAATATATCAAACAGGTAATTACAAAAAGAAAGGTAATACAATAGCACTCTTGTTAATCTGGCTATCAACCGTGGTCTTTCAGCCAGAGAAATTAAACTTAAATTATTAAAATACGTTAAAAAAAGGAACAATTAACAAGTCAGTCACAGTTGTCAGTCACAGTTGTCAGTCAGTCAGTCAGTCGTTGTCATTAATGAGTGTCTGCATTTGTTGGAATGATGTTGGCAGGTTTCTTAAATTTAGAACTAATTAATGGGTCTTTTGGAATAATTAAACTGTTGAAAATTTCTAGATCGCTCGGGGAGTGGGATAAGGTTTGTTTTGCTATATAAGAGCTTGTTTGTTTGAAGGATTGTGAAGAGGGTTGTTGGGATGTCGAATTTTGGTAATAGATCGGAGTGATGCTCAATTGTAATATAATAGAAGATTTTTCTGTTTCTTTTTCAAACATTGGAGCATCAATTAAAATTAATATTTTTTGCATCAACAGAACAAATAAAAATTTCTCTAATTTGGACAACAAATTGCTAACTCAGAGAACTGCATAACTGCAAAACAAATGTTACAATAAGTATCTACGTCAATTCTAGCTATAAATTTTTTTTTAAATCCTTTTTATAGTTGTTTTAAATAATTTTTGGGAAAAATCTTTTAATTTTCTAGATAGATAAAATTTACTTCCATAATAGTTTGTAATATCAAGAACCTCTTAAGCAAAGTCTACATGTTCTTTAAAATCATTCCGACGCTGAATGTTGTGGTTATGTTATGGCTTGTTTAAATTAAAGTTACCTTTATTTTTATGAGTATGCATTGAACATTTAAAAATATACAAACATGGCACAGTTAAAAAGTTTAGCCTACAATGATTGCGGTATTTTATTGTTGAGATTATTTGTACAGCACGTCGTTACAATGGAAAACGGTTTTGATTGTTGTCGACTAGTAACAATGTCTTCCGGTTCTAAAATAAACCGTTTGGGCTTCATTCACATGGTTGATAAACCTGGTTTTCAATCTCTAAATGATGGTTGACTAGTTTTGTTGGGGTAATGTTGCTGCAAATGTGTAACGCTGTCTGGTTTTCTGTAGTTGCCTGTTGTTGGAATCAATGTTATTCTTGATTAGAAGCTGTGGTGTCTCTTATGTATCCGGTTTGGTAAAATTTTATTGTAACAAGGTTTCAATTGAGGCAAAGTGAGTTGCAGCGTTGATCCGGCGTTGCAGTTAAAAGTGTTGGTAACATTTTTATCTAGAAATGGTGTCTTAGAACGGTTTGCTTACAAAATGAGGTACATGTAAAAAGCTTGCTGCATAAAGATGGCAAGCACTAGTAATTAAAACTTTCACTAAGCATATGCAGTTATCCATTGTCGTAAAAATAAACCTATTTCCTATTAATATCTAAAAAACCAACATAATTAACCGAGATTCTCTCCCATTGTGGCTTATTAGGAAGAAACTGTACTATAGCAGTCTTTTAGGCGACTGGTTAATTACCTCTTTTTGTGCTACTGGTAGTACTATTAATTAATTTCCGTTAGCACTTCTACATGTAATTCACTTTTGGTGTTCATGTAAACAGCCTCTTTAAAGACGTCTGTTTTGGTTTTTTGCAGATGTTTGATAATGTTACAAATCTGCTAGTAAAATTTGGTTAGGCTTATGGTATTTGGAAGTTCTAGCCAATTTACGTATTGAATGTTTCTTTTTTCTTTTTTAGTCCGGTGATCATCGTATATGCTTTGCTTTGAGATCGGTAAATTTTGTTGTCAAACCAATGCTTGATTGTCTATCTTGCATTAATTTCTACTTATTTGCGCTAAGTTTTATTAAATCTAAAGCTAGCATTAGCTATACCTTGTTGGCGTTGACCATCTTCTTAGTAGAGTACAAAACCCATTTTCGTTGTGACCATCAGTTTTAGTGGTTGATCAACTAGTTGTTTTACCACATGAAAGTCCTGTTCTGGTATGTTGTTTTGCTTAGTTTCTTGTTCTATTAGAGTTCTGTGAGTAGTGTTTCGGTCCTCGCATATTTTGGCCCGTATTCTCTAAAAAGTTTTAAAGCTGATTCTAAGTAGTTGCTTAAGAAATTTACGAGTCAGTTGCAAGTTGTGCTTTTTTAAACGGATTTATTTAGCAGGCTAATCTGATAACCTAAGTATTTAATTTTTTGTTTGTCAAAGTTGAATTTACTAGTTTTGCAGTTAAAGTCATATTCTTGAAATATTTTTGTAACAAGTTGGAAATGCTATAGATAATTTTTGTAAAAATTTGAGTAGATTGCATTAATGTCATTTAAGTAGACTAAAATACAATTTTCAATTCAGCTAGCACTTGATATGCTTATTGCCGTACGTATATAAGTGTGGTGTTTTTGAAGTTAATGATGTGAGTTGCTGCATTGGTAGTTGGTAGTGTAAAATTATTTGACAAATATGCTAGCAAACTCTTGTACTACTGTACACAACATCTATGGCTTTAGAAAATTCTGTTCAAGCATAACCAATTGGTTGTTTTTGTGTTGTTTATTTTCAATATATAACAACTTGGTCCGTCCAGTCAAAGTGCACTACTTTTTGGATGTAATCTAAAAATGCGATTTCTAACCGCCAATAATGCTTTAAAATATTTTTTTTCATTTGGCGTGGGTGTGCAGGAATGGTATTTGTTGTTTGTGCATCTTAACTGTGAGATTGGCAGTTGTTTCTATGGCGAGTTAAAACTTGGTTTATAATGTATAAACCAGTGAAAGTAAAGCAAAAGTTGTAATTTGTTTTGCGATCAATCAAAGTTAATATTGATAACCTTTAAAAAATCATAACTGTTTTGGGGAGATAGTAGTTTTTTTCTTGATCAGTATGTGTTTAACCTTTATCATTTAGACCACTATCATTTTATCCGAAGTGTTTTGGTACTTCAAAGAATCAAAATTGTTTTCCTAAAACTTTAAAAAAAAAATTGAGTCTTTAAGGCGCAGACTTTAAAAGGTTGGTATTTATTCCTCGCGATTTAACACTAAAAACGCAACCTTAAATTGTGGTTGGCTATTAATTAGGTTGTGGGGTTGATTTGCTTGTCGCTATTAACTTAGTGGCTATCATGTTTGTGTTTAACATTGGATTTGAGGGTGAACTAGTTGCTATACTTCTACTGTTTTTAGTTGTTGCGTTATAGTGGTTAATAGTTTTATTGACGGGTTGTTGAGTTGAATTTCTTGTAGTAACTTTTGCCGCTTAAGTTACTTGTGGGTTAGTTGTTTAGTGCTTGCCTTTCATGCTGAGGGGTGCTAAGTTCAAATCCCACTGCCGTATATTATTTGTAAATTTGTTTACCGCTTTAATCGCTTTGGCATTCATGGTTTCAGCAACAACAAATTTCTAAACAATAATTATTTTGCCTTATTTCATCACTTATACTTTGAAGGACTTTTGGCTTTCTAGAACCTGGTTGTTGAGGATGATGAGTATAAAAACGCAAATTTTATTATTTTTTTACAGCATCGGCTGGTTTGTTAGTAAATACTGCTGTAGTTGATATAGTTAGTTAAGTTCAAACACAGTTCATTACAAGTGAACAGTAGATCTTAATAGTGTTTTACTACTTTTCTCTAATATTTTATAATAATATTGATAATGAGAAACCTTGACTTTTACAAAATAATAGAGTATGTTGCTACTTAATAAATCTTTTTAGCGGTGTAGTTTAAATTCCTCAAAAAATTGTAAGCCTTCTATGTTTGTATACGTTTATCATTGCACATTAAAAAACATACAAAAGTGGTGCTTACTTTAAAATCTAACAAAACAATAGATTAAAAAAAAAAGAAAAAATAAGACTTTGTAAAAGCAGGTTCTTATGCCTAAGTAAAATAAGTATTCGTGTCATTTGATACACTATACCGAGCGAGGAGAAATTTTATAATGACGTTAGATCTCGTACGCTTACCTACTAAACTTCTTTTCGTTATTTCTAGATAACGGTAAAATTGTTTAATGGCATTTCTGTGCTATTAGATGTATTTTGCTTTATTTTTTTTTTGTTTTTTGTTTGTTTTTTTTTTATTACTAGAGTTTACTATGTGCTCTATGCTGTTCAAGTTATCAATGCTAGTTAACATAGCATCTATTATAATATAGGTGTTTACATTTTTGTTTTCTATTGTCATGTGTCCATTTATTTTATACAGTATGTTTTGTGGAATTCAAGTTTTGCTTTCTTGTATTTTTATTCTTTTTAAATAAGGCTCATAATTTTTTAACCAGTAAAAAATTGGGTTAAAAACTATACTTACCGCGCAAATCTTTTTATCAGTAATTTGCTGTTCTGCAGGTTTGCCAGTTTTTTTTTTAAATTTTTTTTTTTGTTGTTTTTTGTTTAATTTTTTAATGTTGTTGTCAACCTGATTGCTTTTTAGCTTTCTTTGTTATTTTGCGTTTTTTTTTTAATTTTCTTCTGCTTAGTTGATTACTAATATGCCATGTATTCTTTATAGTTTAATCTCAATAACTTATCACAATAGATAATTTACAGGATAAAGCCAAAGATTGAACGGTGGTATTTGACAAGTCATACTCATTCTTTGAGGTCTAACACCAAGCAATTATTTGTGTAGTATTTTTATTAAATAAAAAGATAGTTATTTTCCAGAGTACTTTTTATGCATTTTCACAAAGTTAAATGCAATTTTTACGCATATTTTTTTTGTATTTTTTTTATTTTGTTGGTTATTTCTTTTACCTTACCTGGATAACATTAATTGTTGATTTTTTTCTCAAAAGCTAAATAGTTTGTTCGATAATTTGAGGTTTAATTTTAGTTCTTTTGGATTTTGGATTCTAGATTTGAGTGAGAGAGTAAAACCATGTTTACTGCTTTATTAGGCCCTTTGTACCTTTTCTAGGAGTAAACCTTACTCCTTCGCATTAATACACAGTAAGCCTATGTAGTTGATGTATGTTAAAATATTGGTTGGAGAAGTTTTTTTATGCTGGCCATTTGAAATCAACGGTTTTTTTATATAGATTTTTTTGCCTAAGAGAGCGGCAGGAAGGTACATGTGTTCTGCCGTCTTGTTTTTTTTATACAGCTTCTGCATATTGGGTTGTTTACATGCTCATAGTATGCATGTGTTTTCTTAATTGAGATTGCCTTCTCAAGATTTCTGTTATGGTTTGCAGAATATTTCTGGAAAGTTGCAAGTAGTAGTTGGCCATTATGCTTTAAATGCATTGTGTGTTTTTGTTTTAAAGCTTTGAAGAGTTTTTGGGCCAGTGTTGGTAGATTTGAAGAAGTTTGTCCTTATTTGTTTTTTTATCTTGTTGTTCATGTGTGTGTGTACACTGTAAGATTTTTTAAATGCAAAGTAGAGTAGCATGATGCATGATGTACATCCTCTTTCAGAAAAAAACAGTGATTGCCGGTTTTCCTTGCAAAACCCTGTTGCACTTAGGTACAGTATGTTAATGCTGCTACTTTTTTGACATTTATGTTAAGAGATGGCTGACACAGCATTGCTTCTGTTGACGCAATTGGTGTTTGCATACCGCACGTTTCATTTAAGCATGCTATTTGTTGCAACTGATTTAGTTGGTTTGCTGACATTTTTTGCTTAGTTTTTGGCCAACAGACTAGTGCCTTATAGATGAACATAAGTATTTATGACAACTGAGTATAACTATAGTACCTTTTAGTCCATGTTTGTCTACTGCTGGACGTACGCCTCCTTTAAGTTGTTCCATGCGCTTCTTCTTTTTGCAATTTGATGCTATTCTTTTTCTACCGTCTTCTTAATGTTGTCAAGCCATCTTCTTTGCGGTCTTCCAGTGCTTTGTTTTGTGGTTTTTGGTTTTTAGTGAGTAATCCTATGGAATTGTTTGTCGGTGTTTTTCTTGGCTACGTGTCCTACCCAGCTCCACTTAAATTTTGCGCTTCGTTCAATCATATCTTTGACTTTGGTTTGCAGTCTGATTTCTTGGTTTTTTATTCTGTCTCTTAAGCTTATGCCGAGTAGAGCCCGTTTCATTGCTTGTTAGCAGCTTCTTAATCTGTTTACGCTCTTTGCTGTCTATGCCATCGTTTCCAGGCCATACATCGTAACGGGCAATATGCACATGTCGTATACTTTACGTTTTAGACAGTGCGGTATTACTGGGTTCTTGAGTATGTGTTTGAGTTTTCCGAAAGAAGCCCAGCTCAGACTTATTCTTCTGGTTATTTCTGCCGCCCGATTTTTTTTCCCAGTTTTATTTGGTGTTTTAGGTATATGTACTTGGTCACTCGTTTGGTTACGTGTCCGTCCATTTGATATAGCATGGTTTCAACTTCTGGGCTTATGATCTTGGTCTTTCCCAAGTTCATTTTTAGGCCAACTGATAGTGATGCTGTATTTAGTTGGTTTAGAATGTCCTTAAGTTTATGGATGTCTAAACTTATTAATATAATATCATCGGCGAAGCGTAAGTGATTTAGATATTTGCCATCTATGCTTATGCCTTTCTTCTCCCAAGGCAGATTTTTAAAAACGTTTTCTAAAGCGAGTGCAAACAGCTTTGGTGATATGGTGTCTCCTTGCTTGACTCTACTTATCTTGATTTCCCCGGTAGTCGACTCTTTATCTAGTGTGTTAAAAGTGGCATTTTGGGATATTTGGTATATGTGGTAATCCATAATAATAGTTTTGTTATTAATTATCATTTTGTATCATTTTATCACTCATACTCTGAAGGACCTTTGGTCTGCTAGAACCTGGTTAGTGAGGTCGATAGAGTATAAAAACACTAATTTCATTTTTGTTCTGCAGCATTGGCCGGTTAGTTGGTAAAACAACGGTAGCTGGTATAATTTTAGTTAAGTTCAAACACAGTTCATTACAAATGAACAATTCCGTAGATCTTAATAGTTTCTTAATACTTTTCTTTATTATTTTATAATAATATTGATAATGGTGTGATAGCTCAGTTATAGAGCGTTAGCGTAGCACGCTAACAGTCCGGAGTTTGATCCCCAAAATAATAACTTACTCTTTATCAACCAAGGTATAGTGTACTGCACATTACACTACACACTATTATTCACTATTATAGGTAAAGGGTTGAATAAGTAACTATTAGCCCAAAACATGCTTTATTCTTCTATAGGTGAGAGATGCTACATGGACGGATGCTTAAGACGTACTGGCTTGCGCATAGACATCGGAAAAAAAAGTCGATAAAAAGTACAACAAATAACAATAGATTCCTATACATTACACAAGGTAATTTGGAAGTCACTTAATAAGCCGTTGGTCCCATCAACCCCCTTCAAACAAGTCGTAAGACTGCTGGGGCGATGTAAAGTAGCTGTAAAACGCGAAATAATAATAATATTAATAAAAAACCTTATCTTTTACAAAATAATAAAGTAAGTTGTTATTTAATAAACCCATTTAGCGGTGTTGTTTACCATATACAAAACGTCACCAAGATCCACAGCATTAGTAACAGAGTAGTGTACCTTATATACAAACTAAATACTAGATACTCGTTAAAAATGATCTAGGTATACGCACCTACATCTGCATGCACGGACGCTAAAATTGACAACTTCTATGAGGACATAACTAATGCAATACAGCAAGAACCCACTCGCTATAGCATGCTAATAAGCGACTTTAATGCTAAACTAGGACATAAGGAAGATGAATCTAAAATTGCATTGGGTACCTACGGATTTGGAATAAGAAACGAAAGAGGTCAAACACTTCTTGAATTCCTTCTACAACATAACTTATTTGCAATGAACAGCTTCTTCCGTAAGCCTGCACAGCAAAAATAGACCTGTGCCAGTCTTGACGGCTCTACAAAAAACAAAATTAATTTCATCATATTTAACATAAGGGAGATAATGCATGACGTAGTTGTGTTTAATCATTTTTTGCATACTTGTGAAAATAGTGTATAGTTGGTTATAATAATAAATAATACTCTAGTATGTTTTGTGGGTACTAGAGTATTATTTATTATTATAACCAACTATATATTTTGTTAAATATGTTCTCAATATGTAGTGATCATAGACTAGTTAGATCCAAAATCAAAATCAACACTAAAAACGAGCGGCAAAAGCTTATTAAACGACCAACATCTAACAAATAGAGACCACTTAGTGATGAAACCCAGTACCAAGAAAGAATAAAATCAATGCTAGCACCTATAGACAACGTTGTAGATCCGAATATAGAAGCCTTGACCACACTTATTACCAACTCAATAAAAACCGCAGTAAAAAAATTCCAGACACAAAGCACCCAACGAATTGAAAAACTTAGTACAAACACTAAACAGTTAATGGCAAGAAGAAGAGATCTAGCAAATAAACATACAACAAACGCAACCAACTGAGATAACTAAACAGAGAAATCTTCAAAGCAATTCGATAGAACACCAGAACGTACAACACAAATGAAATTTTAAAGGTAATCGAGCAAACAGGGGCATACAATCACTACAGAAGTCATTCTCTGAATGCAGAAAAAACATCTGCAAGCTAGCAAAACCGAGTGGCCAAATAACAACAAATAAAACGGAAATTCTCAAGGTTGTTGAAAATTTCTACGCAACACTATATAGAGACAAAAACGCACTAAGCTTGGACACCAACATACAAACTGTGCAGAACCAAGGCTCGGAAGAAGTTTCAAATATTACATTAGACAAAATAAAAGAAGCACTAACAGATATAAAGAAAAAGCATGAGGCTAACAAATAAATTCGACCTTTACCAACTTGTCCCTCATAGAAAAATGCGTCAAATATAATAAACTCTTCTGCATAAATTTTGTCGATTACGAAAAGGCTTTTGACGTAATAAATCAGCATAAAATGCTACAAGCTCTTATTGAATGCCGTAGATACATCAATGTCATCAAATATGTGTACCAATAAGCAAAAGCATATGTAAGGCTGCAGGAAAACTTCAAAGATTTTAACATTGATTGAGGTTTGCGCCAAGGAGATGTCATTTTACCAAAATTAATTACAACCTTACTAGAACATATATTCAAACAGACCAACTTTGGTGAAATGGGCATAAACATAAACGGCAAACTGAACCATTTGAGATTTGCAAATAATATTTTAATTATTGCAGAAACTCTGTTGGGCTCAAAATCAACACCTGCAAAACTCAATACATGACAAATTTTGTTATGAACAAGGCAATTGAGATAGATAGAACAAATATAAAAGAAGTAAACTTCTATAAATGTCTTGGCCACGACATCTTTATAGATAGAAACAACTAAATCCACAAAATTTTGAGAAGAATAGGTCTAACTTGGGCGGTTTTTGGAAAACTGCGCAACATTATTAAATCAAATATTCCAATATGCTTAAAAAGCAAGGCATTTGATTAGTGCATATTGCCTGTGCTAACTTATAATGCTGAAACACTTACCCTCACAAAAAACACCACAGATAAAATAAGTATCGGGCAGAAAAAAATGGAGAGGTCGATGTTAGGTATCTCACTAAGAGACAGGGTCCCAAATAACGTAATACGGAAGAGGTCCGGAGTGACGGACGCAGTTATCAGTATAACAATATTAAAATGGAACTGGGCCGGTCATGTGGCGAGATTTTTGGATAACCTCTGGACCCAGAAAATACTAGAGTGGAGACCACGCAGAGATACGGATAAAGACCATCTGGATAGAAGCAGCACAAGATCAGCAAGGATGGATTAAGTAACGGGATACTTATGATTAGCAGTGGACGCAAATGGTCGGATGATCAGGCCCTTTGAACATTTTTCAAGTAGTAAATTTTATTCTTCCGTCCCAATATACAATTAACCTATGGGGTTAATGTATGCTTGGATATTGGTTGAAGAGGTTTTCTTTGTGGTGACCATTTGAAACCAGCAATTCTCTAGCATGGATTCGTTTGTTTTTTTGTCTTCTATTTGTCAACCTCTGCATATTGGGTTATCTACATTGCTTATAGTACGCTTTTGTCTTCTTAACTGAGAGTGCCCTGTCAAGATTCTTGTTATGATTTGCAGGTTCTTTCTGGACAGTCGCATGTAGTAGTCTTTGCTTGATTACAATCCGGGTTCTTATACTATTGTGCTATTTGTAGTTTTCTACATTTGTATTTTTGTCTTTTTTATATAAATTAATAATTTCTGCGTTAAGCCATTTCTTGGGTATTTTTTTCTCATACATACACTTGCTTAAAGAAGTTTTCTACGTTATAAATGTTATTTGTTTTCAGTGGTACGAGGTCATTTACTTTGTTGTATAGAGAGTTTTGTAGTTTTTGATTACATCTGCAATTTTGTTTTTATGCGAAACGATGATTTTTTGGTGCATCTAATGCTTTCGCGTAGACATCTCGTCCAAAAAGCAAAACAGCATACTAATTTATAGTTTTTTTAACTTGCAACGTTGCTCCAAACATGTTCGTACCCAACGCTTACTCTTTCTTATCGCGTGCATTAATGTTTGTCTTTCTTAATTCCGTTTTTTTTACGTTTTTTAATGCGTTTGTGGTTATTAATTGCTAGAACAGCTATAGCTTAACAATAATTGTGTTAACCAGTAAGTCAATGACAAGTATTTTTTGTTCTGTTAGTTTTGTTGAAAATTTATTTTCTGCAGATTCTAAGATTACAGACGTAACTTCTATAAAGTATATTATTTATCTTTGTAATCTTGAGAGTTTTAGTTTTGGTTCATATTTTGGTGATTTTTGTTCTTTCACTCACGCTGGTGAGTCATAGAGTAGTTTGGATGCTACAATTGAAGTTCTGATTGTGATATACTTTCATGTTTTTTTTTTGCAATATTGCGCAATATTTTTTTTTGTTCCTGGACTTTTTTGCTGTTTGTGAGGCCGTTTGGTTTATAAGGTTGATTTCTCGGCAATTGTCCTTTCTTTTCTTCATTTTTTTTTCTATTTTTTTGTGTGATGTGTCCAAAATATTTAAACTTATATTAGATATAAATAATCAAACGAACACTGGTAGCGCCATCTAGTGCATTGGCAGTCATTTCTCAGCTTTAAACGATTTTGAATCGTAAATAAATTATTAAATGAATTAATAATTTATGCAAATTCAATCTGAATTATTAATTCATTTTATCATCAGCTGTCCCGTTATATTGTTGGAAAAACTGGTTGCTATTAAATTTTACGTAAGTTAAAATGCGTGACATATATGCTGATTATTTTTTGTACGTAAAAGTACAGTATTAAATTTGGAGTAATAATAACATCAACAATACAAATTGATTTTGCGCTTATTAAGAAGATTTTAGTAATTGCAAAAAAAATGTAATTATAATTAAAATTATTTATTGCCAATCAATACATAGTTAACACTAGTCATTGTGTAGTAGGTTCGGTTCTTTGTCTGTAATAATACACATTTTTTACAAGTATAAATGTTGTACAAACTTTACACTAAAAGAACTAAATTATTTATAAGTATTATAACATTTGATAGGTAAATTGTAACCTTTTGATTTGTTCCATGCAAAATGTAAACATTACACTTTTCGCAGACAAAAAGCAATAACAGTTGCATAATGATCATATTACAGTAAAGTAGAAAAATATTTGATTTGATTTATGTTGTTACGCTTACCATTTTTCATTTTTATTTTACAGAAAGTATTGATTTTGTATTTAAATTATATGAAGTACATTTATGCATTTATTCTAACTAGTAAAAGCTTATATTTGTTTTGCTTATAGAGTGATATCTGTATATAATTATCTGATATTTTGTCGGTTATCAGTAAAAGTGTGCATGTGTTGCGGTTTTGTGGTCAAAGAGCGTATTTGATTTTACCATTAGTGAACGAACCACTCAGCCGCCAAATTAACGATTGATAATTTGTACCCATCAAAGTTCTCTTTACTAAATGATTATAGCAACATTTGTTTCTTTGTGGTAATTATAAGTAATAACATCTATTTTACTACCTTAGAATAATAGCTTTCAAATTCTGAAGCACCCATTATAATTAAACTCTACTAAATATTTGACCTTTGAGTTATTTTACTAAATTAAACTTAATAAATTGTTATCAAAGTAAACTCAGGAGTTAGACCACGCAAATTCTTACTTTGTTATTGTATACCTTTAGCAACATTGAATAATTTAATTCACAAGAGACCAGATGTAATTACAAGAACTCTGCTTAAATCTAACCCATTTTAGAAGCTGATGACACAAAACATTAATTTATACATGCCCGAATATAATACAAACAGTTATAAATAGCTTTTATAAACCAACCTCATCCTTCATATGGATTTTTATAATTCATGTCGTGACCTCATACCGTGTATAAATGTACAGCAATATCTCGTCTTAAGTGCGATTTTTGTTACATTTATTACGGTGTCGTACCGCGCTATTTTATGTATTCAGTGCATCTTGAGGCGGGCTGAGGTATTATTCAGTGCAGATCGTTATATGTGGCCACTAGAATGCCGCGCCACATTGAGTTATATTATACTCTATACAAGGGGCATCCAGAGAATGCGACCGAATATTCCAACTTGAATGTGGACAAAATAAAAGAAATCGTAGCCGCCAGAAATCTTTGAAAAGTAATATATTACAGAACACAAATACAATTTTAAGCGGAAGTTTATTATTATATTATTCTATACAGAAAAATAATTATTGTGCTTTTATAAATTTGTAATTTTAATGTGTATAACTAAAACATTGTTGGTGTGAACTTGTAGAGTAATAAAAATTTACAACGTCTCATAATTCCGGATGGGGAAGTTTGTGGAACAAAACCGCGCGCGGTACATAAAAGTCCCACATTGAAGAAGGCGGCTAAACTCGGCTGCCCCCAGCATTTCAACGGTGGAAAACTTCAGCAGCCCAACAACTTTGATGTGGTCGTCCAGCTTTAGAATTCCTACGCTTTACCTTGATTTAAGAACTGGCAAAGCGTTGGGATTCTGAATCTGGACCACCGTCCACCCACTTGACTTCACGGATTGTTAAACGTATTATGGTTGCAACCACACGACTTTCTCGTTAAATGACCGTCCGCCATTAAATCATCCCCCTTCCAGCAACGTTCGCGTAGTAACCGCATCCAAATTGCTGACGGATCCTTTCAACGAACAATTATAATTTGAATTGAGGGAGCGAAAAATACCAGAATGCATTAGCATGCTAAGTATCAATCAATCATAGGTGATAAGGGATGGAATTTTCGTATGTGTATGAATCTATTATATATACAGCCTTTTTAGGCAGTGTTTGGAGATGGAGGGATTATAACGCTGCGCCAGCACTGTCCTTAATTAGTTTATCTTAAGTGCAATTACGTTCACGTATGTTTTCATTTGTGTTCAGAATTTTTGGCTGACGCTCACATAAAGTTTAATTTAGCGTTGAAATGATTGCAGCCACATCCATCTAAATCACTTCTAATCTTGTAATACCACGCACTTTCACACGAGCTGCTGTTTAGTTAATAAAGTGTAGCAATAATAATGTATTATAGTATTATGTATTTTTATCAATAAAATAAATTATTGAAGTGTTTTATTTATTTATTCTTGTTTTCTTTTTAAATCAAGTTATATAAATCAATAAGTTATTTTTTTTTCTTATACATCCTTCATCCACATGATGCACATCCTCTTTCTATGGTCTCTTAAAACTATTATTTTCTTTAGATAAGTTGAACAGTTCCTATTTCTCATACAACTCTCTTATGTACCATTTTCCTCGTAAAAGGACCTTTCAACAAAACTTTCAACAGGAAATGAACACTTTTCAATATTTGCAATACATTTATTTGATATTTCATACACAACATAATAACATTTCCAAAAGTAAATCATTTAAAAAGATAAATGAAACAGAAATAACTTTTAATGATTGCATATATTTTTAATTGAGGAAACATAAATATATAGTTAATTAATGCATTTAATGTTTTGTATCTTAACAAGGCAACAATTTGTAGCATAAAATCAAAAATACCAAATAGAAACTTGTTGAATGGTTTTTTATAAATAATGTTGTATGTAATGTAAAATTGAGGCATTTGCTTGAAACAAATGCAACAATTTTATTTGTTCATACACTTGGCGAGTTAACATTTTGCCTAATTCTAAAATCCTTGTTCCTTTCTTAGTACTAAATGTTTTTTTCAAAATATGTAAAAATTTGTATTATATTAAAAAAAATCAACTTTTTTTTTCAAAATCAGTAATAAAATTGTTGTATTGTGTATTCTGTTGATTGTTAATAACTTACTTTTTTTGGTCTTTTTTTTAAATGCTTATTTATTATAAACATAACCAAATCAACGTTTTTTTGAGTTTTTAGCAATTTTTTTTACAGGAACGTTTCCGAAGTTGATACACAGAAAGCGTTTTACCTATTTTACCCAGTTTCTTTAAATTTGCAAACTAATCTACGGACAGTTAATTTATGTAGTGCATTTTATGTACCAACATTTGTAAGCAAACCGTTTTGATATAACGTTTACTATCAAGAAAACAAAGAAATATGCACAACATAAAATCTATATAGGAGTCTGCAGGCAATGTCAGTGAAGAGCCATTATTACCACAAGACAAACCCATCGATCTCTTCCAACTCATTTCTCAAGAGGAGATCAACGATCCGTTAAAGTTAGCAGCTCTTGGGCAAAAAGACTTAATAGAATATCAATTAACATTATCAAAAGTTGGCCCAAACACCGGCTTGGAATTATTGCAAACGTGATGCTGGTCTACCTGTATGTGACAACAATTTTTAGATCAATACTTATCCCGAACAATTCAGTCTTAGAATTGGTTGGTAAATGGAAGCCAATTACCATTTTCTTGGTGGTGCTTCAAATATGAAATTGCATATAAGCAGAACGGTTCAAGTTATGCAAGCAGATTTAGAAAATAGGATGAACGGTTAATTTTATCATTTTTTTGTCTATAGTTAAAAAACATTGCGCAAGTGCAAAACTTTGTTGCAAAGTTACGTTGGACTGTACCCCGCGACAGCATAATAGGTGCTTTCTGACAAAAATGTATTCATAGCAATCTTCTCCGGTATTTTATGACAAAATTAGAAAGTAGTTGTATTATTTTAGGGGTTTAACACTTGTGTATAAAGTTTTGTGGACATGTTGACACTTTGCTAAATGCTTTGTCAAATAAGATTTGTTAATGACGTACGTACTGAAGATATTTCTTAGAATCGTTAATTTAAAATCTATAATGAAGTAAAAAAAAACAGATTTGTAATAACCAATTTGGTTTTTGTCAGAACAACGGAACTAGGGAAGCGCTGTTCAAAATGCAGGTTTAGGTACAAAGATGCAAAGATATGGGACAGCTCGTTTATATCTGTTTTGTAGATTTTAAGAAAGCCTTTGATAAAGTGAGGCATGATAAATTAACTAAGATTTTGTAATTGTACTTGCAATAACAAGCAAATATTTAGATTGTCTAAACAACTTCAAACATTGTAACAATAAATTACGGGGTTTCACAAGCATGTTTGTAGTCGCCCTTATTTGCTTTAACCGTATTTACGCTACTGATGACGGTAACCTTTTCTTTGTCTGTAAAGTTGGCAACTTAAGTTTACGGGTGGGCCTACAGATTTGAGTGAATTTTAAACCACTAGAAAAAATAATTATCTATTTTGGATCAGAGAAAGGTTATAGTTGTAAAATGCTCTTCTGAGAGCGGGTTAGGGAGTGGAAAGACGTATAAACGTTTGAAATGGTTTTTGTTGTAGGATTTGTACTATCAATTTGTGGTGCAACAGCCGGTAACCTAAACTATTACTTTAAGCATAATACTAAACAAATGAAATATATAATAGTAAGTAGGATGCCTCTGAACAAACCGACAATTACAGCATATGGTACACAATTTGAGGAAACAGAAAACATTACATACCTTGGTTTTAATATAAACTGCAAAGAAATCAGAATACGCCTTGAGAAAACTTTAGCCTTTTTTTTGAGTTAAAAAGGGTTAAATACGGTAAAATATTAATCAAAGTCAAAATGCTCCAAAACATCAGTTTTAACCTCTTTATTGTCAAGAAATTGTCTACCCTAAAGGTTTAGTTTTAATTTTGAAAACTTAAAATAGTGGCTATCGGTCAAGTATAGACTGTAGAAGAGATTTTTGTTTTTTTTTTTGAAAACCGCAGGTGCGTTGTTGTGCAAAACCTGACTATTTTTGATCATTTTTCTTAACGCTTTGCCCAAATATTTTTTTCTTAACCTATGTAATCTTCTTCAGGTGCCTATCCGGTTACCGAATGTTGGCGGACAATATAGTTATTTTTACTTTGTTTACAGCAGAACAGAAGAGTTTGGTTGTTGTACTCCCGAACAACTGTCTTAGGTTCTTAAGCTAGGATATACGCCTTCTGCCAAGATCTCTTTTTCCGAACACTTTTCTTTGCAGAATTTCTTCATTCCTCATAATATGTCCAAAATATGTGTCCTTCCACAAAACTCTTAGGATTCTCCGGTATATCCACATTTCGAAGGCTGATAGTTTTTTGGACATGGTCTATGCTTCCATTCTATATAAGAGAACCGGGTACACGTAACATCTGACAAGTCTCATTTTTGTTTTTATATTTAAGTCATGACTACGGATCACATCTTTCATCTTTATGTAAGTTCTCCTGGCTTTTTCAATGCGGCATTTTATTTCTAGCGAATGGTCCCACTGATCGTTAATTGTGGTACTTAGGTAAGTATACTTTGAGACCCGTTGTATTGCCTGACCTTCTGTTTTGAGCTGGATGTTTTGAATTGGCACTTTGCTGATGACCATATACTTTGCTTTTTGGGGATTCAGGGTCAATCCGTAGTTTTTACTTGTGTCCACAACATTGTTCATAAGTTCTTGCAGTACCTCTATGCTATCCGCACACATCACAGTATCATCAGCATATCTGATATTAATAATATATTCACCGTTTAACCGAATGACAGCGCTCCATGAGGTAAATACCGCGATAGTATGCACCCCTGGCGTACACCACGTTGTATGTTAATGTACTCGGTATCCTGTTCGTCGACTTTTACGGACGCCAGCTAGTTCCAGTATAGGTTACTAATCACTCTAATATCTTTCTCGTCCAGTCTTATATTTTGTAGAACTTTGATAAATTTTGGGTGTTGAACCTTATCAAACGCTTTCTGATAATCATAAAGCATGCGAACACATCACAGTTTACGTCTCTACATCTTTGAAATAGGACCTGGACGCTAAACAAGGCTTTTCTGGTACTTATGTAATAAAGTAGCATAATGACCGCAATTTGCCGTGGTAATTTTTTTTAATCAATTATCAAGATATCTTCACAATTTCAAAAAATTGTGGCTATGATCTTTTTGAGCAAGTTGTCTTCTAAAGATTCATAGCTTATCTTAAACTTTTTGGCCCATTTTTTTACTGTGGAATAAAAAAATGAGTCTGCACGTTATCCATTTTTTGTTTAAATTGATGAGGGGTAAGACCTTCCAATGAGAAGAATTTGATAACCACTTGGTACTCATTTTTTTGCAAATTGGGCATATCTGAAACCTAACGATATTTAAAGATTTGTCTATGCAAATGTTAATGACAAGTACTTTTGAGCTTCAGTTTACAATGAAAAAATAGAGGTCACTTTAAAATTATGACTTAAATTGAAATTTTTTGTTTTAACTTTATATTAGCAAATTGTACTGAATTTTGCACACAAAATTAAAAATTCAATGTTAAATAGTAAAGCATATTTTTCATTGTTTTTATTGCGTTTTTTGGAAATATCACTGATTTACAGTTCAGACAAAGTTCAAATTTTTGTTCTTAGGATTAATATGGAACAAAAAATATATAAAAAAACTTATCACTAATAACGAGTATTACGAGGAACACTTTGAATTAAATTAAGGATCACATTTTAGTCAATATTATTCCATTTTTGCAATAGCAATTGTCTTAGCTCCTGAGTTCTTGGAGCAGGTGGATGCTTTTGTATACGTTGTCCCAACTTATCCCAGACATGATTTATGTCCGGGCTGAGAGTTGACTAATTGATCCACAAAATTTTTACTTTAGATAATTTCTGACAACTCTGGCTACGTGAAGTCTAGCATTATCTTGCATGAAAAATGGAATATCACAATACAAACTGAAGCGAAGCATTCTAGGCGTCTTTTCTACATTTTTTGACGTTTGTCTGATCCATTGAGGTAAAAACATTATTTTTTGCCTGGTGATTTTGCACAAAAACCAATCTTGCAACACGATGTCGGCGTTGCAAAGGTGAAGCTGTGAAGCTTTTTTCTAACGGTCCATTCACTAACATTTACATTTCCAACTTCATGGAATTAATTTTGTAGATAAACTGCAGAAGCTCTTCTATTGTTCTAACTTGTAGACACCAAAAAACGGTCATCTTTGTTTGTGGTAATTTTTTTTGCCTGGATTTTGATCTTCTGGTTATCAAGCCAGTATTCAAGTAATGCTGATACACCTTTTGTACAGCACAAAGGCACCAACAATCCTTGCAGATTCACGTTTTTTTTGCCCAGCTTTAATCGACGTTATAATTCTTGCTACAACAATAGGAGTTAAAGGCATTATGACCTGTTAAGTATAGTACACCGTGCGAATGACAAGTTTTGCAAAGAAAAATCAACACTAAGTAAAAAAAAACCACAACCAAATGTAAGTTTTCAATTGAGCAAAATGGATGCTGTTTCCTAAAAATCTGTAACACAGTGATAATAACTGACAGATAGATAACATTTGTCAGGAAATAAATTATTAAACGCTTACTTTAATTTACAATTTGCAAACATAAAGTTAAAACAAAAAAATCCAAAAATAAGTCATAATTTTAAAGTGAACTCTATTTTTTGCTTGTCAGTGTATATTTTAATTTGAAGTTCTTTGAAAAGTTATTAAAATAATTTTGTTTTGGTTGTTTGATCTTTATTTAGTGCAGTTGGTAAGTTAGTGATTGCATGAAACTTTTTTTAATAATTTTGGAGGCTGCTAGTGTTAGTCTATTTTGTGTTATTTTTTTTGTGTATGTGCAGCAATGCCATTAATGCAATTAACTTGTTAAAAATCTGTGTTCATGTAATTTTTGTTTTGTTTTTATAATTGAATGAATTTTTTATAAAGAACTGAAATGATTTTTTAAACCACAACTTTTAGTATTGAGAAAAGGTGGCTATATCGGCTTTTGAGGTAGTTTTTTAACTATTTTAGGACTAGGTGTTGTTTAAGCACTTTGTTCTAGAAGCTGCTTTAGGTTAGACACTAAATTTGCAAAAAAAATTTTGTTAAAACTACTTTAATCAACAATGAAAATAATAAGATCAGCAACATGCCTGAATAACACAATATAAATAAACAAATACATAGAAATTAATGTCCAGATTATATAAAGCCATAAAGAATATGATAATGACCTACGTCACAGAAACCTGGCCCCAAAAAAAGCTATTAGAAACAGATGAAACGTGCAAAAATTTTGAAAAAACACTACCAAGCAAAAAACAAAATAAAAATATTAGAAAACACTGCAAAGTAGAGAATATTGACGAATAGGTATTAAACAGGAAACATAAAGGATAACCAAATGGATGCTGAAGGAATAGTAAAGCATAAATTACCGCTGGGAAAAAGAAGTATAGGAAGACTAAGAAAACCATGTAGCAACAACATAGCAATTAAAGAAGACTGAAGGCACAAGGAACAACATAAGAATGGGCCGTATAAAAAAAAAGAAAGAAAGAAAGTTATATCATTTTAAAGTAAAGCAAACCAAACTATTAAAGTAGCAGTTTAATCTTTTGGTTTGCATTTCTTTAAAATTGTTTACCGGATAAAGTTGCAAACGCAATACTGTGTAAAAAGCTACTTTAAGATTTTCGATTTGCCGAAAAAACATTAATAATCCATTATTTACAGACTTATACATACAAAAAGACTAACTGTTTGAAACGGCAATGAACCATTGTACAGATCTACAGAACAAAGCAATAATATGGTTTATTGCAAATAAATTATGTTTTAATTCAGCTAAGATGGGTGAAATATGTTTTTAATTAAAAAAAAAAATGCAATATTAGTGTAACAAACTGAGCAGAAACATATATTGTTCACGTCTGCTCTCAAACTGTGTTTTGCTAAATACGTTGCGTCATTCTTTTTTAAGCTATGGTATTCTATTCTAGGGTCACAGTACATTGCGTCACCGAATATTTAGTACTATCCGCATCCTAGCTAATATTGGGTAAAGGAATGTTACACTTTATTATTTTAAAGAGTTAAATATATTAACTGTGTTTGTACTTGAATATTAAAACATGTGAAACTATCTAATAATAATAATAGTTTATTTTTTTGTCATTTGGTCTTGACAAGTATTTACATGTTACAATTTATATATAACTTAATTGAAATCTTTATTTAATAAAACTTATCCTAACATAGTTTGTAACAATCTACAATTTATACTATGTAATCAACATAATATCTTATAATACAATTTGAACTCTACAATCTTTGTCAATTTCTTTTAATGACACATTTTGGACATTTTGACTTCTTAATTTTTCCAAAATTTGCAAAATTTTTCTTTATTTCTACATTTAAATTTTGCTAGTATATTTTTTCTGTTGTTGTGTATTTTAAATTATTGAGGTATTTTTAGATATTATTTTTCATAATAATTGCATATTTCTCGTTGTACCTTGATTTATTCACTTTTCCTTCTCTCTTGCGTTTCTATATTTCTATCAAGCATCGTTATTTCTTTCCACACAACTCTTCCACTATTTCTCATTCTTTTTACTTTCTTACAGTCATATCCCTTTCTAATATAATAGTTCTTTCTCTCTACCTCTATTTTTTCATACCTTTTATTCATTTTTATTCAGGCATTCTTGCAAAATTTTGCACTTATTTTTTTCTCTCAATTTTTCTTCATATCCTACTGCTCTTTTTCCTGCTTTCACTTTTATTTTCTCTGATACAATGTATGCTGGGGTTTTTCTATTTAATCCTAGTACCCATCTCCAGTATTTTGCCTGTATAGCTTCTAATTTATTCTAACTAGACTATCAAACATTGTCCTCTTTTTTTCATACATTCAAGTTTTCTCTCACTTATTTTCTACACCTGTCCTATCACCTTGTTCGCATTTCTTGTTAAATCTTGTATGTGCTCATTCTTGCTGTTATTTGCACTAAATACATAAATATTTTTGAATGATTTTACTTTTTCGATATTTTTTCTTTCCTATTTTCAAACTTCTTTCTTATGTCTTCTTCTTTTTTTTAAAACATCATAATTTTTGTTTTATCAGCATTTGCTCATAATCCTTTCTTTCTAAAGTATTTTTTTGAAACATCTATTCATTTTTTTTATTTCTTTTGCTTCTTTTGCCACAATCACCATGTCGTCTGAGTATGTTAACGACCATACTTTCATTCTAGCCACTACGGTTCCACCTGCTTGTGCAAGATTTAGCTTTTTTCTACGTCTGAAATATATGTAACAAACAGACTAGCGTTGAGTGGGCAACTAGCTCTTTTTTTGTTTCTTTTTTGTGTACTGGGCATACAAGACTCAGTTTGCATTTGCTAGGAAATCCTTCTTCCTTCCATACTCCATTTATTATTTCTCTGAAACTATTTAATAAGTTATATTAGTTACAGAAACATACAGAAATTTTTTTTATTAATTTCTATAATCAAAAAATCTCAAAATGCCTTTAGCGGCGGTAAAAAAATTTCATTTTAAAATATTTATAAATGTTGTCAAACGGTATTTGTCAAAAAGCTTTTTTTACGTTTGATGATTATTTAAGTAACAATTTTACTGATTTATTATGATAATACAAACTTTGCTTATGTTTTAAGAATAATGTATTTGTACTTAATGTGGACCACAACTAAAATAATATATTAAAAAACTAGCGTTTATACTTTCATAGGTTTTTTTGCCTTCGAGTTGAGCCTATTAGTTTTGTTGTAATATTTTGAAAACTGCAATTTAATCTGAATCACTGCACAACTACAATTTACTAATATAAAACTATTTGATATGATATTAGCAAGGTATTCTTCATCCAACATAATGATTTGTATTAATTTATTTTTTTAGGCAATATATACGTATTTTTCCTGAATTTATATAAAATGTTAAAACCTTAAATTTAATTTACAAAATTGCAATGTTGTATTATTTAAATAAAATAATTATTTTACATTTATGAAATAAAATGTAAAGTTTAGGTGCATGCAGATATGACCAAACTCAAGCGATAACTTTTTTCAATAGTCTACATTTTAATGTAAACAAGTACGCTATCTATCTTGCTTCAACGGAAAAGAATTATACTGTTCTTTCACTTTGATTTTGATTTGATAGCGCACCTTGCTTTGCGTCGATACTCTTATCCAGTACTCACCGACGCGTGCCGGCATGTAGATGCACGATAAGATGATCTGTTAAATATTTATGGTGTGGTAATTTGCATGTAGTGAAAAGACATTAAAGTGATTTGATTAGTGTTGTGCATACCGGACAATGGATAGATAAGGTATTTATTTGATAACACCATTCTATAAAGTTATTAGTAATTAATTTGAGTTTTCTATAAATTTATTTACAATTAAGTTATTGTATTTTAATCGGGAGAGAACAAAACAGACACCATATTTGTCAAGGTATATGTTATAAGATAATTAGATGACATAATGTAGTGATAGTATAAAGATTTAGGCATTGTAATTAGACATTGCAAACTGCTGTAATGTTTATTTTGTTGTCAACTTAAATTTAACCATTTAGTAAAGTTTAATTAAACAATATTTGTCACAATTTGTATACATTATTAAAGAAAGGTCAAATAAAGGTTAAATTGTTGTATAGTTTACAGGTTAGAAATTTTGTGTTTACAAAAACAAGAGCAAAACAAGTTTAATTTTGAGTTTTGAAAAAAAAAGAAACAAGCAATCATTCTTTTCAAAACGCTTTGTGAACGCACCACTTTTGTGGGTTTAGGTTCATTTTGAAACACCCATACAGTCGATTGCTGTTTAGTTTCAGACTCATAAAAAAATTATCCAAGATTCACCTGTTACGATGTTATATACCAAGTTTGAACGATCCCCTTTGAATTTCTTTTGCATTTCCTTGCACCACTTGACACGTGCCTATTTTTGTTCTTCTATCAATTTGTGAGGGATCCAACAACTGCAAAGCTTCCTGACATGCAAATGATCGTGCAAAATCGTATGTAATTGTTTCGCTGCAATGCCTAAGGATGCCTCTATCTTACTATAAGTAACATGCCGATCTGACAAAAGCATTTTACGCACAGCATCAATATTTTTTGCAACAACAAAGGTGCATGGACAACCTTTGCAAAGATTGTCATTATACGTTAGTTTTCCACGCTTGAATTTTGCGATCCAGTTGTAAACCATAGTTTTGAATGGTGCTTCATTCGAAAATAACGAACTAGGTTTTTCCACACATTGCTGCGGTGTTAAACCGTATCGAAAATCATAAAAAATTATTACTCGGAAATCACAATTCAAAATTTCTATTTTTCACACAATTATTACTTTCGTTAAATATTGTTGAAACGAAACCGAGCAGTTTGAAATCGAACTGTCAACTGAATTATAGGTGAAAAACGTAAAATTTTACAAATATACAATTGCAGAACGCTGGCAATACAGGCAGTACTTGATTCCGCAAACTTTAGCAGTGCCCCTCGTACTTCTATACTAATGTTTTTACAAGCAATGTGTTGTATTTGTAGATCAAAAGCATGTTTTGAGTGTTACGAATATTTTAGAGATTTACTTAAGACTTTTGCTTTTGGTTTTTCAAATTTTGATGGAGATTTGATAGTTTTATTTCATCAAAAAGCAGTTATAACGCGTCTTAGATGATATAAAACTACTAAATCAAATGAAAATTAAGTAGTACGTAGTTATTGCAGCAAAACCTAAGCAATTAAAGCCAAAAATTACTTGATGAAGCGCGTCTTAATATTGTCAAAGTTCTGGATGTTGATAGGGGACGACTTGCTCTAAGGAACTTGTAGTTTTAAGTTGGAACAAATTTGGTTTGTATAAAGAGAAAATCTTTTGTTTATTGGGAAGAAAAAATTCTTAAAGAAAATGTTGGATTCACATTTATGAGGGTCTACCAACTAAACTTTTTTTAAATAAAAACCTTAGAAATTTCTATCTAGTGATGCAATGACCTTTCTGCTTAAATGATATTAGTCTTACTGGGAAACATTAAGAATGCACATAGTGTGCCAGCTTTATAGACGTTGCATAGAGTTTGTGGAAAGCTTGTACTACGTCTATATCTAAATTGACTGTCGGACAGTTAGGCTTTGTCCAGTTTTTTACACTAAAAGGTGTAAATAGACATATTTCCTAAAAACTAGATTTGATCTCTTCTGGCAAGCAGAGAAGAAAGTTTGTCTTTGTTTTCACATAAAGTTTTTTTTTAGGTGTGCTCTTTTGAGAGGCAAATGCATTGAAGGAAGCTTTTGAAGGAGTTTTCAGCTTGAGATATGCTGGGCAGCCTTTGTAACTTGCGGTGTACGGCTTTTTGCACACGGCGCATACTACATGCTCAATTTTTTTTTTTAATTTGTTTATATGGGGCTGGGAAAAGCTTTTGCAAATTTTTGGCAAACGTATGTTGAATTGTACATTGATGCTGTGTGGTCATAGTGCTGGCAACGGTGACATTTCATAATGTCACCCGACTTGCGTTTATACTCAACGCGGACCGCAAGGTTGCACATTTTGCTGGAGACATAATAACGTAGAGCATGGAGAAAGATTTTTTTATATCAGCCGGGCAGGCCGGGTTAAGAACTTTTTGAAATTGATGGCTGATGGCTTTGATGTTATTGAAAGCAACTGACGTGATGGGCCGGCTAATGATCTATTAACAAGAGTAATTGAAAAAGACTCGTCTGTCTTTCTTTTGCTTTTTTACCAGGTAGAATCTCTTCTTTAGGAGAAGTTTTTTGAGGTACTTTGTAATCTTGCTAGACATCTATTACCTCTTTATTTTTGGAGGCAGTGGCGGATTTGACTGGGTTTTTGTCTGACGTTTTAAGGAAGGGTCGGCCGGTGTCTTGTTGTGCTGGAGCGGTGCTGTAGTTGTTGGGGAAGACGTTCTTTTGGAAGTGGTCTTGTGATTGTGGTCTGCTTGGCAATTATAAACATTTGGGCCACTAAAGAGGCAATTTCTTGCAAGATGTCTTTGGGCAACTTAAAAAAGAGTTTTTTGTGGTCTATCCTGATCTGATTAAATTTTTTTTTGTAGATGTTAATCTGTTTAGACTCTCTGTTGTCTTTGTCGATTAGGCCGTTGATCTTTGTTCCTCTGAAGCTGGACATACATCATTCCTATAATCTCATCTCGGGTTTTATGCTAGAAAAAAATATAAATTAAGTCAAATTAATTAGTTGATGATTGCAATAAAAATTGCAGTTGTTCTATTGGGTTCTGCAGTCGGGCGTGTTTGCAGTGATTTCTCTAAGTGTTGACTGGTCGAATGCAGTCTACTTTTTCTTTTTGAGAACCAAAAAGACAGAAAAAAAATAAATTAAATAAACTCACCTTAGCTGTGTTTGCTGGCTTTGTAATATATGTTTTTTTAATTCAGCGTCACATTAACCTAATACAATCCTTACACATTTTAGCCAAACTGCCCGTGTGCATTTATATGTTGTTTATTTGAATTGTCAAATTTTTTTTTTGAATTTGAAAAAATATTTTCCATTAGTGGTTATCCGCTTTTTCAAGAGACTGCTACGTAATTAACAATATATGTGTTTAGTTTTAATATATACAGTGTGTCTACGGATGGACTTTTTTAAGTCTATCCGTGGACACACTGTATTTGATGTTAAGTTTTCTTGGTCTTATTTTAACACTGACTTATTAACGCTTACAAAAAATCAAATGGTATCACTCTCAATATATCACCAAGTGTAATTTAATATTTCAATACATTATACAAATGCTAATCATTTGAATTGCGGTAGTTTCTCCCACACATATAATTTGCTCTCAAATTTGCTAGTACATCCCCATGAGATATATTAGCATACTCCATATTTAAATCTTAAGTCTATACAGTATTAGTCAATATGTGTCTAAAACGATCTCTTGGCGCACTTGGAAACATCAAATTATTATTGCTTAAATAATTGTAATTAAGTATTCAGGCCAGCTTCAACATTAATAAATAACTGCTGCAATTAAAACATGACATTAAAAAATAGATGTATCAGTTATATTGTAATAATCTAATTAATAACCAGATTTCTTTTTAGAACTAAGTTGCTATATATTAATTTAATACATTATATTATTTATATAACAAGACCTCAATGTAACAAAGTTATAATGTGTATTAAAACATAATATTTACACATATTAATGTTGCATATTATCTAATAATGTTACCAAAACTTGTTATTGTTATAAGCATAAATTAGTATGTGCAATTTTGTTGCATATATTGGTAATGGATGTATAGAACATCAAAATCCCATGGCTTTGTGATTAAAGCCAACGAGTATGAATATGAAACTGTGATGCTAGAGGGCAATGATTTATACGGTGCGAGCGGTGGAATAATCAATAAATTTTTAATTAGATTTCTATTAATTAAAATGGCGGCCACATCAAACGCCATAAATAAATGTTTTCGGAATGGTAGAGAGAGGCTGTACCCCGCCATACTTTATCATATCGATCCCTCCACTATGGCCCAACCTTCAAAATATATTGAAATTCTCCGAGTTCCGGAGTCAATTTAAAGCATTGTTTTACCATTAGTCGTAGATTACAGTATGCTACACTCGTGCCGCGTTTATTGTCTCCTAATTTGGCCAAATTAACTGCGAATAATTTATTTTCCAGGAAGATATCATTTTTATTATATACCAGTTTAATCAACAGTTGGGCCACTTTGTTAGAGAGAAAGAGAAGTTTTATTATCCCACAAGCTTTTATTTAGGATTGCTGTTAAATAAATTATTGCGCCAACTGTGAGTCCATAGTAAACTAAATGTTACGCCACTAAAATTATTAATTGTCTCAAGACCCTAAGCGATCCTAAAGTGGATATGGAAAAGAACTTTACCCTCTCTTTTCTCTCTTTATATTCTACCTCGAGTGGCCAATTTATTATTATATATAAATTTGTTTTTGTTTCATCTTGTTTGTTTTTTTACTACACCGCAGACGTAAATTGAGATAGCAACTCACGCGAACATTTATACAGCTTCTGTAATAATATTTTGGAAGTTCATTATGCAGTAACAATTTGCTTAACTTAATTAATATTTATAAGGCATCTTTATAATATATTTTATCTTAACTTTAATCATGTTTTATTCTGTTACAGTTCAAAAATTTTAAAGTTACAGCATTTTAGTACTAACAGAATACATGTTTCTATACTATACAAATATAGAAATTCTTTTGTTAAAAAAATTAAATTAGCCTCTATAGTGTTTATTATTTTTATTAATTTAATTGATTTTAACAACGTTAGGAAGATTACTATACTTTTTATTTTTTTTAAATCCGTCGTCTTGACAGATGTGTAGTGGCATAGCTGCAATATTTTCTTTGCGGATTTTCTTCATCCGGTGCGTTATTATTACTTGTCTGACAGTATTTTGCTATCCGGTGTATAGTGTTTGTGTTGGAAATCTTCCTCTTCTCCGCCTACCATCTGGTTTACCTTGTACAATTATTTTTTTTATATTGTTACTTTGCATTATATGTCTGAAAAACTTGAGAATGCGGTATAGGCTATACTAGAGACACGTTGTTTAGGTTAAGTTAGGTTAGATTGCATAGCTGTATATGGTACTCTATATGTTATTGTTAACTAATACTGCTACGCCTCCCTAGTTTGTATCATCAGTTTGTAGTACCAATATGTCCGCGGTTACACCAGTGTGTTTTTGAAATTTCAGCAATCTTAATATTATAACGTTTTACTTTGTTTTCTAGTATTCTTAGCTTACCCGGTTGTAGTAGTTCTTGTGTCGTAGAGTTATCATGTGGAGCTTACTGCCACATGATCAGTAGCTTATTTGATACTGTCTACCCTGGACGTAGTACAGCGTTAATTGTTAATTGGTAAGACGAAACGTTACATTTTTGAAATCATGGGAAAATAGTTCAGTAGGGTCCCATATCTTTCCAAACCGCAGTGCTCCAGCTTTTGAAGTAGTGTTAATTTCCTTTAATGGTGTCTACTTATAAGCCGTTTTGAAATCATTCTTTAGACGTTTTGTTGCAATATTGGTAGACCTGCTACTTAATACCAAATTTTTATCATATCTGTCTACTTTCACCTAATTTTGCCTGCAGGTTAGTACAGCTGCCAGGGGTGTGGTACGTTATAAGTGAAAGTTGGGACTAAATTACTAATTATCACTCGTCTATAACGTTTAATGCGACGATTAGTAATAAATGGTGTTCTTTTTTTTGGAAATATTTTGTGTTGAAAAACAAAACAATTTGGATTTAAAATTTAGGTAAGAGAATCTGAAAATGTTTGCAATATTTAAATCAGATTAATAATTCGGTTGCAAATTTTGGAATAAAAACTTGTATCATGGTCCAAATTGATTTCTAACTGGGTTTGTCCAAATTGTAGCACAACAAACTTGTGCTATTTTATGTTTTAATAAAAAAACATTTGACTAATATAATCTTATTTTTGGAATTCTGGAATAAAAAAAATTTATGTTCTAATTTGGTCTATGTCTAAACTAGACTTTGTACATTAATATTTTCTTTTTGTAGTTCTAGAATAAGAACTTTATCATGTTTAAAATTGTTTTTTAACTTTGTTTGGCTAAATATGAGCTAATCTTAGACATAGTAAGCTTTTTGCTATTGTGTATTGCCATTAAGGAAAACTTTTTATTTTTTTTTAAACAAAATAAGTAGTTTGTTTATTTTCAATTCTTGCAATTTGATAAGCTTTTTTGGTTTGTTTTTTTTAAATTTTTTGATCTATATAAAAATTTATAAAGAAACAACAATTTTTTCATAAATTGTTGCTTTTTTTTATATTTAATCTAAATGCGCTTTCTGTCGGACGTCAACTTGAATTTGCCAAACATTAATTTTTGACACACTAAGTTGATGGGCCTAGTCGGTTAAAATGATTAATCTTGGATCAAAGGATTTAATTTTTTAATTCCATGCTGATGTTTGGGTGTTAAAAAGAATATATTCATGAAAGAAGCTTTGAGTTTAATGCGTTTTAAAAGGTAAACATTACAGATAATTATATATGTTTTACAAACTTTTACTAATGAGTCTTCTTCTTCTTTTTGCGGTTCCTATCCGTTTCGGACGTTGGCAACCATCCTAGCTATGATCACTTTATTTACTGCTGCTTTGAATAATTTGGTTGTTGACTTGGCAAACTAGGTTCTTAAGTTCTTTAGCCACGAAATTCTTCTTCTTCCTGCAGCTCTTTTTCTTAGCATTTTCCTATGTAAAATGACCTTTAACAGATGCTTTTGTTTTTCATAATATGGCCTAGGTATTTAAGTTTTCTTATTTTTACAGTGGTTAGTACTTTTTTTCTTTTTTTTTATTGTACAAAGAATTTTGATATTTGTGGCCCGGTCTGTTCATAGCACTCTCAGCATTCTTCGATAAAGCCACATCTTGAATGTTTCTAATTTTTTGGTTGTACTTCCGTTAATGTCCAAGCTTCAACTCCATAGAATAAAACAAAAAACGAGTAACATACAAGAATCTTACTTTAGTTTGTATAGTCAAGTTGTGACTTTTAAACATAGAACTCATTTTATTAAAGACAGCTCTGGCCTTTTTGATGCGGACCCTTGCCTCATGCGAATGGTCTCACTGATTATTTATTGTGGTTCCGTTAATATCCAGTCCTTGTCTTCGACTGTTTTTTGTCACTCTATCTATTAGTAGTTGTAGATTTTTCTGGTTGTCTGCAAATATCACAGTGTCGTTTACGTAGCGGATGATATTTGGCTTTTCTTCGTTTAACGCAATTCTTACGTCTATGTCTTCTAGAGCCTCTCTAAAGATGTATTCCGAGTATATATTGAATAACAGCGGAGACAATATACACCCTTCATTTCACGTAGAATCTTTGTCTCTTCCGTTTTTCCTCCATTCAATCTTACGGAAACAGTTTGGTTCCAGTAGAGATTTACGACAATTCTTAAATCTTTTTTGTCTAGTCCAATGTCTTGTATTTGTACTATTCTATGATGTTTAACCCTGTAAAAGGCTTTCTGGTAATCAATAAAACATGCATAGATGTCACAATTCATATCTCTACGCCTTTGGAATAGCACTTGGATGCTGAAGATAGTTTCTCGTGTGCCTACTGCATCCCTGAAACCAAATTGTGTGGGTGATACTTGTTCCTCACATATTTTTTATATTCTTTGGTGGATGATCTTCAGGAATATTTTGAGTAAATGGCTCATGAGGCTTATCGTTCTGTAATTGCTTGACCTGGCTCCAGGTTTTTGGGGAAAAATAATAAATTCCGATTGTAGCCATTTGTTAGAAATTGTACCCGAGTTGTATATATTGTTGAACAGTGATGTTAGCCATTTTACATTTTCTTCATCAAGAAGCTTCAGCACATTGGCTTGTTTACTGTCGGGACCTGCGGCTTTGCCATCGTTTATTGTTTTTATTGCAGGTTGAATTTCTCCTTGCATAATGCTCGATTCAGTTCTTTCTCTTGTCTGTGAAGGATCAGGTCTGTTTTTATGAAATAGTTGTTCCATTCCACATAGATTTTCTCAGTTTTCTTGATTCCTTTTTGGTTGATAATGATTTGTGGGGGACAAATAGAAACCTTACAACAAAAATACGATACAATGGAGGATTGTCTACTAATTAGTTAACAGTTTTTCGTCTATTCATTCCTGTACTTTCTCTGATTTTTCTATGAACATTAAAACTATCGTATTTTTGTTGTAAGGTTTCTATATCATCGCATGTTTCTTTGGCTTGTTTTTTCTTTTGCTTCTTTTATTTTTTTTTTTTTCTTATTTTTTTTGTGTATGATTTTATATTCACTTAAGTCATTTTTTACACTTTTCCTCTTTGCATCATTTGTAGGATTTTGTTAGTAATCCATTGTTTCTTATTGTTAACATCTGGTTTTAGAAATTCTTTTTTGATATTTCCGACTAACGAATCAGTCGTTTTAAATTTATTGTAAGGTTATTAGGGGTACGACGATATTTGATCCGACCATAGCATAGTATCTTAGCTTATTGATCAAAACTCTTATTCTGGAACACTGGAACTTTGAACTTAGCTTGGTAGGATACTAAGTGTTTGTTTGTGTTCCTTAAATACCTTGTAGTACAACACATTTTTTACATTTTATTGACTAATGCTCTAAATTGTTTGGCGGATGTGTATTTTAACCAGTTGTTTATGTATATTACTGTTTTCTTGTTAGTTTAAGAAATTGTGAGCATCTTCCTGTAGCATTACATTTCAAATGCTTTCAAGTTCTTAATGTTTTCCTATCATTTTAGTGAAAGCGCAGCATATGTCTTTATTCTTTTATCTTTTTTTGTGTTTTTTGTTACCTCTTGTTTCTAGATATTTGTGGGAGGGTACTTATTCTATAGTTTTGTTTTTAATGTGTATAAGTGGTCTGTTTTGATGACTTTACTTTTTGTTATATTTATATCTAGGCCTTATTTTGTCAATTGGTGTTTACTGATTTAATAAGGTGCTAGAGATTTTTTGTGTTGTCAGTTTTGATATAAGTATTGTGTGCGTAACGTATAATGATACTTTTTGTTTACTCTGAAAATGCTATTTCAAAAATACTTTCACTGTACACATTAAGTAGCTTAGCTGACAGTACGCACCCTTGTCTGACTCTCCGACATATCTCAGCCTCTTCACTCAGATTTTTTTTACTTTGACTTTTTTTGTTTAATGTAGGTTTGAGATTATTTTTATATCTCAGCTGTCAGTATATTTTTTATCAACTAACAACTTTGCGTGTTGGACTCTATTAAAGGTTTTATAGAAGTCGATGTAATAGGTATACATTTTATGGTTCACATCTAGTACGTTTATTTCAAATAGTGCTTCTCTGGTTTTTATGCTTTTTATAAACCTCTCTGCGTGTTGCTAATGCCTTCTTTAAGTTTTCTGAAGATGGGATTTTGTATTATTTTTAGAAAGATTATCAGGGTGTGACTTATTGAGACAGTAATTCTGTGGTCCGAGCAGTCTCTATTTTTTTTTGGTATTGTTACGAATGCAGAGGTCAGTTTATTAACAGTCTTATATATGTTGTTGAATAATTTTAATAAAATATTGGTAGAGGTTTTATCTATAAGCTTGGCTCATTTGAGTCTCATAGTGTCGGTTGTCATTGAACAGTTTTTGTACATACTTGCACTTTCTTCTTTAGTTTTTTTTGTTTGTTTTATGATTAGGTTTCCGTTTTTGTCTACTAGTACATCTGTTTGGTTTGTTCTGGTTCTTTCGCATTTTTTTTTAATATTTTTATGCATTTTGAATAGGTCGTATTTGTTCTCATAGGTTTCTGTTTCATGACATTTATCTGTCAGCCATTTTCTATTTTTGGTTGAATTTATTTTCTTTCTAATTTTAATGTCTATTTATTATGTCAAGTATCTTTGTGTTATTTATCTTTGTCTCTTTTTTTTGTTTGTGAATTTATTTGGGAATGGCCCCCAAATGCCTACCAACTTAAAAACCCCTCCTTAGACTAACGTAGGTCGCTGTAGAATTCTCATTACGTATTTTGTTGCTGCGGCGGTTATTTTTTACTTCTTGATTCACTTATACGCGTAGGTTTTTTTATCAGACTCTTGCCTGCCTGGTTTTGGTTTGACGGTCTTTTTCTTACTGCTCTTTATTCTTGATAATTTTTGTAGCCTGATTTTATATCATCTTTTATGTATCCTTGCCTTTGAGCATATATTCCATCTTATTTTCGGCTGTCAGATCTAAACCTCTAGCTGTCTACTGTTTTGTGCACTGCCATTTATTGCATTGGAACATGGTGTGTTTGAGTGTATCCACTTTGTCACAGAAGACGCATCGGTCACTCTCCACTATGTACATCCTTTTCAGGTAGTCTTGAAAGCAAACGTGACATGTCCCGATCTGGATAAGGTGGTATCCATCTTCCCCGTGTTTTCTCGTAACCCATGGAATCACTTTTGAGACTAGCTTCTTTGTCTATTTTTTTTTGTGTCACCTTCTACGTCTCGTTCAGTTTCCTACTTCAACAGAGTTTTAGCTCTGATCATCATCTTCTGCGCATTTTGGTTTGTACCAGCTATGTATTTTTTTTCCAGAACCATATGTTGTATGGAGATGGTCCCTGCTACCACCTGTATGGCCCTGGTCATCATCCGCATTCCTACTAAAGTTGTATCCTCCGGCATGATTTCTTATTTTACTTTAAAAAAAATTACAGTTTTTAGAATCTAAAAAAATATTTAATGTTTAAGCCATTTTGCTGAATTAATAGCTCGTTTTGCACAAGCAAGTCGATAAATACGTATAACTTGGCCACTGTAAGCTAATAAAGACAAACCAAACATTAGAGGCCACTAAAAGAATACGGCAATGCAACGCGGCGTTTGACAAACTCAGCTCTACCCTCAAAAAGAAAGATATTTTTTATTGTTTTAAACCGAAAGTACACGATGTGCATTCTACCCATCATTACGTATGGTCTAAAAACTATGGCTTGGACAGATTAGAGCGTCTACAGGTTATGAATTTGTCAACGTGCAATGGAACGAGTTATACTGGGCATAAGTCTACAAACAAAGAAATAAGAAAGCAATCAAAAATAACGGAGCTGACAAAAATGTTAAATGTAGAGCTATATAGAGCATGCACATGCGGCAAGGATACCAACGGACAAGTGAGTACACAAACTAACGCTCTGGCGATTGCAGGTGTAGAGGACGACCACAGAAAAGATTTTTCGATGACGTCAAATAAGTAACTGGATCAACATAGAGAGATCGACTACGGCCAGCAATGGACAATCACTACTTGAAAACAAGAAACATGCTTTCAAAACATCGTGGGATTAACTACTAAATTTGTTATTGTTTTAATTTTGAAAAATTCTTATTTTTACTGAAGAACAGGAAACAACTCAAATAAAGTGGCTGGAACGGGGATACAAACTTTAACTTGTCTTTCTATTATGTCTCAAACATGTTTGATGTAGTTTAAATCAGGACTTCTTAGGGTTACTCCATTCAGTTATTACCAACGTGATTGAGGTACTTGTTAAAATCATCTTGGCAATGTTTGGTCCCGCATTATCATGCATTAATACAAAATTTATTGCTAATGACTTATTAACATCTATAAAATTTGTACGCCTAGAAGTTCTATAGAACATCAGAACTGTTCTATTATCAACATTGGTTTTTTTTGTACTTTAATATTAAAGTTTTGCTACCACTAAAGACTTGAAGATGTATAGAGCTACGCTTTTAGTGACAGAAGAAATAAAATATTTGGAAGCCACGTTTGATGCTAGATCAACCTTTAACACTTACTCGCAAGATGTGACTACAAATGCCACTTAAGAGTGCTGTATACGGTGGTGATGATTACAGATGGAGCACTTGTATGGAGAGGGAAAAAATCTAAATTTTGTCTGGCTTTTATAAACATTCTGGAAGCATTGGCAACAAATAATAGAATACACTTACTTTGAATACCAGGGCATAGAAGGAAACCTATTAGCAGATCAGCTTGCCAAAAAGGAATTCTATGAGAAATCAGAAAAGAATTACCGAGTATTCACGTTGGAGCTTATCTTGATGGGTAGGTAGAGAAAAATTTGCCTCTTTATTTAAGGTGCATATTAGCCGGTAGTTTTGGGAATATATTTGGTTTTAGTTTTTTGCTTATGTGCGAGTATTTCTCTAATTCGAGAAGGATGAACGTTGTTCAGCAGTGTATTGTCGTCAGTATCTTCCAAGAAATCATTGACTTTTCTGTAGATGTGCTCCAGATCGATGTCTTCTGTTATAGAGGGGGAGCATTGGTTTTGATGGAGTATTGTGGCCTATTCTAGCTATCGATGACTGGAATGGTGACTTGTTAATTGCGCAAGCTTTGCAGATCTGCCACATTAAATTTTTAAGCTTTGTGAAATGCCGTAAAGATCTCATAATTTCTGGGGTTGCGATGCTTTTGCCGTTGATGTTTGGCGGCGTTTTTTTTTTCAAATTAATGCTTTTTGTGCTCGGCATAGTCTTAGAATTTAATAGAATTTAGAGGCTTATTTTGTGTTTTTGTAAATCAAATTTGTTAAAAGATCGACAACTCTTTTGATGTCAGCAACCGTTCTTACTGGGGCTAGTATCGTATTCTCTTTTTCAGGTATCTTGAGAAGAAGAGAGTCCAATTTGTATGGTAATTTTTTTTTTCTTATTTGATTTGGATTGTGGTCGGAGCTAAGATCATTGATTGTCGTAATATCGACTTAGGAGTTGACGTCCTTGAGTATTGCTACGTCAAGGATTTGCCATTGATGACTAGCATAGCTGTAATGCATGGGTTCTACTGGACTCAATACTTGATAGCCTTTTAACTTTTTTTTACATTAACTTGTTATGAACCTTATTTTTTTATAGTTTTAAGAGCAAAGTTGCTTTATTTCACTTGTTATTTAATTATTTTGTTAATTTAACACTTTTTTGTTCAAATAAATTTAAAAATATAGTTACAATTGTATATGATTATCTGGTGGGTTTAGACTAGAGCATTGCACTTTAAAGTAACCAATCAAATCAATCTAATTTAATGTTTGGATTGTTTAGAATGTTTTCAGTGTCTGTTGAAGGTTGGACTCACTTTTACATAAAAAGTTGTTATCAATGACTCGACAACAACTTTTTAAATTATTAAAACTAAAAAAGGTATTTCTGTGCAGTTTGTGAGTAGAAATTAACTTATATATATATATAATTATTTAAAAAATTATTAATTATTAAATTATTGCACTTTCTTAAGAAATAATTGAGTATTGATTAATCAAATCTAAAAACACTTGGATACTAATAAATGATAATAATAAAAAAATTAAATGTGTTACTTGAGATAGAAAAAAAAAAAAAATGGAAGAAAATATTTTATCATTTACATTTATTAATACAACTTAAAATTAAAAACAATTATAAATTAAATTAGAAAGAAGAAGTAGGTGCTTTACGGTATTCGGCAGTCAAACGATCAAGAGCTTCTTGGTGAGCGGCAAAATGTGCAGCCCTAACGGCTTCAATTTCAGCACTATTATCAACGTAAGTTGGCTTAGATGGAAGTGAAATGAATTGAGATGGCAATTCATGTTGAACAAAATGATGTTCTGGTACAAAGAAATGAGTTTCTTCTAATTTTGGTAAAAGAGCTGTTTCCTTTTCAACGACTGCGAGATGAGCGGAACGAACGGCGGCTACTTCTGGGGTTTCGTTAACGGATACTGGAAGATCACCTTCAGCCTTGAAACCGGATGGATCAGCAATATATTTAACGGTATGCACAGCTCCTTCGGTATCCTTGAATGAGTATGAACCGACTACACGACCAGAATCAAATCCTTGTTCGGTTCTGGTAGCATCTTCGGTGTTGTAAAGGAGCTTGTAATTACCAGCGGTGTCTTGGATTAGGGATACTGAGCCTTCGTTCAATGGGGCGGCTAAAGATACGGCAATTAATGCAGCGGCAATGATCTGAAAAATATACATTTATAATATTAGTTATATTATTGAATTAAATCAGTATTGCAAATTATATAACTCTTAAAATAAATTTGTTAAATTATTTATAAATTAATTAATTTGTAAATGTATTGTTTACTTACGAATGATTTCATGGTTGATGTTTGTTTGTTGTTGTCGTTGGAAAAAGACAAATGAACTGATGATTAAATGAATGTTTTTGGTACCTTATATATGAATTTGTTAATCGATTTTTTACATTGCGATTGGAGATAACGATCGCAATTACTTTTACAATCTATTTAGACAGGTTTATTAATTAATTTTTGTTGCGTGCAATTATTATTAGAAATAGTAGTAGCATAGCTGTAATGCGTGGTTCTATTGCGCTCAATACTAGATGGCTTTTTAACTCAACGAAGTTTTGCTATGCTCGACCTTTGACGTTGGTTGTGGCACCGTTCTTCGCTGGGTTCTTAGAATTGAAGCTCTCGGCAATTATGTTGGGCGAATTTATTGGTAAAAGCTTTTGGATTGGTGTTGAAGAAATATAAATGCTAACGTCAGATGTACACAATAAAATAATCATGCTTGCAGTTCAAAAAAGCTAAACAAACTACTTCAGCAAAAACAAAAAAGGTTTAGGTACGGTTATTTAACGGGACATTTACAAATTTTTGTTTTGTTTTCTAAAACTTGCTGAACAATAGTTTCTATATTGTTCTATAATATGTGACAATGTTGCTTCATGTTATTTAATAATCCGACAATATTATAATTACTTGTCGGTTATGAACCTAATTTTTTACAGTTTGAAGAGCAAAGTTTTTTTGTTTTAATGGTTTAAATTTTAATTTTTTTAATGTATGTAAAAAATGTAACTCAGCGGTTAAAACATTTACATCTAATTGTTCTAAAACTGATGCAGAGCCATACATACAATACAAAGTTTAGTGTTACCTAATATTAAATGATATTACTCTGAATTGGTATTTTTTCTTAAAAAAAAAAAAATATGATTACAATAATTGTATACAGTTATCTGGTGGGTTTAGACTTGAGCATTGTATTTCAACAACAAATAAAATTAATGCAATTTAATGTTTGGATTGTTTAGAATGTTTTAAGTGTTTGTTGAAGGTTGGACCTACTTTTACATAAAAAGTTGTTGTCAATGCTTTGGCAACAACATTTTTTTTAAATTATTCAAACTGAAAAAGGTATTTCTGAGCAGTTTGTGAGTAGAAATTTACTTAAATATAATTATCTAAAAAAAATTAAATTATTATATCATTGCATTTTTTTAAGATTTTTTTTAATTTTATTTGTTTAAATTTAAATTTTTTTAATGTATGTAAAAATGTAACTAGCGGTAAAAACATGTACATCTAATTGACAAAGTTTAGTATTACCTAATATCAAATTGTGTCACAGTGAATTATCATTTTTTTGTAAAAAAAATATTAAAAATATGGTTACAATAATTGTATACAGTTATCTGGTGGGTTTAGACTTGAGCATTGTATTTCAACAACAAATCAAATTAATGCAATTTAATGTTTGGATTGTTTAGAATGTTTTAAGTGCGTGTTAAAGGTTGGACCTACTTTTACATAAAAAGTTGTTATACAACAAAGTTTTTTTAATTTATTTAAACTAAGAAAGGTATTTCTGAGCAGTTTGTGACTAGAAATTAACTTTTTTATAACTATATAAAAAAAAATTAATTATTATATCGTTGCACTTTTTTAAGAAAAAATTGTGTATTGATTAATCAAAACTAAAAACATTTGGATACTAATAAATTATGATTATAAAAAATAAATGTGTTACTTGAGATAGGAAGAAAATATAAAATAAATCGATCAAATATTTTATCATTTACATTTATTATTACAACTTAAAATTAAAATCAATTATAAATAGAATTAGAAAGATGTAGTAGGTGCTTTACGGTATTCGGCAGTCAAACGATCAAGAGCTTCTTGGTGAGCGGCAAAATGTGCAGCCCTAACAGCTTCAATTTCAGCACTGTTATCAACGTAAGTTGGCTTAGATGGAAGTGAAATGAATTGAGATGGCAATTCATGTTGAACAAAGTGATGTTCTGGTACAAAGAAATGAGTTTCTTCTAATTTTGGTAAAAGAGCTGTTTCCTTTTCAACGACTGCGAGATGAGCTAAACGAACGGCGGCTACTTCAGGGGTTTCGTTAACGGATACTGGAAGATCACCTTCAGCCTTGAAACCGGATGGATCAGCAATATATTTAACGGTATGCACAGCTCCCTCGGTATCCTTGAATGAGTATGAACCGACTACACGACCAGAATCGAATCCTTGTTCGGTTCTGGTAGCATCTTCGGTGTTGTAAAGGAGCTTGTAATTACCAGCGGTATCTTGGATTAGGGATACTGAGCCTTCGTTTAAAGGGGCGGATAAAGATACGGCAATTAATGCAGCGGCAATGATCTGAAAAATATACATTTTGTAGATATAAATTTATAATATTAGTTATATTATTGAATGAAATTAATATTGCAAATTATATGACTCACAATAAATTTATTAAATTATTTATAAATTAATTAATTTGTAAATGTATTGTTTACTTACGAATGATTGCATGGTTAATGTTTGTTTGTTGTTGTCGTTGTAAGAAGACAAATGAGCTGATGATTAAATGAATGTTTTCGGTAGCTTATATATGAATTTGTTAATCGATTTTTAACATTGCGTTTGGAGATAACAATTGCTATTACTTTTACAATACATTTAGACAGGTTTTTAAATTTATTTTTGTCGCGTGTAATGACTATTAGAAATAGTTTTGTTACATTTTTTTATCATATTTAAAGAATCAGGTTTATACTAACTAAACGAGTTGATTTTTTATGGAAAAGTATTTGAAATTAAAAATTATATTTTATATTTTAATCCAATTTTTACATGCATTTGTAGATTATTGTAAATAATATATGTATGAAATTTAAATGAGAATAGAATTTTTTATTAATATTTCAACTATGTAACATTTTATAAATAGTTTTACACAATGAATTTATTTATCAACATTTATAGCTTACATATACATTAATTACTATAGGAACGTACATATATTTTATTATGAAATGCCTTATAGTTTTTTCATTAGAAATCTAATATGCAGAAGTCAATATTTATTTATATCTATACTAGCTACGGAATTAATAATCACAAAGGGTTTTAAAATACTTCTGGATTTATTAAAGTAATAATATTAAGTTATTAATTACAAATTAATTATAATTTAATGGTAGTTATTTATGCAATATGTTTTAAAAATAATTTTTTTTTTATTAGTTCTAAATGTGTGAATAAACAATTACGACAAGTGACAAAATTTTGTGTAAGAAAATGTATACAAGATTTTTTTGTTATTCTGTAAGAACATTTCCAAAAGTGCAAAAAAACTTGTATGGAATTTGTTCCAGAAAGAGTGTTTATTTTAAAACACATTTTTTTTTTTAAATTGGATTGAATCTATTAAAACTATTTGCATATTTGGAGTTTTATAAACGATACTACACTGAGCGCATTTACTTTGCTATAACTCCAAAATATTTGAATTCTACCTCCGGTAGCAAAAGTGTTGTGTTGTTAACAACACCTTCTTGACATGCTTTGATAAGTTTTCTTACGGTATAATTTTTCCATAGCTTGCATGCGAGCAACCGCAAACCCTCCTGTCATATCTCAAACAAACTTTATAGAATTTAAGTTAATACTATGGTTTTAACTTTGAATTCTTGTTATTTTAGGGTGCCGTCTCCTGGATTTTTAGTTGTAAAATGTATTCTAGATTTTGTTTTTGAATTATGAAGATCAGGTTTTTTTTTTCAATATATTCTGTATTATTTCTTTGTTAGTGATTTTGGCTGTTCACGGGATTTTGAGGATTTGTTTGTGTATCCACATTTTAAAATCTATTCTTTTGTGTGTTAATAGTATTTTATTTTAATTATTTTGTTTATCTCGGTTGCGTAGTTGTTATCTTTATTTATTGTAGTAGTATCTTTGGACTTGTTCTATTATTGTGTTGTAGATTGTTAAAAGCCTTTTTTAAGCATTTCACGTTAGCATCTTTGGCTCATACGACTCAGTGTTTGATGTTTTATTGGGATTACTATGAAAGTGGATTGGAGCCATTCTTCTGGTATGACGCCTGTGTTGTAAATAGTGTTGTATAAGTTACCCAATACTTGTAGGTTTGGTTTTTGTAGTAGTTTCAATAGTTCTACTGGTTTAAAGGTTGGGGCTAACAGCTTTATTCTGTTTGAAGTTTTTAATCGCATATTTTACTTCTGTTAATGTTGTTTCTTTTATTATGGAAAAGTTCATTGATGTACTCCAAGCGCCAACGTTTTTGATTAATTTTTTGTTCTTGCCAGTATTTGCATCCTAATCTATTTGCTAGCTTTTTGGCGTGTTTGCTAATGTTTCATTCTTTTTTTTGTCAAAGTTATTGGTTTTTTTTTTTGTATTTGTATTTAGATTGGCACAATGCCTGCTATAGCTTGCAATGGTTTGGTAGACAGGGTTGTTTACGCCTAGCAGATCCACATCATTGGTATTTTTTAATTTTTTTTTGCGTTTTTCTTGTGCTGCGTAGCTGTGTGCCAAATTGGAATGCTATATAGAATTGTCGAGTGGACTAGTGCAGATAACTGGCTCTTTACAGTTAGGTTATATTTTCTTCAGTGGTGCTGCCTTTTTTCCTAGTTTTGCTGAGGCTACATAGTGGCTCAAATTAGCGTTTTTGCTTATATCTATGCCCAGATGTCAACATAACCTATTTATTTTTTAGTTACAAAAGCCGATATTTTAAAGCTCATGCTTCAATTACTATCTCACAGCTGCCTTTGAATATATACATGTAAATTAGTTACATAATTTATAATACCTTATTTGTGAAATGGAGACGCTGTAGATATTGACAAGGCCTAGTATCTGGTCCACAATTTTATATTAATTATTAAAGTCTTGAATTAATAAATGCCACAATTTTTTATATTACTTTGTCGGGAGCTGGGACTCAAACCAGCAACAATTTATGCCCTGAGGAAAAAGAAAGCACCTGTGTTTAATGCGTATTTGCCAGAAGTGGTAGCACGTGCTTTTTATATTTGAAACCAGTTTTTGCTTCTTTCTCACACATCTTTTACCATTGTTCCAGGTTATTTTAACTTTTTTTTCTGTAGAGTATACTTATGCCCAGTGCAAGTTTTTGATTTTTTGTGATTATGTTATTTACTTTTTGACCTTCATGGTGCTGCATACACCGTCGCCAGCGTTTTCTTTTTTTGCTCACCCTTTCTGCCCGCGGCATTAGTTTATTTCAATTGCATTAACGCCTGTGGCTTTTAAAGTTAGGATGTACAGCTATCGTGACTCTGAGATACTTTCTGTACTTTGAAGACGATGGTGCCCTGTTTTTTTACCTAAGATTTTATTATGCGGTATGGAAAGTTGGACACTAAACAAGCTTAGATGAACAATATGTGGTACTACAGACGAATATTGAGGATATTTTTTGCTGATCATATGACAAACATCGACATGCTAAGGAGGATGAAGAAGAAATGTGAAGAACTTTCTTGTATTAAAACTATGGGAACATAATACACAATTTCAGATCAGATCATTAAAGAGGAGAAAATAGGGAAACGAAATATAATAAATTTTTGCAAATGATATGGATGAAGTACAATGGAACTATTTTAAACAGCAGTAGAAGATAGCATTGATGGTTTTTAATCTCCAATAGGAGTAGAACAAAAAGAAGAAGTTGGTGCTTTTTTAGCCACTTGCTTACTGCTTTTAATACTTTATTAGCCGTTTTTATCAGTTTCTCGTTTTTTACCATTAGTGCTCCAGGTCATTGTTGTATGCTGTTAGCGTGACTTGTCTATAGTTTTAGGATAGAATGTTCCACATGTGCCGACTAAGCACTGTCTTTTGTGGAATATTCCCATGCACATGCTCTCAGCCATCTTTATCCACGACCATTCTGTTTGTGAAATAGCTTCTTACATTTTCTATAACTTGGTTCGAGAACTTTTGGCGGAATGCGCCAGTTGCTAAACGAGTTTTTATATGTTAGGGAAAATCTACAATAAATTATAGAGCTATAATCCAGAACAATTAACAACATTAGATACGCTGATGGCACGGTGATAGTAGCAGACAACATTGTAGACCTGCAAAGAATGGTGGAAAGCACAAAACTGTCAGCTAAAAATATGAATTAAATATGAACCTCAAGAAAACAAAATACATGATCATCTCAAAAGAACGTATACCACTTAACGCAAATCATTTTATTGATAACACCTATATTCAATAAGTAACCAAGTACAAATACCTAGGTACGTGGATAACAAATACAAACAAACAGACAGTAGAAATCAAGTTCAGAATAGAGATGGCTAGAACTGCCTTCCTCAAAATGAGAGATCTCTTCTGTGATCGCGGTCTAACGCTAGGGCTTCGTGTTAGAATGGTAAGATGCTACATATTTTTAATTGTACTGTATGGTATGGAAGCATAGACACTGAACCAACACCTCAGCGACAAACTCCAAACTTTTGAGATGTGGACGTATCAGAGAATCCTAAAGATCTTATGGACGGACAAAACCCCGAATGCCAAAGTCCTCACAAGAATTTAAAAAGACCTAGAAATGTTTTACATGATAAAGATCAGAAAGCTGAAATATTTGAGACATACCATGCGAGGAGATAAATATAATGTACTGCAGCTGATTATGCAGGGAAAATAGCAGGCAAAAGAAGTGTGGGAGGTCGCAGAATGTCTTGGATGCGGAACCTAAGAGACTGGTTTGGCTGCACCTCTACAGATCTTTTCCGAGCTGCTGTTTTAAAGATCGGAATAGCCACGATGATAGCTAACCTCCGAGTAGGAAATGACACGTGAAGAAGAAGAAGATAATGCAGTTGATAGTAGGACTGGTGTTCCTTGGTGTTTTTAGATAGTGGTAAAACCTGTAGAAAAATCAGTGAAAACGCAGCATATATATTACAGCATCAAAGAGGAAAGAGTCGGTTTTGATTGTCACTACAGTTCAGATTTTTATTGCTAATTTCTGTAAAATATTATTTTTTACAATATAATTGTCGAATAGCTAAACCAACTTTCTACATAAAACTGAACATTTAGTTGATTTGACAAAAGATTATTAGGTTATTATAACACATAAAAAAATAAGTGTTTTAATAGAGTAAAGAATTTTTGTGAAATTTGATACGAAACTTGGAAAAACCGTTACTAAAACTTATCTTATATTAAAAAAAAATTAAGGTTTTTGAATGTTTATTATGTGAGTGGTTTTTTGAAGAGTTTATTAGATAGCCGAGAAGACGAAGATAATGCACGTTCAGGTTGCTCGTCCTTGTCAAAAACGGATGAAAAAATATTTTAAAGAATTAGTCTCGTTATTTTTTAGATACATAACATTATTATAACAATTGTACTTAATATATGAACAAACAGAAAATACTAATATTTTTCTTTTTTGTTACAGGTTAGTGAAACAATATCAATTTTCCATGTCAATTATTTAAAAGTTGGTAAGTTCAACATCAACATATGGACAATAGTTATTAATTAACTACAGAACTACGCAATCAATTAAGTTACCAGCAGATTGCATCTTATAATACGACGTATTACATTTTACAAGAAATTGGTCTCATAAGCAAAATCTGCTCATAAAGTCACTAAAGGTCACATAATTTAACTGTTTTAGCCATTGTACTAATATTTGTGTTACATCCATTTTTAATATAATTGAACAATTTACTACACCGTTACCACACCGTGCGTTTATTTTGCATATTAATTAAAGTATTTGTGGTGGAAAACGATTTGTTTTTTGTAGACCGAATAGTGTTGAAGTTGTCGGCCAGCGTCTTTGTGGTCCAACATTTGCCATCTTTCAGAACCGTCAGAATGTTTTTTTTTTATTAAAATCTAAAAATTTTTCTTTTCCTGACTTGTTGCCTAGGCTAGTATTACTATCTAAAGATATATTTTGAGTTTGTCTTCTTTGAAAGTGGAAGAGAGAGGGCCGGACAATGTTTTTGACGCGGGTTGCTACTTATAGTATTGATTGTTGATGTGGTTTGATGTCGGTATAGTTGTCTCAACATCTTCAACACCAAGTGTCAATGCAAATTTCACAGGGTTTGGGGCTCTTTTTTGTCGCACTAAAGCAGCCAGAATTTTTTTACTTAGAACGTAGATTTTGTTTCTGGTGCTAGCTTTTGGTTGTCGTGTTTTTTTTGCCTTTTGAAGGAAACACCCGTTATATATTCTTTATCTCGTCGGGCAATTGGTTGAGGAGTGTGTTCTACTTTAAACGAGAATTCTTGTAAAAGCAACAACAAGAATTTTGTCTGGCGTGAGGCAAGCGCTGCTGTAGGAGATTATATGTTTGGTTTTACCCTTTACATGCATTTGTCTATAAAACAAGAGCAAGTCAGGTCATGGACGAGCAAATTTTATCGGCTTTGTCGGCAACTTTGATCTAGCGGAACGGTTTTGTTGATCTTTGCAAATCCATGTCACCATTGAGAAATTTGGCACGTACTCGCGAAGCTATGTGCAAATTTTAAAAAAACTGCTTTTTTGTTTTGGGTATTTTGTAGTTTTTGGTGAGCGTCAGGTGATGTTGCAGTGGTAAATTTTTGTTGGTTCTGACCTTGTGCCCGAGGTATTCTATAGGTTCTGGGCCAAACTCGCACTTAGACTAGAAGTTTTTCTAACACGCTTTGTAGGTAATTTAGAGGTTTGTTGTGATTGTCCCAAAGCACAAAAATGTTGTCAAGGTATACTACAAACCAACCTAGTAATCCGGCTATCATTTGGGACTTGAATTTTTGGATTATGACGAGGACATTTTTAAGCCTAAACGGCATTACCCAAAACTGATAACCTTTTTCTGTGTAGTGTTTGTGCGCTTTTTCTATGGGGATCTGCCAATGTCCTGCTTTTGAAGTTTTTTATTTTTGTAAACCTTTGTGCAGTGTTAAAGTTTTTTATTGTTTCATGTATTATTAGGAGAGGGGAAGCCCTTTAAGTTTTTGGTAGTCTATGCAAAAGCGCGGTAACCCGTTTTTTTTTCTACTAGCACCATTGGTGCACAGTACTTGCTGGTACTCTGTCCTCTATTTACTTGTAAATAGTAGATTTTTTGTTAGCGTTATACGAGTAACCTGAAGACCGCGCTGGCGCGTGGTGGTTGGAACTATACTGTCTAGAAAGACCGCATTAAGTTTGGGCCGTGCAAATCTACAAAACTCCAATAAGCAAAATATCCACTCCCTATTAAAGGTCAACATCTGATCCGCCTATACAACTATTTGCAGCAACGGCAGGCGTATCCAGCATTAAGCCAAACTGCACCGACTGAAAGACTTTAAAATGTTTCCTTTATATAGCATTTGGGACATAAATTAATCGTCTTCCGAACGCAATGTTTGTAACAGGTGTCAACATCAAAACCAAAACGTCACCACCGCCGTAGTATTTCTAGTAAAAATAATGACATTCTTCAACCCTTGTTAGCCTACAATTCATAATAAAAACATTTACAACAAAACAAGAACGTCAGTTAGACTTTTTTTAGACTAATCTCATAATAGAAACAAAAATATACTTACTAATCGTACCTCTAAGTCACCTCAAGACCAATAAAAACCAAAAGACAGTTGATGCTTTTAACATCAGTGTTTCTTTAAGATGCATCAGAACCAAAAACATATGCAGATGTAAAGATTTTATTTAATTATCGATGCGGGTATTACCAATAGTAGTAGTTTTAGTAAAAACGTTTTGCTAGAATTATGATTTGGAGTAACCAACTCACCGATCCAAGTGTAGGTCATCAAAAGATTGAATATTATCTCTTCTTTCTTGGACAAAAATACTTTTGTAGCTTGCAAAAAAAATCTTTCAATTTTTTGATAACAAATAATCGAACGGGTAGGAGGCTACTCAAACTAGTCGCTAGTATCTTGAACAAACAAACCACCATCATCTTTTGCGAATTGTTTAGATTGCAAAACAACTCGCTGGTTATGTATAGTGGATAATTATTCATTAACCTAATACGAATGAATAATGACAGCCAAGCAAAAAAAGCTGCAAACGTAATTTAAATTTAAATATAAAAATACAAATTGCCATTGACATAATTATATAGATTTACATTATATTTTGTTTGGAATGTTTTTGATAATTTGTAATATTTTAAAAAATGATGATTTATTTTATTTATTACTTGTTTGAAACTGACTGAAGTGATTGAAAGTTTTGATAAAAATGTTAAATTCTTCTATTTAATGCTTATTATTTATCATTTTTATATACAGATTTTAGTTGGAAATAGTCCTTTAATATATGCCAAATAAGCCTAAAAGATGCCACTAATTGCTGACAAATAAAAGAAACCCATAAGCATTAAACTTGAAAAGTTAAATGCACCCTTTCTAGCAGCTCCCAAAGGGTCACTTAAGTTTATCTAGGACTTTACAAACTTTGCTTTAACATATATCCCTTTTAATAACGTAACCCTCTGCCCATTATCCACGCACCGTTCCGCGAAATAAAGGATCCCCCTTCTTAACCTATTTTAGCCCGATTTTTATTGCTAATTCTTTCCTTCCTGGACGGGATTTTTTCCACCACCGACCTATATCGCATGATTGAGCCAAAATGACATAATAGTAATCCCGTCACGTATGCAGCGGGCCATCAGCGATGCTCCGCTAGATAAAGACATTGCCTTGATCCCTATTATCCTGGCTCGAGAAAATTGGGCCGTCCTTTTTACAGTAGCAGTTCATCGGAATTCGCCCATACGATTACACGGGTCTTCCATTGCAGAAAGATTGCAAGGGGTGCAAGTGTAGCTAAAAATTAAATCGAGTTGAATCAACAAACCCTTTTCCCAAATACAACAATAAAACTTTCATTAGTCTCTCACAACAATAAGACGTCCAAATATCACGAATCGATGGCACTTTAATTAAAATTTACACTAGACGGAAATTAAAGATGCTTGTAAGGTTTTATTTTTCTATATACCCTGTACGTCTCATTTTCTCTCTATTATTTCGAGCGGTGACAATTGCCGCGTTTGATGCTACGCTGTTATTTTTTTTGCTGCTGCATGAAAACCTATTTATGTATGCATGCAGCGTGTGTGTAGAGCAGAATCTAAAATCGTAATGAAAATTAAACAAAGGAACCAACCGATGAATGCCCCTGATGGAATTCGCTGTAATAACATTTTTAATAAATGTAAATTTCTGAAATGCAACCCCCTATAAAACGTGAACACAATATAAAGTAGTTTGCATATAATGCAGAGAGAGTAGGAAAATAACTGTAGAGCTTTCCACGAATGTAATGCTTCAATTGAAACCTAATGCTTTGCTAGTAATTCATAGATTGTATATATTCATGAAATAGTATAGTTTCCGCACAACAAATGTGGAAACTTAAGTAATCCATTTGATATAAAGGAAAATGTTGTTTTGGTTGGTAGTGGTGAAAACTGTCGATTCTTGCCGACTAAATATTATATATGCGAGTTGATGTTTTATGCAACTCACTTTTGGGGATCATCTAAAATTGATACGCTACACTCCTGTGCACCACTTGCATTATATATTCATTTTATTTCAAAAGGAAATTTTATCGCAACCAGTTCGCATTCATTTACTAGAGATGCATCGCCGCCTTTATGTTATGCAATTTAATTAAATGGATTTGTAGAAACATTTCCATTTTAATCACGACGAATTGTAACATAAAATTTATTAGTAATTATAAATTAAAGTCATAATGATATTTCAGTAAACTACTAGATTCAGAATCTGTACAAGCATTAAAACTCTAAATTACTATTAAACTGTATAAACATTAAACTGTAATCTGATTGGTAATTAATTTCTATAAATTAATAGCTTTGCGCAGTTACAATAAATGTTGAAAATATAACATTGTGCAAGACGATTTTGAAATAAGAAGTTTAGTTTATTTTTTTGTTTGTGTTACTTTAATAAAACGTAATATATATTATTAAAAAATAATGTTTAACCATTAAAAAAGTTGCATTTATTCATTCAAATAGCCCCGAGTCTCCGACTATGTTATTCTAGTCACTGAATATATTTAATTTCTAGTCTGGTAGGAAAAGTCTGCAAAGAGCAAACCAATCTCTTGTATACATAATAACTAGAAATTTAATAAAGAATTTATTTTGTCATCAAACAAAACATTGATTAACTTGTATAGTTTAAATATTGTGATACAATAGCATTAATGTAGATTTTGTTTGCTTTTGGAATAAAAACAAATATTCTCGATTGTAAATTACTTTTACATTTTAAATAACAATGTTAATTAAACATTTTGAATTATCTTTGATTTCTGTATGTACAAACAAGCACGAGCAATCTCGATATTAATCAATTACACACGACTTTGTTTAAATTAACTCCTACAATTGTGACAATACATTAATTCGTCGACAATGCGAGTTTGAATATCTTGATTCATCTGTAGATAATGCATTCACAGTGTGTTTCTCGTATACCCATTGTTAAATATTATCCGCCATGTCGGGACATGTCCTCCTACTCCCTTTTCGACACAACATAATAAATCTCCAGTGTGCACATGATACAATGTTACATACAATAATTATAATATGACTTCTGATTACAATAGTAGATTGTTAACATACTTGCCATCTGCAGAAATGTTGTGGAAATAACCAATTTGTAGACTAATTCTTTGTATTTAAACATATTATAAAACAGTACATTTATGTTAGCAATATCAAATTTTGTAAATTATTAAAAACAATATTTAACGGTCATTATAGCCCTTTAACTATCATAAATGACTTTAACTTGCTTTAAAAATAACCAAGTAAACTATAATCTGATTAGTTTAAAATCTGCCACAAAAATTATAAATAAGTCTTTATTACATATCTTTAAACCACCTTCAAAAGCATAGTTTTAAACAGTCAGCGAATGATGCAGTTAATACAATATTATAAGCTGTTTTAAGCTATCTACTTCAAATTATGTAGATAGCAAACAATAAATGCAGATTGCTTTGTAAAGGGTTACATACAATAAAGCATCGGGCAAAAGTATGTACATGCAATTGCAAATTAATGAGGCAAACAACTAGATGTAAAATGATTTCATAAAAACAATTTAAGATCATAAATAATTATAAAACCTGACGTTATTAAAAGCCTGCTCTTTCTGAAAGCTTTCCTCTAAATTAATATCACATTGTTATTATAATTAAGCAATATCAACTCCATCAAAAGCCAACCCTTAAATAAATAAAAGACTTGTTTTTAGGTTAATAGGAAATTAGTATCTTGATTGTACAGCAATCTACGTAATTCCTGTACACGATGACTCAAGATAAAAGCACATAAAAAGTCCTCAGGGATTCAATACGCGTTCGCATTTACACACCGACAAATATACTCAATCTAGGAAAGTATACGCAATTTGTTTGTGTCTGTTTATCTAGCACTAGATAAAATCGACGGGAAACACAACAGCAAACAAAAAGCCTAAAATTTAAAAAAAATCCCGCATAAACGTTTGAGCGCCGGAATTTAATTTGTATTAACTTTTTTTATCCATCCAGGTCTAGATAAAATTCCATTTATATTTAAATTACTCCACCCCGTTTTATGCACTATACGATACATCAAATAAATTAAATTAACTTATACATGCTTTTTTTAAAAATAAACAATTATATACAATGTTTGTGAATAATTTCAAGCTAGATGACATTTACTTTTAATTAAACTAATACACACCGAAATGCACGAATTGGATGGCAGAGAAAAAAATTGGCCGGAAAGCCGCCGGTTTTTAATCACCAGATAATTAATTAACGAGTCTGGCGTTCACAGCGAACCCTATATTAATTATTGTAATTATAATTGAAAACGTGATATTTACAAATGGAACGTTTAAACAAGGTCCGAATAAAATTCTGTGAATATGTTCGAAAAAATATAAATAAAAATGCGTGAGCGGATCATTAATTGAACAGTAGGTGCATGTTGCAATTTTCAAATAATTATTTTGTAAATCTACTAACAATGTTATTATGATGGCTATTATTAATTATTTTAAGGGTAGAACGTTTATCTATCATTTTGCAACTAATGAGGACTGGTTGTATAATTGTAGGTAGTAATATGGTCTCATAATTGTAGCGATTACTTGGCACCATAAGTGCAAAGATTATTCAACTGCATGCATACAGTTTAATTTTGAAAGTTGGAGATAATAATTATTTGATTGTATATTATTTAATTGCAGAACTTTTCTCAGTTTTCTTCAATAATACGCTTAAATATAATTCTGTTTCAATGTGCAGAAAACATTTGATGCTTACAATGACCGATCACCTAGTAATTTTTGTTAATGTATATTTAATAAGTTTTTATAATCATAGACTAATAAATAAACATATGATATGATAAATTAAAATACAGGCAATGCCTGAAATAAAGCTATACCATTTGTATAATAAAAACGTGAGCAAAAAATTATGATAGTTTTTGTAAAATTTTCCTTGGATTATTAAAATTAACATTACAATTTTATTGTGCAAATCAGTTGATTAGTTTTTTATTTAAATCAAAATATGCCTCAAGCTTTCGCTAATTTCAAACGCGGTGAAACAATAGGGCTTAGAGAAGAAGATTTGTCAATTCGTAATATTGCCCAACAAATTGGTAAAAATGTCAGTACAGTAGCTCAATGTAGCAAAAATTACGACCTGGATGGCCTAAAAACACTACAGAACGTGAAGATCTTCTGTTCGTACGGAATAGATTTACCACAACAAAAGCAATTAAGGGCGTGTGGAAAGAATTAATTAACCAAGAAATTTCCATTCGATCAATTTGCCCAAGAATTTAATCAATTGATCTCAAGTAGTATTGCCTTTTCCTTTGTTTACTACTAACTCCTCATCATAAGTACTGTTTAATATAATAAAAGACTACAATAAGTGAATGAATAGAAGCAAATTGGCTTTAAAAATAATCAAAAATTGGTGCAAAAACTAGGCTCTTACGGTAAACCCTCTGAAAACCAAACTGGTTTTCTTCACATTGGAAATAGACTCTATTTCAAGACAAATTGCAAGAAATATGCACAAATGTGATTGTCAAACAGGACTTTTAACTTTAGTTTGCGCCCAACAAAGGTTCGTGATCCAAATTCTTGTTCACAAACGGTTGGGTGGGCGAGCAGAGCACTAAGTTTAATAGTTGCGTAACAATAATTTTAACTATAGTTCCCGTCCACTTGCCCAAGTGTTAGTAATTGAATTTCTTGATTGGGTGGGTGGGCGGAAGACACAGTTTAATCATTCAGGGCAGTAATTTTAACTTTAGTTTCCGCACATCTACCCAAGTGTTTGTGATTCAATTTCTTGATCACAAATAGTTGGGATGGGTGGGCGGGGCACAGACAGTATTTTTAACTTTAGTTCCCACCCACCCACCCAAGTGTTTGTGATCCAATTGCTTGATCACAAACATTTGGGTGAGTGGGCGGGACACTAACTTCAATAATTTTAAGACAGTTGTTTCAACTTTAGTTCCTGTTCACCCACCCAAGTCTTATTAAATTAATTTCTTATTCACAAACTGTTGGGTGGTTGGATGGGGCACTAAGTTCAGTGATTGCGGAACAATAGTTTTAACTTTAGTTCCCGCCCACCCATCCAAGTGTTTGTAAATCAATTTCTTTATCACAAACAGTTGGGTGGGTGGACGGGGCACTAAATTCAATAATTTCGAGACAATAGTTTCTATTTTAGTTTCCGCCCACCCACCCAAATGTTTGTGATCAAATTTCTTAATCACAAACAGTTGGGTGGGAGGGCAAGACACTAAATTCAATGATTTTGGAACATTAATTCCCGCCCACCCGCCCAAGTGTTTGTAATCCAATTTCTTGTCCACAAACAGTTGGGTGGGCAAGAAGAACACAAACTTCAATAATTTTTTGAAAGTAGTTTTTACTTTAGTTCCCGCCCACTCTCCCAAGTGTTTGTAATCTATTTTTTTTATCACAAACAGTTGGTTGGGTAGGCGAGGCACTAAGTACAATAATTTTGGGACAGTAATTTCAACTTTAGTTTCCGCTCACCCACCCAAGTTTTTGTGATCCAATTTCTTGTTTACAAACAGTTAGGTGGGCGGGAAGGACACTAAGTTCAAAAAATTTGGGACAGTAATTTCTACTTTAATTACAATTATTATTATTATTATTATTATTATTATTATTATTATTATTATTATTATTATTATTACACATGCACTGAGAAGGCGTTCAAATGAGCCAAAGGAGGCAATGACTACTTCAAACGCTAAGACAGCCGATTACTACTTCCAACTGTCCAGAAAAAACTTGCAAATTATGACAAAAATCTTAACAAAACACAGTCAAAACACATGCACACGATTAGTAGTAGAGACAAGTCAACGTGTAGAAGATGTGAAATGGATGTTGAGACAATTGAACACGTGTTATGTGCTATGTATGCCCGGCTTTCTCATACAATAGAGATAGTGGAGAGCTGCTGGCTTGACATGGCCCCTCTAAGGGTTGTACTTGCATACGTCAGACACATAGAGTGGTTGAATGTCAGGACAACGGAGTAAGGTCAAATGAGGAGGTGCAAAAGACCTAATGAGTCTTCAATGAAGTAGACTTTGGATTACTCTTCAACTTTTAATCCAGAACGAAAAGAGCTGACAATTAAGAGCAATATAACTTATAATATAAATTGCTAACTATAAGCGCTTAGTATAGAGTTGTAAATAAATCAAGTTCTAGTGTTGCTAAAAAAATATTAATCTTTTGTCCCATATCAACTGGTTCAGTCATTACGAAATTCAATAATTGAGCAGTCAAAGAACTCAAATGACTATAAACAATGTAAAGTAAAATATAAACTTTTTTTTTAAAGAAGCAAAAATTAAAACCCACAACAATAACAATAATATCAAATCAAAATGATTAGCAAGTAAATATAATAAACAAACTGATCACGTGCACCTACTCTACTCCCCAACAAAAATCGTACAAAAAAAACTGAAAAATAATGTTTGGAACATATTTGCTGCTTATAAGCACGATTTGTACGTTGCGACAAGTCTTACCAAGCTTCCTACGTGTTTGGGTTTAATTAAATTTATGGTAACATTTACTTAGCTTCAAGTCATTTATCGCAGCTTGTTAGCAATAACTGGATAAACCCATGGGGTGATAGAAATAACCTGAAAAATATCTGGCAAAACCGTAGCAGCAATGTTAGCTAAAAGAACGCCTATAATAACATCAAAGTTAATACTAAAATAGCAAAGATTGGCGCAAAAAGGATTAACAGAGAGACGCCGCAATATTCAACATAGACAAAGTACAAGCAACAAAATTAGGAAGCGGTGAAGAATTCACCTGGGTGAAGTCACGGAATGCAGTTATACAGGGTGTCCGGAAAATACGTGTACAACGTTTGACGACAGACTCCTGACGTCAAAATAGGTCGATCTAAGCCGACTTAGTTATATCCAAAATTGTCTCGTTTAGCCGGTAGAGGGCGTCAAAAATTTGTAAATATTAAAAAGAAATTACCTGTAACAATAATTTTTTAAGTGACCTTGTTGCTATAGCGTTTAATAATTTGACAATTATTGACAAATTGTCACCAGTCTATGAAATTTACTCAAGTATACGATCAACATTCTTGAATTACAAGTTCATTTTACCATTAAAAATGGAAAATTATAAAAACTCTCAGAAAGTTGACATGCTCCTGGTATACGGGTTTTGTCAAGGAAATGGGCGTCAGAGTGTTAGGGTTTACATGGAGAGGTTTCCTTACCGTCGAATACCAAACCACCAAACATTTGCCAATATTGAGCGTCATCTTCGGGAAACGGGCAGTTTTGAGAAAAAGTTTGAAGGCAGGGGTCGTATGCGAACAACTCGAACTGTGGAAACAGAAGAGATGATTCTGGAAAGAGTTGAAGAAGAACCAAGTACCAGTACCCGTCTCTTAGAACGTGAGTTAAATGTTCCTAAAACGATTGTCAATGAGGTTTTAAGAGAACAGTTGTTACATCCTTACCACATACAAAAAGTCCAGGAACTTCTACCGACTGATCCCCCCATGCGGCTTACATTTTGTCAATTTATTAGAAACAAAAGAATCCTTGTTCCAAATTTTTGTAGAAAAATTATGTTTACTGACGAGGCATGCTTTACAAGATCTGGGGTAACCAATCTGCACAACGAACATATTTATTCCGATGAAAATCCACATGCCATTAAAGTTGCACATCATCAGCATCAATTTAAAATTAATATTTGGGCAGGTATTATTGATCACTACCTTATTGGTCCCATTGTTATTCCAGACAGGTTAGATGGACATATTTATTTAAATTTTTTGCAAGACACATTACCAATTTTTCTGGAGAATTTGCCCCTTTTACTTCGGAGGGAAATGTGGTATATGCATGATGGTGCCCCGCCCCATTTTTCCGTTGCCGTTCGGCAATACTTACATCATCAATATCCCAACCGATGGAAGAGGCAATGATGCACCAGTAAAATGGCCACCACGTTCTCCTGAGTTAAATATGTGTGACTTCTTTTTGTGGGGCGCTATTAAAACAGAAGTTTACAAGACTCCGGTAAACACACGCGATGATTTATTGCAGCGGATTTTAAATGCAGGCAACCATTTTAATAATCCCGAGACATTAGATAGGGTCCAATATCATTTTTTAAAGAGTGTTAATAAGTGTATTCAGCAAGATGGCGGTCATTTTACACATTTGCTTAAGTAATGTTTTTGTTTTACTTAGTTTCTTACAATAGATACTTTCAACTTTGTTATACTTTTGTTTTTTTTTTGACGTCCTCTACCGGCTAAACGAGACAATTTTGGATAGAACTAAGTCGGCTTAGATCGACCTATTTTGACGTCAGGAGTCTGTCGTCAAACGTTGTACACGTATTTTCCGGACACCCTGTATACTCCTGTTACTTTTCTCCAAACAAAAGCACCAAGCAATTTGGAAAATGGCTGGCAGAACTAAGCAAAGACCAGAAAAAACACAGGAAAAACCTTATTATTGGCATTATCTAGTATATGGGGCTTACCCAAAAACGATCGAAAAAGAGACTTGATAGCGGAATAGGCAAACAAAAACGAGGTCTCCTTGTCTCGACTAAGAGGTAACAAACAAAAATTAAAAACTGGCACGTGATCGAGAAAGAAAACCTAAGTGACCACATACACATAAAAAGAACACTAAGGCTGGGCTTTCCGCAGTAGTCAAGAGAAAGAATTCCTGAAAGACCAACAAAAGAACCAATTCCTACCGCCAACAAGATAAAGGAAACTATAACTAAAACTTGCAAAAAGATACTAAGCAAGAAAGTACGAAGGGTAAATTTTAAACCAATGTATTGGTAGAGTTAAGACATTGCAGACAAGAGAAGGTGCTGTATAAAAGCCAAAAGAAGAGTGACAAGAATAAATAGCAAAAAACAAAAGACGCCAACCTACAACAGGCTCAAGAGGCATATGCAAAAGAAAGAAAAACTCTAAAAAAAAGCAATAATAGACTCTAAAATAAGAGCATATAAGAATTTATAAAAAGAACTAAAATTGAATATGTCAGGGAATATGGTACAAAATTGTTACTGATAAAATAAACCAATGATCCCCGCTTATACTGATAGGGGACAAAGTAATGGCTAAAGCAATAAAGCTGTTTCCCAACCAAGGCAAAACATTATAAAAATAGCTAAAAGTAGACATGTCTATGATACCGAAATGCACAAAAGAAGAAGATAGCAAATAAAAAAATCAGAGCAATAGCAGCACAATAACCGCAGCTCTGTGTGAAAGTATTTGCCAAACTGATCAAGTAAGGTATATTTCCCACAAAATGGAAAACTAGTATTAATCGAGAAACCTACCAAAAAAAGATGATGGCAAGACATATCGACCCATTTGCCTACTAAACACGCTAGGAAAACTCTATGAGCACATCCTCAACAAGAAACTCACAGAAGAAATAGACAAAAATGAAGGACTCTGTGAGAACCAACATGGGTTCAGAGGAGGTCACTCTACTTTTAATGATTTTAGGCATGTCAAAGAAGCTGCCGGTCAAGTAGCTGCACACTCTACACATAAATAAGTTGTATTTATCACTTATGATACAAAGAACGCCATCGACTCAGTGCTATAGAAGGGGCTAATAGAAAAACAGAAAAAGATAAAAATATTAACAAATGTCAAGAAGGTAATATGCCACTATCTACAGGATAGAACTATAGTGTGCAACTCCAAAGAAACTCTGGATATGACTTGTGAAGTGCCACAGGGCTCCGTTTTGGGCTCCACCCTGTAGAACATTTACTTTGACGGTCTATTGAGAGTACAGATGCCACACGAAATTATCACAATAGCCTATGCGGACAATCTTGCCATGATGGTCAGATGCACTCAATACTGCTGTACGCTGCGCCTATATGAAAAGAAAGCTGCACCATTAAAAAACAGAGTAATTCTAGAAAAGACCAAAAAGAAATGTCAATCTGAATAGAAAGTGCCTACAGAACAGTCTCGACTAAAGTTCCTTGTCCATAGAAAAATAACTGAAAAAACAAAACAAAATCCAATAGAATAAAGACGATAGAAAAATTTGACAAAAAATAGCAGAGAGAGATGTCGCCAAATGAACGCAGACTCTTATACCCGTGGTGACACCTTGAGTAAACAGAAAACATGAAAATCTAAACTACCATCTTATACAGATCCTTACAGGACGAGAAAAACTAATGGCAACAAAAAAAGAAAATAAAAGGATAAGACTTAAAAGCCAAAAATAGAAAGTGTTTTAGACTTGAAGTAATACCACAACAGTGATTCCGCAAGCACAAGAGAATATAAAGGTTTAGGGTTTTAGCAAGTACACAAGAAACCGGGAACCCTACACAATGTGCATAATGCATTTCCCCTCACAGAAAAAAAGAAGACAATGAAATCCCAAAACGGCAAACTACTGCTACTTGCAACTATCTACAAAAAAATTGCAAATCAGAACAGGAATTCTATCACTCTCAATTAAGAAAATATATTTATACTAGGCATTGTAGACAGCCCGATATGTAGAAGATGTGAAATAAAAAACAAGACAACCGAGCACGTATTATGTGCCTTCCCGGAACTCTCCTATGTAAGAAAATCCATGTTAGGGAATTGCTTGACATGACCAGGATAAAGAAAACCTCTCCAAGTAATATCCTTGCATACATCAACCACATAGGTTAACTGTGTAGTGTTATGGAAATTTACTACTGAAAAAGGTACAAAGAGTCTAATAAGGCAGAATTTGCAGTAAAAATGTTTTCACCCTCTCATTAAAGACTAAAAAAAGTGAAACTGCAAGAAAAGCAATGTAAAAAAGACAATAGTGGTTACAATATCAAATGTATAAAAATTATTTAAAACAAAAAATTTCAACAAAAGGTTGATAACTATATTCAAATGTAGAAGTTTTAGATAACAAAAATGTTAAGAGATATGTAAAAATCCAGTGAAACCAGCTTGGCTTATAAAGTGTAAAAAATGTTGCTGCCAAAAAAGATGGTAAAACGTGCTAAAATGTGAGTGCAACAAAGTAAAGAATATTTTAGAGTGTACTAAATTGCCTAATTTGGTGATAATAAAGTATTAAGTAATTGTAAAAGTTTTAAATCAAAGGGGTTAAAACAACAACTTATCAACCCAAACGTCATTCTCATCTTCACGTGGTGCACCCTGCTAGAGAACTAACGAGGCTCTGACGACCAGATCACAGCAAAATAACCGTTTAACCGAGAATTGCGGAAATGTAAAACTCAAACTTCCCAACCTGCAATTGGCCAGCGTGAGAAAATATGGCCTAACCCTTTAAAATCAAAACAGAAATAAACAACAAAACATGGCCTTCAGTCCCCAGCGACCCTAATGACACTAATCACAGCAGCGGTTAGCCACTTAGAAAGGGAAAAGGTGGTAAGAATCCCTGATCAAAATCAGGATACTGGATTTAAAAATGTCTGAATTGTTTTAAAACTAGACGTTTTCAATATTGTGTAAAACTCAGTTATATAAAATAATTTTTATATAACTAACGCGACGCACGCTAATCCTCTCAACCACCACTCCGTGCTTAAACGACGTATATTAATTAACTTTATTCAACAACACTAACACTATTCAGCAATAATATCTAAAATAATGAAGGAGCTATCATTGTTGTCAAATCATTTGACCGCATCACTTCTCTGCGCAAAAGTTACTAAGGCTTCTTTGTTCTACGCCCGATTCTCGCTCCAAGCTGCTATGCTCTACTCCACTTCATTTGTGCAGACTCGGTCCATCTCATCCTCGGCGCGTCATCGTTTCCGCGCTGCTTTTCTTTAAATTAAAACTGAACATAACTATTGATAGCAGAAGACTGGTAGTCATACCGCAACCTCTACAATTACATCAATCACCTAATTAACACATCGCTACTTAAATACTAGTGTGTTTATAACTGCTCCTTACTAATGTAAAGTGCCCTGCAAACAACCTTATGCCTTATGGGGGAGGGGGAGATATTACATTCTCTCTACTCTACAGCATAATTACCGACAATTAGCTTTAACCAGGGTTCCTGACCAAATTACTCTTTACACAATAAGTTGAATGCAAACATGTTGGTAGCAATGAGTGTCAAGGCCCATTTCCACCTTAATGATATTGTTAACAGACAAAATTCTTGGTATTGAGCTTCTGAAAATTCTTAACAATTACGTGAAGAACTGCTGGATAGTCTTTAGTTGATAGTTTGGTGCGCGATGGGAAAGTTTGGCAAATAGGGTTTCCATTAGTTTGATAAAGAACTTTTTTACAAAGAAGAAGCGTTTTTTGCGATTCTTAGTCTATAGTTTTCAATATTTTAGTTATTTTTTTTCTTTTTATGCTCAGCTTGGAGTCAAATTTTATTGATTATTGTTTTTTTTCGGGTTTTCTAACATTTGTAATGACTTTGTAGAAAAATTTTGCTTCTGTATAACTAGTTAGTAAGTATAGAGCATTAGATTGAATTACCTGCAGTTTGTAGCTTTTGACCGTATGGCTTATGGACCATTTGTTTGGAGATAAGGAGATGGTTTTTGGGACGCCTTATAGGCTGTAGGATGTGGTCTACTTTAAGTTATAGGATGTTTACTTGATTTACTGGTTGTTTGTTAATAGAATCTTCCTTGTTTGGCTCGGCAAGTCGGGCCAGGTCAGAATTCTGGTGAACCCCAAAGTTATCAAAATTTATTTTGGCCAAAGTTTTGATATGTTTTCTGTTCAAACAAACAAACCATGAAGCTCCGAGAAGCATCCACAAAGTCAGATTTTGGAAGGCTTTGAGACAATTGAGGTGCCAATTTGCGGCAGTTTTTTAGATAAGTAATCATTAGTCAGATAGTAGGAGCGTAGAGCAACAAGCTACTATTTTGACGCAGTTTTGGAACAAGAAGATTTTTAGCCATTCTGACTTTATTGAGTTTTTTATTAAAGTTTATCTTTAGATATTTGGCACCTTTGGACCATGGTATAGGAAGATATATGTTCTCATGGGGGTAATTTGTTGCCGTGTGAAAAGAACAGCTTTTTCCAGATTCACTTTGACTCGTTAATCGTTCAACCAGTCTTTGAGGTCTGTGGTAGTTTTTGTAGTTTTGAGGTGACTATCATAGGTGACTTTGAGAAGTATATAAGTGCTGTGTTGTCAGCGTATTAGGCTATTTTAACTTGTGCGTCCATCCCAAAAGCATGCTTGCTACAAACAGATTAAATAGGAGAGGTGAGAGAATAGAACTTTAAAGAATTTTTGTCGTAATCTTCCGTGAGGTTAAATTGTGGTTCAAAATTTTTGCGATTTAGTTATGAAGCCTTATAAGACGCAGAAAAAAATTATTTCTGAGAAGTTTTTTGTTGCAGACTTTGTCTAAGGCTTTTTTGTCAAAAATTATCATTTCTATGATTTTCTTCCGTCTGAAACCTTTGACTATAAGGGCTGACACGCGGTTTATCTTGGATTTTGTCCAGAATCACCCTCTCTATTACCTTACTTAAGGTGCATATAAGACTGATAGGTCTGGGTATGTTTATTACAAAAAAGTTTTTCCAATCTGTAGAAAACTGCGCGGTGCGTAGAATTGCATTTGCAATGTTGGTGAGAGCAGATCAAATTTTTAGTATTTTTATCATTTTTTTTGAGAGAATCAAACGCTTTCTAAGGGTGCGTTGTTGACAGCGTTTTTTTGGAGGTTGTGAACTACCTGTAAGTTTTTTTTTTACGTGCTTTAGATTAGTATTCTTGGTATATGAGGGGAAGCATTGGAATTTGAGGTAGTGTACTTATTACCATAAATGATGTCTGTTCCGTAGGGTTTTGGGGATCTTTCTAGCAACCACCAGAAGTATTTTTTACATTGCTGTGAAGCAGTTTAAGATCTTGCAATCTTTAAAGCGATTAATGCTTTTGTTTTCTGGGATAATCCAAGAGAATTATCGGCGCAAATTAGATAGGTTTTAGAAACCTTTTTCGTGACTTGGTGGACTTGATTGGTCAAAAGTGCGACGGTTTTTTCTATGCTCTCAACTGTTCTCACTAGGTTCAGGCTGCCAATGCTCTCTTTCAGCAATTGTGAGATGAAAATCCAATCCGTATATGTTACAAATTTTCTTTTCTCCACGGTTGGTCTCTTTTTGTCAAGCTTCAATAGTACTGGGTTGTAGTTGCAGCTAAGGTCATTGATTAACGTTTTTGAGTATTGCCACGTCAAGAACTTGTTGGTGGCCTTCACAGCTGTAATCTGTAGGTTTATCTAAAGTAACTACTTGTAAACTTGTTTTGCTTTTCATAGCCGAGCAACGTTTGATTTTTGGCGTTAGTTTTAAAAGCTGTTTTACGCCGCAATCTTGATTTTGTCTAACTCAGTCACATGCATCAATATTGCGTTTATATCAAGCAAGATCATGTCAAGGTATTTACTTTGAAATGGTTTAGCGATCTTTTTGCAAAGACCAGTGTTCTACGCTTTATAGGTACTACCGACCGTTTGAGTGGGTTTGTGGTTCTACTCAGACAATAACATGATGACTTCACTCATTTTTTCTGTAATACTGTTAGCTGGTCTAGCGTCTTTTTGCCTTTTTCTTGCAAATCCAACATTTTGATTTATACCTTACATCCCTTGAAGTTGGCGGGATGTGGGCCAAAACCAAAGTCTACTTTTGGCCATTGTGTTTTTGGGGCAGGACGCCGATTGGTGATGCTCCAAACAGTTGAGACAGATGAGAGTCACATTTTTAGGTGGGTTGTGCCTGTGCCCTTGGCACTTTTGGCATTCAGGAATGTTCCACCACGTTTTTTTGGTTTGACTGAGACTTTTAAGCTCAGAGGCTTGGTTAGGTCTATAAATTTGGCGCTTTTAAATTTTTTTGGTAGTTGCGCCAAGAACATAGAGAAACGTATAAATTTGTTTCCTGGATATTTGTTAGGGAGAGGCCCACGGCAGCGGATAAAGTGTTGACCTTTGCGGGGACGATTGATTGAAAGTTTTGCGTCGCTGGAGTTTTGAAAAAGTTTTTCATCTTTATTTGCCGCTTTTATGACTTTCTAGGCTGCAACTTCCGCTGTAAGAACGGAGGCATTGGCGACGGTATTTGTGGCGATGTTGTCTATGAGGTCCATAATGATGGTTTTGATCTTCCGGTTGAACTTTGCTGTCATCTCTGTCATCTAGTCCTTGAGTTCTTAGACCTGGACCTGGTTAGAACAAGTCTTTTTTCATTTTTTTTTTTCTATTTATCTGACTTTTCTCGATAGTTTGGAGATCTTTTTTCCTTTAGGTGTGGTCTGCGTCCGTTGGGTTGTTACATATTTTTGTAGAACGCAGCACAGTTCTTACACAAAGAGTGGTGATATAGGGTGTAATATGTTATAGTAGCAAATCACCCTTGGTTTTCATTATTGGTAACTTAAACGCAGCCAGTTACATTGCCAATGTGCTGGATCCAGCTACATTTCCATTTTTTTGAAGGTTAGAAAATTTAGATACATTTAATATAACACAATTTTTGCAAGCAGCTAACATTGTTGTCCTCTCATGGTCTGCTCGGTTACCAGATTTTTTGCTCATTTTCAAGAATCGTGAGAAGAGAGTTCAATCGGTATGTGTTACAAATTTTCTTTTTTTTTTGGTTGGATCCTCCTCGTAGAGATTCTGTAGTACTGGGTTGTGGTTAGAGCTAAGGTCATTGATTGACTCTTTAGTGGCCCGCACAGTTGCGACATATGAGAATAAACATTTTTGGGTGGTGTGCCTGTGTCGTTGGTAATTTTGGTATTGAGGAATGCCACGTATTTTGTTTTGACTAAAACCGTGAACCTTAGAAGCTCGCTCAGATCTATAAATTCTGCGCTTTTAGACCTTTTTGGTATTTGCAACAAGACCATAGAAAAACAAATAAATTTGTTTCCTATGCGATATATGTGGGGGAGAATCCAAGGAATTCTAATGGCAGACCCATTTTTTTCTTTTAGGGTATTCTGGTACATGTTTAATTATTACTTTGAGGCAGCGTTTTTTAGTGGTCAGCCACGTGCAGATATCTGTCTTGACAAAATTAGAGTGGGCGGTTGCTTTTTTTGATCGGCATTTGTGGCCGGAATCATGCGAATATCTTCATGGGTATTTTGCAAAGATAAGATGGCAATTTTCTTATTGCTCAAATATTATAAAATAAACAAAATTTTGAATTGCCTGTGGGAGTGTCGGAAGGGATTGAATCAACTTCGTATTTACTGGCGGCAGGCCTAAACTTTGCCTTGGTGAATGTTTTCAAAGCTTTCCCTTTTTAAGCAAGGGCAGCGTTTTTTTTAAAAGCGGATAGTTCTGTGCTTTTTGGTTTGATGGGCCGGCGAGATTAACCGTTGATGGCTGTCGGACCACAGTTGTTGGAAGCGGCTGGGGGATAGATAAAGGCTACTTAGATATTTATACTTACCTCGTGTTTTTTTTTTGGATTTTTGGTTGTCCTTATGGGGTTTTTCGGTGGCGGTAGCGGAGGAGGCGGTTGCCTGGACACTAAGCTCTAAGGCAGCGAGTAAAATGTTGACCTTTGCGGCAAAAATCTGGATGTGGGTGTTGGCAGTTTTGTCCTCGTTCGTTGATTGGAAGTTTTGCGTCGTTGGATCCTTGAAGAAGGTCTTTATTTTTATCTGCCGTTTCCATGACTTCTTTGGCTGCAATTTATATTCTAATAGCGGAGGCATTAGCGGCGGCATTTGTGGCCTTGCTGGCCATGAAGTTTATAATGATAGTGTGAAGGGCTTTGATCTTCCGGTTAAACTTTGCCGTCATCTCCGTCTTCTGGTCATTGAGTTATTGGACCTGAACCTGATGGAACGGAACGGAAGTCAGACCTACCCCGATGTTCTTTTTTGCTCTCTATTTATCTGGATTTTGTAGTTTGGAAATCTTTTTTTTGGGTGTGGTCTGCGTCCATTAGGTTGCTGAAAATAATGTTTTTTTTTTATTTTTTTTTTTTTAATAGTGAAAAAGTTTATTATTGATAATATTAATTATTTTTAACACTTATTTGAGTATCATTAACTATTGACGTTAGTTGGAATTAAAATTGCATGTAAAATGTAGTTGGCTTCTGTTTTGGGTATTTTGGGAAGCTTTTCTAAGCAAGCTTTGTACTACCAGTAAATATGTCAGATAATGATGCTCCTTACTTAATGTTGCAAAGGTGGTAAGATGTTGGTCCAGATGGTTTGATGTGTTCAACAACGCCGTCCTGGATCTGGACGTCCCCTAGGACTACATATTGTAAAGAACACCGTTTAAGACTTTTGGCTACAAAACACAGATTTTTAACAACTGCCAATTGCAATAGATTGGATGGAAGGTGCAGGATACAGAATGACAATGTCATTTATTTATTGCCGAATAAAATTTTATGGATTGCATTTGTACCGTCCATTTAGGTGTCTTTTTCTTATTCTACTTTACCGTAACCGCAGACTAGAATGAAGCAACGAAAGAGCAAATTGGGCTAAAGAATGGCATCAAATTGTGTTTAATAACAAATCTCATTTTTTTGTGGAACGCAACACAACCCTCACACAAGGAGTGATGATATATGGTGCAATATGTTATAGTAGCAGATCATTTTTGGTCTTCAATGATGGTAACTTAAACGCAGCCAGTTACATTGCCAATGTGCTAATACCTGTTGCATTTCCATTTTTTTTAAGGTTGGAAAATCCAAATACACCCATCTATTTAACACAATTTTTGCTAGAAGCTAATATTGTTGTCTTCTCATGACATCGGTCGCCAGCTTTGTTACTTATTGAGCATGTTTAAGATATGATCAGTAGAAGGCTAATAATTTATCACGCTCACCAAACGACTGCAGCTTCTTTGGCTGCGGATTTAGCTTAGAATGATATATTGCTGCAAAAAATTGATCACTTGATTGACAATATGCCCCGCCGTTTAAACGAGTGCATAACAAATTGTAGAGAAGCAACTGATTATTTCAAATAATTTTTATGTAATTATTTGTTTGTTTCATCACAATAAGCATTTTGTAATTCTGTGTGTTTCGATTTTTATGAAAGTGAGTATATTAATAGTTTCAATTAGTCTCATACATTTTCTATAAAAAAATGATTGTGGATAAAATTTTAATTACTGTAAGAGTGTTTTTAAAATAATAATCCTACTTGCAGACCAACTTATTTCAAATTTAGTTTTAGTTAATTAAAATAAAATACAAATCTCAAGTTGTCAATAAAATAATATGTTTGACATTTTACAAGTGGATGAAATAAAATAAAATAATACTATATACTTTCTATAGATAACTGAAACAGCATGCATCCTTTTATCCAAAAGTTGATAAATCTCATCAAATTACATATAGAATGAAATCCATTAGAGAAAACTTCGTAAACAGTTTCTTTAGAGCTAAATAAATTAAATAATAAACAATCCATTACGAGCTGTTTTATCCCCGAATTCAATTTCGCAGAGAAGTCCCTGAGAAGATATCAATCATGCCCTTCGAGGATTTCGCTACGACAAAAATATAAAATAAATTCGCATTTAATGCGCCCGTGTAATTCTATTGAAATCAAAGAGATGCGTTTTTTGTGTGGTAGTATATTTCTAATGGTGGCCAAGTGTATCACTTTAAGGTAAATATTTAAGCTGCTTTCATTCACAGAAAACCTTTCGATGTATAAATTTGAGCAGTTTAGTTGGTAAACATTATAGAGTACGGCATTAATCATTAAATTTGCAGGTTGCCTGAACGCTGCAGCTATAACATTTGAAGGAGCGAATGCAAATATTTAATTATCTGTGTAAATATATAGTAGTAAACTGATGATTTGGAGATAGGTAATGATGCAAAGAATGGAATAACTAGAATGCAGAATTGTTATTGTGAGATCATTTTAGCGTGTTCCTAAAATAAATACATGTTTCCTATAACTATAAACTCCGATTATTTGATTAATTAAAAATTTATTGTTTGGTCAGACATTTTATTTAAGTTTATTTTTTTAACAAATGATGTATACGTTTATAAAACTATTTAGTAGTAATAATACAGTTATACAGTTTTTTTACATTTTAAAGAGTTGCGCTTTAAAATGTTCTCAGTTTATTGGTTATATTCTTTGTATTAAGCCCGTATATTGTAATTAGTAATACAAGTTTTTAAATATGTATTTGAATTTGCTGTTCAACTTTGTTTTTCTTTATTTGTTTACTTATTTTATTACGTGGTAATTTATTTAGTATATTTGTTTTTTAGAGTAGAGGTCTGCAATTTTGTCCTAGCCCAGCTACGAACCGGGCCGAACTTTGGGCTAGGCTGGGCTTTGGGCAGGGCTGTTTTTGAGTTTTTTAATAAAATTGAAAACGTTGATCTCTAGCCAGTACCTCAATAACCTTACTGCCAATGTACTTTGTAGTACACATTGTTATGACCACCTTTGATTTATGTGTAAATAACTTTTGATAACCGAATTACACTCCTAAAAACTTTCCCATTGTGTAATCAAATCTCTTTCTCTTGAAACTTATAAGGTAAAGATTTGCCAATACTTTCTATATATAATAAATATTATAACAATCTACAACTAGTTCATTACTTATCTTTCTTAACACAACCTCAGACGCTTTACCAGCACGCATATAATAACGTATATGGTACTTGAACTATTATAAACAATGCTAACAAATAACACTGTTAACAGTTGTGGTACTATCTTAATAATTTTTTTATTTGTACACTTCAGCATTTCCTCATTATTTTTGGTAATAATTGCACAAAAACGACTTCTAGCATAGATACAAAGTGTCCACAAGATACAAGTTTTTCAATATTAAAGGGCTTTGAGAGCTGTGTTTTGTATGCGAACCGTGTGCTGCACACAAAACGGTTTTTCATACATACCAGACTGTACTGTTTTAGTTTGGGGGAATTGCGCGATTTAGGATGTTAATCCCAAATCGGCCCCTGGCAAGACTTAGACTGAACGTATTATCAAATTTAACAATTTGGGAGTAACTACTTCTAAAACCAAAAAAAACTTAATTAATTGATATAATTTGTTTTAATTTCTTTAATTTTTAATCAATTAACTTTTTAACAAGCTACAATAATCTACTTAGAATATAAAAATATTCTTGTGTCGGGGGCAATTTTGGTCCTTTTAACCAAATCCGGCATTTTTTGCTCAAATTTTTTTCTTCTCAAAATATTTATTTTTGTAGTCAACTGTAGTTTTTATATTTGTTTGAACATTTCTTTTAAATTCCTTTTTTTACAAACAATTATTTATGCGATTTTTTGTTTTAATTTTTTTTTAGTTTTCTTTTTTTTCTTACAAAATTTTACAGCTAACATATTTTTTTAGAAACTCCTCTACAATTTTTAAAATTTCAGTTTTTTTTTACTAAAAACGTTCTTTTTTATCAATCGCATTCAGATGTTGTTGATGAATATTCTTTCTTAGTTTCTTGTACACATTATTAGCGGTTCATTTTTCCAAATTTGTTTTTAAACTTTTTTTGAAACTCACTCCAAAGTATCTTCAAAATTACCCATGTTTGAGATTATTTATGAGAACTGCTAAGATGGAACAGAAAGATTTTTGACTTCTAACACTCTTTAATTGCAATCTGTGATTAAATTTAGATTTTACAAAAAAGCAGTAGCGGCGTAAAATTTGTTTTTAAAAAGAACGTAAATTTGCAATAACTGGAATAAATTTTATCCCAGTAGGGTAGGTTATGAGCCAATACATTTTTATTAAGAAACTTTTTTTTATATTTGACCAAATTTTTTTTGTTCAAAGAATTTTTATTAAATTGAAAGCATTTTTAAATCAAATTTGTGCAGGTTTAACACATTTTTTATTTATGCCTTTGATTTTCAACAGTATAGTTTCAAAAACAGCAGATTTTGTGTGTGTGCCACTGGTTAACAGCTTAGTCTTAAATAGATCTATTATTGTACTAAAAATTTTGTTTTTATAATTTTTTTGATATCTGCAGAAATAAACCAGTGACGGTTTGTATAACAGTCGAAAAAAATAGTGTTACGCAAAAGCCTAATCATCCTACAGTTTTTGAGATAAAAATTTGCGCATAGTCTCATTTGATAGAACAAGAGTGCGTTTGCTATTTACTTTATTTATTTTTTTTTAATTTTTGCTTACAACTTTTTTTTTTAATTTACAAAATTTGTTCGAAAAAATTTATAACTTTTTGGACTAAAAAATTTATAACTTACATAGTTGAACTTTGAACAAGTTTGATTGAAATGATGGTATGTGTTATATTAGAAGTTCAAAATAATGTTCAAAAAAATCTAACCTTTATTTTTTAGGATAAAAACTTAAATCGACATTATTGACCTTTTTTATTATGTTAGATAGGGTTCATCAAGAGTTTTCCAACAATAAATAATTAGTAAATCTTGCCGGTCATATTGAAATGATTTTTTTTTATTAATCTTTACTATCATTTATTTTGTAGTAAAAACTGAAGAAAAAATTTAGTTTTTTAAATTTGATAAAAATGAACCAAAATTACTATAACAACCTTTATGCAAAACCTAACCTAACCTAACTTAACAAACTTCAGATACTGAAAAATAGTTCAAAAACTTTTTTCCCCCTAACAAATCAGCTCAGGGAAAGACAAAAAACGCTATTTATCTTTGGCCTTCCCCTTCCCCCAACAAACTAGCCCTGCATGGACTATCGAAACACACTATCTAACTGAGATTGAGGAGTGATGCGTCTGGCGGGTGGCATTGCCTGTGCGTAGTTGAGCAAACATCACAAGGCTCTCTGTCGGACGCATCACGACACGATATCTTTTCCAACAAACCAGCTCTGCAGGGACAGGCGAAAAGCACTGTCCATATGCGATCCAAAATTGGAAAACACTCTTCAACAAACTTTAAGATACTGGAAAATAATTTATATATATTCCCTAACAAATTTCAGGTACTGGAAAAAAATTACTCCTCCATGCTCAAAACAAACCAGCCCCGTAGGAACAGTCATAAAACACTATCCATTTGAGACCCAAAATTGGAAAACACTCCCCAACAAACTTTCATGTACTAGAAAATAATTTTAAAACATTCTCCGATAATCTTCAGGTGCTGGACAAAAATTTAGAATTTTTTTTATTACTCCTCCCTACCCAAAACAAACCAGTTCTGTGGGAACAGTCAAAAAACACACGCATATGGATGCGACCCAAAATTGGCAAAAACTTTTAGATACTGAAACATATTTTAAAAACACTCCCTAACAAACTTTAGTTATTGGACAAATATTTACTATGCGACCCAAAATTGGCAAACACATCACGACAAACTTTCAGTTACTGGAAAATAATTTAAAAACAAACACCAACAAACTTAAGGTACTGGACAAGTATTTAGAAACTCTTCTTTACCCCCAAACAAACCAGCCCTACAGCGACAGACAAAAAGCACTATCCATATGCGACCCAAATTTGAAAAATATTTTTAACAAACTTTTAGATACTGGAAAATAATTTAAAAACACTCCCCAACAAACTTTAGGTATTGAACAAATGTTTGGAAACCTTTTTATGACTTCTTTCTACTCTAAACAAACCAACCCGGCAAAGACAGGCACAAAGTTCTATCTATATGCGACCCAAAATTGGCAAATACACTCCGACAAACTTTTAGATATTGGAAAATAATTTAAAAACTCACCCAAACAAACTTCAGGTACTGGACAAGTATTTAAAAACTCTTTTATTACTTTTTCTTTATCAAACACACCAGCCCAGCAGCGACAGACAAAAAACACTATTTATATGCGACCCAAAATTGGAAAACACTTTTTAACAAACTTTCAGATACTGGAAATTAATTTAAAAACACTTTTCAACAAACTTTAAGTACTAGACAAATATTTAGAAGAAACCTTTTTATTACTTCAAACAAACCATCCCGGTAGGGACAGGCAAAAAGCACTATCCATCCTTATGCAACCCAAAATTAGAAATCACCTAACAAACTTTCAGGATTTAGAAAATAATTTAAAAACACTTCTTAACAAACTTCAGGCACTGGACAAAAAACACTATTAATACTCAAAATTTGAAAACACTTCTCGACAAACATTCAGGAACTAGAAAATTATTTAAATACATTCTCCGACAAACTTCAGGTACTGTACATAAATTAAAATATTTTTTTTACACTTCTCAGCAAACCAGCTCCGTGGGAACAGTTAATAAACATTATTCATATACGACTCAAAATTGGCAAACACACTTCGACAATATTTCAGATACTAGAAAAAACGTAAGAACACACTTTAAAAAACTTCAGGCAGTGGACAAGTAATTCGAAATTCTTTTATCATTTTTAATTTCCCCAAACAAACCAGGCCCGCAGCGACAGGCAAAAAGCACTATCCATATGCGACCCAAAATTGGAAAACACTTCCTGACAAACTTTCAGTTACTGAAGAATAATTTAAAAACACTCCCCAACAAATTTCAAGTACTGACAAATATTTAGAAACCGACCCAAAATTGGAAAAACTCTCAAAAGCTTTCAGGTTCTGGAAAAATGTATATACATTTCTTAACAAACTTAAGGTACTGGACAAAAGCTTAGAAACTTTTTTGTCAATTTTCTTTACCCTAAAACAAACCAGTCCTGCAGGGAAAGTCGTAAAACACTATTCATATGAGAACCATACTTGGAAAACGCTCCCCAACAAACTTTCAGGTACTAGAAAACTATTTTAAAACACTCTTCAACAAACTTTTAGGTACTACCTACCCAAAACAAACCAGCCCCGTGAGAACAGTCGACAAACACTATCCATATGCGACCCAAATTTGGCAAACACACCTCGACAAACTTTCAGATTCTGGAAAATAATTTAAAAACATTCCCAAACCGCAGGGACAGTCGAACGCTATCTATATGCAACTTTGTATTGGAAAAACTATTGATCAACTAGACACAACTTTTGGTATATACCACTCCTACTTCAACCCCTGTACCATCTTAACTATTTCAATTCAACTTTTAAATTAATTTATTCTTAACAAACTTTTGGTTTCGACTCTGTATTGAAAAGCTCTTGACATGAACATAAAAAAATCATCAACTATTACGCATTCAACAAAATAAATTTTTCTTTGATGCTTTAAATATTATGTGCCAGTTCATAACACGTCAACATCTATATTTTTGGTTTTGATATAGGACCTCGCAACGTGCAAACAATTTTAGAAAATACAAATATTTTTTTACAATTTAAGACACCCAACAATACACAAGCATCTAGTTTACAACAGGTTAAAAGTAATAATACCTTTACATTGTTTTTTTATCTTTACACAATTACACGTTTACACAATTACATAGTACACTGTACACCGGTTTAGTAACTTTTGCATTTTTGGGCTACAATAATGCTTTTTACAACAACTTTGATTTTAAGTTAAATAATTTCCGAAAAAATATTATCTTGCAGTTTTAACGTGAAAGTCATTTATCCTGCGGACGACGTGATCACCAATACTGACTCAATACTAGAAGCCACCATAATTTTCTTTCAGTTCATGAAAAAATAAAATAAATATTGTGTTTTCTTGTCAGCTGAGCCTTCATCAGTATTCTTATCTGAATAATGCTTTTGCTTGGAACGAGAATGTATAGTTTTGGTGTAGAAGTGGGTTTTGTGTGGACTTTTTGTTCTGTTAACACAGTTAAAGCTAATTTTTACTAAGCAAGTCTACTATAACAAAAACTTTATTTTTCAATAAGGCGTTTTTGGAATAATGGGTTTTAAACAAGAGATTTCGTCAAAATTTTCAACTACTTAGTCAATATGAATGAATCATTAGAAATGAATCGACTTCACGACAATGAAAAACTCTGATCACTATATATCATTGTTAGTTAACTTCATTTTATTAAAAATCAAATTTAGCTACTGTTTTGGTTGTTAGTATATAAGCAAGCATCTCTACTGATTTATAATTTTTTTTAGGCTTATGGCAAAAATTTCAATTTCAATCAACCGCAAGATAACAAATTTGCATAGTCTTTTTTGGAGGCTAAAGTTGTTATGCATTGTTGCAGAAACATTAGTCAAGCCAAGTTTGTGATAACAATATTTATCCACCACCGTCTACGGTATGAATTTTAATCAGCATTCCACTTTTGGTTTTTACAAATTTGCATGCAGTGAAGGCCGCTTAACCATGACACCACTTGCAAAGTGTTCAATTCAGTTTTTAAATGATGCTCTAATACTTAATAAAAAGGTGCAGACTTTTCCTAATTGGTACCAGGCTAATAACTTATTCTTATTTTAATGAATTAACTAATCTTATCAGCTTTTAAGGTTTTTCAAGCGTAACACTAAGAAGTTTTGTGACTGTCGTAATCAAATTATTCTTATCAACGCCCTAGCCACCATTATGAGTAAAGGAAAAATTGAACAGATCCAAAAAAAATTTGTTTGTTTTGTTTGAGAAAAACGGATTAGTTTTGACATAACACTAGTTTTTAAAGTGCTTTGTGGGATTATTGATTGTTTTGACTTGCTTAGTTAGTAGTTCCAACTTAAATTTTACGTAATAACTATTTATTTTATATACCGTATAAACGTACAGATTATGCGCAGCTCTTTGCTTCTGTAAGTATTTTGAGGGATGCCAACAATATTAGAATAGATTTTTTATGTTTTATTGTTTGATTAAACTAAATTTATTTTAACAAAATCATTTGAATCAAAAGTGTGAAAACATTAAATCTAATATTTCAACTGCTTTTTCAATCTACCTATTTAAACAAGTTTTTTTTTAAATTTTGATTAAATGATTGGTTTTGTATGTAGTTTAAATTAGTTATTATTTACATTTAATTTGGGTCTATTACTTAGGTGTGTGGGCGGAACACATTGATTAAAACTATGCGTTCTCTAATGTATAGTAGGGTGCCCTACCTGCTTGAGCAGTTAGGAAACACCATATTAAAGAATATTGGGGTGTTTATCATTTCAATCAGTTGGTTTCGTGTTTAACTAATATACTTCTTCTTTTACATTGCATTTTTTTATGTCTAATAGGTGGGTGCGTAATGCTATTATAAACGTTGTTACAAAACTTTGGTTTTTAGTTTGTTTATATGTACATGATTGTTTAATATTTTAATATTAATTTTTCTATATTTTTATTACAGAGGCGGATTACACACTGGATGACTCATTTTGGATCGACGAAAGTCCAGCTGGTGAGTAACTTTTTCTAAATAACATTCACACACCTTTGATTTACACAAAATAAAAAGCATTCGACAACCCTCAACCCCGAAATCAATTAAATAAATCGAATTAGTCTCGCGCAATTAAACAGACAATCAGCAATATTGAATGCCAGCCAGAATTAAATCCCCCCACACACGCATGCCGACGCAACAGGAACGGAATAAAAAAAATACAATACTGATTACATAGGCTTTTAGCAATTATTGAAATCGGATGCAAATATGATTTGCATTTGCAAACATGTAATGCAATTGTAAATGTTTTATGCGTGTTAAAAATGGTTACATTTAATTTGTAATTATTTAAACTAAAATCAAATACGTGTGGAATTATTGAAAATTAATTTAGATTTGGTAAATATTAGATATTTATTTAAACTAAAATCATCTACAAAATAAATATCAGTTTTAATATACTATTATCATAAACTCTGAATTATTATTGTATAAATAATATAATAATAATCTAGACGAAGAAAATGGTTTATTTTTTTTTGTATTTGATGAACTTATTTATTGTCAGAAAAAAAATGTGCAATACAATTCAATAGTTTCAAATGTGTACAATTCTCAGTTGCGATATTTTGAAAAAATAAATTGATTTTGAAAACATATGTTGGTTAATGTAATGAACCAACTAAAAAAAAGAATCTATAATTTCATGTTATAAGTTTGAATTTATTTGTCGGAAACGCTGCATGTGCGACATTAATCAGTTGCTGATGACGTTCGCCCTTAAAATCCACCCACTAGAAAACTGTCACCGGTATAGTCAGAGCTTATCTTCCCAGTAAGGACGATTAAACATTCAAATCCGTATTTTACGATTCAACTTATGCAGCTCGACAACAAAAACTTATTAAATATTAATTGTAACCGGTTGTTAGTATCCTCCCATAGGACGCTACGAAGACGTTGCGCTACTTTTTACCCGTTTTCTTTTAGATTATGGTTTTCTTCTTTTTGCTATAGTATATAAGAGTTAATCCAGGACATGACGGTTAATGCAGCGAGTGATAATCCTGGAAGTTTCCGCTAACGATGCGAGTGGCTGACTGTACAGTCCCCGCACATATAACTCTACGGCACACATACACACATCATTTAACTAATAGGAAATTGCAGGAACCTGCAGATATTTGTGTCAAGGATTTGCGCTTGGCGGAGTTAGGTATAGTTGAAGTCAGTCGTCTCTCATCACGACGACATTTTCATAACGAATTATTATCGGCTGCTCGTTTTCTTCTCTGTTCATCTTATTTATAGGTGGTCGGTCGTAAATGGAAACGGTGTAAATCGCGACTAGTTTAGCGATTTAGCAACGGCTTGGAAAATCAAAATTTTAAGGGTCGGAACTTCCTTTTGATAAGTCACGTCGAGTGGATTTTTATTACATCATATTTTACAGTGTGTCCAAGAGGAAGTAACTATTTTATAGCAGCCTCAAACTTATCAATTACTGAGTTATAATAAGATCATCATTGTAGACGAGATGAAATTATTGTTAGTTTGAATGCATTCTATGTCCAATAAGAAGTAGAAATACTGAGTTATTAAACTTGTTTTTGTAATTTGTAAAATTAGAATTTATAGTACATCAATCCTATTCAAACTGAAAGCGCAAAGCTTGATTCGTTTAGTAAAACCGCATGGGATGTGGGTTACCTTAAGCTACGCATCGCCAGTTTCTAACCCTCCGATTCTACATTGATGCAGCAGTCCTTCAACATTTAATCTAGTAGAATCGCTGAAGCACATTTTAACATTAGGATTTGTTAAAAAAACACATTGTAAATTTGTTGCTCAATAAACCTGTCGATACTTAGAAAGAGAATAATAGAAATGACCCGTTTTCTTGTTAATGTTCTGAGTTTAAATTGTTAAGTTAATTTAATTGGAATTTCCTGACCGAGAACACCGGTAAATTTATTGTTAACTGTTCGCGGCGAATCTTTAGTATGCAGTTTGTTCGCCACATTCGCCTCACGTATTACATAAATATAGCAGCAAATTGCCAAAATAGAATCTCTCGACATAATACCCCCGGCTACACAGGTGCGCCGTACGCCGCCACACACAAACAACCCCGAATTTAGAGAGAAAAAAATGCTTTATTAATTAAATTTCTACAGACAAGCTGTTGCCTGGTTTGCGAGATAACGATAAATAACTAATGCAGCCCATGACAAAAGCCGTTGGCGCATATAGATCGCGCCTCGATACAAACTAACCCCGATGTTATTACTCCGTGAATTATGTAGACAATATTAACCTCACCTAGTAGGCGATAATAAATTAATAATTGCAAACTGTAATAATCGGCTTACACACGAAGCAAAAAAATGATTAAACTATTCTTTTAGAATAATTGCATGGCGGGGTGGATTAAATTTATATAACGTTAATTTATATGTAATCCTATTAAAATTTAATCCTCGGACACTAATGAAATAATATAATTCGGGTACATTTTTTGTCTGTACGTGAGGGTGGGAATTAGGTGGGATCATTTTTAAATCGCGTATGTGAGTTAAGGGAAGGTAGTTGTGCTCCACCCACCCTATTAGGTAATCTCCGTGCTAGAGAGAACTTTTAACAAGCGCAATGACAATTATGGAAATTGTACATCGCTTTTAAGTGCCACTGGACGACAAACCGCACATCGCACTATATTTTACGTGCCAAAATGACAATGTTGGTACAGAAATGGTATGAGGCAGATTATTCTAGTTCGTTAATTGAAGATTTAATATAACTAAAGTAATTGATTTACTTGCCATTTCTTTTGTATTATAAAGTTAGCGGTGTTTTGTGTACGTATTACATATATCAACTGGTTATTTTAATTAAAACTAAAACAAAAAAATATTATTGTTATAAAAATATTTATATCAAAATTTATTAGCTCATTTTATAAGTATGTAGTAAACTAAAAACAACGTGTGCCTAACTAATAACAAAGTTAGTAAGTTATAATAAATTTTAGTAGTAGTAGTTCAAGTTATATCTAAAGTTATTAAGTGAATATTTTAATATAAAATAGCATAGAAAACAAAAATGAACCAATTTACACAAACTTAAAAAAAAAAACGATTTTAATAGATAATTCAAGCAGTTTCTAAACAATTTTTATTTTAAATTTTTCTTATTCTGTTTTTTTTTCTTATTTAAGATAGAAAATTATCATTCCGAACTGCGGACATTCTCTAAAGTTTTTTTAACCAGTACATGTTTTATCATTCTATGTTCTTTTTACTTGTTATTTTTTTGCATTATATGACCAAGGTTCTCTAATTTTTTTTTTCTTATTGGTATTAATTATCTTCTTTGTCATACGACGTAATACTTCTATTGATGATATGTTTAGAATTTTGTGGTAACATCACATTTTAACTGCAGCTAGACATTTTATGCGTAGGAGTCTAGTTTTAAGTTGCATGTTTAGGTTTTGGTTGCGAAGTATAAGAATACGTTCTTTACCATTTTAGTGCGGCATTTTGATTCTGTTTAAGATTTTATTTAGTCATGTGCCCAAGTATTTTTAGCTTATAACTCTTTTGATTGGGGTATTTGTTATGTGCAATGATTCTCATATCTGAATTTGATATAATTATCAGTTTATTTTTAGTCCAAATTGTTCACTTTGAGTATTTATTCTTTCGAATACACGCTGTAGGTCTGTTATGTTATTTGCTAGTATCATTGTGTCATTAGCATAGCATAATTTGTTCATATAAATAATACCAGTCTTCTAATAACGTTTTTTTGAAAACCTTTTTACTATACATAATAAAGAGTTTTCGAGACGTAGCACAACTTTTAGAATTTTTATCTCGTCCGTATATTCATTATCAACTTTTATCTATTTGTTTTTACTATAGATTGGATATTAATCTTATATTATGATTATTAATGTTTTTATTTTTAGCATTTTAAGTAGTTTATTATGGCTGACTTTGTGGAATGCTTTTTTAAAGTCAACGAAACAAGCGAATACTTCCTGATTTATGCGTTTGTTTTTTTTAGGAATATGGGAAATCTTTAGTTAAGACGTTTCTACCGGCTAAAACCACCTTTTGTGCATTGCTAGGAAGAACTCTAAGTTGCATGAGGTATTTCCATCTCTCTTGTTTCTCTTTTCTACTTATAATCTTTCGTATGACGTTAGTGATAGAATTCAATGCGTCTTTGTGGCTTAACATTATGTTAATGATGTTGTTGACACTTAGCGTATTCATCTTTCCTCTTTTTTGCTTTATTGCAACTTACTTATTGCGTGTTTAGGAGTGTCTAGCTTTCCGCAGTACGTACAACTTTTTGTGATTAAGAAAATACCTTACTTTTTCATTTTATCATTCAGGTAGCAATAGAATCCTGCTTGGACTTGATTTATTTTTTTTATTTTGTTGGCCACTCAATCATATAATATAATTAAGTTGACCACCAAGCACAACGTACTTTTTGCATCAGGTTTCGCGTCTCTTATATTAGGCATTAGACGACTTAGCGCATTTATTATTCCTACTGCTTTGGTCTCCGTTTTTGTCATGTATTCCCACATTAAGTTATGGCTTAACGTTATTCCGAGATGTTTGAGAGCTCATTGGCTGTTGATGTTTACGCTTCTCAGTCTTACGGTAATGATTTTTAGGGTATATCCGCCTATTAGGATTAGATCTTCTGTTTTATTATATTTTAGCATTAGGCTTTTTTTGTCCAACCATTTCTAGATCTTTCTGAGCGTCCATTTTGATTGCATCTTTATATTTTTCTTACACTTACCAGAGTCTACCACTGCCAGGTCATCATTATTTGGCAAAACATATCATGAGCAAAAGACCGTGTTTCTTTTATCCACTTAAACACTTAAATCCTTTCCTATGCTTTTTGCCGTGTGGGCAAAGCTGGTTTTTGTTACGTATATAGACGTATTTATGTTTTGTTCAGTGATCCAGGTTAGGCCGTGTTTAGTTATGTTCTTATTTGGCCACCAAGCAGATATGCTTGTGTAGGCCGCTTTGCACGTGTTCAAATTGACTTGGATAATTTAATTTCTGCTATTGCATTTTTTTTGTCTTTTACTTTGAGGCATACTCCGCTTTATGACTAGTTACGGAACTGAGATAGCACGACTACTCTTGGGTGCAGTCTCTAATCCTGTGATTGAATTCACTATTTCTCTGACAGGATTTTTCTATGCTGCAATTGGGGGCCTTGTGCTCTACTTTTTTGGTATCTGTAGCACTTAGCGGATGTGATGATCTTTATGACTTCACTTATTTTAACCAGAGCCCAATCTTGTTTTTGTTTATTAGCAGGTGGGCCGTTTTCTTGCAAAGTTTATCGTTTTTTTCTCCCAAACCTCTGTATTTTGGTCATAGAACGTCTCTGCAAAGTCAGCACTCCAGGTGTCGCGACACCTGGCGCTGGCACGCTAAGAAAGGTGTAATTTTAATTAGTACCCAAAATTTGTTGTGGAAAAGCTGAAAATTTATCGGCAGATAGTCGATTCATTACAAAACCTTAATAAAGCAGTCAGACAGTAATAATCGAACGCACGGCGTCAGCACAGCTGCGTACATGCTACAAGAACTAACTCCAATATACCAATATACAGACCGATCTGAAAATATCAGCCTTTTCAAAACTTTTGCACTTTTTTGTTACCAGCTCTTGGACTAGCATATTTATACTGATTATATTGTTTTCTGGGTCATTTACCTTCTTTGTTAGTTAGTTGCTTTGAGGAGACTTTTACCATGGACGTTAATTCCTTGTTCAAAGTTGTTTTGATTCTTCTTCTTGCTAAGTTTGTTTGTATTTCCTTCCTTCCTTCCGTCAGCGTTGCTTTAAGGGCGGTTATTTATTTTTTTAGTCTCGAAATGTCTTCCTGTTTTAAGATGCTACCCAGCTGTGACACGAGGGCTTGCTGTTCAAAATTTTCTTTTGTGCTGACTTTGCTTATTCCTCTGCTTAGGTCCAGCATTTTGTTGGCTTTGTTGTTTTGTGCCTAAAGTTTTATGAGTTTCTTAGTCAGCTTCTTTGCATCTTTGTACATTTCTATTTGCGGAGCAGCGTTGTAGTTGCAATTTTTTTCTAAATCGAGCTTCAAAACCACTTTAATATTCAAAGTGGGAGTCCTTGTTTAATATTTCTGAACATTCTATTATAAATCATTATGAAGAAATACCTTTAGTATGTGGCTCAAGTGCGCTATGATTTTATTGACTTTATTATTTTTTAGAATTGATATAAATGTTGAGAAACACTATTGTAATGCAGTTGAATATATCTACCAGATTGGTGATTGTTTTTTATTTATGATTTTTAGGAATTTCAAAGGTATCTCATTTGGGCTTGAAGTTTTAATATTCTTCGTATTTTTTAAAATATTCGTTAATAGTCTTATTAGGCAGATACGCCAAAATCTAAAAAAAAATTTTTTTAAATAAAAGTCAGAATAGGTCTCACAAACAGTGATATAGCTATCTCTAAACAAGGGTCTACAATGCGAAAAGGCCTATTTATAAGCATAAAGAATCTTCTCGATGTCTGTTTTAAAACCTAGAGACTTTGCTGTTTTTGACATTCTGTGAATAGAATTTGGCATTGTTTGACATTATATGGCCAGATTTTGGTACTTTAAAAAAAAAGTTTTTTTTTTCTATTTTATTGTTAGATTTTCTTATTAAATAGAGTTTATAGTATTTTTTTAAATTTGTTTAAAATTTCATGGTCGGATTTTGCATTTTTAAACAGTTTATGTTGGATTATGTTTTTTTCAAACAATATTTTTGATATTTGTGATGTTTTCTGACAATTGGTTAAAAATTCAGGATCGAATTATGCTGTTTCGACATTTTATAAACAGAAAAAAAATTTGTTCTTAAAAAAATAATAATGACTTATGACTGGGTTTTATTATTTTTGACTTTTTGTAAATAGAATGTTTGATTTTTAATTATTTATTGCAAAATTTTGATGCTTTCTTTTCTGGGTTTGAAAGCTTTTCCGGTAAAGTGCAAAAAACATGAGTCTTTTTTTTTCCGATGCACGTTTCGATCGCCTTTCTTTTGACCGCCGTTTTAACACCACTCGCTACTTCACCGTTGTTAACATTTTGGGTATATGGGGGGGGGGGGGGGGGGGATTGGGGCTTGATGGCACATTATTAATATTTTTTATCATTGGCTGTCTTCTTCTACGATAAGATATGACATTTTTTCTTATAAAATTTTTTTAGACGTGTTTGCTAACCGTTTCTGTAAAATGCAAAAAACTGTTTTCAGTTTTTTTTTTAATTGTTCTGGTTGTCAGAATTTTGTTACGATGTTTGGCAACGTTTTTTAAGGTGGTTGTACAAATGCATGCTTTGATGGAAACGGACCGGGAAGTACGGCAGAACCCGCGTTTTGATTTTTGGAATTGCCGTTTCTAGAGGCTTCTTTGATGTTTAATGCCTTGTGCGATTTTACCGTGGGGGAGTTACATGGTGAGAATTGACATCTACGCTTATAATATTTTGCCGAGGGGAAACCGTGCTAATCATATTCTTATAATGGTTACTTTTTCTTATCTTTTTGATGAGTTGGACATGTAAACTCAATACTCTTTTTTGCTACTGATGTTTCTGTGAAACTAGATTATTTACGAAATTTGTATGAGAATTGACATCTTTTCCCGTCTCCTTTTACAAGGTCTGCAGGTATGTACTCTAAGGCGGTTTTAAGGTTATGTTGTTGCCGTTTTTTTTTTGAGCGCATCTTTTTTGAGATTTTGTCGTTTTTTGCGGATCGAACCAATTCAGCCCTAATCAGCCGCTATTTTGTTGCTACTGTTTTGGCGCTCACTTGCAATCCGACCCCGTGTCTGCAAGTCAATATTTTTTTTGAAAAATCTTAACGCGGTTGTGGATTCTCTTGGTTCGAAACTTTTATTTGATTGTTTTTCCTTTTTCTCTAGTTTGTCGGCCGTTAAAGAACTAGGAAGATTGCCGGCGGCGTTTTGGAATAGATCAATTTGAGGTTTTCTAAGCCGGCTTCCCAAAACCGCCTCTTAAAAAAAAAATTGTGAACCTTGGTCGGTGCCGTTATCCGGAAAAGGCGGTTGTTGGTTTGCAGAGCCGTCTTTGTTAGTTTGTTATTACTTATTGCTATGAGTTTTTTACTTTTTGATATTTTAAAACCTAAACGAATTTTAACAGTTTATGACTGAAATTTGCTTGTATTTTGACATTAATTTGGCAATTCAAGGCCAGATTTTGTTATTTTTGACGTTTTATAAACAGATTTTTGCTATTTTTAACGGTTTTTGGCTGGATTGTGGTTTTTTTCAACATAGTTTTAATATTTCTAACAATATTTTGATAATGTATGGTCGGGTTTTGTTATTTTGGTGCTTTATAACATTATTTTGACAATCAAAAACCGAACAAACTGGTTGCCGGTCCAGAGTTTTTGTACCGTTTTTGGCTTTTAGATCAAAATATTTTAATATTTTATGACCGGATTAAATTATTTTTGGTTTTTTATGAATAAAAGTTTGCATTTTTAGCAGTTTAAGATCAAATTTTAGTGTTTTTTGACAATATTTTAATGTTTTAATACCAAATTTTACTATTTTTGACATTTTAGAAATTTTACACTTTTCAACAGTTTATGGCCGAATTATGGTGCTTTCTAACAATATTTTGAAGATTTAATTTGCTAATTTTGACGTTTTATAAGTAGAATTTTAAACATTTTAACAGTTTTTGGCCAGATTTTGGTTTTTTCTAACAATATTTTGCTAAATAAATACAGGAATAGACTAGATTTTTGGCATGAGATGTGATGTACAATTTGTATAAACTTTACACTTTGTATTGTACACTGGCTTTTTGCTTGAAAATACAACGCAAGGGTAGTCACTAGTAGATGGCACTGTATGGTAATTTGCAATAATAATTTTACAAAAAAGTTGAATGCTGCTGGGCGTTACTACGTGATAGTTTAGTTAGAACACATTTATTATGTATTATATCACAAATTTATTTAAAAAACCGTAACATGTTTCAACTTTGTGATACAAACAAGTATATTATATCACCGTCTGATGATGACCGTGTAAAGGTTGAAACATGTTAAGGTTTTACATAGTAAATGTTTTATTTATTACTACTAATCTGTTAGTTTTGGTTCCGAGATGAGTGAAATGATATTGCATTTTATTATTTTTCTGATTTTATCAAAGAAATTATTAATTTTTGTTCACTTACTCTTTCCTGTAAGTGATATACTAATTTATTCATAGTAATTGGATATTTATACTCTATGCTATCCTTTGAATCACATTGTATTATATCATACTCGATCGCATAAATGTTTTTATCATCTTCCACTTTACACTTTTTATTTTTTGTACAGGTTTTATATTTAAAACACTGCTTACGGTATATTTTTAAATACAATTATGTCTATCAATTTAGTTTGTTAAGTTCCAATGCGTCTAACTCGCCGCCATATTGGATATGTAATGTATATTGTGTAGTTTTAGAAACGCTTAACATCAAGTTGTCGACCAAGATTCCTTATAGAGCGGGACGCACGTGTAGCACAAAGCACGCTACACTCTGCAGCGCGCTAAAAGCGGTAACTTTTATTTATTTTTTAATTAAAAAAATACGTTGTATTATTAAGTATTAGCATGCTCTACAAGATTGGCAATTTATTTATTTAATGCATATTACGAGAAAGAAAAAAACAAAATATAACAAAAAAACGGTTTCAATCTTTTAGTTCTTAGTCGTTCCTGCCACAATATTTTAACCTTTTTTACTTATAAATAGTGCAATAATGTAGATTATCTTAATAAGCTGTCTGGTAATCTAATTAATCAAATTAGTTTTATTAATTTTTCTGTAATTATGACTTTTTTTATATTTTTACATTTGTTTGCTCAGGGTTCTCTAAAGTCAGGCAGAAACCGGTTATATGTTGACCTTTATTCATATTATCCCTGTTTCTCCAACAATTAGATTAACAGCTCTGCAACTATTAAATTAACAACTTTACAACTATGTATTAGATTAACAGCTTTCTAACTATTAGAAACTCACAACGTGTTTTCCCTATCAATGTTACTAAAACTGAAAAAACTAATTGTGCCAAGCAAGTTGGAGTCCTGTAATTGTCACATTGTTCTACTTTTTTAATCTTTTTTTCTATTTTGTTATATCCACTACACTGAAAATCTGCAAGTCCAATTAAAGACATTCTTTAATTCTAATTTTGTTGGTTATTAAATAATTATTATCAATAATTTACTTAATTTTACTAAATTGTTAATAATTTTATTACTGCTATCAGTCAATTTATATTTTTATTAAACTTAACGCAACACTTTTAAAGATGTAATATCATGGTTCGTGACAATTTTTAAATTATATTTGAAAATATTTAAAATTTTAACATTTTATAGATTGTTTCCTTTTGTCGGTGATAAATACCAATTTATTAACTTTAAATTTCACAAAACATTTCAAGCTGAAACAATTTATATATTATTAACAATGGAATCCAATTTAAGTGGAGGCTCTCTGAAATTTAGTAATGAAAGTCACGTACGTGGAAACCCCAAACCACTCACTTTTACTGAAACCGGTCAACGAAACAAAACGCAGCACCAAAACTTTCAGCAATTATCAATTCAGGTGACCGCCTGGATTTGATTGCTAAGTGGTTATGCCACTTCGGACACATCACGAATTAAATTAGTTCAATTAAATATAGATATTTTACCTACAATATACCACAGCTTTATACGGCTGTGTAACGATATTTTGCCAACTTTAATTAAATCACGCTCTGAATGTTGGTTTAAACTTACACACGGTTAGTGCGTTGTTTCAGCAATACACTCTTGCAGCTTGTTTTCATGCGGAATTAGTTTCCATGTGGTACATTTATATGTAGATTATTTTAAATTGATGACCGTTTCGTTTCAATTACATCGCACTAATTTCTAATAAAATACACTCACAACTTTACAAAATACAATGGTAACAGGTTTCAGCCGTATTTGCAAATTGAATCTGGCTGTTTTTAGAGATAAATCTACAAAGTGCAGAGAGCTATTTTAAAAAGTCCAACTGTCTCTTGCATAATCTTCCACCCGGATATCCGCAGTATTCACCACTTAGTTTTTATATTAAACGACTTTGTTTTCAAACCATAATCTTTTAAAAGTATTTTTCAATTATGATCTAATTAACTTGATTAACATGTTTAAGAAACGTGTCTTTGTTTGCAGGTAGTACAATGGTGGATACTTACTTTATAATACGTTAACACAAAACTAGCGTGAAATGGTCTGTGACAATGCTATTAAATGGAGCGACAGTGTGGTCGCTTTCTCTAATGATCTGAATCGTGTCATAATATAAGAGAAGAGTCATCAACAGATGTAAACATTTTTGCTTGCTGGTTCGCTTAGTTTTAACGCAACATTACGTATAAGTTAACTCCATAAAGGTGGAAAGAATAAACGATCACTTAAAATAGAGTACGTAAAATGTATAAAATTTCAAAGAAACTATTCTCAGTACATAATAAATCTTTATTGACTTAAATAACAAATATTTCTGTATACATTATAGACTATATTAAAAACATAGACAAATTGTTGTGTACCTTTATTTATTATAAACTTTAATGAAAGCTGTACATACAGTTTCGGCAACCTTGTTGTCACACAACTTCGAACATGCGGTCAAAGCTGAATACAGTACACACATGACCGACTGTATTGAAGTAAAATATGCATTGTTTAGATTTCTGCTGTAGCAAACCGAAAATTAAACTAAAATCTAATGCATGTTAACTCAACATTTGAACTACAAGCATAGTCTTATATTTAATTTCAAGTTGACCATTGAATTTACTCAACAATAAATTCTTAAATTAGTAAACGAAGTTTAGGCGCTCTTCGGATTATTTACGCCTTTCCCGGCTTTATTTAGTATTTCGGGGGGAAATGATCGTACTTGGAGGCGTTTATTTTATTCCATTTTCATGTTAATTGGTGTTCGGAGACGGTGTATTGTCCGTCCCTGATAATTCCCGTGCGGCAGTTTAATTGAAATTCTGAGTTTAACCCACACCACCGACAAACAACATTTGCGCTTCGTGACGCGATTTCTTGATATTTCAATTACGCATTTACAATCATTTTACTGGAAAATTTAATTTAATTTTTGTAAATGAATTTTGTTAATACGATCTTTGAATTGTTTGTTCTGGTAAGGACGGTTTAAAGTAAAATAATTTAAAATTTTATATTAGTATTAGCAGCACTGCTTAAAATATTTTAGAAGCATTTAATAATGTTCTAATTAAACGTTGCATTAATAATTAAAAAAGATGTCATTAAAATAAATAAGAAGGATTGCACAAAAGATAAAATTTATTAAGATATCATCACACCGTATACATGTCTAGATTTAATAAGTTTGAGACCAAGTGACCAACTTAAAAGATAGAATAATTATAATTATATACAATTAGTGGATAAACGCATTGTTAGAAGACACAATTAAAAAATATAATAACATATTATTGGAAATTTTGATTGGATTGCACTCAGTAGGATTTTTCGTATCACCGGATGGTGCTAGACGATCAATTTAGAATTAACAAAAATTTTTGCATATCTATTCACAAATTTACAAATGATATGTATGATGATTGTCACAGTGCCAACCTGCCAATGATTAGATCACAAGAAATTAACTTATCTGTATTGGTCCGGGAAACGTTTTCTGTTTTTGGTATTGTAGACCAAAATGTTAGGAAAACTAGAATCTTTGTTACGATGTTATTATCTTTGATTTAGCATTATTACTTTGGTGATTGGAATGTTAGTCATCACGTAAAATGACAGTGGCGCTATATTTCTAATATTTAAAATATTTTTGTTTTTAAAACCATTTCAATCAGCCCTTTATATGGTAATTGTAAGGAATTTTTTGGTTTATTATATTGTACAAAAACGCGTTTGGTGTTTGAAGACAATTTCTCCATGCTTTAACCGATTTATCACAAGTGTTTACCTTAAACCATATACACTTATAGATGCGCCGTGTGCTATATCTCGCTTGTCGCATAGTGAAGCCAACATAACATTGTATGCCCACAACTGACGTCACGCGCTAATTGTAGACATAATATGCCTCATGAGTAGTTAAGTTGATTATACAATTTTTGGTAAACATTAATAAACACAATAAATATATTATATTTTAATTTTAACTTTAATTATTCAATTACAAAATTTAATATTTGTGTGAAATAAATAATGTGTGTTTATTGAATAATTTAACAACGTCATGCACTAAGTATATACTAAGTCAAAAATTTATTAGCATTTTAGTATAATAAGTGCGTAAAAATGTATTTACATACATACACACGTCAAATATTTTTGCTACGTACTCGTTTTTGTCCACAATTGACGTCACATGCAGCGATCATGTTGGCTTCACCGCGTTGGCAAAATGAGTTTCTATAAGTGTGTATGGTCTAAGGTGTTTACCGACTAAACCACAGACCACGTTCACTGTGCGGTTGTTCTATGATTTGAACGTTGCCAACATCCCATGGTAAACGGGTTTGTCTCGAATAGTGATAGACAAAGGGCGGCATGTGCCAGCATCTTTTGTGGTTGGGTTGCTGACAGATTTGCTGCGTTTGATGAAGGAACTAGTTGCTGAAAATCGGACCAAAGTTGGTCAGTTTTGACTTAGGAGCTAGTCAATTTGAGGATTCTTTGGCATTAGTGGCTGATGGTCAGTTAAAATTTTATAATTAATAACTAAGGAGGAATCACCCGTCCTTCCTCAATTTTTTTGACTTTTTTTGTTGTTTCTTATCAGGGTGAATTTCTTTTTTAGAGAAGTGGGCGTTGACGTTGACGTTGACTTCTCCGGACTCCTGCTTCTTGTAGGACATGGGGTCGGTTAGTTTGGCCGCAGGTTTTTTGAGCGAAACTTGGGCCGGAGCTTCCGGTGTAGCGGCAGGCTGGATAAGCACCCTGCTGATAGCGGTCTTTAAGCTACCATCTTTGTTATATTTTATCTGGAGTAGTGCTTTCTCGTGGATGTCAATCTATTTGGATTGGCCCCGTCTAATTTTTACAATGAAGGTTTTGAGGGTTTTGATCTTGGTAGTTTGTAGATTTATTTATTTTAGAGTATTCCTGAAGCTGTTGGAGCACGCGCAAGATAAAGTTGATGCCGATCGTGCTAGGTTCATGCTGGAAAAAATTAAGATATTTAAATAAATTAATAATTAATTTAAGATAAATATAACACATTTACCATGTACTATATCACAAATTTATTTAAAAAGCTGTAACATGTTTCAACCTTTACAAGTCCATCATCATACGATGAAACAAACAAGTATGAATATAAAAATCGTACTTTTGTATTTTATTATTGCTTCATATTTAGATTCTAGTTTTTAAAATTACTTTTGGTCTTAGTGCAGGGTTTTATATTTATTGCATCTGGATTGATTTGTAGCCTGTGTTGCGGAGGTAACTAGGTGTTGGACAAAGGCGGGAACTAATGTTGGCGGCGGTATTCTTGCTGTAAACTCTTCTTAACCATTAATGGGTATTTAGTATTCTTGAGATACACATTGGGTTAATGTAAGTAACTTCGGATGAAGTTGTAGTCTTAGAATTATTGGATTTTTTTCAGTTGTTTACTGGCATGTTGTCAGTTTTGATTTGTATTTTTTTTTTGGGCTAAGTGGTAAAATCTTCTATAAGACTGGCAAAGTGTCGGATTCATTTCTTTTCAATTTGAAATGCCTACCGACTAAAAACTGCCCAATAGTGAGTGCCAACGGAAGTTCAAGACCTTACGGCTCATGTAGCTTCTTTTTGTAGATTTTGTAATAGTTTGTAGATGTTTAGAAAGAGCCCTATAGACTTGTGCGGTATTGTTTTTGTTTGTTAGTTGCTTAGTAGGTTAGGGTGCGGTTACTTGGTTTACCGGTCGTTTATAGACGAATATATCCCTGTCAGGCTCGGCGAGTCGAACTAGATCAGGGTTGGGATGATTTGCGAGATTATCAAAATACTTTGCGACCAAAGTTTCAATGTGTTGGCTCAGCGGGTTTTACCCGAGTTCTGCCCGAGTTTCTCTATTTCGGAGATACCATGGAGCTCTGTTGAAAATTCTCAGAACAGGGGAACTGCAGCTGTGAGCATAGGTCTGATGATAGATGTGTAGAGTCGGGTTTTTGTTCCGGATCGACAAGCCACTATTCCGACGCAACATCGGAACAAGAAGATTTTTTGCCATTTTGGCTTTATTGAGAATGGAATGCACGTGGAGTTTGTACGTAAGTCCCTTGTCAAGAATAACCCCTAGATACTTGGCAGAATTAGACCACGGTATAGGAATATCGTTCAGAAAGACGTTCTCATCGGGTTCAATTCGCCGCCTTGTGAAAAGTACAGTTTTGCTTTTTTTTGGGTTATTTGTGACTTGCTACTTGTCTAACCATTCTTTAAGGTTGTCGGTCATTTTGAAGCATCATGGTGACCATCTTAAGCGACCTTGAAGAGTAAGGAAGTGCTGTATCATCAGCGAATTTTGCCATTCTGACCCCATGCTTTGCTCCCAAAGGCATGTCAGCAAAGTAGAGGTTAAATAGCAGTGGAAAGAGAACAGAGCCTTGAAGGACCCCTGTTGTTATCTCCCGAGTGGAAGATATGTGCTTTCCGAGCTTTACCGCCCCAGCGTTCTGCTGTCAAGATATGAGGCTATCAGCCCTCTAAAACCTTCGACAATGAGATCCTTCACGCAATTTAATTGATGTACAGTTGAATGTTTATATCTGAACCCATGTTGGTGGGGGGGGGGGGGGAGGATGTTGTTTTATTCAGTGTCCAAGACCACCTATATTTAAAGTGCTAAGAAGACTGATGGGCCGATATTTTTAAGGAAACATTTGGTCTTTTCCTGGTTTTAGGATATGAATCACCAGAGAGCTTTTCCAAACTGAAAGAAAGTACCCTGTTCGAAGAATTGCATTAGCAATGTTGGTGAGCGCCATTATTGCTTTATGCAAAAACGTTTTAAGAGCCTTGTTAGAAATATTGTCTAGGTCAAGAGCCTTGCAAAATTTAAACCGTTTGATAATTTTTCTGATGCAAGAAGGGCGTACGCTTTCCAGCGGTTCATCGTTGTCAGAGTCCTCCAACAAGTCCTCAACTACTTATTCGACCTTTTCAACGTGTTCCGTGTCCGCCGTTTCAGAGGTAGAACATTGGAGTTTAAGGCTGTCAGCAAACGCCTCGGCCTTTCCTTTGATAGAGTACTGAAGCCCATTTTTGCCATGAATGGGTGGAATGGGAAGTTGTCTGTTTTGTAAGGCCTTCATTCCAAGTTATTTTGCCAAAACAAATTTTTGTGTAACCTTATAACCTTCCTTACTTTGCCGAGCAGCGAGTTTAGGATCTCGCAATCTCGGGGGGTCGCAATGCCTTTGCCATTGGCGCTTGGCGGCATTTCTTTGACGGATCAGTGCTTTAGTTTTGCGTGATAGTCCAAGTGGATTATCTACCCGGACCTGATGGGTCTTAGAAGCCTTTTCCGATGCTTGATGTATTTGGCTGTGGACAGCTTGTACTTTCCCTATGCCTGGGTTTTAGGCTGTTAGGCCAGATGTTTGACTATAGCTATCTAGTTGGCTAGTTTCAATAAAAATAAATACATTTTCTTAAAATCATTGTCATTTGCTTAAATCAAACAGAGTAGGAAATGAATTTTGAGAGAAAGAGTTACGTTTTGCGCTTATATTATGGCTTGCGCATAAGTTTTCTTGCAAATGTTCTGGGGTAGAGCTGGAGTGCGGCCTTTTGCACGTGGCACATTTAATGCACACAAATTATACTTGATGCTGTGTACAAACAGTAATGGAGAATCTTTTTGCTTTTGACGTTTTGTAGAAACTGAACGTATACCATTTGAAAGTTTTTTCTTAATGCGTGGTACAAAGTGCATTTTATACATACTGCAGAACTGATGAGTTTGGTCTGCACCACACCAACCTGGATGCAGTCGGATATGTTCCAAATGACGTACTAGAGCGTCTGGTAAATATAGTGTTTTCTACAATATTTACGTACCTGAATGTTATCTCATTGAAATGCTGTATGCATCCGAATTCTATCAACCACGTTTACTATGCATCAATGTTGATGTTAACCAACTTAAACTGACTAGAAGAGGCCGTTGTATAATATTTCCAGGAAAAGAGTACTGGGTCTAAACAGTTAGAAGAACTGCTTTAGGATCGGGCCGGATTGAAGACCGCTTGGTTTTGGTGGCTTGTGGCACCTTGGTTTTACTTAATAAAAATTTCCAGTGTTTTCTTATTCTGCGTGTCTAGTCTTTTAAAAAGATTATCTGTTTGTTTTACCAACTAAAACCACCTTTTGTATCTACATAAGTACTAATGGAAAGACTATGCTGCATTACTTTATTGGTGTCGTTTTTCCATTGCAGCGACCAATTTATTTTTCACCCAGTTTATTTTTTTATTTTTTTATTTTTTTTGTGAATATTTCATATTATGGTTTGCACGCACTTTTGCTTTGGTTTGCTGTCCAGCATGTGTTCAATAATGTTCTGCATGGTGACTTCTTCTGCACCAAATGTAGATACCCAACTTTTCCTTTCTGCATTTCATATTGTAAATTCTAGTACTGTGTGCTCAGATGTATCAATATGAGTAATACCGCAATATGGACAGTTTTTGTTTTGCACGCAGCTAGAATCTAAACAGGTACTATAAGAAGCATCTGTGCCCGCTTACAAATCTATGCTCCCGTGCTTTCTGGTTAACCAAGGTGTTATGTTTAGAATGTGAGTTTTAGTCCAGTTTGCAGTACCGTTTATCTCCTGCCATTCTTGTTTTCATTTTTAATTGTCAACTTTCTTGTTGCACTTACTGATTCCATATAGGGCTATGGAGGAGATGATGCTGCTTAACGCCTTTTTTTCTTGTTGGGCATCAACCTACTTAGTAACGTAGCCTTTTTGTCCGCTCTGTACGCAGCCTTTGCAATATGAGGCTCATATAACGCTCAACTCTACATGTAAAGGTTATCAGGCTTCTTCTGCTTTTTAGAATGACATTTTTAATTTTATGAGCTGCTAATTCAAGCTATTTCCTGTCCAGCTGCTTAGTTTTCCGGCTGCTCGTTTGGCATTTTCCAACAGTTTTTCAGCGCTATCTTCAGCGACAACTATTGCTACATCATCTGGGTAGCCAATGACCAAGATGTTGCATGGCATCTTTAGCTTTAAGAAACCGTCATAGTTGACGTTCTAAAGGGTCGGGCTTTTAACTGATTCTTTTGGGGCCCCAGCGATTACTTCTATTTTATAGTTGTTGCCTATCAGGAGGTTGCGGTTCTACATAATGCTGCACTTAATTTTAATTAGGTAGTTTGAGATTTCAAGACTTTGTAGTAACTCTACTATGGCATTCTAGCGTGCGGAATTAAACGCATTTTTAATGTCGAATGTAACAAGCAACACAAATTTCTTATTAGCTTCAAATTTTTTTTCTAGTTCTGGGACTTTCTGTACTGAGTCGATAGTAGTAGTAGCACTTTCTTGAAATTGTATTGCATGTCTAGCAAGTTGCCTTTCCTTTCAATTTCATCCAGCAATCTGTTTAGTATGTGCTTAGAGAACTTGCCGATTGAGTTGAGGATCTTCAACGGCCTGTACGACTTGCCCTCTGCTTTTTAGCGGGTTTTTTAAAGGTTAGCCTAGCTGCTTTCTACTCTGATGGTGCGTTACAGTTTTTTTTTTTTGAGTATTGAGTATGGTCTGTTGGGCTTTTGGGTATCTTTTGGCTATTACCTTGATAACTTCAGGTGGAATACCATCCGACCCCGCCGCTTTTCGTGTTTTAACTTTTTGGTCCGCTTTTTTAATTTGATTTTTGGGTGTCTTCTTGGGCTTGTATACGATGTATACGGGAAAACAAAAAAAGTCGCACGGAGTCAAGTTGGGACTGTAAATAAGCAGGGGTAAAACCAAAGTGTTGCTTTGGACCTGGAAGTTGGTAACGATGACGGCCGTTTGACTAGGGGCATTGTCATGTCCTCACGCGCGCGATCTGGCGTTTTAATCTTTTGAGCATCTTGAGGTAAAAGGTTGTGTTGACAGTTTTTCTTTGTGGTACAAACTTAAAATAGACGATTCTTCTGTTGTCAAAAAAAGATAATGAGAATCATTTTGGTGCAAAATTTGCTTTTTTGCGTTTTTTTAGCGCGGTGGGGGGGGCAGGATGATTTTATGTATCACGCGCTGCTCTGCTTTTTTGGTTCTGGATCGTACTCGAACATTTGTTTTTGGTTACGATAGAGTTAAGAAAGTCTGGCTCATTTTAAATGAAATCTAAAAGTTCTTGAGAGCGCAAAATCGCGCCCGTGTTACTAAGTCAAAAAACACACTTTTTGCGGAGACACGTTTTTCCGCTCAGAACAATCGCAGCAAGTTGTTTCACCAGTAAACCGCTTGCCTATTTTTTGTTTGTTTTTTTCTTGGCTGTTGCAGGTTTTTACTAAGGCCGTTGTTAGGTTACAGAATAAATGTGAGAAAGGCTCTTTCTTGTTTGCAAAGTTGCGTATCCGCTTGTTCAGCTTTAAAGTACGAGCCTCTTGACGTATGTCTATGGGGCAGGCCGCCAATTGATGGGGTTCCGAACAATTGCGACAAATTAGAGTAGCACTAAAACATCTTGTAGCGGTGTGTTTGTATTGGTAGCACTTCTGGTATTGAGGAATGCCACCGTTCCGTTTTTTTGGTTCAACTGAAACTTTTAAGCTCAGTTAAGTTTATTTTCTATACAATGAATATTGGAAGAGGAGAATGCAAGGGATTTCAATGCAAGACTCACGTTTTTTCTTGGATAGGTATTCCAGGAGATACTACCTTAAAGCAGCGTTTTTTAGCGGTCGACTACGTAAGAATGTCCGCCTCCACAGATTTGAGGTGGGCGGTAATCGGCTCTTAAGACCGAAATTATGCAAATAACTTCATGGGTATATTGCAAAGATAGAATTGGGATCTTATTTTTGCTGAAATATTTAGAAAACCTCGGGAATAAGTACTTGTATTGAAGCACAAATTTTGGGAGACGGGATTTAGAATTGCCTGTGGGAAAGTCGGAAAAGTTGTTGCATTCAACTTTTCCGTCGTTGTTGTTACCGGCATTAGGGCGTTTCCTTTTTAGCAGGGCGGCGTTTTCTTTAGGAGTGGATGGCCCTTATGCTCTTTGGCGGCGATGAATCTATACGCGTTTATGTTCTCTTTCTTGGCGATGTCGTTGAGAGAGGGTGGGCCTGCCTTCTTCAATGTTGGAGTGGCCAGGAGGTTGGAGTCGGTGTTGTTCTTGTTCTTGGGAGGGGAGTCTAGGCGTAGTTTATTATTAGGGTGGGGTTAAACGTCCATCATCCTGATCAAAGTTTTCTCTTGTGGAAAGTGGTGGAGCGAGGATGGTGGTGGTGGACTTCTTGGTGACAAACTTTGTTAAGAGTTTATTTCCACAAACCTTTTCTCCAAGTTGGCGATATTTGTCAACATTGCGTCTATTTGAAATTTTATTTTTTGGTTGGGTTGGGTGGTTATGTCCCTCGGTTGGGATTTGTCTTTTTTAATTTTTGGAGGCCATTGGAGGCATTATTGATGGGGACGGTTTTGGACTACTGTGCAAACACAAATGCCAGCAGGTTCGAATGTTATGCTGGATTAAATTGTTATTTTATTATATAAAATTTATACAAGAAAATTGACTAGTTTGTTGCAATAATCATTGCATTTATTTGTAGATGTGGCTGGCTGGTGCAGCTGGCTGATTCTGCTGGCTTCTCTTAGATGTTGTTGGTTTGGTTTCTGACAATAAAATCGCTGAGCAACTCTAATTACTGTTAATCTTGACAACGGTTTGATCTACTGACTGAACTGTATTAAATTTTTTTAAAGTAAGGTTTTTTGAACAGCATGTATAGTTCGTGTGGTTTAAAGCGTGCTATTGGGAACACTTTACTTAGTTTTTGTAAATGCAGTGAAACTGTGACGGCTTTCAGTATTTTTCTTAGCGTTTTAAAAGGTAATATGATGTCTCTTTTCTGAGAAATATACCCAAACTTTAGTTTGTTGGTTGTAACTTCTGCAGTCGTGAATGTTTTATAACTACTCTATCTATTTACAAATAAACTTTATGATAATTGCCACACTCACACAGTATTTTTTAAAAGAGTTGCACATTGCGGTGGCCATGACACATTATTGTTAATGTAATCCTCATGCGGTTTTGGATTAGTAGTAAATTAATTAATACCTCTTTGATAAATGTACATCAACTAATTAAAACCATTCCATCATTTTTAAATATGTTAGCTGGTTTTATTGACAAACTCTACATCTACTACTATCCACCACTCAAATAAAATTTAAATGTGTTTAATTCATTTCAGTTTTTTTCAATTTGATTCATTTAAATTCCAGCTTGACTATTTTTGTGTGTAATCCACTCTCAACTAATAGTAAATACCTTGTCTGTCGTCCGACGACAATTATTCCAATCACCCTTTTCTCAGAATCGAACACCATTAATGAATCCGCATTAAACAACCGATTCATTATATTCTTGGTCCCATTTCCATCTCAATATGTAGGTTATCGATTGGGAAATCCTTGCCACCGACGACGGAACGAAGTTAATACCGTCACGATTCGTAAATCTCACCAAATTTATGTACTTTAAAAAGCAATAATATATATAGCAGACAACATTTTTAAAATGGGAGAGCATCTCTATGTTATGCGATTAAACACATAAATTGAAAGCTATCAAAATCCCAGCGCAATGCAACTCAATTCCGATGCTATCAGGGGATGTATCCACCTGACTGGTTCCAGCCAATGCTCGCAACGAGTAAAAAAATCACTCTACTTGCCCATCGGACCTTGCACATGCACAACTCAAACGCTCCATCAAATTCGCATATGCCTAACCTAAACCAGCAAGCTATAATTTCTAACGTTTAAATAATATTTGATATTAAGCGTATGTATGTAAATTGGGCGTGGTGTATTTACATATTGCGGATGTATATCTACCTGAGGGATTTTGAACTAATTGCCCCAGGACCGGCCTCCTCTGAGAATTAGCATTTATTGGGATATTGGATGAGGTGGGGGCACCTAAACGCACAATACGTCGGTTAAGATACGCATAATAACCTATCTGTAATGGCTCTTAGATAAAAGGGGTTTCGATTGCAAATGGAATTTTGATGGAATTAATTTGCCGCAACAATGTATGTTAAAGGCCCACTAGTCCTTAAAATGGCTCTTTGAACATGTTTGGACTCATCAATTGGGAGTTATGTTTTCTATTTAAACTGTTTCAACAAGAAATTATTCAATTTATCAACATCATTATAAGTTTTAGACTAAAAGATCAATAAGTATTGAAAACAAAATGTACATATAAACTTTCTATGTAAATTACAAGATACTTGAGTAAATATTCTCAAAGTGTATAACTTAATTTTTCCAGTGCAACCAATGTATGCGTAAGGATTTTTGTTAGATATCACGTTTGTATTACGGAATTACGGTCTATTAGTTTAATCTTGTTTTGATGAACTTGATAATGTTTTGAGATTGCCGGTTGAACTGAATTGATTTTTTTTTTCTATCTGATTAATGCATTTTAGCCTCCGGACACTGCTTTGTATGAGTTTGATTTAATGTTTATCTGAGTGGGAGTTTCTCTTGGTGCAAACTCTTTAGTTTAATTATTGATACTGCTATTGTCACTGGAAGTTTGCATCATTTTTGGATTGAAAATTTTGATAGAAGCTTATCATGTTGTGATGATGACTTAATATGCAACCGATCTAAGTTTTTTATTATTATTTTTTATTATTATGTTTAAATTTTTATAATCAATTTTGAGTTTGAGGTTAAGAAGGATTGCATTTAAGCTTCATTGGACCCTTTTACCTCCTTTAGTGGTAACTTTGTTTTGTTGTCCCAACACACAGCTAACCTATCTAACATGGGCAAGTACATCTTTGGTTGTCTTTTTATTTATTTTACATCTTCATCATATCAGTGAGAGTGCCCTGTCAAGATTATTGTAATAGTTTGCAAGTTATTTTTAGATGGACTGTTTTGAGGTTTGGGACAATCATTGTTTCTTTTGTCTATCTACTGCTCAAGTTGTTGTAGCACTGTACGTGTTGAGGCTTTTTCAGTAGTTTAAGGTTCAAGCCCACACATTTTGATGGTTGACTTTTTGCACGGCAACTATTAGCATTAACGTTGTCAACCTTGTTGGAATGTTTTTCACTTAGCACAGTTTGATGATATGCGATTTTTGGCTTCTCTGCTGTCCGTTAGGTTTATCACGCTTTTATCCTATATTTGGTCGTTAGTTTCAACTTATTGTAATGGTTATGTCGTTAAAGTTATATTGTTGTGGCGGTTGGTAGGTTTGCTTTACATTTTTATTTGTTTGCTATCAGACGCGTAGTTGATGTCTTAGTCTATAACGATTGTAATTGGCATTAAAGTACACAAAGAACCAGCTATATAGGCGTTACATAGTGGTTGTTGCTTGTACTACGACTATGTCTGCAGTTCAGACTAACAGACAAATCTGTTTCTAGAGACCAGATTTCTCTAGTTGGGTTCTGGTGAAAACTGAATATAAAACATTGTGAAGAGTTATTATCTTTTTCAGACCGTAAATAAAACGTGCTCACACACGTTGTTGCTTATGCAATAAGCAATAACAACTCAAAAATCTGCATGCAATTTTGGATGTATGCGGATGCTATCAATCGCGTTTATGGCGCGGCCGATGGTTCATGTCTTTAAAGATCGTCGACAACTTTTGGAATACGGGTTTGTCTTGTATTACAATGAGTGGTAAGCGTCATGTGTCAGCATCGTCTGTGGAAACTGACTGAAATGGGAGGTTTGTTGGAGGGTTTTAGGGAACCGTTGAATGAACCAGAGTTGGCTGCCATGGGTTTAGTAGAAAATTGGATTGTAGATCCTTTGGTCTTTAGCTGATGGCTTTGATAGCGCTGAAAGCACTTGACGTCTAGGGTCGGCTGGTGGCCCATTAGTTTTAAATGCTGAAAAGGACTCACCTGCGTTCTTCTTCTACTTCTTTGCCTTCTTTTTGTTTATTGCCATGATGAATTTTTTTTCTGGAGTTGTGGTTTTGGAGTAAAGCGTTTGTCTTTCAATCGCGTTTATGGCGCGGTCGATGGTTCATGTCTTTAAAGATGGTCGACAACCTTTGGAATACGGGTTTGTTTTGTATTACAATGAGTGGTAAGCGTTGTGTGTAAGCATCGTCTGTGGAAACTAACTGAAAAGGGAGGTTTGTTGGAGTGCTTACAGAGCCGTTGAATGCACCAGAGTTGGTTGCCTTGGGTTTAGTGAAAAATTGGATTGTGGATTCTTTGGTTTTTAGATGATGGCCTTAATAGCGCTGAAATCACCTGACGTCTAGGGTTGGCTGGTGGCCTATTTTGTTTCAGAAGCTGAAAGGGACTCACCCGCGTCCTTCTTCTACTTCTTTACCTTCTTTTTGCTTATTGCCATGATGAATTTTTCTTCTGGAGATGTAGTTTTGGAGTGAGGCGTTTGTTTTAATGGACTTTCATCTTCTCCTTGAATTTGGATGCGGTGTCGGACTTGACCGGGTGTTTTGCAAGTTTTTTTAGGGATTGGGGTGCTATGGAGCTTTGTCGAGTGGACTACTGCACATAAAAGTTTACTTGTTGACTGTTTTGGCCTTTTATAATTGGCAAGTATTTTTTTCAATGCTGCTGTTTTCTTTTCTGTTTTTGCTGAAATTTTGTCTATATGATGGCTCATATTTGTGTCTAGATATCTTACATTTCTTTTTAATGTAACGTGTGTTCTTTTTATCTTAAAGTTGACTTTTTTGAATCTTTTTCGTTTTTATATATGAAGTTCAATTTTTTCATGTTTTTTGATCACTAGTTTGACAACGTATTATGCTCTTGCCACGAGGATATTTTTACTTTTTACTGTTATTACGATAGCAATATTATCTGCGTACCTAGAGATTTGTGTGTGGGGGCATTTTTATTTTTGGTCAAGCAAGATGTTTCAGAGCACTAGCCCGAACACGGAGAGCTATTATTTCTTATAATGCAATACCTATCTTCTAGGTACTTGGCGATCATATTGATGTGATATTTGATGTTTTTAAGGATTTCTTCTCACCTTGCAGCGTTGAATGCATTCTTTATGTCAAGAAGTAGTAGAAAAATAAATGCCCCGTTTTTATACGCTATTTTTTCTGTTGATCTCTGAGGTTTGGAATACTGCATTCAATGCATTTAAAGTTGAGTCGCTTTTCCTGAAGTCAAACTGATTTTCTGAGAGGTTTTTTTTAATTTCAAGTATTTGGTTCAGTTCAAGGATTTTTTTATGCAATTAATTAGACAAATGTGTCTTAAAGTCCTATTATCATTTTTATTTATTTTGGGTTTTTCTTGTAGCACTATTTTTACCATTTTTTAAGTTTGATTGAAAACTTCCAGGTGGAACGTTGGTTGTAATAGTGCACCTGTAATTATTATTTTTTTGCATATCCTATCCAAGTCAGGGGTTTTTTTGTTTGTTTTAAGCATTTTACAGTTTTTTTTATTTGGAAACGTGTATCATATTCTTGTTTCTTGATGTTTGATAAGATGGGTCTTTTCGGAAAAAGTTTTTGCAGTTTTTGTTTTTCTACAAGCTGTACTGGTTTTTGGATTTTTAAGGTTTTAGTTGATATTTTGTGGTGGTGTATTGGTGAATTTTTCTGTTTTACTAATAAGCATTTTTTGTTTGGTTTTTTCAACATTTTTTTACCGAAGATTTTTTTTGCTGGTTTTGTTTATTGCTTTTAAGAGTTGATCTGAGGTTTTATTGCTGATGATTTTGCGGTTCTTGGTAAAGTTTTTAAGATACTTTTTTAGACTTTTATTGCTGAACTTCCATGTGCTAAATTTTTTTGCAGGATCTTCTTTTTCCTGGATTGCAGATCAACTACTTTTTTTACTCTCACTTTCTTGGGGTCTTGAAAATGTTGGGTCAATGACTTTGTTGTGCAAGACGAGTTTATGTTCCGCTGCTTATTTTACAAGATTAATTATCTTTTGTTTTTTTGTTTTTTCTTTTATCCGGAGTGTGACTCCTGATACATTTTTTGATTTTTAATTATTTGGTTTTTCGTTGTCTTATACAATGATGGCCGTTTTGCTTGGGTTTACTGTGCTCCTGCTTACCCGCCCAAGTGTTTGCTGTAAAGAAATTAAAAGTTATTTACACTTTCCGCGTTTCTACTGCTAATATACATGACAGAATGACTGACAGATATCATTAAGTTAGAAGAGAAAAATGACGTAACCAATCTGTTGGTAACAAACACTCGGGCAGGTAGGAGGGAACACAGTTTATGAATATTGAGCCGGTGGTTTTTAAAAGTGGCCGCTAATATACAAGACAGAATGACTGACAGATGTCATTAAGTTAGAAGAGATGAATGACGTAAGCAATTTTTTATAAATATTAGGCCGGTGGTTTGAAACAGTTTTTCATACTTGAACTACTTTTCAATATTGTTCCATGTTTTCTGCATCATATTAGGTAGAGTTTTTTAAAACTTTTTGTTTACCAGAATCGTGAGGTCATTAGCATAGCCTAGTACAAAGACGCCCACGTTATTCAATATCTGCAGTTGGCTGTCTATGACAAATCATCACTGTAGAGGTGATAACACACTGCACTATGAGCACTTGTCAGCAAATGTAGCTCCTACAGTGTTACCATATAATGTGATTGTTACAGTTTGGGTCTTGAGCATAGAGTTTACCCAGTATTCAATGAGAGGTGCTATTTTTCAGTTCTGCATTGCCGTAGCAATAGATGCAAAAGTAGAATTGTCAAAGGTTTGGTGTTTAAGAAGACAATTTCTTTGCTGTGTAAAGTCTTTTACATCTTCTTTATCTCGTATATACCTATAAACTATATTTTTTAATAGTTTTAGCATAAAGAATATCATATTGAATGGTTTGTAGGATTTAGCCAGGGCATACGTTGGTTGGTTCACAAGGATTGTGTTTGGAGTGGCCAGGATTTTTTTTTTATCATCGGTTTTAAAACGTCTGTCGACGCTGTCCGATCTCCAGACTCTTCCTCCATTCTAACCTAGCCTGCCATTGATCGTCTTGCAGGTTCCTTTTGCTCATCGATTTCTGGATGCTGTTATTCCAGGATTTCCTGGGCCTGCCTCGTTTCCGTCTTTTGGGAGGGACCCAATCGAGCGTAATTTTTGATAGTCAATGATCTGCCATCCTTTTCACGTGACCGTACCAGATAAGTTGCCGTTTTCCTGCTTCCTGTACGATGTTTTCTTTCAAGCCTAATCGGTTCTTTGTATTGCGTAGCCTATTCAACCTCGATAATCTACATGACCTTCTAAGAGCAACCATTTCCAGAGCCTCTAGTCTTCTTTTGTCAGCTTCTGTCCATCTCCATCTTTCTGCTCCGTAAAGTACGATACTTTTTATAACTGTGTTGTATATGTTATACTTACTTTTTTTGTAATTTCTTTACTCTACTTACTTCTTACACCATATGTCGTTTAGTCTCTTGATACCTCTTTTACCTTGTTGTTTTTTGTCTTCTTTATTTTTTTGTATTTTTACCCCCAAGTACTGTTGGTACGAATACAAATACGAAGGTAGCTTGTATTCTATTTTGGTAGGTAAGGAGTTGGCAGCTAACATCTCTGTAAGTTCATCTCAAATGTAAACCTTATCTGCGCGTCGGTACCTACTGCGAGATAACAAACGAGGCTTTGTCAAACGAGTAGCGGCGGAATAACCATACGATTAGGAATTAAGGAAATGTAATTCCACTGGGGGAAGGCAGCAACGACCCCTAGCACCAAGATGTGGCAAAAAGGAAATGATCCTGGACCGGCTAATTGATGGACATCCACAAGCATGACTGGAGCAGTTTTAATGGTTGTGGTACTGCAAAACTTGCCAACACGCAGGGCAAGCGTAGCGATTTAATGCCAATTACCTCCTAATATGATATGATTAGTTTAACAACAAAAATACTCCAGGTGAGTAGGATTGCTAATCCGGAATCTCGCACTGATACGTCAAGCTGTCTCATGGATTCTGGGGGAGACAAAAATTTGACTAAGATTTCTAATAAATTTAACAAAACAAACAAACATTTCTTTGTAAAGCTATACATAAACTATATGTAGCAAAATACAATGTAAGAACGTTGAGAACGGAAGATCGGTTAATGGAACTGGACCAAGAACTGGAAAAAATTAAGTAGGACAGTATTGGTCTTTTCAAAGTGAGGAGAAAGACTACAGAGGCGATGAAAATAAACATCAAGGGGGAGTAGGGTTCATGATCAACAAAAAACACAAAATGAAACTCATTGAATTTGATAGCATCTTAGACAGAGTCATCCTTATCCGGCTTACGCTAAACACACGATATACCTGTACGATAATACAAGCATATGCACCAACGAGTGGTGCGAAGGAGATTGAAGTCGAAAACTTTGATGAAGACATAAATCAGGCAATAAGACAAAAGCCAAGCATGCACACAATCATAATAAGTGACTTTAACGCTAAGGTGGGTAAAAATAATGATAATACGAGCACCTAAAACGGACCATATGGACTTGGCACCAGAAATGACAAAGAAAATTTGTTAGCAAACTTTACAGAGGAAAATCCTTCTTCAAAAAACCGGAAAGTTGCAGAGGGACATGGCAGAGCCTAAACGGGTATACGCGAAATCGACTTTGCAGCCAAAGCAGCCAAAGATATATAGTAAAAGATGTTTCGGTACTAAATTTACTTACGGTAGGGAGTGATCACCGAATGATAAGAGCAAGAGTTAAAATAAGTACAGAAACGGAACGCAGAAAACTATTAAATAAGAACTAGGAAAAAACAGTCCAACCAGGAAATCCTATCTCAAGAATTTGAAAACAACACATCACAACACGAATCCTTAGAGTGTTTGAACAAATTTATCACTGAAACAACTCTGAGAACAGCGCGGAAAACGGCTAAGAAAACACCTCGCAAAACAAAAGGGAACATATCGGAAAATACAAAAGCACTGACAAAAATGAGAAGAGAACTGCTAAAAAATAAGGACGCACATATCGGCCATACAAGAAATTTTAATAAATCAGTAAATAAAAGTATGCGGAAAGATATAAGACACTACGACAACAAACAAGTTAAAGATACAATTAAACAAAACAAAGCTCTAAAAATATTACGCTTTTGCAGATAAATCAGCACGTTGAGCAGTATTATCAAAATTTGTACTGTTCAATAATACAACTCCAGCATGGAAAACGGGCTTAAGGACGCATTTTGGTGAGAAACATGGGTTCTGAAAATATTCCTGATACAATATCAGACGAGATCAAATCAGCTGTTGGAAAAATGGCAAGCAAAAAAGCTCCTGGGGAAGACGGGGTTACACTAAAAATGATGATCAAGATGCTAGTTACTTACATATATAACAAATGCCTACAGGAGACTAAAATTTCACAGTTTTGATAGCGAGTTTCAGTTATATTTATCTATAAGAAAGGAGATAAACACAAACTTGATAACTACTGCCCCATAAATCTACTTTCCGCCATATACAAAGTTTTCACAAAAATAATAACAACTAGACTCACAAATAAGCTGTATTCCAACCAACTTAAGGAACAAGCAGGCTTCAGGAAGGAATTCAGTACCCAAGTCCACCTCCAAACGCTTAGGTTGCTTACAGAAAAATCTATCAAATATAATTTCTCAGTATACCTTGCTTTTGTCGACTATGAGAAAGCGTTTGATTCCATAAAAATCTGGACAGTATTAAATGCGCTTAGTAACATCAGAGTGGACCACAGGTACACCAAATTGATAGAGAACATATATAGCAATGCGACTTTCAAAGTGTTCCTTTGCGAATATACAAACGATGTGAAAATCAAACGAGGGGTTAGACAAGACGATATTATATCGCCCAAACTATTCACATTAGCAATAGAAAAGGTATTTAGGGAGCTACATTGGGAAACTTCAGAGTCAAAATAGACGGAGAGAAGTTAAACCATTTGAGATTTGCAGAGAACATTGCCATAGTGGCAAAAAGCCCCGAAGAGCTACAGCAAAAGATCACGGACCTTAATGAAAAATCTAAAAATAAACAGCAGCAAAACAAAAATAATTACACCAGGTTAAAATAACATCTATATATACCTTGAAAACCCTAATTGATCAAGTAAAGTCCTACATATATCTAAAACAAATAACAAAATGATCCATGGATAACATGATCGCCGATCTTTACAAGAGAATCAGACTAGGATGGGCGTTTTTTATCAAAATGAGCTACATTTGTAAAGCAAACATTCCAACCGTACTAAAGGCATCAATATTTAATCAATCTGTACTTCTTGTTCTCACATATGGCACGGAAACGCGGGCACTGAACAACGGAATCGTAAATAAAATGCGAGTAGCCCAACACCATGGCTATAGAGAGACGTATGCTAGAAGACAGGATTTGAAACAAAGAAATAAGAAGACTAGAAGACAATAGATGGACATCAAAACTTATATTCTGGAGACCTCGATCTCATCGGCGACCGATTGGACGCCTCCAAACGAGGTGGACGGATGACATAAAAAGACAGGCACACACAAACTGGATAGAAACTGTTAAATATTGTGACAGGTGAAAGATAATGGGAGAGGCTTAAGTCCGACGTTGGACAAACTATGGGCTGTGAAAGAAAAAGTAGAAGAAGGTATTTAAAGATAATTGGTTATCCATCATGTCCATCGACTGAATGCCAATGGATTTTTATTAGTTTGTTGCAGCTGTCGGTAACCAAGTGGGTTACAGCTTTGGCTTTAGTAGATTTGTTGGCATTAAGATTACAGAATTGTTTGTAAAAGTAACTGATTTATATTGTACTATAGCTCGGTGGCTGTTTTTGTGTTTTATTTAGTATTATGTCGAAGCTAGTAGCAGTCAGATATGTCTCACATTAGGTATATAAAACGACTGCTAACTTGTTTCATTGAGAACTGGAACTATTGAAAGTTTATTCAAAATCTACCTCCTCAACGATTGATTTTATTCATTAAAAAAATCGTATCACACAAGGTTTATTATAATCTTAATATGCTTTTAAAATTATACTTTAATTAGCACACATTTTTAATTAACTAGATAGTAGCAGGTAGAATAATAATCCAGCTTTAAAGTATAAAAAATTCAACAGTTTTTTATTTAACAAAACTCCGTATTAATTATAAAATTTTAGTTTTATATTTTTTTAGTAAATTTAATTGCAGTAGTTTTAAATTTCAAACACAAAATAAATAATTAAAACTTGTTGTAGTTAGTTTATACTCATGCAACTTACTGACAAATAAATTGAATATTGAAAGCTTTTCTGTTATATTATAGATCAATGTTTTGAACTATTAACTAAAATGTTTCACTTTATTAAAATTTTGCTTTCTAATTATAACATAACTTTTATGTTATTTGTCAAAAATGTAATACAGCTTTTAAACATTAGATGCTAATCAGTGTTCCAAATACGTTTTGTTCTGCTGGTTATATGAAATTCATTGTATGCTAACTTTACCCCATTATTAGACATTTAGGTTCAAAAACAGTTTGGGGGAAGCTTGTTTTAACAACTTCCTCATTAGAGATAAGATTCATTTTATCAACTTGTAAAATTTTATGTTAACGGTTATTACTGAAAATTAATAGCGCCCTTTCCCATAACAGAAACGTTTTCAAAACAAATTTTTACTCATGTGTTTGTCACCAACACATTTCCGACGAACACTGGGCGGGGAGGCGCAATCATTTAATTTCCTTCCGAGAGACAAACAAGTGTAATTAAACATTTTGAAACTTGAGATACATTTGCACATCGCTAACGAGTAATGTATAGATGTAAGGGTGGCTCGGCGGTTTATGCAGGGGGCTGGATAGTTACATTAATTAACTTGTTCGCTGCTAATTTGAAACTGGCTGCGGATCCTTCGAACCAGAATTAAGAGTGATCAATTATGCAGTTGAATATCCGCGAAATATGGGGAAAATAAATTCATATCCGAAACTACCACTTCGACAACTACTACTCTACGTTAATTAAGCTGGATTTGAAGAGATGGACGGGATAGTTAATAAATGTAATTCTTTTACTGAAATTTAATAATTTATATATTTTTTAAAGTAAGCTATTATCTTCAAGGCGTTCAATTGCCCTGCTTTTTATTCCGACGAAAATTCGTTTATATCCATTTCCGCTTCCGCTTCAGACCCCTCTAAAGAATTAAATAGGATCTCCATAAATTAAGTTGATGTATTAGTAATTTTGTCGATTCATTCTTACTTTTCGAATCAGCAAAGTTATACTGACCCAATTCGTACAAATTTAATTATACAAATAATTAAGCGAAAATTCTGCAAGGCGTAGTAAACGCACTGGGTCGATTCTGTCTCCCCTCGAATTATAAACACAGCAACCACCGATAATAGGGGAAGGTCAATGGCACGAAAACAGGACATTATGCGACCCCGTGTCAAAACACGTCCATAAGATGTCGCCCCCCACTTTAACTTTGTTACAGTTCTCTCGAACCCGTCATCAAGAGCTAGTCTTTCCATATTTTGACGAAAACCTACATAACAACTCTCTATACGTAAGGAAGATATTTACATAAAAAAGTAATTTATATACAAGGGCCCACGAAACCCACTTGTTTGAGAGGAATCATTTCAATCAATACTCAGTTTCTTGTAGGAATGCGAGGGGATTGAGGAGAAAAAAAATTGGTGAATTATTAATTGATCGAAGCGGTTTTATTGACGATCGATATTTCGTACGAGGAGGGGCATAAACGAGCCCATTAGCAAAGGTCGTTATGTTTTATTCCGTCGTCTTTTGGGTTCGGCCTTTTTTATGAATTGTAAAAATGACCGAGCACTATCTGTTTTTATTAGAGGTAATAACTTTCCGATTCGCCTAGAGAGGAAAAAAAAACAGAAATTACTAATCATTTCAATGGACAAACCTATATACTACTCCACAAAGGGTTCTTTATTAAATGAAATATACTAAGGTATTACAGCTTCAATTCAACAATGTCAATAATAAATAAAAATACTATAATTTAGAATATTTATTGTCATATAAAATATGTGAATGATGAAATATTTAGAATCTGCTATTTCAATCATAAACAATAAATAGCAGAGTTGTTGGACTATTGCTCAAGCAAAATTCTTATACAAAAAATAAAAACACAATACAAATTTGTAAAAGCAATCAATTTTACCAAGCCTAGTACATAAAAACTGTTCATTTAGATCAATGATAGAAACCTTAATTATTTTTTTTTTAGTCAAAGATGAAATCTTATTCATACAAATGAGTATAATCGTTATCCAAATAGAAAGTGACGTAACATAATTTTAGTTGTTTTATTAGATTTTTATATCAACATATTTATGATTAGTTTTGAATTATTAACAAATTTTTATTAGACAGATTAATTATAAAAAATACGAGTGGGAAGTTGCATGTACAGTAGTTGATCACAGAATTAGTTTATGTATTAATTCTTCTAAATATAGAAATATTGAGATGGAAATCTTGAAAAGACTGAAAATATGTCAAATTCATTTACCAAAAGTATTGCAAGAAGCTAATAGGCTACTGACTAAACCCTCTCTCCTTTGGTGTAAACACACATTTTTGTGTAGAATCTTTCTATCAGATTGTGCCTTTTATCTGAAGTTTTTGAAGAGAAGTTTTTAGAAGTGCGTCAGTATTGTAGGCGATGATAATATGTGGTCGCTTGTAATTAAAAATCCTAAGTTTTGTTTGGTGAGACGAGATAACTCAGAATTTATGTGATTAGCATCTTTTATTGAATGTGTTTTGCTATGATTAACGTGTAATCTCTTGCAAGAAGCTTTTGGCTGGATGTTACGAATGTAGGAAGGTGTTGTGAGAACTTTTTAGAATTATACATAAAAATGATTCTATTCTGTTAAGATAGGAATAGTCAAGTGTTGGACATGCGTATGTCAGTATTATGCTTCTGATTATATTGAGATGTTGCAATTTGTTGCTTGTATCTATTGTGCTGTCCTTACAAAGCAACTATGTCAGAAGATTGCTTGCTATCTTGTCCTTACAACGTATGGCCAATATGTGCAATCTAAAAGTTAAACTTTTATTTAATTGGATTCTTAGATACTTAGCTGTATTAGTGCCAGAGTATTTTAGCCAAATTTTAAGTGCTGTTTACAAGCCATTTAATACCTAAGCGAATTTACTGTTGGGTGGCTTGAAGTGTACAAAAGTAACGGATTGTCAGCAAACTAAGTGAACACATGCAATTTGAAGAGCGTTGGCAACTGTGCGGGAGGTATTTACGTACAGTTTTACGGCTACAATCTTTTCTTTTAGATAGGAAGGAATGAGGTTTATCAAATTTAGATTAAATTTAGAACGATGGAGTTTCAAGAGTATGCTTTTTCTAGATTGAAGAATATAACACCAGGTTTGTTTGAAACAAAAACCAGTCTTGATTTAATCACTAATTCTGGTTAGTTCCTGGGTTGTGGTGACCGTAGCACAATGGTCTAGTGCGAGGTTTGTTGAGCAGACAGCAGCAATATCTAATTTGTCGAATATATTTTGATGCGGTCGTTTCTTTTGCAAGGCAACGGCAAACTAGCGAAGTATTTGTTTAGTAAAACCCTTTAGTGGTGTGGTTCGGGTTTCATGTTAAACAGTAGGTCTCGCATGTTTGTGTAGAACTATTATAGCACACCACAAGCATACGAGAAAGGAGCCTACGCTTGTAGCAAGTGCGACACTATAAGAAGAAGATGGGTTGTCGAAAGTTTATGGTTTTAGGTTTTTAGCTGCAGTATTGTCTCGGATTTTATTAAAAACCACGGTGTAATTGGAACCTAGTGCAGATTTGGGTTTAAGATGTCTGATGTTACTTACCCTAGACGGCAAATTTTAGAAATGTTGCAGTATTAGTGCATTGCAGACACTGTTAATAGTTCAAGTCTAATTTGGCGTGTATTGTAGTTTTTAGCAAATGCTTGGCATTGTTTAAGGTGTATTTAAGGTTTTTTTTCTACAAATAAATTAGCGTACAGTTATTTTGAAGAAGTTTAACCATCTTCCTTATTAAGTTGTCATCTTCAGTAATAGATCTAGAAAAGGCTGTTAAGAAAACACCTCTGTTAGGAGCGCAAACAGATAACATGTCACCCTTCTTTGTGTTTTAAAGACTCTAAACGTGCGCACACATGAAAAAGAAAAGCAGAACATGGTCAATGATTCAATTAGAATCTACACGGAAGGCTCAAAAACCAATAAAGGTTTTGGAGCAGGAATCTTTTTGCAAGGTCTAGACCTTAAAATATCATTACCACTTCTCATACGACTATCTTTCAAACCGAAGTAGTTGGGACAACTTATGGGGTTAAAGAAATTGTGAACCGCAAAATATCTGGCAAAAATGTCCAAATTATAACGGATAGTAGAGAGGGCCGCTCTTGGCTTGACATGGCGACTGTTCAGAAAGAACTTGCAAATTATGACAGAAATCTTGACAGGACACTGCCAACTAAAGAAACACATGCACACGATCGGTATTGGAAACAATCCAACGTGTAGAGTATGTGAAATGGATGATGAGACAATCAAGCACGAGCTATTCACATGTTCAGTCCTCTCTTACGAAAGAGAGTCCATGTTGGGGAGCTGTTGGCTTGACATGGCCAGTATAAGGGAAACTCCATTGAGTAGTTGAATGCCAGGACAGGAGGAAATACAAAGAGCTTAATGAAGCCTACGTAGACTTTGGTTTACCCACCAACTCTTAATCTAAAATCCAGAAGCTAGCTCACTATCACTGTGCCTTACCTGTCATCTTATATTTGAACGCCATAGAGAGTCAAAAGTGCTGTAAATGACTTTACTATCTTTCTATTTCTAATTTAAAATCTGCTAAGGCAGCAAATTGCTTAAATTACACCGAAAAAAACAGACATCCGTTTTCAAAATCAAATAGCAAAAATCTTAAACTAAATTTAATTGGTTTTATGATGAGATAAACAAGGCAACAGCTTCTTCTAGGAGAGTACAGTGTTTGACAGTCCGTCCTGCAGTGTGTCAAAGTTCTGTTGCATTTACCCTCAAAGCTGCCATTGTTGCCATCTTTTCAACGTTAATGTTGAGGGGCGGCAGACACAACATTGTCTCCATAGCTGCAGTTGGTGTTGTCCGCAAGCCACCTGTTATACTTAGACGTTTTTTGTCTAGCTTTTGGTCACCATATTAGTGCTCCGTATGTGATTATAGGTATTATGACGGCTGTGTACAGCCATAGCACTATCTTTGGAGACATGATGTTTTCCTCACAGCTCGTCTGTATTGCCAAAAAGACGTATAAACTTTTTTGCATCTCATATTTAGATTTGACCTTCATGTGAGCTTATTGTCAAAAACCATTTCAAAATATTTTATCTGGGTTGATAGCGGTAGTGGAGTATTTAAGAGTTTTGGTAAATCTTAAGTATTCAGTTTGGTTTTTAGAGGGTTGATCGTAAAAACCTGGTCTTTGTACCGATTTCCAATTATTCTTAAAGCCTCTTGCATCAAGTTACATGTTTTCATCTGCATAACCAATTGTACAGAAACCATGATCATTAAGTAGTCGTATAAGGCTGTCAACTACCATACTCCATAGTAGTAGAGATAATACACTTCCCTGGGGACATCTTTTAGGAACGACTTTCCTGACTGTCAAGTCTTCTACATTAACAGTAACGGCTCTTTTCTTAAACATGTGTTTTATCGATCCACTAATTGTGGAGTTTACACCAAGCGTTGCAAGAGCAGTTTCTATTTTTCTGAAAGTGGTTTTATTGAAAGCGCTTTTAATATCTATAAACACGCCCAAGGTAGACATTTTGTCTCTTAATGATCTTTTGATTAGGTCCGTTACAAGATGTATGGCTGATTTGGTAGATCTTTTTTGGGTTATAATGTTGGCTTGGGTATATAGGTTTAGTAATAAGGGCGAATTGATCTTTTGCACAATCGTTCTAATGTCTTTAGGAGAAAAGACGTGAGGCTGATTGGGCGATAGAATTTTGCAAGGGTGCAATTGTCACGCCCTGGTTTTGGTATAACTACGACTTTAACTTCTCTCCATGCTATAGGTTTGTATCGAAAAGCAATGCATGCACTATAGATTCTTGCCAAGTGAGTTAGTGATATCTTTGCCCCATTGTAGAAGGGCAAGGAAAACTCCATCTAATCCTGGCGTTTTATATGGAGAGAAGTTCTTAATTGCCCATGCTATACGCACCTCTTCAACAAGGTGGCGAGCAGCTACCTAGTCCTCTTCTGATGGAACTGGAATTGTAGCGTCGGACCAGACTTGTTCCGGGATGGTACAGTCTGGGAAGTGAGTTTCTAGAAGTAATAAGTTGTTTACCTCATCAACTCTCTTTAAAGAAATTGTTAGCATTTATCTAAGAGCCGTCTGAGACGATACTAATTGTAATATTACATTTGATATTATGCTTAGTTAATATAGGTTTGGATGCTAAAAAAACGACACAGTTCTTATAGCTGACAACTTAAGAGAACTAAGAATGCTAGAAGAACTTATAATGAAAGTTGGTTTGAAGATCAATTTTTTGAAAACAAAAATATTGACAAATTTGGGATTGAGTGAACACTTTAATAACGTAGATCTAGTCTAACATACATATACGTTGATCATGAAATCAAAATTACATGTACATGTAAACTACACAGATGAATTAATTTTACTTAGACAGCGCATAAAAAGTTCAGTTCTATCTTTAAAAGTAAAACCTCAATATGCTTGAAAAGGGAAGTTCATGATTAAAGTATTTTCTCTGTCATTAAATATGCAGTAAAAACCTTTACCTTAATTGCCAACGCAGCAAAAAAACTTAAAATAACCTAACGTTAAATTGAAAGAATAACGGAAATGAACCAAAAAACTATAAGAATGAAAAACCAAAAAACGCAATAGAAAAAGACTATATACCCGACGCTGGACTAACAACCTAAAAAAGATAGCAAAAAACTGGATCCAAGAAATCCAAGACAGAAGACGATGGACGGTTTTGATGGAGGCTTATGTCCAACAGTGAGTGATGATGATGTGACTTTCTAAATAATGCAAGTATTCAAACTTGCTAAAAAATAGACTTACTAAAGAGAATATTGCCGCTATAAATAAAATTGAAAATTTTGCGCAAAGATTTTGGTCTAGATTTGTATAAGATTCAGTTGGTGCAGTTGTTTTTTTTTATTGTGTTTTCGAGCGGTTGCAAACGAAATACACTTTACACTTCATTGCATCTGGAAAAATTCACAAGTTTGTGCGGTTTACAGGCTCATAGCTTCATAGAACAATCTTGCTTAAAAAGTGATTTCAGAGTCTGCGTTACGGTTAATATAGATCATCATGCGTTTTGACAAACCATCGATTGCTTTTTGTGGGGCACATAAAGTCATTATTTTATATTGTTAAACTAGCAACAATAGAGGCCTTGGAAGATAACATGAAATATTTGTGACATACGACCAGCAGAAAACGTGGGCTAAAATTATAATTCAAGAATTCGTTTTGTTAAGAAATCATTTGTAAATGTTAATGTCATTTATTCATTTTTTGAATGCAACAATTTTTTTATATACTTACTTTTTTTCAATTTGATGTTTAATTAAGTTTAAAAAACACCTTTCATATGTTTTACAAACAAAACAAAATAAACCAAATAGTTAACCTTAATACAGGGTCTATTATGAAAGTAATGCGCATGATTTTTTTGTGACGCGACTATCCATCCCAACTCGGTAAAACCGGTCGGAAAATGTGGTGGAGGATCTGCCCTTCAAACGCAGCCGGTAGCGAACTTGCTCTGACTGTTCTGAGCAAAAAGACGTGTCTCCGCGTGAAGTGTGTTTTTTGACAGTTTTGCGCTGTCAAAAACTTTTGAATTTGATTAAAAATGAGCCGGGTTTTCTTAACTCTGTCGTTACCAGAGCCAAATCCTGGATGTTTGAGTACAACTTAGAACTGAAAAGGCAGAGCAGCGCGTGGCACACAAAATCATCCTTCCTGCTCCAAATAAGCGTGAATGAGCAAGTTTTGCATAAAAACGTTCAAATCTTTTTTGACGTTTGAGGAATCATCCATTTGAGTTTGTACCGCAAAGAGAAACTGTCAACTCAACCTTTTACCTTAAGGTGGTCAAAAGATTGAAACGTCGTATTGAGCACGTGATGACTGACATCAAAGACACGATCAAGCTCTATCATGAAAATGCTCCTAGTCAAACGACCGTCATTTTTACTAACTTCCTGGCTCAAAGCAAAACCTCGGTGGTCCCCCAGCTCCTTACAGCCCTGATTTGGCTCCGTGCGACTTTTTTGACTTCCCGACTGAAGAGCTGAAAGAAAAGCATTGGAGGTCCGTGGAAAACATTCAAAAGCATGTTACAAGGTTATTAAAAGACATTCCTGTCGAAAGTGTATTGTTAAAAATGAATGACCAGTGGTTATATTCTTTTATTGCCGGAATAAAGCTTTTAGTAATTTCTAAAAAAAACAAAAGTAATTATATTCTGTATGTTTTTTTTTACAATTTTTTGGGCACTCAACTTGCCTAAGCATGCTAGAAATCAAATTTTCAATCTCATACTAAACTTTTTGAATACGCATCCGAATATCAGGTAAAATGAAAAAAGGTGGCTAAAAATAGCCCAGTCTTCTACGGGTTATATTTAATACGTGTTAAATAGTTGATAGATCTAGAGAACAAGAAGACCATGGAAGTAAATCAATATAAGCTAGTTTTAAAAATTTCTTAGATAGTGCATTAATTTTTTGTTCTAGAAGCGTGTTAATATAGCGATTTGCGTTTAATTTTTTTGTTTTCTTCAGCGACGTCTATCCATTTTATGACTATCGTCGTAAACAAAATTTCAATTAGTTGCTAAAAATAATTTGTTTCTATTGATCGACCAAATTAAGAGTGTTCTGTTAAGATTCTTGTTATGATTTGCAGGTTTATTCTGAACAGTCTTAAGTAGTAGTGGCCGTTTTGGGATTTGGGGCAATCATTGCCTTCTTTGCCTGTCTACCATCCGGGTTTTTACACCATTGTGCTTTAAATGCATTATGATTTAGTATGATGTTAAAGTTTTTTAGTAGTAATACGGTCTAATTTTCGGGCCCACAAGCCCTAACGTTATCTATTATGTTAGAGTGCTTTTTCACTAAGCACAGATCAATGCTATTTGCGCGATCTTCAAATGCAATGGTTTTATAGCATTTTAGTATTAGTCTTTTTGTGATTTTAGGGTTTTTTATAGCTAAATTTGTTGCTGTGCTGTCCGTTAGGATTTGCATGTTTTTACCAAATATTTTTTGGGTTACTATTTCTATCACCTCATGGGTTATTACAGCTACCTCTGTGGGTTCTTGGTAAGGAGTTAAGGACAAACAAAGAAAAGGGCTACTTGAGACCAAATGATTGATTTTTTTTGGTAAACTGATTGAATGGAGATTCATTACTTAGTTAGAACCGGATCTTTATGGTTTGTAGTGTTTCCAGGGCATCTAAATTGAAACCTGTCCCAATTTCCTGTCCTATCATCGACCAAGTTCAGAAAGAAAGGTTTGTCAATTTGTAATTGACAAACCTTTCTTTCTGAACTTGGTTACTCTACCGCGTTCTAAATTGGTTAATTGTTGAAAAACGAACTTGGGGCATATTTTGATTTAAATGAAGAACTAATCAATTGGGTTCACTGTGACAAAGGGACTCAGACAAGGGTGTTGTATCGCCCAAACTGTTCAAAGTGTATCTAGAAAGCGCATTAATAAGATGGAAGAGAAAATGCGGAGCGATAGGCATACCTGTAGATGATACATCAACAATCTATACTTTGGCATTTGCGGATGATCAGGTGGTCATTGCGCAAGACATTGATGATCAAATATATTACACGCAAACTAATTGAAGAGTATGATAGGTGGGGTCTTGACGTTAACATACAGAAAACGGAATACATGTGTATAGGAGGATAACAGCAAGACCTGCCCATCTCTGACAAACAGAATATCAAACACTGCAGCTCATACAAATACCTAGGCGTAAAAAAATCGAAAGAAAGAAGTCTGGACGAAGCAATAGCTGAAAGAAATTAGGAAAGCTGTGTCTATGTTAAACGTCATACTATGGGATAAGCACATTACAAAGGAAAACAAACATAGAATATACAACGCAATAATTAAAAGTATAGTAACCTATAGTAGTGAAGTGTGGCCTATAAAGGATAGAACAGAGAAAACACTAAAAGCCACAAAGATGGACTACTGGAGAAAAGCATCAGAAAAGATTGGAAAGGATTAGAAATGAAATAATAAGGGAAATAATGAAAGTAAAGCACGATATTACAGATGACATAAGAACTGGACAACTCAGATGATACGGACATGTACAGAGAATGTGCCAAGACCGACTTCCAAAGAAAGTACTACACTGGACACCGCAAGGAAGAAGAAGAAGAAGAAGAAGAAGAAGAAGAAGACCCCGGAAAGCTGGAGAGAGAGTATAGACGGAGAGATCCAGACGAGAGGACTGGAAAAACCGAGACGGTTGGAGATTAAGATTCGGAAGACGGATAACGTTGTAACCCGATGGATATATATATATATATATATATATATATATATATATATTAATCAACTGATTTACATCATAAAATTGTAATGTCACTGTACAGTTAATCTATAAAAATAACAACAAAATTTCTTTTACTTTTAAATTGATCAAAAACTAATCATGATTTTTTGAAATTTAGTGTGAATAATTTACATATCTGAAGTTTTGATAAAAATTAAGCTAAGGGTTTTTGGTGTTCTTTTATTTTTGGCGGACAGTATTTGTATGTGGTACATTGCTTTTGGGTAGAACTAGTGCCTATTTACTTTGATGTTTTTGTGTAAGTAACATATTAGATGTTACGATGCCGGCGGACCAACGGTTTGAAGTGTCGGAAGCACCGTGAAGTGCTGGTGTAATTTTCAAAGATATAAATTTGTATCATACAAAACTGAATTCTTTCTGTTTTACTGTTTATCCTTTCTGTTTCCATGCATATTAACTAACATTATGGAAGTTTTGTTATATTTTTTTTTAATTTGATTAAATACTTAATACTAATAATTTTCTCTTTTTTTTCAGGTAAGCAATTTTGATGTACAAATCTATGCCATGTGACGTTATTTGTAAGTAAAATTTAAAGCTAACAATATCATTTTGACTACTTCAGAACTGAATTATTCTTGCATTTATAGTCCAGTCAAATATGCTCAAATATTGAACTTATCTCTAAAAAAATCCAAAAGTTTTAAAACTTTGTATACAGATTTATAGGTACTTATTGAAGAATATACTAAAAGAGCGGTAATGACCGAAAACAGTGCACTTTTATCGGTTTTTTGTTAATATCTCAAGAACTGTAGGTAGAAATTAAAAGTTGACTATATACATAATGAAGCTGATAAAATTTGCAATAAAATGATCATATACATTTTTTTGTATTTACAGCGGCTACTGAGTTAAAGGGCGCTAAAGAATATAATTTTTTTTGTTTGTATTGTTACGAGCTAAGAAACCGATCTCTTTTGTTTAGTTTTTCGTTCATTTTGACAGTCTTCTCCCTTTTTCCCAACTACCTGCCCTTCCTTCTATATAACGTTCACAATACGCATGGCATACGCGTCAAATTGTAGTGTTAGTGCGGTCTCTTTTTTACCTTTTTTGTTTATAGAGAAAGGTGGTAATCAACCCATTAACGATGTTTCTAAAGATAGCTATCAACAAGCAGAGTAATAAGAATTTAAAAAACTACTTATAACATAAGCTTGCTTTTTACTCTTTATCTTTATTTAAAGAAACTGGAATGCTGAAAACAAACAAATTTGCCTTTTACAATATTTTTCCTGTACTACAAGAAAAAGCCAATTTTTTCGATTTTGACATTGTTTTGGATGGAGGATTACTGTTACACAAGGTGGTGTGGCACAAAAATTCTCAATTTTAACAATTTATCAATGCTATGTTCTCAAGTGTTTTGCCGGCAAGAGCTGTATCGTTGCGTTTGATGGATATTCAGCGGCACCATCCAGTACGTAGATATCTGAATAGAACCATAGTACAAGCTAAAGAGGTTAGTTGACATAAACTTTGAACACAAAACACAAATCACTGTCAAACAAGATGTTTTCTTTCTAATGAATACAATAAATCCAGACTTATTTCATTCCTGTTAATTGCTCTTCACGACCTTGGACTTAAAACAAAACAAGAATCTAGTAACGCTGGTAAATTGATCATCCGTACAGGAGTCATAAAATCTTAAACTAGTGACAAAGTTGCAATAGTTGGCAAAGATGTTGATCTTATTGTCCTCCTCATGGCTTTAAATCCTGAAAAACAGATATTATTTGTTAAACCAAGCCACGGCAGAATAGAAAGGAAGGTATATTTGAGTCAGCAATTGTAAACTATGGGAATAAAAAACTAAACTGTATACTTCTTGTGCATGCATTCAGCGAATGTGATACGACTTCCGCTGCATATCCAAAATGGAAACTTATCTGTTTCAATGTGATCAAGAAGCAAGCTACACTGCAAAGTATTACTGATGTAATAAAGTTGAAGCTGAAAACAAAATATTTCTGGCATGGTACAATGCACCTCACAAACAAACTTCCCTTAACATGCATTGTTACAGAGCTTTTACCAAATCAGTTTTGAATGCTAAACCAGACTTCTCTGCGCTGTCGCCCACAGAAAAAACAGCAATGCAGCATGCTTTTTGTGTATACCACCAAATCCAAGTTGGGCTAGGAAATGAACTTCCTCCAGAACAGTGGGGTTGAAAGTTTGAGCCAGCCGGTTGATCCCAGTAACTACAGAAGACGCAGCAGAAGCAATCTTCAATATCATTTCTTGCAAATGTAGAACCCCCTTCCCACAATGATCCAACGTATCCAAAAGTGTAGACAAAACATTGTCAAATATTGATTTACAAATATCTAACAAATGATGGTAAAAAGTACACTTATTTTTTTCTTGCTTTGGCATTATCAATAAATTACATATTGTGCCGTGCTAACTTTTTTTTTGAAAAACGTAAACTTTAGTGCCTTGTTTTTCGTGATTGCCGCTAGAGCTTGTGTCAGGTGTCATATTCGTCAGGACTTTTAGTATATCTTTCACTAGGTACCTATAAATCAGTGTACAAAGTTTTAAAACTTTAGGAATTTTATAGAGGTGAAAAGCTACTTTGACTGGACTATTAAGTAAGTTGCTAGGGCAAACTCGAATATATTTTTTTTACAAGAAACATATTTCTACAATATTAGTAGTGTACATGAACATGTACATTCAGTTTCGGTGGTTTTATCTAATATAAATTTTGAATAAAATTGATTAGAATATTATAAGGTTAAGTAAAATTTTCTATCACGAAACGATGTTTTCCTTAATCTATAAAAAAAAACTAGTGATCTTAAATTAGGCCTGTAAGGCTGACACCAATAATAATAATAATTAGACACGCTCGCAATAAGATTCATTAAACACAACTGACTATGTGTATGTTTAAGTATATTTTTTTATTATTTATTACCGACATATTTAAAATTACAGTAAGAAAAGAATATACTATTTTGAACTACAAAGAATAATTTATATGTTTACGTTTAATTTTTTTTTCTAAGAACATAAAATAAATATTAAAAAACGCAGCAACTCAAATACGGTCTTACAATATAACCTGCACATTTTACCTGTTTATATTTTTATCATATAAAAGCATTCAACGTTTGTGTATAAAAAAAACCGTACGTGAAAGCCTTTGATCCTGCATGTGTACTGTTTGTATTGAACATTATAAAAAAAAAATTGTACACGCCGCATAAAAACTGGAAACTACGTTGTAAACCACTAAAACGAAACACACAGAGAGAAGCAAGTATTGGCAAAAGAATAACAAAAAACTTTTCCGTGAATTAAATAATAAATGTGGAAAACTTACTCATGCAACTAATAATTATACACAGAAGAAAAATTTAAAAAATATATAACTGTGTAATTCCGCGAAAAGTTAGAGGTGTACAAAAAAGGGGCGGTTTGTCTCTAGATGAGAACCCATTTATCCTAGCCCCGTCATTTGCACAATGGAATCCGGAACCCTTGCCGCTGCATGTTTGATATAGGTCAGCAATTATTTAACAAAAAATAAAGAGAGATGACAATGGGGTGAGCAAGCTGTAGAAATATCTATAACTCACTTTATTCTATGTTATGTTAAATATCAATTGATTAATAAATAAATTGATTTTAATTAATTTTCAATAACAGAAATTGGCGCTTTTAATAATTGATGTATTAATTTCATGCTCGATTTATTGGTTCATATTTTCCCGTATAATAAAATAGCCCTTTGATCAATCAACTACGTTCGGCGAAACGAAGTGGAGGCAGAAATATTTGTGTATGGAATTAACAATTACTCAAAGCAGAGAGTAGCGCGCGTATCCAATGAAGCAAGGCATTTTTTTATAAGGATCGTTTGTCGGAAATCTCGGGCACATGTTTCCTCAACTAGAAACTTCATTTTCAAAGCAACGAGTGTAGACTTAAAGAAATAAAATTTAAATGTTACGTTTGATGGTTTATTTAGTTTTCTCTAAATTAATCGTTCAAAAAAGGAAATGAAAAAAGTCTTTATACTCTCGTAAATTTGATATTTCCGTTTCAGTTAACAAATTGCTAAAAGTGAATCTAGTTTTACTAAATTTTATCAATATTGAATATAATTTTATCAATTCAAATAAAATTGTCATACAAGACCAATCTTACGTGTATTTTTCTTCATTTTACTGTACTTTTCCGTTTCCAGGTTTTTGATATTTTCTACTTCCGTTGACTAGGCTTCTATTCCATATAATAAGGTGGGGAAAATGTAGCACTTCAAAACATTAGCTCTGAGCTCTTAGTTTTATATCACGGTTACAAATGATTTTTAAGCCACATCTTTGGCAGTTGGTGTTTACTGATTCAATTAGCTGCTGTACTTTGTGTGCTGTCAGTTATGATTGTTATGATTATTATTAGTATCGTTTGCGTAAATGTTGTTGATCGTTTTGTCGTTTATAACAATACTTTTTGTTTTCCCTGAAAATGTTTCTCCAAAGATACTTCTACTGTACACATCAAATAGCAGAGCTGACAATACACACTTTGACTGATTCCCTGACATATCTCAACTTCTTCACTCACATCTTTTCCGACTTTGTAGTTTGATGCCAGGAGAGGTTAAATATTCTTATTTTTTTAACAATATTTTTCTTTTTTCTAACAACTTCGAATATGGAATTCTATCAAAGGCTTTTTTGAAGTCGCTGTAACAGATACATTTTATGATTTTTATTATTCCAAATAGTGCCTCCTTGGTTCTTGTGTCTCTTCTAAAACTCATCTGCGTGTTGTTGATGCTTTTTTCTAGTTTTTTGAAGATGCGATTTTGTATTATTTTTAGGAAGATCTTTAGGGGTGTGACTTATCAGGGCAATAATTTTGTAGTCCTAGCATAATTTGGTCTCATTTTTTTTATATTGTTACGATTGTTGAAGTCAGTCATTCTTTTGGCATGTTGCCTGTCTTGTATATGTTGAATAATTTTAATAGAGTATTGGTGGAGGTTTCATCTGTAATCTTTATCAGTTCAGCTAGGATTTCATCAAGCTTTGATTTTGAGTTTCTAGAAAGTTGCGTTCTTAGGTGTGTTCTTTAGAAATTCCGGGGCCTGTCTCATTAGAATCTGCGAGTATCAGTGCTATTCAGTTGTAATTGAACAGTTGATGATCATATGTTCGCAAACTTGTTAGTTTTTTGCATGTTGAAGAGGGTGTATTTGTTTACTTAGGGTTCTATTTTCCAACGTTTGTGTGTTAACTTTCTTAGGCTACTTTTATTTCTATTTTAATTTCATTGCCTATGAATTTGTAAACCTGCACATCTTTGTTTTTGTGTTTGCTGCGCAGTTTTATCAAGTTTAGTATCTATTGTGTCATATACTTTTTGTTTCCTTTTTTTGAAAGTTTTTGTTCTTTTTTTCCTGCTTCTGCCAACGTTTTTTGATGTATTGTCATTGTTGATCTATGGTCTTGTTTTGGGTATTTGTCCTTGAGTTTTTTGAGGTCCATCGGTGGTTGATTTTTTTTTTTTGCTTTACATGTGTCGTAGCTAACACCGGATTGTGGTCGGATGCTATATCCGCCCCCAGAAATGTTTTCACTGATTTGATGGTGTTTCTGAAACTTTTTACGGATCATGATGTGGTCTATTTGGTTTCTGACTATGTCTACTTTACCGTCTGATGATGCTGTCTACGAGCAGTAGAGCTGACAGAACTGAATCAACCAGCCCCCACGTTTGTTGCGATTGCTTGATCCAAATCTTCTTACAGCTCAAGCTATTTTTCTATGGCCTATCTTTGCAATGCTTATAATGATGAGAATTTTATGTTTTGCGATGGTTTTTATGACTTTATCTAAGTCTTAGTAAAACGCCTTATTTTGTCTTTTTCTTAGTCAGCTGTAGGTGCATACTCTTATGCTATGTTTACTAAAACTTTGTTTAAATCATCCTTTGTAGTACGATGCGGTTCGAATGTGGGAGAAAATTGCAATAGATACTGATTGTTGCGCTTTCTCATCCAAAATGCTTTTTTGTTTCGATCGGTTGTATTTCTTCTATAGTACATTTTTCTGTTTTAAGTCTTATGTTTGCCTGATCTTAACTATTGTACATCGCTTGGGCCGAGTATGTTTATTTTAATTTTTAACGATTCTAGGACTACATTGCCAGGTGCATAAAAACTTTTGACATTTTATATTGGTTCATTGGTTTGTAGTCTACTTTATTTAATTCTTTTCTTTTTGGAGGTCAGAAGGGCATTCATAGGGTGTCTTTAATTTAGTGGTTTTCTTAGGTCTTCTATTTTTTAAGCCGTTGGCCATTGTATGGCTTGTTGCTTTTGGCTTGTTTTTTGTTTAAATGTTTGTTTAAGAATGCAAACAAGATGACCGAAATAATAGAGTTGCTTTAGGAGAAGTTCTTCAGTGGTTCTTGAAATAAAGTACAAAAGTGTTGCTAATAGAGTTACCAGAATAACAAGTTTAATTTTGAATAAAATAATGCGGCATTTTAGTTGTATTATGCTAGAAATATAAACTGTATCAAGTGTTTTTGTTATAATTGTTTTTTGGTCTTTGATATTGTTTCTTTTGGGTCTTTTATTTAGCTGAGCAGATTTTGATTTAGACTATTTTTTTACGCTATTTTTTTTGTTGTTGTTTAAGGAGAAATGTAGTTTGTAGATTTAGTTTTCTATTCTCGGTTGTTTTCAAGAGGCAATTTCTTTGAAGATTGAGCTTATGAGCTATTGCAGATTTTTTTTAGAAGGATTTGCTTGTTTATATCTTTGTTTTTGTGAGGCTGTTGGGATTGACTGATCTAGATTGCACTTGATAAACGTTTATCTATTTTCTTATATTTGCGGTATTTATCCATAGCATTTTGTTATGGACGTTGTCATAATGTGTCTCTAACTTGCATAAAGAGTATTCTAGATAAAGAAAAAATCATTTATCTGGTTTTCCGGACAAACGTACAAATTCCAAAAAAAAAATCAAAAATTTATTTCTTTATAGAACATAATCTGGACAAAAGCCAAAAGGAAGGATAGACTTTGAACAGGCCAACTTTTTGTTCTCAGTTAGATGTTTGAAATAGCGTCAGAACAGTTTGTTATCAAAAAGAAGACAAACATTGCCAACTGTTCTCTTCTATAGGTGCCAAAGTAACAAAACCTTAAAATTAGATTTTTTTGCAAATATCAGCAACACTAAAATACGAGGAAATGGGAGGAAGGTGATAAAAAACTGTTAGGTTGATGGGTGAAGTTCTTAGATCATTGGATGCAGAAAGTGCACTTTATTTGAAATTATTTGTCTTGGCCCATCCCACCCATCCAACAATTTATTAGTTGGTGGTTAAGCATTTTATTAAAACTACTCGTCCGCAATTAATAATCTGAATGCTTCGACCACTTACTCAAGTGTTTGTTAGAAAAATATTGAATTTGTCACCTTGTTTCCGTACTTTACTAACATTTGCAAAAAGAAGTATGCATTTTTGGATATCTAACACTTGGATAGGCTGGCATTCCAGTTGCAACTTCTTCTTCTTCTTTCAGCTTGTAGTAGTCCACTGCTGGACATAGGCCTTCTTCAACTGTTTCCATGTTGACTACTAATCCGCAATTAATGATCTGAGTTGATCCGAATTTGATAAAAAGAATTTTTCATTTTTCAACAGTTTATGGCTGAATTCTGATGCTTTCTGATAATATATTTTAATTTAGCAAAATGTGGCTTATCACTATCTAACAATAAGCTCTTTATATATCATTTTTACAATATTTTTACATATTGTAGCCGCATTTGGCTTGTTTTTGGGACTTTTGATGCTTTTTAACAATATTTTCATGTTTAGACCGATGGTTCTAATTTTGACTGTTTATGAACAAAATTGTGGACCATTTTTGATTGGATTTTGATTCTATCTGAAAATACTTGTGTGTTTTATAATCTGATTCAGTTATTTATGATTTTTTATAAATAGAAGTTTGCACTTCAGTTAAAGACTAAATTTGTGTGCTTTCTGACAATATTTTGATGTTTCAAGGCGGGATTTTGCTATTTTAGACATTTTAGAATTTTGCACTTTCATCTTTTATTCCAGATTGTTGCTACTTCTAACAATATTTTAACATTTTATAGCCGGACTTGTCTGTTTTTGGTGCTTTCTAACAGTATTTTGTTGTTGAAAGCCGGATTTTACTATTTTTAACATTTTTTTGAATAAAAGTTTAATATGCTCAACAGTTAATCTAGCTAACAATATGAACTGTCTTGTTAACAAATCTTGTTTCCTAACAATATAAACGGTCAGGAGGCATGGCAAATCTTTAGATAAAATAATAATAATATATTATATAAAAATTTATTTTGTTAAAGTGACAGTTCATATTGTTAGTAATCAAGATTTGTAAAAATGACAGGTCATTTTGTTGTATGTACATTGAGAATAGCCCCGAATGTCTGGATTTTGGTGCTTTCTAATAATATTTTGATGTTACAAGGCCGGAATTTGTTATGTTTGACATTTTATAAATAGAATTTTGTCTTTTTGATCAGTTTATAATCGGTACATAATTTTGAGATTTTATGACCGGATTTTATACATTTTTAACATTTTAGGCGTATGCCTTGGTAGGCATTTTTGTAGCAGATCAGCTGTTAGTAGTATTGCCAGATACCCTAATTTAACTGCAGTATAACATAACTTAACCTGCGCATCAAATCAACTTTAAACATCAAAATTTATTTTATTTTAATAAATGTAACAAGATATGGCAATCGTGAAGAAATTTAGAGCATATTTAGAACAAGTCATTACACTGAGAACAGACAAACTAGCCATAGTTTGGATAAAGAACTTAATGCACTAAGCTAACAATATGGTTCTTGTTCTTACTTTTAGCTTTGATAATGGCTATCTTATCCAAAAATTTAGACAATGATTTAATAAAAACTTCAATTAAAGACAACAAAAGGCGCTACTACTCAAAACTTTCAAGGCACGCCTACAACTTGCTCTTATTCACCTTATTCAACAATTAGCCAACTTAAACTCCATATTTTAGAAATGGAAAACCAATAGTAGTGCTTAATGCAAATAATAGTTTTAGACTACTATCACAATGCAGTAACACTTACCTTTAAAGTTTACCACTGGTCAGAAGTGAAGGATTAAATCAAGAAATGCTTTACGTACTCCAGAACAAAAACAGGACACAATCAGTCCAAGCTATTATTCTAAGCGCAGATCTTATTGAATTATTTATAACTACTAAAAAGTAATTGCCCTAACAATATTAGATGTATGATCGCGTTGGGTGTGGAATGTTGTACAACACTACTACAACATACAGTTTGTGGGCAAATCTAATTTAAGTTTAAAACTATAAGTAATCATAGAAATAATTACACCACACGTTACGGATCAACGATCTTGGAATATCCAAAACATAGACTATCTATATTCAAATAAAGTCCGCATTATATGGGTATAAAACTATACAACAATCTTCCAAGCTCAATTAAAGAACTTAACAAAAAAGCGTTTAAAAACTGTATTAAAAATAATTTATTCGAAAAAGCTTACTATTCTGTTGATAGATTTTTATCAGACACAAATTTTGTTCTAAAATAGTAATAGTCTTGATTTGTATTTTATTTTAAAATTTATTATTTGTGATATTTGTGTAAGCTATATTAGTGTTACATCATTTTAAATTGTTTAACTGTATTATTGTATTACTATATTATTTGTGTATATCTGTGATATGCCATGCTCGGTGTGACTTCAGGGGCAATGTAAAAGTCGAAAAAAGTACAATAAAGAAGTAGTAGTGTAATGGAGACCAAGAACAACTAAACGGGGATTATTGATCTTTTTATTTTTTGTTGGGTTATTTTAAGTTTTCTTGCCGTATTGGCAGTTTAGAGTTAGAAGTCTCTACCCCATATGTAATGACAGGCAGAATACATTCGTCATGTGCTTTTCTTTTCAAACAAATCGGAATTTTGCTTTTAAAGATATGGCTGAGTTTTCCATATGCTGCCCAAACAAGGTAGGTTTTTCTCTACAATTTGCAGGTTTAGTTATTTTTAGATATTTTGATTTTATGACCAAGGTATATGTATTTGTAGACTAAATTTACGTTGGTGTTTCTGATGTTAAAGTGATCGCTCGTTTTCGAAAAGTTAATCTATAATCCAACTTTCAAGCATACGATATGAAGTTCTTCCATCATCTGCTTTAACTCTCCAAGGTTGTCGATTATGAGGACTATGTCGTCTGCAAAACAAAGGTGGTTTAATTTTTTTCCATCTATTTAATGCCTTTTGTTTCTCAATTAAGCTTGTTGAAGGCATACTGCAGTACCGTTATAAATAGTTTTGGGGACATAGTATCTCCCTGTCTTACTCCTCTTTCACATTTAATGGAGTTGGTGTTTTCATGTAACTTTACAGATATTGTAGCGTGCTGGTAGATGTTATAGATTAGATCTGAGTATCAGTAAACAATTTGACACTCTCTCAATGCGTCCATGATGGCGTTTAACTCTACAGTATTGAAAGCTTTATGGAAATCCACGAATGCAAGGGCTAGTGGTTTGTTGTACTTCACTGACTTTTTGATTAGGACCTTGATGCTTTGCAAATCGTTGTTTGTTCTAAACCCAGAGCGGAACTCAGCTTGTTCGTTTGGATGGTAAAAATCTAATTTCTTCTCTAATCTTAATATTATTATTTATTATTATTATTATAATTATTAATATTATTATTTTTGTAAATAATTTGTAGAGTTGGCTCAAAAGTGTTATGGGTTGGTAGTTGTGCAAGTCGGTTTTATCCTTTTGATTTTGTAGAGTAAGATGGTAATTGCGTTGCGCCACTTGTCTGGAATTGTGCTATCGTGTAGACAGAGGTTAGGTAGTGTTTGTATTTTCTATACCAGAAACGTGCCTCCTGCTTTTATTGCTTCTTTAACTATATTGTCTTTTGTTGTTTTTTTATTTTTGATAGGGCGAGCTTGATTTCTCAGATAGATGCTTTTCAGATTCTTGGTTGACGATATTTTCTTGTAATGTTGTTATTTTCAGATCTTCTACTTGATGACTTTTATATTGTTCGTGGAAGAACTCTTCTACTGTGCGTAGTATTTTCTTACTGTTTGTTGTGTTATTCCCTTGCAAGTTCTTTAGTTTTGTTTTTTCTTTCCTTCCTTCACTAAGGTTACTGCGTAACATTTTTAGGCTTTTGTTCTGTTTTATTGTTTATTGGTTTTTTTTGCTACAATATCTTCTGATGTCCCGCTTGTTGGTTTTAGAAATTTTCTTATTTACTTCTTTTAGTTCCTCTCTTGCTGTATTTTAATTGCTTCTTATTTTGCTTTGTTTAGCCATTAAGTTTTTAGCATCTTGGCTGATTCTTTCTTTTTTTCTGGATTTAGGGCAGTTGGTATCTAGGCTTTTTTGTATAGTAATCGTTATTTCTTAGTGTATTGGCAATGTACGTTTTAAATTTATTTATGTACAGTGAGGTTGCCTATGCTTGATTAGTTGTTGTCTTTGTTAGTTTGTACTTTTCTTTTTTCAGGTCTATTTGAATTTTACTTCTTACCATTCTGAGGTCACTTCCTGTTTTGCAGTTGTTGAGTACTGTTACGTTTTTAACTATTTGTTTTTTATTGGAGATTATGAAATTAATGTCGTTGCGAGTTCTACCGTCTGGGCTTTCCCAAGTCCATCTTTTATTAAATTTTTTATTAAAGAAACTTTCCATTTGGTAGAGATTGTTTTGTAAGAGAAAGTCCACTATTATTTCACCGCGAGCATTTTTTCTTTCTGTTTCAAAGTTTCCTAGACATGTCTCTGACTGGTTTGTTTTAATACCGATTTTAGCGTTAAAATTGCCGCATACTGGGTTTTCATGTCCTCCAGAGCCATACATCTTCGTAGATTATGTCCACTTCTTTGTCTGCGTGGGGTGACGTTGATATGTATACTTGTACTATCTTAATAATGTATCTTTTGTTGAGGTTTAGTATTAAAGAAGCTACTCTTGTTGAAAATTTCTTGACTAATAGAATGTCGTTCCTCAAGCGTCTGTGGATTAGAAAGCCAACTCCTCCTTTTAGTTTATTGGATTCTCCTGCATAGTAAAGTAGCTGCCCGGATTTTTGTTTTAATAGATCCTTGCCTCGTTTTATGACTTCACTGAGGCCAATAATGTCCCATCTTATTTTCTCCACTTTCGTCTCCAGTTCGATCAGGTTGTCTTCGGACATAAGTGTTCTTGTGTTGTATGTTCCAATTTCCAAGTTTTGTTGGTTACTTCTCTTTATAACTTTGCGTCGTTTAGTTATAATCTTAGACGATGAAAGCGAATCTTTGCCTCCCCCATATTCCTCGTGGTAGATCTTTTTTAAGGTGTGGGATTTTAGGCTAGATGCCTCACCCATCTGGGGACATCCATTCGTTTTAAAATTTGCCATGATAGGGTGTTAAAGTTGTAATCGTCCACACTGACTAGACGGGTTGGAAGATGGGTAGGAATTGCCTTTCTTCAATTCACAGACTCTTTATGGTTATCCCGCCAATAATCGGTCGCCAGAGCCTTGTTTGTTATGTAGCAGGGTGTACCGGGTGACCTATGTAGACACCGCTCGTGCAGGTGAGGTTAACATTTGGGACACTTTGTTGTTAAAGATGTTGGCGTCTTCTCTAACTCCCATGTCATATGATAAATGCAAAATCTACAAATTGGTAATTCTGGCATACACGGCGGAAAAACGTGCAGACACAACAAAAACGCAACATTTTCTAACAAACACTTAAATGAAGATCCAGAGAATGATCTAAGGCAAAATCCAATTATACAAAATATTGAACCAGGCAATTCTAACAACGTACAACATGGAGGGCATTGTGGAATGGACAAATAACAGAAAAAACAGAATAGAGCGCTTACATCAAGAGAATTCCGGAAACAAAATGAGTTAGAATAGCTCAATACAAATTGTCTATGGGGAAAAAATCAACAGGGAAGATACAGGAAAAGATAGAAGGACAACTTACTACCCGTGGACCACTGAAGTTGAACAGACAAAATGCCTAATTAAGAATAATATGTTTTTGTCAGCACTTTTACTACCATTTTTAGATGCGATGGTTTTTAATGCTCATCTAGATCAAAATTATGAAATTTTTTTACAATGCAGTTGTTTTACATCTACAAGGTCGTTTTTAGAACACTAATGTATGCTTAGATCAGGCTAAAGCTACACATTTTTTTGAGATTTTAGCCAAAGTAGCTTCTAAAGTTTTACATCTAGTTGCTGCTTTAGATTTCTACTTAAACCACTAATATTTTGTTATTGCATAAATAGCTGTGCCATGTTTTTGTGGACCTTTTTATATTATAAACACTGATGTTTTTAAAGACATTTACATATTTGATTAAATTGTTTTCAGTGCTTTTTTTAGACTAATAAGATGTACTATGCAGTTTTTTTAAGTTGCTTTAGGAAAAAAACTGATTGAATACTACAAAAAAAAAGACTAGTGACTATTAAACAAGTGGTTTACAAACCACAAAAGAAGACTGTATACACTTGAAGACATATGGGAAACAAAATGATTTTATAATAATTGAAGAGTGGTTTAAGAATAGAGTAAATAGAGCACTGGTGATGGCAGAGTGAGATGTAGTTTTGAAAAAATAAATAAAAAAGCACCAATAATAAGTATGTGGGAATAGAAGAAGTAAAAAGGAATAAACATAGAAGACTTTGAGAAAAAAATTAAATATAATAAGCAAACTTGTAGTAGCACAAGATGGAGCAACAATAGAAAGAAAGTAGAACACAATTAAAATAAGAATTAAAAAATCAGAAAAGAGGATAGAGATGATGCAAGAAGACTGATGTTTTAAGGAATAAGAAAGATACAGTGAAATGAAGTAAAGAACGAAAAACTGAGAAAACTGGAAGAAAAGCACGTAGGACTTGCAAAAAGCAATGATAAAATGATGCGGTTTTTCAAGCTACTTAGGGTTTTAAGGTCATATTCTTATATGCTTTTAAAGTATCACTACAAGCAAATCTAATTCATTAAACAGGTTTTTTGGCACTAATTTATTTGTTTTTTTACTGTTTTTTTTTTAGGTTTTGACCTTTTTAGAGTTTTTTTTAAATGCCACTGTCTATCAAAGTCTACTTTTATAATGTTGCTAAATCTACAATTGCAATAGAAACAGGCTCTCTTCAAACTTTTTTTTAATGTTGATTTGTACGAAAAGAATTACTAATGCTATCTAAATATTTCTTGAAGTTATGGGTGATCATTTTGTTGTAGCAGTAATAACTAATATTAAGTCAGCGTTAAGTTAGCAATGTATTATTATTATATTTTGTTGAGTTGGGTTTATTAAAATCATAAATACAAATAACTCCCGATTTAAATTTTTACAAAACCGTTTACAATTCAAACAAATTGCATAGGAAATTTCTAATTATCACATTTAGCTCGCTTGTAATCGTTTTGTCATTACACAAACATTTTTTTTATAAAAGAGATATCGCTTCCCGGGATAGCAATTACCGGCACGAAAATAAAAATGCAATTTGGAACCACCTATGAGGGCGTGGGCTTAGGGTCAATTAGTATATATAAAAAAATCCCTGGGACTACTGTATGTTGACAGGAGTCGGAATAAGTTGTAGGTAATTAGTGTCACATGTGGCTCTCTGCGGCTATTAACCGGTGTACTTCGAGTACAATGGTCTCTAGGGAAACGACGCTTGTTCCTGCTCCGGCTCCTGCTGCTGCTGCTGCTCCACACTTAACCCGTCTACTATATAATTACATTTTAATACTGGGTATGGCGACGCCAGGACCGGAGCACCCTACTTTTACGCTCAGAATTCGTTATGCACAATTATCTAACACACTTGCCATTGCTAGCTTGGAGATTTATTACTTATACAATTAAATAGTACTTGGACGAAACTAGTTGTAAAAACTATGAAAAGAATATTAATTTTATGCAAGTTATCAGATTATTTAGTTTTTTACTGTAGCATTTTTTATGGTTTTGTTACTCAATTATATTATAAAATAAGTCAAATTCAATTAAATAATAAAACATAATCGAGTTTTTGACTATAACAATAGAAAAATTATAAAAATTTAGAAACTTTGTAAATACAAAATTTCTAAAACGCTTTGTTTGAGATGTATCGTATTATATTGAATATTTTATATACTACATTCAAAACTCTAAGTAAAGACATAAGACATTTGGAATATATTAAGCAATTTGGAAGCCACATAAATCGCATAATGGCACACAATACAAAAGATTGTAAACACATTTCGGTGAAAAATAACACATAAATTATGGAATTTTTCCAAAAAAAAAAAAACGAGAGAGCATAAAACAGAACAAAAAGTAAATGGGGACGCGGTAAAACTTTTCGCAATATCACCCGTGATTTATACCTTTGTTTATGTATCGCTTTAGAGAAGAGGAGGAACCACAACAGGCAATTACATATAAATTTACGCAGCAGTATTATTTTTACGAATCAAAAAGCGAAAGGACTAGGTGAATTATTTAAATTATAGCCCATTTATGGTGAGTTATAGGGAGATGAGAAAGATGCATTGGTTTGAGAAAAAATATATGGAATTGATTTTACGATTTATTGAATACTATTGGTATTAGATTATTCAGTTTTATATTTGGTTAAAAATAGAGAATGAGGATTAATATGTAGTATGTAGGTTTAGTTATTAGACAATACACATTATTGTTTAATAATTCATATCTGATTTCTGCTAGTATCTTAATGTGTTTATTAGGATTTATTGAAATTTGTCAATACAGAAAGTTAATTTGCGATAGTTTGGTGTTTAATATTTGCGATGGGGGCAAGTTAATGTTAGTTTTGTTGATGTGGTTACTCTACCCGCATTGTCTTTCGTTCTCACGTAACTAACAAACAATCAGTGGCATGTTTTCTTTATAGTTTTGTTGTTGTTTTATAGAATTTCAAATTGTCAAATGACATAACTTAATTTATAATGTTATATGGCAAAGTATCTTAAATATTATATTACATTTTTAAGAAATTTGTACAGCACAACTATAAGACATATATTGACTGTCAACGTTTTTATCAGTTGCTCTCTAAAATTCCAACCACATGTTTTACAATTCTTATTCTTGAATGAGAGGTTTTCTGTAATTTAAAGCTTTTTAGAGGCAATCTAAATGAATTATCACATCAACAAGATTGCTTTTATCAGGAAAACCAATTTCTAAAATTTTACTGATTATTGATTTACAGCAAATGTTATTGTATATAAAAAAAATAGTTGGAATCATCCAATGCTTTTTCAATTAGGAATATTTAAACATTTTGGTTAAAGTAGTCATTTTTGTATTCTTCTTCTTAAATTCCGTTACTATTGGCAATTGAAAACCATTATTATGCGTATCTTGTTGACTGCTTGGTAATAGCTTTATTGATGTGCATCCATATCAGTCCTTCAAGTCAAAATATTTTTTTTTTTCCTATCAATCTTTGTCTTAATTCTTTTCTTGGATTATTAGTTTAAGGATGCTATATCTGTCTACTTTCAGTATGTGATGAAGGTATTTTATTTTTTTTATCTAGGTAACTTATTTGGTTTTACCTATACCACTACATTTTGAATGCTTCTAGGTTCTTAATGTTTTTGTTTTTGTAGTCCAGGCTTTTATTTTATATAATAAGATTCTAGTTTTGAGCTTTTTTTTTATTTTTGTGAAGACTCAGTGAGATATCTCTATTCTATTTTTAATCTTTTTTTGTGTTTTTTGTTACGCACGTTTTTAAGTATTTGAGAGAGAGTATCCATTCTATAGTTTTGTTCTTAAAGTGGTCTGTTGTAATTTAATTTTTTTTTGGTGGCTATTACTTTGGTTTATTTATGTTTAAATCTAGGGCATATTTTTGGCAGTTGATGTTTACTGACTAAATTAGGTTATGGAGATCTTCTGCGCTGTCAGTTTTGCTTTTGGAAAAAAAATCTAAAACATGGGTTTTATGCTATTGGCGGCATTAGCCTCTTATCTGCATGTAATGCTGGCAACTAACATAACTGGCCGACCTACAGTTTTGGGTGCATTTTGAACCACTGGAGATAATAATAATCTATTCCGGATTAGAGAAGAATCTTAGTTATGAAACCTTACGATGATAAGGTGGGTTGGCGAGTGGGAGAGCATATAAACGATTGAAATGGTTTTTGTTGTGAGATTCAAACCTCCAATTTTTGGTGCAACAGGCGGATGCTTATGTTTTTGTTACTTCTAAACAATATTTGGCTAGGTAGGACAGGTTTTTTTCTTGACTAAAGAGAAAATCAAAATTCAAAGCACATCATGCTTTGTTTTGAAAACGGAAAATTGTAAAGGGTGTCCCAAAATTAAAGCAAGATTTGAATTTGCCGCCATTTGTGCAGTTAATTGTTAGCAATTCTAAAAAAAAAACAATTTGACAGCTGACAGTTTTCAGCGCGTAAAACAATTTAATTAATGCACGAGACATTTTCTGGTCGTGTACTTTCTTGTTTTGGCTCCTTAGAGGAGGAAATTAAACGCTGCATCAACAAAATTCAGCTTTATTTATACAGAATGGTCATGGAAAATTTTGACAACAGAGTGCGTAGAGGCCATTTGGCGTAGAGGCCATTTGGCCTATTGAAGGATAATGATGGTTTTTTAACATTTATAAAAGGTAAAATTAAAAAAAAAAACAAAAAAAAATATTTTTATTGGGTAACCTTTATGATCATATAATAGAATCATTTTGTACATTTATTTTTTAAAGATGGTTTTTTTCAAATGTCTGTAACTACGGTTAACATGGTCCATTTAAAAGTTTCAATTTTTGATGACACGTTCAACCATTTTGAGTGGTATTTAGAAAATGACGGAAGTAATGTTGGTTTCCAATTTCCCAACTGTAGTTGGCTTATCCATATAGACTTTGGACTATACGTAGTCCCAAAAAAAAAGGTGCGATATTACATGATCTAGGCGGCCAATGTTGTCGAGATTACCAGTTTCAATTTTAGGCAGCAAATAGTCTGTTATCATTATGAGATAACAGGCGTCATTCACAGTTAGATTGGTAGATCTTCTAGAAACTTTTCAAGAGCCCAAAGCCTGAAACGGTGACGATTTGAAACTTGCATGAGTTAAATTTTGTATGCTTTTAAACCAAGATTCTTACGTAAAATACGCCAAGTTGTTTCATATGACAAGCTTAACTGTTGAGAATTGCGCCAAATTGATTAATCACGCTCATCGCGTACACACTCAACTACCGCCACTATATTTTTTTGCTACGTGCTGCTTTTGAGTTTCAATTTTTTTAATGGTACAGCAAATTGTGCGTTTGGTAGGCCGATTATGTAAACCATAAGTTGGTATTTAGATCAGGTTTACTCTGTTATTTTTGGTTAGTAATTTCAGACTACTTATGCAGTCTATTATTAGTTTCGATTTTATTACTAGCAAACGTATTGCCGCTTAGCTGTTTAACATCATGGCTATCGGTTTGTTTGCTTAATTGATTCGATTATGTTTATAGCGCATTATTCAATAGCAGCTATCCCGGCTTGAAAAACTGTGGCATGTCTGCCTAAGGGTAACGTGATTTGCAACTCCTGGTTTTTGCTTTTATTTATTCTGGCTCTGATGCCATTGTAATTGTTAGTTTTTTTATTATTCACTTGTTTTGCGACGGTATTGTCACATTAAATGACTTCTGTGTTAATAATCTTTTTTGAAGTCTGGTCTTATTTTTAACGTTTTTTTTTGTGTTTACTTATTTTTAGTTGATAAGCTATTTGGTTTGCCTCCACGTTATAACTAAGTAATGGTAGCAAGTGCAGTGTTTTTATGAGTGCTGTGGGAATTCTTGTTTTCATTATCAGCAAACTTGTCATACTCTGTACTTTATTTAGTTTTGTTGTTCTGTTTTTGAGGATAGTTTTTTTACGAGCGCGCACAGTGGTCGATTATGCAGATTTACGGGGACAACATCATTTATTGATTGCCACATCAAAATAAAATCGATTTTAATACTAGTTATCGTTATATAATGATTGTACTACTCTACTATGACTAAATACTGAGCTTTTGGATCTCCTTTTAGATTTCCTTTTTATTAGATTTTTATTTTTGTTTTGGTAATTAAAGATATCAACATATCACTAGAAATAAATAGGTCATGCAGTAGATCTTTTTTTTACCAATTTTTCTTGAATTGTTTTATCGAAAATATCGACATTCTTTATGCTTAGTTTTGAGAGCTTTCTCGCTGAAGTTGCCAATTGGCACTATCAATTTTTTCATGACGTCTGCTCCGGGTATAAGAATTTTGTGTGCACTGGCAGGTAGTTTATACCAGCTATACAAAGACATGTACAATTTAGCGGTGTCTAACGCGTATTCTCTGAAACGTTTGCTGTTTATTTTGTATCCGCATGATATAGCCTGTAATATGATGGTATACCTCTGACATCTATATATTTCCCGACCCTTGCTTGACAGTATCGACCAACAGTCCAGTTTCTACTTGAAATTTTTCAATTTTTTATTTGTTTTTTTACATCTAAAGTTTTTCATTTCTTCTTCTCAAGCTTGCCACATTTTTATATCTAGCGTATAAGCTATGTGCAAAATACACTAAAAAAACCTTATGTGAGCGTGTAAAATTGAAAGTCCATAATTAAATGTCGAGGGTAGTTTCAGAACTTTCCAAATTAAAAATATCTTTTGGTTTCGTTTTACATATATATATATAAAAACTTTGTGTTAAAGAATTTCCTGCTGAAGCATTTGCTACTTTTCCATCCAACATTGTTTTCAGTAACACGTAGTCAACTATAATAAATTTCCTCTTTATGTTTATAGAAGTCGGGCAAATTTGTTGTTCAACTTAATTATTTTTATTGTTTATCACATTAACAGATTTTTTTATAAATTCTATATTTATCGGCACACAGAATCTCGTTGAAGATGACTTCGGGTTTATCCATATGATTTTTTTCCTCTTGATTTTTGTTATAGTCATTTTTAACGGAACTATAGAAGTTTACCTTTAGTTTCAGACATGCAAACATCCTCCGGGATATATTTTTTTTTTGCTGCTAACAATTCATTATATGATGGATACATATGATAGTTTATTGCTGACCTTGTCAGGGTAGGTTTTGTATGGTCAATTTTGTATCTATAAACAAAGCTAGAGCTTTGTCAGCGGTGTATTTTTTCACTGAAACCTCAGATCTTTTTCTCCATTTTATTGCCTTCAATGTTCAGAGGCTTAAAGTGGTTACTTCTTGCATCACATGAGCTACACATTGTTTGCCAGACTTTGTTAAACTAGATTGTCTAGTAAAAACCAGTTGTTCTGGACTATGTGTTGACACTAAGTTCTTAATTTGTCTTCTTTTCGATCTTGTTGACAAAGAATTAAACTGCTTGGTAGTTTTCAACAACTTTGGAGTTGTTTTACTTTCACTTAATCCTTTGCGAGAAGTTCAAAAACCTGTATCCTTGTTACGGCTGTAAACACTTGTGTTAAATAGCGACGATAAATCGTAACTGAAAGAGTTTGACATTGGGCTGCCGTGTGGGTCAGGGGATTAAGCTTTTGTTATCATAACTGGTTAGTAGGTATTTTTCGGAATACAAAGGATCATTGTTTGTTCAGTTTGGGTATTAATATTTTTGCCGTAGTTGTCCCCTTATTGAATTGTTTCTACTACTGTGGAGCGCTTTGTATGTAATAATGAGTCTGATTACCACAATATATAGCAATTTGGTTATAGTAATACATACAAAGTGCGGAAAAAACAATTAAATAACGATATTCTAAAAGAAAAATATGAATTTAATATACATAAAATAAAAAAATGGCAGAATCAAGTAAAAACCATCAGGAAAATAGTAAATGATAATTTGGGTCAAAAACTGAACAATAAAAACATTATAATTTTAGATGAAAAAAATAATGTGATTGAAGATAATGCGATATTAAGTAACACATTTGTTGACTACTTTGCTAATATTGCAAATCAAAAATTAAATTCTCATTTTGGAAGTAAAATATCTAGTGCAAGCACATACTCAACATACATGTCTTCTAACTCTACGTACGTGTAGCCTGTAACGGATGTAGAAGTTTGTGAAACTATTGCAGAAATGGCAAATAAGAAAAGCACAGGTTTAGACAAAATATCAATTGGTTTGTTAAAATTTATAAAGTTAGAAATTTATGCCGTATTAGCAAACATAATAAATTTATCATTTACTTCGGGAAAGTTTCCAACAATGCTAAAAACAGGACTAGTGATTACGTTACATAAAAAAGGTGATCTAAAACAGATTGAAAATTATCGTCCGATTACCTTACTAAGCTATTTTTCAAAAAAAATTAAAAAAGTTTTTATATTACGAGTAAATAGCTTTCTTTTGGATAATCTAAATTCTATAGGCATAAGAGGCCGTATACATAATTGGGTAAAATCTTACTTAAGTAAGCGTAACATTGTTGTTAAAGCAAGTGAACATCAATCACAAAATAAAAGTATTTGTTATGGGGTACCGCAAGGTTCAATTGTTGGTCCAATTTCTGTCATCATATTTATTTACAATTTACCCAATTATCTAGTAGATAGCAGTATTGTAATGTATGCAGATAACACCACGGTAACAATTGAAGCTTCTACAGCAGAGGAACTTGAAATTAAAACTAATGACATAATTAGTGGATTCAATACTTGGTGTGCGGCAAACAATTTAATTGTAAATTTGCTTAAAACGTCGTTAAATATAATGAACATGTGTAACTGCACAAAAGTGTTAGGAGTGTTTATAGATCGTGATTTAAGTTGGAGTAGTCACATTGATAGTGTATTTTCTAAAGTATCTAAATCAATGTACGCCGTAAGAAATATAAAACATCTAATACTTATAAACGATAACAAATCTGTGTACTATAGTCTAGTACAGTCACACATTAGCTATAACATAATAGTCTGCGGGCAAAGTAAAGATATAAAAAGAGTTTTTGTTTTACAGAAAAGAATTATTAGACTCATTTTTAATTTAGATTATAGAGAATCCTGTAGGGAAACTTTTAAGGAAAAGAAAATTTTAGCTGTTTGTGGAATATATAAATACAAACTTTGCATTTTTGTTTTTAGAAACAGTCATATTTTTAATACCTGTGAAGAGGTATCAAAACATAAGTATCCCATTAGATCACCTAGTGATATTTTTATAAACCATTATAATACAACCCGGTTTAAAAAATCACCAAAATGTGCAGCAAGTTACATTTTCAATAATTTGCCAAATAATTGTAAACAGGCAAAATCTTTAACATTATTTAAAAACATTTAAAACCTTTCTATCAGATGGCTGTTTCTACACATTAGTCAAGTTTTGTAAGTTTTAAAGTGTTTTTGTTTTTACTCTATAGTAGGAAGTCTATTTCCTATTTCATTCACCGTATTTTAATTTTTTTTAAATTGTATATTGTGGGTGTATTTTTAAATTGCTTTGTTTAATTATATGCTGTCTTGTGTTTTAATAGTTTTAATTTTTTTTTTTTTAGTGACTTATGTAAACATGTATGTATACAATGTTTATATCAATAAATATGAATTTAAATATGAATATTAGGTGTTAGTCTTCATGTTTGCTTGTCATTCATTTTGTAGCAAAAAGCACCCAAATATCATTTATAGTCACTTTGTCTAGCATTATGTTAGATATAGTTTCCCCAAACTTTTGGTTTGCATAGATCATTGGCGTAGCCTAAGGTCTTTGTGGTTTAGTAGCTGCAGTAGAACGTTCATGACAAGGCACCACAGTGATAACACCTGTTGGTGAGAGTCCGCCATCAACTTTATTCTTCTTTTTTTTTTTTAATCTTTTTTGTTTTTCTTTCGTGCTTGTGGTTCACTCGTTTCTTGCTTTTTTTACAATATTGCGTCACTTTTCTCTGATTATGGACTCTATTACTGCTTGCGACCATTTGGTTTGTTGTCGTTTTTATAAGGTCACTTTCATTCTACTATTAGTTTTTCTTGATTTTCTTTGTCTAATGTATACGAATTATTTAAGAATTTGGGAATACATTATTTTTGAAAATTGCTGTTTTTTTTTTAATTTGTTGGGTAAAGGCTAGTACACACTAGTAGACCATGTTGCGCGATTTGCTATAGACCGTCTAGAGACAACGTTCTTTGTCTTGTCTAGCGACCACACTACAATGTGAATTTCTCAGTTTCATCTTTGCAGTCCACTATGGAGGACATTGTGTGAACCACTTGGTAGCTGAAAACAGACGTGTCAAAAAGTTGCGCAACATGTCTAATACATGTCTAACGTTGCATGCGGTCTCTCATTATAGTAAGTCTTAATCCGCTACTGTCTACTGATTTTTTATCTATGATTTGGCCCTATTAAGTCAAAATCTATCCATGCTTTTTGCAGTTTTTTTACCGTTCTTCTGGTCGTTTTACATGTTTTATTAATTTTCTTAGTACATCTACTCATGTTTGTAATGAGTACCTCTAAGTATATGTATTTGCCAACGACTTCACACTTTTTTGTGTGTGTTATGTTGGGTCTGTTGTTGTTGGCTTGGTCAACAATCATGTTTTTGTTTTATTTATGTTGATTTTTAGGATAAAGATTTTGCTTTTTTTTTTTTCAATTTACTAAACAAATTAATCGGTTAATTCGTCTGCTGTCTGTGCTAGTAAAACAGTGTCATTTGCCTTCCGAAGATTATTTATGGGAATCTTTGTTATGACTATACTACTATACCAGTAATTGTTACAGAAGGATTCTTGAGCATGAGTTTGCCTAATGTGTGAGGTAATATCCTTCTGTTTTTTTATTGCTGTGGCATAGGATGCGATGGTAATGACTTGCTGATGTATAACCAGTTTTCAAGATTTTTTTAATTAGTACGCATATTACCGGAGAGTGGCTTAGTTTGGTGAAGCGCCTAACTCGAATCTCAGCGCATAAATTGTTGCAGGTTTGAGCCCAAGCTCTGACAAAGCATTTTAAGAAATTGTGGCGTTTATTAGTTTAGGTCATTAATCTATTACATAGTTAGTGTCCATGTAACCATAATTACATTTAATATGAGAGTGTGATTGGACCAGATACTATGTACATATTTAAAAGCAGCTGTGAGGTAGTAACGCAAGCGTAAACCTTAAAATATTGCCTTTGTATCCGAAAAAGAAATTGGTGTTAGAGCGCAGAGCTTTTAGTACCCTGTGCATAGACAGATTGCTCTGTAGGACTTAGCCATGACATTTGGTATAACTGCTCTTCATCTGTTTAGTATATATGGAAAAGCTAGATTAGCTTTGAGGATTTCACGTAAAGCTACTTTCAGTGTAGCAAAACCTTTTAGTAAAATGTTAGGAAAGATTCCGTAAAATTTAACATAAAGACCAAATACATTTTTTCTTGTATATGCTAAGAAAATAAAATACCTCAGATGCATTTTGACCAATTACTGAGATCTTTCAACGCTGCTCACGTATGAAAAAAGTACTTTATGGACAAGATCAGAAACTGCAAATGAGAATGCCTAATTGCTATGTGTTTTTGGTATTTATACATGGAGTTGAGGCATAAAATTAACGAAAAAAAACTTCAAAAAACAATAGGCATTCGAGATGTGAACTGGGCGCAACACATTTGAAATGCCACTGTCTTAGAAATATTAAAAAAAGAAATTGAACTAGCATTGACCATAAAGACAAGACAATTTGCATATTTTGCACCGTAGTGAGGACATATAACATCCTGCACATAATGGTGCAAGAAAAAATTAATGGTAAACGGTCCCTGAAGACGAATGACTAAAGAACCTTTGACAATGGTTTGGACTAACAACAGAGTCGCTGTTTAGAGCAGCGGTCAATACAATGATGATTGCCAACATGATGGCCAACGTTTTTTAAGCGAATATGGGAAGATTCCGTCGCCTCCTGGTGACTTGAATGGTTTAAACGTTCCAGTTCCCTATTTTAAGATACTTTTGTATACTATAGCGTTTGCCAGATGTAGTAAAGCCTGGAAAGTGTGTATGCAGTAGCTTTAGCAAAATCTGTTCAACTTTTTTTGGTTGTTTTTAGCATTGTTAAATGCTGTGAGGCTCGATTTTTTGTATGAGGCCCAGTTACCGTACTTATTATCATTGTTGAATAGCTTTCTACTGGTTACTCTTGTTCTGTCAAGTTCTCTATTCTAGCATGTAATCTTGTTAGTGATATGTTTGAAAGTGCTTTAGAAGTTTTACATGTTTGCCGTAACTGCGACTGATATAGTCCGTTCTGAAGTTCTAATTTTTGAGGACTCGTTTGAGTATTTTAAGTGGTATTTGTCAAACGCAAGTAATGTTTCCTTTTAATTTTTCAATTGTAGACTTTGGACTTTACGTGACCCTAAGGTAAAAATTCTAGAGGTGTGTTATCACATGATCTAGGCTGCCAATTTAAATTTTTGGATGCGAGTCCTAGAATAAAAAAAATAATTTAAAGCTATTTACTGGATAGGAATCTATTAATAAGAAAAAGAAAAAACTTAAAAATGTCATTTGCGGTATCACAGGGCTCTATTCTAAACAATATTCTATGAAATATCTAGTACAACAAAATGTTGGAGCTGGAAATGAAAGAAGATGCAAACTTAGTATGTTGTGATAACTTCTAAATCGGCAGAAAACGTTACGCTAAAAAAAATAATAAGATAAATCAAAAAAGACTACAGATAGCAAAACATAAAACTGAGACTGTAATTTTGTACTGAAGAAGAAAAATTAAGGAATTTACCATATAATAAGGTGGAACTAGTATAATTACAAAAAACATAATCAAGTACCGTGGAGTATGGTTTGGCTATAATCTTAAGATGAAAGACAAAGTGACAAAGGCGCTAGGAAAAATTTTGCCAAGTATAGACAAGTTTTCCACAAATAAGAGGAAATTGCTAAGTTTGGTGGTGCATTTTTTTTACTGATCTCAGATTTGGAAAAAAGCATTAATGTTTGCAAAGTATAGAAATATTCTGATGGCTTAACAGAGAAAAGAGGCCTTTAAAGTTACAAGTAGTTGGCATCAATAATGCCAATCAAATTAATGGTAGAACAGAGAAAACTTAATTAAAACAATGTTAAACTAAGTAAAATTAAAAAAGAGGCAATTTTTAAATAGCAAAAGGAATGGAACAAGGTACAGGTAAAGCAAAATGGAACAAAATCTTAATCCAAAACGTAGGGAAATGAATAAGAAGGACACATGGGCTAGTGGCAGGCATGTATGTTTGTTGCAATCACTGCAAGGCGGAGGACACTGCAGAACATTTTCCAACCTTTTACGTTGGAATAAAATATGTTCTTCTTATGGTCAAAAGAACGGATTGAACTATAGAAATAGACGAAGTATTATTAAATGAGAACATTATCCAAATAATGCTAAATACAGAGAAAAAATGGAGCTAAATACACTGCTATATATTAAGAAGATAATTACTACAATAGAACAAGAAAAAAGAATCAAGAACCAACATCTAAAATTAAATAATAAAAAGAAGAATTCAAACTTGTAGAGTACACGTATTATTTCTGATAAATCGCAAGATCTAATTCCAGAAATGTGCATTAAACGCCAAGTGGAAATAAGGTTTTAGTGGGTGAGAGCTCCACACACAGGCTGGAACCACATAGAAGAAAAAAATTGTTTAATCACAGTGAACAAAAAATGCGGAAAAAATTTTAAAAGACTATGTTTAATACTCATTGCAAACGTTGAAATTTTTCTAGCAATATTAACCTAGCTGGCACCACAGAACACTACAGAAGCGCGAGATTCGTGAAACCTTGGATTATACACAGTTACTTATATAATCCTACAGCTTTCAATAAATTCAGTGTTGCATAAATAAGAATAAATATAAAATGAAAACGCATCTTATTACTTATTAAAATAATTTATTCTTATTTTTTTTTTATAGAACTACATTGATTGCTTTTGAAGATATTCAATCCAAGAGAAATACTTACGCCACAAATAGAAAGAGAAAAAATCAGCAAAAGCAAAGTTGCCAAGACGACGCGTTACAAATCAGGATGAATTTTACACAAAACAAGCAATAATGCAAAGCACAACAAAGAACTGAAAATATTCGCCCGATGAAAACGAATTGGAGCGAAATGCGAAAAAAAAAACAGATTCCTTCATCTTTGTCGAAACATGAACAAGCGGGAGCGTTCCTAGCGCACATGTGTCGATTTTTACATGTGGAAAATTAGAATGCAGAGTAAAAAAGAGAAAATCCCATCCGGCTGGACAATCACAGCTTTGAAACGACAGAGAGTGGTTGGAATCCATATGAATTGAAACGAAAAAAAAAAAATACATTTAGATGATTGAACTTTTCACTTATTCGATATAAATGTATTTACTATAATTTAATCAAATATAATAATTCAATTATTTTAAAGCTTTTAGAGATTTTATTTTACGGGGCTTGTAAATCGTATATAGGAGATAGTGCATGAAATGCGTGGGTGGAAAATTGATATTCCCGGAAATTTGCCTCCTGAAAAGACAATAAAACCTTTTTTGTTCGAAGGGAGAAGAAAAGGTAGAGCGATGCATGATAATAAAAATAAGCGATTCGATAAGAATTTCAAAGGGAGCTATTTCTCTCAATGTATGTGCTCCTTTTAAGATCCATATCGTAAAATAGGGGCTGCAAAATTTTTTATTGTCATTATTCAGGAGATGAATTAATGCTTACTTTTCTTCGGTTTTCGCACTATTGTACATGCACGGAATGGGAATGTAATCTTTTTTGGTGAGCGGTTTGCATTATATATGTGGAGGATTTTTTTAACGTGACGCAAGGATTGATAGGCTCACGCGTGGAACGTGATCAGTTGGAACAACGGCAATCTAGAGTAGTAGACGTGTCATCCCGAGAGACTTCTACAGCTGAATTTTTACTCTAACTACTACTTAGTTGAAAGGAAACCCAGATGAACAACAGATTAGCACACTTTTTACTATAATATAGAAAGCTTAAAATAACTTTTAAACCTGTTGATGAATTAAAATGTAATTAAATTTAATTCACGTGATGTAACTAACTAAACTAAACTCAACTAAACTAAAACATGTGAAATTATAATTTCACTGTCAGCAACAAGTCTGAACTGTCCGAAATATTGATAACGCTTTAATTATTGCGGACCTGAAGTGGACAACGTAATCCCAGCAACAGGGTTCCCTGCACAACGTGTGGTTTTATACCATTAAAAGTTTTCTAGTTGTTTCGCAGAAATAATACCGTTTAAACTCGTATGAAACCATGTATCATTTTTTCTGTAATAAACTTATTTCGGGACATGAGGGTAATACATCACTGTCGAATAAAGGGGTATTAGATTATCCGAAACCACCACTACTATTCCATCATAACAGATTTCATAATAAATTGAATGGAAAAAATCTTGTTTTTTTATATTTAATAAATTTTTGTTTAGGTGTCGCGGCAATTAACGGAACCGTACACGTCCGTTGTTGCGCATATTTCAAATTCTGTGCGAATATTTTATATGATAAGCTTGTTGTACATAGTGGACGTTTATCGGATGAAATGGAATATAAAAAATAATATAAAAAAACGCTGGTGTACTCTAAACGTGCCGGTATCAGTGAAGCAATGATGGGAATAAATATGGGAATTAATTTTTATTTTATAATTCCGTATCGGTGGAATGGACACGCAGCTATTGAATATGTGGGTCATCATTTTTCATGACAGGATTTATAAGCTCGGAGAGGGACATTTATTTCTGATTTATTAATGTCATTCTATTCATTATAAAAAATACGTGTATAATTGTTTTATTATTCAATACATCAATGTCAATCTAAAAATATACCTAGTATGGTCATGGGTGGAATATTGTTTTTAGATCAATTATGAATGGTATATGTTTATTACAAAATAAATATAACAATAAACTAATTTCATTTCAATAATAGTTTATTTTTTTATTAGTAGTAGCGGTTTGTTGAAGTACTTTTTATATTTTGTTTAAAAGAGGCTGCTGCTTAGATATAACTAAATTTTTAAACTTACTAAACTATGAACACGTAATGGGGTTCATTTTGAGGTACTTTTTCAGTAATCTGAGATTACTTAATTACTTTATAAAAGTCTTTTACATTGTCGTCCTTATAAGCGGTTGTCGGTGCCTAAACTTGTATGATATTTAGTCCCACAGGATTTGCGTTTAGTTTCAGTAACATTGTTTTTGACTTGGCTACGTACTTTTTCTTACTTAAACATATTCCGCAAGATTTTTTTTTGTGGTTTTGGAGGAGAATTCAGTCTTACGAGGAAAGTGCTTACCGACAAAACCTTCCAGTAGTGAGTACTGAGAGAAGTTCAAGACTTTAAGGCTCATGAACCTTCCGTTAAAAGACATTTTAGGAGGTCGCCTTGTAAGCTGGGTTTAGGAATGTGGTTTTACCCACTTATGGAAGAGGTAAATCGGTTACTATTAAATTCACAGGTTGATTTTAGAATGATTTCTTTTGATCTGGTTTGGCGAGTTTTGCCAGATTAGGATTGGAGTAAACCGCGAGGTTTTTGAAGTACTTTTTGGCAAAAGTTTTATTCTAGAACGCCTCAATATGATTTAGGTGGTTGTTTGCAGCCGTTCTCCAAATGGGGGAAGCATACGTGTTCATCGGACTGATGACTTGTTTTGTTTTGGAGCGACAAGCTACTATTTTGATGTAAAATCGGATATAGCATAGCTTTAGCCGTGTTGGTTATGCTCAGAATGGATTGGGGCTCATACCTGAGTCTCTTGTCAAAGAATATCCCTAGATACTTGGCAGTATTTGACCACAATATGGGATCGTCGTTACATATGACGTTCTCATGAAGAGTGAGTGATCAAAGTTATGTGAGGAGAACAGTCTAGCTTTTCTTTGGATTTACTGCAATTTGCTATTATTTGATCCAATCTTTCAGATGGCTTTTTGTAGATGTGAGGTGACAGTTTTAGTTGACTTTGGTAAATAGATAAGTGCTGTGTCATCAGCATATTGAGCTCTTTTAACCCCGTGCATGCTTTCCGAAGGCGTGTTGGCTACGAACAGGTTAAAAAAATGCGACAAGAAAATGGAGTCTTGAGGAACTACAGCCATGATCTGCCGTGATCTGCCATGAGGTAGTTTTTAATTTTTACTGCCAGACTTCTGCGGTTTAGATACGAGGCTAACAATTTTGTAAGGCGCAAAGAAAATTGTTGTCTAATCAGTTTTAGGGAGAAGTTTTTTGTGCCATTTAAACTCATATTGATAAGAAGTGGGAAGATTATTCAGATCTGTGTGCTATTGATTATTATCTAAAATTACCTTTTTCTTGACCATACTTAAGGTGCATAGTATCCTATTTTTTAGTTTAGCGATGTTGATAACATGAGAGCCTTTCCAAACTGTTGAAAAATGCCCTGTATGAATAATATCATTTGCAATATTAGTAAGAGCCGTTATTGCTTTTATGCAAGAACGATTTCAAGTTTTGTTTGGAATTTTATTTGGACCAGGGGCAGAACGGGTATTTAATTTTTTTAAATAAATTTTCTGGTTTAAGAAGGTCTGACGCTATCTAGTGTTGTCTTATCGGTTTTCAGGAAATCTCTGATTTCTTTGCAAACCCTTTTGATGTGCTTCAAATCTGTATACTTGGTGTATGAGTCGGAGCATTGGAGTTTGAGGCAGCTTGCAAATGCTTTGGATTTATTTTCAATGATGCATTGCATCCCATTCTTACCGTGAATAGCGGGAATTAAATCCAATCTGCTCCTAAGAAGATATTTCACATAAAATTTTTATCTTCCGAAAAAGATTTCAGTGTATTTTTTCTGCACTTTTTGTTTTCTCTTATAACCGTTTTGAATTTGTTGTGAACTTAAAATTTAGGATGTCGCAATCCTTGCGGTGGCAATGCTTTTGTCATTGTTAATTTTAAAGGATTATTGACGCAAACCTGAAATGTTTTAGAAGCTTTTTCCGAGGCTTGTCGGCCTTGAGTAGTCAAAACTGTGACGGTTTTTTTTAATTTCTTTAATTGTTCATACTAGGGTCAGTCTACTAATGCTATCTTCTAGCCATTAAGAAAGAGTTCAATCCGTATAGACGGATTTTTTATCATCTCCGGACCCGCTTCTGTATAGCTCTAGTAGTGTCAAATTATGGTTAGAGCTTAGGTCGTTGTTTGTCGTTATCACAGTTGACGTTCTTTAGTATTGTATCATCAAGATTGTTTCTCTGGTAGCCTGCGGCGCTATAGTGAGTGGGATCTAGGATTTGTAAGTTTTTTAGTTTTGTATAGTCGAACAGAGCTTGACTCTTAGCATTGGTTATTATGGTATTCTACGATCCTTGCTTTGAATTGAAGTTTTCATCAATTAGTGTGGGATGTGGGTTAGCTAAGATTGTATCAAAATCCTCAGTTTTGATGTGCCGAGTTCTAGCATCACTATTGCGTTAGACTTAAGAGAGAGCAAATCTAATGATTTTTTTGCGAAGAGTTTTACGCTTCGTGGATACTACCGGCAGTCCCAAATACGAAAACGTATTTTAGATTTGCAGTGCCTGGGGGGTTATTCTGGCATGTATCTCGTATCGCTTATCGCAATTAATGACGTCATCATTAATTAAAAAAATCTGCTGGTGATCTCTTTTCGTACTACAGGACTATCTAGTAATATAAATTCAATACCAAGCTTCAAGTTATTTGCATTTTTAAACGTCAATATGTATTATTAATTACAAATTTATGATTTAAATGTCACACTTCCCCTCCGGTAGGGGAAATCTATGACGTAGTGCGAGATCGCAATGAGTGCCAGAATAGGGGTCCTGGTTAGGTTTGTGGACCGACTCTTATTTCAGCAAGACGTCAAGGTTCTGATCGAAGAAAAAAATTTCTATTTCACCCATTTTGCCGATAGAATTTTTTTTTTCTTATTTGACGTTGTTTGTTGTGCTGGAGAAACAACAGCCATTGCGAACAACTTGTTTGCAGTTTTTGCTGCAGGTTTGCGGGGACTTGCCGGCTTGCACGTAGAAGAATACAGAACCTGATCCGGCGCGAGATTGGCTGCCGGTCTGGAGTTGACGACTTTTCCATGAGGAGCCATCGTTCACAGGTTTGTCCTTGCATCTTTTGAAGTTTGCGGGATGAGGGTCTAAACACAAAGCGCACTTTGACGTTGATTTGTTAGTGCAGGCCACTGATTGGTGTGGTCCCAAACATGATCTGCAAATTGGGTCTGAGCTGTAACTGTTGGCGATGTGTTTGTGCCTCTGGCAAAGCTGACACTAAGGAACGCTGTTAGACATTTTTATGCTTGTTTACAATTTTCAAACTGGAATAATTTGAATACTCTTGTAGGTATTTGTTACAGAAAAATAATTTATATTATTTGCTTTGAAGTAAGTGGAAATTTTCGTGGATTTTTGTTGCCGGTATACTTTCTTGAGGAGCAAGAAGGGTTGCCGACCCAAGTCTAGAAGTCATCTTGGATGGTAAGGTTGCACGTTTGTACTTGTTTTATTTTGATTTGGAACCTGGAGGTCACACAGACGCCACACGGATACCCATCTACACAAGGCAGAAGTCTACTAGGACGATTGTCCTGAATCTCTGGCGGAGTGTAACAATTCTTTCTAACCTCCTAGGTTCAGCCTCCGGTTTTATCTTGGGCTTAGAGTTAACACTATTGTTCACGGGCTATCTTAACCGGGCATGGTCCGAGTTCAGGCGGCGGTTTCTGTTTCCAAATCTTTCCGTTTTGCGTACAAGTGTGAAACTTGCAATATGCAGTCGAAGGTATGTCTAGCTTCCATCTAGGCAGCTGGTTGTTGCTGGCCAAATTTTCTTCTTTTTGTTTGGATGTTTGTAAGCTCGGGATACGATGGTTGGCCGGTGTCCGTTGCAATCATTAGGCAGCTGTTTCGGTAGTTCCTGCGTAACGTCGTCTTTGTCAGCGTGAATGACGGTAATGACGATGTTGGTTGAACGAGTGTGGGCCACCTCGTTTGGGCTGAAGGTTAGGCCGGGCTCAGCTGAAAATCTTGCGGGGTAGTTGCATACGTCCTTGAGAGGTTCCGGAGTGAGGGTAGACGGTACAGTTCTAGTCTGTGCTTCCGCCAGTTTCTCTTGTGTGCAACACTTTTCTTCTGTTTCTGTTTCACCGGTCACGTTTGGGGTGTAGACGTTGGGCGTGAAGCGGCTTCCGTTGGGTGTGTTGTTGATAGTAACGACCGCAATTATTGCCGAGCCTAAGCAAGTTGCTTTTTTGTGGCACTTGGGACTGCTGATGATTTCGGTTACGTGGACCTCTAGTGTTGTTAACCGAATTTGCACAAGCTCGTGGGGCACTTCTTTGACGACTACGTGGTGGAGTTTGGGTGTATTTGGTTTAAGCTCCGTTACGTTTACGCATTCTTTAGTAGTTTTGCAGATGGTGGCGAGTAGTATCTGTTATTTTTACGATAGCCACTTGATCGCGTTCCGCAGGCGGTTGACGGCATTCTGGGCAACTTGTTCTTCTATGTAGAAATTGCCGGAGTTGATAACATCTAATTGTGCAAGCATTATGTCAATCATCCCTTGTGCTTGCTCGTAATTCCGCGCACTCGATAATCTTCTTTCTACATCTTTGTTGATCGATCTTACTGTGATCCGATAAAGTTGGTTATATCCCGTAGTCGGCGTGGGTTGGAGTTGTTAGTGCAACTAGCTTGTTGAATCTTGCAGGTTAGTATCCTGATTCTGGCGACGGGCTCGACGGTTGGTAATTTGAGGTAGTAGTCTTTGAGGTATTCCTCAAGCGACTGTTCTTTGTTGTCTTCCTCCTCTTCACGCTTGCGGCGTCTTTGCCGCCGCGTCTTTTTCTTCTGTCTTTTTTCAGGTTTTGGTTGTTGAGGTCTGGACGGCAGCACTATACCGTTTCTTGCCCTACGTTGGGCTCTATTTGTTGCCGGCATACTCTTTTGAGGAGCAAGGAGAGTAGCCGACTCAAGTGCAGGAGTCATCCTGGGTGGTAGGGTTGCACGTTTGTACTTGATTTGTTTTGGTTTGGAACCCGGAGATTCCCCCCACACGCGTCACACAGACGCCACTTTACACGTATTCACACAGGATACCCACCTACACAAGGCGGAAGTCCACTAAGACAATCGTTAGTTTGAATCGACGTGTCAGTGCAATATGGCAACTGTCAGTGGGTGTGCAAGCACAGAGAGTTGAAGTTCTTGATGCTTGTTGTCACCGTAGTGGTAGTCGTTGCGGAAGCTGCAGCTTGGTGCCGGTGAAATCTTGTTGGCAGCAGACGGGTAGCCAGTCTATGACTGCGTAGAGTGATTCGAACCGATGTGGACTGGTTTGATGCTTGGTCTTGACTGAGGTGTGAAAAGTGAAAGTTTGATCTTTATACTTCTTTGCGCTCTTGCTGCGCACTCTGATTGGCGGGCGAGGCTCTGCCTTTGTGCGGTAACTTTTTTTTTTTAACAAAGTACAATTGAGAGGCGGGATCTAGATGAAACGCATGTACAAGGATTGGGAAGGGATAGATATGGTTTGACACCGTCGGGGTTGTGGTTTGAAGTGGAAGGTTTGAACCTCACTTTGGTAATACTCTTCCTTGTTTTAAGGGGGGCAGAGCATTTGGAGGCGAGAAGTTTTTGTGCCTTTTAACCTGAAGGACTGACATGGGTTGCTACTGATGGCAGGTTTGCAGCACCAGATGGGTGCTGGGGGCTGGCTAAAGGCCATTTAATAAAAGAGGAGACTCGGTTCTTTTCCTTTGCTGCTTCTGCTTGATGGGAAGGAATTTATCGGTTGTTGCAGGTTGTCTTGCGGTAAAGTTGTGGGTCAGTCCTGGAATAAAAAAATTCCGTATTGGACGGTTGCTTGCAGTCGAATGTGCTGCCGTTGTGTTAGGTAGCGTGTGTTTGTTTGTTTGTGTTGTGTGGCTTGTTGCGCTTTCCGTTTTCCAAGGGTTTTTAGTTTTTTTTTGCTTGCTAGTACTTTTCTTTTTATATTTTTATGCTTTTACTTTTTTTTTTTATTTGTTGACAACTTTATAGTAGAAACTTGCATAGAAAAAATTAGGATCAAACTCTAATTTAGCAAATGTTAGTGCTCTGACATTGAGTATTGCGATGGTGATATACTCTTTTTATAATTATGAAATCTTTCATTGATCGATGGCCTCTAGTGTAGTTAAAGGTGCATTTATGTTGATCTTTAAGCGGAAAATATGGCTGTTGATTGTCATATCATTTCTGGCGTAGTCCAGTCTATTAGAGTTTTTGATTCATTGTACTTTTGCTTCATATTTGGTATGACATCGTTTCCGATGCGTGCGTTAAGATCAAGTAAAATAATGTTGTGTTTATTGTTCATGACCTTTTGTAGTTGTTGATAGTGTTCAGTTTCTACGATGGGTTTGAATATGTCTGGGGCATACATGCTTATCAGGTGTGTTGTGCTGTTATTTATATTTAAAAATGCTTTCAGTATTTTATTGTTGATGTATTTGATGCCTTCGATATTTTGTGTATATTTATTGTGCAATAGAATTACAACTTCTGAGTGCGCTCTTTCTTGTTTAGCTTTCCCACTGTATATTAGTATTTTGATGTTCCTTGTTTCTATTTTCTTGTCTCAGAGATTCCGCAAATATCGATTTTTTGTTTCTTTGTTTTCTTTGTTTACCAATTTGTTTTTCTACTAGCTTGAATTGTCGTCTGATAGTTCCGTCCGGTGTCTGAGACAATGTCTTTAGTTCTGTAAGCCAGTGTAGGTTTTTTCTTCAGTTAGGTAACTAACTTTTAACTGGGAACTCTCATTCTAACAACTTACGACTTGATTATAATCAATAATTGTAGTTATTTTGTCATACGACACTGTCCAAAAAATGACTTGCACAACTGGATTTTGCAAATAAAAAGAGCTGATATTTTAGGGCCTACACTTATTTTACCACCTCTCTTGAATATGCACCTGCAAACAGAAATATATAGTACCTACTTAAACGGTTAATTGAGAGAATGGAGGCGCTGTAGATACTGACGAGACCTAATATCTTGTCCAACCACACTCTCATAATAAATTTATTTATGCTTACATGGACACTAATCATGTCTTGAGTTAATAAATGTTTAATTATTACGACTTTCAAACCTATTGTATGTAGTAATATATTGAGTATAACAGAAAATGTTATAAAAATTGCTTTTTATTTACAAACGTATTAAGCATGTCACAATTTATCTTATACATATATTACTTTATACGGGTTAATTTTATATTTGACCAATACATTAAAAAATATAGCATTAATAAATACAGTTTGAAAACTCCAATATTTCAAGATTAAAGCAAACTCAGTCCCCTTATCCCCTTTCGAATATTTTAATAACATTTTCAAATTAAAATGGTTAATAATGCCTGAACTGAGACGTCCGCAATGGAAAGGGCGAGCTTTAACCGTTTTGTTGGGATTTATTTAAAATCTTTAATTTGGAGCACATCGAGGGCTTTCATTAAAATTAAAATTCTCTCTCTCTCTGAAATCGACGAAGCTTATTAAAAAAAACTTCATAGCTGAATAATATTAAATAAAAATATTTTATTTTTAACTTAACTGTGTTAAATATGGCGACAGATTTTATAATTATTCACAATAAAACTTTATTAGAGTGCTCTTAAACTAAATTTGCTGTTAAGTTAAGACTGTAATTAGAAAACGCCATCATTATATATTTTAATTAATTAACTATTTATTTCGCCGAGAGATGCGACTCTAATCTTAAATTACTTTATTTAGTTTGTGCTTGAGATGGTGGGGGATGTAATATATCAAACGTAAGTCTTGCTTTTCTGTTATGGCTTCGGGACTTCCATTCAAGACAAAACGTAATCTGACACTGATCCTCCTAAACTTTGAATTGTTTTCAAGCCTAAGAGTTTCTTACCCAACAACAACATTATCTATACATGGACGACCGACCCATCCCGACTAACTCGATTTATTTCTCAAGAATTTTAATTGTGTTATTTTTTACTTTAAATAGTAACTGTTATATTAAATTTGTAATGAAACTAATTACAAAAACTATAAAAAGGTGTGAAGGAAAGTAGGGGTAAATCGTGGACCACCTAAGGCGATTGGACTAATCGGAGAGTGTTTTATGTCCGCGGTTTCATTAGCAGCGACAACTGTCACCCCAAGGGCGCTGTTTACACTTCCAAGTAAATGAGGCGACGACGCCTGCAAAACGTTAATTCATCTTGCTGTGAAAAAATTAGCCGTATCTTCTTGAAAGGACCCGAATGGGAATTGCATTTTTAGTTTTAGCCGGATTAAACGAGACTGCTCAATTTCTTTTTCGTTCATGTGATTGTGCAGTCCATTTAAGGAAACCATTTAATTTCTAACAAGATTAAATGTAATAAAATTGAAATAAAAATAATAGAATACTCTTTTAAATGTTTAGAAATATTAAATAAAAACAAGTTTCAAATAAGCTTTGCATATGTATTATCTGAAAATTTAATTTGTATTTAAATGCTTCAGACTTTTAAACATTTACAATTATTGGTACAATACTTTTTATAAATTTGTTTGTACAAAAAATATCACTTCTTACTAAAGCGGATTAGTTAAAAGCTAAAGCGTAAACTATTTATGGATTTATTCACTGCTGGTTAGATATGTACATAGTATAATTTAGTTTTTATTTGGTGATTTTTTACGAATCAAATTCTGAAATAAACATACAAATTTGAAGTAATATACACACAAACACTAAAAAACATTGCATAACTTAATTTTAATTCAAAATTAATTAATTAATTAAAAGTTCAAACAAAAAGCATAAATTATTATAAAAAAGGATTTTCTATTAAGAAAACTTTTATCATTATCTCAAAAGTATATAACGGGAGATATTTTGAATAAGTTGGCAGTTTATAAAAAAATTACTGCGTAATGAGTTTGGAAGTTTTGAGATATTGACTGGGGATTGATTGCTTATTTATATACCGCTTGCCATAAGTAAAGAAGATGCGTAAATATTTTTTTTCATAAAATTTATTACAAACATTGCTGTTCATTTAAAATTATAATTGTATAAATTAATTAACCGAGTAGCTTATGGCGTAGTACAAACATTGGTGTTTGTGGATTTAATAATTGTTTTCTTTATTTGACTATTTTCAAATAGATGAAATAAATAATCACATGTAATTTAATTTAGAATTTGATCAACAACTTTATGTATCCTTAACTCCGCTACAAAGTAAAATTTGAAAACAATTGGAGTAGGACTATCTGAAACTGAACACAAAATACAGATGTGTAAAGTATTGTTTATGGTTTTAAATTGTGTTTTCTTGACGCAATTTAATGAATTTTGAGATACTGTACTTTTGAGTAATTGCTTAAAAAAATATTTTTTTTTACTTATTTAGCATATGTTGGCAATTATGTTAACAATTATGTTGAATATTTTTTCGCATTATTACAAAATATTTGGTTTGAAGTTTCTTTGTTCAAAATATTGATAACTAGGCGGATGGGCTGGGCACAATAATAAAACTTACCCCTCTCAATCATAAATTCAATTTCCCGTCCACTCGCCCAAGTGTTAATTATTAATCAATTTTATACTGCATTAACTTCTGACGTCTTTGTGACAATTGTCGGTTATTGTAACATATTCTAAACAAAAGGAATGCAACAAATGTGGGAAATGTTCAAAATATTGATAACAAAACATTGGGCGAGTAGAGAAAAGTATACTAATAAAACTGAGTGCCTGAATACTCGTCCAAATGTTATTTATAAAAAAATGTAACGTTCCTTTTCTCTGAAAGCGTTTAAAGTCTCTATGTCAAAGGAGGTGATGGTGACATCCAATCTTTTCAGAACGGACACTTGGGCGGGTGTATCACTCCAGAACATGAGTACGGACGGATGGTTTGAACTGGGGTTTCCGTCTACCCGCTCAAATAATATTTATCAAGAAATTGGAAGTTTTTCTTTTCTACAAGCGTTAAAGTTTCTATGTCAAAGGTGGTGATGGTGACTTATAATTCTTTGATAACGGACACTTAGGCGGGTGGTGGGTTATTCTAAAACATGAGTACGGACGAATTGTTTAAACTAGGGTTTCCGCTTACTCGCTCAAGTGCTAGTTATTAAAAAATTTAAAGTTTTTTTTGCCAGCATTACAAATTTTTAGTCTAAGGAGGTGATGGTGATTCTTTGATGACAGGTGGGTTATTGGGTCACTCTTAAACATACGTATAATGAGATGGTATCAACTAAGCTCTCAACCCACCTACTCAAATGTTAGTTGTCCAGCGTATGAAAGTTTCTTTTCTGTGCAAACTTATGGTTTTGAAAGATATAAAAGGCAACTTAGAGAGTTTGAAATCCATCTGAGATACAAGACTTTAGAAATGTCTAAGAGAGCTAGAGGATATCGTTTTACTGAAAAGTTATAATACACAAGCGTTTTCTAAGAGCAAGAAATAGAAAATGAACACAGCACACTATTTCACAGGAAATTGAGTGCCATTAAAATTATTTATTTTCAAGAGGCATTTGTCTGTATTAACATTCAAGTAGAGCGGCATCTTTGAAAAGAATTAACGGTTTTTGACCATTGTTAAGGTTTGCGAAACCTTAGTAAGCTTTTAAAGATGCTATACAAAAAATTATGAATCATAAGTTGTTTTACTTTGAGAGGCTTTTATAAAACTTTGAAGGTATGAGGAGACTCAAAAAGTTTGTTGCGAGTATAATAAAATAATTTTTGAAAACAACAATTAAAAGACTTTAAACAGCTCGAGAAAACCAAGAAATTTGACGGAATTTTGCATCTAAGATTTTACAAGAATTACTTTGCATGTTACTGAAGAAAACTCTTAACATGTTTATGACTTAATTGTTTATAGTTTTAAAAATTATAAACACTAAAAAGAAGATTTAAAAAGATCTAAAGAAAAATGTGAGAATTATGAAATCTTTGAGAGCTACAAAGGTAAAGTCAATTGATAATTGTACCCAAAAATTTGATTATAAGAAAAGTAAATTTACTTTTACTTTTTTTAAAATTTAAAATCAAGTGTATCAGTTACTCGTCGGTACTTATAAATTTAATACGCGTGTAGGACTCAGGTCACAGGTTGAATCCAGCCCACGGATTATGATTTATTCTGAAATGGCAGCAAATTTATTATTAAAACAAAATTTGTTCTTATTTTTGATGTGCTGTCTTCAATGAAGTTTGGCAACTATTGTGACAATTTGAAATTTGTTTACTTAAATACACTGCGCATCAGAGAAAAATGGCTACCCAAAAAATTTACGTAATTATCCACTTTTTCAAATATTGCTTATTTTTATTGCAATAAATCTATTGTATATTGGTTCAGTAATTCTTGTAGCATACCGTCCGAAGTTTTTATAAGATACAAACGGAAAATAAGCAAAAATTGGAGAATTTTCCAAATTTATTGAGAAAATACACTTACGTTTATATTACAACAAATTTTTTGGATGGCTTGTTTTCTCTGACGCGCAATGTAGTGGGTTTTGGGTGCATTCGAATCAATCTTAGAGATTGAGTAACTATGATATTTTTCTTTGGATTAAAAGTTGTAGAAGTTTGTACTGTGCACTTTTCATAACGTGACCGAGGTATTTAAGCTTTTCAATCTTAATTGTTGATAATATATCTTTTTTTTGTCATTCTTATTAACATATTTTTGTTAGTAACTTGGTTGGCCCATGTTTTTTTTTTAGAATTCTGCGTTATATCTACATATCAGATGCTTCTATTTTGTATGTTAGGGTTTGTTGAATATAGGATATAGTAATACAGAAAATATGTAAATACGTACTATTCTAATCTTAAGAGAGTTTCAAAGATATTTTTTGCAGAAGAACCATTTTATTTTATTGAAAGTGTTGCTGGATTGCTCAATTTTGCTCTTTATTTTTAGGTTAATATTATTGTTTTTATTTACCCATGTACCCAAGTGTTTGTATGTATGCACTGTTTTGATGTTTTGATAATTAACCTTTAGATGTGTGTTGTTGTTAGCTGCGTGTTTGCTTATCAACATAAATTTGGTACGTAGCGTTTACTAATTTTTTGGACGTGTTCCGTAATTCTACAAAGGTCTTCTGTATTACTAACCATCAACCCTGTATGATTAACATGGCGGATGTTATTTACGGGATTACCGTTCACTATAATACCAGCTGTTTATAGGCTAAAGAGAGTTGGGGATAGTTGTTTGATATCTTGTTGCTACCTACGCAGTCTGTCTTAGACATCTGTTATAACATTAACGTTTGTGTCAACTAAAACACTGCTTTAGTCACATTTTTAACTTTCAGCTATTTTTTTATCTTTTTGTGTAAAATATTTGCAAATTATCTAGTTTTTCATAGTTTTCATTTTTTTGCGTTTTTTTTTAATCATTTCTCTATGTAATTTTTTATATTTGTCAGCATTTGTTGATTTTTTTGTTTTCTATTAGGTGTATCCGTCATCCTCTTATTTTTTTTGTAGTTTTGTTATTTGATAAGCAGTTCTCTTCAGGTTCTTCTATGTTTTTGTTATGCAAATGTCCTCTTTAGCTTTCTTATACTTTTTGTCCAGGGTTTTTTCTACAAGTTTTGAGACGTCAAGTTTGGTTTTAAGTTTTAATTTTGTTTGCTTTTTGAGTTTTACTCTGAAGCTGGGTTAAAGGGTTGTGATCAGAAGGGGCGCCCGCCGGATATGTTTTTGCAGATATTATGCTGTTTCTATATTTTCTATATTTTTTTTTAATTAGTATATAGTAATATAATGTTTTTGATATGTAATGTTTAGTGTGTTGTGAGGAAGTCGATGTATAAAGTCTTCTAGTTTGAAGTTTCCGCGTTTATTTTTGTTTTTTCAATCTGTAATTTCCTATTTCATTGGTTGGCCATCATTATGCATATCTTGTGTTTCCTAATTGTCTTAATGAAGGTTTTGATGTCTTTTTAAAAGGTTTTTATTTCTTTGTTGTCTTTGTCTAGTGTTAGGGCATATACAAAGAATATTACTGACTTTAGGTGTGTTTAGTGTCTTTTTTATTAGCTTCAGAAAAGTACATTGTGCCGTAGTGTTTGGCGTTTTTCTTTACTAAAGTTATAGTATATTAACTCTTAGTTTTTCTATTTCTATTGCTACATTGCAAGATTTCCCGAGGATTGGGAGCTGTTTGTTTTGTGTTGTCTGTTATGATAATTGTACTAGGAAGTTATAACGAGGTAGTTTCCCGTTGACTTTCTCATTGCAGTACACCAGCCGTTGAAACCATAATTCAGTTTTTACCTGGATTTAAGCCGAATTGAAGTCTTCTCCGCCGCAGCCTAGTTTTAGCGGTTGCTGCTGCTCTTCAATATTGGATGTGTTTATTTATTTGCGCCATACGACAATATTCTCTTTGAACTAGTAGTATTTCTTGAGTTACTAATGGCTAATCACTACATCTTGTTGATATGGTAAAAGGTTAAAAATTATCTATTTTGTGGTAGATTTTGCAATATTTGTTTGTCAGAGCCTTATCAGCAGAGTGCACTACGTGCCGCGGGTGGGGCTTGACATACATTTGAACCAGTTAAATGTAGACCTGATTTTTTACATAAAGTTTGAGTTATTGTTATTAATACTTAAAAAACTAAGAAAAAATAACCTTCCTAAAACTTGGTCTTGACGAGGCATAGTTTCAATTATATTAAGAATTACATTCTGTTTGATGTTATTCTATTTCTGCAATGCTAACTCTTTTTTTATTGGACAGATCTTTTTCTATTGGACTTGCTGGCCAATTAAACTGCTTAATACTTATTCTATCCAGATATATTTTGACAACTCTAATTTTGCATTGAAATCTCATGTTTGCACTGTGATCATGAATGGCATAACATGATAATCTAAAACTTCTGTAATGTACTTAAAAGCAGCCAAAAAGGTATTCTGTTTGAAGACCAATTTTTTTGCGTGCGAGACAAGATTTTCATCTAAATATAACCAACCTATTGCAATACAAACTGGAGCATATTTTTTTCTAGTTTTTTTCTACATTTGACGATATCTGTTTGACCCATTAAGGTAAAAATGAAGTTTCTCTTACTCAAATCTTCATCATTTTATACCAAGTTATTTTGCGCAAATGTTAATCTTGCAATTAGATGCCGACGTAGCAATGTAGCATTTTTTTACAAGACAATTTAGCATCACAAAGCTTTTTTTAACGCTCTACCACTAGTTTTTATATTTTGTTTTTCTTGCAGTTGATTTTGCAGCAAAACTGCTGAAGGTTTTTTATTCTACAAACAGTGTCACGTTGTTCTTCACCATCATGTTTTTACGCTACAATTCTTGCCATAACATTAGGATCTATCCTCTAGACAGTCCGAGGCTACTGCACTAGGTTGGTAGTTATGAGGAAGCCGCAGTTTGGTGTGACTATGGTCACTTGGTGGCAATAGACGGAGTTTTAGTCTAAATTAGTGGCCGGAGGGAGACCGTAATTGATTTAAGTTCCGGGCTTTGGCAGTGGTTTTTGCAGTGAACTGCATTGTGGCGGCACATATGGAGTCAGGTTTTCCAGTGATTCTATGTTGCACAAAATTTACCCAGAGAGTTTGCTTTTGTTGCTTTTTTTTTCAAATGTGCTCGTTTACTAGGTGAAAGAGGCCACTTTCTCTCTTGCGGATTTGGTGTGTCGTTTTCAGAGTGCTTTGTGTGCCGAGGTTGTTTGCGTTGATGGGTAGACGACAATGACGTTGTCAGCGTGATGCGTATTTATTATGCATGTTGCGTTGAAGGCTTTGAACTTCTTTGGTTTCTTCTGAGAGGTGGGATCTGAGGCTAGACGGAATATTGCAGGCTGCGTTTTTTCCGATACTTCTGGGTTGCATAAGGGTGCAATGGTCTCTTGGTTGCAATGTTAGCCGTGAGGTCACTGGTGATGGTGAGTGCAAGTTTACCAGAGTTGAAATGTAAAACTTTTTCATGGCACTTTCCCTCAATGTGTTTTGTTGTGGCTGTTACTTTGGATTTTTACAAGTTTGCCGTATTTTAATGTTTGACCTCAATGATTCTTACTTGTTGAGTTCCAATCGGTTTCGGTATGACTTCCTGAATTCTTTTGTTCTTTTCGGTAATAACATTGAGGTTAGCATGATGTATTTAACCTTGCACGGTCAGCCATTTTTATTGGTTTGTCATGTACTTTGCTGCGTTCGCTAAGTACATGTGAGCCCTTTGTACCGTTTGCTGATTGCAGATGTAATGGGGATTTGCAGCTATCTTTACTAGGTCTGAAATTTGTTTTAGAAGTTTTTGAACTACATTGTAACTTGTAGTATCTTTTAGATCTCTGCATCTACCTGGAGGGCGTTTACTAGGTAGGTCAAGTGTCCGTCATGTTATGACCAAAGTTTTCATATACTATTGTGCCATACATTTGTGTGGTAATAGATAAATATAGAGCAAGGTATCTGTTTATTTTTTTGTGGTTTGCAAACTGGGGACAGAACCTATCTGGTTTTTCCGTACCTGTCTGAGTTTTTTGTGTGCTTGGACATGTCACATGACGTTATTGGGTTGCTGACTAGAGTCACGGGGGTTTTAATTTCTGATATTGTAGTCGCGCAAATGACTAGTTGGTCTGCCATCATCAGAGATGGTTGCTGAAGCTTGTTCTATTTCTTCAGACCGTTTTTTGATACCTAGTTTTCCTTTTCTCTCTTCTCTTCTTGAGTTGTTGGGATCATGAAGGCACTAAGTTTTCGTGAAAAAGGTTTGGCCGTGAATGCTTTTGAAATCATGTTAGTATTTCCCAAGGACAACGTTGCTTGGCTTTAGGGTTTGGTACGGGGTTGTTCTCCTATTTGTTTTTTTTTTTGTTGTAATTGTACTTTGGTGTGGACTGCAAACTCAGAATATTAGCCTTGGACTATCTACTGCGTGGTGGTTGAAAATACCAGAGTGGTGGTCGTGAAAAAGCTGCAGTTAGAAGTGACTATGGTCACCTGGTAGCATTAGACGGAGTTCCAGTCTACATTAGTGGCCAGATGATTGTCGTTTTAAGCTCCCGGATTTGACTGAGGTGCAATTGTGTAAATTGGGTATTTATAAGAGTAATGGACAAATAAGTCTGATGCCATTCACTCGCGGCATCAGCACTCCAGCCCTCCGCTCAGTCTATTTTTAACCAGGAATGTACAGTGCGTAAGAGAAAATCTTAAAAAAGGATACTGAAAACTATTAGAAAGCAATTTCCAATTTCAAAGATGACTATTTTATACTGAACTTTTGTACCTTCTTTTTTATACCTAGCAATTAGAATACATTCAACCTTTCGTAACTATTGAAATATACATTGAAGTTTTGTTTTCTAACTGGTTGAACTTTACATTTATCTGTTTATTTGAATTTTGTTTATTATTTGCAGTTAGCCATATGTAAATTAGTTTCATTGAAACTGAGGTTAAATTAATTACTACTTACAACACTATACTACTTAATATTTTTCTATAATATATTTGTTTACCGCTATTAAATATTGATCGTTAAACGGAAAATTCTATTATTTTAATTATTATGTACAGGGAGTTTATAAATGAATGGGATTATGTAATCACTTTAAATATGTCGCCTTTTTAAAATTGTTCACTATACTATTTGTTTTGACAGTTCAACTTTGACAGCTGCCAAGCAAGCAAGGTTATAAGAATGTATACAAATACGACTAGAGCGCCACAAACGTACATTAGATGGTTACATAATCCCAAACATTTATAATCACCCTGTATAAAGGGCGAATGATATTTTATTGTAAATGAAATCAAATTATTTTTCAAAAATAATATTGAAATTTAATATAATTTGTGGTGAAATAATATGTTAATCACATCATTGTTTACTCAATAAATATTTACATTTCAATAACATTTATGATACAAGCACACGTAATGCAGATATAAAAACATACATATAAAATCACGATTCGTTGATTCGATTCGCATGCAAATTGAATTGCTACACTTGTTATTTTGCAAATTGCTCTCTTTTCATTGTTGCGCGCGTGCGTCACTCACACTATATATCCCGATCGAATTTAATTCCTGTAATGTACGGGACATAATGGATTATTTAGTTATGTTAATGCGGCCCGATATAGAGCGGGTGAGGCCGAAAATTGCGAATTTTCCCAGCATATGCGGCGTTTATACTTTGGTGCGCTTCTAGGCAGCTTCAACAGGTTTGTATGTGCAATGTGGTCACCGGAACAAGCTAATATCCGCACAGCCATGACATTTTCTCCCATAATTACGTTTCACGAACATAGTTTAGGTATTGGACCGCAAATATTCTCTGCAGGGACAGTGCAAAATGAAATTTCTCACGTAATTAAAATCATCTTGAAAAAGAAAATCGATACTTAAATAAAGTCGTTTGATTGTTTAGCTTGTTCGCGCGTCAGTACATTTTTTTCCATTAGGTCCACGCCCTCGGGCTCGTTTAGTCGCAGTGAATTCACAATCTGGCAGAGTAAATAAAATAAAACATGTGCGCTCCCGAATATTTGGCAAACAGAGTTGCGATTTATTTAAGGACACTATTGAATCTGAAATTACTCTCCATGTGTTAAAGGGAATAACAAATATGTGCACAATTTCGACATAACAGAATGTGACACAACATTAAATAAGCAAATATGTTATGTATTTGATTACATCGTTATTTCAATTACGAATATGTATATAGATAAAGCAATTACATGAACACATACAAACGAAACAATTGTTATTGTGAATATTTGTCTGTAACGTTCATTTTCTCATTATAACTCAAATAGACAGTTTATTTATATTAGAACAATTTGAGTTAGCAGTAGTTTTGTTAAATTAAATAATGGATATCAAAAGAAATGAAAGAAGGTAGTGAAAATTCAGTTGATATTCTAAATAATTTGAGTCAAAACTTAAGAAGTTATTGCATTTTTGATTTATTTATATTTCAAAACAATGTATTTTGATTTTCTTTGTTCATTAATGATTAACCATGTTTCTAGCTTTAACATGCTCTTAATTGCGTTGTTTTCATTTTTTGGGGATCATTACAAATATTGCCTCATTATTTGTAAGAAAATGGCATTACAAAAGAAGTGAACAAAAATAGAAGCTCAAATTTCTATTCAACAAAGTTAATTATTTTACTAACAATTTCATTTGTATATAAAAATCATTAAATTGATTCAAAACATTTAGAAACTGTATAATGAAAATATATTGCTTAGTAAGGACATAGAAATAATAAATAAAACCTCTTAACACCGGGATAATCTTGTTAACGGCATTTATTTGCATGCAGTTGCATCAGGTTGCTTTTTAAATGAATACGAACGCCTCGTCGCATTTTATCACCTCCGCTGATTTGATCTCTATTGCCTTTATAGCGCAGGTTGAAATAAGTTTTTTTTATAAAAAAAGTTTCATTAGTTTTGCAATTTAGTCCAGTTACCTACTTTGCACAAACGAGGAGAGGGGCACATTAAGCTCTGATTTGAAAGACTATATTCGAGTTTTTAAAAGACTTCTCGACTTTTTTTTCAACCTTCCATGTAATAACTTCTTAAGGGCGCATAAGATAGCGTTTAGTTTGGGATTATCGCAGAGAATAAGATTTGGTGATATTAAAAGTATCTTCTTTTACCTAAGGGAGTTTTTATGAAAACTACTTAAATTTAATTTCTATTGGAAAGTACGAACAACAAAGTTTTTATCATAAAAATAATTCTGTTTTAAAATAAAAATGTAATCTTGAAGTAGATGTAATATTGGAAACAAAGGATAGTTTTTTATTATTACGAATACAATTTCTTTATGATTTTATAATATAATTTACTATTCTGTATGTTATTAAAAGCAACTAATTTTATAAATAGAAACATATTTATTATTTTTGAATAGTAATAGATCTCACACTTTGATAAACACTACAATATTTGCTTTTTTAACTATTATACAGCGTAAATCAATCAATCCAATAAGCTAAACTTGAATCATTATTAGAACTCTTTACTTTTGAGCTGACCCTACCCGATTAATAAAGTATATTCAGTTCCTCAAATTGTATTTACACTTAGAATTTAAATAATAGTTGAATTGTGTTATCAATATAAATTATTTAAAGTTAAACATTTTTCAATACTATATTTGATAGTGGTTTTAATTAGTTCACTGATGTGATCAGTCAAGAAACTTGTATAAACTTGTCTGCCAGGATATCACGTTTGCATTAGAGAACTTCTACCTTTACCAATGCACTTTTAGGTAGTTCTTGGATAGTTGCTAATTTAGTGTAACTATCCGGTTCGAAGCACTAATGTTTATAACTTCTACATGGTTGAGTATGTTTTACGTCCATAATTTGTTATCAAACGATGTATTTAACACAAGCAAATGATTGCAAGTTAATATTAAATAAATCGTTTTGGTATAAATTTTGATTGTTTAAATTTTAAATTTTAATAAATTGTTTAAAACATTATTTCAATATTTTATTAATTTGTGTTTTATTTTTTGCAGGAGAGGTGGAAAGGCTTCTCAGAGAATACACTCAGAACCAAGAAATGGTGCGAAACATCGGGTCGCACTATTACCAAATCATATACCCAGTTCAGTTGCGCCAGCACAAGAAGATGGGCATCTCAACCAGGGAGATAGGGTCGTCTAAGGTACGAAAAGCGAGGAGTACGGTATGTCATTGCACATTTCACCTCATTATAACAACATTACATTTAATTAATTGCGGGCATTAAATGTACATTTCTCTCGGTCGCTATTCTCTAACACCCCCTTTTGTCATATGCTTAACCTGAAGGAATGTCTTTGAATACACATTGTAGTTTTACTGTATATAAAATACTTGTCATATTTTATTAACACTCACATGAAGCTAATTTAAATTTAGAGGTTATTTGATGCATATGCAAGTAGTAATAATCATAATTTTAGAAATTATGTTAATTAATGCTAATTTTCATCATTAATCAAGCTCATCACTGCAATCATTTATTATGTGCTTATTTTGCTGCAAATTAACTTGATAGTAGTAGGGAATTATTAGGTTTATATTTTGGGTAAAACTATTATTCTTGTAATTATTTAAGTAAATATTATATTGTAAATCTAATCAACTCAACAAAACTTAACAATAAATCCTAAACATTTTTTGTAGTGGTTAAATTGATTAAAAAAAGCAACCGAGGAGAAGACAAATCCGGAAGCAATCAACTTTAATAAAGTGTTCATAAACTATTCAACAGCACCTTTTCCTTGTAGCAGTCAATATTTTTAGGTTATTATTTAATAATATAAAATACAAATGGATAATTGGATTTTATACATATTAACATTTGATTGTTGTAAAAGGTTTTTGTATTTACACTTTTTATCGTCGACATTTTTTAGGTACATATTGTTGAAACAATAGGGCAATATTATTCAGTTTTAAAGTCATCAATCTTTTAAATTTGCAAGAGGAATATTGTAAAAAGACGCTAGTCAATAGTGTCAGGTTTTTTCTGACTAAAACCCCACTTTTCTACTTCCTTTTCTGAGGTGGTTTGCTTGGCGCCCCTTGCACAGCGGTCCTGTACGTCTGTTGTTTTACTTCTTCTGCAGCTCTATTTTTTTAATAATGTTTAGCATTTTTTTTTTCTAAAGATTATTTTCAGTTTTATTTTTGAAAAGTTGTGTTTGCCAAAAAAGAGTCTTATCTTTTTCTATTTACCTTAGGGAACACATTCTATGCAAAATGGGTCTTACCATTTATAACCACCATTTTAGTTGCAAAGAGCACCGAAATAGGTTTTGTGGTTATATTAGTCAGGTGTGTGTGTGTGTGTGTGTGTGTGTGTGTGTGTGTGTGTGTGTGTGTGTGTGTGTGGAAGTTTAGCTTAGTGTCAAACGTGTTTAGGTTTACTAATAGTCCTTCCTTTTTGCACCATTTTTTGGCGGTATTTGGTTTATTTGTATCATATTTAACACAATTGCTCCAAACTTCCCATGTACAAGGATGGTGAAATCATCGGCGTAGCGTAAGGCAAATTGCTCATATTGTTGAGTATCTGTTGAAAGTCGTTCATAAGGCACTACAGTAAAGGTGAAAGTACACTTCTTTGTGGGCACCCGTCGAAGACTTTAGCTCCTAGAGTTTTTCTATGTAAAATTACAGTTTGATTCTTGAGCATAGAGTTGACTTATTACTGGACAAAACAATTAATTCTTAAACTCTCTCATATTATATTGAGCAAATCACTTACTTGCACTTGTTTTATACCTATTGTATAGCTAGTTTGCATTTTCCTTTTTAGTATGCATACTGGTGTCGGTACAGTAGCCGAGCCTTTAGTGCCTTGTCCTGTATGTACTTGCCGACTATTTTTTCTAATAGTTTTTGCATAAAGGATGTCAAGCTAATTAATCTGTAGGATTTAGCTAGAGCATACGTGGGTTACCCCGGTTTTAGTATAAATATTACTTAGACCGCTTTTTAATTGCTCAGTATGTCATGTATGTAATTCTAAGATTGCTCTAAAGGTCTTGCATAAAGATTTTTTCAAAACTGCAAAATTTAACTTTAATTCAAGTTTCTTTTATTGATATATGGTCTTTGCCTTAGCTTAGTCTTTTTGTTAGTTTTTTGTTTGGCAGTTCTAGGTCTTTTAGGTCAGGAGTTTTTATCGGCGTAGAACCCGGATAATATATTTGCATATATATACATATATATTACTGCCTTTGACCGTCTCTGTGGAATCCAATGTTTTACAGTGCAATCTTTGCTTAACGTTTTTTTGAAGAGGGAGTCTGTGAATTGCTTTGTTCTTACGGCATTTTCTCTTTTGTTTTTGTTTTGATATTATTATATGCCGTGAGACTATATCTATAATAGGCTCAGTCACCGTTCTATTGGCTTTCTAGTGTTTGCCGTTGCTTTGTCAAGCTTCCTGTTCTACCAAATGGTCTTGTTTCCTTCAAAAGCGGTTTTAATTAAGCTGACAAATATATTTATTATTATCTCTAGCTTGTTTGACGTTTTTGATGCTTTGGACAGACTCCGGTTTGGCTAATAGTAGTAGAAAAAAAATGTATGGCTTTTTCTACTAATGCTATTTTGGCTGTCACTAGGTTTTTAAAACATAGGTTTCATAATGGCATTAGATTAAGTACATGATGCACGGGTTGGACTACTAGCAGCTATCTGCTCGGTATACTTTAGCACCTTAATCTCTTCTGTAAATCCAAAACTCTTGGATAAAGGTGATATAAATGTTGTGTTTGAAACTATACGCACTATGGGCTGCAAAAGTTGCCTTATAGTAATGTAAATTGATTTGCACGATGTTTAACATTGAACTTGCCGTTTTGATTTATGGCTTCCTTGACGTTTTTTGTTTGCTTATTTTTATCCTTTTTGTGAAGAGAATGTTATTGTAAAGATTTCTAAGAGCAGTTGCTTCTTAAATTAACTACTTTGTCCCAAGCACTCTTATCCATAAGCAGGACATGTTGATTTTCTTTGGGACTCTTTTTGAATTGACCACTTGATTGGTTTTAGTGTTTATGATGTTTTGCACACCAATCTTTAAAGGGGGGAATCCGGTTCTAGTTGTGGTTCCGGACCCATGTCATTACTTTTTTTGGGTCAGGCTTGTCTTTCAGATCTATGATCAGTTCTTTGCTCTCCAACAGATTATTTTTGGTTGCTGTACTTAGGAACTACTGTTTGGTTAGCTTGTCCGTACATGTGATTTTTAGGATTTTTTTCTTAAAGGAGCATTTCTGGAAACGTTTTGATGCCTGTTTTTTTTTTCAATTTTTCAATTTCATCAAAATATTAGTCTTAGATAGTTTCAGTATTATTAAAGTTGAGGTAGCAATTGGGGAACTCTTTTGGAATTATTGATTATGCATTGCCTTTAAGAGTTTTGATGTTTCTTAACTGTCCGTGTTTATTGCCGGTCGGTTTTGCGATTCTGGCGTACTGTTGCTAAACAAATTTTGCTTTTGCGTCTTTGGTGTACCAGGAGTATTTGGTGCAGATAGTGTAGAGTATTGCTGCTGTGTTCTTGTTGTATTACCTGATGAATTAGTTGGTTTAGTTGCTTGAGCTTTCTATGCATTTTTAATTTTTGAAAGTATGATTTTACGGTTACGGTCTTGGCTTTACTTGATGAGCTTGAATTTTTAAAAGAGCTTTTAATTGTTTTTATGTCTGTTAACTCTTACAGAAACAATGGATTGATTCTCAAAACTGTAGCTGTTTTTGGAGCTCTAGACCAGGGGCAGGCCCGCTAAATTTCATCACATTTTTACAAATTTATAATGGCTAAAGTAGTGAAAATCAATGTATAAAAAAATACATTGTTTGTGCACCTATATATTCAAAAATTAACTGCAAAAATTATAAGAAAAAATTTACTTGCCGTGCTAGTAATAGTTCTACACAAACATGCGGGACCTACTGTTTAACGTGGAATCTAAACCACACCACTAGAGGAGTTTACTAGGCAAATACTTTGCTGGTTTTCCAGTGCCTTGCGAAGGAGAGGACCACATCAAAATATATTTAACAAATTAGATATTGCCGCTGCCGGGAATTGAACCCAACAACAGTCCTTGCACTAGACTATATTCTTGCGCATACATGATTGATAGTAGCTGGCAGATTAAGTAATGAATGACGATCTGACTAAATTACTCATACCTCTCTACAAACTCAAAACATTGTTGAATAAATACAAATACCGTAGGGATTTGACAAAATTGCACTTTGCAGTTTTCAAGTTTTAAATGCCCGTTATTGCTAAAAGGCAAAAGGTAAAGAAAGTTGAATAAGTTAGTTTTCTTATAAATATCAGTAATAACCATCATGTTTTCATTACATTTAGTTTTAATTGCACAAGAGTTTAGCGGTTAGCTTTGATTACGCAATGTTCTTTTGTTTTGGATAATCTATTGAATTTTGTTGTTTAAACTTACTCTGAAAAGATTGATTTCGGTGTGACCTAAAAGTATGTCTTCTGCAGACCCAATATGAATCTTATTTAGGTGGGCTTCAAAGTACAGTTTTGATGTTTACGCATATTGTTCTGGATTGTTATTGTAGATGTAATGCTTAAGTTTAACATATTTAACACGAATACTCACAACAAGTTTGTTTCTTGTTTGTTCTTAGAAGTAACTGAACAGAGATTTATTGGCTTTACGGAGCAGTTTTTTGTAGAGTGTTTTGATATTGCCAGAGACCAATAGTAATACGGATTAGATCACTTTTTAATATTGTCGGTGTACTGTAGTAATAGTGTGTAAATAATTGTTTAAGCATACAATTGTAATACGTTCTTGTTGGTGACTTTTGGAGTTGTAAACGGTGCAGGTAAAAATTTCAAAATTATGTGAATTTATTGGTGGTCAGTCAAAGTTTTGAGTAAACTTATTGGCAAAGCAGACAAAAAACAATTTTTTCCTTATATATTATATAATTCAACGTATGTGGTTTGTTTTTGTTGGTATGTGGTGATTGGATGGGATAGCTTTTACTCGAAAATACCTAATTGCTGCTTGTGTTTGAAGTTTTTGCTAAATTTGGTAAAATCAAGGTTTGTCTTATTTTTTTTTTCTTAGAGTTGCTTGTCTCATTTTACTTGCAAGAAGTAAATCTAGTAGTTGCATTTTTAAAGAGCAGAGCAGGTTGTCATGAATAATAACTTCCTAGCAATTAAAATGCATAATTTTGTGTAAATAAAGTAAAAGATTTATATAATAAAACAGCAAGATACTGGCTAGATTCCAACAGGTACTTTTGGGTGCTGGAAATTTTTCTGGCGGTGTATTTGCGCTTGCGTTTGTTGCGTTATACCGTTAAGTAAAAAATTCTAGAAAGACATTTGTTTGTATTTGTGTGTGCCGCTGTTGTTTATGTATTTGTTTTTTTCACACAGTAGGTATAACTGTCCGTCATTTCCTAATCATGGGGAGGGTTCTCTGATTTGTTACCAAAACTTGAAGATCTATAGTAGATAGCTAGAGTGTGAAGTTGTTACCGGCTAGGCACCTGCAGATGGTGAATGTGCGGCCGTGTATGCTGAATACGTGAATTGGTATCCGTTTAGATCATATATGCTATATGGATTTGTTGTTGATGATGTTTGGAGCCATTGGATGCTTTGAGGTGTACTCATACATTCGAGAGTTGAATGGCACATGGTTTAGCTCAAGGCTTTGTAAATGATACTTTTCACTTTGGAGTAGAATTACCACTTTATCTAGTATACTCAATTGGTTCTAATTTGAAGCGTGATGTGCGTTTTTGTTTATAACGTTGATATTGGCGTCAGGTTTATTCTTGTTCCGTCTATATTTTTTGCGATGGACGTCGTAAAAGTTTGTTGGTTTGCTACGGAAGTGCAATTATTATATTGGGGCTAGAGAATATGGTGAATCTTTCCGGTGCAGTTGTTAGTATCTAGGTGGTCACTTGGATTATGTCCGTGGTAGCGAGGGTTGATATATTGCTGAGATTGGAGAAAGGTATCGGATGCATCTTTGTCAGTGTAAATGGATTTAGTAATTAAGTACTGCGTTTTCAATTACCGATAGACACTGATGGATACTGATGCTTAAAAGACTTAATTTGTTGGATTCACTTTCCAAAAAATAGAAACACCTACCGACTACATCTTTCCTTCCCCTTGCATCTTGCGCCAGGTTTGTAGGTGTTGATTTAGTGTGTTGGCGGTTGAACATGTTGATTAGTTTGTATTGCATCACAAGACGAGACTCAGGACAATTTATTGGGGGTGCAATCTTTTGGCAGCCTGTTTGTCTTTAACCGAGCTACACCTACCATCGCAAGCTATAGAATAATCCCATACGCTTGCCAAGTGTCTTTGATCTCTAGAAGGCATTTTTACCAAGACGCTGTGAATGCCTTATGGTTATACTAACCAAACATTGCGTTTGGACACAACAATGTGCATGATCCCGGAAAGAGTTAACTCTAAAAGAACCCAAGCGGATAGCTATGGTTATCTACTACAAAATAACTCCACAATATGGAAAGGGTTTTTTTTTCTTTAGATGCCGCATCCATTTCGAAGGTTGGCAATCATTACGGCAATTTTTACTTTTGAGACCGCAGATCTAAATAGTTGGTTGTTAGTACAGCCAAACCACTCCTTAAGGATCTTTAGCCATTAGTTTTGTCTTTTTCTTTTGGATCTTTTTCCAATGATTTTTTCTTGCATAATAACTTGGAGTACTTGATATTTTTCTCCTCTCATGATATGTCCTATATATAATAGTTTTCTTTGTTTGGTTGTCAGAATTGCTTCTTTTTCTTTTTTTATTTGTTTTATCACTTCCTCATTGGTTATTTTCTCTACCCATGATATCCTCAGTATTCTCCGATATAATCACAGCTTGAATGCCTTCAGTCTCCTAACGTCGATCACTCCATGTCCAAGCTTCCATTCCGTTGTATAGTACTGATAGTACGTAATATCTCACCAGTCGTGTTTTAAGTATAAAGCTTAGATCTCGACAGCAAAAAAGCTTCTTCATTTTTGTAAATGTGTTTCTTGCCTGTTCGATTTTGATTTGTATTCTTTGGGAGCTGTTGTTGTCTTCATTAACGGTTGTGCCTAGGTATTTATATTCTCTTACCCTTTTAATAGATTGATTATTTGCATATATTCTACGGTTGTCTTGAGCTGTTTTTGTTATTAGCATATATTTTGTTTTGCTTATGTTTAGTGATAGTCCATATTCTTTACTTATTGCGGTAATTCTATTAATTAGTGTCTGTAGCTCTTCGAGTGTTTCTGCTAAGAGAACCGTGTCGTTGGCATATCTCAGTTTATTTATTGTAGTGCCGTTGATTTTAATACTTATGTCTTGATCATTAAGTGCTTTATTTATTATGTTTTTTGAGTACAGATTAAAAAGGATTGATGAGAATATACAGCCCTGACGTACTCCTCTCAGTATTTCCATTTTTTTTTTATGTTATGTCTTCTACTCGTACTGTCGCTTTGTTTCTATGACTTGGTCATGTCTAACTTTATCGAATGTTTTGTTATAGTCTATAAAGCATGCAAATAGATCTTGATTTACATCTAGGCATCTTTGCGAGAGGACATTGAATGCAAACAGTGCTTTTTTTGTTCCTAGGCCTTTACGGAATCCAAATTGTGTATCGCTGATGTTTGCATCTAGTTTTTTATATATTCTATTATTATCACCTTTAACAGGATTTTCAAAGTGTGAGCTATTAAGCTGATCGTGCGGTAATCGGAGCAATGCTTGGCACTTTTCATTTTTGGGAGAACTATAAAAGTTGATAGTAACCATTCATTTGGTCTTCACTCCAGTATTGTATATAGTATTGATTAATTCTACCAGAGTATGAATTTGGTTCTTCTCTATTAGTTTAAGAATTTCCGCCGGTAGTTGTGCTTGACGCTTTTCTGTTTTTCAGTGCATACATCACTTTGTCTTTAAGTATGGTACTAGACAACTATTTTTGACACTATTGACTTTTCCCTTCTTTTTTACCAGACAGGAGCCGGTAATAGGCATACATGAGTGCGCACAAATGTATTTATCACCTTTGCGAATTTTTCTAAAGTTATACTCAACACGTTTTTTTAAGACAAACTACTTTGTCATTAGTTTTTTTAATTTATTTTTAGTTTATCCACAAAGGTTTAGTGTTTTGGACACGGTAAATCTTTTTCTATAGAACTTTTTTTATAAAATGATATTTGATATTGATGTGTTTACTTCTGTTGTGAAAGACCGGGTTTTTGGGCTTACTTTAAAGCTCCAGCATTATCACAGTACAAAGTAGTATAATTGCCGTATATAAATTGATTTCTTTAGAGCATCGTTTAATGCCAGATATTTGGCTTTGGTGGATAAGAAAGCCATGGCTTTATGGAGTTTTATGATACACTTTTTTTCTAAGTAGGAATAGAATAGAATAGAAATTTTTATTTGCAGGCAACGTTTTGTGGCCTTTGGTTTTTGATATCAAAACATTTTGACAGTTTACGTTTTATGTTATCTTTGCATATCATTGGAGAAGATTACATATACTATAATTAATTCTGTTCCTAGTCTAGGTTTGTTGCTAATGGGGGTTGTTGGTTACTCTTTTTGGTACTAATAGATCACTGGACGGAGGTTGACGGAAATAGTTCACCCGTCATGTCAGGTATGACGTTGGCAATGGCGCTCTCCAGGAGATTTGTTCTGGAACAGGTGCGTTGGCCCTTTGCAGCCGGTTGTTGCAGTTTATCAATTGTTCCTTGGTGCTCTAGGTGTTTCCGGGTAGAAGCAGAAAAGATGATCTCTCTTGGAATGATGCGGTAGAACTGGGCTAACGAGGATTTGCGCGGCGGTGTTTTGTGCTTTCTGAAATCAGCTCCATGACTTTTTTATGATTTTTTTTCGGGTTTTGTTTGAGTTTCTTGCGTTTGAGAGGTTTTTATGCGAGGTAGTTGAAATCTTGATCGACTTTGTCTATAATAGGTCTTGGTTGGGTCTCATATACTGCTTTCCTTTCAAGAACAACACGCTCCCGGGGCTTGACGCACAGAACCGTTCTGATGAAACTCGGAACAAGTTGGGGCATCGCGTTCTCTATGAAAGGTACATGGGGCGTCAAGCACAGAATTGTTCGGAACCGTCCAGAACAGTGAAAAGAAAGCTTTTGCTGCGAGAGTACTTGCTCACATTTAGCAAAACATATGTAGCTTTTATTTTTTGTAGTTTAGTTTGTAAAAAGGAATGGCTTAATATGTGGTCTGCTTTGGGCTTTAATTGTTGCTAATGTAAGTTTGTTGGAGGCGGGGAGAAGCGGCGTCAGACTGCGGATCTTTGGGATAATGGTATGCCTGATAATTATGTGGATTAATAGTATGTGTGTGCAAGTTGCGAAGTTTTGTTCTCTCTGGGAATTGCCCTAAGGCGCGAAAACTGGGCTACTAGGGGGTTGTTAGTTACCCTCCGGGGTACCACGAGGTCACTGGGTGGGGGGTCGAAAGAGATAGTTTACTATCTTGGCTCGTTGCGCCAGGTGTGATGCAGCTTGGTTGTTGCGAACTGCAATGTCTTGGTGTATGTTGGCAACGGCACCCTTCATGGGATGATTTGTCCTGGAAAAGGTGCGTTGGCCCTTCGCGGCCGTTAGATACAATTTCGCAGTTGTTCCCTTCTACGCTAAATATTTCCGAGTGGAAGCTGAAGAGATGTTGTGTCCTCGTGTGATGTGGTTTTGTGTTCACGACAGACCTTAGGCAACAACACTAATTTTTTTATGTATGAAAAGCAAATGTACATAAAATACATCATTTATTTAATTTATTAGAATTTAATTTAATTAACTGAAATTGTTATCAAAATAGAAACTTTGTCTAACTAAATCAATAAACCAAAACTATTCATATTAATTCTATTAATAACAGCATTGCTCTCTAATTAATTAATTAATTAATTAATATGGGACCGGTTGAAAACATGAGCGGAAGACTAATCTAATTAGCATAATCCCATCAACTACAGGACCCTGTATAAATAATGGAATTGTGAAAATATGCCAAAATGTCGTAAATAATCCGATATAATGCGATTGATTTAATTATCTATATGTATATGCGTAATTGTTTAATTGTACACAGTATAATGAATTGGTAGCTATATTTTATTATTAATTATTAACTCTAATGAATTTACTTCAATTACATTCAATTTTTTTAAAATTTATAATTGATATAGAACGCTAATGGATTTACTAATTAATTTACATTGATATATTTGTTTTGAGATAATTGCTTATTTTTGTTTGTTAAATGATTTGTTATAATTTTATATTTATTTAACTATAAATATTACATTTAAATCATTTTGCATTTCAATAATCTTTTAATGAAATTGAATTTCCTCAGGCAAATGCAAAATACTACGAAGCATTAAAATCAAATTAATCCCGGAATAAGAGCCATTAATTAATTAAAAAACTATTTACTAAACACGACAGCTTTGATTTCCAACTCGGCTAGGTTGTGATGATTTCAAAGAAATACAGAATTAAATTAAACAATGAGTAAAAACATTTCAAATGCACAAGGGTAGTTGGTATAATTAAATTAATAGAATTATAATGTATGTACAATTATTTCATTAAATTTGTATATAAAATAGTCATCCATGTTATGCAGCAAATATAATCTTATATTACGTAAAATCTGCAAATCAAGTTTGATTTATCTGTCATTATGTAAGTAAAGTTAATAGGTTTGGTTATGATTCAAATTAATATCAAGCAATATAATTAGTGATGTGTTAATTTGTAAACGGTTAAGGTATAATTACTGCACATGCCAACGACATGAAAGTCCCCAGGAGGTCTCCAAACCATATCTGACCCTCTGTTGCATTGCAGCGGCACGGACAAGCACAGCAGCAGCTTACTTTCATGTCAGAAACGTGATTGACAACTTTGACGTAGCCCAGATGTTTCGGAGGCGTGCATTTCAGTGTAAAATATATATTTTTTCTCAATAGAAAGAACAAGGGAAAAATGGTTACAATCGGGTTTGATCAAAAGGGGAACAATTTATAAACAAAACTTGAAATAACTTATTGATTTTATGCTTGCCACATATTATAGCAAGAGGGAAAATGCAATGAAAATTCTTTAAAACTTTGTATTTTTAATGCAAGATGCAATATTAATAATGTTGTTTTCTACTAACGGTAAATAGTTGAAATTAATTTTTAAATTAGAATTACATTTAAAATTTATGAAATCTTATACAACCAAAAATAAATAAATGCAAATAATAATATTAAACTCATACATTTACAATTCTTGTTCAATCATTAATTTTTATTCAAATTCTGAAGTAAAGATGTTGTTGGTTTACATTGTAGATATTTTTTTTTTATTTTCATAGTTTATTTTATTGCTTTTTGTATTGTCTTGAGTTGGCTGGCACATTTTTATGTTAGTTCTATAATTTCTAGTTCATTGGTAGCAAACATTGTTGTTGAGGTACTTTAATTTTTAGAAGTTGTGTAAAGAATTGTACAAACTGCCATGGAGATATTTAAGGAATCTCTGTGAATTTACGAGTGCTTTTTTGCAGTACTTAATATTTAATTATAACGTAGGTTTTGTTTTAAGTTTGCTTCTTTTCTGGTTGGCTTTAACTTTATTGCTATTGTTACTGTTATTGCGATTGCAGTTTTTAATTTTCTAGGAATCAGTTTTTAGTGGGATTTATGTGTATTTGACGTTAGTTAGCCAGTAATCAATGCGGAATCTGTCTGTCTGGTTGCGTAGTTTTTATTTTTAATTATTTTTTTTGTTAGAAGGCCTGACATTGAGGTTATTCACACTTCACATATAGAATCAGTGGCTGTCTTCTGGATGTAATAACAAAATCAATGCTACTGACATTTAAGTCATTAAGGTACTTTATTCCTCTACATTTATGTATATCAGTATAACTATTGATGAGCAATTACATACACACTGATGAGAGTACGTTGGCGAATGTGTTATTTTGGTAACTAAAAGCGAAACTCTTAGAAATACTTTGCTATTATGGTTTTTTGTAATTATATGTAGGTTAAATTGAATTGATAGATGGGTACGCTTAATCTTTTTATGTGGGGGGAAAGTTCTACCAATCTGTGTGTGAGGTTTTTATCAACTAAATAAAACCTTTTTTTTTGGGAGTAGCTTTTCTTCGGAAATTCTATGTATTTTTAGTCACCTGTGCATTTTTAGTTATTGGATCTAGATCATTTTCTGTTTTTTTTTTCTGCTTCTATTTGTTGGAATATTTTTGTCTTATATCTTTGGATTAGGCTCCAGTTTTTTCTGCTTTTTATCATAATTTTAGTTGTTATTGTCTCTTTAGTTTTGTTTTAGTTGTTCTTGTATTTTGCATTTGTAATTTAAATCTTGTTAAGTATATCTTAAAACATACGTGCAAACTCAGAAACTGTGTTACCTGGTAGTTTACCTTGCTGTGTTTTCTTATAATTGATGGTTTTATGTCATGTAAAAAGGTTTTGGTACATTTTGAGTTTTCTTTGTCTGAATTGTTCTGCCAACGATTTAGTACTTTCTTATCAATTTCCTTCTTTTGTGCATCTTCCTTCTTTTAAAACTTAATCATGTACTTCACTATGTAATTAATGGACATGACAGAAGATTATTTATAGCTAGTGTCCTTTGTTGTGTTATAAGCAAACTGAAAGTCTGTTCTCAAATTGGTGCCCCATATAAAATTACCAAATGAGTTATTGACTTCAATAGTCTGTTCTTATTTGAAGCTGGTTTTTTTGTCTGGCATTAGTTTGCAAAGTGTTTTAATTACTTTTTTAGGCTTTCTACGTGGTTTTCATTATGTGTTGTTTAAATTTTAGGTTATGGTCAAACCTTCTTCTTCTTCTTCTTCTTTGTCAGCCATTCATACGCCACTGCTGGCGTCTTAGCTTCTTTTCTGCTTGTAATGCTGGCAACTTACATTACAAGGGACCTACAGTTTTAAGTGGATTCCGAACCACTGGAGAGAATTCATTACTCCTCAGAGAAGGTTTTAGCCGTAAAACCCCACGTTGGCAAGGCGGGTTGGGGAGTGGGAGAGCGTATAGAAAGTGAATAGTATATTACGGTATATAGGAATCGAACCCACGATCTTCGGTACAGCGGCCGGATGCCTAGACCACTGCGCCACGCTCTCTTATTTCTAGATATTTGATTAAGTGTTTGGATCTATTTTGCACTTTACTTATTTTTAGAATTATGTTATTTGTTTTTTTTTTCTGCCTTTACAGAAATTCTGCTTCTGTTTTATTTTTGGCTATTCTAAGCCTTTTATTCTTTATTTTTGTTTTTATGAATTTTAATGTTTTGTTAGTTTTTGGCACCAGATTTTTAGGTGATAATAATGGCAGTAGTTTTTATTTGCACCCCATCAGCCAGTATTTTGTTGAAGTATGTGTTCTATCATATTGGTTCCAGGATTGAGCTCATTGGTACTTTAAACAACCCTGTCATATGCTTATCTAACCAAACGTTAAACCTTCTATTTGCAAGATAATTTGAGATTATTTTTCTTTCTATTTTTTGAGTGTTGATAGTATACTTTTCTGCGGAACTAAGTTAAAAGCGTTTTGTATGTCAATGGTAGTTAGCAAGTTGCTCTGTTCTTTGCTTTGCTATTTATGTTTAGTACTTTTTTTTATTGCACCTACCATAGATCTGCTCTTCTTGAATCCATGCGGGTGATACTAGGATTTTTTTAGCTTTTTAGATTTCATATTTGTACTTTCTTCTTGCAATGCCATATTTTGTTTTGAGTTTTTCTTCAAGAGTAGGACTATTTTTTGTTTGTTTATATTTTATGGAGTTCATTTTACTAGTATACTTTTTTGGTATTTGTAGTAACTTGATTTATTATAAAATGATTTACTTATAACTGTGTTGTAGTTATTATAAATTTGCTTAAGTCTATATCCAATATGCTTTCCATCTCATTGTTCAGTGTTTTTTGTAGTTATTCCTTTTTTGGTGATTTTTTACTTTTTTCGAGTGTATTTTCTTTTTACTATGGTTTTGACGTATTTTTGAAGTAGATGTTTTAATGAAGACTGAGATTTTTTTTATATTCTTTCTTTGAGTTTTTTACTCTATCCAGCATTTTCTTGCCACAGACTGTTAAGTCAATAAACGACTTTGATACTCTCCTCACAAATTTTATTATTTGCAACTAATAAATCCATACATTATTTTTTCTTTGTGGTTGTCTTATTGCTTTTCCTATTCTGTCGCCATTGCATTAAAATCTCTTGAATTTACTACTTTTGTGTTTTGCTTTGTTACGCTATTTCTTAGCTTAGAGAGGTTTATTTCAAATTTGTTAGTTGGTTTGCTAGGTGACCAATAGAAGGAGTACAATGATTTTTTTCAAGTTTGACTTATACAAAAGTTCAAGCAGGTTTTTTTTTTGTATTATATAGATGTGGTTAGGCTTTACATTTATAGGTAACTTAATCAACTGGTACCAAATTTTAATAATGTATATTGTTTTGGTATTTAACATAATTCCGGCGCTTATAAAAAACTGTCAAATAAAAATTTTAGCTTCATTTTAATGTACATAGCACGTGGTCGATTACTTTGTCATCTATTTTACATTTTCTACAAGTTGGCAGTATCCTGTCAAGGTTTTTGTTATAATTTGCAGATCGCAAGTATTAATTGCCTGTTTTTTTGATGTGATTTTAGGCTTGTTAATTGCAATTAGGGTCACTCTACTATCCGTTAGAATTTGTACATTTTTGCCAGATTTTTTGGTGGCTTCAAATCAGGCAAATGAAAAGGAGAAAATAATCTGTTTTCAAAAAATGTTTATGGAGCATCTAGCTGTATGGCTTGTTATGCCATTTTTTTTTTGGAGAAGTGAAAATGCTTTTAGCACGTGTATTCCACATGGCAGAGTGAGACTAAAACCTTATTCAGAAGAAGCCTTACTTACTAAAACTACCTATCCTATCTTTATGGGCTGTAGAAGGATTACCTTCACGGTCATAGCATTACTTTTTTTAAAGTCTAGCAGTTTTTTTGCATTTTTACAGTAATTCTTCTTTTTTAGCTTTTTTTTACCCGCATAATGTTAGTTATTTTCCGCTGTACATGTTAAAACTTTATCTTGCTTGCAATCATCTTTTTTTTTCTACAATGTTTCCGACAATCAGTTTACGGTTGATGATGTTTTTGATGTTGTTTACTTCTTTGCTATTTCTTTGCTATATCATCTTTTGCGCATTGTATGAATGTGTGTTCCGATGTGGCTCTTCAACAGTACATGTATTTGTCACTTTTAGCAATGCGCATTGTTTTTTTATATGCACCAAAGCACTCATGTTTGATTAAAAATTGCTTTAAAAAGTAAGACGTGTTTACATTTTAACTATGGTTCAATCTTAGGCATTAGTTTTTTGTTTACTGTCCAGTGATGTCGCTCATTTTTTCTCCCACTTTCTGATGCATTTTAACCTTTGATTTCTTTTCTTGCTGCTATTGCGTTCTCTACTTTTTTTTCACTTTTTTTTTGCTTCCGGAAAATGAATTGGTGTAACTCTGGTAACGATCTGCATCGGTCTTCTAGAGGTTGTGCGGTAGGATTGTGTAAGGCGTACAGCTGCTTTTTTTTAACTTTTTTTAGTATGTTTTGATATTACTGCGCACCATATTGAGGCAGCGTATAGCATTGCCGAGTTTGTCACCGCATACTTCTTTGATCTTTTTTTGCTTCGCCAATGTTATCCTGCTAATGACTGTTACGGCAGTTTTTTTCAAAATGGGCAGCTGATCAGGCAAATGAAGCCGTATGTGCTTTTTTGCATATGGCAGATATGGGCAGTGTGTTTACGTCTTTTGTAAATTTTCCTGTTTTACATAGGTGGGGTCACCAAAGCACCACAATGTGCCTAGAGCACTGACATTTGTGGTACTAGCTGGTTTTCCCAGATCGACGTTTGTTATGTAAAATCAAAAAATTCAGAGATGTCGATTTTTTTTAGTTTTTAGCGGAGAGAATAGAAATTAACAGTTCCGTTTTTAAAAATTGCCAACGGCGTATAGAAGTCATTCAATTTATTGAAAGAAATGCGGATTCCGTTAATTGCCGTTTTAATCGGTTTGCAGTTGATACTAATTGATGGATTTTTAAATTTTTTGGCCATCTACCAGGTGGAAACCGAAATTTGTGTTGGGTATGTTAGGCTGTTTTATTTGTGTCAACTTTTTTTCTACTAATTTTATTTAGGGCTAGTTTTAGTTCTTTTACAGCCATCCATTTTTGCCGTCCATTCTACCTCTGTTGAAGATGTTTTACAAACTACCATATATATGTTGTCAGCATTTCCTACCAGTATCGTTCCTTTTTGAACCTTTAGCTTTAGGATACCGTCAAACAAAATATTTTTTCCTACCACGATTTTGTTGTCTTGCAGGTTGCTGTCAATTAATTGTATTAAAAAAATTGTTTAGCTCTTCTATTGTGCAATATTAAATGGTTTTTAAAATCAAAGATGATTCTTACGACGTATTTTGCCTGTCGCATTTTGACGGTGGATTTTTCTTACGGAAACCAAACTGCATGTCTGAGAGAACACAGTTTGCAATTATCTGTTAATTAAACCTGTTGTTAACCAGTTGCTTGATCAATTTACTTAGAGCGTTGAATAAGTACAGTGCTCTATAAAATTTGACAGACCTACTCTTTTTTGCCTTTTCTATGAAGACTAGTTTGCCGATTTTTTATTTAGTAAAAAAAATGCCACGTTTTATTAACTTGTTAAAATATTTACTGATTAACAAATTGGGCTTTTCTTAGCAATTGCATTGATTATTACAACCGGAACTCCGCTCAGCTTTCTTCCCGCATCTTTGATTTCTTGGCAGGTGCACGTGGGATTTTTTTGCTTTTGGGCAGTTTTGCACTTACTTTGTCTTGTTTTTTGCCACTTTTATTTGGTTTTAGTGTATTAGCAGCGCAGGCGTACGAAACCACAACTTTCCAGTTACAATTTTGTGGTTATTTTCCAATATGCCCGTTTGGACCTTCTTGTACATTTTTTTAAAGTTGTTTTTTAGTTTCTTTTATTGCATTTTTGAGGTTTCTTTTGTTAAATTTATAGCTACCGTGCACTTCTGCTTCATTTCAGCTATCTCCGGGTTTGAACAGTGTATTGGTCTTCTATTTGTGTTTTGATTAGCTCTTTTGATGGTGGCCTGGCATGCTCTTACAATTGCCTCTGTTAGTTTATTAATTTTTGCAGTCTTGCGTTTGCTACAACTCTCTGATCATCTTTTTTATTTTGTCTTTGCTATGCTTCAAGGTGGGGCTTTGCATGAAGATGATGTGCCATCCTGTTAAAACCGTGCACTTGCAACAGTTGCTAACATCACTTTTTTATTGAGGGCTATTATTTTGTTCATTTTCCTATAATGGGAAATAATGCTCTACCTTTTTCTTTATTGTGAGAACCATTAAAAAAAAGAGTAGGATATATATATATAAAGGGACACAGTAAGTTTTTGCTAACAAATACTTTTTTTTTAACATAAATATTCAAAATTCTATAAAACACTTTAGCAGCATGTGGTAAAGGAATTCATTATACAACTCATATAAATAGCAACACTATTTGCAGAGACGATGTACTCAGGACCTGAAAACAACGCGCTAAAGGGTAAACACCTTACAGATGGTGCCTTTAATACACCAAATCCGCTCGATAGGTCCCAGTTTTGATACGCGAAAACTTCTCGGATTTTTTTGTGTTTTGTTATTAAAGAGGTCTTAAGCATCTCTCTGGAGATGTTTTTTAGACGTGACGAAACCTTGAAGCTGTTGTAGTGGTTTCTTGTTTTAGGGACTTTCAAGTGCAGCTTGAGGTTGCTTGGTCGTCGCTAAAGTGGGACGTTTTTTGGTATGTAGGTAGATTTTATTACGCTTTTTAGTTAGTCTATTGGAGGAGTCGTATTGTATGGATGCTGTGTTACGAACTTGGTTTGTTGATTCACAAATTTAGTAGAAGTTTTGTTAGGACGCTTTATAGTCTGTAAGGGTTGTGGGGTAAGCCACTTTAGGAAATGAGAATATTGATTGGTCTCCTATAGGAGTACTTATTTTTGTCGGGCCAGATCTGGGTTTGAGTGAACCGCGAGGTTATCAAAATACTTTTTGATGTGTTACAAATTTCATTATTTTGAACATACTATGGAGTTTCAATAAGCCAGAGCTAAGTTAAATTTTGGGAGGTTTTGACATGATTCAGGTGCAGCCATACCCCAGATTGAAGATTTGTAGTTTTGTAACTCACCCAAGTGTTAGTTATCAAAAGGTTGGATCACGACCGTTTCTTGTGATTAAATGATATTTGACGCTCATAGAGAAATTAAATATTAAACTTTTTGATAACGAACACTTGGGTGAAGAAGTGGGACATTTCATATTATGATACCAACTCAGTAGTTTAGATTGGAGTGGCCCACCCACCCAAGTGTTTGTTATCAAAAGATTGGTGTGATATGTTGCTCCGGATACCGCTGTTCTGCCAAATAATTAGAACTAGCATGTTCTGGATTTGTCTAGGATGAACTGTACGTGCAATCTGTACGTAAGATCTTAAAGGTAACTTAGATAGTTAGCAGCTTTTTCACGGAATAGAAAACTTTGATTAAAAGTTTAACTACCAGAGTTTTGCTGTTTTAAAAGTAGACCTTTGTTCCAGATCTTGTTGAAGGATTTTTTAACGTCGAAAAATAGCACAACGTGGCTTTTCTTAGTCTGAAACCTTCGACAATGTGATGAGTCATTTGGTTTATTTGGTGGACTACAGAATAGTCTTGTCAAAACCTATGTTGGTGGGCGGGGAGAAGATTGTTAGACTCCGTGTGGACTTAAATTATGTCCAAGATATAACCTTACTTAAAATGTATAAAAAACTGATTGGCCGGTAATTTTGATACGGTCCTTTTCTGGTTTTGGAATGTTTTTGACGTGACAGCCTTACCAAGCTTTTGGGAAATGGTATTAGCAATATTGCTGAGGGCCATTATTGTTTTATTGCATGAAAGATTTGTTTGTAATTCAGGGCCATGCACAGATTGTTTCAGTTTTAAGATAATTTTTTTTTTTGGTTTGAGAAAGTCGAACGCTATGTATGTGTGTCTCGTCAGGGTTATTGACTTTTTGATGGACTCTTTTGACGTGTTTCAGATGAGTGTTCTCAGTCAATGAAGGAGAGCATTGGAGTTCGAGGCAGGCAGCAAATGACAGCACCGACTGATGAACAATTGTTCTTTTATAGCAGCTCGGATAAGCTTCCACTTTGTTGATTATTTAATTCTGATACTCAATTTTGCAGCTCAATACGTAGGTCTAATACACGTATACGTAACTCTTTAAAAGGACCACACGATCGCATAGTATGAAAACTCTTTTTCCGTTTCCTTTGCTGAATAAGTACTAAGTGCAATAAAATTTTAATATAAACTTTTTTTACTATTGTATAATGATATTTTTTTAGTAATATTTATGTTTATTATCACTTTATAAGACATTTGTAAGATTTTTTTAAATTACCAAAACGTATGTGTGTGCTACTTTTTAGCAAACAATTATTAAAATAATTCCACTCACGGTCTACTTTACTTGTTTAATATTATCCATAACTGACAAATACACAGTTATGTGTAATTAGCATTAGATCTAAAAAGTAGAATGTTAATCAATTTTGAATGTTTTATTTTAGTTGTAAGACCTTTGACAATTAGAAAGTAGAAATATAATATGATAATATCTACGATGATTGCATGTTGAAAGGTACTTTCAAATTCAAATTACAGTCAATTAACTAACGACGTTATATTATATACCAGATTTAAATATATTTATTTTTTTTTTTTATTTGTTTATCAAAATTCATGGTTTTTAGACTTTTTTAATCAACAAATATCCTAGAAGAGTTCCTATACTACTGATTAACAATAAAAAATTTAATATTTCAACATTAACAAAAACTTTTACTGTAATCAATTATTGCAGAGAGATAATTCATATTAATTTCAAATCATTAACATAAAATATCCTACTGGATGCAACAGTCTAAATGGGAAATCAGATAGACCTCCGTGCATTTAAAGCACAATATATATTTATGTCAGTGAGACGACGTTTTGTCATGTACATCATGTAATTCAATATAATAAAGCCATTTCGTATAGGTATCGAAGCGCTCGCACAGTTTCGAAGCAGTTGCAACAAAAGGATTGCTATATAGCGCGTCTTGAAAGAAAACACGTAAAGCTAAGTAGACAGACTATGAACAAAAGCCACCCACCAGTTTCCCCACCTAGCACTACTCGAAGCCATTGTTTGGAGCCCGTGTTGTTTTTAGATACAAATGCAGACGCCCGTATTGAGTTTCTTGATAGAATATCAGACGTAAAACATAACTGACGTTTATCTCAGACGTGAGAAATTTAATTAGAACTTTTCTCTTCAATTCACAAAAAACAACTTGATTATCACGTAAAAATACTTTTCAATTACATCTACATTGTACACAACTGTTTTTATCGCGACCGGTAATAAATTATTTACACCGGGGAGTTTCTAAAGCTAAAGCGTTCCCAAAACGTTTGGAATTTATTATTATATCTGCTTTATGTTTTGATACATGCTTATGGAGATAGCGTGTTTTTAATGTTATCATTAAGCCCCGTTTATGTTTATTTTAATCAAAATTGTTATCATTATATGGGATTTAATGTTCTATTAACGCGCCCAGCTGGTCATTTTAAATGTTTTGATCGCCCGGTGATTATTTAATTTGGTTTTATTTTTCGTATGTGTATATGTTTGGGGAGCAGGCTAATTTTGGTACAAGGACATGGCGAGGGGTTAATCTTGATGGATTAGTGTCTGTGTGACCGACCCCAATCCGTCAAGGTCTATGTTTGTAATACCGAATTAATCTTTGCTTGGTTGGGAATATTCGTTTTGCTCTGGGATTCGGTGAAGGAGATTTTCACGAGTTCTTTTTTACTGGATTATATTTTTTACGGCATAGTAAATTAAATTAAAAAATAATTATAAAACATTGTTTTATTTTCAATTAATGTTTTCATTGTTACTAATGTTAAATAAAATGTTAGTGTTAGTCGTTAATATAACTAAATATGTTTAGGATTCATAACTAGTTTCAAACTCTGCTTTATCTATAGGTATATAATTATCTGATATATAAATAAGTATATTTTTTTTTTAGATAAAACACAATTTTATTGAACAATTAATGTAATTTTTTTTTGGAATTTTGTTTATAATAATTATTAAGCTTACGCGTATGATGGTTTTATTTTGATCTTAGGAGTAAAGTATGGTATATAGTACTGAGAGGTTTTTACTAACAAAAATCTCATCTTTCTCTTCGCTTTCTTTAATGCGGTTTGCTTGGTATTTCTTGCACTGGAGATCATTTTGCACTTTTTTTAGTTAGATTGTTTTTCCTGTGTACCATGGCAGCTGTGGGAGTATTTTTCCTTGCTTCTGTTATTAGTTTTGTTTTGTTGCCGTACTTTTAAGGATAGTTTTTTACCCCATAGAAGTGCTTCGTACGTAATGATGGGTCTAACCATCTAGTCATATTGGGTGTTTGTCTAGCCATCGCTTTGCAAAGAGCATTCAGGTGTCTTTTGTTTTGTATTCACATTTTTCAAATGAAAATGAAAAGTTGGTTTGATGTCTAGCGTGAGCTCCAAGTACTTTACTTCCTCTGTCATGCAAAGTGTAGCTCGATACATTTCCAAATTTCTTAACTTTTTGGTTTTTGTTGTCTTATGAAAAAGACAATTGCCGTTTATTGATAGTCTTTCTTTTTTGCACCACTTTTTGACAGTGTTCAGTGCATTCGGCATCTTGTTAGATACAGTTTTTCTAAACTTTTTACTCGTCAAGATAGTGAGGACATTAGCATAGTCTAAGAATAAGACGCCCATATTGTTCAATGTCTGCAGTAGGTTCTCTATAATGAAATACTATAGTAGAAGTGATAACACAACTTCTGGCACCTTCAGCAACTTTAGATTTTACTCTTTTCCCATATAATGTGATTATTATAGTTTGGTTCTTAAAAATAGAGTTTACCTAGTATTGAACAAAAAGTTATTTTTCTGTTATATATTGCTGTGGCAATGGGTGCGAAAGTATTATTTGCAAATACCTTTTAAGTGTCTAAAAAAGTCCCCATGGAAATTTCTTTGCAGTGTATAGTCTTTTCACATCTGCTAACTAGCTAATGTATAGTAAGTTTGCAGGTTTTTTCTGATTGGTATGCATATTAGTATTAGTGCAGAAGCTGAGTCTTAAATGTTTTGTCCCGTAAACATTTATCATGAAAAGCATGAAGCATGACTGATTGGTCTGTAGGATTTATCCAGAACATGGGTTGCCTTTGCTTTGGTATAAATACTACTTTATAGCAGTTTGGTATATGTGAAAGTGCTAATCTGGCTTTAACGATTTTACATAGTGGCTTTTTTAAAATAGCTAGTCTTTTCTGTTTCATCATCATCAGTCTCTTTTCAAGCCACTGCTGGCACATCTCTTCTCTGCTTGTGTTGGTAATTTCTATTACAGTCACTTTTTGTAACATGATAGGATACATTTTGTCAGCTTCTAGTAATTTGAATGGTTTAAATTTACCGGTTTTCTGTTTTGCGCTGCTTTTGTTTACTATACTATTTGCTTCCGCCTAGTCTCTATTGTTTTTTGTTTTGTTTGGCATATAAAGGTTGTTTTGCCATTGTAGAATCTGAAAAGTGCATCTGCAGTAACTCCGGCAGAGTTCTTTTGACCGTTTTTGTATAACCACCATCTTTAGTTTGAAGGGATCCAACGGTGCAGGGCAATTTTTGCTTACAGTTTTGGAAGCAAGAACATGTGGATTTATTTATACGCTCTCAGAATATCTTTTTCTAGAGTTTTTTTTTTTTTGCTTTTTTAAAGCATTGTCATATGTTATAAGACGGGTTCTGTATGACATCCAGTTACCATTTTTCTTGGCTTTGTTGAACAGTTTCTTGGAGTCTGCTCTGTCAAGCTCCTTATTCCACTCAGCAATTTTGTCGGAGGTGAATTTGACGTTGCTTTAGTAGCAGTTTTTATATTAACAAACATGTCTATCATTATTGCCAGCTCGTAATTTGTTCTTGCTACTTTAGGACATCCCCCAATTTAACCAACTAGTATGTGGTTTTATACATTCCAGTCAGTTTTTCTTGAGTCGAAGGTGGTAACGCAATGTCCCTATTAGGAGAAACTTTGAATTGTTTGTGTGTGAAATCCTACACGGACAAGCAACATCATTTTGGCGCGTTTTATTTGAATCAACAACAAAGGTTCATTTGTCACATGCCACTTTTTATTTACTTTAACATTTTTTAAATGTTAGGTTGATAACTACTCCGTGTTGCGTTTCTAAACGTAGGCAAGCACGTTACCTTTGTTTATAATGTTAATATTAATTTCTAAAATATATTCTAAAAGTTTTTTACCTTTTGGGTTGATGTCGGTGCTTCTCCACGCGATGTGGTGTGCGTTTGCATTACGGCGTTTTGAGGCAGCTGTTGATTAACCTTTGGATTTAATTTGGTGGCGGAGGACTTTGCTGATTGTAGGAAAGGGATCTGGATTTCTTTTTTTAATATAGCCATCTGGCTGTTATTTGGTTTTTGAATTAGGTTCTATAATGGCATGAAGTTATGCTTTGATACATGAGAGTTTGCCCAATAAAAGCTATTTATCTGGAGTGTTTAACTTTTGTTAAAGAAAGATCTCATAGTTCCTGGATAAAAACGATGTCAATTTTATCTTTTATAATGTACGCGTTCAATTCTATTGCCCGTTTGAGGGGTCACTCTTCTAATTTGTTTTTTTTATTTTTAGGGTAGGACAGTAATTTGAGAGATATTTTAAAGAAACTCAGTTGCATTTTGCATTTTAAGGTTTCTATTTTCTCACAGGCTTTTTTATCCATGAGTAGAACGTGTTGGGTACTTTTGGAGGTTTGGTTTTGCTGTTTTGTACCTTCACCTAGATTCGTTTTGGGTCTGGTTGATTTTTTAACCCAATTACTAGTTTATTTGTTTTTACGCTTCAGTCGTGCCTGATAGTAGTGTCGAATATCATTCAAACGTTTTTGGTTCGTTCATCTTTGTGCTTAGGGTTACTTGTCTTCAAGAGGCTAGGCCTTTTAGGTGCTGCAATTGGTTTTTGGCCGGGGTGGGATTCTGCACTATTAGTGTTACCCCTCTGGGGTATTTTGTTTTAATTTTCTAACATTGTTTCTCTATTTTATGCTTACTGGCTGGTTTGTTAAAAGTAGATTAAAGATTTTTTGGTTTCTTAGCATTGCTGGCCAAAAAAAGGATCTACGTTAGAACGAAGAGTTTGATCAAGTATCAGCAAATCTTACGTTTGCCAGTTTTTAAACATGTGTTAATGTGATATTAGGAATTTTGTTGGGTATAGTGTTTAGGCAGTATTGGGTAGTTTCTAAAAAGAATTATGGGAACATCTATTGCATTGAAACTCTATAATTTACTAAGATAACAAAGCATTTTTTTGTAAATTTTTGGATAAATAGTGAAAAGTTTGTTATGATCAGTTAATTATAACTATTATAGTATTTTATATTTTCTATTTTTATTTTATAAAATCCTTGTATATTATTCATATTATTGAAGTAATGATTTTATTTTATTTATTTATTTATTTTATTTTATTTTTACATACATGTTTCGATGAGTCATCATCATTTTCAATGTATTTATATTTATAATATTTTCCCAGTCAAGTTTTTTTAATATGTTTTTTATAGCTGTTACAAAGAATTTAGGGGAGATGGTGTTTTATTGACTCACTTTTCTGTTGATTGGTATGGGTTCTATTTTGTTTTTTCTAATTTGGTTTTTATAGTTGCGTTTTGTATACATTATGCAGTATTATTTCATATCTTGATGTTATGGAATGTTTCTTTGACTGCTATTAATCTTCTTCATCTTCTTTTTTTTTCTTCTTTTTCTTAATGTAGAACTAGTCCTGTTAATTTCCAACTATTGTGCTTTCTGTTATATGGACGTCCAGCTGTCTTTCCATCTTTTGGGCGGTCGTGTAAGTTTGGTATTGATGTTGCGGCTTCCTTGGCTAGTCTGTTATTAACCATTCTTAGTACATGCTGGTTTCATTCTTGACGTCTTTATCTTGTCTAACGTACGATATCATAAACTCAGCAGTCCATTTGTATTTCTTTGCTGCGTACTCTGATCTTGATGCTGAGACCCAATATGGTTTGGAGAGATTTCATTTCTGTTGTTTGTAGACGTCCTTTTGTCTTCTTTGTGTTTGCTCTTCTCTCGACTGCATACGTCATAATTCGACTAACGCAGGTTTTATATATGCGTACTTTACTCTCTTTTTGCATGAATTTGTTTTGCCGTACTATGTCACGTAAACATCCCGCAGTTCTTGATGCTTTATTTATTTGGATTTGAGCATCATTGTAATAAGTCTTTTTTACTGGATAATTCAACGCCTAGGTAGTTAAAGCCTGTTCTATAGAACTGTCTTCGATGAAGAGTTTGCATCTATTGGGGTCCTTTGATAGCACCATTGCTTTAGTTCTTGCAATGGATATCTGCATATTGAATTGTTTTGCCTTTGTGTTAAAGCTATGAAGCAGTCTCTGTAGGTTGTTCTTATCTTCTGCTATGATTATTATAATACTAAATTTTTTGTTGCCTATTTTGTATCCAATATCCATGGTCACGTCTTCAATAATCTCATCCATGATGGTGTTGAAAAGTGTTGGGCTCAGACTGTTTCCTTGTCTAATCCTCACACTTGACGGATATCTTGTCAGTCAGTTTTTTTAATTTACGATTAGCTTTGTTCTATTGTCTGTATTTAGAACTCGGATTAGTTTGATGATTTTGGGGTTCAAGCTTTTTGTTATCAAAATCTCTTCAACATCATGTAATTCTATTCTATCAAATACCCAAACGAAAGCTGGTTTGTTGTATTTAATACTCTTCTCTGATATTTGTCTTAGGATGAATATTGCGTCGATCGTGGATCTGTTTTTGCGGAAATCTTGTTGTTCCTCGGCCAATTTCTATTTGTTCCACAATTTCATCTGCGATGATTTTGGTAAGTAGTTTTATGGTTGTGTTGATTAGGCAAATTTTGCGATAGTTGTTGTGATCGCTTTTAGTTCTTTTTTTTAACAGGGGAATAGTAATACTGGATTTTTACTGTTCAGGAATTGTGACAGAGTATAATACTGGAATAAAGATGTTAGTACTTTTACCAACTTTTTCTCTTTATACTTTATCATCTTATTTGTTATGCCATCGGGCCCCGGCGATTTCCTGTTTTTCAATTTTGTAATACAATATCTTCCTTTACCTCTACTATGTTGTTCTCTTTTTCCTCCGTGTTTTCTGGTTGTTCTTGGACATTTTGCTTGTCTGTTGTTTATTTATATAAACTTTTAAAGTGATTTATTCATGTTGCTTTGGGTATGGGTTTTCTTTAAATTAGTTCGTTAATTGTTTTTTTTTTGTTCCTGATCATGTTCCATACTTTCTTTTGTTTTCCATATAAGTTGAATTCCATGTCTCTCGACGTGTCTATGGAATCAAAAACGCCTTTTTGTAGTCTACAAAAGTTATGTACACTGATAGTTGGTATTTTGAGGACCGCAGGTGGTTTGATGCACTGTAACCTTTTTTGAAACTTGCTTGTTTTTTTGTTTGATAATCCTTAAGTTTATTGACTAATTTTTTGTGGGTTATTTTGGCGAATATCTTATATACATATTTGCTAGAGAAACAATATTGGTTGATAATAGGCTATGTTGTATCTTGTTTCTACTTGGTGGGTATATTTCCTTTTTGCAGACATTTATTACATACGGTCTTTTACTGCGGCCACTACTACTTCTTCTTTTATTCTCAACATATTTATCAAAATGCTATTATGGTCAACGGATTAGTTATTTTTGGCTTCTTTTGTAGGTTCTATTTTGTCCTCTTGATCCGACATTAAAAATTTTACATTATTTGCTTACATAGGTTATCAGTAAGATAATGGAACAAAGAATGCTATAAATTACCTTTAGACCACAAAATAACTACGTGGATAAGGGCAAGAATTCAAGTGGATTTAGCCAAAACAGTCCTTGAACCGAAGTGAAAAATTGAGGGACATATGCACGATATAAAGACAATGAACAACCACCTTGGCTTGGCAAAATACCATGACGATAACCGCAAATTTAATAGGTTAGATTTTCCTATATAAGATTTGCACAAATCTTGGATTGATATGAGAGAAGCCTACATCCGATCAAAAAGGGCTAATAAATAGATAGAATAAAATCTAAACTAGTGATGACTACATAACTAGTCTGGAGGCATTTGCCACAAACAACAAAATACGCCTGATTTGATCACTAAAGAATTAGATTACAAATGGGAATCGTACCAGTTTTTCAAAAAGTAAACCACAATAACGTTCATTGAATTTGTACTTGCTTTTTGGATCCCGTACAAGACCAGAAAACAAATAAAATGAAACGAAATCAAACAATCTGTTTCTAATGTATTTACCCAAACCTTGGTAATGCTGATGAGCCGTACAAAACTACAAAAAATTACAAAATTTATGACTGGACACTGTTGTCAAATCCTCTCTGTTTAAATTCCAATTTTATAACTGTACTTTTTTATCATTGTAAAAACGGAGATGTCAAATGTTAAAGAATTATAAAATAATGAAAAGAAGTTTTGTTTTATTGTGCGTTTTACTGTTATTTTATATCAACTTTGAAGTCTTACAGCTTGCTTGAAAGTAGTTGATGAAACCAACCGCTTATTAGGTGACTTCTGAATGGATAAAGAGCAAATTATTATTTAGTCATAGTTTGAAGATTGAATCCCTGACTGTTTTCGTGGTAAGCTAATATTATAACTGAGGTATCTCACAGTTGAGTTTAAAAGAAATGAATGAAAAGGGCAATAGATCAGCAAGTATTAAATTTACTTCAATTGTTCTGCATCGGTTGTGGCGAATTTAGATTGTGGTAAACTTAATTTAAGTGTGGTGATTTGCGTTGAATTTTTGTGAATTTATTGCAATCTTGGTATGCAAAAATCTAAATCATGAAATTATTGAACTTTAATAATAAGCTATCTTGGTGGAATACCTATTTTAATCTGGAGAAAAATGGATAAGAGCCAAATTCATTAAGAAGTTTTGTACGCCACAAAGTACTATGATGACTCTTATCAAGCAACTGATCGACTATATATGTATGTTGAACATTACAAACATATTGCAGGTGAACAGATTATGTAAATTTGATGTTTGTTCAATTAAGGGATTAGATAATATCATCTCTTCTTTTAACATAATGACTATTGACGTTTACAGAAATAACAATAATTTGGGCTGGAGAGTATGTTATTCCAGTGTATGATTACTGGCGAGTAGTTTAGAGTAGAATGGCCCGCCTACACACCCAAGTGTTTGTTGTTAAGGAGCTGGATTTTATTATTTCTTTCTTTGATATAATGACTACTGACATTTGCAAGGATGAGACATATCCAATTCTTTCATAACAAACACTTGGGCTATAATAATATCCAATCTTTTTCTTCTCTTGTCCTGCGCATATCTATTAATGGATGTTCCATTTTTACTTGATCCCTAGCTGTATGGATCAAACTTTCTACAGTTTGAAATCCCATCCATTGCCTTATGTTCCGCAACTAGGACATCTTCTTCCTTCCTGTTTCCCTTTTTCCATCAATTTTGCCTTTGATTATTAATTGCAGTATGTAGTACTTTTGGTTGCGCATTAGGTACAGCCACATCTCAATGGCTTCAAGTTTGTTCATTAAAGATGTTTTCATTGACTATCTTTCCATACCGTAAAGGAGAATCGACTATATATATATCACTTGACGAGCCGTAGCTTGAGGCTGATATCAAAGTCAGTGTTGGTTAAGACTTTTTTTAACTTCATAAATGCGCTACGTGCATTTTCAATTCTGCATTTTATTTTGATGTCCGATGTCCATGCTTCAGTGAGCCATGTACCCAGATATTCAAATTTGTTCACCCGTTCAATTGGTAACTCGTCAAATGTTAATCTGTCCTTCCTTGTTGCGTCTGGGTCTCTGTTAATTACCATAAACTTTTTCAGTGTTGAAGTTCAATCCCATTTGTCTAGTATGTATTTCTACGCTATTAACTAATTGACCTAATAGATTCTCTATGCTTTTGGTTATCAGTATTGTGTCGTCCGCATATTAAACAGGAGAGGTGATAGAACGCACTCCTGTCTGACTCCTCTACAAATCTGTATTGGTTTGGTTACTTCGTTGTCAATTTTAACTTGTGCTGTTTGGTTCCAATAAAGGTTCTCAATACATCTGTGTGTCTTTTTGGTCAATATCTAGGTTTTTAAGGATTTCTATGAAGCCTAGGTATACACTTTTCGTCTGGTCGTAACAGTTCTGCCCGAGGACTTGTATTGCGGTTATTGCTTTTCTTGTGCCCAAGCCTTGCCTGAACCCAAATTGAGTTTCACTCATTGTGTCTTCACATTTTCTGTAGAATTTTTGATGTATGATTTTTAGGAACAGTTTCAAGGTGTGGCTCATAAGGCTTATCAGTCTATGTTCTTCACATTTTTTGGCGGTTTTCTTTTTCGGGAGAGGGATAAACGTTGACGTGAGCCATTGTGCAGGGTATTCACCCGTATCGTATATTATATTGAAGATTTTGTGTAAAGCGGAGATACCTTTTTCATCCTGGAGTTTGAGGATTTCTGAGGAAATTTCATCGGGTCTCGCTGTTTTATTTGGTTTTGCAGTTTGTATAGCTTTTACTACTTCATTCTTGCTAATTGAAGGACTTGTTAAGTTGTTGTCTTCTTCAATTGCCCTATATTGTTTTTCGTCATCTGCAAATAGTTCCTTGATGTAGTTTTCCCAAATGTCTTTTTTCTGTTGTATATCTATTGCAATTTGATTTACTAACATGGAGATATTATTTTTTTGGAAAGTTCCTGCTGTCTCCGTTAGTTTTTTTATGGAAATTGAAGTCATCAGTCATCAGTTGTTCAATTTCTCTACATTCACGGTTTAGCCACTCGTTTTTTGCTGTTCTAATTTTTTTTCAAATCTGCTTCTGTATGCACTTATAATTGTTGCTCTGATTCTTAACTTTTTGATGTTTTTTTATTGTTATAGACTAACAATTATTTGGGTGAAGGAGGGCACTTTATTTTGTAATTACAAGCGAGTAATTTGAACTAGAGTGCACCGCCCACTTGCCCAAATCTTTGTTATTAAAGGATTGAAAGTGTCTTCTCCTCATAAGCGTTAGAAGTTTTTAAGTCATAGAAGTAAGTAGATTTAATCTCTTAAACAACAGTTGGGCGGGTGGATGGGACATTCCAACTTATATTTACAAGCAAGTAGTTTGAACTGGAGTGGCCCGCACACCCATCCAAATGTTTGTTATTATGAGATTGGATATTATATATTAACTAAGTCTATCTCAAAGGACAATTTGTAATCTGTCCAACTGCGCCTATTTTATTTGCTAAAATCAAATATTATTTGACGCTACTGACTTCAACTGATTAACTTGATTGATAACAAAAAATATAATGTTGTTCTTTACTTATTATTGCTATGCATTAGAAACTTTGGATAATACTCACAAATTGTCAATATATTGATCCTTACCTAACGCCACGTGTATAGCCAAATATAATCCTACGCTTTTCTTCAGATAACGCACAATGCGCATGATTTCTTGAATCATGTAAGTTATTATTAATTATTATTAGTTAGCAAGCAGTATGACTTTTAAACATGGTTTGATTGTTTTTTTTTTCAGTTAATTTGGCAATGAATTTTGATGTAAGCGATGTAAACATACTGCAGAATTCAAGCTTGGTTTGAAGCGCTATTTTATAAGCAAAACCCGAAAATTTTAAACTAATGGCAAAACAGGCACCTGTTATTATGTTGCAATAAACTTGGCTGAAGTTTGTTAATTGGTTAAACCTCATCGAGGCCATGTTTATTTGATGTGAGTTGAGTATCTAAGAAAGTATGACTTTTTATAAAAATTAACGCAAATGTTTTCCGTCCGACTGCGCCAATCACATTTTTACCAGTAATTAATAATAATAATAATAATAATAATAATAATAATAATAATAATAATAATAATAATAATAATAATATTTATTTCAAAACGAACAAGTTACATATACATATACATATAAAAATAGATGTACATCACATTGTGTTTGAAGACGTCAAAAAGTGTTTAATAATTTAATTTATGTAGTCTTTAACCGAATAGGGTTCCAGTTCCACAAGATATTGTAAAAATTCATTTTTAAATTCTTTTTTGTTATCAGCTTTTTTCCTGATTGCTTCTGGCAGGTTGTTGTAAAATTTGATACACGTATAAAGTGTACCATCTTCAAATTTTTTTAGACGGTGACCGGGGATTTGCATTAAAGATTGTTTTCTTAAATTGTAACTAGTTTCTTTGTTTAAATAATTTGCAAAAAGAGATGGGTGGTTGTTTAAAAATAATAGACAGCGGTATATATACAATCCAAATACTGTTAGAATATTTTGTTGTTTAAAAACTCCACGACATGAATCATTGTATTTTTTGTTTGTAATTATTCGAAGAGCTCTTTTTTGGGTAACAAAAATGTTTTTTGTGTCAGGACATCCTCCCCAGAAAATTATGCCATATTGTAGTAAAGAGTATATATTAGCATAGTATATGATTTTAAGTGCATCAGAATTAGCTTCTTTTGATAGAACTCGAAGACCATAACATTCGGTGTTTAATTTTGCATTTAGGTAAGTAATGTGATCGCTCCAGTTTAAGGTATCGTTTACTTGAATTCCAAGAAACTTTGTGCATGAGGTACATGTTATGTTTTGTCTTATAAGTGTGATGTCATTTGGCGTTATTGTAGCTTTGGTAGTTTTAAAAAACATTACATTTGTTTTTTCTGCATTAAGTATTAATAAATTTTCTATAAACCAGTTATCTGCTGCTGTTAGGCATATATTTGCATTCTGAATACAATTTTCTAAATTGTTGCTGTTAATTAGAAAGGTGGTGTCGTCTGCATAATTAATTATTTGCACATTGTTTCTTTGAAATAGTGATGGCAGTTCATTTATATAAATTGCAAATAATAGGGGAGCCAGTATGCTTCCTTGCGGAGCTCCGACGTTTACTGCTGTTAATGTGGATTCTTCAAGGTTGCTTTCTTTTCTCACTATTACCTTTTGGTATCTGTTTTTGAGATAGTTTTCTATCCAATTAAGAGATGTTCCTCGTACTCCATAGTGTCTTAGTTTTTTTAATAATACTGAATGGTTAATGCTGTCAAACGCCTTTGTTAGATCGACAAATATTCCACATGGCACATGTTTATTTTCTAAGCTATTTAAAACTTGCTGGGTAAAATCAAAAATAGCTGTATCAGTGTTTTTCTTCTTCATAAAACCATGTTGGTTTGGATTACATAACTTGTTATCGTGCATAAAGTTATAAAGTCTTTCAAACATAATTTTTTCAATGACTTTTGATAACGTTGGTAGTCGATAGCTTGAAGGATCGGTTTTTGTTCCTTTTTTAAATAGCGGTATAACCATTGCTACTTTTAACTTTTCAGGGTAGATTCCTAATTTAATCGATTCATTTATTAAATGACAAAGCGGTGTTACAATAGAATCTATTATTTGTTTTAATATATTGCTAGAAAATCCATCGTTTCCTGTAGATTTTAGATTTTTAACGACATTTATAATTTCGGTATTGGTTGTGAGATTAGGGTGAAATTCTTTATTGTGGTATGGTACTTTACAGTCATAGTTATCAGATTGCTGCTTATTTTTTTGCAAGAAGTTTGTGCCCAAGTTGGTTTAAAAATGAACCTGTAAAAAACAAAATTCATGACAAATTTGGAAATCAGTGAGAACATCAAAATTCTTAACAGCGAAGTGGAGCTGGTGGAAAAATATACATATCTTGGTCATGAAGTAAAAATCTTTAGAGACAACCAAACATGCGAGATAAACAGCAGAATCATCCTTTTTTGGGCAGCATACGGAAAACTGAGATAAGTGTTTAAAAGCAAACTATCAACATGCCTAAAACGTAAAGTCTTTGATCAATGTGTTTTGCCCGTCATGACCTACGGCGCTGAAACTTTGACTCTAAACAATGCATCAGCAAGCTCAAAATAACCCAATGTTAAATGGAGCGGTCAATGCTTGGGGTATCACTGAGAGATCATATTAGAAACGAAGACATACACTGAAGAACTGTCATCACGGATGTCATTGAACAAATAGCCAGACTGAAGTGGAATTGGGATGGACACGTAGCACGGATGAAAGATGGAAGGAGGACAAAAAGGTTCCTCAAGTGGAGACTACGCGCAGACAAACGACAAACCCGGTGGACAGATGAACTAAAACGAATGGTCTCCTACTGGATACAAACAGCCCAAGATCGGAAGGAGAGAACAATCATAAGTGAGGTTTATGCCCAACAGTGGACGCTAAGAAGCTGATTGATAATGATGATGAAACATTATTTTATTATAGTTGATGGATTTTACTACGTGATAATTCATGTTAATGAATAAATTTGTGATAAAAAAGTCTTAAATTGTTTTATTATTTTATTAATGTTTTGAAATCAAAATTAAAGTTACCTAATGGAATTCAAGCCGCTAGTGACCAAGCAATTTGCCAAAGAGTTTCTTCAAAGAAGTTAAAAATATGCTCCAAGAACGGATAGATAAAGGTGAGAAGGATCTCACAATTAAATATAAGAAAGGCATACCTATGTATTGTAATTTGAATTAACTGAATTAAAATCGAGTGGAGCTGTTTTACTTGCCATTAAAAAAACTATTTACTCTATTCCAATCAGCCTCTCCACATTTGAAATCCTACCTAATATAGACATTGTTGTCCAGGCGTGCACATTCCCAAATCGTCTACTGTATATTTTTGTTGTGTATGCTCTTCCTAAAACTTCCGCTCAAGATCTAGAATTACTGTTTGAGCTTCTAGAACCTTATTCATTTGTAAATGCAGATATAATTATAATGGGTGATTTTAATATTCCACAATTTTGTCTAAACGATTTAGATCCTAAAGCAGTCTCGTGTTTGAACTTTATAAACATTTCAAATCTTATACAAACAATCTCATAAAGAATTGTTTGAATAGATTGTTGGACTTAGTTTTTACTAATATTTCTATTCAAGTAACGCATAAAAATGATCCTCTCTTAGCGGAAGATCCGTACCACCCGGCATTAACATTTGTATTTCCCGTTCATGTTGCTAAAGTAGTCAATAAGTTTCCTTCTGTAAATGTCGAAAAGAAATATAGATTTAAAAAGCTAATCTTTATGTTTTATTTCAGGTTATCCTTAATGCAGATTGGTCTTTACTAGATTATTTTTGTAATAATACTAATAACCTGATAAATTATATTTATTATTTAACACTTTATATGCCATATTTGATAAGTTTGTTCCTCTGTATCATAAAAAACATATTCATAATAATTCTTATTTTTTTTGGTTTGCATCCGAAATCATTAAAAAATTCAACAAAAAGATAAGCTTTACAAGAAAATAAATAGGGGTGAAGATCAGTTGATGCATGATGAGTTTAAGACCCTTAGACGAAATATCAAATCTCTCTATAAACTTGAGTACAATTCTTATATAGAGACTGTACAAAACCGTTCAGTTACCGATTCACGAGAGTTTTTTAAGTTTATTAGATCCAAACAAGGGTCGTCACGCTTACATTGTCTGATGCATGACTCAAACTTAGACAAATCCTTTGATAATCCTCAAGCTATTGTTGACGGCTTTGCTAGTTTTTTTGGTTCGGTCTATACACCACATTCACATAATTCTTTGAATGACTCTTTTATTTTATTACTTGGATCAGTAGATCATCGTTGACCGCTGAAATTGATCAGATACCATCGTTTTTTTTTGAAAGATTGTGCTGCCTCTTTTGTTACACATTTATTTGTTTTATTTAACTCAATATTGAATAATGGTTATTTTCCAACAGTTTGGAAAACGGCAAAACTTTGGCGATTTGTCAAACATAAATCTTTATTGTCCTATTTCTATTCTATCAAACTTATCAAAAGTCTTTGAAAGTTGTCTATACGAACATATTCTAGCACAAGTTAGTCATATAATCAGCTCCTATCAGCACGATTTTTTTCTAAAACGATTGACAACCTTTAACCTTGTCGAATTAACGCATAATTTGGCTGTTGAGATAGATCGCCAAGGTCAAACTTATGTTATATATACAGATTTTTCAATGGCTTTTGATAGTATTGATCACAACGTACTATTAAACAAGTTGAAAATTCTAAGATTTAATAACAACTTAATTACAATTTTATTTTTGTATCTTGATAACAGATGCATGTTTGTTCACTATAACGGATTTTTATCTCAAAACTTTATTGCCACATCAGGTGTTCCTCGAGGATCAAATTTAGGACCTCTTTTATTTTTGTTATATATTAACGATTTACTAAGTAGCACAACTTGTCCTAAACTTGCTTACGCCGATGATTTAAAATTATACTGTAATGTCAACAACACTGAGGATGCTATTTTTTTGCAAAAAGTAATTTAAATATAATTCAAGATTGGTGTAATATAAATAGTCTTGCCTTAAATATTAGTAAATGCAAAGTGGTTTCATTTACTAAAAAAATGAAGTCTTTAACGTACGATTATAACATTGCAGGAGTATTAATTGATTGTTGTGTTATTATTAAAGACTTAAGCGTAACTTTTGATTCTAAATTAACTTTTATTCCTCATATCAATCTGATAATGAAGTCTTCTTTTCGCTCACTAGGATTTCTTAAACGAAATACTACTGTTTTTACTAATATTAAGGCAATTAAGACTTTATACTCTACTATAATTAGATCCAAACTAGATTACTGTAGCTTAGTATGGTTTTCCATTTACAATGTGCACCTTAAACTTTTAGAAAAGCCACACAAAAGGTTTTTAAAATACCTATCTTTTAAAAACACCGGCATCTATTCGCCACTTCATTGTAATTGTAGTATCATTGAACGGGAGTTTAATATACATTGTATTAGTACACAGCACTCTATTCAGAGTATCAAATTTATATGGAAATTACTTAACAATGAAATAGACAGTTGCAACCTGCTTAAAAATGTAAACTTCTACATTCCTGGGTACTCAATTAGATCTTTCCCAACTTTTAAAATTCCTTTTTCCCGTACAAATATTTTAAAAATTTCTCCAATTTTAAGTATGCAATCTCTTTTTAACTCCCTTCTTTTCCATTTAGATATCCATTATAATCATGTTCATAATCTCATAAATTCATTACCCAATATTATTTAGATTATATTTGTTGAATTATTGTTAATTTTATTATTAGTTTTATTCTTTATTGTATTTTATTTTTATATTTTAGCGTAGATGTTTATTACTTTATAACTTTGATCTGTATTTGGAATTTTCTGTTGATCAATAAATATTATTATTATTAATATTATTATTATTATTATTATTAATTATTTTATCAAATTTATTTTTTAATGCGCCATTTCCAGTGTACCCAAAAACAAAATTATAACCACAAAAGTGATAAATACAAAAATATGCCCTACAACCAGTGATAAAATAAAACATAAAGCAAAAATCATGAAAGATGCTGAAGAAAGATTTTAATTTATACAAAATTTTTGTTAACTTTGCATAACTTTAAATTTAATTTCTACTTGTCCATTACTTTTAGAAATTTGTTCTATTTGTTCTATTTCTTGATTTATTTGGTGTGGTTTCGGTATTTCATATAGAAATAGTTGTTTAATGTATATCTTTCAGGTGTTCTTTATTTCTGTGTATTGTATAGTTCTAGTCCTGCCACATTTTCACTAAAAACACCTTTTTGTTTAATTTATGCGTTTTATTAATTTATTTGTTTGATCATAGCTATTTATTATTTCAGTTTGTATTGCTTTGTAAATCTGTAACAAATAACGCGTTTGATATCTACGTGTTACAGACTTAAAATATTAAAGAACGTATACTGGATCAATATTCTTGAATTCTTTCATTCTAATTCAATCTGTCAATGTAAACATTCTATATTCTTTTATAATTTTATTGATATAAGGCTAATATGCAGAGATTCAAACATGTTAATAATTTTCTACTACATTTTTAAATTATGATCATTCTTTAAATTGTGCAAATATGTGACCTTAAAAAAATATATTATTACCTACTCGGATAAATGTATTGTATTGCATCGACTAGACCAGATAATTTCCGGTCATTTATCTAAACTCAAAAGCCTATTTAAAAAACTAATTTGTAATAAAATTAAAATAATTAACTAATTACAAACAAAACAAAACTATTCCACAAACCATCAATCTTTTTTAGAAATACATTGATTAAACTATCAAATTTTATTATCTTATAAATACATGTATAAATTGTAGTGTTTAATTATGTTATATTTGGATTTACTAAACTAATTATCAGTAAGTCAACGTCCGATGTGAGTAGCGTTTTGCAATATTAATCAAACGTCGTATATTAGTTTTAGTTGAGAAACTGCTTAATTTCATTCGATAAACTTGAGCAGCAGGGCCTCCTTCACACGGACATTATTATTATGTCTATACACATTAAACTTATCAATATATTACATTAATTTAATAATCCATCAAAGTAAACTTTTCCATTTTCGTCCGTGCAGAGTATTAATCAAGTCAGCCGAGAGCAAAGGACGGGGGGTGAAAGGAAAACTTTTTAACTATACAACGCTGCTTGTGTGCGCTGCAGTTAATAATAATGCGATTATATAATATTTAAAGAAGTTTTGATATTATATTTTGATGTATTATTAAAAGTATCTCATATCATCGGGTTCATTGACATAGTAGAAAATATATTGTTACGTTATTCTAAAATAAGTTTTCTTTTGCAGAGAGGCCAGGGCGATGGGGGAGGATATTCATCTTCACCCGTACGAGGATCGGGACGACAAAGGGTAAGTAATTTTTTTTTTAATTTAGAGTGTTATTATAACCGGTATATTTAACTAGTTGAAAAAAAAAATTAATTGCTGTTAAGTGTTAAGATTTTCTTGGTTAATACCAGTCTAGACAGAAATTTTTCCAATACTTTTCCTATAATTACCCCTCCATTAAACCGAAGAAGAAAAAAACGGACGACTGACTTTTTTAATCATTTTCCGTCGCTGTCCTATTAAATCGGTCACGTTCAACCAGCTCATTTCTCATTAAAAGCACTGATTCAACAATTATCTTTTTTCTCCCTCCAGTGTGTCAGTCAGCTGGCCGGATGATGGAAGATTAATTAACTCGCCCTGTTTTTCGCATTCTTACATCATAACCGACTAGCTTTCTCTTCATTTTTCTCTCTTTTCTGAAATGTCACGGCACATACATACAGGAAAATTGCGACCCGGAAAAATTTAAATGCTTGCTGCAATATGTTGTGTGAGTGAGTAGATGCAAATGCGCAATGGGAAAAATATTTCAATTGAATTGAATTGGGAGCGAGTGCGCTAAAGTAAAAAGCGTGTGCAGAAATTCATATTTTATTATAAAAGCTGAAATGCAATTGCAATGTTAAGTTTTTTTGTAGTTGTTGTTGCATTAGTGGAAATGAGATATTTACGATTACATTTCTATGTAAACTTTGATGTAAGTTTAACACCACTGTCAAACTTTTTGCCAATTTGCGGAATTATATTTATATTAAAGAAAATTCTCAAGGTATAACTTTGATGTATGTTATGCTTTTAAATTAAAGTACGCAATAGCTAACCCAACACACATAGCTGTCGTTTTTGAATTAGTATTTGGCCCACATGGCGGCGAGCCACAAATACCACATTTCTGATTTTAAAAGGGTCGAGTTTTTTCAATTGATTTGTAAAAGAATACAACACCGTAGTTGGTTGTTTTGATTGTGTTACTTTATTATCAGGTTCTTTGATCCGATTTCATTGTTTCAGACATTCTAAATGTGATATTTAAAAATTATTATTAATTATGTTTATGACATCAACATCAAAATAAATTTGAACTTTGACTCAATAGTTTTATCAAATATATCAAACTTCTTAAAAAATGTATTATTTTTTTCAAAATTCCCAATACATTTTGTACCTAGATTGTTAATGAAAAAAATAATTTAATGTGTGTCTCATTGACTTAAACATATAATTGTTAAATATCAATTCAATAAAGTATAATTCTTCTTCTTGAAACTATCACATTGCAGACAAGAATTTAATCAATTTAAAAAAAACTTTTTTAAAGTTTGCTAGTTATTGCTTTTACGCGTTTTATATTTATTAACGCAAATATTATAAAGTGTTTTATCTTATGTATGTTCTGTACATACCATAAAGCTTTTGCAAAGTTTTGTTTTGAAAGGCCTTATTTAAGTATGTGGCTATGGTTTCCCGACTTTATTCCAGTTGTACGTCACTTGGGAACGGATAAATGTGTGATAGAATTTCAGCTTTTTTGTGACTCATTTGGCTGCTGTATTTAAGTAGTGGAAATATAGTGAGGTTTTAAAGAATTGAAGAATTATTTTAATGTTAAGACGTTTGTTTAAATGCCGGTTTAGATATTTTGCTGTGTTTGTCTAAAGTATTTTGCTGTTCAGGTAGACGTTACGTAAACTTATTTTGCTTAAAAAAAATGCGTTTGGTTGTATCTGAGTAGATAGATAATAGATGTCATTCTGGACGTTTTCTGGACGCCAATTTTGAAGTTTAGACGTTTGAGTTTGTCCATATCCTTATCTGTTTTGTGGAATAACCGCTAAGTGACATTAAATTTGGTGATACGTGACTTGTTCTTTAATAATTTAATTAATGTTAGTGCAAATTTGAAACAGATTTAATTAAAAAGTTTTTTTTTGGTACAGATCAGTATCACATAGGTACTACAGTTCATGTTCACTGAGAAATAGATTAAACTTTAGTGCACTTTTTACTGTTTAAAATTTAATCTTTAGAATGCTAACACTTGAGTGAGTGGGTGGGTGGGAGTACTTCAGTTTATGATTACAGACAAATAGTTTGAAGTGAAGTCCCTTGTCTACCCGCTTAAGTGTTTGTAGTGTAACCTACAGATTGCAAATAGTTTAAATTGGAAAGCCCGTTTATTTGCCCAAAGTTTTGTATTTCAATCTACTGACCACTAACACGTTCTTTATTTTATAATTCTTTTTATAGTGCCATAATTGCTTGGAGCGTCGGCACCTCTTTCGTATGTTTATGTTGTGCGATAATAGTTCCACACAAACATACGGGACCTATAGTTTAACGTGGAATCCGAACCACACCACTAGAGGGGTTAACTAAACAAATACTTTTTCTGATATGTACTAAATATATCTTAGAAATAAAGTTTAATACAATACAATACAATACAATACTTTGCTGGTTTGCCATTGCCTTGCGAAGGAAACGACCGCATGGAAATATATTTGACAAATTAGATTGAATCCAGGCTGCCTTCACAACAGTCCTTGCACTAGACCATTGTGCTATGGTCGTCTCAAATTTTATAATTATAGACAAATTTTTGAAAATGTAGTGAGACGCTTACCTGCCCAAGTGTTTGTAATCCAATCTATAGTTTATAGAAGCGTACAAGTAGTTTTAACTATAGTGCCTGTCAATCCACTTGAGTGGTTCTATTCAATCTACAGATCTTAGTATTTTAGTTCATATTTACTGTATTTACCCAATTTATATTTTGATCTAAACATTACTGTGGGGTACCTATGTGATTACGGTCATACTTCAAACTGTAATGACTTTCTTAATTGTTTTTAATTTTAATAGATTACCAACAATTGGGTGAGTGTATCCCAGTTCATGATTAAAGACAAATATATTCTATGTTACTGGAAGTTTGTCTACCTTACCGACTATTTTTTTTAGTTGATTCGTGCATTTTAAAATTTATTCATTTTGCTTTTTATAAAAAATTGACAGTTTGCAAAAATTACAATTCTTACCAATTCTAACTGTACGTTGGCTGCTTAGTTCAATGATTACATTAATGAGAACTTTAAGGTGTTGGTTAAAGTTTACTACTAATGGTTGGTTATTTTTCTTTTTGCCGTTTACATTTTGTTTGTCAATTATTTTGAACTAAATTAGCCCGAAAAAGGCTTGTAATTTTAAAACATCATTTTTTTGAGTTGTCATAAAGTTTTGTTAAATTGTTTAGGATATTATTTAAATAATGTCTGTTATTCTACAATTCTGGTTTAGTTTACATAAGAAATTATTGATTTTGCTGTTCTAGGGCTGTAAGCAGTTTCTAAAGTTTACGGTAATCATTTTTTTATTTACCGGATTTTACATAATTGTTTTGACTTATCACATAAGCCAGCAAGAAAGATTAGAAAGAATTGATACACAAAAAAATATTAATAAAGACTCAACGTGTTGGATTCACTTTCATGAGCCTACCGACCAACTCTTTCTCTCCTGGTTTGAATGTTTAAAACCGTACGGCTTTCTATTTAGAGATTAGATTTAGGAGATGGTTGGTTGAGATGCCTTATAGGCTGTGGTATGGAATAAACTTTTTTGTCTGCTTCAGCGAATCTGGCTTAGAGTGAGCTACGAGATTATTGAAAATATTTTTTGACCAAAGCTTTGATGCGTTTTTATAACGGCGGAATCCTGGGATCTGAATCTTTCTGATTTGAATGAACAGTGAAGTTCTAAAGGGCATCTGCAAAGTCGTACTTTAAAAGGCTTCGAAACGATTGAGGTGCCAATTTGTAGCTGTGTCCTAGATTGGGGATGCAAAAGTGATTTATGGTCTGTTAGTACATTTGTAGAGCCGAATTTTTTTCCGAATTGACAAGCCACTGTTCCATTGCAGCATCCGAATTAAAAGATTTTAAGCCATTTTGGCTTTACCAAGAATGGAATATTTGTGCAGTTTGTACGTAAGTCTTTTGTTAAAGGTTGTCTTCAAACATTGGACCACGATATTGGAACGTTGTTTAAAAAGACATTCTCATGAGAGGTGATTTGTTGCCGTGTGAATAAAACAGTTTTGTTTTTTTTTATTCACTTTGACTTACCAGTTTTAAAGATTGGTGGCTAGTTTCATAGTAACCACTTTTGGTGAATTTAAGGTATAGAAAACTGCTGTATCGTCAGCATATTAAACTATTTTAATTCCATAGGTCCTTTTCGAGCGCATGTCAGCAACGAATAGGCGAGAGGATAGAATCTAGATCTGCCGTAATCAAGATCATCTTCTCTATGACCTTACATAAAGTGCAGAAAAGATTGATTGGCTGGTAGTTTTGGGAAAACTTTTGGTTTTTTCGGTTTTGGTATATCACAAGTTAGCCTTTCCAATCTGTAGAAGTTTGAAAAATTGCATTAGCTATGTTGATGAGTGCCATTATTGTTTTCTACGAGAATGATTTTGGAGCTTTGTTTGGAATTTTACAGAAGTCAGGAGCAGACCGAGTTTTAAGTTTTTTGATGATTTCTCTATTCGCTTTTCAGCGGTGTGTCGTTGTCAGCGTATTTCAGAATGTTATTGACTTTTTTGTGGACTTTTTTGAGGTGCTTCAGATAAGTGTCATCAGTCGTAGAGGAAAAGCATTGGAGTTCAAGGCTGTTGGCAAATGTTTTATTTTTTCCGTCTATTGTATATTGAATCCTATTCTTACCGTTAATGGCGGTCTATTTCGTATGGCTTTGAAGATTTTCACATTTCCATCTTTTTTGATAGATTTCAAAATATTTTTTACCATAAGTTTTTGTGAAACATTTTTGACTTTGCTATGGAGCGAGTTTAAGATCTTACGTTCTTGAGGGTTGCTTAGTTACCGCCATTGATATTTGGCGGCATTTTGTCTGCAAATTGATGCTTTGTAAGCCCGGGATAATCATAGAGGATTATCCACGCAAACCTAATAGGTTTTAGAAGTCTTTTTTGGGGTTTGGTGGGTTTAGTTAGTAAGTAATGCGTTACGATTTTTTTTTCTCTCCTGTTGATTCCTTTTAGTAGAGCTTTATGTGTACAGAGTTGAGCTAAATGTATTAATTTACTTATTTTGACTTAGAAGTTGAGTATTGTTGCATTAAGAACATCCTTTTGGTAACCGAGCTGTTGAATGTTGGTTCATCCGGACCCAATACATGTAAACTTTTTTATCAAGCAAAACTCGACTATTGGCAATGGTTTGTAAGCTGTTTCTTGTAGGGTGCTTTGAGTTAAAGTTCCTATCAATTTTTGTGGGAAAATGATTTGCAAAGGCCGTATTTTGATCCTCCGTTTTTATAAGGTTGGTCGAATTTATGTAACTAGATGCAATCTTGACCGTGCTCTCAACCCGGGCATTTGATTCTAGCGTAAGCGTATTGCGGGTTATCCACTTCCGTGAGGTTTAAAGATTTTTTCAAAGATCAGTGTTTTATCTCTCAGGTTTACCACCGACTTTTCCAAATACGTGAAGGTATTTGGGAGTTTCAGCGCATGGTTGGGATTGTGGGTTGACTAGCATGATGTCGAGTTTCTGTTCGAAAAAAAAACTTTTCCACTTCATCCATTGTTTCTGTACTGCTGTTGGCAAAGAAGGAGTGGTATATTATTTAATGTTTTATAGAGTTAAAAGAGTTGAGATCATTTTTTTTTTTTAATTATTAAATTCTGCGAGGAGAGCGGTTTTTTTGCATTTGCGGATACGGTTTGTAGTGTTAGATCAGCAACTGTATTTGCAAAAAAATTGTTTGTTGTTGTTGCTGCAGGTTTGCGGAGACCTGTACTCTAAGAACAAAAACACCACGGGGCAGGCGTCACCGCGGTTTCGGTCACACCACCAATTGAAACCACACGCTTATAACATTTGAACCACCCAAGTGGTTGTAGTCAAGAAATTGGATCACAAACACTTGGGTGAGTAGGTGGGCAACACAAATAAACTTAGTTTCCGTCCACCCACTCAAGTATTTGTAGTCAAAAAATTTGATCACATACACTCGGGTGGAGGAACTACATTTTCAATTGTTCTAAACTTAGTTCCCGCTTACCCACCCAACTGTTTGTAGACATGAAATTGGATCACAAACACTAGAGTTTGAAGGGTGGGCAACACAAATCCAAATCACACGCCCAATAAATTTAAACTTAGTTTTAAATAGTGGGCAAATTTAAACCACTTGCCCAATAAGTTTAAACTAAGTTTCCGCTTACCCACCTAAGTATTTTTAGTTAAGAAATTTGATTGCTAACACTCGGGTGGGTGGTTGGGTAACTTATTGGGTGAGTAACTCAAATCCAAACTTGGATTACAAACACTTGGATTGGTGGGTGGGTCACACAAATGCAAGCCACACGCCTAATAAGTTTAAACTTAGTTTTAAAAAGTGGACAAATCTAAACCACTCTTCCAATAAGTTTAAACTTAGTTTCCGTCTACTCAGCCAAGTGTTTGTAGTCAAAAAATTGGATCACAAACACTCAGGTAGGTGGGTGGGCAACACAAATCTAAGCCATACGCCCAATAATTTTAAACTTAGTTCCTGCTCACCCATCTAAGTGTTTGTAGTCAATAAATTAGATCACAAACGCTCGGGTGGGTGGGTGAGCAACACAAATTCTAACCACTCACCTAAGTGTTTGTTGTCAAGAAATTGGATCACAAACACTTGGGTAGGACAGTGTGCAACTCCAATCTTAACCACACGCTCAATAAGTTTAAACTTAGTTCCCGCCCACCCAATTGTTTGTAGTCAAGAAATTAGATCACAAAAATTCGGGTGGGTGGGTGGGTGGGCAACACAAATCTAAACCACACGCTCAATAAGTTTAAACGTAGTTCTAAAAAGTAAGTAAATCTAAACCACTTGCCCAATAAATTTAAATTTAGTTCCTATCCACTCACCCGAGTGCTTGTAGTCAAGAAATTGGATCACAAACACTCGGGTGGGTGGGTGAGCAACACAAATCTTAAACACACGCCCAATAAGTTTAAACTTAATTTCAAAAAATAGGTAAGTCCCAAACTACTCGCCCAATAAGTTTAAACTTAGTTCTTATCCTCTCGCCCAAGTGCTTGTAGTCAAGAAATTAGATCACAAACACTTGGGTGGGGGTGGGCAACAGAAATCTAAACCACACGCCCAATAATTTCCCGCCCACCCACCAAGTGTTTGTAGTCAAGAAATTGGGTCACAAACACTTAGGTAGGTTTTTTTTTACGAATGTCTTGCATTACTTAAAGTTGGCGGGATTTTTGGAGCAATTGGTGTGGCTTCTGCAGATGGGAGTTTTCATGTGGTACTTGTCGTTGACGCTTCTGGCATTAAGAAACGCCGCCGTTCTATTTTAGGCTTCTTAGTGATCTTTAAAATCAAATATATGATGTTGTACGGAGACCATATATAAGCGTACAGTTTTGTTGCTTATTTTGTGGACATTGATTGGAGAAAATCTAAAGGATTTTAATGCAAACCCAACGTTTTTCTTGGTTAGGTACTTTTAGACGTACCGGATTACCTCTTTGAAGCAGCGTTTTCTGACGGTTTACCACGTGCGAAAGTCTGCCGTTTTTGATTTGAGGTAGGCTGTAGTTAGCGTTTGTGGTCGAAATAATGCTTATACTCTTGTAGGTATTTTGCGCAGAAAACAGCAATTTTATTGTCGCTCAAGTATTTAGGAAATTACGAGAATAAATGCTTGTCTTTAAGCACAAACGCAGAGGGAGGGCAAGGATTTTAGAAGTAACGCCTGCGGAATAGTTGGTATAGTTGGATAGGTTATTGATACTGGCAGGGTTGAGGTCCGAAGCGGCAGGCTTGAACCTCACGTCAGTGAATGCTCTTTTGGCGTTTTATTTTTTAGCGGAGACAAAGTTTTTTTTTTGTGGGCGGATAGTCTTTGTTTTTTTGGCTTGAAGGCCCGGCAAGATTAGCTTCTGATGGCTGTTGAGAGGCAGTTGTTGAAGTCCACTGGGAGTTGGCTTTTGGCAGGTTAGGTATTTTTGAAGGGGGAAATTAACCTCGTGTTTTTGTACGCTTTCTTTGCATCGTTTGAAATTTCTTGTTGGGGTTTTCTTTGGTAGTTGCATTAGAGGGGGGAGTTGCTTTTTTTACGGGTGCCATTGCAGCAAAAGAAATGTATCTCTCTGTCACTTAAAATCTAACTCATAATAAGAAACTAATAAAGTTACTACACTTAATTAATGCTACAATAAAAATTAGAAAGAAAAAGAGGATTTGAAAAAGCAGACAAATATTTGAAACGTCTGAGCACTACAAAAGAAGAAGAAGCTATCTTTATGACTAGATTATATAGCAAACTAACTATATGTAATCCATGTGAACTAAAAATAATAATAGATGAAACTAGTTAGTATAAAATAAGTCCAAAGAAGCGTCAACTAATACTTTTGCTATCACTTACAATTAATATTTAGCAAAAGTCTACATAGATAACCAGCCCTATTTGGTTAATGTTGTGTGACTAGTAGACTTAAAAAAGTCTTGTGTAGTTCTACTAAAATTAAATTACAGATATATTATTATATTAAATTAAATTAAATCTGTTTTTTTTTTTTAAATATGGTAAATAGTATGTATATATCCATTTAATCCATTATTATGCTTTTACAAATGTACGTATTGTTTAGTAAATGAATACATTTACTTGTAATAGTAAACATGTTTTATACAACTGATGCATTTGTTGGAACTTACATGAATGCAAATGTTGTCTATTAACTGTAATTACTACATTAACACATCTTACATTACATTAATTAGTTTTAAACATCAAGAATGAATTCAAACTATAACAGTCGTGCTAATGCATTTCGGAGTAAATTATATTGAGTTTGATATCTATATAGATGGCTTGACTGATTAGATTAATTAGATGATTTATTAAATAAACTCAAGTGTAATGATATGAAATTAAGAGAAATCGATAAACTATTAATTAAACAATAATCTCACACGCCACTCGTACCCATCCCCTTGAAATTGACGCAATCTATCTAAAGGCATGCCCCGAATACCGATCGCATCTCTCCTATATAATAGACCGTCGCGATACCATGTTCGGGCGCTAAGCCTTAATAAAGTCCTAATGCCCGATACCGGAAGTCCTGTATCGCGATCATGCGGCAGAGCTATTCATGCACGAGCGACATCCATTTACAGAGTCGTCGAGAAAGAGAGAGAAAGAGGGGGTAGTAGGTCTCGACCTCCTTCGAACCCCAACCACGGTAAAAACAAAAGACGACTTGTTTCCTGCTGCACAGAATTTAATAATACTTCCTGTGTGTACTTCACTTCATATTTAATTCCGAGCTGTAACTTCTCCAGTCCGTCGTCTTCCAATCGTAATTGAATAGGAAAATTCCAATTGCAATGAAATATTAATATAAACAGCGACTACAAAAGTTTTCATTAAAACATTCTCCGCCTGCTAGAAACGTATTTATTTATTACGTTCTCTTGCTGCACACATCAATTATCCTCGCTACACAGCGTGTGATTAATGATTTGTGTAAGTTTTAAGTTAATAAGGCTTGAACAACATCATCGGGGATGTAATACAGTGCGCGCCGGTTATCAAAACCGTATGACAGTCGATTTCCTGCACAAACAAAAGCTAACAATGCATAGAGAATTTACTGTGTATATATTTATATGGGATTAACTAACCGGTTCAAAGATTCGCTATGTATGTACTATCATTTCTTCACAATTGGTTGCACGTGATTGAGGCAGTATTATGAGTTATTTACGACAATGTATATTATTACTCGAAGATAGCGAATCCATATGTTTCTTCTTTGTTGTACGAAAAGTCTTATCATAAAAATGTTAAATTATTTCAATCAATATTAGTAAAAATAGTAATAATATAGGATTAATGCATATTTTGAGTTTATAGCTGAAATATGAATTTGTATTGATGTATGTAATGACTTTTTATTGATTTAGATTAGCCACAACTACGTATAACAACAAATTTTGCAAATACAATAAAATACAGGCAATATTTGGTTATTACTTACAAATTTAAAAGTCTGATTTTTATTATAAGTTGTCCCGAGTTTTGAAATATTAATACCTTTGAGGCAACCATCCATCATTTACTTTGCTTAATATTATCAAATACACCCACCCCTTATTCTTCATAAAATATAACTCTATCTCATTTACATAGCTACTTCTTTATTCTCTTTTTTGCATCAATAAACCGTAAGACGTATTTATGACTCGTCACTGACAGAATTAAAGATATGATAAACGATGCTTAAATTAAATGAGAATTTTCACATTTCCAAATCATCTATGTGGTGAGTGTGAGTTTTGGTGCGTATCTCTCTGGTCTGGAGAAATGGTGTGGGTATATCCTCCTGCGGCCCACCGCCGCCCCCTCACATTTATCAACGAAAACGAAACGCTCCCATTCAAAGTGGCACCTTAATTCATCACGGCCACTGGAACTGTTTCAATGCTCCGCGGGAAGGAAACCATGTATCATACCAGTGGGGGGTTGTAATTTAGACGTTTTTAGGAGTTCGGTATAGCTAACCGATCTCGAATTGGAAACGTTTTCCCTCGTGGAATCAAGCATCTAGCGCTTTATTTTATCAAAAGAAAATATACCGACAAGTCCAGATTATTCAAATTTATCAAGAGTTATATATGTGCATTACAAACATTGTTGACATGTGAATGTTTTTAATCATTTTATTATTTATTATCTTAAATATTACATATTGAGTTTTTGATGAAACATATTATTACATGTTTATTGATAGTTCTCTTACTCTTACATTTTTTTTAATATTGGAGCATAATTTAAAATTTTCTTTATAATCGAGAAGAGTTTTTTTTTATGTTTTCTACTTAATTTAAATTTAACGTAACCATTTAACACTAACACACTTAATATAACGTTAACGTTTTTCTAATAACACCATCCTTGATTTTTTTTTTAATCTACAAAATATGTTTCTACAGCGTTTTGCAAGTCATTTGAAATAAACTTTCTAAAGTGTTTTTTTTTTTGGAATAAAAGATAATATTTACAGATAGCAAGGTTGGGACTGTAAGGTGGATGTTGTAATTATTTCAAGCCGCATTCATTGAATACTTTTTGAACAACTTGTGCTTTATACACCCTGTAGTTGTCATGCAGAAGGAAAGTTTTTTGAGTATAATTAAAGGGTCCTTTGTGTATATATGTTCTTAATTTTGTCTTTGTAGGCATTCTTTGTTGTTGTAATTTCTATTGGCATATACGCAATTAAGACAATTTCTTCAGTGTTCCCGAAATTGTGGCTATCATTTGTATTTTTTTTATGGTGGAAAGTAATTAACTTATTGTATGGACAATTGTTTTGTCGGATAATCGGTTTCATTCCCAGTTACAATTCTATAAATTTTTTTTTTTATCTTCATCAGACTGTATTAATCCACTCTTGGACATATGCCTCTTTCATTTCTTTCTATGTTGACCTGTTTTATGCTGTGAACATCTAGTTTTGTCCCGCTCGCCTTTGTTTTTTGTCTTGCCATCTTAACATGGGTTTTTACTGCATGACAATTTTTGTTTGCCCCACCCAGCACTACTTACTTCTTGCAGTTTGTTTTACGACGTTGCTTACTTTGGTTTTTGCACTGAAAACTTTGTTTTTGTGTCTTTTCTTTGAGGTGGTTTCCATCATGGCAAACCCGTAGTTTTTGTGTACTTTTCATTGTCAGGGTGACTGTCTCGAATCCGTACATTATGATGGGCAGTTTACAAGCATCATATACATTTGGTTTCATATTTATTGGTATCATAACTTTTTATAATATGTGCGTGTTTTCTAATGCTTATGCTTAACTGATTTCCATCTTTATTTTGACTGTCTATGCAGTCCAAAATATATATATATATATATATTCTTCTAGCACTTGAAGTGTGTGGTATTGATAGTGAAATGAATGGAGTCTAGGCTCATAATCTTTGTTTTTTACTTTCTGTGACGTTTTCTTCAGTTTACACAAGATAGTTTTTTCTGATTGGTGCTTATGATCACAATGTCATCGGCGTATTGGAGATAGTTTCAAAATATTCTGTCTATGTTGATTTTTCTTTGCTGCTATGTCAAACTCTTATAACGTAGGGTAAATAATTTACCTTGTTTTTTCCCTCTCTGTATTGAAATCTTCTTCTAGTTTTTGCTACTAGCACCACGTTTTAACCAAACTGACAGCTTTTTGGTAATTGACGAATGCAAAGTAAAAGAGGATATTGTACTCTGTACACTTTTTAATAAGAGTACGCTTTGTTTGAATGCGGTCCGTAGTACTATAACCGCTTCAGCCGGCCTGCTCTAAAAATCAAACTTTTTGTTGATGCGGTTGGTTATAATTTAAAAAAGGCTTATAAAAATGGATAAAAGACTGATCGGTCTATAATTTTCTATGTTGGTTTGTTCACTTTTTTTGAAAAGAATTATTACCTTGGCGTTTCTTCAGGTATTGGGATTTTTCTTTCTTCAAGCATCTGTTGAAAAGGGTGATCAGTGCCGTTTTAGAGTTGTTTTTAGTTATCAGGCAATTTTTCTTGGGGTTCTTCCTATTCTATATCTGTTTGAGTGTCATTTTTAACTCTGCAGTATTAATTTCCGAGATTGTTTCAACGTCCACATTCAGGACTATTCTTGTGTCATCTGTGTTTTATGAGATTTTAGGTCTTTTTAAATTGCTTTCTTTATTTGTTTGTCTAGCTTTTAATATCTTACTGAGTTGCTGTTTATTTTTATGAGTTTTGCTAAGAGTTTGTTTGTGCTCTGGCTAAGTTTCATATTAGCTTTTACTTCCTTGGAACAAACTTTTTTGGTTACTACAACGGTTTCTTCCGATAGCTCATTTATTTCTAGATTTATCAGATGTTCAGTTAGTTCTGTTTTTTTTTTGGTGATTTGAACGTTTTTTTTCTTTGATATAGATTTCTGTTGAAGATAAAGAATTTACATGATTTGTTTTGGTTTTTTTAAGTCTCTATGCTTATTGCGGCTTCTGTGATCACTTTCGGTATTAAAACACCTAAGAACTAACATATTGATACAGGATTGTTTATTTGTATTGAGTACATTGTCTTTTTCATTTTTTACTGTATCATTGGGACATCTATTTCCATTATTTATTTTTTGTTTGGGGAAGTTTTGAGTCCTAAATTTAAACTTAATATTTTTTTTGCTACTTTTCCAATATGATGATTTGTTTTTGAATTTCTTTGAAAAGGGATATCTTGAGATGTTAGAACGTGTTGGTTTTGCTTTTTTGTCGAGTCTTGCTAATTCCTTCAATGTTTCAGCTGATGTTTGTCAGTTTACTTTCAAGATTTAGTAGGTGTTTTTTAAGTTTTATTGTACGAACGTTGTATGTTAAGATTAAAATGATTGTGTTGGTTTTCTATTTTTAACTGTGCTTTTTTCAGAATCTTTGAGGCTAGCTGATGAATCAACGCGAGATTCTGTGCTTTTAATTTTACTCGCCTGTGGTGTTTCTGTTTTGAATATTGACATTTTGTGTAGGTTATGGACAGAGTTTGGTTTTAAAACGCCACGCTTTCCGAGCGCGTTGATGAGTTTTATGAGTTTTGTTTCCAGGAAGTAGTTCAGCATCTCATTCTGGGATCAGATGCTGTTTGAAGCTGCCTAATCTGGAACAGACGTTTAATCTAGGACTGTTTGCTAATTTTGGTCCGTTTTGAGGTTTTGATTTCTTTGGTACTACTGAGAGATGGAGGACTAGCAACCCCAAGAATTACATTTCCTTAATTTTTATTTTAATGGTTATATCGCCATGACTCGGTCACCAGAGTCTTGTTAGTTATCTCGCAACGGGGAATGCGTTTAAGAGAGGTTGACAATTGGGTTGGTTTTGTTTGGTGATTTTTTTAATTTTAAAAAAGTTGTTGAAGCTATTTGAAGCGCAACGTGCTTAGAACTTGCAGCAATGTTTAATGTAAGTGATAAAGCAATTTATGTGCACCTTTACTAGATATGAAAAAAGTGGAAGTTAAGCAAATGATTTCCACATGAATTGCCAAATAAAACCAAATCAAACCATTTGTTTAACAAATTTATCACGCATTGAAAATGAATCTTTTATTAATTACATTAATGTCATGTCCGAGAGTAATTTTTGGTATTGTGACTATTGGATGATTGTGGTTTGACTTACTATAGTTTGCACTCGGTTAATAATTACTTGCGGGTGTCTGGCTTGCGTAGCGCGCTCAAGACTAGGTTTTGGGTGCAGCTTTATTGTAGAGTTGGTGTTGACAACTGCTCGGTTTTGCCTTGGTCTTAGCTGACGACCTTTGTCAGTTTGGAGAACGTGGTTCTTTCTAGACAAGGGCAATTGAGCTTTGGGCAATGTAAAGTCATGCTGGTGCTGCTCCATGAGTATTGTCCCTTAGCGTTCCAGGTCTAGACGTAAGAAAACCATGTTATTCAGTGGTGGTGATTTAACTCTTCTGGCCTCTGGGATGTCTAGATTTTTCAGAGTAAAAGTGATCAGATCAAGCACTTGCAGATCCGGGTTTGGAGAGTTGTTTATTTTATGCAAAATTGGTGAGGATTGACAGTACATTTTTGATAAGTATAAACCAGTCCTTAGGTTTTTGAGCCAGGATATACGGCGTTTTCTTTTTTTCTCTGATCTTTTCTTCAACTATCAATTGTAGCAGCGCGTATTTTGGTCTTCTCATTATCACTTTTTCTTATTTTTATTTTGTTTGCATTTTATTTAAGACTTCAGTGTGAGTTATCTTATCTGTCCATGCAGTGGCTTGAATTTCTGGGCTTCACCGCAAAATATGGAAAAGGTCCCACTCAGAGACGGTTTAAAAAAAAAAAATTGTAATTTATTTAATCTTTAAATTGTGGGGAGCCCCAGTTATTGATATAAACGTCTGGGGGCCTCTATGCTTGTGGGCTCTTCCGCATTGCAGACCCTTGCTTACAGGTAGCTCCGCCCTAGGTCCATGGAACCTATTGCTTGAAATATCAGAAATAATTCATTTTATAACATAAATCGTTTTTTTAAGATAACTAGATTTTTAGTGAATATATATTATTGTGTTATGCATTTTGATTTATTTTTTCCCTTCTGTTAATTTTTCTTGAACTGTTGATTGGTGCTCAGGCCTGCTTAATTTAATTAGTTTAACTTTTTAACTCACACCCTGCGTCGATTGAATAGCAGCTGAGAGCAAAGAAGCCGTCACATTCAGTTTGTCTAAGTCTAGAAGAACGGGACTATGTAATTTTTGGCTTAAGATCCGTTTGACTTTTTTGAGAAACTTTTGACGGGTATTTGGAAATGCAACGTCTTTACTGCAAGTCGCTAATTGTTGTAGTCTAGTTTTGTCCTAGGTAGTAAATAACAACAATTTTTCATAGCCAGTCAAATTCTGGGGCTAAAACAGACATCACACGGACAACATCATATTCACATCATAGACTGTTAGTTTTAGATGTAGATGTATTGTGCTACCTTGCGTCACAAACCTGATACAACTTTGCAGCTACTAATGAACGACCATCTGCCTAGTGTTATCAATTCTACTACCAGTTCAGACCTGTTCATATGTAAACCGAGGCGAACTAATCACTCCAGTGCTTGCGTATTTTTGCACGGCTACTGTTGTTTGCATCAAATCTCTGCCAACCTTCACTTTGTGTGAGCGGGTATGACGAAAAACAATTACAAATTTGTACAAGTTTTTAAGATGCAGGAAGAACCCCAACGCTGTGGAACTTCAACTCTGTAGCTGCATAACTGTCTTTTGGCTCATGTGAGTTTGTTCTTTTACTATTTCCATATTAATCTCATATCTTACTAATTAAAGTAATATTATGACACATGATGACATGATATGTTTTTAAACGAGGGTTAAAAATATATGTTTGACAATAACATGGTGCAAATGTGAATTATTGTGGGCTATGGCGCCCCTTGATCTATAACGCCCCAAAACAACGCTTACCTTGCTTAGCGCTTAGCGCCGTTCTTGGTGTTATGGTCATTTTATGATTGCATTTTGTGTTCATTTTACTTATCCCCGTTTGCACTATAGTGGCTTAAATCTAAGCTTAATTAAACCATAGTTAACTTTAAGGGTAGTTTTAATTTTTATTGCATTGCACCAACATATTTTAAGCGTAGTTTAGCAAACAGAAGTTTAAAAGAGATTACATATGGCAACATTGCACCTTTCTAGTAATTTTACAGAAACTGTTGGTATTTGTGTCTATTTATTCAATAAAAACGCAAATATAACGTAAAACCTAACTTTTAATAGCGTGTGTTAGTCTAGATCATATTAAATTTGTACGTTGTAATTAAAATTGTTGCTTAGTAAAAAAAATAAAGTTTTTACTAAGTCGACAATATTGACCGCTTAAGTTAAGGGTCCCTTAAAGCCATAAACTCTCTTAAATATGTGGTGCAACGAAATAAGCCACTCTTAACGTTTTAAGGGCAGTTTAAGATTTAAGCGATGTTGGTGCAAACAGGTCTTAGTACATCGACATCTTTGATTACGTTTTTTTGTGTGGGATTTTAGGATTTAACATTACATGTTATGTAATTTTATTTGGGGTTGATCTACCACGCTGGTCTTAATGCGGGTTGGTAAGTGCATTTTATTCCTACTGTTTGGTTTAGGTTCTATTCTGGGAGATCAGACTTTTACAAAAGCATTTTTTGCTTTGTCACAAATTTGTATTGACAGCGCCGCTTTGTGTTAGCTTTCTGTATGGTCTTGGCATTGTAAAGGATATGTTTATTGCATATCGATTATCTGATTTTGAAGATCTTGTTTGCAGCTTGTGCTGAAGTTAAGTCAGGATTAGCGGAGTCACTTCAGGGGTTAAGTTTTGCCATATTAATTTTTTTTAAGAAAAAAAATACGTGTATTGTACCTATTAAACCAAACTAAGCACGAGTCTCCAACTTAAGAAACAAAAAACATGAGTTTATTTGGTGAAACAACATTTGACTGAAAATTGTTTTATACGAACATTTCTCTTTTACTGCCAAATTTGTTGGATGTTGATCCGCAAGATTTTTGGCTACAGCTTGTCTAATTCCTAAGGAAAACAATCCGAAGAGAGCGGATTTATGGCTTTTTTTGTTGTTTGGGGTAAACCCGTCTTTTTTATTTTTTTTTATTTGTCTTGGTTCCCGGCTACTTGATACTAGTTTAGTCATGTAGTTTGTTCAAATTTGTGACTGCACTTTTTCTGGTCGGCCTTTCTTCTCTTGTTTTATGGTTTTCTTCTAATGAGCTTTCTACTTCATTTATCATGGTCTCTTGCTTAAATTTTATTTGTTATATATTTGATATTGAAAAGAACATTTGGGCGCCCGAACTATGGCGGTCAAAATGGATGAAGTGACGAGTGTTTATTAATTTGCAAAAAAATAAAAAAACATTGCCAAAACTGCCACTATTTTGGACATTTTTTTGTAGCACCAAACGAAGAGTTTTTGAACATTTAAAAATACTCACTTTTGGTTTGCAATTGCAAATACGTCTACTGTGGGTTGAAATGGAGCGATTGAAACATATACCGGTAGTTTTGATTGAAAAACCGGCCGATTATGGCGAAAATACATAACCGCTCTGGGACATTCTTATACCGATAACAACCTCCAGGAAAACGCGTTTTCTGGTTTAGATGGCGCTAGTTCTGTTTGCAGGGACATGTGGACCGCGTTCGCGGAACCGGAAAAAGGTATCTTTTCTACACACGTAAAATGAAAAATTGGCTTTTCTGCGTCTAAGATTCAATGGCGAAAGGTTATTTAAATCTAACTTTTGGATAGTTTAAAAAAAAATTATTACAACAAGGTGGATGCAGACGTGTGAAGTTGCTATGGCTCAAATTGATGAATGACATTTTGAGTTGCAACTTATTTCTTAGCAACTATTATCTGTTTTTGAACTTGAAGAAATGGCTTAGTTACCAACATTTAGCTATATCGATGCTTATTTTGAAGGGTTGGACGGATTGTATTATTGGTTTTGACAGTAGACAGGTGGGTTTCAAGAAAAAAATTCTACCGAATCTGCACTTTTACACCTTTTTAGTTATACATATAATAATTTAGACAATGGAAATTATGTAATAGCGCTTTTTGTGAAAGAAAGCTTTTGATAATGTTAACAAAAAGCTGTTGTTACCTAATCGGAAAAATTCAACATAAAAAAAAAGTAAATAGATATCTTAGTACGAGACAAAATGTGAAAATGTGTGTACCACAAGGTTTAGTTCTTGGTCCTGTATTAAATCTATTGTATACAACATTAAGCATTGTGGCTTTTTTGTTGAATATGTCGTATAAAAATGTATTACCAAATTTAAGTTATTTTTATCAATATCTTATTTAGTAGTAGTTTCCGCGCTTGCGACACTATTTATACTCAATTTATTGGCATCAAAATGTTTTTTTTGTTTTCAACATAATTCTGTCTGACGCTTATCAAAATTTAACAAAAGAAATTTAAACCTCTCCCTAATATACATAATAAATATAACTTAAATGTATTATGACCGGATTTAGTTATTGTTAACTTTTTGTAAATAAAATGTTTGTGTTTTTTAACAGTTTAAAAAAATGTGTGTTTTTGGAATAATTTTTATTTTTATTTTGCTATTTTTGAAATTTTACGTAAAGAAATTTTAACAGTTTGTGACCGGATTTTTACATTAGTTTGATGTTTCAAGAGAGAATTTTTGTTAATTTTAACATTCCATGAAACGCATTTTCCACATTTTTACAATTTATGGACAAATTTTGGTGCTTTGCAACAATATTTTGATGTTTTAAGACCGGATTTGGCTATCTCTAACATTTTATGAATAAAATTTTCTATTTTTAGCCAGATTCTTATGCTATCTGAAAATGTTTTAATGTTTTATGACTGTATATATGACTTTTTATGAAAAGAATGAAGCATTCTGTAACAATTTGGGATAATAATTGTATATTTATGATCAGCTTTTGCTATTTTTTATTTTTTACAAATAAAATTTTGCACTTTTCAATAGTTCATTAACAGATTTTGTTTTTTTCTAACATAGTTTTAATATTTTATAACCGGATTTTTTGACATTTTATAAAGAGATTTTTGCAGTTTTTAATAGCTTATGGCCAGATTTTGGTTGTTTAGCAATATTTTGATATTTTATGGCTTTATTTTGCTATTTGTCCTATTTTACATTTTACCAGGTTTTGCTTTTTTGACATTTTATAAAAATAACTTTGCAGTTTTCAACAGTTTATGGTCAGTTTTTGGTTGTTTCTAACGATATTTTGATTTTATGACCGGATTTTGCTAGTGAGGCTCAAAAATCTAAACTACGTCACTGACTCTGGGGGTAACCGTATTGGTGGAATATATGATTCTTCAGAAGTTGCATTGAGGTATGTTTGATGCAGGAACAACTTCTATCTACCAAGTGCACTTATTCATAATATGGAGTGATTCTTGCTTAAGGGGTGTTAAATGGACTAATGCTATTAATTGCTACTTGTTTTTTATGACAACCGAAAGAGGGAGGTGACTCGCATGTAACGAGTTTTTTTGTTGGAAGCACTGGCTTTTAGGTAGTATGCTTCTATTTTTTCCCACGGGGCCGGCTGTTTAGAGGAAAAGATGCTGCCATACCCTTTTTTGGGTACGGCTAGGGGTATTACTAACTAATCCCATCATGCAACTGTCCGTAAAAGTTTACAATAACCTATCTTTTCATTTCCGGCTCTTCCAACATCTCTTGGTATCTACGGAAATTTGGCGGTCTACGGCCGCTAGTGTCTATTCTTTAAGCATAGCTCCATACAGCTAATTTGAATGATATTGCCTTTTGTTTTGACCGATAATAGGCGATGGTGATTAACAATCTTTGGTTGTAATTGACGTTCAACCTATTTGGTTGCACGCTTGGTATTATTTTATCGCTCACACAATGGTCATACACTTTAGCTCGTTGGAGTGGTATTTTTTCTTCCGTTCTCAATTAGCTTGGCGTTGTTATAAGAAATAATGTGTTATTTTGGGTTTTTCTCCTAATATAGCACTATGCCTACACCGAGATTTGCAAGACAAAAGTTATTCCATATTTTCTTGCATAGCTTGGAAATCTTTTTTGCTGGTTTCAGACAAATGCTTTTTTACTGCCTTGCATGGCTATGAATGGAACGTCTATTTTGCTAAAATTGGGCACTTATTTTTGCAACCATGTGCTGAGTTTCATGAAGCTTCTGAGTTGTTTTTTATTTGTGGGCACGAGATGTTTTTTTATCAGTATAGGTGGTGGGTTAGTGGTTGATTTCTTTTCGTTTATTTGGTGACTCAGATATTTAACCACCGATTTAATTGCATTTGAGTCAGTGGTTCTTTTCAACTGCGAACTGTCATTTGATCCATTTTTGTGAAGATTTGAGCTTTGTCGAATTCTGTTAAGTTTTGTGAATCCGTATGCTAATAATCCACGTAGAATCTCCAGCATTTGTTTTTTTAATAAGAATTACCAAATTTACTATTTATGCTAAGATGCAATTAAACAAAATATCATATTGATTGCAAATATAGTTAAATAAATGTTATAAAACTAAAGTTTTCCATTTAATATACAGCAGTATACTAAATTAATTCCTTTCTTTATATAGTAATTACGGTAAGTTCCCATTAAATATTATAAATTTTCAGTATAATTTTCCATATACCTGCTATAAAAATAGTCATAGAGATTTTATTGGCTCATTATGTAAAATTTTATTACTAAAAAAAATAGTAACGTAGAAAAACTATAATAAAAATCTTCAAACTCATTAAAAACTTCAAATGAACCATAATTCTATAATAGCTAATTTCAACTGCGACAAAAAACATAAAACGTTTTCATAATGAGGCATAATTTTTATTATTGCTGGACTTGATTACCAACTCATAATTTATTTAAAACATTTTGCTACGACCCGTAAAATTAATGAATTATACTTGTTGATGGAGCCATATTTCCTTGACCATAAGAACCTTTCATGGGGGGAAACTCATTTCATTCCGTACACGCAAACACAATGCGGTGGGATCAATCTCGTATCCGAAAACGATCGCGAGCGCGACTTTCTTTTTTCCTCGAAGAAGAGAAGAGAAGAGAAAAAAAGAGCGAAGGGACCGAAGGCTCATTGGTAATCTTGAAGCACAACATAATCCACTCTCAGATATTGAATTGCCTGCTTGAATTCATTTGTGGAATTGCCTTGTATTAATTACACGCCGCAGGTACAAGGAAAAAATCCCTGCAAATGGAGAAAAAAATAAGAGGCTTCTTTTTTCTATGCTACCATTTCCCTCTCAATTAACCGGGAGGTTTCGTTTCCTTTTGTTGTATAACTTGCGGATGCTTTGTGTATTATCATTTTAAAGAGTCCGACCATTATGGCCTATAATTAAAGTCTAATTTATACCTTTACCCTGTTTTTAAGGCAAATCCTATTATAAATGACAGTGAAGCCACCCGCCACGACCCCTGTATTTAAATACTTCACATAATCCGTTTGTAAGATGGCGACCACAGAAGGAAAAAATTGCTTTGAAACTTTTAGGGTTGGGTAAAGGATAAAATGAAGTGTCCTTTGGTTAATTTATTCTTCATAAAGTATATAGCTATGAATAAGGTTTATAAGAAGCCAATTTATTTTCATTTTTAAAGTATTATACTTTTCAGTTTATTAATACAAAAGTTAATGATCTAATTTAATTATATTGTCTTGTTTCAAAGGATTTTGCATTTTATATTGAAAAAGTTGAAATATTAATTTTTTTACACGACGTTTGCATCGAGTGTAATTTTTTAACAGTTTTTTGCATTTTACTCGAAAACTTTGAACTGAGCATATATAATCTAAACTAAATCTGACAATTTAATTCTCATTTAATTTATTATTTAACATCAAAAATGTTATTTTTGTTTTACGAAAAACCGGGCCTATGTAATCCAAGCTAACTCTAAGATTGAGGATGCTACATATTTGACGTTATGGATAGAAGTAGACAATGATGTATGGAAAGTCGGGTGTAAGATCGTCAGGAAAAAGCTGAACACATAACCAAAGATCACGTTAACCAACGAAGAAATGATAAACCAGGCAAACAAACTGTTCCAAACACACAATTATGAAATGGCCAAATACAAACAGAGCAAGGACATAAACTATCACCTTTCTTAGAGAAGGAACTCAAGGCTGCAGAAAACAATATAAAAAAGGCCCAAATGGAATACTATTGGAGATAGCAATAAATATACTAAACGGACTGTTAGAAAAAAAAAAACTAAAAAATCTGAAAAAAAGCACAAGTAATATTATTAGAGAAAGAGAAGAAACACGGTAAAACTGAAGTGACATACATACCACTATGTAAACACATACCATGTGTACTTACAGAGATTGGTACATATTTTGCCGAAAACCAATAATGGCAAGGACCTCATTCCAAAGCGAGAACAAAGTTACACTAGATGTGGTCAAAATAGGAATCGATCAGATACATACAAACTTTGATGCGGAACATGAGGTTTTTTTCTGCAACAGAAGGTAATAAAAAGGAAAACAACGACAAGCGGCAGACGACACCTGATGTCAGACTTTGCAAGAACAGGCAGCATAGCAAACATCTTTAAATTATGTAACGCAGCCCCAAAACTAATTTTTAATCAGGAAGTTTAAGGCGAGGGGCAGATATGCTAAGAGGAAGCCACTGTTTAGTCCGGGAATGATGAATAAAACAAAGGAAAAATTGTCTGTTTTAAACCTGCAGGAAACAGTTGCAACTTTTGATAAAATACAACAAGAGTACAAAAGGACCACAAAAGTACATGTTGAAATCACAAAGAAAGCAAATTTTTTTAAATCTTGATTATGGCCAGATAAATATTGAATACTACGACGTAATTAGCATTAAGCAGCTTACAAAAAAAGACGAGTTATCCAACCGTAGAGGTAGCTCCAGAAACCTGAAAATGTAGGAGGCAGAAAGGCCCGAATACACTGAGACGTTAATAATAAAGCCGATGTTGCCCTACTTTGGCTTTTACATGCACAAATGCTGTCTAGTGTTCTTGTCTTTTCTGCAACATTGTTGCATATTTCTACTGTAAGTGGATTAGCTTTTCTCTGTTGTATTTGAGCTTTTTTCTCTTATTACCCGTAATTTGTTAATTATTTATAAGGTATTATCTGTCATTCAGTGTTGGCACTTTTTTGCGCTTTTTGCTCCTGTGGTTTCTTTGAGCGTTTTAATGATGGTTTTTTTTTGCTCTATTAGTGCATTACGTGTTTTTGTTTCTTATATTGTTGTTTCGACGTAAAAGCTCAATAAGAGGTTGGGATTTATGGTAACGCCCATAAACTTAATTTACATTTAAATTCTAATCAGTTTTTTTAGCGTTTTGGTAGTTTCCTTTGGACGTTTTTAAATTTTTATTGCATCTATGCCATTATGAACATCTCAAGATTATTGAAAAAAACCATTGTAAAACTACTTTAGAATGGAGTGCTCCAACCATCCGTCTAAAGAGAAGACAAACATTTAATTCTTTGATAACAAACACTAGGGTGGGACACTCCAAAACATGATAACGGGCCAATACTTTGGAATAAAGTGCACCACCTACCCACTGAAGTGTTAGTTATCAAAATGTCGATCAAGATTTTTTTCTAGTGACAAAATGACTTCTAACGTCCAAATAGAAGACTAACATTCAAATTCTTGATAACAAACACTAGGATGGGTAGGTGTGACACTTCAAAACATGGTAACGGGCCAATACTTTAGACCGGAGTGCTCCACTCACCCACTTAAGTGTTAGTTATCCAGAGGTTGGATCCCGGCCTTCTCTTGTGACAAAACCTAACCTAACGTTCAAATAGAAGACAGATATTCAATTTCTTGATAAAAACAATAGGGTGGGTGGGACACTCCAAAACATGATAACAGGCCAATACTTTGGAATAAACAGCACTAGCCACTCACCCTAGTGTTAGTTATCAAAAGGTTGGATGAAGACTTTTTCTTGTGACAAAATGACTTCTAAAGTTTAAATAGAAGACAAACATGGTAACGGGCCAATACTTTGGACCGGAGTGCCCCACTCACCCACTCAAGTGTTAGTTATCAAAAGTTTGGATCCCGGGCTTCTCTTTTAACAAAATGACTTTTAACGTCCAAATAAAACATTCAATTTCTTGATAAGAAACAATAGGGTGGGTGGATGTGACACTCCACAACATGGTAACAGGCTAATATTTTAAAATGGAATGCTTCACCCACCTACCCAAGTATTATTTATTAAGAGGTTGAATCACGACCATATCTTGTGACAAAATGACTTCTAACGTCTAAATAGAAGAGAAACATTCAACTCCTTGATAACAAACACTATAGTGGGTACATTCCAAAACATGCAAACAGGCCAATACTTTAAATAAGTTGTTGAAACACGGTTTTCTCTTCTGACAAAATGACTTTTAACGTCCAAATAGAAGACAAACTTAGTACCGTTGTCCGAATATGTGTTCTGCTATACCTCGCCTTTCTGCAAACCGACTCAATGTTGCCAGAAATGTATCTGTAGTTAAATTGCTAACAACTTCAATGTGTACTACTTTGGTGGCATAGCACACAAACACGCAGATATATGCTTTAGTTAGTTTTACGATTTCTTCTCGACCTTTTCCTGATCTGGATTGGACCGCAATAATCAACTCCAATTGGAGAAAATGGTCTACTTGGCACAATCCTATTTTTAGAGAGGTCGCCCATAAGTGGGCTGGCTGCTATCGGATGGTTCCTAAAGCAAATAATACATCTACTTTATGCTGCTTGTACCACTGAACGTCCATATATTGGCCAGTAATTTCTTCAAATAGAAGCTAGAGTAAGATCGATCCTACCGTGACAAGTTCTTAGATGTTTCGTGTTTACCAACAGGTTTGTAAGTAGGTGTTGTTTTGGAAGTAAAGCAGGATGTTTATGATTCTTGTCTAAATCTGAGTATTTTAGTCTTCCTCCTACCTTTATAATAGCATGCTTGTCTTGATATGGTCGCAAAGTAATGAGTTTTCTTTAATTTATTTTTGGGAAAACTTTCTTCTGCACCTTTCTCACAAAGGTTTGTTTGGCCGCCAAAAATTCGTCTTTGTTTAATGTCCCCTGTTTTTTTCTGTCGACACCGATTAGAATGATTGGAAAATTGCTGAATCCATCTGACAACACGTATGAGTCGAGTCAGTGATAAATATCGACTTGCAAACTCTCTGCCAAACTCCTGTTTAATTTCTGCTACAAATGCTAGCCGCGGTTTACTTTTTTTTCTGGTGCTTTGCCTGTCTCAACCATCATGCAAAGCCATTGGGCTTGAGTTTGAGATAACTAATCAGGGCTAGAAAACTATATTGAATCCGTAATCGTACCGACAGCTGATCCTCTTGAGGCTAAATCAGCCGGATTGTCAACCGGTGGAACATGTTTTCAAATAAAGCCTTGATGTTTATGGATATCTTGAACTCTATTGGCTACCTACGTTTTTCAATCAGAAGATTTCCTTTTTAACCAATTGAGCACTATGTTTGAATTCGACCAGCAGTAAGTATTCTCTATCGGTAAATCCAAAGCAGTGACTGTAGTCTTTATTAGTTTGCATAACAAGACCGCTGCATATAATTTCAAACGCGGTATTGTGGTAGGCTTTATTGGGGCAACCCGTGACTTGCTGCAAATTAACCTTCAATCTTTTTTATTTGATAGTGCTTTTGTATTAAAGGCATATATACAGGCTGCATAGGCCTTCTTTGCTAGCATTACAAAAACCGTGGATGTCTACACGGTTGCTACTGCCGATCACCAATTGTAGCACCTTGAGATTTTTCAAGTTTACAAAATCACTTATATAGCTTGTCCAAACTACGTTTACTTCCGATGATACAGCCTCGTTCCAGTCTAATTTTAATGTCCACACCGATTGCTATATTCGGCTTTTTTTAATTAGCAGTTTAACAACAAATCGTCCAGTAGAGCTGCGTTGATGCGTATCTTGGAATTGTATCTTTAATCTTCCAAAACTTCTCAATCGTGTCTTGCAACTCCATAACTCCTGCGTTGCATTGTACTACTCTTTGTGAGTTGATGCTGCCTTCTGAGACTATCTATCCTAGTTTGGTTTTTTGGAGAAGTAGGCCTACCTGGCATCGGATGAGACCATCACACCACAATGCTGCAAGTGCACTAACATTAATGTTTGGATCTGCTAAACGGATGTGTTAGTGCATTGTGATAGCACTAAAAACGTCGATGTTAGTGAAAATCGTAAAAACGTGAATCAAATTCTAAACACGTTTGTTTTTTGATATTAAGCTTGACTTGCTCAATGCCAACTACCGGATTGTGAATATAGCTGCAATTTAACTTTAATCTTTTTACAAACTTGTTGCAAAGAAAATTACTTTGAGAATTAGAATCCAACATCATCCGTGCTTGCGTGTATCGTCCTTTGTCATTTTTGATTTTAATCATAGCGGTAGCCAACAGCTTCTGGTCGATCTAAGTCTTTGCGTGGGATGCTATATTAGCGTCAATGTGTATAAGAGTGTGATGTCTCTTATTACACTTAAAACATTTTTGTGACTTGCATTTTTTTACTACATGTGTCTGCGAAAAACAATTGAAGCATAACCTTTTCTCTCGTACCATGTCAATTCGTGCTTGCATTGGAAGTTTTTTGATTGAAGAGCAAGCATATAAACTATGTTCTCTGTTATATAAATAGGATTTTGTTCTTGTTGAAACGTGACCTATTAACGGTTGTCTTTTTATTGAACCTTGTTCCTGATGCCTTCTCTCGGTGTCCGTGACTAATTGATCGGCTGCTTCTAAGGCATTGTATTTATGCTTTAAGAATTGCAATAGCAAATCAAAACTTGGTAGTGAATTGTTGGCTAAAGATAACTCCCAATCTCTAATTGATTTAGCATCTAACTTTCTTACAACGATGTTCACTAATAATTCAATCCACTCACTTGTTTTGCATCCCAATGCTTTCAATGCATTTACGTTGCTTATTAGACCATTGCATATCCCAGGCTGTATTTTACTGGACTCCTTGGTCATTTCCGGCAGGTCCAATATTTCGTTCACATGTTTTTTTTATTATGAGTCTCTTGTTCTCGTATTGTTTTTGTAATATGTTCTACAACACATAATTTGCCGAGGTTGTTGCTATAGAGCTGGCTAATTGCCCAGCTTCTCCACTCAATGACGATTTTAGATATTTCAACTTATTGACATCTGCTATGCGGGTATTTTTATGTATTAGAGATTTAAAGGAGTTTCTAAATTTGAACCATTTTTTGACGTCACCATCAAACTTTGCTAACTCTAATGGTTGTAGTTTGCACAGCAAATTATTTCCACTTGGAAACGTATGTGATTCTTGGGAGTAATTGCTAGCGCTTATTTTATGATTGTTTTTACTTAACACGATATTTTGGGGTACCGAATTATTTGATAGATTCTTGTTTTGGAAACTGGCGGAAACATTGTTTTGAATTTTCTTTAATATATCCTCACCAGCCGCACAGTTGTTAAAATACATGTCTTCTATTATCTGCTCATATTGCTATTTTTCTTTGCCGTTGTCGCTTAGTTTAAATATCTTCTTTTGCAACTTTGCATCTTCTAACTTCAATAACCGTTGACCTATTTGTGATCTTGTACCACTACTCTCGACGTCGATGGTTAGAAAATTTGCAAATCTTGTGAAAGCGCTTCTCAAATATTGCCGCTCTTTCTTGAACTCAGATAACTGCTCGGCACTTTTTAACTATACTAAACTCACTCAGAAAATCACCAATTATATCCGGTTTGAAGGACCAAAAATGTAGGTTCTATAGTGTTTATTGCGGTCGGAGCTTTTGGAATTCAACAACAAAATAATAACAACTCTCGTTTTCGATCAATCTTACATTTATTCTGACGTTTTAATTAAATTGACATCTTATAGATTGCCTGATTATTTATATAAAATTTAGAGTGTGTTTTAAATTAAAAACAATAAACTTAATAAAACATATGTGCTAAAAATTAAAGCTCCCGGAAGGTGTCTTGTTGATTGCTTATGCGGACAACCTAGCATTTGTTGCTATTGGAAAGTTATAGAACATAGTGCAAGACGCTAAGTTTCCAATCTTGAGAATCAAAGACTCGTTAGGGCTGAACGGTTTCTTACTAGAGCATAAAAAACGGAGGTGGTGATAATATTAATCAATTTATGCTGAAAGTAGATTAATTGTGCCTAAATAGCCAACAAAACTTTAAGTAGTTAGAAGGCGTAATAAGAAAATACTTTAATATAGTGCATTGCTTCAAACCACAGACAAACAATAAAAGCGCTTGACTTATGCCAAAGCTAGAACAAGCAGCAAAATGGTGTTGTGCGCTGTAATAACATCTATCATGCTTTATGACGCACCAATATGGTAAGACTACACTTGCTACAAGAGATATGAATATACGCAGGCATAGAAATGCTGCGATTAAAACTATTGGGGTTTACTAAATGATGTTGACCAGAGTAATATAGGTGGTGGAGGATGTAATCCCAATTCACCTCCTAACAAACCAGCAGGCGATTTCAATGGTTGGAAATTAAAAAAAGCAGGTTATAGCCAGGCAGAAATCTATAGCTAGCTGGGAAGCTAAATGGAGCATAGCAACGGAAACAGGCGAGTGGACAAGAAGACTGATCAGAAAGATTACGACATTGTCATTGTCTACTAGAAAGCACGGATAAGAGCAATCTTTAGTAACCTAATTTCTGTCAAGGCACGGTTTATTTGGTTCGTATCTCAAAAAAATGAATCAACCAATTACTGATAAGTACAAGTATTCAATCAGACACTTTAACAGAGAACATACGTACTAAGTATTGGAAAGAAGTTTAACTTCAGATAAAATTGTAGATACTATGCAGATCATTCTTTATGTCTCTTCTTCTTCAACCTTTAGTTGTCTACTACTGAACATGGGTTTTCTTTTTACTTTTTCATGTTTTTTTTTATTATTTGCAATGTGTTGCAAACTTTTCCCCACTACTTTTGTGATGTCATCGAGCCATATTTTTTGTGGTCTTTCCACGTTTAGTTTTGTTTTTCTAGGTCTCCACTTAAAGTCGTTCTGTCTTGCAACGTGTCCTACCCAGCTCCACTTAAGTTCAGATATTTGCTTCAACACGTATGTGCTTGTTTTTGTCTTGCAAGCTTATACCTAGCATTGCACGTTCCATTACTCTTTGGGTTGTTTTTAACCTTGTAACACTTTTTACAATTCTTAAGTTTTGACGAGTAGTATGCATTTATGTCATACACTTTTCTTTTAGGACTGTGTGGTACGTCCTGGTTTTTGAGGATGTGTCTTAGCTTTCCAAATGCCGCCCAACTGTGTTGTATCCTTCTTGCTATTTCAACTGTTTAGTTTTCTTTGCCAAATCTTATTTTTTGGCATTAGTAAAGGGTCCGCCAATAAGCGCGCTCGATCTTTAAAATAAAATAAAGCAAGTTGTGTGAGAGGTATAAATGAAATTTATTTTTTGTTTGAAATAGTATTCGAAGGCATTATGTAAGGAAAATAATATCGTTCAAATGGCCACCTCGGCTTTGCTTGGTGGCGCGCATACGAGAAGTCCAATTTTGAATGACTCTGGCGCACAAATCAAGCTGTATTTCATCGATGGCGTGGCGTATGTTGACTTTGAGGTCATCAGTGTTTTGTGGTTGGTTTGCGTAGACCTGCGATTTAAGAAAACCCCACAAGAAATAGTCTAGTGGGGTTAAATCGCACGATCTCGGTGGCCAGTTGATGTTGCCTCCGCGCGAGATAACCATTCCTCCGAAGCGCTCGTGCAGAAGATCCATTGTGGCGCGCGCTGTGTGGCTCGTAGCGCCGTCCTGCTGAAACCACATATCCTCAACATCCATATTGTCGATTTCATGCCAGAAAAAGTTTGTTATCATCTATCTGTATCGTTCGCCGTTTACCGTGTTGGCCACACCATCGTCGTTCTCGAAAAAATACGGCCCGATGATGCCTCCGGCCCAAAATCCACACCAAACAGTTACCTTTGCTGGGTGCATTGCGACCTGGTGGACCTCCTGTGGATTGTTCTCGGCCCAATAACGGCAATTCTGCTTGTTGACATTCCCATTTATCCAAAAATGTGCCTCATCGCTGAAGATGATTTGGGACCAAACTCGGGGTCGACTTCCAACTGCTCTAAAGCCCAATCAGCGAAGATACGGCGCTGTCTATGGTCGTTTATTTTGAGCTCTTGTATCAGCTGGATCTTGTACGGATGCATGCCCAAATCCAGATGCAAGATTCGGCGAAGTGATGTTTCCGAAAGGCTGAGTTCCTGTGCGCGACGTGAAATTGACTGTCGCGGATTTTCACGCACACTATCGCGCACAGCGGCGACATTCTCGGCTGATCGGACGTTTCGACGACGCGTCGGTGTTGGCTGATTGTTCACCGAACCGGTTGCCTTGAATTTGTTTATCAAACGACGGATAGTCGACTCAGCAGGACGACCAATTGCACCGTAAAATTGGCGGAGCGCGCGGAACGTTGCCCGAACCGATGAATGGTTTTCGTAATAAATTTTAATGATTTGCACATGTTGCTCGCGGCTGAATTGGTTCATGGTAATTTGTGAAGATACACTGAATAATAACAACTACGTTTGACAACTCTACCACAAACAACATGGCCGCCATGAGCTGTCAAAGATCGAGCGCGCTTATTGGCGGACCCTTTAGATTCTATGTTTAGTTGGTCCAGCATCTCTACTAATTTTCTAATACTAATAAGTACTATATCGTCTGCGTCGGTGGTTTAGGTATTATTTATCAAATCAGATTCCCTTAGTTTTCCAGGACAATTTTTTAAAAATATTCTATAATTCTTTATGTACAAAATGATATTTAATTGAAAGTGGTATTATTTGCATAGTTTACATAATTCCATTGAATGTTGTGGATTTACTAAACAAATGGATAATTTATTTCATTTTGTTGATCTACATAGTTGAAATTGTTTGTGTTAGAATGTGACATGTGTTTGTGCTAGGATCTGCGCTACAGAGATGCCCTGTAGACAAAACAGCAAAGTTTTAATTTTGTCGACAACTCGAGTCAAGTGGGATGCATTAGTTAATTCGGTTTTAATCAATAACGAGTACTTTTTTTTTTGCTATCGTAATACTTTGATTGACATGTGTTTAATTTTTAATAATTGTTTAAAAAAATATTTGTCTTGTACCTTATATTGTTTGTTAATAATATAAAATATGACATAAATATTATTATAATCTTGATGAATACAACAAGCGCAAACCAACATTATACACATGACATTCGTGTGATGTACATGCAGCTCGTACCAGCAGACAAACAAACAAACATTGGGCTTTGACAATGTTGCCTTGCAAATTATTCAGGAAGCACCGACCGACATTTCTCCTTGTCCAACAAAATGTAAACACAAAATTTCTAATTAACCAAGCGACATGGAATTACATTTAAAAAGAAATAGGAGAAAATTATATTCCCGCCTGATTACAGCGCTGAAATATTATATTAATTTACCTAATCTCGTTACAAAGTGCTTATTTAGAGAAACGAGGGGGTAGGCGACAACCAAATATTTCTTATCATGAATATTCTCGCGACATTTTAGTGAAGAAATATGGCGTTATTTATTTAATGTAATTCTCTCAAAACATATATAAATAAATCCAGACAAATAGGTTCTGGCGTAATTTAAATAATCCCATTTTATGTTTTGTGCATGGTTCTAATAATATTCTCTTTTTGTTGCAGGTGAGTTAATTACATCATGTAGGGCTATATTAGTAAGTGCTGTATTCATTTATATGTATTCGTTTGTAAACTCACTAAACAGATCGATTGATGATATACGCGTACCTGCATTTCCAACTCAAAGTTTTCGTAGCGCAAACCACAACTGTATCAGTCTTCAATAGTATCAGAGCTTTGTTTAAATAATTAGTTAGTCAATATGCGAATAGCTATATGTAATGAGATACGCTCGTGCCTGTTACCTTGATGTGTGATTTAATTCAAATGTAATACAAGTCGGGAGTTGTATTAGCGTTGTTATGCTTCCGAATGCAACGGCTATTAGCATATGTAGATGACCGTTTCCAATTTACTAGATTACGTTGTACCTAATAACTTTCACGAACGCGACAAATTCTTGACATCTTCAATTAATTTGTTGTTTTTCTTTTATGGGTATATTGCAAATGTAATTAAGCCATGCCGGAAGACATGTACACTGCAAAACGCGATGCAAACTTTGAAAAATGGTGAATGTTCGTGCGGTCTGAATTAATGGCATTGGAATTTTTGTTCTGACGTTGCATCTGACACAGTTAACGAATTAGATTCAACAATGATAAATATACCATCAACTAACATATTTCAAATTTAAAGTTGCTTTTCTATCTCCATGTGCCTATTCGTAAACATGTCAGGATCTCAATACACTTAAAGCATGTTTAAGTCAGTATTTGTGATATATTTTACGGAAAAAAAGCAGGGATGGAGAAAAGTTTGATTAAATATTGCCTTCCTCCTTTGGCTCAATTCTGATTGTAACTGAAAATGCAAACACTTGAATTTATCGAAACGAGAGGCAGCAAAATGTAATAGGCTACGCTAGGAGCGAAGCAATTAATATTGGTTCAACTTGCCCCACATCAATTTATAAAAATAGAATTGAGTAACATTTATCTAATCCAGAGATAATAAATCTTATCCTTGTTAATTTAAATTGCATGCAATTATAGGATAGAAAATATAACTTTTTGAAGGATAATTAATGAATATTCTGAGTTCATATTAATAAATCGTTTAATACATTTATAATTATAATTCAGAACAGTTATTCTATCTAATTGGTGATGCAAATAATTTTTTTAATTATTTCATAGTAATACAAAGTGCGTCAATATTGTAAGCGTAATGATAGTTTGCTGACGGTTGAAGAGTGAAGTTAATCTTCTAGAGCAAGCATGTTAATTGGACGTTTGAGATTATCGATTTTATTAAAGAAGTTTTTATGCTATGATCAAATTAATTCTTTGGAGATAGTATCTAGGTATTGTAAATTGTCTTATTTCACTGTTCTATTGTTTGGGATGGGAGTAATCTACAAAATATCAAAAATGTCCATAAGGGTTTTACTATTAGTTTGGGTGTTGCGTATTTATATTATCTGAAGCACTCGCAGCACGAACAAGTCAGAAATTGTATGCTATCTTTTTCTTTCTGTGCTGGTTTACCAGGTGCAGGGTGTCGCGCTCTTGTTTGCCATTCCTGTTTGTTGATATCAGGATGTTCTGCTTGTCGAAGTTGTCTTTTTTGTCATGATAGACAGCCATGATGGTGTCAGTCAGGTGTGTATTGGCTACACACGTTGCGTTGATAGCTTTGCCGAGCTCAACCGCAGATGGAACTTTTTTGTTGCTTTTGGAAAGTTGGATAAGAAGTTAGACGGAAAATTGTCGGTTTGCATTTTTTTTTAAATTTTTCTGCAGTGCGTTATTGATTTACGTTATTTTTTTTATTGTCTGTTAATGATCATTGTTGCTGAGTGTGTCCTAGTAGCTCTTACTTGGTTGTAATTTGTGGTGTGTTTGTGTGTTTCCATACGCGTCTGATAATCTTTCATAAAAAATATGAGGTGTTTTGTCATGTCGGAAGGGTCTTCGGGGTGATGCATTATGGTGATCATGCTATTTCCATATGCTACCGTGCCGTCATAGTTTTTGGTGGTAATAGACGGAAATAATACCAATTATCTGATTGCATCTACCTGATTATCAAACAGTGAATTTGCATAAGTTTGGTGGTGTTTATTTTGTCTTGCGAGTGACATTATCGGGCTTTCTCGAACGTGTCTGGGGTTTGTCAGGAATAAGTGCCTGGACATGTGCCACTAATTGTGCTAGTTTTGCTGACTGAAGTCAAATCTGTTTATCCGACAAGGGTCTTGAACCTGGTTGGGGACCGTGTTGTATTATCCCACGCTGGACGCCATTTGTTAAAGGTTAGTGTGATTGGTAAAGCAAGCAATTTTTGGCTTTGTTGTGTTTTGCATTGCGGTAACCAATGAAGGACGCATAAACTAGCTTGTATTGAAATTTACATGTTTGTATTGACACTTACATTAAGTATTTTTAGACTATCTTTAAACCAAAAATTGTTTGTTTGTATCAATTTCCCGAGCTTGATGGTTCGTAAAATGGTTAGTCTGTGCACGGCTCATTAAAGTCTTCTTTTTATAGGAGGTTTGCAATTATCATTGCGATTTCTTCTTTGATGTTGCAGCTTGGGATAATAATACTATTCATTCAGATTACGCAACCTTAATATTCTGCGTGAGCACAAACTACTTATCTTTTTTTTTTGTTTTGTGACTGAGGTATTGCAGTTTTTTTTTTTATTGTTGGTATGACCTCCAGTTGTTTGTTCGTACATTCCATTATCATTATCTCTGTCACTTTTACTGCTATTGCTACTATTCAAAAAACTTTAAATTATTGTAACTATTGTTTGTTAACTTTCTTCAATATCTATGCTTACATTTTATAGAGTAGTAAGAGAATATTAACGAAGAAGAATAAAGTTACTTGGAGATAATTGCAAACATTTTAATCTTATTTTTCCAATGTCTTGAGCATTTATTTGTACAAGATTGCCAATGTTTTAGAAGACCATTGATAAAGTTAGGTTACCATTGATGAGATCTAAATTAAGCCGCACAAAACTTAAGTTTGTTTTGTTCAAAACATTTACGTATTTGAGGAAATTGCATCAAGTTTTGCGGAAAATAGTCTTAAACTATTGCAAATAAGAGCTAGTAAACTTATAAAAATATTGCATTTTTGTAGTCTACGGTAGTCTTTTGGGAGGTGGTAAATATACCGTTATGGTTGGTTTTGTACCTAACAACGATGCCCGATAATTTTATTCAAATGTCTGTAAACTGTATTGGTTCTGACTTTACGTCTTTGACTTTTACGCAGATAATGTTGCTACATTATTGGGCGGTCACAAAATTTTATCAACTTTAGTTTTTATAAAGATAGTTTAACAAATTTTATAATGAGGTTTTAATTTATGTCATTTGATTAAACATTTTTTAATTCATTCTTCTACCACGAAAACAAATATCAAGAACACGATCAAAGAATGGATTAGTAAGATTAGTTTATCTGATTGTCCGCTTTATTGTGCACTGGAAGATCTTTACCCATTTGAGTTTAATGCAAATTTGCATCAACTGATTGACTTTTCTGCTCAAATGAAAAAGACGTCTCAGTACGGAATATTAAGAATGCACCCGATGTAACAGCCATATAGTGCATAGTGTTTGTAGAGGGCTTGTACCACTACTAAGTCTAGAATTCAGACTAACAGATAAATAGTCTTTTTCAAGTTTTTTTAGGTTAGTAAATGCGTTGGAGATAACATTTTTTTTTTAACAAAATCAGCTTTCTTTGCTTGAGAAAATCGAAGGAAAAGTTGATTTTTATCTAATAACGTATTTGCGTTTTGCGCTTGTTTTCTCATTGTCTGTGAATGGGATTTTCGCTTGCTGTTGTTGGGAACGCCCATTTCACGAAAAAAAATTGAAAAAACAAAGTTTGTAATTTTATGTCTAATATCCCGTAATCTTGTAGAGGGTGTACCACTGTATATCGGTGCAACTGCAGGTCTACAATGAGTTGGGCCCTCATGCATCACGTGTAACACCGCGGCGCGCTGCAGCGCTCTTGCCTCGTGAAAATCACGGAAATCAAGTGGTGGTTAAAATCACAATATCTTTTGTTCTAAGTGCTGCTTTCCAATTCAGCAAAATAAACAATATTGACGATAGTAGTATATATTTTGTATGTTGCTAAGTGTAATTAACAAAAGCGTTTGATCTTGTAAATCATAAAATTTTATTAAATAAACTTGAAAAATATGGAGTTAGAGGAACGGCTTTGGATTTTTTTACAAGCTATTTAAAGGACAGATATCATTATGTAGAATTAAATGGAATTAAGTTCAGTTCATTGGAGATGCGGTAGGGTGTACCTCAAGGATCAGTTCTTGGGCCCCTACTCTTCATCATCTATGTAAATGATAATAATAATAATAATAATAATAATAATGTTTATTAGTGCTCTCAAAAAAATGTTACACAAGTCAATAAAATTACACGTTAAAATACAATTGATAAAATATTTAAAACATATTAAAAACAAACATTGCAGTACAATTTATATGTACTGAAAAGAAACATATTACAGTTAAAAACAAGTACAAACACATTATTCTTAAAACTTAAGCAAATTTTGCATTAACATAATAAATCGGTAAAATCGTTACTTAAATAATCCTCAAACGTAAAAAAAGCTTTTTTTAACAAATACTGTTTGACAACGTTGATAAATGTTTTAAACGGAAGATCTTTCACAGCCGTTGGAAGAGTATTAAAAAAATTTATTCCCAAATAACTCGGTCCATTTTGTGACCTTTTGAGTCTAGAGTAGTTGTTAACAAGATTTTTTTTATTTCTTGTGTTATAGTTGTGTATGTCTTCGTGACCAGTATAACTCATTAAATGAAGTTTCACATGTTTTAGACATTCAAGTACAAACAAACAGGGCACAGTTAAAATATTTAACTTTTTAAAGTAATTGAATGTATCATCCTTATATCCAATATTAGCTATGATACGGATAGCACGACGTTGTAATCCAAATATTCGGTGACGCGATGTACTGTGACCCCATAATAGAATGCCATAGCTTAAGAGAGAATGACAAATACCAAAGTATGCAGTATGCAGCGTATTTAACGAAGCACAATTTGAGAGCAGACGTAAACAATATATGTTTCTGCTTAGTTTATTAGCTAGATATTGTTCGTTATCGCACCACAAAAGAGATAAATAGCAATGAGAGTATACTTTTTGCAGATGATGCCTTCCTTTTAATAGCAGAAAAATCTTTTAGTAATGCTGTAGTTCAAGCAAATACCAATGTGGCAGAAATAACTAACTATTTCAAGAACAACGGCTTAATTATAAACACAAAAAAATCAGTTTGTATGCAATTTGATTTATCTAAAAAAGGATTAAGTGACATAAGTCCTCTAATTAGATGAAATGTTTAATTACCATTGCAAAGAAAACAAATGTAAAATTTTTGGGGATTCACATTGATGAATGTTGTAAATGGAATTATCACGTTGATGTTTTGTGCAATAAAGTTAGTTCTTTGTGCTTCATGATCAAACAACTTCAACCCATAATTGATATGTGCATTAAAATTATTTTATTTTGGGCGTATTCATTCTATATTGTCATTTGGAATTATAGTTTGGGGAACAACAAGCGATTTTCATAGATTGTTTAAATTGCAAAAGAGAGCTATTAGATACATGTTCAAAGTTTCAAGTAGGACACATTGTGTTGAATTGTTTAGAAAACTGAATGTATTAACATTGCCTTGTATTTTTATACATCAACTTCTTATTTATGCAAGAAGTAATATAAACTGTTTTAAATGTTTGAACAACGTCCATGACTATAATAAAAGACATGAAAATACATTCGAATTACCTAAGCACTCAACGTCTAAATATGAGCAATGTCCTAAATATATGGCAATTAAGTGTTATAATAAATTACCCGATCAGATCAAAATATTACCTAAAAACCAGTTTAAAATCAAAACGAAACAACTATTGTTACAAAAAGCGTACTATTCTGTGAATAATTTTCTATTTGAAACAGATTTTTGAGCATGTTACATTTATTGTATTATTTTATAGTTTATTTTTAAATTGATTTATTATATATAATATGTATACATGTATTTTATACCTATGTTTATGTGTTTTTCTGTTTATTTTTTTTTGTGCATTTTAATTTTTAATTTGTAATTATTTATGACTTTTCCTATATCTGTAAGATCTATTGGAATAAATCTATTATTATTATTATTATTATTATTATTAACATTTATAACGCGCTTTAACATTCACGCTAAATATTGATATTTACCAATGTTATTTATTTGATAAATTTTGTTCAATTGTAAAAATATTTTTTTCAAGATCTTGTGGCATGAGGTGCTTTTGCAGTTACTGAGTCAGTTTGAAAGTGTAAAAAAAACTGCCATTTCGTATGTTGAAAAATAATAAGATTTCTAATTTTGGATCCGTCATTTTAGATTTCGGAAAAAATAATATTAGATTTATAATCAGAGACCGTAAAAACTATAATGTACCAATTATTGTTTTAATCAAACTATTTTTAAATTTTTGACCGCTATTTTGGATTTGCCATTTTGAATTTTGAATTTAAAAAAAATTAAATCAGATATATACCAGATTTTGTTTCAATCGGAATGATTTTTGACTTTTGTTCGCGTTTTTCGAGAAATGGGACACTGTGGAACGCTCCGTTGAGTTGCCTTTGAGAAATTGGTGCCTTAGGCTTAGACTTTGGAGAAGATTGGTTTGGCTTTAGCTTGGTATAGGCTGGGCAGCCTTTATAACTTGCGGTGAACGGCATTTTGCACGCGGCGTATGTTGTTAAATTTGCAAGTGAAGCTGGGATAAAGAGACAAGACATTTGACGCATACGTTAAAGGAATTGCATCTAGATGGCTATCGCATTGGCAACGGTGGTATTGGGCAATATTCCCGGATTTGCGTTTATATTCTACGCTAACAGTGAGTTTACATAATTTATTGAGAGACAGGACATGACTTTTTACCATCCCTACTTGTGCGTTTGACTGATAAGGGAGCATACCCTAGAGCTGGTTACTCTGCCTGCGCCGCATTAGCCTTGATGAAGTCGGGTATGTTCCTTACGACATATTTTAGGGTCTTTTTGATACTAACTGATGTGTGTAATGAAATACTTTGTTGTGATTTTGCAATAAGGGATTGCAGCTTAAAAATCCGCGTGCGTTTGCTTACCATAGTCACTTTGAATGATTACTTTTATCTCTTTGAAAGAAGTTTACATTTATTCCGTATTACAATGGGGGGTGAGCGTTGTAAGACAGTATCCTAGGGAACTACTGGGCATACCAAAAGTGGTCGCCATGACCTTAATGGTTTGACGGGTTAAATTTTTTTTGTCTTTGGTGGCTAATGGCTTTGGTGGTGTTAAATTTGACGGGAAAGTCTGATGACTTATTGGTCAAGTAAGCTCAAGCTGATTCAGTTGTGTTCTTTTTTTGCTTCTTTATCTTCTTCTTGTTTCCCTCGACGATAATTCTGGTTTGGCTCGGAGTAGCTGCGCTTGTCCGTTTCTTTTGGTGTTTTTTTGGTGGGGGTCGAGGGCGGCGTTTGGGGCTGGATGAGCAGCCTGATGATAGCGGTCTTCACGCTAGCTTCTACGTCTAGCTTCAGCTTGGATTGGGTTTTCTTGTAGATGTCGGTTTTGAGGGCGTTGATCTTTATCTTTGTAGTCTGCTTTTTGATAAACTTTTCATTTTTTTTTATGTGCCGGTATATAACTGGAAGATTTTGTTGTTTTATTGTCGGTGTCAGTGAGGTTTGTGTCGTTGTCTATACTGGAAGAAATTTTTGAATTAGTTAACTAACTTCTCCTTTGGATCGCTGTAGTCGGATGTCAGGTTGGCTGTTTGCACTTTCAACTTACTTGGTTGCTGTTGTGCTTTACATCTTATCTGTACCCCAGTATGTAAATGGCTAGCTTTGGAATACCCAACTTATTTTTATATACAGATCTAAAAATAACCTACAGAAACATCTTTGATATATGGGTTAAAATCGCAACTTCTTCTTCTTAAGTAAAAAAAAATGTATTTATGATAGTCCATCATTGCAGTTAGTAAGTATTTTATTTAGATTTTTTTAAATGTCAGCCTAAAAAGACTAAGTGTGGTTGTTTTCTGCAATATTAAATAACTAAATATTAAATAAGGGTTGTCTTTTGCTTTGAGGTTGCTTTGTTGACGGATATCAAACAACCCACAGTTAGCAGTTTATGGAAATGCTTTGATTCTGGTTTGTGTTCAATTGTTTGGCTGGTTTGTTCAAATTTTTGTTTTTTACAAATACAATTTATTTACAGAATATAGATTTGGGCACCCGACCGAGGAAGAAAAAGATGTTAAACAAAGCATACGGTTTCTGTTTGTAGCTTCTTTTACGTAGTCATTTTTACACAGTCAGAGGCAAGAGTGACTTTTGCTCTGGTTAGAGATTTTCTAATTTCTTCGACTGCAATCAGTGTCCGTAGCTCAAAACGCTTGTTTCCGCTTTACTGTATTCAGAATGGTTTAGAAAAAGATTCAGTTTTTGTTTCTGATTTTTAAAATTTTTTTTTTTTTACTTTGTGCAAACGTTTTAGTTTTTGAATTGTTTAAAACTAAACTTGTTTTACTAATTTTGCATGAGCGCGCATCTTAGTCTATTTTTCGCTCTTTCCTGTTCTTATTTTTTTATTATTACGATTGATACAAAATTTTACTTTGAGTCAAAATGTCATAAAGCTATTGTACTTATGTGGTTTTTTTTTCAATTTGTTTATCAAGTAATCTCTACTAAAATGAATATAACTATTTTTTTTATTTCTATCATTTTTGGTTTTTTATTACTGGTAGCGCCGTACTTCCTTACATAGGCTAATACCGCTAAATATAATGATAGTTTCAAAATGCTCTTTCCTTTTGGTCGTAACTCCGATGTCCGGCTAGTTATTTTAGAAATGTGCAATATCGGCAAAGTTTGTCCAAAGGAACTCGAAACCGCAAACTTTTTTTGAAAGTGTGGTTGTCTTTTATTCGCCATTCTTGTTCCTGTCTTTTTGGTTGCACGGTTTCAACTTAAAGTTAATCTAATTAAAAGTTATATTGCCGGTTTGGTCATGGCCATAATATGTTTGTCATAAAAGATCAGTTTCCCACGCCTCCGGTTTACCTTCAACGTTCCCAAGTACGTAAACCTATTTGGGATTCTCAGCGTATAATGTCAATATTCTAATCAAATAAGAACTTTACTTTGCTCATTTTATATTTCAGATAAACTTTAAGTAATACATTGGGTGTATTATCTATTGTTGAAAGTTAAAATTATTGAATTCTGCAAGAAAAACGGCTATTTTTGTATTTTCCGTTTTGGGTGTTGTTGGAGTGAAAGTATGGGCAAACGTTTTGTTTATTTGAAAAAGCTGGGGTGCTGACACGAGTTCAGGCGGCTTGTTTTGCCACTTTTGGCATCGAGCTATACCATTGCCCTATTTTTTTGGTTCTACCTTGACCTTTAGATTGAGAAGCTTTGTAAGCTTGATGGTTTGCGTGATTTCTTTTTCATTTGGGAGTTGCATGTGAAACATTTGGAAACGACCAAGTTTGTTTCTCATTCTATGTTTGAAGGATTGAAACCAAGCGATTCCAAATTCTTACGTCTTTTTCAGTTAGGTATAGCGGTACATCAGGCAAAGTCCAGTTTTATTGGAAAAACGATAAACCTGCAGGAGGGCAAGAAATAAATGTGGAATTTTGTGAAGGTTGTTGAGCCTTTTGGTCCGGCAGTGGTAGCCTTCTCTAGTGCGGAGTAGTTCTGAATGGTTGTGTCAATGGATTCATCTGCAGACACCTGATGGTAGAGGATAAAGTCACACTTGTTCTCCGAAGGAGAGTCTGCAACTGGGCGCTTATGGTTGAGGGAGTGAGCCACTTTTTCAACTTCTTCTTTTATGTCTGCGAGGTCCATCTTCTTGCTGATGATGAGTGTAAGAATGAGGGCAATGGTGGCAAAGGCCATTAATCAAACTGATAGATTATACCAGTCCCTTGATAGTAACATTCTGGGCTTGGATTTGGAGTTTGAAATTTGAAGCAATAGCTTTTTTTATATTTTTCATCTTCTGCACCTAGTATGGACTATCGTCCTCGACTCGGATTTCTCTTTTTTTTTAGTTTTTGCTTCAGTGCGAAGAAGGTTTGTGGGTCCTCCAGTAAGTCTTGGTGCTATTGCTCCTGCAGGGGAGCCATTGCAGCAGCTTGAATGTCTGCTTTATAAAACCAATTATTTTTCAAGATTTTTTTTAAATAAATAATTAGTATTGTTGCAATTAAACGTGCATTTATTGCTTTGGTGCAGATAATTGAAGTTGCTGTGGCTGGCTGCTTGGTTAGCTGTGTGCAGTTTGGGTGTTGGCAGTCGAATCGTGCTGCTGCTCACTCTAAAAATTTAATTCTAAACGGAATTTTCAAGTGCTGTTAATCAAGATTTTTTTATGTTATGATCCATATTAATTTCAACATTTTTAACTTATAGAAAAACAATGAGAACATTGTACTCAACGGCTAACAAAAGTCGGACATTTTTAGCATCTACAACTTTTGTAGCTTTACGTGTTTTGTTGGAGTGTGTGCTACTACATTAATTCTCTTTGTGGATGTTCATACTAGTGTGCTTGTTATTGTGCCCATTTCGTGTTTCAGTTACTTTTTTGTCACAAATGCCAAGATTTTTACAGTTTTTCTTGAACTACTACATACGTAACGTATTTTTACAATTACGTTAAAAATCTAATAAAATTTAAATTAATTATATACTTTTGTTAGTTTTTATAATAAGCATTTGAAATTTATACGAATTATGTGTGGACTAAGCGTCTTTGCATGTAAGTTGAGAAAATGTATCTGAGACAATGCATGACAACAGTAATTTGATTAAAAAAATATTTTAAATGATATATTTATTTATTAAATTGTTTAGTAAATTGCAATTATTTGACATTTATGGATACGTTTTATCTAATTGTTGTAATTGTTAATCCTGTAATAACACTCATTACTCATATATTTTTTTAATATTAAAAGATTTATGTCTAAACTTCATATCATTTATTCTACTACTATTTTACTTGACTGAGATTCAAATTCTTTGAAAGTAAACCTTCAAGAAAATTGTATAGGCTGAGAATTTAATAAATTTCTCTTTAAAAAAATATTGAATATTCTCCTTTCTAAATATTTTTTATGCCTCTCTTGGTATGATTCCGTCACATGTGCGTGTGTGTCCTTTTAAACTATGAAAAAATTGTGTGTTATTTTTTCATATTACACATGTTGGGTGGTTTGATGAAAAAATATCCCCCCTCGACTCCGGTGGTGGAACATTACATAAATAAAAGCCTTGGAAAAAGGAAAAACACGTCGTTTTTTTTCTTTTCTACTCTCTCGCGGTATAAATATAAAATGTGTGTCTGTGGCTATGTATATATATTTGTCAATCTCGCTACAATTTGCAAAAAAAATCTTTGCTCAGTGGCAGCATCAAAAGCATCTGCGTGACATGTAAATAAAAGGTTTTTTGTTCTGATTTCTACGAAAAGCATATTAAAAATTGAGATACAATCTTTATATATCTTTGAAAATTATATTTATTAAAGCTACGTTAATTTTTTTTATTATTATTTGATAGAAATCGATTAATTAAACTAATTTTAATTAGTATTTAGCGTAATTGGATGCTACATTTAAAAAAAATGTATTACGATAAGAAGAGAAATTTTAGGTCTCTTCTACAGTATCGATGTTGCGTGCACGTTAAATAAGCCAATAATTATTTTCAAATCCCTGAATTTACGTCAAGAAATGGTTCAGGCACGAAATGGCTTACATGAAAATAAAACAATCTAAGAAAATTAGTATTTACTTACATTTTATTGGCAGCATGCTATTTTACAGTTTGGTCGTAATTCAGGATTATTATAAAGTTATTTTTAATATTAAATCCTGCATCTTATGTAAATCCACTTGACCTCATCACAATATATGATACAATTTCAAACTTTATATAAATTAATGTAAACGAGAGGAAGGACATGCCGACCCCTTCACCATTAAAAGTCAAGTTCCTTCGTTCCGCGGGCGACAAAGGATTAAAAAATCCGGAGTCGGAGAGCCGGAAAAAAAGGGGAACGTTTATGCGCCCTATTCTGTTAAAATTTTATTGTGATCATTACGCGAAAACACAGAATTGCGCGCCCGGGACGTAAATTAAACTTAAGTGAATTGTTTTCGCTCTCTCTCCCCACATACATATTCATTGCTATGTGGTATAATAAAATAAAAAAAGTTTTATTTTTTTAAATAATATAATTCCTACGCGTAATTAAAATCTGTCGAGAAGCCAAGAACTTTAACACATAAAGCTCATAACAACAGAATCATTTGCATTTTTATAATTTATGTACAGATTTACATTCTTGAACTATAATTATATTTAGATTATTTACTAAATATATGTATACTTTGATTAATAATATTAGCATAAATTATTTTGCTTTTATAATGAAGTTAGCAAGAGACGCTATTTGGTATTGCTACGGAACTTAATAAGAAACGGGATTTTATTTATTATGCTTATTATGAAACGGAATTTATATTTTTATACAGAAACTGCTAGTGTTAAGGAAATGTATGCTAATATTTCTTTCATTACACACACTTAATGCGAGCAAATCTGGACTATTGCGTAAATTAATGGAGGAATCATAAAATATGTCATATAGCGTTTAATAAAAAAAAAGTAGTTTTCTACTCGTAGAAAAAGCATAGTGTAAAACTTGTACGGAGGCTTATTTTACATACTACTTTATCTTTAGATGCAACGGATCAATTATAATTGTTTGATAATGAAGCAGTTTTAGTACTTATTATTGGCGTTATTATATTTTATACAATAAATTTTTTTTTGTGATTTTGAAAATTTAATATTTGGTTGTTGCTATAGACTTTCCTGAACATGGAATGTATGCTGATACATGTATAAAGTATAGTGTTCTACTCGCAAGTAAAAATGTATTACTTGCCTGGTTACAACACTCTTTTGCGGCTTTTGTCTTAAACTTCAGTATTTTTTTGGTAGATAGTTGTTACTTTTATTCCAGTTTTGTTTTTTTTTTCTTGTTTATGAAACTTTGCAATGAAGATGATTGTGTAAACTATTAGGAAATTATATTTTAATATACAAGAAAAAAAATTTGTATAAATAAATAAATGTTGGCAAAGTTTTGTGCAAATAAACAAACTATTTTTTTTTGTCTTGACAGTTGCACCTGGTAGTAGAAGTGGTAGGTATCAATGAAGATTGATTATTTTAATTCATCTCTTTGAGACTCAAAAATCGTTTGTGTTATATCCAGTATAAATGGCTGAGTTGTTGGCAAAAACAAAGTATAAGCTAAGAGTTAATGGGGCAGTGGGGCTTGTACCCCGTAGTCTGAGTTAAGTATATTAAGAGTTGACATATTTTACGTCTACTTTTCTTGCTTAGGATTTGTTTTAACAAATCTTGTATCAAACAACATTTTATGACAGTTTATGAATATTGTATGACATCTATGACGGTAAGAACATTATTAACAAATTGGACACATTTTATGAAATCTATAATAGAAAGGTGCTTACCTACCCGCCGGAGTGTTTGTTATCAAAACATTGAAAATAACTCAAGTGTTAGAGTTGTTGCAAGTACCTTAGTCGGAGGAGAAGGTAGTCATACTAAATTTTTTAATGAGCTACACTTGGGCGGGTGAGTGGGTTACTTCAGGATATGATTACCATTAAGTAGTTTGAACTGGAGATCCCAGCTCCAGCCCTTTTTTTGTATGATCAACACTTGGGAGGGTGGCTGATGATTACTAGTTTGAGTAGTTTGAACTGGAGTACCCACTCTCCCGTCCGAGTGTTTGTTATCAAAAAATTAAGAGTTTTTTTTTTGTGCAAGTTTTAGAAGTCCCATAGTTAGAAAAGATGATATTCAATCTTTTGACAATCAATATTTGAGCGGGTGGGTGAGTTACTTTAAATTATGATTACCAGTGAGTTATTTAAACTGGAATGTCCATTTATCCGCCAGAGTGTTTGTTGTTTAAAAAAATTGTTTTTACTGTCAGCGAGTATTAGAAGTCTGTTAGTCAAAGGAGAAGGAGGAGTGATATTTAACTTCTTGATGAACACTTAAGCGGGTCACTACAGATCATTATTACTATTAAGTAGTTTAAACTGGAGTGACTACCAAATCGCCCGTGTATTTGTTATCAAAATTTTTTTTTTTTTTGCAATTGTAAAAAGTGCCTTAGTCAGAGAAAGTTGAGGTCCAATCTCTATAGGTCACTCCAGATTATGATTGTCATCGAGTAGTTTGAACTGGAGTGTCTACCTATCCACTCAAGAGTTAACAAGAAATTGGAAGTTATTGTCTTCTTTGCAAGCGTAAGAAATTTCTATGTTAGGGGAGGTGAAGCTGAATCCGATCTCTTGATGACCAATATTATCATCGAGGAGTTTGAACTGGAGTGCCCACCCACTGTAGAATTTGTTGTCTAGAATTTAGAAATTTTTTCTTTCTGCAACCGATAAAAGTCTACATGTTAGAGGAGAGATTGATAATTCTAATTTTTTTTTTGACCAACACTTGAGCGGGCGAAGGGTCTCTCTAGATTATAAATACTAAAGAAAAGTTTAAATTGGTATGCTCACCTACCCGTCGGAGTGTTTGTAGGTCAAAGAAATAATAAGTTATTCCTATTTGCAAGTATTAGAAGTACCTTAATCAGAGGAGAATGAAGTGATATTCAATCTCTTAATAAACTTCACTTGGTCGGGTGAATGAGTTACTTCAGATCATGATTACTATCAAGTAGTTTAAAATGGAGTGTTAACCTCCCCCCCCCCACAAAAGTTTGTTATTAAGAAGTTTTTTTTGCGTGCTTTGGAAGTTTTGATCCAAAAAGGAGGAATTTTTTGATGAGCAACACTTGGGCGGGTGAGTGGGGGACTCCAAATGCTCGATTGTTTGATATAAAGAAATTAAAAGTTTCTTTTTTTGCAAGTCTTTAAAAGTTATTATTAGAAGAAAAAAAGGTGATCTAATCTTTTAATGACAAACTGTGGGAAATTGGAAGTTTTTTCTCTTTGTAAGCGTTAGAAGTTTTGTTGCCCAAGAATGATATCTAATATTTTGATGGCCAATATTTGGGTGAGTGGGTGGGTGGGTCACTTCAGATTATGATTACTAACGAGTAGTTTGAACTGAAGTATTCACCACCTGCCAGTGTTTAATCAACCATTAAGTAGTTCAAACTGAAGTGCCCACTTACCCTCTCAACTTTTTTTTATCTAAAATTAGAAAGTTTTGCTTTTTGCAAGCGTTAGATGCTTTTTTGTTGAAGAAAGAGGAAGTGAACACTTGCGCGGGTGGATAGGTCACACCAGATTATAATTACCAACGAGTAGTTTAAACTGGAGTAACTACTTACTCGTTCGAGTATTTGTTATCAGAAAATTTAAAGTTTCTATTTTCTGCAAGTCTCAACGTTATAGAAGAAGGAGGTGATATCTATTTTTTTTAATAAACAACACTTGATCGATGGGAAATTGGAAGTTTTTTTATTGCAAATGTTAGAAGTCTCTTTGTTTAAAAAGGTTTAAGTAATATCAAATCTTTTGATGACTAGCACTTGGTCGGGTGGGTAGGTTACTCTAGATCAGTGTTTCCCAACCTTATTTGTGCCATGCCCCACCTAAGCCTTTCTAAAATTCTAATGTTCTTCTATGTAACATATACATAATTTTTAAAATTAAAAAATTGAATTGTTTACTTAAGAAACCGCTCTAGTCTATTTGTTGATCATTTTATGACTAACGCTTGGGCGGGTGGGTTAGTCATGCCAAATTATGATAACTAATAAGTAATTTTAATTGGGGTGACTACCCACCTGCCCGAATATTTGTTATCAAAGAACTGAAAATGGCTTTTTTCTGCAAGTTTTAGAAGTTCATTTTTTAGAGGAGGTGAAGTGATATTCAATCTCTTGATGACCAAAACGTGGGCGGATGGGTTGTTCTTTCCAGATTATAATTGAATAACGATTAGTTTGAACTGGAATTCTGATTAGTTGCAGTATGCTACTTCTTTTATAATCAAGTGGAAATAATTCTTGAACAATCAATCAACTTTACATCTGTGCAAATGCTGGATTTTTTTGCAGTTTTTTTGCAATTTTTATGTAATACTTTTTTTATTAATTTTTGTGGGTTTTGCTTTAGTTGATACTGTATACTGTTAACAACATTTTCTTCTCACAGTTGCACTTATTTTCTTCAAACTGTTCAATAATTTTTAATTTGTAATTCACAAACTTCTTGCATCGGGAAAAGCTTTGTTAAATTGATTTAGACACGACTGAAGATAGTACAACCGTGTGCTATCTTCAATAATAGTTTTACTGCAATAATGAGCTTTTACTATAAAGGCAAAAGTATAAACACTCACCTATCTACTAAAGAGTTTGTAAACAAAAAACTGAAAATTTTTCCATTTTGCAAGCGTTAGAAGTTTTTATGTTAGAAGATTGGATGATGACTCAAATCTATTGATGAGGGAGGATGGGTTACATCAGATCATGATTACTATCTAGTAATTTGAACTGGAGTGCCTACTCACCGTAAATTTGTTTTGTCAAGAATTTTTTTTTTTTTTTTGCAAGCGATAGAAGTCTCTATGTTAGAGGTAAGGATGATCATTCTTTTTTGATGAACAGAACTTGGGTTTGTGGGCAGGTTGTTCTCTCCAGATTATGTTTACTATTGAGTAGTTTGAATTGGAGTCCCCACCTATCTACCCAAGAGTTTGGTAACAAGAAGTTGGAAGTGTTTTTTTTTCAAGCGTTTTGATGACCAACATTTTGGTGTGTAGATGGGTTTTTCCAGATCATGATTACCATTAAGTAGTTTGAACTGGAGTATGCACCCACTCTTGAGTTTGTTGTCAAGAAACTAGAAGCTTGTCTTTTTTGCAAGCGTTAGAAGTTTCCATGTTATAAAAGGAAAGGGTAAATTTAATCTCTCGATGACTGTAACGTTCAGAAATAACATAATTTAGTTTCAAAATGCATATGAATAAATTAATATAAAACTATTATTATTTTGAATCAAATTGTTATTGCGCCGCGCAAACGCGTGCGCTTAACGGAAAGACTTTTTTAAATGAGGAGATAAAATATCGGTACCGAAAGAAAAATACCCTCTTTTTTGTGGACCGAAGAATTGTGAGGTTGTGGGGATAATGTAAAGTAGTGTAGGGTAATATTTCTGTGGTATAATGATCGTAAAACGTGGCATGGTGATGGTAATCTATTTAACTTATTTCTCGTTTTCTTCCTTTTGTAAATTACGTAATATATTAATAAAATTTAAACGTGTCGATGATATTCCCAGCTTATATTGTTTAAAAATAACGTTTTTTTAGTTAAAATGTAAAGCCAGCGAGGGTAACATTTCATTAAGTAATCTCTTCTTATCTTCTCATATCAAACGGTTACTATTCCGGCAAGAAGTTATTGAAGCCAAATGAAGCAAGAGTTTTTTTCCTACTATGTGTTTAAGATTGCACGTATCAGCCTTGGAGAATAAAATAGCCAAGAAATGAAGACATTCCTATCCTAGAAATTGACAAAGGTCCTGATAGGTGTTCCAATCAATAGAGTGATTTATTGGAAAGAAGGAAAATATTATTATATTACTCTCTCTCTCTCTTTATGCATTTAGACGCAAAGCTTGGTTAATTTAACTTCAATTTTATAATTATTAAATAGGCTTTGCTCTAGATTAATACTAAGGGAATATCAATCGCATGTAGATACGTAAAAGTTGTTCAAATGTAGTTTAGGATTAATCTTGCCGATTGATTAAATTTAAGTTTTTTAAGATGTTTAATATATATTTAAGTAATAATATATAATTTTCTTAGTTTATTTATCCCAATCTCTTTGTCAATTTATTAACTGGCTAGCGCTCAGGCCTGCTTAAGGTATTTTTCATTTCAACGCACGCCCAGCGCCAAAAAGCAGCAGCGCTTAGCTTAAGTAGCCGTCACATGAACTGGAGTAATAGGCACTCCAGTTCATGTGACAGTCTGTTGTCAAAAAATTAAAAGCTTTTTCTCTATACAAGCGTTAGTTTTTATGTTAGAGGAGAGGAGAATGAACCTAAACTTTTGATGACGTGGGGAGTGTAGATAGTATATTCAGTTCTAAGATAAAACTTCTGAGGAGGCATTTCTTATTTTTTTGCGGTGGGGCCAAAAACCGTAGTTTTGCCACTGTACTCATCATGATTGTAGTAGTTTGAACTGGCGTGCTTACTTACTTTAGAGTTTGTAGTCAAGAAATTAGAAGTTAATCTTTTTTGCAAATTTTATGTTAGAGGAATGAAGATAATTCTTATCTTTTGATGATTAGCATTTGGGTGGGTGATTGGGTGGGTGGGTGACTCCAGATCATACTTACCATTAAGTATTGGAACGTAAGCATAAGAAGTCTCTTCTCTTTCTTTAATTTGTAATATTGTATTATTACACTAATTTATTGCTTGAGCTTGGGAGGTCTACAGTTAAAACTGTTTTTTTTTTTTTTATATAATATGGTTTTCTGCAGGAATCTTGATACTGAAATATATATTACGTTTGATTGTGTTCCAATTGCCCCTTGAGATAAATTTTTAATCTAAGCATGAGGAAAAAGTTACAAGGATTCAAGTCAGGCAAATAAAGAGGCTGAGAAGCCAAGGCCAGAAACTCACTTATGGACAATTTTACGTCAAGTAAGTAGTCCATTTCACGTGACCCTCTTTGATTTAGCTCAATTTTGTACACTTGTTTGGGTACCCAAAATATAACTTTATGCCAAATTTCAGATTTTTAGGTCCCAAATGAATTTTAAAAAAATTTACTTTAATTGCATTTTAGCCTGGAATCATTTTAGAACAGTCACAATCAATGGGACATTTCCTAAGGAAACGAATACAGGCATCTTGTCGCGCATGCGCAGAAAACTTAAAAAACCGTTTTGTTTTAAAAGATTTATTTTTCAGAAGTTGCCACCGGTTAAGACTCCAAATTTTAGGCAACGACAGCCAAAAGTATGTACTTTAAGATGTTTAAATAAAATTTTCTCGCACTAGTGGTAGTTTTTGCTCTAGATCCTTTTAGGGTGTTAATGAGTAAGAGTAGCAAACTTCTAAAGTTGGTAGGGGAGGTTCATTTGAGACACTTTCTATTTATAAACTCATTGGCAACCAAATTTGAACTAAATCGGAAAGGGTCGCTTGAAATGGACTGCTCACTTGACGTGGAATTGCTCATATTGAAATTACTTAGTTATTTTTGCTGTTTGGTCTCACAAGCGTAATTTTTTTGGAGTTTTTTAAGATTTATTTGGTAAAAGTGTTGATTGGCCGTTTGGCATTGAAGAACAAACTCTTTGTAGACGATTCTTCTTCTTCTTCTTTGTCAGCCATTCATACGCCACTGCTGGCGTCTTAGCCTCTTCTCTGCTTGTAATGCTGGCAACTTACATTACAAGGGATCTACAGTTTTAAGTGGATTCCGAACCACTGGAGAGAAATTCATCACGCTGGCAAGGCGGGTTGGGGAGTGGGAAGAGCGTATAGAAAGTGAAACGTACCTGCGCCACGCTTTCTCCTTGTAGACGAATACCGAGCTATAAAAAGAACAAATTACTTTCTTATTTTTGCTTTTTTGAGCTTTGGGGAGGTTGAAGTGTGCCATTTTATGCTCTGGCGTTTTGTTTCTGGGTTGTACTCAAACACCCAAAATTTGTCATCAGTAATGTCACGTTTTAGAAAATGGGATTTGATTTATGAATTTAAAAAAAAGGCTTCTTTTGATTTTGCAGAAGAAAACATTTTTGAAAAGATTTTTCTCATTTTCAATTCATTGGTCAAAATCTGACAAACGGTACCGTGAGTCAATTTCTAGTCCCCGATCAATCTTCATTTTCAATTGACTCTCTTTCTTCTGAAATGGCCGTAAATTACCGCAAAACCCGGACCATTGACAAAACATTATCTTTGTATGCCTGCTGAAGTTTTGTAAAAGTTTTTGTTGTATTGTGTCTTAAGTTTGAAGCAAAATCTTATGGGATACCATTGTGCGCATCAGTTTACATTACGAAAAGTGTGTGTGTGCTTCTATATTGTGTGGTTTAATCATTTAACATTGACTGGAGCTGATAAGACACGCTATATGCCAATGTTGCACATGTTCTTAAATATGCTTTCTTTGAGAAAAGAATAAATATAAATACACAGCTTAACGCGTTCTTTGTATGTGTTGCAATGGTTTTGGTGAGCGGTATACTTTTTGGTCCGTATTCACCGTTTTGTTAAAATCAAAATTAAATAAAAACTTTTATGGATGACAGCACTAGCCGCACTTAGTTCAAAATTATTCAAACACTATTTTGTAATTTACAGTATTAATGTGTTAAATTTCAAAGTTTATATTCTATTTATCAGTTCATGGCAATCACTGACAATTCGAACATAAACGTAAAAAAACTGCTTGTTAGTATAATGCAAAAATTAATTAATTTATTTGAACAATTTGCACTGAGTGCTTCTAGTGCTGTCATCCAAAAACATTATTAGTTAATATCGATTTTATAAAAGGCTTCAAATCGGACCATATCTAATATTCTAAAACCGACACTTTTATCTAATAATTAATTTTACTCTCTTTCTATTTGTGAAATAAAACATTTTCAAATATAAATAACTAATAAAGTAGGTCAACTTTTTTTTCATTTTAATATTTAAGCAATAAATTTCTACAGAGGTTGTGTTTACTTTGCAAATGATATTTGAACAGTTCATTCATTTTTTTAATAAAACAAACATAGAACAAAGAAATAATTCATCTCAGAATAATAACCCAGAAAAATAACAAGCTACCCATTGTTATTAATGATCTCCCGAATATTTTTTTCACTTATAAAAATATTTTCTCTGTCTGCCTCTTTGGAAAGTGAGTATAAAAACTAATATTTTCCTACTGCTCGAGTGAAGTAGGGGAACCTGATATCTCTTAATAGAGACACTCACACAGTCCTCGCTTTAATACTCTGATAATTAAACCGGCTCTTCTATAGAAAAGATATAGGAAGATTATTATGTCCCGAAAATAAGAAAAAATGATTAGGTTTTTTATATATCCCATTTGGATTCTTTTAATAAATGTAATTAGTTAGTTAAAATCAACCCAAACTAATTAGATATTATTTAATCAAACACCGACCGTCGTTATCAAATAAGGATAGGATTAAACCTAGCATTAGGCTGGTTTAATTAATTTATAAACAGCGATTTAATTTCATCCGTGAAATATTTAAAGCCGATATAATAAATTTTTATTGGCACTTAAATCTCCCGTGAAATTTTTTTACGATATTTAATATTTAAGGCTACGGATTTATTAGCTAACCTTTTTTATATTTAATTTGTATCGGTAGGGTTAAGATTTATTACTTCAAATATTAATTTAATGAAGAATAAATGCGATTTTTAATTACTGGAATGGCCTAGCTTTTGTGCAACAATGATGTTAATAAGAGAAGAAGGGATGTAATTATCTCTCGGTCGGTAATGTTTGATATTAAGGACGCTTTGAGGTCTTCAGAATGTCTCATTACAGCTGCTAAATGACAGTAGTCACACATTAAACATAAATTAACTCCAATTACAAAAGTCCGGAGCGCAATAGTAATAGAGAGTTATATTAAACTCACGAAAACTTCAATCTGACTGTTTGGTTGGTTCGTGGAAAACGTGTGCGATATCTTTAGGTGAGTTTCTAAGTGAAAAACGTTAAATCCCGCAGCCCACGGTTATAAATTCCCGGGACGTCGTAAACTTTTTGGACACACGCCACTGTTTAGGATTTGCACGCCCTTTTTTCTCTTTCTCTACGACTAACACACAGCGAGAGCTATATATATTTTTTTCATCTCATCTGCTGTACCATCCGTTAATTTATTATCTTTCAGCCGCACAAGATTTACTATCTAATTTATATATCAATGTCATCAAAATCGATAAGAACCCTAACATAGCACAATTTGAAAACAATTTTATTTTGCAATATTTTCAATAATGTTTTAGTGTTGAGTGGAAATATGATTTTTACATCTATATAATTTGCTGCTCACTTGAATAAATTATTAACCTTGATAAAGTTAAATTTGTTTTTGTTAGTAGTTTACATGCATAGATACATCCCTAGTCACGCGCCGTTCCCTTTTGGGGTAGATAGTGTCGGGCATACCGAGCCACAGAGAAGACTCTAAATATGAATAAGATTTCCAAAACTTTTACGTTTTTTTAATTATATGAATTGAATAAAGAATTTTTTATTTATTGTGCTTTTTGCGGCTATTTTACATTGCCACAATAAGTCTACAACTTGTTTAAAGAGGTTTGATGGGACCAATAGCTTATTAGGTGACAAATTACTTTGGTGGATAAAGAACAAGCTTCTAATTAGTCATGGAATGGAAGCATGGACTATGTCTATCGGCCTTCGAAATGTGGATATACCGGAGAATCCTAAGAATTTTGTGGAATGACCATATCACCAACGCAAGGGTCCTTGAACGTTTCGGAAAAGAACTGGAGGTAGTTTATACTATTAAAGCGCACAAGTTGCAGTATTTCGGATACATTATGAGGAATGAAGAAAGATATAGATTATTACAACTGATTCTGCAAGGAAAAGTGTTTGGAAGAACCTAAGACAGTGGTTTGGGAGTTCAACTACCGAACTCTTCCGCGCTGCTGTGAACAAAGTAAAAATAGCTATATTGATCGCCAACATTTGGCAATCGGATAGGTTTGTTTTCCAAGTACGCTTGGACAATTTTTGATTGTATATACGACAGTTTGACACTTCAGTTTGTTGCTGTAGTATTGTTAGGATGCCAGCTGGCGTAGAAGACCACTTTTCTTCTTGTCTCCGTTTTGAAGAAGAAAAATTAGTCATGTTAGGAATTGAACCTCAGACTGCTCGCATGTAGGTGTCCAGGTGGCGTGAAGTGTACTTTGAAATTGGTTGGCAAATTCTTTGTTCTGGTTAACTTAGTCTTGGCATGCGGACCGTTCACAAAACGTTGCTCAACTTTCCGGGTTGGCCTTTCAAATGGTGGAAGTGCTTGTGTTCTAATTTGGACTTTAAGGGGCCGAATCTCTGCCATTTTTAAGCAACCATTTCCGCGAAAGCAACAATTTTCTTTACTTTGGCGGCAGAGTTTCTGTGGGATTGTTTTTATTGTGTGGTTTTATTTGGAGGCGGCGGACTGACTTTGGTAGGAGACGGCCGCTGGTTGTCTATGTAGAACTTGTTTAGGGATCTGTGGGGTTACCTTCAATCCAGTAACAATTCTTCTCTGCAATAACAATCACTTTTCTTAGTCCGATCCATTTTTGAGCAAATCTCCTTCTTGGACTAGAATTTTTTCTTCCGGTTTGTAGATGATGTCGGCGTTTTTTTGTCGGGTATATTTCTTGCTGTGGTAAGTACTTTGTCGGTGTTAGATTTCTTGGAGGCGCTTTTGGTGGCTGGTGCCGTGAAATTTGCTTCTAACAGGGTTTTGCTAGGTGTTAGATTGGTGGCTTTGTTGGTGCTTTGCTATTGCTGAAAGTGATTAATGTATCCTAGTCTTTTCTGGGGTTTTCTGCAATGAGACTCTGATTTTTCTTCAGTTCTTCGTGTCGATGTTCTACTTGGAAGTGGTACGCAGCGGTGATGTGTTAAAAAAGTATTTTTAATTTTGCAGGTTTTAGTGAAGATCTGACTGGTGAATTGTTGCTCGTTGTCGTTGACAGGATAATTTGTGCTCTAGGAGTTGGCATGTCTTCCTGCTGGTGGTGTTTGATACTAAGAATGTTTTGGTCTACCGTGAGCACATGTGTATCACCGTTACTGCGACGCAGTATTTTTTTTTTTTGGGCAACATTGTATGGGCTCACATCAATTGCTATCTTTTCCCAGGGTCTGTGCGTTAGTTGGGGGTGCAACTGGGCCTTGTGTTGTTTATTTCTCACTTTTCTGTAGCGCAGATAAGACACTTGTTGATAATTTGATGTTTGGCTAGTGGTATGCTTTTCAAATTGTTTGGATGGTCGCTGTTAAGGTCGGCTGGGTATTTGACTTTGTTCAAATCTTTGGAGAATTTATTTTATGTGTATACAGTTTTTTTGGGCTCGTCTTACCTTAGCGGCGAGGGTATTCACTTTTGCTGTTCAACTTTGGTTGATTACTTTTGCTAATCTATAGTGAATATGGCATTGGGGTAACGTTTGTCTACGTCCTTGTCATACTTCTGTCGGTACGCTGTGTGATTGTTAAAAAAAGGCGTTGGGCAAGTAGTAGGTCCCTTTGGAGACATGATCTACTTGAAAGTTAAATTTGGTTAACAGAACTTGGAGTCGGGTGACGTGTTTAGCCAAATCAAGGCTTGGTTGTTGGTTATCAAGATGATCGGCTTGCTGGAAGACAAGCCGTTCTTCTTGCACTCAAAACTTTTTGATTCAAATTTGTCATGTGGCGTTGTTTCAGCGCTCAGTACTTGCTTGCTGAGTTTGGTGCTTTTTCTTGGCAAGAGCGTACGAATATTGCCTGACTCTGATGGGAGTGGGGTTTTTTAGGTGGATGTGGTGCAGACTGTTTTCGTGGTTTTTGGTAACGGTGATTTGGCAAAACTTGGGGCAAAAGTGTCATTAGTTTCCAAAACTTTTGTTGTTTTAGGAAGCAATTGATTTGGTGTGTCCTGATCTAGTATAGGTCAGTCTCAGGTTCTTTTATGATGTGGATGCATTCCCAGTTGTAGTCTAAGTTTGCATCTATTTTTATTAGCCAGGAATTTGCCAGAATCACTTTTTTCTTAACTTCCTAATTGATTGTCGGAAAAAAGCGTCGGGCAAGTGGATGAGTTCGGTTAGCAGGAAATACTACCTTGTGAACTTAGACTTGAAACCGGATGACGAGTTAAGCCAAATCAGAGCTCGGTTGTTGGTTTGCAAGATGAACGGTTTGTCTTCCAAGTACACTCAGACAATTTTTAATTGTCTATACGACAGTTTGACACTTCAGTTTGTTGCTGTAGTATTGTTAAGGTGACAGCTGGCGTAGGAGACCACTTTTCTTCTTGTCTCTGTTTTCTTGGTAGAGAACTGCTTTTAGGCCCAGGTAGATAGCGTCCGTCTGCAGCAGAAGTTTTGACTTTGGTATTGGTTGGTGTAGGTGCAGTGGTTGGTCGAGGGCTGACTTTTTTAAAAGCTTGGTTGGTTTTTTTGTTCTATCGGTTTTTTTTTTGTAGATTGGTCAGCGGAGCAGCGATGTTCGCAAATTTTAGGACGTGTTCTCACAGCTGGGTGCAGACGTCTAGGAAACTTTGTTGTTGCTTCCATGTTGTGGGTTTTGGGTAGTTTCAAATCAGGGTTAGGTGAGTGTTGAATGGTGACTTTGTGACCCAGGTTTTCAATCTCAAATTGTTTAAATTTGCACTTTTGAGTTTACTTGATAGTTTGTAGCCTTGGAGTCTCTTTAGTATTTTTTGCAGGTGGGTTAGTTAGATGTTTTTATGGTTCCTAGCAAAACAAAACGACAATATTGTCAAGGTACATTAAAACAATCTTACCTAGTAAGCCCGCCAAATTTTGGAAAGTTTCCTGTACATTGCGCCGTAGAGAGTGTCGAATGCGGTCAGACGTTTAGACTTTTTTCTACTGGGACTTGCCAGTATCCATCTTTCAGATTCATCTTGCTAACCACGTTTGCTCCTCCGAAGTTGTTCAAAATCTTGTGGATTTTTGGCAGAGGAACAAACTTGTTTTTTGTTGCGTTGCGTAGTTTTTGGTAGTCTACGCAGAACCTAGGTGTTCTATTTTTGTTTTGCACAAGTACTATCGGCGTGCAGTACTTGCTCGAGCTGAATTTGATGGTTCCGTCAGCTAGAAGTTGTGTTACTTTTTTGTAGGTGAGTTCCGATGGGGGTGGGGTTTTTCAGTTGGATGTGGTGCAGTACCGTTGTGGTGGTGCTTTGTAATGTTAAATCTGCAAAAGTTAGACAGAAGCGGTCATTAGTTCCCGAAAGTTTTGCTGGACTGGGAAGCTGTCTTTTGGTATAATTATTTGCATCTATCTTTACCGGTCAGGAATTTACCAGGATAACTTTTTTCTTAACTGGGGGACTACAAAGAAGGGAATGGTTAATTAAATGTTTTTTGCCTGGAGATCTGTTTTGGTCATTCTAGAGATGGTTGGTTTGTGCCACGGGTGTCTTCTTTGGGTGGAGGTTGGGCAGCATGGCTACTTTTGGTTGGTCGTTCATAGTTACTTGAGTTTGTAGTAAAGTTTGTGAACGCTTATCTGGGCCGGAGATGTTGGGATTTTTACTGGTCTCCGGCCTTTTGGGAGTTTCCCCGACTTGTTGTTGGTCTGACTTTGTTTGTGTTGGTGTCATGGATTGTCATTTTTTTTATATTCTCATAGCTAGCGCTATCAAGTTGTTGAATGATAGCAGGACGGTGTACTAAGTTGTCAAAATCCTTGGGTCTGGTATGTGGATTTGTTGGCTATCTGTTCTTTACTGTGGTGTGGGTACGCTCTTTTTTTTAATAAGAACGCTTCCACGGGTTCTTCCGGTCCTTGATGGCTCGTGCATAGTTCTTTTGATTGGTCGGCTATTAGGTTTAGGTCGCGTACCTGCTGATCAGTTCTTTTTCATCCTTGTAGGACAATTCTAAGCATTTTTCAGAGGTTGTTAGGACCGGCGCGAATTACCATGGGTCGCTTCAAGGAGTTGATGCTTGTGTGCGCAGCGAAGAAATCGCAAATTGATACTTTATACTCCTTATACAAATGTTGGCTCTGTTTTAATCAAGGACGCCCGCATATACACCTGCTCTAGACATCCAGAAACCCTAAAATTGAGAACCTCGTTACGCTAGTTTCCTCCTTAAAAAAAAGTTTGCATGTCAATAGCTATGAAAGTTCTTATTTTTTTATTTGACTACGTAACATGTTTAAAAAACACGTATCTTTTCTTTCTCCAATTTTACTCAAGATACTGTTCTGCCAACAGTTAGTACTTTAACTTATCTAGTTCAAAACTAAACTATATATGTAAGGTTGAAAAATTTAAAATATAACGTAATAGTTGGTTAAAGAATAAATTTTATTATTTGGCAATATTTAACAAATAAGTTTTTGTAAACGTTAGAAATTAAACAAATTACTAGTTTGATTATAAATTAATTTTAAATTTATTTATGTATTAATACAGTTCTGCAGTACATAAGTTTTAAAACATATTAAAAAGATGTCTATTGTAACTGTAAATTTTATTTTTTCTTAATTTGTCAACAATCTGCAGTAAACTGAAAACATTTCATATATCATCTTTTTACTTCAATTTCTTGTAAAACGTGAAGAAATGGTTTAATGCAATGTCTTGTATGTACATAACATTATTTTCAGTTAGGATTAGTTTTTGTCTGTGTTTTGTGAAAAGCACAGACAAGAAAGCGGCGGTTAGATTTAAGGTGCAGACTGTGCTTAAATAATTCTAATTCAAAGGAATGTGTGCGAGGGGCGATTATTAATTTACGAGTCTCCAGAATGCATCTCCCGCGGGTTTAAAGCCCCTTTTGTAATATTTAAGACCGCCGCGCGCGTTCCTCAAGCAAAACAACACACGTTCCAGATGTGGGACTTTGTCTGGGTCCATCACGCCAACGACAAAGCTATAAAACAGCAACGATGAAATACAACTTTATGTGTTTAGGGTAACATAATTAAATTCAACTAGGATTTTCTTAATATGTTTGTACAATTTATAGTTTTAGAATTGACCAACGACATCATAACAAACAGAATTAAATATTTAGTTTAGATACAGACAGACAGAAAATTTTATATTTAAACTTCTTCTCTTTCTAACTGGTTTAGTGAAATAAACATAATGCGTTAAGATTATTGGATTTATATACAGATTTGGTATACATAAGCACTTAAACTTAACATTTACAACAATTTTATTTATTGGTTATGAATTAAAGTTTATTATTTTAACTATGTATGCATCTATATCTCAACATTTTCCACTGCAAAGCACATTTTTAACAAATCTTTTTGTAGATTGTTAATATTTCAATGTGATCATGAGTTGGGTAGTAAGGATTATAAAGTTTTATATTAACAAAGGAAGTGCATTTGCCATTGTGAAATAATGGATTCTATGTAGAAATAAATTATTTAATCTGAACCTATTTCAACAAACCAATTATTAGGACTAAACGTATGCTTTTTCAGTTTTAGTAGGTTAAGTAGATAAGCTAGACTATGAGATAATGAACACTTGTCACATGCTAGGTTTTTTGTATCATATTTTTTATTTGGAATTTACAGCATGTTTGCTAGCTCTTTGAGGCCTGAGCTGATCAACGCTATGTTGTCGGCAAATTGCAGATGGGTTAGGCGTTATCTAAAATGGCCTGGACGTGCAATTTGTACGGCAACTCTTTATCTAAAATAAATTCTAGATACTTTGCAGAGACTGAACACGAAATAGGTACGTCGTCGAGGAAGATGTTTTTGTAAGGTGTGGTAAATCGTCGTGAGAAGAGAACAGTTTTGCTCCTTTCTGGGTTTACTTTGACGTGCCAGTTGTTTAACCAATCTTGAAGATTGCTAGTAGCGTTTTGAATCTTCATGGTAACCACTATTGGTGACCTTGAGTTGTACAGAAGTGCTGTATCATCGGCGTATTGTGTTATTTTGATCCCGTGTTTCTAGCTCGACGGCATGTCTGCAACGTAAAGGTTGAATAGCATAGACAATACAAAAAAGCCTTGAGGTACTACTACCGCAATCTGCCGTGAAGTAAAAACATGGTTTTGGAGTTTTATTGATAATGTTCTGCATTTTAAATATGAAGCTGGCAGCTTTATGAGACGCAATGAGAATTTGTGTCTTAGCAGTTTTAGTAGTAAAGCTTTGTGCTAGACCAAATTAAAGGCTTTTTTGACGTCGAAAAATACAATTTCTGTGATTTTTTTCTTAGTTTAAAACATTTGATAATGTGATCTGCCACGCGGTTTATCTGATGAACGACAAAATATTCACGCCCATGTTGATGAGCGGAAAGAAGAGAATTTTTTTCTGCGTGTTTTTGGATATTATTCAAGAATATTTTTTCTATGACCTTGATTTTTTAGTGGACTCTTTTAACGTGCTAGAGATTAGTGTATGAAGAGGAGCATTGAAATTTGAGGCTGCTAACAAACGCTTTGGTTTTTTCTCGATAGAATATTTGAGCCCGTTCTTACTATGGATCACTAGTATGGGTATTTTTCTGTTGCACAAGGTTTTGAAGATTTTCTACATTAGATTTTTATCTTCTGTGGTTGATTTAAAAGTTTTTTGTTAGCATTGATTTTTGTGCAATTTTATAGTTGACCTAACTTTCTTGAACAGCGTTAAGGATTTTTACTTTTTGATTGCAAGATAGTCTTAGAGGATTATCAGCTCAAACCTGAAAGGTTATAGAAGTATATTATGTGGCTTTGTAAATTAGTTCTGTGAACTATTTGACGGCTTCTTGAATATTTGCAACCGTTTGTACTTGGGTTATCTTGTGTATGTTTTCTTTTAAGTATCTCGAGTAAAGAGTTTAATTTGTGTGGGTAACAAATTGTTCTTTTTTTTGTTTAATCTTCCTCCATAGAGTTCCAGAATTACCAGGTTGTGGTCAGAGCTTAGGTCATTGACTGTTTTAATTTTGACTTGAAAGTTGATATCTTTTAGTATTGCTACATCTAAGACGTTCTCTCGGTAATGATAGCCTTTTGGCTCAACGTAGACTTGCAGAGCTTGACTTTTTACGTTAGTTGTAAGACTGTTCTACGCCGGGTGTTTAGAATTAAAGATTATTTTTATTATGGTGAGAAGGGAAGACAAAAAAACCGTATCAAAATCCGCAATTTTGATTTAGTTGGTTGGGTTGACATACTCAGATTTGAGTTTGAGGGTGTTCAGCCCTTGTACTTTTACTACGCTTGTATAAGATTCCAAAGTAAGAGCGTCTCGGGTGTTCACTTTGGAGTAGTTAAGCAATCTTTTGCAAAGATTGCTGTCTAACGTTTCTTGTCTACTTCCGACATTCTAGTGCATGGGTCTTTACTTTAATGTCGTGTTTGAAAAAGGTTTCTTTTATTTTTTCTATTTTATCTGGAATGCTATTTGCATTTCGGAAACATAATGATAATAATACTACAGGTGTATTATCCATGATATTTGTTGGTAGGAGATTGGCGACAATGGCTATGATTTTCTTTTAGGAATTGAGATGCTTGGCTAGAAGACCGGCTATTTGATTGTTTGCCATTTTTTGGGTTGGTGTCGACACCATGTTGGCAAACGTTGTGTTTGCCGTGACCACAGCTGCAGGTTTGCGGGAACCTGAGCTTTGGGAAGCCTGAGTCAAGGCAGGAATAAACCCTGGCGCCGGACTGGCATTTTTGTTTGTTTTTGGTTTGAGTAGCCATCATTTTGATGTACGCCTTGCATCTCTAAAAATTGACGGGATATGGGCCGGAGCGCCTTATGTATCTATCCTCCCATACTTTGAAAGTGTGTCTTTAGGGCATGCTATTTATTGGTGGGATCTCGAACAATTCCGGCACACCTGAGTTGCATTGAAGCACTTCTTGGCGGTGCCCGTGTTTTTGTTATTTCTGATACTGGGCAATGCTTTAGTCTTTTTGAATCTATCTTTTTTAATGTCTTTTTAATTATTTTCTCGGTTGAGTATAGCGGCATGTTCCGAATCACCATTTTGATGCATCTCTAGAACAGATGAAAGGATTGTACTCTGACTTTGCTGATTTTTTTTCTTTTGTATTTGCGGAGGCGGCGCTTTGGAATGGGGTTGATTACCTTGTGCTTTTTTAAATTTTTTTTTTGTGCTAAAAGGAGAATTTTTCTAAAGTGTCGGATTCACCTTTACAGGCGCCTACCGACTAAACTCCCCCCGACTTTGACTACTGGAAGTTTGTCTCTGCAGAGTACATGGCCTTCCTGGCTGGTTGTATGCAATACGGGAAATATTTACATATTGCACATATGTGCCAACCATATAGGTGTTGCTTCGAATTAATGGGATCTGGTTCTACTTCTAGGTCTGATTTTAAGACTGGCGGACCGGGTCTAAAATTATTAGACGTCTAGTTGTCTAATAGAACATTGGAAGCTTTTATTAGCTTGGCAAAGTTATCATTACTTGCTTGCAATAAGCAAGCTGATCTTTAGCTGATAGAAGAGGGGCCGATCCCGCTGCTTTTGCAAATGATTTTTCCTTGTTTGCATTGGGACTGCTCAGTGGAGGAGCATGAGACTGCTTCCGGGGAGCAGGGAGCCTTTAGTTTTTGATAAACTAGGCAGCCTTTATAATTTGCCGTGTGGACCTCACCACACGCGACGCATTTTGCTAAATGGCCGCTCTCTTTAGTGAGAGTGCAACTGGCGCTCGGATGAGCTCCAGTGCACCGATATGGTGCGTTGCAACGGGATGCCCTGTAGCCGTAAGGTTGGCAACGGTGACATTGTGCAATCTTGGGGCCTTTGCGTTTGACCTCTGCGGTCACGCGTAGCCCGAGCAACTTGGTTAGAGACAGAATTTCTTTGTTTTTGGCTTCTTGGGGAAGCTGGACGTACACCATTGGAATGGATTTTCCGTCATTTACTATGCGTGTAGTCAATTTTGGAGTCTACCCCTGAGCGATGAGCTTAGCGTGCACTATTTCAACCTTAATGCAGGTGGGCACACCCCGAATAACATATGCCATCGTTTACTGCGCGGTCAATGGTGATGTTAAATGACTTGAAGGTCGTCTTTAGCCCTAGATACTCATCTTTATAGTCGATGGTAATAGAAGGAGGGCGGCGTGCACCAGCTCCTACTGTGGGCGCTGGTTGAGCTGAGGTGCTAGTAGCCGGACCAGAGTTGGTCGGCTTTGCCTTATGGGCGGGCCGGGTTGAAGACCATTTGGCCTTGGTGGCTGATTGCTTTGATGGTGCTGAAAGCATTTGACGTGATGGGCCAGCTGAAGGCCTATTAGAGCAAGAAGGTTGAGAGGGCTCACTTAGTTCCTTTCTCATTTTCTTCAACTTTGCTTTACCTTTTTTTCTTTTCCACTAGGATGTATTTGCCTTTTTCGGACGGGTCTTCTTGGTGTTGATCGACCTTGTTCTAGGTGGTTTCTATATTTTTCTTTTTCGGAGGAGATGGAGTTGGGCGGTCCGGCCCCAAGTCTCTTGAGGGAGGCCTAGGCTTGGGGGGGCGTTGTCTTGCTTGTAACCTAATTGCAGGTTTTGATTGAGGCCTTTTTGGTGGTGGTCGAATCTGGTGTTGTTGGAGAAGGTGTGGGCTGGATGGGCAGCTTGGTGAGAGTGGAATGAATGGAGGTTTCCATTTTGCTAATGGCGGCCTTTGCCTCTTTAGCATCTCTTTGGATTGCTTTAACCTGGGCGTTTTGCTTGGTAATCCTCTTTGTCTGGCATTCCATCATTGCCATGAGTTGGGATTATATTGAGTGAATCTTCTTTGTCTGGTTTTCGATGATGATCTCGTACTTCTCCACTAAAGCATACATAAGCTCCAGCATCTTCCGGTCCGACATCTTCCCGTCGGGGTCTATACTGCAATAAAAATGTTTAATTAATTATTTAAATTAATAATTAATTAATTAAACAGTTGAAATTAGTAGTGGATGACAGTTTCTTCCAACTGTCCATCCGCGCCTTGAGTGCAATGAAAATTGCAATTATCCTTGATCGGATTCATTAGTCGGTGCGTTTGTTGGCTTGTTTTCAAAGTGGACTGGTCTGGTCGGCTGCTGGCAGTCTGCTTTTGTGCTTATAGGCTTAAGGGGCCGGCAGGAATAGCTGCTGATAACTCTTCTGGATCTTCTTGTGTTTTTGGTTTTGTACTTCTCATTATGATCCTGGTGCCGCGTTTGTGGTGGGTCATGGGTCCGCCTTCATGAGTGCGAAGGCGTTTTAGAAGTCCTTTTTGACGAGTTCGCGCCGCTTGGTGGTGAATGACGGAGTCCCCTTTGTCTTTGGAGTGGGAGTGGTCCTCTGGCCGCTTGAGTTTGATGGAGTTGGCTACTTCTTTGACTCTTTCTTTTATATTTTTTTGCTTCATATTTTTGTTGATTGGGGTGGCAGTTTTTATTGAGATAATTATCCCAGTTCACTGCGCAATGGTGTTCTCAAATTTACTCATGCGGGTTGTCATGACTTCCATGGTCTCCATCGTTTCCCGCATCTGATGGCCAAGGGCAGTGGTTTTTTGTTTTTTCTTTTCTTTTTTATGGAGCAGTTGACATAAGGATCCTTTAGGAGATCGTGGGAAATTGGTGAGGCCACGGGGGCCATATTAATCTAATAGAAATGATCATTTTTTTAAAGTTTTTTTTTATAAGTATATATTAACAATTAAAATTGCAATTATTGCTTCAAAGAATTGCTGGTTTCTGGCTGTCAATTTTCTGATGGGTATGGATTGGCTGTCGTCAATCGAATTCTAGCTGGCGTCAAGTTTAGTTTTTTTATGGAATTAGTACTAAAATGGGGGGGGGGGGTTGGCTTAACATGCTGGGAAATGCGAATCTAGCTGTGGTAGTCACGGCCAAGACTGAAGAAACACTAGTAGCAATTGCCAACAATGCCTTACAGCAAATTTACGTTTAAATGATACTTGAAATTTAGAAGTCCCCGCGGATAAAACGGAGGCTGTGCTCTTGAGCGACACGAAGATCCTTGAGGAAATAACAATTGAAGTCTAGTTTATTAATCAACAGGTTTTAAAGAGTTTTCTAATATGGAAAACTTTGTGACTCCAACTCTAACTATATTATTGTTCCTTGACCTGAACACTTTGGTCACGTTACTCTTCGTATGCAATTCATTTGTTGTTGTCTGTAAGTAGAAGTATTTTTAGTTCAACTTGCCTTTAGACATTTAGCTTTTTTTTAATTTGTTCTTAACCTTACATTCTATTGATATTTTGGAAATATCGCAAACGGCAGTTGACCATCTACTATCTATATAAAATTGGATAAGAGTAACGAATTGACCATGGAATGTTTTTCTTCTTTAAAATTGACAATTGATAAATTTTATGTAGATATAGATTGCTTATATTACGCCTGGTAAATTTACCAAATATAGCTTTATAGCGTACCTAATTCATTTAGCACAAAATACTGAATAATTCCAATTTAAAATATAACATCTCAATTGAAAATCTCATTAATGCAAGAGAGTGTTTCGCTTCTTTTGTACTGTCCCAACCTCCTCAGAATATTGATGGTGTAAATGATTACAGCTTGGAAATTGAAAATGTACGGTCGCCGGTTCGAAATTCCGCCACCTTAAAATGTTTTACACCTCTCGAACTTTCTCATTTAAAATTTATTAGTCGCTTTTGTCGAGATTGAGAAAGTGAGATGGCCTGATTCATCGACATTGATACGTCTTAGCAAAACCCACATTACATTTTTTTGCACTCTACAGTTTTTCAACGGGATTACTTTTATTTGCACGAAATGTATCTCGGGTCCCCCGTTAATTTGTCCGCGCAGAATACGTGCAGAGTTCTAATCATGTTTTTCTTTACCTCGGGGGGTATACGTCTTCCCGCTTCGTTGATGAAGCGATCGATACGCAGCTTATATATTGAAGCTCAATTCACGCGTTTCCATCTAACAATTATCGGTTAACAAGGTTGGTGTTTATTCAAGAAAAAGATTAAGCGAGATTAGGAGACGGGAATATTCGCATGTCAATTCCTACTGCAATTACTAACCGCTCGCGCCATTTCTCATTCCACTTTTTTTCTTAAATTTTATTTTGCCTTATTCCACGCTTCGTACTTCTTCCGCTTAGATTTGCATCGTTGAACTCAATATTAATCCGTTTTACAGATGTAATTATGTAAGGTATTGCCGAGTAATAAATTGTGGTCACGTAATCACCTAACATAAAAAACCGATACTTACTACCCCTCTGGAGTCAAATAAAATGTGTTTTTATATACTTTATCTGCGTCGTTCTCTGGTTTATTTAAAAAATCGTATTTAGTTAATGATGCAATTGAATTAAATTAAAACTATGTAAGCAGTTGTAGATTTGGTTTAAAATCATGTAACTATCAATTTATAGGTAATATAACAAAAAACATATTGTTTCAATTTACAACCTGTAAAAGCTAATATTACAAAATAGTTGGCTTGGAACACTCCCATGCGCATATTTTTTTAGTGTGGTTGTAAAAAGTGGCCCGTCATAAAGAAGCATTTAAAAATTAGGTGCGAATTTATGCGGACGTTAAAGCGCGTTTAATGGTGCCGCCCCTCGTTTCCACACCCGGCCCTACACTTCAGTTTTTTATACATGTTGGCGGCGCGTTTTATAAGCCATAAATTCCCATCGACAAGAGAGAAATGATGAAATTATTGGGGCGCGGGGAGGCGGAAAGCTTCTTAGTTGCGCGCCCCATCACCCCCGTTTAATGATAATAAAACGGTTGCAAAACAAGATGTATGTCAAGAGAATATCCTGAATAAATTAAAATGGTTCAAAGTTTATATTTTAATTTTTAAACGGTTTTACTTTCATTGCATAATCATAAATAAATATAATTGGATTAGGTATGTACACACTGGATTTAAGAAAAAATGAGCTACTCTGAAAGAGTTGACTTAGTATTAATTATTTTTGATAGAAAAATCATATTTATATTTCCATGTACTTCTATGCATTCATTAACCTTTTTGGGCATGCTAGATGCAGACAGTCTAATGCTCCTTAAGACACTTGTTCCAGGTTGTCTGAAGTGTTTGGAGTGAGGCTGCGATAAATAACGCAATATTATGTTCATCATTCATATCTCAGGTTGAGTGATCTTAATGACAAAGACTAAAAATTCTAGGAAATTTGTAGTTACGTTTGCAGTACAAAGTTGTGCATTATTATGTTGTAAATGTCCTTGAATTGCATTAAATGAATGAAAGGGTTCCAATACTGTATCAATATAACTACGCACGTTTAATGTGTCCAGTATGAAAGTTAAAAAAGATCTTCGATTGTAGCATATAGCCCCAAACTATTACATCAAAAGTTACTGCCGTATGATAATGTTTGATCTCATGTTTGTCTAACATAAACGTCCATCAGAGTGCAATAAACAAAATCTGGATTGATAGCTTAAGACAATTTTTGCAGTTCTGATTCCAAAGTTTTATATCTTGCTACATTTTTTTAATATTTGGAAATAGATAGGAAGCAGGACAGTATTGGTTGCTAAATTAGAGTCAGCATTACTAAGTTTTAATTTTTTTTTGCATACTAAGAGTAACTATAAATGAATTCTGAAATTATTTATTTGAAGTAGTTGAGCCGTTTTGATTTTGAAAAATAAAAACTAAAAAGATTTTTTGTTGTTTGTCTTGTGTTAAAAAAGATTGATAATGTGCACGTAAAATGAGGATTAGCAGTTTACATTCTACGATTACTGGATGATGTCGATCCTGATTGTTGAGTGCAATTTTGCGAATAGTATCAGCAAATTATAACTGAACTGCGGTCTAATGAGGATTAGTTTAAACTTAATGCATTGGTGAATTAGCTTAATCGATGTAACTGCGGCATTTTGTTATACATATGTCTGACCGCGTAATTAGAATTTAAACAAAAAACAAAAAAAAAGTTTTTGTTCTTTAAAGTGTGTATACATTCTTTGGCGAGCTTTGTGTATACCGCCGAGCAACAGATAAAAACTAATATTGAAGATTGAAATATAATAAAGGGCTGTTGAACAGTTATATTATCAGCTAGTGAAAGGTGTGATTCTAAAGTAAAAGTTAAATAAATTTTGTGTTTTAGGTGGGCAATCTTCTAATGGTTTAAAGTGTTGGATTTGGTCTCTTAAAGAGAGCGCCTACTAACTAAACTTTTCTTAATTTTTGAGTACATGGAGATTGAGCTATAAGGTTCATGCCCTTCTGTTTGTAGATAGAATGGAAAGAAGGAAGATGGAACGTCCTCTAGGCTGAGGGATGAGGCTGTGGGGTAGACCACTTTCAAGAAAAGATTTGATTTGCCGTTTTTTATAGGAGTGTTCTTTCTTGTCTGGTTCAGCTAGCCTGGCCAGATCAAAATTTGAGACAGAAAAAGTAATTTTTGGCCAAAGCTTCAAACTGCTGTCGCAACGGCGGAAAAACTAGGTTGTTACGAGTTTCTTTGTTTCTAACGTACTAAGGGGCTCCTACTATCCAACGCAAATTTGGATTCTAAAATACCTTGAGGCGATCGAGTGTTTGCCGCTGTTTCCCAGATTGGGGATCAAACGTGATATGAAGTTTGATGATGCTTGTATATATCCGAAGTTTTTTTTTGGATCGACAACCCGCTGTTCTGGTGGAGCATTGAAACTAGCAAGTTTTTTGCCAACTTGGCTTTGTCTAGAATGGCCTAGACGTGCAATTTATACGTCAGCTTTTTATCGAATGAAATTTTCAGATACTTTGCGTAGTTTTACTACGAAATAGGTACTTTATTGAGAAAGGCGATTTCTGTGGTGCGCTGAGGACAACTTTATTTTTTCTGGGTTTACTTTGACTTGCCAGTTGTTTAGCTAGTTTTGAAGATCACTGCTAGTTTTTTAAAGCTTTTTTTTTTAGTGACCTTGAGCTGTACATAAGCGCCGTATTGTCGGCGCATTGTGTCATTTTGACTCCGCGCTTCCAGCCCGATGGCATGTCGGCAACAAAAAAGTTGAATAGCATAGACGAAAGAAAAAAGTCTTAAGGTACTTCTGCGTGATTTGTCGTATGATAGACATGGTTTTGGAGTTTAGCAGTTTTATGAGATGATCATATAATTAATAATATTGTTGTTAATAAAACTACAATAAACTTTTCGACGCATTTTTTGAGGGTGGTTAGGGTACAGCAGTTTAAACCTCATGCCCACAAAATTTAAACTGAGCTTCAGTCCGCTTACCTGAGTGTTTTTTATCATAAGATTTGATATATCACTTTTTCTCTTAACTTTTTGATAACTAACATTAGTAGAAAGGAGAAATATCTAACTTCTTGGACACTTGGGTAAGCATTCTGAGCACACCAATTTAAACCACAACTCACAAATTTAAATTAAGTTTTTGGCTACACAGCCAAGTGGTTGATCTGTCATTTTTTCTATTAACTTTATGACAACTAATAAAACATGAAGGAGAAATATCTAACTTTTGTTTTACTAACACTTGTGCTGGTGACCAACGAGTGTTTGTTATCAACAAACAATATTTGCAAAAAAGATAAATATACTTCTGAACGACCAACACTTGGGCAATATTTTTTTTTGTGTTTTGGGAGGAACATGTTTGAAAGTGCCTGCAACCGTTCCCCAACAAGGGGATGCATACGTGATCATTGGTCTGATGGCCGAGGTGTAGAGCCGGGTTTTGTTCCGGAGCGACATGCCACTGTCCCGACGTAATATTGGATATAGCAGAGCTTTAACTATGTTGGCTTTGAAAATGGACTGTACATGAAGCCCGTACCTAAGAAGATTATCCAAGGATAATGAACAGAATTGGACCATAGTATGGGAACGTCAATTAAAATGACGTTTTTATGAGGAATGAGTGATCGACGCCGTGTGAAGAGAACGGCCTTGCTTTTCTTTGAATTTACTTTGACGCTTCAATTATCTAGCTAATCTTCCAGATCGGAGGGCTTTTTGTAGTTTTAAGGTTACTATTTTGCCATTTTGTTTGATTTTGATGAGTAGATAAGTGTTGTGTCATTAGCATATTGAGCCATTTTAACCTTGCATGCATCCCAATGGCAAGAGAATAAAGCTTTGAGGGACTTTAGCCGTCATCTGCCGTGAGGTGGAAATATGTTTTTTTGAATTTTACCACCAGACTTATAAGAACCAGAGAAAAGTATTGTCTCATCAGTTTTAGTAGAAGTCTCTTGTGCCAGACTTTGTCAATGGCTTTTTTGGCGTCAAAGATGACCACACGTAGCTTTTTTTAGTTTGAAACCTTTGACAATGTGGTTTGTCACGTTGTTAACTTGATGAACGCTCACGTGACTCTATTTGAACCCATGTTGGTGGGACGAGAGAAGATTGTTTGTTTTCGTGTGCTCTTGAATAATGTCGAAGATTACCCTCTTTGAAATAACTTCTTTTTTTTTTCTAGCTTTAGAGATGTTCATGACGTGAGAGCCTTTCCAAACGGTCAAAAAGTGCCTTGTTCTAAGACTAGCATTTGTAGCATTGTTTAGTACCATTTATGCGAGAATGATTTCAGATTTCTAATTGGAATACTCTATTTGGGATATTATCCTGGCCAGGGACAAAACGAAATTTGAGTTTTTTATATTTTTTTTTTTCATTTGTTGTCACCAGTTATCAAGAAATCTTTGACTTTCCGGCAAACCCTATTGACGTGTTTCAGATCTGTGTCCTCGGTGCATGAGTCGAAGTTTGAGGTTATCTGCAAATGCTTAAGTTTTTCCTTCAATAGTGTGTTTTTAAAAACTTTGAAGATCTTCTACATCGGATTTATATCCTCTTATAACTATTCAATTTTTTGTTCAGCTTTGGATTTGGTGCGTCTTTATGGCTGTTTTGATTTTGTTATAAAGTCCATTTTGGATCTGGCAATCTCTTGGGATGCGATTCTTTTGCAATTGACGTTTGGCGGCATTCCTTTTTTGAATTTTTTTGAATCAACCTTTTCTTGTTTTCCGATATAATCCTAGAGAATTATTGACGCAAATCTGAAAGGTTTTTGAAGCTTTTTAAGGGTTTGTTAGACTTGAGTAGTCAAAAGTGCGACGGCTTTTTTTTCAATTGTTTGTACTGAAGTCAGAGAAGAAAATTTAATCCTTATAGATGGCGGATTTTTTCCTCTCCCCGGGTCTTCTTCCCTAGCTTTAGTAGTATAGGATTGTGATCAGAGCATAGGCCGTTGAGTGTCGTTACCACAGCTTGTGAGTTAACGTTCTTGAGTATTGCAACGTGGAGAACGTTTGTGAGGATCCAGGACTTGTAAGACTTTTTGCTCTACGTAGTTGAAGAGAGTTTGACCATTAGCATTGGTTGTTAAACTATTCCTCGATCCAAGTTTTGTCTTGAAGACCTCAGCAATTATAATGGGATGTGGGTCAGCAAAGAATCTTGAATATAACAACGTGGAGAACGTTTGTGAGGATCTAGGTCTTGTAAGCCTTTTAGCTCTACGTAGTTGAAGAGAGTTTGACCATTAGCATTGGTTGTTAAGCTATTCCACAATCCAAGCTTTGTCTTGAAGACCTTAGCAATTATAATGGGATGTGGGTCAGCAAAGACAGTATCGAACTCCGCCGTTTTGATCGGTTATGCGGTCGAATGTAAACGGAAGCAGTCTTGGCGTAATCACTAACACTGCTTTTATCAAGAGGCATCTGTCAGCTGACTTTTGTCAAAATTTTAATAAGCTGCGTCATTTAGTTTATTTTTGACAGCCATTGACTATCTCGTGATTTGAGGAGAAAATGGAAAAGAGTGAATTTTGTGTGCTCATTAAGCATTATTTTTTGCGGAAAAAAACTCACTCAAACAAAGGTCAAGCTTGATAAATACCATGGGAACTCTGCACCATCAATTTTAATGGTAAAAAATTGGTTTACTGAATTTTGTTGTAGCCGTACAAGCACAGAAGATGCCGAACGTTCTGGACACCCAAAACAATTTCGAATTCACAATATTGTATTGGCCGATCAAAGATTGAAAGTGCATGAGATTGTGGAAGCCATAGGCATCTTACATGGCTCAGTGGTTTCAATTTTGAATGATTACTTAGGTATGATAAGGTTTCCGCAAGGTGGGTCTCGCGTTTGCTTACAAACGTAATTGTGTGACAGCTTTGCAGGAGTGTTTGGCGTTATTCAACCGCAATATGGATGATTTTTTGCGCCGTTTTGTAACCGTAGACAAAACGTGGATCCACCACAACATACTAGAGACAAATCAGTGGGTTTCTTGGGGTAAAACGACTCCAAAGAAGGCCAAGGCCAAGGCTAATTTGTGAGCCAATAAAGTCATGAGGACCGTTTTTTAGAATGCACGCGGTATAATTCACATTCACTATCTTCAAAAGGATAAAACAATCAATGACAAATATTATGCTAACTTATTGGGCGCATTTGACCAAGAAAAAAGTTTTTTTCCACTAGGACAATGCAAGGGTGAACACATGTGCAGTTTGTATGGCAAAAATCCATGAATTAGGCTACAAATTGCTCTTTCATCCGCCTTATTCTCCGGATTTAGCTCCGAGTAGTTGTTTCTTGTTTTCAAACATAAAGAAATGGCTTGGCGGAAAAAGATTTTATTTCAACAGTAAAATCATCTCACAAACAAATATTTATTTTGATGACCTCGGCAAATCTTAATTTTTGGAAATGATAAATAAATTAGAAAAACGTTGGACAAAGAAGACTACTTTGAAAAATAAAATGATTTTTTATCCAAAAACTTGTGTTTTATTTAAAAAGTCACGGACTTATTGACCCGCCCTCGTATCTACTTTGGAGAGGTTTAATGATTTTTATGCAAAGATCAGAGTTGCGCGCTTTGTGGGTATAACTGGCAGTCTCAAATAGTGAAGTTATTTGGTATTTTCTGTGCTTGATTAGGTTTGTGGATCGACTGTGACTCCAGCAAGACGTCGAGGTTATGATCAAAGAATAACTTTTCTACTTGCATTATTCATAATTAGTTGTTGAGAGAAGACAAGATGCCTGCCATGAATCTTATCTGAGATTTACTCATCTTTTTTAAGATGGCGGCAGGCGCGGGTTTGGTTGCCAGTCTGGTGTATATGGCTTTTCCATTAGCATTCATCGTCCTCAAATAGACCTTGCATACCTTGGAATTTCCGGGATGGAAGCCTGTACAGCGCATTTTGGCACGGATATGTTAGGCCAGGCTACCGATTGGTGGGGACTTGGGCAAGTGGTTGAAGAACACCAATTTAAACCACATCTTTACGAACTTTAAACTAAAACCACGCCTACCCACCCAAATGTTTGATATATATGTCCGATTTATTTTAAACTGCCCTAGAAGTTTATGATAGGTTGTCCTTTAAACGTCTGTCAGAATTCTACAAACAAAATTTGGATTCTTTGCTTAAGACATTTTCTATTCTTAAACATAATGTTGAAAATAATGCAGGCATTGTACATGAAAAATAAAAACAAAAAGAACTCATTTTAAAAGAGCACATATGCCTATAAATGGTGCTAGAGATTTTATGACTAATGGCTTTGATCTAATTTATTGCAATTGCTCGTGTTGGTTTTCCCGGATTTCAAGTTGTACTTTTCAATTTTTACGTTTTTGTGTCCCTCTGAAACCCATGTTTATAGCAAGTGGACAAAGTGCACATCAAGGACATGGTGCTCAATTTCACAAAAATAAGCATGAAGTTTTTTACTTCCGAAGTACACATATAAACTTTTGTAACCTACTTTACTACGCATTTATGTATACAAGTTATTGCGTTTTAAGTCCCTAACTTTTGTAAGTTTATTATGAAGACGGATTTCCTTAATTTACCTCCGATGAATAGATATGAAAATGCGCTTTTTAAAATAAAACGGTGCATCTGTGCAGAAATAGCTTGGAAATTTTGCCAGTTGTATTGATGATGATAGTTTTGTATCTCAGCAGAATAGTTTAAGTTTATTTTACTGATTTTTTTGCCAGTCGCTTTATATTGGGGATATTTGAATTGGTTTTTACTAGTTGTTTTTATTCTAGTCTATTTGTGACAAAATCTGACAATTTTGAGGATTTCTTCAAATACATCAAGTCGCAAACCATTTAGTCGCTGAAAAAAAAATTTTATAAAGTGCATTTAGAAAACAACTAAAAACACTTAAGGCTATTTTAGATTTTGAAAGTAGATTCTGAAAATATTGAATTATTCGGATTATAACTTCCTTAACTTATTGTTATAATTTCTTCTTTAACTTAGCTAACTTTTTTTTCTTTGGAATGCTATAATATATAATAAGTCGTTTTATTGTTGTCTACAATTGTGAGACCTTATTTCTATTTTTATTGTTTTTTTACTTTTTCTGTTATAGTTTTTCTAGCATATTTTTTCCAGAAATCAATAATGCCTCAAAATAAATATATTGCGCATTGTAATGAATGCATAATAAAATCTCGTTTTCAATCTCGAATATTGATTTATTATGAATGCAAAGTATAAACTTTTTTTTAACAACATATATACTTTTAATAATAATTAATACAGAATAGTTTCACAATATAACTAATTTGCAATGAAATTGTATACATACATTGCTTGCACATTGCAAAGCGTTTGCAAATTCAATCAAAACAGTAATTATTGAAACGAACTAATTAATGTACACATTAATATGGAAATTATTTGTTTTCCTGATTATTTAGCAAAGATTTGTATAAATACAGAATTTAAATAGAATCCAGTGGGAGTTTGTGCACATTTAAAAAATGCAAATTGCACTTGTTTCTTCTTTTTTGCTGTTATATTTCATCCCACTCGTTTATAATTGAAATAACTAGAGAGAGAAAATCAACATGATTGATGATGTTACATTTTATTGTGGAAGCGGTCACGGGGCAATTATTTAAACGCGCGAATCAATTGCAGTAATTTATTATTGCAACTGATATCGTTTCGATAGTGGTTCTACTAGTTATTTCGAAATAAACCCGATTTATTTTCAAAAGGCAATTATAGTTTTGTCTCCGTTTGCATTACAATGACAAAGGACTGTAACAAATCATTAAGAATGGATATATGAATAATAGTAAAATTTATTCAATTTTTGTTTACCAGTTGTTCGATCGTAATTTTTATAGAATGACATTTTTATGGGATAGAATAATATCTAAATTAACAACAATATAAAGAAGTTATATTGCTATTTACACAATTAAATTATATATTGATGAACCAATTATGATTGCTACAGTAAACTTTGATCATATCTCCTAACCGAAACAATTACTACTCGAATATCAAAGGAGATGCTTGAATTGAATATGCTTTCTGTTAAGAATACAATTAAATATTTGATTTATTACTGCATTTTATTGTATTATCCATTCTTTAAATAAAATATAGATGATTTTACTTTATATTTATTATTTGTTTTTTACATTCTATAATTTTAATCAATCAAAGTATTTATTTAAATTACTAGATTTTACAATAAGAATAAAGAAAATATTAAGTTTAGTCTATGCTAAGTTTTGTTTCATTATTTCTACAATAACCTCATAACCACAAAAACTATTTTATCTATTAAACTTTTTGATTAAACAAATAAACCCTATTTGTTCCGACAACACAACCACAAATTGATTAATTGCTTAATTTTAGTTAATATGTTAATTTATTTCAATATTCGTTACATACAGACAACAAAATTAGAGACTAACCGAAGATATGCATGTCAGTGAGGGTATTACAAGAAAGGAGTTTAAGCTCGATATTCTTCAATACAATTATCAAAATCTTCATCATCATCAAAACTATAAAAGCCATAATCAAAAACAAATTTAGTAGTATATGCTATGCGGCAGAAAACAAGGATAACTTACAGCTTATTCTTTATAAGTTTAAAACAATATTGTAGCAATTTAAAATGCAAATTTTTATAAGGAAAAGTAAATCAATAATGCTCTTAAAGAAGCTGGTCAGATGCAAACTTACTATGAAAAACTATTTAATGATGCCCAAGAACAAATAAAAATAGCATCAAAAATGGCTGGGTGTCTACAAGATGTAATATAGTAGAAGAAACTTATGCAGAAAGTCAGCAAAGTTATAAAAAACTTGCATTAGGCCAGGCCTATTAAGACCTTTGTAGTCAAAATCAGAGCAAATACTATAAATATAACTGCAATATGCGCATCAGAAATAAAGACCCTTAAAACCAAAAGTAGGAAGCAAGGAAATTTGATAAAACTATGAAGTTAAAGTTAAGAGTGTTGTCAGTGGCATTAGCACGTACTACACATCTTTTAGACGTCTAATTTATTTCTTATTTTTTGGGTTATCACGGTATTTTCTAATGCAAATATAGCACATGCGTATTATTTTGACTCGCGTGTATTTAATTTCAAAAAAGGCTAATAATCTAACCCTATGGGTGATGAAATTAGTAACTCAAGAAACATCTGGTAAAAACGTGCAAATCCTAACGGACACCCAAAGCAGTAATTTTAGCTACAAAAAAGCCTAAAATTACATTTGGCAACTCGTGCAAACAGCATTGAAAAGGGCTCTCTAAAACAATAGTTAACTTTGAAGCTGATGGATTGGCGCGCAAAAAATAACCTTTACAATGGTAAGCTTGAGTTTTGAACCGCACTACCGCTAAATAACCTTAACATATTACTAAATTGGCAAAGAAGGCAATGATTGCCAAAATTCTAAAATAGTCAACTACTGTCCTGCAAATTATAGCAATGATCCTGACAGGGCAATCTCAATTAAAAAACACATTTATAACATGGGCATTATAAACAGCCTGATGTATAGAGGACAGGGACGGCGCTAGGCGCCGCTTCGGGGCGCAATACGTCGGGGCTCTGGGGCCCTGATGATACACCAAATTTGGACAATAAGTCCAAGTTTTGTTGCGCGGATTTTTTTGGGATTTTATGTGTTTCATTGTTTATCGGGTCTTGGGCAACTCTCTAGAGATTTTTTTAGGTGTGGAGAAGTTTTGGGGCTGTTATGGTAGCTCCTTATTTGCTGGGGTTGCTTAGTGAATTGGCTTTAATTACAACTCCAAAAACGGTATGTGCAATGTCGCCAAGCGCGTGTGAACCACGTAGTAGTGGTAAACCGCTTCTTTGGCGTTTATTGGTGTACAGGTAGTTTTAATTACTCTTATTAGCCAGTTCATTGCAGGGGTTGTTGTTTTGATTTTACTTGGTTTCTGTGTTGCCGACCTGGTCTGTTGTTTTACAATTTAGTTTTGATCTTTAATTAGAACTTAGAATTTCCTCAGCGGAGCTGCTTCCGTAGTTGTGACTGGTTTATTTGTCTGTCATCCGCTACCTATACTATGTTTGTTTGCACGCTGACAGGTAAAAAGGCTACCTTGAAGTTTGCTTGCCGAACTAATATGTGCGTTGGTGATCAATTTTTCTGGACTCGGATATTATCTGGTCCTCTTTCTTTTAGTTGTTGTATGTTTGGTGTTGTTGTTATCTCGACTGCTATTAAGCCTCTACCGCACCAATTTTTTTTTTGGTTTGGGAAGAAAATCTGCTAAAGATTGTCTAACTGACTTTCTGAAGGAGAGTTCTTACTGAATAAACTTTCCGTAGATTATGCTTGGAAGTTTGAGACTGTAACTAAACTAATATACCTTCCGATTGGAGAATGTATTTTAGGAGAAAATTGGTTACGACGCCCTATAGGCTGTCTTTAGAAATTGATGATATTGATCGGTCTACTATAGGAGTATTTATCTTTGTCTGGCTTGGCAAGCACACTTTTGTGCCAGACAATGTCAAATAGTTTTTTAGCGTTGATAAAGACTATCTCAGTGGATATTCTCAGTTCATTCTGAAACTTCTTACAATTTTACTCGGCTTAAAGAACTGATTGCTTGGTAGTTTTTGAAAAAAAGTTTTGGATCTTTCCAGCTTTTGAAATGTTTGTGACGAAACCTTTTCAAGCTTTTTGGAAGTGCCCGGTGCTTTAACAATTTTAATAAGGGCCATTATTGTTTTATGCCAAAAAGAATTTACTGCTTGCTTTGAAATTCTGTCAGGGTCAGGAGCAGATCGAGTTATTTTAAGATAATGTTTCTGATTCGAGAAGGTCAAACGCTATGTAACGGTGTGTTGCCGTCAACGTTCTTTAAGAAGTCATTGACTTCTTAGTGAATTCTTTCGACGTGCTCTAGATCAGTCTTCTGAGTCATTGAGGGGGCAAGTTTGAGACTGTAAGCAAATGATTGTATTGGCAATTTTTTTACTGTTTGTAAAATGAATTTAAAAATGTAATAATTTTTTAGTATTATGTATGTTTTTTGATACTTTAGAAAAGGAGGGTAACATATTTAAAATTTGCGGGGGGCATAGTAGGTAGCGCCGCCCCTGATAGAGGATGTTAAATAGACGAGACTAAAGAGTTCTATAATCAAACTGCCGTTTATACAGTGTATAAGCAGCGTACATTCTCGGTATCTCCGTATTTGTCGCACCATGACGTTTCTCTATCATCTACAACATATAGCCGCTCAATCACTAGTAGAGAGAAGGAGAGGGTATAGTGTTGTGCGACAAGAACAAAGATACTTTTAATGTACGGCAAAACGCTGGTTTAGAATCTCTAGATATAGAACTCTTTGGACGAGACGACCGACCTGCAAGGGAGTTCATGTTAGGGAATTGGTTTGACATAGCCAGCAGATTTTGAATAATCTAAAATCGCATTTTGCACTAAATATAAAAAAATATAAAATTATTGATTTTTGCTTAGTCACATATCTAGAAAGTTCACCGCCACCATTTTACTGTAGAAAATTTACTGCTTACAATAAATGACAAAAAAAATTATTTTATTGGTACAATATATTATTAAAACGTGTTTTTAATTATATATGTTACAAATTGTTACTCAACAACAGAAGCAAACGCTCATACACTCATCCAATTCATTGAGCACTTCACAACGATCATAGTTTTTTGCATTTTTTTTTCTAACCGTTGGCGGGTACTATTTCATTAAAACGTACTATTTTATTACGGTAGGGGTGCAGTGTTTAGTCTTTTTAAGCCGCTTTGGTTAGTTTGGCACGTTACTTGTTATTGGTCAGCTTTTTATAACAAACCAATTAATAATTATAAAAAACCAGTACCGCTCAGATAGTTTAGTGGTTAGCATACTCAACTGCTACCAGGGGTTTTAAGTTTGAACCCTAAGAGGTTTGGAGAGTCAGTTTTTTGGTTAAGAAAAAATGTGTTGGGTATGAGTACAATTTTTTTCTGACAAGAAGAAATACTTTAATAGGTGCTGTGTACTGCTTTGATGTTGTATGCACAATAAAAAACCCAATACTTTAGATTTTAATCCTGAATTTGCGGAAAATTTTCAAGATGTGGTCTTTACCTTTGGCGCCGGTGATTAGCCTTGGCAACAGAAATAGACCGACTTAACTAAATGAATTAACTAATTAACTATTAAAGACAGTTTTTTAGTAATTATAGTACATCTGTACAATCCGTGATCGTGATGCAAAAATACTCTTTCGGCACATTAGTACAATGTGTGATTAACTTTAGACAGTTGACCTGTGTGAGCTCATTTCCGATTACATTATTGTCTTGTTTAAAAGTTGCTTTTGGTATTGTCACTATTGGAATTGGTTTGTTCTGACCTAATAAAGTTTGTTCGCGGTTTACTTGTTACTGGGTTTAGAAGTTTGCGAGCTTGCGTAGCGCATCCCGGTTTTAGGTGCTGTGTTATTGAGTTGGTGTTGACGAGTGCTTTGATTTTTTTTTGGTTGACGCAGACAACGTTTTTTGGTTTGGGCTACGTGATTGTTGATTTAGAACACGGCGAATGAGTGGTTGGGTGCAGATTAAAATTCACTATCATTGAAGCTTTGGAGATACAATTTTAAGCCTTCCAACTCAGAGTTTTTTTAGGTGTTGTTTGGGTTTACTTGGTTTAAAACGTTTTTAAGTAAAATATTTTTTCTTTAACCCAAATAACCCAAAATTACGAATATACATCAACAATGTACGAATGGAGTGGAGTGTAAGCAGCTTATTCAAGGCTGGAAATCTAGCTCTAGATAGAGTCATGATGTTGCGACTTCAAACAGCACAACGAAAAATAAACTTAATATAGATCTACACACCCACGTTTTGGTATTTGGATAATAAAAAGACAATTTGTGCAACGACGTATCACACAAAAAAAACGAAATTATATTTGTGATAGGAGACTTTATCGCCAACGTTGGCGCAGGACCTGGAAACAACATAGTAGAGAAATACGGTCTTAGAGAAAGGAACGTCAGAGGCAAACTATGTACAAGTCGTTTGCCTCTGACTTTGTACCAAACGTAATATGTTTATTTATTTATTTATTAGCTGGAAGCCATTACAAAATAAGTATTTCTACAACTTTAAAAATATTTAAATTAAACATGAAACAAATAATACTAAAAATAAGAATATAACTAAACTAGTTACAACATTTTGAAAAAGTCACGTTTGGGTGACAAGTGCAGGATATTAAAAGAAACCTTGAACAAATTTACTTTAACTTTGTTGGCATGCCGAAAAATACGTGTAGACACACTGCTGCGCATAATCTGTATGTTTATACGGTATATGAAATAAATAGTCATTGCGTAAAACGCAAGCTGGGACAAAAATACCAATTGAGATCAAGTCAAAACAATTTATAATCTTACCAAGCACGTCCCGTACACTAGACCTTTTGGCCAAAACAAAAGAACACATTATAAGGATTCAAATTGACTACATATTCCTAAGCCACAATTTTAAGAAATACGACCTCAATAAAAACTTACGCTTGAGCGGATGTCAATTTTGATTCTGTCTTAGTTGGTGCCAACTGTAAACTTCACCGCTTTAAAATATTCAAAAGAACGCCCCACAAAAAGAATGAACTTACGGAAACTTTACTACTTTGATACAAAAAGCCAGATACCAAAGCCCTTAAAATGGGATTTTTTTTTAATTACTTCAGTGTTGGATAGAGGTTTTCTTTAATTTTTTTCCATGTTTGTCTGACTTTTGTTGTTCTTATCCACTTTCTTCCCGTTATAATCTTGATGTCATTCAGCTGTCTCATTTTTGGTCTTCCCAAGCTTCATTTAGTTTTTTAGGGTTTTCAAAATGTCATTCTGTGTGACCACCGTTTTTTGCTTTGTCATGCCACATGTTTAGCCCATATCTACTTGAGGCTAGAGAGAAACGACTTTGAATACTATCAAAACAGTACTGAACAATATTCAAATAAACCAAATAGGGTTTATAGAAAACAATAAAAATCAGGAATAGATGACGATAGAAGTTTTAAGCACAAAACAACAGACCTACTAAGATACAAATAAATATAACAATATGTAAGAAAATAAGGGAGGCTAAGATCAAAGAACTGGGTGATGCAGACAACAAAATAACAATAGAAATAGAAGATAAGCTTAAGTGAAGGACACAGTATGTAGATACACTTTTTAAAGACAATCGACTATCTCCACTGTTACTGGCAGTTATAGACAAATTAAGACCTGAAATAATTAAAGAAAAGGTAATTTTCGCAATAAAGATCCAGAAAAGATTTTAAACCAGTAATGAAACAAGAAAGGTACGAGTTAAAACTACTTACAGCATTATCTAAAACAAAAGCTTAAGTGGTGGTCATAATATATAGAGACACTGCTTAAGATAAGTATCTCCTGCCAATGGGATGACTATAGAATGATCAGTCTTATGTCACATGCGCTAAAAGTTTTCCTACGCATAATACATACCAGGATATACCAGAACCAAACTATCAAAACACAATTTGGCTTCCAAAATAAAGTAGGAATACGTAAAGCGCTGTTCTCCATGCATGAACTAGCCCAAAGATGCTGAGACATAAACAGTGACGTACATGGTTGATTATCATTAAGCGTTTGATTGCGTGTAAAATGAGTAAAATTATTGACATACTGAAATTGACTGACGTTTTACACTAAAAATTGTTAACAAAAATTAAAATTCACAGTTTAATTAATATTAAATTAAATATTCAAACACAAATATTTAATCATTTTACATAATTATACATACAGAAACAGATATCTATATTTCTGAATTAACTATACCAAAAGAATGATTTTAAAACGCTCTGAAGTGAAACGATCTTTATATTAAAACTATAAAATGTAATTGCATCCTCAAACCAAGCTAACTGAAAACTTTAAGTGTACTAAAAACCGCAATAACTATTTAAATGTTGATTTTCTAATAGAAAAACTCAATAATTATTTCAAGGGTTGAATTTTCTTTGAAATAAAATTGCTAAAATGGAAACAATTAAATGTATTTTTGAGTGCGAATCTTTTTTTGGGACCGTCGTTTTCGCGCCGCTTTTATTTTTGTGCCAATTATAAAATGTATTAGAGAAGCGTTGCCCAGAAAGTGTCTCATTAAAAAGGGCGTTGTTTCAAAAGTGTAAATTGCATGTGTAAAAAGGGGTCGGCGAGTGGATTCGATTAATGAGAAACAAAGGGAAATATACGTGTGAAAAATGTATATAAAGGGTGTCTGCACTGAAAATATGTGTGAGTGAAATTTAAAGTCCTTAATTAATTATAATTTTTTATGTTATGAAATAGTTATATCCTGCGTTTTTAGGATATGTAGCGAGTAATACAGAAAAGCTTTTAACTAATTAATAATTTGGCAGCATACAAAAATGACTTATTATAAATTGTATGGGTATGGCAATTATGCAGCAACCCTAATTATCTACGGAATTTAATATTAAAATATATAAACTGAAACAATTTTAAATTGAGTTATAACATAATGAAACAATTTAATTGTTTTGTCACAATTTTTTGGTGTATAACTAGTTTTAACTAAATTAGTCTACGGATTTTACAAGTTTACTAAGGTAATAAACATGAGATAAAGCAATTGTGCTGTCAACATAAAGCAAAACTTTATATTCAAAAGTTAAGTAAGATTAAATTTTGGGAAATAAATTAAATATTTCTGATCTGATGATAGCAGGGATTTGATTTTATTCTCAAGTATAGTTAAAAATGTTTAGGAATTCCAGTTTAGTTAAGCTTGTATGTAATGATCTAAACTTTAGAGGACTTTTAGCTTTTAGAAATAATAATTTAAATTCGATAATACTTTTGATTTAATGTTTGAAACTCATTTGATATAACCATATATTTATAACTGAGTTAAAAATATCTAAGAAACCATATTTTATAAAAAAAATATATATTTTTTTAAATTTAATTATGGTTGTTTGTATTTTTTGAATTTATTGGCTTAAATTATGAATGATATTGATAAAAAATTTGCTAATATATAATTTTGTTAGTTTTTATTTTTGTTATACATTCTGCAGATATACTTTGTCATCTTTTTAAAATTATTACTAATATATATTTTGTTTCAGTTCATATCAATTTTTTTTTTGGCGTAATTACTAGGTTTAGAAAAATTGAATCACTTTTTTGCGTACAAGTCTGAAATTTATTGGAAAAGTTAGTGTATGCTGATATGTAATTAATAAAATTTTGATAGAAAAATAAAATCCACTAAAGTTCAAAATAATCAATAGAACAAAACATTTTTGTTTGTTGATGTAAAAATGCCGGCATTAATCTTACATGCGCAACTTATTTATATAAATTTATATGTCTTCTTCTGTTTGATTATGTTTCCATTTTGTTTTTAAATTCTGCTAAACCTATATCTAAATTGTATGACGCAAAAAGAATCTATCACCAAAATCTGCTACCCTAATAAACCTCAAATGAACTAATATATGCTAAAACTACGGTACTTGACCAACTTTTAAAAGAAATTTCAACAAAGTTTACTAATAATGCCAACAACCACAAAATACTCAACAACTTGTAGGAGTGAATTAAAATAATTCTTGCAGACTTACAAGCAAAACAAGTACAACGTCTTGTTAAAGTAGGACAACGTCTTAAGTATGGCGGAAAATCTAAATTTGCCGATGGCGTAAACAGTCTCAACAAGGAAGACTATCCATTACCAATTTGATAGGCAAGCAAGGTGATTAAACGATAAATACTCCTTATATGGCGAGTTTCAAACAAAACATTAAGATATCTTGGGTGGAAGGTGATATAATACTATAACCCTATACGGGCTAGCTGGTCTGCCTCAAAGATTTTGGGCGAGGCAAAAATTTGACATCGAAACTACAGAAAGCATGACAGAATTAAACCAGACTATTTATAGGAACATATAATGCCACATCACTGCTTAGTAACAAAATGGTGTACAACATGAACTTGATAATATTAGATAGAGAAAACCAAAACCGGCTTTTCTTTAAAAGTACTTTGTACAACACAAACTGTGACATAGATAGCACAACTGGCGTGTTATTACTATCTACATAAATATTTCCCACAGTGCGGCCTACATTGTGGCTAAAGAACTACTATAAAGATGGTATATGCGCATACCACAGCGCACAACAACAAAGTTGTTGAAAGGTTCTACAAAGATCTTCCAAGCCATTAATGAGAATAGCTCAAGATACACAATCATAATCGGGGACTTCAACGCAACTACGGACACGGTATCAGAAATTAAAGAAAAAACAATCTATACAGCTTCCTAAAATAAGAAAAGTTGTACACTAAGAATACCTTTAAAAAAAAAAAAACAAGAAATGAACTTGTTTTAGCCCAAATAGTAACACCAAAAACAAAATTGACTTATACTTTCTTACAACATCTAACGGTTACCGGCTGTCAGAAGAAAATTAACTAAACCATAAACTTGAAAGATTGAATTGGATCAAATTTTGTAAGCCAATAATTGATTTGCATAAATAAAGGTTACTACAAAAACTTTATCACGACAACCATTAATGAAAATTAAAGCAAATCGTTTGTAACGTTGGACAACATAAGCAACCTAATAACCACAACAATTTTAAAGAAATAGTGAAAAAGTTGCCAAGAAAGTAAAAACCGATAGTTCTAAAGACTAACAAGTAAACAGCTTACCCCACAATTCACCGATATTTTAAAATAATTATGAAACCTTGAAGATCTGCTAAGGATAATTGGGAAGGAAATTGAAAAAAAACTATCAGAAATAATAAGAACATGAAGGTCCTTAAACTATTTTTATGCAGACCAAAATTGTTTGCCAGATCAACGACTAAAATGGCTAAGAAATACGCGAAAAGACAAATCGAACAATTTATAAAGTATTATTCGATTCAAAAACAAAAAATTAAAACTAAAACAAAGATCCAAAATGTGGGCACAAAAGAGCTACTAAAATTCAACAAACAAGATATTGTAGCTGCCATCAGAGAAACAGAATACAATAAAGTCGCTGAAAATGGAATTTTAGTAGAATTGTTGAGGGCAGCCAAGTAGTTATAAATATACTAAGAAGCTACCATCATTTTACTTCTACACAAAACATCAGTAAATACCAACTAAGTACACTGCTATCCCAGACCTACAAAATATTACCAAAAGGCTTGCAAATATACTTGACTACTTTTAACCCAGAAAGCAAGCAGGTTTTAGGAAAGGATTTAGTACTATGATCACCTTTTAACCCTAAGAAAACTTCTTGAAAAGGCCACAAAATACTAACTAAAATTATATATAACATTAATAATAATAATAATAATAATAATATAATTTATTTCATTAGACACGTGTACAGTACAAATACAATACATATAAACAAATATATACATATATATATATATAAATACAACAATATGTGTGAAACAAGTCAAAGATAGAAAATACAAAATTAATAATCAAAAAATTCATTTAAGGAATATGGTTCAATATTAAGTATATACAAAAATGTTTACCGAATAAATAGTTTTTTGTGAACAAAAAGTAAATTTTTAATATCCTGAGGAAGCTTCTTAAAAAATTTAAGACAACTGTATTCACAGTTTGTTTCCGTTAGTGTTAATCGATGTCTTGGATATTCAAAGTAACCCTCTTTTCTTGTGTTGTAAGAGTTGGCAATTTTATATTTGTTAAATGTATTTGGTGAGTTGGCTAAGTATGCAATACATTTATAAATGTATAACCCAAAAATTGTTAAAAGATTGTTAGCTTTAAATACATTGCGACATGAATCTAAATATTTCATTTTAAAAATAATTCTAATAGCTCTTTTTTGAATTTTAAATAAATCTTGCAAATCCGATGAACCTCCCCATATAATTATACCAAACTGCAAGCGAGGATACACATTAGCATAATAGACAGAAACTAGAGATTTTGTGTTTAAACATTTAGACAAAGTTCTTAGGGCATAGCAAATGTTGCTAATTTTTTTACAAAGGTATAATATGTGTTGGTTCCATTTTAAATTCTCATCTATATAGACACCTAAAAACTTTGTGCTTTGAATTACATTTAATGAGAGGTTGCCCAACTGTAATGTTTGTGGGCATGTAATACTAGATCTACTAGTTCTGAATAAAATACAAGAAGATTTATTCTCATTTACAATAAGGTTATTGTTGGAAAACCACTCTATTGTAGGATTTATAATATTGGTGCTGACTTCTATTATCTCTTCTAAAGATTTACCACGAATATTAATGTTAGAATCATCAGCGTAGTTAACTATTCTAGCTATATTGTTGTAAGGTAACAGACAGTCTGCAATATCATTAATATAAATGAATAGTAGTGGCCCTAGTGTACTCCCTTGAGGCACTCCAATATTTAAAGATTGAATTGTTGATTCACAATTGTTAATTACAACTTTTTGATCTCGATCTTTTAAAAAAGAAGCAACAAGTTTTAGCGCATTGCCCCTCACACCGCCATACTCAAGTTTCTGCAGCAAGATATCATGATCTAAACAGTCAAAAGCTTTTGACAAATCGAGAAATATTCCGCAAGTTACTTCACGTTTTTCCATGGCACTTATGATATCTTGTACATAACTTAAGATAGCGGAATCAGTGAATTTATTCGGAGTAAAACCATGTTGAAAATCATTAAAAAAATTCATTTTTTTAAGAAAATTAAATTAAATAAGCGTCCCGCTATTAAATTTTCAAAAAGTTTAGAAAACGTTGAGAGAAGGCTAATGGGCCGATAGTTATTTCTATCATTTTTATCACTCGTTTTGTATATAGGCTTTACTAACGATAGTTTAAGTGAAGAAGGAAATATTCCTTCTTTAATCGCTTCATTGAAAAGATGACATAGTGGTTTGGAGATAGATTGTATAGATTGTTTTAACAATCTATGTGAAATACCATCAACTCCTTGAGCATTTTTATTCTTAAATAATTTAACTGTTTTTAATATTTCCTCTTCAGAGACAGGATATAAAAAAATTGATGAATTAACGTATTTATGCAATGTGTTATTTTTATTATATTTTTTTTGACTTAATTAAGTATTAAGTATTAAGTTAAGTTTTCCGTAACAGTAGAGACATGATTATTAAATTGATTAGCTAATGCTGTGAAATCTTTACAATCTGGTAAGGTGTTATTACTAGAACTGTTGTTGAGTAGTGAACCTACAACGTTCCACATAGCTTTAGACTGGTTAGAAGAATTATTTATGATGCATTCATAATATGAACTTTTGGCTTGGTGTAGTTCATGAATGTAATTTTTTATTAAGTGCACTGTATTGAACTTTATAGTAAGGATAGCGAATAGACAGTGATTCTAGTAATTTTACCGATTCTTTCATTTGTATTAGTTCTTTTGTAATCCATTTCTTATTGTTAGAAAAACTTATGCACTTTTTATAAGGTATACAGTTATTTAAGTGGTAGGTACAAACATTCAAAAATTGACTAAAGTTTTTATCTGCATTTTGTCTTTCAAAATACAAATCCCAATTTTCGCTGCTCAAAGCCTGATTGAATTGATCTATATTCTTAGAAGTTGCAATTCGTTTTTGAATAGTTGTAGTATAAGGTTTATTTATTTTAACTATATTGCTAATATTCATTATTATAGCCCTGTGATCTGAAATAGTTGAATTAAGTACACTACAATTTAACTCTGCAGACAAATTAGTAAGAAAATTGTCGATGCATGATTCAGTTGTAGGTGTTACTCGTGTGTAATCTGTAATACAGTGTTTTATTCCATATGCATGGAGTAGTAAAATAATGTCTCTGGTTATTCTAGAAGATGCATTAAAGTCTACATTAAAATCTATATTAAAATCACCGGCAATGATTAATTCCTTTTTTTCTTTATGTATCATATCTAATATAAAATTTAATTTTTCATAAAATTGTTTAATGTCTCTTCTGTATTATTAATTTTGCATTCTATACCTGTGCATTCAAAATTAAAGTTCTGACCTAGGTTACATATATCTAATCTATTTTTGCATTTAAAATTTTTACTCGTGTATATGGCAGAGCCGCCGTGACTTCCTTCTGTTCTTGGCCATACAGAAACAGGTTGGTATCTTTCTAAATGAATATAGTTTGATTCGTCTTCATACAGCCAATGCTCGGAGACGCATAATACATCCGGTTTGTAAACCTCACAGAAGACTTCTAATTGGGCAGTTTTATTTCGAATAGATTGGACATTTTGATGAATTATAATAACATCATTATTTATCACTTCATCTGCAATTTTATGAGTAAAAGCTTGACTTAAATGTGATTTATTTGAGGCGGTGGTATCATTAAAAAATTGTAGCGGCACACTTCTATCCCATCTTCCCATGTCTCTGGATCTCGGAGATTTTCTAGTAATGTCATATTGCATCCTATTTTAAAGGAACTGAATGTTGGCTGCGGATGTTTTGAAGCAATGCGTTTGCAGATAAAATCATTGCTTTTAAATTTAGTTTCCAATTTAGTTATTAATGTAGTTTCAGACACATCTAAAGGATATTTAGAAACATGAAACCACGCTCGTTTGTCTTGCTTTATCGCTTTAAATTGTTCATCTTCAAATATTTTTGTTCCTATTATTTTATTTTGTTTACGTTTTTTTTTTATTGCGCTGGAATTTCCATTCGCCATCGTTTTCGTTTTTTTTGTTTATTGAAATATTTTCAAGAGAGGAACCATTAGAGGAGCTCTCTTTTGTATTTATTGCTGGTTTATTTTTAGGTTCTATGGGAATATTTGCTGACTACAAGAAAGCGTTTGACTTTATAGAGCTGTGGGCAGTCCAAGAATCTTTATATAACAGCAGAATAGACCACAGGTATATAACTCTCTACAACACCTACAAAGATGCCACAATTAGCACTAAACTAGAAGACGAGTTATAACTAATTCTAATTAAAAAATGTGCAAGAGCTGAAGACACCATTTCTTCTAAACTATTTATGTCGTTTAAATTGTTATTTTTTAGAGGACTCAGTACCTTTGCGGTCATAGCTTTTCTATCTTCTTATGTGTTAATTAAATTGCTTGCGCTTTAATTATTTCAGAGTCACTTCAAGGTGATTTCTTTGTAAGCGTGACTAAATCGATGTCATAGATAGTTGTACTTTGCTAAACTATCAATGTTAGCTCAAAAAACCTTATAAAGCATGATTTAATAGTCTAATATAAAAGAAACATCGAGATCTCGGCGGATTATGGTGTTTTTGACGTATGGCGGAGCGTTGAGGATTGCTCTCAAAGTCTTGGGTTTTATCCTCTTGCCCGTCGTGATATATACATAACAACCGGTCTAATGAAGCTTGTGTAAATCAATAGTTTATTATTAATAGTTATTTGGCTTTTTCGACCGATGAAAAAGGCAATTTAGCTTATAGAGTCTTTGATGCCAAATTTTAATATTAACTTTTTCAACATTAATTGTTTATAATTGCTATGGAAAACATTTTTAAGAAACTGCAATGGGAAGGCATAAACATCAACGAAAAGAGGTTTAACCACCTGAGGTTTGTCGACAATGTAGTTAGTTATGTTTTTCGATTTGAAGGAAGACTTGCAGCATATGTTTGAAGACGTAGCCACAAAACACAGATAATGATTAACAAACCTGTTGCACAGCAAATATCCGGCAACGTAGCGCTGAAAAACGCAGAATATTTTGGCTACAAAACTTTAGAGAATATTTTGAGTGTTTTTTGAATACCTAATTTAGAAGTGTAGCGTTCAAAAATTGCCATCTATCGAGTAGAAGGAAGTACTTGAAGAAAAATCTTTTTTGGGGTTTTTTGATTGTCAGCATTTTCAAATTTGTTTTTAGTTAGTTATAGGTTGATGTCGTGATGTAACTTAAATTTAAATGATAAGATTGATTTATTTATTTAAAGATTGACGCAGTCAATTATTATATTAATCTTTATTGGCCATTAACAAGTTCTATTGTTAGAGTCAAATAAAAACCTTAGTTTAAGCTTGGTAACTACATATGAACACTACATAGCGTTTTGTTATTTGTTTGTTGCCCAGTGAAAGAGTAAACCCTATTGATATTTATTGTAGATTGAAGTTGCAATTTAAAAATTTGTGTTTGTCTCATTTTAGCAAGTGTACGAAGCAACAATTTTAAAAATCAAGTTATGTTAGTAATTCCTACCGACCTGGTTAAGCCAATTGTGCAGTGACGCTTAAGTCAATTTTGGCAGCAAAAATCTTAGCAAAAAAAGTTTGACGGGTTATAATTACATTATATATAAAATAAAGTAGTAAAGTGGGTACCAAAGCAAAAGACCTCCGAATTTAAATACCAACGTGTTCATAATTGAGTTTCACTCATTGCGTCTTCACATTTTCTGTAGAGTTTTTGATGTATGATTTTTAGGAACAGTTTCAAGGTGTGATTCATATGGCTAATCAGTCTAAGTTTTTCACATTTTTTGGGAGAGGAATAAACGTTGACGTGAACCATTGTGCAGAGTATTTACCCGTATCGTATATTTTATTGAAAATTTTGTGTAAAGCGGAGATACCTTTTTCATCCAGGAGTTTGAAAATTTCTGAGGAAATTTTATCCGGTCCCGCTGTTTTAATTGATTTTGCAGTTTGTATAGCTTTTACTACTTCACTCTTGTTAATTGAAGGTCCTGTTAAGTTGTTGTCTTCCTCAATTGCCCTATGTTGTCTTTCGATATCTGCAAATAGTTCTTTGATGTAGTTTTCCCAAATGTTTTTTTTCTGTTGTATATCTATTGCAATTTGATTTTGTCGATTTACTAACATGGAGATATTATTTTTTCGGAAAATTCCTGCTGTCTCCTTTTTTATGGAGATTGAAGTCATTATGTAGAGCCTGCAGTTGTTCAATTTCTCTACATTCACGGTTCAGCCACTTGTTTTTTGCTGTTCTAATCTTTTTCTGAATCTGCTTCAGTATGCACTTATATTTGTTGCTCTGATTCTTAACTTTTTGCCGTTTTTCCATTAGTGTAAGAATTTCTTTTGTCATCCATGTTTGTTTTTGGCCTTGTGTTTTATATCCAACTTTGTGTTGTGTGCTGCTTAATAGAATCTTTCTCATTTGGCCCCATATATGGTTAATATCCTCTTGTTCCATATTTTTTGATAAGTTGCTCTCGATTTGTTTGCTAATTTCCGTTGTTACTGCCGCTTTTGTATTTTCTTGTTTGAGTTTAGCAAGATCTATCTTCCGTTTAAGAGTTGTTTTGCTAGGTTTTGATAGTTTGGTCTTGATCGACGCCATCAGTAGTGTAAGGTCAGATGGGACATCTGCTCCTGGGTAGGTGCATGCTTTTGTAATAGATGAACCAAGCCTTTTATTAATTAGTGTAAAGTCTATTTGATTTCTGATTATATTATGCGGTTGCTCTGCTAGGGATTTCCACGTTTCAGTCTGCGGGCTGGTAGTCGAAACCATGTGTTACTTACTTTTATATTTTCCTTTTGGCAGAATTGCAAGAGTCGGTCTTTTTTTTTTGTTACGTATCCCTAATTCAAAAAGGCCAACAAGGACTTCAAATTTCTCATTTCCTAGTTTTGAGTTAAAATCCCCCATTACTATGTTTATGTCCTGTTTTTTTGTAAGTTTGAGTAGATTTTTTATCTCACAGTAAAATGATTCTATTTCTTCTTCTGCTGCATTGGCCGTTGGAGCGTACACCTGAATGATGTTGAGATTTACGGGGTTTGCATTAATTTTTAATAATGCTGTTCTTTCAGAGTAGGGGTAAAATTGGTGACGCACCTTGCGAGAGGTTTAGAGATGAGAAATCCGACTCATTTCCTGTGATTCTTGTCTTGATTACCAGAGTAGTACAGGGTATACCCCGAAGTTGTGCATTTTTCTGAGTTAGGCAACCAAGTTTTGGCTATGCCTATTATGTCTATGTTAAGCTTTTTTGCTTCTTGGGTTAGGTTTATTAGTTTTTCTGCTTCGTATAGGCTTCGTAAGTTCCAGGTTCCTATTCTGATTTTATTTTGTGTGTTTGATCTTGTGGCTTCATTCAAGTTTGTTCCTCTCGGAGATCCGATTGAGGAACTGTTTAAAACTCCGGTAATTTGATTTGAGTTGAATGTAGTCATCATGTGGTTCTTTTGGGACTGATAATGGAGATGGTTTCCCGTTGCCTTTCTCCATTGTACAGTATGTTGGAATTTCTAAATTTGTGGCAAGATTTCTAGATGTGGTAGTCTTAACCTTTGGCGTCGGTGATTAGCCTTGGCAGCAGAAATAGACTGACGTTAAATAATTGAATTTAAAACAAAGGATTTTTATGTTTGGTGTCTTTAGCAATGAAATTCTTTGTTGTGTTTTTGTTTGGCTTGCGATGTTTCTTACTTTTGTAATGCCGAACATCTACCTGCCCCAGCTTTGTGGCCAAATTCCTGGCACAGTGGACATTTCTCTTTAATTTTGCACTTGCTTCGAGTGTGAATTTTTTGCCGCATTTATAACGCAAGTTGGATTATGTTTTTACATTTTACTTTCCATGGCTTAGAGGTCATATAGCCAGCATTTATAGCATTTTTGAATTTTATTTCTCCAGAGTGCAATTTGAGTATTCCACTTTTATTTTAACAGCTTTTAGTAATTTTTTAGCTTTTTTTTTCAATGTTTACCATAATTGTTTGAGTGCTTCTGTTATTTTTTTGTGTGATACTGTTTGTAAGGCATCATTAGTGTTATTCACAATATTCTGAATGGGGGAAACAATATTTTTTTGGGTAGCTGTTGCGTCAATATTTTTTATGACTATTGTTTTGCCTTTAGTTTCTTAGTATAAGTAAATTGTCTTATTTTGTATTTATTATATCCATGATTGCTTTCTTGTCTGACTTTTCTTTAAGGTTATCTTTAACTCGTTTTAGCAGTTGCATATAGTCAGCATTTTCCCTCTGATCTACTATGAGAACATGTGTTTCTTTTTATTTTTTTGTCTCTTTATGTTTCTTTTTTTTTGGCTTTTATTGGTATAAATCTTAAATAAACCTTAATATCTATGTTTGTAGATACGTCCAGTCATGTATTTCAGTGTTGTTATGTTAACAGCGCTCATTTTAATCTCTTATTTTAATAATTTGGTTTGTTTTGCACTCCTGAGTTTTTGAGCCTATTTTGGTTGTTTGCTTTATTACCTTTAGCTTTCCGTTACATGTTTAAAGTATTGGGTATTGATTCCGGTGCAATCTCTAGATACTTTTCTTCATCTCAGTATTTGTGTTTTTTACTAGCACTGCTCATGTCTGTCAATTTGTCATCAATGGGGCTTCCAACGATGATCACTGTGGCTTTTAATAGCTTTGCTTTCTAAGTAAAGTTTTTAAATTTCTTGTATGTATTAATACCTTCAAGAGAAAAAAGAGGTTTTATAGGTTGTTCTGTTTAGGCTTTATTTTGTTCTTTTTTTGCTTTCTTTTAAGTAGTTTTTTTTAGTAAAATGTTCTTCATTTTTGTAAATTTTTTTTTTGCAGTTTTTCTGTTTTCTTTGACAATTCTGTTTAATTGTATGCTTTTTTTTTCTTCAATTTTTTTTGTCGTGTTTTTTTTTTTTTTATTTTTTGGGATTGCTGTGTTCTTTCCAGCCTCTTTGTGGCTAATTTTATCTTTTTTTAAATTTCTACCGTATTTAGTGCGACTTTGTTGGCTAGATCTGTCGTGCATTTTGCAATCTATTTAATTCGTTGCCAATGAGGCGTTTTTTGAATTAACATCTCTAGAACATACTTTTTTTGCGTTTTTTTTTTGTTTTACGTTTATTTTTTCTGAGGCATTAAGTTTTGGTCAAGAACTTTTTTCACTTGTCAAGTTTTTTGTTACATTTGCAGCTAATGCTTTTGGATACACTAACGGGTTTTGTGTAGTCCGAGGTTAAATGTTGTCTTATAAGAGATCTGTCTACCTTACCCTTTTGACCAAAGGTTTTCTGTAACTTGAGCTCTTTCTTCATATCGGTATAATTTTTGGTTTCATAACTTTGGTCGTGGTTTAAGTTGCTACTCACAGATTTTACAAAGCAGCCCGCTTCTACAGACGGGAAGCCATTTTTCTCCTATTTTTAACTAAACTGTTATTTATTTTCCTATTTTGGGCTAATGGCAAGCGTAGTTCTATTTTCAAACTATCTGGACAGTTGCACATTTTTATAAAGTTTATCGCTTTGAGTTTTACTGTCAGAAAAAGATTTTAAAGGTGTTTTGGTTACGAAACCCTTGATCCACTTTTTGGTTACCAACACAATTCTTGGTCACCAGAAAGTGGATTAAGGAAGAATGAAGAGACCAAGACCGAGACCGAGACCGAACCTAACCTTACCTAACTTAACCGGGATACCATATTAAAAGGTTTACCATTGCCTAGCAACTAGGCCAGGACAGCAATCAGTTGGGCTGCACAACAGACTGCAAGATCTTTTGTTTTGCAATCTTTTCTCCTTTTTTACTTTTCATTACGCTGCCAAGAAACTTATGCAGGCAGTTCCAATTTACTTGTTAACATGATGTTTATTAGAGTTTGCTTTATTTTTTTGAATCAGCTTAGACTCGACAATATTTTTTGGCCCATCCTTTGGTCGCATGCAAACACAGTATGTTTGGCCAAATCTACTTTGTCGCAGTTTGCGCACTTGTCAGTCTTAGTTTTGCCAATCCGTTTAGTATATGTTCCAAAACTGCCATGGCCGGAAAGAAACTGCGTTACAAAATAGTCAATTCTTTTATGTTTGCAGTCTACCCACTTTTCCAAGTTTCTAATGAGTTTTTTGGTTCATTCTTCATTTTTGCTATTCTTCTACGCTCTGTTTCATTTTTGAATGGAACCAAAGTTTTTTTTACCTCCGCTCCTGCGGTTATTAAACAATTGTGCTCTTTCTTTTACGTAAATATTAATTGGCAATGTGCCGGCTATTACGCATATCGCTTGTGCACTGACAGTGCAATAGGCGCTGACTACCCTCAAATTTTTTTTCCGCTGTGAGCTTATCGCTTGCTTTTTTTGTCACATTTTTGGTAAATGTACCAAAAATGCCCTGATTGTCAAAGTTGTTGATTAGATTTTTGACCGCTTTACTTGGCTTGACAATGGCATTGCCAATCTCAAACGTAATATCTTTTTTGGACCTAGACTCTTTGCAAATAATTGCTTCAGTCTTTTTTGGTTCTCATCCTCATCATGTCATCCGCCGTGCTCACTAGCGCTAAATTGTCAACGTAAGTATTGTGGAGCACCCACTTGGCAAGTTAAGATTTAAGATCGGGTTGTGCAATACATTTCACAACTTTGGTCCTCAGACAGAGCCTTGGGGAAGTACTTGTGTTAACGTTCTTTAGGCTAATGCTCCTGTTTCTTAAAAAGTCTTTGGTTATTGCGCAGATATATGGCGAAATGCCAGTACATCTTAAATTACTGCAAATAATGTTCCATTTGGCGGTATTAAAAGCGGCCCTCAAGGCTAGATCCTCAAGCCGCAGATTTGGCATTAAAGTCACTTACCAGAATATACTTTTTTTGCTTGTTTGCCGTATATGTTAGAGCATTCATAATTTGTCCACTTTATTTTTATACGCTGCCAGCGTTAAATTTGGTTTCATTTTCTTAACCTAACCAAACCTAACCTAACCAAACTTTTTTTTTTTTTTTATGGAGTTAAATCTTCAGCTAAGACACTGGCAGCCAGTGCTGCACGGTAGTGCCGGGTTCCTACCGGCTAAAACCTTCTTTCCATTGGATATATCTGTTTTTACTCCACCCCGGGATTGCATTAAAGCATTACTTCCGGGTGGAGAATCCCGGACGGCAGTGAATCTTTTCTGCCGCCTTCTCTTTTTTCAAAAACAAGGTTTTTACAAAACATACAAATCAAAAAATTTTCAGACACATTTTTTACAAAAAATGTAACATTTTCATTCATACTTTTACACAATAATTAAAAAAAAGAAACAGCTACGGGCGCACCCCAGGCAAAACCCCTACCCCCCATTTTTCTACCGGAGCAAGCTCCTTCTTCTCCTCCTCATTTTCCCGGAGAATAATTATTTAAAATTGTGGTACCCTCCTTGAGGACGAAAGTACTAAAAATTCTGTTTTTTCTGGCGCCAGTTTCAGCCCTAGCTCGCTCATCTTCGACTCTATTAACTTAACGGCGTAGTTACCAGCCTCTTCTACTTCGAGTTTAGAGCGCTTTGTTACCACTACCGCCAGATCGTCCGCGTATGCCACTACCTTTACCTTCTTCGGAATCTCCAGGCTCACCACGCTGTCATACAGAACGTTCCACAGCGTGGGTTCAAGAACCGACCCCTGTGGCACACCCCCCGACAGTTTAACCTCTTCCTTCTGCCCTCCCTTGCCAAGCAACAAAATCCTACCCCACAGGTAACTGCTGATTAGATTCAGCAGGTAGCTTGGTACCCCCCTGTTTTCCAGCGCCCCCAAAATCCTGCCCCAATTGGCAGTGTTGAAGGCGTTCATCACGTCCAAGGTGATTAACACGCACGCTTTTCTGTGCGTGTAGCTAAAACGTTTTGCAGCTACTACCGCTGCCTTCACCTCCGCTAGCGCGTTCAGGGTTGAAAGACCCTTCCTAAAACCGTACTGACGCTTGCAGAGGGCCGCGTCACCTTGAAGCACTTCCAAAAGCCTTCCCACCACCAGATGTTCGAGGACCAGGTTAGCCCTCTTCCACACTTCTGGAAAACTTCCTTCGACCAGGCACCGATTGTAAACTTTCAGCCAGGTTTTAGGGCACCGTCCGATTAGGGCTTTCACGAGTTCCGTAGGGAACTCGTCATGCCCCGGTGCTTTCCTCGGTCTGATCTTTGCCGTGGCCTCCAAAAGCTCTCCTTCCGCAAAGAGTCGGAAGTCCTCAGCCTCAACTGGCCACCTCCTAAAAACTCTCTTCACTGGCGCTGGAAAAAGTTCCCCTACTACCGCTCTCTGAACCGCTGTATCCACCTTCGGCGGATTCCTACCCACTTTTTCCATCATTATTTTAAAACCCCTGCCCCAGATGTCTTCATCAACCTCGTCGACCAGGAGCTTCCATTTCCCCCTCTTGGCCGACTTGATGAGCCCCCAACCTTTTCCTTAACCCTTTATACTCCCCGACTAAACCCACGTTACCCCTCCCCGAGGCGTTGGCCCTCGTCAGCGCTCTACGTGCCCTGTTGCAGAACATCCTTGCCTCTGCAATCTCCTCATTCCACCAGTATTTTGAACGTCTTCCGATTTGACGCCCCTTTCTGGTAAAATAAAGATCGCTGAGATGCTTTATGCTTCTGCGCCGCGTTTTCCCCTTCCCCCACCTCTCGCTCCCCAAAGTCCCTACAAATCTTCTCCAGCCCTTCCGACGTCATTACCCACCCGCTTTGTTGCGCGTCCCTCAAACCTAACCTAACCTAACCTAACCTAACCAAACCTAACCAAACCAAACCTAACCTAACCAAACCTAACCAAACCTAACCAAACCTAACCTAACCAAACCAAACCTAACCTAACTAAACCTAACCTAACCAAACTTAACCTAACCTAACCAAACCTAACCTAACCAAACCTAACCAAACCTAACCAAACCTAACCAAACCTAACCAAACCTAACCAAACCTAACCAAACCTAACCAAACCTAACCAAACCTAACCAAACCTAACCAAACCTAACCAAACCTAACCAAACCTAACCAAACCTAACCAAACCTAACCAAACCTAACCAAACCTAACCAAACCTAACCAAACCTAACCTAACTTAACGTAAATTTAATCAAAAATTATATCTTTTTTTTAAACCTACTATGCTTTTGTAATTACAACACTGTTGTCTTTATGGCAAATATATATTGTATCTAATTTCTATTGATCGATTTCTAAATATTTTTGTTTTGTTTCAGGTGAGTTACCAAAACTACTTATACCATGAATATTATTTGTAAGTAATAACATATTATTAATATTGATTTATTGAACTCCATAATAACAATCGTTCAGTAAAAGTTTAAATTTAATTTTAGTTAAAAGCAAAGTGCATTTGTAATCCAAAGCTGAAACAGTTTTGAATTGTTATGTAATTAATATCACATACTGAAATTTAATACTATATGAGAGGCGGAACCTATCGGAACACTATTATATGAATATCTACAAGCCATGGCGAAAATTTATATTGTTAAATATTAGTCATGTATTGATAACAGTAGCTGGATTCCATTACACATTTTCAATGATTTTGTAAATATTTACGTTAGTCTGATTTGAAGTCGTTTTGAATATAAGATTGTTTCATTGTACAAATATTTGTTGAGTAATATATATGCTTGCTTCCGGCAAATGCAATAACTGTGCTATTTTAATATTTATAACAGTTGCTTCAGAAATGTAACCAATTGTCCTATATTAAATTTAAATATGCCTTGAAATTTGGTAAAATCTATTAGCGACCAGAGAAACTCGTGTATATGAATATGAATGCGGAATTAATGCCACCGTACCTCAACTAGCATGCAAACATTGATGCATTAAATCGCTTAATTACAAATGCAGACGCACACAAAACGGATAGAACTGGAACCCCTTGCCATTTCCATCCCCACATATAACAAGGAACGGTTTATGCATTGTATGTATCCGTTTAAGGCACACAGAATGTCCTTAATCATTTCGCCTAATACGTGTTTGAATGTTTCATATAATACACGCTACATCGCACCAAAGTGCCACCGTCCAACTCACTAAATATTTCCTTTATGTATATTGTGCTTTATTGCTATCTCGAAACTATGCACAAAAGTCATAGTTCACCGAGCTTAATTTAACTTAAATCTTGCATAATCTATTCTTATATAAAGAATGTAACGTAATTCTACAAACAACATTTTTTGTTAAAAATAAAATAAAGAGATGTTCTTTTTAATTAGCAATTAGGGGAAAACCCAAAAAATGGCTTTATACATGCAACAAAGCCGAGTAATCATTAAAATGAAAAAGGATTGCTAATTATATTTCAAAGGATCCAGATTTAGTTTACGTAATATTATTTACGACATTAATCATGCTGTTGTAGATTGGGCGAGGTCCATATAGCAGAAATAATAACAACCTAGTTTGATATAAAACTCAATGGTAATAATTCTCATAATGGAATAACAACACGTATGATATATGCGGTAAATACAGTAGAAAATGACCGGCATGGTAAATGACGGCCATAGCAAACCGACAAAACGATAAAGCCGAATAGAGCGAACGCAGGCAAATAATTCTGGCACGATATAGAGAAAAAATTACATACATGTATTATTTCCACTTTTTCCTGGTTCTCCCAATTACTAGGAGAATTTAATGCGCGACGGGTTGGCACAAATTTGATTGCACACAACGGGTGAGGTGGCGCAGACGATGATGATTTTTATGCATTAGCATTTATAGCACGTCGGAGGACCGGCCAAATGTGTCACTTAACGGTATGGTCGACTGAGGCCGTTAAATTTAAAACAAGAGCAATCAGAACCGCCATAAACGGGGAATACTATTGATCTCCAAAGTATAAGTTTATTGTTTACGTGGGCAACTATTTTATAAACACCCAATTTGTATGTATTATAGTTTGAAATTCAAACTGTAGCTAAATGCCTATTGTTGTTTACTAAAAAATCTATATTAAATTAAATTGTATGGAATAAATAAATACCAAAAACCTAAGGTAAATAAGCTAAATACATTTAACGTGACACATGACCAATGCGCTAGGGTTATCAATTTACTTACACATGAACGCTGGTGATCATTAATTTTAAAAAGGTTCTAGTACAAATGGTGCCAATTTTGTTTTATAATTGGTGATTCTTATTCTCATTTTGTAGAAAGTTTTTTTTTATTGAAATGTACAATTTTTTTAGTGTATCACGCTAATAATGCTAAAAAAAACTTGGAATAATCAAGCTCTGCTGTATTTAGATTTAAGTAAGAGTAAATGGTTATATTTTAAAGCAAGTATTATCACTTCACAGATTTTTGGTTTAACTTCTCTATATGGAGCTCAAACTTTATTCAAATATAAAAAAAAAAAATTTGAAAGCGGGTCAAAAAGTTAATCTTTAGGAGATTGGCATAGTTTATACTTCTAAGATGAAATTGACGTATTAACGGATTTAGTACTTCAAATTCTCTAGCTTGCTCTCAATTACAACCAATTTGACTCAACTTTTTTCTAGGCCGTTCTGCAATTCATGGTCCTTTTCTTGCTTTTGTATACTATTATTGCAATGTCAGCTTCTTATTTTTTTTCAGTTCATCTTTGTTTACTTCTGGACTTAAACGTCTCTCATATTTTTCAAGTCGTCTCTGTTTTTTGCTGTTTGATACAATTTTGCCCAATTATGATCTTTACATCATTCAACCATCGTTTTTGTGGTCTTTGGTTTTATTGTTAGCAGTTGGGAATTTTCTTAGTAATGAGTAGTGAGTAGTCAAAATGATTATAATTTAAGGATTTTTTTTAAATGGTTATTTTGTAAGGCTTGGTCAGAGATAACGAACGGGGTTGTGCGGAGTTTCTAGACCTGTGAATTGCTACAAAGATAAGAAACGATTACGAGGTGACTATTCTTTTAGAGATTTGCGTCCTAAACATGTGAGCGGTTACTTTTTAGGCTACCACTAAGTGTTGGCGGAAGGTACTACTACTCATCCAGAATGCTTGCGAACTCACCCACACAGTGTGCAGTTTGGTACGAACTTTTATGGTTTATTATTGAGCAATGTGGAAATGTTGGAGCAGCTACCAGTGGTCATCCTAAAACCCTGACAAGGTATGGAAGTACAAAATGTTATGATGTTGTTTTCCGAAATATTTTAGCGATATGACTTCAGTGTGGTTGTTGACGGTAACAAGCTGTTTCCAAGAAACTGCGGCAGCAATTGTCGATTGACGCAAGGTGGCATGAGACGGAAATGCCTGTTTATGGTAGGTCCTACGGTGTTATTCCACGCTTGACGATGGCTTGGGTTCGACTGACTAAAAATTGTAAAAGTCGGAACTTTATAGAAAATCGAAATGGAACGGCGGGATCTGACCGGTGTTGCTTTGTTTACTGGTTGCAACAATTCTTCCCAACTTCTGAGAATAAGCTTCTGGTTCTAATTTGGTACTGTGATGGTGTCCAGGTGACTTTGATTTAGTTAAGTTGTACGGGGCAAAAGTAGTCGGTTAACTTGAAAATGTCTACTGTGGTTTTACTATATGTCTTAGTATTGGGGATTTGAAATGTTTAAACACTGACACGAGAAGTTTGTAAACCGGTTATGGTCTGGGTTTTGGTGGCAGTCTCAGAAGTTTTTTGAGCTGGCTGGAGATATTAACCGAGTATCCACGGTTCTCCGAACAGTTTCCGCGCATATGGTGTAGCACGGTAAAGCACGGGGTCAGTCTTTTCATATTTGGCGCTTTGGCTCATATTTGGGATTTTTCAAAATAATTTGCTTTATTTTATGCAAAAACCGCAAACCGCAATTTGGGCGATTTGATATTTTCCAACAATCGTTTGATGTCGCCGGCTCAAAGCATTATACGAATTTGCAAATTAATCCGTATTTTTTGTGTGCCTTAATTGTCGAAGGCTGACGGTTGATGCCTCTAGTTAGCCGCCGGGTGTTTGATGAGTGACAGTTCCATACCGGTTTTTTATCTTTTGTTCTTTCTATTGCTGAGGTTGACATGGTCTTTTTTTTTAGTTATTGGTTTGGAGTTTAGGTCTGGTCTTGAACGGTCGGTGTAGCGGATTTGTGCGCGTTGTTAGTCGCCACGACTATTGTTTTGTTCACGACTTCTTTAACAACCACTTGTTGAGTATTGATGTTCGGTCGCAGATGGTTACGGGTTTGGTCTTGCGCATCTTTACGTTCTGTTGACTTTTGTATTTTGATAATCAGGTAATCTATTGTGCACGTCAGGAAGTGGGCATCATCTTGTCTCACTTTGCTGTAAAAAGTGTAGTATGGGTTTACTGTCCAGGCCGTAGATATTCAGCTTTATTAGCAAAATATAAAAACTATTTGAAACTGGAAATGCGTGGCATAGTTGTTACTTCGCGGTGTAATTGTAGAAGTTTGCTTTGTGTACCCATTGAGACGTTACGTTGTTGGTGGCTTTGGGTATTTGGCAGATTGGTCTCACAACCAATTGTGGGTTAAGAGGGTTCTTGACAGTAATGCTGTCATTGCCGTTTACGATATAATAATGTTTGAGTGTTCGGCCAGGTACTCTTGCAGTTTGCGGCATTCTTTCACTTGGTAGCGTCTCTATGTTATTGACTTAACTTTTTTCTTTTGACAACAGATTGTTGGTATTGTACCTCTGTGTTCTCACTTTTTTGTGGCATGTTTGTTGTCTGGCCTTTCTTTTCCGTTTACTTTTTCTAAGCACTATGCTTTCAATTACCCAGCAGACAGCAGGTCTAAGTTCGGGAGCGGTTGGACGGCTTTTGGCAAAGGTTTCTCCGGGGTTTTTACTAAGAATGCTTGTAACGCACACACACGCGCTCAGTATGCTTATACTTGCAAAGACTATGAAGGTTTTATTTTGGAGCGAAGTGCATATAACCGCTATCAGTGGCTGTCTTGAAATTTTGGCGGAGTGTGCATATAGTTTGTGGCGTTTGCTTTAAAATCTCCGGAAGATAGAAGGTGGTAAAGTTAAGGGCACCGTTGGTAGTTTTTGTGGAAACTGAAGCTTGGGGATGAGGTTAGCACTTGCTGATGACCGCAGACGGACTACGGCTACCTTAGTGTTCATTTAGTTCTTAGCTTTTTGGTTTTGAATGATTGAGTCTGTACATTTTTAATATGTATAAGAAAACGAAATAAAAGATTGTGATGCCAATAGTGAAGCATGGCTCCGCCTACTCGCGGCATTAGGCTGGGCAGGTTTTGTTGACTTTGAGACCATGCCTCTTGCGGAACACGTGCTTGCAATAATTCTCTTACTTTTGCGACTCTGCTTTTATACTTTTATAATGTAATTAATGAGACTAGTTTTGGTTAGGGATATAAATGTCATATTCAAGAGTCATTTCCGGTATTCTTACTATTGGGTGGTCATGGTTTAATCAACTATAGTCTGCATGCAGTTTACAATTGTTGGGTTTTGTGGGAGTCTAGTTTGCGTAGCGCACTCTAGTCGAAGTTGCGAGTGTTGTGTTGTTGTAGAGTTGGTGTTGACAACTGCTTTGTTCAGACTTTTTGCTGACAAAGTTTTTTTTATTTGAGAGACGTGGTTTTTTCTAGGCCTGGTCATCTGAGCTTTAGGCATTCTAAGGGTGCTGCTCTATGAATATTGTTCTATAGTGTTTTAGGTCCGCGTTTAATAGTAAAGGAACCAACATGGTTTTATTTTAAAATTAAATTTGAGTTTATTTTTTGGGTGTTTTTGTAGGTGGTTTAGGTTGATCAGTTCAAAAGTAATCAGATTGAGCAGTTCTATATACGGGAGTTGGAGCAGAGGCATTGCTGGTTTTGTCCAAAGAGGTTTGTTTTTGTTTGCTAAAGTAGTAGCACTTGTTTGTCAGGAGTCAGAGCAGAGGCGTTGTTGATTTTGTCCAAAGAAGTATGTTTTTTTTTTATAAAGTTTTTTACGTCCAAATCCATGTCTAACCAACCAGGTACTTGCTTTGATACTTGTCGCTTTTTTCAAACTTTTGGTAATCTTTAAAGTTGTCTAGCTTGTGGTCTTTCTCTAAGTTCTGCATGGCTTTTATCAGTTTAAGAGATGAGGTTTATTTAACGGTTTCTTGTTTTGGGTTTTGACTTTTCCAGCAGATCTTAATTGAGGTTCTAAATTTATAAATATAGAATTTCTACACAAACATGCGCGACCTACAGTTCAATTCGATTCACATTACTAGAGGAGTTTACTAAGCAAATACTTTGCTGGTTTGCAATGATTTGCGACTGCAATCAAATATATTTGATAAATTAGATAATGGCGATTTTGGATAGGTTAATATCCTAGTGCTGCTTTATAAATATAGTTCCATAGGGCTTTAGGTTTACGCTAAGTAGTGTAAGGAACTATCTTGGTCAGTGGTGTAGGTTGACCTCTACTAAGTTTGGATGGTTTAGTTCCTAGGTGCTTTGTTAGGTTTTTAGGTCAGATCAAACGTAATCAGATCGAACACATGCTGATCCGGTGTCTTTGGGAAGACGTGTTACAAAATAGCCATATTGTAGCAGAAAATTGTTTTGTTGTCGGTCCATCTTAGTACGCAATGGTTTGGCGTTTACGCATTGCGTAAAGTGTAAGGTGGCGTTATGTTTTTTCAGCCACGGTTGTCCGAGTATTACATCTTTTCCAAGCTGAGGTAATTATTATTTCAGTTTGCTCGCACCACACGCTTACTTTAATAGTCACTTCTCTGTTATATTTCAGGTGATCTTGCGGTTTTCATAATAAACAAACTGCTTTGTTGGTCGAGTTCCCAGAAGGTGTAGCTTGACAAACCGTTGGCTGGCTTTGCTGCCTATAAGGTTTTTTGGTTTTGCTTTTGCAGCTATATTGTAATGCGCAGGTATAGAGCAAACTTTTGTCGTAAAAATGTGCCTGTTTATAATTTCATTATCAAATTGATGATGATTTCTACAGCTTAACTTTACCTACGTCTGAGCTGAATTGAACTTGGTATAGCTGGCAGATTTTGGTTTGTTTTTTCTTGCTGAACTACTTTGGAGGTACTCAGTACGTGTTGCCAGTTACCTTTTTAAACCTTTGGAGAAAGGCTTAGTTTAGAGATTTTTTTATGTTGTGTATGGGATTTATCGGTTTGAGAGGTGTCCAGATAAGGTATATATAAGGCTATAATTTTTTAATTTAGATTTTTCTGCGAGAGTTTTTGCTTACAGTAGTACAATTATTATGTTTTTTTTTCTTGTTAATCAAAATTTTATATAAAAAAGTTAATCTTGGTTTGAGTTTAAACCAAAATGTACAGTTTGGCAGTTGTTTACTTTTGGAGACATTCGCTAGTAGGAGCGTTTTGAAGTCTTCTTAGTGATGTTGGTAGATTTTTTGGTTGATTTGTCCAACTTCTTAAAGAAGTTTTTTTATTCTAAGTGGCCCCCAGTTTGGCGTTAATTGTTCTGGTCTAATTTTATCAGAGGTGGTGATTAGCGACAGTTTAGAGCCGGTTTTGATGCTTTAGTATGTGGAAATTAAAGTAGGGTTTGTACGGAGCTTTTGGCTATAGTTTTTTTTTGCGAATTGCCACAGGGAATGGACACCGTTGCTACTTTTCAAGCAATTGTGTGTTAAAGATGAAAGCAGCGGTTACCTTTCAAGGTACCACAAAGTTGGAGATACCTTTTAAAAGTCAGGTTAGGTTAGGTTCTGGAACATATGATCTTGGAACATTGCAGTTTATAAGTGTTTTTTAGTGGTATTGACTGCCAGTACCACGAGGTCTTGGCGGAGGTTGTTATAAATATTTTCTAAGGTTAGGTGTTCTGAAACGAGTGGTGCTGGCCTATTGCGGCCGGTAAATGTCTTTCAGTGGTCTTGACCTATAACACAGAGTTGGTTTTTGTGGCCTTACAGCTGGGTAGAGTTTTGGTAAAACATGTCAACTAATTTATCTTACATTTCCTGGATGTGACATGTGAAACAATTATATGTAAAAAATCATCTTTGTGCAGATTATTTTAGTCAGTATTTAGTTCTACTCTTATAAAACATAGTAGGCAGTTGAAATTTGTATACTATTAACTGTTTGGAGAAGACAATTTGGTTACGATGTAACAATAGTTAAAGTTGCTCGAACCGCTACCAAAGCGTTTACACTTACAAGGGTTTTAAGTTTGTGAAGAAACTTTGAGTTGCTTGTTAATTGATTAATTAATTATTTTACTTGATATCTCACGTTTGGCGCTAACTTTCACATACTGGTTTGCTAGGACAAGTGACTTTAATGTTTTAATTAATACTTTTTTTATAAGAATTTTTTTGAATTATTTTTAGGTATTATGCCAAAATAAAAGTATTTTATTTTATTCTATAAATCAACATGCTATAACGTAGTTATTTCTATGTTTTCAAATCATATTTTAAAATTGTTAATTTATAATGACTTAAGCATAACAATGATTAATTAATTAAATCTCGGATACCACTGAACATTTACATTTCCTTATTAAAACACCTAGCCACGAGAAAAATAAATCTACATTCAATGCCGCTGATTAAGGCATCGTTTTCTGAAAGGCATCCAATTAAATCCGAAAACAAATTGCGCTTCGATTTGACGACATAATTCCCGCCTCCGTTTTCCTTTCGAACACACACAATATTTATAAAAACAAAGACGGTAGTAGTAGGAGGTAGAAAATAAAAAAACTTGCATTGGATTATCCGGAAACTCAATTTCCATCAGTGTAACTAATAGAGTGTGACAAATCCAGCTGCTCAAAGATCCGGCGCATTCGGCGAGGTGATTTTTTTTTTCTCCATACTGACACCAAACCATTTGCCACTTTGTGATGAGAACAAGGAAAAATATATGAGTAAACGATTTTTAGTGACACGTGAAATTCAATGTTTTATTAAAGAATTAAGTTTATTTATACAGCTCAAGACTTAAGAAGAAAATATATTTATTTGTATTATTTTGATAAGTTCTTTTCAATAATAACATTTCTATATTGAATAGATTTGATTCAATATTAATTCTCTTGAGTAAATAAATCAGCTTATGTTATGTTATTATTTTAGTTAACAATTTATATTGTGTAAATACGTAATATAAATAGAAAATTTATTTGAGTACATAAGAAATATGATATTTACGTGCTATTTATGTGCAATCACTGAAAGATTAATAACTTAAACTTTTTAAGTAGTTTTAATATCACTTGTTATTATTACTGAATAAACTATTTCAGGACTTTAACACATGTATGACCATCCAGACATTATGTTAGTTCATGTGTACAATATGTGGACACGGATAGAGTTGCATGTCTGTTTCTCGTGCCTGTCAACGGGGTCCAGCCAGGTGGATCAGATGTTGAAGTGTAAATTGATAGAGTGAAATGGTTTTAGAGACACAGATTTTTTTTAAACTATTAATTACTGAGTTGCAGGGGAAATGTTGTATAGCTTAATATTTTTTTGCTTGTGTATTATCTAGCGTAGGTAAAAATGGCAGAGTTGATTCATATAGTTTTATTGACCGCGGTAAATGTTAGTGAATGCGCCTAGATTGCTATTGTAACGCAAAGCATTTTTTGTCAGCTAGCTACAATATGGCGAAGGTTTGTATACCATTTTTGACTTTACAAACAGATTTTTTTTGATTTAAGATGATTGCTACTTTTTTTCTCTCCGCTCCAGTTAAATCTTCGAAATTTGCAACAGAGCTTTAAGTTGCCGCTTCTGGCGGTTTTTCTTTCTTTCTATTTATATTATAAAACAAATTTTTTATTGTTGCATTGAAACCCTTGGCAAATATTTTTAGCACTGCCTTTTCCAGGGTTTAGTGGATTTGGTAGTGATCTTTAGCTTGACTAGAAGAGTTTGTTTGTTAAGTTTGGTTAAATGTTTTTTTTTTAGATTTGATTGATGGCTTGGTCGCTAGGTTGCGTTCTGCAGTAAGCATTTTTTGTGCTGTGGTATTTTTTACAATGTTTATCATCATCATTATCTAGCCCGTCTATTGTTGGACATAGGCCTCTTCCATAGTCCTTCATTGTTTTCTGTCTTGGCTTCTTTGGATAAAATTGTTTGCAATCTTTTTCTTCTGTTGCGTTTGTTGCTTCTTGGTCTCTACTCTAATAGTTTTTTGGTCTTCCGTCTTTCATTTGACTTACGTGGTTAGCTCATCTCTATTTTGCTTTGTTATTTAGTTTTTCTCCGCTCTGAGCTTTGATTTTTATTTTACGTTAGCTTATTTTAAGTTTTTTTACGTAGTTGGTAATTAAGTTTAATGTTTCCGTTTCATATGTAAAGACAGGTAAAATACATTAATCAGGTACTTTTTTTTAGACATATTGAGATTTAACTTTTAAAGATTTAACTTTCCATACGCTGCCCAAGCAAAGTTGATTCTTCTGTGTAGTTCATATGTCTGGTAATTCCTGGTTAATCTAATTTTATGTCCAAAGTATATGTATTTGTAGACTAGATCCACGTTTGCGTTTCTAATATTAAAGTATTCACTTGGTACTAAATAAAACATTATTTTAATTTTTGAAAAATTGATTTTGAAACCAACCTTCAAGCATTTATTATGAACTTTATCTAGCAACTGCCTTAGCTCTTTTAGGTTGTTAGCTTTGAGGGTTATGTTGTCCATAAAACGAAGGTGGTTGAGTTTTTGACTATCTATAGTGAGTTTCTTGATGGTATAATACAAAATTTTCATTTAACTTTTTTGTGTCGAAAGCTTTATGAAATTTACAAATCCAAGGGCCAGTAATCTATACAATTGATTTTTTTATTAGAACCTTAATGCTTTGTTGATGGTCGTTTGTTCTAAATTTTGAGCAAAATCCGGCTTGTTTGATTGGTTGGTAATCAATCCAGTTTCTTTTCTAGTTTTGATGTTATTATTTTTGTTAGCCCAAAGGTATTATGGGTCGATAGTTTTGCAAGGCAGCTTTATCTTTTTTGTAGAGCAGGATAATTATTGCATTGTGCCACTGATCTGGATTTGTACTATTTTGTTGGCAGAAGCTAAATGTCTCTTGTTTGTATTGCTTATTTGACTATACAGTCTTTTCTAGGCGATTTGTTGTTTTTTTGTTTTTAAAAGGGCTATCTGGTTGCTCCTCAAATTGTTGGTTGACAATAGATTCTTTTGGTGTTGGTGTATTTTGGTCAAGATCTTCTGCGTTGCGACTTTTGTACAGTTTTGTAAGATAGAATTTTTTTACGGTGCGTTAAAAATTAGTTTTGTTAAACCTTGGTTTTACTGTTTTTGACACATTAAGTCAAGATGTTGGGAGTACTTTACTAGAAGTTGTGTTTTCTTATCAGATCAAGTTTCTGTTTTTGATTCATGTCAAGTTAAAAACTGAAAGAAAAATTTTATTAAGTAATTTTTGATTTTTTTTATTAATAAAGAGATTTTTTTAACAAAATATGTGTATTAGTTTTTTTGAAGACTAAATCTATATGGTCCGATCTTGGTTCAAATAATATCATTTTTTTAAATGTAAATATTTTGCAGAAAGAAATAATACTATTTTTACTTGTACTATCTTATCCTTTTAATGCTCCAAAGTAGAACAATTAACGCGTATTATCTCTACGATATTGAATGACGGCTTAGTGTTGGCAATCTAGATCTGTCGAAGGAGGCTTATGCAAGATGTTTTTGCCTAGAAATTGACCTAGTTGCTTTGACTGGTGCGGTAGAACAGTCTAGCAAGTATTATCATGTTATCAGCTGCGTTTCTCTAGGTGGTAAGGGTACGGCCGTGTATGCTTTTGAAAGCATTGTGGTATCTTCAAAGGACGAAATTACTCGGGGGAGCAAACGCAGAGTATGGGGTTGCAGTAGTCTTATACTATCTAGAGCAGGGGCGGAGCTACCTGCAATGCGGAAGAGTCCACAACCATAAAGGGACCCCCTGACAAATATTTTAAAACTTGTGGCCTCCAAGAATTTACAAAATAAAGGTTAAATATATGACAAAAATGTACTTTTTTCAAAATTATTTCCGTGTGGGCTCTTTTCAATATGTAGCGGTCGGGCTCAAAAATCCTAGCTTTGCTACTGTTTTGAGGATGTTTAATGTGTGGTGGTTAACTACACCGTGTTGGTGGTTCTGAGAAAGGTGCAGTTTGGTGTGAGTTTGGTCACCTGGTGGCATTGAGTTCTAGTCTATTTATTACATGTTTTTTTTTTAGCTAGGGAGGGGAATCTTTAAAAGACTGTGTTGGATTCATTTTCCAAAGTATGAAACTGTCTACCGGACTATATCTTCTCTCATATGTAACGTTTTCAAGAGGTTATTAGACTTGAACTCTTTTTGTCTTGTACCGCAAGACGAGATAACTCAGGATCTACTAACTAACATTTGTGAAAACTAAGTATTTATAAGAGTGAGAGACAAAGAAATGTGATGCCATTAGTGGAGTGCAGCCCTGCCCACAAAACGGCATCAAGCGTGGCGGAGTTTAGTGTGTTCTGAGCCCACGCCTAAAACGGACCTTAGTCCAGTAACAATTTACCCCACTTTTGCAATTTTGCTTATATCTTCTAGGATTTATTGAGCTTTGTGCGCCCTTCTGGTACGCACTATTGTCTTTTGCAATTTTCCCGAAAAAAAATTACATTTAAAAAATATCAATTGTTTTGGGGTTCCAGGGTAAGATCACTTGTTTAGTGAGCACAGTTCTTTTGCATATTATTGTTTCTCTGATAGATAATTTTGGGTTATGTCACATCCAGAAATTTTGATCCACCAAACTTTTGCACACAGTTTATTAATTACTGGTTTTAGAGGCTTGTTTAGTGAGCTTAGCTTTTGGGTGTTGTGGTACCAAGTCGGTTGGGTAGGCTGGGGTCACCGTGATGCTGCACAGTTTTTTTGCACAGTATTGTCTTTTTTGATAGTCACTTTCGGATAATGTCACTTTCGGGATTTGATTTGACCCACTAATTTTTTTAACACAGTTTGTTAGTCACCGGCCTTAGAGGCTCAGGGTTCTTTGCAGATGCATATAACTGATTCTAAGATAGGTTGGTGCTGCTCCAGGGGTTTTACTTTATTGGGTCTGCGTCCATAAGCAAAAAAAAACACGTTGACTAGTGATAATGTTTGGTCTCTGCTGTGTTCGGGTTTTGTTCCCGGGTGCTTGCTTAAGTCAATCAAATCTGACGATCTGATAGCTACTTGCAGGTGACACGGCGGAGGCGCTGGCGGTCTTGTTCGGGAAGTTTTGGTTAGTATTAAATTGATATGTCAAGTTATTTTTGCTCGAGTTTGTGTCCGATAGTAAATATGCACTGTTCATTTGGTACTCGGCGTGGTATATATTAAATTTTCTAATGTAATATTCCTAGCTTTTCACGTAGTCCTTAGAGTCTTTTTTTAAGTTTTGTTTGAGTTCTTTAGGTTTGAAGGGTTTCTTAGCGAGGTAGTCTTCCAGGGTTTTCCGATCAGCGTCAAAATCTTGATTGACATTGTCCAATATTTTGTTTGGGTTTTTTTGGGTTTGAGAAGTTTCCTGGTGAGATAGTTTTCCAAAGTTTTTTGATTAGGGTCGAAATCTTGAACAACGTTGTCCAATAGGCCTAGGTCGGGGTCGGCGTCTACTTCTTCATTTTTTAGCAAAACCTATGTAGCTTTTTTTTGCCGTCCAAAGTGTGTAAAAAAAACGAGTTAATATGTGTTTAAAATTTTGATCAGGACTGACAGGTGACATCCTCTAGGTGGTAGTGGGTCTGGAAATTGTTCCGGTGATGAGTAACCAAATGGTGATTTGTCAGACGGCAGTTTTTTTGGGCCGATGGTATGCCTGTGAATAATAGGGATTAATAATGTGGGTGTGCAAGTCGAGTCGTCAAAGAGCACAAACCGAGTGTTCTCAAATACCAGATATAATGCGGCAATATTAAGCGTCGCTAGTTAACCCCAAAATCCCAGATGAAAGGTACAAACATTAGCAGGACACAACCAGCTAGTAGTGCAACCCGCAGCTCAACAGGAAGTGCTGAAACAATATCATTCAAGCGACGTCACAAATCACCCTGGCAAAAACGACTTTTTATAGTTGATACTAACGGCATACTACTGGCTATGCGTCTGAAAAGACTTGCTCATTTTTATCCGAGTTTGCTTAGAGTAGCTTGAGTTAGATCAGGCCACACTGTACCTGGAAATCTGCTACGATCTCAAGTCAGCACTAACGGTCATGTACATGAGCATCCGCTCGGTACAGATGATATGAGTGCCGGCCGCAACTAGCGAGGCCACCTAAAAACTGCTTAAGAAAAAATATTTTATTTTTACGGGTACTTCGGGTTTATTTTATTAGACAACAGCTCCTTGTTTGCAAGCAGAACATTTGAAACACGGTAAGAAAGTAAAAGTACTTACACCAGACAGTTACTTATCATTCATTCACAGACCAACTTCGTTGAACGCAGGCACGCCGAATAATAAAAGTGCGTACGGGCGCTGTTAGAATAAAACCCGCACAAGCAATGGAATGAAGTCATTAGCAGTCTTCTACAACAATTGCCAAAACAACGCCGCCACTAGACAAAGTCCAAACCAAATATTGCTGAAACAGACATTAAAATAACCAAGAAGTTGCTATGATCACAACAAAGACGAAAATCAAGAAGACCTAGAGAGAAAGTTGCTAAAAACGAGACAACACCAAGCCATCTACTGGCAGCAACGTTATCAAGGCAGTTAGGATTTACCAATCTAGAGACAAATGACTAGGTCCTAAGAAACTGATAACAGCATACTGATCACTATTTAAACTGCATATAAAAGACCTTAGGGCCGCTCCCACGACTGACAACCCATCTCTCTAAATAGCTAGCCATCTTAGAATGTTGCCTGTGTTGAGAAAATAGGAGGAAATTATTACTTGCGGAACACTTGTTCATTTGAGAATGTGGAACAGCGAGTTAGATGCGCGACAATGGTTTAAAAGAACGTTACTTTTTGACTGGAATAAACCGTCAAAATAACCTAGAGCTATGCCATAAATCATTCATTCTTTGAAAACTATTATACGCTTATCTCCGCCATGACCATGAACTATTTTTTTAATTCTAATTATGTATACCACACCACACACAGTAATTTCCGCATATCCCCCGACTTACGGTAAGTACGCTACGTAGTACACCTCAACGACACAGGAAGCACCACTTCCGTTTCTGGCTCTCCGCCATGTTGCACGTATATTGACCCGGGACGGTGACTAATACAATTGTACTTTTATTCTTACCGATGGAGAAGACCCGACCCATAGAAGATATGTGTCCATAGGTGGTGTTGTAAGAACGTTTTCTATGTATTTCGCATCATTTATTTGTCCAGGAAAAGAACCAAGATTTGTTTGAGTATTAAAAAAGATGCTAGGCCATATCATGTCAGATATTTCCTTAAACTTGTATACTTTTTGAGACAACTATCAACTAAAATCTGGACTCGTTGCTAAAGAGTACTGAGGATCACTGCGCCATTATCTAATTAGCATGTTAGCAAACGTAGTCTGTTTTATTATTATGAGTCATAGTCAACCATGGCTTCCAGACTGGTTTCCTAAATCATAGATTGTTTTTTTTTTGCATTTTTTAAAGCGTCCGTACCTACTATAACTTTTTGTTTTCAACGGTACCAAATTCTATATATAGCAGAAGGGTTTTCATGTTCTCTTGCAACATGTCGATACATGTGCCCTTCTTTATTTAATGTTATGGTTTATGCAACTTCAACATTGCTTAGATGCTTAATTTCCCTATTCATACTCTAATGACAATATGAATAACCAAAGCACACTAGATTATTTCTAAATTTGCATAAAAATCCAGATGGAGATATTGAATAGAAGTAGTGCTTATCTTGCTATATTTTTATGCAAATATTAATTAATAATAAGTTATCAACCTACCAAGTTTTAATGTTTTTTGAATGTTTGAAAAGATAAACAACCATTTTAGTGTTCTGCTAATTTATTAGCTCAATGTATAATAGAATTGTTTAATTTTTTTATGCTATTTTTGTTCTTTCAGTATTTCCAAAGTGGAATTGCTCTGTGTTTTGTCAAAATTATATGTAGTGTACATGACATTGATTTAGTTAACACTATACAAATTTATATAAACATCAAAAGCATTTATTTACATTATTCTGATTTTCCAATTATGCTGTTTTACACATAAATTTGTTTGTGAAAACAGTAAATAAACCTGGCTCACTTAATTACACCCTTCGGTAACAAATATATATGTTATTACAGCAAACATTCCAAACACACACAAACACATATCCAAAATATTAATCCATTATGACAATTCCATTCCCCTTACTTAAATTACTAATTGAGATATATCTCAACTTAACGATATAATCCGTGATGTGTGTACACAGTGAGAGTGCGACCGGTTTTAGGAATGTTGTCGCTGATATGAATTATAGTGTCGTGCCGTGCCGGGTTGCGTGTTACGGTTAGGAGAATGTGGCGCAATCCATCGGTTTTGTTAAACGAAGGATTAAAATACACGGGGGTCTCGGAATACGGAAGGATCTTGCCTTGCTTGCTTGCTACGCTAGTTTCCAAACGAGAATGTTCAACAAGTGAATACATAAATTATATATGATATTCTGTCCCCTACCGCCCCACTCACACACACACAATTGAAATTAACCACCGAACGAACTGAACAACTATAGATTAACACCTAATCTAATTTAATAGTGTATAGAATTTTTATGCATATCTTATCTACATGCAATGCCGAAAAATTTAATCTTAATAGTATATTTAGCAAATGATGAAATTTAATTTAACATTGCTTTATATTTATAATTTGTAAGTCAAATTTGCAAAAATATATAATCGGTATTGATTGAAAATAAAAACTAGCAGTCTTCATATAATATATTTTAATGAAAATAAATTAACAGATTCAAAATAAGTTTGTTTGGTTTTTAGCTAATAAGCTACTCGAAACTGCTATCTACATTTAATACAACTAGTCTTGAGGGAAGACGTTTTAGTTTTGAAGTGACACACGTTTTTTATACATATACATATACAAATAAATATTGCTTCTTTATTTTGCTAGTACTTTTACTATTCTTATGCAAAGAAGTAATATGGATTGCATTGACGCAAAAGCTAGTAATATAGTCCTATAAGAACTTCTGCAAACTCATTGAACTAAAGTCTAAGATAGTTTGGGTTATCTTAGAAGAGTGTTAGGTTTTTGAAAAGTTTCTAGAGATACTATGAAATGACATGACATTAGAATAAAATTGAACTTGAGATTACAAAATTTGAAAAATTCAAAACTATTTGGATGTAGTTGTCCGACTTCTATCTGATTTTTACATTAGACAAACTTAGTTCCAAGAAGTTTAGCCGGATTTAATAAATCTTAGAAGAACTAATGTTACTAGTCACTTACCAGTTTTTTTTTTATTCTTTCTATGCGCATAGCTGCTGGAAAACATTTTTGTAAAAAAAAAGATATAGCATACATTTGCATTATACCACAGGGTCCACAAACGCTCGAATTCTTAATTTATTGTTATCTAAAAAGGTTTTGTCATTTATTTGTGGGTTAAGAAGAAGAAGGTTATAGTTTTCTGTTTGGGAAAACTTATTGAAGGGTAAACTAAGAGAAGGGGACGGAATTGCTCTATAAGCTGGGTTGTAATGTTGTGATTAGGAGTCAGCCAAGATTTTCAATTTCAAAATATAATTATGATTTGCTTCTGGATAAATCTAGAGATCTAGTAGCACCTAGTTGGATGTAATGGGTGAACTCAAGTCAAATCGGTTGTTGCTTTTTCCAAATAGTCCTTTTCTGATTTTTAAATTATTTCTACGGAGTCCGTTCTATTAGTACTTAAACGGGTTTGAAAAAAGGTTTTTTAGCAAAATTATTTTGCCATTTTTGGCGCATTTTCAAGATGTGCAAACGCGTCGCAATGTTATTTTATAGGACCCCATCCTAGAATGTGGGTGTGTGGTGTGTGGTGTAGTAATGTTTGGAAGCAGTGGTTAATTTTGGAAATAATTTTTGTTTTGTTTTGTTTTTTGGCACTAGCAGCTGGTAATGGAGTCATTCTTCTTGGTTATCTACTGGAACGCATCTTTTGTTGAAGTTTTTGAGCTTGCAATTTAGACATTTAAAGTTACTTTTATATAGGCTTATTTTCTACTATGTCAGCAGTTAATGTTCATTTTTAGTGCGTGTTTGGTTTAAAATATTACAGAAAAGCTTATCAACGCAGCTAAGTGAGTTTGTTGTATTTTTATAGAATTTTTGAAACATTTATACTTTGATCAAAAACGTAAAGCTGCAGATTTTTAATAATTTTTAAATTAAATATTTTTCCTTCTAATAAAATATGAAAAAGATGCAATGAATCAAAGAAATAAAGATGCTTTGCTATAATAGTCAAAGTTGATTTTATTTATAATTAATGTTTCTATTTTTTTATATTGCCAAATAAATACTGTAATGTAATCATTATTATGTTTAATTTATTTACAAGTTATATGACATGTTTATAAATTTAAACGCATGGTTAGTACGTGAATAGATTCACAGCTGCATGCGTTTTGACTTTTGTTAAAGGATTAACTGTTCTCTACAGGCTTCAATTAAGTGTCTTTTATTAACGTCGCGGTCAGTTGTCATATGATGCAGGAATGCTAAATGGTAGTTGGTCTATTGTTTAGGTGAACAATGCTTGTAATTGTTTACCTTGTAATTGAATGCAGTATAAATGCATTTTAACAGAATAAGTGGTTTTAATATTTGATAAAGTGGGGCATTACATTTTTTTTAGACTTATATGATTTCTATTTAGTATTAATACTGTTAATCCATTTACCTTATTAATAATTTTCATTACTTAATTGAATAAGCTTTAAAAGTTTACTTAGCATTTTGCATTTAATGCCTAAATCTACAAACTATATATTGTTCATGCATATTTTATTGGTTTCTACTGATTGTTTTATTAAGGGGCGGTTTTTTGAGTATCATAACTTTTACTTTTATTTTAATTGGTTTACAACGTGTATAGAATGAATGTCATGAAATGTACAAGAATCCACTAATTGTTTATTAAATTTTGATAATAAATTGTAAATTTTTTGTCGAAATATTTGTTTAAATTTTATTTCACTTCAAATTTAGTAGATTTTTTGTTGTGATATAAGTTATTTTTCTAAAATTAGAATTGTCATAGTTTTGCTCAAAGTTTTGAATAAATGATAAAACATGATATTTGAAATTTTTGCATGTATTAATTTTTCCAGCAGTTTGGTCAAAGTTTTATTACACTCAAAAACTGTCCATTTTTAATTTTTTATTCTAAAAACATTAAACACAAGTATTACGTACAATTAAGTACAAAACATTCATACAATTATTGGCAAACAGTTTTAGGATTGTAGTAGGAAGATTTTAGAGCAACTCGTTAATAGTTTATGACAATGCACTGATGCGTTTTTTGTTTTTTTTTTCTTAGTAGTACTTTCCAGATAGTAAACTCCTATAGTCTTTTATTTTTAAGTTAAATTTTAGCTATTGAAATACTTTTGAATGGTTGCTCATTTTAAAGATTGGTCGTACTGGAATAAGATTCTCTTTGATGTTAGACTGATTTCTTAGTAGAGAATTCTTTTTTTATTAAAACATGCGGTATTGTAATCTTGTGATTAAAAATGATTGGAAAAGTAAATCAGGTTTTTTCTTTGTCATTGATGTTGGAAATTGGCCGAAATGCTTAGGTTTATAAACAAGCGTTTAGTTTTTTTTTTTTTTAATTTATTTATAACGTTGACTTCCAAAGTCATTAGCTAAATATTTTAATAATAATAACCTTAGGTCTACAGATCTGAGAAAACAATACAACACATTGTTAGGTAGCTTAAGGCAATTACGGTGGGAAAGGTAGGCTTGGCGTTCCTCCAAAATATGTTATACCGTTAGAGACGTGACATGTTTGGCATGCGGGTTATTTGTCGTCGGTCAGGAGACATAATACAAAGTTGGTATGTCCTATGCGCAAGCGACAACCTCTTCTCCCATTGAGATCTGCCATAAAGCTTGATTTTCTACAATTTGCTTTCTAATTCGTTCCATACTCTTTGCAAACTTTTGATAACTTTTGAAATGACGTATTTTTTGAGGTCATCGAGACTTATGGGAATGTTGTCTGTAGAATCTACGTCAGCTGCCTGAGCCCGGCTTTATCGGCTAGACAAAGATAGTTTGTCCAAACCCGACCAGGCGTAATATCAAAGTTTGTATGAGCTGGACCAGCGGATTGACCCAGTACATAAATTTTATACTTAGGATGGCACTCAGCGAGTCGGAACAAGCCGTGAGATGATATTTTACAGTTAAAATAAAAAATGGAAAATGGTCTAAGACAATATTACAGTGGAGACCTTGAGTATCTAAGAGAAGCGTTAGCCGCCTTTAAATGAAATGGAAAGTTGACATACAGAGGCACGCGGGCAGGAACTCGATACAGACTTCTCAACAAAAATTGACATGAAAGCGTATGGAAGTCCTATGTTCAGGAGTAGACAAAATCAGGCTAAAATATAATTTTTTGGTGTATACGGAAGCCTTTTAGGGAGAGACTATGATTGAACCGTACCGTCTATAACACCACTTGATGCTGGTCAAAAACTAGCACATTCACAGCTTTTTTGCACTTTGTGATCAATTTATCAATATGACAAGCGCTAAATTCCGGTGAGGTCTTCTGAGGCGGAAAAAAATTACGCAAAAGATTTTTGTTGTAGAGAAAAGAATATCTCTTGCATCTGCGTCTCTGTCTATTTTGTCTATGGTGATCTGGAGTTGACATAAAGTCTTCGACTTAATGGTTCTCACCTTTACTTTAAATTTGCAATAGAGCATGAAAAAGTTAAGAAAAAGGGGCATACGGCTACTGAATCCCTATGCGTGCAGTTTCAAAATTCCAAAATGCCAAGTTATGTCATACGTTCTGAAACCCGCCTGGCGTTTAGTTAAGAGATCGTAAGCAAAATTGATCTATAACTATTGACGTTGTTTGGATATTTGCCCGGTTTCAGCAACGGTAAGGTAATTGTCTCTCACCAACTTTTCAGGTAAACGCCGTTTTTTCATATCAGGTTGTAAATGTTTAACAACTATTCTGTTATGCTATAGAGAATCTGCTGGATAACTTTATAAAAAACGTTGTCTGGTCCCGGTGCTGTTGATAGCCATTTTTAAATATTTTAAGGAAAAGAAAGAGAATTCTAACGGAGTTTCTAATTGGTTTTTTTCAGCACAAATTTTTTACTAGAATTTTGAGAGCTGCTAGCAGACGCAAATTGAGTTGCATTTGTAGTTTTGTCCGTAGACGATTAGGATGGAAGTTACAGAGAATTTTTTTTCAATACCGTTCCTACCTTTTTTTACACTTGGCTAAATGAAGTAGTCGGCGTGATCGTTAACACGTAGCTTTCCCATGAACGTTAAATGCTTTCAAGCATTTTGAAAGCAAACATGTTTTCTTGCGTCGAAGTTTGTTTGAAACAATTAAAAGTTTTCTTTTTCTTTTCTATAGCTATTCGAATATTGTCGTTTCATTAGGAAACCGACAGCCTAGCAGCTGACTGTTGGGTTTTAGTATAAACATTTCTACTTGTTTGACAATACAGTTAGTGAACATCTTTACGGCGGTTTTGACATTACCATTTGACTCTGGTGGAACTAAGCTGGCTTGAAAACGTAGCCAGTCTGCGCAGTCAAGACATCATCTATAAAGGACGGACTGTCTGGCCTGTTTGACGAATTGGTTTGAATTGCGATAGGAAAGTGATGGCAGTCTTAAAGGTCTTCTAATATTTTGCCACGTTGTTTTGCCATTTTCTAGCCAGGTTTTCTTCTTCGCATGCCAGTGTCTACAACAAAAAGTCTGATTCTGGATCTATCGTCACCGTTGCTGGACTAAAAGTCATTTTGCTTCCGTTTACTTGGATCAGACTGTTCGACACTTATCAGTTTTGTCGGATTAGTTTTAAGACCAACTTGAGTGTGTGTGTTTTTGGTCTTTAACCATTGTTACTCTGGAGAATTTTGCGTGAGCATATTAGGTTTAATTATCAGTTTTGACGGTTTTTTTAATTTTCAGTTGTTTAACTGCTACCGTTTAGTGCAGCAACAAGAGCCGGTAAAAGCTTGTTAACTAACTCAGTTAAGTTCATGTAGTTTTTGATGCAATTGTAGCTACGCTACTGAACCTTTTAAAAATGTAAAATTATTGTTAAATAAGATTTTTGTTTGTTAAGCATTATAATTTTTATCTGCTTTCTGAACACAACTGAATATTGCAAAAAAATATCATTTATGATATAAAACATTGAGTAATAGAAAATTATTTTGTGCAATAAAATTAATTGTGTAAGGTACATCTTTGAAATTTTTAATTTATGTGAGTAAATCAATATTTACAAAAAAATATGTTTCTACAATAAAATTCTAAACTGCAAAACAATTTAATAAATTTTATCTTTACATTGCAAATTTTTGTGAAACCAATTAGTATTTTTATTATTAATGGCTTTAGTTAGCAGAATAATATATGCTATTTTAAAATGAATAATGATTTGAAGTATAACATGAAAAAAAAAACAGTGAATTATTTTTATAAAGCAGATGTCTAATGTAGATTTTCTATATTCTTGTAGTAACAAAATATTATGCTACAGACACAAATGATATTTTAAAAGAATTTAATTTAACTAAAATCATAGCTTGAAATTCATTAAAAAAACATCTCTTACAAATTTATAGTTTACATAAACCAAGTAACATAGAAGTAGTAAACCCTTTGTTAATCATTCAAATATTCTCACAATGAAATAATCCTTCATGATAAAACAACAGATAATTATTGAAATAAAGCCTGGTGGGCTATTTTTTATGTTAATTCTATTCTAATACCCCATACATCAATGCGTACTTCAAAACCCGCATATATTTTCTTGCAAAGTCATTATATAATCGTAGGAGGTTATATTGATGATGTTCCAGTGACTGGGCAATTTTCCCCCGCGGTTTCTAGCCATAGTGAAAAAAACAAGAGCAAGATAATATTGCTAGGAGGCTTTTGAGATATTAAAAAAATGAAATTACATCCTCCAGCGTAATATTTTAATAGAGTTAACTTTCCAAGTGCTTTAAATACTACAAATTTTTCGAACGCTGTAGAGAGAGGAAAATATAAAAAGGGAAGATGAGGAAGAGAAAAAAACTTAATAAAAATGCAAATCTCTGCCATTCTTCGTAAGGATATTACTATTCATTATGTAGTAAAGGATAAGACGGTTTATGCCCCGAACACTCCATTCTCCCTTCTGTTATTTTTCTTTATTTTTTCTTCGCGGTGGCCTTTTTTCAAAGTCATAAACCGTCGCTCAATCCGCAGTGAATAAATCCTCGAAAGCATAACAGGTAAGGCATGCAAAGCATGTGCTTAGTTCGGAGGCTGTCCGTTGATGCCAGTGGCGCCCGTTTTCCAGTTCCCCTGGTAACCACTTGCTCTTAATTGAAAACCAACCTGATGACGAATCAATAAAGAGGCCCAAGCACCACGCCCAGCTTTTCCAGCTGTTGAGGGATTCTGATATATGCCAGTTCGATTCTATTGATAATTAAGCCAGGCGTTAATACTATACAATTTCTGTCATTTCAGTTTGAAATTGCACATAGGAAATAATCATGTAGATTTTTTTAAACACCTCAAGTACTATTATTCATTTTATGAAATTATTTTATTAATATTAAAAGTAGTACAATAAAATAGTCTAAAAATTTAAGAGAAGAAATAAATAAAACTTTGAAGGTGTTATAACATTTTTTCAAAGGCCACAAGTAAAATATGTTCTATTAAACAGGATTGGAATATTGTATTAAGTAAAAACCGTATAGTTTTTTATACCATTTAAGTAAGTGGAGCAAGGTGACACAAAAATTAAAAGTCGAAAACGAGTTAGTAACAATTAGGAAACACTGATCTTATTGATATATGATCTAATACATAAGTTTGTTAACACATAAAAAAAAATGAAATAAATTGCATTCTTACGAATTTATAATAAATCTAATTTAATTATTGTCACGTTTTGTATTGCAAACGGTTGATCGTGATTCTACTAGTTTTAACAATAAAACCGTCGCCGCGTCGTGTGAATCAACGTATGGATGGATTTAATACTGGAAAGATTTATTGGAATCTTTAGTAGTAAAATAATGTTATGAGTTCAGTAATATGGATTGCAATTTATATACATATGTGTTATTAAAAATTATAGTTTTTTTTACAATTTTAATTTTAAATGCTTACAAAAAACTACAACATTTTTTTGATAAGATACATATCGGATATAAATGTAATAATATAGACTTTTTAATTTGTTTTCGACTTGTTGCAGTTTTGCAAAAAGCTCCTCATATGATGCTATAACTTTGCGTAGTTTTTATTCTATCTCGTGAAACATTTTGAGCAGACATATTCACTTATAACATTAAGTGGTCTAATTTTGTTAAATTTTTTCAATGGTTCTTTTGGATTTTCTGGATTTTTAGTATTTTTATTTTGCATGCTTGATTGATTGCAAGTTATTTATACTGTTTACAAATTTAAATGGTTATAATATATATTATAGCATCTATCTGAAATCTAAAATGTTTTAAACCTTTACTTATTCGTTTAACTTCTTAGTTTGGACACCAATACTTGTAAACAAACAATATATTCAACTTTTGTATTTTAATTTTAACTGAAAAATGAATTTGAGATGGATATTTTATATTGTAACTAGGTGCAGGGATTTGCAGACACATGAAAGATCGCTAATCTCGCTTTTTAATAGCAATGAGTGCTGCTGTCGTTACAGCCTTCTTTTTTTCTTAAAAGAGTTACTTTACTTTGTCTTTAAATCAAGTGCAGATGTAATAGTATAGAAATTCTATATGAATCCACCAAACTATTTTTTTATGATTTTTACTTTATTTATCAATAACTATTATTCTTATTAACACTAATAGATTTTATGTGTTTCAGTTACTTTATTTCTTAAATAAACAGAGTGGTTTACTGTGCTGTGATCTGCACAATATACACAAATAGGGTGGCAAATTAATTTTTTTCTTAATTTATATTAACCCGCGTTACAATAAGGTCGACACTGAAGTTGGTATTTTGCGTTAATGTTGTGTACGCAGGCTAACCAGACATATACTACTAATTTTTAGTAACATATAGTCATTTTGAAGTTTGAATACTTTTCACTTCGTTCAGAAAGACGTTTGCATCAAGTCTCCACTTGTCTAACTATTCTTTGAGATTGTTGGTGGCATTTTGAAACCTCAAAGTGGCCATCTCAGGCAACCTTGAAAAGTATAGAAGTGCTGTATCGCCAAATAGTGCCGTTCTGACCTCGTGCTATGATCCCGAAGGCATATCAGCAAAGTAGAGGTTGAATAGCAGCAGAGAGAATGGAGTCGTCAGGGACTTTTTCCATTATCTGCCGAGTGGAAGATATGTGCATTTTGAGCTTTACCGCCAGCGTTCTGTTGTTTAGATATGAGGTTATTAATCAGCCTCACAAGGCCCGGAGAAAGTTAGCTTTGTACAATTTGAAAAGAAAGACTTTTGTTCCAAACCTTGTTGAAGGTTTTTTTTGCCGTCGAATGATCTTCTTTACTCAAAAACTTTTTACCAAAAGGTTTGTCGCTTGGTTTAATAGATGAACAGTTGAATGACCCCATCTGAACCTATGTTGGTGTAGATGTTGTTCGATTCCGTGTGATCCTGAAGTCTGTTCAAGACTATCCTCTTGACCGTAAAATATTAAGAAAATTGATGGGCTAATAGTTTTGAGAACGCTTTGAGAGCTTTGTTAGATATATTGTTGGGGCTTGGAGCAGTACGAGATTTAAATCGACGTGCTCTGTGTTAACGTTGTCTGAGGTAGAGCATTAGAGTTTGAGGCTGTCACTGTATGCCTCGGCCTTTTTTTCGATAGAGTACTAAAGCCCATTTTTGCTATGAATGATTAGAATGAGAAATTGTCTGTTTTGTAAGGAGACCTTTCTTATTAGATTGTTATCTTCTGTGATCGATTTTAAGCTGTTTTGCTAACACAAATTTTTGTGTAACCTTATTGCTTTCCTTACTTTACCTTAGAGCGAGTTTAAGATCTAGTGATTTTGGGGGTCGCGATGCCTTTACCATAGACGCTTGACGGCATTTTTTTGGCAGATTAATGCCTTGGTTTTGCGTGATAGTCTAAGTGGATTATCAACACGAACCTGATGGGTCTTAGAAGCCGTTTCCGTGGCTTGGTGTATTTGGCGCGTGAAAAGTTTTACGGCTCTTTTGATGTCTTCAATACTCTCTTCCAGAGATCAGGAGATAGGTTTACAGAAAAGAATAACTTTAATCAATCTTTTGATGACAAACACTTGGATGGGTGGGCGTGAACTGCAATTTAAACTACTTACCCGCAACCATGCTCTGGAGAAACTATGGAACAACAGTACTGAAGAAAAAAATAGGAGAGTTTGAAGCTTTGAGATTTAGGTAAATCAAAATGAAAGAAAACACACAAATAAAAAGCCACAGAAGATAAAAGAAGGAGAAGCTAAATGAAAGCAAAAGAAAATGGAAAAAAGTAATAAAGAGAAAAGAAACAAAGAAGGTCAAAACAACTATGCCTGCCAAGCAATGGAAGATGAACAGAGAGACAAGAGAAGAACATATACTGAAACTTTAGTACCAACAGAAATTGCAGAAATAAGAAGGAAAAGGAGAGAACTGCTCAAAGAAAATAAGTTGACGGAATTGACTAAACCATTTCCAAACGAAAGATACACCATGTTGAGGTTGACAGAAAATGCAACTTTTGAAATGGTCAGAGTTTATCTGGCAACCAGGGGACGCGAAGAACTAATCCTAAATAGAGATTCAAGAATCTCATTAGAAGTTAAACTGGCAAATGTAAGACTACCAAAAAGGATGCGCTTAATGGACTTGCACAAAATATTTATGAAAAAAAGAGGATACAACAAGAAAAAAGTTAATAAAGATATAGAAAAACTAAGATACCTAAAAACAATGCAAATATCTAGGCTGAATAACACAAGAATGGGAGAAAGGAGAGGAGAATGCCAGTGGAGGAAGTAGGGCAGAAAAAAATAAGGTATAGGGAGAGATGAGCCGGGGACAGCATGCGTTGAAGCCAACACCTCACTACGTCTTCTACAAATAAAAAAAAATAAAAAAATAAAATAAAAATGCTCTGGAGTACCCCTCTTGCCCTCCAAGTGTTTGTTATCAAAAACCTAGATAATACTATCATCTCTTTACCGCTTGCACATCTTTTTTTAACTAACACTTAGCCCGAGTTTAAACTTTCCGTCCGTACTAATGTTATGGTATAACCTTCTCACTTGCCTAAGTGTTTGTCGTTGAGGAATTAAATATTACCACTACCTATTTTGATATAGAGGCTTATAACGCTTGCAGAGAAAAGAAACTTTTAATTTCTTGATAACCAACACTTTGGCGGGTGTGCTGGAACTTTTAACGTCCGTACTCATGTTTTAGAGTTACTTAGTCACGTCCAAACGTCCGTAATCAAGGGATTGGATGTCACCATTACCTTTTTTGACATTGAAAGTTTTAGGCGGGTTTAAATTTGTGATGCTATTTTATATATGGTTCAATTAGCAAGAACCTTTGCTATTAGTTAACCCTAAAATGCAACTTGCATTCAATTGGTAAATTCTAAAAACCACTCTTATAAAATTTGATTGTTGATGGAAGAATCTTCTTACATAGATTTGTTAAAATGTTTTGATAAACTTTGTACCAATAAAAAGAAAACATTATAGCTTTAGAACTACAGTCGATTACAAATAACTGTCAAAGTTTCAAAGTGAATTCTAAAAGAACGATACAAGTTATACAAAAAAACTTTTTATTTGTTTGAAGTACACATAATAAGGTTTTTTTGGCTAAGTTTTAGACATTTAAGGATCGGTTTTACTTTTTTTTTACTATTACTAGCATATCTGGCAACTTTTGTATGAATGGTATTTTATTGAGTTCTAGTGTTTGAGGACGAAATTTTAAAACTTCTGTTTTGAGGACCGGGAACGGGATCATTTTGTGTGAAGTGGTTCGAGACCAATGGACCCTATGAGCTATGGCTCAATATATTCTGTTAAAGCCAGAAAACATCTGGATTGTATTTTTTTATTTTTGTGGGAACAATGTTACTTAGTGTTCTCTTTAAAAAAAAGGTCATTTTTGGGCTGTATAAAGGTTGTTGATTGTATCAAAAATGTTGCTTGTTTACTGATTTGGAAAGATAAAAATATACTGTGTTGTTAACCTACACACTACTGTTGGAAGGGACATATGTAAGGGTTGCATTACAGCAATTTCTTTGTCTTATCCAATCTCCTTGACTCAATCTTTGAACTATCATTATATAATAAGGTGTAAGGCCTACCGTTTAAAACGATATTTGTAAGTAAAGAGACTTATTTTATGTACTCTTTGAGAGCGATGTTTTTAGGTGCTTTCTGATTTAGGACTATTTAAATAAACCTGGCTGGCTCAACCCAAACCCTCTCGAAATGATAAAAACGTCATATGGTACAACACATTTTTTTTTTTTGGTTTTTCATATTTCTTATATGATTTTTAACGTAATTATAAATAATTGAGAACCTAAATGATCAATTTAATTTAATTTTTTGATGACTAACACTTAGAAAAGCGGGTGGGTTACTCCAGATTATGATTACCATCGAGTATTTTGAGCTGAAGTGCACACAGTTTGTTATTATGAAACTGTTTTTTTTTTCTCTTTGCAAGAGTTAGAAGTTTCTTCTTTTTACTCAAGAAAAACAAAGGAAGAAGGAGGTAATATTCAATTCTTTAATGGTTAACACTTGGGCGGGTGGTTGGCTACTTCAGATTATGATTACTAGCAAATAATTTAATGGGGTCATGGGTTTGTTATTAAAAAATTGGAAGTTTTTTTTTGCAAGTGTTAGAAGTCCTTTAATGAAAAGAAAAGAAGGTAATATTTAATCTCTTGATGACTAACACTTGGGCGGGTGGGTAGGTCACTCCAGATCATGAATACTAATGAGCAGTTTAAAGTTAAGCCTACCCACTTGCCCGTATGTTTTGCTATCAAGAATATGTAAGATTTTTCTATCTATAAGTCTTAGAACTTCCTTAGTCCGAGCAGGAGAATGTGATTTCTAATCTTGATCAACAAATATTTTGATAACAAACACTTGGGCGGGTGGTTGGGCAACTCCAATTGAAACGATTGACTGTCATTATACTCTAGAGTTGCCCACCCACCCGCTCAAGTATTTGTTATCAAATTATTTATTTGCAACACTTAAGAGAGTAAAAGTACAAAATTAGTTAAAAGTATTGATCATCATGCTTTTGAATAACCCGCCCGAGTGTTTGTAAACTAATCTTTTGCTAACAAACACTTGGGCGGGTGTGTGGACAACTCCAGTTGAATCTAGTAATCGTCATCATGCTCTGGAGTTGCCCACCCACCCGCCCAAGTGTTTGTTATCAAAATATTTATTTACAAAGTTTTAGGCGGATGGAAATACAAATTTAGTTGAAACTATTGATCATCATGCTTTGAAGCTACTTGCGCGAGTGTTTGTAAACTAATATGTTGCTAACAAACACTCGGGAAGGTGGGTGGGCAACTCCAGTTAAAACTATTGACTTTCATCATGCTATGGAGTTATTTATTCACAATCACTGAGGCAGGTAAAAGTACATCTTTAGTTAAAGCTATTGCTAACACACACCCGAAGGGTAGGTGGGCAACTTTAGTTAATACTATTGACCATCATCATGCTATGGAGTTGCCTACCCACCCGCGTATGTCTTTGTTATCAAAATATTTCTTTACAAACACTGAGGCGGGTGGAAGTACAATTTTAGTTGAAATTATTGATTATCATGCTCTGGAGTTATCCGCCCGAGTGTTTTTAAACAAATCTTTTGCTAACAAACACTTGGGCGGGTGGGTCCGCAACTCCAATTGAAACTATTGACCGTTATCATGCTGTGGAGTTGCCCACCCATCTGTTTAAGTGTTTGTTATAACAATCTTTATTTACACACACTGAGGCGGGTGGAAATAAAATTTTATTTAAAACTATTGATCATCATGCTGTGGATTTACCCGCCCAAGTGTTTGTAGACTAATTTTCTTATAACAAACACTTGGCCGGGTGGGTGGGCAACTCCAGTTGAAACTATTGACCGTCATCATTCTCTGGAGTTGACCACCTACCCGCCCAAGTGTTTCATAACCAAAATATTTATTTACAAACAATGAGGCGGGTGGAAATACAATTTTAGTTGAACTGTTGATTATCGTGCTCTGGAGTTACCCGTCCGAGTGTTTGTAAACTAATTTTTTGCTAACAAACACTCGGGTGGGTGGGTGGTCAATTTTATTTGAAATTATTGGCCATCATCATACTCTAGAGTTGCCCATTTATCCGCCCAAGTGTTTGTTATCAAAATAATACACTCCTGATGTTAAAACTGTATCTGTACTCTTTGAATAAAATGTTTGACAACTTAATTTGACTTTTAAACGCTACTTTATAATATTTTTTTTTTTATTTTCTTGGATATATTACCAAAATATGTTATTGAAATGTATTTTATGACTTTAATCTTAGGATAAATTAACTGTATAGTGAGGCTATACTCTTTCTTAGTAATAATATTTTTAATTGTGTTTTTTGGAAATCCATTCCATTCCATCCTATTGATATAATTTTCTTAAGCTTTTTTTGCCAAGAATTTTTGTGTTAATAATAGGCTGATGGCTCTATGGACTATTAAATGGTAGGCAGCAAATTTGCGACAGTTAGGGTGTACAGAGTCAAACGGAATGGTTGAGTCTGTATAGGTTGGTTTATGTAAAATATCAAATAAAAGACTATTATTATCTTGACATATCGTTAAGTCTAACAAGTTAATTTTATTCTGAGTTGCGGTCTTTACTGTAAACTTAATACTGGGACGAATACTATTTATATAAGTTGGAAAAGTGTCTAACTGGCGTGAAGTATCTTTAAAGCAAATTAAGATGTCATTGACATATCGATAACAAAAAGAAATATGTTTTTTAGCACGGTTTGAATTGAAAATCTGTTCTTTCAAGAAACAGAGTAAATGTGTTTTATTTATCTTAAAATAAACTATTACATAGTAATGGCCACCACTATTTAATTTCTTCAAATTGAGAACTTTGGATTTTTCTAAACGGGTATGTTATAGATGTCATCAACGTAAAAGTAGAAATAATATCAAACAGCTATGCTGTGTATTTAACAAATATTGAAAGATCAACTACCCAAAATTGGTTTTCTTACTTTGACAATTAAAATAGTTGTTTTTACAACCGCTTTAATATATTGATTTGTATACTTGTGTATGCATCATAAAAATGTATCTGTTCTACTCGCACATAAGCTAACAACAATCCGCTATTTTTGAATAGTCTTGATAGTCTTTAAATTGCGTGAAAAGAATACATTTACAGGAAAAGCATACACAAGTACGCAACAATTATTTTATCAAAAATATCTATTTATTTATAGCTGAAACTATGAGTGCCTGTTATGGCGGCAATAATAGTGTACATATCCGCACATATTTCACAGCCGGTTAGTTGATTACACTATTCAGTGTGGAATATGTTAAATATTATAATTATAATGTATTCGTACAATTAAAATACCAAAATTATTGCTCTGATGATATAGTCCCATTAATTAATTCGAAGCAAACTACAATTGCACCACATCTGTGATTACTCTGGAAATATGCAATTCATATGCCCAAAGCACAGAACAATAAACATTACCTCTCACCAAAATGATAAATTTGCAACGTTAACAAACACACAAAGTGCAATGTTTTCAGTGCTCGGATATCGCCCACCCCGTTTGATGAAGATCTCGCAAGAAACGTGCCCTTAATTAGTGGAGGTAGACTATTAAAAGTAAAACATGGGGTCGTAAAGTGTTTCAGTAAAATGTTTAGCGAGCAGAAGGACTGCATAACTTCTAGCGCGGCACACATGGATTATTGTTTAATTGCGAATATGTCTCGACTGGGAAATCCCACGTCGACCTGAATGGAATATTTACTAGTCTTCCAGGCACCATCCAACAAAACCGAACAACAACAGTTACATCCCATGATCACACTAATTAGTATTTACCTTAATTAATAGCAATCTACATATGGAATTTACATGATAACAATTTATACCAACTAAGCTAATTAAAATCAGATCCTTTGATGCTTGAAATCATAATTGTTAATTAATTTTCTTTAATAATATTTAGTTTTTGTTATATCAATAAGCTTTAGGTGGGTTTATGGGTCGATCAAAAATCAACCACGTACACACTTCAATCAATTCCTTCCTTGTATTTGTAAGGTCTCTAATTATCCTCAGGCTGTTTCTGTCAGTACCTGAAAAAACTAGGAAATGAGTCTCTCTTCCTAAAAGTAGAAAGCCTGTCCAGAGACCGATCGTTGTTGGAATACTTATCAGAACGAGTGCAGACGTTTATTCCACTGGTTGAAACGAGAGAGAAAAATGTGACAAAAAAGAAGAACCTACGCATACACACATCTAGTTTGAAAAGAAACAGCAAGTTCGTCAATGGAAATTAGATAATCGCTGGCTTAAAGACGTTAAGATAAACTAATTTCCACGGACATGACGAGGCGCGCTTTTCTTGCGGCCGTTGAACACGCGGTGAATATAAATTTGGGGGATGTTTTCACGGCCCGCATTTGATTAAGCTAATCAAAGCAATGTCTTTTAAATGCCTCCACTTGTAATAACAAGCGTTATCTGCTATTTCATTGTGTTTCCACCTGTTTATAAATAGATGTTAAACAACATACTGAGTCTGCTTTACATTACGGTTTGTAGTCGGATTATATTATACATTATTTTTATTTATAAATAAACTTGTAATTTAAGTAATCAGTTAACAATCTAATTAAAATTGTTATTTGAAATTTGTATCTCGTTATGTATGTTGAATATTTTTAGATAATTTTTTTAAAGAATATTTGATATGTAAATGCAACATACTAGGACTGACAGTGCAGCTTTGATAGAAAAGTTGCTATGTAATAGATTGTATGCGGCGTTACTTTCAACGTTTTACACGTCAACTTCAATCGTAGTTAATGTTCTATTGCGCCAACAGAAACTAAAACAAATAGAATCTGATATATCTGATGCGTGTATTGGAATCTTTTAATGTTTTCAACTACATCAAGTTTATTTAATTTTAAATAATAATTAAACTGTGTTTTTTTTAAACAATGACATTTTTGGCTACTTTATTTACTGAGCTCTAGTCTAGTTTACAATTTGTCACTTAATTATAAATAGTGAAATTACTAAGTTGTTTATACAATAATGGATTATTTGTTATGTATAAAGTATGTATTTTTTTCTTCTTTTATTTAAGATTATATCTTGTTTATTTTCAACCGTTAGTCGCAGTTGAGAAGTCCTGGAAGTCTTTTTGATATCGGGATTTTTTTTGAAAATTTTTGGTAGTTTAGATAGTCTTAATTCTCGTCTTCTATTGCGCTCATCATACAACATTTTGTATATCACACTGTGCTCTAATGTCTTTTCTTCTTATGTGATCTTGTAGGCTGCAGTCTATCATGGGTTTTAAAATTTTCATCTTTGCTATTCTGATGAGTCGCTTTGTTAAAGCATTTTTTGTGTTTTGATTGCGTATGTCATGATAGAAGTCGTCAAATTGGAGAAATTTTACGGCCATGTTATATTACCAAACCTCAAGACCAAGTGGTCAAGAAACATATTTTGCAACACAAGTCTTGGTTTTGTTCTTCTTCTTTTTTGCGTGCCATCTCCTTTGCAAAAGTTGGGTTACATTATTGCAATTTGGATTTTTGACACTGCGGCTCAGTTGGGTGGAGCAACATTTATCTCTCAGATTTCTTAGCCAAAGCATCCTTTTGCTTTTCTCAATGCTGCGTTTACCTTGGATTTTGCTTTGAATTATCTGTTACAGCAATTGATATGTCTCTTCTTGCGTTATGTGTGCTTTTTTTGTCTTAATTACAGGCAAGATCTCTCTTCTTTGTTAAATTTGTTGTGTATTTCCTGATTAGTTAATTTGTTCGTTTGCAAAATTTTTAGAGTTTTTCACACATTTTTAACTCTGTCCATATCTCTGCATCTATTTTTTTGTATATTCTGCTAAAAATGATTTTTAGAAATATTTTAGCGTATGACACTTTAAGCTGGTATTACGATATTACTTGCATTTAGCTTTATGGAAATTGTTGCAAACCTTACTTACCGTATTTCAGGACTTTCATCTAAATTGAGGCTGGATATATGACAATAGTAAGTAACCACTGGTGCTAGGATTTTTTTCCTTTACTCATGGTTCTGCATTTTGGCATCATTCTGCTCACGGACGCCGCAACCTTTTTTGATTATGCGGTTATTCTCTTGATGTGTTTCGCAAATCTAAGATATTGCTATTTCTAGGTAAATTAAGCTGCTTTTGGTTGTAATTATATTAGTTTCTAGTTTGAAATTTACTTCTTTGCACTGTTTTTTGCCGATGATCATAATTGCTATGTTTTTTTGGTTTTAGCTATCCACTGGTTAATCTTAATCTACAGTGGTATCTATTACGTTTGCGGGTTTTTCTACAGTTAGCGTAGTAAGGCCAATAGGGTTACTTGTCTGGGGACGTCTATCTTTAGAAGATTATTCAGTACTTATTTGTGAAGTAGCTTTTTAATGCTTTGATGAGGTGTTTGGTAATGTTTTTCTTATTTAGGGCTTTAATTGTACTAATTTATGCTGCCGCGTTATGTTTTTGACGATTTCTATGGGACTTAGGTTGGATGTTTTCTTTTTCTAATTTCTTTTTATCTTGTAGTTATTGCTCAAAATATTATTTCCTAGTTCAGCATTTATCTTTCTTTAGGGCTTTCTTGGCATTTTAGTGTTTAATTATTTTTTTTGGTATATTCCTCATTGCTCTTTTTTCTTGTTTTGATTGTCTTTCATCTTTTTTGTATGCATATTTTTCTTTGGGTTGCAATTTTTTTGTTTCACCAAAAACCTGTTTGTTGCTATTTTTTCTTAATTATATTTATCAGGATTGTGTGGTTTGTGTCTGTGGAAACCGCACTTTTATCCCTTATAACTTCCCTATAGCCTAACCTAAAAAAATATTTGTTTTAAACGGTTCTTTTGTTGTTTTATATTGACATTTGCACTTAATCTAAAAAGTGCTGCATCTAGTCAGTTACTTGGTTTAATTTTATTTTTTCATTTAATTCAAATTTATGATCTCCCAATCACAACCTATACCAAATTCAAATTCACGCTGGACTAGAAGTAAACAAATACACGCGTTGTTCACGTGCATAGCTAAATAAATAAAATCTCACTTAATGGGGTCTGGATTGAGCAGCCAAGCCCCATGCTGACGACCAATTGCATGCAGGCTTGCGTGCTTATCACGCGGTTTTGTTTACATACTTTTAGTCCAGCGAGGATTTGAATTTGGTATAATGAAACTACTCAAAAATCATTTTTAGCTCAATATTAAAAATTATTTCAAACAAAAATAAAACAACCTGAATGAAACGTTGAAAAATTTACAGCGAGATTAAAGTGGAATTACGGCACACACATAATCTAAAAATGTGCATATTTATGGTTTGTGGTGGACATTTGTATTAAATGTATACCTCCACGCCGTTCCTTTTTGGTGTAATCAATTGGGGTGGAAGGTGTCGGGCACACCTAGCTATAGACAAACCATGTGTGTGTTTAGATGCCTATATGAGGTAACAGATCTATTTGGAAAGAACGCTACGCTCTGCATCATTTTGTTGGAGACATTCATCATACATGTTTTCTCTGCCGTACTGCTGATTTGTATTAAAACACGCACATAACCTAAAAAATTTTAGTTTCTAAACATTTCTTTTGTTGTTTTATATTGACATTTGCGCCTTAGTATGCATTAAACCAAAAAAGTGTTGCATCTCATCAGTCAATTTGAGATTGAAATGGAATTACGGCACACAAATAACCTAAAAGCATATTTATGGCTGGTGGTCGACATTTGTCTTAAGCACGGACATAATAATATTAAGAAATTGGAAGTTTTCCTTTTCTGCAAGCGTTAAAAGTCTGTATGTCAAAGAAGGTGATCACCATCACCTTCTCCAATCTTTTGATGACAAATACTTGGTTGGGTGGGTAGTTTTTGCCAACCGCCCAAGTGTTAATTATCAAGAAATTGTAAGTTTTTCTTCTCAGCAAACGTTAAAAGTCACTATGTGAGAGGAGGCAATGGTGACATCTAATCCCATGATAACGGTTACGGACGACTAGTTTAAATTAACTTTTGTAGATTTTGTTGAGTAGATCTACTTTGATATAAACATTATGGTTGTCGATAAGTTCACTTATAATTTTAGTTCATATTTTATCTTGTCCTGTGGCTTTACCAGTTTTTATTTCTTTAATGGAATGCTTTACTTTATCCTTTGTTATTTCGGGTTTAGTCTTCTTCAATTCTATTCTATTCTATTCTATTCAATGTTTTCCTTTTTATCCAATAGTATATTAGGTTTATTATAGTGTTTTCTGGTTAATTCTTTGATATTTTTGTGTATATTAAAGCTATCATGTTGGTTTTCTTACATTTTTCTCATACCAGTTATTTTTATTACGTGTACTATAGTTTTTGATTATTATAGTCCGTACGATTCAATTTTTGGTTTGTTGATATGGTTGTTATGATTTAACTAGAGATATTTGGATGCATCTTTACTGTACTGATATCTTATTGCTTTTTACATTCCAATGCCGTTGTCTACTTGGTAGTTCTTCTGCCTTTGGGGCCAATTTCTCAACTCTCAACTTGTCAATTCTTCTACCTGGAGTTGTTGAACAACAAGTGGGACTACTTATATTAGCAGTTACTCGGTTTACAGAACCTTGTTAGTTTTCTAGTAGGATGCACTACGTGCAGGAGAGGTTATCGTTGTGTTGGCGTATTTTTACCTCTTACATCCCATTCTAGTCTAATGCTTTCTATTTTTTCTGAAATGCGCATTTTAAGGTTTTGTATCATTTGAGGACGTCTCTAATATCTTTTGCTTTAGATATCCGTACAGAAAAAAAAATCAGGAGCCAAGTTATGTCACCAAACCTTGAAATCAAGTGACCAGAAAACATATTTTACAACACAAATTGAGTTTGCCGTTTGTTGAAACCATACTTAGATTCTACGTAATAATCTTACAAATCCAAATATTATGTATTTTTAGGAAGTTGCTGTTGATTTTTCAGCACAAAAAGCAAAAGTTTTGTTTGTTAACATATCGACTAATGACAAAATTTATTTGACTTTAATTATTTTCTAAAATTTGCAAAAATCAGAACGCAAAATTTTTAGTAAGCTTATTTTGAACTTTTTTAATGTAATAGAATGCCTTGATGCCGATTGTCTTGAACTTCTTCCTACAATTTGTCTGACGCGTTGGATAGTTTTAGGTGTTCTGTAAATTTTAAGCTAAAGTTACTCCTAGTTTTAAAATTTTGCGCCCACTTCATTACTGTCTGTGATTTCCAACATTAAACTCACGAAGAAACTGACTTTGAGTATTTACAACTGATTGATTTTTTATAAAACTTCATACTTTAAATTTTTCTTCTTGACAACGTCTAACCATTTTACAACCATCATGAGCATACAAACAAAATCTAGATTTGTTACTTAAAATAAATTGCTTTCATTGATCGACCAATTGTAGTTTCTTGCTGCATCACTCCAAACCACCTCTTCTGCTAAAAAGTTAAAGGCAAACAATGGAAAGACTTGAGATCAAATGATTAAAGTCTCCTGTAAATTGATTGAATGAAGATTCCTTGGTTAGTTAAGGTTTTTCAGTGAGCTCCAATTGCTATTGTTGTTGAAAATCGGTTGAGCGATGAACTAAAGACCCCGATTTTCACGTTTTGCAGTGTTTTTGGGGCGTCGAGGTTGTAATCTCTGCTATTGTTTCTGTTCCATAATCCATTTACGACAACATTGAGTTATTGTACTTAAATATTTTTTCACTTTTCACTTTGCAGTTTTGCTCTATGCACACTTTGCTTTCTTACTAATCAGCCAGTTTAAAGATAGAGTACTTGCTAGGATGATAACTACCTCTGGTCCGATAGTGCGGTATCTACAGCAAATCTTTATTGCTAATTTTTGTTAAAAAAAGCATTTTGTTGCGGTACACCACTTACTACATTGCCTGATTCTTCAATTGGGTAAGATATAGGATAATGAAGTAGGCAACCGCCCCAAAAATCCTTTATTTACTAGTGTTTCCTGCGGTTATAACATGCACTAATGCTGCTACAAATTCTTTCGTTTTTTTTTTCGTATTGCACCTCCCTTTACCTATCAAGAATTTCACCAAGCAAATTTTTTCGTCTGGTAGTTGGTAGATGGTAGATGGTCATGGTGAATTGCCTTAAACAAAAATCAAACTAGTTTTCCAACAAAGATTTTTCTTTATCTAGTTTGCTCAAGATTAGGAGGTTGCGTTTGGAGCTCAACAAGCACAGGAACCTATACCCGGTAGTTACTTAATCCTATTTCTTGGCTTCTCAATAAGGATCAGTTTAATTTATTTACATCTGTCCGATAGGTTTTACCAAAGCAGGAAGTTTAGTGTCACACAAAAAAGCTCGACAAGACATTTGACGATATTTATTATTTTTGTCTTAGAAAATCTTCAACTATGTTATTTATGCTTTTTGAGTTTATCAATCAAATGCGCATGTAGCGGAAAAAGCAATTCTGCCATCTTCTTTTTTACTTTTTCCGCTATAACAGGACCTAAAGATGTGGTTTTCTTTTTGGTAAAAAAAAAATTGTATACGTTGCTCTAGACATTTTGGTTTACATTTTCTTGAAGTTTTCAGTAGGTTTTGCATCCTAAATTACTTTTTTGAAATACGACGTGCAGTCAAGGATTTTCTAACTTTGGAAATGTTTGAGCTTATATACCAGCTTCCTACTATTTTTAGGAGTCTTTCTCTGCAGACGTTTTGCGCATTTATTAGAGATTGCATGTGATTGGCATAATTAAAGACGCAAGTGGATAAAGGGTTCATGAAACAATTTAAAAAAAAATGAGATTGTTCAATGGATAAAGGTTTTTAGTCACTGAAATTTTTTTCGGCTATGTCTCGTTTGTCTATTGTAAGAAATATAGAAGTTAGTAGTTGTTAAAGGGTGTATAGACAACTATTTCTCTTAATGCATAAGATAAAATAATTGTATTTTTAAATCCATAAGTAATTTGTTTCCTATTTTATGTATATAGATATAATTCTACAATAAATGTTTATTTAACTTCACCAAAGTTGTTTTAGTAAATCTAACCCCAAAACACTGCGGATAAAAAAAACTTTAAACGGCAATATCTCCGAATGAAGTCTATGCGACATGAACCCTTTATCCACTTGTGTCTTCAATTATATATGCCTCAATTTGTTGACATACACTTTATATCTGTCCAGCCCCACTCAATTTACTTTTCAATGTAACTGTGTAAGTTCAGGTATTCTTCCGCTGGAACGCTACACCGAACCACATTTTGTATTATATAAAGCAAAGTACCACGTGAGATCTACCCAAAACCTAGACTGCTTCCTGAAAATTGTCGGCTTCTGTTGTAAGTTGAACACGACTACATTGCGCTTTACACAAGATTTAAGCCACGCAAATAACTGTTTTGTTATTTATTTATTTATTTACTAGTCAACGGAAGCCATTACAAAATAAGTATATATTTACCACTTAAAAAACATATAAATTAAACATAAAACAACTAATACTAGAAATAATAATAAAACTTAAATAGTTACAAAATATTAAATAGGTCACGTATAGGTGACAAGTGCACGTCGCAAAGTATTAAAAGAAATTTTAAAAAAATCCAATCTTTTACTTGGACTTAGATTGCCCTAAAATACGTGTAGATGCAGAGTACTGCGCATAATCTGTACGTTTGTATGGTATATGAAATAAATAGTCATTGCCTTAAACTCGAGCTGGGACATAAATACCAATTGAGCTTAGCAAGTCAGAACAGTCAATAATTGCAGGAAACACTTTAAAAACTAGTGTCACGTCAAAATTAAAACATCCTTTTATTAAATTAGAGAGCAGTTCCGTGTAGCTGCCTGCAATGTTCTATTTATACGTCAAAAAACAAACAAACTTTTTTTGAATCTGTTCGGTTTATACTTTACTGACGGCGGTGTATGGAGACCACACATTGTAAAGGATAATTAGAGTACAAGAGTCACAAAACACCTTAGAGTTACGCTAGACAAATCCTAAAAGTTGATAAGTTTTAGTCACGACAGCATCGATATCTAGTGTAAATGAACGACTTGAATCAAACGTAATGCCTACATTACGAATAGTGTTAACTCTTGACAACATTTCATTCATGAGAGAGTAACGATAGATCACCGTAGACTGACGTCTAGAAAATGTCATCACTTTGCTTTTATTTAAATTAAGTAGTAAGTTATTAACTTGTCAGCAACATGAAAAAAATCTGTACTTCTTTATTAAGTAGCACAGCATCATCCAAAGATTAATTTTTTTTAAGATTTTTATATTGTCAGCAAATAATAAACAACGCGCACTAAAAAAACAGTGTACTACATTATTGAAAAAGATATTTAACAGTAGAGGTCCAAGATGTGACCTTTGTGGAGCACCCGACGTAACATCAATTTTACGAGAAACGCACTGACCGATGCGCACAAATTGAGATTTGTTAGATAAATAAGATTGAATTTACAGTAACAAGGTGCCATTAATTTCAATACCACGTACATATATAGTTTTATACATATCTGTAGAAGCCCCATGTGCTGTGGAGTACACATTGAAGTTTTTCCGTACTAGGTACGGTTTGCTTTCGGTATAAATGCTCCTGATCAGTTGAACCAAGAAACGTACTTGATTTCTACCCAATCAAATTTTTTATCTGGTTTGTGTCAAAAATTTTGGGTTCAAACTCGCATATGCCAGTTGCGGCGTCTATGCGTGTATCAAACACTACTAAAGAAATTTGGTCACACTCTCATTGGGTGCGTTCACTATCAGTAAGCTCTTTTTGGGCCGTCTGCCTTGGGAGGTCGTAGGCTTTTACAAAATCTTCAACAATTATTTAAGTAAAATTATGCATAACCTAACCTAACTTATTATTAAGATCAAGAAATGGCTTCAGTACATAGATCTGAAAACGTAGGTAAATTTTATGATTGCTTTTTATATTGAAATTATGTAGGAATTGTAGAAAAAGCATTTTGATACAAAACCTTCCGTTGGCAGTAGATATGTGTGCGAATGTTATCAATAATAAATGCTTGGTTTACTGAATGGAAATTGTTTGTTGTTGCGCACATATGTCTACAAGAGAATTATATTATAAAGCTTGAAATTTTGTCAGAGGGTGATTTGATTTTTTTTATACTAGAGTTCCTTGAATCTCACACAGTTTTGAATATTTATAGATTTTATCACTACTATAATAGCATTTGCAGTTAGAACAATTAACATAGATTTATCATCTTACATCATTTAAACATTACAAATTTGACCTAATTATTTGGGCAAAATCAATAGTCTATAATAGTAAAATAGTATACTAATTTTATTCCTATCAAAGATGGCAATAAATTATTGATGATCATTCCATAAAATACAAATGAGTATTTGTATTTTATTCGTTGTATCATGAATATTTTAAGCATCAATATAAAAAGCATCTTGAGGCAATATTGTTAGTTTGGAACAACTCCCGAAACATTCATTTATTGACTCTTTCTTATACGATTTTTATTACATAACCCCAGAAAAAGATAACTAACTCGGCAGTAAAAGAATGGTCTCATACCCTGCAAGTTTATTTCTTGTGAATCTCCAAAGGAATATCCCTACGTGTATAGTGTAAGGGTTAGTATGGGGCGTGAGGGAAACCCATACGTTTCCTCAACGTAAAGAAAAAAAAAACAAATAAGAAAGGAAAACACAACAGCGGCCATTACAGTGACAGACTGCTGATCTAGCGCACTTAGTGCTACCCGGCTCCTCCACCATATCACCCCTCACAGCCCAAGCGATATAATTCATTTGGTCTCGCGAATTTATCACCCCTTGGCCACGCAATGGCTCGTCTTTAATGGTACATGTGGCGCTCGACCGGCTACTTACCGGACATTCAGCCCAGGTGAATTGATTTACTCGGAAAAGAGTTTAGCTTTTACCCGTAATTGATGCGCGCTTTTATATTTATTGCACAAATAAAATCAACCCTTTTTTACTAAGTGCTCCATAACTTATTGCCAATAATATTATATAAATAAATAAATAAAAACAATTAATAAGGGAATGTCTTTTCAATAAAAGATCATTAAATTAAATAGCAACGAACAATATCTAGATATGCGACGCGAACGGAGATGCTTTGATCATTTTAGTACTAAGGTCGTTTAAGTGAAAGATTCCTGCTATGCCGTGTCTTTCACAGATATCTAGACCCTTCATCATTTCTAGATGCCATATCTTTTTATAGAAAATATCTCCCGTATTCCAATAATAATAAAACGGCAAATCGTTTATAAATCAGTTCTTTTATTACTTCAGAATAGCACCATTATTTTTAACTAAAATATTTTCCAATTGTAGACTATATTATTTTAATGAAATCTCTAACAGTTTAATTTCAAGATTTCTGTCTCGTTTTATTATAAAAATGAGAACTTACAATGCTTTTCAAACGAATTAATGAGAAACAATTATGAGATGCGTCCCGGGCGTAGCATCCATTAGTCTTAATATTGTCTAGCACTTAAACTTTAAAATGAATTATTACAGTTAGTGCGGAACTACTAGTTAAATATAATGTAAATGCTGTTGCTTGGCTGGATACACATTTTCCACCCTCTGTGAAATAGATGTTCAAAATTTAGACCCAATCAGTCAGGTCATTTGTCGACAGTTTGACAGGACTTTGGGTAAAACCACAGACTATTCATCAAGTTACCACTATAGAACTCCTTAAACTATTCGTACCATCATCAGTATTTACTCAAATTTATAAAAAGCTTTATTTTGATTTTAATATAGACTGACTTTTGGAATGTAATTAAATACTACAAAAACCCATTATACTTAAGGAAAGTTATAAAAGGGGTAGCCAGCTTCTTATAATGCTAATGTATAATTCTCTTAAAGTTTAATTTGGGGTTCGTCAAAAGAATGAGTTATTTCCGGGAAGGGGATGTTAAAACACAAAAATAACCATTGAAATTTATAATTAAATGCAAAATCATTAATGACATTGCATTATGTTATAATAAAATTTATGTACAGCTAAGATTTGTTAATTAAAACACATAATTGCATTTTTTTTTTAAATATTAAATTATGTATTGGTTGAAATAAAAATATTATTTTAGTATTTTACTACTATCATTATTTCCTCTATATGCTTTTGCTCAACACATCAAAACTTTGATTACTTTAACTTCAGTTGGTTGATGATTAAACATGTCTATAGGCGATTAGTACGGTTCGATTGCATATAACTTGTGCACATATCCAGACCGCATGGTATTTTAGTAATGCTTGATTGATTAATATTTGATTTTTGATTTGTACAATCATAAAACTAATTATTCTAATATAAATACTCCGAGTTAAATGGTATTCTGTTTTTAAATGTTGTCTTAGTATTTTACACTGACCAACAATTTCCAATATTACTAATTTTCTATACATTTATTTACTAAGATAATTGGCGTTATATGTTTTCGTAATAGATTAACTGTTTTGCAACTGTGTAGTTAGTTAGAATATAGTTAACTGTATGTTTGCTTGCGGTATAGTTTGTGTGGGATTGTACAGTATATTAATTGATGAAAGGCGACAAATAATTGTAATATTTTATCTAAGAAAGAAGTGACTTATTTTAAAAACTATTTGTAACTATAACAACTCAAACAGTATACCAAAAAACGATTTTTATACAGTTTATTTTTAATGCACGCAATTTAAGTTGCACAAAATAACAAATTCAATAAAAATGGTCTTATAAAATGAGTTATTTTAAATTTTTTTCATTTTTGCTTTTCTAATGTAATATTTAATAAGTAAATAAAACAACTACTATGTTTTTACCACTAATTTTAGTGGTAAAAACATAGTAGTTGTTTTATTTACTTATTAAATATGAAGTACCACATAGTAACCGTCGCAACCATCTTGATAATGTAATATTTTTATATTTCTGAGGCTTGCAGAGAGGTCAAATATTAAATCTCTTGTTGACGAACACTTGGGTGGGTAGATGGGACACTCCATAGCATAATGACGAATCAGTAGTTTGGATTGGAGTGACCCACAAACCCATCCAAGTGTTTGTCTTTTAGAGCTTGGATCACAATCTTTTCTTGTGACAAATTTATTTTTGACGCTTGCAGAGAAATTAAATATTTAATTTCTTGATGACAAAAACTTGGGTTGGTGAGTGGGTGGGTGGGTGGGGACTCCATAGCATGAGAAGAAGCGGAATTTCTCTTTCCTACATTCTTAGGAGAATGAATGGAGAATCACATTGTTTTTTAAAATAAAATCAACCTGCCTATGTAAAGGATTCCTGAAAATTGTATATGCAGACAAATCAACCAAGGAGTAGCTCTGCAGAATATCTGCTAAATCAAGCTTTTTTGAGGGCAAGAAGCTTAAGATCTTTGTTCTGAAAGAACTGCTAAATTTAAGAACGATTTTGTAAATTAGTAAATCTTAAAACTAAGATATGTAAATATACAAAACTAGGAAATTCCCACTACAATACCAGACATGGAAATACTATGCTTGAAACTCCCCGACATCGTCTATCAATGGTTGAAAAAGGAACGCAGTATATCTCAATTAAATGTTTTAATGTGCTACCAACAGCTTTAAAGAAGCAACCACTAAGTTTGTTTAAAGTATTGTTAAAAAAACGAATGCTTACAAAAGCTTACTACTCAATTCAGGAGTATTTGGACGATGACTTTTTAAATTTTAATCTTAATTTGTAACTAGTTCTTTAATTTATTTTATTGTTTTTAACTAATCATTAGTTTTTGTCTTTTAATGCAATTGTAAGTAAAGTATATATACCAAAGTTTTTTATTGTATTTATGTTTATTGTTTATAACTTTTTAATGTGTAACTAGATATAAGCTTGGACTTTTCATATCCAATATGTAAAATTGGCAAACTGAATAAACGTATTATTATTATAATGAGTACCGGGGTTACAACTGCAACCGGGCTATTTATCAATTAGTCTGGATGTTAAGAGCTGCCTTCTTGAGAGCAAAAAACATTAAAACATTGGTTTGAAGGAACTGCCAAATCCAAGAACGATCTTGTAATGGGTACAGGAGCCACAACTGGAAATAGTATTAACCAGGCTGGAGGTGCGGAACAGCCTTCTTGAAGGCAAAGAAATTTAGATCATTCTACTTAAGCGACTGCCAAATTCAAGAACAGTTTTGTAAAAGGTACCAGTGCCACAACTGGAACCAGAAGCTGTAGTAATCAATATGGAAGTGCAAAATAGTTTAAACGTCATATATCATTTGTCTAATAGGTTAGCATCCAGTTGGCTAGAAGTTAGGAATATTTCCATAAATTTTTTTTGACTTGCTTGAGACAAACGCAGTAACAGCTTATTCTTAGCTGATAGTATTGCATTTTGGTTGCGCATAGTATTACTTTTTGCTAGCATCGGAAGCGTTCTTAAATGGAGCAAAAGTTTTGGAGAAACTGGTGATTTACCGTAGGCCTTGCTGTTGCGACTTCAATCAATTTGTAATAAACTGAATAGTTCTTGTAACTAGCTATGTACGGCTTACCACACGCAGCACATATAGCTACATGCCTGGAATCTTTATAGGTTTTACATTTGGAGTTTGGATAAGTTCTGGTGCATACGGTAAGTTGTACCTGGATGTCGTGTGATTGTAACGGTGGCATTTTGCTATCTTGACGGTCTTGCAGTTTAATTTGTCAGTGACGCAAAACTCGCATATCTTGGTGACAGACAAGATCTTTTGTTTATTCGGGTACCACCGACCACGTTTATTGCGTGGTCAATGGTTATGTTTATCGACTTCAACGTGGCCGCAATCTTTTGAAAGAAGGTTTTATTCCAAGTTACATTGGGCGAAAGAAAACTTGTGCCAATAGTTGTTGAACAGAGTTAGTCGACTGTGTTTTTGGGCTAGCCGGGCTTAGGGCTTTTTTGCCTTGTTAGCTAATGGCCTTGGTGGCGTTGAAGGCACGCACCTGACCTGATAAACTGGCTATTGGCCTGTGATAGATTAATTGAAGAGAACTCATTCTTTTCTTTCTCGACTTCTTATTGCAACTGATTAAGGTAAATCCCGGTGTGGCAGATATTCTCTTGGTTTTTTTATGGAGGTTGAGACCAAAGAGGGGGTTAGATGAACAGCCCGATGGCAGTCTTTACGCTGGTTTTTATGTCTGTTTTTAGCTTGGATAAGGCTTTTTTCTGGTCGAGCCTTATCTTTGTGGATGTCGACAATTTGTTTGGTTTGGCTCTTCCCCTGGGACAAGATATAGGCTTCAAGGAAGTTGATCTTGATGGCGTACTTCTCGATTAGTTTTACGTTCTTCTTAAGTTGCAAGTACATTATTTGTAGGATGTCGTTGTCGCTTAAGTTGCCCTCTTTGCTGGAAAAAAATTGAATTAATTAATTATTTACTTAATAATTAATTTTTAAAAATTAGTGGGTAAATAGTTAATTGAGTAATTAAACTTAATCAATCATTGGTGATTGGTTGCAATCAAACAAGTTTTTTTTTAATTGATGTTTTGTAATTTTTTCTTGTGATGGTAAAAGTGTCTATAAAAAGCTTGTGTCTGGTTTTATCTAAAGTAGACTTGTTTTGGATATTTTTTAAACAATTTTTTTTGTATGTAGTGCTCAATAAAAGTTTTCAAGAAAAAACAAGACTTACATTGTAACGTGAAATTTGAACCACACCGCTAGAGGTATTTACTAAGCAAATACTTTTCTAGTTTGTCATTGCTCTGCAATTTAGTTTTCAGCAGCTGCAGTATCTATTTGCTGTTGTCTCCTGCAAGTAGATACTGCAGCTGCTGAGGATTAACTGCACCATTGTTTCTTCAGACGTTAAATGGTGCTTGTGATTCTATTGTTCAGTTGATAAGTACATATCTTGCTTTTTACATTCTTTTGAAAGAAATTGTTTAACGGCTTATTATGTAAAGCCTCATTTGGGATAAAACGTCACGACGTAGAAATATATTATGCTTAAAAGTTGTTATAATTGCATTATTTGTTTTGAAAAAGGAAAAATCTACAAGTTTTAAAATAAATAAAAAAATTAAATTGAACCATGTTGATCAGAATGTTCAACTTTTTTACTTGTTGGAAATGTAGTGCTAATGTTTTTCTTGAGGTGACAAAATAATTAACATTTTATTTATACGCGTATCATAAATCCATACTTCTTGAAAAGTCCGCTTTGCATTAGGTAGTTATATTGTAATTTGAACAATTTAAATAGTGTAGTAACATCTGTTATAATTATTCTTTCCTCGTATTTTTTTTATAAAAAAGTAGGACTGGAGAAGAGTTGAATATGGTTTTTGCGTTTAAGAACTACCTTCATATGTTTTTTATTGATATTGTTTTTTAACTATTATGTGAAATGGGATAACATAGTTATTTTTGAATATTTGTGCAAATCCTAGATGTACTACGGTGTGCAATTTTTTTTACAAATAACAATTTATCTGGAGACCTTGTTTACTATGAGCAGCTGGACTTAGTGTTGTTCTTATGGGGTGGCGCGTAAAATGTTTAGGTGAAACCTGTGAGCCTTATGGCTTTGTCATTAGGGCATATTTTGAGAGATGAGAAGGTTTTTATAGTTTTTTAGAAGATTTTAAAATGTGTATAAAAACTTTCAAAGTTTGAAAAAAAAATTAAAAAAATAATTGTTAGATTTTTAGAACTATTTGGAGCTTCTCAGAATTGTCTAAAATGTATAAAAAACTTTTAGTATTTTTACTTGGTCAATGGCCACACTTCCCACCACTTTTTTTCAAGGCCAATGAATGTCCAGGAGAATGCGTCCTAGAATGCAGACTGAGTAACCCTCCAAGGCACCACAAGGTTTCGGCGGTGGTCGATAGAAGTATCTCTCTGGTATGTTTGGGAATGGAGTACCTCAGGCCCGTCACGGCCAATAGCCGTGCTGATGGTGCAGGTGGGTCTTGGAGGAAGTTGTCCAGTCACCTTCCAGGTAGTCTTAGTGCGGGTGACTGGCCTATCGCGGCCATATGATTCAACACAGCAGTGATCGTTTGATGGAAGTAGAACTAGTAAGTTCAACAATTAGGCCACGCCCCTTGCGGTCACACGCCTGCAACTATTCTTTCTATTTTTGCGGCTCTGCTGTTATCCTCGAGGGTTTGCGGAAGGTTGTGAGCCTCTTGGAGTATGCACTACTGTCTTTGCACTTACCGGGAAATAATAAAAAATGTAAATCTTTCTGGGGATGTGCATCTATGTAAGATCACGATAGGTGCTGAGCGCAGTTCTGTCCACTATTGTTATGTCCAGGTGTCACTTCCGGTATTGTTATGTCCGAGTTTGGTTGTGGTTGACCCACTAATGTTTGCACTAAATCACTGGTTTTAGAGGCTCGCGGGCGTTTTGTTTGCGTAGTGCGCGTTGTGTCAGGATTCGGGTGCGGTGTCACCGAGTCGGCGTCTTAGACTACGCGGTTACGTCTGGGTCGTCGTTGTCGACGTCTTCCGGTTTAATTTGCTTGCTTCTCGTCCGACGTGGGCAGTTGAGCCTTAGCTAGGCTGAGATCACCCTGGTGCTGCTTTTTGAGTGGTATGTCACGGGGTTGGGTTCACGTCCTTTAGCAAAGAAACCAGATCAGTTACTAGTGACTGCTGACTTTGGTGACGTCCCGGTTTGAAAGCAGAAACGTTGGTAGTTCCGTTTAATGAGCTACATGGTGTGTCAGCTTGGCATAGCTGGTTTACAAAAGCCAAACATTCCGCATTGGCATATTCTTTGACTGAGTCTACGTCCGGCCAACCGGGTGCAATGATGGGTTGGGACTCAGATTGAGAGGTGAGTGGTTTGAATATCTAATTACATTTTTCTATCTCTTGAATGTAGAAGAGCTTTGATTTTAATTTTATGGCTGGCTTCTTGATGTTTGGGTTCCTGCGGTTTCCTTTGAAGGTAATCTTTCAGGAATTTTTTTTCCGGATTGTGTTTTTGAACGATTTTGTCCAATAGGTCTTAATCTGGGTCTCTGGGTGTTGAGTAAGCCATGGTTTTAACAATTAAATGTTTTCTACTTGACTGACAGTATAAGATATAGGTACTAGATGTATTTTTTTAAGTGGATATTTTTCTTGTTGGACTAAATTTTATAATTTGTTGATGGTTTCTCAGGAAGTCGTTCCGGTGTTGAAGAACCAACTGATCAAATTTTGAAATAAATTTGTTCAATTCTTTGGGGAAGTTTTCCAGGTGGTGGAGTTTTTTGGTGTCAGGTCAGTGGGGTTGGGGCGCCTTCACTCCAAGTCGCCTCCAGTTTGGCGCCAATTGTCACGGTTTAGTATTTGTCGGAGGCGTTTGTTGACGGCGGTTCTGGGCTGCTGTTATGCCTTTTTGCTGTTTAGAGAAATAATAATGGGGTTAGTGCAGTTTGTGAGGTTTTGTTCCCCCGGGAATGCTTTAGGGAGTGCAACGGTGTTCTGGGGCTGTTGGTCCAAAGGAATTTGTCTTGAAATACGAACAGAGTAACCCTTCGTGGCCTCGAAGATCTCGAATGATCTGCTGTCTATTGACAATTTTTATTAGGTCACGTGCCTGCAACATTAGCACTACTTATTTAAGACCAATGAATGTGGCCACACCCATATTAGATCATGACCACATTTCTCATCACTTTGTTTTCAAGGTCGCAATCACATGCTTATACGTCATGATCACACCTTCTACCACATTTTATAAAGGACAATAGTCAAGGACAATAGCTATAACTACAACTTATTTTCAAGACCATGGTCAAGTAACTTTTTTTTTGACGGCATAGAACTATTTAAGAAAGCGTACAAAGTCAAATTTTAAAAGTTTCTACAGTCAACATCATTCCCACTTTTAATTACAGCGTTTTAAGGTCACTCAAATGCTTCACCAATACGAAGACCAAATGCACTCTTACTCTTACAAGGTTGTAGCTACCAACTGTCTTGAAACCTTGTTGAACCGTTTTGGAACATCATTGAACTGCTTTACCTCTATAAATTTGGAACTGACTCAACGTTGACTATCTTAGTACCGGAATATCTTCCGAAGAAGTTGCATACTTAGCACGAGTTGAAGTTTATATTATGAACAAATGTGTACAAATCCCAAGATGCATGCTTCTTGATATTGCCCTGAGCAACAAGAGCAACAATTCTGCTTAAAATGATGAACGTGGATTTACAAACTTATAAAAACTTTTCAAAAATCTTTGGCAATTTTTTTTTAATATTTAAAACTTTTCAAAAGATTTTAAAATTTGTAGAAAACTTTTAGAATTTGTAGGAAGTTTAAAAACTTCTCAAAAGTTTTCTGCATATTTTTAGAAGTAGCTTTCTCAGAAAATTTAAAAATGTATAAAACATTTAGAATTTGAAAAGTATTTTCTTAATTTTTTGCAAGTTTTGAATTATAAAAGCTTCTAAAAATATTTATAATGTCTAAACAATTTTATAAATTGTGGAAACTTTAGAAACTATTCAAAAGTTTTTAGCAAATTTTTAAAAGTATCTAGAGTTTTCTCGGAATATTCTAAAATGTGTAGAAAAGTTTTAAATTTTCTAATTAAATTAACAAAAATTAAAAATATTTTGCAAGATTCTAAAACGTGTAGAAAACTGAGATGTTGTAGAAAGTTTAAATACTTTTTAAAAGTTTTTTTGGCAAATTTTTAAAAGTATATAAGACTAAAAACTATGAAAAGCTTCTCAATATATTCTAAAATGTGTTTAGATTTTGTAGAAAGCTTTCAAAAGTCTTCTGCAAGTTTTTAGAAGTAACTAGAATTTTTTTAGAATATTTTAAAATGTGTAAAAAACTTTTAATTTTTTTAAAAGTTAAAAACTTTTCAAAAATTTTCTACAAGATTTTAGAAGTATTTGGAATTTTTAGAACATTCTAAAATGTATAATAACATTTAAAACTATAAATAGCTTTTCAAAATTTTCTAAAATTAATAAAAAAACTTTGAGAATGTGTAGTAAACTTTTAAGTTTTTTTAAAGTTAGAAACTTTTCAAAAAAAATTCTCAAGATTTTTAGAAATATTTGGAATTCTAAAAATTCTAAAGTGTATAAAAACATTTAGATTTTGAAAAAAAAATAACAGATTTTTAGAACTATAAAAGCTTCTCAAAATATTTTAAAATAGAAAAAAAAACTTTTAGAATTTATGGAAATTTTAGAAACTTTTCAAAAGGCTTTTTAAAACTTATCTCGAGTTTTGTCAAAATATTCTAAAACTTGTAAAAAGCTATTAAATAGACTGAAAAAATTTAAAACTTTAAAAAAATTTCTGCAAGATTGTTAAAAGTGTTTGGAACTTCTCAGAAGATTATAAAATGCAAATTTTTAAAGTATCTAGAGTTTTTTCAAAATATTCTAAAATGTGTAAAAAGCTATTAAATGTTCTGAAATAAATAAAAACCTTTCAAAAATCTTTTGCAAGATTTTTAGAAGTATTTGGAACTTCTCAGAAGATTATAAAATGTATAGAAACATTTAAAAAAAAAAAAAAAACTAACAGGTTTTTAGAACTATAAAAAGCTTTTCAAAATATTTTAAAACTTTCAGAATTTGTGGAAACTTTAGAAACTTTTCAATTTTTTTTTGAAATTTTTAAAAGTATCTAGTTTTTTCAAAATATTTTAAAATGTGTTAAAAAGTATTAAATTTTCTAAATAATCTGAAATTTTAAAAAAAAAATTTTCAAGATTTTTAGAAGTATTTGAATTTTTTAGAAGACTTTAAAATATATAGAAAAATTTAGAATTTGTAAAAGAATATCAACAGATTTTTAGAACTATAAACAGCTTCTAATTTTTTTTAAAATGTGTAGAAAACTTTTAGAATTTGTGGAAAATTTAGAAACTTTTCAAAAGCTTTCTGCAAAGTTTTAGAAGTAATAAAGTTTTCTCAGAATATTTAAGTATTTGGAACTTCTCAGAAGATTATAAAATGTGTATAAAATTCTTAGAATTTGTAGAAAGTTTAAAAGATTATTATTAAAATTTTTATTTAGAAGCTTTTTAAAAGATTAAATGTCTAGGTAACTTAAAATTTATAAAAACATTTTTCAAAAATCTTACGCAAGCATTTTAGAAGTATTTGGAACTTTTCAAAAAAATTTAAAATGTGTAAAAAAAGTTTAAAAGCTTTCTCAGAAGATTCTAAAATGTATAAAACTAAATCAAAAAATTTGTAAAAAAATTTCAAAAAATTTAGATTTTTAGAAGTATTATGGGTTTTTCAGAAAATTTTAAAATGTGTAAAAAAGTTTTTTAAAATTTTTAGAAGCTTTTCAATTTATTCTAAAATACGTAGAAAACTTTTAGAATTTGTAAAAACATTTTTCAAAGGTTTTCAGAAGATTCTAAAAAGTGTAGAAAACTTATCTTTAAGAATTCTCAGTTGTAATAAAATGTACGCAAGTTTTTCAGAAAAAAGCTTCTCAGAAAATTTTGAAATGTGTAAAAAAGTTTTAGAAATTGTGAAAAGGTTTAAAATTATTCATTTTTGTTTTTATTTTTTAACAATTCAGCTGCAATGGTGCCAAGACTGACAATCTGTGCTTTAGCTACAAATTTAGGTTTTATCTATTGCAGGGTTTCACAGGTCAAAAATAAAATTTACAATTGTGTTCAATTTAATTTGTATACCAACATACACTAACTATTTCTAATAAGTTGTAACTTGTACGTCAACTCATTCAAGATTCTTCATTTTGCATATTTACTCTAATTTATTATGCTTTAATTTTGAAACAAATATAAACAATTTCTTAATTGTCCAATACACGTATTAAAAATTAACAATTATTCTAAATTCAATTAAATAATACATTAATTTAATATTGATGTTAAACATTCAATTATATACGATAAATATGACTGAGAATAAAATAATAATTAAATTATAAATAGAATTGTAGTTAAAATAATGTAATGACATCAAAACGCTTACAGTAGCAATAAATGTTAACGCTGCAATTCGCGAAATACGAATTTTGCCCATTTACACCTACTATAAAACATTACTGGCCATAAAAGCAGGATATAAATAAATAAAAATATGCGCAGCATAATTTCTCGACTATGAATTTAATTATATAAAATAAAATCGAGTGTATAAAATATACAACATGCCGGGTTTATATTAAATTAACAATACAGTTCATGATTAGTACAGATATAAATGTTTCATAGTTGATAAATTTTACTACGCTCGGTGAAATGTTATTAACATGCATATTATCGAACGGTTGGAAAACTGGTAGAAGCAGTATGAGTTTAGGGGATGAATGTTGAAGCGCGTAAAGTGTAATTCATAAACCATGTCTTAATAATTGGATTCTGTCGCGATTATGGTGCGGCGGTTGTAATTGCAAATGTGCAATTATGGTTGCGGGGTCCCGCTACTTCGAACGTTTTTAATTGTAATTTAATTTTTAATTTTCGTGGTGGTTTGTGATTATTTCAAAAGTTTATGTCGTTACAAAAAAAAATCCGAGTGAAATAAAGGAAGATATATTTTTAGACGCTACAACCAAGGGCTCTGATTGTTTTTGGTATTAAAATGTATGTTGTAGAAAATGTTTATTATTTGTACAGATCCTGTGATTTTGTTTATTAATTAAATTGTTGAGTTCTTTAACATGCACGTAGCATTGAGACAGTACACGGGACCTACTAAAGTCCGAAAGAAGACATACTCATCAAAACACATTTTTTAACCAGAAAACTAACCCTCTAGATACCTTGCATGCATATGCATAGACTCTAGTGCAGTTTGTAAATTACGTTTGGCCATATCTGCTATACCTATTGATACCCCAATTCTCAGATAGTGACTGGTGTTGCTTTAAACCTGGCAGAATGCACGGATCTCAGACGGAACTATGTTACGGGGGTCTTTTGATGATCCGAGTTTGTGCGCAGATGCCCAGTTAATTAATAAAATTACGCCGCATTGCAATAAAAATTTATTTGCAACAAAACGAAAGTGAAATACGGCCAACGAGTGCTTTATGTTTTTTTTTTCTTAATATGCCAGTAAATGTATAAAAATTGAAATATGTTTGTTAGACCATAGCAATAAAACTAATAGGAAGTAGTATAATATCAATAGGGTAATAAGAACGTAATACATGCTTGTTTAGGAAATTGTCACTATAAGAGTCTTTGGCCAATATAAAACTTTTTATGACTTATTTTTTATGAATATTTTTTTAAGGAATTTGTTTTATTATTTTTAGTATAAATGACAGTCAACGTTTTTATAATGTTTGTGTCATATCATAGTTATAATAATATGTATAGTTAGTCAAAAATTTCTTATACATTTACAACTTGATTGATTGAAAAAACGAAAACCCATCAATCAGACCATATAAATCCCATGCAAATTTAAACAAAATATCGCAAAATTGGACACTTCAACAATGAATAATTCAACCACATTTTTAATACTCATTATCAATCACATTATGATTTATAGCTATGCATTCATCTGCGGCTGATCGAAAAACTAAGAAAAAAAAGTTGACCTGTATATACAAAGAAATCTCTGTTAGAAATCTCCGCAGACGTTATCGGGAATGTATATATAAAGTGACATTTTACCGGAATTGTAGCGGATACGGCAGCGATTTTCCAATTGATGGAAATGATTCTGTGCTTTATCCACGTTCCAGATGTTGAGTACGTTTAAACGATGTCAGGAAATTGAAAACGTCTATCGCGTAACGTAGTCTGAAGCGGTTAAGTAGTTTCAATTAATAAGTTTTGGAAAGGTGCACTTCGTTGGGAGATAGTGGGAGGGTGGGAGTTACCACCCCGCTCACGTTTCTGTCGAGGATTAGAAATATAATTTTACAGACTTATTTCATTATTATTGGGAAACGATGACTTGCATTTTAAACGTTTTTAATTGAATAATATCTTATTGTATTGAAACTTATATTGGATTAACACAATTGGATGTGGCACAAACTAGTTATTAAATCATTAATTTTAAATATTATACTACAGAATAAAGCAGGATATTTATTGATTACTACTAAAAACATCTCTCATGCTAAAGTTTTGAGTGTGATTAACAATTTAGATCAATTTCTAGTTAAAATAAAATTGGCTTTAATTACAATTACGTTATTTAATGAAACAAATGACATCAATTGTACTTATAAGCAAAAAATTAATTATTTAAGTTTGTTCTTTGCTATCATGTAATGCCGTAGTAATACAAGGCAGATACTGATTTTTTTAATTATTAACATTAAATCGTTTTAAATTGGAAACTCTTGTTTTAGTATTAGTGGTCCTTACATTATACTTTATTTTATATCAAGAGTATCAAAGCATTATTGTGAGCTCTCAATAAAATCCACAGTAAAGAATTTTTACTAAAGTAGATTATTATATTAATATACACAATACAAAAGACGCGGAAAGAAAAAGTTTATATTTAACTACAACCAAATACGTTATCTACTAAAAAATAGCTGCATAAAATGGATTATAAACAAGATTCTTTTTAAAGAATACTGCCATAATAGTGTCACCATTCTACAAACTCATCAGTTTCTCAAAGCAGTTTAAAAAAATAGGTATGTTTACAAGTTTAAGCAATATATAAATTATGTGAAATGATACTTGCAACATTTGTTGTGAACTTATTTTGAGCTTCTTTAAATTGAATATGGAATTCTAATTCAGATGTTTGAACTTTAAGTATCTTATTTTACTTATCTAATTTTGCGTTGTATGATGATGATATTTAAGAGTACTAAAGATGTAGCTGAGGTATACTGTTTTATTTAGTATAATTTAGTTTATTTTAAAGTGATAATTTAACTGGATAACCTTGGAGGCGATTTTACTGGCAAGATAAACAGGTTACTCAAAGAAATTGTGTTAATTGGGTTTGATGTTACTTTGCAGATCTCATCTATTGTAGAAACAAACTATTAACTATTGTCCAGGAGTTTTATTATTTCTGGCACTAAAGTCCGAGTGCCTATTTTTGTTTTTAATTTTTTGGCCCGTAGTTTACTTCTAGTGTACACATTGGTATGTCGATTTTATTTTTTCTTTATCTTTTTCTTTTTTGGTGTTGTAGAAACAATTTTTTTGTGTTTGTTATTTGTAGATCATCTGCTAATTCAATCACCAATTTCAACAGTCTTAGGGTTTCTCGCAAAGTTTTCTCTAGCAACAATAACCTTGGAAACGGTTTTACTGGCAAGAGAAACACATTTCTCAAAGAAGTCGTGTTAATTGGGTTTGATGTTGCTTTGTTTTATATTGTGGACAAACTATTCAAGCCTCTGCTACTGCAGGAGTTCAATCAATTATTGCCTCAAACTATTTCTATGGTGCCAGAATGCTAAAGTCTATTGATTGGTGTCTGTATTTTAAGATTTATTTACAATTTTGTTTTGTTTTTTGATTTGTTTGTTTTAGTGCATCTGGATTTGAAACAGCTTTGGCTGTTTGGCGTGTTTTGTGTTGTTTGCAAGCATTTTTTAGTGGTCAAAAATTGTTTGATGCTAGTTAAATCAACAAAAACAAATAATAATTTTAAATACAATTGTTGACAAATGATTTTTACATACATTTACACCCATAGATGAGACGGCGATTACGTGGAGTGATTTTGCTCAAACTAAACAAAAATTTACCAGCTACAAAATATTCAATTACTGGTGTACACAAAGATTAAATAAAAAATGTAGGTTACTGTTTGAGCTGAATACAAACTTTACAAGCTGTTCTTTAAACGTTTTAGCAATTAATTGTGATAGGCTGGTGTGGATAAGAAAAAATAAACCATAAGCAGCAAAACAAAACGTACAACAAAGTAGCCGTTTGTCGAACCGTACATAAAAAAGTAAAATATTATTGAACCTAATAGAGAGATTCGGATTACAACGTTTACCCAAAACGTATGACAATATAAAATGAAAAAAAGATTAGCTTCTGTAAATATGAAGGAGAAGTACTGCGACATCTAAATGGCATCATTGTTACCGTTGTCAAATATACAATGTAATTTTTAAGCTGACATGCAAATTACTAAAAAAGGCAACCCAGAACAATCGATTCAATTATTATCACAACTTGACTTGAGGGTTGATCCCGTTTCTATTAAAGGAAATTGGTTTAAATCAATGTCAATTAAAGTGTGCTGCCTAAAGAAGTCACCTAGCCAATTACAAGGTAGAAAATGGTTTTGAATCCTTTCCTCTTTATCTACTTTTCTATATATATAGCGTTTTATCTTTTATGTCTAGTTTGATTTTTTTTTTGTTTTTTCCAAGGACTACTGATGTAAGGTTATCTGCGTTTCCCGTCAGTTTTACGCCGTCAAAGTATATGTTCTTCAATACTGGCACTGCAACTGAGCCCTGTGCAGCCGCGCACGTCATGTTTATGTCTGATTTTTGACTTATTTTGATTTTTTCGTTTTTGAAGTAGCTACAGATAGGACATTTCTGTTTTTTAACTCTTCCATTATACTTTTTAATAGGCGCAAATTAAAGACATTTTCTACATCAAACTCTTATTGCGTATTCCGTCTGTTTTACTTGAACTGAAACCGTACTGGTTTTGAAATGGGTCATCTGTTTCACCATTGTTTTATTTTTTTTATTTTTTGTTTGCTTTTTACCGTGTTTGGTTTGAGAAACTTTAAGTTTTTGGGAAAAAACAGTTTTTAAAACATTATTAAATGTTTTTTAATTAATTTTAAATTGTTCAGATAGTGTATTGGTTAACGTACGTAGCAGTCGAGTTGAGTCTCGGGTTCTCTATTTGAAAGGTCAGTTTTTTTGTTAAGGTAAAATGTGTTGTGATGGCTGCGCCTTCTTTCGGATAAGAAGAGATTTTACTGCTTTGATGTTATGTGCACTTAATAATTTACGTTTAAATTGCTGAATTTACGTCAAAATTTAATTTTGAACGATTGTTTGCTAGAAGTTTAACCTCGGCTTTGGTATTATTGTCTAGTCCGGGTGCCTTCTTTTTTTGAATTTGTTGGACTTGAGTTTTTTGCAATTGTTATCTGTAGGTCATCTGATAATTTAATCGGAGATCTTGTACCAGTATTTCCGGTTACAATTTTGAATCTATCAAGTTATACGACAAACATATGGAGTTATGCTTTGAGGTTTTTTGCATAACTTTTTTCTTTACTTAATTTTAGGTTTTAGTTTTTTTTCTGGTTTCTTTGAATATATTAACTATTCCTTCTTTTTTCCTTATTCTTTTTGGTGTTTGGACTGATGTATAAGGAGTATATTCTTGTGTTTTTGCTTTCTACTTATACCCATCCCTAATCCACTTACACTTTTTTTTTCATTAGCTATTTACTACTCCTGGACATTAATTCTTTTTATTTGTCTCTGTCTTATGCTTTCTGAAACTACTTTTTTTCCTGCTACCTGCTTTATGTTGTCACTTCATCATTTTTGCGGTCTTCCCAATCTCTTCTTTGTTTTTCTTGGGCTGTAAGTTGATATTTGGTGGTTCATCTGATTTATTCATTCATATTCATATTTTGTCCTTCAGTGTAATTCTCAACATTGCTCGCTTCATTGCTCTTTGTGTTGTTTCTATTTATTTATTTATTTGTGCTCTTCTTTGTAAGTATTTGGCTACTCTACCAGTAGGATGCACGTTTTGTATTCATTTCTTGTAAGGTTGATTGGTATTGTCTAGTTGCAGCCCAATCCAACCCTGTCCGCCTTGAAATTTTAGCAGATTGGTTATCCTTTTCTAGCATGATGTTTTGTCTTAAGTAGACATGTTTATCAACTTGCTTGATTATTAGATAATCCACTAGAACTCTTATTTTGCTGCCACTTATTATTTTGGTTTTGTTAGATTTATTTTAAAGTCTATGGCTTTAGATGAGTTATTTAGTCATATGAGCTTGGTTTTTAGTTCTGTAATATTACTGCTGATGACATAGTCATTGGCAAATCTTATTTGTCTTGATGCTTTTATTTGTTTATATTAGTTATTTGGTTACGTCTTTTAGTGCTAAAGTGAACAAATTTTGCAGATGTAAGATTTTCAAGTCTTACTTTTTGATGTACATAAATTCTATTTGTTTTTAGTTCATTATCTATTTTGGCACTTGCACATTGTCTTCTATATTACTGCATCACGGAGATAGTAAATAATATTAGTATACCTTTTTGTGGGTACTACCTTGTCTTGGTGAAGGGACCGAGTAACTTTTGCTTCAGCCATACCGGCTGGAGTTTTTAAACTCTTGGCAAGCAACCCATGCCGGCTGGTTTCTTCTTCTCGGTGTGTCATCTTCAATGAAGGTTGGCGATCATTATGACTATTTGAACTCTGTTTACTGCTGCCTTGAATAATTGGTTCAAGGTACATCCGAACCAATCTCGGAGGTGGCGCAGCCAAGATATTCTTCTCCTCCCAACACTTTTCTTGCCGGTTATCTTCCCCTGGATTATGAGCTGCAAAAACTTGTAACAGGCACCTCTCATAACGTGAGGTATTTGCGTTTTTTTTGTTTTAATAGTTATTACTATTTTGTTTTCTGTTCCCATTATCCGCAGCACCTCTTCATTCGTAACTCTCTTGGTCCATGGTCCATGGCATTTTCTGAATTCTGCAGTATATCCACATCTCAAATGCCTCTATTTTGTCACTTATGCGTTGTTTAAGCGTAGAGGCCTCTATACCATATGAAAGTACGGAAAAAATGTAGCATTGTACCATTCTGATCTTAAGACAGTTACTAAGATATTTGCTGCAGAAAAATTGTTTCATTCTGATGAAGGTACTGCGGGCTTGTTCAATTCTGCTTTTTATTTCTAGCTCAAAATTGTTATTATCGTTTACCCATGTCCCCAGGTATTTGTATTTGTGGACTCTTTCAACGCTGTATTGGTTGATCGTTAGCTGTGTGTTATTGTTTGTTGCGCTTTTGCTTATTAACATAAATTTAATTTTTTTCATATTCATTTTAAGTTCATAGATTACTAGCCAGCAACACGGCGTCATTGGCCTAGCGGAAGTTGTTTACGGGACTACCATTCAATACAATACTAGCTAATTTATCTTCCAGAGCTTCTTGCATTATTATTTTAAAGTACAGGTTAAAGAGAATTGAGGAAAAGTCACACACCTGTCAAACACCTCGTTTAATTGGAATATTTTCCGATGTTTTTTGTTCAATGCTTATGGTCGTAATTTGTAGTAAAAAAACTCTATAATTTGTAAATCTTGGCTGTTCATTCCGTTTCTTTGTAGTAGTTCAATTAGTTTCTTGTGTTGTAGTTGGTCAAAGGCTTTTTTGTAATCGACAAAACATGCGTAGACATCTTGATTGGCATCAAAACAACGCTGTACTAGTACATTGAAACTAAACAGAGCTTCACGTGTTCCTACTCTATTCCGGAAGCCAAACTGGGTATCACTTATTACTTTATCCAGTTTATTGTACATTTTCTTGTGTAGTACTTTTAAATATTTTTTTTAATATATGGCACATAAGGCTTATTGTGCAATTGTCTTCACATTTTTTTGTGTTGGGCTTTTTTGGGATCGTAACGAAAGTTGATACGCGCCATTCTGATGGTATTATACCGGTATTGCATATAATGTTAAATAAGTCAACTAGTATTCCAATTTGCTTTTCTTGTATGAGTTTAAGAATTTCTGCCGGGATATTATCAGGACCAGGTGCCTTTCTGTTTTTCATATTTTTGATAGCGTATATGAATTTTTCTTCTGTTATTCTTGATCTTGTGTCTTCTTCTGTTGATAGTTTATTCTGTTCCTCAGTTCTTACGTCTTCAAATAGTTTTTTAATATATTCTTGCCACCTATGTTGTTTGGATTGGACGTCTGTTATGAAACGACCATTTGTATCGATCAGGACACTACTCTGTGCACGTTTTGAAGTTTCAGCTATTTCTTTTATTTTTTTGTGTATATTAAAGATATCATATGATTTTTGTAAACTTTCCAATTTTTTACACTTTTCATTCAACCATTTTTCTTTTGCTTTGCGGGTTTTTTTGGTAATTTCTCTATATAATTCTTTATATTCGCCAGCATCTGTTGATTTGTGTCTTCTTTTTTCTTTCATCAGGTCTATTATTTCTTTTGTTATCCACTCGTTTTTCTTTGTTATTTTGGTAGGTGTTAAGTAGTTATCCTTGGCTTCTACTATATTTTGCTTAATAGTTTCCCATTTGACATCCGGATCATTAGTATGTCTAATTTCTTCTTTAGCTTCTTTAAGTTTTTTATTAAGAGTTATTTTTACAATTTCTTTGGTTATCTAGTTTCTAAGTTTTGAAGTATCTAGTCTGTTTTTAGGTTTTAGTTTTGTTTGTTTCTCGAGTTGCACTCTGAAGTTAGCTACCACCGGATTGTGGTCTGAGGAAACATCTGCATCTGGATATGTTTTAGCTAATGTCAATGAGCAGAAGCAAAAACTAAATGTACCCTAAGTCAATCTTGGCTATTTTTTCTATTTTTTTGACAATTGCTTTTTTACCTTTAATCTTAAACCGCACTGTTTTCTTTATCACCGGCACTTTGAGCGTCTTTTTTCTCGGTGAAGGGGTTCCATAGAGTTTGTGGTAGTGTAAAAAGCATTTTATAAAAGAATAATTGTTATGTTCAACGTACGTTTTCACTCAGAAGACCAAAACACTGCTTATACACTTACCTGAAGTGCTCTTTGTACTAACACGTGTTGTTACCGCACTCACACAGAGTTTGTTCATTGGAAAAACCTGTTGACACTTGTGGGATACAACGTGAGTAAATTTGATACTATCCACAATGGCCGTACTAAATGTTACACGTTGGCTCTGTGCAATGGTGGTGTGTGCCGAATCTTGGATCTAAGAGTCGTGGGTTTGCCTGGAGGTAGACCGTAGGTGGAAGATGCGTCGTGGGTTGAATTTCAGCCGGAGGACGTTTTTGCCGTGGCGCCGTTTCAATGCTATACTGAGATCGAAGTGGATTTGACTGTCGGACGGAGTTTTGATCGTTGAGTCCTGCTTTTTTCTTCAGGAGCAGGAAGTTGACGTTCTATGATAAATCAAACTCTTAAGCTTCTCTTTCGGCAAAAGGGGAGAAGTTTGGCAATGTTTTTTTTTCCAAAAATAAACACCAAGAGTGAGCAGACGGAACACCCTCCGGTTTTTTCTGGTGTCTAAAGAAGAAGGCATCTTTGATAATATTAAGCTTTTTTGTAATTAGCAGAAGTATGTATGGATTGATTGGTAACATAAAATCAATTAAGAAGGTCATTGATGGCATTTTTATTTGGATTGTGTCGGTTGCTCAGTCAACTAAATTTCTTAAAAGTACACGGCTTGCTGACATGATAGTAAAAGTTGTAACCCAAAGGATCTTAAACACAAGTAAAGGAATTGTATATTGTAAGAGTTTATTAAATTGTAAAATTGATGAATTTGTTAATTTGAGTGGTCAGGGAAAAATCAATGTTTAGTATGCAAGACAGCAAACGAGAAGAAACTTTTAACCATAGACTTTTAACCGTTCGCAACTCCCAGCTAACGTAAAAAATGCTTTTTACAGCTTTTTATTTTGGCACGTGCATCAATTGAGATAGCAAACATTCCGCAAGATGTTGTTTACGGAGATAGTCTTTAGAATTAGACTTTAGGCAATCGCAATTCGGCGTCATGTTCCAGTTAAATTTACTTCTATCTTCTAGAGTTTGATTGGATTTTGAAAAACATACAAGAATTTATTTTGTAGTTTTTACAGCCTGGGCGATTGTAACGCTCATGATTTGCATTCGTTTTAGGGATCTCTAAGGAAAGATGCGCAAGGTCGTTTAATATAAAATTGTCTTGATCAAAGCAACGCTGTCTTTCACAGTACGGGAGACATACAGTTGGGAAATAGAAGGATACATTTGTTGGCAATTGATTTGTTTTTATCGTCTCTACGTCTAGCTGCATTAACGTGGCATGTATTTTAGAAGTCATTTAAGACAGCATTTACTTTTTTATTGTGCGTTTTACAGCTATTTTTACATTGCTCCAAAAGTTTTGTTGAACGACTTGTTTAAAGGGGTTGATGGGACATTCAATAACTTAGTAAGTGATTTCCTAATCACCCCGGTGGGTAAAGAGCAAGTTATTATTTAAGTCATATTTTGAGGACTAAACCCATTGTTAAACGGGTCAGACAGTTCGTCTCTCGTAGATGGTGTTTTGGCCGCGCAAACTTGCAAAGTTTTCAAGCCAGTCTGGTTCTATTAGAGTCAAATAATGAGGATGTTGAGACCGTTTTAAAAAATTTTACTAATTGTATCTGTTCTCCAAGCAGCAGAAGTGTTTATTTAAAGTTACACCGGTTAGCTGGTCGTCCGTCGGTTTCCTGATAGAACGACAAAATTTGTGCAGAAAAGTTTATTCTAAAATCCAGTTATTTTCTGGCCTGTTCTTTGGTAGAACGACAAAACTTATGTAGTTGTGAAGGAAAAAAGGAAAGCTTTTAATTGTTTGAAAAGAATCTGGATGCAGATAAATGTGATTGTTTGAAACAAAAGGCAACATTTTTGAAAGCAAGCAAAAATCATTGGAGAGCTACGTGTTGACAATGATGCCGAATACTTTGATCGGCAAAGTGTGGAAAAATGTAGAAGTTGTATCGGAAAAAAAATCCTTTTGTGGTTCTCATCCTAAGTGGCCAAAATCGCAGAAACATTGGTAATTTAATTTGTGTTTTTTAGCTCAAAAAATTACAGTCAAGACTTTCTTTGTCAAAAACGACAGTTAAATTTGTTTTCTTTTGAGGTTTTGCCCTAAAACCTTCTTTTTTGTTGAAAAAGTTAGAAATGGTTATCAACGGCATGGGGATTTTTTTGCACCGGGACCAGACGACGTGTTTTATTTTTATCCAGCAGCTTTTCTCCAGCCTATTGGAGCATGTGCTGAAAATCTACCTAACCTGATATGGGATAGCGGCATATACCCAAATTATATTAAAGAGGCCTATGCCAACAGCAACAGACCGATCTCACTTACTTGATGTCTCAGTAAAATTTTAGAGATTAATAACCGTTTGTCTGCTGTGAATGCTGGAAAGTAGCGGTCTAAACACTAAGCGTCTTTCAGACAAAACTACAGTACCGTTGATCATATAATCCATTCAGAAAATTTTATTTCAGACGCTTTATTGGAGAGGAAATACTTTGTAGCGGTGTTTTTCGACCTGAAAAAGGAGTATGGCACAACTAGGCGTTATGAAATTTTAAAAAAACTGCACTTTCTTGAATCCTTCATGCGTAATTGGGTGGAAACCACTAACCTAAAGATATTATGTTTAGATAACAGTGTTTCCCAAGAGTCGACAATTAACGTTAATTTTTTGCGATTGCGGTAAATGTTATTGCGGTTCCGGTGGTTAGACTTGTTCATAGGTGGCGGGAAATATCATACACGTCAACTTTAGATTATCATAAACAAAGTGGACAGAAAGAAACAAAACCCTTGTTTGTGCCTTTTTGACGTTTTAGAATCACTTGCGTTGAAACAGACCGTTTCTTGAGGTTTTTTCTTGATAGAAGTCTTTCCTTTTGGGTAAACATTAAAAAATTGGTCACAAAGTGCAAAAAGCTTTGAACGTAATTATTTACTTGGCTAACATCAACTGAGAAGCGCGGAGAGAGGTACTGTTGCTGTTGTACAAGACTCTGGTTTTGTTCAGGATTGACTACCGGTGCACTGTGTACTTATCCGCCTGAAAATTCCGCTTAAAAGCCCAAAACGCATCAGATGCGTTACTGAAGCATTTTGGAAAAGTCCTGCATCGAGTCTTTTTGAAAGTCGGGTATCTTTTGTTAGCAGCTTGTTGCAGTCGTTTTGTACTTACGTACGTTGATTTAGCGTCAACGCATGAACCTATTGTCAGTAAACCGGTGTGCGCCTGAGAGCAGGAGTTAAAGAAGTGTTTTAGTGTAATTGTGTTTGAGGTCGGTTTTGGCGAGAAGAGAAAATTTCTTGAAATTGTTGTTGAAAACCCAGAATCGCCGCGGTTATATACAAACAGTTTGAAAACGGATCAAAGAGTGGAAAGTTCTCCTTAGACTTAGACGCTACGGCCTATTCTTGGTCTTTCTGTATACACCGAAAGTTATATATTATAATACAAAAAGTTATTTTTGTCTGGACGACGGGTCATGTGGGCATTGACAACAAGCTACATACAACATTCCCGTAAGACTTGATGACTTCAAAGAATACGTCATTTCTAAGGTCATAGAAGATTATCAAAGAGTATGGAACGGCTTTTAGAACAAATTTAAAGAAATTAAGATCTTTATGACGGCATGGAATTGCTAGGATATCTTAACAAGAAAGAGGAAGTTCCTCTATGTCGCTTGCGGATAGGACATATGTACCAACTTAATCACCGTCGACAATCATGTTACGACCTTCTAATGGTAAAGCACATTTTGATGGGATGTCAAACCTATCTTCCTCGCCGTAATTGACTCGAACAACGTTGAGTCTATTTTATTCAATAAAGAAGAATCTATGTAAAGGTGCGTCAAATTATAAGATAAGATGCAGGTCTTTTCAAACAGGTGTAATCAAGTTTTTGTCTTGTTTTACAAGAAACTTGTAATTCCATAATATAAAATGCATAAATAAAAGAATCTAAATATTGCAATTCAATATAACAGATATTTCAGCAGCACTATGAATAGAGTACATATTAATAACTTCAATTAGTACAAATTCTAAATATAAACACACCACACTCAATGTATAAACTTTGTTAAAACTCTGTAAATTAGTTTTGAAACAAGTAAATCAAAGCTTGTTCAATTTTCCGTGAAAATAAAGCAGCGACAACTGTTGGATTAAAATTAAATAATGTTCAGAAACTCCCGCTAGCCACGACTGCATTTTATCGGAATCGTACGAACTTTTGATATGGGAAAGTTGATAAAACGGAAGTCTAGCACGTTTCAAGTCACTTTAAGTAACCAACATGAAAAATAAAATACAAGCCAAAGTTGAAACTAACTATGCAAACATGTAATTCGTTAACTAATTCCGTATTCTAATAAAGGTGTATGTTATTGTTTCAGACGGGCAAACACTTCCACCGTACCTCGCTTCTCATTAAAGCATTCAACCACAAGTTTCGCCTGGATCTCGAGCTTAACACGTAAGTAAAACATCCTCTTAGGGTTACTACACTGCTATAGACAACTGCACAATTTACGTTTACTGAGTAGGATTAACTTTGGAAATATTTTGCTGTATACGCATACAATCACACCTCTAGGGGATAATAATTAGAGATAACAACGGGTTGCTTACATTTCACATTGAAAGTTAATTTGATTCCCTTTAGAATACCATTTACGAATCCTTTTGTTTCTTTGGCAATTAGTATAAATAGATTTTTAATGTTAACTTGTTATAAATTTGTTTTGATTACAATTATTGTTTTTAAAATATTTTGTATAAACTTAAATTAATGTAACGAAAAAACGTTTTTTTTTTTATTTGATTAAGTTAAAAATCTATTTAAATCAATTAGTTACAATTAGTGTGCAATAAGGATGCGCACAAACAGTCTGTAATTATGCAATTCTCTTTGATATAGTTAATTGATGCCGTTGCAACGTCCAAAGCGTATTGAAATCAAAGTATGTGACAGTAAAATATATTTTTTGCTTGTCCACTGAAAAACAGATTTTTGGATTGGAAAGTAATGCTTTGTGAGCGGTAAAATCCCATTCAGTCAATTGAAATAGTATATTAGAATACGTATTCAGTAAGCGCATTATGAGTCAGAATAAATATTATATGTAAAAGTTGAAAATAATTGAATAACTAATAATAATAATTCAAACTCAATCTAACGATTACAGCGGTAGAGTCAAACACAGACAATTGTTTCGGTTTTACAAACCTCGTCAGTGTGCCTTGTATTACTGCGGCATTGCATGATATATTTCGATGTGCATTTATTTATTCACTACATATTATCGATTAACTAGTTTAATCAAATTAATTTCATTTCTAAATGCATTTATGCCTATATAATTATTACATCATTATTAATTTTATAATTAATTTCATTAACCTGTTCAAGTACTTTTATATCTTTTTAATCAGTTTATCGACCTGCTAAACTGACCTACGACAACAATATCCGCTTATGAATGAGTCAACTAACATCCAATTATCATTATAACATGTTAATTCTGTTTCAATAATAAATCGTGAACCCATTGTGTTGCGCTTTCCACATGTATGGAATTGTTTGATTTTACATAAAATAACTTTGCGTCATGTTACATTTTCATAACTAGCAATAGCACATCCCGCTTTTGTCTCCAATTTCCGTACATATAAATTGGCAATTAACATAAGCCAACTTTATTGTTTCTCATTATAATATAATGCGACGACATAAAATTGAGTCGAAAAACGTAAATTTAGAACAGATTAATGTATCTCTTTTACTGATTGCGACGAATGGGACATGGGGAAGTAAAAGCAATTTAAATTTTGTTAATGGTGAAACGTAATAAAACTAATATGGCTTTATTGTTAAATTTGTAATATAATTTAAATAAAAATTCAATCCCATTTCAATAATACATTTATTGGGGTACGGAAATTTACCAATTTCTCAATTCCTATGCATGCACATTTTATATATTTTTCTCCATTGTGTAAACTGAAAAGGCTTTTTAGAACGAAAGAGTGCCGGGACCTTTTCACATATTAATAATTTAGGTAATAATAAATTTGGGGTAGCGTTCAGACGCGTCACTGTCCACTCTTTCAATTCGTGAAAAATGACACGCAACACATGAGTTATGTTAGGAAAAGGTTGGAAAGAGAGAATGAATGCTGTGCACGAATTCAGTTTTTTTTTACTCTATATGTGTCTGTGTCAGGAAAACAGCAACGGTTATATATAATTTTTTAGGGCGACACTTTTTGTTATAGTTAGGGAAGAAATATTGTTTGGGGAGAAAAAAAGTTTGATTGAAAACTATCAAGCGTTTGCGTGAAATTTTACAACCGTTGACAGTCACAATTTATCATTGTCCGGAATCAAATAATTTGACAAAGTTTTTGTAACATTTGAAAATGTTTAATTGATGTTATCATAAATCTTACTAAAAAAACGTCATTCAACATTCAAATATTATCATAACAAGGATTTTAAAACCACGTTTGTAAACGATTTATAATTTTTAACTTTTTATAAATATAATTTATGTCTGAAATTGGTAGTTCACTCAAACGAGGATGATGTTCGTTATTCACGACTTATGTAGAAGCGGTTTAATACCTAATAAATAGAGCTCTGCAAAATATGCACATAAAAATGGAATATGTAATTTGATCAAAAGACCTTCTTTAGAAAATGATTCCTGAATCATATTCACTTTGCTTTTTTGTTGCAAGTGCATTCATTTTAAGTGGAAACAAGTATTCAATACCTGCTATGCATTTTTTTATAGTTTTAAAATTGAAATTCATGACGCAAGTTATATAATATTTAAAAATACTTATTTTAATATTTTTTGTTATATTTCTGACTGTGGATTTTCCAGTTTTAAACTATAGCTTTTAATTACTATTACACAGATGTCTATCTCTTTATGTATGATCGGTAAAACTTATTTTCGGTTCACTTTCTTTAAATATTACCGAACAAACAATCATATATCAACTATTTATACACAATAATAGAGCACAGTTCTTAAGATTATTTTAGTCTAACCAGTCATCGGCGTTGCTTCAACAATACATTTAATTTTTTATATAATATAATATCTGTCACGAAATGGTCCTTCGAACCGGATCTACAAGTTAAGTGGCTCGTACAAATTTACATCGTGTAACGTATTAAAGATACAATTGGGGATAAAGACAATAATATCTTAACTGCTCAAAACACAAGTGTAGTCTGAAGACGTTTTGCATGGAAATAGAGGCCACAAAAAAGCAGTTATTACTAGGTTTACAAAATATCGCAACAAACAATAAAAATCCAAATTACTATTAAATAAGAGCCAGATATGAAGCATCGTAATGCACTAGTAGTTCTGAAATCATTCAATCAAGTTTGGATAAGATATGATACATTCAACAATTTGAGAAAATTATGGATTAATTATACAATCATCAAAATGGGTTTATAGAACGACAACCTGAATTTCCAACGATTTGTTTATCACAGTTTTATAGAAAGATTGAAGAATAGTTTGAATTTAAAAATACTTTCCAAGCTACTATAAGCAACAACAACCGTTTGGACAGTTACACCAAGATGAAGTATTTAAAGGAAACATTAACAAATGTAGCAGCTCAAATTGTCAGTAAACTTAAATTATCAAAAAAGTGAGCAAATAATGTCACAATGTTTAAAATAACTATACTATAGAAGCTGGGAATACGTAATCATAGAGGAGATAGGCTAATACAATTCTTCCAAGAAGAGAGCCTAGTAATAGCAATCATCTGCCACCCAGACGCTTGTATACCTGGTAGTCCCCTAAGCATAGAGCAAACTACATAGTTAGAAATCAAATTGATTTTATCTTAATCAACTTAAACGTAGCACAAAAAAATCGGTAACGCTGAAAAATTGATAAATTCTGAAATTAAGGAAAAAGTTAGAACAGGAATCAATTCTGAAATTACAAAAATACAGGCTAATATAGGCAACACCGACAAAAGAATAGATGCACAAAATATACAAAACGATTGGGAGAAAATTAAAAACATTTTGAACAAAATATAAACAGAAGTAGAAGGGTTTAATTAAAACGGCATGAAGAAAAAGTAGATGACGAATTAAATATTAGAAAAGATGGAAGGGAGAAGGTTTTTGAAGAACAAGCAAGCATTAAAATATAAACAAGTAAACAGTGAAATAAGGAGACAAATTAGGGTAGCAAAAGAGTCGTGGATGAGAGAAAGATCCGAAGAAATAGAAGAATTGCAGAAAAAACATGATCACTTCTTAGTTTATAAGAAAATAAAAAAAGCTACAGGAAAAACCCACAAAAGAATCTTACCACAAATGGTAGACAACAACAACAGAGTTATACTGGAAAAGGATGAAAAATGACAGGAATACATTAAAAACCTTTATACTAGCGAGCCGCCTAGATTTTATGACATCACCACAGAAATGGAGGAAGCAGCAGAAATACTTAAAAGTAAGGTGATAAGAGCAATTAAAACATGCAAATCGGGAAATCCTGCTAGACCAGATGAAATCCATGTAGAAACTTTGAAATTGAATAACTTAACATTGCTATTTAATCGTATTTACAAAACTGGAGAAATATCAAAGGACTGGCTCAACTCGGTACTACTGTCAATCCCTAAAAAACCAAGCTTTAGAAAACTTGATCAGTTCCGACTAATAAGTCTGATGAGCCACGTCCTGAAGATCTTTTTAAAAATCATCCATACAAAAATCTACAAAAAATGCGAAAGAGATATTACTCACAATTTGGATTCCGCGAAGGTCTGGGAACTAGGGAAGCTTTATATGGTCAAATTGTACTTTTTCAAAAATGCAGAGATCAGCAACAAGACGCATTTATATGTTTTATTGACTACGAGAAGGCTTTTGATCGAGTACAACACACGGACCTCTTAAAAATACTGAAATTGAAAAGACTAGACTGAAACGTTTTTGAAATAATTAAGATGTTGTATTGGCAACAAACAACCGCAGTCAGAGTTAAAGATACTATTACTGAACCCGCTGCAATTGAGAGGGGAATGCGTCAGGGTTGCGTTCTTTTGTCTTTATTATTCAACTTGTATTCGGAATGTGTCTTTAACCAAGCACTACAAAACAAAACGGACGGAATCAAAATCAATGGTAGAGTATTGAACAATATACGGTATACTGATGATACCGCTATAAATGCTGACAGTCCGGAAGCACTACAGCGGTTGCTAAATAAAATTACAACCTTGGCCTAAAGATTAACACAGAAAAAACAAAGGTTATGGTAGTAAGCAGGAGTACACCACCTTACCATATACAAATTTACGGAGAAACCATTAAAGTAGTACCAATATTCAAATATCTGGGAAGTTGGATCACAAAAAATCTGGACCCGAAGTGTGAGGTTTGTGCTAGGATAGAACAAGCCCGTGCTACCTTCAATAGCATGAAACTACTGTTAACAAATACAGGCTTAAGCTTAACCCTCCGACTAAGATTTGTGAAGTGTTATGTGTATTCGGTATTGTTGTATGGCTGTGAAACGTCGACATTAAAGATGTACATCATGAATCGATTAGATTAGAGGCTTTTAAAATGTGGGCGTTCCGTAGGTTTTTAAGAGTGTCGTGGGTAAATCTTACTACTAATGAAGAAGTGTTGCAACGTATGTGCTAAGATCGACAATTACTGCTAAATATTAAACAGAGAAAAACGGCATATTTGGGGCACATATTTTGCAATAATAAATATGAAATCTTATATGAAAGTTGATAATGGAGTGCAAGTTAGAAGAGCGACAAAGCATTGGCCGTAAGAAATATTCTTGGCTGAAAAACATCCGGGATTGGACTGGCCTAGATGTCCATTTTTTGTTTAGAGCGGCAAAGGATCGGATAGGGTTTAGGATGATTGTTTCCAACCTTCAGTAATAGAGATGGAACCTTAAGAAGAAGAAGAATGTTTATGTACTTTGTTGTCTACTCTAAAGCATTCAATTCCATCTGGAAGATCTTGGACACACTTTATCATCTGGTACAGCTTTTAAAAAAAATTTACAAACACAGTCTAGTCAAGATCTATGTAGACAAAACAGATTCGGGCATTTTTGATGACAGAATAAGAGTTAGGCAAGGTTGTCAATTCTTTTAACCATATACAGTAAGTATATAATGCAAAAAGTTCTTAAAAAATAGCATGAGATAGCGTAAGCAATTTTGATATGCCAATGACACGCTTATTTTGGGATCAGACCACCTTCAATTGGAAACTATCACGACAAGACTGCGCGATATAAGCAAAGATTGTGGATTAAAATATAATGTTATTACGACCAAAGTAATGATAGTTGACAGGAGAACAAATAACTTTTACATATCAGTCAAGTGGTTGGTTTAGAAGTAGTAGATCAATTTATCTGCCTTATCTCGAACATGGGTGAGGTTGAGATAAAACGCCGGCTAGCAATAGCAAGAACAGCAACAACCAATTTTTTTAATAACAACATACTCGGATAAAACTTGGACCATTCGACAAACAGTGCGAAGAAAATAGAAGCATTTGAGATGTAGGTATACCGACGAATGCTACAAGTATTGTGGGCGAACCACTGTACTCAATACAAGCTAAATTAAACATTTAAGACTGGCTCTTAAAAATAATAAACCAAAGCATGAAGCGATATTTTGGTCACGTATCAAAGAGTTTGGATAGACTAATGTATAGTCTAGGAAAAGGTTGACGGACAAAGGTCACGCTGAAGATCACCAACCAGCTGGGTAGTCGAAGTGAGAAAAATGTTTTTGAGTTGTAATTTTTGGCTGTGTTTTGTGATACAAGTGTTGATAAGTAACTTAATCAAATTTGCACATGCCCGATTAAATTTATTGGAATATACTCAGCTATATCATGTTCTTGAGGAAAAGAAGACCTTAAAACAAACAGGACTAGTGACTCAGGAAGACAACGATAGGTACAGAAGACTATTAAGAAAGATTCAAAGACAATGTAGACAAGATAAGAACAACCACGTCCAAAAAATCTGCAGGGAAATAGAAGAACATCAGAACAAAAACGACAACCGCTATCTACATAAAAAAATAAGAGAACTAACCCAAACCAAAAACACTTATCATAGAGAATAAAAACGAAAAAAAACACTATAGGAAGGCGATAAAGTCGCAGAAAGATGGAAGCAAGACTACGAAAAACTATACGAAGACGAGCTAATGATAACAACCGAACAACCCACAAGTATGGCAACTGAGCAGGAATCTAACATACTGAGAACGGAGATAGAGGAAGCCATAAAACATCTAAAAATTAACAAATCACCAGGCATCGAAGGCATCACTGTCGAAATGTTGAAGTTGTTGGGTAAAACCGGCGTGGAAATAATACAACATATGCAACAAAATCTGGCAGAATGATCATTGGCCCAAGGATTGGCGTACATCAATAGTGGTCCCAATTCACAAAAAAGCACATGCAAGTAAGATCTTACTGCGAATAATTGACCAGAGGCTAAAAATATACCTGGAATTCCAAATACCACCTGAACAGGCAGGATTTGTAAAGGGTCGAGGCACACAGAATCAGATATTTAACACGCGGTAACTAATAAAGAAATCAAGAGAGTTCAATGCGCAAACTCTTATGCTTTGTGGATTATAGCAAAGCATTTGAGTGCGTAAGATGGAATGATTTATGGGCAACATTGAAGGAAATTTAATTGTTGCTAAGTTATATACTAGCAGAAAAGACATTGTTAAACTTGAACAAATAACTTCGAGTTGCTTTAGAACACAGAAAGGCGTGCGCTAGGGGTGCATCCTCTTACCTAGACTCTTCAACGCATACGGAGAACACATATGAGACGAGCACTAGAAAACTTTAAAGGAGGGGTTGCAATCAACGGTAAAAAAATAAGCAATCTAAGATATGCCGACGACACCACCTTAATAACTAAGAACGAAGACTAAATTATTACTCTACTGAAGTCGGTCACACATGAGAGTTGTGAGGTGGGACTAGAAATTAATCAAGACAAAACCAAACTCATGATAGTGGAAAAAACCACCACACTACAACTCACAAATCAAATTCAAATTGAAACTGTCGAAAACTTCACGTACCTAGGGTCACTAATTACCAATCAGGGAGTATGCAAACCTGAAATTAGGAGACGCATCGTAATTGCACGGGCGGCCATGACAAATTTAGCAAATCTAAAGAGACAGACAAATCACCAACAATACCAAAATGACCTTAGTCAGAATTTTAGTCTTCTTCATATTCTTATACGGCACAGAATCATAAAAAACGTCGGACATACACCAAATAGACGCTTTTGAAATGTGGTGTGGAGAAGAATGCTGCGCATCCCAAGGAAGGCACGCAGAACTTATACATCAATACTTAACGAACTTGGTATTAAAGAAAGGCATCCACTACATGCCGTAAACGCATTTTAAAATTCTTTAGCCATATCGCAGGAACAGGATAACTTCAAAATACTAATCGTTCATGGAGGAATCGAGGGGATAAGGCCGAGAGGAAGATCTTCGACGCGCTGACAGGACCAAGTTAAGAACTTTACAGGACAATCAATACACACCAGTCAAAACCCGGGTCCATCAAACAACCTGAATATATCAGAAATGTCACGATACTTCAGTTATGAAGTTACAATCAAGAAGAATCATGTTCTTTTAATAATATAAAACTATCCGCTATAGTGTATAAAGGGTAAGCTGGTCAGAGAATTGCTTAAGACATAGTTTATCAGTATTTTTTGTCATAGGTCTAGTTAATATATAACCATTTTTTTATTCAGAAATGATTTTTGGAAAATTTAAGAGTATTATTTGGGTTCTTGTAGTCTATGTACCGGTTTTAAGTTTAGATTTAGAAGACTCGTTGTATTGCTCTTGGATGCTGTTTATTTATTCATGTTAATAGAAAATATACCGGCCGCAATGAGCCGATTCTACAAATTCTAGGATTCTTAACCCTGGAGCGTATCTCCGACTATTTTTGCCGAGACTTTGTGATACCAAGCTTCCATTTTTAGGACGCAATTTCCTGGAGAAGCTATTACCCCGCAACCATTTCCACTACTTGTGGTAATTTTCAAGAAGATACAATAACCAGAAGCCCTGCACAAGCCCACATTAGTTCCAACCTTTTCATGTATCAATACCACTTCAGAATCGTTTCTAGCTACCACTTCCAACAACCTAGACCGCATCAATTGATGCCCAACAGACCTGATACTTAGTGGAGCTTCTCTGGGGGATTGGACACACCATATCTAGAGTTACCACAGTCGCAAGCTACAGCTTTTGCTAATAGACCAACCACGGTGACGTCGAGCTCACCATCGTTTGATCCTTGCAGATTCCGGGGCAAAACCCAACATCTTACAATGTGTTTGCACATTTTGCCAGAGTTTCTGGACAGCCACTGACAGCGGCTACGGTCTTGTCACGTCGTACTAAACAAAATCAAACTTGTTCTATGTGAACAGCACTTTATATGTACTGTGTGCATACTGTGTGTATGGGTATTCTGTGTACATACATTATGAAATGCTTTTTCTATGCAAGATAACAACTCCCGAGTGCAACCGCGCCGCTTCTGGGTTTGGTCTTACCACCCAGATTTGCGGGTTCTAGTTAGTCGAAGCCGACTTGAACACAATTCATAGGCTTGCCAACACAACTGTCACTGCAGCTTCTTGACAATTTTATCCAACCTATGCGATTCACATCACCAGGAGTCAATTCAATCTTTAGGAATTTTGGAGAAATTGCTCTGTGTGCTTGCACAGTTTCTGGACGGTTTACGTCGCTCTACACAAAACCACCTAGTTCTGGGTGAACTGGCATTTGTTGGTTGTTCTCTGTGTGAGAATGTTTGAAGGAACTTTTAGTTTATCTAAAAATGTACAACATCCAGACAACTACTTCCGAGCACTAGAGAACAACTTACGAAAGCCGCCGCGCCGATTCCAGACCCACAAACACTTGCGGAGTTAAGTTTAGTATTTTTGCGTAAAGCGATTGTCAGTTGGAAACTTTACGAGAAGCGATTATAGCTAGCCTTACTGGAGACGGATTTTTGTCTAAAGTAGAAATGGTGTTACGTTTGCTATTGTGGAATTGCCTGCAAATTAATTATTTTTATGTTCGCTTGTGATTGACTTAGAGCATTGCAGTGTAAGCCTAGGTTACAATGGATTGCGCCACTTGGAAATCTTTGTTGACCTTGAAAGGGTTGAAAATTATTAGTAGTAAATATTTTAGAACTTATATGATCTTTTGCTTTTACTTTTCCAGTTTCTAGAGGTTATTGATTAGTGTTTTTTTTTGTATTTATCTTTATCTAGCCTAATTTTGAACCATTGTCTGAAGCCATGATAACTACTTTTACTAAAGATCTGGTTTTTCTTTAACATTACCTACCTCCCTTTTAGCAAAGATATCACTGGACTGAGTAGAATAGGCATGTTGTTTTATTTCTTTGCAGTTTGTGTTAAGATAGTTATTTTTATTTCTTCTACAATTTGCCTGAATTAGTTTTGAGAATTGGCTGTATCTATTTTGTTGTTCTTCATTGTTAAAACTGCTGGCTTTAATGCTTTTCCTTTGTTTAATCAAAGCAAATGTTTTGATGGATATTTATTGTTGCTTTTGTATTGGCTTAAAATTATGTTGTGTGTCTTGAATAGTACTTACTATTAATTATTTTGTATCCTGTCACATACTAAACCTCACGCAGTTAGAGTTGTCATGGAACATTTGGATGAGGTGATAACTAGGTTGTTTCTGACAACATATCTAAAGACATATACCACTTCTAAGAACTGCCCAAGAGATGAGAGAATTGCTTTTGCAGGAGTGGAATAAACATTAATCAAAATCTGATCCGTAATTTAATTGAAAGTATGTCTCGTCGAGTTGAAGCAGTTTTTAATAACAATATTTGAACTTTGTATTTAACGTTAGTTTGTTGCGTTTTTAGATTAGATTATAAAAAAAATATGGTTTTTGATTAAAATTATTCATTTGGCATACAAAATACTGCATATCAATTTTCAATTAGAATTAATATATAAATATTCCTTTATTTTAAAAATGCGTCACAATTTCAATGTGATTTTTTTTTTCTTGTCAGTGTATAATATAACAATATTATAACATCCATTAGTCGTGTATATGCATGCAGTGCTATAATAGAAAATACTTCAATAAATAAATAATTACATATCCAAAGAATGTTATATGTTGATCTATGTACAAATAATAGTATGCAGATGATTTTGGTGTTAGGTTAAAAACTAACATAAAAATTTAAAACTTATGTAATTACTATCTTATATAACTAAGTGTGCTGTTCATTTTTGCGTTTATTAGATACAATTTAACAAAATACAAGGTTTTTTTACACAACTTATACGTAGGATTTTAAAACTATTTTAACTTATCTCTCAACCTGCTTTTGTTGATTCAGGTTTTCCTACTATTCGACCAGTCTTTGATTTTATGTAGGCTTTGTAATAGAAGTCACAAAATAATGCGATTTGTGATAAGTTCTGTGGGATGAGAACCCACAAGATCCATTTCGGGAAGCCGCAGTCTCTCCACGCCAGGATTTGTAAATGTTGCAATAATAAAATGCCAAATTGAAACTAAAACATGATTAATATTTTAAAATAATAATTAAAAAATATATTTACATTTACATACATACAAACGTAATATATGTATGCAATTTATGTCCAATTGCAATTGATTTATTGCAAATTTAATAAATAAATATATTATGAAATGCCAATTAATATTGAAGTAATATTTTAAAAACAAATCAAAATGTTTATAATATATAAAATTGTCAATAGCAGCATAAATTCATCAAACATTGTTGCCAATTAATGATTATTTTCAAATAATGTTAGAAGAGTATAATACGGTTCTGTATTTTACTAAACAATTTGTCAATAACATTTACATGTTCTAAAGTGAGATATCTTAAAAAATGTGTATTATGACATCTTATTTCCAAAAGGACTGATATAACGTTATGAAAAATAGATTATAAATAGTTTCTTTAAAACTAAAATTATTTTTTATTAGTAATTAATGTTTTTCAAATTTAAATTCAATTTTTCTAAAAAAATACAGGCAGTTTTATATGCAAATTTTTATAAGTTATATAAATAACATGTAAAATAATTGTACTTACTAATTGCAGCTGCGTGATATGTTTCTTCCACCATACACTTGTTTTATAGCTTTTATCATATGCAGTCAACAAATAGTATGAGTACATAATTATATGCACAAAACTATTTATAACAATTATATAGACTATGGTACCGCCAGCTACAAACTTAACAAATGCCCATGATAGTAACACCATCCCCCAATGGTGGTAAACGTGAAGAAACGATATTTGATTCTCCTTTTTTCTCATTAGAAAAAATACCTGAAAAATAAAGAAAATATAACGTTATGTGTGGTCACTAAATAAGGAATAGTCAGTCTGGCTTAAAATATAAAATTAGTTTTGAGTTTAGATACTAAAAACAAACTTTTTTTTTACTTTCTGGAGAGCATTAGAAAGTTTATCAAGAGTTTATAAACGTTCAGAGACTTTTATAGTTTTGTATCTTTGACAGGCACCGAGAAATTATGTGTATTTACATAGTCATCACGAAAAGCAGTCGACATGGTACAGATGAGCGTACGCATTTTTTTATAAAAGTGTGTGATGTGTTTGACTATGCAGACAATGTAAATGGCGACAAACTTAACATTTGGCTTAATGATTGGTAAATGTTTGTGTCTGCACGGAAGTAAATAGAAATAATTTTATAATTGTCAAATCTTTGTAGATATTGATACCAGACAGTTACAAAGGTTTAAGGACGGATCCATGTGTGGGAAATACATGGTGTTGTATCCCACATTGCCATATATATGGTACGGAATTTGTGGTGGTGGGTATAGGAGTCGCTGGTTGCTGTGAGGTATACTCATGCATCTGAAGTTCAAGCGTTACCTAGTTAGGCGAGACCGGGTATAGACACTTTAGTCTTTGGGATGTTTCTTGGAGGTGGCGTCTTAGTCGTCACTTCTTCTAGTGTACCCAGATAATTAAATTGTTCCCCAGGGTTTGAGAATGAGCTTGTGGCATGTGGTGCAAAGCCATAGACCGTGTGTTGCTTTAGAAGAACGGAGTGCATTCTTGGCGGATACGTCGATATTAGAATAAAGTTTATTTGTGTATAATCCATGGTCGTTGCAAAAGTTGTTATTGATATCATATTGCTTCCTATGGTAGAGTGTGCAACACTATAGGATTGGTTGAGGCCGGAGAGCGTGGTGAATCTTTCCGGTGTACACCGACAAGATGTAGACGTCGCAATCTGGTTTGTGTCCGTGGGCATAACGAGGTTTGGTATATATTAAGAGTGCCCTCCAACTTTTTGGACTGCGGCTGCATTGTCCGGTTTTTGGAGTGTTCTGTCGGTAGCGATGGGTTTGTCTTCTACCCAATAGCACTAAAGTTTGGCTGTAGTATTTTATTGGATTCTAACCATTTACCGCATCTGCGCACCATGACTTGCCTTTTGGCTTTGTACACGCGTACGTTGGCGTGTAGCGGTACCGGCGTCTCTTGAACACCCCTTGTTGGAGTCTTCTTTTTTGTTGTTGTTTTGGTTTGTCCCAGTTTTCTGGTTATGTTATGTTATAACCCAACAGTAAGTTACTTGGAGTGCGTCCCGTGCCTTTGTTTGTCCTGCGGTTGCAGTGCAACAACTCTTCTAGATTGAACCGTTTTTTGCGCAAGGTGCGGAAACTCTTTTTTTGTTTTTTGTGACGGCGTTACAATGGATTGGTCTGTAAATGGTAGGTTGTTGTCATGTGGTATACCATTCATCGTAGTATTGCTTTTTAGAAGTGTTGGCTAGTGAATTGTGGACTAGTGTTGGACAACTCGTTGTAACTGGTGTGGTTTCTAGTCATTTAATGTAGGTGTTCATCATTGTTAGTCTGAACTTGTTATATGACTTGGTGGTACAAAATTTCTTGCTACCCTTTTCTACGGTTTTCCTACTAGTTGAGCTCTTATTGGTGCTTTAGTTTTTACATTTGTCAACACGTCAAGCACTTTTTGAACTCGTTGGGTTCTTTGCGAGGGGTATGCCCATGTGGTGTAGTGATTAGCGTATTTGATTTGCTACACCAGAGGTCTCGGGTTTAATTCTCTTACCTGAAGGATCAATTTCTTAAGTTAACAAAATGTTTTGTGATAAATTTCGGATAAGTTGAGAAACTTTAGTAGATCCCGTGTACTGTTTCAAAGTTGCGTGCTCAATAAAAAACATTTAGGTTGTAATTATTCAGGCATCGGTGATTAGTTTTGGTAGGCTCAAAGAACTGCGGTGTTAGTTTTGGTCGCGGTTTGATGGTGTTTGATATCTTCATGTTAAGCATGGGCCAGTACTACTAACTTGTCGGTTTTGTGCTCATTCTTAGGAGTTTTCAGTGTTCTCTGATTTTGTATCTCAAGTCTTTGTTTTTGTTCGCTATTTTGAGGTACTTTTGTATGAAGTCTTGTACGTTTGTACTTTCTGTTAGTGCACGTTGACCTGTTGATGATAAATTGCCGTCGTGTGTACTGTTTTCCACCGTTGTATTGCTCTTTGAAAGTTCTAGGACTTTGCTGGTAGTCTTGTTGGTTGCGGTCTAGCCATCTAGTGCAGATGTCAACTAAATCTATAACCACTCTTTTTACAATTTGTCTGCTAGTGCTTTAGGTTTCAGTTTCTATCTATGAATACATCAATCGTCTTTTGATAATTGTGTGCACGTCTTATTGGATTTCTGGCTAGTGGTAGGCTTGAAGGATCGCAATAGTGGCTTTGTCGCGGCTTGGGTAGTCAAAGAATAATGGCGTTTGATCACTTTGTGCTAAGCAAGAGCCGGTACCGTTAGCTGGTCGATTCATATGCTTGCCTTCAAGAGCTCTCCGTATTCTCCAATTTTGTACTTTCTTATGATCTCTTGTAGATTTGTGCTTTTTAATTGTGCACGTTTCACCATAGCGGCTTCTTCTAGGAGGGATATCTTGGCGTAGTCCGTTATGCACGTTTGGGCTAGATGAGTGTACAAGCAATTTATGGTTGGTAATCGATCATCAGGATTCTTTTTGACTCTTTGGCTACCAGAGTTATTAATTAAAAGTTTGGGTGTCGGGTAAAAGGATTATTGCTACCGGTGCATGTTTGAAATCAAATTTCTGTAACAGGAGGAACCTGGGTGTACATTTTGCTTTTGCTTCTGTAGAATTTTCTTAGTCAAACAAGAGCCTTGTTGTATGTGCAAAAAGTTAACGGTTTGTTTTTTAGGTAAACCTAGTATTTTCCAATAACCTACACAATTGCCAAAAACTCTAACTCGATTAAGTGATTTTGGCGTGGCGTAAGTTTGGAGCTGGTAAACGATATAATGTGTCTATTTTCCAGTACTAGCATCAGTCTGCAGCAAGATTTAGACAATTTTAACGCTGCCTTAATTTTTTAAACGCTGTCTTCTCCACAGTGTTCTAGATAAATGGTTTCTTATTTTTTGAAATTTTATTAGTGGCACGGTCGTTTGTGTGTACTTAGGTATATATTCTCGCAACCAGGTGCATAGGTCTAAAAAACTCAGTCGTTTTTTTGTTTTGTTTTTGGGTGGCGTTTGCTCTTAAGTTGGATCAAAAGAGTAGGTTAAAGGTTTATTGCCGTCGGCGTTGATTTGGTTTTCCGAGGTATTTAGACATTTGTCCAAATTTGCAATTTCGGATAAGGCATCTCAGGACGTGTTGCTGAAATCGTTCGAGAACATGTCGTGCTTTTTGTGATTATTTAACTACACAAAATCATTGTCTAGATAGACCAGCGATAATGTTCCCTAGCAGGCCAGCATCTAAGACACCAATTTTTGAAAGAAGGGTTTTTTGCTTTTTTTAGTTGATACAACTTTAAATTCATATCTCCCACTGTTAGGGGCAGCAAAAGCGGTCAAGTAGTTGTGGCTGTCTGCGGCTTCAAAGTCTTCAACAACTTGTCAATCCTAGGAAGTGGCGCTGCTTCTTTCTTATTGATCTTATTCAGCTTGCAGTATTCTACACAAAATCGTGGTGTGGCAATCCTTCTTTTTTACCAAAACGGGACATCAATTTTTAATTTTTTTTTTACCAATACCACCATTCCGCATTTCAATGTTAGCAGTTTTGTCACTTGGGCAAATATTTGTGCTTTTTGTGGGGATTATATGTTGTATTGTTAGTGAGTCTGATAGCGTGATTTACGGTTTGCGTTGTTGTCAGGGTCACTCCTTTATTAGAAAACGTTGGAAAGTCCCTGACCAGTTGTTCAAATTTAGCTGGCTTTGATAAAGCGTAATTGGGCAATACGACTGACTTGTGTGGTTTTATTATTTTGGGCTGTGATGATGCCCAATAGACCGTAAATTGGCGATCTTTGCCATAATAATTGCAGTTCCGTAAATAATGAAGGGTGGCGGTGTTATCTTCCATCCAAGGATTTCTGAGTATTAACTCTTTCTCTAGCCTTGCCTTGGGCTTACTAGAAGGGAAATTATATTAATTTCTTATAGTCATTTTTATGGTAGTGGTCACCTTGATATTATTCGGCCGTGTACCGGGTAGCTTTAGTTGTAACTAATCCCGCTATCTACTAAGGCACGGTGACGGTGATTTGGTGTTGGTGGTTTGTTGTTAAACCGATGTGATCAGTCGTTTGAGTCAGACTTTGATTTATTCTTGGAGGAAGCTGCCCTTTCTTTCGCGATGTTTGTTTTTATCTTAATGGCTGTAGCCAGTAGTTGCTTGAACTTGTCAGAAGTGAACATATTGACAGATTGTTCGATGCGGGGTTCCAGTAACATCGCGAGTGTTAAAGCCATGGCCAAAGATATATACGAATTTCGAATAGAAAATTTCTGGACACGCGACGCTATAAAAGCCGGACGTTTTTGTACAGACAGTCAGTCGAGTTGAAGGCAGCAATACTTACACCCAGAAACAGCTTATAAATCACCGCTAGACTGAGAAGTAACTTACTAGGAAGATACACCTCAGCTTCTCCCGGCACTGAACTCACTCACCGGCAGTAACCATCTACAAGACCATCATAAGCAGACTTACTGCCAAAAAACTAACACCGTCTAAACCATATCAATTAAGAATAATGTGAAGAGTAGCGGCGAAGTTAAAAGACATTAAAATGAAGAAAACAAAACGCCATCATCGGCAACAATTAATGCAAAGCGACGCAAAAAAAGCTTGCATGTGAGTTAGTTTATAATGTTCTACGACGCTCGCTTCGCTTGTTTTGCTAGTGGGCAATAGCTTTAAAGGTAATATTTTATTTAGAACATAATACAATTATAATATTTGTAAAGTTTGGGCACGTACATACTTTAATTGTAGTAAAACTTCTTTAATTTATGTAATTTTATTAAAACTTATATGTAGCGAACTAAGTTACAAGTTTTCAATAATTTTATAGAATCTGTGAACTTACTTATACAAGATACATTTATAAAGTTTTTGAAGGTGACATATTTGTAATTTTTTATTACTTTAATAATTGACGTTTAAAAAAATGCTTTATACATAGTAATTAATTACGACACTGAACTAGTGTCGCATTGCAAGTGTTGCCAACGTATATCACCCACATTTAAATTTCAATTCCCTATCCTATAGAAAAATAGTATAAATTTCGCTTTATGCCGTGAGATTAAAGAAGATTAAAACGTGATCAGTTAAGCTGCCCTAAGTCAATTAACCCCGCGAACAATAACATAAAATAGGGTATGCGGAGTAAAGTAACAACTTACCGTGTCCAATAAATCAATCAACTTGGTGATGAAATAAAACCACACAATCCTGGCGACATAAACCGCTTGCGGATTATCACCGTAATCTATAGGCATACACCTGTAATCGTATTTGATCAGTGCCACTCGTATACCCTAAAAAGAACATGCAGGTTTGTAAGCAAACAGACATCAACCGCAATAATTCAAGTGCTTCAATTACCTCCACCACTATGTACATACAAGCACATATTTGTATCGCATTATACACCACCAGCAGTTTGTCTATGTTGTATGGCCGGCGATCATTCATGAATACAGGTCCGAACTCCAGTATTACGAGAAGGTAAATAGCAACTACTGCGACTATTGGTATAGGGGATCTCATTAGGAACCATTCCTTAACGCGAACATCTAAAATAGAACAAATATTAAATCATTTTTATATTCAATACAAGTAGTAATCATATTAATTGGCCTATTTCTTTGTGTGAAAATGATTTAATGTTAATATTAATTAAATCTTTAAAAGTGCTACGCATGTTATGTGATAGACTTTATAAATTAATTCACGTAGACTACAATAGCAGTGAAACTATAAATAAGTATTAGCTGACTTAAAACACTTGATCTTAATTAGGTTATTGAATAGACAATGGTCAACGAATATAACTATAAAAATGTTTTTTTTTTGCGAATAGTAGTAGACAATATAAAAATACAATTATTTTCATATTAATCAATCTTGCAAGAATTTTATCTTTGGACAGATTTTGATTATTAAATTTCAATTATTGCAATAAAAATTGTAAGTTAGTTTTGAAGAATCTTTTTGTTGTTAAGTTTAAATTGAGATATTTATGAACCTTTGAATTTTAACGAGTGAAATCACACTTGTTGAAACTATCGCGTTAAAGATGAGTGTTGATAGTAAAAAAAAATCTTTCTTAAAAGTTTTGGTCTAGAATTATTAGGAAACCTTGTACTACAAAAACTGTTTACATCTTTAAAGAAATCTTAGTTTTCTAGATACTTTGAAAGCTACATTAACGTTTTTTTTTTTTAATTTACAGTTGGAGGGTAAACTAAAGTTTACTGCCTTATTAGGCTCCTTGCATCTTTACCAGTTGTGACCTCACTTAGTGTCCTGTCGAGATTATAATTTGCAAGTTAGTTAAGATAGCTGAGTATGTCATGTTGTCAGTCAAGGTTGTGAAGCGAAAGAACAAAATTCTGTATGATCACTTACAAACGGAATCTTGAACTAAATGGCGCAGTCGGTAGATGAAATGTTACGTCTTCCTGGTTTGTTTAAGTTGATATTTTTTTTGTATCGTTTGTTAAAAAGGATTGTCTTTTGCATAAAAATTGAAATGGCGCAGTCAGTAGGTGGAATATTTTGTTTTTGATAGATATTATGTCTTATACAGTTTGGCCAAAAACCAAAGTAATATTGGTTAAAACCAGTGTTTTTCCTGGTTTATTCGGCATATGCACCAAAATGTTCACAGTCGGTAGGTGGACAATTTTATTTTGGCATTTGATTTGAGTATCCTTTAGTTAAGCTAATATATGGCCAGAGGTCAATTATTGTATCTTGGTTCTATAGTGAGCACGTAATAATTTTCATGACCGTTGTTTGCAGTGATCTTGGCTTGTTGACGTGATCTTGGCTTGTTCCAGGTTTAATGATCTTAATGAGTATATATATATATCATTGCAATCGATGTTAACGGAAGAAGTCTTACTCAAAAACATTTTTATTGATATCTTTTTTGATGGAAATATTTAGAGACCGGTTATATGTTATTTTTGTAAGTTGTTGGTGGCATTGTCAATAAGGTGATTGACGCAGTTTAAATTCGTCCAAGAACATATCCGTCGGCGGGTAATCTTTCGATTGCAGTTTCTATCTTTTTTCTTTGTACTTTTAAGCTAATATCTTTTTTGAAGTAAATATGTATAAGATACCAAATTAGCGCAGTCGGTAGGTAACTTTTTTGTTCAACACTATTGATGAAACGGGTTTATATGAAAAAGCATACAAGCACAGAAGCAAGCAATGCTAAAAAAAATTATATTGTACGTCTCTGAAGGGGTCTTTCTCAATATTTTGCGGTAGGGCCTAAAAACTCCGCCACCGACATCAATAATAGCAACAAACATCTACAATCTTTAGAAAAATATGCTAGACATAAGCACGATTATCTATTCTAATATGACCAACAATAAAAAAAAAATATAAGTAATTGAATGCCGACAAATAGTTCTGCTGAGGATGACAGATTTTGGAAGTAGTTTTAGTGAGTAAAAAGTTAACACTGCTACCATCTTTTGTAAAAAGGTTATGCTAAAGTTTTTTCTGAAAAATCACGAAAAATGGAAGGTCACAAGCAGCATTAATTGTGTTTATAGGGCGTTTTTTAAAGATATGTTGAAATCACTTTTTGCTTTATGACTACAGAAGAAATTGACGGAAATAATAGAAGTTATAACTAATAGGTGGTTGGCTATAGATACAAGAATTGGTGGGCGTCGGATTTTTCTTGGCAAATGTCTTACATTTTTACTGATTAACAACAATATTTAACCCGTTCTAAAATCAATTAAATTGCGGCTATTTTGTTAAATTTAATTATATTTTGGAATTATTTTCTAACATGCTTAACACATGTTTTCAGTAAATTTGATCAATTTTCCGTTTCTTAATATTTTCTTAATATAAACTCTGTAAAGTCAATTAATTAACGGCCATTTTGTTAAACTTGATCATATTGAAACGCCATTTTGGAATACTATTTTGACATGCTTGACACACGTTTTCAGTAAATTTGACTAATTTTTTCCCAATATTTTTTGAATTATTCTTAGTTTTTAACAAGATTTCAAAATCTGTAAAATTAATTAAATTGCGGCCATTTTGTTAAGTTTAATTAAATTTGGACGTCATTTTGGAAATATAATTTGACATGCTTGATCAAGGCCGTATGTAGATAGAGGTTTGTGTGTGCTCACTCCAGACTATGATTACCAGCGACTAGTTTAAACTGAAGTGCCCAACCACCTGCCCGAGTGTTATTAAAGAAATGAAACTACTCCTCTCTGCAAGTGCTCAAAGACCCTTAGTCAGAGAAGGAAGAGCTTATTTTTAACCTCTTGGTCACCAACATTTGGATGGGTGAATGGGTCACTTTAGAATATTATTACTACACTTGCCCAAAAGTTTATTATCAAAAAAGTTTCTCCTCTGCAAGTGTTGGAAGTTACTTATTTAGAAGAAGAAAATGTTATAAACTAATCTCTTGATGACTAACACTTGGCCAGGTGGGTTTGGCATTCCAGACTATGAGTACCATCGAATAGTTTAACATTGAATGCCCACAAACCCGCCCGAGTGTTTGTTACCAAAGAAATAAAAGTTTCTCTTTTCTGCAAGTGTTAGAAATCTTTTATTTAGAGGGGGAAGAGGTTATATCCAATCTCTTGATTATCAACACTTGGGCGGACGGGTGGGTCATTTTAGACTATACATACTATCGACTAGTTTAAACTAGAGTGCCCACTCACCAGTCCAAAAGTTTGCTATAAAAAAATTGAAAGTTTCTCTTCCCTGCAAATGTTAGTCAGTTAAGAAAAAGGTTATAACTAATTTCTTTATCATGAACATTTGGGCGTGTGGATGGGTCACACTAGATCATAACTACTATTGAGTAGTTTAAGCAAAAGTGCACAACCAACCACCCAAGAGTTTGTTATCAAAAAAAAATAAGTGTTCGAAGTCTCTTAGCCACAGGACGATAAGGTTATAATTATTTTTTTTAATCACTAACATTTGGGCGAGTTAGTCACTTTAGATTATGTTTACCAGCAAGTAGTTTAAACTGAAATGCCCATTCACTTGCTCAAACATTTGTTGTTAATGAATTAGAAATATCTCTTCTCTGAAATTAAAATCATTTTGTCGGAAGAGAAAGAAGTTATATCTAATCTCTTAACCACCAATGTTTTAGATAATAATTACGTAAGTAGTTTAAATTAGAATGCCTATTTACCCGATCAGGAGTTTGTTATCAAAAAATTAAAAGTTTTTCCTCTCTGAAAGTGTTGAAGTCTGTTTGTCAGAAGAAGAAAAAGTTATGTCCAACTTCTTAATTACCGGTACTTGGACGGGTAGATAGAACATTCCAGATCATAATTACCAACAAGTAATTTAAACTAAAATGTACACCCACTTGCCTGAGTGTTGGTTATCAAAGAATTAAAAAAAAAATCTGCAAGTGTTAGAAGTCTTTTAGTCAGAAGAGGAAAATGTTATATCCAATATATTAATTACCAACACTTAGGCGGGTAGGTGGGTCATTCCAGATCATGAATTCCAATATCAATAAAACTAAACTTGTTGCAAACAAAGAAAGAAGTAGAAGAAGAAAACCTAGTTAATAAAAAAAAAAAAAAAAAACAGTTGCTCAACTCTTTTGGCGACTACCCAAACTCGTTTTGGGTAGATTATCAAGCTAAAATTTTGTCTGGAATATAAAAAAAATACTTTTTGTTCAAACTAAAAGACTAAAGGACAAGTTTGACATAATTCCTTATATCTGCTTCACAAACAGTAACAACGTTAGAACCATAATACTCCGCCCACAATGTACATAGCCTTAACTCTAAAAAACAAAGAAGAAACTTTGACTACCAAACATTCTAAGAGACCATAAAGTCTTGATAAAACTGAATTTGTTGTAAACAATAACACAAAACTTTAATATGAGAGATTAAATGACATATGTCACTGAAACGTCAGAAGTGGGTGCAATAGCAAATTTTTTGATAACTAACACTTGGGCTGGTAGACGGGAACACAGTTTATAATTATTGGGCCGGTAGTTTGATACAGTGTTCTCTCCCACCCGTCTATGTGTTCAATATGACAACCCAGTAGTTTTAAATCTATAGAAGGAGTTTGAAGAAGGTCAACTCGGTCTACAAGACATATCACAATCTCGCTAGTAATGACAAAATCCAAAATTTTGACAAAAATTGGAACAAATCAATTGGGTCTCAATAGCGAGACTTGAAAGCTCATCCGATTTTGAAACCAAGCCAGATATAAATGGCAAAGGTCACATGACCCAACGGACCGAGCCGAGCCAAACCGGTTCAATGGTGACGTTAAGAAGGAAATCATAAAGCACAAAAATTAGTGCAAAAAATCTGTTCTTGAGTCTTCAAAGGTAAACGATAAGCTGATGTGGAGAGTAGCTGAAGATCTTTCAAATAAGCGTACATCGCTTCCTTTTATTTACGGCAAAAGAAGCTTTGAATGCACTTTAGAAGGCAAGATTGGAGCATTTGCTGACAGTCAGATTCAATGCACGCCAGTCTATAACAAAAATATAGACTAGCTATGGAGGGTAGGGACTTACCAGAAGAAACAAAAGACCAACTTATGGCATGACTCATTATCGAGTAAAACTAAAATTCTCTTTGGCTGGGCATGTGCGAGAGAAGATGGACGATGTATAAAGAAAATAGCAGAATAACTACCGAAAGTTAGAAAACGAAACCCAGGCTAATCTAGAACTAAATAGAAGAACGACATTGTAAAGGTGAGAGGAGGATAATGGGCAAGAGAAACCATAGTCACTGAAACCAAATAGTGTTTGCAAAAGTTTATTAGCGATTGCGAGATACAGGAACTTTTGCAGTCAACAAAGTAAATTGCGGAGTTGCAAGATATTGTCGAACCTTACGATTTGAAGAAGATGTGCTTTATAAGATAAAGCAGAACCCATCTAGCAGCACTCGAAGCATTGCACGTGACATTGGTGCTAATTATGTAAGAGTTTGGCAAGTTTTGAAAAAACATCAGTTCTACTCCTATTATCTGGAAAAAGTTCAAGCCTTAAGTCCAATCGATTTTCCACCACGTTAACAACTTTTTTCGTTGGTTCGTAAATCGTTGTCGCTTACAGCCTCAATTTCTACGGTATATGCTTTTTACTGATGAAGCAACATTTAACATAGAAGGCATTCTTACCTCTTGCAACAACCATATTTGAAAACCCTCATACTATTCAATAATCAAAATTCCAACACAAATTTGGAATCAACATGGGCCATACTTCTTCCACCTCGTCTCACTGGTCCCATTTACAAAATCTTTATAAAGAAGTCTTCCCAGAACTGTTGGAAGAAGTATCAATGGGAGTTTTCCGACAGATGTGGTTGCAACATGACGGTGCGCCGGCACATTTTTTGCTTGCTATTCGGGACTACCTCAACGAACAGTTTGGAGATAGATGGATTTGGCTAGAGGGGCCAGTAACGTGGCAGCCACAATCTCCGGACCTAAGTCCCCTGGATTTTTTTTTGTGCTTTTACGTGAAAAGTCTGGTGTACCAGATGCCAGTCGAATCTGAAGAAGATTTGTTAGCGCGTATTACGGCAGATGCATAGGAAATTTAAGAAACGCCTGGAAAGTTGGTGGTAGACATATTGAGCAATTATTGTGACTAGTTTAGATATCCCATTAAAGTTTACAAAAAATGTTCCCTTTGAAGTTTTCCTTTAATAGCACACAATCGGTAAGAGCTACATTAAAACATGTTATTAGGTGAAAGAAGCGCAATTGAATGGCTTTTAATTTCGAATTCTTTTTTTTTTTTCAATTTACAATTATTATCTGAGTGTTTGTTATTAAGAAATTGAGACTTTCTCTACCTTGGAAGCGTTAAAAATATTTCCATGCATAGAAGAGACGATGATATCCAGTTTCTTTATGACTAATAATTGGGCGGGTGGGTGGGGAATTTTAGTTTATGAGAACCAAGAAATTGAAAAATTTTCCTTTCTGCAAGCGTTAATTTTTTTATGCAATAAATATACGGTGATATCCAATCTCTTGATGATTAACACTTGGGTGGGTCACTTCACCACCGAGTAGTTTGCACATTCTTTGTCCGAGTGTTTGTTATCAAGTAATAGAAAGAATTTTATTCCTACTAGCGTTAAAAATATTTTTATAGAAAAAGGAAATAGTGGTATTCAATTTCTTGATGACCAAGTATTTGGAGTGCTTACCCTGAAACATTAATGTATGTGTCTCGCATTGAATGAAGAAGCACTTTAATTTTAAAGTATTTTTTCAAATTATTTTTTGCAATTAAAAACAGTTTTCTTCAGTTTGCGACTGCGGATATTGAACCAGGCTTAAACTGGTAGTAATAAATTGTAAACCGTTAGAAACACGATATTTTTACAAGGCAACTTTCCCGAAATGACATCATTTGGCAAAACTACTTTTGATTTGTTATGTACTTTTGCAGGCTCTTGGGCTTTTCCCAAACTTTTTAAGAACATTTTAGACTTTGCTTACAAATAATACGTTTTCTTACTTACTTTTTACTAGATTTCCTTCAACATTTTGATCGAAAGTAAGACCAATCTTGTATTAAAATAATGTAGTAAAAATGAAATTATTTTGAGACAAAAATTAAAAACTTTGAAAATAAAATGTTGGAGTACACAGATTTAATCAATAAATATAATACGTCCTGCTCACACACAAGCTAGTTATTATTTCCTATCTTCAAAACTCGGAGATTATTTCAAAAATTAAATAATAACAAGTGTTAAATAAAACAATAAATTTATTGGAAATAATAGACGAATACTCAAAAGCAACAACTATCATTCTTTTTATCAAATTTCTTTTGATGTTTTTTATGTGGTTTGCAATCGTCGCAATACTATTTTAGTCCCAACATTGAACACATAACTATGTTTCACATTTCTAGTAGGGTGGGTTAACAAGAACAATATTGACAGGTGCAATTTTAATTAATGCAATTTATACAAGTTGAAACATAGTTTGTTCACTATTGTTGACATATTGCTAAGTGCAAGTTGAAAAACAAGTATTTCCTGTTAACTGGGTATGACTAAATAATTAATTTTATTATAATAATAACAAACTTTTATAATTAACAAAAAATAATTTAATTAAATTAATAAAATAATAATTATATTGGTTAATAAAAGATATTTTAATTATTTCTAAAAAAAACGCAATACATTATATTGACCACATTTTATAATATTCAATTAACGTAATGTTTTTGCAATTAATTAAAATAAAATTACTCTATATTTAAATTTTAATTATTTCCATTAATAATGGCCAGATATTGTAAATTATTTTCCATCACAATTATAAATATACTTCCTATCAATAAATTTAATCAAACTTTTAATCAATTTAATATGTCTGTACTTACCTGATAATTCCGTAAATGCATATTTGTAAGTAACAAAAAGTTCTTTCAAAATTAAAGCCATTTATTCTATTAACGTCTGGATGCAATGCTTGCAAATGAAATTATTTCGTTAAACTGAGAAGGTATTTTAAATTTCAAGTTACTAAATACACTGATTGTGTAAAGTAATTTACATATGACAACGCAAATTACATTGTTTTGTATTGACCCTAATATTTACATATTGTGTTAAGAAAAAATTTGATATATTGAATACCCAATCTATAGAATATAAAAATATGCATTAATTATGTAGAATATCAAGGATTTATTTTGAATTATTACTTATATTATGTTAATACAAAACTGCAAAAAATGTAGAATGCATTGTTTGAGTGTACTTTTGTACTTATTCAACTACAGCATTTAAGATGCTGCTTTGAGGACTGCAAATGTGAGATTATTAATGCTAAAAATATAGAGAAATAGGATCTGCAAAAAGTGGATAAAAATCTAACGTAATAGGTGACAATAAAATTAAAATACGAAAAACGATTTCAATATGTAATTATGTGACCTTTGTGATACCTGTTTAATATCTCTTTTTGTATTTAAGAAATTTACTTATGGAATATTATAATGCAAGTTTTCTCTGTTTAGATTTGAACAATGTTACAACCGCAGTGGCATTGATGGTTTCAATCAAAAATAATTTCATATAATTTCAATTCATGTAATGTTGAAATGAAAATATGTTTTATAATATACAAGAAATGAACAGAATTCTATATAAAATATATATTATATTATATTGAAATAAAACAGTAATATAATTAAAATTCCACAAAAAATATTTCTCCCAATTCCCATTTATTATTTCCCTTGCTAAATAATTGCAATGGAAAATATGATGACTGTAACAATCCCGACGGGTCGCCCGCTCTCAAGATTTTTATTTTATTTTTCCTCAATTTTTATATAGATCCTGGACAAACCCGTCTCTTGGTTTTACTCTTGTCGTTTCTGTGGGTGATTTCTCGCTGTAGTAGACAATTTTATCGAACGTTATAATGCGACCATGATCTGGCGAAACCTGCACAATAATAATGATGATATTACAACATTTTTTAGTAACCATAAAGAATAAAATGTCTTTGTAAAGAGGAGTATTTCTATGGTTGTAAAAGCTAGTTTAATTACAAAATGAACTGAATTTTATTTGTAGGTTGTATGTATTCTTTGCAACGCAGCATTTGAAGATTAAATCTTCTTTATATATACTAGGTACTGTGTATTTTAGTACATACAATTTTTTTACATCAATTGAATTTTATTGTTGATTTAAAATATTTTATATATATATATATATTTTTTTGGCTATTTAGATCGTATCTTCAGTTAAACTATTTACTGAAGGAAATTAAAGTTTTAACTTAATTTTCAAAGTTTGCTCTGTTTTTTTTTTAATTAGTAAAAACGAAATTATTGTTGTATAGAAACATAAGTAAGTGGAGCAATACATTTTTTAAACTGTTTTTTAAACATCCTTCAGATCACAGTGGAATTAATCTTTTCATAGTTTCTTAAGCGTTGTGCGGAATGGATGACGATATGTAGTTTTATTTAGGTTGATCTCAAGGCCGTATCCGATGGGGGGGGTTTAGGTTTATACCCCCCCCCCCCCCCCCCAACTGGCAAAACGTCATTCTCGGTAGTTTCAACCGTATACGGTACAACACGTAAAATTTAAATTAATAATAATTTAATTATATCAATTAAAAAACTACTACTACTAGTTTAAAATGTTTTCAAATTTGGAGAAAAAAAAAACTTGATTTACAAATAATTCCGCGTGCAAAAATTGGGCTCTTGGTCACATGCTGGTTAAATTTCAATCTTCAATGTTGAAGAAAGAAAGTGCAAACAAAAAACTTTTTGTTGGAAGGTATGTGCCGTTCCAGGACAATAGGAGCGCTTTCTCCAAAAATATGAAAGTACTGAATAGCACTGCATTGGAGTCGTATTATGGACACAGTTTTAGTTTTTAAGCCATTTTGGCTTCTGATCACAACTTTTTTACAAATTTGTCAGAATGTTTGTCATCGTCTTCTGGGGAGAAAGGAGCATATTAAGATAAACATTTTGACGCATCTTTGGTGGTTTAAAGTGACAAAAACTACGAATTTTGTTTAGAAGGTTTTGGATTGGAAACGCCCAAATCTAAAACTGGCTTATCTTAAACACTGTTTTGAAGTCTGGCAGTCTAAATTACCAAAGTTACGGATTTTATTCTATCTAAAAATTTACTAGCGCAAAGAAAAAACCGTGAACCAATGCAATTTTGCACTTATAAAAACACGTTTTTATCCTTATTTAAGAAAAAAAAACTACATTTTTAAATGTGAAATATTATTTTTTGAACAATTTTAAAGAAAAAAAATTCGTACAACTTTTTACTAAAAATGCAACTCTAAAACGATAAAAAATGTAAAAAAAATTATATGTAATGTTTAAATTTTGATTACTTATGGGAAATGGCTATCTGAAAAAATCTGAAAAAAATCACACAATCAGGAGTCATATAAAGAAAGGCAATTTTAGTGAATTGAGCAAAAAAATTTCATTCCTGACTTATACATGGCCATATATAAATATTTATCTGAAAACTTTCCCCGAAATTTTCTTCTAGATACGCTCTGGTTGATCTATTGCATTGATGAATTTTTTTTTCTTTTTGAGTTAATTTAGTTAAGAAAATTTTTAACCTATGTATGTAATCATAATATCACATATTATTAAGGTAACTAACAATAAAGGTGTAAAACCCTGAACCTCCTGAACTTGCGGAATCATCGTTTATGCCTTCATCAATGGTCTTCCAGTTGCTTGCACATTCCACCATAAATAGGCTCAGACTGCTGACAGTTATCTGTTTTCCGACTTTATTCTGCACTTTTATTCCGATGTATAAATGATAAAAAGTTATCAAGAGTATTTTATTAGTGTATGCTTTGGGTTAGCTATTTTACCATTGTAGAGGTAGCCGTCATCAACATAAAAACACTTTTTCTTTATGTATGACCCAAAGCACTCATGTCCTGTAAGGATCTGTTTGAGATAGTAGTTTAAATTTTTATGTTCTCTGTTTACGCACGGTTTTATACATTTTTTGGTACATTTTAAATTCTTAAATAACTTTTCAAACTTAGCAAAAGCGTTCAAAGTTTTCCTTGGGCTTGTCAAGCTAAATAAACCCTCTCTTAACGCTTCTTCAACTTCTAAAACATCTGCTTGAGCTTTTCAATTTATTTTTTAAAAGCATTTTGACAATTGATTAGTTTTTAACTTTTGAATAGATCTTTAGCTTTCTTAAAACCACATTAAAAGTTTCTAAAAATACCTACATACACCTCTTGAGTTTTAAAAAAATGTATTGATCTTTTTAAGAGCTTCTTCAGCATTTTATTAGCTTCTTCGGCATTTTATTAGCTTCTAAAAAGCTCTTTGTGATCTTCAAGAGTTCCTGAATTTGTTTTTCAAAATTTCCTTAATTTTTTTCAACTTTTTGAGCTCCTTAGACTTTTCTTGTGTTTTTAGAAAATTTATAAAAAGCTCTTATTAAGTCATTTTTTGTAATAATCACTTACATTTGTATCTTAAAAATATTATAATATCTTCAAAAGCTTATAAAAAACTTTCTAAACGCTACTAAGAAGTTTTGTGCTTTGTACACTTTAAAAGCTTCTAAAAAACTTTAAAAACTTTCTTCAAAATTCCTCAAAAGTTTTTAGAGTTTTTTAAAAGTTTTTTGAACACTTGTTTGACCTTTTTGTATTTCTCTAAAGTTTGTAAAAGATTCGGGTCTTGAAACCAAAAAATTTGGCCACAACTGTTAAAAATGTAAAAAATTAGAGAAATTTCAAAATTGGCAAAATCCTGCAATGAAATATCAAAATTTTATTAAAAATAGTTAAAACCCGACTATAAATTATTGCAAAATGCTATGTAGCTATAAAATACTAAAATTTTGTTAGAAAAAAAAATCTAGCATACTTTTAAAGAGTGCAAAGTTCTATTCATAAAATATTAAAAATAGCAAAATTCGACATTCAAAAATATTGTTAGAAATCATAGAAATTTGGCGTTAACTATTAAAAAGTGCAAATTTCTATTTATAAAGTAAACAAATGTCAAAAATAGCAGAATCCGATCTGTAAGCTTTAGCAGACTTAAACATGTAAAAATATGATAAAATCCCAATAATTGCCAGTTTTTGGCCATAAAATATCAAAATAATGTTAAAAAGAACCAAAATCCGACAATAAACTGTTCAGAAGTGCAAAATTCTATGCATACAGTGTTTAAAATAACAAAATGCGGCCAAAAAGTAAGAAAATATTGTAAAAAAACATAGAACATTTAGTCATAGTGTTGACAAATGTAAAACTCAACAGTGAGATTGAAACCAACAAAATTCTATTAAAAAAAATGGTAAAAATACTAAAATCTAGCGATAAAGTATGAAAAAATATTGTCAGAAAACCTCCAAATTTGGTCATATACTGTAAATGTAAAATTCCTTTTATGAAATGTCATAAAATATTATAACATTTTTAAAATGAGTAAAAGTATGGCCAAAACTGTTAAACCTGTAATATTCTGTTAATAAAATGTTCAAAATAAAAATTTTGTCATTTCCTTAGTTTCTTTCCATGTTTTTCCCCCGCTTTATTGGTATTTTTATTAAAATGTAATCCCATGTTTCTATTGGTCTGTCTCTCTTCTTTTTTCCTTAAGCCTTGGCTTCCCATATCCTTTTTATTAGTGTTGAGTCTCCTATTCTATGCATGTGTCCCCATCACTCAAGCTGTCTTTTTTCAACAATATTAATACGTTTATTTCTTGCCTTTTGGCCTTGAAAATTACATTTACAAATACATTTACAACCCAAAATAATAAAACTTAATCCTTATAAAATTAACACAATTAAGAATATTTTCTTCTCTGTTCGTCTATTTCATTTGTTCGTTTTTTTACTGCCCTCATCCATTCTACCCCTCTTCCGCCCCCTTTCAATATCTCATTTTTTCCCATCTGTTCTTCTCTCATTTCGTTACACTCTTTCAACATATGTTTTATAGTTTCCTTAGTCTCTCCTGCACATTTTTAAATCCTCTTCCATCCAAAATCTTGTCACTTGCTCTTCATTACCACATCTGAATCTTGCAATCATCTTTTTGTCATCTTTACTATATCTATTGCTCTCTAAGTACATTGGCAATTCACTTTCTATAATATGTTCATAATTTGCGTTGTACCTAGACTCTTTCACTTGCATTCTCCTTTCTTGCCTTTGTATATCTCTATCTCTTTCCATAATTTCGTACCATGTCTCTCTTCCAGAATCTCTCATTCTTTTAATTTCTTGGCTCGCATATCCATTTCTATTGTAATAATTTTCCTTGATCTCCCCTAGCTTTTCATTTCTTGCTCTCATTTTCTCTTTCATGCATTCTTGTAATAATTGCATTCGTGTCTCTGTCTCATTCTTTCTTCATACTTCATTGCTCTTTTTCCTGCTTCTACTCTTAACTTATCTTTTTTTACTTTCTCTAACACATTATATGCTGGAGTTTCTCTATTTAAACCTAGCACCCATCTCCAATATTTTACATGTATTGCTTCTAATTTTTCTTGTTCCTTTCATCCCCATATTTCTGACCCATACAATATCATACTCTTAACTAAACTATCAAACATAAGCCCTTTTTATTTTTATACATTCAAATTTTCTTTCACTTATTTCCCAAACTTGTCCCTCTACTTTATTTGCTTTTCGAGCCATCTCTTTAATGTGCTCGCTCTCGGTGTTACTCGTACAAAAAACATATCCTAAATATTTAAAAGATTTTACTTCCGTAATACCTTGCCCATTCTATTTCCAGTCCTCCACCTTTTTTCTCCCACCCCTTTTCTGAACACCATAACTTTTGATTTTCTACATTAACTTCTAAACTTTTTTTTCTAAAATATTTTTCTAAACTTTTCATCATCTCTTTCATTTCCTTCGCTTCTTTTGCTAGTATTACCATGTCGTCTGCATATGCTAGCGACCACACTTTTTTTCTACCAACAATTACCCCTCCTGCTTGAGCCAACCTCAATTTTTTTTCTACATCTGCTATGTAGGTTGCAAATAAAGTAGGACTCAATGGACAGCCCTGTCTTACTCCTTTTGTTGTCCAAAATCTTTCACTTAATTTTCCGTTAACACAACCCAACTTGCTGTCTTTTTCAATGAACTTCTCTATTGATTCGATTCCAAGCTCCTTCTTTATCTGCTCGCTCTTTATCTTGTTTCTTATTGTTACTCTTTTCACTTTTCTTAATACTTTCATTTTTGCTGCCCTAATCCTGCTTCTGTGCTTTCTTGATAATACCTATGTTTCGCATCTATATGTAAGTATACGTCTGTAGACTGCTTTATATACTTTTGTCTTTGTCTGTTGAGTTATTTCTTTTTTATTTATTAGCACTTTTCCCAGAAAATAGTAAGCCCTGTTAGCCTTCTCAAGCTTTTTGTTTATTTCAACTTCGTGCTTCCCTTCTTCATCAATCATTGTTTCTAGGTATTGATAACTGTCTACCTGTTCTATTGTTTCTCCATCTATCTCAATTTGTATCTTTTTATTCTCAGTTGCTACTACTATGACTTTTTTATTCATTTTTATACCATTTTCTTTTAGAACCTCGTTCCAGACTTTCATGTTGAGTTCTAAATCTTTTCCGTTTTTGGCTAAAATTCTCATGTCTATGCCTATTTTTTCCATTTTTCAATATCCTATATATAAAGATCTTGTTTTTTGTTTAGCAAGTTTAATTAATTTGTCCATAAAAATTATAAATAGGAGCGGACTCAGGCTGCCGCATCCCTGTCTTGCTACCTCTGTGGTGCTAAATGTTTGCGACTTCAGGTTTATGCTTATCAATTTCTCGTTTCTTCTTTTCCATGTCTATGAAAGCTATGTATGTAGATAGTATCTGATCTTGATAAAGATTTGTTTATGATTTCTTTAATTGTAAATGCATGGTCCTGCGTGCATCTGTCTTTTCTAAAACCACTCTGTTCTTCCGATAGTGTGCCCACAACGTGTTGCCTAAGTCTTTTCTCTAAGATCTGCTCCATTATTATTATTGATGTATTTAACAGCGTTATACCTCTTACAATCCATCTTGTTGCTTTTTTAAATATTGGTAAAATTAATCCTATTTTCTATTGTTTGGGAATTACTTCGTTGGTCCATACTTTATTGCATACTTTCAGCAACAGTTCTCTACCACTTTCCCCTATGTTTTTCAACATTTTGGTTAATATTTTATCATGTCCTGCAAAAAAACTATAGAGTTTTAAAAACAGCAAAATCCATTTTTTAAGTAAAACTATTGTTAGAAAGCACCAACATCCGTTCAAAAATATCAAAATTATTGCTAAAACGAACCAAAACTGTCAAAAGGTGCAAAAAGAATAGAATTGAATGTCAAAAATAGTAAAACCCGATCTTGAAATGTTTTTTAAAAAAAATTTGAAATAATATAATAAAAAAATACTAATTAAAAGTCAAAAATATTTTATTGTCAAAATTGGGCCATAAACTGTTGTATAAAAGTGTAAAATTTGATTCATAAAAAGTAAAAAATAGCAAAATTTATTTATAAAATATTAAAATATTGTTAGAAAAAGCCAAAAACTGTTAAAAAATGCAAAATTCTATTCATAAAATGTCAAAAATAGCTTTAATTTATCAAAAATTTTGTTAGAAAGCACCAAAATTTGGGCATAAACTGTTACAAATTGTAGAAAAAAAGTTATAAAATCCTAAAATTTGCAAATTTCGGCAATGAAATATCAAAATAGTGTTAGAAGTAACAAAATTTTATTATAAATTGTCAAAAAATGCAAAATTCTGTTCATAAAATGTGAAAAAATGTTTATAAAACATGAAAACATTGTCAGAAATCAGCAACATTTGGTCAAAAAGAGTTAAAAAAATTATTTATGAAAGGTCAAAAATAGTAGAATCCAGTTGTAAAATATTAAAATACTTAAAATAAAAACAAATATTTGACGATAAATTTTTATAGTGTAAATTTTTTATAAAACTTTCAAATATCAAAAATATTATTATGAAAAAAACAAAACCCGGCAAAAATAATTGAAAAGTGCAAAATTCTATTCATAGAATGACAAAATCTGGCCATGAAGTATGACAGTGTTGTCAGAAAACACCAAAATTTGGTCATAAACTGTTTTCTATGTTTTGAATTGTGGGTAAATAGCTTCTAAACTAAGTTGCATCCACCTCTTGTGTTCCTGAAACTATTTTTTTTTAATAGAATGAGCGTCAGCTATCATCAAGACATCCGAGAAGATTGCAACAATAAATTTTGACGACAAACTTTTAGGTGCGTGTGCGGGCACTATGTGTGAATTGTGGGCGGGTAGCTTCTAGTTACTGAGATACACTAACTAGATGCTCACCCACCAAAGTCTTAGTTATCAATAAAAACAAAGTTGCATCCACTTATTGTCTTCCTGGACTTATTTTGTTCATTAGAATGAGCGTCATTTGTCAACAAGATACCAGATAAGGTTGCAACAATAAATCTTTAGACGACAAACGCTTGGGTGAGTGGGCGGATTCTATATTTGAATTATGGGCGGGTAGCTTCTACCACTGTGTTCCACTCACTCACTGAAAAAGGTTGCTTCTAATACTGTGTTTCTTCTTCTTTTGTACATTTTGCATACATAGACACGTCTACTCTTAGCTCTTTCTACGTTATTTTGTCTTGGTTTAAAACTTCATCCGTTGTCAGTGTTAGCAGGAATTTTTGGTTTATTTTATTAATGAGAATTTTGTACCATTTGCTCCACATGTCCAAGTTTAGTTTATTTGCATAGTTTTTTTCATGCCATCTTTTTGGAGTTTATTTTTTTTTTGTGGATTTTGCTGTAGCTTGATGTCTCTTGTTTTTTTTTCTGCTTTTTATTCTTGTCACTGTCCTTTTAGCTTTTATACAGCATCTATTTTTAACTGCGATTTGTTCATTCCATCAATACAATGGTTTGTAGTTACCTTTCTTGATTTATTTTTTAGTGTTTTTTAGCAGGTTTTAATTATAGTCAGCGTTGTGAATCTTTCCTTTTGTGTTTTGATCCAAGTTTGCCAGATTTGTTTTTGCCACTGCGAAGTACCCAGTCTTTGTTTTCTCTTATTTTTCTCTTCCTGGACTAGATGTTATTATCTACTAAACATCATTCCAAATTGTCATAAAAAAGATGAAATGATGTAGCAAAAATTCTCTTACTTGAGCAGAACATTGAAAAGTAGATTCCAAGTTAACAATTTCCAGAAACTTGTTATAATGACATACGTTGCATTGCCGGCGAGATGTTGTTATTCAAACAAATAATTGTTTAGTGTCCAGGTTTAATTAAACTCGTAACTTTTAGTACGTGAATAAATTGTATTGCCACTTGTTCATTTAGCGCATAATGTCTTTACACGGTGGGGCAAAAGTAATGTCATAATGTGATTTGGCTACTATTGGTTTATTTGAAGGAGTAAAATTGATGACATTAAGTTGAAACCATTTCCTGAGTTGATGCACATTTGTGCTTGTTTTACGGTATTTTGAATTGTTGTTTGCTCTAAATTGATGATTTTTTTATCAATGTTGGTTTTCAAGATTTGCAAGGTTGTGGTTTGTTGTGATAAACGCGAGATTCTAAAAGTCCCAAAGGAAAATGTCTGGCACAGTCAAATCTGGTTGGCTAGTACAATTTGCGAAAACAGGATTCACACGGCTTGGAAATTGATGTTTCAAAATCCATAGTTTTCCAAGCTGTGTGAGGGGTTGCTGGAATCAACAATGCTCAAAATCCAATTCAGCAACTCAGCAAAAAAACTCGTTTAATCTATCTGTAGCGTTAAGGTTACGGTTACGGTGGTGCCACTTTCAAAAAATAAGGGCTAATTACTTTTTTACTGCAAATGCCGCACCAAATAGTCACTAGGATGCAATGACTTTTCGTGCAAGTCATGTGGATACTTTGTGCCTCAGAAATGCTATTTTTGTTTGTTAACGTAACCAGTTAAGTAGAATGGCTATGTTGCTTATTATGATTTTGGATACAAAATTATCATCTTCTTGCACCAACTTTAACAAAGCATGGGAGTAAGTTAACCTCACTTGACGGTCAGCAGGCAGCAACTGGTGAATAGTTTGCACTTTGTAAGGGAACATCTTTAAGTCTTTGTGCAACGTTGTCTTGTCAATGTTTGTGAACTTTTTTGGACGTCTTCGGTCACAAAAGCGATATTCTGGATCGATCGAGTAATACGGGGCCGGCCACTTTTTGCGACACTTTAGTAAACCCAGTTTGCACTAGGCTCAGTTCAGCCAAACGCTTAATTGTAGGTATAATTAATCTATCTGATATAATGTATTTGATTTCTAGTTTATTTTTATGAAATAAGAAATATATGTACTATTCAGTGAATAATGCTAAAGTCTTTAATTGTTTGAGTATGAAACAATAAAAAATTTGTTCAAAATATTTCCAAAAACGAGAACTTTTTTTTAAGTTTTAATAAAATTAAAAATGTATTCAAGCTTTATCCATCATAACAAATTAATGACAACATTATTCTTAAAGCCCCTCGATCCAATCGTAGATAAATGTTTAAGTTTTCTAAATCTGGTCTTGGATTGTAGTTATGTTAACTGATGAATTAGTTATCTTGGCGCTTGTATACATGTAATTCCCTATGCAGGCCGGGGATATGGAGGCCTCTTAAATAAGCCAACATCCACCCTGTTTGTTATTGTTGACACCGTGTGTCTTAATGCACAAATAGTTTCTTTTGGTTGTGTTAATGCTGGTGAAGACCATGTATATTAAATCATCTAATTCTGTTTGTTTAACTGACATACATTGTTGGATTGATTGATGTATATATTTGCTTTAATTAACTATCTCTATGTTAAAATAATATGTTAATTAATGTTACCTAGCTTTAATGAAAGATTTAATTACTTATTTTATTAGTTATGATTTCGGTATTATGTGCCAATCAAGTTAATTGCAATTCGATGCAGTAGATAATTGATATTGGCCTCGGAGCTATATTGGATTGATATTCGCTATTATACGCATACATGCCTTTAATACGATCGCGAATTTCTACAAAATACGTTATGAATAGATTATGATTAATAAAATGTTTTGTGATTAAAATAATAATTACTAGAAAACCAAGTTTGTTATACACTGACCGGTACAAAAAGCTACTCACTATACATTTTTTGTGTTAACTGTTAAATTGGAATATTTTGAATAATTGGGGTAGCTGTAGTTACTTTAAGTTTTGCTCTAATTGGAGATTGGAAACCAGCTGCAATGAATAGCTCGACGGATATGCATCTAAACTAGTCCTTCAGGATACAAAGCCACATAGTTCTTTTTCTTCGTATCGATCTTGTTTCTTTTATTTTTTTGTTGGATTATTAGGTTAGTGTGTAACACCACATTACGAATAAATCCTGATTCTTGAGGTCTCTATTCTAGATAATAATATTTGACACTTCAATACTTTAGTTCTGAGCTTTAGTTTTAGATTACGGTTACAGGTTCTTGTTGATAGTACGCATCCGTTTCTGACTTTTTGACATATCTCAACCTCTTCACTCAGATCTTTACTGACTTTTTCAGAGGTCAACTTTGCTGTTTGATGCCAGTAGTTTTTGAAATTGATGTAACAGATATACATTTCATGGTTCATGTCTAGACACATTTGTCTTGGTACGTTGCTGATGCTTTTTTCTAGTTTTATGAAGATGCAATTGTGTATAATTTTTAGAAAGATCAAAAACTGTACTTAAGTTTATTTTTTAGAAAACAATCGGGCATTGAACAAACCTACATGAACAATCTGCCGTGTTTGTTTGGAGATTTTTAGAGACACATATCAGATTTTTCACAATAAGAAACAGCTGAATCAGATTTTGGATTTTTTCTAAATTTTTAAGTTTTGGAAAAAAATAATTTTTTCGACGGTTGCATTCGTTAGCTACTTTTTGAACAGTTTGCGCTTTATGAACCTCCAGTTGAGTAAAAAATGTAGATGCCATTAGTCAGTTTGTTTGTCGGTCAGTTCATGTTGAATTTAATCTGTGACTTATGAAATTTTGGACTAAGCTTTCAATATTTATGAAATTGATGATCAGAATTTTAGAATTTCTTGAAAACATTACTCTTAGAAGATTAGCTTTATTCAGATCATTAAATACAAATTTATTTACCGTATTCTTAATTTATTTTGTAAGAAACGACATCCTTAAAATATTTATATTAAAACTATTGTTTACATATGTTGCAAAACCTTGAAACAGAAATAAAACGTGTTGTGGAGCTTGGTTTGAATGTGAATAATAAACAATGAAAAATAATTTAGTTGTAACCTATTACATATTCAATTTATATATTCAAGTTTAAAAATATGCTTTTTACTTTCAATTGCATTACATGGCAAATTATAAAATATTCGAAACATAATTTTTATATATTACAATTAATTTTCCTACTGGATTTTTCCCAAACTGAAATTTCCATGAATTGAATTTTCTTTTCATACATTTTCAATTACATAAGGAACCTTCAATCTCGGACATAATATAAGTATTCCCTAGACGTGAAGAAAGAGATGACACTATCAATCTCTGTCCGCGGAAGCCTCCTTAACCCGGACTCCCTGTGAAGTTGATCCTGCTGGTCCTTTTTAACCCCTAAGGAATTCCCAGTTGAACACACAAGGGATGAAACATACCCAATTACATTATAACCACATCTTGTATATCTATAAATATCCAAGAACCAATAACGATGTTCAACTGGAAAAGAAAAAAATTAACCCCATCATCGATCGACAAACAAGTTATTTTTTCTCTTATTCTTTTAGTTTGATATTATTTCTCCCTGATTCTAGCAACTCGGGATAATATAACAAGTTTGTTGACTCTTCCTGCGAACCTCCGTCCTTTAAGTTAGATCATTATTTTTATAGAAAACGTGTACTGTCCACTTGAGTGGACAAAACTTTCGCCATCAATATCTTGGGTATGTCACGTGGCCTGGACGGGGGGAGCTCCTTTCATTTAGAGTCCTCGATTTTTGTCTTACATTTGCTCCCTCTCAATGGGATGTTATTTAACTGAGGGCACTCATTGTCCGGTAGATGTATTGAAGTTTACAGAGTTAGCAAGCTAAGGGAAGTTGTTGTTTGGCTGAATAGCTACGACTTGGACAGGTCCTGGATATTTCAAATTGATTAATTGTACTTCTATTTTTTATTTTAACGTCTGTTGGTGATTTAATTATTTTAGAATTAATAAAATGCCAGCAGCTGCCATTATTGAAACTGGTTCAATATTATTATTATAACGTGCTTCTCATAAATCTTGTAACATTCAAAATAACCGTTGAACTATAAAAAAAACAAGATAAAATAAATTTAATAATGAGATGAAATATATAGAGACATATTTTTCATATATTTTTTATGTGCATTAAATATTAGAATTTGTAATAAACTTTTCTTGACCCAGTATATAACGTTGAGTTTGAAAGCACAGAATTATGTATTCAACTACATCCTTCGTTTTACACAACGGTGTTTGAGCCCGGAATGAGATTCAAGATGAACTTGACCATGTGTGTGATGATCAAGATCATTTGATCAACCTCCAATTTCTTGTATACTTGTCAAGTACGCAGTTTTATTTTTTTTTATCTATTTAATTACTTTTGAAAATTAGAAGAGAAAATATATATTTTTATCAATTTTTCAATTCTTATTATTATTTTCTCATATGTAATTATAAATATCTCATCAAGCACGTCCAACTTTGCCACCATTGTAACTTTACCTTCAAGATAAGTATATTACGTATCGGTGAGTTGGAAAGGTTTTGAAACTGCATTATGCATGCCCTGTCCAGTTCCCAGAGTGTCTAGAATGGGGAGATCTCCCCATCCCAAACCACCCCCCTATATTAATATTCAGGTCCGGTCGTGGTTTTGCGCGCACGACCCCTTTATGCTTCGAGCGCGTCTCATTTTAAAATAAACCAGAACTACTTATGCAAAACTAGATAGTGGGACAAGTAAACACCACACATATTAATTGATATAATTTTATTGGGAGCCACTATCCCAGCAGAATTCCACTAACACCACAACTTGCGGAAATGCTATTACCATAATTATGCGGCGTTCGAAAATTTAAAGGCGGCTTTCAAAGGAATGCTGCGTTGTTTTATAAAGAAGGATATTTTATTCATGGTGAGATGATATTAGAAATTAATGTTTACTGTACAGTGGGTTAGAATTAATTTAAGAATTGTGAGGATTTGCATGGTATTACTTATCTTTATCTAAATTTATTCAATCCGACTGAAGGACAGTACTTACTAAAAAGTTTAATGAATATAAAATATTGTCACTTTAGAATTGTAGCTTTGTTGACGGGAATGTAAGCTATGAAAATAAAGATATTTGTATATCCATGTCTGAAATAAATAGGATCTAGGAATATATAGCGTTGAAACATGTGTTATATATTGCAACGATTGTTGCTCACAGAATCATACATAGAAATTGAAGCTCAAGGCATTACAATTTTATCTGTGCAAAGGGGGGGCTCCTACATATTTCATGAGCGGCCTGACACTAACAAAATTGTATTTTTTTCACCTTAATCCGAACGTATTCGGACATATATAGTAAAACATGTCTCTCCTTCCGTCATCATTTTCTATCTATAAATATATTCTTTTTCTTGTTACAGACAACTCATAGCACCTAACATTATGCAGAAACATTTCCTGGCAAACGGCGCGGAGCAAGTATCAAAACAGGTGAGTAATTTGATCTTACTGGAAAGTTTGTATCTTTTTAAACTATTTAGATTAAGCCCATTAATTTAACGTTACGCCCGTTGAGAATTTACGGCCTTACAACACGGTATAGTAATGAGTTGTTAAAAATTTCAAATAGTCTTAACTACACAAGTGATTTGTACTTAGTTGCTTGTTTAATACTGTTGCAATGTAAATACAAAATGTAAGACAGTAAACTATTAAACTTGTTTTTATATTGTAATTTGTAAAATATGCAAAAACTATACAGAGATTTATAAGTATTATTGGTAAATCCATTAATTGCTATGTTTCTTAATACATACTTAATACTTTTATTATCATTAGAATAGACATATTTTTATTATTATCTACACAGTACAATAATTAAAAAGAAACACAAAATGTTTTTAATTAACAATTGGGGTTTAATTAAAAATCCTGTATTATGAAATAGGTCAAATTTAAACTTCATTGCCAATAGTAGTCGGCATATATCAGCATATTCAAACGGTTAAATAAACATATCTTAATTTGCATTTTTCATTCTTTAGTTTCGATTTCCTAATTTAACGAATATATGTTGATAATTTGCATAATTAAATCTTAACACTCTTCTTTAATTATTTTTTAACTGCTCTCTACAAAAACTTATCGACTTAACGGTTTTGTCAACATAAAAAAAAGTTTGTCAGAACTTTTTACATGTCTCAGGTTGAAGGTATTACCAATGTGCTGTTGAATAAACTTCCTCGACATTTCAATTTTTTTTTCTTTCAGTGGTTTTGTCCTCATAAGTATTCTTTAACATAATAATTGCTTATTGGTTGTCTACATACTAAGTACTTGGTTCCTTGACATTTAGGATATAAATTTTATCACTGATACACTTAATCCAACTGATGTAATTTCTTTGAAGATACAGCGGCCTGATAATCTGCTTCAGCTGATGAAGTAGCAACCAATCGTTGTTTCTGAGTATACCAGACAATGCGTCTACTGTAAATGATTAGTGTTCTACTGGTAGACTGTTCTGGCTGCTTGTCTTTTTCATAGTCCGAGTAGATATAGGTATGAAGTTGATCAACGCGAAAAAAAATCCGAATTTTGTTGTTTTATTCAAATACCGAAAGATTTGTTTAAATATTTTCCAATGGTTCTTCATTGGTTTACTGCAGAAATGACTATTTAAGTAGTTTACTGCAAAACGGATGTCTGGATGAAACATTGTTGCCAGATATACTAGACTATAAGGAATAGATTTGTCTAATGACCCATTGTTCAAAAGGATTCCTTTGTTGGTCACTATTCCTTTCATCATAGGGTAGTAGCTATCGAAATTCAAATGTTGAATTATCTTATCTTAGTTGGCTGCCTGATTTACATTCCAAGATAATTCCAGCAGTTTTTAAATTTTTTTTGCACATGTTTTTTAAGTTACTGTTCATTTTATTCAGAACACTGATTGATATTTCTACCTCACTTTTACTAACAATAAGTCCGTTATCCACAAAATCAGCAAAGATTATGCTTGTGTCTTTATCATGAAAATATGCATAGATCATTATCTGGTTTAACAAAAATGAGTGTTTTAAAAAAATTTGAAAAAGTGTTATTACAATTTTTGGAGCTTGTTTTGGACCATAGAGACTTTTCCTTAGTTTGCACACTCGCTTTGAGCCATGGTGGAAACCTTTAGGCTGATACATATAAATTTCTTTTCTAATATATCCATACAAGAAAGCAATTTTGACATTAAAACTTTGTCACTGTCCAACATTTAGATACTGATATGCTAATTATCAGTCGAATTGACGCATGACTAGTCACAGGATTAAAAGTCTTGGTATAGTCGATACTCTCATCCTACTCAATTTTTTTTACAACAAGAAGGGTTTTCATACGATTCTCTTGTTTCTCACGCAATTACAGGTCAGTAGTTTTGGGTGATTTAAAATTTTTACAAGATTTTATGTTTTTAATATGATCAAAGAGTTGTATGTGTACCATCCTTTGCCGTTCAGTGCTTTGGAAACAGGGATCTCTTCCACTTCTCATATAATTGCTAAATTTTCTAGATTTCCTCCTCAAAGATAATTCATTATAAAGTCTGAGAAACGGGCAAAATAATTTAAGGTTTTTGATTACTAGTGTAGCTGTTAATTTTTGTTTCTCTTCCGGTTTTTCACATGCACGAGATGATTTTGAAGATACTCCTCTCAAATTTTCTTTTTATCCAGTGTATTGCTTGCAGACTACAGGTTTATCTAGGATCTTTTTTGAATGACGTTCAGATCAGGTTGATCTGCGTGTTACAGATTTGAAAAAAAATTAAAACCATTTTTAAGAAAATGTTCAATTTTGCTACGGCTTTGTCTTTGGTTTTTATTTCAGACATACTTGACATTTTCATGTACGAGTTTCTCATGTCAAGTTTTAATCGATGTCAATTGTGTCACAGATAACAAGTTAAAAGTCAGTTCTAGTACATATAAAACATTTCTCAATGTTACTCGATCCCAGTCCCGTCCATTAAAAGCTTCTAGATCTTTCAATTCCACTAAGCTTGATTGCTTCTCCGATTATGACATGATGTAGCTGCACCGTCCTGATACCAGAAGTCCTCACCATTGTGCCCCACATCTTGACAGTCAATATGCAATGTTAATAGTCTTATGATGATGTAGGATCAATTTGTGTTATTTTTTTTTAATGTATTATTAAGATTAGAGTTGCCTTTAGCGTAATGACCTATTTGTTTGCAAATATTACAAGCGTAGTTATTTATGCAATAAGTTTCATGGCTTTTTCTTGCAAAATTTCTTGGCACGTTTCTTCATTCCACATTTGAAGCACTCAACCGACGAATTTTCTTAAACGTTGCTTGTTTGTCTAAAACACACAAAAGCGATTTGTGATGGAGAAGGTCTTCTTGTAGGAGCAATATTATTTCAGGCAATAAATTGATTTTTTCAGTTTTCTAAACTTTTTCAGCATAAGATTGCCATCTGAAAACCATTTAAAAAAATTCATTGTTTTTTATATAAAAAACAAAGCTATAGCTAGTCGTTTTTTAAACCATACTTTTGATTCATAAAACCGACCTTTTACTTACAAATTTGGCTTTTTAATCATAAATTTTGTTTTAAATCTACATACAGTTTTTATCAAAAATTATATATAAAATCCTGCTTTTTGTGAAGCAAATTTAAAGTTTTAATGCATAAATATTTTTTTTATACATAAATTCAACATTTTATGGCAATGTTTGCCAAGATTATTAATATTTTTGCATAAATCCGTAAAACCGTACTGTAATTGTTATAAGCAAGTAAAAAATGCAGGACATCAATTGGCAGCATTTTCAATATAGAACTGGTTTTAGAAAACCTTAATAACAACAAACTTTGAATATGAAATGGATAGATATACTCCACAAAATGTCTATATGGACAGGTTAGGTTAGGTTAGGTTAGGTTAGGTTAGGTTAGGTTAGGTTAGGTACAAAAAACATTGCTCAAAATGCAAAGTGATAAAGTAATAAAACGGTGATCATACAGAATAATTTTTTGGAGACCCCGAGAAACTACAAGAAGCTTGGGAAGACCCCAAATAAGATGGGCCGATGATGTCAAGACTATAGCGGAAAGAAAGTGAATCAGGACTGCAACAAACAAACATGGAAAGAAATAGAAAAAACTTATATCTAACAATAAAGTAAAATTTTATAGTTGGATTCTGCACTTTTTAACAGTTTGGGTCAAATTTTGGTTCTTTTTAATAATATTTATGATATTTAAAAGCTGACTTTTGCTATTTCTAGGATTTTGTATAGAAATTTACACTTTTTAAAGGTTTATGCTTCAATTTTGGTGTTGTTTGTCAATTTTTGACATTTTATGAACAGTATTTTGCAGTTTTTCATAATTTTTGGCCAAATTTAAAAAAAATTAAATACTTTCATATTTATGACTGAATTTTACCATTTTAACAGTTTACGACCAAATTTTTATGCATTCTTACAATACTTTTATACTTTTCCGGATTTTGCTATTTTTAACATTTCATAAATTTTGTAACAACAATTTTTTGACATTTTATAAACAGTATTTTGCAGTTTTTAATCAATTTTGGCCAAATTTTTGACATTTTTTTAAATACTTTGGTATTTTATGACTATGAATTTTAACAGTTTACGACCAAATTTTAATGCATTCTTGCAATACTTTTATACTTTTCAGATTTTGCTATTTTCAACATGTTTTTAATGTTTATTGCCCGATGTTGCTATTATTAAAATTTTATATTTTTTTAACAGTTTATTGACGAATTTTGATGCTTTCAGACATTATTTTGATGTTTCAAAGATTGATTTGGATATTTTTGACTTTTGATAAATATTATTTTGCGTTTTTAACCATTTTTTTCTGAATAATTTTAATATTTTATAATCGGATTTTGATATTTTTGACATTATTGAAATTTTATAAACAGCATTTTGCTATCTTTACAGTATAGAGCTGAATTTTGTTTTTTTTTTGACAATATTGTAACTTTTAATAACCAAATATTGCTATTTTTGAACAAAAATTATACAGCTTTGAAGGTAGTAATCCCAGCATTTTGGACAGAATCCAGCTCTCCTTGATGTTTTTGGCGTCAGTCAGTGAATCTTTTAATAAATAGTTTATCTGACTAGCATCGAGTTTGTTGACGTTTCCAATCGATCTAATCACAAAAGCTAGCTTATTGTTGTTGTGCTGGCTGATGGTGAGATAATCTTGCTATATTTTTCTTGTTAGGTGTTTTAGAATCTGTTCCACAGAGATGATTTAAGGAAGTTTTACAATACTTTTTGTCAGCAATGATGCCAAACATGTTTTTACATCTATTAGCTCTGAGTCTCTTGGAGTCAAATGTCTAAAAATGTATTTAAATATCATTGTCTATCTCTAATAGCTATAGTCATGAGCCAAGCTGCCACCAAGGAATTAGTTTAGAAGTAGGATTTTTGAAACCCAAACCAAAGCTTTATGACTAGAGGCTTGAAATGTTAGTAAAGTATGTGTTTGGTATCAGGAATGTTAGGCTAGCAAAGCATTATAAGTGATTTGTATTTTGCGCATCCAAGCATTCTTATATATGTTTATCCGAAGCTAAAATCTTGTCTAACTTGCTTTGTTATTTAAAAGCAAAATTAAGGTGTACTTAATTTATTAAAAAATAGATCTTTGACAGCCAAATTATTTGGAAGTAAGTAATAGGGAAAGGACGGTCAATCATGCATATGAGTACTGATGTCGTTCTTCCAAAAGTAAAAACGGGATAGGGCAGCACTTGAGGAAGACATACCAGATTAGGTAATTTTCATCAAAAAGATGAGAAGGAAGCCAAATCAATTTAATTACTTGTGCCAACTGTGCTTACAATTATGAATCAATTTTTATCTGAAAGTATTCAATAAGATGCAAATCCAATTAACACGATTTGAATACAAAGATTGTCACAAAAAGAAAAAATAAGATGGTTGCTTGTTTTGCAGAGAAGATGTTATGTATTTTATAGTTTTATGGTTTTCTAACTTTGTCCAAATCTAAAAACAAAGTTTAGGCTCAAAGAGATGCTTAATACGTAATAATATAAAAATAAAAAAGCAGAAAAATAGTTTTTTTTTCAAAATAAAGTTTTTGAATCTTTTTTTAAACCATTTGGTATGTCTACTAAGACGGAAAGGCTTTAAGCATAGATTACAGTAGACAACATTCAAATCAAGAACAGCTTCTGGCTGTGTGGAATAAACTACCACAGAAGCCGTACGTTTTCTTGGTAGAATACTCATAATTTTACTTCAAAACCAAACTAAATTTCTGAATAAAAATAATTTTGAACGATGACAATTAAATTTGCAACAATAATGCTAGAATTCTAGAAAGTTGATTAACGTTAATCAACGTTAAATGTGTCAACATAACATTTGATAAACTGTCAAAATTATTTGTATTAATTTAACATAAATACTTGTTATTTACTTTGCGTTAGTATTAAATATTATTTTATTTTCATTTTTGATAGTTATATATTGTATCAAACTTGGTTTTGTGGTAGCATTATTATAAATAGTTTTGCTATTGTCAAATTTAATGAACCGTTACTTTAACTGGCTTTAATTCCAGTATAAGGCACTTTCAAAAGGTACTAGCTCATATATGCTAGATATAGAGTCGATTGTTGTCTTACCTAAAAAAGTACAATGTAATGTGTTGCTTTGCCAATTTGGGGCACTACCCGTTCTTTTTTGTAGTGCTATAGGCCTCGATTGGTTTAAATCCGCTACTGTTATAAAGACTCGCAGTTGCATATCAAATTTTTAAAAGTTTTCTTAGATCATTAAGGTTACAAAAATTGTTCAGGGTTTTTTTAGTTAAATCTTGTAGCTTGTAAAATGTTCTATTTTTTTGTAAAATTCTTTTCACAGAGCTCTATTGTTCCATTATCCAATATCTATGTTAACGGGCAATTTATAGTTGCTCAACACGATGAGCTGGAAGCAAAAGTTGGGTATTGTGCTGTTTTTGAGACGTTTTATTTCAGCGCATGATTTTTTTAATCAATTTTCTTTAGTTATTCTTATTTTTTGTTGTATGGTATGGCGAATCTCCTTAAATTTTGTTTGAACTTGTAGATCTCATGTCATGTCATCCATTCTTTTTTGTTGATTTTTTTAGGTTTCAGCATGTTTTTAGATTTTTACGAGAATGCTTTTGATATGACCCCAAGTTTTATCGTTTGTATTTTGTTCTATGTCGGCAGGATTGATCTTATGTATCTCAAAGTTACAAAGAGCAACTAGCAAAATATAGTCTGTGTGTGTGTCTGCTAAACATATTTTCAACGATTTTACTAAGTTGCAGAAACGGTGATTAACTATGAAGAAATCTATTTGATTTTGTATGATTTTTCCTTGTTGTCCATCTTGCGTTCTACGTGTATAGTCGCTTATTTGGGGTATCATGTTCATGACAGAATTCAACAAGAAAGTTCTCTCTCTAATTCTTGTTTTGAAGGCCATAATTACTTGTGACATTTACCCATAATGATGTTTATTTTATGTTTTTTCTTCTATCTAAAACTGTTGATATTTGATCATAGAGCGCTTTTAATTCTGTGTCTGATTTGACAAAGGTTAAGGCGTATACTTGAATGATGTTGATGTTTACTGGCGAGGCCCATAGTTGTATAATTGCTACTGATATCGTATCAAAACTCGTTAGTCTTTAAGTGCGTTTCTTAATAAAATAACAACTCGTTGATGTGTGTCATTCATTGTCTTGAGTAGTAGCACGTATAACCGTGTGATTGTAATGTACTTTGCTTACAGCCATGATATCCATCTTTAATCGGTTAATTTCTAAGAGTAAGTTATGTATTTTTGTTTTTAAATTTTTTTAGAACTTCTATTTTATTTAAGAGAAAGACAAACTAAAATCGTCTCCGAATTCTTGTGTTATAATTCATGATGAAAAGATAATAGCATGGTTTTTTTCCTCTTGCCTTTTATACCGCAGTATTTTGCTCATACCGCTGCTTTAACTATGCGCGCATTGTCTGACATCAAGACATTCTTTTTTTTTATCAATAGCCTTGATTCAGTAATAATGTACTTGTTTCCTTATATTATAAAATGAGATTAAGGATGCGGAAAGCGAAGTGAAGGAATAGCGGGTTGCAATCTTGTTTGTCATTCTGAAATCTTATGTAAAATTTTTACAATATTTGTTTTTGATACTCCTATTTCTTTAAAGAGCAATTACTGAAATTTTTAATATAATTTTGTTAGTTTGTGTTTCTAGAGATTTTACACACTTTAGGTTATAATAATTTTTTTTCCAAATTACCCATTTTTTTCCTTCTAAACTGATATAACTAATGGCACAGATGAGTATAAAATGTCACAAAAATTTGACATTTTTGCGATAGCGTATTGTTTTCAAAGTTTAGTAAATAAAACTTCCTTCATAGTTTGATGAACATAATGCTTGAGTGATGTTACACACAAACGATGGCACGTATGGCCTCGCAAATAGTTGGCTACTATGGTCAAACGCAAAACTGCGCCAGTTACTAACAGAGTCAAGAAACCACATTGCTACAGACCCGGCCCTCCGTAAAATCGATTGCTATCAGAAGAGCACCAAAAAACTTGTACTCAAGATCGCACAGGATTTCAAGATATTGCAAAGTAAGGCTTGCTTGCTGGCTTCCTGAAGGGGCGTGATGGCTCCTAAAACCCAGATCAATATCTGCGTTTTAAGAACCGGCATGATTCTTGAAAGTAGTCGCCAACATGCCCAAGAACTTCTAGTTTACCCACTACATCTGCGAGAAAGATGAACGGCGGTGTACGGTGCGACACAAAGTAAATTATAAACAAAAATAGTATTTTATACTCTATCAACCTCGCCCAATTAGTTTCAAACACACAGAAAGTTTTTTAAAACATAAGTGGTAAAATGAGGTAAAATGATTATTGTTTATGTATTTGTTTGTATAGACTGAGTATAAACAAAAAGAAGACAAAGATGATGAAAACTGAAGAAGCGGACAAAATGGGAATGTACGTAAGCGGAGATAAATTGGAGCAAGTGGAAACGTATAAGTACCTTTGTACTGAAATTACAGAAAATTGGAGAAGCGAAAGAGTGGCAAAAGAAGCTTTTCTAAAAGCAAGATCAAGGATCTGCAAAAAAGAATTCTGAAATGTTTTATATGGAGTGTGTTTCTATACGGATGTGAATCTTAGACGATTGGAAAAAGCAGATAAAAACGCATAGAAGCATTTGAAATGTGGTTTTGGAAAAGATTAATGAGCGTTAAGTGGTCAGATAATATCCGGAATTAAGAAATTTTGATAAGAGCAGGGGAGGAACAAGCGCTAGCATCATAAATCAAAAGACAAGATGGATAAGGCTTGTATTAAGATATTGTTTATTGAAGGACGTGATTAAAGTAATGGCTGAATGCAAATCCAAATAGAGTAAGGAAAAGATAAAAGATGACTGATGTTCTAAGGAAAGTAGAAAGATACAGATAAATGAAGAATAAAACGAAAAAAAATTCAAGAATAGGTATGTATGATCTGCAAAAAGCAGAAGACCAATGATGATGGTTTGTTTGTTGCTGAAACGATAAAAGCTACGAGGCAGTTAACGAAATAAACCAATCTAAATGATTTACAATAGATAGGAGACTGGATCTAGGCACATTCACCATGAAAATCAAGCATGCTAACAACTAGCCCACTTCGTTGGTTGAGTTTTTATTAATTATTTTTATGTTTTTGACTAATCATTGGACGTACTCCGGATATTTATTAGATCAATGTTAATTAACATTTTGAATGTTGCTGGTAATATTTGAAAAAAATTGATATTAATTGCTAAAAAGTGATTTTAACATTCATTGTGTGCATTCAAATATATAATTTAGAACCTATAATAATCTACAACACTATTTTGCTTGCGCTGGTGATATGTTCAACAACTATAATGGTGGCACACTTGTCACTATTAATAGCACCTTGCGCGCAAACATACTGCAGTCACAGCTTTGAATAATCTTCTCAGTACACAGGACGCGAGACTAATACCAATTGAAAATTTAATCAATCACCGTATTAATCGGTGCATTTTATGAACCAATTTTTAATGTAGCTCTTATTGTAATCTGAAAGAACTCATTGATAAATTTAAATTTATTTTACTTATGCAAGTATGTATCATTTATGTAAAAAATCATAAAAATTTATAAACTAATGGTTCTACCCTTAAGTTTGTACGTTATTCGTTAATTGAGCCTACTAGGGTGGAAGTTTAATAAACCTCGCGAAATCCGTAATCGCGCGCGTAATTATTACTCAAAACGTTTTGGCCGAGAGGCCTTCTCTTTTTATGAGTCGTAAAGCAAAGGCGTTGGAGTTTGTGCCCCACCTGTTCAAAGTGAAGGGGGCACATCAACTTCCTTCCACGTAAATCCCACCCACGCCCTTCTCACCGCCATCAACATCATATAAAATTTAATTAAATAGAATCACAAAAGAGGGCCTTCTGACACGAAATCTGGGACAAGTTGCCATCGTTAAACTCAAATCACAGCTACGTCGACGTTTTATAATGCCCAAAAAAATAATAAAGCCTATAAAGGGGGAAAAGGAGCAGAATAAAGCTTTTAATTAATTCTAATTAAGGCATGATAAAAATATTATATGTATGTGTTGCATTATACATGTTAAGATTGGTCGTAAATTTAAATTTTTCATTTTACACGTACGAATGTAGAATTAATTTTTTTTATTTATCACTCCACCGGGGGTGGTTTATCATTAAAAAATGCAACGCGATCCGGACGTCGGAGAATTCATGATACATTTTAAATTTAAGATAAACGGTAATGTAGAGGACATTACATATTTCCATTCTAATTCAGTGACATTATCAAAATCATTTACGTTCTCTAGGCGATAGTTTCTTTTATTTTACTTCTCGTTGCTCAGCGTCGGGGTGCAATAAATTGCTTGAATTTGCAATTACACAGTCTGTGTTTTCGTGGAAATGTGCACATTTATATATACAAAGTGACAGTTACATTTTGTAGTATTTACTCGCTCCATATGTGAACGAAATGTTCGGTGATAAAATTGGAAGAACTGTTAAAAACTTTTCTGTCTGCTTGTAGAGTGAATGAAGCGTCAACTATCACTTAATTATCTTTATTGCAATATAAAAATCCAAGTTCTGAGAGTGTTTTGCCGACAGTTACTTCTAATAAACTTTTATAAAAACAACAGTAAATCTTTAATGGCTCAATTTGTTTTTCTGTTATTAATCGTGATTTTAATAGTGGAATTTAGGAATCTTATTTTTAGTTTGCATCAATGTGTGCACTAGTTTGCGTTTACAGTATATGTTTGTTAATTACCTTATAGACTGCATCCAACTGGATGGCAATCATCATTCAATACGTCATCACATTTGCCAAGTATTATTATATAATTCGATTGACCACGACAAAGGTGCCAATGCCTAACCCTGTATTGCATTCAATCAGCAAGTACCTCGAGCATGTATTGCATTCAGTTAGCAAGTATCTCGTGTATTTATTTAAAATTAGAACTACCATAATTAATCTGACGATATTTACACAAAATCGTAAAAAATGCAAACATAAAATAGGTCAGATTAAAACACTAACTAAAATAGTTTTTAATACTAATTTTTAATTTCTGCGGTCCATCTTAGATGTTTATTATATTTAAGATCAATAAATACGCATAAAAAATTAAATGAGCATCTGACTACCTGTTGCAGATGTATTGATAATTCCAACATGCCGACATCTTGAAAGTATTCCTTTCAATTAATCTGTGATGATGGTAGCAAACATAGATTTAAAAACGAATGATCGGTTTTGACAGTTACCAAAGTCATTATTTTTGCTTCAAATCTATGTAATTTATCGGTTTTGATAGCTATGCATTGCTAACATATTAGAAACATTTGTTCTAAAATCCAGGGGCGGAGCAAGGGTTTGCAGTGCGGAAGGGCTTACAAGCATAGGGGGGCCACCAACGTTTATTTCAAAACCTGGAGCCCCCCAAAATTTACAAAATAGAGGTTAAATAAATAACAAAAGTAGGGATTTTTTTTTCAAGTTCCTTTTGTAACGGGCCCCGTTTCAATATTTTGCGGTAGGGCCTAAGAATCCTAACATTTTGCAACACTTTTGGAACAATATAGCATGATTCAGAACATTTTGTGACAAGCCCTAAAACGTAGTAAATGTAAATAGAAACAAAACATAAAATAACGTTTTAGACGCACCATTCAATAGCAGCTATCTTTGCTTGAAAAACTAAGGCTTTTGGATGTAGGGGCTTTGGTGCCATCATAGTATCTGTATACTGGAGGTTAGTCCCTATGTTTGTCCAACCGTCGGTTTTCTTGAAAAAGGGGGCCTTTGTAGTCACATTATCCAGATGAATTTTATACTTACGTTAGATTGGTATCAAAGTACTTCTTTTGTTTTCAGAAGTGTGACTCTATAAATTTCCAAATTTTTTAAGTCCTCAATATATAGATAGAATTGTCTTAAACTATTTGTTTACTAGGATAGTAGGATCAGCAAATGATATTCAGTAACTGCAACCGTCCATGACAAGACGCTAAAGTTGGGCATTCACCAGCGACTATAGCTATAACAGTCTTACCATAGAACGTATTTGTTACAATTTAATTCTTAAGAGAGGTAACAAGAAAAAATAATCTAAGAACAACAAATAAATTAGTCGCTAACACAGGAAAAATAATCATCAATAAGTTCGAAATTTAAAGACACCTGGGAAAATTATATTGAATAACTGTTTTATGACAATAGATCAGAGTCTACTCCTAAAGACGATGATAAAGGTCCAACAATTTTAGTAGAAGAGGTGAAATCAGCAATTAAGGCGATGAAAGAAGGCAAAGCATCTGGACCTGACAATATCCAGACAGAGTTTCTCAAAATCCTTGACGAAGAAAGCATAAAGTGGCCGACTTTAGTATTCAACAACATTTATAACTCTGGTAACATCCCACAAGAGTGGCTGCAGTCCGAGTTTATCACCTTACCCAACAAACCTGGTGCTAAAAAATGCAAAGAGTATAGAACCATAAGTCTTATGAGTCACCTTATGAAACTATTTCTCAAAATAATCCATAAAAAAACATACGGACTTTGTGAAGAGCAAATATCACCAACGCAATTTGCTTTCAGAAACGCGGTAGGTACACAAGAAGCCCTCTATAGCATTCAAGTGTTATTTTAACGATGCCAAGACATGTACTGTGATATTTTTGCTTGCTTTATTGATTACCATTACAACATCAAAGATGATAGAGACTTTGAAGAACGTTGGAATGGATGGAAAAGACTTAAGAATAATCAAAAGCTTGTGCTGGATCCAATCAGCCGTTGTCAGATTGGAAGGACAGACGACAGAAGGGGTGAGGCAAAGTTACGTATTATCGCCGTTGATATTTAGTATATATTCGGAATATATATTCAGAGAAGCTCTAGAAGACTTAGAAGCTGGAATATCGCTAAACGGTGAAACCATAAATAATATACTCTACGCGGATAATACTGTGATATTTGCTGATAGCATCGAGAAACTACAACACCTCATGAATAGAGTAACAGCTAGTAGCAAAAGCTATGGCCTTGATATAAACATCAAAAATACCAAACTCATGATCATCAGTAAATCCCACATTAGAAATTGCCACATCACCGTCATCAGAAACCCATTGAGATAGTAAATGTATACACGTATCTTGGCACTACCGTAAACGATCAGTGGGATCACTCCCAAGAGGTAAAGATCCGAATAGAAAAAGCGAGAGCTGTTTTCAACAGTATGGGATCCCTACTAAAGGGCTACGACATCACATTGCATATGAAACTGAGAATTCTGCGCTGCTACGTGTTTTTGGTTCTTTTTTACGGAGTGGACACTAACCGATGTTATGAACAGAAAACTAGAAGCATTTTAAATGTGGTTATATCGAAGGATGTTGAGAGTTTCGTGGAAAGATCGCATAACCAACACTGAGATTCTCCACAGAATGCAGAAGGAGAAAGGATCTCTTTCTCCACCATAAAATGAAGAAAACTCCAATACCTAGGGCATATTATGAGGAATGAAAGCAGATTTCAGCTACTGCAAAAAATACTGCAAAGGAAAATAGCAGGAAAGAGAGCTGTTGGGAGAAGAAGGATATCGTGGTTGAAGAATCTTCGAACATGGGTTGGCATGACCACCACCGAGCTTTTCCGAGCAGCAGTAATTAAAATAATGATTGCAAAAATGGTTACCAACGTCCGGAACGGATAAAGAACTATAAGAAGAAGAAGAAGAAATTCTTGAGCATGAGGTTTACTCAATATTGGACGAGATATAATTCATGTATTATTTTTTGTTGTATTGTAATATTCAACATAAATCCTGTTAACATTAGAACAGATGTCCATTAATACATAACACAAGTGATTAAATATTAATTAATAAATCCCGTTCTGTGTATAGAGAGATTTGTTGATTTCATTACAAAATTGCAGACTTACTTTTTTTGGGTTAAGTAGGTAATCTTCCTAGCGACTTGCAAATGTATCGAATTTACTCTCACAAGCGCCTATCGACTAAACCCCCTACGTCTAAGATTAGGTCGCAGATTGTCGAGCATTAGTTATCTAATTGGCTAGAAGCTTTGTTGAAGATAGAAATATCTTGATAAAAAATTTCTTTGTTACTCGCTAAAGACAATCGAAGCAAGAGCTGATTTTCTTCTTGCAAGCGTTGGGGGTGCATGTTGCTACATGCCCGGAATTCTTACTGAATGTGCAAATCAAGCTTGGATGTGCTCCGACGCATTTAACGCAAGCATATGAAGCGTTGCACTAGAACGCCGTATGATGTACTGTTGGCAATGGTGGAATTGTCGATTTCAGCAAATTTTCGTTTGTACTCCACAATTACGCAAGATTTGCATGTCTCAATGAGAGACAGGATTTCTCTACTCTTAGCTTTCTGCTCAAGCTGAACGTACTGCATTGGGAAAACTTTCTCGTCCCTTTCCATGCGTGTAGTGGAGGTTGGGTTATACCCCTGGGCGATGAGCTCAGTCTGCACCACATCAGCCATAATGCAATATACATTGAATGACATACTTGAGGGCTTTTTCAGCCCCTACTTAATATGTGTAGTGAAAGACATGGTCAGTTTTACAATGTGCAATTACTGCATGGAAATCCGCATGCAAAAGAAGGTGCATGCGGATACCATCAACCACGTTAACTGAGCGGTCAATGGTTACGTTTATCAATTTAAAGGTAGTTAACAACCCTTGCTAAACGGTTTTATTCCGAATAACATTGGCGTATGCCATCATCCTTTGTGGGTGCTGACGGATTTGCTGGGCTTGAGATAGGACCTAGAGAGTTTGTAATTGAACCGGAGTTAGTTGACTGCTGCTGGCCGGGTTTTGAACCCTTTGGTTATAGTGGCACCTGACGTGATAGGCCGACTGATGGCCTGTTTGCAAAAATAACTGGAGCAAACTTACTCGATTCCTTCTTTACCTTTTTAGACTTTTTTGGGGCCTTCCAGGGTTTTGTGGTGGCCAGTAACCTTGTGGTTATGGTGAACATCTTCTGTTTGTCGTTAGAGGTGACGGATTTTTGCAAGTTTTTGGTCTGGGCCGGGGTGTTTGGAATCTTGGTGAGCTGGAATGGTGCTTCGGCTGCGGGGGAAGATATTGGTGGCAGCAAAACCTCTATTAAAGACGGGGTTAGAGCATCCAGTATTGTAGGTTGGAGATTGAATCTGGCTAAGATGGTCATCCAAGTCATAGTCATCTCTTTGTTGAATTTCTTGCGCATCTTTTTAACTGCTCCTCGTGGTCTAGCTTGATTTGTTTGAACTTTTTTTCGGTGTCTTTAATCCCGTCGATAGTCTTCTATGTGCTTCTCTCTTGAGTTTTTTAATTTTGTTGTTTTGTTGTTTGATGAGTTTTTCCACTTTCTGGAGTTGGACGTGTACATCTTAGGGACGATGTTATCCGTGCTAAGTCCGGAGGGGGGTTTTATACTAAAAAAATTTTGATTTAATTAATTAATTAATTAACTCAGACAAACTGTTTGTGATTGATTAAGTAAACTCAATCAATCATCAGTAGATTGGTTGCAATAAGTATTGCAATTTTTGGAGATGTTCCTCACCTCTTTTACCACACAATGAATAAATGCACATGCATCAAATCTTTATTTTCTATTTTTTATTATTGCTCTAACAAATTGAATTTTTTTTTATCTGATGATTAGTTGGGTGAAGCGCAAACTGGAAACTTGGCGTAAAATTGTTGCAATTATGCAATTATTAGTTCAAGACTTAAGTCTAATACATGATTAGTATCTATGTAATTATAATTGCATTACGGATGCAGGAAAAGCCAGAGCAAAAAGTAGCTAAGGATAAATTCCTACAATTTACCAATGGTTCTAAAACATTACGACGCTTTCACTCACTAGTGAATGGCAGATGGAATCTTTAACAGGAGATCAAGACTAGAGTAAAATAAGCCAGAATGCTTGATTCAACAAATTACGTTTCCTACTATGTGACAAGACCTTGAACTGAAATCCGCTTCCAAATGGTTAAGTGCTATGACTGGTTCAATTCTATTTCTTTTCTTTTTTTTAACAGCCTTTAACAATTCACTCCTGGATATAGGCCTCCTCTAATTTTTTCCAGTTTTCCTTGTCTTGGGCTAATTGGAATCATTTCTTCGCTGCGTTTTCTGTTTTCTTTTATTTTGTTTTGCCATCGTCTTGGTGGTCTTCTTATGCTCCGTTTATGTGTTCTTGGTCTTTATTGGAGTATTTGTTTTGTCCATCTGAAATTGTCTTGGCGTGCGATGTGTCCTGCCCATCTCTATTTCTGCGTTGCTATGGTCTCTATGAGGTCGTCTACCTTTGTATAATGGTTTCTTACATGTATGCCGAGCATTTGTCGTTCTATGGCTTTTTGAGTTGTTCTGAGTCTATTTGCTGATTTGATTGTGAGTGACATGGTTTCCTTGGCATATGTCATAACTGGGAAGATGCACGTGTTGAACACTTTTTTTTCAAGTTTATTGGGATACTTGAGTTTTTTATTACGTTCCCTATCTTACCAACCGCCGCCCAAGTTAGACCTATTTGCCTTTTTATTTCCGCTGTTTGGTTTTCTTTACCGAGTTTAATTTTGTAGCTTAGGTAAATATACTCGTTTGTTGAGAGTATTGTTTTGTTGTTCACTTGCACATTGATGTGTTCTGCGCTCAGTACTTTGGTTTTCTCCAGGTTCTTATGTAGGCCTATTTCGGCCGATCTTTTGTTGAGCTCTGCTATCATTTCTTGCAGTTCTTCAACATTGTAATTAAACAACATAATGTAATCGGCAAAGCGGAGGTGGTTTAAGTATTTTCAGTCGATTTTGATTTCTTTCTCGGCTCAGTCCATACTTTTGAAGATCCATCGCAAGGGTAAAAAGTTTTGATGAGATGGTGTCTCCTTGTCTCACATCTCTTTTAACTGGTATTCTCTTCGTTTTCAGATCTTCAGTGATGTTTACTTCCAGAGTTGCTTTATCGTATATGCTTTATATTAAACTTTTGTATCTGGAGTCAATTCTTGCGTTGTTTATCGCTTAGAAGATTGCCCATAGCTCTATTGTATGAAACCGAAACCTAGACAATAATGGTAGCATTCATCAACAAAATAGAAACCTTCAAAATGTTCCAAATTTTGTGGGTTGATCACATTAGCAATGAAAAGATGCTAAAAACGGCGGGGGTGGACTTAAATAGGCTAACAAAATGTAAACCTTGAGAAGATTATTCTCAATTTTATGGGTTGACCACATTAGCAATGAAAAGATGCTAAGAACGGCAAAGGTGGTCAGATCTTTATTCAACCACATACAAAAAAAAGAGCCAAGATACCAAATACCCAGTTGATCATTGCAGTAAAAATAGATGCAGAAGAGGCATTGGCAGCCATCATGGTTCCGGAATAAACTGGGCGGGAATAAGAAACTTTGGAGAATTAGGTCCAGCAGCAATAAACAGAACCTTAGCTATTATTTAGTAGAAGACAATTTGCCAATGCACATGGGTGCAATTCTAACAAAGTAACAAGCCAAAAATTACATCAAAGTTAATATCATAATGATATTCTGCCCTCACATTGGCAGGACGTAAAAATGACATTAAACTGTAGTATGTGAAAGGACGCTCCAACACAGTAGGCTCAAGACCAACAGGCTGACCCACAAACGGTTAACTACTAAAGGGTGTGGACCTTGACTTTAGACCACACCACTCTTTAATAACCTTACTACTCTACTAAAAACAAATACGTACTACGCACTAATAGTATGACCTATATCACAGGCTGCCGACAGGCAATGAATGCCTTGAACTCAAAAATAACCTGTTACTCTATAGACGGAACCTGAAAATTATAACAAGGGTCTTGACAAGGCGTTGCTAACTTGGGCTATAATCGGGGCTATTCTCTATGCATATTGCCAGAATGTAAGCAAGATATATTGCTAACTAACAATATGAAATGTCATTTTAACAAATCTTGCTAGCTAACAATACAAACTGTCATGTTAACAAATCTTGTTTACTAACAATATAAATGGTCATCAGATCAGGAAGCGTGGCAAATCTCTAGATAAAATAATAATAATGTAATTAAAAATTAATTTTGTTGAAGTGACAGTTCATATTGTTAGTAATCATAATTTGTTAAAATGACAGGTCATTTTGTTAGCAAGTAAGATTTGTTAAAATGACAGTTCATATTGTTAGTTAGCAATATATTTTGCTTACATTTTAACAATGTACATAGAGAATAGCCCCGAATGAGTCATTATAAAACAAACGACGTTTTATAACATTTCTAAGATTTGGATATTGTAAAATATCTATATTAATTTATCAATTTACAATCAACTTAATCATTTACAAAACAACTAGAATTTTTTATCAAACTCTTGATTTTAAAATAACCCTGCAACATAGATAATATGATAATCCTTATGCCAATAATGATTGAATTCTTGATTCTAGTTATTGGCTGTGTTTTATAAGGATATGGTTGCTATTACTGTTTTTTGAATTCCTCTTTCTACCTCTTAATTACTTAGTTCTATAGAAAACCTTTTTGAACCAAAAGCTTACGTATATAAGTTATACTGATTTAATATACTTGAAAAGATTTTTATTAAAAATCCAACTTAGTATGTGAAGTTTGCTTTGTTACAATGTAATTTTTGCATTATTTTCTGAAATACATATATGCTACAAACAAATATTTGAGCTTTTTGCACAGAGCTGTGTACACAATACTATCGTTGTTTGTATAAGTGAATTATGTATTATATAAAACCTAAAAATAATCTAAATGTTAACTAAATAATAAGAAAAATGATTAAATTATATATACATTTATTACCAGATGATTAATTCAAGAAATTTGGAAGCATGTACCTAATTTATAATAAAACCTGTGTAAATAATGAATACTTCAAGTAATGTATTCATATTTCCCATAAATCTGTGCCACCGTTCTGAAAGATTGTAATAAAAACCCATCGACCCCAAAACGCGTCACCTACATAATAAATCAAGCTTTATGAAGCTCGTTCCACCAAATTAGGAAACGTAGGTGAAAAATAACATTGGCTCGCAAATATTTGACGAAAGTGTCGCATAAACATTTCCCACATTCCCGCGAATCGTTTATATTACATTTTTCTGCGCTCGTTTTTCATGCTTGTTTTATTTTTCTTTTACAGGAAATCGAACATTGTTATTATCATGGAACGGTGCAGGACTACCCGGGCGCCACAGCTGCCTTCCACACGTGTAATGGTGTGAGTGGAGTCATCCACGTCGGGAACGAGACGTTTGTCATCCATCCGTTCTACGGCGGGGATCTTTCGGTCAGTATACACTTGGTTTTAGATTTCATTATTTACAGATGAATATAGACAGATTATACAACATCTAATTTGAATATTGTCTTATACCAGGAATATTAGTTGAGAATATTTTGTTGCAAAAAATAATCACTTTCAATATAATTTAAAAATAAAATTCCTTCATCGTTATTTTGTAATAATAATGTTAATAAACTTTTGTGAATATATTTGTCTGTATATCTTTAACAAAAATCACACACTACTAAATTATATAAAAGAGTAAACAAGATTTTTTAAAGAATTATATGCCCCCGTCTTGCAGCGAATAGGAAGTTTAATTTATTGTCCTTTGCAGCACCAAACGAAATTACGAAAATCGTCTGCCGCAGCAAAGTTGTTAAATTCTGAATACCTTGCAATATACGAAGTACATTAATATTGTCTTATGGGAATTGAAAGATTAAGAAAAATTAGGTTGTATAGTACAACAGAAAGGTAAATGAATATAAATAACAAGCGTTTTAATTAAGAAGAGATCTGTTGAATAGTTAACTTCAGAAATAATTTTAATTAAGCTACACATTCTGTTGTTCTAATTGACTAACTAAATCAAAAACATCATTCTTATAGCCAATTTAATTAATTAAAAAGATATTACTTAGAAGGATTTGTTAGCTAAATTTATTTTGGTGACATTACTGAAATATGAAATGTTAGTATTACTATATTTAATGTGAAAAATATAATTATACAAAAGTGGGTTTATTCTATGTTACCTTCTATTTTGGTTATGTTTGTCTCACTTACCACCATTACCAGATTATTGGCATACCTTATGGTAGTTTCTTTTTGCATTTTAACACAGAGGTGATAGATTTTTTATAAAGTTGGCCACAATGTTGACCTTTGAGATACCACACATGTCATCTCTAACTTTTCCTACTTAGAGTTTAGGTGCCATACTTAGTTACATTGTATTTATGTTATCAAACTTGGTATTCTTTACTATTTTGAGCTCTTATTGCTAATTATTTCTAATCTTTATGTTTTCTAAAATTTAATTTTAGTGGCTTGTTCAATGCAAACCTAAATTATAGCTTAGAGTGATGCGGTCAATTTGTTATGTGGCTGTAGTGTAAGAAAAAGATGTTTTTTACTAATAACAATTAGTTTTATTCTTCTTCGATAGCACCTGGCTACGTACATGGGTAGGAGTCGCAATGTGTCGGTCTTTGGCAGTTCTCTTGGTTTGTTTTGAAAAGAGGCTGCTTGGCTCATTCTTGATCAGAAAATCTTTTGCTTTCTTTTTTCTTAAGATTGGTTTTACCTTTCTTTGGTTGAACGTGAATATGTAAAAGCTTTAATGCTTTTTGGGAGGTTGTTTTTTTTTAGTTTTGTTGGTTCTAGATGTGTTTTGTCAAAAAAGACTAGGCTGTTGCTGATGACGTGCGATTAGATTGGCTCAGTTGGGATCAGGATGTTTTCCGTTTCTGTCTTATGTCACAAATGATTTTATTATTTTTTAAAAGTAAGTGGCTACGTGCCGAGGTAAGAATTGCATTTTGTTTTGTTGGTTTTTGATTATTTTCTGGACATGTTTTGTTGAGATAGATCGGGCTGCTGAGAGCGATCGGTTTGGCTTAGTCGAGGTTAGTATGTCTTCTGTTCTTCTCTTTTGTCTTGTTCTGTTTTATCACCCCTCAAAGTTTTGCTCATTTCTGTGTGCAATTTTTCATCTCACTGTGCCTTATAGATGACGTTTCCGAGAAGTCATTAGAAGTGCGCAATCTGCGTCAGCTTTGTAGTCGATGATTCAGTGTTGTGGGAGTTAAAGAGCCACGACTTTTTTTATAAAGCAAGCATGTTGATTGGTCACTTGTATTTAGAAATCTGTTCGTCTTGGCCATAACATTTTTACAGTTTCCACCAAAATATCAATCAAATCAGAAAGAACACTGTTATGGGCCAAATTACTTTAACCAGTACGTCCCATTTCCTGGATGTTGCATTTGACAATCTCAGTCAAAGACCTAGCAGAATTACCACCGCCGCGATGAGCCGAGATAGTCTAGTCTCAAAAAGTATAACTGGACATCTCCGACAACCTTCACCAAGACCTTGTAATACCCTAGAAAGTTATTACTGTCCCCATCTCCAGGACGCAATACAATAGAGGGACAGTCTTGAGAAGCGCCGTTTTCACTCTCTTTCAATTTCCAATTGAAAATAAGCCCAAAACTGCACCAACCTATTACTTAATCACATATTTCTAATGGCGCATAGAGACGAGCGCGCAGCGGCTGCAACGCGGCGTTGCTGCAATGCTGCGGGGTAATTTTGTTTTCCTCAAACACGCGCCGAGCACGCATCGACCTATCTGAAACTAGCGAATATACGTAGCAAACTGTTTGAGGTACGGTGCATTGCTGTCGCAGCAATCGAACACAACTCAAACCCTGCCGCTGTGCGTTTGTTTGCTTGTGCCATCGTTTTCGACAAAACCTAGACCGTAACAATTGATTTTAGGACATGTTTTGTTCAAAGACCCCACTCTGCTTTTTTTACTTCTTTTTCTGTTTTTTTCTGAAATTAACTAAACTTATCTCTATTGGACTGTGTTATCTGGACTTGACGTCTACTTTTCAGGCATTTGTTAAAGTTTGGTTTTTGGATTTGTGTCAATTCGATTGGAGGCTGGTTCTAGGTTGTCAGCTTGATCTTTTATAAAGTCTCTAAAAAAATTGTCCAGCAGCTCTTAAGTATGTTCCGGCTGGCTTTTACTATAGTTTGCTTGAGTTTTTGTATTTTTATAAATAGAACTTTTAGATTTACAGGGGCGATGAGATTTGCGTAAGTATCTATTTGGACTTCTCAATTGTAGTGGTTGCGGCTTAGTCAATTGGCCTAATGTGTCTTTGGCATTTTCTTCAGTTGCGATGAAATGAAAGAAGTTTTACCATATGTGTGGTAATGCTTCTTGAGTTTGGAATTGCAGTAAGAAGTGAATATTGTGCCATCAAACTTTTCTTAATCCCAGGAAAGCGCCGCTTGGTTTAACAAAACTTGTTATCAAGTTTCTACTTACTGGTGCGTAAGTGGATGTCAATTATATTTATGAGTTGAAAAGAAATGATTACTTACAAGTCGGTATAAAAATCTAATCTAGCAAGAACAACTTCTGCTTTTTAACAAACTTGCTCCGTGATGGCGAAGCGATCTCTGGCAATTTATTTGAAACAGCGGTTAGGTTGAAGCAGTTACCGTAACATGGCAAAAGGCAGCACAAAGTGGATAACGAACGAATACATATTTTGATGCGGCGATTTATATCCCACATAAAACCATAACACCAACGGAAAAAGGTGGCTTTGTAGAGCAGAGACCAATGTGGTGGTTATATATTTCTGCTACATCTCCCTTAACGTAACCCACGATAGGCTGGAAAATTTTCTGGTTGAACTTGACTCATAGGCGGTGACTTCAACGTTAAGTCAGCACTATGGGGCTTCCCGAGGGCCACAAGAGCAGAATAATGACAGAATGGGTCATTGAAACTCCACGTTTGAGAGGAATGGCAGCAATTCTTTTATTGATATTACCATGTGCACGCAGAACCTCACGAGACAAGTGCTACAATGGGAACTTGGAGTAGAGAAGGAGAAGAACATCAGCGAGCATAACAATGTAAGGCTATTACGGATACAAGACCCACTGTCAGGAAGCCTAACACGGAAAAGCTCAGCTGGAACATGCGAGCAATAAAGTTCTAGGAACTGATCTCAATAATAGTCAAGGCCTGCAATAATACTTTTACCAGAAAGAGCGCTTAAACAACCATAGACCGGCATACTGGTGGTGCTGCAAAATTGTCGAGACAAAAAGAGCCTGCCTGAAAGGGAAACTTGCGGCCACCAGGGCAAACACCAAGTCAGACTAAGCTCGGAAGCGACAGCTATATCAGGCCTACAGAGATCAAACGGCGGCTTTAAAGAAGGTTATTAAGACTGCAAAAAAGATCTCTTGGAAAATTTTTGTAAGGAGGTAGACAAAGGTCTGTGGGGCAAAATCGTCACCGGGAAGTTAGGCACCCGTACTCTGATGGCACTATCGGATCAAGAGCAATTTTTTCCCCAATACACAAAAATAAAATGTTTCCAAAGAAAAATTCACTGTGAGGAGGTGAAGCAAGCTGGTAAGCGGATCAAAAGTTGCAGGCCTTGATGGGATACCGCCAAAAGTAGCTAAATCAGTAGCACTAAAGAACGCCGAAGAGTGTGCAACTATATTCAGCGCACTGGTAACAAAAAGCTCTTTTCCAAAAGAATGGAAAGTGGTGGGGCTAGCTTTAATAGACCAACTAGCCAAGGATGACGGCGTAACAACATACAAGCCGATACGCCTACTAAACTATATGGGAAAACTCTTTGAGCTGGTGATTAATAGAGGGCTACTGGAGGATAGCAACCGGACGAACTGTCCTGAACAATATGGATTCAGGGAAGGAAGATCTACGGTAGACGCTATCTACAGAATGAAGGATATATTGAAAAACGCGATGAAGAGAAACGATTTGCAGTGCTGGTGATGCTGGCTGTCAAAAATGCCTTCAACTCGGCCTCCTAGAAGGGCATAATCAAGGAGTTGGAGAGGAAACAGGTAAGACCGCATTTCGTCAAGCTTGTTTGCGATTACCTTTATAAAAAGAAAATCCTGGTTGGATAAAACTTACTGGAAATGAAATACGTGGTACCGCAGTGTTTGGTTCTTGGTCCTACAGTGTGGAACATTTATTACGACCGTGCTCTTAAAAAAACCATGCCGGAAGAATTAACACTGGTAGGCTACGCGGACGACTTGTTAGTGTGCGGATCCAACAAAACCTTCTTCGCGGAGAACGTAAAACAAATAAAAGCGTGGCTGACCAAAAAAGGGATTGGAGTTGGTCCCGCATAAAAGGGAGGTAGTCGTGTTGGCAGGACACGCTCAAACTTGTGACAGTGAGGGTAGTGGATCTGCAAATTACCATCAGGAGCAGTACTAAATATCTCGGGGTGCTGCTGAGAAGGAACCTGCACATGAATGCCCATACAGTAGAGTCCATAAGAATGCCCAACATAGGTAGATTTAATGCAAGCATGTGGCCAACTCCATTATGTTATATGGAGCGCCCGTCTGGAGTGATTGTGCGCAAATTCCAAAGTACCGGAAAATGTTGGAGAAGGTGCAAAAGAAAATGATCATAAGAGTGGCAAGCGCGTACCGACCGTGTCTTCTAGGGCTATACAAATGGTAAAAGGCGCTATCCCCATACATCTAATTGCCCTTGAAAGAATATATACGGCTTACGCAAACCAGACATTGCAGAAAGGAAAGGCCAGAGAAAAAACTCTGGAGAGGTGGGAAGCAAAATGGGGAAAGGAAGGTGAAACGGGTGTGTGGACGAAGATACTGATCCCGAAAGTGATGAACAGGTCATGGCTGCTTTGCTTCCAAGCATTCCTGAAGCAGATGAAGATTGTGGAAAGCGACTGCTGCGTGTACTGCGAGAAAGTGGACACTCCTGAGCACACGTTGTTCTAGTGTGACAGGTAGCAGCCCTTAAGGGAAAGACTGGCTAGAGGCATGTCGCTGACAGCCGAGACTGTGTCTGAATGTATGTTAGAAACTGAGAGTAAGTGGAAAATGATCCAATAACTGGATATCGAGATTATCAAAACCAAAGAGCAAGAGGAGAGAAACAGACAAGCTGAACCGCGAGTGTTAGTAAGAGCAGGAGTGAATGAGTAATTTAAGTAGTCGGGCAATTGAGTATATGAGTAAAATAGAATAAGAATAGTAATAGGTAACTTCTGCAAAACAATACCTCAACGTGATTTTGCAGCGGAATACGATAGCCAAGGAGGGAAGAGGGAAGGGTTGTCGGTACGCGTTTGGGGGACCCTTTCCAAACGAGTCCGGCACAAAGTCAAAGTTTGAAGTCTTTATTAGATTGGGTTAGGTTCTAGGTTGTCAGCTTCTTTTTCCGGGTCTTGTTCCTCCTTGAAGTTTCGGTGTCATTCAACTGTTTCTAAATTTGTTTGGGCTGGTTGGTGTTTTTCTATTTTTTGAAAGGTGTCCATGGGTTGTATCTTTACGTCTTCTGGCTATACGGTTGCTGTAAAATAAATGTTTGCTTTGTGATAGCAATGCAAGTTCTGCCATTTTCTTGAAAGCCGGTTGTTAGTAACAGCAGTACATCTAGCACAATGCTGTCCTAAGACTAAAAAAAAATTCCCACAGCTTAGCGACCTGTATATTTAGGTGAATTTGGACTATTTTCACCTAGCGCACGCATGAAAAATGGTGGTTTTGGAGTAATAGACACATACATATATATATATATATATATATATATATATATATATATATATATATATATATCAATTTTTGCGTTTTTGAATTGTTTTTTGCATTTTTAGCGAAAACTATGCATTTTGGCCAAAAATTACTTCTATTAAAAGTTGTAGAGAGGAAAATTTCCAATAGATATAGGTCATTTGAATTTTCATATAATTTTCCGTTTTTCCGCTAGAAGGCGCGGAAAATAAAGTATATACTTTTTTTGCACTAAGAGCCGAAACTATGCATTTTGGTGAAAAATTACAAGAAATCAAAATTGTAGAACAAAAAATTTTCGATTGATATTAGCTATTTTGATTTCCCGATAGTGAGGTCATTTTCTGCTAAAAAATGTTGAAAAATGTCGCAAATTGTGATCTTTTACTGATTTTTTGGATTTTGGATTTTCTGGAAAAATTATAATCGACTAAAGTTTTAGAGCAGAAAATTTCCGATCGATATAGGTTTTTCGATTTTTTTAAAAATGCGTGCATTGCCCACCAGAACGCGCAAAATCGTGACTTTATTTTTCGCGTCCTCTAGCAGAAAAACGAAAAATTATAAGTAATTTAATCAACCTATATTGATTGGAAATTTTCCGGTCTACAACTTTTAATAGAAATAATTTTTGGCCAAAATGCATAGTTTTCTCTAATAATGCAAAAAACCATTATTATATATATATATATGTCTATTACTTCAAAACCACCCCTTTTCATGCGTGCGCTAAGTGAAAATAGTCTTCAGACAGTCCAAATACTCTTAAATATACAAGTGTCTAAGCTGTGGGTAAAATTTCTCTAAAGCGTCGATTTTTTGTCTAATTTGAAGGGCTAGTCCCGTTTTGTTGAAAAAAAAGCTTGCGGGTCAATGTTTTAAAAAACACAATTATTTCAAAATAAAACATTGTACTGTAAGCCGTTTTTTCTTAAGAATAATTAATCTCAACTATATTTATTTTTAAATTACAATAATTGGAATTTCAGTTAAATGCTTTTCTTTTAATATAATAATCATTAAAAAATGTAATTAAATATTCCCTTTTAAAATATATAACGTAATAACTTATAAAATTGTCCTAAATGCAAATAAAGTCAAATTTGCATAGAAACCACCCCTAATAGCTCTGCTCAAATGAGTATAATTATCTTAACTTTTATTTCAATGACAAAAAAAAAATCTGACGCGTTAAAAAAATCCCTGTAGAAATTTTTTCGTCGGTCAAATCGGATGTTATCGACAAGAGGGCTGCGATCGCATAATTGAAGGGATGATCAGCGCCGGGAGGTAGGGGTAATTGGCTGTCAGTTGTCACCGCTCTCCGGCCGACATCTGTACGAACGTGTTCATTAAAACTTACTCCAATTAATTTTAATTAATCCTGGTACGCTTATATGACAAGTATCTGTGAATGCATACGAAATGCAATCGTGCAAAATGAATAATTCTCTTCTGGCATATGAACACACACAACACCCTCGATGTACCATTTCTGGATTGCAACTAGCATTAAGACATGGCTTTAATTGCACGCAAATTTGGATGCGGAATTATCGCGTTTTATTGCACATAATAAACGCCGAGTACTTGAAATAATTAAGATAAAAACCATTTCCATAAATTTACATCCGCCAACCGACCCCCATTTTTTGATTAAGATGTAACGCCGTGATAACGATTTTAATTAATTTTTGGCAAGTTACTGTGTCATCCTCTTACCGTCCTTAACAAGTCAATATTTTTAATTGGAGTTTTATGTAAATCAAATGTAATTAATTATATTTATTTTATATGTTAATACATAAGAATTTTATTAAAAATAATTATATTCTCCGTAATGAAAAAATCAAATTAGTCTAAAGATTAAATTAGTTGACCAATAGCATAATAATAAATATTAGTGAAAGTTTGTTCATTGTTCTCAATAGAAATTAACATACCAAGGTCTTGTTTTTCGTGTGCCATCTCTTGTTATTATTGCAATGATCACCCATAATGTGACAAATAATGACTCTAATATTAAATGCAGAAAACCAGTTCCCTTGAGAAGACAGAAGTACCATCTATTCCAACTCATATTAAAGAGGAAAATCGAGTGCCGACGGGGTATCGGCTAAAAGCAACAGCTTGATATCATAAGTACAGGAGAGGTTTACAAACCTTAGTGATTTATTGAGTATTTTAGACAATTTTCTTTGTGGAAAACGTTTGGTGCCTGGTCCATTATATCTATGGAGCTTTTGAGACATTTCTAGTTAGTTTCAAGGCACTTTGAGAGATCAGAAACACCATTGCAGGAGTACTGGAGAGGACTTTTTTTGAGACTTTAATGATCTGCAGGTTGCTTTTATTATGTTTGAGACACCTCTTGTTGATTTGCTTGGTGTAAGACCGAGCGACATAGCTTGTTTGCTATGGTTGGTATTTGACTCTTTTTGTACTAAAATGGGGGAGGTGGGCACAAGCCATGAGTGCTTTTTTAAGTTTGCTTTTGATGGAGAACTTTAAGATGAAATCTTAGCAAAGGATTTTTTCAGTAAACGTCAATTAGCTTCTGGATCTTCGGATTGGTATTATCAGAAGACGGGAACAGAACTTTGACCTTGAAAGACTTTGGGAAGGTGAAAGAAGATTTAATTGAGTAATACCCTGGGGAGGAAGGAGTTCATTTTTCCATTTATTAGGTGATGAGGAAAAATTGAGGGGTGGGAAAACTATACTTTTTTTATGAAATCTAGATATGTCTCGGAGAGTTTGTAGGAGAAGGTAATGCACGCAACTTTTCCCCGGCGTTGCAAATATTTGGGAGCCGTTGGAACTTTTAAAATGTATTTTGCCACTGGGCGGATTGAAATAAAATTGTTTTGAAAAATGGTAATAGTGTATAAAGTTATGTTTTAGCCGTTTTCGGGGAGGGTGGAAGGTGTTTTTGAAAGATAGTAACAGGTTTCAGGATACTTTGAGATATATTGAGAGTACAAAAGTGGACATTATTTCTGAGACTTTAGTGACTTGCATACTATTGGAGATTTTTAAAATACTTTCTAACTTTTGTGGAGCACTTTTGGTGTTTTTATGATGTCTAGAAACTTTTGAAGCATTTTTTGTTGGTTTGGTGGAGGGGCAAATACCATACTTATTTTTATCTCATAAATTACAAAGTTGCGGTTACATCTTGATTAGTTTATTATTTGGGTAAGGGGAAAAGGGAGATTTTTGAAGCAAACCTCTACGAAGCATCCGAACAATTTTTTAATGTTTGTCACTAGTCACTAGTCGGATACGGGGAAGTTTTTGGTGTGTTTTTAAAAGTAATTGGGGGGGGCAAAGGATTCTAATTGAGCTACAAGCTTTAGAATTAATTCACAAACAGAATTAATTTAGAAACTTAATTAAGTCAAAATTGTTAGAAGAAGTCTACTAGATACTTCAGAATCTATTTAGAAGCTTTAGAGGTAATTCATTAACTTCAGAATTGAATTATAAATTTTGGAATAAATTTATTAAACTCAAAATTAAATAAACTTCAGCGTTAAATTCAATTTGTTAGAAGAAGTTTTCTAGTTTTAGAGTTGGGATCCAAAATGTGTGGCAAATGCTGACAGGACCGGCACGCATTTGTCAAAGTGATTGCCAACGTATGAGCCACAGGACACAGTACAAAAAAAAAAAGAAGATTTTAAGATTTTCACCTTTTTTATGGCACAAATGATTGATTTTTCCAGCTGAAAATCATAATGTTTTTCAAAAATCCCCTGCCTGCTTTTATTGTTTTCGTTATCTTTGCAAGTGTCAAGTCAGAAACTAGTTTATAGTATAAAACATATACAACGGCCTGTTTCTCGAAAAATATTAATTATTTTGGGGAAGAAGATATTACCTTCTGAAACAGTACATTATTATTTCGCCTAGGGTCTCTTCATTTCGGGCACGATTATTCTATTGTGCACCTCTGACGTTTTGTTTATTTAATAAAGTTCAAGGCGATTGTCTTTAGCTCTTTTAAGTTAGCTTTTTAAAGTAAATTGTGCGTTAGATATTGTATGCTTATCATTTACAGCAAATGTAATGGAGTTTTTTGGTCCTCCAATCTTCCGCGGCATAGGGGATCCGTTTTTATTCCCATTCTATGCATGTGCTTATTGAGGCAATATTGTTTGTTTATAAGTCCTGCAAACTTTCCTATTTTGTGATGGTTAAGAATAATTTTGTATGTTTTACTTGACAGTTTTTTACAGGTTGCTATGTTTTGCTTTGGATTTTTTTTTCAGGTTTTGTATGAGATCCCAAAGTCTAATAAATGCGCCTTTAGATTTTCTTTTATACTTTGTTATTTTGGTGCGTAGATGAAGTGTAGTCTGTAACTTGTTGCTACTGCTTTCAGACTATTACAATACAAGTTATAATGCCGTTTGGCTATCGGACATCATTTTTATCGGTCTGTTTGACACACCAATTAATAGCAACTACTTTTGCTTTGGAATACCAAGTCATATTTACTCAGAAATGGCGTGATTTGTTTTTCCTTGTTTTTGCCATTTTAATTTTTGGCTTCATCTGTACACCATATGGTTCCTTTAACTATGTCCGGATATAATTTGTTTGTCCATTTGATATGCTGTGGTAATGTCACAGCAATTTTTTTTTATTAATATTTTTATTATTACAACTTTTTCTTCATGCATCATATTTGTTGTTCTGTGAACCTTGAGATTTAAAATATGTTCATTTATTTGTACTCTGCTAGATGTTTGTCTTGCTTCAGCCATTATAACTAATCTATATGTTGGTAGTGAAAGTAATACTTCCATGGTTGTGGACACATTGTCTTCGTTATCAGTAGATATGTCAACCTCAGTATTTTGCCTGCCTAATTTAGTAGTTGTACTTCTGAAGATGATTTTTTACGCTATACAAGTGCTCTGTATGTAATGCTTATGTGGTCATACTATGTGTCAATCTACATGTGCGTCCAATCATTATTTTACAAAGAGTATCCGAATTTCCTTTGTAGATATTTTGCAGGTGATTGTTGAAGGTTATTCTGGTATCAAGAATCTTAAGTATTTTACTTCCGTTATCATCAGAAGCGTGGCTCCATACATCTTCAAGTTTTTTAGGTTTTTGGTATTTTATTGCCTTCTTTTTTAGACTACCTCTCTACGGTATTTAGTGCATTTTGCATCATGTTTGATATGGTTGCCCCAAATTGCTTGTCTACAAAGATAGGGTCGTTAAGTATCTGTTGTAGGCCATCAATGACGATGCCCGCAACTTTAGCTCTCACAGCTTTTTTATGTATTATAATTACAGTCCGATTTTTGAGCATAGAATTGACTCAATTTTTGACGAGAATATAATTCTCGGTTTTTTATTGCCATTGAAATAGATTTAAAAGTTTTATTTTATTAAATTCTTTCCATGTCTAACAAACTCACGAAGCAACTTCCTTGGAATGGATGGTCTTTTTGGATTTACTCATTAGATAGTATATAGCCATTGCAAGATTTTTCTGACTGGTAAGCATACTTGCTATTGCAGTGGTCAAGGTTTTAGTGCTCAGTCTCGTATGTACCTGTCGTTTATTTTTTTCAATTTTTTTGGAATGAAGCATGTCAAGCTGTTTGTTTGTAAGATTTAGCTAAAGCATACGTAGGTCACGGTCACCCCGGCTTTAGTATATACCACCTTAACTGCTCTCCAGCTGCTCGGTATGTGTTAACGTGCTAGACTTGCTTTAAAAATATCTCTTTTTCAGAATGCTAACCATTTTTGTACAACATGATAGAGTATTTCCCATTGGTTTTTGGCGACTAGAATTATTATTCAAACTTGTTAATTCTCCATAGGCTATTTTGGTTAGTTATTTTATTTGCCTTATCCCAGTATCTTTTGTGTGTCTTTTTGTTTAGAAATTCAAGGTTTTCTGGAAATGTGTGTAGTGTGATTTTTGATTAAAGCTATTTAGAGTCTCTTTTGGCATTGTTGTATACCGTGAGACTGTATATAGATACTGGATACGTATAGACGTATTCCAGTCACCGTTTTTCTTGGATGTGTTAAACAACTTTCTTGTTATCCTAGCCCTCAAGTTGCATGTTTGGCAGGGCTAGGGCAAATAAGTAAGTAATGACTGGGATACAGCATCTGCTTTAGACATTTTTAGCGTGCATTTTTTCTGTGCATATTTGTAAATCATTAACAGATGTACTTTTTGTTTGTTCTTTGGACTAGAGTCTTATTTGTCCTCAGCCGGGCGATTGTCAAGTTGTGCACATATTCTATTAAACTGTCTCTTCTTGAGACACAATTTTAAAGAAAAGCACACAGCAACAGACAAACGTTAGTGATTAATTTTGTTGGTATGGGTATGGGTTTTCTCCACTCTTTAACTTAGTTCTATAAATTTTATTTTCCAGTGAGGTTGTGTAGCGCAAAAACATGGCGATTGGGCCGTAGCTGAACTGTAACAATCGTTTATTCTCATATTTTCTATCTGTTTATGTTTACTTTGTTCATTATATTGTGGTGGAAAAATTATTACTGTAGAATTTGTCAGTGTGGTTATGGGAATTGTAGACTTTTGTTTGCCACGTGTATATATCCAATGCAATCACGGCAAGTCTATACCAGCCATTTTCTTGCAGAACCTGTTGGATGGAAAAAATTAAAAAAGCTTCCATTTTTTTTTTTTATAATATACCTAAGGAACATTGTTTCAGCAAATTTCCAAAAACTTTTTGTACTGTAATCCAGTGGTAAACCTGTAGTTATTTTTTAACCACTCTGGTTTGGCATTTTTATTATCTAATTTCGTATTATGGTTATTAGCATTTTTTTGTTTTGTTTTTAAGAGCCAATATTTTAGATTTTATGCTTCTAAGATGCCATTTTACAGCTGTACATAAAATGGGTCCCTTTTTTGAATAATAATTCATTAATTAAATATTATATACAAGTGTAGCGTAAAACGTAACTTTCATATGAGCTTTGTTTTGTCAATCGGGTTGTGTATCTGTATTTATTCTTTTCTTAAACAAACAATATTTAAGAACATGTGCAATATTGGCTGACGTATAGTGTGTATCTATTTCAGGGTTAATGATGAATGCGTAATCCACACAACACACACAATTTGCTTAAAGAAAACTGATACGCTTGCAATATTTACCACTTCTACTATTTATGAGGAGGAGCGGTATACTATTGAATCAATTCATTCAGAGAATGAAGATATGGATACTGGCAAGGCTAGTATGTATTTGGTTCAGCTACACACTTACGTTAAATGTAATTATGGTTATATTGACAATACTAGACTAATGTTCTGAAGTAATAAATGAAATAATTTCTTAAAATATTTTGCCGGAGCTGGGATTCGAACTTGGAACAATTTATCCACCAGAATTCAAATTAGACACTTCACTCAACACAGTGAATTGGCATTGAGATTATTGAGGTCCTTGACAGCTTCTAGGTAGTAAAAAATTGTTATTTATACACTAGCATTTAAGATTTTATGTCGCGTTATTTGGCATTGAGGCCTTGTACGTACGTCACAGCCGTTGAGAACATGCTGTGCACTGGCATTTGAAGCCTATGGGTTTCATAACAACTGTTTAAGATTGTTAAGTTTGCGTGAGGCCTTGAGATTGTATACAGTGATTGTAAACAGAATTCTTATAAATATTTTGGTGTTCTGGTATACCATGTATTGGTATTATGATGAAGATTCTGTTAACACGGACCGATTAAATCACAAAGCCGTAGGTAAGTTGAACGACGTGTAGAAGGAAAAAGTGTTTAATTGATTAATTTTCGACAAAGATGCGTGGTGGGTAGTTTAGAAATATAGCATTTCGTTGCGTCAGTTATAAAACAAATTAAGTAGGTAAAGAGGGTCAAACATATAGAAGAGTATACCACAAGTTTGTTTTGAATAGTTAGTGTTTGTAGAATTGATTCGTTAACCTTTATTTTACTAGACGGTGCATCTTCATCTTTGTTTTGAGGCGGAAATGTATGTTAATAAAACATTTTGGTCTGATCTAACCTAACAAATTACTTGCTATAACATTAGCAATTTGTTGTGTGGCAGGGTTTTTTATTAAACTTTGTTGAAGTTATCTGGTATAGACTGACGAAATTTCACAATTGTTGACTAGCTAATTACCGTTTTCATTTCAGTTGCAACTATTCTAGGAATCAAAACCAGTTTTGTTTGGTCAACATTTGTCAAGTAGTCTTGAGATTGGTTGTAATGCAAATTTTTTAAAAATGTAGAAATGGTGATTGTAAACGTATTCTGCATCGCCGGGGGTTGTTCAAAAATTTTGCACGCTTTCCAGCATTATATCTATTATATTTTGGAAATTCATTTATTTTTTTTACAAACTGTCATCAAGTCGTTATATTTTCTAGATTTTTGGTTTCTTCATTTTTTATTTTATTTTAATTGTAAGTATTAAGTTTTTTTTCTGTTCTGAGGGCCGATAATTTAAATGTTACGCTTGTGTTTCCACTCACAGCTGCCTTTGAATATGTACCAGTAAATTAACTACACAATATATATTATCAAACCCGTTAATTGAGAGAATATAGAACTGACAAGGCCTAGAATCTGGCCTAACTATACTTTCATATTAAATGTTATTATGGTTACATGAACATTTGTCATTTTTGGCTTGTAACAACCTTAAAACCTGGTTCAGGGACTGAAAAGTAAAAACCAACTTTACAAAGAGCAAAGTTTTACATCTTTCTAAAAGATATTTGATAACTTTATACTAGATTATTTGCCTCAACGGCATTCTAATTCAATGAAAGAGTACAGTCAAACATGTATAAATCAGATTGATCAAATGGTAAGCAATCTTCTGACTTAGCAAAGGCTGCTTCTTTTTATTTTTAAAAGATAGAACTATTAGATTTGATGCGGGTTACAAAATCATCAAAGATCAAAATGTTGAGCATAATAAAAAACTTTTTTGATAAATTTATGTATCACTCAGAGTCCTACTTATATAGTTTCACTGGGTAAAACAATTAGATTCCTCTACTAATCAAGATGCTTGGAATGGACGCTTGTATAGTAGAGATATCTGATTGCATTGCTCAATAAGACAAGTTTATCAAAAAAGTTTCCGTTGTGCCCAAAATGTGATTTCTGATAGGTTTTAAACCCGCATCAAATCTGAAACTCTTTAATCGCCACCACATTATTGTTACGCATATAAAGTTTGACCTTTTGGAACGTTATCAATAAGGCATACTCAAATAACAGCAATGTTTAAAACAAAAATAAACCAAAACAAAACTCTGTAGACAACAACTTTTATTTTGAAGAAAAGTAAATACGTCTGAAAACAAGTAGTGAAAGTCCAAACGTGTTTTATGAAATAGGGAGGCAAAACTACTAAAGTGGAATACCACCCAAGTTCACGCCAACAACAAATCTGACCTTTATACTTATGAATTGCCCTGTCATCACACGACTTTTAGTGTACCCAAACAACACATTTAAATCTTTATATTTTAAGAATCAACACCCAAAAATGGTTTCATCGACTTCCGGACTTGTGATACGAGCTTTTAACCCAGGGGTGGTCAACCCAACTGGTCTTGCAGGCCACTGTTTATGAGATTTTAGTTTGTAAAAATGTGTACAAGTTGGCATAAAATTCCAGAAGAAAAAAACAAATTTCTATGAAATTTTAGTTAATCAAAAATTTACAAGTCGCGCGTAGTTCTAGCTTAAAACAAACAAAAAAGATAAAAATAAAACGAAAAAGTTGACATCAAATTTTTGAAGAACAATCAAGTCTCTCAAACAAGAAGACGTTACTCACACACCTTGCAATAAACGTAGCCAAAAGTAAAAATTTAAACTGATATGATTCGAAAAATTATGGCAATCAAGTTTTATAGTGCAAAGTAGCAACATTAATTTGCAAAAGAACAACTCATAACCAGCACATAGACTGGACATTTCGTCTTTGCCGTATTGTGATACAGATCACAATTTTTAGTTGAAGCCAACCAAACTACACGTATAATTTGCTTATGCTTTAACACTTTAATTCCACGAAAAGCTTCTAAATGTTGGTGAATGTTTTCTTTAGTAAACTCTTAAATTTGTCAAACCATTTTTTTTATCAGAATTGATGCTTAAGTGTAAACAAAGGTAACAATAAAAGTTTGCTCCAATTCTTGTAAGGTTCTATGACTTGGGTCAAATAAAGCACAAGCAGCAGAGGTATTCCAATATTACTTTTTTGCAGAATTGTAGAATAATCAGAGATGATCTATCACGAACGTCTTGCACTATTTTTGTCTTACAAAATGTCAAAGTTGCGGGAAATGATTCTTCTCTTCTTACAAACATAACCTTTTCTAACATCTTAAAGTGCTTGTTGTGTTATATTGGATATATTTGTCTTTAATGAACAGTATATTTCTTTTTACCCATCGTAATTGAAAACAGCGCGCCACAGCATATTTATAGTTCTGTATTTGATATAATATTATGATTAAACTATGAAAACAACAAAAAAAGACTCAATTACAAATATTAATCCAAAAAATCCATTTCCATAATTGAATCGTAGCCTAACATTGACGTTGTTAAAAATTATTGCAAATTTTTTCCCAACTGGGTACATTTTTCCCTTCTTGCTTCATAAAATATAAATTTGATAAACATGAAAAGTGTGACGAGACACCTTTATCATTCCACAAGCAACACCCCAACCCCAAACCGACCTTATTTAGAGATCAGCTGCGTGATGAACTAAACCCCACGCAAAAGTTATTTTATTATAAAGTTTCGCGCGAGTTTGCTTTCCTCGTAGAATATATTTTTTTTCGGGTCCTTCCTGTCATAAGGAAAACAACAATCTGTTTTCCCTCCAAACACATATAAATATGATATTTTTTCCCGTCTAAGAATTATCGTTTTGATTTACAAAGCGCCATAAAAATAATCCTCGCACAAAAGGAAAGCTATAAAAAATATGTTATTTTTGTTTTCTTTTTGATAAAAATATATTTATATCAGACATGAATAATTTAATATGTAAGTTTTAATCCGTCTAAAAAACAGGGCATACTAAATACCTATCATAAAAGTTATCTCAAAAGAGTTAAGAGCAATCTCGCTGCAGCGGCAACAACAAAAATAAACTACGCCCTTCCACTACCACTGGTTTTTCCTTGAATAATTAAACGGCCCCGGAGAGTTATGGCGGAAAGTCTGGAGCGGGCAAAAGGGAATTAATTTTCGCATCTTGGGCAAAAATATCGCAGCACCAACTTATGCTTGCACCTGCATATTACTTATGGCCGAGGCTTATGAGATGTATGATTATTGCCTCTCCAAAGGATCATAGATTATAACTACACTAATTTTTAAAGTTCATGAGGAAATAAAAAAGAAAAAAAACGTTTATGGGTTACTTCACTTTATTTTATAGCTTAATTTAAGCTTTAGCTTTGCTTAAAGATGATGCAAGTAGTTCTTCATGTAGATAGATGTAATAAAGTGTAACATTTATCATTAAATTCAAATTGGATAATAATTTTATATACGGAAATGGAAGCAATTTGTGTTGATATTATCGCTTGTACTAATGCAATTATATTCAAACAAAAATAACTTTAACAACCTATTCCAACTGTGTTTCCTATTATTAATTGACTATGAAATAACTCCCATTTTGCGTAGTCCGTAGCGGAAGCAAAATTTCAACATTTTAACTTAATTATGTCGATTTGCCGGTTCGATATTTAAGTCGCGGTTGCAATTGGCTACCACTGCCATGTCATTTTAATCCAATAACCAGCCTGACTGCATCGATTATAAACAAACGAAGTTATTTCGTTGAATATGAATCGAAATGTTCTATGCTTGAAACGATGGACGGGGAAAGATATAACGACATATGCATAATTATCAGTAATTAAAATTGGCATTTCCTTGTGTTCAGTTTTAAGTTCATGTATTACAGAATATGAAGCAAAATCTATTTATCAAGTGGAGGCGGTAATGGGGAAATAATTGCTTTTGGATTCTATGATGGTAGGTGAACTTGTTTAACTTCTATGAACAAAACTTCAAACGTATTAATTACAGGTTTATTAAAGGGAATTTTATCTTATAGTGTTATAGAAAATATGGTTTTTTATTTTTTTAAATTGTGTGAAACTACATATAATTATTTAGAGTATTTTTAAAATAAAATTAATTGAACTGATTGAATATTTTAACTAGAACAAAATCGATATGAAGGATGATTACATTTATTTATACAGATTATTTTATCCAACGACTATAAAAACTAGTTCAGAAGAATACTTGCAGTAAAATTAATAACAAATGACAGGAACAAAAAATATCACAGTATTGCAGCATACGGCTCTAATAAGGACGAACAACTAAAGAATAAAAATAAATTCTGGAAAAATATGCAAAAAAGTATATGAAGAATCAAATGTAGTTTTATATTCTAGGATATATAAATGAAAGAATCGACAATACGGTAGACAAATACTTAACATGAATGATATAATAAAATACTTGAGTTTTGTATAGATAACAGTCTGGTTATAAAAACAATGCGATTTATTAACACAAATATATCCATAAATAAACAACACCGATGCCCACAAAGAATAAAATGTCTATAATAGATTATCTAATAACAGAGGCATACAACAAAATCAAAATAGTAGATGTGAAAGTAAAAAGAAGTGTAGAAATGGGGAGCGACCCCTAGTAACTTGTAAAATTGAAGACACATAAATATAGACAATTGTAACAAAAAACGTTTTGGAACAAGAAAAAATAAAAGTGTACAGACTACAAGAAAGGTTAGAAAAACATTAATTTGAAAATTTTACGATAAAACTCAAGCTACAAGTAATGTAGAAGAAGAGTGGCAAAGATTCAAATATATAGTGAAGAAATTAGCAAAAGTAGCGTGTGGAACCACGAAATTGGGTGTTCCTTTAATTAATAAAGTAGCAATATAAAGTTTTGTTTTGTTTGGTACCTTTATCAGTTGTTTGCCTCTCCCAAAATCCATCAGGTTTTCTGACCGATGGGAGCTAGGGTGGGATTTTGGACTACTTTACTGACCTTTTTATTTTTTTATCTTTCAAAGGAAATGCCAGAGATATATATTGAAGAGTTTGAAGCAATTCTAAAACAAATGAAAAATTGACAATCTCCAGGAAATGACCAAACAACCAACAAACTGGTCAAAACAAGATGCAAAAACTTTTAGACTTCTTCTTCTTAGTTTCCAGTTATTTTATTGTTGGCTATAGGCCTCTTCTATTTCTTTCCATGTTTGTCTGTCTTTTGCAGTCCTCATCCACTTTCTTCCCGCCATGGTCTTGATGTCATCGATGCATCTCATTTGGGGCCTTCTCAAGTTCTTTTTAGTGTTTTGGGGTCTTCAGAAGGTTATACTGTGTGATCTCAGTTCTTTGCTTTGTTGTGCTACATGTATTGCTCATCTCCACTTCAGGCTTGCTGTTTGCTGCATGATGTTTTGTACTTTTGTTTTAGCCCGAATGTTGCTATTGCACATTTTGTCTTTTGGAGTAATCTCTAGCATTACGCATTTTGTAGCTTTTTGGGTGATTATCTAGTTAGACTCAAGTAATTCTAATACACAATAAAGGTGATAATACAAACATTGGAAACTATTTCCCTATAAGTCTACTGTTACATCTATATAAACTCTTGGCAAATAAATCAAACTTCTACCAACCATTAGTAGGCAGGGTTTAGGAAGGGTTTCAACACAATCGACCATCCATACACTAAATTCATCAACTTTGAGAAGGCATTTGATTCAATTAAAGTGAAGGATTCTAAGATCAATTTGTGATACAGTTGCTTAATTAAGAACTTCTACAAAAATGCACTTTTCAATTCAAAATTGACGAAAATATACACATAAATTAAATTCCCATCCGAAGAGGGTTAAGGGGGGAACATAAAATGGAAAACAAAGGTTATAAATATAGAAAGCAAATACTTAAGCCATCGTCGCTTTATCGATGACATTATCCTTGTAATCACAAACATAGATGAAATAAGATGCAATTCCAACAACTACTTTCCAAGAAAGTGGGCCTTATGAAAAATGAATCTTATGAAGACAAAAGTAATGAGTGACAACAACGCCAATATTTCAATTGATAACAACGATATTGAAACATGTTTACTTAAGACACCTCATAAAAATCTTCTTCTTGAAGTGCTTTTTTGTTCCGGATGTTGGCTATCATGTTGACGATTTTTATTTTATTTACAGCTGCCCAGAAGAAAAATTTTATGTTATGGCTCAGTCATGACATAAAATTTTTACTGTCTGTGCTATTGTCGATGATTTTTACGCTTGCCGTTTGGTTCCAATATAGATTTGTAATTATTCTTTGTTTTATTTTTCCGGCTTTTTTCAGGATTTTTATCAACTTTTAGTGTTGAACTCTATGAAAGGCCTTTTTGTAGTATACGAATCAGGTATATACATTACAATTTATACTTCTGCATCTTTCTACTAGTACGTGCATACAGATGAGCTTCCCTTGTCACGACAGCTTCTTCTTCTAAAGATGGGATAGAAAAACCAAACTGCGGAAATCACAAGAATCATATCATCAAATAAAAAAAACATCCCTAACTGTTTAAAGCAAAAAGTTTATGCATATTACCTGTCATTACCTACGGGCTAGAAATAATAACATTAACACAAAAAAATAAAAACAATTCAATGAGTTATGAAACGTGCCATTCTTGAGAAAGAAAATAAAAACTCAAATTATCCGCCAATGAACAAAAGTAACGGATGTTATCAAACGAATTGCGCACGGATAGATGAACGAATAAAGTGGCGCAATGAAGACCAAGTACAACTAACGGACTCCAAAAAATATGGACATACTAACAGGAAACGAGTGATACCAGGTTGCAAAAAAATTAAAAAAGTGGAAAAACCTAAAGGAGGCCTATGTTCAGCAGTAGACAAAGTAAAGAGGCTAAAAGAAGATAACAACTTAAAAAGATATCAAAGGATTGGAAAAGAAACTAGCAAAGATTTAAATCTACTATCGATTTAAGATTAAATAAATGAATCAATTTTAGAAAGTAGAGAACAAAAGAATATCAACCAGAGGAAAATCAAAGTAGGGTTAGAAAAGAAAACAGTACTTAAGACTACATATTCTCCATAAGACAAATTTTAGAAAAAACCAACGTTTATACTAAAGAAGTGTGTATGGAGAACATCCAAAACTATGTGAACAACCAAAAATCGGAAACATTCAAGACAATCAAAGAAGTTAAACAGGGAGGAACGCTTAGCCCAATGTAATTTATGGTGGCGTTAGTTGAGGTGATAAAACAAAGTATAGATAATAAAGTTAAAAGTTGTATATAAAAATATGCAAATAGTTTACATTGCCATGTGTGCTTTGCAGATGACATAGTAGTATTTACGACGAATGAAAGATATTTGCAACATAACTTAACCATACTAGAACAAGAGCTGAGTAAGAGAAAGGTGATAAAGACAAGAAAGTAGTTTTAATAAAAGCAAGAGATTGATTGTGAATTAGAACAAGTGTCGGAAACATTGAAAGTGAAATCATTAACAGAGTAGCTGTAGCTTCCAAATTATACCATTGCTTAAAAAGTGAATTGCTGTATATAACGCAGCATATATTCTAACGTCTTCATACGGAAGTGAAACCTGTATCACGACCAAACGACAGGTTGGAGAAATTAAAGATCTTAGAACTATAAAGAGTGTTTCAATGAAAGACAAAATAAGGAATAATAACATAATAACAAAGTTAGAACATCTATAGGGTTTTCCAATAAGAGGTTTCATTTTAATATTAAAAAAAAAACGGGCATTTTTTAAAAGAAATCAATAAATGTTTATTTCATTGTAAAGAGGAAGGTATGCCATTAACATTTGAAAACGATATCAGTTAAATGGCCGCGACGGTTACGGTTGCAGTACCACATTCTTTTCATAAAATTTTCCATGACCAATTCGCACATTTGCGGCTGTATGTCCTTGATAACTTCACGAATTCCATCTTTAAGGTCTTAAATCGATTGTGGAGCATTGACATGGACCTTATCTTTCACGTGGCCCCAAAGAAAAAAGTCTAAAGGTGTTAAATCACAAGATCTCGGTAGCCAATTTTGATCACCTCTTTGAGAAATCACACTGTCAGGAAACTTTTCTTGCAAAATTGCGATTGTTTGTTGCTTGAGTGGCACGTCTTGCTAAAAATAAACGTCGTCCACATCAATATCTTTCAATTCCGGCCATAAAAAATCATTAATCATAGCTCGGTAGCGCCATCCATTTACCATAACAGTTGCACCAGCCTTATTTTTAAAAAAAGTAAGGTCCAATCACACCGCCAGCCCAAAAACCGCACCAAACAGTGACACGTTGAAAATGCAAAGACTTTTCAACAATTATCCTTGGATTTTCTTAGCTCCAAATGAGACAATTCTGCTTATTAATGTAGCCTCCGAGGTGAAAATGGGCCTTATGACTGAAGATGATTTTTCGATAAAATTCCGGATTATTTTGATGCATTTGAAGGACCCAATCAGCGAAGATACGACGTTTATGGTGATCGACCGGTTTGAGTTCTTGTGTTAACAGAACTTTAAAAACCTTAAGACTTAAGTCTTTATGCAAAATACGGTGTAATGTCTAATTCCAAAGATTGACGAGGAACCGACAAACCTGAGTTTTCTTTAACACTACGGGCTACATCCGCAATATTCTCATGTGTTCTTGAGCGATGCACACGGTTTCGAATCTTCACATCACAAACTTGTCCCAGCAACTAAATTTTTCTACCAGGTTTACTATTGCCGGCCGAGAATTTGCTTTACGACGACCAAAAGGTGCTTTAGTTTTGCAAACTGTGACTGAAAATTTTTCACCATTTTTGTAGTGAATTTTAATCATTTGAATGCGTTGTTGAAGCGTGTATTGTTCCATTTTTAATAATGGCGTAGTTTTTACTTGTCAAATGTCAAAAGATAATAGCTTCAAAAATGACAACTGCCCAAATAGCCTGCTATTCAAAATGTAACTTTTTGTTGGAAAACCCTTTATAAAGCAAAAAATTACTAGAAGTAAACTAAAATTGTAAGGACATCTAATTAGGATCAAAGAAACTAAGATTAAGATTAACAATATTATCGTTATTTAAGAAGCAACACCGGTACGGAAACGGAGAAAAGAGAGCCAGCAAACACAAAGATGAGGAATATAAATGCTATCATGCAAAACAAAGATTTAACTATGAGGGAGTCAGAATAATGAACGTAGGCAGAAGCAAGCATTAAAGTAATCATAATGCTGTATTTGAGTTAATTTATTCCTTATAAAATTTGTGAACACTGGTTTTCTTTGAATTTAAAAATCTTTATAATTTTAACTCATATTTATGGTGATTTATACCAATAAGCAAAAAATAAAAATTTGTGTTTGAGATTTCATTCTAAACAAAAAATACGAAATAACTTTGTTTCCGATCGGCTTTGGTTTTGGAGATACCAAAGCAAGAACTTTGCTGAAGTCATTTAATTAATACTTTGACTTTGAAAGAAATTTTTTTGGTGACGCCCCTTGAATGTTTTGATAATCTCGGAAAAGAAAATGATGTTTATTGACTTCTAAACAATTTGGTTTAAACCGCGACCTCCTCCTGTCAAAAATAATAAAATTATCTCGAGAAGTCGTAAAAAAATAACTCCGGCCTTGATAACAGAATAGAGCCAGTTTTTGTTATAAGATGCACGTTCAAATAAATAAATGAAATAATTTACCAGTAGTACAACGATTGTTTGTCAAAAACCTATACACCCAAATGTGTGTAATCTAATTCCTGGATGACAAACACTCGCGCGGGTGGCCGGTACACTATTTTATGTTTTATGTTTGTGAGTGGATGACTGCACCCACCTAAGTGTGTGTGATTGAGCCGAATAATAAATCAACAATTCCAGTCAAATTTTCATTTTTTTTTTATAAAAACCGTATCCGACGGCATTATAATTGGTAACTATAATACTTTCATTTTTCTTTATTTGTTCACTTTGAAATCAATAAAGAAAACAAAAATTTTGTTTAGCTTTTTTTAATCCACTTTTGGATGAAAGCTTCTCCATTCTTCGTCTGGCAATCTTGAGTGTTGTAGTACCAATCTCTTTCCGCAGTTGATCTAATATTGTTCAGCCCATTGGCGTAGCTAAGATTTGTAGGTCCCCCCGCAAAAAAATTAAAAGGCCCCCTTACAGTTAAAAATAGCGTGTATTTTTTACTTTTTTTTCTACTCCCCCTCCCCCCTAGGTTTTAATAAACCGTGACTCTTTGTAGGATTGGAAGCCCTCAAAACGTCTCGGGCCCCCCCGAACCACGGGGTCTGCGGTGCCTTGGCTACGGCGCTGTTTCCAGCCATCTCCTTTTGGTCGGTCTCTGCTTATCTCTGTTTTTCTTAGCCGCCAGTGCATGACTCTGAAGCCTATCTATCGCCGCTTTCTCTTGAAATCTTGAAACGTAGCCGGCGCAGCTCCATTTTAACTTCATAATCTTTTCTTTTTCTGATTGTCTTGTTTTTGATTTTGTCCCGTAAAGAGATTCTGATTATAGTGCGCTTTATTGTTCTTTGTGTTGTTTGCATTCTATTCATACTTGTTTTGGTAAGACTCATAGTTTCTAGACCAGATGTTGCCATCGGAAATACATGTATTGTTAACTTGAGATTTATGGGTATGCTGTTGTTTCCCAGAAAATGTCGCAATTTATCAAAAGCCGCTCAAGTAGGGCTTATATGTCTGTTGGCTTCTGCTATTTGATTTTATTTCCTAGCTTGATTATGTGCCCAAGGTAAATGTAGTGGTCTACGCATTTAATGGTTTTATTGTATGTTTTTGGATTTGTTGACTTAGATTTGTCTTACCGGTGTTTATTTTCAGTCCGATTATTTAGTTTATCTCTATTAGTTCTTCTGGGTCGCTTGATATTAAGACAATATCGTCTGTAACATGCATATCTTCTTAAATATATTGCCTACTGTTATTTTCTTTGTCTCACAGTTACGGTCAACTTCTGTACATTGTAATACACTAACATTTTTAAAAACTTATTTTGACTATTTTTTTCCTTCATTCTGTTGTGTCTTATCAAATACAAAATTTAAAATTGCAAACAAATTTCAAGACTAACTATATATAAACTCCACAAACACATATAATAATAGGCCCAAAAACAAATGACAGTTTTTTTAAAGATAACGACGAAACAAGAGCAAGATGTACTAAAAAACAAACAAATATTGTCATTTTTTTGTTTTTTATATGATATGATTTTCTAATCATTATTGTTAGTTATCAATTTATTTTAGATCACATGTACTTCTTTTGCATACCTTACGATTCTCTATCCTTCTCTTCATTTTCATTACATTCTTGTGATTTTCTAAGTACGTTATTTTTTTTCTTCTTTTTTTTTGTTTACTCTTCACCATACCTTCAATATAGTTTTTCAGCAACAAACAATCTTTTCTGATCGCATGGCTTATCCAGCTTCTTTTTTTTTGTATATTATATATTTACAATTTAATAATGATCTTTCTTTCTCCATTCTTTCTCCTCGGTTTTATTTCTTAATTTGTCCATCCCCCTAATATTTAATATTTCTTCAAACTCTCATTTTATATGCTTCAAAGCGTTTGAGATGACTAAGACATGATTTAGTTACGAGCAAACTTAACATAAAAATAATTTGTATTCCTAAAAACAATTCTACTTTTTCTTTTTCTTTCCTTATCAAAATTAAATTCGTCGTCTGGCCAATACCTACGAGTTTTGGATGACGTATATTCTTAAATCTTAAACTTTATTGAAAAAGATACTATTTGAAAAATACAGAGTGCGGCAGAATGAACTCCTACATTTCAAATAATAGTACGAGCTATCACCAAAAACTTTTAATTTTCCAAATATTGGTGTACAAAAGTGTTTTTACTTTAAATTTTAAAAACTATATTGTTCAAATGGTGGTTTTGATGGCCAATACACATTTGGAACCGTTTTTGGAAGTTTTGTTGAAATCAGAAGTTTTCTAGGTTGTGTTTTTCTTCTTTTTGGGCTCAGAAAATTCTTTAACATGTTGCAGTATTGATTGGAATATAAAGTAGAAACTGTTACACTACTTTCTTCAAAAAAGTAGTGCCCAATGACACCTATAGATAAGACAGCACACTAAACAGTCAAATTTGGGCTATAAAGAGGTTGTTGTTTGAGGTGTCGGAGGTTTTCAGCAGTCCAGTAGTAACAAAATTGTTTGATTACTGTGCCAGTAAGGTGAAAATAAGCTTCATTGCTATTCCACAGATTGCCAATTGTCAGGTGGTGAAAGTTATCTGCATAATGTAGATGTGTAATTTGGTACAGTAATGCTAACTCCATATTTTTAATTGAATAAAATATATTATCACCCCAGCGGTCGGGTATCTCTACGGTGGCTTGTAGATGCTGACAACATTCTCGTTGTAACATCCCGCGTTGTTAAGAGCATACCGACTGCTACCTTGATTTGTAGTATTTTAACATAAACGCAAAACTATGATGAAGTCTTTTAGTCAAATAATAGTTAAAAAATAGCCGAAAAACTCCATCAAATATAGAAATAAATGCGTTTTTTTGTATTTTTGAATGCATTTTGTTGCTATTTGCAAATATAATTTCACAAAAAAGACTTCGACAATTCTACTAATCAAAGTAGCGGTCTGTATGGTCTTAATGTTCCAACGCGGTGGGAAAAGGTTGTGTCTTGCGACTGTAGGTCGCTCATTTGAAAATAATTAATACTTTATCTGCCAAGAGAAGCAAGTGTGCACCTCAACGCTCAAAGATCTTGGTGCCGCAAGAAGCATGGATGCGTCTCACGTGTTACTGTACTTTTCAGTTGTGTGGTTTAATGGTGATTCTCGTTTGCCGTTCATTTATAAAGAATATGTTTTTTTGGTGGCCAGAAGAACTTTTTTATACATTTAAAATATTTTATAATATATTAATATATCCATTTTTGACTGTTCATTGTGGCAGCTAACGTGTTAAAGAGCGCAGATTGCGGGGGTGGTCCACTTGCTGTTGTTATAGGCAATATAGTTGAGTAAACCAAGTCCGTAGCTAGAGTTGTCATTGTACTTCTTTCCATTGTCGAATTCATATTAAATCAGGCAAGTGAGTAGTGTAGTCCATATTCGTTGCGGCCGTCAATGCTACGGCATAGTCGGTATTTGCTTAGACACGGCTTAACTTGTCAGACGGAACTTCCGGTCCTTGAAGAAAAGTGGAAGTTGTTGTGACTTCAGAATGATCGAATGAAAATTTAAATTCTCATTTCTTTAATTTAAATAAAGTTAGTATGCAAAATTCTCCTTACAGTTGTATTCAGAAATCCGAAGAGTTGAAGCATGTTTCTGTGCTGAACGCGTTGGAGCATAATCAAAGCCCCCACTGCAGCGTTTTTGAATAATCTTACATTTTTTGGAAATCCGGGTGGTTTTCTTTTTAATGCAGATCCTGTTGCCCTTACTTTTTAAACCTACAGCAACAACTATTCTTTGGTTTCGAATACTTTCATTACCACGCAGACCGAATCGCGTGCGAACAACTTCTGAGTCGGAGTAACAGATTCAAAATTTTTGAAACAAGCTTTTCTACTAAATCTCGTTACTTACCCAACCACGGCATAGTGAAGACTGAAAACTAATAGAACGTACCACCCTCCTCTATCAGCTTTGTGGACCCTACAGTAATTTTTTGTAATGCGGAATATTTTTTTACCGTTGTAGATGTCTGAAACTGGATTGTCTGCAAACACTGCGCTAGAATCAATTGTAACCCTTTTCATGTACAAAAAGTACAAACTTTACAACTTGCACATCATTCTCTACGTTTATATTTTGCCATTGGTTTTTACAACAACATGCACAAATACCAAACTTTTCTTCCATTGTATTGATGACTTATGAAGCTATTTTTACACATAATATCATCAAAATATTTGTGTCTGGGCAAAGATTTTTTATAAAAGTTTGGACCGAATTAGTCAATGAGCAACTTGTTGGCTCTTTTGTGCTGCTAAATCCATTTCACTGGAAATGATTTTTTGCAACATTATTTGCAAGAACTCTTAGAAGAAATTTTTTTGAAGCAAGTCAATTTTGATCGTTTAGTTTGCAACATTTAAATAATGTGTTTGAATATGAATGTGTTTGAATATGAATTAGTTTGTTGAAGTGGCCCTTTTTATTACTTTTTTGGTTACCCGACTTTACACCTCTAGATTTTTATTTATGAAAACCATCGTATACACCAACGAAAAATTGATCTCCTTAAATCCAAATTAACTCAAACATAAGTTCCATTAAATCCAACACAATAAGCTGATCAAAACATTTTCAATTTTCAATATTTAAAAGTAAAAGAATTGATGCTAACAGTGCAACCCACATATACAAAACAATCTACTACCTTCGATTGTGCGCCTATTTTATTCTTAAATGCTAACAAACCTATTTTCAGTCATTTATATGTTGCCAAAATATCGTTATGCTGAATTACTAAACTAATAATTGTCTACATAACTCCAATGACCTCTTTTATAACATACATTATGCATTCAATCGAACGTTGCAATAAACTTAATTTAAAATTTGCTAACAATCCTAAGTTTGTACTGTTTTTAAATTCATGCTGACTTTAAGAAAAACAAAATTGTTGTGTCAAATCTCCAACTAATATTTTTACTTCAAATAACTTAATTTATATTAAATCTTAATTTTTGTAATGTTTTCATCACACCGGATATTTGAAATATGATGCTATCAATGCATATTTTAGAATAATATCAATACTAGCCGAGAAATACTTGTTGGCAAACACACTACTTACAAAATAAACATTTACAGAAGGTATTCAACTATTATGTAAAAGAACTACAGTATGAATATTTAGATTATAATTTGCAATATGTTGTGATTTATTGTAAACATCTCAACTTGCCTTTAATAAACAAACTTGTTCCAAAAATAACTATCCTCGCATGATATTTTCGGAACAAAACTGATAACAAGTTGTTAATTAAAAAGTTTACAACAAATCACAACAGATCGTAAATCATAAAGCCATACTTTTTGTTGTAGTTTGTTTTACAAAATAGGTCAATATCATTTGGTATACATTACAATATAGAAAATAAATTTTATGCTAACAAGACAAAACTTACCAATATGAATTTAAAAAAAGATTACAGTAATCAATTTTTCAGTTACACAACAAAATGTTTATAAAAAAGTTTAGGATTGTGATAAACAGTTTGATGGCCGGATTTCCAAAATACAATGAGTAATTAATCAAAGTTCTGTTATGTTAAATCTTTGAGTTTATTACTCAAGATGATTAAAACTAACACTGGCTATAATTTACTATCATCAACATAAACTAAATGTTTTATTCGAATTATATTGTATAAGGAGTTACATTATTTTATTAGGGTTACGAAATTATTACCTAAAACATTTTATTGTATTATTATTATTATACAACTTTAAACAATGTGGTTACACCAGTATCAAAAATATCATATTTACTCAATTTGTTAAATTTAGTTGGTTATTAAATTTTAAAATAACTAATAAAATTGTATCAATATTTTATAGTATCGACCTTTGTATGCTCAAAACATAAAGAAAAAAGTGTAAAACAGGAATGTAATAATTTAATTAGCATTATAGCGCTTCCGCAATTTTTTGTACGTAAAACGCTTAATCCACTTAGTACAACAAAAAAGCTTGCTGTATATATAAAAATTCCCTTCATCGCTGCACTTAAAACCTAAATTATTCACATAGCCCAAGCGTTCCGTGTCCACTCCTCTCAAACAAGAATCCCATCCCCGGGATACTAACTCTACAAGAATTGCCTGTATCGCTTGTGTTAATTTTTGTCAGGAAAGCTCGTTAACCCAGAAAGCAAATCTTTCACTGGCAATCAACTAGCGAAATTGACAATCGGCTCAGCTGTACTCCTTTCCCCTCGCGTACTCCTTCGAGCGGATTCAATCCTTTGATTAGGAACACGCCAGCGCGGCCATTAAAAGAGGATTACTCCGTTAATTCCTTCCGCCAGTGAGCCAATGTAAATACATAAAAAAAAAAAGTTTCGCGCGGACCTGTTAATCCCCCTGATGATTCTCTCCGATACACACCAATTATGCAGGAAACTTTTTAAGAAAAAAAAGCGTTACTGTAAACACCCCGCTTATTTATTCATGCTTCATTAAGTTTGTAGTTGTCCGAAGAACCTGGACAATTTAAACTTAATTGTGTAGGCGCTTACTTTTCTAATTTATTTTTTAAGGGCGTGGATTTTGTTATCACTGAATATATGTTGCCGCGTCCAGCCCGTCGATAAAGCCCTGCACAGTGTCGATAGGCTATTTAAGTCAATTATCCGGTTCTTGCACTTAATAAACAACATTGCCCGTTCAACACTTTATTGTTATTGTCCATGATCCGATTTTACGGCACGCTAGAGGTTCGCTTAAATTAAGGTCGTAAAATTACAGATCTTTTAGGTCTTTAGTTTATGACAACTAACAGTTGGTATTACAAAGAGATTACATTAATGTATTGTTCTTGAAAGTTATCATTTCATTACACTTTTAATTAGTTAAAGATTAAAACAAATTATCTACGTAGTTAAAAATACGGGGAATGATTTTTGAGCATTACTTTACGGACTTTTCATTTACATTTACTATTGTCTCTTTATCCGTAAGTAATTAGTTGATTCGTGTCTAGGAATAAAACATATTATACAGTGAATGTGCAGACTCAGACCAAAGATAAATTCTGTTCACAAAACATTAAACTGATTGATTCTAAATTTAAGTGCAAATGGTGATGGCTTGTTTGATGACCAGTGGGTTACCGCAGCATTCACTTTGCGATGAATTCATGGTTTTTGTTACTTCATTACAATAATTCTTTTGATTTTTAAGATGACTTTTAATTTTATGTATTGCAAGCAGATTACTGTGCTAATTCAAATGTTTGTCTGTTTACTTTATTTAAGTACAAAGTCTTAGGTACCATGCGTTTAAATTGTGTTGAGAATTTTAGTTTTGTTAAAAAAGTGTAAATGTTTGAGTAGTGTTTTAATTGTTTTGATTAGTCTCAAAATGATCTGAAAAGTTTTGAAATGAGCCTTGATAGTCTTAAATAGGAAACGTTTAACTTTCAGAAACTTTTGCATAGGCCTCACTGTGCACTAGGCAGAATGGAGTGGTGGTAAACTTTTGATAACTTTTCAATTGCGGAGACAATTAACTTTTGTCTTGTCTGTTGTAGAATTTTTTTCTTCTCATGAGACAAATCTTCTGGTCAAACAACGTTTGAGACCGTATAACTCATAGACCTTCCGTTTGGCGATAGGATTTTAGGAGGTGGTTGAACGGGATGCCCTCTCTGTGGGATGGGTTGTGGTATTATCCACTTTAGGTTAGGCGCTTGCAAATGGAAACTTCTTTGCCTGGCCAGATCAGGATTGGAGTGAACCGCCAAAATGTTGTATATTTTGGACAAATCATGGAGCTCCGAAGAGTGACCACAGTCTAACGTGTAGGTCCGGATTGCATTCCGTAGATACATGCCACTGTTTAGAAGCAACATTGGAAGTAGCCGGAATGGAAACGTCGTTTAAATGTACTTTGTCATACAGGGTGGTTCGTTGCAGTATGAAGAGACGTTTTGCTTTTTTCTGTAGTTTTTTGTAGATTGTTGATGGTGTTTTGTAATCTTGTGGTGACTACTTTGGGTGACTTTTAACTCCGTGCGTCCTTCCCAAAAGCATGTTGGCAACAAGTAGGTTAAATAGCGTAAACAAGAGAATGGAGCCTTGAAGAACTACTGACGTGATCTGCCGTGAAGTATATACATGGTCCAACATTTTATCTACCAGAGATCTAAGGTTTAGATAAAAAGCTATAAACTTTATAATATTTTGAGGATAGGTTTGTTTATGCAGTTTTAGAAAAATTCATTTGTGCCACACCTTGTCAAAGGCTTTTTTGACGTCAAAAAATACTACCCCTATGGTTTTCTTCCGTCTGTACCCTTTGACTTTATAGTCCTTCACGCGGTTTAATGATGAATACTAGATTGACGTTATTGGAACCTAAGTTCGTGAAATGGGAAAAAATATTAGTTTCCGTGTGGTCTTGGATTATGTCCAAGATTATATTTTTATGAACGGGGAAACCGGTTTACCAGTTTTTGGTATGTTTATGACGAGCAAGCCTTTCCAATCAGTAGGAAAGTGCCCAGTTTGAAGAATTGCATTAGCAATGTTGGTAAGTGCCATTATTGGTTTATGCGAGAATGATTTTAAAACTTTGTTTGGAATTTTATTGGGGTCAAGAGCAGACCAACTATTTCTCTCGAGAAGTTTGAATGTTTTCTAGTGCAATGTAGTCTTCAGCGTCTTTCAGGAAGTCGTTGACTTTTTGGTAAATCCTTTTGACGTGCTCCAGATTAGTGATGGAGGAGGAGCATTGAAGTTTGATTCTATCGGCAATTGCTTTGGCCTTTTTCTCGATACATTATTGAACCCCATTCTCGCGATAAATGGCTGGAATAGGGACTTTGTTTTTTAAGGACTTGGTGATCTTCCACATAAGATTATATTTTTCTGTAATAAATTCCAAGGGGTTTTTTTCCAGCGAGTTTACAATCTCTGGTGTTGAGATGCTATTGATGTTCTGCGAATCAATGTCTTGATAGCCCGGGATAACCCTAGAGGATTATCGACGCAAACCTGATGGATTTTAGAAGCCTGGTGGATTTGATCAGCAAGTAGTGCAATGGCTCTTTTGATGTCTTACTGAGGCCAGTCTACCAAGGCTTTGTTCTAGTGATTGTGAGAAGTGAGTCCAATCCATAGGGGTTTCAAATTTTTCTCCCCCCCCCCCCCCCCCGGTTGATCTCCTTTCGTAGAGGTTCTGTAGTATTGGGTTGTAGTTTGAGCTAAGGCTATTGATTGTCCTAGTTTTGGCTTAAATGTTGAGTATTGGACTTAGTATTTGTAAAACTTTTGTTAAACATAGTCGAGCAGAGCTTGACCTTTGGCATTAGTTTGTAAGCTGTTCCACGTTGGGTGCTTTGAGTTAAAATACCCAGCAACTATTATGGGAAAAGGTTTTCAAAAAACGTATCAAAAACCGCCGTTTTGATACAGTTGGTCTTGATTGTGCCCAGCTCAGAGATTTTCACCACGATCGCATTTGTTTTAAGCAAGATCATGTTGGGGTTATCACAGATCTGTTTGCAAAGATCTGTGATCCACGTCTCATGGGTACCACCGACATGGATTTGTGGTTCTACTCAAACATTAGCATGATATTGATGACAAGATTTTTTGCTGAAAATTATTACATTCACTGGAGGAGCGACAGCATTTGCAAACGATTTGTTTGTTTTTGCCTCTGCAGATTTGCAAAGACTTCCACTCTGAGAGGAAGAAGACGGGACTGGGGCGCGCGCGCTCGGTTGTTTCTCTGGCGGTCTTGGAAAACTTTGCTTTGCGAGGCAATCAATCTTACAAATGCTTTGCATCCCTTGAAATTGACGAATACAGAGTGCACACTTTGGAGGTGTATTTTTGGGGTAGGCTACCGATTAGTGAAGTCCCACGCAGTTGCGGCAAACCGGAGATACTATGTACCATCTCTTGGCAGTGTGCCCGTTATGCTCCGCTCCGCTTTTTTTGGTTCCACTGTAACTTTTAAGCTTTGAGCTTGGTTTAGTCTATGATTTCTGCATTTTTTGCTTCAAATAAATTGTTAAGCCAACGTCTTCCTGTTACGTAATCCGGGAAATGTCTTATTACTACCTCAAGGCAACATTCTTTGGCGCTCGACCACTTATGAAAGTTGGCTCCTTTCGGTTTAAAAAAGGGCGTTGCTTTTTTTGTAACCGGAATGATGCGGATACCCTGATGGGTATTTTGCGCAGAAAGAATTAAAATTGTATTGTTAGTCAAATATTTAAAAAATCTTTAAAAAGATTTAAATGACATGCCTGGGGATGGTGGTGATGGGGTTAAGGTTTAAAGCGGCAGGCTTGAACCTGATCTCGGTCTCCTTGGCTTTAAGAATCGGCAAGATTAAGGGTTGGCTGTTGGTAGGATTGGTAGGATTGGTATTAATAAACGGAAAACTCACTTCGTGTCTTTTTGCGTTTCCTTTGCACCTCTTGGAATCCCTCACTGTTTCCTTTGGTTGGCTTTTCAGGAACTATGAGGTCTAAGACAGCGGCAATGGTGTCCTTTTCGACGACCTGGAGGTGGGTGGGGGAAAATTGGTCTTTGTCCTCCGAGAGTGAGTCTTTTGTGGCAGGACGCTTCAGGGAGAATGAAACTGGTGCGTTGAGCTCCCCTTTTTTGGGGGTATTATCCAATTCCATTTCTTCTTAATTTTCTTCTCTTGGTGGAGCGGTGGAGATATTGGGTGGGAGGTGGATATCTTGGATATCATCTGGAGTAGCCACTGGATATTGGTTTTCAACTCCTCGAGCTATAGGTTTAAGCTAGTAAATATTACCTCTAACTATTTTTTCAGGTTCTGGACCTAGTGGGTGAGGACATTCACCCAGGAGTTGGATCTGTCTTTGCGTAAAAATCGGTCCTTTCTACTGTTTTTCCTAATTTCGTTCTGAACTGCTGCACTGTTGGCTGGTAATTGTTTTTATAGGAAGCAAGATGCTGCCGCTGCTTTGACAAAGGTGCCATTGCAGCGGTTCTATTGCTGGAAAGAATTTTCGCCTTGTCAAGATTTCTCTTGTAAAAACAAAACATAAGTATTAATACTTAATATTAATAATCTGCTGAGGGCAATTAGGGGTTGGATGATAGTAGGATTGGTATTTTTAAGGGGGAAAACTTACCTCGTGTGTTCTTGCGTTTCCTTTGTACCTTTTGGAATCCCTCACTGTTCTTGGGTTTTTCTTCGGTTACCTTTTCCGAAAATTTGTATTTGTATTCCGAGAGGCATTTATTGTGCCAGGACTCTTCAGGGAGAATAAACCTGCCGCTTTGAGTAGGAGGTGGTTATTCTGGATATCATTTGGAGTAGCCCCTGGATAGTGGTTTTCAACTCCTCGAACTTCAGGTTGAAGCTAGTGGACATCACCTCCATCTATTTTTTCAGGTTTTGGACCTGGTGGGTGAGGACGTTCACCTAGGATTAAGATCTGTCCTTGCATAAGGATCGGTCTTTTTGACTTTTTTTCCTATTTTTGTTCTGAACGTCGGTTCTACTGCTGGAAGAATTTTTGCGTTATCAAGATTATTTATGTGTTAATAATTATTAATAATCATTAAAATTGCATTTGTTGCTGTGGTTCGTTGCTGGCTTCATTGCGGTGGATAGATTGAGATGTGTATTGGTTGGCTGCTGGCAGTATTTGTTTTCTGAATATTGATTGCCGTAAGAAAATCAAAACAATTCTGTGGCTAGATCCGGAATGACTGTGGCTACTTGATGGGCCGACGTATTGTAATTTTTGCAGAGACCACCTAGAAACTGGCTTGCGCCAGCGCTATTAGTAGAGGGAGTGTGTTTTTGTAGTTTTTTTTTGCTAATTACGACGCCTTTTCTACACCCATAAAAGCTTTGCGTTAGTCTTTGAATGTTGAATGCCATAACATACTATATTGGTAGTATATTTAGGCTCGGGATAAAAGATTCTTTGACTACTCGATTGAAATTTAAAAATTGCCTATGAGAAAGGTTTAATGCGATCAATAGTTAATTATCTACGAGATAGCAGCAGTACTTACTTTTGAACTAACAACTATGGATTAGAGTGTCGATAGTAATACTAAATCTTTGTCGGTGCTTTCAAGATTTTATACTTATTTTAAAAGATATAAACGGCAGATAGATCATTCTGCCGTTTATATCTAACAGATGAAATTTGTGGATTTGTTCAGAACCTCACAAAATTTGAGTAATCAAAGCATACAAAAAAATACAAACAGTATTATTCATTTCTTAACTATTATTTAACGTGCTGGGTGAAAGTGGCAACATAAGTTGTAGAAAAACTTGAAATTTGTATAATAAGTTTTGTTTTGTTCACCCACAAAAACAGAATGAAGCGTATTCCAATGAATAGAAACCTCTAGTCTGTTTAATCAAAAACGTTTAATGTGTTATAGTAATGCACACAATACCAATATTGACAGTGCCAAGTAAGTTGTTTATATATTCTATCTATACTTTATGATTTCTTAGCTACAGGCATTATAACATAGCAAATTATGAATTATATTTTCTGCTCATTTAGAAATAATATAAATTGTACGTTAAAATATTCTCAACTAGTATTGGTACAGACCAAAATTTTTCATGTTTACATATAATTTGAACAAAATTATGTATATTGGGTATATGACTTCACCTGTCTCTACTAGAACGCAATGTGACTGCACAGCTTCACTCTTTTTTAGCAGAAACATCCACACGTGATCTTCGAAGCTCGTACAAAAGCGAATAAAGGGTGCGCCAATTCGGGTAATATGGAATGGCGCATCAATCCTCACCACTCGGGCTTCCTACCACAAGGCCACGACCGACTGAAACGAGACGTCCGTGAAGCCACCAAATATATAGAAACCGCTATGGTCATCGATAAAGCTATGTTTGAAAAACGCAACGGCAGCACCAGAGCGGAGGTGGTTCACGACGCCATACAAGTGGCCAATATCGCCGATTTATATTTCCGTACATTAAACACCCGCGTTTCTGTAGTATACGTAGAAACATGGCAGGGCGGTAATCAAGCCCAAGTCGATAGAAACTTAGATATCGGAAAAGCCTTATCCAATTTTAATGATTACACCGCGAGGAAATTATTTAAAGTGGATAAGGATACTACCCAGCTTTTAACTGGTGAGATTTTCATCAGTGGGCAGGCCGGTATGGCGGTACCAGCAACAGTTTGCACTGCCAAGGCTGTTGGAATCAGCGTAGATATCAACACCTACGAACCACATCTTTTGGCTGGTACTATGGCTCATATGATTGGACACAATATTGGTATGGGGCACGATGATGGAAGGGAAGAGTGCTACTGCAGGGACTGGCACGGGTGCATCATGGCTCAAGCTATTGTAGGTTTAGATAACGTCCAGCCTTATAAATTTTCGGAATGTAGTCGTTCCGATTACATCGATAGACTGCGTACAGGGAATGGAATATGTTTGTTAAACAAACCAAACGAACTTGAGGTGAGTATTGTTTTCTAAGTTTTATAATCAGAATTAGCAACTCTGCAAACGTATCCATTAAAAAAATGCAATTAAATCAAATTATTTATCAACTCAAAATACTGACTTTACAGCTAGTTTATATTTATGTAATTAATGTTTTAGGATTTTTAACAAATTAATGATCACTCAATATTTGAAAACTGGATTAGAACACTGAAGATTCATGAAATAAACTGAAATACTGCTAAAGTATAATGTTCAGAACACATGTATCAATTTTTAAAACATTTAATGTTTTTTTATAATAGTATACTGATTTAAAATAATTACATTTTCATAATTAATTTAGACTATCTTTTACGTTTATAGCTGTCTTTGGAGCAAGCATTTGTCAATATTTAATTATTTGTTAAATATAAATTTTTTTTGGAGTATCTAAAAAATTTTAAATTATAATTTGGGGTTTTCTATTATTTTATAAAAGATTTTTTTAATATGCTACATTTTATCAAGATAAAAGCAACATTTGATATATTTATAGATCTTCACTTTGTTTCTAACTAATTCACGAACAAAGTGATAGCAAAATTAATGTTCTATGTCTAGGTTTATGGTCACGCTTAGGTTTTTTAGTAAAAAACTTTTGATTTTTCACACTTGCATTGTGTCGGATTTATCTTCTTGGTCGCCTACCAACTAATAACCCTCCTCCCCTCCCCGAACGAATGCTGAAAATTGAGTCACATCAATTTGCAACAATAACCTTCATGTCTAACTGAATATTTTGTTGCAGGTTAAAATTACATAATGTACTTATAGTCTATAGGCGTTGCATAGGTTTTTGTGGAGAACTTGTACCACGGCTATGTTTGGGTTTTAGACTGCCGAGCATTAGTATGATAAATTAGAAATGTAGTTGGCCAGAATTTTTTCTTGAAGATAAGAATATTTCCATAAAGTCTTCGTCGCTTGCTTGAGGTGGAGCAAAAATCTTCTGTTGAGAAGGCAGCGTAGGTCTTGCTCCGGCGGTATAGCATTGTGCTATCTCGGCGGTCTTGCGTTTACATAGCTTGGTGAGAGATAAGATTTCTCTATTTTTAACTTTCCGCGGAAGCTGAACGTAAAGCATTCTTTCCAAACGCGTTACTGAGGTTAGATTATACCCTAGAGCAATGAACTCGATCTGCGCCACATCGGCCTTAATGCAGTCGATTATATTCCACATGACATGTATGATAAAGCTATTTCAGCCCTCACGGGTACGTATAGTAATGAATGCACATTGTTGTTGTTGCAATGTGCGATCGCTGCACAGAAAAGTGTAAAAGAAGATGCATTCAAATTCCATCAACCACGTATACTGCGCCGTCGAAGGGTACATCTATAGATTTGAATGTTGCCGACAGCCCTTGAAAGATAGTTTTATTCCAAATTACTATGGGCGTAGGGCGGTTTATGCCACTACTCTCTGTGGGTGCTGACGGACTTGGAGGGTTTGTAAGGAAATCTAAGGAGCTAGTTGTCGGACCGGAGTTAGTCGACTGGGCATTAGGAGCCGGACGGGTCGAAGCTTTTAAACCTAGGTGGTTGATAGTCCTAATGGCGCTGAAGACACCTGACTTGATGAACCAGCTGATGACCTGTTTTATAAGTTAATTAAAAAGGACTCACCCGATCTCTTCTTCAATTCCTTTTATTTTGTTGCCTACCAGAGTGAATGGGCGGTCAGTGTTTTCCATTAAGAAAAGAAATATTACTTTTTCTTTCTCTGACTAAAGGATTTCTAACATTTGTAGAGAGGAGAAATTTCCAATTCTTTGATAATAAACATTCGGGCGAGTGGATGGGCACAGTTTAAACTACTGGATGGTTACCTTTCTAAAAACTTTTTCTGTATCCCGTTAGTCAATGCTTCGCTGAGAAGCAACCGTTTAAAAGTTTGACAATCTGATAATGGTTTCTTTAGACTGTGAATTTTTTCCACATGTTGACTACTTTTACGATCAAGGTAGCCATTCAGCTTTCTCTTTCTGTTTGTCATTTAATGCAGTTTGGCACCGTTTACTCAAGCGTATCAGTCGTGCCGCAATATAGGCAATACTTGATTGCACGCAACTTAAACTTATGCAGGTACACCGAGAAGCATCCGTGCTTGCTTAGGAGTTCTGACTGTTGGATGATAGTTTCTATCTTGTGGGCTGCAAGTGTGTGCTTTTTCCAGCCATCTTACGTTGTTTCCAGCGATAACCGTTGCTACATTGTTTACGTAGCCTATGAGCTTGATGTTGCTTGTCATCTTTAGCCTCAAGACTCCGTCGTAGTTTACGTTCCATTGTGTTGAGCTTTTGAGTGATGGTATTGGGACCCTAGCGGTCACTTTTATTTTAAAACTATCGCCTATCAAGAGGTTACAATTTTCCAAGAAACTGCGGGTTATCTTAATAATTGAGATTTCAAACCTTTGTAGTATTATGGGCAAAAGTTACTCAGGTATTTGATCCAGTTTTGACTTGAAATTGTAACGCATCCGACTGTGAAGGAGAAAGTCCTAAAATTTCTTCTGCCTGCTAGAATGACAGTTTTTGTCTGGGCTGCAAGTTTGGTTTTTCAGTATCTTCCAATAGCTTTTTTGCATTGTCTCCGGCAATAATCATTGCTACGTCGTCTGCGTAGCTTATGAGCCCGATGTTGCTTGGCATATTTAGCCTCAGGACTTTATTGTAGTTTACTTTTCATAAGGTTGGGCTTTTGACTGAGTTTTGTTGGACCCCTAGCGGTCACTTTTATTTTAAAACTGTCGTTTATCAGAAGGTTGCGGTTCTTCAAGAAGCTGCAGATAATTTTAATCAAATAGTTTGACATTTCAAACTTCTGTAATGTTATGGGCACAGGTTTGATTCAGATCTGACTTACGTGGGCTGCAAAATTGAGCTTTTTCGGCACTTCCACTAGCTCTTCTGCATTGTCTCCGACGATAACCATTACCATAACGTCTGCTTAGCCTATGAGCCTGATGTTGCTTGTCATCTCATCCCTTGACTAAGGCTTGTGGGACTTCTGCGGTTACTTCCATTTTAAAACTGTTACCTATCAGAAGGTTGTGGTTGTCCAAGAAGCTGCAAGTAATCTTAATCAAATAGTTTGAGATTCCACTATATCGTCTCAACATACTAAGTTGAAAACATTCTAGATAAACACAATTTTTTTTGCTCTATATTCTGTTACAAGATCTTACACTTTTTGTATTGCGTTGATGGTAAACCGTATTATATGTCCAATAAGCCGTATTTCTTTTTGTTCATTTAGCAGCTTATTGTTAGGATAAAAAAGCTTTATGGTTGCGTTGAGGATACTCAACTTGCCGTTTTCTCTCATTGCAGGTTTCTCAATCAGGGTTAACCTGGCCATTTTCCACTCTACTGTAAAGATGCCTTTTACTAGGAGAGTGTTTCGGCTATCACTTTGATAACTTTTTACGTTTTAACTTTTCAGCCCGCTTCCCTAATCTTTAGTATGTTGGGTATGTCTTAGGGCTTAGATTTGATGTGCTTCCATTTTGAAGTGCTTGTAAAAAAGTTCTTTTGCCACCAGACCAGCGCGTACTGGTTTTGACAGTTACAATTTTATAGTCTGTGCCCCAGAAGTCGTTGTTATCTTGGCACAGTTAATCCCACGCACATTTTTTGGCCTCGGCTATTGCGGTCTTTATTTTCCTACGGCTCTGCATATAGGTTTCCGCCAATAAGTCTATCCTCTTCTGAAGCAGGTAGTGAGATCTTGCATAGCTTATACTATCATCGAGTCGGCGATATTGCTGATCCACCAGTGTACCACTTGCTTGTTCTTTACGGGCTTTTCCTGGCAACGACGTCGTTGCTAGTTTTAACTATAGCCGCCATGAGTTCAAGGGCTGTGTGTGAAAAGCTCCTGTTTCGCTGCTTTAGAAATTTGGCTTACCAGTTGGTCGGCGTGCTTTTTTTAACTACTAGGTTCTCTTACTCAAACGATGGTTTTTTGTCACACTTGTTTTGAGTTGTGACCTTTACATTTAGTTGTGTTGTAAAAACTGAAGATTTCCTCTTTGCCCATATTTCGTTTCTGGATATTCTTAGCCAGGTTTGCTGAGCACATCGTTACGTCGATGCAGAATGAGTCACCTACTGTTTCAAAAGTCAGTTTGTTGCCGTTGTTTAGTATAATTCAGTCATGTTCCTTGTCGCTCACTCTGCAAGTTTGCTACCTTTGCAGTAGTTGGTTGAGGTGCATCAGTTGTGGAACTACTGCATTAAAGTCGCTTTCAATTAAAATTGATTTTGTGTGTTTTTTTTGGTTTTTGTCGAAAGCGAGTAAGGTACTATAGAAGTTGTCTGCTTGACATGAGTAGAAAAAGATATCCGCGTTCTCCATCCCCTTCAATTGCCCGTTTTGGAAACCTTGTGGGTGTGGCCATCTGACTGCGTCCGTTTTTTGGTCAGGTAACCATTGCGCGCTTGTTTTTGCAATGTGTTGTCTCACAAATCAGAGGAAAGGCATTTTTTGCTCATCTGTTTATTAGGAGATACATGGTCTTTTTACCTCTGCCAAGATTTACTTGAACGACGATTTTTGTGAGCATTTGTGTGCAGGTTAACGCATCGTTTTGGTCTAGTGTATCCCTTTTTGAGAGTTCTTTACTTTGTGGCTTTGTAACAGTTGTCTTTTTTTAGATTTTTTTTTGTTCTATGTCCTACTTGGTGGCTTTTGTAGAGTTTCTTACGCACCTTTCTTTATCGTCAGTTCAAGCTAGTAGGATGAGTCAAGAAGTTTGTCAAATGTATGGCCAACCATATTGGCTTGTATTCACAATCATTTTGTTTTTATTTTTGGAGAGCCAAACAATCTTCGATGTTTCTGATTCGCATGAGTTGAGAACAATATCAACGGCGATGTAGCATTAACAATTTACAAATACCTACTTTGCAAAATGCTCATGAATAGCTGCGAATTTTATAGAATAAGAAAGGGTAGGTAAGCAGGTCAAGTTATCAAAATAATTAGATATTACCGAACACAATTTTTTAATTCTTATTTCTTCAATTTTTTAATATTAGTTTTTTTTCTGTAGAGAAGACATGACTATAATTTTTTATTTGAGAGCTTGCGTGATTACATTTTACGGCAAAACGATATGCATGTTTTGTCGTCATTTTGCACTCAATTTTCGGCAAATAATAGGATAATTTAATCTGCCTCTTGTCATAATCTAGTTAGTGGATCGCATGGAAAAGATTAGTTCAATTTACTTTAAATCACCTTTCGATAAATTGTTGTTGAGATAATTTGATACAAAGCGCGTGGGAAGATGGAACTATGGACCAATTATTATTAATACAGTAGCGTAACAGGGATTTTTGAACCACAGCTCTAAATATTCACACTCGGTTTAGCAAAAAAGTGTAAATTTTATAATTTTGTTTACATCTTGTTACCTTTGTAACTCTAGCAGGTTTTGAATAAAAGAAAATGCATTGTTGACCCTTGCTTACAGGTAGCTACGCCACTGATGGGATAGTTTATTGAAACTTATATTAGTTTTTATAATGCCATAGACAAGAAAGAAAGTTTTTGTATGCAATTTTGTCAAGTTCAAGGCTATAAACTCAGTATTTCAGAGAGAGACATCAAAATCAAAAACATATTTAGTTTTTAAATTTGCCATGTTTCTAAAAAAATGTATTACATGAAAAATTTCAAGCGCAATTTTAGAATGATTCAAATGATATTTCAGTATTATTTTAACCTTTTTTTGCAATATTAATTAATAACATTATTCATCTGCTCTGTGTAGATAGGATGAGCAGCTACTTCAAAGTTGTTGACTGTGCTGTATATACATTTAGTAATTTGCGGACCTTAATATGTTAATAGGTTAAAGTTTTTATGAATTTAAGATTTAAATAATGCTTTTATACCGAAAAGTACGGAATTTTAAGATAGTTTTTAAATGAAATAAAAATATTTTAGTTGGTCATAGAATTTGTAAAAGTGGATATATATTCGCCTGTGCTTTATAAAGAACTTTACTGGCGTTTTAATAATGAATAGAAGTAGAGGAATGTTTTATGAGTTGGAAAGTTTTATATTTATGTGGAAAATGAAATATGCATAACGGCGGTGGTTCCGTAGGATGAGCACGCGCTGTACAAGGTGCATAAGATTTAAGATTTATGTATTACATAGGTTCATAGGACGTGCGGCAATCGAATAGTAGAAGAAGGAGAGGAGTGCGACTGTGGCACGATCGACGAGTGCCCTATGGTGGATCCGTGCTGCGATCCGATCACGTGCAAACTGACCTCGGAAGCGGAATGCGCGGCAGGCCCTTGTTGCGACAAATGCCGGCTGCGTGAGAGGGGCTACGTCTGCCGCGACTCCACCAACGAGTGCGACCTCCCGGAGCAGTGCACCGGTGAATCTGGAGACTGTCCGTCCGATGTGCACAAGAAGAACGGTAATACGTGCGGAAAAGACGGTAATTGCTTTAATGGCTTCTGTCCAACACTAACCATCCAATGCGAACACATCTGGGGTTACGGGGGAGTGTCGGCTGATCTGCAGTGCTTCGATCAGTTCAACTCCAAGGGCTCGATAAACGGACACTGCGGGGACGACTTCTCGGGCAGGTTAGTTAAGTGCGCCCCAGAAAACGTGAGGTGCGGCTCGCTGCAATGTCAGCACGGCAATCGATATCCAGTTGTGGAAGGATTAGATAGTCAACCCTACTCGAGCACCATCATCTCCATCAAGGGCGTGGAATACGAATGCAAGTGAGTATACAGCGCGCTCGCGAGAACAGCCCGCAAATCCTTTCATTCAGGTCCATTCACAGAGCAAACGGGAACGGCAACGGGAACGGAGCTAAACCTTCACCGCATCTGGGTTTAGTTCGCGACGGAACTCCCTGCGGTGAGAACCTCATCTGTATCAACCAAACCTGCTCGAGCGTCTTCCCCTACCTGGATCAAACCAAATGTCCGACCAACAATAACGATCTGGAATGTTCCGGTCATGGGGTAAGTAATAACAAATAAATTTAAACTTCAATCATAGTCATTATATTAATTCAGTTTCATTTTTAGCCATCATCAGCGCCTACAATTACATAGATTTAGAACTATCTTCTCTCCTACTAGTAGCGTCCATGTCATTATCTGATTGGAACCGAGAAAATAATAACCATCCATCCATCCATCCATCATCCCCATCATAATAGCAATTAATCAAAAGAATGCGTTACCATTTCATAATTAATCCCGCAATTTATTTTTACATAGAAAAACCGCATTAAAACGGGTGGAAATGGAAACTATCGATTTTCCCCCCTAGTCGCACAAGGTCGTTACCAAAAATGAATATGCCGTATGCTTCCCCAAAACATCCAATCATTTATCATCTCAAGTGCGTTGTTTGTTTCGATTCCTTTTGATATTCAAATCATTTTAAGTGTTAAGAACCGAATTCTCATCTATATTTATCAATCAATTGAAAAGATATTTGCATCGAATGCGTTGCTTCTTTAAATTTCAAATTGTGCCATTGTGTTTATATTTTTTTATTCTTATTCCATCCACAATGTAAACATTCGGAATACGAATAATAACAATAAATATGTAAATGAGAAATCAAATATGGACTGTATTTATTTTGTCGAAAGTTTGGCAGGCTCCGAGATTTTGAACACGTATCGTCCATTTAATGGAGGATAAGGATGTGGGAAGTCGCTAAGAAAAACATAGCAGATTAATTTTTGGAACGGTTTCAATAAATATAAAGTAGAATGGAATTTTGTAAGGTTATTGATCACTTTATACAATTGGATTCTCTTTTTATATTTAGTGTGTTGTGAAACGATTTGTTATATTAGAATTTTAATTTTCAGAATCTGCAAATGTCTAATCTATAAACAATTAAATAGTTATGAGTTGATGAATTAAACTGTTTATTTTTTTATAGATTATACAAAAATATTTTTAGATCAAATTATAAGAAGTATTTAGACCAAATTTTAGTAAATGAGATTAACTGAATTAGTGAATCAAGATTTAGATGTACTACAAAAATTAATTATAAATACAATGAACCTTGTAGATGCACATAGCTCATTTTTATAGTACATAAGTAGTTCCATTTTATATCATTATATAATGATGAACAAAGCAAATTTAACAACAAAAGTATATTTCTCTGTGTTGTTTGTGCAGAGTGTGCTAAGACAATTAAAGTTGAGCTTAACATAATTTATTGGTTGGGAAAATTACCCGGTACTACCTCTCAACTCATAAACAACTCTTTAACAATATTTAACTCTGTATAAGCAACACGTCCTGAAATAGTTGGTTCACTTGTTTGAACTGCGCTATGCAACCTATTTTTTACAAAATTATTAAAGAATTTACATAATATTTTTTGCAAATTTTTTTTTTCTGAACATTATAAATTAAACAATTTTTTTAAATATTCAAAAGACATTCTTAATCATTTATTTTGTTAGGTTTATGTAATTCTGTTTATGAATTGGTAGCATTGATAGTACTTTGATGAAATTTTTTTTTTTTTTCATATATACAATATTCTCGATAATATTTTTTGATTTTGGTTTTTATATCCAGATTTTGAACGGATTGTTTGTGTCGAAACGCTTAGACCACTAGACGGCACTATAATTTTCAAAAATTATTTGTTACTTGAGAAATTGAAATAAAGCTGAAAAAAGTTGATTTCCATCCATTTAAATTGATAGTATTTAGCAATAATAGTTTTTTCCTTGCTTAAATTGCATTCCATCAAACGACAAGGCTTACCAATCACTTATATTCTTCATATTTGAAAGAGAATAGACATATATGCAAATTGATGATTCAATCAATCAAAATTAGGTTATTTTTTTTTTGTCGACAATCAAAAGCGTTCTTGTTTTTTAAGACAAAGTTTACCAATTACTTAGATTTTCTTTATTTTTTTGACTTGCGCCATAGTGACGTCGATTTGACCAAGTTATTAGCTTGCAGATAAATTCTGTACAATAGGGGTATCATTTAGTTCTGAGTCACTGTGAGGTGTTTGGTTGCTCAAGCTAGGCATTAAACTTTGAAATCAATCCAATGTATCATTATTTTCTGAAGAGCTCTAAATAAAGTTAAGATTAAGCTGATACTTTGAATTTATTTTAGCTTTTAACAAAAGTTTTGGCGACAATTGTTAGGTTTTGTTTCTTTATCGAAAAATGGTAATTTTGAAGAAGACATTTGGGTGTTTTTGGTACAGTCAATACAGAATGCAGTTACGAGATCTAAAAGAAGTTGAAATCCCAAAGTATGATTCATTTTCAGTTGCCAAATAATATGGAATTTTAACTCACAATTTGTCAATGACAGCAAATGCTGTTGATGCAGTTGATAAAGAGTTTTGTTGTTTAAAGATTTGTTTACAAATGCTGTTGTAGATCTTACCTAATTGATACCAGATCTTTTGGCAACTATTTTCTCAAAGTCAATGTTTACTTCCTTGATTTCTCTATAATTTTGCATAAGAGATTAAACATATAACAAATATTGTTTCCAAGTATGGAGAAGAGCATCTGAACTACACTATCTAAATCTAATTCTAAATTCTAATCAAAAAAGAATTCTTTAAATCATTGCCAATCCAAAATTGACTAATGACTTTACAACATTGGCAACATGATATTTGCATTTTTTATAGTTATTACTATAGACATTGTTCAAAAGAAAGAGATATATTGCCATCTAAATAAACATTTACTTGAAGTACAAGGCTTGTTAAGATTTCTAACAAACAAAATGACTATTGCTTAGCTAATAGGCAGACTGCTATGCAATGCAAATTTGTAAAGCAAACATTTATATCTTGGTCTGTATTCCTAAAGTGCCTTGGTCGTATATGCTATTATAGCAAGAGATATCTAATCATTTGCATCAACTGTGATGATTAGCATGATTATGATTATCTATATTAGTATGACTACAAACACTCAAACTGCTTGCTTATTTGGAACGCTATTTCCAAATGTTTTTCTAATTCTACATTTAATGTAATTTCAACTTTTTAGTTTTTGATAGCTTTAGAGTGCAGAAAGTAACATCCTCTATCGTCTTTAATTTAATGGAATATTTACATTTATTTATGATGAGTTTGATAGTTAGATTGAAGATGTACTTGATTTAACATTATTTTACTCAATTTCACTAGCTTTATTAATTCTTTTTGTGGTAACTTTACTTTATTGTCCCAGTAAAAAGCCAACCTTTGTGGTTGATGTATGTCAGCACTTACATCGGGGAGATTTCCTTTGTGTTGCTAAATTAGTTGCTGCACATACCAACACCTAACGTTTTGGATATTTCATATTTTTATTTTTGTAGCCCAAAACATATTCCTTGCAAACTTATAATAAAATGTAGATACTTTAAACAGTTAAGTACTTCCAGACAATATTCTTCTTCTTCTTTCAGTCTGTTGTTGTTTACTGCTGGACGTTGACTTCTCTTGTTTGTTGCCATATTTCACTATTTTGTGCCATTTAGTGCTTGATATTGTTCAATAATCTCTTCCTACGCTTTTTTTAACATCGGTAACTTCACTCCGTCTCCGTATTTCCTCAATTCTTATCTTTTTCCTTAAACTTATGCCAAGCATACTCCGTTCCATTGTTTGTTGTGTAACTCTACGTCTTTCGGCGCTTGTGATTATATTCATTTTATAAGTTGTAGCTGGTAACACACACGAGTTGTATACTTACGAGTTTTTCAAGACATGTCCCAACTCTGCTTAAATTTGTACCTAATAGTGATCAAATCAGCTTTATTAGATTCCAGTTGAACTCTAATATTGGCGTAGTTCTAGAGCACGTATGAGCTCTAAGATTAATTATAATTAATTATTAAATGCAAGTTGTCAATATAATTGGGTATCTACCCATACTAATTTCTCAGAATGTGTTAGCTAAAATTAAGTATTTTCTTTTTGTTTCTTTGTGTGCTGAGTAGGTATAATTGGTATTTATGACATGATCCAAATATACAGGCTTTAGCCATATCTGATTTGAACATTTAGATTACAATACAACAATTAAGACTAGCAATGCGTATGACCTCCAAAGAATAAATAGCCTTCTTTTAATCAATCTCTGGATATCATCTTGAGGTTGTTAATCCATTTTTCCTGAAGAGCTAACTAAAGGTGTTGAAGATTTTAGCGGTTTCTGATTTTCATATTCATATCACATAAGTACTCAATAGTATAGCAAACTGGGCTAAGAGCTCGCCAGTCCATAACTAAGATTTGATTTTCTTCTAAGGATTGTCTTCTCTGATTTGCTGCGTGTGCATTATCATGCTGGAACAGAATGAATTATGAGAACGTCTTTTGTAATATATTTGCTCCAGGAAGCGGTGCTGCCAAAAGTTGTATAGATTGCATACTATTTGGTGTTGAACCTTCAGTAACAGAATTAACAATATTCAAAAAGTAGATCTGGTAGTCATTTGGTAATATAGTGCTATCTATTTGTAAAAAAGATGCTGGCCCATACCATGTAAGGTCCTACGGACTGTATACCTTCTGAATCAGTTCAGTTCAAACTACTTGATGATAAGCATGTGTTGGTCATCAAAAGATTGGACATCGCCTCCTTCTTTTTGGGCAAACAAACTTCTAACGTTTGCAAAGAGAAGAAACTTCCAATTTCTTAATAATAAACTCTTGGCTGGGTAGGTGGACTCCCTAGTTCAAACTACTCAAGATAGTTATGATCTAGAGTGACCCAAACACTCGCCCAATTGTTAGTTATCAAAAGATTGGATATCTCTTCCTGCCTCTTGAACAAAGAAACTTCTAACGCTTGCAAAGAGAAACAAACACTTGAGCGCGGGTGTGTACTCTAGTTCAAACTACTCAATCTTGATTTGGAGAAACTCACCCACTTCACCCTCTTAAGTGTTGGTCATGAAAAAATTAGAATCAATCATTCTTCTTGAACAAAGAAAAGATATTTCTAGCGGTTGGTAGAGAAGAGAATTTTTTGTTATAACATCTCGAGCGAGTGGATGGGTCAGTTCAAATTATTTACTGGTGATCCTGATCTAAAGTAAAGCCTACCCACCCGCCCAAAATAGTTATTACCTCATCTTTCTTAGACAAAGAAAAGAGAATTTTAACTACTGATAAAGAGAAGAATTTTCCCATATTTTGATAACAGATACTCAGCCGAGTAGGTTTGTACTCCAATTTAAACCATACGTTGGTAGTGATTTAGAGTAACCTACCCACCCGCTTAAGTGATTGATATTACTTCCTCCTTCTTGGACAAAAAGAAGAAACTTCTAACGCTTGCAAAGAAGAGGTACTTTCAATTTCTTAATAATAAACTATTGGGTGGGTGGGTTGTTTTTCCAGTTTAAACTACTCAATGGTAATCATAATCTGGAGTAAGCCGCCCAAGTGTTGATCATTAAAAGATTGGATTTTACGTTTTCCTCCTCTGACTAAGGAATTTTAAACATTTAAAAAGAGAAACTTCCAATTTTTTGATAGCAAACATTCGGGCGGATGAGTGGGCACTCTTCAAACTACTTAATGGTAATTATGATGAGGAGTGACCCGCCCACCCGCCCAAGTGTTGGATATCATTTCGTCCTCTTCTGACTGAGGGATTTCTTGCACTTGCAGAAAGAAGAAACTTTCAATTTTTTGATAATAAGTAAATGGGTGTGCATTAACTACTCGCTGGTAATTATAATCTGGAGTGTTGGTTATCAAGAGATTGGATATTACTTTATACTCTTCTGACTAAAGAACTTCAAACACATGCAGAGAAGAAAAACTTTCCGTTTTCTGATAACAAACATAACACACCTTTATCCCTACAAACCTGTTCAAAATTAATCACTGATCAAAACTAATTTCCAATTAAATCATTCATAAATTTTGCTAATCAATTATTTTCATTGTTCTAATATGTTTTTAATTAACAATATTTGTATATTTCTAACTAATTCATTGTTTGTCTTCTAGGATTGTACCAATACAAACAGGTGCTACTGCATTAACGGCTGGAGCGGTCCCGACTGCTCGATAGAAGAAGAAGTAACACCCACACCTCCTTTACCCACCCCTCCACCAGAACAAGCCAAAGGCATGAAGGAACTAGCCGATATTATGAAGAAGAAAGAGACCCCCTACGGTATGTACGCTTTGCTTTGGCTTCCAGTAGAAACGTGGCTTGACTAACCAATACTAATCGGTCCCAATTCTATACCAAGAATTGGACCACTTTTTTTTCAGCATTTGTTATTATTATTATTGATTAATGCTATAATATATGTACATGTCCATATATGTAGTGAGTATATGGAGTATGCATTTTATAACATGTCATACATTGAAGCTATCGATACATACAATCCGTTTCAGTGTTGTACAGATTTTCAGTAATAATAATTGGTTGGAACTCGGATTCAATGTGAAGTGATTATTTGGGAGTGTGTTTGATTTGTAGAGCTCTAGTAAAAGCAAAACTGAAACATTATTTTAGACAGATTGGCCCAAAGGAAATTATCCAAATGTTATTGTAATTGACAAATTTTTAATTTGATTTATTATTGATCACAGCAACCAAAAGTCAAGCACAGACAATTGTTTTGGTTCTACAAACCTTGTCAGTGTGCCTTGTATGACTACGGCATTGCATTATATAAAATTATAAAAAAAATTAAATAACGAATACTTTGTGAATAAGGTAACAAAATTAAATAGAAATTTTAGATTTCAATCAACATAATTGAGTTGGATGGATTTACTTAGGTTTGCACTCGAACTGGTCTGCCATCCAAAAATAAATAGGAGCCAGTATTAATAATTAGTAAAATTTCAGATTAGTTTATTATCTGAACTACTAAAATATAGTACTACTTGCTCCTACTACATTATTTCATTAAATCTTTGAGTATTTGTTCAATGTTTAGATGTTTTCTTGAGATATTTGGACCCATTATTCCTAAAAAAATAACAAAACCTGTTGATGACTTTTTATGCCACAGGGTTAATTACTACTAGATATGCTTTCCCTTGGGCCCTTCATTACATTGTTTCTATATTTTACAAGAAGAAACATTGGTCTTAAATTGAGATAATAAAAATAGTTTATGACTACTCTAAGAATAATGTAGCAGTTATATATTAAAGCTTATATGTTATGGCTATTGTAGAATAGATGTTTACTATTAAGTCAGTTAGCATATTGTTAAAGTATTGTTGATAGTAATTAATTTAGATATTACATGTTTACATAATAACGTTAAGTTAGAAGAACAGTGCCACAACTAGAAGCAGCTTGGTTGGGTCATCTTAATTTCATAACTTTGGAGTTTTGAAACGTCTAAGGAAAAATTACGACGGCAGGAAACTCATTGAAGATAATGTCACACTAGCAACTTTAGTAGCAATCATCATCAGCCACTTTTCACGCCACTGCAGGTGCCCGTAATGCTGACAATTTACATGACTGGTGGACTTAGAGTTTTGAATAAATTCCGAACCACTGAAGAGATTATTACTCTACTTCCAACCAAAGAAGGATCTTAGTCCTGAAACTCCACGCTGACAAGATTGGTTGGGGAGTGGAAAATTGGTTGGGGAGAGTTTGAATAAACAGGAGGTTTTTGAGATGTGAACATCTAAAAAAATCGTGGACAGACAGAATAACTAATCAGGAACTACTCAACAAAGTCAACAAAGAAGAGAGATCCTGCCTATCATTAAGACAAAGAAACTGCAATACGCAAGGAGAGAAATTCTAATTGCTGCAAATCTAAAAAAGTAGGATGGATGTAGCTCCACCCAACTGTTTTGAGCGGCGGTGTCAAAGATCCAAATTGCAGTGATGATAGCCAATCTTAGCAACGGAGATGGCACATGAAGAAGAAGGAATTGAGCAAAACGCAAAGTATCTTTACTTAACAACAAGTTTACAGCAGCAATAGAAGCATTAGAAAGAATGTTAATACCAGTATACTTAATGAACATGGTTAACCTAACCTAACATAATCATTTGAAGATAAAAAAAGAATTGCAACACCAATCATCGAAGGAGAAACAGATCCGCACATCCTGGAAAAGGAAGTGGATGCAGCAATAAAACAAAAGGAAGATGGAAAAGCGATATATGTACAAGTGGAAATCCTGAAACTACTAAATGAGGAGCACATCAAAAGTCTCACAAACATATTTAATGGAATATACAACTCGGGTAGCATACCAAAAGAAAGGTTGAAGTCGAAATTTATCATATTACCAAAGAAAGTGGGAGCAAAAAGATGTGAAGAATATAGAAGTATCAACCTCATGAGTCGTATTCTCAAAATGTTCCTTAAAATATTACACAAGAGAATTTACAACAAATGCGAAGAACAAATCTCAGCAATCCCATTTGGCTTCATCAACGTTGTAGGCACAAGAGAAGCACTTTTCAGGTACAGGTGCTCTTCCAAAGAAACAGAAACGTAAACTGCGATATCTACGTATGCCTAATTGACTACTAGAAAGCTATTGATCGGATGCAACATCACAAGATGATAGAAATCTTAAAACAAGTAGGGATCTACGCCAAAGATTTCGAAGTCATTACCAACTTGTACTGGATCCAGATCGCATCCCTGAAAATTGAAGATAAACAATTAGAAGACATCGAAATAGCGAAAGAGGTAAAACAAGGGTGCATACTTTTGCTGATTTTGTTCAATGTATACTCCAAACAATTTTTTAAAGAAGCCCTAGAAGAAACAGAAGAAGGCATCTTACTAAACGGAGCTAGGCAAGATATACGGCAAGCGAGGTGCAGGACGGAGGAGAATATCATGGTTGCAGAATCTTAGGTCGTGGTACGGGAAGATGTCAAAGGAGCTCTTCAGAATAGCAACCAATAAAATGAAGATAGTCATGCTCATCGCAAACATCCGAAATTGGATATGCACCTGAAGAAGAAGAAAATAATCTAACTGATAGCAGATGCTAAAGTGATAATTGAAATCAATGGAGAAGTGTCACAAAGATCTGTTTGTGGTATTTTTTGTAAAGCATGCTAAAAGACAGAGTAAAATATCTAATTAATATTTTCTTCTTTTATTTTGTAGAAATTTTTTATATTTAACATTTTTTATTCAGAAATAATAAAATATTCTACTATATAATTATTTTTTAATGGCAAACATGTTTCGCAAAATGTTTGCCATTAAAAAATAATTATATAGTAGAATATTTTATTATTTCTGAATAAAAAATGTTAAATAAAATATCTAAGTTTTTTTTGTGAGAACATAAATTATCTAAACTATCGAACATGCAACTCATTTATATGGCAACTATGTAAGTAATACTGAAGCTGGCGGTTAATAAATTATGAATAATCTGCATGAGAGACTGCGACACATTTTGGAAAACCCACAGCATACCCTAAGTAAGTCTAAAAAAAAGTTTTCAATCCATATATCGTACCGGTGGCTACATACAGCCTAGAAACTATGAGTCTTGCTAAAAAGAGTATAAATATAATGCAAACAACACAAAAGGCAATGGAGGGCACTATAATCGGAATCTCTTGTAACAAAATTAAGAACGAGACAATTAGATTAGACACTGGCGGCCAAGATAAACAAAAAGTAAGAGAGGCCGACCACAAAGGAGATGGCTGGGCGACATTAAATTAACTGTGGAGAAGGACAAAACTCAAGATCGACAATCATAGAAGATGTACCGACAGGCGTGGAGTGGACTAAAGAAGGTTGAACAAAAAATTGAGCCAAACGGGCATTTGAGGATAGAAACTAATGCAGTAATTGTCTCAACTCTGTTAACGTAGAAAGTTTGAACAAATGCAAAAAAGTTCAAACAGCTTAAGCACGGAATGTGATTATTGGAAAGCAGCTAACTTTAATTTTCAAAAAACATTGAGGTAAGCTTTAAGAATTAGCTACATTGCAAAAACTTGTTCAGCAACAAAAATTATACCATTTAGAGTATGGTAAAGCCATAGAAACAAAATACAGCAACAAAGACTGAAAACTGGTGTTGTTATCAGAGATGGATGTATAGGAAACACGGAAATAACAACCACTTCTTGATTCAAGTTACAACTAGACATGGATATATGAGTCTTATCTGCAGTAAATTGAAAAAAGAACGGTCTGCTATCTGCACGCAGATTTAAATTATCCACAACAGAATCTATAAAAGACTAGAAGAGGTCATAAGGAGGGTTTGGAACAAGAGAAACCTTATACGGGATAAACGTATTGATTCAGAGATGTCTAGATATAAAAGTTGACCTGTATGTTTACTATATAGATTTTAAAAAAGCGTTCCATAAAGTCCGCCATCATAAAGTACTCGAGCTCCTTTGAAAGAAAATCTAGGGACACTAAGGACAGACATCTCCATCTTTAAAATCTGTACTATAACATCAGGATGGATAACGAAACCAGCAATGATATCAAAATCTGCAGAGGGGTGCGACTAGGGTGTGTTGACAGAATTTTTAATACTAGTATTGAAAGAGTAGACACTTATAAATATCTCGGCACTTAGATAAGTAGCGATACAGACCAATCCAGAGAAATAAGAACACATGAATAAGATACAGGCTTTTGAGATGTGGTGATACAGACAGATATTATCACTAGAGAGTTGCCGGGTTTAGTCGCCCCGTTCTGTTTGGGTGCCACTAGTAGTATTGTTATGGAAAATAATTAAATCCTATCACATCTACAAAAATATCGAGAATATCGGTGTACCTTTCTTTCAAGAAAAATATTGACACGTAAAGCGCAGTTTTTAAATTAAAATTGGTTTTTATGGGGCAAAACGCCAACCAACTCAATATCCAAACGATAAGATTTCAGTGATCGCTCTTTTTATATGTTGAACTACATATAATATTCTATGTCTTTGTGTTTTTGTTTAAAGATTTGAAGTTATATTTAACGAGTAAAAAATTAATAACGCATCAAATTTCTACAAATTTGAAGACACAGATTGGACCTTCTTCTACAATGTGTATTCAATTATATTCAGGCGTCTTCTTGCTGAGTTTGATTCTGTGAACCCTTATAATAGCGCAACTATTCTCCCCCCTTAAGGAAGAAGTTGAAACATCCAAATAATAAATCCAATCAACATTACAATCCAAAACAAGTTATTAACAACATTCCTAAACGTGAGAGATCAAAAAATTGTTTTATTATAAAAACAGAACAAAAACTATACATCCTTAGTGTAGAGAAAAACTACTACGCATTAGAGTAGAGATAAAAAAAGAATTGAAAACATGTGGAGAACAACAAGATTTAGTAATTGGCCCAACCTTATGTAATATTTTCTATAATAAAATGATAATTTAGTCCTATAAACCAAAACGAAAATTGTAAAGTATGCAGACGTCCTGCGATCATTTGAAAGGAAAAAATAGTCAATTTGTCCAAATATTAACTACTCAAAACATATTTTAAGGATTTGTGATTTAGCTATATTGTAAGATAAACGTAGAATTTTCTTGTATTGAAATATATATTTCTCAGGAATTCTATGAAGAAAATTATTAAAATAAGATAAAATGATATCGGTAATAAATTAAATAATAAAATTGTATAACCACAATCAAATTTACGAAAAGAACAAAGGAATAGAAATCGTATTCGTATAATCCTGTTTATTTAATACTGAGATTTAATTCAATTTTCTATTTAAATGCAAATTGCATTTTGTTTATTTACGATTTCATTCTATCTTTCTGTAATGTTTGTTAATTTGATTTTAATATTGTAAAGAATCCCAAATGATCACTTTATGTGTCAAATATAAATACTATTAGCATAAATTTGTTCTACGATGTCCCATGAATTGAAGATACACCAAAGAAAATATAATTATAATTATAATTGCATGCATGTTAAAAATTTAAATGTTGATCCGAGTTCTAACAAAATATGTAGTGTTATGTGTAGCTTCAGTGTTTTTCATGATCTTTCCAAAAGGTACCGTACTGAATGTGGGGTAATATATTCGCTAATTTTCAGAGGGAAATGTGATTCTGCCGTTTGGAGATATGAGATTAATTGTTTTAATTAAGTTGATCTTTTAGTTTCAAATCCAGGATTGTTTGTTTGGTAATTTGTATTTTTATATTGATTTAATTGTTCGTTTTGGAAAGATCTGTACGTAAGTAGAAAAAGTTTTGGATGGATGGTTGAGTGGTTCTATTCTACAGGCACCAAGAAGGACAAGATGAGTACAGTGACGATGGTGTTCATACTAACCGGCGTGGTGAAGGGAGTCTTCATTTGTTTTGCCTTAGTCGCTGTTTGCTACAGGTACATGTGTCGGTCCTAATTTGGCGAGAGAGAGAGAGGGTGTCTGCTTGTCGCGCAGTGTCCTGTACATAGGCTTCTACAGTCTCTCGATGTTGTGCCTTGTATATATAAATCACGTATATAAGTTTGTGCATTTATATATTTTGTCTCATTCGTGCTTTCTCCTTCTCTATCTCCGCCTGTTGTTTGATGCATGATGACGACGTCGACACCGACCTGCCACTACCTGCGTTGGATATGAAGAGTCCTATCACGGCTCGAACACGGTTTTTCTCGTGGGTACACTCATGTCGGTGGTAGGGGGTGTGTTCATTGTGTTTGCAACTATGGCTCTATGCTACAGGTCAGTCGTAGTACACAAAAACTTCTCGCTCTGCCTCAGGTTAGTGAGCAGACCGTCCAGGTAGAGATCCACATATTCAGCATCCGCTAGCTTCTTCTGCTCAGTTCATTTGGTCTCGACATTATACTTCAGTTGCAAATCGCTAGATGTCCGTAGCCCACGACTTCAACTTATGCACTCTTACTATACACTTCAGGATATTTAAAATATATTTTGATTCATTCCATATGTGGAAATTTAACACCAGATCAATCGATACTACTGATCCGTTCACCAATTGTATATAATTATTACAACCTAGTTTAGAAGCAGAAACACCAAATCAAGCTATAAAGCACACCAGCAATATATATATAAATACTTGCGCAACTATTTTTATAACACAATCATATTGATTAACACTGTAGAGCCAAATATGTTTTAACACAATTACAATTTATGTTTTGTTTTTTTTTTTCATATCAACAATTCTATTAGACGTTCTTGGAATAAAATGATTGGAGGGTATTAGTGACTAAGGACAAATGAAATTATGTGTTACAGACGTTTCGGAGGTTAATCTGACTCCTTCAGTATTATTTTTTTTAAATTAAAGAATACTGTGAAGTATAGATAATCAGAAACAATTATTAACTATATTTTAAGACTTAACATCCTGTAAAAGAATATTTTAAACTATATATTAAGCAATTAAAAAAATAAACCTTTAAATAACAACCATTATGTACCAAATACTTCTTTCAACACACGCTTGGTAATTTGTGGTTTTTATTTAAAGTTTTTGTTGTTTAATATATAATTTAAAATATTATTTTTCAGAATTATTAAGTCATTTACTCGCTTTTAATAAATTAGTTTATAATTGTTTTATAAATGATTATCTAACATCTATAATTTTAAATAATAACACTGAAGAATGATTCAGATAGAGCTCCAAAACGTCTGTTCATGTTAATTTGAGATAAATTTAACACAAAATCTTGTTCTGTCCTCAATTGCTAGTAATATCTTTCAATATTTGCAATAATATTACCTATTTTGGATACTGTTCATTATTATAAATTTATTAAACCAGCAACATCAATATAAATGCATAATTTAATAACAAAACTAAAACCAATAGAAACTATTAAACCCGTTATATTTACAGTCAATTAAATTTTGTTGCAGTTTAATTAATGCTAATAAATTAAATTTTATGCAATTACATTTTGACAATCAACGTAATCATCTTTATATTATTATGTTCTCACACATTAATTTGGAAGTATAACTTTTATTTTAATTTAAAAAAATTGATGCAAGTATTTTTCAATTAAATTTTGTCATGTCCGACCAGAATTTGGGTCTACAATGAAGGAATTTTTATAACTCACACACGCGTGTGAATTATGAAAATTCATGCGATAAAAGAATTGAAACCGCTTCTTTTCTTTCATTGCTATAATAAAAATAAAAGTTTTCAAACCTTCCTTTCACAATTCAAAAAATGCATTATTAATCTGCAACAAATTAGCTATTTTATTTATTATTTAATTTAATTTAATTTAATAATAAATAGTTTCTATTATAAGAAAAAAATGTTTATTAAATATGTTTATCTTGATATTGTAATTTCTAACAATCTCTATATTCAATGACAAGGTTACTTATTTTTTTAATGCTTTTGAATTTTACATCTTTTTTAAATATCTGCTTTTGTAGCTTTGGCGTAACAATAATTACTAATTTGTACAAATAATACCTGTTTATAAATGATTTTAAATTAATTCAGTTATGTAAAAAGTAACAACTGGAAGCAATATACAGTACTTAATACATTTCTTAAGGATGAATCTGCAAGGAAATGTATTTTATAGGCCAAGATAAATATAGTTTGTCCATTTATTGACGTATTTATGATATTGCATAACATGTTTTAATATTATTACATTATTAAAACTGCATAAAACATTTTCAGGAATATCATCAGTTCATAGAATTTTTTATAAAGATTTATGGGACCTGTATTCTATTATGTCCATGACAACAGTGAAATGATTTATAGGTGAAAATTGAATAAATATTCTGAAAATGCATACACAATACCCTCTATTTATAGATCAATTTGTAATTGCATACAAGCCAACCAACGATATCTACTACGTATAAATCATTATCTTTAGAATTTCAACATTTTTAAAAATGCTTATTATTTACATATAAATGGTTATGCTTGTACACATGTTTTGGGTTTCTAACCTTCTTTAGTGTATCTACTACATTGAAGGTCAGAATGATAAGTTTGCCTATATGATGAAAAATTGCAGTCAGTAGTACTTACAACTTTTAGGCTGAAAATTATTAGGTTCATGTAAATTTTATTTAATATATTAAGTTTTAAAGAATTAAGTTTAGAATGTTTTTTACATGTAAGCCTTCTTATGTACATTCGTCGATCCAGCCTACAGTTTAATAACCAAACGGAAGATGATTAAGACCCGAAACATGCAAATATGTGTTCACTGTTTTGACTGAAATATCATTGTTTCTATGTAACTATTTTTGTTTGTAAACAACAAGCATAACATATTTCTTAAACTGAATCTTACTAAAAACTGTTTATTTTATAGGTATCTAATGATTCCTAAACAAAGCTACACTAAATTTTGTCAATAATGTATTTAAATGTTTCTTTAAGATAATTACTAAAATGAAATCATTTTAATTTACATAACTCATCTGCACAGCACTACCGGGCCAAACGGTATGCTTGTTCTATTATCTGTACTTAATTTATTCAACAAACTACATTGTTCCCCATGATTGGATTTCATGGAAAACCAAGACAATTACCCCACACATTACGACAATTATTGTTGAGGCAATCATGGAAAATCCGACAATTTCATAATCACTTTATTAAAGCTTTTTATCATTTTTTAACAAACTCAAACATCAGATCATCTATACTTCATTATGAACAAATCTATACTTATATTAATAGTTTTTTTATCAACAGCAGGGGAGCTTTCAGTAAACAAGGATTTGCAATTCGGAAGGGTCCACTGGCACACGGTGTCCCCTTGACGATTATTTCAAATCTTACAAAAAGTTTAAAAAAATTACGAATTTATACGTTTTTTTCAAAACCGTCTCTGAGTGGACCTTTTTCAATATTTTGCGGTGGTGCCCAAAAAACCTAGCTCATGACCACGACTATCGCCAACAGTTTTGGTTTATTTGTTGATAACTTACTATTTTTAGATTAGAACTTATCACTTATGACCCATTGTAGCTAATTTTTGTGCCCAAATCAGTTTTTTCCTCAATTTTAGTACTTTATGAAGATTTTATTAACTGGTTTGAGTAGTTTGAGTTATAAAATTCAAACAGAAGCATTACTGTAAACTTTTGCACAGTTTTAATGTAACTTTTTTGACAGCTGAGTAGACTTTGCCAGATTTTGGTTATTTATTCCAACTTATTTTGTTAGGAAAGCAACCAATTTGGGACATTTAAAACTTGTATATTTTTACAAGTTCAGAACATAATTTGATAGTTTTAATATTAACTTTGCTTTGAAATTTTAACAGTTTTAGAACATATTTTGACAGTTGAGGCCAACTTAGATTTGTTTGAGAACTTTACATATTTTTAATGTTTTTAGTGACATGTTATAAAATACAATCAAATACATTATTGTTTTAGATTTTTAGTAACTTTTATTAAAAATACTCTACAAGCAAGTAAATGTCAAAAACGTTCTCCAATTGTCAAACAAATTTTAAAATTGTCAAAAATGTTTCACAATCGTTCTACAATTGTCACAAAACGTTCCACAATTGTCAAAAATGTTCTACAATTTTAAATAATGTTCCATATTTGTCAAAAATTAATCTACAAACAAGCAAATTAGATCAGCAAAGGTGTTTTTCAAATGTTATTCCACATTAAAATAAATATTCCGCAGATGTCAAAAATGTAAATATGATTAACAAATGTCATAAATGTTCCAAAAGTGGCTAAATTATTTCTCAAATCTGCGAATAAAACCTTCTACAACTGTCAAAAATATTTCAAAACTGTCAAAAAAGTTTCAAAAATTTAAGAACTGACTGGCAGATGTCAAAAAATTTCTAAAGTGTGTTTCATATGTTCTACAATTGTTGAAAATGATCCACGATTGTAAAACAATGTCAAAAATGTTCCAGAACTGCTCCTCAAGTCGGCTGTATTGTTCAAACAATGTCAAAAATATTCCAAAACTGTCAAAAATGTTTTCTCAAGTCAAAAATGGTATAAATATTTCAAAAGTGTAAAAAATGTTTCTGACAATTTTGTCAAAAATATGTTCTAAAATTGTCAAAAATGTTCTAAAATTGTCAAAAATATTCTAAAATTGTCAAAAATGTTCTAAAATTGTCATTAAATTATCAAAAATGTTTGAAAAGTCAAGTCAAGTCAAGTCTGTTGACATTTTCCAAAATTGTCGAAAATATACCAAAATTGTCAAAAACGTTTCTGAAATCTGTTGATATTTTTTAAAATTATCAACAAACGTCAAAAGTATATATACATTAAGAACGTTCCAAAAATGTCAAAAATGTTTTCTCAAGCTTGGCCTATTTGAGCGTGTGTTTTGTTAACATTTACTAAGACTTATTGACCTATATAGTCACTTTTTGTATGACAGTTTAACAGATAGTACATTTTTCGCCAATTTATGATATTTTTATTCATTGCTGTAATTCTTTTAGAGTTTACTGTATATACATTAAACAATTTTAGTAACTTTTTGACAATCTAAAATACAATTTGAGAAATTTTTGTGCATATCTGCAAACTTATAATGTTTTCATACGAAACTTATACAAACAGTTTTAAATATTATTTAATATGATTATTTAACAGTAAATTTTTATAGATGTAATAACTTTTTTGATTATTTTGAATAAAATTGGACACATCGAGCAGATTGTATACGTTTTATCACGTAGCTGTAAACTGTTTGACAATTTTTTTGACATTTTGATTAGTTTTTTGACAGATTTAGTAACAGTTTAAAACACAATTTAATATATTATATTGCTGTAAACTGTTTGTCAGTTTTTATAATGTTTTGATAGGTTTTAATAACAAATTAGAAGTCGTAGTAACTTTTTGAAATTCTTAGCAACTTGTTGACTAATGTAGTAAATTTTTTTTAAATTGATATTAATATTTGGCATATCTGACAGATTGTATATATTTTATTACATTGAAAACTATTTGACAGTTGTTGTAACATCTTTAGTAACAGTTTAGAATACTGTTTGACAAGTTGCACATTGCTGTAAATTTTTTGATAGTTTTAGTTACTTTTTAGAGTTTTCAGAAACTCCTTGACATTTGTAGTAACATTTTGAACATTAAAAAATTTTGTTTGAAAGATTATTAAGTTCATGCTAACTTATTTCATTGCTGAAAACTATTTTTACAGTTCTTTTTGGTAGTTTAGTGTACAGGTCTGCTATATTTCTGCCAACATAAACTATTACTATAAATTGTTTGACAGTTTTAGTAACTTCTTGAAGTTTTTAGTAACTTTTTTACAGATGTAGTTATATCTTTGACAGTTTAAAAATATTTGTCAGATTTATGTGAACTTATCATATTGTTCAAAACTATTTGACAGTTTTTGTAACTTTTTGACAAATTGACAATTCAGTAACTACATTTTTGAATATAGAATACAATTTTTGACACATGTAGTACATTTTTAAACATTACTGTAATTTATTTCTGAGTCACGTAATAAAAATGTTTTTTGTTGACAATTTAGAATACTATTTGACTCACCTGCTACATTTCTGTCAACATAAACTATTACTGTAACTTTTTGATAGATGTAGTAAATGTTTTGACAGTTTTAACATTTTCCAATCTATAAGATTTTTATTTATATCTGTAGATAATCGTAACAGGCTTTCATCAAAATTTTGTAGTGAAGCCCAAAAATCCTTGCTCCACCACTGATCAACTTAAAGATTAAAATTAGTAGTGCTAAGTGATTTTAGATCCATCTTGTTAAAAATTATAAATAAATTTTAAAATCAAAAATCTGTTAGTCCTTAAATTTCTGCACCATCTTCAACTCAGTTTCAGATTTACAATAATAAACTTTTTCAGATAAAGAAAAGTCTTATTTGTTTTACAGGTGGCACTTTTTTTCAAAAATAATGTTCAATGTTTTTTAAAAATGGTTTCCAAAAATAATATTTATAAAAAAAACATATTTTGTCTATAAACTGATGATATTGATGCAAATTTTTGAATAATACATAAACTATAACAAGAGCCATGAGCACCACAAATCAATAAATGAAAAATTGATAATTATTAAGTAAGACTCAAGACTAAGCAAGGAATAAAGAATGTGCAAACAAAATTAGTTGCACAGGCGCACGCTTTCTTTTATTCTATTTAAATGTTAACTGTAATTAATCAATTAACTGTGGATCTAAATAATAAATAAAAGAATAGAATTCTATTATAATGAATGAATTTAAAATCATATTTCTGCAATTTTATTGTTACGTCACTGTTATAACAATTGCTTCTATTAAAATAATGCTGTATTTTTATATTGAGATTTTGATTATAAAAAAGTTGGAAGTTGCTTCAACTTTGTTGTCATAAAAAAATTATTATAACTTTTTAAATTTTTAAATTTTAAATTTAATAAATGATGCATTTTATGTAAATTATCTTTCCAACCAATGTGAAACACATACACTAATATTTCAGGGTATGCACCCTTCATCAGTGTGCTTAGCATATTACTGGTCAGAGAGGTAATTTACATAAAATCACAATTACTATTACACATTTTATGTGAGAAGTGGTAACGCAATACAATTCAACGTTTCTAGATTTTTTTGTATAATTTTACAAAACTCATGAAATAAAAATTTCGGCATTACCACTACTTGTCGGAAAAATATTTTTTTGCCTGCCCACTTTTGCTCGTATTTTAGATTTGAAAGGGACGTTTTGTGCTTCAAGGGGGATCATTTTCTTAAAAAAAAAATTATTTGACGTGCTAAAAACATTGTTTTCCTGCCCTTGGTACTTAATATACTATTGTGGAGTACATTCTTCACAAAATTGATGTCTCAAGCATAATTCTTAATTTTTCAAAAAATATTATATCTATAAGAAGCAAATGAAATATTTAAGTATAAAGAAATCAATGATTCGTAAAAGATTTTGCTACAAGAATGCCAAATAATCTTAAATTTTGTAAAAAAATATATGGATATATATAGGGTTTGCCAGAGATGGGCAACTATATTTGTATTATATACCTGGAAGCTATTTAACCCGAAGTAGTATTGTATATTTATATATGAAAAGAATACTAAATAGCTTCAAAGTATATAATACAAACATAAAATACTCTCAAACTTTTTTTATAAAAACTATATTTTGTTTGCTTTTTTTACTAAAAAAAGTAAGATATGGTAATTTTGGACAACTTTTATTTATTAAGTTTTTATTTGTAACTATAATGATTTACAAATACAACTAAGCAAAAAAAAATGCTATTTGGGTTCAGTTTTCATGTGTATTTTTTAACGTTAAAAGATCCTTTAATTCTAATCAATTGTTGTACATAATATTGATATATGAACAAAATATTGATTTTCAATTACACATAATTATATATTTTTATAATACAAATTATATCTCAAATAATATAAAAGTACAGTTTTATCTTTTTTTTATTATTCCTAATTAATTATTAAATATAAAGTATTTTAGACATGCTGGTTATCATATAATCATAACATAATATATGTAAGCTCATTTGGTGTTAATCGTCAATTTTATTGAAGTCCTCTGCCAATCCTACATCCGATTGCGAGATAAAAAATATTAACTATATTTTTGTGTGTAGTTAATATTATCTTATAATACAAAGAACCCACAAAATTTATTGTTTATAAAATGAAAAAAAAAATCATATTAAAAACATAACATGACTTAAAAAGTGATGAAAGAATACTTACACTATATTTTTGGAAACATTTTAGAGAAAAGTTTGACAATATTTAAGGTTAGATTTTACTTTAATCAATTGATATACATAGGTAATGGGACGATATGGCCCGGGAATTGAACCGCTATTTAAAGGGTAAGAGACGTCTGGTTGTATCTTAACGTCTCTCAGCATGATTCTCACCCTTTAAATAGCAGTTCATCACATTGAACCGCTTAAATACTGGTTCAAACTGTATACACTATATACACTGTATATACTGCTATATGGGTTGGCGACTATTATCTACCTACTACTATGTAATGCCAAAAAGTTGCCCGTCATAAGAATCAATATATGTTATAATGTTGCCTCGCTTTACTCTAGTAGGCGACAGCCTTTAAACAAAATATTTCTTAAAGTTGAGCAAACAATGCTCTCAGAAGAATGTTCTACTTATATTAATTTACAACAATCAAATTAATCTTTTCATCAAAATCTTTGATCATTTGTTAGGTTAGGTTATAACGTTTTATTTACATCACAACATAGTAAAGAAAGAACTTGAAATACAATAAATGTGCGTCATTATCTCTTCATCTATTTTGAGGTACATACTACTGTTTCTGGGTATGCACCCTTCATCAGTGTATCTAGGATCTCAACACCTGGAAAGATTGTGCACAAAATTACACTCAATTAACTAATTAATTCCAATCCAATTTTTTCGATGTCAAGTAGTTGCATTTCAAAATCTTAATTATCTTTCTAAGATAACTAATTCATAATCATGTTTTACTTCTGAACATTATTAAAATCAGAAACTAACCAAAGGAAAAAACTTTATTGAAAAGTATTATATTAGATTACGTGCGCTAAACAAACGTCTTTGAACCACTTAGGTGGTAAAATTACAGGTTGTCAAAGTAAAACAATTATTTTAAAATAATTGATGACATGAAAACATTTCATTCACTTTATAACCTAAAAATTTTTTCATTAAGTTATTGAGTGGTTACAACAATAGCGTTTGCCTCAAAGGTTCTTAAATGCAATTAACATATTATAATTTATTATACTAATAAATATAAAAACAAATAATGCAAGAATCTTATTTAAGAAACGCCCGTCTCCGTAGTAATTTTTATGGCGCTGAATAGATAAATGTCAAATCACAGTAAATTAGAAATGGACATTTTAGCACTTGAATTTAAAATTAATTTGCTTCTGTGTCTGGACACGCTAGTCAAACTTTCTTTCTAAAAACTGCAAAATTTGTAGTTGCGTTTTATGTTAACCCTGGAGCACTTGCGTCTTGTAAAGTTGTTAGCCATGTTTTTACGACATAGGCTTAAATGAGATCAGCGGATTATTTCATTACCAACCACCTTGGGGGACGCAATTATGTATGTACTATATACCTGGAAGCTATTTAACCCTTCGGTATTGAATGCCAGCTTGGCTTGAATAACTTTCATCTATATAATACAAACATAACTGGCTTCTCGAGGCGTTTGGAAATAAAATAAACCTCTGAGATTTGCCCATGTAGTAAAGACATTTATGGCTATATACAGATCGTCGAAATCATTCTAGCATTATTTATCACTTTACTATGTATTGAATGATTTTGACAAACTGTTTATTCGTCTTCACCTTTTTATAAACTTTGAATCATCATTTTTTTTGTATAATATTTTATTATTGATTATAAAAACAGCACAATTACTAATGTGTAATAAAGCTAAAATAAAATACAATTAAGTAGCATATTACACATAGCTTATTCACTTCTATTAAACTATTGATTTTACATGTATGTTCTTAAAAGCACGTCTGCGAATACTCGCACTATGAGAAAAACTCTCATTTCATCAACAACCATTGATTTATCATGTTGGTTTCTTTGATAATCATTTAATCTATCATATAGCATCATATATCATAGAAAAAAGGTAATTATTAATTGCTACATATTTAATTGATTGAAGAAAAAAGGGGTTAGTGTTTTGGGGTTAACAAAACAACATTGTAAAATTTAAAAAAAATGATGTAGTTAATGATTTATTCAAGCTCTATCCTACAGAAATCTGTTCATTTTGATTTATTAGTTTAAAATTTTATATAATATATTTTAGAATGAGTATCATAGGTTACATTTTTATTACATTTGTCCAAGATTAAAAACAAAGTCAAAGGTGAGTTTTATCAACTACAAATGCGATAAAAATGAGCTCTTTAAAACATTTTTTTTTTGTATTTGGATCTTAAATAATACATCAACTAAAATGAACCAGATTACCTTAACCTAACCTAACTTAACCTTTCAAAATGAAAATTACATAAATTATTCTTAGATTTATTTGCTAGAAACGCGCACTTGGTTCATGAATTACTAATTTATTTAAATCAGTTGAACAAGTACAATAACCCGTATTGGCTGACCAATACCTGAGTTAATTGTAGAATTTTAACTAGCACTCTAACTCACTTTACTTAATTCTGTTTACAGTAATCCCAGAACAGCGTGGCCGGTATAATAGACAACTTAATATACTTTGTGTATATAAAGGTTGTTTATTCTGTTGCACTCATGCCTTCGTTTGTTTTTGCATCCTTTTTTTCCCGCTTATATTTCACATATTCCATAGGCCACGGTGTATTGGGATTACTATACTTTATCATTCATGTATGATCTTTTGTATTTAAATCATTACTTTCCAGAAAGTCATGTAAGTTACACAATGATTATTATTAAGGTGAAATTTTTTATCAACTGCCCAAAACATTAGAAAGTGAATTTAAATATCGTGCAAGCTATCGTGCTAAAACCATTATGTCTGCATAATCTGACACGGTACTCACAGCAAAACAAATAATAAAATACTTTAATTTTTTTATTACATTTTGTTTTTTTTTTTTTAATTTTTCTTCAAACACGTAACACTAAGATAACATTATTTTAAATAAATTTAAACATAAAACTGTTTTATCCAGCTGTTAAAATCTAATATATTTTGTGGTTACAAATAAATAAATACTTAACAAGATAAGAAACTATTTCAGAAATACACTGTTTTATAGTATGTGGTTCTAAAGGAGAGTCCCAGACTTGTTGAGCATTTTACTTTGAACATTTATTGTGTTTTACTACTGTTTGTACTGGAGAACAAAACAATCGATAAATTCAACTTTTATTTTTTGTCATCTAGTACGAACAATAATAGTCAATGAAAAGAACAAACTCCACAAATATTTCAAATACCACAACATTGCGACCTCTTGGGTTCGTTTTAAGTAAAATGCTAAAATCGGGCTCCACTTTTAGAGTAACAAATTTCCAGAAACACGTTACGAAAAGATGGAAAAGCAATAAATTTATTTTAGAATAAAGTTTAATTTAGTTACTGATGTACACAAAGAATTTCTCCAAAAAATAATTTAAAAAAAAATTAATTCAGTTACAAATTCAATTTACCAAAAAGAAATTAATCGATTGCAGATTTAAATACGAAATTTATAAATGGTCAATAGTAGTGCGCCATCTGCGCATCTCAATAAGTTGGAAATTCCGTAACGACTCTAATACGTTTACGAGAGTTAAACAAGCGTAGCGTGAGTTGCAAATTTGACGTATTACGTGCTGGACTAACTGCTCCTGTAATCACTTTCCCCAATTAATCTAGCAGAACAATTAATTGAAATATTTTCATTAAACGGAACGCAATAACAGTTTCCAATTCTGTGAGATTACCAACTAATTTAGCTGACACCACGCGTCTCCACAGATAATTCCTCCTCCTTGGAAACAGTCGTATGAGACGGGCGTTCGTTCTCACCCTACACCCACCTCATCCATCTCCCGGAGCAATCGATCCAATTACATTGAAACGGTTCGCCGCGAATAAATCATTAAACGACCCATACGTGACTAGCGATAAAGACATGGAAGCAAAATGGTTTTAATGGCTAATTGGCAGATTGCTTTGTAATTAACGAGACGATTCTGCTTCTAAACTAACGCGGATATTTTAAATATGCAGATTTGTATATTTGAGGAGTGTATAATTGGTTGTCATCCATTGGCGCTGTGCATCTCCATGCCTAATCGCAGCAGACCCTGCAGTTTGTTGAATTGGTATTTTACAATTTAATTTTGAAAAATTTAAATATATTTGTACTACTTGCTATCAATATCAGTAAATCATGTAAAATCAAAAATCCAACAATCTGCATGTGTGTAAATAGTGCACGGTCCTATACAGCCTGATGGTTTAGAAATTTTGCAATTAAACATATTGATAAATGTATATATTTTTTTATTAACCGAAATTGATTGAAAAAATATGTTGTATCGGACTGAGGTGTTATTTATATAAATGCATAATTCCATTACATTCAAATTCGGATATTCAAATTAGCAGCAGCTTCCTTTCAAGGCGAGCGAGATTTTTAGACCACACTCTGTATTATATTATATATGCATGATCCGTCTAGCATGCTGGGTGTGTCTCTTGGGCTATATGTAAACATCTATCTATCTGTCTTTATCTATTAGCTGGCTATAATTTGAATGCGTGCAGAATGTATGCGCCCTGGAACCTTAACCCTTATTTATATTATAATATAATAACTACTTACCCTTCCAAAAAAATATATATTTCCCGTACATCACACAAATAAAATTATCACACATTTAGATTAGGATTAATTTACCTTAGACGCTTTACACCACCCACCCACATTATCAACTAATACTCTCTTTTACAAGACATTTTACAACAACAGGAGACTACAACCACACTGATTTTGCTGATGGCTATATACGGATTGTTTTGATTAGCAAAACATTCCGCAAATAAAAATGTTTTTTCTTTATGTAGTCACACAAATTATTTAAATATTTAATCAAAAATATTTATCAAGGAAGAAAAATGGATTATGGTAAAGAGGACTAGTAGATACACAACATATAGCTTTTAATACATTGAAGGAATTCATTTGTTTCACATACAAACAGACACTTGAAATATAAATTTGGTTTGTAGGTGTCCACAACCATATTGTATTTATGTTAAGATATTTTTAGGAATTTTAGATTTTAACAGAGCTGGTGAAGAAATCAACATAATTTGTTCTAATTTTCTAGACAGACCAGGCAGCAGAAATATTATTAGACATTTTTGTTTTGTTTTTATGTAATAGCTTAGGTGATAATCCAAATCAAGGTTACCAGAAGTTGGATTTGTTCACTCAATACTTTATGAAGAAAAAGTATGTATGTTTAGGCCAATAGGGCACCATGCTAAAATATGAACAAAATTATTTTTAGCATATGGTGGTGATGTGTTGTTAAATAGGCAAAATCTAAAAAGTGAAACACTTGTCGAAATTCAAAACAGTATCTACGGGTTCAATTCTTTCAATTTTTTTTGGATTGATCCAAAGAAGTCCAACATACGGGTTCAGTGACCGTGCACTGTGCATGGTATATCATTGTATCCAATAATGGAAGGGAGCGTGGCGTAGTAGTCCAGGCACTTTATCAAACCGCCTTGTCAGCATGAGGTTTCATGACTAAGGTCCTTCTCTGCTCCGGTGGTTTTGGAATCTACTCAAAACTATAGGTCCACTTGTAATGCAAGTTGCCAGCATTACGGACAGAGAAGAGACTAATGCGTTAGCAGTGACGTGAAAAGTAGCTAATTGATGATGATTCAATTATATAATCTGGGTGCTTGGGCATCTTTAAATTAGTGATAAATGCATTGTTGGTTATATTAAAATATAATTTTCCTACAATGTTTGATTCACCTGAACGTTCGCGCATCAAAGGACAAGTATCATTGATTGCAAAAAGTTATCTAACATCTCGAGACAGCTCTATACGTGTACATTAACTTAATTCAAACAAAAACAAAAACTCTAACATCTTATTTGAGTGAAGAAGCTACTGATGGACAACTTGAGGTTGGAAATACGCTTCGTATCTCATCCAGAAGTTATAGACAAGTAAACTTTCTTTTACAAATTTGTTGACTGAAACTATAGTAATGCTCGTTCAGAACCTACGGCGTGAACTTTTCTGAAAAATTTGTGTAACCTGCTTTTGGAGGTGAGCAGTGTTTTTAAACTTCTGCGACGTTTCTTTGATGTTAAAGATCTGGTTTATTGGAAATTGAATACAATTTTTAACGAGCACGTTACTATAGTTTTTGACTATCAAATCCTGAATGTTGGAGTTTTTTAGCAATGCTTCTCTACACCATAATCAATTTAAAATTATTGCAACTACATATTATATAGTCTCAATATCTGTTGTACGTTGTACTTCTTCAAATTTGGATTTTCGACAAGTGGTCGTTTTTTGAAACTTTGTTAAATTACAATTTTCATCAAAAAACAAAGTAATGATTTTGCCTTGTATATGCTACATAATTCAACTAATCACCTAATTCCAATTAAATACTAAAACAAAATTTTCAAACAAAAACCATTAACTAATGGAATATCTTTACAATCAGGATTAACTAAAATATTTGCTGACATATCACTTCAAACATGTTTAGATTAGTTTTAGAACTTAGATCTATTAATTTTCAGAAACTAATTCTGGAACTGAATTAAAAAAGACTGGAGCAGGAAACAAGCCATTCCATTTACTTCACTATTAGTTTAGTTTTAGACATCATTATATCTATTTCAGATATTAAACTAGTTGTGGACACCTCAATACCAACAAATTAATTAAATCATATCCACATAATGTATACCGATTCATATGTATATTTCATTCTATCATTGTCTTAATTTTTAATTTACTCAATCAAGCATGTCTAAATATACAAACCCATATCTGAGTGTCAATACTAAGCTTACAAAGCAACCAATTCTAATACTGCAAACTTTTTCTTTTGTAATTAATTTAAAAAAAAAAAATAGTTAAAGTAAGCTTTCTTAATTTGTATATAATGTTTATCCCAATAAAGCTTCTTTGATTATTTGAAATTAATTGATTAAAATCTAATATTTAAATTTTATAATTATTCGGATCGCTGTTACTTAATTAGATTAATCAAATATAAAGCTCATGATTTTATTCTTCTAATCATAATAATTTGAATTATTTAAAATAAAATAAAGGCACGTTGAGACCTGAACGTTTAACTTCAACTACCATAACAAGCAGAGCAAAGATTCGATTAAATATTCGCGATGTTCACTCAAGAATTAGTGTCGCTACAATTGTTATTTCCATTAACTTAGCCATTTTTCTTACTGTATGAGAAAAATAATTCATTTTCATTTTTTTTTTGTCATCCAGTAAGAATAGTTGTAAAATTAATGACGAGTATAAACGCGGCAAAATCACTTCTAACATCGCGAATATTTAATCGCAGATGCTGATTTGAGCAAAATTTAAATGGCACGAAAATTCGAATTGGTTGCTTAGTACCTTCTGGGTGTTCTTTCTCTAATAAAACAATGTACAAAACAAAATAACCAAAATGTGTTCAGAAGGACTACCATATTAATAGTTTTTTTTTGTTTCCGTCTGTTTGTTTTATTTAAAATTTCGACCTACGGAAGGAAGACGACTGTGCGCAAATATGAGAAACCATACGTTAAAAAACCTATACAGAAAAATTATAGCCTGACAGGCAATCATTCTCAAGAGGACAACATGAACAGTGCTGATAAGATTATGTCATTTGGACCCGTTCCAGCGTACGGGTAAGTTATTTATTTTTATAATTGAACGAATTTGTTGAATTTTATAAGATGGTGATATTAACCTGGAGTGATTGCGGGTGTGATTGCTACCATTATTATATTGCAGGTTTGCATTTCAGTTTTTTGCTTCTATTTTATAATTTGATTAAAAATTGTACGCGTTTTTTAATAAAATGGATCACACTGGACCTTGTACAAAATAAAAATTTCTATCTTCTCAATTATTTTTGGAAATATTTTTTTTAATATCATATTTTTTCGCCAGTGAATCTCAGCGCGTTTTGTTCCGATCTGCAAATCACATGGGAGCTGCTGGATCGTCGCATTTCCAGTTAGTTTTTTTGGCTTTGACATTTTTGTTGTTGTATCTTTTGCACTTGTGTTTGTCGTCGTGAACTATATTTATTATATATTACTCAAGCCATTCATATCATTCATATTTATGTTCGGTGTGTGATTTATTTTGTACAGATCTCACTTGAAATCATTCATTATTTTGCTGGTTTTATTTTATTTCAAAACAACAACAAAAAATAATTAACACATAATTTTGGGTTGCATGGTTGCACGTTTGTGTGTGATGTGGATGTGTGACAGAGTTTAGTAGAAGTTTCTTTCTTCTCTGATTGTTGTTGTAGGGAGCACAATATGCAACAGCTCAAACGTATGGGTGTTGGTGGATCCGGAAGCGAGGACGATCCAACACATTCTGGTAAGTAAAACAAAACTAAATTTAATTCAATACCAAGGTAAAAAGATAAAATCGCTTTAACAATATATGTGCGTATTGATCGGGCACCACATAATTTACCTAGCGATTGAATTGAGTATAGCATATTCAAAAATAAAATTCCTTCATTCTGTAATTCCAGTTTTTATTTTCTATACATATCTTCCACATTCAACCAATTATTTTTGTTCACAAACCGAAATTTAGAGTTTGACGATCGCCTTCTGCAAGCTCTACCGTTAGACATCTACAACATGCATTGCATCAACTACCCTTCTAGTTCTTTTTCTTACTGATGAAGATTTCCTGAATTTGAAAGACATCTCATAGTTCTGTCATAATCTTTTGTCGAGCAAAACCATTCAGTTGAGCTCACCTACTTTTCACCACAGCTAATAAAATGTCTCAAGACAACTATAAGATTTATGAATATGTCTTAAGCAGTGACCTTTTAACCACAAACTCATTCACGAAATTAATGAAAAGTTAAATTTTCTAGCAAAACCTTTTGTACCTTATGGACCATATGTGTTTGTTTTATACCACTTTATTGAACTTATAGTTTTCTCATTTACCCGCATTAAGACATTCTTCAATTTTTTTTTATTCGGTTTATAACGTCTTCCGATTTCCAGACTCTGTTCATCCATAGGTCCCCTTCTATTTCTCTCTCTCTCTCTCAGTTCTTTATCGATACCTTCTCTCCAGCTCTTCCTCTTCTCCTTCTTCCATGTGGTGTCCATTCCCATATTTGTTTTGGGAGTCTTTCGTCTGGCATTCGTTGTACATGTCCAAACCATCTTAGCTGGTTTACTCTAATGTTCTCAATTATAGTGTGTGTTACTCCCATATCTCTCGTATCTTGGCAATTGGTTATTCTCTCCATTCTAGACCTCCCGGCTGCCCTTCTCCAGAAATCCATTTACGTAGCTTTTAGAGTCCTTTCCGTTTTATCTTTGAGCGTCCATACTTCACTGCTTTATTTTACTATGGTTTTTACTATGGTTTTATATATTCGTTGTTTGTTTTTGTTCGATATGCCTTTGTCCCAGAATATTCCATTCAACATACCTATTGCTCTTCTACCTTGTATATTTCTGTCTATTATGTTGTCATCTTGTGTTCCGTCGTTGGTTATTTATGCTCCTAAGTATTTATATTTATTGGTTTCTTTTAAGCATTCTTTTAATTCAATTTAATTCACATTTGATTTATTCCTATTCGAACTTATTTTAGTTGACTACCTAGGGAACTAGTTCTTCCTGTAGTTAAATACCCCACACATAATAACACGTCGTCGTCTAAAGGATAATCCATGTCTAAGAAGTAACCGTTTTAAAGTTTCGACAAACACGTTCACTCAGAACGCTGAGATCTCACACACACACTCATACGCATAGGGTTCTCCAGAGGTCAAACGTGTTGTGAAAACGTAGTTTCAAGTTTCGCGCGGTTATGAATGCGAGGTGATCAGAGCGTGCGGGCTCGCGGTCGGTAACCTAGTGAGAATAAAACAACGAACAATGACATGTATGTTTATGTAGTAGTGTAAGAGTCAGTCTGTAAGCAAGCTGTAACGTGAACACACGAACTTATAAACCTGACTGAATAAATTCTATTTGATACTTGTTTTGTTGGCTGTGTATTATCAATAGGTTATGGGCCCAGCACGCTTCCACTGCGCCACAAAACTGTGAAACGAAAGTGAAAAACACGTGTTGTCGGACATCTTGGACAGTAAAGTAGTTATCGTTTATTTTTGTATTTCGTGAGTGTTTCGGGAATAAAATCAACATGTCGGATAAAACAGACATGCCACAAAAGCTGAAGGGCTCAAATTGGCCGTTGTGGAAACAATGCATGCTGCAATATTTCAAGGTGAATGCCTTGCTGAAATATGCACAGGGTAATGTTTTACGGCCGGAGAGCAATGGCAGCAATGAAGCACAGATCGAAGCATGGGAAAAATGCGATGGAAGGGCTACTTTGGCAATACTGTCGGCGATCGATAACAATCAGCAAACATTCGTGGCAGCTTGCGAGACCGCAGGTGAAATGTGGAAAAAGCTACTATCGGTGTACGAACGTTCCGATGGAAGTAGCAAAATGGAGGCAAATCGCGAATACCACGCTTATCGTTACATGGGCGGGTCAATGGCTATACACATTGCTCAAATCGAATTGTTGGTTGCAAAATGCAAACGCAGCGGTGACATTAAGTCACCTGAGGACATCATGGTGAAGCTAATGGATAATTTACCAAGAGAATTCTCCACAGTGCATGTGGCATTCCATCTGGCTAGTGACGATAAAAGGACGCCAGATGAACTAAAGAAAATCATACTTGCCGAAGAGGCTCGTGTGAATCCAGAAATGTCGGCCGAAGCAATGTTCGTCAAAAAGTCAACAAGGTCCGTGTCGCAAAAACCAAGGAACGCCTCATCAAAGAAAAGGGCAAAATGCTATGGGTGCGGGGAACATGGACACTTCAGACGAGATTGTCCGAAGCGGAGCAAACAACAAGACAGCGGCAGCACCAGCACCAACATGGGGAACATATGCTTCAGCGCGGCGGAGGCAGCGATGGTCAGTGAACGCGATGACAAAGTGTTGTGTGACAGTGGGGCAAGTTGCCACATGTTTAATGAAAAGAAGTGGTTTGTTGATCTGAATGAAGACAGTGAAAAACTAAAATTGGCGGGCAAATAAGAACTAGAAGCAGCTGGTCGGGGTTTGGTAACCGCATTGGCAAAAGTTGGAAATAGATGGAAGCAGGTCGACTTCAAAAATGCTATGTACATTCCAACTTTGCGGAAAAATCTGATCAGCACTGGATTATGCCAAAAGGTAGGCGCTAAAATATTAATGGCTGGTGAGGGGGTCAAATTCAACCTAAATGGACAAACCCATCTTGAAGGCATACTCACGACAAGCAACTTGTACGAGATGCAACTAAAGCCGTTGGAATATGAAGCGGCAAATTCGGTAGAAGAAGAACTCATGAGATGGCATCGGAAACTCGGCCATCCGGGTTTGGACCGAATGCGTCAAATGGCTGATACTGGTCAAATTAATATTAGAATTAATGCTAATGCCAAACTGTTTTGTGAAGCGTGTGTATTCGCGAAATCAACAAAGAAATCATTCAAAACCACACAACCACGAAACTATGCAGCAGGTGAATTTCTGCATTCAGACGTAAATGGACCGATGACACACAAAAGCCATGGAGGAAATCGATACTTCGTTAATTTTGTGTGTGACACCACCAATATGACCTTCGTGCACTTCATAAAGAACAAAGATGAAGTGTACGAAAAATTCAAACTAGTGGTAAATCTGATCGAGACTCAAACCGGAAATAAGGTCAAGGTATTGAGAAGCGACAATGACGGTGAGTACGTCAATCACCGGATGAAGACGTTCATGGCGGATCGAGGCATCAATCATCAAACTACAGCTCCCTACACTCCAGAACAAAACGGGATATCCGAGCGTAAGAATCGTACGATAGTCGAATCAGCAGAAGCAATGCTGTTTGCAGGGGACTTGGAGGAAGGACTGTGGGCTGAGGCTGTATTGACAGCAACGTATCTGGCCAACAGAACTCCATCGAAACGATCCGGAAAGAAATCTGCGTACGAGTTATGGTTTGGCCGGGCACCGCAGAGTGCTCATTTACGTACATTTGGATCAGTTGCATATGAACATATTCCAAAGGAGTTGCGAAAGAAATGGCAAAAGAAAGCGAATAAGCGAATAATGGTTGGGTACGATTCGAACGGTCCGAACTATCGATTGTTAGATCCAATAACAAGAAAGATCTCCATCAGTAAGCATGTTATTTTCAATGAAGAGACTGCAACAAAAGAAACTGATAATCATTGGCCAGCAATCGATTTGAATGATTCGGACGTGGTGAACGAAGAAATTCCGCTAGAAAGAAACGAACCTGATGAACAACCAGAAAGAAACGAACCTGATGAACAACCAGAAAGAAATGAACCTGAAGAAGAAGAAAAACGGTACGAGCTGCGCACCAGAGGCGAAATAAGAAGACCTGCCAGATACGAAGCTAATTCAGTCCAGGCCGACGAACCGACGTCACTCTCTGAAGCCTACAACGGATCTGAGTCAACAAACTGGCGGGGTGCTGTCACGGAAGAAATGAACTCTCAAGAGAAAAATAAAACATGGATTGAAGTTGATCAAGTGCCAACGGGTGCTAAAGTGGTGGACTCGAAATTTGTGCTTAAAAAGAAAATGAACTGTGACGGAAAAATCGAGCGGTTTAAAGCGCGCCTGGTGGCTCGCGGTTTCTCACAACGTAAAGGGATCGATTATCACGAAACATTTGCACCGGTAGTAAGGTATGAAACAGTCAGAATGATGTTAGCATTAACAGCTAGGGAAGACTGGGAACTTGCTCAGTTTGACATTAAGACTGCATTTCTATACGGCAAGCTGGAGGAAGAAATTTATATGCGTCTTCCTGAAGAAGTTGCACACAAGCTCGGCCGTATAGTACTACTCAAGAAATCATTGTATGGTCTGAAACAATCCCCACGTCAATGGAACAAATGTTTTGTCACGTTTCTGAAGCAGTACAACTTCATTGAAAGCAAAGCAGACCCGTGCATGTACACAGGAAACGTGGATGGCCACATGATCGTGTTGTTGCTCTATGTTGATGACGGGCTGTTTCTGTCACCCAGCGGAGCTGCGATTGAGATCGTCATGAAAAATCTGAAAGACAGTTTCGAAGTTGTGGTCGGAGCTGGGAAGGTATTTGTGGGTTTGCAAATATATAGAAACCGCGCAAAGAAACAACTAATACTTACTCAAACCAATTACCTAAGGCGAGTGGTTGAAAAATTTAAAATGGAGGACGCGAAGTCAGTATCGGTTCCGGCAGATCCACACACAAAGCTGTGCACCATCGGTGAAGCCGTTGGTCACACGGTACCCTACCGTGAAGCGGTTGGATCACTGATGTTTGCGGCATGCGTGACTCGTCCTGACATTATGTACGCAGTAGCTGTCGTCAGTCGTTATGCTGAGAAACCACTGCAAGAACATTGGATGGCGGTCAAAAAGATCATACGATACATCAAAGACACGTCTAGTTACGGGATCATGTACGGCGGCAATGAAACATCTGAAACGATGAAGGCATATTCGGATAGCGATTACGCAGGCGATCCTGATACACGAAAATCCACCAGTGGCTATGTGCTTATCTTTAACGGTGGACCAGTGGCGTGGACATCGCAACGACAACGAATTGTGGCCCTCTCGACAACCGAAGCCGAATACATTGCAGCTAGTGACTGCACCAGAGAAATCATATGGATTCGACGTATTCTGGCTGCAGTGGGGTTCGACGAGCCGGTTGCAACAAGGCTCCATGTGGACAACCAGAGCGCGATCAAGCTCATAAAGAATCCCGAGTTCCACAAGCGCATCAAACACATCGAAGTGCGCTTCCATTTCATCAGAGAAAAATATGAAGATGGACACCTAGACATCATCTACGTACCATCAAATCAGCAGCTGGCTGATATACTCACAAAGGCACTACCAAAGGAAAGCTTTCATGAACTCCGAGACGGACTGCAAATCATCGACACATCCGTGAAACATGGAACTGGTGAGAGTGTTGTGAAAACGTAGTTTCAAGTTTCGCGCGGTTATGAATGCGAGGTGATCAGAGCGTGCGGGCTCGCGGTCGGTAACCTAGTGAGAATAAAACAACGAACAATGACATGTATGTTTATGTAGTAGTGTAAGAGTCAGTCTGTAAGCAAGCTGTAACGTGAACACACGAACTTATAAACCTGACTGAATAAATTCTATTTGATACTTGTTTTGTTGGCTGTGTATTATCAATAAAACGTGGTCGAGGAAGACGGCACTGTGGTGGTCGTCGACCTAGAGGAATGCAGCTGGTAACAATTAAGTATAGTGCCTTTGCGTTCCCACAACTAATAATCCTAGAAGATAAAAACTAGGCTACAGAGACGTTCTGAAGAATTCGAACATACCTTAGCTACCTTATCCGAGGATGACTGACCAATAAGTTATCTAAGGGACCATAACAACACGGGTCCCCAACCAGGTTGAGAACCTTGTCAACCGAACCGCTGTGATCCCAGTCAGCACACCCAATACAGTCATGAGACATGTCTAGGCACTAATTCCAAAAACACCCCAGACATGTACGGCAAAACCAAATAAGGTTCTGCAACATTTTGGAACATGACGACATGAACCGCTACCTGGCGCTATATCCGTTTACACTACAGTACGGCGACACTAGATCCCACACCCCCACGATCTCTCAGACATGACGTGACACCTGACCTTCCTGGTAAACACTTTAGAACCCAATTACGACGTTATATATTGGCTCCTACAAGGAATTACAGACCTAATGACGGTGCGTACAAATCCCCAATACATCTGCTATCCGCAGGTGGCGTACAAGGATCACATGTACTTGTTAGACGTAGCCAACTACATGAACGACTGAGTCTACTAGCTTGCCGCTAACTTCAATGTGCTTACCGAAGCAACCGAAGTGTCGAGGAACTCATACCGGAACCAATCGGAACCCGACAAGTGAACATCATTAAGGTCGAACATCAAGTGCCAACAGAGATCACCGCAGGCAACAGCCACCTTAGAGCACGTCGAGGGAGAGTGCCATAAAGGCGACACTAGTGACTTAACCGGACAAAACAAAACGGATGAAAGCCGCTTTACAGCTGACTCTTTGCACACCAGAGGTATCGGAGAAAATACAGACTTTCCATATTCCGTCTATCCGCATATCCCACTTCCCAGGGAAAACGTTCAACCGGAACTACCTGCAGTTGAGCCCCGCAAACCCTCAACGCGACATGCATAGTCCATGTGCAGATCGCCGTCCGTCACGACGAAGCAGACAACCTCAGCACGTAGGACACTCTGGAAAAAGAGAACGTGACAATGTGCACCTAGTGAAGAAAACTCGGAAGGAAAAGACAACCTACGTCGATCACGTAGAATGTAGAACTCTTCCAACAATAATCTACCGCGTAGTTTCCTAAGATATGGCGCCCGGGAGGTTGAATAGCATGTGCCACTATAGTGTCGAACACCGGAAAACCACTACCCAATCTTGGAAATTAAACAATTACAGATTAGCTCGTACCGCAACTGTTTCAGACATTTTAAACCCGCGACATCCGAACTATAATGGAACCCTAGAGGATACTTTTTATGATATGAACTACTTCCGTCCCAACCATAGTGCAGTAACCAAACATTCAACGACATCTAGACACCATCATCATACATGAGAGTTTGAAGCTCAGTCTGAAAGAGTGTGTAATTGATGCCGCTTTGTGAGCTTCACTCCACCAATAGCATCAATGTTCTTTGTCCATCACTCCACACTTTTACATTTGAAAGTCAGTGAATCCGAACATCACTCTTACCACCCTATAGACCGGAACTCTATCTGGGTCACTAGGTGATCACTCACCATAGCCAAACTGCAGCTTCCATTACAACCAACTTCACCACGGTGTCGTCAACCATCAAGCAATAGACCGAAGCTATTCCAACCTCGTACTCTGCGTTTGCACAAACAAATAAGAACCGATAAGAAAAACCAACTCCATACTAAATTGGAACGCCTCCTTTGCTAAACAACTTTGACCTTGGGAGATATCTCAACGCTTCCAAAGGCACGGCCACATCCTTAACACCTAGAGGAATGCAGTCGGTAAAAGTTTTCGTTTTCATCTCATGTTGGGATCTAGAGTGATGACGACTTGGTTCTTTAAGTAGTCTAATAAGTCTATTGCAAAAGTAGTTTCCGTGGTTCAAAAAGTTTAAACACTCGCAGCACAGGCGCCTTAAACCGGACATGATTCAGGTTCAGACGGAGGTACACTGTCTTCCGGTGACATTCGATGCGATAGTTTGCCAATGTTCGTTGCTGGGGTTGGGATCCCGTTCCAGCAGTTCTTGCTTAACTTTGTCTCCGTCAGCAGGAGTGACGGTTGTGACGATGTCGGGAATACGGGTATGAGCCACGTCTATCTCATGCTGAGGTTTAAGCGTCCGGGAAGACGAATCTGTTCCAATCTAGGCCTTTACCGGTTCCTATTGCGTGTTTATTCGGCCACGTTCGGTGTTTAGACATTGGACGTGAAGCGGCTTCCGTCAAGAGCGTCGTTATCGTTTACATCGCTGATGGTAGCGAATGCAGTTAGCACCAAGTCGAAGCATTCCGCTAATTTGTAGTACTTGGTACTGCTGATTACGGAAATGTGAACCTCTTGTTTCACAAAATTGTCCTCACCACGTAGGTGAATTTCAGGTATGTTTGGTTCAAATTCCAAGACCTCTTCGAACTCGAATTGATTGCTGTATCGATCATAAGGTGGACTTGATCTTGATTAAGAACACCAGCAAAGGCCAATTCTAGATCACGATTTAGTGTTTCCAGACTACTCGTGATGTAGTCTGCGACATTCTTGAGTTTCCGGGGTTTGGGCCAGTGACGTGACTCAAGTGAGTTTGAACAATGTTTTGCAGTTTTTCTTGGCCTCAATATTTGTTCCTGTGCCCTTCTAGGGTTTCAAATATTATACTTCTAGTCATCTTTGAATTTTTAGGTTTACATATGCTTACTAAATCACTTCTAAAAAATCTATTAAGTCTATTCGGTCTCGACTATCTACCTTTTGGCCAAACTGACCTATAATGGCCTTTGTCCTTTTTAGGCATTCTATTCTAAACCTGCCTAGTTCTTGTTGATGCCATTACACTTTTTTCAATTCAATCTTGCTAAGACGTCTAATGCTATGAAAACCTTAAGGATTTATCTTGGCCTTTCTAGAATCTTATATTTAACTTACCCGTTTAATAAACTTTTCAAAAATCTTTGTAGTCCAGAATAGACAACCTTATGGTCTACTATGTTATTTTAGACCCAACTACATTTTCATAAACCAAAGGTCTTTTGAATTTTTTCTAATATTTTATATGCCCAACAAAAAAGAGTATCTAGGAACTAGGATTGATCTTAGTACAACATTAGGCTACCAAGGCCAACATACTGAATCCTCATTTTTCATAGTACGCCCGAGTTCATTCTATTTTTCTGTAGATTTTGCCACAAGACTATTTAGTACTTCGGACTTGTAAATTTCACTAAACCGTCTATTGTGCGTCCATTGTACGTGCTTTAAGGTACAACAAGTAAGCGTTCTTTTACTCTCCTACACTTAAAAGAACGTCTTTTGTGCGTATACACAATTTTTTGACTCGAGCTGGCTAAAAGTCTTTCTGTGTTACTGAGTCTAGCTAACAAATTTGGAAAAACTGTCCTGACACATTCCTATCTACTATTAGATTTGTAGACCGTTTTAAACCTCAAAAGCATTTCATTTAAAGTTTTCCAAGAAATTTTAGTGAACGTAAAGAAAGTACGGAACAGATTCCGTTCCGTTCAATACTTTTTTTTAATTTTATTATTTATTAATATTAACTTCTTAACACCTTTCACCGCCATCTAAAATGTATTATATTTTGTCTTTTTTTATCTATACCAATTTTTCCAACTATTTATACTAAATTTTTACCTATCTATGCAGAACTTGTCCAATTGGCCACGCGCTTCTTACAATATCAACTACTCATGTTTATTCCACCCATTCTTAGTTTTTTTTTTATTTTTCCCATTCGATAAATTCATTGTCTTCCTTATATCCTTAATGTCTTGTATCTTAATATTTTGTATTCTATTAAGACTTTCAATTTTCTTATTTGTTTTCATTTTAACATTACGGATACTAATTTATAATTTCTGTACAGGCGAAGAAGAAACTGTCTCCTTCATAGATCTACCGCACAATAATCTCAAACTGCCTGAGAAAAAGGGTATTCTTAAGAAGCACGATTATGGCCTGGTGATGAGCAGTGATGGCAAGGACAGCTGGGCAGATGGCTCGCAAGACGACATGTTGTCACAGGCCAATGCGAGTATGGCTCAGTTGATGGGTGGTGCCAGCATGTCCGAAGTGGAACGCACATTGAAAAGTCTAAACGGGTACCATGAAGACATTATCAAAGCTTTAAGGACTGCAGCTACTCATAGGGGTACGACGACACCCTCCGGTAGCACTACCGGTTTGAGTGAAGAAGTGCTACGTAGGAGTTTACAGGAATGCGCGGTTGGATATCCGGATTATAAACGGTCCGGAAGCAAGGAGAACGTCTGCGAACAACAGGTACTGAGTCGGGTTTCCGTGGTATTTAGATTGAAAACCAATTGGCAAGTTAGATCGCATCATTTTACATTTGTAGTTTGATTAGTAAAACAAATATCCAGACGTATTTTTTACAATAATACTTTTACTTTTATTTGTAGGATAGATTGATTTGATTCGGCTTACTTAACTTTGGGTATAATATATTATTATTTCAGTTAATTCATCGGGTTATTTTTTTTCTCATTAAGCATATAACAAGTATAGCGGTGTAGCTAGAGTTGTGTGTGCCCTTGAAGTTGTTAACAATTCCAAAACTAATATTTTTATTTTTGAAAAAAAATTAAAAAAATTAATTTTTATTCGCCTCAAAACGACTTGTTTGAAATGGATTGATGGGTCCAGCAGCTTATAAGGTTCTTTTTGAATTCCTCTGGTGGATGAAAGATAATTAGTTATATTGGGGATAGAACCTCGGCTTTAAAGAGCCATCAAGTAGAAAATGCAAATAATGTCATTGGACAATTTGCAATAGGATTCATGATAAAACTTAACTCTATACTAAATGATCCATTAACTTTGCTCAATTAACTTTCTAATATCTTAAACTTGAAATAATATTTCCATCATTTATTTCAACGTCCTCAAATTTTTCTTTAGCTAAAGCTTTGTGTCAATAAAAAGGACTAATTTGGTACACTTGGTACACTTTTCATTTATCCTGAGTTGTTCATAATAATAAAAAAGGCGAAAAATCAATAGCACATAAATGCTGGTTTGTTGAATTTTATGGCTTTCTCGGTTATTTGTCTGATGATGGATATTCCGTCAATAGTGGACATGTTCTTCCTGAATCCCTGTTGTTTTTCGCACTTCTTCCTCAAAGATCTTCGTGAGTAGTTTTAATAATGTACTTAGACCAATTCCTCTGTAGTTAGCTAGGTCAATTTTTGCTCCCAGTTTGTATATTGATATTGTTATACTGTACTTCCACTCTGTTGGTATATCCTTGTTGTGTAATATTTTATAAAGGATATAGATCTGGTCCAGCAGCATTTTACCTCTCCGTATTTGATCATTTTGTTGCATATTTCATCCATCCCTGGCGACATAGTAAATTATAATTCCTAATAGTTTTGGATGTCTGGACTGCTTAAAATCCTTTTCAAAATAAAATTTCTCTTGGTCCTGTAGACTGTAACGTTAAGACTAACGGTGCCTATATACAACTTAAATTAGCCTAATACTAACTTTTTATTAAACCCTTTTTCTTCTTCTTTAGATGCCATCTCCGTTACAAAGATTTCGTTAGAGCCATCAAGTCACGATTAGCTTCTTTTATTGCTGAGTTTCAAATACAAGATGTTGATCGATTTTATTATTGAGACAATCAAAACTATTCAGTTGCACAACAGTTTTGTCGTCCTCCCATGACCCAAAAACCGCACCTAACAGTAACTCGTTGGGGATAAAGTAGTTTCTCGACAATTGTTTCAAGATTTTCAGGACTCCAGATGTGGCTGTTCTCTTTATTGACGAACCCACTGAGATGAAAACGGGCTTCGTCGCTAATGATGATTTTTCTAAAAAAATCAGGATTCCTTGCCTGCATTTCCAGCATCCAGACAAATAAATGTTTAGCGTTGTTCATGATCAATTGGTTTCAATTCCTGCGTCAGCTGAACTTTGTGAGATCCTTAATGTGAAAGTCTTGGGATAGACAAAAATTTATTTAGATTTATTTTATAGGGATGGATTACATTTTTAGTTAAAATAAATTATTGTAATCTTAACTTTGTCGAAAAATTATATTACGTATTATAAACTAATAGGTTTTTAGTGGCAAAGTAGAAAGTATTATTGATAATTAGTCTGGATATTTAAATGGTAGTAATAGCGCAGAAATTCCATAGTTGCGTTCATGCTTTTCATTAGATCGGTTGCCGGTATAAATGTTAAAGTTGTTGGTACAGGTGGTGGTAGAACCGGAAGAGGAAGACGAGGACGAGGTACCGCCTTGTGGGCCTATTCGCATACGGAACCTAGAAGACTTGATAAGACAACTAGAACACCACTCTAGGCATATGAGCCCAAGTGGTTCGGAAGACATAAGAATGTCTGAAACTGAAGCAGACAGACACTATAGACAGGAGTCTTCCTCGGCTTGTAGCGAAAGTTCGCACCAATCGCATAGGGATAGCCGTTTCGTGTACGGCAGGTACAGACAGCCGTCGGCCAGATTGCCATATCCCCATCCGCACCATCAAGCCGAGGAAGAGAGCATCTACGAGAGTGCGGATCATGATAGGGGAGCGCCATGCGGAGACACGCCAGATAGTGAAAGGTAATCTATCTGGGTCCGGTTAGCACGCTGCCTTCTGGTAGTTGTTATCGTATTTGTTTTCTAGCGATGAGTTTATTCAAGCGCAGCAGCAGCTAGCCCGTTGGGCTAGCGAGGACACGGTACCTCAGGCGGGCACCAGCGCCCAAATGCCTCGCGAATACTTCCCATCTCCTAGCAGTTCGACTAGTGAGGAACCGACGAGTATTGTCCGGGCACCAGTTCCGGTACCACCTGTTGTTGTGCCGCCACATCCTGAACACGCCACCATCCACAGGCCCAAACGGTACCCCGAATATAAACACTGATAGTGACTTACAGGGTAGACTCGCAGCGCTCGCGATTCGGCCCCACGTGTTAAGTGTTGTGCAGTCGGACTACGACTGACTGAATATAAAAATATATATAAATATATATTATATAGTTGTTGAAGACATTCCTGATGCATTTTTTTATCTGAAAAAATGCATGCATAATTCTAAATCCGGTGTGTGTTTGGAAGAACCCGATTTTGCCTTAGTTGTGGCAGCCAGGCTCTCGAGCCCCTCTTCAAGCGCAAGAGAGCACGACTCGCCAAAAAAGCGTTATTATATACGAAATCTTTCGGAAACGAAACGATTTTTTATTGTAGCTGTAAGATAGTCTCAAAGTTCTCTTTAGTGATATAAATCACCGAGGCACAGGCCTAAACTCATCCATTTTAAATTTATATATCAGTTCAACCCAAAGAAAATACCCAAATTAATATAAATTACCAAGAACGAAGAGCCGACCCGCCAACTAAAACATTGATTGATATTATTGAACGGGCCGGCTGCTCCGCTCTTCAACGCCACACATAACTTGTTATAGAATATTTTTATGTTCCATCCACTTTGGAATGATTGTACAGTACCTTCTTGTAGGTCTCTGGTGAGCTCGAACCAACCCGAAACCGTCCTTGGCGATTCCGGCAGTCACCTCCCGACCCAGTTGATACAACCCCCCACCGAAACACTTCAGCGTTTAAATCGAGAAATTTTTAATCACGTTTGATAGGACATTTTATATATAAATTCGGATCATACCACACAAATTTGATAGACAATTTTATATAATGATAGATAACATTAGCTTTAGGGAATTAATATGAGAGAAAATAAACTATTTGGAAGTGCGCAAGGCGTGTATCAACATGGGATCCACGTTCAGGAGGAGAATCCGACAAAGAACAACCAACTTTCTTCAATGTATTTATCAACATCTATACAAACATTTATTGCCTCAAATTTAATAATAATCAAATGCTCAAAACATCTAATATATTAAGTTTAGTGCTTCGTTAATGCTTCAAACAATCTGCAAATTCCAATCCATCAAAATGATTACAAAATAGTATTGTTTGATTTTAAATTTATTCCATATTTTGATACTTCAGTATTTCATACAAATTGTAAAACCTAAAAAATAGATCAGATCGCAACATATTCGCTTAGGTTGGTTTGGGTAGATCTGAAATCATTTAATGACTTGCTATATACATATAACCATACCTAACCTAAGCAATCACTGCCAGATATAACCAACCTAAGCCGATGTAGCTATATCTAATCTATTTTTTTCACGATGCAATCATATTATAGTTACTACAACCACTGCCTTAACTAAAAATAGGCATTATGCATCCTAATTCAAATTAATCATTATATGGAATCTAAATTAACGCTTCAACAGCTAAACAACAATGCTTTAACCTAAGTCAAAATCAGAACTGTTTTGAGGCAATAATGAAGTGTTAAATATATTAATAAGCCACGTGTTTCGCGCCTTCAAACGAATTCATCAGCACGGTTCACTTGACTTCGACTGGGTGAAATAATTAATTTTGTTCTTTAATTACAAATAGTTAAGTGCGGGTATGTTTACTAATTTCACCCATATTGTCGTCACGTGTTCAGTGCGATTATAACGAACTCATCAGCCCATTTCGCTTAGTTAGTAATGTGAAATGGCTTCATCTTCTAATGCAGGTGGCGCTGTGTATGCGTTTAATATAATATGTTCTTCTAACTTCACCCTGTATATTGTATATATAAAACCTCAAATGTTAATCATTCGAATACGAAGCATCTTTGATTGATTGTGTCATCGCTCATCGAGTTTTTATACATACAAATTATTAAGAATTTTCCTTCAATGATGATTAAAAAGTTAAATTTCTTCAGCTTAGTTCTTTTATTGTCCCTGTCCTTAAAATAACTACGATTCTAGACTGTCGACGCCAATAATGGTTGAATTTCTAAATCCTATCCAATGAATTTATTAAAAATAATTTAATTCGTATGTTGATTATTAATATTCGTGCTCACCGTGACCAAAATAATTCTAAATGCTCAGTAGTATGAAGTCTGCAAAAGAAATTTATAACGACATATGATAGTCCAAAAAATAAAATAAAAAATTGCAGCAGAGCAGTTGTAGTGGCGCATAGAGTGCAAGTGTATATAAAGAATGTATGATTAAAAAAACTAATATTAACGATACAATAGAAACATGTTGGCATCAGATATCATTACATTAAAAAAATCAAATTAAATTTAAACGAAGTCATAATTGAGAAATAAACTAGTCGATTTTTGATTTTGATTGCAAATTAAGTTAAACGTATATCACGAAATGAATAAAAACAAATTGGGTTATTAAATAATTAAATGTCAATTATAACGTCCATAAAAAAATATAACCTAAGGATCCGATGTAATTGTTTCAGTTATGATAAAAAATCAGAATAATTGTGTAGCTTAGTACTTGCTGTACAATGTACGTTTCAAAACCATTCAGTTTGAATTTTATTTTAACAAAAAAAAAAGGTATATATTTATGATTAAACCAAAGACCATTAGAATCGTGCCAAGTTTATTAAGAAAAAAATGAGAAAAAAAATAAAAATCGTTCACAATAGGACAGCTGAGTTTATGCTAAATTGCACTATTATTTCATTTATGCACACAAAAAATACTTATACATAAAGTAAAACCAAAAAAAAAAATAAAAACTGTTAATGAATTTGGGCCGTTAAATATTTGCTCACTGTTGTATTATTTGTTAAAAGCCGTGTCCCCCTTCCCGCACCCTCGACGTTTACCCATGTGAATCCATTCGTTTTTCACAGAGTAATCAAATATATATATATATATAAAAAAAGAACTGTATTAATGAATTGTAATAATTAATTAATTAAAAGTACTAAGTATGTGTTGATTATTATTATATGGAATGGGGGCGCGACTTTCTTGTAAGAGAGATTTTAACATTGTATGAGATCACCTTGCGAAGTTTTTTAAGGGAAGTCAGATGGATGTAAATATAGTGTTTATGACGATATACACTGCCTAAATAAATGATTATTACCTAATATCCCTTTTTTGAATGAGTGAATTATTTATTTCAGAACTACAAGTTCCAGCTTATGGTAAGTCTTAATATATTAGTTAATCGAGTTAGCCAAAATCTCACTTGTTATGGATTGTGATAGAGCATATGTGTGACATCTTTATGGGTTCATTTGCTTTAATGTAATAATAAAATTAAATCGATCAGTATAGAGTTAAGTAGTAATATGTTTGTATTTAAATTAAAATAATAGCATATTTGTTCGGTGTATTTACATTGCAGCCCATATGACGTCATGCGCAAAAGCGGACAAATTTTGTTGTGCATCACAGTATACCAGAGCAACTACTAGATACTCAGTAAACCAAAAATACTGTGACTGGTCACTCAAGTGATCACAAAAGTGGGATGAGAGCGCTAAACAACACCAATAGTAACATAGGTATATTCGCTTGCAAAATCAAACTTAAAACGCGTCAGTCTAACATGAAATGCAGTGTCTCAGAGTGAATTGTTTTCCTTTTTCGCATTATGAATCCTTCATTCTGGCTATAGGTTTCTTATTCTCAAACTGCGAGGAACCTCCTACCACCGGTCACACAGTTTTCGGTGTACTGTAAAAACTGGGTCTAAAGATAAGGCCCAACCCTTATCGCAAAAAACATGAAATTTAAAAAAAAAATCAAACAGAAGCATTGGGGAAGAAAACCATAAAGACAACAACAAATTTAAAAAGATCCAAGCCCTGGTTCACCAAAAAAGTGAAAGACAGCATAGAAAAAGAAAAAAGCCCATATGTTATACAAAACGACTAAGTCGCGAGAAGACAATAAGAGATATTAGGAGACAAGAAATAAAACTAATAACAGAACCCGCTCTATTAAACGAGATTATTGAGATAAATTCAGCAGGTAAATGCAAAATGTATGTATGGTAGACAAAAAAGATCTGAAAGCTCCCCCGGGGAACAAAACAATACAAATAAATAGCGTAAGCATAGATAAGTTAAAAACCTTCACTTGAAGCGATACTAAGTAGACTGAAAAACGTCAAAGCGCCTGGCGCTAACGATATCAAAAAGCTATTGAAATACTCAGCTACTGGTTGTGTAGCAAAGCAGTTGGCAAAGCTATACAACATAGTTCTGTAAACAATGCGAACGCCACATGACTGATAAGAGATTGTAAGCATAGCACTATACAAAAACGGAAAGAGAGGTGATCCAAAAAACTATAGATGCATCTCCAAGCTATCAATGAAAGCATTCACAAAATCTAACAAAGATTATATCCGAGAAGACAACCATACGAGAAGAAACCAAATCAAAACTGGATACGGATGCCTACCCTTTACCTACCGCTCTTAAATGACATATTATGCAAATTATCAAATTATATTTCCAGCGTAAACTTGAGATGTGCGTTTTGGCAGATTCTTTTGGAATCCAGTTTAAATAAAAAACTGCATTTGCGGTGCTAGGACATATTTGAGTTTACTATTATGCCTTTTGGGTTCAAGCTCAGCAGAAACTTAGATTCAATTTTGGGACACAAGTTAGAACCATATGTATACTTCGATAATATTGTTATTGTAACCAGTATCTTTGAAGGGAGACTGATGAAAACCGGTTTGACCATCAATCCAAACAAAAGTAAATTTTGTTGTTCCACGTATTGTGGATATGTATTTTAAAGCTTACAATAGACTAAAATGACATCTATGCCAATCCTGACAAGGTTAGGTTAGGTAATTCATAGAACTGTGACTAAAGTCGGGCGGTTTACCGGACTATAAATAACGTCATAGAATAATAATCAATCTATATTGGAGCCAAATGGCTAGTGCTAATGTTATGTATGAAAACCAATACACGGAGGAAATGAAGATCCGTCGTGGCGTAAGGCAGGGGTGCATTCCATTGCCACTATTATTCAACCTTTATAGTGAAGAAATTTTTACCGAAACCTTAGAGGAAGAAGCAGCAGGTATAGTTATAAATGCAGAAGTGGTCAATAACATGAGATATGCCGTCCTGCTCACAAGCAATTTTAATGACATCCAACATCTTCTACAAAAACTAAATGATCAATGTATGATCCACATAATCATATAAATCTGAGAATAGGGAACACCGTTGTAGAAAATATACAGACCTATAGATACCTAAGAACGTGGATAGAGAAATCGGGTGATCAAACAAAAGAGATACGAACACGAATCGAAATTGCCAGGTCAACATTTCTAAAAATGAAAAAGCTATTCACTAGTAGGGACATTAATATAGAACTTAGAATGAGGATGCTGCGGTGCTATGTATTTTCCACACTGATGTATGGAGGTGAAACATGTACCCTCAAGAAAAGCCACATAGACAAAATTGAAGCATTTGAAATGTGGTGCTACCGCAGGATGTGGCGTACTCCCTGGACAGATAAGATCACTAACATCAAAGTGCTAACCAGAATGCAGAAAGGAGCAGAGGTTATTGATACCATAAAAAAGAGAAAACTTCAATACTAAAGGTACATAATAAGAGGCCCAAAATATAGACTTCTCCAATTGATCGTGCAGGGAAAAATTAGTGTGCCTTAAAAATCTAAAGAGACTGGTTTGATTGCAGCAACATTCAACTCTTCAGAGCTGCAGTCAATAAGGTGCAAATAATTACGATAAAAGCAAACCTCCGATAGGAGATGCACTAAAAGAAAAATAAATAACGTCATTAAAAGGAAAAAAAAAGGACAAACTGTAAGGTGGTCTGAGGACGCCTACAATTATTTTGTTATCATGAAAAAAGAGCTGGTTTTAGTTTAAATATTGTATAGTCATTGCCACACAATACCCAAATGCAAGTGAGTATAGGGAGGTAACCACACCTGCCAGTTGCGGCACCAAAACACCTTGGTTGCCCAGTGTGGTAAGTGTTTTGGGCTGGTGTCACTTTTTGAGGCGTTATTTTGGTTCATGTTTTATTAATTGTAGACGAGTAGTTTTTAAGCTTGTGACCCACCCACCCGCAAAAATGTTGATGCTCAAACAATTGGTTCACACCTCTAATGTTCCTTCAATTATATTAAGAAAATGGTGAATGACAACTGTCATTTAGATGTGAAAAGTAGGCGCCATTGCCAATTTTGAACACTTGGCAGGGTAGGTAGGAATTTTTTATAAACTGTGAGTGGGTAATTTTTCATCTATTCTTTATCTTTTAAATTGTGAGCGGGTGGTTTCTAACTTTATGAGCCACACACCCGCCCGTGTGTTAGTGATCAAAAGATTCGTTCAGTCTAACACTACTGACGTCATTTGTTACTTAGATGTCAAAATTGGGCATCAATTTTCTATTCACCAACACTTGGGTATGTAGGCGGGGACATGTTTTATGAATTGTGGGCGGGTTGCTTCTAATCTTGTAAGCCAATTGTTGTTAATCAAGAAATTAGTTCAACCTAACACCTTCGATGTTCTTTCAATTATATTACCAAAATGGCGAATGTCAGTTATAGATCGTAAAATTAACGTGGATATACAGGATAACTGCAACACTAGTTTGGCTTTCGAACAAAAAAAGATTATAAATAAAATTTTAACCATCAATTTCCTTGGGTTAATTAAAAACGGGTCTACTTTAATAAATAATCAAGTGAAAAATCTTGGTGGACATTTTGATACCTATAATTCAACGCAATATTGCTCAAACGTTAATACACGTATATTACTCCACTATCGCGGTTTGAGCTTGCTTAACACTATAAGGTCGATAAAGTAGCAATCACAATTTTATTTTATCAAAAAATCAATATTTTAGGTTTATGGAAAAATATATGTCAAGCCTCCGTTAGATATGCATATTAAAGTCAAACCACCGGCAGGACTGAGCCGCCTCCCAGTTCTCTACGCAACGATGCAAGAAATGAAACTTTCATTGTTATGTATTGTCGCGTCGCTAACAGAACATATTTATTTGTATGTATTTGTAACTGTTTACTTTACGTTTTATTTTGTATTAAAATCTGGTCGTACGTACCATTGGTCCTTCGAACTGGATAGTTTTTTACAATCATTACAAAGTACCCAAAATAGAATTCAGTCCACAACATATCAGTGCGGAGCTTCAAGGAACAAATTACAGCCGTTTTTCATTTTATGAAGATATACTTACATGAAAGAATAGACGTTCCGAAAATCGAAGCACGTGTTCAGAAGCTTAGGAAACTTTTTGACGAATTTCCTACACCAACAAATGACTTCGATGAGATCGATGAAAATTATGAATCACATCAACCAGAACGACATTTAATAGAAGTTAGAAGGTGTTAACGCAATGCCCCCTATTAGGAGAAACGTTGAACTGTTTGTGTGTGAAAAAGACTGTAAAACAGTTAAATCTTACACGAACAAACAACGGCATTTTTGGCGCGTTTTATTTTAATCAGATGACCGAAACAAATTTAACATTTAAAATTAATAAACGATGTATTTTATGTAAATTGCCTTTTCATCCAGTAAGAAACACATAAATTGTTTAATAGTGAATTTATGTAAAAAATTATGATCGGTGCATACCTACTACATACACTAGTCAATCACGGAAAAAAATAAAAATTCCGAAACAAAGTATTCCTATATTTACAGGAAATTTCGAAGAATGGCTATCATTCAAAGCCAAATTTGAGTCAATAGTAGATTCTCAAAATGACCCCAATAACACTGATAAATTGATATATCTCAAATCCGCTTTGAAAAATAGTCCACTTCGCAAAATACAGATGTTAGCCAATACCAAAATTAATTATACTGAGCTTGGGATGTACTGATTAAAAAAAGAAATTCAAACAAGAAAATCATTAACACCCCGCTACGTTCATCTATTGTTGAATCTCCCTATGAAATAACGAGAATGTGCTAAGGTCTAACAAAATTAATTGATGATACACGTCAACCAGAATCACTATGCCTATGTTGGAAGAAAAACTACACCAAAATACGATAAACGCCTAGGATAAAACATTGCAGAAAGAAATATATCAAAAAGTTAGACAACTGGAATTCTTATCAAAGGTCTCAAACTTCCAGGTATTCAGAACTGGGGGGAGGTTTAGTCGATAAGCACTTTCCTCGTGAAAGTGAATCCAACACGTCGAGTCTTTAGAAGCCCAAATAACCAAACAACCTGCACATATGGTCAATCAAACCAAAGACAAAAATGCAATACCCAACCTAATAGCAAAAGAACATCAAAGTAAGGCAAACCTTACAGAGTTCAAAACTTTGCTACAACAAAGAAGAATATACAGATGCAATAAGTGTTTGGCTTTGTCAATTCCACGACTAAAATTATTCAAAGAATGTTCATATTGTTTTAATTGCCTACAAGTCGGAAATCATAAAAAAAGCAGATTGCAAGCGGGAAAGCTGCAAACACTGCAACGCAAAACACAATTCATTACTACATGATGAGAATAAATCTACATCTGCTGAAAATACAACAAACTCAGAATGACTAGTGCCACTAGGTAGAGCAATGCAAACAATTGCCTCTGTACCCACCGATCAATTAATGCTCACCGCAATAATTTATTTATTTACTAGTCAACGGAAGCCATTACAAAATAAGTATATATTTACAATTTAAAAAACATAAATTAAACATAAAACAATTAATATTAAAAATAAGAATAAAACTTAAATAGTTACAAAATATAAAAAAGGTCACGTATGGGTGACAAGTGCACGTCGCAAGGTATTAAAAGAATCTTTAAAAAAATCCACTTTAACTTCGTTGGCATGCCGCAAAATACGTGTAGATGCAGAGTGCACCGCATAATCAGTGCGTTTGAACGGTATATGAAATAAATAGTCATTGCGTAAAATTCGAGCTGGGACATGAATACCTATAAAGCTGAGCAAGTCAGGACAGTCAATAATCCCACGAAGCACTTTAAAAACTAGTGTCACGTCAAAATTAAAACGTCTTTTTTCAAGACTAGTCATGTTAAATGTAGAGAGCAGTTCCGTGTAGCTGCCTGCAATGTTGCATTTATACGCCAAAAAACAAACAAACTTTTTTTGAATCTGTTCAATTTTTCCTTTACTGACGGCGGTGTATGGTGACCACACATTGTAACAATACTCGAGATGGGGACGTACTAGAGCGTTGTAAAGGATAATTAGAGTACGATGGTCACAAAACTCCTTAGAGTTACGCTTGACAAACCCTAAAAGTTGATAAGCTTTAGCCACAACAGTGTCGATATGTAGTGTAAATGAAAGGCTTGAATCAAACGTAATGCCTAAATCACAAATAGTGTTAACTCTTAACAACATTACATTCACGAGAGAGTAACCATACATCACCGTAGACTGACGTCTAGAAAAAGTCATCACTTTGCATTTATTTAAATTAAGTAGTAAGTTATTAGTCTGACACCAACTAGAAAAAATCTGTACTTCTTTATTAAGTAGTATAGCATCATCTAAAGACTGAATTTTCATAAAGATTTTTATATCGTCCGCAAATAATAAACAACGCGCATTAGAAAAACAATGTACCACATCATTGATAAAGATATTGAACAGTAAAGGTCCAAGATGTGACCCCTGTGGAACACCCGACGTAACATCAATAGTACGAGAAACGCACTGACCAATGCGCACGATTTGAGATCTGTTAGATAAATAGGATTGAATCCACATTAACAAGGTGCCATAAACTCCAATACCACGTAGTTTCATAATTAGTATCTTGTGGTCAACGGTATCAAAAGCTTTTGAAAAGTCAGTGTAAACTGAATCTACCTGGAATCTGTTTTCGAGCGCATCTGTTATATAAGATTCATACAACAAAAGGTTGGAAGATGTCGATTTGCCCGTTCGAAAACCGTGTTGATTGAGAGCAATTTCAGATTGCAGAATGGCAGTCAATTGACAAGTAATTAACTTTTCAAAAACTTTTGGAATAACTGATAAAATAGATATAGGTCTATAGTTTGTTACATCATTTTTAGCACCGGACTTATGAATCGGAGTGACATAAGCTTGTTTCCAGCAAGTAGGAAAAGTACCCATAACCAGAGATAAGTTAAATAAAAGCCATAAGGGCCGACAAAGGGCAAACGCACATTTGTTGAGAAAAAAAGCCGTTAATCTATCAGGCCCTGGACAGTTATTGGGTTTTAATAATGATAGTTCGTTGACAACTTCTGATATTTTTAAAACAAGATGCGATTCATTTATATGGGTAGGAACAGATGATAGAGAATATGTGCTGTGTGGACTCATAGATGCCGTCAGCGGACTGTAAACTGACCCAAAAAAATCAGCAAAGAGATTTACAATGCCATCAGTAGTGTCAATTTGAGAATTACCATTTGTGAAAGTAGATGGTATTTGATTACTGCTACGTTTAGATTTGACGTGCCCCCAAAAAGCTTTAGGATTAGATTTAATCAAATCTTCCACTTTCTTAATGTGATTAGAATAACACGTATTAGCCAATTGCTTACACTTATCACGTATTGAAATAGACGTGTTAAACAAAAAAACGTCAACCAATCCAATATCGTGTGCTTCCGGCAACAGCAAACTTCATTACAGAACGATTAGCAATCGTTCTTTATCTACTAAACATGCTCCATTCAAATAGGAGTGTTCAACAATTTAGCTAAGCCCTTAATCAATGTATCCTATGATAAAGAGTAGAAAAACGCATAAATTCTTAACCATTAAGAGTATCTCAGAAAAAACTTCACTTATTCTTGCAAAAAAAAATGTTAGGATGGGTCATCGGTGGAAACGTCCTGACTGTAAGTCAGCGCAAAAATCAAGTTTGACACATTACAAGAACAAAATTCAATTTAGAAACATTTTGAAAAATTGAAAAACCATTTCAGGAAAATTTACAACAGAAGAATTAGCCGCAGAACAACATTTTCATGAAAACTATTATAGAAAATCGTCTGACCAATATGTAATCGCACTACCACTTAATGAACGACAAAATGAACTCGGCAAAAAAAATATATGTCACTACTCTCAGAATACATACGTTTAGGACACATGACAAATATAGACGATAATATAGATTCAAGGATCTATCTACCACACCGTGCGGTGTTTAAAGAAGCCAGCATGACAACAATATTGAGAGTTGTTTTTGATGCATCAACGAAAACAACTACCAGAATATCACTGAATAATACTTTAATTATTGGGCCTATTCAACGTTCAATATTTGCACTCTTAATTGAATTCATAAAACTCATCCATCAGCTTCATTCCAGGCCGTACGATGTTTACACCAACTAGCAAAAGACCAGTCTCGCAAATTTCTCATAGCCTTGCAAATTATCAAAACTAGTATGTACGTTGAAGATCTAATTGCATGTTTTGCCGAGAAACACCAAGCTAGTGCGGCGCAGAAAGAAATCGCCCAATTACTACGCAGTGAACGACTTAATATTTGCCAGTGAGTCTCTAACAATCAAAGTATTCTGAAAAATCTTCCCAAAAGGAGCAAAACAAACAGAACAATTAGAAGATGATACAACACTAAAAAAAAACTTGGACATGTTTGGAATACGCGTAGATTCTATTGTATATACAGTCCAAAACAAGAAAAATTGTATAAAACTTTTTTGTTTTCTGTAGCTAAGAATTTTGACCCAATTGGCATATTAGGACCTGTGGGGAAAAATGATAATACAAAAAATTTGGCAAGTAAAGATCCATTGGGACGAATCGGTACCAAATAGCGTGCTAGTGTGTAGCTAGATTAACTTTTGTACAGAACTAAACATCAAAGAATCTGCATTTTTCCGAAAATATTGCTTGAAAACGCAATAGATGTCAAACTTCACGGATTTAATGCGAGCGAAAAAGAATAAGAAGCTTGCATTTATATATGAACTAAACACTGTCACGGCATCGCTCAAACAACATTGTTATGTTCAAAACCGCGAGTGTTGGATAAAAATTACATCGCTACATTTAAAAAAATATTTTTCCAATGCCCCAACAACGCACTGGGTTATGTTTGCAGCTGTATAAAAAATTGTTTATCTCTGCCAAACTAAAATCTATCATATTAAGCGCAATGATGCTAAAATTTATAACACAATTCTCACGCTGCTTTTAAATTTATTTCATTTGCTCACTTACCTTCGTTGATTGGATTGTCAAGAAAGCTCGACATATGATCTCTTGAACCACATATGATCTTTTGAACCACTTGAACATATATTCTTTGTAGTCAGAAACTTCACAATCCAATTTTCGTCGTTATCTTGGAAAAATAGAGCTGGACAATTATATAACAGTTGACAATTAATGATATCATTTATTAGGTGTAAACTTAACAAAAAAATTAAACGTACATTTACTTCTTAATTACTTTCTTTTTTAAATTCGACCCCCTTTTTAATTCACCTATTTGCTTCTTGTTATTGCCCTTTTTAATCTTCTGAGCTAATTTCATTGCACTCTCAACAGGCACTTCATCCCAATCCAAATGTGACTTACCTTTACCACTATTTACTTTAGATGGTCCCTTTTCAGGCGTCATATTTTGTTTTTTCAGTTTTTGCGGAGGAAGTATTGTTTTTGATGCAGGTAAGGTTTTATTTTGCGGTTGAGGGGATTTTTGTTGATTTTTATTATTCTTTTGTTGACTCAACTCAGTTTTTTGTAGCACTTTTTTTACATCACTTGTTAGTTTTGTTGGCGTTTTATTGCCTGCATTATTTTTATTGTTTTGATTAGACTGATTGGTTTGTTTACTTTTGTTTTGTTGCTGATTCATATTATTTGCTTTTGGTGGTGAAGCATTAAGATTTTGTTTAGGTGATTTATTCTGTTGATTTGTATTCTTATTAACTTCATTATTTTGAATTTGTTTATTCATATTTGCTTTTGGTGGTGAAGCATTATTAGGATTTTGTTTAGGTGATTTATTCTGTTGATTTGTATTCTTGTTAGCTACACTATTTTGAATTTGTTTATTCTTATTTTGTTGATTCAAATTTGCTTTTGGTGGTGAAGCATTATTAGGATTTTGTTTAGGTGATTTATTCTGCTGATTTGTATTCTTATTAGCTACACTATTTTGAATTTGTTTATTCTTATTTTGTTGATTCAAATTTGCTTTTGGCGACAAAGCATTAAGATTTTGTTTAGTAGCTTTATTCTGTTGCTGATTCGCATTTTTATTAGCTTCACTATTTTGAATTGGTTTATTCTTATTTTGTTGATTTAAATTACTTTCTTTTGAAGTATTATTAAGATTTTGTTTAGGTGATTTATTCTGTTGTTGATTTGCGTTTTGATTTTGTTTCTTTTTAATTTGTTGTTGAGTCTGATTCTTCTCATCAGTCTGCTTTGCGTCTTTTGTAGATGCATTATTCACATTTTCTTTTGGTAATTTATTTTGTTGTAGATTTGCATTTATTGGAGATGCTTCACGATTTTGTTTATTTTTTTGTTGCTTCTCATTTTTCTTGACGACCTGATCATTTTGTTTTGGAGATGCTTCATTATTTGGATTTTGTTTATTCTTCTGTTTTTTCTTATTTAGCTGTTGCTTTTCATTGTTTTGTTTATTACCTTTAGCAGATGCTTTGACATTTAATTGTTTCTTATTACCAACACCATTTTGTTTAATCTCCTTCTTCTGCTTCTTACTAGAAGGCTCCGCAGCTGCATCCTTTTCAGCAGGTCGTTTCTTATTCTTTTTATTTTTCTGATCATCCTCACTGTCCTCTGCTGAATTTTCCGTTGCTTCCTCTTCCTCTTCTTCTTCTTTAGTAATTTCTTCTTTATTAGAATTTGGTATTGTATTCGAAAACTTCTTCAATTTAGCAACAAAGAAACCATCCATATTATGCGTATGTGGATAGAATCTTTTAGTCAATTTCATAGTAGGATGGAAACGTAATTGTCTAAAATTTGTAAAACCTTCAGTTCCAAATTCTAAACCAGTATCTACTAATTTAACATTGCGTTTTCTCAATGCAAAATCAATAATGCATTCGTTTTCATCAGGTAATATAGAGCAAGTAGAATAAACAATATATCCACCAGTTTTTGAATTGGCATTAACACAATCAATTGCTGCTAATAATAAATCTCTCTGCAATGTAAAGCACCTTTGCACATCTTGCTCATCCTTACTAGTTTTAACATTCTGATCCTTAGCTATGACACCAGTACCAGTGCAAGGAGCATCTAACAATACCCTATCAAATCCCTTCAAAATATTGGGATATTTTTTGCCATCAACTGTCGAAATAACCGAATTAACAACTCCCAATCGATGGAAATTACCAACAACAGCCTTGATTCTATCTTTGTTAACATCATTTACAAATAACATGCCAGTATTCTTCATTATTGCAGCTATATGTGAAGCCTTACCACCAGGTGCTGCACACATATCTAGAATTCGTTCATTTTCTTGAGGACTCAATGCCATTACCGGTAGCAAACTTGAAGCTCCTTGAATAATATAATGTCCGGCTAAATATTCAGGTGTTGCACCCATGGGTACTTGGGAGGAATAAACTACCAAACCAACTTTAGACCATTTACCAATTGGATCTAAATTGACTCCACGGTTGATTAAAGTTTGAGCTAAATCACGTCTCCTTGTTTTCAAACTGTTGGTTCGAATAGTTAATGGACGTTGCACTTCACTGGCTTCTAAAAATTCTAACAACTCATTTAACGGGAAAATTTGGATAAATTTATTCATCAAATACTCATTGTAACTGTAATATGTGCACAAATCAGATTTCAATAAATCCACATAATCTGTTCGAGATTTTTTCTCATCTCTTAAGCGTTTGAAGTCCAACAACACTAGCATCACATCTCGAATGCGTTGCTGTACATCCTGCAGATTTATATTTTCATCTTGTGGATCTTCAGGAAATTCAAATTTTTCCTGATCTTTAATGGCATCTTGCATCTCAGCTTCGGCTTCTTTCGCTTCTTTATCCATTTTCTTTTTCAGTTTTATATTTTGTTTTTCAATTGGTAGTAAATCATCATCGTCTTCATCATCGTCATCATCACTTTCATCAGCTTTTTCATATTCATCATCATCATCACTGTCGTCTTCATCAGACATTTCATTTAATGAACCTATTTTCATGCTTTCATCTTTATCTTCATCTTCCTCACTTTCTTCTTCATCTTCTTCATCATCTTCGTCATCATCGTCACTTTCTTCTTCGCTATCAGCATCTCCATTCATTTGCTTAGCTTTAGGCTTCAACCATTGTTTGTTATCATCAGTAAATCCTACAACTTCATCCTCATCTTCTTCCTCATCAACTTCATCATCATCTTCTTCCTCTTCAACTTCATCATCATCTTCTTCCTCAACACTTTCTTCATCAATTTCAGCATCTTCTACATCTGATGCTTCCTCATCAATTTCTTCATCTTCAGATTGTTCTTCTGAATCATCATCATCATCATCACTGTTATAAACTATTGGCTTCTTCTTAGCAAGCTTTTTATTTTGTGGATTATTCTTCCTTTTTTCTTTCAGCAGTTTCTTCTTTTCCTCTCGTTTTTTTGCTCTGACCATTTGGTGCCTGCTCAATTTTTTTGGTGAATCGTCAATTGCTGAAAGCAAAACCAAATTATTAATAGTTTTATGCATTTAAGTTTAAATAAATGATTAATAATAATTTCAGTAAATTTGTATTAATGTAATTCAGGGTGTAGCTTCTTTTCTAAGCTTTAAGAAACGAAAATGTTCCCCTGATTCAATTTAATATAGGGAGATTGTATCAGCAACTTTCTAAACTTAAAAGAAAGTTGCCTTCTTATCTCCCATTGTTTGCACTATATTAAAATAAAACAGAAATTAGATATGTAATTTTAATAATGGTATTAAAACAAAATGGGTGACAACATCCATTTCTTTGTATTCCTATTCGCACAAACTATAGCAACTGAGTAGAGATCTTAAAAATAATAGTTTTTAACAATGCAGATGCAGTTAATCTAATCATGTTTATAATATGTAAATTCACGTATGTGGTTAATAAATGTTATACATCATAGTTAAGAAAATTGTGATGTCATCAAGGTACTGACAGCTGGTGGAGGTCTTGGGATTGTGTGATAACACTGTATCTGGCAGTTGTAATAGCCAAAAGCATATTGTGCACTGGCAGTTGAGACCTGGGGGTTAATAACTGCAAAATATTGTCAAAACTTACACAAACTAGTTGGGTCTTGAGGTTGTATGCAGGGTACATTACATTAGTGACAAGCAGTTATAAACACACATTAGAGTATACATCGGGGTTGTGTTCATTAAGTGACTAGTGGCACCCAAAAGGTCTTTTGTTGGAAAGAAATTGTATGTTTGCTAATTTTACAGAATATATTGGTACTTGAGTGCAGATTTAATTTATGAAGTCGTAGCGGTGACGCGCTGATGCAAGAGAACGAAATAGACCTGACTACCTCGAGCGCAGCGTAGTGGTGCAAAAGCTGGACGAAGAAAAGAGTATCAGTAAATCGTAAAAGACGTGATTAAGTGAAGCAACTGCAAGGCCTCCTGGACTATAAACGAGGCCCCCGAATTATCAACGCATCATAGAGCTACAAAAGACGCCACAAGCGCCGTTTTAGTGCAAGTAAAAGATTTCTGTATAAAGAGCAAAGAAGTGCATAGAGATTTGTACTCAGCGCTTCTGCCATTTTTGTTTGGGTTCGGATATATCTCGAGCGTCAAAACTTCGAAAATTTTCCCGGCGCACGCACCATTTATAGAAACTTTAACGGTCAACAGAAGAAAAGAAAAAGTGCGGGAGAACCAGAAATGTTTCAAAAAAGCAAAAAAGTTCTAAGATCACCACCGGAGCAGAGAAGAAAATTAAGCACTAACAACCCAAAAAAGTTTGTCCCGGCGGAAAAAAAGAAATAATAGAAGAAACAAATGATACAACAGATAGTGGAAATAAAAAAAAACACAAACAAATTAAAATAAAAAATAAAAAATAAAAAATGTAATGGAAGAGATGATAAAAAGAGAAAATAATAGCAGAAACAGAGTCATGAGCTCAAAAACAAGATATTATGAAAAACAAAAACAACTTAAGGGCACAAACATTTACATTGAACATTATTTGACTTTAAAAGAAAAAAAGAGTTCAGAAAGAATTAAGAGAGATAGCGAGAGACGAGAAGTCAAAGAGCAAAAGAGTATGAGTACAGTACAGAAAATTAGAAATAGATGGAGAGGTACACAATGATCAAAAAGTTTAAAAAAAAAGTGAAATTTTACTTGGGGAAGAGAAAAATATAAAGTAATAACAATATACAGCAGACGTTTAAAAAAACTAGTCAAAAGTTAGAAACTAACAAAAGAAAAAAAACTGATTATAGGGGGGGGACTTTAATGCAAGAACTAGAAAGAGGAGAGAAAGAATCAAACAAGATGACCACACAAGAAACAAAGAATCAAAAGACACCACTGAAAATATAGAAATGATAGAAGAGTGAGGTCGAGACATTTTAAATAAAAACTTTACAGGAGATGAAGATTGAAGTTAACTTATATAGGGACAAATGGGCAATCAGTAATAGACTATGTAGTTGTGAATGAGGAAGCGTGGGAAGAGGTACACATTTAAAGTAGAAATAAGAGTAGAATCAGACCACAAGCCATTAAAACTGAGCTTAACTGAGGAAACAGTAAGACAAAAAAATAAAAAAATAAAGTTAAAAAAAAGGTAGTTTAAGACAGAAGAAAGTAGCGCACGTATATAAACAATCTTAAGAAGAATTAGAGAAAAGAGAAGAAATGTAGAAGAGATAAGAAAGGAATTAGAAGAAACAATCAGAGAAGCAATAGTGAAAGACATATAGAAGCAAAGAAAAAAAAATTAAAAAAGCAAATGGTGAATGTACTCAGAAAAAGTGAAAAGCCCAAAAGATGTTAAGGCACTGGAGAAACAACAAAAGTACAAATGAAGAGTATCTAAAAAAAGAAACAGAAACTGAAAAAATAAAGACAGAAGCATAGATGTACATAAACAAAGACAAAAAAAAACAGGGAAATATTGAGGCAATACCGATAGACTTGGAAGGATTGTTTTCTACTAGATTTTATGTTTCCAAATCCATTGTCATCAACTAGAAAGTTATAAAATGCACTAAAAAAGTGATAAAAACTCGTTTTCTGCACACGTAATCTTGAAATTTTAAGTGACAGAAGAAGTAAATTTTGTGCCAAAAATCATCCCAGATTGATTTTTTCCAAAATATAAAATTCATTTTTTTTAATTTCATATGTTTATTAAACATATCTTTTTTTCTACGCATTGTATAACCTTCTAGTTGGTGACATTCAACTAGAAAACCATACCATATAATAAAAAAAGTTCTTTTGTTGCTTTTAAGGGTGGCGTTTCCCGTATATGCAAATTTATGTCAAGTTATATCTAATAAATCTAAACTATTTGCCTATGGATTTAAATAAAACAAAAAGCCATTGAAAGATAAATATATTTTCTACACATTTGCTACTTTTATTTTAATAACGTTGATGAATTTTGTGTTAATTTAATTGATAAATTTACCTATAAAACTGTTGTTAGTATATCCAATTTATTGTGCAATTGGTTTGATAAACGTTATGTACAACTTATCAAATGTGTTACATAACATTATCTAAACACACATGCAAATTTGTATCTTTGAGTATGGTTTATTTTAAGAGAAATATCAAAAAATAATAACTATAAATATAGACACCATTTTGGTAAAATATAGTAGATTTCTTTTATTTTTAAGATGAATATTGCCGGTCTAATGGGCTTTTTAGTTCAGCATCCTTCTAAAAGAGCGCGTTAATCTCAAGCGCTTAATCTCAAACATGTGTTCGTATTTTAAGGAATAATTTGGTTTATTTTTAATTTAAATTATTGAGATTCATGCAAAGACACAAACAAAATTTTAACTATGCTGTCAATTTAAATTTATAAAAAATATTTTATATATGTACATTCACAGTTAGTGAATCTTTACAAAACTCATTTATTTCATACTGTTTTATCAAATTCAAAACACTTATAAAAAAATTCTTATTTGTTTAAATTGTAAAGATGCATATAAATATGTATTAGACAATTCTTATCTATTAATGATTTTTTTAAACTGTTTAATTTGAATTACATGAATAATACAAGATTAAATAAAACAATTACTATGTATGTACATATATTATTGTTATTAATAAGGCAATAACTATAAGAAAAAAGACTTTTATTATAAAATAATTTTAAACGTTTGGTTTTGACTTTATGAAAAAAAGTTTTAAATAAAAGTTATCTAAAATGCTATTTGAATTTAAAATAATCGTAAGAGGATTAGAAACCAGCTTGTAAATAGAAATAAAACTAAATAACGACTCTCTAAATATAACAGCCTTTTTTTATTTTTACCTAAAAATTCAATCCTGAGAAGCTACAAACAATCAAAAAATGTAAAAAAACTCAAAAACTTCAATTTTTTTCAAATTTTGTTTGCTTATTACTCTGAAAAAATTTAAATTTCAGTGGTTTGAGCAAAGCACTTGACTCATCCATGGCCATATATAATTGAATTAATATTATGAAACAATAATAAAAATGAAAAATGTTTAATTATATTTAATCAGTTACATAAATATCTGTTTTTTTATATTATAAGTAGACACCGGATTATATGCAACTTAAAAACGCTAAAATATGCATGCAAATATGCAATAAAACAGCCCAAAATATGCATGAAAATAGCAAAAATATGCCAAAATATGCAACTATATGAAACATAATATAAACAAATATAGATTAATCATTTTATCAAAAAAACAATTTATATAACAAATTCTATTTTTTAAATTTTTAATAAAGTTATATAAATAAAAAGAGTCAAAATATACAACTTCATATGTACAGGGTGTTAGACAAAAACGTACGGCTAAATAACTCTATTTTGAATGGTTTTTTGAGTACCATAAAGACAGGTACATGTATATTTTAATTTTTAGTATACTTTCAATAACAACCAACTTTAGTTTTTTAAAGAGGAACATGCATTTTTTTATTTATTTTAATTTTCAAGATATTTTAAATATAACCTAGTAATATTTAAAAAAAATATTTTGTTTAGTTTCTATTTAAAATTATTGTAATTAAATAGTTGGCAGTAAAAATAACTAATGTTTAATTATTGGGATATTTTTATGTTAATATAGATAATATAGTAACTTAAAAAAATTACGTTTTTCAATATTTTTTCTAAAAACTGGTGAAATATGTATAAAAACCGAATATGGATGAAATATGCAACAAAGCCTAAATATGGTCAAAATATGCAAATGCATATGCAAATATGCATTTGCATATAATCCGGTCCCTAATTATAAGTGTTTATTGAATATATTGTACATATACTTCACTTTTATTTATGTCTATGCATTGTATACCTTTGTTTTTTTTTTAAATTATTAAAAAAATTTTATTAATTTTTATTCTATTGTTGTATTATTTGTTTTAGTGTAAATATTTTTATGCATGTGAATTGTTGTTAATAAAAAAAATATTTATCTGAAAAATATCACGGCTTTGAAATCGACTAGGTACGCTCTTTGAAATTAAAAATTGAGCCTGACTGCCACTTTATGCATGTCACTTGAAAACCTGCGCTACAGTTCAATATAATGAGAAACATAAGAACTGTCAAAATTAATATTCACATACAAAATACATTTACTATTATTTATGTCAAGCCGGTTTTCTATAATCTATCCCGTTTGCATCCGTCTCTTTCTGTTCCGCTTCCCTTTCTAACAAACGCATCCCCAACGCTAAAATGCAGAAACCTCTTTTCTCAATAATACTCGTTTTTTAAAACAATACAATAGGCCAGTAGTTATCAGGTGGCAGCACTTTCTTGACAAGTGTTACATGATCTTATGGAAATCCAACCCTTAAGTTGTATGTATAGATCACTAGAGGTCACATAGAGAATGCATGGGTGCTTAATGTTACCATTAGTTCTTCATGTTATCGCATATATTTGTACTCTACCTTAAAACTGAATATACTTAAATAAAGTATTTTTCTTTCATTTTTGCACTTAGCTAATTTTATAATACTTTTGTATATTATAATTTGAGCCAGAAATAATAAATAATAAACATTTAAAAAATAATGATACATAAAATAGTTTTCCATAGATGAATTGCTAATGAAAATTATGTTTGTCATTTGTCGCAAAATAATGCCAATCTAGCAAAACATTAAAAATAGAATAGTGCATTCAAATGAGAGAAATGTCAGAATGACGCATACATACATGTACATAAACACAGAGATCATTTGTTTGCGTTGATAAGACAGTTTTAAGACTTTCATAGATCCAAAGCTGTTTTATTTCTGGTATAGCAAATGTTTTTTCAACAACATCCAAAAAATATTTCATATTAATATTTTATACATTTAAAGTATTTTGTTTCGAGATTTGAAGTTAAATGAAATTTCAATACATTTACGAGCACATTCAAAGTTAAGGTATAAGTAGACAAGAGTATAGTCTCAGTGCAATGCTCTCTTATTTCTTCTTTATTGTGCGTTTTTACAGCTATTTGACATCGCCCCAGAAGTCTTACGACTTGTTTGAAAGGGGTTCAAATGCTTGTTCCCTCACTTTGAGAAATAGTACACTCACATATCAACATTTCATTTTTCAAAAACACCCGTTATAACGTTACATTTGTGTGTAAGAATGTACATTTCTCGGTTAAATTGTACCGTTCATATCTTACGTTAAATTGAATGTAACTTATGTGGCAATAAAATTATGACTTATAATATTTATTATCACAAATATATTTAAAAAACCGTAACATAGTAAATGTCGCATATAGTAACAGCCACCACCATTCAATTTTTAATTATTATTTAGTTTATTGTTGATGTAGCAATGCATTAAACCTTAAAATGTGTATATTATGAAGCATGAATAACTACTAATCAATAAAATGCTACTGAATTACAAATTACAAGAACATATTGTTAAAATATAAATGTGTATAGAAACACTAATGAACATTAACTTTAATATATAAATAAGTGAGATAAATATTGAACATGTTTTCTAACCTAAAAGTTTCTTTGGGAATACAGGCTCTTTCTGTTTCCTGGCTTTCCGTCCAGGTCCTTTCTTCACAATAACTCCTTCATCGAATTTTGCCTTCCTACCCATTTTATCACTAGATTTTTCCTTAATTAATTAAATATAAAAGTAAACACGTGCACACATGGAACGCCGTCGAGAGAATTAAAAATAAGGTTAAGAAATCAAAATAAAATACTTATGCCAACATGAAGAAAAAAAAATGAATATAGAACATAATTAGTATTATTTTATTATTATCTATTTACAATCACAATATTAATAGTAGTTAAAAGCTTATGAAAATGTTTTAACCAAAATATAATTGCATTTTAATATATTTAAATAATTATTTCAGCTGCATGCAATTCTACAGTGTAATACAGGCTTTGTTGTTATATTGACTAACTTCATGTTAGTCAGTTTAGTATGTTTATATGAAAAACTCAAAACTATTTAAATCGTATTATACAGCGTCGACAAAATAAGTTTTAGTAGAAAATCCAAATAAAATATTGCTAAAGTATACGATAATCAATAATAAAAAAATTACTTGATTTTTGATGGCAAATTAACCTTACCCTTAGCATGTTAATTCTGATCTTAGTTTTTTTAGATTTTTGGCGTAATTCTGATCTTAGTAACTTTCGTCATACAAATTTTGTAGTTTTAGTAAAATTTATAAAACATTAGCTTTTTTCCCGTTATTAGGGTTACTAACCCAGGACATCTTACCCCAGCGCGCGCCAGTGCAAGTTACACTCGAGCGTCTTGCACCTTGTTGAGAACATGTTTCTGTAGCGTTTGTGCATATGTCAAATGTAAGATTTTTTTAAATATTTAGTAATCACTTACATTTATGTGATTATTATATAATTTGTTTATTTCTTTTTAATTTTTGGTTGTAATTTCTTCCGTTGACTGTTCCTGATATATATTTTAATTAATTATAACGGCTGCTGTCAGAAGTAAGTTTTAAATCAACCAATCAAATGAGAAAGTGCAACTCGCTCCGTTTGAAAGGTTGGGGCTAGAAGAAGAGGGGAAGGACGACTTAGTGCAAGTTACCCCACTTATGTATACGTAACGGGAACGCAGTGCATCTTGCCCTGGCGTGCACCAGGGTCTGTCAGAACGTAATGGGAAAGCAGCTATTATAGCTGGTTTCCCATTACGTTCCGACAGGCCCTGGTGCACGCCAGAGCAAGATGCAATGCGTTCCCCTTACATTTTATAAAGCAGAGTAACTTGCACAAAGTCGTCCTTTCCCTTCCTCTTCTAGCCCCAACCTTTCAAGCGGGGTGAGTTGCACTTGCTCATTTGATTGGCTGATTTAAAAATTACATCTGACAGTTATAAAAACAGAGAACGGTCTACAGAAAAAATTACAAATCTAAATTGATATAAATCAAATAATAACCACATAAATGTAAATGATTAAAAAATATTAAAAAAAAAAAAAATTTCACGTGACACATACACGCTATAGAGACATGTTCCCATAACAGTGCAAGACGCTTCAGTGTAACTTGCACTGGCGCGCGCTGGGGTAAAATGCACTGGGTTAGTAACGCTAGTAATGGGAAAGCAGCTTTTGTCTCATTTTACTGACATCATTTTTATAATTGCCAGTAAAAAAGTCACAACGATTAGAATGACCTACAGGTATATTGCCTGTAAAACTAGAATGCAAACAAACTTCTTTTCTCATAATGTTACTTTTAAGTGTCGATATCAATCCACATTATTATTGGCTGTTATTGTGGCTTTCACAGTAAGTAAACAAGCAACAAAAGCTTTCGGTTATCTGGAATTTCACTTTAATTGTAACAAAATTTCATCAATTACAAAAACATTCAATGTTACTTGCTGCTAGATATGCTGATATTTCAAATATATTTTAAGTTGGTAGTTAAATCTCTGAAGTTTCTTTTATTTCTAACTTCATTTTATTTATGACATTTTATTCTGTAAAATGTTCGCAGCAAAATGATAAAATAAACATATTTAACTGCATTATTACTACGTTTTTAAGAATATTGTTAATTAAAAACATGTAATGCACAACATTTTTAAACAAAAATCTTATTAACAAAATTTTATCAAAATTTATTTTAAATTTAAATATCCGCTTTTTCCTGACACAAAGCTATTATCTATCATATAATGCGCGTTCGTTTCGCCAATATCACTGATATTTTGATCACTTGGTGATGATAAATTATGGCGAGTAATGAATAAAACAATTTGAGATAAGGTGAAATTGGTTGTTTTTTGTTATGTACCATGTTAAACAATAATTAAGTAAAAATTTAGGTCATCACCAAGTGATCAAAATTTCAGTCATATTGGCGAAACGAACGCGCCTATAACCTCTTTACAAATAATCCATTATGACAGATTATATAAATTACATTGACAAACTCAGTTAAAATTACACAAAACCGATTTAAAAAAGCTTAAACTCCAATATTAGCTTAAGCTCAAAATGAAAGGCCGGCCCTAAATATACTTATATTATCATTGAGGCAGTAAACCACTAATACTGGCTTAATTATCACAAATTTTAAATTTATTAATACTTTTTTTACATTAAAGTTTCATAATTAAAAACACGTTTTATCTTTTTCCGATGTAAAATTTCCCATTAGTTCACCCTGTTATGTCATTGCGGACTTATCGACGAAAACACAGTCCCGCTCAATAGACGATAAAAAACCAACCGCAAGCCACGCGGAAATGACGTGGATGACCGGGGCTGCTGCCGTAGCGTCAACGCTTTAACTGTAAACTTGAATCATTTAAATTCTAATTGCTTACAAATCGTAAGATGTATTTACGTATGCAAAAATTCATTCGTGATTCAAGAAGCGCTCTTCCTAAATACTCAATCTAAAATTTTGCGCATAGCAATATAACGAGCGTGTATTATTTTTATTAATTCAAAAATCTTAATAAACATTTACTATGTAAACAGTAATACTGCGCTTGGTTGCACATTTATTTCACCTAAACCAAAAATGTTTATAACTGTTTGATCGGTGCAAGAAAAGTTTAGATTTTTTTTAATATCAATTAACCTTCGGGTTTACAATAAACACACACCTGCAAAAAATATTGATACAAACAAGTAACAGAATTGAGCTAGATTTAAAAAGCAAACGTCCACCATTCACAATGCAGGAAACAGTGATTAGTCAGCGTCAGCATTATAAAGACACTGCTAAGTAAGATTCAAAAATACCAGCCAATTCTCCTGTAGATAACGTACTACTGGCTTTCATAAACAAAGACTAAGAACATTAAAAAATTAACTATCTTACTACTATCGTTGATTGAAAGAGTATATAAAGATTGAAGAACACTTAACCAAACTATCAATCGCGACGATACGACAGGTTTATTGTATCACTGCCCCAAAAATCAAACCTTAACTTTTAGAAACTTCCTTAAAAGACCTTATAGATTCGCGGCAAACGAGCCCATAATGGTGTATAAACTTAAAACTTGCAGAATCTAGAAATCAAATAATCCAACTCATGGAAAGTGCTGGATTTCAATTAAGAAAATGAATAAAAAACCTACTACTACATAGCGAAATGCAAGACACATTGGCCACAACATCGAGTTTCTGGTCTATAGTAGAGCAAAACGCAAATTTGTCCGAAATTGCGTAACTTGCTTCCGATACAACCACCGGAAAGGCCAAAAATTTGTAATTTCTTAAACAAAGACAAAACTCAAATATCAATCTGAAAGAATTGGTTAAAATTTTAACATTCCAAGAGCCTCCACACATGGGAGGTGGCCGTCAAGGCATTTAGCGTCATATTTTCAAAACTATAGAGAACGCTCAATTCACGATCAACGAAGTATTTACTTTGTTTGTGGAAGTAGATTGCATTCTTAATTCTCGATATTTGACACCAGATCCTAACGATCTGGCATATTTAACACCTCGTCATTTTTTACTGACTTCTTAAATGCGTTGCCCGAGGTAAATCCAAGAGAAGATAAACAAATGATCAAGATGGCAATATAGTTAATTTTTACCGACTTCTTAAAGCGTTGCCCAAGGTAAATCCAAGAGAAGATAAACAAATTATCAAGATGGCAATATATTCAAAGGCTTCAATAAAAGTTCTGGCTTTAGACTATCAACAGCAAACTCCGAAAGGCCTTCATGTTGAGAGATCTAGAGCTAGTCCATGAGAACAACGTTCCTGTTCGATGTTGGAAACTGGGAAGAATTACCGAAGTGATTACAGCTGAAAAACTGAAAGTGGTACCTATAAGAGACGGCAGTTGGTGGTGGTAATTTATTCTAATGCTACAAAACGTAAAAAACGGCTTTTTCGATATCGGTTGAATAACTTTACAAATATATTTTTAAAAAAAATTTCACAACGGAATCCGAATGTACAGTCTGCAGTGTTAGCATATAATAGTGGCCGGAGTATACGCGGACGGTCAACGCCACCCATCTGGTGAAGGATCACTTGAGTCACTATTCTTCAGTCTCACCAAAAAACTTCATCCGGTCATCGGTGCATTGCTAAAACCTAAAAGCCCCATTGTACCACTGGAACCTATATACCTTAGCAAAGAATGAGATCCAACATCTACACACCAGTCTCCACAGGGAAAAATACTCATCTTGATTGTACCTAAAAAAGTAAAAAACAAACAATAATCTTCATGACAAATTTATGGCAAAGCCATGCCCCTGGATCCTAAATCATGTAGTTTAAAATTTGCAATGACTCACTTCATACCTAGAAGTAATTAAAAATAATAAATAATTGCACTTTATTTATTATCATATGAATGCACATAATCAAAACTACACTAAGTAAAGATAGTGCTGCAAGTCTAATGATGAATAAATAACCTGCTAAATTCACATCTAGAAAATATAAATGTTTCATAAAATAATAAACAATATATCCAATTTTTGTTTACAGAAAAAATACAATTAATAAAACCATTGCACAAGATATAAATGCAATTATCTACTTTCGGTCCATAAAATTCACTTATAAAAGATTATCACATATTTATATCTACATAATTTTAATCTATCTGAATGCTTATATTAAGCAAATCAGTTTAGCACTTATGTGAAATTTGTACCTATTTATTGGTACCAAAATAATTAATCATGAAAGCATAATTGATATGTATAATTAGTATTTTAGAATAAATGCAGGCAGTAAAACATTATTTGTCAAATGCGCAGTATTTTTGTTCCCTCAAATTATGTGATAAAGACTTCTAAAAATAGCTATTTATATTTGTGATTTAGTGATAAAGTTAGATAGGTGACAATGTTACCTATCTATTAATGATATTTTGATAGACAATATAATGTAAATAATGGTTGCCTCTTAAGCACAACATGCAACATGTCTATCTAATAATCCCACCAATTTTGTATAACCTAAAACTATAAATTAATTCAATTAGCAACTGCAGCTACTTTTTGTTTGCTGTGTTTCTGCCAGAATCTTTTCTTTTCTTTCTCTCCCAAATTTTCACTAGCTGGTTGCTTCGTGTTTCCAACAGGCCACCATTTCTTAATCCATTTCACCTTCAATTTAGATTTCTTGTGCTCGCTATTAACTGTACTCATACTCGAACTAGGACTAATACCACCAGCTACTGATTCCTTATCTGTTAAACTTGTAAATGACACGCAACTGTCCTTTTTAGGTTTCAATGTTTGTGAGGTATTTTGGATTGTTTTGAGGTTAGGGTTTGGCCGGGCTTGTTGTGATACAGATCTGAAAATGTGATTAATATTTTACATAGAATGTAATTATTTTGGATACAAACCTATTGAGCTGTTGTTTTTGTGGTGTATTAGTAGTACGTATGGAATCATACAACTTGTCCCAGAAGTTCCACAGTTTTGTGTTTCTATGGTAATCTAGCATAAAATAGCATCGTAGATACAAAGGCACATCGCATTGAGATATCAGACAAGGAATAATTTTTCGTTTGCGTTGTTCTGAAAAATATTATCATAATATTATAAAACATGTACCCAGAAACATTAAAATTGAAAAAAAAAACATATTTTTTAAATAGTAAAGGATCAAAAATTGATATAAATAATCAAACAAACGACTGTGGCTCTAGCTAGTCAAATTTAATACTAAATGTCAGCATTAATCGGCATCATTTAGCATTTATGCAATTGGCAGTAATTTTTCGCATTATGAAATGAATCTCAATCTAATTTTTTCATAAATTTGATTTTTTAATGTTATTATTGGGTTGTCCGATTGAACAAATAGTAAGGAGCGCTTCATATGTCATTGTGGCATTCGTATAAATTTACCTATTTAACTAGGCTTTATTCGAAATTATTGCTTTACAACTGTCTCATTAGAGGACATTGCGTCTCTTCTTTATATATTTTATATATGTTCTGATATACACGAAATTGTATAATAGTAATTATAATTTATGCAAAAAATTTATTCTACTTTTAATTTTCAAATTTTCTTTTTAATTCTTTTTCATGTCATTACCATCAGCTAAATATCCCGAAATATTTAGTTTATTTGTTCATTCTCAGAATGCTATTAACCATAGTCATTAAATAAAGTCATTAAGTCAGTTAGTATAAATAGTCAATACACCCTTTAAAATATTCACTTTGAATTGTGGTGGTGAACGATGTTGACGAAGTAAGTTACAAATCAATTATTAAGTTTAAATAAATAAAGCCATACTGATGAGAGGTAAACCTCGAAACGCGTCTATGGATGTTTTTAGTTTAGGATAATTTTTTCATAAATTTGATTTTTTAATCTCAATCTAACTATCACAGAGGCCAAGAGTCAAGCACAGATAATTGTTTCAGTTCTACAAATCTCGTCAATGTGCCTTGTATGACCACGGCATCGCAGGATAGCAAACGACAAATTTGAATTAATAATTCACAATTAAAACTTAATTGTATTGAAATATTTTAAATATCATAATCCGGTCATGTTATACAGGATGCGGCAACAAAACTTGCTGATTAGATCGGGATGCCGTGAAACGTGGTAGGCCAAAGGTGCGTGTGGTCTCATTCGAAGAAATGTGTCGGAAAATTTGTTTATCATACGCCATAGACCTACTTTTATAATTGCCACGGTTGATCACACACTTCGAGAGAGTTTTGTTGATGGCCGACAATCGATTGTTTCTGACATCTTCGGAGAACTAGAAATGTGCAAAAAAAGAAGACCACAGCCCGTGAGAACTCAAACACAATACATAGAGTTTTGTAACCTCCTTGGCGCTCGGCACGCAAGCATGCAGCTGCCTTTCGAGTTTCTGATCATTCTGTGAGACAAATTTTTCATTTGGCTAAACGCATGCGAATCGTTGCTTGACAACTTGCGCTTGTGTTCTTTAGTGACGAAACACACTTTCACCTGCCTGGGTGCGTAAATTAACAAAACACGCACTACTATAGTTCTAACAATCCTAAAAACCTTCATTATAGGTACCTTCATTCGGAATGTGTATTATTACGTGTATAACTGTTGTTATAACTGTTTGGTTTGAATTGTTGAGAGTAAGGATCATTGTTCATTACTTTTTTGGAAAAAAACGAGCGTGTATTTACTGTAAATTCTGAGCGATATATCAACATGGTTCAGAACTTTTTTCTGTCCAACCTTAAAGAAATTGATGTTAGAGATGTATAGCTAGAACAACAGCAATTGCAATCCGGGTTTTGCGGCAAAACTTCCCTGGGAGCCTAATCTCCTTGAGAGGCGATCTTCCGTGTCCGGCGAGTTAGCCTCGTGCGACTTCTTTTTAAGGGAATATCCGAATCTATAATTGTATATCTCCATTTATGTAAACACGAGAGAATGCATTAAAATGATATACATAAAAGTTTTTATTTTATTGACCTTACAAATCAACTAGTTTCGCTGCCGCATTAAAATTTAGGCTTTGAAATGTACACAATTTCAGATCTGTATATCGAAAGCTGCCGAAAAAAGCAAAAAATGTTGAATTCACTAAACTTGATAAGGTAGGACTTTAAAACATCAACAAATAAGACAAATCCATAATTGTTGATCTAAATCATTTGTGATTAACTATACATCAAAAAAGCCAAAAAACATAAAAAGTTATCATTAGTTTTTTGTGAAATTATAATGCAAAACAAGATTTAACTATCCATAATTATTTGCTCAAAAAATAAGTTTTTCAAATTTTTAAGTCTAAATTAGGTTTTTTAATTTGATTAAAAAAAATCAATATGTCTATAGTGTAAATCATAGATTATCAAAAGAAAGACTGATACACTGAAGAAAAAGATTAAAATCTAAGAATTTTTAATATTTTAAGCCCAAATTTGCCTACAAACAATTTTTTTCAAATTTTCAATAAAAAATATATTTTCAGTTTGTCTGGCATAAATTACATCAATTTTCAAAAGTTTCGAATATGATACAACAAGGAAAAAGTATATAAACTAAGAGTTTTTTTTTACTAAAATTAGCATACAAATTTCTTTTACAAATTTTCCATAACTTTTTTCTAGAAAAAAACCTTAAACAATAACAGTTTTTCATATTTTTAAAACGTAATAGCAACAAAACGTTTTTATTTCAATTGAAAAAAAATTCAATATGCCTAACGTATAATTTATAGATTTTCAAAAACTAGGACTTTAATAGACTGAGGAAAAGCTTAAAAATATTTCTCATTTTTAAGCCTGAATTGGCTTACAAAAGATTTTTTTATAAAAATTATATATACATAAATCAAAAAGTTTAAAAACCAAGAATTTTTCATATTTTTTATTTTGATTAAACTGGTATACCTAACTTATATCAGATTTTCAGAAATTAAGACTTTCAAATACTGAGAAAATAGCTTCAATTTCCCAAAAATAGGACATAGAGAAAAAACCTTGAAAACTAAGAATTTGTCATATTTTTAAGCCTAAATTTACATAATTACATTTTTTTTTCCACTTTTAATAAGATTTTTTTTTTTTTCAGTATGCCAATCTCAAAATCTAAAAGTTTTCATATTTATAAGCCAATTTCGAATTTTGTTCTGTACTTCTGCCATACACCTTGTGTCCCATTTAACCTTACAAAACAAAATATATGCATCTTACAAGTTTTGTCTAAATTTTTTTTATTCGTAGCTAAAAAATAGTTTTTTTTTTATCCGGCCATGAACTATTGAACAGTGCAAAATTTCTATTTATAAAATGTCTTAAATATTTGTTTTCCGGCCTTGAAATATCAAAATATTGTCTGAAAGTCCAAAAAAGCAGACAAACTGTTAAAAAGTGTACAATTTTATTTATGATGTTCATATGTACGTGTTACATTGTACAGGGAGTTTATAAATGAATGGGATTATGTAATCACTTTAAATGTGCCGCTTTTTTTAAATTGTTCACTAAACTATTTGTTTTAACAGATCAACTTTGACAGCTGTCAAGCAAACATATGAAAACATATGTAGTATAGTGGACGATTTTAAAGAGGCGGCATATTTAAAGTGATTACATAATCCCATTCATTTATAAACTCCCTGTAGATGTATAATATATATTCGGGGAATCACGGGGAATCACATAGAAAAGGTTTCATTGTTCCCGGCCATAAGCAGGGGAATCCCTGATGTAGAAATGTAATACTATGCATGATGTAGAATAAGTTAGTTATTTACCATACACGAGCTGGGGCACTCTAAATATAAATATTAAACAAATTTGTGTTTAATTTAAAACCCTTTCCAATAGGTTATGGGCCCAGGTCTTGGCGTGTTAATATAACAGTATTATAATTTAATAATTATTAAACAAAAACATTTAAAATTTTAAAAGTTAGTAATGGAACTTAAAGTGAATAAAAGAAACATTATGCCATTTAATGGTGAGCGGTATGGTGTATGGAAGTTCAGAATAAAATCTCTATTATCCAAACTTGGAATATTACATATCATAGAAGAAGAAAATGAGGAAATTACAGAAGAATGGACAAAGAAAAACATACTAGCAAAAAAACACAATAATAGAATATTTGAGCGATTCATTTCTTGGTTTTGCCGACAAACATGTATCTGCCAAAGAAATTTTAATAAACCTTGATACAATCTACGAAAGAAAAAGTTTGGCGTCTTAATTAGCAATGCGTAAGCGTTTATTAAATTTAAAACTGCAAGGTGATATTACATTATTGCAACATTTTATGCAATTTGAAACAATAGTTGCAGAATTAATATGTGCTGGAGCAAGACTAGATGAAATGGATAAAATTTCACATTTATTATTAACGCTTCCAACTACATTTGACGGTGTAATAACAGCGTTAGAAACATTAAGTGAGAAACATTTAAATTTATCTTTTGTAAAAACGAGATTATTAGATCACAAAGTTAAATTAAATGCCGAAGACAATTCAACAAGTTTAAAAGTGCTCAGTAGTGAAGTTTTTAAATCATCTGGTTCTAACAATAAAGAAAAACGTTTTCCTGCATTTAAAAAGAACAATAAAAAATGGCAAAATAATTACAAATATAACAAAGAGAAAAATAAATCATGGAATAGAATTTCTCCCAATAAATATAAAACAAATAACCTAATGGAACCATAAAAAAAAGAGATTGTTTTTATTACAAACAAACAATTCAAGGCCAGACAAATAGGAACCGGACCCTGCACACCATACCAACAAATGCCCAATGTGCGAACGGATCGGACGAATTTGCATTTATGTTTTCCAACAATGAAATGGACATAAATAAACCAAGTGAAATAACTTTTATTCTGGACTCGGGTGCCACCGATCATATAATTAACAGAGATGACGTCTTTACTAATTTTGTAAATTTAAATTTTCCCAAGAAAATTGCAGTCGCTAAATCTGGTACAAGCATCAACGCAACAAAGAGAGGGACAATCAATGTATCCACAAACCTTGGGTTCAACGGAACACTACAGGAGGTCCTTTATTGCCCACAATTTATTGTCTGTGCGAAAAATTCAAGAAAGCGGTTTTATGGTCATATTTAATGCAGATGGCGTCACTATTCGAAACAAAAAGGAAATAATTTTAAAAGGTAAGCCCTTAAATAATCTGTATTGTATAATTTTCACGCTTCAAAACATTTAAAATAATGAAAGTTGTAACAGGGTGTTGTAGGGTTATAATAATAATAACGTGGTTCTTCGTGAATAATGTTTAATCAACAGTGAAATAATAATAATCGTCTAACAATGTAACAAGAATGAAATCTTAACTGCCTAAATAATGTTTTACAAAATACTTATATACTACAAGTCGCTTTATTATATATGGTCCATCTCGTTTAGGAGCAAATTTTGATGTGTAGTTGTTGGCTGCTTTGCTTCTGGTGTGTGTATTGACCAATACCAAATCTCCTGGTCCGTATGGTAATACTTCTCTTCTTTTTTTGTCTGCTACTTTTTTCCATCTATCTTGCTGTTTTTCTTGTGTTTCTCTAGCGGTAGATAGCCAGTCAGCAATTTTCTTAAGGTGTGCTGTAATCTGTGGTACAAATGTTTCGTTGTTTACAATTTGCCTAAAATCATGATGTACATCTTCAGGCGTCCTCATTTCTCTTCCAAACATTAGGAAAGCTGGGGTAAATCCTGTTGAATCGCATGTTATGGTGTTCATCGCAAATCTTATCGTCGGTAAATACTTGTACCACATGGTGTGTTCTTTCTCGGATAGTATAGCTAATTGTGTTTTTAGATCTCTATTTTTTCTTTCTACTGGATTTGCTTCTGGGTGATATACGGGTATAAGGTTTTGTTGGAATCCAAATACGTGTGCCACTTGTTGCATCACATTTGTAACAAATTGTGGTCCATTGTCGCTAATTATTCTTCGTGGTGTTCCATATCGTAGTATAATTTCGTTGATTAAAGCATTTGCACAAGCTTCCGCTGTAGCTACTTCTAGTGGTAACAATTCTACCCATTTTGTTGTTGTGTCTTCAATGATAAAGATCCATTTTAGTTTATTTTCTGTTTCCGGGAGAGGCCCAAACAAATCAATAGATATTACTTCAAAGCGTCGTGCCGGTACAGGAGTTTGTAATAACCCAGCGGGTTTCAAGTTAGTAGGTTTGTACCGTTGACATTCGACACATTTTGAAATATATTCGGTAATTCGACGTCGCATTCCGGTCCAATAATATCGAGATGCTATACGTTTGTATGTTTTTTCAATCCCATAGTGACCGGCTGTGGGAATATCATGATATTCTCGCAACACTCGTAAAATTTCTTCTTCGGGAACTACTTCTTGAGCTTCTTCGATGTCGTCATCCCATGAATAATGATAAAGTATTCCATTTTGCATGATAAATCCGCGGCCTGTCCATTTTCTATGGTTAACCGTATCCTTCTTGTCATTGTCCTCAAAACAGTCTATTATATTCTTTAGTTCAGGGTCTTCAATTTGTTTATCTCGAATCTTGGCAAGCATTTCTGTGGGCATGTCGATCGAAGTATAACAGATAGGGCAGTCAATTTCAGCGGCGTCATGACATGGAGGTCTTGATAGCGTATCTGCGACTAGATTAGCTTTTCCCGGTAAATAGTCTATAACTAGATTATATGATTGTAAAGTTAATGCCCATCGTGCTAGTCTTCCATTAGGCGATTTCAATGACATCAACCATTTTAATGGTTGGTGATCAGTTTTGACATTAATTACGGCTCCTTCTATATATCCTCGATATTTATTGCAGGCCCATACCACAGCCAAAGCTTCTCGTTCCGTTGTCGAATAATTTTGTTCTGCGGGTGTCAGTAGTCGGCTTGCATATTCTATTGGTCTCTCGTCGGCACCCTCCCCCTGGAGCAAAACAGCTCCTAAAGCGTAGGCGCTTGCGTCAGTTTTTAGGGTGTATGGCAAACTAGGATCAACCGATCGTAGAATAGGATAATTTATCAGTCTCATTTTTAACTCTTTGAACGCAATTTCTTGCGATTCGTCCCAGTGGAATTTTGCATTCTTTTTCAATAGCCTGCTTAGCGGTTGAGATATATTTGAAAAATCTGGTATAAATCTTCTAAACCAGGAGCAGGTTTGCAAAAATGATCTAATTTGTTTCTCATTCCCAGGTCGCTTCATTTCTTCTATTGCACTCACTTTTTGGGGATCCGGTTCTATTCCTCTGGGTGTTAATATGTGTCCTAGGTATTTTACTCGATCACGTACAAATTCACATTTTTCTTTGTTGACTTGGAGTTTAAACAATTTTAACCGTTGAAATACTTCATCTAGATCTTGTAGGTGCTTTTCAAAAGTTGTGGACAAGATGATTATATCATCCAGATAGGCAAGAATAATAATGTTTTTGAGTCCGCTCCGGAATCGGTCAATGAGCCGTTGAAATGTCGCTGGGGCATTGCGAAGACCAAATGACATTCGTTTGAATCGAAAGGTTCCAACTGGGGAAATGAAAGCGGTACGGTCTCTATCCTCTATTTTTACAGCTACTTAGTGATATCCTGCTTTTAGATCCAATGTCGTCATAAAAAGAGTTTTTGGGGCAGTATGAAGTAAATCGTCAATCCTGGGTAGAGGATAGGTGTCTGCTATAGTTACGGAGTTTAGTTTTCTATAATCCACACATAGCCTATATTCTCCCGTCTTTTTTGGTACTAATACTACAGGGGCTGCATATGGGGATTCGCACTCTTCTATAATATCCTCTTCTAGTAGTCTGTCTATTTCTTTTTCGAGAAACTTCTTTTTCTCAGGAGACATTCTATATGGCGGAACAGCAATTGGTTCATTTGATGATAGCCGAATTGCGTGTTCTGCAAACGGGGTTGCTTGATCAGGCCGTGTGAACACTTCCTGATGCTCTTTCAACAAATTATCTAGTTTTTGTTGATCAGCGTCGCTTAGCTTCTGAATCTGATTTTCGGTAGATTCTTCTACTGCTATTTTTATATCATTTTCTTCACCTTCAGGTATTAATGCAAAACAGTTCTCTGGATTTTCATCAAAATAAAATTTGTTTCGGGGAACATTTAAAACCATATTTGTTTTTCGAATAAAATCTTGTCCCATCAGAGTTCTTGCTTCGGTAAATTCTGGAACAGCAATAAACGGAACCATTACAGTTTTGTTTTCTACCGTAACTGGTAACTCATAACGTCTTACGTCTCGCTTTTTCTTTACTCCGTCCGCAAGTGACATGTAAATTTGGTCGTACTGGAATGGATAATTAAGTTCTTCAAGATGATCATTCAGTTGTCGTCCTGCAACGCAGCCATTTGCGCCAGTATCTATTATTACCAGATCGGTATGGTTTGCTGCAGTAATATATATACTTGGACGTCCATATTTTGCTTCAAAATCGGCGGCGGAGAAATCAAAACTTGATGCGTTGTTAATACTTGTAGATGGTATTTGTGCATCCTGGCACTGACTGCGGATATGTCCGGGTTTTCCGCAACCAAAACATATAAGTGTTGTGTTAGGTGCTGGCGGCACTTGGTTTGTTGCATTTTGTTTTTGCCTACAAATAAATTCATCGTGTCCAAACTTTTTACAGAAATTGCATCTTGGGCGACTTGTTCTTGCATTATTCAATGTTTCATTGTTCCTTCTTGGTGGATCTTCCTCCATCATTTCAATGGCTCGAGCTTGAATAATCAACTCGTTAAACGTTTTCACTGACTCGCGTGATAGCCTTTTTCTAATATTCAAGTTTAAACGTGAGTATACCATGTCTATCTGATACATCTCGGGCAGCTCTGGATCATTTGGCAAATGTGATAGTAGTGCTCGTGCTTTACTCACAAACAAATCTGTCGGCATATTTTTGTTTTGCTTCCATGAAAAAAGTTCCTCGAATACCATAAATCGAGGTTTGTTGTACCCATATGCGTGGCGTAGGGCGTCGAGTGCTTCTTTCCATCCTGAAACACTTCTTTTTATTCCTTTCCACCACGTTCTCGCTGCACCATCTAACAACATCGGAAATCCGTTTAATGCGCTTTCATCGTCAATTCTCATGCAATCTTTATATATGTTGACTGCATCGATAAAGGCATCTACATCATCGGCTTCATCTCCGGCGAATCTCGATCTGCAGGTGGCAAGGGTCATCTTCTGCTCTTGTGCTGGTGCAGGTGTTTGAGCCGATTTTACCAAATCACTAAAAACTCCTTTCATGCTTTCCATTACAGCTAAGAGCTGTTCCTGTGATAAGGACATCTTGCTTCTCAAATTGTAAGACGCCGTTTTATAGCACGTTGATAATCTTTTTAATCACGAGCCACTAAGTTGGGCTCCAATTGTAACAGGGTGTTGTAGGGTTATAATAATAATAACGTGGTTCTTCGTGAATAATGTTTAATCAACAGTGAAATAATAATAATCGTCTAACAATGTAACAAGAATGAAATCTTAACTGCCTAAATAATGTTTTACAAAATACTTATATACTACATTTTCCCACTATAAAATATACTCCAGCACAGCTGCTGGAAATATCCGGATTATTATAATCCGTCGCGTCCGTTGCTTAATTAGTTATTGGAAATATCCAGATTATGTCGTTAATATAACTTTGGGGAAATAACCAGATTAATATATTTGGGACTTCTTAGTAACAGGGTAGTGTTATTACCTATACATCTTAAATGTGCTTGTTACAAAGTCAATTAAATATCAGTACTAATAAATATGTTAATATTAACTATCAATTGTGGCATGAACGGCTTGGCCATATAAGCCAACAAAAGTTTATGCAAATTAAAAACAACTCAATGATAGAAAACATAACTGATATATTAAATATAACACTAACACATAACAAATGTGAAGCTTGTATTTATGGTAAACAGGCGAGACTTCCATTTTTAAAAACTAAAATAAAAAACCATGTCAATAGACCTTTATTTATAATACATACAGATGTTTGTGGCCAAATTACACCTTCGACTATAAATAATAAAAACTATTTTATTACATTTATTGATGATTTTTGTCATTATACAGTCACATATTTAATGACACATAAATCAGATCCAATAATTTTTTTTAAAGATTTTGTTTCTAAAAATGAAACATTATTTAATTCAAAAATAGTAAATTTATATTGCGACAACGGTGGTGAATATATATCAAACGAATTTAAACAATTTTGTGTGTCAAAGGGAATCACCTATCATTTAACAATACCTTATACACCTCAATTAAATGATGTAGCTGAAAGAATGAATCGTACGATAACTAAAAAAGCACGTACGATGATAATTACAGCTGAATTACCTAAAGCATTCTGGGGAGAAGCTGTTTTAACAGCTACATATTTAATTAACATAACACCTACAAATGCAATTCAAATAAATAAAACACCATATGAACTTTGGCATAATAAAAAGCCAAATTTAAAATATTTGAGGGTATTTGGTTCAACTGTTTATGTTCACGATAAAATTCGCAAAAACAAGTTTGATAGAAAGTCGTTTAAAACAATTTTATTGGGATATGAACCAAATGGTTACAAACTCTGGAACGTTAGAACAGAGAAATTTATTACTGCTCGTGATGTCATAATTGATGAAATAGATTATAAGCAAACTAGGCCTCTACATGTTAAAGACCTTGCTGAATCTCGTACAAAATCAAATAACCCTATTTTAAATTTAGATCAAATTACTGCTTCACAATTAGATGAATCCCCAAATTTAAAATTTAATCAGACTAAAAATCAAACAGAAAGCGAATATTCCAGTGATCCCTTATTAAGACGAAGCGATCGAATTAAAAATCGACCAACTATCTCATATGACGAAACTACTGATCAAAATTCAATAAAAGATATTTTATGCTCAGCATACATGGAAGTACAAATACCGAAATCATTTAAAGAAGTTAAAGATCGAGAAGATTGTGTTCAGTGGGAGCAAGCTATATAAAAGGAAATTTCTTCTTTACAAATTATTAAAACATGGATTATTGTTCCTAAACCGAATGATAAAAACATTGTTGATTGTAAATGGGTTTTTGCTATTAAACAGGATGCACAAGAAAATCCTATAAAGTATAAAGCTAGATTAGTTGCAAGAGTTTTAGTCAGGAATATTTAGTTGATTATGAGGAAACTTTTGCACCAGTAGCTAGGATTGCCACTTTTCGATTTCTGCTGGCTTTTGCAAACCAGTTTGAACTATTAATTCATCATATGGACGTTGAAACTGCATTTTTACATGGAAATTTAAAAGAGGAAATTTATATGAAAATACATGAAGGAAACCATAATCATGTATGCAAATTGCAAAAATCGTTATATGGTTTAAAACAATCAGCTCGGTGTTGGTATGAACATTTTGATCACATGTTAAGGGAGTGTGGTTTTCAAAGATCTCAAATTGATCCTTGTCTTTACTTATTAAATAAGGGTCATGAAATATTTATATTGTTTTATATGTAGACGATTTAATGATCATAACAAGTGATTTCATAGCAATGAATAATTTGAAACAATATCTGATGGTTCAATTCAAAATGACTGATTTACAAGAGATGAAATTATTTCTTGGAATTAGAATTGACAGAAGTGAAAATTTTAAACAAATTTAAAATGCAAGATTGTAAACCTACTAATACACCTCTACCAACTGTTTTAGATTACATAGGTCTGAATGATGACAAATATTACGATGCACCATGTAAAAATTTAATTGGATGCTTAATGTATGTAATGCTTTGTACACGCCCAGATTTGTGCGTGGCAGTTAATATATTAAGTAGATATTAAAGTAAAAATAACTATGAACTATGGAAAACTTTAAAACGATTATTGCGATATATTAAAGGTTCATTAAATCTTAAATTAACTTTTATTAAAGAAGATGACATATACTTACAGGTTATGTTGATGCTGATTGGGGTTGCAATTTAAATGATCGTAAGAGTACAACAGAGTATATATTTAAAGCATTTGAAAATTGTACTATCTCAAACGTCAAAGATCAGTTGCTACTTCTTCTACAGAAGCTGAGTATATGGCTCTTTTTGAAGGTATAAGAGAAGCAATATGGTTAAAATCGTTATTAAAAAGTATAAACATAGATATTAAAACCCCAATTATTATTTTTGAAGATAACCTCAGTTGCATTAGTATAGCAAATAATCCCACCAACCATAATAGGTCTAAACACATAGATATAAAATATCATTTTTCTAGAGAGAAAATTCAGCAAAAAATTATAATACTAAAATATATTTCCACAGGTGAGCAACTGGCTGCTATATTTACCAAAGCACTACCGGCAGTTAAATTCCAACAATTACGAAATAAACTGCAACTATTATAAAAAAAAAAAAATTTATATATACATACATATACAGGGTGTAGATTAATTGGCGGATAAACGCCAGGTAACTTTATAGATCGTGCCAAAAGAAAACGAAAATCTTAATTCCAAAATGCTGAAAAACTCTTCGTTTGGCCTCACGGGGTCTTCAAAGTTTCAATTTTGTCAATACAAATATTGTATTAATTGCGTATATTATGTACCAATTTGCTTTCTTTTTTAGTATAATAAAAATTACGAGGTTTATTGAAACTTAACAATAAAAAACATTGAAAAATGTGCAAATTACTATTGAAGAATAAATCAAATTTAAATTAAAAATACGCTTGGCAACGTAGCAAAATTTTTAATAAAATTCAAATTATAAAGTAGGCAATGCAATAAATGTCAGGGGGTCAATTCTGATCTCCGGTGACTTTTGTCATCAGTGACTTTTAAATTCAAATAAAATTCAATTTAAATATTATGATATACTTTATTCTTTTGATAATCATTAATTTAAAATTGTGTGAGGTTGCACATTGACGACACATACCGCATTATTAAATTATGAATGGTGTTTTGATGCATTTGCGTCTAGTATGCGGCGGTCTGCCTTAAAAGGCACCTTACACGATCAATAATACTGTCAATATTTTAGAATATTGACAGTATTATTGATCGTGTAAGGTCTAGTACTGATGGAATGATGAAAATACTGAAGTATTTCCGGATAATCCGTAATCCAAGCATCAGTATTTCAATATCATGGCCACGCCTGGCCGCGCCCACAAAGTGGTGGAAATACTGACAGTAATACTGATAGTGTAAGGTCATTTTACATCAATACTTCAGTAACATTTGTTCAAATAATATTAAATTCAGAAAAAAAAGCAACAAAATAAGCTACGTCAATGCGTGTAAGAATATATGAGCATTTCTTATATTTAATATTAACTATATTTATCCAGCATTTGAAATAAATTATAAATCTTTTTTTTCGAGAATTCAAAATTGTTATCTAAAATTATTTTGTATAGCGTTTAATATAATATTCTGCAACTTTAGTGTGCGAGTGTCAAGCTTCTTCAACCAATCTTTGATCTATCGTTTGAGCACTACCCTGCGTTTTGTACAAAAAGCAAGAATTATTGCAGGCATTTTTTTTTTTCGTTTATCCATACTAAAATAATTCTATACTAGCCGGTGTATCTTATGATACTAAGGAAAATACTGGCGGTGTGGAATGACCGTGTAAGGTGGACAAAATACTGATTCAGTATTTTGCAATACTGTCAGTATTTTGGAATGTCAGTATTATTGATCGTGTAAGGTGTCTTTAAGCCTCGTTCATACTCATCCGATTTGCGATATGCGATTTTTTTTATTGTAACAAAATATTTCTCGCAAAATCTCGTTCATACTGATCCGATTTTTTTATTGCGATTTTTTCTAGTGACATTTTGTTTTTATTTTAGTAACTTTTATATTTATACTAATATTTGATTTAAAAATTAGATCTATAATACCTTTCAAAACTTAAAAATATGTTTTAATTTAATTATACTTGTTTTAAACAATAATTATTTTATTGTATTTAAACATTATTTAAAGTTTAAAAGTAAAATTATTTATTTTTAGTATTTATATGAACCTATTTTCACCACATATTTAAAACTAATTATTTTTGTAAACATAGTTTTATGTAATTTGTAATAATCAGTAAAATTATTATTTTTTTAAATACATAACCTATATGACATATCAACCTTTAAATGAAATGAAGTTAGGCATTTTTATTAAAAATAAAATCGCACAATGTTCAAACTGATTCAACTTTGTCCGATTGATAAAAATACAAAATATCATCAAAAATGACTTTCGAAAATACAATTTAAAAAAATAAATTTTATCAAAGTTAACCTCGAGAACACATAAACAAATGTAGATATGTTACAAAACGCGTCATTTTTTAAAAATATTTTTGTTATATTGTTGGAGTTGAATTATTTTACTTTATTTGATGTTTTAATTAATAATTAACATTGGAGATTGTTAGTATTTAATAAATAAATTGTTTTTAGCATTAAATTATTGTACGTAAGTTTGGCAACAGCGCGCGAAACGTCGGTTCAACAAAAAGTATAATAAAGTGAAGTTACAAATACAAACATAACCACAATCTGATCTGTTTCATTACAGAACTGGCGTTTGATTTAATAACTGTAAAATCTGATTTAAATTTAGCAAAACTTTCAATTACAGTTATTTTAACAATAATATTTAATTACAATTTATTTAATTACATTATTAATAAAAATTCAATGCCATGAAGTTAGGTACATTCTTAAAAAAATCGCAAAAAGTTAAAATAATCGCAATTTTTGTTTTCGACAGGCGGCCATTTTTAATCGCAAAAAAAATGAAAAAATCGGATGAGTATGAACGAGGCTTTATGTCTGTCTCGGATTAACAACTACTACGTTGCCATATCAATCCCGTGACCACCCTTGACAAAAACCATCGGTGACTTTTGTCGTTTCACCATGCGGCTAAAATGCGTTTTCAAAATAAATGTGTGAATCCAGCAAATAAGTACTATAATTATTATTGAATTATAGAACAATTTATACATTGCAGCTGATACAACTATTATAAATTATTAGATTCTGTCATAAATAAAAATATTAATTATTTCAATGCACAATTGATTGTTTGAAAATATATTTAAAATAATTGACATGAATATAGCAACTCTGACAGATTTAACAAGCCTCGTTCATACTCATCCGATTTGCGATATGCAATTTTTTTTATTGTAACAAAATATTTCTCGCAAAATCTCGTTCATACTGATCCGATTTTTTTATTGCGATTTTTTCTAGTGACATTTTGTTTTTATTTTAGTATTTTTTATATTTATACTAATATTTGATTTAAAAATTAGATCTATAATACCTTTCAAAACTTAAAAATATGTTTTAATTTAATTATACTTGTTTTAAACAATAATTATTTTATTGTATTTAAACATTATTTAAAGTTTAAAAGTAAAATTATTTATTTTTAGTATTTATATGAACCAATTTTCACCACATATTTAAAACTAATTATTTTTGTAAACATAGTTTTATGTAATTTGTAATAATCAGTAAAATTATTATTTTTTTAAATACATAACCTATATGACATATCAACCTTTAAATGAAATGAAGTTAGGCATTTTTATTAAAAATAAAATCGCACAATGTTCAAACTGATTCAACTTTGTCCGATTGATAAAAATACAAAATATCATCAAAAATGACTTTCGAAAATACAATTTAAAAAAATAAATTTTATCAAAGTTAACCTCGAGAACACATAAACAAATGTAGATATGTTACAAAACGCGTCATTTTTTTTAAATATTTTTGTTATATTGTTGGAGTTGAATTATTTTACTTTATTTGATGTTTTAATTAATAATTAACATTGGAGATTGTTAGTATTTAATAAATAAATTGTTTTTAGCATTAAATTATTGTACGTAAGTTTGGCAACAGCTCGCGAAACGTCGGTTCAACAAAAAGTATAATGAAGTGAAGTTACAAATACAAACATAACCACAATCTGATCTGTTTCATTACAGAACTGGCGTTTGATTTAATAACTGTAAAATCTGATTTAAATTTAGCGAAACTTTCAATTACAGTTATTTTAACAATAATATTTAATTACAATTCATTTAATTACATTATTAATAAAAATTCAATGGCATGAAGTTAGGTACATTCTTAAAAAAATCGCAAAAAGTTAAAATAATCGCAATTTTTGTTTTCGACAGGCGGCCATTTTTAATCGCAAAAAAAATGAAAAAATCGGATGAGTATGAACGAGGCTTTAACATTTAACGCCGGCGATGCTTGAGAACGTCATAAATTCGATATCGATACGTGGTGTAAAGTGTTTAGAAGTAAACAGTGGCCAATTTGAACATTTGTAGTTTATAATAAAAAATAAAACTTGATGTGTGTATTAAATTGCCTATTTTATGTGTATTAAGTTGCCTACATTATAAGTTTGAATTTAGAAAGTTTGCAACGTTGCCAAGCGTAACAAAACTTTGAGGACCTCGTGAGGCCAAACGAAAAGTTTTTCAGCATTTTGGAATTAAGATTTTCGTTTTCTTTTGGCACGATCTATAAAGTTACCTGGCGTTTATCCGCCAATTAATCTGCACCCTGTATACATACATATTTTTTATTATTATTACATAATTTTTTTTTATATAATTATTTTAAAGTGCAAAACTTGATTCATAAAACGTCAAAAATAGCAAATCTGGTCTTAAAACATCAAAATAATGATAAAACGCACCAAAATCTAGAAATCAAATCTTGAAAATTAAACAAAATTGTAGAATCCTAAAAATAGCAAAACCTGGCTATAAAATATTAAAATATTATCAGAAAGAACCAATTCAGGTACAAACTGTTGAAAAGTAGAAATATATATTTATAAAATGTAATAAATAACTAAATTTGGTCATAAAATATTAAAATATTGTTAGAAAAAACCAAAATCTGACAATAAACTGTCAACAAATGCTACTTTTTATTCATGGAATGTCAATTAGCAAAATTCAGATTTAAAACAATCAAAATTTTGTCAGAAAGCACCAAAATTCGACCATAAAATGTTGAAGAATGCAAAATTCTTTTTATGAAATGTGAAAATACTGAAATTTGGTCATAATGTATAAAAATATTGTCAGAAAGCACCAAAAGTTGGCCTTAGGGCCGGTTTATTCATCTGTTCTGTAAGTTATTGATTAGTTACGTGTTCAATAAACTTATAGGTCACTTATATAAAATTTGGGTGTATTCATCCCATTTTATATGACAAGTAATTACTGAACGCTTATGATGTTTTTATACGGCTAGTACAACTTAATAGAAAAAGATATCTATATACATATCTGTAAGAAAGACAGAGATAGACTTACTAAAAAAAAACGATTGTGGTACTACTGCTTGTTGTTATTTGTTTGCGGTTACATTCATGTGAAACAAAACGGCATAAGGTTATGTTCTTTTAGTAATTTTTTTACTAACGGGCCAAAGTGATCTATATAATTTATCTGTCTTGTAAATTTAATTTGATGACAGGTTGTCTCTATCGACAGATGAATAAACATTTATTCATGGCAATTAGTAATGCTACAGAGCACTTTAGAGAAAGGTGAATAAATCGGCCCTTAAACTATTAAAGTAAAAAATGCAAAATTTTATTCATAAAAAGTCAAAAGTCAGATAGAATAAAAATCCGGCCAAAAACGTTTTAAAAGTGCAACATTTTATCCATAAAACGTCAAAAATAGCAAAAATTAAAATTTAAACATCAAAATATTGTTAGAAAGCACCAAAATCCGATCATAAACTTTTGAAAAAGTAAATTTTTTTATGAAATCCCAATAAATAAATTATAACATAAAAATATTGTTAGAAATAGCAAATTTTGGTCATAAACTGCAAAAGTCTATTTATGAAAAGTAAAAAAATAAGATCTGGCCAAAAATGGTTGAAAACTGCAAAATTCTGTTCATAAAATATCAAAAACAAATATAGCCAAAATTCAGCTATAAAATATCAAAAACTTTGTAAAAAATAAAAAATCGGACATAAACTGTTAAAAACTGCAAAGTTTTTATAATGAAACGACAAAAATAACAAAATCCGTAGCCTTATTCTGGCGCTCGTATCCACGTGGATATTACGTCACACCGGTTGCTAAAAACGAAGTAGGTATTGATAGCGGTATTCTGGCGATGTTAGCAAGGGCAATTGACGTCATAGATCGTTCAAGGCATTGCTATTGCTTTCACCACCTCGGGAGGTGTTGCTCATTCGTTTTCAATAGCGCTATAGTGTTTATAGCAGCCTTCACTCTACAGTTTGTTAATATTTTATATAAAAGTTTTAAATTAAGGTAAATATATTTAATATTATATTATTTTTTATTCACTTATGTTATTTGCCTATATAATATGTATATTATAAAAATATTTTTTAAGGTTATTTTATAGAATTTATTATAATATTAAAGGTAGAAATAAAAAGTTTGATATTCAAATTTGGTTTGCATCATTAAAAATTATTTAAAATTAAATATTTTATCAAGTGTTTAATATACTGTCTTGCAACTACAATTTTTAATGTATCGAGTAATACCAAACATTTTGTATGTAGTGTTATATTAATTGAATATAATATATTTTTTTTATTTGTTCATACATAAATACAATTAATATATGTTTTTTAGATTATAGCCACTTTGTGACAGTCGAAAGCTGTGGTCGAAAGAGAAGAGCCTAGAAGAAATATCTAGGACTGAGTTTTGCTCGGATAAATTTATATTATATATGTATTTTTTGTAAAATAAACTATGATTTAATAATAGACTTTAATTATTTACATTAATTAAAACTGAAATAGTTATAAATGTGATGAACACATTGATATGTTTATTAAATTTTATTTATAATAAACATAATATGTTTGACAATATTATTATACCGTTAATCCAGTTTTCAAATTTATTTTCACATCTAACATCTTACATTGCAAAAGTGAGGCGAGGAACACTTCTAACATCTTGCATAATATCTTTTTAACCATTAACTAGAAATATTTATTAGATAATTATTAGGATATAATTTATTACTTTAATTTTATTTTTCTTATATTGACACATAATTATTTAAAAATATAAATTATTAGATTAGTTTTATTAATATAGAATATACTCCATATAAATAATAATTTCATGTTGACCATTTTCTCATATTTTCGAGCTCAAACAATAACAAACCTATCATATGTTTAGTTTAATAGATGGCGCCAGCCTTTCTTTAGCAATACCTTACAATGGCAACAGAATAAGGCGCATCAATATGTGACGTCATGAAAATATTTTTCAACACATGCTCTTGCCATATAAAATAGCAAGGGCAACATATTGCTAACGCCAGAATAACGCTCCTGGCCATGACATCAACATATTGTTAAAAAAAAAACTGCAAAATTCTATTAATAAAATGTCCAAAATAGCAAAATCCAATCATAAAGTATGAAAATATTTTTTTATTGTTGCTTGTGGGCCCTTCCACATTGCTGACCATTGCTTACTGATAGCTATGCCACTGCAACCCACAGCAACCCAATAATAAGAACAAAATTTGTAGTAAATAATACTATTGATCTGCTAGTACCTAGTATATTGTTGTTATACAAATCATTAGTAAGATCCTAACTGGAATACTGTTCTATTATTTGGTCTCCATATTTAAAAGCAAAATCCAAAAAAATTCAATCTGCCTAAAACAGATTTTTTAAATACTTAAAATATAAAACTAGAATAAAGTAATACAATAAACTAGCAAATTGTATAATTTAAAAACCATTAAAAGAGATTAACTTCTGACTTGGCTCTATTAAACTTCAGTTCAACTTCTCTATACCCAGGACAACTCATGTCACAGTTGTTTTTAAAGAAAGGCATCACTCAACAAATTATGCAGTACATAGCTCAAAAACCTAGGCATTAATTTTGAAAATTATTTATTATCTTTTTAACATATTGTACTAACCTAGCGTATATTTACTGTTATGTTTAATACTGGTTAATATTTATAATATTTTTTCTAATAGATTTTTCGATAAATAAGCCTACATTAGTAGCAAGCTGACAGTAGTTTTATAAACTATGTTATATAGAATTCATTTCCATACAATATTTATTAAGACCCATGACCCATGACTTGAAGAGTCAAAACTAGTCATCAGCAAATAAATAATGTATTCTATTCAATTCCAAGAACACAGAAAAAGAAAGGGCATATCAAATAGTAAGCTATAGGAAGCTTGAGAAAGCCCTTTATTAAATTTTGTTGAAATTTTCTTGTGTAGAATTAAACCAAATTATGACCATTTTTATTGAACAAATACCAAGCCAATTTTAAATTGTTAATAGCTCACCACTGAGGTTATCCATTATTACACTGTATAAATCAGCCAACCCACTGTACCTGTACACATTAAAATCACATAAAATTGTTTCCAGCATTCTACCTTGAAAATTGGATAAACATCATTTTAAAAAATCACGAATAATGAAATAATTGTTATAAAACTATAATTTAAATAATATCAAAATTTTTCTTACCTATTCCAATAGCTTGAGCAAAACTAACAAAAAATTTATTGGCCGCACTAGTAAAGAAGGATTGTGATATAATAACAATAAGCCGATTGCATCTTTCAGTAATCAATTTGATTATAACCTCATGCTCAAATGCACCACCAACTAGATCTCGATCCTTAACACAAAACTTCAAATTGCGTTGTTTTTCCATTGTTTCTATAAGTTCTGTGGCAAAACCAATATCGTCATCCGCAAATAACACAAATGCATCATAAACCTGCGGATCCAAACCCTGATTTATTCTATGCACATCATCAACGGTCAAAATATGCTTGTCAGTATCTAGTTTATCAATATCAACAACCTCTGTTGATAGTTTTTCATTAAATTGTTTTATATCGGTATCTGAAATAGAATATTTGTTTGAATTATTTTCAAGGCTATGACTAATAATTCCATATGGAATTGTTCAATTATAAGTCTAAGTAAACATTTTTGCTAATGAAATGCCACCTGTGAACAACATTTAGATTTTCATTATTTTCAAAAAATGTTTACTTTCAGAAAAATAGTGAATGTTTAAAATACTTCTGTGCCAAACTTTTAAAATATAAAAATAAGCATAAGCTTGAGTTTGCAAATAAAATTAGTAAAATTGGTGGCACACTAAAAAATAAGTATATTCAAATTTGATTGAAAAATACAATAGATTTCTAAATTAGGAAGTTGTGCCATAACATAAAAAATTATTTAATCTTACCTAAATATTCAATAATATCATCAACTACATCAAACCTATCCAATTCTTCTAAATAATTTAATAGTTTTCCAATTGTGTTATTTGAAACATCTTTCTCAGCCCATACTTGCAATACTTTTTGAGTTGGATCGTTAGAATCTTTCAGTTGCGGAATAAAGCAGCTCGGAATTTGTACTAGCTCAGCTAAACCTTGCCAGTCCCTAGAATCATTTATTATAGCAACTATTTAAATGTAAACAATAATATCACCTTGAGAGTCCTTGCTCATTAGGTAAAATCTTGGATGGATTTAGCAAGGTTGAAATTATATATTTTGTTCTTGTACTTAAAGCATTGACGGATACATTATACAGTTCTAAAGGGGGCTCCTCTTCATTTGGGGCACCAGCTTCCGCCATTATCTACCTACATTAATTGTTATTTTTTTGTAATTGCTCTGACCTAACATAACCTGTATAATTGAATATTTTTCCTGTTTACTACTTACAAGTGAATTGGTGATAGCAATGTCCTACAAACTAATTTAAAGTTGATTTATTCATTTTACTATAAAGGGATATTAAATAATTTCATCAAAACGTATTTTTTTTAATAAATTAATCAAACTTTGACAACTTGCGTATGACATTTCTTGTGAAATAAAAATTTCATAAAAGAGAAAGTAATGCCAATATAACTGGTTTTGTTGTTAATAAACTTAAAAGCCCCAGCTGTAACTAAACTCATATTATTAATTATATATTTACTGCAACTGAACTAACTATATTGTTTTAATTATTATTATTTGAAATTATATGTTAACAAATAGAAATAACTAAAATAGAAATCATAAATTTTTTGTATATGCAAATTTTATCGTTTGAACCAGGCTCTCAAAAAGTATGATAGAAGTGTACAAAGTGTTTTGATTGGTCGTGACGACAAAGTAAAACATTAGTGTATACTTGGTTGCCTATAGTGATATTACACAGAGTAAACGAGAAAACTTCAGATTTGTGATGTAAGCAACCAAATATACACCTATTAAAAATATTTGAAAAGAAATATCCTTAGACTATTACCATAATAATTGTAACCCATTCTTTTGGTAGTACTTAAATTAATTATAAATAATTAAAATAAATACAAAGTACACAATTAAATTTTTATAAATTATGTTTCTATTTTTAATTACTCTCATCATAAAAACTTTTTAATGAGAGGTTAGGCAACTGTAATGTTTGTGGGCATGTAATACTAGATCTCAATACTAGTTCTGAATACAAAATGATTTACTTTTATTAAGAATAAGGTTATTGTTGGAACACCATTCAATTATAGGATTTATAATAATGATGCTGACTTCTAGTTTCTCTTCTAAAGATTTCCCAAGAATATTAATGTTAAAATTATCTTACAAAAGCTGATTTTTTATTTAAGTTTCAAAAATTAACTGCAAACACCATTTTGTAGCAAAATTTATTGTGTTTTTCCTAAACAAACTACTAACTTCATTTTGTAGCATAGTTCATAATAGTTCCCCTTAAATTAACTGCAAACTTCATTTTGTACCACAATTCATTGCGTTTCCCCTAAAATAATTACTAACTTCATTTGTAGCATAATTCATGATAGTTTTTCTTAAATTAACTGCAAACTTCATTTTGTAGCACAATTCATCGGGTTTCCAGTAAAATAATTGTTAACTTCATTTTGTAGCACAATTCATTGTGTTTCTCCTAAAATAATTACTAACTTCATTTTGTAGCACAATTCATGATAGTTTTCCTTAAATTAACTGCAAACTTCATTTTGTAGCACAATTCATTGGGTTTCCTCTAAAATAATTACTAACTTCATTTTGTAGCACAATTCATGATAGTTTGCTTTAAATTAACTGCAAACTTTATTTTGTTGCACGATTTCTTAAAATAATTATTGGAATTACTTTTCAAGTTGTGAGCTCCACTGTGGCTAAAATTATAACTATTGTATGTGCGCAACGTTATTAATATTGTTCTGTGTTTTTTGTTTTAGAGTAATCCACCCGCACGCCTAACTGTTAGTCATTAAAATATTGGTATCACTATTGCTTTCTCTCATATAATAACTTTTAACGTTTGCAGAGAAAAGTAACTTCCAATCTCTTGATGACAAACGGTTGGGCGAATAGGTGTGCATTCTATTTATGCAAATTACTCGTTAGTTAGTAATCATGAATTAGAGTCTACTACCCATCAACAAAATGTTGGTCATTAAGGGTGGGTATTACCTTCTCCTCTTTAAATCTATACTTCTAATTGTTGCAGAAAGGAGAGACTTCCAACCTCTTGATAACAAATAGTTAGACAAGTGATGAGTGAGCACTTTAGTTTAAATTACTTGATTAATAATCATAAATTAGAGTGTACCACCTGCCTACTTAAGTGTTAGTCATCAATAGATTAGTATCACGTTTGCCTCCTCTAACTTAGTGACTTTTAACGCTTGCAGAGAGTTTCAATTTTTGATGATAAACACTTAAGTAGGTAAGCGGAAACCTCAGTTCAAACTACTCGTTTGTAATCATGTTCTAGAGGCACGCCCACCTACCAAGTATCAGTAATTAATTAATAACTAACAATAAAATAAGTAGACAAAAGTGTTTGTCATCAAAAGATTGGATGTCATCATCTCTTCCTCTAACATAAAAACTTTAACACTTGTAGAGAAGGGAGACTTCCAATGTTTTGATAAGTAACATTTGAGCAAGTGGGCGGCTATTCCAGCTTAAACCATTCATCTGTACTCATGTTCTGGAGTGACCTACCCACCCGCCCAAGTGTTTGTCATCAAAAGAATGAAACTTTTTTTTCTTTGTAAGCGTTAAAGTTCTCTATGTCAAAGGAGGTAATGGTAACATAGTGACTAACAACAATTGCAAAGATGACAACTATCTTGCTGACTTGGAGGTTAACGCAGGATCAAGTTTTTCTGCCTTTTGGCTCATCGCGCACGACAAACATGCAGGTGAGTAACACACCAATACCAAGCAATAGTTTTAGAAATAAAAATGTTTAATAACTTGATGTCTTAAGTATATTATTTTTATTTTTAATAAATTACTCTTACAATTAACAATGGTTACATTTGCAGAACGTATTCAATATGTCCAATTATCAATTACACCAAGTAAAGCACTTTTATTTAGGTGGAAGTTAAGTTAAAATTGGTACCAAAATAACACCATAACAATAAAGGCAATTAGCGACTTTGCTTTTTTTGTTTTGGCAAACAATGTAACTAGTTACTTTTCTTTTCTCAAATATTTTCAGAAGGTTTGTTAGAATGATTCAGATCTAAAAAAAAATATATAAAATAGATCTATTCTTCAATTCAAACCTATATGAGAAGTTAGTTTTGTCGTATACTAGTACTAAGTATCGATTTATATAATTTTTCCCAGAAATCACCAAATTCTCTACGAGCATCCAACATATAAATTCCTCTCAATACTAAAGGCACAGCACATTCAGATTTCGTAATAGGTAATACTTTCCGCTGGTTTCTTTCTGAAAGATAAAAATGTTATTCAACACTCAATATATTTTTAGTATTTTCTTATAGAGCAAATGAGTCTTATGCAGTAAGTAGAGCATCTTAAAAATAGTGCATCATTGCCATGAAAGCAGCTAAGTACATTGAAAATTAATTATTTGATATGAAACACAAGAATAGTTAGTTACACTTTTTTACATAACTTTTATAGTATCACATTATCTATTACAGTAATCCCAGAACGTCGTGGCCCATAAAATGTGTAAAATAAAAACGCAATTACGTATATTAAGTTTCCTATTATACCGGCCAATCTATTCTGGGGTTACTATAATTTATTTATAATTAACTCAGAATTAAAATAACTTTTCTTACCTAGTCCAATAGTTTGAGCAAAACTAACAAGAAACATATTATACGTATTACAAAAAGATTGCGACATAATAATAATAAGCCTATTGCACCGCTTCGCAATCAGTGTGATTATAGCTTCATGCTCAAATGCTCCGCACACAATATCTCGGTCTTTCATGCAAAGTTTTAAATTGCGTTGCTCCATTTTTTCAATAACTTCATTTGCAAAATTAATATCATTGTCCGCAAATAATAAAAATGCATCGTAATCTTGTGGTTCCAAACCATTACACATTCTCTCCACATCTTGAATTGTCAAAATCTGCTTGTCATCATCAACTTTCTCTATATTATCAGCATTACTTAATTGTTCTTTATATTCTTGTATATCATTATCTGAAATAAAATAAATATTTATTATTTTAAAAACTATTCACTATTACATATTTAAAATTAATATCATGTACAGAGATAAAAAGAAGTAGCAAGGCAGAGAGAAGAACTACATTTAAAGAAACAATATGCATTAAGCTAGACAATATCGCAGAGGTAGTTGCTCGGCATTAGAAACAAACCCTAATGCTGACAAACCTTGACCCAACAACAACGACAGTAATGGTGAAGGAGGCTGTAGACAAGGGGTGTTGGGAGCAAAAAGCTAATAACTGCATCAGAATAACGGAAAAGGTAGCCAGAAAGGATAGCAAAATAGCGTTTCTTACAATATCAAAAAATAACCAGATTATCTGCTAATTAAGAAAAGGCTAGAAGATAGTAGGTAGTCTCGATAGAGAACAAAGGAGATCATTACCCCGTCAAAGTGCTAGAAGTGCCGGAAATTAGAACAGGCGGCAAATGCCTGCAAAACAAAAGAAGTGGGTAACAGCACCGATAAGTTTTGATATCTGTGCAAAGTTTAAGGTTACAAGTCTAAAACAATGCGCTGTCTGGCATACAGGAAGTTAGTAGAAGAACTAAGGACAAAAAGCGCGGTCCAAAAATCCAATAATCCTAAAAATCTTACAAACCAACCTGAACAGAGATAAAAAAGCGATGGACCTGCTTAAACAAATCTGCTACACCAAAGTTATTAACTTATCTCTAAGCCAGATTGTGAGATTTCTGCACAAACTGGATCGGCATATTAGAATCAGCAGCATAGCAACCGTAGTCTGTAGAAAATGCCAAATCACCTCTCTGGGGTTAAGCAAAAAAAGACAAGCGCGGCAATGTATTAAGTGAGTGACTGGGTAAGGTCGATCTACGCTTCGTAAACAAGAGAAGCAATAAACCCACCTACAAAAAGTCTAGTAAAACATCCTGCATAACTATCACCTTGTGCTCTAAAGATCTTGTAAATAAAGTCAACGGCTAGAAGGTTAGCAACGAAGGAAACCTAAGCTACCACAATAATTTCTATGTGAAACTTGTGAATAAAGATTTGCTCCAAATCTCCCAAAGAAAACCAAGAAAAACTGTTTTTTTTTTCACCAAACAAAGTAGCGCAATTAGAAAATCTAGTTAAACAAAGAATGGAGAAGCAAACAAACTGCAATACCAGTGATGAGATGAAATCCATTGCTAAAGCATTTGATAAAACACTTTGAAAAAAAAAATCGAAGCAAAAAACAGGTTTTCTGGTGAAACGACAAGATCTTGAAAACCAAAAAAAAAAAATGTGTTGAAGCCAAAAGAAGACTCACAAGAGAAAATGGCCTAAACGGAGCGTACAAATTTCAATAAATGCTGCTAAGAAAGTTGCCTGGTGCGTTCTATGCAACAAAGTAGAAAAAAATTGTGAGGCTACACAATAGTGCCGGTAAGCTCGGTGTTCACAGCCCAACCTCGCTCACGGACAAAAAACAAATGAAAGTGGCATAAAATGTTTTTGCCCCACGAAGAAAACGATCCAGACAGTAAATTAAAAGCAAAAAAAGCTACAAGCCCCGACAATATTTCGCCAGAAGTAGCCAAGATCCTGGCCAAACAAAACGCGGAGCTACTGTTCACCTTTTTCAACAAATTAATCAAGGACGGCACTTTTCCAGACAAGTGAAAAGTAGCCAAGCTAGCTCTTATAGAGAAACCAAAAAAAGACGTTAACAATCCGCCGGTATATAAACCAATGTGCCTCATAAATACAATAGAGAAACTCTTTGGGCATCTGCTGAACAGAAGTGTGGCAGATTATATAGCCGACCGTCAGTTTGGATTTAGTACAATAAGGTCAACCATAGACGCAATTCCATTGCCTAAATCGCAGTCAAAAAAGCAAAAAGGAAAAAAAAGTGCCATCCTGGTTACGCTGGATGTCAAAAACGCGGCAACAACCTCTTTCTTAGTAGTAAGTCGTAAAACCGATTCTGTAAAGTATATGTAACAATAACGTGCTCAGGTTAGAGCTACAAAAAGACGTGCTCCTAATAGGATATGCAGACGACCTAGCGCTGCTGGTATGCAAAACCACAAAACTATAGTAGAAGATGCAGAACTTGCCATCGGTAGAATAGAGAAATGGCTAGAGTATAGGTCAGATCACGTTGAAAGTAGGGAACAAAATGATCAAGAACCAACAGATCCTGAACTATCTAGGTATTACAATAGATAAAAATTTCAACTAAGACTCCACATTGTAAAATCATCTAAGAAGACTGAAAGGTCATAGAACGCACTCAGTAGACTTATGCCAAAATTAAAGAAAAGCTAAGACAAGCAACAAAAGAACGTTGAGCTCCGTGGTAAACTATATGATACGAGTGTACTCAGAGAGACAATACGCGCAGAAGAAGACCGTAATCATGGTGACATCGGCATAGCAATGTCGACGCGTGCAATACAAGTAATTGCGGAAGTAATCCCAATGCACTTTTTTGGCCAAGAAGAGATCCTATACGCCTGGAGCCAATAAGAATAAAGTAAAAACCACAGCAAGAAGAGACACCTTAGCAGCATGTAAAAGAGCGTGGAGTAAATCTGGTAGAATAGGCAAATATACCAGAAGGTTAATTAAAAATCTTAAACTATGGCTAAGCTGTAAACACAGCAAAGTCTTCTACTGTAACAGTTCCTGACAGGCCATGACTGTTTCGGGACATACCTAAAACGCATGAATCTGTCTAAAAGCAATGAATGCATGCACTGCAGCAAAATAAATAGCTCCAAGCACACCTTGCTCGACTGCTCAATTTTTAATGACTAATGTCTTTTACATTTTAGGACTTTCAATGGTTGTAGTTCTGTTATTTTAGCAGGCAGATTACTGCTTTTTAAACAATTCATATCACGATCATAAGAGAGATAGTCTAGTGCCTTAGCTTTCAAAGTCACCTTACTTACGTTTACATATATATATATATATATATATATATATATATATATATATATATATATATATATATATATCACACGCCCTTCCTAAAAAAAAAATTTAATACAGTTTATTTAAATTTAATAACAATAATAAAAAAAAATGAATTCTAATTTCTAAATACCAGCTTGATAACGATCTGGTGCTTTTATTATTCTGGTTGGTTTTGAGTATACCTGTTGTTCATTTGAAACTGGTACCTCAATCTCGGTTAACTTTGCCTTATCGCTGCTAACTGGTAATTCAGTAGAAATATGCGCTCCTTTAATTATCTGGTTTGCATGTTTCTTTACCAACTTATCGTTGTGTAGCAACTTAATTAAACATTATAATTACATTTTCCTATTTTGCGTACAATATTAGCTTTAACAAATTTATTTAACAATACATCTTTTGCATAAACTTTTTCTCCTATGTCAAATTCTATTCTACGATTATAATGATAATATTTTCCTTGATTCCTTAATTTTTTATTTACATTAACCTGAATATCTTTAATTAGTTTAGGTTGTTCGTTAAACACATTATTTTTAATTAAATCATAACGTGTCCTAATAGTTCGACCAAACATCAAAAATGACGGCGATACTCCCGTTGTCATATGTGGTGTAACTCTATAGTCGAAAAGAAATGTTGATATTATTTCATTAATATCTCTATTTTTATTATCCTCAATAGCTCTTTTAATAGCATTTTTAACTGTGCGCACGCCATTCTCTGCAGCTCCATTTGGCGATGGATTATATGGCGCAGAAGTAATGTGTTCAATACCGTTACTTTTTAAAAAACTTTAAAACTGACTGAACGTGAAAGCGGTAGCGTTATCAGAGACTAATGTTTTGCATAACCCAAACCTAGCAAAAAGTGTCCGAAGTGCACTTATTGTAATGGCGGAAGTAATTGAATTTGTTGGAAATACTTCCAGCCACTTGGAATGTGCATCAACCACAATTAAGAAATTTTTATTTAAGATAGGACCCATATAATCAATATGAATTCTTTCAAAAGGTTGTAAAGGCCAATTCCATGAGTGTAATTTAATTATGTTTGGGTTATCTTTATTTACATTACAGGCAAAACAATCTTTGACAGTTTTTTCAATGTCATTGGAAATGCGTGGCCACCAGAAATGAAATCTGGCCAAGCTTTTCATTTTTGCCATACCTAAATGTGATTTATGTAGTTTCTTTAAAATATGTTGCCTTAAATTACTTGGAATTACAATTTTATTATTCCAAAATAAACAATTTTCTTCGATGGTATACTGATTTTTATAATGTATATATGGTAAAAGTTCAGGTTCGTCTGTTTGCTTCCACCCATTTTTAACATATTCTATTATTTTACATAATGTTTTGTCTTTTTCCGTAGAACTTTTTACTAATTTGAAATCTATTGGAATTTCTGCATTGAAATAATTTACATACTTTATAATGTCAATTTCACCCTCATTATCATTTGAATTTTCTAATGGAATGCGTGATAACCCATCTGCAATATTTTCCTCTGATTTAACATACTCAATTTTATAATTGAAGGATCCTAGTATAAGTGCCCACCTTCTCAATCTATTTGCTGAAAACTGCGGAATTCCTTTCGCAGGATTAAAAATAGCTACAAGAGGTTTGTGGTCGGTAACTAGAGTGAAATAATTACCATAAAGGTATTGATAAAATTTATTTACCCCAAAAATAATACTTAGGGCTTCCTTTTCTATTTGAGCATAATTTATTTCAGCCTTGCTGAGCGTTCTTGACGCGTATGCTATAGGTCTTTCAGTTTGATCTGACATAACATGACTCAAAACTGCTCCAATGCCGTAATTGCTAGCATCAGTAGTCAATTTAAGCTTAATTTAGGATTAAAATGACACAAAACTTGCTCAGATGATAAAATATCTTTAACTTTTTTAAAAGCTTTTATGCATTCAGACGTCCATTGAAATTCAACATCTTTTTGCAATTTATAAAGCGGTTGTAAAACTGAAGCTAAATTCGGAATAAATTTTGAATAAAAATTAATCACACCTAAAATAGATTTCAAATTGAGTAACGTTACTAGGAGCAGGAGCTTCCTTAATTGCTTTTATTTTGTCCTCACAAGTGTGTAGTCCGTTTTTATCAATTTTGTAACCTAAATATGTCACTTATTTCACAAAAAAATTACATTTTGTTGGTGATAATTTAAACCCTGCATCTTGCAAACACATTAGTACCTTATTTAGGTTAATTAAATGACCTTCATGTAATTTTCCGCTAATTAGGATATCATCTAAAAATACTACACAGCCATTTATTCCTTGCAATAACGACTCCAGAATTTTCTGAAACTTTGCTGGTGCAGATGCCACCCTTAAACGGAAGTCTATTATATTGGTATAATCCCTTATGGGTTGAAATTGTAACTACAGGCTTTGAACTATCCTCTAAAATCACTTGCTGATACGCCCTGGTCAAATCCAGTTTCGTAAAAATAACACCTCCTTCTAATTTTGCAAACAAATCTTCAATTTTGGGTAAGGGATATTGATCCACCTTAAGAAATTTGTTTAATGTGACTTTAAAGTCACCACATATTCTAACAGTGCCGTCCTTCTTAATAATGGGAACTATTGGAGTGCCCCACTCTGAATAATTAACTGGTGAAATAATTTTTAATTTTTCTAATTTATTTAATTAATTTTCTACCTTTTCTTTTAAGGCATACGGTAGTGGCCTAGCTAAAAAAAATTGGTGTTGCATTATCTTTTAAATTCAATTTAATTTTTCCTTTATTGAACTCTCCCAATTGATTTAAAAATAATTTTGAATATTTTGATTTAATACATTCAAAATCATTGCTTTTAACATAATTTAAATTACTATTAAATGTGATATTATAGGCTTTTATAAAATCTCTACCTACAATAAAAGTAGCACCATTTTTAATTATATAAATGTTTAACATTTTGTCAATGTTATTATAATTTACTTTTAATTTAATAAAACCTAAAAGTTTTAGTTCCTGATGATTATATGTAAATATAACTTTATTAGTTTGTTCTACTTTATAATGCTTAAAATGTGCATAAAATATTTTATCAGGCATCGCTGATATACTCGCGCCAGTATCTAATTGACATTTAAAGATATTATTTTCTATTTTCAAATTTATTATTAAGGAATCATAAGAAATATTCTCATTTACAGTAAATAAATGTTCATCTAATAAATAATGTTGATCTTTTTTTATTTTATTTTTATCTTTACATACACTAGTGTTATGACTGTATACATAACGTCCCCACATCTTTATATTATAATATTTTATTTCCCATATGAATCCCTTTTCTCCACTAATTAAAAAGTCTAGACGTAATAAAACTAAACCTTCGACCTATTTTTATTACTCACACACAATTTTTCTAATACATTCCCACAATCTGCACGACATATGAACTTTTGAACATCGTCCCCTTTGAATTTTATCCCTAATATAAATAAACCTTTGCGCTATATTTTTATTACCACCACCCTCCGCGATGATAAGCAAATATATATAAGGTAACATGTTCATTTTTAAGTTAGTTAGATGAAGTTAATTCCCGAAGACCACATAGATGGTCCTATTGTAATTTAAATATATAACAAATATAATTATTAAATAAATTGTTTTAAAACGTAAAGCGTGAGGGAGTTTTTGTTGTCCTAAAGAAAAGATTGATGAAGAACATTTGAAGCCGCCCGCCGCTCGACCACAGCTACAATATATTTGGTGACACCGCTGAGATTTCGACCCCAAGAAAACGTCCGCCGCAGTTTCTTCTCTGTCAGCCGTATTTACCTGCATTCGTGAGGATGAAACTTATGTAAGTCTCTGTACACTTTTGCATTTATAAAATACGTTTTTCTCGCTCTTTAAAAAAAAAAATTATATCAACACGTAACAAATAATATAAAAAAAATTGAATTAAATAAAAAATATTAAATAATCAATAAAAAAAAAGCTTTTATTAAATTCCTATAATAATAATTATTTTTTTTTTAACAAATATTAAAACATGGAAATATCACCTATGGATTTATTATCTCTAATTGATGTGTTTTCGGGAAATCCAGATAAGCTGGATACGTTCTTAATTCAATGTGAGACCGCGATATCGAAAGTTAAAGCGGCAGATGTGAAAAACTTCTTAGCGCTCATAGCGGTTAAAAATCAGTTCAGATGCCGTTACGCTAGTGAAAAATACAAATGAAAACATTCAGACTTGGGCAAACTTTGAGAAGGTACTTAAAGCAAAATTTACTAAACATGTAAATAAGAACCAGCATGCTTGGTTGAGTAAAATAATGAATACGCGGCAATCTAGTAATGAATCCATTGAATCATTCGGAAAGAAATTAACAGATATTTTCAAAAATTATTTAAATTCGGGCGCATCAATCGAAGAAATTCAAAGTTTTGAAAATGTAGCCATAACAACCTTTAAACGAGGAATTATAAATGACAAATTGCAAAGTTCAATTTTAAATTGCACCGAAAAAACTTTAGACGAAATTATAAATAAGTCAATCGGATTTAAAAATCTTCTTGGATTAGAAAATAAACCACAATTTAGAGTAAACCAAGCTCAGTTATATTGTAATTATTGCGGTCGCGCAAACCATATTGAAAAAGACTGTAGAATTAAACAGCGATCTCAGAACAGTTACTCTAATAATCAACAAAATTTTCACAACTTTAACCGACCAAATTATTACGATAGACGACAAAACGGGTATTCTCATGACTACAATGAACGCCGAAGTCAAAACGAAAACTACCCGCGACAAAACGGATACTCACACTATTCACAAGACTATAATGATCGTCGAAATCAAAATGAAAATTACTCGCGACAAAACGGGTACTCGCAAGATTATAATCAATGCCGTAATCAAACTGTAAATTACCTAAGAACTGTTCCCGATACAAATGCTAATCCGGGAAACGAACAATCCTCGGAAAGGCACGTTCAGCCGGGGACCCAAAATTAAATCGTGTAGATTGGCAAGCACCTTACGACATACCCAGTAACAATAATAACATATGTAGGCTAAAATATAACAAAAAAACAGTAAGATTTGAGAATTTAGATAAGGCGACTCCTAAAATTCACGGTTCTGATTCTTATATTGAAAATGAAAATGAAAATAAAAATGAAAATAAAATTTTAAAAAATGATGATTTAATAAAAAATAAAGAATCAATAGAAAATAATAGCATATTAATAAAAAATAATGTTAAAGTGGATGACAATGAAATAAAAAATGTAAGAGTACGAAATGAAAATAAAATATTATTAAATAAAAATAATTGTAGTGATGTTGTATTTCTTAACTTCAATAAAAATATAAAAAATAATCATGCGCGTATGATAATTGATACAGGAGCGCAAACCAGTTTGCTAAAAGTAAACAAAGTAAAAGATTTATCAAATATAGATTCGAAAAATCCAATAACAATAGTTGGAATTACTAGTAACGAACTAAGCACGGTAGGGTCACTGTCCACACAATTTAAAATAGGTAACGAATATCTTGATTATACTTTCAATATTGTAGATTGTAATATTGAAGCAGATGGTATTCTTGGACGAGGTTTTATGAACAAATTTAACATAGAAATCTCCTACAAAAATAACCATATAAGTATAGAGAACCACATTTTTAAAATGTTCCAAATAGAAGACATAGATGATTTAATTTTTATACCGGCTCGTAGTGAACTGATCACGCAACTATCTACTACCGAAGATATTGACGGACAGTTTTTATGCGACAAAGTAAAGTTAAAAGATTATCTATATGTCGGATCATGTGTAACAAACGTTAAAGATAACAAATATTTTGTAGGTTTTTTAAATACTTCAGACAACGATGAAATAATTAAACGGCCAAAGTTAAAATTAGATTCAATCCCTAACATCGTTTTGAAAACTGACGTAAATAACACAAACGTCATCGACAGATTTGAAAAAATAAAAAACTTGGTATCAATTGATCATATGAATGTAGAAGAAATAGAATCGCTACATAGAATATGTATCAAGTATTTAGACATTATATTTTTAGAAGATGATAAACTTTCGTGTACAAGTAGTGTCCAACACGAAATATCAACTAATCCAAATATTCCTCCAATTTTTATAAAACCATATCGTTTGCCTTATAAACATAAGGAAGTTATAAATGCTAAAATTGATCAAATGTTACAAGATGGCATTATAAGTCAAAGTAAGTCACTGTATAATGCCCCTTTGCTATTAGTCCCCAAGAAACCCGACAAAAACGGAACTGTTGATTGGAGGGTAGTAATTGATTATCGCAAACTTAACGAAATAACAATAAGTGACGCGTACCCTCTACCAAACATTAACGAAATTTTGGATCAACTTGGCAACGCAAAGTATTTTACAACGTTAGATTTGGCTTCTGGATACCACCAAATTGCTATGCGCTCAGATCACGCTGAAAAGACAGCATTTAGCACTGATTTTGGGCATTTTCAGTACAATAGAATGCCATTTGGTCTAAAAAATTCTGGAGCAACATTTCAAAGATTAATGAATTCTGTTCTTATCGGATTACAAGGAATTAAGTGTTTTGTTTATGTAGACGATATAGTCGTCTATGCAAATACACTAGAAGAACATAACAATAAATTATGTGAAATCTTTGACCGATTAAAAAAAAACAATTTAAAAATCAACTTGAAGAAATGTAATTTTTTGCGTAAAGAATGTAAATTTTTAGGCCATATCATAACCGAAAATGGTATTAAGCCAGATCCATCTAAAATTGATGCAGTAGTAAATTTTAAAACACCAGAAACTCCAAAACAAATAAAATCATTTCTTGGTTTAGTAGGTTAATATAAAGGTTTTATTAAAGGTTTTTCAAAATATTCCCATCCTTTAAATCAATTATTACGCAAACATGTAAACTTTGTATGGTCATCTGAATGTCAATTTGGCTTTGAAAAGTTAAAACATTGTATTACAAATCCACCTGTTCTTTTATATCCTGATTTTAAGAAACCGTTTATTATAACAACAGATGCGAGTAAATATGGTTTAGGAGCAATTCTGTCACAAGATGAATTAGGACTGGATAGGCCAATTTCATTTCCTAGCTTTCAAATTATTCTACAACCGAGCGCGAAATGAAAACGATAATTTTTGGAATAAATCATTTTAAACCGTACATTTTTGGTACAAAGTTTACAGTAGTTACTGACCACAAACCTCTATCACAAGTATTTCGTGTGAAAGATCCGGGATCTAGACTGACAAAGTATCGCCTCACATTAGCTGAATATGATTACGTTATTATTTATAGATCAGGAAAGCTGAATACAAATGCTGATGCTTTAAGTCGGATTATGAATTTTAATATTAATACATCTTCGCCTACTGATATAGGATATTTTGAGTTTGAAGAACTTTTAAAGACAAAATTGATAAGTAATTCTAAAATTGTTGAATCTCTCGAATATATTCTAAGTATGCCAAGCAGTTATGATTTAATCATTATTATGCCTTGTATTCTAGACAAAGATAACGAGTTTCTAAACGAATTAGATATGCAATATAATTTATTTTACGATTTTCAATACAAATCACCAAAAGTAAATGAAATTTTAACTCTGAATAACATCGATGATATTCGCAATAACAAATTGTTTTGTCTTATTGATAGAGAATACGATATTGATAATCATGATTATAATCAAATATGGAAGTTACTTTGTAAAATGACAAAATTAATGTATAGCAGCAACATAAATAACGTAGCATTTCTAAAGTTTGAAAAGGGAAAGGTTAATTGGAACAAAATTTTGTCCATGATTAGTTTTTTTTTTAAAAAAGTAAATACCCAAATTTGTACAATAAAAAATTTGTCTGAATTTACAGAACAGCAAAAATTTGATTTAATTAAAGAATACCACGACACTCCGCTAGGAGGTCATCAAGGACTTCAACGAACCTATAATAGAATGAAATTATTATATAAATGGAATAATTTAAAAAATGACATTCAAAATTATATTAATAAATGTGAGAGTTGCCAAAAAAATAAGTTGACAAGTAAAATCACAAAAATGCCAATGGTAATATCAAGTGTAGCTTCAAAACCATTTGAATTAGTTTATTTAGACATTGTTTGACAGAATCAAATAATAAGTATTTACTTACATTCCAAGACGATTTAACTAAATTTGCAGAAGCTATTCCCATACCTAATCAAGAAAGTGAAACAATTGCAAGGGAATTTGTAAATAATATTGTATGTCGACACGGTATACCTGAAAAAGTCTTGACCGATCAAGGGACAAATTTTTTAAGCAAGATATTTAAGAATACTTGCAAACTATTAAAAATTAAAAAGATTCAGACAACAGCTTATCACCTTCAAACCAACGGTGCGTTAGAAAGATCACACCGAACTTTAGCTGAATATTTAAGGCATTTTTGTTCAGAAAATTAAACTGATTGGGATAAGTATGTACAAACGACTATGTTTACATATAATACCACTCCTCATTCTTCAACCAAATTTACTCCACATTATTTATTATACGGTGTTAATGCTGTTTTACCATCATCGATTATCAAACAACCCGAAATAATTTATAATTACGATAATTATGTATTAGATTTAAAATTTAAAATGCAAAGTGTAAGAGACATTGCGCGTAATTATTTACAAAAAGGAAAAGAAAACTCAAAAATTCAGTATGACAAACACACTAAGTATGAAAACTTTGAAGTTGGAGATAAGGTTCTTTTAAAAAACATGTTTTCTAAACGTAATTTAAGTAAAAAGTTGTTGTCACCATGGGAAGGTCCTTTTATAATAACTACTAAGCATTCAGCTGTAAACTATACAATTAAAGTAAGACATAAATTAATAAAAGTGCATGCAAATCGCATTAAACGATTTCATGAATAAATTTTAAAATATTGTATAACAATTGTCATTTTTCTTTTTCCAAAGTACATGACAACCGATATGTTATGATCCAACCTAAAACTCAGTTTTTAGCTGTCGATGAAAATAAACAACAGTTTATTGAAATGACTGAACTAGAAATTCACAATTGTATGAGTATTGGTCCTCAAAAACTAATATGTAAACAAAACAAACCGGTTAGTTTGTCACATCTGTTTGAAAGTTGCGAATTTAAATTATATACACAATTTTATAAATCTATTCCTGACGTTTGTGATAAAAGAATAATTGAATTAAATAAAAGCATTTATATCCAGTTATTAAATTCTAATTCATGGATTTTTGTAGTTCCTCATATAGAAACTATTACATTAAGTTGCGAAAATAAAAACATACCAGTTGATATAATTTTAAAAGAGTCGGGAGTTTTAACGATTAATAGTAAGTGTAAGGGGTATGGTAGCTCCACTATGTTAAATCCTCATGACGTGATATCTGGGAATCCAAAGCCAAGCGAGTTCCTGCCCGACATCGATTTCGTCGACCTCATTTGTGAAGAAATAAAGTCTCGGAGTAAAATTAATATCAGCGAGTTGATTTTAGATCAACATTATACTAAAATGACCAACCAAGTAGACAGTTTTAATGTAGCATCCCATAAACTAGATGACATTATTAAACTAACAAATGGGATAAAACAAAATGCATCTTGGCATCATACAACTATTTCCTTTTTGCCAATAGTGATATCTGTTTGTGTTATTTTGTATATATGTTACAAAATTTACCGAAAACTATTCCCAAAGGCAAGGCTATGTTGTCCAAGTATTTGTATAAATGTAGAACAACGAAGAAACATCAGAGCACCAGTTTCACATGTCGACATCAGGTTAAACGTGCTACAAAGCAGTGACGAGCTTGAAAATTCAACAGAAGCTGATTTTACCGAGCAACAATCAAATTCTGTATCGGACGATACAACTGCAAATAGAAATCTTAGAAGATCATCAAGAATCCAACATCGCATGAATCCATTTAACAGGAACTAATGTGAAAAGTATAAACAATTATTATTTTTAGATATATATTTTTTTTACCGCATTTTTGTTCTTGTTTTAGTTTTATTTTTATAACGATGTAATGTTAAAAAAATGATTAACATTTTTTTTAGTATAAGGAGGGAGGAATGTTATGACTGTATAATATAACGTCCCCACATCTTTATATTATAATATCTTATTTCCCATATGAATCCCTTTTCTCCACTAATTAAAAAGTCTAGACGTAATAAAACTAAACCTTCGACCTATTTTTATTACTCACACACAATTTTTCTAATACATTCCCACAATCTGCACGACATATGAACTTTTGAACAACGTCCCCTTTGAATTTTATCCCTAATATAAATAAACCTTTGCCCCATATTTTTATTACCACAACCACCACCCTCCGCGATGATAAGCAAATATATATAAGGTAACATGTTCATTTTTAAGTTAGTTAGATGAAGTTAATTCCCGAAGACCACATAGATGGTCCTATTGTAATTTAAATATATAACAAATATAATTATTAAATAAATTGTTTTAAAACGTAAAGCGTGAGTGAGTTTTTGTTGTCCTAAAGAAAAGATTGATGAAGAAGATTTGAAGCCGCCCGCCGCTCGACCACACCCACAACACTAGCAATGTGATCTTTCTTTTTACAAACATTACAATTGCTATTTTTTAAAAACAATTCGTACTAAAATGATTATTTTTCCCGCATATAAAACATTTATTATTTATTGGCTTACCAGCCTTTTTATTTAGCGATCCTTGGTTTCCTTTTTTATTCCACGATTGTGATGATGATGTTGATGTAGTCACCTGATGCACCTCCGGTTCTAACTTGATTGCTGTAAATCCCAAAGACGCCATTTTATTTGTAGCCATCTCCACCACCTCGGAAAACTTAGAAGATTTCTCCAACTCGAACAATTTCTCTTGTATTGGTCCGGCATTAAACCCCATAATGTAATAATCTCGTAGCACGAACTCTAATTCCGCCGCGGTGAATTCGCAATGTGCCGCCAAGCTCCTAAGTCGCGCGGCCCATTCTTTGGCGGACTCCGATGCAATTTTTCTCGCAGTATATAATTTATATCTTGCAATGAAAAACGATTCTTGTGGTTTAAAATGATTAGTAATAATTGTTACTAAATCATTATATTTTAATTCTTCCGGTGTGTTTGGAATGCATAGACTTGTTACTAATCGGTAAGAATCTTCATCCAACGCGTTTAAGAGAATTGCGCGCTTCTTATCTTCTTTATCCACGTCGTTTGCCATAAAATAATTATCCAATCGTGATTTAAAAACAGTCCATTCGCCCGTGTTGAAATTAAACTCACGCACGTGTCCCCATACACCCGTAATTTTCTCGGCCATCCTTAATGTATTTAGTTTAATTTTTGCACTGACGCAATTTATTTATTGTATTTAATATTGCACTGACTATATTTTTAGTTCAAATATTCTTATTTATTTTCCATGTCCTCGTCGCCACTGTGGTATACTTAGGGAGAGGGTTAATATTAATAATGCTTACGCACAGACGGCTGTGGCTTACGCTTAGACGGTTCCAAGTAGACTGATTTATTCAAGTACACATAATACCAACTATCTGACAAAAACTAAACTTCCCTACATATTTATAACATATGCAACTAATGTTGCTTGTCAATATACATTTACATATATATATTATATATATATCACAATAGTTTTAACGCTGGAGAATTTCTTTGTTGGGCCATCACAAGCCGCTTAGATGGCGCTAGCAGTAACAAATAATATAATATAGAAGGAACACTTGATTGAGACAACGGAGACGAGCCAAACGTTGCCTCGGGTGGGCATTCGACAATATTCGTGAGATATTCGTCTACAATGCGTACGTCTAAGATATTGCAACGCGTGCCTTACTTCGTTTTTATTAAAATTATTATTTTACATATTATAATTTTAACAAAAAATAAAACATGTTTCTGGTCAATGTTTAAACTTTAAAACAAAATAGGAATTGATTGAAAGTTAAAAAAAATGTTGTGTATTCCTACTACTACTTCATAGATAAGTTGTGCAATTAACTTATCTATGAAGTATTATAGACCTTTTAAAAGTTCATATGTTCTTACATTTGTAAGCACAACAGAACTTTGCCATTTTATACATAATAATAATTGCAAAAAACACTATAAATGTGCGCCTGACTACGTGCGTTAGACGTAACAAAAATATTCGGTCTACCACACCGTTTAAAAAAAAAAGATAGAATCGTACCAAAACTCACTCACGGGTAAGAAAGTAAACAAAGTTTTATTTATAAATATATTTGATAATATATTTATATCATTTATATTATACTATTTAATAGTGCTTTTGTGGAAGCTGTGAGTATTGTGTTAAAAAATAGTGGCAAGAAAAAGTCTGTCGGTTCTAGAAGTAATAAAACTAGACTGTATAAAATGACAATAAAGCAAAGCAGGAATCTTGTGTTAAATTACAAAGTAATTCTCAAGATGATGATATCAACAGGCAACACAATAATTCAGTTGAAGACTTTATTTTTGAAAGTTTGTGTTTACCAACAGAACATATAGTTGAGAGGTGATATAAAACTTATATGTAATAGGTTTGCTTTTACAAGAATACCAAACTCGGTGCAAAATCGGTCAACTCATATATATAATATATAAATAAACAACTTTGATTACTGATTACTAAATAAATAAATTTCAAATTAAATATCGATAGCTGCAATTATGGCCTCGCTAGTTCACGTTCTTTCATGTTGATTATAATTTGTATTTTAATTTATTATACTGGGTCATTAGTCAAAATTACTGGAACACCTAATTAATTCAACAAAAGTTGTTTAATTTTAACTAAAAATATTTTCAATATACAGGGTGTTCATTTTATCGGGAAAATTTGTTAATTTTTTTCTTCAAATAGATCACCCCATATATTTATACATTTTTTTATTCTAATACCTGTATTTTTCGCATTTTTTTTTTATATATAATACACCATTTTTTAGTTTACATCCTTACTTACTTAGAATTAATCTTAAAACTAATCTTAGAACTAAAAAATGTAAAAATATGCATTGTTTATTTTGTTATAGAAATTTGGATTTTTTATTTATTTTTTAAATAGAACACCTTGTATACTTTTACTTTTTTTAATGATTTAATTATTGGTTTGTTATTTCTTTTTGATGTTGTTTTTTTCTTATTTGTTAGGTTAAAATAAATGTGTATGTTTGTGGAAAAATGTTCTTTATTTGAAGTTTAGGAGTTTGCTTATACATAAATCAAAGATGGTGCATTATATGTATAAAAAAAATAATCTTAAAATCAATAAATGTAAAAATATACAAGGTGTTTTATTTGAAAAAAAAAGTTTACCAAATTTCTACAAAAAAAATGAATGTATATTAATAATATTTTTAATCAATAGTTTCTTTAAAACCAAACAACTTTTTATTTTTTTTTTTTACAGTTAGAAAATTATTTAGGTGATCCGGTAATTTTGACTGACTGTATAAATAGTATATGAATAAATAAATAAATTGTTTATTTTAAATTCTACATATTTATGGAAGTTATGATTATAATATTTATAATTTGCAATCCTGTTTTGGCAAGAGACAATTTTAAATTCGTCAACAGTTAATGCTGACGCATGCATCATACATAATATGAAACAATCATGTCTGAAAAGATGCCTTGATGCAAAATTACTTGCAATCGCATTGTCAATCTAGCTAAGCTAGCATTCCCAAATTTGTACAGGTGGAAATTTGAAAATTGACTCAGAAATTAGACTTGGTCTTCATAGCGTTGTAATATTAAAATGTGCTGCTTGAGAAAACACATACAAAATTCAAACAAAAGAATGGTTCCCAGACCAACAAAATATCAATAAAGCACTTATTGACACTGTGATAATATTGTATTGTAATATTAGCATTAGTAAGTTGGTACTGGCCCTCCCCCTGTTACGGCAAGCGGCAGTACGAACATAGTGCGAGATGGGCCAAGCCCACACAATAGTAAGACACGTGCAATAAAGTACATGCCGTACCAGTCAAGTGTATTCAGTTCATTATCCTATCGTTCTCAACAAAGACAACTATAATACACAGCAGAGCGTATTATTACATGGCGCAGCCGGTTATAAAAACCAATAGGGTAGTGAAGATCGTGTTTGTATAAAACAAAGCGAGTGTACAACGTGATAGCCGCGTGGCGCAAGAACACCGGTAAGAATGGCGGACGGAATGAAGGGACGTGTTCCCACAGAGATGCAGTTCGATGGCAATCTGAATGAGAACTATAAGAAGTTCATTCAGGAATTTGAGATATATTTAGCTGCGTTTGAGCTCAAGAAAAAGCCGGATGAGGTTAAAATAGCCTTGTTATTAAACTTAATGGGAAAACAAGCCATAGAGGTCTACAATACGATCAGGCTAGAAGAAGCTGAAGCAAAAAAGTATGACTCGGTGAAAAAAGCATTTGAAGACCATTGTACCCCGCGGAAAAATAAAATATACGAGAGATTTGTTTTCAACAGCAGGATGCAAAAAGAAGGTGAGCCGTTTGATCAGTTCTTGTGTGATCTTAAAAAACTTGTGGTGTCGTGTGAATATGGTGACCAAGAGGATTCAATACTGACGGATAGGATTGTGTTATATATGTGTGGCATAAATAGTCGGGCGCAACAAGAAAAACTCCTGGATAAAGAGGATCTGTCATTAGAAAAGGCCATCAAGTTTTGTCGTAATGTAGAAATCACGGGTTCGCAGATAAAAAGTGTTCGCGACAGTGGATTATCTGATACAAAATCGACAGATGAAGTAAAATGGAGTGGTAAAAAACCGGACAAGTCAAATGTACAAGGACAAAGTAAACAACAAGAACGATTTAAGTGCGGAAAATGCGGTAACACGCATGAGAGGGGAAAATGCCCTGCGTTTAATAAAACATGTTATAAGTGCAAGAAAACAAACCATTTTTCAAAAATGTGTCGCATAAAGACAGTAAAAGAACTAGAATTGCAAGTGAAAGAAAACACGGGCAGTTTCTTTATCGAATCGGTGGAAGAACTGGAATTTAGAACAGAGCATTCAGTTGAAGACAAAATGTGGTACGAGTTCGTTATAATAAATGGAAAACTGTGAAGTTCAAGCTGGACACAGGAGCGGAGGTAAACATTATCTCCAAGAGGGTTCTGGAGCAGCTAGGGCTACAGGGAAAAGCGGACATGGTCAGAACAGGTGTTTTACTGGAAGCCTACGGCGGGACGAAGATAAAACCAGTAGGAAAAGTCACCCTCAGATGCTTGATAAAAAACTCCGAGTGTGTAGAGGAATTTCTAGTTGTGGATATGAACGTAAGGTGTATTTTAGGTTTGCAGGCTATTCAAAAATTAGGTTTAATTAAGCGAATAAATAATGTAACAGAAAACCTTACAGCAAAGGAATTATTTATAAGAAATAATGGGGATATTTTTAAGGGATTAGGTACTTTTAGTAAACAATGTACAATAACTGTAAAAGAAGGTAGTGTGCCGGTAGCAAGGCCATCCAGAAGAGTGCCTTTATCTATTAGAGATAGACTTAAGATAAAACTTAGGGAGCTAGAAAGGGACAAAATCATATCAAAAGTTGTAGGGAGTGCAGACTGGATTAGCAACCTTGTGACGGTAGAAAAAAATGATGGTTCTTTAAGACTATGTTTAGATCCGAATGACTTGAATAAATGTATTAAACGGGATTTTTTTGAGATTCCTACAGTAGAGGAAATCACTGCTAAGTTGTCGGGAAAGAATTTCTTTTCAGTATTAGATTTCAAAGATGGCTTTTACCAAGTAGAGTTAGAAGAGTCATCGAGTAAATTATGTGCCTTTTCAACACCATTTGGTGTATACAAATTCAATAGATTACCATTTGGGTTAAACATAGCACCAGCATTTTTTCAAAAAGTAAATAACGAGAATTTCGGGGATATTGAGAATGTCACGGTTTATTTTGATGATTTATTAGTAGCAACAAGTACACTGTCAGAGCATGATGAAACACTACAAAAAGTGGTGGATAGGGCTAGGCAATTGGGTGTCAAGTTTAATCAAAATAAAATACAGCTCAGAGCTCCAGAAGTGAGATATCTAGGGTTCTTGTTCAATGGAAACGGTAGACGCATTGACAAAAATCGAACAGAGGCTATTACAAAATTAAAGTCACCAGAGAATAAAAAAGGACTACAAAGGTTAATGGGAGTAGTCAACTATTTGCGTAGTTTTATTCCAAACTTAGCACAACTATCGGCACCATTAAGAGAGTTAATGAAGAATAACACGATATTTGAGTGGCTGGATGTGCATGAAAAGGCCTTAAATGAAATTAAGAAATCAATCTCAGAGGCTAAAGGGTTGTCTAACTTTGATAGTCAAAAGGAAATAACAATTCAAACAGATGCCTGTGACAATGGGCTGGGATGTTGCTTATTGCAGGAAGGAAGACCAGTTGCATATGCGTCGAGAAGCTTATCAGAAACAGAGAAACGGTATGCGGTGATTGAAAAAGAGCTATTGGGAATTGTATTTGCAGTGAAAAAGTTTCATTCATACATTTATGGTCATGAGGTAACAATTACAACTGATCACAAGCCGAATGTAGCAATAGTCAATAAGAGATTAATAGAGGTACACTCTCCCAGGCTACAACGGTTGAAACTAAAATTACTAAGATACAAGTTAAAAATACAGTACCTACCGGGTAAATATCTATACATAGCGGATTTCTTGTCGCGTAATACAACAGACAAAAGTAGTGACGTCAAGGAAGAAGAAGAAGGAATGAGTGAGGTATTACATGAAGTAACAAAATACTTGAGAATGAGCGAAGAAAAGAAGAAAACCTTCAGAGAAGAAACCTTACAAGACAAAACACTACAAGTAGTAAGAAAATACTGTCAAGAAGGATGGAAAGAAGTAACTGGGAATGAACTAAGAGTTTACTACAAGCTGAGAAATGATCTATTTGTCAGTGATGGGTTAATATTCTTCAAAGACCAAGTAATAGTTCCGTCAAGTATGCAAAAGGACATGTTAAAAATATTGCATGAAGAAAACTTTGGAGTCAATCGAACAAGAGATAGGGTAAAAGAGGTTCTATTTTGGCCGGGTATGTCCACAGATATCTCGGAAATGATAAGCAAGTGTGAAATCTGTGAGAAATACAGAGCAGTAAATGAAAAAGAACCACTTCTATTACCAAAAATGTCAGATATTCCGTTCCAAAAAGTGGCATCAGACATACTAGAGCACAATAATAAAAACTACATGGTTATCTGCGACTACTTAACTAAATGGGTTGAGATCATATCATTGAGCAATAAACAGTCAGCGGATATCATAAAAGGGTTTAAATTTTTTTTTGCAAAGTTTGGAGTACCAGACACAATAGTTTCAGATAATATGCCGTATTCATCGTATGAGTGCAGACAATTTGCGAAAGAGTGGGGTTTTGAGTTTGAGACATCGAGTCCAAGGTATCCTAGGGCGAATGGGTTAGCGGAAAGTACTGTTAACCTGGCGAAAAACATACTAAAAAAGTCTAATGATCTACAGGCAGCATTATTGGAGTACAGAAACACCCCAATAACAGGATTAAAAAGATCTCCAGCTGAATTAGTGTTTGGTAGAACGTTGAAAACCAAATTGCCTGTCCTATTAAAACGTAGTGAGGTTAGCAAATTTAGTCAATATAAAGATAGGTTAGAAAATAAGAGACTGACTTACAAGAAGTATTATGATAGAAATGTGAGGGACAGGAGAGAATTTAAGAAAGGGGATAGAGTTGTAGTAAGACTAGAAAATAAGTGGTGTCCTGGAGTTGTTGTAGATAAACATGGTACAGCACCAAGATCATATTATGTAAAACTTGACCAAGGTTCTAGAATTATTAGACGCAATAGTTTTCACTTAAAAAAGTCAAGTAACATTGAAAAAGATGGTGATGGCGCTTTATCATGGAAGGAAGACGAGGAGGTAATTGAAGGGGATGGAAATCCTATTATTCCTGTGAGGGAAAACGTGCAAGAGCCTCAGGCAAACATTCAAGGGTATCGGGAAAATGAAAGACCTCATAGGGAAGTAAGATTGCCAGCTCGCTTTAATAATTTTGTATGTAATTAAAGAGGGAGGTGTGATAATATTGTATTGTAATATTAGCATTAGTAAGTTGGTACTGGCCCTCCCCCTGTTACGGCAAGCGGCAGTACGAACATAGTGCGAGATGGGCCAAGCCCACACAATTGTAAGACACGTGCAATAAAGTACATGCCGTACCAGTCAAGTGTATTCAGTTCATTATCCTATCGTTCTCAACAAAGACAACTATAATACACAGCAGAGCGTATTATTACAGACACTTCTGCTGTCTAGGCCACTATGTCATCAAGAAAAATAAACTACATCGCGGCGCCATTTTTAAACTAACATTGGTTCTTATGGGACAAAACGCCATCCAACTCAATATCCAAACGATACGATTTCTGTCATCACATATTTTATATGTTGAACTACATACAATATTCTATGTCTTTATGCTTTGACTTAAAGATTTGCAGTTAAATTTAACAAGTAAAAAAATAATAAAGCATTAAATAATTTCTCTTTTTAAAAATTAATTGAGAAGAAACAACGTATCGGATTATATTTTTAAAAGTTTGAGGACACAGGTTGGACTTTCTTCTATATTGTGTGAAAATTTTATTCAATTATATTTAGGCGTTTTCTTGCTGTGTTTTCTCCTGTAAACCCTTATAATAGCGTAACTATTCTCCAGCCTTAACAGAAAAATCTTGCATTAATAACTGCAGTTCTGTTAGCATGCATTTTTGGGTGTTTATTACACAACTGTAACTCAAATGACTTCAATCATGCGTTTTTAAGCTATAGACTTCAAATCATAGAACACCCTGTAAAAATCAAGGTGTTAAAATTTTTGGATTTGTGAAGTGTTCCGTTGTAGCAAAAGTTTGAGAAAGGCTGATATAGTATATAATTCAATGCTTAACACTATGTTGTTCCGTACCCAACACGAGAAGGACAATAAATTCTATTAAACATTTTTTTGCAAAACGTCCACAACTTTTTGGAAATTTAATTTGTCGTTTTATAATTTACATTATGAGCGAAAGTACAAATTGCACAGAATGCATAGTTAGCTTTTTGCTGTAAAAAAGTCTAAACAATTTGGAGAAAACCAGGTTTAAAATGTTGAAGATGATATTCTAAATATTGTTGAGATATAAGTACAGGGAGTTTATAAATGAATGGTATTATGTAACCACTTTAAATATGCCGTCTTTTTAAAATTGTCCGCTATACTACATATCTTTGCTTGACAGCTGTCAAAGTTGATCTGTCAAAACAAATAGTATAGTGGACAATCTTAAAATTACATAATCTCATTCATTTATAAACTCCCTGTACTAGTGCAATTGCAAGACAATTTAAAATATTGCATTCTACAATTTGAAGAACTTTAAAACACAATTTTTTTTTTCATTTTATTCGCAAAAGATACAAACTTTGCTACCAAAAAATTTTCATTCAGGATCAGTTAAACCCGAACTTTACCATAAACATTTACGGATGACAACTTTTACACGTAATAGTATTTACAATGTCCATAACATACATATGAAGCATTAAAATAATCCATTTACATTTTCAGCATCACTTTTAGTTCTTTTATTCCGAAATCTCTTTTAAATAGTGATCGTTATTTGTAATTTTTTTGTGATACTTTGATAATTTACCGGTTGAAAAAGGTAATTAATGTTAAAGAACTATGTGGTTTCTTTTACACGATGAAGCCCCACCACATTTTTCGCTCGCACCAATTACGACATTTAATAATGTAATCTTCATCATTACTCGTTACTTGCCTTTAGCATTTATTTTTTAAGTACAATAACAATTGATATTATTAATACATTTTCTAATTTAGTACTTACTGTCATAATGCAAAATCAAGTTTAAACAATATAAAAAAAATAGTTTATTCTTACCTAAAAAATCAATAATGTCATCAATGACATCAAACCTATCCAATTCTTCTAAATAATGTAATAGTTGTGTAATTGTGCTATTCGAATCCTTTTTCCATTCTTGAAATATCTTTTGAGTTTTATCATTATCTTGAGAATCTTTTAATTGATTTATTAACTCATTCGAAATATTCATTAGTTCGGCTAATCCTATCCAGTTCCTAAATAATTTATTATAACAAGTATTGAAATAATAAGTAAACAATAATATTACCTTATTCTTTCGTGCTCAAGCAATATTTTGGATGCATTCAGTGAGCTTGAAATACTTTCAAGTGTTTTTTTACTTAAAGCATTGATCGATATATTATAGCGATCCCACACATTCGCGGCTTGGGCCATTATTTACCTACATTAATTGTTGTATTTGCATAAATTGTAGACGAAATCTACAGATTGTTAATTTTATATAAAAATGTATAAACGCCACAACATTCATCTTGTTATCAACACACAATTATCGCGTTTAGTTTATCACCTAATTTCGGCTAAGGTCACTGTTGCTCACATGTTATTTTATTTGAAATTTTTTTGCTTATGCAACGGATGTTTAGTTATGAAGAAGTAATTTTTAAAACAAATTATTTTAAAGTTTTGCTTAATATTTGTTTTAAATATTATTTATTTTTATTAAATAAATATTTATTAAACGTAGTATTTTTTAATACCTACTGACTTAACACAAACAAAATTTATTTCTCTTTTATTAAATTACGTAGATTTTACTAATAAGATTTAAAATTGTCTAGTCGTTAAGCACTCTGCTACATAACGCCTGAGAGATGACAATGTAAATTGACTATGGTTCAAACGCAGTCTGTGTGCAAAGCATAATTTTGTTTGTTGAGTGTTGCAGTCTAGCGTGTCCTCAGCTCTGTGGTCTAACCCATCTAACCTCAATCCCGCAACAGACCACCGTTTATGGATAGTCCGATCCACTCATGGATGACAAACTTATCATAATCTGTTTACAAAAGAAAACATAAAATAAAAAGTGTTATTAAAAATTAAGCACATAGAAAAGTAAAGTAAACTTAAACATAATTTACAACTATCTAAAAACTTTGTCTGAAAAATCTTAAATAAGGAAATTCTTCACCTATACCATCAAACAGTACTGCACAACGACTTGCATTTTCTCAATGGCTTCTTGAACGACATCAACAAGATCTTAACATCTTTAGTTCAATATTGTGAAGCGATGAATCTATGTTCACGAGAGATGGCATTAATAATATACATAATGAGCATATCTGGTGATTAAGAAACCCGTTAGGGTACGAGCTTACCAACAAATATTTTCAGTTAACATTACGTTTTTAATGAGCAATTACTGCCATTTCAAATCTTACCACCTCGTTTAAATTCTAGTTAATACGCAGAATTTCTCGAAAATCAGATGGAAAATTTGCTGGCTAACAATTTCCCTCTTGCCTTACCTAATAGGATGTGGTACAAGCACAATAGAGCACCGCCCCATGTTGGGCGATATGTAGTTCAGTGGCTCAACGATAATTTTAATGATAAGTGGATTGGTAAAAGAGGTCCAGTAAACTAACCTGCAAGATCTTCTGATCTAAATCTATTGGACTTTTATGTGAAACAATTGGTTTATGCGGAGCCACAAGAAAAAATTGCAAACGCTGCATTGCAGATTCAAAACACAACAGATTTTGAAGCAATTTATTATACTTTTTTAGTGCTTTGTCAAGCTTGCATCAACGCTCATGGTAGCCATTTTAAAAACTTATTAAAGTAATATTGATTTGTTTGTTGTTACCATTGTTACAAATGTTTTTTTAACTTAAATTTTGCTAAATAAAAAGTTTCATTTTTTGACTCCAGTTTGGAAACACCCTGTATATACATTTAATAATAATTTTGTTATTTCCACAGAAAAATTCTGCACCCGCACATTCAAAGTCTAACATAATCGTAAACAAACACTTTCATCTTTATATTTCTGCGGCGTTTGTTTTGTAATAGATTGCCAATCCACCATGTTTTCCAGAGCTTCTACAAGCACGGCTTATCAGGGTGTAGTTCATAAGATTATATACAGGTAATTCATCCGCACTCTTTCAGTGTACTGTTGTACTGTTAGACAAAGAAACATATTCCTCGGATGATCGTTTAGTTTATCTACCAAGTTTCCAAAGCATCGAAAAAGAAATTCTGAGCCAGGCTGTGTGCAGAGGTGGACAATGACTTATAGGACACAGGATATAGTCACCAGAAAATTTGAAACCGGCTCCCCGTCGGAAGAGAAACAGAGAAAACTGGCTTGCAAGCTTTTTCCACAGCATGCCAAAACCAAATGGCCCGATAGAGCTATAAACACTGCCGAAATACTTACGGAGCACCTGCAACGAGGTGAGTCAATAAAAAAAAGCGGCTAAAACAAAGAAAAGCTGCTAGACCAGATGAAATACAGTCGAAAGTGATAAAAGCACTAGCCGATAAGAATGCAGAGATCTGTGCAAAAACTTTTAGAATACAGTTAAAGGGCCACTTCCCAAAAAGTGAAAACTAGGTTGGTCCTAATAAAAAAAACATCCAAAAACATCGGTACAGCAGCTTACAGACCACTGTCCATCCTGAATAGCCAGAGGAAACTCTTCGAGGTGATCCTAAATAAGAGATTGCTAAATGAGCTACTGAGAACCGGTAGACTGGCCCCCAAGCAGTACGGATTTACGGAAGGCAGATCAACGGTAGACAAAAAAAAAAAAAATATGCATCGTTGTTAACACCAGACGTCCAATATGCCTTCAACTCAAGCATTGTTAAATTAAAAATTAAATGTGGCTGGCAAGAAAAGTACTGCAACTGGCCTCGCACAAAACTGAGACAGTTGTTCTGGTCGGACGCAATTCACTCTTGTCTGTGTCTGTAAGAGTAGAGGGTGTCTTTGTATCAACACTAGCGCCGCACCAAAGAAAAACAGATATTCTTGTAGACTACTTAAAACTGGTTCTTCTCAAAAGACGATACCAAACAAAAAAAAACAGCAAAAAAGAGATTGCTGCAAACAAAGTTAGGTAACTCAAGTTAGGTTAGATTAGGCAACATGCAAGTGTAGTTGGAAAAAGTTGTTTTCGTTTTTGCGTCTGTAACTGCAAAGACTCTCAAGCTACGGCTACTGTAGCTGCAGTTCGGATTATTCAGATAACCTGAGAAAGCATAACTAACATCAACCGCCTTAAAACTCCTAAAACTTTGCGGTCATCATCTTAAAGAGAAGAAAACTCCAGCGTTTTAAGTCGCTCCGTAGTCGATTTTTTCAAAACAGCGTTAGCGTCATTGATATGCGTAGAAATATAGTAAAAATTATTAACTGAAGAGCATACAATTAAGAAAGTTCAAGTGCTAAAATAAAAAAATTGAGAAAAAACCTTTTTCTGCAATAACTACAAATAGTATGCTAACTGAACTACCCATTTCTTTGAAAAATTTTTAATCAAAATTGAAGCTCTTTTTAAAAGTCTTAACCAGTTTCCACAGAAAGTTTCGTTGCCATTTTTTTCTGACACGGTTTGTACGTGAAATATTTTTTTTTAATTTTTGGTAAATTGTTATCAGCAGAATGTATAGTTTTCTGTTCTGTTTTGATGTTAGTTTAAGTTATTGTTTGTCAATTTCTGTACCTAGTTGTTTAAGTTCTGTACGGTCATAATTTTATTATTGACTATTAGTTGACGGTCAATTATCTATCTGTATTTAGTCCAATCTGTGCCTTTACATGAAATAATAGTTCTATGATTGTAATATAGTTTGATAGACTAAGCACAACTGGATTATAGTCTAAGTCACGTTCAGCTAAAGATGTGGGTTGTGTCACGTTAGTCACATTGTGTGGTTAGTTGAATAATTAGCAGGTAAATTAAGAAACAAAACAACTCTATTGCTTTTAGAGAAAAACGCGTTACCACCGTTACAATAACAGTTCTATTCAGAATGACGTGTGTTAATATCTCCAATAACTAATAATTTGTTAGAAACCCCAAATAATGACCTAAAATCAGTTTGTGAAATGTAGTTAGATGATGAATTGTATAATGAAATGATATGCATGTTACTAAGCAGTTTAACGTCCACATAATCAGTCAATACTAGCAAACTGATTAGACTTGCTATTCCTCCGACATTTAATGTACGGTCTTTGCGGGCTACCGCATAGCCCTAAATAGTTATTTTTTGTTGAGGTACTATTTTAGTAGCATGATTGCAATATCCATTATAGTTCCACAAGCATATCTTAAGATTACTGGTCATCTAGTGAGGTAATGAATAAATAAAAAACCTTGAACCAATCTCCCATTTTGCAACACTTCAATTTACTAGTAAAACTTGAAAATCGCTCATAAGATAGACGCCCACTTCTCTGACGTAGTAGCCAATGTCTGTTGAGAAAACCTGGCGTTGTTGCTAGGAAAAGCGGCAATGGTGTACTACGGTACTAGGTTTGCAAAAGTTCTAAGTCCTCTCGTCTCTAGGGTAGCCATCGTCACGTGGTTTAAAAACGTCTTTGCCAAAGTTGGTAATTTCAATGATGCCGGTGTTACAGCCAATAGCCAAAGCAACATCAATAAGATCGCGCCGTTCCCATTCTTTTTCATATAAAGTTCGGACTTTCACAATGTTTAGTCAGCCAAGCCCAAGCCATCGTGAAACGCAAAACCAGGACATCAGAACCAGCTTCCTTGAAAGGGTCCATAACCTAATTCCGTCAACCTCTATACACCCTATGCTAATAGACAAACTTTTAATTTTGAATTGTACATAAATGCCAACTCGCTATACAACCGACTCCGGAACTCATCACCAGGACAAACAAATAGCGCCCAACGTAAAACATTTGAAAGTTTGGTGCTTTCAAGTACCCGCAACAAGCATCCTGAGAACATCTCGCGAACAATAAAGGGTACGATATCGACAACCTATCGCCAAGAAGGAAATGCCAAACTAAGATCAGAGACCTGCACACGTCACTATGTAGCAGATTACCAAGCGCTGGCCAAATACCTGGCAAAACATCCAGAGGTCACATAGCCGGAACACAATAAAGTTATCTCATATAACCCCTATAGAACAATTATCGAACACCACCGTCACAAACATCCGCACTTTAGAACACTACTAAACAACAACGGGAAGTCAGCCAACAATCGGCTGTTACGCCCAAAACCACTGACTACTCAACGTCTACTACACTTTTGGCAAAAAAGTGAGACAAGATTATTCAAATCTCCTGACAAACACAATAAATCACCTGCTTATTAAAATGCGTAAGTCAATAGAACAAAAAAAAACGTAAAAATGCAATCTTCTGCAAGACAAAAACCGCAATCATCTTCAAAACCTTGCACGTATCAGATACACCAACAGTACGGCGGCTAACTAAGAGGCTCCCGTCCAAGAAACACCGACCGTCAAGCCCGGTCAAGCAATTGAGGCCCACTCAAGAGCAACCGACTACGTCACAATTACCTGCACGAATAAAAACTATCGAACCGGACACTCTGGCAACGTCAACACAGCATAGCCAACGGGTTAAGAAAACGTACAATAACGAGAAAATCAGCAAGAAGCAGAAGCTACACCAGTCACCCTAAAGGTGCCAAATTAGAACCAAAAGCTCATCCTCGAAAGTTGGAGAAAATTGTTGCAGCCAGTTCCAACTTTCACAATGTTTAGTCAGTCCAAACATTACAAACGCAATCCTAAGGACAACTTATTTTCCGTCGTTTTGGAAAAGGTCTCATATTATCCCTATCCCAAAAGTTGAAAAAGAAAAAGACTCAAAGATTTAATTATTACTCTTAACCAATCTGAATTAACGAAGGTTGAACTGTTCAGAGACCTAGGAGTTATTTTTAATAACACACTAACTTTTTCTGATCATATAAATACAATATCAAAACAATGCTATAAAATACTAGACTATATTCTTCGCAATACTAAACCATTTGTTGGCACTAAAGCTTTAATTAGTTTTTATTACGCTTTTATTAGAAGCAAATTAGAATATGCATCAATTATATGGCATCCAAAACAAAAAAACGTTTATGGAAGAAGTAAAAAAAGTGCAAAGAAAATTTTTGAAAGCATTATACTATCGTGCACACAATGTATATCCCGAACGTAGTTATCTTCAATCCCAATTGTTAAATGAATTCAACATACAATCACTAAACTCTCGACGCATTATTAACCATGTATTGTTTATATACAAACTAATACATTTTAAAATAAAAGATACAAACTTGTTGCACAAACTAAACTTTGTTGTTCCAAGAATTAATAGTAGACTCAGGCACACTTTTTATATTAATAAGACCAACACAACGCATCGTCAATCTTCACCATTGTTTTCTATGTGTGAGTACGTCAATAGATATTGTTCCAAAATTAACATTTTTTCTATATCCTGCTCGGAATTATGTAAAAAGTTGAATAATATTGTTATGTAAATATTATTAACTTTAAACTAAAATTGCTATTCCGATAACTATAATTATGATTTCATATAGAATACATAGAAATATTAATAATTATTATTACAGACCAAATAAAAACAAGTTTTCGTTTAAACAAGCTACGGAAGTCATACTCTTTGATGTCAAAAAAGCCTTTGATGTGGTCTGACACAAAGGACTATATGCAAAAATGCATCGTTTCAAGTGTAATCTTAGATTGATCAAACCTATCGCTTCCTATCTCAAAACCAGGACACTGGCCGTAAAGCTGTTTGGGCACGTGTCTACCCCTCGTCCTATCGAAGCAGATGTTCCTCAAGGTTTCAGTTATATCACCGATGCTCTTCAATCTATATATAGCCGACATACCATGCATCACTCAAGGTGTAAAAATCGCTCAGTACGCAGGCGACACGGCATTGATGTACACTTCAAGGAGTCCGAAAGTCATCACGCTAAGACTTCAAGTGGCATGTGAGGCACTTGAAACTTGGCTTCTTTACTGGAGAGTAAAAATCAATACAGAGAAAAGCAAGGCTATTCTTTTCACCAAATGTCACAAACAAACTCCTCATCCTATCTCAACGGCGCTCGAATTCCATGGATGGATACTGCAAAGTATCTAAGAGTAGTGCTTAATTGTGGACTAACTCTTAGATTACATATTAAGACCATCTTGGATAAGGTCAGGGTGGTCAGTAATATGTTAACACCACTTCTACGCAGAGACAGCAACATGAGCCCTACAAACAAGTTACGATTATTTAAAACAATCATTGGACATACGCATGTCCAGTATGGGAAATGACTGCATCGTCCTATCTAAAAGAATAGAGTCGTTTCAAAATAAGACTTTGAAAATAATTCTCAAAGCACCTCACTACGTACTGAATACAAAACTGAGACGGGAATTGTCCCGATCAGAGGTCATATGTTGGTGTCAGCAATTTTTATTTTTTTTTAAAGTCGCAAATCACTCAGATCTTGAATTAGCTCGTCTTGCAGAGCAAGACAAACAATCTTTCCAGTACAAAAAGCCTACCAACATGCTTGAAGTATAAGAAAAACTCGTGGCTTCTCAACTGCCACCCCACTTAATCAACGCCTACAAGGCTGGTGCAGGATGCGCACTTCTGAATGACCTCTCGATAAAGCACAGTCAGACTGGAAGGTTGTACACATTGATGTGTGAAACTTGCGGTTAGTCGGTAAGCTTCTTCACATCAAGCCATCGTCATCCCGTGCTTTTACACCCTGCCAGGGTTTCAGGACGGCCACTCGTAGCTGCTCCGGCACTTCCACGTCGCTCCACAACAAAACAAAATACTTCGTACCAAACAATCTAACAGTAGCCATAGACCTTTTTGTTGTAAACAACTACAAGAGATACATCTGGTACAGGGGCGGATCTACCTGTAAGCAAGGGTCTGCAATGCGGAAGAGCCCACAAGCATAGGAAAGTCCCTGCCGTTTATTTCAAAACCCGGGAACCCCCAGAATTTACAAAATGAAGGTTAAACAAAAAAAAATTCTAGCTTCGCCACTGAACTGGCACCATCTCTAAATTCACATAGAAACCTTTTTTACACGAGTAGGCATGGCATTTAAGTCCATTATATTTTTGACACTTCTTTTAATTTTAACCTCTTCAATTGTTTTACACATGCGTTGAAAAAAAAAACTCACTGTCAATATTTGTATAATTTATTATCTATTTTGTACAAAAATGTTAATAACATTGAAATAGCTAACACTACTTTAATATTTTATCAAACAACAAAATGTATGTTCATAAAAACAGGTACATATAAACACAACAAATTTAACAACACATAAACAGCAATTTGTGTCTAGCACTGTCAACAATAACAACATAACTAGCGCCAATCTGTAAATAACGAAACATAAATTTGATCGATACTATACTATACTATATTATTTATCTTTCAGTACTTTCTCGACATCATCGACACTCATTTGTTTGCGCAGGTACTTGCAGTCATCTATTATAAAACTAAAACATATGTATATTAAGTAAAATGAATTTAATTATATTATTTTTTTATTACCTATAAAATAGGAAGACCAATGGTACAGTACTTAAATGCCAGAGAGCATGAGAGTCGAATGTGTAAAATAGAGGTGGTCTATCAATAATCTCTAAAAATGTACTGACGCCACATAATGCAACAAAAAGAGCACATTTCCATACGTAGGGTTGTCTATAACGATTGTATATACACCATGCAAACCAGCATATAGCCGAGAATGTTCCTATAAAAAAAATATTTATTATAATTTGGCACTATCATTAATCAAAATTACAAGCTATTCGAAAATTAAATCGCAATTTGCTTTTTTTTAATAAACTTCAAAGCACTATAATTGTTTCAATTACATATATAGTTTATAATGCTTACTTACCTACTAAAATGTTGACTTGCATATTGTACGCATAATCGAACCGGCCGATTTTGAGATACGCTACATGATTAGCGTAAAATGCAATAAAAAATACTGTAATAGTAATTAAAATAAATCTTCTAGTGCCTCTTAGAATCCTACAAATTAAATATTATTAAAATGTGAATAGAATTAAAAAGTGTATTTCAATGTTATGTAATTTGATCACCTTATATATAGAACTATGAACATTTGGATATTAAACTATATAATCACATGCAAATTCATATTAAGGCTCTACAGGCGACGTGTCGGCCAACGTGTACCAAATGTACATTTGCCACGTCATAGGAAATGAGCATGTGTGAGCATAATTAACAATTGCATACGTTTGGGTTTGAGACAATATTTGTCAATGTTGTCCCAAACTTTCACAAACGTCAATGTTGGCCGACATTCAACGCAACGTCTGTAGAAACCTTTAAGCTAATTAAAAAATCATGCAATAATGCACAATATCACAAGGAGCAATTAAATATGTAAGGCTGATCGCCGGGTTGGTAGGTGTCTAGAGTGGAGAAACGTAATAACATGACTATGTTGCCAGTTCGACCGTTTCACAGCCAGGCACGTCCACAGTAATACTCACAAATCAAATAATAAATTAAATAGATGTGACTGTATCTAAAAATTTGTCATAAGCGATCATGCGATGCCGTAGTCATACAAAGCACATTGACGAGGTTTGTACAAGGTAAGGCAGACAAAAATAATCCTCAAAATATGAATTGGTTGCCATTTTGTTAGAGATTAAAAAAACTGAGCCCTGTTTTCAAAATTGATTATATTAAGTTGAAAAAATAATATCGCTCAAATGACCACAATATTTGATGCGCATTTGAGATCGTTTTATGGTATTTTGAATTGTTGCTCGCAAAACATCTGGCTCCAAATTGGCAATTTCTTCTTCAATGTTGGCTTTCAAGACTTGCAATGTTTTGTAGTTTGTTGTGGTAAAGAAAGATTTCAAAAAGCCCCAAAGAAAGAAGTCTGGCAATCTCGACGGCCAGTTCAATTCAGCAACTTGCGGCAAAAAAACTCGTTTGGCATCTGTCTGTAGCGCCCACCAGTTACGGTGGTGTAGTCGGCGTCCTCAAAAAAATAAGTGCCAATCACTTTTCACAGCAAATGCCACACCAAACAGTCACTTTGAAGAAACGCAATGGCTCTTCATGCGTATCATGTGGATTCTCCGTGCCCCAAAAACGCAAATTTTGTTTGTTAACATAACCAGTTAAGTAGAAACGGGCTTCGTCGCTCATTATGACTTTGGTTACAAAATCATCATGTTCTTGCACCAGGTTTAACAGAGCATGGGAGTAAGTTAACCTCACTTGATGGTCAGCAGGCAGCAATTGGTAATCGGTTTGCACTTTGTAAAAAAACAACTCCACATCTTTCAACAAAATTCTTAAAAAAAAAAACAAAAACAAAAAAAACATAAACATACTCTACGAGTGAATAGTAATTTGCTATTCTCTCAGACACAGAAATCTTAAAAACAATTCTCAAAACCATCGGATTGGTATCACAAACGATGCTAACAATCCCCTGAGCGCACACTACGCACACACCCGCTACCAATCAATAGAAGCCAGATGTGCGACAAAAAATGAAATCTAAGATTTTGGCCCCATGCATTTCTTATAAAACTTTTGGGCCAGAACAGTCATAGCTCTTGTGCTGGGACCAATAGCAATAATTATTATTATATATATCTGAGTTACCCAAAAGTGTCTCTTTTGTTACCCAAACCTCAAAAACTGATTTTGTTATTGAAAGAAAGATGCAAAAAATATCCTTGCCAAATCGCATGAACAGAAATCACTATTTCAAATCCCGGGTCTATGAAACCATATGACTTCTGGTTTGGCCAAACTTCTACCAAAAGCAACCCTATGAGCAAGACCAAAAACATAAATGATTCACCGATCCATCTTCATTGTAAGCAGAAGTATACATAAAACTAATTGGTTCAAAGTATCTTATTTTCTATGCAAACACATCACTTCACTGCAAAAAGCAACTGTTTTCTCGATTCCTCTCGCTTCCGTTCAAGTCGGTCCGGCTCATCGGGTCTTTCCCCATCAGTGCGTTTCTTCTACGTCCAGTATTGAGTAAGACTTGATCCTTACAACTATGCCTCCGAATGGTATTGTGAGGACTAGCTAAGAAGCGCATTTTAATCTTACCGAGACAGTAACCAAGCAGAGTACGATACTGGGTTGCTAATAACCACTAAAAAATCCACTAACAACCTCTTCACAGCCCAAAACTCACCGTTAACTGTGGTTTGGCAAAGTATCTACCAAAAATAACCTATAAGTGGGAGCAAAACAATAATTGCAAATTGTTCAAACTCAGCATTATCCATTTCTTTTTCTAATTGAAGAAATGCTTAGCCTCCAAACTACCCACCAATAATGAAGATTCTGCTTAGCCTTCAGTGTTAGATATAGGCCGCTTCCATTTTTTCCACGTTTGTCTGTCCTTTGCAGTCCTTTGCAGTCCTCATCCACGTTCTTCTCGCTATAGTCTTGATGTCATCGATACATCTCAATTGAGGTCTCCAAAAGGTTATTCTGAGTGACCACCGTTCTTCGTTTTGTCATGCCACATGTTCAACCCATCTTCCTCACTTGAGGCTCGCTGTGTGCTGCATAATGTCTTGTAGCTTTGTTTTAGCCAGAATGTCGCTTTTGCACATTTTGATTGGGATATGCAAATTCTAAAAAACTAGATAAGCGTCCCAAATCAATGAGAACTTTTCAAAATATGTCACTTCAGAAACGTGCCGATATCAGTTCAAACGGTAAATTTTGCACCATTGTAAGACGATTGCTTAAGAATTGAGTCCAACATATTAAGTAATGTAGCTGTATAGCAATCCTTACAACTGTGCTTCCCAACGGTATTGTGTAGACCAGCTGCAAAATCATTTCTATCTTACCGGGACAGTAAACAAATTTCGATACTGAGCCGCTCATAACCCAAAAAGCTCCATCAATAACTTTCTTCACAGCTCAAAAGTTATCGTTAGCTGTACTGTGTCCTCTGTGAGCATCTCAAAGCCTTATTTTTTAAGATGTAAAAGTCACTGTTACTTTTAACCAACACTGTAACAAACAACATTTTAGAAGGAATACGATACATATAACTTCTGGCTTTAACAAGATGAAGCCACAGCCCTTCAGGTATGTGAATGTAGAAGAAAACTTCAACAAACGTCAACATATGTGTATACGAATTTTAGTGAAAGGATAAAACCATTTTTACTGCACTTAGGCCTCATTAGGCCCTTTGTACCTTCTCTACTAATAAACCTTACTCCTCCGTCCAACACTCAGCCAACCTATGTGGTTGATGTATGCTAGGACATCACTCTAAGAGGATTCCCTTATGCTGACCATGTCAAGCCAGCAATTCCCTAACATAAACTCTCTGCCTAGAAAAGCGCCGGGCAGGTACTGCATATCGAGCTGTCTACAATGCCTATAGTACGTTTGTGTTTTATTAATTAAAGGTGCCCTGTCAGGATGTATCCTAGTAATAAGGATATTGAAACGTTTAAATCTTGGGATTAAATTCCCGCTCCAGAACTTTAAAGAGGTTTTGAGCCATCGGTGTAGATTTGAAAAAGTTTGTCCTTATTCGCTCTTTGCTCTTGTTGTTCTTGTATGTGTAGACTGTAGGATTTTTTAAATACAAACTAAGGTGGCATAATATCTGTTTGGGCTCCTAGTAGAAATATTTTTTATAGCCTCTTCAAGAAAGAGTCAGTGAACAAAGCCAAGATTTGGACTTGTTTTTAAACTAAACCAAAAAAATCTTATTAAATGTAGCATGAACGTCTTTTTTTAGAATTCATCTAAAAAATGTGGGACTACATTATGCCCCACCCTAAGAACTCCGCTCACAGTCACTTAATTAACACAATCCCCCAGATACTCTTACTAGTGCGTATTTAATTGCTCATTATTATTGTATTCTGCATACAACCTCAAGGCCTCACCAGCCAGTGTAAACTTAACAATCTTTTGCAGTTGTTAAGCAACCCCAATACCTAAAATGCCAGTACATAGCATGCTCTCAACAGTTGTTACGTACAAGGCCTCAATGCCAAATACAATGTTAACAAATAACCACTAAGCCTTAAATGCCATAGACAAAGTTGGCTTTGGTAGAGAGTATTGAATGACCAAACATGTTAAAAAATAAAAATTGTTCAACAGAAAAAGAGATTGCTGACTGAAGATGCCATCGGATGTATAGACAGAAAAACAAAAATACGTAAAAAGTAGAAAGCATTTGTATCGCACGTTGTACATTAAACTATTATGTTTAATAACAACTTATTAAGTTACTGTAGCACAATTAATTTGCATATACAGCTTGCGCAAACAATACGCGCAAATTAAAATTATTGATGTGATAGTTCTATATACATGGCAAACATATTACCAAAAACAAACATTTTACTAAAATACCATAACCAATATTAAAACGCAAATTCAATTTTGTGGATGCAATCAACATGCATTGAAATTAATTAGGTGACACTATAGCATGTAATACTTTTAAACCTAAAACATCATTAATGGTAGATAAAGATTACATACTATAGTTACACTGCTAATTGTTAGTAGCTACCACTCATGTTATTTCCAATTTAGTTGTATTTTGAGGATCATTTAGTGTACCTTTATAACCTGTGTGTTTATACTCCAAAACTGTATATAACAAACAATAAAATACAATTTTGTATATTAATTCAAAACTAAAATTATTTATAATTGTATTTCATCCTTTATTAAAATATTATTTTCTAAATTGTGTTATTCTGTTTTGTTCCCCATGGTTAATATGATCCGTGTGGTTTAAAAGCTCCAAATTATAATATAAAGCTGAATAAGCAGTATGTGTATTTGTGAATAAAAATTTACCGCATGATCATGCAGTAACAACTCATTAAGACGATGGAGAATGCACACGCATAATCCAAGAATTCAGTCTGTGGTAAATCACGGGTGTGGAAGACAGTTGACCAAATCCAACCATTTAAATTTACCTAAAAATAAATGAAGATAAGCTTGTTCCAAAAACCCGTGTAATATTTACAAGTTATACAGTTATGTTTATTTGAGAAAGCAATGGTATACCATCAATTCAATATAATGATCGATAATAATAAATTCGTAGATATATCTGTGCCAACTATTTGTTTATATTTTATTTATCTTACCCACTCATATATTATCTGTTCGATAGGTCATTCAACCTTATTCTTTTATTTAGTGAAAAACTAATATTATGTTAACATATAAACAATTACTGTTTCAATCTTATCATAGCCCAAGTAATGGCTAAAATATACAAATAGCCTCGGATTTTATTTGTTGAATAAACTTTCTAAGCAAAATCGTAATTATGTTAACATATGAGACTTTTTTTGTACTCACAATACGAGCATAATTTCGATAAAAGAGTTTAATTAGTTATAAAAATTAAGAAAACAAATTTCCAAATAACAAATACCTTATTACACATATAAGCACAAAAAAAGAATGAATACAACGCCAAATAATGCCGTGAATTGGCGGCCAGTCGTTTACTTAAAGGCAAATATACTTGTCTGTGCAGCTAGCATTTAGCAATATCAAGCAAAATCGAGCTTGAGACAAAATGTAGTAGTAGTTGTAAACATACAAACTTTTTGATTTTAAAGTTGAAAGGATTTGTAACTGTTTGATTAAATTTGCAACTTTGTAATGCGCAGGTCTTGATACTCTTCCAGGGCATCAGTCAATTAAAAAAAAAAACGACTGGGCAATAGTTAATGATAATATGAAATTTGTAGGCATATTAGGGTTCCATATTCAAATAATCTATAAATGCAATCAATAATTTCAAACATTTTTGTAGAATATTTTACCATAATTTACCATTGATGTTAAACTGTTAAAAAGTTCAAAACTCTATTCATAAAAAGTCAAACTAACTGCGGTTATAAAACATTAAAACATTTTCATATAGATTAAAAATCCGGCCAACAATGGTTTAAAAAAAAATGTATACAAAATATTGTCAGAAAGCACCAAAATCCGGCTATAAAAAATGTAATTTTTTCATAAAATTTCAAAAATAGTAAAAGCAAAATCTGGCTAAAATCTATCAAAAGGTGCAAAATTGCATTTAAAGAATTTCAAAAATAGCAAAATCTAGCTATAAAATATTAAAAATGTTGTTAAAAAGAACCAAAATCCGAATTATGGCGGTCAAAATGTACATGTTATTCATAGTTTATTAAAAATAGTAAAGTCTAGCCATAAAATATGAAAATATTATTAGAAAATACCAAGATATGGCTATAAACTGTTAAAAAATGCAAAACTCTGTTTATAAAACATCAATATCCGATTAAAAGCGGATGAAAACTGCAAAATTATATTCATAAAATGTCATAAATAGCAAAATCCGGTTTTAAAATTTTTAACATTTTCAAAAATAACAAAATCCATCTTTAAAACATCCAAAATATTGTTAGAAAAATCCGACATAAACAGTTGAAAAGTGCAAAATCCGGCCATGAAATTTTATAAACAATTATTAGAAAGCACCAAAACCCAGCCACAAATTATTAAAAAGGAAAATAGCTCTACAAAATAGTAATGTAGTTATCTTGGAACTAATAACTAAAAGATAATTTATTTTTGTTTTCGGAATTGTGATAAAAATAATAGCAAAATTCTTGTGAAATGAGCTTATTAAAATATATTCATAAATAAAAATGTTAATTGCCAATTTGTGTTCAATTCAATTTTTTCAGATTGTTTAAAACATTTTTATAAAAAAAAATTATGGTGTTAAAATTATCATTCATATTTTTTTCTTGCTTTAAAACTACAATTGAATTTTATAAGAATGTTAACAATAAGCCGGCCGGAGCTCCGCCTATTACGTTTTGTTTTGTGTATAAAAAATAGTATTTTATATTGCAAATAGCTGCGCAGTATGCTAACTTACTGATTATGTCACAAATGACATTTGCAACATTTATTTGATTGGCTAATGGAAGGGTAAAAATTTGTGCGAATTATGCGCCCTCCGACGAAAAGTCGCCAAATGATTATGACTGGTCCGCCCTTAAAAATAAAATATACATAAAATAACAAAATTCAGCTTTGAATTATCAAAAATATTGTTAGAAAAACCAAAACCCGGCATAAAAAGTGCAAAACCCAGCTATCAAATTTTAAACAATTGTCGGAAAGCACCAAAATATTTTAGAAATTTCATTAAAACAAAATTACATTTAAAAGTTTATATAAAGTGTAAAAAAATCTTTATAAAATCTCAAAAATGGCAAACTCCAATATTATAAAAGATATTGTTAAAAAACCTAAATAAGGCCATAAACTGTCAAATTCTATTCACAGAATATCAAAAATTACAAAATCCGGCCCCCCAGGTTTTGAAATAGACATCGAGAAAACCCTGTATGCTTGTATTCTATATACCTTCTAGTTACTAGAAAAATAAAAAAATTAACAATGTTAAGTAGATATATTAGAACTCATAACTAATACTCACGGCATCTTCGTAAAAAATATATAGATCTAAAAATTATCAATCAAAGTGCACACTTGAACTATTTCTGCTACAATGCTAGAAATCTAAAATCATATGTGAAGAACCATCTGTTTTGGCTGTAAAATGCAGGGGAAAACAACGATTTAGAGGCCTAAGTGCCAAAAAGTCTTTTTCGGCATTTGATTGGCTTTAAATCACAATTCCACATGACGTCATACCTTACAATCTGACAATAGTGGCAAATTATAATAAACTTTAAAATTTCCTGAAACAAGTTTTTATTTGAAGCAAGCAAAAAAATATTGAGTGTAAGTCTTACCAAAATGCATTAACAACCATTCTTTTTAGCAGTTTTTAAAAGCTAAAAAAAGTTTCGGCACTTGATGCACTATATTCTATTTGAGTCGTTTCATAATTTGCAGCAATCTTTTTTATAGTTGTTGTAGGACATTTGTCAATTTCATGAAACAGTTCTTCAACTAGCAGAGTTGAAACTGTACGGGATTACAGTTTCATTGACTCGATGATGGAGACAAACAAACAATGAATGATGTGTGTGGTATTACGCGATTGGAATATATTTGCTCATAAATGCATTACCATACACAAAATGCATTATCGCTCATTTCTCTATTTTTGTAATTCATTTTTTTAAAGGAACTGTCTGTTTCAAAACAAGAAACTAAGTGACACTTACTTAATTCTACGCTTACTAACGTATAACAAAAGTAGCGGTCTGCCCACGCCTTCATGTACGTATCCATTGTAACATCGAGTCAACCTTATGTGAAGTTTCAGATCAATAAACATAAAAGGTGTTTTTTTTAGAGGCGGCAAACTTTAAATTGGCAACACTCTTATCTGTGACAGCTGATTTGACAGTTCTCAGTTGTTTTGAGGTTAGTTTGGTTTGGCAATTTATCATAAATAAACTCACACCGAAGCAAGCAACTTTAGCAAATTGTTCAAATTTATTTTGAAAAACATGGTTCAGTTTGAGAAACTCATCGGATTACGTGCATTGTATGGTGCTCATAATCGTTCATCAGAGAAATTACTTTGAGAAACTCTGCATCGTTTTCGCAATACGATTAATCTGAACGATAATAAGCGCAGAAGAAGGAATAGTGTGCATCGTAGTGTTAATGATGATCCAAATGTGTCAATTCGTCATCATGCTCAACAAATAAACTTGTGTACATCCACTTTATAAAAAATTTTGCAAAAAGATGTTAGTTTACAAGCTTACAAGATTCAACTTGTACAAGAATTGAAGCCACACGATCATCGTTCGCGTCGTACACTTGGTAAATGAGTCAAAAAAAACATTGCTATTGATCCACAATTTCATTTAAAAATTGTGTTCAGTAATGAAGCACACTTTTGGTTAAATAGCTATGTCAACAATCAAAATTATCGCATTTGAAGCGATAATAATCCACAAGCCTTTGTCGAAACACCATTACATCCAGAAAAAAACATTGGTCCGGATGTCTTCAAAAATGATTTCCAACTTTTTCGGACCTCAATTGAACAGCATTAACGTTGCAGACATGTGGTTTCAGCACACGGCGCCACATGCCACACAGCGCACGATATAATTAATTTACTAGAAGAAACATTTCACGAACGATTCATTTCACAAAACAAACCTGTTAACTGGCTACCTCGTTTATAGATTATTTTCTCTGAGGATAGGTAGTCCCACGTCTACACCAATAAACCAGAAACAATTGAGCACTTGGAAGCCAACATTAGACGCATTATTGTCGAAATACAGCATACTGCAAACAGTGTGTGAAAACTGGACCTCCAGATTACGCCATGTACACTCCAGCCGCGGTGGTCACATGCCCAAAATCATATTCAAACATTAATGACATAAAATTATCTGTCAAATAAATTTCATGAATAATAAAAATATTTTTCTTTCAAGTTCTCCGCCTCTAAAAAAAAACCCTGGCGGAAAATAAAGAAGTGACATTTACTTTTAATTAATCACTATTTGTTGTTATATTTATTTCTGAGATTCAACAATAAATTAATTTAATCAAATCACAATTTTAACTTATAAGTTCATTAACTTTATAAATATAAATTGTAATACCAAAATATTTGAATTTTGCGCCACAGAAAAAGTATCGAGTGCACGCCACTTAGCAATTAATGACAAAGCCTAAAACGGTATTAGTATATCGTAATATACGTAACTATTACAAAATAATATAAAAAATAAATAAATTTAAATTAGTTAAAAATATATTTTCAATTCCATTTATTTTACAATTTTGGAAAAAATACTAAACTGAAAGAATAATTGTCTTTATTTTTAATTCAAATAAACCTCTGGCTATCTGACAGCGTTTGGCTAACATTGCATTATTTCCCACTGAAATAGGATTAGTTTGTTTTTGATATGTTATTTTGGCTTCACCACCGACAAGCAGCAAATAGCACACACCGCATCTATATGGTCTAAGTCCTCAACCTTATTTCTCTTATAATTAAATTTACTATAGAATCTTTATAATATTTTTGAAAAACATTAACACCCTATGCATAGTCATATTTAGTAGCTACTAAGGAGCGACTAGCTGAATATTACTGTTGACCATATGCATAGTGATATTTAAAACACTACAAAGCTTAGTTGTTAACTAAAAAGTTAGTAGCCAGATTGTCTTGTTTTGCATGTGATTAAATATATTGTTAATATAACCTATAACTGTCAGTTACAAATATTGAGATATTTATCATCATTTTAGGACATATTGCTTTATTTATTACAATAGATATTAATATTTAAATATTAACACCAAAATATAGGTGGTTGCTTCGAGCATAATTAATAAAATAAATTAATGTTAATCATTTTAATAATTAAATTAGTTTAGTGTTTTTCTGTAAGATGGTAGCACATCTAAAATAGAGTTATAAAAATTATTATGACAGCAGCAAATGCATTTTCACTTTTTTAAAACTTACTATGACCAAACATAATGGTTGTTTGTTCATTTTAATAATACTTTAAAATTATTATAGCTTAAAAGTAATTAATTGTGTGTGGTCTTATTTTTTCAAGCTCTTGCAATAATGCATAATTTAACTTAGATAACAATAAATTACATTTTAAAATAAAACAAACATATATTTTTACATTTGCATAATTTTTTTCAATCATATTTGTTAATTAAGTTTTTACTTACAAATCGTAATCATTATTGAATCTTTATTTTAATGAAAAACTTTTCATTATTTGTTTTTACCGCGCAAAAATGGGACATGAAGCAAACTTCATGTCACAATGATGTGTTGCCAAAGCATAATTTTATTGTTAGCAGCTACTAACTAAATTATACTAAAAATCTACTATGCATAAGAGCCGCCTGACACAAGACTGATTTTAATACAAGTGACAGTACAATAATTTTGCGCGCCAATTTTTCAAATATTTAGCAAGCTTTTAAGCAAGAAATTAGAACAGGTTCTAATAATTGACACATAAGTCCTTTAAAGGACTTAAAAAAACCGGATATCAGGGAATGCGGGAGAAACAAAAAATTAATTTATTTATAAATCTATCAAAAATTTTAATTTTTAATATACAGGGTGCCCGGAAAATACGTGTACAACGTTTGACGACAGACTCCTGACGTCAAAATAGGTCGATCTAAGCCGACTTAGTTATATCCAAAATTGTCTCGTTTAGCCGGTAGAGGGCGTAAAAAAAAACAAAAGTATAACAAAGTTGAAAGTATCTATTGTAAGAAACTAAGTAAAACAAAAACATTACTTAAGCAAATGTGTAAAATGACCGCCATCTTGCTGAATACACTTATTAACACTCTTTAAAAAATGATATTGGACCCTATCTAATGTCTCGGGATTATTAAAATGGTTGCCTGCATTTAAAATCCGCTGCAATAAATCATCGCGTGTGTTTACCGGAGTCTTGTAAACTTCTGTTTTAATAGCGCCCCACAAAAAGAAGTCACAGATATTTAACTCAGGAGAACGTGGTGGCCATTTTACTGGTGCATCATTGCCTCTTCCAATCCATCGGTTGGGATATTGATGATGTAAGTATTGCCGAACGGCAACGGAAAAATGGGGCGGGGCACCATCATGCATATACCACATTTCCCTCCGAAGTCTTTTTATGAGATGCAATAACTTATTTAAACCTATACTACCCGCCAAAATTAAAAGAACACCAAGAACCTGTAACCCAATTTTTATCAAAATTTGAGTAATCGGGCTCATAGTAGGAGGTACGTCAATTCGTGATATTGCCCAACAAACTGGCTCGATATTGGCATAGATGAATCGAGGGACAAGAACAACGGCGGAGATTACGACCTAAAAGTGAAGTGAAGATTCAACAACAAGAGCAATTGAAGATGTCTGTAGAAGCATAACTAACCAAGAAATCTCCGTTCCATCGGTCTAACAAAGAATTCAATTATTTGGTTTTAAGTCCAACGCCAGATCTCGAGCTTAACACAATGGATTTTCGAGATTTTTTAACAAAAGATATAGAATTTAATTTTAAAATTTTAGGTCGTCGATTTCGTTATAACCATCTTTTCAAAATAAACTTTCTGCAATTTCCCAAAAAACGTTGATGGCTTTTTTAACACAAAATCGATTTTAACGAGACTATTTATTTAATCTAATATGTCAAAAATTACCAAACCTTCAATAGCAGCTGTCAAAAAATAAAAAATGATCAACTGTCAAAAATACTGAATCTAAGATGTAAATGTAAATTTTGCAATTTTTAAGCGTTTTTAGGAGGATTTTGGTTCTTTTTGAAAATATTTTAATAATTTATGACAGAATTTTGCCATTTTTTACTTTTTATAAATAGAACGTTGCAGTTTATGGTAAATTTTGGTACTTTCTGACAAAAAATTTATACTTTGTGGCCATATATTGCTAATTTTAATATAAAATAAAGAATTTTGCCCTTTTCAACAGTTCATGACCAGATTTTGAATCATTTCTGACAATATTTTGATATTTCATAGCCGGATTTTGCTATTTTTAGGATTTCAATTTCATAAAAATTTATGGTCAAATTTGGATGCTTTCCAACAATATTGTAATGTCAAAATTAGGTATTTTTAACATTTTATGAATAAAATTTTGGATTTTGATTCTATCTGATTTTTTTAAATGATTTAGTTATTTTTGACTCATAATGATAAAAGTTTTGCACTTTTTAACAGTTAATAAAAGTTTGGTGCTTTTTGATAATATTTTCATACTTTTTGGGAGGATTTTACTGATTTTGACATTTCATAAAAAGAAAACAGTTTACGACCAGATTTTATTACATTCTGACATAATTTATACTATTTTAGACTTTATGAATAGAACTTTCTACTTTTCAATAGTTAATGTAAATTTTTTTGCTACTTTTAAAACTTTACATTTTTTTTAGATTTTTTAACAGTTTGTGGCAGGCCTTTTTTTGTTTGTTTGTTTTGATATTTCAAGAACGATGTTATTATTTTTAACATTTTATATATAGAATTTTACACTTTTCGAACGTTTTTAGACGGATTTTAGTTAATTCTGAAAATATTTTAATATTTTATGACCGGATTTTGTTATTTTTGACTTTTTAGAGTCAAGATAACTTTGACTTTTTTTTAACCATCTCAATAACGGCGAACAGCTGAAATAGGTAATCCTAATTGATATTTAAAAATGCCTCCAAACAAATTAGTCATTTGGAACAAACTTGCCCTTTAGCCCCTGTAGGCAAAAAACACTATCCATATGCGACTCCCGTCAAACGCACTCTTTCCTACCCCAACAAACTATCCCCGCCGGAACAAACAAAAAACACTGTCCAAAACCTAAAACCTTCTTAATTATTGACACTATAATCAACTGAACTCGACAGTTTAGAAGCAAGATTAACAGTTTAGCAGTAGATTAGACACGTTGATGGCCATATTTTCATGTTTGAAAACCTTATTTACACTTTTAAAATCCGGACTTACAGATTTATAAGTTAGATTTATAATTTAGAGGTCGGATTAACAATTTTGTGGTTAAATTTAACAATTTGAAGGCCAAATTTATAATTACACTTTTAAAAGCCGGATTAACAATTTGAAAACAAAAATCACAGTTTAGTAGTAAAGCTTAACAAATTGGTTGTCAAATTTTTAAATTGGAAGACGTGATTTACATTTTTAAAGACCGGATTTATAATTTGAAAGCAAAGATCAACAATTTGACAATATTTTAATAATAATTTAACACGCTAAAGAAGGATTTTCAGTTTTAAAAGTTTGATTTACAGTTTTAAAGGCCAGTTTATAACTTGAAAACCAAATTAATAGTTTGACAATAAAATTTACACTTTTAAAAACCGGATTTATAGTTTTAAATTCAAAACTAACAATTTAGTAGTAAAATTTAATACTTTAAAGAACGAATTTATAGTTTTAAAGGTACAAATAATAATTATTTTAATCATAAATTAACGTTATTTCACTTTTTTATAAGAGCGAAATATTGTTAGGTAAGTTGACAGTGTCAAATTTACACTTTCAAATAACGGATTTAAAGTCCAGATAAATATTATTGAAGTTTACACTTTTAAAAACCGGATAGTTTAAAAACTGGATTTATAATTTAAAAGTCGGATTAACACTTTATCAGTTAAACTTATATGTTACGATAAAGAATGGTTGAAACCTTTACTTAGACAGTGTTTTGTTTTATTATTAACATGTTAGTTAGCAAATTTATAATTTAGAAGCTGGATTAACTGTTTGGCAGATAAATTTAATACTTTGAAAGCCGGATTTAAACTTTTAAAAGACGGATTTACAGTTTTAACGGCCGGATTTATAATTTTAAAGCATAATTAATAGTTAGCAGTACATTTCAACGCGTTGTTTGTCGGATTTTCAGTTTTAAAGACCGGATTCATAATTTGGAGGCCAAATTAACAGCTTGACAGTAAAGTTTAACGCTTTAAAGGCCGTATTTACAGTTTGAATAGCCAGATTTATGATTTGAATGCCGTATTAATAGTTTGGCAGTAGAATTTAACAAACTGAAGGCTAGTTTTTTATTTTTAAACGTTGCATTTACACTTTTCAAAAGGCGGATTTACAGTTTTAACAGGCAAATTTAAAATTTGGAGATTGGTTTGCATGTCAAATTTAACACGTTTTAAGTTTTGAAAGCTAGATTTACAGTTTTAAAGCCGGATTAATAATTTGGCAGTTGAATTTAACACCTTAAAAACTGGATTTACACTTAAAAAAAACGAATTTTAAAATTAAAAGCCGGATTTACACTATTAAAACCAAAACTACAGTTTTAAAAGTTTGATTTAAGGTTAGTGGCCGGATTTTCATTTTTGAAAGCAGGATTTACAATTTAGAAAACAAATTAATTGTTTGACAACCAAAATAAAAAAACGTTGTTAAGCGGATTTACAATTTTAAAAGCCGGATTTATAATTTTAATGTAAAATTAATAGTTTGGTGGCAATACTTAACACATTGATAACCGGATTTCTAATTTAAAGTTAAAATGCCGGATTTACAGTTTAGAAATTTAAAATTTAGAAGCCGGAATAGTTTATCAGTAGAGTAAAATACGTTGGTAGCCGGACTTTAATTGTTGAAAGCCGCAATTACACTTTTATGAGCGCCGCAGACTACCCGTCAATTTTTTACGATTTTTTTGCCGCAATTGTGTGGGTGAAGAACTCGGAAAATTGCCAAAGACAAACGAGAGATCGGCTTCTTAAAGACCGTCCCCTCTCCGATAAGATTTATATAATTATGTTTTTTATTTTAGTTTTTTATTATAGAAAATTATAAAAAAAATTGTTTAGACAATTGGGATTCAACTGAAAAAAGGTATATTTTTTGTTATTTAGAATTAAAATTAATAAAGAGAATTCGAACTTCAAAAAGAGTAAATGTTACTAAAAAAAAGTGTATGTCTGAACACTCTGGACAGCCTGCCACAAGTAGAATATTGTAGACAAGCCTTGGTGAGTGATGCAATTTATATGAGTGTGTAATCAAATATAAAATAGCATTCTTTTCATTAGAAAAGCCATTTGCATAATGAACACATTACAGTGAGAAGTAGAAAAAGAATGTTTTCCTTTTCAACACCACTAAAGATTTATAGTATGATTGTTAATATGCTTGTTACTCATCAATTAAAAAAAGTGAGCTTTATGCCATTGCTAAACCTCAAATAAACTCACTGTATTTCACCATACTAAACCCAGTCTACACTTAATAATAAATTACTTACTAAACAAAACAAATGCCATAAAAAGTACATCGGACTATCACTACGTACATCTTTTCTAAACCTCACTAGACATTTAACGTGTGCCCAGAAATTTAGAATAGAAAATATTACCGAGGCCGGTTCTTGTATCCCAAAGAACCGATAAAATGGCCACTGAAAGAAAACATAATTATTATAACAATCACAAAAATATTAAATTAAATTGTAGATAGATTTATTTTAGTTAAATCTATAACTAAAATAAACTAAAATATTGTTTTATTCAAAAAATTTGTGTAAAAATTCAGATTTTTCGCTTAAAGTCATTTTGCATTTTAAATTTGAGCAAAATCAAGATCAAATGAATAATCAATTGTGTAAGCAAATTTATTAACACTCAGCCAACAACAATAAAAATAAATTACAACAATTAAAAATTGCAATTAATAAGATATAAACAAAATGTGTTATTAATTTTAAAATGGCTGAACTTTATTTTAGTTCAAATTGAATTAGAATATTTAAGTAACAAATCTCCGTGTCGATATGACTATATTATATTATTATAATCTTAATAAAAATATTTTTTTAATGCAAAATTAAATATAAATAATGATTACCACATAATTTAATGAATTAAAAAATAAAATACCTTTCCTTGAAACTGTGGAGTTTTATAACCACGTTTGTGGAATGCATCCACCGTACTCCACATGCATTTATACTCGCACTCATTATCACAGGACCACTGAAGTAAATTTAAATGTATCGGGTTTTGTTCAGGATTAGTATACTCAATTCCATCTGAAATTACAATCACTAATTACAATCAATGACCATAATCATGATATATAGTATTAAAACATAATCTTTAAAGATAAAAATTAATTATTTAATTATTTTGGGTGTTGCTTGATACTTACCATCTTCACAATGATTTAATCCACATTTTCGGACACAGTTGGTGTAAAATGCCGACCTGTCTCCGATCGATGCGTTTACTATATTAATTATTGTTGCCCCTATTAGTAATTCCCATTCAAATCTCATTATTTGTTGTTTACTCTTTATGGTAAAGGAGAGGGTCCGGTCCGTTTCGAGGTTACTGTAACAGCAATAGCGAGACAACTGTCAGAATATTCTTATTGGATTATATAGTGTGTGGGGTGGGTTGCATACGTAAAACTTAGTATTTGAATAATAAATAGCAAATCTATCTACTAAATGCATTGGCGTACAATCATTTATTATCAAAATAAATATAGTTTTGTCTTTTTATATTTATAAAACGGTATATTTAAACTAGAAAAAATTTATTAATAGATGAGCATTATTTGCTATGTTGAGCATCAGGTTAACATTTTTGTTCAATATTTATGGTTTTTTAGCATACATTTAAGTTTTAACTTTTACTGCATAAATTTGGTTTGTTGTACTCAAATCTGGCGTTTTATACGCACATTAATTCTTGTTAGTCAAAATGATTAACTTTTTTGCATACATAAAAAATGAAAGAATTTATTCTTACTTTTCTATAAATCGGGTCTTCTGATTTATAAATCCGGTTTCTTAGACACAAATCTTGCATTATACACACAAACAAAGCATGGATAGGCACAAACTTAGAATATTCATAGATTAAGTCATGTTTATCATGCCAAAATAAAACCTTATTATGGCGTTGATATGTAGATCAGTTTTTTTTTGTAAAACGATAATCGGATTTTAGCATACAAAACGCAGTTCTCTGATTATAATATTAGATTTTTATTTTGCAAATATAGTTTTATACGCACAAATCTGGTTTTTTAATTCCCAAAACCTGCATTTTGTATAAGTAAAGTCAACTTTATTTTACTAAAATTGAACTTTGTTATGCACAATGTGACTTTGTACATTCTTAAATCTTCTTAAACAGTTAATCTGGCTTTAACGTGCATAAATCTGGTTTTATTATGCATAACTTTAGCGTAATCATGCATAAGTTTCACTTTATTATACATTGCTAAGCATAAAATTGGGGTCACTTCGTAATTTTTTTTTTTTTTTAATTTTTAGTTTTTTTTGCGTTTTTTTGGTTGTAACAATTTACTAACTGATTGCTTAAATCAAAAAAGGTTTTGTTGTTCAAAGTTTATTGAAAGTAATAAAAACAAACAATTTCAATTTGATGTGCTTAGTAATGAAAATGATCAAGTTTACTTTCATACGCTTTTGTTGAAACAAACAAGCATAGTTTTTATTTCTGTGATGATATCTATCTGTTTGCAAATTGTTTGTGTATTGTTGTCATTGATAGTGTTTTGCAATAAATTCTGTTGTTGCGGCACAAGTTGTGGCGGCTTTAGAAGACGGCCGCGGTCAGCGCTAAACTGCGAGAAACGTTGATGTATGTCTCTTGAGTGTGCAACGAGTATGGCGGCGGTACAAAGAGACTGGTCTGCTTACTCAATGACCTGGTTTAGGGCAAAGCAAAGCTTTCTCGTTTCTAGAGCTTTGAAAAACCGAACGGTCACGGCAGTTTCTGTTCGAGATCATCTGCAAGAAATGAAAAACTTCATAATGCTAAATTATTTTTTTGAACTAGAGTTACTGGACCGCCGTTTTCCCGTAAACATTGGATTGCAAAGTTGAATTTTGAACAAGAATACTTGACTACGACAATAGCGGATTGAAGTTGCGTATTGTTTTCCGATGAATTGCGATTCTGTTTTACTGGTTCCGATAGACGTGTAAAAGTGTGACGACGACAAGGCAAGAGATATGCTTTAGCATGTATTGTCAAACAACTTCCATTTGGTGCTGAATCAGTTATGGCATGGAGAAGCATATCTTTTGACACTCGCACGGAGTCTTTATCGAGAATGGGACGTTGACTGCGCATAGGTATCTGACAGAAGTTCTAAAAGACCATGTTTTACCGTTCATGGTTATTCTTGGTGACGACGCAACATTTATGCATGATAACGCACGCCCCCCCCCCCCCCACTGGTCGGATAATTATTTATTTAAATCCAATTGAGCATGTTTAGGATAAGATGAGAAAACGTTTACGGAGACAAAAATTCTAGAAAGCTTTGCAACATACTGGTGCAAAAATTTGACAATCTTCCGCAGAATGTAATTCAAAATCTGATCTAGAGCATGCCTTGTTGTTTGCAAGCTGTTGTTACTGCCAGAAGAAGGAAAACTCACTTCTAAAGTCCTTAAACTTTCTTTTGTTTCAACAAAAGCATATGAAAGTATACTTGTTCATTTTGATTACTTTCAATAAACTTTGAACAACCATTTTTTTTTTATTTTAGCAATCAGTTAGTAAACTGTTACAACCAAAAATACACGTAAAAAGTTGAAAAAATTAAAAAAAAAATCAAATTACAAAGTGACCCTGATTTTATGCTTGTCATTGTATATAAATCTGTAATTATGTTGAACAAATTTAAAATTATTCAAAAATATAATGTTAAATTTAACTTACTTAATACTAGTTTTAAATAAACCAAACAATTTGATATTTAAATTTTAAAACGCAATTATAGAAGGTCAAATAAGCTTTAAAACGTTTAAATTAAGTTTGATTTTGCACAAAAATGATTTAAATTGCTATTTGGCTGATTAAACTGTAAATTTGCTTTTCAAACTAAAAGTATAGCAATAAAGTAGTCAGTTTACCTCAAATTAATAAATTGGCTACTATTAAGTATGTTTTATCTTGGCGGGAAGAAAGAAGAAATTGACTGCTTAAAGAAAAATGAACTGGGGGTGAGTTTGTTTTAATTTCTAATGAACCCTCTCCAACCGCTTTTAGCTGCTACTCCCAAACCATTAGAGGCTTTTTTCGCCGGTCTCTCAGGCCAAAAGGCAAAAAAAGAGTTTTGCCTTCAAACGCGACACCCCCGCCCGAAAAGGTACCCTCTTTACCAAGGTAAAATTCCGGTCTGTTGCCGCAAACCCCTTTCACGCCGGTGAAGGCCAAACTAAAAATAGCGACAAAGTCTACTTTTTCTTCTAACCCACCACTATCGTTTTATCTAAAGCTTGTCCGCCGGCATTTGTTCTTACAGACAAGGACAAATTCCCGGCATTGTCAAAACATTTGAAGAATAACCGAGTAGTTATTCTCTTCTTCAAAAATACCTTTGAAAATATTTGTATGGCTTTGGCTACCATCAATGACTACAGAAAGATGACGGCAAACTTTATATTTGTAGATGTGACCTTTCATACCTGGTCCACGGTCAAAGAGCGGTGTCTTAAAGTCGTAATAACGTACCGGATTTCTTTACGGAACAAGATGTGGGCACTTGCTTTAGTAGATCTTAGTTTTTCTCCTTTCTACGGGCATTGCATGCAAAACAACCACTTTTGCTATATTATGGTTTTGGTTCAGCTCCCAAACGGCGCTAAATCAAACAGTGGCAGTAGAGCCCAAGAAACGTGATGGCAATATTCTAAAATGCCACAAATGTCAACGTTTGAGGCATACGGCTAAATGTTGCTTTTTGAAGATCCTGGTTTGTAAGATCTACTATTGGTCTCATCAATCCACGGTCAGTTTTAAAAACACGCTGCCGAGGTTTGCACTCTGCTCTGGCCTGCATTTTGCAAAATCTATCAAAAACTGTTAGTTTTGCACGCCAAAGCCAACAAAGTGGTAAAACCGGCAACCAAGGTTGCTTTGGCACTGGCCTAGTTCTATTCTCAAGTTGAAAGTTCTTGCAATCCTGCAATGCTTGAAACAAACAAATTGTTTGTTAATGTAGTCGCACCGCTAGTTTCTCCTCTAGCTATTGGCAACAAAAGGATTGTTGCTGTTCAATAATTTTAACAGTTTTTTAAGAAAATCATGGCAAGAATCAGTTTTGATTAATTCAAAACTATTACTTTAAACCTGTTTATGAAATGCCAATAGTATTTCAGAAAAGTTGGGTAAAGTGAAACATTTTTGTATTTAGAAAAACGTCGACATTATGCTGTTTGAGACAAACTACCCACCTAACCAGGTGCTGAAGCTACCAAATGTTTTTACGTATTTGGGATTGTTGGTGGTAAAGCTGTGATATAAGAATCTGGTTTTTGCAAAAACATAATTGGACCACTCCAAGGGCGATACACCCAAACTAGACTCATTGGAATCAAATACAATAGTGGTTAATGTGCTTGGTTTAAGTACATTTAAATTGCATTTGGCTACTTCAGCAAAAACAACCAAATCAAAACGGAAGTTTAAAAAAAAATAATTTAAATCTTCTTCCTACATTTATTGCTGCAAACTTCAACTGTAAACACTTGGCGTAGAATAGTTTATAGACAAACGCCACAGTTTAGGCACAGTAGAGCAAATAGGGTTGCAAGTAGTGAAACCAGAGGAACCTACCCACTACCATACTGCAAGACACCAAAAGGACGTTCTTGATGTGGCTATTTTCAAAAACGTTTTATCATAACATTCGAACAGTTAACAAAATGAGCTCCGACTATCTTCCGATTGCTTTGGAAAGGGATTACCCGGAGAAATAGAAAGATTTGTCATTTGCACGGATTAGCTTTTTACGATCTTTAGAAGAGAGCATAAGTTGCCTGGCTCCTGTAATATCAATAGGGCTGTAGAACTTTTTACGCGCCAAATTCAACAAGTTTTGGAAAAAGTCTCTAAAACTCTTCAGGTTTGCGCCAATATCATTTTGGATTATCTAAGGACGTGAAAGAGTTAATTTGCAGACCTAATACTGCCAGGCACCTTTGGCAGCGGCACTGCGACCCTCTAGATTGCCTGACATTAAACTCCATACCTTTTGTGTTGAAAAAATTCTTTAGAATCTTTTACAGAGAACAACCATCCAATGTAAAGGATCTTCAAAACTTAAGGAAAAGTCTATCCTTGTTCTAGCCATTAGTTAAACTAAATACAAAACATATTACAATTTAAACAAATACGTTATTTAACGTCAAAATTGTAAACCAATTTTGTTTGACATATTTACTGTTTTTTAGTTTATAAATTTAGCTTTCTGATCTATAATTTTAGCCATTTATACACAAATCTGTTTTGCCAAAGTTTTGTCGTTATTTTGCTCAAAGTTTAGCAATATTTCGGCCTTAAAATACATAAATAAATATATTAAAAAAAAGAAAAAAATAATTTGTTTGATTTAAAAAATATTTTTTTGTTTTAGGTATAAAAATAGTCCTAAGCTTTTGATGTCTGCCGCTCTCGCTTTGCTGGTTAGGTCAAATAACAGCGTGCTGCAAACAACGCTTTTCTAAAAATTAGGTCTTTTAAGAAATTAAAAAAAAAACGAACAATTCAAATTTTGGTGGCTTTATAAATAGTAGACAAAGTTTTTAAAGTAGTAGTAATGGTATGTGGCAAGTTCAAATTTTATCAGGCTTTATTTGGCTGGCAAACAAAACAGCAGCTTTTATGGTATCAACAATATGCACGGAGTTTTTGTTGATGTTTCTAACTAAGTGCAAGATTGTTTTTTTAAATTTTTTTCTTTAGTAACAATGTTTTAAGCTTTCTAGCAGTCAACGGTTTTTTTACTTATAGCTTATCAAAGTTGATTATGTCCGGCACCTCAGGTTGAAGTAAAGATGTGCAAAAACACATAAATAAAATTGAACGTTCTGTATCTAATTTTCTTATGAGTTTTTGGCTTTATTAAACAATTTATGTATTAAAACGTTGCGGTTTGAGGACAGTTCACGCTTGTTGTAGATAATTGTACAAATCTTCAAGGTTAAGTTTATTTGCTTGTTATGCTATGCTCTATGGTTAATAATACTTTTGCAGCAAATTACATCACTTTACTGATTTAAGTGTAGCATAGAAGATTTCAATAGTTTAAAATGTTCAATACAAAGTTAGGAATCAAACCCGAAAAATGCTAACTAGCTGAGTGGCATCTTCTGTGTTGCAAATTTTTTTTTTTTAAATGTACAATAATCTAATTTATTTATGAAAATTTATCAATAGTTGTGTAGAATTTTTATTTACAAAAGTTTACAATAATCTTAAAACTATTTGCGGTATAAAAAAAATTGTTTACAAATCAAACAATTTGTGTGTACTAAGTACTGTAATAATTGACACTTAGAGAGCAACAGAATAAATGCAATATTTAAGTTAGATTCAGCTTTTAAGAATCAAAAGAACACGTGTGTCGCACTGCCTTTGAAGTTTTAAAAGTAAACCTTTTACCTTACTTAAAAAAACATTATTAAAATGCTACAAGTTTGACAAAATAAAAAATATACGTACAATACGCCATTTTAAAGGTTTTCTAAAATAAAAAAATATAGACTTAAGCCTGAAATTCTAATAATTTTTGTTTACAAGTCTAATTCTAAATTTAAAATATAATATTTTTATTATTATAATGTTAACAAAAAAAAAATAAACGTAGAATCTAACTAGCAATTGCTTTCTTGTGGACCCGAGAATGCACCTGACTCAAATCTGGAAGCTATGATACTTATTAAATATATTACTTTTAAAAATTTAAAAGTAGTGCAACACGTATTCGTTTTTTATTCTAAAAACCACTTTCTGATAGTGCACAAAAAAAAAATCCACAAACAAAATTTTAAGAACCAGTCTAATATATATATACAAATGTAAATAAATAAAATTTAAAAAAAATTGGTATTTAGTTGAACGTTCTTTATATAAAATATATGTGGGTTTGGAGGTTAAACTCAATTATTTTTTCAAATTTTATTTAAACTCATTAAAAGTGTAAATGTTTTCTTCAGTGCTTAAAAATCAACAAAAACAACATATAAACTTAAAAAGATACCACCATCCATTCCGGTTCCCATATATTATTTCAATTAATTATTCTATATGGTGTGGTATCTATTTGAGTTAATATGTTTTTTTTTAATTTAATTTTTTTTATTTTGAGCATTGTTACAACTATGTAATTTAGTGTAAATTTTACTAATTTTTGTAACTGAACAAATATCCATACCTTAACCGGGATTCGAACCCAGGACCTCCAGTACCGTAACTAGTCTCTCAACCGTTGCGCCACCGAGGTCGGCTGAGGTTTGTATGTTGTTTTTGATGTGCACTGAAGAAAACATTCAGATGATGTCAAAACGTTTGCAAATTTAATGAGTTTAAATAAAATTTGAAAAAATAATTGAGTCCTTTGGCATTTAACCTTGTTAACATAGCCGCCGAAATGAAAATGCGCTTTCTCAGAAAAGATGATTTTTTGAGTAAAATCGTTGACCATTTCAAGCTGCTCTAAGACCCAAACTGAGAACCGGATTGCCGTGTGCCTTTAATTGCTGAGTCAATTGAACCTTATAAGCAAATAATGCAAGGTCTTTGTGCAAAACTTGCATCAGGCTGGTGCGTGAAATGTTAAGTTGTTGAGATCGATGGCGAGTCGATGTTTCAAGACTGAGTTGCACACTCTTGGCTACAACAGCCACATCCTTGTCAGTGCGCACTGTACAATGGCGGGGACCGTGTGTGTTGGCCACTAGCATGCCAGTTTCACAAACTTTTTGCACAAGCATGCAAGACCTCATTTTGGTCAAAACTTTTTTTTAATAAATGCACTGTTTGGGGTACACAAAATTGACTCTGGAAATAAGTTTGCAATGTTTCCCAACGTTCAAGCGTAACGCGATTCATTATGTTTTGAAGAGATATGATACTAACTTTCTGTCAAGATTTTCTACGAGAACTGTCAAAATAACAAATGATTAAAAAGATACTACTAGATAGACCTCCCTTTATATGCGCAAAAATATTATTTTAAAATGAAAGTTAATTTTTTTCTCATAATTTCTACAGTTAATATTTGAATAAAAAAAATTAATTGGTTTTCACTACTACCATTATAAAATAAATATATTTTGTAATAGTGTTATAAATCTTGCGGGTCGCAAAAATAATTAAGGCGGGCCGCGGGTTGGCCACCCCTGGTTTAGTGCAAATCATGCAAAACGTTATTAATAAAAACAAATACTGTAATATTAAGTTGTGTAAATGTGTTTTAATCATAGCTTCTATAAGTTCAAAATTACAATTTTTATCTAATGTTGTAAAAGAAAAACTTAAAGTATAGACTAAAGTTTGAAAAAAAAAATGTTGAAAAAATACACGCTTGCTTCTGAATACAAGTTTTAATTTTTTTAGGCAATTTGTGGTTTAATTTTTTTGAGTACTGTATTTAAGTGAGGTGCATTTAAGCATCATTAGGCTTTCTGTACCTTCTTTAGTAGTAAACCTCACTTGTCCAAACACACAGTCAACTTATGTAGTTGATGTATGCTAAGATATTGAGGCGTTTTTTTATGCTGACCATGTCAAGATGACCATTTCCTAACATTGTGTAATTGAGCGCCGGGCAGGTACATAGTATGTCTTGTCGTCAATTTATACAATACTTTTAATAACGTTAATGTTTTCCAACAAACAAAAAAAAAACAAAAATAAAGTTCTAAAAATAATTAAAAGCTTTTGCGAGGTAAGTACGGACAAAGAAAGTGAAGATAATATTTAAACCAAGATTTAAAATTAAAAAAAGTCTATTATTTAAAATGACAATCTGCGACTTTTCAAAGTACTTAAAATTTTTAAAGTTGAAACTCGAAAAAAAAAAGTTATTTGTGATATTATGAGTTTTGTGCATTTTTAAAAGATTATGCTGTAATATTAATTATAAAAACTGTAAAAACTTTTCATATAAAAGCTTTTAAAGTAAACATCTAAAAGCGTAAGCTTTGAAATTTTTTCAACCAAGTAATGCAGCAAAGATACATATAATAGATTTATACATTTTTTTTAATCAATTCTTTTTTTGTATTTTAATATGGCTTTCTCTATATAGGATCAGATTCTCTTCTTTTACTGCGGTGTGGTCTTTTGTGATGTTGATGTCTACAAATTTATTTATTGTTTTAGCTTCTTATTCTTGGTCTTTTAGTATTTGAGCAATTTTGTTTTGCCTAATTAGACATGCAGTATGTTTGCCTAATTTTGTCTTTTTGTGTAGTTTATTGCACTTTATTAGGCACTTGTTAATAATTTGAGTGGTTTAGATTTATTGTAAATATATGTAGTAGGCACTGCAGTTTGTCTTCATTCTCTGCTATTAATACGCTGTTATCAGCACAAGATGTTTATGTGTTTTTTTCTTATTCTGTAGCTTATTTTTGTTGACTTTAAGCGTTTTGGTTTTGATGTATTTTGCTTGTACCTGTGCTGTGTTTTGTGAGTTTAGGTTTTTAATTATTTTGAGGATTTTTATAATTACTCTACGATCTTTTAGAAATTTAAGTTCAAAGCAGATATACATTGGTTTTGCAAATTTAAATGTTCTTTTTTATCATTCTTTTATAATAAAAATGGTATCTGGCTTCATCATATAGTAGTTAATTTATCTGTAGTGGTTTGTATAGTCTTTTCATTTTTGTATAGTTTTTTAAGCGTTTAGCTCATTTTGCTAATGAGATATTGATTGTTTTTATTGTTTTATTTGTGTTCTTTTTGTTTTTTGTAATAATTTTTACAATTTGTTCTGTGCATTATAGATATTGTGTTCTATTGGAATTGAAAAGTTTTCTTAGTTTTTTTTTTAATTTTTTTCACTTTTGTATTGACTCTGTTTTTTATTTTTTGTATTGTTTTTTCTTGATTTGGTTTGTATTGTTATGTTTTGTTGCTGTCAGCTTTTCTATTTCTGGTAGAACTATGGCTTGTAGTTGGATTTAGCTGTTTTTGAGTGTTTTGAATGCTACGCTTCTTATGCGCAGTTTTTCAAGTTTTGTCAGTGGTGTTGATCGGGTTATTTTTTATTTTTTGTTGAGATCTTGAGCAGTAGAGGCATTTGGTACTTTCTATTTTTAGCAATTTTAAATTAAATAAATCTCTTACTGTTGGTGTTTTATTTGCAGTCTTCCTTAGGTGGTATCTGTATTTGCATAGAACAAGATAGTGATCTGTTCTAGTATTGGTTGATGGGAGTGATATTACATCTAGTATTTTATTGAGGTAGATGCTTCAATAAGTCATTAAAAAATTTATCATAGATTTTTGTTTTTAAGAACTTTTAAATGTGTACTTTGTTGTAATTTATGTGTGAAAAATGTGTTGTTGATTTGAAGTTCATTTTGCATGCATAGATGTCGTTTAGTATTTTTTTTATTGCGTGTTTATAATTCAGGGAATTTTTATGTTCTCTATCCAGACATTTTTATCACTCAGTATTATCATCTACCCTTATATTGTTGATGTTGTTGATTGTTTTATTGAGTGTTATATTTTGAGTTTTCTATGTTGTCTTTGAATTTTTTGTGTACTTTCTCTTCTCTAAAACAGAGTATATAATCTCCATATTAGCCGTATATGGAGATTATATACTCTGTTTTATTATTTATTTATTTATCTTACTCTTTTTTTGTTTTGTTTTTTGTTCCACGATGTTATGTTTTAAAACTCAATTCTAACCTCACATTTTCTCTAATTCTGTATTATTGTCGGTTTTATTGCGTTATTGTAGTCATTGTTTATCGGTTCTTTCGTGGCTCTTCTAGCAGTTCTATGAGCAATCATTACAAAAAATAAGTTGTTAGCCTCATCTTTTAATCCTCTCTTTTGACCCGGGCGCTGGCGGAAATTATCTAATTTGCATATAATTAAAAGTTTTTGACGTAAGCGGTTATTTTATAGTCTATTCTAAATATATTTTGTCTTATGATGTTTTCTATAAAACCCTTTGTTTTAGAGATACAAGGTAAACAAAATTTGCGACAGTTACAACATTTTATTACCACAAAGTACATGTAAAGTTGCTGAGTCTACAATAAATGTTTAAAATGACTTCTTCCAGCCTGGATACAAGCATTCAATCTTCTCGTCATTGAGTGCTAAACTCTTTCAAACACACCAGTTTTTTGCTATTTGCTCAAACTCTCTACTGGAGTAGCGTAAAATAATGACTTTAGATAGTCCCATAAGAAATAATTTAAAAAGTTTAAGTCTAGATTCCCTAGCAAGTCATACATTTTTTTTATCGCATTTCTTGAGGAACTGGCTTCATCGTTGAAAAAAATATGTATCAGGAATTAAGAGATTGTGGCGACTGTCGAGACATACTTTTATTAATTTAATCTTATCCAGGTGGACAGGGTTTGACCCTGTAATTAATATGCCTCAAAGCGTCCAACATTAAGAGGATTACATTAAGGAATTAATGCGATACTAATAAAATATTTATTATTGTATAAAATATACCTGTTGTTTGTATATAAAAGGAGAAAATAAACATGTATAGTCAGTTGATATTGGTTAGTGACAACTACCAGACTACGTTAATAAACATATACTTTTGCCCTGCAAGGTTATTTATTATTACACCAGTTATGGTTTGCCCAAGTTAAAACGCAATTCGCGCTTGCAGGCATCATCACGGAAAAGACAAAATTTAATTACATTGCCGGGAACTTGGATTCAAAATTCGCACTTGAAGTTCGTGACGTTTTGACTTCCCCATCAGATGACCAAAAATATACGAAATTAAAAATGGAATTGATACGCCGGTTAAGTGTTTTACAAGACCAGAAGACTCGCCGACTTTTGGAGCACAAAGAGATGGGAGACAGAAAACCATCCCAATTCCTACGTCACCTTTGGGAATTAGCCGGAAGTATTTTTTCAGACGACGCACTACGACTACTCTGGCTTGGGCGATTGCCAAAATCAGTGCAAGCCATTCTCGTCACACCAAAGGTGAGCAGCTGGATAAGTTAGCTGATCTCGCCGACGCTATTCTGGACACATCTCCACAACACAGCATTGCTGAAGCAACAATTTCGTCACCCATGGAAGCCATGTTCCAACAATTAACCTTATTAACAACATAAATCGCCAAAGTAACAACAACCTTACAAGAGGTTTCTTCAAGAAGCAATCAACACCAATCTCGCTCTCGCAGTCGATCAAGATACAATAATCGCAGCCGTTCACGAAATACATCTCAAAATGGAATGTGCTGGTATCATTCAAATTTTGGTGCAGATGCTAAGAAATGCAATCCGCCATGCAATTATGTGTCAGGAAACGAGAGGGGCAGTCGCTAATGGAAACCAGCGATATTTGCCCAAAGTCTATTTGTCTATTTGTCTCCGATAAACAAACAAAAATTCAATACTTGATTGATACAGGAGCCGATATCTGCGTGTTTCCACAGTCATTAACTCACGGACAAACACCTAAAACAAACTATACTCTGCTAGCTGCCAACAATTCCGCAATTGCAACGTATGGATTTAAATCGTTTTTGTTAGATTTGGGACTCAGGCATGTGTTTAACTGGCATTTTGTCATCGCCGACATCAGCAAGCCAATTATTGGGGCAGATTTTTTATCCCATTATGGACTCCTGGTAGACATCAAAAATCCACGTTTGATTGACGAACTTACTACACTATCTATCTCGGGAATAGTTTCCCCCTGTCAGGATACTTGGGTAGAAATCCATGTTGTTTAAGAAACTTCCATGTGGCATCAATTCCTTGAACAGTACCCGGAAATAACACGCCCAGCAGGAGTATTCACCGAACCTAAGCATTCAACAAAACATGCAATACTCAATACTTCCTTGACCCACCTGTCACAGAAAAACCTCGACGCCTTGCTCCTGACAGATTGAAAGAAGCAAAGAAAGAATTTCAAGACATGATTCACATGGGTATAGCAAGACCTTCAAAAATTAGTTGGGCATCTCCACTGCACATGGTACCTAAACAAGGTGGTAAATGGAGACCCTCTGGAGATTATAGAAGGTTAAATTTAAAAACCGTCCCGACAAGTCCCCAGTACCACACCTACAGGATTTCACTCACATTCTCTATGGGAATTTTTTTTTTCTACCATTGACCTACTTAGAGCCTACAACCAAATCCCGGTTACCGAAGAGGATATTCAAAAAACTGCAATCACAACACCTTTCGGTTTATTTGAGTTTCCGTTTATGACTTTTGGACTCCGAAATGCAGCACAGACCTGTCAACGATTCATGGACGAAATCCTCAGGAATTTAAATTTTATCTACGTTTACATTGACGACGTTTTAATTGCATCCAGTTTAGAAACAGAGCACAAAGATCATCTTCGTCAAGTGTTTGAGCGTTTAAAACAATATGGAGTTTTAATTAATCTTGCCAAATGTACCTGAGGAGATTCTGCAGTTAGATTCCTTAGATTCCAAGTTACGCAACAGGGGATCAAACCACTTCATGAGAAGGTTGATGCCATTACAAATTTTCCACTACCTAAATCTACAAAAGATCTATGACGTTTTATGGGAACCATCAATTTTTACAGACTTATGAGTCTATTCTCTATCAACTTGATTAATTTTAACTGCCGCTAAAAAAGTGTGATTTTAGCAGCCAGTTAAATACTTTAGCGTTGTTGCTTATTCTGTAACACATTTTTTTAGCAACTCGTTAATTTAAGAAAATTTAGCGACCCCGTTAAAAATAAGCAAAAAACGTTTGTCTTTGATCAATTTTAACCTCAAAAACTGACGTTTAATGTCAAAAATATTTATACATAATTATTATTAAAAGTAAATAATAACATTACGTACGTTCCTTACTTCTATTTCGCCTTTTTATATCCTTATACATTACTTTTGAATGCTTCAAATTAAGATTTTTGTTATTAAAATACTGTGTTATGTAATACACCGCAAATGTAAATTTAAATAATCTTTTTAACAAAAGTGATTTAAAGTAGTAATGTTTAAGCAACATAAGAGTTCTTTAAAGACATTCTTTTTATTACATTATTTGCTGTTTCATGTTATATCGGTAATTTGCGTTTGATAGAAGCTAAAAAATTTTGCATTCATATTTAGAACAGTCTGATTATGGTTCTTTATGTTATAAATAATATGGTGTTATAGGCTAGAATTGATGTTCTGATGATATTAATAATGACTCCATTTCCACACAATAATAAAAAAGTATAATTTGGCATCAAATAAGTTTTGCTTATATCACGTGAGTTTCTATTTTGCATTTGTAAATTCAATAAAATATGTGAAAGTATTATGTTTTTAGGTTAATAAAATACAGTAATATGCACTCGTAATCATATATTTTCTTGAAATTGCTAATATTTATTAATTAAAAGTAAACTTATAAAATAATAAACTTCCGTTTAAAAATTAACGGCAGCTATTTTTATCCGCTAAAAGTAATCAAAATAATGGGTGATTTTAACTCTTGTCGCTAAAAATTTAACGGAAATTGGCGTACAGAATACGAATTGCATTTTACCGGTTGCTAAAAAAAATAACGGCCGCTATTTTTTAATTGATTCGTAGGGTATACACCCATTAGTATCCCAAAAGCCACAGCTCTGCAAGCACCTCTCAACGAACTTCTAAGAGAAAATTTAAAAGGAAAAGCATTAATTCCATGGAATCCAGAGGCACGGATAGCTTTTGACAAATGTAAAAATAGTTTAGTCAAAGCTGCTTTGCTAACATATCCAGCAGTAGAAGCCCCACTCGTCATTTTTACCGATGCATCAGATTTTACAGTTGGAGCAGCCCTACAGCAGTTAGTAGACAGCAAGTGGCAACCGCTGGGTTTCTTTTCAAAGAAGTTGACAAGCGCCGAACAGAAATACGGTGCCTATGATCGAGAACTGCTGGCCATTTACAAGGCCGTAAAATATTTTCGACACATGGTGGAAGGTAGAAATTTTTCCATGTATACGGATCACAAGCCTATTACATTTGCCTTTCAACAAAAAACAGAAAAGTGTTCACTTTGTCAATTTCGACATCTTGATTTTATCGGGCAATTTACCACCGACATCAGGCACATTTCTGGGAGTGAAAACGTTGTGTCTGCCACACTGTCTAGAATTGAAGGAGTCTCCGAAGGGATCAACTTTGCAGCTTTAGCAAAATCCCAAACAACAGACTTCAAAAATTCTTACAACCAGGATCAGCGTTTCAACTTAAAATAGTGACACTTCCAGGAACGAATACCAAACTATACTGCGACGTGTCTACCTCGATAGCTCGACCATTTGTCACAAAACCCTTTCGACAAACTATTTTCAACTCTCTACACAACTTAGCACATCCAGGCATCAAGACTACGGTGAAGTTAGTAGCTGAGCGATACGTATGGCCTTCTATAAAAACTCACATCAAGAGATGGGCACGCGCTTGCTTACAATGTCAGCGAGCAAAGATTTCTTGTCACGTTTCATCGCCAGTAAGAAGTTTCACACCACCATCAGGAAGATTCGAACATATTCACATTGATCTGGTAGGACCTTTACTTTCCTCAAACGGCTACCAGAATGTGCTTACAATCGTCGACCGTTTTTCACGATGGCCAGAAGCGTATCCTGTAGATAACACCTTGGTGGAAACAGTCGCCAGAACAATATTCGATAACTGGATTGCCAGATTTGGAGTACCGTTGCGGATTACTACTGACCAAGGCAAACAGTTTAAATCTAATCTGTTTAGGGAGCTGAACGCCCTTCATGGAATAGAACATATCAACACGACGACATATCACCCCTCTTCCAATGGTATGGTAGAACGACTTCATCGTTAGATGAAGGCCGCAATTAAGTGTCATGCTGACGAAGCATGGACAGAAAGCCTTCCAATAATTTTTCTGGGTCTCAGAGCCGCTTGGCGCGACGACCTCAAATCTACCATTGCGGAACTGATGTATGGAGAATCTCTGCGTTTATCAGGACAATTTTTGGTACCTAGTGTAAATGCGAATCTTGAAGCAACATCCGTTTGTCAACAATTTAAAGAAACATTTTGCAGACCTAAAACCAGTTCCGGGCTCAAACCACGGGAATAAACCTACTTTCGTGTTAAACGACCTCAGTTTCTGTGACCAGGTTTTCGTGCAAATTGAGGGTATCAAGAAAGCCTTTCAAATGCTATACGAAGGTCCCTACCCAGTAGTCAGACGATAAGAGATTTACCATTCTTATCAAAGACAAACAAGTCAAAGTGTCAATCGATCGTTTAAAACCCGCATATGTCATCACGGAAGATGATACGCAACTCCAGCAACAAAATATTAGCCATTAAACAACAAAACTCGATCAGTAAGGCGAGTACGATTTCCAGACCGACTGCAAGCCGGAGTTTCATAATCATTATTCTTATGTATATATTTATATTTTTTTTTTGGTTTGTTTTCTTATGTTTAGTTAACTACTAGCAGAGGGGTATCTGTGGCGACTGTCGAGACATACTTTTATTAATTTAATGTTATGCAGGTGGACAGGGTTTGACCCTGTAATAAATATGCCTCAAAGCGTCCCATATTAAGAGGAATTAAGGAATTAATGCGATACTAATAAAATATTTATTATTGTATAAAATATACCTGTTGTTTGTATATAAAAGGAAAAAATAAACATGTATATCAGTTGATATTGGTTAGCGACAACTACCAGACTACGTTAATAAACATATACTTTTACCCTGCAAAGTTATTTATTATTACACCAAACACCCTACAGGGATCAGAACTAATGTTTGCAAAAAAATACGTGAAGGAAAATCATCAAGTAGTAGTGCCTAAACACCTTGAGTGTGGTATAAATACAACAAATTGCCCTTAAGAATTTTACAAACTGTTTAATGGCAATGTTTTGCGTAAAACTAGTTGGATCTTTCTCTATTATGTTCAGCATATTCTGTTTCAGTCATATAAAATTTTCATTGATCTTTCTGGACCTCTATTTCGGTTCAATGAGCCTGTTTCACAAAGACGTCGATAAATGTTTTCGAAAATTTTTTGGTCGAGGATTTATTATTATTATATTACGGCCAAGAAACCGTTCAACGTACAATCGTCTAGCTTGTAATGAATTGCCATCAGCAAGTCCATACATAAAATGCATGTCAGTTATCTCGGCGTTCGTATAGTGATTCATGGTAGAAGAATTTACTAACTATTAAAGACACGTCAAACAGCCAAACTCAATTTAAACAACTGCGACCGATACATATGATGATCAATGACGAGACGTATTCAAATGAAATCCACTTGTAGATTAGTAGATAAAACAGTCGTTCTAAGTTATCGATAACAATTTTGTGTACTTGATAAACTCATTAATTTTTTGAACTTGATATACTCATTGACGTATGCCATACTTTTATATACATTAATGATTTCAACAAATATCGAATAAAGTTGTCGCAAATTTTGTTCACTCTGTATCTGTGAAACAAAAGAGTTTTTTAGAAATCATCATAAGACAAAATATTTTTAGAATAAGCCAAGGAATGACCTCTTCAATTTTTGCCGCATGTTTACCTAACACCCTATATAGCTATACTTCTAATCTAAGATTTGCAATTGATAATTGTGTTACTATATACATAGTTCATATTATTATCAATCTATTAGTCGTTTTGTAATTTACAGGTGTGACAGAAGCAAGGGTTTGCAATGCGAAAGGGCCCAAGAGCACACGCGCCTCTCCGACGTTCATTTAAAACTCGAGGATTTACAAAATAAAGTACAAAAATAACAAAATTGTAAACTTTTTTTTCAGAGCTGTCTAGTAGGACCTTTTCAATATTTTGCGGTGGGCCCAAAAGTCCTAGCTCAGCTACTAGAATGACAGTTTTAAAGTCGGAAAAAGTATGAAATACTTCAAAAATATTCTATTTTCAACTTGTAAAACTAACAAATGTTAGGACCCTGTTTGTTTCTATTACCAGATGCCTAGGTTGGTTTAAATCCGCCACTGGCTGACATTCTATACATTCAATTTCAATAATAGATGTAATTTGAAAAAAACAATTTCATCATTAAATTTTTGATTAACATAAGTGTAATTGCAATACGCAAAAAGTGTTGCATGTATTATCCCATCAATTTATTATTGATAATTATTTTATTTACAATATATTGAAAAAAACTATTGAAATCAAAGTTTAACATTGAAGAACGACTAACATTAATATATTAAATTAATTGTAAGCTGCTTTATATTTTATAATTATTTTAATTTATTCCAATGCGTACTAAATTTCTAAATATTATTATTTGAATCTTGATTTATAAAAAAATATAAAGCAAAATTGATAGTAAAGTTCCTCTTGAGTCTGAGGGATGGCGCCAGCAGTGCGCCGCAGAACTCTGGATGCTTTCATTAGCTACGGCCGCTAGTCGCCATGATGTTCGGCATATAGCTAGTGTTAGTGACACAGTGTGTTACTTTGACACCGAGTGAGATGGAATGAGTGTATATTTAGCCAGAATTTAAAGTATGTTCGTGTAACTGTGCAAAAAGTGTTTTCAAATGTGATTCCCGACGAATTTCCAATCGGAATGGAAGCGACCTTTATTGAGGAATAACAGCTGTAGCGACCTGACAAATTCCGTAAGTGCACTTCTTCTTCGGCGCTACACTGCCGTGCAGCATTATTATTATTATTGTATATAGTTGTTATCTGTAAATATATCTCTACGCTGATAATATTCCTATTCATTCAAAATAATTGTCAAAAAGTGTGGTTAAAAAACAAAACAAATGTTGATATTATCATTGTTGTGATTCTTTGCATCCTTTATTTATTGCACTAGCTATAAATTATAACTAACAATGGTAGTGGTGATGATAAGAAGAGGGATTTATTACGTTTTTAGGGCACTGTTTGATTAACAGGTTGTTTGTTTTTGTTGCCAGTGCGCTCGACGGCTCGTGGTCTGCCGCCGGTGCTACGAATTTTCGGCGGGTAGAATTCTTAGGTCTGATAAGAATGATGTTATACGGCTATTTTACAATCTGCTAATTGTAGCTATGTTATGGACATTAATATGTTTAACAGTATACATATTTGGTTTTGTAAACATTGTGTCAACAATACATGCTTAAAATATTATTGTATGGACAAGAAATTTGTTATTATACGATATGATTAAAATGACAATTTAGTATGCTGGTCAGGCAGTATGTACACTATATTTTTACTATCGGATAGTATAATTTATTAAGTACATTATTATGTTATTTTATTATTATTATTATTATTGTCGTGTATTTATAGGTATATTATAAAAATATTATTTGACCTTATAAATTACATAATATATAATGTACATGCAAATTAGATAAGGTCACAATCTCGCCTGATTATAAACTGTATTGATAGTAAGTATCGAATTTTTTGGTTTTGTTTTTAATATTCTTTTGTTTACGTGAGCTATTCTAGTAAAAATTAGGCCTGCTGAAGACGGATCAGGAGTTTATTTTAAATCAATTGGATCGCAACAAAAAAAAAAACGCTAAAAAGCTGAAACTTGATAAGGTTACAATATTTATTTTGTCGAAAGAGTTGGGTTTGCCGACATTTAAAAATAATTGAAAAATTACTAATGTCATCAATAAAACAGTTTTTAATGAACAAAATTGATCATTAATGATTAAATTCTTGAAATAAACAAAGTGAAATCTGGTATCTGAAAATACAAATCTGTTCTATAATTTTGATTCTAGAACCAATTTAACTTTTTGTTAGAAAATCCGGTTTTCTAACAAATTAATCTTTCTTTTCAATACTTATTTTGGTTTTATAGAAATATTTAATAGTAAATCAGGCCTTTTATAAATAAAAATGGCATTTAATCGAGTTTGCGGCATGCACAAGTTTTGCATAGACTTTATTATATGAAAGTTGAGCTTTGCCGTCTACAATTCGGCCATATATACTGACCGCCAAAAGTAAAAGAACACTAAGAACCTGTAGTTCAATTTTTATTAAAAAAAAACTGATAATATATAATTATTTGCACTAAGAAATGAAAGTTTTTCTTCTATTTCAATAATAAGTTGCCGCTATATGATTTTTGGAGCACCCAGCAACTCGCTTAGGCATACTAGAAATCAAATAGTCAATCTTAGCTTAAGGGATTAAATCCCAAGCTTCCTGAATACTCATCCGAATATCAGGTAAAGCGAGTGGGGTTTGCTGAGGATGGTTCAGTCTTCTACCGATTATCCTACACGTATTCAATAGATGATGATTCTGGAGAACGAGAAGGTCACAGAAGTAAATCAACATTAGTTAGTTACAAGTATTTCATAGTAACTCTAGCTGTATGCGGTTTTGCATTATTCTGTGGGAAAATTTGGGTTTTTAACCCTCTCAGGTAGAGCATTATTGTTGTTCTAGAACCGTGTTAATGTAGCGATTTGAGTTTCTGGAATGAACACTAGAGACGTATTTCCATAAGCTTTTGCTCTCTATACCATCACCCCACGTGTAAGAGCTGTATCTCGTTCGGCAGTAAACTGTAAATATCTTTGTTCTTTTTGGAAACGTCTAACTATATTACGATTATTGTGGGTATACAATCAAAATTTTGTTTGTCTTGTTGCTAAAGATAACTTTCTTTTATAGATTGATCTATTGTAGTCCCTTATTGCACCATTCCTGACGGCTTCTTATGGTGATGAGGATGAAATGATTGAATTTTCCAGTAAACTGATCGAACAGAGATTTCTTGGCTAGTTAAGCCTTTTCAGACATCTTCAATTGCATTTGTTGTTGAAAATTGATTCAGGTCATAATCGACGTAACCGTTGTTCCTATTCTTCGATCTATCTACGCCAACATCAAGTTGTTGTACTAATCAACTGATTTGCACGATAAAATTGTAATGTCACTGCACAGTTAATCTACAAAAATAACAATAAAACTTTATTTTTACATATTATCATTATGAAGTTTTGATAAAAATTAGGCTACGCGATCTTTTACTTTGGTATACATAAATCTTAAAATGCAGGAAAAGTGAGGAAATGCCGCAAGGTTCTTAGTCCGATGAAGGGAAAATAACTACCAGAAACCTTCTTGTTGTATACTCTACAACTACTACAGGTCGGGTTAAGGAGAGTTCCCTATCAATGAAGGTTTGGGCTCAGTAAATGTCCTCTTCACTCTTTCTTTGGCGAGTTGATTTGCTATGAGGTTTTTTTTTATTTCTTTGTTTTTTTGTACCCACACCAGGCTTACTCTGCAGGTTATTGCCAATGTTTATGCAGGCCATAACAGGTTTGATTTTATTATTGGCGATTGCAATGCTGCTTGACTATTTGACATTATGCTTATTGGTTTGTTGGGGTATAGTTTTGTCCGTCCCAATCATGTCTCTGGCGACTACTCGATGGCAGATACTTTTGTCTGGAAATCTGAGGCATGTTGGTTTAGCGGTAGCGAAGTTTGCTTTTCTTGGTTTTTGTTTTCGTAGATTTTTTGGCCCCTATATGTGTACCAGACAGTCTCGCTGTGGTATTATCACATCAAATGTTTTTTAATGTAATTGTCGATCTTATTAGATATTTTTTCTCCTGCAAGACATGATAGGGCTGTGGGTTTTGAGGTTTACAATGTGCTTATTTGTCTGTAGTCTGTACGGTGCTTGTGGCGGTAACGATAGTACTACTTGTATAGCTGTTCTTGTTGCTTCCGTTATCAGCAGACATGTTGGTCCCTGAACTTTACGATGTTTGTTGGCCGTACTCTTGAGGGTAGTTTGGTCTTACCGTCACCGTATATAGCTATCATATTAGGCGTCAGTCCCTATGTGCGCCGACTATCATTTTGGTTGCAAAGAGCACCAGAATGACATTTGAGGTTATTATCCAGATGAGTCTGGATGTTTAGCCTGATGTCAAGCATGAGTCACAGATATTTTACTTTCTGCGTTATTGAGAGCGTAGTTCTATACACTTTTAGGTTCTTTAGGTTTGTGGTGTTTTGCCGTCTTGAGAACGGCACAATCGGCAAGTTGGTTGTGTTCACCGATAGCTCTTTTTTTGCACCATCTTTCTACGGTGTTTAGTGTATTCTTCTGTAACATGTTTGATACAGTTGCCTCAAACTTTTCTAGCCTAAGGCGAATCCACTCATGTTGTTTAGTGTCTGTAGTAGGCCGTATATGACTAGGCATTACAGTAAGGGTGAAAGTACACCTCTCTGCAGGCATTTTCTACAATTTTGTAAATAATGTTATGGTTACAGTCCGGAACATTCTTGAACATACAGTTGATTCTGTCGGACGAGTGGGCCTATTCCTTGGCTTTCAATGACCTTTAGATTTGTTAGTAGTATTGTCAAATGATCCTTCAATATCCAGAAAGGCACTTAAAGCTATTTTTTGACTTGCTGGTGGATAACTTGTTGTTTTGATCACTTTTCAGCTGCTCGGTATCTGTATCTGAGGATCTTGCATAGAGGCTCTCTCAGAACTGCGAAACTTTTCTGTAGTATGATGGTATAGATTCTATCGGTTCCTGGCGACTTGAATGGTTCGAATGTGTTGGTCTCTCACTTTAGGTTGCCCTGATTGTCTTATCTTAGTTAATTTTGTTTGCTTTTTTGTTTGGCAATTTCAGATTTTCTGGGTCAGAACTTAGAACCCGAGTAGATAGGCTATTAGAGTTCTGGACCAAAAACCCATAAGAGTTTACATAGGGGTCACATTTTTGCCATCTTGGATTTTTTTGAGAGATACGATGAGAGACGTCTGACTTTTTATGAACCACGTTGGACCGATTAAAAAAAAAAATTAAGCTGTTTAACCTGGTCCATAAGCGGTTTATAAGAGGTCAGACGTCTTCAGCGTGTCTGTCACAAAAATCCAAGATGACGGAAATGTGAATTTAGACCTATGTAAATTCTTATGGGGTTTTGGTTCAGAACTCTCCTAGCCCATCTACTAACACGGGAAGTGCGTCTACAGCAGCTCTTGCATAGTGCTCTTGACCGGCTATGTGCATTCTTTGTTTTTGGTCAGCAATGATCCAATGTTTCTATACCCCACGTATTTGCTTAAAATCTTTTAGGAGGCGGGAACATGTGTTTTAAACGACTTTACAGTATCTCTTCCACGATTCTCTTTTTATTTTTTTATGGTTTTATTATATTATGAGACTGATTTTATAAGTAGCAAAGTCACTGTTTTTCTTGGCTTTGTTGAACAGCTTTCTAGAATTTGCACTTGGCATGGTCAAGCTTCTTGTTCCACCAAGTGATCTTGTTGGAGGTTTGTTTGACAGTGCTTGGGCAGCTTTTTTAAAAGCGGTTTTATTGGAGTTGACAAACATATTTGTCATTATCTCCAGCTCGTGTGACGTTTTTACTGAATTTGGAAAGACTCCAATTTGGCTAACTAGTATTTTATTGTATAGATCCCAGTTTGTTTTTTCTAGGGTCCTGCATTCCAGAAAGAAAGTTGTTTTAATTCAATACTGAACTGGATGTATGCTTGATCAGACAACGAAGGCTCGTCTTACACGTGCCACTTTTATTCACTTTACTTGCTTTATGATTTGCTATTGTGAGGTCGATAACCTTGCTACGTGACGCATTTATAATATTGAGATTATTGGCAACGCAGACAGCTCTACGGTTTTTATTTCATTTTTTCCTACTATATGAGATACTGATAGTCAAACTCGACTATAAGTGTTGTTACAAAACTTATCTAAACAATTTTTTTTTTAATTTAATGAAAACAAGATAAATTAGATTTGACCATAGATTTTTTTTAAATACTAGGTGACCACTCTATCGGAAGATGCTATAGTTTTTGCAAATGGCGGTAAATATCAGTTCTGCTTTGACATTTGTGAAGTAAACAGATACAAAATACACGTCAATAAGACATGAATCGCTATACTCTTCAAGAAAGCGGAATAATTGTTTTGGTTTTTTTGCGTAATAATTTGTCGGTGTTGTTGGCGCAGCGTGCAAGCACGTGTAACCTACGCTCAAGCCATCCTGAATCTCGACCAGGAGGAAGACAACTTTTTATCAAAAATTATCATAAGCAACAAAGCTTATTTCTATCTCTGTGGATACGTGAATAAGCAGAATTGTCGCTTCTTGGGTATTCAAAAATCTGCGTATAAAACACTCGTTCAAAGTTACTGTATGGTGTGGTGTTTACTAAACGACTACTTTGAACAGTTGCCTTCTTCTTAAAAAAGGCTCAACAATGCTTTTGGAAGACACTTTGCACAAAATTGTCATGTGGCATTTGGTGATTTTTCCGAAGGTTTTCAGTTGCCCAGTAACAAAAGTTTTGATTGTTAACAGAGCCAGAAAGGTAAAAATGCGCTTTGTCGTTAATCCACATAATAGCGCCGGAAGGTACAATTGTTTTGCAAGTTTATACGTCTCACGCAGTCTTGTAGGATCAATTCCTGGGCAATCATCATCTTATAGTGTAACTTAAGGTCTATCTGTAAAATTCGCAGTATAGTTTTGGACGAAAACCCAAGAGCGGCGGCATGTTTTTGCACGAAGTATAATGACATAGGTACCTGGATCATAGTTGGAACCGGCAAACCCTTCTTAATAGGTTGGCGGTGCAAAACACCGATATCTGTCAAGTGGTAAATTAAAAAAAAGATCCCAAGGAGACCCAACATGCTTATGGAAAAGGACGCTTTTAGGTTTTTTCAGAATAAACTTTCGGCTCTGGCTTTTCCCAAAAAAAGATAGAAACAAGCCGGAAAACACAAAAACCGTCGAGAATCCATGGATCAAAATCTATTACCGATCTTCAAGGAACAGTAACGGTAAGTTCAATGTTGAACAACGTTCAAATCAATTTACGCATACCGAACAGGTCGCTGCTACCAGCCCAACTCACATGCAAGCCCCGTACATTTCAAAATATGTACTCAGTCTAATGTCATTATGGGATCTAAGTTTTCAAGACCTACTGACAAAGAATGAAAAAAAAATCTTCAATCTGGGCATCTTCCCTATGGTTAGCAGAGACCACCACTACCTACAGAACTACTGGGTCACTTAAAGAGTCTTCCTGCGTATAATAATGCCACAAATAAAACTGTGGGGGAAATACTGTAAGGGCGTTTAAAGCGGTTCTACAAGCTCCCACCTCTAAAAAGCTTTAAGAAAAGATCGCACTAGGAACATTGGCTTTCTGCAAACCAAAAACGAGAAATACACAAAAGAACTGCTGCAGAAACACTACCAGTGTTCTACGCTGATGGAAGCTTCTGATCCAAAAATGCAAACAAAAGACTGGGATAAGACCGTAATTAATCAAGGCAACCTGAAATAATGAATCAACATATTTAAACCTTTTAAGTGGGTGCTTTGCAAAGACAATAGAGAACCAAGAAATAGATAATCTCGTCCAACAATGGGCCAACTCTATGCTCAAGAACCGGACAGTAACATTATATGGAAAGTCTGTAGGTTTGCCCTTACTGTGGTGCTTAGTTTTACACGACTACTACAGATACTCAACGTCTTTGCCTTAGGCTAGTACACGGAAAGTTTGGGGAAACTGTTTCAAATTAAATACAGAGTGCACTAAAAACTGTTGAAAAATTAAGCAAAATGGCTATTAAGCATAACGTCAATTGTACCGTTCATAAAACGGCAAAACACCACTGATCTAAAAAAACCTGAGAATCTGTAGTACTATACTTCTGATGACAAAATAGTTAAATATCTGACACTAGACTAAACTATCACTCACACTTGACTAATATCACTCATTGCAACCAAAATGATAGCCGAACGCACATCAGGACTTGAGGTCGTATAAGGAAAAAATCTTATAGTAAGATCATATTTTATGAAAAATCATTGCATCACAAAGACATTTATTGTGATAATACCACAGAGTAATGAAAGAACGAACGAAAGATGCCTGGGAACAGTCAATGAAATTATCTGGTATACAGATGGGATTAAATAACAAAAATCTACAATAACAAAAACCAAGGGAAGCTAACCTCACTAACCTGTGGTACCGGTTCTTTGTGTAAAGATAAAAATATCAAACCGAAAGATATACCAAATAGTAAATTTTAGTCCACATCACCATCTAGCTCAAAAATGTTGTCCATGACTCCTGGCTTGCATAGGACATACACGCCTGCCATCACTAAAAAACCTAGCTGGAATCACAAACAATCATGGAGGTGGTCAACTGACTATGACTACTACCATACTCCAATACAGACTCATAGAACTGTACCACCGTGGAACACTTCCAAACCCCTGAAAAAAGTACCTATTGACACATTATGAAGCACCAAAACTATAATGACTCTCTCCAGCAACTTTTTGGGGCGTGCAAAGACTTGGCTGCAAGTACGCCTTCACCAAAATGCATACTTGCTCAAACGGTGGAGAATCCTAAGAGGCCGATTCTTATATGTATCACAGCAAATTAAAACGTTTGCTTGATACCTTCTACTAGTAAACCAACAACTCACAGAAAGACCAACTTAGAATGAACAAATCGTACCAACTAAACAAAGTACAAAGCCTAACAGACAAAATTTGTAATCTCCACTAAAAATAAATGCAAACCTGCTTGAATTAAATGCAATATTTATTGCAAAGCAACTTACAGAAACAGAAAGACCACGCAATTGGGCATCAATCGGTCGTTGGAAGGTGTTCCTTTAAAATATGCAGACAGTGCATCAGCTGCTACCCATTGGCCGCTAAGTGCGTCTAACCTACGCTCAAGCCATCCTGAATCTCGACCACGAGGAAGACAACTTTTTATCGAAAATCATCTTGAGCGACGAGGCTTATTTCCATTTCTGTAGATACGTGAGTAAGCAGAATTATTGCTTCTGGGGTACCGAAAATCTGCGTATAACACACGAAGAGCCATTACACCCGCTCAAAGTTACTGTATAGTGTGGTATTTACGCTGGAGGCGTCATCGGACCTTATTTTTTTGAAAACGCCGCGGGCCAAACGACTACTAGGAACGGTGAGCGCTACAGAGCCATGTTCAACGACTTTCTTTTACCTCAACTGGACGAATTGGGACTGTAGAACATGTAACTTTTTTTTGAAGTTGCGAGTCTATGTCAACAAGCCTCAGCCTTCAAAGAGAATATCCGTCAGGAATGCGGGAACCTATCGCCGGAAGTTCTGGCAAGAGTGATGGAAAATGCCATAAATCGAGCTTGTATGGTCATTAATTTTGGCGGCGGCCACTATCATTTTTTCTACTTAATGAAAAAAAAAAAAAATTTAGACATCAAATAAACACAATCCAAAAGCAAAACTTAAGTTTTTTATTTATTAAAAAAGTACAGTCAGTTTGGCTTGTAGTGAACAGTCTGGTGGTTGGAAGAAGCTTAAACTTTAAACTGATTTTTACAGATTACCTTTTGATGACACTTTTATTTTTGTTGCTCTCGGAGATAACACTCCAGTTTGAGATAGTAGCACTCAAATCCACGTAGAATTTTTTTGTAAGTAATGTAATTGGATTTTTTTGGTTAGTTATTGTGGAGTCTGCGGAGCATTTAGGAATACTGCCTGCAGATTTGTTAGTAATGGTTGTTTTGTATATCAAGGTTTCTTCCATTGTAGAGCCTTCGAAGTGTGTAGTTTCTTCAGGGTTTCTTTGGCCGAAGTTTATACAGCTCCTTCTTTTGTCTGAAGGGATTCAATGTTTGCAGTGCGATCATTGCTCAGAGCCTTCTGAAGGCGAGAGCATGTGGGTTTTTTTGGACGCTTTTATAATATCTTCTCCAGGACTTTTTGTTTTGTTTTATAGTATGCTGTGAGGCTGGTTCTGTATGGAGGTATGTTAGACAATAGCTTCTTCTTTCGAAAGCTGTTTTTATGGAGTTAAAAATAAAGTCTGTCAATATCTCAAGCTCGTGGCTGGTATTTGCTGTCTTAGGACAGTTTCTAATTTGACCGACTAGTATTTCGTTATATGCATCCCAGTCAATTTCTTTGGGTTTCAATATTCTTGTAAGAAGGTAGATTTTAAGCTTTATTTTATATGTTTATGGCATGGTGGTGGTCATTTCGAGGAATTTGACCGGCAAGAATTTAAAGAGGTACTTTTGTTGAAGGTTTTTTATCCGTTAGTTTGTTGACTATAATATAGCTACACAGAAAATATTTTTCTATAATTTTGTTTGTCAAAAAATGTGGGGGCTAATGATAGGTCTGCAAAAATAATTTAATTTATAATATGCGCAGTCTCAGTAGGATTAGGCTACTGGCAATTTTTACTTTCATAGTTTGGTATACCATATTTTTTACAAATATATTACGCTGAAAGAACGTTGTTTTACGGAATATCGCCTTATTCTATTCTTCTGTGTGTTTAAAATATATATTAAACATATGCTTTAAATACTAAAATTCTTAAAAAATTCTCCCGATCAATTTGAACTTAGGAAGTCGTTGGTTTATAAAGTAATGAGTCATGATATTATTATAATGTTGATACAATTATGTTATATTGTTTGAATAATTAAAATGACATTTTCAACTTAGTGTTTCCGGTGAATATAGAAAATCCTTCAGATTATTAGACCGAAAAAATGATTGTTTTAACCTCGTTTGGTCATTCAGTTTTTGCATAAATGCAAATAATTCTGACATAATTATGTCGATTGGCAATATGCAAGAATTACCATCCAATTTTAAAAATTCTTGTTCTGTTTATTTAATAATAATTGCAGTAATTTAACAAAAAAAACAATTTTGCGGTTTCTTTTTAATAGCAACAAACAATGCTCTGATTTAACTTATAATATAAAAGAGATGGAAGGATGTGATAAAGAGGTATAATACTAGATCAAATGAGTGTTTACTATTGTTTCGTGAATTATTACAATTTTAATGTTTGGTATTCAGTTTGCTTGAGTTTGGAATTAATGGAAATTCCGCTCCAGTTTCACGAATTACCATAATACAGGTAGAATGAACTAGATCGCCATATTGGAAATACATATATCTACTAGTTGGAAATTGTCATGAATATGTGAAATAAATTGCGGCTTCCGCTGCGAGCCTCACTATCTCTAATGTATGCATGCATAAAGAAAAAGTACAAGTGTTGGAAAAGAGATAAGACAAATGTAGCACATTTTTTATGTTCACTATCTGAAAGAGAAAAAATAACACGAAACAAGAAAGTTGCAATGTTTATAAATAATGATTGGTATTGAATTGAAAATATTTTTCATATTGTGGTTTTGTAACTGGTTAAATCCGGTTAGATTGCTGTACCATAAGTAGAGATCGACGGAAAATGTAGGTTTATCTAATATTATTACAATAAAAAAAGTATAATTATCATGATTATCTTATTATATAACAAATGTGTCACGGAGCAGTATTTGTACATACGAACAAAAATTAAAATATTCTAAGCTAGATTTGCTTTGGTTAAGTTAGATTTGGTTTTTCATTTGTATGCTGCTTTGGTCACCTTCGGTTACGGCTGACTAACTTTAATTAAAGATTTGTTTGATTAACGATTTTTCAGTAAATTTAGTTAAATGTACTTCATCTTAATTTTTGTTTTATATTCTATCAATTTTACATCTGCATTCTTCAAAATAAATTTATTATAAACTTATTATTATTCATAAAATATTTATGTATTTTTGGTGGTTTGCACTGTGGCGAACTTTGTGATGTAGTTAATTACTTCAACATAAATAATTAAATACAAAGAATTTTTTCTTACTTTAATATTCTATTTATGATTGATTACAATGATGACACCTGGCCACAAATATTGACGAAGCGTTTATATTTAAACATAAACTGAATTAAATGTGATTCATGTTGGTTTACCGCGATTTAACTTCGAAATATTTTTACAAACAAGTTTGCTGATAACTACTATTTTAATGTCTGCACCTGCATGTATGCAATCATCACACTGTTTACAGGTGTGTTTAGCTTTAAATTACTACGTTACTTAAAACATGAAAATGTTGGAAGGTTTTGGCTGTCTTGGTACATGGAAGTTCAAACTATCTAGTAAAGTCTACTAATAGGCTGCTCTTTTGCACTATTTTGCAAAGAAGCTTACTAGCTAGAAATAGCGCTTCTACGACTTTTAGTTCAGTTACTATATCCGAAAAATAAATGCAAATGAATCAATGGTCCCAATTTATTGAAAACAGGGGCCTAACGGCAAAACTGTGGGTGCAGTGTTATCGAATGGTTATTTTGGTAAAGAACTTCATCGAGGCAGAAAGATTAGGCAATTGGGAGCTTAACCTCGATATCATTTAAAAGATGTTTTTCTTTTTTGATACAAGCATACATTTTGCATATGCAAAGCCTGTTCATTTATACAGGGTGTTGAGTAAACATGCGGCAAAAATTAAAGTGGTTATTCAAAGAATATTTTGTCCTATGATGATTTCTGAAAAATTCTTTTTTTTTTTAAGATACAGGGTGAACAAAATTTGTATGTTTGATGAAACTACAGCTTTAAAAGTTATCCAAATTTTTTGCAAAGGTGTGTCCCAAAAATAACTTTGTACAAATTCGTTATCTATATTTAAAAAAAAAATTGAATTTAAAGATGAACAGGTCTTTGAGGACGCGGATACTCTAATCGTAACCACAGCAAGAGGCATTAATTTATGATTCTGTTGAAATTGTTCGTCAAAGACAAGGATGTTTTTTTTTTTGGCAACTATGGCAAATCTTTTTGCGACAACATACTTTTTCTTCATGTTTTTAGCGGTTGCGGTGTAGCCTATTTTTAAAATTGTCAAATCAAAATTTATCAACACTTTTGAAAAGCATACGGAACTGCTATGTAGAGTTGTTTATAAAAGAAAAAGTTGATCCGGAGGTTCTGACATTTATAGGAGAATGACTCCTGATTGGAAACAAAATATACAAATAGTCTTATATGGCGGTGACAAGCATAAAAAACTCTACGAACCGTGGAAAAGATTTTTTTTTTCTTTCTTGTTCAATATCTCAATGGATCACTAGTACGTAAAAAGTCATATAACTCAAAAATTACTGGTTGCAATGTTTGTAAAAGACGTAATTAAAAATGGCGGGAAAAGCTTATAGGAAATTTTGGTCGACAATTTGAGGTTAAGGAACAATCTATAATAATAATAATAATAATAATTTATTGGTCTAAAGATCAAAACATGATATAAGACAAGTATATATAATAGTTTACGATTTAAGCACTTGAGGTGCAGAAGAATAGATATTCGCCAACATTGTTTTGGACAAACAGGCAACTTACTGGTTTGTACGGTTTGAGAAAGGCTTATAACGCTAATTGGTACAAACCTTGTCACTAACTTAGTAGACATTAATCTTATGGGCATGATTTATTACTGAGCTGCTTTCTTATAGCTTGGCAACGTCAACGGTTTGAACAACATTTATGTTTATAAATTGCGTTAGATGTATCATTTTTGAAGCATTATAGATGATAACATTTGAAGTATAATATACGATAATTTTTTTTTTTTGTATACTTTATAGCTCAGGTTTTTGGGTATCTTAGATTTTAGTTTCTAACTTGCGTTTAGTATTAAATTGCACTAGCTGGCGCTACTAGTTATTTGTTTCATTATTTACGTTATTTATATTATTTTAGTTTTTGTTATATTATATTATATATGGTCTAGCATGTGCATGCAGAAAGTAGAAAGTCTGATTTCTTTTCGACGAGGATGCATATTTATCTTACATGAGAGATGGAATACAACTTTGACGGACACCTATTTTTATTTTCAGTTTTTTTGTTTCTTTTTCTTCAAGTTTTAATATTGTTTTTTGATACCAGTAAAGGTTCTGGATAATGCGTAAATCTTTTTCATCGGGCTCACAAGTTTTTTAAATCTGCGATTAGCTTGTCGTGTCTTACCTTGCCGAAAGCTTTTTGATAGTCTATGAAGCAAATGTAGAGATCTTTTTGGTGGTTTAAAATTTTTTGTACAAGGGTCTGGAGTGCTAAGAGAGCCTCACGTGTTTCAAGGCCGTTACGGAATTTGAATTGCACGTCGTTCTTTTTTGTTTCACACTTCTTGTGTATTCAGTTTTTTATAATATTTAAAAACACTTTGAGGATATGACTCATTAGGATTATGAGCCGGAAATCTTTACTTACTATATCTGGCATTTTTTTTTAGAAGAGTAATGAAGGCATATTTATTTGCTTCAATATTTCTGCGTGAATAATTAGTTTGGTTTGGTTTTGGTTTTGCCGCCTTGATTGCTTGTTTGACTTCTGTCTGTAATGTTGGAAGGCCGGTTATTTTGTGTGATGTTTCCGGCTTTTTTTGATTGTTTTCAAAAAGTTTGGTTATGAAGCGTTCTTATGTTTTTCGTCTTGCTTTTTTGTTGGGTATTATTTTTTTTGTTTTCATCTATCAAGGTTGGTATCAGTTTCTTTTTATATACGTTGATAGCTTCTTTCAATTTTTTGTACATGTTAAAACTGTCTTGCTTTTGTCTATGGTCTATTCAAAACCACGCTACACTAAAAGTATGTAAACAAAACCGCGTGATCAGCATGTGAACACAGGCACGTCTGCATGCGATTGGTTCTTAGCAGGGGGCTCTACTGCCCAATTCAGACCCTATTAAAGTGAGATTTTATACATAGTGAAATATTTGAAGTTGTTAAGAAAATATTTTTAATTGTAGGTACCTGGACTTGTACTCTAATTATGAATAATCTCTGTACTTTCCTAATTTTTATTAAGATACCTAAATCTATTGCTTTGCGACCCTGTTCTCGTAGCTGCGCACGTGAGTGAACAACGCATGTAATTGTTTACTTTGAGTCCAGCGTGGTTTTGCATAGGCTATATATTCTTTGATTTCTCTATTTTTTTTTAAACTACGCTTCTTTTGCTATTGTTATGCTCTTACGGATTTCAGAGAGTATTTCTCAGTATTTACCTTCATTTTTGTTTTTGAACGCACTTCTTCTGTTTTATCATTTCAAGGATCTCAGCTGTCATCCATTTCTTTTTTGTTGTTTTATTTTGTTTAATTATGATTTGATTCCATTGTTTGTTAGTATCATCTTTTGATGTTTGTTCTATCTTATTAAGCGTAACGTTTATTGTTTTCTTTATTTTGTCAGTGAATTTTTGATCTTGGAGTTTACCAATGTCGATCTTAGGTGTTGTTGGCGGTAGTTTTATCTTTTTAAATTTTAATCGGAGTTTGACAGTTACCTGATTATAATATAGGATAATGTCAGCTCCTTGATAGATATTTGCACTTTGTATACTGGCTTTGCATCTTTTATGTTTTAGTCTGGTTTCTAACTATGTGTGACGCTTTCTGTTTAGGCTATTTTTTGGTATAGAGTTGCTTTTTCGATAGTTTAAACTAGGTATTAGAGATCACATATTGTAGTAGGCGATCTACCCTTTTGTTTCGTGTTTCTACTACATTGTTGACTTTGCCTTTTCCTATTTTTGCGTTTAAGTCACCATTCTATATGGTGTTTTTTGTTAGCGTAGTTGGTTTCTGTGCTTGAGCGAAGAATTCTTCTATTTATTTTTCACTTTTATCGTCGGTTACGCACCGTAAACTGTAATAATGTCAGTTATATTGCCTATTAGGTTTATCACTGTGTACAGCAATTTTGATAGTGGGATGAAGTTTAGTACATTCTGTGCCAGTTTGTTATGAAGCGCTATTGCCATTGTTAAAAGTTTTGCTCTTTGCCTTCTGAGTGGTATAGGATATAGTCGTTTATCTTAGTTTTGATTGTTTTAGGTAATTTTACTTCGGTTAAACCTAGAATATCTATTTGAATTTGGTTTATTTTGTGTGCTAGGTTTATTGTTTTTGCGGGAACTAGTAAAGTTCTTACGTTCCGATTTTAAGTAGTTTTATTGTGACAAGATCCGTTATTCTTTGCATCGCTATCTCATTTAAGGCCGGCGTCCATTATTGATTTTTCTTGTCATAATGAAGTACTTTTCTTGGGGAGTTTGAACCCAGATAGTTTTTCCTTTCTTTTCTGGATTGGTAGTAATCCTGCCTTACTGAGGACTTTAGATGCCGCCATTGGTGATATCTTAGTCTCTTGGTGAAGACTAGTGTATGTTTGTATGAACACTAGGTACTCAACCTGGCTCTTTTTGTCACAAGCTTTTCTGTGCTGCTGGCGGATCTTGATAGAGTTGTTGTGACGGTTTGCTTATCACACAAACATTATTTCTGTCTTCACACTAATGAATAGATGTTTTGTTTGTTATCAAAAATCTCACAAGGCGCCATTGTGAGGGAGGGTGAAATTTTTACTGTACTTAGGCCTTATTAGGTTCTTTGTACTTCCTTCAGTGATAAACTTTATTCTTCCGTTCGTTTGATTTATGCTAGGACATTGCTTGGAGGTGTTTCTCTTATGTTGGCCATGTCAAGCCAGTGATTTCCTAACATCGACTCTTAATTGAGAGTGCCCAGTCAGCATTCCTGTGATTGATTTGCAGGTTCTTTCTAGATTGTTGCAAGTACTACGACTGCTTTCGACTTCTGCCTGGGACTAGGTTTGTTGGGCCTGATTCTGTTGGTGCAGCTTCTTGCTATCTGGATATAGACTAATAGCTTTAATACTTTACTCCTGCTGTCTTTTTCTTTCTAGTTGCTATGGGGGTTTGCTGATTTGAGTTCTTATCTTGCTAGTAGTTGTTTTTTTTTTCAAGCCTCTTAATATTTTGGTTATTTTATGTCGGTGTTGCTCTTTTACGCACAGGTGTGCCTAAGTGTTTTTTTTTTTAATTTGGGGTCCGAACGGTTATGCTACGCATGTTTCTCTCTGTGCGGTTATTCTTTTTCTAGATTGTCTATTACAGGATATTCTTATACGTTTGTTCACATGTACATCGTTTGAGAGTGCACTTTTCTTACGTTAGTTGATTGGTTGCTAGGTCGGTTTAAATCCAGTTTGTAAAGTTGTTACTCTCTCAGGTTGAGAAGTAGTTTGCACTGGAGACACTCGCGGCACGGGGATTTTGCAAACTGGAATTGGTCTGTTGTAGGCCTCAGGGGTTTTCTGGCAGTTGGTGACTGTGAGCTTCTGCTTCTTGTCGTGGCTCTTGTTCTCGTAGGTTTGGTTTACTTTACCTCGTTTGTCGTGTTGTGTCTATGTCGCCAAAGTATCTGGTCTGGCTTTGTCTTTATCCGGGTGGATGGTTGTAACGCAGTTGGACGCGCTTGTGTGGACCACAATTGAGGGTTTGTTTCCGGTTTCTTCGTTGTCTATGTTTCGCAGAACAGAGGTGTTCTGACATGGTTGGTTGTTTTTCTTCATACGATTGGGATTTTGGCTACTAGTTGAGTGTTGATTGTGTCCGGTATAAGTTCCAAGATTTTTTCTATTTTCAACGTGGCTTTGCAGATGATAACGGTTTTAGTCTCGGGGGTGATCACCCATTTGCGATTTTTATTTTCCGCTGCTTTATGCGTTTTAATGACTAGGCAGTCTACTGCCGCTTTCAAGAAGCGGTCATTATCCAGTTTTACTTTGTCATGGAATGCGTAGTATGAGTCCAGTATTTGTTGTGTTGTATCCAGCAGGTACGAAAGGGGATGGGGCAGTATGGCAAACTTGTCACCTTGCAATGCAACATCCAAATGTCATGGCGAATTTGGTTTGTTCTATCACCCACCTAACCGTGGTGTGGTTGGTGGTTATGGCTGACTGGTGTCATAGGAAATTGTGGCTTGTCAGAGTTCTTGACATGCGGATGTTGGTGTTGGTGTCGTTTGATGGTGATACTACCATCGCCGTTATACGAGATAATGCTGCAGAGTTCAGGGCACGGAACGTCTGGATGTAAGGCAGGTAATTCCTGCAGTTTTTGGAAGTTTGCCATATTGTGGCATGTGCAGGTCCCAAGTTTATTGTCTTAGGTTTTTCATCTTTGTCGGTGTCATGTCTCTATGCGATCACTTCTTTGTGGAGTTTTTGTAGCCGGATCTTTCTTGGTTGTTTGTTTTCTCAGGGTGTTTGTTGCGGGTACGTGTTATGGGTCTAGGAAATGTCCAGGTACTAGTTTCCTGAGCGTCGAAAGTGTGTGTGTGTGTGGTGAGTTGGCATTTTTAATGTCAAATTAAAAATTGGTCTAACACTTTCACCCAGAGAGCAGGTGTTGGTTTGCAAGTCGTTTACATGCACCTTGGTCGGTGGCTTGGAGGTAATAAGGAGTTGTCTTTGCGTAGATTGCGTTAGGATTTGCTATGCCGATACACGTGTCAGCTATGTCGATTCACGTGTTAGCTATGTCGATACACATGTTAGCTATGCCGATACACCACTTTGAATCAATTTTTTTTAGGAGGTGTTTTTTAATGCATTGTGGCTACGTTCATGGACGGTAACAATGCAGAGTGCATTAAACGCAGTAGAAAAATGGTGCAAAAGGAGAGCTATCAGTGAACCCAGGGAAATCGGTGATCGTTCCTTTTACACCAACTACCTAAAAAACTTGATAACGAAGGAACTTAAAAATGGGACTTACGCTTGATACCAATTCTAACCTTCAACATTCACCAGAAAAATGTGACTACAATGGTCATTCGGGTGTTCTTTGAAACCAAAATGTTGTTGGATGTACAGTGGAACTGACACCTAATACGGTGGTCAGACTCATAATTATATACGAGGCACTCGTATGTGGTGATAAAACCACCACTTTTAACAGTACATCTCTAAGCTAGGTAAAGTACAGAGATTAGCATGTTTGCTGACGACGGGGGCGATGAGAACAACGTTTTCAGCAGTCTTGGAATATTACTTTTGCTATCACTTTGTTTTAATTGCTGAGGCGAGAGGAGCACTGTATACACTACTGATAAATGAAGACACTTCAAATATCGGAATATGAGTCGGGACAATACTTCAACAGACCAATATTATTAGGTCATCGGTCCATCTCATAAGCGGTCGTCTTAGTCTTCTTTTTTGTCTAATGGCTTCTATCGTATCACTTTGCTACTTCATTTATTACATTCTCTGGCAACATGATTAACCCATTTTTACATTAAACTCGCTATCATGTCTACTATATGCGGCATTTTTTTGTTTTATATGGATTTGTTTTGTAGTCTCTCAGTGATGTTTCTAATATTGTTCTCTCTATTGTCTTTTGATATACTAGCATTTTGTTTAGTATTCTTTTAGTAAGTAACCAAGGCACTGGTAATATGCATTAGTTGTATAGCTCTGTTTTTAGACTTTGTGGTATGTTTATATTAAATATATTTTTTAGTTTTCTATATGCAACTAAGCTCATTCTTTATCTTCTATCGATTTCATTTTTTTGATTTTTCTTCTAAATTGTTATAGTCTGGCCTAAGTTTATATGACTTCTCACGTTGCTTACTTTTTTAGAATTTACTTCAATGTTGTTAATGGTATCTTCTTCATCATATAGCTTGTTTGTCATACACTTGGTTTTATTGTTCATCTCAAGGCCAACTTGTTTTGACGCAATGTATAGGTCTTCTAACATGTTTTTAAGTTTATCTTTTGTTTTTGCAAGTAGTGCAAAGTTGTCCGAAAATTTTAAAAGATCTAATCGCTTTCCAAATATTTTTAGTCTGCATCTAGAAGTACTAATGTAAAGAATTTTGGCGACATAGAGTCTGTTTGCCTCACATCTTTTTTTATTTTTGCTATGCTGGTCTTTTTGTGCTTTCTTATCCAGAGATTGCTTTGCTATAGATATTTTCTATGAAATTTATGTATTATTGGTCGACTTGAGCATTTTTAAGCTGGTAATATTGTCTACATTTCTATCGCATTGAATGTTTTTTTGTAGTCAACAAATGCAACTCATAAAGGGATATTGTATTCTGTGGCTTTTTCAATTACAGTTTTTATGGTATGTATGTGTTCTATGGTATTGAAGTCGTTTCGGAAACTCGCTTGTTCTTTTGGTTGGTAGAAGTCTAGTTTATTTGTTAGTCTATTTACTTTTTTCCAAATGGATCCGTTACCTCATATAGGCATCCAAACATACACATTCTCTTCTCTGTGGCTTGGTGTGCCCGACATCTCGATTGCCTATCCTGAAAGGGAACGGCGTGACTAGGTTGGTATACAATGTACAATGTTCACTATTATTTTTGAAAACAATTTATATATTTGTGGAAACAATTTATATATTTGTGAAAACAGATTTATTGGTCTTTCATTTTGAGGTCTTCTTTTTTTCCCAAGGCAGATCAGCTCGCCAAATATGGAAGAACAGGGACATTTATTGGACTTGATCCAGCTTTCAGGATCCCATCCAAGACAGAATTTTTTTTTGTAAACTTCTGCGGAACACAGCAGTGGAAAAACTGTCAGTTACAATTCGCAAAGTTAAATGATGGCTCGGAGCCACCGCAAACAGCGGCAAACTTATTTTCAATTTCCGCAGGCGTTTACTTTTGAATTGAAAGAATTTAATCACGGCTTGAAATGATTGTCAACAATATTTTCTCACATACCTATCAAATTATATACGATTGTAGTTAATAGTTTTGATAAGTTTTCTTATTGGATTTGCTGAAGATATCTACATTATTTAAATTTTGTTTTAAATATCTTTGTATGTGTATCTTTGTTAATTTACTCTTTAAACACTGGCACATAGATATAAGGAGTCATACTTTAACAAACTCTGTGTAAATACAGTAAATTAATAATCTATGATGTGTTCTTAATATTTTCTTTTATTTTCCAGGTGAGTACTCTCTTATTATCCTGATTTTCCACATCCTCAATCGGTGAGTGTAACCACTTATAAATAACAAAATGAATTCAATACAACTCATTTCAAAACATAATTTATATAATCAAGCGCATCCTCCTCGCATAAAATTCCTCATATAATCATATAATAAACTCAAAGCAAATATTTACGAACATTAAACGCATGTTCGTGAAATTTTTAGTGGGTGTTTTTAAATAACTCGCTACTTCACAATTCTTTATTCGGTTTTTTGTTGTTTACAAGTTTAGTATTGTGAAATAATCGTTGCGCAATTAGCACATTGAGAGTAACATTGAAAGATAATTATTATATTTTGCTTAGTGTGTACATTTTTTTTTGCATTAATTAGTGGGCCGACGTAATGGTTCCCTGAGGGCGCGAAATATGTTCGTGTCGTCGGGTGTAGAACAGTAAACAAGAATTAGTTTTAATATTTCAAAGCTAGGATTGCCACACGGTCGTGATTATATTATTGGGAAAAAGGTTACATGTGGGATTTTTATATTGTTGTTAGATTTTATTTTTGCTGTAAATTTTGGGTTTGTGGAACGAAGTTATGAAATAAGCATTAGTAATATTTATGAACGCACACGCGTTACGATTTTATAGGTTTGGTTAATACTGTTAAATAATGTCTATAGTCTAAAAAATCTTTATTGTGATATTATAACAATGCCGATAAATTTATAGAATAACAAAAACAATGCCAACCTTGTTGTGGTAGTAAGGTCGAAGTCGGTGGATAATTAGAATACAAATTGAAAACGAACTAATAGAACCAATAATGATGCAATTTATGAATAATGGTTCATTATTTTTGGGACTAACCTATTATTATACATTCTTTTAAGTTTGTTTTTTTTTTAATGATTTAACGAATTGTTTGCTTTTGGTAATTTTGAAATCTCTTGTTCTACCATGAATGATAAAATAATCGAAACATGTAATGATTTGGTAATTTATTAATAACTTCTTTTTCGGGATTATTATTTCAAAATAATTTTTATCTTTGTAAGAAATCATCTTGAGTTATTTAAAAATGAAAATTACACTCATGTATTTGTGTTTGGAAAAAGATGATTTGAACTTTGTATAATTTCAATATACAGTGTGTCTAGTAAAGATGTTGTGCAAATATCAGAAGATTGAGGCATGAAAAACTGCAGCATTCCACATACACCGAAAAACGTTTTGGCGCACAATACATGTTGGGCACATTTACATCTAAATGTTTATCATTCTTTTTCAATGTTGGTTGCATATTTGAATAATCCAGATATTGTTTTACCACACGTCTTTTTTGGTATTTTAGATAATTTTTTGATTATCGTCTGTCCACGCACAAGTCTAGGCAGCTAATGTGTTTATCTAAAACTCCAACTTACTCTGGGTTTACTGATGGAATAGGAAAATTATGGGGCACAAGAGACGAACTTTCAAAAGATTTAACCGAGCTCCGAGAGCAACTTATGATATTTTTTAAGAAACGGTCAAAAAATCTACTAACTAGTTAACATATTGAGAGAGTTAGGCGTCAACAATCACATTGATACACTAGGCTGTGAGGTGTGGAAGAAGGTTTGTGGCACTTTCTCTTTAATATCAAATGTTTTTGAAAAACAATATGAATTTGTATGTATTTTTCAATTTCTTAAACATTTCTTTCAGGATAGCACATCCAGTATTACCCCTCTTTGTACCTGTGACCTTCTTTGATTAAAACACCGGTGAAGGGGTAAGATAGGGTGATTGAATTTTATTGAAATTATTTACCTTGGCATTAGAAGACGTGTGTAAGAACTTGACAAAACGGGAGATTCTTAAACCATCACCGGCTAGGAAGAACTTAGGATTATGTTGTGTGAACTTAAGGAAGCGTCACAGAAGGTATGCCTACAAATAAATTTCCAAAAAACAAAAATTATGAGTTCAGAATGTTTGTTCCTTGTTATTATCGATAACCACGCACGTCAAGTGGTGGAAAGAAACTTTTATTTTACCGTTACTGAAAGAAAATGGCTCAAAATTATTAAAGAAGATGGTCAACAACCGTCTGGTATGGGTTTTGGAGATTTCTTACCAAAACACTTCCCGGGATACAGGAAGTACATAGTACCTTTGGCTAACTGTGCCACTTAAAGAATTCTGTTAAAACGCTGCCGAGTTTTTTTATCAGGAGTGTGGTTTTAGGGGCTTAACTTTAGAGTTAGGCTACGGAATACCTAGTCGAGAACATTAGGTTTACAAAATGGTGTTCTTCAAGGCTCCAAAAAAACATCATACGTGCATTTTTTTTGTTTCAGATACTTTTACCGTGACTCACATTTTTTTTTGCGCGTTGTGAGAAAGTTTTAACCGTGGCTAGTATTATTTTGGGGTTGCGGAGAAATGCGTTGCTAGGTTCAAGGCTTTGATCTATCTACTACTTGTACTTTATATTTTTTACGTTTGATTGAAGCTTTTGTTTCAAAATTCATGATTTAGTTCTCTACTTTGGCAGCCTTTTAGATTAATTCCACATTGAGTCTAGTACGAGTCACGCGAAGAAAAAGCTTTGTGTCTATAGAGTTGTCTTTATATAGTTTGGAGAACTGTTTGAGCGGACATATACAGTACAAGTAGTTGATTCTGGATAAAAAACGGTTTTTTGTACAGCGGCAGCAGTGTCAAGCTTTTCTGTATGTACCATATGCTTTAAGAAACTAATGGTTGCAGGTTGCAGTAGGGTTTGGCGATACATTGCAAAAACTTTTTTAAGTTATGTCCTAGCTTTTGGCAAGTGTGAGTACTGCTTTGTATATGACCTCTTTGAGAAATTTGTAAATATTTCTGCAATATTCTTTCTTGTTAGTACATTGTGGTGTTGCGGAAGGGTCTTAGGTATTTTATTTTTTAATATTTTCTTATGAGGGAGGTACCGGATGGTGGTGCGGTTATACAAGTGCTGACCAAGTTGAGCCATGGTGATTGAGATGCCGGGGTTTGTCTAGTGTAGATGAATTAGAGTGTTGTGGTGTCAAGGTTTTTGACTTATGACTTGCAGAGCACCTATTTTTTTTGTAGTTGTTGAATATTGTAATAGGAGATTTCAACACAGAGAATGCATTCACTTTTTTGGATAGTGTAAGTGGTAATAGCAGCGCGCGGATCTATTTTTTTATGCGAAGTTACGTGTGTGGTATTTACCACTTTCACTATTCATAAAGATGAATATGGGGAGTGGTTATATCGAATATTTAGTGCGTAGATAGAATATAGTTTAGCTATAAACCTACTTGGGTCTTATTTTCTGCCCGGAAACACAACCATAGGTTAGGGAGAAGAATCTTCAAAAGATACAATCTTTAAACTTTGTTCTTAAAGATTCCATTTTTTAAGATTGCTTCAGTTTAGTCAGACGACCACGTTGGTAGCGCCTACGGACTAAACTTTTTGCTACCTGGAAGTTTTGAATTTATTGAATCATTTGAACTTTTTGTTTGGAGAAAGAGGACGACTTTGGAGGAAACAAGAAGTTGCCTTATAAGCTGGGGTAGGCAGATTTGACTGGGAGTCAGTCATGCTGGAGCAGTTGGTGCTGATGTATTGGTGTGTGATGATGATGTTATACGCTGTTTTTTGGGGAAAAGATTGGGGATTTTTTAATTGAGTATGTGCTAAACGGGACTACAATTAAGAACTTGAAAGCGGCTATACAAAAAAAGACCTTACAATTCTACTCAGAAAATTTTAGTGAGGTGTTGGCTTCAGCAAGTGGCCTTTGAGAATGAATATTGCACATTACAATACCTTTCGGTTTTCTTCGTTCTGCTGTTAATTTGTTATTGTCACTAATGTGGTACTAGTTTGTGGGTTGGTTTTGGCCTTGTGGAATTTACACAGTCTGCTGCGGCAACACTTGGTGTCCATGGTCCATCTCTCCTTATTTCTTATTTTTCTGTCCTATTTATTACACTGACATCCATCTCTCCTTTCTCCCATTCTTGCGTTATTCGGCCTGGATATTTGCATTGTCCTTAGGTATCTTCTTAGTTTCTCTATATGTTTATTAACTTTTTCCTCGTCGTATCCTCTCTTTCATAAATATTTTGTGCAGTTCCATTAGGTGTATTCCTTTTGGTAGTCCTAGATATGCTAGTTTTACTTCTAGTGAAGCCAAGTGCCTCTTGGTTTCCGCTATATGTGGCTTTCCGATTTGACGTTTCTTTTGTCTTGGCCTTCGGTGTGTTAGTCTATGTGTCCAATAGTCAACGCACTGTCTGTTTTTATGGTAATGATCATTGTTTGTGGAATATCCGTCTTGATAGGGAGCATGCACATACCGAACACTTCTTTTTTTTTCAATCTTTGGGGTATGTCTTTCAAAATAATGTTTAGTATAGCGTAGGTTGCTCAGGTCATACGTATCTGTTGAGCAATCTCCGCTGTTTGATTGTCTTTGCCAAGTTGTATGGTGTGTCCAAGGTAGATGTATTCCATGACTTTTGATGGTAGGTTGCTCAGTTTAATTTTAGGCCTACTTGTTTAGATGTGGTGTTTAACTTGGATAGCATTTTGTTAATATTGACGACTACAATTAGACACGATTAGTGTGGCCGGTATAATAGGCAACTTAATATACACAAAAATTATGTTGGCTCTTGCTTTTGTCCGTTTTAGCATCTTTCAATCGCAGAACAACGTCGCCCATGGAATGTGTAAAATATAAGCGCAAATGGAAAATGATAAAACGGCCAAAGGCATGAGTAAAACCAGTCAACAAAATGTTTGTGTATATTAAGTTGCCTATTATACCGGCCAAACTATTTGTGTCTAGCTGTAGTTACTTTTTTGAATATGTTTTCAAGAGCCTATGTGAATAATATAGGAGAGATGGTGTTGCCCTGTGGAACACCTCTCTGTATTGAGATTATGCCTGTAGTGTCCTTGTTTAGTTTTACTTGGATGGACGTTTCTAGGTTGAATTTTGAACCGACGCTATCAATTTTTGTACCGCAGATAGAAAACTTATTTTGAAATTGGGTCTCATTTGTCCGCAACACCGCAAAACCTGCGTACGTTGTTTGGAAGAAACGAAGCGTCACATGCCATAGTTGAGAAACCAATGCATTCACTGCAGTTATCGTTTAGTGCGGAATTTGGAGTGGTGGCCTTGTTGTGCCATTTTTCTTCGAAAACGTTACTGTTATCAGAGATCGTTACAGAGGCATGATCACTGATTTTTTGTGGCCCGAATTAGAGTTACTTGTTCTACGGCAGCTATGGTTTCAACAAAATGGGGCGACATTCCATACTGCGCGTTCTAGGATCAATATTCTGCGCACTAAATTCAACAACCGCTTTATCAGCCGTTTCGGCGATATAAAAAGCTGCGACGAATTTGGTTATTATACTCTGAGAAGTTTTCATCTTTTTTCTTTTGGGGCGTTTGAGTGGCGTACATTATTTTATTTACAGTTTGTATCTGATGCGTTAGTTTTTTGGCTAATGCATCTATATTCAATCCTATTAAGTTGACGGACGGTTTAGTTTCTTCTCTAGTTCGTTTTGGTACTGATCTTTATTTTGTTTTAGTATTTCTATAGCTATTTTACGTTGCGCAAAATTGCATGTGCAGAATCTTTACAGGTCTCATCTTTTTTGGCAATCTCTTGTACGGTCAAACGACGGTTTTCCATTATTAGATTTTTACTCTCTCAACAACAGTAGCATTCAAAGCAGATTGTGGCTTTCCAGAACGCTGATCACTCTCCACCGATGTCCGGCCATTTTTGAATCGGTTGAACCATTTCTTATTAATTGTGTTTATACAGCTAGGTGCCGCCTTCCCACTCCCACACGCCATTCCCGTCTTTGCAGTGCATCTTCTTCTTCCAGCCCTCTCGCTCTCATCGCATCTCGAATGGTTTTGTTCTATGATCTTTTGGGTCTTCCTTTTTTCCTTCTTCTTGGCGGTTGCCATTTCCATACTCTTTAAGGCCATCTATCATCCGTCATCCGAAGAACATGACCGAAACACTTTAGGCTTTTTATTTCCACTCTTTCCACTAGTGTTAGTTCAGCTTCCATTATCCGTCTAATTTCCTCATTACTCACTTTCTCTATTCTGGACTTTCTGGTAGTTCATTTCTACGGTATTTATTTGTCGCTCATCTTCGGTTCCCAGTATCCATACTTCTGCCCCGTATGACACCACTGTATCTACCATTGCGCGTCCTATCCGTTTCTTTACTTCTTTTCTTATGCGTTTGTCCCACCGGATCGAGTTTAGACAGCCAACCACTTTTTTCCCATTTTCTATCTTGTTTCTAACTTCCTCTTTTGCTATTCTATTTTTACTAATTCTGCATACTAAATATTTAAATGTTTCTACCTGCTTCACTTCAATTGTGTCGTCAATAATTATTTGGAAGTTTGCATCAGTTCCAGTCACCAGATATTCCGTTATTTCATGGCCGTTCTTAGTTGGTGGAATTATTGAATATTATCTGTCTTTCTGATCATTCTTTTTTTGGGAGCTGGTTGATTGCTGACTTGCTTAGTTACAGGTATTATCTTGGGTATTTATGTTCAAAACATACCGAAGGTTTGACGAATGACTTGTGTATGACTTTGATAGAGGAGCTTTTCTAGTTTTTTTTTTGGGTTCTTTACGAGTCAGTAGTGCAATTATATGCAATGTATCGAGATCTGCCTTACTGTCAAAATGTTCATTAACAGCTTGTTTTGGTTCGTTAAAGGTGGTATTCATAGACAAAACTCAATTAAAGTTTTGCATTGAAATCTTCTGTTTGGTACGAAAAAGTTTCGTATTGAATCCATATATTTTTTAAAGTTTTTTTTTCTTTTTTTTTGCTTAGAGTTGTCTACTTCTGGACGTAGGTTTCTTCCATTCTTTGCCAGTTTTATCGGTTGTTTGCAGCCAAGTGTCACTAGGTTCCCGCTTTCCATTATTTTTGTGGCCTTCCGATTCCTGGTGTGTTAGTCTATATGCTCAATGGTTCTTGCACGGTATGGCCACGTGTTTTGCTCAACTCTATTTTAGCAGTGATATGGTTTTTTGTTTTTGATCCTATCTTTTAAGCTCGCTTCCGGCATTTTCTGTTCGATTGCTTGCTGTGTTGTTTGCAGTGGGCCTGCGCTTTTTTTTTGAGTCACACATTTTTTATTTACAGTTTGTATCTGGTGTGTTAGCTTTTTAGCTAATTCTGTTAAGTTGGCAGATGGTGTTAGTTTCTTTTCTAGTTCGTTTTGGTACTGATCTCTGTTTTGCTTTAGTATTTCTATAGCTTACCTTCTGTTGGATCATTTTCCTTCTTTCTTTGTTCTTTCTTTGCGTCTAGTTTGATTGTAGCTTTTATTGGCAATTTTTGTGTGGAATCTATTTAGGTCGGCGATGTCAGATGTGTTTTCTGTTGAATTTTATCTAGCTTTGGTGAGTCTGGACTTTTCTATGTCTATCTTCTCTGTGTTGGTTTTTGGTGGAAACTGTTTATGCAGAAAAAAAAATTTCCTTGAAGGAAGTTTACTAGTTGTTCTCTCTTGTCGTTTCTTGTAAATAGTCAAATTTTTCCAAGCTTCAAATGTTATTGGTTTGGTTTTGGCTTTTTTCAAATTTTGACATTAAAATCTTTGATGATGAACGAGATGTGTGTATTTTTTGCTGATCGGGTAGTATTAATACCCTTATAGAGCCGTTCATTTTGGAATTATCAGTGGTGATTGTGGTTGTATTTGATAGTTTGAGATGTTTTAGTCTTTTTTTGATGAGTATTGTAACTCCACCGATGTATGATTTTTGTTCGGAGCTGTTTTGATAGAGTATGTGTATGTCAATGTAGTACATTTTTCTTTTTGCAGTCTTGTCTCACATAGTTTTTGCTTCCTCCATCTATTAAACTTGACATTTTTATAGGAGGTTTGGCAGGTTTAAAACGCCGCGCTTACCGAGCGTTCTTGCGAATTTTGAGTACATCTGCTCATTCTGGATACAGATGCTATGATTTCACTATATTCGGGTGTCGCACGTGGAGCCATCAGTAAGAGCTCAGCACCCCGCGAGGACCAATTCTAGAAAACTATCTTCTGTCTATGACTGTTGATGTGACCGATTCCTAGTGTTTGTCTAAAGTAGAATTCTATTTGTGACTAACATAAGTCAGAATACCTGTTGAACGTTTTGATCGAAATCTATATTGAGATGAAGTTATTTTGTTCTAACAACTTGACAATTTGAAAATTAATAATTTTTTCAAAAAAATTTGACCAATTGGACCATAATGCAGTTGGTCTATAATTTGAAGAATCAGACTTGTCTCCTTTTTTAGGAATAGTTTGAACATATGCAATTTTTCAACATTTTCATCTATTTTAACATCTTATAATGCAACATTTAGTTCTAATTAATTTAAGTTGGTAGTAAATTTTACTGCAAATTGACAGCTATAGCGCTTCTAATTTATGTGCAGCAATTTATTGAAAATTAGTTAATATTTTAGTTAGTGATAGTGTTGGACCTAATGTTACTTAAAGCGGTACGAATGGAATTCATGCCGCTGCTGAAATATTAACAAAACTTTGACTTCATCAAAACAAGGTAATTTATTTCTTGAGTATTAGCTTTTAGTCGGTAATAAAGCTCACTGTAATGGAGATTGTTGATTTGTTGCATTAATATTGTCTTTATGCAATGTAAAAATATATGAACAGTTAGTAATAGTTATAGATTCAATGCAAATCACAGCTGTACGAGTAGATTTGGTGCGGCTGCAAAAATGCGGTAGCCTGAAGAAAAAAGTTTTATTATATTGTATAAAATATGTTTAATATTGAGTTGTGGATTTGATGCTATAGCACGCCGCAAAGTACTTGAAGTTTCTTAAAATGGGTTGGGGTCTATAGACTATAATAAACAAATATTAAAAAATATTTCAGAAACTAAATTTGCTGCATAATATAGGCAAGTGATTATGCACTACGGAAATTCTCTAGACACTTTATCATAGGCGTAGAAGTTTTATTTTATTATATTTATAAACATATTTTTTATTAATTTGTTTGTTGTAACTGATTGCAGTTTTCAATATAAAATGTTACTCTTTATATTATTGAAATACACTACGTATAATTTTTTAATGAATTATATAAATAATATATAATATATAATTATGAATGGAACTTTAAAAGTTTTTTTTTATAATGTGGCAAAAAATGTACACATTATCAGTTTAAAAATGTTGTGGAAAATTTTAAATGTATTTGAGCGAATCCATTACATTTAAATGTATTATTCACACATTTAGACAATGTATTAAAAATTTAAATTACTCCCAAGGTCGAGCCTGTGTTTTGTCACGTGTTTTTGCGATTACATAATCAAACACATTGCGTTGGTTCCTGGAAACGACTTGCTTACAAAACATTTTTTTATATATTTTGGTTCCGATTGACCGTGAACTTACTCCTATTATAGTCAGTCGACTGGCGATAAATCATAAATTTTAACATAATGGGACTTTAATTGACATTTATTAATCTGCAGATTATTAAAAACGTTTAAAATGTGTGCGGATGATAATCATTTTAAATTACCTTAAGGCAAAATTATATTCTATTCAATCGCCACTGATTAATGATGAAATGGTTGCTTAACTGGATATATTAATCTTTGGGATTATATTAGGAAACAGTTAAATTTCACAACTGTACCAAATTTGAGAATTCGTCACAATCGGAAATAAAATACAATATGTTGCCTACTTTAAATGAACTGGACTTGTTTAAAACCCACTATTTAACATTCTAATTCCTTAAATTACTTCAACTAACAAATTGGTTAAGAAATTACATCGCAATTGCGATTACTCATCCACATTATATAAACGCAACACAGCTTAATTTAATTAATTAAGCACCCTCACAATAATATATTAAAGTTTGCAAAAATATTTATTTAAACAAAACATCAATCATAAAGAGAAATCTTTCATTAAAATATTTTTCTAATTCGTATCCACAAAAGCTTGTAATTTTTAGCCGATGGTCAAATTTCTCTCGAAAATTAAAGCTGCTTCAAGTGACTGGCGAAAATCTAAATTGGCAAACATCAATCAAATCGTGTTGCATAGTACACACCGCGATTTTTGTTGGGAGTTAATTAGTAATATAATTAAAATAGAAATTGTATTCATAAATCTTAATCAAGGTTTCTTTTATGCGCCAACGATAGATTGTTTATAAAAAAAATTGCAATGGTGCATGTATCGGAGATTTATATCTTAAGATAAAAGTATTGCAATGTACTAAAATATATCATTGTTGTTGAGAATTGTTTATGTTAAAGTTAGATGAATCATTTTAGATTTTATCTTATTGCATGCCCTATTAAAAAGCAAGGCGAATGAATTGAAAATGCAACTAAAAACTGTGTATTATCAAAGGATGCTAAAACGCGGAGAGCAATATTTTTGTGTTGCTTATTATGACGGCCAAGCTATACTTGGTTGTTATGTCAAGTATCTGTAACATTTTAAAGTAAATTTTAGCTCAAATTGATGAATAGTTACCATTTTTATATGGAGTTTTTCTGGGTCCAATATGAAAGTAACGCGTATTTTTTTATGAAAAATAGATTTATTGATCGTACTGGTCCAAATGCTTAAAAATCTTCGAAATACTCTCTCCCCACATCAATACACTTTTGGAGACGTGTCTGCCACGCCTGGAAGGCACCCTGAAACTCCTCGACAGGAATGTCTTGTAGTAACCTTGCAACATGCTTTTGGATGTTTTCCACGGACTTCCAATGCTTTCCTTTCAGCTTTCTCTTTAGTCGGGGAAACAGAAAAAGTTGCACGAAGGGGGCTGGGGGACCACCGAGGTGTTGCTTTGGGCCAGGAAGCTGGTAACAATGAAGGTTGTGTGGCTGGGGGCATTGTCATGGTGGAGCTTGACCGTGTAATTGATATTAGCATTCACATCCGGTGTTTTAATTTTTTGAGCACCTTGAGGTAAAAGGCTGAGTTGATAGTTTCTCAAAGGGCTCTGTTTTTTTGATTCTGGGCCGTACTCAAACTTCTAGGATTCGGTGAAAGTGTATTGATGTAGGGGGAGAGTATTTCGAAGAATTTTAAGCGTTTGTATCAGTACGATCAATAAATCAATTTTTTTCATAATGGACACTGTACGTTTGAGAAGCTGAACTTCAGCTTTCATACTATTGATTGGGGGGGGGGGGCTGTTTTTTTTTTATTAGCCATTTTAGGCAGACGATTTATACGCATCTTGTCCACGTATCTTTCTATTCTTTTTTATTCTTTCGGGCTCATCTTACTACGACTTGGATGTGGCACCAATATCTTATTTTCTTTACAGATATTTCCATGTTCAATTTTTTTTTTGTTAGTTCAAATTTATATTGGAGCTTCTGCAGGTTATCTTTGTCCTCAGAGATAATAATTGCGTCGTCGGCGTAGCAGATGATATTAATTTCTTTGTCTTCCATCTTATATCCTTGTTTTACTTTTTTTAATTATTTTATCTATCATTACGTTAAATAGGGCATTGGCTGGCTGTCTCCCTATCGAATTCCTGTGGCAATGGGTACTTTCTTGGACAACTTGTCTGCTACGTTGTAATGTCCGCTTATCTGACTCTGACGAAGGGCTGGGTTAGGTCAATGATGCACATGCAGTGAAGTTATTTTGTCCGCCAAAACCTTAGTTAGTAGTTTTAGTACAGAGCTTAGGAGGCTGATGATGATCTAGGTACAAAGTCTGCGCAGTGAGATTTTATAAGCTTTATCTACTTCACAAGAAGTCGAAGACACAATTGTCAGTAGGAAGAGCGATACCACAGTTATCTGGGACGATTCTATTAATTGATATCAAAATGTTCAAGCTAATCTGCGTGAACACGATAATCAGATAGAGCAAGTTTCTAAATTTAGATACTTTGGCTGCTTGACATCTGAACACTTAGATCCAGATATAGAAGTAAGATCACGAATAGAAATGACCAGAACAATTTTTCTCAATATGAGAAAAATGCTATGCGAACGAACATGTCTTTTTGTGAAATATTACATTCAATCTGTACTGCTTTATGGTGTTGAGGCGTGATATTAAAGGTGACTTATAGCTTTTGAGATGTGGACATTTTGGCGGATGAATAGAATATTTTAGGTGGAGCACATTACAAACGCTGAGGTCCTTACGCGTATGGGAAGAAAGCTAATAGGAATTGTTGTATCTTGCACAGTAACTATAGTTTGCTAAAACTTATAATTGAGTGCAAGATAGGCTGACCATGGCCTAGGGCGCACTCCAACACTCCTGGCTGAAAAAGATAGGAGATTGCACTGGACTAGACTCTCATACCTTAGTTAGAACAATCAAATATTGAGGAGAATTTTTAAGGGTTTTTGCTAACTTTTAGTAATGTAGAAGGCACCTAAAGAAGAAGAAGATGGCAATAACGAGGAAGGTATATAAAGAAACAATTAATAACGCCCGATCAAGAACTAACTGCAGGGTGCATGAGGCATGAACCTTTCAATCAGCAATTGATGAATTAACCTAACAGTTCAGAGCTTGCCTATTTTGGTCGTTTTAGGCTATATCAGCCTAAAAAGGCCAGAAATCTAAAACTATATCTTGTCTATTTTTACTACTTAACACTTAAAAACATTTTAGAAAGCGTTGCTTCTTCTGTTTTGAGAACTTTGTTTCTAAATAATTGACGATCAGTGTCACTTTTTGAAATTGCTGGTAACGATATAAGTTTTTTGATAAAATTGTTTTTTTTTTAGTGCTTATTCTCTATGGATGTGGCCCATAATATTTAATTTAGTTTAATGGGTGGTTTAAGGAACATGTAGTTTACAGTTTGGGTTTTTTTACGATAGGATGAAAGACAGTCCGCTCTTTAGGTCAAGCTTCTGGTTCTGCCTCTACAGGCAACTTAAGACCGTTTCAGTGGCATTTGGAGGTTCTGGAAGCCAGAGAGTGGCTTTTGTCTGTCTGGGGAGTTTTGATTCCGGCTACAGTGGTTCTATGCTGGAGATTGTTTTCTCTAGCCACCCTTAGGATGTGTTGTTATCACAGGTCATCTTAAAGATTTCCTCTGTGTGTGACCACCCTTTAAAGGTTGGAGAGGATGTGTTTTTTGGAAGTAGACAGGTTTTTATCTAGCTTTCGAGTAAGGGTAGCTTTGATAAACACTGCCTGTGTCTTAGTGGTTTTTTTTAGTAGTAGTTTTTGGACTTGGCCCAGCTCCTTTTGCTCTCTTCGTTCCAAATAGGTTTTTTACCCGGAGGCTTGGAACTTTCTTTTTTCTGTGGACGTTCAGCTTGATTGGGGTTTTTCTGCGGGTTAGGAGGGGTACCCTTGCAGCACAAAAAGGTGTCCGTCTTCTCTGGAAGTAGGTTTTTCTGCTTTGCAGCAGCCAATCGCCAATTTTTGTATTTTAACTTCTCTGGCTTTTCGCCTCCATGGAGCCTGCAACAGTGGGGACGTTGAAAATTGATCTTTAAGAAAAGTATAGTTTTTGAAAGTGGGCTGTACACGAATGGGTACTACATAGAAAAAACCGATAAGTATGCACTTTGTTGCGAGCCCCGCCACTACCAAGGGCTCATCCTGTCGGCCATCTGACTGGACGACGCAGCCGATTGGTCTTCTTCTTGAAGATGGGACCAACGCCTTATTAGGTGACTTCCGAATCACCCCGGTAGATAAAGAGCAAGTTATTATTTTAGTCTATTTGGAGATTTAACCTAGGACAGTTAGCGTGCTACGCTAACGCTCTATAACTGAGCTATCTCACTGTAAGTGATTTAAGTGGGTTTATATGAATTCCGGGCCAAAGTAGGTTCTTTTCAACCTCGCATGGTACAAATACGCGGGTAATTTCTTCACAGACCCGCAACGCGACTACTACGCTACGGATTGATTGTAATTAGTCTGGAACCTTGCCCCTTGCCAGCTTAGGGTTCCAATACGGGTTTTCTCACAGAACTGCCGGTTACGTTTTGAGGGTTTATTGAAACAAGCAAGTCCTTTAACCACGCCAAGGATACGATTGTCAAACGAAAAAAGGTTTAAGGAAATACTTTTGTTTCTTTAATGGATTCAGGTTTCTACTCCGTATAAGTGAGTTAAAAAGATGTAACATCTTAGAACGCGCATTCTGGTGTTAATGCTTGAGGATAAATTGCATATTACACTTTGCATTTTGTTAAATATACATCTTGCTGTATTCCCAGTTTTTGTTCAACATGCAGCCTAAGTAGGTGACTATGTCGACTTTTGGTATGGTGGTGTTATTATTGATTAAAAACTGGTGTTTGCCGTAATTGTTGTTTTTGCTGATTAGGATAAGCGTTTTTTTACAATTTAGTTTTGTACTCTATCTTTCACTTACCTCTGCTACCCGGTCTATTAATTATTGAAGGTTTTTGGTGCTGTCAGCTGTAAATACGGTGACATTGGCAGATTTGAAATTATTTATTATCTTTTTGATCACTACCCCGTCCTCCACTTTATGTAGGACATCTTTGAACATTTTGGAACACCTTTTAATGAGGGGGGGGGGGTGATAACTCGGTGGTCGGAGCATTTGGTGGCGTTTGTCTTCTTTGTTTGTGATTGGTATGAAGGTTGATGTCAGTTATTTTTTTTTTCTGATTACTTGTATAGATCTTGTTAAAGAGGTTTGTTAATATCTTTGTTTGGTTGGGTTCTAGAAGTTGCAGTTGTGGATTTGGTCTGGGCCAGCTGCTTTGTTGCTCTTGATCTGCTTTTGGCTTAATTTTTCTTTTCTGTTGTTATTTTGGGATCGGATTTCACATGTAGGGCAGGTAGCATTGTTTTCTCATCTTTGGAGTTTTGTTATGTACTTTCTCCACGTGGTTATTATTAGAGTCTAAGATTATGTATGTGTTTTTTTTTTAATTCTTTTTTTCTTGATTTTTTGTGCAAAATACGAACACTTTAAGTTCGTATTTTGCCTCCAGTATTTTGATATCAAACATCTATTTTGTAGTCATTTTTTGTTGCATCTTTGATTGTTTTGACCATTCTTCTATAAATTTTAATGTGTTTTTTCTTATTTATATTTCTGTATCATCTTTTTTCTTCCATGAGCTTTGTTATAAAAAGAGCGGCTTTTTGGATTTTGTTCCATGTTTCTTCTATGTTTGTATAGTTGTCGTGACATTCTTGTCTAGTTTTCTTTTTATTTATTTTTTGTATTTTTTGTTTTTTAGTTTTTGAATGTCCACCTTTCAGGTTTTTTCTCTGGATTTTTTAGTTGTTCTGTTTGCATTCAAAATTACGTTTTGAAACTTGAAAGAATTCTTAGGAAAAAGATATAAATAACCTTGAATTTGTTCAAGTTTAGTATTTTTCTTAGCAAAGTTTAGACAAAAAACTTTTTTGTTTGCACGCTAGGTTATGTGAATATGGGAAGCAATAAGCTGGGTTTGTGATCAAATATTGGTTTGCTGCTAATGGAACTTCTGAAGGGTTTGGTATTTGTAGAAGATAACAATGCCTTAAGTGTTTTCCCACGAAGTTTTGTGTGATATCTAAAGAAATTCTCAGATGTAATTGGTAATACGTGATTCTGGGTTGTGATAGTAAATCTTGAGCCGGTTGGGAGTTTTTGTTTGAGATTCTCCGGAGGTGTTTGCTTGATTGAATAAATCCTCCGGTAGACTTCAAACTGTGGTGCAAGATTTGGAGTTGTTTTTTGTCGCAATGCGGCGTGAGTCGTTAAACATTGGATGTGTCTGGAAGTGGTTTTGCAAATCTATTCGTTAACAGATAGTTACTTTTAATCTCTTGGATCTATTTTTGTACAGTGGAAGGTAACTATGGTATTTTTTTTTTGTTCTGATTTTTTGTTTGTTTTTTTTCTATTATCCTCTTTATCTTCAGGGATGTTCTGTGTTGGAATTGTGACTAAAAACTAAGTACTAATAACAGATTTTGGGCCTTATTTGTTACCGGTACATTTCCAGCTCCGTATAAGGAAATAGTACGTGGAATGTTCCACCTCGAGGTTTTGTGTTTGTTTTAGTTTGTGTGACGTCTGTTTAAGGTTTTTCAAAGATGCAGTGGGTGTTAGATAGCTTTGTTGGGTTGTGGTGCTAGACCTGAAGCAGGTTTGAGATTATTGGATATCTTGTTGGAGTGTTTTCCAAGTGTAAAGACTTCAGAATGAGATGCAAAGTTTAACGTTTTTGTGTAGCACTGCCTTCTGCAATGTTGTTGTTATGTAAACATTGCGGCAAAACTTATTTTTTTGGACTGCACTTTAAATGTTGCTTGGTCTATTCTGCACACTGACATGCAATAAGATGAATCTTTGTGATTGTCCACAGATGGTTTGTAGTAGTCTGGTTTTGACTTTATTAGTTTTGCAAACTTTTAAGGCACCAATCACCTGTAGATTGTTAAGTGTAGGAAGAAGATAGCCCAGTTTTCAATGCTTGGTTTTCTTATACTTTTAGATTTGTCTTTTTATATTGAAAAATAATACAGCAGTTTTGTGTATGTTTATCTGCATAGCTTATTAAGCTGCACTTTTTTGTCTATATTTTTGAGAAAGTAGTCTTAACAATTTATAAAAACAGTGAAATGTTCAACGTAGCTGTCTTGAAGAGCCCAGTCGTTTGAGGTGGCGGTATTTTTTTATTATCGATGATCTATCACTTTTCTATGTAGCTAGAGAAACGTGTTTCTTGTTTTTCTTCTATAAGAAATTGGAGAAGGAGCTTTTTTGATTGTCGACGGTTTAACTTGCTCCTGGTCTCTTTTTATGGTCGGTTTTGCAAAAAATGTGTTGCATAAAGCTTTGAAACACTATGAGAGTTCATGTATTTAGAGAAGAGGAGAACGTTACAAGGATTCAAGGCTTAGGACGTACATGAATGTTTTTACTGGCGAAAAACTTGTTTATTGAAATGCTCTGTGACAAGGCGCATTGTCGTGATAAAACACTAAGTTGATTTTAATATTTGTCTCACACGCATGATTCAATTTTTAAGAACATCAGGTAAATGTGTTGATTGATCGTTTAGCCTTTAGGCAGAAATTCTATGAAAAAATAAATCAGCATACATTTTGATCTTTGCCTTTTTTGCATTTTTGGGCATTGGAGCGGTTGAATTGTGCCATTCCTTTAAACCACCGAAAACCTGGGCTCTTTACAAAACATAGTCTCCGTAGGCCTGCTGAAGTTTTAAAAGTTTTTGTTGCACTGTGCCCAAATCTGAAGCAAAACCTGATAGTATTGTTGCTCGAAATTGATCACTCATTTTTAGAACGACTGGAAAAAACTATTTTACAAAAAAAATTGCTACAGACAACCAAATGACTAGCGAGTTCAAACTTGTGCTGATACGTGTTTAGCTGTCGCCTATAAAAGTCTCGCGTCCCAAATGTTGCTAAATTGAACGCTACGTTGCCAGTCTCATTACTTATAACAGACCTAGTAGTCTGAGACCAAGTGACCAGCTTAAAAGAATGCATAGTTTATAGATGATTACTAGATTAGAGCATTGTTAAAAAATTAAAAATTAAAAATTAAAAATTAAAAATTAAAAATTAAAAATTAAAAATTAAAAATTAAAAATTAAAAATTAAAAATTAAAAATTAAAAATTAAAAATTAAAAATTAAAAATTAAAAATTAAAAATTAAAAATTAAAAATTAAAAATTAAAAATTAAAAATTAAAAATTAAAAATTAAAAATTAAAAATTAAAAATTAAAAATTAAAAATTAAAAATTAAAAATTAAAAATTAAAAATTAAAAATTAAAAATTAAAAATTAAAAATTAAAAATTAAAAATTAAAAATTAAAAATTAAAAATTAAAAATTAAAAATTAAAAATTAAAAATTAAAAATTAAAAATTAAAAACTAAAAACTAAAAATTAAAAATTAAAAATTAAAAATTAAAAATTAAAAATTAAAAATTTAAGTTATATCGGTATCAAACGGGTAAAGCAATGTAGTTTGTTAGTGTTTTGAGTTTTGTAGGGTTAAGAAGTATTTATTGCAATAAGTCAAAATATAAAATGTTACATATTATTATGAAGTGATCATAGATAAAGCACAGCATTCTACTAGCGTTTAATAGTGTATTCACTCGAGTGGCTACCACTCAGGCTTACTTCTCACGTCGCAAACTTCACCCTTTTGAATACCTCCTCGTTAAACAATGAGATTCTGATTGTTTGCAATTAATTTAGTTTTGCTTCTTATCTTATTTTATAAAGCGGCACTGGAAAAATGCAATATTTAGCAAATTTATATTCATGTTGTAAAAAAACTCAAGGTGATATCAATATTTTTATAACACTGCAAACGCTTAAAGTAATAAATTGAATTTTTAAAATGTTAATTAAATAAATAGTTTTATTTAATGCATTTTAATGTATATGTCACCGATTTCATTATCGCTTCATTGAAACGGCATTTATCAAATAAGTTTTCACTTGTCGAGCTTGAAATGTTTGATAGTTAACTCCCTATTTATTACTCATCGTGATACTTCACAACGGTTAATTAAATCGACAACTTTATTCTTTGTGAAAATTTATTTTGAAAATTCTAAAGCAAACTTGGAGAACATTTTCAAGCAACTTTAAAAATTGATTCAATCTCATTTGCTATTATATTATTTTGAACTCAATATTTTATATATTTAGGTTTGCTTTAGCCAAAATTAATATTGCACTCATACTAAGAAAATATGAGCAAAATTTAAAACAATTAGAAATTTCTACCTTGTAATCTGACGAAATTTTCTATTTCCTTCCACAAAGATGACTTTCATCAAAATTAAATTCAATTCAATAGACAACGCTCTTTAACGTTTTATTTTTCATTATCTCAGCATTATTAATATTATGCATGAACTTTACAAGTTTCTCTCTATTATCCACATTAATTTATAAAACTCACACACACCGCGGATTTGTTATACAATTATGTAAATCGATTTTAAAATGCACAAGAAAACACTGTTACTGCAATAATAATCATAATCGTGTTCATTGCAAAATGTGAGCTCGTGTATATGTTGTTATTTTTTATTTCTCTCTTCATTGTTATTAAAAAATATACATTATTGTTACTGGCCAACAAATACAATAATTATGATTCAATTGTGATATAAATATTAACTTTATTGTGCAATTAGTAATTTATCTATGCAATAGTTTAATTAGTATAATGTAGTGAGATATATTACATAGATTGTCATTAATAATTGATTGTTGTAAAATGGTAATAATATTTATCTATTGTAGTACACACCACAAGTTTTTATTACTTATTTTGTGTCTTACACTTTAACACAGAATAAAAATTAGCAAGGAAGTTTAATTATTTATGTTATGCACCCTTCTATACAAATCATTAATTTTTTTAAACAAATAATTCAATAGAAAGGAAACAAATTAGTTTATTAAATTTGTTTTAAACTCTGAACTTATTAATTAACAAATATTTACAAATTATACTTTGCGGGATATTAAAATTGTCTAATTTATTAAATTATATAGTAATTTAATTTATTATTCACTACATATATAATTTTAGTTGATTCTTAACCTTTCGCTCTTAAGTATTTATGAATTACATGCCACAGGAATGTATAAAGCCTTTTAACAACATTCTTAACGCTTGTAAAGTATGATCGATTGATTATCGTTTCCAAATTAATAAAAATTAAAATGAAAACGATATACAAGCCAATAATAAATTTAAGAGCTGGGTTTTGGTTCTTCTATATTACTTTCCGGTTCAAATACTGGTTCTATTATTAAGTTATATGATTGTTATATTATGTAGGGTGAAAATTTGTATGGGTAATATGTAAACTTTTTTGCTGTAATCTAACTAAGAATTAATTTTATGTTTTTAGAGAAGATAAGTTAATTCTTTCTGGATATTGAAAATGAATATCATCAGGCATCTACAAGCTTCAGCTTCAATTTTGATTTATTGGGGTGTTAAAAAACTGTATATGCATTCAGTGCAAACAAAAGAGTTGATATTACATATATTTCTCAAAGTGAGAGGAGAATGGCGGACTTTATTCTATACGATTGTGTTATACTTTTACTTTCTATGCTGGTGTTAATGCCTGACAAGATAGGATTTAATGTAGGGTTTCTTTATGTTTTTCTTGGAAATAGCTACAGGAAGTGGGAATCGTTGTGGTGGAGCAGTTGGGTGGATCGGTTAACTTTTGGGATACCACTAGGTTTTGGCGGAGGTTGTTGGAGATACTCTCCAGGATTAGGCGTCCTTGAATGGGTAGTCTTGGCTCTTTGTAGCAGTTACAATTCTCTTAGTGGTTGACTGGTAAAGCAGAGTTTAATGTTGTGTCTATGAAGTTGGCGGTGAAACTGGGTGTGATGTTCTGCCTGTTACCGGTTGGGCTCTTGTAGGCGATAAGGGTGCGGTTGTGTATTTTCTTAAAAGCATTGTGGTATTTCCCTAGCACGAAGTTGCTTGGTGGAGGAGAAGCCTCAAAGCTGGGGTTTGGTATCAGTTCTTGTGTCTTTTGTTTGTAGTAGCTTCAGTATGTCCAAAGAATATCTACTACGTGGTGGTTGACGACACTTGTGCGGAAACTGCAGTGTGGTGTGACCGTGGTCACTTGGTGACACTAGACGGAATTCTTTAAACTATATTTGTGGCTAGATGATTTTTTGAACATGATGCCTGTTAAAAACTTTCAGAGTTGACTGAGGAGCGTTTGTAAAAATTTGTTATTTATATGAGTTGGGGATATAGAAGTATGATGCTATTGGTGGAGTGCCCACTTGCGGCATCAATTTTATTCTCCTCGCTCTCTCAAATTGAGCTTACGAATTCTTCTAATATGGAGATGGTGTCCGGATGTTGTTGAATGTTTGTTTGATGCGCAATTGTTCCGGATGGGAATTATTTATTTTTTATTAAAATTGTCTTCTGAGGTTCTGCCACTACGAAATTGTTCTAATTTCTGGGCTTTGACGGTGGAGTTTAGCATTGTGGAGTCAGTTCAACTTCTTACGCACAAGGTCTTATGCCAAATTATTTTAGTGTAGGTTGCCTTCTTCTTTTTGGCGTGCTCATTCACAATGGTGCAAGGTGTCACGTTCTTTCTTGCTGGTGCGGTGCGTTGATTTTAGAATGTTCTGTGTACTTCGTTGTGGTAGACGGTGATGACGGTGTTGGTGATGTGCATATGGGCTTTGCATGACGCGTTGAGAGTTCTGTCGGGCTCGACTACAGGTTGTTTTGGTTTGACTTATTTGTTTTTTCCTTGAGGTTGGATATAAAGGAAGACGGTTTATTTCCGATATTTTCGGTGTGCATAGAGGCAAGATGGGTCCTTGCTTTGATGTTGGCCGTAAGGCTTTTAACTGGTTTGGTATATCCGGTGGAGTCACATGTTTTGGTGACTGCGGGTAGGGCAAAATTGAAGTGTAACATTTCTTTATGGTGCTCTTCCTTGACGTGTTCTGCGGTGGATGTTATCTGAGTGGTTTCGGCATTTGTTTGGATGTGTATTGGTTCACGATCACTTTTTGAATATTGACGGTGCCCAGTTTGAGTTTCGTGACTTCTTTCATCTCCAACGTGGTTTTGCAAATGGTTGCAGTTTCAACTTGGAATGTATTCTCAGCCGATTCATCTGATCCGTTAGGTTGTTTGCTATGCTCTGTACGTCGATGCGGGTGGGTAGGAGATGTAATAGGGATGTGCCATCGTCGTCCTTATATCCATTGTTTATACATATACTATGCAGTATCTTTGTTGCATCGTATATGTGTACGGAGGCTATCCACCGTGTAGATAAGATCGTCGGTTGCATTACGGTTATCGAATTGAACTCGGACGCAATTGTGCCGCCGTACCTTTGTGTAATAACGGACGGGCGTCTACGCCAGGTCGAAAACATGAGGTGTTGCAGAGGTATTGCGGAGTTTATTGTTTTCTAGACACAAATTACCATATCGGGCATTTTGTATGTGTCTGAGGTTTAACCGAAATATGTGGCTGGACGTGCCCCCGATTGCGTTGGGACTTGAGTCACAGCGGTTTGGATGACAAGGGTCTCCTGGTGGTTGCAGGGGACCCACGTTGGGCGCTATATGTTACTTGCTGGGTTTTTGTAGGTGATGAAGGTGCGGCCGTGTATGCTCTTGAAAGAAGGTTTGCATCTCACAAAGACAAGAGGCTTTGGGGTTTGATATGGGGTCGTTCTCTAATATCGATTCTTGTTTTGTTTGTAGACTGGTGAGGCTACCGTACCACAATAGTCTAGTGCGGGGACTGTTGAGCAGACAACTCGGGTTTGATTTCTGTCAGCGGCAATATCTATTTTGTCAAATATATTTTGATGCGGTCATCTTCTTTGCAAGGCAATGGCAAACCAGCGACATATTTGCCCAATAAACTCCTCTAGTGGTGTGGTTTGGATTCTACGTTAAACAGTAGGTTCCGCATGTTTGAGTACAACTATTTTTGCACATCACTCGTAGCTAGCATGGCAATGTAAGAAGATGAAGAGGGGTACTAACGCAGCAGAGTATGGCGTTGTTGTACCCTCGGTATCTCTAGAGAGTATCTACTACGCGGTGGTCGTCGACACCAGGTTGGTGGTACAGTGTGGTGTGACTATAGCCAAATGATTTCTTTGAACATCATGCCTGTTTAAGCTTTCGGACTTGACTGAAATGCGATTGTGAATATTTGATATTTATAAAAGTCAGGGACATTGAAGTGTGATGCTATTAGTTGAGACTTCAAAGCTACGCCTTTTGCAAAACCTGTGCCTGCAACAATTCCTCTTCCACTTGTTTTGCAACTTTGTTTTACTAACGAGGGTATCACGGGTCTTGGGTCTTTATGGCACACATTTTCAGTAAATAATAGAATATAGTAAAAGTACAGCTTTGTGCAAACTTACGTCACAGAACTGGTTAATTTTATTAATGTTATATCTGAGAGTTATTTTGATATTGTCACTATTGGCTGGTCGTGGTTTGACTCACCATACTTTGGCCTTGGGGCATTGCTGGCGTTTGATTTGGGTTTTGGTTCTAGGTGCTGCGTAGTTGTTAACAACTGTTTGGTTTTGACTCGGTCTTTGCTGACAACGTTTGGCGGTTTGAAGACCATGGTTTTTTCTAGACGTTAGCATCTGAGTCTTGGGCGAGGTAAATTTTTCCTCCTGGTACATCATTGTTTCATAGTTACTATGTTGGCCAGTGGTGGTGGTTGACTTTGGGGTTAGTTTCCGGGTGCTTTTGTGATCAGATCAAACTTTTGCAGATCTGATGTCGGAGCGGGGGCGTAGCTGGATTTATTCAAAGCTGATGGGTTTGACAGTGAGGTATAGATTGTTTTTGCTGTCAGAGGAGGATGACGTGATATCCAATCTCTTGACGACGAACACTTGGTCAGGTGGGTGGAGCACTTCAGATAATGATTACCATCGAGTAGTTTGAACTGGAGTGGCAATCTACCCGCCCAAGTGTTAGTTATCAAGAGGATGGAAGTTTTTATTTTTTGTAAGCGTTCAAGGTCTCTTAAGTCAGAAGAGATGAATACAATTTCTTCTTCTTCTGATCAACACTTGGGTGGGTGCTTGGGTTATTCTAGATAATGTTTATCTTTGAACTGAAGTATCCATGATGGAGTTGGAAGTTTTTCTTTTTTACAAGCATTAGAATTTTCTAAGTTAGAACAGGGGATGATGTTTCTATTTTTCTGATGACCAACACTTTAGTGGGTTGGTGGTTTACTCTATATTATGATTACCATCGAGTATGCTGGTATACTTAACCACCTGCCCGAGTGTCAGAAGAGGTGATGATGAATACAATCTTTTGATGACTAACACTTGGGTGGGTCATTCTATATCATGATCTTTATGCAGTAGTTTGAATTGGAGTTCCTACACTGCTGCATGAGTGTTTGTTCTGTTCTTAAGAGGTTTAAAGTTTTGCTTTTCTGCAAGCGTTAGAAAACAAAAGGGGGGATGATTAATCTAATCTCTTGATGAGCAACACTTGGGTGGGTTGGTTGACTTATTTTCGATCTTGAAAACTATTGACTAGTTTGAACTGGAGTGGTCCGACTTTTTTCTATTTTTTGCAAGCGTTATAAGTCTTTAGTCAGGGGAGGGGATGATGAGTTTAATCTCTTGATGACCAAGACTAGGGTGGATGGGTACTCCAGATCATGGTTATCAACCAGTAGTTTGAACGGGAGTAAAGTACACTTAAATTATCGCTTAGCATTGAAGAATTATCTACATTATTAACTGCTTTTTTAACTTCTCTACTTCTATATTTTGTTCAAGATAGTGCTTTCCCAAAACTGTAGAGACGGTCTTTATCTTAAGAACGGCTGTATAGATATGACATTTTTTTTTTTAGATCTTTGGTGTTAAGTGGCACTAAAGGCATGGATGTGAAGCGACTATATAAATGTTACAATTTTTAGGCTGTGAGCACTGTTATTTAAAATATTTAAAAAAAAATTGAATTGGCTATAAATAAAAATCTAATGAATATTTTTGCAAAATTGTGAGTTTATTAGAAAGATTGGACATTTTCATTTAAGAATAAAACACATCATTCAAATGACTGCCACTGCTGGCTTGACACTAACCTATCCGGTTAACCTAAATTTTTAGTACATTTTTGATTGTTTGGGCTTCAGTTTCATGAATGACAACTTCGATTTCGTGTTTTAAGGCATCAATCGTCTCTGAATGGTTAGCGTAACACTTACCTTTAAGTTTTCCCCACTTAAAAATCCGACGGGGTCAAATCACAGCTGCTAGGCGGCCAATTGACATCAGCATTTTGGCTGATTATTTGATTTCTAAAAGCAGTGCGATAGTTACGTTGGCTGGATGGCAAGTGGCCCCGTTCTGTTGAAACCAAATGTTATCCATTTTATACTCTTCAGCATGGCACAGTAACATTTGCTATTGACGGTAACGTCGGTTCCTTGCTAATTTTTGAAGAAAATGGTCCAATAATGCCGCCGGACCAAAAATCACACTAAAGGGTTACTTGTTGTGGATGCATAGGCTATTTAATAGACATGTGTGGATTCTCTGATCTTCAAATGCGACAATTTTGCATATTGACATAATCTCCGAGATGAAAATGAGCTTAATTGGAAAACACGATTTTTCGATAAAAATGCTTATCTTTGGCCAAACGATCTTTAGCTCATTGGGAAAACCGAAAACGCATCGGATGGTTAGGAGGCTTTATTTCTTGGACTAATTGAACTCTGTAGACTTTCAAACCGAGCAACATTTTCTTCAGAGAAGTGCGAGAAACGTTCAGTTTTTCAGAACGATAACGACTTGATGTTGATGCGTGTTCACGCACACTCTGAGCAACAGCATTATTTTTTTTGGCTGAACGAGAACGTGAATGTGTTGTTTTAACCAGTTTTGCGAACTTGCACAAATTGGTTCACAAACTGCGTTGAAGGCACTTTTTATCTAATAAATTTGTTTTGTAATTTTCTTACCGTTTGAGTAGACGAATCACCACTTTGGAAGTACGTTTTCATTATTTCTCAACTTTGTTCAAGTGTAAAGCGTCCCATTTCGTAAATTTCAAATATAAAACTAAAATTCTGTCAACTCATAAATGTCATTATATCTCTGAAAACCAACCTTTTACAGTAATTATTAGTCATATTAAGCGTAACATTTTTAAGTAACTAAAGTGCTTTGACCGAGGTTGAAACTCATGAAATATTTAAGACAGTAAAAATATAATTTTACGAGTAATAATTTTGAAAGTTTGTGAAATTATATGATAGTTTTATAAAATTTTATGAAATTTTTGTAATCCCGGAGCGTCAAAGTTTTTGTAAGAATTTTTTTCTAATTATCTAAAATATAATGATATATTTTAAAATTTTACTTTTATGTAACATATGTTACGCTCAATTATTAAAATTTGGTTTTTATATAACTAAACGCTAAACTTCCCATTCACCACACCGTGCTACACTGATTCACTGATATCTAAAACGCTTCTTCAAATTCACAACTACAATAACTAATTGAACAACTTTATTGTACACAAATTTATATATTTTAATTGCCTTATTTGTCATAGATATTGTTGGTTATTTTTAAATAAACCTCAATCTATGTTTCTCATTATTTTTACACTCATTTTAAGTAAGTGTTAATAATAATCTTAACAGTTTCCGTTGATTAACAATCACGCCTCGTCATATTTGGCGTTGAATTTCTCGGCTAGGAAGTCTCTACAATATTTTCTGATATTTAACCAAAGTAATATAATCCTTTTTAAGAGCATAATGCGAAAAGGAAAGCGATCGTTATTGTTGCATAATAGCAGATTTTATATAATAACAGAAAACTCGAGTTGAAAATCAACGTGGAAAAATCAGTATTCCACTCACAACGGACACAGGGTGTTAATTTCTAATCTGGATGAACTTTAAGTGAAAGCTGTGCGCATACACATTTTGATAATGTGAAATATGTTATAATAATAAAATAAGACTTCCTGAAAGTTGTGATTTGTTATTACGAATTATCTTGACCCAGAAAGTGTTTATATTATTCGACCGGATTTACACATTCGTAGTAAATATATGAAAAACGTGATTTGCATTTTAATTGATTCCGAACGACAACAAAGTAATTCGATATGTTTAAAAAATGTTTATATTGCTTTCATTTTAATATGCAAAAATCATGTAGGTTCAATTTATAATACTAATAAAGACGAGATTAAAATTTAATCTAGATAAATATTTTCTAACGTGTTTAAGCTTTAAATTAATTTTAATTGTAGATTTTTACTACGATGCTTTCACTTATAATGTTTATCACTTTGTTTACCATTTCAGGATTTTATTGAAAGTAATTAGTAAGAAACTGGAAATTAGTTCTATATTTAGATATGCATTTTTGGAAATGTATCCTGATTTGGTGCTTGTTACATAAATAATTTGAGCCAACACAAATTAAGTAAACTAGTAATTACCAAACTTATTTTAAATAGTAATATTTATGCATTACAAATTTGTTAATATCCAGACTAAATTTATTTCAGGCATTAAAGTACTTTAAATGAATTTTGTATTATCGATCTTTTCTTTCTATATTTGATATAACGGTACTATAACAAACCATCTCGCTTTCTTAATGTATCTACAATTCCATCAAATAAATTGGTTTTATCAATCGTCGAAAATCCGTTAGAAAAGACCACATCAACGCGTATGTGAGTACAATAAGTCATAGATTATGTAATTGGCAATTTTAATTGAATTAGCCTCAATTTGACGGCACAACCTATATTTATGTAATCATAACGCACACACCAGGAGATGATGAGGTCTTGCGCCAAGTATGTACAACATTACTACGACGAGGAAATTAAAAGTGTAATTATTATAATTATTTTAATTGTTTCTGCCATTGCGGAGGTAATTATGTTATTTTACGTTTATAGTGGACGGGTTTTTGAGACGAACTTGGATATAATCAAGGATGTTCGATGACATTGATTTAGTATGCAAATTATACAACGTGTTTGCATCTGTACGCCTAGTATATAATTCAAAATTTACAATTACAATTTATATGAAATAAATTTTAAAAGATATAACCGCTATTTACTATTATACATACTCGAATTAATTTTATAATTAAAAAAATGCGTGTTTACTCATAAAAGGCGCATTTTTGTTGGCTGGCTACAATGCGTTTTAATTGCAAATTGAGACACTTAATTAAGACAGAAGGATGCGTTTAATTGTAAGGCTTTGATTCCTGCAGATGCTGTTGTTACCGGTTTGTTGTATCGAAGAAGATTTCAGTCACAACCTCAGAAGTTGGTTGTATTGCTTTTGGATGTTGATTCCGATGGTTAGCGATCAAAATTTGTAAAATAATGCTTTTGCAAGCAACTGAGTTGTTTTCCGAGTAGCATCGGACAAGAGCCAATCCAGCAAGCGGAAGGAAACAATATGGAGGAACATACAAAAATTAAAGAAAATGAAAGCGTCATGTATCGATGGGATACAAAATGAAGCGTGGTTGTATGGTACGGAAGAGAGATTGAGTGATTTGATAAAGGACGTAGTGAGGTGTTGGGCCTTAAGAATAACTAACGCATGGCAACACTTTTCGGTTTTCTTTTCTGCGTAAGTTTTGCTGTTAATTTTTCCTAGTCATTGTCTCTAATGGGTTACTAGTTTAAGGTGGGCTGGTTCCGGCTTTGCGGAATTTATGCAGTCAGCTGCGGCAACACATGCTGTCCCTGGCCCAATTTTCCCTTTACCCTATTTTTCTGCTCTACTTCTTACACTGGCATTCTCCTTTCCTTTTTTCCATTCTTGTGTTATTCAGCGTAGATATTTGCATTGTTTTTAGTTATCTTCTTAGGGTTTCTATATCTTTATTAACTTCTTCCTTGTCGTATCCTCTTTCTTTCATAAATATTTTGTGCAGCTCTATTAACTGCATCTTCTTTGGTAGTTCTACATTTGCCAGTTTAATTTCTAATGAGATTCTTGAATCTCCATTTAAGATTAGTTCTTCGTGTTCCCTGGTTGCCAGATATACTCTGACCATTTCGAAAGTTGCATTTTCTGTTAACCTTGAGATGGCGTATTTTCTGTTTGGAAGTTGTTTAGTCAATTCCGTCAACTTGTTTTCTTTGAGCAGTTCTTTCTGTTTCCTTCTTATTTCTGCAATTTCTGTTGGTACTAATGTTTCAGTATATGTTCTTCTCTTGTTTCTCTGTTTACCTTCCATTGCTTGGCAGGCATAGTTGTTTTGACCTTCTTTGTTTCTTTCTTTTTTATTACTTTCTTCTATATCTTTTCTTTGTCTTCTGCGGCTTTTAATTTGTGTTTTCTTCCATTTTGGTTTACCTAAATTTCAACGCTTCAAACTCCTCGGACGATTAAATTAAATTAAATTTTTCTTAAACCGTTCTGGAATTTTTTTGGACAATGTTCAGAAATTTGTGGAGCAAACCATAGATTTATACCAATTGTTATAGAAAAAATTTTCCCTGATTATTTTATTAAATGATCTTTTTTTTTTCAGTACTGTTGTTGCATAGTTTCTTAGTGCTCTCCATTTGTTTTCGCATATTTTAATGATTGTAGGTTTTCTACTTTGTTTTCTAATATCTTTTCTAGCGTTTTTCTATCCTTCTCCCACGCTTCGCACTCTGCTAGCGTATGTTTTGCGTCGTCATGCGTGTTTTCTTGACAAAATATACATTTTTCCGCTTTCTCCAACTTATTTATTTTTTGTAAGTACTTTTCAAAGGCTCCATGTAGGGTAAGTAGTTGTGTTGTAAAGTAACACGTCTCCGGTTTTTCTCTACCCATTCTTTTATTTCTGGTATTAGTTCTCTTGTCCATTCTCTTTTTTTCTTTCTTTCCACTGTTTTTGCCATCTTTTTATCATATTCTCTCTTGCGTGTCTCTTTGCTTCTTGCTTACTAGTTCATTCATTTACCATTTTCTTTATACTTAATCTTTCTTCCACCATCAAATCTGCTCTCATAGCTCCTCTTACTTCTTTTCTGTTTTTTTTTGTCTTCAAAGTTTCTCCTCATGTTTCTGCGGCATACAATAGTTTACTTCTAGCCGCAGTTGTTATTAGCCTTCTTGTCCTTCTTCCATTTTTTTGTTCCTCTTACCGCTGCATTAACTTGTTCATTCCATCTCTTTACTCCAAGTGTAACTTCTAGGTATTTTTTTTTCTATGGTTATTATTGGTTACCTACCTGTATTTTTTATTGAGTTTTTCTGCGAGAAGAAAACTACCTCTGTATATTGAACTATTTATTTTATCTGACTTCCCACCACTTGTTTTGTTTTTTCTAAATATTGAGATTAAAAACAACTATATACAAACTTGATTTGTTAAAATAGAAATTCAACATAATAACATACTTATAAATAATCTTCGATTTTAACACTTTCCCTTGTTTATCTTGTTGAATTTCCGAAAACAAATAAATCTCTATATTCTTTTATTTTACATAAGTCCCATCTTCACCGAAAGAATCTTCAGGCGTGTTCTCTGCAAAGGCTTAGTCATAATGTCCGCCAATTGATCTTCAGTGGAGATTTGTTGAACGCAAAGTTTTCCTTCTGTCACTTTTTCTCTTATAAAAAAATGTTTGATGGAAATGTGTTTGGTTCTGCGATGAAACTCCGGATTTTGAGCTAACCTCACCGCTGCAGAGTTGTCAACTTGAATGATGGGAATGTCCTTGAGTTTGACAATCCCTCTAAAAAGTCTGCTTAACCAAATTGCTTCTTTGGCTCCCTCGTTTGCTGCGATAATCTCTGCTTCGGTTGTTGAAGTTGCAACAATTGCTTGTCTCTGACTCATCCAGGAAATTGCACCTCCTGCATACTTCACGACAACTCCAGAAGTTGAACGTCCTGTCTTAATGCAACCGCCAAAGTCTGCGTCGCTGTAAACTTGTAGGAGTCCCACTTCTACATTGCTTCGATAAACTATTCCAAAGTCTAGAGTACCCGCTATGTACCTAAATACCCTCTTGACTCTTACAACATCTTCTTGAGTTGGATTTTCGAGTGTTCTCGAAATGAATCCTACACTGTAAGCCAAGTCTGGTCTTGTTCCAAGCATCAGATACATCAGTGCTCCAACTGCCTGTCTATAGGGAAATTTGGTTGGCTCATCAACTTTCCCTGGTACGGAAGTCTCTGTTCCTTTGAACATTGGAGTAGACACTGACTTGCAATCCGAAAAATTGAACCTTTGTAAAATTTTCTTTGCATAGGACTTCTGACAAAGCTTTATGCACTTATCATCTTGAACAATTTCAAGTCCCAAAAAGTATTCTGCTCTTTTTGAAACGATTTTGAACTCTGACTTCAACTCCTCAATAAAATTGTCCGAATCTTGCTGATCAGTTGCTGCCAGAAGTCCATCATCCACGTAGATCACAAGTAGGAGCTTCTTTCCATTTCTTTTTCTAATATACAAGCATGGATCAGCTTCGCTGGCCTTGAATCCATGTTGTTGTAGAAAAACTCCAAGACGCTTGTTCCAACATCTAGGTGCTTGCTTAAGTCCGTATAGACTCTTCTTCAGTAGGCAAACCTTGCTGGTACCGTCCTCATATCCTTGTGGTTGCCTCATGTATACAGTTTCTTCAAGGTCTCCATATAAGAAGGCTGTCGATACATCAAATTGTGTCAGATGCATCTTCTTACTTGCTGCAATGCTGAGAATCGAACGAATGGTTCCCATCTTTGCCACTGGACTAAAAGTCTCACTGTAATCAATTCCATAACGTTGACTAAATCCCTTGATGACAAGTCTTGCTTTGAACTTGTCAATGCTGCCATCAAGATTTTTCTTCAGCCGGAAGACCCACATACATGGCATTGCCTTTGCACCTGGTGGAAGATCTGTCAAAGTCCATGTTTGATTTTCTTTCAAGGAGGCGATTTCACGATTCATGGCTTTCTCCCACTCCACGGAATCCTCACTCCTTAGGGCATCTTCAAACGTCACTGGATCTACAGTCACCTGATTTACGAACTCATCTACTAACAAGGCGTAATCTTCAAGATGCTGGGGCTTTTTCAGGGTTGATCGATCTCTTAGTACTCTCTTTCTGGACTTTTCTTGTTGAATATTTTCTTCACTTCCGACTGTTGGCTCATCATCTTCTTCTTCGATCTCTGCCTCATCACCGTCGGCATTTTCTTCGATCTCTGCCTGATCACCGTCGTCATCTTCTTCGATCACATCTTCTCTTTCACGCTCGGTGTCTCTTAACGGTAGCTTAACTTCACATTCACATTCTTTTTCACATTCTTTTAATCTCTCTTCGAATTGAACATCTCTTGATACGATGACTTGATGGTTGTTTGGAATGTAGATTCTATAACGTTCATCACCATCATATCCGACTAGGACTCCTTTCATTGCCTTCTTGTCCATTTTCTTCCTCTTCTCAGCCGGTACATGGACGTAGCAGAAAGATCCAATGATTCGCAGATGTTTAATTCTAGGTTTCTTCCCAATCCACAACTCGTAAGGACTTACTCCTTCTTTGGACGATTTCCCTGTCCTATTAAGAATGTAAATTGCTGTAGTCACTAGCTCTGCCCACATCGTATTTGGAAATTCAACTTCGCAGCTCGAATACTTGAGTGTCCTTGCCATCTCAATAATTGTTCGATTTTCGCGTTCACTTCCACCATTCTGCTCTGGGGTGTATGGCGCTGTCAGTCTCTGCACAATTCCACTCTCTGCTAGAATTATTTTGACTTCTTCACAGTCAAATTCCCCTCCATTGTCACTGAGTAACTCTTTAATGTTGTGTCCAAGTGTCTTTGAATGTGCTAAAAATTGTTTTAACACTATCTTAACATCTGATTTGTGTTTAATTACATATCCATAACGAAATTTTGTGAAGCTGTCTTTAAACACTACTAAAAAACGTTTTTTGCTAAAGGATTCGCAAAAAGGACCTACAACATCAGTTGATACAAGTTCTCCTGGTTTCGTTGCCTTTACTCTGGTGCCAAAAGGTAAACGATGTGCTTTGCCAAAAATGCAGGGTTCACAAATCTCTTTTACCAGTTTCACATTGATACCCAACTCTCTTTTAAGTATTTCTCTCACGTGTCGCTTGTCTTGATGACCCCATCTTTCGTGATATAACTGCAATATAGAACTTTCTGCCTCTGCGACATTGGCCCTCTCTTTTCTTTCAGAAACAACTGGTTCAATAGCTGCCTTGTATAAAGTTCCGCCTTTCTCACGATTTCCGCACAGCACTACCTTACCATTCACTTCTAGCCAGCACTAAGTTGCTGTTGAATGAAATCTGCTATTTTCATTCTTATCTTGGGCAGCAAGAACAGAAAATAAGTTTTTAGAAATTCCTGGAACGTACCAAACGTCAGTCAAGGTCATCCTCAGTGTGGCATATTCAGTGAAAGATAAAATTTCAATTGTCCCTTTGCCAATGGCCTTGAGGGCTTCTTTTCCAGCAGTCTTGATGATACGAGGACCTTGAAACTCTTGGAAATCAACGAACTGATCTGAACAACTGACCACGTGCTTCGTCGCTCCATTGTCGATCCACCATCTTGTATCTGCCGATGAACTAGTCTCCATTTGAAGAATATCTTCACTGATGACACACAGGGCTACATTGGCATCCACAGCGTTGCTCTGAGGAACGATTTTCTTCGGTCGTCCATCAGAAATCCACTTTCTGCACTCTTTTATCCAATGTCCCTTTTTCTTGCAGTAATTACAACTGTAATTTTCCTTAGACTTCTTAATTGGCTTTGATTTTCTACTCTTTGCGAATAAAGCTTCACCGGTGGTGCCCTCTGTAATCTTTTTGAAATTTCTTTCGTACATGCAAAGTTGGGTGATTAATTCTTCAACAGTTTTATCATCATCTTTTGACAATAGCATCCAACTTGATTTGAAATTTTCAAATTCACTTGGTAGAATGTGTAAAATTTTGCAAACTAGTATCAAATCCGGTAATGCATGCAAATTCTTAGACTTTAATCCATTATTTAGCTCATTCCATAGATTTCTCAATTTTGCAACATGAGTCGAAACATCCTCTCCGTTAATCCAACAAAATGCGAAAAATTCAGTACATATCTTGAACAGTTGATCTTTGGACGATGCTTCAAAATTCGACTTTAATGCCTCCCAAGCTTCAATCGCTGTCTCTTTATCCATTATCTTTTGATAAACTGTGTCCGTTACTGAGCTCGAAATCATTGATTTTGCATAGCTGTTCGCCTTACGGAAAAAATCACTAGCCTTTGTGTGCTCCTTGATTTGCTCTTCCGTAGCGGTAGCTGCTAGGGGCTCAGGTTTCTTTAACCTCCCTTCAATAACATCCACGGCACCTTCGTGATAATCCAACATATCTCGCAATTTTCTTTTCCAAATTTGCCAATCTCCTTCTCCAGCTAGGGGTTTTATGTGTTTCGCCAAATCCATCTTAAAAAAAAAAAGACGAGACTCCACACAAAACTTCAATGTCAACTTGACGTGAAAAATAAAAAAAAAATCACTTTCTTGATTCTTGATTTACTAATCACTTTTTTCTCTCGCAAGAACTAATCTCTTTTAAGCTAATAACTCTAGTAGCAATTCGCATGAACTGGACTCATAACCTATTGAGTTTTTCTGCGAGAAGAAAACTACCTCTGTATATTGAACTATTTATTTTATCTGACTTCCCACCACTTGTTTTGTTTTTTCTAAATATTGAGATTAAAAACAACTATATACAAACTTGATTTGTTAAAATAGAAATTCAACATAATAACATACTTATAAATAATCTTCGATTTTAACATTTTTCCATTTCCCCTGTGTGTCTTCTTTGTCGATAGCTATGCTGCCTCGGTTTTCTGCGGAGTCAGATCTAGCCCTTTATTTCTCATTTACCTCTAATGCCAACTCCAACCTTTCATTTAGTACTTCTATGTCTATATCCCTACCTACCAGAGGCACGTCATCTGCAAATGACGTTATCGTCACTCCTTCCAGCAGCCGCATCCTGAGTAGCTGATTATAAACTAAATTCCATAGTTTAGGACCTAGTGCAGAACCCTGTGGTACTACTCTAGTCAGCCCAAATTTTTCATTTTTGGTCAGTAGATTTCTTTCCTGAAGGTAGCTCCATATTATATTGGTAGTTTTATTTGTTAGTTCACTTTTTTTTTTGCTGCTTCTATAATTGCTTCCCATAGTATGCTGTTGAACGCATTTTGTATATCTAGCGCTATTATGACACAGTGTTGTCTTCTTCTGTATGGTTCACTGTTTGCTTTTTTTGCTATGGCTTTTGCCTTTTTAATGGCTACTAGAGTTGTTCTTCTTTTTGTAAATACAAATTGTTCCTGTTGACATTCTCCTTTTTCTTCTATTTCTTGTTCAATTCTCTTCACGATAACTTTTTCCATAATTTTCGGTAATGTGTTGATCAGGCATATCGATCTATACATCGTTGTTTTGCCTGCTTTCTTCTTTTTCTCAATTAGTACTAGGTTTGCATCCTTTTAGCAAGCCGGGAAATTTATTTTTTCAGAAATCTGTTTATTATTTGTGTTATCTCTATCTCATTTTCTTCTAGCGCTGCCTTCACTATCACCGTTGTTATCTCGTCTGGACCGGGTGCCTTATTATTAGGTAGTTCCTCTATAATCTGTTTTATCTCCTCCACTGTTGTAGGGACTGCTTCTGTTTTGTCAGCTATTCCTGCTTGTTCTTCTACCATTTTTTCAGTGGGAAACAATTTTTTTAATGTTAACTACTTCATTTTCTTCATTCTTTAAGCACACAGAATTTATTCCTCCTAATTTATTCATTACTATTTTGTATGGTTTACCCCAGGGATTCTTGTCTATGGATTCTAACATTTCTTAAAATCTTCTCCCCTTTTTTTTGTCTTTATAGATGTAGCTTTGTATTTATTGCTTTGCTGGTAGATTTGTTGTAAATTGATCTGGAATTGAATGTTTTTGACTGCTTTTATTTCTGATGTTTTCTTTGATGATGGTGTTTCTAGCATCACGCAACTAATTTTTGGCGCCGAAGCCTAACTTGAAAACAAAACAAGAAAAGAAAAAATAAGGAACCAGATATACAGGATGAAATTAGAAATAAAAGTAATACAAGAAAAAAATACGGAGGGCTAAATGAGATGGTAGGGACATATCAAAATGAATGAGTGAATAAAGAAACACTAAGAAAATATATGAGAAGAACAAAAAAAAAAGCAAGACCCAGAAAAGAATAGAACAGCGCAATAAAGGAAGAGGCTATAAGAAATAGGAACACTTTGGAAGAAATAATAGAGATAGCCAAGGATAGGAAGAAATTACGCTTGCATAAAGATTCTTCAAGGGCATTTTGATTTTACCAGAAACTACATTAGTCATTTTAGTTTTTTCACTTTTTTAATAGTATCACATTTTTGCGATAAATCTAAATTGGTTTGTCTATATTTTTGTTTTTTTTTTTAATTGTTTTTGTCGGCAGTTCGGCAGAGAGGGCATATACAAATACCAGCGCTAACGAAAGTTAAGCAACGTCGCTCTGGTCACAACTTGGATGGGTGATGCCGAGCGTAGCGTTCTTTCCAATGTGGGTTCGTTACCTCATGTAGGCATCAATACATACACATGTCTTTCTCTGTGGCTCGGTGTGTCCGACACCTCGACACCTAACGGTATTAAGAGGTTATTGAATATATATATTATTGTTTTTGAAACATTTTGTTGTTGCACAGAAATCGCATACCTGTTATTTTAGAGTTTTTTTTTACATCTATAATTTTATTTCAATCTTTTTCTTTACTACGATACTTTGCTCTAAAATTTGCAATTGAGATTTACTTCTAAGAAAGAAGACGTTATTTAATTATACTACATAGTTACTAGGTTTTGTGATTTTCTAGCGTTGTCTCTAATTGCAGTGGGATTTTTGTTCACGTTTTATTATCTTTATTATTGGCGGATTAAATTGAAATATTTTGGTTTTAAATTAAATTTAACTGGTTTGGTTGTTGAACAGCGATGTGGAGTAAGGCTTTTATTTTTACTATTCAGACATAATAATAAATCTTTATTGATAAAATTGGTGGTTTAGTTTTAATCATTAGAACGTAATATATTTTTAAATGAATAAATATTTTCTTATGTTAACTATGTACTTAATTAATATTTTGTTTTTATTTGTTTCAGGTAAGTCAATAAATTATTATAAATACGTAGGCATCTTGGTGAGTATAATAAATTGATGTTTTGTATAATACAATACAATCAGTCTATAAACTACAATATTTTGGAAATGGGTTACTTTGGATGGTCTATACTTAAAAACTGAAGTACTAAAAAAACATGTTTTTTAAATTTCCATCTTTTAAGTCATAATCTCAATTTTTGGGAGCTTTTTAAGAGCATACCGACTACTGCCTTAATTTACAGTATTGTAGTGAAAACAGCTCGATTGGCGTCATTTTTATTTTCACATATAATTTGATAATTAAATAATTTTTTTATCAGGACGTTCAGAAAAGATTAAACTATATTTTGTCAGAATATTTAACTGAAATTATATTTGCCAATAGCATTAAAATGCATTTAAAAGTATCTAAAAACGCTTTGTGTTATTTGTAACTTGTGAGCGGTTTTCTTTGTGATGGCCATTGTTTCCAGTCTATAGGTGCATACAGGTAGTATACAAGTGTCGTATACTTTTCTTTTTAGGCTTATGGAAATGTTTTTATCTTTGAGTATATAGCTTAATTTGCCAAAGGCTTACTTCTGTCTTTTGGATTTCTTTACCAAGTTTAATTGTATGGCCGAGATAGATGTAACATTTTTTATTTTTGTACCTGTTATCTATGGTGACGTTAATTGGGACAATTCTCATTATTTTAGTCTTGTTTAGATTCATTTTTAGACCTACTTGTTGTTACTTATTAGTACTTTGTCATCAGCATATCTTAGGTGGTTTATAGATTTGAGTGAGTTTTTCATCTATTTTGATATGAAAGGTGGCATCTTGGTAAATGTTTCTGATGATCTTGGAATATCTGTAATCAATTCTGGCATCGTCCATTGCAGAGAGAAGAGCCCAGGTTTTGATGCTGTCGAAAGCTTTGTGGTAATCATGAATGCCAGATGTGTTGGCCCATTATATTCTGTTGCCTTTTCTATAATTGATCGCAGAGTTTGTAGGTGATCCAGAGTTCCGAAACAAATTAAAAAAAAAAAAAAAATTAGACCTATACCACCAGCCAGTTAAAAAGGCGGGCTTTCGAAAGAGCCCGCCTTTTTAACTGGCTGGTATAGGTCTAATTTATTTTTTTTTAATTTGTATTTTAGCGTCGACTACTAAGGTCATTAGCTATTTATTTTATTTTAATAATAATAATCTCAGGTTATAGACCTGAGGAGACAAAACAACATATTAAAATGGTTAAATCTAATATCACAGTTGCTAAAATTTAAAACTAATATCACAGAACCTACTATCACAACTGACAACAAAGTAGTAAAAGATTTTGCTGCCAGTACCTATACATTAACCTAACCTAATATCACAGATGACACCGAAGCTGTAAAATGCTTCGATGTCAGACCCTAAAAACTAAAAACTAACTAAACCTAATATCACAACCTAACCTAATATCACAGATGCCATCGAACCTGTAAAATGCTTCAATGCCAGACCATAAAAACTAACTAAACCTAATATCACAGATTGCACCGAAGTTGTAAAAGACTACGATGCTTTAAACAACTCAACAACACAAACTGATCAATAAAAATAAATAAATAAATTAACACCAAAATCATTACAAGACAACACAAATCTTGGTTACACCTGTTTGAGGAGTCCCGCGTCTTTTAAAAACTTGACGCACCTTCCCATGGGCTCCTCTCTATTTGATAAAATAGACGCCACGTTGTTAGGGAGCTCGAGCCGATTACGGTGGGGAAGGTAGGTTCGGCGTTCCTCCAAAATGTGCTTCACCGTTAGAGGGTCGTGACATGTTTGGCATGCTGGTTGATTGTCGCCGGTCAGGAGATACGAAGAGGTCAAGTTGGTATGACCTATGCGCAAGCGACATAGGGTGACCTTCTCTCTCTTGTTGAGATCTACCGGCGACTTCAATGCCGTCACAGAGAGCTTAATTTTCTTTGATTTGCTCTCGAAGCCGTTTCATACTCTTTGCCAATCTCTTACGGGAATGTTGTCCTGACGGGCGGCTTTATCGGCCAACTTGTTTCCCTCGATACCCACATGACCCGGTGTCCAGACAAAGATAGCTCTCTGTCCAAACCCGGCCAGGCGGAATATCGAAGTTTGTACGAGCTGGACCAGCGGATTGACCGAGTACATAGACTGTATACTCAGGATGGCACTCAGCGAGTTGGAACAAAGGAGGAACGAAATGTGAGATGACGTCTCACAGTTTAACAGGGCTTTATGCAAAGCATGTAATTTTGCGGTGTATACGGAGGCTTCTTTGGGGAGAGAGCATGAATGGGCCTTACCGTCTAAAACGAAGGCACTTTCCACCCCCGATCCGTTCTCGAATCGTCCGTATACAACCGCGGATAGTCTGGGTATTCGGCAACAATTTCAAGAAACTAGCTCCTCAAAACGTCGGGTCAAGTTTCTCGTTTGCTCTGGGAGGTCAGATCAAGACGAGCTATAACCTTCGGCATCAGCCAGTGGAAACTTGCCTGAGCCGACCTCGAATACCATCGGATACTTTACATTTCGACTCTCTTCTAACTCCTGCGCTTGGACGCATGCCGGCCTACTGACGGTAGGCCTGGACTTTGTATTTGCGTTGCTGCGTTTTGTTGGCGGTAAATATGAGTCGGTTGTTGTGACCCTTTTTTGCTCGCATTGCCGTGGTGAACGTGAGTACAAAGCGACTACGACGAGTGACTAAAGACTCGGTGCTTTGTGGACTACGTCTAGGGTTTTTAACCGGGATTTTCTGGCGGATGAGTATACCGCGCAACCGTAGTCGACTCTGGATAAAACCAGAGCCTTGTACAGCCGCAACAGTACCTCTCTCCGCGCACCCCAGTTGATGTCAGCCAAGCACTTGATCACTTTCAAGGCTTTTTTGCACTTTGTGACCAATTCATTAATAGGTGCTTTAAAGGATAAGGTCCTATCGAGCTCATGCCTTAAGAAACGGTCTGTTTCGACGCACGTGATTCTGGAATCCCGCAAGACAAGCGCGGGGTCCCGGTGAGGTCTTCTGAGGCGGCAAAAATGCACGCACGAGGTTTTTGTCGTAGAGAAGCGAAAACCTCTCGCCTCTCTGTCCACTTCGTATATGGTGATCTGGAGTTGACGTGTTATGGCAGGAATGGTATCTCCCGCTATGTAGATCACCAAATCGTTGACGTACAGGCATTTTTTCACAGGTGTAACCACAGAAGCTGCAATATTGTTTACCGCTATCGCAAAAGGGGTAACGCTAATTGTTGACCTTTGGGAAACACCGTTCTCTAGACATACTGTCTTTGAGTTAGTGGTTCCTACCCTTACTTTAAATGTGCGATCGCGTATGAAAGATTCAAGAAAAAGAGGTATACGGCCTCTGAATCCCTATGCGTGCAGCTTCTGCAAAATTCCATATTGCCAAGTCATGTCATACGCCTTCTTAAGGTCGAAAAACACCGCTACGAGGTGTTTTCTTGCTAGGATGGCGTCTTGGATGGAATTTTCTAGACAGATTAAATGATCAAAGGTACTGTGATTTTGTCTAAAGCCCGCCTGGCATTTAGCTAAAAGTTTACTGAAACAGCAGGTAAGGGAAATCGGTCTGTAGCTGACGTTGTTTGGATCTTTGCCCGGCTTCAGCAACGGCAAGATAATGGCCTCTCTTCTTTCCCATATCAGGTTGTAGATTTCCAGCAACCGCTCCGTCATGCAGGACGGAAGTTGCCGGATAACCTGATAAGACACGTTAATTGCCGTTCCAAGCTCTTTTGAAGTAAACAAGGAGTTGTAGGGCAAAGAATCCGGGTAAGAGAAATTGAGCGGAGTTTCTAATTGTTTTTTTTTTACGCAGGAATTGTTCATTATAGTTTTGAGAGCTACTGGCAGACGCAAATTGAGTTGCCAATGCGTCTGCAGTTTTGGCCGCTTCGGTGACTTCGCGTCCGTCGACGATTAGGATAGGAGCTACTGACGGATATTTCTTTCCCGATACGGCTCCCACCTTTTTATTTTGTTTTTAATTCCAAGGCACTCTTAGAGTACGTAGTAATAATTGTTTTATTAATTAATTCTTGCTTACAAATTTTGAAAAAACTAATTAAATGAGATATAACAAATTATACATTTTTGAAATCAGAAAAAAATAAGCTTTTCAAAACTCATAGCCAACTAAGGTTGCCATTTAAAAAAAGGCAAATTTGGTTTATATCTCAAAAATAGAAAATGTCATGACTGTTTTGTTAATTTATTTGAGTTCTACACAAAAATATCTACATAATATATTTTTTATTTTTGCTCTTGAGTAAATAGACAAAAAGTTATTTAAGTTTGAAAAAAACAACCGTTTTTAATTTTTTGAGGATTTAAAAAAGTTGAAGACCTATGACAAATTTAAAAATAGCAACCAACGCTGTAACATTTAAAATAACGAAGTTACCCATAGAACACTCGTAGATTATTGACACCCTGTATACACTGTGTTAGACAAAAACGTACGGCTGAAAAACTCTGTTATTTTTTAACCGATTTATATAATTCAAAAACCATTTAAATGGTTTTTTGAGTTTTTTTTTACACGCATATATGTTTTTACTTTTAGTATAGTTTCTATGACAACCAACTAATTTTTTTAAAAGGTAACATACATTTTTTTTTTGAATTTTTTTGACAACTTCATACAACTTTGTAAAATAATAATATATTATTATAACATAAATTTTTAATAAATTTAAAAAACATAATATTTGTTTTCTATTTAAAACGATCGTAATTGAATAGTTGGCATTGAAATTAACTAATGGTTTTTTTTTAGTGTTTTTATGTTATTATGCATAATATAGTAACTTGAAAAAAAAAAAAAAAAATTAAATTTTAAATACGTCAATTTTTATGTTACATAAAAACCCCTAAAAAAAATTATTTATTTTCAAAAATATGTTATTAGAATTTTTTGTTATAAAAGTATCTTATTATTTTACATGGTTGTATTAAGAAAATTATAAAGATAAATTTTTTTTTTTTTTTTAAATTTATTTTGCCATTAAAAAAAAATAAAACTGGTTCGTTTTTTCTTGAAATGTATGGGTACAGTAACACGGAGATGAGTGGTATGCATCTAGTCTTTGGAGAGTGTTTAGGAAATGCAGCGGCAGCAGCCAGGCATTACGCCGAAATGTACCCTGATCGACAAAAACCTGAACGCAGAAAGTTAATTAAGAACTCATAATTACACTCAAACAATTAGTGACGATGAAATTTATTTTGACGTCCAGGGCTAATGATATTTTTATTATTTTTAAGAAATAATCACCTCTGGTTTTACTTGATTTTCTCAAAAACCGTGTACCTGATCAAAATTTATCAAGAGACAGAAAAGTTTTCAAATTAAATTTTCCACAAAAAAAATAACAAAAAACATAGATTTACTTAGGTTAGGTTTAAGTGGTAGCTAACGCTCACATAGGCCTCAGATGGGCCCGTTGTGTTACCACAGTACTTAAAAGTACAACCCTCTTCAGGGGATCTTGTTAAACCATTTCGAGCCGTGAATGAATGTCATGAGAGACTGCGCATCTAGTGCTGCTAGGTCAGAGAGGTCATCATAGAAAGGGTGGCATAAGAAGAGCAATCGTGTTGGGGACAGAGAGGGCCATTGGCATAAGTAACTCTCCTCTTCCTTCTTGTTTAGGCAGCCTCTGCAGTAGTCCCCCTTTGCTATACTCAGTCTCTCAGCGTGCTTGCCAATGAGACAGTGTCTCGTGATGACTCCCACTGTCAGTCTGATATTGTTTCTTTTTAGAGAGACGATGTTAGTGCTTCTTTTCCTGTTTCGGTGAGGCCATACTTGCCTGGGTACCTCGCAGGTGTCTTCATCCTTCCATCTTTGCTCCGCTCGGTTCGAGGTTATTTCGGCTATGGTCTCCTTGCACGAGGCAAATGGAATACCAATATCCCGTAGTACTTTGGTTGAGTGCTGGCTTGTGCCATTATTTGCAAGCTCATTTGCTTCTGTGTTACCTGGGATTTCGCTGTGGCTTGGTACCCACACGAGTCTCAAGTTTGTGTGTGCACACGCTAGTGATTGCCCTGAGAGCAGCTTGGCTATCGGTGTAAATGTGGATCTGTTCACCAGGGTTTCCATTTACCATCAGCCACTCTGCTGCCTCTTTTATGGCGGTTACCTCCGCCTGTAGAACGCCGCAGTAGTCTGGCAGGCCTAGGCTGATTCTGAGGTTGGGGTTGTTGGAGAAAACTCCGCAGCCCACTTTGTCCTCCTTTCGTGAGCCGTCTTTGTAGACCTGCGTGTGTCCTGCTGGTATACCTTTCTTCTCCATCCACTTCTCTTTAGAGGGTATGTGGTATGAGAATTTGTTGCCAAAAGCAGGTGTTGCTAGACAGCGGTCTATGTTTTTGGGCACCCCTTTAAATTTATTGATTATCGTGACCACGATGATCCGATGTCAACATGTGCACCGACTTTTGTCTGAGTGCTGTGGTAATGGCAAGTTGCTTGCCCATTAGATTGACCGGGGCTATGTCTAGGATTGTCTCCAAGGCTTTTGTAGGCGTCGTTCTCATGGCTCCCGTTATCATGAGCGCCGCCATTCTCTGCACTTTTGTAAGCGCCATTTGATGGACTCTTTTATTAAGTGCCGGCCACCATATGAATACGCCGTAGTAGAGTATTGGTGTAACTACGGTTTTGTATAGCCAGAAGGTAATCTTGGGGTTGAGGCCGCAGGATTTTCTTACCGCTCTCTTGCAAGAGTACAGCGCCACTCTTGCTTTCCGTACTCTTTCGTCTATGTTGAGCTTCCATGATAACTTTCGGTCTAGTATGAGACCTAAGTATTTGGCGCTCTCCTTGGTCGTCAGTTTAGTGCCTTTTAGCATTGGGAGCTTGAAGTCTGGGATGTTGTGTTTTCTTGTGAAAACGACTAGCTCTGTTTTTACCGGTTGACATCTACGCCACACTTTTTGCATCATTGCGCTAGTTTCGATAGGGCCCCTTCAACAAGTTGCGACATTATATTGAGGTGTTTCTCTGAGGCCGCTATTGCTACGTCATCCGCATAGGCGACGACCCTGCAGCCAGATTTCCTAAGTTGGAGGAGCAGTTCATTTAGCGTGATGTTCTAAAGCAATGGCGAGAGGAGGGGGCGTTTTCTGTGTGGGGTTTTCCTACTCACCTTCCTTTTTATGTGGAATTCTCCTATTGTGGCTCTGATGTTCTTTTCACGGAGCGTTTTTTTGATCAGGTGACATAGAGCGTTGTCTATTGCTAGTCCAGTTAAGGCTGATTCTATGGCTTCAGGTTTTACGTTGTTAAATGCCCTTTCTACATCGAGGAAGACAACCATCGTGAACTCCTTATGCTCTCAATCTGGTTTACCAAGGCGTGGAGTGCCGTTTCCACAGGTTTCTTCTTTGTTATGCGTGCTGAACCTTTGACAGCATTTTAGGGTGTAGTGCTTCCTTGATGTGCAAGTCAATTAGTCTTTCAAGCGTCTTGAAGCTGATTGATCTCAGGTCTTTGGGGGAGGTGTGTGAGGTCTTTCCTCCTTTTGCGATTAAGACCGCCTCGTCTTCTCTCCAAATTTTTGGGATGTATGAGAGGTTTATACATTCCTTAAACATAGTTTCCAACCAAGGTATAACTATATCAATGGCCTCTTGTAGCTCAACTGGACTGATCCCGTCAGGTCCAGGTGACTTAAAGGGTTTGAAGTTTTTGATGCTCCAGATTAACTTGTCTCCACCTACAATTCTGTCAGCCAGATACCGAGGTGGAGCAGTTGTGGTGAAGTCCACTACACTTATTCCATTGCCTGGAAAGTGTGTATACATGAGTAGCTCCAACGTTTCTGTACATGAGGTTGTCCAGTTTTTATCTTGCTTCTGAATGAAGCTTTGGACTACCGGATCCTTAGATAATATTTTTTGTCGGCTGGCTTCTGAGGTTTCCTCTATCTGTTTGCAAAGCCGAGCAAAGGATGACCTTTTGGCTTTCCTGACCTCCGTTTTGAAATTCCGCAAGCTGTTTTTATAGGCAGTCCACTCATTGGTGTTGTCGAACAGCCTCCTGCATTCCTTTCTTAGGTTGCTTATTAACGGTGTCCATCACCGTGGTTTGCTGTTACCTTTCCTGCTCACGACTTTGCATGATGTGCGTATGGTCTTGTTACAGGCAGATGTAAACTGCTTTACAGTTCTGTCTAGCTCATCCCCTGTTTTTGGTGTTGGGGCGGTGTTTCGATAGAAGACCCAATAGGGTAGTTTTATACTTACCCCAGTCAGTCTTTTGTTTGTCTACAAACCTAGGCTTTGTTTGTATCTGTATGTTTACCTTAAATTCTACATACCTATGATCAGAAAAGGAGTGTTCTTTTGACACTTTCCAATTGCTTACAAGGTTAGGCGTTTTAGTGGAAACGCGTGTAATGACAAGTACCTCCTCTCTCACGGCTGTAGTGAAGGTGGGAGTGTTACCTATATTACATATTTCTAGGTCAGAGGTTAGTATAAATTCTAGTAAAGACTCACCTCTGATATTTGTGTCCGAGTTGCCCCATATGGTGTGGTGGGCATTGGCATCGGCTCCAATGATCACGTCCGCCCCTACTCGGTTGGCTTTGTTGATAATGTCATGGAAGCCTTCTGGGGGACTTTTCTTCTCCTGGGCGAACTATCCTGAGATCATCGATAACTTACGGTTAAAAAGTCCTATTGATGCAGTGACAGTGTCGCAATTGCTGTGGTTAGGTATCATAAAAGCGTTGATACTTTTATCTGTCAGGATACACGAGCGTGGATTACCTGCGTTTTTTGCGTACAGTAACTTGTACTTATCAGAGCCCAGCCCACAGATCTTAGTTCCTACGACTCAGGGTTCTTGGATTTGGGCGATGTCGACTTCTCCCTTTGTCAGTTGGCGGAGCAGCCGAGGCTGCTTTGGAGTGGCGAAGGTTACATTGTAGAACCCCCACCATTGCTGAAAGGTATTTCTGGCACCTCGACGATCGTTTGGTTGTTGTCGTCTTTGGTGTCAGAGATTAGCGCCAGATTCTCCTCTGCTTTTCTTATCTCTCCTAGTTGGAGTGGTCCGGGCATGTTGCTGACCCCCATGTCTGACATCTCACTGTCTGAATGTGACCGAGGCTCTCCTTCCCTCGAGGGGATTGGGGTTTTCTGGTCACTCTTGTAGACGTTCAGGGTAGTGGAGCCGAAGCCGTAGCTGATCATTCCCTTACTTTCAGCCAGTGGCGCTAAAGATTTTTCGTTGAGGATGACAATCACTTGCCTTCTCATACCCGTTGCCTCGCTTACTTTAATTACGCTCTAATTTTCAGTTGGAAGCGTGGGATTGCTGGTCTGAATTATCTTCAGTATTGTCAGAGGGTTCCGTCGCGATCCAGGCTCTCGATCTGCTCGGGATCTTGTCCCTTGAGACAGCCTCAATTCTGGCGCTCCGCCAGACTTCCCCCACTTCTCCGATGGCTTGCTTATACAGGCCCGCTGATCGTTGATCTACACAAGCCACCAGCTTGATGTGTCCTTGGTGCCAACCTGCGTTTCTGAAGCAAGAAGCTGGGCCTGGATTCTTCTGGAGAATGTCTAGGTATTTGCCCAAGAGAGCCGCTTCCACCAGTCCCTATTTGGCTGGCGCAATGATCCCATCTTGGTGACCTCTGTCCATGACCGCCCATACTAGGTGATCTTTCATGACCTCGCTGTATGAGCGTTTCGGGAATCCTCTTTTGTCTCGTTTTATTGGAGTGTGGCCTGGGACCTAACCGTGCCCTTTTCTTTTCAGTCATCGACCTATCTAGATTTACCTAAAAGTTTAACAGTTCCAGAATATTAAATATTTAAAGAATCTTAAAAACTATCTTTTTAAATACTTTTTTTATTCAAACTTTAATAGTTTGTGTAAATAAGAAATAAACTAATGTAAACAAAAAAAAGTTACAAAATAATATAAATTAAAGCAGTTAATAAAAAAAGACACGTCTTCTTTTGAATCTCAAGCGCTGAAATTTGGCATGGCTTACTTTTTTTGCATAAAGATCATCTTCTGAGGGCGCACACACAAAAATTGCACAACAAAAAATTTAAGAACCATCCTAATGTTTGCTGAAATTTTTAGAAAACAGTCTTTATGAATACCTGAAAAACTCCTGAAAGTTCGGTTCTTGGGAATAATATTGAGTCCGAGTTACAACACTTCCAAAACTCTATAAAAAATCTTAAAAACAACGCTTTTTCCGTAAATTACCCGGCAATGATTACCAAAAAACTTGTTTCCTACATTTAAAGCTTTTAAAAAAAACTTCAAATTTCAAATTTTACATTTTAACATACACTCACAACTACGAGCAGAACTGTAACAATTGTTATTTTAGAAAAATAACTTATAGTACAATAAAAAGTCTACTAAGTTTAATGTTCAATGAAGTATAACTCTTAAAGTTTAAGCAAATATTTCTGCAAAAACATTACAAATTAATTTCAAATTTTTATAAACAATTGAAAAGTTTTGGATTTTTATATATTTCATTAGATTGGAAATTTCATTCTCAACACGTTGCAAAGAACCGGTTTTAAAAAAGAGTTAAATTGCGTGAGTTCTGCTCGTAGTTTTAAGACATCAAACTGCCCCCTTAACTTAAATAAATTATCATTTTGCAATAAATTAAATTCTATAAAATATTTGTTCATTATATTACAGTCCCATTACCTAATCAATTACATTTAATGTTTATAAAGCTAACAACCTTTTTTAATACATATTTACATTAATGAGTCATGGCAAAGAAGAAAAAAAAACAATGAGCGACATTATTTATAATATTGTTTAAAGTTCATAGACATTTGTTCAAGTTCTGTTTACATAACGAATAATGTGTAATAGTAAAATATGTGTGTATGTTGCGCACACTTGTACAGCTCTAAATAGTTTGTCGCAATGAAAGTCATGATAAGAATTCCTTAGCATTAAAGCGTTAATTGATTAAGAGTGATATTAATTTTAGATCGAATCAAGCACTACACAGCTCGTAAATTACAATACGACATGGATTTAATTATGAATATAGTTAGTTATGTGCAAGTGTGAAAAAAGTTTATTATGCCAAATAGATTAAAAAAATTATACGGAAGGAAATGCACACAATATTTGTTCGCAAATTAAACGGAAATTAATTAAATTGAAAACTGCAATTTAATAGATATTTTGAAAAGCACTCCACGTACAATTTTAAGAAGAAAAAAATGCCAATTAATTTTTATAAAATTATAGTTTTTATTGATGACTGAATTTTTTTTTGATGATTTCTACATTATTTTGTTAATATGCATTGAAGAAATTAACAAAAGTAATGTGATTTTATTAGAACAGAACTATCAACAATATTATTTTCTCAGTAATTAATGTTTTCAGTCACATTGCCTAAAATATGATAAGATATTTGCAGAAAAAAAAATCAAATTTTGAACACAAAAAACTTCAATAGCTGCGTTTGTATGTTTTGGGAGTTAATTAAATTTAGTGTAAAAAAATTCTTCCATACATTATTCAACTGGTCTAATAAATATTGCATAAAATATTTTTTTTAAGCCACAAGGCATGACATTAAAATTTCCAATAACAATTTTTCTTTTCTTTTTATGAACATTGTAACAATGCGCAACTTTATAATACCAAATATTAATTTAAAATTGGTTCAAAATCCTTCTCTTTCATAATTTTTTAGTTAAGTATATACATTTAAATCTACATAATTTCACGTGTAAAGAATGCATCTGTTGTGTTGAATAGTAATGGGTGGGATTATTTTTACTTTTTGTTTCGTTTTTCGGTTGTTCCACATGGTAAAAATCCTTGACTCAGAGAGCCGACCATGAGTGAAAACAAGAGCCCCCTTTCAATTCAATTCAAATTAGGCACTTCTTTCTGTATGTATATTGTATATGTGTGTGTAAACATGAATCGAAATTGTAAAAGTTGCAAATGAAGGAAGAATGCCTTTTGTTTTCTGCAAGTCCAGTGTGAAGATTTCTCTTTTAATACATGTTTAATGTATTTACTTAAATAAATTAAAATAAATGTAACGACTTAATATTCGTAATATTTAAGTTATTTGTTTGTGGAAAGTTTTTGTTGAAATATTTATTTATTGCAATTTATTAACATTGCTTGTGTTTCACTTGATTGTCAGTACTTTGGAATGTGTAATGCATAATTAAAATATATTCCTATAATTATATCGTTAGATATAAAACATTTTAGTTTTTAATTTGCACAAAGCGCAAGTTATAATTTTTCTCTACATGATAAATCATTTATTTAATATTATATCGTTGATTGTCGATTTGCGCTCATAAATTTGCTATTTGCCAAATCGAAAAAATCTAAACATGAAGCAACAAACTGCAGTCCGAGTGGGACCAAAACAAATTTGCTCTCTAGACATATACACACACGAGTAAATTTACTCTTGGACACGTTCCAAATTGTTTATATATTGTAAACGCTGATGATTATGTAGGTAATGTGCATTTCTATTTCACGTCCTAACATTGCCGATGGAAAAGGTATTTTTGGAACTGGAATTTATCACACTTCCATATCGTTGCTTTATTTATTGGATTCTCTGAATGGCTGTAAACAGTACCGATTAATAGACGAAATGAATGTACAATATAATGTTAATCCATTAGGGCAAATTGTTGCTGTTTTATAATATAAAATTAGTAAGTAGTTTTTAATGATAATTATGATAAAAGTTTAATTCAAGTTTAATCAATTTTGTTCATGAATTTTGGATCGGTTATATTATTTTTAAAGAAACTTTTTTAAAGTAATACATATTTTGAATTGATAACAAATTCTAAATCTAAATCTTTTTATTGCTGCGGCGCTAAGTTGTTGTTTACCGATTGTTGGAGCGTTGCACTAACAAAAATTGCAATAGAAGTTTCGGCCGCTGGCTTTGGCTAAACTTTTCTTGTATTGTTGCCGCGCAGGTTTTTGGGGTTTATGTGATAAGACTTTTTTCGCATATTTTCCATGTAGTAGCCCATTGTGCTTGTGAAAATTGATAATGCCTAAGAATCCTCTCCTCGGAGATGTTTTCAAGTTTTTGGTTGCGGAAAATCTGATACGGACTTAATCTTTTCTGGAATCGGCTTGATTCTTTGTTGCGTTACGAAGTAATTTATTAATTGTACTGATGTTGCTCCCCAGGTGTATTTTGCTGAGTTGATTGTTGAAAACTTAACGAAGATGATACTTATGCTTTTATTCCGAATTTGACGTGATTAGAATGTCGTTTTTGTAAAGAAAATTTAACCTTTTGAGGATTTCTTTTATGAATTTCTGGCACGTCTGTGCTGCGTTTCGGAGGCCTAATTACAGAAATGGGAATTTGTATAATTTGTTTTTGGGATATTTTCGTTAACGACTATATCTTCTTGTTGTGAAGAAGGTGGGCAAAATTCTGGAGGTGAGGAACTGGGTATTTTGGTTTTTGCATTGAGGTACCATATGCAGAGGCGCCGTCTTACAACTTTTTGACGGTTGTACCAAGTTCACGTGCAACATGTAGTTAAAAGTTGTTCTGGCTTCTTGGTACTGATCTGGAGCGAGGCGCCTGGGTCTCTTGGTGATCAGTGGCTAATGTGTGGTGGTTTTTGAACCTGTTGTTGCTTTATTTCCGGGTATTGTTGTAGTAGCTCGTGTCATGGACAATGTTTTTGAACGGCGCGGATTCCTAACCACTGATCACATGACGACAAAAGTCCTGCTACGGAGAGTGATGTTAGGTGTGGTACCAACAGTACCGTTTTGAGATTGGCTGCGGGAACATCCGAGTAGTTGTTAGGCTCTACGGCAACTGACCCATCTTCTGCTTTGGCACCTAGAATAATTGGCTGCTTAGAGTCACAGACGTTATTCTAGGAAATTATGAGGAGGGTTTACGAAGGAGATTTATCCAACGTTGCTGAGAAGTATTGGCTTACATAAGTACTGTTATGACCACTCACTATCGGATATGGTTGGACTTTACGGCTCTATCTGCTTGAACTAGATCCAGATTCTGCTTGATCTCAATGTTTTGGTTAAAGGAGGAACTACTTAGATTGCGCGAATTGAGGTACAGATCGCGCAAACTACCTGCACGGTTACTCATTACACGTGACTTTTGTTGGCATGAGTACTGAGGGAGAGTAGTAGGAATCCTACCGGGTGGTTGCAGGTGTCTACTCGTAAGGGGGGCAATCTGCTTCTATGACTCCCTCCCACCGTCTCTCCAGCTCCTAGTCGTACAGATAAGGATGTTGGTTAAGTTTCTGCTACTACGCCGGGGGGGGGGGGGGGGGGCGTACTAGTACGCGCTTTCTCTTTTGATCTCTTCGTGCAGGAGATACTATGACCTTCTTAAGGCAGCTAAGGTCACTGTGATTTTGGCGATCTTAGTTGCCAGACGGATCAGATCAAAAGTGAGGAAGTATGTTTCTGTTAAACTAATGAGTTGTCATGAAATTTGCTTCATTTTTTTTGAATTTTTTGAATTTTGAAGATTCTTAAGATGCCACTTGGCTTTAACGTCTTCTGAGGTTGTTCCTTGACTTAGTATTGCACTTTGGATATTTTGAAACAATGAAATATTCTATATCATACTTAAAACAGTTGGACTGGAGTAACCTGGCTAGCGACAATGATAAGACCTAGTTGTCTCTACCGTACTTTAAGGCCCAGTGGGATCTACAAACATTAGGTTTGGAGCACAAAGTTGTTTTTTCTTTGCTTCCATTTGGCATTTGAAACGCTACAATTATTTGGTGGTTGTGATCTCAAGCACTTTAAACTGTAACTGGTAGAATGGTTGTTATTTCTAAGGTATATCTGAAGTTTGATAGTTTTAAATGGGGCTACTCAACCTTTTCAAAGCTATCAGATAAGTACTTGGCAGAACCTTGGTTTTGATGTTTATTTTGTCGTACAAACTGATCTCATAGTACGATATTCTGTAGTAGTCGGAAGCCAAAGGTACACGAGTTTTTAGATTTTTTTTAAATTTGGTTGTTAATATTGTACCAGCTTTATAGGCGTTGGACAAATGATCTGCTTCTAGATGAGTAGGTTAGTAGATGCATAGAAGATAAATAAATAATCTTGAAATCAGTTTTGTTTGCTTGAACCAAGCGGAGGGTACTTGATTTTTGACTAACTTGATGGTGTTATCGGCCTGCGAGTTTGAGGATAATCTCTCTGACACGGTTCAGGAGTCGGTATTTTTACAGCTAGACGGGCGACCTTGTTGATTAAAATTGGTTGCTACTGTTTGTAACTCAAAATGTAATTAGAATTTAGGTTAAGTGGAAGAGCAGCAATCATGCTAACTTTGTCTTTTTCATTTATTGTAATTATGTAATTAAATGATGAAATAAAGACATTCTAATACTAATACTAATACTAATACTAAAATGTAATGATGTCTAGCCTCGGGTGTGCTAGGAGGTGCTATCAGGGGTGTGGTCTAGGTATTGTAGGACTGGGGAGCACCGGGGTGTTATGCGAAATGACTTGCAGTCGTACATTGTGACTTGTTCCGACTTATCTGATAGTTGATCTTGAGACGGAATTCTTATCTGATTGGTTGCACGCGTGATGAGGTCACGCTTATTAGCAGGTGTGTGCAATGTTTGTGCTCGTGATGTAGAATGCAATGCGGCCGTAACAATGGCTTATTATTTAAAGTAATATAAGGGGATGCCGCATATGAGATGCACACATCAGTATTGATCGAGACCTGAAAGGACAGGACTGAATTGGCACTTTTCATTTTTACTGTTCCAAGATTAATTCAAGCTACTACGACGACTTTAACAAGATTTTGACTCTTGCTATTCTCACAGACACAACTATGAGGACGACTGCACCAGGGAGATTCACCATGCTTTCCGGCTTTGATACTCCGGGCGATATTTCAACTTCCATCGATGGGTATCACTAACCCTACAGTACTGCACTTCTCTCCATAGGGCATCAACCAGCTATGTTGACGACCTTTGCGACGAACATGGATAAAACAAATGTGGATACCGACGTATCAGCTGGGAGCGCACTACGCGCCTCCGAATCATCTCGCAATCGGTAGTTTTGCACTATTACTAGCCGACTCAATGGGGTACGCTAGAGGAAGTGGTAATTTACACGCCACAACCGCCAGCTACCCCGAAAAGGGAAGTGCATACAACTGGCTACTTTATGCGACGTTGAGCCAAACCAGGTGGCATTCGTATGCGTATTTGCCGAACAACAAACTATACAACTCGTATGAACATAGCTATACTAATCCACGTATTCCGCTTACACAGCTACATCTCCACCAACCGTGGGTACCCACCTGGTGACAAACGGGATTTACCTGATTCTTTCTTCTGTTTTTTTGGACTTTGTATTCTTGTTGTCTACCAAGGTGAATCTTTCTGTGGGGCTTTGTGGTGGGCGGCGACATTGTTGTCCGGCTGGACATCCTTGGTGGTGTTGGGTTCGGCCTCTTGAGGTAGGTCCTGTCTGGGTCCGGAGTCTTGGTGATCTCGAGCGGTGTTGCAGCTACTGGGGAAGACGCTGAGGCTTTCAGGATCTTTGAAAGAGGGCAGCGACGGAACTTCCAGCTGCATGGGTGGCTGAGGCCGCTGTGGAGGCGGTTTTGCTTTTTTTATTTTTTGCGAAATGTTCTTTTGCGATGAGGAGCTCTTGGAGATCTAGTTTGTTTTGTTTGCTTGGATGTCGATGCTCTGACTTCTCTCAAGTTTATTTATCTTTTTGTCTTGCTTTTTTGGAATGTTCTCTAGCTTCAACCTCATGAACTGGCTTAGTTTGACTTTGGGGTCTATCCTGGAAGAGAATTTACGTTGTAATATATGTGGATGCACACATTTAGTATCACAACGAAGACACTAATAAACGACGTTTGTTTGGAAAATATTGCGATACTTTTCAGACTTGCCATGACTAGATTACCTAACAGGATTTAAGAATTGTCAACTTTTGAGACGGGAGCCGAAGAAGGACTTCTTGCGACATAAGATTTGTGCTTTGTAAACAGCGAAATTTGGCTACGGCTAATAATCTAAACGCGTTCTAAAACTCATTAGCAAAGCCTAACAGCTGGTATGCTTTAATCACAATATCAATATGTGAACCAAGTAGTACAAAAAATGATGTGATATTCAGAATATATAAAAAAATGTATTTGGAATAAAGATAGTGTACATACTCTGTAGCGGAAAGAAGAACACGTTCAAAAACAACAGTATCAGATGTCTGCAAGAATCCTGTCATTGAACGTAACCAACAACCCTATTTACGGTTTTGCAGGTAGGACACTTACATGATTATCTATAATGGGAGTGAGCCACAGCATTCAGTTTTTAAGGTGTCAGATACAATCATCTTTGACAAAGTTGAAAAAAGCCAAGAGTCTTAACCCAACCAGCTATGGGACACAGAATGGACAACCTTATTTTCTAGCTGCAGCACAACGGTGCTCCGATTTGAGCTGCCCGAACATCAGTTTTGATGACCCAGGGTAGAATCTGAAATCTAAACCCAGACCAACACCAACTGTCAATGCTGAAGTCGTTTTAGAACCAACCAGGCAGGATCATTACACAGCGGAAGACTGCAACATAAAAAGGCACATTGCACGTGGCATGATTGCCTGTTTTTGTCAGAACCGCCGACATTTTTTTTATCTGGGAATATTTGAAACTTTTTGTATTTTACGTCATTTTTTGTTTACATCAGTTTATATTAAATGTCATATAAACAATACATGTGTCATTCATATTTGAATAAAATTGATATCTATGAACACAGTGTTCATAGATATCAATTTTATTTTTCAGATGTGAACATAGCATTGGCATGTTGGCAAATCCGCCGCAAGATAGTTTATTAGCTGCCAATAGATGCGCCATGTGCTATTTTTTGCTTGACTCATAGTGAAGCCAACATAGTAGTGTTCTATACCTACAACTGACGTCACATGCTCTACGGTGAGATAAATTGTTTAATTTTACGATTTTTGGTGAACGTTAATGAAAATGAAAATGTATATTTCAATAATAATTTTTATTATCATTCACAAAATAAATTTGTTTTTGATGTATTACAAAACTTGATCAAGAGTTTTTAAATTTTATAATTCATCTTGATACTTTAATCCTATTGAGGTAGCCTACATTTATTGCTTTGTCAATGTATGTATGTTGAATTTAATATTTTATGACGAGTATCTACAATGAAGGAGATATAGAAGAGTTGATGGAATGTCGGTTTATTGTATGCGATAAGAATTTCTATCTAGTGTAAACACAACATTAATGTTTTAAAATAATTATATATCTAATAAAATGTTAGCAATCAAACATCTTTCGCCTCTTTGTAAAATATATTGGATACTTATCAAGGAATTAATGTCCTATCGGACATTAAGAGAAAATTGAAATAGAAAAAAAATACTAACGGATATTAAGTATCAGCAATGAATTACACCCTGAGAGTGCGCGCAATTTAAGTATACGGATAATATTATTTATTGCCGTATAATGTTTGCACGCTAATCGCGTGCGATTGCCTTTCTAAAATGATTCCGATTGAAATTATTCAAATGCTGAAAAGCAAATAAACGTCACATTAACAATCCGTGTGGCGTGTCAGGGGCCGGAAGAAAACCGGCCACGGAATGTAACCGTAGGCTAACAATGGGCAATTTTCAATTTTTGGAAAAAATCTGTGAATTTTAAAAGGAAATTAAATCGTAATGATATATTGTGTCTGTGATTTAATAGCCAGTTCCTTATATTTAATTTCCATTAAATCAGCTTGATTATCACGCCCATGATTCTAACGATAAGCCGAAGGTGTACCTGTAGGGGATTTTTCGGGTTTCCTCTATTAAAATGTTTTTAAATGGCGCTATCATTTATTTAAATGCATTTCCATGGAGGTGCGGTTGATTGGATTTATTATGTTATAAAACGGCTCAATTAGAAATTTTATTGCGATTCCGCCACACAAATTGTCTCGCAAATAAGGAGGACTATATGGACTGGTATTTTATTACTTGTTGAACTTTTCAAAAAAATTGTAAGAAACATTAAATTTAATTTGCTTAATGATAATGTTTAATTATCACAAGATATTGTGGAAATATTTTAGGTCTAAATATTAAAATATATGGAGAATGATGTTTCAGGGTATGCATCCATCATCAGTGTGCCTAGCATCTCACTGGCCGAAGAGACAATTTACATAAAATGACAGTAACTATTAAACAGTTTATGTTTAGTAATGTGTCGACACATTGAGATGCTAGGCACACTGATGATGGGTGCATACCCTGAAACATGACTGCATGCGTCTCTTACTGTGACAAATTACATAAAATACAACATTTATTAATTTTAATTTTTTGTTTGTTTCAGGTGAGTTTCCTAATTTTTCTTCACATTAAAGGCTTGTAGGTAAGCTTAAAATTAAATTATGTTATATTGAAAAATTGCAGTTGCTTTTATAATAGACTTACAATTTTTTAATAATTTATTTGTTTATAACTGACGCAATGCAATATTCTGCTTTTCAACCACCCGCCGAGCACCATTAAGTAGTTTTATTTGTTTCTAAATATATACAAACAAACGCTAAACTATTCAATAATTACAGTTTATTGTTGCTAGGATCACAATCAAAACATATTATTTTTAGTATAGTATAGTAATTATTATCTAAAAGTATTATTGCAATCTCTTTGTACTTCAAGATCATGGAATTAATAGTATTAGGTTTTAATTAAAAATTTATAAATTTAAACATGAAATATTCCATATGTGTAATTTTTTTAAACTCTTTGTAATTAATGTGATAATATTTATGCGACTAAATTTTTTTTCTTATAATATTACTGTTAATTACACAGTAATATAAATTGATGGGAAGTTTGTTAGTAGAACCAATACGTGTTCTATGAGAAAATTGGAGCATATGATTGCATAGTTTTTATTGAGTGTATTAATTATTATGAATTTATTACTGGTCAGCGTTGCTATCATAAAATCATCTATTATGCACCGAAACCCTTGTAATTTTTTTTAGCTAATGTAATATTTTTTGTAATGCGTATTAACTCCGATGTGTTTGTTGCATTTATTGATTAAAGACCCTTCTTCATGATGATGAATGTCACACGACTATGATATCCTTAACAAGTTAACAAAAAGTAGCTGGAATGTATAAAATAAAAGTTAGGTGATGAAATCCACATAAAATGATTTATTTTATTTATTGTACCCACGGTTTAGGATGTTTAGGAGGAGACAATTTGCGCCGAATCTAATAAACTAGGGGTTTAGTTGCCAGTTTACATTACACTAAGTGTTAAGGTTCGTTTTTTTTTTGGACGTGGTTGATGGTGCTACTGGGTGAGTAAAGTGATTTTTAAATAAGGTTTTTAGAATGGTTGATGTGTCCACAAGGCTATTCATCTTACGTTGTGCTCTTTTGTCATCTTTTTATATAAATTTTGCACATGAACGTGCTTTTATCTTTGGTCATTTTGCTTATGATGTTTTTGCGTTCAGCTTTACACCCGTTTTTTTGCAATTGTTTTTCTGGCAGTTGACTAGTTCTCACAGTTGAACACTGCATGTTCTGCTGTGTTTGAGACTTTGCAGTGCAACACTTGTTTGGTGTCTTAACTATTTTCTTGGCGTGTTGCCTGAACAAGCCATGACCCATAAGTAACTGATTTGGATGTCATCTAATAAGCCGTTGGTTCCATCAAACCTCTTTAAACAAGTCGTAAGACTTTTGGGACGATGAAAAAAGCACAATAAAGACAAACTGGGTTAAGTCGTAATTTGTCTTTCTAAATGGGCATTTGACTCACATCTCCAGGTTTGATTATCTGTATTGCTTTAGTCGGTTCTTCCAATGTTTGTAGTGCTGGAATGTTACAAGGTCAAGTCAGGCGAATATAGAGGCTGAGGAGCTACTGCAATGTTTTACTAACCAAAAACTTGTGACAAGGCACATTGTAGGGATGCAATACCTAGTTCTTGGTGTTTGGTCCTACATGCAATAAAGACCTGGGCTCTTGACAAATCACTCACTATAGACCTGCTGAAGTTTTGTAAAAGTTTCCACAAATGACTAGCCTTATGTTCACTTGCTGCTTCTCTATGTTCAGCCTCAATCTCATTACTTATTTTATTCACTTTGTACATTGGCACTTTCGGGTTTTTAAGACTTTGTGGCAGACCGGGGCGCCATAAAGTCATAATCGTCTCGGTCATTTCGTACAATATATAGTGTTTTGTATCATTGGGTCTTCCCACTATCGGTATAAACCTCATAACCATAGCGGTTCTTTTTTGATTTTTTTTTTGCTTTCTTTAATGCGTTCTCCAAATGTGCGTTGATCATCCAGCATTATTGTCAAGTACTTAACTTATTTGTACTTTTTTATTACTCTCCCCTTGATGTAGGCGAACCCTTTAGAATGCATGCTTTGGTTTTATGTTCTTAGCTCTTGTATGAGCTATCTGTCAACTCCATACAGAGATTGCTGTAGTTTTTTCAGCTAACTCGAGATTTGGGTTGTCATCGTATAGGATCTTTCATAATTTGGGGCCTAGATGTGAGCCTTGCAGCACCTCAACGGTAACTTCCATATGTTCTTTTTGTGAAATCATGATCTTTCTTATTTTGTAGGTAGCTACCAATCGCGTTAATTAGATATCCGGAAGTCTTTTTTTATGGCAGGATTAAGCCAAGTTAAACCACCAATTTCCGCTTGGCTTTTTTTGCTTTGACAGTAACCTATTTGACCGCGTCTACATTCGACTTTCCTTTTTGACAACTAAATTGGTAATCCTAGATATGATTTTTGATTCTAGTTTTGGTACAGGTTTTGATCAGTGACTCGTACTACTTGCCCATATGCTTTAACAAACATAGGCGATTATACGACGACAGGTTATCTTCCAGTGGGCTATAATTTTTTATGATTTTTATGAGTATTTAGTTTGAAAATTTTGGTATAAAGATTTTAAAAGCTTCTGGGGAATTTTGTCCGGTTCTGGTGTTTTTTGTTCTTTATTTTTCTTCCTGCTGCTATGAGTGCTTTGTAGGAGGTATTTTTACTACTTTAATAGTTACTTACTTTGCATTTTGGTGCTCTAAAGAGTATGTTATACGATTTGTGCACTTGGTTACTATGTCGTATTTAAGTTTTCCGTCTTCAAATATCTTTATCTAAGTTCTTGCATACTTATTTGATTTAGATGTTAGTCTTGTTAGCTTTTATACTTTTATATTCTTTTGGTGTTTTTGTTTTGCTATCTGCGGTAAGTTTTTTGTTGTCGATTTTTAGTTTTGTTTTGCAAATCCACCTAGTTTCTTCGCTTTATTTGGTTTACATACTACACACATCTCTATATCTATGTTGATGGAGGATGCATGGTTAAATTAGTTTGTAGTTTCTAGAAGTATTCAGATGAGTCTGATGACTTTTGCATTTGCATGTTAGGCAGTGCGGAGCTGCGTTATAGTCTTATTTCTTTGAAACTGTTAGCTTTGATTTTGTCTTTTGATACTTTTTAATTTTTAAAAGATGCAGTGCTTGATTTATCTGAGAAGCTATCCAGCCGCCAGACGCTTACCGACTAACTCACGCTCTTTCCCATGTTGCTAAGGTGTTTCTCCTTTCTGCGGTCTTTGCTTCTTTCTTATTGGCTCTAGGCGTATAAGATCTTTTCTTGGTCAACAAGTACATTTGAAAACTTCCGCACATTTGAAAACTTCCGCAATTACCTGTATTGCACGCGCCGATACGGTTCGGTACGCGAGCGCCACTCTGATCGCAGCCTTCTTCTACGCTTTTTTGAGCAAGTTCTTTTACTTATCTCTCTGAGTACATACCATATAGGTGCCCCGTATTGCATTATGGAGTCCACCACTGAGCACATTATTCTTCTGCTCCCAGGTTTGGCATAAGTCTATTGAGATGATCCCAGGTTGAAATTCTTGCCTATTGTAACCTAGATACTTCAGGGTCTGCTGGCTCTGGATTATTTTGTTGGTCATCTTCAGCGTGATCTGACCCTTGCCTTTTCTAGCTACACTATAAGCGTTTCCGTCTTCTGGTGCTTGAATTGCATTCATTTCTGTTTTAGCCATTCCTCTATTTTGCCGATATTCTCTATTTTTCGTGGTTACGCATACTAACAGCGCTAGATCGTCTGCATATTCTATTAGGAGCACGTTATCGTAGTATATATTCCACAGAATCGGTCCTAGGACCGAACCTTGTGGTGCACCACATGTCATACTAAGAAAGAGGTTGTTGCCGACTAGGATTCTCTTGTTCTGCAGGTATGAGCAAATGAGGTTGATAAGGTATTTTGGGATACTTTTCTCAACTAGCGCTTTTTCAATTTCTGGCCCAGGTACAGAGTTGATAGCTTCTTTGACTGCGTTTTTAAACAATTGTATTGCGGATATGCTTGACCTTCCAAACTGATGGTTGGATAGCCTCTAAGAGTTTCTCAATTGTTTTTATGAGGCAGAGTGGTCTTTATGCCGGCGGATCGTTCACGGCTTTTGTTGGTTTCTTCAAAAGAGCTAGCTTGGCTACCTTCCACTCGTCTGGAAAAGTGCCGTCCTCGAACAAGGTAGACAGTAACTCCTCGTTTTGTTCAGCTAGGATCTTGGCTACTTTCGGCGGAATACTGCTGTAGCTTTACCTGCTTTTAATTTACTCAAGGACTTAGATGGTTTGTATGTCTTCTTTTTCATCTTGTTTCTTTCTGCGGCGGAAACAACTCTTTTGTCACTTTTATTTGTCTTTTATCAGTGAGCGATGTTGGGCTACGAACAAGTTGCCTTCTTGATACCTAGAGTATCAGATCTTTTTTAGTTGGTTTTTTATTGTTTTGATGATTATGCCCGCCTTTTTTACTTTTACGTTTTATTGTACTGATCGAACTAGTTTAGCATAAGGCATTTCTTTGGTTCGACGTCGAAAAAGATTTTTTTATCCGGGGCCTTTTTAAATTTTGCATTGCCCTCTGATTTGAGTCTATTTGCACTTATGTTAGCTGTTGCAATTATTATTTTGTTGTACGAGTTACTGAGTATGGATTTGGATAATTTTTTTTAGGTATATTATGGTTTCATAGTGCCAATATTCTAACATTCCTTGAGCAGTGTGTTGTCATTTTTTTATTGGGTTTGGTTAGGAGTTCATACATTGTGCGGATATTATTTACACTATCTTATTCTGCTTTGTACGGTAGTTTTGTTTATTTTAAATATTTCTTCTAGCCAGTTTTTTTTTCAGAATTTTAGAGAACCCTTCAAAATCTGTTTTCTGGTTTAGGGTGATTTTTTTTTTATTTCCGCTGATTTTTGTCTTTTTCTTTTTTCTGGATCTGTATTTGTTCAGGCTGTTTAGATACTCATCTTTTTTTTTAACTATTATTACGTTTCCGTTTATATTTTAGCCGGAGACTTGGTTAACACTTTGGATCTTTGGACTGAGAGTGTTTTTAATTCTTTGCTTCTGTGGCAAATTATGTCTGTAATCCATTTAACTTCTTCTACGTATTTTTAATGTCTGCAGCATTTTTTTAGTTTGTTAACTAGGGATTGTAGCTCTCATAGGTCTACTTTCTGAATTCTTTGGTGGAGTTTTTTCTTGCTGTTTAACAGGTTCGTTATTTGCCAACAGTTTTTAAACAATAACTACATAGGGTGCCAACTGGATGTGCTAGCGCATTTGGAGGTGATGATCTATTTATGATACTTCTTCTCGCGAAAGGATCTTTGTAATTTTTGTTTGAGCATTTGTCTAAGGTTTTTTTTTCGATACTTTGTCACTTATGTTTTCTGATTTCAATGTCATTTTTATTGCTTGTGTCGTTATCTGTTTGTTTCTTAATTTGTTTGCAGGTACTTGCTATTCCTCGAATCCGTGTAACAGTGGAGGATGTCTTGTTTATCCGGTACCTTTCTGTGGTATTATATTTTTGTTTTCTAGCATATCCAATATCATATAATCAAATCCTTCCATTGTATACCTTCTTGCAGGTTTTGTTATCGATTAACTCAATTCTAAGAAGTACGGGGTAAAGGTGTTTATTTGCTCCTAAGCTCTTGATACCTAATACTATTGGAGTCTAGATTAGACCGAATAGTTTGACCAAGGAAGGAAGTCTACAGTTCAGATTGTCGAGGCAAGGGTGCCATGCAATGGTGTTAGTCCGCGTGTGCAATCTTCTATCAGCCACCTGGAGATGCGCTTGGTATAGGTTACACCTTCCTCTGTCCTAAAGTTATGGAGTCCAAGACTTGAGGCAACGTTAATACTGCTTTAGTTGCAGTAGAGAAGTTGTACGTAAGGTGTCTGTTGACAGTAGCTTGTCTTCTAACTACTCGGAATGGTTTAATAAGAAATTGTTTTTGTGGTGCCTTTATACGGTGTTCATCTTGGGATATCTAGTGATTGTGGGGACATTTTTACTTGGCGTTGATTTTTTGTTGTCTTCGGTTTGTATACATGAGTGCCGTTTCTGTTCAGCATGTTTCTTGGATAGAATATTTAGTGTTTTAATGTGCTCACTGATAGCTCGTTTATTTTGTGCATATGTTGTCGGTAGATGTCGTCTACAAACGGGTAACATAATCAATAAAAAAAAAATGGCTGGTAGGTTGTGCCTGTAGTTCAATAGCTTCTTGGACGGATCACGTTTTTATGTGGGTTAATGTGTAATAAACTTAGTGTCACCGAAAGAACACAAACGGTAACAGACGTTATCATTTTACTTAACATTATAACTGCATTATCAATAATCCGGATGACTACCATTTTCCATAAATTGGGTCGACTCCAACTTTACTAATGCACGTTAAACAAGATCATTATATATATTTTGCAAAATTTTAGGAACTAATATATATATAAGCAATAACATTCAATCTACTGACGAACTTAGTGCTGAAACATTTAAGCTGACAGAAGTCATTCAAAGTGGCAGGGACAAAACTGTACGAAAAAGGACATTTTTTGTACACATTTTGATAATCTTTCACAACTCATAAAAGAGAGGAAAACTGTTATAGAAAATCATGGCAATGGACAAGAAACCCTTCAGGCAGACTAAATATGACCTGATGCTTACTATAAATAACTGACAAGTTTTAGGGGAATCCGTTCATTCATTACAAGACAGAATTCTCGTAAAGCACTCGAACTGGACACACATGCTGGTTTAAAAAAATACTAATAGTTACTAAATGGTGTCTCATCAAAAGCCTGTCATTTTGTTTGTGTGAGTAGTAACGACAGCTGTCAAGTATAGACCATGCGATTAGAAGTTATGGGGAAGTATTCAATCGAACAACGTTTAATTATTGTGAGAATGCACTACAAAATGGGGAAAATTTTAAGAAAACAGTTTGCAATTTACGTAAATTGACAGTTTGCCGTTTAATTAAAAAAATTGAGACATAATAATAATTCACGCTGATGGATGAGAAGACTATTGCTTTGTCGCCGTCCTGCTCGGTTCTTTGAAAACATAGCCGCAGTGTTACCAGTGAGTTCTGGTACTTTTATTCGGCACTCTGCAATGCATTTTGAGAAAACATCCGCATTTGCACGCGCACAAGGTTCAATATAGCACCAAGTTTCTAGGTCGTCTCATCTCTCGGTTTGGCAAAATTGGTCACCAAGATTGTGCGACCTAACGCCGACGAACTTTTTTCTTTGGGTTTACGATAAGGAAAAGGTGTATGCGTCATTTTTTTACGTTGACAAAGGTTTTTTGTCTTAGCATTTTTTAAATGTTGCATTGCTCTCTGATTTGAGTCTACTCGCTTTTATGTTGGTTGTCGCAATTATAATTTTGCTGTCTGAGTTTTTGAGTATTGATATGGAACATTTTTTTAGGTAGTCTATATTCTGGTTTTCTAGTATTCTAACATTTGTCTTGTCTTATTTTTAGTTTTGAGAGAAGCTCATACATTGTGGTTGTGCTACGTACACTGTCTTCTTCTGCTTTGTACGAATCCATAAACAGGGTTTTTGTTTTATTATATTTATCTTCTTTACTGATTTTTGCTTTTAAACTTTAACTTTTGAGACTTTAATTGTTTCTTTTGGCCAGTTCTTGTCCAGATTTTTAGAGAAACTTTCAAAATTTGTTCTTTAGTCTAGGGTGTGATCAATTTTTTTATTTGTGTTTTTCTTTTTTATTCTGGTTTTTTATTTATCCAGATTGTTTGGGTACCTATATTTTGTTTTTTCTCCGAAACTGTTACTACGTTTCCGTCTGTATCTCTGTGGCCGGGAATTTGGTTAATACTTTGGATCTGACAGTGTTTTTAATTCTTTGCTTATGTGGCGAATTATTTCTGTAATTTGTTTAACTTTTATGATTTTTTTATGTCTGCTTTAGTATTTGGGACTGAATTCTTTTTGTTGTCCTTTTTTGTTGCTGCTTAGCAGGTTTGTGATTTGGCAACGGGTTTCTTAAACTAGGATGCCAATTGGAGGTGCTATCACATTTTGAGGTGGTGAATTTTTTTTCTTTTATAGTACTTTCCTGTGGTATTATATTTTGTTATTTGACATATTTATTATTATGTAATCAAGTCTTTTCATAATATACCTTTTGGCAGGTTTAAATTAAATTCAAGAAGTGAAGGTAAAGGTGTTTATTTGCTTCCAGTATTAGGATCAGAAATGTGGTCTAGATTACCGAAAAGTTTGACTAAGGGAAGTCGAGGACGGAAGAAGTTAGAAAATTGTAGTTTTATTACCGAGGCAAGGTGTTGGTCTGCATGAGCAAACTCCTATCCACTCACTTATACTAAGCGCGGGGGTATAGTTTACACCTTTCTCTACCACCAAATTATTTAGGACTTGAGATAAGGTTTGATTCAGTTTTTTTCAGTATATTTTTTTGTACTGATAGCACTGTTTGTGGAACAGATTTTTACTTATATTGTGCTACCAGTGATGTTTATGAAGTGAGAACAGACATGTTGCCTGTAGTTGTCATCTTTAGAGGCTTCACTTATTGAATGGATGTATAGTAGGTTGTGCTTGTAGTTCTGTAGCTTCTTGATCGGCTTACATTGATGTGATAACCCGTCAGATCTCAAGTAAGTGGTAGCCTTGTAGTATGGCTTAGTTAGTTTTGTTTTCAGTTTAAAATATTCACCAACCTTGTAGTTAATATTAATATAATCAGCTTTATTTGATGCTTTTTTTTCTTTTAATATCTAGCCGCATGGTAACTGGCATCTCTTATGGTGATTATTACAGAAACATACAATATGGTTCAAATCCTATTGACTGATACTGGTATGGGTAATTTGTATTGTGAATAATATGTTGTATGCAGTCAGAACCTTCCGTTATTTAGTATTAAAAATTGACAGATTTTTGCCGATTATTTGAATTATATTGTGTTTCTAACCTTAAAATAGCGAGTTTGTTTATTTGTGGTAATGGATTTATCAAATTCAAATACGTATTCTTTAGAGGATTTAGATGATATTAATAAACGATTTGTTTGCAACAATATTTTGTTTGTATTGGTGAATGAATGTGCACTCTTAAGTTTCAAAGTAGATTTGAATTTTATGCTTGGAGCTTTGAGGGAGCTTGACTTTTGGGGACTAGACATAATTGGAAGAGCTTTTTGATTTTTTGCGTATCTGTGAGCAAAACTAGGTACATACTCTTTCAATTAGTAATAAGGGTAAAATGGTACTCTAGTGGTTGGAGGTGATACAATGATTCAAATGTTCCACATCTGTTTATTTTCTTCCGAATGAATGGCCTAGACATTTGTCTGACCAAACTTTTCAATTTTAAGCTGCATTTATAGAGTTTTTAATATTTAACTCGAATGGCATCAACCGATAGGCACAATTATTTATCATCTTTGACATTGGGATTTGCCAATAACCAGACTTAAGATCAATCTTTCTGAACAGGTCAGCTTTTTTGGATTTTTGGGAGCGGGGCAATCTCATATGTGGAGGCGTCCATAATCTACGTAGAAGCGTTATTTGTTGTTTTTTTGTTGTTGTATCATTCTCAGCAAAGGTTTTTTGTAAATCGATATCAGGTTTTTAAAGGTTATTCAATAATGCCAGACTATAGCATTTCTTTCATCTGTTTGTAAACGAGTGACATTTGTTTTGGATTATAACTACAGATTGACTGGTATTCACTAAATGGATCCGTACAACCGTTGTTGATATCAGGTTATTGAAGGCTCTCTGATCCGAGACTCTGTTGAGTGGCAGGGCAGTTACCGTTTTTTTGTCGTAGCGGAAGTAGGTTTGTCTCAGTATATCTAGGTACGAGTTTCTTTGTGCAGTTGTAACCTGTTGTGCTTTAGACATTAAGAGGAATTTTGCAAGTTAGTTGGGTGGCGACGTGACTTAGCCCAAGCCTTTCTGGTTGCTTCATAATTTCTTGGTCTGGAAGTTATTTTAATTAGTTTGGATTACTGGTTTCTAGTCGCAACGAGAAGCAAACAAAGTTTCAGCTTGTCCCAATATTGGTGAGGGAACTTATTTTCTGTTCGATGATACGGACGATAATTCTGGGCAGTGTGTGGATGATGTATACCAGGATTCCTATTTGGGCAGGGGACGTGGGGGTCTTTTAGAGATCTCTAGCTAGGTAATTTTTGGTTTCTGGATGAGCTTTGTTTGCTTGTAAGTTCTAAGCGATTCTCAATGCGATCTTCCACTCACTAGGACAGCATCAGCAGCTTTCCTAATGATGACAAGAGAATGCCGTTTAGTACCTTTTGAGTACGACGTTTCCACATGGTTAGGAGACATCAGTTATGGTTTGCTTTTTCTTGTATGGGTGAATCCTCTAATCACAGCTACGCTATGCGAATTATTTTATCGGCTTTCTAGGTTTTTGCGTTTTTGGCAAGAATGAATATTCACATCCTGTTCTTTTTCGAATCAAAGGTACTTCAAATTTGAGGATACACTAGTATTCGAAAAGACAGAGCAGAGACGTTTTAAGCGTGGCAATTCTTGTCAAGAGTTTTTCCAAAAGTTTAGACACAAAATTTTGTATAAACCATGACATTCAAACAGTTAAACTTACAGAAGCTATTTAAAATGCTACGGAGAAATCTGTACGAAAAAGACATTTTTTTTTGTACAAAGTGATAGTCTTTTACAACTCATAAAAAAGAGAAACCATAGAAGAAAATCATGACAATAGAAACCTTGCAGACAGACAGAACCTTAATGAGCTAAATAAACTCCACAAGAAACAACTTTTTGTGGAAAATGACAAAATCACTTATCGTCGAGGTTTTCACTGAAGTGTTTAGGGAGGTACACAGACTAGACGATACTAACTACGGCGACATAGACCGTATATCATCAATAGTCATCAATACAGATACACGGACAAATATTTTGGGAGATGGCTGAACGCTGCAAAAGCGGAAGCCATTACATTTTCTCGTAAACTTGCCGGTACAACAGTGTTTGTACCACTGAAACTGCATGGTAGCGATGTGAGAGAGTCGAATAGCGTCAAATATCTAGGTGTAATGACCTCATAAAAATGCTACGAAGCACTTTACCCGCTGACTAGACATCGGACTAATCATGACATGCAACACCAATCTGGTGCGGTGCTGCAAAGGCACTTCAAACTTTAAGGAAACTTCAAGATTACCAAAATAAACTTTTTAGACTAATTCTGAACCGAGACAGATATACGATAATTGATGACCTACATGACACCTCAGACATATTAAGAGTTAGTGACAACATATAAGTATAACCGCAAACATTCTATCTCACACAACTGAAACATAACCTACTAACAGAGACTATCATCTATCGACGATCATCAAACAGTAACTCAAAACAGGCTGACTTATCAAAGGCAAAAACATCATTTTTGGGAGCAGGCAGGGTAGGTTTTCAAAACTCGAACACATTAATATGATAAACTTGTTTTTATTTATTTTGACAATTAAATTTGAAGTTAATCAGGGCGGCATTATTCAATCGCTTTGGGCAACACCGGTCGTACGTCATAAAGCATCGGAATCGTGCAACTGAAAAACACTCGATTGCGACGGTCCGTTAAAAACCGATCAATTTGACCATCGGATTGGTGCAACCTAGGATAAGTATGATTTAAAAATTAAAAACAATAAATATTTATATGTAATATATTCAATAATAATATTTTTTATTAAATAAGATGATTAATCTTACAATACAAATTCTAATAGTGCATACACACTTGCAACAATGTGCCGTACCGCAACACCGTCGCGGAACAAACTCACGTAACATCACCTTGCACATTGAGGTACGGCACATTGTTGCAAGTGTGTTTGCACTATAACACACACAATATTATAAGGTGAATATACATATCTTAATACATAAACGCCAGTGAGTAGCCAAACTATCGAACAAATGCTCGCGTGTAGGTAAATTTAAAAGCTTATTCTGAATTTATCAACAAAGTAATAATACTGTAAGATGTCTTGATTACCTAAAAAAAAATTAAATAACATTTACTTAACTCATAAAAATTTCACCTACGCTTATAATCAGTAAGTGCGTGTAGTCGCCAAATAATCCTGACGGAAGTGACAACGGTTTTTGGGCACGAATCATAATGAACAACATACTGTTCTGTGTAGAAATATCTCCATCCCATGGCATGCTTTCATACACAACATCACTTAAATTTTTGCTCTATAAATATGAAATTATTATTAGAATCAAATATTAATTATATCTCTTACACAAGTAATTAATCTTTCACCACCTATGCATACTATGAGTATACCAAAAAACCAACCAAAACCATGTGCAAAATTTGTATAATCAAATCCCTAAAAATTTAGATATTAATTGTTGATTATTTATAAGGCTTGTATAAATTAACCAATAATAACTGATATGCTGTTAAAGTGATTGTTAAAGTACATATTGCTACGTGCAATGCGAAATGTAGTTGCGCTGCTTGGACAAAATTTTCATGTAATCTACAATCAACAGTAAAATTGTTAAAATATCTAATGCAATTTATTATAACTTACTCTAAAATTTTGTAATGGTACAGCACACATTTTTTAATGTGGGATTTGCGTTCATTAACTTCTACTGTTTTTAACATTCGCAACATATATTTAAGATGAGTTAATCTGTTGATTAAAAATTCAGAGCATGCAAACATTAATACAAATTCAAAGAATGAACCGACCGCTACATTCAAAGCTATAATCATTTGAAGCGTACTATACAGCCACTTCAACGGATAACTCCACACGTCGAGTGCATACATATAAGCAGGCAAAAAGAATCCGCATTTTCCATCCTCAATTTCGCAATACATGGTAATTTGCACAACCCATGTAATTAGTAAACTAAAGAGAAACCATATCATTATGGCTTCGCATGCTAAGTTTATAGTTTTGTTAAGATTTTCTATTCTTATAGGTTTTTCATATGTTTTAAAATCACCCAATTCTTTTAAAATGTAATCAATTTGCGGGTATGTGTTTATCCAAAATATATGGTAAAAGTGTATTGATATTGATGAACATGCTCCAGCAAATGCATCTGATAATTCGAAATAAGAAAATGGATTCTTATCTAAAATGCAATATTATATTAATGTTATAAATTATATATGTCTTACCTAAATAATAAATTATGAAACCAATAAATCCGCCGTCTAAAATAAAGACCCAAATACAAAAATAGATTACAAACGAAATCAGATATGTTATTCGCGATCCCCATGGATAATGAAGCAACAATTTCAATATATCTTTGCAACTCTTGGCTAAAATGATTGTATCTTTGTTGGAATTGCGAATTTCTGCCATTTTGAACCACTTTTTTTCAACGAATGCTTTGTACTGCAGGAGCAAATTATGAATTATATTTGGTTACAAATTAAAGAATTAGAAATTCAAACTGGAAATATTGCATATGTTCAATTTATTAATCGCTTTATAATTAATTTGATAATAATTATGGAATACATTAACTGGGCTTTAATATTATGCAAAACGGTACCGTTAACTATGTATTAATATAAATTGATGGGAAAAACATGATTATTAAAAAATGAAGAGTATATGAAGCATTACCTCAATAATGGATATTATCAATAGATATAATATTAATGTGGTTATTTGGTCACAATGCATATAAAATTTCATTATGGATATTATAAATAATGAATAAATTTTTGTTACAAATGTAGTATTGCATTTTTTAATTATAACTATAAAATTCTTTAATTCTCGTACTATTTTCTGACTATTTTATTCTTTATATGTATCTCACCTATGTACCGTTTTTTTTTTTTTTTTTTTTTTTTTTTTTTTTTTTTTTTTTTATTTATTGTCCTATAAATTATAAATAATAAATTGTTAAGTACAGTGTCAATTTGAATGTATAAATATAAATTATTCAATTTAATTTTTTTTTTTTTTTTTTTTTTCCTCTCCCCACTTGCTGCTTTACATCTTTCCATGTATGGTCGGTTGCAGAGCTTCGTATTCGGGGCACCATTTATCTTCTTTTTTTTTTGTGTGTGCATTATCCTTTTTTTTTTATTTTTTTTTTAATTAATTTGTTTTTTTTAGTCTTGTTATTATGTAGTGTTCTTTTATTTTTGTTTTAAATTCTTTAAAAGTTTTCGTTTTTTTTATATTTTCAGGTAGTTGATTGTACGTGATTAGTCCATTTCCTAGTATTGTTTTTTTCGCTTTTTCTGTTCTTGTTGTGTGTACATATATATTACTTCTTCTTCTCGTGTTATGTCCGTGAATTTCTTTGTTTAATATTATTTGTAGATTTGTTTTAATTTCTTTATTTTTAACTTTATATATTAGTTTGCATTTTTCTATTTTTCTCCCGAAATATTGTTTTCGAATTTATGCAAACGAAAACATCATTATTGACAAACTGATTTGTACTTTGATTTTTGTCTATTAAATTAAGTAGTTTAATGCTTATTCACACATTTTATGTTCCGTTACGTCATCAATTTTCATAATATATGTTGATGTTCAAAAATGCAATAACTTGAAGCTTGTTTTTGAGTTTTTATTACTTGGTAGAATTTGCTGAATACAATGTGACGTAAAGAAGCGATAAACGATAAACCCTATTTTAAAATCCCTGCTGTGTTAAGACATTGTTTTTTTTTTTTTTTAAGACAATATTATGTGTTTAAGACAGTTAATTTTGGTTTGCACTTGTGCGTATAGTTCTTAAGATTAAGTTCTTAGATATGAGACTATCAGTCTTATAACACGCAAAAGGAAGTTATTTCTTTGCAGTTTGTACAGAAGTCCTTTGTGCTAGACCTTGTCGAAGGATTTTTGACGTTGAAAAAATCTATTTATGGAACCTTCTTCTGAAAACTGCGACTATAGGGATTTCTTTATCTGAATCCATGCTAGTGTGGGGGGAGGGAGAAGATTGTTAGCTTTTGCGTAGTTTCAGATTCTGTCCAGGATTACTCTTTCCATGACCTTAAATAAGGTGCAAAGAAGACTGATAGGCCGGTAGAAAACTTCCGCTTTTGAGATGTTTTTTACAAGTGAAGCCTTTTCATTTTATAGGAAAGTGCACATTTAAAAAAAATGCATTAGCAATGTTGGTTAGCGCCATTATTGTTTTATGCAAAAACAATTTTAGAACACTGTTATTTTATCGAGGGCAGTAGCAGACCGAGTTTAACGCTAGAGAATTGCTGGTTTAGTCGCTCAGTCCTGTTGTGGTGCTACTAGTATTATTGTTATGGAAAAATATTAAATCCCATCACATCTACGAGAATATCGGTGAACTTTTCTCTCTAGAAAAATATTGACACGTACAGCGCCGTTTTTAAAATGAAACGCCAACCAACTCAATATCCAAACGATAAGATTTTAGTCATCACTCTTTTTATATGTTGAACTACATACAATATTCTATGTCTTCATGTTTTTGGTTAAAGATTTAAAGATACATTTAACGAGTAAAAAATTAATAAAAAACTGATTAAATACGTCACTTTTTAAAAATTAATTGCAAAGAAATGTCTTATTGCATCAAATTTCTACAAGTTTGAGGACACAGATTGGACTTTCTTCTACAATGTGTGAAAATTTGATTCAATTATATTCAGGCGTTTTCTTGTTGAGTTGGATGCTGTAAACCTTTATAAAAGCGTAACTATTCTCCCCCCTTAAAATCTTTTGATAATTTTTTTGAATCAAGAAGGTTGAACGCTTTCTCGCGGCACGTTGTCGTCAGCGGCATCCATTAATTTGTTGACTACCTGGTGAACCTTTTTGACATGCTTCAGATGAGTATTCTCAGTATATGAGAAGGAGCATGTGAATTTGTGTATTGAACTCCGTTTGTGCCATGTTCCGTAAGGCTTTGGAAATCTTCCACATTGGATTGTCATTTTCTGTGATCGAATCCAAAGTTTTCTTTTTTCTTTCACAGATTTTTGTGTAACTTTATGGCTGTCCTCACTTAATTGTAAAGTGAGTTTAAGATCTTGGGGTCGCGATGCTCCTGTCTTTGACGCTTTGCGGAATTTTCTTTTGGATCAATGCCTTTGTGTTTTAGGATAATCTAAGAGGATTTTCGGCACAAACCTGATATTTAGAAGCGTTTTCTATGGCTTGGAGGATTTGATTAGTTGGCTCGCAGAGCTGTAATGTGTGGATTATTTTGCTCTACATAGTCGATCATTGCTTAATCTGGCATTAGTTCTGAAGTTGTTCCACGCCGGATGCTTAGAATTAGAAAGGGATTAGCAAAAATTGTATCGAAATCCGCTGTTTGATTTTCCGATCTGACGTAGGCTGATGCAATCTTGATTGTGCCTAGCTCTAACACATTCACCACTATTGCATTTGATTCAAGTCAAATTATGTCAGGGGTATTCACTTTGGAGTGGTCTAATGATCTTTTTATAAATATCAGTGTTTTACACTTCAGGGGCACCACCGGCGTTTCTTAAATACGTGAAGGTATTTGTGAGTTGCAGCATTTGGTTGTGTTTTGTGGTTTGACTCAGACACTAGCAAGATGTTGTTAAAGTAAGATCAGTTTTGGTTCACATTAATTTCAAGCCCGAGAGTGATTTCCAGTACTGTCACTATTTTGTGTTTGGTGGTGTATGTACTATAGTTCGCCCATAGTTTACAATGTCTAGGCCTTACACTATTACGGGCGTCTGGTTTGCGTAGCGTGCTCTAGTCCAAGTTCCAATTGCAGTGTTTTTTAGGAGTCGATGTTAACAACTGCTAGTATTTTGATCTTTTATTTGCCGGAATCGTTTTGAGGCATTTTTTCAGCTATGAATCTGGTTTTCTCTATCTAGTTTTTTTTTATTTTGCGCTTTTTTTTTGTTTTGATTATTTTTTTAACTTCTCATAGCTTTTCGCTTTCAATCATTTTTACAATCATGTTGTCTGATGATATCTTGCCTTTTCTTCCGACTCTTTTCTCATTGATTCCCCATTTTGAACATTTGAATAGCTTATGTTCTGCCGTGTATATTAGATTGTTCCAGGAGCTGCATTTTGCGTCGTTTCTTTGGTGAAACAGTTTAAATATTGGTTAAAACATCCATGTCCGGTTAGCGCTTGTGTTAAGTTAAAATCGATTCTTTCTGCTGTACGAGCTGCTCAGGTCTGGTAGCAGTCGGTGCAGCCAGAAACTTATTTTGTCTTATTTCCATTCCATTGCATTCCAGTGCATTGTCATGTTGCTGTTGCCTTTATTTTTTTAATCTTTTTTTTATTACGATTTTTCTTGTTGTTTTTTCTGTTTCCTCAATCAAAAATCTAAGCTGTACCGTTCTAGCTATTACCAGGTTACTGTTTGTAGAAGTTGTGCTGTAGGCTCTTGTGATCTTGGGCGCTAGTTTTCTCTTGACAGTGTTTAATATTAGTTTTTTTTCAGCTGCTTTTTCTATATTTATGAAGCATACTTAATGGGCGATTGAGCTGCTGAGGTGAATATCCTTCTTTTTCTTTTCCTGCTTTGCCTATTTGTGGCAGGATTCTACCTAGTTGTTAGCAATTTTTTTTTCAGCTCACAAAAGTGAGGTTTTTATCCAGCTCTACTCTCAGGTATTGCCATCTTTGGCTTTATTTTTACTTGGTTTATTGAGAATGTTTTCTTTTTGAGCTCTAATTCGAGTCTGTTTTTTATTATCCAGGTGGTAATCTTATGGAGCACTTCGTTCATTGTTTTACTAGGCCTTTTTCTAGTTATTTTGACAACTAGAATTGTCAAGTCGTTTCCGTAGGCAATCCGACTTTAATCTCAAGTATTCCATCATAGAGTACGTTCTAAAGAAGGGGGCCCAGTACCGATCCTTCTGAGACCCCTGCCGTTACTTGGATTTTTTCACCGTCGTCGTCTACTATCGTTTGCTTAACTCTTTTATTAAATTATTTAAGATTTTCTAGCTCATTTATTATTTGTTTTGCGAAGGCATTTTTTATATCAACTGTTACCATTGCGCAGAAGCTTCTGGTCTTTTTTAAATTTTTTTTTGGCTTTGACAATGTTTCTTGCGGTTTATAAGGGGGTGTATCTTTCCTTTCTTGGAATCCCAATTGGTTTTTTGACTAATCTGCTTTTTCTCTTAGTTCTTTTAATGGCTTTTGGTTTCAGTTTGTTTCTTACGATCTTGTATTCAGTCTTACAGACGTCTTCTTTGCTTTCTTACTTTCTTTTTATCAATCCTCTTAGTACCTTCCTTTCATTGTATTTGAAAATGCTTCTGGCGGTTTTTAAGGGTTCTATATTTTTCTCTTCTTGGAATTTGTTTTTGCGGTTAAGTTACAAGCTTTTGCTATCGCAACTATCGGATACCTGTGAGTTAGTTAATGTTCTTGTTCTTCTTTCTAATTTCCTACCGAGGTGCTGTATAAATTTATTTTTATTAAGTTTGTTTGAGTTCCAACCTCTGTGACGTTCATTATTTTCTTGTCGTTATTCGGATTTTTTTAAATTTTGTATTAGATGTACTGGTGTAAGCTCCCAGTTCTCTACCTGCGTTATCTCTGAGGAAAGGGTCACATCTTTGTGCGAGGTAGGTCTGCTCACGCCTTACAAATATTGGCTTCTTTTCTTTGTTTTGTGGTTTTTAGTCAGTCATTCACAGAGCTTTTATCCCCTTTTATTTTCTTTGTATTTTCTACTCTATTCTGGGGATTTGGCCTTGAATTCTCCAGCTACTGCTTGTTTTCAATTTATTAAGAAAGTATTTTTAGCATGATGTTGCTGATACTCTTCATGGTATGAACGTAACCTAACCTAATTTTTGCGAATGCTATTACAGTTTTAACTTGGGCTCACTGCTTTTCTTTTGAGTCATTGTTTTCGCGTGCTTTCAATTGAATCTGGACATAATTGTTTAACACAATTCAATTGATAATAAGCTTCCTAGTGGTGTGATTTGGATTTTACGTTAAATTGTAGCTTCCGCGTGTTTGTGTAGAACTGTTATGGCACACCACAAAACTTTTGGATACTCTTGGGTTTTACATACGAGGGTTGCTATTTAGGTATTGAGAATTGGCAATACTGGTATTGCCAGGTGAAATCTGACATTGCCATTGTAAAGTTTGACATTTTTGACATTATACGTACTCAGAACGTATTGACGTGCGAGCACTATTTGTGTTGTTTAAAGTAAGTTGAAAATTTATTATGACTTTCGACGAGTCTAACTCAAGAACAGTGCTTCAATCAACTGAATTCAACTTTTGGCGATGAAGCGTCATCCACAGCCAATGTATATCGCTGGTACACTGAATTCAAACGTGGCAGTAGTTCTCTTACGGACGAAGTTAAAGAAGGTCGTCCAAAATCGGTCGTTGTGCCGGCAAATATTGATGCTGTGCGAAAACTAATTGAAGAAAATTGTCATGTGACAATCGCGAAATTGAGACATGTTAAAGCATTAGTATGATATGATATTATGCACAAACATTTGGGTGTTTGGAAGCTGTGTGCACGTTGGATTCCACATTTGTTGACAGATGCTCAAAAAAATGCTTGTGTTGATTGGTGGCGTAAAATGATTACAAAATACAACTGTGGTGCATCCAAAGCCGTATACAGCATCGTGACAGGTGACGAGTCGTGGATTTATGCATATGAGCTAGCTAGAAAAGACTAATTGGCAGTTTGGGTGTTTCAATGTGCAGAACAGACAACATAAGTTGTTCGTTCTCGAAGTGTTAAGAAGCAAATGGTGGAGTGTTTTTTCACGAAAGCCGGGCATGTGGCAACTGTGAAAATCAAAAGACGCTTAATTCAGCATGGTATACGATCATTTGTTTGCCTGAAGTTTTTGGTAAATTGAGAGACAACAACCCAAAACGACGAATCATTTTCTCTTTTTCACGCCAATGCAGATGAAACAAACGAGTATTTGGACACACAAAAGATCGAATTCGCCTTACAGCCCCGACCTGGCACCTAATAACTTTTTTTTGTTTCCAGAAATTAAAGATAAACTGCGTGGACAACAATTTTCATCGTCCGAAGAAGCAGTTAACGGCTTCAAAACGCATCTTTTGACTGGACAAAGTGCTTTGAAGGGTGGTTCAATCGCATGCAAAAGTGTATACATCTTAAAGGCGATTATTTTGATAAGCAATAAAAATATGTTTGATAAAATTCATGTATTTGTTCTTTCTGTTCTCAATACATAAATAGCAACCCTCGTATAACCTCAAAGCTTCAGCAGCCAGTGTAAGTTTAACAATTTCTTGGAGCTTTTGAGCATCTAAAATGCCAGTGCACATCATGCTGTCAACGTCTGCTACGTACAAGGCATTAATGCCAAATACACACAATTCTAAAGTTTCAACTCTGGAAGCGTTTCTAGCTTGCTACAGCTTTCAAGTATTTTGTGGTTGTTGAATGATTGATGACAAATTGGTTGTTTTGGGGCTGTAGCGAAAGTTGATTAATAAATTTATGCTAGGTGGATTAGGATTGCAACTTCGCCACATTTTAGAAATGCCAAGAACATTTCATGATGTTAGGAAGCGACTATCGACGTTGGCGGGCTTTTCCCTAACCGACGAGTAACAACGTCTGATGTACGACTGTAGTATATTCAACTCCAACGTAGAACGCGAGAACACAAATACTTGTTATCCGGGGCACATGTTCTATATTTGTTTTTTGTGCTTTTCTTTAAAATTTGATTTTGACTTAGATTTTTGACAAAGTAACGATATTTGATCATAATGAAGGCATTTTAATATTTGCATATCCCTTTGTCATACTTAGGCAATTTTTTAGGCGCCGTAATTTGTTTGTGTGCATAGTTTGGGCTGTTAGCAAACCTTTAAAATTGTGTGTTGGAAGAGACCTGTTATGCCTTAACTAATGTCAATATTATTATTTTATTAATTTTATTTATTTCGAGTTCCTTTCTTAATGATTCTACAAGATCATAATAATACATCCATTCTGTTATTCTAACAAACAAATATTACAATGTAAGTAAAACATTTTTTACTGCAAAAATAAAATTGTATTGCATTCACGATTCCTTTTAGAAAGTCATACAATTACAATGTTTTTCTCGAATCCGCGAGAGTGTGCAATTAAATCTTAATCAATTTCGCCCGTTTTTCCTTTTAGCACATTGCACAACCTATCCAATTTGTGGGTGTACGCGCAGTTTATTTTTTGCCGTTCGTTCTTCCGCAGACTGACACGTTTTTGGACCATCGAGAGAAATTGTTTATAGGAAATATTTTATCGAAAGAATTCGAATAAAGTTAATTACTTCACTGCACCCACGCCATTATTTTCTTTGCTTAGACGCACACTCACTTTATTATTTATTTTTTGTTTAATAAATCGATTTCCGCTTATTAATAAAATTAATAATGTATTCATAATAAAATATTTTTATGTATATAATAATTTTCTACGGAAACATAAATAAAATAAATACACTTGAAAACTAGGGAATTTTGCGATTTACGTAATGGTTTCTGAAGCATAATAAACAAACATATTTTATATCTTTTTTTTTACTTAAGTACATTTTCTATCATTTCTTGGGTAAAAAGGTGTTTAGAGCAAAAAACCGTAAAAAACTTCTGTAAACGAGTATAAAACAAAAACTAATCTAAAAATTTTGAAACAATGAAATTACGAAAATTTAATATGAATGTTTAAAAAAAGTTTTTTAAACAAAAAATGTAAAATTTTTGCTTATAAAGCAAAAACTTCTAGGCATTTTATAAAGTTGTTTGTAAGTTTGTATCACAAAATATTACTCCACAAACACATTAAAACTACAAAATTTGTAAAATAGTTAAAAACGTGGTTTTGTAGACTTTATGGAGCAAAAAAATTGGTAAATTTTTTTTAATGGTTTGAATTTGAATCGGCTATAAATAAAAAAACTTATGAATATTTTTTTCAAAATTATGATGGTATTTGAAAGATTAATAATACTTTATTTACGGTATAATCTTACCATTTACGTCTACATAAAATATACATAAAGAATGATGTTTTACAATACAAAAATAAAGAATACAAAAATAACATACATAAAAGCGCACATATTAAACATTAGTCAGCATGACTCGGTTGACTTCTAAACGTAGATTTAGAGACACAAAATACATTAATATCAGTTGGTAAATTATTTGCAAATCTACACATTCTACCAAGTGGATTGTTGAAACCATAATTAGTAGAATGGGTAGAGACTTACGGAATAAAGAAGAATGCCTGCTATGTCTATTATTAGGTGCTACATGGAATGGAAGAGTACCAAGTAGCTCCGGACAATCAATCTTAGACATAATTTAATGACGCAAGAACGACAAATCAGCCCTTTTGCGGCGAATCTTCAATGGCGGTAGGTTGTACAATGAAGCAATGTAGCAGTAATCATAATTTACAGATAATATGCCCGATTTATAAGACAATAAACGACAAAACTTCTTTTGAATTTGTTCAATACTACGGTTATGACTTATGAGTTTCATAAATAGGACTCCAAACTGACGGAGCATACTCTAAATGCGAACGCACCAAAGCACAATATAAAAGTTTTAGTGTACTGGCTGATAAATCCGCAGACATTCTTTATACAAATCCTAACATTTTTATGGCACGGTTGCACATGATGTTAATATGTTCAACAAATGTAAGTTTATGATCAAAAATAACGCCTAAATCTTTTATTTGTGTGACTTTGTCCAACACTTTTGTGTCAATTATATAGTTAAAAGAAATTTTACTTAAAGTTCTATGGAAACTTATTGAAAAACATTTATCAGCATTAAAAAATAATTTATTAATAAAACACCAAGTATTTATAGAATCTAAGTCTAGTTGTAAAAGATGGCAGTCATTAAGAGATGATATTCTTCTATACATTTTTAAATCATCCGCAAATAAAAGAAATGACGATGAATTGATATACTGTGGGATATCATAAATAAAAAGCAAAAATAAAATTGGTCCACAATGAGATCTTTGAGGGACACCTGATGAAACAAGAATGGGCTGTGACAAAAAATTATTTACACACTGCGTGCGATTTTTCAAAAAGCTAAATAACCAGGAAATCACATCATGATGAAAACCCAGAGCACTGAGCTTTTAATCAAAATATAATGAATCACACTATCAAACGCCTTTGAAAAATCGGTGTAGATTGAGTCATCTTGTACTTTAGATTCAAATGCATTTAAAATATCATTTTCATAACAGAGTAAATTAGTAAGTGTGGAACGTCTTTCACGAAATCTATGCTGTTCTTCTATTAAGATGCTTTTGCACATTAATTGCAACTGACCAGTTACAATTTTATCGAACAATTTAGGTATTGCAGATTGAATGCAAATGCTTCTATAGTTAGTAATATCCTCTTTGGTTCCAGATTTAAACAAAGGCGTAATATAGCTTGTTTCCATATTTGAGGAAATTTAGTTTCATTCAATGAAGCATTGAAAAGTAAGTGCAATGGCTTTGCAATAGAATAAATGCACTTTTTTAACAGTAAAGAAGGAATGCCGTCGGGTCTAACGCTTAAATTATATTTAAGGTTTTCAATTCCCTTAAAAACATCACACAAACTAATAGAAAATTTTGAATGAATTACGTTATTATTAAAATTAAACAATGGAGTTGGATGGGTTTTGTTATCATAGACTGAAGAAAAAAAATCTACAAAACTATTGACAAAGTCGTTTCCATTATGACAAGTTTGATCCTTATAATACATTGTTGTTGGAAAACCATTAGTTTTTTTTGTTCTCATTAACAAATCAACATCGCTCTCTAACAGAAACGGAGAAAAACCATCTCCAATACAAATAAAACAAAACATTATATATTATTATAATAAATAGTATATATTATAACAAATTGAGAAAAACAACAAAATAAATAAAAATAATAAATAGAAAAGAATAAAATTAACAATAGATAAGAATAAAATAAAATAAATAAAAATAATCAAATAAAAACATAACTTAAGATAGGCATAAAAGAAAATCACACCTTTGTAGTTTGTACAGCGGTAATTGCGACGTTGACAGAGTGTGCGGAATTAACCGAAATAAGAAAATTAAATTAAAAAAAAAAAAAACCAAGTATAAAATACGCCGAGAAGACAAAATAAATACAAATACAAGGAAGGAAATGGTGGAAATGGAGGAACTAAAAAGCATGTTCAAGGAATTAATGAAGGAGATGGCAAAGAACACCAAGGAACTAAAAGAAGAGATTAGAGAGCTAAAGAAAGAAATGAAGGATAAAGAAGTAAAGTGGGAGCAAGAAAAAATACAGATGATACAAAAAATTGAAAATTTAGAAAATAAAGCTGAAAAAGAAGAAAGACAGAAAAAAAGAAATAACATTATAATAACTGGCATAAAAACAAAGGAAAATGAGGAACAAATTAAAGTGGAGAACTTCTTGAGAGAAATACTTCAGATTCAAGTCAAAATAGGAAAAGCTCAGCTAATACATAAAGAAAAACAAATAATAAGAGTCGAAGCCGGAACATGGGAAACAAAACAAAAAATAATGAAAGCCAGAAGAAATTTAAAAGGGACCAAAATTTACATTGACAGTGACCTAACCCATGAAGAAAGATACGTTCAAAAAGAAATTAGAGACATAGCAAGAGAAGAAAAATCGAATGGCAAGAGGGTAAGAATAGGTTACCGTAAGTTAATTATTAACGGAGAGGAATATAGATGGAATAAAGAAATAAAAGGTTTAGAAGAAGTTGAAGATCCAAAAAAACTAATAGGAAAACGGCTAGATATAAAGAAAAATACACGGCGAGAAAATGGTATAAGAAAGATGATAAACACGACGGCAAACGATGTAAACAAAAGGAACAAAAATAGCAAAAGTACAAAAAAGAAAAATAAAGAAGAAAGAGTAGGAACATGGAATATAAGAGGATACATGGGAAAAGAAGCTGAATTGGTGGAAGAAATGATAAACCAAAAAATAGAAATACTAGGAATAACGGAAACAAAAAAGAAAGGGCAAGGGATAGAAAGAATACATAGAGGTTATTGGTTAATGTGGACAGGAGTGGAAGAAAAGGATAGAGCAAAAAGAGGAGTAGGAATGATAATAGCTCCGGAAAGGATAAAAGATACAATAAGAGAAAAACACATAAATGAAAGAATTATGACAGTAGAAATGAAGCTAGGAGATAACGAAACATGGACCATGATAGTAGCATACGGACCAAATGAAGACGCAAAAAAAGAAGAGAAAGACAGCTTCTATACAAAATTACAAGAAGAAATAGACGAGGGAGCAGAAAACATAATGATACTAGGAGACCTAAATGGGAGAGTAGGAAATCAAAACAACGGAATAGAAGAGGCTATGGGAAAAGAAGGAGAAGAAATTAGAAACAACAACGGAGAAAGAATTATTCAACTATGCATTGAAAACAATCTAGTAATAACAAACACTAAATTCAAACACAGGGAAGTTCACAAATACACAAGAACACAACCAACCAGAAACGAGAAATCAATAATTGACTACTACCTAGTTAACAGAAAGAACTGGAACAAGATAAAGAATGTAAAAGTAACAAGACAGGCGGAAATAGGAAGCGATCATCATTTACTACGAATGGATATGAAATGGAAAACAAAACTTAAACCAGACAAAAGAAGGAAAAAAGTTAAAGATAAAAATAAAAACATACAAACTAAAAGAAGAACAAATACAAGTGGAATACCAAGAGATACTACAAAAAAAATTCAGAGAGAAAGAAAAAAAGAACGTCCATAGAAGGAAAATGGGAAATTTTTAAACAAATTATTCTAGAAGCTGCAGAAGAAAGCTGTGGATCAGCAAAAATAGTGAACAAAGATACTAAAAAAACTAATTGGTGGACAGAAGAAGTCAAAAAAGAGATAAGGGACAAAAAAGAAAAATGGAAAAGATACTTACAAACCAAGGAAATAGAAGATTACGAAAAACACAAAGAAAAGAGAAATAATACAAAGAAAATAATAAAAGAAGCAAAGATAAAATCATGGACAAAATTTGGAAAAGAAATGAATGAAAATTTCAACCGAAACCAAAAACTATTTTACGGAACGTTAAAACATCTAAAACAAAAAAAAGAATACAATATGATGAACATAAAAGATAAAAACGGTAAAATAATAACGGAAGAAGATAAGATAATGGAAAGATGGAGGCAATACTTCCAAGAACTAACAGAACAAGAAGCAGAAGAAAACAAAACAATAGAAGATGAAGAATTGCTACAGGACAGAAGAACGGAAGAAATAGAAGAAATTAAAAAAGACGAAGTAATAGAAGCAATTAAAAAAATAAAAAACGGGAAGGCACCGGGAACAGATGAAATAACGCCGGAAATGATGAAATACATGGGAGATGAGGGAATTACACAAATAACGGAATTAATAAACGACATAATGAGGAATGGAAAAACCCCAAAGGAATGGAATAAAGGAATTATTCTACCCATACATAAAAAAGGCGATAAAAGGAAATGTGAAAACTATAGAGGAATCACACTAACGAGCATACCAAGCAAAATATTCACAAGAATTATTGAAAAAAGAATGAGAGACAAACTAGAAACAACAATAGAAGACAGCCAATGTGGATTTAGAAGAGGAAGAAGCACACAGGATCTAATATTTATAATTAGACAATTAAGTGAGAAAATGATTAAAAAAAATAGAGTAATGCACGTATGCTTTGTTGACCTTGAAAAAGCTTTCGACAGGATCAAGAGAGAGGACATATGGAAAGAACTAGAAGAGAGAGGAATTGAGAAGAAAATAATAAACGTAATCAAAAATATGTACACAGAAAACAAAAACATAGTCAGAATGAATAACGAAGAATCAAAAGAATTCCAAACGAAAGAAGGTGTGAAGCAAGGATGTGTGTTAAGCGCATTGCTTTTTTCAATTGTGCTAGACAGGGCAATAAAACAGGCAAAGCAAAAAATGAAAATGGTAAAAATAGGATATTGGAAAATGGAAGTAACAAAAATAGCAGAACTGCTATTTGCAGACGATATGGCAGTGATTGCTGAAACCGAAGAAGAGTTACAACACAACATGGAAATAATAGAGGAACAACTAAAGAAAATAAACATGAAAATAAATTATGAAAAAACAAAGACCATGATAATTGCAAAAGAAAAACTGAATCACGAAATAAGAATAAAAGGAAGAATAATAGAACAGGTCGAACAATACAGATACTTAGGAACAATAATACAAAGCAACGGAAAATTAGACAAAGAGATAGAGGACAAAATAGGAAAAACAGCAAAAATATATAACATGTTAAAAAATACTTTCTTTAACAAAAAAGAAATATCAAAAACAACAAAAACAGAAATTGTAAAAAAAGTAATCAGACCAACATTAACATATAGTAGCGAAACATGGACGATGACAGGAAAACAAATAGAAAGAATAAATGCTATGGAGATGAGATTTCTTAGGAAGATTGAGAACAAAACAAGAAAAGATAAAATAAGGAACGAGACATATAGGACGAATTTAAATATAAAACCAATACAAGAAAAAATTATTGAAGGTCAAATGAGATGGTATGGACATATCAGAAGAATGAGTGAAGAAAGAAATACTAAGAAAATTTATGAGACAAGAGTAACAGGAGAACAAAAAAGAGGAAGACCCAGAAAAGAATGGAACAGCGCAATAAAGGAAGAAGCTACAAGAAAAGGAAACACGTGGGAAGAAATAAAAGAGATAGCCAAGGATAGGAAGAAATGGAGAAAATATTACACAAACTAATAATGTATACGCCTGACACCGAAAGGTAAAAAAGGCAATTGAATAAATAAATAAATAAATAAATAAATTAACAAATCTTCAAAAATGTTTTGGATTATTTTGAATTCCACTTTCAGTTTGTAAAATATATTGCTCGTATTGATGTGGTGCACTGAGATTTTTGCACGTAGTACGAATAGATTGGAATTCATTATAGTCCGACAATAGTTTTGAAGATTTATAACGTTTGCGTACACTTTTCTTGAGTTTAGTAAGTGATATCAATTCTTTGTTGGACCAAATAGGAAAATTGCTTTAAAATACATCAAGACACATTTCAATATCACAGTTATAAAATAGTGAAGTCCAATCAACATTCAACAAATAATTATTGATTGCGTTGTAGTCGGCAAGTTTAAAATCATTAAAAACATAATTACAATTTAAAATATCACAGGTTGTATCAAATTTTATAGTTAACAAGTACGCAGTATGGTGTTGGCTTAAATTTAACAAAACATCTACAGCTTCTATCACAGAAATATCACGATCGTTGGTAAAACATAAATCTAAAAACACATTCTCACTATTAGGAATATAGAAATGCATTGTACGCAGTTTAAGAACCCAAACGAATTAGCTACTAATTGAGCAGGGTAACTATCATTACAAATTACTCCTATACCTAAATCATCGTTAACCCAAGATGCTGCAGGTAGATTGTAATCGCCCAATAAAACTAGTTTACTGCTTGGAAACTCGTCGGCAATAGATTCGACGGAATAACAATGGTCAAAATATTTATTTCTAGTTGAATTAGGTGGTAAATATACCGCACAAATTATATAAGACACAAGATTAAACTTAACAACTACAAACAAATGTTCAACACTAATAAACGTGGGGTAAAGTAATACAGATTTGAGGTGAGTTTTGATAGCAATTAAAACACTACCTCCGCTTTGTTTAAGACTTGTAAGGGCCGAGCAATCACACCTAAATAAATAATAGCCTTTTAGATTTAATTCAGAGTCACTGATGTCTGGAGAAAGCCAGGTTTCAGTGAAAACAATCACATCGTAGTCTGATACGGCTACAGCTAGCATGAGGTTCCTGAGTTTAGTTTTTAAACCCCCGACGTTCTGGTAGTAGATGGAAAAACCGTTATCATTCCTGAAGATGGGTCCAGGCTGTTGACAGGGTTCAGGCTCCGAAAATTCATTGTAGATGAAGCAGGAATATTTTGTGAACGACCATAACTAAATTTTTTTGACAGTTATGTTTGCTGGCCAAATGTCTTTGCAAAGAATAGCTCGAGCATGGTCGGCTGGAACCGAGACTTTAAAGCTACTGTAGCTTCCAGATTGTACAACTTGATCTACATCGTCGATTGAAATATCGGGGCATTTCAATTTAATGTATATGTAATAACATCGGATTTTTTAGTTCCGCGTTTAAGTTTTGAGACATGTATATATGAGTTTTGGCACATATGCCTGCAACTTATCGTGACTTGGACCACAACAAAAACTTGTTGGTAGTTTTAAGCTGAACTTTCTGTTTAGGTTTAGTTTGAGCAGTAAGGGTTGCAAAAGAAGAAGAATTATTAATTACAGAATTAATTGCAGGTGGAAGCAATTGAACTTCCTCATTAATAGTTGGTGTAACTAAACTACAAGATTGGACATTTGCATTTAGGAATGAAACACAACACATCAGGCTGGCTGGCTTGACAGTAACTCATCCGATTTACCTAATTTTTTAGTTATTTTTGATTTCTTGGGCTCCAATTGCATGATTGGCAACTTTGATTTCGTGTTTAAAGGACTTATTTATCTCTGGATGGTTAGCGTAACACTTAATCTTAAGGTCTCTCCAAAAAATTCAACGGGGTCAAATCACAGCTTCTAGGCGACTAATTGACATCAGCATATTCTAAAAACAGTGCGCAAAAGATTGATGGTCCTGTTGAAACCAAATGTTATTAATGTCATACTCTTCAATTTTTGGAGACAAATTTTTTTTAGCATAGCACAGTAACGTTTGCTACTGATGGTAAACCACACCAAACTGTTACTCGTTGAGGATGCATAGGGTGTTCAATAGTCATGTGTGGGTTCTCTGATCCTTAAATGCAAAAATTTTGCTTATTGACATAGTCTCTGAGATGAAAATGAGCTTAATCGGAAAACAAAATTTTTTGATAAAAATTTTCATCTTTGGCTAAACTATTTTTAGCTCATTTAGCGAACTGAAAACGCATCGGATGGTCATGAGGCTTTATTTCTTGGACTAATTAAACTTTGTAGACCTTCAAACCGAGGTCTTTATGCAAAATTTTCTTCAGAGAAGTGCAAGAAATGTTCAGTTCCTGAGAACGAAGACGAGTTGATGTTGATGCATGTTCACGCACACTCTGAGCAACACCATTATTTTGAATGTGTTGTTTTACCTACTTACGATCCAGTTTTGCCAACTTTTTTTACAAATTGGTCCACAAACTGCGTTGAAAGGCACTTTTTTTCTATCTTATTTGTTTCTCAAATTTCTTACCGTTTGAGTAGAAGACTCACCACTTTGAAAGTAAGTTTTCATTATTTCCCAACTTTGTTCAAGTCTAAAGTCTCATTCCGTAAATGTCTAAAATAAAACTAAATTTTTGTCAACTCATATATCTCATTATAACTTTGATAAACGGTAGTTCAAATTCCAATCAAAAAAGTTGTCAAATAATTAATAAAAATGGTTTTGTAGCTTTATTTGAGCCGAAAAAGTAGTTTTAATAAAATCTTCTGATTTGTATCACAGAATATTGACAAACACATTGAAATTACAAAAGTTTTTATATAGATATTAAAAAATTGTTTTGTAAGCTTTATTTGAGCAAGAAAACGGCAACATTTTTGCGCTGAAGCAACATTTTTTTGGGCATTTTTTTTTAAATTGTTATGTTTGTATCACAAATAGATAAAAACTACAAAGTTGTTAAATAGTTAAAAAAAATAGTTTTCTACTTTATGCTTTATTGAAGCAGAAAACAGAAAACATTGACCGTAAATGGGTATAAAACATAAGCCAGCCAGTCAATTTTAATAAAATTAGAATATTATAGAATATTACCAAATACATTGAAATTGCAAAAGTTTTAAGTTAAATGTTTAAAAGTTGTTTTTTAGCAATCTTTGGGCAAAAAACGGAAAATTTTGCGGAATTGCAAATACAAATACTTTTTGACAAATTTTATAAAAAAATTAAGTTTGTTTAATAGAATATTACTAAATAAATTTTCATTGCTAATTTTGTTTTTTTTTGTTTCAGGTGAGTTCCATTTATATACTTTACTACTTCTACGGATTCTAAGGCATTTTTGGTATGTTATATATTTATTAGTTGTTTGCGACTAGTACCTTAGTTGCATTTTTTTTACTGAGATGATCGCAGCTGTTTCTATACAAGGACTATTGTCGAGCGGTGTTTTAATAAATTTAGTTGTTATATTTTGGAAACTGTGGTTTGGTTATTGATGTACTGTACTGATATATTCAGAGCCAGCGGGCTAACGGAGTAGTAGATCCCTGTGCATTGAATGTTTGTCGGAGTTTTAATCTCTAATTTTATGGCGGCATTTAGGTATTGCCCAAAATATTTAATCTTTGTTTAGCTGGCGTCATTGATTGGATGTTTAATGGCTTAAATGCTGATTTGCAGTCGTTCTTAAGACTAACTTTTAGCAAGTTATACTTTTCATAACTTGCTCAGAGTTGGTTTGAACTGAATTTTTGGGAGGGAGTTGCTGGCGGGAGACTGTGTAAATATTTTGTGGAAGTGTATTTGGTAGGAGATTTGTAATTTTTGGTTTCAGTAAAACCGGTTGCGATTTAATCCTATTTTCTTGTGCGAATGAAAATTTGATTGTAGTTTTTTTGTACTACTTGGTCCGTTATAATTAATGATTTTTTTTTTGCTAGCTTGTTTTTGTCGAGTTTTGGATATCTTTGGTTCTCTTAAATAATTCTATGTCGCTTTATTTTGTACTACAAGTTTCCAGCAGAAACTTGAATATTAATTGCTTTTTGAAAAAGTAAAATCTATTCAAACATAAAATTTAAGCAAACTTCTGGGTCTATTGTCTAAATTGTAGTTCATACTAGATTTGCCTAATGCTGAGGTAGTCCTAGTTAACTTAGAGCTAAATATAATGATCTTGTTTGGTGCGGGGGTTGCCCGGTTAATGTTTTGTTTGCGTTTAGAATTGGTTCTACCCTGGTTTGTCAATGCTGATCATGTTTGACATCTTGAGTTGGCGTATTGGAGTGCTGCAGAAGCAGTTGCCTATTTGGATAATTTTATGTCGCTTTGACATTATATAATTAAATGTTTAGAGCATATTATTGAGTCATAACGACTTAAGAGTAGTTGCACTGACTTTGTTAAGATATGTTGATTATTCACTAGTTTATTATCGTGAACTTTACTTAACCTCAAACTTAATAATATCTCAACCATCAGTATTTTTTTAATCTCCTTAGGTTCTCTTCAATGGACACATGTGCTATTCAAGAGATTTTAAGAATTCTTCTGTACAAACACAACTCAAAACCATTTAGATATTTATGAGAGTGAGAGTCTAAGATTTGACTTTGTACAAGAGTATCGGGAACATATAACATTTCATCAGTCTAGTTTTAGTTTTTAAGACTTAAGACTGTTAATTTTCGTATCTGCATTAATAGGTATTACAAATACAATAACTTTAAACCTAAACATTGCAAAAATATAAAACACAATTGGTATTACCATTTGTATACAGTTGATTAAAATTGCCGCACCAAATTTTACATAACCTTAAATATAATGACACTAAAAAGTCAGTGTTAATACGTAGTAAGTCTGAAAAAATTAATTGTTTTCAAACTATACATTGGATTTTTCTGAAATTTGACAATAGTACCGTCAAACATTACTATTGCCAACTTAGTAAAATTTAATTAAATTGACACTCCAATTTTGACATAACCTGTAATTTAGTCTTTATATTAAATTTTGATGAAACATCATTACTACAAAACTCGAAAATTTAATAAAATTGACAGGACAATTTTTAATTTAGTGACCATTGAATGATAATATCTTGGATATAAGGAAAAATTTTAATTTTGAAAATTGTACATTAGATTTTAATGAAGTTTTACAACATTGTAGCCAAAATGTATTACTAGTAACTTTATAAAATTTAATAAAATCAATAATAACACAGTTAGTTTTGACATAACATCTAATTTAGTGACCGCCAACATTAAATGATGGAAGAAAACTTTATATTCTTAAAGCTATACATTGGATTTTGATAAAACAATACAGATAAACATCATTGCTACACACTGTATAAAATTGACAAAGCAATTTTGATCATACATCTGATACTCGCCACCATTAAGTGTTAAGTATGAAGATGATTTTGATGATATTTGGCAACAATAAAATCGATACGTCAATTTACAGATTGCTTACCAAGGACTGTTGCAGTGTTTGTTATGAAGAAAAGTATAACTTCAAAACTATTCATTAGGTTTTGATAAAGTTTGCAACAATATATATTTAATCATTTAAGCCAACTACATGTGGATATGATAAGTTAAACAATAGCAATACATACATATAACAAAAACACATACTTATAACAAAAAAACAAAATAAAATAGAATAGATTACTTAGCTAGATACAAAACTTAGTGTTTTACATGTTTATATGAAGTCAAACTTCATTATTATTAGTTACACACGATTGGGTAAATGTGTGGGAACACTAATTTTTGACTGCAGTATTAGTTTATTTCAAAAATTGTCTTAACAAAGTTTGTGTATATTTTTTAATTAAATGACGTATTTTGATTTTTATTGTTTGCTATATATTGCGTGTTATGACGTCATTATCATTTTTAATGGTTTGCCTTTTATTTTCATTATAGGTATGTGATTTTCGACATATTCATTAAAATATCAAATTGTTTTTAAAATTCTTCTTGTTATAGTGCCCGTGCTTGCTACGAGCGAAGGCACCTCTCTCGTATGTTTGTGGTTTGCGATAATAGTCTTATACAAATATGCGGGATCTACAGTTTTAACGTGGAATCTGAACCACATCTCTAGAGGGGCTTACTAGGCAAATACATTGCTAGTTTTCTATTGTCTTGCGAAAGAGATGTCTGTATAGAAATATATTCGACAAATTAGGTATTGCTGCTACCGGGAATCGAACTCCAGCTGCCTACTCAACACTTATGTGCGCATACATCAGGGCATAGGCCTTGTTCTTTCCATATGTTTTGAAAAGTTTTAAATGGTCAGTCCAGTGAGTTGGTGGTCTGCTTCTATTTTTCTTAAATGTTTGTTCTCTATTCCAGGATCCTTTTTGTCCACCGGCCGTCTTGGCCGTCATGGTCAGGTGTCCAGCCTATTTCTATTTTAGTCTGGCGACTCTATTGATTATGTGGCAAACTCCAGTTTGTTGGCGGATGTGGAAGTTTAGAACCTTGTTGCGTAGTGTGATTCCCAGCATTGCTTGTTCCATATTTCTTGTGTCACTTTTAGTTTTGTAGTCGTACGTTAATACAAAACACATAAGTCAAATACCTGTTGTTTTAGGCACAGTTTTTCTTTAAGGATATGTTTTAGTTTTCTAAAGGCTGCCTATCCCAAGCCTGGTTGTTTTGGCCGATTTCAATTTTATGTCCTAGGTACTTGCATCTACTTGTTTTTGTTTTTCCGGGTTTTTGCTGAGAACAAGGTTTGTCTTGAATTTGGTTTTTGTCATATTCATTTTGAGATCAACTTCTTCTGATGCCTGTTTATCTCGCTGATCATGGCTTTAGTTTCATCGATGCTTTCGGATATAAGCACGATGTCGCGAGGACTTCTGTAAATAATTTAAGAGACATTGCCTTGTCTGACGCTTTTCTCAATTTTGATCTTATCCGAGTTTTTGTGTAGTTAAATGCTTGCTTTAGCATTGTATCGATTGTGCTACTAGTATTGCGTTCAGCTCGACGGTATTCAAAGTTTTTTAAAAATTTATGGTAGTAGTATCAGTGGCTTAGTGTACTTGATGCACATTTCTATGAGCGTTTTTATTCTTTGGAGATTATTGTTTGTGTTATACCCAGATCTAAAACCAACTTGCTCTTTAAAGAATAAACTAATGGGCCTGTTTTATCTCCCTTCTTGAGTAACAGGATGGTTATTGTGTTGTTCCAAACTGTGGGTATAGTACCATTTTGTAGACATGCATTGAATTATGATCTCATTATTTCTAACAAAGTTTTTTTTCTTAGCTTGACTGCTTCTATGACCATCTTATCTTCTTCTGGTGATTTGTTGTCTTTCATTTTTTTCAATGCGTGTTGTGTTTTGTTATACATAAGATTATATCCGGTAGTTCTTCAGAGCCTTGGTTTATTATTCATTATTTTTTTCTTCCATGTTTTGGTCTACATGTTCTTGCCTGATGGTTTTATAAAGAAGTGTGTAAAACTTATGTCCTACTTTGAGGAGTTTGTTTTTGTGGTTATTTGGCCCATTTTGATTTTTGGTTTGAAAATTCATTTGCTAGGCGTTTTCTTAATATCTTATCGTTTTTTTTTTCCTATCGTACTTTTTGTTTCTTCTGTGCTGTATCTTCTTATGTTTTTTCAGATCTCTTTGGAGATTTCCTTGTTTAGGTTTCTTAGTTTGTGTGAGTTTGCTTCTTCGGTGCTTATTATTTCTCTTCTTGATGCTATTAGTTCTTTTGTGCTGTTGCTAAGTTTCTTAATTTTTGTGCGTTTTGTTTGGTAGTGCGTTTTCCCAACGCTTCTAATATTTTGTTGTTTATTTCTTCGGCTGTCTTATTTTTGGGATCGAATTTAAATCAGCCGTTATAATGGGGTTTTCAATAAGGACTTAACAATTGTGTACTTAAATTTAACACAGAATAATTGAGAAATCCGGCTAGTTGTGTAGTACACATAGTAAATATAAGTATGGAGTTTAATCTCGTTCATACAACTACCGCGAGCATGATGGTATCGATCGCTTCATTGGATCAAATTTTCTACCACTCTTTCACACATATCGGCCGCAAAACAATTTTGCGTTTGATATTGTTTCTGAGTTCCTCTAACGTTGTTGGCTTGTTGGCATAAACCAACGACTTAATCTTATAAAAAGAAATTCAACGGCGTTTTAGTTTTAGTATTAGATAAGTTACTCAGGACGAAAAACTTTTTATTGATATTATTTTTTGTGTATGTCTTTTGTGTACTAAGAAGCCTACTCCGCCTATTGATGTTTTGGTACTTCCAAAGTGGTAAAAAACATTTCCTGATTTTAATGTTGTTAATTTTCCTTCTCGCCTACTCACCTGGCACATACCGACCACGTCTTATTTTATTTTACTGAGTTTATCTTCTATCTCAATTATCTTCTCTTTAGTCGAGAGGGTTTTTGCATTGTAAATGGCAATATTTAATTTGTGAGTCTTGTCTTTTTTTCGGCCTACACTAAGTTTGTTAATTTATTGTCTTTTTCAGAATCCTTGAAATAGTCTTGACTTGGTCAGGGTGAGATTTTGGGTTTTTTGCCTTGTTTACCTGTGGCAATTTTGTATTTATAAAAGTATTTGTTAAATAAAAAAAAAATTGGTATACAAGGTGATCCATGGTTACACTGCCAAACATTTAGGCTGATTTGGTTAGGTTAAAATAAGACTTTTTTATCTACAGTTACTTCTAAAAAGGGATGCTGAGCAAGAGTGAAAAGAAAAAATAAACGAGAAAAATCTCGAGTTACGTGACTAAAATTTTTGCGTGCAGTTAGTTTTTTTATATTTGTTTTTTTTTGTTTCTGAGTCAAACTTGGATAATTTTTGAAATTTCTCTGAGTGAATTGATTTATTGAAGTACTTTTAATCAGAATCATGCCAAATATTTACATTGCAGCTGAATACGCGGATATTATATTTATTTATTCACATGCTGCAGTAATAAGCTCGTAGATTCCCGAGAAGTAGATTGCCTGACACTGTTTTCCTATACTTTTCAACTTCTAATATAGTCAGGATCAACTTCATTGCGGTTGCAAGGAGATGGGTTTTTTACTCTTCTTCAAAATGAAAGAAGAACAGAAGAGATCTAAGAGCACTTCGCGGAGTTGTTTTTTGTAGTAGGATATACGCGGAGCACTGTGAACCGAACTTTAAAATTAAAGCAAAGTCGTCATACATATCATCTGCAAAAACTTTAAAGTTATAAGATTACATGTCGCGAAGATGAGACTTTTCTTAATGGTTTTTGCAGCAAACAAGAAATTGTGCTTTTTTTCGGACAGTAGCAGTATCGACAAAGCTATAGATATCTTTAATTAGCACAACGCTTTCATTTGGGAGCACGAAAATCTTCGAGATAGTCATTATTAATATTAGTTTGGATGGAATTGGGCAACGATTTTTTCAGTCAAATTTTTCCTGTCTTCACTCCTAAATGGCACAGATTTTTTCAATTTTTTTGGAAAATGATTTTCAATCAATCTTAGAGACAAAATGCCTTTAAATGAGAGTAAACACATGGTTCCAATTAGGTGAATGCCCAGACCACAACACTTTACCAGTCCAACGATGGTTGATTCTCCGAGAAAATGTATCGGTTGCTGTCGAGGCTGGTCTCGCTTTTGGCCTCCGCGCTTTTTGGTCATGACTTTTTGTTTTTTTTTTCTTCTATGGGGAAAAGGTTTAAGCGGAGCCTCTCAACGACGAAGCTGTTCTCCTGGAAAGAATTCTTCAAGCAGTCCTGGAGATCTGACTGTCGTCAGTAGGTGTGAGCTTTGCATTGAAAATAGTGGCAGTAATTTTGAGCCGTTTTTGCGAATTTTCATAACTTATTTGTTTTGTGATTAATGAAACGATGCGCATTTTTTTATTAACACGAGGGGTAGATTTTTTGAAAAAAAAATTAACCTTAAAAATCAGTTTTAACGTTTGATGGTTAAACTATGGACCAGGTGTACAGGGTACAACAATAAATTGTAGTTTAAAAAAAGGTAGATAGAGGCGTAAATTTTATAATAAATTAAACGATTATAGATACAATCTTGTATGTAATACGGGTAATTTTTGCAGAATTCTATAATCACAGTAGTTGCACAAATATCTATTAATAATAACAAGAATTCAATTATTGCTAGATCTAGTTATCTTTTATCAATTAGCGGAAATTGTTATTCTTAATACTTTACAATTACTTCTCAGATTTAATTATTAGTAAACATTGATCTATTTAAAGCTGCTATAATTCTAAATGCTAAAGCAAACGTGATGATATTTATACACGTATTATGTACTTTTAGAGTAATGATGTGTGATACTGTTCTGTTTATTGTGATATACAGCAGTGACACAATATGACAGTCAAACAAAAGGATGCCTCCGAATTGCATAACGAGAAACAATCGTTTCACGGCGGCTTCACATCAGGAATGGGATTAAACTGCATCTCGTAATAACTTATAATATTTTTCACTCGTGCAATTATATGCATGGTATATTTTAATAAGCCGACCTTGGCATTACATTGTTTGGTTCAGTCAGCGATTTCGTCCGTCTTTTGTCAGTCATCTATGCACCATCACGTATGTTATGCTTTACATTGTATATTTTTTCCCAAGTGCGCTCGGTACTATTTCGTCGACTCTCGTGCAATTAGTAAGTGTCGAACGGATTACTACAACGCTTGTTCATTTTTTTCGTGGTGTGCTTACTGTTCGGGTACGCTCTTGACATTTTCCCATCCCGTAAATTAACCATACGAATTGCATTGTGATGTATGACTTCTTTGTTGAGAAGTTTAAATAATGGACAAGTGAGCGTGAAATGGGATTAAGAGTTTATCATCGAGTGCGTTTATGATGGAATTTAATCATAATGATGTCAGCTATGTCGCGCAATGACAGCGGATTTTTGATGATGATTTGAGTATGTTTTTGTTTGTGTGAAGTGAAATCTTGTTAGTTATGATTTTTTTGTTATATTCGCCAAGAGGAATTATAAATTATGACATCATTGGTGAGAAATTTGTTATAATAATAGTTGAATTGTTAGCGTACTTTTGCTTATTAATTAAATTGATGACTTTTAATTAATCATAGATTTAATTTATATAACCGAAAGAACATTTTTAATTTAAGTGAATTATGTTTTTGTTTATTTCAAAATAAGTTGTTGATGTCTGGGAATATAATTTTTAATTCGATTTTTTACATTAATTCTTATCAATTTTGGAACTATAATTAATTAATAATTTGGATCAAAGGTTGTATATTACAAAATTGTAGACTGAATGCATGTATAACATAAAAATTGCTAAAACGTACTTTTGAGAATTTTGTTCGGGTCAGACGAAATTATCAAGTGACTAACTGACGAGAGACCTAATAGGCGTATGTCATTAGATTGTTGTTAATATTTTATTAGATAGTCAAAATTTGAGATTAAGTTAAAATCATTATTAATGTAAAAAAAAGTTTAAAACGTGTTCATAATCTGACTGGATGCAGATCCCTAACACTGCCACTGTCATCGATGACTTTTCTCATAGAAGTGAGGCAATGCCATTGAAATGAGACAAAATGTTACTGAAATTGCGGCATTTCTATAAAATAATCACCGAGTTCAGAATCCCTGCCAATTTTATTGTCATCAATTTTTTGAAAATTATATTTTAATTTAATAGTAACACTATTCTTAGTAGGTACAGTATTTGCCGATAGAAACTTGGTCCATTCACATTAAATTAAAGCCTATCTACTTCTTGCCGCTAACGTGAAATCCCTATGATTTGGCTGACATTATGCCAATTGTTATTGGAGGATTTGGAAATTGACTTGTACCTTTAATGCTTGGAGCTCCTGATATAGCTTTCCCTCGAATAAATAATATAAGATTTTGATTATTACCCCCATCATTATCATTATTATTAATAAGAAGAATAGTTGAAAGAGGACAGATCTTGCATTTACTTCACGCTATTCAATTGGGGTTTGTAGCCGATGGATTTTTGGTCATTAATTTTGTACTTTTTTTACTGTTTTGGTTTATGGGTTCTTTTTTTATGACTTTTGGTCTGGTAATTTTTGTGAATGACTTTTAACTTCTGCAGTTTTTCTCCGATTAATTTTATCTTGTCCGGTTTCTTGTACAGTTTGCTTAAATTTTAGATCTTTATGAAATTGAGAAATCTAGAATTGGATTTAGTATCCGGTCTGGGTCCCCCCGGTTGACATAAGTGAAAAAGCCCCCCATCACGAATATCTAAATTACTTCAAAAATAATTTTTCAGAGTTTTGGATGAAACAGAAGGGTTGAAATTGATTTTAGGTTATCTAAACCTCTGATTGCATAGAATATGCTGCTTTATTATACATCATTAAAAAGTTTTTGATAAACCCTATCCAATAAAAAAATAAAAATTGAAAAATTTGAACCATTTAAAAATGACTAAAATGAAGGGTTGAATTTAAAAAGAAAATATTAAACCGATTAATTTGATAGATTTTATCCTTATGAAGATGATGGAGTTTCTCCAGTGCCTCTATTACTAACCGTTTTTGAGTTTTAGTTTTTTAATGCAAAAAGTTTTAAAATTGTGAAAAAAGTTTGATAAGGGTGGTTTTTTTTTTACCTTTACCGATTTTGTTAGTTTACTGACTAATTTTGATGCCAAGAATACGGATGTGACATTTAAAAATTTGAAAAATAAATTACTTCGTTTGTTTTTAGTCTGGCAAACAATACGATAAATTGTGTTTTGAGAGTGAAATCATTGCAAATTGATGAAAATATTATACCAAGGATACCTACTCAATGTAAAATTTTCCGTAGAATTCAAATTTTGGTATTTTGAAAGCTATAAATGGCAAAAAAAGTGAAAAAATCGGTTTTTGATAGTGGCGCACCCCTTGCAAAAATTCCAAAAAGAATTATGGATGTAGATTTGTCAATTACTTAAAAAATAAAATTCTATGCAATCGAAGGTTTAGATAAAAGTAAATTTGAACCCTTCTGGAATTTTTTTAAGGGTTGTATTCAGGGTTTAAGGGGCTGAAAAAAAAAATTTTGAAGACCATCCAAAACCCTACTTCCTTGGTTTTTTTTAGAATTTTTCATTTAATAGGTGCTGAGAAAAAAAAAACGAGAAAATGCTATTTTTTGCTAATATGGGAAATCGAAATTTTAAAATCTTACTGAACATGTTTTTTTGATGTTAGGAAAGTAGTTTTTGAAGTAATTTGGATATTTGTGATGGGGGCATTTCACCTATGTTTGGTGCCTACTTTTGCAAATGGCCACCGCTCGCATTATTGTTTTATGTTTTTTTATATGATTTGATTTAAATATTATACTCAATGTATGCACGATTTGGCTTTGTATGTGTTATTTTTAATTTAATTTTTGTTGGTAATGTTTTTACTGTCTTCCAACGTGAAGATAGCAGGAAAAGCAAATTATAATGTAGGTCTTTAAGTTGGTGATTTTGCGGTTTCTCGAAAGATATATTTTGGTGTTGAGTTATTTCACAGGACCGGAAGGGCCAATTAAGCAGTTTTAAGGGGGCAAAGGGTTTTGAAGTTTGGTCTTTCTGTTCATTGTGGTGACGTTTCTGCGTGCAACATTGTACATTGTATGTTTGTTAGTGGACAATTTTATTTCAATCGGACCAGAGCTGGGAGGGTGCATTGAGAAATTTGCTTTATTATTTTTTTCCGTATCTACAGGGTGCGCCAGAGAAACTTACTTATTTGAAAGGTCAATAAAAACAAAAGTACTTCAGTTATTGTTTTAATTCTTTTTTTATTTGAGAATACAATATCCCAATTTTTTTTTCATGCAGTCTTGAAAATGACATCGGGTAAATCGCGACCTCCATTGCGCATACACTGATTAAGTCGATTTTTGAAATTCGTGTCCACTCTTTGCAGCATATCAATCGGTATGTTGGCAATGGCGTCGCGAATGTTGTTCTTAAGGTGTGCTATGGTCCGTGGTCGATCGACATAAACCAGGGATTTCAAATAACCCCATAAAAATAAATCGCACGGAATCAAATCTGGAGAGCGTGCCGGCCATTGGAAATCGCCTCTGAGAGAGATGAGGCGGTCGGGGAAATGTTGTCGCAACAAATTTATTGAGTCTCGTGCTGTGTGTGCTGTGGCTCCATCTTGCTGAAACCACACGTTTATAACGTTCATTTCTTCGAGACTTGGAAGAAAAAATTCCTCGATCATGTTCCTGTAACTAGCTGCATTCACAGTAACTGCGCGTTCGTTTTCTTCAAAAAAATAAGGACCAATTATTTTCATTGCCGACATCGCACACCAGACAGTAACTCGTTCACAATGAAGTGGTTTCTGGTGAAGTTCACGCGGATTTACACCACTTCAATAACGCATGTTTTGCTTGTTGACGCAGCCGGAAATGTGAAAGTGAGCCTCGTCACTGGAAAAAACTACCGCGTCTTCAGACAGGTTGTCAATCAGCATTTCACATGCATTTTGACGGGCAACAAAATTGCGTTCAGTTAATTCTTGCACAACAGCCAATTTATAGGGATGAAATTGAAGGTCTTGATGGAGAATTCGTCGAACAGTGGTGTCAGAAATTCCCATAGCAGCTGCGTGTTTGCGAGCCTAACGCCGTGGAGAACGCACAACTAACTGCCTCACTCTTTCGATATTTTCCGGAGTTCTGCTGGTCCGTTGAAGTCCATTTCTGGGTTTAGCGACACTTCCACACTCCCGAAAGGAGTTAACCCACGACAGAATCGAATTACGGCCAGGAACGAGTCTGTGAGGAGGAATTTCAAAGCGAGCGCGAAAGGCACGTTGCATAGCAACAAGTGAGCGACCGTTAGAAAAGCAGCTCTCGACGGCGAAGGCCCGCTGCTCTCTAGACCAGAGCATGATGGCAACTGACTGGAGGGAGAAACAAACTTGGGGACTTCCCCCTCCAGATGCGCCCCCTCTCGACCCCTTCACCACCCAACTCACCGCTCGGGAGTTTTTTCAAATAAGTAAGTTTCTCTGGCGCACCCTGTATAACTTATTAGTAGTCTTTTGAAAATTTGCTAGCGAAATCAATCAGAAATTTTTATAGAATCCAAATTTGACGCTATTTTAAGTCTATACCCTGTCTGTCAAAAGCCATAAAACCAATTTTTTGTTCTCAGTAGGCTAGGCAAAAAGGAGTATTTTTTTAATTTTTTAACCCTCAAAGTTGACGTATTTTAATGTAAATTGGTTGGAAAATATAATATTGTTTTGTGTATTTGAGGTCTAAAAATTGAAAAAAACTGCAAAAATAGGCCTATTTTCAACATAAACTCTTACTAGGGTTGCTATTTATGTATTAAGCATAGAAAGAACATATAAATGAATTTTATCAAAAAAAAATTTATTGCTTTTTAAAATAATCGCCTTTAAGATGTATACACTTTTGCATGCGATTGAACCACCCTTCAAAGCACTTTGTTTTTAACCGCTTCTTCGGGCGATGAAAATCCACGCAGTTTATCTTTAATTACTGGGAACAAAAAAAATTATTTTGTGCCAGGTCGGGGCTGTAAGGCGTATGACCCATAAATTCGATCTTTTGTGTGTCCAAATACTCCTTTGTTTCATGTGATGTGTGTGAGCTCGCATTGTTGTGATGCAAAATGGTTTGTCGTTTTCGGTTGTTGTCTCTCAATTTACCAAAAACTCCAGGCAAACAAATGGTCATACAACACGCTGAATTAACCGTCTTTTGATTTTCAAAAGCCACAGTTGTCACATGCTCGGCTTTCGTAAAGAAACACGCCACCATTTGCTTCTTAACGCTTCGAGAACGAACAACTTTCGTTGGCTTTTCTTCACATTGAAACACCCAAACTGCCAATTGATCTTTTCTTTCTGGCTCGTGTGCATAAGTCCACGACTCGTCACCTGTCACGATGCTGTGTACGGCTTTGGATGCACCACAGTTGTATTTTGTAATCATTTTGCGGCACCAATCAACACGACCATTTTTTGAGCATCTGTCAACAAATGTGAAATCTAACGTGCACACAGATTCCGATCAAAATCTTATGTATGCTGGTTATACTATTGCTTAAACATGTCTCGATTTTGCGATATGTCACATGACGATTTTCTTCAATTAATTTTTGCACAGCATCGATATTTTTTGGCACAAAGACCGATTTTGTACGACCTTCTTTAACTTCGTCCGTGAGCGAACTACGGCCACGTTTGAATTCAGTGTACCAGCGATATACAGTGGCTGTGGATGGCGCTTCATCGCCAAAAGTTGAATTCAGTTGATTGAAGCACTGTTCTTGAGTTAGATCACGTCGAAAGTCATAATAAATCATATCTCGAACATTTTTGCGACTTAATTCTATCTTGTGGCTGAGATGAAGTTTATAACTTACTGTAAACAACACAAATAGTGCTTGCACGACAAACCGTTCTGAGTACGTATAATGTCAAAAATGTCAAACTTTACGATGACAATGTCAGATTTCACCTGGCAATACCAGTGTTGCCAGTTCTCAATAGATAAATAGCAACCCTGGTACAAATACATATGTAGCAACGTTCATAGGAAGTGTTGTACTTATCTGGCGTAGAAAAGCTTTTTTTATTCTTCACTTGATTTTTTTTGTAAGAATATTTTACTTTTTTTATGTTTTTTTAAGCTCATGTTAGAAGTTTAAAAAAGACATTTTTTGTCGATTGACCCAATTTTGGGCGATTTTAGTTTGATAGTTTTTGCACTTGCGGCACAAATTTAGACTCGGCGCAAATTTGAGAATATTATTATTTTTGACATTCAAACATAAATCTAATTCAAAATTTGATAAGACAAAGTTTTAAACTACACCCTAGTGTGTTTATAATTTTTTTGGTGAATATGAAAAATAATTAATTTTTACCGCATTTTTTCCTGAAAATTTTGTAATTTTTTTTTTTTTTTGTGGACTTTTTTAGGCACTACACTGACTATTTTCAATGTAAAATTGTCCTCAGATTTCAAATTTTTAATATTATTTGGTGTATTGTTCCTCTAAGCGCTGCTAAACGTGTATTTGTAAGAGTTTATGTTAAAGAATAGGCCAATTTTGCAGATTTTTTGAGTTTTAGTCTCCTAAAACTCAAATACACAGAATAAATTTATGTTTTCTAACTAATTTACATCAAAATATGTCAACTTTGGCGGTTAAAATGGCTTTTGCGGCTTATAGACAGGGTATAGACTTGAAATGGCACCAGATTTAAATTCTACGAAAAAAATTTGACTGGTTTTACTAGTAAAATTATTTTTTTGATTTAAATTAGCCTTTTTTAAACAAAAAATACGATTTTTAAAATCAAAGTTAAAAAACTACAAAAACTAAAACAAATTGATATTGACGTTGATGCAGATATGTTTCGTTCTAAGATAACAATTCTGCAAACAGCCTTTTTTTTCCCATCCAGAAGAAGAAGTCACTAACTGGATATACTGACAAACTCTATAAAAACAGCTGCTCAAGTTCTTTCCAACAAACCTCGGAACAAAATTACTAGAATAGGAAGTTTGACAGAGCGAGGGCAAGCACTAGGAAGCTGTTTTACAATGCCAAGAAAAACTGTGACAAACCAGCTTAACAACATACATCAAAGTCATAAGAAAAAACAAACATAAAACTCATAGAAGAAAAATTGTATGGCCGTTCCGATTAAAGCCACATGTTCTCACTTCCAGAAGGCGTTGAGCAAATATTGCATTGCGAATATTGGATACTGACAAATTAAGATTACACAACGTCGGTCAAAAAACCTTGCAGGAGCAACTGCAGCTACTTTTTGCAGAGTTTACACTAGTAAATGCTCTTCCATCTTGAAATGCTTAATAAAAAAGACTAGGAAGAGACATAAGCCGTAGTGGACAAAAGCACTTTAAAATGGAAAATAAACCACTCAGGTCACCTGGAGCTGACGGAATCTATACGAGCATATTAGAGAAAAGGTTTGCTGCTCTGAGAGGAGCTGTATGTGAAATCTTTAGAGCTAGCCACTTTCATATATTCTATCAGGTGAAAATTTCAGACAACACTACTTTTGCATCCATTGCCACAGCAATGGAAAACAGAAGCATATAAGCTTAAGGCAAACCGGCTCGCCAAAACTACTGAAACATTCATTTGACCTAAATATGCTTTCAATACAAAAAAAAAACAAATAATTCATTGTAAACTAAATTGTTCACAGTAATTGTAAGAAACTGTCAAGATATGACATACCTAGCAGAACATTACATTATACAGTGAGATAGCTCAGTTATAGAGCGTTAGCGTAGCACGCTGGCAGTCCGGAGTTTGATCCCTGAAATATGACTGAAATGATAACATTATCTTCCTAGGTGATTTGGAACTCACATAATAAGCTGTTGGTCCCATGAAACCCCTTCAAACAAGTCTCAAGACTTCTGGAGTGATGTAAAAAGCTGTTAAACGCAAAATAAAGACAAATATATATGGTAAGATAAATCCAACAAAACTGTAAAAACTTACAATACAATAACAAAATACTGTGATCTAAACACGCATAGAATGCAAATCCAGTTGGATCCCATATGTGCTTTGCTACATCTGCTGAGCAAGTTTGAGGCGTACAATACGCAACGTAGTGCTTTTATTGGCAAACACAAGCTAACTAAAGAAGAGCTCAAAAGCTCTGCACTACATTGAAGAAACGAAACAACAAAAGCTCACAGTGCCGGAACGTTATATGTACCACCTTTCTTCAAACCACTACTAATGCCAGTTACATAATAACTTACTAAAGGGTGGGCCATCTAACTTTTGGAAATTGAATCGGCTATAAATAAAAAACTAATAAATATTTTTTCTAAATTATGAGTTTATTAGAAAGGGACATTTTTGTTTAAGAATGAAACACAACATCATTCAAATAAATGCCACGGCTGGCTTGACAGTAACCCATCCGATTAACCCAATTTTTTAGTACATTTTTAATTGTTTGGGCTCCAATCACATGAATGGTAACTTTGATTTTGTGTTTTAATGCATCAATTGTCTTAAGGTCTTCCTACAAAAAAATCCAACGGGGTCAAATCACAGTTCTTAGGCGGCCAATTGACATGGTTATGTTGGCTGTATGGCAAATGGCCCCGTTCTGTTGAAACCAAATGTCATCCATTTCTTATTCTTCAATTTTTGGAAACAAAAATTTGTTTAGCAAGGCACAGTATCGTTTGCTATTGACGGTAACGGCGGCTCTTTGCTTATTTTTGAAGAAAAATGGCCCAATAATTCTTACGGACCAAAAACCACACCAAACATGTGTGGATTTTCTGATCTTCAAATACTAGTATTTTGCTTATTGACATAGCCTCCGAGATGAAAATGAGCTTTATCGGAAAACACGATTTTTTTATAAAAATGCTCATCTTTGGCCAAACGATCTTTAGCCTATTGGGCGAACTGAAAACGCATCGGATGGTCATGAGTAGACACCGGATTATATGCAACTTAAAAACGTTAAAATATGCATGCAAATATGCAATAAAAAGACTCAAAATATGCATAAAAATAGCAAAAATGTGCTAAAATATGCTACTATATGGAACATAATATAAACAAATATAGTTTAATGATTTTATCAAAAAAACAAAATATATAACAAACTCTATTTATTTTAATTTTTAATAAAGTTAAATAGGTAAAATGTGTCAAAATATAATTCTTTATATATACAGGGTGTTAGACAAAAAAACGTACGGCTAAATAACTCCACTTTGAATGGTTTTTTGAGTATCATAGAGGCAGGTACATGTATGTTTTAATTTTTAGTATACATGCAATAACAACCAACTTTAATTTTTTGTAGGGCAACATATATTTTTTAATTTTAACCTAACCTAACCCAATAAATGTACAAAAAACATTTTATTTGTTTTATATTTAAAATAATTGTAATTGAATAGTTGGCAGTAAAAATATCTAATGTTTAATTTCTAGGATAGTTTTATGTTAATATGCATTATATAGTAACTTAAAAAATGACGTTTTTCAATATTTTTTTCTAAAATCGGTGAATTATGCATAAAAACCAAAAATGAATAAAATATGCAACAAAACTTAAATATGGTCAAAATATGCAAATGCATATGCAAATATTTTGTAGACCTTCAAGCCGAGGTCTTTATGTAAATTTCTTTTCAGAGAAGTGCGAGAAATGTTTAGTTTCTGAAACGATGACGAGTTGATGTTGATGCATGTTCACGAGTTATGTTTAAGCATATGTTTGATAAGTTTTTAAAAACACTTTATTTTTCTTACAAACATACTTTATTTAAACTTTAACATTTATTTTGATATTTCGTACATGAAATATCATTATTATATAAATTACTTTTTTAACTCCGCTTTTATAAGTACGGAGGGTTATAAATGAATATATGACGATGCGTGTTACATGTCTGATCTATAACTAATTAATATTACACATTAATTTCTATTTATACTTAATATTAGATTAATAAGCTTTTTATTATCTCTTAAGGAGATAATACAAACAGAGTGCATCTAAACTGCACAATTGCAATAAGGAATAACAATACTATTGTTATTAGAATGAATGGTTAATTGTTTATATACAATGGTGTTACTATTATAGGGGTTGGTTAACTCACGCACACTCTGAGCAATAGCATTAATTTTGTTGGCTGAGCGCACTGGGCGAGATCGTGAACGTGTTGTTTTATCCACTATCGATCTAGTTTTGCAAACTCGCTTCACAAATTGTTTCACAAACTGCGTTGAAGGCACTTCTTTTCTATCAAATTTGTTTCGTAAATTTCTTACCGTTTGAGTAGAAGACTCTTTGGAAGTAAGTTTTCATTATTTTCCAACTTTGTTCAAGTTAAAGCGTCTCGTTTCGTAAATGTCAAACATAAAACTAAATAAACGGTAGGTCAAATTTCAAACGTTACATGGCCTACCCTTTAGTTTACTACTAAGTAGAACTCTATCAGAGTACACGTTTTATCAAAAGTCTAAGAGTTACTGAGCGTACACTAACACATACAATGCAATACAAAAAAAAAAAGGAAAACAGGAGGACACTAGAGAATGTAGATGGAACGTAAGAAGGGTGGACAGAGAGCAAATAAAGAGAGTCATAAAAACTGAGTAAGTGACAGATAACATAAACACAGAGAAGAGATAAGCGGCGGAAGAAGCAATTCTCAAGTACAAGGAAGGGGAACAAAAAGAGTGAAAATACAAAGGAAACACAAAAAGAACTAAAAAACAGGAAAATTTCGAAAAGAACAATCTGGGATAAAAGGCAAACATTCTGGAAAGAAATGATAGAGTCTATACCCCGTCTATTCCTGGAGTAACACATACAAGAGGAGGAAGATCTTAAGAGTTTTATCTAAAAAAAACGAAAGATGAAGTCATAATTGAGAAATTGTTTCTCAAGAGAAAACCGGTAGAAGAACCAAAAATAGGGGTAGAAGAAGAAGATATCGTTATGGCAACAGTGGAAGAAATTAAGGAGATTATAAAAGAATTGCTCAACAACTAAACAGTCGGTTTGGACAAAATAACAACAGAGATTGTAAAAGCAGCGCTAGACAGAAACAAAGTAGAATAGATGCTTAAAAGAAGAAACTTTCTCAGAATGCTGGAAAGAGGCCACCTTAGTACTGATTGATAAAATTAAATAAACAGGAAAATCAATGCCATACAGATCAATATGCTTAATTAACACACTAGCTGAGATAATGGAAAAATTCATTGTGCGAACAATAGAACAGGAGATATAAGAAAAAGGAAGATGGATAATAGAACAGTACGAATTTACCAATTGAAGAATTACTTTAGGAGCTATTGAAAAAGGAAAGCAATAACTTTAAACTGACTATAGAGGTACCCTAGGGCTCAGCACTAGGACCATAATGAAATTGCCAGGCTGGCTTGTAAATGATTTTTTTTTGCGTTTTCTGGCAAAACCAAGCCTTCCTCATTTTTTTTTTAAGTACATCGGAACTAATTTTTAAGATTTTTTAACCAGGAAATCTGGCGTCTTCCTGTACTTCTACTTCTTGCAATCTTCCTCTGCATTATGAGCTGCAGTATTTAATTGATTCTTTTTTCTCTTATAGTAAAAAAAATTTTGCATATTTCATTTATTGTGTCTAAGGCTTGTTTCACACGTATGCGGTTTTATTCGGTTTGGTTTGTTTTTGGTTGCATTCATATTAGGTTTTGTGTTTTTTCGGTATACAGGCTCAGTAGTAATCATAATGGAGAGAAGTCAAGTTGTTGCCATGTTGTTTCTTTATAGAAGAATAAAAAGAGATTAGTAGATTTTGGCGGCTCGTGGTGGCCATTTTGTTTTGGTGACATCTATCAAATCTTTTGTTTATTATTCAGTTACTTATGCCAAATTACTATGGCAATTTACACGATTGAACAGGTTCAAATTATAAAACTTTATTATCAAAATGAGTGTTTGTTAGTGCAAACGTTGCGCGCATTGCACCCATTTTACGGTAGACGTGGTTCGGTAAATATAATCAGCCAATTATACGTTCAAGGAACGCAAGATAGGCGGAGAACATCGCCGCGGTCCGTGAAAGTGTATAGCAGAACCCGAGGCAGTCGATTCTTTGCCGTGCACAAGAACTTGGGTTTTCGCAGACTTCAATTTGGCGAGTTTTGCGTCGGGACTTAGGCCCACACCCGTACAAGATCCAATTGATCCAGGAGCTCAAAGTTTATGACCATAGACAACGCTGTTTGTTTGCTGACTGGGCTTTGAATCGTTTGGAACAGGACCCCAGTTTTGGCGGAAAAATTATCTTTAGCGACGAGGCGCATTTTTGGATGAATGGCTGTGTTTGCAAAATTGTCGTATATGGGACGACACTAACCCACACGAGGTTTATCAGGTGATAATGCATCTTCAAAAAGTTACCGTTTGGTGTGGGTTTTAGGTCGGCGGTGTCATTGGTCCGTACTTTTTTGAAAACGACGTTGGTACGGCGGTCACCGTCAACGGCGAGCGCTACAGAACGGTGATAACCTATTTCTTGTGGACCAAATTGAACCATATGTACCTATACCACATGTGCCACACAGCGGACGCCACAATTGACATTCTGCATGAACGTTTTGAGGGTAAGGTTATCTCTTGCAGCGGTGATGTGAATTGGCCACCAAGGTCATGCGATTTAACCTCGCTAGACTTTTTCTTGTGGAGTTTTTTGAAGTCGCAAGATTATGCAAATAAACCTCAATTGACCGATGCCTTAAAGATGAACTTAACACAGGCCATCGCTCAAATTCAGCCGGAAAAGTCATTGAAAATTGGACCACTCGGATCCGTGCCACCATAAGAAGCCGAGGCGGGCATTTGAACGATGTCATATTTCACACTTAATGGCATACCTGGGCTTTTCAAATAATAAAAAAAAAAGTTAATTCACACACAACTTGATTTATTTCATTTCAACATTTACCTGCTCTTATTGAAAAACCCTTTATTAAGTACCGAATAGAAACAAAAAAAAAACGGAAACGAACCTAACCGAATTGAACCGAATATATGTGAAACGAGCCTAACTAATATTGAGAAAAGCTCAAAAGCATTTTGAAGAGTTTTAGTATCTAGTTGCTTAAAGGAAGCATATTTAGTCTCTTTGTAGTAATCTTGTATCCATCGCCTTAAAGGCCTATGTCAACATTCTAGCATACCTTCTTTTTTATTTTTATTTTGTTGCGACCACTACTGATTATTTGAATTTGTGTGAATAATATTTATCATAGTTTGTGTATAATCAAAAAATTACTCTCTTTCATTTTAACATATCCACGTAATCTATCTAGGCTATCCTTTCCGACAATCTTTTCTAGAATCAATTCACTTTCTCAGAAATCAGAAGCAAAAGCATTTGGTTATTGCTCAAGAACAAAAGTTAGAGGTTTGAAAACAATCATATACTGCACTAGTTCTAACTATAAACAATGCCAACTATAGTTTCTCCGTTGATTTGACAGCCAGCTTCCGGGAAATCAAAGTTTTAGGGTTCCGGAGGAAGTATTGTTGTATAACTAAAACTTTAAAGAATTGACAGAAGGGCACCATATGAGTAAGAGCCTGCGGCTTAATTTGATTTAATGAAAGTTTACGCTGTGTGCATGTCCCTCGGGCGTAGTTTCTTTATCAGGTTTTCAAGGTATTGCAACACGAAGCGCGTACGCGCCTCCTGCCCGCAGTCCGGAGAAGTCGTCAAAATTCGGCGGCGCCGAGGAAGCGCAACCCAGCATGACAGCAACAACGCTATTTGTCGATTCTCCGAAATCAAACACGTCGCTCAAGGAATCTCAAGCGTGACTCCGATTCATTTTGATAAACATTGCAATTTAAAACCAGATTACCCTAAACGGCGGATCACTCGAGGGTCGATGAAAAACGCCGCTATAAAATGTGAATTGCAAGACACAAGAACATCCGACAGTTCTTTTTTATTGTGCGTTTTTACAACTATTTTACATCGCCTCAGAAGTCTTATAACTTGTTTGAAAGGGGTTGATGGCGCCAACGGCTTATTAGGTGACTTCCGAATCACATACATATTGCGGTCCTGGGATATTATTTCTGGACCTGTCTTAACTGAGAGATCGCGCCGGCACAAGGCAGGTGTAGCACGACCAAAAACCGTCCGGTAGTGTGCAGCGGATTGCCGTCTCCTGGTGTGGTCGTCTCGAATAATCTACGGAGAGTGGCTGATATTCGTTATGTTATGCTTTGAAGTTGCATGATTGAGGATATTCTTTCTGGCTTATGACTTAACGGTGGTGTGTTTGTCTGTATGAGTGCTAATTGCACAAAATATATTAGTGCAGGTTCAAGAAATACACGCGGATATTAACCGGATCGACTCGAACTGAGAGCACTGTAGACAAGTGCAATTTGAAGCGGCGCGAAGAAAATAAACAATTCTTTTCGCAGTGAAATGATGACGTATGCGCTCGGTGGGTGGTTGGAAAGCAGAGAATCAACACAAACAGTCTAGCCCTTCTATAAACAGCGCTTTTATTCTGTATGACTGATATAATTGCCCATAACAATAGCCTTGTTTGCAGCTGAGAGGTTTTCCTACCTTATTTCTACATAGTTTTGATTAAATATAGAGGCAATAGAGTGTATGATGCATTTCTATTTTAAAAGTCATTAAATACTCACTAATAAACTGTTAAATTTGATATACGACTATTGCATATTAAATAATGATTCATTCAAACTTTAAAACTTTGCATAAATTCTTTCATTCGACAGTGTTTTTAAAGCGTTAAAATCAAACCAAAACCATTGTTAGATAATGTGGATTAGGTGCAGAGTCTGGCTTCAGACATCTAACCCAAATAATGTCAAAATCACTGATACTGACGTTTTTAATTCAAGTTGTACTTAAATTGATACAACATACGCATATAATACGAGTCAATGCAGTTTATTGTGCAACCATTATATAGGGAGCTATGGCAATTGCCCATAAAAATATGTTATTTAGAAAATGTGATTTATGAACATACTTAAAGCGTTTTCATCTCATATTTCCATATAATACGCAGAACCTGCTCAACGTAGCTTGCATCAACTTTGAATGGCCGCACTAGATATACGGTGTTTATTACCTTACCTGCTAGAGGTCGAATTCAAATTTATTTATCCATATGACGGTACAATGACACTAGTGTTTAAAAAAATATTGATAACAAATACATTAAGGTGGACTATATACATAAATAAATATTTGATAACTAAAGTTATGCTTTACAAAATTGGCAAAATAGATAATAACATTTTGGCAAAAACATTGTTTTACAAATGTCATCAAGATTATAGAATTAAGTTAAAAATATTGGCTACGATACATAAATCGTTCATGTAAATAGAACGATCGCATTTGCCATGCGATATTTATCATTTACATTTACATAATCTAGCCTTTGCTTCACGATTTATCATTTTAATTGTTAATTTATTTTTCTCTGGGCTACAATGTAAACGCAGTTACATTAGTAATGTAAATTCTGACATTTACAATCGTTTTCGTCCACTTAATACCATTACAAATTGTAATTTGCAAACAATAGAAGCCCATCATCGATGGCCTAAATCAAGCGATCTTTCACTTTTTTTATTATTCGCACAATTAAAATTTCCTAACCATTAAAATATTTCGATTTTAATCTGTTAAGCCTTTCGTATAAATTTAATAAAAAAACATGTAAATGACATCAGAGAACAAGCAAGATCGAGTAGATTAATGTTGCTGATAATATTTTAATACGTATAATTAAACGGTGATATTACGAAATCGAAAGTTCATGTCGAGTTGTTTAAGATTTTTGGATTGATTAAGAGACAGTTATAGCACATTATAATTTTTGTGTATATTAACAATGAAGGAGGTGATTGAAGGAAATGATAAAGGTTGCGTAAAAGATAAGATACGTCTGATCTACTATATTGTCTGTATAGCATTGTTGTGTGGTGATAAAAGGTATATAACCCGAGTGTTAGCATTTAATACACTAGTGCATTAGCATATGCTAGTACAATACTAGACAAACTAATAACCTTTGTGCTGTAACTCCCTAAAATAAATTGAATTATGTAATTATAAAACTCCATAAACGTCAAAATTAATTTAAGTAAATTTTCAGGTCTCATATTTAAATACCGCATTACTAATTTAAATGAATTTGTTAATATTATGAAAGGTTTAGCCTACATTAAAGCCTCTCAGACATGATGATGGGTAGATAGTATAAAAGCTACATAATTTTTGTGTCATAAAATATTAAGTGCAACTAGCATACGTTACTTAATTGTACATTTCCTCTAAAGTATTGCATTCATCAAATTAAAGTTTATTAATTACTTGATCCATTGAATTTATTTTAAATAAGCGTCTTTTCCAGGATATTAGTAGTCCAGAACACGTCTTAAAGAGAAATCAACCATACTAGCGGACCTTGTTTTAGATTTATAATAAAAAAATTTGGCTGTTTACAACCTTCTCTATCAATAGCATTTCTACTTGATTAGTTGTTCACCAACATAAAATTTGTTGCAGTAATTTACCACTAATTCAAGGAAAGAGAAATTTAAATCCTAAAAATTACTGCCTTAAGTGCAATTTTATCTGTATAAGAAGTATTATTGATCCGTTTAGCTTGTTGTTTTGAAGAAGACTAAAGATCACACGTTTAAAAAGAGTAAAACTTGACCAAGTATTCTAAAATAAACGTTCATTATGAGAACTATTAGGGAAGGGATGATTTGTTAACCTATAATACCTTAGTTAATAAAAAAAAATGTCAAACGACCAGACGAATAAATGAATTGAAACTTAGATGTTACTAAAGAAAAATTTATTGAGTTTTGCTCGGCCAACACACTTCTGAGGATTCTTACATGACTATATAGAACATATAGCGCAAGCTGATGGATTGGGATACGAATTGTATATTAGAAATAAAGATAATTCAATAGGAGATAACCTAAACCATGAGAAAATCCTGAAAATGTTGGATAGAGTTGACACATGGCAAACCGCAAGCAATATAGCATGAAATTTGTGCTAAAAATTGTCTACAGGGTATTCAAAAAAGAATGTAAAATATTTAAGAGGTGGTAGTACGAACCACAACAAACAAAAAAGTTTTGATAAACATGGCCATAGCAACTATTTTGGAAATATGGAACATTATTTATTTTTATATATTTTTACAAAGAATAAAATTATAGAAGATGTTTGAAGTGCATTCTTTCCATTTCTAAACAGTCATGACATCTTTGTCTGAAGGACATTTGTACTCTTTCTAAAATCTCCTCATTGGCTCGGGTTTCTTTACACTTTTCATTAATTTTTAACTGTGGCTCCTCGAGGTTATTTACAGGAGTAGCATACACTAATGTTTTTAAATATCTCCAAAGAAAAAAATCAAGAGGGTTGAAATCAGGCGATATTGCTGGCCATAAAACTGGTCCGCCTCTTCCTACTCACCTATGTGGAAAAGTTTGGTCTAAATGCTCTCTAACGGCAATTGAAAAATGAGCTGGAGCATCATGCTGGAACCACATTTGTTGCCCGTGGGCCAAAGGAATGACATCCAAAAGATCATACATTGTGTTTTGCAGAAAGTTGAGGTAAGCAGCGCTTGTTAATCGGTTTGGTAAAACAACAGGATCTAGAAACTTGTCGCCTACAATACCCATCCAAATGTTTAATGAAAAACGTGTCTGATGTCTAAATTCAATTACAGCATGGGGATTTTTGTCTGCTCAACGATGTGCATTATGAAAATTAACTCCATTTTGTGTGAACTTGGCTTTATCCGTAAATAGAAATTTTGGCAAGAAACTGCGGGTCTTCAGCATCTTTACGTAGAAACCAGCGACAAAAAACCAAACCTGCCTGATGATCAGTTAAATTTAAGGCCTGTACTCGTTGTATATGTTATGGATAGAGCACCTGTTCGTGCAAAGTTTTTTCAAACAAGAGTAGCACTAATTTCTTAATTGGCTGACATTCTCCGCACACTCGTCGCTGGATTATGCTTTATCCGTGCTATAAGTTCTTGTTCTGCTCTAGGAGTAGATACCGACCTTAGTCTCTGGTGAATTCTTCTAAACATACGATGTGAAGAAATCTTGCGACACAACAACACCTATAGCGAACTATTTCATCACCCGACTAAAGCCAACCCGTAGACAGGATAAATGCAATTTTTATTGCAACAACACGCAGGTCATCCGGGGACATTGCTCAATGCCATCGTTGCTAGTGTTATGGTCACACATACTAGATGCAATTCACCTACGTACGCGTCAAGTGCATCTGAGCTTATCCAATCTCCACGTACAATTACAAAGGAGGCAGGGTATGTAGCTACATGCACGGCATGCAAAGGGCCGCAAACTATAATGTCTTTATTATTTTCCCAATCCGAAAAAAAGTAAGCGGAAAATAACGTACGAGCTTGTTTTTCCCGCTTTTGGTAACTTAGGGAATATTTCATTTATGTTCTGAATTCAAAATTTTTTGGTAGACCTTTCTAGAATTTGTAATATTTTGGGTTAAGCTGCCAAGGATCAGGGTGCAACTCCATAATCTTATATATATATATATTTCTTGGCTAATCATAAGAAAAAAAGTTTTAATTATTAACATGGTTCCGCAAACACACCGTTTTCGAGAAAAATATTTTTTTATTTTTTGACGATATCTTAGGAACGGAAAGAAAAAGTAGCAACATGATCACAAAACCTTTATTTTACAAAACCAAGCAATAACATAAAAAACAAGAAAAATCACATTTTATTTTTAATGACCTTCTTCTACGGTAACGCAGGCTTCCAATCTACGTCTTAGTGACTGACGTACCCGTTCGAAAATGCCTGGAGTGTTTCGTATAGTATTGCAGGATGCAATAATGCGATTTCTTAGTTCTTCATCAGTATTAACTGATGTAGTAGTGTAAATTAAACTTTTTAAGTGACCCCACAAAAAAAATTAAAACATTTAGATCTGGAGACCGAGGAGACCAAGCCTGTGGGCCTCCTCGAACTATCCAACGGTTCTTATACTGTTCATTTAAGAATTGACGCGCAACTTAACTAAAATGTGCAGAAGCACTAGAAGTTCATAATCGCATCGCGAGAAAAATTTGCTTTGTCTGTAAATAAAACTTGTTCTAAGAATCGAGGATCGCAATTCTTTCTTGAAACCATTGACTCATAGCCAATCTTTGCGGAAAATCCGCTGGTGAAAGGGCTTGTACTTGCTGTATGTGATAAAGATCTGGCTTTTTATTATCCTCCACTTCCTCCTTGAAGTTAAATATGTAAATGTTAGTGAATGTACCGTTAGGAGAAGGCTTTGGGCTGCTGGATTGTCTTGTAGAAAGATGGCTATAGGTCCACTTTTACAACGCCTACATCGTGTTGCAAAATTGGCTTTTGCCCGAAATCACCGGGCATGGAATAATGAGGGCTGAAACAGGGTACTGTTTTCAGATTTGTCGCGCTTTTGCCTCAATGGATCAGACGGACGTCGGAAAGTGTTGAGAAGACGCGGAGAAAGATACGCTTCAGTTCTTATTGATGAGCGACTTCCATTTGGCGGTGGGTCGGTTATGATTTGGGCAGAAATTTCTACCGAAGCACCCACAGGGTTGGTCTTTATAGAGAATGGCTTCCTGACAGCTCACAGATACATTATGGAGGTTCTCGAAGATCATAAAATATGGGCGAGCGCGGCATTTTCATGCAAGATAATGCTAGACCTCACGTAGCTAGAGTTATCAGAGATTATCTGGATGATGTGGGAATTTTGCCGTTTGATTGGCCAGCTCTCAGCCCGGATATGAATCCCATAGAACATGTCTGGGATGAGTTGAGACAACGTATCCGAAAGCATACACCTGCTCCAAAAACTGCCCAGGAGCTAAGACAGTTGCTATTGCAGGAATGGAATAATATCGACCAAAATGTGATCCTTAATTTAATTCAAAGTGTTCCTCGTCGACTTCAAACAGTCATTAATGCAAGAAGGGGTAATACTCGTTATTAGTGATGTTTTTTTTTCAAATTTTTTGTTCGATATTAGTCCTAGGAACAAAACTTCTTCTGAACTGTAATTTTGTGATATTTCCAAAATACGCAAAAATACAATAAATATGCTTTACGATTCAAAATTGAATTTTTAATGCTTATATTATAGAAAACAGTTGTACAATGTATGTTAAAATACGCGTGAGATAAATTTAATTTTACTCACATGTACAATAAATGGCTTTTATATAAATTTTGAGTATTTAAATTAGTTTAAACTATTTTAGTATCAAGGACACGGACAAGAAAATTATATAATTTTTGTGTTGTAATCCGATAACAATAGCATACTTGAAAAAAATCTAAAATACTTGCTGCCATAATGATGGCAATTATAATGATAAGGCGGCTAGAGTATATTTAATAGTGAGTGACGGGTTGGTTTGATATAGGGTAGTATTTATATTATGCTGCAACGTATGTGCATTTATACATGCTTAAAGTTTCATCAGCACTCATCATATTAGTGATTCTTTTAATATGTATCAAATCTAGGCTAATACTAATTTAATTATTATTACAAACAAATTAGTCGATTGGTGGTTGTAACATCATATTACAAACATTTCCCCCAAGCAGAAAATTATAATGGCGTGACGGAATTACATATAATCACTCAAATAACACTCATTAAATTTTGAACTTGAACTATACTTACGATGGTTATTTATATCACCCCAACGGTATAAAACTTATTTAATTAAGCTCACGAGTGCAATAAATACGCAGCAAAATCGTGTATCGAAGCGTGCACAAGTGCAATAACGCTCATTATAACTAAATAAATATCTACCGAGAGTTGTAGCTTAGTCATCGTTCTCCCTTCAATATGTGTCATGAACTGTTCGGCCCATCCGTCAGGTATATGGCACTGCACCCCAAATGCACCCTCAGTCCGGTTTTGAACGTCTAACTTGAACCACTTCTTTTCTTCGGCGCGAACACGTGATCTAGATATTTTAAAAAAGAAATATAATTTCTATTAAGTTAAAAAAAAATAGTTTCATTATTATTTTCGAATATGTTTGAAATTATTGTCGTTGAAATTGTGCAACGTATGGTAACGCTGTTAAAGAGGGTTATTTAGGAACAAACTCGTTTATTTATGTTATACATAGGAAGTGGCTTTTAGTGCAGCAGCGGCGGTCTGCAAAATTTGTGTGTGCACGTGTTGCAAGTCTGTGAGTGCGAGTGTTGTGCAGTGGGATTAGTGAATATTTAAATGTGAGGGATATGCAAAAGAATTACCCAGTTCGAGATACACAGAGGATTTACATGAAGTCGCACGTAGGTTACTTAATTTTACTACAATCATATGTAATTTATGTGATGAAATGCAAAATAAATGAACAATATAGTTTCTAATTTGATTTATAATTTGACAGTTTACTTGGAAATAATATATGTATAATCCGCTATTAAGGTGGCCCTCTTAGCACAGCATTTTTTAAGCATCTTTAATCACTGTTTGATGTGGAATTCACATTCTATTCTTTCTGGTTATTCAAATATGTGAACCTATCGTGAAAAAGGCAATTATGTTAACTAACTATAAAGCTTGTTCCCAGTTTTTTAATAAATGTTGATATGATTATAGAAAATTTGATTGTCACAAGTAGAACAAGCAAGGGATATCGACATCTAGATTTTCCTGCAACTAAGTCTGCTTTGTTTGTCTAATTGAGAAAAATGCGACCATAAAACCAAAATTAGAAATATAAAAATGATTTATTAGTTTTTTAATTAATTTGTTAATTAGAACTTCATCTGCGGATTAGCACATTCTTACTATTAAAACTCAAGTCAAGGCTTTGCAAACAGAGTGCGAATGAGTCAAATGTTTGAAAAGTAGTTGCGAGATTTAAGGAAATTAAAACGGTAATGGATACTGAACATTATTCCGTAAGAATATTCCTACCGGATTGAATTATTGCTAAAAACTCGAGAACATTGCTTCTTAATACACTGCCGAGCATAAAATTAGGGATTTTTTTAGAAAACTGATTGTTTGATTTGAATAAAAAAAAGTTTTTGTTGTTCAAAGTTTATTGAAAGTAATGAAAACAAACAATTTCAATTTGATGTGCTAAGTAATGAAAATGATCAAGTTTACTTTCATATGCTTTTGTTGAAACAATCAAGCATAGTTTTTGTTTCTGTGATGCTATCTGTCTGTTTGCAAATTGTTTGTGTATTGTTGTCATTGATAGTGTTTTGCAATGACCATAAATCCTGTTGGTGCGGCACGAATTGTGGCCTTTTAAATGACGGCCGCGGTCAGCGCGAAACTGCGAGAAACGTTGATGAAGTCTCTCGAGTGTGCAACGAGTATGGCGGCGGTACCAAGAGACTGGTCTGCTCACTCGAAGACCTGGTTCAGGGTAAAGCAACACTACAACAGCTAGAGATGACCGCTTTCTCGTATCTAGTGCTTTGAGAAACCGAACGGTCACGGCAGTTTCCTTTCGAAATCATCTTCAAGAAGTGAGAAATAAAACATAAGTGAGTGGACAGTTAGATGGCGAATTTATGGTACTGGATTATCTTCTCGAACTAGAGCTACTGAACCTCTGCTTTCCCGTAAAAACCGGATTGCGAGGTTGAATTTTGCACACTTGGCTTGGACAACAGCGGATTGGAGTCGCGTATTATTTTCCGATGAATCGCGATTCTGTCTTACGGGCTCAGATAGATGTGTAAATGTGTGGCGACGACAAGGCTAGAGATATGCTCGAGCATGTATTGTCTCGGCGACTTCCATTTGGTGGAGGATCAGTTATCTTTTGACTCTCGCACGGAGTTAGTCTCTATCGAGAATGACGTTGACTGCGCATAGGTATCTGACAGAGGTTCAAGACAATGTTTTAATGGTTATTCTTGGTGACGACGCAACTTTTATGCATGATAACGCACGGCCTCACACTGCTCGGATAGTTACTGAGTATTTTGTGTCAAATCACGCGATTTGTTTGGCCTGCTCGCAGTTCAGATTTAAATCTAATTGAGCATGTTTGGGATGAGATGGGAAAACGTTTACGGAGACATGTGTCGGCCCTCAGAAATTCTAGAAAGCTCCGCGACATACTGGTGCAGGAATGGGACAATCTTCCGCAGAGTGAGATCTAAAATCTGATTTGCAAGCTGTTATCACTGCCAAAGGAGGGAATACTTGCTACTGAAGTCCTTAAACTTTTTTTTGTTTTAACAAAAGCATATGAAAGTAAACTTGTTAATTTTCATTACTTTCAATATACTTGAACAACAAAAACCTTTTTTTTAATTAATCAATTAGTTAGTAAACTGTTACAATCGAAAAATTTCTAAAAAAATCAAATTACGAAGTGACTCTAATTTTATGCTCGGCAATGTAATTAACAATAATTTTTCGAAGTTTTTTTTGCCATTCTACATATTTACAGGTATACAATTCTGATGTAAAATGTAGCTTACTGACCATATGAAGGATGTTTATTTAGTGCGTCCGAACTTTAAATTCAAATTGAACAACAGCCAAATTAGATATTTTGAAACTGTTATTTTATACAGTTAGGTTTGCTTCCAAAGCGTTAAAAGTTGCTGGTTTATTGGTATATACAAAAGATTGAACGTAATCTCAAAGAAAATAATCTAAAGGCATTAAATTACACGACTTTGGTAGCCAGTTAAGAGGTCCGTTTCTCGAAATAATTTTTTTTATTGATTTTTTTTTCAAAAATTGCGTTGGCTGTATGACATGTGACGTCGTCTTGTTTGAACCACATCGTTTCTAGATCAAAACTATTTAAAGTTGAAATTAAATAATTATTAATCATTGCATTGTAACGATCTCTATTAACAGTGACGTGCTCTCCATCTTGAACGTTGAATCCAAACAATGGTCTTGCGGCTTGAATTTTTGGACAAGCTGAGTTTTGCAAGACTTTTACGAAAAAAATTCCACGTAATCGAAAATAACAAAGCGTAACTTTCTGCGAACGTTGACGAATTGACAAACTTGGCATTAACATTCTTTTTAGGCCGATATGCCATTAATCTAAACTAACTAACTAACACTTATATTCAACGTGGGTATTTTTGTTGCAGTTGGAGTCTTGTTTTGTTTTACTATTAAGCCAATTTTTTGATAATTTATTGAATACATTACTTGGTTGGGCGATTATATGCATCATGAAGTTTGCAAATTGCTTTGTTTGGAGCACAGAACACTGGTTTTGATAATAAATTTTGACAGTTTGCAAGCATTGCTTTGATGTTCAACGTTTTATGATCATTACCTAGACTATACTGAATAATTTTGACTTGCTTTGCCTCTCAACAACTCAGCCATTGCTGCTTGTTACCAAATTCTATCAACGGCATCGTCCGCTCAATTGCTATACTGTTCCCTGTTCGAGTCTGTCCGGTTCATCTAGTCTTCTTGCATCAGCGCACTACTGCAACGGCCAGTCATTGCTTCTTTGTGTTTTTTTTAATTGTATTAGCGGCATATAATTATTAAAATATTTTGTACAATTAGCAAACATCTAGGCACACCACCGTGTCAGTGATAATGCCAGAATATCTGCAATTATGCAACTTTAAGACATAATTTGAATATGGATGATAATGAAAGTCTTATTACTATTGCATTAACACAACTAAAAAATATGTTTTTGTTGTATCTTCTATTTAACTTTTAACAAAAAAAAAATTGTTTTTATTTAGGGTTTTAAAGTCGTAAACCATTTTTCTTTCCGAAACACAGTTTTTGAGATATCGTCGTTTTTCCGGATTGTAAAAAGAACCGAATTGGGCCTCTATCAACCTTATTTGGGACACCGCTTGGCGTCCGCACACTGATCGAGCCGAGACCGGCACCGTCTGGACTGGGAAGAACGGCGAAATCCAAATTAGGCGTTTGAATTGCGATCCAATGTGCTAAGGTGGCAACGTTTTTTATTAAGATAGTTGTCATATTTGCAAATGCTGTTGTCACTATGTTAGAGAAAGTGACGGTGAAGAGATCAGTAGCGTGATATGACATTTATGATAGCTCACGGACATTTTATGATGTTTATTACATCTAACAAAACATTGTATGACGTTTATGACAGATCAATGACGTTTATTATATTTTTTAAACATTTTATGACAGCTTGGGAACGTTTTATGACAGTTTAGAAACATTTATTGACTGCTCACAAACGTTTTATAACGTTTTTGACTGTTTAGGAACGTTTTATGACAGTTTAGAAACATTCATTGACTGCTCACAAACATTTTATAACGTTTTTGACTGTTCAGGAACATTTTATGACTTCTCAGGAACATTTTATGACAGCTTAGTATCATTTTATGACAGCTCAGAAACAGTTAATTACATCTCAAACAATTTATGACGTTCATAACAGTTTATGATATTTTTAAACATTTTATGACAGCTTGGGAACGTTTTATGATAGTTTAGAAACATTTATTGACTGCTCACAATCATTTTATAACGTTTTTGACTGTTCAGGAACGTTTTATGACAGTTTAGAAACATTCATTGACTGCTCACAAACATTTTATTACGTTTTTGACAGTTCAGGAACATTTTATGACTTTTCAAGAACATTTTATGACTTTTCAGGAACATTTTATGACTTTTATGACAGCTTAGTATCATTTTATGACAGCTCAGAAACAGTTAATTACATCTCAAACAATTTATGACGTTCATAACAGTTTATGATATTTTTAAACATTTTATGACAGCTTGGGGACGTTTTATGACAGTTTAGAAACATTTCTTGACTGCTCACAAACATTTTATAACGTTTTTACTGTTCAGGAACGTTTTATGACTTCTCAGGAACATTTTATGACAGCTTAGGATAATTTTAAGACAGCTCAGAAACGTTAATTACATCCCAAACAATTTTATAATAGTTTATGATATTTTTTAAACATTTTATGACATCTTAGAAACATTTGTTGACTGCTCACAAACATTTTATAACGTTTTTGAAAGTTCATAACATTTTATAATTGCTCAAGAACATTTTAAGACGTTTATAACAGCTTAGAAACATTTTATGACAGCTCAGAAACTGTTAATTACATCCCAAACAATTTATGACGTTCATAACAGTTTATGATATTTTTTAAACATTTCATGACATCTTAGAAACATTTATTGACTGCTCACAAACATTTTATAACGTTTTTGACAGTTCAGGAACATTTTATGACCGCTCAGAAACATTTTATGACCGCATAAGAACATTTTATGACGATTGTGGCAGCTTAGGAACATTTTAAGACAGCTCAGAAACAGTTAATTACATCTCAAACAATTTATGACGTTTATAATAGTTTATAATTTTTTTAAAACATTTTATGACAGATAAGAAATATTTATTGACTGTTTACAAACATTTTATAACGTTTTTGACAGTTAAGAAACATTTTATTACCGCTCAGGAACATTTTATGACCATCATGATAGCTTTGGAACATTTTATGACCGCTTATGAACATTTTATGACCGCTTAGGAACATTTTATGACGATCATGACAGATTAGGAACATTTTATGACAGCTCAACAACAGTTAATTGCATCACAAACAATTTATGACGTTTATAATAGTATATGATATTTTTTAAACGTTTTATGACTGCTTAGAAACATTTATTGACTGCTCACAAACATTTTATAATGTTTTTGACAGTTCAGGAACATTTTATGACCGCTCAGGAACATTTTATGACCACTTAAGAAGATTTTTTGAACATTCTATAACGTTTTTGACAGTTCTGAAACATTTAATCACATTAGGAACATTTTATGACAGCTCAGATACTAATCACATCTCAAACAATTTATGACGTTTATAATATGATGTTTTTTTAAACGTTTTATGACAGTTTGGGAACATTTTATGACAGCTTATAAACATTTATTGATTTCTCATCAACGTTTTATAATGTTTTTGACAGTTCAGAAACATTTTATGACTGCTCAGGAACATTTTATGACGATCATGACAGTTTAGGAACATTTTATGACAGCTCAGAAACAGTTAATTACATCTCAAACAATTTATGACGTTCATAACAGTTTATGATATTTTTTAAACATTTTATGACAGCTTGGGAAAGTTTTATGACAGTTTAGAGACATTTCTTGACTGCTCACAAACATTTTATAACGTTTTTGACAGTTCAGGAACATTTTATGACCGCTCAGAAACATTTTATGATCGCTTAATAATATTTTATGACGTTTATGATAGCTTAGGAACATTTTATGACAGCTCAGTTTATAACAGTTTATGATATTTTTAAAACATTTTATGACAGCTTAGAAATATTTATTGATTGTTTACAAACATTTTACAACGTTTTTGACAGTTAAGAAACATTTTATTACCGCTCAGGAACATTTTATGACAGCTCAGAAACAGTTAATTACATCTCAAACAATGTATGACGTTTATAACAGTTTATGATATTTTTTAAACATTTTATGACAGCTTAGAAACATTTTATGACCGCTTAAGTACATTTTATGACGTTTATGACAGCTTAGGAACATTTTATGACAGCGCAGAAACAGTTAATTACATCTCAAACAATTTATGACGTTCATAACAGTTTATGATATTTTTTAAACATTTTATGACAGCTTAGAAACATGTATTGACTGCTCACAAACATTTTATAACGTTTTTGACAGTTCAGGAACATTTTATGACCGCTTGAGAACATTTTATGACGATCGTGACAGCTTAGGAACATTTTAAGACAGCTCAGAAACAGTTAATTACATTTCAAACAATTTATGATGTTTATAACAGTTTATGATATTTTTTATACATTTTATGACAGCGTGGGAACATTTTATTATAGCTTAGAAACATTTATTGACTGCTCACAAACATTTTATAATGTTTTTGACAGATTAGAAACATTTTATGATCGCTCAAGAACATTTTATGACAATAATGACAGCTTAGGAACATTTTAAGACAGCTCATAAACAGTTAATTACATCTCAAACAATTTACGACGTTTATAATAGTTTATGATATTTTTTATACATTTTATGACAGCTTAGGAACATTTTATGAAAGCTTGGTAACATTTTATGACAGCTTGGGAACATTTTATGACAGCTTAGAAACATTTATTAACTGCCACAAACATTTATAACGTTTTTGTCAGTTCAGAAACATTTTATGACCGCTCAGGAATATTTTATGACGTTCATGACAGCTCAGAAATATTTATTGACTGTTTACAAACATTTTACAACGTTTTTGACAGTTAAGAAACATTTTATTACCGCTCAGGAACATTTTATGACATCTCAGAAACTGTTAATTACATCTCAAACAATTTATGACGTTTATAACAATTCATGAATATATTATATTGTTTATGAAAGCTCAGGAAAATTTTATGAAGTTTATTACATCTCTCACACATTTTATGACAGATCACAAACATGTTTTGACGTTTATAACATTTTTCAAATATATTATGACAGTTATGACATCTCATAAATATTTTATGACAGCTCGGAAACAAATTATAACGTTTATGACGTTTATAGCTCAGAGACAATAAACAAGCCTACCCACTCAAGCGTTAGTTATCAAGAAATTGGTTTTTTTTTTTTTTTTTTCAAATAAACCAATTTTTTTCTTTGTATTAAATGTTGTATTGGTTTTGTCTAAAATTAACCCCACGGCAAAAGACTAGCAGGCAGACCCCCGAAGAGATGGCGGGATAGCTGGTCGTCAATATCTCAAGAGAAGCAGCAACTACAGGTCCAAACCTACATTAAGAAGAAGAAGAATAAAATTAACCCCCGGAATGCCAATTTCTTGGATTTAACCAAAATTCAGACTAAAGCTGTTTCAAATTCAATGATATATTATACAGGGTGTCCGGAAAATACGTGTACAACGTTTGACGACAGACTCCTGACGTCAAAATAGGTCGATCTAAGCCGACTTAGTTATATCCAAAATTGTCTCGTTTAGCCGGTAGAGGGCGTCAAAAATTTGTAAATATTAAAAAGAAATTACCTGTAACAATAATTTTTTAAGTGACCTTGTTGCTATGGCGTTTAATAATTTGACAATTATTGACAAATTGTCACCAGTCTATGAAATTTACTCAAGTATACGATCAACATTCTTGAATTACAAGTTCATTTTACCATTAAAAATGGAAAATTATACAAACTCTCAGAAAGTTGACATGCTCCTGGTATACGGGTTTTGTCAAGGAAATGGGCGTCAGAGTGTTAGGGTTTACATGGAGAGGTTTCCTAACCGTCGTATACCAAACCACCAATCATTTGCCAATATTGAGCGTCATCTTCGGGAAACGGGCAGTTTTGAGAAAAAGTTTGAAGGCAGGGGTCGTATGCGAACAACTCGAACTGTGGAAACAGAAGAGATGATTCTGGAAAGAGTTGAAGAAGAACCAAGTACCAGTACCCGTCTCTTAGAACGTGAGTTAAATGTTCCTAAAACGATTGTCAATGAGGTTTTAAGAGAACAGTTGTTACATCCTTACCACATACAAAAAGTCCAGGAACTTTTACCGACTGATCCCCCCATGCGGCTTACATTTTGTCAATTTATTAGAAACAAAAGAATCCTTGTTCCAAATTTTTGTAGAAAAATTATGTTTACTGACGAGGCATGCTTTACAAGATCTGGGGTAACCAATCTGCACAACGAACATATTTATTCCGATGAAAATCCACATGCCATTAAAGTTGCACATCATCAGCATCAATTTAAAATTAATATTTGGGCAGGTATTATTGATCACTACCTTATTGGTCCCATTGTTATTCCAGACAGGTTAGATGGAAATATTTATTTAAATTTTTTGCAAGACACATTACCAATTCTTCTGGAGAATTTGCCCCTTTTACTTCGGAGGGAAATGTGGTATATGCATGATGGTGCCCCGCCCCATTTTTCCGTTGCCGTTCGGCAATACTTACATCATCAATATCCCAACCGATGAATTGGAAGAGGCAATGATGCACCAGTAAAATGGCCACCACGTTCTCCTGAGTTAAATATGTGTGACTTCTTTTTGTGGGGCGCTATTAAAACAGAAGTTTACAAGACTCCGGTAAACACACGCGATGATTTATTGCAGCGGATTTTAAATGCAGGCAACCATTTTAATAATCCCGAGACATTAGATAGGGTCCAATATTATTTTTTAAAGAGTGTTACTAAGTGTATTCAGCAAGATGGCGGTCATTTTACACATTTGCTTAAGTAATGTTTTTGTTTTACTTAGTTTCTTACAATAGATACTTTCAACTTTGTTATACTTTTGTTTTTTTTGACGCCCTCTACCGGCTAAACGAGACAATTTTGGATATAACTAAGTCGGCTTAGATCGACCTATTTTGACGTCAGGAGTCTGTCGTCAAACGTTGTACACGTATTTTCCGGACACCCTGTATATACAAAAGTCTTTAGTATATACTTTTCTAGATAATTTCACCTATTGGTATTGTCTAAATGATCAATTTAACTTCAAAATGTCAATTTCTTTGATTTATCAAAACTATAACAATGTATAGATGTTTCAAATTCAATTTTCTTAAAATTTCTTTAAACATTTTTTTCCTTTTACATAAAACATTTTTAGAAGAATATTTTAAATATGAATGTTTCGTAACGTCTAAACTCTAAATGATTATTTTAACCTGTAGAGTCTCAATTTTTTGGATTCAACAAAGACTGAGTTGAACAGAGCCAAAACAAATTATAAGTCATAATAAACCAGGCAGAGCGGTAGGATGGTAGACGGTTGAAAGAACTAAGAGAACGAGATACCTAGGCACACTAGTGAATGCCAGATGGGATCCTCAACAGGAGATCAAGAACCTGTACTTTGCCTCAGAATGGTTATGTCTGGACAGTCTTATTGGATGGAGCCAAAACCTGGATAATAAAGACAGCATCCATCAACATGATTGAGGACCTCGAAATATGGACCTTGAGAAGAATGTTCCAAATCTCGTGGGTTGACCACATTAGCAATGAAGAGTTGCTAAAAAGGGCGGGGTGGATAGATCTTTATTAAATCTCATAAGACAGCCTAAAATTAGCTACTTGGGCCATATATTAAGAGGGCTGAGATACCGAATTTTTTAGCTGATCCTTGTAGTGAAGATAGAAAGCAGAACAGGCATCGGCTGTAAACAGTTCTCATAGCTCCGGAATATAAGAAACTGGACGTGAATAAAAAACTTTAGAGAACTATGTCGAGCAGCAATAAACAGAACCTTAGCTATTATTTATTAGAAAATAATTTCTAACGCATAAGTGTATGGCAACAGAAGAAGAAGTACAAGTGTTATCTTAAAATTGGCTTTTTTTATCTGAACTTTTTTATTTATTTATTCTTTTTATAGATTAGGGAAAGGTTTTTGACAAAGTGCAACACCACAAACTTATTGATATCCTGAAACAATTAGACATCGGTCAAAAGATATTAGATGTATAGAAAGCCTACATTGGAACCAGGTAGCCCATGTGAAAATAGAAAACGAAAACGCCAGTGAAATCAAAATCTGCAGAGAAGTGAGATAAGGATATGTTATGTCACCTCTATTGTTCAACATCTATTTTGAGAACATATTTCTGGAAGCACTCACGGACCTAGAGAAAAGCATAAAGGTCAACGGTATATGGCTAAACAAAATACGTTATGCAGACGACACAATAATAATCGCCGATAACTTCCAAGAACTGGTCAACAAAGTAGGGAATCAGAGCTAACTCATGGGACTAAACATAAACATAACAAAAACAAAGTTTATGGTTATTTTCCGTGACCTAAATCTAGCAGGAAACGCGGTGCTATCGTTTGCAACCTACCGGTGGAAAGGGTCAACAAGTTCAAGTATTTGGGAACATGGCTGACAGAAGACTGGTCATCGGAAACCGAAATCAGGTGCCGAATTGAGTGCGCACTCAATGGATTTATAAAATTTAGAGAAGTCCTTACTAACAGCGAATTTGATCTCAACCTCCGAATAAGATTTGTCAGATGCTATATATGGTCTGTGCTCCTCTACGGTACTGATGGGTGGACGATGAAAGTAACATCAATGAACAGAACAGAAGCCCTTCGAAATGTGGTTCTACCGCAGAATGTTTAAGATTCCATGGACCTCACGAATAACCAACGAAGATGTTCTGCGACGGACAAACAGATGTTATGAGCTTTTGACTATGATAAAACGAAGGAAATCAGAAGTACGATATACTACAACTTATTATCGATGTCAAAATCGAAGAAAAGAGGGGAATCGGAAGAAAGAAGATGTCGTGGCTGAGAAACATAAGACAATGGACGGGACTGAGTACCATCGGAAGTCTGATCCACACAGCCAGAAACCGCGAAAAGATGAACCATATTGTCGCTAACATCCATTAATGGATAATGCCATAAGAAGAAGAAGAAACTGGTAGTTTTGTACTATTGGAATTTCTAGCTTATAACGGGTTCACCATTCACCTTTGCTCGACTTTTTCTATGATATTAAGTTAGACATCAAGCGGCCTTCTGCCATGGAGGTTTTGTTGTGATTTGCCTGCTACATTTTATGTAGTTCATGTCTTTTATGTTTTTCTTACGCATGATAATCAGGTACTTTATAACTTTGAAATTACTTACCACCATTTATACTTCTTTGTTTTCTAGCGTTTGTTTGATAACAATTTTAATGTGTAATTTTTGAAAATTTTATTGTTTGCAAATTTTTAATGCGAAACCTAGACGAATTAGGCATCTTTAACACGCAGTTTCAGAATCCCAGATTTAAAATTTTGGGTTTAATTGATTAGCGGATTATTTCATTACCAACTGCTTTGGCTGGCAAAATATGTTTGGATTATATACCTGGAAGCTATTTAACCTACTTAACTTGAATGTTGATAAATTATATATATTTAAATATCCAATATTTTTATCTTTGAATACTACAAATAGCTAAATAGCTTCCAGGTATAATAAAAAACTTAATCGTTTTTTCCTTCTTCCGAGGCAATTGGTAACGAAAATAATCCGCTGAGATCATTTAAGTTCATGCCGTAAAGACACTATATCTATGGCTACACCATAATATAGGTTTAAATGAGACCTTTCAGATGTATTTGGGTGACGCATTTCGAATTGCGATTTTGATGGCATGCGCCGTGATACTCTAGTGATTCCTAATCATTGTATTTGCAAATGAATCCGAGTGACTGAACCTTAAAAATCAGCAAAACTATGAGTAACGTGAAGTGGGTTTGAACGTTTTTCTATAAAAAATAGGCAATTGAGCTAGTGCTATGCATCGAATTTATAAAGATTTACGATTATAGAGCGAAATTTCATACATTGAACACAAAAGTTGCTATTGCTCAAAAAGACTGTTTTATATTTTTTGTAAGAACTTTGTCGTCTTGAAAGTTTTGCATAATACTCCACATACGTAGAATTTGCTATTTTCTAGTACCAGATGCTCCTTGTTTTGCTTTGTTTTGCTTCTTGCAGCTAAACGTGCCGTGATGTTTTTTTTATTTAAAGACTGCAAAGACGATGACAAACACAAATCTTTGCCACTTTTTGACAGTTTTTTTTTGCATTTTAATCAGGGTTTATCTTTCCATATACGCGAATCTACAATAAACTTTGCATTTTTTGACTGTTATTAGTTGCTAAGACGATATTTGAATTTGGAAAGAGAGAGTAACATACAAAAAACTATATAAATAGCAATAAAAATGCGATTTTTTGACATTTTTTGCATATTACTTGACAGCTTTGAACTGAGCCTAATATAAACTGTCATTTTCTTCCATATCTTACAGACCACAATGATATTGTGCAAGTTCAGAAGCATTTTCATTGGTGTTTGAATTTTAAATTAGCTTTGTTGTTGCTATTTCATTCTACTTTATTTACATTTATCAGCACTTACAATTTTTTTTTAATTACAAGGAGAATCTTTCTAAATAAAACCTTACAAGTGCCGGATTCACTTTTACGAGCGCCTACTGACTAAACTTCTTCCGTTTGAGTTTCTTATAAGTTTGCATTTCTGAATGCATTGACCTTTTTAGTAGTGATCAATGACAGGTTCTAGGTCTTCTGCCTCTCAAGTCAGGGGGCGCCATCTGTCGGAACAACGCCACCTGTGCGGACGGAGGTTGAACTATAGTTTAGGGGACGATAGGTGAACTAAAGTTTGTCCACTTATCGGACGATAGGTGAACTATCACATGTAGAAATCTGTGCAGGAATCTGGAGAGCCGGAGGACCTTAAACCCGTCATTGATCACTACTACTACTTTACTAATAATGATCTTAGTGTGGAATATTAATAATGCACATAGTGTGCTAGCCATATAGGCGTTCCATAGATTTGGTGGCGAACCGTATATATCTGGATTCAGACTAACGGATAAAAAGTCTGTTTCTAGTTTTTTAGGCTAGGAAATGCATAGAAGATAGATAGATTTACTCGCTTGAGCTAAGCGGAGGAGAAGCTGATGTTTGACTGACATGTTTGCGTGTTGCGTTTGATTTTCTGTTGCCAGCACATAGGTTTTTTTGTTTAGGGCTCTTGGTAGGAGCGGGGTCTGCTTTTGAGAAGCAGGTACCGTGGTTGGAGGCTTTTGAAAGATTTTAGCTTGCTTCCAGCTTGAGATAAGCTGGGCTGTTTTTACAACTTTGCACGGATGAGCTTTGATCAAAGTTTGGCGATTTGGTGGGTGATGGCTTTTGTGGTGGTTAAGGTACCTGCCTTGATGGGCCTGCCTTTGGCCTATTAAGTAAAATAACAGAATGCGACTCATCTGATTCCTTCTTTAGATTCTTCATCTTTTTCTTGTTGTTTTGCTGGACATCCTTCAGCTCTTGGTCCTCGAAGGTGGTGGCGGACTTGGTCGAGTTTTTGGCAGGTTTCTTGAGAGAGGACTGTACCGGCCGTCGGGTGTCTTCTTGATTTCGAACGGTATTGCAGCTGCATGAGAAGACGCTGGGGGTTTTTGGAGCTTTTTCGGAAGAGGCCAGTGCCGGATCTTCTGGTGTTGTGGGTGACTGGGATGGTAGCATGGATAATATGGTCATTAGAATTGGTGTGGAGGCGGCTTCTTTTTTTGATATTTTCTTGGAGATGTTTCTCGAGAAGTTTTTTGTGTCTTGATCTGTTTGTTTGTCAATTCTCTCAAATTTGCTGTGGATCAGGCTGACGGACTTTTCTAAACTGTTGATTTTTTTACTGTCTTTGAGAAGATCTTTGTTCTTCTGGAGTTGGACGAACATCATTGCGACGGAGGCTTCCATGAAGCAATAAATTGAATTAATTAATTCATAAAGTCACTTTTTGGAGACCCCGGGACACTAAACGAAATATTTGAAGACCTCAAACGAGATGGATTGACGATATCAGAATCATAGCGGGGGAACAGTGGATGAGGACAGCAAAGGTCAAAAACGCATGGATACAAATGAAAGAGGCTTATATCCAGCAGTGGAAATATGAATGCTAAGAAGAAGAAGAAGAGAATTAGTTGATAATTGATTTTAACTAAATTATTACTCAATCAATCATCTGTGACTATTGGTGCAATGAAAATTCTAGTTGCCCGTTTGAAGCTCTTCAGCCAGGTGTGGTTGTTCTATCTCGGTGATCTGGTCGGCTGCTTGCAGTCGTGTACTCTCTGTACACGATGGCATTCTTTAGCCTAGTTTTTAGTTTCGTATATTCTACTTGTAGTCTTTTGTTTTTCTCATATTTTTAACTATAGTCGGTAATTCGGCAGAGAGGACATGTATGATTAACAGCACTAACGAAAGATAAACAACGGCTCCGGTCACGAGTTGTCTCCAACAAAGTGATGCAGAGCGTAGCGTTCTTTTCAAATGGATCCGTTACCTCATATAGGCATCCAAACATACAAATGTTTTCTCTGTGGCTCGGTGTGCCCGACAACTCAATTTTCCAGTCCGAATGGGAACGGCGTGTCTAGATATACAATAGTTTGATTTGTCTTTACGAACAAAGATTGAGTTCTTCATTATAAACCTCTTGAGTCAAATACATTAATCAAATTCATTGTTGGGGTAGAAGATCATTTATTGAGATGGAATGAATGAGAACTTTACGCGCGAAGGTTTTATATATTTTGTTCACATTTTCTATGCGCTGCTCAATTATATTGTGGCTTATGTCTATTTATGGTTTTGTTGTAACTAACTAAATCAATAACATACATATATCATACATAACAAAGTTTAAAATTAAATCTTTTATTGGAAAACTCTATACAACTAATTTATGTTTTAATACTAAAAGCATATTTATTAATAGCACTAAGTAAAGTACCGGTTCATTTATTTCATAATTTTGTAGTAACTGTAACATTTATATGATCTTCTGATTCGAATCAGATCGATTAAATCTTGTCTTCACATAACATGAACTAAATAAAATAAAATAAAGATCATTATGCATGATTTCCTGAAGCAATGTATATGTATTTGGGTTCACGTGCAATCAAAATTAACATTTTTATTATTTCCACAACACATCAACTTGGTATTATTTTTACACCACTTCCAATATACTTGTTTGTTTTATTACACCTAACACCTGCATATTCTTAACGAACTCGTCATGTTTAATGTTCTTCCCAACCCGGACAATTATTTAAACTTTGTTAAAAATAGACATGGTAATTAGGGTGCGTTATGCCCAAGGCCTGGTGTTAATCAGATTAATGTTATGGTGTTAAAAAAATTCCTACCTAGCTACTGTTGGTTTAGGGTGGGTTATAATTACGCTGCGAGTTTAGAAAGTCTCCGTGAAGGAATTATTAGATACTATGTATTAATAATGCTTGAGGAATCTAATTAATTTTATAATCAATCGCCAGTGAATATGATTAATCATTTGCTTTGCTATGCTGCAATATTTTAATTTTAATTTTAATATGAAAAATTAATTAATTATAATTAAATTTAGTAATGAGATTATATATAATTTTTTTTAATTTTCAATGAAGGATGTTCTTTGACTTCACTGGCTGAAAGTTAATTAATATGGCTAATAATTTGTACGATCATTCGGATTATTAAAATCATTCAATTGTTTAAAATTTATATGAAAATTGCATTATTGATAATAATATTTTTACAGGTACAAATGGCAGAAGATGGCGAATTCTCAAAGAAACAACAGTTCTTTCACAATCAGGTGAGTCACTAAATCATAAAATCTTTTAAGAAGACAAACGATAAATAAATAAATAAAATGCCATCCTTCTACGAATGATTAATAATCCTCCCCGGCTCATTAGCATCTCGACATATTCACACGCATTTACCCATGCATGTAGAAGAAGACAAACATGCACCGAAAAACTTGTTTGGAAACAAGATGAAATATAATATAACATGTGACCCCCAGTTTAATGTCATTAGCATTTTGTCTCCCTTTGTTATTGTCATTTCCAGTGAAAGTGGAATAAAAAAATGGAATAGTTTTTTTTGTTTTAATTAAGGTTCGTTGCACCTGAATTGGTAACATTTTGTATATATTATGCATCTGTTTATTTGTAAATCACGCTAAAAAATCTTAAATTGGGTGTTAAAAATAGATTTAAAAATATTTACACAATTGATTCGATCACATTCAATCTGATATTTTTTTTTTAAATATGTAGTTATTGCAAAGATTATCTTTTAAACATGACCTGGAGGAAAGACCCAATTCAATTTTTATTGCTTAGTGTATACGAAGCTCATTCAACGAGGTGGTGAGCTTCTCAGTTCTTCTCTGATGGGGTTAGGGTCGCAGCGTTGGACTAGATTTGTGGGTTTTTAGAAGTATCTCCGTTTCTTCCGATATATTTGTCTTACCCAGTTGCTGTTGGGGGTCTTTGTATAAGTTTTTTTGTTGACGTATGCTTCTCTGGTTTTTGCTCTGTTTAAGGATATTTGTGCAGTATCTTTAAGCCGGTCGAGTTTCTCTCACTACCAAGTCGCGTTTAATAATTTTCCAACTTACCTACATAGTTTTTAATTTCTTTTATACGTGTAGATATTTACCCCAGCGTTTGTATCTTTGCTTCCCCAGACAATATGGTGAAAGTTGGCGTTATATTGAATTATGAGGTTTGTATTTTCTCGCGTACAATACTGCACAAAGTCCTTCTGCTGTGTTGTTGGAGGTGGTATCTTCTACACGAGGTATGCTGACGTCACAATGGTGCTTGGCTTCCGCTTGTCTGCCGATCTGATCTTGATCTATTGTGTTCTGCATCACCTCTAGTTTACGGCATAATATTGCTACGGCTGCTTCACAGTGCTGTATGTTGCATTGAATAACTTTGGGGACAGTGGTGTATTTCTATCCCGATTTTGTCCGGGTGAATCAATTACCTCTATTTCTATTGCTTCCTCTTGCTTCAGCACATTTTTTGTTATTTTGATAGTGGGTTTGTTAAACATATAGCTCAGCAGATTCCTTTTACCATTTAGTATTTTTACATTTTTTTCACGTTTCTTTGATTCGGCGGTGTAGATGTACCAGTTATAGACTTTAAGCTACTGGTTCTGCTTTTCCAAGCAACTTATGATCAATTTTACGGTCTTTTTCCGCCTAGGAAACTGCCGTTACGGCCACAGGGGTTCTAGACAGGAAATCACTATTTGTACCCATTCCAGTGAGGCTTCGATGGTGGGTTTGCTAAAGATATAGCTCAGCAGATTCATCTTACCATTTAGTATTTTTACATCTTCTTTTGACTTGGCGCTGTATATGCACTAGTTTTAGACTTAGGCAACTCATGATCAATTTTACGGTCTTTGCCTGCTTGAGAAGCGGCCATTAGTGCAGTTACGGCCACATGGGTCGTAGACCGGAATTCACTATTTGTAGCCATCCCAGTGAGGTTTCATCATCACATGTGATTTTATGAATTTCTTCTGTGTTTGACAGCTCACTGAAGTTGGGAGGCATTTCTTCTGGGGTGTATAAAGTATTATCTCAGCTAAGAGCATCCATTATTAGTTATGCATGCTAATTGTAGATTTTATCTAAAGGGGTGAGCCAGGCTGATAACGAACACTTGAAGGCAATCTCTTTGTAGCTGGGTTTTTCCATTTCTTATAAGCGGGTTATTGGGTTTCTCTATCGTGTCCGTTGCCTTCTTCTTGGGCTGTCTAAGTGAAAGTTCAGGCGTAGAGGAGCTATTTATTTATCTACCTATTTATCTATCTGTCTATCTATCTAATCTACTTTTTTACTGCTCCCTGTTTTAAAGGAAATGTTTCTCTGCCCGAAGTCTTTGGGTTTTCTTGTGGAGCTTTTGGTTTGGCTTTGACGCACTTTGTTTTGGGTTAGCAGTTGCTGGCTCAGTACATGAGGTATCTGCTTAGTCGGAAAGGGGCTTTGTTTGCTTTTTAGTAGCGAAACTTGTCTTTTTGCCTCAGCAACCCCAGATTTTTTGGTTTTTGATAATGGTCTGTGGGGTGTGGTTCAAAGGCGGAATAATTTTTAACGGCGATGAGGTATCCGTGTACGCACTTACAGAGTCTGTGTTTTTTGGGGTATCCAAAGATTTACCTGATAAGTTAGTTATTGACTTCATTATAGTTAAGAAATTAAAATTTATTTCTCTGGCTTTTTACTTGTTATGGAACTTGCAAATTGGGGACGTATTAAATTAATTGCTACTGTTACCAAAGAAATATAGCTCTGAAGGTGGATTGTATACGAACGAGTGACGCACACTAAACTTTATAAGTCTGTTTTGTTCTTAATAGTACCGTTTATGAAGAAATCTATGCTAAATTGGAGTATTGCTAAGGTTTAGAGACGCTTCTATAGGGTGACACAGCTGCCAGGACTCCTTTATCTTCTCTTCAGACACACATGGTGATGGTAATTAGTCTGAAATTTTGGTTGCTTAGCAGCTTGTTGTCTGAACTAGGAAGTTTCTTTTTTGACCAGATCTACTGCTGGTCAGTTGGACGTGGTGTCCAACTACACGCAACGCCCATAATCACGACAAGGTTGCGACCTTTGAAGTAGGAAGAGTGCTCTCTTTTTGTTTAGCAATTGCTCTTCTATTTTTTAATACGATATTTTTTAGATAATAGTCCCTTCAAATTAGACAAAAAAAATTGACGTTTTAGAAAGAAATTACCCACAGCTTAGCTTAGCGTATATTTAGGTATATTTGGACTGTCTGAAGACTATTTTCACCTAACGCACGCATGAAAAAGGGTGGTTTTGGAGTAAAAACCATGTTTATATAAATTTTTGCGTTTTTTAATGGTTTTTTTGCATTTTTAGCGAAAACTATGTGTTTTGTGCAAAAATTACTTCTATAAAAAGTTGAAGAGCGGAAAATTTCTAGTTGATGTAGGTCATTTGAATTTTTTGTTTTTTTGCTAGAAGAAAATAAAGTCACGATTTTGCGCGCTCTGGCGGGCAATGCACGCATTATTGGAAAAATCGAAAGACCAATATTGATCGGAAACATGGTCTTTTATAATTTTTCCAGAAAATGCATAGTTTTGGTTGGAAATCCAAAAAAATTAACAAAAGGTCACAATCTGCGACATTTTTTAACATTCTTTAGCGGATAATGGTTTCACTATTGAGAAATCCAAATAGCCAATAATAACTGGAAGTTTTTTGCTCTACAACTTTGATCTCTTGTCATAAAAATAGTTTTCGGCTAAAATGCATAGTTTTTGCAAAAAATGCAAAAAAACATTCAAAAACGCAAAAATTGATATAAATATGTATATTACTCTAAAACCACCCTATTTCATGCGTTCGGCACTAGGTGAATATAGTCTTCAGACAGTCCAAATACACCTAAGTATACAGGTCGCTAAGCTGTGGGTAAAATTTTTCTGAAAAATATCTAATTTGAAGGGACTATAACTTTTTCTACTTTAGGGGTTCTTGAATGCGATAGCTCTATCTTGAGTTTACATCCTATCATTATCAAGTAGTACCTTTCGGCACTTGAGTTTTTTAATAACAATCACCTGCTCAGTTGTTTTGCTTGGGTTTTGTTTTAAGTTTTATGTTAAGTTTTTGGTGCATTTGCTTTGGGTTATGCATCATCCGCAATAGATTTTGTCCAGGGTGATAAGATTTTGGATTTTTTGGAAATACTTCTACTCTTTGCTGTCCGACTTGTTCCGAATTATGTCGCAAAGTTTGCCGAAACGTCTTCTTTGGTGGTTTTAAGCCGTTTTTTCTCCAAGGTTTTGAGATATCGTCGTAAGAAACCGGAATTTAGACCCCGAATTCCGATCCGACCTTGCATTTGCAAGCTACGGACGCGAGTTGATTTTTTTTGCAATTGTTGTTAGTCACTGTGTTCAATATCTTGATGACAAACAATTGAGCGGGTGGGTGGGTCACTCTAGAACATGTGTACGGTTGGATGCTTTGAACTGGGGTACCAGCCCACCAGCCTAAGTGTTAGTATCAGAGGAAGGGAAGGTGACATTTAATTTCTTGATGACGGTCACTTGGTGGGTGGGCGGGGATATTTCAAAGCATGATTACAGACGAGTAGTTTGAACTAGGTATTCCTGTCTACCTGCCCAAGTGTTTGTTATTAAGGGATTTGAAGTTACTTCTCTCTGCAAGCGAAGTTTTTATGCTAGAAAAGGAGGAAGTAACTTTATGACGCACAGTTAGGGAGTGGTTGGGTCGCTCTAGAATATGAGTCCGGACGGATGGTTGGAACTGGGGTTCTCGCTCGCCTGCTCTAGTATTAATTATCAAGAAATTGGAAGTTTTTCTTCTTTGAAAGCGTTAAGTCTCTATTTTAGAGGAGATAATGGTGACATACAATCTTTTGATGACGGAGACTTGGTGGGTATACGGGGCACTTCAGAGCATAATTTTGGACGAGTAGTTTGAACTGGGATTCCCGCCCGCTTACCCAAGTGTTTGTTATCAAAAGATTGGAAGTTTCTCTCTTTTGCTTACGTTAAAAGTCACTATATGAGAGGAGACTATGGTGATACCAATCACCTGATGATCAACACTTGGGTGGGTCACTCTATAATATAAGTACAGTCGAAATTTCTCGCGTTTAAATTAACTATATGAGAGGAAGGGAAGGTGACATCGAATCTCTTGATGACGGACACTTGATAGGTGGGCGTCGGCATTTCAAAGCATGATTACGGACGAGTAGTGTGAACTATATTTCCACCTGTTCAAGTTTTTAAGAGATTTAAGTTACTTCTTTCTGCAAGCTTTAGAAGTTTTTATGTCAAAAGAGGAGAAGGCAATATCTAATCACTTGATGATGGGCACTTGGGTGGTGTTTGGATCACTCCAGAATATGAGTTAATAATAATAATAATAATATATCTTTATTTTATGTAAACACATTACATACTAGTATACATTTTGCATAATACATAAAATAGGGTCAAAAATAGTGCATAATAATTAAGTTGGCAGATCAATATAATCGCCAATTGAATATGGCTCAAGATTACACAATAAGTTGAAGATTTTTCTTTTGAATATAATGAAGTCGTTTTCAAGTTGTATGTCGTTAGGTAGATTATTGTGTAATTTTAAGCACATGTATTGAAGTCCTTTTTGTGAACTTGTATATTTTACAATCGGATATCTTAAGCTACTTTTGTGTCTAGTTTTATAATCATGATTGAGACGAAACATTTGAAAGTCATTTTTATTTTTAAACATGTATATCAAGCATTCTTGGATGTATATTGCCGGGACTGTTAATAAATTATTTTGTTTAAATAAGGTTTTACATGAATCAAATTGTCGCAACTTAAACATTATTCTTACTGCTCGCTTTTGTATAATAAATATTCGATTAATGTGTGTTGATATTCTCCAGTGCACAAAAATACCAAATCTTAACAAAGAATCAAAGTTTGCATAATACGCTATCTTTACCATATGTGTATGAATATTATCTGATAAAACACGAAGTATATAGCATACTCTACCCAGTTTTATAGACAGTTCATCGATGTGTTCTTTTCATTTCAAATTTTGGTCTACAATAACTCCAAGAAATTTTGTAGATGGGACAAAATTATAAAGTCTATGATTAAGAAGTATGTTGTTTGGAGTTTCAATTGTGTTATTTAATTTAAACAACACACACTGTGTTTTTTCTTTATTTAACATAAGTTTGTTGCTAGTAAACCAATTTTCCAGTTGTTTTATATGCACACTGGCATTACTGCATAGTTGCATAAAATCATGTCCATGCAATATCAAGTTTGTATCGTCTGCATAATTTATTATATGTTGTCTAATTTCAACAGAGGTTGTAAACATATCATTTATATAAATGTTAAATAATAAAGGACCCATTACACTACCTTGAGGAACCCCTAATATTGTTTCAAGTTTAGTTGATTTGTATGTTTTGTTATCAACTACTACTTGGACAAACTGCTTTCTACCAATTAGATAGATTTCAAACCAGCTGTTTGCAACTCCTCTTACGCCATATTTGTTGAGTTTAAAAAGTAAACGTTTGTGGTCGATACTATCAAAAGCTTTTGATAGATCAAGAAACATACCACAAACTAATTCACCCTCTTCTATGAAGTTTATTACATTATTAGTAAACTGAAAGATAGCTGTGTTGATGTTTTTTCCTTTTGTAAAACCATGTTGTGAATTATGTAAAAGTGTATTTTTGTTAAAAAAATATGTAATTCTGTTAGCTATTGCTGTTTCAAATATTTTTGAGAAAGATGATAAAATGCTAATAGGTCTATAATTGTTATAGTCATCAGCATTACCTTTTTTGTGAAATGGTTTTATTAGGGATAGTTTCAAACGTTGAGGGAATTTGCCTTGGATAAAAGATGAGTTTATAATGTTACATAGAGGCGTTGAAATGTTATTTATTATGTTTTTAACTAAGTTCATGGAGATTTCATCGTAACCTGCACTTTTGCTGTTTTTTAATTTCTTTACAATTTGAGATAGTTCAATTTCATTTATTGGAAACAAATATATTGATTTAGAATTATATTCTATACTGTCAGTGTTATCTAAATTATTTTCTGTATTTGGAATTAGGTTTGAAGCAGCATTAGCAAACATATCATTCAGATTATTTACAATTTGTACTGGGTTTGATGATGGAAGTTTAGGTTTATGCGGAATTGATGAAAGATTTTTTATGATTGACCAACATGTTTTTGATTTATTATCCGATTGAGATATCAGCCTCGAGTAGTGTTGCTGTTTTTGATTTTGTAATTGACAATTGTATTTTTGCTTATAAGTTTTTAAAATATCTTTAAAACTGGGAATGTATGTTGCCAATGTTTCAAAAAGTTGAATTTTCTTTTTCAGCTCAGATAGCTCTAGTGTGTTAAATCTAATTTTATTTTTAGAAAGAATGTTAAATTTTTGAAGTGGAAAATATGTATTAAACAACTTGTTAAAGATTAACATAAATTCATTGAATTTGTTATTGGTATCTTGCATCCTAAGTACATTTTCCCATGCCACATCTTGCAATGCGTTATTAAACAAACTAATCGAATCTTCATTAAAAACGCGCTTATTTATAACAGTGTTTAATTTAACTTCGTCAACTTCAAATGTTAAAAGCTGTCCAAAGTGATCTGATATACATGTTTTTAAAACGATGCATTTAGAATCAGAATAATTTGTGATTATATTATCTAGACATGTTGATGAATGTGCAGTAACCCGAGTAGGTTTATTGATTTGCAATGAGCAGTTATATGATGATATTATGTCTGTGAACATCTGAGATTCTTTAGAATTGATTAAGGTGTCAATGTTAAAATCACCCAGTATAAAAAATATTTCATTACTTATGCGCAAAATTTCAAGCAGCATATTTAGTTTAGTGAAAAATACTTCAGTGTCGGCTTTAGGTGTTCGATATATAACTGGAATTACAAAATCAATACCTTCTCTTATTGTAATTTTAACTGCCGTACACTCAAATACATAAATTACTGATAGATTAGCTATATTTTCAAGACATGTTATTTTTTCTTCACCTGTTGTATATATAGCGACTCCTCCATGAGTGTTATATGGACGGCAGTAACTGGCTTGTAGTGTATAGTTTGGTATAACCAAGCTTTGTAGTTGTTCTTTTGATTGCCAGTGTTCAGAGATGCAAAGTAAGTTGACTTGATATTCTTGTCCACAGCAGCTCACTTCATTGGTTGCATTTGATAGTGACGATACATTTTGGTGAAATACGTTAATATGTTTGATGGTCTTTTTAGCAGATGTTTTTTGTATGTTTATTGTATTGTCTTTAGGTTTTAGATAGGTTAAATTTTTATCTGATTTCCCAGGGGATCCTGAAAAAAATTATATCTACTTACAAGTATTCCGCACTCCCATGAGTTTGGATTAGTAAGTGTATCAAGTAAAGTCCTGTCTGCACCAATTCTAAAACTAGCAAATGTTGGTTTTGAATGTTTACTTTTAGTTTGTTTCACAGTAAAATCATTTCTATTGTAAGTTTTATTTAATTTATCTCTTAGTTTATTTTCTGTAATAGTAAGAGAATATTTTGATACATGAAACCAAGCTTTTTTTTGTTTTACAACAGCTTTAAATTTATTACTTGCAGTAGCAGTTCCAGTAACTACGGTTTTATTATTTTCTGATAAAGCTTAGTTATTGTTTTGTTTTTTTTATATGTTACAGTAATAAAATTATCATTGTTGTTTTTGGATTTTAATTTATTTGCGTTTATTTTTTTAGGGTTATCTTGTTTCATTTCTTGTGATGATGAATTTCGTTTTTTTGTGACCTCGCAATCCTTTATTTTAGAAGATTCTTCTAGTTTATGTTCTTTATTTATATTAATTATTTCTCCGTCCAGTAAGATGTCACCAGTGGTATTATTTTCTATTATTTTAGTTTGTTTTGATTTTTGTTGTTTTTGAGTAGGTGTATTATCTTCTAATAAATTACTTAAGTGATTTATTTTTTCACTGTGTGTTGTGATAATGTTATTGTGGGTGTTCAGTGTATGCTCCAGCTTCCAGAGTAAGTTGAAAAAAGACTGACCTTCATTAAATGGTTGTTAGTTATCAAGACATTGGAAGTTTTTCTTCTCTCCCGTCTACCCTTCCAAGTGTCAGTTTTGTCTAAGAAAGAGAAGGTGATATTCTATATTTTGATGTCTAATATTTGGGTGTTTGGTTGGGTAACTCCAGATTATGGTTACCAGCGAGTTGTTTAAAGTAGTGTGGAGATTTACTCGCCCGAGTTTGTTGTCAAAGTATATGAGTACGAAGTGTGCGGGGTACCCAAGTGTTTTAAAGATTGGAAGTTACTTCTTTTTGCAAAGTTATTGTATCAGAGGAGGCGACGGTGATACTAATCTCCTGATGACCAATAATTGGGTCATATAAAATCTCTTGATGACTGAAACTTTGGTGAGGGGATAGAATTTCAGTTTAAACAGCTCGCTTTTTATAATGTTCTGGGGCTTCCGCCTACCCTTTTAAGTGTTTGTTATCAAGAAATTGGAAGTTTTTTTTGTTTGCAAGCGAATCTTTGTCTAAGAAGGAGAAGGTGATATTCTATATTTTGATAAACATTTGGATGTGTGGTTGGGTAACTTCAGATTATGGTTACTAGCTAGTTGTTTAAAGTAGTGTGGAGATTTACCCGCCTGAGTGTTTGTTGTCAAAGAATTTGAAGTGTTAGAAATCTTTTAGTCACAGGAGGGTACCTAATTTTTCTTTTTTACCAACACTTGGACGGGTGTGTGGGTGGGACATTCCAGATCGCGAGTAGTTTTACTGTAGTGCTTGTTATCAAGAGATTGGAAGTTTTTTGTTTTTAAAAACGTTAGAAGTCTAAGTCAAAAGAGAGATAATCAAACAAAATACAATTAAATTATCTCTTGCCGTTTGGAGAATTTCATATAATTTTTTTAAGTAATTTATTTTTGTCTATAGATAAGGCTTTATGTTCAATATTAGCCTGGCGTATTGCGTGTCTATTAGATCTAGAATCTTAGGCTAATATTGAGTGTAGATCAACAACACACACAAATTTTGCATAACAATGTCGTATATGTGCGTAATATTTACCACTTTTATTTTTTATATGGTGAAACCAAATTTTTTTGATGCCTAGGAATGATTTTGGCAAATTGTTAATTGGAAAACATTTGGTTTAAAGTCTGAAAGCCGTTTTTACTATTGACACAAGGACGAATTTGGGTTTTAAATAGTGATCTGACTTTGTGTCTGCATACCGCAAGAGTAAATTTTCTATTATTTTGAATTAAAAAGAGTAGAGAGTATTCTAACTTCAAAAAGAGTATATGTTACTGAAAAAAGAGTATGTCTGGTCAGCTTGTATTATCTGTCTTCTGTACTCTGTTCTTCTATACTGCGTCTTGGTTCTAGTTGCGTTTTCATTCTGAGATATAATTGGAAATTTGCCCAGAGCTTTTCTTGTTTGTCTATTGCTGTCAATAACGCAACCAAGCTGTCTCTAAGGCAATATTTTGTCTTGCAGCAATTACTTTCATTGCATTGCCAGTACAAACTCCCTTGGCGGTTCTATAGGTACACGTTTGCTTTTTTTTGGTTTATGATTGCATCTTATTTTGGATTAGTTTTTATTCAGGAGTTACTAAGGTAGATATATTTGGTTTTTTTTTGTTAAATTTATTATGACAATTACTAACTGCATCAAAGATTTTAATGGTGCTTGATGGATACTATGTCAGTGCTGCTTGTTGGCCATTGATGGTGATATTATCTCCAGGTACTTCAGGGTTTTTAATAACGTTTGTTTACTCAAGAAGCTTTACCGTTATTTGAGAGTTTTTTTAGATCTTTATGCTAAATTTTTTTTTGCTGTTATATCAGGAACTTTACATTTTCTATCTATTTTCAGTACTGTTGATTGTGCGTCTTAGTTTGCTCGTTTGAGTTGCGAGAGATATTTAATCTGCAGAGTCTACTTATTCTTATTTTTTTGCACAATACAGTTTTTTAAGACAGTTTTTGGAGATTGGGCTTAACGTCCGCTTTGCTATCATATATGTTTTTGCGATTTTCTTAGATAGTAGTGTTGAACAGAGAAGAGGAGAGTGGAGGCGCTTATGGCTGACAGCACTTAACTATATAAGAATGCATTTTTTACCATTTACTAATTGAGAAGTTGCAATCCACGAGAGCAGTTCTACATAAGAAATTCTAGAATGATTTGGGCTTTTTTGGTGTCTTTGCACACTTCCACACCTGGCGTCACAGAACAACAAATGCCCACAGGTTTTTTTACATCAGGACAATGTCAGGGTAAAACGTAGCTGTAAAAAAAAACATTTAAGCATCCAAATCAGCATCAGAATCAAATGCAAAATTCCATCGAGCAAGAATATAAAAATTACTAGCTCAACAACAATAGTAGATCCAAAAGCTAGGCAGTATAAACTTTACAAACAACTTGAAATAAAAACCGACATGAACCGCATGCAATGCGAATTTTTGGAAAATTTCTAACACAAGAACAAATGCAAGGCTGTATCAAGGAAAAAGTACTCTCAAAATTGGAAGATGAAACTGATGTTTACAACTTACTTACTTACTAAATGTGCAAAACACGATACAACAGAGGTAGTTTGATGTTTGAAAGTAAACTACAACCTAGTTTTAATGTTTTGTATGATACATGTGACGATAATTGTTCTCCAAAAAAAAAAAAGATTGCTGTTGTTAATAGTTGTGCACTAACAGCAGAAAGTTGTTCTGATTTGCCCGAAGATAGAATTGAAAAGAGGGCTTTTTGTGCTATCTTCAATGTGTGAAAATTACCAAAACCATTAAAACGCAAACATGCTGAGTCTTTATTATTCTATTTCTGTGTATATTTTTATTAATAAATCATTGTATTGATATCTCTACTAAACAAAACGACCAAAAGGACGTAGTACCTAATAGATATGATGCATTGCAACTTTTTTTCCGAAGTGTTGCGTCTTTGCCAGACTACTTCCAGGACATAAGTAATGATGTTTTACGTTGGGTGCCATTTGTTACCATTCTTCTCTAGAAGCTTTCGGCATGGTGTCTTTGTTGACTCCTGAAGAATAAAGAACACCTGCGAAAGTTTCATTGGGTATCAAGAAGAATGGGAAAAGGAAGAAAGCGAAAAGATGGACTTTAAGGAGAAAATGGACGAACAGGAAAAAAATGGACAAAGAGAAGATGATGAAGGAAAAGGAGGAGATGGACACAAAGGAGAAGAATGTGGGAAAGAAACAAGCGAGTTTAAGAAAAACACATGCAAAGTCAGATGTGTAATGACTGCTAATTTACTGCAAGTTCTAACAACAACTTTATACCCACTAGTACCAGCACCAGAAACACAAGACGCTCGATTTGGGGCCCAACAACAACCGTAATCATCCAAGAAAAATAAGAAACAAAAACTAATCAATGCAAACTTAATGATAGCTGAAATTGATAGTGTATGAGCTGAAGGGGGGGGGGGGTTGCTTTGTATTACTCAAATAAATTTTGAATTTATTGTCAAGAGTACGATTTTGTTTGTGTATTCTTTTGGACAGAGGATCATGATACAAGATCATAGTCTTATCCCCTGTAACAATAGATTGCAGAACTTCTTCTTGTTCTCCTTCACAGAGCTCAAAAAAATTGAGCTCAATCAACTCGGTGTTGATTTTGAACAACAGACCAAAGTTTTGGGAACCATTTTGCACTCACTTTATTTATACTCAAAAAATGGTCATGTCATATTTGGCGAATTGATGTATCTGACAGCTCTGACTTATAGCTCATTTTTTGCACTTTTTTATGGTGGAATAAAATGGTGATTCTTCACCGTATACGCAATCTTTGTTTAATTTGATGATGGGCAAGATCTTCCAATGTGAAGAATTTGATGACCGCTTGGTACTCAATTTTTTGCAAACCTGGCATAGTTGAAAGCCAACGATGTCTGTTTGGATATAACTACAAGACTAATTAATGTAGAGAGTTGAAATTGCATCACACTTACTGACAATATTTGGTATTTGGTTTGAAGTTTTTAGAAATGTAGTAGGCAATGAGTTTATGGCGGTTACCTGGTATATTCTGTGGTGTGAGTATATAGGTGTGGCAATGCGCATGATTCTATCTATTTCTCTCTAAACCGTGACGTCAAGTGGGTGACAGGCAGTGTTGCCAATGTGCGGGTAATCACCCGAAAAGCGGAAATCGAAAATATTTAATGTCAATTCCTTTGGTTTTTTGTGTATGATTTGTGCACTCATACACAGAACAAGATGACATAATGAAGTTTTTGAAATTATAATTTGTTTGGTCTTTTATTTTTAAAGCAAAGCTTATATTTAATAATTCACTGACAACGCCAATAACACACTGATCTAGGGCGATTTTAATAATAAGTGTGTGAGTTGCCATAGTTTCTATCACCCACCTGACGTCATGCGCAAACTAGATCAAAGTGCGTTCTCGAGACGGACACACCATTATACTTACACCACGGTATATACTAAGTTGACTGTTGGGATCAACACAACGGTGTTCTATGAAATTTATATCTGAGCTGCTCAATGACTATTGTATGAGTTTTGATGCCCTGCATTGGGCTATTTTTTTTAGTTTGTACTTGACACTAAAACTCTATTATGCAATTTCATGCAGTTAAAGTATTTTTTCTTATGTTATGTCTGAACCACCTTTAAACATTATTGGAAATAATTTTGTCTACAAACAAAATATTTATAAATTAATCCGCCATTGCGTATTTTATTCTTTAGTATTGCCAAATGCATTACTTAACAGGACCACTTTAGGGAGTTTTTCAGTATTTGGTCTGCACGCAAAAAAATTATCATTGAAGGTTGTTGCACAAGCAGTTCTACGCATTTTTTAAGTTGTTTTGAAAAATTTCTACACATGATGGAGAATGAGTTCAGATTACTCGAAGAATATTATTATTATTAACAAACCTTATTCTTAAAAAAACTGACCTTTTCACAAGGAACTTGCTACTAACGCTAATAATTGATGTTAATAACAAGTTTGATTTGCATATTTAGAACATGTTATCTCTACAGTGTATGTATGTCACAAATTTAATTCGAAATCAATTTTAAGTAAGATTAATGCATTTATTTTTCTAATGAAATATATTTTAATCAACTCTTAGTGACATTTATTGCTAAATCCAGTTTTGCAATTACAAATAGGTCTAATTAAGCGCGATCATTTATCACTGATATTCGATGAACAAATTCTAATTTGCCGACCGTTGCATAATCCCAAGCGCAAAAATTTGCCAATTATCCTGAATCCTTAATCAGTGCATTCATTTACGGCCAATTAGATTGGCGCCACAATGGAAAATGCAGTCATTAATTAAATATAATCATCTCGAATGTAACATATATGCATGTATAAGGTCACATTAATGAAGTTGGTTTAGATAATATTTTTATCAAAGGTTGAACTGCGATAAATACTTTTACAAATAAAACGACTTCATTGTAATAATTAACACTTTGTAACCCATATATGGTTGGATGGCTTCATAACAAATGTTATAATTGATTTAATGATACATAGTATACAGGGTGCCTTGATTTTAGTCTATTGAGCAATTATAATTTATATCAAAAACAATAATAAAACCTATTTGCAAAAGCTGGACTAGAATTTTTATGAAATACAACACTTGAAATTCTTTACTAAATATTTAATAAACTAGAATCAACTTGTTTGTGAGGGGTTTTATTAATTAGTTGATTAGCGCCACAAATTCGTTATTTTGTTAAAATTGTCACATTTTAAAGCGAATACATTTTATGATCTATTCAGACAACCTAAATCAATGTTTAACGATCTTATGCAATTATTTTATTAAAACCAGTAGGTCAATTTTAAATTTAAAAGTTGCACAGTACTAATATAGGAAATATTTCAGTGTATATTGTATAAAATATTCAGAAATACTAGTCAATGCTTTTCTAGGAACGTATTGACTTCGAACTATTCTTTCATAAAAATCATGTAATTGTGATAATTGATGTTCTGACGCATTGTATAATATATTAGTTTAAATCCAAGGACGTTAGAAACATGATACCAATAAGATTCATAGAAGTTTTTTTTTTATTTAGGGTTTATTTTATTTTGTATTATGTTTTAAACTTTAAAATGTAAAAAATTGGAATAAATTAATGTTGATCAATATACAGAACAATGTATCCATGTAACAGAAGAGAGGATTTCATAGCCAAATCACGTCTGTGAAAAAGTAGAGGTTTATGCATGTGTGAAAATATGGGGGAAAATTGTTTTATGGCGATGAAAGCGACGCGACGGGACAAAAAAGAGAATAAACCAACCCCCGGTGCAATAAATAATAAAAAAGGAATTCTGCAGTATAAAAAAGATCTCGCCGCCCAACCAACACACAACAAGCACAAAGGAACATTAGAAAGAGAACAAAAAGGAAGCAATACACGATGGGTTCCGTTGTAGCGGAAATCAATAATAACAAATTATACAGTAAACGAATCCGGGATTAATTAATAATCCACGCAATATACATGGAATGCAATTTTATATTCCACATCGAATCAGCAGAAGAAGTGTAAAAAATGCAGAGCTAGCGGTAAACACAAGACGCGCACGGTACAGATATGAATAAAACCGGCATTATATTCGAATGTGCAGTCGCGCAATTCGTGTTAATGTATCCATTTTATCCTACACGTGAATATGATTCATGAGGTGGCGATATTTTCTTCTTCCATCCTCCTCATAGGTTTCTTGCTTTGTGCCAGTACTGTACCGAACACACGTGCACTTATTGAGATTCATCTAAATAAAGCGTCGATGGGTGTGAGAGGCTCGATGATAAAATAACACCTACTGATATCGTATCAGCCAAGCCTACAGAATCCACCGGCTGATTAAATGCCTCAATTTTCGATCCAAGAGTCAGTCGGCCTTTATTAATGTGTAATAAACTACATCAACTGGCACGTAATCTATTTCCTTCGTCTAACATAAATATACAAGACGGTAGCACTAGACACCTCATTTCGATCTGTTGTATATGTGTTATTTTTATTTCCGTTTCGTCCTAAACAGTTTACATCAAAACATTTCAATCCAATTTAAATGCGTTCTAAATATATGTTGCTACTACTCCCGGATTTGTTTTCAAATTTATTTAAAGTGTTGCACTTAAAACCTTTGAAAATATTTAATTGTTAGCAAGAATTCTTTTTAATAGTTTGTTATAATATTTACTACTTTATGGATTAATAATTATAAGTATTTATTAAAATGAATACCCATTTATTATTTAAATTGACAAAAACTATGGTGGCATTTTAATTCTTTTTATTTTGTAAATAATGAAACAATTACTGTTACATCTATTCAACTAATACTTATTTCTGTTTGTTTCAGGTAAGCCAAAATGTTATAATAAATAGACATAGGAGTTTTGGTGAGTTTAATGTAGTAGTCAAACTTTTCTAAGTTATATTTTATACTTAGTTAGAAGAAACTATTTTCTTTACTGACTGTAAGCGGCTACACAAAAAAATTATATACAGGGTGAGGCAGAATGATCTCTCTGATTTGTAGGGTGAAACGGTAAAATAAATTAAATTCATCATTATTTGGTTTTTCTTTCTTGAATCTACTGTTTCTTGTTTTATGTCATTTTCTGGGTTTTCAATTTTATCATCTTGAAAGTTTTTGTTATGTTTTTTATTTATAGAATCTTCTTCAGCAGATTCTTGTTTTGTTTTCTGTTTATTATTTGTTGATTTGTCTTTATTACTATTTTTACCATTCTTTTTCTTATCTTTGCCTCTATACAAGTGGAAACCATCCATTTCTTCTAAAGAGTTTGACAATTTTTTATTGTTTTTTTCTTGATTTGCGTCGCCAATTGAATTTTCGTTATTTCTATTATCGTTTCTTTCATCTTCTTTATTTTTTAAATTATCTTCAATTGTTTTTTGTTCAGTGTTATCAGTTTCTTTATTATTTTCAATGTTTTGCGTTCTTCTGGATTTTTTTTGTTTTTTTTATTTGCAATGTCCTTTTCTTCATTATTTAGATCTTTTGTTGATGTTTGATGTCTATTGATTTTCTTTATCTGAAGAAATTTTTGATCAATTTCTGGATGGTTTTTATTATTATTTGAATCTTCTTCAATAGTTTTTTGCTAAATGTTATCAATTTCTTCTTTGTGCTCTTCTTCTGCGAGGTTTTCTTTATTTTTATTGTTAATTTTTTTATTTACAATACTTTCTTTTTGATCGGGATTACTCTTTTCTTCAAATTCTATTTTTTTTTTCTTTGTTATGTGGATCTCCTACTGTTTTTTCATCTTTAATGCAATTGTAATAATTTCTTGTTATGAGAGAACTTTTCCTTCTATAAGAGTTTCTTCTTTTAATTTATCTTTATTTTTTTCATTATTTAAATTTTTGCCATTTTCTAATATTTTTTATTACTTGGACTTTTTTCATTTCTTTCTGATTTAACTTCTTGATTATTTCCTTTTTTAGTTTCTTTATTTTCAACATTCTTTTTTGCGTTTTTACTTCATTTGTTGGAGTTTCTTTAGCTGTTTCTGTTTTTCAATTCAGTTCTGTAGGGTTTTTAGTATCTACAACGTCTATTTTGATATCTCTTCTGTTTTGCAAATAAAGTTAATTTCTTGATAATCTGCGTAACAGTCTTCAACATTTTTTTCTGCTAATTTTTTGTCATTATCTAACATTTCTTGTCAGAGATCTTCGATTTTTTTTGTTTCCAACATCATTTTTTTCAGTGTTTTTTATTTTCTAAAAGTACATACTACGTCATTACCACGTTTGGAGGGCGACACACATGTTGAGGTGTTCCAATGTTTTTGACTACTCTTGCCAGCATATCTTGAGGGATTCCGGCGATTGCGTCTTTAATTGCATCCGTCAAAGCTTCCAGGGTTTGAGGTTGGCCTTTGCAAACCTCACCTCTTAGGTGTCACCACAGAAAAAAAAAACTGTAAGGAGTTAAATCGGCGATTTAGGAGGCTATGGAAAATTTCTTTGCAACAAGGGAAACAGTTCTAGCTAAACCCAACCGCCTGTGAAAGGCTCTGCATTGTTACCAAACTTTTTTATTTAAATTTTTTTTTAGCAGCAAAGCTGCGTTGATCTCTTGATTACGACATAGATACTACTTAAATTTGCGTTGTTGTCCTCATCTGACTGCATCTTTTCCGCCTTTCTACCTGCTCTGCAGTTGTTCAGTAGTTTGATTGAAACTAGGGAAGTTATTCTGCCTCGCCCTGTACATACTATGTTTGCTATATTAATATAGTGCTGCGTATGGTTTTGACCATATTTAGAAGTATTGTTGGCTACTGTTATGTACAGATACCTAGTAATGCGGAAATGGTCATCACCAAGTAACGGTAGAAGTGCTCAAGTTGCTGCTAGTCAAAATTGTCAACCTGTTAATTCGTGCACGTATTTAACTGAATTGGAATTAATAGAAATATATAGCTCAATGGTAGCAGTCTGGGGTTTGATCCTTGACATGACTTATTAAAAACTTGTTCTTTATCCATCGGTTAGGAAGACACCTAATATGCTGTTGGTTCCATCAAACCTATGTAAAATAGACTTAAAAAGCACAATAAATGGAAAATGAAAAAGACATACACTTTTGTTTTGCGGACGATATAGTCTATCTCTCTATAAGTCCCTTTTGGTTCATTGTTGGATGTAGGCTTTCCTTATATATGTTCATCTCTGTCGGTCCTGTGCTCCTTTTTTCCAGGCGAATTTAGCTAATTACATCATTACCTCACCTAGTTTTTGGTTGTTCTCGTAGTCTTTTACCAAGCGAAGATTTTATTCCAGCGATGGTTGTATTGTAGATTGTGTCCCGCAAAAAATCATCTTCAGCTAAAGGCTAAATTTATTTTGGTTCTCTTCCTTGTCACGTAGTTTTATTGTGGTTTCTAAGGGTAATATGTAGTATTCTTTGTTTCATTGCTCTTTGTGTTACTGATAACCTACGTAAGCTGCCTTTAGTGTAGGACCATTTTTTTGAGCTACGTTTTTACTCTTCAGTACAAAGCTTAGGTTCCCGAATGCTTTCCATCCGTGTTTAGTTTTCTTTGTATGTTGGTCTCCAGATGGTCTGTATTTGACCTAAGTATATATATATTGGTCCACCTGTTCTAGGAGCGTATTTGCTAGTGCAATTTGCAGTTCTTCTGGTTTAATTGTGCTTAGAGATCTAAATGAAGCCTTTAAGAAAAATAAAATGTTTGTAATCAAATATTGATAAAGTTTGCGCAGTAAAGAGGTTTTCTGAGCAACTTGTTTTTAGTTGTTAGATAGAGTTTGAATAAATTCTTAATTCATTTTCATTTTCTGCAACGAAAAGGTTGTTTGGTCTTTTGATAAATTTTGTGCAACAATTGTAATTTTTGAGCGATTTTTGTCAACTATTGTGCAATAAGATAGCTTTATGATTAGTTTTTGATACATATAATAGGTTTTTTGAACAACTTTTGATAAATTTCTTGAAAAAATAATTTTTTTATTAATTTTTAATAAATTCTGAACAATTGTGAAATAAAAAAGTTTTCAGAACGATTTTTGTTTAAGTTTGTGCAATAAATAAGTGTTCTCAACAATTTTTGATAAAATTTGTGTAGTAAATTGGATTTATGAAAGTTTTTTGAAAACGTCCGTACAAAAAAATTCTTGATGAGCGATTTTTGATAAAATAATAAAAAAACTTTCTGCACAAAAGATGTATTTTAGCAACTTTTGATAAACGTTGTGTAATACAAGGGCGATTTTTGATCAATTATTATTATTATTATTTAAATCATTTTAAACTATTTTGGAATAAAAATTTGATTGAAGCATTTTATCACTATCTCGGGAGAGCGAACTTTGAGAAATTGACACTCAAGATGGAGTTATTGTTGGAACAAATTACACAAACCTTACACTAAAGAAAGAAAGAACGGACAAACAGACGATTCTTGGATTTTACTAAAAGCACTTGCGGGACCGAATTTTTTTTTTGAATTTTTAAAAATAAACAAAAGAAACATGGCTAATCACTAAGTTAAGACTAAATAATGGTTAAATTGCTCAAGTTAAAGAAGATGTTCAACTATTTGGTTAGCGCATTATCAGTCGTATTTTTTTTAAAATATAAAACAGCCAAAAACAAACTAAAAACATAATATAAATATTATTTGGGGTCATATTCACTATCAACGTCATTTACTGCTTTTCATTTGCTTGGAAGATTTCAAAGAAGCACTGGTTTTGAAGGTATCCACGATTTATCATTGTCCACCAACTTCTCCAAACTGTCAAAGACTTTCCAACCTTCTAATTTTTCAGCTAGAGGTTGATGTGGTAGTTTGTGGGGCCTTGGTGGGAGAGTAGAGCAGATCGGGAGCAAATTTTGCTAGCGAAGAGTTTCGATGCGGACGAGCATTGTTGTGGTGAAAAACGATTTGGTTCTTTTTTTAACTGATTAGCAGTATAATAACGATCAATTTGGGTCAGGTACACGTCGCTGTTGATGTTGTACTGCTTTTGGCTATTTCTATTTGGGGTTTACCACTCCTGATGATCATTATTGTCATTCCACTGTACGCTCTGGTTCTACCAGACACTACATAGCCTTCTTGCAGAGCACAACCTTTGGAATACAGTTAGGTGTTTGGTGGGCTGACAATCCTTACTTTTGTTACGTTTTTGTAGAGGAGCCAAAAATTTTGCTTTTTTTAACAAATTGGTAAAATTTTGGACTTTGATGGCTTCGGATGTCGTAAGCGTGTTCTGGACTTGTCTGGTTGATTTCTATATTTTGCCGAGTTTTTAGAGATGAACAATTGTAGACTGATCGGTGTTGAAGTTTTCAGCCAATGTCCGGGTGCTTTTGACCTTTTCCATAGCCACCAGAAGATTGACCCTTTTCTGACGTGTGTGTCTAAGCTGGTATCAACATCTTTGAAGCGAACAAACCACTCTCGGCATGTCTTTTTACTAATAGGTTCTTTGCCAAAAAGATTGTGGAGATTGCGAAAGAGTCATCGGCTTTCCACTCTTTTTTGAAGTGGTATAGCATAATGTTTTTGATGCGCATTTTAATTAATTAACCCTATTAAAGAATTATATTGTGACCACTTTGACTTTGTATAAAAGGGAAAGGTACTGGTATTATGTGTTACCATGCAATTTATTCAAGGGAATAATAAATAAAAGGTTTATTTAATGAATTAAAACAATAGATTAAATAAATAAACCTAACACTAATAATTGACAATACTGACGAACGATGGGGTTGGGCAGTGGGTGCAAGATCTAACGTTAGAAGGAGACTTGTATGAGGCATTTAATATTAGATTAATCAGTAAACAAAGTCAGGAAACACGTATGTGCTATCTAAAAAGCAATGCTTAATGATAGTACAATCCTACTAGAGGTTTAATGTTAAAAGGAGACTCGAATGAGTCATTTATGCATTTATACAGTTTTATTAAACATTACATTTTTTTTTGGCTACGAGGGGAATCTTTCTAAAGACTTAGCAAAGTGTCGGATTTAGCTTCACGGGCGCTTACCTACTAAACCCTTCCTAATATGAACGCCATATGAAAGTTTGACGCTTGTTGAGCTTAAGGATCTTTCCAACTTGAAAATTACAGAATGCACCTAGTATGCCGCCTTATAGGCGTTGCATAGTATTTGTGGCGAACTCGTATCACGACTATGTCTGGAAAATTCAGACTATCTGGCAAAGTCTGAAAAATTAATTATTTAGTTGGCTACAAACTGAGCAGAAGTTAAAATTGACTTCTTAAAATCGTAGCCACAGTTGATTTCTATCGATGAGTTATGCGCCTTGTGTTGATCTTGCAGCTTGTGCATAGGATACCTCCTTGCTAGCTTTGTAGTAGTAGGTAGTCTGCTTCCGTACAACGGAGCTCGCAGATCTCGTTGAGAGACATAATCTCTCTGAGGAAGCTGGACGAACAGCATTGGGAATGGTTTTTTGTTCCTTCCTATGCGTGTGACTGATTTTGGTTCAAACACCCGAGCGATGACCTCGGTTTGCACTACGTCTACCGTGACGCAATCGGAATGTACCGAATATCGTATTTTATTGTCTTTTTAGCTTCTGTTTGGTATGTAAAACGCACTGAATTTGAGGTAGTGCAAACGGATACCATCGACTACGTTTACGGCGATGGTGATATTACGCGACTTGAAAGTCTTTGGTAAAAATAATTCTTCCGAATTGTTATGGGAGAAGGGCGACGGGAGCCAGCGCTCTGTGCGGGGTTTGCTCATTTATAACATAACGTCTTCCAATCTCTGCTTTCTTTGGTACGTCATTGGAATGGGGGAACGTTGTGCTGCTTTATCTGTTGGATTAAGAAACCTTGCGCGAAGTTTTATCTGTTGAAATGGGGACAGGTATTGTATTGATTGCACAAAAAACTACTGATAATTACAGGAATAACCAGACAACTGGCAAAACATTAGTGGCCGCCATAATGGGCAACTTATTATACACTAAAATCGCTTTTTTGCACTCATGCACCTACGCGCTTTAGCATTCTTTGTTTGAGTTTACATACTATAAACCAAGCTAAACTGTCTGAACTGAACTAATCATGACATTGGCGATGCTCTCAAACTGCGAGGGACTAGCAGATACCTGTATACCGACCTGAGTACAATTTGGGCTTCAGCGGTAGCTGCGAGAAAGCCCGCTTGGGTTTTCGGCTTTTAAACCTCGGATGACTTCTAGCTAAATGTGAACTACTACGTGATCACACTTAATGGAGGCTACTTGCTTATAATAAAGACAAACAAGCCGAGACCAGAAGCTACCTCAATCGGTTTGAAACAACTCAAGTCTGAAACTCAATAGTAAGATGAACTAAGCAACAAGTAAAAAATCATATCCGATACTAATAAAATAATTACAATAGACACAGTAGAAATGGTAAAGAAAAGACAAAAAAAACAGGGTAAGACTAAGCGGTAAGATGTTTGAATGACGTATGGCCTTGAAGCAACCATCTTAACAACAAAAAGTATGGAAATGCTGAGGACAACACAAGAGCCATGGAATCATCTATGCTCTGTATAAGCTTGAGACAAAAAATAATATAAAGAATCCCGGAAACAAACGAGAGTAACTAACGTCACTAAACAAGTTAAGAACTTCAAGTAGAGCTGGGTAGGGTAAAACAAACTCCTAGTCGATGGACAAACAAACAGTGTAGTACAGTGGCTAATTCTTTGATTTTTTGTTATACACTGTTGAATATAAGCCTTCTATATCGTTTTACATTCTAATCTATTTTGGGCATTCAGATACCAATTATCTGCTATCGGTGGTTTTTTTTATTGTTTAGTCATTTCTTTTGCGGTCTCCAATGATTTGCTTTGTTCTGCGTGGCGAAGGTTAATTAATACCAAAACATTGCATATCGTATAAATAATAATTGTTGGTTTTAAAGTTTTGTATCAAAAATTGCTTAGAAAACTGATTCATTGTTCAAAAAAATTGTCCACAAAAACATTTACATAAACGAATGTTATCAAACATTGAGGAGCAGAAGTAACAAAGGGGCCAAATGCTAATTTTCCGAAAAATGAGATATTTCTAAACGTAGGTTCTATGTGCCAGGACTTTAAGTTCTGTAAACAATCAATAAATATTTGAAAATAAAAAGTTTTTTGTTTTGATTATGTGAAGGTTTTTTGTTTTAATTTTTCTGCCCAATTTTTTTGGAACTTAGCTTTTTTGTTACTTCTGCTTCTTAATTCTTTAGAGATTCTTTTTATTACATGAAGTTGATCAAAAATTGTTGACAAAATCTTTTTATTGCAATATAAAAAGTTGCTCGTAAAACGTTAACGCTTTGAAACATCGTTGTTGAGTGGTCTCTGCAAAGAGTGGCCTTTGCAGAGAGCGGCGTAAAAATGGCGGAAAAGTAAATTTTAAATGTAAATCTTATGGGATTTTGATAAAGCCGATTTGGAAGATTATTTGTTGACTGCCCAGTGTTGTCAATATGCGGATAATTCTACAAAAGTTATGTTATGTTTTTTTTTTACCGAAAAGCTGCGTTTACATTAGCAACTTTAGTTTTTTAAGTTTTTTTGATGATTAAATATACTCTAACATGGTATGTGCTACTAGGTGGTTCTAGGTATAAGCTTGTGTTGTCAATCATACGCATTGAATACTGCATTGTTCTCTGTAGTAATGCTACATAGTTGTATCCAATTGACTAACTTTTTTGACTAATAACATACACACTCAGAATGTGGCAAATGTGTCTGCATAGTAAGTTTATTTAGTCTACAATTATGCCAAAGAAAAATAGATGTGGATATCCATTCCGACAACAATTTTGTCAATGCCACCGGTTTCTATATCAATATTTAGATTTGGAATGGATTTTTGTTGCCTAAAAGTATGTGCGATAAGTTTGCAATGAGTTTTTGGTTTGAAACACGGATTGCAGAAATTTGCAGTTTTAGATCTACCAAAATTTGAGTTTCTGCCAAAAATCGAAGCAATGAAATTTGGAATGGATTTGCATCTAATTTTGGTCAGCACGTTGCAGACTAGCTGCGTACTCACTGAGCAAACGACTAACGTATTATCATAATTGTAGACCTACCTGATTTGGTAGGCGAGGCTAGATTTTGAAAGTTTTGTGACAAGAAATTTCGAATACATCGACGATAAGTTTAAGTAAAAACAAGGATATATGCTAATGTGTGAAAACAATATTTATTGTTAGGAACATTTCTAGTTTTAATAGAATTAGCAGATAGAATATGTATATGAATATCTATCTTAGTAATTTTAATATAAAGTTTGGACAAAATTCATCGCCACGGTATCTTTGAAAATGAGGTTAATTAAAGAATTACTAGTTTTTAAAATTTATTTTTAGAGAAGGTTAAATTCTAGTTGCAATAACATTTTAAGTAAAAAATTTAAAGGTTTGTTCATTTTTGGTTCAACAAGTTGAAGGCTTTTAGTCTTGTTGGTTTTTTACTTATTATTATACTTATCAATTTTTTTTTTTAATTAATATTGTCGATAGGCTAAGACCAAACGGCTTATTTTCTGTTCAAATTTTATTAAATCAAGTTTTAAATTAATTATATTACTACAATTCCCACGACCTCGATCTACTTACCTCAACACATTTATTGTAATGTTTGTTGTTGTTGTACAAACTAAATTAAATCTTTTAATATTGCTGTGACAATTATAGTATAACTTGATTAATTATGTTTGGATGGTGTGTCTTTTAGTATGCACCTGCAATGCATGGACTTTATGTAATGCAGTGTTTCTTTGTTGGGAAGCGGCCAAGCGGGACGTCCATCAACTTCAACAACAAACAAACAAACAAAAAATGGAAATTGTTAGAATCTGCGCGGATCGTACTGTTTTCTAGCTTTAATTAAATGTGCCGGGCGCGATTTTACTTTGTCATTGGCATAGGCGCACTCGTGCAATTTAATAATCTATAATACAGAAGCGGGAGCGTGACGGGCACGCAGAACAAATTACATATCTTATACATTGAAACCGAGCGAGAAAAATGTACAGCGGAATAGATGGATTAGTTGAGGTAATTATGTTTTTTTTTTTTAAGAAATACATCATACTGAGATGCTTACGTTGTTATTTCGCATTACACTTAACTACGTAGGGAATAGAAATAGTTTTATTTTTGCTAATGAATTGCGAATATTACAGATTGTATTTATTAACAATTTTTGTTGTTTAGGAAAAATATTTAATCTAAATTTTTTTTTTTTTGGTAAGTTTGTATTTTTATTTATTCCGAAATGCTAATTATTTGAATGATAATAGGAGTAATTGTCATTAGTACAATCATTTGAGGCATCATCGATATAGTTTTTGGAATAATCTAACTGACAATAAGTTTATTCTACTCCATACTATAATATGTCTTATTATGTAACTGGTTTTGCTAAGGAAAACTATGTTACTTTATTTGTTCCATTACGCACGCATGCGTGCTAAAATTGTCTATTACGCACGGAGTTATTGGAAAGGTAGATAGATAATCTTATTCTTTTGACAGTTAATATGATCTAATATTGTGTATTTAGATTATATACACTTATCGGTTTATTGCATGACGAAGCCAACATAACATTGTGGGCATACGAATAATTAAATTTTAGTTTTTCAAGAAGCTTATGCAAGTTATTATTTATAAAATCCTGTGCAACAATCAATTTTAATTAACTATCAAATAACACTTTTACTAAATAGTAACGTGACGCGTCAAGTGTCCTATACAAGATTCATCGACATTTTGGAAGATTAATTGTATTTTCATGCACGCATTTAACACCAACCGTCTTGCTATATGCGCATCTATGCCCATAACTGACGTCACACGCATCAATCAATTTACATGGTCCAAGATCTAGACGAGTCACTTTTTGATGTATTTTTAGTTTATAGTCATTTAATTGAAATAACTGACTTATTATAGTATTTTTTATGAACATTATTTTACACTTTAAAAGTCACTTTATTACTATTTGTTTTTAAAGGCGTGGCATTATTTCGCAAAATATGGAGACAAATATGAGCAAGGTGGCACGGAATTAAATTTGCTGCTTTTATGGTCCCATCGAGAATAAAAACTTTCGTTATGATTTAGTTCCGAATTCTTTGTGAAAATGCCATCCCTTAACTTGTTCACGTGTCGGCTACGTGCCTGTCCCGACCTACATACGAATATGAAATATATATATACACGAAGAGTTAAAGTTTCGTAATTGCAAAAAGCGATAAAATAAGATTTGGTATTAAATTGGATATATCCATATAATGTAGGATTCAGGGCTGGATTGGGTACATGCAATATTCAATAAAAGTTTTATAATTGGATTGAATTCTGTAACTACGAATTGTCATCGTAAATTGTAATGCTTTTTTTGTGATATATTGTAGTATAATCCAATTAAGATACCTCAGACCATGTCATTTCTCCCCAATTATAAAATGACGTATTCTAATACGACGAAAGGTGTTGCGGTTTTCACCCTAATATAAATAATAGTCGTATTACCCCTAATTTACCAGGAAAAATAGAGCGATCTTCCAGGTGCAGCAAAATTTGGCGAGACCGTTAAATAAAAAAATAATACCTACCGAAACCACCCAAGCGGAACAAAAGCTTTGAAATAATAATGGACCACAATCAAATAGTTACTTAATCGGTGCAATAAAGTTTATTAAACGATTTCCTAACGTATGTAAAGACAAATTAATAAAGTAATAAAAATTCAAATGTCTAGAGAGAAATACTTTACAGGCTTTTAAGAGGCATAAAGGTAATTTGATACACCTTTTATGTGTGCTTTACAGCTTTTTTTCGTACGTGAGCTTAATCTTAAAATTTATTACTTGAAATAATAAAATGGATAGTAAAAATGTGTCACAACATTATCTTAAATATGCATCCCACACATTATGATGTGCATCTTGAATTTTGTTGGTGTATGTAGGGAATATAAAAGAAGTAAGTATAAGTTTTAACGCGGTACAGTGTCATATCATAACTTTTGTTTGTTAATTTGTGATCATAAGGGTTTTATAATAAATATCGGATTACTCAGATTTATAGCGTAAAATAAAGATTTTTTAATATTTGTATTTGCTGCTGCTGATATGAATAGATGACTATTAAAGAGAACTATTATAATAGTTTATGCATAAACTGTATTTATACAATCAAGTCACAAATAGTATTACATGTTATCTGAATAATTCAATTCTCATCATATGGTTTATTAATTATGTGATTGGGATAAATTTAAATTTATTAACATTGTTTAGCATTTTGGGATTTATTATTTTAATAATTGATATAATTTTATACATATATGTAGATATTGGGGATGTTTTTTTGGTGAAATTATAATACAAACTTCAATCAAAAAGTGTTTACGATCTAATATTAAACGCACAGTTATTCTGGCACATAGAGCATTAGTTATGAAATTCGAATAGGTTATGATAACCAAACTTGCGAAATTTATGGTAGAAGAGGCTTTTCTGCATTTGTTTACGAAATATGCGTCCTACCATTAATAACTTACGGTGCAGAGACCCCAAATCTAACTAAAGGTTCCGCTGAAAAGTTGAGGTAGGTCAAAAAGCAATGGAGCTAGTTATGCTTATTATATCACTATGAGACCGAATAGTGAACGACATTATCCAATAAAGAAAGAGAATAAATACGAGGTTTGTCCGGGAAATACGTATAAAAAAATTTGGGTCAAGTTTACGGAGACAATTCTCTGAAAGAACCTACCGTCAACAAGTGGTTAAAAAGGTTTTGGGAAGGCCTAGAAGACGCGAATGATGACCTTTGCTCAGGACGCTCCATCACATCGAGATCTGATGAAAATGTTGAACGAATTCGGGCTTGTGTTCTTGAAGACCGTCGATTGACAGTTAGAATGATAGCTGAGGATCTGTCAATCTCCAAAACAATCGTTCACAAAATTATGACTGAAAAACATAAAATTAAAAAATTGTGCGCGAAAATCGTTCTGAAGCTCGTGACTTTTTGGCCTGTAACTTAATCACTGTGACAGAACACCCGCTTTATTCACCCGATTTAGCCTCTTGTGACTTCTTTCTGTTTCCAAAATGCAAAATGGTGCTTCAGGGGCGACAATTGGGGGATGTGAAGAGCCTCACAACTGAAGACTTTCAGCAATCTTATCAACAGTGGAAACGCCGTTGGCTCAGGAGTAGTATTTTGAAGGCCGGCCATTGGAACAAACGAATCTTAGAGGGAAGGTCCGAAAAGATGATTTAAAAAGAGTGGCCTCAAACTGGGTGCAAACTGCTTCTAGTAGAAAGGAGTGGAGGATTTTAGAGGAGATTTATATCCAGCAATCAGTGAATGCGAGTAGCTGGGTGATGATGATAATCAATATCCAGGCTAGGCTATTTACACGTGCTTGTCACTTTTAGCTACAGTTGTGACAAACTGCTAGGTTTGGAGCGCTGGACTTTTGAAGTTTACGAGAAATATAAAATTAAACGAGAATGGTCGTTTAATACTACACAGGTATTTATTTTTATTTATTTTATTTATTTATTTTTGTACAATTTGTTCTATTGTACGCAGTCAAACGCCATGAGAGGTATAAGAACGCAACTGCTGTATAATGTCTACTCTGCAACGTAGGACATGTATGAACTTAGCGATTTCATTGCTGGTGCTCTGTCTAAAATATTGCTATTGTTCAACATAAATATAGAACAAACTAAATACTTAGTGCAAGGAAATGAAATCTGCTATCTACGTTATACTCTTGCACTTTTAAATACGTTTTTTCCAGCTCTTATTTGCTTTGTATATTTCATATTTGTGTGGCCCGGTTACAGAGTGACTGTACTCGGGCTTATTTGGAATAATATGTTTTTGAAGTTTGCTGTAATGGCAGTAGACTGTTTTTTTGCATCTATCTTGAGATGAGCACGAAATATACTCACGATAATATTATTGAAGTTCTGATGCTTTTTTGGGTAGGATGGTGATATCTTCAAAAGATACTGGGCAGCTTGTATTGTTCAGCAGTGTCAGTTTTTTACTGACTAAAACTCCTACCTTTATCTTTCTTTTAAGGCGGGGTTTGCTTGGCCTTACACTGCAAGCATACTGGTCCTATTGTATACCTCAGACGTCTTACTTCTTTATCAGTTCTGTCTTTTTGATGAAGTCCAGAATTTTAGTCAAGGGATTACCTTCAGTTTTTCATTATTTAGGTAATGTTTGCTGAAGGAGGCTGTGCGTTGCAGATTATAAGCTTTACTCAGCAAGTATAGCATAGTATTAGTATAGTATAGGCATAGGGGTTCATCTTTATTTCTATTCTATGCATATGCTTATTAAGACCACAGTGTTTGGTTATCAGCACCTGATTCAACGCATTTGTGATACAACAGTTTTGGTATTATGTGATGGTTCTGTTAGGATAGTCTTGAGTGTGTTATTCCTTTGAAGTTTTTTTATAGGTTGTTGTGTTTTGTATCAAGTTTTGATACGGATTATTTTCTTACCGGTTTTGTATGGGATTTCAGTCTAGTGCTTTTTTTTGAGGAGCTGGTTTTGCTATGAGGTTTTTTATCACTTTTTTTGGTCTTTTGGTATTCAGAACTTTTCAGATTGTGGTGAATGCTTCTAGACAGGTTCTGTAGGTTATAACTAGTTTGGATTTTATTATTGGTGATTGCATTGTTGCTTGACTATTCAACATGATACTTACTCTGTTGAGGTATAGTCTCGTCCCAGTCATGTCACTTCCGCACCACTTGATGGCAGCTTTTGCTTGGAAATCCGAGGTAAATCAAGTGGTAGCGAATTTGCTTTCTCTGGTCTTCGCTCTTGTAAATTTCAGCTTTATTGCCAGATAGTTCCTTTGACTGTGGTCAGATATCTTTTGTTTGTTTATTTGTCTTGCTGTGTTATTATCACATTAAAAGTCTTTTTAATGCAAAGACCTTTCATGAAGTTTGACTTTGTCATTAGAGTTTTTTCTCATGCAACACTTTCTTATACTAGGTCTGTAGTTTTCAAGCTTTACAATGGGTTTATCTGTTGTCTGTACGCTGCTTCTCTTTTGCTTCCGCCTGTGCAATCAAGTGAACGATAGTAGTACTTCTATAGTTGTTTTGGGCGTCGTTTGCATTGTTTCGTTATCAGTAGACATGCTAGCTTCTGAACCTGGTTGGTTGGCGCAATTTTGTGTTGCTTATGCAATCAGCTTTTTGAAAATATATTTGGTTCAAATTGAGTACGCTTGATTTTGACTAATTCATTTCCTGCTCAAAAAAAAAAAAATTATCTTAGAAAACTTGATGATTTTTTGTCTATAAAATCTAAACTATGCATTGGATATTGATGCAACTTTAGTATATTATAGTACTATATTGGTATCAATTTTGAACAAAAACAAAATTATATTGGTACGACTGATTTTTAATAATTAATTAATTTCTATTACAATATAACAATAATCAATGTTCTGGAGTGACCCACCCACTTGCTCAAGTGTCCGTCGTCAAAGTATTACATCCTGTGACATAGAAACTTTTAACGCTTACGGAGTTTAAAAACTTCCAATTTTTTGATAACTAAAAAAATGTGAAACAAACATACTTTTAGCCGACAGAGGGGGTGGCTCATGTGACAAGCCACCAGACCCCGGCAGATGCTGCTGCAAACCGGAAGGCCGTAGGTCAAAGAGTTTTCCTTCGGTGATTGAAGGAAGTGAAATGTAGAAAGAGGAAGGGGGGTATTGCTACGTTTTTTTTGAGGATTTTTTCAATTTAAAAACAAAAGGTTGGTTTTCTTGCATTCCCTGTCGTAAAATTGATCCCCGAGTTAAGAAAACCACCAACAAACTTGATTTTTTTGCGTTTTGATGAGCAAAAACAGCACTAAACGGTCAAGGGGAAGGACGCAATTGCTCCTGAAGCTAGCCAACAGACCTATCTGAATTTCAGCCAAACCGGAAGTCTGTGGCTTTTTTTTTGGTGATCGACGAAAAGTTCGGTTTTATCGCCGATATGCTTGTGCCGACACACTTAAATTTGCAAATGTGGACCAAAGTTTAAATTTTTTGGAGTAATTTAGACTCTTTGATTACGATTTCGGAATTGCCGTTTCGATATTCTTAACATTTCACTTTCTAATAGAAAGCGGTTTTCTGGTACATTTTTATTTCAAAAAAATGTAAAACAAACATACTTTTAACAATCGTTAGTTATTAAGAGATTTATTGTCAGACAATTTTCTGATATCTAAGTACAAGCTCACAAGAAGTGGGGCAAACAATAGTTTCTTTGATGAGTAATACTTGGGCGGGTAGATGGGTCATAGTAGAAGAAGCTACCCGCTCACAAATTAAACTTGGTTCCCGCTTACCCACCCAAGCGTTAGTTATTAAAAGATTTATTGTCAGACAATTCTTTGATATCAAAGTACAAGCGCACAAGAGGTGGTGCAAACAATAGTTCTTTTGATGACTAACACTTGGGCGGGTGGGTGGGTCACAGTAGAAGAAGCTACTCTACCACAAATTAAACTTGGTTAACGCCCACCCACCCACCCAAGCGTTACTTATTAAAACATTTATTGCCAGACAATTCTTTGATATCTAAGTACAAGCGCACAAGAGGTGGGGCGAACAATAGTTCCTTTAACGACTACCAATTAAGCGGGTGGGTGGGTCACAGTAGAAAAAGCTACCAGCTCACAAATTAAACTTGAGGAATTTGGTTTATCATATTGTTTGTGAACTTTCTAAAAAAGTAACATACAGAATGCTTTTAAATTTTTGCTTGCTCTCAATTTTTTTAAAGTCAGAAATGGAAAAGTTAGGTGCATTTACAAATATGCCTAAATTATCAGTAGGGACTGTACTGAAAGTGGTTAATGCATTTTTTGCGCAATTTTATTTATATACAAGAATGGTGTTGGCTGTGCAGAGGTGCCAGATGTGAATGGCGCTATTAGCAAAAACTTTCCATATTACGGAAACGAATTTTTTGAACAATTTCTTATTGTTTCATAATTTGTAAAATCATGAAACAAACAGGAATTGTTGCAGATGGATCTCTGTGCAGATCCAAAAATGTTAACTAGATGCAGTTTTAAGGGTTGCTTAAGGTATTGTTTGTATATAATGACTTGGAAAGGGTTTTTGTTAAACGACCTGGTAAAGACCTTAGTGACATAGATGACAAAATAGCTTTGAGAGTTGTCCGAATGAATTTCTTTCTCCAGTTCATAGAGAAAATCACAGTGATAGTCGTATTCAGAGCTTTCTTGTTGTTGCTACTTATTTGAATAAACTGCTTACTCCAGAATCTTATTGTTTATTTTGTAGAAATATTTAGATATGATTTTAGATAATACTCTTAGTTTTGTCTATGTTGGTGTAGATGCAAATTTGCAATGTCATTTTAAGGTAGTGCAAGATGCTTTTTAGAGTACAATGTGATTTTATTAGCGTAAAATGCGTCGCTGCTTGGAAATATGACAATCATTTGCATTTCTACTTTGCACAAAACAACTTGTACCAACACTTGTTGATGGTGGGTATGTTGTGTTAGGAGAGAGTACTCTGCTAGGCGGTTGTGTTATACCTTATTATTTGACTTTTTTTCAACATATTATGTTTTTGTTGGTCTGGCTTTTATTAGATTTACGCGTGCTAGTGTTCATTTTTAGTTAATATTAGTAACGCTCTGCAAATTGATTTTTATTATTATGTGGGTTCTTGATGCTGTCCTACTATTTAGGTAATTTACATAGATTTTTTAGATTTTTATTTGGTTGTTTATGTTTCAGAAAGGCTCTCAATGTCAAACAAGTTTTTTGATGTTTTTTAAAAATTTTCTGAGATCTGACAAAAACTTTATTTTTTTTAATGTATTTGGAGTTTTTATGTCTTTTGAGATGTTATAATTTTTACTAACGATGTTTTTTAGGGTGTCTATGTTTTCTAAGGTGCTCTAATGACCAGCATGGATTTCCAATGTTGCCTTAGATTTAACGAGGTTGCTTAAATTTTTATTGTATTTTAGTATCTATCAGTTTATGTATCAGGATTTACATCTTTTCTAGAAGTTAGAGTGAACTTGACATAACATTTAGGGTACATACATATTGGCCAATAAATACTTGATAAAGAGGAAGTTATTGTTTAGTCATATTTTGAGGTTTGAGCTCCAGACTGTTAGCGCGTTTTTTGATTTAGGAGCGTTAAGGCCAAACCAAATGATACTTTTTATACGGTGGCCAAGGATTAACTACAAATTTGAGCACAGTTTTGGGTATTTGGTTGGTGTTATACTGACGCAATGTGTGTCTGTAAATGTATTTGACGTACTCTAAGTTAGCGTTGGTAGTCCTGCTTTCTTACGATCTCACATTTTGTGTTAGAGGGAAAATGGTAAACAATATATTCTATTCGAGTTTAGTTTAAAAGGCTTAAAATCAAGGTATTTATTATTTATTTGGTAGATCGTATGAACAAGTTGGGGGATCGTGGAGCAGTGTCTAGGCATCCGATTGCTGCACCGAAGATTGTGGGTTCGAATCTCACAACTGAAACTAATTCAAACGTTTATACGCTCTTCCACTCCTCAACGAGCCTTGTCAGCGTGAGGTTTTATGACTAAGATTCTTTTCTTGTTTGGAGTAGATTAATAATCCTTAGAGTAGTTCCTAATTTACTTAAAACTGTACACCTGTAATGAAAATTGCCAGCATTATGGGCAGAGAAGAGGCTAATGCGCTTGAAGTGGCGTGACAATGGGCTGATGATGATGATCAACAAGTTCAGTTCAGTTGTTCATATTAAACGGCAATTTACAGGTATAGAGAATTTGACTAAAAGAAATCAATTATTTGCGGTAGAATCTAACAACTATTGACAAAATTGTAGACGTCTCAGGTTTTTACCATCATGTAGATTTTATACATATTGTATTTGGTATGGGATATAAACCAATTGTTTAAAAATGCTTTTACTACTTGTCGATGGGTTTTGTTTGATTGCGTCAATAATGTCAACACTGTTCTTTACGGTATTTTTGATAAGTTTGTTCAACCATACCTGTTTCACACAATTTTTGGTGCAATTGTTCAAATGTTTAGTTGCAGTTATTGTTTATACTTTCTACAATATTATACTACAGATGCACGAGCATTAATTTACAATATTCATACACAAAATGCATTTCTGCATATTCACTTACAGAAAAAAGGCTTTATCAATGACAAACAACTTTATTTAAAAATGTTGAAAATAAGATATTGGTTTATTAATATGTTTGCTTATACCTTATGACTTACCTTGTATATAATTTCAGTTAATTTGTACACTTATTTAATGTATTGAGTCTTATTGAGTGATTTGGATTAGTTGATGTGAGTGTTTTAAACAATTCCGCGTTACTAAATGGTAGATTTGTGGATTGTCTTTGAAAGTATATTATGTTACGATGACTGGTGATCTGCATATGTACATACTTCTATGTATGCAAACAGATATACTTTTTTATTTTATATTTTATACATGATTGGTGATTGGTAAATGTTTTTGAAACTTTATATCGGCTTGATGAATCTATTTATAAGGATTTGATCTATAATCTTAACCGCAAACCATAACATTTGTTTTTAGTCAATGAAGACCAATACAAAATAGGTGATTATAATCTATAATAATCTTGAGTATTGGTCAAATGTGTTGTCTCTATACACTCCAGTAAAAGAAAAATTGAACAAATCCAAAAAAGTTTGTTTGTTTTTTGGCGGATAAATGCAACATTGCGGGCAGCTACACGGAACTGCTCTTTACATTTAGAAAAGACGTTTTAATTTTGACGTGATTCTAGTTTTTAAAGTGCTTTGTGGGACTATTGATTCTTGACTTGTTCATCTCGATTGGTATTCATTCGCAATGGCTGTATATTTCATATACCGTATAAACGTACAGATTATGCGCAGCACTCTGTCTATACACATATTTTGCGGCACGACAACGAATTTAAAGTGGATTTTAAGTGCTATGCATAATCTGTACATTTGTGCGGAATACTAGTATGAAATAAAAAGTCAATGCGCTTTGAAACACTAAGATATCATGAATACCAATTGAATAAATTTTGTTCACACTACGATTTTTTGAGCTTTAGAACAAAATCTTTGGTTGCAGTGTAAAGCCCAACTTGTGGGAAGTCTGTAAAATGAATGACGAATCGTACAAATTTGTATTATGTACTTGCTTGTTTTACTCCTAAAATACATGTGCATATACTTTTTGATGAGATAAAAACTGCTTAATAACTTTATAGAACGTTATTTGTTATGAAAGGTGGTATCTATGCATAATCGGTATAATAAAATAATGTGATTTTATGTAAATTGTCTCTCTCACTTGTGGTAGGCACACTGATGAAGGGTGCATTCCTTGAAACACTGGTGTATGTGTTTCACACTGGATGGAGGACAATATACATAAAATACATCATTTATAAAGTTTTTGTTATTTCTAAATGTATATTCATGCTGCAAGTTCTTATTAAAATACTAGATGGAATACAACAACCTTTGTGAAAATGATTCAAATGCTATTTAAAGTTGTAAAATATTTTATTTATATTGGTAAGGCTGAGCTTAAGTATTACGAGACTTTTATGTATGTACACGTATTACACGTACTGGGAATATATAGTTAAAGTAGGCATGATTACTCAGCCACTTCTCACGCATTCAGATTGATTGAAAAATATAGGGTTTTAGCGAGATAAAAATACAAACCAATAATAAATTTTGTATATATTTCTAAACTACTGCATTATTCCGTAGATGACACTTTCAGACATTTACATATAATCATACACCCCTATGCTATATATTCGATGCTATTTCGGCTTTCATCTATATCTCTTGAGGCGATGATGTAATTGGGAGTGCTGAGTCTCGAGGGGAGGGTGTAGTAAATTTTGGGGTATTCTATTGAAGGGGGTGCGGTACATATAGGCACGTCTGTAGATTACAGCGTTATCGGCTCGGTTCACTTCCTGTTAGATGATACATCAAATGCATTCCTGACGAATGCATACATAAGAAAAAAAAACGTAATGAGTGCATACATTTAAAGCAAATAATGGATCGAGGAGGAATGTTTTCTTTAGATAAAATCCCTTTGTCGGAAATGGGAGGAATGTAATTCTATAAGTTATTTTAAGCTGATATTTGGTATTATTTAATTTAAAATAAATTAATAACAATAACAACGTAATAATAGCTGAAGCATCATGTAAATATTAAAGAAATGCAGTGACTACATCCGTGATTATAAAATATTATTGAGCTATTGCGAACTGAACCCTATTCTATATTAGTCCACAAGAAATAAGATAGGATCGAAAACTGTTAATAAAATTGTTCAATAATAGAACAACAAATAATAAAAATTAATTGCATTAATGGCAAAAGCCAGTAACACTTCCTATAAAAAGCGTCTCCTTGTTTGTGTGTAACGATGCTTTGCAATCGTTCCGAAACGAAATATCCCATAATTTCATTCCGGATAGGTGTAATTTATGCAAAGAACCGTGCAGTGTTTATTCTGTTCCTTGTCCCTGAAGAGGCAGGCAACTTTTTACCGTCTGCAGCGTATACAACTTACAAACGCACGCAGAAACCATATATTTATTAATCGTGTGTGTATGTGAAGCATTTAAGACCACTTGCTTTGATCTCACATTTTATAGAGAGGTGGTAGGGATAAAAAGGGATATTTCTGTTGTAAACCATCGACTGAATCTTTTATAAACAGGCTCCCATTCAGACGGCAACACATGTTAAACAGTTAAAACATAGCGTTTTGTAAATGTTTAACTAATTAGTTCATTAAGTGTGAAACGCTCATGTCTAGCTTTGACCCAGTTATTCGCGACAGCGTTCTGGTCTTAATCAGTCGTACGGCAACAATAAATATTGTTGTTAAGTGTTAATTCCGCTCCTGGGAATTATCTTTTGTGAGATCTGCTAAATTTTTTTTGTTCATTTATTTAACATTGAGCTATATTCCAGTGGAAAATAATTACCTAGCTCTTATTTGTATTGTAGGAAAATTGCAAACTTCTATCTTCTTACATGTTAGACATTTTTGTATTACAAATTTGTCATAAAAAATATTAAATCAATCTAACAAATGTCGAGTACTTGCGATGAAGATTATCTTGGTCTATTTGGATATTTTTGATCTATCGATGTGATCTAACCACAATTAAATCAAACTGTTTTTTTTTAAGTATTTAATTTTGAAAATGTATTTTCTTCTCGCATTCGGCAATTTCAAAAAAATTGTACAGGGTTGGGCAGTTATATCTTTTCTAGAAAATTAATTTAAAAATCCTTTTGGTGTCTTTAAGAACTGTCTTCTGATTAATATTAAGAATTTTGTACTCTTTTTAAAGTTTATGACTTTTTTCTCTGTTTTCAATAAAATATATCTATTTTTATAAGAACATGAAAATAATATTTGATCTCACTGCAACTTGTATCAGAAAAATGTTCCTCTTTAAGATTTATTGCCAATTTGTCTTAAAATACTACCAACTGTTTATTATCTCTTATATAACAATGCTGAGTGACATCTTATCATTTTCCCATCATCTAATTTAAAGTAGCAGGTGTAAAACTTAAATAGTAAAGATGTTAACTTACAGGTGCATAGCTATTAAGATCATGACATTACAAAATTTATTATCTTGATATACTGTATTTGAAAAAAAGCACTAGGAGGGAGCGAGTAAATAGATTGATATATGCGCAAATATAGCTATACAATCATCTTGATACGAGATGGGTAAACGAAAGCGGATCAAGTTGAATAAATCGCAAGACTAGTGTGTTCACCCCTCTTGTTATCAATGCACCCTAATTTACGACCCCTTCGTATCGCACAATTTTTTATAAGTATCCCTTTTATTGCAGCTCTCTAGCTTAAGTGAGGATGATATATTTGGTTGTATATAGAAAAGATATTATCAAGTCTTAACTAGTATTAAAGTGATGCGTTATTGCGTTAGATTTAGTCTACCACTGGTTATTTTTTTGTTTTTTATTAGTTTTAAAGCTAGTTGAAAAATGAATTGAATGCATGTAATGTTATGTTTTGTTACCGTAAGATATATATTATCTTATATTTGATCATATTTATTGGTTTTCAGTTTGGAGTTTGAACGTCATACAAACTGAAAAACTTCTAAGCTTATACAAAATCCGCTATAAATATTGTTTTACGAATATTTACGACTGATGGGATGTGCTGTGCAAAAAGTCAATCTGTCAAAATGTGTAATATGCAGAAAATTTGTTAATCCTGATTTTTTTTTTTGTTTTGTTTTATGTATATCTTTAGACGTACATTTTTTTACACTTCAGGATTCTGTACCGATCTTATGGAGAACATTGATTTTACGTTTTGTTTGTTTTGTACTAAACTAAGCGAGTTTTTACTACTTAGCTATTTCTAAATAGTGTCGGTTACTTAGATTTATCTTCTGAACCAGATATTTTTTGGTGTGGTAGAATTTCTACTCTTTATTTGTTCTGTTCATTTATAGGTTTTCTCCTATATCTCTTTCTCTTACTTCTTCATCTATACCCTCTCTTCAATTCCTCTTTGGTCTTTTCATAGGTTTCCATACTTGTATTGGGAGTTTTCTGTCCGACTGTTTTTGAACATGTCCTAACCATCTTAGCTGATTTGTTATGATGTTTTCCATTATATTGTGCGTTAGTCTCATGAATTCTTGGATTTTTTCGATCTTATTCATTAGTAGTAAAAAACTTTTTACATCTATTAAGAAATTCTAGTTTTCTATATACTTTTGATGCTATGTCAACAACATGGTTGTTTTTGAGAAGATTATGTGAGATTGTAACACCTAGAAGACAAATTGAAGAAGATTTATATATGGATTTGTTGTTTAGTTTAATATTTGATACTGATGATACCTCGGATTTGGATTTTTAACAGTATGAAGTCGAGTTTTTTAGAGTTTAAATTATTTATGTTGTGAGTGCACTATTTAGATATTGTTTTGAGCTTTTTATATTTGCAAAAGTTGAACAGAAGTAAAAAACTTTTTAAATCTAATAAGAAGTCCTAGTTTTCTAGATACTTTCGAAGCTATTTCGACAACATGGTTGTTCCAGAGAACATTATGTGAGATTGTAACACCTAGAAGTCAAATTGAAGAAGATTTAGATATGGATTTGTTGTTAAGTTTAATATATGGTACTGATGATACCTCGGATTTGGATGTTGAAACAGTAAGAAGTTTAGTTTTTTAGAATTAAAATTGACTATGTTGGGAGTGCCCTATTCAGATATTGTTTTGAGGTCTTTGTTTATAGATGCTACAGATTATAACCTGGAAATTTCAAGAGGCTTTGCGATATTTGTCGATATGGTCTTGGAAAGTATGAAGGGCGCTATTATCTTCAAAACTATGACCAGGACATTTAGTTATTTGAAGAAGTTTATTAATGTAAATATTAATAAATCAAAAATAAAGTTGGCCAAAGAGCATAACCTTAAGGAACACGAATATTTTCTTCTTGTTTGTCTAATGTAGAATTCTATTTTTGACTAACAAAAGTCAGTAGGTCCGTTGTCGAACGTTTTGATCGAAATCTATATTGAGTATCTGAGATAATGTTATTTTGTTTTAAGAACTTGATAATGTGATGATAATGAAATTATTCTTTAATTTTTTTTTTTTACAAGTTTGGACAATAATGCAATTGGTCAATAATTTGAAGAACTAGTCTCCTTTTTTAGGAATAGGTTGAACATTTGCAATTTTCTAACAGTTTGGAAACGTTTTATTTTTGTATGATAAGGCAAATATTTTGGTCAAAATGTTTTAAGAATGATAGGTGGAATTTCATCTATACCTGATGCCTTTCTGGTATTTACATTAAGAAGATATTTTTTGACAACCACTACCGGCATTGTAGGTACACCAATAGGAGGATTTATAGTAGTAGAGTTAGATGCAAATTGGTCTGCAAAAATATCTGCTTTTCCTTTTGGATTAGTAAATAGATTGCTTTGATCATTTTGAATAGAGGTATTGAAGATTTGTACTACTTTGCAATGAATTTTTTGTTTTATAAATTTTGTTTTGTTTTTTATGGAAAGCTGGGAAATTCGATTTGCTAATTTTTGTCAATTCTATCTTTTTTAGATTGTATTACATTGTCACAATAATTACGATCTAACTTATAATTGTTTTTAGTCGGTGTCGGTGTTCGGAACGAGTAATGATGTGAGATTTTCTACTGCAATATGTGGATTATTAGAATATAAGCAATGAGTATCAAAATCGAAATTATTAAGAATTTTTTTATTTTTAATTTGTTTATCTTAGAGTAATGATAGATGAAGCGCGGTTTAGGTTTTGTAGTAATAGGAAGAGAAGTTTTAACAACAGAAGTAATAAGTAAATGATTATAATTTCTTAAAGCAGCCTTAACAGTAGTTTGTTGTAATTTCTGGAATAGTTGAAAGATACAAATCTAATAATCTTGGTTCACCAAGAAGTCTATCACGAGGAAAATATGTGGGTTGCTGAATAACTTGAGCAAGATTATGAGAAGCAGCTAAAATTATGGCTTAACTTTTAGTATTCTGTACATTAAAATTTCCTAACAATATTATTTTAGCTTTTCTATGATTATCTTGAAGAAGCTTGTCAATACTTTGAGAAAGGTCATCAAGAAAGTTTGGAGTTGCCTTATTTGGAGAGCGGTATATGCCAATTACAAAAATAGTCTTATCGGAAAGATTTAGTTTAAGAAATATTATATTATAACCAAAGTCTTGAATTTTGTACGTTGCCAGTCTAGAATATGCTTGTTGTTTGTGGATGTAGGCACAAACACGCTGTTGGTCCGCAAATGATTGTTCAACATGATAATCGGAATCTACTAGATTAAAGCGACCTGCATCTTTATTGTTTACTTTAGTTTTAGTCAAAAAGAGGATATGGGGTTTCTATGTTCAAGATAAACAGAATTTAATTTTTTTTTAGACTACAAATATTAGAGAAATTAACTTTGAAGCCAAATCAATGTCAATGTTTGGTTGATTAAATTGGTTAGTGCAACAGGCGAGTTCTTGTTCCGTCAATTTAACCGTATCAATAGTCCATGTCTTTGCCTAAGTTGTTAGCAGATAGGCCCTGAAAATTTAGTCTCAGCTGCCCATCATTGCTTTGGCCATCCTAGGCTATTTTGTAGTAACAACACTAACAACTAATAGAGTAGACCAGGGTACTATTGGTGTAATTTTGGTATTCGATTTAATCTGTATATTAGATTTTTTAATAATTTTTGTAGAAAGGATGTCAAGCTGATTGGTCTGTAAGATTTAGTCAGCGCATATGAAGGGCGGTTTTAGTGTTAATACCATTTTAACTGCTTTCTAGATGCTCGTTATGTGTAAAATTATCTGCTTGATGATTTCATGCAGCACTTTTTCAAATAGATCGTTGAAACTCAAAACCACCCTTGTTTTAATTATTAATATGTGTAAAAGTGTTAGAATTACTTTGAGAATTAGAGGTCTTCCTAGCTGTTAACTCTTTTTTAACATGATAGTTTTAGATTACTTGAACGGTTCAAACGTATTGATTTTTCATTATACGCTAGTTTGGTTAATTATGGTTTGCTTTATGTTAGATCATTCTTTAAACCTTTTTGTTTGGCAGTGTAAGGTCTTTTGGATCAGGAGCTTGCCTTGAGAATGTATCTTCAATAGCTTCTGCAGAGTTTCTTTGAGTGACGCTATGTATTTGTGTCTTGTGCTTATGTTTCCAGTGCGATCTTTGCTTCATGCTTTTTGCAATGCAATATCTTTTTCAAGAGTTTTTTGTATGACAATATCGATTAACACCAGATTACAAGTAGTTTTTTTAGTATTGGAAAATAAATTATTATAGTTTATGATGATTACAAATTAACGTTCTCAAATTGTTGAAAAATCTAAATGTTGTTGAGGGTTCTACTTGAGTTTTGGGTAAAAATCTTCGAGTTTTGCGATAATGGTTTAGAATGAATCTGTAAGAAAAAGTTGAAGTTTTGTCTGCTGTGTACATACCGTTTACGAAAACGCGTGAGTGTGGGCTTTTTAATGGTGGACGAGCTATGCTTTTCAAATAATTAATAATTATTCATATTTCAACAATATTGAACACATATTACTCGTAAGTGAGCCTCTGATTTTTTTAACTATAGAGTGCGATACTTATGAGAATTATATTAATTTAGGAGATAAAAACTTTATTACAGACTCAGCTTCTTTGACTAAGCTCGAAAGATTGTAAATGTTGGTTTTTTTCTAGATTTATACTTAGAAAGAAAAATTGGTGTTTATAGGATAGAATTTGCAATATTTATAAATAAATATTTTTAGATGCGTGGCGCAATATTCTAGGCATCCGACCGCCTCACCAAAGATTGTAGATTCGAATTTTACAACGGAAATTATTTCAAACGTATATACGCTTTTTTAGATTAAGATTCTTCTCTGGTCCGCAGTAGATCTCTAGTGATTTACTTTAAACTGTAGGCTCACTCGTAATGTTAGTTGCCAGCATTACGGGCAGAGAAGATGTTGCTGCCAACAGTGGCGTGAATACGGCTAAAGCGAAGCTCCAGATAAAGAGATTGTGGTTAGTTTTAATATGTCAATTAAGGAAACTCAACGTTTGTTTATTTGGAAATCAGTTATTGGTTCCCTAACAAAACAAAACAAACCAAAAATGGAAAAAAGTTTTTTTAACAGATTATCAAAATGCGCTTGTGAGTAATCAGTTAGTTAGTTGGATTCCTTAAAAACCATTAAGAGTTTTGAAGCGCTACGTAGATAATCAGATTTTCATCTTTGTGAAATAGTGGTTGTTTGTATTCAAATTTTTGTAAAGAGTTAAACTTGTGTAATGCGTTGGTTAGAATGTATGCGTCATGTTCTTATTGCAAAATTTATAATTTCACATTGAATGTTTTTGGTTTAATCTGTCTAAAAAGTTGTTAGAAATGTAGAATGTGAATGAAACGCTGTAATTGTATGTTTTAAGGGTCTTTGTCAAATTGACTAATCCAAACATAATCTAAGCGACTATATGGTCAGTCAATATGAGTTAATGACTATCTTTCACGTGGCCAAGCTACTAAGAAAAATGTGCAAATGTTAACAGATTGCAAAGCAGTAATCTTTGTTATAAAATAGCCTAAGATTATATTAAAGTCAATCGTAAAATATTATTCTGCCCTTAGTAGCACGTGGAAATAAGTATCAATCACCAAAAAGTGTGGACTTGAAGTTAGGACTGCATCATTGTTTTGGCTTTGTGATCAAAACATTAGATGTTACTCACTTTTTTCTAATTTAATGATCTTTGGCGAAGGAATGAAAACAGGTGCACTCTGGTAATTACAAACTATTTGCTTGTAAATAGGAATTGGAGTACCTTGTCTACCCGTTTACTTTTTTATGATCAAAAGGTTGGATATCAATCATTTTTTTGTAACTTAGTAAGTTTTGACATTTATAGTAATGACAAACATTTAATTTCTTTTTTACAATTTTTTAGGCGAGCCATTCCTGTTTAAAATATCTGCTTGTAATTAAAAATTGAAATTCCTTAGCTATTCCGCCCAAGTGTTTGTGAGCGAAGTATTAGATGTCACTCACTTTTAGCGTCCTCTCGCGTCGGTAATGATGAACATTCAATCTTTTGATTACAAACTATTGACCACAAAAAAAAATACGAGGAAAAGCTACAGTTTTCTCTCGAAGACCGATATCTTCGGTAGAAATCCAAAACTGAAACCCGTTGCAGTAGAGCGCTGCATAGAGCCCGGGCGGGTGATATGCAGCATGACTACATGAACACTGAAGAAGAAGAAATACAAGAAAATGACAAAAGATTTTCTTTCAACTTTGGAATTTTCAACTATACAACTCGTTCTAATGGTGAACTTGTCAAAATACTGATCTATTCAGCTGCTTTATCAAAGTGCTTGTAATCAAAAGATTGAATGTCATTTATATTTTGTAATTTTGGTAAACTTTTGCGTTCAAGTGAAACAAAAAATATTCATTCTTCTAATCACAAACACTTGGGTGTGTGGGCGGATTACTACAGTTTATATAATTTGTTTGTTGTTAAGAAATGTACCACGCTTGCTCACCCAACTGATTATCAAATTATATGTTCTGGCTGTAGACAGGCAACGGATGATGAATGCCTTAATCCCTAAAATTTCTAACTATTACCTACGATTTTTCAGAAACAAGCTTATGTATGCATTGAAAACATGTAGATGATTGATAGTAGGTCTGTTCCAACATACGATTTGGACAGTTTGCAAACCGTCCAAACTGTGCACACAAACAAATATTTGTCATTCTTAGGCAATCTTTTATACACAGTAATTTGTTTGTGTGCATAGTTTGAACGGTTTGCAAACTATCCAAATTGTATGTTGCAACAGAACTAATGTTAACGGTTTTGCATGTCTTAAGTACATGCCTGGCTCTTTTCTACGCAAGGGAGTTTATGTTGGAGGGAATGCTGGCTTTACATTGTCAGCATAACAAAAATCTGTCCAAGCACAGTCTTAGCGTACATCAACGATATAGGTTGGTTGTGTGTTGAGCGGCTTAGTAAGGTTGCTAGCGGAGGAGGTACAAAGTGCCTACTGAATCCTTAGTGCAGTGAACTTTGTTTTACTCTCTTTGAATCCAGAACTAACAAAAGTTTTTATGAATTTAGAAAAGATAGTGTAATAAGAAGAGGTTTAGGTTCTAAAAAGGAGTTATGAAGTTTGGACTTACAAAAACTAAAAAGAGTATTTGGTACTTATTTAAGAAAATTATCAAATGCTTGAGAAGAATTTAAGGACTTTTAACGGTTATTAGAAACTTTCAGAGTACCTGAAAATTATTTCATTAAAGTCTTTTAAAAGTTGTTTAAGGTCAATAATGATAGTGGCGTTTAGATTTTGAAGATTTTGAAACATGTGAAGCCTTAGCTCAGTTTTTGCCAAATAAAATTTTGCTATTGACTTACTGCGTCATGAATAAAAGGTATTAAGACACCCAATTCTGGAAGAAACATTAAAAAAACTCAATAGCGACTAAAGATTTTACAGGTGTGAAAAGATTTTAAAAAAATTGTAATAGTGATCTGGTTGCCTTAGGAACCTTAACTTATTTATGATTTTTATAAATCTTAGAAGAAACTGCGGATCATCATTTATCTCTATTTTTTTAAGCAGGTCATGCTTAAGTTTAGATTGTCAACATTTAGAGATGAAGAAAGCTATAATAAGGAATGAAATTTTGATAAAAACTACAACATAACTTTTCTAAACGTAAATATCTGGAGGAGGTTAATTTCAACAACTATGGTTGCAATGGTGAAAATTTGAGATCTTTTGAAGTTGATATGAAATACAAATAAAGTACTTTTTAATTTACAATGTCCTATAAATATTCAACTATAGTTCGACTTTAATAATTTAATAAATATCAATATTCTGCTTTCTTGTTTATATATTCGACTCAACTTATTATAATGAGATAATAATATACTGCATACATTTCAAACTATTTGTTAATGTTCAATTAATTTATAGCCTAAGATAAATTTATAATGAAATTAATTAATAGGTGTATTGGTAAAGTAACAATCTCTTTAAAATTAATTGAATGAATTTAATGATCTTTAATTAAACTCTATGTTAGAAGCATTTATCAGTTACTACATTATAAGCAAGCAATTAAAATAATTATGAAAACGATAAAATATGTGAAGGAATCGCAGGTGTAACAATACGAACGTCGTTGCATCACTGCCAAAATTGGAAAATAGAAATAACACTTTGAGCCAAGAGAAAATTGGTACGATTAATGCAATAATATATGTCGGCCAATAACTTGCACTTTTTGTGTCCCCTACCTCAGAATCCCACAATCTTCGATTTTTCTGCCCGTATTAGATTTATCTACTCAATGCACAATGGACTTTTCATTTTAGCATTGCATAAATTAATCTCGGTGTACCGTGGAGAGGAAAAGAGAAAAGTTAATTATTGATCTTAAACGTGTACTCTCGTAAAGTTCGCCAACGCCTGTCCTCCCCTTCATCTCCGCATCTCCTCTTCGCCCCGTCCCGACTCCGTACCTGACCAGCACAATAAGTCTGCCCACCCACCCCGGTCCTTTCACAGTCATATAACAACGGCCATTACTCATCCGGACTGAACGTCGCGCATTCATCACTCTCAGACGGTGAGCCTCGTTCTTCGGCCTCAGCTCCTCCACGTGTGCGCGATGCCTCTTCCGCGTTACGACGTCTAATTAACCGGCGAATTTGTCAGGGATCGTGACCCCGTTTATTTATAAAGGCTCCATTGTATTTGCACATTTTTTAATTGAGTTAAGGCCGTTTACGGTGCATGTTTTTTTAGTTGAGTTTTAATTGTCTTTAGAACAATTACTTCTTTATAGATAGCGAAAATTCCGCGAAAGGAACGAGCTGTAGTATTATGTTTCATTGTTGCACCAATAATTTCGCATTATAGCGGATAATTTTGTACAAAGAATTCTCTAGCGACTTCAATAAAGTTGAGCTTATGATTTTCAAATAGATTGCAATTTGGATAATAAATTATAGCCAACTAGTTACCAAAAGGGTTAGCATTTTCAAAGTTTTATAATAATCATCATTAAAATCCTATATTATGTGTGCCATACACAATGACTGAGATGCGACGAGATAGATCTTCTTACATGAAGCGGAGACAGATATCTTGTGAAGCAGTATCAAATTCTACGGCAAACATACACCCTGACACGGCTTTACGTCGGCGTTTTAGACTTGAAGTTTTATCAAGTTAATTCATTAATAATTGGGTTTATTTTATATGTACTTGGCTAAGACGTTGGGGTACAGAGTTCGAATCCTACTCTGCTGTAAATTATTTTTGAATTTGTTGAATGATTTGATTGTCCGCATTCATGGTTTCAGTGACAAACAAATTTACAATTTAATAAGCTTGACTATTTTACCTCTCATACTGGAATGGTCTTAGGCTTGCTAGAACCAGGTTGATATGGTCTATAGAGTATAAAAATGCTAATTTTATGATGGTATATGAAATATAAAATTTGACTTTCTGTGTGACTTGAGTCTATGCTTCTGCCGTTGGTTGCATTCAATTTATTTTGGCGATTTATTTGATCAGCTGATCTAGTGCAGCAACATTCAAAGTGAGATTGGTTTGTGAGACCATGTGTCTCTGCATGGGGCGAAACAGAGCTTTTATTAGAATTTATAATTTTATAATTTTAGAAAGATTGGACATTTTCATTTAAAAATGAAACACAACATCATTCAAATGACTGCCACGGCTGGCATGACAGTAACCCATCCGATTAACCCAATATTTTAGTACATTTTTGATTGTTAGGGCTCCAATCGCATGAATGGCAACTTTGATTTTGTGTTTCAAGGCATCAATCGTTTCTGGATGATTAGCGTAACACTTATCCTTAAGGTCTTCCTACAAAAAAAATGTTCAACGGGGTCAAATCACAGCTCCTAGGTGGCCAATTGACATCGGCATTTTGGTTGATTATTTGATTTCCAAAAACAGTGCGCAAAAGATCGATGGTTACGTTGGCTGTATGGCAAGTGGCCCCGCCCTGTTGAAACCAAATGTCATCTATTTCATACTCTTTAATTTTTGGAAACAAAAATTTGTTTAACATGGCGCACAGTAACGTTTGCTAGTGATGGTAACGGCGGCTCCTTGCTCATTTTTGAAGAAAAATGGCCCAATAAAGCCGCCGGACTAAAAACCACACCAAACGATTACTCGTTGTGGATGCATAGGCTGTTCAATAGTCATGTGTGAGTTCTCTGATTCCCAAATGCGACAATTTTGCTTATTGACATAGCCTCCGAGATGAAAATGAGCTTCATCGCAAAACACGATTTCTTGATAAATTCTCATCTTTGGTCAAACGATCTTGAGCTCATTGGGCTAACTAAAAACGCATCGGATGGTCATGAGGTTTTATTTATTGGACTAATTGAATTTTGTAGGTCTTTAAACCGAGGTCTTTATGCAAAATTCTCCTCAGAGAAGTGCCAGAAATGTTCAGTTCTTGAGAACAATGACGAGTTGATGTTGATGTATGTTCACGCACACCCTGAGCAATAGCATTAATTTTTTTGGCTGTGTGTACTGGAAGAGAACCATAATCCAGTTTTGCGAACTCGCTTCACAAATTGGTCCACAAACTGCATTGGGCACTTCTTTTCTATCAAATTTGTTACGTAAATTTCTTACCGTTTGAGTAGAAGACTCACTACTTTAGAAGTAAGTTTTCATTATTTCCCAACTTTGTTTAAGTGTAAAGTGTCCTATTTTGTAAATATCAAACATAAAACTAAATTTCTGTTAACTCATAAATGTCATTGTACCCTTGAAAAACCAAATAAACGGTAGTTCAAATTTCAAACGTTACATAGTCTACCTTGTTATTCCAGATTATATTTCTCAGGCCTCCTGATATTTTTGCCGCTTTGGTGGCTTGGTCTTTTACCTTCTTTATTTCATCTTGATTTGCGGTTACTTCTTCTCTAAAACATTTAAAGGTTATGGCTTGTTTGATTATTTGATTGTTTACTGCTAATTTACAGCGAATTGGTTATTTTGTCTATGACTAGTGATTTGATCTTTTGGCTCGAGATCTCCTTCTTACATTGAATGGCTACATGTAGCATTCTTTGTAGGTTGTCTTTTGTTCATCCTAAACCTTTGGCCGGATCTTTTTACGTCATTTATGATCCGATCCATAATGATGTTAAATAGTAGAGGGCTTAGTGAGTTTTTGGTTTTGTTGTTGTTGACTAGTATTTATGATTACTACTTCTGTGGGTTTAATACTATCTTGAGTAATTTCTTTGTCATTTAGTTATGTCAATGAATGCACTAGCTATTTATATGGAATTAGTGGTTAATCTGTTTTTTGTAAAGCCTTGTTCTTCTTCACTTATTGCTATAGATTCTAGCAGGACTGATACAATGATTCTGGAAAATAATTTATGATACTGCTTAGTAGTGTTATACTTCTGTAGTTTTCGGATTGTTTCTTGTCCCACTTTTTGAAGATTTGGATGGTTATGCTTTTTTCCATTCTCTTGGAACGGTCTTTGTGCCGACGATTTTTTGATAAGAGGATTGCTAATTGTGCGTTTAGTTCTGGACTACCATACTTGAGCATATTATTTGGTATGTCACGCCTGGCGCTTTTCTGTTTTTAAGCTTTTTGATGGTTTCTTCCACAAGTGTTAATTTTAGTTCTTTCTCTTTCTGGGAATGGAGTGTGTTCTACAGTGTTTTTTGTTCTTGGTACAAGTTTTTAAGTATACCACCCAGTTGTCTTTACTAGTTGCTTGTGACTGTGCACGTTTGTTGGTTTTTTGTTTTCTGCGCCTTAGTAGGATCCATATCATTTTTGGGACACATATAGGAGAAGGTGGACCAGTACTCAGTTTTTAGTTCTCTATTTGTTGCACACATCCTGTTTTTGTTTCTTGTCTGATGTTGTTCCCGGTAATCTTCTGCTTCATGCGCCTGATGTATAGGTCTCTCTGCTGGACAGTCGTATTTTTTCTAGACCAAGGCTAAGATTGGATCCTATATTTGCGGATGTGAGTGCGAACATTTTGGATTTGTAAATTTTTATTTGATATAATGTAGACTATCATAGACGATTGTCTTCTAGAATTAGACCAAGTTGTTTTGTCAAAAACGGAAAATGGCAGTTCAGCAACAGCAAATTGTATATAGCCAGCTGGAATGCCTTTAATGACAAAAAACCGCATAAAGAAAAAAAATAACATTTTCTTTGGATAAGATTTGCCTTTCCATCGACTTTTTCCTACAAACTTTCTATCGGACTACTAGCTTAATTTCAGGCGGCTAAGACAATTTAGATGAGTTGGTAACTGGGCCTAGCTTTGGCACAAAAATCGGCTTTTCCTTGTGGAATCGATTATTTTCTAAACAAATAGTAAGGTCTGACATATTAACTATATTTTAATGTATTTTAATGTTTAGTTTTATACACTGGATTTAAAAAGAAAAAAACTACCTTGGAGGAGTTGACGTACAACTATTTATTGGAAATAGTATGTATTGCTATACAATTAACTGAAGTTTTATAGAAAAATTATAATATTTATTAAGAAAATTAATAATGCACGAAGATGTTCCGTGTACATTTGTACATTCATCAACCTTTCTGAGCATCCCAGAAATGAGATTGTCTAATGCATCTTAAGGCAGTTTGTCACAGGGAAATGATCTGTAATGGAGAGTTTCTGAATTTTAAGACCTTTTGAGAATCTAAGCTAAGAAACTCAAAAAAAAAAAATTCCAGACTTCTCCAAAGAGCTTAAGCGGTAGAACAGTTTGAATTTTAAAAGTAAGTTCAAGACTTCAGATGGTACATTCTTTTTAGTCTCTTCTTCAATCTGAAGTTGTACATGAGTATGACTTTTTTAACATGTTTAAAGTATATAAAGCGGTCTAAAAAACTTCGAAGCTCTGATAATAACAGAAAAAACTTTAGAAAACTTTATGACTGCAGAAAAAGCTAAAACCTTTGAAACCTGAAGCTCGAAAATCAATTTTATCCTAAAGATGAAACTATACATGACTAAAACGGTTAAGAGGCAAGGAAGTATTCTCTAAGGTAAAATTTGAAACTTCAAACGGATTTTCTATTCTAATCAAAAGTTGTTTAGTCGTATTTCGACATATTTAGAGTTTCTAATGAAGTGTTAATTTTAGAATAAAATTAGAAAGTGCAAAAATAAAAGATTGCAGAAATATAATTTTATAAATTCCAGAAAAACTGTATACAAAGTTAAAACGTTTTGTGACTGAAAATTGTACATGACGAAAGACATTAGCAGACTCTTCTAAGAAAGTTAAGAGGTAAAGGATTAATGTTTTGTTATGGGAAGTCTGTAGTTAGGTTAGGTTAGGTTTTGCTGGAAAACTGCTTTTGGATGGTCTCGGATGAATAAAAGTAGAAAGGGTTTTAAGACTGTACAGATGGAACGGCGCGCGTTTAATTTTAATTCTTTTTTTCCAAACTATTACATCAGGAGTTAATTATATGTGACAATGTTGAACAAATTCTAAATTTTGTTTTTGATCTCTAGGCAGTCTAATTCATAAACGTCAGTCAGAGAGCCATACATAAAATCTGGATTTGTTGCTGAAGACAGTTTCTGTCCATTTTGAACCAAGTCTTTTCTATCTTTTGCACTCTGGCTCTATACCGAATAGTTAAAGGGAGACGAACATACATAATAACGTTAAGAACGAAATTGAAAAGTTTATAATATTTGCCTATAAATGGTGCTCATAGAGACTTTATCGTCCAATCCTTTAAGACAAGTTTTTAGGCTTTCTTCCTGAAAATCTTTCTAAATTTGATCGCCAATTTTACACGGAATTTTAAACAACCTTGTACGTCTTTACACTTGTGGCATTCTTTAAGGCACTAACAATAATTATATTAAATTAGAAACGAGTTTAATGTAATGCAATAAATAAGGTAAACGAATAGAGATGATTTCTTTTAGAAGTATCACATGGTCTTCAACATTTAATCAATTCTATATGTTAACTATTCAATAAATGTCAGAGTTGTACAGTTCTTTTAAATTACTTACATGATTTGGCATCGATGTTCTTTTTTATTGCGCGTTTTTACAGCTATTTTACATTGTCCTAGAAGTCTTACGACTTGTTTGATGTTGACATTTGTAGGTACCAACAATGGTACTGAATAAATAAACTACGGGATAGTATGCTTAGTGTATGTAGCTTTCTTTGGTGGCCAATTATCAGTCTATATTGTAATTGTTTTGGTAGTGGTTATTGGGCTTGCACCAAAGTTGCGTGTTATTTAGATAACCATTTATATTAATGGTCTTTGTACAACAAATATAAATTTTGTAGATTTACTTGATCTGCTGGTGTGTAACGTTTTGTTTTGAGTGTATTAAGCAAGCGTGTTGGAGTTGGGATGAGTTTGTTCCACTTTCAACACCTACAAACATTCATTTTCTTATTCAAACTGAAATTATACAAAGCACCTCAACAAAAACAAAAGACATCTTGACTGAGTGGATAATCCCAGGAAAAGGCAAAAAAATTACAACTTTTAAACACAAGCAACTCCGAAACTGGCGTAGACTCTGACGATGAAGAATCTCATCAAAAAAGGACACAAATACTTCAATAGTCAGAAACAAATTAAAATGGAGGCAGAAATGTCTTGAAAGAATTAAAATTGGAAGCAGACTTTACATGCATTTTCTCAACAATTAAAATCAGCCTGGAAACCCGTACAGATCGTTGCAGTATTAAAACATATCTCGATAACAAGAAGGTTTAAGAAGACAAAATTTAGAAAGTAGTTACGTCACATTTTGCTAAACATCAGAAAAGCTCAAATTTGAAAAAAATTGCTCACTGCTACCGTTGTCAGGCTTATGGACACCGATCTTGGATGTGTACTAACAAATATGTATGAGTTAGATGCGCCAAAAACTACCTTTTAGCCTTGCTTTCTATCATCAGAACACAGAAATCAAGATAAATATGCAAACTTCTATGGAAACCATCCAGTTATGAGGTGTGCCTAACGTACGAAGATAAAAAAGCGAAAATGACAAAACTTTCTCAATCACAACTAGACCTGATTAGTTACTAACAGGCTACTACTGTGTAGTTTTTGTGACATCTTTAGCTTTGCAATTGATAAAAACTGATATTTTTAGGACGGAAATGTTACTTGTAAAGCATAGTTTTCTCACGGAACAATCTTTGTAAACTGCTAACATATGTTCTAAAATGTTTTGATGAGTTTTTAGAATTCAATGATGAGGAGAAACACGATGTACAATTGAACTATCTGAATCAATGAGTTCTAACATGCCCGATCTAAACTAGGCTGCTTTTTATATCATTCCAAAAATAAAAGTGTGGATTGAGGTTGTGGGGCCAGGCATTGGACTACCCTGACTGATTCATCTTCCGGGAAAGACGTTTAAATGATGTTGCACTTGTTGCAAAAAAGTGGTGGGGGTTTGTCGTGAAGAAACCACATACGTTATTTAACATTAAGTTTGACTTCTTTGAGAAGTATTGGTAAATTATTGCAAACAAATTGCAAATAACGATTATCTTTAAACAGTTTTTTTTTTAAATAAAAGCACCAATAAGTACAGGGTGCGGCTGGGAAACTTACTGATTTGAAAGGTCAATAAAAGAAAAAGTACACATTCTGAATTTTTGTTTCAAGTGGTTTTAAAAATCGGACAAATTGCGGCCCTCATTAGCGATACATTAAACCACCCGTTTTTTGAAGTTTTGGAATGTTGGCGATGGCTAGGCGAATGTTGTCCTTCAGGTGTTGCAGGGTCCGTGATTTGTTATTGCAGTTTTATTGAAATTCTTGCTGTGTGTCCCGTGGCTTTGTCCTGCTGGAACCATACTGCTATTTCTTTAAGTTTTGGGAGAAAAAATGTCTCAATCATTTCTCTATAGCGAACTGCATTCATTTTTCCTTGAAAAAGTAAGGCCCAATTTTCGCAACTCTCGACAATGCTCACCACACAGTAACACGTTCACAATGAAGAAGCTTCTCACGAAGTTTATGGGGATTGACACTACTCCAATAACGCATGTTTTGTTTGTTTAAGCAGTCGAAAAGGTGGAAATGGGCCTCATCACTGAAAAACACGAAGGCGTCGTGAGCGTTTCACATGCAGTTTGGCGAGAATCAAAATCGCGTTCACTGAGCTCTTGCACCACAGCAATTTTGTAGGGATGAAATTTGAGTTTGTTGTGAAGAATTTATGTCACACTGCGATCAGAAATCTCTAGAGCACCTGTCTGTTTGCGCGCCGAACGTCGGGGAGAGTGCAAATACGACAGCCTCACTCTCTTGACGTTTTCTGGGGATCTGGAAGTCCATTGACCTCTAGGCTCTTTTTTGCCACACTGCCACTTTTCCTGAATGCGTTCACCTACGAAACGATTGATTGCCGGCCAAAAGTAGGCTTTGACGGCGAACGCACGCTCCTCCTTGGTCGAACGCATGACGACAACCGGCTTGAGCGGTAACAAAACTTCAAGACCTTCTCTTTCGAATGAAACCCTTTATACCCCTTTCTGACGACGTCTTGCTCAATGGCGCCCAATTCAAATCAGCAAGTTTCCCTGCTGCACCTTGTATTTTGTTCATAATACTACGCCACATATTTACTGAAAATTGTTGCTGAATGTGTGTTTGGTGAGTGACATGAGGATGTTATGGACATTGTCAATATCATTACGTGTTACTGGTTTAACTGATAGTTATATATTATATTCCAAATTGTCTTACAATTGTCTAGTAAAATGTGCCTGGTTTCTTCAAATTGCTCAGCTCTTTTCCTAAATTTTGCTGTTCGGCACTCAAAAAAGCTTTACGTCCTGGATGATACCTTTGAGGAAACCTTTGAGCGTAAAGACGAACCGCCGTTAGTGAACTTTGCCCTGATTCTATATGCTAGTTTTGTTACTACTAAGTTCTGAAAATTTGTATGGCGCTGTTTCGTTTTAATTGAAACACTTGATATGACAACTACTGACAAGAAACTACTAATGGAAATACCAAACAAACTTGGTTTTGTTACATTTTGCCACGGTAGACAATCGGCCCCACATCGATATTTTCGATTATGCTCAAATTTTGTTCACATGTTCGGGGTACTAAAATATGACAATTTCTAAAATTTTAGATCTCTAGGTGCAATGCAGTGTAAAAGGCGGCTATTTAAATTTTGTGCTTTAAATAAGCAAAGAATAGTCAACAATCATATTCAAAATGGTGTATCTTATAGGAATTTTTTTGTAGAACACGGTCCCGCTTTTGGTTTTCCGAAATATTCCGCGGAAAATGGGAAAATTTCGATTTTATCAAAAATTTATATCTCCGATTCTGTTTGCCTTAGGGTGATATATAACACATAATTGCTGAATTTTAAGGGATTTACTTTGCATTTTCCGTAATTTTACTAATTTTCCGGCTTTTACTGAAAGAATTTAAAAAAAAACGGACATAAAGATTTCCTATAAATTTAAAATGGCTGCTTTTACACTGTATTGCACCTAGAGATAAATTTTTTTAGGAATTGTCATATTTTGTACCTTAAACATGTGTACAAAATTTGAGCTAAATCGGAGATGTCGATGTGGGGACGATTGTTCGAACTATAGTGGAATTACCCTAGTACTGGCTTTAAGAATCATTTTCCTAGTTGTAGGTTGAGAAACACCCTGTATACACAAAGGCAATAGATCCGATAAATATTACGAATTTAAGTAGATATTTATGAGTGAACTAAATGAATAAATTCTCTTAAATCTTTAAAAATCATTTAATGCTTTCAATATTGTAACTATGTAATTTAAATTGCATCAGCGTAAAGTTTATTAATTGTTATAATATGTTGAGTTTTTTAAATTAATATGTTTAAGAACTAAACTTATTTTTTGTCAGTTTAACTAAATCTATTTTTTTGTTACAGGTATGTTCCTAATTCTGATTAAGTATTACAAACCTACAATAAGTGTAAGTATGTCCGCACAGTACCAATAGTTATCGGAAATGTTGCACCATTTAATTGAAAATAGATTTATTATATTCTTAAATAATATAGGTTATAAATAACACATTTTAGTGTGCCTAATTTGTATTGTATTTCATTACATAATTTTCTGTACAATTTGGGATTGATTAAAAAAATAATTTCAATCTAATCTCAGATATCAATCAATTGCATGCCCAAAAATAGATGTGACAGCCAAATTGTCCAAAAACTCCAAACAAAAACAAATGTCACGGCCATTTCCGCAATCACAGAGCCCATTATTATTCTTCCCAGAAATAAATCGACATTTAAATCGCCGCGGGTGGTGCCATGTATGCCAGCACCACACAACACCGTAAACCACTAATTCGGAACAAAAGCAATCAACGATTTATTTATTAAATCCAAATTACACACGCCCGGTATTTATTTATTGTAGAAAGTGCGAAAACCGATTGATTCGAAGAGCATCGCGCTCGAATTTAACGGATCCTCCCTTATATGGCGCCGATTTTTATCGGGTCCGGTTTCTCTTTTTCGTACTTGTGTGTCTCGTTATCTCGTCCGCAATTGGCATTAGCGATGCCCGTCAGGATCCGTTGTTGCGGCCCGCCCGGCACAATTTCATGAAGCGGTTTTAATTAGGTCGGATTGATGGGCGAGACACGATGGGTTTAAGTGCGGCCGAATCGGTCAGATATGTATGCACTACGTGTGCATTTATTTATTAGTTGCCATTGTGGGATTACCATCAATGGTAATAAACTCGATTGTATCATAAATGCATGATTATGAAGTGAACGCTTCTCTCAACTTACGAAAATGTTGCTTTAACGTAATACTGAGATTTAGATATAACTATGCTTAATTATTAGTTATGTATGTACATATTATTTATGTTTTTTAATATATTTCAGACACATGTTATGGCTTTTTTCTAAGGCATATTTTTAAAAATTTGTTTTATCTATGACGAACATTCTCATAATAAAGCATCTTGGATCATAACCAAGGAGTTTTGTTATATTTTTATATATGATTATGACTTTGAACAAAAATCTGTGCCTTCTTTTTAGTATATACTTATTATACTTTCATCACCTTTCTTGAAATGTATGTTTTTCTATTTTTCTGATATTCCATCAAAGATTTTTGAAATGCAATACCATAAGTTAACGACTTTCATTTAGTAATTTACCTACCAAAAATGTAACTCCGGTTGCCAATAGATTATGCTTTGCACAATATTTCCGATACAGTTTATTTGAAAACGCATTTAACAAGCACTGTTGTTACTAGTAAGGAACATATTTATGACGGTTGTATTAATGTGAATAATTCCGATCTACGCGACTAATGGTAATTGTAACATAGTCATGGTCATGGTAGTGATTCAAATTGATTTTTTCTATTATCTTTAAGCCTGCTTTCCCATTTGATCTGATCTGAACTACAAGTTTTTTTCAATAGGATTTGATGCCTATTCTAGACTCAACTTTTTTTTAAAGTAACATTGAGCTTTGATGGACTTTAGAGGTAGTAACTGCTGCTTTGCCACTGGAAGCTTTGTCTGATTAGATTTTAGGTCTTTGATTATGCTTTTTAAACTAACTAACCTTATTTGATTTTATCTAACATAATTGTGACTTGATTTGCTTCTCTTTCAACCTCTTCTCACTTTTTTTAACCAAACTGGAGGGCTGCTAATTTGTGATCTATTTCATTTTTCATTTCCGTGGTTTTTCAGTAGTATGAGCTTGGCACACTTTCAAATCTTTGGGAATAAACCTTTAACTATTGGTTCATCACCGTCAGAGTATCTTCCGGGCAGTTTTTTGCCATTATTTACACCAGTTCTGGTGGATTTTTAATCGGCTTCGGTGCTCTTGATTTTTGTAGCGTATTTTGATCTTTGCTTCTATTTTATCTTCTGGATAGAGTTCCCGAGCTATTTGAACTTGTTGCTAGCTATTCTATACTCATCGCCCCAAACTATTTTTTGACACATGTCTTTTCAGGTTTTTTTTGCCTTCTCTGTGCACTTGGTGAGCATCTTTCTATCGACTTTGTATTTCTGGCGTACTTCTTCTTCTCACCCCTGTTTTCACCTAAACTAATCTAACCGAACTTTTTTCTCTCTGAACGTTGTTTGTCTAAAGATTACTCTCTAACCTAACCTAATCTGATCTCACCTAACATAATCTGACCTCATTTGCTTTTCCTTTAACCAGCTCTCTCAAAAACTAATCTAACTTAACGGAACTTTTCTTGCTTTGAACCTTGCTTAACCTAACCTAATCTTATCTCATCTAACATAATCTTAATGATTTACTTTTTCTGTTTTTGCAAGAATTAGTCTAACCTAACTTAACTGATTTTTTTCTGTTCTGACCTCATCTAACCTAATATACTAATACTGTTATTTGACGCTGTGTTACTGGCGGGATTCCCTTGATTGAGTGAGCGACCGACAAGGTTTTTGGGGTTAGTTGAGCGGTTTTGTTGTGGAAGACACACACACTGAGCTAGATGTTTGTCACTGGCGCCGGTCCCGGAGGTTGTAGATGGGCGTCGTTGGTAGTCCAAGTGTAGTCTGGATACCTCTCGTCGACGGAGGAGATAAGATGGTAGCCGTTCAGTTTTTTCCGGAAGGGAATTTAGCCGTCTGATAATGTGTATTATTTGTTGTGTTGTCCGGAGGCGTAGCGGGGGTCGTGGTCGTGGAGTAGTGTTTTGGAGGGTTGAATGATTGCAACAGGGTTTATGGTAGAAAGTTCTGGTTGGTCAATGTGTTGTTGATCTGGTTCTCGAATCATAATGAATTATTTGTGATTTGAATTTTTGTATAGGCGATCAGCCTCGTTTTCGGGAAGTATCTGAGTGAGGAGCATGTCACGTGGTGCCGTCTGGCAGCCGTGACAATTCACCTTTTTTTTCTTTAGGCGTTAGACACATTGTGCATTGGTATTTCTTCTCTGGGAGCTTTTACTGAAGATGTTGTCGTTTGCATGTGCTTTGGTCGAGGACGGTAAGGCAAGTTCTTTTACCCAAAAGTAGTTTTTTTTCACTTGTGGAATTTTTTTTGTTCATCCGCGTACCTTGTCTCCTGTTTGGTAGTTTTGGGGTACGTAGACCCGTTAAATCGCTATTCCGGGTTTATATCGGCGGGATTTGCAGTGTTGGCGGCTTTCTCTCCGTATCTTTGGATAATTTACGTTCTTGACTTTTACTAGTTTCTCTTCCGGGTGTCTGGACGAGGCGTCTGGTAGTAGGTTGAGTGCTTTGTTCTCCGTCGTTAATGTAAAAACCTTGGTTTTGAGTTACGGCCAATATTATGTCGATGCATTTAAACTCGTTTTAATGAAAGTGGGTTTGTCGGAGTGTTAGCTTTACGCTATCGTATGAGATGATGTTATTCATGAGCCCATCTTCTTGATACAGTACTGCACCAACGCATGCATAGCTCGCATCGGTTTGTAGTACGAAGCGTAAGTTAGGCTGTGGCTTTTGCTAATTTGAGGGGGTTGTCAATGGTTTGCTTGCGCTTGTCGAATGCAGCAGAGGAGATTGGTTTGCTTTGGGCTTTGCATGAAATTTTGCAAGCACATCATTGACATCATTTTCTGCAGAGTTGCCGGGGCGTTTTTTAACCCGAACGGCATCAACTCAAATTGTTATTTGCCTCCGTCGGTGGCTGAAAAGAAAAGATTATTAGCGGTGAAGATGATGAAGATCTTTGCTTTTCCAAACCTTTTAGGGTTTTCTTTATTTTTGCGAGTGGGGTGACCTTATCTTTGGTGGCCTTATTGAGCCGCTCATCTTTTTTATTGATTAACAGGCGCGCAGTATTTGCTCGTACCAGTTTGATTTTTTGGGTGCAGATCGGCATGGTTGCGGGCCTGGGGTCTTCAGTGAAGACTGACGGAAATGCTTGTATGATGACTCCATTACGTTTTTGATGCGGTGGTAGCGCTTCTATCCTTCGACTGTAGCCAGAGTCATTGGCTTTTTCCAGTTTAGTAAGCGGTGAATGAGCCGAATTGTTTCGTTTCTATTGACTGTTGAATGCAGGGTTTGGCAAGGGTGGGTAACGTGTTAGTGATATAATGCCTTTTATTGTCGAAGAAACACTTTTTGGCTTGATGGGCATTGGTCGTTATGCTCTCGGCCATATAGGGTATAGTGGTGGAGTTGGCACATTGTTGGCCCAACCTGGTCTTACATCTTTCGTATATTGGCTGTGGTTCTCTCTTGAATTGCTCTTTGGTTTTTGAAGCTTTTGGTTTTGTCTCTTAGGCTCTGTAGGTACGCCTTGTGGTAGGCCGTTGTTGGAATCCGATGATTTCTTTGTAGGCATTTGTCGGGGTTTTTGTGTGTCTTCCCTTCAAACGTTGGCAGGTTTTTTAAAATATTTTCTGGGGTAGCATGGTTTAAGCCACCCACACCAGGGTTGACCTCAGGGCACTGGGGTAGCCCGGCGGTTCAGGTGGTGTTTGGAGGCTTGGGTCTGCCGCCTGGGTTCTTTGTTCAACCCTAGGAGGTGCGGTTTTGGGGTAGTTAGGTACTGAGTGATCAACTCTGTACTGAAGTTTACTGTAACTCCCACCTCGGCTTACATTCTATGTCGATGAAGATCCCATCGTTCTTTGTTGTTATAGGAGACCCAAAGGCATCATGCCTTTGATATGTTTTTGCTCGGGCGCCATTTATCACCGGCGCTGGTCCCGGAGGTGGTCGTGGGAGGGGCGACGTTGGTGGTTCGAGGGAATCGTGGGTAAATTTTTAACATGCTTCAAACCAAGTATGGATTTTGTCATCAGTTAAGATTGCAGCATAAGAGCTCTAAATTTACTAAACAAATGTATAATCGCTAATTTGAATGTAAGTGGCACGTTCGTAATATTAATAGATTCAACTACTTATCTACTCAACAAATAACTAATCAGTTTCTAAAAGAATTTCTTTATTATAAATATAACTAACAAAAAACAAAGATTTCAAATTTTAAATTGACCTTTAACGAGTGAGTTTTCTTGCAAAACCAGAGATATAACTTAGTACCCAACAAATACTGATCTAGTACGCTAATGACTATACAAAGAAGCGTCAGCAAAAAACTCTACAAGACAAATAATTGCATAAAAAATATTTTACTATTGTGCATCTCTTTATTAATTACGTTAGTCCCGGAAGTGGGAGGTGGAGAAGAATTCCCGGTTTTTCGCCTGGGGTCGCACTTGACACACCACCTGTTCTCATAACTTCAAATGTGTCAAATGTAAATAAAAATATTGGTGATTATCGTCGTTTAGCGCACAATATGTTACTAAAAATTTAAATTAAGAATATAATTTCTATATTTGATTAATATTTTTCAACAATTTTCTTGAAAAAATGTTGACGCTGGTTTCTAAGAAAAATGATTAAATTGCTTTTGTGTGTATTAAAATAAATCACTGTAACCCATTCCATTCCTGACACCACTTATCAATTATTATGAAAGCATTAAAGTCCCCAACTCCAGTCCATAAAACATGATCCCTCAAATTAAACCCAATCAAATATTCATTACGATCAATCAATTCGGCGTGCACGTTTTCTCTTGTCTCTGTCTCTCCGCACTTTCATCTCGTGTCGCGACCACAGTCGTCCTTAATTAATCCTCTTATCGTGCTTGTATCTTTCCTCCTCCAGACACTCTTTCCGTCTGCTAGCACCAATTATCACTTATTTGTATAAATTTCAATTCATTTTCATCATCAATTATTATTGATTAGCACTAATAAAATGCCGATGCTATATTTATTGCATTTTATTGGGCATTTAATGCGCGATCGTAAAAACCTTTTTCATGCGCAATTACTTTAAAATTTTACGATTATCTCGTGGATTTATATGCCTCGTCTTGTTTATTTATGTTTGAGAGATGAGATTAATTAAGGGAATGGAATGCACTTGGATCAATTTTCACTATATATTACTATTACAATCTTAATGCTAAAAAGTGGAGTGTTATCTTTAACGGGACGGAATGGAAATAATAAAATGTTTTATTAAGTCGTGACTTTGCTTGATTTGTTTTTAATTTGCACATCATTTTGCGTTATAATCATTCAGAATTCCATTAACATATCGGTAAATGTTAGAAAAGAATAACATTCACACGAGCTAAGAAAATTACATTGCTATTGGAGATATTTTGGTTCAGTTTTGGCATATGCTCAAATGCATGGAACATAAGGCGGAAAGCATCTTGACTAAGTATACCTATATCTAATAATTTTACATCTCTTTAGAAATATACGACGCTATAAATTAAGTAAGAAAAAGAAGGTTCAGAATGTTAAGCATCACCAGGCTATTGATCTACGAGAAGATACTATGAAGATACTATAGATAAACCATAAAACACAAAGTGAGGTACAATATGATAGACGGAACAGCTATTTGAATAGAACACCAGCAGGACAGTCACTGGCTTTAGGCATTTGGGCAACTTATCACGTAGTATTGAAGCTTGAGGTATAAAGTAGATCAACATTAGGAGAATATCCTTGCGTAGCTGCTACGCATCGGCTAACATATTTTGTCGAAAGTTTTAAGATGTAATGCCTCACTACCTTGCTTAGTTGGTATGGAAATTTAGCTCTATAAAGTTTGGCGTTGAGAAGAAGAACTGGTAGCTTAATTAATGTCACATTTGCATGAAAAGGTATCTGGTATAGTTGAGAACTTGCAAAAGTAGAAACTCGATCAATATATTATCTTCTACCTATGTGACAGAGAAACTAGAAACTATTTTCTGACATCAACTAGTCGGGATGTAAATAAACTCAACAAGGCAAAGTAGCTGGAAAACCTAACCGGTAGCGCGGTAGGCAACGCGGATGGTTACGTGGATAGTTATTGAACGGTAGTCATGGGTAGGATACAAAAAGCTTGTATTCAGGTGTATGCCAATGAACCAGATAATTAACCAGTGCTTAAAGTACAACAACTACTCCTCAAAAAAATGTAAAAAACTTTGTGATAAAATGGATCACTAGCTCTAGGAGTTATCAAATCGTCTAGTAGCAAATTGCTGTTAAAGCATATGTACCGAGGAGCGTGCAAGCAGAAATTTTTTGAAAGTTTGTAACCGACAAAGTTGATGCTACTGCTCAAAGAAGGAAATACTCTAGGCTTACAAATGTCAAACATTTTTGGCACAACACCAGTTTAGACCATAGCTTCAACTATGTTACATCGTAAAACAGCTAACCTTAGAATGGAACTTTGGCCTATCGTCCAGGAATCCGCACAACACTCTAAACTTACTTTTGGCTTGCACTCCTAGCCAAGGGTAGTATTTTGGACGGCCACTGCTTTACGCATCTACACGTTGCTCTAAACAAACACATAGTTTTTACCCAAGAAGAACCAGAAAGAACATATGGAATACTCTGCCAACCTAAACGAGACTATCACTTCCATCTTCAGCAAATAACGTCCGGTGGAAAACCACTTTGACCACGACCTGACTGTCCAGCACCTACTAACGTCAACATGACGAACCACTAAAATCACATGACACAGCTAGCCAATAAGATGAAACAAGTGTGGATTTGTCAAACTTTAAACTGTTATCTTAACTGTTTAGGCAAATTACATAAATAACCAATTTGGTGCCCGACCCTTACCATGTCTGCGATTTGGAATTTAAGTTACCAACAAATAGGGTTTTTTTGAAAATTGCATTTGATGCAACGTTTTTTTTATCGTCCCCACTCTACAGTGAAAATCGGTGTTCAATCGTAAAACAAGTCGTAGCATATTATATATTTTTTGTTGAATATTAGTAGAGGAGCAAAGATAGTTTTGCACCAATTTCTTATAGACAAATACATGGGGTCTGAAATTGCCACATTTTTGCCATCTTGGGTTTACTTATGACGTCACAATTAACCACACCCTTACCTATCCTATATACTTGACCACACTCTTACCTATCCTATCTTCTATACCTGACCACACCCTTACCTATCCTATCTATATACCTGACCACACACCAACCATGCTTATTCAAGCGGCTCGATAGCCGAGAGGTCTAAAGCGGCAGACTTTCAAACAGAATATTGTTTTGAGTTTGTGTTTGAATTTACATTTTAATTAAATTAGTTTAAAATTAATATAATCTATACCACTAAAAACTCTACAATATCAGGAACTCTCTGTGGCGCACAAGCTACAGGCGATGTACTTAATTTGAACATCACTACCAGCTTAGGTTTGAATTCTAACCACGGCAAAATATTTTACTGAAATTTAACTTTAATTCCACAGCTGAAGACAGCAGGTAAACTGGAGGAATAGGTAGTATAGGTAAGGGTGTGGTAAGGTATATAGATATGATAGGTAAAGGTGTGGTCAGGTATATAGATAGGATAGGTAAGGGTGTGGTCAGGTATAGGAGATAGGATAGGTAAGGTTGTGGTCAGGTATATATGATAGGTAAGGGTGTGGTTAATTGTGACGTCATTGGTAAAGGTTTCTTGAAATTCTTGACGAAAAAAGCATAAAGTGGCTGATTTTAGTATTCAACATCATTTATAACTCTGGTAACATTCCACAAGAGTGGCTGAAGTACGAGTTCATCACCTTACCCAAAAAACCTGGTGCTAAAAAATGCGAAGAGTTTAGAACCATAAGTCTTATGAGTTATCTTCTGAAACTATTTATCAAAATAATTTATAAGAGAATATACGGACTTTGTGAAGAGCAAATATCACCAACGCAATTTGGTTTCAGAAATGCGGTCGGTACACGAGAAGCCCTCTATAGCATTCAAGTGTTCTTTCAACAATGCATAGACATAAACTGTGATATTTTTGCTTGCTTTATTGATTACCAGAAGGCTTTCGATAGAGTACAACATCAAAAGATGATAGAGATTTTGAAGAACGTTGGAATGGATGGAATAGACCTAAGAATAATCAAAAACTTGTACTGGAACAAATTAGCCTTTGTCTGATTGGAAGGACAGAAGCCAGAAGAGGTGAACGTTCTACGAAGAGTGAAGAATAATCAAAAACTTGTACTGGAACCAATCAGCCTTTATCAGATTGGAAGGACAGAAGACAGAAGAGGTGAACGTTCTACGAGGAGTGAGGCAAGGCTGCATATTATTGCCGTTGATATTTAATATATATTTGGAATATATATTCAGAGAAGCTCTGGAAGACACTAACCGATGTTATGAGCAGAAAACTAGAAGCAGTTGAAATGTGGTTATATCGAAGGATGTTGAGAGTTTTGTGGAAGGATTGCATAACCAACACTGAGATCCTTTACAGAACGCAGAAGGAGAAAGAGGTCTTCAACACCATAAAATGCAGAAAACTCCAATACCTGGGGTATATTATGAGGAATGAAAGCAGATTCCAGCTACTGCAAAAAATTCTGAAATGGAAAGTAGCAGGAAAAAGAGCTGTCGGAAGAAGAAGGATATCATAGCTGAAGAATCTTCGAACATGGTTTGGCACGACCACCACCGAGCTTTTCCGAGCAGCAGTAAATAAAGTAATGATTGCAAAAGCGGTTACCAAAGTCCGGAACGGATAAGGAACTATAAGAAGAAGAAGGTAAATCCAAAATGGCGGAAATGTGGCGACTTCGGACCCCATGTATTTGTCCATAAGAAATTGGCGCAGAACTCTCTTTGCTCTTCTACTAATATTAATGTTTGATGCCGTTGCAAAAGTGAAACGCATACTTTTGGATATCTGTTGATTATTTCCTGTTCTTTTGACTCGCATATCTTGGGTGGTTTTAAGTTTAAGCCTAGAAACACGCATTTCTTTGAAACGCTTGCAAGTGTTCTGAGTGCTTCAGCGGTGCATCATCTTATGTATTTCAATGGCGCAAAACAAACACTGTAGGTTATGTCTGAAGGTTTTTACTGATTCTTGAGACAAAATCCACATTTTAGAAGCGTTTTGACGTCATCAAAGAGTCCACGTTACAAACACATTTATAGCTCTGACAGTTTTATTAATTAAACTTGCTAATGGACTCTTTTATTATAGCGATTATTGCTGTAGATGTTTAATGTTTTTTGATTGTCAAATTTAGCTAACGAATCTCTCTGGTGGTGGAATATAGGAGATTTTAATATGGGATAAATCGAACACTTGTTAAAATAAAGCCGATATTGAAAAATTAATAAACGTAAAAACGATGTTGTTTATTTTCAGTGGCAGATGTTGTACAGAATTTTATTAGCTACGTAGGTTCTTTTTATTTAAACTTATTTTGCAAGTAGTAGTATCGATTATATCGTTTTAAATGTAGATCAGTATATTTTTTCCAACTTAAAATACTTACAACTATTAAAGATAGTACATGTGTTTATAAGAAATATTATTAATGTTTCTCTTTCTGCAAAAGCGATCGTCTAGTAAATAACAAAATTTCATTTTATAAATGCATACTTTACATATACTTTATAATTGCAATTCAGATTTCCCCTCAACACCTTTTTCATCATTTAAAGTACTTTTTTAGAATTCTTTTCCCTTTATGTATATTTTTTATCGATTGTATTCTGGCAGCGGGCCGGATTGTCTAACATTGTTTGACAGGGGTTACAGCATCGTCGCCCCCCGGGGAGAGCCCGGGGTGACAACTCAATTGACCCACCCCTCCCTGTGGGAAATGTACCGTTTCAGAATTACGCGACGATTTCTTTTTGTGCCAAAAAGGGGTTTCATTGTGTACGATCAATGGGCGCTCGGTGTAATGATGCACCCATTGAGGAATATAAATAGGAAGTCAATCTAGGAACTAGATTTTTAAGGGATGGTTGGTTGGTGATCGGATTTTATTTACTGGTAGCTTGCTCAGTGAATATATTGTGAACATGCGGACATCTTTTACATGTCATCATGATTCAATAATTTAGGGAGATATTGGAACCATGATTATTTCTCGTTGTGAATTGTCGTTAATATTAACATAATTTAGAAATGAAACATATGCCAAATTTTAAGTTTCATTACATTATTAATTGTATTGTTTTTAAATTAGCTAATTTTAGCCAGGTATTCTTAAGATTACATACAGAACCTTGCTCAGATGAACGTAATCGAATTCAGAAATTAGCATATAAACTTGACAAACTTAGTTCTCGTATTTGCAATATTGTTCTATTAAAGCTATTAAGAACTTATTGCGTTCTGGATGAATTGTTTTTATTGAAGAAAGCATCAGATTTAATTGTGATCATACGTTTCCATTTTATACTCTAATGAAAAATCAATCATAGTCGACGTGATCATTGCTCATCATTACCTAAAACATATTTTATTATTAAATGGCCGTCTCGTGGACAGCAATAAATTCTTCTAAACGATCAATTTTAGCTAAGCTAAATTCTCATGATTTCTATTTAATCTACCACCGTGCGCGCTTGTATATAAATTACTTCATTTTATCTCTCGGTCATAATAATTTCCCCCATTAATTTTTCACTTTCCCCATAAATATCGCGATCCGTTTTCATATATCCAATTCGCTCTCTACTAAATTCAAAACGGCAGGGGCAATTCATATTAATTCGTTCGACCGGACGACGATCGCTTATTAAACGGGCGCGCGCGTTCTCTTTTACATATTATATCGGACGCGGGTATTAATAAATCCGCGGTAGATAACGATCGTACTGTATCTGTCTCACCGTGTGCGTATCTTTCTTTCTGCAATTGCACCGCCAATAAATTGCCTCTCATTTACTCATTTTTAATACAGATGAATATAACGAGAAAGTATTTGGTTAGCTGTAGAGGAGGTTTTGTATTTGATTTTGGCAAAATTACTTACAATACTCTTAGCTATAGTCTAGGTAACAAGAAATATTTTTATATAAATATATCTTAAAATTTTATAATTTTTAATTAATTTTAATTGGGTTATTATTGTACGGTGCTTCAAAATGCATAATACAAGTTGGCATAAATGTAGAATACTTTGCTAATGACTACGTATTGTGTGAGCAATTAAAAGTGTTGACATATTGGCAGTTAAAAATACTAACTCCACTAGCTAGAGCACTGCATTAGAGAGGAACAGCGTTAAACTAGTAGTTCCTCTTTCGAACTTATCTTGTTACTGACAACAAAAATTTGTTAAAGGGGATGAGCAAGTTATTAGTTGTTATGCTCTATTGCTGATATAGGTCTATGGGTTTATCTTTCCTTGGTGTCCGAGCTTTAATTAATGCCAACAACTGCTCGTTATAGTTTCAAAGTCAAAATTGACCACAAAACCTACCACAAATGTTGTTCCATCTATTTAGCTTTAGATCATTTGCTCGAAACCACAACAAAGCTTTTCTTTTGAAAACTTCAACAAAATAACCGTGTTTGTTCCTTGAGACACTTCTAACTCTTTGATGTTTCTTGTCTTTTTGTTCCATTTTTATCCGAGATTGGAAATCATCAATGCTGTCTTCACTCTATTCATTGCTGTTCTAAGTAGTTCTGTTGTAATGCATTTGCGCAAATTTTTGAGCCACGAAGTTTTGCGTTTTTCTACATTTTGTTTTCTAAAATGATCTTGGGTGTTGTGTATTTTGGTTCCCTAGCTACATGTCCGAAGTATCTTAGTTTCCTGGTCTTAATACTTTACATTTCTTCTTCATCTTAGCACCTTGATGTTTGTCACATGATCAGCCCAAGATATTTGTACCACCACATTTCGAAGTTTGTATCTTATTCATGTGAGCTTGTTTTAGTGTCCAATTTTCTATATTGTATACAATTTTATACGTATAAGTATCCTTACTTTGAGATTTTGGGAGAGATCTTTGTTATTGAAGAATGCATTCGTGTAAAGGTATTTTTGCTATCTATATTCTTGTTTTTGTTTCTCTGGTTTGGTCTGTATTGTTATTTATCCAAGTGCCGAGGTATTTATAGGTTTACTTTCAATATGTGTTAGAAATTTTCAGGTTGTCAACGATGTTATTGTTTTTGTGACATTGCCATAAATCTTGTTTTCTTTAAGTTAATTTTAATACCTCATTTATTGCATACTGTATTGGTACGTTCCACGAGTTTTTGCCGGTCTTCTATGTTACTGGTCAAAATAACCGCAAAGCGAATGTTATTTAGTATTTCAACATTTACTCTAGATTCTTCTTTTTCTAAACATCTCTTTGCTGTATAAGTTAAATAATAGTGGAGTCAAAACACATCCCACTTTTTGGCATATTTTGATATCATTGCTGGTTTTATTATCCACTCTGTTGTTTGCTGTTTGGTTATAATACAGATTTTGAACTATGCAGAAGTCCTTAGTGTTTAGGGGTTTCTTCCGAAGGAGCTCGAGTAGTTTTTGATAGCGGACTTTATTAAATGCATTTTTTAACTTCTATAAAGCATAGGTCAGCATTCATATCTACACATTTCTGGATCAATACATGTATCCCATATAAGGCTTCTCTTGTTCTTAACACATTTTTGAATCCGAACTGAGTGTTCCTTCATCTTCTGGTCCTTTATAGATTCTGTTGTGGATTATTTCTGGTAAAATTTAAGCGTATGGTTGCTTTTCTAATTGATAGGTTAAGGAAGTGCTTAACAACGTGCTATTTATTTCGAGGTTTTTTTGTTCTGCATCCACTCGTTGGCACAGATTTCATGGGCAATATTTCTGGGCAACACTGATTCTGAGAGAACTATCTCAATTGGCTTCTTGTTTTTGCTGGTCTTTATAAGTCTGCACTAAGTTTAGAAAATTTAAATAAAAGTCTAAGGCTTGCGTATACAGGTTAGGTTTCTGATACCTTTCTAATTGCGACAAAATGGACAAAACTTGGTTGATTTCCTGTTAATTGTTTTTTTACGTGATACAAACTTCTACGTCTGTCCATTATTTACTTACAAAACTTTTTCCAGCCTTCTCTAATGCTAACAGATCGTTCAAAGCTGAAAGTGTTTTTTTTATCGTACGTTTATCACTACGGTACTTCTTACAGTTAGTTCATACTCTAGCTCTTCTTTTAGAAAACAATCTGGTTCTAACTTAATTAGACATTGTCTTTTTCAAAAAATTATCTGTCCACAAAAATCAGTTACAAACCAAATATGTCACAGTTAATGACCGACGCAATTTCCAAATACAAACAGTTTACAGATTTTAATGTAAAAAAGAAAATAATTATGCAATGTGTATGTATATCTTATCTTAATTAGATCGAGCCCTACTTTGGGCACTTCTTAGCCCTAGGAAATTAATTTGAGCTAACTCAAGCCTTAGTGAACGAGTATAGTCGGAGTATTCTTGATAGAATTGCTGACGTTTTGAAAATGAGCCATGGTTTTCTGGGTGGCTATACAACATACAACAAGAATAGTTTTTTTGGTCTTCTTTTCAATTTAATTTGTTAAGTTTAGCTCTTTTACAATTATTACTTTTATCCAGTATACGATATAATTATTATATATAATAACTATTCTGAGAACTTTTGAGGGTTCTACCGAGGTAGTTTATTATTATTCTAAATTTATAAAAGTTGTAAGCAGTCTTCTTCTTCTTTAGCAGCCTTTCTCTGTGTACACCTGGACGTAGGCCTCTCCTTCAAGCCCATCTGGTAGTCTGCTGTCTAGCGACGTGACCTGCCCATCTTCATTTCTCTGCAGCTACGTTTTGAATCACGTTGCGTACTTTTGTTTTTTGCCTTATTTCCACATTTTGTATCTTTTCTTTTAGGCTTACTCCTAGCATTGCGCGTTCTATCGCTCTCTGTGTAACTCGCAAATTATTGGCACTTTTGATGGGAAGGATACACATGTCATGAACTTTTCTTTTTAGATTTATAGGAACCTCGGGATCTTTCAGAATAAAGTTTAGCTTTCCGAATGCCGCCCATGTTATGCGTACTCTTCTCTTTACTTTGGTGTTTTGGTTTGCTTTACCGAATTTGATTAGGTGGCCTAAATACACATACTCTTCTACTTTTCCGATGACTTCTCTTTTGAGAGATAGAGTGTTTGTTTTATCCGGGTTTATGAACTTGGTTTTCCCGGGATTCATTTTTACGACGACTTCCGATGACGCTGCTTAATGTTCTTCTAGCATTTGTTTTAGTTTGTCTAGATTACTGCTAAATATGACTATGTTGTCCGCAAATCTTAAGTGTGGCTTAAGTATTTGTATGTTGATCTTTTCGTTCTCCCAAGGTAAGGTTTTGAACATATCTTCCATGGTCAAGGTAAAGAGTTTTGGAGAGATGGTGTTGCCTTGTCGGACGCCTCTTTTTATAGGTATTTTGTTTGTGGTCATGTCTTTCTCTATCTTTACCTGAAAGGTGGCGTTTGCATATACATATTTAAGGAGAGTTGTGTAACGTGATTAAACTCGGGCGTGATTTAGCGAATCAAATGCTTTGCTGTAGTCGACGAATGCTATGGGTAGTTGTATTCAGTACATTTTTTGATTAGTGTGCATACTGTTTGGAGATGATTGATTGTGCTGTAAGCTTTACTAAAACCAGCTTGCTCCGGTTGATATGCATCGTGCTTTGTTGTGAACCTGTTTGTTACTATTTTTGTGAGGAGCTTATAGGGATGTGGCAGTAGGTTTGTGGGTCGGTAATTGTGTTTGCTTTTTGTCTCTTTTTTTGTGGAGGATGATGACTTTTGCATTGTGCTATTGGTCTGGGATCTTGTTAGATTGCATGCATTTGTTTAGCAGAGTAGCTGTAGCTTTCAAAGTTGCATTGCCCCCGAGTCTCATTATTTCCGTGGTAACTTTGTCTTGCCCCGCGGTTCTGCCGGATTTGAGCTGTTTTAGAGCAAATTCAATTTCTGAGATGGATATTTCGGGCATGTCTTTCGATCTTACGCTTTTTATATTTGTGGTGTGTTCTTGAGCAGGATTTAGTTCAGGTGCTGAGTAGAGTTCTTCGTAGTATTTTTGAATTATTTACGTTATTTTGGATTTGTTGTGGTGCGTGTTTCCATCTTTGTTGATCATCTGGTGTATTCTTCGTTTTCCATTTCATGGTGCTGTCTTTAGGATTTTCAATTAATTGCTTTATTCTTTTGGTGTTGTAGCTTCTTACGTCTTGTTTTGTTTTTTTTTTGTAATTTGTCGGTTTAATTTGGCGTATTCTGGTGTAGCCCTTTGTAGACTTTTTCTCTCTTTCATCATTTGTTGGGTTTCTGGTTTCAGTTTTGTATTTCTTGGTGTGTTTAATTCTCAGTTTTTTTGTTACTGTATGTATGTCATTTGTAATTTTTTTTGCCAATTTTTCTAGATATTTGTCGGTCAGATCTTCTGAAAGTTTTTTGTGTAGTTCCTTTTTGTATTCTTTTTCATTCTGCGTAAGTTCATCGAGTGTTGGAAAACTTGGATTCTTTTTTTTTGTGTCTTTCTGCTCTAGTATTTATTTAGATTGTAGTCCTAACTAGTCGATGGTCACTACCTACATTTTAAAACTGTGACGTCGTTTACTATGTACTTTTTGTTAAATAATATGAAATCGATTTCATTTTTATAAGCTCCGCTCGGGCTTAGACATGTCTATCTTCTATTTTTAGATTTTTTGAAAAAGGAATTCATGCAGAATAGATTTTTCTGTTGCATGAAGTTTATTAGGGATTTGTCTCTATTGTTGCGGTTGCTTAATTCAATTTTTTTCATTTTTGGGACTTTGTGTGTTCTTTGTATCTCCTAACTTGGCATTACAATTGCCGGTGATAATTCAAAATTATGAGTGCTTTCTGATCTTATAGCTGTTGTTACATCTTCGTAGAATTCTTTGTCGGGCGCATTGCTAGTTGGCGCATATGCATGTACTATTTAGAGGCACTATCTTTGGGAGATTTTTAAGACTATGTAGATGACTGCCTGATATGGGTCCCTTCCAAGTGTGTGTTGTTTTCGAAGTTGTTCTGATTAAGTGATTTGAATTCAATGTTGTGCATTTCTCTCCTGCTAACCTCGTTTTGCATAGCCCGAGTATGTTCTATTTTATTTTAGAGAGCTCTTCCTCCAATGTGATGAGTCTTTCTGGAGCTTGCAGTATTCGAACGTTGTAGGTTGCAGTATGCAGTTTTGTTTGGTTTGTCTAGTATTTGCCTCCCCCATAATCCTTCATGCAGACTTTTTTCAAGGTACGGGTTTTTCCCGCCTGGGGATTTCCTTTTGGTTTTAAATTCGTCAAAGGGGGTTGTATGGTCATTTTCTCCCACGCTGGCCGGGCGGGTTGGGAGCCGCACGTTCCATGTCAGACGCTATCTTACCACGTGCAGGCGAGGTTGAAATTTGAGCCGGTTTTGGTTGTAAGCCCGGGTAAGCAATCAAAAGTCATTAAATGATGATTTTTTCAAAATGAATTTTTCTGGCTCATAGTAACCACTCGTATTTGTCTAGGGGCGCATAGATTTTTGCAAATTAATGATTTATCTATACTTTTTCTGGAGTTAGATCAGTTGGGAGCAGTTTTTCAAATCAATTATAACTTAACTCTATGAGTAGATCCGCTGATGTAGGCTTTAAGTAAAATTTAAATCAAGTTAGCTGATATTTTTGGTTACAGTTTAATCTTTGAATGTTGTTGTACTAGTCAACTTTCTTTGACCCATAAACTGATGAACGAATATTGTTTTGAGTATAAAAATGAGAGTCGCATTACAAGATGTTTGTTTAAAATTTTCAAAACAAATTTAGGCAGTATGCTCGTAAAAACTGTAGAGATTTGGGTACTAGGGTAGATAAAATGGTAAATGCTAGTACATCAGCGAACGTCCTGGTAATGTAGCTAGAAAACACGAAGTATAGTAATGCGATGGCAGAGTGAGTGTGGCGCATCCGACTGCTGCACCGAAGATTGAAAATTGAAGATTTTATGACTAAGATTCTTCTCTGATCCGAAGTAGATTAATAATTTCTCAAGTGGTTTGGGATCCACTCAAAAACTGGAGGTTTTTGCGTGATGATGAATGCGATGGAAGCCATCAGCAGATAAAATAGGAAAACGACGATTATTGTTTGTAATTAAAATACTTTTTTCTTTTGTATTGTTTTTGTCTTTGTTTTTTGTTAGCGTAGAATGAATAGAGGTGTATAGGACTAAATTAATTAATTTGTATTCAAAATGTGGACATTTTGCGTCTTATTAGGAGTGCTGAAGAAAAGTCCCTGATGAGACTTGATACCTATATACCGCTATTTATTCTACCCTAACAAAGAAATACTTTTTGTTCTGTAATGTACAGCAGTCTAGTTACTTGCCAGTTCTGTTTTCACGTTTAGTCTGAAGAAAAGTTTATGTTGGCTGAACAACAGTAACATCAAAATTGATGTAAAAAATATAAATATGTGGATTGGAGCGATGAACTAAGGTAGGATTAAAGCTCTGGTGTTTTATAAAAACGAGCGAAGGTCTCTCTTGGGTCCAAAAAATAGAACACTTTATGGGGTAATTTCACGATAGTTCGGACAAACGTCCCCACATCGACATCTCCGATTTCGCTCAAATTTTGTATACATGGTTGGTGTACCAAAATATGACGATATCTAAAATTTTAGATCTCTAGGCGCAATACAATGTAAATGGCGGCCATTTTTTTTTTTGGGAATATTTTGATTCCTTTCAGTTTTTGTGCTGTAAATAAGCAAAAAATAGTCAAAAATTATAGTTAAAAAGGTCTTTGGTTTTTTGAAATTTCTTGCGGAAAATGGGAAAAATACTATTTTATTGAAAATTTGATATCCTCTATTCCGCACACCTGGAGACTTGAAAATTGAATATGATACTCCTGAAACATAGTACTTTTGATTGCAAAAATTAAAAAAAACTGGATTTGCTTGCCCTAGGGAGAAGTATGACACACAATTGCTAAAAATGGGTTATTTTTAAGGAGTTTTTCTAGGATTTTTTGTAATTTTACTAATTTTCTGGCCTTTTTCAGGATAGTTATAAAAAAACGAACATAAAGATTGCGTTCTACGAAAAATTTCGTTACACTAGTTTAATTTTTTTTTTACTTTTTTTGCAAAATCATGAAAGGCAATTATTTTTTAACATTTTTTTTTCGAAATAGTATGATATATATATAAATACATGTATATATTATGATAAAAAATAATTATTTTTGGTCTTTCAAAACTTTGCATAAAAAGGTAAAAAAAAATTAATTAGTGCAATCAAAAGGAAGTTTCATGTAGAACGCGATCTTTATGTGTGTTTTTTAAAATACTCCTGAAAAATGCCGGAAAATTAGTAAAATCCGAGGAAAATCTTTTAAAAGTATTTTTAGTAATTATGTGTTTATATTTCACCCTAGTGCAAACGAATCCAGTTTTTAATTTTTGCAATTAAAAGTACCATGTTTTAGGAGTATCATATTCAAATTCAAGTCTCCAGTTATAGCGAAATCGAAGATATCAAATTTTAATAAAATGGTGTTTTTATAATTTTTTGCGTAAAATTTTGAAAAATAATGGGAGGGATTGTGTTCTAAGGAATATTTTCTATAAGATCCCCTTTTGAATATGGTTTTTGACTATTTTTTGTTTATTTACAGCTCAAAAACTGAAAGGAGACCGTTTACATAGTGTAAATTGCACCTAGAGATCTAAAATTTTAGGAATCGTCATATTTTGGTATCCCAAACATGTACAAAATTGTTGATGTGGGGCCGATTGTCCGAACTACAGTGGAATTACCCTATGGGGAGTTGAGGCTTTCTTTGTTTTTCTAAATCTTTCTATCATTTGTCGTTATCTTATTTACGGAATTTGCTGGATGGTGTTATGTTGATTTTGAGGGTTTCAATTGTTTTCTGTTTATTTGCATAACGCTGAGATTTAAGAAAAAAATTAAGAGTTTTAAATTGCAAAATTTTTATAGCTAGTATACAAACCATGCCCTCAAATTGCTCGTGCAGAATGTTCATTGTGGCATGCGCTGTGTGGCACGAGCGTTGTCATGTTGGAACCATATGTTGTTTACGTCACAAGAAGTTGCTTATCATCGATCTGTAGCGCTTGCCGTTGGCGGTTATGGCAATGCCAGTTTTATATTAGAAAAGGTACGGACCGATGATTTTGCCAGAGCAAAATCCGCACCAATCAGTAACTTTCTCTGGTTGTATTTTGTGCTGGTGTATCTCGTGTGGATTGGTAACGCTTTAAATTCGACAATTTGGCTTGCTCACATATCCGTTTATCCAAAAATTGGCCACGTTGTTAAAGATGATTTTTTGGCAAAATTTGGGTCAACTTCCAACAGCTCCAGAACTCAATTAGCTCAATTAGTCTATCGTCGTTTACTTTCGTTTCTTTGGACAGTTGGATTTTATACGAGTGCAGATCGATGCAAAGTTTGTCAAATTGAAGTCGCATAAACACTAAGTTCTTGTGAACGAAGAGAAATGGGACAGCTTTTGGTTTTTTGGTACACTCTCACGCACAACAGTGATGTTTTTAGTAGACATTGCGTTTTGGTGACGTACGGGTGTTGGCTGTTTATTAATCGAACCGGATGGCCATCAAACATCAAACTATTGTATGAACAGTTTGTGATATCTTTAATAGTCTTCTGAAAATCAACGTTTTAACTATGTTGGTCTTAAGGGTTCATTTCTCGGTACCATATAACAGTTTTGAATAAATGTACCACTTAATCTTAGTTGCAAGTTAAGAATTGTATAATGTAGTAGCTTCCACATACGTGAGAAACGTTGATTTGAGTTATATTCTACTCGGTTATTGCAACTATCGAGATATTTGAAATTTGGACAATACTTTTGCTTATTACTTATTTCCATCACTTTTTGGTGGTTAATCCTTATTGACAGTTGGTTTATTTTGGACGATATTTTATTTGAACAGTTGCTGCAGCGCTTTTGACATTTTATAACAGTATCGCCCGCGTAACGTAGATTATTAATGACTTTGATACCGTCGCGTTGTTAGTGTTTTGTTATGCTCCGCTGAATACAAGCATCACTTGTCGTATGTTAGAAGCAGTTTATGTGTATTCTTTGCAAACGCAGTTTGTTTTCTATAAAGCGTTGTGGTTATATTTATCTGAGCTTTTATCTTATTAGTTTTGACACCATTGAACGCTTTTTGGTACTCTGCTCTAATGACGCAATGAACGTGCAATCTGTTGACAACAAAGTTATTGAATTTTTGACATTTTTAAAGTTACTATCGTATGTGTCTTTCTTGTACATATGTAATGAACTTGAAAGAAAGTGTATCATTTGTATCAGAAACAATCTCATCATGATTCAATTGGTATTTAGATTTTTTTGCTTTGTTGATTAATTACGTTTGTACGTTTTTGGCCAAAATCTACTTGAAATTCTGCAAGATGCTCAGTTTATTAGCTCTTTATGCGATGTGAAGAGATAATTATCTTAACTTGACTTTGGTGTTTGGTGTCTACGAATCATCAAACAGAATTTTGTTGTATGTTCAAGTACATCGACTGTTTAAGATGTTCTTTTGCTGATTATTGAGTTGCTGATTCTTGTTCTTTCCATTGTAACAGTTTGATTTGTAATAGGGTTTTGTCCATTAATTTAAATAGGGAGATAAAATGATATCGCTAATATTTGTTATGTTATTTATAAAAAAAAATTATATAGTAAAATTAATTAGTAATTAATTATTAAAAGATATATTTGTGAGGAGACAATTACACTAATATAAATCATTTAAATCAAATGTAAATGTTAATTATTCGTTTCATTATTGTTTTAAATATTTTACATTTTTATTTGTAAAATATTGTTTTTATATGCTCGCAGCTGTTCAAGACTTTGCGCTGATATATTGAGAATCGATGCGCGGATGACTTATTCTATCCTTTTCTATTTTCGTGTTGCCGCGAGCGAAGAAGATCTCGTGAGAGGGTTCTTTTTCCGGCTCGTTTGAAACGTGGTGGTTGTCGGTCATAGGTAAAATGTATTGGGAAATTAATCCCATCGACTTAACGTCATCTTAATTATTTTACGCTGCCGACAATTAAATCGGTGTCCGGGATTGTGTGATGCAAGTAGGCGCATCAATATTTTTGTAATCCGGGCCGATTCTCGTCACTGTGCGGATTATTCGCCACGTGTGAATCGAGGAAAAGAAAATTATTCTTACTTAAGGATCATTATCTTTTTTTTTTTTTTTTGAGTGACGATCGTGTCGATCGCATAAAATTTACAATCTTGTAAGCTGATTATATTTGGAATGGAATTATTATAAATTGGAAAATCGAAGATCATAATTATTTATGAATTATTGTACGTTGGAAAACCTACGTATTAAATGGAAAATCAAGAATTTTAATTATTTATGGAATATTATATGTTGGGAAATTGGAAATATTATTATTTATGGATTATGGATTGTTAATATTGGAATGTTAACTGGGAAGTGGACATCATCAAAGAAGAATTAAGAAGATTAATAAAATTGAAGAAATTAATCATCCCCCAAGGACAAGAAGTCGTGAAATCGGATCGGAAAGGACCAAAGACGGACGAGAAGGACATAGACATATACACAGGCTTGTTATAAATACTATTTTTCTTTAAAATCAAATTTAAAATTAAATTATTAGATTTTTACCATTATTATTATCTTTCTGCATTAGTTTGCAACTTATTTTTATTTAGTTAATTGATATTTTTGGTCCAACTTTATGGGACATATTTTTATGTATGAATCGACGTTTAAATATCTGTATGATTTAGTTATTTTTTTTAATTTTTTTTTTGGCATTCCAAAACTTACCTGTAATAAGTTTTACTATCAAACTCGTGTTTGTTCGATATTATTACGTAAATGAAAATTAAGAATTTATATAATATAATAATAATAATATATCCTATATATAATCAGGGAATGTTTATGTATATATATAATTCTCTGTTTCTTTGTGAGTGCTATTTTGATCAATTGAAATTAAATTTCTAGTTTAATGTTAACACTTTGTTTATTTTGTAATAATTTTTACCTTTTTTTATCGTGAGTTCGAGCTTTTCTCAGCTTACGGGTTCTCCGACCAAGTGCTAAATATACAAGCTCGTGGCGCTCTTAATTCGAATCACCCGTCTCCCTGGGCTGGGCGGACAACTGGTCGGTGGTAACCCGGATACCAATAGCTTTATTCTCAAAAATTTAAGAAGTAAACACACAAGTTAAAAATCCGCGTCATACCATAATTGCACAAACAATTTGTTTTTTACTGTTTTTGCGTCAAGGTTTTCAGAAAGTTTGGTTGTTGTACTATCAGACAATTGTCTCACGTTTTTGAGCTAAGAAATACGCTTTAATTATCTGATTTTTTTTCTACCACAACTATTCTTTGCAGTACTGTAGTTTAATAAAGATTTGTTTGGTACAAAAGATTGATGGTTACGTTGGCTGTGTGGCAAGTGGCTCCGTTCTGTTGAAACCAAATGTCATCCAATTAATATTATTCAATTTTTGGAAACAAAAATTTGTTTAGCATGGCACAGTAACGTTCGCTATTGACGGGCACATTGGATCCTTGCTCATTTTCGGAAAAAATAGTCCAATAATGCCGCTGTACCAAAAACCACACCAAACCGTTACTCGCTGTGGATGCATAGGCTGTTCTATAGTCATGTGTGGATTCTCTGATCTCCAAATGCGACAATTTTGCTTATTGACATGGCCTTCGAGATGAAAATGAGCTTCATCGGAAAACACGATTTATCGATCAAAATTCTCATCTTTGGCTAACTGATCTTTAGTCCATTAGGCGAACTGAACGCATCGGATGGTCATGAGGCTTTATTTCTAGGACTAATTGATATTTGTAGGTCTTCAAACCTAGGTCTTTATGTAAAATTCTCCTCAGAGAAGTACGAGAAATATTCAGTTCCTGAGAACGATGACGAGTTGATGTTGATGCATGTTCAAGTACACTCTGAGCAACAGCATGCTGAGCGCACTTGACAAGAATGTGCACGTGTTGTTTTATCTACTAACGATCCAGTTTCGCGAACTTGCTTCACAAATTGGTCCACAAACTGCGTTGAAGGCACTTCTTTTCTATCAAATTTGTTTCGTAATTTTCTTATCGTTTTAGTAGAAGACTCACCACTTTGGAAGTATGTTTTTATTATTTCCTAACTTTGTTCAAGTTTAAAGCGTCCTATTTCGTAAATGTGAAACATAAAACTAAATTTCTGTCAACTCATAAATGACATTATACCTTTGAAAAACAAAATAAACGGTAGTTCAAATAAAAAAATTTTGGATGTTGAACAAATAAGAAATGAATTCTAGTTATTGGATTTTTCTATTGCAAGACAAATAACTAAAATCAAGCTTTTTATATTGTTTTATTAATGTTTATTTTTATTTGTTTCAGGTAAGCCAAGATTATTATATCATTATAATTGCATCAAAGTTTTGGTGAGTTAAATGTAGTAAGATTTTGATTTTGACTTTTATAAAATATGTATATCTCTGTTTTATTTATGCTTAACAGTTTTTAAGATCATGTTATCTGTCTTAAAGGATATTGCGAGAATTGAATTTATTTATATTTACCATATAAAAATAAACAATAATTTTAAAATTTAATTAAATTTTTTATATTCAGTCTTAATAAAACTTCTCTTTTTATCAAATTTAAATAAAATTACAACTACAAATCTATTAATTTGTATCTGAAATATTAAGTAATAATATAATTGTCCTATGCTGACAAAATTTCAAAACATTTGCATTTCTTTCAAAATATCTTTTACGTCCATCCCAAATGCAATAAAAGCGACACCTTCACTACGATCACAGATAAGGCACCACAGGTAAAGATTAAACGACGATAGTGACCGGCAGGGCCATCAACCTCAAACAACAACAAAAATACCTTTAAAAAGGTCCATCGACTTTTACTTTAAAGAGAGCCCCAATGAGCATACGATTAAAATTGCATGAAACATTATACCTGTTCACACAATATTCAAACATGCTGTCCAACCGCACGGCCCATAAATTTCAATTATACGATCAACTATAATATAAGCGACAATAAATAATTAAAATTAATGGCTAATGGTGTACCTATACCTATCTATTATCGGGCATCATAGATTAGAATCTATTGCCGCTGTTCTAATGCACTTGAATTATCTATATTTAAAAGTCATCTTCTATTCATATTGCAACTATTATGTGTAAATGTTTTTAATGTTCACACGAAATGGAAAGTATTTTTAATTGCGGATTTTTAAGATGGGCTTAATCTGATCCAGCAATTTCGCATAAATAATCGTGATTGGGAGTGCGCAAAACTTTGAAAGTGTTGATGAGTCATAATTATATTTAATTATAATTATGAAACTTTAAGGTTTGATTGATTTCTTTTTCACATGATTTGTTTAATTATTATTATAGTAATTATGCTAAAACGCACGGCGGTGCTGCATTGCTTTAAATTAATTTAAACAAACTTGATGAGTATGATCTTAGAAATTAGTCGTCATTAGTCATTATAATCATCTTTGCAAGTGTTTTATATTTATTTATATTCTGTATTTTGTAAACTTTACATAAGCAAATGTTGGACTTACTATGAAAAAAAAAATTCTTTAGTTGAACTAATTCAATCCAATTATTTAGTAAATTATTAATGTAATGTAATAAAATATTAATAAAAATTTTATTTTAAAATGTGATTTTTAGGAATTACTTAATATGTCACAACAACATAAAAATACTTTTGAATTTCAAAGAGTGAATCCACGTTTGCTGAAAGTATCACATTTAAGCAGTCTGTGAACACTGACCTTGAATATTTGCGGCTTATTAGTCTCGGGAAATACTGAATTTGGATGTTTAATTGATAGTATGATTAAAAAAATGTCTCATAAAAGTTTTGGTTTTACATCTCTGAAATGTCAGTGAATTTTTGTTAGAATTCCTAGCAAGTTTTGAACTAATTGGTTAGATGGCAATATGTTTTGTATTTTGTTTGAACAATGTTTAATGAAATATCTATAGAAAATGTCATTAGTATTTTGGATGATCCGAATAGCTCGTTTTTAAATAGAATTTAGAAGAGATAATGTAGTTTCAGATAAGGAGCATCTGCAACCTATACTTGGGACCAATATTCAATACAAGGACTATATAAGTTTTATATATATTTAAAAGTTCTTCTTCCTTTTCTTCTTTTTGTTTCTTCTTTTTTTTCTTTGTCTTTTTCTTGTTGTAGGATTAGGTCCTGTCTTTCTTCAATTGCGTTACTGAAGTTTGAGTTGGAATGTGGAGCTCCAACTTTTGTACCATTGCTTTGGTGGGCGTCTAGGAGGTCTGCTGCTGTGGTTTTTTATTCTTAGCAATTGGCATTCTTTCAACATAATCTCTCCAATTTTTTTGTTTTGTTTGTTCCAATCTTACTACATCTTGCACATTGCAAATGTCCCTAATTTTTTTGCTTCTCATCCGGTCTAGTAGGTAGTGATCAGTTATTGTTCGAAGGTTTCTCATCTCTGTTGTTCTGAGGAGCTATTTAGTTGTTGTGTTTTCCGTTTTTGTCTCGATTGCGTATGTCATCACCGGTCTTACTACTGTTTAGTAGATTCTCACTTTACTAGCGTTTTTGTTGTTTGGGCTTTGACTTAGTGATAAAGAGATTTTTTTGGAGGTCGTTTTTGTCCTCTGAGATTATTGTTGCATCTCCCGACTGTGCAAAAGCATGGCTACCGGTATTCTGCTCACATAATATGAGGCTTACAATATTTGGGTGTATGTTTTTTTTTCTCAGTAAAGTTACAAAATCTGCTACTTGCTCCCCGTCAAAGGCCTGTTAAAGGTCAACGAAGTACATATCAAATTCAATGCCCTTTTCCGTTTCAAAAGTTAAACAGAAGTAAAAAACTTTACATCTATTAACAAATCCTAGTTTTTTATCAACAGTATGGTCGTTTTTAGAGTTAAAATTGATTAGGTTGGGAGTACCAACCCCATTCAAATATAGTTACATTGTTTTTGTTTATAGATGCTACAGATTTTAACTTAGAAATTTCAATACGCTCTGTCATATTTGTGTATATGGTTTTTGGAAAGTATGAAGGGTGCTATCATCTGCAAAACTATGAATAGGACTATTGGTTATTTGAAGACGTTTATTAATGTAAATCAAACATAAAGTTGACAAAAGAGCAGAACGTTGAGGATTACCAGCATTTATACCTTACCTTTAAACTTGCAATTTAAAATCATATTTTGACTATAAAGCCTGGTAAAAGAATTTTTATATTCATAAATAAATTTACAATTTGTCTAATCTTCAGTCATTTTACCGAATAAATGACTATTTTCTACAAATCACAAAGATATTGGGCGTACCTAAAGTAAATTTTGGGGTCTTGACATTTTTTTTTTTTAAGAAATGGGACTGCATATCCTAGTTGTATGAGGAAGCAAAAAATAACTCAGTTTATTGATTGTAAGTTAGCAGTTTCAATTGAAGTGCCCCGCTCACCCACCTAAGTCTCAGTAATCTAGAAATTGATTTTTTTTTTTTGCGAATGCAATTTGACATTAAATTTGAGGAGGAGGTTTATAAATTTAATTTTTTGATGGGTGGGTGGGCGGAAGCATTCGGTTTATTGATTGTAGGCGACTAGTTTTAATTGGAGTGCTCTGACCACACGTGTTAGTGATCTAAAAATTTATTATTTTTCTTCTCTGCGAATGTAATTTGTCATTAATTGGGAGAAAAGGTTGATAAATCTAACTTTTTGATTACAAACAGTTGGGTGATCGGTCGGGGCACTTAGTTATTTAATTGTGGGCGAGCATTTTTAATTGTAGTGCCCCGCCCACCTACTCAAATTTTAGTGATCTACAATTTTGGATGTTTTACTTTTCTGCGATTGTAATTTGTCATTAAATTAGAAGAGGAGGTTCATAAAGCACTTAACTCATTGATTATAAGCGTGTAGCTTTAATTGGAGTGCCCCGCCCACCCACTCAAGTGTTAGTGATACAAAAATTGAATATTTTTCTACAAATGCAAATGTAATTTGTTGTTAAATTGGGGGAGGAGGTGGGCGGGTACGCAGTTTGTTGATTGTGGGCGCTTAGTTTTAATTAGAGTGCTCCACCCAACTAAGTGTTAGTGATCCAGAAATTGAATATTTAACTTTTTTTGCGATTTTAATTTGTCATTAAAATGCGAGAGGATGTTGATATATTGTTGTTTGTTTGTCTCTGAGCTATTATAAATGTCATAAAATGTTCTTAAACTGTCATAAACGTCATAAATTGTTTCTGAACTGTCATAAAATGTATGTCATAACTGTCATAATATATTTGTGAACTGACAAACATTATAAATTGTTTCAAAACTTTTATAAACGTCAAATCATATTTGCGAAACGTCATAAAATTTTTTCGAACTTTCATTAAATTTTTGCGAGATGTTATAAACGTCATAAAATGTTTGTGAGCTGTAATAAACTCTATAAAATGTTTGTGAATTGTCATAAACTTTATAAAATGTTTGTGAGCACTTAATAATTATTTTTGAGCTGTCTTAAAAGTCATAAAATATTTTTGAACTGTCATTAAATGTTTAAGAAGTATCACAAACGTCATAACATGTCCGTAAGCTGTCATAAACGTTATAAAATATTTGTGGGCTGTCATTAACGTTATAAAATGTTCCTGAACGGTTATAAAATGTTTGTGACATGTTCATAAACGTCATAAAATGTCCGTGTGTTATCAGTAACGTTATAAACTGTTTGTGAACTGTCAATAATTGTTTCTAAGCTATCATAAATGTCATAAACTTTATACAATGTTTGTAAGCAGTCAATAATTCTTTCTGAGCTGTTATAAACGTCATAAAATATTCTTGAACTGTCATCAAATGTTTCGGAGATGTTATAAATATTATAAAATGTCCGGGAGCTGTCAGAAACTGTCATAAAATGTCCCTAACCTTATAACACAAACCTTATAACATTTTTGTGAATTGTCAATAATTGTTTCTGGGCTGTTATAAATGTCATAAAATGTTCCTAAACTGTCATAAAATGTTTAAGAGATATTATAAACGTCATAAAATGTCCGTAAGCTGTCCGAAACGGCATAAAATGTTTGTGAACTGTCAATAATTGTTTCTTAGCTGTCAAAAACGTCATAAAATGTTCCTGAACTGTCATAAAATGTGTAAAAGATATTATAAACGTCATAAAATGTCCGTAAACTGTCAGAAAAGTAATAAAATGACCGTAAGCTGTCAGAAACGTCATAAAATGTTAGTGAACCGTCAAAAATTGTTTATGAGCTGACATAAACGTCATTAAATGTTTGTGAACTGTCAATAATTATTTCTGGTCTGTAATAAACGTTATAAAATGTTCCTGAACTGTCTTAAAATGTTTAAGAAATATCATAAACGTCATAAAATGTCCGTAAGCTGTCCGAAACAACATAAAATGTTTGTGAACTGTCAATAATTGTTTCTGAGCTGTCAAAAACGTCATAAAATGTTCATGAACTGTCATAAAATGTATGCCAGATGTTATAAACGTTATGAAACATTTTTGAGCTGTCAGAAACGTCATAAAATGTTTTCTAACTGTCATAAAATGTGTAAGAGATAATATAAACGTCATAATATGTCCGTAAACTGTCAGAATAGTCGTAAAATGTCCGTAAGCTGTCAGAAACGTCATTAAATGTTTGTGAACTGTCAAAAATTGTTTATGAGCTGTCATAAACGTCATAAAATGTTTGTGAACTGTCAACAATTATTTCTGGGCTGTCTTAAAATGTTTAAGAGATATCATAAACGTCATAAAATGTCCGTAAGCTGTCCGAAACGGCATAAAATGATAATAATATTTATTTTTGTTATATCATAAAATGTTTGAAGAGATATTATAAACGTCAAAAATGTCTGTAAGCTGTAAGAAAAAATGTTTGTGAACTGTCAATAATAGTTTCTGAGCTGTCAAAAACGTCATAAAATGTTTCTGAACTGTCATAAAATGTTTGCGAGATGTTATAAACGTCATGAAACATCTGTGAGCTGTCAGAAACGTCATAAAATGTTTTCGAACTGTCATAAAATGTGTAAGATATATTACAAACGTTATAAAATATCCGTAAACTGTCAGTAAAGTCATAAAATGTCCGTAAGCTGTCAGAAACGTCATAAAATGTTTGTGAACTGTCAAAAATTATTATGAGCTGTCATAAACGTCATAAAATGTTTGTGAACTGTCAATAATTGTTTCTAGGCTGTAATAAACGTCATAAAATGTTTCTGAACTGTCATAAAATGTTTAAGAGATATCATAAACGTCATAAAATGTCCGTAAGCTGTACGAAACGGCATAAAATGTTTGTGAACAGTCAATAATTGTTTCTAAGCTGTCAAAAACGTCATAAAATTTTCTTGAACTGTCATAAAATGTTTGCGAGATGTTATAAACGTCATGAAACATCTGTGAGCTGTCAGAAACGTCATAAAATGTTTTCGAATTGTCATAAAATGTGTAAGAGATATTATAAACGTCATAAAATGTCCGTAAACTGTCAGAAATGTCATAAAATGTCCGTAAGCTGTCAGAAACGTCATAAAATGTTTGTGAACTGTCAAAAAAATTTTATGAGCTGTCATAAACGTCATAAAACGTTTGTGAACTGTCAAAAAAAAATTCTGGGCTGTAATAGACGTCATAAAATATTTCTGAAATATCATAAAATGTTTAAGAGTTATCATAAACGTCATCAAATGTCCGTAAGTTGTCAGAAACGGCATAAAATGTTTGTGAACTGTCAATAATTGTTTCTGAGCTGTCATTAACGTCATAAAATGTTCCTGAACTGTCATAAAATGTTTGCGAGATGTTATAAACGTTATGAAATATCTGTGAGTTGTCAGAAACGTCATAAAATGTTCCTGAACTGTCATAAAATGTTTAGGAGATATCATAAACGTCATCAAATGTCCGTAAGCTGTCAGAAACGGCATACAATGTTTGTAAACTGTTAATAATTGTTTCTGAGCTGTCATAAACGTCATAAAATGTTTCTGAACTGTTATAAAATGTTTGCGAGATGTTATAAACGTTATGAAATATCTGTGAGTTGTCAGAAACGTCATAAAATGTTTCAGAGATTTCATAAACGTCATAAAATGTCCGTAAGCTGTCAGAAAAATCATAAAATGTCCGTAAGCTGTCAGAAACGTCATAAAATGTTTGTGAACTGACAAAAATTGTTTATGAACTGTTATAAACGTCATAAAATGTTCTCGAACTGTCATCAAATGTTATAGAGATGTTATAAATGTCATAAAATGTTTGTTAACTGTCAATAATTTTTTCTGGGCTGTAATAAACTTCATAAAATGTTTGTGAACTGTCAATAATTGTTTCTGAGCTGTCAAAATTCATAAAATGTTCCTGAACTGTCATAAAATGTTTGCGAGATGTTATAAACGTCATGAAACATATGTGAGCTGTCAGAAACGTCATAAAATGTTTTCGAACTTTCATAAAAAGTGTAAGAGATTTTATAAACGTCATAAAGTGTCCGTAAACTGTCAGAAATGTCATAAAATGTCCGTAAGCTGTCAGAAACGTCATAAAATGTTTGTGAGCTGTCAAAAATTGTTTATGAGCTGTCATAAACGTCATAAAATGTTTGTGAACTGTCAATAATTATTTCTGGGCTGTAATAAACGTCATAAAATGTTCCTGAATTGTCATAAAATGTTTAAGAGATATTATAAACGTCATCAAATGTCCGTAAGCTGTCAGAAACGGCATAAAATGTTTTGTGAACTGTCACTAATTGTTTCTGAGCTGTCATAAACGTCATAAAATGTTCCTGAACTGTCATAAAATGTTTGCGAGATGTTATAAACGTCATAAAATATCTGTGAGTTGTTAGAAACGTCATAAAATCTTTTCGAACAGTCATAAAATGTTTGAGAGATATCATAAACGTCATAAAATGTCCGTAAGCTGTCAGAAAAATCATAAAATGTGCGTAAACTGTCAGAAACGTCATAAAATGTTCTCGAACTGTCATCAAATGTTATAGAGATGTTATAAATGTCATAAAATGTTTGTTAACTGTCAATAATTATTTCTGGACTGTATCAAACTTTATAAAATGTTTGTGAACTGTCAATAATTGTTTCTGAGCTGTCATAATCGTCATAAGATGTTCTAGAACTGTCATCAAATGTTAAAGATATGTTATAATTGTCATAAATTGTTTGTAAACTGTCAATAATTGTTTCTGGGTTGTCATAAACGTCATAAAATGTACCTGAACTGTTATAAAATGTTTAAAAGATATTATAAACGTTATAAAATGTCCATGAGCTGTCATAAACGTCATAAAATGTTTGTAAACTGTCATAAAATGTTTAAGAGATATCATAAACGTCATAAAATGTCCGTATGCTGTCAGAAACGTCATAAAATGCCGTAAGCTGTCAGAAACGGCATAAAAAGTTTGTGATCTGTCAATAATTGTTTCTGAGCTGTCATAAACGTCATAAAACGTTCTTGAACTGTCATAAAATGTTTGCGAGGTGTTATAAATGTCATGAAAAATTTGTGTGAGCTGTCAGAAACGTCATAAAGTGTTTGGTTACTGTCAATAATTGTTTTGGGGCTGTTTTAAAATGTTTTCGAACTGTCATTAAATGTTAAAGAGATATCATAAACGTCATACAATGTCCGTAAGCTGTCAGAAACGTCATATAATGTCCGTAAGCTGTCAAAAACGTCATACAATGTCCGTAAGCTATCAGAAACGTCATAAAATGTCCGTAAGTTGTCAAAAACGTCATAAAATGTCCGTAAGATGTCAGAAACGTCATAAAATGTTTGTGAATTGTCAACAATTGTGTCAGGGCTGCATAAAATGTTTTTGAAATGTCATAAAATGTTTAAGAGAATCATAAACGTCATAAAATGTCCGTAAACTGTCAGAAACGTCATAAAATGTCCGTAAGCTGTTATAAACGTCATAAAACGTTCACGAACTGTCATAAAATGTATAAGAGATGGTACGTCATAAATGCATATAATACCATTGATCTGCTACAGGTACGTAGTTCTCCACTAAAGTAAAGTATGGAAGATGCATTCAATCAATTTGGAACCTTTTTCATATGTAAATAATCTGTACGCTGAGAAAGTAAATGTTACTTTATTTTTATTGGTGATTATTGTTGTTCACATTTAAATGCTGAGTATAATACGAAATTTTTTAGACTTTTTTGCATTAGAGCTTTCCATTCTTCAGACAAATAAGCGGTGCCGTAACAAGCAAAAACAGATACAGCGTTGTAACGGAGTTTGATAAGAATGTCTTTATATATAGTATAGCCATATATATAGTGATTATTTTATTACCAACCGCCTTGGGGGAGGCAATTATGTGTGTATTATATACTTGGAAGCTATTTAACACCTTGGTATTCAAGAGTGAAAATATTATATAAATATACTATATTATTTACAAGGTCTAATTTAACTAAGTATTTAAAGTATTTTTGTCTGTGATAGTTAATTCTAATTTGCTAGCAAATGTAGTTTATCTAAAGTGAGTGGAAGTGGCTGAAAATTGCCCAAGAGTACGAGGTAATAATTAGGTTTTTGCACCACTGCCTTCAACAAAACAGCAGGAAATTGAGACTTAAAAGATTTGAAAATAAAGTTCTTAGAAGTTTATTGAAGTTAAGACTGGTGTAGTTTTGCCATACAGAAATAATGCTTACAAACCTGAAATGTTGGGGTGAATGACCCCAGAGTCAAGAATAGAACTTGGAGGAGCAAGATATCAAATCCAATTTACTTAGAAACTCACAGAGATGCGGCGGCAGCTTAAAATTACTCGAATATACTCATTGTTTTGCATTTTTATTTTACTCTATGTTGCAAGAGACACAAATCACATATTTATTAAATAATAAAAAGTGACTTAAAAATAAATTTTTGATTTAAAATGATCTAACAATCGCAACTTAAGAAAAAAAATTACGGAATGTTTCATATAAATCACCCAGTATAATAAACATATATGAAAAGTGGCACTGCCCTATATAAGATCGACCGTAGTAAAAATGGTATCGAACAATGAACGTGCACACCCACACCGATGCAATAAATCCTCGTTCCGTTTCCCTTTTGCCAGATTTAAATACTCCGGAGAAAGCATTTATATCAGATGTCTGTGATGTCGTCTGCATCTGATAAATGAATAAATAAATAAATAAATACAAGACGAAAAAAAAAACAGCTAGAATTGTTTTGGTGTTGGACTAATCTCTTATGGGTTCCATCTCTTTAAAAATATAATAAATAATAAAAAAAGAGTACTACACACATAAAAGTGCTAACGGTAACCGAACCACTTAAACCACTTCCCAGTTTGACCTGAAGGTCGGTCATCCGCCACACTCCCGCTATACATTTATCGGACTTTTGCCATCTTCTTCAACTGTACTTTTGTTGTTATTGTTACGATGGACAAGGGGATCGTGGGCAGATTTCATCTCAACCCTTCACTACTACAACTTCCTGCATTTTTATTACCTATAACTTAGCACATAAATATATTAAGTATAGTAAACATTGAAATACAATTATTTATTAATTTAATATTAATCTTATTTGCAACATTCAACCTTCTAATTCTCTCTTATGTCGTGATGGGAGTGACAAAAAATATCAGGAGAATACAAAGAACACTCTATGCACTGTCCATATTTGTATCTAATAATAAATAGTCCGTAGCGATAGTACCAACACTCCAATTTTATAGTTTTAGTCGTTCGACAGCACACGACTTTTAAATGCAATGACAGCGACAAGTACTCACACCGACATCTTACAAGTTTTAAAACGTCACGAGATAAACACAAACAAACGGTGGACCCGTTGCTGACTCATTCCCGCAGGTCTACTGGAAGAGAAACCCAAAATCCACATGTATCGTGCAATAATAAAGGTTGTAAAATAATAAATAGTTCGATGATTCATCAAGATTTAAAAGCAAACAATGATGAAATTATAGGATTTCTATTTCACCGAACATCATTAATACATGTTGGGAGTTAGTAGGATAATGAGAAACTTTGATTTACATATAAGCAAAGCTTAGGTTACTATTTATTTGTCATCTATCAACGAAGCGATAATATTAACTTCAGGTAGTTGATTAATTATAATCATACAGGGTGAATCTTTGAAGCAGTAGTGGTTAAATCGAAGAAAACTGATAATTATAGAGATTAGAAACTTTAAAATTTAAAAATATTTTAAGAAATGGTTAAAAAAAATACAACTTTCTACTTAATCTTCAAACCATTTTTTTAATGGAAACAAAATTTGTATATAGAAAAAGTTTCTTATTAAGGGTGCGGTATTTTGAGTGTCATAAAATCGTTTTTTTTTAATCGTGTTGAGAATACAAAATTTTTAGACAAAAATTTTAACAATAAATTTTAATAAAAAAATTGAAAATGTTGGATTTTCATATTTTTGTCACTGGAAAATTCATTTTTCACTTTGCAAAGAATCGATTAAAAAATTAAATTTGCGAGTTGTGCTTGAAGTTTTATGACAAATACCTCGCTCTTAAGTCGAATAATATTTGAGGTATTGAGTTTAGAATTTGTACACAGATTTTCATTTCTATTTGTTATCAAAAACAGTATGAAAAGTTTGATCTGTTGTCGGTTTGCGATTAGATTGTCACAATTAAATGTAATTGAAAGGAGTATGTAGTTAAAATAATTAAAATATTTCAAAATTAGTCTCCCAAAAATCTGATGTTTGTATATTTTAACCGGTATTATATACTACAAGCAGGCATTACTTTTGACAAATCTACAAGCCAAAATCTATTGACAACTTGTTCACATCAGATATAAACTACAGTATGTACGTAGTTTTATTTGTTCATAACGATTATGTTAGTTTCTATAATATATTCTAGAAGTTTCTCACTTTTGATGTCGATGCGCCTTGATGCAATATGGTGTGCATTGGTTTTGGGCCGAAGGGTTAAAGTTGTATTGTTTCAAATGTTGATCAACAGTTTATAGTACACATCAGGAATTTATAGAATTTGGAATAATGTTTCTAGACTTGATCAAAGGTTTTTAGAACAGTTAAGACGTTTATAGAGTTTGATCAAATATGTCTGAAACATCTTAAGAGTTTTTAGAGTTGGTCAAAGATTTCTAGTATTTACAGGAGTTTTTACATTTTTTAAAAGTTTTTAGAGTTTGTCAAAGTTTTTAGTACTTTACAAAAGCTTGTGAAATAAATATAAAGCTTCTAGAATTGGCTATAAACATTTTTAGAATTGAATTAAATGTTTATTAAATTTTTTTAAAGTTTGTAAAATTGGTAAAAGGTTTCTAGTGCTTCTCAAGAGTTTATAGAATTTGGTGAAGAGCTTCTAGCTTTGGCTAAAGGTTTCTGAAACACTCTTGGACTGTCGAGTGTTTGACTTGAACTTTTCTGAAAATTATCAAGATTTTTTAAAGTTACTTAAAAGGTATTAGAAACCTTTTAAGTAACTTTAAACTTCCCAGGTTTTTTAAAGAGTTGGCCAACTAGTTCTAAAACACATAACCAATTTCTAGAATTTGATCGAGTGTGCGAAATTTTTCAAAAGTTTCTAGAGATGGCCAATAGTTTTCTAAAGTTTTTCTAAAGGTTTCTAGATTATTTTAATTTTAGTAGATTAGTCTTTGGGTTTTTATGAAGGCGAAGGATCTTGTTGTTTGGGAATAATCTTTCTATTATGATCGCTTTGGCTGTTCTTTTGTCTTTGGAACAAAAGTTTTATAATGCCAAGTTTGAATGCATGTTTTGCTATGATACGTGTACGTGGATTGCTTGAGGGTTTGGTTGATAAGCGCCATCTGCTCTGAATGCTTAGCCCCTTTATCGTTTACTTGTAAATGTTATGTTTTATAACGTACGCGCTGAAGACCGCAGAGGCTGCTTAGCAGTGAAGCATTGTGATTTGCAGAAACTTTTTTACTTGTTATTGGTTTTTTGTCAATGTTTGACAAACTTTGCTTTTTTTTGTATGTGCTTTTTTTGGTTTGCCGTCATCTTATTTAAGATGAGGGGACAGTTTGCTTCTTAGGGTTTTTATCTTTTCCTTGGCGTTCTTATTTATAAGTAGGACATGTTGAGTTTGTTTGAGGTCTTGTTTTGACGTTTTCTTTTTACCTCTTTCCAAGTTTTGGAGTTTATACTATACACCTATAATCTGATTAACAGGGTGCTCATATCAAGACTTTTTTTGGATTTGCCAGGTTTTTCAAACTAATTGTTTGAAGCTTTTTGCGCTTAAGAAGCTTTTATTTTGCGGAGCTACTTTTTAGTTGGCTTGTCTGTACATACGATTTTTAGGAATTCTTTTTTATGCATGTATACTAAGGATAGAGGATTTAATAGATTTTGGCATTAAAGGAGGATCTGAGATATTTTTTTTTAAAGCCGGCACTATACTATGGGTTTAATGCTAAAGACAACATTGGGCTTAATACATGTGACCAAGCATATGCGTTTACATATTGAAGCAAGCCGAAGTATGATCTTGAACGCGCTCGGGTCTATATATGGGAAATTGAGCTGGTTATGGGTACGTTTGATGTACCGAGTTCTACACTACTGCAAACATAAATTGGCCGATATAATAGGCAACTTAATAAACACGAAAATATTGTTTGCTTTGTTTTTCTAATGCCTTTGAGCGTTTTAATATTGTTTTATTGCGCTCATATTTTACACATTCTATGAACCAAGCTAAAGTGAGTGGGTGGGTTTCAACGCTGCATATCTGGTTTTTGTTAACACTTTTACTGTAAGATTCAAACTGAACGCACCACCTATGTGTGGACTTCATTCAACAGGTTGTCTTAAATATCTTTGATGGATCACGGATAGTGATTAACTTGGGGCAAACGTTGGCTCTAACGAGTTGTGGCCAGTGTGTGGAGCCGCGGTATTGCAATTTCTGTAAATCATTATGTATTATGAGTGTCGCTGCTGCGTCTTTTTTTGTTTCCACTTTTGTATGTGGTTTTGGATGGTTTCTTGGCTCTACCGTCAAGGTTTGCTTGATGGTTTCCGCTTTCTGGGCTGCTTTTTGTTTGTTTTTTTGCCTTTCTTCTGTGTTCAACAGCTCAAGTTTCTTGGTGCTGTCGGGTAATTGCTCAGAATTCTGGAAGCTGCTCGATGGGATTCTGCAATATTAGTGCTACTCACCTGGGTTATTAATTTCCGTCATTTTTTTTTTGCTCATACTATACCTACTAGTAGGTGTTTTGTCTTTTAGCTTAATTGAATTGGTGGCCGAAAATGGGTTATAGGTATATGGAAGTGTTTGACTAAGAGTCGTCGATATTTGATAGAGGAAAGAGGAAAGAAGTGGTGGTAGTTTTATTGCCTATGAAAGGCTACCGTGTAAAAGTGTATGCAAGTTTTTATTCCGCCATTTGAGGATGCGCTAGATTTTTAGGGGTTTTCAAATCGAATATTATAATGGAATTGTTGATTACCTTCTTTATAGTCTAAAATAGAAGAAGCAGATAGAAAAGCATTTGTAAGTAGAAGAGGGGGTCGAAGAAAATGTTTTTGCTACGAAATTGTAAATAAAGTTAAAATACCAATGTTAATATGCAATATGTGTTTTCTGGTGATGTCAAAATTTCATAGATTTTTGTGGAGACCGGAAAGCAAAATATTCCACCTTTGAATGAACAGATAGCTTCGACAATGATAATATAATTTAAACTAGGTATACTTCCGAAGCGTAGGGTCATGTAGTTTTTCTTTTTTATTTGGGTGTCGTATTTTCAATAGACTTTGGCAATCACATTAGTCTATTTGATTCTATCTACTGTTGATCTGAATAGCATAGTTGATGTTAGTATTGTCTCAGGTTGTTTAACTAGGATATGCATGTTTTTTCAGAATCAGTTTTAATATTTCATATTTTTTTCGTTTTATTATGTGACCAAAGTATGCGTTTTTTCTTATTAATGGTGTTCAAGACCTGGTTTTCTTTGTTCATTTTTCTAAAAAGTGTTCTGCTCTGTAGTACAAAACCGTAAACACGTAGTATCGAAGAGTTTGTATTCTTGTTTTGATGACATGTTGCACAGCTACTTTCTTAGTTCCTCTTTTCTAATTTCTACTCGTTGTAAAGCTCTTCTTTCTATATGGAAAGCAGCAGTGATGTTGCGTTTGATAATAACCATTAGTTTTTTTTTGTGTTTAGCTCTAGATCATATGTTTTGCTTACTGTGAGTACTCGATCGATCAGTATCTGCAGACTTTTTTCGATTCCTGTTTTAGTCATTTGCATAGCGGACATTGTCGATGTTTGTTGATGTATACCTTGTTTATTTATTACTAGTTCTTCTTTTATAGTTTCTAGTGCTTTTTTGAAAAAAATTTTAGAGTATAAGTAGAAGAATATTTGTGACAGCATACAATCTTGCAGCATTTTTTTCTGTATACTGGTTACCGACGATGTTAGTAGTCAGTTGATCTCGTTTAAGCAATGAACTCGAGATAAACTTGGTTGGTACAACCGACCCTTAGACTATTATGATAATAGACAATTTTAGACAAGGTAGCACTTTAAACCAATAAACAGTGAACTTCTATTAGGAAAATTAAGCAATCCAGTGACTGTGAAAGTTTTGCTACGAAGATCTTGATGAGCTGAAATTAGGAAGTTTAGATATTGGAACTTTAACATCATTAGAGAAATTATAACAAGTTTTAATACTTTTTTGTTTGTTTTGTAAAACAACTTGATCATCAGTGAGGGTTGTTTTAGCCGTATACACACCACTGACGGCGCATTAGCCTCTTCTGTATCCGTAATGCTGGCAACTTACGGGTGGACCTACAGTTTTGACTGGATTCCGAACCGCTGGAAAGATTATTTATCTATTCCGGAGCAGAGAAGGATCTTAGCCTTAGGGTTGCGGATTGAGAGAGCGTATATTCGAGGTAACCGCCATAAATTTCTGGCCTACTACGTTTCTAAAAACTGCAGACCAAATGTCGAAGATTGTCAGTAACGTATATGTGCAGTTTTAAGACTAGAAATTTAAAGAACTTTTCTTAAGTCTTTGTTTTTTATTTATATACTCCTGTAGTCTTTCTGAGATATTTTGACATGCTTTTTTTTAATGATAGTTTGATGCTGCAGTTCTCCACGCAGATGCTAAGTATGATAGTTGTGCTCTAATAATAAATTTGTAGAGTCTTTTTTTATTTAGTTTTAGTTTTTTTGTGACGAAGCAGCGTTGAGAGGTTTAACATAGTGATTTTAGTTTTATCCATAACATTTTTTATGTGTTCTTCCTAGGTTAGTGACATGGTATGCCGAGGTATTTTGCTTGTTTTGTCTAAGGTATTGAAATGCCGTCTCCTATAATGTTCTCAAATGGGGACTTGTGTCTTCTGGTGAAGAGTATGGCTTGACTTTTTGAGGGATTGATCTTTATTTCTCAGGATGGTTTCGTTAACCATAGTTGGTATGCCTTTATCATAAACATTATACAAGACTGGTGATTGGCTTTGAGGAACACCGTCATCGATTTTATTGATAAGAAGGTATTTAATTCTAATTTGAAAAGTTTTGTTGGTTAGGAGGTCTTTAATTATTTAATCAAGGTGGTGTGGGTAATTTCTTCTGTACAGTTTAACTATCAGGCTATCATGCCAGACTTTATCGAATGCTTTAGTAGACTTTTATGCGTTTAATCCTTTAGATATATTGTCTTCCACTCGTGACAGTTGGTGGTTAATGAATTTAAGTATATATCTTTCGGCTATTTTCCTAAGTTTTGAGAAAAGTTTTTTGATTTGTGAACTTTTGCCTTGATTTGTTTTTATCTTTGATAAGGGCGTCTCTAATGATGACTGAACTTGTAGCTTTGTCTTGAGTTTTTTGGATAGACTTAGCTAGCTCTTCCACTGCTTCGTTAATGTCTTGTGTGGTATTAATTGTAGGTAGTGGTTTGAAAGCATTTTTCATAAATAAATGAAGTTGTTCCAGTTATTTTTTTTTTTTTTTTTGGATATTGGCTTGTTTTTCTGCTGAGGTTCTGTATATTTTTAGTAGGACTAGGAAAAGACTGAATCTATTTCATTGATTACTTCAGTACAGCATTCCATTTTGATATTGCAGTGTTCAGTATGTCGGGCTGGTGACCTTGACGGCTGAAATATGTTAGTTCTGTTGGATTGTGGATGGCTATGTTTTTTTTGTCCATAAATTTAAGTAATATCTTGTTTTTAGTATTGGTGGTGGTGGTTTTGCGTTTAGGTCACCCTCCAGGATTGTAGGGATGTTTTCCTCAAAGGCCAGTTATAGATCGTTTTCAATTAGGATTTTAGTTGGTGGTTGGTAGACCGAAAATATTTTATTTTTTCTTAATGGGGTAGGTTGATAATAACTCGGTTGCTTTCAGGTTTGGTATTTAGATTTTGGAGTAGTTTATTGATCGTTTGACTAGTATAGCTGGGCCACCGTCTTTGCTTATCCTGCGTTTCGGTAAATGTTTAAATTTTGGAATTTTGGACTGCCTTTTGTTTTGTAACCAGTTTTTTGGTGTATTTGGCAGCACAGTTGGTGTTTGTAAGTCTATTATAAGGTTTGTTTGAGAAGAATTACCAAGATAAGTTTTAACATATCTTGGTCATTATTGCAGATATTGATAGATGGTGTTTATTAATTTGGATTTGAGAGCTGATTTTTTGTTGGTAGGGGGTGCTGTCTGTTGTTGTTATGTGACTTGTTCGGTTAGTTGTACTTTTGGTTTAGCAATTTTTTTTTGTAGATATGACATTCTTTGCAGTTGGCACATAGTGTTTTGTCCTGTCTGCTGAGGTAAGATGACATTAAGCGGAAGGTTGATTCATTGCGCATATGACATCATAAGAGTACATAGAATCTGCGTGCCCGTAAGAGACCTAATATTTTGGTTAGGTTTAGTATGTCTTTGTTTCTATCTTTTTGTTGAGTACATTAATTCGTTTGGTTGTGCAATCTAGTGATTGCATTTACAATAAACTCTTTTTTTGCTTCTATTAGCTCTTCGAAAGTAATGTCTTTGGGCTCATATTGCATAACCACTTTATACGTTTTATCCTCTTTAAGTTGGTACGTGTGGGTCTTGTGGTTTTTTTAATCTATGTATGTTTTAGCTCTTCGGAGGTCTGAGGGAAATATTTCAGATTGTTTTTGACTTCCTCCAGATCTTTTTATTTTTTAAGATTATTGGTCTAGGAAGCTTTACCTTTTTGTTGTTTGGAATAATATTGTTTTCAGTGTCAGAGTCGTTTTTGCTGCTACTTCAGTATGCGTTTTTTTCTTTCGTTATTCTTTTATTTCTACCAGTTACCAGTTATTATCTTTTGTGGGATGAGAGGTTTCAGGTATTTGTTTATTCTGCGTTTGCTTGTTTTCAATTTTTTTTTACATCTGTTGGTGTGAGTGCTGGCAATGGAGGGAAAGGAACGCGTCTCCAGGAGTCAACTTGAATTCGTGGAGTTTGATTTTCCGCTGACGTGCACAATCGCGAAGCGACAAATTATATTTAAATTATTAAAAATACAGTCGTGACACAAAATCAATCGCAAAAAGACAAAGTAGTTGTAGACAAATGTTAGAATATGCAATTGCTGCGACACAAAGTTAATCGCGAAGCGACAAATTACATTTAAATTATTTTTAGGTTAAGTGATAGTTGTGACACAAAATCAATCGCGAAGCGACAAAGTATTTGTAGACATTTTTTTTAGAATATACAAGTGCCGTGACACAAAGTTATTTGCGAAGCTACAAATTAGATTTAAATTATTTTTAGATTAAGTGACACAAAATCAATTGCAAAGCGATAGAGTACTTCTAGAAAAATTTTAGATTATGCAACTGCCGTGACACAAAGCGAAGCGTCAAATTAGGTTTAATTTATTTTTAGGTTAAGCACAAAATCAATCCTGAAGCGACGAAGTAGTTGTAAACAAATTGTAGAATACGCAATTTAATCGCGAAGCCACAAATTATATTTGAAGTATTTTTAAGTAAAATGAAGTTGTTACATATAATCATTTGCGAAGCTAACCTCAGTTTTTTTTTAATCTTTTTTTTAACACGTTTCTGACAAGCGACAGCGACATGCGACCAAGACTGACGACAGCAATAATAATGTTATAATCAACAATTTCATTATAAGATTGCGATCGCGAAATTCATCTTAACTATTGCTTTGTCTGTGATGTCTGCGGTAGCGCATATTTACCTTAAAGCTGTGAAATTTTGACTATTTATTACTAAATTTTTATGTTAATGTCATGTTTGTCTTTGAGTTTTATTAATTTTTGGAAAACTGCTTTTTTTCTTTTTTTTTCTTTTGTTTTATTTTTTAAATTAATCAACTCGTTTTAACATTGCTTTAGAGTATTCAAGACTAACTAATGTTAGCATTAATTTTATAATTCGACAACACATTCAAAGCTTAAATGAAACTGTGATAACAAACATTGCATACCACATGGTTATTGTTATATAACACTTTTACTGTTAGAAGCAGACTGAACGGTGTTTCTAATAGTAAAAGTATGGTGCACCCATGCGTGGACGTTAAAAGTCAGGTTGTCTCTAAAGCTTTTGATGGGCGCGGTTGAAACCCGACAACTGACGAATAATCGTCAATTCGCATTGAGCCTAGGTTGTGGCCAATGTGTGAAATTGCAATTTTTGTAAATGTGATGAAGGTAGTATTGAGTGTCGCTGTTACGTTCCTGTCTTGTGTGGTTTTGGATGTTTTTTTTGGCTATGCTGTCAAGGTTTGCTTGATCGCTTGCGATTGTTGGGCTGATTTGAAAATAACTATTTCCGAATGTGTTTTAACTTAAGCTTTTTGGTTAATGTCCAGTAGTTGTTTAGATTTTTAGGATTGGGGTTTTTCACCCAAAACCTGTGGTAGTCATTTTTTAACATTGTTTTTTTATCTATTTTATGTTTACTGACAAGCTTTTTGTTTGTATAGATGAGATGGTTGGTTTTTCAGCCTAATAGAATCAGTGACAGAAAATTGGGTCTAGGGTAGACTAAAGAGTTTGACCAAGGGAAGTGAGGAAAAAGTAGAAGTCTTATGGCAAATTTGTGAAATGGCGCTGGTGCGTGTGTATAATTCAATGGTTTTTCTTTTAAGAGGAAGCTCAACTGTAACAGTTAATTCTGCTAGAGATTTTTTTACGGTTTAAAATTTAAGAACATGATTCAGAAGTCTTCTGGTTTTAGTAAGATGAAGCCACGGCCCATACTGCTTCTTGTTTACGCGACCTTTTGCAGTAGATGTTTTCCGGCCGTCTGATCTCGTTGAGAGGAGATATTCTATGGTCCTCAAAATCTCCGGATTTGACTTACTGCGGTTGTTTTCTGTGGGGATACCTCAAAGGTGAGGTTTACAAAGCTCGATCTTAAACCCTGGAATCTTTGAAGGATAGAATTGAGGACGCCATTGCCGGAATCTCTCAAGATATGGGTATTGCCCGCCAAGACTTGGATGACATAATTTTCAAAACATTAAAATGGTGTTACATAGGGTGTTCAAAAAATAATGTATAATATTTAAGGGGGTGTTAGTACGAACCACAACAAACAAAAAGTCTTAATAAACATGGGTTGTCATAGCAACGGTTTCGGAGATATGGAACAGTAAAAATATATAAAAATAAATAATGTTTCACATCTTCGAAACCGGTCTTTGTGACCTGTCTTCGGTAGCGCATGTCTACTTTACAGTTGTTAAGTTTTAGCTTTTACTTTATTTTTTATCTATGAAAACATATCTTATGTTAAGATCACGTTTGTCATAAAGTTTTATTAATTTTTTGAAAGTTTATCATTAACGTTTTTTTTTTGTGAATTGCTTTAGAATATTCAAGACTAACTAATGTTAGCATTAATTTTATATTTCTTCAAAGGTTAAATGAAACTTTCTGTAAACTTTTCTTCTCACCCTCAATTTAAAATTTACAAATAATTAATTTCTTTCGCCGAACTGCAACAGACCATAAATTCCCGTTTCGCCAGTTCCAGACCAATTTCACGCATCTCTTAAAGTGCTTCCACTCTTTAAAGAACCGCCAACATAACCCTTCCAAACCCTCTTAAAATATTCACCCCTTATTATTCAAATGCAACGTGCCCAAGGACATACTTACATAACAAGGGTTTGCATTATGTAACGTATCATGTTAACTAGGGTCTGCAAATTACGCATCACCCTCTAACTGTAGTAGCGAATATCTAAATAGAAAGTGCACATTTGATAGCTGACAATTGCAGCATATTTTAAATGAAATTATAAAAGCAATTTCAATCTTGATAAGAGCGATTTTTTTGTAACAAAATTTTATTTTAATATTAGTAGTTGAAAAGTGTTTTCCAATTAAAATTTTCAATTAAAAAAGTAATTTAAAAATAAATCTGCTACAGATTACTCCATACCAGGATAAAACTGTTTGTATAAACTCGTAAACATTATTATTATTACATAAACATTTAAAGAAATTTTGTAATATTAAATGTTTCGTTTAAATTTAAATTGGGTGTTGGAGGAGAGCGCGAAAAATCAATTACGAGTTAATTATAGAGGTGGGGGAAGGAAATTAGAAAGTTAATTGACATGGAGTGCCTGCATTAGGCGAGGTAATGTAAACAGGAGCTAAATTTATATTGTACGTTGAATTTATGAAACGTTATGGATGCGCTTGTTCGCAGCTATAGCGTTTCGTAATTAATTATATTATCGAATCCATCAACGCTAATCAAAGCGGATGAGACTATTTTTTATTGAAATATTTACTTCCACTCCTTTGATTTTTTTATATTAAAATTATTTGATTAATATGACCTTTCAAGCATATTTTTTTAATAAAATATTCATAGTATAATAATATTGGTGTTTCTTTTGAATGTGTTTAAAGCTTCAGACATCTAAAATCAATTTGGATTTTGCTACGGAGTGGGTTGTAAGCTGTTCCCAATATAATGTTTACCAATTTTCTTACATATTTTATAAGAGGAAGGGAGTGCTATTGACATTAAGGCTTCTTTTTAGGGGGATTTTAATATACTTTTCTAACAATACAAAAAGGGATGATTGAAAAATTATATCATGTTCACATCTGATGATTAAAATAATTTGGTATTATTTATAATTACTGATATTAACATTAGACTTTTCTAAATTTTAACGCAAAAAGAAAGGAACCAAAGAAAGGAACCGTGAACTATGAACGAATATGAAAATTGTATGAAATAAGCAGTAACTACATACGATTGGTTCTATACAAGAATTGCATGAGTAGCAATTACAAAGAAATGCCACCGCAGTACTAGATAGATGTCATAAATGAAAATAATAATTAATTTTTTAAGATACCATTTTTTTGTGTTTGCAAAACTGCAATAAACTGAAGTATAAATCTTAGATTAAGCTACGTTTGTTGTGTCATTTTGCATTATATTAGCAATGATATAATCGTAATGATAATAACTTTTGTAAATTTTAAATTAATAATGGTTATGATTGTAGAGATAATTACAGAGAAACAAAATATAAATTATTTACAATTTAATTTTCAACCTACCACAGTTTACATTTAATTCTTTATAATTTAACCAAACATAAATATTCCTTTATTTATTATTATTCCCTTCTAATTATCAGCATTATTTTCTTATCTTCATTAGCGGCGGTTTCTCGGTTCGGCATAAATTATCAATGCGATAAGTATCTCGCCATTTATTGCCCGGTAATAACACTCGCGCGCTTGAATTGTTGTCTCAACGTCGTGTTATCCGACTTCATCTGAATGTTTTCTGCTTGTTCTACAATCGTTTATTTTTTGTTTGACTTTTTTGCTTGGCTAATATCAATAATAAAGGAGTGGAAAAATGCCTCAGGAATTCGCTCCCGTGCTGTTCTTATGTTTTCTTAACGCTAATAAAGGCAATTTTTGCAATCAGCGAGAGTGTATAAAATATAATTGGGCAATTTCGATTGAATCTCGATTTTTAAAAGCAGTTATTGGTTTTGTTTATTGGAGAGTGATTTGGGGGAATGAGAGCATGATATGTGTAATGAAGTAGCTGGTGTTGATTTATAGCGTGTAATGCGGTGAGCTGTGTATATTTGGTTGCATATAGTCAGTTATAAATACTAAGAAAAATATGAAATTTATATAATCAAACTTGTAATGTAAACATTATGAATCGAAGAATTGGCTTTTAATTTGTATTCATTGTTATTAATAGCTTGTTAATTAATAAAATATAATGTTCGAATATAAAATGTATTTTTAGTTATTAATAAACTGCATAAACAAGATTTATGCAAAATAGTTTGGTTTGGATTCAATATCAAAGTGATGTATGCAATCTATATTAAATCAATAAATTTATTAAAATACAAATTAATAAATTTGAAAATATATTTTGTTTTGATCGATTTTATTTTGTAATTTGATTAAAAGATATTTAATTTAAGTTTAATTGAACGTTCATTCGAATTAGAATTAGGTATATAAGTACATGTAATCTTAATAATAACTTCATTCCGTCAATTAGCGGGTTTGATAGTATATATTTGTGATTAATTTCAGGTACATATTTAAAAGCACCCGAAAAAAATAATTGTTGAAGTGGATATCAGACGTTGTACCACATTTTATGAATAATGTAAATGCTAGAAAATTATGTATGGTTCTTTTGCTACAAGTTCCTATCCGTACAAGAGGATGCAATAATAAAAGTAAATGCTTTCTTGATATAGAAGTGCGTAACTTTTGTTCTCTGAATAGGTTTAAATATAGAGTTTAAACAGGTTGTGGACGAAAAGTGAGAGTATTTATATCTAAGAATATAAAATAAACTAAACTTTTTTTTGTGAAGGCCAAGTGTAGTATTGTGTCCAGCTGGTTCCATTTTTGGTAGCTAACATTTTTGTTGCGATCGTATACCAATTGGTAGTACAAGGTAGACTAACAACTATCTTGGTGTTGTCATCGGTGGATGGAATATGACTGTTTGTACGAAGCTATTGTAGTATCAACCGGGATTTGGGGGTGAAGAGCCTATTGGTGCCCAAGATTCTAAAAAAGAAGCTGCTGAACCATAATCAACAGCTGTAGTCAAGCCCCAGCCCACCAAAGCTCCCGACGCTCCAGTCCAGACCTTCCTCAAGAAGTTTGTCAAATACCCGGTCAAGCCCGCCACCTCCAAGGTTGAAGAGCAGATGAAGGCCCCCAGAGCAGAAATTTACCCTAGTGATCAACAAAATAAAAAAAATATTGAAGAAAGAATCGGGCAAGTCCCCTTCAGTTTTTTTTTCTAATGAGCCATTAGTCGGTTCTTCCCGTCAAGTGCCTTCAGCGCCACCAGGGCCATTTAGGTCCTCCTTCAAACCCTTTGTTTTAGTCAGCATCCACAAAGGGTTCTGGATCAAACCGCCCTATGTCTATTGCAATTTGGGATAAAACCGTCTTGCATAGGTTAACGGCAATGTTCAATAAACGTAATGTGGTCGATGGAATCCGAATGCATCCACTTTTGCAATCGGACTTCCGTGCAGTAATCTCACATGTTCATCACTACACATATCAAGTAGAAGTTGAAAAATCCTAAAGTACGTCAATCGAAATATACCCGACTGCATCAAGGCTGATGAAAAATTTCCCTCCTAGCACAAAAAGAGCTAGCTTGGAAAAAAATCTTTAACATCTCGCATTATTGAGCCTCAATCTTAAAAAAAATAAAGCCCAATAATGCCTATACAGGACACAACGCACCAAACTGTGAGATAAGGGCTGTGAAATGGCTTTTAGTAAATTTCCCGAGGGTTTTCAGTTGCCCAGTAAAAGTTTTGCTTGTTCACTGTAGCAGAAAAGTAAAAATGTTAGTCCGCACAATAGCGCCGGGAGATACTGCTTTTAAGATTGCATTGCAAGCATCTGTACTTCACACACAGTTTCGTGGCTTAACTCCTGAGGAATCATCATCTTATAGTGGTGTAACTTAAGGTCTGTGTGTAAAATAGCTAAAATCAACTTATAAAACGTGACAGAAAGAGATAGTAAAAGGTCACCAGAATACTCGCATCCAAAACGCAAAGAACAAAACCACAACTAGAATTATGCCGCCGCTTTAAACTCCAAAAGCTAAAAATCAGCAAAGTAAAATCCAAAAAAATGAAAAGGCAGTTTCTCAGAACCGTAGCAACAACATTGTTTCTAATAGCAAAAATTCCGTAACCCATCTAACCTTGCCACGCTGTCTTCAATATTCCAACATAACGAATAAGCGCTTAACGCAAAAATATCCCACTTAAAAAGCAACTTGCAATTAGAATCATACTGATTCAAGATCAAACCAGACCGTGTGAAGGTATTCAACAAACTTATCAAACAAGACATCTTTCCCACAGACTGTAATAAGGCAAAACTAGTACGAATCGAGAAACCTACTAAAACATATGTAGGCAAAGCATATCGACCCATTTGGCTTTAAAACTCACTTGAAAAGTTATTTGAGCACCTCAACAAGAGACTTGTAGAAAAATTAGATAGGAATGGAGACCATAAAGAGAATCAACATAAGTCACTCTACAGTTGGTGCTGATCCCCTACAATAAAAAAAAAACGCTTTGAACTCGATGCCATAGAGGGGGCTAATAAGAGAACTAGAGAGAAAAATATAATTAACATATATTAGCAAAGTAATATATGTATGGCAGTTCCGGAGAAACTCTGAATTTGACTTGGAGTGTGCCACAAGGCTCCGTATTGGACCCCACCCTCTGGAGAATATTACTATGACGGTGTACAGAAAAAGGAAAATAGATAGTGCAAATTAGGGGTCCTATCTGATAGTTTTACAGATAGCAACACAAAAGTCGAAGGCCGTTGTCCTGCCGAGCAGAAGGATATTATAGCCAAGATCAATCTAGTGGATACTACAATCAAATCCTAAGATTAAATACTTAGGAATGAAGATAGGTACAAGCTGGAACATGAGGCTTAACTGGTAGTAATAATTAGTAATGGTTTTAGCAGAATCATACCAAACGCGGGAGGCCCGAGAACGAAGAAGCGTAGCATAATGGACGATATTAAGATCATTGCGTGAAAAAAGTGGAACCGAAAGGCAGAAAATAGAGAAATATGTGCAGCAAACGAGGGAGGCTTATATTGAAAGAAAAAAAGAAAAGAAGTTTGCATATGAGTTAGCCGTTTTGTTTGTAGTCACCTGAGGTGTGCAGCTCAGTTATCGGATGGCAAAGAATGTGTTATTCTTGTTTGACAGTTTTTCACTAAAGGTTTGCTGTGTATTCTTGATTATTTGGATACTAGAACATATGGTGTTGACGGTTTTTCTTCAACATCTTTAACCTGCAGTTTTGGTCTACTTTTTCTTCTTCAAAAACGGTTTATATGTTTGTATTGTATTTTGTAGTCGGGGATGTAGTATTTCTACTTGTGCGCTTCTATTGTATTTAAAAATCTGCGGTTCTCTGAAACTACATCATAGGAATTGAAAACGAGATTTAATATTTGACAAAGGATTTTTTTAACTATTATTTATTGAAACTTTTTTGTTACATGTTACTTTGTAAGATTTTTTTTTTCTCTGATAATTTAGTGACTATTGGTGTTTGGAAGTAGAAGAAACAATTTATCTTTTGATTACAAAAACTTGATCGGGTTATGGGTTGGAGTACGCCGGTCAGTTGTATACTTGTTTGTTATTTATAGATTGAATTAATCTCTTTTGTGTAGCTTGGTGACGAATGACCAATTGCAAGGAGAATAAACTTTTAGTTCTTTAGTTACAATCAGTCGGGCAGGTAGGCGTGGCACTACACACTATTTGTCCGCAATCATAAACTGTACCGCGGCCAGCTGCCAAAGTATTACTGATCTATTTGCTTTTGTAAGTAGGAGAAACATTCTTTGATTACATTTACTTGTGCGCAAGCATGAATCGATTTACCTCGCTAACCCGCTCAAGTGTTAGTGATCCGCAAATTTGTTGTCACCTTCTTCTTTTTTAATATAGTGACTACTGGCATTTGTAATAAGGAGAAACGCACTTTAGTACTGTTTGTTGTGAATCATAGTTTTATGGTTTGCAGTTTGCGAGAAGTTTTGGATTTTATTGTTTAGTGTATCTAATTTACTAACGACAACTAATAAAGTTTTTGTTTACACTGTTGTTGTTACACTATCTAACTTTTGTCTTTGAGTCAAGAAATGCGCTTTTTTACCTAAATTATTTCCCACCATAACTGTTTCTTGTAGTATGAGTTACTGTAGTTTATAAAGATTTTTTAGTTTGAACAGTTGACCTGCATGAGATTCGATTCTTATATTACAAAATGGGCCTTAAGGGGGGAGAATAGTTGCTCTATTATAAGGGTTTACAGAATCAAACTCTGCAAGAAAACGCCTGTATATAATTGAATAAAATTTTCACACATTGTAGAAGAAAGTCCAATTTGTGTCCTCAAATTTGTAGAAATTCGATGCGATAATTCGTTTTTCCGCAATTAATTTTTATTAATTTAATTAATTCTTTATTAATTTTTTACATGTTTAATATAATTTCAAATCTTTTACCAAAAACATGAAGAAATAGAATATTGTATGTAGTTCAACATATAAAGAGAGTGACTAAAATCTTATCGTTTGGGCATTGAGTTGGTTGGCGTTTTGTTCCATTGTTAATATTTTTCTAGAGAGAAAGCTTCATCGATATTTCCATAGGTGTGATAGGATTTAATATTTGTTCATAACAATACTACTAGTGGCACCCCAATAGGACGAGGCGACCAAACCTGGCAATTCTCTAGCGTTAAGCTGGTTAAGTAGTATAAGTGAAGAATTGTTTGTTTTTAGAAATATGAAATGAATGATAGTTATTTGATTTTACTATTCCAAGGCAAATAATTTGAATCTATGTTTTATATTGTTTAATTAATATTTATTTTTATTTGTTTCAGGTAAGCCAAGATCATAATTACATCAAACTTTTGGTGAGTTAACGGTAGTAAGATTTTGAATTTAACTTTTGTAAAATATGTATATCTCTGTTTTTGCCAAGTATAACTAAAATGGAGCCATTAAAGGGTTTTGTTGATGTTTCTATGCTTTTATCGAGTTGTCTAACTTGCACGAACACAGCTTTACAGTACAGTACAAATGAGATAAAGAATAAAGTTATACTTTATAAATTAGCGGAAAGTGTGCCGTAAGAAGATTCAACAAGTTTAAGAAGCTAACTTTACTTTTGCTATATATAGAAAGTACTGTTTATTTGGAGTAGTGATCTTTAACTGATTTAATTTTGTATGATAAAACATAATTTGGGATTATTCCAATATAGAGGTGGTTATATACACAAGTACCCAAGCGGTTTCTATAAGTTTGTGTAACCACGATAGAGCAGCTTTAGCTGTACGTCTACTCGATTTGTGTACAACTTATGTGATAGATATAAAAAAGAACAACTTTGAAAAGTAATAAGGAAAACTGATTCATTTTTGAAATAATTTTTTTTTACTAATTATCGATTTTGAGATAATAAATAGAGATCAAAATTGACTAGGTCTTTCACGAGCTCAAATTACAGATTTTAAACGATCCAGCATGCTTCTAACCAAATTATCAAATTGTTCTTGAGGAATTTGGTTCTACTTGTCACAAAGGGAATAGTTGCATTGAATACGTTGTTTCAACATGTCTCAAACGGACTCAAGTCTGGTTTTCTTGACTGCCAAGGCAGCAATATGGAAATTATTTAAGTAAGGTTTTTCTTACAATGTGTTGACGAGCAGTGTCATACATTAAAAGAAAGATTTGCCAACAAATGGTGGAAAGGGTACTACATGTTCCTCTAAACATTGTTGTATAATAATCATTTACACTTTATGTTGATACTATCTCTTGGCTAAAGCTTATTAGCTTTTAGAATTTGTCAAGCGTAGTTCTAAGGAGTTTTGTGACCCTTGTGCTCTTTATCTCTCCATCTCGAGTATTGCTCCAATGTGTGATCTCCATACACCGCCATCAGTAAAGAAAAAAAAAACGAACAGATAAAAAAAAAGTTTGTTTTTTGGCGTATAAATGCAACATTGCTAGCTACACGGAACTGCTCTTTACATTTAATATAACCAGTTTTGAGAAAAGAAGTTTTAATTTTGACAAGACACTAGTTTTTAAAGTGCTTTGTGGGATTATTGATTGTCCTGACTTGGTCAGCTGAATTGGAATTCATGTTGCTTGAATTTTAAGCAATGACTATTTATTTCATATACCGTATAACCGTAAAGATTATCCGCGGCATTCTGCCTCTAATGGCTTAGGTTGACTAATAAATAAATAAATATATTGATCGACATTAATATTGTTTTTATGAAATCTCACAAGATTTGTATGAGCATACGATACGAACCTAACCTAACCTAATCTAACCTATTATTTTAATGGTTAGAAAAACGCTACTGTTCTCTGAGCACTTGGTTCAACGTGCCCGGGAGTGTGGGACTTTCACTTACTAAAAAAACTCAATTCTTCTCAACGAGTAGGAGGGATACCCCGTTAAGGGTTTTTATCATCTACTCTACTGGTATCTTTTAATGTTGTTTGGCTTTCTGCCTGGTCAATTCTTTTCTTTTTTTGTGCTCATTGTGTCTTTCACAAATGGGTGTATCTGGTTCCAGTTGTATTTGCTTTCAAGAAGGAGGTTCATTAGTCTGTCGATCTTCATTGCATTGTTTACAGCTACTTTTGCTTTCTGTCTTCCGACGAGCCATCGCTAGCAGTAGAAGATGGTGTGCTCCGGAGTGTCAGTTTTGTCACAGTAATGACATCTGTTGCTCTGGGTTTTTTCAATCCTCTTGGTGTAAGTACTAAAACTCCTGTGACCTGTCAGGAATTGTGTCAGGAAGTAGTCGGTTTTCCTGTGAGGGCATTGCACCCATCTTCGTATTAAGGAATTGAGCGTCTTTGTCCACTGCACGGTGTTATGAGTGTCATCCCACCTACGCTGCCACTGCTGTTTGATGTTGTACGTGGCTTTGCGGTTTTTCTTTCTGGCTTGATACTTTTCTGCCAACTCTTTTACTTTTAGGTCATTCTGTGGGATCACCACAATCACACAGGCACCTTTGCACTTGTTGTTTGGTATGCGCTGATACCTTTCAGTACGACTTTCCTTTGCGTGGATAAAAGCGATGTCAGATGCCGAGGGTCCACCGGCGCCACGTAGGTCAGTAGGGATTGTCCGCTAACGTTTGGCATGATATTTATTAGGGCTGTCATGGTTTTCTCTGCCTTGTCGATGGTGTTTTGTACGTGCGGGCCAAAAATCTAGTTTGAATGCAACCAGACTTTCAGGTGTTTTGGTTTTTTTTTTTGGGGATAATTGTTTCCTCTCTTAAGGCAAAAGCGACCTTGGTCTTGTTTCTTGTGCTTTTGACGACCAGTGCCTCGGTTTTCTCGGGCACCAGCTTCAGGCCGTTTCCTATCCATGCGTCTACCGCCTTTAGGGCTTTGTTTGCAGTCTCCTGCATCTTTTGCATATTAATTGCTCTGACCGCCACCGTTAAGACGTACGTAGGCAACTGTTTTGCATTCTATCTAAAGTTTTAGCACGGGGTCATACACGACGTTCCACAGACTAGGTCCTAGAACGATACCTTGCGGAACTTTTTGCGTCAGGTTCTTCTTCTTTGCGTCGATTAGAATTGTTTGTTTTCTTAGGTAGCTTGTTATTAAATATAAGAGATACCGACTAACTCCTATCTTTAGCAGTCTTTTCCTGATTTGTTCTCAGCTCCCCGGTCCACGCGCTTGTTCTGTCTTTGCAAAGCTCTCTTGTTTTTATGATCGTGTCAACTGTTAAGCGCCCAATCTGAATTCATATGGTGTGCTGGATATGGCTTCTTTTTCTTCAGAGATAATAACGAACAACCAGATGTACCCAACAATACTAAAAGAGGAAGTTAGAGATGTCATTCACAAACTTTACCCTTAAAATATCCAGGATCAGACAACATCTCGGAAGAGATTATACAAGCCATAGGCGAAAATGGTGTAGAAATGATGCGTGCAATATGCCAAAAAGTATGTAGCAACTGATGACTGGACAAAGACCTTTGTACCCTTGCACAAAAAGGATTGAAAGAGAAATGCGAAAGCTATGAAAGTAATAGCATTAATATGTGACATTAAGGTCCTTCTCAAAATGATCAACGATAGACTTAAACCATATCTCTTGTGGCAAATATCACTACAGCAAGCGGGATTTGTAAACGAGCGAGACATTTGCGAGCAAATCTCCAATTATTAATAATCAAACCAATATGGACTACAATAAAGCTTTCGACAGTAAAATATAGGAATAACTATGATTTATACTACGTGACATGGAAATCTACCATGATTTAAGTTAGAGTTAGCTGGAAAACTGGCTTGGTGGTATGGTTATAGGAGGGGTATTTGTCAATACTTTTTGGTACGCAGACACTGTCTTACTAGTGTTACCGGCACATCCCCAGGGTTGAACCTGGGGGGTGACGGCGGAGTTCACCAGGTGACGTGTAGTCTTGGTGGAGGTTGCTATTGCGGTTTGTGTGGTGTATGAAGCGGCTCCCGTGCAATGACACGTGTGATAATACACCCACGCGTCGGGAGTGTAAGGCCGCGATGCTTTGGTTAGGAGATTAATGCGGGATCCTGCCGAAGCACCTAAAGTCCACGGGGTGGACCCGGAGAAGGATGAGGAAGGGTGGCTAAATAAATAATAATAAACCATTCTGTCGGGAGTGCAATGCTGGATCGAAGCCGAGGTGGATGTGTAATTACACCCTGGTGCAGGCGTCGGTTTGTCGAAGAAGTCGGTAGGGTCGTCAGTGGGCTTAGCGGTCGTCGTAGGTATTTGTTTGCGAAGGTTACGTTGTTTAGGTTCTATAAGTTCCAAAGAGTAAGATGACCGGTGTTGCTTCTGCTTTGGTAGTCTGGTTTCAACTGGCTTATGGCCAAAAAATTTACAATTAGGGTTCTGCGAATCGAGCCTCCGGTTCACCAGGAGTCCGCCTCGATTCCTTCTCACTGCCTATCTACTCGCCACGGCCCAGAGGAGGGTACTGTGTGGTAGGACGTGACTTTGCGCCGAAGCTACAATCACACACACAAGCTACACAAGCTCTGGATTATCACAATAATCCCTTCACACGCAATCACACAGATTGCCCAACCACACAGGTTGAATATTCCAGTTCTGCTTTTACTTTGCTATGTCACAGTGGTTTGTTTGGATGTTGTTCACTCAATATGCGGATGCTTTTCTTGAGTTCTGCATGCCTCCTCTCCACGGGGTTAGCTTGTAGAAGGTACGTTGCGGTCATATGATGTATCACTTGCCAGCGTTTGGTTGCATCTTGGAATAGCTTGCTGCTGAATTGTGGCCCGTTATCACTCAGGATGGTTTTTGGATAACCAAACCTGTGAAATAGATGTTTCTCTAGCAAGCGTACGGTCGATTTACTAGTTGCTGACGGCGCGGGTATTGCCTCTATCCAGCGGCTGCAGGTTTCCATTATGGTTAACGCTACTTTGTTACCCGCCCGGGTTGTCTCGAACGGTCCAATGTAGTCAATTGCGACTTTTTTCCAAGGTTTTCCCGTGGGTTGGGGTTTTAACGGTGCCGGCGGAACCGGTGCTCCTTGCTTGGTCTTTGTGCAAACCAGGCACCCACGTATGAACGTGCGGGTATCTTTTCTGATTTTAGGCCAGAGGTATGCTTTATAAATGGCTGCAAGGGTTTCTTCCCTACCCGTGTGTCCGGCGGCTTCTGTGGAGTGGTAAATTTTTAAGACTTCTCGTTGAGCTTGCGGCGGTACCACTAACTGGTTTTAACCTACTTTGGTGCGTATTAGTTCTCCCTGTTCACCTATGGTGTAGTGTAGGTCCGGATTGAGTTTCGGTAGCTAATACGTTGATGCGGTCGTGGGCAACTTGGTATTGTCTGCCTAGGCGTTGGTATTTAACATTCAGGCTTGGTGTTTGCACGGCTTGTTTGCCTTCTGGTGGTAATATACGTTTGGTGTCATTGACTTCCTCCATAACTATCTCGTTGCCAGGGTTCCGGGACAGAGCATCTGGTAGTAAGTTTATGTAGCCGGGGGTATGTTCGATGGTAAACGTGAATTCTGCCAAAAGTAACGACTATTGTGTAAATTTAGCTTTGCTGTCTGTGGAGTTGGACAACTATACTAAAGCTCGGTTATCTGTACGTATGGTGAACGGTTTGTCTTCTAAGTACTGGCGATATTTTTTGATGGCCCATACTATGGCATGATATTCCAATTTGTTCGAGTGGAATCGGGTTTGGGGGTCTGTCAGTTTCGCGCTTGAGTACGATATAATGTGCTTGCGAAAACCGTCTTCTTGATAAAGCACTGCACCAAGACCCGCTTTGGATGCGTCGGTTTGCAACACGAATTGCAAGCCTAGTCGCGGTCTTGCAAGTTGTTAAGGTTGGTCCATGCTGCGTTTGATCTGCTGGAATGATTCTTCGGCCGTATCATCCCACACAAAGGGTTCCTTGTTACCTTGCATCTTTATTAGTGGAGTTGCCATTTGAGCGTAGCCCGGGACGTATTCACGTAACCAAGTACATAATCCCAAAAAGCTGCGTAATTTAGTTTTGTTAGTGGGTCGTGCATAAACTTTAATTTGGGTCAGATGATGTTGTAAGGGTCGGTTTCTTGCTGAGGTGATCTTATGCCCCAAGTATTCAACTTTGGTTTTAACAAATTCGCATTTTTTTAACACACGTGAGACCATGTTCTTGTAGGCGCTCCAGAACTCTTCGGAGGTGGTAAACGTGTTCCTCGTAAGTGTCTGAGTAGACCAAAATATCATCTAAGTAGACTAGCACAAACTCCCCTAGTAAGCCTTCCAACACTCTTGACATAAGTTTCTGAAATGAGGCCGGGGCGTTTTTTAGGTCAAACGGCATGACGCGAAACTGGTATGTTCCATCGTCTGGTGCTTCAAAGGTGGTGTAATGGCGATGGCTTTTTTCTAAAGGAATTTGCCAATACCCCGTTTTTAAGTCCATTTTGGTGAATACCTTAGCTCCTCCAAAATTTTTAAGGGTGTCATGTATTTTGGGCAAAGGTGCGGCTTTGTCTTTACGTCTTTAGTGGCATCATTTAGTTTACGGAAGTCTATACAGAACCGTGGGGATCCGTTTTTCTTTGTTACCAACGCTACTGGCGAACAATAGTCGCTGGTGCTTCTCTCTATAATGCCCGTAGAGAGCATATCTTCCACCTGTCTCAGTATGATGGCTTTTTTATGAACGTTATACGTATAACAAAGAGAGCGTGGCGCAGTGGTCTAGGCATCCGGACGCTGTACCGAAGATCGTGGGTTTGATTTCCATATACCGTGATATACTTTTCACTTTTTATACGCTCTCCTACTCACCAACCCGCCTTGCCAGCGTGGGGTTTTACGGCTAAAACCTTCTCTGAGGAGTGATGAATTCTCTCTAGTGGTTCGGAATCCACTTAAAACTGTAGGTCCCTTGTAATGTAAGTTGCCAACATTACAAGCAGAGAAAAGGCTAAGACGCCAGCAGTGGCAGCTTGATTTTATGCGTGATCGTGCGCGTGGTGGTAGGCATCACGTTATCAGCAAACACTGCTGAGGAAGCTCGTACAAGGTTTGCCATTTCCGGTTGGGTCGGCATCTCTTCCGGGGGTGTTGGGTGCATCTTGGCAAATTTTCTATTTTTTGCTCTTTGCCAGAATGCGGTTGCCCTCTTGCTTTTTCCAAAGTGCAACCTTCTGGTGTAGTCCAGGCTTGCGTCATTTTCCACTAACCACGCATGACCTAAGATGACTGTTTCTCCCTGTTTTGGTGCTACCAGAAAAAGCGCCTGACTGGTGTTGTCGCCTATGGTTAATGTTATGTTGGCTTTGCTGGTGGCTAAGAGAGTATCGCGAGGATTAGTTTGCTCTATTGACGTCGTTATAGATTTGGACCTCTTTTATGCCAAGTTGGTTAAGTTTTGGCTGGCTCCGGAGTCTATGTGTTTTTGACCTTCTAGCACAGACAGCAAAGGGACTAGAGAAACTGATTGAAGAACTAATGGAAAAAAGCGAAATCAACTATGATTTTAGACTGAGATAACAACAACAGACCCGACATAAAACACATATAAGGGTTTGAAGTCGTTAGCTAATACGCATACTGAGGGGCACGCAATACAAACATAGGTAGATGTACCAAAGAAATTAATAGAAGATGTGAAATGACCAGAAGACCGGCAAGAAAATAATGAAAATATTAGTCTTTCTTATAGGACTACGGGGCCAGACCATGGACACTAAAGGCGTTAGACATTCTTTTTCTGAATCCTTAAATATTCAATGTTTTGCAGTGGGGCCCAAAAATCTTAGCTTTGCCACTGCTTTTACTAGACTGTTTTGGTTTGAGATGTACATAGAATCAGGGCGTATTGGCTAGTTTTACACCTGCTGTGATGTTATGTTAGATTAGTTACTGCGCTTGGGGGAAGACCAATCTTATTATTTGGTGGTAACATCAAATATTGTGATTGGTCTAAGCTTTTTTTCATTATTGTATAGTTTTATGTTCTTGCAATTGTTAATAAATGGTATATTATTAGTATTATTATGTCAGTGATATTTAAACTTTATGATAATACTAAAATACTCCGCGTAGGTAGGCGTAGCATTGACTGACACGTTACAGGATGATAGTTTTTGAAAATCTTTTTTGTGCATGGAGGTTGCTATTTCTTACGAGGGACTTATATACTATACTATATTTTTGAAAAGTGAGATGAATTTAGGACAGCTTTAATGGCGATATCTTTGATCAACGCTGCTCTCTTTACAAACATGCATCTGCATCATTAAGATATCTAAGGTCGCAAGATTAATCACCTTAATCTTGTCATATGTTTCTACTCAGTTTATTTTGATCCAATTATTGGGGTTTTAATTTCTTTACTACATATTTAACATTGGATTTGTAACCAATTGGTTCCAAATCAATTAAATCAAACAGTGTAACATTAAATAAAATCCCTAGATAGCTTTGAGTTATCAGAACTTTTAGTTGTTTAGTAGTTTTTCTAATTAGATCTAATCTAAACAAATTGTTATCCAACTGATCATGATTAGAGTAATCCGATTCTGACATAATCTAACCCAGGGGTTGGCAAGCATTTTTTGAGCAGTTTTGAAAACACAATATTGAAAAAAACATTTGGAGCCGCACAAATTTTGTATTTTCGATTTTTTTATCATTTTCTTTAAATGTCTTTGATGGGCAATTTTTGATAAATCTCAGTTAAAAAATGGAGATTTGCAATTATACATTCAAAGAGCCGAAGGTTCTCAATCTTTAATCTAGCCTTATAAAGTCTTACCAAGCATTTTAGTGTTTTACGTCAATTCACATCTATTGTTGCTCATTGTTTGGCTATTTTAGAATATCTTTTGTAGCATATCTTAGTTTTAATATCAAAAATTTGTTGTTACAGTTTTTTTTCTTCAAAAACATCTTATGTCAATGGTTAACAATATTATAATATATAATTTACAAAATGCGGATAAAAATTGTTACTTCATTGATTAAAGGTAAATCGCTGCTGCTGATTGTTTTAAACTTTTAATGGTTCTCGTTTCTTGTATTTTTATGTTTAATACAATTGTGTAGTCTATTTTAGAGATTTGCACAAATCACTTCATACAGATTATTCAATTGATTTTATCATAAAATTATAAATGATTACTAATAATCAGTATTTTTTGCAATGAATCTCTATTCATCATGTGGTTTAAATTATTATTCTATTGTATGTTTACAAAATAAAAATTAATGGCGCTTGATTATGAAAATCTGGGAATCATAATGTGTTATCATTATGGTTATGTCATCATCTTCCTGGAATATTATCGCATTAACAACAGCAGATCACATCGCAAATATTTATTATTACAAAAACAGTCGATGAGTAATGACCGAAATGGAGAAATAGACTCGGATTATACGACCGTAAATATTTATATAGTACCGAAACGGAAGCTCTAGCAAAACAATAAAACCAAAGGAAAAAATACTTTGCTACAAAACAATGGCAATCCTTTCTTTGCAATCCAATGTTTACTATCCACGTCAAATATCTAAATTTAGATCATAGTTAATAATAATATTGCATCAATTCTTTATTAAAATGGCGATTGTAATTAATCATATAACAACTTTATTTGAATCCGATATTAATTTTTTGTTTTAATTCGAAAATAAAATCAATTGCAATCGACGCAGTACGTGTCGAATTATAATGTCTGAAATCAACCTACTTAAACTAACCTTCAATTTAGTACCGCAAGTACTACAATGCACCATAAATAGTACGCAATCTGGCGATGGAATCGTTTACTATGTTATTACAGTTACTATATACACCTTCATGGCAATCAGACATGAAATGAATATGGATATAAAAAAAGGCGACTGGCCATTTGATGGGCTGTCGATCAAGATAACCATCACAATGTATTTAAATGAAGATGTAATGTACGTATGATGAGAAATAGCAGGAGAAAAATTGGTCGAGAGCGAAATAATGGACTTGTGTTTGCTGGAAGATATCATCGGAATTTTATTTGAGACATTCGGGTTATTGATCGATTTTACTTTTAACATTAAAGTCAAGTTCAAAGTTTCTGGGAATATATTATGGTTGACTGGAAAGTATTTTGTTTGTTTAACGCTTGCACTGTTATGGTAAAATAAAAGTAAAAGTGATGACATATTTGGTTGGTCTATACAGGGTGTGCAAAAAGAATGTGCAATTTGATAAGCGTTTGAAATAAGTAGTTACGTATTGTAAAGGGTGGGCCATGTAACGTTTAGAATTTGAACTACCGCTTATTTTGTTTTTTAAAGGTATAGTAATATTTATGAGTTGACAGAAATTTAGTTTTATGTTTGACATTTACGAAATGGGACGCTTCACACTTGAACAATGCTTGGGAAATAATGAAAACTTACTTACAACGTGGTGAGTCTTCTACTCAAACGGTAAGAAATTTACGAAACAAATTTGATAGAAAAGAAGTGCTTTCAACGCAGTTTTTGAACCAATTTGTGAAGCGAGTTTGCGAAACTGGATTGTTACTGGATAAAACAATACGTTCAAGTTCTCGTCCAGTGCGCTCAGCCGAAAAAAATTAATGCTGTTGCTCAGCATGTGCGTGAACATGCATCAACATCTCAGGAACTGAACGTTTCTTGCTCTTTTTTGAGGAAAATTTTGCATAAAGACTTTGGTTTGAAGGCCTACAAAGATCAATTAGTCTAAGAAATGAAACTTCATGCATGACTTTCTGATGCGTTTTCAGTTTGCTCAATCACCTAAAGATCGTTTACCCGAAGATGAGCCTTTTTATCGAAAAATTTTGTTTTTTGATGAAACTCATTTTTATCTCGGAGGGTATGTTAATAAGCAAAATTGTTGCATTTGGAGATCAGACAGTTTGTTTAGTTTAAACAAAGAAAGTGCCTGATTAAACTGTGTTAAAACAATGAAAACTATTTAAGTAACTAGTGATAGTTAACTCCACCCCCCCCCAATCTGTGGGCGGCACCACGCATTTGCAGATAGGACAAAGACTCGTAACCCAGTTCCCGGTCATTCACCTCTCTTTATTTGTAGCCACATATCTCAAACAATGGAAACAAGCCTTTTTACAGTGCAAAGTGCTAATAAACATTTAAATGGTTAGTGAACTAACATTTACTCTTCCAACTGTGCGGCCCAGCAGACCTGGAGACCTTCGCCATGGGGGAAAATTCCCAATTTACTCTTACCCAAGACAATGATGATGCAGACCAAAGTTTGGATGCTCTCAAAGCGAAAAATTAAGAAAACTCAATTAAATTTTTCACCAAAATATCAGAAAACAGAGCCAATTTGGAAATATTTAACGCTAACCTAAACATTACCAATAGCAACACGGAATCTACCAGGAATGACGTAACTGCATTAAAATCAACTGTCAATCAATGCAAATTGACTACAAAAATATCCAAACCGACATGAACATTGGTTTCAACCAATTATCCATCCAGATTTCGGCTCTGGTCGAAAAAATTAACAACGTTAATAAAGCCCAACCAACTCACCCCAAAAACGATGAACCTAGAGATGTGTCGGATAGTTCAACCAACACGGTCACATCTAACAGCAGCTCTAAGTAATAGATTTCAAAAAACAAAATGTCAATTACCAAAAAATTTACCACTTCTATTGACAAACAACCGAAAAAGATTAAATCGGCGATTCCAACTTCTAAGATCCAAGTGGACACCTCGAGACGAATCCCTTTTCCTCTTCTACCAACTATTATCACCACAAACCAAGACATGGACGATTCCGAATCAATGCCAATTCAGAACGACTCTACACCAGGTTCCAGCAACCCCACAAACGATACTAATGAATGGCAATTAGTAGACCGCAAAAACAAGGGGAAAAAGGAGAGTCCATACCCCGAGCAGTAGCGAGATTGTCGATTCTGACATCGAAGACACCACTCCGGAACAACCGAAAGTCAAACTTCTTCCACAAATAACAATAAATGACAAGAAGGTATGGAGAGATGTCATAAACGATATGGAAAAATTAAATATTAACTTTGCAATCAATTGTTAAGCAACTGCATTAAAATAATGCCAAAAACGTCCTCAGACCACCGGATGGCAAAAACTTACCTTGACTCAAAAGTTCACAAGTATTACACATACCAGCTGGAGGAAGACAAAACCCTCAAAGCGGTAATGCACAATGTTCCTGAAGCTGTTTCTTGCGAGGAGATGAGCGAAGCGCTGGAGGCAAAAGGTTTCGACGTTAATGCAATTTCAAGGTTGCATAACCAAACCAAAACTTACGACAAACTATACATACAATTAAACAAAAATGATGGAAGTGATGAAATCTTTAACGTTTCAAAAATTCTCGGCCGTTAGGTCAAAGTCGAAGTTAAGTTCAAGTTTGGTGAACCGGCTCACTGTCATCGATACCAAGCATATGGACACGCTGCATCGATGTGCACCAACGATTGGGTGTGCGTAAGGTGCGCAAAGAACCACCCATCAGCTCAATGCCACCTTACCTCTGCAGACAGTGAGAAAACTATCTGTGCTAACTGCAGCGGTAATTACCCCGCGTCCTTTAAAGGAGTCTATTAAAAAATTAAAACTAAACCTAAACTTAAAAGGCAATTCTCTGATAAAGTCAATTATGTCACACCTAAATCACGCCTACAACTTACTTCATATGCTAAAGCTGTACAGCCGCAACAACAACCAGGACCGCCCTTGGAATCAAAACCCACCCTCAAACAAGATCTCACCAATGCCATCAATAACAGCAGCAACGACCAAGATTTACTTAAATTAATCTTAGCCGTTTTTCCTAAAAATCATCTAATAATGGCAGTTTACAACAACATCATATTAATAGGACACTGGAACACTAACTGCAGTGCCAAATACCCAGATCAACTCAAACTATTCATCTCGGAACAAGACATTGATATTATGTTATTATCAGAAACTGGACTAAAACCCAGAGACAACCCAAAATTCCTCAACTTTAACTTATACAGAAATGACAAATAACCAAGGCGATGGCACAGCTATATTCATAAAAAGAACTATTGATCACTTAGAAATTGAAATTCCAAACTTCACCAACCTGGAAGCGACCGGGGTAATTATCAACCTTCTCCCTATCGGCAAAATAAAAATTTTCTCTGTATATCAACCACCACCTAAACTACTTTTGGTAAACGATTTAAAAATGGCATTCGAAGATAATAGCCTCACCATTATCGGAGGTGACCTTAACTCTTAACATGTGGCATGGAACTGCCGCGCCACAAACACAAAAGGCAGAATCCTAATTAAATTCATGGATCAGAACAATCTTTCCAAGCATAGCCCAACTTTTCCAATTTTTTATAGCCACGCAGGTTACCTGCCTGATATACTCGACATCGCATTATCATAAGGAATACCCAACGCCACTACTTCCGAAGTGTTCAACGAAATGGACAGTGACCACTACTCCGTCCTACTAACTATTCATGGTACTTTGGTAGGAAAACAGGATAAAACTAAAAAACGAACCAACTGGAAACAGTTTTATCTGTTTAAGGACAACGATCTCGGTCTTCTTCCAAAAATCTGCTCCCTTTAGGACTTAGACGCTCCCAGCAACATTATCATCAGAGACAATGATCCACTTGGACTACCCCCATTTCTAAAACGACTTATAAGGGAGAAAAATACAGCCCGACAGAAATTTCAACGCTCCAGAACTGCACAGGACAAACTAATCAAAAACAGACTAGAAAACAAGGTACAAGAGGAAATAAAAGCTTTCAAAAACCAACAGTGGGACAACCTTTTTCACTAAACAGACCACGAAATGCCCAAAACTTGGCACATATCAAAGTGTCTAATTGAAAAACACGAGACTATCCCTACCATCCACCGGCATAACGGGCTAGCACACACTACCTTAGAGAAAGCCGAAGCCATTGCATTGTCCCTTGAAGATCAATTTAGTCCGGCATATAACATTCTAGATGTTGATATATTGGAAGATGTGGAAAGAGAGATCGAACATTTTGAAAACATTGCCGAAGACGAAGCAATTCCATTCTAAAGCTATTAAACATACAAATCCTAAAAAAGCTCCCGGACACCACAACATCTGTAATGCGGCTTTACAAAATCAACCAAGAAAAGCCATTGTAGGTCTTACCAACATCATTAATGGAATCTTAAGGCAACGATATTTTCCCCAAAAATGGAAACACGGTATTAACGTTGATTTTCCTAAGACTAATAAGCCTAAATCGTTTCCACAGAACTACCGCCCGATAAGCTTACTACCTACATTGGGCAAAATAGCTGAAAAAAATTATTCTCATTCACCTAAACATCCATAGTGAAACCAACCAAATCATTCTTAACCACCAGCACGGCTTCAGGAAGCAACACTCTTCTGTCCACCAACCGGCACGAGTGGCAGACCATATCTCCAAAGGGTTCAATAACAAAAAGTCTACTGGAGCAATCTTTTTCGACATAGAAAAAGCATTTGATAAGGTTTGGCACGATGGCCTGATAGCCAAACTTTATTGTGCTAAATTCTCCCACCATCTGGATAGACTTATTAAAAACTTCTTAAATGATAGAAGCTTCCAAGTGAAAATTGCAAATACGCTTTCCTCTGTTAAACCCTTGACAGCAGAAGTCTCTCAAGGCTCAACTCTATCACCAGCACTTTACAATATCTATGTCGGAGACATTCCGACAATGACGAACGGAACTATTCTCGCCCAGTTTGCGGACGATACGGCGATAACTCGCAGAGCTACCTTGTCAAAGTTCATAACCAAACATTTACAAAAAGCCGCAGACACCATAACCGAATGGAGCGAATAGTGGGGGATAAACTAAAATCCGTCCAAAAAGAAAAATCATTCCTTATCGTAACATCATTTTCGATGGTATACCTATACCTTGGGCTAACCAAGCTAATTACCTTGGTGTAACACTCAACAAATCCTTAACATGGAGAGCCCATGTAAACAAAATCAAAGATAAAACCAAAATCTCAATGATTACCTTGGCACCACTTCTACGACACAAGAAAATGAACCTCAGAACAAAATTTACATTCTACAAATCCAGTATTAGAGCCTATCTGTCCTACGCTGTACCGGTATGGGGAACGGTTGCAAAGAGGTACTTCAAAACCCTAGAAGCGTGCCAATCAATATTATTGAGGATGATAACCGGAGCTCTCTGGTTTATAAGAAATAAAGATCTCAGAGATGACTTAAAAATTTCTACTTTACATGACTTCAACTTGAAGAACGCCGAAAATTTCTACACCAAAGCGGAAACTCATAACAATACCGACATTCAATCTATAACGTACCATCACCCGAACTGCACCACCTACAACAGGCCTGTAAACCTAATCAGGCCCAGGCTGTAAACGCTACAAAACAGGAAGCGGAAAACACTGAAAAATTTCACTAAGCCATAAGGCGACGAATGACAGGTAGATAATGGGGTACTTCCCCGCAAACTATCACAAAACACAGAAGAAAACAACGGAGATCAGACAATCCACACAGGACTATTGAACAGCTTATGCATCCACAACGAGTGACCATTTGGTGTGGTTTTTGGTACGGCGGCATTATTGGGTAATTTTTCTTCGAAAATGAGCAAGGAGCCGCCGCTACCGTCAATAGCGAACGTTACTGTGCATGCTAAACGATTTTTTTTTCAAATGAAGAAACGTTGAACTGTTTGTGTTTGAAGGAGACTGTAATACAGTTAAATCCTACACGGAAATTGTTTAATAGTTACTGTGATTTTATGTAAATTGTCTTTTCGACCAGTGAGATGCTAAGCACACTGATGAAGGGTGCATACCTTGAAACACGAGTGTATGTGTCTATTACTGGATGAAAAGGCAATTTACATAAAATACATTATTTTAAATGATTTAATTAAGTCTTTACTAAAGATTTCGAAAAGTTTGTTTTAGGTAAATGTGATCTTTGTAATCATTTCATTCCAGATTGTCAAATGTAAATCAGAAAAGACAAAGTTTATTTTATATTGTTTACAATAGAATTATAAAACATTTATAAGAACTTCTTTATTATTAGTTATTAATTATTACCAAAACAAATCTAAAACTTTTTAACATTGTGATAATCATAATAATTTTTATTATTTAATTAAATTATCACGTTCATAGTAATTAATTTTATCAACACATTTCTCATCAAGTTAAATTTAACTGCCAAGTTTACAATTCACACCATTTATCTAATTCATTTTAGCCCGAAAATACAAACTGTCTACCACTTAAAGCTAAGTGTGTTTTATAATTCAAACGATATTTAGTGTGCAATTCGAAACAATTTAACCCAATTCCTGAAAATCCATCTGTGCGCGCAGGCAGAGCAAACGAAGCAATAACACACACAATCAAAGTGGTCACGAAATTCTGTACAATTAAACGCAATTTAACCTCAATAGTTTTTTTTAGGAAACGCGTGCATTTTACGATCGAGAAAATAAGAGAGAAAGAAATAACAATAACCTTATTTCATCACACGCATGTTGCGTAATTGCCGATTGCGTAAGAGTTTTGCGAAAATTTCTATTGTTATAACCTGTTTGGATTGTTTTATGTTCATTTTTTTCATATTAAATCTATTTCAAGAGGTGAGATAAATTTTATTGCATTTTCTTTAGAGTTATGATTGTTCAATGACATAATCTTTACGATATTACAGATTTTATGTATTTTAGATCAGAAAATTAAATTAAAATTGGGTAATTTTGATTTATTCATATATTAAGTGAAATATGAAACTTTTTATGTTAATTAACAGCATTCTAACCAAAAATGAAATAACATAAAATTATTATTATTCATAGAATTTTTCGTAAAATATAAAATATTGAATGCACTCTCGGGCCATATGCCCTCAAGCTGGAACACGACACTCTGATAAATGATAAGTTTGTTATTTGATTCAAATAAAATGCGCAAAAAATGCCATAACAGGTCCGTATAAGGATTTAACTGTACTACAGACTCTGTAAACGCACATTTTTAAATTAGTTCTAAATGTGGTCAGTTCAAAAAGCTATAGTAATAGTATAAAGTATAAAACATTTTTATTTTTAGAACTTTGCTCCAATTTTCAGAATATGAAATCTGGTTTGTAAGTAATATTCTTGTATTTGATAAGAAACTGATCAGTATCATCAGTTTTTATAATTGAAAGAAATTAACTTTTGTGGTACTGCGGTCTATTGGTGATAGTATGTTAAGTCTCAAGAGCGTAGAAATGCCATTAAAAGATGACTTTTTTTTCTAGAGGAGGTGTAATCTTCAAAAGACACTTTGCCAAGGTAGTGTGAAAGTTTTACACACTAAACCACAAAGGTCTTTTCTAGATCAGGTATGATAGGGTTACCACTAGGTATTACTTTATCATGCCGGTTGTCTCTTACATCTCTTGTTGTTGTGTTATTTCTTCGTTTGTTCTTTTTCTTTCTTTTTTTTTGGCTTTTATTATATCTCCAATCATTGTGGATGTGATGTTCCAACAGTCAGTAGTGCTCAGCATGTAGGTCAGAATGTTTTAGGGCGTTATAGCTTCTCCTACTTGTCATCAGCCGTTCTCCGTTCGTTGATCTATCGCGGGCATTTGAAGAGAGTGTGTTCCACATTATCCATATCTTGGCAAAAGGGTACATATTTGTAGCTTTTATCTTAAATCTGTGGAGGTACGCTTCAAAACATCTATGCCCGGTCAAAATCTGTGTCAAGAAGAAGTTTGTTACTTCATAACTTTTTTTTACTTATTGTTCTATGTTTGGAATAACCTTCTTTGTCCACTAGCTTACATTTTCTGTTTTTTTTTTTTACCGATTTTGCTAGTTCTTTAAGGTATTGTTTTTTAAGGTTAGTTAGCTTTTTTGCTGGATTTTTTCCATACCCGCTCTTCCTCTCTTTGCAACTATTGAGGATTGAGTCAGTGGGGATAAGTTGGTAAGCGTTGCATACTTGTATAGCCATTTTTTGCTGAACTTTTAGTAGTACTTTTGGTGTATCAGGCCTCTTGCCCAGATAGGGCATATAGAATTATTGAATGCGTTACTGCGCATAACACACTCCTTCTTCTTGCTGTGGGATCTTGTATATTTGGCATAAGACAAGCGAGCATTCTGGAAGATAAATTTGCTTTCTTGCTGGTGTTTATTATGTGCCTATTAATTTTTGCCTCAAAGTCAAAAGTCACGCCTGGGTACTCTGTCTTGCGACTAGTGGTGATATTTTTGCCTAGCACTTCTACGCTAACTTCTTTCATTTTTATTTTAGTATTGCTTAGGAGTACTGCTTCTGTTTTCTCTATAGCTATTTCCAGTCTGTTTTCCTTCATCCAGCTGGTAATTTGCTGTATTGCACAGTTTGCGGAAGCTGTTATGGTCTCTTTTGTCTTTGCAGTAACTACAATGGCTGCATATTTCACGGTCGTGACGTTTTGTGCCATTTTCAATCGCAGAACTCCGTCGTAGTACACGTTCTATGATATTGGTTTCAAAATCGATCTTTGTGGGACTGCGCATGTGACTTTTTGGACTGTCTGCTCTCACTAGCAATGTTTTTTGGGAGAAGTAACTTTTTACTATTTGTATGGTGAGATGTTTCTTTCTCTTAAAGACCTGACAATACCCTTCCAAGGCGCCGAGTTAAAAACATTTTTAACGTTTATTGTGACCAGTTGACTTGCCTTTTACAAAGCCATACTATGACTTGGGTGTGTAAGGAGTCACTCCACAGAGGTAGTACCTCTAATAGAAATTGGTCACATCGAGCGTCATAGACGGGAGATGTATTTCTAAGATTGGTCCTCGCGGGGTACGCAACTGTTACTCATGGCTTCTCGTGGCACACCCCGTAAATTGCGTTGACCTGCAAGCCGAACTGAGTAAGGGTAGCCAGATATGGCGAAACGTAGCGTCTGTACCCAGAAAGGGCGGCTGCATCCAGAGGATCGGCCGAACTACAAAACTCATCAACACGCAGGGCAAGCACGACGTTTTAACTGCCAAAACTTTCCAAATATGAAATGCTATATGTCGAATTTAAAAACTATAATACTCTAAGTGGGTAGAACATTAGATTCAGAATCTCACTTCGAAGATTTTTCGAACAGCCTCACGGATTTTGCGAGAGGCAAAAAATTGACAAAGACTACACAACTTAATCGAAAACAGACAACGTAAGAACAATGAGCATAGAAAACTACCTAACAGAACTTGAACAAGAACTAGAAAACATAAAATGGGATATAGTGGGACTGTGCGAGACACGACTCAAGGGAGAACAAAAGACAACTCTAAAATCGGGACACACTCTATACCAGAACAACTCAGAAACCGAATACAGCATTGGGGGTGTAGCTTACATCGTCAACCGTAAAATACAACATCTAATAACCAAATACCACGCAATTTCAGAAAGAGTTATATACCTTGTAGTTAAACTAAACAGTAGATATAACATCCAAGTGATACACTGCTATGCAGCAACTAGCAGTTCAAGCGACGAATCTATAGAACAACTCTACGAATAAATCAGATACGCCAAAAACTTGGAAAACACCTACAATTATTACGGGAGACCTAAACGCCAAAATAGGTTTAAAACACCAATAAGAAGACCTTGTATACGTGGGAAACTGCGGACTGGGGAACAGAAACGACCGAGAAAGCATGCACTGAACTACCTAAATAACGAGAAATTATTTTGCTTAAATATATTCTTTAAAAAACAAAGCTAAAAAAGATGGACGCAGCCCAGACGGTCGTACAAAAAACGACAAGAATATGTGTAAGGATATATCTGTTCTAAAAAAAAATTAACACCGGAAGCAACCACAGAATGATCCGCGCACATATACGGATTAACACAAAAGCAGAAAGAAAGTTAATGAACAAGAAGAAATTTTCAACAACAGAGGTCCTAGTCCAAAACCAAACCGAATACGAAGCAGAAATCCAAAGGAAGTTTAAAACAGGAATAACACTGCAGGAAATGAATATAGATGATATCATAACAAACATATCGGTAAGCATAGAAACAAAAAAGATCTTCAGCAAAATTTGAAACCAGAAGGAATCAAAATTGACAACGGATACACTAAAACTAATACAAGAAAGAAGAAAAACCAATTGCGATGCATTAAACTATAAAACACTAAACAACACAGTAAAAAGGAAAATACGCACAGACATAAGAGCGTATATAACCAAACTCATCCTCGAAACGATAGAGCTAAACAAAAACATGAAAGTGCTTAAATCAAAACTGTCTAAGGGGAAAAAGGGCAATACAAAAATAAGAGACTATGACATAGTTTATAGTAAAGCAGAAATCGCCTTGGCGAAAACTTGTATACAGCATCCATACCTAGCCCGACAGGGGTCTCAAGGAAGTACATACTAAATTCTGGCTCAGAAGACCTACCGGAAATTACTATACCCAAAATTAAACATACACTACAGCAAATGAATTATTGGAAGGCCCCAGGAGTGGACCATAAAACAACGGAGATGCTTAAAATGGGGGGGCGACCCTCTACTTCAAACCCTGAAAGTACAATTAAGTAAATGTCTACGGGAAGGGAAAATACCAAAACCATGGAAAAACGCAGAAATCATTATTGTACACAAAAAAGGAGACCACACAAATATAGGCAACAACCGCCCAATAAGTCTTCTATTACAGCTATACCAGCTAATGAGTACAATCTTCAACAACAGACTAACAACAAAAATGGACTCTTACCAACCGGTGGAACAAGCATGGTTCCGAAAAGGGTTTGGAACAACGGACCATCTGCAAACAATCAGAACAAATATAGACAAGACAACAGAGTATGATATTCCCATACACATGGCCTTCATAGACTATCAGAAGGCGTTTGATAGTATTGAGATTTGGTCATTCCCGACAGCCATGGATAATGCGAGAATTGATTCGAGGTTTTGCACGCTAATAAAGTATATATACAAAGAAGCGACCTTCTTCATTAAAATAGACGATGATTTAAACACCGACAATATATCGCTTGGTAAAGGTGTGCGGCAAGGGGACCTCCCAAATTATTTACTTTAAACAACTGACATGGAACAAGATCATTGAACATTGACGGCTCATACCTTAACCACTTAAGATTTGCCGATGATATAATCATAATAAGTACTAACATTGAAGAACCTAAAAACATGATGGAAGAACTAAACAATGCATCTAGGAATGTGGGGTTAAAAATGAATCTAAACAAAACCAAAAATAATGAGTAATAGCCAACAGGAAGTTGTCATAGATAACATCAAAATAGAAAATGTGGAAAAATACATATATCTCGGCTACTCAATTACAAATGGCAAGAAAATCAAACTGCTTGGACTACCTTCGGGAAACTCAGTTTCATATTGAAAGACAAAAACTATACTACGTAAAGTATACGACAGCTGCATCTTCCCCGTTGCGACCTACGGATTAGAAACTATGGCAATAACTAAAAAACAGCAAAACAACTCAGATCCACTTAAAGAGCCATGGAACGAGCAAAGTTAGGTATCACCTCAGAGACAAAGTGCGTAATAGCGAAATTTGTAGAAAAACCAAAATAATTGATATTGGAACGCACTGCAAGCTTTGAATGAAAATGTGTGGGCCACGTCGCAAGGCAAAGTCCAGAACGGTGGTCACACAAAGTAACCTTCTGGAGACCAATGGAAACTAAAATAAGCACGGGAAGACCCCAAATGGGATGGATCGACGATATTAAGACCGTAGCAGGAAAACAATGGATAAAACTGGCGAACAACAGGAAATTATGGAAGCAAATGGAAGAGGCTTATATCCAACAATGGACGACTTAAAAGGCTAAGAAGAAGAAGAAGACTAAACCTCTACTTTTTCCAGCTTTTCCAGTATCCTGCCATTTAGCATCTGTTCTAGTAGCTTTCTCATAAGAGGCAAAGTGGAATGTAAGTTGGCTTATATTGACGTTTTTTTTTTGAGGACCGCGTGCTTTTTTTGATTTAATTTTATCCACCGTATTGGTCACCTCTTTCTCCGTAAGGAGAGGAATCTTCTGGATGTTAACTGTGCTACGAATCTAGTTACTTTGCCGATCTTTTGGGAAAAGCAGCATTACTTCTTTAGCAGCTACTTCTTCTGGGATGTTACTATGAGTTGAGATTTGGTAATTTTTTTTCTAAATGTCATCTTCTATTTTGACTTTATTTTAGGCTTTTTGTTTTGCGATGTTAACGCTTTTTGAGCTGCGTTTTCTGTTTTTTGTAATGTTCTTTTGAAGTTTTTGTTTTTTTTTGCTTTTGCGTTTGTTTTTCCGTGTCTTAATGCTTTTTTATAAGTTTTAAAAACGTTTGTAGTTTTTAGTCTGTACACTGCATTTTCGAACTCTCTGCCTTAGCCTTACTTTGATAGCTTTGTTTTGCTTGGCCGTTTTTATTCTATTTGCTTTCTTGCTTTGCCCACTATTGTTCCTGGACTTTGCAGCCGCTTAATGTGATAAGATGTTAATGAGTTTTGAGCTTTTTTTTTGCAAATGCTGAAATAATTTAACAATTTCGGCTATGAGTACAAACAATTACTCAGATACAAATTTTTGCAATGAGTATTAACATTTTTTAATAAGTTTGTTAATTTCTTAAAATTAATGTGTTTTTATGTAGATGATTTTAGTTTCTTGTAGTCTTTTGCTTGGTTCTTGTTAAATTATTTACGACCTAGCCAAAAAACATTTTTGCTGTATTGTTGTGCATGCCATGCTCTTCAATATCATCTTGTGAAAATGCATGGATTTCCAAGGACAGTCAATGATAAACGACATAACTAATTAAAAAAAAGTCTTTTGCAAAAAGTTTATTGATGAAAAATTATGTCAAATGCCGTCTGTCGTTTACGACTTGTAGATTACATGGTAACCCAAAAAAGTATTTTTGAAAAGAAAATATTCAGATTAAATTAAAATTGTTTTGGAGAGTCAAAGATATTTTTAAGGAAATTTGTGGGGTTTGAGAACAGCATATTTAGATAACAATTTTTAAAGTCAAAAGTTTGAATGGTATGAGCAAAGTTTCTTAAGATTTTTGAGAACAATTTAGAAATGCCTTCTTCTTCTTTCCGTGCCTTATCCGCTGTCGATATTGGCGATCATCATGGCTATCTTCACTGTGTCGACGGATCTTCTAAACAGTTGGATTGAGGTCACACCAAACCACTGCCGCAGATTGTTAAGCCAGGATATTGTTCTCCTCCCTGGATCTCTTTTTCCCAGCACCTTTATGTCCAGAATAAGTTGGAGTATTCTATACCTTTTTTTGTGTCTCATAATATGTCCAAGGTATTCTAGTTTTCTGTCTTTTACGGTTATCATTATTTTAAGATACTTTTCAACTCTCCGAAGAACCTTCTTATTTGTCACTCGATCCATTCATGTAATCTTCTAGTCTGCTTTCCGAGTTCTTTGTTAGCGTCCAGGATTCTGCGTCGTACAGCAGAGTGGAGAAAACATAGCATCGTGTCATTCTGATTTTAAGTTGCAGAGTCAGATTTGAACTGGTGAATATTTTACTCATTTGTATGAATTCAGCTCTTGCTTTCTCGATTCTGCATTTTACTTCTCTGGAATGGTCTTCTTGGTTTATTCAGGTTCCTAAGTATGGGTATTTGTCAACCTGTTCGATAGGTATGTTGTCGAGGGTCAGGTTTGGTGGTGGATTGTTTTTGGTGCATTTGTTTTTTTTATATTTAAACAGATTCCGGGTTTCTGGCTAGTGGATTTGATCTTTTCTATTGTATATGTACTGGCCATTATGATGGAGTCGTCTGCATATCTGATGTTATTGAGGAGTTCATCGTTGACTATGATTCCCTCCTCCATTCCATCTAGTGCTTCTTTGAAATTTTTCCGAGTATATATTAAAAAGCATAGGCGAAAGGACACATCCCTGCCGCACACCTCTACATATTTTTATTTTCTTTGTTTTATGGTCTTCTACTTTTACTTCTGATGTTTGTTGCCAGTATAGTTTTACTATAATGCGAATGCTTTTGTCGTCGTGGTTTTCCTAAGTATAATGATCAGTTCTTAGTGTTTTACTATTTTAAAAGCTATGTTGAAGTCAATAAAACATAGGTATACATCGCAGTTGGCGTCTCCACATCGCTGAATCAGAACGTTTGATGCAAAAAGTGCTTCTCTGGTACCTACGGCATTGCGGAACCCACACTGTGTTTCCTCGATGTGTGCTTCACATTGTTGGTATATTCTATTTTATTATACTTATTTTATTATACTTATGGTCCGTTATTCTTCGCATTGTTTTGTTGTTGGTTTTTTAATTTAAGGATCTCTGCTGGTATTTTATCTGGACTTACCGCCTTTCCAGTCTTCGCTGTGCATATAGCTTTTTGAACCGCTTCCTTCGTAATATGAGGTTCGGTATCCGTGTTATTCATGCCGTGATGTTCTAGGCGATCGTCTTAGAAATGCCTAAAAAGTTTAAAAAGAATTTAAGAGAAAAATTTTATGAGCCAAGGGCTATTATAGACGAGAGCCTTATAGAGCTTTAATAGTTTTAGACCATTTTAAAAGATATTACTGGCTACCAAGAAAGTCTTTTAAAAGATGCAATATACGACCACTCGTATTTCAATATTATTTACCCGCATTTTTAGATTATATGTGATGTAATAATGTTTGTATAAAATAAATTATTTAATTTTTGTATCATGCACATCAAATTTAATAGAAAATCTGATTTAGTTTTCTTGTTAATAAAATTAAGTAACGTTTATGTATTTTTATATGAATTGCAGCACTATTACGAAATCTATTATATAAGCAACATATTTTATCAATCTAAACAAATCCTCTTGAATGGAGTACGTTTTTCCTAGACGCAATGTTTGTTTTTCTTCCGCTTGAAAATTACATTATCAAGCCCGTATATCTTTCAACGGCACCGTGAATTATTATTCCCAACGCCGGTTATTAATAAATATCGATTTCTATTTATATGAATCGATTTATTATTAATACAATGACATAGAAATTTATGTAGAGATCGCGCTGCAGCACGCTCGCTTCCACGTATCGAAACCATCTCGGGCCTTTTGTCCCAATCGAGATTTCATTTAGTATGTCCTCTTATTTCCAATCAAGATAATAAAAAATGAAGCAGTAAAAATAAAAATTTTCATCAAGGGCGGAGGCAAACCATTACAGTTGACATTGTTCGTTCATTCGAAATTTATGAACGTCATCATACGTTTTGATAGGTTGATTTCTATCGCACCTAATGTTGTGACGTGTATTGTTCTTCTTCTACGGCATCATCTGGATCGAATGTAAAACGCCTACCAAGGAAAGAAATTGTGTACCGTTAAGGGAGAAACTAATTTCTAGTACTGATTACGTAAATCATATAAATTTTTAAAAGATGTAGGAGTGAATTGTAATGTGTTTATATTTTCATTTACATAATCAAATTATTTCGTTAAAACTGATTCACAATTATATATAATAACCAACTATACAAAGATTGCTTTTATCTGGAAATATTTCTTAAGTAGTTGTCTGGAGTAGGAAGAAACTAATTAATTATAAATTTGCTATTAAGCATTCTTACAAGTGTTTACTTAACAAATTCTACAAGCTTAGATGTTTCTTTACTTTTGGTACAATTCCAAAAACAATTTCCGCCCTAATTCACAAGAAATTCGTAAAATCATCACGTAATGAAAACAAAGCAATCGAAAACACAGTACGCGGAACAATCATCAACACATTTTATCATACATCTCTCTCTGAAATGAATGCTCACGAACTAAAGCGCGTGGAGGCATTAACTTAATGTCGTATTTTGTGTCTGGAATATTAAGCGTTTGAAAATTTCTAATACCTAACAGATTGAATTACCACCAACAACAAAATATTAACTTTTAGATGATTTTCTCTTAATTAAATATGCCACTCGAATCTAATATTTTGTAGCTTTATTGAGACATAAACACAGATTTTACTTAATTAGAAATTGCTAATTAATTTCATTTTCCCTTTTTTATGTCTTAATTGATCGAAAATAAAAGTGATTTTCTCATCGTTAGTCATATTTTGTCTATAAAATCTTGTTTGTTTTAATTACAACTTTTGTTGGACTAATAAGATAAACGTCTTCATTAACTACGATATTTAAATAAATCGATAAAGTATTTCCCAATTTTAATATAATTACTATTTAGAATAGAAAATTATAATTTATTTTATTGCACGAAAGGTAATAAACGAACATGGCATACTTATGTCGTTTCAGAAATCTTATTACGTCGAGAAGATCTAAAGTGGATTATTATTAACAAAATGTTGTAGAATTTAACCTCGTATTTGTTTTAGCTGTCAACAAATTTATTTTTTATTTATATATTTGGATTAATTATGATAAATTGTTACAACTGTATATTCTGCAATAGAATTTAATAAATATGCATCATAAAGTTATTACAAAATTAGTTGACATTCAAAAACTGTAGTTACAATCTGCTCATTGATATGGAAATTGCAACACCAAGAACGGTTGGAATGTATCAATAAAATATGGCATAAATGTTGGGTTATCAATAAATTATTAATTAACATTTTTAAATTATTAATTTATGTGTTTCTACTTTTGTCTATGTTTAAAGAAGCTACTTTAGTGAGTTAACTAAATCTTTCTCAGTAAATCACTGAACTTCTAAATTGTTCTGAATGAATATCCAAAGAGAAAATTTGTATGACAGTTCTAAGGGTACTAAATGTTGCATGATTGGTGCTTTGTCTTCTTATAGTGGTAGTTTTGTGTATGGCTGGAAGGTTTTAATGTCGTTTACGTTTTAAAAGATGACTTTGCATCTATTGCTAATGGTTTGATTTGGTTTTCTAGTGCCACGTTTACTTGTATAATTGGTAGGATGATTTTAGCAGCACAAACTAACAATCGTCTGTCAGGGGTTGGTCTTTAATCCAACTCTTTGCGAAATAAGGTTTAACAAGTCTAGTTATGACAAGCACTTTGGGTTCAGGTTGATTGTATTACTCCTGTAGGTTTGTATAATTGGTAGTATTGGAAAAAAGTTATTTGCAGTTGTTACTCAAATGGCTGTTGACATGACTTTTTATTTTGTACAATTTTGGCGGAGTTCTTGACTGCTGGACTGCATTCTTTGCGGAAGGTCCCATTTGACTTAGTATTTAGAGTCGAAAGATGTTAGGAAGTCATACTTCTTAAACAAATCTAGCTAGGTTTTGGCTTTTGGCCCCTTGTTTGAAGTGTTTTGAAATGTTAACTCTGTTAAGAGTTATAAAAAATACGCATTAGGAACAAAATTAAAAATTTTGTGAACTGGTAGGTCTGATTTTTATCTATTGAAGAGTTTTTTTAAATTCTCTTCTTTAAAAGAATTTAGAAAAAGATAGCCTCTAGATAGAAAGTATAAAGATACTTTTTATCTAGAGGTTATCTTTATACTTTCTATCTAGAGGCTATTTAGACTTACAGTAAATTTGTTGTGACTGGCGTAAAGGTTGTTTGTTGACTAAGGTAGGTTGGCTTAGAGCGGTTAAGTTGTATCCCGAGTATAAAGCTTAATAGATGTTGTTACTGGTTCCTTCCCCGCATGGTGAAAGAGTTGGTGGTACTGAAAAGGGTTCTTTGAAATCTTTTCAGTGTATGTTTGTCTGAGTCGGTTCAATTTGGTTGGAGGTAAACCCGCAGCTAAGAGAATGCACACCTCGAGAGATTGCTGTAGGGAGATTTTGGAGTTACTGTGGAAGCATCGCCATGTTCTCATAATGCATCATTTGTGTTTGGTCTTCGGAGGTCGGTGCAATGCCGTGAGTTGTTTGTGGTCTGATTGTGTAGACGTAGAATAGTGTCTATAGTCCGTGGGTGTAACGGCATTAAAAAGTTTTTTTGATCATTCCTAATTGTTGGGAAAAGATCTACAGCGGAGTGTGCAGCCTTGCTTTGGGTCTCGTGCAAGCCAGTTGCTATGAGTAGCACACCTAGGGCGGTTGTTGGTTTAGGGTTTGTTCCATAATTGGCGTTAGTAAGCATAACGGTGATTGAATCGTAATTGTGGTAATAGAGATTGTAATTGGTGGGGTACATAGTGACTTCAGGTGGAGACAGTTGAGGTCCTGTCTATTTCGATGCTCGATAAATTATTGAGTTGGCACAAGTTAAAGCTTTATACTCTCTTACTAATCCTGCATTGAACCGTTGATGCTCTGTACTATGACTTCTGGTGTTGGGGTTGGTGGTTCCGAATTTGTCATCGCATACAATCCGGACTCTCTTCTCACCATCCTTAGTGGTCTGGAATTAGTAGAAACGGTTGAAGACACAGAAAGAAATGTCGAACTTTTAGCTAATCTACTCTACGGAAAAGACTTCTAAAACCCATCAAGTTTGAGCCGATAATTCTCTTGGATTATTCCGAAACACTAAGGCTTTGATCTGTAGTAGAAATGCCGTCAAACATCAGTGGCAAAGGCATTGCAAGATCTTAAACTCGATTTACAGCAAAGTGAGAAAGACTGTAAGTTTGCACAAAATTCTGTGCTGCAAAAAAAACTTTGGAATTGATTACAGACGATTTTCACAGCCTTACGGAACAGACGAGTCCCCGTTCTAGCCATGTATGGTAATAATGGAACTCAATACATTATCGAGGAAAAGGCCTACGCATTTGCCGACAGCCTGGACCTTTAATGTTTTTCCTCATACACCGAGGATACTGAAATGAAGCACGTCGAGAGGGTCTACCTGGATGCCAAAAGATTTAAAATTTGTTTTGCTCCTGGCTCCAACAAAATACCAGACAAAGCTTTAAAATGGTTCTAGCATAAAGCAATATTGGCACTCACCAATGCTTATGCAATTCTTTGAACCAAGCACTTTTTTACTGAATGGAAAAGCTCATAGAGATGGTGGTTTTGGGCAGAATCCATGACCAGCCAGAAGCCAACAATCTTCTTTTTATCTCCACTTTTCTCATAAAACTGAATTCGACACGTTGACGGACCACAAAAAAAATTGTGATTGTTTGTTGTCGAAGTGCCGCAGTGGGTCCGCGAGTTGGTTTTAATCTTTTGCTTTGTACTCTCGGCCGTTCACTTGTCTTGATTTCCGTCGTTTCCTGTACGCAACCTGTCTCAGTCTGATTTATTGTAGGCGAATCATTGTTTTTGGGTTCTTTCTGAGGAGCATCCCAACTTATTGGCTCGTGGGTTATGTTCTTTTATTGGACAATATAACCTTTGAATACTCTCACCGGTGGAATACTTGCATCGTAAGGGCATACTGATTTTCTTTTTGTATTGTGTCTATGGGGCGATGTAGTGAGTTGCTACTTTTTCCCACGATTTGCCTGGCGGGTGCGGATTTAGGGGAACTTTTGGTTATGCTGGACCGGCCTTAAACTTCTGGCAAGTCATGCAGCCACTAGTTGTAGGCTTGGTAAATGAATAGGAATGCCTTAGAAAAATAAAATTATTTTTTTTGGAAAAAGGAAGACGTAGAAGCAGAAATCAACCTGTCAATATTCTACTGTTCAGAGATTATGAAAGAAAGCAAGAAGAAAAGAAAAAGAAAGGACCCTTCCCTGAGAATCAAAACCCTGAATTTTCTACGGAAGATATACTGACTTTTAAAATTATGATAACAAATGCAAACATACAAACAGAATGGATAACACATTAAAGGAAATGTACAAGCCTAAAACAGAGCTAATTGCCACCAGTATGCTGTGCATAGAAAGTGAACTGAAATGAAATGGTTATTATGACAATTAGGAAATCCCAAGAAGAAAACCAAAATCTTCAAATGGAATCGTGCCAGAAAGGTATTGTCAGGTCTCTAAGAGAAAACAACATCTCACCATACCTGGTGAAAAGCTACTTATATCAAAGAACATGCTGGTGAGGAAGTAGATGTTTCTAAAAGCCACATGCGGGGTCCCACGGGGATCTATTTTGGGACTACTATTAAGGAACGTGTACTACGACGAGGTTTTGCGAGTGAAAATGCCACCAAATGTCACGACCGTAAGATATGCAGACGACCTAGCTATTGTAATTACTAAAAGACAGAAAAGATCTTATTATCTTCCGCAAACTGTGCAATACAGCAAGTCACCAGTTAGATGAAGGAAAACAGACTGAAAACAGGTTCGGAGAAAACAGAAGCAGTACTCCTGAGCGATACTAGGAAAATATCACCACCAGTTGCAAGATAAAATTCTTAGGCGTGACTTTTGACTTTGGGGGCAAAAATGAAGAAGCACATAATAAACACTAGCAAGAAAACAGAATTATTTGCCAGGATGGTTGCTTGTCTTATGCCAAATATACAGGGTCCCACAGCAAGAAAAAGGTGTGTGTTATGCGCAGTAATGCATTCAATAATTTTATAAGCCGCCTATATCTGGACAAGAGGCCTGACAGACCAGAAGTACAAGAATATGCTACTGAAGGTCCTGCGAAAAATGGCTATACGCGTATGCAGCGCATACCGGACTGTCCATACTGACGCAATCTTTTAGTGGAAGAAAGGAAGAGCGGGTATGGGAAGAATTTAGTAGAAAAGCTAACTTTAAGGGACAATACTTTAAAGAAGTGGAAAAATTGGTCGGAGAAAACAGAAAATGTAGACCAATGGACGACGAAGGTTATTCCAAACATAGAACAGTGGTCAAGGAGAAGTCATGGGATAGCAAACTACCTCTTGACGCAAATGTTGACCGGTTATGGGTTTTTGGAAGCGTACCTACTGCTATGATACGGATGATGTAGAACACACGTTCTTCAAATGTCCGCTATGTATTGACGTTTGGAGAACAGATGAATCTCAAGTAGGAGAGGCTTTAACGCCGGAAAACATTCTGAGCACTACTGGCTGCTGTAACATCATATCCACGATGGTAGGAGATATAATGAAGGCCAAAAAGGAAGAAGAAAAAAAAAGAACAAACGAAGAAATAGCCCAACGACAAAAGATGTAAGAGACAACCGGCATGATGAAGTAATAACTTGTGGTCATACCTGACTTTGCAGAGTTTTGGGGAGGTGGTTTAGTGAGTAAAAATCTCAAACTATTTTGGCAAGGTGTCTTTTGAAGATTATACCTTATTTAGAAAAAAAAAATTACAACAATAAAACGCATATCATCTCACTTCATCTTTAGATTGCTATCCGTTATGATGAAGTATTGAACATTTTTTTTTTAGTTAAGTAACATTTAATTGCCCAACCACTACACCAAGCTTCGACGTACTATGTACTACGTGTCTCTAATTTCTTCCATCCGTTAACAGCAAATATTTTATACGGTTGCATTATTTGCCTATATTTGATTAATTGCAGACAGTTCTAAAGTACTTCATTGACCTTAATGCATTTACGCACTTCTAAAAATACCTTTTTGGTCTATCTTTAAATAACCTGAGATAGTTGTGAAGTACCTCAATTACCCTAATGTCAATGCACTTTATTGGGCACACCTCTAAGAGCACTTTGGTCTATGTGTGAATAACCTCAGACAAACTGTGAAGTGCCCTAGAAGCCTGAATGATTTCAATATCAATGTAGTTTGTTATACACATTTCAAGACTCACTTGGTCTATGTGTGGACAACTTTAACACATTAACTATACTACCCGCCAAAACTAGAAAAACACCAAGAACCCGTAGCCCAAAATACACTAAAATTTTAACAAAAAACCATGATAAGTTTTTAATTATAGAAATAAAAGAATTTTTTTATTTTGGATCTCCTCTGGGTAATCAGGCTTAGAGAAGGAGAGATTTGCCAATCTGTGACATTGTCAACAAATTGGCAGAAATGTCAGTACAAAAACATCGACGGAGATCACGACACGGACGCCTTAGAAACGCTACAGAACGTGAAGATTGGGCTTTGGCTTGTTCCTCTCCGGGACCAATTTTCAAGAGCAATTGAAGTTAGGTGAGAAGACATAACTAACCAAGGAATCTTTGTTCAATCAGTTTATAAGATAATTCAATCATTTGGTATCAAATTGTACTGCTTTTTCCTTTGTTTGTTTTTACTTCTCACCAAAAGAGGTGCCGTCTGAAATGGTGCAATGAGAGATTACTATGAGTCAAATCAAGATTTTTTTGTGTGGTCTTAAGACGATTAGAGGCCGCCGAGAAGGACACAAAATAGAGTTTTTCTGTGGAACGACATACAGCTCTCTTACATGTGGAATGATGGACAGCAATCGCTTATGGAAGTAAGTTTTCTCCAATATTCATTCCATGGTCTTTTCCAGAACTATCACTTATTGAACATGTGTAGGATACATCGGTAGAAGACTGAGCCATTTTCAGCCACCTCCACTCACTTTACCTGATATTCGGATGTAATGTAATCAACATTCTGCATTAATCATCTCTCCATCTCACAACAGCAATTGACACATAACAATAACATCAATCTCCATAAGTTTTAAGTCAACAATAATAAACATATTTTTTTGTTTTTAATAAATGTTTCAAACATAATATATAAACTACTATTAATATTAAAAATTGGGTTTTCCACTTAATAATAAATTTAAAAAATCATACCATATGTGTTATATAAATTATTAAAAGTATATAATATATACATATTTAATTAAATATGTAAATGGTATTCTGTTTTGAATTATTAGATCAAGTTTTGCATTAGCTAATTGGAGTAACTAATTGTTGTTCTATGTGAATGAATGGGATTTGAATTACAGCTCTAAAACTGTCCCAATGATTTATACAATAAATTACTACGACATGTTACAATAAATAATATTTTAAGATTTTATTATTTATGAGAAGTACGATGAGTAATAACATTAATTTCAAATATATGGAATGTTTTAGGGTAGTTAGTTTTCTTTACTTAATTTAAAACAGAATATACAATTCATAAATTAAATGCAAAATGTTTCCTCTACGTGTAGAGTTCATTCATGTCCTTACTCTAATAATTGCTGCCAGGTAGCATACCAAACTGTTTTGCGTTACATAATGTATTTATAAAACTGTTATTGCAGAGAAAATGTATTTGCATGCATTATAAATGTTATAGTCGAATAAAAACAAATGTGCAAAAAGCATCGTTCATATTAGTAGCAAATGAGTATTATTTCGTACTTGTTGCACAATATACTACAACAAATTTAATGTTGAATATTATTCAATGTATGATTTGATGTTGTTTCCAATAAAATGTTAAATATTACGTCCTCATTTATCTAAATTGTACATGGAATTCTCATCAGTGTACTATTATCCTTAATTACTCAAACATTACATATTTAGCAATTTGTTAATTTAAGCAACAATTGATTCAGCATGACTTAACGAGCCTTCTAAACAAATCGAAATAATTCTTTAAAATATTACACACCATTAAAGTAATATTAATATGATTATACAACCACGACCGGTATTTGATTTATGGTTGCTTCTTTTTCATTTTTGTTTGGCTAAAATAAGTTTGCATTTAAGGTGTGTTTGTTTTGTTAATCCATTGATTGTGATAGACATAAAAATGATTTATTACGATAAACATATTATATTGTTATTATAATGTTACTTTTCGCGACGCGTTTTGTAAATAAAACCATTGTCTGTCCGCGGATTTATATAAAAAAAATATTACGTAATCATAGTAGACCCGGAAGGCAAAGAAATTAGAGAATAGTAATAATCATCATTATTTCTTCTCTGTGTGAGTCTGTATGTTAGGTCACGATTTTTTTGTAGGGTCGACCTAGATTATTCTTATTAATTTTGGATGCATGCCCGTTATATTTAATTAGGTAGCAAAATGGTCATTAACAAGTTTGTTATTTTTATTTTGCGCAATGTATATAGACGTTGCTAAATTTTGTGGCCGATTCGGACAATTGTTTTGTCTGTGCCGTGTCCAAGAAATGCCGTAAATTATACGAGCGATCTGTAAAACCTATGAGCCGGCTGGTTTTTTTTTCACGTAAGGTGGATACGTCCGGCGAAGCTTGGAAACGGTCCAATCTGTCAATTATCGAGTTATTTAAGAATTTTATCGTGCTATTTCTCATTGGACATGCTCGTGTATTCTAAGGAATAGGGATAGAAAGGTCAAAGTTTGCCATTTTCATTATAATAATATAAATTGTAAATTAATCGAAGAAATTGTTTTAAAATATTATAAAATGTAATGACTAAAAATATTCATTCAGATAAACATAGAAATTTATAAAATGCATGACTTTTTAATAATAAATCATGTATTTTATAAATTTCTTCTAGAAGCTATGTTTGTAACTATTGTTAAATTGATTTCTTGGAGATATAGGAGGCCTGACTATATGCACGAATATCGCAGTATACTGACGAAAATGATTCGGTCATTTAAAGCGTGGGAAACGGAAATATAAGATTTTAATTTTACAGGTGTGTCTCTAAATTCAAAACCATATTCTATTTTTTTTTTTCGGGGATGATGTCTAGACAGTACTGTGTTTCACTGATTTCCGTGTTCTTATAAACTTTAATTAATTTTTTCTCTAAAGTGCATTATTGGATGAGAGAACAAGTAGTGATTCATAATGCAAAACAGTTTAAAAAATTGATACATACATTCATTTATTGTAAACTACTTTGTCAGAATATAAATATTTTTCTATTCTACTTTTTACTGCAATGTTTTTATTAACTTTATTATACAACTAGAAAGAATATGCTATTTTATACGTTCAATTGATCTTTAAGTGAAAAGTGTCTATTATGTTCGGAACCATCGAAAAAGTGACAGATAACCTATACATCTATCAAATAATGACATTCAATAAATAAGTTCATTCTTTTCATATACAATACAAGTATTGTAGTCGTAGAAAAAGTATAGTGTGCAACTCAAAATGCTCAATTTGTACTTATATGAGTTGCACCCTTAGACCATACACACTTATAGACACGTCGTGTGCTATTTTCCGCTCGTTGATGGTGAAGCCAACATAATGTAATTTTAACCCACAAGTGACGTCACACGATAGTTAATCTTATAATTTTACAATTTTTACCGAACATTACTAAACACGATAAAATACAAATGTATATTTCAATATTAATTATTAATAAAATAAGTTTGTTTTTGGCGTTATATTCTTAGTATTTATTGTTAATTATCAAATAAAACTTGTTTGTATCACAAAAATATTTATGTGAAATAAATAATATTTTTTAATTAAGTAATTATAGTAAGAACATGTGACAAGATTTATAGACATTTTTATAGATTAAGTGAGTAAAATGTGTTTTGGTACACGTGTTTTGTGTTCCAAGCTTTTTGCTATATGCGCGTTTTTGTTCACAACTGACGTCACACGCATCAATCATGCTGGCTTCACCGAGTTGACAAAAGGCATGTCTATAAGTGTATATAGTCTAAGGTTGCATCACTTGCCGAGGCTATTATACAACTTTCATACTTGTGGAAAAAGAGCACCAAACTGAGTTTTTTACACAATACTTCTAGTACTATTAAACCAATCGTAAACGCGATTACAATTGATGTTGAATTTCATAGAGATAAGCTTGTACAACTTACTTGACTAATTGAAAACACTTAAAGTTTAATTTGGATAGGTTGAAACCAAACGCGTAAACACGTACTAAGATCAGTATAATTTCTAATCTAGTCCAACATGTTTAACGATTAAGTAAAAAAATAAACTCTAGATGATTTGTGCGATTTGGTTTTTGAGGTTTTCTGACGCGACATTTACAGAATTTTAACGTAAAAGTTGAAGTATGGCGGGTTGATGGTATGACATGGTCACACAAAAACAGTCGTAGAGTTTGTATTTCTAAAAAAAAATAGGAGACCTTTTTAGGATCACCTTCGTATTTAGAATATATCGCATCTTCCTACCCAGCGTAATAAATATTTTTACTTTAGAGCTTTCGGTTCATTATTCGCTGAGAACCAGATAGCACACCATTCTTATTAAGCAGAAACCAGTTTTTTTTTTCTTGTAAGTAAGCAACAAAGTGTGCATAACATACGAACGTAACGACCACTGCTGCTGGAACCACTAGCAGGCAAGAAATCTTTCCCAATTTCTATGACAAGAGATTGATAATTTTAAGAATAAACGACGTTGTTCTTACAGCTCTCTTTTATAATATGCCTCATTAAGTTTTTTTGACTTTAAAGATTAGTATTACAATGTTTTGAATCTATTTTGAAAATCTGAAAGATCAGTTTAACATGTGCCCACCTATCTAAACACTAAATATTAAATAGTATTTGTTATAAAATTGAGTATGTTTTTTTTATGTTTGTAACAAAACCTACTAAACCCCAACACTTTTTTTGCCACTTTTGTTCCGCAAGACCAAACATAGAATCAAGAATGTATGCTATCTCGCGCAGAGTTCTATTTTTGTTCTTTGCTTTTCTCACGTTTAAATGTACATTCTCTACATTTGCTACGTTTGCTACGTTTGTCCTCAAATAGCCTTCATTTTTAGGTATTATTTCAGCGCTTTATTAAAGCATGTTCTACAATACTCTGAGAGTGTCCCCGGCAACACCGTACTCGTAGTAGACAAGATTTCTTGTCAACGTGGGACGACAATAAGTATTTTTGTCTTTATAGAGGTTGCAACATTGGTTGGTTTTTACAAGAAAATAAGAATATAAGATGATTTTAACCTTTCTACCCTAAATCAGTTTAAGAAAAACTGCACTTCACAGCTGATTAACTATTGGCGTGTAGGGTTTGAAAAGTTGTACTTTATTATTATTTAAAAAAAAATTAAACTCCAATTTTTATTTAACCTAATATGTGTCTAAAATTACCAAGTGTTACACAGCAGCTGTCAAAAAAATATCCAATGAAATATGATAAATTGTCAAAAATACTTAATCTATGATATGAATGTGAATTTTGCACTTTTTAACAGTATTTTTTTTTCATTTGCAATGGCCGATATTTTTGGGCTTACGTTAATGCTACTATCACACAAATTGCGTTTGAATATATGCTTGGAATTAAACACACAAATATATACTATCGCACCTGATAATTGAGAGAATTGTGGCGCTGTAGATACTGACAAGGCCTAGTATCTGGTCTACCCACACTCATATTAAATGTAATTATGGTTAAATGGACACTAATCATATATTAGATTAATGTTCTGAATTAATAAATGCCTTAATTTCTTAAAAAAAAGAAATGTCGGAGCTGGGGCTCGAACTGCGATAAATGATGCGCCGAGATAGACTGATTTTGAATATTTTTGTTAATATTTTTATTTTTGATTTTTTATATTAGATTTTTGCATTTTTTAACAGTTAATGACTTTAATTTAGTGCGTTTTGGCAATATTTTTATACTTTTTGATTTTATCATTTTTGACATGTTATGAAAAGAATTTTCCACTTTTCAACAGTTTATGACCGGATTTTGGTGCTTTTTGACAATACTTTAATGTGCGATTTTTTTTGCTATAAATGCTTTTTCAGTGTAATTTTAGGTTTTATAAACAAATCTTATGCGACATTTGGGTTTTTTAAGCGAATTTTGATAATTTTTATGTTTCTGTGATTTACAGGCAATTTTATGCTTGAATTGAGTTTCTTGCGCGATTTGAATAAAAGTAAATTTTGTATTATAAATTTGTTTTTGCTAGTTTTGACAAATTTTATGCTAAAATTTAGTTTTATGTGCGATTTATATGGTAAACATGATTTTTCAGCGATTTTATGCAACAAATAGGTTTTTTGTGGGATTTTCGGGCGAGTCCACATTGTAGCAGTACCAGCATTTATCGTCTTCCTGCTTCTGGATTTTCTTCAGGTACGTCCTAAAGATTCCATGTCCCGTGAGCACTTGAGTAGTGTGGAAGTCACTGTTTGTCCAGGTTGTGGTTACCCATGTGTCTATGTTTTTTATGAAGGTCTTGGTCTATCCTTCGTAGGTGTTCCAGATTTTCTGCCAGTGCGTTAGTGTTTGTTGTTTGATTTTGGTTTTGGAGTCTTTCCCTTTCTGGAACATGCTTGTCCTCTCTTCCACTTGCAGCTTTATCGGTGGGAGCTTGGCTATCGCTAGGATCGCTGTTGTTGGTACCGTGCGGTAGGCCGACGTGATTCTGATCGCGAGTCTTCTGTTTGTTTTTTCCATTAGGTTTTTGTAATGCTTGTACCTGAGCGCGATTGATTGGAGCACCGTATAGCATTTCGTTCTGGACGGCTGTTGCCAGGATCCTTTTTTTTTCTTGCTCTAGGGCCTCCTAGGTTAGGCATTATTCTCGCCAGTGCCATGAAGGTTTTATTTGCTTTGGCGCATGTGTTTCGGATGTGCGTCACCATCCTCGCATCCTTATCTTCGTAGATGCTCAACTACTTCAGGGCTGGTTGGCTGTCTATGCGTAGGTCCTCCAATTTCACCTGCATGTTTGTGCTTCCTTCTGCCGGCGAGAATTACCACCTCTGTTTTTTTTTGTGGCCAGTTTGATGCCTAGGTCCTCAATCGCCGAGGCTACTTTTGCCATAGCGAGTTGCGCACGAGCTTTCAGTAGCGTTTTGGTTTTCCCCGTAACTACGATGACCAGATCGTCCGCGTAGGCTACAAGTGCAACTCCGGATCCTGTGTTCAGCTTCAGGATTTTATCGTAAAATACGTTCTAGAGTGTGGGTCCCAGCACGGAGCCCTGTGGTACCCCGCTTGAGATTTTGACAAGACCTCCGTCAGGCTTTTGTATATATCGTTCCGTCAGGTAAGATTGGATAAAGGTTATTAGATACGGGCTGATGTTTGCGTCTTTCAGCGCTTCGATTATTTTTGGCCACGGCGTCGTATTAAAAGCGTTCTCTATATCTAGCGTGATCATCGCTGCGAAGTCCTGATTCTTGTAGATTTTTTCTTTGAGTTTTCTGTGTAAAACCTAACATAACCTAACCTAACCTAACTTTTTTTTTTATTTGTGGTTTACGGGCAGCTTTTCCAGCTTGAGTGTGGGGTTCTCACTCACCAAACCCCTTTTCATATTTTAAGGATTATTCGCTCGGACGCTAGCTCTATGTTAGCACCCTAGATGTTATTGTCTCTGACATTCTCTTTTTCTCTATTATTTTCTTTATCCTCTGCATGCTTCTATGTTCTGCAACATGGTATCTACGATATTGTCTGGTATTATTTTTGTCTTAATTTTCTCTTCTAGTTCTAGCTTATTTTCTAGAAACTTCTGGCAGTTGAAAAGTGCATGTTCCGGACTATCCTTTTCTAGGCATTTATTGCACACACTAAGTTCGATGATGCGGAATCTTTTGAGGTATGTTTTGAAGCATTCGTGTCCGCTTAAGCATTGCATTACGAAATAGTCAACTTCTCGGTGTTTACTGTTGACCCATTTTGGTAGGTTTTTCATCAGTCTCTTTGTTCATCTTGCCTTTCTCTAGTCTTTTTCCCATGTCTCTGTTTATTTTTCCATGGCGTCTTCCTATATTCGTTTTTTTTATCTACGTGATTTTGTTTATGGGTATTGCTTCTCTGCTCCACTTGTATTTCTATAGGCATAATTGACGCTATCGCTAGAATGGCTTCCGAAGATATCGTCCTGTAGCCGCTGACTGTTCTAATTGCCAGCTTTCTTTGTTGTCTACTTAGGAGAGCTTTGTAGCTTTTATACTTAAAGGTGATTAGTGCGGTTGTTGTCTTGTTCGCTTTCTGTGCCGCTTTTTTAATGTGTGCTTTCATTTCGGTGAATTGTGATTGTATCATATCTTCAAGTATTTTATTGACTTTTTAGTCATGATCTCAGTTCCGCTCACCTTGATGACTGTATCTTTACATTTTCTTCCTCTGTACAGAATTATTGTCTCGGTTTTTTATAGCCTTAGTATTTCGATTTTGTTTCTTATACGTTCTAGTGCCAAGTGACTTTTGTTTTGTTTTTGCCCGTGGTGATAATTCCTGTGTTGTTTGCAAAGCAGATCATTGTTGTTTCTTGGGGCATCTTTTCTTCTAGGATTGTGTTAAAGTAATTGATCCACAGTAATGGGCCTAGAATCGAGCCTTGTGGTACGTCGCAAGTTATGTTAATTTTTTCTTCTTTTCCTATTATTAATTTCCGGTTTTTCAGGTATCTGGTTAATATTTTCATAAGTCTTTTGCTGACTTTTATGTCTTCTAACGACATAGTGATCTGTTTTTGTATGCTTTTTTCTTTATTTTTTCTACTATTGTATTCACTACCATCAATGGTAGACATCCCTTTTCTGAACCCATACTGGTTTCGGGTAGTTTCTGATCAACTTCCTCTCTCAATCTTTTTGAAATCATGTGCTCGTATATTTTTCCAAAAGTGTTTATAAGGCATGTACTTTGTGTCCTCGTCTTTATTATTTTTTGTTTTTCTACCTGACCCAGTTTAGCTTCCACACTTTTGGAAATTTACCGTCTTTACGCCTTTACTACTTCCTTTGCAATAGCAGGGGGTATACGATCTAGTTCCGGTGCCTTTTTGTTTTTGAGTTTTTCTGTCGCTTCTTGGAGTTCTTTAATGGTAAATGGAGCTGTCTCTCCTTCTTCCCTTGTTCCTGGCCATCTCACTGTAGGTCGCTTTGGAAAGAGTAGGTTGGCAATTTCTTTCTGTTTTTGGTCTGTTAATCTGTAACCGTTTCTTTGGTTTAATTTGTCTGTTACAAGTTTGTATCCCAGACTTTAAACATCGTTTTCTACTTTGACCGTTAGTTCCAAGCTCTTCTTTGAAGTTATTTCTTTTTTGAAGTTTGTCTGTTTTTCTTCAAACTCTTTCAGCATATCGTTCTTTTCTTGCTGCTTAATCTGTTTTTTGTTTTCACTTGTCCTTTTCCTCTTTGCTCTGTTCCATTCTTTTTTTAGTTCCGATACTTTTTCATTCCACCAGTATTCATTCCTTTTGGGATTTTGTATACTTTTCTTCTTAAAAGTTTTGTTTGGAGCTTTTTTTATGGCTTTTATGGTTTTCTTAACATTCAGGTTTTTTTTTTATTCAGCTCCTCAACTATTGTTTCCCTGAACTTAAGAAGCAGTTTCATCTTAATCTTTCATCTTCTTTCCATTTTAACTTTCTTTTTAATGTAACCTAACCTAACCTAACCAAATTTCATGTGATAATCTTGATTCACAAGGGAATTTTATGCAAGAAATGATTTTTTTGCTCGATTTTTATGCAATAATCACAAATTCACAAATAATTATTCTATAAAATTTTGAGGTTTTCTAAGCGTCAATTTTAATGGTTTTATGTAATAAACATGATTTTTGAGCGAATTTAATGCTAAAAATTAGTTTTTTGAGTTTGTTTTGTGTATTTTTAATGTTTTCTAGGTAAATTTTGTGGTATAAGTTTCTGTTTCAATTCTATGTGTAAACGTGATTTCCAAGAATTTTATAATAGGAGTGAGTTTACTGGGCGATTTTTCTTCTTTTTCTGGTATCTCTTTTTATCTCGTAGGGAGTCGGGTCTGAGCGATTTTAATATTATAAATGTTTATTGTTTGCAAATTTTTGAAGCAAATTTGATGATAAAAATGAGTTTTTTGTTATAAATTGTTTGAGCATTTTTGAGGTTTTTGAAGTTTTTGTAATTTTTGAGCGAATTTTATGCTAGAGCTAAGTTTTGTGTGCAATTTTGATGTTATAAAAATATATTCTATGTAATTTTGAGTTTTTAAACAAGTTTGATTCTTTAGATGAGTTTTTTCCGCTCATACGAGTTTTATATTAGAAATAAGTTTTAGTTTGATTTTTATATTTTTTTCTGTGCAATATTAAGACTTTTAAACAAAATTTTATGTTCTATATTTCTGTTCGATTTTTATGTAATAAGGGGTTTTTTTTGTGCATTTTCAAGGTTTTTGAAGTAAATTTTATGCTTGAAAAGTTTTTTTTTTGCGTTAATATTGATCAAGTTTATGTCATAAATGTTTTTGCAGTTAGACATGGATATTTTGTGAGTGGTAAACGTGATTTTTGAGCAAATTTTATACTATAAATGGTTTTTAAGCGCGATTTTTTTGTGTTTTTTCTTTGTAATTTTTAGGTTTCCTAAGGAAATTTTGATTTACTACGCGAATTTTGATAAATTTCATGTGATATACATGACCTACGAACGAGTTTTATGGTAGAAATGAGTTTTTTTGCGCGATTTTAGTCGTTTCTATTCAATTTTAAGGTTCTGAGAGTAAATTTTTGATGATTTTCATATGATTCGCAAGCAAATTTTAAACAAAAAATGTTTTTGCTCCATTTTTATGGTAAATTTTATAGTAAACATGAGTTTTTTGGACAATTTTGTTGCTACTGTTTTGGACAATAATTTTATACTTTTTGGCTAGATTTTGCTATTTTTAATAATCTATGTATAGAATTTTGCACTTTTTGAGTGTTTATGATTGAATTTTGAATCTTTCTGACAATATTTTGGTATTTTATTGCCGGATTATGCTATTTTTAAGGTTTTATGATTTTTTAACTCTTTTTTTTTTTAACAATCTTTTGATGTTTCAAGGTTTGATTTGGCTAGTTTTGAAATTTTATGAAGTAAAATTTACTATTTTTTAACGGATTTTGATATTTTCTAACAATATTTTTATGTTTCAAAGCCGGATTTTGTTATTTTTTATATTTAATAAATAAAATTTTACTTTTTTGAACAGTTTATGGCTGGACTTTGGTATCTTTTGACAATATTTTGATTGTTCAAGACCGAATTTTGTTATATTTAACATTTTATAAATAAAATTTAACACTTCAAACTTTTTGGCCAGATTATAGTTTTTTCTGAAAATATTTTTAAATGTTATGACCGGATTTTGTTATTTTTTACTTTTTATGAATAGAATTTTGCACTTTTCAACAGTTAAGGTTTAAAAAAAATCACAAAATTATTTAAGTTTTTTTTTTTAAAACCGTCTCTACAACGGCGCTTAGCTCACATAGGTGCCGGTAATCCTAATTAATACAAGGTGCGGCAGGGAAACTTGCATCAAGTGGTTTTAAAAATGACATCGGACAAATGGCGGCCTTCATTAGTGATACACTGATCCACCCGCTTTTTGAAGTTTTGCTCCACTTTTTTGGGCATATCGACGGGAATGTTGGCTTTGAGATATCCCCATAAAAAGAAGTCACAGGGAGCCATATCAGGGGAGCGCGCCGTCCACAGTACGACACCCCTCAAGGAGGTTAGGAGCTTGTGGAAGTGTTCCTTCAAAAGTTTTATTGAAATTCAAGTTTGTAAGTATGAAACTTGAGTTTGTTGTGAAGAATTCGTCTCACACTGAGATCAGAAATCCCTAGAGCACCTGTCTGTTTGCGCGCCGAACGCCGGGGAGAGTGCAAACACGACAGTCTCACCTTTTTGAAGTTTTCTGGGGTTCTGGAAGTTTGTTGACCTCTAGGCTTTTTTTTTGCTATATTGCCACTTTCCCTGAATGCGTTCATCTACGAAACGATTGATTGTCGGCCAGGAACGGGACCTATGGGATGAATATTGAACCGAGTTTGGAAGGCACGAAAAGTAGGCCTTGACGGTGAACGCACGCTTCTTTTTTGTTCAACGTGACGACTACTGGCTTGAGCGGTAACAAAACTTTAAGACCCTCTCTTTCGAATGAGACCCTCCCTACTTCTTTCTGACCTCGTCTCGCTCATTGGCGCCCAACTCAAATCAGCAAATTTTTCTGCCGCACCTTGTATTAAAAATGTCTTTAACAAATTAGTCAATTGGAACAAACTGACCTTGCAGCGACAAGCAAAAAACATTATTTATATGCGACCATAGATTCCCGGACGCATCACTCTTGCATACCCTAACAAACTAACCCCGCAGGAAAAAACACTGTACAAAACCTGAATACCGTTTAAACTATTGACAATATAAACAACTGGACACGACAATTTAGAGGCCAGATCAACAGTTTAGTGGACCTTATTTACACTTTTAAAAACTGGATTTACAATTTAGAGGTCGGATTATTAATTTGGCAGTTAATTTAACATTTTAAAGACCGGATTTACATTTTTAAACACCGCATTTATTACTAGAAGGCCGGATTTACACTTCTAAAAACTGGATATATAATTTAAAGGCCGGATTATCAGTTCGATAGTGAAATTTAACAATTTGAAGACCGCTTTAACAATTTATTAGAATTGACACTTTACAGACCGGATTTATAGTTTTTAAGGCCGACTTTACACTTCAAAAACCTGATTTACAGTTTTAAAGGCTGGATTTATAATTTAAAGGCTTTATTAACGATTTGAAAGACTTTAGACTAAATACATTGGTGGCCGGATTTTAATTTTTGAAAACCGCAATTATACTTTTAAAAGCTGGATTTACAATTTGAAACGCGAATTTACAGTTGTTAATCAAGTTTAACACGATGATTTCCAAATTTTTAGTTTGGAAAACCTGATTTACATTCTTAAAGGGTTTATAATTTGAAAGCCGAATTAACAGTTTAGCAATAGAATTTAATGGTAGAGGATTTTAAATTTACAGTTTTATAGGCCGGATTAATAGTGCTGCAGTAAATTTAAATACGTTGACGGCCGGATTTACACTTTTAAATCTAAATTTACAATTTTATATATTGAATTTAAAATTTGTAGGCCGGATTAACAATTTGGATTTTAAAGTTAACATTATAAATGTCGAATTAACAATTTTAAATGTTAAATTTATAACTTCAAAGCAGAGTTAACATTTTGATAGTAGAATTTTACATTATTTGAAAGTCGGATAGTTCAAAGGCCGGATTCATAATTTAAAAGTCGTATTATTACTTTATCAGTAAAGTTTAACATGTTAGTTACCGGATTTCTAATTTAGAAGCGGGATCAACTGTTTGGCAGATAAATTTAACACTTTGAAGACCAAATTTGCACAAAATAACGAATTTACAGTTTAACGGCCGGATTTATAATTTGAAGACCGGATTTATAGTTTGGCAGTAAATTTTAATACGGACCGGATTGTTAATTTGGAAGCCGAATTAAAATTTTTACAGTGAAATTTAATACTTTAAATGGCGAATTTACAATTACTTTAACATTTTAATGGGTAAAGATTTTTATTTTTGAATTTCCAAAATGAAATAAGTTGATAATCGGATTTACAATTTTTAAGTTTGGATTTCTAATTCTGATGTCAATCTAAAACGCCGATGAGGAGTAGCCTATTCCGAAGTGGGTAAAGAACTCGAAAAAATGCCGAAAACAAACGGAAGGTTAGATTGACTTGCTGTTTTTGGCGTCGTCTTTCTCGATGCTGCATCCTCATTGATATAGTTTTTAATTATTATATTGAAAAAAAAATTAACATTTGGAATTATTAGGACTGAACTAAAAAAAAGAGTATATTTTTTGTTATTTTGAATTAAAAGTAAAGAGTATTCAAACTTTAAAAATTATGTTACTAAAAAAGTGTATTGTCTGGTTAGCCTGAGATTGCTTCACTTTCATAAGTAACCTATGACAATAAAAAACCCACTGTATTGATCGATCTTAAATAAAACACATTTGATCAAAACTTTTTAAAAATAACAAACTTTAAGTTAATGTTACATTTTCTCTCCGGCAATCTATAACGTAACGCGATATCAAAATGTGTTACAGAATGAATATGATGCATTTATCTGTGCTCAGGAATGACAGTTACTATTGATAATAATAATAATAGTGTTACGGTATTTACATTAAATAAAAATGTTGCATCTTATCGGTTACTTTGCAATTGAGTAACTTTTTGACTTCAAGAAAAAAATATAAAAATAGGATTTTGAAAAAAAAAAACACTTAAATATTGATCAATTCCACTTCTAATAAGAAAACTGAATTAAATGAACAAAAGTACATACAAATCGTTGATCTAAGTCTCCCAACACCTCTTCTAAGTCAATTGTAACTAATTTGTAAAACACAATCATTCTGATTTTAATTAACTATTCTCAAGCTCAACGCAATGACCACTAATAACATTGTAACCTTATTAAAACAATTTTTCATAACTAAACAAGAACAATTAATCATGTGAACTAAACAGTTACAACACTTCACAATACAAAATCGATTACAGTAAACAAACAAGATAGACCACGAATACGTTAATCGTAATAAAACAAGATAATACTAAAGAAAATTAATTGAAAGAAATTGATCTAAATTACAACTTGCGCATGAAGGATTTTGAAGTAAACTTCCAATCAATTAAATCATATAATCACAAAACAATGGCATACTCAATTCAATAGAACTTGTTAACACAAATGAACATTTATTATTATAGTGTCTCACTCTACTTTAATTAACTTATAAATTTACTGCTTATAATCGTAACAGTCGACATGGGGTGATTATAAAATGTTCACAGTTATTAAATTGATTTAATATATTCTGACAGCTACTGAACACATTTTGAAATATTCGGGTATCAGTAAGTGAAAGCAAAACTATCTCTCAAATCTGTCTGATATTGGGCCGTCATATTTAAAATTACATTTTGCATCTTATAACGTTTTGATGAATCGGTTTCTTCTCTCATCTGTATCGTTCGACTTCCTTTTCGAGCCATATCAGATCCCCGTCTCGATTTAATTAGCACATTAATATGAAACAAAAAAAAATAATACTTTCTTTGACCTATCACCTAAAAATAAGTTTATTAATAAAATAAAAAAATACCCGCTGTGATTTCTAAAGGTTTATTTTTAAAGAAAATACGAGCCGAGCCTAATTTTCTCACTAAATAATTGGCTTTGACGAACATGCGAATTACTCAGTTTTGTGACTAATTCTTATAATGAGAAATGCCTTGTTATATTGATGCCAAATTATTTTCAAAATAGCTTTCAGTCGGGTTATATTCGGTGCAATTAATTTTATTTTGAATTGATATTTGTTCGCATAGTGTGCACGGAATAGGACTATGAAAGTGCACTTTCACCAGGATATGCCAAACGAAATTCGATTATCATGCGATAACAATTAATTTATTTATTAAACGGTAAAATTGATATTATTGCAGAAACAATGTTGAATGGTTTTCATTAAGTCGAGAGGAAGATAATTGGTGAAATGGTTGAAACTTTATATACACTTCCTACCTATTAGCGTTATTCGAATCATTGGTTTTTATTTTTAAAGTGGAAAAAGTTAATCATGAATCTTGTTGTCTCTTAACTATGGACAGAATAGAGAAATTGAATGAAATCAATATGAAATATATTTGTGTTGTCCATGGTCATTATAAATTTAACATTGTATAAATCTAGACTAACTTTAAACTAAACTCATTGGAGTTAAAATGAATGAGTAAAATCCTAATAATATTTAGTAAAAAAAATAAATTAATAATGCTTTACAACTCTGTAAATTGTTATGCATTTATCAACTTTTCTGGGCATGCTATAAATGAGACGCATTTTATCTGAAGTGTTTGGAGAGATTATATTCCAGACATATTCTATAGGGTTTAAGGTGATACTGATGGCCAAAGAAAACGATTAATGTTGTTTTGTACTAGGAAGTTTACAGTTGCGTTAGCACTAAGAGGTCCAGCATTAATTTGCTGGAAAACTGCACTTAGACCAGGTGTTAATTCCGCGTGACTATGATAGACAAATTGTAAATTTTGTCTTTGGCCTCTAGGTCGTTAAACACTATTCGTCCGACAGAGTGCTATGAACAAAATCTGGATTTGTCGCTGAAGACAAACTTTGCTTATTTCTGAACCGAGTCTTTTCTGTCCTGGCACCACAGCAGTCTGTTGCTAAATTGTTAAAGGAAGAGAAAAATAAAGACGATAAAAGTGCAGTTTAAAATTGCATATTGCAGTTGCTTGCGTTGGTTCTACCATGTCTTGAATTGCCATTTCCCTTAAGAATTGACTCTTCTTCTTTTTTATACAACCTGTCTTGTTTTCTGCCTAGGTTACCAATTTAAGATTTTTTTGGTCTATCTGCTGTTTGGCATTCATGCTGGATTACTGTCTTATTGCTTTGTTTTGCACTCTTTCTCTCAATGTGATTCCGAGCATGGAACGTTCAATTCGTTTTGTTGTCTTGATCTTTTGGACGGACTTTTGTGTGAGCGTTAGAGTTCTTGCTTTAAAGTTTTTTGTAAGCTGGCCATCTTAGTCTCAGCCTCTTTTCAATATTCTATGCTTGGTTATCTTTACCAATTTTGATCTTGCGTTCTAAATACTTGTATGAGGTGACCTGCCGGATTTCATACTCTTCCATTATAAAGCTTAGGAAATTTATAACCAACCTAGTCCTTAGGTTGGTAATAAATAATTTTTTGGGCTATCCGGAGTTAGCACAGTGTCGTCTGCGAATCGTAGATGATTGAGATTTTTGCTTTTATGTTTATGCCTACATCTTCTAGTTTTATGGTCTTGAACATGTACTTCATGAGGGTAGTGAATAGTTTAGGCGAGATGGTGTCACTTTGTCGGATCCCGCGTTGTACTCTGAATCTGTCTGTTTTATCGTGTAGTTTTACGCTTTTTTTTTGTGGCTTAGAAGGAGAATCTTGTAAAGACTTAAAGTGTCGGATTTACCTTCACGAGGAAGGTGCTTACCTAGGCTCATAAACCTTCCGTTTCTTAGATAGTGAAAGACAAACACCAGAGTCGAAAGAGGGGACAGAGCGCTCTATAGGTTAAGGGAAGAATATGTAGGTAATTAGGTGATGTTAATTAGTTAACCGGGAGCTTATGTTGTGATACTTTCTTGTCTAGCTCGGCCAAAGTTTTGATGTGCCTGTGCAATGGAGGAATCCCGAGATCGCTTTAAATTTTACGATTTTGGACGAACCATGGAGCTCCGAGGAGCATGCGTAAAGTCAAACTTTGAAACGACTAATTTTTCAAGATGCGTGTTTGCGGCGGTTCTTCAGATGAGGCACGCGTATGTCATCATGGGCCTGATTGTAGACGTGTACATCCGGATTTTATTCTGGAAATATAAACCACTGTTCTGCCGCAGCATCGGAAGCAGAAATTTTGTTGCTATTTTAGCTCATTTTGTTGACAAATTGGATTGTGTGGTCAAAGTTGACGTTCTGGAAAACTCTTTGTGACCCATTACTTGTAACCCTCTTTGCTCTACATAATTCAGCAACATCCGACTTTTACCGTTTGTCTGTAAACTGTTCCACGCCGGGTGTTACAGTTGAAATCCCTAGCAAGGATTGTGTGGAGAGTAGATTCAAGAGAGACTTGCTCGGGAGTATCGACCTCGGAGTGGTCCAATGATCTTTTTGCAAAAATCAGTCCCATGCCTTAGCCTAACCCCCGACTACCCTAAATACGTAATACCTTTGGTAGTCTCAACAATTGTGAGAGTGGTTTGTCTTGTACACCAACATGATGTCGAGGTTCTCCTTGGATGAAAAACTGTTCCACCTTACCCATTTTTTCTGAAATGTCATTGGCGGGCGTCGAGGATGACTGGGCCGGGGCCGGAGCGGTTGCGGGATTCTGAGAGGCTGTTTTATTAGCCTTGCCGTGCGAGGACAACATTTTTTGGTAAGATTTGCAGCTCTTGAAATTAGCGGATTGCGGACCGGAACAAAGAGAACACCTGGGGGTGTGTCTTTGGGGCAGGTCGTCGATTAGTGGGTTCCGAGCAGACTCTACATACCGGAGTCTTTGAAAAGCATCGTTTGGCCGTGTGGCTCAAACGTTGGCACTTGTGGCGTTGCGGTATGCCACCTTTTCGTTTTTTGAGTACAACCGAAACTTTTAACCCAAGGAGTTTTTTTAACCTTATAATTTCAGAAGACTTAGTATTTTTTGGTAGTTGCACTGACATTATGCTGAACCTAACGAGCTCATTTCTCATGCGACGAGTATCCCGATTCTACAAGAGTCAGACCCACATCTTGCTAGGTAGTGCATTCCGGGACATTCCGGATTACAATTTTAAGACACTTCTTCTTGGCCACCAGGTGTCTAAATTTATACCCTCTTGGGTATTGCGAAAAGAAAGGGTAACCACGCGAGAGGGATATCGGTATACATACAAAATATGCGGTTTTAACGGATGCAGGTGGGGCATGTAATTTTTATTGGAATAGTAACCGTAAGGTTGGCTTGTGTGGTTTTGTCTCTGATCTTGGACATTCAAACAGCGCATTTTTTCTTAATTTATGTGTACCGACTTTTCCTCTCATATCTACTAAGTTTTACGACGTCACCGTCTTTGAGACACTAACGCCATACGGATAGGCACTAGTAGCTATCTGGTAGGGTTTGTATTTTTTCTCAGTACTTTTGTTAACTTTTTTGGAGTGGCGATCATAAGTAAATCTTTCCAACAGTATTCCTTTTTTATTCGTACTTTACAAATTAGGATTAGCTGGAATATAGTTTAGTCTGAGAAGATAGGACCAAGGTGTCTATTCCTATAATTGACTGTTTTTTTGGAATCATTCTTTTACATCATTGTCCGCTAATGGCATATGTTGCTTCTTATCGGCAATAGTTCGGGATAGAGGAATAGGCAACCTTATTACTGGTTACTCTTTAACGAATTCTTTTGCTAGAGGATTGTATTGATATATAGAAAACATGTTAATTAAGACTTGACTTTCTTTGTCGAGTTAATTAAAGAGGTTCTGACAATAAAATTGGTTTTACTGCCGGGTTTTGGAATTGGATTTTGTATCGTTTAACGGTTGCGGGCACTTTCACACGCTGCATACGTTTGCGACTCATTTTCATTTTCTAACATAGGATTTTAACAGTGTTGCGTCGTTTTTAGAAGGACCTACGTTTGTTTTATCTGTTGGCTTGGGTGGGGAATTTTTTAAAGACTTTTTGTTCCTAGGACGTTGTGGATTCACTTTTCCGGCGGCGTCGAACGACTATATTTGGGAATGCCTGGAAGTTTTACACATTAAGCTCTTAAACTTTTTATTTTGAGAAATTAAGGGAATGATTTAAGATAGGACGCCTTATAGGATGTGGGGTGGACCCACTTAGGTTTGTATTAGATTGACCGGTCTTCTATAGAAGTGGTTTTTGTTTGGCTTTGCCAGTCTGACCAGATCGGTGTTCGAGTGAAGAGCTAAATTTGCGAAATATTTCTCGGCCGAGCGCCTCGAAGTGTTGCCGTAGGGGTCGTTGTGAATGTTTGCATTCCTAACGTACCATGGGGCTCTGATGCATCAAGGCATAGTTAGAGTTTGAAAAGCGCCAAGTCGCCCGATGTGATGTTGTTCCCTCGATTGGAAAACCAAACGGCATTTGAGGTTTTGCTGAAGCATTGGAACTAGTACATTTTTTGTCAACTTGGCTTAATCTAGAATGACCTGAAAGTGCGATTTAACGTTATTGATGAAGATGTTTTTATGAGGAGTTGTTTGTCGTCGTGAGATAAGGACAGTTTTGCTCTTTTCTGGGTTTACTTTGACTTGCCAATTGTTATACTAATCTTGAAGCCTTATGGTGACTACCATTGGCGACCTGTAGAGAAGTGCCGTATCTTTGGCGTATTGTGCTGTTTTGACTTTGTGCTTCCAACCGTGGCATGTCGGCAACGAAAAGGTTAAATAGCATAGGTGATAAGAAGAGAGCTTTGAGGTATGTAAGTATGAAGCTATCAGCTCTATGAGACGCAGTTGGAACTTGGGTTTATGGAGCTTTAGTAGTAAACCGTCATGCCAGGTCTTACCGAAGACTTTTTTGACGTCGAAAAATACCACTCCCGTGGTTTTTCTAAGTCTAAAACTTTTGGTAATGTGATCTGTCACGCGGTTTAGTTGATGTACAATAGAGTATTCACGCCTAAATCCATATTGATGAGAGGGAAGGAGAGATTTTGCTTCTCCGAGCCTGCAAAGAATTTCTCAACCTCTCTTTTGACCATTTTGACGTGTTCCGTATCATAGTCTTCTTTATAGGGGGGGGGGGGCATTGGAGTTTCAGGTTGTCGGCAAATGCTTGGGCCTTTCTCTCGATGTAATATTGGAGCCCGTTCTTACCATGGTTAACTGGTATTGGGATTTTCTTGTTACTTAAGGCTTAGAAGATCTTCCACATTAGATTTGCATCGTCTGAGGTTGATTTCTTATGAAGAGCATTAAGGATTTTACGATCTAAGGGGTTGCGATGCTTTTGCCGTTGATGTCTGGCAGAATTTTTTCTACGAATGAATGCATTTTGATGGCGAGATAGTCCAAGGGGATTATCAACCCGAATCTGAAAGGTTTTAGATGCTTTTTCTGTGGCCTTATAAATTAGTTCTGTGAACTGTTTGACGGCTCCTTCAAGATCTACAACCGTGCATATGCGACAATCCTATCTATGCTATCTTTTAGGTAACTCGAGTAAAAAGGCCAATTTTGGGTAACGATTTCTTTGTCCATAGAGCTCCAAGATTACAGGCATGTGGGTGGAGCTTAGGTCATTGACTGTTTTAATTTCCACTTGCGAGTTGACGTTTTTTTAGGATTGCTACATCTAGAACGTCTTCTCGATAGCCTGCTATCTAAAGTGAGTGGGAGCTTCTGTTCCCAAGACTTGTTAATCTTTTGATTTAGCCAAAAATTCTCTTTTGAGATCACCATGTTGGCAAACATGGTTGTGTTTGCCGTGACCGCGGCTGCAGGTTTGCGGGAACCTGAGCTTTGGGAAGCCTGAGTTGTAGCAGAGTTGCTCTAAAATAACTTTTGGCGGTGTGCCCGTATTTTTTGCATTTATGACTTGGGCGATGCTTCTGTCCCTCTTTTTCTGTTCAATTCAAATTAATCTTAGGGTCAGATTAAGGATGTTCTTGGTTTTTTTGCTTTTTCAGATTATTGGGAAACGACCAAACTTGTTTTCCATGCTATAGATGGCTTGAAGCCTATCTCTTCCAAAGTCTTTCCTACCTTTTCTTCGGTAAGGTAGAGCGGCAAGTTACGAATCACCACTTCCATGCATTTTTTCCATGCAAGTGAAGTATCTTGCAGTGGTGGTTTTGAGATAGGCCGTAGCCTTTCGGTGGAAGTCATTAGACGCCGGCGTGACCCGGATACCATTGTAGGTATGTTGAGCGAAGGTATTGTTGATTTTATTGTTCTTGCAATGTTGTGTAAAGCTTGGAAATATGTCTTTGGCTGTATTGACAAACGCCGTTGGGCGAGAGTGAGAAGCAGGAATTTACGGCGGTGGGGTAGAGATTATGTTATCGGCTGGGTTTAGGTCTTTAGCGGCAGTCTTGAACCTGACCTCGATGAATCTTTTTTCTTTTGTATTTGCGTGGTGGCGTTTTTGGTGACTGATTGTCCTTGTGGCTTTAGGCTTGAGGGGTCGGCAGGAGTAACCGCTGATGGCGTTTTATCAGGAGTTGAGTACTGCCCGGGATTGGCTGATTGCCCGTTAGATAATGGTTTTGACACACCCTTAGTTTTCTTACGCTTATTCTGGACCACGACGTACCTTGTCGTTCTTAGCGTTCTTGATTCCCGTGATGGGCGTTGGAGATTAGTCTGCCTTCATGAGTGCGGGATCATTTTGGGACCCTTCTTCAAAGTCTTCTTCGTCTGCTTGGCAGTGGTCCGCTGACCGCTTGAATTTTGTTGATAGGGTCACTTCTTTGACCTCTTCCTCGATATCTCACTGCTTAATGTCTTCGTTGTCGTTGACGGAGGTAGAAGCTTGATTTGATTTTATCTTTTAAAATGATTGCGGTAAGCAAGGAGATAGTATCCTCCAGCTTATTCATCCGGGTTTTGATGGTTTTTCTTATCTTCTTCATTTGATGGCTAAAGGCATTAAGCTTCGACTTTATTTTCTGCCTTTTGTGTTTGGATTTGATGGCGCCGCTGACCGCAGGAACCTTCAGGAGGTCAAGCGGAGTCGGCGGGGTCACGAGTGGCATGCCGTTGGTGTTGTGGCTATCTAGAAAAAATATTATTTTTCTAAAAGATTTTTCTTTTTGAAAAATTAATATTAGTATTTGTGCAATAATAATTTCAAGTTTTTGCTTCTGAATTAAGTGTCGAATCGGTGTTTCTGCTGCTTGCTCGCTGGGCCAAGAGTTTGTTTCAATAGGGAAAGATAGTCACGGTACAATATTTATTTGTTTTTATTTTTACAAATACACTGAAATTGTGTCTAAAATGATTTCATTCATTGGTAGGTATTTTAAAAAAATTTGAAGCTCAAAACTTTGTATGCAGGTAACACTTTGATACTCAAAATTATATTTTATACATTGTTAACTTCTATGTTTATCCGCTTAATATTCAGAACGAATGGTACGAATTAAATAATCATGTAATTTATAGAGACATTTATAGATAGTTACAGACCAATTTATATTATAACTGCACTAAATATAACAGAAATTATGCAAAGAAATACATAAATCTATACATTTTATGTTATATTTTGGCCAGTCAAAAATAATGAAACTCGTAAAAATTATTTGTATATACATTTTTTATTAACATATTGTTTGTTTCTGTTACAGGTGAGTCACAGTCCATTTCATTTTTGCAAATCATATTTTAGTAAGTATGTATTTACATAATTTATTTAAATCGCTGTATACGAATTCCTTTTCACACCATATAAAATTAATTAAAAACAAACCTGTTACATAGTTTTTAAAAATTCCGTAATTTTATATACTAAGAAATCTGAGAGCCCAAAATTTTATTGAAACATATAATATTTTGTTGCGTTATTGACTACATCTGAGAAAATATATTTTACATTCGTTGGGGACGAACCAATATATTATGTCGAACGCTTTCATTTTAAAATTGCCTATTTACTTTTATGACTTAAAATTACAAAGGAACAATATTAGAATTAATTGCCTATTTTGTAGGGCTTGTGTTATTATATAATTATGTAAAATCAGTTGAAACTCATCGTTTTTGTTTGGTAATTAAAAAAGCTTTCAATAATATTCATTAAGCATTTTGTACACAATTTATATTAGAATAATTTCAACATCATTTACATATCGTTTAATTATTTTTATTACATTTTAATTAATATGAAATTCTTATTAATGAATTTATTAATCTGATGTCATTTTTGTACATTATCGTGACCTTTAAGCTAGCAATTACGTTGAATTTAAAGAATTTGTATTTGCCATCACGATGAAATATATAGAAATTAACATTTGGTTATATACACACGGAGGCATTGTTAATTTTATAAATAGAGATGCTTTCATGTGTACATTTTAACGATAAAATTTGTTTGCTACGCGTCGTTTCTTTTAAGTGGCAATAATTCGTGTGTTTGTTTAAATAATCTGATATTTATTTTAACTTAAAAAATGTGCTGATTCATGGAAAACAATTATTATGTATTTGTGTATGGAAATTGGTGGCAGTTATTGTGATACATTGATTCAGTTCTCTGGCAAAGCTTGTTTTAAATATTGGATAACATGCTCGAATTGTAAAGCTTGAAATCATAAATAATAGCACGCATCCTGTAGGCAGAGTGTAAACAACAATAGTGTAGGTTAGAGTCGATTTTGGCTGCTATTTTGTAGTTGCTTTACGTATGTCATATGCACTAGGTTTTAAGATAATGAAAACCACAGAGGCATTAAGAAAATATTAACTTTATGTTAATATCAACGGTGGGTAATGCAACACAAGTTTTAAATTTGGCATCAAAACTTTATGATTCTGTTACTATAAAGCTACGCTAAAATTTATTAAGTGTATTACAAGTACGGTCACGCAGTTACGTCATAATGCGTAAGAGAGACAGGACAAGACCTGTGCGTCATCATATCTTACTAGTTATAGTATCAAGGTGAGGTTAACTTAACATCATTAAGATTAATGTTGCTCTAAAATGTGCTAAGTTGGGACAAGGATAATATTTCTTACTGTACTTTTTGGATAAATTTAGATCTTGGTGCATATGCTTTGGTGGCATAGGTACTTGTAAGTAAGGGTCTTCAATGCGGAATGCTCCACAAGCCTATGAGGCTCAGCGATGTTTATTTTAACAACAAGAAGTCTTACTTGTTATCTCGTAATATTCTCTTTACGGTTGATTGTGAAAATCACTTTTGTCAAACTTATCGTTAATATCTTCTTTGGAAATATTTGCAAATTTTTGAAAGACTTAGTTGGTAGATGCCATGTTCTCATTCAATTTTTGACACAGTTTTCTTGTTTTCTATTCTTGCTATTTGAGTCATATCGAACATTAGCACTGTCAATTAAGGTTTTTAGGCATTAGTTTTTTTTTATATATAAGCCCGTTACCAAAAGCAGTTTGTTAATGATAGTTGTGATACATACTGCTTAGTTTAGGTTGGTATATATTTCTTTTTAAGAAAATATCCGGTATATTTTGATAAGACCATATTGGCGCAGTCGGTAGGTGGTGTTTTTGTTCAATTTGAAGGTTAAAGTCCAAAGGACACATTTGTCGGTGAGCTTGATGGCCGTTATTCAATTTCATTTTTGATGTAAATCTTAGCTGATACTGGCACTATTGAATTTTAATATATTTAAGCTGATGTCTTTTTTGAAGGAAATTCCCGGAACATTTTTGTGAGATACCAAATTGGCGCAGTCGGTAGGTGGCGTTTTTGTTTAACTTGGACATTGATAGCTTTGTCGATGAAACTGTTTGTATGTAAGTTGTTTTGTTACTTTTGGACACATTTTGGTGGCATTGTCAATACGATGATTGATCATTACGCGGTTTAGATTTGTCAAAGGACATACCTGCTTGTGGACAGTCTTTCGATTCTTTTTTTGTTGTTGCTATACACTTAAGTGTGTTGGCGAATTGTTTTCTACTGGTTAATAGCTAAGGTTTGTTTATTGTTGCTAGACGTAGTTCTCCAAAGTTTTTTTTCCCGACCTGTTTCTTATGTTACGGAGCCACAAGACCTGTTAACGGCCGATCTTTCTTTTGCTTTTTTTTTTTTTTTTAAGGATTAGCTGGGGTATTTTGTATTTTTTGTTCAAGGTTGATGAAACGGTTTGAATGTGATTTACGTCAATATGCAGCTATTGTATTGGTTATCATCTTAAGGCAGTTGAGAGTAAACCCTGTTGTAATATACGATTACCATATATTGTGGCTATCTTTAACACTATAACCTGCACTGCTCTGATAGCCTATCTGGCGAACGAAGTCAAGTCAACACTGGGAATAGATATAACGATTCTACCTAACTAAAGGTTGTCTACCTTTTTTTGAGACACCAAGCCAACTCTACGACCTGCTTCATCTTTATGTATCTATGACAACATTTACGGCTTTTTATACCTCAATGGGAAAATACCACTCGCATACAAAAAAGTTGCACTTGATGGAGATTCGTTGGTAAAAAGCGCCCAACTTTATGATGATGGTGTTCTTACGACTTGAAGGAAACCCGACCCAACCCGAGCTCCAAATTTGATTAGACAAAGTAGATATATGTGTAAAATAAATAGTAAATCAATCAAAGTATTATGAAGTAATTATATTTCATTGTGGATGACTACTACACGTAGACTTTGAATCTTGAAGACGCTTGGGTTCTGGATCTTCTTATTTTTCAAGTGGCTTAATTCCGTTTGTTTTTGGTGTCTGTAGACGTTTTTATTTGTTTTTGTTTTGCTGTTGAGTAGATTTGGAGTCCTTTGCGGGAAGACTTTGTCTGTGCATGTGAGTTACTAAGTCTGGCAGTAAATTGGATGATGGTGGGTGAGGGTGGTAGGTTTGATGTTTCTTCTAATTTTTGACTGATTTTGCTTTAGCAGGGTTAATGGATTTTATTGGTTTATGGGGGCTTATCCGTTCTGTGATTGGCTGTGACTTTTTCCAGTTAGAATTGATTTGTTGTATGCGCATTGTAGAGCGATGTGTTTCTGCTAGCACCTCGTTGCAGACTGAGCTGTTGCTCTTTGCTAAAGTTTGTTTTTGTTTGACCAAGGCACGCGCAGCGTTTGCTCCTATCACTGCGCGCGCTTTGGTTTGCTGACTGAACAAAGTTGTGCGGGGATTTGCATTTTTTGGAAGAAGTGTGTGGGTGCGAAGATAAATTGGAAGTTTTGCTGAAGAATTCCGCATTGCAATACATTTTGTTGCAACAATCCCCCCCCCCCCCCTTCTTCATGTTAATCTATTTTGCGCGATTTGGAATCTTTTTCCTGCGATTATCTTTATATCATCAAGCTACCTTTTCTGTGGTTTACCAACACTTCTTCTTGTGTTTTTTGGTTTCCATTGTAGTAATTTGGTGGTCCATCTATTTCAGTCGTGTCTGGCAACGTGTTGTGCTCAACTCCATTTTAGTTGAGCCACTCGTGTCATTACAACTGTAAATTTTGTTTGCCGCCTTATTTCTTCATTTCGTATTTTGTCTCTAAGGCTTATCTTGCATTGACCTAACCTCATCTTTCTGCTCTATTCATGTCTTTTGTCATGATTGGGTATGTCCATTTTGGAGTGTAATCATTATGTGGGCATTTCTGGGCAATGCTTACAAGTCCTTGCCCTGACATTTTTATTTATTTTGGTCCGCTTTGGTTTGAAGCTGGCTACAGATCATGCAGGTGAATTTACTGGTGGAAAATACGGATTGTCCTTAACCTAGTAATAAGGTTTTCTGGCCGTTTGGGTCTCATCTACTTGGCTTGGGTTTGGCTTTTTGGCTCTCATGATGACTCGGTTGATAGACGTTGGGTTTTTTGTAGGTGGCCAGACGCAATCTTGTTTCTTGCAGTTGCATATATCTAGATTTGACGTCATTATGTGCACCTAGCAAGGCTTTACTTGGTGTTAGATTGGTTGCAAAGTTGGATCGGCGTCGCAGTTGAAAGGTGGCTAAGGGCAGTAGCTTGTCTCATGGCTTGCTAGCGTGGCTTTCTGTCAGGCATCTCAAGGCTTTTTTAGTTTGGCGTGACGTTTTTATACAGGGCTGGCCTGAGTGTGGTATGTAGCTATTGCTTGTTTACAATTTAACCTAGCAATGTTGCTGAGTACGACCTTTGGGTACCCATACCTGTTTAAGATCTGCTGCTCTAGGATGACGATTGTAGTCTTGCTTGTGGCGTTGCTGATGGTAAAAGCTTTAGGCCCACATATACAGGTAGGTGAGGATTGTTTCCGGCGGGAGTAGTGTTCAGTGGGCCGACGAAGTTGATTGAGGTTTATTCTTAAGGTTGCTTGTCAGAATGAAATTGCAAATTGACGGCTTTTTGGGCAGCCTTTGTCTTTATCCTTGCATACGACAAACATTTTTTTACGATTGATTGTTATTTGAATTTCTGACCAGTGACATTTTTTTAATATGGATTAAGTAGTTTTATTCTGCCCTGGATGTCTTGCAGCGTTGGTTTCATGGTAGTGTTTGATGACTTTTTTATTGTACGGAGCTACTAGCTGGATTTATTCAGGGCTTGTACGGATTAATTCTTTCTCTTTACTCACTCGGAATCTTTTGGTTTCCTCGGGAGCCTAGGTTTTTTCTGCCGCTTCTTGTAGACGTTCAATTAATCTGCCCGCTGGATTTACTCCCGCGGAGTCTTGAGAGGTTGAGCAGCGAGAATCTTCTGTCGTTGGTTTTGCCTTGACAAGCTATGGTAAAGTCCAGTTATGCAAGCACATTGGGAGGTACTAGCCGATTTACATCTTCTACTTCTTTTCTTCTTTTCTCTTTGTTTGGTGATCTGGACAGGGTATTTGGCAGTTGGTTTTTGGTTCTCAGCATGTATTCTACTTTATAATTGAACTTAGACAATCTTCTTTTTTCTTTTTTTCAGCCCTTATATTTCCACTCCTGGATGTAAGCTTCTTTAAAATTTCTCCATGTTTTTTTATCTTGGACAGTTTGTATCCAGTTTTTTCCTGCGACCTCCTGGATGTCGTCTCTCTATCTTCTTGGTGGTTTTCCTACGCTTCTTTTTGTGCTCCTCGGGCGCCATTGCGCCAATCTATTTGTCTATTTGGTATGGTCCTGCCTTGCTACATGGCCAGCTCATCTCCATTTTAGTTGTCTTTTAAGAACGTGAACTGCGTGGATTTTGTTTTGGCGTCAGTAGAGCTTTTGACCTAAACCAATGTTTGATTGTCCGTTTTTAGGAGAAATGCTTTGTCTTTGAGATACGGTCAGTACTACTTCTTCACTAGCCAGATGATGGCAAAGCATTCTTACTTGTTGCTGTGGCATGTGCGCTGTGTTTGCTTTGTGTTTAGCATAGCTAATGTTTTTCGGTGTTTTTCTTCTTCTTGATAGAGCACAGCACCCATTCGTTTTACGCAATTTTTTCAACACGAACCGGAGTCGGCGTCTGAGTTCGTCTAGAAGCAGCCGTCGATTAAGCAACTGTTTCACTGCTTGGAAAGCCTGGTTTGTCTTGTTGTCTCACTTGAAGTGCTTTTTGTTCTTTTGAAGATCAATAAGTGGTGCAGCGGTTTTTGCTAAACTTTAGGACGTGTTCCCTTAACCAAGGGCAGACTCTCAGATACCTTTGAAGTTGCCTTTTTGTGTTTGGTCGGATAAAGTTGCGTATCAAATGGTGTTTCATGGGGCGGTATTTTTGGCCGCTGATCTGATGGCTTAAGTATTTGATTTCTCTATTTGACTATTTGAAAAGACTATGATATTGTCTGAGTAGACTAAGACGAATTTTTTGAGCCATTTTACCAACACCTTAGCATTCAGTTTTTGAAAGGTAGCTAGTGCATTCTTAAGCCCGAATGGCATCACTTTAAAGTGATATGTGGTTCTATCGGGTGTAGAAAAGGGGGTCAAGTGTTGGTTTTCTAGGTGCAATGGAATTTGCTGTTATCTGGTCTTTAAGTCGAGTTTGGAAAAGACACAGGCACTGCCGATTTTTTAGCGTTTCCTGGACCTTTGGTAGGGGTATAGCTTTGTTGCGCGTGGCTTCGTTGAGTTTGCGATAATACACGCAAAAACGCGGACTGCCATTTCTTTTTAAACTTTTATATTAGATGGATAGCATCTTGTTTACTTATTGGTAGACAACTGTTTTCTTGGCGGTGATAAATGCATACTGCCGAACTCGAATGGGTGTAGTGTTTTTGAGGTCAATAATTTGGGTGGCGTGAGCCCGTCGATAATGAGACCGGCAAGTTTTTCTACTAGTGCACGAAATTTCCGTGGTTCTGGAAAATTGGGCATTGTTACTTTGGCAGAGGTCGGTTTTTCTTTGGCTGCTTGGTCTTTCCGTCCAAAGTGAATTACTTTTCGGGTCAGGGTGGCCTGGTTTTCTATCTGCCACGGGTGCTCTATTTCTTTACCTAGTCTAGGCGCATGTAGGAATTACACTGTTTGATTGTGTTCTCTGGCTGTGAGGCTGGCAGTTGCTTCACCGGGGATTTGGAGTTTGTGGTTACGGTCAGCTTGCAGTACGATTTATTCGGTGGGCTTTAATCTTTGAGGACAAGGCATCTAAATCAATCAGGGCTACTTTGGGTAACTTCTGGCACGACTATTTTTGGGAGTTGGTAGTCTTCTTGTTCAATGTGTGCCCGAGTCGGTTGTCGATTTGTGTGACGATATCGGCTTATTGGATTTTCTTCTTTAGTGTTTTTTTTATTGGTTGGGTTTTGCGTTTGATAGTTTGCTGCTAGCGTAATCTTGCCAACCAAGGTTTGTAAATTCAGTGATTCGGGTCAATTTGTTGGTAGATCGTTACCTTGTGAGGAAGGAATGTAGTCACCGGTTTTCGGCCTTCTCTAGGTCTGCATGTCCAAGGTTTTGGAAAGTTGTCAAATCATAGTCAAATGATTGTTGTGCTTGACCACCACAGGCGCAATCTTAGGTTATGGTTGGCTGTTTTGTTGTAGGGCTGGTTTGACTGCCGGTACGAATTCGGTGGCCATAATATTTGCCAGACTGCTTGCTAGTTCAACATCCGGCTTGTAAATTTCTTATTGTTGCCTAGGCCGGATTCTCTGTTAGTCGGTTGATTTGCTGAAATTAAACATTCGAGGATGCTGGATACAAACTTGTTTTACTTATTTTTTCTTGTTGGTTTACAATCATTTATATTATTTACAAGAGTTTGAAACAAGATTTACAATAGAAAATGTTGAAGTTCTTTACTGAAGGATCTATGGAGTTTTTGGGCACTTTCTCCAAGACTTATAACGATTAAAAAATATAACAAAAAAGGGAAATTCTTTTTCATGTAATATTAAGGTATTTCTAATCTGTTGTACACACTCACAAAATCTTTTTGGTCTATGTGAGACTAATCTTGGACAGTTGTGAAGTACTTTAGTGACCTCATTGGTCTATGTGTGCATATCCCGATATAGCTATGAAGTACCTTAATGACTTTAATGTCAATGCATTTTATTCTACACACCCCAAGAACTTTTCGGTCTATGTCCGAGTCTGCTGAGAACTACTCTTATGCATTGAATGCCAATGTACTTTCTTATACACACCCCAAGACTCCCTCGGTCTTTGTAAGAATAACCTCAATGATTTCAAATTCAATGTTCGTATACACACCTCCACCCTCCTCCTTTGGTCTAAGTGTGAATAACCTCGCGAAACTCCTAAGAACTATTAACAGTGTTAACAGGAAGTCAAGAAAAAGATTTAAATACTTTACTTTTTAATTTTCAAACTATTCAAATATTATTAATTTTAAGATAACTTAATTTTTTTTTATTAATAAATATTTTTTTTTTAATCAATATTTAATTCTATAATAAAAGATCGATACACTAATTTATAACTGTATACATTACGGAAATACCAATATTGGACCATTTGTTATCTTATGATATTCAAGATGATTAATATATATATTTTACAGTAAATGCATTACTAATACATATCAAAGCAAATTACGTATCAAATTATATTATGATTATTAGCCATACCATTAGAAACTAATACATACATCCAATTTTCAATGCTGCATAAGAAAACTTTTAACGACAATCCAAAACGGAATTGTATGTCGTCCGCGAGCTAGACCCCGAATGCGCATTATTTTCCAATAAGTAAACGAACGTGAAGGCACTGAGGAGGAGGAGTAGGTTCACCATAGTATAGAAGCGAGTAGAGAAGTAGAGAATATCGCGGTTTTTGCCGGCATGACGTACAGAGAGACGTATAGACATAGTGGGGAAAACTAGCCAGTTTATGTTTCGTTCATGCCGCCTTTAACCCAGTCATCCGCAAGTTGTTCTGGTCAGTCGACATTCATTTTTGATGCACACCGTTTTTTTTTTCATACAGATTTAAAAAAAAATAACAATACGAATTTCCACGTGACGAAAACTATAAGTGCGCGCGCGTCTGTATAAAACAATGTGCGAATATATTATATGCGTAGGTAATTGAGTGACGTGATGAATTAGGTTTTTGTGCTATTTTTAAATAGTTACTACACGGTGTGGATTTTTAGTTTTTTTTTTTTGGATTTTTTTGTACGATTGAAATTGCATCTTTTAGAACCAGGTGAGATCCAATTAAACAAAGTTTATTGTTCTAAATATTTATTTAGTGGTTTTAAAATGTGTGACGTCATTGCGGACACCCTTTTTATTACGGATGTGTTTCTTTATGTATTAGTGTATTACATGTGAGTCTAATTAAAATCAGTCAAGTGGTTCATTTGGTTATGCCATACATTTGTTTACTTACTTTACTTGTAGGTTTGAATGAAATGCATTACGTCGATAACATTAAGTGATTAAGTGCAAATAGATTTTCAATTGGCTATTTATAATAAAAAATACAATTGTTTTATTTAACTAATTTATTAGATTTTTTTGTTAATATATAATATTATAATTAGTATAAAATCTATTTAATTGTCATACATATACAAACTACTGATGGCTTATGTAAATTGCATAGATTTTATACTTTTAGTACTCATTGGCATCATGAACTTATTTTATTTATTAACATTTAGACACGTGTTCAACATTAATTTCTTGCTTTACTAAAGTGTTCTTGGCAATCTAATTTTGTTACAAAAACATAATATCAGGTAACTCTTTATCATAATTATTTATAAAATAGAACATTACATATTTTGCAAAATTCAAAAATATTCAAATTCTGTTTTGTGTAATAATTATATGTTTGCATTTTGATTATCAATTTGCTAATTAGAGAAACCGTTGAAAGCTATTTTTTAAATATTATGATAAATGTGTTTTTTTTATATTAATTAATTACAATAATAAATTGACCGACAAAAAACGTACACTTAAACATTCATTAATTTAACTGGAGATTTGTCTTAAGTTAATTCTATACGGGATGTAGAAATTAGCTAACAAGAAAAGATAAAATTACACAGGGCATTAATTTAATTTAAAATAATAACAGAAACAGTGCAAATACGTTTTTTGTATACATTAAGCTGGTTGTTTATAATGGATTTCCTGATTTATTTAAATTGCATTGAATTGCAGCATGAGTTAAAGAAATAACCAGTGTTGAAAAGATATAAGTAAACAGTTACGACTTGATAATATTTTTTTGCTAGCCTGCACCAGAATCTTCGTGAAGTAAAGAAATTAATATATCTCCGATAACTAATTGTGATGAACGGAAGGAATTATAACTTTATTGTTATAACTTTATTATTGAGTTTTGTATTGTTATTAGAACACCAAATGTAGGTATTGATTTCTAGAACACATTAATGCATGATTGCGTTCATGGCTCTTCTTAAATTGTTTGATCTATACAAACAATCAAAATAATGTTAATGAAACGGTTTGAGAACTGTTCTGATTATGTATTGGAACTGAGAGGTTAACTACTAAAAGAAAATATGTCCCAATCATTTTATAATTTTATAAAGTTTACAAAATTTCATATGATTTCACACAATTTCATATAAATAAATTTCTAGAAAATCACATGTTTCTCTTGTTGACTTGACTGATGAATAGTATGATCTTTTAGGATTTGTTCAGTAGGAGTTTGAGTTATATAAAAAAGATCTGTATGGTCAAGATTTAAGTCAAGAAGGTTCTACTAAGGAAATTTAACATATTTTTGTCTTTTATTTCTGCGCTTTTAATATATTTTCTAGGACCGAAATGAGCAAATTCTGATGCTTAATGTGCAGCAGTCAAATATTTTTTATATTTTCCTTTTTTATCTGTAAAGTGTATTTACTTTATTTTTAATTTGTAACATTGTTTTTATTTTTTTTGGTTGTGGTATTGGTATTTTTATCAATCATATTTACTACGTTAACTGTCACTATCACCAATGGAGCGAGGCGCAGTAGTCTAGGATTTTGACAGCTGTACCAAAGCACCACAACTAAAAGTTATTTCAAACGTGTTTAGGCTTTTCCACTTCTCAACCTATCTTATTAGCGTAAGGATTTATGTCTAAGATTTTTTCTGGTTAGAGTAGATAAATATTCTCAAATCCAATCGATACTGTAGTTCTCCCGTAATGGTGGCAACTTACATTAAGGGTAGAACTACAGTTTCAGATAAAAGGATACTGTGCAAGCGGTGGCGTGCATATGGCTTATACGACAACCAACACCAATATTTATTACCGTTTTTCTGACACGGTGCAGTTTTTTTTTACGGTTATTTCCGTCCAAGGCGGTGTGTGTTGTGAAATTTTTTGGTTGTTAAGTTGTACTTTGTTTGGTGAAGATTCACCTGTAATTTTTTTTAACTAGTCTGGTCTTCATTGTCTCAAAGACGTCCAGGTGTAACCTCAGGTCACGTGGAGGTACGGCAATGAATTGGCACTAGGTCCAACTATATGGTCATCTTGTAATGCAATTCTGGTGACGGTTAGTGCAACACCACCTAGCGAGTGCAAGATTGCATTTAATGCATTTCCGCTCTCTTAGATGTAGAGAAATGGGCGAACAAGTTTCCACCAGTAAGTTTTATATATATTAAGAGTGTACACCAATGCACATCTGAACTTGGGGTGCTTATTGTAATTGTTAGTCAAGGTTGGACAAACTTTTGCTGTGGTCAGCTGTGGTCCAGGAAGAGTTACTTTTGATTTATTTTGATTGTTTCATGGATTGCGTGACATGTTGCTTTATCTTGCTATAACTAAAGGTTGTTTAAGTTTAGGTTCTCCATGTTCCCATTATCATTTTCGAAAAATGGACAAATCTGGTCATCACACCAAACAGTCTTACGCTGAGGATGCATTGATTTTTGTATGATCTTGTGTATTTTTTTTTGAACCCCAAATGCGGCAGTTTTTTTTTGTATACATTTCAGCCTTATTTGAAACGATAATTTTTTTGAGCAAAATTGTTGTCAATTCGGAGTTTTTCTTTAACTCAAATTGAGAAACAATAACAAAGCGAATCTTTAACTTCTGAATCATTTGAACTTTGTAAGCGAATAGTTCAAGATCTTTGTTCAGTATTCTCATCAATGATGTGAACTGAACATTAACAGTTGCTGCGATCTGCGGCGAGTTGTACTGGCTTGCACATTTTGGATTACAGCAGCAATATTCTTGTCTACTAACATATCTGTCGAGTTTTTTTTTTAATTCGCACTGTTATGGCAACACAGTAGGTATTTTGGAAATAAGCTTTCAGTATTTTTAAACGTTTTTCAAGCGTAAATTCATTCATTTTGTTCCGCGGAGATGATAAAAATCCGTTAGATGGACTATCCTTTAGCTACGGTAGTCTTCCTATTGTTGTGATACACTGTAGTAGGAGTTTGCCTTGTTGCTTTTGTGGGTATTTCTTGAAAGCATGCGGATGGATTTTTTTGAACTGTTTTTGAACATTTGGCCGACGAACTATGGTCTATTGTCTAATTTCTTTGAATAATCCACAATGATGCAGAAGATGTTCTTCTAACGCGTGGATGGATGCTTTTCTAGTACAGTTGCTATTGGTACGGTTTTCACCCAACGCGTGCACAAGTCTATGATGGTGTCGAAGGGGCTGATGAAATTGATGGCAACAAGTTTTTACAATTTTTTGAAAAGGTTTGTATGCATTGGTGCCTTAGATTGCTGAGTTGCTTCCGGTTTTGGTATGGGAGCATGTGTGATTTTATATAGGTTTGGACTTCTAGCTAATGATATGATCACAGTATGGCCTTTCAATGATTTTTTGAGTTCGGGACACCTCAGCTAAATTGATCTGACCATTTTGGCTGAGGTCTTTTTTTTGGAAGGTTTACTTGGTAAGTTTGCGGATGAGTTAACTGAAGGTTTATTTTCCTTGTTTTTTTGGTGGTAATAGTCATATGTTTTGATTGATGGGTTTAGCATTTGATTTTTTTTGTTTTAGAATGGCATCGCCCGGCAAATTATTGGAGTTCTCCGGGGTATGATTTGCTGTAAAAGTGATTTTTTAGTGTTTTTGGAGTTTTTCAGTTATATGAGGTTTTAATTATGCGTTCTTAAGCTTTGTTTTCTAAGTAGGCTCAAAATTTTATTACCGTCTATACAATAGCCACTCAAATTTATTATTATATTATTAACTTGCCGGCGCTGGCATATTATACATTTTGGTAAAAGCTGTCTACCCACAGGCGCTTTCTTTTACATCTTTTTTGATTGGCCAAATCTGATTACCAAGGGAAAGCGCTTGATAAGCGCAAACAAAAATGTACCTTACAGTTTATATATACTAATAAAGATATTCTGTAACATATGACAAGAAAACAAAAAAGTTTTGTCAATTTTATCATATTTTTTTTGGCAGTTCACTTATAATATTTTTTTCATGCTCTAAATAAAAACATTGTTTCAGAAAATTTTAAAATTTATTATAATCTGTCACTACTTTTTTAAGGTCATGTAAAATTGTGATTTATAGTCAATCAAATAACGCAAATGACTTTCTGGCCTTACGGTTTCTAAATTGTTGTTTTGGCCTGAAACAGATGGTTTTGGTACAGGCAAGCGAAAAATATGTTTTTCTAAATAAATTATCTTTGATCTTTTTTTGGTGCAACGGTAAGAGTACTGGAAACCAGTTTATCGACTTAATGTCTTTGAGGTTATGTTTTCAAATATGGTTACTTTTTGTTGGTGTTATATATTTAATCAGTTATTAGTTGGAAGAATCTTTAATTGCTACTATCTCGGAAGAAAATTGTTTGAGTGCGCATGTTGTATTCTTGAAACTATGTGGATACTTTAAATATACACTTGTCAGTTGTCCACTTAAATTTTGTACAAAGTCTTTACATTTCTATAATAGGTTTCTTTTAACTTTAGGTCTACAAAGAGTATAAATATTGCCTCTTTACTTTGTAGCTCAAGGTCAATGTTTGTTTGGCTGTTATAAGTGTTTTGATATTATTTTCTGAATCTTTATAAATTATGTTTTGAATTGAATTTTGTTATCAGTTAATGAACTGAGTTTACCTACCCAAGAAATTGGATTATAAGCACTTAGGTGGTTGGTTGGAAACTATTTAAAACTACTGTACCGCAATCAATGAACTGAGTGGCGCAGCCACTCACCTAAATGTTTTAAACTCAGAAATTGGATTACAAACACTTGAATGGGCATGCAAGAACTTATGCTGTCCAAAACTAAAGATGTAAGAATGCTTGGCTTGACTACATCAAAATTAAGGCCGTTTCAACGTTCGGTGTTATCGGCTAGACTCTTTGATTGAAGACGGAAACAGCTGGTCCAAGTCGAGGAGTTTTTTGGTGATGGTTTCTGGAACGTCGGAGTCGTTTGTTTGGTGAAATTGCGTTTTTTGTACAAATTAAAAGTTTGTCTACGGATACTCTCACTCAGATAGCACATATACACTCAACTAGAGTTTTTGAGGACTCAACCACACAGGGTGCAGTTTTATTATGAACAAGTTTTGTTTGTTTGGAGTGACGTGGTAGCACAGGGTGTATTGGTTTGCAGTCCCTTGGATTATCCTGTGAATATTGATAGGATTGAGGCCAGGAAGCTGCAGCTACTGTTGTGGATTGGCATAGGTTGGCAAGCGACGAAAATGCTGTCTATGGTAGGTTTTTTGGTCTTTTTTCGCGCTTGTTGATTGCTTGGGTTAGACTGCCTGAAAATTGTGAATGTAGGAACTTTATAGGAGACGGAAAGGGAACGGCGTGATCTGGTTTTTGCGAAGATGAGCTTCCGGTTCTAATTTGGCACGGTGTACTGGTGAGGTTGGTTTGGTTGTGGCGCTATTGTGCGGAAGTAGTCTGTTAAAATAAGAGTGTCCACTGGTGTTCCACTATATGTCTTGTGGCGCAGATTTAAAAGAGATTAATCTACTGGCCGCGATGGGCCGAGTCATCTGAATCAGGATGGCTATCCTTTGGAGGGTGACGACGATATCCGGAAAGGCTTAACAGTATACTCACACCATTGAGCAATCGGCCACGATGGGCCTCAGATAGTTTAGTCCCGGAACTACATATTTGTTTACCTTTATCGAGAACTCATGGTACCCTGAAGGGTTACTTTGTGCCATCTTAAGGAAGTAATTTTCTAACTCGGGCATAACACTAGCCGAACATTTGTCCTAATCAACCGCTTCCGACGAATTCTAGACCCATCCAAGTATTTGTAATCAAATTGGACTAGTATCCATTAAACTGAGTACTCCGCCTATTCACTAAGGTGTTTGTGATCCAATTTCAGATGGTGAGCGGGAACTCAAGTTGAAACTACATTTTCTCTACCAAATTTTTTTTTTCTGAAATTTATACGTTTAATATTTCTGCAGGGTTATGCAAACTAAATGTAATTTAATTACAATAACAAAAATACATTATTACTAGTAGCAATTACTTCAAAATTAGACAAAGAAATTAAAAAAAAAAAGAAAATAAGTAGTAGTACCAAAGTGGTCTTAGAAGAAAATAAAAGTTTATATACTTTCGTGGCTAATTCTCGCCGATCTGGTCAAGCAAATTGTTGTGATTCTTGAATTGATTTTGGCGGTTGAAACTCTAGTGAAAGAAAATTGCCGGGTTTTTGATAAAATATTTAATTTGAATATGAGCCTTGGTTCTGTATACCACATGCATGAAATTTTCCAGTCAGCAAGCTGGGCTCTACAGCAATTTACCTCTACAGAATTTTTGCTACAGTATGAAGCAGAATGAAATGATTTTCTGATAGCGATTGTTGCTGGGGATGAGTTTTATGTGCACTATCATTCTCAACTTGAAACCATGAGACCAAGCAAAGTATGTGTTACATTATTTTGTCAAATCTTAAAAAAATTTGTCATGCAAAAGGAGTAATTTTAGACATTATGGGATTTCTGCTTTATACTCAAAACTGTTGAAGAATTGAAGAAAAGGAAAATGTTTCTGAGAAACAGTATTTTTGCAACACGATAACGCGCGGCTACATACGGCGCATGCTACAGCGGCTACCATCTAAAAATTCAAATTGTTTACTACATTCTTCTTATTTTCCTCATTTTGCCCAAGCGAAGATTACGTTTTTGGTCTATTTAAAGGCGGGAATAAATTTCAGAGTAATGGTGAAGTGATTCAATGATAACAATGATGTTTTTGGGCACTTATAAAATGTAATGGGGACGACGTGGGAAAGGTAAATTTTTGTTATTGATTTTAATAAATTTTGGAGTTAGTTTGTTGGGTTAACGTCTTTGGTATTTTGGTTATATTTCGTATATATGATTTGAATATTTGTTATTTTAACTACAAGATATATAATTAGATACTATAATTGGTAGAATCTTAAGATGATACTATCATAGAAAAAAAATCGATTGAGGACGCATTTTGTATTCTGGGAACTATGCTGGAATTTAAAAACATACACATTTGTCAGATATTCACCTTATTTTACTATTTTGCTCAGATATACAGAAATTTCTTTACTGTATCATATCCAACTCAGTACAAAAATTATTATTTTGTATGTTTTAACTGTTATAAGTGTTCTGTTATTATTTTGCGTGTTCTGAATTTTGATAGAGCATGAGGATAAGTTTTTGCTTTTTAATTTTGTTAATTAAACAAGAATTGCCATATAAAAACTTAAAGATGTGGAAATAAAAGATCAAATCAAAGCATATGTAAACGGAAATATACAGAAAGCAGCTGTAGACACACTGCAAGCAAACAACGTAAACACAAAATGGAAAATTATAAAAGGAGCGCTATTAGAAAGTAGCAAAGAACTATTAACACCAGACAAAGAAATGCCAAAAGAACAATGGATGACGAGAGAAATACTACAACTTATGGAAGAGAGACGGAAGAACAAGAGTGACTATATGAAACACAGAGAAATAAATCAAATTATCAAAAGAAAAATCCGAATAGCAAAAGAAGAGTGGCTATCTGAAAAGTGCAAAGAAATTGAGAAGCTTCAAAAACAATATGACAACTTTAATTTACATAAGAAAGTTAATGAACTAACTGGAATAAATAAAAAGTGTACACCTTCAATTATAAAAACCAAAGAAGGGAAAATTGTAACCGAGCAATCACAAAAACTGCTGAGCTGGAAAGAACACATAGAGGAACTCTTCTACGACATCAGAGGCCTTCCAAGCAGCATACATGAAGACAGTAATTGCCCGCAAATAACAAAAGAAGAAGTAAAAAGTCCAACACGAGCAACTAATAAACTTACTGAAAACAAAAAATATTGACAAAGGAGATATACGCATCTATGAAAATCTATACTGGAACCAAACAGCGACAGTCAGAGTGGATGGAGAATACACAGAAAATATAAATATCCAAAGAGGCGTGAGGCAAGGTTGCATACTATCACCGATGCTCTTTAACCTATACTCCGAAGCTATATTCGAAGAAGCAATACCTGAAGAAGAACAAGCAGGACTAGTTGTTAACGGACGACCATTCAACAAAATCAGATATGCGGACGATACGGTGATAGTAGCAGACAATATAGTTGATCTACAAAGAATGGTGGAAAGAACAAATGCTATTTGCCTGCGATATGGATTAAAAATTAACCTGAAGAAAACCAAATATATGATCATTTTCAAAACAGTTACACCTAATGTCGACTTATTCATTAACAACACCCGTATTGAAAAGGTAACCAAGTACAAATATCTAGGTACTTGGATAACAAATAGTATCGACTAAGAAATTGAAATCAAAAGCAGAATAGAGAGCGCCAGAATTGCCTTTCCTAAAATGAGAGACCTCTTCTGCAACCGCGATCTAAAGCTGGAACTAAGAACTAGGATGGTGAGATGCTACGTGTTATCCATATTAATGTATGGCATGGAAGCATGGACACTAAACCAAAAACTCACTAACAAACTCCAGGCTTTTGAAATGTGAATGTATAGGAGAATCTTAAAAATTTCATAGAAGGACAAAATCACAAATGTCGAGTTGTTAAGAAGGATGAAAAAGGAAATGGAAGTGATTCATACCATCAAATCTAGGAAACTAGAGTATTTGGGCCACACTATGCGAGGTGACAAATATAAGATACTGAAGCTAATAATGCAAGGAAAGATTGCAGGCGGTAGAGGTGCGGGAAGACGCAGAATTTCCTGGCTGAAAAACCTTCGAGACTGGTTTTGATGTACATCAAACGATCTGTTCAGAACTGCAGTATCGAAAATAAAGATTGTCATGTTGATTGTCAACCTCCGAGTAGGAGACGGCACATAAAGAAGAAGAAGAAGAATTTTGTTAATATTTTGGAGGCTTAGTTTATTAACAGATAATGAATGGGTAATGTGGTTTATGAATTATCAGCAAACTACGCTTGACACCGAAACATTTTTTTTCTAAAAGCATATCTTGTTGTTGTTTGTTAGTGAGAGAGGAAAAGTATACCAAGAATTTTTCTCTGTAGAGTTATCTTAGGTGACAGTAAAATTACACGAATTAGAAAAAAAACTTTTGCGGTGCTGCACGTTTTTGTCACGTTTTATGCATTAATTTCTATCTTTATACCACTTTAGGTTTGCTTTGGTTTACGTTGACAGCATAAATTAGACTAGGGATAAACAGCGTTTTATTTTTATTTTCTTGCACATTGATGGAGTGAAACTTTAACTTTACATTTATTGTAGAATGTTATCATGAAATCATTATATTAATATGTAGTATGTAATACTAATGCATTCAAACCATTCTCTTAGATTTTTCAGCCACAATTTTTTTTTGTTCAACATTTTTTTTTTTTTAGTATTTCTTCTTGGATCATTAACTGAAGTAAAGCATATTTTGGTCTTCTCATAACGGTGAAGCTAACACAATCGGTGCATGTGACGTCAATTGTGGGCAAGAACGCGCGTGTAGCAAGAGATTTGGTGTTGGTATACTTTGTGTTAACAAATAAAATTTATAATATTTTGACAGTCAAGCTGTCAAAATACAGAAAATTAGTTTTGGAGCTAATTTCTGTAAATATCTTGAAAGGTGGAAACAAAATTGAAGAATATAGATACATAGGCTTACTTCCACAACATGTGTGTGACGTCAATTGTGAGCATATAACGTTGTTATGTATCACAAGGCTAGTCTAAAGTTAACGACTTTACATTCTTTATTCATTCTTTTGTCAGTCTAAAATATGCGCCACATTTTGCGGTAGCATCACATTTTAAAACCTTGTTGCTTGTCTAGTTGTTTTTTTTAGGGTCCACTTTATAAAATAACACAGAAAATACATAAAATTTTAATACTCGCATTCTTACATCAGAATTAAAAGGCGAGGATCTTTGAGTATTGGTATTTTTTTGCAATACGACAACGAGTGTCCACTTACGGCCGAAATTATGCAAGAGTTGAAGTTTGAGTGTCTACTACATCCTCCTTGTTCTTCCGATCTCCCTGAAGTGATTATCATGTCTCTGGTCTACTTAAAGTTAATAGGTGAGAAACCATAACATGTTTTCTTTGGGTATTCAATCTCTTCTAAGGAAACATTAAGCGGCAATAAACAAAAACAAAATTGTAGTGTATTTTTTTTACACATTAGCAAGCGTTTTGGAAATCAAACTGACTTTTTCTTTAGTGCTATTTTTGCACTAAAGAAAAGAACATCTTTAAGCAAACGAATGGTTGGTGCAAATTTAAATTGGAGATGAAGAACATGTAACATATCTATTCCAAATAAATTTTATCGCTCTAACGCAATTCTACAATCATTACAAACCGTCCAAAACGGACTTTATAGTAAATATTTCAAACTCCTTTGTTCCAACTTATGTAATTTTGAGTATTTAGGTAATCATTTGTAATTTAAGGCAAAATTAAGAAAATATGCATAAAATATTTCATTATGCAATGCTTGGGATAATTAAAAAATAACTAAAACTAGTAGTAAAATGTGAATGTTGAAATATCTTTGCAAAAGTAAAATGACTTTTTACGTGCCAATGAAATTCCATGGCATGCCAATATCGGCACGACTGCTGGGTATTTGCCATCCCCGTGTTAAATAATCGCTTGTCTAGTATTCTGATTATTCTGATTTATTTTTCATATTTCAATATTAAAGTTGGATTTTAAATGTATCTTACAATGTTTAGCTATAAACAAAATAGTTTAATAATGATCAATTATTATGAAGTAAACTTTTTAATAATTAAATTCAATTGGTTTAAAAAAATTTGTTTGTGGATAAATTAAAATATTTGCTTATTTATAATATGCATTGACGTGTATTTAAGGTGCGATTATTGCAATGACGTCTATTTTCATCAAATAAGCCAAAATTTACTGTTGTTGGAACCAGTGTTAATAATCATATAAACAATCTTGCAATTTTAATTTTTTAATTCAACATTAATGATATCAGTAAAAATTCCCACATAACATAAAACGCAAAAGCAAAATAATTAAACGCCAGTAATTGATAGTTGTCAGTTTACGATCATGTCATAAAAATTTAAAATATAAACAAATTAACAGATGTTATACTAATATTTACTTATTATTAAGTGAAATTTAAACCATATAATTACACACGTTAAACGATAGTAAACGAAAATCAAAATAATTGAAAACATTCTTCAAATTCAATAATAAAACGGCCAGACGGGGAATCTACGAAATCGTCTGGCAAAAAGTCCAGTTACAAAAATATATACACAATCTAAACATGAAAATCATTTTAACATGCTTGTAATTGTGGGCAGTTGATTAATTTGCAATTTATTTGAAAAATATGTAAATTTGAATATCAAACGAAATGTACATAAATTGAAAAACTTATAAATATTCTGTTAGATTTATATTTGTATTGCCGTGGCTTCTTTGAATATTTATATTTATTTGTTTATGCTTGTCAGATAATCTTTCTGAATTACAATGAAATTTTTGCTCTCATTTTTTTTTTATTTTGATGCATTCTGGAACTGATTAAAATTATTGTACAAACGGGTTTGTTTGTCGGATTTTTTAAATTTTTTATATAACATTTCTGCTTTTAAACCTGAAAGTTTTGAACCTATTAGTTTACAAATGTTAATTGATTGAGTTTGTAAGGGATCTTTGAGTTTTGGGTATTAGACAAACTTCTGAATAACTAACACTTGACCGAATTAAAAGAAACAGAAGAGAAAAGAAAGAGGAGTGAGAAGCTAAATGGAAGCAAAAGATCTTTGAAAAAAGCAATGAAAAGAAAAGAAGCAAAGAAGGCCAAGACAACTATGACTACCAAGGAATGGAAGGTGAAAGGATAGACAAGAGAAAAACGTTTACCAACTGAAATTGCAGAGTTAAGGAGAAGAAGAAAACAACTGCTAAAGGAAGCAAACTGACGGACTAAGAAATTTTTAAACGGTAGATACGTCATTTCGAGGTTGACAGACAATGCAACTTTTGAAATGGTCAGAGTATATCCGGCAACTAGGGGACACGATGAACTAATTCCAAATGGAGATTCAAGAATTTCTCTGGAAGTAAAAATCTAGGACTACCAAAGGGGATACATCTAATGGAGCTGCACAAAATATTTATGATAGTGAGAAGAAAGACACATTTTATAAATATTGAGCCGGTGGTTTGATACAGTGTTCCTGCTCAGTGTTTGTTATCAAGAAATTTGCTTATTCTCACACTTTTTGAGTTTCTGTTTTTTTAATATGATTGAATGACAGTTGACCCTAATACGTCAGAGGTGGGTTAAATAATAAATTTCTTGGCAAGTAACACTTGGGCGGGTGGGCGGGAACTTAATTGTTAAAGATCGGGCCAATGGTTTGATACAGTGTTTCCGCCCACCCACCCAAGTGTTTGTTATCAAAAATTTGCTTATTCTCACACTTGTTGCGTTTCTGCTGCTTTTAATATGACAGATTGCATGGCAGTTGTAGCCAATACGTCAGAGGTGGGCACAATTTAATATTTCTTGACAAGTAACACTTGGGCGGGTGGGCGGGAACACAATTTATAAATATAGGGCCGGTGGTTTGATACAGTGTTTTCGCCTACCCGCCCAAGTATTTGTTATCAAGAAATTTGCCTATTCTCACACTTGTTCCATTTGTGCTGTTTTTAATATGACAGATTGCATGACAGTTGTAGCTAATACGTCAGAGGTGGGCATAATAACAAATTTTTTGACAACTAGCACTTGATAACATTTTATAAATATCGGGCCGGTGGTTGGATAGAGTGTTTCCGCCCACTCGCCCAAGTGGAGAGGAAGAAGTTAATGAAAATATAGAGAATCTAAGGTACCGACGGACAATGCAATTGTGCTTTCCTCTGGGTGATTTTGTTGTTTGACTTTGTGGAGTGTTGCTGCATGTACTTTTGCCACGAACTATTTTCATCTTTCCGGAAAGGCTCTTGGGCGTTTCTAATTTGGCGTTGTGGTTTTACGTTTGACTGCAATTTGGTGTCTGCTCATTTCTGCGAGGATAACGCTGTGGTAGCTTTACAGTTTTTTGTTTAACATAATTTGGACTTTTTAATGAGCTATTGACGTCTATAAGGCAACATACGGTGGTTCTAGTTTATGATTGCTTTGACGTTTTTGAAATTTTTTGTTTGCTTCAGATTGTCTACACTATAGTTGGTGCTATATTGATAGGTAGCTTGACGGTTTTTGCTGCTCTTGACTTGTTGCAGTTATAGTGTTGATGACAGAACTTAGGTTTTATCCGAAATTGCATTGTTGGTAGTCATTTTTTAGTTTTGCTTGGGGCTGACTTCTAATTTGCTGAGAAGAATACGCAGATGATGCATCGAATTTAGAGATTTTGTTTGCCAAAGCGAACTTTTCTATGAGTTAGCCCAGTAATCAAACTGTTATTGACTTATGTAGTTTGGCAGCTTATTGTCACGTGTTGCATGACGTGAATATGAAATGTTATTTTTGGATGTCGCCGTCATAGTGTTAACGAAATACTTGGCGACCTGGGTGTTGACTCAGGTGGTTTGACTGTAGCTATCTATCAATTGATTGTTATTGACGAAGCCGGTTAAGTAGTCTTAAACGGACTGCCCCTGGTTTTTCTTGGCATACTTTTGTTGATATTGTTTTTATGTGTTGACTTTGTAGAAACCATTAGCGGAGCTACCTGCCATCAAGGTTTTGCAAGGCGGAGAGTCCAACAAGCACTGCTTTTTCTCCGATGTTTATTTTGGGGTTACAAAATTAATGGAAATGAAAAATAACAAATTAACAAAGTTGTAAACTATTTTCTAGAAGTGTCTGAGAAGGTTTTTTTTGGTATTTTTTAGGTGAGGCTTAAAATTCCAGCTACGCCACTGGTTGAGACACAACTGTTTTAATGTGCTCTATCTTGGGCTCTAACTGTTACAAATTGGTTTTGTTTAGAAGACCCTGCAAACCCTCTGAGTTGCCAGGAGATGGTTTTGAAGTAAACGACTATGCTGCACCACAGACATGATACATTTAAGATAACAAACCTACTGCTACATTGACTTTTTTTTACGTCTCACGAGCGTTTGGTGGTATTGCACTTCTAACATAGTACTACAGTCGAAAGCTATGTGAAATCTAGGGAACAAACCAGAAATCTGACTGACGAAATTTTTTGTTTGGATTTCTAATATACCTGCGCGCGATGAGTATGTTATTTTGTTTCAACTCTTTAGATCTATGGCATTATTGTTGGGGAGGAATTGTTTAATGGCACTGAATGTCCATAAACCAGTTTACTGAGTAGCAAGTGCTACACATTTTATCCTGGCATTTACGATTACGGAATTGTTGGAGAATCTTGAGGTCTACGTACTAGTTTTGTACAATTTTGCATCGTGTTGATGCACCGAAGCATCTTATTGTTTCGATTGCGGTTAACGTTAATTTTTCCGCGGAGGAGTCATTCACTTGGGCCAAGTAGGTTGCACTGACGTTTTCTTTGAATGTGTATGATGTTTTCTTTTATGTCAGGTGACTGATGGTTGTTCTAGTCTATTATTGTTGTCGAAGATCTCCGATAGAATCTGTTTCTTTTTTCATGTCCGGGAGACTGACATTGCTTGAAAAGCGCTTGTTGTCAGTAACGATTTTTGTCAGCGTTGACAGTACAGGTTTGAAGGTAGCGATATTTTTGTTACTTTTGTAGATGATGCTTGACTAACTTGAGTTGTTACAGCTAGGCAGTTAGCTTTGCTGGTGATTTTGGTACTGGTGGTTTTCCATACTTTGGGAAGTTATTTTTGGAAGGTGGCAACGTTTTTTTGTTATATGAGGATTACTTATTATATAACGAAATGTTGGTCAGTATTGCTTGCTGCGTTTGTATCTATGAAGACGTCAGTTATTGCTTGGATGCTGGTGCATTTCTGCATAGGAGATCACCAACGATGGCTTTGTTGATTGGTTGTTGGAGTATTAAAGGTTTTTGGACTTTATGCTTGGCGTCGGGGTTTTACGTTTGGTTCCACTGAAATAGCGGTGCGGTAGTTTGTTTTTACGACTTTATTGCTGCCTTTGTTGTCATTATGGTTTTGATGATATGTGATGACTTGGGGATTGTCTTGTTAGTGATTGCAGCTTGAAGTTGTACCTTAGTTGGGATGATATTATTTAGGTTAGTTTGTGGTCTAGCTTCTAATTTAAAACATACGCAGCAGCTCATTTATTGAATCTACTTAGACCAACTGTGACCGACATCAGTAGTGTTACACTTTACTACTTGTTATATATCTGGAGCTGACAAGAAATACTTCTTTCAAATTGTTTTTGTTAGAGATGCTTCCGGGTTGCCAGGAGATGGTCTCGCCCTTTTAGTGTAGTTTATATGTCCCTACAGAGGGCATCATACGCACTCAGTACGGATAGATGCATACACGGAGCATCTTTAGTCTTAACAGTGTTTAGTGCTCCAGAAGGAACTAAACAACTATACCGCTTTGTATACTTAGACATGCTGCACCTAAGATAATCTTTACCATGAAAAGGACAAACTAGCTTTGGAATAAGCAAACTGCTACACTTACGACTCAAGAGTGCTTGGTGGTATTTTATCTTTTGCCGTCACCACCTTTCACAACGACCATTTGATTAGTCTCTGAACTTTGCAACTTTTGGTTGCACTCGGGATTATTGCAGTTGGGAAACTTCTCCAGGAGGCCTCTAACAAAAATCTAATTGTCCATCAGGAATTGATTGTTATTGCCGAAGCCAGCTAGGTAGTTCTGGAGGGACTGCTTCTGGTTGTTTTTGGAACCTTGTTGTGGCATATTTTTTTTGATGTTGTTTTAGGTTTGGGTAGATTGAGCCATATTTGCTTCAAATTGGTTTAATTTGCAGGAGTCTCCGGTTTGTCAGGAGATGGCCTTGTTCTGGTAGGGGAACGTGAGTTAGGAACTATTAGTTCACACGTCTTTATACAGAGGACATTATACGCTTTTAGTCTTAACCGTAATTAGTGATTTAGAAGGAACTAATATACAGTACCGAATTGCAATACAAAGACATGCCGTACTTATGATGAGCTTTGGAATAAGCAAACAGCTACTCTTACTACACACGAGCGCTTGGTAGTATTTTATCGTTAGACCATATACACCTATAGACTAGGTGCGCGTGACGTCAGTTGTGGGCAATAGGAGAGATTTGTATGCACTTAATCTACCAAAATGTCAATGAATCTTGTTATAGGGCATTTGGCTTATGGCCATACATCATTTATTTTACATAAATATTGAATTTTGTGTTGGTTGGTAATTAAAATGTAAAGTCATAATTAGCGCGTGACGTCAGTTGTGGGCATAGGACGTTGTTATGTCGACTACACTATACAACGAGCAAAAAATAACACACGGCGCATCTATAAATGTATATGGTCTAAGATTTTACTTTCTACCTTCAGCGTCTTTTACATGGCAATTTGGTTAGTCTTTAAACTAGCTCAACGTCGATGAAGTCCGCAACTTCTGGTTGCACTCGGGATCATTGCACCTGAGAGGGAAACTTCTCCAAAAAGCTTTTAACAAATCCCACAAACCGGCTTTTGACATAGCATCACACTTGGAAAGCTACGTGAAACCTTTTGGATCTGGTAAACTTTTTCAGAAGGTTTCACACATAAATGCACTCACGCAACCTGAAGACGGGCGTGTTTTCGCTCTATCCTCTTGTTCCGACGGTCTTTTGCGGTATGTGTAGAGGACGCGCCGGTAACAAGCAATTTAAAGCTTAATTTATTGATTTTATTTATGACTGCGCACGTGTGTATCTGTGCATTGGATTGATGGATAAGAGATTAATCTGTTACATCTTTGAAAACTGTGTCCATGATCTTGTTGGTCGATACAACAACTTTAATCTTTTTTGGACAGTATAAATTTACTGCTTTGTCTGTTTTCTTGATCTTTGTCGTATAGTGGTGGATTCTGTAGTTACGAATGCTAACACTTTTCAATATTATTATCACACGTCTGCGTTTTTGGTCTTTTGTGTTTTTTATATCTAAATGTTTATGTAAGATATCCATAACCAATAGCCATTCCAGTTTTTCGACATTTCTTTTTACAAAGTTTATGTATTCTCTGCCGACTTCTAAAGTACGTTTCAGTCGGATATTTATTTGAGCTTGTTCTAGTACTAGAATTAGATTCTCCAATTCCACTTTAAAAGTCATTTTTATGAACCTGCCATGGCTTCAAGAAAAGATTTAAGATGTGCACAAATTTTTTTACTAATTTGTTTAAAAAAATACTAGAACAGCTTATCCGAATTAGTCATGCTATTCGAGAGCATTAAGAAAATCATATTAAAATCGACAAATTTAATTGATTTTAATATCTCGCAATCGATCGACTCATTATAATTAATTAAATTTGTTATTCCACTATAATTAGTGCTGCCTCCTTAATCCCCGAAGCCATATATTTACAACTCCTCCCTCTTCCTTAAACGAAATCGGATGTAAAAATATTTCACTTTCTTCCGGCACTGACCAACCCACCAAAAACTTCTAGTCTATTTAAGGAAGTGTTTACCAACATATACATCACGTTTGCTTGCTTGCATTGAGAAATGTTCTCCGGGTTATTCATTAAACACCTCCGAAGCGACTATAATAAACCAGGGCGTGTTCAAAATTAGAAATTTAAAAGATTAAATAAACCATCAAGGCATAATTATATTTTGAAAAACATCCATAAACAAAACCGACAAGATGTAATTTAAAATATCTCCACACATTTTACACATCACCTCGTAACTTCTGTCGATGCTCATTTATAAAATACGATACTGTTACCGAACCGGCCGCCGATGAATTATTTTTATATAAATATATTTTTCACACGTAACATTATATTCTTGTAACCAATTGCGTATTTCTATATTTATGATACGTGCGCCGGATTTATTTTTAAGTTGCATCTAGTCAATGCGTCTGTGTGGTGGGGGCAGAGCTAATAAATCTTCATGAAATTCACAATTCGAAATATGTGGTTTACTTTGCTCGAAACGTTTTACTTTCCATTCATTTTCTAACAGCTGGGAAAGTCGTCGTCTCATATCGAATCGACTTGATTGATTTTTTTAATGTTTATATGGCGCAATGCTATCGATCATTGATTTTTTAAATATTTTAAATCGCTGCGAAGATAGCTATTTAAAAACCCATTGTGTCATATTACTGCGTATAATGCATACAAATGAGTCAGTATCTGCAGTTTTGTATAATTTCTAGAATACATTAAATAGTATTTTTATTGCTATCTAGTGAATAACTACCAGATCAAACCCAGAATACAATAATATTATTCTTAAATAAACATGATATGGAATTACTTGAATTCGTCACCGACGAAACTCAACAAAATATGTATATGTAACACTGTTTGCGTTTATTTCAAATAGATAGAAATGTTTTAGAAGAAAAATTGCAAATAATAATTACGTCGTTAATAGGTACGTTATTACATTATGAAATTAATAAACAAACATAAAAATTCTATTTAAGTTTAGTTTAATGATTTTTTTATTGTATTGCATAGCTCAATGATAGAGCGTTAGCTTAGCAAACTGGTATTCCGGGGTTTGATCATTGAAATATAATAAGAACTTTATCCACCGTAGTGATTCAGAAGTTATCAAACAAGTTGTAAGATTTCTGGATTGATGTAAAATAAATTAATTTTAAGGAACAGCAAGCTGAATATGTTGTTTTAAATGATGAACAAATAGTTGGACTGATTGATTGTAGATTGAAAATTGAATTGAATTTTATAGATTGATTCACAGAAGGAAATCATAGTACTACTTAGCTCAAATCTTAGACCATATACACTTATAGACACGTCTTTTGGCGACGCAGTGAAGCGACCATAATTGGTTTATGTGACGTCAGTTATGGGCAAAAGGAACAAACTTGGTGTTAAACAAAAATTATGTTGTGGGCATACAACCTTGTTATGTTGGCTTCAACATCCAACGAGCAAAAAATACGGCTAAGTCTATAAGTATATAGTCTAAGGATCAAATAAATCACACCTAACTAAATTTTTTGACAAATAATTGATATAGAGACAATGAGACTAAGCCCATAGGAAGTCACATACAAGTTTATCGAAATGTTGGAGTTTTGGCTGATTTTTTTTATGTTTGATGTTAATGGTCTTGACGTATTGTGCGTGTTGCCTCTACGTGAAAATGGAAATAGATTTAATTATAGATTGCATAGGAAAAACGCTTTTGTATTATATGTATCGTCAATACGCATACCAATTCTAGACAATGGATTTTTCCAAATTATTAAATTGTTGTCACGTTTATATGCATTCTTGCTGAGTACTTCTGAAGACAACGTTGCTACCGTCGCATCAACCATAAAGCTTTTATCTGTATTGTTACATGTTTGTCTAGTTTAAAATATTACAAGCAAAATATTATGATCCCTAAATAAGCTAGATAGGCTCAAAGGGGAAAACAAGTTGTTTTCCAGATGCACTAAAGACTTTTTTGAATAATAGAACTTTAAATTGGCTCATTATACTATTTTGACTAACTTACTTCAAAAGCCAGAACAAATAATTACAACCACATATTGGAAGCATCTTGCCGCTATAGTAGGAACTAGAAAACTACAGGGAGTGATTTGCGAACATGATTTGACTACTACTACGAATGTCATAAAAAGTTCTGAAAAATGACTAACAAACAAAGAAAACTCAGCTTTAGTTAGACAGGGACGAGATAATAACACTGTCTTTTTTGTGAATTGGGAGGAGAATCTTCCTAAAGACTTAAAAAGGATTCACTTTTACGAATTCTTACCGACGAAGTTTGGTACCTAATATTAGTAGTGCACTTAGTGCGTTGCATAGAGATTGTATTGATAGGCAGATGCATTGGGGCGGGTTTTAGATAAAGTTTGGCTTAGCCTCAGCTTGAGATAAATTGAGCAACCTTTAATTGTAGCTTGCTGTGTGGCTCATTGCAAGCGACACATGTTGCAACCGCGCATTTTACTCAAATATACGGTAAATTGCACTTCAATGCCGGGTAGCCTTAACGCTGACAACGGTGGCGTTGTACAATGACACCAGTCTTACGTTTGTATTTAAAGGTCATAATTTTGAGAGACACATGATCTCTCGGCTTTGTGGGTTTAGCTGATAGCTTTGATGGCTCTGAACAGGTCTGACTTGCTGTGCCGGCTGAAGGTTTAGTTGGAGTAGAAACTGGAAGAAACAAAAGAAGGAATCGGGTGAGTCCTATACCTTTGTTTCTTTGACTTCTTGAAGCTGGCCACGGCGCTTGCTGTTCAGCTGTACATTCATCAGATATTCGTCCTCGGATAGGCTAGAATCTACCGAGCTCTTGGCAAGCCTCTTGAGGGAGATTTGGTTGGTTTGGCTACAGCAGCTGTAGAAGGCGTAGGGGTTTTTTGGACCTCCTTTGGAAAGGTCTGGACCGGAACGATGTCAATTCTTTCAGACTTGTTTTTGATTATTTTGGTGACTTGCTTCTTGAGGCTGTAGATCTTCTTGACCTACTTCTTTAGGTGGTTTTTTACTTTCTAAAGCTGCTTAGGATCTGCCTATCAGTCAGGTTGGGGTTGTTTTTTTTTTCTTTTTTTAGCCATCTTGAGTCTATCTTTGGACATAGGCTTCCTTCATATTTTTTCACAAATCACAGTTTTCTTGCCTTTCTTTCCAATATATGGGCGTTATTTTAGAACAACGTCGTTTTTTTTGTCTGTCTGCCTTGCGTTGTGATCAGCGAATTCCCACTTAGCATTGCTACTGCCTGGATAGCATCAGTCACTTTGGTCTTTTCTCTTATCCAGGCATATTTCTTTCGGTCTCGTAGGGTGATATGAAGTATTTGTTGTTCCATGGCTCTTTGTATTGTTGCTATTTTATTTACGTTTTTTGGTGTTAACGTCCATGTCTGAAATAAAAAATACTGAATTAATTTGATTGGTAAATTAATACGCATTCAAGTCATCTGTACTTTGTTTGTTGTTGCAGTTATTGCATTTAATCGGACTATGGGCTTGCTTCTTTTGAGTGGTAAAGTGTGTTGTTCTCTCCACTCGTAACACTGCTGTAGCCTAGCTTATTTATGTGTGCACATTTTTTTTTCTACATGTAAGTATATAAATTATTTATTTTACATGGTATCTTTGTATCTTAAAGCTTGTGGCAAGTTCTTTTTTACGCTTTGTTTGAGGTATATAATATAATTTTGATGTTGTTGGTATTTGGACGTTTGGAAGATTTGTTGCTTGGCATAAATAATAAGTATTTATTTCAGTGATTTAACTTAGATCATCTTTGCGGACCATTTGGCACCTTTTTTAGGGTCTTATCAATCTTTAACCAAACTTAGCTTTTCTGCTGAAGTGCCAGGAATTTAGATTCCATAGATAAATTGTTGTTTTGTACTTGATATAAAGCATCAGTATGAACTAGCATCTCATATGTAACTTCGAATTCTTGTAAACTAGTCTAAATATGTTTTTGGAGTTAATAAATGCGGTACTTATCTGACGCAGCTTTCCAGTCTGCAGTAAACTATAATCTAGTTGAGAATGATATGTGTATCACCTCACATTTGAAAGGCTTTTTATGGTTTGGATAGCCAATAGGTGTAGAGAATCTTGTATGGCCTTGTAGGGTCTGTTGGTAGCGTAAGGCTACTTTTTGTTTGGTGGCAGGTTATTGTTAGTTTTTTTTTTTATTAATTTTTTTTTATTGGTGCATTTTACAGCTATTTTGCATTGCTTCAGAAGTCTTACGACTTGCTTGAAGGGGGTTAAATGGTTTTTTGTAAGTAGTGTAGATGATTATGAGTTTTTTTTTCTTTTTGATGTGATCCGTCTAGCGTTCTTGCAATTTTGTTCTTATTGTGCATTACTGGTTGTTACTTTTCTAGTAGTGCAGTTTTTTCAATGAAGTCTAGAAACTTTTGCTAAGGGACTATTTTGAGCTTTTCTTAGGTTAGTTTGTTTTTGCCTCTAGATGCATATTGTTAGCGGAGTAAGTCTTCTAGATGTCTGAGTAAGAGTCTATGTTCTTATGCTATACATGCGTTTGTTTAGGCCACATAAATCCAGTAAGTTTTTGCATTTTTGTTTGGCTTATCTGCATTACTATGATTTTTGTAATGTGTGATGATCTTGTTAGGATTAGCTTCGTGTGCTTTATTCTGTGACAGTTTTTTACAGGTTGCTGTATTTCGTTTTTATACTAATGTGCGTTTTGCGTTTTGATGGGACCAGCGACTTATTAGCTTTTCCACTAAGCTATTTTACGGTTTATACGGGTTATTTGTTTTTTGGTCTTGTATGGGATCTCGAAAGCAGGTTCGGGTCTACTGAACGTCAATTTGTTTTTTTTTTGTGAGTTTGTTTTAAGGTTTTTTTGTGATTCGGATCAGGCGTATTCTGCTGTTTGTGGCTAATGCCTATAGACTGGTTTATGCATTCCATTGCCTATAGTTGATTAGGGTTAGGTTAGCTTTCTTTCTTGGGAAAAACTGTTGAATTTTAGTAGAATGAGTGAAGTTTCTCGTTCAATTTGTGTTTGTTGTCCGCTCTTGATAGGTTTTTTTGTATGTAAGCTTTGGCAAATTGATGTCTGGAATGCAATCTTGTTATCAAGTTTGTTTAGGAGACGGTATATGCTATGGTTAATGAGGATTTTGTTTTTTCTTTTGGTAATTTTCTAAAAGTTGATATGTAGTCGATTAAATGTATCTTGAGTTATATTGGTTTATGATGTTACCAACTAAGGTGGCTTTACTTTTTGCTCAAGTTTAAGCTAGATCTTCCTACTTGCTTGCAGTTAATCGTTAAGGTTTTAGATTGATTCGTTTATATATCTGCGTTTTAACTTTAAGATGTAGGAATGGAAACAATATTTTATGCAGGAACCAAACTCCAGATCAATATTAGGATATGATGAAGTTTTTTAAAAGACTCAGCGCTTAAAAGAACGGGAAGATGGGCAATAGGAAATACATAAGGTTGGTGCAAATCTAAAATAAAGGCAATAATTATAAAATTAGTATTTGTTTCTGATTATTGCACAGTTTAAAATAATTGAGGTTGGGGTATTTTAATAATTTTTTTTTTTTTTTTTAATTTTTTATTAAAATACCTAACCTCAATTATTTTAAACTGCAATAATCAGAAACAAATACTATAAATATGGAAAATACATCCAATCTGATCAAAAAATATTACAAAGAAGAAAAAGAAAAAATGAAAGTACTAGAACATCTGAAATTCATAACAAAATGCAAAAAACTAAATTTAATACCACCATTTGCAAAAATGAATTTTCACAATAATATCAGCCAACACACATTAGAACTGATGATGGCCTAACCGCCGAAACCGGTCTTAATATATAAAAATAAAATCTGCACAATAAAGTATAAATTTTTTATTAAAATACCCTAACCTCAATCATTATAAAGTTTAAAAATGCAGAGGTTTTCTTAAATAAGCTTTTATAAAACGTTTTCAAAGCTATTATTATTGGTGGTTTTTGTTAGCACTATATACTTTCTTATTTACGTACAGGGTAGAGTGTGTTCAGGTTATTAATACATAGACCAAGTGGGTGACAAGTACATTTATATTCAGATTTTAGTACTTTAAAGAAGGTGTTTATAACAAAGTACATTGGCATTGAGGTCGTTGAGAACAGCTATAGCATGCTGTAACATAATCAACAAAACATTGAAAGAGTTTATAAATACAACTACTTGGGTGGGTACATGGGTAAACGAGAACAAGCCCTCAGCATTTGCATTAAAATGAAACGGTTCTTCTGCAGTAAATATCTTAGTAACTTTTTTAAGATTAGAATGGTACGATGTTACATTATTTTTGTACTACTACATAGTATAAACACCACTTAAAGAACAAAATAGAGGTATTTTAGATGTGGATATATCGCAGAATCTTGAAAATACCATGGACCGACAGAGTTACTAACGATGAGCTCTTGAGAAGAATGGGGGAAAACAAAGAAATATTATGTACAATTAAGGCTAGGAAGCTTGAGTACTTCGGTTACGTTATGGGTGGTGCTCTATACAAACTTTTACGCTAACCCAGATAACTCAGTTATAGAGCGTTAGCGTAGCACACTAACGGTCCGGGGTTTGATCTCCAAATATGACTAAAATAATAACTTGCTTTTTATCCACCGGGATTTGGAAGTTACTTAATAAGCAGTTGGTCCCATCAACCCTTTTCAAACAAGTCGTAAGACTTCTGGGGCAATGTAAAATAGCTCTAAAACGCGCAATAAAGAAGAAATTCTACAACTTAATTCAAGAGAAAATTACTGGCAAGAGAAGTTTTGGGAGGAGAAGAATATCGTGCCTACGCAATATTGATTTGGATGCATCTCAAACCAACTATTTAAGGCAGCAATAAACAAAGTTTAAATTGTTATAATATTGAACATTCATTAAAGAGGGCACACCAAGAAGCAGAAGCAGAAGCTCATACACTGGCATTTGAGAACTTGGTGTTATGTGTGAATACTGTATTTGCATGTGACAGCTGTTGAGAGCATACTGTGCACTGGCATTTGAAGTTTTGAGGTTGCATAACAACTGCAAAAGACCATTAAGCTTACACTGGCCGGTTTAATGCAAAACACACTACAATAGTGATGTGCAGTTATATTTACATTAACAAGAGCATTGTGTTAATTTTAATGATGGTGAGTGGATTTTTTTTTAATACTTTGGTGTTATTGTATTCATGTATTGATTTTATGATGGGGATTTTGGCATCACAATCTATCGGTTTAATTCTAGAGGAATATACTATAATCATCAATTGAGCTGTATTTAATAATGTGCAGGTAAAATTGATAAAAAAGTACAAGCACGCCAGGCCGTAGCAGTAACGTTCTGACTCTGAATACGAGATGTATGTGTGGGGTATGTTGAAGCGCTTCGAGAAAAGGAGAATAGTTTCTTTTCTTCAATTAAATGATACGATCGCATAGAAAAAATAGTCGGCAAGCGGAATTGGCTATTATAGTTAAAATATACTTTAATTAATACACGAAGTGAACGTTTGGTGTGGTGGTTGGGTAGTTAAACGTTTGTTTCAGTTATTAAAAAAAAAAAAAAATATCTGAGCGTAACAATATTTAAAACAAAAGTTGTTTTCTGAGGTTGAAGAAAAAGTATTTTTCCTCTGATACAAACGGAATTTGGAAAGGATTTAATAGATTTCCTAATGACGCTACGATGTGTGGTACAATTTTGAACAAGCTATTTAGATTGTTTTTATACTATTTCTGAACCCGAACTGAGAGTCCTCTATGTCTTCTTCTAGTCTTTTATAGATTCTGTTGTGGATAATTTTTAGTAAAATTTTAAGCGTATGGCTCATCAAGTTGATTGTTTTATACTCCAATTATTCTGTGGCATTCTTCTTCTTTGATATGGTTATATAGATCGAAAGGAGACATTTTCGAATGAAGCCAGTGGTGTATATAGTATGAAGCCAATTGTGTATATAGTAATGAGGAGTTGTAATAAAATATTAATTGCATCTTCATCTAAAAGTTTGAGTAGTTTGATAGGAATCTTATCTGTTTCCGTTGCTTTGTCTCCTTGGTTTGTTTGATAGCGTGTAGTGCTTTTTCTTTCAGTATGATCGGTCCTGTGTCAGCATATTTATTAGTTGGCAATGTTTTTTGGTTGTCTTTAAATAGTTCTTGGATGTATTCTGTTCATCTTTCTTCTCTACATCAAGTATTAGTTTATTAGTTTACTATCCTGATCTTTTAATATTCGCATTTTCCTTCTTCTATTTGCTTCAGTAATTTTTTTGTTGGTTTGGTCAGTAATAGATCATGTATTATATTTATTGTTATTTAAGTACAGGTAGAGTTTCTGAGAGTCTGTTCAGGTTATTCACACATAGACTAAGTGTATCTTGGTGGTGAGACAAAGTACACTGACATTGAGTTTTAAGTCATTGATGTTCTGTACAGTTATCTGAAGTTACTCACATATAGACTTAGAGGTCATCGATATGAGTAAAACAAAATATACATTGAGGTCATTGAAGACAGTTATAGCATGCTAGATACGCTGCTCGAGTTTGGGTTGTGCTTACTTTTTAAAAGGTTGTTATTTATACGGTGGAATTTGACTTGTAAAGGCAGTTGAGAACATGCTGTGCACTGGCATTGGGGTTGCACAACAACTGCAGCAGATCAGTAAGCTTACACTGGCTGGTGAAGCCTGGAGGTTTTGTATGCAGTACAATAGTAATGAGCAGTTATATACATATTGCGAGCGGAGTTCTTATAAATACTTTGGTATAACGTGTATTGGTGGGGATTCAGATACTATAATTACAAATTGAGGTATTAATATCTATGCGCAGATTTAATTGATAGAAAAGCACGCGGGAACGATGGCCAGGTCGTAGCAGTAATGCGCTAATATGAGAAGTATATGATTATTACTGTTGTTTTGGTGTACCGCATTTGATTTGTTATCTGGAGAGTGTTACAGCAAATTACTTTGAAATTTAATAGATAGCACATGAAATGCAAATTAATCAAAAGTGTCATTTTCTTTATATTGTGTAGGGGAGGTTAAAAAAGCTGAACCTCAAGTTGTCGACCAAAATATCCTATGAGCTTTTTTCCATTTTGAAGAAAACAAAAAAGCGAGAAAATAAAAACTTCAGAGATTTAAAACGGTTTTTGCTGTTTTTTCTTTTTTTGTGATATATATCGAAAAAATGTGGGTTATTATTAAATTTGTTAAGCATGCTAATATGAAGCTGGTTGCGACATTAGTACTAAAATTAAAGAAGAAATTTTTGGATTCTTGCAAAGAACTTCGAGACTGATATGAAAAAATATCTGGCATACAACCTTGCTTTGTTCTTGTTGTTTTTATTTTCTAAAGAAGGACTTTAAAAAGGAACAAAGTGTTTGTTATATAATGCTTTCAAACTTTTAAAAGGAAATTTAGAACATGAACACAAACATCTTTAGTGAATTGACATTGGTTTTCTTTAGCACAAAGTTGTTTAGGGTCGTTTTGAAACTTTTGGTTTGATCTGCAAGAAATACGATACGTACGTGTAACAAGATTTTGAAAAGAACGCATAATAATTTTTGATGGTTACCTGAATGATGAATCCGGATTGCATGTCAAACAAGCAGTTTTTCTCCTTGAGTTCATTTAGCAGCTTATTGTTAAACAACTGTTCAAAAAGCTTTCCGATTGCATTGAAGATGCTCAACGGCATATATATACGACTTGCTTTTTTTGCAGCCTTTTCAATCAGGGTTGGCTTGGCTGACTATTTTCACACTCTGCGGGGAAAATACCCTTAATCAGGCGAGTGTTGTTGAGGGTGATTTGTAGGGCTTTTGGACACTGTTTGGCTGCCATCTTAATAACTTTTTGCGTTTCAACTTTTTGTCTCGTTTTTCTAATTTTTGCCTTGGTGATGTTGGGTATCAGTCTTAAATAGAATTTATTACTTTAACAAGCTTTTGTCAGATGAGCAGGCGAGGTCATACCAGTTTTGCCAATAATGATTTTGTAGTCTGTGTCCCAGAAGTCATTGTCTACGTCCTTGGCACAGGGAATTTTACGCATTTTTTTGGTCCTCAGCTATTGCGGTCTTTAATTTCCTACGGCTTTTTATTCTTGATACAATTAATTGTATAATTTACTACCAACTAGAAACCTGAATTTACATTTGATTAAACTACAGTTAGTTATTGAAAAAGTTGAAATTAAAGTTAGACATCGATCTTTTGGTTTTATCCAGTGGACTCGAGCAGCACACAACAATCATTTACTTCAGTAAACCGGTAAAAGGATGTACATCAGCTACTTTACTCTCCGGCAAGTGTTACACATGATAAATTTGTTCTCCAGAATATTCTCTTTTTCATGCAGTTGGGACACCTCAAGTTTTTTTTTTTTTTAATTGGCAAGTCAAAAATTATCAACACTACTATCATTGGTGAAATTTTTTAAACGAGAAAAAGGTTCTGACGTCTATGAGAAAAAGAATTCTTTATTGCCTCGTATAGGGGTTGAAAACAACGAAAAGTGCAGCTGACGTGCTGCACTTTTCTTTGTTTTCTATCTTTTATAATGCAGGAATGATCTGGCGACGACTAAATTGTGGTTTGCAACCGATTACCAACACAGCTGAAAATGCGAAGTTGCTTGTGGATACAGTGAGGCATGTATACGCAATACCATTTTGTTCTATTATTTGTTTATATTGCAATGGACAAACAACGTCGCCAAAATCGACGTCTTGCTCTATGACAACAAATTGGAAGAAGTATTCTCAGCATGAAGAAGATGGATCAAAATCATACAAAAAAAAATATATTTTTTTAACAGCGATCAATATGTGATATTATCTAAATTGTAGAGCATAAAAAAAGCGAAGAGAGCTTATAGGAAATCTTGGTCGACAATTTGAGATAAGCTTTTTTAACATTTCCCTAAAGCGTAAAAATATTTTTAATTTGGCTGTGAAATGTTACAAATCAGTATAATCTTCTTTGAAGTGTAGGTAAATTTAGAATCTTGTTTACGTCAACCACATTTGGTTCAAGATGACGGAGAGAAAAACTGGAGCTTGTATCACGATTATCTAAAGATCCACTATGTCTGAATTAAGCCGAGATTACATGGCCTGTAAAGAGAATTTACAAAACTTGGTTCACGAATGAGTTTGTAATTTACGACTCATGTAAACGTGGCTTAGTAGGAGTATTACTTACACATTCCAGGTTAACTAAGAATAGTTTTTTAAGGATTAACTTATACCATAAAAAAATAACTGCACACTTTGTAGATCTCATTTTCTGTTTGCATTTGTCCTATTTTTACATTATTTCTGCTAATATAATTTACGTAAATTTCTCTTTATTTTAGTCTTATATTTCTAATACTATTTGGGCTCTTTATATATTTGAGAAGCATTATTGACAAAATACAACATTAATGAAAACTAATGATTTTTGTTTTGTTTCAGGTATGCCTCAATCATTATAAATCAGGTGTAACCATGTATTGTAAGTAGCGTCGTAAATATTTATTCATATCAAGTTGATTAAAAAATATATATTTTAAATTCATTGTTGAATTTAAGATTAGTCTTCGCAGTAACGGCTTCATTACATGCAATAAATAATCGACTATAATTTACGAATGTTTGTTTCTCTGGGTCGCACTTAGAATTCCTTCCACACATACATTACTACAATCATTACATATCGCCAATAATTTATACGTTTGCGACAGAGATTGTTGTTGTACTGGGAGAGAATTATGCAATGTTCCCACCATGTGCGCGAAACTTATTTAAATTTTGCGACTCGTGTTTACAAATAGCCGACCATAAATCACCATTGGGTATAAAAGCGCGTACTAAATTTATGACCTCTAACATCTCTTACGGCTGCGTTAGTCGATGTCTTTATTGGATTTTAGCTCAAACAAACATGAAAAATAATAATAATAATCTGCAAGGCATCTGTTTATGTGGATTTTAATAAATGTAAACAGAGTTTTGTTTAATGAATTCATTTTTGATTGCGAATGCTCAGACGTATACATAATTTGCGCGTGAGAAGGTCAAACAATATTCAATGCCAGAAATTATAACAACCAAATGTGTAATTTGTATCTGCTATGAATGATGTTCCTCAAGGCTCTAAATTAGCGAAGATGGGTGTAAGGCGCAATCATTATAATGTGTTCTTACTGTTGATGTTATTATTATAGCCATAAGTTATGGACTTTAATCATTATTATTATTTAATTTTTTTAGTAGTTTATAGACTTATATTTCTAATTAATGAATATTAAATAATTCATCTTCACTAGTTTTATATCTTATCATAGTTTTATGAAATAATACAACAATTAACTATGTTTTTTATCACAAATTTATTCTTACGAATACATTACTAATTTTGGCTCTACTAGAGCCTTCTACAATATAATTTATTACATCTGTAGAAGGCTCTAGTAGAGCCGAAACTAGTAATATATTTGTAAGAATAAATTTGTGTTAAAAAATATAGTAAGTTGGTTTATTATTTTATAAACATGATTTATCACGTAGTAGAGGTCACAATCATCAATTATATTCAATTAGCTTCTTTATGCTTTTAGCTTTGTTTGATGATTTTGCAATTAAGTTTAAATAAATATAAGAATTGCATTAACTGGAATTGGTTAGATTTTACTAATAGAGATCATAATCTTTTTTATGTAACAACTTCTGTGCAGAGGAAGGAACCATCTGTTACTATTTGTTTTTTTAAATTTATAATAGTGTAGCTTAAGTTTGATTTTTGGGGTCTAGGACACTTCGGCGCCGCCATTTCGGCGCGGCCGTTTCGGCGCGGCCAATTCGGCGCCGTCCGTTTGGGCGCTGGCCGATTCGGCGCCGGCCGTTTCGGCGCCAAAACTTTTCAAAAAAAATATAGTATATACAAATATATTATAATCATAAAAATGTATTTGGTATTTTTTACTATTTTATATTGTTAATTCTTTTACTTATTTATTTTAATAGGCTATTATTGTTTATATTTTTCAGGTTATTACCTATCATTAAAAACTGATAACTAATTACTCATAAATTATTTGCGGGTCAAAATTATGTTTACTTATTATAATATATATTGTATATTTGACAATTTAAATATGTACGTACATATATTATAATTTTTATGTATAATTTTTGTTTGATATGTTATGTAATTTATATGTATTTTATATTTTATTTATCATGCATTATTTGTTATGTCTCATAAAACAATTCAATTTTTATTATAATGTGTATATATATTTTTGTTTTATTTGAAAAGTTCTGGCGCCGAAACGGCCGGCGCCGAAATGGCCAGCGCCGAGGTGTCCTCGCGCCGAATCGGCCGCGCCGAATTGGCCGCGCCGAATTGGCCGCGCCGAATTGGCCGCGCCGAAGTGTCCCATTCCGTGATTTTTGTCTATGGTAATATGGTACAAAAATTAAAAAAAGTTGATTAATTTTGGTTGCCTTTTGTGAATGGGATTTATTATACTTGTTCGTTTATATATTTGTTCATATGTTTCGTTAATTAATTAATCTAACACAAAATTATAGTTTAATTAATTATTTAAATTTTTATCTTGCAAAATATATGAAAATTTATGTCAGCTGACTTTCCAATTTACTTCAAACATAAACTTTAATTTTTGTTAATCAAATTTATTTAACCTTGACATTATAACACATCATTACAAGGATATTAAAACATTACACATCAAATATTAAATATTTTCATAACAATCTTATTTATATTGATTTTACTAATCCATTTGCTACCGTAAAATTAATCCTTCCCCAAGAAAAGTATGTTAATTGCGAATATATTTGCAATTAATTTTATTAATTAATTTTATTATTAGAAACTAATTTTAATCGCATTAATATTTTTCTATAATTAATTGTCAATTAAATATTTTTGCAATAAACACATATTTTGTAGATTTATTAATAAACAAGAGATTTTAAAAAATGACCTGCTTTCATGACATTTATGATACGGTGTAAATAATAGCGAAAATATGATTGGTTTATTATTTTATGATAATTGGGACACGGGCTTAGCACTAAACACGTCAATTTATTCAAATCCCGCATAATAAAATTGTAGGCTTGGATAATTTATAGTGGAAATAATCAGTTAATAAATGTATGCGAGTAGCTTTGCAAAAATAATAAACCAGCTTTAAATATTTTTGATAATAATTATTCTTTAATTATAGATAGATTTATAGCTAACGATACTTTCAAAGCAACGTTACTACAAAATTACGAATATGATTTAGCTGTGTTTCCCAAACATTATTCATGTAATGTTCGCGAAACTATTCCATAGGGTCAGCGAGTTCTGTGTGAAAACTAATTTGTAATATACATAATCAAATTAATGTTTTACGCTACAAAAATAGCAGAAATTTATTTGAGTATGCAATTTTTTGATGGCTCAGAGGCTGAAAATAGTATCCAAATATTTATAGTAGATAGAAATAAATATATTTCTTTTATATTTAGGTATATTATTTTATTCATTGTAACTTATTACTTAAATAATGAGTTTAGGAGACATATAAAACGGTATTAAACAATAACAAAAATAATGCCTTTTGAAAATTCAATAAATTTTTATTTTTGCATTTCTGTGCTCGATTTGCTGATACTGTTTATATTGGCTTAATCTTAAAATGGATTCAATAACAGCTTGATTTTCACACGTTTTATAAGCTGGAATTAGGGCTCAACTTATTTTCTTCTCACGACGATAAAATATTTCTACCATAAATGTCAAAAATATTCATAAACTACCAATAATATTTACATAAATGTTATAAAACGTTTCCAATGTCCTGAGCTTTTATAAGCGTCAATAATACTTTTTGAACTATCGAAAATATTGTGGAAAAAATGCAATTTATTAAAATTTTTAAGCACCAGATTTTTCTATTTTTTACATTTTTTTTTGTAGCTATAAAATTTTGTCTAAATTGTGGCATGTAATAGTTACTTACTATGTTAGATTGAGATCAACATTATTGGTGTTTTGCTTTTTGTGCCTCTTTTCCAGTTTTTTCGGCCTTCCGTCGTTTTCTTTATTTCACTGTACCTCTCTTTTTTCTTTAGAATATAATTCATTTTGCATCTTTTTTTTCTTTTGGATTTGCATTCAACATTCTTTTAATAAATCTTTTTCCATTTTTGCTAGCGCTTTTTTCTTGACTTGCGAGCTAGAGGTTGTCTCTGTTCAAATGCATGAGTTGACAATTAATGACTATTAGGTCAACTCTAGCGTCTCTAGCTTTTTTTTGTTTTGATATTACATTCTAATACGGTTTGAGGTTGCGGTATATTTAGATATTAAATCTTTTTTTGTTCCAATTATTTTAAGGATTGACTGTGTTTGTTCACTTTACTTTGTTAGTTGACAGGGCTATGGGGGGAAAGCAAGATGATCATGATCAAGTGGATCTGCAGTCTAGATCTGGTGGTTGCAATTCATGGAAGGAACTCGGTGGTTGATGTTTGTGAAGAGAGCATAGGCCTTTTTTCTTGACCTAACTATGTGTTTAGAATTTTTGATTGATAGAATTAGGAACCGGAAGTAGAGGATGATAAAAACCCCACCTTTCTACTTTTTTTTTTAGGTGATTTGCTTGGTGCAATTTGCATCTAACTGCACAGCTCTGTTTCTTTGGTGAAGTCTAGAATTTTATGTCAAGCGATTAATTATAGCTCTACTTTTGTTAGGTTGTGTTTGCCAAAAGAGGTTGTGTTTTGCGGTTAGGTTAGGTTAGAAGTCTTATCTTCTTTCATACACTTGCGGCATAGGGAATCCATTTCTATTCCCATTCTATGCATGTGCTTGTTAAGACTACAGTGTCCTCTGAGCTTCTGCATTTTGATTTGACTTTGTATTACCAATGTCAATTCCTCACAGCTTTTTCCTGTGTTTTATTTCAAGTTTGCTGTGGATTTTTATTCCGATCTTGTAAGGGACCCGGAAAGCAGGTTCTGGTCTAGTAAATGTCCCTTTTGCTTTCTCTTTGGCGAGCTGGTTTGAAATGAGATTTCCTATTATTTCTTGTTTTTTTTTTTCGTATCTAGACCAGGCGAACTTTACAAATTGAGGTCACTGCTTCCAGATTGTTTATGCAGCCATAACTAGTTTGGATTGTATTACTGGGGATTGCAGTGCCTGCATTGCCACTTGACTATTTGACATGATGGGTTTTGGTCTGGTAGGGTATAGGCTTGTCTCAATTATATCCTTGGAGCACTATTTGATGGCAGTTACTACCTCTTTAGGGGTAGTGAAGTTTGCATCCGTTGGTCTTTGTCTTTGTATATTCCAGCTTAGGTGCCATTTTGGTCTTTGGATAGTATAGTTTTTTTAACTGTCTTCAGGTATCTTTTTTTGCTTATTTGTTTTGCTATGTTATTATCACATCAAATGTCTTTTTGATCCAATGACCCTTTATGAAGTCTGACCTCATTATTAGAGTTTTTTCTTATGCAACACATGTTATGTCATTCTAGGTCTGTTGGTCCTGATGTTTACATCGTAGTTATTTATCTGCAGTGTGTATGCTGCTTGTCTTACCTTTGCCATTACTATCAATTGAAGTGGCTGTAATAATAGTAGTACTTCCATAGATAGATGATGTGGGCGTCGTTCTCATTTTCTCTGAGTTTTACCTAGTTTTTTGACCGTACACTTGTGGATTTTTTTTATCCTATACAAGAGCTTCATACGTAATATTGGGTTTTACCACCATCTGGTCATATTAGGTGTTAGACCACATGTGCATCCGAGTATCATTTTAGTTGCAAAGACCACCCGAATGGCTTTTCTGGTTATATTATCTAGATGTGTGTGTGGAAGTTTAGCTTGGTATCAAGCGTGAGTTAGATATTTTACTTTTTTTGTCATCGGGAAAACAAACAAGTCATCACAGTAACGATGAAAATACATCTCCCTGTGGAGACCAACAGGCGACTTTAGCTCCTGCAGTCTTTGCATATAATACTATGGTTACAGTCCGGTTCTTGAGCATAAGAGTTAACTAATTGTTGGACGAGAGGGTCTATTTTTTGGTTTTCTGTTTTCTATTGTTTTTGCGATGGGTTGGAATGTAGTATTGTCAAATGTCTTCTGAATATCTAGAAAGCCAAAAGCCATCATGTTTTGCACTAACTGGTGCATAGCTAGTTTACTGCAGCTATTTTTTAGAACTGCGAACTTTTTCTGTAGCATGATTGATTTCATTGGCTTTTGGTGATTTAAATGGCTGGATTCTGTTGATCCTTCATTTTAGGTTGTTTTAATTGGTTATGGTCTTTCTTTTATCTCAGTCTTTTTTGTTTGGCAGTTTCAGGTTCTTTGAATCAGGTGCTTCTGTGTGTGTCTGCAGCAGCTTTTGCAGAGTATTTTTATCGTACTCTGTGTATTTCCCGTTTTGGTCCAATGTTCTCAGCGCGGTCTTAAAGCTTAAAGCTTTTTTTGCTTGCCTCTACCGAAACCATCTGTTTCGGCTCTAAAATACGGGCCGAAACGACGATTTAGAGGCCTTGGGTCTAAAAAACTTTTTAATTGGGTGTAAATCACGGTTTTACATGATAAAATCTGACAGTAGTGACATATTTTTTTTTTAATAATGTTTTGTTTGGGGCAATGCTTTAGCAGCTCTTAGCTTTCATCAGCCTTCACTTGCCTCGCTTCTTTGTGCTGCTGAACCCGATTTCATCATCATTGATCTTGTAAGTTGAACAAAATATCAAACATAATGCAAACTGTCCTAAATACCGCAGAAAAGTGGTGCAAAAAGAAGGAACTATTAGTGAGAACCCAGAAAACATAGTCCTTTTTAGACAAAACACTAAAGAAATAAATATCTTCTCGGCCCTTGATACACTATATACTGTTGAAGGCATGAGCATGTGGGACAGTTTTGAACGTCTTCACAGCATATTTTTCACGATTTTATTTTTTTCCTTTATGGCATTATTATATACTATAAGTGGCCAGTTACAATTTTTTGTTTTGTTTTTTGAACAGCTTTTTAGTGTTATTCCTTGCCATGTTTAGCTTTTAGTTTCATCAAGTAATTTTGCTGGAGGTGTGTTTGACAGTGCTTAGTTTAATGGAGTTGACAGTTTTATGTGTCATTATCTCCAGGTTCTGTGACGTATTTATTTGTAACACTAACCGACGATCAGAAACTGAGCATTCAATATTTAAACAGAATAACATAAAGGTAACAGAAGTGTACTCATTCACTATGGACATTGATGTTAAACAAGCCTCTTTACCTTCCAGACATAATAACGAAACTGTAAAGGGTACAATCTTTGAAGAGAAATATTTACACAGGAAACTCCCGGGAAATATGGAAAGAGTCCAGACTGGTATTGTTAAAAAACCCAAAACAAGAAGACGAGTTTTCTAGGTACAGGCCACCGTGCTTGACAAGTAGCTTCCAAACATTGTACGAGGACATGATTGCAAATAGGGTCAATGAGGAGGTGGAAAACAAACTATCTCAGTATTAATATAAGTTCAGAAAAGGAAAGTCTACTATTAGAGCTATGGTAAAGATAGTGGAAGCAAAAAATAGAGCGACAAAAAATATAAAATTTGGCCTCTCGGTAGCGCTAGATATCAAAAACCATTCAATTCTGTATCATGTAAGAGAATCTTGATCACTCTGCAGAAAATTAAAGTCGATGATGTCATGAGGAAGACTTTATTTAAGTTTCTCATGAACAAGAAACTACTTCTTGGAGAAACGAAAATCCTGATGGTGTTTTGTGGTGTTCTGAAGGAGTCTATAACAGATTTTATGTTATGGAATGCATTTTCTTAAAAACCTTGATCTACTCACTGCTGGATTTAGGCTTCTTTTATGTGTTTCTGTTCTGCGCGACTTAAGACCAACTTCTTCCTACCGTTTCCTTGATATAGTTGAGTTACCTACAGCTAAGATGGTTCGACGACATTAAGGAATGTACAATTTGGTGTTGAAAACAAACAAGACGCTGGAATATATTCAAAGAAACGTTGAACATAAAGGACTAAAAATAGCGGAAAACAAACCAGGTGATACTCTTCGGAGGAAGAATAGTGAAGAAGGTGACTTTAACAATAGGTGGTCAAGAAATTAGGTCAAAAAAGGCCATCAAATATCTTGGGGTATGGTTTGATCACAATCTCGAAATAAATGAGTATATCAGAAGAAACACTGAACAGGTAATATCAGCTTTGTGCAAACTAATGCCTGCAGTTTAGCGACTTACATTCATCAGCTTTAGCGTAGCGCGCTAACAATCCGTAGTTTGAAGTCACCTAATAAGCCGTTGGTCTCATCAACTCTAATTAAAACAATTTGCAAGACTCTGGGGACTATCTAAAATAGCTGTAAAACGCACAATAAAGAAGAAAGAAAAAAATATAGGGGTATGCTAATCTCCCAACAAGAAGACTATTGCTAAGAATTGCGAATATAGAACGATCTTGACGTATGGAAACTTAGTTATTGCCGGGTGATGCTTATTGTACTTATGGTCGAATATAATCGGTTTTTTCGAAAGAAATTAGCAAATCAAAAATTTGAGAACTGTGTGAAATCAAAAGAGGGAGATTTACGAGAAAATGTCATGAAATTGGCAATGTATGTGGCTTAAAGATACTGGCAAGTATTAAAAATGTAGGCCTGTGGGTAAGAACAAGAAGAAGAACCACTTAACCCAATTTTTAAGTGGCCAAAGGCTGTTTTGAAGCGTGTTTGAACAAGTTTAAGGTATCAAAGAACAATGAATGTACCGAATGTGGTACCTACGAAACAACAAGACACGTAGTATTAAGATTGTATCAGATGGATTCTGGAGAGAAATGCCTTGGAGACTGAACTGGATGAAACTCTTATTTAGGAAATTGATTTAATTATACAAAACGAACGGAACTGGAACTTGATCTAGAACTATGTCAGTGGATGGAAACCAAGGAGAGAAATATCAAGAGATTCGGCAACTAGACGACCGTAAATATCTAGAATGTGTGTCTGGGCTTACTTATTTTGAGGAAAGCCTTTGACTAACTTCAGAATAAGCACTAAAACGCCAAGTGTAATTAGTGATGTAGTGGGAGAGAACTCTGCATAGACTAATAACGTTTTTTTGAAACTACAGCAAAACAAAGACTTATTGGTAGTTGAATTCAACACCTAATTGGCTGACGTTTTTATTGTACAAATTGTTTCTTCAATTAACTAGAGTTTTTTGTAGTCCTGGTTGAACGGTCTTTATAAGCAAGTTGTTTTTAGTTTTGTTAATTTCAAATAAATTTTGTACGTTTTCATTGACAACGTTCTCTAAAAAAACAGTTTTGCAAATGAGCGATTCAAGTGTTTAATGCGAGTGTACGGAATTTTTTGTAAGTATCTAAAAATTCTAGTTAGAAATTTTGAAAATGCTTTGTTGGTCCATGGTGCTTACGACTTATGTTTTCAGAAATATTTTCAAGAAAATTATTAAAAAATATCTTTTTTTGAAGGTGTTAACGCAATTTCTTTTATTAGGAGAAACGTTGAACTGTTTGTGTGTGAAGGAAAGCTGTAATACAGTTAAATCTTACACGGACAGGCAACGGTATTTTTGGCGCGTTTTATTTGAATCAGATGAACGAAACAAATTTATCACTTATTAATTGTAAATATCTTATTTTTAATTGAAATGCGGAATTTAAAGGATTTTTACCCTTAGGTTGCTGTAAATATTTTTTCACTCAATGCATCACTTTCCGATCAAAAATACAAGCGACAACTAATTTTCAAAGTGGACATACAAAAACATGTTTGTAACTTTTTTGAATTGTATGGTAACATTGCCGATTTTACAGGGATCTAACGTGCTGATGCGAGAGCACGAGGTGTACAGGACTAACTTGAAGCAACGCAGTGGGGCAAGCGCAAATTGAAGCGGTTTAGCTTAGTTTGTTTCAAAGTGAAATTAGTGCTTTATTTATTTTAAACGACATGAACGCGCGGTGTGGTGGATGGGAGGTAAAGCGTTTGTTGCGTCAATTTATAAATAAGTTAATTTGAATTGTGAGTAAATGCTAAAAGATAAAAAAAGAGGGAGTCAAAAATCCGGGGATTTATGGGACTTGAACATCTTTTTGCAACAAGATCAAGCGGCCGGGAACAGTATGGGTCATGGTTCTATCTTGTTGAAAACAGAAGGGCCGTAAAAAAATCTAGAGCTTTTCTCTTGAAAAAAAAAGGCTCAATATTGCTTATAAAGGATACTGCGCACCAAACTGTCACTTTAGGGCTGTGAAATGGCCTTTGGTAAATTTCTCGACGGTTTTCAATTGCCTAGTAAGGAAAGGAAAGAAAGGTGAAAATATGCTTTATCACTAGTCCACACAATAGCGCCTGGGGGTACAGCTGTTAAGATTGCATTGTAAGCATCTGTACGTCTCACACAGTCATGTGGGCTCAATTCTTGGGCATTCATTATCTTATAGAGGTGTAACTTAAGGTTTGTGTGTAAAATTTGCTGTATTGTTCTGGGCGAAAACCAAAGGGCTGCGGCATGCTTCCGCGCAGAACGTGTGTTCTTACACTCATGGGTTGATTAACTGGTTTATTACGAAGTGCAAATTCTGTCTCCTTTACATTACTGATTTATCTGCGATTGGTTTTAGGCTCAACAACTCTGCTAAAGGCTCAGCGTCGCTAACACACTTTTCCCGTTTTTAAAAAATGTCTCAACAACAAATCCGCTTTGCTCTTCCGATCACGGCATTATTACTACTGAAATTGGCGTTGTTGCCCCAACCTAACTGCACTTTTCCCACCTTTCTATCTGCTCTGGGGACCCTTCAGTGATTGGTTGAAATTAGGGAGATCATTCTGCCTCACCCTGTATATATACATACTTAGTATATTCCTGGTATTTATGTCAAGTTTGTTTGGTTATTGGTAATCTTTCTTAAGCAATTGGTAGATTGATATTTTTGCATTTCAAAGATAAGAACTGAAAACTGATCAGAGACATTTGAAGTAAAATAAATGCTGTTTACGTGATATATCTTGTATATATTCTTCCAGATATTGCAACGTTGCTATTAGTAATTAGTGAATTGCAATTTAGTTTTTTATTTTTTGGATCTTCATTTTGAATTGTTTAGCATTTTGAAAATTTAATTTTTAATTACGTTTGCAAATGTTACAAACATACACAATTTTTTTATATTTGTTTGTCGCATCGTCTGTTAAGGCATTTATATTTATTACATTACTCGCATGGTCATAGTATACCAATCTAATGGTCACAGGTGAAATTTTTATTTAATTATTGCTAAATTGTAGTAATTAATTTTTTTATCTTCTGCATTTATTAATAACAAATTTTAACTTTATGCCGTTAGTAAAACGGAGTACACTTTAATGTCGAAATTATAAATTAAACACTCCACTAAACGCTTTATGCCAATGAATAAAATATGTGCAGACTATAATAATATATTATCTTAACTATTTTATTTTCTTTTAAAATATATTTATGATCACTTAAAAAGAATTGCGCAAAATATTTACTCAACACATCTTCAACACTTTTAAAATTGTTTGCTGTAGCAAAAATATTTTTAGTTATGTTGTTTATTCAACGTTGTGTGTAGTATGTTTATGTAAGGTCTTAACATTTTGCCCAAACACACAAAATTTTAGACGTCCTTATTATTATTACAACTAAAACGTTTTGTAGGAAATATCACTTCAAAGTAAAGGAAATAGACATTATGATAATATATAATAATATCTTACTATTAATATTTTTGTGTTTAAATTGTTTGTTCATAATATTTCCTTTCATAAATCATAATTCTCAATGCTTCTATTCATTTTCTGTTTTTAAATTCAATAATGATTTTGCATAAAATATTTAAAATTATTTGTAATAAAATCTAATTGTTTGCAGGTTTTAAATTATACTTTGCTATCAATAAGTTTGCATATGCAGTTTTTTATCTGATTTTTATTTTCATTCGGCATGCATAAAAATAATTTATTTTCGGCTTGCGATAAGAAATAAAAAATCGGCTGCAACGTATTGAGATATTTGCATTAGTTGAGGTCGGTCAGTCGTACAGTAAACATATTGTGTAGTTTATTTATGGTCGTTCAGGAATATTCCAAATAAAATTAATTATTCGCGACAATAATAAATTGTGTTATTTTCGATTGGAAGAAGGACTTGGTTAAAATGGACTAAAGGTAATTTATTTGTTTGTTATTTCTATTTAAAAATATATTAATTAATCATATTTTCAATGCTAAATTTTGTATCAGAACGGCGTACTAACAAGATTATTAATTATTAATGCGATACTATTAAACTAGCTTGTATTGATTGATTGCTAAGGCTGTGTTAATTCACCGATCTAATTATCCTGATCTTAAATGATATTACTGGGTTTAGATTTGCATTTTTATGAATTGTAATGTTAATATAGGAAAGATATTGAATACGTTTTAATATTGCTAAAGACTTCTTGTCAAATGCATATTTTAATGAACTAGTTCCAGGTTCTTTCTGGATGTCTTGTCTTTTGGGACAGTCATTGCTTCCTTTGCCTGTTCTTCTTAAACTTAATGTTTTTATTGAAACATAATTTTAATTGATTGAGCCTTAATGCGTCCACATTGTAATCACAATTAAAATCCATTTACTCATAATATTGACATAATTAATTCGAAATAATATTCTATAACTTATTACTAAAAATACATCTCATGCCATCCAATTACCAAAACATTCTTAACCAATCACTGATACCATTATATTGATAACGAAATGCCATTAAAAATCAGCAATTTGAATACGGTCCAGATATAAAATCTTTATGTGCATCAGCATCGACTAATTTAAAACAAAAGTATGTTGCGCCACACATCTCGCTAATTGAATTATTAATTTGTAATCATAACGGTTCATTCATTAAAGCATTACGCAACCCGTCAAACTGATAAAGATTGAATTGAAGTTTTCTGAATAATAAAAATCGAATATCATTATTAGTATATCGGGCTTTAGAAAGCAAATGGCATTTAACAGATACGAAAGACCGAATCTCCTATCATTACCTTATTTCATAATAACGACATTATAATTATACATAGATATACATATGACAAAATGTAATGGAACAAGAGATATTATTCCGTTTTAATAAATTATAATTAACTTTCTAGATTCCGTTTCAATTTTGTCGCTTTGTTTATTGTTTTATTTTGTTGTTTGTCGTAAAAGGTCAGGGATGTTTGAGTTTTTTTAGAATGTAATTTAATAACGGACGGAATCGTGATACCTCCTAGACATGCGGGGTAATTACTAAAATATTTTTGCAATTGATATTACCTGTTTTTTTAAATGTGATTGTTGTGTGGTGATTAGCACATTTGGATTTATATTTCATTGTTTATTGTTACAAGCAACTGTTTTGAAATATGTATTATTATTAAGTTATACATATCGCATAAATTTTAATTAATATCAGTTGGAAATAATATTTTTTTTAGATATTATCTTTGTATAACATTTTGCTAAGCTGTAGTAAATGTGGACTACACATTTTTAACGTAATTTCTCAATTAAGGCTTTCGAATGAGAATTTTGTAGGTTTATATCAAATCTGACTTATTAGGTGAGCATATTTATAGTATTATTAATAGAATAAGAGTAATTTTTGAAACTACAATTGACAAGAATACATGTATAGAGCCGACCAAATGATGTGTGTTTGATATTTTTGATATTTTTGTGCAATAAACTGATTAACTTTTTTTGTTTGACTGAAATATTGCCAAATTTGATCAAAATCTAATGTAAAGTTTTAAGGTTATATCTGCTTTTTCATAACTCAAGACAACAACTTTATTTCCGAGCTGCAGCACTTGCTGTACATGATCAGCTTTGATCAGCAACGGTTAAATCAGAAGTCTAAACCTAACCTAACCTAACCATGAATAAATGAACAATTACTGCAGAAGTTGTTTTATTGCTTATGTAAGCAAACTTGACGCCAGATTCTGAAGTTGACTGGGATTACTTCAGTGGATGGCGAGTCCACTGTGTAACTACAATTGTAAACAGTAAAATTTTACTTTTTGAACATGTTTCTGAAAAGAGCCGAAATTAGATAATTAAAGAGCATTGAGGTTGTTTTACGTTTGTTGGTATATATGGTCAGTAATATTGAGTTTTTTGGTTCTATCGCGATCGGGGTAGGTTGCCTTATTATGTTACATGCGAACACGGCATTTTTGCAGGATTTTTTTGGAAGTTTGGACAACTTGTAACCACGACTATGTCTGAAATTTTGACTAACGGACAAATAGTCTTCTTTTTTCTTTTTAAGCTAGAAGGTGCACAGAAGATAAATAAATCTTCTTGAAGCTTTGCTTGCCAAGCGGAGGAGAAGCTGATTTTTGACTGATGACGTAGTTGCATTTTGCTCCCGATTTTCCGTTGCTTGTGCATAGGTTTTCTCTTTACGGACGTTGGGAGTGCTCAGGGGAGGAGCGGGAGTCTGCTTTTGCGAAACAGGTGTTTTGGGTTGAGCATTTGGAGAAGATTGACTTGCCTTTAGCTTGAAATAAGCTGGGCAGTCTTTATAACTTGCGATGTGCGGCCAATGGAGCTGCGAATTGCATCGAGATGCATTGGACAATATTCTTGGATTTGCTTTTGTACTCAACGCCTAAATGTGAGTTTGCGCAACTTTGTGACTGACATGGTCTCTCGACTGTTTTTGTTCTGGGGCAACTGAACGTACAGCATTGGGAAGAATATTTATCCCTTTCTATGCGATTGATGGATAATGGAGTGTACCTTACAGAATTTAGGTTTGTTTTAGGGTTTTTCGGAACTTAATTGAAATGTGTAGTGAAACTACGACACGGTCGATGATTACATTCATATCTTTGAATGTAGCCGAAAGCTAGGAGTACGGATTTATTTTGTATTGATATGAGGGGGGGGGGGGTGAACATCGTGTGACAGCATTCTTTGTGGATGCTATCTAAATTAAGGAGCTTGTTTTAGGGCCTACCGAAGCTAGTGGCTGGGTTATGAACCATTCGGTCTTGTTGGCTGATGGCTTTGGTGGTGCTGAAGGCACCTGATGTGATGGTCCGGCTGATCGCCTAATAGGAACTGAAGCGGGTTTACTCGATTTTTTCTTCTGTTTCTTAGTCTTCTTTTGTGCATTGGGAGGAGAATCTCTCTAAAGACTTGCAAAGTGTTGGATTTGCCCTTACGGGCGCTTACCAGCTAAACTTTTCCTTCAATGATTACTAGAAGTTTGCGCTTATTAGTGCAAGGACCTTCCTACTTTAGAGAGTTTTTTCTTGATAGGAAAAACTTAAAAATGCACATTTGTGCCGGCCATATAGGCGTTGCATAGTGTTTAGGGAGAACTTTTACCCCGATTATGTTTAAAATTCAGACTTACGAGCAATTATTCTGTATCTAGAATTAATCTAGGAAATGTGCCGAAGCTAATAGATACTTCTTAAAATCAGCTTTGCGTAGAGTAGAGAGCGTTGCGTTTTGCGCCTGACTACCCGTTGTTTGAGCGTAGGATTGCTTCATGCTAGCATTGGGAGTGCTTCCAGGAAGAGCGGGAGTCCGAGAGGCAGGTGTCTTGGAAAGGGATAGTCTTGCTTTTAACTTGATATAGTTTTGGCATTCTTTGTAACTTGCACGTTGCGCATGTTGCTACATGCCTTGACTTCTTGATGAATTTAACAAGTGGTGCTGGGATTGGCACCGGCGCATTTGACGCATACGTATGGGGAATTGCATCGAGATGTCGTGTAGCTATAATGCTACCACCTGTGGAATTGAACCGCTGGCTTGCGTTTAACTTTAATGCTCACGGTGAGTTTGCAAAGCTTTGTAAGAGACGAGATTTTTTTACTTTACGGGTTCTGTGACAACTGAACGTACCATAAAGCATGGGGAAGGTTTTCTTATCTCTTCTCATGCGTTTGATTGATAGCGGAACATACCCCAGAGTTGATAATTCTGCCTGCGTCAGATCAGCCGTGATGCAGTCGGGTATGTTTCTAATGACGTGCAATGAAACAAGTCATTGCTTTCAACATGGTTGACCTTTTTATCGGAGGTTGGGAATAATCGCAGCAATTTTGACTTTATTAGCTACTGTTTGGAATAGTTCATTTGATGTGAGTTTGAACCATTCCTTCAAATAACGAAGCCAGGAGATCTTTCTTCTTTCTATACTTCTCCTACTTATTATTTTTCCTTCTATAATTAGTCTTAGCAACCTGTATTGCTCTCCTCTCCATGATATGACCCATGTACTGTAGTTTACGTTTTTGATAGAATTTATTATTTCTTCGTATTTATTGATCTTTTTAAACACTTCTATGTTTGTGACTCTGTATGCCCACGATATCTTCAGTATTCTTCTATAGCACTATCGTTCGAATGCCGCCAGTCTGTTTGTGTCTGCTTTTTTTACGCTTCTACTCCGTATAGCAAGGTAGAAAATACGTAGCATTTGTGTTCTTAGATTCAAGTCGATGTCAGAATAGTTTATTAATTTTAGTAAATACTGCTCTAGCGATTTCAATGCGAGCTCTTAATTCTTTCTCTTGATCAGCGTTTTGGTGACTAGTGTTATAAGATATTTATATTGTATGACCCTCTCTACGCGCGTACCAGATATGTACAAGTGTACATAGTTGATAGCATCTTGAAAATCTGCATGCGATGAAGATGCTATCTTTGACATTTGCTTTGCTAAGGGAACTAGAGGCTGTGCCAGAAGTGGACGTCTTGGTCGGCTGGGTCTTGGATCTTTTGGCCTTTTTGGTTGAAGACCCAGATGGCGTTGAGGACATCTGACTTGGAGTGCCGGCTGTTGACTTATTTTGAGTAGAATCAGATGGAAACTTACCCTGCTTCTTCTTCTGCTTCTTTGACTTGAAGTAAGTCACTACTTTAAACCATTCTTTGGTTGGCGAAGCATTAATGACGGCGTCGAGTTCCTTGAGCTCTTTGTCCTTGGAGGAGCTAGACGCAACTTGGTTGTCGGCAGGTTTTTTGAGGGAGGTCTGAGTTGGGGTCACCAGGAGTGGTGATGAGCTGCTGAATTGCTATAACAGCTGCGGGAGATGATTGTGTCTTGGGGCTTTTACGTTGCTATTTGCTTGGCGACTAAGGACATATTTTTTGGCGTTGCAGGCAACCTCACTTTTATTGATTTTCTTGCAGATGTCAGTGCGGAAATTGAAGAGGGTTTCTTTCAGGTCATGTTTGTGATTTTGCTTGTCGATTTGTTTGGCTTTGTCTTTTTTCCTTAGTTGGTCAGGTGTTTCTCTAGGGAGTCAAACCTCATTCTGTCCGCTGAGTATGGCCTCGATTTCCTGGAGATGGACGAATAATACTTTGGTGTGACTTGAGTGCAATAATAATTACTGATATCTGGGCTGCGGACTTGGTTCTTTCAATGTGGTGTAGTGTTCGACTTTGGTGTTTACTGGTTGTGTCGGGTGCTGGCAGAAAATTTTTGCCTTTTTGGTCTTTTTTTGTTGCCTATGATGGTGAATCTCTTTTCTAGGAACGGGGATTTCTTGTTGGCAGCACCGTTGCTGTCCAGCTGGATTTTTTTTTATAGTAGGTCTGGTCCGGGGTTTCCGGAGTTTTGGTGACTTGGGGCTTGGCTGCAGCACCTAGAAACGACGCTAGGGTCTTTGTGATTTTTTTGGAAGAGGTCAGTGCTGGAACTTCTGTTGAAGTGGGTGACTGGCTGGTCTGCTTGTCTATGACTGACATCGTGGTTGCAGATGAGGCGGCTTTGCTTTTTTTAATTTTCTGCGAAATATCCTTTTTCTTGACGGGGAAAACTTAAGAATGCACGTTTGTGTATAGGCGTTGTATAGTGTTTCGGGAGAACTTGTAGCCTGACTATGTCTGAAATTTAGACTAACGATCAAATAGTCTGTATCTAGAATAATTAATCTAGAAAATGTGCTGAAGTTAAAATAAACTTCTTAAAATTAGCTTTGCGATAAACTGATTTTTTTTCTGAAAGCGTAGCGATTTGCGCCTGATTTCTCGTTGTTTGAGCGTTGGACTGCTCCGTGTCGGCATTGGGGGGGGGGGGGGGGTTCCTAGAAGTAGCGGAAGTTTGTCTTTGAGAGGCAGGTGCTTTGGAATGGGGCTTAAAAGAAAAGGCTTGCCTTCAACTTTGAATAGTTTGGACAGTCATTGTAACTTGCTGTGTGCGACCCCTTGCACGATGTGCATGGTGCTTTTTGGTGAATTTTTTTGGTGCTGAGATGGGCACTGGCTCAACGCTGACAAAGGTGGCATTGAACCCTTGACTTGCGTTTATCCTCAACGCTCACGGTGAGTTTGCAAAGCTTTGAAAAAGACAGGATCTTTTTACTTTAAGCGTTTTGTGGCGTGATGTATTTTAGCGTTTTTTCAGACGCTATTTGATACGTATTATGAAACACGTCATTGCTTTTAACATAGTTGAAAATCTGCATTCGATGACAGAGGCCATCTTTGACATTGACATTGACGATAGAGATCTTTATGTCTTTGAATGTTACCATCAACCCAGGAAATTTGGATCTGTTTTGAATTGTAATGGGGGGTGGGCGATTTTGTCAGCGCTCTTTGTGGGTGCCGATTGAAGTGGCGGGCTTGTACGAGGATTAAGGGAGCTAGAGGCTGTCTTTGGCTTTTTTTGGTTGAAGACCCAGATGGCACTGAGGACGTCTGACTTGGAGTGCAGGCTGATGGCCTATTACGAGTAGAATCAGAAGGAGACTTACCATGTTTTTTTTTTTGCTTCTTTGACTTGGAGTAAGTCACTACCTTAAACCTCTCCTTGGTGGGCGAAGCATCAATGACGGCGTCGAGTTTTATGGAGCTAGACTCGACCTGGTTGTCGGCAGGTTTTTTGAGGGAGGTCTGAGTTGGAGTCATCAGGAGTGGAGTGGTGATGAACTGCGGAATTGCTATAACAGCTGCGGGAGATGTTCTTGAGCTTCTACGTGGCTATCTACTTGGCAATTAAAGATATAATTTTGGCGTTGCAGGCAGCCTCACTCTTATTGATTTTCTCAAGCTGTTTGTGTCTCTGCTCGCCGAATATGATGTCGATTTGTTCGGTTTCTTCTTCTTTTCTTAGTTGGTCAGGTGTTTCTCAAGGGAATTGAACTTTGTTCTGTCCGCGGAGCATCTTCTCGATTTTCTGGTGGTGGACGTATAATGCGTCTAGAATTTCTCAATCATACATTGGTGTGATTTGAGTGCAATAAAAATTGCTATTATCTGGGCTGCGGACTTGGTTCTTTCAGGGTGGTGAAGTGTTAGCCTTCTGTGTGGACTGGTCGTGGGGGCAGAAAATTTTTGTCTTCTTTTTTTTTTGTTGTTTATGATGGTGAATCCATTTTTTGGGGACGGGGCTTCTTTGTGGGCAGTGGCGTTGCTGTTCAGCTGGACTTCTATTTGCTTTTTGTATTTGGATTTAAGGCAGGTCTCTTAGGGTAGGTCTGGACAGTGGCTTCCGGAGTCTTGGTGACTTGGTGTTTGGCTGCAACACGCTACGGTTTTAGGGACTTCTTTGGAAGAGGTCAGGGCCGGAATTTCTGTTGGCGTGGGTATTAGGGTGGTCTGCCTTGCTATGAGTGACATTGTCGTTGCAGTGGAGGCGGCTTTGCTCTTCTTTATTTCCTGCAAAATATCTTTTGTCTGACCATAACCCTGTAGTATGCGTCTTTAGAGCAAGAATGAAAAAGGTGCAAAAGAAAAATAACAAGAGATATGGCCTACAGAGAATGAAAGATATAAACTTAAGTTGAGGGACATCTAAACGAAGAACTGAAAATTGGGCCTGAGGATTTGGGCACAAGACTAGATAAACTGAACACAATAGTCTAAAATATCAAAAAGAAACCATGAATTACTAAAGAAATCCTACAAATGATGGAAAAGAGGAGAAGTATAAAAAATTACTTAAGTGAATATAAAATCATACACTAAGAAATTGGAAAAAAAATAAGAGAAGCATAAGAAAAACAAGCCAAAGAAACATGCGATGATATCGAGACCTTACAACGAAAATACGATCGTTTTAATATTCATAGAAAAATCAGAGTACAGGAATGAATAGAAGAAGAACTGTAAACAAATTAGTAGACAATGAGGGACGAATCATTATCAATCTAGAAGAGATCAAGAAAACATGGAAGACCTATGTGGAACAACTATTTCAGGACAACAGACCTGATTTTCCACAGACAAAAGGAGGAACTGGATTGAGCTTTATGATAGGAGAGGTTCAATCTGCGATAATAGCAATGATAGACGGCAAAGCCGCAGGTCCCGACAATGAACAAGCCGATGTGCTGAAGCTTCTTGATAAAGAAAATGTGAAATGGTTAACATCACTGTTCAACAATATATACAACTCGGGTACAATTCCTAACAAATGGCTACAATCGGAATTTATCATTTTGCCTAAAAAACTTGGAGCCAGGTTGTTTCGTTTCTCAAGATCATCCACCGAAGAATATATAAAATATGTGAGGAACAAGTATTACCCACACAGTTTGGTTTCAGGAATGCAGTGGGCACACGAGAAGCCATCTTCAGCATTCAAGTGCTATTCCAAAGATGTAGAGGTAAGATATGAATTGTGATATCTATGCAAGTTTCATTGATTACCAGAAAGCCTTTGACAGGGTTAAACATCATAGAATGGTACAAATATTACAAGACATTGGACTAGACGAAAAAGATCTAAGAATAGTCATAAATCTCTACTGGAACCAAACTGCTTCCATAAGACTGGACGGAAGGAACACGGAAGAGACGAAGATTTTACGTGGAGTAAAGACAGGGGTATATATTGTTTCCCCTTTTGTTCAATATATACTCGGAATACATCTTTATAGAGGCTCTAGAAGACATAGACGTAGGAATTGCGTTAAACTGAGAAAGGCTAAATAACATCCGCTACGCAGACACTGTGATATTTGCAGACATCAAAAGAAAATACAACTACTAATGGATAGAGTGACAGAAAACAGTCAAAGACAAGGATTGGATATTAACATTAACGAAACAAAACTAACGGTCATTACTAAAAACAATATCAAAAGATGCGAAATATTAATCAACCACTATCTCATTGAAAGAGTACAGAAATATGTATATCTTGGTACTACACCATTAGCATGAGGTAAAGGTCTGCATCGAAATAGCCAAGGCTGTTTTTAATAGAATGAGTTCTATGTTTAAAAGTTACAACTTGACTATACAAACTAAAATTAGATTCCTGCGATGTTAGGTGTTTCTCTGTTTTATTCTATGGGGTTGTAGCTTGGACATTAACGGAAGCTACAAGCAACAATTTAGAAGCATTTGAGAGAATGCTGAGGGTGCCATGGGTTACAAATATCGAAATTCTTCGTTGAATCAAAAAGGAAAAAGAAGTACTAGCTACTGTAAAAATAAGAAAGCTCGAATACCTAGGCCATATTATGAGAAACGAAAGCAGATATCATCTGTTGCAGGTCATTTTACTGGGGAAAGGTTAGGAAAAAAAACTGCAGGACGAAGAAGAATTTTGTGGCTGAAGAACTTAAGAACCTGGTTTGTCAAGACAACAATCGAATTATTTAGAGCAGCAGTGAATAACGTGATCATAGCTAGGATGGTTGCCAACGTCCGGAACGGATAGGAACCGCAAGAAGAAGATTTCTTGTAGATCCAGCATGTTTTGCTTGAGTTTGTCGGCTTGGTTGTCGATCAGCTTTCACTTATTTTCCATCATACCGATGAAGTACTTCTTCAGTCCATTTATTTTTTCGTCCTGTTTTTGAGAAGGTCTTTCAGCTTTTGAAGCTGGACATACAACAGCCTTAAGATGTGGCAATTGTTCAGATTGGGTTTGGGGTCTACGTTGGAAGATCAAATCAAGTTATTCGTGTAGTTGTAGTTACAATAAAAATTGCATTTATTTGGTCTACGGACTTGCTTCAGTCGGTTGAGTAGTGGTTTGCTCTCGGTGTTGACGGGTCGAAACTGGGATGGACCACTCTTTGAAAATACTTATGATTTGCCGGGCGCTTTCGACTTGTTCGAGTTCGAGTTTTATTTTTTTTATCAGATTCATTTCTAAGATAAACGGATTGATGATAAAGCATGTATTATACTTTTGTTTGGTTGGTCTTTTTAGTTTTTGTTTTTCCGGGCAGTCAATGGCGGATTTACATATACCGAGGCTTTTAACTGTAGAGAAAACGGTGCCGTTAATAGACCAGCTTCTATTTTTTACTACTGTTTACTTTAAATGTTTTTATAAAGATAATTTTGAGGTTTTCATCATCAATATGACGACCTAGTCTGAAGCTGCACCAAATTTTTGTTTTTGAGAATGAGTTGTTAGGCTTGAAGAGTTTTCTTAAAAGAGGTAGTGTTCATAAGACCACCGGGTGTTCTGGATAGGCGCTTTTCATAGTATCTAAATTTTTGAATCAACTCTATCTCGGAACTTGGCATAGTCGAAAGTCGTTAGTGCTTCAGATGGGGAATATTATAGCTTTGGAATACTTCTTCAAACCTGGACATTAAAAATAAACTACCGAAACATCCTTAGACAGGTGCAGCATTTTAAGTTTCAAATTGTTACACAACGCAGAATCCAGAAGTGCTAGTGTCTGGGGATTATGTGCGAGTTAAACAGGCATTAACTAAAGCTGTACATAGTGATAAAATGGTTTTGGGGGTTTAACCCTTCTTAAGCCTTTTTTGTGATGCCTTCGTCTATAATGTGTATGTTAGGTGAGCCATGTGAGGGTGATATTTTAGCGGTTATTGGATCTTTTTTATTTTGTCTGTGGCGGCTGTGGACTATTCAAACGTTCTGATACTGGCCGTTAACTCGTTGAGCGAAGCTGCCAGCATGACAAGTTTTGGTATGTATTGTCGTTTCTAGTTACAGATTCTTAAATACTTTTGTAGTTGTCGACGGCTACGGTACTTCAAACTTGATCATCTTGAGTGTGCTTCATGTGCTTGGCGATAGACTGAATGACATTGTTAACGCTGTGTTTAAGATATTTAATCGAGGTTTTGGCAAATTTACATTTTGTGTTTCCTAACCGGAGGCCAAATTCTTGAATTTTCTCAAACATGGGCGATAGATGTTGTAAATATGTCTTGTACGATTTGCTGTAGATGATTATAAAATTGGCTTGTTGTGATGCGTTCTTTATTTGACCGTCTGCTATCAAGATGACTATGGATTGTTTTGGACGTTTTGAATTCATTGAACTAATATTTAATGTATAGTAACCCAAAGGCAACTTAATATACACAGAAATTATGTTCATGCTTTTGCCGGTTTTAGCAAAAAAGAAATATTTACTTACATAAGTTTTCTGAATAAATTAAACGTGAAGAGATTTAGTGAGTAGTTTCCTAGCTGTTTTCCCGTTTCTTTCACATTTTGAAAGTTTTTGTGGAGGGCCGAGTTACCATGTTTATATTTTAAAATAATGTTAAGACATTTGCAATAAAAATTCAGTGAATAGTTTCATTATTATAATGAGTTTCTAAAATGTAAGGTGCAGTTTATTCGATCAAAATCTTTATATAAATCAACGAAAATTACTGTTATCTAACTCAACATCTCTGATTTCTAATGCTATTCCTTTATATACACAACACAATCACATAATTCATCCAGTGAATCAGATCTCATAATTTAATTCAAAAAACTAAACAATCATATACAATTTTCATGCAACAATAAAATCGCCTTTTCCTCAGCTGGGTGAATAGCGGATGCACGCCTTGCTGACCGCAGTTCCCCTTTATTTTATATACAATTTTTTTTATCATTTGTTCTCGAATTGTGCGTAATACCGTGCACATACGGTGTGCGTATTGTTGGGTAATTACGCAATTTGCTAGGGGAAAAAATTCACTTTCTATCCGCTGCGGGAACAATCGCACGCCATTATTACATCTAATAAGGAAACGCGAGGAGATAAATTTTGCACTTTTTTTACATTAACTTTTGTAATTTTCAAATATACGAGTTGTATAACGTTTTGAGAAAGAAAATGTTATAGCTAGCTGCGCGCAGTCGTAAATATCAAACGGCAATAAATGGGATTATATTTTGTTGTATTTGTTGGTGGGTTTTATATGTATTTGCGAAAATGTTGCTTAACCGGAAGTTTTTAATGCTTGTGCTAAATTAATTGTTTTTAAGGGTGCTATCGAAGAATGTTTTCAAAACTGAATATTATTTATTATTATTACATTAAATATGCTTTCATCAATTCAAATGTGATTTTCTTTTTAAATTATTTTAATTATTGTTGTGATGCGTTGTAGATTTATTTATTAAAATAGGAAAAGTCTTTGCTCTCTGCCAGAACTTATTGGAAACTTTCTTAATATTCATTACACATTAACATTTAAAATAAATCATAGACCCTGGAGTTATATCGTTTTTAACTTTTACTGAACTTAAGTAACGAAGCATTGGGGAAATTTAATACCGGATCTTTTCCCCGCATGGCCACTAGTTGATTTACGAAATAATAAAATTGGTTGTCGCTTCGGATCGGTTAAATTATTACCTATCATTTTTTTTATATGGGAAAAAAGTAGTTTCAGTCGTATTTGGTAAAAGTGATGCAAATTAAAACATTTTAATTAAGTCGAATAAAAATGAAGAATTATCTGCACATAAATAAAACCCATTTAGAGAATATATTTCCCAACATAATAGTTGAATAGAAAATTATTAATCAGCCTGAATGGACATTCACTATTTTATAGCTATCGAGAAGCCTTGAGTAGGTTACGTTATTAGCCAGGCCAAAATAAACTTATAAATATTTAACTGTTGACTTATATCATTCTTGTGTGTGCATTACATAATGAGCTTCTGGCTGCCCGTTAATTAAATCAATTTGATTACCGATATTTTTATGACGTTGATAATAAAAGAAATGCCATTGTTGCCGTCTTTTTTTATTGGATCCTTGGCTGCGATTCCCACGAAACAAAATTAAATCGACCGTAAAGCTCTGATATATAGGTCAATGTGTGTGAAGTATAGGTCAGTGTCATACTGATATAGAACCCACTGTTGTTTCTATATGGGTCAGTGTGTTACAAATGCGGGTTTTCGATGGGTCATTGACATTGATGTTATCATGTCTAAAATATGTATATCCGATCGATCATTACCTACTCATATTACTCATCGATTCATGTTAACATTGATGTAGTATATTAATTTATTAAAAAATATACAAAGATTATTCTTGTGCTAAAATGGTTTTGTGTGTTCTCAGTACACAGAATGCAAATAATTTGTTGTCTTTAACTATAAATTATGGTTTCAATTAGTGTCTTTAATTGGAGTATATGTCGAAAAAAAATTAATTTTAGAAAAAACTGACAGGAATAGTGATGATGCGTACCAGTCATTAATAATCCATCAATATTCTATTCCAATTGTGACCTGCTATACCTCGCTTACATAAGACTTGCTTCTCATTTCATTGATGAATAAATCCTTCGATTTATTTATTAATCGACTATAAATTCCGCACACATTTATGGCTGGCTTTACAATCATTCCATGAATAATTACCTAGATCCTAACGATCGCTTCGGCTATGTGTGAACAATAAGTAGTCCGAACGTGTGTAATAATTTCGGTACTGCTATATCATCATCATCAACGTCACTGGTGAGGAATCGGCAATTAGCCACATCTTGACCTCATACAAAACAACTGTTTGTTCCAATAAAGCAAACGCTAATGGTATGTTGATTTTTATCGACCAGAGGCTATTACACCAATCATTAAATTATCCGTGTAGCTTGGGAATGCTGCGGCCGTTTTGCATGAGGTCCGCGATTTGTATTAATTAATTATGTAATAATATTATTCTATATTTAGATCATGTAGCGAACGATTTGTGTAATGACTCATTATTATTTAATACAGAAATTAAATTTATAATTATTAACAACATAGCGATAATCATAATACTAATAAACTAATTGAATCACACTGAATTATTATTATCTGAATCATTTGTTTTATGGTTTGTTAAGAGGACATATTAAAAAAAAACTGAAAAGATTAGTTCTTCAAATGTGATATTTAGGATTTACTTAGTATGTCATAACAACTTAAATATGAAAAGTACGCTCGTTGAAACTTATCACATTTAAAGAAGAGATTTTTTTGTTGATAGTACGGTTGAACAATTTTGTTTTAAAACGCTAGTCCAGTTTGGTCGGCTTGCGTTATATTTCAGTTGCTCGTGGCTAAGTTCTTGTGGTGAGAGTCATTGGGTGATTGGGTTGGTTCGTTTGGGATTGAAAAGTCTTTTGTTTATTTTTTTGGGTCTTGTTTGGTGCCGTTTTTGGTTGGGTTGCTGACATTATTTAAAAGTTTCTTACTTATTCTATTGGTTGTCGCTATCCAAACACTTGCTAGAGTTTGAGTTGGTTAGGAAAGTCTTGCATTTTCAGCTTTATCCGCAGCTTCTGAGTAGATCTCTGCTGGGTAGCGATTTCTACTACTCCTTGACAGATTTGTTTGGTTCTTCTCTTAGTCTTTCATACGCTTGGTTGTTAAAAGATAAATTTACCTTAAGGTTTGGTCTTGAACATCGGCTGGGATTCTGCCTCTTCTTTATAAATAATATGGCTTTGCAGTTCTTGTATTTGCTGTTGTAGTTCTTCTATTCTTGCATCGATGGGGACGACGGGGTTTTTGTTTTGGTTTTTTAGGTAGTGCGCGGACTAACCATTTAAGTTCTTCTCGCTGGGTACAGCGTAGTTAGCGTAGATTGGTTTCATTTGTTGGTTGTCGTATTTGGTATCTTTTGCTGCTGCAATTAGATTGTTCAACGTGAGTAGGTCCATACTACTTGCTTTTTCTGTTGCAGTCAAGAACACGTATTGAAGTGGTTCTGCGAGGTATCACTTGTTCATCTCTGGGTAGTGGACTTTCTTCAGCGTTGCGTGTTGAGCAGAACTTCTTTCTGGTCTTCTGTTGTTCTTGTTTGCTACATTTTTTTTGAATGCGAAAAATCTTAGTTTAAACACATTTGTAGCCAGTGCTACAGCTAAAACCATTCTTTGTGTATTGCTAGAAAGGGCGGAATTTACTACTCAGTATTGCTTCACCCGTTCCTAGTCTAAGCTGCATGCGATATTATTTTCTTTTTTTTTCTTTTTCTTAATCATAATCTCTCGTATGACATTTTGTGGCTTAACATTCTGTCAATGATGCGTATTCATCTCTCTTCTCAATTTTGCTTTATTGCAACCTACCTTCTGCATTTTAGGATTATGTGTTCAGGAGTGTTAGATTCTTTGCAGTAGGTTCATTTGTCGTGAGTCCTGATGTTCATACGCATAAAGTAGTTTTCGAAGCACCAGTGTTCTGATAAGAACTGCGTCAGAGAATGCCCTACCTTTTCATGTTTTCTGGTGATCTATGGTATGACCTCCTTGATTAAGGTCCTGGTTTACGCTGCCGTAGTGGCATTTGGGTCCTTCCATTTTATCTTCCAGGTAGCAAGGGTTTTGTGCTTTGCTTTTTCCTCTTTTTTATTTGCTTCTGGGGCATAGGACCTTTTCCTGGGGAGCAGGTGATTTAGAATGATTTCTGCGATCATCTGTATTGTTTGGTAAGCGCTAGATACCCTAATTTTCTCTGCTGCCTTTCCATCAACGCTTTAAAGTTTTTGTTGGCCACTCGATCATACCACACTGGTGCTCCATACAAATCTAGTTGACTATCAAGCACAACGTTTTTTTTTTTAATGGGTTCTGTGTTGGTCATTGGACGGTTTAGCGTGTACTTTACTTTTTGGATGCTTTGGCTTTTGTTTTTGCCATGAGTTCCTACATGTTTAAGTTATTGCATAACGTTATTCCGAGGTATTTGATGGCTCTTCAACTGTCGATGTTTATGCCTCCCACTGTTACAGTAATGTTTTTTAGAGTATATTTGCCTGTTAGGATTAGAGCTTCTGTTTTATTATTTTCTAGTGTTAGGCCTTTCCTGTCTAACTATTTCCCGATCCTTCTAAGCGCCCATTCTGCTAGCATTTCTATATCTTTCTTGCACTTACTAGACATTTCTACCGCTAGGTTATTGGCGTATGCAATATCCACAACATCTTTCTTCATATTAAGCCTCAGTCATAGTATATGTTTTACAGAGTTGGGCCTAGAATCGATTCCTGTGGAATATCGCACGTCGTTGGGCACATAATACGATTCCCGACTGTTGGTCCGATTTTTTAGGTATGAATCATGCATGATACATACTGCCCTTGTTTTTAGCGAACTCCTGCTTTTCCTGAGTTGGTTTTGTGTAGTTTTTTTGCACTCTCTTGCAATCAAAGGTTCAATGCGGTACGGCAAGTAGCAGTGGCAGTGGCTGATCAAGTTTTTTTTTTGTAAAGGTGCTTTTTTACTATGTTGTTGCAAGCTACATATTAATTGTTATCATATTTATTTCAGGAGCATTTGTTTTTATACGCAGCGACATATTTGAATTGTTTTTTAAGGTTATGTTAACTGTGGTTTTTATTAGTATTGTTTATAATATGGTATACATTGTTCTTTACGTACAGGTAGTGTCTGGAAGTGTATTTAGGTTGTTCACACATGTATCAAGTGGGTCTTGGGGTGTGACAAAGTACTTTATGATGAGGTCATTTTGGTACTTTACAACTGTCTAAGGTTATTCAGACAAAGTTCTAGTGGTCTCGGAGGTGTGTAACATTGTTATTTGTAACATTTAAGGTACGGTACCGTGCTTCGTTGGGGCTGTACTATGCTCTAAAAGATTGTTACTTATACACTGGCATTTGAAGCCTGGGGTTGTGTGTTAACTTTATTTTTGACATTGGATACGTAACAGTTGTTGAGAGCATGATGTTTGCACTGGCATTTAAGGCTTTAGGGATTTACAATAACTGCAAATGATTATCAAGTGTACACAGGTCGGTTTAGCCTTGAGGTTGTATTTAAGGCACATTTTACTAATAGGAAGCAGTTATACACATACTGGTATTAGAGTATACCTTGGCGGTTTTTTTTATGAATACTGGTTTTATGTCTTTAGGTATTGGTGTTAAGAGCGCATTACAATCTATTGGTTCTATGCTGGAAAGAGATTCTATATTTGCCAATAGCACAGAATATATTAATAATTATGTTAAGGTTCAATTCAATAGAAAAGCTTGAGGAACGATGGCGAGTCGTAGTAGTTGATCTGAAATGAAACGGACCGGCTTGACGGTTGAGTCAAAATTAATTTTTAGATCACAAAAAAAAATTAATTGTTTAATATACTACGTAAACGCATGGTGTGGTGGCATAATTACAACTCGATAGTTTAGATTTGAGTGGCCCACTTACCGATCCAAGTGTTAGTGGTTAAGAGGTTGGATCAGTACTTTACAAATATCAAATCTCTTGATGATAAACACTTGGGCGGGCGGGTGGATCACTTCTAAGCATAATAACAAATTGATAGTTTGGATTGGAGTGGTCTACCCACCTACCCAAGTGTTAGTGGTCAAGAGGTTGGATTACGCCTTTTTTGCGACAAATTTGCATCTAAGTCCGCATAGAAGACAAATATCAAATAACGAGTCGTTAGTTTGAATTGGAGTAGCTCACCTAACCGTTAATGGTTAAAAGGTTGGATCACGACTTTTTTACGTGATAAAATTGCCTCTAAGTCTTCATGGAAGACTAATATCAAATCTTTTGATGACGAACAATTGGGTGGGTGGGTGGGTCACTCAAAAGCATGAGAACGAGTTGGGAGTTTGAATTGAAGTATCTACTCACCCAAGTTTTAGTGGTCAGTTTGGATCACGACTTTTTCTTGCGACAAAATTGTCTCAAAGTCCGCATAGAAGACAAATATCTAATCTCTTGATGACGAACACTTGGGTGGGCGGGTGGGTTACTCCAAAGCATGATAACGAGTCGGGAGTTTGAATTGGAGTGTCTCACCCACCTATCCAAGTGTTCGTTGTCAAGGGGTTGGATCACGACCTTTTTTTCTGACAAAATTGTCTCAAGTCCGCATAGAAGCCAAATATCCAATCTTTTGATGACAAACACTTGAGCGAGTGGGAGGGTCACTCCAACGCATGACAATAATTTGGTAGTTCGGATTAGAGTAAATACTTTGCAAAAGTTATGTTATTGACGTCTTTGCCATCAAACAGTTTTGGTCTTCTTATCCGTTTGTTTCCTGCTCGACTATTCTATAATTGCTTTTACATTTTACTTGCTTATTATTTGCTATTAATGCTATAGATAGAATTTTTTTGTTTATATAAATGCCAATTATAAACAAAGTGGAATATGAAAATATTTATATCAATTAAAGACATTTGACAACGACATTCTAAACAAAAATTACATGATATGATATTGTAAAAAATAAAATTAATATTAGTATTACATTTTTATGTGAAAAAAAAATTGTTTGCTCCACGTGCATTACAAGGTAATAATGTAAATAAATCAATAGAAACAATATTATAAATTAAAAATTTTACATTTTATTTATATGATTAATATTTAATTGACAAATTAAAATAAATCAATAATATCAAAAAATTAACACTAACTATTAGCACTAAAACAGAGTCCGGTTTTTGTATGAGTAATTACCAATAATTAAATAGCAAACAAAGAATGTTTTGTATAATTCTACTTAAAAATAATGACGAATAATTGAATACCTTAACAGATAAAATACGACCGGATATTTATCAAAAAAATATTTATTCTAAATCATTACAGCATAATTTATTTTCAATCAAAACATGTTTCTGCAAAATAATATCTATGCAATTTAAACTACTACGCTTCTGACAAATGACCTCCATTGCTTACATAATTAAAACTGTGTGTAAACAATTTTACAACCTCATTCCAAATTAACCTCTTGTTAAATAAATGAGATAATTACAAATGGCATACCATAAACATTTTAATGATTGTTTTTCACCCGCGTTCAATGTAATGCCTAACCATTCCACTCAATCGATCAATTATTATTATTATTATTAAAATGATCGTATCGCGAGCGCGAAATAACTCAACTTCTTTCTTCTCTTTTACTAATTTTAATTGAATCCTCCCAAAGACAGCGTTGAAAGCGATAAATCTTTTAGATTTTTTGTTGGATTCGCGCCACGATATGGGCGGGAACGTTAAACGCGCGACACTCATTCTATTTGTTTGATTATTTTAGGATGGAGAGAAAAATCCTATGAAGATGAAACATTCATTCATTGCGTTATTTAAATAGAAAATTTAATTATAAAATACACTAGATTGTATTGTTCTAAAAAAACAAAACAGTGAATTATAATAGACCGTCTATTCTATTTTGATGAACTTAAATTTTGAAACTCTTCATTCATTTTAAATAAAGTTTTACGCTTTTTGTTTAATCTTGTCTGATATTCAAATTTAAGTATGATTGCTATACTGATATAAAAACTATTAAGATTATCGACTCTTTGTTGAACACTTAGGGTATATATAGCGCATATTATACTTCATGAACAATTTTTAAGCGTATCTTGATTTAAGACAGTTTGTAGGTAATATGTGGCATGGTTATCATATATTTATTGATTGTTATACTACTTCAGATTTAGCTGGATATGCTGTTTCATTTTATTCTATGTTGATTGTAGCATCACATTTATCTGAAAACTTTGTTATAGCTTTAATTCTTTCACTTTTTGCGACAAATTGGCACCTTATTGGGGTGTTTGTTACTAAAGGAAATTGATTGCATATTGGATGCTTCTATTTTTGGAATATATCAAAATCTTGCAATAAAATTTTATATGCTAAGTTTCAATATTAGGTCTCGAATACCAAGTCAACAACTTCTTGTTGGCATTGAAGTGAGGCTATACCATAAATTAATAAATGTAGAAATCAGAAGATTCTAATGTGATCTACTTTAGTGTAAAGATGTATCTGAATTCATGGTAGGGTTGCGAGAGTGTTGGTGGCTAGGGGGTCGTTCAATTGAAATTTGTAGTTCCGCATTTATCGATTTTCTGTTGCTTCTTTTTCTGCTTCAGGTTGCGATTTTTACTAGAATGATTTATACTGCGGTTTGTGTACGGAATTCGAGAATGTTGCAAGTCTACATTTGCAGATATTGTTGAAATTACCGCTTCTACGGTTCTCTACATTGTTGTGTGCGTTGTTAAATGTACTGGGAACTTGGAAAATATAATTAACCGACAATACCTACTATACGTTTTTTTTTTGTTTGTTGTAGTTGGTCTAAAAACATAAAAGAGCAATCTGTTGTAGGCCGAGATGATGATTGGAAAGTGGTTGGTTGTCTTGCTTTTGGGATGACTCTGGTCTGTATATTTGCGGCAGCGATCTCTTGGTTAAATTTGTTTTGAGATCTGGCAGCATTGGGATAGGTTGTTCTATCTGTGGTAGTAGTGGAGGTTTTGTCAGTTCTGCTTAAGAGATTTTTTCTGGTTGGTTGCACGATTCGATCTTTTTTATGCTTGTTTGCGATTTTTGCATATGAACTATTTGTTATAATAATTTATGGCTATGTCCTCTACTACGTGATAATGTATGAAGAAATAAAACAATATTTTTTTTATCACAATTTTATTTTTACAAACACGTTAGGTTTGATTCAAGGCTCTAGCTTCTACGGATGTAATAAGTTAACTGAGTTAAAAATTGAACAACTACATAATATATTTTCAAACTACAAAATTACGGCGTTCGAGTTACAAGATAAAGAATAAGTGTTAAAGATTACAGTACAGAACATTAACATACTTTCTCAAAGCTGGAGGGACATTTTACATAACTCACAAAATGGATTTAAACACACTTACATCTGAAGAAGGCTCTAGTCGAGCCAAATCTAGTAATGTATTTGTAACAATATACTTGTGATAAAAAAACATAATAAATTGTTATATTTATTTCAGAACTATTTGTTGTTTGGCCTAGTTTGGTTGGCTTGCATATTTTCTTGTTTTTTCTTCTTTTTCTTACTGGAGTTCTTGGCATTGGCGTTTACTTTTTTGCTGTCCTTGGTGTTTTGGAGTTTTTCTTTCAGGACACGTTTGATGCTTTTTGTTTTTTTTTTTTTTAAATATTTTTGTTCATCTAGTCCCTAGGTTGGTGATTGTATTTTTGGAGTCTTGTTGTAAAAAAGACCAGGCAGCTGTCTTTGGTGTTTAGACAGAGTTTTTCTTTCAGGACACTTGCGATGCTTTTTGGGTACTTTATTTTCTTCTGCTTCATCGGTTGGTGATTGTATTTTTGGAGTCTTGTTGTAAAATAGACCAGACAGCTGACCGGATTAGTTGGGATAGGTTAGTTTTTTGCTGCTTTTGTAGCATGTTGTATGTTGTTTTTATCTGGTGAGACTTTGAAAGAATTTTTTAATTTGCTTATTGGCTATCGTTATCTTGGTATGGTGTATCATGATATTTTTGACGTTTGCTTGAGTTTGATTTTTGGGTTTTAATTGGCTTTGTCGGTATTAATACCGACAAAGCCAATTATATACTAACAGTTTTGTTTTCCGGGATTTGTTTCTCCTCGAAGTTTTCTAGAGAGTTGTTTCTAGCTTTTAAATTAGTTTGGGGTGGCTGGGGATTTTCTACTTTTTGGCAGTTTTTATAGTTTTTATTGCTTTGACTGTTAAGATTTGGTATTGTACATTAGTTAAGGGTTTACCGGTTAAGGGTACATTTTTGTCTTTTTGTCTTCTTTATTATATTTTTGGAATTCAAAAAACTAAAGTCATGAGCCCAGGAAATATCCAGGTAACAATTAATAATTAATCTATTGATCAAGTATCTACATACATTTATCTTGGCCATAAAATTCAATTCGGTAAAGAAAATCAGATTTCCGAAAACTCAAGAAGAATAGTTTTTTCTTGGGCGGTTTTTGGTAAATTAAGCCATATTCTCAAATCCAAGGAGTTTTTTATAAACCTCAAAAAGAAGGTATTTGAATCCTGCGTCATGCCAGTGCTCACTTACGGCCTCGAGACAATGTCCTTGACCCGAAAAACATCTAGCAGACTGCAAACTACACAGAGAGCAATGGAGAGGTCTATGCTCGGAATTACTTTGGGGGACAGAGTTTGGAATGAGGATATTCGAAGGAGAACCGGTGTGACAGAGGTATTTATTAGGGTGGGGCAGCTTAAGTGGCGATGAGCTGGCCACATAGCAAGGCTGGACCCGGACATGTGGACAATGAGGATCACTACTTAGCGTCCGAGAGAGACTAAATGAAGCTGGCAGACCCCAGAGAGGATAGCGAGATGATATCCAAAATATTGCAAGGAAAAAATGGATTCAAACTGCAGCAAATTGGAAGACGTGGAAATTTTTGGAGGAGGCCTACATCCAGGAGTGGATAAATGATGGCTGAGAAGAAGAAGAAGAATATTTTGTGGTTAGGGTAATTGCAGTGTTTCTAGCGTTGCATTGGCTTTAGGGGCAGTTAAGGATTAGCTGGGGTGTCATTCTGATTTTTTATCTTTTTCTTGTTTGTTCTGTCTGGCTGCGGGGTTATCAAACTACGTCAACTTCTTTGTAGTGGCATTTAGTTAGTTTTGTGGTATGCAGTGAACATATTCAATTAAGCGTTTGGACATAGGGAAGCCCGAAAATCTTGCTGGATTGTTGTTTTTTGCTTTTACTAGCGCATGTTTTTTTTCCAGGTTTTGCTTCATCTTTAATTTCAGTTAAACAATAGAGAGACAAAATTTAGGCGGCAATTGGCTTGGTATTTAGTCACTGGTAGCTGTAACAGAGTGATGGTTTATTGGTTTTTGTAAAATAAATTCTCAAATTCTATGTATTTCTTAATCAAAATTAGATTTTTTATTGAAATTCTATTATTAATTTATTATTATTTTTACGAATTTGTTTGACTATAGATAGCAATATTGTTACCTTCCGACAAAGGAAACAAAATGCATTTTTATTTGTTTTGTTTAACTATAAACTTATTTCGATTTTTTTTGTTTCAGGTATGTACTGCACTTATTTGACCTATCCAACTATACTTTGTAAGTAGAAGTTTTGTAATTTTATGTTATATTTTATATTTTATATTTGTAATTTAGTTTTTATTCTAAACGTATTTAAAGAAGCCTAACTAGTTTTAATGTTATTTTTTGTCTATCGGGATGATTTAGTCACTTAAAGCATACATTTAAAAAATGTATAAACTAGTAATAATAACAACAATTTAAAAACAAATGTTAAGCTTATTTGTTTAATTATTTTTTTTAAACAATTTACGCAATGAACGCTTACTCAACCATCACACCGAGCATTACATCATATTAATTGTTTGCATTTTAAAGTTGCGATATTTTGAGTGTCTGGTGTGGAGTGTAAATTGGCAAAATTTGTAACGTGTAGAGAATGAAAGTGACATGAAATATATATGAATCTAAAATGTTTAGTTTATTAAATTTGATTTGATTTTTTCTATCTAAATTTAGTAGATTCTTTATTCTACTATAAGTTATTTTTGTAAAAAGAGAACTATTCTGCTCGAAGTTATGTATGATACAAAGTTAGTCCTTAATAACTATCAACCGCATTGTTTTACTGCGGAAAGTGTACTGCGCTACGGCCCTTCATCGGTATTGCTTGCTTTTCTATCAATTAAACCTACACAGAATTATTAAAGCTAGTCTAGTTAGTAATTATAATTTTTTTGTAGCATACAAGCTCTAGGCCGTGATGCCAGAATACTTGTCATACCACAACAAATAGGTTTATTACTTCAATATCATTGCATTTGTAAGAATTATATAAATTTACTTTGTAGAGCCACTTCCAAGGTTTTTTTGACTTGAGGCAATTGCGAAGCACTTCAATAACCTAACTGCTAATGCACTTTGTTATGCACCTCTTCAAAACTTGTTTGGTCTATATATGAATTTTCTGGCATGTAGCTCTGAATACGTTTAGTTGTCTTACATGATCACTAACAAGTCGAAACTTTAACGGCATGAAAGTTGAAAATCACAGTATTATCTTTGTCTTTATAGACATCAGTGAGGATAAGTCTAGGTTAAAGCTGACATTGGATGTCTAAATGTCTTGCTAGAATTTATTTTGTACTTTTGTCAATGTTTTTTTCTTCCATATAAGCTCCCGCAAGCATTCCGTTATCCTTGCAGCTTTGCATGTTTGGGCTGTCGTTTCTTTCTTTAGGTTACCGTATCCGGCTATCTCTGTGCTCAAGTAAATGAGGTTTGGACTTGCTCTATCGTTTTGGCATAGATGGAAAGTTTGCACCGTAGGGGGTCTTTTGAGGTAGTTAGGCACTTCGTTTTTTTACCGAGATTTTTATATTGTAGTGTTTGGCGCTTAGGTTAAACGTATGAAGCATTCTTTGTAGGTCGTCTTTATTCTCTGCTGTTAGTACCACGTCGTCCACGTAGCATATTATTTTAACCGTTGCTGTGCCCATGCGGTACCCATTGCCTACGTCTCTTATTTTGCTATTATTTTATCCATCACAAGGTTGAATAAGAGCGGTTTAAAGCTATCTTCTTGTCGAATTCCTGTTCTTATGGGTATTTTTTGGTGAGGTCGCTATTACATCTCATTTTTGTAGTGTTTTGGGTGTTGAGTTGTATTTTTCTCGCGTCATGTTTATAACGTCTTTCACTCTCACTCTGTCGAATGCCTTAGTTAAGTTGACAAAACACACATATGCTGGTTTATTGAATTGTAGCGACTGTTGTCTAATGATATAGATAGCGTCTGTCGGTTTCTCCGAAATCCCTAGTTTTGCAAGTGAGCTGAGTAGTGTGATGCCTCTATAGTTGTCCGGGTTCTTCTTCTCTTTTTTTATGACTGGTATGGTCACGCTCATTTTCAAGTTGTTTGGGATAGTTTGATTGTGTAAGATCTTTTTGAATAGCAGAGTTATTTCTTTTACTAGGGATGCGCCTCCGTTCTTGATGAGTTTATTGGGTATTCCAACTGCTTTTGCGGCTTTCTCTTTTTTAGACCATTGACTGCTTGTTGCACCTGGTGTTCGTCGATTTTCTCTAAGTGGTCATCTTCTTCTACTTTTGTATTTATGTCTCGGTCTTCTTCTTCTTTCTTGGTTGGGTTGCCATATAGTACTTTGAAGTAGGTGGTTCATTCATAGACAATCACAGGCAGAACACTACACGACCGGGTGCGAAGCACCAACATCAGAGAGGAATGCAACACCCAAGACATTGTCAGATGGTCCAGACAACGCCGAAGAGAATGGAACGATCACATTACACGCATGGACAGCAGCAGACTCTCTAGAATCACAAGAGACCAGAAGTCCCACGGCACAAAACTAGCAGGAAGACCCCCGAAAAGATGGCTTGATAGCTGGTCGTCAATATCCCAAGAGAAGTAGTAACTACAGGTCCAAGATTTACATAAAGAAGAAGAAGAAGTCAATGTTTTGGAAGTGATTTTTGTTGCTTATGTCCGTTTTATAGTGACGGGCGTGGTGTTTGATATGATTTTGTATTTTTTAGACATTTAAATGCTAAGTATAGTTTGCGTAGCTGTTAACTTTGATGTATGCGAGTACTGTTCTTCTTCTGTTGTGACGATGGCCATCTTGTGGATGCTACTTGGTGGTCATCTAGTGAAAACTTGTGCTGCTTGGTAGCCATTTAGTGGAAACTGATGTAAAATTGTAACTACATAGATAGATAAACAGTATTTTAAGCAAATGACATTTTGGTTACACGTTGAACTGCTGTTATTTTGCTTGGTATTGACTTATTGACAAGTAATGTTGATGACTACTTGGCTCCAATAGTAATAGTTAATTTGTTGATTAGGCAACTCTATATGGTGTGTGAATTTTTATAGTTTGAAGATATTTTCTGGCATGGTATTAAATTGGGCAAGGACAACCAAACAGACGAATACGAATTAGCTGTGCAGCTTTTAGCAAACTAGGATATATAAAATATAAAGACATTCTATGAGGATTGAAGAAACAAGTTTTTGATATGTGCATACATATGGCGTACATACCATGACGCCGCCTACAACGCCCACAAATTACGCGTGATGGAACATGGAACATTTAGAATACGCTTTAGAGACCACATAAGAAATGAGGAAATTGGCAAAAGATCTCAAGGGTGGGACACGTTGTCAGACTGGAGTTAGAGAGATGGACAGTTTAACTTATATACCGGCGCTTAAGAAGAAATAAAATAGAAGTTTGAAGACTGAAGAAAAGATGGCTAGACGATGTTAAAGAAATAGCAGAAAAGAAGTAGTACCAGACGGCACCGGACAGACTGGCATGGAAGTCTACAAGATAGGCCTACGTCTAAAAGTGGACATGTTATTCAGTCATCGGTTGTCCACTTCTGGCCGTAGGTTTCTTTTATTCTTTTTCATGTTTTTTTGACGCTGTCGAAAGGTGTACGGATTGTTTGTAGAAGGTTGATTGTGCTGTATCCTTTCATAAAACCCGCTTGTTCTACCGGTTAATATGAGTCGAATATTTTAGTTAGTTAGTCTGTTAGTTATAATTTTAGTTAGGAGTTTGTATAAGTGTGGAGACTGATAGGATGATAGTTATCTATGTTGGCGTTGTCTCATTTTTTAAAGAGCAGGATGACTTTTTTGTTTTGCTATGTTTTTGGTTTTTTGCCTTTTACGAGGCATCTGTTGAGAAGAGGTGTTGTGGATCCTCGATAATGGTTCTTCTTTTTTTAAGCATCTTGCTTTTGTCTTCTCTTGGACTTTTTTTTAGTTGTTTCAGCGCTGTTCTTATTTTTTGTATTGTTATTCCTGGAATATCTTTTGATTCTTCATTATTGTATCGTTGTAGAGTAGAGTTGGGTATAGAAGTTTTTAATATGCCTGACAATGTTTTTCTTGTTGGTGATTATTGCATTTTGTTGATCCTTTATTTTTGTACTTTTATGTTTGCCTGTGGAGTGTTTAGATTTTTGGACTATCATGTTGGTGTTGTCTTCTATGATGCCTTTTTTTTGCCGTTTTCCTCCTTTTGCTCTATAAACTTTAATATATCTGATTGTAATTTGCGCTTAATTTTGCTTCAAATTTGTCTGGTAGCATCTTGAATATCCATTGAGATTAGTTCGTTATCTTCAATGTACTCAGGGCGCTGATTGACCCTAATTGCTTCCTCAGTTTTTCACGGAATTCTTTTTGATCCAGCTCTTTCCGGATGGGAAACTGGTCTTTGTGTAATAATTTGTTTTTTTTTTAATCTTCAAATTGAATCTAAGTGTTGTTGACATCTAGTGACAGAAAAAGAAGAAGTAAAGGACATACATTATGATTTTAAGGGGAAAATTTATAAGACGTTTCTGGAATATTTTAATATTTTTACAACAAAATCATTGTTGATTTTGATCAATTTGGATAGTAACTAGCAAAAATAACAAAGTTAACATAAAATGTAAACAAAAAACAAATCCTAGCTTCGATTGCAGTAGATAGTCGTGCTTGATCTGAAAGAAACGTATTAAAATAGTAGAGTTTGTTTTTCAAGTAAGTTAAATTAATTGAATAATGGCTATCATTATTAATTAAAATCATAATAGAACGTCATCACTGCATTACATAATTGATACTTGTTTTGCATCGATGGAGTAATGCAATGGCGGAGAATTATAGCAACGTACAACTGTAAAATTTAGTCATCGCAGTAGTATCCTACATAGATAAGGTATAATTTTTTGCTTCACAATAATAAAACTATTCTTAAAGCAACATTAATTAAACATTATTTGTGTAAATTACTAATTTAACTTAAAAAAATATTAGTTTGGTTTAATAATTTATTATAAATATTGCTTTCTATTACATAGCAATGAAAAATTCAAACATTCTACCACATGATATACGAAATTAATTCCAGAAGAGTCCAATCAACATTTCAGAGTATCAAACATTCTCATCGAATATTGCATCTAGATAACGACATATATTCTACTGGTAGATAAGAACTCGAAACATCTTATTTCCAATTCAGCTCTCTCTTAAATCGTTAAAGCCTATATACAACGTCCACAACGAATACCATCAATTGTATTTTTCATTTGCCTGCTTAAAATTCAAAACAGAAACCCGGGGGGCATTTTCATAAAGTTTAAAAAAATGAAACTTGCCCCGATAAAACTGGTATTATTATTATTATATTTAAATGCAAATACCGGTACACTCGCATTGAAAAATTATGGTAACGCTATGGATATTTCTATTAATCATTGCTGATGAACGACGTGGGATGCTTATTTATTAAACCCTCCGCACCCTCCGCGCAACGAATAAAATAAATTTAGTTGCAGCAAAACTAGTCTGCTTATTTATGATACCCTTGAACGGTTTTAATGTTTTATGCTAATGCTACAATTTCACTAAAATATGTTTAGAAGGAATTGTTGGGTGTTTATTGCAGCGGATCTGCATAAAACGTGCAAGCGTACAAGTGCTCATTACACACGCCCTTGTCTCGCTCATTTGAAAGGTTCAAAATTGCGCATTGGATTTATTTGCAATGATTTATTGCAGCGTGCATGAGTAATTCAATTTTAATAAATTATTTTAAATAAGTTGGTATTTGCAGAGATCGCCGCGTTTCTGGGAAAGGATGCGAAAACAAAGAAATGATTCATATTAATATTAATATCGATTGTTACGAGCAATAAATAATCAATTAAATTCCAAGGTGTACGTACATTTTGAATCATAATACGTTTATTGGGATAGGTAAAATTGATGATCAGAATAATAAACATTAAGATTAATTGAAACGATTATGACGAAGTTTACTAAAATAATAATTAAAACCGTTCGTTCTCAGTATTTTGAAGTATTTTATGGCTGGCGTATATTCAGTAGACTGATCGGAGATCTGCACGATACAAAAATGGGCATTTGTTGTTATTGCATGTTATTAAGTCTGAAATCAATTGTGGCCACTGAATGAAATTTGCGTGCAAATGAAATTTAATGTAATGCACAACCGATAATGAAGATTGGGTCGTTGAAACTATAATTGATGTGTGCAACAGTTGGGTCTCTTAAAAATATATCAATTTGCATTTTCATTGGCAGGAATTTCAAGACAAAGAATTCAGCAAAACAGTGCAGACGCTGCCGCTGAAATTTGTAAGGCGCTCGATATTTTTGAGATTTTTTAGACAAAAGTTTCATAAGTAAATCTGCTTGGCAAAATCGCAGCTACATTAATTCATTTTTTTTGCTTGATGTATTGCTTTTCAAGCTCTTTTTATATATTGCGGTTTTTATCTTTTCTCCGCAAAGTTTTCTGCTATCTCGTCTGTGTAGAGGTTGCTTCTTAGTTTGCTTTATATCTCTTGGCGACCATTAAATTATTTTGCCTGTCCATTGTTTGTTTGTTCTTCACACTACGTGTCTTGCTTATTGTCATTTCAGGGAATTTACTCTCAGTCGACTACTTTTTGTTTTTTTGGCGGATCTATTTGATCTTTTTGCGGTCTCTTCTCGTGATACCGAGCCATACTACATTGTACGATTTGGAGTTTTTGTGTTATTTGTGCATTCATTGTTCAGGTTTTTATTCCATGCTTGCCGCAGTAGTTTAGGCATCCGACTGCTGCACCAAAGGTTATGGGTTTGAATCTTACAATCGAAACTATTGCAAGCGTTTTTACACTACTTTCCAATCCGCTTTGTCAGTGTGGGGTTTTATGACTAAGATTTCTCTCTGGTCAGGAGTTAATTAATAATCTTTTCAGTGGTTTGGAATTCACTCAAAATTGTAGGTCTACCCGTATTGTAAGTTGTCAGCATTACAGGGAGAAAAGAGACTAATGAGCTAACAGTGGCGTGAAAAGTGGCATATAAAGAAGCAGAAAAAGAAGAAGATGTCAGAACAGGCAGGATACATTGGTCATAAGTCATTTTTCTTCAGATGTATTGGCATGTTTGATTTAAAAGTTTTTTATTTTTCTTCTTCTCAGTTGAGTTTTTTTAAGACTTTTTTGGTTAGAATGGGTTTTGCTGTCTTACTTCTTTTCAAATTTTGATAGTTTTGTAAAGTCATGTAATTGTATTGTTGCATCTGATTTGTTATAGATGTTGTTTGGGGTTTCTATGTATAGTCAGAGCTTGTTTAATTAGAGCTTTTATTACGGCTTTTCTCATATTTGGTACTTGTTCTACTAATTGCTTTTTGTAAGGTCTGAATATGGTCCATCGCTTGTTCTGCAGATTGAACAAAATCTAGAGTATTTTTGATCCGGTGGTTTGATAATAATTACTTTCTATATGTCATGTTTGCTACGCACATTGGCCGTACTGAATGTTACCCATTGGCGGGGAGCTCAAAGCCATGGGTATGGAGGCAAGCTTCTGTGCAGTTCTTAGTTGTGAATTTTGGATTTGGTATTACTGGGTCGTCTGTTGGCGGGATTGTTGGTGGAAGATACCTTGTAGACGGAATTTTAGCCTCAGGACGCTTTTACCGTGGTAGCCGTTCCGGTGCTCTACCGGGACCGAAGTTGGAGTGACTGTCGGAAGAGTTCCGGTTGCTTTTCTTCTATTAGCGTGAAGTTGACAGATGTGACTTACGTTGTAGAGAATAGGCTTTTGAATTATAAGTTTGTTTAACACTCTCACTCAGAGAGCAACATACACAGAGTGCAGCTGACGCACTTATACAGGGTGCAGTTAGATCTTGATTTTTTTTAATTTTTGGAGCGACGGCCAGTGCCGGAGCAGCTGTCAAGTGGCCGTCCTGAAACTCTGGCAGGGTATGCAGGCACAAAGTGTTTGTTTGTAGTCCCCCAGACTATTATGAGGATATGACTTTGTGTGGTAGTGTTGACAGCACAAGGGTTAGGTTAGGTGCTGCAGTGGCGGTGGTGAATGTGACTGGGTTCAGAGACGGTTGAAGTCCGGTCTATGTAGGTTCTGTTGACTTTTTGTTTGCTTGTTTGTGGCTAGGGCTCGACTGCTGAATTATTTTTTTGGGCTAGGAGGGGAATTTTCCTAAAGACTCACAAATTGTTGGATTCACTCTCACGAGCATTTACCGACTAAACCCTTTCATATTGAATGCTGGAAGTTGGTATCCTACTTGGTGTTTAGGTGACATCGATTTGGTTTTGGCACTATGGTTTGGGACGGCAGTAGTCTATTAACTGAAAAGTGTCAGGCCAGGTATTTCTGCAGTTTTTGGAAGTTTGCCACATAATGGCGTGTGCAGGTCTTGAGTTTATTGGCTTGGCTTTTCTATCGTACTGGCATATTGTCGATATTATACTTTGGCGTGCTCACTTCTTTACGGCATTTTTCTCTTCTGGTCTTCCTTGGTTGTTTGTTTTTCTCAGGGTGTTTGTTGCGGGTACGTAAAAGTTTTCAATCGCCTCATAGGTTCCGTGGTTGAAGACAATGACAGCTGGTCCGGGTACAGGAGGTGTGGAGTGATGGTTTTGGAGAGTTGGAGGCGTTTGTATGGTTAGTTGGAATTTTTGTGTTAAATTTTAAGGTTGCAGTTCTGTACTAGGGTGGGGCTCTTGCCTGTGGGCTGCAATGGAGGTGGGGGATCTAACAGGGACTAGAGACGGTTGAAATTTGGTTTATGAAGGCCTTGTGGACTTGTTCCTTGCTTGTTTGTGGCTAGTGCTTGACTGCAGATTATTTTTTTTTTATTTGGTAGGCAAATCTTCCTTCCCTAATATAAATGCTAGAAGTTTGTCACTTACAGTGAATAGCTTTCCTGTCTAACTAGAAACAACATTGCACTTGGGTGGCGCCCTATAGGCGTTACATAGAGTTTTGTGAAGAACTTGTGCCACGTCTTTGTCCGAGTTTTGACTGTCGGGCATTAGTTTGAAGAGTTTTGCTATCTATTCAGCTAGAATCTTGGCTGAAGATATGATTATCTTCACAAAATCTTTGTCACTTGCTTGGAATAAACGGAGTAACAGCTGATAGTTGTACGCTTTGCGCCGATCTTGCTGCTTGGGCATATGATTCTTCTCCTAGCATTGGGAGTGCTCTTGGGAGCCTTCTGCTGTCGAGGAGCAGATGCCTTACCGTAAGCCTGACTGATAAGGTGCTTAATATTGGGATTTTTTCCGAACTGTGATAGGAGGAGCGCTTTTTGTGGGTGCTGGCAGAGTTGGAAGGCGTGAGGGAGGATTTAAGGATCTCGTAGTTGGAACAGACTTGGTTGACTGCACTTTAAGGGTTGGCCGGGTTGAATACTTTTTGGCCTTAGTAGCTGAAGGCTCTTTTGGTGCTGAAGGCATCTGAAGTGGGTTGGCTGAAGGTCAAGAGCAGTAAAAATTTAAGGAGGACTTACCCGTATTCTTTGTTGGTTTCTTTATCTTTTTATTTCCTGTTTTTTGGGCGGAGTTTTATGTTGAGAGTTGACATTGGGGTCCTGCTGGGTCTACATTTTCTCGGAGGATGCAGAGTTGGCTGTATCTGTGGCTGGTCTCTTACGGGAGGCTTGAGTCGGGGGCTTTGTTAGCTTGGTGGTGGTGGTTTTTATTATGAGGAGGGGATGGGTGAGCAGCACGGTAGTGGACACATCTTGCTAATGGCATTCTTTGCTTTCATCTTGCCGAAGGCGATTTTTGCTTTTTTGCGTTGCGGGCAGTCTTCTTAACTTGCTATTTATGTTTTTTTAGCCTACTAGATTGTTCTTTTATTAGGATTGGTCGACTACGCCTTAAGGGCTGGCCGGGTTGATAACCTTTTGGCCTCGGTGGGTGAAGGCGCCTGATGTGGGTTGGCTGAAGGTCAAGAAGAGCAATTTAAGGAAGATTCATCGGTATTCTTCCTTGTTTTCTTTGTCTTTTATTTCTTTTTTTTGTGGGCAGGGTGTTATGCTGGGAGTTGACATTGGGGTTCTGCTGGGTTTCTATTTTCTTCATCTTCTCGGAGGATGCGGAGTGGGCTCTATCTGCGGCTGGTTTTTTGCGGGAGGCTTGAGTCTGGGGCTCTATTGGCTTGCTGGTGGTGGTTTCTATCATGAGGAGGTGCTGTGTGGGCAGCCTGTGGCGGACACATGTGTGCTTCTATCTTGCCAATGGCGGTCTTTGCTTCTTTCGTGTTGCTGATAGTTTTTTTAACTTGCTTTTTATGTTTTTTGAGTCTTCTAGATTGTCCCGGCACTTGGGATAGGATGTATTTCTCCATGGCGATGATCTTCTTTGCATGTAGTTTGATCAGCTTTTCGTTTTTTGAGCTAATTGTACATCACCTCGCGAGCTCGCGGTTCAACGAAAGCCCGTCGGGGTCCATGGTGGAAAAAAATTAAATCGATTAATTAAATAAATAATCAATAAATTCAATTGAAATAAGTGGTTGGATAATTGATTGAGTGACTAGTTCAATCAATCATCCAAGCTTGGTTGCAATGAAAATTACACTTATCTGCTTGCTACAGTCGGGTGTTGTTGCGGTATGAGTTGATTCGACGGGGGACGGACTGGAACTCTTTCTTCACTCCTGATTTTTTTTTTATAAATTCTTTACTGTTTGACCTGTTGGTAGCTCTGTAAGATATCTGACTTTTTTATATTAGTTCCGATAGATCAATGATATACTGTTTGATTTTGCTTAATTTCTTTTGAAGTTCTAACAGTTTGGACTGATTAGATAGGGTGCGGCAGTTATTGTTGCCTTTCTTAGATTTTTGGGGCTGATTGGTAGACCGATGTGGAATTCCGAGCTGGTGGTAATCCTACTAGTCCGACCTACCTGGGTCTGAGGGGGCATTATTTGGTTTTAGGATGTGACATTTCATATTATGTAATTTTATTATGTTTGTTGCTCTGCTACCGAAAATCTTGTTTGCGCCTTACTTAATTCAGGTTTAGTAGTCAAGTGGTTATAGCTAGATTAGATTTTTTAATAATTTGGTAAAAAAAATTTGTTCTCTCTCTCATCTATAAAACAAAATTGAGAAACAAAAAATCAAAAATTATTGTTTATTAACGTTTTCCTTTAACGGCAAAATTTGATGGCAACTTTTCTGGGAATTTCTTGATGCGCAACATTTTTAGCTACAACTTTGGCCAAATTCCAAGAAAAAACGAACTGGGTAACTTTTTACGTTTTTGTTTGGACCAGTTTTCCAGGTTTTTGTTTACAAATTTGCTTTTTTGGGGCCTAGAATTGCTTTTTTTTGTTAAATTTTTGTTATTACGTGGGTTTTGAGAAAAGAAAGTGTAGGCGCACTTTTGGCCGTCAAAATTGATGAAATTACGAGTTCTTTATTAAAAAAAATGAAATGTTCTAAAGTTAAAGCAAAAGAAGAGTTTTTGAAAATTCTCACTTTTGATCTGCCGTGGCAAATACGGGTTGAAATGGGGCTTTGAAAAATTTACCGGCACAAGGCGAGTTTTGTTTTGAAAATACCTTTGATAACTATTGTCGATTATGGCGAAATAATAATGTTTGCGTCTTCTTTCTGCCTTTTCCAGTTTAGACTGCGTTAGTTCTGTTGCTAGATGTTGACCGCTATCACGGAACCGGGTCGGTCAGGGTGATGCAGCGGTTGAGAAGCTAACTTTGGTATTGGCGGTTATTAATTCAGACTTTGGATGTGTTTATCTTGTTTTTAATTTATATAATTAAGTATTACATCGTATATATTATTGTAGGCTAATGCATTATATATGCATATATTCATTAAAAGAAAATGTTTGATTATTATAGCGCCTCTTGGCGGCTCGCAATTTGATCCGATAGTTGCGGTGTCATACCATCACACAACAAAATGTTTAATATATTTTTACAAACTACTTATAATTTAATAATTAGATTATTTTTTCTACAATCATCCCTCCACTTTAGAGCAAAAACATCTAACCTGTCAGGTTTACTATAATCCGATATTAAAAATAAATTAATCAAATTTAATGAATTAATCTAAACACGTTTACATTTTTTTATTTAAATAATTTTGTCTTGGCGACAAAATTATATAAAACAATTAATTATCTCAAGTTAGGTCATGTATTCTAGTTCACAATACAAGGCTTAAAGCTGAAATAATTAATTGTTTTGCTCACATTTTGGTTAACTGTACAATAATAAATCATTAAATTCTTCTTCTGTCTGAAACGTGACAATGTTTGCTTATCCAGGCGTTGAAGTTGAAATAAAAAATGTAATTCTTTTTAAAACGTAATAAGACACGAATTACATAGGATTGTCGCGGGATAGCAAACAATGTAATTTCAATACAATCAGAGACGCTGATTAAAAAAGAATGGGACAATAAAAATGCCACCTTAATAGGCACAACACTAAATGGCTTAATAACGTGCCGGAGTTATTTTATTTAGTTTCTTTCCATTTGGGGCAAAGAAATTGGTGTTGACATTACTTTAAAGAGCATTGTGTATAAAGAGAAAACGTTTAAAAATCATAACGTTATTTTCATTACCAATAAAATACTAATTAACATTATTATTATTATTATTTAAATTATTATAATTAAGAAGTAGGTCAGTGTCTTCAATATTTTTAGGTCACTTCTGAGTTTTTTCAAAATAGAATATAGTATTTTTGGTAAAGGGTTATCTAATTTGAGCTCTCAAGTATTGGAAAAATCTAAACTATATTGTTATTAGCGTAAAGTACAGACTTGGCAATTATTTATAAAATATGATGTCGCCCAAATGCCCTTCACAACTCCGCTGATACCATTTTTTTAGCGAGGTTTTTCGTAATCGTTTTCAATAAATGCGGTACGATTTCAGCACTTGCACGACTGATGTTCTCTTTTAATTCTGGAATTGTAGCAGGTTTGTTGACATAGACATTTACCCAAACACGAAGTATCTTCAGACTCTGTGAAGTTACCGTTTGCTACTTTTTTTTTATAAATTATGTAAAAATAACTTAATTGTTTTGTTGTCTAGTTATGCTTATAGAGAACGCGTAATATTTAATGACATCGGTTATTTATTGCTACGTGGTTTACTGATTGTTTAATGATGCAGATAGAAAACTATCCATCAATTTATTAAATCTATCAATCTTTTTACTCTGTTTGTTGAAACTTTGCAGTGGTGGATGGTATCTTAGAAAGCATGGTTTAAATTTTTTATTTTTATTTATAACGATTGTAGATAGGGTATTTAATGGGAATTTTATATTTTATATATTTAAAATAGGTCGATCAGCAGGCAGTGCTGCTGCAGTAAAAATAAAATAAAATTAGGAAATTTTTAACGCTATTTTTCAAATGCGATGAGCAAGCAGTATCATATAAGATTTGGAACAAAAATTGCCTACAGCAAAGTGTGTTGCAAATGTAGAAAGGAATAGGCCAACTATTAGATCTCTATACACCTTGGCTTAAATTTAACGACACTTATATCTTGTTAACGGCGTACACCTGGAGATTGTTAGAAGATTGTGTGAGAGGCATGTAATTGTATTCATCTTAGTTATACGCTTAGTATGGGGTTGTGTGGATGGTGATTAGAATGCTACCTGAGGTTTTCCGTGGGTTGGAAACATCACACGATTACATTAATGAAGTATGTCATGCATCGTGTGTTTAAGTGCTGGTGAGTACCGGTTACTGGCACTTACTTGCCACTTCCTAAAAAATCAATTGTGAATCAGATTTGGCTAATTTTTCATCAACGTTTCAACTATAAATATAGGTAGTAGGACCACCTCTGGTTTGGACTCATGTTTACGTTATCTCATATCAAGTTTATTCTAACACACTTGATAGGTATTCCTTGAGTACCAAAAATTTGTTTTTCAGAAATTATGTTTGTATTATATATCTGAAAGCTATTCAACCCAAAGTAGCATTCAAAGGTGAAAATATTGTATTTTATATCATGTTTTCACCCTTCAATACCAATACCGTGGTACTGTTATCTGGTTTGGTCTAGGGCTTCGTAGAGGATGGAAGGTGTGCTTTTTTGAGAATACATTTATTACACGTAGTTTTTGTTATTTCAGGAGCGTGGGGTTGCTCCTATATTGGTGTCAGTTTTTATCGCGAATAATTCAGGGTTGATGCAAGGTAGTCGTCATGGGGGATTATTAATTGTCGAATGGTTTTCTACGGCGGGTGGTGCAGTAGGGGTGTATGTAGCCGGACGACGTGGTTAATGTCTCTGTTGCTGCTGTTGAAACATCAAAGATATAACTGAACCCTGGAAAATCTTTGCTTCGATTGTGCGAGGAGTAGTCACGTGCCCATACAGCTTTATGATCAGTGTCCTGTCTTTTAGCTTTCCTAGTGAATTTTACCAATTTTGGAAAGTTTGATATTTATACACTTTCCATTGACCGTGCTGCTTTCTCATTGGTTGAGTGAAAAATTTATCTTTTTCTTTGATTGGCAAAATCTGATAAGCAATGAGGAGCGCTTCATGTGCGACATTACCTCTTTTTTGATGGTTTGTAGTACTAGAAAGTTTTGTTACCGTCTTTTGGATTTTGAGGCGATCCAGCAAGGACGCAGCGTTTTTGATATCATGTTTGTTGCGTTGCCTGTGGTGGAATCGTATGGTGATTTTGTGTTATGTGGAGTCATGTCAACTTTACACTAGCAACTCCCTAGAGAAGTCTTTTTGGGTGCAGAGAAGCCTAAGGGTATTGGTTGTTTTTTTTTTTAATTTTAGTTATTAAGGTGTTCAATGATACCGGGAAAGTCTCCGCGTAGTTAATTGTAATTAGCTGGTTGAGTTCTCTTTAGTTCAGTGACTCATAGGTACAAGATGTTGCTTGCTGAATCAATGGCTGCGGTTGCAATGCTACACAGCGCGTGAGCATCCGTGTTGAGAGGAGCAGGGCAGTTGTTGGGTTTCTTCTATCAATTGTTGGTACCAGTTTGTGCTAAAGGTTGTCGTTAAAAAATTGGTGTCTGTTGTTTCCAAGACATAGTGTTGGTGAGTTTCAAAAGATGATGCCTCTGTGGAATTCCTCTGTGTGCTGGACATGTCTCGACTGGCGGATGCTGAAAAAAATTATAGCCAGTTGTATTTGTTACTGGTAGTATGTTTGAAAAATGGGTAAGTAAGTAGTAATCTGGGGTTTGTGTGTGGATTTTGAATGACTTCTCCTTTATGGAATTTATGGGGAGTAAGGGAGTAGTGGTTTTTCTCAAAGGTACCGCCAGGTCTTGACGGAAATTGTCGTAGAAGCCTTACCGGTTATGCTTCCATGATACATTTCAGTTGTGGGTACTGCGAGGTCCCGGCGAAGGTTGTTGAAAATCTCGGCTTGTCAAGAACGGTAGATGTCTCTTAGCAGTAGTTATCTTCTTATATAGGTTTGCTTGATGTTAGTGGAAGTACAGGACTTGTTGTGGCCTCAAAATTGACGGTGGAATTGGTTAGCGAATTCTGGTGTTGTCGGTTTGCTTATTTTGGTTAGGGCTGCTTTTGGGTTATTGCTTGGGTGGAAGTGAGTACCTTAACATAATGATAAAGATTAGAACTGGCCGCGAACTGAAGATGTTACCGGCTCACGTCTACAAATGGTTGCGGGATCTTGGAGCAATGCAAGGCAAGAAACAAGTAACCTTCTAAATGCAACAGCTCACGTTGCATCGCAGAAGTGTTGCGATATCGACAACCACAGATCTTGCAGCACAGTCTGGATTCTATCGGAGGTTTATTGCAGTTGAAGAACATCTCAAAGAACCTCTAACAAAACAAACTGCTCCAGATTTAGCGTTTAGTCTTTAAGTAGCGTGTGTGTAAAACTCTTTGGGGAAGTTTTTGAGGTGCAATGGTCTTCACGTAGCTTTTGACGGTGGTGCTATGCTGGAAGCCGGTTTGTGGGTTTTGTTGTAGGTTTGCAGGGAGAATTTAACGACGTTGAGCTAGTCCGTGAACTAACTAAATGGTTGTTGTTGATTCAGTGGGTGGCAGGAGGTGCAATTTGACTAAGCTCACGGGACTTTGTAGAGAATATTTTTTTTTTTGGAGCTGTTGTTGCAGTGGTTGCTTGCGTATTTTAATACTTATTTGCCTATTTTATTGCTGAGGTTGTTTTATTTGCAGAACTTTTTCCATTGCGATCTGAAAGTTTGCCCCTCTAGTAGTGTGGTTTGGATTCCACGTTAAACTGTAGGTTTCGAATGTTTGTGTGGAACTATTATTGCACACCGCAAACATACGAGAGGGGTGCCGACGCTTATAGCGAATATGGCACTATACAAAGAAGAAGAAGTCGGTTTCTGCTCACTGATAGATAATAAGGTGTTCTAGTGAATTCTTGCTGGCGGAAAGGACGTGGGCGTTGTTATGTCTAGGTATTGACTTTGATCTTGAATGGATTGACTGATTTGACTTTCTCTTAGATGATCTCGATTGGTTTCACTTCCCTCTGGTAAAAAGTCTCACAATTTGATATCTTTAAGAGGAGCATTAGTAGTACCAGGAGATTCTCTTGCTTTTTCTTCCTTGTATTTTTTCTTGACTTGAGTGATGAATTTTTTGTGGTAGGAAGTAGCTTTGCGCGTATACCTACAAGGTTAGTGGCTCTCATTAGACTCATCTACTTATACAAGCTAAAATATTACTATACTGCCACACACGCTACTTCCACAGGTAAATAGTTAGTTTTTAGTTCTGTTGTCCTTACTTAGCCTGGTCGAAGTTTCGGGCCGTTTGTTACTAAAGTTTGCTTTGATAATACTAGACGCTCTAAAGTTTGGGTTCTAGTTTACCATTATTACTAGTGAATTTTTGGGTTGAGGTAGGGTAAGGCCGCTTATCGTAATCTTACATGGGTGTTTGTGCGGTGTATTTGCCAGACCACACTATCTTACAGAGGATGAATGGCATACGAGCCCCCATATGGGTGATCTCGTGCATGCCGGATGTAGAGAGGTCAGTGGTGGATGGTGCTGGAGCGTAGTTGCTTTATTTTTGCACTACTGCAATAATGCTCATATACTCTGGGTGATTGCTGTTCTGCACTTGGAGCGCTAATAATTCTTGTAGGTAAGGGAGGAGAATCTTTAAATTACTTTTTTGGATTTGCTCTAGTTTGGTTATGAAATCACGTTGGGAGAAGCGCCTACTGCCTAAACTATTTATATACCCGGAAGTTTGAACTTTATTCAGGTTATAGTCTTTGTTTTTACAATTTAATTAAAAATAAAATAGGGTATATATGCTGAGGTGTGAAGTTGTTGCAGGGATTAAGTCACGATAAAGCGGTTGGTTGGCTTCTGGATGTGTGCGGACTAGTAAAATCCGGTGTGGTCGGAGCGTAGTGATGTTGGAAACATGTGAGTGTTGACTGGGTGGACTCGAGTCAAGTTAGTAGCTGTTCCTTCTAGCAGGGTCTCTTCTTGACTCAAGAGTGTTTGTGTGTGCGGTTTGTTTTATGGGTACTTGGAGCTTGTTTAGAGGAAGGGCTCTTATTAGTACCATTTTGTTATTTTTTGGCGTTTTTTTTTTCAGTTTGCCCCGCGGCGTTGTGACGAGGCAGTTTTTTTCTAGGATCCCATGCTGGAATGTTTGTTTGTTGTGTGGTGTGGTGGTGTCTGGAAGCGACGTTGAAATATTTTTAAGCCGGCTGCTGGCTGGTTAACTTTTTTGTTCTTTGCTTATGCTCTGATTTGCTCGCCGGTAACAATAATACGTTTTTTATAGCTACCCGTAACCACTTTTTTATTTCTATTTTTTGGTTGGTGAAATCTGGTGACTAATAGGGACACTGCAGTGCGAAATTAATTTTTCACACGTCTTTGGCCGAGGTGAGATCTACCTTAATGTTTGGCGGTCGGTGCAGCTTGCAGATTGTCTGGATGTGCTTGCGAATATATCTAGACGGTATTGTCGTTATCTGTGCAGCGTGCATAGATGCATTCAAGAGCAGGGCTTAGTGCTGTAATTATCTGAAAGCTTGAACAAGCGAGTTTGAAGATTCAAGATTTAGATAAACCAAAATGGAAGTAAACACACAGATTAAAAGCCACAGAAAACAAAAACTGGCAAAAACAGGATTAATTCTAATGGAGCTGCACAAAATATTTATGAAAGAGAGAGAATACGACGTGGAAAAAGGTAATAAAGACATAGATAAACTAAGAAGGATACTGCAAATAACTAGGCTGAATAACACAAGAATATGAGATAGAAGAGATGTATGTTGTAAATAGGATATAGGGAGAGATGAGTCGGAGACAGCATGTGTTGCTTTATCTAACTGTGTTAATTCCGCAAGGCCGAAACGAGCCCACTTCAAACTAAAACCACATTAGTGACAAAGATAACGACAAATTAACAGCAAGACTAATTCAGAGTAGAAAACCGAAAGGTGCGTCACTTGCTGAGGCTAACACCTTACAACGTCCTAAAAAAACAAAACAAAAATCTGAAAGCTTACAAGGCAACGACTTACGCTGCATTGCAGAAGCAGCAGCGCTGCTGGAACGACAATCTTTAGATTTGACACCGCAGTCTAGGGTTTATTGGAGGTTCATTGTACCTAGGGAACATCTTCAGAGAACCTTCAACAAAACAAACCTTTAAACTGGATATCGGTCTAGCATCACAACCAAAAGCCACGTGTAGAATGTAGAACAATCGATGCTTTCATTTTACACACTTCTTGCGTCGACTCTTTCTGACTTTCTAAATTGGAGACGTGACGGTAACAGATTTGAACTTTTTAGTTTTTAATTTTTCTATCTTAATGATTTGATATTTTTATTTGCGAAAACGCATTTTGCACTAACTAGACATTTGTGTAGAGGAATTAATGCGTTTTGCATAATAAGATGTGAGATGTTTTCGATTTAAAGTTAATAAATGATGTATTTTATGTAAGTTGTCTTTTCATCCAGTAAGAGACACATACACTTGTGTTTCAGGGTATGCACCTATCATCAGTGTGCCTAGCATCAGTTAAATAAAATTGCAGTAACTAACAACATTTTATGTTTAGTAATGTGTTGAAGGTGTATTTTTGACTTGTTTGGCGAGGGATTTTGTATGGAGGTAGGAAGAAAGTAATCAATCAAATTAGATTCAGTTTGGATTGAACCTAAATTGAAACAGCTATAATATTAGTCCATAGTTTAAAGCCAGCTCTACTTCTAAGGAGATTTGCTTGAATTTTGATGAGGCCTTCTAGCTAAACAGAACATGCTGGATTTTTTCAGATTATTACAACGAAGTTGTACAGGTTTTAGGAGATTACTAGAACACGCTAGAAATTTGTGTAGATGCAATCTAGCGGTACTCTATTAGGTTAGGTTAGATACTAAAGATGGGGTTTCTTGATTATGCAATAGGGTCTAGTCTATGATAAGGTTTTTTCTTTAGGTTTTGGAGTTTGTTGTAACTAAGCTTCTATGGTATCAAAAGTAAACATTTTGGGTACTATGGGTTTTGTTGATGTAGCATGATAGCTTGGAAAGTTGTGGTTTAAGCCCGTTGTCTTAGCGACAGCAGCAGTGGTTTACAGGCGATACAACTTTTTTTTTTTATATTCTGACCTGTCATATTATTGTCGTGGACAATGAAAATGCTTGGGTTTCATGTCCTAGTCAACGCAGATTCACAGCTTGGATTGGTTTTTGTCAACTTAGTTTTTAAATTTTTTTTAGGAATTAGCATGGTAAAACATGTGTCTACATGGTTTTGATATCTTTCTATGATTTAAAAGGATACTTCTCTTTCATTGTGTGTACTGTCAAAAGTTTGGCTGTATTTTATCTTACGGATTATATCTGATACTTGGTGCGGATGACTTAAAGTTTTTTGAAATAGTGAAAAAGAAATTAATTAATCGTAAATCCTAAAAACTATTGTTCTCAATCTATTGTGTATTATTTTAGAGTTTTGTTTTGCATAATTTATTAATGCTACTATCTTTGTCATAGTTATGTACTAAGAACATATTTCTCAGTACAACTATTCATATCTTTACATATCTTTACCTAAACTTTACGGTATTAAAGCATTGTTTTAATATACTTCATTGTATCACCGTCCGATGATGGCCTTGTAAAGGTTGAAATAAGTTACGTTTTTTTTTTAAATATTTTTCTGCTCAATTTTTTAAACATGATTTTTTACCACGATAAATATATGATTATATAACAAACTAACAGAAAATATACAAGTATTGCTTATAACCATGTAAACATCACTGTATGTAACGCTACTATGAAATAATTTGTTTATTGTAATTAATACGTTAAATATAAACTATCCAAAGATCTATGGAAAGCTTGGTCTATTTCTACGCACAAACATTCAGACACTTATTTATTGTTCACATTTAACCGAGATGTAAATTTATTATTTGTATAAGTCTCAGAAAACTGTACCACAAATAAATTAAATCATATATATTAAAGTGCCATTTTCAGTTATTTGGCTTTAATATTGCGAAGTTATTGTTATTATTTTTTGGCAAAATAATAATAATATGATGAAACATAAAAATTTCACAAACTATATGAAATCTGATACTTTTAGATCTTTATTCGAATCTGCAAAAGAAGAACAATAAAAAGATTGCCCAATTACAATTAAATTTAATTAAATAGATTTTTTATTATTTAAAAAAATTATGTGATGAAGGCAACATGTTACCAAAAGCTATAAATTATTTAGTTATTATAAAAATTCTTAATTAAAATAAATTAATTAAAAATATTATTTGAATTGATTATTTATATTTAATACTAGGCTAGGGTAGGTGATATTAAATAAATCATTGTAACTTTAATATAAACATTAATCTACTCATGTCCATAATTTCTACTACAATATTATTATTTTTAGTTAAGCTTATTCGAGATGTTTATCTTATGCATTAATTTACATATGTATCTCCGACTGTGAATCACCAATCGACACAAGACAATGCAATGGATATTTAAAAAAGTGACAGTGCATTTATTTACTAAGAAAATACAATATGCAAACTTATTTTAAAGGGGCGTTTAGTATGGGGGATTTCTGCCATTTCCAAAAAGGTCTTCGTAATTAGGGTGGGTGTGTATAGGTTACTGCAGGGTAATCCCATAAATGTCAGTCAGAGTAGTGAGTAAGGATAAATTTACTTAAAAGTTTTTCAAAAAAATTGTTAAGTTAATTTATTATAAAACATTGCTGACTTTTTATTTATATTCAGTTAAAAATATACTAGTAGGTTTATTTAGTAAAGATAATAAAAAATCAAATTTAATAGTTTACATAATGAATGAATTAAGTATCATTTTTAAACATTTTAACAAAATTAATGTGAATGCTTGCTGATATATAGAACGTTTTTTAGATATTAAACCCAAACAACTTTTCTTAGAAATAAATTTATTTGTTTAATTATCTGTACGCATAATTAGAATAATTTACATTCAGAAACTCAGATTGTCTTATGTATGCAAATTTACTTATTTATGTACTGATTGTTCATTGATTTCCTAAAATCCGCACAATAATATTCATCCGACGTCTTCAATTCAATTCAATTCAACAATTGAAGCGAGCTTTATAAAACTCGTTGTTGCATTTCGAAGGAAATACAATCGAGGCCAAAATGAAATATGTAAGATTACATCGCGTGCATATAAAAAAGGTTTTATTTATTTATTTATTTACTTCTACACTGTAGTGGGCACGTCTCACAAATACCAATTTCTGTCAATGGAACACGAGCGGCGAAAAAATCAGACGAAACGGCGGAATTACAGTTACCTTTTGTCTTTTAAAATACCATCCAGCAAACTACTGGTTTGTAACGTGTTTGTTGTCTCGATTTGTGCGAATATGTATACTAGTTTATTGTTGTTGAATTTAATTGGAATATGATTGATAACTGTTATTTGTAAGAGGTTTCAAAGCTGGTTGCAATGGGATTTTAATTAACATACACAAAACGATCAATGTTCGTTGAGTTAAAATACCTAAATTAATAATACGCATATGTTACATGATATTGAATAGTGAAGTGCTCTGTATGTGATAATTACATTAGATTGAAATTGTAAAATACTTGGAATGTGCTAAAATTTAATCAATCATCAATAAATAATTATAATAACCTTACTTAGTAGTAATTTGTTGGAATACAATAGTCGAAATTCTATAAAAAAATGCCTTAAACGCTTTTTTCTTGAAGAATTTCTGTAGTTATCTGAAGAAGTTTATTAATGAAAAGAGTTGTAGGTAGTGCAGAACACCAGCATTTAATATTCCAGAGTTAAAGAGGCTTTATTAATAAAGGATTATTTTATTTTTGTAAGGTGTAAAGTTTTTTTATGTTCATAACTACAGTTTGACACGAATAGTTTGGCCGGTATAATAGGCAACTTAATATACACAAAAATTATGTTTGCTGTGGTTAAACTCATGCTTTTGACCGTTTTAGCATTTTTCATTTGCGCTTACATTTTACACATTCTATGGGAGACAACTACTCAATAACATCAGATATGCAGACGACTCCGTCATAATGAGCAGCAGTGCTGAAGGACTCCAAATTATGATGGAAGAGATCAAATCCACTAGTGAGAAATACGGAATCTGTTTAAATATAAAAAAGACCAAACATATGGTAGTGAGCAAAAATAACCCGCCACCGGTGAACTTGTTTCTTGACAATACGCCTATCGAACAGGTAGATAAATATCCATACCTAGGTACCTGCATAAACCAACAATGGGACCATTCTGTGGAAATAAAATGCAGAATTGAGAGAGCAAGAGCTGCATTCATACAAATGAAAAAAATATTCACCAGTCCAGACCTGACTCTACAACTTAAAATCAGAATCCTACGATGCTACGATTTTCCTCTCTTCTGTATGGCGCAGAATCCTGGACTCTTACCAAGGATTTTGAAAGCAGGCTAGAAGCGTTTGAGTTGTGGACCTACAGACGTATACTAAAGGTAACGTGGATAGATCATGTTACTAACGAGGAGATTCTTCGGCGAGTGGGAAGGATCGAGAAATAATGATTACAGTAAAAGTTAGAAAACTAGAATACCTTGGGCATGTTATGAGGCACAAGGAAAGGTACAGAATACTCCAACTTATTCTGGAAGGAAAGGTGCTGGGAAAGAGAGGTCCGGGGAGGAGAAGAATATCCTGGCTTAAAAATCTGCGCCAGTGGTATGGAGTGACATACAACTGTTCCGAGGAGCCGTGGATAAAGTGAAGATAGCCATGATGATCGCCAATATTCGCAACGGATAAGGCATGGAAAGAAGAAGAAGATAGGAGACATTGTTCTGGAATTAAAAGATGCTAAAACGGGCAAAGGCATGAGTTTAATTACAGCCAACTTAATTTTTATATATATTAAGTTGCTTATTATACCGGCCAAACTATTTGTGTCAAACTGTAGTGCTCATTAGGCTGGAAGGCCCTGCAGCTTTTGTTTTAATCTGTAGTAACACTTTTTGTCAAAACCTACTCTAAGAAGGCTCCTCTCAATATTTTGGGGTAGAGCCTAAAAATTCTAGCCACGCTACTGATTTCACCATACCCTCTACTCTGTAAATGACATGTTACGGCTTCCTGGTTTGTTTATGTTGATATTTCTCTTTGTATTATTTGTTTAAGGGAATCGTGTTTGACATAGAATTTGAAATGGTGCAGTTGGTAGGTGGGATTCTTTTTTTTATGGATATGATCTGGTCTGATGCAGTTTGGCTAGGTACCAAAATAATGTTGGCTGAAACTAGTGTTTTTCTTGGTTTGTTTGGCATATGCACCAAATTATGCGCAGCCGGTAGCTGCACGTTTTTTTTTGTCATTTGATTTGGATGGCAAGGAGTATCCTGTAATAAAGCTTATGTATAGTCAGGTCGATTGTTGTGTCACGTAATAATACTCTTCATGACGGTTGTTTACAGTGATCTTGGCATGTTGAAGTAGTCTTGGCTTGTTCCAGGTTTACTAACTTTAATTATTATATACTATACATTATCGCAATCGATGTCAATGGAAGAAGTCTTACATGTACCGTAAAGAAGTAGGTGCACCTGCAGTGGGTCGGGCCTAACATAAAGTTTAAGGTTTGTCTTAAGCTTGAGCTAAGCTAAGCAGCTTTTATAGTTTGCAGTGTGCGGCTATTTGCACGCATCAACGGTTTTTCTCTTTACCTATGCGCTTGATTAAAAATGGTGCATACTATAGAGCGATAAGTTTTTCCTGTACTGCATCAGTCTGGATGCAGTCGGGTAATGTTCCTTATCACATACATTCAGTGCTAACTTGGAAAGTGTAATGAAATATGTTCTTGTCCTTACAATAAAAAGGAAATTGGCGTTTTTATACTCTATGAATCTCACCGAGCTAGTTGTAGCAGGCCGGAAGTCTTCTCGAGTATGAGTGATGAATGACGATGATTAGACCAGATGTTTGTTAGTCGCTGAAATCTTGAATTTCGAAGTAATTAATGCGTTAAACAAATTCATAAATAATATGGTTTGAACACAGTACCCCCAGCATGAGAGGCATGCACTTAAGCAACTAACCTACGCTACCGCCTCCTTACAATGTTTTATTACACTTTAGAAATTCAAATTTAATAGCAAATATATTCAGATGCTATTGACTAAATTTACGATGCAGTCGATGGTTATATTCAAAGACTTGGCCAACAGTCCATGAAATGCAAGGTCTGGGCCGGAATCGAGTTTTTAAGGGAGCTAGATGGGCTAACTTGTGTTTGCAACTAAGCGTCAGCTGGAGAAAAATGGGGTTTTTAGTGCTTTTTGGTGGATACCTGGTCCGGAACTTTTGAGGTTATAGGGGCTTGCCGCTTTGAGGTAGTTGTCGAAAGTTTTTAGTGTCACTTTGGTAAAGGCTTTGTTTTCTTCCGCATCTTTTTTAAATTTGTCCCGTTTTATTGAGTCTAGGATAAATTCCTGATCAAGCCGGATTTGTTTAAAATTTTCTTTACTTTTGAGATCAGGGAGATGAACTTCAATCAATTTTTCAATTTTTTTTTTATTCTTTAGGACAACAAGATTTTTATTATCTGAGCCAGTAACTAGTAGCACAGTTCTTTATGCTGCGAAAAAATTGAATTAATTTAGTAGAATTGATTAGAAAGGTGACTTTAATTGAATAAATTAATATTTGATCAGATCATTGCCAATTGGGTCGGGTTTGCTTTAATAGGGTATTGAGTTGGTCGCTCTTGTGGTGGACTTGATGGCTACTAGACTCTCTTTGGTATTGTTCCGCCTTCTCGCCTTTTTTTAAGAACTGGATATTTTTTTCTATACAAACGCGAAAAGTAATTGGAAAATGTAATGGTGACCTACAATGTATGAATCAGTAACACCTGGGCGGGCGATGTACTACAGTTCATTATTGTAAACAAAAAGTTTGAACTGTAATACTCCGCCTACCCTCTATAGTGTTTGTAATTAAGCGATGGATTTTATTTCTTCTTGCAAAAGCTAATAATGACTAAATTAAAAGAAAAAAAGGTGACATTCGATCATTGGATGTCAACACTTTGGCTGGTAGGTTGGGCACTTTAGTTTATGATTGTAACTAAATAGTTTAAACATACGACTTAGGTTTAGCAGGTTTTTTTCTGGACTTTTGTCATTGCATGGTCTGTGGCACCTTGTCTTGTTTTGTGGTTGCAATTTTAAATTTATTTTCTTTTTACAGTTGTGTAGGGATTGTATAACTCTTATCGATTTTTTCCATTCTGGTGTCTGGTGGTCAAATTTTTGCTTTGTTTAATTCCATGTAGGCTTTGGCCATTTTGTTGCTTGTGGTTGGCATAGTTTGCATTTTTTGAATTCCACATAACTTAGATTGTGGTTTTGTGACCGGCAATACAAGTCGACTTGGTTTATTTCCACTTTTTTGGTCTTAGCTTCTTTCAAAAACGTGAAATGAAAGTTTGCATGTCAGCCGGCCAAACAATCTTCTCAAAACTGATTCTTCTTCTAAATTTTTTTTCACTTTTTTTAGTGGTTGTACTTTGGCTATTTGTGTAACCGAATCTTGATGGTATGCAGTTTTATTAGTTTCATTTGCTGGAATTTTTTAAAGTTTTGTACACGTGTTTTTTTTATAGCAGCCAGTAGTAGTGGGTTCAGTGGGATTTTTTGGTATACTTGTTTACTAATGGTGAGGAAGCGAGCGACATGGATGCATGTTTTTCTTTGCAGGAGTTTTGCTTGTTTGGCGGAGTAGGCAGTGCAAGTGTTGAAGTTTTTTGTTGCTAGTTTCAGGCGCTATTCATACTTTATGATGACTTTTTGCATTGTGGATATCCGGTTGCTAAGTTTAAACTAGGGGAGCATGGCGCAGTAGTTTAGGCATCCGATTGCTGCACTAAAGTTTGTGGGTTCAAAGCTCACAACGGTAACTATTTTATACGCGCATCCACTCACCATCCCGCCTTGTCAGGGTAGGGTTTTATGATTTTTCAAGAGCTTTCTCTGGTCTGGGTAGATTAATAATTTTTTCAAAACTGTAGGTTTACCCGTAATGTAAGTGGCCAGCAGTACGGGCATAGAAGAGGCTGCTGCCAAGTAGGTGCAAGGATTGATGCAAATGCTGCGATTGCTGTAGTAATTATCGGGGTTTGGAAGTGTGTTTATCAACTTTGTGGTAAATTGCATGAGTTTGAGTAATTGGTTTTGGTTGTAATTGGTGTTGGTTTTCATCATTTGGTCGTAGAACCAGTGCACGCTGCGTGTTATGTATTTAGTCACGTTAGTAGTGCTAGACTGTTGTTTGTTGACTTGGGTCTTAACAGAAATATGGTTTTTTTTTCTGGGTACATTGATTTTTGCATTGAGAATTTGTAGGTGCATACGTAGTTAGATAATGTAAGTTTTAGTTTTTGGGCATTACGGTTATCTCTATGTGGTTTACTTAAATCTCAAGGATTCTTTTGGGGTCAATGGAAGCACAATTTTCTTGGTTGCTTTACGTTGGGCGCCATTTATTAGTGACGTAGAGGATGTTCACAGAAGCAGGCGGGGAATTTTGTCATTTGTTTGCTATTAGAGCAGTTTTCCAGGTGCAGTGGACTTCCCGGTTATGCAATCTTTGTAGCGGTTGGTGTGTTTCTTTTTGTTGGTGCGATGCGTTACTTGGCAGATGCTTTGTCCGTGCAGTGCGTTTAAGGCACTCGTAGCCGGTTTTTCTGATTCAATGTGGGTTAATGGTAATTTTTTTAGCTGTAGTTGTGCTCTTGATTGTGTTCAGTTTTTAAATGTATTTTGTTTAATTGGGAGGTGAATCTTCTTTTCTAAAGATTTGCAAGTGTTGGATTCACTCTTACGAGCGCCTACCGACTAAACTCCTTTCGTCTGAATTAGAAGTTTACAATTTTGATTGCATTGACCTTTTTGCCAAATTAATGTCTTAGTGGGGAGTATTAAGTGTACCAGCCTTATACCACGACTGTGTCTGGATTCTCTAACTAACGAACAAATAGTCTGTTTCCAGCTTATTAGGCTAATACTAACATCAAAGATAGATAAATCTTTAAAAATCAGCTTTGCTAGATTGAGCCAACTGGAGGAGAAGCAGATTTTTAACTGAAATGTTTGCGTTTGCGTTAGATTTCCCGTTTTTTGTGCATAATTTTTTACTTTACGGGCAATGGGAGCGTTCAGGGAGGAGCGGAATCTGCCTTTGAGTTGCAGGTGCATTGGTTTGAGTTTTTGGAGAAGTTTGGATTGCTTGAAATAAGGGGACATACCCTGCGCCACATCAGCCTCGATACAGTCGGGTATGTTCCTTATGACATATTTTAGGGTTTTTTTTGGACCACTGAACTGAACTGAACTGAAATGTCTAATGAAACACGCTTTTGCAGTAAATGATAGCAGCTTTGAAGTCCTGATCCGAATGCGGGTGCAAGTGGATACCACAGACCAAGTTTACGGTGTCATCGATGATAACGTTTATGTCTTTGAACGACAACCTTTGGAATACGGATTTATCTCGTATTACATTGGAGGTGGTGTCTTGGGAGAGATCCGTTGACTTTTTCGAGGTTTATGCTCGGCCGGTTTAAGGAAATTTTGGTTATGGTGACTGATGGTCTTGGTGAGTCTGAAGACACTTGATATAATGGGCTGATGGCTTATTAGAAGAGACTCAGACGTGTCCTTCTTTTGTTTCTTTGATTTTTTTGTTTTTTATTAGTATGGATTATTATTTTTTAACGGCGGGGCTTCTGGGTAAGGCGTTGTCCTGCTAGTATTCTATTACCTCTTTGTTTTTGGAGGTAGTGGTGGACGGGTTTTTGGCAGGTTTTTTGAGGGGGGAAGTCTGGATTTGGGGTTCGGGGTTTTGGTGGCCTGGAGCGGTGCTTTATCTACTGGGGATGACGCTGGGGTTTTTGGAGAAACTTCTGTTAGGCTTTGGGTGAACACGTTTATGGTTGCGGACAATTAGTTCACTTGAGTGCATTGCACACCGCTTCAGTGTTTGTAATCGGGTTTAAAGGTGGCTATTATTGCGATGGACTTAGTGTTAGTTACTGACAAATCGACATTTTTTGTTTTTGTTCTTTTAAAAATTAAAGAGATCATTGTGAGAAGACATTAGATGACGATCGGAAACCGTCAAATAAGTGGTCTTTGCAAATCTTATTTATGCACTGAAGCAGCACTGGGTTTTGCTTTGCGTCGGCGTTTATCTAATTTGCACGAGTTGCTAACCACAAATATATACTATTGCACCCGTTAATTGAGAGAATGGGGGCGCTATAGATACTGTTGATGCCTAGTATCTGGTCCACCCATACTATCAAATTAAATGTAATTATGTACTGAATTAATAAATGCCATAGTATTCTAAAATTTTTCTGTCAGAGCTGAGGCTCGAACCTGCGACAAATTATGCACCGAGATTTGAGTTAGGCGCTTCACATAACTGATAACTGAGCCACTCTCTGGTAGAAGAAAAAAGGTTTAATTGACTTCAGCAGTATAAAAATAGCCAACTTCAGTCAACGGACTTGATCTTAGAAAATACTTTTGATCATTCTGTAAGGAGCGGCTGTATATTGTCAAATATTATGGACCATGTTTTATGGTTTAACTAGGAACTATCGGTTCAACCTCGGGCGACATACAGAACGTCTCCATAATCTGATTATTTGCATCACATTAGTATGGACCTATTGCTCTTGGAAGGCTTCTCAATGAATCTCAACCAAAATCAGCCTAGGAGCAGGTGGAATCCATTGCGATATTTCAGTGAATTCCACTCAAACAAACACACACAACTTTTCCTTTCAAGCCACTTGCAGAATCCGGTGACAATAAAAACATGGAAGAGAAGTCAGGTTATGGGATTTTAACGACCAAGTTCTTCTGGTAGCTATTGCATAAGCACACTATTGACTATGAGGCTTAAACCTTGACATTAGAAATCACGGCAAGGTCTGTAAGTTGACTGGTTGGGTTTTGAATAAGTTTTCAATGAGTTCAAATTGTTGCCAAGTTATTTCAAAAAATACTAAAGTTTTTTTTTAGTAAGTTTTGTTACAATAATTGAGTTTGGGCTTTTTTTTTAAACGTGAAATGAAAGTTTGCATGTCAGCTGGTCCAACAATAATCTCAAAAGTTGTATAAAGGCAATGTGATATATTTGGTGGAACAAAAGCTACATCATTTGTTGTGAGATCATTTATATTATGGTGGAATAACAAATATGAGCATCAGAAGTCAATGCAGGTAAACAACGCGCAAAAAGGAAGGGCCATATTCATGCTATGGGTTGGAATGATTTTGACAATCTGTGTATGGTAACAAATTTTATTCTATCAAAGTGAAAATTGGAAATAGAAGATACATAATATATAATTAATACTTATAAATATTTGAAGAAGTTTAATGAAAATATCACTACAATCGACTTATTTATAGTTGTATCTATAAAGAATTCAGGGTGATGAAAGTAAGTTGTTTATGATGCCAAATCTTCTTATACAACCGACTTCTACGAAGAAAATCAATACATCCTGATACAACCAGATGGTGTAAGATCGATAATATAGATAATATAACGACGTTTTTTAAACAATTTTCTTAATTTTATAAATATTTATATTTCCGGAAACTTTCCAACGTGCGTAATACATCTCTCGCATTTAAAATGAAATTACTTGCCATCATTCTCTTCCTAATCACAACCAACTGTTAATTATTAGGAAGGCTAATAGTTTTCCTTTCTTTTTCCTTTCCTCTTTGCACTTAAATTTTTCACTTAACGTAATATTTTAATACCCAGATAGTGTAAACACATATGTTACGAAAATGATTAGGATTCGTTGCCATTAAAAAGAGAAATTTAACCGAATAATGTGTAGAATTTTCTCGATGCGTAAAAATGCACAGAGAAATCTCTAATTTTATGCATTTACATATAAAAAATGTTATTTGTTGGTTGTTATGCGTGTTAATTAATAGATTTGCTAGGATATAACAACCTAGTGCGAATTATATTTGAAAATATAAATCAAATAGAATGTGAAAGGGATTTTCTGTTCTGAGAAAATTATTCAGTATGAATGAATCTTCTATATCCTCAGGTGAATTAAGGTGTATTATTATTTATTAGTCGAAACATGTTAATTGCTACAACCAATGATAAAATTAAATTATCCAGCGGTAATCTTTTAGCATAATTGTTCTTAAAACATTTCATTATTCGTATGCGTAACTAGCAATTATGTTTGCCCTTGTTGAAATTTATTAGTCGCAATTCTGTTTTGACTCGAAGGATATTTGTTGAATTGAATCGACAGACCACACAAGTGATATTAATATAAATAGATGAACAGATGTCAATATGTTGTACTCCTAGACTTTAATAAAGTGGGGATATTATTAGCGAGCTTAAATGTTTCTGAAATTAAGATACTGCACATGTGGCTGCTCTCTACTGTCGGTATGCAAGATATGTTGTTTTTTAAATACATTTCCTATATGCATTCCCATAATTCTTGCATATGAATAAATTATATTTATGAAGGCAATATTTTTTTCCTATAATAAAAACTTTTTTGTCTCATTAAGGCCATGCTTTTGTTATCGATTTGAATTGGGAAACATTGTTTAGTTGAAGACATTAGATTAACTGATAAAATACAAACTGTTCTAATTCCATTTACAAGGTGACGCTAATCACTCCGATTTCCTAAAGCAGTTATTTTGTTAGTAAATGAAAAGAATTCGATTTGTTTGTTGATTATGTTAATTTAAACATTTGAGTTTTTTCCGTTAAGTTGCAAAGATTATCTTAGATTTGTTAATTGGCCGCCGCCAGAGTTGATGTACATTTTGTTTTATATTATTTTCTCTTGAACTTTAGGGTTGCCAAGGTGACTTCAAAAAACCTCAAATAGTCTGAAACGGTCAAATTGGGCAATCTTTTGGGCCAGTGCAAATTACCAAAACATTAATTGCGCGTATGTGGGGTTACACCATACTGCTGAATCACATGTTTGCCAAACTTATTTTGTAAATTTGCGGTAGCAAGAAGTCATTGATGAAGGTTATTTAGCGCTACTAGTAGTCAAAGTAACATTTTTTCCGTCGCCGTTGTTGAATTTTTTTCCGTAAAAGCTGATCCACACTGTGGAAGAATGTTATATCTCTTAGTTAGTGCATTACATACAGAGTGTTAGGGCCTTAAAAACGATAATTTTAGGTGGCAGAGCACCGTTAATATTGTATGGGACATTATCAAGTTTATTTATTATATAATTTAATTTTTAACTAACGAATGTTTTTTTTTTGTTACAGGTCAGTTTCCGCATTACATTGTTTAATTGTTGGTAAGCATTAACATAATTGTACTTTACTGAACTTATGGCAGTTTAGAGTTTTAGTGATTTTGATTGAGTGGTGTTATTGAACTATATAGTATAGTGCCATTCAAATGGTAAAATAATAGCAATATTGCTGTATAAGTTTTCTGCACGTTTAATTTTATTGAGGGCGTAAGTTACCAACCAAAATAATGCATAATTTTTGGAGGATCTTAAAGACAAAGTACGAGGTTTGTTCCAAAAATTATGTCGTAGTGGTTCTCGAAAAAAATCTGATAAGGGGAGGTAGGGGAGAAACTTCAACTAGCCAGTCTACCGCTAGTTTGCTCCGACAACTTATGGCACTTGTTTTGTCACGGGTTACTGTTTTTCACCTGGTTGCAAATGCAAAACAGTCTTGAACCATGATCCGCGAACTTTTTTTTTTTTGGGCTAGAGATTTTCTTAAGACTTAAAAGTTTTGCATTCACTCTTGCGAGCGCCTACCGACTAAATCTAAAACTTAGGTTTTTGCGGAAGTACATCGCTAGGAAGGTTTTATTGTCTCTTCTTATGCGTGTAATGGAGGTTGGGTTATGCCTTTAAGCGGCTTTGAGTTAGCTGACTGCATCTTAGGGCCTGGCCGGGTCTTGGACCTTTTGGCTTTAGTGGCTGATGGCTTTGGTGATGCTGAAGGCACCTGACGTGACAGGCCAGAGAGAGAGAGGCCATCTCTTTGCAAAAATATTTGGAGCGGACTCACCCGATTTCTTCTTCAGATTTTTAGGCTTTATCTACTCACCAAGGTAAAGTCCTCTTCTAGGGGATGGGTTTTGTGGAGGGCAGTGACGTTGCTGTTTGGTAGTACGCTCTTGCATCTTCTTTTTGTCTTTGGAGGTAGGGGACTCGGGTGTGAGGCCTAGTCCGGGGGATTGATGTCTGGGGTGGTTAAAGCTGTGCTTCAGCTGCAGGTATGAGATTGTGCCTAACTGCTAAGGTGGCCAGCCAGGAGGTTTTCTTTAATGCCATTTTTTTTTAAATTCTTTGCGGATTGATTTTGCTCTTTGTGTTCTACTTTGATTTATTTGATTTTTTTTGTTGTCTTTGATCCAGTCTAGGATTTGGCCGGAATCTTCTGGAGCTGGACGTACATTTTGGCAACCATGTTCTCCGTGGTCAGTCCGGCGTACATTTTGGCAACCATGTTCTCCGTGGTCAGTCCGGGCTCTATCCTGGAAGTAATTATGAATTTATTGATTAATTAATTTACACGAATTAATTGTTTGTTGATGATTGATCAAGTAAACTCAATCAATCATCTGTGACAGGGATGCAGAGTTCTCTTCTTGGTCACTGCAGTCGGGTGTGGCTGCGGGGATCCTGAAGGTATTGTCTTGTTGGCTACTTGCAGTCAAGTTTCAATACACGAACAGGTTTTGTATTAGGCTTAGAAAGAGGTGCTCGGGAGTTTTTGTTAGAGTTTTGCGTGTCCGTTACGAGATTACTGAAAACTGGGACCTGCAACACAGTTAACGCTTTTTTTTTTATTTGGTACTTGGTGTTTTTTTTTTAATTTCTTGAAACGCAAAACCAGTTTAACGGAAATTAGTTTGGGAAAGTAAAAAATGTTCAAATAGCTGCGACCGATGCTCTGAAGATTATGACAGAAGCAGACTTCTAGTATTGCTACGACGCAGGGATCACTGTGTGCACTACTTTAAAGGCAATAATTTGTAGTTTTCTAAAATTTAATTAAATGGGTTTAGAAGTTGTAAGGCGTAAGCGGTATCTTGCCTATAGGGTTTGTAGGTTTGTTTTGGTGTAAGCGATACCTTATTTGCTGATGAGTCAATTGGGATGCATGGAATCTTGTTGGAGATCAAAGCACATTAGGTGTCAGTAGCGAAGCAGGCGATACAGTGAAAATCGTTATAATATGCATGAAGATGGCTTAGGCTAAGAAATTGCTTGATGTAACTAGCGTGGAGGTTGTTTGACAACTACTGGCAGTTTCTGGTTTTGGTTAATCTTATTAAAACCGAGTAGACCGACGTCGAAAAACCTTGCAGTTTTGCCAATGAACCCTAAGATGGCGGAACCTTTTTGTTCATTGTCGGCCAAAAAGGTTTGTTTTTGACGCTTTTTGCGTTACCGTTTTTATGATTGCAACAATAATCTCAATTTGCCGCGGTCTCATTGTAAGACGCAGAGTTTTTTGTTGGTTTTGTTTTTATGTTAAATTTGTGTAGACTTTTGTTTTTTTTTTATGGTTTTAGAATTGGTGTAGGTGTCAGTGGTAGTGGTTGGGTAATAACTGAGTCTAGTCAGGTTGCATTTTTTTATTACGGTAGACGCTGACGCTGCCAGTTTCGCAGAAGTTTTACGGTATCTGGTCAAGCTGCAAAATTGTTTTGGTCAAATCTTGTCTTTTCAGTGTGTAGCTTTTGAGGTTGAAAAGCGGTTTACTGAAGCTTTGTTAATTTTTTTTTTGTATAATTTTGCTAAGGTTTTTTTTACTTTTAAGTTTTTGGCGCGTATAACATGAAATTTGGATAGTGCGTTTGTTTCTTGACTGACAATCTCTGGTAAACAGCAGACGTTTCGGGCAATTCAGAGAGTTGTTGGCCGGTAAATCAAGTACGGTACTTTATAATCTTTTAGACTTGTGCTTGAGTGTTCTTTGCTGTATGGTACTTCTGCTGGTGATTATAATAAAAGTTTTGTCTTGATTGCAATTTGTTGGTGACTAGAAATAGTTTAAGGAAGATGATTTTTTTGCTCTATTTTGGTGTATTTCTGCAGATTTCTGATGATTAGTTACAGAGCCTGCTAAAGCTTAAATTAAAGAATATAGTTTTTATTTGGAAGCCGTTTAACTGAATTTCTTTTGATGTGATGTTTGGACGTTTCACTAATACTTGAATTGGTTTTGCTGTGTTGTTTTTGGTCGAGTTATGAGTGTTGAGAAGGACTCAATGTCTGTTGGAAATTATTTTTTTACTGTAGAAAATGACCTAGGTTCTGAAGACCATGGCACTCGCAGATTTATAGTATGCTACGAAGAAGCGAAGTTGAAATTTCTGTATCCAGTCTTCTTTTAAGCTAATAAGACAACTCAAGCTTTTGAAGCCAACATTTTTTTTATTTATTTTGTGTTATTTTACAGTTATTTTACATCGCCTCTGAAGTCTTACGACTTGTTTAAAGGGGGTCGATGGGACTAACGGCTTATTAGGTGACTTCCGAATCATCCCAGTGGATAAAGAGCAAGTTATTTTTTAGTCATATTTTGGGGTTTGAACCTTGGACTTTTAGCGTGCTACGATAACGCTCTACAACTGAGCTATTACATCGACGCTTATATTGCGGAAATAGGGTTGTATTTTTACGAAAATGTCATAAAATTTTGAAAAAGTGGTTGCGGTTTGCAAAAATGGCCCAGCGATGATATGCTGTTTCACAAATCGTAAAACCGTTTTGGTTAATGTTAGTAAAGGTGCCTAGACCGGTGTTGATTTGCAAATGAATTTGTAGATTGTGAGGCGTTATGGTTATTACTTTTAACGTTGCCGCTTCCGTGCTCGCAACAATAGCAAGTCTTTGGGATATTTTTTCTACCGGCTTCTCGTTTTTAGACTGAGCTTGTCTTGTTTGTAGAAGTGTAAGTCGGTGGTGAAGTTTATGTTGGCTTTTCTAGTGAATGGGTATCAGTAGTAGGTGGTTTTTGAATAACTAGCCAAAATATTTATTTCTTATTTTGGTGGAAGTTGATTTGTGTCGATGCCAGCAATTAGTTCATATTGAAGCTACTAATTTTGTCAGAGTTTTGTGAAGCTGGAAAATTGTTTTGGCCAAATCTTTGTATGCTCTTTCTGTGGGTGTTTTTATAAGCCACCAATAAGGAATTTTAATTAATACCTTTCAGGTTTGATGTACTACTGTGATTTGTCAGATATCTATTAGGGTTTGGTTGTTTTTCAGATAAGAAGAGAAACTAGGTCCCGTGTTCTGCCTTGATGTTGCGTTAAAGAACCCAGATGTGGTAATCTTAATCTCTAGCATCGTGAATTAATGAATGAAATTTACTAAAGCTTCTTTTATTAACTTCTTTTCTGGTTCAATGTTGTCAGACATGTCCCAGGCAGTCGATGTAGCGTTGGTCACTTTTTCTTCAAGTTACTGGTGCGTAGTGTAAAGTGTAATTTTGTTAGCGCGTTTTTTGCCCGACGTCTTTTTTTCTTCTTTGTCTGGTGCACGGTCTTTTAGGGGATTGCTCTTTTGGCCGGTAAGCCAGGTAGGATTTTTTATATTTTCTGCGTGAGTGTTTCTTGGTATGCTGTACTTCTATTTTTCTTCTTCTATATTGTGCGTTTTACAGCTATTTTACAGCGCCCTAGAACTTGTTTAAAGGACTTTGATGAAACTTACGGCTTATTAGATGACTTCCGAATTACCCCGGTGGATAAAGTGCAAGTTGTTATTTTGTCATATTTTAGACATCGAACCCCGAACTGTTAGCGTGCTAAGCTAAAGCTCTGTAATTAAGGCATCTCACTTTTTGGTGATTACAATAGAAGGTGGTTGGTAGTACTTTTTTAAATTTTACTTTAGTGTCTCTGAGGCGATTTTAGATGATTGATTGGTGATCCGGCCGATTGATCCAAGTTTTTTTTTTTAATTTTTTATTTTGGGTATTGCGCTGGAGGTTACATTTGCAGCTTGTTTGGTTGGATTATTGCTATCTTGTTGAAGTAATATTTATTTGGAAGACGTTTAACGCTTTTTGGAATTTTCTTCTGTGTGATATTTAGACGTTTTATCGATGCTTTCTGCATTTGTATTGTTGCACTTCTTGATGTTCTTAGTGTTAGTGTCGGTATCGGTGTGGAGTTAGAGCATTAGTTTTGTTATGCTGTGTCCGGTCGTGTTACGAGGATTGCAGTAGTGGATTTTTCAATATGGTTTGCATGACACTAAGTCTATTTAGCATTGTTTTTAGTCTGGTGATGGGCTTTGTCTGTCTGCCAAGATATGGACGTTACAATACTAAGAAGCAATGAGAGTTTTTACTTTTGATTCAAACTTGAAAGAAAATGAACAATATATTTTGTTATTTATGCACTCAGGTGGTCTTGGACTATTTGTGCTATTTATTGAGTTCTAACCAACTTGTAATTTATGGTGAAGAACCACTAATGTTAGGATAGTTTATATATTTAATGTCTATTTTTGCTGAAAGGGCCAATTTCCGACGCCCGAGGTTAAGACTACCACATTTGGGAGTTATGTTGCAAATTATGGAATTCTAACCTAAATTATTGGGTTCTTTAACGTGCACGCAACATCGAGACAGTACACGGGACTTACTAAAGTTTTTTTTCTTCTCCTTATCATAACACATTTTTTTTTAACCAGAAAAACTGACTCTTTAGGCAGAGGACCCTGAGAAACACTAATGTCTGCGGAGGGTTTGCCAAGTTTGTTAGTTTTTTTCTTATTATGTTCCAAACATGTTTGGGCGAATGATTTGTAGATCTAGCTGGCAACAGGTTAATATGAGTTTATTTGATTTTTGGGAAGTTTTAGCTATATGTAGACGGGATTTATTTTGCTGAAAAGGAGGATTTTTAGCCGGTTTATGAAGTGTTGAACGTGGGGTTTTAGTACTTCATTAACATAATGCCGGGTGGTCAAATTTTCCTGAGTGAAGAATACAGAGTATTAACACTATACCATAATGCCCAGTTTGGTACACAGGTCTTTCAGAACCAACATGTTGTAATTTATGGCGAAGAACTACTAATATCTACGGAGAATTGGCCAAGTCTTTTCTTTATTATGCCCAAGCTCCTTCAAAGAATTTTTGGGAAGTCCCGGACGGGCCTTAACTTGCTGAAAAGCGGGATTTTTTACCGCTTTAAGTAGGCTTGTGCTTGGTGTTTCAGCACTGCATCTACATAATGCCGAGTGCTCAAATTTTCTTGAATGAAGAATAGAGAGTTTCAATAATACTCACAGTTTGGTACACAGGTCTTTGAGAACCAACATTTTGCAATTTATGGGGAAAACTACGAATGTCTGCGGACGAGGATTTGCTAAGTTTTTTTCCTATTATATCCCACACATGTTTAATAGGCGAATGATCTGAAGATCTAGCTGGCTATGGCAATAGGTTAAATATCAGCATCTTCAAGGAATTCTTGGGAAGTCCTAGCAGTATGCGGACGGGCGTTATCTTGCTGAAAATGCACTACTTCAAATGCTACGGTCGATGTAGATCTGTAAACACAAACACTATGCGATCTCAAGCCAAAAGAACTGATTTGTCGGTAAATTGTTTGAAATCACTCGAGGCGGCTTTCTTTACTAATCCAATTATCAGCAGTTGATCTGGCACTCGTCAAATGGTTTTTTTACAGCTATAATGCAAAGGAGACGGTCCTGAGCTTTATCAGCTTATCTTTGGCATTTGATTTTTCTTCTGTTACGTTCTAGTTCTTTTATAGTGTAAGCCTGATAACAACTTTTTTCGGTTAAGACAATTTGCTTTTCTCTTTATGAAAAACGACTTTTACGTAAGTTAACAATTTTGCATCAAATTTTCTCAATTGGTGGACTTGATCCAAATTAACTCAAACGTTACTTTGCAAAGTTTTCTGCCAAATTTGGTTAATTTTTTTTTCTTGGTGTTAATTTTTTTTTAATTGTTGCAACGGTATCGAAGTCGTTGTCATAATTTTGCGCTGAAGCCAAAGATTGTTTTTATTTCTATTATCCCTTAGGAAAGTATTGGTTTGCTCAAGACAGTTAAAGTATTTTTGTACAAAATGATTGCAACTTTATGTTGTTTATGAAATACAATGTTGTTTTTGGTTGTTTTTCTATTTGTACAACGGCTTACTCCAAAAGTGTAATTTATGAAAAAAAAAATGTTGAATATAAAATTGTTTCTAACGGTGTTTAAATTTTAATTAATCTGGCAGAGGTTTTTTTTTACTTTCACTGCTTTTAAGTGAGTACACATAAGACATACATAGCTTATTTTTGATGAAAAACGGATATTGAACAAAGAATCTATAAACTTATGAAACTGTAGTTGGACCTAGATCAACCAAGACTTGGACAAATGGGGACGCTTATAAATAAATATTCTATTTTTTTTGTATACTCTTAGAAAAGTTGACGGAGTTTGTTTATTTTTTAGGAGGACTTGGGCTGGTCTAGGAGAGTTTTGGGTACAACTCTGGGTTCTAAACTAATAAGCGTGCTTTGGGAAGTCTTAAGGTGCATTTAAATCGTAACGATCTAATGAACGAATTAGTAATGCGAACTAAAGCCGAACAAATTTGTCCGTTTGGTCTGATTTAAATGCTTGAGAATTTCATTTCAACATTTGAATGGAAAAAATTTCAACAAATCATTTTGTTTTACAGCTTTTTTTCATCTTGTTTGTTTGAAGGGGTTGATAGGATCAACAGTTAATTAGGTGACTCTCAAATCACTTCGGTGGATAAAGTTTCATATATATTTCTCCTAGTGTGCTAAGCTAGCGCTTTATCACTGAGCTATCACTTAAACAATATTTTTGAAATAGCATTTTTAATCTAAGGTTATTTCTAACGTTAATTCATAATATGAGATTTAATATGTTGCTTACGTTATTTATTTACAACTCACACAAGAACGAATGAAATAAATATTTACAACTACAACTTGTTATTCTATGATTTTCATTCAAAACAATAAAATTATTATCGTATTTACAGCAACTACACAATCGATATAATTTAACCTTAATAAGTATAATAATGATCACACTATGACATCATAATATTATGTATTGTTATTTAAGATAATTTGAACAATGGTGGCCGAGAGCGATTAAGTAATTTTCGTATTGGGAGGCGCAAAAAATTACGCGCGCCGAATTGCGTTTACTGTTAAAATATGACACAGTAGTAACTGTTCTTTCTTTAGGCGCAATAAAATGATATTTGTTCTTTTACTTTTTTATTGTCTTTGCATATGATTATCACATGTTTCAAAACTGTTAGAGAAGTATGTAATAGAAACTGACAAGAAGAAAAAATGAAATCTAACCAGCTGCGGTTAATAAGGGAAGTGTATTACATCACCGGTTTTACAACGCAGAATGAAATAGTAATAACTATATACGATCGTATTATAAACATGTTGCAGCATTTACAATTAAGATTATTTAAATATGCGCTTATTTGATTGAGGAAATGTTAATGCAAAATAGTAAACAAATAAATTAATAGAACTCTAATTATTTATTAAATAAAATATGATACTTTCATAATTGACAAAAAATGTAATGATTTATTTCTCAATGCTGTCTAGCTACTATCGGTAATTATTTTAGGATATTATTTCCATCTGACATTGTCACCTCGGTTTTAATGTCTTAACTTTCATGTCGGGTATTTAATTTATTAACATGCCATAAGTTATGTCTCCTTACAGTAGGATACGTATTGTTCGCACTTTATTTATTATCGCAAGCCGACATTTATTATCCCGCTAATATCTCCTCTCACTCTCCCATTATCGTTTTCACCTATCTAATTAATTAAAATTGACCACAAGATATTTACAAATCAATAGAAATTCAACTTAATTAATAATGTATCGGTTTCTTCTATAGTGCCATTAAAAAAAGGTTTATCTTGACATTTCACATGTCATTAAGCGAAAATATGGCATTAATAATGTATGTGGTGTTGTGTAGTTGCAAGTGTTTTAATATTGATATGTCTCGCGCGCATTTTTTTTCACTCCGATAAATCCGTTGAATGCATTAAGTCGGATAAATATGGTACATGTTACGAAACGTTGTTGTTCGGGAGGCTCCTAATGGTGAGATTATGATAATATTCTTCTAGTTTGGAGGAGGCGTCACAGCTACTTTATTAATTCATTCAATCTGTTCAATCAAATCGTGACTTATAAAGGTGGATACACACTATCATTAATAACTCAATTTTTAATTAATTTGATTGTGAATTCGCGGACACATATTAACAAATAAATTATTAATTGTGACATATTATCTGTGAGGTATAGTTTAATGATCTATGACATCAATATAGATGATTGCACCTATTATATCTACCTAATCTTAGTTCATAGAATTTAGGTGCAACTATCACGCCAGTGCGATTAAAATATTATGCTTTTCTGGGTGTGCTAATATCCAAATAATGACATTTGATTATAGATTTAAATTGTTTATTGTTTTGCTACGAGAATTAAAAGAATTAGATTTTTTTTAATTGAATTTTTATACATTCTAGTTAATTAAATGTATTTTCAAAATTACCGTTCATTATGCAGCATTCAATTGAATTTCTAATTTTATAAGTATACCATTAATGGAGTTAAAATAAATGTAAATGTAATTGTTGGTTAATTGAAGGGATTTTGCATTTTAGAAACCGTGTCATACGCGTATCACTTGCAAGTCGCGCCCATAAAACCCCAGATTAATTAAACGAAACTGTCTTGTAGTGCTCATTCCGTGCGTTGTTACAATTTCTTATACGCGAAGGGAAATCGGCTCACAATGAACTCCTGTTTCATATACATAAATTTAATATGGATTTATGATATTGTAACGAAGAAGCTAACTAAATCAACATTATGGAAAATCGATCAGAGAAATGAAAGTTGAATGCTATTAATCCGATTCGCAATAATATTATTAATTTTTCTCATATATGGCAAAGGACATATATTATATTTATTAAATGTTAATTAATTATATATTATGCCGCATCATTCTATTTATAGTGATTAAGTTGTTATTTGTTTTGCCTGTCTGTTTATAGGATAAAATACATATTATTATATTTTAATTAACACGTACTACTAATCTTTAAAGGTTCTTCTGTTTGAGTCATCAATCACATGATATGGTTGGAAACAGTTGTTACTGTATTATCTGTCTTATGTAGTCTAATATTGGTCTTGTTTGCAAAGACCTTTTACCATGTCTTCTATAACTAGTTTTATATTTTATTTTATGTCTAAGAACTATTTTGTACTCCCTTCAGTATTTTTTTTAATTTTCTTAGCTAATTTATCATTTTTCTGTAACACCGTATATCAAACTCGACTATTCTTTATTTTTTATTGTCCAAGTTTTGCGTATCCATACTTCTTTTATACGTTTTTAATAGTCTTTTCCTAATCAATATGAGATTTCAAGATTTTTTTTTCTGCAAATGTTTTTCTACCTTCAGCTTTCCTACACGTAATAGGAATTTTGTTTCTGTTGTTCTTTGTTTTTCTACTGTTTACTAATATATGTGCTTATAAATTATTAAATATTATATTTTTAGCATTATCATATTCACTTTTTTGTTATGCAGTATTTGATTACGAGTTACATGATATGAGTATTCTTCTTCTTCTTTTTCGGCTGTTTAGTATCCACTCCTGGAGATAAGTTTCTTCTAATTCTTTCTATTTGTATCTTTCTTGGGTTTTCTGAAACCTTTTTTTTTTCTGCTATTTGTTTCATGTCGTCAATGTATTTTTTGCGGTCTTTCTATGCTTTTTTTTTGTTTCTATTGGGCTTCAAGTTGATATTTTTGTTATCTATCTGTTTTTTTGTTGTCTTGCGACATGGAATACCAATTGCCATTTTAGCTCTGCCATGCGTGTCATGATGTCAGTAGTTTTAGTTTATTTTATTTTCTCTTTATTGAGTCCAACAGTGCTTACTTCATTGACCGTTAATGCACTTTGTTGACCTGTAGTTTTTAGTTTTAATGCATTTGTGAAGTTTTTTTACCGTACTGGCCATAGCTTGGTGACCATGATGGTCAAGCCAAAACTCTGACAATCTAGCATTTACCAAATATTGTATCAAGGTAATGCCGAACCGTTAAGGAATAATGCGTTGGTGCTTCATCTTGCCGAAAGTAACCAGATGTTATGATACGTAGGGGAAGATTAACTACAACGAAATTCTGCAACATATAAGAATCTTTCATTACAGTCTAATCATTAGAAAAATATAGACCAAGTATTTCAAACTTTGAAATGTCACTCGTACGCTAACTATTGGAGAGGTTCAAGTGTGCTCTCTTGGTTTATGGGGATATCTGTACTCCAAATGACGCCATTGTGCGTACTTACCGTTTACATGAAATGTGGCTTTATCCGACATAAAGAACACTACATTAGAGTTTATGTTTGTCATTTCTAATAACGCTTTTGCAGCTTGTATACGAGCAATTTTATCAGCATCAGAAAGGGCTATTTGAAAGTGGTACGGCTTTATTCCCAGATTGAGGTGGAGAATTCTTGTCTGCGCGATTCTTGTTTTCATTGCTAATTTTGTAGTTGACTTTTGGTCTCTTAATCATTATGACTGGAACATTTGTGATGTTATCATTGATATCTTTTGTTTGAACAATTCTGGGACTTCCACTGTTTCCAGTCATTGCTCACAGATTCTGGGCGCACAAATTTTTCATACAGTTGACGGATAGTTAACCGGCTTGGAGGATTCTTCTGAAACCATTGCTAACATTTTTTGTTATTACTGGGTGTGACTCAAACACTTTTATCTAAGCTGCTACCTTTCTTCTCTGGTGACCATATTTAGTCTGCAACAATAGAAAATTATAAATTATGTAGTACCATATGAGTGGTAAATGAATGATAAAATATGTTTTTGCACTTTTGAGCCTGTACCTGGATACAAATATAGCTTTTCTTGTTTCATACGAGTATTTTTCTTGGGTATTAGTAGACTTTTATAAATTAGTGATTTTTGGCGTTGCAAGAAGAAGCAACATCGAAATCTTTGATTATAAACACTTGTACTGGCGTTCATTTTAGTTTAAATTATTTGTCCGCAATCATGAATTGGGATAACCTCTATCTCCAAGTGATATATAGATTGTATGTCACTTTTTTTTCTTTTAATTTAGTTTAGAGTATTTGCGTTTGTAAGAGGAGAAACATTCAATTCCTTGATTACCAAATATTTGGGTTTAGGTATTTAAGTTCAAACTATTTGTTTGCATACATGAATTAAAGTACTCTGCCTACTCATTTTAAGTGTTATTGGTCCGTAGATTGGATTGTTGCACCCTATTCATGTTTAATTTAACGACTTCTGCCATTTTTAAGCAGTAAGAACATCAAATTTCTTCATCACAAACACTCGGAAGGGTGTGCGGGGTTGTTCAGTTTAAATTATTTGTTCACAATCAAAAACCAAGAGTTAATAGATAATAATAATCTATAGATTATTTGTGATCCGTAGCTTTAATGTCATTTTTTTATTTTTTTTATTTAGCAACTATTGGTGTTTCTTAGGAGGACAGAGTGGTAAACTACAATTGGAATAAACCAAGTTTAAACTATTTATCTGCAGTTATAAACCACAGTACTCCGATCATCCTCTCAAGTTAATGATTGGATGATATTTTTTTCTTTTTTATATTAGTTACTTTTGGCGATTGAAAGAATTAGAAACATACAATTTCTTGATTACAAACATTTTGGCGGGTGCGCCAGGAACAGTAGTTTGCGATCATGAACCTAAACTAACCTACACACCCAAGTGTTAGTGGTTTCTAGATTGCATGTTACACTTTCTTTGCAATTAATTTATTGATTTCTGGCATTTATAAGGAGAAGAAGCATTTTATTTTTTGATTACAAACGTTTGGGAGGGTGCAAGACGCACTTCAGTTTAATATATTTGTCAGCAATCATGAACCAAAGGACCTAGTCACCCACTTATGTGGTAGTGATTGGAAGAGTTTAATGATTATTGATTGATATTGCGTTTGGAAGAAAGAGTGCTTTTTTGGATTGGGAGGAGGACAATTTTTCTAAAGGCCTAAAGGCAAAGTGTCAGATTAACTCTCACAAGCGCCTACTGACTAAACTCCTCTTTAATTAAGATCGTAGAAGTGTGCTTGTGATTCTGAATATTACGAATGCACTTAGCGTGCCAGCGTTATAGGCGTTGCATAGAGTTTGTGGAGAACTTGTACCACGTCTATGTCTGAATACAGACTGTCGGACAATTTGTCTGTATCTAGTTTTTAAAATCAGCTTTGCTTGTGTGTAAATATCTCGTTGTCTGCGCGTGGGAGTTAGGAGTGCTTCGGTGAGGAGCGGGAATCTGTTGTTGAGAGGCAGGAAGTTGGGCAGCTTCTGTAACTGGCTTTATGCGGCCCGTTGCACATGGAGCTATATACCTTGATTCCTTAGTCTTAGTGCAGGTGCAGCTGTGATGGTTTTCAGCGCATTTTACGCAAACATATGCTGAATGCGTCTTGTGGTCATAGCGCTACAATGTTCTCCCTTCTTTTTTTTTGTATTTGACGCGGACCGTGAGGTCGCACAACTTGGAGAGAGACTTGATCTCTCGAGTGATTGCGTTCTGGGGCAATTAAACGCGCTTAACGGATAAGGGAGCGTTTTGTGGCAGCATTTCATGTTTATGGTCGCTTGGGCTTTAGTAGCCGACCGAGTTGAGGACTCTTTTGGCTGAAGACCGGTGGTGCTGAAGACTTCTGAAGGCCTGTTGATGGTCTATTTGCAAAGTTAGTTGAAGATGACTCACCCGTGCTTTTTTTCTGTTTATTTACTTCTTGTTATTGCCAACCAAGATGAATCTTTTTTCTTGTACAGTTAGATCTATATTATCTTTTTGAGCTCGGAGGTGGTGGGCTTGACCGGATGTTTGGTAGGTTTCTTCATGGAGGTTTGAACCGGGGCGTTCGGGGTCATGGTGGGCTGGGTCAGGACCTCTGCTGCAGCGGAAGATTTTGGTGTATTAGGGGTCTTTTTGGAAGAGGAAAAGGCTGGAATTTTCAGCGACGTGGGAGGTTGGATGTTTTGCCTGGCGATGATGGTCATGCCTGTGGAGGCGACTTCTCTCTTAGACATCTCTTTTTGAGGTCTTTGAGCATCTCTAGTAGTTTTTTCTTGTCCAGCATGGTTTGTTTGAGTTTGTCTTTATGGATGTCAATTGATCAGGCTGACGATGAACTTGTTGAGCCCGTTGATTTTTTCTTTTTGTTTTTTTAGGAGGTCTTTATTCTTCTGGAGCTGGATGTACATTAATTTTAAATTAGTTTAATTTTTGGGTGAGTGAAGTTACGCCGGGACACTAATTAATTGTTAAATAAATTCAAGTTGTTCCAATTACTAAAAAATTTTTAGTTTAGTAAGTACATATGTACGATTTGTGATCTTTCTTTGCTGATTGATTATATATAGACGTATTTTTTAATATCTAAAGAGCCGTTTGAATGGTTTTTATGAAGAAAGTTTATGGTCTTACCTAACCGACTGCACTGTTCAATTTAGAAATATGAACAACTTTTTTTAAGATGGTACATTTGGCCTGTTTGCATTACGGTACCTTACATGCTCTTCTTTTTGTTGTTTCTCTAGTAGTTTTGTTTCTTCAATAACGTCCTGAAACTTTTGCTAAGGGACTGTCTTGAGCTCTTTTTTAGTTAGCTTTTGCTTGCTGAAGAAGGTACTACGTTGTGAGTTGTATGTCTTGCACTTGCTAAGCAGATGTACCAAATTTTGTTCCTCATTAGTTTTGTCTGTATTTCTATTAGATATACTCGTGTTTGTTTTGGCCACAGTGTATAGTTATAAGTTTTGTAAGATTTGCAGTTTTGTTCTGCTTTTCTGCATTACCATAGTTTGGGTTTGATAGTCCTGTTGGGAATAGCTTTGTGTGCTTCATCTTCGACAATTTATTAAGTTTGTTACGGATTGTTTGTTTTATGGAAATCTGAACTCAGGTTGAGGTTCAACGAATGTTTCTGAGGTTCTATTTTTGGCAACCAGGTTCGATAGAATTCCTGTACATCGGGATAAGACCTGGAGATCTTATATCTTCAAAATTGTTTACTCTGGCGCTATAAGAAGTATTCAAATAACTAATTTGGACAAATAAAGGCATTAAGATAGACAGTAGTTACTAATTAAGTGATAGTACTCTTCAGCAGTGATAATACAGAACTGAAAATCATATTCGTACAACTATATAATTCATTTAAAGCCATTTATAAAAATGAACTTAAAGAAAACCAAAGTTATGAGTTGCATCAAATATCTAGTGGATCTTAAATAATTGCACAAGTTGACAAATATGTCTAATTTGGACATTATGCTAGAAAAATATAACCAAACTGCTGAAATTACAAAATGGATGGGGTTAGTTTGGGAGCTGGATTTGAAAACTTAAAACTTATACTAAAAGACCGGACTATTCCAATCAACCTAAAAAGAAACGAAACATGCATCTTACCAGTAGCTACATTCGACGTCGAGACATTATCACTAACAAATAAGAACACAAGTAATCTAAAAACAACACAAAGAGCAATGAAGAGATTAGAAAAAGAACTTAAGTCAAGGCATTGGGTAGGCCATGTTGCAAGACAGATGGACGAGAAACGAAGAGGAGCTTAGGAAGACCGCAAAAAAAGATGGATTGACGACATAGCAATCAAGAAAATGGTGGTTTTAGAAAGCCCAAGACAGAGACAAAAGAAAAGAATTTGAAGAGGTTTATGTTTAGGAGTAGATAGTAAACAGTGTGTTGGTGAAGAAGAAGAAGAAGGTCTGCCTTAAGGTGATCTTTTATACTTTGATCATTTTGTATTCAGGTCAGGAGAACCTTATTGTGTGTGATTTATGCCTCCGACATTGTACTAATTTAGATTCCGTGGAGCATAGTTTGGGTTCTATCCACAGAAGAAATGGTAACTGGATTGTATAGCCAACTGTGGTAGATTTTCAATCAGTTTATAGTTGATCTTCTCTTATGTAAGAAGCAGTACGATTTTTTTATTGGTTGGAGGTCTTTTATGGGTCAGGGAATACTTAAATCTAATCAAGTATTGTTCTTGAACTTAACTTCTTCTTAGTGTTAAAATTTGAGGTGGGAACTTTTTGGTGACGTATTGATTGACAACTACAACGAAATAATTTTTATATGTACTTGAAGTAGATGTACTTCTTTGAAGGAAGTTTTTGTACCGCAACTGTAATTGGCTTATCCATTTGTTAGTTTATATATTGAATATTTTAAATTAAGAGTATGTTCTACAACTTGGCACTTTGTTGGTGCTAATTTTTTGCCAAAACAATTACTATTTACTGGATGTGTCTCAATAAGTTAGTTATTACTGAATAGTTCTTAATCATTCTTTTATCTAGATATTTTTTCAAAAATATTTGCCAAATATGTACAGGATTTGGTAAGTTGCAACTTATGATACTGGTTATACTTTTATTTATATTTGTATATGTTATCTATCTTACTTGTTGCAATTTGAGGAAAATGTGATTGATTTCTTGTCTAAAAATGTTTAAATAAAGTTTTTCATATTCAAATTGGAACTCGAACATTTATCAACTTTAGTTTAAATTTAAGCAACATGGTCCACACGAACAAGGGCAGGAGCATCTAGGTATTGTTGCGAATCTATAGTTTAGCTGGCAGTTGACCGGTACTGTACAACATAATATTCCACTGGCATCTAGCACTAGTAGCTTTAAGTAATCATACTACACTGCCCAGTGTAGTATGATTACTTAAACCAAGGGCAGTTACACATTTTGACTGAATTTTTGTTCAAAATTTAAAATGTTATAGGACGATGATTTTTTGTTAAATAATCAGCATTTTCTTTCACAAATCAGGGCTCAAAAGGCATGTCTTAGCAATAACTGCATAAGTTGTTTTAACCAAATTACCAGAAATACCAGTAGCTGTAGTATAATACTCTTCAATTCCATCTGGAGAAGCATTTTAGAAGCAGATACAATTCTGGTATTACGACGAGCAGTAATTATACGTACTGTTACAGATTCACATTTACCAGTTACCTTGCACGGAAAGGTGTGCAGTTTGCCAATCTTGTTACCTTAATAACTTTTTACGTACTGGAATGATTGAAAGTTTAGCCAAGATGATAGCACCACGAATGGCAGTTGCTACTTCCTTGCTGTACTTAACGACGAGCTCAATATGGCCATGACTATCACCAATAGCAACAAAAGCCTTGAAACTTGTACGTTGACTAGCTCGGGATTGCTTCTGTACGGACATAATCTTCAAAATATCATCTTAAAGATTGGACCGAATAAAAAAGTCAATCATTTTGTGTGATTCCTCCTCCCCAACGAGCACGTGTGTGTTTGTGTAAAGTTATTGCAAGAGCGGATTAACTGAGCCGGAACACGTGTGTGTTTCCTCCTCTCCAACGAGCACGTGTGAGCTTGTCTCAAAGAATCGCGAGAGCGGGCGAAATAAATATTGGTAACGTGATAGTTAGTGTTTTGTGTCTGGACAATTCTAGTGGAGCCCAATCCCCCCTGTTTCTAAAAGTAAATGTTACGACCCAGAGCCAACCGTGGGTTAGTAGCCCCGATCTACGTGATACATTTTCCAATGTACGAATGTCCTTTACTATGACCACGTCTTCTATCTTTTGGACTACCACCAGGACTACTGGTTGGATCTATGTCCGCCATTGATAATATCCTTTTCCTAACAACTGTAACGGAAGAAAGAGAATTACCATGTTACAAATATAATGGGCATAATATTGCTCTTGCGTACTTGTATCATGTTTATTCACACTATGAGATTGCTCAGTAATAAAGCGTTAGCTTAGTACGTTAGTCGTTGGTCCGATCAACTCGCTGCAAACAAGTTGTAAGACATTTGGTGTGATTCTTTGCTTGCAATGCTGGCAACTTACATTAAAAGTTACAGTATTGGTTACTACTTACTGCATCAGATTGAATTATGATTAAGGGTATAAGTTGCTGCACTAAGTTTGCAGTTTTGATTGTTATTGATTTTTTAAGCTTTTTGCAGCTTTTTAATAGTTTATTTGTTTGCTGTCTATTCTTTGGATCATGCAATAATTTCTTTTTTGGATGACCGTTCTTGTAAGTGAATATTGCTTTAATATAAACTTTACGGTACGTTTTTTTGACTTTTTTTAGCAATTCATTGTAATATGTCTTCCAGAGTACAGGCCTTGTGTGTCACCGCAAGTTATGTTTGTGCTTTGTTGCCTCCCTCTATTACCTTTTACTGTATAGAGTTAAAATCATATTTACATTTAATAATGTAATCATTGTTGAGTGCTTTTTTCGGAATTGGCTACATTTATTTCTACTGTCTACAGTTAAGGATTTTGTTGAAACTTTTACTCAGAGTAAGCAGATGAGCCTCTGTGTTTTCTTTCCATATTTATTTTTCTACTCTATGGTTTGGTTTTTTGCTAGGGGGAGCTTTGAGCTTCTTTTTCTTTTATGGAAGCTGCGGTTATTTGCGTTTGCACAAGCAAAATTTGCGCAAATTATTGGAAAATGTATGGAGCCTATAAACAGTATATTAAGTATCAAGGGCAGGAAAGCACAGTTTGTTTGTAGCACGTGATGGTGAAAGAGACCGAAGTGCACCAATGCCTACAACAATTTTTTTTTTTTGGAAAATGAATTTTTTTGCGGGTTGAAAAGGATTTTTTTGCACTAGGGCCACAAAGCATCACTTTTTGATTCAAAGTACGAGTGCATGATAAATAACAAGAATGGATGAACATTTTTGTTTGGGCAGCAACTTTTATATTCTGAGTATACTATAATTAAAACAATTATTTTGATAAGATTTTTTTATTAAAAAATATTGACATAAATTAAATGCTACATCAACTTAGTTTAATTCAAACAATTTTGTGTAGTCTTTTCTAGTAGATTACATTATTATGTATATATTTACCCTAAAACCATTCTCTCTATAATTACTTCTTCATCAAGCACGCAAATTTAAAGAAAAAAAAATAATGATGATGAGATTTTTACTCCAATTATAAACTACTATCCATTCACTTTCTTCCAATTGTCACAACCAAAATGTGTATTTCATTCGCACAATTTCAAACCAATTTTCTTTCTCCTATTCCCCACAAAACTAATATTTTCACTTGTGTCGCAACAAAGTTCAATGCACGCCACCTCGAAATTGCATCGCACGTGATGGTTTAATGAACTACAACAAAAAAACCGTGTCACTACGTGCGACCAGAAATATAATAAAAAACAAAATAATCAAGATTTGCTAATAACGTAAATGGGCACAAAGTTTTCTGCATACTTAAAATTTTAATAACTGAAGCTAATATTGAATCAAAGGCCTTCTCCACTCAAGTGGATTCTCTCTAATCGTTTTCTAAAGTGTTTGTTGAATCACATAGCGCAAAAAAATATCGAGTTTATTTTAAAAGCAGCCATCTGTTTATCATCGCGATGTAATTGCGCGTTATTATTATAAAACTATTTTTTTGGTGTAATTTAACACAACATAAAAATTAGCAGTGTTTGGGCAATAAAATTGAAAGGTAGTTCACATAAGCGGTCATTCGCGTGTCCATATCGAATTAGATAGCTACAAAACTCGTATATCCGCGATATAATCACCCATGAAATAATCTACACGTATTACATATTAAATTGAATATTACATTTCACGGGAGTATATTAGATCGTATTGTTTTTATCGGCCGCGCGCAATTAATTCTATTGACCTAGAAAGCACTTTAAGGTCGCTTGTTTTAACTATAACAAAAAAAAATAAACGGCATTTGTAATTTTGTACAAATGTGGAGGAGAAATGGCTTTTCTATTATTTGGTGCCTATAAGGCAATATTAAATAGAGAGTAATGGTCTTATTTATTGTAAAAAGTAAAACTATTTCCTTGTTCTCAAACGATAAGCAAATTTTTCTCACAGTTGGGGTATTTTTATGGCACTGGAACTAATTCAGGTTATGGCTCAATTCAATTAGATTGATTGAATTAAGGAAATATCGTTTACAGTGTTTGCAATAACATACTTTCTATATCTGCAGACTGTAATAAATCAATATCATTAGGAGTATCATTTGTTGTCTGCTTGAATATATTTTTTTAAATTGATTTATACCGATGCTCGGTTTTATCTACATGATGCGTACAACTTACCGGGATAGATTCGATTTTCTATTATGATTTTAAATATGTAGATTATTGCAGAATATTGTACATATTTTTTTTTAAATAAGTGAGAACAATTGGGAAAAATATCGATTTAATATTACAATAATTGCTCTCTTCTTAACATAACTTAATAAAAACTTGTTTTTTTTATCTACCGGGGTGGATTGGAAGACACTCCTGATTTCTGGGGTGATGTAAAATAGCTGTAAAACGCACAATGGGTTTGTTTGTTTGAAGTATTTAATTTGGGTACAAAATATTACTTGAACACTTAAGTTAAGATTTTGAGGAACTATTTATATTTTATACCTCAATTTTCCTGAAAGATTTGCTGGAGACAAATGCGATACAATTGCTTTGTCTAGTTTCAATAGACATTACAAGAGTGCTGTTGTTTATGTCTGTTATGCCTAAATTGGTGCAAAACTCTTTTAAGCGAAATTTTGAAACTAACAAAGCGGAATCTCTTTAAGGATGGGGCATATTTTGATACTATTGATGGTGATTGTTTTTTAAAAGACGCCAAAAAATGTTGAACTTTAGATTAGCAGACGACATGCTACTACTTGCTCGAAAACTAAAACTATAATCGTAGATTGTTCGAATGACAACTTCCAGTTAACACCGATGTAGAAGGACCGCAACATTATCCAATATTTATCCAAAAAAAATCAACTCTGTAAAGAAAATCAGATTTCCGAAATCTCAAGAATAATAGGCAAAAACAAAGGTAAAACATCATACATCAAGTGGAGATGGACTTGTCATGTGGTACAACAAAGCGAAGGCGAGTTTTCCAAAAAGGGCGTTTTTTGGAACAGTAAATAAGTATTTCGTAGAATTGGACAAAAATTCAACAAATTAAAAATGGAAACAATTACACTTAAAGAAACAACGACACAACATGGATTATTAAAAGATTCAAAAGTCTATTGTGGGAGGCTAAAAACTAGTCTACAGAACGTTTGGCCAAAAGCTTTATCGACCATTACTACTTGCGGAAAAACGCAAAAGGATTTTTGCTAGAATACTTTAATTGGTCGGAGTAGAGACAATAAAAAAACTTAAGAGCATAGAAGATCTTAGCCGAAAAAGTGGAACTAGCCAACAAACTTGCCGAAACAAAGAGAGATGACCCAAACCAGAACTTTCTAAAAAGATGCAATATTTTAGAGAAAGTTTTGGCGGGATTACATAGTTAACATGGAAGATTGAGATTGTCTGGATAACGTCGTACAAAACTATAATGACGATGACATCTTTTATATCGATAATGACTTTCTTGAACTTAGATTAAGAAGACACTAATTACGATATTGTTGTCAATCAACACATTTTACATGTTACGAAATCAAAGGAACTAGTAAAGAGAAGCCAATTTGACAAAACAAAAAAGACTTGAGGAAAAGGAGGAATAGGTAAAGCTGGACTAAAAGAAGACACTATTGCCGTAGGAAGCATCAAAATTCTACCAGCAACCTCACTTGCAAACCTAACTAAGACTACAACTTAATGAGTCTATACGGTAGTCAGCTTAAGAGTCTTTTACAAAAACGTCTCAACAGAATCTTAGAACCGGATCTCCACAGCCAAACAAAAACACTGCACCTACTAAGCAAATAAATTCTGTTAATGAGCCAGTCAGGGAATAGCTAGCTGACAGTAAAGTGTAAGATATACTTCTAGTCGACTTTCAACGACTCCCTGAATCTTGACCCAGTACAAGCTTACCATCAATGTTAACAATCAGAGACCGCTTGAAAGTCTGCTGTTCAGGACATGAAGAATTTATACAAACTACTTGAAGAAAGCGTTTTTGCAGGAAGTTATCGACTAGCTTAGTAACCCAAAAAGTAAAAAAAAAATTGGTTTTCTGAGACTCCCTGACAAGCCGTGATTAATGTCAATATCATGGTTGAAGAAAAACGCAAACTACTCTTTTTGATACTAATACCTTTGAACGACGGATTTTGCCCGTCTTTACGGTTATCCGCTTTGATTACGCTAAAACCTCAAAGAAAATCTATGTCATTTCTATCAATAACACTATACAAAAGCAACATTACCTCAGTGATGTATGTCTTCCTAGCGAAAAAGACTGGAGAGACTGGTAGAAAATCTCTAAATGGAGTACGTGACCTTTTTTGGACGACGAAATACATAAAAACGTTAAGAAAGATAACTGTTTTAACAGGTTCTGCAAAATCAAATAAAGCAACAGGTCCCGATGAAATTTCTTTAGAAGTACCCAAACTTCTCGATGAAAAAGGTATTTCTGATTTAAACAAAATTGTCAACAAATATATGATACGGGTGTATATTCTGCCCAATGGCTCTTGTCAACGATTATCTCTTGAAAAGAAAACCGCGAATAAATTATTAGTTCTATGAGCCCCACCTTGAAACTGTTTCAAAGTTATACACTAAGACTTTACAGAACTTTGAAAATACAATCAGTGAGACACAATTTGGATTCAGGCATGGACTGGGCACAACGGAAGGAATAGTCCCAAATTTTTGTACAAAACGGTCTTATGCTTCATAAACTACGAGAAAGCGTTTGACCGAGTACATTACAAGCTCATCGAGATTCCTAAAAAAATAGACATTGACCAAAAAGACATCAGATGTATTGATACTGGAACCAAAAAAGTTAAAATTGACAACAAAGTAATCAACACAGTAAAGATCTGTAGAAGAATTAGACAAATTTGCGTTTTGTCACCTCTTCTGTTTAACTTGTATTTGGGGAACATATTTCAAGAAACACTTACCAATATCTAAAAAGCCATTAAGGTTAATGGAGAATGGATGAAAGACATTTGATATACAACAACTAGTTAGCAGAATAGTCGTAGAAGACACATGGGATGGAACATTAATATCAGGAAAACAAGGTTGGTTATTAGCAGAGACCCAGGCACAACGAGCGGTGAGAAAATAACATTTGACCATTTACCATTGAACGGGTGAGCAATTTTTGCGACTTTTAGAGATATGTATATGACACCAAAATAAAATGTAGAATTGAAAATGCACGTATCGCATTCATGAAGTTGAAATGAACAACTTTTTACCAACACTGATTTGGTATCAACCTTGAACTACGATCCATCAAATGCTACATATGGTCAGTAGTGTTCTACGGTATGGAATGACGGACTTTGAAAACAGCATCAACGAACAAATTGAAGCTATTGAGATGTGGCTGTATTGCAGAATACTTAAGTTTCATGGACAGCAATAATTACAAACGAGAAAGTGCTTTGACGAGTTAACAAAGTAAGAAAAACTAAAAATATTGTATATTGATAATTGAACTCAAAATTTATGGAAAATGGGGAATAGGAAGGAAGAAGATGTTTGGGTTGCGAAATATAAGACAATGGACTGAACTATACGAACTCATAAACGTATATTTTTACTCGAATGGCATGCAGCTGGGCTTTTTTCTGCTATGGCAGGATTTTTCACATGTTGATAAAGGTTGACCGGATAGTGATAAACCGGGAAAAATTGATTCAGATTAGTTCAAAACTGTTGGAAGCAATGGTGATGCTGTGCGTAGAAGGAATCAGTTAAATAATAAATCATTTTTTGCTAGATAAACGAAATAATCAAAGAGAAGATCATTCGGAAAGAACCCACTTTGAGGAAGCGTGATGTTCCTTCTATCTATACAGTATTGATAGAAGATGAAGAAATAAAGGAACTGACTGGTAGAAAACGTAGTATATACCTTGAAGCACCGCATGATGCAAAGAAATTGGTACAAAGGCTCCAAAGGAAAGAAAGAGGCTCAAACCTACAACGCGGGCTTTCTCATTTACCAACTCCATTGAGATTTTAACCAGTTGCTTGTCAAAGATCATCCAAAGTACACGACGAAAAAGATCAGAACTTGGGGGATATTCTAGAACGTAGCGATATCTCTCATCGCAATTGATGACGTCATTATTAATTCAAAAAAGTTTGCCGGTGAACTCTTTTTGTACTTGGACAATCTAGTAATATAAATTCAATACCAAGCTTCAAGTTTATGATTTATATGTCACACTTTGCCTCCGGTAGGGAAAATCTATGACGTGGCGCGACATCATTGCAATGAGTGCCAGAATAGGGGTCTTGGTTTTTAGAAAAAGCAGCATTGGAATTAAAAAAGACAAGTTGGCACAAGAACTCAAGCAGGAAATATTTTAAACGGTTGAGAGAATACAAGGACTGGGATTTCATGTTTTACTACATGGTCAGACTAAAGTTATGATTGGAAACTTAAAGAAAAACCTTTCTAGAAAGAGATACTAGCATAAGAACCAAAACATATCTTAGAAATCGTAGCGTTAGGATTAAAATAGAACAGTACCAACTGAAAGAACATTCTAAATATAAAAGAGCTTAACTGGTTGTTAGGAAAAGAAATTTGAGTTTTGTTGTACTATAATATGGCTAAAGACCGTCTAAAGATCATAAGAACATGATCAAAGACTGTCTAAAGACCAAGATCAACTAAGATCATCTAAAGCTCAAGAGAAGAAACTAAAAAAAAAGAAAGAGACGCAAACTTTGAACGCCTAGAAAACGTGGGCTTTCGCACTTGAATCTTGAAGAACCATGGACAGTCTTAAAATGGAATCTGTTTCCAGAAAGCATAGTCTTGGATTTAAAAAGGAACCTAAACACATAGAGCCCAGTCGCTAGGAAGGCAGGATTTGGTTTTATTGTACCACGACACGGCCAAAGACTGTCTAAAGACCAAGATTAATCAAAAACACCTAAAGCTCAGCATCCTTTAACTCCTAGATAATATGGGCTTCCGCACTTTCATCTTGAAGAACGAAGTTCTATAACAAACACTAAGCGTTTGTTCTAGAACTTTTAGTTTAATTAAAGAAAAATTGGCAGAAGATGAACAGAAAAGAACCCAAAGTTCAACCAGCTGCCACCGTACAGTGCATGCATGAACACGGTTTAAAATTAATGTTGTATACATTTTTTTAAGAATTTTTAGAGGATTAAATCACTAAAAGTTTATATTGACCCTGAATATTTATTTACAACGTTATTTTTTTCAATTTACATTTTTTTACAATTGTACTTCTTAGTAATTTTAAATAAAATTTAGAGTTTATCTATAAAACATTTTTATTTTACATGATGCTCATGATAAAAATTGATGAGGTATTTGCAATGTACAAAAAAAGTTATTTTCCCTTTTATTGACATCATCCTATTCAGGAACACAACGATTTTATTCGGTTTCTCTTTACACAACCACTTGTCTTAACTTAATAAAAAATTATAATTATACTTCTTCACTTATTAAAGAACTCTTTAAGTTATTGTTATAGACAATATTTAATTAAGGATGGATATGTGTGGACAAGCTGTATCCCGATACCAAATAAGCTCCGCATATTATCGTCTTCTCAGCGAGCCAACCAACTCTTCGTTCCTTAAAGGAAAAAACAAGCAATCATTAATTTTTATTTCACAATTCTTCATCTCATCCGAGTGAAAGGTATAATAATAGCTTCTAATGACACAAACACGAGCGTAGATGCCACTGCCGCATTATATTTGCTTTAATAATAATTCGATACGATTTATAAGAAAATCGTTAAATTACAAAAAAAAAATATGATTGTTGTGAAAGCTCTTTCACTATAATAGTATTTTGCTGATTATGTTGTTGCATATATTTTCTTAATGGCAAACTAATAAATTAGATTGCGAATATTATAATGATACTACTTTAAATTCATACTTTGAACCCAAACTAACATGAAAAGCCAATTAATAGTAAAGTATGATAATATTAACTTGTGGTTACTACTTTATAACTAATGATATCTAATATATCTTTGAATCAAATTAATTTTGTTAATTGCCAGCTGTCAACAAATGTATAATCTATGATAAGTTATGGAAGGCGTCTATAATATGCATGTAGGAAGAATTATAGAGCGATTTTTTTAAGACGGAATAGAAATGTTATTAATTTATATTGAGTGATTTTTTTTATGTTTTTTATAAATATTATTGAAAAGTTTTAATTTAAAATATATGTACCATTTTATTGAGTTTATATGAAACATAATATTAAATAATTAACTTTACTACTAAAAAATATTACTGTTGTATCTATCAAACAGTTAAAATGCAATCTGTTAACAATGATTAAAAACTATAATAGTATCCATGTGAAGGAGCACTAGGCATTTTCCGTTATTCCGCGAGTTTACACATTCATGGATTTAATAATTCACTTCGTAAAATGTGTAGAATTGCGAATTGTTTGCAAACTAGTTTTAATTTACTTTGTCTTTCTTAAGTCTATGATGAGAACTTGGCTGAGTTGTGATGGTTTTTTTGTGTTTATATTGGCTACATAGTTACAATTCAATAATTTAATGAACTGTTAATTAATAAGTTTTATTTTTGTTTCAGGTAATTTTCAATGTTCCAAACTGTGTTATGTTACTTCCTAAATAAATATGGTAAGTCAAATTAAACTATGAATATCTGGAATTGTAAGACAGTACTGAAGTAGAATTATTAAGTTTCTTTGTTCTAAGAAGATATAGGGAGTTTTTGCTTAGTACTTTGAATGTTGAGAGAGTGTAATATGATACAACAAAAACTACTTTGATTCATTTCATGTGTTCTTTTAACTTTTGGCTAACCATTTATTGTCTTTAACTGCATATACTTTTTTCTAAACAGTCTTTCAGTCGATGTGGAAAATACATGCCATCTATTCTGATAGATGAAATGTTGTCAAGCAACGGGAGCTTTACTTAATGAACATCATGAAATCATTACAAGAAACAAATTATAATCTAGATAATTTTGTAGATACAAGGCTTATTTTGATAAAACATTAGTTAGTTAATTTTGCAATGAAATATTATTTATTGACATAATAATGTAGTGAAGTTTGAGATTGAATAGTTGAGATATAGGATAGTTTAATAAAAAGTTAACTTTTAGCTCTGATGAAGATAGCGAAGCTGTCGAAACGTTAGTAATCAAATTATAAGCATACTCTAACTTTTTATTAAACTAATAGGACAGTTTAATAAAAAGTTAGCCTATATTCAAAATTCAATCTCAAATTGTAAAAAAGGATATAATTTAATTAACAAAAATGTAGTGAAATGTATGCTATTTAAATTATGTTTGGAATATAATACCTGAGAGATGTTGACCGCCTTCATCGATGCACTCTTTCACTCTGTCTTTGAAGTTTTCTTATACTTTTTCCAGTGTTTGCTGATTAATCAGTTCGATTTTTCGACGATTTGCATTTTAAGTTTTTTTAATGTACGGGTTTTGTCCACAAAAACGCGAGATTTTAAATAACCCCAGAGGAAGAAATTCAACATGCTGAGGTATGTAGAACGCGGATACCAAGGCACATCTCTAAACCGGGAAATGAGAGTGGGAAAGGTACGTTGAAGCAAGTTCATGGATATTCTTGCAGTATGGGCTGTTGCACCGTCCTGTAGGAACCAAATTTGTTGTGATTAGTCTTCTTCTAAGCAATTCTCTTAGGAAAAAGTTTCTAATAATTTTAGTGTACCGTACAGAATTTACTGTCGAAAAAATAGGGAGCAATGACACAACGGTGCGACATTGTACAACATACTGTGATTCCTGATGAGTGCAGTGCGCGTTTTAGGAGCTGTCTGGGGTTTGTCTCTGCTCAGAACCGACAGTTTTGCTTATTAACTTCTCCGCTCAAATTAAAGCGGGCTTTATCTGGTATGAAAGTTAGGACATTGTTGTTTTCTTCCAACAGTTGCAGCATTTGTACAGCGAATTCTTCACGCTTTGCATAATTTGTTTTATTTAATTTCTGCACAAACATGAAATTAAAATTTTCTTGACCGGCTTAAGCAAAGCACTCGAGTATCTCCGAGCAGATTGATGTGGACTGCGACTTCACCTTGTTGCTCAATATCAAAATCAGGCCGGAAAAGACGTTGGGTTGCCGTCACTGACGCACCGGTCGTCACAAAATCACGCGGTGTTATAACGTTCTCTGCTTCATTATGACTGAAATGGCACAACTTCACGAGCTTACAGCCGTCAACCCTATCCTCCACTTATATCCCATTGAATAATACAGTCTCAACAAAAAAATTTTGTTTCTGTAAATATTCCTGTAAAAGTATAACATTTATGATCGTGCGCTGGGCGGAACATTACTATGAATCTGATTATTAAATTATACAGGTATCTGAAATAAAAAACCGATGATAACTAACCCCAAAAACTTGGCAGATATAGCTGTTTGGGTTGTTTGTAGTTTTGATGATGTTTGCTGCTTAAGACAATCTATAAAAAGTGTAGTGTTTTGTTTGTCGTGCAGGTTGAAGCGCAGGGAAGACGTTACTTAACTTTATGCAACAGCATATCGGTCATTGCCGATAGACTCACAGGTATCCAGTTTGAGATATCTATAATGTTTCGTTAACTTTTTGTCATAATATTTTGAGGATGCATGATATGATTGAACAGGTCTTTTTAGTAACAAAAGTAAACTCTGTACGCATCAAGGATTGTGATAAGACCACAGGACTTATTTTTAGTATTTTGGTCAATGTGAAACTTTGTGCGAGGGTTTCAAACAGTTTTTAAAGAGTTATTGCGGTTAATTATGTTGTTTTTAAAACAATTGATTATACGTTATCAACTTTTTTTATTTTATTTTGACAAGTAACTTTGTGCGACGAGGATTCCAAACTTGTCTTTATAAAGGTACACTCTGTAGCTAGATTCCCGACTTCTATGTATGTCTAACTATTTGTATGCAACTTAAGTATTGGATTTAGCAGTAAAGCAAAGCGCGCAATAGTGTACTACTTTCTTGCTCTTGCGATTGTAAGCGACATCAAATTGTTCACATTGGGTATATTTTCAACACATGCGTGAGCTCAAAGTGCTGGTATTTTTATTTTGCGAAATACAAGCGCAAGTGTTCTTCTTTTTCTACTACACAGTACCGACGTTAGGCTTTAGGTAACCGAGAGCCAGTAGGATAATGAACCGTAGCTCTATTCTCTCTTTTCCGCTTTTTATTATTGATTTGACTAATGTTTTATTGAATAGCAAGAATTTGGCATTTGTTTTTTGTAGATTGTTATTTTTCTGATAATGCCCGTATTCATAAAACGTCATTAAATATATAATGATTTGTTAAAAATATAACAAAACGTTTAATCGAGTTTTCGTATTCATAAACACTCATTAGCAATAATGTTCATTAAATTATTCATTAAATTTAACGCACTATTTTTGGTCCATTAAAACAAAACGAATCATTAAATTGACACATCTGTTTGATTTGAAAATGTCTAATTATTTGTATTAATTCATAGTATTTGAGGTTATATTGTATAGGTTAACATATTAATAACTTATAAAAAACAAAAGTAACTAAAAAGTTACTAAATAATTTAATTAATGACAATTGATTTATGAATATCATTATATTTTTAATGTTCATTAAATTATAATGATTCGTTTGATAATGAATCGTTACAAAAATGTTTTATGAATACGGGCATAAGGCTTTTAAGGCGTATACAGATACTGTCGTTTAGACTCTGGCAATTTTAAGAGCTCTTAGTTTGAGTGCCTTTCTTAGCCGATCCCGGTTTTTTACAGCAGCAGTGCATCAGCTTAAGCCGTGGTCGCACAAGGTAGCTTAGATGTAGCTACACAAGCAAGCCTTGTCTGACGTCTGTCTGAGCACCAATAGGCAAGGAATAATTTTTTTTTTCTTAGCATATAGTCATAGTTTTTTCAGATTGCTCCAGGGAGTCTTATTTTCACTCTGTTTACTGCTGTTTTAAATAGTTGTGTGGTACAGCATCCTTATCATTTGCTCAAATTTCTGAGCCACGACGTTTTGCGTCTTCCTACATTTTCTTTTTCTTTTTTTCTTCTTATAATGATCTGGAGAATTATGTATTTTGGTTGCTTAACTAGCCTAACATGTCTGAAGTATTTTAGATTTTTGGTCTTAATATTAGGAAGTACTTCACATTTCTTCTCCATCTTCCTTGGCACTCGATGTTTGTCACATATTTCAATATTTGTCTGTAGCACCACATCTCGAAAACATGTAACTTATTCATGCGAGATTGTGTTAGTATCCAAGTTTCCATACTGTATAACAAAATTGAAAAGACGAAGCATTCATACTCTGAGGTTTAGGGAGAGATTTCAGTTATTAAAGAATGTATTTATTTATGAAAGGCATTTCTTGCTATCTCCATTCTTGTTCTTGTTTTTCTGGTTTGGTCTGTATTGCTACTTATCCAAGTGCCGAGGTGTTTATAGGTTTTCAATATTGGTTTTAGAAATTCTCAGGATGTCAACGATGTTGTCGTTTTTTGAGATCGTCATAAATGTTGTTTTGTTTAGGATTATTTTAATAGTTCATTTATTGCATACTGTATTGGTACGTTCCACTTTCTACTCGTTGGAGATCTTTTATGTTAATGCTCAAAATAACCATATTGTCGACTTAGTGAATGTAATTTAGTATTTTGCCATTTATGACCACACCTGCTTTCTCTTTTTCTAGGGCTTCTTCTAAAGATCTCCTAAGTTAATAGTTGGGACAAGACACACATTTTTGTTGTACTTTTCTGCATATTTTGATATAATTGCTGGAATTACGCAGATGTCTTTAGTATCCAGGTTTTTTTGAAGGAGCTTTAGTAATTTTGGCTTCTACTGTATCAACCAACCTACGGCGTCCGGAATCGGGCGTGTTGTACATTCTTTTTTTTTGCTTCTTTGTATCTATCTTGCCAAGTTTTATTGTTTTGGTTCAAGCATTAGATTGTGGCATAGGTTTTTTGTAGATTTCCAAAACTTCTAAGTTGTCCATAGATACTGTTTTGTAGGATCTGGCAGTCTTAAATGCTTTCAGTTTGAGTATCTTTTTTAGGCGATCCTAATTTTTTGCACCACTAATTCATGGCTTTAGACGCGCCACCGCTGTTACCACATGGGGACTGAATAATTTTGTTTGTACCCAACGTAACTTCCAGGTAGCAAATAGATTTTTTTATTGGTATTTCCTTTTCTAATAGAACTAATTGTTTTTTGTCTCTACATCTCGTTCTTTATACGATCAGTATGTCACTGCAGTTTTGTGCGGCTCTAGCTGTAATTTCCGGTCTATTATCCAATCCGCTATTTTTTATTGTTGTCACGGCAGTTTTCCTGTGCGCTTTTACTATCATTTTAAGGTGGTCATTAAATTCACAGTCTGCGCTCATTGCAGTGGTTTGAGTCTAAGGACGTTGTTGTAGACAATATTCTATAGGAGCGGTCCCAGAATTTACCATTGCGGTATTTCTGCTAATATGTTAACATGGTATCTTCTTTGGACTGCATTTTCTTGTTTTTTTAGGTAGCTTATGCTTGAAACATTTATTGAAGGTATTTGAAGAGATTTTTTTTATAGTTTGAACATTGAGCATTTGAACCATCTACTATTATTATGACGCAATGATTTTTTTGTCTAAGAAGACTTGAGCCAGTCTTTGCTTATTTTACGGTTGTGATGGCTACTTATTGAATTTTTCTATTAACAATTCTTCAATGACTTCACTTGGCAGGTGCCCAGAAGTTTTTTATGGCGTTGAGAAAACATTTGCGCATGAGTTGCTTTAAGGCTTCAGTAAACATTTTGAAGAGTGGTTCAATCGCTATCTTGAGTAGTTTGTTGGGGGTACTGTCAAGCCTTTGTACTTTTCTATTTAGAAATCTTGTTACTGCCGCAGCTATCTCTTTGCAAGAGAACATTGGTATCTCTAAGATAAATCTGCTTTGATCATTTTTGGTGGTCTAAAGACGTGGTTTACACTATATCTACAATGCCATTCAGGTCTATACTTACGGATATTAGTGTGGCATTGTGATGTTCTTATATTGACTTAAATGTAATCTTGAGCTTATTTATAACTGAGAATGCTGTTCTGTATTTACAATTTGTCTTTTATGTGTGCATTGCCACTTTTTTTTCTTTAGCCACTTTTGGACGTAGGGCTTTTTTATTTTTTTTTATGTTTCCTTGTCTTGTGCTGCTTTGAACCATCTCCTTCCTGCCTGTGCTTGTGCTTTTCATTGTTTTGGTCTTTAGTATGTTATTTTTGATGTTTATCTAACATTTATTTTTAGAACCATTTTTTTTGGACGCTGTATTTAGTTGTTTTAGCATTTCCGTCTGCGAATTGTAGATGCTTTAAGGTTTTATTTACTTTCCCATCACAGCGACTTGAAGATGTTTTTGAGTGCTAGTGTAAAAAGTTTAGGCGAAGTTGTTGCGCCTTGCAAAAGTCTACGAATACTATGTGAAGCGGGGTGTTGTATTTTGTTGTTTTTTCTATCAGTGTACGGATCCCTTCTTAAAGCTTGCTTGTTCTACCGGTTGATGAGTCGAGTTCCGAAAATCATGTCCGTTTGCTCTTGCTCTACTGGATTTTCGGAAGTTATCTGTGTAGTTTTTGGCTACAAGACTAGTGCCACATAGGTGATGGTCTTATGACTGCTATACTATTTTTAGAGACAGTCTTTATGTTTTGGCTATTTATAGGTAGTTTATCTCTATTTACATCGTTATTGGGATGTTTAGGAGTTTAACCCAGATATAGTTTGACAATTTTTCTTTTTTTAAGTAATAAACTGGTTTTTTGAGAGTTATTTGTAAGAGCCAGGATAATCACTGTTCTATTATTTTTAACGCTTTTTATATTAGTATACTTTTAGTTTTTCCATTAGTTATATTGTATGGTAGCCAATTGTTTAGAGATAACAGTGATTGAGAATAGTGGTGACAGTATATTACCGTGAAGCCTGTAACTTTCTTGACAGTTTTCTACAGTGACTGTTGCTTAAATATGTTTTATCTATTCACTGATTGTGGAGTCAACGTCATGTTTTGAGAAAGCGGTTTTTATTTTTATTAAAGCGAGTCAAATTTAACAAAGCGCATGCGCAGTATAATTCTACTAGTACAGCTTATATCTTGCGGAGGTGAGTTGAAACTTTGAAATTTGTGCCACATTCTTAATGTTTGAATTGAATTTATTGTTTCTGTGTATAATGCTAAGTCTACACTAAGTCAGTAAGTATGAGAAACGTCTTGATATGGTTACCCTTTAAAAGTTAACTACTAGCTAATTAACAAAACTTGTTGATGTAAATTTGTAGAAACAAGCATTAGAACTTATTAAAAATCTTGCTTACTAGGTTGATGTGGACAGACCTTAATGTGGTATATTAAGGCCGGTATATAAAAAATGTTTTTGACTTTGTGGATAATTCTGAGCTATCAGAATAATAGAATTTTATTATAAAGGTTCTTTGTAGAGTTGAGTTTGTATCACAGTATTTTTGAACATTGAATTATATTTTTCATATTTCATTATTAAATAATGAGTACATCTACTTAATATCATTTTATCGGCTAATTTTATAAAGACTGACAAACCAACCTTACAGTTCAGGAACCTCTGACCTAGAAAACTGCATTTTATTTTTTTTTGTTTTATCATCAATTTGTCGCAATATTATTTTTAAAATATTTATAAATAATGCGATAATTTACTTAATGAATGAAAATGTTTACAATTTATTCAAACCCGATAGCTGAATTTAAAATTAAAATTGATAATGCTTTTATATGGGTCAGTGATAACATTGGGAAACGTATTTTGCGAAAACATTCGTACGATTATAACAGTGCTGCTTAACATTGTAATTACATAAAAATATTTGTATTTTGTTAAATTTAATATTAATATTTATTGTATATGCACATAAATTTTTTTTGCATAATCTTAATCTTAAAATCAATATTTGCAATCATTTTATAAACAAACCAAATATTATTTATCTAAAGATGCTAGGTCAACACTGGTTTATAGTTAGCTTGGTAACCAAATTTTGTTATAAATATGAAAACATACATGTTCTTTTGATTTATTTTATCAGTTTCAATCTTTAGAAGTATCTACTCTACATTTGCGACTTTGAATTAAAATTGTTTATCCAAAAAATGATTGTGTCTATTAGCGAATAAGGGTCATTAATGTTTAATATAATTTCTATAGTTGGCCCACATTCTCTTCATGTCTTGTTAATTAAACGGGTGAAAATTATAGATAACAAACATAGATAGAACCTATAGTTAGTAAAGAGAACGCTCGCCTGCCCGTTCGCGTCACCGAAGTAGTAATTGGCGACGTTTTGATAATTCGCATTTAATTGATGCCAGCGATTGAATCGCTTGCGCGCTAGTTAATTGGCATCGCGAGCCATTAACAGTTGTAATTCGATCATACTATTAAATTGACGCAATAAATAATCTCAGTCTATGGTGCATATATTGGATTTCAAAAAGTGATATCAAATAAGTCGCGCGCGAATAAAAGTTGAAGTAGGTCTAACGGAAAACGGCAACGATCAATTTATTTGCATGTCATTAACTTTCTAACGCACAACACCGCGCGCGTCTCGAATATGTGTATATTTACATTGGCAATTACAAAAGGCCGGGTTGTTTATTGTATATTAAATCGGATCTGAAAATTTACGCAGTTATCGGGCCAGATATGGGGTACAATATGGGCCCATAACGTTTTATGAAATGACAAACAGTCTTGTTTTGCATTTTATTGTTAGTGTATGTTCATTAACAATTCCCATTGCGGATTAACTCCAATGGAGACTTAAAACGTTTTATTGTGTTCAGTGGTGGCGTCAAGATTTAATAGACAGTGGGCAGCGAAGACAGATTAGGCTCATAAAAATAGCAATAATTTTAATATCTGATTCTATATGAATTAGATATCTAACAATATAGTCAACAGTTTCTTGCAATTTTTTAAAAGATTAATTGTTTTTTGCTATGATAATTTTTATACTTTGGTATATTGGTGGTATAGGTAGGGACAAAGAATGAACTGCACCGAGACGTAACACGGAATACTCTGCTGTCACTGTTGAAGGTTATATTATGCGTTAATTTTGAGTTTTTCTGATTTTATGTTTACAAACATTGTGAAATGTTGTTAGATACAATAGTTTTCTTATCGCGGTATGGTTTGTGCATTCTGAGTGACGTCACGAATGGTGAGACTTTTAATAATTGCTTTGACGGATTTTTTGTTGCGCGGTTGGAATGAGTAGATTGCTATCTTTGAATATCGTGCTTTACTTGTTAAATTTGCTTTTGTTACGAATAACGAACGATGGTAGCTTTTTGTTAACGCTCACAGAGGGCGTTGAAATCGTGTTAAATTTAACCGACGGTTTGCAGATGTTTTGCGTGCTTTATCAACAGAAGTTGCTGTTGGACGGGATGCAGAAGTAGAAGACTTTTGCGAGAATTGGCAATGGAGGTATATTTTTTGTTGTTCGGCTATTGTCGTTTTTTTTTTCGACAAATGGTATGGTTGCTCGGCATCTTTAGGCTGCTGAACATCCATCTACCATATCTCAACAAATTTGCCGTGGGCTTCTTTGACGGGTGTAGGTCCGTTTCTAAATCTTCTTCGGCTGCTGATGAGTCGGGCTTTTTAACTGCGTGCGGTTGCAGCGATTGTTGTTTATCTAACTTATCAAATTTACAATTAGAATTATTAGCATCAAGCGGTTTGCCATTAATACACATTGTCGGATCTTAATGAGCATCTTCATAAGCTGCTCTATAGCAACATGAATCTTTTTGACAGATTTGTCCAGCTCGTGGATTTTTTTTATATTCTCCCGCAAGGATTCCAGTACTAGGATTGATTTCTAGATTTTTGGCGCCAATTGATCGAGCGTGGCTTACAAGATAATCTTGGTATGGCCGTCGGTGGACAAGTCCTTGGCAGCGCTGTTGAGGTTTTTGACGGCTTCGATAACCAATTCCTCCATTGCTTGGATTTGCGTGTCGAAGTTGACTAGGGCAGTTTTGAATTGTCACATCCTGGTCTTTAACATTTCCGTATTGATGGATGTTGATTATCTAAATGTTGACTGGTTGGCTGCTGGCAGTTGAATCTTGTGATGCATGACGCTGTACGTGGTCTGCCGCTACACCCACTGGATACTTTGGATATAGGTCAATGCTAACAATTGCCTTAGAGGTTATCTACCTTGGGCGTGCAAATACCTGGATGCGGTTTAGTACCTAACCAAGTTGCACTAACCTACTGACTTATTATTATGTTATGAAGTGACCTACCCACTCACCTAAATGATTGTCATCAAGAAATTGGATGGTTGACTTCTTTACGGACGTCAGAGGTGTATTTGTCACAAGAGGTTGTGACGTCAGAGGTGTATTTGTCACAAGAGGTTGTGATTCAACCTCTTAATAACTAACACTTGGGTGGGTGGGTGGGCCACTCCGGTCTAAATTACCAACACTTTATCATGTTATGGGTGGGTGAGCCACTTCGGTCTAATTGCCGACTCATTATCATGTTATAAAGTGACAAAACCACCCTCCCTAGTAATTGTCATAAAGAAGTTAGACGTTTGATCTCTCTGCGGTCGTCAGAGATCTATTTGTCACATGAGAAGGTCGTAATCCAACTTCTTGATATCTAACACTTGGGTGGGTGGGTGGGCTACTGCAGTCAAAATTACCGACTCATTATTATGTAATGAAGTGACCCACCCACCCACCAAAGTGTTTGTCGTCTGGAAATTAGATGTTTGACCTCTCTACGGACGTAAGAAGTTATTTTGTCACAAGACAAGGTTGTAATCGTACCTTTTGATAACTAACACTTGGGTGGGTAGGTGGGTTACTTCATTCCAAATTACTGACTTACTATCATTGTTATATAGTGACACACCACCCACTCATCCAAGTGGTAGTCATCAAGAAGTTGGATGTTTGACCTCTCTGCGGACGTCAGAAGTCATTTTGTCACAAGAGAAGATTGTGTGATCCAACCTTTTGAAAACTAATACTTGGGTGAGTGAATAGGCCACTCTAGTTTAAATTTGTGACTCATTATCATGTTATGAAAATTTATCTGTCAATTTTAAGATAACCACTAAAAACATGGATTTTTTGCGCTTTGAACGGCAAAAATTGCACTAAACGGTGAAGGGAAAGGAAGCAATTGCTTCTGAGGCTAGCCAGCAGACCCATCTGAATCTCCGCCAAACCGGAACGCCGTGGCACAAAGGGTTTTCTTTTCGATCGACGAAATATTTGTTTGAATCGCCAGTACGTACACATGCTTATGCTGCCAGACTAAAATTTGCAAATGTGGACCAAAATTTGTTTAACATTTTATCTTTTCAACCAACGGTACGTTTTTTTTTGAGCATTTTTTCAATTAAAAAAAAAACGTTTTTAACTTCTTATTACGATTTTGGGGATCTAGTATTCTTAGCATTTATTTGTCAGTTTTAAAATAACCACCAAAAACATAGTTAGGACTAAACGGTGAGCGGGAAAGACGCAACTGCTTCTGCGGCAAATCACCAAACCCAGCAGATGCAAAGTCCGTGGGTCAAAGGGTTTTCATATTTTTAACACTTCACCTTCTCAACTTTATGAAAATGTGTAAAACTAACAGACTTTTAGCCGGCGGAGATGGATGCTATTGCTCCTGTAACAAGCTTCTTGCAAACCTAAAGTCCGTAGGTCAAAGGATTTTACTTTAGCGATCAATGAAAAGTTTGGTTTGAAAAAAGAGAACCTATGACCGCAGCGCATTCTTGATCCCGGAGAACTACATTACCTGCACCTGGTGAGTCAGTGGTCTTACTGCACTTACGACCTCTTGGTGTACAGAGTACCTACATACCTAAGCCCAACGGGACAATTAACACTACTTCAGCAGGTGGAAAACCGAGGATACATGCCTCAAAACAATCATTACGCCACAACCATTGACTCCCCTTCTATCACTATGCGGGAAAGGCACCCGGTAACAGCATTAGCTACCTTTTATACAGGTGGAGTGGAAGATCAAAATGTGATATTTGATTTGACTGAAATGTTCAGTTGTTAAAAACGCCTTGGTATTGACTTGCGGGGATTATTAACGAAACTTTCTTTAACTACGTGCAAATTTTTGGTTTGGCTGTCTAACCTAACCTAACCTAACTTTTTTTTGATTTGCGACAGACCCAGTTTGCTTAAATTTCTTGATTATTTTTACAACAGTGCGAATTGGTGCTTTATGATGGCTAAATTGACAAACTTTTCGAACTGTTTTTGAGAAATTCTTACCATTTTGATAGTGAATTTTAACGATTTTCATGCGTTGTTTGGCTATGTATTATTTTCATTTTTAAATAGATTTTTAAATTTTGCAATGCTCAATATATAACTTAGCCACCGTCGATAGTTATTTCTACTTTTTAAGCATTTAGGAAGAAGTGAAATTGACGCTTTAGTTGTAGTCACGAGGACGTTTACGGTCTTGCTTGAGTTTGTTGCATCAAACTTTAAAGAAGTTCTTTCATGAACCAAAATTGCAATTTTTATTGAATTTTGGCTTATTTGAGAAGCTTTATAGTTATAGTAAACGAAGCACTGTAGACGCCGACTGAACTGGTTTTTTAATTTATTTATTTTGTGATAAAAAATCTTTATCTAAGACACCGGAAGCTAATACTGCATAGTAGTACCGGGTTTTTACCGGCTAAATATCTTATTTTTTATGTTTTTTTGAACTGCTTCTTGGCATTTTTTAAAGCATTTTCTACAAACTATCAAATGTGCAGTAATCATGTTAGTTATAGAGTACTATGTGTTTTATCTCTCATTAGAAGATCGGAGACAATATTGTTTTTAGTTCTATTATTGCATTCCATGTCTGCTAGAATCCGCAGTTTTTGCATCGTAGTACCATTACTTTTAGTTTTTAGGTTTTTTAAATTTTTGTTAGGTTTGTGCCATTTCTAAAACACCTTTTCTGCAAGATCATCAAACTTTGGATTTTATTTTGAGGACGTTTATATTCTTGCTAGAGTTTGTTGTATCATTTTTTTCCGAAGGAGTTTTTTTCTGAACGAAAATTGCAGTTTTTATTGAATTTTGGCTGATTTTTAGAATCTTTATAATTGGTTTTTTTCAATCTTATATCTTGGTTGGTCTTAAGATTATTTGAATCTAGGATTATATTAAAGGTTGCATAGTTTTCAACTCGATCCGAGATTTAAGCAAGAGATACATTGGCCGAATGCGACTAAAATTGCCATCACAATACGACAGAAAGATACAAATTTTGAAGAAAAAGAAAAAAGTTGTTAATGATGGATGATGAATAATTCTTCAAATGATAATTTAATTGTATTTTGTTTGATTCTTTACTCCAGTTCAAACTACTGGTTGGTAGTAATACATTAGAGTGAAGGAGCTACCCATCCAAGTGTTAGTTATCAACAGATTTGATTCATTATTCCCTCTTCTGACTTAGACACTTCCTAACGCTTGCAAAAGCAAAAAGAAGAAACTTCCAATCATTTGATAACAAACACTCAGGCGGGTAATTGGGCATTTCAGTTCTAACTTCTTGATGGTAATCGTGATTTGGAGTCATCCACCCAACCGATCAATTAATGCTCATCAAGATTTTGGATATCACATCCGTTTCCTCCGACTAATGGCCTTTTAACACTTGCAGAGAGGAGAAACTTTCAATATTTTGATACCAAACACTTGGGAGGGCGGGTAGTCACTTCAGTTTAAAATACTTGTTGATAATAATAATCTGGAGTGATACACGCTCAAGTGTTGGTCATCAAAAGGTTGGATATCACCTTCACCTTCTCGGATAAAGAATTTTTTAGTTTAAATTTCTAGATGGTAATCATGATCTGGAACTCAAACACCCGCCCACTTGTTGGTCATTAAAAGATAAGATGTCACTTCTTCCTTTTTGAACAAAGAGACTTTTAACGCGTTGAAAGAGGAGAAACTCTCATTTTTTTGTTAACAAACTTATGGGTGTTAAGTCATCAACAAATTCTATATAACCTCCATTTTTTGGACAAAGAGACTTTTAACGTTTGCAAAAACGATAAATTTTCAATTCCTTGATAAAAAATACTCTGCTGAAAACTCAGAGTAGGCGGAAAACCTAGACTATAATTACAAGCGAATAGTTTGAACTAGAGTTTTTGTTAACCCATCAAGATATTGGATATCACTTCTTCCTCTTGTGACATAGTGACTACTGACGTTTGCAAAGATGAGAAGAAGTATCTAATTCTCTAGTTTGGAGGTTGAATTGATTATTTAGTCAATACCAATAAGTAGGTTTATAAAAAGAATTTTTTTTTTTAAACGTTTTATATGAGAAATAAAAACTGTTTTAATTGAAGATGTTTTGAGAAAATTGGATTTGAACAGTTTTAGTCTGATTTTTTGTTAAATTTAAGAAATTGGCAATTTTGAAGTAATATTGGTCATTTAGACAACACCAATGGATGGATTCCTTTGTAGAATTTTCTTCTAAATACGTTTTAAATGAATAAAAAAATTGGTTTATATAAAGAAACTTTGAGAAAATTTGGTTTGAAACATTTGTCCTCTTAAATCTAAGAAATTGACATTTTGAAGGTTATATTGTTTATTGAGACAATACTATGAGATAGATTATCAATTAACTTATTGTTATTCTTAGTATTGTAAGTTTCCTAGTAAGATATTTGGTCTAGCACTAAATTCTATTACATACTTATATAGAAAACCTAGGAATTAATGGAGAAAATCTAAGAACGCGCAACATTAATACTGAACCTTATATTATTACTAATAGAAAATACGTATGCTTTTAGCAACTAAAGTCTCATCATAACTATTTTGAAAGGAGAATTACTGTCATTATAGAGATGTACTTTTTTTTTAAATTAAATATGCTTAGGTTTTTTTAAACAACATAATTAACACGTGCGTTAAAAATAATTTAGTATACACTGACAAATTATAAATCTTTCTCTTTATTTCTATTTCTTTAAGTGACAATTTTCTAGAAAGAGGGGCGTTTTTGCATAACCGCAGTAAAACGATCAAATAACACAGTACGCGATGATGGAAAACCGCGAATGGATATAATAGCACGGTTAATCTGGTTGCAATCTGGAATAAACGAGGTAATCATGAGGTAATAAAAGGCAATCATAAGCAAATCACTCCTCGTGGATACTGTAGGTGATGACTTGGGAGTTTTTTTAAATTTATTTACACGCTCAACACGCGAATAGAGTACAATCAAAGTGGTTAAGTAGGACTGTGCAATAGGTGAAACACGAATACAAACGAGTTATATAAAAAATTAAGTTTCTATATAATTAAAAAAATGTGTATGCTGGAGAAAATTGTTACAAGTTGTCATATTAGATAATTAGTTATTATTAATGCGACAATAGGACTAGATAACTTGATGTATACTATAGAAGATTAGTTAGCTTATAATTTGTATAAGTCATTAGTGTTCTAATATTTTGACTAATACAAATCAGTCTCAATTTAGACTTGTTTTCTAGGGTTAACTATAAAAGTAATTAGACAATTAAATTAATATACATAAACTTTAGGCTTGCTATATTACAATGTTATTATATACTAATACCTACAAAACCATTAATATAAACATTCGATTACCAAGATTTGCTCTGTTCAGCAATATATTTATTGGAATGCAAATTACATTTAAATATTTCTTTATGATGAATGTAATATTTATGCTCCGGCACTGTTTTAATAACTGGCTGCAGGAAGCACTTTTATGGTGTGAAGTGGTATTTGGCACAGCACTTAATTAAGTTGTTAACTTGTCATTTAAAAAGCAAAGCGTCTAAAAATGGCCAGCACATTTTATGCAAAATTGCATTAATAATTAAAAAATAATCACAACTTTTTAATTGAAAGCGAATCGAAACGGCCGACAGAAAATCCCTTTTTTGGAAGCAATTTGTCAACAATTAATCAGTATCTAAAGGCAAGATTTTCTCTTCTGTGTAGCTATTAAAGGATTCTAAATATATTATTATTATTATTAATGAAAGAATTTAGTTCAATTATTTTTAAATATTAATGTTTATCTATTTTCATCGTTTTATCTTCTTAAAGTTGTCTTTTCTTTATATTTATCACACTTCTAATACTTGTGACATTTACAGTCTTTAGGCTAACAATTTAAACTAAATAACTTCTAATACTTGTGTCATTAATCTTGGAACATGATTTTTTTATTTACCGAGTGATTAAGAAATTTCAATTTGTTCAGTAAGGATTTGAAAGAATTAATTTTGGAGATATCTTACCACCAATGGTAAGAAATGGAACGCCGGTTTGTAAACCAACGCATTGCGTTCTGTTGGCAAGTCTTGATAAAAAAATAATGTTATCAGTCTACCAGGTTTTCTGTTGTCCGAACGTCAGCACAATTTGAATCATTCTACAACTAACTATCTATTGCACTTCAAAGCATGTAAAAACTTAGATTTAACTATATTATTAGGAGACTTTAACGCCAAAGTCGGAAGGGGTGAGTGCGGGCGGACGGTCGGTAGGTATGGACTAGGGATGCGAAATGAACGTTTTTGCGTGGAAAGTAGTTTCGTCATCACTAACACCTTCTTACAACTGCCAACAAGAAAATTGTATACATGGAAATCTAATGCTGATAGCGTGGACATGATAGTGAGAAATCAGATCGACTACATCATGATCAAAGATTGGTTCAAAAATAGCATACGCGCATCAAAACGTATCCAAGAGGTTGACGTTAACTCCGATTACGACCTCTAGTAGCTATATTACACTTTAAACTCAAGAGACGAACACCTAAATCAACAGTGTTGCGGTTGGACATAAGGCTACTCAATACTCCTGAAATCCGAGACAAAGTTGGTTTAAAGATCAACGCAGCTATACCTTGAGAACACCTATAGTGAGTATCAGCAGAACAGAACTCAAGCAGTTAAGAAAGGGCATGACAAAAGCTTGGATGACAAACAAGATCTTGGATCTGATGGAATTACGTCGGAATCTGAAGAATGATAAATCTAAAGATATAGACCTTAACAAACAAATTAGAAGGGAAATAAAAGTGGCAATGTATAGCTGGTTTTCTGAAAAATGTGACGAAATCAATAGCCTAAATGCGAAACACAACACTTTTAATCTACACAAAAAAATCAAAGATCCTGCTGGAGTTAGAAAAGGTAATTGGAACGCGGCACTTTTGCTAAATAGGGATGGCAACATTATCTTAGACCTGAACGAAAAACTGGAAGAGTGGAAGAAGTATGTCGAGGAACTTTTTGCTGGCGACCGTCAGCAGGTGAACATTTGCGACAACCTCGCAATCAGGGCAGCTGAAACTGGAGTCCGCCGGACCAGACGACGTCTGTTCGGAAGTACTTAAGCTTTTCAACAACCAATCTATAGAGAAATTAGTCAGCCTCTCCAACGCCATCTATGTTTCTGGAAAATTACCAAGTGAATGGCTGGAGTCTGTCTTCGTCACAATACCTAAGAAGACGTGGCCAAAAACATGCGGAGATTACCGCATGATTAGCATAATGAGCCATACGCTAAAGATTTTCCTCAAAACAATACATGGTCGATTATATCGTAAATGCGAGGAACATCTCTCTGATACTCAATTTGGATTTTGTAACGGGCTTGGTCCTAATACAGAGATGCCGCGACATGCGTTTGACTGTGTTGGCCACGGGAAACTTATCAACCTTCTTCAGAATATAAACTTAGATTAGGCAAAGACGTCCGCATTATAAAAAATCTGTATTACAACCAAATCGCTGCTGTCAAAGTTGAAGGCCTGACTACCGAGTATGTTCTCATTCAGCGAGGTGTGAGACAATGCTGTGTCCTCTCTCCACTGCTCTTTAACATATATACTCTGAGCAAATTTTTGCCGAAGCACAGGAAAGAATTCTTGTCAACGGAGAAGTAATAAACAAATTGCGTTGTGCGGACGATACAGTTCTACTGGCAATAAGTGCTGATGATTTGCAGGCGTTACTGGATAGGGTTGTAGCTAAAAACGAAGAAAGGGGGCCCAAGTTAAATATCAGCAAGACCAAAGCTATGGTTATTAGCAAGGATGGTGAGCTTCCAGCTAACCTGAGTACAGACAACCAACAGATTCAGCAAGTCTCCAGCTTCAGATATCTGGGATGCTTATTGAGCAGTAAGTTTAGCAACATGCTTACATCTCGTGACTTGTCAACACCCCTACGTATTTGTTTACTACTGTGCTACGTCTTTCCAATTCTGTACTACGGAATGGAAGGGTGGACTTTAACATAGGTAATGTGTAGCCGACTTGAAGCGTCCGAAATGTAGTGTTACCGTCGTCTGCTTAAAATATCATGGGTAGACACCGAGGTGCTTGCCCGTCTCCAGAAGCACTAGAGGTCATGTTTATCATCAAGAAACGCAAGCTGGAATACTTAGGATATGTTATGAGAGTTGAAAAGTACCGTATCTTGGAGAACATCATGCAAGGCAAAATCCAAGGCAGACGAGGTCCAGGAAGAAGACGCACGTCCTGGCTGGCAAATCTGAGAGATTGGTATGGTGTCAGTTCAACAAGCCTGTTCCGTGCCGTTGCCAATAAAATAAAAATCACAATGATGATTGCGGACGTTCTCGGAGGACATGGCACGTAAAGAAAAAGAAGGGTTTTTTGAGGATACGATAGTATTACTTTAACGTTTTGCCATCTTTAGTACAGTTTAAAAAAATAATCTTCAGAATAGTTTTTCACTGCTTGTAGAAAACTTTTTAACTTTTTAATCGACTGGGTCAACCATAATTTACTTTGAATTTTTGGTTTTGTTTTAGTTTATACATATTTTGAAGAGTTTGCATTTTGATTGGTGGTGCATATATGCATGTGCATATGATGAACCGTAGCACTTTGATGTTATGGTCGCAGTTATATGTGATGTATTTTACGGTAGTACTCACTAGGCTGCACTGGCATTTGGTTAGAGTATAACTTAAAATCCTTCTGGTTGACTATTGAGTGTTTGACTTCTATATTAGGCGACAGACAGTGGTTTCAGTCTACGATTGCTTTGAAATTTTTGAAGATCTTTGCTTGTTCTAGGTTGTATACTCTATAGTTTGGTGATATGTCTTTTTCTTCTACGTCTTTGTCGAACTTCAACTATGGAGAACTTTTTCTGCACTAGATGCAACTATCATAATCTTATCTGATTAAGCCAGCTATTAACTGGTCGACACGTTTTTGTGGTATTACACCTTTGAAGCCTGTGTAACAACACTAGCACAATTTCCTCTATTTGTTTTTGGCAAATGCCGCACATACCTTTGGGGAACTTGATCCTTTTTTTCGATGAGAACCATCACCCTTCTTATAGTACCGACGCCAAACACTACCTTCTCTATCATCAATCTGTTACGTTGTTAAATTTAGAAACTTTTTGCGCATGTTAAAGTAATTAAAGAACCCAATTTACAGAAGCACTTGGTTCAACCGGTGTTATTTTTTGCCCATTACTAAAAAGGTTGTATTAATGCTTATTATCAACTTGGACGTCTGTTTTCAATAAGCATAAAGCTTGGAAGAGCAACAAAACTAATGAATATTTTTTCTAAATGATGAGTTTATTAGAAAGGTTGGACATTTTCATTTAAGAATGAAACTCAACATCATTCAAATGACGGCCACGGCTGGCTTTACAGTAACCCATCCGATTAAATCAATTTACGTTTTCGATTGTTTGGACTCTAATCGCATGAATGTCAACTTTGATTTTGTGTTTAAAGGCATCAATCGTCTCTGGATGTTTAGCGTAACACTTATCGTTAAGGTTTCTCCACAAAAAAATTAAACTGCGTCAAATCACAGCTTCTATTCGGTCAATTGACATCAGCATTTTGGCTGATTATTTGATTACCAAAAACAATGCGCCAAAAAATGATGGTTACGTTGGCTGTATGGCAAATGTCATTTATTTCATACTCTTCAGTTTTTGGAAACAAAAATTAGTTTAGCATGGCACAGTAACGTTTGCGATTCATGGTAACGGCGGCTCCTTGCTCATTTTCAAAGAAAAATGGCCCAATAATGCCGATGGACCAAAAACCACACTAAACGGTTACTCGTTGTGGATGCACAGGCTGTTCAATAGTCATGTGTGGATTCTCTGATCCCCAAATGCGGCAATTTTGCTTATTGACATAGCCTCCGAGATGAAAATGAGCTTCATTGGAAAACGATTTTTTCAATCAAAATACTCATTTTTGGCCAAACGATCTTTATCTCATTGGGCGAACTGAAAACGTATCGGATGTTTATGAGGCTTCATTTCTTGGACTAATTGAACTTTGTAGGCTTTCAAACCGAGGTCTTTATCCAAAATTCTCCTTAGAGAAGTGCGAGAAATGTTCAGTTCCTGAAAACAATGACGAGTTGGTGTTAATGCATGTTCACGCACTCTAAGCAACAGCATTAATTTTTTTGGCTGAGCGCACTGGACGAGAATGTGAACGTGTTATTTCAACCACTAACGATTCAGTTTTGCAAACTCGCTCCACAAACTGCGTTGAAGGCACTTTTTTTCTATCAAGTTTATTTTGTAAATTTCTTACCGTTTGAGTAGAAGACTCACCACTTTAGAAGTTTTCATTATATCCCAACTTTGTTCAAGTATAAAGCATCCCATTTTGTAAATGTCAAACATAAAACTAAATTTCTGTCAACTTATAAATGTCATTATACTTTAAAAAACAAAATAAACGGTAGTTCAAATTTCAAAAGTTACATGGTTTATTCTTTATATAATGGTAATACTAATGTTTTCTTTATTACTTACATATGGGCAGGAAGAAGCAATTAATAGATTTCGGTATGTCTAGTGAAAGCAAATAAAAATATTGGGCGTAATCTATGCTCAAAATTATTACCTTTCCCTTTCAATAAACATAGGTATTAGTTATACATTACAAATTTATATATTCTGTAATTAAATGAGTTCGATGGAGTATGAAATTAATTTAATCACATTTAATAGTTGTTTGTAATAGTAATAGTAGATGAAGTGCTCAGATTGAGTGGCGAAGTGTATGTTTACGCTGTAAGATTTTATTAATTTGCATCTGGCGGAGATTTATAGCCTTAAAGCGGCGCGATAATCGCTTTTATGGTGCACTAAAATTAGTAATTTTGATGGTTATCGCCGCATGCTTATAATTATTAATAAGGACAACTGGATTATTAATTTTTTTATTCATAAATAATATTTAAGTTTCAATGGTATACGAAATTGCATTGCTCTAAGCGGCAGCATATTAATGAAAGAAGTAAGCATATTTATGGGATTTATGTATGTTTCCAATTGTGTTCGCTTATCTTTTAGTTGTCTGTGAATATACGGGAAATAAACAAGATATTATACTATATACCATTTGAGATGTTATGCTATATACTAACATGCACGTGTCTTGTTGTACACTGTATTATGAAAAGTAAATTAATATAATTTATTCCAGAAACTTCCTTGTTCAGTGAAATATCACAAAGTTTAAAAAACATTTGTTGCAGTTGCGTGTATTTGATAGGTGGTCTCTGCTTAGTACAATTTTTTTCTCAATATTTGTGTGGCGTCTGAATTGTACTAGCACTTAAGGCTTTTCTGGAAGCTTTAAGGTTTGTTTTTACATGAAATTTGGTTAGCATCTTTTTACTTGGTGGTACACGTTATTTGTAGTTTTAATTATGTATTTACTGACGTGCGATTATCGTTTACTGTTATTATGATGGTGTGCAATACTTGGGCTGGAATGATGTTTTTTTACTATAATTTGGGTTTGCTTTGAATTTCTTAGAGCATGTTGTCTATGTGGTGTTTAACGATTGTGGCATGTAGACTGCACACTGGATACTGAGAAAACAGTTATTTGGAATGACTGTGTTTTGTGCAGGTTGGGTGAAAACAATATGCTCTGGTATGGTATCTGGTTTTTTGATCTTGGTAAATATCTTAAATAAATATGGCGATAACGATTTTGACTAGGGTTGGCAGATTTTGGTCGGTTTTATTTGTTTTTATTTTCTAACTTTTGGAGATGGTGTTTTGTTCTAACCATCAAGTTAACTGGATGGCTGAAACTAAGTAACTATCCCACTACTAATTTGTGAAGTTGTCTGTACATATAATGTTCTTTGACTTGATGACTTGAAATGGCTTAGTGCAGCCGGCTTTAAGTAAGTCTTAGGGTTGCTACGCTTTTGGTGATATCTCGTATTGTGGACGAATGAAAAGCGTTCAATGAAAAAATATTGATGTACTATTTTGGTATACCTACTTGATGGTAATCATGCTATGGAGTGTCTTACCAAAATGTTAGTTCTTTCTGAAGACGTCAGAAGACTTTTTGTCACAAGAGAAGATATTCAATTTTTTAATGATTAACACTTGTGTTGCTGGATAGGCCACTTCAGCTTAAATAACTTGACTCTAATTGTGCTTTGGAGTGTTCTATCTACCCACCTAAGTATTAGTGATTAAGAGGTTGGATCTTTGTTTTTATTGAAGACGTTGGAACACTTTTTGTCACATCCTCTCTTGTAGTATGTTATATCTAACCTCTTGATAATTGAGTAAATTACTGATTAAGAAGTTAGATGTTTATTTCCTGAAGACGTAAGAAGATTTATTGTCACATGAGAAGATGGTGATTATCACTTGGGTGGGTGGATCTAGTTTATACTACTTGAAAGTAATTATGCTCTGGAGTGTTCCACCTACTCATTCACTCACCCAAGTGTTAGTAAACAGTAAACAAGAGGTTGGATATTTATTCTTCAACCTACTAGATGGTAATCAATCTTTGGAGTGTCTCAACCACCCACCAAGTATTAGTGCTTAAAAGGTTGTTTGTTCATTTTTCTTGAAGCCGACAAGAGTTTTTTGTCACAAGATTGAATAGTGATTCCAACCTCTTAATGAAACTTGGGTGAGTTGGTAGGACACTCTAGTTTAAACTACTCGATGGTAATCGTGCTCTGCAATGTCCCAAACACTTACCTAAGTATAACTGTTTAAAAGGTTATATGTTGGTTGTTCCTGAAGACGTAATACGATTTTTTTGTTACAAGAGAAGATGGTGATCTAATCTCCAGCTTAACCCACTTGATGTTAATCATGGAATGGAGTGTCTTGCCAGCCACCCAAGTGTTAGCGATTAAGAGGTTGGATATTTGTCTTTCCTGAACACGTGAGAATACTATTTTCACAGGAGCGGATATTCAACCTCTTGATGATTAACGCTTTGGTGGGTGGGTTACTTCAGTTCAAATTACTCGATGGTAATTGTGCTAGTGTGTGAGTTAGACAGATTGGATATTTGTCTTTTCTGAACACGTTGCTCTCACGTATACACGAGTTTACACAAATGAATTAGCTTTATGGTTTTTCAATATTTTTGTTTACTTAACGATAGTAGCTAATCCGCTTTTTATAATAAACTGGTACACACGTATTCTTACCAGTCTGGTGTTAGCGTTGGTATTATATGTGATAGGATTTTTAAAATAAAGAATACTGAAGCTTTATCGGTGAAAAAGTTACTCTCAGCGAAAGGATCTGATACAACTTTGTAAGGTATAACGTTTGAGGCAAGCTTCAGTATAAGGTCTTGACGTGGGTGCTGAATCTGGGTTGATCGTGGCAGGTTAGCAGGTCTTGGGATTAGATATTGATCGCGCTTTTTTGACCGAATCTTCCAGTTGTAGCAAATTTTAGTATTCTATTGGTCGAAGTGCTATTGACTGTAAACGAAGTTTTTAGTTGCAGGTTGCTTTTGCTTTTTTTTCAAGATGATGTTGTTGGTATAAATTTTGCTTCTGAACTGCATGATGAGTTGAGAAATTGGCTGTGTTTTTATTTTTTGCTGTGTTTTGGCTGGCGTGGTGTCGCTATTGTCATTATTGCACAGGATGTCTGAAATGTCTGGCCAATGGCGGCACGATCTTATCTGGAAGCGATTTCGTTCTCGAGTTTCCATGAATCATACCTGCTGGAGGAACATTTTTTTAGTCACAAGAAAAGCACTTGAGTTCTACCAGCAGGCTCTAACCTGTTATGACGCACTGCTGAGTGGTGAAGAGTAGTCGTAGCTTACTATACCGGATGAAAGTAATTAGGTGTCAATTGATTTGGTAATGGTATGAATTGTATTTTTATTATTATTTGAACGTTTTTTGGGTGGCATTGCTTCATCTCGTATGCATAGCTGGAAAGAAGCAGTGCTCAGGGCATAGCCAGGCTTGGTGGCAGGTTCTTCCGGTTGGTATAGTTCTTCTTTGCAGTCTTCATTGGTATGTACGGATGATTTCATAACGATTCTCCGATCTTATCTGTCCGAGGCAGTACTGCAAAAAGGACATATATGATTAACAGCTGTAACGAAAGTTAAGCAACGGCCAGAGCGGCCAATACTTGGAAGGGTAACCAACAAAGTAATGCAGAGCGTAACGTTTTTCCCTAATGAACCCGTTACCTCATATAGGCATCTAAACATACACACATTTTCTCTGTGTGCACGACATATTGACACCTAACGGCATAAAAGGATGTTGTGTCTAAACTGAAGTCTAGAACTTCTTTATTGTCTTTGGATTTGTTAACATATTTGTTGAATTAGAAAGCTTGCATTGCCGAAGCTAAGAGGGCGGTTTTGGGGATGACTTTATTGGAAGTCTTTTAGGTCTTGGAGAGACTTAATTTATGTTTCACAATGTTGCTTGAACCATGACAAATTTTTCTATTTTGGCCATGGGATCTGATGTATGTTTTGATTATTTTTTTGGACATTGTTCAGGTATTGCTTGGCATGTCTTACTAATTGCGGATAGCAATATTTGATGGTTTTATGAAGTATACTTAAGATAGTGTTCCTTTATAAGCTTTTATTTTTGTTGTTGTAGGCCACGCTAGTGTATAGTACTCTTATGCTTTTATTGAACTTTAGTACGTTTGAGATGCTATCGGAGTGGTTATGTTTTAGTCTAAACGAATAATTCGATTTACAAAGTTTTGGGGCGGACTTTGTTGATGGTGGTGCAGCTGAACTCTAGGGGATAGTGGTTTAGACAAACCATAGTTACTATGGTCTTTTTGCATAGTAAAGGACTCCTTCGTTTTACAGTATTGCTATTGCTATGATTGGCGTGGTTTTTGAATCATATTATATTAATTATTAGTGTTTTGACCTGTCTGGGAGCGTAGGTAGAATAGCTATTTGAAGGGGTATGTGTGCTGAATACATTTATAATTGATGGATTTGGAGCACAATCGTTTTAGTTTAAATTTGAACTAAAAATGTCCAATAACATCATCTGAATGCATGCAGTGAACGTGTGCTCGACGTTGGGCGCCATTTGTAGTATTTACGAAGAAAGTGCCTAGCGACTAATTCTCTTCCCAGTGTTGAATGCCTGGAAGTTTGAGACCGTATGAACCTTCCGTTTTGAGATAAGGAATTTATGAGATGGTTAGTTGGGACATCCTATAGGCTGAGTGGTGGGATGTGGTGTTATCCACGTTAGGATTTCAGATGGTGATTTACCGGACGTTTTAAATAGGAGCTTTCTTGTATGGTTCGGTGAGTCGGGACGGTTCAGGATTGGGGTGCACCGTAAGATTAGTGAAATACTTTTTGGCCAAAGTTTTGATATGTTGGCGTAGCGGGGGAATCCCGAGGTCAATCCGATTTTTTTTGTTTTGGACAAACCATGGAGCTTTGAAGAGCATCCTCAAAGTCAGGCTTTGGAAAGTCTCGAAACGATTGAGCCAGTTTACGGCAGTTTCCCAGATAAGGGATGCATATGTGATCATTGGTCTGATGGTAGAGGTGTAGAGCCGGGTTTTGTTCTAGAGCGACAAGCCACTGTTCCGACGTAGTATTGGAACAAGAAGATTTTTAGCCATTCTGGCTTTATCGATAATAGACTTTAAGTGCAGTTTGTACGTGACTAGTTTTTTGTTTACTTTAAGAGAGAACGTTAGGTTATGTTAGTTGTTTAGTGGCCATACTGATTATAGCATACGCTGTAATTATCATATGCATGTGCAGTTGGAAATAGTTTAATATTGTTTGTCTGGTATTGATGGTGATTGTCAGAATTTAGCCAGCGAGTAGAATGTTTTAATCAGTTTTTTTATGTATAAGGCACATGGCTTGGGTACGTAGTTCATCGCAATTTGATAAGAAATTTTACAAATTGGGTTTTAAAAATTTAGTGGCAGGATCTTCTATGAGACTTTTTACGGTCTTGTTCAACGAGTTTGGGGCACATTTAGTTGCTGATTTGTCAATAGGATTTTTGAGTCTTACCGCAAAATACTAAGAGGGCTCTCTCACAGAAGCGTACACTTTTTTAACTTTTTAATTAAGAAATAAACAAATGTAGGGCATCTTTGTGTTTGTGATCTTTTCCACATTGTAGACCGGAAGCAACGCCACTACTATTGTACTGTCTCGAATCTTGAAGAGATTGAACTTCTGGTAACATCATAAAGTTTTCTTAGTAATGTCAAAAAAATGGCAAAACAGTTGAACTTTTGTCATAAATAGCTTTAATATGAGGTTCTTGTTGAGTAAGTTTAAGGAAGAGCTTTTACTATTTTCTGTTCCGTTTACTGCTGAATAATTTATATTGGGAAATTTTGAGTTACTTTAAAGTAGACCAAGCGCACTCTATGCGACAATTGTGACGTGATTTGTTGACCTGTGGTTAGGTGTTAGTTGTGTTACTACATTTGGACTATCAGAACTAATCTTTAAATGCCTAATTGCGATTTGCGGTTTAGTATGTATATGTTAAATATTTTAATAGAACATAAGCTATTGCATCATATTTGATCAAACCTTGTATATCACAACACAGTTAAACACTTAACACAATCTGATTATTATATTTCTATTTTTTCTGTTTCAGGTTAGTTGGAATCCTATTATGTCTCATCAATACACGGCTATGTTGGTAAATATAAATTTTATATTCAATTTAAAATATTGACGAGATTGATTAAATCTGTTATTTACTTACGTGGTGTTTGCTCAAATTGTTTTAGTGGGGCTATCGCTTCACCGCAAACTAGTTTCCAGAATATAACAGTAGAATCACTGAAATTACTAAAGTCAGCATAAATACCTTAAAATATGTTTGGAAGAAGAATACCTAGCTAAGTTCAGAAATTAAATTTTCTTTAGATGTACTAACTTGAGATACCCACTTCTAAGTTGGTCAATGTGCAAAATTATATAAAAAACAAACGTTTGGTAAAAGATTTAATAAAAAACATTAATCTAGAAATAAAAATTACTACAGCTTCAATTTGATAGTTATTAAATCTGCTCTAAAGCATCTTCTATATTGATTTATCTTCACAAAAACTGTTCTGTTGCTTCCTCCTCACTAACTAAAACATTGCTCATGAATTTAATTTTCAAATAATTATTTTTGTAGTTGTATGCTTGTATAAACACCCCTATAGTTTTGTATAACTTATTTACTTTATGGCCGATGTAATTGATTTTTATCCCATTAATTATTAATATAGATTGCTTCAAATTAATCGTCTAGCTGAAGATTGTATATCATATTTGAAATAGGTTGGATTAATATCTCAATTTAATAATACTTTAATGTGAGCCACTACATGATGAGCATGCATATATGAAAGAAAGGAATATAAACATCAAAACCTTGTAAAATTCTCCCCGCAGCTAAACGCTAATTGTCGTGATTGATAGATTTCTGTTTCCGACTCGATCCGCCGATATAATACGTGTCTTTAACCCCTGACCTTTTCGAAACACGCAGTATCTCTTTTCACGGTTAAATAATTTTATATATTAACGGGGACTTTATTGCGGCCTTTGATTTATGTACAAATTTTATCAATGAAATTATCGGCCGGAAATTAATTGATGGCTATTTTATTAGCATCTGCAAATAAATAAACGACAGATTTTTTTATGTACGTTATGGTTCGTTCACATTAGGGCGAGGCAAATGTAAATTTGTCAAAACTTTAATAAAGCTATCAAAATTATTTAATAAGGAAGTTATAGCATGTCTCATCACGTTTGTATTGTAATATGTTTGAATGCACTTGCAAACATGGTACTACCGAAGAGTCGTTGAACTGATACTTTAAAAAATTAGTTATTATTTTATTATAAAGGGTTATTCATATTGAGATGTAACATTTTTGAATTGAAACAAGAGTCGAAGTCTAATTATAATAAACAAATATTTATTTATTATATTTATGATGGAATATGCGAATCCGACTTGTTTTACTAAATAATTAGGGCACAATTTGTTGATCAGTAACGACGATAATATTTTGTTAAGATACTCGTAGTTTTCACTGGAATATTGCAAGATCTTGGTATTGATAACATTTTTTGAGCAGTGTGGCGCAGCGGTTTTTACATCCGACTTCTGTACCGAAGATTTTTTATTTTAATCTCACGTTTATACGCTTTACAATTCTTCAACCCATCTTGTATTATGCACCGTTTATAAATATTAATCTATCTATCTTCCCGGTCTGGAGACGACCCGCAGACGAAGAAATACTCCGGAGGTGATGCAGTGGATACACCAGCTTTAGCCGATAGCACGAAAGCCGAGCATTTTTTGTTTTTTTATTTGTTGTCCGATGTAGATGTGCTCTGGGTCTTGGGCGACTCCCTAGTGAGGTTCTCTAGGTGTGGAGTGGTCTTGGGGCAAGATTGTTTGGTTTTTTGGCATCCTGTGCAGTGACACCGGGAAAGTCCCTGTATGGTCTATGGTATAGACCTGCTGGTCGAGTAAGGGTTTGGGGACTACCAGTTGCAACCGGGGGTTGCGTGTTCGATTGTCTTTGGGAAACCACTATGTTCGCGTAAATGGCCGTTCCGAAATGCCATGTGTTGTTGAGTGTTGGCTGCTTCAACGGCATGAGAAAGCGGTCGTGTTTGGAGATCTGTCGCATCATCCATTTTATGTGTAGTTGTTGTGAGTTTGTTTGTTGTCCAGGTTATCGCAGAGGTTACAATGAGGTCATCATAGTTGTTGTGTCGTGACTAACTAGCTCTCCTCTCCAAAAAACGGTCTTTAAATATATTGATGCGGCAATTCATAGGCTCTTTTCCCATGCTCGAAGCGATAGCCAATAGAAATTTTCCTCATTTAGCTTGCAATTACTGAGGAGTTACCTGTTTTTTTTTTAGATTATTTGGAACGAATTGATAAAAGCAACACATAAGATGACGGAAAAGTTGGACAATGTTTGATGGAAAAATTTGACAATGTTTTGCGATTGTTCAAAACACTATAAACAAACACTTTAGTGTCCCAAAACTACATGGCTAATAGCTTAAACTGTATGAAATCATAAAACTATGGCCATAAACATCAATAACTTAACCTAACCTAAAAATAATAAGACTTTATTTTGGAATAAGTTTTATAACCATTTTTATTCTAAAATAAGGTTTTAACTGTCTAATGCGTGATTTGTTGAGGCTTTAAATCTATATCACGTCAAATAGTTAAATTTTGTCTGCAAAGACAAAAACTGATAATCGTTCAAGAGAACCTTTAGTAAATGAAGCCAAAACCTTAGCTTGTTGTGTTTTTACGAATGCTTTTTGACTATGTTTGAGGAATTGTTTGGCAATGGGTTAGGGAGGTGGTTATAAACTGCTCTGGACGTTGTGAGATGCTTTACTGGGGACAGGAATTGACGTTGGTTCTAGCGGCTCAAGCTCTTGATTGCTTCCTAAGTTTTCATTGTGGTCTAGTTAATTAAAGTATAGCTTGGAGAGTTAGGCTTTGTGGTACTGGCTTGGGTCTTATAAAGTGGAGTTGACCGTTTCTCAAATTACTTTTTGTGAATGTAAGTTCAAGTTTGTTATGTTTTGACATTGGGATCTTAGTGGACATTCTATAGGGCGTAGTATTTGTTTGCATTACTGTTTGCTAAAGCGTTATTTTTGCACTTAACAATAGAGGTTAGATAAAATATCAATGTTCGTGGGGAGTTGAAGAAATGTCATATTATGTGGTTTTTTTGGTTCACCTAAATGTGGCTTTTGTTTTTTGGGAATAAGTTTAGTGTGTTGCACTATACCGCAAGCATTTTTCTTTTCTTTATCTTTTGGTATGTATACCATAGCGCCATTTTGTTTTTGTCTTTGTTGAACTTTTTATCTTGGGTTATGGTTACGTACTCTGCTGGTTGTTTTTCAATGAGTATTTCCAGTAGTGTTTTGTTGGGTGACAAGTTGACGCTTGCATTTCTCCTGTTACCGATTTGGGATTTTGATGATGAAAATTTTCAGACGTCACAATTCTAGGAGTTGTCGATGTTGTTCCGGTAATGGTGGTCAGTGTTTTGGGTGTAATAAATACTTTTTTGAACGTTATATGTTGTTGAGAGTATTCACCAGAAATGGTTTTTCTGATGGCACCTGGAGTTACATGAGATGACTCAGGGCAGTTGGCATAAGCAGGTTTAAATTTGTTTAAACTTCTTGTTGATTTGATGAATTTTTGGCGTGTTGGGCGAAATGCATAACGCTTATTGTGAGGGGCTCCAAATCTTTTGTTGTCATTATTTTTCTTATGTCTTCATTAATGGCTTTTCAGTTGCTTGCATTTTCAACCATAAATGGGGTCAGATTGCTGATGGGTATCTTTTTTCGACTTTTTTTCCCCTTCATTCTGATGCCCTTCCAGCGAGAGCACTTCATCAGTGCTTGCTCTTGGTTATCTGTTTCACTTTAGTAGGGTCAGCCCTCATGTACCGCAAGACACATTTTCTTTAAATATAACCCAATGCATCCTAGTTTTGGAAGAATCTGTGTAGGATCGTAGATTAAATTTCTATGTTCTATACTTACCCACGGTATCACCAAGGGCGTTATCTCTCTTGATTTGTCATTTTTCCTCTAATTTTTTTATCATAAAACAAAAAATCTATTGTTTTTTTTTGTTCCTTTACTTGTTTTCTTATGTTGTTGGCTCGCTCTTGGACTAGTAGGTGTATGGGGTTTGTTTCTGTTATTGCCTATTCTGATTGCCATTTTTTTTTTCTGTTCTTTTTTTAGAATTTTTTATATTTTTTTATGTTACAGTTTTTTTTTACTTAGGCTACGTACAACAGTTTTGAGTCTACCTTGCCTTCATTATTTTACGCTTTTTCGCTCTAAGGCTTCTCGCGTTTGGCATGATTCTGCCAAAACTATTACTACTTATTACTACCAGTTATGTCTCATGTTTCAGTTTGTACCTATCTTTATCTCTAAGTATTTATTCTTTGGGTTTGATTGTAGTATCTACTAGCATGGTCTTGGCTATAATATCCTTCTGCTAAGCAGGACTACGGCTTCCATCTTATGTGTTGCTAGCTTTTAATCTATCATAGGGCGCCTATTTTGTGCTAGCCTTTATTTTCCTTTCTCTGTACACTGTCATAGTAATATTCTCTAGAATACAAGGTTCATCACGGAGCCCTGTGGCACACCCTAAGTCAAATTAGAGTTTCTCCGGAACTGCATACTATAGTTCTTGTAAATACGTATATTATTTTTCTGATATATATTAATTATCTTTATCTCTCTAGTTCTCTTATTAGCTCCCTCTATGGCATCGAGTTAAAAGCGTTTTTTTTTATTGTAGGGGATCAGCACCAACTGTAGAGCGACTTGTGTTGATTCTTGTTAAGGTCTTCATTTCTATCTAATTTTTCTACAAGTCTTTTGTTGAGGTGCTCATATAGCTTTTTAAGTGAGTTTTAAAGCCAAATGGGTCGATATGCTTTGCCTTCATCTGTTTTAGTAGGTTTCTTGATTCGTACTAGTTTTGCCTTATTCCAGTCTGTGGGAAAGATGCCTTGTTTGATAAGTTTGTTGAATATCTTCACACGGTCTGGTTTGATCTTGAATCGGTATGATTCCAATTGCAAGTTGCTTTTTAACTGGAATAATTTTGCGTTAAGCGCTTATTGGTTTTGTTGGGACATTGAAGACAGCGTGACAGGGTTAGATGGGTCATGGAATTTTTGCCATTAGAAACAATGTTGTTGCTACGGTTTTGAAGAACTGCCTTTTTATTTTTTTGGATTTTACTTTGCTGTTTTTTAGCTTTTGGAGTTTCAAGCGGGGGCTTCTAGTTGTGGTTTTGTTCTTTGCGTTTTGGATGCGAGTATTCTGGCAACCTTTTACTATCTCTTTCTGTCACGTTTGATAAGTTGATTTTAGCTATTTTACACACAGACCTTGAGTTACACCATTATAAGATGATGATTCCTGAGGAGTTAAGCCACGAAACTGTGTGAGAAGTACAGATGCTTGCAATGCAATCTTAAAAGCTGTATCTCCCGGCGCTATTGTGCGGACTAACATTTTTACTTTTCTGCTACAGTGAACAAACAAAACTTTTACTGGGTAACTGAAAACCTTCGGGAAATTTACTAAAGGCCATTTCACAGCCCTAAAGTCACAGTTTGGTGCGTTGTGTCCTGTATAGGCATTATTGGGCTTTATTTATTTAAGATTGAGGTTTGATATTGCGAAATGTTACAGAATTTTTTTCCAAGCTAGCTTTTTCTGGGCTAGGAGGAAAATTTTTCATCAGTCTTGATGCAGTTGGGTATATTCTGATTGACGTACTTTAGGGTTTTTCAACCCTTACTTGTTATGTGTAGTGATAAACATTGTTGGTTTTGGAATGTGCAATTACTGCACGGAAGTCCGATTGCGAAAGAGGATGCATTTGGATTCCATCGACCACGTTACGTTTATTGAACGTTGCCGTTATCTTTGTAAGACTATTTTATCCCGAATTACAATGTGTGGAGGGCGGCTTGTGCCAGCACCCATTGTGGGATGCTGATGAATTTGAAGGGTTTGAAGGAGGACCTAGATGGCCTTGGTGGCGCTGAAGCCACCAGACGGAAAGGGCCGGCTGATGGCTTATTAGGAAAACTAACTGAAGGGGACTCACCCGATTCCTTCTTCAATTTCTTTTTGCTTACTAGGGTAAATTCCTGCTCTACTGGCCTCCATCTGCTCTTCAACCTTGAAAGTGGTGGGCTTGACCGGGTGTTTGGCAAACCTCTTGAGGGAGGTATGGACCGGAGCGTCCGGAGTCTTGGTGGGCTGGGACGCTTCAGGATCTTTTTGGAAGAGGTTATGGTCAGAACTTTTGGTAACGTGGGCCGCTGTGTGGCCTGCCTGGCTAAGAACGACATTAGGGCGGCAATAGTGGAGGCGGCTTTACTCTTCTTGATTTTTTGCGAAATGTCTTTTGGAATTTTGAAGAGAAGCTCCTTATGGTTTAGCTTGATCTGTTTGAGATCGTTTTTATGGATGCTCATCCATTCAGACTCTTTGTCGATCAGGCGGACCATGAACTTATTGAAATTGATTTTTTATCTTGTTTCTTCAGGAGATCTTCTAGCTTCTGGAGTTGGACATACATCAGTCTCATAATCTGGTCAGTGGCCGGCGGGCTTATCATAATGAAGCAATTAATCTGGAACTGAGTACCTAATTTAGACAATTATTACAGAATTTGCGAAGCTTGTGTCAAATTTTGGCGTTTTAAGACGAATTTAAGGATTTGTTCAACGGAAATTGGTTTAAGTTTTGCATAATAATCTTATGGGATAATTTTTTGAAACTTGGCGATTATTAGAACTATTACCAGTTAAAATTTTACCGATTGTTATAAACCAATGAGAACACAAATTTGTAGCTCATTTTAATTTACAAAAATGCGCAATCATTAATACTAATTTCGCCTGTTTGCATGAATTTATATTTTAGTAACTTTACCGATCAAATCAAACAGAATCGAGTTTATAACTTGATCTTGAACTATTATTAATCAAACTCTAAATTGATTTACTATGTTTTGAATTGCATAACTTTCAGTTTGACGTCAAGTACAACTAATTACATGTTAATAACAATAACATCGGGAGACATTTAAAATATACTTTTTGTACTTGAAAATCAATTTAGCATATACGTGTCACCTTTAGAAAATTAATATGACCGGTACGGATGGGAGCGTCAATTTTTACACCTTTCGAAGCTAAAAAACAATTACAGAAATGAAAATCTTGACGCATTATGCAAATCGAATGCAAATTGCGCGAGCAGATTTATTACGTGCGGCCAAATCGGGCGCGCGAAGCGTTTCCGTAAAATCCAATATTTTAATTGATTTGTAGCGTAAAGTTTGGTTTTATTATTAATTGTCGCGTCGCGGCTGAATTAATTGTATTTCAGGTAGAAAGCCGTAGAAATGGGTAAAGTCTTATATGTGCTTTAAGTATTTATGGGATTACAGGTAATGTAAATACTTTTAAGCTGATATGCGCCGTTGAATAATTGAATTTATTATACTGTAATGAAAAAAACGAAATAGATATTGAATTAAATGAAAATAATATTGTGACGCCTGTGAATTGATGGAAGGGTTAGAGGTTATTGACTGTAAATTAATCGGATAATAAGTGGAATGGCTTTTTGGGGTTTAGTTTCAGTTTCAATTATTCCAAACAGATATATGAATATACTAAACAAATATGTGATATTTATTTTATAACTTTAAAATTTCGTATATTGATATTAATATTAGTTTTACAGAAATGCTTTTGTAGAGAAATTACTGAATTTATTTTTGAATATTTACCTTTTAATTTTTTCAATAGTTTTTTTTAGATCGGGAAATGTGATTTATTGGCTTAGGGGAAAATTTTATTTCACAAAATCCTCTGGTAGATTTTGCATATCTTTAGATCGTACGATCTTGGTGGCTAATTTAGGTCGCTAATCATTTTTTTATGTAACAGCTGCATTCTCTCGCACAGTGTGTCATCTGCTAAAACCACACTTGCCTAAATGTATATTGACCAATGAAATCTACAAAAATTACGTTACTATATTGCGATAACGTTCACTATTCAAAATCACGGCATTGCTAGAGTTGTCCTAAAAATAGTTTGGACGAACCTCTCCATCAGCCCAAAATCTGCACCAAAATGTGACTTGTTGTGGATGAATTATTTTCTTATAAACAAAATATGGATTTTCTAGTACCAACTATGTTTAAGATGTTGTTGATGATGTTTAGATTCTGCGATAAACGCGTGATTTTAAGCAAATGCTAATTGCAAATAGAATTTCCTTTTTGTGAGTCAACAATTCTATCGTTTGGGTTTTAATTGAAAAGGCTGTACAAAGCTGTTGTTGTCAAAAAAAAATAAGGTCAAATGACTTCTTCAGCATTAAATGCACACCAGACAATGAGTTTATGTAAATTATGTAAGGTTTATGTTTTGCGTGTTCGCAAAACTGTTAAACCATAAGTGAGCTTTGTTGTTCAAGATCATTTTCTTCAAAACTTTGAGATTTTTTTAATGTTTTTCTAATATTACTGAATTTGTAGCGCAACAAATTGCTTAGTTTTAGTGTTAAAGTTAAAGCAATCTTGTAAGCATGTACCTCAGTTTTTTTCTTAGTTTCTGCTACAAACTAGTATTGGAAATTGAGGTTAGGGTATTTTAATAAAAAATTTATACTTTGTTGTGCTGATTTTATTTTTATATATTAAGACCGGTTTCGGCGGTTAGGCCATCATCAGTTTTTTCTTTTCTTTTCACAGGTGTTGTTGTGTGTTGCGGGTGGTGTGAATTGTCTAAAGTCTTGAGATTGACGACGAAATGACAAATTTGAAATTTCACAAAGACCTTTACGTACAACTGCAATATTTTTTTTGCTTGTTGCACTGGCATAAGAACGTTATGAAATGAATGTGTTGAATTGATTTTTTGCGTAAGACGTTCAATTGTTCTTTGACTTTTTGGACGGTTGTAACGACCGACATTTAGAGTTGATGCACGTATGTGGGCGGGATTGAAGGTGAATTTTGATAGAAAATTTGAAGAAATTGTAAACGTTGTTGAAGCTTGTACCGTTTTGTGATAAAATTAAGCACTGACGAACACAAATGTCAAAACAACAAACTCAAGAAGGCTGCTATTTGAAATCAATATCAGAATATCAGTTTGAACATTTTATCTATTTTTTTGTGATTTAGGAGGGGAATCTTCTAGTGTCTATTGACGAAGTTTGAGACCGTGTGGCTTCCGTTTAGAGGTAAGATTTTAGGTGATGGTTGCTTAAGACGTTCTATAGACTGTGGGGTGGGATGTGGTGTGAGCTACTTTAAGTTTGGAGTTAATTGATCGGTTTTCTGTAGGAGAAAATTTCTTTGTCTGGCTCAGTAAGTCTGGCTAGATCAGGATTGGGGCGCACTTCGAGATTATTGAAATATTTTTTGGCCAAAGTTTTGATGTGCTGGCGCAGCGGAAGGATACCGAGATTATTACGAGTTTTTGTGTTTCAAATATACCAAAAAGTTTTGACGAGCATCCGCAAAGTTAGACTTTGGAAAGCTTTGAGACGAATGAGGTGTTAATTTGTAGCTGTTTCTCAAATTGGAGAGGCAAAATTTGTGGTCTGATGATAGAGGTGTTTATCCGGATTCTGTTTTGGAGCGCATGCCACTGTTCAGTTGATGCATTGGAACTAAAAGATTTTTTGTCAGTCTTTCTTTGTCTAGAATGGACTTCTTTGTTTCGAATGTACCAAAGAATTCCGACGAGCATCTGCGAAGTTAGACTTTGGAAGGTTTTGCGACGAACGAGGTGCGAATTTGCAGCTGTTTTCCAAATTGGAGACGCAAAGTTTTTATCCGAGTTTTGTTTCGGAGCGCGTGCCACTTTTCCATTGATGATTGGAACTAAAAGATTTTTTGTTAGTCTTGCTTTGTCTAGAATGGACTGTACGTGCATTTTGTTCTTTGTTCAAAGTAATTCGTAGATATTTGGCAGCCAGAACAACGGCATGGGAACGTCAGTTATGAAGACGTTTTTTCTACGTTCACTTTGAGGCGCCAGTCATTTAGCCAGTCTGATAGATTGATGGTGCCGCTTTGTAGTCTTAGTGTGACTTTGAAGTGTAGATTATTACCGATTTGTCAGCCATTTTACCTTCGTGCGTCTATCTCGTAGGCATATCGATGACAATGGCGGTGGTCTTATCACAAATATAAAAAGACTCACTCAGAGACGGAAAATAGTTCAATTTTGTCATTTATTTAACCTTTATTTTGAAAATTCTTCTATGTTTGTGCGTTATTGCAGATTTTTGCTCACATATTGCTTTGCTTCTGGTCGGCGACGAACACGTTAAATAGCAGAAGCGAGAGGATGGAGCCTTAAGGATCTACTGCCGTGATCTGTTAAGAGGTTGAAATTTGGTTTAATAGTTTATCTGCCAGAGCCCTGCGATTTAGTTATCAACTTTATAAGACGCAGAGCAAAGTTTTGTCAATGCACTTTTAGAAATAGACTTTTGTGCGAAAAAGACTCCTTCCGTGGTTTTCCTCAGTTTTAAACCCTATGTAATCAGTCGCGCGGTTTAGTTGATGGACTTCACAATGGCATTATTGGAACCTATGTTGCTGAGCGGAGAGAAGATTGTTAGAATCGGTGTGGTCTTGGAGTATGTCCAAGCTAGTAGTTCTGGGGAAATTTCTGGTCTTTAACAGGTTTTGGGATAATGTGTACAAGCAAGCTTTTCTAAGCTTTAGGAAAGTGCCCAGTTAGAAGAATCGCATTAGTAGTGTTGCTGAGGGTATTATTGCTTTGTGCGAAAATAGTTTTGAAACTTTGTTTGGTATTTTGTTGAAAGCCAGGAGCAGATCGAGTTTTGAGTTTTTTGATGATTTTACGTGCTTCGGATTTGTATTCTCAGTCATGGAAGGGGAGCATTGGAGTTTGAGATTATCTGCAAATGCTTTGGCCTTTTTCTCGATTGAGTATTGAACTCTATTCTTGTCATGAATGGATGGAATGGGAACTCACTTGTTTTGTAAAGCTTTGGCGATTTTTCACATTAGATTATCGTCTTCTATGATTTATTCTAAAGTATTTTTTCAGTAGTGAGTTTTGTACAACTTTATGGCTTCTTTTACTTTGTTGTGGAGCAAGTTTAACTAATGTTTTTGCCATTGATGTTTGGCAGTATTTCTTCTGCGTATCTAGCTTCGATTGCGCAAGATCTTGAAGGGTTATCAGCGCGAACGTGATAGGTTTTTTGGATTAAATTGGTATTTTTTTACTAGGGTCTGCTTGTTAATACCCTCTTTCAGGAGTCATGAGTAGAGAGTATGGGAGTATGGGTTACGTTTGTTTTTACCTCTTTATTTGATCTTTTTCTGTAGAGCTCCAGTAGTATTGGGTTTTGATCGGAGTTAAGGTCATAACTTACGGTGCAGAGAACTGTACAACAACAAGTAAAAATATTGATTCAATGAGGGTTGCACAACTGGCAATGGAAAGATTGATAACAAGAATAACGAGACGAAACAGATACCGAAATGACCGAATAAGAGCAATCACCAAAGTCTGCGATGTAGGTGAGAGAATCGCATCCCTCAAGTGGAAATTTGCAGGCTATGTCGCACGAAGCGCCAAAACGAGATGGGGCAGACGAATTATTAATGGAGACCATACGAGCATAAACGAGGTAGAGGAAGACCACCTATGCTCTGAACCCGACGAGCTCAAAAGATCAGCTGGACTGGCGTGGATCCAAACAGCTCAAAACCGGGAAAGATGAAAACGGTTGGGAAAGGCCTACGTTCAAGAATGGACATAACAGGCTATTGAAGAAGAAGAAGAAGAAGGTCATTGGTAGTTTTTACTTTAAAGTTGATATATTTGAGTATTGTTATTTCAAGGACTTCTCTTCGATGACTTGCAAAGCCATAGTGAGTGGGTTTATCTTTACCTAATATTTAAAAACCTTTTTGCTCAACGTAGTCGAGCAAAGCACGACCTTTGGGGTTGGTTTAAACAGTGTTTCACGCTGGATGCTTTAAATTAAAGTCCCCATTAATTATTGTGGGAAGAAGGTTTGTGAAGACCGTTTTGAAATCTGCATGTTTGATTAGGTTGACGGGATATATGTACGCGGATGCGATTTTGAATGTGCTCAGCCCAGGCACTTTCACAGCAATTGCATTAGTTTTCAGCGTGATCGTGTCGGGGGTGTCTACTACAGACTGGTCTAAAGATTTTTTTGTAAAGGTTAGTGCCCCACGCTTTTGGTATACCACTGACTTTCCCAAGTACGTGAAGGTATTTGGGATTCCCAGCGGGTGACTGGGTTTGTGGTTTGACTTAGACACTAGCACGATATTGATGTTCTGTTCGTAGAAAAACTTTTCTATTTTGCTTATTTTTTTTTAAATGCTGTTTGAATTCCAGAAGCAAACTCTAAGTATTATATCAAGTATTTGAGTTTGAGGATGGTGGACATGTTTTTTTATTTTTGAGTTTTCCGTTTTTAGTGCTAATGACGCGAGAATTTTATCAAACGATTTGTTTGCAGTACCAGCTGCAACAGGTTAGCGAGAACCTGAGCTTTAAGAAGAAGACGAGGCTATTGCAGGCTTGGGCGCCGGTGTTGTTTTTTTTTTATTTTTGGCAAGGCAGGTCTTCATTTTGATATATGTTTTGCATTCCTGGATGTTGGTGGGATGAGGCAGTCGACCGATTGGTGGAGGCCCGAACAGTCACAGCAGATGACAGATTTTTTGAAGCATCTTTTGGCTGTATTCTCGTGGCATTGACACTTTTGGCATTGTTTTTTTTTTTTGGTTTAACAATGACTTTTAGGCTCAAGAGCTTAGTTAGGTTCTTGATCTTTTTTTGCTCTATGAGAGCCGCACATAAATCAGTGGAAAACGAATGAATTTATTACTCATTCTATGGATGTTACAGCAAATCTGATGGATTTGAGTGCGTGGCCAACTTTCGGATTACCATCTTGAGGCAGCGTTCTTTGGGTGTTGACCATGTGTGGAAGTAGGCTCTTTAAGGAAGGCAGTTGTTTTCTTATGATCGGCGTTACTGGTCGCAATTATGCGGATACCTTCATGGGTGAGAATTTATTGTTGCTAAAGTAATTTGAAACGCTCGGGAATTTGTTTTTGTCTGTCAAAACGAATGGGCGGAGTACGAGGTTGGGCAGCAGGCTTGACTCTTACTTTGGTGAATGTTTTTTGCATTTTCCTTTTTTTGCATTGGCGACGATGTTTTTGGGGGCTGATGGCTTTTGTGCTCTTTGGGCTGAAGGGCCGTCAGGATTAACCGTTGATAGTTGACTGGCTGCAATTGAAACTCACTCTGTATCTTCTTTCTGTTTCTTCTGGACTTTGTTTAATTGTTTGGAGTCGACTTCTGCGTTTGTAACTATGTTTTTTGCTTTCTTTGGTGCGGTGAGATTCTGGATGTTAGCTGCGTTGGTGTACGGGTTTCTCTTTGTTCTCGGAAGTCTATGGCTGGTCTTTTGTTGTTGTTGGACGCTTTAGCCTTTTCTTCCATATTTGAAGAGGTCAATATTTTTGCCTATGAAGAGTGGTGGTTTGGGGGTAATGCGAGTGGAGGCCATTATGATGATGGTCTTGGTCAGTGCCTTAATAATACTTTTTAGGTTGAGGAGTTTTTGATTTAAAGTGGTCGCTATTTAGCTATTTTTTTTTTAGTTGTGATCTTACTTGAACAAAGAGGGCAGTCTTATGTAAGTTGTGTAATTCGTCTTATTTTAGTTAGGCGACCTTTTCCAAATTGATTATGTTTTTTGCAAGACAAAGGTAGAGTGAGTTGTCATTGGCATATTATGCTCTTCTATACAATTGATACTATCTAGGCCCAATCTTTGCAAATATAACAGCTTTTAATTATAATTTTTTTGTCTGAAACACCTGCGAAAACCATAGAAGGTTTTATAGCAACTGTTAATTATGTTGTATACAATTTACAGAAAATGTTTTAAAATGCTCGAATATAATATACAATCTTGAATATTTTATGCTTTAAGCCAGAACAATGCAACACTAAATTAACAATGAATTTTTGCATATATACTTTTATTTTCATTTCGACTACATTTGAAGTTCACAATATATTATTTTAAATAGATGTAACATAATAATATTCATTGGATTGTATCCCGACAGATTTTAAAAATATAAACAACTGTACTACTACTACTTACTATCCATCATGTGAGAAATATATTATTTTAACACGCTGATAGAAGGCGGGAATATTACGGTAGCATAGTAAAACACGTAACAACTGTCGTGACTTGTGGGTCATAAGAATTTTAAACATAATTAACATATATTCTGTTATAATTTAAGTAGTTTGACCTTTATTGCGTATGCATTTAAATTTACTTTTATCTAATCACGACTACACAGAGACAAACTATTTTTAATTGTAATCGCAACAGGAAATGTTAATCTAATTTCAAAAATGGCAAGAGTATGCTTGATTTCACTACCTCCTTTTACGGGTAGCCCACCACTGTTAACAAGTTCGCCGAAAACCAACATACTTTCTTAAGTGATAAAAGGAACTTTCTCTGTTACAAAAGTGTGCGATACGTTATCCTAGGACTTAATAACAGTGTTTTTTTTTTCTACAATTTCTTATTTGCGTTTATTTAATTTCATTTTCATCGATGATGATGATGATGAAAAAGCATTCCTGAACTTTCACGTTTTGGATCGGTTGCTGGTTAATTAACCTTGTAAATCGATATATAATTTTTGTTTCCGAATATAATCGCTTATGGTATTTACTGCTTTGAAAAGAAAAATCTGAGAAGATATGTGCCATTATAATTCACAATGTATTGAATCCAAATCTAAAGAACTTGCATGTGCTCATTTTTATATAATTTAAGAACATAAAAAATCTATTGAAAAATATTTGAAAAGCGATTCATATAAAAAAGATAGAAAGGATGATTTTAATATTTTATAACCGTATTATAATTTTTATGTTTTTTTTTAAATTATAGAGCTAAAATTTTTATTATTGAATAATATTTTGTGTATAATACAAACTGTGCTAGGTTTAAATTGGCCCGAGTTAATTATAATGTCAATATTTTTTTGTTTGCAATGCAAATTGAAATGTTTATTTTATCCGTATATTAATATTTATTAAGAATTGGTGACGCACCTGAAACATAACGATAATATTTGAATTTATTGAGAATTTTATTGTGTGGTTGTTACAAAAATTGAAAATAATTTATGACTAGTAGCAGAAGGTCAAGTTTAAAACAATCAGTGTTATGTATATATGGCATGACAGATTTTTTGACTTAATAATAATCATAGAAACACTTAATATTTGACTTGAGACTTGAACTTGAGAGCAATCGAGTTAATCACTAAACCACATGGTGGTTGTTGTTGGTTGTAATTTGGTAGCCTTTGCAGTAGTGCCATATTGAGGTATGCTGAAGCCACTGGCAAACTAATATATAGCGCTTTTTTATTTCTATCCTTTCTAAGAAAAGGTTTATGGTATACAATGTTATCAAACACTGCGACTCAGATCATCAATCATGGTAGAATTGTTAACTCTTGTCACGATGCTAAACTTTTTGTATCAAAACTCAATAGAGTCTTGTTCACTATCTGCAAACTTTTCAAGCAGAGGACGTAAGCAAACAAGATTATTTTAACACTGGTTTGCAGTAGTTAGAATTTTTGCTTGTTGAAAATAAGTCGTCTGCAACGTTACCAACCAAATCATTGGAATTGCACTTATATTTGTAGTGTTATGTGGTACTTTTCAACCATTTTTTATTGATTTTTGGGCGTACTATCTAAATAAGAAGATCGCCGTTGACATTGCAGGTTGATCCTTGCACATAAGCAAGTTTTAACTTGGCTATCCAGGTCTAGCTTCTGATATTGCCAATAGTTATATTTTGAAAACGAGTGTTTTACAGCTATTTTACATTGTCCCAGATGTCTTACGACTTGTTTGAAGGTGTTGATGATCTTCAGCGATGAAGCTCACTTTTGGCTTAACAAGTTTGTGAACAAACAAAACTGCTGTATCTGGTTTGAAAAGCAGCCAGAAACATTGCACGAACAAGCATTACATTTACGTAAATTGACTGTCTGGTAAGCATTTTATGCTGGAGGAATTATTTAGAGGATTTTGACTTGGACAACTTGCCTCCTTGTTTTTGGTCTTCCTTCTTTGGTTTTAATATTTTGTTGGTAATCCAGCTTTTTTTTTTCTTTTTTCTTGATTAGATAATTGTCACTGATTTCTTTAAATGTTGTAGATACTTTGCCTGGGCTTTCTTTAATGTTATGCTCTTTTGCTGTGTGCTCCGCGGCGCTAATTTAAAGAAAGAATTACGTGTTTTTTTGCAAAGTTTTTCAGTCTGTCTCTTGGTTTGTTTTTTGTGTCTAATCCGTGCTCACCTGGCAGATGGATTTTCTGTTTTTGGCCGATTTTTTGTGGGCATTGAGAAATGCATGTTTGACACCATCTGTGTTAGAGTTTTATGCCAGCTTGAGGTTTTCCATCGTAACTTTGGTTCAGTCCCGCGCTATGTTTAGGGCGTCTATTATCTACTTGTGTTCTGTGGTCTCGTCTAAGTCGAGTGTCATGAATGCTTTGATCTTTCTTTTGACGCTGACTTTTTTCATGTAACCCATATTGGTGGTGAGTGTTTTGCGAAAGACCAGTTTATTAATTCTTTTTTATTTTTAGCTTGACGGTCTTGCCATCAACTCTGTTTATTTTGGTCACAGTGATCTCCTTTGTCCTAGTTTTTTCTTTCCTTCTCAGCGCTCTTGATGATGCAGTGGAATTTGTTGCTGGGTTACGAGATTTTTTTTCTCTTTTATATAGGACATCGAGTCTTCTGTCTAAATGTTTGTACTTTTTTAGTGTTTTTTTCCTTCTAATTTTTGAGAGAGGAGTATTACTTTATTCACTATGTAGGGGTGTGTAGGGCTCGTATCCTAGTTTATTAGGGACCTTATTCATTCTCCACATTTTGGGCAGGCCAGCAGCGTGTGTCTGTATCTACTTCTCTGCAGTATACGCATTTGTCGTTGTTTATTTTATTGATTTTTTTTACATAGGCCTTGAAGCATCTTTGTCCAGTTAGGCTTTGAATGAGGGAGTATCCTATTTGGCCGTGTTTTTTTCCACTCAGAAACGGTGTTTGAGAATAGGTCATGGGTTCAATTTTTTTTTGTCGGTCTCTTTGAACGTCTGCTTTTTAGGATCGTCTTAGGTCTTGCTTGCACCTTATATTTTTTGTTCATGCTCCAAGTAATGCGTTTCTCTTCTGCCAATAGCATCTACGGTATCGTTCTAGGCAGCACCATAACACTCATTGTTGTCGTCCTGTAAGCACGACCCTAATGGCAATGATCATTGATTGCGCGAGACTGGAGTTCCAGTCTACCCATCTAAGTGGTTGTAATCCAATTTTTTAAGCACTAACACTTGGGTGGGAGGGCGGGCTCTCAGCTCATGGATTGCGCAACAGTAGTTTTGAGTGAAATCCCCGGCCACCCACTCAAGTGTTTGTGACCTAATTTCTTAACTACAAACACTTGGGTGAGTGGGCGGGTCACACAATTTATTGGTTGCGCGACAGTAGTTTTGACTGGAGTTTCCGCCCACACACTCAAGTGTTGGTGATCTAATTTCTTGACTATTAACAATTGTATGGGCGGACGGGGCACGCAGTTTATTGATTGTGCAACAGTAGTTTTGACTGGAGTTTCCGCCCACCCACCTAAGTTTTTGTGATTCAATTTATTGACTACGAACACTTGGGTGGTTGGGCGGTCCATGCAGTTTTATAATTGCGCGACAGTATTTTTGACTGGAGTTTTTGCTCACCCACCTAAGTGTTTGTGATTCAATTTTTTGACTACGAACACTTGGGTGGGAGGGCAGGTCACTTAGGATCATTGATTTTGCGAAAGTCTTTATGACTGGAGTTTCCGCCCACTCACCTAAGTGTTTGTAATCTAATTTTTTACTACTAACACTTGGGTGGGTGGTCGGGGCACGCAGCTTATTGCATTGCGACAGTAGTTTTGACTAGAGCTGCCGCTCAGCCATTAATGTGTTTGTGTTTTAATTTGTTGACTACGAACACTTGGGTGGGTGGGCGGAGCACGCAGTTTATTGATTGCGCAACAGTAGTTTTGACTGGAGTTCCCGCTCATTTACCAAACTGTTTTTGACTCAATTTCTTGACTACGAACATTTAGGAGGGTGGGCGGGGCATGCAGTTTATTGGTTGCGCGACAGTAGTTTTGACTAGAGTTTCAGCCCACCCACCTAAGTGTTTGTGACTCAATTTTTTTTAATACGAACACTTGGATGGGTAAGCGGGGGGGGGGGGGGGGGGCATTTATAATCAATAATTTAGTAGTTTAAATTGGAGTTCTTGACCACCCTTCTCCAAATTTTTGAGAGAGGAGTAATACTTTATTCACTATGCAGGGGTGTGTAAGGCTCGTATTCTAGTTTATGAGGGACCCTATCCATTAAATTTCTTCTTTTTATCTTCCCCTGTTTTATGGTATCCGCTTATTGCATTTTTTTACTCTACTGGGTTTTGTTGTTTAATCTTCTTCACATTTTGAGCAGGCCAGCAGCGTGTGTCTGTATCTACTTCTCTGCAGTATACGCATTTGTCATTGTTTATTTTATTGATTTTTTTTACATAGGCCTTGAAGCACAGCACCTTTGTCCAGTTAGACGTTGGATGAGGGAGTATCCTATTTGGCCGTGTTTTTTTCTACTCGGAAGCGGTGTTTGAGAATAGGTCATGGGTTCAATTTTTTTTTGTTGGTCTCTTAGAACGTCTGTTTTTCAGGATCGTCTTAGGTCTTGCTTGCACTTTATCGTTTTTGTTCATGCTCCAAGTAATGCATCTTTCTTCTGCCAGTAGCATCTACGGTATCGTTCTAGGCAGCACCATAACACTCATTGTTATCGTCCTGTATGCACGACAGACCCTAATGGCAATGATCATTGATTGCACGACAGTGGAGTTCCAGTCTACCCATCTAATTTCATAAGCACTAACACTTGGGCGGGTAGGCGGGCTTTCAGCTCATGGATTGCGCAACAGTAGTTCTGAGTGAAATTTCCGGCCACCCACCCAAGTGTTTGTGACCCAATTTCTTAACTACAATCACTAGGGCGGGTGGCCGGGTCACACAATTTATTGGTTGCGCGACAGTAGTTTTGACTGGAGTTCCCGCCCACCTACCCAAGTGTAGGTGATCTAATTTTTTGACTATTAACAATTGGGTGGGCGGACGGGGCAAGCAGTTTATTGATTGCGCGACATTAGTTTTGATTGGAGTTTTTACCCACCTACCTAAGTCTTTGTGATTCAATTTATAGACTACGAACTTTTGGGTGGTTGGGCGGTTCATGCAGTTTTATAATTGCGCGACAGTAATTTTGACTGGAGTTTTTACCCATTCACTTAAGTGTTTGTGATTCAATTTCTTGACTACGAATTCTTGGGAGGGTGGGCGGGGCACGCAGTTCATTGATTGTGCGTCAGTGGATGATTAAATTGGAGTTTTTTTTCACTTCTCCCCCAAGTGTTTGTGACTCAATTTTTTTAATACGAACTCTTGGATGGGTGGGCGGGTCATTTATGATCAATAATTTAGTAGTTTAAACTGGAGTTTTTGACTACCCTTCTCCAAGTGTTTGTGATCCAATTTCTTAACTACGAACACATGTGTGGGTGGGCGGGGCACGTAGTTTATTAGTTGCGCGACAGTAGTTTTGACTAGAGTTCCCGCCTACACACTCAAGTGTTTGTGTTCCAATTTCTTGACTACAAACACTTTGGTGGGCGGGCGGGGCACGCAGTTTATTGATTGCGCAACAGTAGTTTTGACTGGAGTTTCCGCTCATTTACTAAACTGTTTGTGACTTAATTTCTTGACTACGAACACTTATTAGGGTAGGCGGGGCACGCAGTTTATTGGTTGCGCGACAGTAGTTTTGACTAGAGTTTCAGCTCACCCACCTAAGTGTTTGTGACTCAATTTTTTTAATACGAACACTTGGATGGGTGGGCGGAGCATTTATGATCATTAATTTAGTAGTTTTAATTGGAGTTTTTTACCACCCTTCTCCAAATGTTTGTGATCCAATTTCTTAAATACGAAAACATGTGTGGCTGGGCGGGGCACGTAGTTCATTGATGGAGCGACAGTAGTTTTGACTAGAGTTTTTGCATACACACTTAAGTGTTTGTGTTGCAATTTCTTGACTACAAACACTTGGGTGGGTGGGCAGGGCACGCAGTTTATTGATTGCGCAACAGTAGTTTTGACTGGCGTTCCTTCTCATTTACCTAACTTTTTGTGATTCAATTTTTTGACTACGAACAATTGGGAGGGTGGGCTGGGCACGCAGTTTATTGGTTGCGCGACAGTAGTTTTGACTAGAGTTTCCGCTCACCCACCCAAGTGTTTGTGATTCATTTTTTTAATACGAACACTTGGGTGGGTGGGCGGGGCATTTATGATCATTAATTTAGTAGTTTTAATTGAAGTTTTTGACCACCCTCCTCCAAATGTTTGTGATCCAGTTTCTTAACTGCGAACAAATGTGTGGGTGGGCGGGGCACGCAGACTAGAGTTCTCGCCTACACACTGAAGTGTTTGTGTTCTAATTTCTTGACTACTAATAATTGAGTGGGTGGTCGGGGCACGCAATTTATTGATTGCGCGACAGTAGTTTCGAATGGATTTCCCGCATACCCACCCAACTGTTTGTGATTCATATTCTTGAATACGAACATTTGGGCGGGTGGGCGAGGCATTTATGATCATTGATTTTGCGACAGTAGTTTTGATTGGAGTTCTTGCTCACCCACCCAACTGTTTGTGTTCTAAAATCTTGACTTCGAACACTTGGGTGGGCGGGCGGGGCACGCAGTTTATTGATTACGCGACAGTAGTTTCAATTAGAATTTTTGCTTACCCACCCAAGTGTTTGTGATCCAATTTCTTGAATACGAACACTTGGGTGGCTGAGCGGGGCACTCATGATAATTGATTTTGCGACAGTAGTTTTGATTGGAGTTTCCGCTCACTCAACGAAGTGTTTGTAATACAATTTCCTGAGTATTAACACTTGGGTTGGTGGACGGGGCACGCAGTTTATAGGTTGCGTGACAGTGGTTTTGACTAGAGTTCTCGCCCACCCACCCAAGTGTTTCTGTTTTATTTTTTTGACTATGATTACTTGGGTGGGTGGTTGGGGTACGCAGTTTATTGATTGTGCATTAGTAGTTTAAATTGGAGTCTCCCCTCTCAAGTGATTATGATCTAAAGCCTTCACTACGAACATTTGGAAGGGCGGGAATGGCACGCACTTTATTGATTGCGCGACAGTAGTTTTGACTGGAGTTTTTGCTTACTTACCCAAGTGTTTGTGATCCAAGTTTTTGAATACGAACACTCATGTGAGTGGGCGGTGCACTAGTGATTATTGTTTTATTAGTTTAAATTGGAATTTATCACTTTAGTGAGGTGATTCGAAATATTTTGCCGCCATGTTGATCGCGTTTTTGACGTCGATCAATATGTTTTTACCTGCGAAGTTTTTGACGGTTTCCATGGGACCTATCTTTTCTAAAAACTATTTTCAATTTTTCCACGATGACCTGCTTGTATAGCTTCCCCTGCGATTTGATGAGGTAAATCTGGCGGTAGGACCTCGGGTTTTCCACGGGGTCGGGAACTCTCCTTTTTTCTACATCGCATTTGGGGTTGCTAATATTTGTTTCGGGATTTGTTTGGTCACTAACTTGACAATTACAGCGGGCATGCCTAGCTCTAGGGCTTTTTTGCCTTCATCTTACTTGCGGAAGCTCTGAGTTTTCCCGCCATTATTTTTGTAGTAGAGATCCAGTCTTGTCTTTGCTCACTTGATTTTTGTTTGTTACGGAAACAGTGCCTTCGTCTTGGAAGGAGTCAGCCAATTTGATTCTACGAGGCTTCCATTTCTTTGTAATAATTTTGTAGCTATCGCCATCTTTCAGTTTATCGTTTATTTTTTTCCACTCTTCTTCTTTGTTTTAACAAACAGTAATTTCAGGGCGTTCTTGGCAGTGCTTTGTTTACTTTTCTTTAGCCTGATATATTTCTCATTGCTCTTTTTTTTGTTCTTATTGTTTTCCGTTTTTTTATGTAACCATTTTTTTGGGTTCCACCAAAAAACCTGCTTCCTGCTAGTTCTGGAAGGATTTTTCTTTTCTTCTGTCCTCGATTTTGGATTGTCATTCCGGTGCATTTGCGTTAAAATTGCCTGCGATTAGCACTTCTTTATTTTATTTTTTATCCAGTGCAGAGACAAACTTCTCAAAGACTTTAACGATTAACTTCACTTTTCCGGTAATTTCTTTTATATCCGGATATGTTTGCGGAAATTTTTTCTGTAGTCCTGTCACTTTTTCACCATTTACCGTTTTATTTGTCCAAACTCTAGGTAGGCATCTTCTATCTCTGTTTTATTTTATTCTTTTCTGCTCTAATGCTGGTGAGCTTCTTTGCGATTTTTTTTTGTTTTTGAACTTTTGTTCTTAGTTATGCCTTTGTCGAATTTGAACTTTTGTTCTTAGTTATGCCTTTGTTGAAGGTATTGGGCACTACATTTTTGATTGAAAGAAAAATGAGCTTTTATCTTTCCTGTAGGTTGCAATTTGCACTTTTGGTGGTCACGATGCATATTACGTTCCTCGGCTTGATACTACCCAGCCTGGGGTTTCTAGCTAATATTTTCTAAAACCACCAACCGTTTCTTCAACCTTGGATATGCGACATGAAGAATTTTGGTTACTTTAGCGCGTTTGGGTTGGAGAACTCCTTTTTGCCGAGATTTTCGGATAGTGTACTTTCTTTCTTCTTTTTCTCTTTTTTGCGCTTTACATTTTTTCTCACAAACTTTTGCCCGATTTTGACTACTTCCATAAGCTTTGCAATGAATTTAATAGGGTGAATTGTCGAATTCTTTTATCTTTTTTTTAGTGTTAAGCAAACTCTTGGCTCACTTGTATTTCTTTGCTATTTTACCAAGGAAGCTTTTGGGCTTCTTTTATGCTTGCCTCCGGGCAACCCAGTTGTTTTCTTTGCGTTTTTGTTATTTATCCACCTGGTTAAGGTAAGGATTGTCACTAAAGGTCATTTAAATACTTTGTTTTCCAGATGATGGTTGCTCCACTATACTGATAACAGAAAAAGAAGTTTCGTATTTGAGGTTAGAATAAATTGAGTAATTCTAATGTGCTTTTTTAATTGTTTATTGTTTTGACCAGTTTTGACTTCATCTTTAGGATTAAAATTGTTGTTGTTACATAGTGTTACAACAAAATTGTAGCAACAACAGTTTTAATCTTGAAGTTGAGGTAACAAAACCTCTAAACTGGCCGAAAACACCAAAATAATTAGATTTGCTCAATTTATCTCTAATATATTCAGTCTTTTCTTAATAGAAAACCGTTTTGTTCAATAATAAAGCAATAACATTAACATGGAGAAATATCTAATTAACTTGAATGTCATTTTGAACGCACTGGAAATCAACTCTATGGGTAATAAATTTATAAATAATAATCAACCTAATTTAATACAACAACACCTGATTGATAGTTAAATATTAATAATTGATAATAAACTTTTAAAGTATAATTGCAAATAGTTTATTACACGTTTACATATGATATATGACATGCAATAAAAAACCAATTACAAAACAACATTTACTTAAAAAAAAATTAAAGAATTATAATAATAAACCGGTAGAGGAAATTGTGAAAAAATTAAGCAATGTTAATTACGAAATGTTCTCTAAAATAATCTAAGCATAGCGCAGGTGATCTATCAAATAAAAACACATTTCAAGTCCCCACCTTCTATAATTTACGATCGCACCGGGCATTATCAAATTTCGGTCCAATAAATCCATCCAGGTCCAACTTTCGATGTCGTAAACTCGCAGCATCGCGGCTGAAATCTTGATTTACGACCGTCCAGTTAATTTCACTGAGCGCTTATGGACCACGGGTGGAGAGAAAAAAAATCCAAAGTAATTACAATAAGTCCTAGAGAAGTGGGTTAACATTTCCGTGATATTCGATCGAATCTCATTGCATGTGTTGAAAAAATCTAAACGAGCTGCTATTAACACCTGTAGTAAAACTAACTGTATTATTATGTCCAGTAGCACCGGCAGGCAGTGAGACAAGTGCAAAAACGTTGCGTTGGAATATTGCTGTAATAATAATAATCTCTTCGTAAATGGCAGCGAGGCTTTTGTTTGGTTAATTAGCCAGTTAATTGCCTTCTAATATTCACTCTTTTATTTGCGCAAGCGGAGTCTTGTTTAACATTTAAACAAGCTTGTTTCCTTTCTGGGTGGCATCGACATAAAAAAATATATATACGCATTGTATTTTTTTTGTAAAAAAAATTATCTTATACGGATTTGGCACAACAATCACCGTTGGAAAGATGTTGTTTTCAGTCAGGAGCCAATTAACGAAAGTGTTGAATATACGAAATCGTGAAAGCTTTCAGAATTAAATTTTGTTTTTTAATTTACTACCGGGTTGGATTAAAATAAGTTTATGAGAGTTAATTTATGGGACATTAATAATTAATACCTTAGATACAGATTTGCAACTTGTGCTTTATTTTAAAAAATGTATATTTGATAAAATTAAATATTCTATACAAACACATACCTGTTGATTTATGGCACTACTTCCGCATTAGGGATTAGTAATATACTATAAATATTTTTAAATCAAAATTTGATAAACTTAAGATTTAACCACTGCTTTATGGTGTTATGGAAGGTTCACACCTTACGTGCATGCTACTATCTGGTCTGGTCTACCTACACTCTCATATTAAATGTAATTATGGTTAAATGGACTCTAATCATATATTATTTGACTAACGTCTGAATTAATAAATGCCATAGTTTTTTAAAAAAATTCTTCCGGGCTAGGGCTCGAACTTGCGACAAATTATGCGTCGAGATTCGAGTTAAGCGTTTTACCCAACTGAGCCACTTTAAGGACCTATATTTAGATCTAAATAAAAACATGAGAAGAGCAACAAAAGGTTTATGAAACAAGATCTGTGTGTAATAATTGTAGGCGAAACACCAATGTACGAAAGGGAAGGATGGCGCTTATTCATTGACGTGAATATGTGCTCAACGAACCTGCTGGGACATATAGCGAGTTGGGAGCCAACGAATGAGGTGAGGCTGAACGACTACAAATATATATATATACATAGAAACACTAAGTAAACGGACCTCAATAAGACTAAAGCAAAAACAAAGAAACGGGTGGATCTACAAAAAAAAAGAAAATAAAGCTTACATCAAAAATCAAACAAGAAACTGAAACAAGTAGACGATAGAGGACTTGACACAAATGATAAAATGTATGTCACAACACGTACAAGAAAACGGCTAGAGTCAAGACACATGGCGAAAGCTATGCGAGGAAGTAGTCAGCTAGGTCTATGGTACGTAGTACAAAATTGTAACCGGGAAACTAGGACTCAGGTTGCCCATAACACTTGCGGACGAAGATCCAAAACTATTTGAAAACGACAAACCTGAGGTATGGTTAGAACTAGAGATGGGCCCAAAACAGATAGCGACATGCACACTAGATGAAGCAACGGCTGTGGGTAGCAAAATATACTCTGGCAAAGCAGCAAACTATGACGGCATTTTACCTTAAAGTAAAGTGTTCAATTTAACCTTTGTGAGCTTTGGTTATAGCCGCAGAAAGCAGCGAAGTTTATGAACGCGCTAAGCAAACTAATGCCAAACATGGGCGGAGTTAGATTAGCCAAAGAAGACCTTTGTACGATTTTTTTGTACATGGCACATATGTTGTGTAAGTATGCACTGATCGATGGGCACAAAAAAAGACCAGAATAGGTGAAAATGCTGACATCCACGATGGCAATGCGGATGGTTTTTAGTACGATTCCTATCCATCTGCTATTAGAAGATACTACAATATCAAACTACCAGCTCAGTATTCATAAACTGTGTCCCCGCCCACCCGCCCAAATGTTTATTATTAAGAAATTGGCAACGTCAACTCCCTCTTTAAACTTTATGACATTTATGAGTCATTCTGTCATGTTTTTTGTCTTTAAGTACGCGGAAGGTGGTAGTAATATTAATTTTTTTTACACTGAGCACTTGGGCGGTGAGCGGGAACACAATATTAAACTGTTGGCCCAGTATTCATAAACTGTGTCTCCGGTTATCCGCTCAATTGTTTATTATCAAGAAATTGGCAACGTCAACTCTCTCTATAAACTTAATGATATTGTCAATCATTCTCTCATGTTTGTTACCTGCAAGAAGCGGAAAGTGGTAGTAATATCAAATTTCTTTACACCAATTACTTGGACGGGTGGGCGGGAACACATTTACAAACTACCAGCTCAGTATTTATAAACTGTGTCCTCGTCTACCCGCCTAAAGGTTTTTTATCAAAAAATTGGCATCGTCAACTTCCTCTTTAAACTTAATGACATTTATGAGTCATTCTGTCATGTTTGTTATCTGCAAGAACGAGGAAGGTGGTAGTAATATTAAATTTCTTTACACCAAACACTTGGGCGGGAACACAATATCAAACTATCGGTCTAGTATTTATAAACTGTGTTCCCGCCCACCCGCCTACCCGCCCAAGTGTTTATTTTCAAGAAATCGGCAACGTCAATTTTCTCATCAAACTTAATGATATTGTCAGTCATTCTCTCATGTTTGTTACCTGCAGGAACACGGAAGGTGGTACTTATATTTAATTTCTTTACACCAAACACTTGGGCGGGTGGGCTGGAACACAATATTAGACTACGAGCCTCTCAGTAAATAGGGGCATGAGTGGAACGAGGACGCGGACACCAGAAATGCTCTCCAATGGAAACACGGCAAAGTAGTTTACTTGCAAACACAGTTCTTTACAGGGCATGGATGCTTTGGATTTTATCTAAACAAAATGACAATTAAGAAGTAGATACCGTACTCGAATGCTAGAAATGGTAGCTAACAAGACAGGTTGCAGAAATTTCTGTGGAGAAACAATAGTAGGCAGCATGATGGAAAACAAAAAAAGAGGCGTCTCGTGGACTCCATCTTACATTTGTTTTTTCTTTTTAAACATTTTTTTGTTTTCTTACTATTCTATAGTTACTTATTTAACTTTATAGGAAACAATCACTCAACAGCACCCGATAAGCAGAAGACAAACCCAACAAAAGCTGCAACAACAGAAAGCGGGCAAACCTCAATGGCAGAGATAAGAAATCCACCGACAAAGTGGACAAGTCATAGACGCAACAGAGGTATTTGACACTTTCTTTAGCTGCAACAGAACGTCGACGTTACAAAAGAAGAGCAAACGAAAACAGATTTTTATAAGTACCAAAAAATACCATAAAAGCCAAAAATCTAAGAAACTTTAAAGGATTGAGCATGATTAATATAAAGAAAACAACTTACCGTTTTTGCCGCTTTTTAGGCTAAACAATAAATGTCTCAGATGCTGGCGGGCTTATTGGGAAACATAGTACTGGTGTATTTAGATGACATACTGGTCTACTCTAATGACTATGAAGAACACTTGGAAAGGCTGCAGAAATACCAGCTACGCTGCCACATGAAGAAGTGCGAGTTTGACAAAGATTCAGTTGAGTATTTGAGGCACCAAATTAGCGCAGTAGAAAACCAGTCACTAACACACCACCTGAAATTGATAAGAGAGCTAACGGTACATTGCAATAAGAAGCATCTAATAAGCTTTCTAGGGTTATGCACCTGACTCCGAGAACATGATTCGGGCTACTCCACAGCACAAAGAAACCGTTTGTGTGTACAGAGGTTAAATCCAACACATTTGAAGACATTAAGGCACTCATCATCATCATCAAGAAGTATAAAGCAACCGAGCTGATGCTATAGAAAAATTTACTAAGTTGGAACAAGAGTTTGACTTTACAATGTAAGATACTCTTAGCGATACCAAATTATTTCCAGACGCCTTAAGTAGTCATCTCAGCGAGTAAATTATTGTTGCATCAGTAGACGACTTCAAAAGACTATTACTACCGGAAAATCTGACCACTGCCAAGCCAGTTAACGTGCGGTACCTATACCAACTTTTTGGCCAAGCCAAGCTATATTTGCTGGAAGGAAAAACCTTGACCACGTTGGTACGACGAGCACAGCAAGCGTGATAACATACAAATCAGTATCAAGAGGTGGCGAGAGATGGTAGACGATCTAAAATACTCCGAAGGAACAGACCTGAGTTATAAACTGGTCGTACCTTCAAAAATGCAGCAGAAGGTAATTAAAAAGCACCACTCGACGGCATATCGGGGGATCCTGGGAGAGATAAAACCACAACTGCTTTCTTTTGACCCTACTAGTGGCTAAACGTAGGAAAGAACGTAGTTTGTATTTACGGCTGCATGACATGCTTGAAGGTCAAGACCGGGCTAACACAGCCAAATCTCCCTGAACTGGGAAAGAGTAGCTATTGACTTCATCGGCTCCATGGACGCAACATGCCTTGACAATGATGGACCTCTGAACAAGGTGGGTCGAGGCAATTAGCAAAGTAACCACCGGGTTTCTGGAACAACATCTGTTTTACAGATGGGGGTATCCGAAGGTTATATTAACCTATAACGGACTTCAATTCACGAGCCAGCACTTTGTACCACACGACCGCAACCTGTTTTTTAATGGGAAAAACCTTCATCGGGAAATACATTTACCAAAGGCTGGGTGTGGGATTTGGCTTGCCCAGAGTTAGGGTTCACCAGACCGCACTAAAAAACCCTTTTTGTCTTCTTCACAGGCGCAGCGGGACTGCTGTTGCATTGCTTTACTACGTCTGTTTTGTGTTTTTTGTTTTCCATCCAATCTACTTATTTTTTATGTCTATTCTGTTGTTTATTGAGATTTCTTTGTTTAGTTTCCTTTTCTTTTATGATGTTTGTAATCATGTGGTTCACTAGACCAAGTTCTTTTTGTTCTCTAGCATTATCTCTATTAGGTTGTTCATTTCTAGTTTTTTTCCTAGCTTCTTTTTTGTTTCAACCTTTATCTCCAGGGACTTATTACAGTCAAGTACCGTGTGGGTGACTGTATCCTTGCTGCCGCAGTGTATGCATACATCGGTGTTTTTAATTTTTAAACCTTTTCAGATAGGCTCCAAAGCAGCCGGGCCCTCTTAGTACTTGCGTTAGGTAATAATTAACTTCTCCATGCTTTCCGTTTATCCATTACGGCAGGCTCTTTATCATAAATTTTGTTCAAACTGCTCTGTCGTTGTCTTTTGAACATCTTCTTTCCCTATATTTCTTTTTTTTTTTTGCGTAAGCCTGGTCTCGCTCTTCAACAGGGATATCAATTGGAATGGTTCCCGCTATTGTTTGCGCTGCTTCCAGCGATAGCGTCCTGTACTCACTACATATACGGATTGCGCTTCTTTTCTGTACTCTGTTTAAGAGCCTCTTTCCAGATTGGTACTGTGTATAATAGCATAGAACTTATCACTGAGCACATGGTACGTCTAGCTCTTGGACCTTCTACATTTGGTATTATTGCTGACAGTGCCATAGTTGTTTTTTCGGCTTTTGCAGCCGTCTTCTTCAGGTGTTCTTTAGAGTTATCACTTCTGCTAAAGTATACCTCTAGATACCTTACAGTCTCTAAAAGTTACATCTTTTTATCGTCGACCACCATATAAAATTACTGCTTTCGTTTTCTCAGGAGCTACCTGCAAACCTTTTTCTTTTATCACTGCTACGATTTTTTTGACTGCTTTGTTGATTTTTTTTTCGATTTCTTGTTGGGTCCTACCTGTTATTATTATACCTGTGTCGTCTGCAAATCCTATTATTTTGACTCCTGTAAGCTTTTGTATTCTTATTACCACGTCGTATAGTATGTTCCAGAGAAATGGTCCCATCACCGATTCTTGCGGTACACCGCACGTTACTTCGAGTATTGTGTTATTTCCGACTATTATGACTCACTTTATCTGGCGGTGTTAAATGCATTATTTATATCTAGGGTGACCAAGACACAAAACTCCCTGTGTTTGTACGCTTTACTTTTGATCTTCCGGATTTGTTTATATTGCGTGCATTGCGTTCACAGTCGATCTTTTCTTACGGAAACCATATTGGTTGGCTGCCAACTTGTGGTCGATTTCCTTCTGCAATCTTATTTTTAGAAGTTGCTCCAACAATTTCCCTCCAGCGTCTAAGAGGCATATTAGCCTATATGTTTGCTTCTTTTTGTGGCTTTTCCAGTAACACTATTCTGGCACGTTTTCAAATTTTTGGGAATAAACCATTTACCAAGTATTGGTTCAATACCTTCAGGGTTTCTTCAGGACAGTTTTCTGCCGTTATTTTTATCAGTTCCGGTGGGACTACGTCCGGCCCCGTCGCCTTTTTGCTCTTGATTTTTTTAGCGCATTTGTCTAGTTTGGCTTTTGTGAATCTTGGTATTAACATTTTGTTACCTACACGACAGACGTCTGACATCTACCTTATCTGCTGGGAAGAGTTGCCGGACTATCACGACTGAAACCTATTATTCTCGTTCTAACCATGTAAGAAGAGCATCTAAACTCTGAAGGAGGAACAACCAAATACCGAGATGAGCTTTTGACTCTGGAGTTGTTTCACTGCCATCACTGGCTCAATGCAGCAATTTGTTGTTAGTACAAAACTTGGCCCCTATGACAAAAACCTCCGCTTACAGGAAGCTAGACAAGAGCAGGCGGCACATTACTTAAGACGAGCGAACGCTCGAGGATACGAATCAGGGGACTTGGTGATGGTACTAGAACAGGCAAACTTTAGCCAGGAATTTCAAAGCATTGCTACGAAGTCAATTAATTTAAAAAATGTACCGATCTTTTTATAGGCTTGAGAAGTTGATAACTAGGACAATATAGAAATAAGACTAATTTGTGGGACATCTTTGGTTGAATTACTACTACAGCACCGAATTTGAAATTTTATTTGGAAAAAATTGACTTCCGACTTCTCCCTAAAAATTTTTGACCATGCAAAAAAGTTAACCCAAAAAGGCAACTGTAGTTAAAGTCGGTTTGTATAAATATGCTGGTTAGTAACTTTAGTAAAGTAGCAAGAAATGTTAGCGATTAGCTGATAGAGCATAGGTTAAGCACAAGATTTAAACTGTATGGCTTCTTATGAACATAAGAAGAAAGTTGTTTGGAGCAATTCTGAAATGAGATAAAAAACTGTAATAGTAGAAGGACAATTGCAATGATGGTAAAGATGTAAGCTAAACTAATTGCACAGCTTTTGTATTGTAAAAGCCATGCTTGAAACTGCTGAGTTAGAGAGACAGATTTGAGTGCTGGCAGGAACAGCTGAGCTACCATATTGTACAGAAACGGCAAGTGTTGGCATCTTTTGTGTGATTTATGTGAAAGGTGGGACGATTACTATGAAAAGAAATTGCTGGTGTAAAAGAAGTCCCTGTCTTGGACAAGGCAGCTGATGCCCGACTTGGAGTGGGTATGTAGAGTGTAGTACTTAGTTGGCTTATCCAGATCAAAGATGTTTTAAGTCTTAAATGGAAGTGCTGTTATTGTGATGGTACTTTAGATGATGAATAATATGTAGTACTTTTACTAATTCTAATTAAATAATTTTACCAAAATTAAAAGATTTTTCTTCTATTTGCATCTATAGTTTTTAATAATATAAGGATTAATAAAATTTATCTATTGAACTAATTTATCATAAATTATTAAACTTGTGAGTGCGCGAATTAAATTTTGGGACTGAAATGAGAAATTAGATTAGAGTAAATCGATACTCAGCATTCTATTTGTTATGATAAAGTAGTTTATAGATAACACAGTCAACTTCTGTTAATTAACACAACTACTGTCAACATCCATCGAAGCTTGATAAATCCATTTTTAAACCGAAATTAATGACATGAGAACGATAACAAATGTATCCCATTATTTAAATAAATGGCCCTTTAAAGTGGTCCGGTTCTGTTATTAATCCACGTAGATGCTATATGTAAATGCAGAACAATTGATGTTGCACATCAATGGGAAACTCGTTGGCTGCCATCAATCAAGTCATATAAATGATAAGTAATTAATACGTTTAATTTACGTGTGGCATGTTACCAACATCACTTACAGGTGTTGCTCATTTATGGTTACGATCAAGGATAAAAGATCACTTCCTTCTCTCGATTGCCCCACGAAAAATACGCTTTGTTCGTATTTAAGTGGGTTGCTTTAAAAGAAATAATAAAAATGAAGTGAAACTGCACAATATTTGAATAACAATGGTCGGCCATTGTAGCTCGTTAATTGTATTGATTCTGAATTATTGTTTTTATATGAATAAATTGTGAAATATATTAACTGTTTACTATTGTGTGTGCGCCGTTATGTTTTTTTATCTAACTTGGGTTCTGATTTGTTTGCAGGAAACATTCCAGAGAGCGCCGGAAACGCAAGCCGAGCACAGGTTTCCGGTAAGTACTAAAAGATTACTACTCTTTGCTATTTATTAATTAGCGATTTTATTATCTAACTGGATTTTTTTATTCACACTGAAATTAATTAATTTATTGATTAATTGAATACAATTAAATAAAGTAGGTATTTACAATGTTGAATAGTATGCTAGGAAAATAATTATATTAATTAATTATACATAACAGCAGTAATATATTAATAGAAATGTTTATACATCAAACAGTGATAATAGTTTGATTGAAAGAGTTACTTTGTATCTTTTTACAAGGTAGAATTCTTGCAAAATTAACTCAATTAGATCAGTTTGATTAGTAAAATTTTTAGATTATGTGGTTTGTTTTTAAAACTTTAATCTGCTGTGAGATTAATAGTAAAATCAAGGTTTGCTTTTTTTATGAATGAATACTTCATAGTATTGGATACATTGACAAATCTTTTTAGTGGCAATTAAAAACTTTTTCAGCGTTTTTTGTTTTAAAGCATTTTTATTAGTGGCTTGATATGTACTCCGTGCTCAGATTTTTTTAAAGTTTTTGTTTATTGATGCTACAGATGCTAAAGTAGTAATAAGGGTTCAGGTTTTTAGGTGGCTTAAGACGTTTTCAGAGAAAATCCAGTTGATTAAAGATAAACCACGCAGCGGAACTGATGAAAATGTTGACAGAATCTGGGATCTCTCATGCGTTCAGATCGTCAGTTTACTGTCAGATTGATCGGGGAACAATGACACAACCGTTTGTTAGATTTTGACCAATCAATTAGGGATAAGGCAAATTTGCGCAAAAATGGTTCCAAAAAAACATTTTGCAGGACCATCAGGACGGAAAGGTGTCTTGATTTTTTGGATTAATTGAAACTGATCTCTATTATCTGAAACGTGTCATTACTGTGACGAGTTTTGGTGTTTGTATGATCCAGAAATCACAAAGCGCCAGAACATGGAATGGCACACTTCAACTTCTCTAAAGCCAAAAAAGGCAAGTCGAAGGTAGCTAGGCAATTGTCCACAAAGAGTTTTTGCCTTAAGGTCAAACGGTCAATTAATACTTTTACCGAGAGGTTTTTCCAAAATCTTTGAAAAGGGTCATGGATGTGAGAGCTAACATCAAGAACAATTTATTTTCTAGTAAAAACTTTCCTAGAGCTCTTCTCTTTTTTCAGAGTGCTGTTGAGACAAAAAATGTTGAAATCTGCAGGATAAACAATGAAAGCAATTTTAGCAGCAATATTTAACGATATTATAGTATTGTATATACACTTAGGATTGTGGCCTAATGGTTTAGTGCGAAGACCGTTACGCCGATTTGATTGCAGAAGCTACATTATTGAATTTTAGAATATATTTTAATGAGTGGAAAGCAAGGAAGTAATTACCAAGAAAGTATACTCCAACTGTGTAGTACAGATTTGGTCTTGCATGTGTAGAGGCATCATTGCATACCACAACACATGAATATTTTTCTGAAACTTGTGTTTTTTTAAATTTTGCTTATTGATATTTAGTACTTTTTCCACAATTTTGGTGTACTATTTAGTCTCTACACATGTTAGTTTACATTTTTGGCATATAACCAATTATCTTCATTAAGTGGCCGGTTTTTCTCAGTGCTGACTCTATTTTTATAATTCATTATAGGGCAAACGCATTCTTTGTATGCTTTATCTTTTTATTTATATTTTTAATGCTACAGATCATAGCTTGTGACAACTACCGAAGGGTCAGTTGGAAACTTCTCTATTGAAGTGTTGAAGAAATGTTTGATTCAGATAACTTAGTATATTCAAAGTTACACAAATCCTTATCTTTTGAATACCTGGAAATTTGAGACCGTATGGCTTATGTACCATTTTGAGATATGATTTAAGGACTAACTATGTTAAAGCGACCTATAGGCTGTGGGGTAGGATGTGGTGTTTGCTACTTTAGGTATGCAGTTGATTAACCGGTTGCTTAAAGGCGTTAACTTCTTCTGTCTTCTGTCTGGCCAGATCAGGATTGGAGTGAGCCTCGAGATTATCAGTACTTTTTGACTAAAGTTTTTATGAAGACTTAGAACGGCCTCGAAACAATTGAGGTGTCATTTTGTGGTCAGATCTAAATGTGCTTTTGTCTTTGAAAGAAGCTAGTGTGGAACCTTGCAGGACTCAACTTTGTGTACTATAGGAAGACAAATAACTAAACTCTTGTACTCGGACGCACACTGGCCTACTGATGATTGGCTTAAGTTTGTACTTTTGCCGCTCTGTACTGAAGTACAAAGCGTAAGCTGGGGTACACTTGGTGTGCAGCAGAGTCTTGGTGTAGGACTTGCCCGGAAATCTCTTGTTACGTTAAGTTTTTGCATAGTGAACAGCAATATAAGGCTTTTATCAGAGAATTTTGTGCAGATGAGTATACAGTGCAACCGTAGTCAATTTTAGATAAAAACAGATCTTTGTACAGTCGCAAAAGTACTTTTTCTCAGTTTATACTGGCCAGGCACTTAATCACATTTAAAGCTTTGTTAGAATGTGTGACTAGCTGTACCTTATGTGTTTAAAAGGAAAGAGTTCTAACGAACACAAGCCTTAGGAAACTAGGTTTTAATGTATCTGATGAAAAGCGAAAACAATTTGACTCAGCATTTTGGTTTACTTTATCTATAGTGGTCTAAAGTTGATTTATTATAGCGAGGATGGTATCTCTCGGCATATAGACCCCTAAATCATCATTATCATACAAACACCTTTTAACCTTTCCGACTACTGAAGCTGCTGTGTTATTGACCACTATAGCAAAGAGGGTGACGGTAATTGTTGACCCTTGAGGAACACCGTTCTCCACAAACGAAAGCAGACGACTTCTGAAGAGTTTTATATCTTTACGTCATATGGTACGCTTTCTCTAGGTCAAGAAACATCGCTACAAGATGTTTTCTTTATAGGAAGGCATTTTAAATTGAATTTTTTAACTGTCCCAATTGGTTAACCATACTGTGGTACTTTCTGAACCTCACCCAGTGTTTTTCCAGAAGTCTAAATGTCTCTAAAATTTTTTTCGAACAGTTTTCTAAAGTAGTCAGAGAGATTGTTTAGTAGCTGTTGGCATCGTTTGTGTTCTTATCTTATTTTATTAGTGGTCTTTTTCTAACATGTATCACATTATATATTTTTATTAACATTATACTTGCCGGGTGCCGTAGATGCACCAACGCAACATTGTGTTGCTTTCAACCCCTCTAAAGAAAAGGTAGAGTAGAGAAATCTAGAGGAATTTTCAGATTGTTTTTGTTTTGCAGGAAATTTGTTTTGCAGTTTAGAGAGCAATTCAAATTGTTCAGCCAGAACATTTAAAATTTTAGATTCATTGCAATTATCCTGGCCGTCGACTTTAAGGACAGGTGCTACAGCCAGATACTTTATTCCGGCTACCGCAACAACTTTCTTCTACGCTTTACAGACCGGAGTGGTCGGTGTGATTGTTGACACGTAGCTTTCCCACGATTATTGCTTGCTTGCAAGAATTTTCATTTTTTCCAATTTTGAAAATTGCTGAAATCTATTGCGGCTTGTTTTTTATGCTTTACAGCTATCTTTATTTCCTCGTTCTACCATGGAACAAAAGGACCATTAGATTTTGGAACAAACACGTCCGGGACTAAACTGGCTTGAAAACCTTGCGGTCAAGAGATATGGTGATTTCTGGGGAACGCACTGTCTGATACGTCTAACGATTGTTTTCACAGCGATTGGAAAATGATTGCTGCCGTAAAGATTATCTAAAATATCCCACGAAAGACGTGTGGCAAGACGAGGAAACGAGTTTAACGTTCTTGTTTCCTCGTTTTGCTTTAATTGCTCTTCTAAACGACGTTGCGGATTTTTCTATGAGAACTTTAAAGAGGGTTTTGCGCATTTAAATCAATTACCTAGCAAAAGATATGGCGATAGATGATGCGCACCTAAGTCGTGTATGTCATTCGGAGTCTAATCGAACTTTGGAAGATAAAGATTGCAGATTTTGGCTTCTATTGGGGGTAAAATCGAATTGCTGTAGCCTATAATACGATTTTGAGGATTATTTTTAAAAGGAATATATTTTTTAGAAAAATAGCTTTTTCTTCTTTTTGTTTTAATTTGCCTATTTTGCTGAAGTTGTGTGATGGACAGATTGTTGCGACGACGCGGTGTTGTTGTTATCATTTACGTTGATTGGTAACTTGGACTGAGAAGCCGGAATTTTAGTTGACTCCGGCTCTAGTGAGTCCAGATTTTGGGATTTTTTGAGGTTATTCTGGTGTTTCCACTTTTCTGTTTTTTTTTTGGTGGGAGGTGGGAGGGGAAAAATCTTTCGAAGACTTTGTACCGGATTCATTTGTGAATGGCCCCCAAATGCCTAAAGACTAAAAAACCTCTTCCTAGATTAACGTATGTTGCTGTGGAATCACCGTCAAGTATTTTGCCGGTCTGGTTTTGGCTTGACGGTTTTTTGCTTCCTGCTCTTTTTTTATGATTTCCGTAGCCTGATTTTATACCATCTTTCATGTATCTTTGTTTTCGAGCATAAATTCCATCATATTTTTGGCTGTCAGAGCTAAGTCTCCAGTCGTCCTCTGTCTTGTGCACTGCCACCCATCACATTGGAACATGGGTTTTTGGGTGTATCCACTTTGTCACAGTATACCAGTCGGTCACTCTGCACTATGTTGATCTTTTTTAGGTAGGCTTGAAAGCAGTCGTGACCAGTCAGGATCTGAGTAAGGTGGTATTCAACTTTCCCGTGTTTTCTTGTAACTTATGGAATCACTTTTGGGGTTAGCTTCTTTGTTCATGTTTCCGTGTCACCTTCTACGTTTCATTCAGCTTCCCACTTCAACAGAATTTTAGCTTTGGTCACCGTCTACGTGGGGTCTTTGCATAGTACGGTGGAGTTGGCCACCAAACTAATAGCCATTCTTCAGCTTGCTCTGGCTTCTCCGATATTGGGCAGCAATCGCGCAAGTGTTGCTATCGTTTTTTGCCTTTCTGGTAGTCTCTGCAATGTGAGGTTTCATGTGCAGATTTCTGTCAAGAAGGACTCCAATGTATTTGGCGCTATTTTTGCTGGTTACTTTTACGGACACAGATTTACGTCCGATCAGTACAACCGCTTTAGTTTTGTTTGGGGCCAGTTCCAATCTTCTCCTTGCCAACCACATTTCTACGCGGTTTGCGGCGTACTCAGCGTTCTCTTATGTTTTGCACGACCCGCACACCACCATAGCGAGATCATCTGCATACCCTACTAAAGTTGTATTCTCCGGCATGATATCTCTAAGCACCAGTCGTGTTAGGTGTTCTATAAGTTGGGGCCAAGAACTATGCCTTATGGTACCCCTTAGGTCATCTCCAACTCGCCGCTGCCAACCAGGACTACTTTGTTATGGAGATAGTTGCAAATCTGTCTGTAGGCTGCTGCACCGATACTGTTGGCTAATTTTACGTTTAGGACTAACCTCGCCGGCTTTCACTTTTTGGGAAAGGAGCTTTTTTTTAACAATGCTAACAGTCATTGCGAAGAACTCTACGTTTTTATCGGCAAGTACTTTTGCTACCTCCGGCGTTATTCCATTAGGGCCTGCAGCTTTCCCTTGTTTTAGCCGCTTACTTGCTGATTTTTCTACCTGCTTTGAGCTACTTAGTGCAGCTTTAGATACTACAACTTTTCTTGGTTTTTTTGAAAGCTGAGGGTTAGCTTTCTGGATTTTTTGTGGGGGAAGATGGTCTTTTTAATTTTATTAAACTCGTCTTTTATAATTTCCGTTACTGCATATAACACTAATTAGCTGGCATGTTGCTTATGAGATCGCTATCAACTAATTTGCTGGGTGCAACTTGTGCGTATAAAATTCTTGTTTTTGGGGTTGAAACAACAACTTTTTGTTTTGCTTCAAAGTAAGATATTTGTTCTTTGGCTTTTATTTCTTGTATAGCTAGTTGGGCAGTCTCTTAACCTTGCAGAGTGTTGTTTATTGTAGTTTATATGTAATGGATTCTGAGCTTTTCCACATACGTAAACTTGTGTTTTTTACACCCAGCGCTAACATGTCCAAACATTTGACATATGAAACATCTTATAGGTGCTGGTATATTTGCTCTGACAGGCAGGTTGTATATAGCTCCTTTGATTCAAATTGGTAGTTTTGGGGCACTAAACATGCAAAGGTGTTTTGCAGTTTCTATTGAAACTCCGTTACGTTTAAATGTTTTTTTTTTGAGGGGCTAAGAGAAAAATCTTCCTTAAGACTTAGCAAGTGTCGGATTCATCTTCACGGACGCCTACCGACTAAACCCCCCCTAAGTGACTGCCATATGGAAGTTTGACGCTTTGCGGGCGTAAGTACCTTCCCAACTAACTAAGAAATAAATTACGGGTTTTCAAGTTACATAATGCACATAGTGTGCCAGCCTTATAGGCGTTGCATAGTATTGTGAAAATCTTGTACCACACTATTTCCGGAGAACAGACTAATTGACCTAGTTTGAGAAGTTAACCATTAGTTGGCTAAAACCTGAGCAGAAGTTAGTATTAACTTCTTAAAATCGTCGATAAGCGGAGCAGCAACTGATTGCGATCAATAATATCTGCGCTATTCGCAGAACCCGCCGCTTGAGCGTAGGACACGTCCCTGCTAGCTTTGGGTGTGGCCCTTGGAGGGGCGGTGGTCTGCTAATGTTTAGCAGGTGCCTTACTGTGGGCCTTGCCGAATTGACTAGCACGCAGTTTAACATAAACTGGGCAGCTTTTGTAACTGGCAGTGTGCGACCCACCGCACCCGGCACACGTAGCTACGTGTTCGGACTCCTTAGAAAAAGCGCAGGTGGGGCTTTGATGAGCCCCGGAGCACTTAACACACACATATGGTGCGTTGCATCGAGATGCCGTGTGGCCAAACCGCTGGCAACGATGGCATTGTGCAATGTCTGCAGTCTTACGTTTGTACTCAACCGTACAACGAAGCTCGCACATCTCACTGAGAGAGAGTATCTCCCTATTTTTGGCTCTTTTTGGGGGAGCTGTACGTAAAGCATTGGAAAGGATTTTCCGTTCCTTCCCATGCGAGTTACGAAAGAAGGTTCAAACCCCCGAGCGATGAGCTTGGCTTGTACCACATCTGTCTTGATACAATCGGGAATGTTCCGAATGACGTATTTCAGGGTTTTTTCAGCCCCTGTTTGAAAAGTGTAGTGCACCACGTTAGCGACAGTGCGGTGGTCAATGACAGCACGAAAATCATTTGAAGTGCGACGATGATACGGATGCCATCCATCACGTTTACAGCTGTATCAATATTGATATTGTTAGACTTGAAAGTCTCCAACAGCCCAGGATACAGAGATTTCTTTCTAATCGTGATGGGGGTTGGGCGTCGGGTACCAGTGCCCTATATGGGAACTGGCGGAGATGGAGGACGTAGAGGGCCTAGGGGTTCAACAGTCTGGCCCGAGGCGGCCGACTGAGCCATAGGGGCTGGCCGGGTTGATGACCAATTGGCTTTGGGGGCTGATTGCTCTTTTGGCGCTGAAAGCACTTGACGGGGGTTGGCTGATGGCCTAGTGTTCAATGAGGTTGAAGAAGACTCACCCGGGTTCTTCCTGGCCTTCTTTGACTATTTCTTCTTACCGTTCTTGCCCACGGTCTGAAACTTCTCCTCTGGGTGCGGGGCGTCAGGCGGGCAGCGACGTTGCTCTCCGTTTCCATCTGCTCCCCATCAGATGGACTGGAGTCGATCGGATTCTCGGCCGGCTTCTTGAGGGAGACTTGGACCTGGGGATCCGGTGTCTTGATGGGCTGGGGATCGGCTGGTGTCGTCGCCGGGATGGCTGGCAGTGTGGGCTGCTTCTCAATCTCGGCAATCATTTTTTTTTTGTTTTCTTCGAGATGTCGTCATGGAGGGTATGGAGAGTAGAGCCAAGATTGTATGACGTTCTTCCAGGTTCTTAATCTTGGCGTCTTGCGACTTGATGTAATCGGTCATTTTCTGGACCTCAATGAGCAGTATGGAAAGAACCTCACTGTCAGAGAGGTCGGAATCTATGCTGAAAAATTACAGTTGAGTTAGTTAAATATTAAATATTATATATTCAATAAATAAATAAAAGAGTGATAATTGAATGAGCGACCGAATCCGATCCGAATTTGGTGCAATAAGAATTGCAGTTATGGTCGTTACTGGAGCTCTTCAAATCGATGTTCTCTCGACTCCGTTTAAATGGGAGAAATGACTACTTAACCTTTCCACTATTTTTTCAATAAAGGAGTTATAAAAATCTTTGCAGTAGACTACTTCTTCTTCTTTACATGTATTTAAACTCTTGTGTGGTAAAACTTTGATTTTAAAATTTCTTAAACGTTTAATCTTTAAAAGGCGTTTTGTTTGGTCATTTGAAGTGGTTTTTACTAAAAGACCATCTTTAAGTTTTTTGTTTTTAGTTTCTCCGATAAGACCCATTAGCTACACCAACTTCAGATCAATTAGTCTTTGCGCTACCTGAGCATTGTTCTCCTCTGGTCAGATCCTGACTGCACGGACGGGGACGTGATTTAAGATTTGAAATCACATAGAAAGTTGCATTTGTTCTACCAGGAAGGGAAAATAGATTCGGGATGGATTTGTAAATTACAGGAAAAATAGGAAAGGTTGCCTGGAATGGCTTTGGGTACATTTAGTTTGGCTTCTGCTCATTGACTCATCTGGCACGGGTGGTTCTGCCAGGAGTTGCATGGCTTGAGCAAGTTACTCAGCCCTCTCACCACGACAAGGTAGTAGAGGTAGAGGGGGACAAATATGCATTAACGTTGCGCCACTTTGTAATAGAGCATATATTACGAAGAGGCGCAACGTTAATATATTTTTTCAATAATTTTAGTCTAGTATTTATCATAAGTATAAATAGTATAATAAGTCAGCTTAACTAATTATGGCGTGTTTTTATGGAAGTTTGAGATTCCGTTCATTAAAATTTTAGATTCAATGACATAAATGTGATAAGCCGTTTACAACCGCTAACAAATCCATATAATTTAAAAACATTAATCATTGCTCTAATTTAGTTAATAACATACATTCATTGGTCTCACTTACAGAATTTATTCACAAAATGAAATTTAGGAACACGTTTTAAATTTATGTAAGATTTTATTTTATCTTAATTATTAAAAAAATCAATATTGCAAACTACTCGAAACGACGAACGTCATTAATATTTTAAATGCGTCTCATACAATTAGGTAAATAACAATTTATCATCTTTATTAATAAGTATCCATTAACAATATTTTCTCATTCTTAGAAGTAATTAAATATAACCGTATTTTGCACCTTCTCGTTTTATACTCGTATCAAGTCGAAATGTCAATAGACGCGATTATTTATGAAGATGGCAAATCAGGGACACCTCTACAAAGAAGGTTATATGAATAATAGAAATTAAATAAATACAATTATGAATGCTCAAATATTATTATCATAAGTTAATGTGTCAATAAAATCAAAATATTTATTGTTTTGCTGATAGTTGTGGAATGGCAATAAAAATGAGAAAGCAAAAATGGACGTACTTTTATAGTTGTATTTTTGTACGTGCTTTAAGTAATATTTACAAAAATAAATTATTAATAATTTATGATGCTTATTAAGCACACGTTTGGAATGATTACATTAATACGTTTTTTAAATTATTCTAAATTAGAAAATATATGAGTCAATGCGACTTTTCTTAGTCTAGTTTTATTATTTGCATTAATCTTTCTCATATATTTCACGGGAAAAAGTGATTTTGTAACTAAACTAGCCAGTAGTGAGTAGTCAGCATTATATAATCGACAACATAATCATCAAAAAGTGTAAGTAAAATTTAAAAATAATATGACACTTTTGTTAGCTGTTCTTCATTTAATGATGTTCCTTAGTTTCCGCAAAATACTTTCCAAAAATTATTTAAATATTAACAAAAAATATGCACAACTTAATGCATGTTTAATTCGATTTTAATTTGTACCAAAATATTGTGGTTTATTAAAAAAAAACTATAATCGCAACCATTTTACATAATTGAGCAAACAGGAAATGTTGAAATTAGTTGCATATCTTTTTTATAGCTTAGATTACATTAAACGTATTGAGTAATTGTGGTCTAACAAAACCAGTCATTTAGAATAATATAAATAATTGACAAAAATCGATCGATTTCATTAATTTTATTCAATGCTCATTTCACACGCCTAGTAGAAGCCAACAAGCTTTTATGTTAAATCATTTATAATTTGATCAAGTATTTTGTTACTTATTATAAAAAAATCCAGTGAGAAATTGAACCTGATTCAAGTACTTTCTTAACCAATCTAAGATTCCATACTGCCAGAGGGACATTTCCTTGTGAATCAAATCCGATGTAAACATACACCAACCATCCCACTTAACATTCCATTTCTTTTGTCAGTGTCAATTTACCAATCACTCCTCCTTATTGTAACCAATCTTCGTAATACTTAACTTAATGTTTTGCTACAGTTAAACAAATCCGACCTCGGACACAGTTTTGCTGCTACAAATGCTTTTGCATATTTGTTTAAATATTCGTAACGAATCCAAGGCTGTCATTAGAATCCGGCTTAATCACTTTCAGTTTTATTATGGCTTTTTTTGTGTTTCGTTGTTGTTGAATAAAATTACCATTATGGGACTTTGTGAAATGAATTTTTAATTAATTGGGATACACGGACGAGTATGGAACGAAAATTTCAATAATTCTGAATTATATGGGTGTTGTTGGAATTTTTGTTGTTTGTTAACATGTTATGGGATTGTTTATAATGGGAAATATATGCACAGGTGACGGAATTTAAACAATACATAAATTATATAAAACGTTAAATATAAATTATGAATATTTGATTTTTTATTAGTTTTTTTTTATAGAGAATTAAAAAGCTATATAGTAAATGTTAATGGTTGTATAAATTGTTATAATTTGAATTATATTGACATCACGCATGTTTGGGTTGAAAGAGCTTTGTTGTTCATCAATCATGATACAGGATGTAACAATATAACCGGATTCATAGTAATAATGATAAATGCAGAAAAGAAGCACTAAATAGAATTGCCATCAAAACCTATTGTTGCTGTCAATTTAATAGAAACATTTCTATTTGTTTTAATATACATGAACATTCAAGATTAAGAAGATAGCTTCTACACAAAAACAGAGTTATTTGAAATGTCCAGCTTTACATAAATTCAGTAGATTTTCTCAATTTATTTCTTTATAAACTACTCAGAAGCCTCTATCTCGAAAGCCATTGGTCTTACTTAAAAGTTGCCAACAGTTCTTGATAGACGTATTTGTCCCGAATAGTGACGGTGTGTGACCTCCTGTGATTGCTAGCGAAGTTGGGGAGCGTGAGGGAGGACCTAGAGTGCTAGTAGTCGGACCAGAGTTGGTTGCCTGCACCTTAGGAGCTGGCCGGGTTGAAGGCTCTTTGGCGTGGGTGTCTGAGGGTCTTTTGGCGCATTTAATTGGAGCAAGAAATCAAAGAGGACTTACCCATATCTTTCTTTGATTTTATCATCTTTTTCTTCTCTCCTACCCGAGTAAATCTCTTCTTTGGGGCGAGGTTTTCTTGTGGGAGCCGACATTACTCTTCAGTGGGATTTTCATCGGCTTTTTGTCTTTGGAGGGGCTGGAGTTGACCAAGGGTTTGCTGGGCAGGCTTTTTGAGGTAGGTCTGAACCTGGACGTCCGGAGTCTTGATGGGTTGGGGCTTGGCTGCAATAACTGCTGAAGACCCAGGGGTCTTTGGGACTTTTTAGGGGGAGGTTTGGGCTGGAACTTTCGGTGACGTGGTTTCTTTGAGCTTCAGCTTGTTCACCTTGATCTTGTTGATTACGATGTCAATCTTCTTTGATCAGCTTTATGACGTATCTATTTAGGTTGTTGATCTTGATGTTCATCTTTAGCTGGTCTTCCAGGTTTTGTATCTGATCGTACAATAGCGCCAGGATTTGGCTATTGCTCAGGTTGTGTTCGGGGCTTTTGCTGCTAGATGGTGTTATGACTGGCAATTAAGAATCAAACTTGCTGTGAAAACTGCATTTATCCGGGCCGCGGGCTCCCTTTCTTTGGTTGATGAAGTGGGTCGCTCTTGTTGTGGTCTAGTGTCTATTGAACATAACAAATCAAGTTAAATCTAGCTCAACTCGACCATACTCGGCAAATTAAAAGAAGAAACTTATTTAATTTATTCAAATCAAACTCGGTCAAATTTTGCCAAACGTAACGTAAAAGCTAGCCAAAACAAATCGACCTCATCATAGTTATGTATTTTGTAAGACTTGGTTAGGTTTTTTTTATTGAGAGGAAAATTTTTTTAAGGTGTTGGATTTATTTTCACGAGCGCCTACTGACTTTCTTTTCTTTGATTTTTAGAAGTTTGCATCGTGTGATGCAAGAATGGGAAACTTAAGAATGCATGTTATGGCACAGCTATATAGGTGTAGAGCATAGTGTTTGTGGCGAACTTGTGCCACGACTATGTCTGGAATTTAAACTAAGGAATAAATAGTCTGTTTCTATCAATCTCCTTGAAATCAGCTTGAGCCAAGCGGAAGAGTAGCTGATTTTTACCAGATAAAGTCGTTGCTTCTTTGCTGCAGGTTTCCTATTGCTTGTGCATACGATTTCTGTTTGCGGTCGATGGAAGTGCTTCAGGAAGGATCGGAAGTTTGCTTTTGAGAAGCAGGTGCCTTGGGTTGAGCTTTTGAAGAATTGGCTTGCTTTTAGTTTGAGATAAGCTAGGAAGCTTTGGTGTGCGGTTCATTAAGCCGATAACTTAAGACGAAAGACCTATAGCTTGCTCATTACAAAACCAAAGAAGCTCTACATGTAGCTTGTGGAAAGACCAACAATATCACTATTTGTCTGGACAAAACCGAACAAAATTCCTAAAATTTTTTGTATGGTGCTTCAATATGACAATAAATTATTTGCAAGTTCTTGTGCAAGTAAAGGCAATCTTACGCGTCTGTAGTGCGTATCAAACTGCTCCAAGGACATTTTATTAGTATTGGCGGGCATATCTTCTATAGACCTATTAGAGGAAAGAGCTAGGATAGACATCGGAAAAGATATTAGGGTTTGAAAGGGTTTGTCCAAATGGTTTAGGTAACGGGTTTTGTCGATGGTTTTTGCGGTATTCTGCATTGAGGTGGCACTTGTTTAGTCTTGTGTACTAGATTTTTTAGCACTATGCGGTTGTCGTAAGGCGCACAAGATCTACCTGAGATGTTGATTAGTGTAAGTTGTTTTTTTTTTCTTTACGTATTTGTTTGGTGTAAGATGTTGTGTTTTTTTGATACTCTGATGTATCGATGCTAGGATGTTTTAAGGAAGTTGTTTTTCTTCTGTCGGTGATTTATGAACTTCTTCTGTCTGCAATGTTGTTTGCTGTTTGTTGACAGTAGCCGTTGGTTTGTAGATTGCAGACGTACTCTGGATTGGCAAGCATGGTTGCTAGTTAAGCGGTTTGTTATGTCATGTCGGTGGGATCGTAGGGGTGATGCGTTATATTGATTCAGTGGTGCTTGTAGTCTATTGTGCCGGCGTACTTTTTGGTGATAATAGACGGGTATAACGCCAGGTATTTGTTTACTTTTTTGTAGTTGCAAAAGTGGTAACGTTGCATATGTTTAGGTCTGGTGTTTTTTGCGCTGTGAGTGACTGTATTGGACGCGCTCGTATATGTCTAGGGTTTGTCCGAAAACTATGCCAGGACATGTCCCATGACTATGTTGCAATCTGATTAGGACGTTGGTAATATGGTCACCCGTATGATTAGTTGTTCTGTCATTTTCAGAGATATTATTATTATTATTATTATTTGCTGAAAGCTGTTTTTCTTTTTTCAAATGTATTTTTTGCCGGAGGACACTATGCTCTTCTTTGTTCCACTTTGGGCGCCATTTGTTACCAGCTGGGTTCCATGGTTGATAACGGAGACGTCTGGTCCAGGTTCATGTTTTGTTATGGTTAGTGCAACTTGGTTAGGAACGAACTCGCGGCCAAGAGAATACACGTCCTAGTATTTAGTGGTGATTGGGAGGTCATTGTGTGATATCATACGAGAGTAGTCCGCAGGGGTTGGGGACGTGACTTACGGTAGGTGCAATGCCATGGGTCAGTTGTGGACTTGGGACAAAAGTGCAAGTCTCCAACAAGGCCGTCGACGGCATAGAAGAAGTCCGGTAGCAGTAGTCATGGGGAATAACGGGGGTTGTAGTCGAGTAATTCCAATTCAGATTTCCGTGGAGCGGACTCCCTTCCGCTCTACGGCGGTGGTTGCAAGCAGGAAGGTCCTGTGCAACTTAGGAGCTATAGGTAGAACTCCTGTGGCGAACGTCGGAATGGGGTTTGTTAATCCGTGGTCAAGGATTGTGGGCATTTTGATGGTCGAGAATGGTGGCTGTGGTATGACAGTTAAAATTCTGCTGATACTGAGGCGTGTTACCAGCTGGGCTCCGTGATTGCTGACGAACAAAGCTGGTTTGTGTCTTGGGGTGCTTCTCCGGAGGGTCGGAGCTATTTCTATCTGGTGTCCTGCCTTTGTACGGTAGGCCAGTCAAGGCATGTAGCTTTGTTATTTTGTTGCAGTCTAGAATTATCATGGCTATTTCTGTGACGAGATTGTGGATCTTGGTTAAAACATCATACTTCATGGTATCTTTATGAACTTCAGGTGACCCGTCGTCTCTTAGGGATTGCCCGGGTGATGAGTGATGGTGATTTTGCCGTAACCATAAGCTACGGGTCCGTGTCTTTTGTTGATAATCGACGGGTTTTGCGCCAAGTATTGGTTTGCTTCAATATAGCTGGGGAAGGGTTTGTAGATATTCTGGTCGGGTTTATTTGGAGTTGCCATTGACCGCGTCAGGTTAGTTCGTATAGGCCACATATTGTCCGGAAAATGTGTCGGGACAATTCACATAACTATATTGGGGTTGCTGACTGGGTTCATCTTCAGATATATTTCTATTTTTTTCAAGCGTTTTTGTCGCCGGGTATTTTTTTTTTCTTTCTTTCTCTCAGGTAGTGTTTTGCGGGACCGTAAAGGCACCATTCTTTTCTTTGCTATACCTTGCGCTTTATTTTTCACCGGCTGGGCTTCGTGATTGCCGACGAAGGCAGCTGGTTTATGTGCAGGAGGTTCTTCGGTGTGTCGGAGGGGGTAGGTTGTGTCGTTGTGCATTTTTATAAAGGATCTATAAGTTCCTGCACACGTGTTCACACAAAACGCGAAGTGTACACATATGGCGTGTACTCCCACGCACACACATACAGTCTGCTGGTCCAATGGGACCTATGGTTTTGTTAGATCCACTTGAAAGTGCCGTGTCAGCTATCAATTGCCGCTCTGAAAGCCTAGCGGGATGTGCAAGTTCAGAGTGGTTGATGTGTAGTTCTTTGGAGGACCCAGGGTTGCGGAGTAGTCTCGGAGTATGCAGAGTGGTCTACTTGCTGGAGGACGATGATACTAGGGGTCTTGCGAAAGCTGCAGTGATGATAGGAGCACCAGTCGGAAAATGCCCAGACAGTGGTGGCTAGGTGAAAGTCTTCTCCCTTGATGCTGCGTTGGACTCTCGGACAGATTATTTTCCTGGTGCCGGCATATTCTATCCAGGTGCGTCGGATCAGGGCGATCTTTGACTGAGGTGGCTATTGATTCTTGTCTAGGATGTGGGAGGCGCACTTAGCCGACATCTGAAACTAGACACCCGGTGTGTGTGTTTTTTCCTGACGACGTGTTCTTGCGGAAGGAAGAGAATAGACAAACGCGTAAATTTGACTTTTGCAAGGTGCTATTATGGGTGAAGTTGTTTAAATCTTTCTATTACAAAACTGAAATTAGTTTTGTCCCGAAGTAGTGTTGCGTTCTATTCTTCTCAGTATAGGCATAATACTTATCATTGGTAGTAAGCATATTGGCATATAAGAAATCTGCCAGTTGTATTCGGTCGATTGACAAACTAATTTGATTTTTTATGGGTTTTATGGCTTTAGATTGTGCTGTATATGTTTTTTTTTTAATTATACTTTTAATTTCATCTACCTTCTTTGCAATTGTCTGGATATCAATTCTGATGCACCCGTCCATAGTTTCTATGAATTCTTTGACGTTTAGAAAGCTGAACGCCACAGGACATCTCCAAAATGATTTCACCCATCTACTACTTTTGTTTTTAATTTTAGCTTTTAGCTTAAATTACTCTTTTATTTAATTCTCTCAAACTGTTAAAAAGTCTTTGGAGATTCTAGTTTTTACACCATATACAGTGTGTATTGTGTCTGTATAAAACTTTTCAAAAGCCTTGAATTTGTAGTTTTTTTTCGATCTAATATTCTATGATAGATTTTTTTGCATTATAAAAGAAGAGATTAAAGGGTGTGCTAGCTCCTCTAGCAACTGAAGTAGCTTCGGCAAGAGTATAGGTTTGAAACAGGGGCGGAGCTACATGTAAGCAAGGGTCTGCAATTCGGAAGGGTGTATTTCAAAACTTGCCCCCCCCCCCAGAATTCACTAAATAAATATTAAATAAATGAAAAAAATTGTAGTTTTTTTTAACTGTCTTTGAATGGGCTTTTTTCAATATTTTGCGGTAGGGCCCAAAAATCCTAGCTCCGCCACTGGTTAAAAATAGTACTAGCAACTCTTTAGCATTAATTTACGTTGAATCTAAGATCAGAAAACCTTTCAAAAGCTTTTAATTTGTAGTTTTATTTTTAGATTTAATGTTTTTTGATAGATTTTTTTTGTATTATATAGGAAGAGATTGAAGGGTGAAGAGGGAAGCTAGCGTCCAGAAGTAGCTTTACCGGCAAAAATATAGTTTGAAATAGTACTAGCAACTCTTTAGTAACAATTCAACGTTTTTGCAAATTTTTACATTTTTTTAAATATTTACAGATGAAAATTAGTAAAATTATTTAAAAAAATTAATTGAAAGTCTAATTGTATTTACTATAAATCTAATTGGATAACTTGCTTAATACTTTTTTCGAAATGGAACTGGCATTTGTGGGAAATAGTTAAATTTTAAAAAATAAAATCAATCACAAACTCATAAATCGCTGACATTTGTTCGACCTTGTATAATCGCGCAAATATAATTAACATTACAGTAAGAATTTAATATTTTCCATCCAAACAATTAACAACTATCCTATAATATTCAATCATATATTTAATTAACCTTTCGCTTCATCCTCACATACACACACACATGATTTCATTAAAACGAATTAAAATTTCAAAAGCCTTCGCCCTTCATCTCGTACATACAAGCTTAACCCGTATACAAACACATTAATCCGATCCGATTGTCTTAATAAAAAAATATATTACAATAAAAGAAAAATAAAAAAGGAAAAAGCCGCACCAGTATCACCGACCGAGCGCACAAGCGGGCATTTAAAAAGTATTCACTTCTCCCAACTAATTTACATTCACGGAGCAACATTGGCCAGTTAGCGCGTGGCATTGGCACGGATCGAATCGGTTCCGCAAAAAAGAGAATTGTATTCTCTCGGCGTGACTGTTTACTATATATTGTTCGTACTTTATTTCGTGTATGCAATTTTATTGTGTGTATGTGATAACTGTGATAAATGATAACCTAGAAATTATCAGGATTAAACTATATTTTTGAAGGTAATATTTTCTTATAGGATTAAAATTTATTATGATATTAATAATATTATTGAGCAGAACAAATGGATAAATTGTAATCTAAATAGAAATGTAAAGTTCATCTTGTTAATGACTCATTAATTCCATCAATGTAAGAAATGTTTGTCACAATTGTATGATTGCAATTTAATTTTTTGTTTTAATGTTAGAGAAACAATTAAAATAATTTTCATTCAAGGTTGCTCTAATTTTTTGCTCAAAGTTGTCCTTTAAGTATGGTTAATGACCCTAATTTATTTTTTGATTTAATTTTTTTCAAATTAATTATTAACTGTTATGCATTATGCAGTTTTGTTGATGTTGTTATTAGTATAATTATTAATCGATTTCAATAGCACAAATGCCTGGTCGATAACGTTTTTATAATTCATATTCCGATTCATTTCATAAAATTGTTTTTTAATAATCAGATTACATACAAATTAAATTTAAAGTACAGTAAACTGATTATTTTCATTAAAAATACAGTGGAGACTAATGGTTCAACCACAGAATTAACATAAAATTATGTTATATGTTATATCTGATTATTTCGTCATTGGTTGTCATCGGTATACCAATCATTGGATTTCTGAGAATTATTCTTATAGTATGCAAAGTTTTATGATTAAGTCTCGATCTAGCTGAGGGAGAATGTTTTTACATAGGAGATTATTGAATTTTATTTTTTATTTAAATTTCATATTTGCAGTAGCTAATACTAATTATACATTTTAACATAGAAATAATAATACATATACATAGATAAATGATTAGAATATCACAAGGTCGAATACTAATTTGGTTGAATATTGAAAACAAATTGTTATCAACCTTGTTGCAATTTCATGTTATGCTATTTAAAACTGAGTTGTGGTAAAAATTTGGTGTATGACAACAAAAGTAAGGTTTATATCTATGTTTTTTTTCAAACTGTGATTGCAAATATAGCTTATTCAATATTCTTCTCATTCATCAGATGTTACTAAATTTGTCAAAAAACTATTTATCAAACAATTAAATCGCATACAATTTGAAAAGTTACTAAAATTGTTAAACAGTTTACAATAATATCAAAGTTTGGCAGCAATGTATCAGATCTGTCAAACTGTTTATAGTAATGTATAAAAATATTATAAGTTTGCAGTTTTGTACAAGATTTGTAAAGTTGTATTTTAGACTATCAAACAGTTACTACATCTGTCAAAAACAGTGAAATAGTTTTTATGTTTAATGTATTTAACCTTCATATGTTAGCAAAAATGTAGCAAATCTGTCAAAAAGTAACAAGAACTGTAACAGAATTACAGTAATGTATACAAATATCATAAGTTAGCAAAAAATGTACTAAATCTATTAAACAAAATAGTGACTTTATATGTCAATAAGTCTTAGTAACTTAGTAACTGTCAAATAGGTCACAGTAATGTATATAACATTGTAGGTTGAAAAAAAAATTCGGTTCTGTCAACAAAAGTTAACTAAAACTGTCAAACAATGTGTAAAATATTATAAGTTAGCGTAAACGCACCAGACACGTTGAATTAAATCATGAATTGTCAAAAAAGTTACTACATTTAGCCAAAAGTTACCAAAACTCTCAAACAGTAATGTAGTTGATTGTATTTTATAACGTACTTCACTAAAACATTAAAAACAAGAAAAGTTTTTAAAAATTACAAACGTTTTGTGTAAAAAGTTGACAATCATGTGCCAGAGCTGTCAAAATATGTTCTAAAGCTGTCAAATGTCAATAATTGTGTGTTTTGCTTCCTAACAAAATGATATATTCTGTTACTATATAGCTCTTAAAAGTCGGAAAACAGTCAGATTGTTAATTGAAACTGTTGAAAAGTTACAAAAATAACAATTTGTTAAAATGTTGAAGTCTATTCTGTCAGTTGTCAAAAAAGTTACACTAAAACCGTTCAAAAGTTTGCAGTAAGGCATCTGTTTGTAGATTATGACTCAAACTACTTAAACAGTTACTAGAATCTTCAAAAAGTACCAAAACTGGTTTTGAGTAAAATAATTAGCAGCAGGTACTAAAGGGAATATTATCTGGGTTCCGTTCATTGAATTACATCCGATTATAATTTGTGTTCTTCCACTCTTGCAATTTGCATCTAGGTCTTCGGTAGACAAGCAAAATATGAAAATGGCTCAGACAATTTTGAAAAAAAAATAAACGTACAATTTCTTTCTTCTTAGGTTTTGCAATGAACGTCAAGGCATTTGCTGTGCTAGTGGGCTTTTTTGCTTTGCAGACCTTTACTTACATGTAGCTCCGCTCTTGCTCAATGCTTATTTATCTATTTTATGGGGTCTGATTTTAGATTGTGCCAAAAATCTGAACGAAGCAAGTATGAGGTCTAGTATCATCTATTTTTCTTTTGATTTTTCAACCCTCTTCTAAGGTTTATCCAATCTTGTTTTTGTTTATTATCAATGGATAATCTACAAAATTTACAATATGAAAATATTTGATTGCTCTTGAGAATCAAGAAGCTATTGTTAGTGCTTTGTTAGCTTTGTTGTATAACTTAGATTATTGTCTACTTTTATTTCAATATTAGCAACAAAAGTATTGATCTTTACTCAGATGATCATGACTGAGTATTTTTGATTTTTGAACTTCAGGATTGGGGTAACAAATTTCTGTTTTTTTTTGTTTCTAGACACATATAACGCTGTCTTTTTGAAAATATGGTATTTAAGTAAAAAGGGACATTTTTTGATTTATTGTCTGACGTATGTCTCTTTCATATCTGTTTATCTTTGTCGGTTTTTTGCTACTCTTAGTCAGGCGAAGTCAGCTATTCTTTTTACATCATTACCTCACTACCTAGTTTGCGGTTTTTCCTGTGGTCTTTTGACTGCCCAGTTGGAGTAGTGGTTATCGTACTCGACTTCTACAGTAGGGGTCTCGAGTTCTATAAATGAACTAGCCTTTTTCGTGGTCTTTTGCCAAGCTAAGGATTTTTTGTAAATTAAGAAAGTCTCAAAACCAGGTACTGCATTTTTTCTAACTCTAATATTTGAATATCTAAAAACTTTTTTACTATTTGCTTTTATGCTTTTTAAGCAACTTTTATCAAATTTTCATACTTTATGTAACTTTTATTTTTAAATTTTTTTATATTTGAAGAATTTAGCTCCAAAACTAAGTTTTTGTATTTTTGCATTTTTGACAGTTCAAATGTCAAATAATAGAAAATATTTTCTATAATTTTTATTCTTTGCAACTTTTGTTCTATATCAATTTTTATATTTTTGGAAATATTTGAACAAATTGGTTTCAAAACAAGGTTTTTCTACATCTTTATCGGCCTATTTCTGCCTAACAATAGTTTTGATATTTCAAAGCTGATTTTGCAATTTTTAGGATTTAATTAAAATTATGTTTTTTAGTTTATGGCCGGATTTTGCTGGATTTTGCTGGATTTTGTCATTTTTTTTTTAATTTTTAGGCCAGATTTTTACATTTTATAAACAGATTTTTGCAGTTTTTAATCGTTTATGGAAAAATTTTAGTTTTTTTCAAAAATGTGGTAATATTTTATTATACATATACCAGATTTGACTAGTTTTGACATTTTAGAAATGGGCAATTTTATTTCAAACGGACCAGAGCGGGGGGGGGGGAGGTTTTTTCTGTTTATACAACTTATCAGTAGTCTTTTGATCGGTTCATGAGGATATGAAACCCTTAAAAAGTTCTACGATTTTTTTTGTCGTTTTTAACTTTGACTTTGAAACATCGCATTTTTTGTGCTATTGAAAATAATCAAAAATTTTCCGTAGAATCTAAATTGACGCAAAAAGGAGCATTTTTTATTTTTTTTAAGCGCCGAAGTTGACGTTCTTTGATGTAAATTGTAAAAATGATCGAAAAAACTGCAAAAATAGGCTTATTTTTCTATATAAACTCTTACAAATACACATTTAGCAGCGTTCAGAGGAACTATACTCCAAATATTAAAAAAAATTGAGTTTTGCAAACAATTCTATATGGAAAATAGTCAGTGTCGTGCTTCTCTGACTTAGAAAAGCCCATCTAGAAAAACAAAAAAATTTCTTTTAAATTTAATTATTTTTTTTTTTAAAGAGTTTTTTTTAAGTTATCTTTTCTTTATTGCGCTATTTTACATCGATCTAGAAGTCTTACTACTTAGCGTGCTACGCTAACGCTCTATAACTGAACCATCTCACCGTTTCAGAAGTTTAACAAAGACATCTTCTGTCGCTTGAACTAATTTTTGGCGATTTTACTCTTTGTTTGATAGTTTTTGCACTTGCGGCACAAATTTAGACTCGATCTATCGTCGCCATTTGAGAATATTATTATTTTTGGCATTCAAACATAAATCCGCCCGTCTCTCATTAAAATTTGGTTAAAAAAAGTTATAAACCACACCCTAGTGTGTTTATAATATTTTTTGTGAACATAAAAAAATAATTAATTTTTAACGCATTTTTTGCCTGAAAGTTTTGTAGTTTTTTTTTTCTACGGCCGATGAACACTACACCAACTATTTTCCATGTAGAATTGTCCCCAGAATTTAATTTTGTTATCATATTTGGTGTATTGTTCTTCTGTGCGCGGCAAAACGTGTATTTGTAAGAGTTTATGTTGAAGAAGATGCTTACTTTTGCAAATTTTTTGAGTTTTAGACCCCTAAAACCCAAATGCACAGAACTAATTTACATCGAAATGGTTAAAAAAAAATGTAAAAAATGCTTCTTTTTTGCCCAGCTCACTGAGAACAAATAATTGGTTTTTGTGGTATAGATTTGAAATGGCTCCAGACTTTGATTGTACGGAAAATTTCTTTTTGATTTCAAAAGTAAATATTTTTTTATTTAGAATTGCGATTTTCAAACAAAAACTACAACTTTTTAAAGTCATAGAATTTTTTGTAAGGGTTTTATGCCTTTATGACCCGATCAAAAGACTACTAAGTTATAGAACCGGAAAAAAAATACTAAAGCAAGTTTCACGAAATCTCCCCCCCCCCCCTTCCTGCTTTGGTTTGTTTGTTTAAATAGAATTGCCCACAAAGCTTTGGAGATTTAAGTGCCAAAGATTATGTTGTTAAAATGTTGACCTACGCGCTGCTGGCACTCGTCTGACCAAAAACAAAAATTATCCGTCACGCGTTAACACATCTCTCGTGGTTTGTTTTTATAAACTTTCTCTTTAAGGTACCCCTATAAGAACTAATCAAGGCGGGTAAGATCAGGGCTTTTTGAAGGTTAGTTGATGGTGCTTCGACGAGAGTTTACTTTTTCCGGAAAAAGTTGATTGACAACTTCAAGTGCTTGGTTTGAGGTGTGACCAGTGTCTTCCCTCCCCCATCTTGTTAAAACCATGCTTCCACATTAAAACTTTCAGTCCTGGAACTACAAAGTTCCTTAACCTGCAATACCGTTCACTGTTTACTGTAAGAGTTCATTCGGGCCGGCTTTAAAAAAAATAAACCTTAATTGATAAATACCCTCTACCGTTTCTGGACACCCCGTATAAGAGCTTTTTCTAAAACTCTCATTACTTACAAGATATTTGAAAAATTTTAGCTCTAAAACCAAGTTTCTGCATTTTTGTGTCAAAATAATAATAAAGAGTATTGTAGGAAATTTTATTTCTTACAATTTTGTTCCATAAGTTTTGTTTCAACTTTCCTAATTTTTGGAAAATTTGAAGTAATAGGCTTTAATATAATTTTTTTTTTGTCTTTGAGTCATATTTTTAGTGCAAAACGTTGGAAATTTGTCAAAAAAGTTTTTTTTTGGGGTGTTTTTTTCGAAAATCGGGTTTTTGGGCTGAACTTTGGTTTATATCAGGAATACGAAGCTGAAAAAATATGCATCAGTTTTTTTTTATTTTAACTAAAGAAATCGATCAACTTTAAAACTTTATTTTGTTAGCAAAGTCTTTTATTTTTGAATGAGACTAATTTTTGAATGAGCTCTCTCTCTAATTTAAAGTTCTGGGCACTTTTATTCTTAGGCGCAAATCAACTTTTAGCTAAAAAATATAAGAATAAAAATTTGTAGTAGGACGGATTCATTTGAGACTAAGTGCAATTTTCGTGCCTTGGTTAACCAGTAGTTCACTTTAAAAAAATTGAAAATAAAAACAACATTTTGTCAGGTTTACTCTATGAGGATAGTTGAGGGCTTTTGATGAATAGGTATACATTTTTCAATAATTTAGCCGATTGAATTGCTCAACTTTCCTATGCTTGTATAAAAGATTAATTAACACTATGAGCTGCCCAATCACTAACAAGATCACCTAATGGATCAAAAAGCTTGACACAGAGAAACGGTCACTGAAGACTAAAATGTACACCAAGATTAATAAAAAGATATTCAAATTTATTGTAAAATTTTTATCTGTTTAAACTGATAAATAAAGAATGCAATAAACAATAAAAATAAAAAAAAAGAAACTTTTTTCCAAATGCTTTATACAAAGATGTTACTGAAACCATTGGATTTATACTGACACAAGGTGGACAATATAAAACCAGTCAAAAGTACTCTGGAGCTCTACTTTGATGAAAGCTTCTGATCCAGAGGATCTTGAAGAGCTAAACAAAAAAACACACGAAAGAAACTTGGATAAGGCAAATGCCATAATTAACCAAGGTGGCCTAGAATGGAGAATCGACACGTTTAAACCATTCAAGTCACCAGGCGCTGATGAAATATATTTTATCATGTTCCAAAATGAGTTAACATCTATACGAGATTATCAGAGCAAGTAGAGCACTTTCATACATACCGAGCAGCTAGAGAACAGTTGAGGTGGTATTTGTATCAAAACCGGGGAAATTCAAGTATGCTCTAGGCTAAATTTTTATAGGTTCAAACTGGTCAAGTATTGAAAAAAAAGTCAACAGGACATGACGAGTCAATAAATGCTTTTTAAATCGGAAAAATCTTGCAAACTGGCTATACACTAGGAAAATATGCTTTTTTTATCTTCAAATCTATTTCAATGTACATTAAGAGCAGGAAATGTTTTATTTAAATTATATGCTTATCTGTTAGATTAGTCTTTTAAACCGGGAGTTCTTATTACATTGCGAGTTAGCTCTAATCCATGGTCTCCGATCGGTATAACGCTTCAAATGTAGAGAGTTTACCTATAGGCTTATATCTTTGATTTTGACAGAAGTTGTTTCTTTGTCAGCAAGGCCTGACTCTCATCGGGTCTTATTTACGTTTTTTTGCAACGGCTTGTGGTTAGCTGAATAGTTGGACATGGTAGTACATGCAGAGTGTATTCCACCCGGCAGCCACTCGGTTGAGCTACTACTCTTTCTCAGTACTCATATCGACAAAAGTCACGTGTAATAAGCTTGCTGTACTTTACATTGTGTAATCTAAGTGGTTCTTCTTTTATCCAAAATTTTGGGATCAAGTTGAATCTGCACCTAGTTTAAATGGATACAACCGTATCTTATGGTTAGTTCTAATGACAAACACCCTTTACAACACAGTACTCTGTTACCACTACTCCACATCATTTAATAAAATGAAAGTTAGAGGTAGACGAATTTGGCTTTTTTAAAAAACTTTTTGAATTGAACAACTTTGGTGACGCTACTGGACAAAAAAATTGTTCAGGTATGAGAATGAGCTTATTAAAAGAATTTTTTGTTTTGGCTTAAAACTACTTTAGTTATTGCAAATCTACGTTTAAAAACAAAAATCTTAAGCCGCTGCTGATTTTTTGAAAAATCTGTCCTTAGTTCCAAATTTTAGTTAAAGAGTTGATAAATCCGAGAATCTTTATGCTCTATCTCCACAGTTTTTAGAAACGGGTAGAAAATTATCTCAAACATTAGTGATTTTGGAGGTACATGGAGTGAGTTTTTGAAAAAGTTTAAGGGTTGATTGGCTACATATAAACCCATAATAGAGTGTATCGATAGCAGAGGAAACAAAATTTTTGTTTAAATCATTTACCAACAACATGTCTCAATTGAATAGAAAGGGCTTTTTTGGAGAAAAAACAGACTTTGCACAAGTCGCAGGGTTTTTTATATAGTTTAAAAAAAATGACCAAGTTGTAAAAAGTAGGGAGAATAAAGAAAAAAAAATCAAAAGAAACCAAAAATTTGATATTTTTATATAAAGAAAAGTTGACTGGAATAGAGGAAAATTATTGTTGATGAAAGATTTGAAAAATTGAAAATGTCTTATATTTTTGTGGTGGTTTCCATAATTAGGAAATGAGGAAGGGGGTTCAAACCTAGGCCGTTATATAAAAATCAAATTTATTCGAGTTTTTTGGTTAGCGGTGGAAAAGGAGTAAAACACTTTTAAATTTGGTTTGGGCTTGGCAGTTTGACAGTTATTAAATACAGAAAACATTTTCTTAAATATCTTTGAAGTTATAAACGTTTTATTCTAAAATAGGAGAGCAGAGACGACGTGAAGACTTAAAAGTTGTTATTGAGAAATTTGCTAGTATTTTTTTTTTTTAGTCTTTTGATCGGTTTACGATTTTTTTTGTCGTATTTTAACTTAATCGCATTTTTTATTGAAAAATTGCAAATTAAACTAAAAAAAAAAAAAATCCTAGTGAAATCAATCAGAAATTTTCGTTGAATCCAAATCTGGTGCCATTTCAAGTCTATACCCTATCTATAAACCGCAAAAGCCATAAAACCATGTTTTGTTCTCAGTGGGCTGGGCAAAAAGGACGCTTATTTCTTTGAAAAATTTGCAAAGTCTGCTGAATCTGTTTTGTTGAATCCATAAATAAGCAGCACTTTTTCAAACGCAACAAGTTTATATTGAGAAAATTTAAAGTGGATATTAATATATGTATCGGAAATGATTTTTTTTTTGGTAATTATCACACAAAGTTTTAAATTTTTTTTTTTTTTAAATTTACTGTTTAGTTTTTTTTTTGTTAGTTAGACTTATTGCGGTTTGAATTAAGCTCCTCAAATAGCAGATAGAGCGCTAAATAAATTCACACGCAATTTAGAGATCTTGCATGAGTGCCAAACATGTTAGCAACAATTCACTATTTGATTAGAAATGTAAATTTTAAATAGAAAATTTAAAAAATGTATTTAATAATATGGTATTTAAGTAACAAATAACATGGTGCGGAAGACGAAATTTTGTTTAAATATTTAATAATTTTTTTGGCGCAGGAGTGGCCGGACAACACCTAATAGTCTTGCAATATTTGCATATTCATATGAAATATTGACATTAATTTTTTTAGATTTTTAATTACTTAATTAATTGATAGACGTTTATGTATTATGTAATGTTTGTATGTTATTATTATTTAATGAGAACTAACAATAGAGATTAGTTTTAAATTTTCTTGTTTGAATGATCATACAAAAAATAGAAAGTAATTATCATAAATATTGCATTTGGTTAATATAATAATGCAACTATTGTTTTGCAAAAATTCATCGCTGATTCATATGTCGCGAATAATAAATTTGCATTCAAAACAATCAATATTTACATACTAACATTATCGCCATCTAACTGATCAACAATGTTGTTATTACCAGTCCAGCCGTCGAAATAGAAATAATAATGAAATATGATTAAATTATTGAGAAAACAGACGCATGTGGAGATAAATTCATTTAACCTTGAGAAACGATTAAGAAAAAAAAAAAGCTAAAACCAGTAGTAAAGATACGTAACGCAGCTATTAATAATGATATTAATAACAACTGTGAAAAGTGAAACCGAATCCTGTGTGACTCAATAAATTTCTATGGGATATATTTATATTTATATGAAGCAGTGATGAATAACAATCTACGACTTTTGTAAATGTAAACATTATAAGTATCGCTTACTTGTTGTAGTAATGCGAAGAAGAAAACATTAGTCACGGTGCGGTGATAATGCTATTTATTGGCGATGTTGCGTAACATTTTTTTGCAAATTGATGAGCTTAGTACATACTATATACATTGAATGTTACAATATAGAAATTTTGCAATCATCAATGATATTGATATTAACCATATTTCTCATTGTATGTTCTTAACATTAATATTGATGTAATTATCTATCAGACGTATGTAGAAATATTAGCAATTATTCTCAATTGCGTCTAAAATAAATAAACTTTATGCTTAGTAGAATGGATGAATCACCAAATACAGATTAAATGTATATAGTAAAACAAGTTGATTTGGTGAATTTAAACAATTGTTCTTATGGGTTTGCTGCATTCGCAATGGAATGGTTCTTCCAAGAAACGATTTTATGTGACAGGGTGAAGGTCGGCGTTTGAAGGACGCCCGATTAAAACCAGATAATTGTTATGGCATTTCGCAGCGAGACCAACATTGCACACACACACACACACAAACAGAAGAGGATAGTCTGCACGGACACATAGTGTGTTCACATATGCGGTGATTTCTACTAGATGTCATCCAGACTTAAAAATAGTCTGATGAACGAGTCTGTAAAAATGCCGAAACTTCACGGATGTTGGTTTTCGTAATTGAAATTATGCACGAGGTTTATCTTTCTCTCTTGTCTTTTCCCTACGGGCGTTGCATACTCACGAGTTTATTAATGAGGAGCGTTTAATACATTTAGAGACGCATTAAATTATCGACTAGTGTTGCGTTTCGAAAGGATTTCATGGGAGGTTGCACTAACACGTCTTTTCAAAACCAATTAACATTAACATATTTGCCACTCGGTAACTATATAAAACAAAACATTATTTTCAGACGAATTTACCCTACCTGATTTTAATAAGTAATAATTTTTATGTCTACCTACAAATACGTTAAAAAAAAAACTATTTCAAACCAACTACACGTACTTCCAGTTTTTTTTTTAAATTAAAATGTTGAGCTACTATTAAATGAATGGGCGAGGAGTAATATTTAAATATTATATTACTCCTCACTCATTGGCTCATACAACATAATAAATGAGCAATGCCACTTGAATACGTCTATTTTTTTTTTTGTTGTTGTTTGGGAGGAGAATCTTCTAAAGACTGATTGTGGGATGTACCCTCTGAAGGAGAGTACCTACCGAATAAACTCCTCTCGGATTATACTTGGAAATTCGAGACTGTAAGGCTTATGTATTTTTCTTTTTTGGAAATTGTATTTTAGGAGATAGTTGGTTGAGAGGCTGTGTGGTGGGATTGTGGGGTTGGCCACTTTAGTGATTGATGAGGTTAATCGGTTTTCTATACAAGTATCTTTCTTTTTCTGGCTTAGTAAGTCTGGCCAATTCAGAGTTAAAGTGAGTTACGAAGTATTTTTTGGACAAGGCCTAAACATTTTTACGCAACGGAGGGATGCCGAAGTTGTTACAAATTTCTTTGGGCTTTGGCAAATCAACGCAAGGTTAGACTTTGGAAGGCATTAAGACAATTGAGGTGCGTGTTTACTGCTGTTTTCCAAACTGGGGAAGCAAACGAATTTGCGATTTGATGATTGTGGTATACATCCGGATGTTGTTCCAGCAGATTTTTTGTCATTCTGGCTTTGTCTAGGATGGACGTAAGTATTTTATCGAGGGTGATACTTGTCAGAATCGGAACACGGAATAAGGACAACGTTGTCGAGGAAGACGTTTTCATTAGGTGTGGTGCGTCAACTTGAGAAGAGAACAGCTTTTATCTGGGTCAGTCATTTAACCAATTTTGAATCACTGGTATTTTTTGTAGCTTTATGGTAACTTAGAGCTTAACATTAGTGCTAAAAAATCATCAGCATATTGAGCTATGTTAACTCCATGCTACTATCCGGAAGATATTTCTGCGATAAACAGGTTAAATAGCATCACCGAATGAATGGAGCCTTGGGGTACTATTGTTGTGATCTGCCATGAGGTAGCTATCCGCATAAGACGCAGAGAAAATTTTAACTTGTGCAGACTACTAGACCTTTGTCCCAGACTTTATCAAAGGCTTTTTTAATCACTTGTGATTTTTCTCAGCTACAGAGTATTTTCGTCGGAATTTATGTTAATAGGCGGGTAGAAGAGCAAGAATTACCTTTTCTATGATCTTATTTAAGGTGCATAGAAGACTGATTAGCCGGTATTTTGAGGATACTTCTTTCTAAGCTTTCGGAAAATGCCCTGTATGTAGGATTGCATTAGCAATATTGGTGCCATTCTGTCAGGGCTTGGCGCAGATTGAGTTTCTAGCTTTTAATTAATTTCTGTGCTTTGAGAAGGTCGAACGCTGTTTAACGGTGTATTGACGTCAGTCTTCTCTAAGTAGTCATTGACTTCTCTGTGGACTCTTTCGACGTGCTCCAGATCAGTGTCATTTGTCATAGACGGGAGCATTGAAGTTTGAGGCTGTAAGCAAATACTTGGGTCTTTTCTTCAATGGAGTATTGTAGACCATTCTTGCCATGTATGACTGAAATGTTGATTTGTTTATTGCGTAAGACTTTAAAGAATTGTTTTGCTAGCACTGATTTTGGTGCAACCTTAAGGTTGTTTTGCCTTTTTTATGTTGAACGTTTAGGGTTTCGCGATCTCTGAAGTTGTGATGTCGTTGCCATTCATGTTCGACAGCATTTCTTCTACGAATTAATGCTTTTTATGCGCAGGATAATCTTAGATGGTTATCAGCACGAATTTGATGCTTCTGAAACTCATCAGGTTTCTGCTGATAACTTTTTTCGTGGCTTTGTGAATTAGGTTTGAAAACAGTTTTGCGGATATTTTGATGTCTGTAACTGTTCTTGCTGGGGCTGTTCTACTAATGCATTTATGTATCTTCAATAGAGAGCATTTGATTCCTTTTTATAGAATTCTAGTAATACTGGGCTGTGTTTGGAGATTAGGTAATCGATTGTCTTAATCTCTAGTTGATGCCTTTGAGTATTGCTACTTCAAAGACGTCTTCTCCGTAACCAGCAGAGCTGTAGTGAATGAGTTCTACTGGACCCAATACTTAGTAGCCTTTTTGCTTAACTGGCTTTGCAATGTTTGACCTTTGACGTTGTTTTTGGCACTATTCTACGCTAGGTGCTTGATATTGAAGTCTTTAACAACTATGGCGGGAATGGGGGTCGAGAAGTTGAGGTTAATTGGATTGATGTAAGCAGATGCGAGCTTCAATGTGCTTAGCCCAGACACGTTTATTATAAACACATTTGTTTTGAGCATGAGAGTGTCAGAAGACCACTTTGCAGTGGTCCAGTGATCTGTTTGCAAAGATTACTGTACCACGATTTACCACCGACGTTTTCAAGTACGCGAATGTATTTGGGATTCTCAGCGCATGTCTGAGTTTGTGGTTTGACTCACACGGTAGCATGACGTCGATGTTCTGTTTGAAGAAGAATTTTTCAACTTTGTTCATTTTATCTGCAATGTTGTTTGCAAACTCTGAGTAATACATTTGCTATATTATTCATTGTTTTGGAGATCGAGGATGGTAGATAATATGTTTTGTTGAAAATTATTTAGCTTTGTTTTGCCGTTTTTGGTGTTGATGGAGTGAGGGTATGGACAAACGATGTGTTTGCAGTTACAGCTGGTTTTAGAGAACCTGAGCTTTTTGAGCTAGTTGGAGCAGAAGGAGGTTTAGCGGCTTTATTTTCCATTGTAAGGCGATAATTTTTATATATATACATTGCATCCTTGGAAGTTTGCCTGATGAGGGTTGGAGCCACTTAGGTGGTGTGTTTTTGGGGCAATTGACTGAACATATTGGCAAGAGTTGCTACGAAGAATCTTTTAGCGGTATGCCCGTGGTTGGCATTTCTTGCATTTACTTTGACCTTTAACTGCAGGAGCTCTAGATTTTTGTGCTTTTTGCTCATTTTGGGAGTTGCACGGAGTACATTGGTAAGCGAGCAACTTTGTATCTCATTTTGTGAATGTTAGATGGAGTGAAACCAAGCGATTCTAATGCCTGTCCTACGTCTTCCTCTAGTCGGTATAGCGGATTATCACTTTGAGGCAACGTTCTTTAGGGGCTTTTTTGAATTTGAGGAAGGCGGTTGTTTTTCTATGATCGGCGTTTCTTATAGCTTGGGTTACCCGAATACCATCGTGTGTACTTCGGGCAGAGATAATAGCGATTTTATTATCTTTGAAATCTTTAGAGAAGCCCGGGAACTAGTGTTTCTCGGTTTAATCAAATGCCGGTGGGCGGAAGGTAGGTAGGTAGGTGGGTGTTGTCACCGGCGGAGCCTAGGTCCATAGCCGCAAGCTTGAAGCCATTATTGCTTTATGCAAAAAAGATTACCTGTCTTACGTCTTCTTCTGTATAGTGGCATATGCCGGATTACCAATTTGAGGCAACGTTCTTCAGGGGCTCTTTTAGACTTGATTAAGGCGATTGCCTTTCTATGATTGGCGAGGAATTAGTTGGAGGTTAGGTTGTCGTTACCAGCGGGTTCTAGGTCCATAGCAGCAGGCTGGAACTTAACTTCGGTGAATGTCTTTTTGGCATTCTTATTGTTCTTAGCGGGGACGGCGTTTTGTTTGGGGTGCCTGAAGACGCATTCTTAGTAGGAAGAGTAGGGAATTCACCTTGAATCTTATTTCTTTGCTGCTTTTGTCGTACGGTGGTGATTTATTTGGCTTCGTTCGATGTCTGCGACCGCGTTTGCTCAGGAATGGCCTTGGTTTACGGCGTCGATGACGTCTTCTGCAGGAACTTGGTGGTGGAGGATAGAGTTACTCTTGTTCTCCGAAGAGTAGTCTACGGTTGGGCGTTTGTGGTTGAGGGAGTGGACCACTTTCTCAACCTCTTCTTTCATGGAAGCAAGGTCTATGTCTTCTCTGATGATAGGTTGGAATGGAATGGGGGCCGTGAGAGGGGTGCCATCAATCCAGTGGTTTCTACCAGCCCCTTGATGGTAGCAATGTGGTCGAATTTGAAAGCCATAGCTTCTATCATATTCCTCACATCCTGGACTTGGTGGACAAAGATTGTTGTCTTTGATTTGATTTTCTCCTTCTTCTTCACATTTTTTGTCAGGGGAAACTGTTTGCAGCGGCTTCAAGATTGACGAATAAATTGTTATTATTTTCAAAACAAATAATTTATTAATTTTATTGCAATAAAAACTGCATTTATTTCTTATGATGAGATTTGGAGAAATTTGCTGGCTTCTCAATTAGCTGCATATGATTTGGCTGTTAGCTGTCGAATGCGAAATCTGCTGCTGGCTTGCTCTTGCTTTCTACATCTATGTAGTAAGGCAACTGCATATGGTTTTTTCTTTTTTAACTAGAAGGGATAGGGTGGGTGGTGTATTATTTATGATTGGTTTTTGATATTTTTGATAACCAAAGATGACCCTATTACATTGTATTGAGATTTTAGTCTTTGCTGGAATTATGCGCTTGTTGACGTTAAAGATATCATTCGGCGTTCTATTAGTCAATTTTTTGTTCTCTTCTATAGATATCGGAAGAATTTTGTTGTAAAAATGTCCTCTTTGCCGAAATTTCTTATACTGCGTACACACTTGTAAAAGACTGCCACACACAACATGGTCGCGTAACATACTCGCGCAACAGTTCTATCGTTTGTCGGTTTTATGACGAATTTGATTCTGTGTTGCGGAGTGATGTTACGTTGTGTTGCGGCACATTGTTGCAAGTGTGTACGCAGCATTAGAGAGCTTGAAATATTTTTTAATCTTCTTCAAAATGATTTTAGGATGAACTTTTAATTTATTGTGTTAAGTTAAATGAATAAATTTAAATAACATCGTATAATACATATAACAGTTTTGTCAACAAATGCGACTCTTCTGTTCTGTCTGCTGAATTGATATGTATTATTTTAATTTTAATGAAAGATGCATTTGTGTAGCAATAATTAAAGAGCAAGTTATGTTGCACAAAACCGCTATTGTATTTGAAAATAAATAATTACGAAAGCAATCATATTTCTAGGAATTGCGCCAAAGTTAAAGTTAAAATAGCGAACTTTACAAGTGGGTTTACATTCAATTTTATCTTATGCTTAATTAATTTAATTTATTTTTGTATCTTATGTTAATTTTTGTTTTCTGTTTCAGGTAAGCAAATGTTTCCTTAGACATATTAACAAATATTATTATTGGTGAGTAATAATTATTTTGCAATAATTATATTGACAAGTCGAGTGTTATTTAATGCAATTATTTAATGATATTAAAGTTGATCTTTACTATTGCGACAATTAATAAAATAATAATATGAGCAAGTATGGATCATATCCATATCCAACCACCTATTAATAAAGGTTACTTCAATTTATATAGATATTATTTTTTGTTTTGGATAACTATTTTGAAATAATGTTCAATTATTACGACGCTTAATACTTGAGTCTGATAAAAACTATTTGCATTTGATTCAGAAAATATAATAGTGCGTGTATCATTGCATCATACTATTGGAGAATACGAATTCTAAGAACGCGGAAATAATAATCTCTAATAACACTTCTCATAATTTTGCAAATCTTATCTAGAATAATTATTACAATTTGATAAGATAATTAAACTGTTGCACAATTGACATATCCGTTCAGTCTAGGCGCGATCACCAATGTTTAGCTTAATTGAATCAGAATGGGTTCTTTCAATCTTTTTAAGTTTAATCCTTGTTGTATTGATAGCGATTATGGTTAGGAGACGTTTATATGAGGTAAGATTGCAGATTGATAATTAAATTATGGACGATAAATAATTATTTTTAATCGAAAATATTAATAAAACTGTTGTGTGTTAAATATAACACATTACATGAAGGTCTAGAATTAGGTTGGATTAAGTAACTCTTATGAAAGCTTACTAAATTGAAGAGCGTTTGACATACTATATGGTACGTACAGAAGGGAATAACTCTTGATTATGCATTTATAAGTAGATTTTTAGTTTTTTCAACGAAAAGTTTATTTCTATGTAATTTGGTTGTTTTTTTTTAACACAGCCGATTTGGTAAATGTTATATCAGATCTCATTTGGCTCTTATTTTATTCTTAATTTTTATTAACGACACATCTGACATATTAAATTGTCTTCACCTTTTTATTTGAAGATGTTTTAAAAGTGTTTTATAGAATTGGTACTACTGATGATAGTCTTGATTATTTTCTGAATGGTAGTGGCTTAAAAAAAATTGAATGAGTGCGGGACGAGTTTTTTTCAAAATTGTCATAGATGTTTGGAATTTTAAAATATGTTTGTTGTACCGTACGTACCGGCTCTTTAATTCTGTCTCTAATTTTCTGGTGAGATACATCTACTAATTTGGTTTTCTTCGTACAAAAGTTTTATGGACAGATTGGAGACAGTCCAAAAACTACTAGCGTTTAAACTTACAGGAGTAGGAGTATTTGTCATCTGAATGATCCGGGAATAATTTGGCATTAACTGAATTGGAAAAACGAAGAAATATGTGTGAATTTTTTGTTTAAAATACTTAACGGGCTTATCTGTTCTTAGCAATTCTTTGATTCTTCACATTTAGTTAGGAATTGTTTTTTTTGCACGGTTTGATTAAGGCGATTGCCTTTCTCTGATTGGCGAGGAATTATATTACAGCTCACTCGATTGCATTGCACTACTTGCTAATTGTGTATTTTATACAAGAAATTTTAAGGAAACTTAAGGCGCTTGCTTAACTCAAGCTTTGACAAAAATGTATTTGAATGAAATACTATAATAAAATAATAATTTACTCAAACTCAATCTAACGATCACAGCGGCCAAGTGTCGAGCATATACAGTTGTTGTGGTTCTACAAACCTGATCAGTGTGCCTTGGTTTGACTGCGGCATCGCATGATAGCAAATGATAAATTTGAATCAATATTTTTAAAAAGTCATCAGTAAGAAATTCGAGCATTATTATTATAGGTTTGGAGTCGAGCAAAGTATGTATTGTTTACTAGTTTTAGTATATTATTAAAACTTTTTAGTATATTATTAAAACTTCTTCTTCTTCTTCTTCTTTACGTGCTATGTTTTCCGAGGACATCGGCGATCATCATTGTGAACAGGCTTGTTGAACTGACACCATTCCTGGACTTTGTCTGCTTTGGATTTTGTCTTGTGTGATGTTCTGTAAGATACGGTACTTTTCTCCTCTCATAACATGTCCAAAGTATTCCAACTTGCGTTTTTGATGGTAAACATAACCTTTGTTTGCTTCTGGAGACGGGCAATCACTTTGTTGTTTTGGACTCTGTCTACCTATGATATTTTAAGCAGCACCACGTTTCGAACGCTTCAAGTCTGCCACACATTACTTTTGTTAAAGTCCACCCTTCCATTTCTAAGCACAGAATTGGAAAGACGTAGCACCATAGTAAACGAATACGTAGGGGTATTGACAAGTCACGAGATATAAGCACCTTCTTCATGTTGCTAAATGCTGCTCTAGCCTCGAAGCGGGACCTTATTTCCTGCATGCTATTCCACTTACTGCTTAATAAGCATCCCAGATGTCTGAAGCCGGAGACTTGCTGAATCTGTTGGTTGCCTGTACTCAGGTTTGCTGGAAGCTCACCATCCTTGCTAATAACCAAAGGTTTTGGTCTTGCTGATATTAAACTTGAGCCCCCTTTCTTCACTTTTAGCCACAACTATATCCAGTAACGCCTGCAAGTCATCAGCACTTCTTGCCAGTAAACTAGTATCGTCCGCATAACGCAAGTTGTTTATTACTTCTTCGTTAACAACAATTCCTTCCTGTACTTCGTCCAATGCTTTGACGAACATTTGTTCAGAGTATATGTTTAAGAGCATTGGAGAGAGGACACAGCCTTCCATCACACCTCGCTGAATAGGAACATACTCGGTAGTCATTTCTTCAATTTTGACTGCAGCGATTTGGTTGTAATACAGATTTTTTATAATGCGGATGTCTCTGCCATCTAAGTTCATATTTTGAAGGAGGTTGATAAGATTCCCGTGGTCTACACAGTCAAACGCTTTCTGGTAGTTGATAAAACACGCGTATACGTCGGTAGACATGTCCAAGCCCGTTCCGAAATCTAAATTGAGTATCAGAGAGGTGCTCTTTTGCATTTACGATATAACGACCTTGTATTATTTTGAGGAAAATCTTTAGCGTATGGCATTACGCTAATTATGCGGTAGTTTCCGCATGATTTTGGTCACGTCTTTTTAGGTAGAGTGACGAAGACAGACTCCAATACTTGGTATTTTTACAGAAACATAGATGGCGTTGAAGAGGCTGACCAATTTGTCTGTAGATTGGTCGTTAAAAAGCTTGAGTACTTCCGAATAGACGTCGTCTGGTCGGCGGACTTTCCAGTTTTAGCTGCCCTGATTGCGTGAACCACCTCCGCGTGTGTTATTTCTGGCTCCTCACAGAGGTTGTGAACCACCTCCGCGTGTGTTATTTCTGGCTCCTCACAGAGGTTGTAGCAAACGTTCACCTGCTGACGGTCGCTAGTGAAAAGTTCTTCGACATACTTCTTCCACTCTTCCAGTTTTTTGTTCAGGTCTAAGATAATGTTGTCATCCCTGTTTAGCAAAAGTGCCGCGTTTGTGTAGATTGAAAGTGTCGTGTTTTGCATCTAAGCTCTCGATTTTGTCACATTTTTTAGAAAACCAGCTATACTTTGTCTCTTTTATTTCCTTTCTAATTCGTTTGTTAAGGTCTAAATATTTGGGTTTATCATTCTTCAGATTCCGACGCAATTCCATCAGATCTAAGATCTTGTTTGTCATTTAAGCTTTTGTCATGCTCTTTCTTGACTGCTTGAGTTCTGTTCTGCCGATACTAACGATAGGTGTTTTTACTCCAATTCATGCTTCCTCAGTGTCCGGCATGTTTTTGAGGTTCAGTGACTGAATAGCTGCGTTGATCTTTAAACCAACTTTGTCTCGGATTTTAAGAGTATTGAGTAACCTCATGTCCAACCGCGACACTGTTGATTTAGGTGTGTCTCTTGAGCTTAAGGTGTAATGTAGCTACTAGGGGGTTGTGGTCGGAGTTAACGTCAGCTCCTGGGTATGTTTTGACTGCGCGTATACTATTTTTGATCCGATCTTTGATCATGATGTAGTCGATCTGATTTCTCACTATTTTGTCTACGCTATCAGCATTAGAATTCCATGTATACAAGATTCTTACAAGAAGGTGTTGGTGATGACGAAACTATTTTCCACGCAAAAGTCTATCAAGCGGTCGCTGCGTTCATTTCGCGTTCTTAGTCAATACCGACCGACCGTCCGCCTGCACTCATCTCTTCTGATTTTGACGTTTAAGTCTCTTAATAATTTAGTTAAATCTGAGTTTTTACATGCTTCGAGTGCAATAGTTGTAGAATGATTCAACATCTTCTTCATTACCGTCACAAGTTGGTGCGTATGCCTGAACAATCGTCAAGTTGACGGGCTGGGCTGCTAGTTGGAGAACAATTACCCGATCTGACACTGGCGTATAACTGAGGATCGATTTTTGGATTTTGTTGTTGACCATTAGCGCAACACCATTTCTGTGATGCACATCATTATTTTTTGCGTAGTATATGTGATACCCGTCAATTTTGCATTTGCCCGAGTCTGGCCAGCGCTTTTCACTGATTCTTAGAATACTATTGTTAAGCTTCTGCATCTTTTTGATAACGTTGTGTTTTTTGCTTACTCAAGGTCTTTGATCTTTTGACGTGTTGAAGTTCAAGAAAACTACTGCATAGAACTAACGGATTTCTATGATATACTTTTTGGTACATTGTCTGGGTACATAGCATCTCAATTTCAAAGACCATGCTATTACGGCTAACCCTTAAAAAACTGAACAGGTTTTCTACACACAAAAATTGGCCAACTAACTCTACGAAAACTCTTTATTTTGGTCGCAGAGAATGATTGCTGGAAGTTTGGCCACATCAATTCGTGACATTAATCATTCTGTCTAACAGAATATTTTGGTTTAAATTACATAATACACTTTTAGTGCCGCCCTTCAGGTGTTGCATAGGTTTTTGTGGGGAGCTTGTACTACATTATGTCTAGAGATAAGAATATTTTCATAAAATGTTTATTACTCGCTTGGGCCAAGCAGATTAACAGCTGATTTATTCATCATCATTGCGAGCGTTTGTAGGGCTTCTAGGTGGAGCGTAAGTCTGCTTTTAAGAAACGGGTGCTATGCTGTTGCGGTTTGCTTTCAGTTTGTGGTAAACTGGACAGCTCTTGTATCTAGCGGTGTGCCACCCACCGCATGCAGACATGCGCCGGGATTTCGGGATTTTTTGTTGGTTTTGCATTTGGAGCTTGCATGGGTTTCAACGCACGCATAAGGTAAGTTGAACTTTGATGCCATGTGGCCGTAGCATTGGCATCGATGGCATTATGTTATGTCGGCGGTTTTGCGTTTGTATTCAACAGTGAACGTACAGCATTGGAAAGGTTTTCCCGTTCTTGGTTGGCTTATACCCCAGAGCGATGAGCTCTGTTTGCACCACATCACACTTAATGCAGTCTGGTATATTCTGAATGATGTACTTTAGGGTCTTTTTAGCTCCTACTTAATATGTGTAGTGATGCACGTTGTTTGTTTTGCAATCTCCTGTTACTGCATAGAAGTCCGAGTGCGAAAGAATATGTATTCGGATTTCATCGACCACGTTTACTACGTGGTCGATGGTTACGTTAATGGACTTTAACATTGATGACAGCCTTGAAAGACGGTTTTAACTCTTTGTGGATGTTGATTGGTTTGAAGGGCGTGAAAGAGCCAGTTGTTAGACCGGAGTTTGTCGACAGGGTTTTTGGGGCCGATCGGGGGAAGTTTCTTTAGCTTTGATGGCTGATCTCTTTGGCGGCGCTCAAGGCACCTAACGTAATGGGCAGGCTGCTTGTCTGTTAGAAAAGGTAACTGAAAGGGACTTTTTTCAAATTTTGTCTTTTTTTTGTTGCTCACTAGGGGGTGAGTTTCTCTTATCTGCTCGGAGTTGGCGGACTTGACCGGCAAACCTCTTGAGCGAGATCTGGATTGGGGTCTCCGGGTTCTAGGTGAGTTGGTGCTTGGTTGGACGCTGGAGCCTTTGGGTTCACTTTGGAAGAGGTCAAATCCCGAACTTCCGATGACGTGGGTGGCTTTGCATGGCTATGAACGACATTAGAGCCGCTGTGGTGGCGGCTTTACGCTTCTTGATTTTTTGCAAAATATTTATTTGCATCTCGAAAGAGAATCTTTATGGTCCAGCCTGATCTGTTTGATATCTTTTTTTTTGCAGTTTGCTAACTGTTCTCTACAAGTGCTAGGATGACGTTTTTGAGTTTTTTTGCTATTTAGCATTAGCTTATTATGTGTAAACTAAGTTGCTGAAGTTTCAATCACATGTCGTTTGGTTTTTGTAATATTGGGCGCGTTTAGGGAACACAACCGTTAACTTGCAGCGCAATTTGATTACTTTTAAAAGTGAAAATTACTGAATGCATTCAATGTAACCGCTGATTAAAATGGCCAATTCTTGGTTGTCAAGGTATATTCAACGCATTTGTTTAGCAACCATTGAAACGCAAAACATGATTGGCAACAGTTGTCAACGTTTGCGTTCCCTAAACGTACACTTTGTTTGCACATAGAACTATGTCACAATTATTAATTCTTGTTGGTGTTTTCCATTAAGATTAGATTTTACTAGTTGTTTTCTTCTTCTTCTTTAGCCTGTATCTATCTACTTCTGAACATAGGCCTTCTTTAAACTTTGCCTTATCTTTAGCTTTCTGTTGCCACGAATAGCCGGCGACTTCTTGGATGTTGTCTCTCTACCTTTTTTTGGGTCTTTCTACACTTTGCTTAGAGGTTCATAACCCGTATTGTTCACTTCGCTGGGTCCTTGCTTTGCCTTGCAACATGGCCTGCTCAGCTTCATTTAAGGTTTGCGACTCGTGTGATAATGTCCTCGACACCTGTTTGCTTGCGGATTTTGGTGTTTTGAATGTGATCCCTTAGGCTTACACCTAACATGGGCCTTTCTATTGTCTTTTGGCAAGTTGGCAGCTTGTCTGCTGATCTGTTGGTAAGGGTAGTTTTATCAAGACGTAGTTACGGCGAGGATGCACTTATTGTACACCTTCCTTTTTAGTCCATATGGGATGCTCTGATTTTTCAGTATGTAACTCAGCTTACCGAATGCTGCCCAACTCATTCTAATTCTGCGTTTTACTTCGTTTTCTTTTTTGATCACATGACCCAGGTACACATACTCTGCTATGTTTTCCACCACATTTTGTTCTATGGAGATGGGAATTTTAGAATAACTCATAATTTTGGTTTTCTTGAGGTTCATCTTGAGTCCGACTTCTTTGAATGCTAAATTTAGTTATGTGAGCTTGTTTTTTAACTTTCTGATGTCCGAGCTAATATGAACGATGTCGTCGGCAAAGCGCAAATGGTTCAGATGTTTCCCATCGATGTTTACACCGTTCTTCTTCTAGTCCAAGCCAAGTTAAAGACATCTTTCATTGCCAGCGTGAAGAGTTTCGGTGAGATGGTTTACCCTGCTTTACTGTTCTTCTAATAGGAAGCTTGTTAATAATGGTGTCATCGTCCATCTTAATTTGGAGTGTCGCATTTTCATAGATGTAGTTCAGTAGGTTCCAGTATCTGGAGTCAATACGTGCTTAGGTCATTGCATTTAATACTGCCCATATCTCGATGGAGTCGAACTCTTTCTCGTAATCTACAAAGGCTAGGTGTAGAAGGATGTTGTATTCGACAGATTTTTCTGTCGAATACAACATCCCCATACCAGTTGTAGTTGTACACAATTTAAACGACATTCTCAAACGATTTATTGCGTTCTAATGGAGGATCGTGGCGCAGTATTCTAGGCATCCGACTGCTGTAACAAAGATCGTGGGTTCAAATCTCCCAATGGAAACCATTTCAAACGCCTTGTGATGATCTTTTTCTGGTTTGGATTAGATTCATAATTTCTCCAATGGTTCAGAATCCACTCAAAACTGTAGTATTACCTGTGATGTAAGTTGCCGGCATTACGGGCAGGGAAGAGGCTGCTGTGGCGTGAATACGACTAAAGCGAATAGGCTTTCGTATGCAGTCTTTTGCTATTAAAAAACTTATCATATTTTTTAATCTGGTTAAATGACGGATTAAGTTGCTGCGACTCTTATGACGAATTGATCTAAAACAAACACTTGTTTTTACTTACAGAAAGTTTATTTTTTGGACTTTTTTTTGTACAATTTACCACGCATCAGAAGAATCATGATATATAATTAAAATTACAAGATTTTAATTGGCTAACATTGTAAGAATTATTTGCGATTAGCCGTAATATTATATTATTTTACTTCTACGCCACTGGATTAAAATTAGTGCATTAGCTTTTTTTTTTGTGGGTACAATTTTAATATATTTTATTTTAATAACGTCAATTTTGATCCAATATCAAATAAATTAAATTTAAAAACATATTTAATACAAATTCTGTCGGTATGATATCAAAAACCGGGTTTGATACATTACATTGCTTGTTTCTATACAACAAAATATAATTCCTTCATTGTTACTTTATTAAAAAACTCAAAACCCACTTGGCCCTGCCTTTATAATTCTTCTATTTCAAGCTTAGTGATTACTGCTTCTCTTAAAAGATAATGTTTAATTTGTAGGCAATAAAATGATTTTTCAGCTCTGTTATGCAATTAATATTTTGAATTTGTGCCAAGATCGTTCCTACCAAATTAGAGTCCAGTAAATTCCGCATCGTTTGCTGCAATATTCAATTACGATTTAATATGCTCACAAAATCTATTTACTAAATTACTTCAGAAAATTATTAAATCTAATTTCGTCTCAACAGTATTGTTTTATTTTTATTATATGATGACTGTTCGGTTACAGTCATTTCAATTAAAAAAAATTCTATCATAGGTAGGATTACGACTTATTACATACGTTAGTTACAACAGTCATAAAGTCTGTATGTAATTCCTTGTAATACATGATGCAATTCAATGTATTTAGCACACAAGGAATGTTCTCACACAGACGATCGGTGCTCTTCTTCTTCACGGAAGCGAGCAAGGCCAGAAACATTAAAAAGTGCAACCCTACGAGACAGATTTATACTGTTTTAAATCCTTAAAATAAAAAGATGCCAATCTAGAAAGGAAACCTTACTCACTTATTAATTAACGAGCGCAACAACATTAAAAAAAGTACACCGCCTCTGCCCACACGGTACATACAAAACGTGTGAGATATCGATGCAGAAATCGTATCGATTTATTATATTTTTTTTTATTCAGCGAGGGACAAAGATGTAAAATAATATGTATATATAATAAAAAAAGGTCGTAAATATTTTCGCGAGCTGCATACATAAAAGCGCAGCGTTAACATTGAAGTGCATCACGCATTGTGTTTTTTTTTTCGTTGTTGTTTGCGGTCGACATTGAGAATCGACAAGCGTTGTCGGAAGCAGAAAATTTCGACATAGCATTTTAATTAGTATACGTGCCGGGTTGATCGAATCAACGCATTAATTTTAATTGTATTGTTTGTTGCGGGACCCGCTCAAAAGGTTTTATTAAATAAATGTTCTTCTGGATATAAAATAAAAGAGAAAAAGAAGTTAGGCGACACGGATAAGGAACGTTTTAAATGAACATGTCGACATTAAGTTGGTATGCCGATTATTCATTTGTAAAGTGATTTTTATTTTCTTAAATTAAAATATTTTTAAGCGGCGCGGATTAATTATGTACTTGTTAATTTATGCAAATTGTAAACTTTTTTTTGTTGAAGGTCTTGCTGGAATGAATATTTGGGGCGTTGAAACTACACCTATGGTATCGAATTAATTAATCATTTCAGGGAATTTGTCTATTAAATTTTTTTATTTCAATTCTTTATTTGTGTTTTGATTTTTATTATTCTAAAATTGTTGTTAGGATAGAATGGAATAAATTAAAAAAATTAAAATTTTCCACTGTACTTTCAGTAAAATTGTGAGGGAATAGTTGGAAGAAAATCAAAAATATAAATTTGTGAAATACCTGAGCATGAAATGTATTCTCTAATTCTTGTTAATGTCATTAACACAGTTAATAAATTTTCAAATAATTTACTGGAAATATTCTGACGCAGTTTTTAAAGATTATTCATAGACATTTTCTTAAGTAAATGTTTATAAATGCTAGATTATTGCATCAGTTTTACTGTTGTATTGTTGAAGTTGATTATAACTTGTGCTTTATTTTTTTAATTAGTTTTGAAATTGATCTTTGTTTGGTCATTTTATGATTTTAAAGTATTTGAATTTATTTTATGACAATTTATAAGCAAAATATTGAAATTTAAAAATAGTTTTTGGAGTTAAATTGATAATATTGCTTCCGTTATGAATACAGCGCCAAATAATGCTGACTGAATATGCTGGCGGTTTTGAGTGAAATTAGTGTTGTGCTCTCGCGCTGAAGCAATATGATCTTGAATGTTTTTGTTTGCTGCTTTTTTGTGCTTATCCGCTATTGCATATTGGCGATCCACATGGCAATTTTAATTTTGTTAGTTGTAGCACGAAATAGTTCTTCGGTCGAAGTGTTAAACCATGTTTTTAGCCAAGAAATTGTTTGCGCCAGGGTTTTTCTTTACCTTCAACTTTGCTCTGATGTAAGTCATATTTTTTCGAATGTCTCATTAGGTGCTCTACATATTCCAGCTTTTTTGTTTTAATGTCATTTATGGAATTTTGAGAAACCATCTGTGTTCTACAGGTGAACCAAGTAGCCGCACTTTAATCTAAAGTGGGTAACACCACACCAACCTATAGAGCAACTTCTAAATCATTTAATAAGCCGTAAGGTCTTGAGTTTCCATTGGCACTCACTATTGGGCAATTTTTTAGTCTGTATGCACTTCAATCTAAGAGGAAATAAATCCGACACTTGCCAGTTTTTTAAAAGATTTTCTCGCTTAACCCAAAAAACAAACAAAAAAAAAACAAAACGTGAAGACCAAAAGCGCAAGCAGTCAACATCACAAGCAGGACTCATTGTACCACTAACCAACTGGCTATTTTCGGTTGGGTGCCACTAGATGACCTGACCACCAACGTAGCAGCAGCTTCCTAACTCTACCACCGACTACAACCAGCAAGCAATTTATTTGGCTCCATCTGAGGTTGCCTTGCTTCGTCGTCTACCCTTGGCTTCTCCAGAGAACAACATTATCACCCTGTGCTTGCACACCTTGCTCGGGTTGCTGCTACGGCGCTTCCACGTCGCTCCACAACTAAACCACCAGTTCTGTGTGAACACCATCTTAACGCCTCCGACGCTCCGGATACACTCTCTTTGGACCGTTGACATTTCAAAAAACATTTTACGAATTTTTTTTTGGTTTTAATGTTTAATTGGTGGCTTTTTAAGACATATCCAATTTTATTGAAGACTTCTAATAAGTGCTTTTATTACTGATTATTTATAACTAAAATTGGCTTTCAAATTTTATTTTTTATTTAGTTTGTACAGATATCTCTAATTTTTTTATCTATCTAAATTTTGGGCCATTTGTTACCAGTTTAGTCTTGCGGTAAGTTTTGGGTTGTTTTTTCATTTTATCGGTGATCCACCTAATTGGTCATCAGCTTACCACTATTTATTCTGTTTTCTCCACTTTTGTTCAATCTAAGGCTTGCGGTTGCTGTGGTTCTGCATGTAGCAAGTGAGAACTTTATTGGGCTTCGTCTTGCTGGCAAGCTTGGAGTTGAAGTTTCTATAGTGACCTATATGGCTTTTTTGTGACGGATTTGCGTCTTTTCTTATTTTAAATATTGTTGGATAAAAGAATTCTAATAAACCTTGAAAAACCAGTGCTCGGTTTTTCAAGGTTTATTTGTGGATTGTGCGGTTTTGGGCTGTCCGGCAATTGAATTTAGGTAGATTCTACTTAACTTAAGTCTAGTGTAATGGTCTTATCTGGTGCCAGGTTTGCAGTCATGAGCGGTAAGAGTTTTTCTCTCACTGATCAAGGTTGCTTATTCTGTGTTTTTGGGGCTAGTTTTTCTCATTGAAAACTTTGTTGAAGCTGATTGTGTTTGGCATCTCAAGTTCTGCTTTTGGAGCGTCGTGGCCGATAGTCATACAACTACAACTATGTTTTTTTTACCGGGGTTTTCTTGATTTTGACAAAAATAACATCTTATATTGCAATAAGCTCTTGTTGCTTAATTTTTGAATTCTGATAGGTAGTTTGGTTTTGTCGATCTTGGAGGTTTAGTTATATTTTCAAACAGTTTGATCTCTACTCTGGACACGATTATTATTGGTATTTTTGTTGTAGTATTGAAAAAGTGTGTTTCCAAAGGATATTGTAGGGCATCTCTATGTAGCTGAGTTCATACGTCCAAAGTGTTGACATTTTTTTTAGGGATGAACCGCTATTGGCATCCAAACTTTCTATTCTATTCTGTTCTATGTTTTAGCAGATAGTAGCTTTTTGTGGTTTCGGGGTTTGGTTTAATTTAGTTGCTACTTATGGTTATTGGCAAAGCTTTTTTTAGAACTTAATGTGCTTTATTCTTTTTTAATACTTTTTGTTAATGTTTTTGACTTTTGAGCTTATTTCAGACAAGATTTCTAAGTTTAAGTATGGTTTTGGCAAGCGTTCTTGCATTTGTCAAAGAAACATAGAATTGTGTACTAGTAAAGTGACGCAAATTGAGAAAAGAGGGATTATCCAGTTATATGGTTATGTTACAAAATTTCAGTTTGATAATTGTGTATTTGGCTACTTTTTGATTTACTGATAAAAGCAAATTAACTATAATATCAGTCCGTTTCCCAACCTGTATTTTTTTGGAAAATTCAATAATATTTTCTAATGTTATGGCGACCACCAGCGTCTGTTCTTTTATGATTGATAAGTGTTTGGATTCTTGGTTTGCTTTAGTAGTCGATCTTGGTTTTATCTGATTTCTTTGGGGGTATTCTAGATACCTGGTTATTACAATTGGTTACAAGTAGGGCTTTGCCCTATTGCAGTTTTAGAGTGGCTTGCAGCTAGTAACAGTTTGTTTTATTGGCGCTATGGATTTGAAGCCCAAAGACTTTTTAAATTTAGTTTTGTCTGAAATTATTTTATGGGTTTGCCTTTGGATAGTTTGTAGCTATGGTGTGATGCAGATTTTTTGTACTGCGTCTTTGAATGTTGTTCTGGTATATTTGGGACCGTTGTTCATCAAAAACACTCTGGGTACACCAATTGATGAAGCAGATGATCTTTCAGTACTTTAAAAGTCAATTACTGGTAGCAGCAGGTACGACTATTGCTCATACATATCCTAATGGTTAGTGCAATCTTGTAACCAGTGCCACGCGTGGCTAAATGATGTAACGGAACGGTGGGAGGGTGTAGGTGGAAATGACTAGGACTTAGCATAACATAAGTAATATAATTATTAATTGAATTCTTTAAAAACTAATAACAAAACCTACCTACACAACAGCCGAAATTTATTTAAAGGATTACGGAAACTGCTAGAAGCAGTCGGATGAATCAAAACTTGTATTTATGGGATAAGATGATTACCAAAAGGCTATTTTAGTCGTTGGGAGAACAAAAGTTAAATTGCTAAAAAATACTTGTTTGGACGGCAGCAACGAGTTTCCGGTATATAGCGACATGCACCGCCACATTCTGTTCTAATTTATCTGGCCTTTTTCCGGGAAGTCCGGAAAGCTTACTGACTGAACGAAAACATAACATTTTAGGTGATACTTATGGAAGGTACCTCTTTCTTTTCTTGAGCTTGGGTATATCAACAGATGCATCTTAGTGTGAATTTGCTTTTTGATCTCGTACGTTCCTTCAAAAACTGGATAAAACTTTTTGATCTCACGCGAGAGAGCAGAGAGCGGATTAAAACAAAGCCAAACTAGAGATTTCTTAAGGAAATTTGGACGGGGTTTGGAAGAGCCACGGGTTCACATTTTTGCGCAAGCTTAGAGAAAGTTTTAGTTGCTAATATTAACGTAATTTTGGGGTTTGTTTTAATAAAATCGCGCTACCTAACCGATACTCCGAGGTAACGGTCCGTCAATCGATACAAGGTCTTGCGGACTGAGGTTTTGGTAAACGACCCAACTTTGACCTATGGTACAACTCATAGCCTTTAAGGATACGTTTGATGGTTTGTTGCATATTTAACCACTACAAGTCTTGCCGAACGCAAAAAATATAAGTTTTGAAGATGCCGAAGTGCCCGTAGATATGCGAACACACAATTCCGAAGGTGCGTCCAGAAAACTCAGCGGACGTAGGGCGGTCCAAGATTTCTTCTAGTTTGAGGTTTGCTGGGCAAACACCTCAAAAGAGTTGCAATTGAGCGGTTTGGATTAACTGTAAATATATGAAATTTGTAGTTTTGCGGGGGCTTGGAAGCGATGGCGAGACAACATATCGGCGATAAAGTTTTTTTTATCCGGCACTGGATAATAAAGTTATATTTCGGTAAAGAGTGCTCCTATCTTGTCAGTCGAAGTGTTAGATGACACGATTTCATATAAATAAGGGAACGGTGATTGGTCATTATGGTAAACCGATGACCCAACAACAAAATGCATCATTTTAAACAATTTCTTCTCTACCATCGAGTAGCGCTTGAGTATGCAACGAATTGCATACAACCTTCTACGATTTAAATCAATCCGGCGCCTAATCCAACGTTGCTAGCGTCGCACTGGGCTATGAAGGGGCTACCTTGATTAAGGTGGTGCAACAAAATGTTTCTAGATACATGATCTTTGATGGTCTGAAAAGCAAGAATTTGTTTGGACTCCTAGTTTTGTTTGATTGCGATTCTTAACGAACACTCTAGCGGGGCGGCGAACCTTTCTACAAAAACTCTTGTCAAAATTTGCAGCTTCTAAAAAGGCTTTTAGGGGTGAGCAAATCTTGCCTGAACACGTTCCGGAAAAATATAAAAAAATATCTTTATATCAAAAAAGCATTTTTTAAGTCCTCGTCAGTTGGGGAAAAACTAAATCTAGCTGGTTAACATGTTCTTTAAACGAACGGGAGATAATAAGCAGGTCGTCCATATAAGGGTGAAGAAATCCGTCACAATTTGGTCCCAAGATTTGGTCTAAACCGTGAGTAAAATAGTTTACTGCCGTAATAAGGCCAAAGAATTCTCGCATAATTGTCGAGGAGTGACAGTGTATCAACATGGATTTCTGTGTCGAGTGTCATGACTTAGTTGGTCTCATCTGGTGGCTATTCGATATAGCTTTTTGTCTTCTCCCAAACGCCAACCCAAGTTTTGCTAACGTTTTGTACAAACTATATAGATAGAGTGGTGTTGCGTTCTTTGTTGTTTCTAGTAGAAGTAGGTCTGTTCTAAATGTTTTCAACGAGTTTTGAAGCTGATTTCCTAAATAAGGTATCTGGTAACTCATTAAATACGCTTTATACATGTTTTACTGCGAAATTGCTCAAATTATTGCCTTGATATTCAAAAAAATGTTAATAGGAGCACTTTTGGCGCGTGCGCGGCGTAGTAACGCGTAATGCAAAATAGGCTTGGAACATCGTTTCAACAACATTGGCAAAAGTGTTGGTAATCAATTGATTTTAGAAAAAAGTGCTTCATTTTTAGAAAGACTGAAAAAATAAAATACAGCGAAAACAAACATTCTTAAAGGTTTTTAGAAAGATTTTATAAATTTGGAAGGACGCCACTGTTTAATTTTTTTTTGGTAATTTTTGTTAACATTTGGCTACTATTTGTATAATGGGAATATTGTTAATTTATTTTTTAATTTGATTAATTTAGTTTACAGCGAGGTGAAATGTGTTTCCCTACGCCAATGGTGATGGAATTTTAAATTGAACGTTGACTACGATATTCTTAAAATGTTGATCTCATTAAATTCAGTCAAAAATCTTTGATTTACTTTGTGGTAAATTTAAGAATAGCACAGGAAAGTATTATAAAAATAACTAAATTACAATTATACAAATATTCAATTTTCAATGATTTTATTTAGATTAATTTGACACTCACACATAGAATTAATTGGCAGTATAGACACTCACTTGTCTAGAAAATATAAAACAGACGGGGAAAATAAATTGGGTGTCATCAAAATTGACGCAAAGCCGGTTTAAAATTAGGTGCCTGATTGATGTGTCCGTCGCTGTCGGTTTTTTGGCACACATTTCTACAAATTTATGAAGGGTATCATGTTCAAAAAAAATATCCACACAAACGATAGAATTGATTTCTAATTTTGGAAGTTTTTTTCTTCCTTTTTCCGTATTTCCGGAATGAAGTCGCGTGAGGTCTGTTGAATTTGGTCCAAAATCTCACCCACGAATAACTTTGTTATATTATATAATTTATTTTCTAAGATGAAATATTTTACTATTTAATTATTAACTACTAAGTTACGTTTTGTGATGATCATTGTGTTTGTTTAGTAGATTACAAAGAATTATTTTTAATTATCATTATTATTCACGAGAATAAAGTTATTCAAACTTTACACGCGAGTAGAATACTGCACTTTATCTGTGTTTATTAAATAATGGTTGAATTATTCTATGAGAATTAATTGAATTTGTTGGTTTTTATTGAAACTAGTGGATAATGATAATGAAAAGTTACGCCTTCTGCATTTTTTTTATCAATATATGTTTGGTATCGATGAAGTAATGTAATGGCAATGAGTTATAGATATAATTATGTAATTCAATATTTTTTAATAATTGATTGAATGAATTATAAGGTAGTGAGTAGTTTTTTGTAGCTCGTGTAGTTAAAACGAATTTTTATTTGATCAAAATTGTAACGATTTTTTTAATGTAATTATTTAGAACTAATTCCAATTGAATTAATTATTTTTGCACAATTAATCTAGGAATTATTAATGAAGACTTGAGAATTTGCATGAATATATTAAAAATAAATTATTTATTAATTTGTTCTGCTTATTTGCGTTGGCTAATATTTCCCAAGAACACATTGTCATTTCGATTATTATTGGTCCTTTCACCTAATTAACATCATTATTTTCACAAAAACCGAACAGATTGCGAGCATGTCGTCCGTGTCCCATTTGCATGATTATTCCCAGCCGTTTTAAAATCTCAGAAACTGTTCGAACAGTTCATTTTCCAAAGACAACATAAAATAGAGACAAACACACTCACATTTCTGACTGCAATGTGCATGCGGCCCACAGAGTGCAATTATTCCTGCATATGAATGCAGTTGGCTTATCTGCAATAAAATAATGAGAATCTATATTTAGTTCGCATCAAAACTCGGTCGTCCATTTTGCTATACAGCCGCCGCTGTCTACAGAACAAATGGAACTTATCATGATTTCCTCCTGGCCTAGCATATACCAAAAACAATAGGATTTATTTTGAAACCTATTCAATTTTGTAAAATATTGATGATTCATGACTACGCGCGGGCGCACTTTTATTTTATTTATTTTAATATCGGATGCAATAAAAACGCCGTATAATCTAAATTTAGTTGGTAAATGGCACGCTATTTCAATCTAAACCGATGATAAATTGATTAAATTACGAGCAATGAAACCGAGAGACGTATAAAAATCATAATAAATATTATCAAGCGAATTAAGCGCGTCGTAAATATACGTTAACAAATGGGATTAAGTTTGAAACTTAAATATGGTAATTAAATTCACTGGATGGTGCATTCAATTTCAGCGATAGATGTAATCGAATATATTATTATTAATAGTTCGGCTTTATTTGTCACGTACACCATGATTGATAAGAGAGGAAACAAATAGCAACATTATAGATGCTCATTGCTTACGCCCTAGCAATAATAGCTGCACACGTTGATAGCTTATAATTTCTTCATTTATAAGCGATGAGTACAAAAATAATTGAAATCAGAAAGGAACTAAACTTTTTAATCTATATCGCTATAAGATTGTGTTTCAGAGTAGATATTATTTGTTATTTAGGAAACTTTGGCTTCCAGAAATATTTTCTTAATTAATTAGCACATCACGTTCCTACTTGAACTCGTTGTACCAAACTTTTATCATTGGCCATGAAAAGATAGTTTTCCAAATTGGGACTGCAGCATTCTGCGGTGATTTTACGTTATCAATGTTGAAAAACTGTTTTTTCGTTTATTGTGAAGGCTACTAAACATAGCAACTTTAGAATTTTCATTTAATGACCCCCAATAAATAATTTTAAGAAAATAGCTTTATTATTTTCATTCAAGAATGATCTCAAACCTTATTATAAAAGTGTTGAAAAATGTTGTAATTAGTTTAGAGAACCCTTTAGCAAAATTAAAACTTAACCTTTTGCACCAAAACACCTTTTTATGTTTCTAATAAATGGAATATTATTTCTTCTGCTTTTCAATATCTACTCTGAATACAAAATTTGACTTTTTTTTTTTTAACGGAAACCGCATAAACAACATCAAATATGCAGATGATCATTGCTGACAATATAGAAGAAAAACTATACCTGATGAATAGATTAACAAGCACTGGTCATTTATGGTCTAGATATCAACATGGATATGAACAAATTTATTATCATAACTAAGAATAACCTACGGGTGGTAGTACGAACCACAACAAACAAAAAAGTCATGTTTATTAAGACTACCACCTCCTAAATATTTTACATTCTTTTTCGAACACCCTGTATATTACATCACATTAGGAACACCCTGTATAATTTTACAGATTGCAAATTATTATATAAGATATATTTTAGCCTCGAATCAGTATTTGAATAACGGATTTTCGAAAAAATATTGAAATATATTCTATTTGCGCATTCCGTTTTTGAAAAAAAAAAAATTATGGCTATATTTGGATCCACCTACGATTTCAATGCGTCTCCTTCAGCTAACGACTATTTTGTTTATCATTTATATTACTTTAACCTTGTTTCTAATCCCGCCAATAGAATGTAAAATAAACCTTTAAACAAATAAACAAACAGTGTCATTACGAGTATCTCCGTCATTAATTGCGTTCCGCGGAAAATTAAAAGTACGAAACGTGTGTAATGAATGGACGCCTCAGATTACAAGAGAGATTCGACCAAAAAGACAATCTGCAAAACGTGTACATACAAATGAGCTAACGGATTAAAGATGACTCATTACACGTACAATAAATCCACATTTGCATAAATAACAAATTGCACAAATTCCGTCCATGCTGCATGGAAAAATTGTAGTAAACAAATACATTGATATTTTCACATGGGCGAACATGGCGCCGGTATAATCTACGTGCATTTTTATGATCATTCATTATTTGTTGACAATAAACATATTAGATAAACTAAGATTATAATCTCACGTTTTTTATTTGATATAGAGCTAATAATAGTTTTAAATTGTTATTTACTTAAATTTAGAACAATAATAAATTATAATAAATTCATTTTTATACAGGGTGTTAACAAAATCATTAGAGCAAAATATGTTTGAATTACAGCTTAAAATATTAAGTAATTTTTTTAAGTGGGGAGATTAGTTGCGCTATTATAATGGTTTATAGAATCAAACTCAGCAAGAAAACGTTTGAATATAATTGAATAAAATTTTTACACATTATAGAAACTTCAAAACTTCAAACTTCAAACTTTATAAAAAATTATGCGATAAGTCCTTTCTTCGCAATTAATTAAAAAGTGGAGTTTTATTTAGTGCATTAATACATGTCTCACCCATCTCTACTTGAGCTCAGCTATACCCTCTATGATATATTTTATTTTTGTTTGCTTTCTAACTTTAGTGAGGCGTATCTTATCTCTTAAGCTAGTTTCCAGAATAAACCATTACAATGCTCTTTGTGATCTTCTTTGCAGTTTCTAGTCTATATGTGGTTACAGGTGTTATTAAAGATATGCCCAACTTATTCGTATCCTTCTAGTAATCTCGGCAGATTGGTTTTTATTGCTTAATTTAATGGTTTGATTCAGGTGGCCACATTCTACTACGGTTCTTTAAATATATCTTCTATGTTTAAGGAAAATAACTTCTTAGAATCTGTTGTTGGCTTCTGATCGGGTCGTAGTTGTTTGCTACGAACGGTTAGTTAAAGATTATATTTGCTCAAAGATACATGTTACTCAGTTAAGGCTAGCAAATCTTTGGTCATGTATCATTTGTTATTTATATTTTAATTTTCTTTTTAAAGTATGTATTTGTGGAGTTGCAAGCTCAAAATCTGCACTAAATTGAGTTATGGGTTTGGTGCATTTCAGTTTCTTTATGTACGAAAACGCTAGTTAAATTATTGCTAAAGGTTGTCGTTTTTAACAAGCGACAGACGGATAACGTAGACTGGCAATAACGGCATTATTGGTACAATGGAAATCAGTACATCTTTGGTTCAACGTGCAACGAAAACTCACTCTGGGAAACCGATAATAAATCAGTATTACTGTTTTCAAGGAGTTTTAATAATTTTTATTGCTCCCGTATTGTTGCTGTTGCTGGCATTTGTGGTTGGTCGCTGCCGGTGTTGTTTGCTGTGGACTGCTACCTAAAGACTACATTTGCTCAAGATCAAAACTCATGTGTCGATTGCTATTCACATTCCAGTTTTATTTTTAAAGTAAGGGTTTGTTGCGTTGTAAGCTCAAAGATTGCTCTAACGAATTTATGGAAGTAGGGTATTTATTTACGAAACCGCATAGTTGAAATGCTCTTTGTTGCTAAAGATATTTTTGCAAGCTTCAGAGTACAATTAATTTATAAAAGTTGAATGTTGATTGGAATTAATTATATTGTTTGGTTTAGTTAGTTCTTCTATAAGGGTTTTTAGCCATGATTAGGAACTGTGCAAACTGTTCCTACTTTGCAAAATTTGTTTTCTTTTTGGCACATTATCAGCATTGTACCACAGGGATTTGTAACTCGATGAGTCATTTTTGGTTAGGCTACATTAGTAGCTCCGAAGGTTAGTACAATTGGAAACTGTCTCTCTTATCGTACTTTTTTACGACTTCTGTGAGCAGAGAGTAAACAGAGCATATTAAGGCTGACTTTGCTTACTTTATATTAGTTTTGATGATATGCTTTTGGCGAAAGACTTAATTAAATTTTTGAAGTATTCCTGAAGATTTTCTTTTTATAAACTGGGATTCTGATTTCTGGAAGCATCCGGGCAGCTAAGCAGGTGTCGCGATTAGCTTAGCTTTGATGTATTTTTGTGGAGTTATCCCAAGATTATTACCTTATTAGGATCATACAGTTATTTTCGAAGGAACTCCACGGTTTGAACTCTTTTGGTAGTAAAGTTGAAGTCTTTGGAAGATTCTACTGGTACTTTACTCATTTGTGGTATTGGTATATTTTCTCTTTTTTTTCAGGATCCACACCACAGACATTTACGCAACTGCACTGGTTTGTCGTAAATTCTTGGAGTTTATCCAACTTGTTTTTCATAATCTACCACTGCAAGAGTTGTATACGTTTGATACGGTCTCGCTATTAAGCTTATTTTTTTTGCCGAAAGCTTCTTCATAATAATATTCTTTTAAAGAATTGCCAGCTTTTTATAGTAGGTTGATAGGGTTGGAATGTGTTTTCTAATGAGAATTTTTATTTTAAATTTTGCGACAAATTTGATCTGTTTAATTACAAGCTTTGACATTTGTCTTTAAAAACTATACCATTTATTATTCCCTTGTTCAAAAAAAGAACCAAGAGCGACCCCAACAACTACCGCGGAATTTGCCTACTGAACACAACCATGAACAACAAGGCTTCCGCAGAAACAGATCCACGATCGACGCAATATTCATCCTAAGACAAATATCAGAGAAAAGTATTGAATACAACAAACTAGCTTTCGTTTGCTTTGTATACCTTACGCAGGCATTCGATAGAATAGATTTACATGACGTTGAAGAGATTTTGAAAACAAAAGGCGTGAACCCCAAAATCATCATACTAATTAGAGTTCTAAATAAAGACAGTAGAGTAAAGCTCATTGTAAATAGAAAACTGACTGACGAAATATTCGTCGGCGGGGGATTAGACAAGGGAACAGTCTGAGCCTAACACTTTTCAACACTATCATGGATGAGATTATTGAAGACGTGAAGACCATGGATATTGGATACAGAATGGGCAACAAAAAATTTAGTATCATATGTTATGCGGACGACGCAATAATCATGGCGAAAGATGAAGACGACCTACAGAGACTGCTTCATACGTTCAACACAAAGGCGAACCAATTCAATATGCAGATATTTATTGCAAAAACTAAAGCAATGGTGCTATCAAAAGACCTCATTAGATGCAAACTTTTCATCGAAGGTAGTTCTATAGAACAGGTAATGCGCTTTAACTACCTAGGGGTTGAATTATCCAGTAATGGAGGCAATGATGCTCAAATCCAAATAAATAAAGCATTGAGAATTGCGGGATGTATACGTGACATAGTATGGCGAAACAAATTCATGCAAAAAGAAAGTAAAGTACGCATATATAAAACCTGCGTTAGGTCAATTATGACGTATGAAGTCGAGAAAAGAGCGGACACAAAGAAGACGACAGTGTGTCTACGAACAACAGAAATGAAGACCCTCTGAACCATATCGGGTCTCAGCATCAGGGACAGAGTACGCAGCGAGGAAATACGAAGGGACTCATTACGATATCTTACGTTGGACAAGAATTTCTGATAACAGACTAGCCAAGAAAGCCACAACATCAATACATCAATACTGGACACAAGGAGGCTCCATGGACGACCGCCCAAAAGATGGAAAGACAGCTGGACGTCTATATCACAGGAGGCACAATAGTTGGAAATTAACAGGACTAGTTCTACATTAAGAAGAAGAAGAAGAAGAAGAAGGAGACCATTTAAGAAAATGGTACGATACATGCTTCAAATTTGGGCATAATGGTCAAGTTACTTACCCAGATTTGTCTTATCCTAAGACGTTTACAGCAATAAATTATGGATCTCACAGTCTAACCAACTTTAATTGAATCTGCATAAAGATCTTAGCCTTTATGCTTATAAAGTGCAGGTGGCGTAGGAATTGAACATTTTAGAACAATAGTTGAGAAACTTTTTTATCTTCAGGGAGTTACTCTTTGGTGCTGTTTTTGGGTCAGCGTTGTAGTCAATGGACCTTACTTTTTCGAGAACGACAAAGGTGTAGTCAATGCGTATTGTTACCGTAAAATGCTAACTGATTTTTTTTGGTCTATATTGGACAGTTTGGACACAGACAATTTTTGACGCTAAGAGCTACACAAGCCGTAAAGCAATTGCAGTGTTTTTTTTGGTAGCATTATTTCGCGAAACTCGAACATAAATTGCCCCTCTAGATTGTGCTATTTAATTCCGCTACAGTATTTTTCTTTTTGAGCTACGTGAAGGAAGATTCTACGCTAATGCACCGCAAACAATTTTAGCTCTCAAAGACAATATTTGAGGTGTTATTTGCCAGATAGTTGCCAGTTGTGTGTCTTGCAAAACTTCCTCAAAAGAAGGGTCGAGGTGGGTATTTACTGTATGCTATTTTCACCAGTAATCGTAGAGTTTGTACGGAATTCAAATAAAAATATTATAGAAAGAATAAATAAATGTTTTTTAATAATAAATAATCGGATTTTTGATTGGAAAACTCTATAGTATTGTGGACTCTTTAATGTATCTAAAGATACCGCTTAGTTATAGTGCGGCCATTTTAGCTTGACCGCCACAATAGGCATCTTAATATAACCGAAAATATTGCTGGTTCCATAGCGCTCATACCATAGCGCGTTTTAGGATTTTTTTTTTGGATTTGTGTTCTCACAATTTATGGCTCAAGCAAAAGTTGCTGTACTATACAAGTTTATATCGTCTCGCGACGAATTTTTTCAATATTTTGACGTTTTGCCTATTTTATAGACTTTTTTGGCTTGTTTTACGGTTTTCTTTTTCCAGCTAACTAACTTAACTATTTAAAATGTATCTTTAAAATAGTTAAATATTAGCCTAAAAGTCTAAAATTTACAACAAATTACGGCTAGGGGCGGTGGAGTGCTTTGCCGCTTCAATTTGTTTGATCAAATCTTCCGATTTTAGATTTTTTAAATGTTTAATTATTTTAAGTTTTGGGAACTTAGTTTTTAGAACTTTATTGACATTTTTATTTATGTTGACGTGGACATGTGGAGAGAATTGTTGGCGTTTTCATCAAAGTTGTTTACTTTTATCAAGTTTTGAGAACCTTTGATGACTTTTGAGAATATTTTTAGATTTTTGGGAGATTTTAGAATAATATCTAAACAATTTTTATATTTTTAGAACATTTTTGTTTTAGAATAAGTTGATAAGAGTATTGTTAGAAATAATAAACCGGCTATACACTGTTAAAAAGTGCAAATTCTATTTATAAAATGTCAAAAATAGCAAAATCTGGCCATGAAGAATGGAAATATTGTCAGAAATCACCAAAATTTTGTCACAAACTATTAAAAAGGCAAGATTTTATTTATCAAAAAATTAAAATAGTAAAGTCCGGTCATAAAATAATAAAATATTTTTATTAAAAACAAAAATTTGGCTAAAAATTGTTGAAAATTACAAAATTCTGTTTATAAAATGTCAAAAATAGCAAAATCTTGCTTAGAAATTTTTAGAAACCACCAAAATCTGTCTATTAACTCTTCATAAAATTTCAAAAATAGCAAAGTTCTGTTCATAGCTACATTTTCACAAATATATTTAAAAGGAACCAATATTCGGCTATAAACTGAATAACAATAAATATACAGAGATTGGTTTTTGTCCAGAGTAATTCAGAAGAAAGGTCTTCACACATTATCACGATTTGACTGGCGATTACGGAGGCTGCTTGGTAATCTTGGGTCGGAAACAGTTAGGTTAGGTGCCGGTTGCTAGCGTTTGTTAAACGAATTACGTTTTTTATTCAGTGCCGTACAACAGTCTAAAGGACTCACCTACACAGGGCGCAGATCAATCAATTAAGAACTGTCAAGCACAGGGCTCAGGTCCGCGAGCAGTTGGGTGACTTCTGGTGATGGTTTCTGGAGTGCCAGAGTTGGTTGTTGCTTGCATTTGTTGGAGCAGCATGGTAATTAGTAGTGTAGCAGCTTCCAGTGAGGTTTTTGTTAACAAAATTACGTTTTGAGAACCTCTGACGTCTTGATAACAGTTTTTCACGTTTTTTTTAAGGTTTTATAACACTAGTTGACATCTAGAGAATATTTTTGGACTTTTGGGAGACATTTTTTATATTTTGAGAATATTTTTGTTTTAAAAGAAGTTGACGTTAGTACTATTTATAACGATTTGAAAAATTAAAAATGCTGGTTTAAAAATTTTACTCTGTCATATATTTGTGAATTTGTTCAACGCTTTGGCTTGCTAGAACCAGGTTGGTGAAGTCGATGGAGTATGAAAACGCCTATTTTATTTTCAAGTTTTGAGAACATTTGTTGACATTTTGAGAATATTTTTAGAGTTTTGACGACTTGACGTGAATACGTTTTATGGCTTTGAGAGACTATTTTTGATGAGATCAGAACATTTTTGGAAGTTTTTAAAACACTTTTTGACGCCCAATTTTTGTTTTGTTTTTGAGAATTTTTGTTGATACCAAAAGAACATTTTTCATGTTTTGAAATGGATTCTTGACGGATGGATTTTTATTTTATGCATTTTTGAGTTTAAATTGAAAAAAAAAAACATTTTAAATAGTTTTAAAACAAGTTGACATTGTGATTTTTGGAGAATATTTTTGATGTTTTGAGAACATTTTTGGAGGGTTTGGATACTTTTTGACGTTGAAATATGAAATATCAATTTTTTGAAGTTTTGACATTCTAAGCACCGTTTCTGACATATAAAAATATCTTTTGCGTTTTAAAAACATTTGTTTTTGTTTTGAGAAAACATTTTTGACGTCTAAAGAACATTTTTTAATGTTTTGAAAAGAATTCTTGGCGGTTAGAGGGTTAGAGTATATTTTTTATGTTTTAATTGAATTTTTGACGTTTAAATTTTCTTTACATGTTATGAAAATTTAAGCTTTGACAATTTTTATGTTTTTGTGTTTTGAGAATTTTTTTGATGTTGATGTGGACATTTTTAAAACGATTTTAGTAAAAAATACTTTATTGTTTTGGATCTGTTTGACCCACAAGTATAAGAAATAAACTACTAATAGTTTTTGATACTACATATTAGTAAATTTTGTAAAATAAAGAAAATTTTTTACGAAATTATTAAATTTATTAATATCAAACATGATGTAGATTATTAGTTTAATATAATAAGCCATATGCTAAGATTTTTTTTAATAAATTTATACTAAGATAATATAACGTAAATATATGTTTTGATTTGTTTGATTATGATTGTAGAATATTATACAAAAGATATAATATTGATTTTACAGATATCATCATATACAAAAATAATTACATTAATATATTATATTTAGTTGATTTTACTTATTTATAAAAATGGAGTATTGTTATACGATGCGATCGTAATCCCAAGCACTTGCTTAGCCTTGTGTCGTTACTCTTGTTCGTGACACAGATTTCGACAAAAATATCAAAGTAAAATTGCTGATCTCCGCACTGATATCGTCATTACCTGTCATTACGTACAATACGCCAGTTTGACATCGTCGGACCGGCGGCACCGCTTGGTTGCGTAGGGAGCGCGACACCGACCAACCGACCCGGCTCGAAATCCGGCTGGAATTTCAACTTCTTGTCCAATTGTCCTGTCACATTAAGTTGTGCAAATATGCAAACCATTTCAATTACGACTTTATTAAGCGGGGAAAAAGGTTATTGGTTTATTGGCTGCAATAAATCTAATTAGATTGGCCGTGCAAACTCGTTCGTTGTTAATACGTTTGCGTTCGAATTATGATATAACGTTATTTATGTTGTTTCAAAACACATTTTAAAATTGACATTAAATGCAACGCTATAAACATAAATTAACACTTCATTTAAGACATGTTGGATATCTTATAATTAAAAATTATATCCTGCAAGTTTAACAATCGACTAATGAAATAGAAAATGTCCTTTCTCATATTTACAAAAAAAAGCGCATTCACCAATTCATGGCGATTATACGAACGAACTGGGTGCAGCTACTTGGATTACTAAATACAGATAAATAATAGACGCGGAATCGTTTAATATTATTATATATTATCAATTGTTGTTGATAAAATATTGACCGTCATTATAATATTTAATCTACAATCATATGATTTAGGTTCTTATTTCAGTTGATTTATTGATGTCGTTGCACTATGTTAATGAGTTTGTTACTGCACTGGTGCCTCAAATAAAGGTATTACTGCACAAGGGCGTAAATGAATTTATTAGTACATAGCTTAAATGTAAAGTGAATAATCCAAAACATGAAATGTTTTATATGTTGAATCATTATAGTAATTTTTTATTATCATTTACTGCACTAGGGCGTAACTAAATTTATTAATACACATTTTGAATGTAACAATACAAAGTGAATAATCTAAAATATAAAATGTTTTATATGTTACAAAATTATTGTTATTTTTTATGATTATTTACTGCACTAGTGCGTTAATTGTCGCACAAAGGTTGAATTAATATATTACTGCACTGCTTAAATGATACAAAACAAAGTAAATAATTCAATATATAAAATGTTTTATATGTTGGAAATTTATAATTTGATTATCATTTACTGCACTAGTGCGTCAATGATGTTATTATTGCACAAGGGCTTAAGTGAATTTATTACTTCACAATTTAAATGTAACAAAACAAAGTAATTAATCCAAAGTATAAAATATTTTATATGTTGGAACATAATAGTAATTTTTCATGATCATTAACTGTACTAGTGTTAATGATTTTATTACTGCAGAAGAGCATACATGAATTTATTACTACACAGCTTAAATGATACAAATCAAAGTAAAAATAAAAAAAAATTTGGAATTTTATAGTCAATTTTTATTTGATTATCATTTACTGCACTAGTGCGTTAATGATTTAAGTACCGCACAAGGGCGTAAATAAATTTATTACTACACATCTTATATGTAACAAAATATAAAATGTGGCGTAGTGATAATGTGCAAATTTTGCTACGCCAAAAATTCTATATATATATATATTTGGATTCTACTTAATTTATGTTTGGAAATCAAAGTCTAGATTATAAATACAAACATACGAGGTGAATTATTTAGCACATTCATAAGATCTTAATTTTGATCATTTCTTACGTAGGCTATAATCTTTTCTTCTTCAGTAATTATCTATATTATCAGCTGCATACTTAATGGAATATAGTAATGAATTTATAGTTTAGTTTTATAGTTTATAGTAGTGTAGTGGAATATATTGCATTAAAAATGTAAATTTAAACGAATGTCGTTGACCTTTTACTATTAATGAAGATGTCATAAATACTACTAGAAAGTCGTTAATTAATTTAAAACCATTACGCCTACATTACACCAATAAAAATTTAAAGTTTTTCGCACTTTTGCTTTATTTTCTAGATAATTACGTTTTTTATATTAATAAGCAAATTGATTTTTTCTGTACAAGTAAAAATGTGATTATTAAAGTAAAACAGTGCTTGCTGATATTGCAAGTTATTTTTTAAATATATTTTGCATTAAAACTATTAAATTTTCTGTTCTAAACCTTAAGAATCAATTAGATCTGGTAAATTTGAATGCTACCTGAAATCTGTATATTGAATTTTTTGCACCAAGCTTGCGACAGCAACCAAAAACCAACAACAGGATAACTACGACGGAGACATTTTCAATTTTTTGATAACAACTTCTTGGACGGGTGGGCGGGCACTTTAATTTAAACTAGTTGATTGGTAATCATGATCTGGAGTGACACACTCAACCCCTCAAGTGATGATCATCAAGAGATTTTATATCTTTTCTTTCTTCTCTTTCTTTGATGAAAGGACATTTAACACTTTCAGAGCAGAGAAACGTTAAATTCTTTGATAAGAAACACTTGGACGGATGGATGGGCACTCCACTTTAAACCACTTAATGGTAATTATAATCTAGAGTCACCCATCTACACGCCCAAGTGTTGGTCATCAAGAGATTTGATAGTAATTCCTCGTTCTTAGACAAAGACACTTCTAACGCTGACAAAAATGAGAAATTTTTAATTTTTTGATAACAAACACATGGGCGGGTACTACGGTTCATACTACTTGCTGGTAATCACGATCTGAAGTGATCCACTCACCCGCCCAAGTGTTTGGTTTAAAACAATTGTAAATTTCTTTTCTTTGTAAGCGTTAAAAGTTTCTTTGCCTAAGAACGAGGAATTAGTATACAATCTCTTGATGATCAACATTTGGTCAAGTGGGTAAGTCTCTCCAATTACTAGATAGTAGTTTGAACTGGAGTGACCACTCACCCGCCGAGTATTTGTTATAAATGGATTAAAAGTTATTTTTCTTTGCATGTGTTAGAAGTTCTTTAAAGAAGGAGTAGGTGATATTTAATCTCTTTATGACTAACAATTGGGCGGGTGGGTGGGTCACTCTATATTATGATTATCATTGAGTAGTTTGAACTGGAGTGCCTATCTACCCGAGTGTCTGTTATAAAAGAAATGGAAATTTTTTCTTTCTGCAAGTGTTAGAAGTCTCTTAGTCAGAAGAGCACTAGGTGATATTTAACTTCTTGATGACTAACACTTGGGCGGGTGGTAGGTTCACTCCAGATCATGAATACTATCAACTAGTTTAAATTGAAGTGCCTATCTACACGTTCAAGAATTTGTTATCAAAAATTTGATTTTTTTTTTCTTTGGAAAAGTTAGTAGTCTCTTTTTTCACAAAAGATTAGGTAATATCAAGTAGTTTACCTTTATTGCTCATTTGTAGATAACAACAACGACCAAGACAGTTTCAATAAAATATTCTATTGCATGCTGTGTCGCTGTTTCTAGCTTTTGTCGCTCGTTATTGTCTCCAAACTTAGTTACTCCTCACATTGTCTCGACAACGACACACGCTTTGAATAAGTACTTTATAAGTAACAAACAACAGTAACAAGTAATGTTGTCGCATGCATAGAAATACTACTTTTAGCCGTTTGCAGCAGCCACCGACCTTAATACAATGGTTTAGTGCGAGTACTGTTGAGCAGTCAGCTTGAGTTCCATTTTTGTCAGCAATATTTAATTTGTCGAATAATTTACTCACTAGTAGTGATTTACATTGTATTAGTGCTGTTGACAGCTTCCGTTCTTTGTTGTTGTCGCAAACCTTTCTTAATCATCACTTTCTCTTGACAACTGGCTACGAACGGTTATCTTAAAAGTAACAAACGACAGCGACAAAAATTATTCCTAGTTTACTAAAGAACAGAAACCGGAGACAAGCAACGGATACCATAAACCAAAGACCAACGACAATACCGTTTTTATCTATCTATGGTTATTAAATTATTTGTAGTGTTAGGGTTTTCTTTTGATAGAAATTTGATGAAAATGTAGTCTACATTGCTTGAAGGCATGTTTCTGATGACGTGGTTTTGGGATTGTTATTGTTCCGCAGTTTTTTTTTTTGGTGACCTGGTTTTTCAGCTTTGATGGTGCGACGTTGTTTATGTTTTTTGAGTTGGAAATTGATTAAAAAGAGTAGTTCTTTGGTGATCTGAAAAGGTCTTAGTGGTCTTAGTGGTCTTAGTGGTCTTAGTGGTCTTAGGACGTTGGCTAACACCCGGAGGTTGCTAGGCAACTGTCTTGCAAAGTCTATTTGTGCGTTTATGCAGTTTCATGTCATTGACCTCCCGTTTTGGAAACGTTTCTTGAAGGGAAAACAGCCTGGAAATGGTGTAGTGGATACATTTACTTTGGCTGATAGGTGCTTGCCCTGGAGCGGAGCACTTTTTCGATTATTTTGTTCCTTGGAGAGGTTCTCCAGGTGTGCTGAGTCCTTGGGGTAATGTCTTTCGGGTTCTTGGCATTGGGTGTGGAGACACTGCGAGAGCCCTTGTCAGGTGCATGGTGTTGGCCTGTTGGTTGAGCCGCGCAGGGTTTGAGGATTTCGTTTGTAACCTGGGGTTGCGTGGTCTAATGGAATGCGAATGAAGGCGCTAGGTCCGTCCAAGTTTTGAAATACGTTAGCGAGGGCGGTTGGTGCTATGCCACCGAGCGCATGTGCTTCTATGTGGTGATGGTGGTTGGCCGCTTTGTCGGTATAATGAAGCAGTGCGGTTGTCGGTGTGTATGTATCTGTTACATTAACCAAACCACATCAGAGGTTGTAATGGTGGATCATATACCAGATATTTGCGGGAGTCCTCATTGTATTTTTTTGAGACTTCTTGTTGGCGTCTGATATATTTTCCGGTTCCGATTGCTCCACTACTTTCACATTGCTAGGATGATTCATTCTGAGGAGCTGCGTCGGCGAATTGTGGCTAACTGTTTTATCTGTTGCTACCAGACAGTGATCTGTCTATTGCTCGGTTTTGCCATTTGCACTATTGTACCGGGAGGATAGTTACGGTGAACTCGTGTCATCTATCCGCCGGTACGTCTTGATTTCACTGGCAGATGTTGCTTGATCTTGTTAGCACGTGGACAGTTAAAAGGATTTCCTTGGCTTTATCTGCAGGTGTAACCGAAGAGTGCATTATTGGTGGACATTCTGGACCAGTATCTTAAACGGTCTTTACTCTGGATTGCTTGTCTGCTCGGTGTTGTTGCTTTGACTGATAAGGAGTCAGTGGTAGTTGTGGAGTCGGTGAGAACTTATTATTCTTGTTTTCTTTATTTTCCGAAGCAACCTAGACTTGTGCATCCGTCATACTTATGGCGGGATTGAATTCTTTTTAGGCAAATGGCAGTAACCATGTTACAAGTTTGTTAGTTAGGATTTTTTCTTGGATTTTAGTAATTTATCAAACTTTATACTTAGAATATTTTTGCTAGGGACTTTGTTTTATTTGGGCGTATTTTCAGTTTTATCTTACGAGACAGTTTGTCTTATTTTTGCTTGCTTACTCCGAAAAACATTTTTTCCGCTTGTCTATTAGATCGGAAAGTGATGCTTTGCGGTACTATGGCGGACAAATCTTTTGCAGTGGCACTAGGGTTCAAATAGTATACAGCGTATCAATAGGCTTTAGTAGCACTCCGCTTTACCGAAGCGAATCGTCTACTCATATACTGCATAAGATGCATATTTACTTTTCATCACTAGAGCCGCTAAATCGTTGTTTCGGCCCGCAATTTATGACTAAAACTGATGGTTTTGCAACACCAACAAAAAATGAGTAGTTTTTTTTTAATTTTACCGGAGTTGGCAAAAAATAGTGCTGTGCTTTACTGTCTGCCGCGGTCGTTTCGCTCGTGCGGTTGAACATCTGAGTGTTGCAAAAAATGCTTTCCTTTTCTTGATACTTAATATATTATTGCTTAATTGAGAGTAAATATTACTTAAGTTTCAATTAGATTATCTTTTTCTTTAATCATCAAATAAAATTGATAAACGATTTAATAGCTGACATCTTCTAATTGACCACCCGGTATAAATGATTTTAAAATATCATTTAAATGCACATCATAATTGAATCTAATATCTATGTCAACATAATAAATGAATAAGAAATAAATAAACATTTTAATCAAACCGATTAATCATTCAGAAAATAAAAAATGATTCAAATTCTAAATTTGGTAAGTCTATGATGTGCTGGCTTGCTCCCAAGAAGGTTAATTAGATTTATTACCTCACTGAAAGACAAACATGTAGCCGCGAGAAAAAAAATTGATATTGCTGGGAGGTCCGAACCGTCAACCTTTAAATATAAATTTCCCTTTCATAAAAGGGAAAATAATCTCGCACACATTATAATTTATGTAAATTACCATCCGACACAATCATTATTACAATTTTTTCTCCATACACAAATCCGATCGGATACGATCGCGCACCACGCAACTGATCGAGGCGAAATCGATAAATTCCAATTCACAATAAATAAGCTTGCGTTCCTTTCAGACAACCTTAAAACGTCATAATACGAAAATTTAAATTATAATAATAATATAGGTGCGCAATGTCGCCATACAGTCTGCCAACCGCTTATTATAAATATATCTCAGACGCAAATAATCGTTTTTTTTGTGAAATAAAAATAAAATAAATCAGATGTGGGTGTTAAAAAGTTAAGACCGCGCGGCATCAACAGATTAATTAAAACGATTGCGTCGAGGATTTAGTTCAATAACGATCTAAAGCGTTATGGAAATCGCGCACGATTTATTAGAGAATTTATGGCCGCAATCGTACTAAACTAATAGCTAATTGTGTTACATAAAATATCTCTAATCAACGATATATAGACATTAATTTATTTAATGCTGGTATTTAGCCTTATAGCGCTTAGTCGTGTAGAGTTTTTTTATATAATTTTACGCGTCGGCTTCTGAGAGGATCGACATTCAATCGTTCCTAGTTGTAATTCTATATATGGGTTTGTGTAACAAATTTGCTCTGTGAAGATAGCAGCGAACAACTGTTAATTAGTTTCCGTTCCTAGTATACGCCTTTTGAAGTCGTGATGAAAATAAAAGGATGCTGTCATAGGATAGATTTATCAATTATCGGGTGACATCTACAAAACAATGTACTAAATTGGTATTATAATCGAATCAAAATTGGCAGAAGGAATCATTAAGTAGCGGAAATAAGAGAACCGTTTTTATGTAATCTATTGAACGCATTGTAATGCGAGTATTTTTTTTTGGAGTCAATCAAAATTTATTTTTCTAAATACGATAAGTGTGATAAAATGAAATAAAGTGATAACAGTGGTTTTGTTTATATTCAAGTTTATAATAGTTATTGTACTATGTTTGGGTGTGTTGATATTATTATTCACACATTCACTTTACAATTGCCTGATGTGATAAACATATCGACCAAAGGAGTTTTGGGGGGTGTATAAAACAAAGTACAATGTTTTTGATGTTATCACTACCAAAGTTAGTAAATATTGTTATTCACACACTGTTATTTGAGATTTTGGGGTTGCGTGTTAACTCTATATTTAACTTTGATGCTTTGTACGCAACAGTCGTTGAGAGCATGCTGTGCACTGGCATTTGAGGCTTTGATGTTCCACAGCAACTGCAAGAGGGTGCCTCTTCTGCAGTGAAATTGGAGGCAAGCGGCATTTAGTTTTTGATTAGTTTTATCGGATTGTAATTACAGAGGATTTTGTTGAAAATTTTTATTTTAGTTTTGTTATAATTTGTTTATTGGTTTGTTTGAGTTGATTTATTTTTGTTTGATTTTTGTTTTAATTTGATGCAAAAATGTAGTTTTAGTTATTTTACGACGTAAACGCTCGGTGTGGTGGTTAGATGGTTGAGCGTTCGTTGAGTCATGTAAATTTGTTTAACAAAATTTTTTATTTTTTAACTGTTTAGTTTTTGAGTAGTTTTATCGGATTGTAATTGCAGGGATTACAGATTTAGTTGAAAATACAAGTTTTAATAATACCATTGTAAATTTTTTAGTATAATATTTTTTTAGTTTTGAGGCAAAATTAGAAAGAAAATACACTTTAACTAATTGTTATACAACGTAAACGCTCGATGTGGTGATTGATTGGTTGGGCGTTTGGTCAAGTATTTTTTTTAGGTAAATTTTTAGTAAACGGATATTACAGAAGTCTAACATTGTGTAGTGTATTTGACTTCTAGCAAACATACATTCAAAAACATTATAGCACCAGGACGTGTTATATAATGTTTTTACGAAGCCTTGGAGTTAAGAGAGAAGGCCTTAAATTGGACTCTTAAGACTCTACAGTTTTTAACTGGATAGGAAAATATAAGATGCACTGCGGACATGATTTTGCACTTTTTCTTTAGGCAGTTTTGTTTTTTTAATAAAGTACAGGAGTTTTTGCCAAGATTTTCAGCACTTTTTAGTTAGCATGTGCTTGCCAACATTCACTCAGCGGGAATAGGAGTCTCTTCGTCTTCCAAATGTCTGCAGCATGAAGAGTTTCATCTTTATTTCTATTCTATGCATCTGTTTATTTAGGCTACAGTGGACGGTTATCAGTCTTGTAAGTCTTTGTCATATTATCATAATTTTTTAATGCGATAATCTTTCACAAAGTCTGATCTCATTATCAGAAAGTTTTTTATTTATTCAAAATGTTTGTTGTACTTGGTCTGTTGAGATTTAAGGTGTGTTTGTTTGTACTCTGTACGTTGCTTGTCTTGCCTTAACCAATACAATTAAGTGTAGTGGTGGTAGTGAGAATAATATTTTCATTGCTGCTATGGGCATTATTCATCATCCCCGTTATAAGCAAATATGTCAATTCTATACTTTGCTTAGTTCATTAGTCGGAACTCTTGAGAATGGGGTTTTACTCAATACCAGTGGTCCGTATGTAATGGTGGGTCTGCATACCACAGTATATAGTCATCTGGTGATATTAGGCGCCAGTCTCTTTGTGCGTCCGACCATCATTTTTGTTGCAAAGAGCACCTGAATAACTTTATAGTCATATTTTTTAGGTGAGTGTTAAAGTTTAATCTCTACGACAGCTACTCATAAAACTAGGGGAGTATTTTGGCATCTAGAATCATTAGCCGCTTGGAGGCAAAGGCATCATCTCCGGAATTGATGTGGAGTTGTAGTACTCCGTAAGGGGCCACGACTGATACTCATCCAACGTTGTCAAAAAGTCTTGTCTAACATGAGTACTGTGTTGCAAGGGGTGTTATCCAAAAAAATTGGGTAAAAGAGGAACCACTTAAAATACTTAGATTACACTATGTGATGTACAGGTGGCGCAAGCTGCCTGGATGGTTACTCATCAAGCGTGTCTTGATGATATGAGTACTGAGGGAGAGTAGGGATGCCTTATTGTATGGAATTGGGCTCTTGTTGGCAGTGCCGTACCTTAGTAGTTAGAGTGGGTCTAATTGTTCACGAGTGTAGACATGCTTTTTAAGTGGGAGGAGTACACTGTCTTTCTAGCTACAAGTCGGTGCGGGGAACAGTGATTTATGGCCCGATGGGGGACGGCGTTGTTGACGGAGGAACAGTTTCAGTCAAAATTTAAGGTATAGGCCTATAGGTGAGCTCTCTACATTAGAAGCGTTTTAAATACCGGTCGGAGAGTATGGATGAGTGCAGACCTAACTCGCGATGTAATGTAAAACTTACGGTTTGAACGACTTGTCTAACAGATATGCATGTAGGTTAAGCTTACACTTTCTTAAGACAATATCACCAGGAGAGTAGCTTCAAGTTTTTTAGGTCTTTTGTGTTAGTGGACACCAGCTTGCGATTTCAGTACTAACAGTCTTTTCATATACAGTTCGATTTTTGAGCATAGAACTGGCAATGTCGAACGAGATGATAAATTCTTAGCTAGCTTCTCTAAGCTTCTCTAATTCACAAAGAAATGGATTTGAAGTTAAAAAAGGCACTAAGAGCATTTCCTGGTATATAGTCAGTTTGAAAGATTTGTTCGTATTAGTATCGTATATTTATTGCCGTGTCTTGTCTGTCGACAATTTTTTTTGTATGAAGGATGTCTAGCTGGGATCAATGAAGATTTAGCCTCAGAGCATACGTAGGTTGCTCTGGCGTTGGTATAAATACCATTTTGACTGCTTTCTAGATGCTTGGTATGTGTGAAAGTACTATACTTGCTTTGATGATCTTAAATAGAAGTCCTCTGAGAGCTTCTGGTCAATTGAATAGTTCAAACGTGTTGGTTCTTCATTCTAGGCTTCCTTGGTTGATTGTGGTATTTGCAATATACCAGTTTTTTTTTTGTGTGCTTGTTTGTTTGGAAATTTAAGATCTTTTGAATCAGGAGCTTCCATTAACGTAGAGCCCGGGAAGCTTGTCTGCAGTAGCTCCCGCAAAGTACTTTTGACTGACTTTGTGTATTTTTGCCATGTGTCAGCAACGATTCAATGTTTTCAGTGGCATCTTTGCTTAAAGCTTTTGGGAGAAAAATATAAGTCTGATTGTCTGAATGGCTTTCCTCAATTACATTTATCAGATTAGTGATGAGAGATGTGTGGTATCAAGCGTGAAGTTTTTTACTTTCTTTATCACCAGGAGCTCAGCTTTATATACATCTTAAAGTTATTTAGATCTTTAGTGTTTTGTCGTTTTCTAGAATGGACAATTAGGTTTTTTTGGGTTTACTGATAGCTCCTTCTTTTTACACCACTTTTCTGCGATATTTAGTGCAGTTTGCATTATGTTTGGTAGGGTTTCTTTAAAGTTTCCACTTAGTAGAATAGTAATATAATTGGAGTAACCTAGGGAAAGCTCCGTGGCACCAGTTTGCGATTCTTTGGCCTAGAACTGACCCAATTTTGGCCAAAGGATTAATTCTTTGGTTTTTTATTAACATTGCAATGGATTTGAACTTACTGACTAGATCTTGTATAGGAAGTTTACAAATTGTGTTTCTAATGGAAACTGTTGCTGGTGCAGTTACTTAGCTACTTTTTTGCCCTGTACTGTATGTACCTGTTGACTATTTTTTCTAATAGTTTTTGTATGAAGGATGATATGCTGAGTGGTCTGTACTATTTAGCCAAAGCATACGAAGGTCACCTCGGTTTTGGTATATGTACCACCTTAACTGCTTATTAGTTGCTTGATAAGTGTGAAAGTGTGATAAATGTGATAAGTATGAAAGTGGTATATTCTGATGATCTTGTATAGTGGCTTTCTCAGAGCTGCTAACCTTTCTGTAACATGATAGGGTATATCAGCTTCTGATTTTTTTAGATTTTTGGTGTTTTGTTGTCTTGTAAAAAGGATGATTTTCCTTTTTGTCCACTTTTCTACGGTGTTTAGTTTACTTTACATCATGTTTGCTACGTTTGCTCAATATTTTTCACATACAAGAATAGTAAAAAGTGCTATATTAGCTTTGATGATCTTGTTTAGAGGCTCTATCAGCTTCTGGTGACTCTATTTTAGGCTACTTTGGTTAATTATGGTGTTTGCCGTGTACTGGTATCTTTTGTGTGCTTTTTTGTTTGGCACTTCAAGGTCTTTTGTGTTTTCCGGGAAGCATGTTTGAGGTAGCTTCTGCCGAATACTTTTCCGCCTATCAAAGTTCCCAATCACATCTTTGATTAGAGCTTTTTGGAAAAGAAAAAAATTCTTTGGGCTTTCTTTATGGCGTAGTTGTTTGTCCTGAGATCCTAGTCACCGTTCTTGGTTGTGTCAAATAGCTTTCTATTGGTTGTTCTGTCAAGCTTTTTGATCCACTCAGTGGATTGTTGGACGTGTGTTTGATAATGCTTAGGCAGCTTCCTTCGAAATCGGTTCTCATAGAATTAACAATTGAGTCTGTCGTTACTTCAGCTTATATGACACACTTGCCACTTTTTGACAGGCTTCAAATTGACTAATTAGTTGTTTATGATTAGATTTGCTCTAACACAAGCGCGAGAAAAGGATGCTAAAATGGGCAAAGGCATAAGTGCAACAGAGCAAACAACTTTACGATTCTATCGTCAGACTTTGAGAACTATGACTGTAATTGTAAATTGATCTAACACAAGTTTATCAAGAGCACAAGAAAGTTATTTAAACTAATTTGAGTAACTTTTAGATTTGCTTTGGTCTAATGTGTGATCTTGTTAGGAGATAATGACTTTATGTCGTCTTAATCGTAACGAAACCTAACCTAACCTTACAAAATAATGACTTTATGTCGACTGTTGTCTTATGTGGCGCATGAAGTAACTTGGCAACTTATTGTAGCTTTGCACTATACTTCATTCATCCACGGTAAAACGCATGGAACAACCATCAGCGCAAATTTTGCTTTACATCAAAGGTATTATGCATGGATGCTAAATAATAGCTTGTTGAAATTGAATAGACTATAGTTGCCATCGTTTGATTGTTGGTGTTACATTGAGGAAATAATTGGATTATTGGTAGTGTCAAAATTGAAATGTTTTTTTGGGATACGAGATTTTTTTGAAACATGATGAGAAATAGTTTTAATTTTGAGTCGACCAGCATTGTTTTGATTTAGTTGACAACGAGTTCCACAATCTATGAATAAAGTTTTATCATGCCTGTTACTCTTCAGAGTCTCAGCAGCATTTTGAAGACATTTTTGAGCTATTATTATAGCGAAAACAATAAATATCTTTGACATTTTTGGAACTTTAATTTACTTTGTTATATCACTTTTTTGCACACAGTAGCTTTGTATTCTGTTAAGTTTGTTTTTTTTAATTTGTTTGGTAGTTTGCATCAGAAACCAATTTTAGGTCTTGGTGGTAACTAGTATAAAAATACCCAATGTTTTTGCTAATTTTAGATGTTTTTAAGGCAAAAACATAATTTAAAGTATACAAAAAACTAAATGTTAAAAAATCTATAGAACTAACTTTTGTGCGTATTTGCGTGTGCCGTTGCTATAGATGTATCTGTTCTCCTTACACTAACCATCTTTAAATCTCGGGGATGGTTGTCAAATTGGTTCTGAGACTTGAAGATGACGGTTAGTCGATAGCTAGTGTGTGAGGAGGACATTTACATCTATAGCATACACGAGTACGCACAAATGTATTAGCCTTGCGCTTCTTCTGGTATTTTTTCATTCAGCACTAGACGAAAGCAAATCCTGAAAGCAGATATTAATCTCGAGTAAACAAATTGATACAGTGAAGTACTACTGAGAACGCTATTTTTAAAGAATTTGTATATCTTGGATTTTAGATTCTTATTAGGCAATATAGGAGGTTGTGATTCATATCTCAATAGCAAGGAATACCATGACATGACGAAGATTTGGTCTCACCAACAGATAACAAAGAATTCCAAAGTAGACCAAAGAAAAAAAAATCAATAGTTTGATGTGGAAATGGAATTAAAGTTTATAGTTCCAACGACAAAATAGATCTGAAGGTACTAACCTTGAAAAGTATGGAATCTACTACTTCTAATGTGGAAACTGGCGTCTTATTTGGATGACCTTAGCTTCTATTTATTTATGAATTGATAAACTTTATTCTTAACAAAAATCACATTCAACTATAATATAATCACTGAACTTTAATTTTCAATGTTGTAATAAATTCTACAAAACAAATTGAAAAGTTGCATGTTGCTTAGGCGAACCTTGTATAATATTGTTTTCTAGTGATTTGCATGTTCTAAATATAATTAATCTAAGAACTTTTGCGGATTATTTAGCAATAATTACAGCTTACATATTATTAAAGATAGTTATAATCTTGATAGATAATAGAGATCTAATTTTTGTACCTGCATTGAAAATGGATTGATGCGATAATGCATTTTTATCGATAAGGTGACAAATATAACCTATTTTGATGTATTTAATATATATGAACATAATTTATTTGATTACTTCATTGATTTCATGTTCAGTAATAAGTATATTTGTCTTCACTATCCTTAACAAATTCCATTATTTTACATAGATAACAATCTTTAATTGTAAAGTATTAATACTTTCTGCATTAGGTATGTTCGTATTTTCCCTTGACTCACCTATAACCATAAATCTCATTTCTTAAAAATTACTTTGTTTGTAATGCAATTATGTTTATTTGATAAAAATGTACGTTAAACGTTTTTTTATGGTTGCGACTGGCTATAAAGTTGGCATTTTTATTGCCAAAAACGCGATATCATTCTACCAAAATTATGAAGTCCCATTTATTAAAGAATGCGCTCGTAAATTTACAAAATAAATTTTTTCCATGAAACATAGTACATTAAAACTGCCACTTTCACAAAATTTATAATATTTAAAAATATAATGTACTAATTGTTAATATTATTTAATTCTAAAATAATAATATTTTTGACAAATAAATCTCGTAGATATTATGTGCGTTCGGGTTAATCGGCGATTTTTACATTTGTTTTCTAAGGATCAACATCATAAATATTGAATATTATTTATGATTTTAGCAACCAAACAAAATACGTACTTTTAGATTACCACATACATTTTGGACTGTTAATCTGGCATTTTTTGGAACGAACGTATGATTATTTGTCTACGGAAACAATTGATAGTCTTATCAACCACATCATACGATAAAATGACACATGCATTAATCTACTTTAAAATCTTTACTTCAATCTGTGTTTATAGCTCTTATTTATACTATGAGCTAGACATTCAATCTTTACATGGATTAGTGACTTTGAGATACTTGATCTACGATCTCTGGTTAATTGGTAATACATGATTCATTTCGGCATATAGAATAACAATATATATCTAAATTATTTAATACAGTCAACACTCTAATTCAACCAAAACTTCAATATAAAATTTGACAATAATTGTAAAAAAATTGCATTTACAAATTGTAGCGAGTTTGTTAGAATAATTAAGTAAAATGATAAACTCATACACCCATATATCATTAGTTTTATGCCTATGTAGATAATCTTACTTATTTGCAATTCAAATAATTTTAAGAGTTTATAATTTTAATCTCTTTTTAATTAAGCAATGTGTGTCGAATGAATGAAATCTGTTTATTATCGTTCTAATCTGTATTAGTTCTTACACATTTTTTTCTCTCAGATTTTGCATAACGTTATAGCCTTCAAACATCTTGATTTATCTCGACTAGTTTTATTTATGTCTGCTCTGAGTCAGTCAAGTCTTGAATGAATAATGCTTTCTAGTGAAAAAAATAATATGAATATCAAAACGTAAATATAAAGGAGTTGCACTTAATTTATTATGTTGTTATGTAAGATGGTGTTACATATTAGTTGATACACAAAAAATATGTTACTATTTGCATAATTATATCAACAGCAAAATATTTAAATGGGAAATTAAAGATGGCCTTGAATATAGTTAACTAGTTCAAAAGAATGTAAAATAGAATAAGTAAATCTTCTGAGTTAGTCAGTCGAACTATATTATTTTTTATAAATTAACAATTTGTTAGAAAACATTAAATACATTCACTTATTTACAAATTAAAGAGATTGAAATTTGTATTGAGTAAGGATATGTTTATACCAAATTGTTTAAAGGTCATAGTTGTTAAACATAAAAACATTTAAGTCAGAAGTCTAAGTTTGGTTTTATGCGGTGCTAATTTTAGACCATTTCTCTATATTTAATTTGTCACATGTAGAAGTCCAGTGTTGGTCAAGTTAATCAGCGTTTTTTTTTTAACTTTTTGGCGTTTGGCTATTATTACGTCTTTTGCAAAGCCGATCAATATAGTTCTTTCCGTCATCTTGGTCTGCAGTAGATTATCGTAAAAAATGTTCCAAAAGGTTCATTGAGCCTAACACTAATTGATGTGGGACATCATTGATTACTTTAACAGTTTTTATTTTGTTCACTGCCTGTAAGATAATTCTTCTCTTTTTTTTGTTTTGTATTCCTCTTTTCTTTAGGTCATCACTATTAAACGCATTTTGGACGTCAAGGGTTACCATCATACACAGCTTTTGGTGCGTTGCTGAATTTGGGACCGTTTCTGTGGGAATGTTTATAACCTGATAGAGAGCATCTACTGTCTGCTGTCCTTCTTGAAATCCAAATTATTTTTGACAGACGGTACGATCTAGCTTCTTATGTGTGTAAAGCTTGCCTTCTGCCTCTAAAAGACTGATTAGTCTAAAAAAGATACTGCAATCTGGAACTCCTACTAAAAACCATCAGAACATGTGCGCTAATTAGGTTTGAGCATTATTATAATTTGAAGCCATTGACACAATCTGTCTGCGATCAACGCTTTTTGCATCATATCTGATTTGTTGTTGGCAATTTGAACCATCAACAATCTTTGTTTACGTTTTTATTTGGACAACCAAAGAATTGCAGATGACAAACGCGCTCTTCTCTGCCCTTAATGCTGTCAACTTACATTACAGGTGGTTCTTCAATTTTGAGTGGGTTTTGAACCACTGGAGAGATTATTAATCTACTTAAGACCAGAGGAGGATCTTAAGTATGAAACCCTAAGCTTACACGGCGTGTTGGGGAGTGAGAAAGTATATAGACGTTTGAACTGGTTTTTGTTGTGAGGTTTGAACACACGATCTTTGGTGCAGCAGTCGGATGCCTAAACTACTGCGCCATGCTCTGGGCTGCTATAATAACACTTTGGTCAGTACTATAAATGCATAATGACAAAAAATGGTGTCTTGTGATGTGATTTACACATAAATATAACATCAAAGGTGCTCTATTTTGGCTTCTTTTGCGAACACCGACTCTCCAAGTCCTGGACGTGCCGATAACAAATGACTCTCAACATGGGGCGAACAAAGGCATGGTGCTTTTACTAACACCGACCATTGCTCTCTCTAAGTTAACAACACATGTAAAACGAGAGAGCTCTGAGCTCCGCGGCAATTCATCTCCTTGCTTTACAATTTGTAACTGTGTCTGTTTTGTACGAGAAGTAGCTGTCTGGACCGACTGAACCGTCACTTGACACGAGAAACAACTTGCAAACGTGGCAGAAGAAGTTTTCATTACAGGCCAAGACAGCACTAACTCTTCGACTTTCCAAGTTGCGAACATGCTGGTAACAAATGGCTTCCAATATGATGCTTTTACCAACCTCGGATAACCTCTTAAGAGAAGATTTTATGAGAAAGAATAGAGGAGAAAAACGAAAAAGAGAATATTGACGAGGGAAGTGATAGTAAAGAAGAAAATAACACAACATTCAACGTCGACTTTTTTACAACGGAAGCCTCTAGGGTGTCGAGTACTCTGCGACTTTTTAAGTTGCGAACATGCCGGTAACAAATGGTTTTCAACATGAGCAAACCTCTTTAAGAGAGAGAGGACTCGGACGAAGATTATATGAGGTTTTAAGAAAGAATAGGGGAGAAGAACAATATGGACGAGGAGGAGAAGAGGTAGTGAAGAAGAAGAAGATAACACAACAGCCTACGACAACCTTTTTACAACAGAAGCCTTAAGGTGTTGAGTACTCTCCGACTTTTTAAGTTGCGAACATGCCGGTAACAAATTGCTTCTAACTTAGGCAAACCCGTTTAAGAAAGAGAAGACTTGGACAAAGATTTTATGAGGTTTTAAGAAAGAAGATTTTTTCACAACAGAAACTTTTAGTATAGTTTGGTTGAGTACCATATCGGCTACACCAACGCACTATCAGCGAAAAGGATGGCAGAACTAGAAAGGAGTAAAGGAATAGTATGGAAGAACATGGATATGAGAAGAATAGGGTTGGAGGAGAGTACGCTGAGATGTGGTTTAGAGGAAATGTTGAAGAAGACCGACTACACAGCAGATGATTGATCGGTTTACAGGAGTAACTTTTGATCGCTTTCAAATCGTAAAACAGGAAACATGCTTTCTAGCTACGTTGGAAGAAGGAAGATTATTAACAATGAGGAGTACGACTGACCTCTTGAAGACAATCACGCCGCACATGTCACTGGTCACTTGGAATGAAGAGCAAGCAGTTGAATTGTGCCTAAAGATATCCCTCACACGGAATGGCCGTAGTTATTTTTGCAAAATCTACGTCATTTGCTTGGGTCAAGCGTTGTAACAGCCGATTGTTAGCTGAAAGTGCCCAATCCCGTTGCTTGCGCATAGGATTGCTCTTTGCGAGCGTTGGGTGTGCTTTTTGGTGGAGAAGGAATCTACAGGTTATTGCGGTTAGCGTTCAGGTGCTTGTTTCTACATGCCCGGACTTTTTGTTGGATGTGCACGCGGAGCTTGAACGAGTTCTGACGTTGCACCGGGATGCCATCTGGTTGTAGCTTTGGCAACGGTGGCAATGTGCCATATCTGCGGTCTTTTGCTTGTACTCGATGGTAACGCAAAGCCTGCATAAATTCAATGAGAGACAAGATCTCTCTGCTTTTAGCTTTCTGAGGAAGCTGAATAGGTTTTTCCGTACCTATTCATGCGTGTTGTTGAGATAAGGTTGTACTCTTGAGCGATGAGGTCCGCATCCTACACCACTTCAGCTGTGATACAGTCAGGTACACTTTGCTGATGACGTACTTTAGGGTCTTTTCAGATCCTACCCTAACTGGTATGTGTAGTGAATGATATCGTTCTTTACACAATAATCAATCACTGCACGGAAATTTGCATGCGAAAGAGAGTGCAGCGGATGCTATCGCCACGTTAAATGTGCGGTCGATTGTTATAGCCCTTGATAGTGATAGGCGAAGGGCGGCGTATGTCAGTTTTTTCCGTGGGTGCTGGCGGAGTTGGGAGGCGTGATAGAGGACTTAGGGTGCTAGTCGGGCTGAAGATCTTTTAGCTTTGGTGGTTGAAGCCTTTTTTGGCGCTGAAGGCACCTGACGTATAGAATTGGCTTATGGCTATTAGAGCAACAATTTAAAGAGGATTTGTCCGTATCCTTTCTTGTTTTCAGGTGGCGGGGCTCCCTTGTGGCTGGCGACATTGACCTGGCTCTCGGTAGGCTTCTTAAGGAAGGTCTGGACTTGCAGATCCGGAGTTTTGTTCTGTTCTGGCTTGCCAAACGCAGGGGTTTTTGGGACTTCTATGGGGAGGGAACTTTTGGTGAAGTGGTTGGCTGGGTGATGTGTCTGGCGATAAATGTGGCATGGTCGCGTTGGAGGCAGCTTCACTTGCCAGGCATGAGGGTCTCTTTGAGCTATAGCTTGTTCATCTTGATGTTGCCGATTACGATATTGTTTTTTTTTTAATCTTCTTTGATCAGCTTTATGAGATTGTTGATCTTGTTGTCTATCTTCTTTAGCTAGTCATCCAGCTTTTGGGTCTGGACGTACAATAGCCTCAGGGTTTGGCCATTGCTTAGATCGGGTTCGAGTCCTTGTTGTCCCATGTTGACATGACTGGCATTAGGCGCAATCAAACCTCGACGTGACTTGCGTCTTTGACACTCTTTTCTACTCTCGCTTTACTGCTTTTCTATGAAAGTTTTGAAAAATTGATGCAGGAAGCGTTCTTATTGGACGTCGGATTTGACCGATCAAAGAAGATTAAGGAGAAGGCTCATAGCGCTGATATAAACGAGTGCTATTTTTCAAGTCAGTTTAGGCAGGCCATCAGCTATGTAATATTGCAATCAAGCTGCAACATTAGAGCCAAGACCAATCAAGATCATAATCAAGGTCAATCTACCACAACGCGCACATTGGTTACACCTGCAGGCATTCACAAGGATCTACCTTATTACCTGTCAATATGCATAACGAACCAAGCAACAGCTACTGTGCAACCCAGAGAAGTTGAGTTGTGCGTGCGGATATACACAAAATCTTAGTAATTAATCTTACGGCGTGCAAAAGTAACCATCTTAATGTTGACATGCCAACGATTCTCGTCGCGTTGCAGAAGCATTTGACAATCACAGACTTTGCACCACAATATGGGGTTTATCGGAGGTTTATTGCACCTGGTGAAAACCCCCAGAGAATCTTTAACAAACCGGTTCGGGGTCTAGCACCACAACTCGAAGTTACCCATTGTTTTTGGGGACCTTCTTCTGCGGGTGTGACAAAAAATAAACACACAACCATCGAGGGGACGTGCCGGTAACAAATGGCGCCCAACGTGGGGCTAAAAAAGGCATTTATTTACATTAGAGAAAAGGAAGGACTATATTATCAGGTCTTGTGTTAAAGAAGTTTTTCTAGCACATATTTAATGAGAGTTTATCTTTTGAAGCTTCATGACAGTGGGGATTCAATCATCAATTTGGTTACTTTATTGGATTCAGTACCACCTTTCCATCTGAGCTTGTCGTGATTTTACCTGCGGTATCATCATGACAACCGCCAATCTACCTACAGCATCTATGAGTCGCCTTCTGATATTGTATGTCGCTAGATCTCTGCTTTGAAATTGTTAATTAACATTTTCAAATATTTTCAGAAGGTGATTACGGGTACTAAACGAACAAATTTTATTTGAGTCAAAGTACTTTTACAAAATTTAAATTTGGATAGATTATTAATTAGATATTACTTGTTCAGTCATAGACCGTGGAATAGCTTCGATTTTTTTTTATTTATTTTTTTTAGTTCACTTAATTTCGAAAGGAAAGGGGTACGACAAACAAAGTACTTTGACAAGTTTATTCCTGTTACCCAAAGTGATCTTTTTTTAAGATTTGATTGATTTTTTATTTTGTGGTAAATACTGATCGACATCTAACAGGTGATTTTGATTTAAATATTGTTTAATGATCACATCAGTTACATTTGAACATGAAAGTTTGTTGACTAATTAATGAGACATATATCTCAATATCTCCAAAACTTGTTGCGATTAATTGCCGCTCACTATATTAGCACATATTTATTTTCGTTAATGATTTATGACATTTTTACAATGCAAAAAAGTCACCAATTAACAACTTAATTAATTAAAACTTAACCTCCTATCAAAATATGTTGACCTACAAATTAATTCAATTAAAATATTATTGCTCATGAATTAAAAATTATAAACTCCACACCCACTATTATTGTAGTAATATAATCAACAAATACCTTTTTAATACATTGGACAACATTGCACTAATCAACTGAATACTTTTCCCCTACTTTACCTTATCTTATCATTGATAAGGCAGCATTTTTTCACCAACGTATTTTATCGCATCAGTACCATTCAAACTAATCTCTCAACGGCATACGGAATAAAATTCATACTGAAAATATTATGAAATGAAAAATGTCAGAATCGGAATCAGATATTTCGGTAAATATCAACACATTTAGAAGTGCTAGTGTAAATAATTCAAGGCCGAGATGGTCTACTATTAATTACATCATCAAAGTTGTAAAACATGTGGCCCAAAAACGCCCAAATTGTGTGAAATTGTATTTCAGATTATTCAAACAATTAATTTAATATTTTGATTGTTATTGAGCTATATTGGAGCTGAAGGATACATTTCCAATTTTGTATATAAAATTACAAAATTGATTTTTATTTAGTATTAGTAGTCTTAAGAAGTGTAATTATCAATCAAACAAAAATAGTTATTTACAGTAGTGTGGTCCAGCTTAATATTAAACACGTGCGTCCCATGCTTAATAAAAGTCTACGGGGGGTGGGGAGTATTTGATTTATGATAGACCTGCTGCCACAATTGAGTAATTTACTTGTTAAAAACTACCTACGTTTCGAAATGAATATGATTAAGCCGCAGGAAATTGTTTAATAACATATTTCCCTTGGATATCATTTTTGGTAATCTAAATCAATTTTAATTGTTTTTATTATTCTTTTCTAGGTTTGTGCAACCGGGATAGTAGAGGTGCCGCCGGGAAGTCGTGGTCCTAGGAGCCTGTACCTGCATCGGAAGGGAGACAGTTTCGGGTTCACGCTACGCCACTTCATCATCTATCCGCCTGAATCGATAGCGGTAAGTAAATCACGGAACTTCGTGTTCAGGTGCAATAATACCAAGGTATCGGAGTGATTGGGTAACCTCTCGCGTAACCAGATATTTCTGTTTTGCAATCGTCGAGGCGATATTGTGTGTCTGTTTACAAATCGGTCGGTCGATAAGTTAGGATTTTTTATTATTAATTTTGTTTGCGTGTTTGGTTAAAATAATTGTGTCGAGAAAAAAATTAAAAAAAAAAAACATTGGTTATGAAATCAGGTGAAGTGAGATGTAGAATGCTTCGAGGTGGATTAAAATATCATTGGAGCAATGAAGGGAAAATATTATATCATAAATGAGTACAATGTTAAACACTGTTATTATTATTGTTTATTAATTATCACTATTCAAATGCCACACGATACTCACATGTATATTAGTCTTCGTGGGCTGAAATAATTGTTTAATTTTTTTATAAATATTTACCGATAGCGACTTCTCTATTCTAGTATTAACTAGACCGAATACCATTTAATTAATAAACTGTCACAAATTTATTTTGTTTCATCATTGTTATAGTACTAAACCATTGTATTAAATCACAAATGAATTTATTCAAATCAATTAATGAAACGGTTGGTTAAGTGAAACAAATTACATAATATAAGTGTATTTGATATTATTGCAGCAAAATTATAATAATATTATATTTTTTTTTAAACTACTGCAACATTGAAGAAATAATGGAATGATGTCATATATGACAGATTTAGTAGCATGTGTTATCTTGTCTACTTCAGATCACCGCATTTCTACGCATTCTTATCAAAATCATTGCATTTTTAAGTAGTTTAGGAATGTTTGGTGCTTGTTTTATAATTGATATATTAACACGTTAATGATAAAGATAATTTCTTGATTCTTTAATTTGAGCATAATTTTGAATAATTATGTTTTGTACAAAAAAACCGAATGACAGTTATTTACATATTCTATATTTAGATAAAAGTTTGTTTTTATAGATTTTGAGAAGCTAACTTTGTATACGTTATAACATGGTAGCCAGCAAATTGTTGGATTACAAATCTTTGCTTTAGTTTTATTCAATATTTATTTTTTTAAATTACAATGATTTTTAACAAAACTTAACTTGGCAACTTTAGCTTTTTTTAGTTGCTGGTTTCCTAATATTTTGTTCAGTATTTTTTTAACCAACTTCGTATTGTTTGAGCAGACACTGAGACATTTTGAGTGACTTTGAATTTGATTGTTTGCTTAGAAGATTGTCTTCGAAAGCTTTAATTTTTTTGTCAGTACATTTTTTGGCCATCATTAAAACTTCTTACCACACGATCTGTTGTAGAGTTGTTTACTTCCAAATTAGTAACATTTCTTGTCACTAATGTTAATGCTTGTATCATATTTCATTACATTTTTTGATTGATTGACTTCCGAGTTTGTATCTGAATATTTAAAGTTGAATTTGTGTGACTTAATGTACTCTTTCAAGTGTTATCACAAAAAGAATTTTGGTAATAATAAGTCTTGATGTTGCCAACACGAAAGATTAAATAATCATGGAACAAATTCATTCTTCAAAATTTATATTGTTTTTTGTTATTTTGCCAGATTCAACCATATAGCAAACATCTACTACTCTTGAAGTTAATTAAAATATCTAGATAGGACATTTTATGTTAACTTTGTAGGAAATGTGTCCAAATCTGGTTTTATAGTTTGTTTTGAGCTAAGTCGAGAAATGGTTAATTGCATGATTTCTTCTACATTCTTTCGAATATTTTGAGAATAGATTAATTTTTGACTGTTAGGTGGAATCTAGATTTAAGATCTTTTGATTGTGATGATAAAAAGGTTTAAATTCTCTGCGTTAGCAATGTAGCAAAAAATATTTTTTAAAATGTTGAATTCTGTTTTTCTAAAGACCCACAATGAAATTTGTGAAGACACAACTATGTAATTTTACTAGAATAGCATGAAGATAGCTTTGTTTGTATTGGCAGAAACGTCAGAATTTATTCTCAGTATTTGGGTATAGAATCTACTACTAAAATTAAAGAAACTAAAATATAGAAAAAAACATCACATCTAATTTTATCAAATAGTTTGAGCATACTAGATTAGGAAAAAGTTATTTTCTTTGTAAAAAAGGTGTGTAACAATTGTCTTCTTGGCTGTTACAATATTAATACGGGCGATGGAAAGATATCAAGAGGCAGACAGATCTATCGGTTCAGAGAGAGACCCTACCGACTGAACAGCTTGGCAGAGACTCATTTTTGTTGTCGGTCTACTTTTGTTGAATGTGTGTGTGCAAGTTGTGACTTGTAAACAAAAAATAATTGATTAGTAACGATTTGGCACCTTTTGTTGAGTACTTTGTTTATGAGTGCGCGGAATTGTTCCGAGGAAACGTAAAAAGGTCTGGATCAGCGGACGTTAATGAGCGCCCGGGAGATGACAAATAAGTGGTTTGTACAGTCAAGCAAGGGCAAATTCTGCTAAGTTTTTGTATGGCTCTTGTTGTCTTAGCCGTTGCACCGGATTGATTGAGATTGGCGATGTTCAGATGGCTGCTTACACAGTTCCACACCAGTCTAGTCTGCTTGAGAACTGGTTGGTAGGTCTTTGCTTTAAGTTATCTTGATAGTAGCGCGCGGTCTGCATTCGAAACGCCGGTCAGTTTTCCGTGTTGGGGCATTGGACGGTGTAGGCGCCGTGTTCCTACCTAGATCTTTTTTTTTTCGTTTTGGGAGGGGAATTTTCTAAAGGCTCAATGTGTCTGATTTTGATTTTACGAGGAAAGTGCCTACCGACTAAACCTAAAATAAATACTTTTTGTCCAAAGTTTTTGCAAAGTATTACGTTGGAAAGCCTGCAGACGATTGAGGTGCCAGCTTACGGCCGTTTTCTAGATTGGGGACGGATATGTAATCATGGATAGTTATAGATTCAACGCATCATCGGAACAAGAAGATTTTTTGCTATTCTGGCTTTCTCAAGAATAGACTGCACGTGCAATTTGTACGTGGGTTCTTTGTCAAAGGTTATTCCTACATACTTGTCAGCATTGGCCCAGGGTATGGGAGCGTCGTTGAGATAAACGTTCTTATGGGAGGTTATTTGCCGCTGTATGAAGAGAACAGACTTTGTTTTTCTTCGGATTTACTTTGACCAGCTATTCGTTCAACCCTTATACAAGATTGGTGGTGGTTTGTTGTAACATCGAGTTTACCACCGTGAGAAATTTTGAAGAGTATAGAAGTGCTGTGTTGTCAGCAGATTGGGCCATTTTAATCATCTTGAAGGCATGTTAGCCAGCGACGAACAGGTTAAATATTTTGCCGTAATCTGCCGTAGGGTAGAAATATGGTTCATTTTTTTTTTTGACAGAGTGTGATTTAGGCTATCAGCCTTATAAGACGCATAGTACAGTTTGTGGTTTAGAATTTTTTTCTGCCAGACTTTGTTCGAGGCTTTTTTGACGTTGAAAAATACAACTTTTGTGATTTTGTTTAGAATTACATTCTTTATGACCTCGCTAGTTTTGTGAATCTTTCTATTCTGTAGGAAAGTGCCTAGTTTGAATAATTGCATTAACGAGGGTGGTGAGCGCCATTACTGCTTTGTTTGATTATAGAGATCTGTTTGTTATTTTGTCGGGGTCAGGAGCCGATCAAGTTTTGAATTGTTTGATAATTGTTCTGATTCATAAAGGTCTAACTTTTTCAAGAAGTTTTTGACTTCCCGGTGGCTTTTTTCGAAGTGCTCCAGATCGGTATTCTTGGTTTATGCGGGGGAGCATAGGAGTTTGAGTCTATCGGCAAGTTTTTCGGCCTTATTGTCGTATTAAATTCATTTTTGCCATTAACGACTGGAATGGGAATTTGTATGTTTTATAAGGTTTTGGAGATCTTTTATGATCGATTCCAAAGTGTGTTTCCAGCACAAATTTTTGTGCAACGTTATGGCTTTTCTAACTTTGCTGTGAAGCGAGTTTACAATCTTGCGATTTCTGGGGTTGCGATGCTTGGGGGTTTTTCTATTACGGATGGAACTTTATTGGTTTTAGAAGCTTTTTTTTGTGGCTTAGAGGATTTGGTTAGTAAAAAGGCTCTTCAAGCGAACGTGAGAAGTCTAATTTAATTTGTTTTTTTTTCCCCGGTTGATCTCCTTTAGTAGAGCTCTAGTATTATTGGGTTGTAGTCAGAGCTAAAGTCATTGATGACATTTACGTTTATTTGGAAGTTGACATTCTTGAGTATTGCTACGTCAAGAACGTCTTTCTGGTGGTCCGCAGAGCTGTAGTAAGTAGGTTCAATCGGACTCACCACTTGTAATCTCTTTTGCTCTACTTAGTGAAGACCACTTGCAGTGTTGGAGGTGCGACATCATTTGTGAACGAATTCATTGCTATTTTTGCTGCAGGTTTGCTGGGACTTGCAGCCTGAGACGGGACTTGCCTTGCGAGGCCAACATTTTGGTATATACCTTACACCTCTTGAAGTGAGCGGGATGCGGGCTGTTGCAGAGTGCGCATTTAGGTGGAGTGCCTTTGGGACTGGCGGTGCCTTGAACTATTGCGACAGATAAGAGTTCCAGTAAAACATCTTTTAGTTGTGTGGATTGTTACCGATTTGTTTCTTGGGTTTGATAGTGACCTTCATAATCTCAATTCATTTGTAAAATTGGCCATAATAACTCCAACTAATCATTTTAATTCTGTAAATTTAAAATTGTGGGAAAAACCCTGTATTTCAAAAAGGAAGCATTTTAGACCATATAGGAACTTATACTATTATTATTGAAGAAATTATCTGTTTTGCTTTGTCTTATTACATGTTTAGATTTTTGGAGATTTTTTGCTTTCAAGTAATTCAGGTCTGTTTTCTCTGATTAGTTGGTTGATGGTGTTTTAATTTTTTCTTTTTTTTGTTTGTCTCAGAAGTAGTTTTCTAATTGAAGTATTTGCTTCTTGTCATTCTTTTTTTTTTCTTTTGTGGTGTTTTTTTCTAATTAGCTTTTGGAGCGTTTTGTATTCGTTATGTTTTTGATTTTTGTGCTTGCGTCTTTTCTTTACTCTAAGATAGGGCAGCAGAGACGATGTGGATCGCTTCTGCTGTCAATAGGTGGGTGCACCCACTTATTGACAGAAGATCGAAGAAGAAGTCATAGCGGGTTGTGCTCTGTAGTGTTAGGATACGATTGAATTAAAGTTGAATTTTTAAGTGCGATTTTTGTCGAGTTTTCTTGTTGTCAACTAGAACCATGTTTTCAAGCATCCCAACAATTTCTAGAATGCCATGGACAGCAAATATGGTTGTTGCATCTGGTGTCAAAGCCGAAATTTTGCTAAAAATAGTAAAGAGGTATATGAAAAATTTTTGCAATGAAGTTCTAGATGTAGCTTAAACATGGTTTTTGTGAAGTCAGAATACTATTGACAAAAAAATGTAAAATTGGAACCAATTTATTGGTCCGAAAATGTTCATACGACTCTCAACTATATATTTTTACACTCGACAGTAATTTTTGATATATTTTAGACACTTTATGGAAGGAGTGTGGTGGTAGAAAGTTCTGTGGTAAAGGCATGTGAATATTGGAGTAAATATTGGGGTGAAAGGGAAAAAATTCCACATTTTAAATTTCTGTTTTTAGTGGTTATACTTATGTTGTTGATGTTCGTTCTTTTCCTAATGGGCCGTATTTTTCATGACTCTGCATCTATGTTAGGCATAAAGTTTGTTTTTGTATCTATTGGTAATAAGAATAAACTCAGTTTGGTTAATTATAATCAGATCCGTCGCGAGGAGGGCTTTGAGCGTTTTGCGGAGTTTTGATGACATGATTAAGGACGAAACATCTTACAAAATAAGTATGTTGCGGGGATTTTTAAATGCAAGTTCTTTTGGTTTGAGCTTATATCATGTCTTAACGATTGTTAGATCTTCTTCCTAACAGAAGGGTATTAGTGTATCATTCTTATATTTTTTTGTTCTTAGCTTGAAGTTTTTTGCCTTATTAAGACTGTTTTCTTTAAGTCTGCTAGATCTGTACATTTTCGATTTTTGGTTTGTACGCCTGCATAGGATTTATGTTGACATGATAAGCAAGCTTTAAGTTGCAACATGGCAATTCTATCCATGTACGAAACAATGCTAGTTATTGATTTGCAGGTTCTCCAATTTAATACAAATCCGACTCTGCTGTAATGGTTTTGGATATTATTTGCTGAATAGTACAAAATTGCGTAAGTTTTTTTATGGTTTGCGGCCATCTCAATGACTTTATGCACATTTTTTTGGAGCTAGATAAGCTTTTTGCATTCCTAGTACCGATTCTTATGTTAATTTTATTTATGTTTTCCAGTTTGTTTTTGTTTATTTTGCAAGGGTTGATGGAGGAAAAGGTTCTGCAAATTTTTTTCCCGCCTTGCTATTGTTATTTGTAGGTTATATCTAAGCGCTGGCAGATGCAACGTACTCTTTTCAATGACTATGCATTTTTTGGAAAGATATAAACTTTTTCAGTTTCCGGTCATCTTACCACGCTTAATACGTCCACGTTAATGCATTGCATCTTTTCAACGACTTTATGGATTTTTTTTCGAATTACTTCAGTTTCTTTTATTCTAAATACAGTTTTTTTAGGTTTTTGTTTGATTTGCAGCGGTTTTCTGGTTGATGGCTGAAAAGGCTTTGTCTTGCTATTATTTGTTAGTTGTAGATTATAAGTTTTTTGCATTTTAGGTACAGGTTTATATGATAGTTTTATTGATGTTCACTAGTTTGTTTTTACTTGATTTGCAGAGGTTTTTCTGGTTGATGGCTGAAAAGGCTTTGCAACTTCCTTTCGTGCCTTGGTAGTGCTAGTTGTTAGTTGTTGGTTATATATAAGTGCTGTGGAGTTAATTCTGACTCATGTTTAAAGACTATTCAGTTACTAGATTTTATGTTGATTTGCCAAAAATTGGACACTTGAGATTACTTATCTATTTTTAGAAAGTTGGTGTTGTTGGACTCATCTTTAGAAGAAGAAGCACATCAACTAATTTGCGAAAGACTTTTAAATCTTTCGTCTTCTTTTTTAGACTTAAACTTTCTGGTTGCGAGTGTAGCGTCGATTTGTTATTAACTGTACGATTTCACTCTCAGAGGCCATATATTGTATCTTTAAAAATATGGGGATAAAAGATGTCTTTAACACATTTGTCCTCATATTTTTGAAATTGCCAATAAATTCTAATTCTTTTTCTTAACTTTTGATTAGACTAGTATTACAAACAAATTGACTTTATACAACCTTGATTAACTGTAAATATTTGTTTAAGAAATTGCTATCTAAAGTAATTACTAAATTATTTTATGTGATCTTCAATCGATTCATTAGCGATTAGAATTAATTTAGATATTACTAAACTGTATATCTAAACTGTTTTTTTTGTCATTACTTCCTTACTAAATAGATGATTGTTTGCAATATTCATTATCTTGTGATAATACCCAGTTTTCTCTAGGATGAACTAGTTTGTTCTAGTAATTGTTTGTAATATATTTTAACAACTATAATAGTTAATGATTTGAAAATATACAAATATTTAGTCAAATATTTCTGGCTTAAAGTAGATCTTTGAAGTTGCCTAATTGGTCTTAAACTATGTTGTTAATAACTTCTTCTTATCTATTACTCTTTTTAGCTCACCTCATGTTTTGAGTGCATTCATTAACTTTTATTTTGTACAAATTAATGAAAGATTTTCAGATCTTATTTAACTTGTTTTTTGAATTAAACCTATTTGATCTTAATTTTTGTGTTATTATTTTTCCACCTGTAAATACGCCATTCAACTAAAATCTGTTCGACATTACTATACTAATTATTATGATTTATACTATATTAATGTATATTTTGTATTTTTAGGAAACCGATGGCAGACATGCAGCAGTCGGGGCATTACTTACTCCTATGGAGACCATCTTTGTGAAGAATGTGGCAGAAGGTAGTCCAGCACATAAAGCAGGCCTCCAACGAGGCGACCGAATTCTCTACGTGAACAATTATCCTGTTAACAAGTTGACTTACGGCCAAGTGGTGCAGAAAATACAAACTAGTCCTTCATACTTACACTTATTGGTGGTTCCTAAGGAAGAAGACGTGCTTCAAAAGGTAACATACAAAAACATCTAAATTTCCTACAATTTTGGAACAGTTAGTAAAAAAATTGATAAAATTCTTTTTGTTTTTCTTTTAGTATTTCTCAGATACTGCACATAATCCATTAAGTAACCAACATCTGCAAAGGCCTTTAGTACGACAACCTGAACTTCAAGTGGATGCGATTAGTTGGAAATCTTTACAAAACCCCAACTACCATTCATTAGATTATGGTCGATTAATGCCTAAAAAGCAAGTAGTGCAACATCAACAAAAGAGTGCCGATAATATATACAGTTCGTTGAGGGATTGCGCTGTACAACCGCAACAACAACAACACAGCGCCGAAAACATTTACAGTACGCCTAGAGATTGCGTGAGGAATAACGAAAGAAAATCTTTAGAAATCTACGCGGAACCTGTCATAAATGATTCAACACAAAGGCCAAGGGCTCAACCCCAGGTGCCCTTATATAGGAAAATGGGCCGTCGGGCTAGTGAAGGAAGTAGCGCCGCTTCAGATAAAGAGTATTTAAGCTGTGATGATATAGAACCCACTATGAAAAGCTCGAAAACTCCATATTACCAAGAATCATATAGCAGTTTAGAACCGGTTTTAAGTTACTTGAACACGACAGGTTGCAGAATGAGCTTGGATGCTGGAAACAGACGCGAATCATCATCATCATTAACATCATCAATAGCTGATGGAAGCAAGGATAGCTTAACATCATTCGATTCAAGCTCGACTCTAACCGGACAGGAAGATAGCGTTATTATGACGCGCCTCAAAAAAAGCGTACAGGAGAAGGAGGAATTTTTACGGCGACCTAGCAATCCACCGGAACATTCTTTGATACAAAGAGAATTTTATGGAAGGCCTAAAAAGTTGGATAAACCAGTATGGCCTCCTACTGATCCACAAGAATCACCTTCTAGATTGAATAAGCCTACACATCACAATTTCCAGCGCGTTAAAAATGATATTGAGAACGAGAATCACGAAAATCAATCTAAGAGTGCGAAAGCACCAAAAGATTGGCAATTTACAAATACTTTGGGAAAGATACAGGAAGCCTCAGTGGCTCCTACGATAGAAAGTTCACAAAGCAATGGATCCACATCAGATGCTGAAGATAGGAGGTAATGTATTAAGTAGTTAATTTGGTTTCAATTATTAATTTTTGGTTTTTGTAGGAATTATCCTCCGAATATTCAGATGGTTTCGAAACGCGCAAGGCAATTCGAAACTGGTCGTATTATCCTCGAAGATGATCCGTTGCTTAATGATCGCACTAGTTTTTATAGAAGCGAGTTGGCCCGGCTTAGTGCTAAACGGGCCGAGCCTAATGTGGCCGTTAGGACTAGGGAATTTGAGACGATGTCCAATGAACCTAGACGGGATCCTAGTTCAAGTTCAACCAATTCTGCTGCTAATCTCCGTAGAAGTTACCGCGATAGCCGATCCTTGGATAGTTCAGGTATTTACGCAATTCACATTACTATTTTGATAATCATTGCAAAGATTTTTCTAAACTTGTGGAAAATTTTTCTTAAAGAAATCACCTTTCGCTTTTCAGTAGTAGTTGTATAACAAGTTGATCATTCCAAACTAAACTTGTCTGTCATCATTACATCATTTGTATTTTTTTATTTTATTCTCAATCAGGAAGCAACTGTAGTATAGGTAGTAGCATCGCTGAAAACACGAAACACTTCTCTGGGAATTTCAGTATTCCCATCGGAAGTAAGTTTATCCATTGTCCACTTCCGTCGGATTATAAGCCGACCCAAGGTTAGAGAAACACTTGAAGCACGTCTTCTTTTATTGTTGTTATTGTTGTTTATTTTTGGACGTAACCAATATTTATGATTTATAGTGACTAATAGTATGTTGTGTACGCATAACCATAGATACATTTTCTACAGCAGAAGACCAGTAATTTTACTAATAGATGTTGTTGTTGATTTTTAGTGTACTAAAAGCAGTGGATTTTGTAATGGAGATTAATTTTTGTGTTTGATAATGACAATATAGAAAGAATGCTTGAGAGAAAAATTCCGGGACTAGCATTATGTGAGGTTAAGTTATATTTGGGAGCGATTTTTGTTGACAATGAGTGCGTACAGGAAGGCGGGAGCAAAAACCGCTCTGTCTCCTGATTGGTTCCGCTTTTCAAATCGGTAACGGAGAACTAATCAGAAGGCTTCCACTACTAATGAGCGGAAACCGCTCTAAATATAACAGTCTTCCTGTACGCACCCAATGATTGACGGTTTTTTGAATGGGATAACGAAATGAGACTATGACATGATGTAGTCTACACGTATTTTAAAGTCGGAAGTTGAACCAGAAACTTAAGCTTTAGCGACGGCCGTTATGATATTTTTAAGAAATCAAAACAACCATTACAAAATCTACTGCTTACCTCCTTAGTTTGATCTTTGATGTATTCACTATCTTTATTATTAACACCTCATCTGGTTTATTGGGTTTGTATTATTTATGTATTTGTAGCAATTAACCCCCGATAAAGTATTTGACTATCTTTATTTTTGTTTGTAGCTTTTTGATGTTGTAGCTATGCCTCTTTTATTTTCTTTCTAGATCTTCCAAACCAAAATGACAATCAGTCGAATAGAATGCGAGCGCGTTCTAATTCAACTGGTTCATGGGTTGCCGTTATGCAAACCGAAACTTCTACGGATACTAACAAAAGTTACGGCTCTGATAGCACCACCAGAACAGGTTAGTTATCAGATCCACGATCTGTACAGCAAGTCTGCAGGTTGCTCAGGAACTTTAATGAAATAATCTAAGTCAAATTTAAAATCTTGCTGCTACCATTTTTGATTATAATTTATAGCAGTTTGTTTTTAACTATTTATATAGTATTCAATTCTAAATGATTCGTTAAGGCACGATCTGTTAAATAGCTATTTGCGTCTTTTTTTTGTGATCTAATTTAAAATTGAAAAGACTTTATTTTAAGTTGTGTATTATTGATGGTACACAATAAAATTTTGTACATACTATACAGATTGTCGAAATCGTTCGAACCTGCGCGCACTTGTATTTGCTGTGCGAAGTTGTGTATCTTAATTATTAAAATTATCAAAATATTTAAGATCACCTGCAACATTGCTTGGCGTAAAGCGTGTCAATTAGCTCTATGCTCAATGCAGGTAAAGAACACCCACAAACTTAGCATAACAAAATAGATTACGATATGTCTTGGAATGATTTTGACAATCTATATATAGCAATAGCTACACACACGACACACGTTAGGAAGACGAAAATCATAAGAAACGAATATATTTGTACATTTGGAACTTAGATTATTTCATCAAACATTTACTAAACCTCTATTACTTCCTCTTCTCTTTGTATCTTTTGTTTCTGTGTATTTTGTTTTATTTTTGTATTTCATTTTAAGGGCACGAACTTATGGACACGACCCCTATATCATCACCAATGCACGCCCCCGACCTATCACCATTAATTCCCGAGCCGGTGGAGCGGTTGCAGATGGCGCCTAGCGTCTCAGTGACCCCTGCCCCGCCGACTTCCCCTCAAATCAAAATTGCACCCACAAGACCCACCCAGTTAGATTTGGGCGCTCCGAAGCGCCCATCAAGGCACCTACGACCTTCTGCCAACATGGCCGACACACCACAACCACCATCACCTGTCCAACCAGGTAGTTACAGTTACCGGTGGCTGTTGAACAATTATTACAAACTAATTTGGATTAGTTAGAACTAACCTAATCAATAAACTAACTTTAATAAGTTATTGACGCAAAACGATTTGAAGTTTAATTTGATAATATAGAAACTGTCTGGAAATAGTCTTTGATCAAAACAGTTTAGATCATTTTTGGTTGCAAATATACTACTACACTACCTAAAACCCAAAACATCAATTGGTCGTTATAACAGGCAACTTAAAACACATGAAAATATTGTGTGTTCTGTTGTACTCATGCACAAATATTTCTACAGATATTGCAAACTCTTAAAGTCATGTCCAAATATGAATCAAATCTCGTACCAGGCTCATGATACGTGCCGAGAGCTTATTTTTTACTTCAGTCCGATCTTTGTACCGAACTTCGTATCGAACGTTTTCGGCGAATATAGAGTACGTCTACAGTTACATTTGTTGATGCTAACTTTTCCGCGATCATTCTTTGGTGCAACATAAAAATACCGACACTGGTTTGACGCGAATCTTGTTCCATAGTGTCCTAGTGCGTGCGATATGATATTTCAAATCACGTCTTAACTATGATGGTAGGAGGTTTGGTTTATATTTGGATACAGCTTTTAGAGGTTTATATCAAATTTGATCCAAATCCATTTTGGTATAAAAGGCAATATTTTTGCTCAAACAAGTTTTATGTTATCTGAGTTAATGGCGTTAATTCTATTTACTCAATTCCGTAATTGCCGATCGGCAAAATATGATTTTGTGTACTCCAAAAGCAACACCCAAACGGTCGTAAAAAGAAAAAAGTAAAACGAGTTACTCTATTAGGAACTATTATAACAAATAAAAATAGTAGATACAAAAATGTCAAATTGTAAATAATAAAAATATTCAATTAATTTTGCCACTACAATCTAACCAAATTTTTCAATTATTACAATTTTGCCTTTTGATGGAATTTGAACAAATTGAATATATCTTCAAATAGCTATGAAATCAAAGCTTTCTGACATTATCGACGAATAATAACAATTTAACTAATCTTTGTTGTGTAGTGTGGTGTAGCCTTTGAACTAACTGAAACTAACCTGGTCTCCATAATGTATCATCTAAACATAATATTAACATAACCCAATCATCGTAATCATCATTAAGAATTAATTATATTAATTGATTGATTATATTGCAGTTTGCGTTGATAAACCTTTGGTGGTGCGGCGGACTAAAAATACTAACATCAGTAAGTATTTACTACAATTTAATATTTTATTGTATTGAAAACATTTATAACATACCAGAAATTGTTTAATATGAATTACAGCTAAATTAATAATTGGTTATTACTTTAATTAATGTAAAATGATTTTTATAGTATAGAGCGCAATGCGAGAAAGTAATAGATTGATTAAATCAATTATCTAAATTTAATCTCTAGTTATGCTAAATTTATGTAGAAAATGTAAGCTTTTTCTCAATTATTGATGACCATATAAATCATCAGCAGCCAGGAAAATATACATCAATTAAATTTCCATCAATTTCTCATATTTTTTATTTAGTTAGCAAACATAAATCGTCTTATTATGACACTTTCATCGAGCGTTTAAAAAATATGAAATATTAAAAATAAGAACGAGTGGGAAATTTATGTGCCGAATAATTGCGGTGATTTGGAAACCCTGAGGTCTTCTCTTAAAAGGATAATTATAGCCGGAAAACACAGTAACTGGCAAAGTGTGTGAGTGGCTTAAATGGTGTATAATAAATGTTCCGAGTCTTGCCGGTGCATGTCGTAAATATGCGGGGACAGATTAACATCGGCGAATTAAATGGCTAACTGACGTAATTTTTTTATAACAGGATTTATTTATTGGGGTATTAAATGTACATGAGGGTATTGTGATGAGTGGTGGAAATTAGTTGCTACAAGCATATGGTAGGTAGATTTAGTAGTTTCCGTCACTCAATAGTAATATTTTGTTCTAATTATTCACATATTTGAATAATTCACTAAAATAGTTCTTTTCAAATTTAACAAAATATGTTTACTAGTAATATCACGAAATAGGATATTATAATGTAATAAAAAGGTTCAATTTTAATTCCATGGAGCTTGCTATAACTGATTATGGTAATTGAAATCCCTGCCATTTCTGTTAAATAAATGTCTTACTATTTTGCAGTCATTTTTTTTAAATGCAAAAATCAAGCCACAAATTTAGTAGATTGCTTTTTGGCCGAGTCGATCTCCGAATATTAGTCTCGAGTTATGTCACACTTTTTTGCACTCACTAAAATTTTTACTTGCAGTTACTAAACCGAATGAGATGTAGTCGATATTCTATTTGAACGAATTATTTGACTCAGTTTTATCATAAAGTTCACACGTCATTGCAATTTTTTCACAATTTGGAGCATTTCTTTTGGAGTTATTTTTCTCAATTTGGAACAAAGTTTTTATTCTTATCGACCAATTTCTATAGTTTACAAAAACTGCGTTTACAACATTACTATTTCTATCCTCAAAAGGGTTTGACGTGATATATACAAAAAAAATGCCATGGATCCAATTAGCTATCAGCTCACATAGAAGCGTTAATGCTGTTTATTGTAATAAGCAATTCTTTGTGGACTTTCCGTATTGGGAACTTCAGCTGCAAGGAATTTGTTTACATTTTGGTATTGTTAAGCTCAAAACAGTGTACCTGTTTATACTAGAGAACATTAAAAAGTTTGACTCGAGTATCTGGATGTCTAATCTAATGGAAGAAATTTTGTTACGGTACTTTGTTGCTATTGGTTAGTGCTTTCGTGCTTGCATTTTAATGGTTGTACAATGTCTTCTACAGGGTTGTCCAAAAAGATGTTACCACATAAATGGGACCGACTTTTATTTTAATAACATAACACATTATGCACAAATTTCAAATGACGATAATGAAGTGCATTTGACCTGTACTCCTTGGTTCTCAATTTTTGTGAAGTTTTGTTACCATACAGCTTGTTCACACATATCCGTAGGTATAAAGCGGGCAACTGTTGATATGCATTTTTGTAGGTCTTGAAAGATACACGCGTTTTTTCATCATTTTCTTTAGCCACATGAGTTATGTCTGGTGGTCATGCTGGCTAAGACATGGGTACTATTCTTAAAAAAATTTGGACCAAGTACTTTAAACTATAAAATGCCACCATACTTTAACTTTTGGACAGGATTAAGTGTGTTCTTTTAGATTATGGGGATTGTCTGTACTCCAAATGACGAATTTGTGCGTATTTACGATGCCGTTTACATGAAATGTGGCTTTATCCGACATAAAGAACACAGAATTAAGGCCTAAGTTTGTCATTTCTAAAAACACTTCTGCAGCTTATACACAAGCAAAGTTATCAGCATGAGAATGTGGTACGGCTTCATTCTGAAATTGAGGTGGAGAATATTGTTGAATTGAATTCCGGGTTCTAATGATAATCTTGTAGTTTACATTTGTGGGCTTCTAATTAGTATGCTTTGAAAATTTATGATGTTATCTTCCGTTCGAATACTTCTGGGACTTCCACTGATTTTTAGAGTCATTGCTCACAGCTTTTGTGCGCACAAATTTCTCATGCAGTCGACGGATAGTTAAAAGGTTTGGACTAAATTTATTTTGTTGCTACTGAGGGTGCCCCAAACATTTCCATCCAATTCCTGTTACTTTCATTTTTTTCTAAAGTAAGTCTAATAAAGACCATATTTAGTCCGCAACAATAGAAAATTAAAAAGTATGTTGTACCATATGTGTGTTAACATCTTTTTGGACAACTCATCTGATTTGTCAGATTTTTAGATTTGATACATTTGATCATATTTTAATGTTCTTATTGTTTGTAGACTGCAAACTTAAAATAAAGAAAAAGTTTTTTAAGTTTTTTATTTTGTAATCATCAGTATCTTTCTTAAGACTTGCAAGTGTTGGATTGACTCTTACGAGCGCATATCGACTAAATTCCTTCTTCCGTTTCCAGTTTGAATTTCCTAGAAGTTTGCAATTCTAACTGATAGTTGAGGGGATTATTAAGGATGCTCATAGTGGGCCAGCCTTATAGGTTTTGCGTAGATTTTGTGGCGAACTTGCACTATTTCTATGTCTGGGTTTAGACTAACGGAAAAATACTCTGTTTCTAGATTTTTAGGCTAGTAGATGCGTAGAAGAGAGATAAATTTGCTAAGCGGAGACACGCTGATACATAGAATTTTTTATTGCTGGCGTTGGGAGCGCTCTAGCGAGAAGCGTGAGTCTGTCTTTGAGAAGCAGGTGCCTTGGATTGATTGAAGAAGTTTGGCTTGCCTTCAGCTTGAGATAAGCTGGGTAGCCTTTATAACTAGCGGTGTGCGGTCTTTTGCCCGCGGCGCATGTTGCTACATGCCCTTTGCACGTGCATCTGGGACCGGCTCCTGCGCATTTTACGCATACGTAAAGGGAAACGGTGGCATTGGTCAATATTTTCGGATTGTGTTCTCAGCATTAACTGTTGGTTAACACAACTTTTTGCGTTCTGGGGCAACTGATCGTAGAGTATTTCCTATCCTTTCCCATGTGCTCTGCCTGAGCCGCATCAGCCTCGATGAAGTTGAGTTTCTTATGACATATTTTATGGTCTTTTTCGACCTTAACTGAAAAATGTAGTCATAAACATTATTGCGTTTATGTTTAGCTGGACTTTCATTACTTTTTTGTCTTCGGACGCGGTGACTGGATTGACTGGACTTTGGCAGGTTTCTTGAGGGAGGTATGGACCATGGCGTCTGGAGCTTTGGTGAGCTGGAGCTTGAGTGCAGCTGATAGAGAAGGCACTGGAGTTGGATGCGGATTTACTTGCAAAATGTTTTATGCAGCTCGGAGGGGCTTCAGGAAGTTCAGCTTTTGTTTGAGGTCTTCTTCTGCTTAGATGTCAATCTGCTCAGACTTCTTGTCAATCAGGGTGGTGACGAACTTTTTAAGTCTATTTATTTTTTTGTCTAGTTTTATCAGGAGGTCTTCCAGCTTCTGGAGCTTTACATATATTAGTCCCATGATCTGGCCGTCATTGCTCAATCCGGGATCCATGCTGGAAGAGATTCTGATTATAAAATTAATTCAGTTGAATATGTTGTCTAGATGATAAGTAGTAATTGATAGCCGGTTGCAGGTCTTCCGGCTTTCCAACTGGTGGCCTTACATAGTGCAGGATTGGCCTATCGGACAAAAGGTATACTAGGGGTAAATGACTGGGCTCTCAACTGGCCACGCCATCTGTTAGAACAGCACCCACTGGATGGATGGATGGATTGATGGAGGTTGAAGTTTAGGTAGATAACTTATTGTCCGAGAGGCCAATCCTGAACTTTGACTTTTATCTACTTAGGTTACGTTGTTCCGACAGATGGCGTTACTAGTTGGAGACCCAGAACATGACAGGTTACTACTACTAGTTTACTTTTTGTCTGACAGGTCAATCCTGATCTTTGACCTTTATTTACTAGGTGGCGCCATCAGTTGGAGAATTGAAGGACCTTTTTTTGTTTTAAGGGAAAAAATCTTTTACGCGGAGATTTATTTTCTTTTAAGGCTTTTCGTGTTCTTGGGTTTGAGATTGGGGTTGCCTGACCGCCTTGTGTTGTTAACTTTTTTTTAAGCTACTGAGTTGAGTTGTTTTGTTTTTGGTTTCTTTCTTTTTTTCTTTGATAATGTGTGTTTGTTAATCTGACTTTACGAGTATTGGTTTTCCAACGTTGTTTCAACCATGTTGTTTATTGTTATTTTTTACGTTTTTTTTTTTTTGATCTCCTATGTGACGTGCGTGACCGTGTCTATCTCTTCATAGTGCTGGCTTTCGCTGATTTGGAATTTTTGGTGTTAACTACCAAAGCCTCTATGTCCCCTTGAAACTTGGGCAAGGTAGTAGTTTACCTCCCCGTGGTCTCTGTTAATCTACATTTTTAGGTTTTTGATCAGTGACCATTTTTCTACAGATTTATTTCTAATTTTGCTGTTCTTTTCTCGCGTTATTTACATCTCTGTTCTTCTCTACGAAGATTTCATTAAGTATTACCTTTGCAATTACCTGCACTGCTTCCAAGGAGATAGTATGGTATCCACTGCATACTCTTAGTCCAGCTCTTCTTTGGATTCTGGTAAGAAATTGTAGTTTTTGAGCACAGTAGTCTTTATTTGCTGGATCTGGGACAGTCTACGTTGGGCGCTCTGCCAACGCGATTAGTGTTTTTTTCTGTCTTTGCGCCTGTTCTTTTCAGGTACTCTCTCTGTTATTGTTCCTGCTGAAGATAACTTCTAGGTATTGCACGCTTGGTTTTGAAGCAATTCTTACCCCTTGAACATCAATTTTCATTTCTGTTAGCTTCTTTCCTGCGTACATGACCATTTCTATTGTTTTATTGGCCAGTTCGAGTCCAAGGCTTGTGGTTAGCCTAGTTATATCCACGATGGTTTGGTTTATTGTGTTCTTAATGTTGTTTTTTGCTTTTCCACGTGCTACCATTGCAGCAGTGTCGTTCGCGGAACCAAGGTTCTTACTCCTTTTCTGGTTTTAATTTTTAGTACTTGGTTATATAAGATGTTTCTACAACTGAACCTTGCAGTACACCGCAGCTGACTTTTATTTCTTTTTTATCAATTTATATTGACCTTTCACTGAGATAATTGATTAGCAAGTTAAGAAGGTAATATCTTATTTTCATTTTTTGAATCTTTTTGTTTATGTTGCTCTATCTGGCAGATTTAATTGCGTTTTTAATGTCAAGGGTTACCAGCGCACAAAAGTCTTTGCTTTTTTGTTTTCTATCAGAATTTCTTTAATTTTGTTCATGGCAACTCTGGTTGACTTGCCTTTCCTGAAGCCGTATTGAGAGTTTTTCAGGGTTTCCTTGTCCAGTCGGGTTTTGATTAATTGTTCTAGCAACTTACATATAGCATCTAGTAGACAGATAGGTCTGTATTTCTTTTGGCCCGTTTCTTTTTTTTTTGTCAATTAGTTTTCCTTGTTTCGAGCTTTTTATAAAGTTACCACTAGTTCTATCGCTACTATGATATGATTGGTAAATTAATACGCAATCAAATCATCTGTGTTGCATTTATCTGTTCTACTGGCTTGCTTCAGTTGGATGATAAGGCGTTTTGCTTTCAGTGTTGACGGGTCGGTTGTTTAAGTTAGTAGTCAAAAATGTAATGAATACTGCTCTGAATTTGCTCAGCTATGATCAATCAGACCTCCGAATGCAGTTGCTTGTTAATTTTCTATTTATAATACCGTGCTTGCTACAAACGTAGGAGCCTCTTTTATATGTATATGGTGTGCAACTTTGCATAAGGGCCGATCTGATGACTGTATTGCATGGCGGAAAATGTTTGATTGCTACAACGTCAGAATTATTTAATTGAAGATTGCAGTCTAGTCACTATGTACATTTGAAAATGCAATTGAATCAAAAGTGCCAAAAACTTAATCTAAAATTATCGACTACGATTTGAGCTTTTTCCGTCTTCTTGACAATATAAATAAAATTCTATAGTAAGATGTTGTCAGTTCTGTTTTGAAACACTTTACATCTAATTAATCAACAATTTTGTTCTACTAGCAGAAGATGGTTTCCAAATTCTACAAGGTCTTTGTATATGGACATCTTAAACAAGGGGAACTAAACCACATTTGATGTTTGAAAGCTGATACTGGATATTGCAAATTTATATGCAAATCTGAAACTAATGAAGTTATATGACTTTTTCACGTACTAATGATTGTTGTTTAGATATGTTGTTCATTCTGGTAGTCAGTACGGCAGGCCATACCATCAGTCGCGTAGTAGTCAAGTTTATCGCTACATTCTAGAGATTTGGTAAAGCCACGTTGACAAAATGTGAGCACGCTGAGCTTTTGCATACGCATGACCGAAAATAATTTTGTCTTTCTATAAACGACATCAATAGATGGACTTCTCCGAACCTTACAATAACGTTCTTCAAATTTGAAATGGACTAACGACCTTAACTCTGACACTGGGTGTGTACAGGAAGACTGCTACATTTGGAGCGGTTTCCGCTCATTAGTAGTCGAATGCTCCTGAAAAGCGGAACTAATCAGAATCGAGCGCTCCCAATGTAGCACGCACCCACTGTTCATGGTTAGCGTACCTCAGATTCAATTGGTCTTGGCGGATGTTGAAAAACACAATTGGATACATCAAAAACGTTAGAAATTAAAAGTTTTATTTGAAATTGATGATATGAATACAAATTTTATATAGTTGTAAGGAACTGTTTTCAATTTTTGGAAAATGCTTCTTTACTCACAAAATGGCACAGATATAATTAATATAACTATATTTTCATGCAACAAATACTATTTAATGTTACTAATATTAAATTTGACATTCTATCATTATTACAATAAACGTCATGAAACTAAATTGACACATTTCTGGCATGTTATACAATGTTTTCTTCACACCGGGCTGAACACCGGCGCTAATTGCAAAAAAAGCAAAAGTGTTCCAATTTTATTGTGCAAATATATTTACATTATATTTATTCTAATTTTTGTGTTATTTTTTTGCGAAACAGCGGATGAGGACCGTGTGATGCGGCGTGAATCGTACTTGAAGGCCACTGAAGGCGGAAGAATGCATTTCGAAAGCAGCGACTTCAGCGATGGGGATGTTTCACCACAAGTCTTGCGCAGGTAAGCGCAATTTTTAACTAAAACATTTTTTTAATAGAATATTCTAAAGTAGATCATAGTCTGGAAAGTTAATCAATTGAGGAGAAGAGTCAAGTAGTAAATGTTGTCAAGTATTTTAAAGATAACATTTTTTAAGGTACTCTCAATATAAATATTAAATTGTCATTGATTCAAATCATGTATTGAAATAAATTACTAAATTTTGTCTGGGATTTATATTAAACTATTATATATTATACAGGGTGATTCAAAACTGCACGAAAATATTCTAGGAATTTTGTTTTAAAAATTTAATTATTAGGTATAAGTCGAATATTTTATTATATAAGCACTTATCCTAATTGATATAGCACTGCAAAAATGACACTATTGAACTTAATTGCCACTACATTATTCTAAAGATTGTTTGCATATTATAACTTAACACCATTTCCTACTTGACTCTCCAGTATTTTACCCGTATTGCACGACGCCCTCTCTCGGCTGTACTTCACATTCTATTTTATTTATTCTCACGGGGCTTTTCCTGGTGGATTTGATTTTTTGTAAGAAATTTTTATTTTAATTTTTTTATATATAAATATTTTTTGTGTCTTGTGTAATTTAGCGCCCACAGAAGGTGGCGACCTCCCTTAATTTATGGTGACATTCAGCAACTGCGTAAACTATTTGAAGAGACCGCTTCTTCTCCGGGGTGAGCCACAAGCTGAACGCTTGCTCAGTTTTATATATAATTAATTAATATTTATGTGTGCTCAAAGAGTAAAGCTTACCAACATCGATGGATTAATAACAACGCTTGTCGCTTGTAATTGTTTTAATTAACTGTGTTGTATTGGTTGCACTTTTTATTTCCTGTTGCTACTCACATCTTAACAATTACTAACACGTTTTATTGCTTTGATTTGATTTAACAACAATTAACATAATTTTTACTAATCGATATACAATTTGAAACTAAAATCAGAATGATTTATTGCTGTATATACAGATGTAACTGTTTTTGCTCGTAGTTCAGGTAAGTCAAATATTAAATTTAGTATATTTGCAAGAAACATATTAAAAATAAACAGCTCAAAAGTTTGTTAAGCATTGTCTTTGTGAAAATGTAACGTCGTTAAGGTTAATACCAATTCCAACTTTGTCTTCTAGATTCAATAAGCGTTACAGTCATTTATGTGGGATAAGTGGGATCTACCGCATCCATCTTTATCTTGAAGATTCAGTAAGCGCTACCGACATCTACTTTTAGTTTAATTGTCTGACAGTAATTGCATTAAATTTTTGATTTCTGAAACATCTTGTTTTCCCTGATTTGTCGAGTGAATTGTGAGTGAACGGTAAACAATTTTTTTTCGTTATTTTTTTTAAATTATGTTGTCCTAGTGGTGGCATTGGCGGGCGATACACATGTTAAAGCGTTCCACGAAGTTTTTGGTCATTCTTGCTAGCATATCTTGAGGGACTTTGGCGATTGCGTTCTGAATTGCATCCTTTAAAGCTTCCAGGGTTTGAGGTCGAGCTTTGTTTTTGAGGTATCCCCACAGAAAAAAAATCGCACGGAGGATTTATGGAGCCATGGAATGGAACAATTGCTGCAGAAGATCGCGTGAACGACGGGCAGTATGGGCCTTGGCTTCATCTTGCTGAAACCAGAAGGCTACTGCATTTTGGGCCGTATAAAAATCTCTAATATCTTGCAATAGCGAGTAGAATTTACTGTTACAGGTAAGCTTCTCTCTTAAAAAAAGGCCCAATTATCTACAGAGGACACAGGGCACCACACTGTCACTTTAGGGCTGTGAAGTGGCTTTTGGTGAATTTCTTGAGATTTTTTTCAGTTGCCCATTTACGAATGTTTTGTTTTTTTTACTGCGTTTCCGTCTTTCTAACATTACTGATTTCTTTTTGAATAGTTTTAGGGTCAGAAACTCTGTCGAAACGGAGCTAAACCAAACCGCCTGCGAAATTCAAAATTGTCTCAACAACAAAGCCGCGTTGCTAAAATTGGCGTTATTGTCGCGACCTAACCGCACTTTTCCTACTCTTCTACTTGCTCGGGGGACCCGTCAGTGATTGGTTGAAACTAGTGAGTTCATTCTGCCCCACCTTGTGTTTTGGACAAATATAATTTTGAATTTAATTTATTGCTTTCAAAAAATAAAATTTTATGGATAAATGCGTGATTGATTATAATTATTGATTAAGTCGAATTTTGATAGTACTAAACTTATTTTACATGGATTTTCTTTCTTATCGTAGTGTTAATACTATTATTTTATTATTAGATCAGCAGATATGTGGGTAATTGGGCCGGATTTTAAAGCTGGATTACAACAGAACTTACAGACGATGGGTTTAATGTTGATCTTTTTTTTGTTGATTAGGATGAGAATCTTTTTAAAGACTTTCAAAGTGTACCGCCAAAACTTTCCTTATTTGAATTTCTAGTAATTCGGCACCACTGGTACATGGACCTTGCTGCCTAAATAATATTGATCTTAATGTGGGAATAGAGATTGTGGTATACTTGAATCGGACACTTTGTCTGTATCTAGTTTTTAAACTAGGAGATGTAAGGAAGATAGATATATCTCGGAGGAGAAGCTGATTCTTGGGTGAAGTGTTGGCGTGTTGTGCCTGACTTCTTACTGCATGCGCATAGGATTTTTTCTTACGTGCGTTGTGTGTGCTACGGGGAGGAGCTGGAATCTGGTATTGAGAGAAGGTGCCTTAGATGGAGTTTGGCTTGCTTTAGCTTGAGATAAGCTGGACATCCTTTGTAACTTGCTGTGTGCGTCCTCTTACATGCGGCGCATGTTGCAACATGCCTTGATCTTGTTGCAGGTGGAGCTGGGGTGAGCTTCAGCGCATTTTAAGCAAACAAATGGTGATTTGCACCTCAATGTGTGGTTATATTGCTGACAATGGTGGCATTGTACAACGTGGTGTTGCACAATTCAGAGAGAGATATCTCGGCTTGTTGGGTTTTGTGGTAGATACACATGTGGAATGGTTTTACATCATTTCCCATGCGTTTGACAAATAAGGGACCGTATCCTGGAGCGATGACCTCTGCTTGCACTGCAATAGCCTCGATGCATTTAGGTATATTCCTTATATCGTATTTTAAGGTCATGTCGGAACCTAACTTGAAACACTGTTTTAGCTCGTACGATAATAGGAGCTGGGCGTTTTGAAACCCTATGGCCTTGAAGGCATCTGATTTGATGGGCCGGCCGATGGGCTGATATTAGCAGAATCCTTCCTTTTGTGAGCGACGACATTGCTGTCTAGCTGCTCTTTGTTCTTGAATGGGCTGGAATCGATCGGGTTTTTGGCAGGTCTCTTGAGGGAGGTCTGGAGGTCCGTTGTCTTGGTGGGCTGGGGCTTAGCTGCAGCAGCTGTAGAAGTCGAACGAATTTTTGGGACTTATACCTGGCAATGAGTGACATCGTAGTCGCAGTGGAGGCTATTTTACTTTTTCTTATTTTTTGCGTAATATCATTACGTAGGCCGAAGATGGTCTTTTGGAGGTCCAGCTTATTTTGCTTGATTTCCGACTTATCATCTTGATGACTTACTTCTCTAATCCAATTATTTTCTTCTTCAGTTTCTTCATACGGTCTTTAAGCTTTTTAAGTTGGGCGTACAGCAACCTCAAGATCTGGCCATTGGTCAGAACGGGATTGGGCTCCATGTTGCAAGAAAATTCTGAATTAATTATTTAATTCAGTTTAATTAATTAGTTAGATTATTTTGATCGGTAAGTTAATACACAATTAAATCATCACCAGGCTTGCTTCAGTCGGATGAAGTGGTCGCTCTCGGTGTTGACCGGTCAGCTGCTTGCAGTCGAATCGCTTGATCGGGTACTGTCTCTTCTCTCTCTGTCTGTCTTATCTTAATGTTGTTCATGGTATGCCAACATATTATAAATCCACGAACGCCAACATTTGTGGTGCACTGGTCTAACACACGATATAGCAAATTGTTGTGTCTGTAGGCCTACTAGTTGAAATGGGTTTTACGCAATGGCTTTAAAGATATTTGTCTAACTAGTGAATGTTATTGGTGAAAACTCTGGTTCCATCCCAACTCCGAATCACAACCAAGGCTGTTTAGTATGGTCATCTCATACCACATACATTACAATTAAGGTAAAAACTAATAATGAACTTACTAAAAGCTTTAATGTTGACCCACATCCAGATTCAAAATGTTTTTTGAAAGTTTCAAAAGTATTACTTCTGAACAATTACGTCAACAAATTAATACCGTCTAGAAAGTGTTTTAACAGGTTATGCAAGCTGTTGTTATGGATGGTACACAGCAGCCAACTATTCTTAGCAATGCATCCAACTGTAAATTGCGATCAAATTCTTGCAAAATATGTAGTGGGCTCACTGGGCTTCTTCCGAAATTAAAATAGCGGTGTCAAGTAGTACGTAAGCAACAAGGATCACTTAGTGGTCATTTTCTTACTATAGATTGGATGCATCTTTTAGGAAATGTCAATTTCTTTGAATGGTTATGCACACATCGGCTTGGCAGTCGTTCGGTGGATGTTTGGGGAAACTTTTGTTCTTTTACTTATTGTTGGAAGATTTTTATGAATTTGTGTTGATAGAATATCCTGCTTGTGTATTTTTTTGAGGAAGTGGTACCATGGGGAGTTTCATTGCTTTTGTTACTGCGGAGTCGGGCAACAATGGTGATTTGGTATTCGTAGGTTAAAGTTGCAAGCTTGTCGTTGGGGAGTTTCTCATTGAATAGACACATTAGTTGAACTCTCAGTCAGAATCAACTTTTGCATTGCTCTATTTTGGATCTGGTGTATATCTACGCTTAGGTCCAATATGTGGATGCTTTGCAACACACTTAACTACGTATTTGAGGTTGAAAGTTGATCAAGTAAACATGAACATGAGTGCTAATTTTGCGCAAATGGTTGCCAAAATTGTCTTGGCAATTATGCTATTATTATTAGATGGCATAATCTAGGTTTAGTTGAGTTTTATATAAGGCCGAATTTTAATATTTGTAAGTTAGTTCTGAGTTGAATATACTAAATTTTGAATTAAACTTATTGCAATCATACCTGATCTGAATTGATACGGCCAAGATTGTTGGTCAAGGTTGTGCTTTCCAAGACCAAATTTGGTTATGTTATTAATGATGTTTACACAATTTCATAGTTTTCCAGCTTTTTTTTTTCATAATCCTGAAAAAAATATGTTGGTTTTTGTGACTTTTAGAGTATTATAACTTTGAGCAATCAACAATTACTTTTTGATCTAAGTTTGGGTTTGTGGTCCTAATTTAGCCAATTTTATATTCAAGTCTGATTTTTTTTAAATTATAGATTGTATAAAACGCTGTTTGTTTTTAATGATTATTTAATTATGAAATGAATTAATAATTTATTTAAACTCAATCTAACGATCACAGCGGTCAATGGTCAAGCGCAGACAATTGTTTTGGTTCCACAAACCTCGTCAGTGTGCCTTGTATGACCACGGCATCGCATGATAGCAAAAAACAAATTTGAATAAGTAATTCTGTGCTTATAAACACAATTGATTATTTAGACTATTTAATTGTCAGTCTTAAAGCGTATTTATAGTTATTTTTAAGATTATATGCATATTTTTTGGGATCATTATATTTATATATAACCATATTATGGAAGTTTAAGAAGTGGCGTCGCTATTTCATCGATTGTGAGCAAGAATGCCTTTTATTAAAGTTTTGTGGCGACTTTTTCTGCCGGTTATTGACACAATAAAAATGTTATTTATGTTTAGAATTATGTCAAAAATGGGATTAAATGAGATTACAAATCATAAACATTGACATAATATTAATACTTATTAATTTTTATGGTATAATTGGAATAAAACTGTATAAGTCTGATAATATTTACATAATCGTTATCACATCGATCAATTAGTATCTATTAATACATATGTTCCAAACAATTATAAAATGTGATGCTACCAAAGTTCTTTCTTAACCTAAAGAAACCTATTAATATGTCATTATGCCTGCGACTTTCGCGATGACGATTATTGTTTTCTACCATTATCATCAGGTGTACATGTATTTGTCTGATTTTCATTCATTTAAAATCAAACAAATCATTAAGAAAATAAATAAATCAAAATCACTTCTACAAAATTGCGTGAGCAACATCCCATCACTGTTTGATAACAATAAACATTGGCGTCGCTTTACAACTCGACCTCTCAATAACTGCACCCTCGAAGGTACTTAAATACCTTTATCTCTTCGGCAAATATGGTGGGGATCTAAACATTAGTCTCCATTGACAGAATAGTAGTCAGTCAGTACATCTTAAACTAGTTACAAAATATGTGCTTCAAGTTATGCTACTAGTTGTTGTGATACGTTATCGGTTAGTATTAATTTTATTTATTAAAATAATTTTATGGTGCGCGCGTGTTTTCAAGTGAAATCAGATATGTATTAACTGCGGGAAAGTGAGAACACACAATGCATAATGATCTGCATTAATTACACATTCTGTCATTATGGATTTTCTTGATTTTCATTTTCCTTTGTGGCACTTTCCATTACCTTTTACGTTATTGTTTATGAAATGTTCTATTTTTTTCTGTTGAAGAAGTTCACTGACGTTAATTTCACCGGAGCGATGAATTATCGGATTTTTATTTGTTAACAAAATAGAAATGTTTATTTGTTATTGGACTAATTGTTTATTTAACATTAATTGCAGATGTTGTCAAAATGATTTTATCAATTAGAATTTAAATTTTCAGTAATTACGAAATATATTTGCTGTTAGAATCGTATTAATTGCAAAAAAAAATTAAATGAACATTTCAATTGGATACATTAATTAAAAGTAAACATAATTAGTCTACAATATAATAGACAGAAAATATCCCTTTTTTATTCTTTATCTGTTTTGGCGACCGGATGCGATGGCTCAAGAATGAATTGTTCCGTTTTTCATTTCTTGGAACCAATTTGGGGTCCAATAAAATAACTACTGATAATGATTTTGTAGTACGTGCCGGTGGGTGGTGGTTACGTTAGTTGCGTTACTAGTTTTTTTTTTATTGGGTTGGATATCTTATCATGGTTACCTGTGTTAGGGTTTGAGGTCAAGTACCTTTAAAAAGTGCAAAACCACTTGAATATTTATATTGTTGTAATGCAATTAACAAATTCGTAATATTTGTGGTAAATTTGATCAAAACTAAATATTTGATATCATGATTGTTTTAAAAAATAACTTTTTCTATTTTTTTTTAATTTTTATGATTGATTAATTATTCTGTTTAATTATTTTGGTTTTTACAAAAATTTGTCAAATTTGTTTGTCAGTTATCTCATTTGTTGTTGATGATGCATTATGTCTATCTATGTTTGGCGATAAATATTTTATTTTCACTACAAAGCATATGCAGATCAACAAACAACGCGAAAATCTGCTGCATTTACACGTAGTAGATAAGGTACGGTTTTTTATGACATCCAGAATAGCATTAGCATCTTCAGCTCTAAGAATATTTTTGAAATTTTTTTACAATAATATCTACTTTGAAGTTTGAAGTCTTTTAAAACTTTGGGAGGTTTAGAAAACTTCTGAGAAGCTTTGAACATTTTTGCGAAAATTATTATTAAACTTGAGAACTACTAAATGTGGTTATGAAAGTCTTTGAGACCAACTAAGAGGATATGGACTGGTTTGAGGAGTTAGCATTTTTTTTAGAAAACATTAAGAGAATACTTTTTTGTTTAGTTTTATTTTTTGCAAGAATTATAAATCAATTTGACAGTTACTAGAGTTTTTAAGATTTTTAATGGCTTTTAGAAGATTTTGGGCAGGCTGGAAGAAGACTTTTAGTTTTTTTTTTTGTTTTTGAAACTTTTTCTTATTAAGTTTTTTAGATTAGTTTGTTGAATAGTTTGAGAGGCATGCTAAGACTTTGAGAAGACTTTATCAACAAATTTTTTTAGAATTGTTGGATGCGACGAACAAGTCTTTGATAGCTATTGCTTTTTCCTTGGAGATTCTAAACACTGCTACAGGTTTTTGAGATGTTTGAGAAGACTATGAGAAGTTTTTTTGTATATTTGCGCATACCGACTGCCTGCGAGTCCGGTAAGGGATTTATCTAGTGGAATCTGTGCTGCTCCTCTTTCTTTGTGAGCAATTTTGTATGGGCTCCTGGGTTTATTGTGCTCTTTGCAAGTTAGTTGCTTGATTTGGTTGGGGTTTTGGGGTCGAGGATGATGTTGCTCAACCTTATTATTTTTTGTTGTGTTTTCTTTCTACTTTTTGTTTTTTTGACTGATGTTTGAAAAAAAAGTTGTATTTTTTGAAGATTGCGGTTTTTTTTAGAGCCGAATTATTTTTTGGAGGTTTATGTTTTGCTTCTGCTCACTGCCTGGGAGTATGGTGATTTATCTAGTGAAGCATATGCTTTCTTAGTCTTGATCTCATTTCTCTTCATTTTAATCAGTTTTGTTTCATAGTTGAGTCATCTTGAGGTTAATTCCGGTGTAGTGTGCTTTAAGTTACTTTTAGTAGGTTTGGTTATGCTATTTGACCGAATATGGTTGATTTTGGCTTTAGCCTGGAGCTTACGTTGACTTCAGTTACTATTGACTTTTTACTTAATTGGCATAATTGACATTTTTTTGTTTATCGGTTATAGTCCTTTAGTTACTTTTACTGCACCTTATGATTGTATTTTCTGACTTTATAGTTGGGGTCCATTCGCAACTGCTAGTCGATGCAGGAGTTTGTTAACATTTAACGAGTGTTCTACTCTTAGACCATATACTCTTATAGATGCACTTTGTGATATTTCCTTCTTGTTTTGTAGTGAATCCAACATAATAACGTTCTAGGCCCACGATTGACGTCACACAAATAAGCGGTAGCCTAGTTAAACATCGCAACTTTTTTCTAACTTTGCAACTTATAAGAAAACAGATGTCAAAACCGACAATTAATTATTAAAATATAGAAAATTAAATTATGGAATTTTGTAATCAATTACTTTTATGCAAAATATTCTTCAACTTTCATAGCTTTTAAGATATATGAAGAAACTGGTTCCAAACCTTGGTTTTATAACTTTTAAAATATTTGGAGAAATTGGCTCTAAAACATAGTTTTATTGCATTTTTTTCTAACTTTTATTTAGCTCAAATTAGCTTTAAATCTAGCAAAAATCGTATACAATTAGGTCATTTTTTTAAATTCTAATTATAAACTCTTGAAAAGTGCAAAATTCTATTTATAAAATATCAAAAATTATAAAATCCTGCTTTGAAATTTCAAAATATTGTTAGAAAACACCAAAATTCGCTCTTTTAACAGTTAAAAAGAATTTGAATTTATAAACTCAAAAATTAAAATTGTAAAATATTGATATATTTTTAGGAAGAACCAAAATGATCAAAATTAACAAAATCAGGCATTAAAACATTAAAATATGGTCAGAAAGCATCAATGCTGCTATAAACAGTTGAAAAGTATAAACATTTTCATGAAATTTAAAAAAAAAACAAGCAAAATCCGGTTATAAAATATTACAATATTGTCAGAAAAAAAATCTGTTCAAAAAGATGCAAAATTCTATTCATAGAATGTAAAAATAGGAAAAACATCAAAATAATGTCAGAAATCATAAACATAGTTAACATACCAACTCCAAATCTCTTGCTATATTTGCGTTCTTGCTCACAATTGACGTCACATGCACCGATTATGTTAGCTTCACCGCGTCAGCAACTGGCGTATCTATAAATGTATATGGTCTAAGGTTCTACTATACTAAGCTTTGTAGTTTTTGGACGGTTTTTCCTTATACCTAGCTGTTTTTTTTTGTTTATTATATGATGAGCGTTGCTTGTCTATACTTGTTTGGCCAGCAACTTATATTCGATTGTTAGTTATTGAAACTACACGGGACCCGGTTGAAACGCAACTTTTCTTGTTGATCCTTGCATTGGTGGAGGCATTGTCTTGGTTCTATCTTTGGGAGCGGTAATTTTAGCTTTCTGGAACATTTCAAGCAAGCAAAAAAGTAATTAGTTGCACTTTCCTAACAAGTTTTTGGCTCTTGTTAGTTGTTGGAGTATACGGTGCTCCACTTAGTATTTTCTGTAGTGGGTTTCTAAGACCTGAAAGAACCGCATTGGATTATTGTGAAATTTACTTTATTGAAGATGGGGGTAGTGGTATGCTTGGCAACGTTTCCTAAATGTTGTTTGTTAAAGCAATAAAATGATTTTATTGTTTTTACAGACAATATTTAGAAAACGTTTGGCGAGTTATTATAAGTGCTCGGAACTCGTCAAAATGCAACTTTTTTTATTCATGATGCATTCGTCGAGGCACAGCCTTGGTTGCATTTTTGGAAGCGAATATCTCGGTTTTCACTTAGTATTTCTTGAATATTGAGTGAGTCTCTAGGACATGAAAGCACCGCTTTGGGTTATCGTGAATCTTACGTTGTCGAAGGTGGTAGTGGTTTGCTTGACATCATCTTTAGAGGCTTTACAGACAATATTTTGAAAACGTTTCCACGACTGTAGTTAAATATGATTTTTTTGCACATTGAATTTTTGAATATTTCTTTAGATAAAATAGTCAAATTTTAAAATTACTCTCTCATCTTTCTTTGTTTGTCACTTTTTATAGAATGGTTTAACTTTTCTTCTTTTTTTTTTTAGCAGCCTTTCTCTGTTCACTCCTGGACGTAGGCTTCCCATTTATGTTTCCACGACTTCTTATCTTGTGCCAGTTGGACCCAGTGTCTTTCTGCCTGCTGGTAGTGTCATCCAACCATTTCTTCTGCGGCCGTCCTATACTCCTCTTATGCGTTCTTGGCCTTCATTGCATTAATAGTTTCGCTCATCTGCTAGGCAGTTACGTTTTGGATCACGTCGCGTACTTTTGTTTTTTGCCTTATTTCCACATTTTATATCTTTTCTCTTAGGCTTACTCCTAGCATTGCGCGCTCTATCGTTTGCTGTGTGACTTGCAATTTATTGGCACTTTTGATGGTCAATGCCATAGTCTCTAGACCATATGACATCTCGGGAAGGATACACAAGTCATGAACTTTCCTTTTTAGGTTTATAGGAACCTTGGGATCTTTCAGAATAAAGTTTAGCTTTCCGAATGCCGCTAATGTCATGCGTACTCTTCTCGTAACATCGGTGTTTTGGTTTGCTTTACCGAGTTGATAAGGTGGCCTAAATACACATACTCTTCTACTTTTCTGATGATTTCTCTTTCGAAAGAGTGTTCGTCTTATCTGGGCTTATGAACTTGGTTTTTTCGGGATTTATTTTTATGCCGACTTCCGATGACGCTGCTTTTAGTTCTTCTAGCATTTGTTTTAGTTTGTATAGGTTACTGCTAAATATCACTATGTCGTCCGCAAACCTTAAGTGGCTTAAGTATTTGCCATCTATGTTGATTCCTATGTTTTTCCAAGGTAAGGTTTTGAACATATCTTCTATGGTCAAGGTGAAGAGTTTTGAAGAGATTGTGTTGCCTTGCCGGGCGCCTCTTTTTATAGGTATTTTGTGGTCATGTCTTTCTCTATCTTTACCTGAAAGGTGGCGTTTGCATAAACATATTTAAGGAGAATTGTATAACGTGAGTCAACTCGGGCGTGATCTATTGCTTTGAACATTACTGCTAGATTTAGCAAATTGTAGTCGACGAATACTATGTGTAGTGGAACGTTGTATTTTGTACATTTTTCGATTAGTGTGCGTACTGTTTGGAGATGATCGATTGTGCTGTAAGCTTTTCTGAAACCAGCTTGCTCACATATCTTTGCTGTGAGCCTGTTTGTTACTATTTTTGTGAGGAGCTTATAGAGATGTGGCAGTAGGCTTATGGGTCGGTAACTGTCTAATGGTTTAACTAATTTTAAGTCTAAAATGTAGCATTCAAAAACAGTATTGTTTTATTATTACTCTATTCATTAAACCGTAAATGAATTTTTGAGTAACTAAACTTAAGATGGTAGACAAATCTCGGTATCAGACTCAAGGCGGTCTCACAAAACACATTAACTTAGTTTTGCACTACCATCTTTTGGCTTTGCCGTTAGTTAATTGCTTTGGCAAACAGCGGGCGTACGTCGTAGAACATCAGGGTTACGTCGGTGAAGATGTAATAACACCCGATCGCGACGGTCCGTTCAAATCAATCGATACAAACCGACCGTTTTGACTTGTGAATTGGCGCAACCCTACATTAATCTTTTTCTTGATGTTTTGGTCGTGATGGTCATTGGTAGAGTTATTGGATTTTTCTGCTTCATTAGTAAGTAATTTGAAAACCATAACAAACTCCTTAAGATTGCTTGGTATAGTGCCATTAGAAGATGCATGCACTCTTTTGTTTTTTCATCTTTATTTTCCCTTTTCTTGACTGATATTTGAAGAAGCTGTATTTTCTGAAGATTGCGGGGAATTTTTTTATAGGCGAATCATTTAGTGTAGGTTGAACTCTTATTTAATCAAATGCATCTCTTCTGTAATGGCATTGTTCAACACTATTAAAGTAAGTGGTTTGTGAACATAAACGTTGTTTTAAGTACCTCCACAAGAAAAAAAAAATCAAAGGAGGATCGGCGTCATTGAAACGCGAAATGGGGCGTTCAGGGACTTTGATCACAACTTCTATCGATTGGCAGTGTGCGCTGTGGCATCATTTTGTTGAAAATAAACATTTATTATGTTTATTCGTCGTCTGGTCTAAAAATTCAAAACTCCAATCCAAACTACCAACTTGTTATTATGCTACCCAATCACCCAAGTGGCCGTTATCAAAAGATTTGACGTTTGACTTTTCTGCATCCATCAGAAGTCACTTGATTACAAGAGAAGGTTGTGATCCATTTTTTGATAACTAACACTTAAGTGGGTTGCGGGCCACACCAATTCAAACTACCGACTTGTTTATATGCTATGCAGTGTCCTTATCTACTCACCCAAGTGTCCTTCATTAAGAGATTTGTCGTTTGGCTTCTCTGAGCGCACTAGAAGTCACTTGAATACAGGAGTAAGTTGTGATCCAACTTTTTCGTTAACTAACATTTGGGCGGTAGGGCTACTCTAAACTACCGACTTGTTAATATACTATGCATTGTCCTATTTACTCACCCAAGTATCCATCATTAAGAAATTTGAGGTTTGAAGGTCGAGATCCAACTTTTTGATAAGTAACACTTGTGGGTGGATGGGTGGGAAACTCCAATCCAAACTTAGTCATCAAGAAGTTGGATGTTTGAACTCTGCGAGCGCCAGAAGTTTTTTTGTCACAGGATATGGTCGTGATCCAATTTTTTGATACCTAACACTTGGGTGGGTGGGTAAGCCACTCTAGTTTAAACTACCGACTCGTTATTATTATATGGAGTCTCCCACCCACACAAGTGTCCGTCATCACGAGATTTGTTGTTTGGCTTCTCTGCGAGCATCAGAAGACACTTGATTACAAGAGATGTGATGCAAGTTTTCGTTAACTAACACTTGGGCGGGTGTCTCACTCTAATCTAAATTACCGTCTTTGCGATATAAAATGTCCCACCCACCTATTCAAGTGTCCGTCATTAAGAAGTAGGATGTTTGAACTCTCTGCGAGCATCAGAAGACTTTTTGTCACAAGAGGACGTCATGATCCAATCTCTTGTAAACTAACACTTGGGTGGGCAGATGGAGCACTCCAGTACAAACTACTAACTGGTTAGCATGGTATGAAGTGTCCCACCCGCTCATTCAAGTCTCCGTCATTAAGAAGTTGGATATTTGATCTTTTTGCGAACGTCAAAAATCACTTTGTCACAAAAGAAGAACTTTTTGATAACTAACACTTGGGTTGGGGTGGGCTACTCCAATAGAAACTACTGACTGTTATCATGTTATGGAGTGTCCCACCCACCCACCCAATTGTTTGTCATTAAAAGAATGGATGTTTGTCTTCTAAGCGAGCGCCAGAAGTAATTTTATCACAAGAGATGGTCGTGATTCAATCTCTTGATAACGAACACTTGGGCGGGTGGATGGGCCATTTCAATCCAAACTACTGATTTGTTCATCGAAGTATGAAGTGTACGCCACTGGTTGTGGTATCAATTGAAAATATTATAATAAAATTGCATTTTACTAATTTATTTTTATGTAGCTTTGTTGGCATTTGCTTACTTATTGTTTGTGCATGAAATAGATTATCTCTGTAGTGTATACCCTACCCTGTCTTGTAGTTGGGAGTAGATTGTTAAATTAATATCGAAACAATACTCATTTGACAATGAATTATTTTTTAATCAATATTTCTTTTTATAGCGGGAGCGTTAGTGGTGGCAGTAGCAGCAGCGTATCTTTGGACAGGGAGAAGAATACAGCTAGCCCTTGTGGCGACAAAGAAAAACCATCACAATTCGTCAGAGAGGGACCATTACATTGTAAAATCACAGAGATCGACGGAAAGGTATATTTACACATTTTGAAAATTAATATTTAAATATATTTTATTTTTTTAATTATTTATTAATATTGAAATAAATAATTGTAAACATTTACTACCCGTAAAATACAATCGAAAAGCGACGTCATTTGATTTTGCCTATTGGCTTCATGTGTAATTATCTATAATAAATAAACCGATCGAAGTTCATTATGCGCGAATACGTGCTTACTGTAACCGCAACTCAAGAATTTTTAGAACTTACTGATTAACTATTTGATTAATATCTCAAATTGCATTCAAATTTATTTTTATTATTTTAATAAATTCAATTATCAAAAATAATGACAAACATTATTTTTTATAGAAATCTGCTGATCGTTCGTGGAAGCAAATCTGGGCCGTCCTCCGCGGTCCCAAATTGTTCCTATATAAAGACAGGCATCACCAGGTGAGTTACTTTCAATAGTCTTAATTTATGCCCCTAGATCGCTCGCGGAGATATCAAGCGCGCCAAGCACATGCTACACACAATGTCACGTGCCATATGTTTACTATATTAACCATACGCCAACAATCCTCTCGTTACACATTGTTAATAATAATTTATGCAACGGTCAATATTACGCTTTTGATTTCCATGTGAAATTGTGTTAACGCCAAATATAGTCAAAAACATCAAAACTAAAAACTGCGTGCGTGAATCATTATGTAATTGAATTCGTGGACAAATTCCTTTTTTGGACGCAGTAAGTACAAAGTGCACGGACGGTAATTCTGTGTGTTCATCAAGTATTTTATTTTTTTAAACACTGTAAACAAAATATTTTATTCCTTCCTTTCGCGGCATTGACCTTATTTCATTTATTAATTCTTGCACTCGTCAAAACAACGGTCGAAACAAACAAATGAAAGTGAAGCGGAGTGCACTTTTCCGCTTTCCATAGTTTCACGCTTTTTTGCCACACATGTCATATCGTAAATTATATTTAAAAAATATTTAAAAAAAAATATGCATGGGATTTATTCAGTGTTATGAAAGCACGTCTAAATGGCCATAACGTTTGTATGCATAGATGTAATAGCATGACTACACGGAATGAAATGTTTACCGGTTTGAGTGTAGTTTTTATGTTAAAGGCTCTTCCACATCCGTACAATAGCACTTTAACATCAAATTAAATATAATGATTGTCGTAACTATTGTTAAATAGTGCTTTATGAAGGAATTGTAGTTTATACTTATTCAACAATTCTAAAAAAAAAATGTTTTAGTAAGTAAAATTTACAAATAAAAAATTGTAATTTTATTTTATTAAGAAAAAATAAAAAATAAATGCTTTGGCTACGTTTATTACATTGACATAGCTCAGTGATAGAGCGCTAGCTTGGCAAGCTAGTAGTCCGTGCTTTGATCTCTAAAACATGATTAAATAAAAACTTGCTCTTTATTCATTTGGAAGTCACATAATAAGCCGCTGGTATCAACAAGTCGTTCGGGGGCGATGTAAAATAGCTTTAAAACGCTCAATAGAAAAGAATATTGTACTTTTTATGAGATTTAATGATTTGTGTATGGGTTATCAGTGCCGATAACGTAGTCTTAACTAATCAAATATTTTTGATGTGGTTATATGTTGGCATTAAGATAGCTATTGCAATTGATAATTATTACGGTAATAATCGTGTGATGTGGGGTTTTACGTTATTTTTTGTAATGATAAGACGCGATTGTTGATATTAATAACATCTGTCATAGTAGCATTTTTAATAAGTTTTTGTATATTTGCACCAACGTGCAATTTTGGGAACAAATAGCATTCTGAAAACCGTACATCTGCCGTTTTTACACATGTTTTTATCCACCTGTGGAACATTTACAAAAACAATATTCATTTGTAAATAATACGAAGCTCAATAATTCTACTATTGGCTAGATTATTTGATCAAGCTAAAAACGTACATACATAGTTTTCAGCAAATGATTGTTCAAAAATGGAAGTACCATAACTTTTTAACTTGGTAAGGGACAATTGTTCATGGCATACCACACTATGCGATAGTGACGTTAATACTACAAAATGAAGTTTGGCTTGACCAAAATTTTGCTTACTAGTCCCGTAAAAATGTTTTTTCTACTACGGGTATGTTGAATATCGAATCGCTTTAAGCTCAACATTGGCTTACCCACGATTAAAACCACAGTTACGATTGCCTTATACATTACTAACCTTTTTGTTTAAATTTTTTTATTTAAGAGTGGAGGATCGCTGCTTATACTCTATCCACTAAACCTCCTCTCTTCCAATTCTCCAAGTTTTATGGTATTCTATTATTGCATTTCTTCTCACTACTAGGTTTTGTTGTTATTGTGGCTTATTCTCTACGTGTTGTGCGAATACTCTTCTCCTCTCTCCCGTATCCTTTCCTCTTCTTTTTGTTTTTTTATAATCTGGTCTATCATTCTGTTGATAATATTTCAGTTTGGGCTGCTGCTTAGCATTAGGTTGACTCTGAGGACAGTCTCTGCTTCTCTTCTATCCGCTCTGTATTTTGCGGAAGCCAGCAGCGTGTGCTTCGTTGTGTCTGTCTACTTTCTAGCAGTCTACGCATTTGTTAATGTCTATTTTATGTTATTTTTTTAAGCCATAAAGCACCCATGCCCAGTTAGGCATTGGGTGAGGGAGTATCATATCTGGCAGTGTTCTTTTTTAATCCAGCTGACTATGTTTGGGATTAGGTCACGGTCTACTTTATTTTACGTCGGCCTCCCACGTTGTTTGTCATTTCTGCCGTATCTAGGATCTAGCTCGCACCTTATCTCTTTTGTCCATGTTCCAAGTAATATGTCTGCCAATAGTATCGTTCTGACTAGCACCATTGCACTCATCGTTAGTATAGCCCTGTATGCGCGGCAGACCTTGATGGCGACATTTCTCTGCAGGCTGTTCAGTGTGCCAGCATACTTGCCGTATTTTAGGGCTCCCGTTCAAATCTGGGCTGGGATTCTTCTTTTCCTCTCACTAATATCTCCGCATCTTAGTATCATCATGCCCTCGGACGCCGCATTTTTTGTTTGGTTTTGCAGTTACTCTTTTGATGTGTTCTTTAAATCTTTGAAATTGAACTGTTTTAGGGCGTAATTATATCTATTCCCAGTTTGAAACTAGTTTGTTGTTTGACGTAGCTTCATTGCGTTCGAGCCTTTAATCCACAATTAGCATCGCCGGGTAGTCTCCGTATGCCAAGAGGGACACTTGTCTGGGACGTCTATCCTTAGTAGGTCGTCATACGGGACGTTCGGGAGGTGGGTGCACAGTACCGAGCCTTGTGGTACCCTTTCCGTTACTTTGTGTTTCTCTTTTTTTTCATACACGACTGAACTATTTGTGAAATAGATCTTTATCACTTTGATGAGGTGTTTAGAAGAAGAAGAAAAACATTCTTCTCGAGGCCTTTAATTGTCTTATCCCATGCTGCCGTGTTGATTGCGTTTTTGACGTCGATAATCTTTCACGCACGAGTCTTAAGTCTGAACCAGCTAGTATTAATTTAAATAAAATCACGATTTTGTAGATCCTGAAACAAACTCTAGGTCTCTCTAGAACTCTAAATATGTTTTTCTGGAATCTACCTAAAAGCTATAGCTCTCTAGAGCAAAACGCGCCACGTCGGAAGCTTCAAAGTTTACGATAGAGACGTCAGTTTCCAGATTGCAGTATTAAGGTTGCCTAATCCCGAAATATAAAAGACAACTTTCATATACCGTATGTGATCAGATAATTTGAGTTTTTTTAGAGTTTGTGGACGATGTTTAAAAATTACCTTGAGGTACCCCCATAAGAAAAAGTAGCACGTACTCAAATCTTGGAAGCGAGGAGGCTATTGAACGGCTTTTCGTAAACATATAAGTCGACCGGGGAATATCTTTTGTGAACCAGAAGGCATCTGCATTGTATTCTTGCGTTTTGACATCATATCACAGTATCGGTTGAAAGTTTCAATAACAGTGACGCCACTTTCTTCAAAAATAAGGCCTTACAATGCTTTTGTAGTGTGAAGAGGTCTTGGAAGCTCTAGAGCAGCCCAGTATTCTGTTTTATTATCTCAAAAAAAATGGAAATGTGCTTTGTTGCTAAATTAGTCCACACAATATCGTTAGGAGGCACAGCTGTAAGAATCGCATAACAGCAATATCAATTTTACCTAATCTGCTGGAATCAACTCAAATTATAATGTTCTAACACTGTAATTTGAGGTAAGTCTATACAATTTGTCTTATCGTTTGAATCGATCTCCAAAGTGCAGAGGCATGTTTCTGAAGAGAACGCGATGAAGACTGCTCTATTGACGCACTGGCTGCAGCGAAGTATTTAGGTGTCTTCACGGATTTTGGACGTCTAGCTAGTTTATTAGAGTTTGCAGATTTTGTTGCTTTAAAATTTTGAACTTATTTTAAAATTGGTTTCCGATCAGGAACACTTTTCTTTGGATTTGGATTGCAGTCACAAACTCAAAGTGTTTTAAATAAGCTTCCACGATGAAGCCTCGTTGTTTATTGGCCTACTGCATATTGACTACTAAAACTTTTTTGTCTGCTTCTAGCGAAATAATCCGTTTCTAAAATACTAGCCGAAATTACGATTTAGCGGCCAAAACGACGATTAAGCGGCCGAAAATATTTGGACAGTCGAAAAAATATTGAGTGTAAATTGTGCTTTGCTCTTTTGTGCTGCAAAAAGTGGCTGGCTTCTTTAGCCTGTTTTTGGGACTTGATCTCTACTTGGTCAGGGAGCTCATCGGTGATTATTTGGAAATGTGGCATTGGCATTGTGTCCTACTTTGTATTACCTGTGCGCATTTTTTTTTAAATATATCTTTTATTGTCTATCCTTCCACGGAATATAATAATAATAACTATGTCCGTGCTCTTGCAGGCTACGTGGCGGGCGCTGGTATCCACACCAAGGATCAGCGGTGTTTGTTAGCTGCAATAACTCTGAATGTAGTGGTGGGCCTTGCTGATCGTACGGAAGGAACCCAGATTTGAGAATTGTCTCTTTCTTAGTTCCTTTCCCTACTATTACCACCTTGACTATTACTAGGTTTCTGAAAGATAAGTCCCATAACGGCATTAGGTTGGGTACATGGTATGATGCATGTACGGGGCTTGCATGAACGTTGAGTTGCTAGCAGCCATCTGTTTGTTATGCTTAACTTGTTTATCTCTTCCTTGCGAATCCAAGGTTCTTGGATAAGGGCCGCAGAAGCTGCCTTACAGTGATGTAAACTGATTTGCATAATGTTTAATATTAAACTTATCGTTATTGTTCTGCAAGGAGGCTGTGGATCAGAATCTATTGCCGATTGCCGAGTCCTTCTTGCTTCTTGTTTCTATCTATTGTTTTTAGGAAGGGGCAGAGCTCGGAGGGTTATTGTGTGGCGCAATTTGACCTCTAATTTGACCACTTTGGTCATAAGCAGGACGTGTTGCGTCTCTTTGGGACTCGTTTGACCATTTACCAGGTCGGAGGGTTGCCGGTTCCAACTGTGGTCCCGGTACCCATGTCATTGCTTTTCTCGGGTAAGTCCTACAGATCAATGATCTGGAGTTCTTTACCCTTCAACTTTTTCAATTGTTTCTAATTTCTTGATGTACTAGGAGTGTTTGGTGCAGGTAGTGTGGAATACCGCTTTTGTGTCTTTGTTATATTACCTGGTGCCTTAGTTGGGCTAGCTGCTTGAGCTCCCTGAGAGAGCTTACGTCTGGCCACCTTCAAAAACCTTGGCTTAGCGGTAACATCTTTGGCTTTTTTTGCAGAGTTTGAGTTTTCCAAAGAGGGTGCCTTAGTTTTTTTAATGTTAGTTTAGTCTTTAGTCATTGGTTTCCTCTCCTTAGAATCCAGACTATTTCTTGAGTAGAAGAGGATTGCTTGTATATATACTTTGACTTTCCCAAGTTTACAAGATCAATATGGATATTTAGGATAATTTAAAATATAGTATATATTCCAAATTATTTTAGACATAGAAAATGTGTGCCCGGTTTCAACAATGCAGTTTAAGATGGAAATTTTGATTATGAATAAAACTTAGTTCCTAGTAATCTTAAGATGTAAGACCGGCTGGCAAAATCTAAGATGTAATTTTGTTTGGTGCTTCATTTTAAGAAGAGCTTGAGATGTAATCAAGTCTTAAAATTTAGATACAGCTTAAGCTGCATTTGTAGGTATAAGACACACTACAAAGTAAATCTATTCTGTTCTAAAATAGCCAAGAAAATTTAAACATTTGCCGTTTGTAAATATAGTTAAAAAAGAATGAAATTTAAGTATTTACATCAAATAGATAGATCAAAACTGAATAATTAATTTTACTTGTTTAAGCAAAGCAGCAAAGTCTTTTTGCTTTGTTTGAAGAAGCACGATAACAGCTTGAGACCGCTAATCTAAATCGGCATAGTTAAGCGCTGTATTCATAACAAAGTTATACAATTTTTTTGATTGCTATTCTAGCATATTCTAAACTATCGGCATCATTTGGAACTTTATTTAAAACAAAGCAATACACAATTTGTGGCAAAGAAATGCAATTAAAAATTATAAATTTCTGTATTGAACAGAAGCTTGATTTAGCATAATAATATGTTCTCATATGGCTAGAAACTTGTTATTGCCTCCAGCGTTTTTTATATCTGAACAAGTAACATTTGGCATTATTATATTTTTAACGCTACAGAATTGCAGGGTTTAGTCGCCCGGTTCTGTTGTGGTGCCACTTGTAGTATTGTTATGGAAAAATATTAAATCCTATCACATCTACAAGAATATCGGTGAACCTTTTTCTCTAGAAAAATATTGACACGTACATCGCCATTTTTAAATTAAAATTAGTTTTTATAAGATAAAACGCCAATCAACTCAATATCCAAACGATAAGATTTTAGTCATCACTCTTTTTATATGTTGAACTACATACAATATTCTATGTCTTCAAGTTTTTGGTTAAAGATTTGAAGTTATATTTAACAAGTAAAAAATTAAAAAAAGAACTAATTAAAAACGCCACTTTTTAAAAATTAACTGCGGAGGCACGACCTATCTAATTAATTTTCTACAAATTTGAGGACACAGATTGGACTTTCTTTTACAATGTGTGAAAATTTTATTCAATTATATTCAGGCGTTTTCTTGCTGAGTTTGATGCTGTGAACTCTTATAACAGCACTAGTTGTGCCCCCCCTTAAGTGCTAAATATTTGTTTAAGATTTTTTCCTTTGGAGTAAGAATTATGGATTGCTTAGAATGTTTCCTTCCTTCTTACATTTATTTTAATTTGCTCCTAAATATATGTATATTTTTATTTATCAAAAGATTTACTAATTTAAATGTTAAAAAAATAATTTATCATACTTGTAGTAGTTTTAGAAACTTATACAATCAATATTCCACTATATTGTTAGAGGTTTTATTATTTATTATTATCATTTATTTTTATTCCGAATGCCTCTGATTTAAGGGAGCATAAAATAAAACCGTCTATCCGCATTGTTCACACATAATAACAATTCTCCACACAAAATTTTAATGAGTAGATGAAATCCGAGATCTGGCGTTAAGGATTACGTTACAAATTACGAACAATTACGGTAGAAATTACCCACGCCTATCCGTTTCTGTATTATATTGTGGCAGCACGTGACAATTTGATTCGGCGAAATTTCACCGCACTCATCTCGTAAACCCAAATCCGCATAATTTACACTTTAAAGCCGATGCACTTCCTGCTTGCACTTCGCTTAATGTTATGCGAAGAAGAGGAAAGTTGACGCGGGTGATAAGCATCGCGTTAAAATTGTATGTACGAATTTATTACGCTGGGGTCGTTAAGTTTTAAGATGGACATGGACATAAATCAAGATGATCGTAAAAATATTATTATTTGGCCTAATTATTATATTTTCATGTTTGTTCCGTACGCAGAGTACGAAGGCTTTTATTTAAATTCTGTGGTTTTAGTATGGTCCTTCATACAGGATTCTCACGATCATTTACATTGTTTGGACATACTATAAAAGACTTGCAGAGTTGTCACTTTGTTTCGATAAGCAAATATTAAGAATACTGTACTTTTTTTATAATTAAATGTTCGGTGAATGAAATGAAATGTTTTAAAAGTGCAGTTCGTATGCTCAAGTATCTAATTCAAATAATCTAAAAATAATGGCTCCAGACTTTATTTTTTAATTTGTAAATGAATTAGTTATAAAATTATAAATTACAATTATCTGATTAATGATCATTAATAAACTACTATTATTTAAATGTTATCAATTGATAATATTGTTTGGCGATATCATCAAGTTTTTGATTTTTTTTTACAAATTGCCGAAACATATATTGTTATAAATTAATTTGTAAATAATCAGTATATTGCGTCGGAATCGCTGGTGCCAGTCTGTCGATAAACCCGATAAAATTGCATATTTATTTATATATAGAAATTGATAATGCATAATTAACAATTACATTAATGAGTGTGTGATACATTATGAATTTAGCATCTGTGACGTGCGATACATATTATAACATTTGATTGACAACGGAATGATTAAATGTGGTATTATGGTAAGAAATATAGAAAACAATCATATTCTAATTAGGTTTGTTTTAATTATTACATAACAACTTTTTTAATACAATAATATTACGATTATTTGCAAAAATGTAGAAGTTAGATCAAATTTATTTATTGCATTAGTTTATTTTCTAAACATGAGATGGATTAGATTGGTGATTGCTATGATAGTTTGAAATTTACTATTGATCAGTGAGATAGTCCAATGTCTGGATGATTATTCTAGTGATTATTCTACACATCTTCAGATCATTCATCTGTTTTCAATCAATCATGAACGAACGACTATTATTGGAAAAGTTGTTACTATAATAATGATTGCTACATTTTTAGCTACTAAATTAAGAACACCTGTTTATGGAGAAACAAATTCTTTAACGTTAAACCATTATTTTTAATTGCTAATTATTAAATTTGCAAATTTGGTAATGATTGACCACATATTTGCTTTATTATTAGCAATAAGGAAGGTCAATTAAAATTCGCGTATTGACATTGCGTTCTTAATAAATTTTTCAGTTTGGTATATATTTTTTTTAATTGCCTAATTAAACATAATATATATTATTAAATATTTAAAAAAATCTTCTTTCTTTATTAAATATTTGTCTTATATGAAAATCAAGTCTTGGGCACTTTTTCTTCTTCTGAATCCACAATGATTATCTTCTATTGTTCCTTTAAGTTGATTTCTCATAATTTTATATTATTTTTGCTAGGATCTTGCTCACGGTTGTTATTGTGATTTCCCTGTAGTTATTGCAAATTTGTTTATCACATTTTTGGTAATTGTGTTTTTCCTTCTATTCACATGTAATCATCTCCTGTGATATTTCGTTTTTCATTGCTACCATTATTTCTTCTTTTATTGTATTATCCTTTTTTTCTGTTTCCAGGTTAGATTGGGTAGATTGTGTTCGGTTTTAGTTGTTTCGATGTTCACTAGAATAGCTTTTGGTTATATCTGTAGTTTTGGTTCGTAGTTCTATCAAATGTTACTAAAATTTTGGTAACAGATTGAAAAGGAAAGTTACTGTTTGGAAGTTTGTTGTGTAACCTAACCTAATCTAGAAAATAGAAGATATTTTAGTGAAATTATATCAATCAGCGAGGGCTCGTTGATCTGAGAATACATAACTTTTCTACTATAGCTAATCAAAGAGAAGAAAAACAAACTTTTTGTAAAAAGTGACAGTTACTGAGTATTGATTAATGAAGAAATTAAGATTTTGCTGTCTACTATGCTGTGCATTAGTGTTAGGGTTTTTTTTACGTCGGAACGGGAAATTTTCTAAAGATAGTGAGCAGCCCATACTGTTCAGTAGGTTTTTTTACTGATTAAAACCTCTACTTTTCTCTTTTCTTACTTTGAGGTGATTTGCTTTGCGTTCCTTTACACCATAAGTAGCTCCATCTTTTTGATGAAGTCCAGTATCTTTAGCCAATGGGTTACTTTTAGCACAGCTTTTTTCCAAAAATGGCTGTGCGTTGCTGTTTGTAAGCTTCGCATTTAGCATTCTTTCAGCAAGTGTATCGGAATTTCATCTTTTTCCATACACATACATACCATTTTGTGCAAGTGCTTGTTAAGACACAGTGTCTGGTTATTAGTCATGTGAGTCTTTGCAGTCTAATACGATTCATTTCTGTTACCACAGTTTTGACATTATGCGATGATCCTGTTAGGAATATTCTTGAATCTCTTACAGCTCTTTCACAGGTTGCTGTGTTCCGCCTCAAATTTGCTGCGGATTATGGGATTCTGAAAGCAGGTTCTGGTCTAGTGAATGTTCCCTTTTGTTTTTGTTTGGCAAGCTGATTTTCCATGAGGTTTCCTTTTATTTCCTGGTATTTAAGTATCCATACCAGGTGAACTTTGCATTTGAATTGAAAGTTGAATTTTCAAGTGCGATTTTTCTTGCTGGAACTATGTTTTCAATCCCAACAAATTCAAAACTACCATAGACAGCAAATATGGCTATCGTTTTTAATGATAATGTCGGACAACGGTGAAAATTTGGCCTTTATACCGGGCGCGACAGCTATATTTGCAGTACATGACATTTTTGAAACGCTTGAAAACATAATTACAGTTGGCAGCAAGAAACTTGCACTTTAAAATTTAACACCGCAGAGCACTATGACTCCTTTTTTGACTTCTTCTTCGACTTTTTCATCTACTTACAAATTGACATCAAAAATCTAAAAAGACTATCTTAGATTATAACGTAAAGAAGCAGCTCAGATTTGTTTTAATGTGGTGTTTGGAAAGTGTTATGGATCGGAGATTGAGTGTATAGTCAGGGGCCTCACTGCAAATTTCAAATTTGTTGCTCTGCTTTTTTAGATGAATTGTATATCTTGTACTTTCCCGTTAAATAATAGAAAATAGCAAAAGTAAAGCTTCCAGGTAACTTCCAGGCAAATCGCGGTTAATTACATTAACGTCATGTCCGAGAGTTATTTTTGGTATTGTCAATATTCAATAGGTGGTTTGACTCACTATAGTTCGTACTTGATTCCACTGTCACTGAGCCTTTGGGCCTCGCGGGCGTCTGACTCGCTTAGTGCAGTTGGGGATTTTGGGTGCTTTGTCGTTGTGGAGTTGGTGTTGACGACTGCTCGGTCTTAGCTGACGACGTTTGCCGGTTCGGTAAACGTTGCTTTGTCTAGGCGTGGGAACCTAAGCATTAGGCAAGATAAGGTTATCTTGGTGCTGACCCATGATGATTGTCTTATATAATTTCAGGTCCGCATTTAGTAGTAAGGAAATCATATTGGCCAGTGGTCCTGGTTAATTTCAGTTTAGGTTCACCCGAGAGGTGTTCTCGTATTCAGATCAAGCCCCTGAGGATCCGGTACTGGTTTTATCTAAAGATGGTGGGGTTTGACAGTAAAATTCCTATAGATACAATTATTTTTTTAAGTTTTTTGGTGGTGTGTAACGGTACGGTTACGGTTTAGCTGGAGCTCGATCGGTACGAGTCTCATTCGGTAAAGCGAATGATTAGAGGAATTGGGGTCGAAACGGCCTCAACCTATTCTCAAACTTTAAATGGGTGAGATCTCCGGCTTGTTCAAATGTGAGATTACGGATCAGAGTGCTAAGTGGGCCACTTTTGGTAAGCAGAATTGGCGCTGTGGGATGAACCAAACGCCGAGTTAAAGCGCCGAAATCGACGCTTATGGGATACCATGAAAGGCGTTGGAACTTAATTTTAGCTAAAAATCCATCTGATCTCTTGGAGAAGCTTCTTTTTAGGTATCGGGATTTTTTGCGATGACGGTTCCGTACGGTTGGAGCACAAGTTGCCTTACGTTGGGCGCTAATTGTTGCGGTGTAGCTTTTTTGGAGGTAATGGCTAGCGGCGGTTTGGAGCTGATGTTGATGCCTACGAAGGTAGGAAGCAAATTGCAACGATTCTACTGTGAACAGAGAGAAGGGCGCAAAAGACACTGATAAGCACATTTAGTGCGATACGTCAATTGGAGTAGTTCCTAACCTAACCTAAGAGGTTATATATTAACCTAACTTAACATTGCATAATAAGACGGTCGCATAGAGACGCAGTTTACTTTTGGTGTGTCAAAAACATTTTTTCTAGTGACTATTACGAAGTCTTCTGTAGTTATAAGTGCTTTTGGAAAATCCAGGCGTTGTTTACTATTCCACTTTCACAATGTGCTTGGAATTGTTTGAAGAAACTTGGAGTCTATTATAATTAGATCCTCAATTATTTCTTTGTTCTTTTTATAGAGCTTCCAGTTACATGTTTTCTCAGGCGTTTGGTTTTGTGCGTGGGCCAAACTTCATTGTTCTGGTTTAATAAAATGTTGGGGCATTTATATGATAACTGTTGATGACTTAAATCGTAGAGTATCAGTGTTGTAACTTGTTAGAGCTTGCTGAATGCAAGGTTTTTGGTACTTTTACAACTTGACATTTTAGTGTAGCACTGCAGGATACCTACAAAGTTTAATAAATACGAATTTTAGTTGGGCTTGATATGCTGTTCATTGTTTGTGGTCATTGGTGACAGCTAGGAAGTCAATGGCTTCTTTCATTTTATCGGCATAGTTGTTAGATTTGATTACGTTTTTTTTTTTGGTGATGTACATGTCACTTAGCGTAGTTAATATAGAGGGCTGATTTTTGTATACAGGGTGATTCGGATGGAAACGCCCATACTCGATGAACGTGTTTAGAAGATCAAAATAAACGAACAGTCCTATATTTGCCCGATTCTTATTGCTTATGATATCACTTTATACTAAAAGCAGCACCACAATTACTGAACAATTTGTTTAATCATCAGCCCCTTATGATGCCACTGCAGGTGCATTAGCCTCTTCTTTGCCCGTAATGCAGGCAACTTACATTACAGGTGGACCTACAGTTTTAAGTGTATTTCGAACCACTGGAGAGATTATTAATCTACTCCGGATCAGAGAAGGACCTTAGTCATGAAACCCTACGCTGACAAGGCGGGTTGGGGAATGGAAAGCGTATGAACGTTTGAAATTGTTTCCGTTGTGAGATTCGAACTTACGATCTTTGGTGTAGCAGTCGGATGCCTAGACTACTGCGCCGCAATTTGTATATTTTAATTTAATATGCCATGAAGTGAAAAAAAAAATGCATGTGGATTGTACGCGTGGCTCTTTGGAGTGATTTTGTCATTTCATACTACAGCGACAGAATTGACAATACGGTCTAATAATGTTTCTTTGTTTGAACTTTTTTGGCATAAACTAAAGATTGTTTAGGCATCCTCACGGACGGTAACCAATTGGAGTGAGGTCCGGAGACTGCGGCTAATTTTGCAATAATACTAAAATGGGCAGTAGTTTTGTCTTACACAGGTACATTATCCAGTAGATCTGTTAAACAGATTTGCAAAAATTGTTGATAACTCCCCGCTATCAAATAACCACCAAAACCAATTAAGCCAATAAGTTGATTGTTGATCCTTCCGCACTATATATTAATACTAAACCGATGATAAAAATTACTTTTTATCGTGGCATGTGGATTCTGATCTAACTAGGGAAGATGCATCATTCTAAAGCTTTTTGGCAGGGTGAATATGGAAATGGTGCAGCACACTTTTGTGTCTGCTGTCTGCAATATTAAGGATCTCTTCTTTACGCTCATCAAGACTATTTTTTCTTGTTTAGATGTTATTCTTTCACTGGGAATCATACAGGTTTTGCCACAGGCTCCACTCCTAGTGGTGCCTTTCCGTCAATTCCTTCAAGTTTTATCTTTGTAACTATACTTTCCCCGGAACCCAAAAACTTTGGTTTGTCGGAAGCTGCGCTTCAAGTCATTGGAGGAACGGTGACGGATTACTAATCGGCATTGAACATTCGTTTAGATCAATGAAAGCGTTTTTTGAAAAATGCTTCTGTACGTCTAGCAACATCAATTCCACCTCTAACGTCGCAATACGAATGCCTCCATCCATAAATAAACAAATGTGAAAAATGAATATTTAAGGAACGGTTTTTGCTTATTATTTTGTTTGTGTGCATGGAAATGCTTCAAGAATTGTGTTGAAATAGATCTTTTGTTTACCAGTTTGTGTTTGAAGGGGTTTGTCTCTCTTTCTGCTATCGTGTTCACAGTGGCTTTGCTTTGCTCACCTCAACACATCACACAGGGGACCTACAGTGCTGATACTACTTATTAGCTTCGTAGATTTTGTGATATTTTTAATTTCTTTAAGGTGATTTTGTTCATGGCCAGTTGCTGTGCTTAGGTGTAGACAAATTTTGTTGATACAAATGGTCGTCCACAAGTTTGCTCTGGCTCTAGCACTTTTCTACCACAACGATGCCCATGCCTCAATTAGTGGTATATCAATTGCATGTGTTAATTTTGTATTTGATAGTCAAAGGTTAGGTTAAGTGTGCATGAATGAATCAGCTCAATAATTGGCTCAAAGTATTGAAACAGATCTTTTGTTGATCATTTTGGATTCAACGGGGTTTGTCTCTTTATATGTCATTGTGTCTACAGTGGTGGTTTCTCAGATGTTGAGGTGTTTAGTGTGTGAAACTTTTTGATTAACTTTAGAGTGGTTACCTCAAAGATTTTGTGAATTATGTAATTTCTTTACATTGGCGATTTTGTCCATGACCAGTTGTAGCTTCTTCTTATCGAATATCTTGACAGACGTGTGGTGTCATATTTTTGTAATATCTTTTTTTAATTCTATTTATCTTTCCCAATTAGTTCACATGGAATTTTTAGCATTTTTGTCCAGCACCACATCTCGAATGCATCCGCGCATCGGTGATCTACAGCACGCAATGTTCACTTTTCTACTCCGTATATGAACTCAGAGAATAAGAGTGTTTGGACGATCTTGATTTTGGTGTAATAGCTTAGATGCAGGCAAATTTGTAGTTGATGCAAATAGCCTTCCACAAGTTTGATCTGACTCTGGTACTTACTTTTCATGCGGGTGGCCATGCTTCATCTACTTATACATATACAGGTTCTATATTAATTTCATGTGTTTTTGAGTTTAGTTAGTTTTGTGTCTGATGTTCAAAAGTTAGGGTTGTAAATGTGTGATATCAATTGTGTCTTGGAAGTGGATTAGTTGTTACTTATTACTCGTACAGCATTGGACTGAATTAAGTATAAGTCAGTAGTGACCAGTAGTCTTTTCAATATTATTGATAACTGATTTGGTAACAGTTGTGCGGATGCTATCTGGTTATGCTGTAAGCATGAGGTTGTAATCATCGATTCCTTTTTCGTAGATACTGTCACGAAGTTCTTAGATTATGTTTGGATGTTTAGTAATCCCAGTACAGCGTGGCCTATGGAATGTGTCTAATGTGCGAGAAAAGGATGTAAAAACAGGCGAAGGTATGAGTGCAACAGAGTCTTTTTATATATATTAAGTTGTCTAATATACCGGCCACGATGTTCTGGGATTACTTGATTCATAAAATTATTCTTGTATGAACTTTATACTAAAAAGTTTTTCTTCAAAGGTCCGAGCAAATGTTGTATATAGACTATTGGTCTATTAGTTTAGTAAAAAATAATCCAGGAATTCTGATTACTAAAAATTATGATCATTTAAATTTAAGGTAAATATTTTAAAAATGTTATATATATATATACACTTAATTCTTGGTATCTAGCTGAAATATCTATATTTAATCTCAGTTTATCGGCATTTATCTAACAAACATATTGTTCAGGAAACTAGTAGCGGTGTAACGTATTTCCGTTCGATTCCGATATGATATTTGCGTACCATTTAATAATTACGCATTCATCATTGCAAATGTCAAATATTACAGTTACATATTACATCCTTTATATAAGAATTTTAACTTATCAGAATTTGATAAATTTGTAATAGTACTTAGTGCAAGATTTATAATTTATATACATAATTATTGTTTTAAAATGGAAACTGAATAATTTATTTGTTATTATTTAGAAAATATAAAAATTTCATAACATAATAGTCAACCGACATGGACTAACGCCCTCTAATCACTGTCTAAGAATTGTGCAAACAATTTCTAACATTCATGTGTATATGTCTTTGCTAAATATTTTAATTAAAACTTAACGACTTTCAATAAAATTAATTGATACAATGATAACTACCTGGAAGGATAAATTATCCGATTCGTTTAACTGAGGCGCTTGTCTATTTCTCAATCCTTACTTCCTTCCGGAAGATTGTTGTTCCGGAGAGCTGACTCCATAAATTAATAGCATGTAAAATTGTTGCAAAACGCGGGAGTGATTGTTTACAAAACAGGATTACCTCAACAATTTATTATACCCATTAGCCGTCATTATAAGTGTATATAATTGATCTCGTTATTAGATAAGTCAATATACTGATAATTGTTTCCTGAACATCAAGTTAAAGACATAATCATAAAATTAAATAAAGTTTATGCAATGTGGAGTTTTACTTTATTGCATCAGAATATTTAAATTTATTTTATCTAATTTTGCCTAACAAGAAAGTGTCTAAGAATTGAATGACAGTCCACAGTTGCCAAAATTTGTTATAATTGGATTTTAAGCAGTAAAAATTTATTAAAAAATTATTGATAAAATATGGGTTCAATTTACTATCTAATATTAATCAAATTATTTATTAATAAACACAAGGAAGGTTCTAAATTAGGAAATATTCATAACTGTGTTATCTTAGTTTTGAATCTATTAAAAGATCGCATATTGCAACGAATTTAGCTTCTGTTAAGGAAGACGGTGTAACTTTTCCTTTCTATTGCCATAACCAACCGACACACACTTAAAAACTGATAGAAGTCGTTCAGGTATTCGCGTTACCTCCTAATAATGAGCAACTGGCACGCGTCCGAGCAAACACACTCATCTATTGTTGCCAAATTGATGCGCTAGAGTTAACACGTAGCCGCAGATGGTTGTGCAACCAACCCCGCGTGCTCTATTATCATCATCGACAACGGCAAAAACAATAACATTACAACTTTCTTACCTAAAGCCAAGTTGTGTGCCCACACCGGACACACCAACCAGTACGACACACACCGGCGAGACGCACGCACACGCCGATCCTTTTTAATCGCACGTTTTGTTACTCGTCTAGTCGCGCGCGCAAAGTTTGTCTTCGGGAATATAGGAAGACGCGTGGGCAACTGGAGAGCTATCGATGCTGTTGATACTTGAAAATCTAGTTCGACCTGTTATAATTTCGCTATTTAATGTTTATATTTAGACGCGTCTGTTTGTTGTGCGCGTATTTCTTGAATGGAACTTTGCAGAAATTCTGATAACATTGTACCGCGTGCGGGGCTACCAGACTTTTTTATATTTACCTATTATTTACTAAGTGGTAGTGTTGACTTGTTTGGTACCCAAGCGCAATAAATGCGTTAGTGCGTTTTATTGCGGCAATATAATGTTCGAGCAGACGGGACTGGGGATGCACCACAGGGAACGGTCGGGTACGATCTCGTGTATACCGTCATTCCAATTTCATTTGCATTTTCCGGGACAGGGAATATTTCCTAGAAGATTGAGAAGATGGGGATCAACAGGATCTTGGGTAATTATAATTTAAAAAAACATAAAATTGATTAAAACAAATGAATTCAAAAAGTCACTGTTTTAAATGTTGTTTTCAAAATTTGATAATATTCTGCTTTTTGTTTATTGTTTATGCTTAGACAAGGATAGCATAAACAAATAACAAAAACTTCAATTATGATTACAATTCAAATTAAGATGTTTTCTTATCGGCCAGTAAATATTTAATTTGTTGTAATGTAGATATGTTTTGTAAAAAATTGAAATTAATTAGTACAGAATAATAAATAATCGATTAATACATATTTTATGTCTATTATGTTAATTATGTATGAAGATTAATAATTCAAATTAAATTTTATTAATAGTTATTTATGGAAAATCTTATTAGCCGGCGCTACATTATGTGTGACTTGCAATGTAACCTAAACTCTGCGAGTATAAGTACAAGTAGATCGTATACACTACACGGCCACCCTGTAAAAAAATAAATATAAATATTTGACGTCCTTTGACTTTGGACTGTTTACCGACAACGGACGCAAAATAGAAGTAGCGCGTGTGTGCAACTTTGCGCTTTTCATACACGCTTTGCGTATTTGCAACGAATGTCGTTATAATACTTTATGAATCTTAAGTCGAATGGATATTTTATGAAATTATATAATCAAGTCAATTTAAAACTGATATGCCAAATATTTAAACTTGGACTTCAGTTGATTCAATTTAATGGTTTGTGGTTATTTATATTTAGTTTTGATTAAAACAGTTGTGTTAAAGGATATGGGTTTTTTTTTAATTTTTACTATTGATTTGGATATCATTATAAATTATAAACTGTTGTTGCTCTTTTACGGTTGTTTTTGCAACAGTATACAATGAATAATAGGTGCGATCAGTATCCGGATTGCTGTACCAAATATTGCGATTCCAAACCTGACAAAACTAGTACTATTTGCGAATTGTTTTCTACTGGATAATAGCTAATCTGTTTATTACTGCTTGACGTAGCTCTTAAAAGTTTCTTATTTTGGTCTAAATTCTTATATTCTAGAGCCATGAGAACTCTTTACGGCCGATGTCTTTTCTGCATATCTTCTCTTTAAGGATCAGCTTGGCTCTTTTATTATATGGCTCTTATGCTGTTTTGTGTGGTTGAATAGGGATCTGTCTACCCCCGCCTTCCTTAGCATCTCAACCCACCTAATGTGGCCAACCCACAAGACTTGAAACAATCTTCTCAAGGTCCACATTTTGAGGACCTCAATTTTGTTGATGGATGCTGCTTTTATTGTTCAGGTTTTGGCTCCATACAATACGACTGGTCCGACGCAGCACTTTACCATTTTGAGGTGGGCCTCTAAATTTAGGGTCTTGTCACATAGTAGGGGGCGTAATATGTTGAGTGCTGGCTTGTTCTACCCTACTCTTCATTTCCTGTTGAGGATCCCCTCTGTCATTTAGTGCGCTTAGGTATCTTATGCTCTCAGTTTTTTAAATTGTCTTTCTTCTTTCTTTTTTCTTTATTTTTAGTTCAGCTTCTGTTCCTTGTTTTCTTATGTTGTTTATTAGCAGTTTTAGGTCTTGCTGAATGCTCGCTATGTTCAGAGTGTCGTCCGCGTATCTAATATTGTTGATTGTGGTCCCATTTACTATTATACTAACTTCTAGATCATCAAAGGCTTTCGAGAATATTTGTTCGACGTAGAAGTTAAATTGCATTGATGACCCTCTCTTTTTATTTCGAGTTTTTTTGTTGTGGTTTGGGCATTGGCCGTCTGTTGTCATTACAGATTTTGGATTATTTTTACATTCTTATCGTCTATACCGGCACTTTTAAACGCTTTCTCGTAGTCGATGAAACATAGAAAGATGTCCGTTCTCTGGTCATGGCAGTTTTGTACTCATTTGTTTAGACAGAATGTTGCTACACGTTTGCCGGTTCTACTTTTGAATCTGAAATGGGTGTCTCTACTTAGCTCTTCAAGTTTCTTGAATAGTCTGGTAAGCAGAATGCGCTAGAATATTTTTAGTACATCACCGAAATTGGTCTATGGTTTTTGCATTTGAATGTATTCTGCTTTTTGGGGAGCATTAAGAATGTTGACTTTATTCAGTCTACTGGAAGTTGTTCGGTGTCGTAAATGCGGTTGAACAGTTTAAGATTACGTATGTTTTCTTCATGTATTTGTTTAAGGTGTTTCATGCGGATAGATATTGTTTTTTGAGACATTTATATCGTGGACTCTTGGCTTTGGTGGTGCTGAAGATACTTGACTTAATGGGCCGGGAAGGGGACTCACTGATTCTTTCTTCTGTCTCTTACATTTTTTTATCATCTTTCTAAGGACAGGGCGACGTTGATATCCAGCTGGACCTCTATCTAATTTTTTCAGCAAAATGAGTGCCGATGTTTTCTGAGGTGTTGGACTCTACCAACCTCTTGAGGGAGGTTTGAACTGGGGCGTCCGGAGTCTGTGGCTTGGCTGCAGCTGCTGGAGAAGACGCTGGGGTCTTTGAGACTTCTTTGTAGGAGGTCAGGGCAGGAATATCCGATGACCTGGGTGGCTAGGTGGTCTGCTAGGCGATAAATGACTTTAGGGCTGCTGTGGAAGCTGCTTCATTCTTCTTGATTTCTTGCCAAATGTTTGTTTGCAACTCGAATAGTAGCTTTTTATGGATCAACTTGTTTGAGGTCGGCTTTGTGGATGTCAATCAGCTTATTTTTTGTGTAGAGGGCTTCTATAAATTTTGCATTTTTTGGCATTCGTTTCAGAAACAGAAATTAGACTTTTTGATGACAGTTTTTTGAACTTTTATAAATTGACATGAATCTACATCAATTTTGCATTTTTTGCACTAGTTTGACAAAACTTGCAACAAATATAAGACTATCTGTTTTTTTGTAAACATTTCATTTCTAAATCTTTTGGGACTAGTTTCACAAAACTTGCCATTTGCAACCTTTATAAATTGACATACTCACGTGAATCTGTATTAAATTCTGCATCTTTTAGCACAAGTTTTATAAAATTTACAACAAAAATTAGACTTTTTGACAGTTTTTTGAGTAAACTTTTAATCAAATTCCGTTTCTTTTAGGACAAGTTTTACAAAATTTGCAACCAAAAAGTTTGTAATACTTCTTTTTTGTTTTTTACTAGAAAACTTTGAACATTTGGGCATTTATAAACTAACATAATCATGTGAATCTACATTAAATTCTGCATTTTTGACACTAGTTTTATTGCGCTAAGACAATAAAGACTTTTAAACAAGAGCGACAAACACAATACTTACTACTTCTCAAAGTTTTTTTGCATCTTATTTGCAAACTTTGTACTGGACCTTTATACGCCAACACAATCACGTGAATTTACAATAAATTTTGCATCTGTAGATACTGGTTTCATTGCGATAAGACAATATTTCACTTCTAAACGAGAGTGCAAAACACAAATATTTCAACAAAACGCATTTTTATTGCAGTTTTTTAACTGATTCAGTGTAAGTCAACATAGTCAAATGATACATATTAAAGTTTTGCAAATTTTGACACTAAGGCGATATTGACTTCTGAGCGATAGCGACAAAACACAAAAATGGCAGCAAAAATGCGCATTAAATTTTGTATCTTTTGATTCTAGTTTTGGATAGCTAAGACCAGTGTGACCAAAACAAAAAAATTTAACATTATTTTGGTTATTATTCGATCATTTTGAACTGAACTTTTATAAAACTAAAAAACTTACTTATTACGTTTCTTCAGCGGAAGGAAGTACTTGTATACCCAAAGAAAAATAACTTGGTTGTGTGCAGTCACTTACGCATCGCTTGAATCATTTCATTACATAATATTTTTTTGATCTAAATGTCTTATAGAACGACCTCTTCTTCTTTTTATTTTTTTTCATATTTCCCTGTCTTGTGTGGCTTCAAACCATCTCAACTCCTTGCTACTACATTTATATTGTCCAGCCATCTTGTCACTGGTCTGCCTGTGCTAGGTTTTGTTTCTCTTGGTCTTCAGTATGTTATTTTTGATGTCTTGGATTTGTCTTTGAGGCAGACTGATACCAACAGGCTGCTTCAAAGAGGACCTAATACATGACAATCGCTTGGAAAGAGGCCAGGAAAAAAGAAGGATGTGATAGACACTGAAACTTGAACTGATGGTAGCCGTCTTCTTGTTGCTGCCTGAAATTTTTTTTCTCTGTTTTGGCGTTTCTTGCGGATTACGCCGATAACGGTTGTAAATGGATGCTATTACTCAGAACTTTTTGTTTTTAATAGCAGTCTTGGGGTGGTTTCTTAGGAGTTCTGAGTACGTGGCACTGGTGCCAGAAACCCCATTAAGCATATAGTTTTTTAAAACAACTGTTTTGCATTCCGAAACAGAGTCAGGATAATCTTTTCTGCCGATATGTGAATTGTTTTGGTAAAGTGTGACATTAACACTTTAAATCGAAAAACAGTTTTAAGTATTCTGGCGGCGGCTGGTCAAGTGCTTCATGTATATGTCTCAACTCCACCGAATCACATTGCTGCTTATCAGCTTCCGCATCAGGCTAGCACTGCTGGTCGATCTTAAGGGCCCGAAGAACAGCCTTATTTTCTGGGTTTTGCAATTCTAAGGCCTGAAGGGACATCACCACCACTTTATAGTTTTTCTTCCTACTTGAGTTGTCACTTCTTGATATTTGTCCAGTTTTTGTACCCCACTCTGTGTAAATGCCTTACGCTCAGTTTTGAATGGTAATACATTGTCCACAATTACTGGGTTCTTATTGTTATCATTCAACAGGACTATGTCAGGTATTAGGTTTGAACCTGTCCACGGTTTTACGAGATTGTTTGCAAGCTTTTGGCAGCTTTGAGGCGTTGCTGCCAGGCATTTGAATGCATCTGGCAATTCTTTAATACGTGCGGGAGGGTTTTGTTAGAGTTTTCGGATCTCCTCCATTTCTTATCACTATTGCCAAACTGCCTGGTAACATTGAGGGGAACACAATTGAGTTGGGCGCGTTGGATGTAGATCCAATCCGCAAATCGGGTGGTAAACCTAGTCTTCAGGAAATGGTTCTTGGATGACCGCAGCGACGATGATCGAAGGACTTTGCGTTGGTTTGGTTTGTTTTGAAGTTTTTGTTTGTAGTACCTTCTAACCTGGTACTTTATTGACTTTTCTACCAGGTCTTATGCGATCAAAGGGGTTGTTACAGTTTTAATGAAACTATTGACGGGTCAATCGGGTTTTGGATCCAACTCCTTCACAACGACGCTATGTTGCCGCCATCTTGCGCCCCAGGTTTCTTTCAAATGATCTTAAAAGGTATTCGCTGAGCTTTTGGATGGTAGGTTGGATTCCAGGCGAACTACTTTGCTAAGCTGGTCGCGGGCGATTTGCTGGACTTGGGTAACGGCTGCTACATCCGTTATGTCGCATAGAGGCAATTCATCTGTGTCACACGGCGCTGATGGAAGGTACAATAATTTGGGGCTGGCACGTTTGAGAAGTTTCATCTACGACTTGCAATATTTCTTATGGGGACTTCCGTCAGAACTTTCTTTTGTACCGTTATTCCATTTAGGATAAACGTTAGAGGCTACAAAAATGTTATAGGCGTCTATTTTTTTGCCATGGTGCTAGCTGGGAGTTATGGATGTCTGTTAGCTGACCTTTTATTCTTGCGATTGTTTGCTCAGGCGTTGTGTCTACATGGAAGTCACAGCATCTGGCCGTCTCGCCCACTCTATCCAGGGTATTTTGCATAGCATTAGGGTCGGAGGCTAGTATGGCCAGATTGTCGGCGTAAGCTACTGCCTTTATCCTAAATTCGCTTCCTTTTAGCTCTTCTGGAAAATAGAGAAGCTCAACTCATATTATATTAATTTAACCAAGCTGGACAATTGTTCGGGTAGTGCGCGTGATGAATTGGCCCGAACGCGTTGGAAAGGTCCAGCCAAATCACTACATGGATTCCCAGTCATAACCTTTGTTAGAAAGGCATCTTTTTTTATTCAAACAGCAAAATTGCTTCAATTTTGAGGTCAACTGCTTTGGCACCCATTTTGCTGAATTGTGGGATGTTGATGTATAATGTCAATTGTCATGTACAGAACTATGGCCTTTTAAAACTTTAAAGATTTTCTATGATAAATTGACAATTTTCTTTTAATAAGGCTTAAATTGCCGACCGGTCAGAAAGAATTAGTTATCGAAATAACTTTATAACGTATATCGAAACGCTGTTCCTAGTGCAGTGCTTTAGTGAAGTTACTAACACATTGTTCTTGCGATACGGCATTAGCAAAATAATATTTGTACCAACTTGTATTTTGTTAGGACACTTTTAAGATTTTTTATTTGACGGTTTTGTAATATAATAGTTGATTACGCAACATTATTTAATATTGTACACCTTTAAATCTAATTTAGTATTTATGAATGTAATTGGTTAATTCATTTATTTAACGACTGTCTATTTCTGCTGCGAGGCTAATCACTGACGCTAGATGTCAATAATACCATATCTTTTGCCACAAATTCAGGGATTTCAATCCAAGTTATTGGAATCTTTAACGTGTACACAACATTGAGACAGTTCACAGGATTTGTTTCTTATCTGAAAGAAGGTAAACTCATTACTTAGATTATTTTTAACCAGAAATAGTGAACTGGAACATGAGATTCCTGGTTTAGCAGCCGAGTACGCTAACCACTATTAACTGGGCGGTAAATGGTTTGGATCAATTTATTGAGATTGGATTGAGTTTGGTAAATCAGGAGAAAAGTGTCACATGAGAATGCAAGTGATCAATAATCTACCAACAAATATGCTTATGTGAAATCATTATAAATATTATTCTTCTTTTCTGGTGGTCTGCTCAAATATAATCGATGGCAACATACAACAATGTTTGTGCTGTTGTGTTCTCTGGCTTATAACTCTTTCAAATTTATTCATTATTAAGAAAAGTAGTAAGTGGCTCAGATGTTTTAGTTTTCTTTTTGCCTACAGTTTTTATCTTTTTGTGAATTACATTTTAAATAAGGCTAATCATATTCGTTTTTAGTCTTCAGATTTTGCAATCCTATGGATGTTCAGTTTCTCAGTTTGATCTTTAGTTCGTAATTTCTCTAATTTTGGTTTAGTAATAAACGGTAAAGTTTCTTGGGACTCGGTAGTTGTCAACTATAAATTATTTCAATTTATTCTTCAGAAGTGTTCTGTTGATTTTATTGTATATTAGTTTTGAAAGTATTTCTGATTTTGTAGACATTGTTGGATTGGTCTCACAACAAATAAATAAATAATTCAATAACAAATACCTTGATAATTAAATCTTAACTTTTTTTAAATACTTAATCTGTTTATTATCCATTTCGGGTTGTTAAAACAAACAATGTAATTTCCGATCGCCTTGAACACGATTATTTTATAAGATTATTATGAATTAATATTTGCGCAAGGTTAATCATAATAACTCAATTTTAAAATGTACTTAATTTTTAAGGGCTTTAATAAAATCACATTTAATTACCGTGGCAGTTATAGGAGCACTTAAAGATTATCTAGATATAATTGATCAATAACATTCGATACAATTTATCAATTAATTAACCAGAAACTGCATTTGAAACAATCAAGTTTATGTGGTGTGATAGCTCAGTTATAGAGCGTTAGCGTAGCACGCTAACAGTCCGGGGTTTGATCCCCGAAATATGACTAAATAATAACTTGCTCATTATTCACCGGGGTGATTCGGAAGTCATCTAATAGGCCGTTGGTCCCATCAAATCCTTTCAAACAAGTCGTAAGACTTTTGAGGCGATGTAAAATAGTTGTAAAACGCGAAATAATAATAATAAGTTTAGTTTTTTTTTTAATAATTGATAGCATGATTTAGTATCCGTTAAGCATATTTGTTTAATTCAATTCCCTATACTACAAAGGACTTTCAGACTGCTTAAGTGTATATTTCAAACTATTTTATTGAGAATTTAAATTGATTATAATAAATAATATTATTCAATTACTTTCTACGTGTCGAAAGGTTTATTGCATTACAAACATACCGTTTAATTTTTTCGACAGGATATATCGACACCTGACGGGGGACCACACTAAATATTAATATAATATAAAAATATGCTAATATCATACAAATTATTTAATTTCATATTAATACAATCCCCTCGGATTGCACAACGTAAAACTGGAGTGCATTTAAATAGTGTTATGGCGTACCGTTAAATCATAACGTACGAAAATGGTAAGCGATTTCGTTCGTCGCACTGCGACTCGATTATATAACACGTTCCTATTTGAATGTGCAATTACGACGCATGAAATATTAATAAAGAAATAAACAAATTTGCTTCCAAATAAAGTTGTAAATGTTGCTGCTAAGTATGCGGTCAATGTTGTACATGCAATTAATTTATTTTAATCTCTTCCCGACTTGGGTTTGTGATTGATGATGTTATAAATTTTTATTTAATGAGTTGCTTATTTGTTTCTCTTGTGAATAAATATTATTATTGTTTTTAAATGGATTTATTTCATAACAAAACAGATGTATGCGGAACGTAATATTAATTATCATATTTTTATATCTCTATGGTTTAAGGATAGAATAACATGTTGTTCAGGTAGCTTCATATACAAAAGATACAAAAAATTAGAATTTGTACTGGTAAAAACTAAAATGATTATTATCTAATTGGAGTGTCACAAACGAAAACTTTTCATTAATTTTGGAACACAATTGAATGATTATCAACAAAATCTTAAACGAAACGAAAACTCCTGCATAACAGTATCATAATTTCCATATTTAAGAATAGACTAAAAATTTGCTCAGAGAACTATAGAGTAGTAATTCTCCTAAACACAACAATGAAACTATTTACGAGAATGATCAAAGAAAAACTAAATCTATCTCTCGGAAAAGCATGCAGAGGTAGTTTCAGAATTAACTGACGAAGAAGTAGAGGAAGTATTGAATTATTTTAGCTGCTAATTTATAGAGCACATTCTTATTGGATGTGATGCAGTCATGATAAATGTAGTTTTTGTACCGATCAATGTCTATACATGCAGCTGCTTTTTCAGTTTTGAAGAGGAGCATGCATATTTTATTATCAATATGTGGCGATAAAGTACTGCAGGTAGACAGGAAATAATTTTTGCATACGCAAATTTGGGTCTACTACTCCTTTACTTTCATTTCATTGATAACTGTATAGTATTGTTCCTGAGAGCTTATTTGTAAACTAACTTTATCAGTTATTATTGGTTTTCTGTTAATTATATTGATCATTTTTGTGTATACACGCCTGGAGTGTTGTTTCTTTTCCGGGTTAAACACTTGTCTCTACCTTTATTGCATTCTTCTGCAGCTTTATCTCTTGTGCGACCTTAACGGTGGGTTTGTGGAACATGTAGCTAACTTTAATGCTCTTTCCGTATAGCGTGTCCACGACTTTCTTTCATATTCTTAGAACAAAGGAGTCGACGTTTTGGTTCGTATTTCTCGAGGATGTGGATGATGCTCCAATTTTGGTTGAGAAAGTATCATCCATACTGTTTGATTTTATATTGCTTTAGTTTTTGAAGACACTTTATCAGTTATAGCTTCTATATACTTGATTCCATTTTTGGGAATAGGTTTTTCTTATACTTCTTTACAAGTCTTGATTGCTACCTTTATTTATGCCGAAGACGCATATTTCTTTAAATTGTCACTTTATCACATTTTAGATTATCCCACGTCATTCGTTCCTATGTTCTTTCTTCTACCGTTCTTTTGCTTTGCGTTATGACCAGCAAATTTCCATTCAAGTTTTAAAGGTTGCTCCATCTCAATTTAGGTCTTTTGCTGCTTTTGGTTTTGATGTAGAGACGGCGCTGTTGAATCACGTGGTTCTATCTTCCGTCTTATTACTTTGAGTTATGACTAGCAAATTTCCATTTAAGTTATGCTACTTTTTGGCATAAATCTATCATTTTTTTTTTTTGATTCAGGTAAGTACTTCTTACAGTAATGTGAAGCAATTGTCTTCCATAGCTTGTTGTGGTTTTTGCTATCTTGGTAATTTTTTTTTGTTAACGTTCATGTTGGCTAAGGTACGATTATTAAATGAATTTGCTAGATAGCGTTTCTTATGTTGTCCTTGGTATCAATTGTTTGCTGTTTATGCGCATAGATCCAAAATAATCTCAAGGCCGTTAAATTGCTTGATATTGGTGGACAGTTTGTGTCGCCGGTATCGGTCTAAATCTAACAATTTTGCATGTTCCCATAAGCATTCACACAAAAATGGTCGCTAAAGATGATTTTTTTGACAAAATTTGAGTCAAGTTCCAACTACTCCAGAGCTCAATCAGCGTTGTCTATGGTCGTTTACTTTAAGTTTCTGGGTAATTTGGATTATATGCGGGTACAGACCCGATGCAAAGTTTGATAAATTGAATTTGCAGAAAGACCAAGTTCTTGAGTACGACGAGACATTGTTTCGACATGTTTTTGAAAAACCTGGCGTTTCGGTGACGTACGGGTATTGGCTGCTTATTAATCGAACCGGATGACTCGAATTTAGCCATCAAACGTCCATTTCGCAAGACGGCAGGAGGATAAAAATTACATAATTTGCACACGTTGTTCAACGCTATAACTTTTTATGGGGATTTGCTAAACACTACTGAACACATCACAACAAATTTGACAGAACAAAGTTGCTACTATAATCTTACATTTTTTGTGGGTTCTATTGAAAGACTCTTTACTTTTGCCATTTATTTGCAAACTTTAATCATTTTGCTTTTTTTTATTTCTCATATACATTTTGACTTTATACAAATAGGTTGGTTGGTAAGGTCGATAGAGTAACTATTAAATAGATTTTCTGCAAATCCAACTGTGTTGAACTTAAATAATAAGGACCGAGTACTTAGAACCTATGTTCATGCTGACTTGCACTAGAGTGGAAATACTTTGTTGGAATTATCATGCCACACAACTTGAATCTCGGTGCAGAATTGTTGCAGGTTTGATCCTCAGCTCTGGCAGAACTATTTTAAGCGATTGTGCCATTTACTAATTAATGCTATTGCGAGATCCTCCCTCGGTCCGATCGTAGCATTATACTCTAGCTTATCGATCAGCGCTCTGACTGTGGAACTGCTTTGATCTTAGAAATATATAAATACTAGGATTGAAGCACTAACTAAGGGTACGAAGCTAGGATTGTAGCTCTTGTATTCCACGGTCAAAGCGCTGAGCAATGAGCGAAGGTACGATGTTTTTGTTCTGAACGCCCACTTAAACTAATAAATGATTAGTATTTATGTATATATATATATATAATCTACAACTTCTTATACCGTTAGCTGTTGCGGTGTCTGGCACACCAAGCCACATAGAAGACATATGTATGTTTGGACCCCTATATGAGGACCAATATTGGAAATAACGCTACGCTCTGCATTACTTTGTCGATCACCTATCTAAGTCTTGGCCGCTCTGGCCGTTGCTTAACTTTTGTTAGCGCTGTTAATCATACAAGTTCTCTCTGCCGTACTGCTGACAGTATCAATGTAATTACATTTAATATAAGAGTTTAGGGTAGACCAGATACTGGGGTTTATCAGTATTTACAGCGCTTCAAGTCTTTCAGTTAGAGTTTGGTGGTATAAATTTATATTTGCAGGTAAAGGGTGTTTTAACAAAAGTGGAAAATTTAAAGTTCACATCTATTTTGCAAAGAATTGAACGTTTTAAGAAGCACTATATAGCGTATTCTTATAAATGATATTAGTTTTAATGTCTACAAAATCCAACTTACGCAACAACTTAAGCCACCGCTCAGGTAGTGCAGTGGTTATTGTACTAGACTGCTACATCAGCGGTTTTGGGTCAAGTTCACTATTTAAAGGGTCAGGGTCTGGAAAGGAAAAAAATCTATTGTGATGAGTACGCCTTCTTTCCGATAAGAAAAGAAACTTTAGTAGGTCTCGTGTACTGCTGTTTTTGGTCCGGGTCTGAGATTAAGCCGTCACAGCAATGTTGAAGTAAAAATAATAATTATTGGGGCTTAAGTACTTGCGTTTTTGCACTTGGTTTTTGGTGCTCAGGGATGGCTTTAAAAAAGCCCGGAAGTGGCTTGAAGAGGTATTTGAGGGCATTAAACGACCCTTGGAGTTAGAGTTGCCGGTGCACTCAGCATGGGCAACTTCTTCTCTATGGTCGTCTTCGTGGTTGATCTCTGGCATGCAAATGGTTTGGTAAGGGCAGTGGCCAAAGGCCGCCTTCCAAGTTCTACGTAGCGGGGCTTTTTTACTCGTATGTTGCTACTTGACGTCAGGGTTCAGAGTGAGATCTCCGTAGAAAATGAGTTTGAGTATGGCTCCGTTATGGTAGAGGAGCCGAAGTTCTTTTTTTATTCCTGGCTGGTAAGTAACACTGCATCGCTGTTGCTTGCACGTTAAAGAACCCAATAATTTAGGTTGGAATTCTTAAATTTCTATGTCTTAACCTCGTCTGGTGAGATTAGCCTTGCAGCAGAAATAGACTCATTGTCAATCACGTGAAACAATGGTGTTATTGCACAAGGCTTTTCTTCGTCGTGTAGTTTATCATTTGGACAACCAGAATTGGTCGCCTAGATTGTGCGATTTAACGATTTTAGACTTTTTTCTGTTTTTTTGTTTAGTTACAACCACAGTTATGCCAAATCTTGTTTGAAATATTTGTTAAATGAACTCAAAGTATAAAAAAACCGAGGAGGGTGTTTATAAGATGTATTGTTCCATACAAACTTCTTACATGACCACTTCATTACATTAAAGTATTGGCAACTGAAACTGAAAAGAAAGGTTAAAGATGTTCTTCTAAGCATTAGACTCACATATCATTTGTTGACATCATTCATCATACAACAGCTAGTAGTACTCTTGAATATAGGATATTCTTCTTTTAATGTTCCGAGTTTTTGATCAACTTTCTGTTGTCGGGAGCCTTTACTTTTGAGCGCGTATTGTCTGGATTACAACTCTAAAATCTGCTTGGTTCATATATTACTGGAAAATGTTAGGAATGTTAATTGCTCAAAGTGTATTACTTGAACTTGATCTCTGACTTATTTCTTTTCTTTTTAATCAGTGTTATTTTTATTGTGGATTATTTTAAATGTTAGTGGAGTCTTTGTTAGGGTAGAACACTGGTAGAAGATATTTTGTTCGAACACCTCATGTTTTATATATTTTGGATTAAAAAAAAATATTTCTAAGGTTCTCTTTAATCTTAATTCTTTGAATCTCATCTAACAAATTTTATGAAATTATGGGAATAACTCGCACAATAGTAGATGAGAACTAAACAGTTAGTATGGTTCGACTACGTGGAAAGGATTAACGACATCATACTAACAAAACAAATTTTAAAATGGACACTGGACGAATATGAAAGCTAAGAATCAGGTAGAAAGAGGAAATCAACAAAGAAATGAAGAAGAGAAGTCTTTCAGAGGATCTGTGGAACAATAGAGAATAGTGAAGGCCAGGGATCAGAAAATGGAGCGAAACACTACAAACCGATGATATATAAGATTGGACAAAGTTAAATAATTTTGCAGTTTGAGATTCTTTGGAGTTTTATCTTATTTTGTATTATCTCATGTTGAAAAGGTATTGTGAACTGGGGTTTTATAAAAGATAATATGAGCTAATATATTTTGAGTACAACTATAGCTGGCTTTTTGCAGCAAGGATAGATTAAAGATTTAGGCCATTCTAGATTTGTTGTGGGAACAAGAAAAAATGTAAGAAGAATAATAAGCAACTTTGGAGTAGTCTTGAGTGAGGCGTGCAAATAGCTGTAGTACTTCAAAGCCCATTTTGTTTGTGGCGGAGGATTTTAAGTTGGATTTTAAATTGTACGAGCAGAAAGGCCGGCTTAGAAGGGTCTAAATAACATATTTGGCTTACCTTAACATGGTATTTTTACCGCCTAGGTGGTGTAGTGGTTAGCGTACTCGACTGCTACGCTAGTGGTATCGAGTTCGCGTCCTCTATCTGGAGGGTCAGTTTTTCTGGTTAAGAAAACATGCGTTGTGATGAGTACGCCTTCTTTCGGATAAGAAGAAAACCTCTAGTAGGTCCCGTGAACTAACCTAACCTAACATGGTATTTTTATTTTTTGTTTTAAACGTGCCTTTGATTACATTTTCTAACGATTCTAACGTTCTATCTTGTTGTTGAATAGAATATAGTTGTTGCATATTGATTATGCACAATACGACCATCATCATAAAAAGTTTTACATTCATTGCTTTATCTATTTTTATTCTCGTGAGTTATTGGGGTTGTGGAGGTGATATTTCTTAAGTCAAATTTGGCTTTTTTGTTTATGTTGTTGTTGTTGTTTTTGTTTTAGTTGCTGGCCGACTTTGTGCCGTAAAAAATAGAACCATAACACTTACATAATAGCAAACGTTGAAAAATATGTTGTTATTAACAAATACTGCTGCGGTGTAATTGTTTTTATAAGTTACATTGATTGATCTGATTTTGGAATGTCCAAAGTGTGCCTATGGCGTTAAGCAATGTTTAGGTTTAGTAAATGCTCCCAGATGACATTAAATATTTGATGTTCTCAATTTATATGCTAATATGTATAATGTTTATGAAACTTTTTCCATCTGGTATTAAGAAGTCTTTCTGAGTCAGCATGGAAATATAGTGATTAATTGTGTTGTATGGCAAACAATTAAAAAGTGTGATAGTGCTTTAAGATCTTATCTTTCAATGAAATATATATTATCTATTATTTATCTTATAGCAATTAGTTATTAACCCCTACAATTGCAAAACTTCAAGGTGTGCAAACAATAATTTACATTTTCCACATGGCTCATTAAAAATTTTCGGTGTTTGTAATTCCGCGCAATTATTTCACGATTAGCCAACAGATATCAGATCGCTATTATTATCGCATATATTTCATTCCATTATTTTATTTCGTCGAGTTAAATAAAAAAAATAATTGTAAGGTCATACTTACTATAATTGCAAGGTGCTGTTACAAAACGCCGCCTCGTAATGTGCGTATACGATCTGTAAAACGGCCGAGATCTCGTAGCACCGAGGCCAGTCCCCGTCTTGTTTTCATAAATTAAGATTTAGCACAGTCCAGTTGTCGTTAATCACCTGCAAATGTTAACACGTGCCGACGTAAAATGCTAATTAAGCAATAGGATGGAATTGTCATCGTGTTTTTGATTTAATACGCATTATTCGTCTTTTGCAATGGAATGCTAATTGTAATTAGTTTGTAACGTAATTAAAAAAGAAAATAATTGGGTTTCGAATGTAATGCAATCAACTTGTTTGCGCATTGATAAATTTCCGAAAATTTATTTTATTATTGAAAGTGATTACTAAATATTTATTGTAAATTATACGATTGACTGATAAGCAATAGGGCGAGTCAATATTTATAAGCTTTATAGTATTTACACAAAGTCATTTGTATCAATAAATAATGACAATTACAGTATCGCAGTCTGTGCAGACAATCAACCTCCAGCAATTAATAAAAAAGATGAGTAACATATTATAAATAGATATTTGGTTTAAAATCTTATATAGTTCAAACCTAATCCAACCAACAATCAATATAAAACGTAAGTTTATTAGAATGAAGGTGTTAAATTTTAAAAAAGTTTGCATTGAAGCAGTTTTTCATCATGCAACCAATTACACTATGACAGCATAATAATTAAATATTTTTTTGCAAATTATATTCAATCTGTAGAAAGTATCTTACTAACTAAATATTCTTGCCGTGCAAACATTTTTTTTTAATTGGTCCGCACGAAATATTAATAACAATTAATGCATCAAATCGTGTTCCCCAGGGCACACGTAATTCTTTCTTCCTGCCGGTAAAAATATAACAAAACAATAACAAGCGAAAGTAAAAGTACTAATTGTCGTTGGTTCCTTTTTTTCATTTCAGCAGCAATTATTACACGTAATAATTATTGATATTAAAAGTGTGAGCGTTTGCAATGTCCGATGAAAAAAGCGTTTTAAAGAGCTTATTAAGTTAAACGGTATCAATTAATAAAGATCGCTTTTAATTGGACGCGTTAAATAAGCGGTGTCGCTTTTTTATTGGTTTTTAGAAAGTGGATGGATTAAGGAAGCAGATGTAAATTTTTGTAATTATTACTTAAATGAGAAAATTGTTAATTTTTTATAATGAACTATAATAAATTGGTTTGTTTATTTTATTAATAGTATTAAGTAATATGTTTTCTTGCAATTTGGCAACATGCCAAAATGAAGTAAATTTTATTCTACAAGACAATGATGTCATTTATTTTTTTGGTTAGGTTAAGTAACTTATCTCAACAGAATCGGGTTAAATTTTGGTAAAAAATTGTTAACAGTTTTTATTATCGATACTTCTTAGTCAACATTTTTGCAAACTTATTGCAGTATGTCAATTAAAAGGTTATGTATGTTTGTAAATGCAAAATATTGAACAGATTTTGCAATGAAACTGGTTTACCGATCAAATTGTTTCGAGCATTTTTGCACACTACACACTATTCACTCCAAATCTATGAAGAAGATTTAAAATTACCTTCTTACTATTAATGAATTGGTGTATCCCGTCTTACTACCCGAGTGTTTGTTGTTAACAAAAAATTGGAATTGAGCCCACTTTTTATATTATTGACCGCTAGAGCACCATAAGTGTTTCATTGATCCAACCACTGGATCACTAACACTTGGGTGGGTGGGCGCGAACAAGATTTAAAATGACCCACTTACAATCTATGGATTGATGTACTCTGCCCCCCACCCGAGTGTTTGCAATCAAGAAATTGAAATTTATTTTGACATTAGTTACTGTTGGAATACCAGATTTGTGAGTTTGAGTTACTATTTGGATCACTGACACGTGGGCGGGAACAAGATTTAAGACCATTCATGAATTTGTGTAAACCCGACCCTACCCGAGTATTTGTAATCAAGAAACTGGAATTACGCCTACTTTTGACATAAGAAATTTTTGGTACACTACTAGTGTTTGATTGATTTAACTTCTTTATCACTGACATTCGGGCGGGCGGGAAAAAAATCATAAACAATCTCACACCTGTAGTATTCCAACAGTCACTAATGTGGATGTGATTTTAATTTATTAAACACAAACACTCAGCTGAGTGGGCGGGGTACACCAATTTATGGATTGTTAGTGGGTGGTTTTAAATCTTGTTACCGCCCACCCGCCCAAGCGTCAGTGATCCAGTGGTTGGATATATCAAAGATTTGTGATGGTCTATCAGTCACTAATGTCAACAGTGAGCGGAACTCTAATTGATTTATTACAAACAGTTGGGCGGGTAGGCGGGAGCAAAATTCAAAAGCACCCACCCAAGAGTCAGTAATCCAAAGATTAGATCAATGGAACACTTAAAAGTCATTAATGTCGAAAATAGAAGCAGTTTTTGTTCTCTTTTCAGATCTGTTTTTGTTTTTCATCTTCTTTGTCACTTGATGATAATGTTTGTCTTGCTTCCGATTTTGGCTTCTAGTAAAGCTGCTTTTTTGCTGTAGCTACTAAAGCCAAATCATTGGTGTAGCCTACCCGACATACTCTAACGGTCAAGTTTAACTTTAGGATGTTGTTAAAATAGATATTCTACAGTATTGGTCCAATTACTGAGCCCTGTAGAACACCGCAGGTTATCTGCAACTTTTTAGTATGGCCTATTAGATTTTTGCGATTTTCTATAAACATTTTAAGCAGATTTTTTGACATTTCTGCGGATCTCAGAATTTTGTTACAAGCGTATGTTGTGATCCAACCTCTTGATCACTAATATTTATATGGGTGGGTGGGCTACTCTATTGTAAACTGGTTACGTTCTTTTTTGTGAATTTACACTTTTTGTTTGAACGGTTTGTAGCAACCCGAAGGACTTTATTTTGTTACACGCTTAATTTATCTCAGGGTGGTCGCCAGATATTCTGCATTTTTGAGAACAGTTTTAATACTTTTGAAACATTAGGTCAACAACAGATTTGAGAATCATTTTTGATAAAAATTTCAAAAACATTGCTTACACTCTTGAAACGTTTTTGTCGATTTTATAACATTTTTAGAACATTTTTGACAATGGTTGTGAAATATCAATAGACTTGAGGAAATATTTTTGACAATTTTAAAACAGTTTTTGTTGAAAATTGTTTTTTGAAAATTTTGTGATATTTTTGATAATTTTAGAACTTTTTTTACATTTTTGTTTTTTTTGATACTGATATGAAATTTTATAGGTATTTCAGCGTTTTTGCAGTGGTTATGTGTACATAATTTAACTTTTTTGCAGAGCTTTTTGCAGTTTTTTATTGCTAAGTCATTTGATAATGCGTTGCATAGCATAGTTGATTTTGGTTTCTAGTAAATCTGTCGTTTTTGCTGTAGCGACCAAAGTGAAATCATAGGTGCCTACCAGACGTACTTACGTCTCTTACGGTCAAGTTGAACTTTAGGATGTTGTTAAATAGTTATTCCACAGTAGTGGTCCATTTACTGAGCCCTGTAGAACACCGCAGGTTATCTGCAACTTTTTAGTATGGCTTTTCTAGGTAGCTTATAAACATTTTAATAAGATTTTTTGACTTCTTTGCGGACGTCAGAAGTCATTTTGTTACAAGCGTATGTTGTGATCTAACTTCTTGATCACTAACACTTGGTGGGTGGGCCACTCTATTGCAAACTACTGACTGGTTATCTTGCTATGGAGTATGCGACCCACACACCCAAGTGTTTGTCATCAAGAGATTGTTTGATTTCTCTGCGGAGGTAGAAGTCAGTTTTTTACAAGAGTAGGTCGTAGTCTAACCTCTTGATCCCTAACGCTTAGGTGGGTGGGTGTGCAACTCTAATCCAAACTACTGACTGTTTATCTTGCTATGGAGTGTCCCACTCACCCACTCAAGTGTTCATCATCAAAAGATTGAATGTTTGATCTCTCTGTGGACGTCAAAAGTCATTTTGTCACAAAAATCCAACCTCTTGATGGGTGGGAGGACCACTCTAGTCTAACCTACTGACTGGTTATTTTGCTATGGATCTTGTGGATTGTTTTGGTTCCTTACCCAATTTTGGGTGCGCACACATTTTTTGTACCACATTTTTTTACAAAACATAAATAACAACAGATTTTACATTTACAAAATTTTAATGAGTCTCTACTCTTCTGCTTACTTCATTCACACCACATCATGGAGCTAGCTCTCTTTTTTTCTTCTCCTTTCATACGTAGCATGGACCCTATCATGGTGGCCACAATGTTCCAATTGGACACCGAAGACAGCATTATTACCACCATGTTATCCGGGTTTAAGCTCTCTTTTATCAGTTTCATTCTTGTTTTTTTACGCGTCTCCAACCATCTCTCGCAATGGAACACGGTGCTCAACCGTATTCTTTTGCCCACAGTACAAACATTTATCAGTTTAAACCAGTTTCATCCGGTGCAGGTAGGCTCGGAAACAACCATTTCCCGTTAGTACCTGATTGAGGTAGTAGTTTATCTTGCCTTGGCCCCGACTCACCCAACGCCTCACGTCTGTAATGAGCCGTCTGGACCATGCCGGTTTGCAGTCATGGTGACAAGCATTCTTTCTAACTCTTCTGCCATACTCTCCCACAACTATTCTTTTGCTTCACACTTAGTAAGGCAATCCTTCCAGACTCACTTGCATCACAAGATCTAACGGCCTCGTTCCTGCCACAACCAGCCGTTGGCGCTGTCCTGTATGCGCTGCAGATCCTCTGGCAACACCTCCTCTGAGTCTGCAGAACTAATTTCTGATGCCTACCGTTGTTATAGAGCACTATGGAGGAGACTACCGAGCATATCAGGCGCCTGGTGAAAGATCTTACTCTACCCAGGTTTGGCATTAGTCTTGCTAAGGACCGGGCCGCCTTCTCCGCTTTCTCACACACTTTTCTTACATGCATACTCCACGCTAAGTTAGAACTTAGCGTAACCCTCAAGTATTTTATCCGACTTTTTGACCTGACGGTGGTCCTCGACACGGTCATTTCTACTTGTGGCATTCTTTTTGAGCAGGAGAGCATCACAAGTTCCTTTTTTTCCGGGGCCAGTTTCAGCCTCAGCTTGCTTATTTTCCGCTCTATGAGGGCACGAGCGAGATTTCCCGTTTCCTTCAGTATCTCCCTAGAGCGTTTGGTAACGATCACCGTCGTTGGCGTAAGCTTCCCTTTCCACTCTTATAAGCAGCTCAAGGCTTATCATGTAGTCGTAGAGGGGCCGAGAACTGATTCTTGTTGCACCCCCGGATAAAATTACCTCCTCTTTTTTCTCACCCTCACCCACTATCAAAACCCTGTTCCACAAATAGTTACTGATAATGTTCAGTAGGTATTTGCGAACACCTTTGCCTTCTAAAGCCCTCAAAATCTGTCCCCAGTTGGCCGTGTTGAAGGCGTTCTTTACGTCCAGAACAACCAAGACGCATGCTTTGCGATGTATGTAGCTGTACTTCTTGGCAGCTACTACCACCGCTTTCACCTCAACGAGCGCACTTAGGGTTGACCGATCTTTTCTAAACCCGTACTGGCCCTCGCTGAGAACTTGGTCACCTTGAAATGTCTCCAGTAGACTTCCCACTATTAGGTGCTTAATCAGCTTTCGGGCTACGTTTAAGAGACCATATGGACCGAAAAGCTCTTGCACCTACACCACTTTTTTCTTTGTCTAGCAGAACAAGGCTTGCCTTTTTCCAAACGTCTGGGAAGTCTTCGTTCATGATGCAATTGTTGGCTGCCGAACCTAACCTAACCTCTTGAACACTATAACTTTGGTGGGTGGGTGGGCTACTTTAGTCCAAACTACTGACTAGTTATCTTGCTATTGAGTGTCTCACCTACACAGGTGTTTGTCATCAAGATATTGAATGTTTGATGTCATTTTGTTAAAATTTTGTAATAGTACTTGGATGGGTTGGTGGGTGAGCTATGACTGGTTATTTTGCTGTGGAGTGTCACTCGAGTATTTGTCATTAAGAGATTGAATGTTTGATCTCACTGCGGACGTCAATAATTATTTTGTCACAAGAGTAGGTCGTGATCTAACCTCTTGATTACTAACTAACACTTTGGTGGGTGGTTCGTCATCAAGAGATTGAATGTTTGATCTCTTTGCTGACGTAAAAAGTCATTTTGTCACAACAGTAGGTCGTGATCTAACCACACTCCAGTCTAAACTACTGACTGGTTATCTTGCTATGGAGTGGAGTGTCTCACCAACCCACCCAAGTTATTAATAGATTGAATGTTGTACCTTTCTGCGGACGTCAGAAGTCATTTTGTTACAAGAGTATGTCGTAATCACTAACACTTGGGTGGACGGGTGGGACATTCTAGTTCAAACTACTGACTGGTTATCTTGCTATGGAGTCTTGCACCCAAGTTCCGTCATCATGTCTAACATCTCCGTGGACTTCAGAAGTCATTTTATCACAAGAGAAGGTCTTGATTCAACCTCTTGATAACTAACACTTGGGTGCGTGGGTGGGTTACTCCAATCCAAACTACCGACTCGTTATCATAGTATGTAGCAATATCTGAAACGTTTACTTGGCGGCCAAACAACACCAGATCTTTAGCTCTGTGGATATTCTTTCTACTGCTTTCTTTCAATAAAATCGACGCTTCTGTGTTCAAGTTGCAAATGACACATTCTTTAAACTGATATAAAATGACAAACGTTAAGCGATTGGAACCAAACTTGGAGATGACAATATAAAATGTCACAGAAACTTAAATAAGAAAATTGTATCTTGACGTATGAGTACACAATGGTTCATTTTTGTTTGTTTAGAAGTTGTAGCAACCATAACGAAGGTTTACTGTCTATTATTTTGTTGTTATTTTAAAATGAAGTAAATTTTTTTAAATTTCTTATTCAAATCAAAATAAAATTATTAAAACAAAATGTTTTAAATCATAACAGAAGCGGGCTCAATGCAGAACGTGCTAACGAAAACTACATTTGCGGCACTTGCGATGTTTTGTTGCAGGTTTGAACGAAGCTTTACAATAAAAAAAAAACGATTATACTCAAGTTTTCAATATTTTTATTTATCGTCGTTGCATATTTTTTATATATTTTGTTAAAACTTTCCGTTGCAACCTTTCTATTTACTTGTTTATGTTACTTTTTCAATGTTTAAACGATTTGATAATATTGCACTTCCGAGAACGCCAGCCAGCCAAAGTTAGTGTGTGATGTTGGTATTTTCAAAGTTCACCAAGTTGTTTGCATTATCTTGTCCAGTGAAATTGATAGTTATTTGTGTTTAAAGTCAGGACATATTTATAAACGCGTGATTTGTCAACTAGGGCATTCTGTAAGGTCAATAATCGTTTTGTAAAATGGCAAATATGTTTGTTATCTATCAAAATTGTTTAGACACAAATTTCTAATATTTTAATAAATTACCTAACGCAAGCTTTATTTAATTGTAAAAATTAATTTTTAATACATCTCTACTTTAAATGGCCACTTTGAACATGCTACTTATTACTATCATTATATTTTTGATTACAAACTTTCTAACTATAGCCAAAACACAGTCTAATTGAAATTGAATTATATAAACCAATTTAATCCGTAATAATTGCGCGCACGAGAGGGGCTATGTAATTACAATCGAGAATTAAAAAATAATAATAATAATAACACAAACAAATAAACAACCTTTCACCTGTTGGCTAGCCAAATCGGAATCAAAATATGCCACAGATTTTTGGCGAAAGTTATGCGTCATCCATTATTATATGATATCATCGCGCGTATTTTTTTTTATTAAAGAAAAAAGGTAACGTTTCTAATAGGTATTTAATGATTCCGGTTTTTGGCATTGATCAGCTGTGCGGGGATATTCCTAGCGTGATTGATAAGATGCGGACATTGTAGTATGAATGTTTGCTGATTAGTTGTGTTTTGTCCGTTGCAGAGTCCGGTTGGTACGTCCGATGTGGCCGAACAATCGCTAGCTAGCGGCATCGATATGAGAGGAAGTTGCGTACAAGTTGCCGAGGATTATACGAAGAGGAGGAATGTCTTCAGGGTGTCATCTGTTGTGCCCTGCAGATCGGAATTGCTACTACAAGCCGAGGGCAGTGTTGAATTAGCCGAGTGGGTGCAGGCGCTCCAGGAACAGGTCGCCTCCAGCACTGAAGTCGAAGCTAAACTGGTAAGTTTATTTATCTATTTTTTTTACTTCACGACCTAAGACAACTTAAGCTGACTTTATGCACTTGACTAGGGAGTGGAAACATGTAATAAGGAAGAAATAACAAAAGCATATTTATTTGATCATTTATCGTATTACTTAATAATTAATGAGTTGTTCCTATTTTGGTCATTATCAGAAATGGAACACCAATAAACAAGAACTCTTATACAAATCGCACCTTAAAGGGGATGTCTGAAAACGGATTTTCAATCTAAACTGACCTAATATGATTCAGATTAGAAAAATATATACAGTTTTATTAGGGATGGGCGAGTGGCCTAGTTCGTTTCGAACTTCGCAATCGATGTTCCAATCCCAATGTAAACAATCAATTACGATGCATTCACTTTTTGTTTATCTTAAAATCACACTTTTCTCGTGCAAAAATAGGACGTGGATATGCTTAGAATAGATTGTTGTGAATGGGTTATTTACAATGGAGGCGTGGTAATCTTCCCTTATTTACATTTTTGATTAGTATATTTATCATTTAATTATATAATAAAAAAAATAGTTTTATTCAATATAATCTTAAACAATCGAAAAACATCATAAACATTGCTTCTTCTTTATCTTAGATTAGGACCGGGCTTACGTTTTTTGTTTTTATGGTAATTTGTAAACTTTATTGTGATTATCAGATTTATGAAGTATTGTTTTAGTTTGATCTAAAATTACTACTAATACTTTAGAATGATTTGGCGATTCGTTTTAGTTACTCAAAAGATGATTTCGAAAATATTTTAGATGAGAATTTGTTTTTGTTATAAATTATTACAATTTTAATTGCTCCAGATTTGGTATTAAAGATATTGGTTGTAGAATTATTGTTCAGTTTTTTGTCTTATTTTGGTTTGAATTTGCTCAATTTGGTTTATAATGTATGTTACTAATGACTAAAAGTATTAGTAAAGGTCATGTTTAGATTTTTTTCATTAGCCTAAACAGTCTATTGACTTAATAAATGTCATGAGAAGTGAAATTATTCATGCTAAAATGTTGGTACATGTTTATTTTGTTCAATTTCAAATCTCATATTACGATAGACTTTTAGCCTGATTAAGATAAAGTTGGTTTGTTGCACTCTTGTTTCTTTGGGGAGGTCTTCAGGTTAAGCAGTCGTTGTGATTTGGATTTCTGTTACATTTAATGAGGTTTGACTCTAGAATCAGAAAAGGGCTGATCTTGCGAACATTGCAAGAGTGGGTGGTCATGTAAAATAGGCTTTCCATGAAGTTATAAACGAAGTATCAGATTGACATTTGCTATAAAAAGCGAGGGGGAAATGTTATTTTGACACCTTTTAACATATCTGTGCGAAACTGGCGTGGATAACCGTAACTATTTACTTGGACTTGGTTGGAGTTGACTTCTTCAGGGGTCATGGAAGTGAGCTATCAAAGCGTGACGTTTGGTTGTTATTGCCGTCCAGCGTTTACTTAGTGCTTATAGGCAAGTTGGTGAAGGTGCCTTCTAGCAGTCGGTGTGGAAGCGCCCCATGGTCTCATGGTACAATTTTTGCGTTTTGTTTCTAGAAGTCGAGGGGTGCGAGTCTTTGAGATTCTGGAGCGGGAATTTACTCTTAAGATCTAGGCGTCTCAATATCCTTGCCGCTAGGGACACATGCGACTATCTTCCAGGCAGAGATAGCCGGAATAACCCATGAGGTGAAGGAAATAGTAACCCGAGAAGTATCTGGTAAAAACGTGCAAATGCTTAACGGACAGCAGAGCAGCAATGTTAGCAAAAAGGTCAATACTAGAATGCCATAGAGCATTCATATTGGCAGCTCCCACAAATAGCATCGAACTGTCTTGGGTGGACAAATCAACCTTCAAGATGTGTAGTCCTGAACCCTGGACCGCACTACTACTACTAATAAGCCTTAACACCATACTAAAAGGAAATGCACACAATGCATTTAAAGCACGATGGTATAAAAACTCGGGTTGTAGACCTTCTTCAAGCGATGTTGCATACAATACCAATTACATATGTGGTTATGTGTTGGTACGGAGGAGTAAGGTTTACCACTGGAGGAGGTAAAAAGGGGCTCATGAGGCTTAAATGCAGTGAAAATGGTTTCACCGGTCCACTCTATTCCAAAATCCAGATGCTGTGAATTTTGTATGGTCTTGGAGGGTGAGTGCAAGCCCCCTAGCCAGTCGTCGTTGTCTAAGCATAATAGGGTGCGTCGTTAGTGGGGTGCTTATCATTGAAAGCTTCTTTTCGTAGTTATCAATTCTATGGTGGTGCAGGCTGGTAGCTCCCGTGCAAGACCTTTCTTAAATATTTTTTGTTTTGTTCTTTTTATGGCTTGGGAGGTGAATCGTTTTTGACCAAACCTGGAAATTCGAGACCAGAAGATTCATGTATGTACCTCCCGTTTGGTGAGAAGTAGTTTGGGAGAAAGCTGGCTCAATAGGTTGTGGGGTGGTGAATGCAAGGTGAGCCATTTCAGGTAGTTAAAATATTAATTAGTCTTCTATATGTGCAGGATACTTCTTTGTCTGGGTCAACAAGTCTGGCTAGATTAGGGTTGGGGTGAACCCTGACTGCATCTCAGTACTTTTCGACTAAAGGGAATATGTTACGAATGTATTTGTTACAAACAAACTATGGGGCTCTGACTAACCAATGCATATATAGACTTTGGCCGTTCTCCAGACTGAACACAAAAGTGATTTGGGGTCTGATTATTAAAGTGTACATTCAGATTGTTTTACTTTTACCTCTTTGTTTCTAGTATCATGTTCTTGCCACTAGCTGGTAATGCGGCGTCGAATAGTGAGTAATTCTGTCTTAGGCTGGAGGTAGTATGGGCGGTCATCGCGAGAGATGCAGTATTTTGATGGTATTTTTTAAGTACTGGACTTGGAGGTACTTTTTTCTTTTGGAGTTGTTCTAAATTTGCTCGTCTTTGAGTTGATCTTTGAGCTGCTGTTCCGTTAGTTTTTACCGCATCGCTAGTCTCAAGTTGAGCTGGGCAGCATATGTCGCAAGACAAGAAACATTGATGTAGTCAAATAGAAACCCATTGGCGCCCAACAACCTCTAAATCATGGGAAGACCTCAGAATAGGTGGCTTAACGTTATCAAGATAATTGTTGGAATAAAAGTGACATCAAAAGACACAAAATAGAGATATTTGGCAGCAAACGAGGGAGGCCTACTTCAACGGTGGACACCGAAAGACTGAAAGAAGAAGAAGATGGTTAAGTTTGCTAACAAAATTTGATTTGATTGCATTTGGTTTAGCTCTGCGTTGTAGCTGGTTTGTTAGCGGTGATCTCGTTGGTGTCTTTGTTGTTTGAATGTTGCTGGGGCTGCTGAGAGTCTAGTGGATGATTGGTTGGTAAGTGGGTTTAGATCTAGTTTGCGTGTTGTTCTCCTAGGCTATGAGGTAACTGGTACTGGAAAGTAGTCGTGTTTTTGTAGATTGCGTCAGTGCACTATGCATATTCACAAGTAGACTATTCCGATACACGTGTTAGGTATGCCGATATACAAGTTTATGCTGATAATGCATAGTGGTCACGGTTATCGGCGGTAATATTTTGTTCAAAGTTTTAGCTTTTGCAGGTGGTTACCTGCTACATCTAGTTAATGCGATCTCGTAAATGTGCACATTTCAAGGACATGTACTAGCTGAACGTGGCATAGTAGTCTATATATGCGACTGCTGCACCAAAGAATTGTGGGTTTGAATCTCACAACGGAAATCATTTTCAAAGCTTTCTTTAGATTATTATGAATTATTTATGTAAGATAGGTGAGAAATCTTTGTCCTTTGGGATTCAGAGATGCAAAAACTGGCACGCGGTTTCTAGTTATTTGGTAAATGGATATTGAATTGTAATGCTCTGTTTGCAAGTAACATAAAGTAAACTTTTTTGGTGTTGTAGTCAGGGGAATTTTGATTGGATTCATTTTCATTAAGAACGAGCTTATTGTTCTATCAAATTATTGAATTATGTGCTATCGCGCTTTAGTTGATAATTTGCGTTGATCATCTGGTATTTTTGGCTTAAACTATGGTATACGATGTATAAACTTGACTATGTACAGGCTAACAAATATTACGATGATATTGTGAATTTATTCAACGACAGATATATCAGAATGATATGAATACTTGGAGATAATGTGGTTATTTTAGTTGCTAGGTGATATGTGCTTGAACTCGTATGTGATAACATAATAATTGTGCGTGAGAATGTATGTTTTGATAGAATCACGCCATTTGCTGTTAAAGCCTACTTGACCGATATGGTCATATCTCTAGTTAGAATGAATGCACTAGTATTTGAACTCAAAGAAGTCGCATAAACTCCAGAATGACTTACGAATGACGCTATTTGTGTGAATTCGGCATGTTTAATAGGCTAGCATCGTAGTAGCAGTATGGTATTAAATGGTGCTGTCGAGACGTCTGAGTTCTTGTCTGTTTTTTATTTGTTGGCTTTTCTGATTGTTGCGAAAAGGCATCTGTCAGGCGGTTTGTTTTATACGACACGTTCTCTATCTGAAACAAAGTAGGTTCTCTAGTAATAAGTACCATTTGGTGAACTTTGACTTGGAGTCAAATGATTTGTTGAACCAGACCTAAAATAGTTTTTTTGCGAGTTACAATGTACATGTTTTTTGAATAAAAAAAGGGAAAATTGCAAAAATTAACTTTGGGCCGGATAACTTGTATGTAGTCTATTCTTGGTCTGGGCAGTTGGTACATAGGATGAATGGCTTGTAAAACATTTGTCTTGCACTTTCGGCTTTTTCATACGACCGCTTGGCATTCTAGCCTTGCTTGTTTAAGCAGGTGCTGTCGTACTATGACACTTCTTCGATGTTTTTATATTTTTGGCAAAGGGCCGCTACCAATTTGCAGTCTTTGTTCTAGTCTAAAAGATTTGGTGGGCGTTATTGTTCTATCAGAACCGTTTGTCGGATCTTTGCACATTGCACATGTTCTTTGCACATTATTACGCGGAGCGGCGATGTTGCGTAACTAGTGCACACCAAGAAGTTTTGTTAATGGTGGGTTTGGAGTATTCCTTGATCAGTGTCAGGCTGTTGATGCTTGTCTTTGGCGATAATTCAGTGATCTAATTATTTGATTTTGGACTGCTTGAAGTTGTATTTGGATATCTTATAAGTCAAATAAATTGGGGGTGCTTGTGGTCTAGAGGTCACCGTGCAACAATGCGCTGGACGTGGAAGGTTTTCTTTGGTGGATCTTTGTAAAGCCGCAAAGTCAAGGTGGTATGTCTCGAATTCTTTTGCATCTGCGTGAATGCTGGTACTTGGTCGAGTTTCTGTCTCCTTGGGCTTCCGTTTCGATGCGGAAAGAGAAATGGTTAGCGATCCGTAGTAATTAAGTAAAAATTGCATTCTGATTATGGAAAAACCTTTCTAGTGGTCGATATCTTGTGCGGACTCATGGTATTCTAATAGCAATTTAGCATTGTCGGGTTTTGTGCCATCTAATATCGGCGTTAATAGTCATTTTAGGCCAAAACCTCAAACTAACTTTTGGGCCGGGCTTATTGGCTAACTTTGTTTTTACACGAGTTGGAGTCATCTTCTCTTTTACTCTTTGAGGATGTAGTTTTTACGCACGGTGTCAATAGTGGTAAGTTGTTTAACTAAAGGTTGTGACATCTTAATTTTACTATGGTGTTTTGGGTTGTTTTGTTAAAAGTTTTCCTAGTTTAAAAATAGTAGCAAACTATATTTGCGATACGAGCTCTTGGAATTTTTATTCCCCCATTGGCTTTATATTAAATGCTGTAAGTTTCTTTTTTTTTTCTTGGCCCTCGTTCATTCACTCCTGGATATAGGCTTCTTCCATCGTTTTTTATATGTCTCTAAATCCACTCAAAACTGTAGGTCTACCTGTATTGTAAGTTGCCTACATTACGAGCAAAGAAAAGTGGCTGATGATGATTACAATCATTAATTGAATTTGAATTTTATGTAACATGTATCCGCCATGTATTAGATTATTAATTAAAACAATTATCATCAGAGATAACCTATTATATAGACTTGTAATTAATTAAGAGTTATTCAAACCTTATACAATTTAAACCAGTTTCTGTTTTTAGTCTGAATGTTTGCGGATTTTACGTTCTAGAAAAAACCATATTTAAGACCTTGGTAAAAATATATTGATAAGCAAAGACTATTTGCATAACCCACATTAAACGAAACTTTGATTTTTTCTATAGTGCACAATAAAAAGATTAAATCAATGTCAATATTATTGAATTGGCAAATTTTAAGTATCTATATCACTTATATCTTATCACACTTATCGCTATCATTGCACGCGAATAAAGTTCAGTTCGCAATGAATTCCGAAACGGTCGTCTTGAATTTTGTGTACCGTAGAAACTCCTTTGTAATTGTAAAATCAGATATTATATAAATTAAACTTTATTTATTTTAATTTTGTAATTTCAGGAACAAATTGGTTCTAATGGAAAACAACAAGCAGTTCCCCAAACGATTGCAGCGACTACAAGCATCCAAGTACCGCAATCGAAATCAAAATTACCAGGTTTGCGTAATAGATCTCCGACTGGTCAATCGCCCGTTTCGAAGACGCGCAAACCTTCACAGATCAATGATCCATCCACCAGTCCGAAATCGAAAACGTGGCGCGGTCGCGTTGCCAATAAATTCCGCAAAATGCATCAAGCTAGTTCACCTAGCTCGCCAACAGCACCAGAAGGTTCCACATTTGGCAACCCCTTAGAACACTGTCTTCCATCAAGCCAAAACCCATTTGTGCCTAAATTAGTGGAATCATGTACTGAAATTGTGGAAAATCGCGGATTGGAAATGGTTGGAATTTATCGCGTTCCTGGTAATAATGCAGCGGTTACTGCTTTGACTGATGAGGTTAATAAATGCTACGATGATGTCATCCAAAATGATCCTAGATGGACGGATGTGCATGTAGTTAGTAGCTTGTTGAAATCTTTCTTTAGGAAAATGCCCGATTCGTTGCTTACAACAGGGGCTTATCCTTATTTTATTGAAGCGGATAAGATAGATAATCCGGATGCAAGGATGCAGGAAATTAGAAGGTTGGTTAAGAGTTTACCTCCGCATCATTATAATACACTAAGACATCTCATCCTGCATCTTAAAAGAGTGGTGGAACATTCAGAATTTAATAAAATGGAGGCCAGAAATTTGGCTATTGTTTTTGGGCCTACTATTGTCAGAGCTGGTGAGGATAACATGGAGAAGATGGTTAATGATATGACGCATCAGTGCAAGATTGTTGAATCTTTACTTTTATATGTAAGTTTTTTTGTTGAAGATGTTTATTGGGTTAGATTTAACACAATTATTTTTTTTAGGCTGATTGGTTTTTCACTGATGATGAGGTGGAATGTTTAAATCTACCAGCCCCAATAGCTACTGCTGAGATTTTTGCAAATGAGCCGGAAATTAGTACGGCTTTACTGCGAGACAATATAAGCAAAGTTGAAGGTATGTGGAAAATTTAAAATTATTTGGACAAAGTTGTAATTTTTTGTTTTCAGGTATGCACCAAACTAGGGAACAAAAACAGAAGACGGAATTTATTCAGTCGCTATTTTCTGCTGCGCAGAAAAGGTATAAGAAAAGGGGAGGTAAAGGTGGTCAAAGTTCTGGAGATTCCAAAGAAGAAATGCCATCACCTAATGGGCATAAGGAGTTCCCTATGAGTGTATTCATTAATAGTGGTACTGATACAACTGATCTCAAAGAAGTAATTTTTTTAATTTACTAATTTGATGTTGAAGCTAATTATGATAATTTTAGAGTACAACTGAAACAAAACCAAATGTAATTCCTACGACAGTGACGGACATGGAGACAACTACTGATGGTAGTGTTTTCAATTACAAGAAAGACGGTGAAAAGTTGAAGAGAAGAGTGGAGAATTTTGTGAAAGAGACGCAGTCGAATTTGCAAAGGCCTAGGAAACCAGAATGTAACAGCAATAATAGTTTAGGTAACTATATAATTTAATTATTTTGTTTAATAATTACTTAAAAATATTTTTTAAATTTTTCAGAGCTAAGGTTACCAAATCCAATAAGTTCCTCAGCAAATAACGTGCGGCTTTCACTGAACGTCAACCAGAATGATCAGCGAGTCATCACGAAAACTCATAGTGCTTCCAACGTCTTCTCACGGACAACCAATGTAGACAATAGTGGTGCCAGTGCAAACGGCAGGAACTCGCTGAGTTCAACGTTACAGTGCAACAAACCAAATTACGTGTACTTTAACAACAAAAGTGATAAACAAAACAATACAGTGAACAATTTAAAAGACAGCTTCAGTGACCTTAGTTCTTCCAGTGATTCCAGATTCAAGCCAATTAATCATCCATTCGCATTGCGACGCGGTAGCTCGGCTGAAAATATCGCCACCTCCATCGATCTAATGAATGCCAACGGGAATTTAAAAAAGGTTAAATATGAAAATGAGGTAATTATATTAAATAAATTAAATCGATTTAATTTAAATTAAATTAATTAATTTCAGAACGAACCAATTCAAAAGACGGGTTCGCTGGATTCCCTTCATAAACTCCACCCCAATTTCGATGACGGTAAGTTGAATAAAATTAATCAATTTGCACCAACCGATTAATGTAATTGTTAAGTGGGTTAAGAAAATAAAATTGTTTGGTTATTAAAATAATATAGGGTTTGGGCCGCCGGTGGCTCCACCTAGAGGGTGGAGGTCAGTTCGTCCTCCCACTGCAATGCCGCAAAGGCCACCAAGAACACGCAACAACACAACCTTATATCACAGATTTTGACGGAGGTACTCTTATTTTTGATGCTGTGCAGAATTTCTATAACGCTTGGTTTTGAATTTGTTTTTGTTTATTTGTTCCTCCCCCCACAATTCACGCACTAAGCACATGCTGCGCACAGTTTAAATAATAGGCCAATAACACGCAATTAACAATAAGGGCCGCAATCATAATCGAAATATTTTAATACAGCTTAAGCATTTTCTACTGTAAATAACAAGAAGAGTTTCTGCATTATATAAATAATTTTTTGTTGATTGCTAGTTTAAGGCTTCATTAAAAAATCTGCTTCATTTTACAGGTTTCAACAACTGCGTTTGTTTATGAGCATGCGTAGTTGTTTAAATTATTGCGTTGTGATTTGATTTTAATGTTTATCACAACCAATGGTTGGAAACCTTTCGAGTTTATGTGATTAATCAAAAGCAGATTTTGTTGGATATATCCAATTAACTTTATGATATTTATGCGTATTTATACATTTAGCATGAAATTCTTACAGCGTTATTAAAAACCGATCATCATGACTAATATTACGAATTCATTCAATCTTTATCAACATTTGCTTTCATTCATGATTCCAATTAGAATTTGATGACATATTGAATAAACTGAATATGACTAGATTATGTAAGTATTTTTCTAATATTACTACAGGACATTTTCTTTATTCATTAAATTAAATTAAAAAAATTGAGCTACTTTATGCAGGGGGTCATTGGGGCCGCACTGATAAAAGTGCGTATGTTATGTTGTATATACCAATGGTTTCTAGTTAGTAGTCGTTTTTTGGCACAAAGAAGTCACAACAGTATTTTTTATTTAAATTTATGAAGTAGTAGTAGACACGTTTGGATTTATAAATGCATGGTTTGATACTTTGATTATTTAGAAGAAGTAGGTCATAAATTTAGTAGGAATATAATATGGATTGTTTATAAAATAAACCTAGAAGCACATGTTAACAGAATTTCGACTACGACTGGGATTTTTAGGGATTTGATCAAATATAAACTTTAAAACATTGATTCATTAAGCGAGTGTAATAATAAGTAACTATAGTCTATTCACTTTCAAGATAGAGCATACTTTTGTATGGTGGTTGTGCGCATGATCAGCACATGTTGCTGTTTACGCGCTTATGGTTTTCAACGCCATTTTTTGTTGGATAGACTACGATTCATTTTTCTCAACATTGCAAACTTATTTAAACACCTGTATACGTTTTATCAACAAATTCCACAAACTTTTTTTTAGACTATTACCACTGTGAATTTATTATTATGTTAGATGTGGTAAGATGCGTTCGAGGAGAATGGTGTTCTTGATTATATTTGTCTCTATTACTTTTAAATATTAAAATGTTTTATCTACTGTTTTATAAATAGGTTTAGCTATCTATAAATCGCCTGGGTGTGATAATATTTGTTTATTTGTATTAGTTAAATAGTTATTTTTCTATAAATGTCAATAATATTAGTTTCTATAGCATTAGCCAATCAATTTTCATCTGATAATGAAATATAAAACAATAGAAAATGCAAAACATGATGATAAGTGATAACTTATAAATCTTTAATTGTTTTTATCTCAAGTCATACTTAACGCAGACCTAATCGTACTTGATTGAATTACATAATCGTATACATGCATGAATATACTGGATACTTATTTTATAAGAGGTGGCTTAGATGTATGCACTACTCGGCAGTTTGACATCGAAGCAGCATCTTATCATTAGTGGTTACTAAAACTGAAATGAGCTCAACTCTTGCAGCATTAGATCGGGAATACAATCTCGGCTCTACATGACATGGCAAGTTCAATAATATTTTGGCACCAAATATCTTTATTGTTGTTCTTAAAGTGAGTTCTAGAGGTCGCTGCCGATTTCACACAAGTGGTTTGTTTGAAGCAGTGAAACAGGAATTAATCCTGTTATGATGATGATGATGTTCTTTTTTGAATGGGATTGACGGTGGGCTCATGTTACCGGCACTCTCTTTTAATGTGATGGGAAAGCTGCCGTTACTTCTTTGCTGCTCTGGACTGTTTTGTTTTTGTTCATATAAATGGCGAAGTTTAGTCTCACAAGCTTCAACCGACTAAACTCTCCCCAAGTGAATACCTGGAACTTTGCGTTTTATGGACGCAAGACTTTCTTGCCCAAGTTAAATTGATCTTAATGTGGGAAACATGATTAATGCACCTAGTCTGCTAGCCATATAGGCGCTGCATAACTTGTGCCATGTCTATGTCTGGAAACAAACTTGGACAAATAAGCTGATTTTTGACTGAATGGATTGCGCTTGCGGGCTTTGGGTGTGCTCTGGTTAGGAGCTGTTGTCTGTTGTTAAGAAGCAGGTACAATGGTCAGCTTGAAGTAAGCTTTATACCTTGCCATGTTGCTACATGCTCTGACTTTTTTGATTTGTCTATGGGGTCTTGTTGGACGTCTTAATGGACCTTCTTATTTTTGGAGGTTGCGGACTTGGGTGTTTGGATGGGATTTGATGCAGATATAATTAGGAAAGGATTTCTGGTGGCGTATGGGGCTGGATGAGCAGCTCAGTGCTTGCGAGTTTGAGGAAGCTGGTGAAGATCTCTAGTGCTGCTTTGGTGGATATTTTGCTTTTTGCACTTAAATTTGTCCTGCTTTATTGCATCCAGTCTTTTTGGTTAAGCTGGATTTGTTTGAATTTGTCTTCAAGGACGTTGATTCTTTGGAATTCATTCTATATTAGGGAGACGATTCTCATAATTCTCTTTTATCTTGGCGAGGAGTAGTTTGTGGCATAGTTCCTCCGTGCTGCGAAAATACTTAGAGGATGATTTTAATTGAATAAATTAATATTTATTCAAATCATCTGTGACCTTTTGTCGGGCTCAATGAAAACTGCATTTGTTTGGTTGGGATCGTTTAAATCGGGTTTGGGCTCTTCCTGGCTTTGATTAACTGCTGGGGAGAAGTGTCACTGGAGCCTCTTCCAAGGAGTGGCGGTGGCGGCGTCTTCGCTATCGGTGAAGAGATTCAATGGTGGTGGTGTTGGTGTAAGTAGCATTTTCTAAACAAATTAATTGTTTTTGTCGACATACGCCTTCACACAGAAGGTCCACATTACGAACACACTCAGTTTTTTCACTAATAGTACTATCATCACAAACGGACTCACTCAAAGTACGGTCATTGGGAGAACCTAGTGATGTTTGAATTGTTTGACATATAGGAGCTTAAAGCTACACACAGTGGCTTCTGTGCAGTTGGTGTGTGCTAAATCTTGATCTTGATCCTATGGCGGGACTATCGGTGGAAGAGATGTTGTAGGCGGAATTCCAGCTGAAGACGTCTTTGCCGTGGGTTCCATTTTCTACCGGGATTGAAGTGGAAGTGACTGTTGAACGGAGTTCTAGCTGTTGAGTTACGAGCTTTTTTTTTAAGAAACACGAGGTTGACGGTGTAACTAGTGTTGGAGATTTATGATCAGTTTCCGAGTTGTGCGTGTTTTTGCTTTCAGTGGGCATAAAAGTAATTACTAGCAGGGGGGCTAAGTACTTGCGTAATTGCATTTATTTTTGGGTACTTGGGGTCGGCGGTGCCCTGAAAGGGTCTTAATTTAGAGTTCAACGTTAAACAACGCCCGGGGGAATAACTGTTTCGATCGAAGTTTTGCCGGTACACTTAGTAGGACAACTCCTGCTTCTCCTGGGACCGATCTTGTGGTTGGTTTCTGTGAGTCTCCGGCGAGCAAGTCGGTTGGTTAGGGCTGGTGTGTCTAAGTCCGTTGTTGGACAGAGGTACTGCACGGTGAGTAGCGGTGGCAGCGGCTGTCCCAGACTTTCTTCGGAACGTGGCTTCTTACAGTATACCTTGTTGCTGCTTAGACGTCTGGAGTCGGAGAGAGATCTGCGGAGAAAATTGTAAAGTATTGCCGAATGTGCGGACCGCATGCGAAATGCCGCACGAGAGGGTGGAGGAGCCGTTTCTCGATTTTTTTTTCTTTTTCTTCTGGGACGCCTCCGGGCCGATAACAGAAACCGGCGAGTTCATACTAGTGATTCCCTTGCGATTGGTAGAGCGGTTTGCCGAAGGGGGTATGGGGCGTAGAGTCACCGCACCCATAACAGAAAAAGATTGCATTTTTATAAGTGACGCTACAATCCTTTTAAGGTTTTGCGCACTTAATCCTAACACGTAGTACTGTATTGTGGTAAGAGGTGCACGGGTTTTATAGGTGGGGACGATCGGTAGTTGCTGTTTATTCTTCCGACGTAACTTGTTCTCGTAAGGTAAATTTTACTTGTTTGCCAGGTCGTGTGTACCGAGGAAGTCTCTTGGTTTGATCTCGTCTATCAGCTATGGCGATCGTGGTATTCTGTCGCTTTTGTGTTGGCTACAATCGTGTCTGTAGCGAGGACAGATTACAGGCATCCTGGGTTCGATTTCCAGCAGCGGCAATATCTAATTTGTCGAATATATTTCGATGCGGTCGTCTCCTTTGTAAGGCAATGGCAAACCAGCGAAGTACCTGCCAATGTACCAAGCTCGTTTAGTGGTGCGGTTTGGATTTCTTGTTAAGCTACAATAATTATTGCAATTCCTACAGGAATCAAAATTTTTAGATGCTTAGCAACTTTACTTGGAACTCAAATTAATTACTCTCCATCAATACTTTGAGCTTTATGATTCGAATTATTATTTACAGTAGGTGGATTAACTGGAGGTTCTTCATAATCACTATCGGCACTATAAGAAGAAGAAGAAGGTTGGTGGGTTTTTCTGAGTGGATGCTCTCTTTGTTATCCACCGATTGCTGTGGTTTTACGTGTGACGGCATAGTTCAAATTGTTCTGTCTTTTATTATTACCGTTACGGAGACACTTTGAGCTGTTTCTTCTAATCTCACGAACGAGTAGTTAGCGTGCGCCGTTTTTTGCAAGTTTGTAGCACTCAGTTGCGGTTTGCTTGGTTGCTATTTGTTGATTGAGTTTCAAGTGACTAGTCAAATTTCCTGAGCAGGTCTAGAGTTTGTCTAGAATGCACTCGTGGACATAAAGTGTCTAACCCGTCATAAGCTCGTTTCAGACTTTCAGCCAGGATATTGTTGGTTGAAACGCATTAAGAGTGCTATCTCTGATAACCAAAGCATGGTTCCTTGTATGCAATAGGTTACATTGGTAACTATCGGCGTAGATTGACAGGGGTGGCCGTGGTGTCGTGGACACTCGGATGACTTCATAGTCATCGTCAGAGAGCCGCAGTAAGTTGAATCGTTTAAAGTCAGCCAGATATTCTAAAACAGTAATTTTTCTTCTGTTGCCGGGATTTTTTGTTAATTTATATTTTTTGGTCTGTATTGCGGGGCGTGCGTTCAGTGTTAAATACCTGGAAGTTTAAGACCGTCTGGCTCATCGATCTTCTGTTTGGAGATAACAAATTTAGGAGGTGATTGAGATGGGAAGATCTATAGGCTGTGGTGTTAGCCACTTTAGGATAGAATATGGTTAACTAATTGCTCAACCGGTCGTTTATAGAGAAAAACTTCGTTATCTGGCTCGGTGAGTCGGGCCTGATCAAGATTGTAGTGAGGTGTACTTAATTACTTATTGGCCAAAGCTTCGATGTGTTTGCGCAGTGGAAGAATCCCAGGATTGTTTGAAATTTTATGATTTTGGACGAACCATGGAGCTCCGAGGAGTATCCGCAAAGTTAGACTTTGGAAGCAGTCCAGTTTGCGGTGGTTTCTCAGGTGGGGGACGTATAAGTGATCATTGATCTGATGGTAGAGGTGTGGAGCCGGGTTCTGTTCCGGATTCACAAGCCACTGTTTCGCTCTTCTGTTGCCTCACGTGCACGCACGTGGGGCGCCATTTATTACTGGCACGCTCATTGGAGGAGTGGCTATCACAGGACCGGATGAACAATTAGCAGCTTTGGGTTTAGGCGTTTGGTCTTTATTTATGGTGGTGACGTGCTGTTGTGCAATTTGTGTACTTTTTTGCGGTGATTGGTCATGTTGTTGTTTTGCTCACTTGCTGTAATATCCAACTCAAAATGTTACCGGGTGGGCTTCGTGATTGCAGACGGAGGCAGCTGGTCCAGGTTTAGGAGTTGTCTTGAGGATGTTTTCCAGAGCGTTAGGTTTTTGTATAGTGAACTAAAAGTTCCTACACACATGTTCACTCAGAACGCTGAGATCTCACGCACACACACAGCGTGCCAGTCCACTGAGGACTGTGGTGTTTTGTTTGGAGCAACATAGAAGTGCCGTCCTGAAACCTTGGCGGGGTGTGCAAGCACAGGGTGTTGTTGTTGTGCAGGTTCCCGAAGGATCCTGGGGTTATTACTGCGATGGTGGTAATCTTGGAGATGCTGGAGGGGCCACTACTTGGTGGTTGACGATACTAGATGGAAGTTGCCAGTCAGTAGTGGGCCAGGTGATGTCTCTCCCTTGTGGTCTACTTGGACTCTCGGACTCGACTGTGGCAAAAAAAATCCCGGATCTTTATGGGATCTTGCGTGCTCGTCACGGTTTTTTCAACAAAGAGTTGATACGGCTTCTGCTTCACGGTTGATTTCCTATTTAGGTGGGTCTTGATACTTTGATGTTATTTTCTAAGCGTCTTTGTTTGCAATGTGCCTGCTGTTGTAATGTATTGACCAGTTTGCACAGACTGCTGAAGAAATAGCGTACGAGAGGGTTCTTTTGATGGTGGAACAAGTACAGATTCACCTCCGATATTTAATAATTAGTTTTCTGCTTTTACATTTCGAAGAGCCGCATGTAAAAAAAAATTGATTATGAAAACATTTCAATCTAAATCAAAAATTTTGCAAACTTACCCATTTTTAATCATCATCATAGGCTGCACCATCAATCTGAGTGGATTTTGGTTTTCTAGCCCTATTTAGAACAAAAAGCAATACACATAAGAAGTTTAAAGTTTCATAATACTGTAGAGGTCTATAACAAGCAGCTGCTGAATTACTTAGATTTTATAGGAGAACTGTTCTCAAGACTTCTTGTACTCTGAAAGCTGTTGGTTTTTGGATTGTTCTATTCAGTCTTTTATTATCTTTTTCTTTAAGCTTTATCCACGGCGTACCACTGTTTATTCTTCTCCATAGTCCACTATTGCATCACTAGTCAACTCTGATGTTACCGTTCAGTCTAGATGGATTAAATATTTGTTTGCACATAATATAGCCAAACACAAACAAGAACCTTAGGAATAAGTGACATAGGTTATGATAAGAACACTGATTCATTTGATAATGGCATTATACTATTAGACTTGGACTTCTGATTCATAAAAATGAACTTTGGCGAGATATCCTGGGGATTAACAAAATTCGTAATCAGATTGAAAACATATTTAGAACGATTATCGGATAGACTGTAGAGAATATAGGTCAGATTTTAACTTAATCGGGAGAAATTAATAAATTTTATCGATGAGATAATCGTAAATATGATAGTAAATTAAAGCTGGATTGTTACTTTTTATGAAGGTTAGCTTATAGCATTGTACGATGGATTAGGTTATGATTCTTCTGGAACTGGATGGGTTTTGATATTTATAATGCAGTAAAAAGTGTTTATTGTTTTGACAATAAACTTATTAGAATGTTTGTATTGTTCTTAATTTGCAAAGTGGATTTGATAAATTATTTTTGTTAATAGACAAATTTTTCATTCTTGGTTCATTTTGAGTTTAAAATAAATTATAAAATAAAAAAGAAAACATTTAACCATATCATTGACCAGTTTATATTTGAAGATAGCTTTTTACAACATTGATTACTTACTTACGAAACGAAGATGTGGCTATTCTTTCTTTCATCGATATTGCAATCCATAGTTTGTACTTAGTATATCTGGACAAAACATGAATTTTTGATAATTTTGGTAAACAAATATTACTAACTGTAACATCGTATTTAATATTTTGGTCTATCATTTGAGGTTTTTTGACAATTTGACAATTTCAATTGGAATCATGATCTATATTTATAACCCAAATGTATTCTATAATATTAATGATAGATTTTTTGTTTCAGGTGGTGATTTAGTAAGTGCGATGACTAAACTATACGATGAAAAGAAGAAGGAACTGAATCCATCATCGGTACTGAGCTCCGAGAATATCCCGTACGTCGATGAATCACCTGAAAAGCTATCAAGACAATCAATAACATATTTAAACAAAGAGAACATTCCTAGTTCGCCAAAATTATACCGAAATCCAAGCTTGCATAAAAGCCAATACGGTACCTCCAAGTTATTCACGACGTACCAAAACAAGGACGCTGCCAAGCTGAAAGAAAAACAAGAGTTCTTAGAAAAAGACGAGGATTCAAGCACGAATTTGCCCGATAATGAAAGGCACATCACCAACAAGAAAATATTAAGCTTCAATATATCATCGGGAAACTGCAAGCTGAAGCGATCTGAATCGTTAAACAAACCTGAACGTACTGTATCGCCGTTGAATATAAAACTGAAACGATCGGAAAGCTTGAATAAACCCAGCGATAAATTAAAACGTTCAGATAGTTTAACAAAAAATGAAAAAACCGAATGCAATATTAGTAAAAAGCGTGAGATCAGCGGATCTTCGCGGAGGGCCACTAAAGACTTAACAAAACTCAAAAGAAAAAACGGTATGCCGGAACGATCTATTAAGCGAAGACATACTGTAGGCGGCACTAAAGATCCAGATAAAATCACCTTAATCGATAATCGATCATGCACAGAAATCGATAACGTTAATGAAAATAATAAGGAAAAGAATCTGCGTACAAGTTCGCCGGATTTGAGTTCTACGCGAAGAGAACGTTTCTTATTTGAAGTGAATTTAATAGGGCCTGAAAATATGCTTGTTGCTTTACGGCAACATTTAATAGGTGCCAGACCGCAAAGCTTCCCTGAGAGTTCGGTATACAAAGTTCCACTCGAATCTCACGTCTAAATAAATCAAATAAATAAATATTCTAAAGAAGCACGCTTATATATAGTATGAGTCTGTCTGTGCCTTAATAATTAAATAAATACCAATTGCTCTCTTCATTTTAATCAAAAAAATATTTAAAAATAAAACTAAGCAGACTGAATAAATAAATAAAAATACGTGCAATCCAAGCATAAAATTGTTATATATAAAATAATGATTATGATAATAATGAATTAATCTATAAGAACTTTTTATTATTTAAAAACATTATGATAAAATAAAAGACAGAAATTTAATTTCTATCTAAAACACGCAAATGCGCGCATTTATTTTTTTCTTCTTATTATTTTTTGTTAATTATTTATTATTATTAATTTGGCTTCTTTAAGTATATGTGATTTATTATTATTCCAGGATTAGCAATTCAAATTTGTGATAACTTTTATGTATAAAAAAATTATTTACTTGTACATATTTAATTTCGTTTATGTGAAATTATTTTATTTTAGATGACCCACGTGAATATATTTAGCTTCGCAATCATCTTTATTGTTTCCTTTTTTTAATTTATAAATTATTTAAATGTAAGGGTATAATATATTTACAAAATAGATTAAAATAAACATAAACTTGAAATGTTGCAGTATTACGTAAATACTGTGCCAAAATAATTGAACTTTGAGAAAAACAAAACACAAATTGATTTTTTTTTCTTTTTTAAGAATTAGAGCACACTTTTACGTAGGAGAATTTGTATATAGAATATTTAATCGCTTCTATTGGTGAGGTGATTTCTATTATTAGGCTGTTTGTGTCTTGCCTGTTATTGTTTTATTTTTTTTATAGTTTTTAAGTACAAAATATGTATGTTTGTTGTATTTGTGAAATTTGTAAATATATTTTCAAATTATGCACTTAATCGATCCTTATTCAAATACCTTTGAAGAATAAAAAAATGTATTTACAAATCATTTGCTTCAAGAAAACTACTAGATGCTGTGTCAATATCGAAGGTAAATCTAACAGAAAACTAATAATAAATTTAATATTTTCACACGTACCCATTAGTTCTATTTGTATTTGTTTAGAATATAGTTCAAATTATTGCTGAACATTATTTTTTCAGTCTGACGAGGATATATTATTGATAACTCTGCCTGATAAAATTTCGTAGGGGTGTTCTTATACGAGTCAATAGTCAGGAATTCTTGATTTGTTCTGATGGATGAACCATGTAAATCCTACCTTGCCGAATATTATTTATTCATGGTTTTAGCGACGAACAAATTTACAAACAAGAATCATCTAGCCTTATTTCATCACTCCATACTCGGAAGGACCTTTCGCCTGCTAGAACCAGATTGGTGAGGTTGATAGAGTATAAAAACGCTAATTTCATATTAAATTTAACATACCGGACAAATTATACTGCTTCTAACAGCGGATTTAAATTCACCTTCCTAGTTTGTACATTCGGAGTCAAAAGTAAATAACCGGCAAACCGCGACAACGCAACGGTTTAAAACCATTTCATACCACAAGGTCAACGGTATCTCACGGCAACATGATATTATAACGATCTTACTAAGTGGCAAATTTGAAATCATACTCTAATACTCTTAATTTAAACTCTATCCTAATTCAACGACTTAATTATCGTTGCCTCTACGTAATAGGCCATGCAGACGATATAACCTAAAAGACGTTAAAGACAATAGTTAGATAAAAACTAAAAAAAGGAAAATTGGCAAACTACATTTACCAAAACTTTTAAACCCCACATTAACGCTGTAAACCAAAGTAAAATACCTGAACGTAATTTTTGACAGAAAGCTTATATAGAGAAAACATAAAATGTACATGTTGTTCTGGCAATGTTTACGGGCGAAATCTCCGTACCATGCAAGTAAAGTGAAGAAAGAGAAGAATTCAATCAATAAAAAGCAGGCAAAACAAAACATAATCTGGAGAAGGTTTTATAATCCGACATATGGATCCCCTAGCCTAATTCTTTAACACCATTTGCTCGGTGGTTGTATGTAGCCCGGTGGTGTACGGTCGGTGAAAGAAAAAAGGAAGAATAGAAATAACAAAATATAGACTCACAATACCTATGCAACTACGTAAATCCTTATGCAAGGTATCTTTCCATACTTTCCGCGTCAAACATAAAACTAGGTGCTCATAGCGTCAGGACAGCACAAAATATAACACAAATTAGCTTAATAAATCGAACGGATCCTGCTCAAAAAGCTTTCACGTTTGCCTCCAATAACGCATACGTCTAGGATGTGGTTTATCGCCCTACGAAGAATGGTCGTATGTACTTTGGCACTAATTTAGCATTGAAATTGCCGCTGATTTCTTAGTAAAATTTTCAGTCATTAGTCAAATTTACAGTCCGCCTTTGTAGGTTGTACCTTTTCACTATGTTTTCATCTTTTTAACTTAAAAAGCCCGTACCCGAACACTTATACTCGCATTAAAATACCACCAAATGAGGCGAATAACCGATTACATTGTGTTTCCAAGTTTTGCACATGCAATATTTGTAAGAATGTCGTTTTTACGTCTCTTAGCCTTTTTGTTTAGGTTGACTTGTAGGTGGTAGATCGCATTGTAGATTATCTTTACCTGATAACGTGACACAAACGACCTTAAAATCTTTTACAGTCTATCGGTTTCGACGTCTTTCCGTCTCATTTTTTTCTATTCCATGTATTAAAATCTTTTGCTCAAAATTGAGGGTCATTATTACATAATATAATAAATTCCGAGACTTGATACTCTAGAAAAATGTTCTGACATACGTATTTGCAAATAGATAGCAATGTAGCTTTGCGTGATGGTTAAAGTAATTAAAATCAAATGGGACCTTCTGTTTGGAACATGTGGAAAACCTCTTAACACACTTGGTCACATTAGATTTCAGCTTCGGCCAGTAATACCACTTTGCTATTTTTTTGTACGTCTATCTAATATCAGCGTGCAAATCCGTCAAATGCGAGTTATTCTCGCGTAATATGCTGATACGTCTATGAAAATAGTATGTTCTTCAATTCTAAAGTCCGGGTATAGTAAGGGAAAATCTTTTCTTCTATCTCTACTATCTCAATCTCTTCAAGTTTGTCTACAAATCTAAAGAAAAAATCAGGCATACAGTATTTGTTTCTTTTTTTAAGAATCCTTGTGAAATCAAAAGCCTGTAAACAAACTGCCCATATTGCTAATCTAGGTAAGGAATGATAGTAAGTTATCACTGTTAAATGTGCACCCTTCAAGTAATGTAATCATTTTGACATTACTTGAAGGGTGCTATAAATAAAATATAACCTTCTCTCCCTCCTATACTCTTGTGCAAAAACTGTATCTGCTCTAAACTCCAAGGCGTCAGTCTCCACAATAAAGAATAATTCAAAGTTTAGACTATATAGGAGTGGTGCTGAAATTAAAATTTGTTTCAATGTACTTTAGGCAGTTTGGCTTTTTTAGTTTATTGAAGCCTTTTATTTTTTTTTTGTAAGGTCCAGCGGCGCTGTTTTTGTAGAATAATCTGAGATAAAGAGCTTGTATCAAGCTGCCTTGCCGAGATCGAACCTTGACTATTGTCTCTACAAAACTGACACTTGTTTACACTAGCTATTTTTTTTAACTCATTTATTTGACGTTGGTCTATTTTTGCTGCATGCACATCGAAGTAGTACACGAGACGTACTAAAGTTTTTATCCAAAAGAAGGCGTTCTCATCACAACACATTTTTTCCGGATTCATCTCAAGGTAGATCTGATCTGGCTTAAGGCTTTGACAAAATGATGTTAAAAACACATTTATTTCTAGATTTGTTGACGCTTCTAACTTCCTACAGCACTTTTCTAACTCGGTCAGCTTATGTTGGTAAAACTGAGATAAAATCCTTCTTACCGTTTGAACTTGCATCTGTTCAAATATTTTATAGGTTACCCGGCCAAACAAGGACTTCATAACTGCTATATACAGCTCACTGGACTCCTTTGGTCATTGTCCTATACTTACTTTTGTCTAGTAAATTCTTCTCATAATTACGCTGAAATCTTAACGTCATGACTAATCCATCCCAATCCGTAAAGTTGTTACTGTAGTTTCTATATCAAATTAAAGCTTTTCCTGAAAAGTAAAGAGTAAAATAATTTTTGTTTAGCAAAACTCAATTCGTCGATTTGTTTTAAAAAATCATTAACCGACATTTTACTAGTGTCGTCTGAGAACTTAGGGTTCCACTTCTTCACACTCAGAAATTGGTGTAAAGGCATACGCGTTGAAGTTAAAGTACATGGTAACTCCTCATTTGCTTCTTTACTGCTATGGGAATCATCGGCTTTTTAGCCTCTATCGGTCTTATAATTTTTTTCATTAGAAATGGCAGCTACTTGTAAGAAAACTAATAAATAAGTGGTACATTTTTCATATGAGATATATTTTCCTGGTTCACCTTCTCAAATTTTAGAACCTCAACTAACAACTTAATTTTCTTTTTGTATATTGCCTAACAGGTATATTTTGCTAATTAAGCTCTATTGAACGCCAAAATTATAACTTTATTTTCAGCTATCTATGTGAACTAAATATTTTAGAAAGTTAGCGCTACGGGATCTTTTCTGAAGTCCAATCTGTATAATGAAACAACCTCATCTCCTGAAGGTAAAACCCACAACAACAAAAGAAAAAACTAAGCTACTCTTCTACTATTTATTAAAGACTGCTTCCAGCACATTTCAAACAACAATGAACAACAATGATTTTTGTATATACAATATTAATTAAAAAAAAAAAAAAAATATTTAGATCTAATTAGTTTGCAAAAAAAAGCAAAAAGTTTATCAAAACTTGTCAAAAGCAAACTAGAGTGAGATTTGAGCAGTTCCTTAAAATAGCTTGGTCAATGTAATTTATAAACAAGTGGCGTCATTACAATTTAATAATGAAACTATAAAGTATCAGATAAGACATACAAAACCATACAAAAATATGAAATGAATCAATAATTTATACAAACTTAATCTAACGATCACAATGAGCAAGACAATTGTTTCGGTTCTACAAACCTCGCCAGTATGTCTTGTATGAAATTGGTTTTGATTTACAGAATACCGTTATCTCTTTACAAGACCCGGAATGTTAACCCGACACAATATTTCATTGCTTTTGCATTTTTACTAATGTAGATCAATAATTAAGTTAATAAAAGGATATAAGGATTTGACCATGGTGAGCTCCTTAAGAAATTTGATGTAGTTCCACTGGCAGCAAGAAGATCGGTTTCAATACTTTCTTTTTTGTATAAAATTATATTGATTATAATATATTATTATTAATTGAACTTCTTAATTTCACAAAATAAATTTGGCCAATTGGTTTCATTGAAGACCGCGTTGCCATGATACAATAAAGAAAACAATTTCAACATGTAGTTATCAAGCATTATAAAAGCACTTTTAAACCCAAATTCCAGACTATCAGCTTACGGTAGATGATTGCAATTTAACTTTTAGGTTGACTATACTCACATCAGTCTTTGGTTATCCAGTTATTTAATCTTGAAAGCCCTTAGATGGATTTCCACAGACAGCATGCTCCTCACCTCCCGCTCAAATCCAGAATATATTTCTTTGGTTGTTATTAATGGTTAGTTTCTTTTATAGTAGTTTTATTTCTAATGCTCTAGTGCCAGGGAATTCTTTACTTTTTGTATGTAAATTAGATGAGTTATGCTTCTTTATGTTGTAACTATTTTCTCACATTGATTTCCCATGAATGTTTCTTTGAGTTCTGACATTTCGTATATCTTGTTGTATTTATTCCTATGCTTGTTTTTGTATTGTTTTCTCTTTTCCGTGATTGCCAAAATTTCATCTGTCATCCATTATTAATATATTATCTTTTTCTTCATAGGTTAGGTTAGGTTAGTGTTTCTATCAATAATGGTAATGTTTAAAACGTTGAATTCCAGCTCTCGCTTTTTGAAGCGATGGTTGCTTTGGGAGGCGTCCGAGTGGCCTGGTTGTATTTGGTTTTTTTCTTTAGCAATTTTAAGCAGGCGATACGTAGGCATCATGTCCACGTGATCTCTCCTTCTCTTCCGGGCTCATCTTACTACGTCTTGGGTTTGACACAAATCTCTTATTTCCTTACTTCTCTTTTGGTCAAATAAGCTGAAACCCGTCAATGCTCTAAAGTGTTTGCTTGTTTTATATAATACCTTGTAAGTATTCAGAGATTAAGGCTGCTTTTGTTGTTTGGGTTCTTATTTCTTTCCTTAGATCTCTGTTATTTGTAATAGTTGTTGTGAAATTTATTACTTGTTCTACATTCTGATTGTAGGTTGCCAATTTACATCTTAGTGATTCTTTAGACACAATAATTGGTTTTTTGCAGATGTTTTTTTGTTGAATTTCTTGGCTGTTAGTTTAATTTATATAGAAGCCTCTTCAGGTTATCTTTGTTCTCAGAGATTATAACTGTGTTGTCGGCGTAGCAGATGATAATAATTTCCTTGTCTCTCATCTGATATCATTTCCCATTTTCACTTCTTTTATTATATCATCCATCATTATGTTAAATAAGACACGGATTAGGCTGGCTACCTGTCTAATTCCTGTGGCAATTAGTACTTTCTTGGACAACTTATCTGCTACTCTTATTGACGCGTGAATGTCAGTGTACAGTTCCTTAATGACGGCTATTATGTTTAGGTGTATGTGTCTTCTTCTTAGGAGTGTTGTAACGTCCCTTAACCTTATTCTATTGAAACCCTGGGTTAGGCCAACAAAGCACATGTAAATTTATTATTATTAAACTCATATTGTAAATTGATTTATTGTATCTATGGCTTTTTCAGTTATTTGACGTATTATGAATATGCTCTTTTTCCATTTAGATGGTACGCTGTTTTTCCTTCCTCCTGTCATATTTCTGTATCTGAGTTTGTCCCCTTTGCTATATAGTTTCCGAAAGTGTTCTTCCCAACTTTTCATGGTAATTTTTGTAATCTGTATGCATTTGTTGTATATGTATATCTAATTGCGTTAGACCTGTACTGCAAATACGATTTTTTTCTTCAGCTAGTACTTTAACTTCGTTTGTAAACCAGGGTTTTGTGTTTGCTTTTCTAGTAGTTCTTACACTTCTACTTCCGAGTGATAAAGTTACCACTGAAAGTAACAAAGCTCAAGATTAGTAGAAATGTTTTCACCCTCCAACTCAAATTTAGAACATTATTATAAGGCAACAAAGTAAAAAAATTAAACCAAGTGAGTTTTGCCAAGTATTCAAAAGGTGATTAACTAAGTATGACAACACAACAAGAATTCTTGTTCTGATTCTCGTTCTTTGCCTTCTGTTATCGTACGTTTGCTTAACGCTGAGCGCTTGACTCTAAAACACTGGAGCTTTGTTCCTAGCTTCACTCAATGCTTCAATCCTCATATTTATTTATTTGTTTATTTGATTGAAGCACTGAACCATGAGCGAGTTTACGTTGCTATGATCAAAGCAAAGATCCCCGTTGTGTCCGCAGCCTAACAATGTTTCATCACCGGTGTGACAAAATGAAAGATCATCATTTTAAACTTAAGGTTTTTACAAATTCTAATTTTATTCTTTAATAAGTTAAAGATTTTACAGTTACAACAAAAAGTTGAAAAAATAGATTGTCATAGAGTTCCGTAACATAATAAAACGAAATTCGCGGTACTTATTTATTCTTATGCGCGAGTCGTAGTAAAGTCGCGATTGCGCGTAGGTTTCGGCGGTTTTGGATGCGGGATTAAATCCTTTCTTGCCCTGAAGTGCTTTCTGGTCTAACGTTGCGCCTCAACTCAAGAGCCCCGCAACCTGCCTCTGGTATGTGGTATAATTTATGTATAAGTAATTCACGCATTATTTCATTGAATTATTTTATTTTTAGTTTATAAATGTAATTTTTGTTTTATGTATATGTTTCAGGGTATTTAAGTTAAGAATAAATGAATTAATTTGTATGTACCAACTATTATTTAAAACCACCCACACCCCTAGCTGGTTTCGGTACATCTTTAAAGCCCAACAATTACAATTATTATAAATTAAAAATAATATTAAATAAAATAAGAAGAAAAGAAATAAATATACGCAGCAAATAAGAAAGAAAGAGACGGAAAAAATCAACATGCCGAACATAGAAAGGTCCCCATATCAGCTCAGGGAAAAACACGACATAGAAGAATCTAAATCGGAAAATACCATGCGGCAGCTCACGCTTCGGGATTCAGAATCCGATGCAGACAAAAATAATGAAAATAATTCGCCTACTTGGAGTGCTGCTACCAACACACTACCGGAAAAAAAACCAAGATAAGTCTCAACTTAATTTGTTTAATTTTCCATTACTTCGCACGTGTGCACAACCCACATTAACTAATGCAAATAACACTATATTTACTGCGGCTAATACCGCTTATAGAGTTACGGTTGAGCTCACTGCGGCCATACCTAAAGTAAAGCAGCATGCATCAACATATTATGCGCAGCCCGCATGTGTTGTTAATAGTAATAGTCCTAACAGATTATTACCAAGAAAACCAAGAGATCTAAAGTTTGAGTGTAATAATAGAACTTTTAATTTAGATACGTATACTAGCAACAATCCACATAAGTTAATTAAATCAACTAAATAATGTAAAGTAAATGATATTTGTAATCCTGGAAGTGTTACAAAACCTTATTTAAATAATAATATGTTTTTAGATGCCTGTAAAATAGTACCAACGTTCAATCGAAATAATATGAATCCAGTGATGTTTATTAATAAATTAGAGATGGCTATGAGATATTATGACATACCTGAGGACATGTGGCATTTCTGGGGGCACGGGACACAAGTTGTTTGAGGATGAAGCAAAGGTTTGGGTTGAAACGATAGCAGATTGGTACCCACATTTTGCAACCTTCAAGGTAAAGTTTTTAGAACACTTTTGGGGCATAATCAAACAACATGAAATTAAAATTTTGTTAGAAACGGGAAAATATAATTATTGCGATGGAAATTATATAAATTATTTTTTAAATCTGGCCTCAAAGGGCAAATACTTACAACCACCGTATCCAGAACCGTTCCTTATAAGCGTAATAGCAAGACATTTCCCTCCACAGATTTCCGCCGCATTAATCGGTGTAAATTTTATTAGTGATGCACTAGATAGGCTCAGACAAGCCGATTACATAACACGACCGAACCCAGTTTTTAGTCAAAACAATAGTTTAAATCAAATTGAAAAAAAAAACAAATTATCGCCCATTTAATAATATTAGGCCAAATAATATTCCATACGATAGTCGGCAAAAAACACTTGCAAATATCGAAATACCTTCAGAAAGTGAGGAGGATTTTGTACAAATCTATGTTGACGATATTTTGGTAACGTCAAATTCTTTTGAAGAACACAGAAACCATTTAGATTGGTTTTTCAAAAACTTAAAAATGTGGGCTTTACCTTAAGATTGGGAAAGTGTAAATTTTTTTGTGAACAAGTAAAATTTTTGAGTTATATATTAGATAAAGACGGTATACGCCCGGATCCCAAACGTGTAAAAACACTGCACAACTTTCCCGAACCAGCTTCAGTAAAACAACTGCAGGCATTTTTAGGGTTAGTCAATTATGATCGCACTTTAGTAGATACATTTTCAAGTATTAGCGAACCATTAACTAGACTTTTACAAAAAATCAGATTGAATTTGGGGTACCGAACAACAATTAGCTTTTAAGAACATCAAGTCTATCCTATCCGAGAAAATTCTTTTGTACCACCCTCAATCAGATCTGAAATATTTTGTCCAATGCGATGCAAGTGATGTTGATATGGGAGCAGTTTTGTTCCAATATCAAAATGGCAAACGACGAGTTATTAGTTATTATAGCAAACTGTTATTAGATAGAGAATACCACCCAAGAAAAAGAATTGTTAAGTATTGTCGGTGCGTTACGCAAATGGCGAATATTTTTGTTGGGTAAGCCTTTCAATGTTTTAACCGATCACAAGTCTTTGTCGTATCTTAATCACTGTCGTTTTTTGTCCTCACGTATAGCTCGATGGGTTATGGCATTACAGGAGTACGAGTTTGAAATTCAACATATTAAGGGATCTGACAACATTACGGCTGTACTATCCCGATTTCCTACAACTCGTTTGCCAACTCATTATAAACGTTGTTTTAGAGTAATGCGTTTAAAAGCAAACCCATTTCTGGAGTTAATACAGGATTTACATGAATATCAGATAAAAGATGACAAATTATTGCCTATAATTAATTCCCTGGTAAGAAACCCGAATTCTAATTTAAAATTCATTATTTATAATCAACTATTGTGGACTCGGTCTGATGATGAATTGCCTTACCGATTATGTATTCCCAAGGGTAAAGTTGAACCTTTTGTTATTGCTTATCATGCGCACTTTGGACATTATGGAATTTACAAAACATGGTGTACCATCCGCAAAGATCTATATTGGTCTAGTATGCATAGGTCCATCAAGCGCATATTAAAGTCGTGTTCAATATGCCAAAGAACAAAACATTCAGCTCTACCCACAAAGCGTGCTACAGCTTCTATCATAAATAGGTTAAAAAACCGTTACTTTTTTGAGGTAAGAAAACCATCCCGAATACTTAGCGACCACGGGACCCAATTTACTTCCTTAACTTGGAAACAATTTCTAAAAAATCAGTAACACCCGTATTTTGCTCTGTACGTCACCCCCAAAGCAACCCTGTAGAAAGAGTTATGCGCGAGTTAGGAAGGTTGTTTCGAACATATTGTACAGAAAAACATTCTACATGGGCTCAACATATTCCCCGGTTAGTTACCGTTTTGAATGTAGAATTACACTATGGGACACGCCCGAACTCACCAATTCAGGACTTGGTCACCTTGCCTGAAAATTGTTGCCAGGATAATCATATTAAATTGTATTTTGCCAGGAAAAATATAGTAGATAGTGCAAAAAAACGTTTAGCTAGACAAATTCTAAAGAAAAATATTACCCCATTTAACATTGGAGATAGAGGGATAATGCCTCTTCTTCAGTATTAGGAAAAGAAACTAAAAAGTTTCTTCTGTTATTTGAAGGCCCATATAGAATTAAAAAAATTATCGGCGCAAAGACAGTGGTTCTAGAAACTCTCCTCGATCAAAAAGAAAGAGGGTTATTTCATTTTGGCCATTTGAAGCCTTTTACGAACCTGAGGTCTCCGAAAATTCCGAACAATAGGATTTTCTTCAACCTGGGGGCAGATAAAACGAAATTTGCGGTACTTATTTATTCTTATGCGCGAGTCGTAGTAAAGTTGCGATTGCGCGTAGGCTTCGGCGGTTCTGGATGTGGGACGCACGTGTGGATTAAATTCTTTCTTGCCCTGAAGTGCTTCCTGGTCCAACGTTGCGCCTCAACTCGAAAGCCTCGCGACCTGCCTCAGGTATGTGGTATAATTTATGTATAAGTAATTCACGCATTATTCCATTGAATTTTTTAATTTTAGTTTTATGAATGTAAATTTTGTTTTATGTATATGTTTCAAGGTATTTAAGTTAAGAATAAATAAATTAATTTGTATGTACCAACTATTATTTAAAACCACCCACACCCCTAGCTGGTTTCGGTACAATAACTGTAACCTTGATGACTTGTAACAATTAACTTAGCAAATGTCTCGGCGTTATTAATGTGGATAATAAATCTTTTTAGCAGCTTTTTTGATATCGTCTATATTTATGGATTTTGTGACGGCAATACAAGAAATGCATAAAGAGAGTATTTAAAACGTTTTCCAAATAGGCAACAACCATCAAAAACTGTGCATCGTAATCCTACGTCAAGTGTGCGACAAATTACAGTACATGAAAGTCTAACTTCTAGCTTTGTTTTGCAAACACTAATTCGTGATGATGATGATGAATTATTGCAACCCTATCGAGCATACCTCAGCTTGTCGATGCAAAAAACGCTTTCAATTTTGACATAAAAGATCCAAGTTTCATTTCATAAATAATAATCATCACAATCTTCATTGTTATTTTTAATAATTCTCTGCAACTATTGTTCAGAAAAACACAAATCTGTAGTTAGAAGATGGTATTCATTTACAGTAAATTTATTGATTTATTTTGTGATAACTTTATCATTATGAGACTCGTTGGAAAATCTATAAATTCTATGGCAATTAAAATTATGTGTCATCTGCAAAATCTTTTAATAATGATAAATTTCCTGACAAGCGCTTTCAATCTCTCACACTGATAGTGAAACACCTTGTATATTGTTCAGCACAAGTGTATTGTGTGCTGCATATCACTTCAGTTTTTTAATCAATAATTTTCCATTAAATAATAATTTTACAATAAACACAATAGAACCTGATGAAAATTAATACACACAAGCTCTGAGCAAAATTTCATTCACAATTACTGTAGAGATTTACCGGACTAAGTATTGAAGAAAAGTAGACATACTATACCTGTTGTAGCATTCAGTCACATAATCGCTAAAAGTTTTGTAAAGTTCGATACTCGAACAATATGGCATAATTCATAATTTAAAAAACTTATTGATTCACAGCAACTTTGTAGAAAGTTCGAGGATGTCTTAAAAAGCAACGCTTTTAATACATTTGGTAATAAATAGCATTCAAAAATATTATCACTTTTTTTGGGGTCTTTTCTTTTACCTAAAACATAACTCATCATTCTGTCAGTGTAATGCGGGGTATAACCCAATCAATCGCATTGCCATCCTAACTGAATTCTAAGCCCGCCGCAAAGGGACGGTATTACTTCTCTTGTTTCTATGGGATTTAGAGATTTGCTACTTATTCGTCACATGCGTATAATTTGAGACCATCTTAGCGATTTTCTTTCTTCATTAAAATTAAAATATTTACCTTATTGATAACTCCAGTAAAAAAGCTGTAGCAAAACAAAAATCATTAGATTAATAAGAACATTATTTTCTAATACATTTATTAAAACTTATAAATACTTATACACATATAATATTGCAATAATAACTAGTTCTTAATAAATTTATCTATAAATGGAATATAAATTATAACAAATATCGTGGAAAAACACAACAAATATTTCAATAAAATCGTATAGATTATAAAATATCAATGTAAAATTTATTGGTCCTTTAAATAAATTGTACTTTTATTTTATATTTAACACATCTTATACATCCTTTTTTTATTAATTTAATTCATTTATTTTTAATTCTCGAGTAAACACTAAACATTTACTAAATCCTTCATCTCCGGCATTAATTTAATTTTCATCTAAACATTAACATCAAAAAGTTTATTTTTAAATATAATACTATAATATTGCTTATTATAAATAATTAAAGCATTACAACATTTTCAGTTTATTTAGTTTATTGTTTTAAATAACTACCCATAAAATTATAAATTTATACAACCAGTTGTAATCACTCAATCATAAAGTCCTTACAAAGAGATATAAGAAAGTATTAAATAGCACAGTTTTGATTACATATTGAGCGCATCGTCCCTCACATTGTTTATTCGTGGGGGTTTCACATGAATTTATTTATTTATATATACACATTAGATTAAAAATATGGGAAATCAACGATAATTATGCAGCTAGATTTCATATCAGTAACACATCAGGAATTTATAATTAATTTCATGGTGTGTTACTTCAATGAAGTGTTCTGTACAACGGAAAATGCTACTATTATACTTGATTAATATATTATTAGGTTAATCTTTGTTATATAAAGAGTAAAAGTTGAAACTACGATTAATTTGGCATGTTTTGGAGTTTTCATCACAATTGCAGTGAACATCATCTTTGTAGCGCAGTCGTTGGGGGAGTTACTGATGTAAAAAATATTTGTATATTACTCCAAAATTTAATAATGTTGATGATTTTATTTTAGATGATTCGAGGTGTTGGTATTTTAATATCGTTCGACTTGTTCGACGTCCGACGTTGGTGGTGGTGCGCCTTCTGGCGCCTTTTCCTACAATCTATCGTTCACGTAGACCTTGGAGTCGCCGCGGAGATTCGGGATGCGGACGGCGAAGGATATTAAGATCCCGAGAGCAACGAACACCATGCCAAGTGCGTTCACCACGATTCCCTGCTCCGGGAATTTCGAATAGCTATCCCTGTGTGATCATGAGGGTTGGGTTAATTATCAAACTTTACAATATATCGGAGACGAGCCGAGCGCATGCACAATATTTCGGGTCAATTAGGTTAAATGGATACATTATATTAATTAGGACATCACAACCAAAGACAATAAATTGTGCAGTGGACTCATTCTTTTCACCTCTTATAGGTGGGTGGCTATGACTCAATTTGCATGCCTGATTTATAGTTTATAAAAAATCAATCGATTCAATTCCGGTTTAAACGGAAATAGTAAAACTGATAATACATTTGAATAAAGAATATTTCTCATGACCGGAATAGCTTCCAGATCATTTTATGTTTTCTTTGCAGTTCTGCTTAAACCGGAATTGCTTTCAAGACTTGCACATAGAACTTATTGATTGAAATAACATCTGCAAATATTTCTAGTAATAACTTCCACAGTTGTTTGTATATATTTCTAAATCTAATGTGTCAGATATATTATAATGTCCTTGGTTTTATTAAGATGCATTTGTTAATTAAACGTAAAGCATAAACACATAAGAGACATGCAATTGTGAACACGAAACTCCTACCACATACAGTTTACAATAATATTACAAAAAAACTAACAAAAAATATGGCTTCTTCACATAACAAATTATTAATATCATATACAAGCTGCTTAGATGAATTCTGCTGCTGCCATTTCATGGGTCACTATTAAATTAAATTGAAACAAGATGGAGGGATCTACAAGAGAGCAGAATATTTATAAAAAAAATGGATGTGGTGGGGTTATTTTATAGGTGGATTTTATTTTTGTGTGTTGTTTAGAGATCGCCAGAGCGTATCAAAGTGTGTGCCCTAAACCGGAACTCGTCCCGTTGCAGGATGTAGCTTATGAGGATGGCTAAGGCTATAAAGGTCATGCCTAACGTGTTTATTACGATTCCTTCGTCTGGCATTCGGCTGTAGGCAGTACTATAAAAGAAAACATAAAAAATAACAGAATGAGAACATGCCACATGCGGAGTTTTACTATAATAAAGCACACACTGCATCCAAACAAATCACTTTGTACATCAATAAAATTAAAAATTGCTTGTTTTATGTATTCGACTGATTCTCTAAACAGGAAAATTATTGTTTCTGTTACATTACGTATAATAGTTCTAATTGCTCTTAAGTGGAATAATGTATGTCATTTTTCATACTTATTGTTCGCAACTCATTAGTCATGATTGTACATTGAAAAATTAAACTTGCTGAAAATTATAATTTAACGTAATGTCAAAAATTGCATTAAAGGATAACATACATTTCAATCGTGTCAAATTTAAATCAGTGAACTTATCAGGAGGTCTTATGTGTTGCTCTATCGTTCGGTGTCGGTGGAAAGATTTTGTCTCTGTCAAACATAATACTTTTTAAGATGAAGCTATCGTACGATGTCGACAGGTCAAAAAATTTGAAGGTTTGAATTATATTATTCTTTTCGATTTCAAAATATTTTATAATTTACGCTTGTGTTGTTACCGAACCCGTTAATGGAGAGAATGGAGTATCTGTAGATACTAACAAAAGCTTATTATCTGGTCCACCCATGTAAAAAAATACTTACACAAAAATTCTGTGAAATATGGGCTTTTTAAAGATAGACTAATATCAAATCAAGGCCTGGTAAGTTGTATTCTTGTACACCAAACCGTCACAATAATAGTCTTTTTCGAGAATGCCGTTTATCAAACTTAACGAAAGTATAACTCAGGAGACAATACCTAGAGGTATGAGCAGACAAAAAGATATCCAACAATGACGACTTGGAATACATGACTGGAATTGCCTACTGCTTATCCCAAACAACAGCTTTGTTGTGCCGCCTGTACAATAAACAATTTTGAATAAAACCACAAACCAATTTATTTTTGCATCTGGGGAGCATGGCAAAGATCGTGAGCTCTCACACTCCTCAACCCGTCTTGTCAGCATAGTTTTAAGACTAAGATCCTTTTCTGGTCCGGAGTAATCCACTCTAATTTCTCAAGTGGATCGGAATCAACTCAGAATTAAAACTAAAAAAAAGCATCACAACAAGCAGCACTACTGTGATTTCAATAAACCATCAGACAAAGTCGCCGTTAATTACTTCAGACCGCTATTGGTTGAACATGTTACCGGCGTCGCACCTGGAAGTAGACCGGTTTTACGATGACGGTGGTGTCCAGATTTGGAGAACCTGGTAAGGAGCGGAGATGGAACCCCTATAGTGGTTTGTGTGTCAGTAGTGTTATCCATAAAAGTAACAACTTCAGAGCCAGCATTCCCGCATCAAAAATTTAATGCCCCAGCTGACGCAAAGCCGGAAACAATAAATTAGTTCAAGTGCAGGCGTCGGTTTGCAATTGTGTCTTCTTCTTGGTCTCAGGTTCGTAGTAGACTGTCGGCAGCACATACTGAGTATTTTCCCACCAATTGGAAAACTGAGCTGCTGGTGATCCTACTAAAGTAATCGGAGAAAGACAAAGCTGAACCAAGTTCGTATAGTCCGATTTGCCTACTGCCGACAATGGGCAAATTACTTGAAAAAGTAACACTCGGCTAGACCTTCTAGACTAAATTGTCTAGAAGATCTAGCCGAGTGGCACCCACCAATATAGGTTCACCAAGGTCGTAGTTCGGCGGTTGCAAGAACTAGGATGCCTAGAAATCGAGCTGTACGACATTACACATTTCAATAACTGTGCAATATAGGTGCAGAGATCTGGTAAAATCATTAAGAGACTAATTGAAAGAAGTTGCCCACAAGGTTCCATATGCGGCCTGTAGTATGTATAGTCTATTGACAAAACTGGAAGATGACGGCGTAAACTTTATAGCTTATGCGGACGATCTGCTGCTATTGATAGAAGGTGGGAGCAGGGAAACTATCAAAGAATTGGCGTACAAGTGCTATTCTAGAAAGGGCATTGTGGATTCGTTTGTGGCGGATGGTGCAGGTATAGCTTCTACCCACCAAGTGCACATGTCCATAATGGTAAATGTATAAGCATAGTAACGCTGCTATTGTGTTTTCCCTCTTAAGGTGTCCGGTAGTTTTCAAAGAAACAGTGGTGCTGTCGTTATACTTCTTTTTGTACAATCGGGAATACTATAAACTGTTCTCATCCCACAGCTGTTCATAAGAGTTCAACATACTCTCCAGTCGATAATCCATTTTTTCATTGGCCAGAGATTCCAGCTCAGCTAACACCTCTCAATATTTACGGATAATTTCCATTGCTTGCAAGCATTCCCTTTAATGTCGACAAGCCATGGCAACTAGAGTCAATTCTGCGAGCATAGTCACTTAATGCCGGCTATGATGAAGCATAGCATTGAGCTTATAGATGGTAAGCAAAGTCAAGTGATCAATTAATTAATAGTCTCCGGTAGTAGCAGGCGTTCAACCTCTTCGACTTCTCTGGTGGTATAGTTTTAGAGCCCTAGACCAAAATAGTAGTAAATTGATGGCATCTGCTTGACCTCATATGTAAACTCTTCTAAGAGTAGCGACCACAGCGTGAGTTTATCCTACGTGCTAGTCGAGTTGGCTAGACAGACGCTTTGTTATCGGTTCTTAATGTAAACGGTTCGTCTTCACTCAATATTTTTTTATAGCCGGTTTTTTTGAGAAATCTGTTTGAGCGTGCAAGACTTAACGGTTTATCTATATTACCTGAATGGCCTGAACAACCTCTTTTCAGGTTTGGTACCAGACTTATTACTGTCTTGCATGGTCAGAGCAGCTATTCTGGTAAAGTCTCAAAAAACTTGTTTTTTATTTGTTCCTTTATTAGTAATATTGGTTCACATCCTTCTGCGGTGATCTAATGACACAGATATTCAACCTCAGATTTGTTGAATTTGCATTTGAGTCCGTGCTCCTGCAGACATTCCAGCGTAGTCGCAGGGGTGGTGTCTTCTAGAACAGCGGACTGATTTGGTAGTCACTAATACGTGATACTGCGATTTTTCTGTCCAAAGTGGATACATCTTTAAAACTTGCGTTGATTTCCAATAAACACGGATGTCCCAGTATTACGCCTTTTCTCAATTTAGGTGTAATTAAGAATTGCAGTTCTTGGAAACTATTCTTAATTTTACGGCAGCTAATGCTTTGCCGGTAATTCTCAAAACCGTGGTGAAGTCAGCCTGCCAAATAGTGGTTTCGAAAGATTTCGCTCCAGGCAAAGTTAATCGGGAAAAGTTACGACTTGCACCCAAGTCTTAAGTCCTGGTTATACAGTGTAGTTACTTGCACCGTGTGACCGCATCATAGGAGTTAGTGTCCCTTGCCATTATCGTATGATAGGGTCACACAGTGTGAGTAGCTGCACGTAGCTGCAAGTAACTGACTAAACCAGCTTGGATGCTAGCTCGCACTGTATAACCAAGCCTTTAGAGCTACCCGACTTGTGCTATCAATTATCTAAATTTTAATACTTCTAGATAATAAATTGTTTCTTCCAACCCTATTGTCAGGGTGGATTTTTCGGGGGCCTTGGTTATCAAAATAGACTGTTCGGCGTACTTTATGGTACTCTTTGTTGTATTCCACTTTAGTGACTCTTTGATAAATGCTGGCTTGAAATCTGAGAAAATTTTCCAACGATTTGTTTGGTCGGTAGATACTACTCGTGAGCATGCTGGCTAAGTAAGCTGGCAGAATAGGGTTTTGATCAGTCGTTGTCTTGTCCAAAAGTAGTACGATTGCGGTTCTTATTTAAAATGTTGTTCAATTTTCTTGGTGTCAGTGGTGGAATTTTGTTTGGAAGTAGGCTTTTAAAAAAAATCATAATCCTTTAGCCATCAAACGCAAAGTATTTAAATAGTAGTTTCCATCAAAAACTACTAAGCCAACAAAACACGTACAAAACATTAGGCAAAAAAAGTAGCCGAGTGAGCAAAAGGTGAGGATTGTTACAAAAATTGCTATTTTTGTAACAATGCTTACCTAAAACACTAAAAATTTCACTTGCCAATTAGTAACATAGAGTATCTTATGAGAAATACGCCCGGCGCCGGATGTTGCAGAGCATGTAATAATCTACTAGCAGCAAAGTACCGATACCAGAATAACTGTCAAAGTATCAAAAAACTCTTGCTAAACGTGATCTATTCCCAACATATATTAATCCAGATCAAATATTAGCAAAGTCTACTAACATACTTTTACTTAATTTACTGGCTATGACTCAATATCGTACCACAAGAGTCTACAGTGGAGTTCAACCAAAACCAACTTCTAGCAAGTATACACTGCCAATGAGCCATCCTAGTGATCAGAATCCATACTAATGTACAGTTACAGCAACAACGTTTTTAACATATTAGTTACTATCAACGCTGCAACATACATATAATGGCTTGTTTTATTTAAATAAGTCAAATGATTGAATTACTGGAACCAATAGATCGCACTCATTTCTAATTTAAATTATTACAAAACTACTATCTCTTCCTAGTATGAAATTTTACAGCAATTTAGTTTAAATAAAACCAATTGAATCGCAAATCAAAGTAAATTATTAGAAAGTGAGATTTAACACACACTCACACACACACACACTATAAAATTAGTTGCAACAACTGAGACGAATGCGCTTATTAATGTTGTTCTTGATATTTGTTGTGGAGAATAGCGCATTTGACCTAAAAAAATTGAGCCACCCGCATAATTCAGCAAAAGCATGCACAACACATCATCGGATAGAACAAACGCACGAAGGTTCATCAACCAACTATCTATCCATCATCCTGAATCCTTGACATTTTTAAAACAAACATGAAAGTATCCATTTAATAATTACAAGAAAATTCCGAAGCATTGTGCAATGAAATGCATGCGTCCGCATAATTTATACAGATCATTGCCGTGTAGAGGAAAAATAATAAAGTATGCAAATTTTCTTTTTGCTTCCTGAATCGATATAATCCGTCGTTGACTTATGTTAAAAACTGTATTTCTTTAAAATTATTAGAACCAATTCACCATTCTTAGAATAAAACAAGCTTTAAAAACTCACAATGCACAAGCTCACACAAAAACATTCTCAAAATACAAACCAATATATACATAACTTCAACAGACTTAAAACATGCATGCGTATATTTAAGTTAGGTACGTACCCTAATGTGAATATGGCTTTTTCCGTGAGTCCAGTAACGCATGCGGCAATAGCCAACATGAAAGTGGTGAGCCCAAAAGAGGCGTGAATTGGCACCAAAGCGGCCCTGAATGCAGATGTAGCACCCTCACAGCACAGCAGTACCAAGAAGCTGAAGAACCCGACTACAAACTGAAATAAAAATATTATTAGTAATTAATATATTATATATGTATATTAAATAAATATAAATAAACACAAATATACATGGTTTAATTAAAAAATTATATTTGAAAAGTATTTTGAGTAATCAAAACTAACTGATGATCGCAAATTGTTAAATACATTTTAAATAAGTCAATGTAATTTTAAGTAATTGATCATATTATCTGTCGAGGCAATTGACATACTAATGAGAGATGCATACCTTGAAACACCAGTGTATGTGTCTCGCACTGGCTATTTACATAAAACGTAAAAGTAAAACGCGCCAAGAAATGTATTACGACTTTTTACACATATATAACATCTCTTTGTTATTATTAATGAAAATAAGTCAATAGAAAACTATAGTCCATTCAACTCCACGATAGAGCGCAATATCAGAAATTCTTGCAATTTACACATAACTACGCTACTATCGCATATCCATATTGATCGCTATCAAATTATGTAATATTGAGCAATAATTGATGTACACTTGATTCAGTATGTACATTGCATTAAGGTTTGTTACTACGCTCTTCCGTAGAACTGAATAAAGTAGTTGTTAAGCTATAAGTACTGATTGATAATTAATTTTTGCTCCTAGTACAAATTGTGATATTTCTTGTTCTATCAATGTCCAAAGGTCAAGTATGGAGCACATGAGGTACCGTATGCAATAGTTTGTAATAGGTTCGAAGATATTGCAATTCATTGTTTCTCAAAACTATTTTAAATTGTTTTTAATAATAAAATTTTGTCTGTACATTTTAATAAAGGATCTGCTTGTAGTTTTGGTCCAACAAAGAATTTCTTAATTAAATTCCTGTCGATGTTTTTGCAGAACCATCAAAAACTACTCGCAGTTTTGTTGTAGTGCTCTTGCTGTGGTAGATAATAATATTTTTCTTCATTTATTGAGTTATTTCTGTTAACTACTTTCATGTGGCCCAGTTTGATTTACTCTTGAATAAATGTTTGCATATAGCATTTTATATTCGAGATATTTTACAAACTCCCTTTCGAAATTATAAAATCTCTTTTCTGCTTGGTATTTTGAATCTCCCAGCTGGTCAGTTATTGTTTTCTGTCATGCAAAATTTTTGTTCTTTCGGAATTTCTTCCAACTCCCAAAAACTGTTTCATAGTTTCTTCCATGGTTACATTACAAACTAATGTTTATGAGACTTAGGGCCGATTTATTCACCTTTCTACAAAGTGCTCTATAGCATTACTGATAAGATTGCCATGAATTAATGTTTATTCATCTGTCAATAGTGACAACCTGTCATCATATTAAATTTACAAGACAGATAAATTATATAGATCACTTTGGCCCGTTAGTAAAAAAATTACTAAACGAACATAACCTTATGCCATTTTGTTTCACATGAATGTAACCACAAACAAATAACAACACGCAGTAGTACCACACTCGTTTTCTTTTTAGTAAGTCTATCTCTGTCTTTCTTACAGATATGTATGTAGATATCTTTTTCTATTAAGTTGTACTAGCCGTATAAAAACTTTATAAGCGTTCAGTAATTATTTGTCATATAAAATGGGATGAATACACCCAAATTTTATATAAGTGACCTATAAGTTTATTGAACACGTAACTAATCAATAACTTACAGAACAGATGAATAAACCGGCCCTTAATGTTGATTTTTGACAGCTTACTCTAGCCTAAACTTGCCCAAACTCGTTCATAAAATGTATTCCCTGTTTGACCATCTGACATATTCTCGCCAAGGTGTCACTCTACCCTCACTCCATATTTAGGAACGTAGCCCTGAGGTTGAGTAAGCGGTTGGCCCAAGTCCAAATCGAGAGAAAGCATAGTCAGTTTGTGTTGTAACCAACAGTGGCCGTACTGAACACATTTTGACGAAAAGTGCAAGCCTAAAAAATTGTTTTGGTACTTCTAGCTGTAGCTTCGGAAAGAAAACGATAAAATCGATGTAAGCAATTACTGGGAATAATGAGACGCTATCTACAGAAGTAGATCTTGGACAGTAGTGCAGATTGGCGGAGACTAAGTCTATTTTTGTCTATTTTTTACCTTTGGGCTCTGAGACTTGATTGAACAAGCTGAGTTAGTTAGCATAGATTTTTGTCATATCAACTTTAAAACACTAATAATTTATAAGAGCTGCACGGGGATTAGGTGCGCCTATATTGCTGCAGAAGCAATCATCTTACGTGATGTTGTACGCTTTTTTGCCGCAGTAACTATTCCGTTTCTGCATGAAGGTCGTCATTACTGATCAAAAACCATCTATATCCAAAACTGATCCAGAAGCCATAACACTCTATGCCACAACTTTAGTTGACAATAAACAAATGTTGCAACGCCTAAAATTAAAGAAAAAACAAACAAATTATATTTAGGTTTAGCGCTGTACAGCTGTCTTTATATATGTATCTGCATACACAAATATACAGGGTGTCCGGAAAATACGTGTACAACGTTTGACGACAGACTCCTGACGTCAAAATAGGTCGATCTAAGCCGACTTAGTTATATCCAAACGTGTTTCGTTTAGCCGGTAGAGGGCGTCAAAAAAAAACAAAAGTATAACAAAGTTGAAAGTATCTATTGTAAGAAACTAAGTAAAACAAAAACATTACTTAAGCAAATGTGTAAAATGACCGCCATCTTGCTGAATACACTTATTAACACTCTTTAAAAAATGATATTGGACCCTATCTAATGTCTCGGGATTATTAAAATGGTTGCCTGCATTTAAAATCCGCTGCAATAAATCATCGCGTGTGTTTACCGGAGTCTTGTAAACTTCTGTTTTAATAGCGCCCCACAAAAAGAAGTCACACATATTTAACTCAGGAGAACGTGGTGGCCATTTTACTGGTGCATCATTGCCTCTTCCAATCCATCGGTTGGGATATTGATGATGTAAGTATTGCCGAACGGCAACGGAAATGCATATACCACATTTCCCTCCGAAGTAAAAGGGGCAAATTCTCCAGAAAAATTGGTAATGTGTCTTGCAAAAAATTTAAATAAATATTTCCATCTAACCTGTCTGGAATAACAATGGGACCAATAAGGTAGTGATCAATAATACCTGCCCAAATATTAATTTTAAATTGATGCTGATGATGTGCAACTTTAATGGCATGTGGATTTTCATCGGAATAAATATGTTCGTTGTGCAGATTGGTTACCCCAGATCTTGTAAAGCATGCCTCGTCAGTAAACATAATTTTTCTACAAAAATTTGAAACAAGGATTCTTTTGTTTCTAATAAATTGACAAAATGTAAGCCGCATGGGGGGATCAGTCGGTAAAAGTTCCTGGACTTTTTGTATGTGGTAAGGATGTAACAACTATTCTCTTAAAACCTCATTGACAATCGTTTTAGGAACATTTAACTCACGTTCTAAGAGACGGGTACTGGTACTTGGTTCTTCTTCAACTCTTTCCAGAATCATCTCTTCTGTTTTCACAGTTCGAGTTGTTCGCATACGACCCCTGCCTTCAAACGCTCAATATTGGCAAATGTTTGGTGGTTTGGTATTCGACGGTTAGAAAACCTCTCCATGTAAACCCTAACACTCTGACGCCCATTTCCTTGACAAAACCCGTATACCAGGAGCATGTCAATTTTCTGAGAGTTTGTATAATTTTCCATTTTTAATGGTAAAATGAACTTGTAATTCAAGAATGTTGATCGTATACTTGAGTAAATTTCATAGACTGGTGACAATTTGTCAATAATTGTCAAATTATTAAACGCCATAGCAACAAGGTCACTTAAAAAATTATTGTTACAGGTAATTTCTTTTTAATATTTACAAATTTTTGACGCCCTCTACCGGCTAAACAAGACAATTTTGGATATAACTAAGTCGGCTTAGATCGACCTATTTTGACGTCAGGAGTCTGTCGTCAAACGTTGTACACGTATTTTCCGGACACCCTGTATATTACCGAGCCCATCAATTAGGAGAATGGTGGCGATATGTATACTGACGAGGTCATAAATCAAATTTGTTTGTGACTAGCGACAAAAAGAGTTGCAAAATAAGAGAGCGTGAGGTTTTGTAGTTCAAAATCAAACCAAGTTATACAAATATAGTAACGCGTATAAGGCCAAAGAGAGACTTATTAAGGTTAGGTTAGGTTAAATAAGTGTATACTAATTCTTGAACAAAACAGTAGGGTACAAAAAATTTGCTAAAGAAGATGAATTAGAATAAAGAGTTTAAACTAGTACTAATTGAAAACTCAATGGTAATTCTAAACTTCCAAAATGCCTTCAACAGTCCATCAAAGCAACTAACTGTAAACAAAAATATAAAACTCTAACTGCTATTATAACAACTTATCGTAAAAATCGGACGACATAAGGCAAAAAACGCGATCAAGATACTAAGTAGAGTTGTCTCACGGGGGTTAGTGCTAGATCCAACTCTAGAATATTTTTTACGACAACCTTCTAAGAAGAAAGATATTCGAGAACACTATTTTAATTGGTTTTTTAGGCACAACTGCAACTGCAATAAGTAAAGAAACTCTATTAAAAACAATCAGCAGTAAACTTCTTGTTCAAATAATATCTTCTTTCAGGAGTTTAGTTTATTAAGACTTTAGACTAGACATCTCGGAACAGTTATTTGGATGTTTTGTTCCTTTAGATTGTGCAACCACGATTTTACGCACTGCATGACCACCTAAAGCAATTCGTACTTCTATCCTCTTACTATATGGCCAAGATATAGTAACTGCCTTTTTTGCACTGTAGGTGCAAATTTGAATTGTTTTTTCATACCTTGATATTGACTCTTTATCTGTCCAAAATATTTTTAACATGCGTCTATAACCACATTTCCAAAACTGCTTGACAAACAAAAATTGGATACACAAAAAAATCTGAAACTCTTGATGCCAAAATAAAGTTCCGATACATTAAAGTTGTCACGTTTGGTAAGGCCGTAAAATACCTGGAAATGTGGCTCAACACTAAACTTACTTTTGCTGAGCAATTTAAAAAGACGGCATCAAACTAGTTTAACGCCAAACGGTCTTCCAAACCTAAAATATCAAAAAGAAGGGTACTTGCAAGTATGGTCTCGTATAATTGCTGTATGGAGCATCAAAAAGAAGCTTACTCAAAACTGAACAGTATACAGAAGACAATGTCCATTAAGAACGCATATAGGTCATTTATCTGCAGAAACGATGAATGTTACTGATGGATCTGAGGAAAATTTTCAGAGAAATTCAAATAACTAGATAGCAAGAAAAACCGACAATGGATCGTATAAACCTTGGAAGTAGAAATCCCAAATATAAAAAAATAACTTGTTAAGCCCTATGGAAAATTACAGTATTTTACCACCCAAGCCCTTTTGGAGCATATATGCTTTTCAAAATACAGGGTAGACCACAAGCGTAAAAAATTAAAAAACGATGTAATTCAAAAAGTAACTGTATTTTAATTAAAGCAACATATAGCGATAATAATATAACAGTAAGTCACTTTTATTTCTTAAAAAATATGCGAGCAAATGGTGCCTGCTTCTTCACTAATTTTCATTTTCTGCTCTCAAAGTTTACAACTATCAAACCTTCCTTTTCAGATAACTCCACAAAAAGTAGATGACGTGAAATCTGTTAATCTTGAGGGCCACACTTTCTTCCAGTATTTTAAAATACCGCTTCATTTGAAATGTTTGGGGTATGTGAAGTAGCTTTATTTTGCTGGAACCAATTGTTTTGGTTGTTCTATGAAAACATGTTTAATTGTGGTGTTAGAAACTGGTAAATCAATGTATAGCGTGCAGAAATGATTGCCAAAGAGTTTTCGTTCTGATCTTCAAAAAAGTATAGACCGATAATTCCTATTGAAGACTGTGACGTGGTAATTGTATGTAGTGTGGAGTGTGGCCTATATTGCCAGACAAAGAGGATAACCAAGCAGGACGCCCAGGTAAAAGCAATCCGAAGAGATGCTAAGGAGGCAAAGGCCGCCATTAGTAAAATGGAAACCTCCATCCAATCCACTCTCGCCGAGCTGCCCATCCAGCTCACACCTTCTCCAACGGCACCAGCCTCGACCACCACCAAAGAGGCCCCAATGGAAACCTGCAAACAGGTTCCAAGCGTGACAGCAGCCCCCAGGTCCAGGCCTCCCTCAAGAGACCTGCCGCCGGACCGCCCGACTCCATCTCCTCCGAGGAGGAAGATATGGAAACCACCCAGAGCGAGGTCGACCTCCACCAAGAAGACCCGTCCGAAAAGGACAAATTCATCTTGGTCGAAAAGAAGAAAGCGAAGTCGAAGATGATGAGGAAGGAACTAGGTGAGCCTTCTTAACCTTCTTGCTCTAATAGGCCTTCAGCCGGCCCCACACGTCAGGTGCCTTCAGCACCATCAAGACCATCAGCCACCAAGGCCAAAGGGTCTTCAACCCGGCCCGCCCCTAAGGCAAAGCCGACCAAGTCTGGTCCGGCAACTAGCACCTTAGGCCAGTCAACACAGCCGGCGCCCACAGTGGGAGCCGGTGCACGCCGCCCTCCTCCTATTACCATTCATGATAAGGATGTGTACCTAGGGCTAAAGGCGACCTTCGAGTCGTTAAATATTACCATTGATCGCGCACCCCCTAACGCAGGATGACTTCAGGGCGGTGATTGATTATTGCACAGAGCATGACATCTTTCACCACACCTACCAATTAGGGTCCGAAAAGACCTTAAAATATGTTATTCGGGGTGCCCACCTGCATTAAGGTTGAAATAGTGCAGGCTGAGCTCAGGGGTACACTCCAAAATCGACTACACAAATGGGAAGGAACTATATCGGTGGGTGAGGGTGAGGGTGAATCCGACACTTTGCGAGTCTTTAGGAAGCTTCTCCTCCTAGCACCAAAAAAAAATTTAAAAAAAAAGTGGCCTATATTATTGTTATTAGTGCTTATTGTGGTTAAGTGTTAAATGTGCGCATATACGGAAACTCTCTTTAGCGCCATCTGTACTTATCCAATAAAGAGAGTGAGAATAAACGACTCAGAGACTGAGTCAGTACGTTTTGAGAAGTTAGCGGAACTGGAAACATGTGTGTGTTTCCTCCTCCCCAACAAGCACGTGTGTGTTCGTCTCAAGTTATCGCTAGAGCTGATTAACGGACCCGGAAACACGTGTGTGTCTCTAAAGAAATAACCCACGACCCAGAGCAGTGGGTCAGTAGCCCCAATCCACGTAATACATTGTACACTACATTGTTACCTTCGAACTTTGTGATGGCTGTTGCTGAAGTTCCTGTAGATTTTCCAAAATCCAATAACAGCAGTTTTGCTTGTTGATATAGCCAGATAAATGGAAATGTGCTTCATCAGACATTCTTAAACTGTGAACATCGATTTGATGCTGCAGCATTGCTTCAGTAAAATGTAGACAAACATTGAGATCTGTCGGTTTTAATCATTGGACAATTTTGATGAAAATAGAGATCCTTGTCCAAAATTTAAAAAAACGTACTCTTATATCAATAGCCTAGTCGTGTTTTCAACTTTAACGTTTTGTCAATCCGCTCTATGACTGCTCAAACGCAATCAACGTTTTCGAGATTTCTGACACTTCTGTTTAGTTTCTGTTTTTTCAAATTTACAAACTCACTCCTTTTCTTTAAATTTCAAAATGTGTTATTAAGGAATTACTTAATGTCACAACAACATAAAAATATCTTTGAATTTGAATCACATTGAAGACTAGATTTAAGCAGTCTCATAACATTGACCTTAAACATTTGTGACTTATAAGTTTCGAAAAATGCTGAATTTGAATAAACTTCCAAATTCAGCGTCAATAGTACGGTTAAAAAAATCTATCTTAAAAGTTTCGGTCCTACATCTCTAAACTATCAGTGAATATTTGTTAGAATTCCTAGCAACCAAACTCCTTTATCAACAACATCAAGAACCTAGAAGCATTTGAAATATGGTGCTACCGACAGATGCTCAAAATCTCATGGACCGACAAGAAGGAACAAAACAAGAGAGATCACCAACACAATTCTTCTTTATGTGCATATCCGATTTCGGATGTTTGCGATGAGCATGACTATTTTCACTTTATTGGTTGCTATTCTGAAGAGCTCGTTCGAAGTCTTCCCGTACCACGCCCTGAGATTCTGCAACCATGAAATTCTCCTCCGTCCAGGTCCTCGTTTTCCGTGTATCTTGCCTTGAATGATGGCTTGTAATAGGGCGTATCTGTCCTCGTTCCGCATGATGTGGCCTAGATATTGGAGCTTGCGGGTTTTGATGGTGTCCGTGATCTCCTTCTCTTTCTTCATCCTGTGGAGGACTTCGATGTTTGTTACCCGGTCCTTCCAAGATATTTGCAGAATACGTCGATACAGCCACATCTCAAAGGCTTCAAGCTTTTTTGTTGTTGCATCATTTAGTGTCCATGACTCGACTCCGTAAAGTAATATTGGGAAAATGTAACACCTCAACATGCGAACTTTGGTTTCAAGATGTAGTTCGTGATTTTTGTAGAGGTTATTCATTGTATTGAAGGCAGATCGGGCTTTTCCAATTCTACATTTTATCTCTTGGCTATTGTCCCAGTTTTCGTTCACAAGTGTACCTAAGTATGTTGTTTGTCTCACTCTCTCTATTTGTTGGTTGTGAACGTAGAGATTTGCATTAGTTATATTGTCTTTGCTTATGACCATGAATTTTGTTTTGTTGTTATTAAAGTCCATATTTTTCACTAGCCGCTACAATTCTGTTCATTAGTGTTTGCAGTCCTTCAAGAGAGTCAGCGAATACCATTGTGTCGTCGGCATATCGGATGTTATTCAATCTGACTCCGTTCAGTAAAATGCCTTCTTCTATGCCTTCTAGCGCTTCATTAAAGATCCGTTCGGAGTATAGATTGAACAGAATCGGAGAAATAATACACCCCTGCCTTACCCCTCTAGCTATACACAATAAAGAGGCAAAAACTAGAATACCTCGGTTATATTCTATAAGAGGACAGGAATAACATCCTAAAATTAACTATTCAAGGAAAAATTAAAGGAAAAAAGTCAACTGGCAGAAGAAGAATCTCTTGGCTCAAAAACCTAAGAAAGTGGTTTAAATGTACCTCTGCTGAACTATTCAGAGTAGCTGTCAACAAAGTCCGCATAGTCATAATGGTTTCCAATCACCGTTAGGAGATGAAAAAACTCCTTTATGGCATGGATAAATAGAACTTCCCCGTGACAAAATGTACTAAAATGAATTCAAAGTTACCTCTATACTTAGATCAAAAATGATGATTTTTGTAGTAAAATACGTTTGTGGTTAACACAAACAAACGTGAGTCACCAGATTACTGTTCCATGATTACTAAATAGCATACAACAAAATAAAGCAGTGAGATGGCTCAGTTATAGAGCGTTAGCGTAGCTAGCAGTCCGGGGTTCGATCCCAGAGTATGACTAAAATAATAACTTTGCTCTTTATTCACCGGGGTGATTCGGAAGTCACCTAATAAGCCGTTGGTCCCATCAACCCCCTTCATACAAGTCGTAAGACTTCTGGGGCAATGTAAAATAGCTGTAAAACGCAAAATAAAAAAGAAAGCAATCCCGTAGTAACCTATACATAATTACGAAATATCATTTTCAAATCTTCCAAAAAGGCAACAGAGTCAATAATGAAAACAACCTACCTTTATTCTAAAGAAATACGAAAGCGGAGTGTAAAGGAGATGACATACCCTGTCAATACGGGTTGCTAGAAATACTCCAAAGATTTTCCTTAAAAAATAAGTGTTATGGTAAAAACACGTCATCATCATCGTAATAATAATTAATTAAAAAAATCTTAGTTAACGGTACAAATTCCGAATTTCCATAATGATTGCCAACATCCGAAGCGGATAGGCACCATAAAAAGCATTAGTACTGATAATGTGCATCTTTTAAAGCAGCTTTGTATAAAGATAACATCATTAATACAAAAAATCCAGTTAGAAAAAATAGCATACCTAAGTATAACATGCGGCATGTGACATGCAAAGCCCTTGACATCTATGTTAAAGAAACAGCAATACCAGCAGCACCAAGCCCGAATGCAACCGTACATTGGCACAATAACTATACACAATATCGTTACTAGGTCGAGACAGCCAAAAAAGTGATGGACATAACGAAAGAAATATCTGGTAAAAACAAAAAATAATCCTAACAGCAGAGCAGCAATTTTAGCTATAAAAAAGTCTAAGATCACATCAAGGTTAATACTAGAATGCTATAGAGCCCTCACATTAGCAGCTAGTACAAACACGGTGTTGGCAAAATTACTTAACCGAATTTGCTAATAACTATTGCTTCCTGATAGATCGTTACCATCAAACCCCTCACCAACTGACACTCCACCTTCACGTTATACAACAAGCTACAAACTACAATGACACTAAAGTCTGACACACTTAGTCCACTCGACAAACTTATAGAAGAGGGAATCACACTCCTAGCTACAGCAAACAAATTAGTTAACCAAGACTCCCTGGATAAGATACATAGGACACGTAGCAAATTAGAAATTATCCTCCAAACAAAACTAGAGAAAAAAAAAATAAACGCAATTCCAGACAAAGCCAAAGTCGGCAAACACATCATTAATAACAAAACAACCACCTCCAAAAGCAGCAAAAACTAATAAAATCATGGATACCAACGCAGCAAGAACATGAGAAATCTTACTGACTACACTTCGTAATCTGATAGATTATCCACCAAATATCCCACACAAAGATCTTGCTACGATCCACGATGCAACCCTAAATAAAGACTGCACTTGAACCTTTCCAACACAACTTCCTAAAGTATGCTAAGCCAGGACATCCCAAGTTATCTGCCAGGCAAAATAAAGACAGTCTCCCAGATATAATAAAAAAACTTTACTAGGCAGATCACCAGCTATAGAGTAGACAACCTAAAGCAACAACACCGAGGCAATCAAAGACTAGAACCACCGTTTTGTTGCTTTGTAGAGAAGTCAATCTCTCATTCAAAACTCCCATGATTAAAGAAAACGACGACTGTTTTACCCGAATGAGTGCCACCAAAAAAGTATGCCACCAGTGAAGAGGCTGTTACTGTAATCTCTCTTGAAGCTTGTACTGGCAACTCTAAAAAAATCAAAATGACCAATTGTAACACTACTAACAAACAATGTCAGTCTCCTAGACATAAAAAATCATCCATGGAATGAATAACCTGAAGCGAATGAAAGAACACTCCAACACATTAGATAACGGCTGATGCACTGACACGCAAAGGATCCTGGAAAAAGTACAACGAGCTTAATGAGACTTATGTGCAGTATAAATGGTTTCACCTTCTCACTCAAAATCCATCCATTTAATGTGTTGAGTGCAAGTGCAAGTTTTTATAATTAGAATTAGAAGAATAAACAGACGTCCTACCGTCTTGGATGAGCATGTTAAATTAAAAACAAAAAATAAAGCGCATAAAGGATTGTATTGACATTAGTACTGAAATCAGTCAGCCGGTTCTAAGCGGAATAGTAATTTGCATAATTTATTTATCCACACTTAAATCTAATTTTGTTTCAATTTTTTACTTATTCTATCAAATTATTTCAATTTGCAACAAAACCATTAATTAAATTAGTCGATCCGCTTTTTGCGAGGTTATTACGCATTAATGCAAGTTGGAGCAAATATAAAATAAATTTCAAATCAAATTCTCAAATGCATTGCTTTCTATAAAAATCTAAAAGCATTATTAGATGCTTAAAAACTATAAGGTTGAGTGAACGGCATACAATTTCTGCTACAATATGTGATATTACTAGTATTATTCTAAAAATCATTAATTATTGTTTAAAAAAACTGTAGTCTGGAAAATGTTAACATTTAAAAACATCTATAAACAAATTCACTGATTTTACGGTGTTTATACCATGGAAAGATGTAAATATCAAATTATGTTGATGAGAAAATTAGCAACGATGATGTAATTACGGCATAAAAGTGGCACCCACATTTATAAATTAGAAGCAATTGATAAAATTAATGATTCAATTTAAAATAACACGCGAGCCAAGGTTATTTGAACCCATCGCAGGGATTAGATTATGTAAGGAAAATTGTCTACAGAAATACACTCACTGCATTTATTATTCATCTTAGCATGTGTTAATTATATAGTCTTATTATTCAATTTTAATTTAATTAGCTATAATTTTTGAAATCCCATTAAATTTCAATTTAAGTAAATTATCACGGAATTTTAGAAAATAGGTTTGGTTTGCATCTGAAGGGCATGCAAAATGTATTACTAAAAATAGTACTCATGTAAAAGACACGGATGAACCATCAACATTGGGATTAGAATCACATAGAAATGTCATTGCGATTAAAATAACTAAAAGCCCGTAAAATGTATGTTATCGTAGTGTAAGAAAAACTTGAATATGTACTTACAGTAGAGCTGGCCCATAAAATATGTGAAATGTGAACGCGATAAAAGTATGCTAAAACCCATGAAGGCCTAATTGCTCAGAGCAAACAATTTATGTTTGGAGAAGTATATATGTGTTCACTAATAGAGTATCAACCTAATTAATAAGATTAAAGCGATGACTTTTACAGCCTTTTACAAATTTAAGAACTATAGGAAAAATGCTGTATAATATGAGAAATGTTTTGCAAATGGTTGAAAAAGAAAAGCAAGTTTCTACCAGCATTAGAAATAAATTGAAATAATTAAAAAGGTTTAGGTAGCACTAGAAAAGATTAAAAATTATTGTGATGGCTTGATTGGTAAAATTTGCAAACATTTTAAATCGATTTTGCAGACTTTTAGAGTGTTACTTAAAAAGCAGTATACAAGTTTGACAAAACTTGGTTTAGAAACCATTCAAGGCAATGTTTTAATAATCGATAAAAAATATTCAAGTATATACATAAGATTTCGCTAACAGAGTTTCTATCCAAAATATTGCAACTTAAATTCAAGTTTTGATCGATTCGTGTGAGATTAATAATAACCAGTGCAAAAAATTTCGTAGTATAAACAGAATATTAAAATCCTATTTGGTTGAACAAATATCTCCATCATAAAATGTGCCGTAAATGTCAATGATTGAATTTATTTTTGCAATTTAAGCTTTCATTAATTTGTCAAGAATAAATAATTGCTCGTACTAGTTTCAACTTCACTTATAAATAACAATCCCAATATTCCCAGTTCGTCGTATCGATGTAAATATTGGGTCGTAAACTGTTTCGCAATTAAAACTTGAATGGACCGGGCGGTGTTTGTTTTCCACTCGCGTTTGGCACAGAATCACAGGAGCATTTCACTCGATGACCGTATGCTTTCCCTTCCGAGTGAAATTGCGCTCGAAATAAAACAAAACAGAATGCAGAAAGATATTTGCCGAGAGAGAATTCGTGATATGTTAAGCAGGTGAACTGGGTGTGTCGTTATAAACTTGGGCGTGTGTTGAATAGGAAAAATTACGAGAAGAGTTGTTGCAGAAGAAGGATGGAACTGGTTACGTTGCGTAATGTGCATTAGCATGATAACGCGTTAATAACACAAGCTGGGTAACGGTAAATCTGCTGCATGCAGACACACATTCTTTTAATGAACGACAATTGGTTAAACAATCGCGTTGGAAATTGGCCGTCCGTTCGGTATCTTGAGGTCAAATCTTTTAGAACTCGAGTGATGATTGGATTGTGGACAGTTCATCTCTGTGCCCCTCATGCCTTGCAGTATATTTCTCAATGTTATTTTATGCAATAAAAATATAACTTGCGATAATTTATAGTGAATGGAAAATTGCTAATGCATACTTATAAATCGTGTAGGACCTGGAACTATTTCTTGCGGCATTTCAAAATAAGGTCAAGGAAAATTAATTTAATAAGTTTGATTGTAAAAAGAAGCTAAGTTAAATATTTTCTTAAAAATTAATACCGTATTTTGTCCACTTGGAAGAATCTATTAAGTCTTACTTTTAGACAATTTTATTATAATGTTAATCCTCAACCTAATAATTATTTACACGTGATTACATCCCCGTATAGTCTCGTAAAACAGCTATTAATTTAACAAATATAACTCCTGATCTGAAATAAAATTAAAAATATTTGTAATCAGTATAATGACTAACTTGTATAGCGAAGAGTCCCATAGTGACGAGTCCGATCCAGCTGTGCAGCGAGTAAAAGTTGGGAAGAGGTTCTGGCCTCTTCAAATTGTGCGTGTCCAAAACAGCAAGGAACCCGATGGCCACACATGGAATAGTCAGAGCGTGGAAAACAGTGTGCAGCAATTTCACGTAAATCCTTCGGCAGCACCTGCAGATCCTGTAGAGCAATATGGCTGCAAAAAAGAGAGAACATAAATATGAAAACATACAATTCACACGAAGGAAAATCTTGGCGGAACGTCTAACTCAAATCCATTTTATGGGCGAAGCGTGCGCGCCTTTCAAATACCTGGGATGTCGGCGAGAAGGAAAAAGGAAAGGGAGCCAACAAAAAAAGTGACCTGGAAAAAGGAGATCAAACGTGCACTCTCTTTATATTTATATATGTGTATGTGTGTGGTCGACGGCTTAAAGTTTCCTGGATAGGATCATCACAATTAACCGAATAAATAGAAGAAATGTTTATAAATTAATCATTATTTTATTGATGAATATAAATTTATCCTTGCCTATTGATTGCATTTTATGTTAATTATTTAGTTAAAATAGTTTTAGCAAGGTCTTTAAAATATAGAAACATGTCAATGATATTTTTTCCAATAAAATATTTATGTTTTATATAAAAAAAAAATTGCTCGTGCACTAGCAAGGTAAGCTAATTGGTTTTCATTTGTCGTGCTTTAAGGTGTTTTCCATTAGTGCAAAAGAACACATGTACCTGCTATTCGCTTTCAATGCCATTTGACTCATTTCACAATTACATTGTAGGAAGTGGTATTAGCCGGAGAGCACATACGCGAAGATTTGCAATTTAATTCCATAAACATTCCGTGCACCGTTTCCTACAATCTAACAGTCTCAAGATGTTACAAATTAATATATTAGGACTCTAATGTTTTCCACGAATGAGAACTATTTTATTTCCAGGCTTTACTATAGGACAATTGGAATTGGAAGAAACGTTCTGAAAGATTCTAATCTAGTTTGAATTACAAAAACATGCGACATTATGTTTCAAAGAAGCCAATTTTAAATAAAATTGCACACAATTTTCTACAGTATTTTATAGTGAACAGAATAATGTAATGCAATATCATGAATATTGAGAACTAAATACAAATATTTACACAGAGTAATAATACGTATTTTATACAACAGATTCAGAAAGTCTCAGCCATTTCTTTGAGTATTGAAAGAGACGTTCTTATTTTATATATAATATCGTTCTTCTACAATAATGTTGTATTGATTCTTGTCTGTGGTGATACTACTAGGCCTGGTCAGTATCTACAGCGCCCCATCTCCTCAAATTAACGGGTTTGGTAGTAAATGTAGTTAAAAAAAACTCCATTTAAATCTTATTTGTTGCTTTTGTCACAGTCATCAGCGTTTTTCAATTTCTAATTTCTAGTTTTAATCATAATTAAAATTCACAAATTCATGATAAGAAAACCTTTCTTCCAATTTGAAACTCTTGACGTGAATATATCTAACATTCTTAATTATAAAATAACATTTGCCCGCTTAAACAAACTAATAAGATTGCATTCTACAAACAGCATTTATCAACTTTCAAACGTCTAAGTGCATCATCGATCCGCTTAAAACCGCGCAATAAATAGTTGATGTTACCGCCACTATGTAGGCGGTAGGTAAACCTCGCCCCATAATTAATCCAAGATTTTAATTAAGTTTGGGGTATAACTCCATTAATTAATTAATAGTTTATATTATATTCTTTGATGGTTTACGACCGCTTCCTGGGAGAGATTATAAATTTTGTGTCTCTTGGACAGGAAGAGGAAATCGTCTTTATGATGTCTTCAGGTGGAGAGCTTTTGTTTGCTTTGTGCGTGTGCACTGGGAACTAATTGCTTTAACATTTCAATTACGGATGAGTAGGATGTGGGATGTATTACAGGAAAATATACGTTCCGCGGTTTTCGTGCCACGTAAATTATATAAATCTTCTTATGGCATTTGATAAATGTTTAAAAACACATTAGGACAAGGGTCTACAAACTGTGACGTAACTAAGAATAATTACGTCACGTCGAATCTACATTAGGTAAATTATTATCCTTCAAAAAAATTACATACGCAATTAAAATATGCGTTATAATATATGTTGTAATAATATTAAAATCTTTATACTTAGAGAATGGCACATGTATTCTAATTCAGAAATTGTTTAACTTAATGGTTGGTGAATGTAAACATAATATCTGTTATTTAAGCTTTTGTTTTATGCGTTATATTTTAAGTTGATTTTTATTCTACACTGAAGTTTTATAAACAATAAATTACGCAAGTTCTTCTAAGTGGTAAATACGTAGCGTTCATTGCCATTATTTAGTCTTAAGTCTATAGTAAATCCGCTTTATTTGGGAATCTTACTACAATAAAGATGACAAACTTAAACCATGTGACCTTTGAAAGATTATTAATGATTGAGTAACATAATAGAATGCTACTCAAAGTTGCAATAATATGCAATAAAGTTTTATATTTTAGATAGAAAAGACAAACTTGAAGAAGACGATAACATCTTATAGTAATCTACTCCAAACTTCAAAATCTACTTAACAAACTACTAACCAAGAAAATACATCTAGATTACTGCCGCTACCTACAAGGGTATGGCACAAAGAACAATAGAACCAAAACTGCTTCAGTATATCTAAAGATGAAACCAACACTACTTCAGTATGCATATGGGTGATGATCTATTCATGGGTAAAGTTTTCAGCTTCATTACTAGCTGGCTGATATACTTTTTTCCTATTAAGGTGGTACGTCTGGCATTGCAGACATCTGCGATGTAGTGGATCCGTTTAAATTCCTATTCTCTGCATGTGTTTGTTTAGGGCACAATGTCTAGTTATTAGACATGTAAGCATGTAAATTTCCTCGGCGTTGTTCTGCTGATCTGCTTTACTATAGTTTGGGTAATGTGTGGCTTGTGTCCTTCATCCCCTCACAGTGGCAAGTTGATCTGTTTGAAAACTTCTATACCCTGATAATATGATATCCAGATCAACCGTACCCTGTTGTTTGTGAGTAATGCCTCCAAACTGCAGTCTTATGCAGTCACAAGTTTGAAGCTTATTACTGACAAGCATATTACACATAATTTGTTATTCCCTAACTGCAACCCCCAAGATTTACAGTGTCTATTTATTTGTAGTTAGTACGCTAAGTAAGTGCAGTTATCAGAAAACATGCTTATCTAGTTTAAAGTGGAATAATTTAGGATGAAAATCGAAAATTTTCGGCAAAATTCCCAGGTGTAGTAATCTCTTAACTTCTGGCGTTGGTGATTTGTCCTGGCAGCAGAAATAGACCAACGTTAAATAAATGAATTAACTAACATACCATAGTACATAGTAATATTCAATTAAATATCAGTTTGGTTGCCGTAATCTTGAATGTAGTTTCTTTCACTCCATAAGAGCGCTCCGTATGTGATGATAGGTTTGATCACTAAAGTGTATAGTCAGCTGGTAATATAGGGTGTTACTCCCCATATTTGTCCGACCATTGATTTGTTTGCAGACTGCACCCAGATGACGTTTGTAGTCACATTATCCAGATAGAGTGTGGCTCAGTAGATTTCTAGATTATTTAAGTTCTCAGTGTTTTGTTGTCTTGTAAAAGATACGATTGCTTAAATTCACTGATAGTCTTTCTTCTTGCACCACTTTTCTACGCTGTATAGTGCGTGCTGTATCAAGTTAGATATAGTTTCTCCAAATTCAGTAAATTTAGTAGGCCATACTAAAAATAGTGTACTCAAATCATTCCAGGACAATTTATTTAGTGTATAATTTTTTTTTTCTGTTGACTAGGAAATGCATAACCAGTTTGCAGGATTTTTCCGATAGGTGTGCATATTGGTATCGGTGCAGAGGCTACTCTGTCCTGCACATACCTGTTAATATTTTTTTTCTATAAGAGATGTCGGATAGATTCATTTGTAGGATTTAGCCAAAGCATTTGTAGGTTGTCCCTGCTTTGGTATAAATACTACTTCAACTGCTCTGTAGCTGTTTGGAATACAGTGTTTTAGAAGAAAAGTGTTAGACTAGCTCTAAGAACTTTACATAAAGATCCTCTAAGACCATCAAGCCCTTTCTGTAACATGATGGAATAGATCACGTCAGCTCCTGATGACCTAAATGGTTCAAATGTGCCGATTCCCTATTCTAAGATGCTTTTACTATACTTCTGCCCAGTCCTTTTTGTTTGTCTATTTGTAATGCATTTCCAGCTCTTTTTGGTTAGATCCTCTTGTCAGCGTAGAGTTAAGAAAGTGGGTCTGCAGTAGCTCGTGCTCGTGAGGAGTTCCTTTGACCTACACTGTGTAATATCAATCAAACTGCGAGGATATCTCTAAAAGTCTCTTTTTGCTTTTTATATTATTTTGTGAGACTAGCTTTGTATGAGGCCCAGTCACCTTTTCTCTTGGTTTTTTAAACAGGTTCCTAGTGCTTGTCTTTGTTCTGTCAGGCTTCTTAATCAATCAGGTAACTTTGTAGGTGTTATGTTTGACAGAGATAGCGTTGCATGCATGCACTTCAGCAAACAAGTGGCTCAGTTGAGTGAAACGCATCACAGCGCATAAATTGTCGCAGGTTCGTACCCCAGCTCCGGCAGAGCATTTTTAAGAAATTATATATAGATTTAGGACGTTAGTCTAACATATGACTAGTGTCCATGTAACCATAATTACATTTATTACGAGAGAGTGGGTGGACCAGATACTATAAGCCTCGTCACAACGCCTCCATTCTCTTAATTAACTGGTTCAATAGTTTAAATTATGTAATTAATTTACAGATATATATTCAAAGACAGGCAAGTGTGTAGAGCATTTGAAATCTAGAAAACCCCAACCCCATAACCCTCATCATCATTCTTCTTTGTCACGTGCCATCTCCTACTCGGAGGTTAGCTATCATCGTGGCTATTCTGATCTTTGAAACAGCAGCTCGGAAAAGATCTTTAGAGGTGCAGCCAAACCAGTCTCTTAGGTTTCGCATCCAAGACATTATGCGTCCTCCCATACTTCTCTTGCTTGCTATATTCCCCTGCATAATCAGCTGCAGTACATTATATTTATTCCCTCGCATGTTATGTCCCAAATATTTCAGCTTTCCGATCTTTATCATGTGAAAGATTTCTAGGTCTTTTCCCATTCTTGTGAGGACCTCGGCATTCGGGGTTTTGTCCGTCCATGAGATCTTCAGGATTCTCCGATACGTCCACATCTCAAAAGCTTGAAGTTTGTCGCTGAGGTGTTGGTTCAATGTGCATGCTTCCATACAATACAGTATAATTGGAAATATGTAGCATCTTTCCATTCTAACACAAAGCTCTAGCGTTAGATCGCGATCACAAAAGAGATCTCTCATTTTGAGGAAGGCAGTTCTAGGCATCTCTATTCTGGACTTGATTTCTACTGTTTGTTCGTTTGTATTTGTTATCCACGTATCTAGGTATTTGTATTTGGTTACCTTTTGAATATCGGTGTTATCAATAAGAAGATTTGCGTTAGGTGGTATACGTGCTTTTGAGATGATCATGTATTTTGTTTTCTTGGGGTTCATATTTATTCCATATTTTGAGTTGACAGTTTTTGTGCGTTCCACCATTTTTTGCAGGTCTACAATGTTGTCTGCTACTACCACAGTGTCATCAGCGTATCTAATGTTGTTAATTGGTCGCCCATTAACCCACATAGTTCTTCAGATAAGGCTTCTTTGAATATAGCTTCTGAGTATAGATTGAATAACATCGGTGACAGTATACAGCCTTGCCTCACTCCCGTTCGATGTTTATGCTTTCTGTGGAATCATTGTCGACTCTCACCGTCGCCGTTTGGTTCCAGTACAGGTTTTCAGTTATTGGTATGTCCTCGGAGTCAATACGTTTGCTTTTTAGAAGTGTTACAAGTAGTTCATGGTGTACTTTATCGAACGCCTTCTCGTAGTCTATAAAACAAGCGTGTACCTCGACATTCATATCCATCATCATCATTGATGTTCTGCTTTTTGCAAGTCTTACTTACCTCTCCTTTTCTTCATTCACTGTACTTTTCTATTAAGAACATCAGTCATCTTGTATCTTCTTTTTAAATTTGCTTTGACTATTCCTTCAATCACACTCTTCAATAACAATCTCTTCTCGGTACCTGCCCTATCCATCATTTTCTTCTTTTTATGATTACTAGCGCTCTTTCTTCCCCTACTCTTCTCAACATTTCTTCAATCCAAATCTTGTCCATTAATCTCCTCCAGAGCTACATTTCAAATAAGTTTCACATCCGCATAGGAATACACAGCATACAAAACATTTCACAATCCTTTTTGCAGATTTATATCTACTACTATCTCCTACTACTTACTACACAAAATCTTGTTCTTACTTCTAAAAATTACTCTCGCTTTTCCAAGACAACAAAAAATCAATAAAAAATCTATAAAACAAAAAATATTTGAAAAAAAATGAAAAATTTACGATGATACAACATCAAAAACGTGCTTTGCCATCACAGAAATCTACTGAAAGACACTAAAAAAAGTCCAAAAAATAATTGGTTAAAAGCCGCAAAGACCAACACTACTTGTGAAAAAACATTAAGAATTTCCTACTAGAACAAGGCAATTGTTAAAACGCTTTTAAGATTGTCCAAGAATAGAAATTTACAAGTTTTACCGCATCTCAGCTATAGCCAAACTACCAAATAACCTGTCTAAAAATGAAAGACTTCAAGTCGCACAAGTCCTGGAGCTTGCTACCATTCAAACCAAAAAATATGAGCTGTAACTCCTAAAAAGGCATTTTGGAGGAACCAAATAGTCAAATAGATTAGAATCTTCTGCAAAACTTTGTAGAACGCGAGGATAATGATTAAACTATCTTTTTTCATCAAAAACTTTCTTAGCGTATATAAACATTAACACCTTCTAAATGTTGCCCAAGCAAAGAAATTGGAAGAAAAGAGCCAGGTTGATATCAAGGAAGAGAACTAAGAGACCGACTACAAAACTACGAAGATGATTTGTAGTTTAACAATTAACAAATACATATATAAACAAGAATTAAACAAAAATACAAAATTTAGTCGACAGATACAACTAATACGTGAAAAGAATCAGAAATAATTCTGCCAGCCATAGACGTTTGCAAACCAAATAGCAACTTAATATGGTAGTCAACTTAAAAATCTTAGACACAAGACCAAGAGCAAACCCAACTAAAGCAAGCTCGTAGACCGGATAAATGCACTTTTTATTGCACCAACAAACAGCACCAACAATTGATAATTGAACAAGAAAACCTCCTGAAGAATCAAGACAAAAAATTAATGTATTCAAGAAGTTCATAGTCTGCCTGATCAACAAAAAGTCTTAACAAATCTCAAACAGATCAGGCTAGACCATAAAGAGCTCATTCATAGCCAGTCAAAACACATAGCCACCAACGTCACAAAAAGTTTTGGCACTGACCTTTTCCAAAACGATTCCAATAACCCCAGCCCTCTCCACCAGCCTCCGGACGCCCCAGTCCAGACATCCCTCAAGAGACCTGCTAAAAGTCGGTCAATCCCGTCACTGCCTCCAAAGACAAAGAAGTAATAGATGGACAACCACGCTATGCCCCACTATAAAGCTCCACCCATAAAGCAAAAATTTACCTTGGAGATAAGCAAAAAACAATCAAAAAAGCAAAAAAAGTCTGAGTCTGATTCCGATATGGCATATAATGTCAGGTGCCTTCAGCGCCACCAAAGCCAAAAGGTTGTTAACCCGACCGGCCACTAAAGCTCAGGCCACAACTTCAAGTCCGTTCTCTAGTTCCCAAGGCCCTCTAACAAGCTCCAGATCGGCAACATCCACAGAAAATGCAGTCTCAGAACGCCTACCCACCCAAAAGTTAAAGAACACAAACGTAGCCATCGCCCGTGCCGTAAACGTAGTCGATGGTATTCGCATGCACCCTCGCAAAAGCAAAAATGTGTCTCACTACACTTTTTAGTTAGAACCCAAAAAACCTTAAAATATGTCAAAAGGAACATACCCGACTGCATCAAAGCTGATGCACGCAGGCAGAATTAGAACTCTAAGGTAGGGTAGGCAACCTTTTCAATCAACGTTCAGTTGCCCAAGAATGCAAAAAGTGGAGAAATCATGTCTTTTACCAAATTGTGTAAAACTCACAGTCAGCGTTGAGTACAAACGTAAATCCGGGTATACTGTCCACGGCATCCAGATGCAATTCTCCTTACGTATGCGCCAAATAAGCTAAAACTAGCTCCACGTGCAAATTTACAAAGAAGTCAGGGTTTGCGCTTGCAAGCTGAAGCTAAAGGTAAACCAAACTTCTTTGAAGGCTCAACCCAAAACACCTGCTTCTTAGAGACAGACTCTCGCTCCTCCCCGAAGTGCTTCCAAGGCTCCCAACTCTCACAAGGAAAAATCTTACGCACTGGCAACAAAAAATCAGGCGCTAAACGCAACCACGTTGTCAGTTCAAAATCAGCTTCTCCTCCGCTTGGCTCAATTTTAAGAAAATGTATCTATCTTCTATGCATCTACTAGCCTAAAAAGCTAAAAACAACAAAACCTTAAACTTGCTCACCTTAGCCATAGCCACCAATGCCAGCAACAGCCTGGTAAAACCGGATCTAAAACTATCAAAAAAGCTTTTACAAAAATACTCAAATCTCCTACGATATCCAAACGTACCTAAAGTTATCACAATTGATAGCCCCTGAAAAAAATATGGTAGACATTAAGACCGATCAAAATACAGCTACCTCTAGCCAACTACTTAAGTAGTAGAATGTAGGAAAAACCTGGCAGTTCTGAATTGTAACAAATTCGATACTAAAGCCCGTTTTGCATATTTTAGAGCAAAACTGCACCATGGCCTGACAAAAGCATCAATGTCACGGTCAACGTAACCCCCGATAAAAGATTGATCTTTAAATTGAACCTAGCAAACAAATCGCCCTCGTTGAACAAAACAACATTTTTAGTTAAAGTAGAAGAGCACATGCAAGTCCTTTTTCTCGTGGACTTTGCACCACAATGGTTAACACGACCACCTTTCCATTTCCGCTCCAAAGCGCCCAACATCCAGTTATTTCAGTCATGTCATGCAAAATATAAAATACAAACAAAAAACAACAAATAGTCAATAGTCAACACTTATTGTCTACTATTTTTAGACGACAGCCTTTAAACAATTACCGATTTGCTTTTTCAGCTACGCTAAACATATTGATATGTTTTATTTGCATTTGCAAGATAACGTTAGAAGCAGCACCTTCGACTCAATCTGTAGACTGTAGCAAAGACGTTGGTCCTGTAACACCACCATGACAAATATCTAGCAACCGTTGCTTCGGGAAGAAAATCTATTCAAATCATACCAGACAGATTATTATACAGAAACCCCACTGTTCTGATCATTTAAGCCTCACGAGGAGCAAGATATGGCTTTCTTTCAGCAACAAAAACGCCAACACTATTTTCAATTTTTTCACGCTTTGAAATTTAGGGATAAGAACACCAGGTAGCCAGAGTGCTATTAAAATCTACTAAAAATATATGTAGGTTTTTGTAGTTCTAGCATTGGAGACTTTATTTAGCAATTGTATCAGCTTATTATTATTTATACTTATATCTATTTAATTAACAAAGTGTTTCTTGTTAAAATCTCAGAATTTGTAATATGTTCCATCGTAGAAGAAGTTGGTAAAGCCTGATGTAGTTGATCAATATTTCAAGTATCTCATAGTTTATATACATTACAATATTAGCTAAAAACTTTATTAAAAACTAAGATTTGCACTAAAATGTTTATTAATAATATTTACAACAATTCATATTTAAAATTATTACATTAATCGTCGATATAATACATTTTAAGCGTTTTATTAATTATTAACTTTAGTAAAAATAAAATTATGTTTTTTCAACTTACAGAAACCACTGAACGTGATGAATCCTGCAACCATGAGAACTGGATGGAGATTAAACTGTTTGGTGATATCTTCACGCCATGCGAATCCATCATGGTAGTAAATAACCCAGAAGAGAGTAAGACCTAATGATCCTAGGAGTAACACACTAGCTAGTACCACTACTAGAGTATACTCCAGCCAACTCCCACAACCCCATTCATTCTCTTCCTCGTAATGTCTGTGACTGTAACAAAAAAGAAAACAAATAAATCAAATGTTAATAAATAAGAGTTACAATATTAGATATAATAATTACTAAAGCCGTTTGCAGATGCAATAACTAACTGAGTTACATTTGGAAAAGGCTCTAGTAAGGCTGAAACTAGTATGTATTCGTAAAAATACATTTGTGATTAAAAACATACTAAATTGTTATATTCTATTATTTTATTATATAAGCAAGAAAACACTTTTTCTTGATAATGCCAAATGATAGTTGTGTGAACAAATAAATCTCTTTCAAAACATAATCAATGTTAAGTTTAATAAGTACATATCTTTAGAACTTTCATACATCATACACAAATTAAAAAAAATACTAAGTCATCTCAATTATAAAACCAACGTTAGCACAAATTGTTTGATTAAATTACTAACGAACAATCCCACGTTAATTTCATTTTTTTTTAATTTGTATATTTTACGATCTGTGTATAATTGTAAATGTAATGAAAGCGCACAGTATCTACTTCGCGAGTGAAAACTGGCATAGATATCATCACTTGCTTGTTTAATTGTCGCCTAGTAGCAATTTCCTCGATCCGAGAACCGTGACAAATTGTAAATGGAACAAAGAAATATATACAAGAGATGAATTAAACATTTTTTGCAAAAGTAACAATGCGACATCGTCGTCTTGTATTGTTTGTTTTTTTTTGTGAAGTGTGTATAGAAATCTTAAGTTAAGTTCAATAATCAAACAATTTAAGAACAATGGAGAAATAATTTCGATGTCATTACCAAAGTTATTTGAAATTCCAATTATTTAATTAAATGTTCTTATTCTTAATTTTTTTTTGTCAATTCCAATGAGTATATTGTGAGTGCTATTAAACATAATATTTTCATTTTCGTTATAATTAATAATTTGTGCCTCTTTATGACTGACTGCTTACACAGAACCTAATACGTTAAACCGCACCGAATATCAGTTCCGTCTAAGCAATTTTTATATTCTGCAGCAACAAAGTAAAATTCTTATCAACTTAGTAAGAAATAAAGCTTAAAAAATAAAGAATTTCTTTTTCAAACTAATGCCGTATATGTATTTATGTTAAAAAATGAAGACACTAATAAAGTAAGCAAAACACTCAAGATATATATACTACTAAAATGCTTGAAGAGTATGCTAAAAACAAACACATACAATGCATATAAAGTACGATACAATCCGCATCTGCCTACAGACCAATAAAGGTCATAATTTACAGTCGCATCCCCAGATGGCGGATAAGAGATTTTCACACGCAAACCAACAACATTCCACGGTAGCCTTGCCTCGGCTATTATACTACCTCATTCCTATCTTCTTTTCCAATTTGACCTTTCGGCCTCTTTTGGTCAAACTCTTCAAACTACTCTAGATCACTCTTCGACAACCGATCCTATTAGATTTTGAAAGTTAGGAAGCCAAACATCTTCCATCTTTTTCTTCGGATAAAACTCAACGCTGACCAACAAAAAAAAACAGTAGCCAAAAACTAAAAAAAAAAAATGTTAAACCCAAATCAGTACGTCACGAAGTTAGTAATAGCCCAATAGGGCTCTGCCGCTGTGAGTGTATACACCCGATAGAGTGTTTCAGTAGCCTTTAAAGAATGTAAAACCCAAACCATGGACGCACAATAAATCCATGCCTCGGAAAGCAAATTACCCTACCTGCGAGCTACCTCCGATGAAAGCCTCCAGCTCCAAACATACAACGACCGGGACCAAAACGGATAAGGAGAAAAAACGATAACTGGAGGTGAACATGGATGAAATGGTGACTGAGGTAAACTCCTTTGCTAAGAAGAGCTTGAGAAGAACACCATATTAGGCTGACGTACGTATATAAACAAAAAGTTCAACCCCTAAAAGGAATACGGTACCGGAACTTATAAATTATTGAAGTCTAGCATCTGGCATTGTAAAAGCAACAAACGTTGCCACATACAGATGAGACTGGCTTGGGAAGAGCTCAACTCAGCTCGGAAATTAGAACTGTTTCCCACAATAAAGCGCTAATCAAAATAGAGCATTAGAGGCAAGTTAAATAAAGGCCAAAGACTTGCCATATATAGCAGCAAATTTCCCAAAAAGGCATATAAAATATGTAGTTCAGTGCATATCTGGGAAAGGTAGGATCGGCAAAAACTGGGAGAGATTCGTTTTCATGATCACAACAGAAAAGAAAAGCCAACACAAGAAGCCCATAGACAATCTACGCAACTCACTAGCGCAGATTAATAAAATTGACGAAAACTGAGCACCGCAAATGTTGAATTGAATGCACCTCAGAGGAAAAGTTGAAATAGGTTCTAGTCAAGCAAAACCAACCGAGAAGGAACAAAGCAAGCGTTTGTTCTGCTTTACCCGATACCTGCCAGAGAACTTGCCAATAAAAAAAAGAATTGTCAAGAGGTAGAACAAATGAAGAATTATAGAGATGGTGGACCCCTTCGGTGCCACAAAGCGGCTAAATGCATGGAAAATGAGGATAACGTGGTCTGCCACAACAGCAAAGTGACAGGGAATATCAAAAAAGACTGCAACAACAATGAGGCATGCTACTTGTGCAAGCAAAAACAATAAAGCAATATCTGTGCCTACGCTAAGAACAAAAAGTAGGACGGTAATCAAGGATGAAAGTAATCCAAAGTAACCTTTAAAGAAGCAAAGCAGCAATAAATCTTCTGTTCAAAACTATGGCGTAAGAAATGACTGATCTGGCTATAATTGCAGAAGCAAACAAAGCTCTAGTCCGAAACAGTAAATGGGTTACCGATGTGGAGTATGACATTGCCATACTAGTCAACAAAGGTCTAAAACTATCAAAATACAACCGCTTGGATAAAGATAGGTAGCTATGCCATCTACAAGTATTATTTCTTTCTACAAAAACTCGAGCCCCAAAGAACACAACAGAAAATATAAAATTATGGCCGAACATATAAACTCTAAAACCATGCTATAGAAGGCTAGCTGCAACGATACCAGATGAGAAAAAGTTCTAGTTCTAGATGTCAAAAGCGCAATTTATTGCAACAAACGATGAAAATAAGGCGACTTTTGATAGAAAGGAGTCCAGATCGCACATAGATATAACCCTGTGTACTAAATATATCGCAAACTATATCTCCAGATAAAAAGTAAGTAAATTTTAGCCTGCACAAAAAGTTTTTCACTAAAACGTAGCAACGATCTAACCAAGCCAGTCATAATCAGAGAATAGAAGATAAGCAACTCGCCAATTATAACTCTGTCACAAGGTGGAAGCCATAAAAATGCCATAAAATTATCCTGCACCACAGCAAAAAAGGACAAAACAAAGTCTAACAGGAAAAAGATTGACCAAACACACAAAGATCAACTGTGCAAAATCTTGGAAGACAAAACCGAGAAATTTAAAAAAGCGATCATGTCGACATGGAAGAAGTTGCTAGACAAAGTGGGGACTGGAGTTTCAAATCGTAATCACAAAAACAAATTATGCCAGGCAAATAGATTCAAACTCAGCGACCGCAAATAGACAGAGATATCCAATAAACTTTTCCTAAAATACCTATTGGTGAGATGTCCGCCAAAAAACTCTTCCAAATATGTCCATTAGTGAGATGGCAAAAAGTTCAGTGAACAAAGTAACTGTTCCCTTCACCCTGCAGAAGCTACTAGAAGCGTCCGCAAAAGCTGAAAGATAACAAAACGCCGGGCACAGACTGAACACCTCCTAAAATCGCAAAAAAGTGGTAAGCCTTCACCCCTAAACTCATCCTAAACGTGATAAATTAATAGTTTCAGAAAGGAAGGATTTCCAAGGTATAAAAGCTGTCAAAACTGATGCTGCTAGTTAAACCGCAGAAAGCTAAAAACAAAAACACAAAGTTTCGTGAATACTTTGGGTAAAATTTACTAGCACCTAATTGTAAAAAGATTAAAGAAGGAAGTTAAAGATCAGTTATCCAAAAACCAGTTTAGGTCCACTATAGACGCCATGCTGAGGTTGGCGGAAATAAAAAAAAACTAAAAAAAAAATGCTTCCAAAAACAGGAAGTTGTGCATGTTAACCACCGTAGAGATTAAAAACGTCTTTAATACTGTTCCATAGAAGGAGGTGGTGCGGGCATTGATTAGCATAGGTGTAAACAAGTAGCAAAAAAATAATGACTACGGGTGATGTGCCACAAGGCTCTATCCTGGGTCCTCTGTTGTAGATCGTCTACTATAACATCATCCTTAGAATGGCAATGCAAAAAAATGATGCTGCTGTGTTTTGCGGACTATACGGGTATCGTCACAATAGCAAAAAAGCAAAAAACCTAATTGTCATGACCAACGTAATTAATAGAGTCATGCTAGTAACCAAGGAGTTAGGGTTGGAGATTGCATCGTAGAAAACCACATTATCTTGTATGGAAACATAACATTCAAAAAAACTGTAATAAGAGTCGGCACTTCAGACATTGCTAAAATAAGTAGAGGTATCGTTTGACCAGAACCTAAGGAAAAGAAAAGTAGAAAACTAGCTAATGTAACGCATTCGATATTGCTGTATAAAGCGTAGGTATGAGGAAAACTGTGTCATAATAAGAGTGGCGCTGAAAAAAGTAAGTGGCTACCAAACGATGTCCATAGAAACCGTCCTTAGAACTTAGAACGGAAGGCCACAAGGTAGATCACCTCAACAAGAGACAACTAAAAGAAAATATTATGAAATAGAACTCCAGCTATTACAATTAAGCTAATGCTATCAAGCAAAGTAATAGAATTTGCAAAAAGGTAATCTCACCAAGAAAGAAGAGAAAATATATGATAAAAAAGAAAGTGTGGAGACAATCTAAGAAGTTAGTACTGCTAACTTCCGGGCATGTATTCTTGAAGATATGCTTAACAATTCCAAAAATACAAAGATCTTGCCATATGAAGGACGGTTTAGTAGGTGTAAGCCCCACACTCAAGCTGGATGAATCCCAAACCACAATTCATATTTTTTTTTAAGTTAGGTTAGGTTAGTTAATTAAGGGAATAGAAAATTAATTAAAAAAACAACCCAAAGGCATACCGCCCCATCCTCCTTATCGATACCATGAGCAAACTCTATGAAAAAATATAAATGGCAAAATTTAAAACAGAACTGGAAGAAGAAGAAGACAAAAAAGTTGTGATTTAATCAAGCGTTATCTTAGTAACCGGAAACAAATAGTTTCTTGTTAAAACAATAGTTCAGGAATTATAAATGTGAAGCATGAGATCCCACAAGGATCAGTACTAGGGCTAATTTTATTTCTAATCTACATAAATGACCTTCCATCTTCTTTACCTGATTCGCATACTGTTTTGTTTGCTGACAACACTACTTTCATAAATTCTAGTATAAAACATGATGTAGTACTTGAAAGCATGGAAAATTCTCAGTCGAATGCCTTAAATTGGTTTCAAGTAAACAAACTACAAATTAATGAAGCAAAAGCAGTTAAAGTTTTATTTAGCTTACGTAACATATCATACGACAATCTTCCATATGTTAAATTCTTGGGAGTATGCTTAAGTCCATCACTGTCCTGAGAATGCCGTATATACACTATGTTCTAAATAAGCTTGCTAAAATTGTATATCTCATTAGAAATCTTAAAAGATCGGTTAGTAGAGAAGTCATTCTAACACCATATTATAACCTATTTCAATCTCAATTAAACTACGCTATTCTTAATTGGGGGCATTCCTCACATTGCTCTCGACTATTTGGACTACAACGAAAAGTTTTACGCATAATTTATGGTTTAGGTTTCAGAGATGATGAAAATTTATTGAGTTCCAGATATTAACTCTTCCGTTGTTCATATTAAGAAAAATTTACATTCTTACTGTCAACACCAGCACTTTCATAGTCATGATACAAGACTAAAACTTAATCTAAGAAACTCTTACCTTAGACTAAACACTGATAGAAATGTTACTATGCACCAAAATTTAATAATAAAATTGCAAAAAACGTCAAAAACTCCTTTAATATGGCAGCATGGGACAAGACGATTAAGGCTTTCCAGGAAAAATAAATATAAGACCACCTAGTGGAGGTAATTAAGAGTTATTTCACTGACCGGGTAATAATAGATAAATAAAAAGCAAACTACAAGTTTACGTGTGGGGTGCCACAGGGGTCAATGCTGGGCAGACTAGATACACCAAAACAGGTGACTCTACAAGCATACACCAACAACATGGCAATAGTAGTTGCAAGAAGAACAGTGGATGAGATCAAAGAAACTGCAATACCCTCAAAAGAATTAACTGCTGGATGGTCGAGCGCAAGCTGGAACTGGAGTCAAAAAAACCAAAGCACTAATAATCATAGATAGAAAGAAAAACCAGGAAGTCTGAAGCTAGGAAAGACACCATAGTGCCCCAAAAAGAGATCAAATATCTAAGAGTAATAATTGAGAAAAACCTGACTTTTGACAAGCACGTTAAGGCAATGGCAACAAAAGCAAAAAAACAAACTGTGGCAGTAATATAAAAAGTAATATGGCTATATGGATATGCAAAGCGCATTGGACAATCCTGACAATAAGTGCTAGAGCGTATAATTCCCTACAGGCTGCCAAAAAAAAAGAAGAGCAACATAATAGGTAAAAAAAGCAGGAAAAAGAAAGGGAGAGAAGAAGAATCAAAATTGCAAGAAATATAGCAGCAAGATAGAAAAGAACAGTAGACCCATGAGCTGCTTGCAGACATAAGAAGATGGGTTGTTAAAAGGAGACACGGAGATATATCCTACTATCTCAGTCTCTAAAGGGCTATGGATGTTTCAGGAGTTACCTAGTTAAGATCATGAATATCGATCAAGATAATTACACTTATTGCGGCAAACCCAATACCGCAAAGTACATGCTGCTGGAGTGCACCAGATAGGAGAACAAAAAAAAAACTGAGACAACCCTCCAAACCAAACTCAAGATCAATAACATCATGAAGTTAATACTGGAAACCAAGATAAATGGAAACAGTTCCGCAACATATTTAATATGATTAAGTCAAAAAAATTAAGACAAGAGAACAACCCGAGAAAAGAATAAAGAAGATCATAAAACAACGCAGAAAACAATAACAAAACCTTGCTAACTAAAGACTATGACAAATGATCACAGTTAGCGCAAGAAAAGTCAGTAGGCGACTGACAAAAGTTAGGTAAATCCGATACTCTCTACATAATGGGAATCTTTTGAAGATTTCTCCTCTTCCAAGAAAAAAAAATGTTAGTTTGCCTAAGCCATTTTTTTCGGTTACAAACATACATCGCTAAAGTGCAAAATTTCCAAAGCACTATCTAATATTACCATTCAAAATCCGTACAACATAGATCATCAGCCAATATCTTACACACAAAAATTTCAATTAAAAATTTATTGACCAAACAAGACTTGTCTAAAGCTTGTCCCGACACTCCAACCATACTTAAACAGTAGAGTAGCTCGACTGCCTCCTGGATATGAGAAAAAATTGTCTTCAGCGACGAAGGTCAAAGGACTCAGAGGTTAAAGACAAAATAACAATAACGGGGCACATTAAATAAGCGCCATTACATTGATACAGTCTTAGAACCCTTTCTACTTTCATTCATTCGAGACCAGTAAAGTGCAGTTTCCAGCAAAATAATGTGCGACCTCATACTGCTGACGTAATTAAGGACTAAGAAAACAACAATAATCGTTTGCTTTAGCCACCAAAATCACCCGACTTGAACCATATAAAACATGTTTTGGGTATGATGATGAACAGAAAATTGCGTCGTTTATTGCATACTCTAAACACTTTATATATGCGTCACCAAATTCAGACTGTGACGAGCTGCATTAGACCATCTAATTTCTAGCATGCCAAGAAGGGTCGATGAATGCATAAGAATGCGTATTATTAAATTTATGAATATTATTATTTTTTATAATTCAATGAATATCAACATACATTATATTTAACAAATTTCAGAGTTGTACGTCAACTCCTTCGGGGTGGTTTATTTAAAACTCCATGTATTATGTATGTTGTATATGTATAGTATACTGCAAGTAAATTCTTACTATTAATAAACATCCATCCATGTACTGGTTTAGCAATACATAATTCCTCTGAGCATTGCTTACATATAATAAGACCTAAGTGCAGTGAACATTGTTGTTCGTCTTACCACTCTAAATAAACTTAATAATTAAGTTGCTGTTAAATTGTAAAAGGCAATGAATCGATTAAAGCACCGTAAAGCTTATGGTTCTACAAAACATCTATAAGATAATACGTTTTCTTTTATATTCTTATAATCTGAATTGAGCTGTTTTTATCGTTATATAAATATAATTTAAAAAATGTTACGAGTTAAACACGGTGTGAAATCAATTAAGCGTCTGTGAAATTGTTTAATTTCTAATTTGTATGTGCCGACAATGATTGTTAAATTGAGTGACAGAGAAACATCGTTATTTCAATTTTAATTAAATTGTATATTTTATTCATATTCTATTGAATAATTACGTACCGCAAACTTTCTTCATTGTTATGGATAACTGAGATACGATATTAGGTCGAGTACAAGTATCCAAATCATCATGGAGTACATTCACAGAGAATTTGTAGACTTTCAAAAATGAGTGACACGTAATGACCGTTGACAGTGACAATATTAATAAAATAAATGAAAGAAAAATAGTTATCTTCATTGCAAGAATCATTATTCACGTTTGTATATTTAAATCTTTGTAATCAAATCTAGGTCAACATTTTTAAATTTGATGAACTATTTGCGACGTAATTTAATTTCCAAACTTATAATTGACAATTAATTAAAACGTAATATTAATTTGATTATTTTTTTATAATCTCTAAAAATCATCCCCACAATTGAGTCATGTGCAATTAAAAATAAAGCAAACTAAAAACTTTTCATTACATCGAGTTTCAAACTTAATTGAAAAGTTTCAATTTGCTTTATTTTAGTTGGGTTTATTTGTAGAGTTCTCTCAACAGTTAACTGTACACAATTCAATAACTAGTATGTGGAAAAAATTGACAGTTGCATTACCTACCAGGCGAGAAACTAGATTTGGCTTTGACCTAGTGTCCACTTTTTTTTTTAATTTAGTTCTAGGAAATGTTTGCTAGAGAACTTTAATTGCTTGCCTTGTAGTTATAAATATTTTTTTTAATTCCCCGGACATTAATCCTCAATAAAGGCGACGTTTAAAAGTTAATAAACAATTTTTTTTATATGCTTGGTGATAATATTTATGGAAAGAAAAGTATGGTTGTATTATGCAGATGTGACTTTTAGTAGTCACCTTGAGAGTTTGTGTGATTATAATATTTTAGAATAAATAAAGATGACATAATGTTGTGAATATTTTTAATGCATCTGCATTGTTATGCGAGTTGAATAAAATTTGTTTAATTAATTTTTTTAGCGTAGATAATATAAAATGATTAAATAAATATTACAAAATATATAATTGTTTAGTGCGGATATGTTGTATAATTTAGTGTTGAAATATATTCATTTTATTTATAAATAGATTTTACTATTTGGATATTTTGCAATGAATACAGCGCCAAATAATGCCAATATTTTAAATTAAGCTAAAGTAGAACGTAAAAAGCAATATTTGCTTTTTTATTTAATGTCTTTATTCTTTTAATTCTTTATTAATAAAAATAACATTTTTTCGACTTCTCGGTTCGTTTATAAGTAGCTAAAAGGGTGGCCTATTTATGTTAAGAGGCTAAATACAGATGTTATGGTTATGTTAGATTATTTTTCAATTAATTAACTGAAATTTTAATTTTTATGATGATCATTATCGTATTTGTTACATTAGTATATACTTTACAAAAAAAAATCTTCAAATAAAAAATATTTGAAAGACCGAAACTGTTATCTTTATGTCTTTATAGACAAAATATTATCCTTAGTTTATCTTTGTCTCAAGATTCACTTGATTTTAAAATTATTTCATTACCAAACATGTTCTTGAGAGTATTAAATCAAAAACATTATTAAAAACAATTTAAAGATAAAGTATTAGTTTTTTATATCTGATAAAAGCTTTCGATTTTGTATTTTAAGTTGTATAACCAATGACAACTGATGTAATCCTCGCCCGAGATACCACACATCAATTCCCAAACCTGTGGTTTCTAACATTGATAGTTCGTAGAGTCGAAAAAATTAAACTACAACCAAAACAAAACCTGGTTTTCGGCCGCTTTTCAAACACTTCATATCTCACCATATGCTTCTCGTTGAGAACAAAACCTAACAAAATTTTTAGGAAAGCAATTATACAACTATTCACAAATTCACTTGATTTTTGAGGGTTCGAAACCCGTTTGCTTTTATTGTTCATATTCAACACTAACTTAGCTCAGTGATAAAGCGTTAGCTAAGCACGCTAACAGTCCGTCGACGTATGACTAAATAAAACTTTGCTCTTTATCCACCAGGATGATATGAAGGTTGTAAAACTTCTGTAGCATTGTAAAATAGCTGTAAAACGCACAATAACACAAAAAAATGTGTAGGTTAAGTTATGTTAAGTTAATTCATTTATCTTCGGTCTATTTCAGCTACCAAAGCTAATTACCAACTGTAAAACCTCACTAAAGACCCACTAAAGTTTTTCTTCTTATTCAAAAAAAGACATACTCATCAAAACATATTTTTTCTAACTAAAAAAACAGACTCTCAAGATAGAAAACTCAAACCCGAGATCCCTAGTGTAGCAGTCAGTCGAGTACGCACCCGGGGCAGTTACATAATATATTTAGCGTTAGCATCACCCATCTCTTTCAAAGTTAGGTTAAGAAAAGTGCATCAGAAGGTTATACCAACCAGACAATTGTTTGGTTCAACTCTTCAATTTTACCATTCAGTATTACATTGAGCAGCTTGTACTTTCAACCCAAGTTATAAAATTAACTTCTTTTAATAGTTTACAGAATTTTGTATGTCATTTTTTAGTACATTTTTCTCATCTACTGCATTTTGAGTATCTTACTGTGTAAAGTATTGCAAAAAAGTGTAAAACATCTACTCATTTTTGTAACACCACGTACCAATTTAGGGGCATGTTGTTTGGCATCAGCTTTCTTACCTTGATGATATTTTTGTTTTTTCACACTTTCCAAAATACGCCACAAGCAAGAGACAACTGCAAAGCATCTTCCACATATATATGTATCTACGGAAGCTGAGCGTTTTGGTGTATCATTGCCGCTAACAAAAAATAGGAAATAGCTCAAGTTCGTGCTTTCCGTATTATATCATGCTGTTGGAAACTTAAACTGGGTGGTGTTCTATGCGAACGCATTTTTCCTGATGTTCTGCACGTGTTTTGTTGGCTGAGTAATTCTTGATGGATACTACAATTTAAGTACGGGGGTCTGACGGCTAACAAACATTAGTTTTACTTAAAAACTTAGTTTCAACAAAACACAATTCCATCAAACATCTAGCACCAAGTCTACTTAAAAAATTACGAAACAACGTAAAAAAAAATAAAACCAACATTTTGAACAAGAGCCACAACCGTGCTACTTCTGCACAAGACAATTATTGATAAAGCGATAGGCTAGCTCACTTAGCCGGCACGCTCATGAATACCGTCCACCAACTAATAATGGTGGAAAATTTTCTTAAGCAACAAGTCGTCATTTATCAAAAAGTTTTCTTAATATTATTGCCATTGATCTAGAGACACTAGTAAACCCTACAATTCGATTGCTAAAAATCATTACTACAATTAGTAAATTTTGCCACCAAGATAGAATACAAATAAGTGCTCTTCAACAAATCCACCCTGATAATAGGAATAGCAGGAACAATTTATTATCTACAACTATTGAAACTTAAATAATTGATAGCACAAGTTGATTAGCTTAATAGACTCGGATGCCTAGAACCAAGCCAGCAAAAACTACTACCACTATCCAGTAGATCTCACCACGGCATTTAAAACTACTGGCAATGCACAAGCTGAAAATAGTTCCCAAAAACTGAAACTTCTATTTGCTCCTTAATTAGGAAAGAAGTAATACTGGACCATGTGTGGTTATTATAAAACAACCCAAGTCTTAACATTCCAAAAAAGTTCACTACCAATTCCCAAACTAAAAACCAGCTAAAACCAAAGAAGTTGTAGAAGATGATTACACGCCAAAATAATTGACTACCAAAAACTCCAATGCAGAATAAAACTCACCTTAACAAAAATTTCCTTTATCTGAGTACAACTCAGATGACAAACTTGTAAATCTACATCGAGTTTAAAGAAGGTTGTTAAAACCAACAGCTTATTAAGTGACTTCCAAATCACCCCGGTGGATAAAAATAAAGTTTTTATTTAGACGTATTTCGTGAATCAAACCCCAGACGGCTAACTTGCTAAACCTGTTAATCAAAAATTAAATTTAAAAGTATTTCCAAAAAAATTCTAATTGAAACATAAATGACTTTTATTACTATTATTTACCTCATTTGTCCAAAAAATTTAATGTGCAATATTCCGCATTAGCATAATCCTGACCACGTAAAAAGCAAAGTCAAAAAAAGTAAAGAGAACAGTTCTCAGGTAAGCTTCTGCGCAGCAACATGCAGAAAGACAAAACCTCGCAAATTCAAAAAATCTCAATCTGTATCAATCGCCAGAAATAAGAAAAAAACCTTACAAAACAACGTCTACTTTAGCTGATAGTGTCTGCAAAAACTTCTGAATCTGCTACCACCGGTACATTTTTTTCAAATATTCAAAAGTATTACTTGAAAAAGAAACAACTGTGGAGATGAAGACCCTACGCACAATAGCAATATACTATCTGATAGATCGCAAAACAAACAGAACAAAACACATAGAAATTAGAGACAAATGCAACACGCCGGACGATGGGTTTGAGTGGAACAAACACGTAACAAGAATGAACATTATCCGCTTAACAAAGGTAGTAAAAGATGGAAAAACATTCACAAAGAGACCTCTTGGTAGACCGCCAAAGCAATAAATAAACAGTTAGACATCGGTTTCATAAAAACAGCAGGATCAAAAATTACGGATTTTAGTAAGAAAAAGAAGAAGAAAAAGAGAAACAACTAAACTATGTCGTGACACCATCACCTCCGCCAGAAACTACTGTATATACCCCCGAATCATATTGGAAATGCAATCAAACACAAAATACCGGCAAAAAAATTAAATAGAATTTTGAAAAAAAAATCTGTAATTTCTAATACGTTTCAAATCGCAGCTCGTTATGTCCACATAGAAACCTTCTCAAAACCTAAATTGCATAAGCTCAATGATAGACTAGTTTCAGCAAGATAAAGCCACTGCGCTCATCCAATCTCACACCCTGCAAATTCTTTCTCAAAAAAAAGTGTACACACACTGTCCTCAAACCATCAATGCTTTGAAAGCAGCAAGCCGTAAAAAAATTACAATTTTTTTGAAAAACAGTTTTTTCTAGTTCATTCTAATAATGAGTAATATGACTTCAAGCAACATTGTGCTATCAGGTTTTTCTTCAAACAAGCACATTGCACAGTATATCAACGAAAGATTAATGCACGCCATAATAAACTTCGCACACGGCAAGACGCACATCATAAGCGCATACTAAAGACATAAGCAAACACAAAGAAGAAAGAGAACAGTTCTTCAACGATCTTCAAGACATAGTATATTTCTAATAAGTGACCTAAATTCAAGAGTCGGAAACACGCCAATACCCAAAATAAATTTAGGATCAATAACACCTTCTTCCCACACAAATGGGAACACAAACAAACATGGGGTAACACAAGAGGACAAGAAGATATAATAGACTACATAATCACGAACAGAACAGTCAAACTCTGGACGTATGAGCATTAAACTCAGCAAACAGTCTAATCCTCTGCAATCTCCGGCACACCATAACACTAAGGAAATATCATCCACCAACAATCACGATAACAAAATTCAATACGGAATCATTTGCCAACAAAAGAACTAAGCATCTATACAAGGAAAGGTTAAAAAACAATATCGATTACAATAAAATAAACAATAAAGATAACGTCGAGGAAGCATGGCAGAAGATAAAAACAAAGCTATATGAGTAAGAGAAGTTAAACCCAACGGCAGACCAAACACCAAGCAATGGTTCACTGAAGATGTGAAGGAATTGGTGACAGAAAAGAAAAAGGCATACCTAAAATACAAAAGTAGGAAGACACCCGAGGCTTACATCAACTACAAACAAATAAGAAACAGAGTGAATCAACAGATAAGAACTCTGAAAAAGCAATACTGGAAAAGAGTTTCCTTGGAAATGAAGCACGACCTATATGGGGCGCAAAAATAAAATATGCTCCGCAACAGAAAAAAGCCCAAACATCTTCAATATCAAAAAAAGAATGGGAAGACTAATTCCTAAAATTGTATAAAGACCCTGGCAAGGATAAAGACAAGAAATGAAAGACAATGTTGCAAAAAGCAATGACAAAACCATATTGAACATTAATGAGAATGACGTCGAACAAGCAATCCCAAAATTAAAAAATAGGAAAACACTTGGAACAGACCTGATCAACAACAAAATGATTAAATATGCGGGCTCCAAGTTAACTTAACAGAGTACCAACCTCTTTCGGAAAATACTAGAAACTGAAAACATACCAAGCAAATAGCGAACAAGTATTACAATTCCTATATTTAAAAAAGGAACAAAAAAAGACCCATAAAACTTCAAAGAAATGCCTGCTCTCTAATATCCAAAAAGTATTCACCAAAATTATATCCTAAAAATTAACAACACAAATACGAACCAGCGAGGAACAGCAGAGCTTCTGCACAAACAGGTCCACCATCGACGCAATATTTATACTACGTCAACTAATAGAAAAATCTATTGAGTTTAACAAACCACTCTACCTCTGCTTTGTAGATTTGTCCAAAGCCTTTGATACAATACAACTTAAGGACGTACAAAGAGCTCTTCGCAAAAACAACATCGATAAAGAAACTATCCAACTACATCCAAGTAGTAAACGAATTAAACACTGAAAACAAAACAAGAATCAAAACACAAGAAGGATTAACAGAGGTAATCCCGGTATCAAAAACAAAAACAACTTATAACGCCTCCTGCTAAAAGTAAACACTAACGCCAAGATATTCAACATTCAAATCTCAACACAGAAGACACAATCAATGGTGATATCTAAAGATCCCGTACGATGTAAACTAGAAGTCGAAGGAACACCGATAGAGCAGATTATGCGATTTAAATATAAATATCCAACAACAATAATAACAAAGCAGACGTGAACATCAAAAATTACAAAAATGAACACAGTCGAGTCCCGTCCGCCGCCGAGTGAACGTCGATAGAAGAGCTCCTGATACGACCTAAATTGCAATTTTAATTGCAACAAATCCGGATAATTGATTGAACTGGTCACTCAATCAATTATCCACCCTTCTTATTATATATTGAATATCCAATATTTAATATTAATACTAAACTAACTTAATCAAGTTTTCAGCATGGACTCCGACCTCTCTGACAGTGAGGTACTTTCCATACTGCTCATTGAGGTTCAGAAGATGACTGAGTACATCAAGGCACAAGACATCAAAATTAAGAACCTGGAGGAACGTCTGGTGAGAATGGTCGAGGACGAATCTGAAAAGATTGACGTCGCATTCCACAAAATCCAAACTGCCAAATACGAACTTGGCGACACTCTCCAGACCCTCCACGAAGACATCTCGAAAGAGATTAAGAAAAAGATTGCGGAGTCCCCGAAGCAGCCACCACTGCCGCCAGCCATCCCCGCAGAAATCCCGGCGATGACCCCAGCCGAGCACCAACCCATCAAGACAGCGGATCCCCAGGTCCAGGTCTCCCTCAAGAGACCGGCCGAGAATCCGATTGATTCCTGTCCATCTGACGAGGAGCAGATGGAAACTGAAAGCAACGTCGCTGCCCACCCTGACGCCCCGCCCCCAGAGGAGGAGTTCCAGTCCGTCGGCAGGAATGGAAAGAAAAAGAAGACAAAGAAGGCCAGGAAGGACTCGGGTGAGATTCCTTCAACTTCTTCGATCACTAGGCCATCAGCCAACCCCCGTCAGGTGCCTTCAGCGCCAAAAGGACCTTCAGTCACCAAGGCTAATGGGGCATCAACCCGGCCAGCCCCTATGGCTCAGTCGGCCGCCTCGGGCCAGACTGTTGAACCCTTAGGCCCTCTACGTTCCCCATCTCCGCCAGTTCCCACAGAGGGCGCTGGCAACCGACGCCCACCCCCCATCACGATCAGGGAGAAATCTCTGTATCCCGGGCTGTTGGAGACTTTCAAGTCTATGCTTATCAATATTGATAAAGCTGTCAACGTGATGGATGGCATTCGTTTGCATCCTTGCACGTCCAATGATTTTCGTGCGGTCATTGACCACTGCACTGCCGCTAACGTGGTGCACTACACATTCCAAACAGGGGCTGAAAAGACCCTAAAATACGTCATTCGGAACATTCCCGACTGTATCACGACAGACGTGGTACAGGCCGAGCTCATCGCTCGGGGGTTTGAACCTACATCCGTAACTCGCATGGGAAGGAACGGGAAATCCTTTCCAATGCTTTACGTTCAGCTTCCTCAGGGAGCCAAAAATAAGGAGATTCTCTTTATAAATGAGTTGTGCGGGCTTCGTTGTACGGTTGAGTACAAACGCAAGACCGCAGATATTGCACAATGCCATCGTTGCCAGCGGTTCGGTCACACGGCATCTCGATGCAACGCACCATATGTGTGTGTCAAGTGCTCCGGGGCTCATCAAAGCTCCGCCTGCGCTTTTTCTAAAGAGTCCGGACACGTAGCTACGTGTGCCGGGTGCGGTGGGTCGCACACTGCCAGTTACAAAGGCTGCCCAGTTTATGTCAAACTGCGTGCTAGTAGATTCGGCAAGGCCCACAGTAAGGCACCTGCTAAACATCAGCAGACAACCGCCCCTCCAAGGGCCGTACCCAAAGCTAGCAGGGAAGTGTCCTATGCTCAAGCGGCGGGTTCTGCGACTAGCGCAGACATTATCGATCGGAATCAGTTGCTGCTCCGCTTATCCCAGGCGAGTGGTGACGATTTTAAGAAGTTAATACTAACTTCGGCTCAGGTTTTAGCCAACTAATGGTTAACTTCTCAGACTCGGTCACTTAGTCTGTTCTTCGGAAATAGTGTGGTTCAAGATCTCCACTTAACTATGCAACGCCTATAAGGCTGGCACACTAGGTGCATTATGTAAATTGAAACCCGTAATTATTTCTACGTTAGTTAGGAAGGTACTTACGCCAGAAAGCGTCGAACTTCCATATGGCAGTCATTTGGGGGGAGTTTAGTTGGTAGGCGTCCGTGAGGATGAATCCAACACTTGCCAAGTCTTTAGGAAGATTCTCCTCCCAGCCCCCCAAAAAAAAAAAAAAAAAAAAAAAAAAACAAAGCAGACGTAAAAACTCAGGCAACAAAAGCAGCAGTAATATCGGGTGCTCTCCGCAATACAATATGGAGGAACAAACATATGTCGATACGAAGTTCGTATATATAAAACCTGTGTAAGACCAGTCTTAACATACGCAGCAGTGACAAAAGCCGACACCACAAGCACCAAACAAATATCAGAACAACAGAGATAAGACCCATCACCAAATTGAAGAGACAGGAGAAGGTACTGGAAAGCCCATGTCGGAAGAATGGAAGAAGATGGCAAAACAGGCAACTACATCAAGACCAAACACAAAACAACCTCTCGGAAGGCCGCCCAAACGATGACACGCAAGCTGGACGTTAAAGTAGCAGGAGTAATTCCAAGGCCAAAATTAGAAAAAACAGGGCAAAGCCCTAACAGAAGAAAAAGAAAAAGAAAAATAAGAAAAAGAAAAAAAGAGAAAAAGAAATAAAAGAAAAAGAAGAAGAAGAAAAAGAAAAAGAATGCTTAGTTAACAACCACATTGATCGGAAAAGAGATAAATTTGACTTACACAACCGTTCATAAGATTTTAATAAAAAAATTAACATTGAAAAAAATCTGCGCAAAATTGGTTCCAAAAATCTTTTGTAGAACCCAAAGAACATCAAGAAAAAAGTTCTTTAACTTTTTAGAATCGATTAAAAAATCCCCCATGTTCGGGAACGTGCCATTACTGGTGATAAATCTTGGATGATTGAGTACGATCTAAAAACCAAGCGCCAAAGCATAGAATAGCCCAAAAAAGTAAAAATAAACAAATCAAAGACTAAATGCGTGCTGATTTGTTTTTTCAATACCCAAAAAGTCGTCCACAAAGAGTTTGTCTTGAAGATAGACGTATCTACATGTTCAGATAAAGGAAGCAAAAACAGCCAAAGAACTGTGAGATAAGCTGAATTGTTTATATGTAAATTCAAGTATCATGCAAAAGATTGGTTTCCTTAGCTCACAAATCTCCATGCAACTGGAAGATTGTGACTCCATAAAAAGTTACATTAACCAAATGATTGTACATGTTGTACATATGACCAACAAACTGATGCAGAGCGTAGCGTTCTCTCCAAATAAATCCGTTCCTCATATATGCATCCAAACATACATATGTCTTTTCTGTGGCTCGGTGATCCCAACACCTCGATTGCCTATCCCAAAAAGAAACAACAAGACTAAGAATGAATTTATCAAATGTAAGTCAAATAAATAATTAAATTAAAAGTAGCAATATGCATCTTAAGAACAATTGTTGCATAATAAATAATAGCATTAGCTGATTAAAACATTAAGTTAAAAATGTATATAGATTAAAAACTAAGAAACCAAGTGCATGTTTGGTACAAGCTACCACAGTTGTCACCGATACTGTGTGACATCGTAGATTTGGCCATCTAAACTATGCTGATTTAAAACTTAAGATAAGAAATAGTGCCGTGAATGACATAGGCAGCAATACTGAATTTAGATGACACTAAAAATAAGCTAGTTCATGCTTAAAGCTTGTATATTTTTTAGACTACAGTAAGATTACGTATATTTCTTAAAATTTAAGAATAAATAAAGCTTTCAGATATTATAACGATTTTAAAAACTTTGTAGAAACTCAAAAGAGTGCAAGCATTAAAATGCTCAGAACGGATAACGGTAAAAAATTCTGCAGAAATGAACTCAAAAGAGTTTCTTTAGAGCAGTGGAAAAAAGCAACAAAAAGTAAATAAATCAAATTTTCAACATTTTTAACTGTAAACTGTTAATACCCCATTCGAGACAATGGTTGCCAAGATGTATGACCAGCTACAGAAGACAAATGAACTCAATACAACTAGACTGAAAAACAAAACCACGATTCTCGAGAAACATATAGAAATAAGAAGAGTCCAACCGGATCGAAGACAACAAAAAAGTATTCAACCTCTTACACTCCTAACCTCAACCCCGGACGCTCCTGCATTCTCCCCTGCAGCTGAATCACCGCTCCAGCCTCTAAAGACACCAAACCTCCCGGCCAAAACCTCCTTAAGAGACCGCCAAAAATCCGCCTAAGTCCGTCACCTCCGACGATGAACAGAAGATGGTGGTCATACTCCCGGACAATAACGTCACTGCTCACCATAAAAACCAACTTTTAAAAAAGATATTCCTGTTATGCGCCAAAAAGGAAGTCTAAGAAATCAAAGAAGGAATCGCGTGGGCCCGCTCTAGTTACTATTGCAAAAAGACCATCAGCCAGCCCGTCACGTAAGGTACCTTCAGCGCCATCAAAGTCAAAAGATCCAAAACCGGACAAAGTTGGCCAACTATATGCCAACCACTAGCTCACTAAGTCCTCCATCAAGCCCAATAATTTTGTCAGCATCCACAGAGGGTGCTGGGTCACGTCGCCTTCCGCCCATCACCCATTCGGAATAAATCCGTTTATCAAGGACTGTTGGCATCCTTTAAATCAATAAACGTAATCATTGACAGCGTAGTGAACATGGTCGACAATATCCGCATGCGGACTTCCGTGCAATCAAGTCGGTAGGCAATCGTGAGAGTAAATCCGTTACTTTGCAAAGATTCCCCTTGTAGCCCAAAATAAAAATAAAAGTTAGTATTTGAATTAAAATAGCAAGAAAACAAATATTGCTAACCAACAAATTTCTTATTTTTCAATGTACAAAACTATTACTATAATGTTACAATATGGCCAATAGCATAAAGGCAATATGTTCAAAACTCTATTGTAAATAGACTATAAACGTACAGAACGTAGTCAGAAGATTATGAAACTAACATGGATTCAACAAAGAAGTCGTCATCAATGTTAAAATTCATTTAAAGCTCCTATTAAGCAACAAAACACAAAAAGCAGTCTTAAACATGTCATATAAAACAAATAATGCAAACTATTGCGTCTCACAATGAATGGGAAAATTTACAAAAATTACGCATTCTCATGAACAATTCATGTCTCCTAACTTTAAGTTGTTGAAAACCTGATAAGAGCAGCCATGGTTATTGTACGCCAACTACCAAATAATTAAAAAAAACTATTATTCAAGCTAAGATAATCTCTTAAATATATTTTAGAAATGTCCTACTATCTAGATTTAAAACAATTTATCCGAAGTAACAGATTACCACAAATATTTGTACGAAGAATTTACCTTTTACTGTAGGACATCAGAAAGATCTCTCGTCCTAATTTCAAAATTTGTATTTTCGTAAAATAGCTAATATGATACATGCATAATATTTCTCAAGTCTATTGCATACGTTAGCAAAATAGTTTAACCTCGTCTTTAACCTAACAGTTATGAATAAAACTAATTGTAAACAAAACAAATACTATCCTAGCCGGAAGTTTTGCATACACGCTATTAAATAACCCAATCATTATGTAACATACGTAGAACTATTCATATAAAGTGCAGCTATATTAAAAATATATCTGCAATCAAGGTTGTTTCTCTGAATCAACATAATAATATTATCCATTATGCAATGAATTTAATTTCAATAAGGAAATTCTTATATTTAGTAATTAATAATGCATACTTAATTAACGTTTAATGATATAAGCAATCACAGTAATGCATTAATCGAGTTCCTTAATCCAAGATTTAATAATTAAATAAACTAATAAGTTGTTACTAAAAAAAAACGAATTATTTTTTCAAAACCATAATATTTAATCAAGAAAATAAACTAGATTTTATTTTATCTGGCCTGAATTGAACTTTAGTCTAAAATTACAGATTTTATGATGCCTTAAAAAGAACATCATACTTGATTGGCAAACTCTATTTTTGGTACCGCAAAGTCCTATAAATATTTAAGACATATATCAAGAAACATGACATACATTTAACAATATAAATCGATTGTAATACAATAAATATGTTATGTATGTTGGGCGTGCATCGTCCTTACATTGTAACGTTACATATGAAGATTATACTTTTAGTAATAATAACACAACACACGTTGATTAATCACGTATCTCTCCATTGTGTTTCGGCGTTACGTGACATTGCGGCAACCGCACAAAACTCTCGTACGTACGTTTTTACTACCACTCGACATTAACACATACTAAAATTCCCTCAGAAAAGGTTAATGAAGTTGTTAAAGTTTACCGTGTAGATGGTGAGCAATAAATTTAATTATAGTGTTGGAACAAAATTAAACAGAAATCTAGAAGAATGTACACATCTTAAGGTGATAAGAAAAATATATTAACATTATAAATCGCAAAAGAATGAAAATAAGTGATTTAATGGTTTCCTTAGGCAAAACGTTGATCTTTCGCTTGTTTTACTTGAGCACAGCTTTAAATAACGTTAAGCTTTAATAGAAATGCATTCGCTCGTCTTCAAAGATGTTTGTTTTTTCAAGCTAACGAGCACAGCTTTGTGTCTAGGTACTTGAACTGTTTGAGTTCTGTAAGTAAATAAATTGAATCATTTAAAAAATAATAAGGAGGTAAATAATGCATTTAAGTTTTATTTTTTCTACAATTGTATAATTAATTAATTAAACAAAACATGAAACTATTGTTTTTGAACTTTAATGAATAACTATTTTTTTAGATTAATCTGGTTAATTATCATCTTAAATTTTAAGTAAATCCGTCCTAGATTTAACAACAAAATCTGGCAAACCGGCAAATAATTGCTTCACTCAGAAGAACCAGGATAATTTTTGTAATATCATAAGCAAGTTAGACTTTCAGTAGAAAGTCTCAACTCAGCAAGTTGATTTTGTTAACGATTTAGAACTAGAGACTATTCGAACTAATAAAAACAACGATACTATGACATAGAAGTGCGAAAAAACATAATATAACTACTACAAACATTTATATTATATTTATTGTCAAAGATGAGCAAAAAATAAAACTTTAATCCAATCTGTAACTAACAAAATCTTGAGATATTAAATCAATATCGAAACAAACAAAATCAAGTACGATAATAGGCAATCTAAATCGGAAAAAGGCGAGTTTAGCTGCTCCCTTGGCCGGTAAATCAGACACGTTAGCAACCTCTGCTAACCCTCTACAGAAGACTTTAAAACTGATCCAAATGCCTCCGTCTCCCAAAAAGAGAATGGTTCAATTCAAAAGCCTCCTGACCAAAGGTAAAATAAAAGGAACAAATCAAGCTTATATAAGGAGCACTCACTCAAAAAATGATAAAACCTTATATACTCCACAATAAAAAAACATAACTCCAAAACTCCACAAGATTCAATGTATTCTGCATCAAAGTCAAGCAGCTGTGGCAACACTATATTGCAAACTAGAGATAATGCAAGATACAATAGCTCTAATCCAAAAGCCCTGGATAATGAGATGCAAACTTTGCGTATTGAGCCAACGGGAATGTACAAACCCTACATAAATGGTAAGCCAATAACAGTTCTCCACTAGCGATGTTACAGCTGTAAGGCCAACTACAAACCTAACAAAGAATACAATTGTGGCGTCCGTATATCTGCCGCATAACGCACTACTACAGCTCTAGAAGACTTGGTGCAGTATTGCACTCTAGCATGTAAAAATAACATCAAACTGTGCTAAGTGAAAAGGCACTCTAATACAGTAAGAAATACTAAGGCTGATAGGCTAGCACGCAGAAGGTCAACCACTAAAATGTGTAAACCTAGACCATGGACCGCACCTCCCAAAAACCTTACTCTCTACTAAAAGCAATTACATACCACGCACTGAAAGTACGGTTGTACAATACCTCAAGCTGTAGACAGACAAAAAACAAAAATTGAAAGACAAACAGAATCTTATCAACTAGCAGTGTTTGCCATTTATGTACCGCCGTTTAGACCAAAAATGGAAAACGTCATAAAAAGTATGAATTATCAGTTCGGTTGACATATTTTGACTAGAAGTAGGAGCAGTTATCAAAAGTAAAGATCACAAGTTAGATTGACTTAATTTTATATCCAAAAAAGTACAAAAAGCAATTAATTTTTTGCAATCTTTTTGTTTTGACAAGTTTATTGGTGCCAAGCAGCTTCCGGAATTTTGAATTTTTGTCATTTTGAGGTTGCGCAACACCGCAAAATGTATTTCTCAAGAATATAGTAAAATTAAGTTTATCAAAAAGTTGTAATTTTGTAAAAAAAATAGAAAAATTTGTATTTCGACAAGATACTTGTGCATCGACGTACATAATGCAATATTAAAATTTTGATCCTTAAAATGAAATATCAGAACCGTAAGGTTTTTGCAACTAATTTTGGTTAAAAACGGAGAAAAAGTTTTTTGGCCGTTACCCGCCGGATCTAGATCCACCACACAGTTTTACTTAAAGCCTTTTGTGTAAGCTTCGCTGCATTTACTTCATTTTTTTGTTAAATTTTTTAAACTGGTTTTTAGTAAAAATCCATTTTTGGCCAAATATTAAGAAAAAAAAAATCTGTTTCAACGCTAAATTTAAACTTTTTAAAACAGAAATCTTATACAAAAATCATTTTGTACTCAGAAATATAAGAAATAGGCGTTTTAAAAGGTTAGTAAATCTTTCAACCCCTAACCCCTTCGTCCAACAAGAACAAAGTCTGGATGACACAAATTTTTTTAACTCTAATGGAAGAGAGACAAAAATGTAAAACTAACCATCAGAAGTACAAAACGACAGACAAGATTATAAAAATAAAAATAAAAGAAGCTAAAGAGAACTGGCTAAAAGAACAATGCGAAGAAGTGGAGGAATATGAGAGGAGATATGATTTATTCAATGTACTCAGAAAAATCAGAAAAATTACAGGTGACCGAAACAAAAAGCAGACGAGGGTACTTAAAAATGCCCATGGAAACATACTGGTGGACATAAAAGACAAGTTAAACAGATAGACTGAATACCTAAAAGAGCTTTTTAAAGATGATAGACCAGATTATATGGAAGAACAAATGGATCAAACCAGACCAAGCATATTGAGAGAAGAAGTGGAATACGCAATACGTAACTAAAAACAGAAAATCACCCGGACCCGACAAAATTCCCGCGGAATTGGTAAAACTAATGGACAAAAATTCTATTACAGTCTTATTAAACCTCTTAATCTAACATATAGCACTGGCACAACCTTCACTGCGCTTCCAAAAAAAGCTAATGCAAGAGACTGTTCCGATCATCGAACAATATCCTTGATGAGCCACCTGCTAAAAATGTTTCTCAAAATAATACATAACAGAATCTACCAGAAGTTTGAGACTCATATCAGTGAAACGCAAATGGGGTTCCGGAAAGAATTAGGTACCAAAGAAGCACTATTCGCCTTTAACGTGCTAAACCAAAGATGCCTTGACATAAACCAGGATATTTATGCCTGTTTTATAGATTTCGAGAAGGCATTCGACAAAGTGCAACACGAAAATTCTGAAGAACAAAGGAGTAGATGATAAAGATTTAAGGATAATCATTAATCTGTATTGGAACCAGAAAGCTAAAATCAAAATAAAAAATAAGCTTTCAGAAGAAATTGAAATCCGCAGGGGAGTTCGTCAAGGATGCATACTATCACCACTATTGTTTAATGTATATAGCAAAACAATATGTCAAGAAACCCTCTCAGAAAAAACGGAAGGAATGGTAATAAACGGAGAGACCATTAATAACATCAGGTACGCGGATGATACTGAACTCCTAGCAGAAATTGCGGTCGACTTACAACAACTAGTTAAAGATATAAACAACCACTGCAACAATTATGGTCTCACAATGAACGTCAGAAAAACCAAGTATATGGTTATCTCCAAGTCACCGAACAACTTGTCTGATATACGCATTAATGGGGAGCGGATCAAAAAGGTTACGCAACACAGGTACCTTGGAGCATGGATCAATAGCTCTTCCGACCATGGACAAGAAATAAGATGCCGTATTGAAAGTGCCCGGTCAACATTTAATAAGTTGCGAAAAATATTATGCATCCGCGATAATAACCTTCTTTTCCGTAGACAAATGCTGAGATTCTATGTCTTTAGCGGTTTGCTTTATAGAGTAGAAGCATGGACACTTAAACAAAACAACATAAAATACATCGAAAGCTTCAAGATGTAGTGCTACCGCCGGATGTTTAGGATACCGTGGACCGATAAAATAACAAATGTGGAGGTCCTCCGGCGGATGAATTAATAACGGGAAGTCCTTCTCAATATCTAGAACACGTAATGAGAGGGGAAAAATACGCATTACTAAAAAATATAATTCAAGGAAAAATCAAAGAACGTAGAAGCATAGGACCAAGACAAGTATCATGGCTGCGAAATCTAAGGGAATGATTCGGCTGTAGCTCTAACGAACTGTTTAGAAGTGCTGTCAACAAAATTAAATTAGCTTTGATGATATCCAATTTCCGATAGGAGTGGCACCAGAAGAAGAAGAAATCTGTCAAGCCGGAAAAACCGGTTTATCTATCAACTATAGATGCAGATAATCGATAGTGTACAATTATTTTTATGTTTAGTGAGTAAGAACTCAGTTCATCAAATATAAAATGAACTAAAAATTCTACATATTGAATCCATAATCAGCAACTGGATGCTGTAAAAATAAGATCCAGATAACAGTGGTGCTAAGAACATCATAAACAATACAGCAAAATCAGGGCCAATTTCGACCAATTTCAAAAACAAAATATAGTATTAATAATGTTTTCTTTCATACACCAATATGCAGCAAATCTTGAATTAATTAAAAAAGCTGATTCCGGTTCAAATATTTTGAGATGTAGTACTGCAGATAAATGATACGATTCCAAAGATTAATAAAAAAACATCTTAATCTTTAGTAACTTCAAATTGTATTGGTATTGGTCCAATACTACAAACATATAACCCAAAAAAATCTAATCAACTAGAAAAGCTGATAGCCCAAGAGACAATAGAAAAAAAAAAAGAATCAAGAGACAGACGGTATGGATGCACGACGGATTGAGTAGTTGTGCAAAAATACCGCCGGTCCCAAGCCCGGATAAAGAAAGAGGGTTTAAAGAACGGGCCAGCAACCTACCCCTCGTAATAAAACAATTAACGCTCACAGAAACAAACAATACGCCTCGGTCATGACTGGAAAAACGACGACAACCCAAGCGCAAAAAAAAACATAACCTCAAACATCACGCACTAAGAATTAGCACATAGACCACAAAAAGCCAAGAAGTTGTAGTAGAGCTTCTGCGCGGTAATCGCGCAAAAAATTAACAACAATCTGTAATTGACTTCATCATCACAAACAGAGCAGTACAGCAAATGTCGGAAGCGTCCACAAACTTGTCTTAAACAAAATAAATATCAATCATTCCAACATAGGCATAAAGACAAAAGATCAACCCATTCAAAAGTTCAACATTAAATCACTGGACAATGAAAGCACAAAACATCTATATAATCATTGTAATGAACTTTGCCTTTTTTGTAAAATTACAAAAATAAAAACGACTATTATTATTATTATTTTTAATAATAACAGGTTAAATACACAGTGGGGAAGGATAAAAACAAACATCATCGACGCCGCCACAGAAGCAATAAGATTAAGAACTGTTAAGCACAGAAAAGGACGGAAAGCAAGGAATGCAACTCAGAGAGATCCAAAGACTTAACGAATCATATTATGAGGGTTTCACCAAAGACATAGAGCGAGATATCTAGGGCAGCTTAAGAAAAGTCTGGAGCATGCTCAGGAACAACAATATGGAGGTTAAGGACACGGTGCAGACTACGAGAGTAACTAACAAAGAATGGGGAAAATATTTTGAATCACTATACGAGAGATTAGAAGGAAACAACGACAATACCAACGTTATAAATGAGAACAATCCTAAACTAAAACTAGAAATGTCAGTAGAAGAAGTAGCAGTGCAGATAAAAACTCTTAAAAACCAAAAAAACACCAGGACCGGACCTCATAAGCAATGTAATGCTCAAATATAGCAGAGACACCATAGTTCTGAAATTACAAAATTGTTCAATAATATACTAAAAGAAGAAAAAGTTCCAGAAGAATGGAAAAACAAAAAATGCACAAAACCTGACAACTATAGGGAAATAACTCTGCTCAACTGCATCCTGAAACTATATACCAAGCTCATAAAAGAAATAATAAACAACAAAATAAAGATAGCAGAGGAACAACAAGGTATCAGGAAAAATAGATCCACCGTAGACGCAATCTTTATTCTCAAGCAGATAGTTGAAAAGTCATTTGAGTTCAATAAAGCCGCATCAAAAGTGAACCACGGTATAATAAATAGCATCATCAACATGAAAACAAACTGTAGAAAATCAGTAAAGGTCGGCAAGAGCACGTCAAAGACAATAAAAGTAAACGATAGAGTGAGACAGGGCAATTGAGCCCTATGTTGTTCAACCTCATAATGAACAAAATAATAGAAGCACTACCAGACATCAGAAGCTACAAAATAGAAACCTACAAACTCAAAGTGATAATCTATGCAGATGATGCCGTCCTCATATCGGACTCCAAAGACAACCTACAGCGACTGCTTCATGCGTTCAATCAAAAGCCAAAGAACTCAACATGTCCATAAATAACGATAAAACCAAGTGTCAGGTAATATCAAAATCTCCTAAAAGGTGCAAGCTGGAACTGGACGGTAGTATTATAAAACAAGTACTTAATCCAATTTAACTACCTGGGGGGTATCCATAGCTACGGGAACCTACATGGAGACGTTCGACACCAAACCCTGAAAACAACACGTATATCCGGGTGTATGCACAAGTTAATATCAAAAAATTAATACCTGAGACCAAAAGTGAAAGTCAAAATATACAAGGCAGTCATCAGACCGGTAATAACCTATGCGACAGAGACGAAGCCCGATACAACAAAAACCATACAGTTGATGAGGAAAGCGGAGATGAAGATTCTAAGAACCATTCATGGGAAACACTACTAGACCGTATGAGAAGTGACGACATCAGAGAAGTCAGCAATATAACCGATATCCCCTTACTAGGGAAGAGAAGAAGAGAATAGAACAGACATGTAAAACAAATGGCCAACTCCAGAATAGTTAAAACGGCCAAAAACAACAAACCAAAGGGTCACAGAAATCCAGAAAGGTCCCCAAAAAGATGAACGGAATGTTAAACAAACATCCTTCAAACAGAATCTGGTGGACAAAAGAAGGAGAAGAAAAAGACTAACAAATTGTACAGTTACTTCTTTAATTATTTGGTTTATGTTAAAAATTTTGCTCCTTCCGCAGTTTTTAGACAATGTTCCGGTCTTCTTTTAGATTTTAGATTTTACTAACATTTTAAGTTAATTTTTTGACTTGGATACTTATCTGTAGCAAAAAATTTTTTTTTTTGGTACAAAACTGACAAAATTATATTTGCACAAATTATTTTTAAAGTTTTAGTTAAAGATTTTGCTGATACATACAATTTCTTATTAGCTGGTAGAACATAAGCTGTTTTGCACAATATTTTATATTTACTAATACTTCCCCAACTTTTGATATTAATAAGCCAACCTGCTTGTTACCGCTTAAACTTATCAAAAGTAACCTTAAAAACATTAATTTTAGACGATTATAATTAAATACATCTTTTCTTCTGTTAGCAAACTTTTACACATCAATTTTACATTTTCTTATAATAATGAGATACAAATTCAACGTTATGACCCTAATAATCACATACAGTAGATAAATAAAGAAATAGCAAGCTAATAATAACAAAAAACAGTTTTTTAGTTAAGAATTAGAAAGATTAAATTTTTGGAAAAGAATAACAGTTATAGATAACATACAAACTATAAGAGATATTACAGTCACTATCAGAGTGTGGCTAATAGAAAAGCTAACAAAAAGAACTAGGCAGATGCAAACGCGTTTGTAGACCAAGGCAGCTTATTTTAGCGATTTGGCACGTTGGAATCATTTAAGTCGGCAGAAACTGACAAAGTATATCACTATATCTGCTCTGAGAGAACTTCTATGTAAAATCCTTAGAGCTAACTTTCACACTTACCCAACCTGGACAATCCAACGTTTGTCCTTGATAAACTTTACAAACCAATTAGTTTAATATATTTCATAATAAAGCTATAAAAAATTGTTGACTGGTGTATGCGGAACGTAACACTAAAAGTTTTTTGCTATTGTACCGACGCCAATATTCACAACAATAAATTTTTTTTTGCAAATTCGCTATACATAAACTAGTTTGCTTGTAAAAAAGAATATATCTCCAAACGTTTTTGAACATTAAAACAACTATCTTCACTTCAATTGCCAAGGTAATAGAGAATAGAAAATTAATAACTCTCGGCTGATATCGGGTAAACTGTATGCTCAAGAATTGCACTGAAACAATTACAAACTTGAGGCAAAGTACACTAGAAATGATAGTGCCTAGCCTAACCTAACCTAAGCAAACAGAAATCGTTACTTTTATAAGAAGACAAAACACTTCTGAAATGTAAAGAGCTACACTCCCAATGACAAAAAAAAAACTCTGAGACTTGCGCTTTTGTATCATCACTAATACCCAAAGTGACCAAATGATTATATTGTGGTAATCACGTACAAAGCGCTCGTATGAGCTAAAAAAACAAACTTAAACATACCAAACTAGTTAAAGGCATGTCTGAAGGAGTCTATAACCAGTCTCAAACCATTGGCTACAAATAACAGGGTACGCGTGATCTAAGTAACAAAAAACCAGGGTATACGAAGTAAACCTTAAAGTGGACCATCTTGCCAACAAGTTTTAATTACATACTACAGAGGCATGTACTAAGACAAAAAATAAAAATTACTGAGTATGAAGATAAACACTTAGAAATAAGACCATTTGCAAAAGCTAAGGTTGCATTTACAATATTTTGATGAGTACTTTTCACACAGAATATTTGGTTTATGACACTGGATAGCAAGCAACATTACAAGCTATACGCTCGTCAATAATAAAATCCAAACTGGATTCATAACCATTCTGAAGGCATTGGCTACAACCAACAATAACAAAAAATAGACCTAAACCTGCTCTTAAAAACTCATACAAGGCTAAAAAAACAATAATCCTTAGTAAACAGCAACAAAACACAAAAATCTGTTAAAAAAAACTGTCATATAATGCAAGTGATAACTAAAACAGATAAAAAAATTCTCTATTGAATAGTTTGCAATTTGCAATTTCATAATCTCAACAAAAAATGCTAATCATTCATTCATAATGTTTTAAAACTTGATCCATAAAAAAAAATTAAAAAAAAAAACTAGATCTAACTAAGAAGCCTATTTCTTAGTATTCAAATATCTAAATAAAAGTGTAAGAATGTGCATGCAGGTTTATCAATTCAAGTATATATTGTGCAAACAAAAATGTGTTAATGCAAACGACAACAATCAACATCAGAAAAGAAGCAAAAAAGGTTGTATATTGTTGCCATTGATTTAAATAAAAATAGAAAAAATTACTGGGTCTTAGTTAATAAACTCTAGTAAGCAGATAACACAAAACTGATAGCTAAAAACTAACAAACTTTAAAAATGAGATAACTCAGTGGTAAAGCGCAGGCGTAGCACGCTTGCAGCTCGGGGTCCCATCCCTAAAATATGACTAAATAAAAACTTGCTCTTTATTCATCAGAATCATTCATTCAAAAATCGCCTAATAAGCCGTTAGTAAGTAATAAAAACACACCAGCCGTCTTATAAAAAAACTATCAGTTTCAAACTCCATTCAGTAATTTAACAAAACAATCCAGACAAAGCATCTGAAGTATCAAATATTTTAATATAACTCGTTTCTATCAAATAATGTTGCTAATTTTATCCTAGGTTAGTTCAAGTACGCTAAAAAAAACAAGCCACCATAAAAAAAACTTAAAGTTTTAAAATTTAACTTATTTTCTGTTTACGTTTAATTGTACCAAAAAAACTGCTGCATTTGTGCTAAATTACCGTAGCTTATTTAGTTGTTTTCACTGTTTACAATATGAACAAATGCCAAACAAAAACTAAAGTTTAGATTATTACAAATAAGACTGTAAACCATTAAACATTGGCTGCTATTGTTGCATTACTTTAAGACAAAAATCAGCAATTTGTGGATTTGTAGTATGGAATAGCCAGAAGTACAGAGCAAGGAGTTCATACACATTTTTTGAAAACTTTTGCAAACACAAAACAAATTAATAATTGAAAAACTAACGCTATGATGAACGCTCTATCATGTTACAAAGTTTACAAAATCGTCGTTTTACAGCAGTAAAAATCATAATTCAATTTCATCACGTTTAGGATGTAAACGTAAGCAAACAGACAGTTAAACAAAGACTTGAAAAAATTAATTTACCAGTCGTAGACCTGTTACAAGTCCTTAGAAGTCATTGTGTAGCCCAACGTCAATTTGCCAAGAATCGCAAAAATTGGGAAAAAAACAAATAGAAGCACGTTTTATTCACAAACAAGTTCAAGTTTTCTTTGCAATCTCCCAATAGCAATGTAAAAATATGTTAAAATCAAGAACCATTTGCTGTATGTCCCTTTAGCTCTAGAGCTGGCAATCAAAAAGGTTTAATTATGGTTTGGGCTGAAATTTCTTTAAAGGCACCTACAAAGTTGTGCATCATTCCAGAAGACCCCCTGAAAGCTTTTCGATATGTTGTGCCATAAGCTTTTTTTTATTAGAGATAACTTTCTTTTAATGCAACACCTCACACCGCAAGTGCAACTGAACAATATTTGGACAAACTTAATAACCGTTATGAAGTGAGCCGCTAAGTCCATTTGCTTGGTCAAATAATTTAAAGTCTTTTATCTGTTCTTTAGCTTTAAATGAGTTGGAGCAAGTACTTTTAAAAACAATAAGAACTTGTTCCTCAAGAAGACGTTTTAATTTTGACGTGACACTAGTTTTTAAAGTGCTTCGTGGGTTTATTGACTGTCCTGACTTGCTCAGCTCTATAGGTATACATGTCTTAGCTCGAGTTTTACGCAATGACTATTTATTTCATATACCGTTCAAACGCACTGATTATGCGGTGCACTCTGCATCTACACGTATTTTGCGGCATGCCAACGAAGTTAATGTGGATTTTTTTAAAGATACTTTTAATACCATGCGACGTGCACTTGTCACCCATACGTGACCTTTTTTATATTTTGTAACTATTTAAGTTTTATTCTTATTTTTAATATTAGTTGTTTTATGTTTAATTTATGTTTTTTAAATTGTAATTATATACTTATTTTGTAATGGCTTCCGTTGACTAGTAAATAAATAAATAAATAAATAAATAAAAGAATACAATACACACTTTAGGGATGCCCAGAAGAAAACTTTTCCTGGTTGTTAGCTTTATATGTTGGTGTTACCTATACTTAGTCACGCCATTTCCATTTGAGGTGTCAAGCACACCGAGCCACAGAGAAGACATTTGTATGTATGGATGCCTATATATGTGATGATGGATCCGTTACATCCATTTGGAAACATTATAATATAATAGTTAAGTATTTATTAATAAAAAGCTAACATTTTGCATTTCTCTAAAAACTTAGATGCCTCGTTTTTTGAGACGGCAAAAAAAAACTAAAAAAAAAAATAAAAATTTAAAAATATTCTATAAAGAATGTGATATATTATTTTCAGAGTGAAGATGAATATAAACAATGAATAATATTTGGGTTTCGAATTCAGAGTAATTTTTATAAATGTAGGTTTACTAATTCTTAATTCAGTAATAGTTTATTCAAACCATGTTATATTTAAGAACGTCGTAACTGAAATCAAACAAAACAAACAAAAAAAAAAGAAATAATTCATAGATATATAATGGTGTGTCTACATGAACTATAAATATTAATTAATTAGTGAATCTAATTCAATTCATAGTTATTATTAATCATGCAAATAGAAATTTTTATTAATGCTCATTAAAAAGATAAACATAAAAACCTTATTATATTTTATCGTCAACATTCATTAATTTCTTATTTTTGTATTCTAATAAATTTTTAATGTCAACTAAAAGAATGCTTGAATGTGTTCAAGCACTTGATTTCTTTTTGTATAATGGGGAAGCTTCTTTTGTTGTGATAGGCTTTGCAAGTTCTTTTCGCGTCCTTTGCAATTTAATGGAATGTCCTCGTTTTCGATGGAAGTGGATGTCAGATTTATCTTTCCTTAATAGTCGACGAAGGGAAATATATTAAAAAAGAAAAGTTGATACTGAGAAAAAGTATATATGGGGAAAGCTGATGGATAAAAGTTTTTATAAATATAAATACGGCTGAGGTGCACTGCAAATAAGTGAAGTAGATAAATCATTATAAGTTATAATACAATTTATATACGTTTTTTAAATCCAAAAAAATGAGAATGAAATAAATAATAACGTTTTATCTAAAACTAATAAAATGTATGACTTTTTAGTTACTCAGGGTGTCCTATGACATTACAACTTATCTACCGTTAGTCATTCCGATATGCGTAAAACCTAAACTAACCATGTCTCATTCAAAATAATACGCATTATCTGATTCACCTTAGAAATATTATTTCCAAGTTAATATTTCATTCATTCAGCGACAAACAAATACACGAATACTAGTTCACCCATCATAACCGGAAGATCTTCGGCCTGCTTGAAACAATTTTTATTTATAAAAACCTAACATGATTATATAAAAACAATATCTACCATCCCAAATAAATTAATAAAAACATACTGAATAACTAATTATTTCTTCATTTTAGAATTGAAAGCGTTTCAACATCTAAAACGTTATGCAGATTCAACAGCATACGTACTTTTTTAGCAACCAATATCAGATAAGGTTATTTGTCTTTCAAGAGAAAATATAATCTTAATTCAGCATCAATTAAATCAATTATAGCGTTCAATACATGCATCAAAGGTTAATCATTTCATTCAATTATTGTTTGTTAAACTGGAAGAATTCAAACCCACAACTTTTAATAAATTATGCAGTTTTATTTTTAAGCATTAGAAACGCATTTCTTTCATGAACCATTAGTAATTTCTTCCTACTTGGAGCGCACAACTCAGCGTGGGCTCATTGTGAAATCGAACTCGTTTATGAATATATATTTCCTTATTTCGAACGCCCACGCCAGCGTTGATTTTTACTACATTAAACATCCCACGTGGCAACCCATTATTTCACAATTACAGATGCGTCCCGATAGTCCTCAATTGGGCGAAGACATGGGAAACGGATAGACGTGAAGACCATCAATTCCGAATGTCACGGGAAAACGGCACAAAGAATTGCACCAATTAATTTGGTGATAATGATGGGAATGCACCGATTGTTGAAATGGGTGTGTTGGAATCTAATTAAATTGCATGGAGTGTTGCGAAAACGAAAACGTTTTATGCATGGGGCTTCGATTTTTTTTTCTTTAGTTTATGTAACATCGATTCTCATCATTTTGTGATTGTTGAACCGTGTCGTTTTCTTTGAGGTTCAATAACCCAGAAATATTTTATGTAATATTTTTTGATATTTTTGTAGTGTTTCGAAAGGAATATTATATTAAATTACACAATTGAAATATCAACAAATTTAAAAGTACAATGAAAATAAAACCGCAATGAAAGAAACTCTTTATTGTTAGCAATAATTAAGCACATTCCAGTGTTATTATCTTTTATATGTTTGGCGAATATTTTTAGACAGATGCTTTGAAAAATAAATAAATGTAATTTCACAAACATCAAAGTCACGTTAATTAATGTCCATAGAAAATGTTTAATTAGGTGACCTATGGTTTGTAGCATCATCCCATTGACTTAATTATAATGATTTGTAAACAAGCATAAAGAAACATTCCGCTCTCGACTTTCCTCAAACATCATAAATCTCCAGTTGGTTATATCTATTAGTGACACTTTCCCGCTGTGAATTTTCACGTTTTGTCTACTCACAAAGGAGTTTATATTTTTTGCCAACCTACTAAGTGACTCCTGATTGAAATATAATATCAGTTGCGCGTTGCACTTTCTTCTCAAATCGGCTTCGATCATGCACTTCCACGGATTCAACGATAAAATCGTGAATAATCATAATCGAACTAAACACAAACAGAGCGTGAAAGTTTGCATTGTTGCCCTTTGCATGCAAAATGCAGAAGGAAACATTAATTAGTTCAATTAATTATAAGCACGATATTGTAATTATGTGTAAGGTTGATGGAATAATCTTATAATATATTTGCAGAAATTAATATTAATGAGCTATGAATCTTAATAAGATTTCTAAAACAAATAATATTTCAATTAATTTTAATATTCTTATATAAGTCAAATTGATTTAAACTTAATAATAATCTAAACTTCACGCTTTGTAATAACGAGTATTATTTATTCGACTAAGAAAGTAGATAGAAATTTTATTGATTATAATAATAATTATGGAAACCTTTTATTTCCTAGTTTTTTAAATTGTGTAAACTTGCTTGTGTAAACTGCAAAACATCCAACAATTAAAAAGTGCAATTATTTACTTTTAGTAAATAAAATTAAAGAAGAAAATTTAAAGATTAACTTGTGAAAAAAACTAGCAAACATTCTGATATGTTTAGTAGCCCGATACGATAAAACTGTTGAAGATATTGCTAATCTGAGTTTTTTTTATTGTTTTTACGCAGAAAATGTCTAGAACCACCCATAATTTTTTTTTTAATTTCCGGTCAATTTTGAATGCTACACAAAAAGTGGTAATGTCAAAAAATCTCATGACCCATCTCAATTTTCCATAGAAAAAAGTACGGAGTAGGGCAAACATAAAGTTTAAAGTACAAAACAAGAAAAAATAAAAAAGAAGAAAATTTCTAACTTTAAACAAACTCAGGTTGCAGAAAGTGGAAAGTGTATCTAAATATGTCCCAAAAGCGTTTTCATTTTAAGCTTCAACATTTGTGGAATGCTAAAATTCTTACCTGATTGTATAAGAAGCAAACAAAAATTTCAAAAACCGCATATCGCGTAGAAAAATCTTTTCCAAAACCTGTTTCAAATATGTCAAATACCCCAAACTTTGCTTAGGTACAGCCTTGATTGCTTGCACTACAACATATTACTTAAACTTTAAAGAAAAAACCCTTTAAAATTACATTAATAAACTTTATTTTGAGAAAAACTATAATGATAAATCTAAATTGATTTAGTAAATCGGAATATCTTAGCATTTATCATAAGATTCTTACCAGTTTGTATTTATTCTATAATATACGCAGAAAAATTCTTGTTTGATCATCTTCTTAATGTACAACATACTTACACTTGTGGATAAATTATTGAACTTACCTAAAACAAAAGAAATTGAAATTAATTAACATACTACATTATAACATATCAAGAATACTCAAACATTAAATAATTAAAAAAAATAAAAAATGGTTTATCATGTTCTTGTTGCTTTCCAATGCATTTTATTTGATAAATAAAAATGTTAATGCGTAAATTGACGAACATTTTATTAAATAACTGACTCAAAATACGCTAAACGACCCAAATGTTAAAATGAAACTATACGCTCGGTGTGGTGGTTGAGTCGTTTAGCGTATTTTGAGTCAGTTATTTAATAAAAAGTGCATCAATTTGCACATTAACAATTTTATTTATCAAATAAAATGCATCGGAAAGCAACAAGAACATGATAAAACAACTATAGTGTTACGGTACCGTTTGGTCATATTTTTATTACTTAGCACGATATGATAGAAAAGAGGTGATGTTATCTTACTTGAGAATACAGTGCATTTTTTTGGGCTCATATGTTAAAGTTGTAACTAATGATTTGTAAGTTTTTCAGAACAGGAGTATACTGTGTGTATGTTGTACATACGTTTTTGAAAAAAATATTATAATCTTATGATTTCAGTAGTCATATAGAAAATTTAAGTTTTAAATAGCTGTGCAAAATTTATATTTATTTTGAACCATCACTATTTAAAAGATTATTCTTGTTAGTTTTCGTTGTTTTCATTGCATTTTGTATTCAAGATAAAGTAAATATAAGCTTTTTGTCCCGATTTCGTTTTTTTTTTTTAATTTTAATTTTGATAAAATTTTAACATTAATTGCGCTTCTTTTGACAAATAACCAATCATGTATCTTGAAAACAACTTTTCATTAAACCAAATTATTTAAAATTCAACAGACATCATTTTCTTTCCCGAGAATATCAAAATATTCCAGTAGCGCCATAAAAAATTTGTAGTTTTTCAAAAATGCAAAACGGGGCAGATCATAAGTACCTCCAATTTTCCAATGTTAAAAATTATAAGAAAATTATTTTTACAAAGAACTGAAAGCTAAATACATTTTTAAGTTAGGTCTTTAATTTTTAGCAGTGCGTGCCAAAAATGGCGATTAAAAGAACTTTTTAGGAGTGCGCTACTAGTTAACCCAAGCACAAATTATATCTTTACAACTGAACGGTTTGTCAAAGTTGAAGAAAACGCGATTTTAAAGAGGTTTAACTCGGAAAGCTGTGCATAGTTTCATCCGAAAGAGAAAGAACCTATTATTTGCTACATCAAGTTTTAAATCTTTGCCCACAACCCGATTGATGGTCTTTTAAAAATGACCAATTTTTTTAAATGAAAAAATAATAATTAATAAATTTGTTTTTCAATTTTTAAATGTGGGATTTGAGTTCCTAGTATCAATCAAATTAAAAAATCAAAACAATTGGTAATACACAGGACAAAATCTATTATTTTCAAAGAGAGTAATCTATCCAATTAGACGCTTCAATATTAAAAAAAAATTAAAACCTAATTTTTAGATTAATCTAAAATTCACATTATTGGCTGCCATTTCTATAGTTTGTCCGCGTTAAGACTGCAGTGATGGGAGTGGTTTATAAAGTCAGTATCACACAACTGTAATTGCAACTTATCTTTGTTAGTATTATAATACAGCTAACTTCGCTTTGTTTATTATATTATAATAAAATGATTTTAAACTAATTAAAAACTTTAAAGCAGAAACAATATAGTTTATTCCTTCTTAATTAAATATTAATATGTTTATTGGAAATGTATATTAGTCACTTTTAATACTAAAATTTATTAAAAACAATTCCTAGAACTGCATGACGTTTACTCATAATTAAGTTTTTGAGGTTATACTGTACGTCAGCAACAAAAAATTGTAACTTTATGTTGAAATACATACTTACAAATGCGTTAACCTAGTTACAATAACGCAAAAAATTGATAAATATTAAATAGTAAATATTGTTAATTAAATTTATTCAATTACAAGTAGCTTTGTTTTAATCTTCTAGATATTCTATTGTAAATTGGGTAGGCCTCTAAGCCAACCAGAGCATTGTTTTCCAGTTGCCATAACAACTACTACTGCAGTCTTAACGCGAACAAACTATAAACGGTTCAACTTTTTTTAATTTTTACTTTTTAGGTCATCAGGTTTTCGTTTATTTTGATAAGTAAAGTTTCGTATATATTCCATTACTAATGAACCAGGTTTCAATGAAGTAAAAATCCTTATAATAATCTATAAAGGTAAGATGGTATATTGTATTTAGTGGTTTTCTTTATCAATGTCCTTATAGCTGGTAGATAGTTGGTAGTGCTGTATCCCTTTCAAAAGCCTGCTTGTTTGACTGGCCGGTAAGCCTCAAATTTGCTGGTTAGTCAATTTGTTACAATTTTTGTCAATAACTTTTTGAAAACTAAAATGACTTATGCGTTTTGCCAATCAGATACAAACTTACCATCAACGACAGTCCAGTAGAACAAGTAATGCGTTTTAACTACCTCGGCGTTGAACTATACAGTAAAAGAAACCAATACAATAAAGCTCAACAACAAATAAACAACGCATCAAAAATTGCTGGATGTCTAAGAAACTAAAATAATAAAAAAACAAGACAAGCAAAGAGCGGATATATAAATCCTGCGTCACAACATTTATGACCTATGTAGTCGAAACGAGAGCAAACACCAAAAAGACAAAAGGTCTCTAACAAGCAACATAAATAAAGACTCTCAGAACCATATCTGATCTTACCCTACGGAACAGAGTACTCTTTCCTCAGCCCGTATTTGTCTACTGCTGAACGTAGGCCTCCTTTAAATTGTTCCATTGCTGCATTTCTTGCGCTCTCTGATGCCACTTCTTTCCTGCGATCTCTTTAATATCGTCAACCCATCTCTTTTGTGGTCTGCCGGTTCCTCTTTTGATGGTTCTTGGTCTCCAGTGCGTTAGTTTGTTGGTCAATTTTTCGGTATCTTCCCTGGCTACATGCTCTGCCCAGCTCTATTTCAACTCAGCCTTTCGCTCTGTCACGTCTTTTACTTTGGTTCTTCTGATTTCCTCGTTTGTGATCCTGTCCCTCAGGCTTATGCCAAGCATTGCTCGTTCCATTGCTTTTTGGCAGGTTCTTTGTTCTTTTCAACGTCCATGCCATAGTCTCTATCCCGTATGTTGTAACAGGCAGTATGCAGAAATCGTATACTTTTCGTTTAAGGCAGATTGGGGTGTCTCTGTCTTTCAGTATATGTCTCAGCTTGCTGAATGCTGCCCAGCTTTGTGTTATTCTTCTGGTAATTTCTGCTCCTTGATTTTCTTTTCCAAGTCTTATTTGATGCCCAAGGTACGTATATTCGTTGACTTTTTCGATGTTATGGTCGTCTATTTGGTGCGGCTGTTGTTCGGGAGTCATGATCTTGGTCTTTTTCATGTTCATTTTTAGGCCTATCGATTTGGATGATTTGTTTAGTTCTTCGAGCATGTTCGCAAGTTCTTTGAGGTCTGAGCTGATCAGGACAATGTCGTCGGCAAATCGCAGGTGGGTGAGGAATTTGCCGTCTATGTTTACTCCTTTTCGTTGCCATTTCATCTTTTTGATGATGTCTTTTAGGGCAAGCGTGAATAACTTGGGTGAGATTGTGTCTCCCTGTTTGACTCGTCTGAAAATTTTGATTTTGTCTGTATTTAGGTTTTCGTCTACGGTCACTTGGAAGGTGGCGTTTGCATAGATCTGTTGATTCTGGCGTTTTCCATCGCGGCGAATACCTCCCATAGTTCGACGGAGTCAAACGCCTTCTCGTAGTCGATAAATGCTAAGTGCACCGGGACGTTGTATTCTGTACATTTTTCGATTAGAGTTCTTATGGTTTGTATGTGGTCCATAGTGCTGTATTTTTTAGAGAACCCAGCTTGCTCTGGCGGTTGGTAGAAATCCAGTTTGTTGGTTAGTCGATTTGTTAGAATTTTTGTCATTAGCTTGTAAATACGTGAGAGCAGGCTTATGAGTCTGTAGTTTTTGATATCGGTGTTGTCCCCTTTTTTGTGCAGCAGAATGACCTCCGCATTTTTCCAGCTGGTGGGTATTTCTCCCTCGACGATGCATTTATTTAGTAGTAATTTGACCAAGTTTAGTAGTGTTGTTCCTCCCATTTTTAGCATCTCGGCTGTTATTTTGTCCTCTCCCGGTGCTTTGCCATTTTTTAGCTTCTTTTGATGGGTTTTCTAGTTGGGATCGATGTAGTTCAGCGTAAAATGTTCGTATGGTCTCGAGGATTTCTGTTCTGTTGTTTGTTCTAATGCCATTGTTGTTTGTAATTTGGTAGATTTTTGTTCTTCCGTTTACCTGCGTTCTCCTGAGAATTCTCATGTTTTTGTTGTTCTCTATCGTGTCTTGTATAAGCTCTGTTTTTTGCTTCCTATTTTCTCTTCTGATTTCCTTGCAGATAGCTCTGCATAGTTGCCGGTATTCTTCTGTATCTCGTTTCGTGTTTTCACAGGACGATGTATATCACTCTTGCAAATATAGATTTTACTTTGCACACTGGGTGTTGGATGTTTTTGTTGATCAGTACCAATACAACAGCGAAGCAAATAGTCGGACAGAGTACAAAAAAAAAAAATTAAAAAAAATGTAGATACATCATGCGCTGAACAAGATCAAGACGTCGCAAGTGGCATCAGCACATGCTACAAATAGCGAAAGCAGACAAGCAAAAAAGCCTCAACTGCAAAACCAAATACAGTAATAAAGTCCCTTGGACGCCCACCCAAAAAATTGATAGACAGCTGGACACCCGGAAGCACAGTAGTTGTAAAATAACAATGTCTTGTCCTCCAATAGGAAGCAAAATGTTTGTATCAGTTTTGTTCTTGTTTAATTCCTAAAAAAACTTGTTAAGTTAATTTATGCTTTTCATTTCACAACTTTCCGCTCCCAAAGGCAAAAGGTGTTCTAATAAATTTAAATCATCTTTCAAAGTGTCTAAGTTTTCTTTCTGATCTGACATTAAGTTTTCAAAAAATAATAATTTCAGTCAAAAGTGCTAAGTGAGCTAATTTCTATGCACGTAAGTGTAGTTTGATCCTCATACTATATTAATATTCAGTGGCCAACTAGAGATTTGCTTATAATAAATAAAAACAAATATTGTTAAAAAATCTTTGCTCATTTTGACAAATTTTCCATGACTATCTATCATAAGAGTTTAAGTGCGTACACAGTTCAAAGTAAACCCGGTTCTGTTGATAAAGAATACACAAAACTTCAGTTCTCTTTAGCTACTCCAAAAAAATCCTTCAAGAAACCATAAACATTAAATTCGTTTCATTATATGTCAGTCAAAATGTATAATATTTTACCCTATACAATCCAAAAATTACCAGCTAAGGAATTTAAGTGATCTCTAAAAAAAATATTATTAAATAATGAATTATATCATGTTAATGATTATTTTAATTTCAGTTTTTAAATTGTTTAGTTAATGAAATGAATTAATAATTTATTCAAAATCAGTCAATCGAATCACAGCGGCCAAGGGTCAAGCATAGACAATTGTTTCGGTTCTACAAACCTCGTCAGTATGCCTTGTACGACCACGGCATCGCATGATAGCGAAGACAATTTTGAATAAATATTTCAGTCTTTCGTTTGATTATTTGTTTAGTTAATGTTCATAAATGTGCATGTAAATATGTTTTTTTTTAATATTAACCCACAACTAGTACCTGACGTTTTTGTACCACATTATTTTACTATGTTTATGCAAATAAAGTTTATCTTATCTTATCTTATCTAAAACGTTCAAAACGTTCAGTTGTTTAACACATATACGACCAAAACCAGTCTAAATAGTTTGAAACTTAAACAACTTAATGTGACTGCACAAAAATCCTTCAACCAACCTCAAATTGCTGGATGGTCTCTAAAAACGCTCAAAACAATTGTAAAATTTGTTTTGAAATACAAAAGAAAAAAAAAATTCTACAAAGATGTTTGAAAACACCTCCACTATTCCAAGGCAAAATCTAATCGCATCAAAAAATTCCCAATCAACAACTCGGTTCCTTAAAACGTATTCGACCAGCCTATCAGAAGTAACCGAGTTAGTTTGACAACCCCACCTGGGCAACTAAAAATGTCTCACTATAAAAAGCACAAAACACACAATTTTTAACAAATCATCGTCACAACATACAATCTATCAATATTTTTTGGCAAAAAATTTAGATAAGTTTAACCATGATTAGCAATTTTAGACAAGTTTAAAGAAATGACACAGTTTTGGTAGAGCACTTGCATATCATGCGAGCAGTCCGGGGTTCGATCCCCAAAATATGACTAAAATGATAACTTGCACTTTATCCACCAGCGTGGTTCGGAAGTCACGTATTAAGCTGTTGGTCCCATCAAACCACTTTAAACAAGTCGTAGACTTACTGTGGCGATGTAAAATAGCCGTAAAAAGCATAATATAATGATTTCTATCGTAACACAGTGCAAATTACAAAAAAAATAGCGTGTTTACAGGAACAATTGAACTTGTCTTCCCATAATGTTCAATTGGATTTAGATTGCAGGCTCTTTATTGACAATAATTTTATGTTTGTATTGTTTAATAGAGCACATTGGCAAAATCGTTAATAAGTATTTGAACAAAGTTCAAATCCACACCATGAATTAACCTGCAAAAAGTTTCTAAATCCAATCAAACATATTTGGAACATCATGAGAAGACAATTTTATGTTGTCCAAAGAAACTACACGTGAGTCCAGAATTTTTCTAATATACCTGTATATAGAGGCAAGGTGGAACCACGTTATTCTAAAATGGCGCCCATATATTAAGAAGAAAGGCAAGGGTGAGCCAAAAATGAGATAGGGCGACGACATTAAAAGGCATGCTAAATTTGAATGAATGAGAACAGAACAAAACCGTGATTTGTGGAGAGATATAGAAAAAACCAATGTCCAAAGATGGCTAAAGAAACAAAAAAAAAGAGTATATAGTTATTGCATTGTTTGCTCCATTAACAAGAACTAGTTTGGTGTAAACTTCCAGGCTAATACCACCCCACACCATTACCGAGCCACCACCAAAACCAAAACAACATTGCACTATGTAAACCTTTGTCCACGTCTTCTTCATACCTGAAACTAAGGCAAAATCTCGAGCCGTCAATAAATTTTGCTCTTTTCCTCAATTTCCCAGCTTTGGTGTTCGCAAGAAAAGCAAAGGCGCTGTACCCAATGGTCCCTAGTCAATTGTGGGACATTTGCAACTCTTCTAACGCGTAATCCGTATTACTTCAACTTTCGGTTCTCTCACTACACCTCGTACCCCATGCAACTCGTTGCTCGCACTAACTGCAGTAGTTTTTTTAATTCTCAAAACTCGTTACAATCATATTATGTTACTTATGCAAAAGTATTTCTGGATTTTGAGTTGGAAAGTAAACCCAAACCAAAGTTTAATGCACATTGGCCTCATTAGGCTCTTTGTACCTCATCTAGTGGTCACCTCACTTCGTTAACCCTGTATTCAACTACCCTATGCAGCTGGGTATGCAAATACTACGCTTGTAAGGGTTTTCCTTATACTAGCCATGTCAAGCAAGCACCCTAAATGTAGACTCTCTATTAAATAAGTTTTCTTAGTTGACACTGTCCTTTTATAGTTTGCACGTTCTTTCTAGACAGTCAAAAGTAATAATTAGCTGTCTTGGCGTTTGGGTCAGTCTTTGCCTTCTTAGCCTATCCTATCTAGAGGCCATAGTAACATCCCAACGCCTTCTCAGTGCGCTGTGTGTGTTGATTTTTAGTAGGTTATTGAAGTTTTTGAATGGTAAAGTGGTTCAATGTACAGGTCTACACGCTTTACGCAAAAGCCCGTTCGCCCCAATTGTTGGAATGTCTTTTTGCCCAAATCAGCTCAATGTTATTTCTAAAAACTGCTAGTAAAAGCACGGTAACATTCAAAAATTAGCTTCAATTTAGTCGTGTGGTATGAATACATCATCAAATGTCCTACTCTAAACGCATTCATAGACATCAAAGGTGCAGAACCACCTTTAGTAAACAAAGACCGCTTTCTCACCAAATAGAGTTAACCCTATATGTCACCGGAAGATGGCCACAAAGCGGTGTATTGTCACATCTATTGTGATGTTTTGTCCTGGACGCCAGTTACTAAATATCATAAGTTTCAACACCTTCGAGGGTCTTACCATCTTGGTAACCGTAAAGTTTGAAACAATTGTATCCAACTTAATGCAAAATGCACTAAACTTTGTAGAGAAGTGATGCAGGAAACAAGGACATTTAGTGAACCTAAATGCAATATTTCCTTTTACAAAACAATAAAAACTTAAAATAATCTAAAAATTTACAAAGCCACACTCCCGATGACAATAAACGTAAAGTAACAGTGACTCATGCTTAATACCAAACTAACCTTTCATACTTATATGGATAGTATGACTAGGAAGGCCATCTGAGTGCTCTTTGCAACCAAATAATTGGTCGAACAAACATGAAAACTAACACCCAATATGAACAGATAGCTATACACTGTAGTGATTTAATTTATCAATACGGTCAACTAAACTAGGTAAAGTTTAAAGATAGATGTTTGCTAATAACAAATGAAATGAGGACAATTCCCACAGTAACTATGGAAGCACTTCTCTTCCTACCACAACTGCACTTTTGCTGTTGTAATGATAAAAGATAAGATAAGCAGCGTACAAAATTTACACTATAAATGTTGGGGCTCATAAAAAAATCATTTAAAATGTTGCAAAACAAACAAACAAATAAAAAATACCGGAGCTCAATCTAAGCAACCATCTGATATACATATGGCACTAGAGATTACAATAGCACCAGAGCCCAAATATACTAAGCCTACACGTTTTTCAAGCGGATATAAATACTATTGAATGGTGTGCTATAAACATGATTTGCGCACTTCAACAGACCGATAACCATCATGTCAAACATCGAAGCGGTTGGCATCTGTGGTGCCCCCAGTTTGTGATATCTAAAATGTTCCATTAACTGTTTGTCATACCTTATTTGTTTGTCGACAGTTTTTGGAACAAAAAGCCATCGGTGTTTAAAAGCTTTTACACCCCAGACACTGTTAGAGTTATCTAGTTGGCCAACTGTAGCATCTATAAACAAAGACCGCAAAACAATATCTAAATAGAGCACTCCCATGTTCAATTTAAAGTCTAAAAAACTCAACTTCTTACTGTATCAAAATCCAAATCCGTGGTATCATTAATACCAAATATTAAACTAAACAACATATCCATATTTAAATTTTCATTAATTGGTCATCTAAGTGTTACAATCTCACATAATCTTCTCTGGAACAACCATGCTGTCGACTTAGCTTCAAAAGTATCTAGAAAACTAAGACTTCTTAATACATGTAAAAAGTTTTCTACTTCTGTTCATCTTTTGCATGTATACAAAACTTATATTTGTCCTTGTATTGAATATTATTCCAAGTATAGAGAGGAGCATCAGAAACTCTATTCAGAAACGAGCTATTCGGATCATAGCCGATCAAAAATTGACTAATGACTTAGATACTTTACAACACAGGCGTAATGTTGCAATTTTTTGCATTTTCTATAGATATTTTAATAGAGAAAATACAGGACATTTTGCCATGTAAAAAAATATTTACTCGTGTACAAGGTTTGCTAGGAATTCTAACAAATATTCACTGACAGTTCAGAGATGTAGGACCAAAACTTTTAAGAGAGATTTCTTTAACCGTACTATCGACAAATGGAATAAACTTCCAAATTCAGTATTTCTTTAGACTTATAAGCCACAAATATTCAGTCAATGTTAACAGACTGATTAAATCTAGTCTTCAATGTAATAGTTTCAGCGAGTATGGTTTCGCTCGTTGAAATTCAAAGGTATTTTTATGTTGTTGTGACATATTATTTAATTCCTAAATATATTATTTTGAAACTAAAAAAAAACTTGCTACATATATTACTTTATTCCTAACCTAACCTAACTTGACTAGACATAATTTCAACAATAAATTTGATAGTCTGTAGTTAATTATATCGTTGATTAAAAGTTTAAAATAAAGTGCTGTCATATTTTTATATAGTTGTTTGTCAAGTTTCTTTTTATTTGTGTTAAAAATTTGCATAAGATTTACATAAGTATTAAAAATAATACTAAAAAAGAACTATTAAGTATGTTGTAGAACAAACGGAATGTCTTCCTGTATTTTAAATATACATTGAACACAATAACCTTTACAGAAGGAAAATAATCAAGTTCGACATATATTAAGTGCCAAAAACATATCACACGCAAACCAGGCTAATTTATTTTCCATTCATATTGTTTATAATATTTTCGACAAATATTCAGAGTAACAGCCATTGTAAGATCATAAAACTAAATTTTATATGAACCTGACGTTTCAATTACGGTCCTAAATGATCTTTTAATTGCCTATAAAGTTGGTCGATTCGAGGAATTTAATCCAACACCCTCGTCTGCTCCTTGTTTTTGTGAATTAAATAAGAATATGTCCGGTCGATTAAGTATGCTGGTATAAAGTTACCACATTATTAACTCGTTAGGGTTTTTAGGGCAGAAACACAAAGGGGCTATATAATAATTGGATGGACTAAATTTATTGGTTAATTATTTTTATTAAGAAATTTTATGTGAGCTATAATTATCTTATTTATTAATACAAGAATTGAAAAGAGGTTATATGAATTGATTTAAATCGCAAAAATTAAAAGTTTAAAACCTTGATCTCAATGCTGTTACGAAAATTAGGCGCCAGCAAACATTAATTCATATTTAAATTAATTAATTATAACGATACAAAATATTTGCAACAAACATAAACAAAGAAACAACTTTCCCATATTTTCTCCAAAAATCAAATTGAATTCGAAGAATACTATTAATGTTTACTATAAATACAGTAATTTCAGTTTCGATTACAATCACACTCTACGCACACACAATAAAATGTGTAATGCTTCATTATTATTTCATTCCCACGTGAGGTCTCGTAAATTAAAGATAATCGTGCATTCTCGCCTCCTTAAAGCGACGCGGTTTATATAATGACCGCTTTGCCAATGCAATCCACTTCAAGATAAATTAAACGAAACATGAACGAGGAAGCGATACCAAAATAATATTCCTCTCGCGGAAGATTTTCTGGTGTTAAAATGTTAACTTTCTATCCGCAAGATTGTATTCGCCCTCGGGAATATCAACCAACATTAATACAGTTTAGAAAGTTTATTGCTTTTTATTATAGGCCATTGTTTGTTTCTGCCATCCAATGTCGTCGGATTATATTTATTTCTTTATTAATTTCTAGGTGCATGTGGGTTATGTTGGTAGAATGCGTATGCACGGACGTGTCGTATTTTAATTAATAGAAAAAGGTGTAGGCATTTAAATCGTGGTATATGGGTCGACATGCAAGCTCCATAAAAGGATGATGCAGAATTACTGATGCTGGTTTCATTTAATGATTGAGTGCGTTGCGACTAGGATGCATTATGCAAGTAGGATACGCCCATTTCAGGATAAGTAATATAATTGCTATTATATAGACATTGCCATTTCTATATTGAGAAGAATCTTTTTAAAAAAGTTTTAGTACACAAAATTATCTTGGTATTAATATTTATTTGCATCTGGTGCACTAAGAGTGAGTCATTAAATACAAAAAAGTAAACAAAGAATCAATAATAAAGAATGTTTTGTCTAAATCCGTTAAAAACTGGTTTGTACAAATGTTTTATCAAATCACAATGATATCACTACTAGAAATAAGATCTTTGCTTTAGTGTAGACTATTCAATAAACAAAACACTTAAATAAATTACCTATTTACATAAACACAAATAATCACTTTTAATTTATTTCATTTCATTTATCACTATCACAAATGCAATAAAATTGAAATGGTTTTAGTAGTAAACTGCTAGCTTTTCAAAATATAAATTTATATTAATGCATTGCACCTTCTAAGCTACTACACAAAAACAGTAAGCTTAAATAAGAACAAAACGCCAATTTATCAAAAACATATTTATTGCGTGGAGTAAATGATAACCTTACACAAAGCTACAGATATAGAACTTATGATGCTGAATGAGAATGCAATATTTTTGTTTTTGTGTTGAGATCAACCCTATTGGACTAGCCGAGTATATAGTTTATTTTTGACTGAATAGAATTCCCCGTCGTACTATATAGTGCAGAAGCCTGGACACTTAAAGTACTAGACAGGAAGAAAATTGATGCCTGCAGAATGTGGTGTTGGAGGCGCATACTCCGAGTTCCCTGGACGGCCAGACGATCAAACGTGTCCATCCTCAACGAGATCAAAGAACGGCAGCGACACTCACAAATTGTATACTCTCGAATTCTGAGATACTTTGGGCACGTAACGAGGAAAGAAGACGACAACTTCGAAAATCCGATAGTCCAAGAAAAAATGGAAAGCACAAGACCAAGACGACGTTCCCCAAAAAGATAGACCAAATAAAAGATTTAACAAGCTCCACTCTAAATAAGGCTACCAAGAACGCCAAACACAGGAGCCGCTAGCGTGATATAGTTCGCAGAGCCACTGCTCCTTTACCGGATTGTAAAAAAGATATTGATACTTCATGGTCAGAGTTTGCTATTTTTAACATTTGACAACATTTTAATATTCTGCATTCTTTATCAGTTTATACCCGGGTTTTGTTACTTTCTAACAATATTTTGATGTTTCAAGACCAAATTTTACATTTTATGAATGGAATTTTTCACTTTTCAACAGTTTATAGACGGATTTTAGTGCTTTCTGACCATATTTTGATATTTCATAGCCGGATTTTGTTATTTTTGATATTTGATAAATAAATTTACACGTTTCAATAATTTATGGCCAGATTTTGACGCAAACAGACAATATTTTTATGTTTCAAGACTAAGTTGTTGCTACTTGTTTTGTTTTTGGAGTAACCTACCTATAATTAGATATTACCTTCTCCTTTTTGGACAAAGAGATTTTTTAACGCTTGCAAAAAAGAAAAACTTCCAATTTCTTGTTAACAAATTATTGAGCAAGTAAGTAGGCACTTTCAAACTACTTGATGGAAATCATGATCTGGAGTAGCTCACCTACCCACCAATTGTTCTTCATCAAAAGATTAGATATCACCTCCTCCCTCTTCAAGTAAGGACTTATAACACACAAGATTATTTGATAACAAACACTCGGGTGTGCACTCCAGTTCAAACTACTAGCTGGTAATCATGATCTGAAATAATTTACCTATCCATTCAAGAATTGGTCATCACCTTTTCTTTCTTGAACAAAAAGACTTTTAATTCATGCAGAAAAAATAAACTTATAATTTCTTGATAACAAACACTCGGACGAGTGGGCATGACTACAAAGTAGTTTGAACGGGATTTCCCGCTTACTTACCCAAGTGTCAATCATCAATAGATTAAATATCATTTCTTCCTCTTGTGAAATAGTGATTACTGACACCAATAAGTAAATTCATTTAGAGAATTATTTTTTTTAAAGACATTTTGTTAAAAAAAAACGCACTTGATAAATCTAAGAAATTAACATTCTAAAACCGTTTGCTAATGCAAGTGATACACAACACGTCCACGTAGCCAGACATCAGATCTATCAATACAGCTTAAGATAACTTAAAGTATAGTCTACCTAAGATCTCCCTTAGAGGATTCCACACTAACTGCAATTAGACAATACACACCTCGTCCACCACAACTTAAAACGCCAAGAAGACAGACCCTGATTAAAATTTGGCCACCGAAAACCTACAACTTCATAAGAAAAGCCGAGCCTTCCACCAAACCTTACAAATAAAATAAAGTTCAAAATGAATCAAATGAATTAAAGATCACTGTTACCGGCAGAACACACACCACGCCAGAACCTAAATGCACGCTAACCGAGCAATCACAAAAGTTCAGTAACAATAATAATTCTTCTTCACCACTAAACTTAAACTACTCAAAACTGATTCCCGGTTTAACTTTATCTAAGATGCAATTTGCGGGAGAATGTGGATAACTTACTCAGAAGCACAAATTGTAATTATATGTAATCATATCAAACGTACGCATGGTATTACCGGTTCAGTTTTAGATTAAATCAGTTCATTTCTAGCAGTATTGGTTTATTTGATAATAATTTTAGTATCTTTTATTAGTTTTAAACTAGAACCTGCCAGTTTTTATACATTGTTGTTAACTTTAGTACACTAATATTTATTTTTTTATATGTTTAGTACTATTTGAAGATTCTTGTAAGTGTTTTGAGTAGTTTCCCTGTTTTTGCATGACAAAAGTGATCTAAGAAGACAATAGGGCTCTTCATATCAAGAATACAAATATTTTTACGGTTTGAGTGAACAAATTTCACTTCATTATAACATTCTTTGTAGTCTTTTACTTGATTAAAAAAGCCATATTTGACATAAATCTACTGAAATTGATCTACTTTAATCATTAATAAAAAAATCCAATAAAAATTCAATAGTTAAATTCCCCAGACAACAAACTATGAAGAACTTGGTATCACCATTACTGCAATGCAAATACTGACCTCGATCAAATTTTCTTTCACAAAACTCAGTTAAAGAATAGCTATCTCGTGTTGTTCTCATATTACAATCATATTACAAAAATATAAAAATTACAATTTATGTCATCTTTGAGTCCAGTACCAACTAATCCGTGCGGAATAAAAAAGGGAAGGTTAAGCACATGATTGGAAATTTCTCCTTTGCGGGCGTTAGAAATCTTTTTGTCCAAGAAAGAAGAGGTGATATCCAATTTTTTGTATGACCAACAAATAGGCGGCTGAGTGGGTCACTTCAAATCATGATTATTATCAAGTATTTTAAACTAAAGTGCCCGACCAACCAGCAAGTAGTTTAAACTAGAGTGCTCACCCACCCGCCCGAGTGTTTGTTATTAAGAAATTGAAAATTTCTCTTCTTTGTAGACGTTAGAAATATCTTTGTCTAAAAAGGAAAAAGTGATATGCAATTTTTTAAAGGCCCGACCAACCGGCCAAGTGTTTCTCATCAAAGAATTTTAAGTTTTTTCTCTATGCAGGCGTTAGAAATCTCTTTTTATAAGAAGGAAGAAATTATATCTAATCTCTTGATGACCAACACTTGGGCGGATGGGTGAGTCACTCCAGATTATAATTACCAGCAAGTAGTTTGAACTAGAATGCTCACCCACCCGCCCTAGTGTTTCTTATTAAGAAATTGAAAGTTTCTCTTCTTTGTAGGCGTTAGAAGCCTCTTTGTCCAAGAAGGAAGGAGAAAGTGATATGCAATCCTTTAACAACCAACATTTGGGTGGGTGGGTGGATCACTCCAGATCATGATTACCAGCGAGTAGTTTAAACTGAAGTGCCCACCCACCCGCCCGAGTGTTTGTCATCAAGAAATTAATAGTTTCTACTCTTTGCCGGCTTTAGAAGTCTCTTTGTCCAAGAAAGAAAAGGTGATATCCAATATTTTTATGACTAATAATTGGGCGGGTGGGTGGGTCACTTCAAATCATAATTACTATTAAGTATTTTGAACTGGAGGGCCCCACCAACCGGCCAAGTGTTTCTTATCAAAGAATTTTAAGTTTCTCCTCTATGCAGGCTTTAGAAGACTCTTTGTACAAGAAGGAAGAAATTATATCTAATCTCTTGATGACCAACACTTGGGCAAATGGGTGAGTCACTCCAGATTATGATTACCAGCAAGTAGTTTGAACTAGGGGGCTCACCCACCCGCCCGAGTGTTTGTTATTAATAAATTGAAAGTTTCTCTTCTTTGTAGATGTTAGAAATTTCTTTGTCCAAGAAGTAGGAAGTGATATGCAATCTTTTAACAACCAACACTTGGGTGGAGGGGTGGGTCACTCCAAATAATTATTACCATCAAATAGTTTAAACTGAAGTGCCCATCCACCCGCCCGAGTGTTTGCAATCAAAAAATTGAAAGTTTCTCCTCTTTGCGGGCGTTAGAAGTCTCTTTGTCCAAGAAAGAAAAGGTGATATCCAATTTTTTTTACGACCAACTATTGGGCGGCTGAGTGAGTCAGTTCAAATCATAATTACTATCAAGCATTTTGAATTGGAGTGCCCACCCAGCCGCCCGAGTGTTTCTTATCACAGAATTTGAAGGTCTCCTTTCTGTATGCGTTAGAAGTCTCTTTGTACAAGAAAGAGAAGATGATATCTAATCTCTTGATGTCCAACATGTGAGAAGATGGGTGGGTCACTCCAGATTATGATTACCAGCAAGTAGTTTGAACAAAAGTTCTCACCCACCGGCCCGAGTGTTTGCTATTACTGAGAGTTTCCCTTCTTTGTAGGAGTCTCCTTGTTCAAGAAGGAGGAAGTAATATGCAATCTTTTAACAACCAACACTTGGGTGGGTGGGTGGGTCACTCCAAATCATTATTACTAGCGAGTAGTTTCAGCTGAAGTGCCCACCCGCCCGCCCGAGTGTTTGCAATCAAGAAATTGAAACTTTCTCCTCTTTGCCGGCGTTAGAAGTCTCATTATCGAAACGAGAACGTTTTTTGCCATTTGGGCTTTATCGAGAACGGACTGCACGTGGAGTTTGTACGTGAGTTCCTTGTCAAGATTATTCTTCAGATACTTGGCAGAATTGGACCACGGTATGGGAACATCATTCAGAAAGACGTTTTCATCAGGTTTGATTTGCCGCTTTGTGAAGAGTTCAGCTTTGCTTTTCTCTGGATTAACTGTGACTTGCAACTTGTCCAACCATTTTTTGAGGTCGTCGGTGGCCCTTTGAAGCCTTAAAATGCTTATCTTGGGCAACCTGGAAAAGTATAGAAAAGTCGTATCAGCAAACTGAGCCATTTTGACCCTGTGTTTACATTCCAAAGACATGTCAGCAACGTATAGGTTAAATAGCTGCGCAGAGAAAATGGACCTTTGAAAAACTTTTGCTGTTATCTCCCGAGGTGTAGATATATGATTTCTGAGTAACTGTTTTTAAAATTCTGCTGTTTAGAAATGAGGCTATCAGCTTTATAAGTCAAAGAAGATAGTTAGTTCTATACAATTTGAAGATAAGTCTTTTGTGCTAGACCTTGTCAAAGGTTTTGTCGACGTCAAAAAAGACTATTTCTGTGATCTTTTTGTATATAAAACTTTTGACTATAAGGTCCGTCTCGCAGTTTAGTTAGTGAACTTACGAGTGTCCCTATCTGAACCCGTCTTGGATGTTGATCGATTCTGTGTGGTCCTGGAGTCTGTCCAAAATCACCCAATTAATGACCTTGCTTATTGTGCTGAGAAGATTAATATGCCAATAATTTTGTAGAAATGTTTGGTTTTTACCTGGTTTTGAAATGTTAATTACCAGAGAACTTTTCCAATCTGTAGGAAAGTGCCCAGTTCTAACAATCGCATTAACAATGTTGGTGAACGCCATTATTGATTTATGCAAAAACGTTTAAAGAGCTTTGTTAGAGATATTGTCAGGGCTAGAGGCCGTGCGAGGTTTAAAACATTTGATGATTTTTCTGATGCGAGAAGGTTGCTCGCTTTCCAGCGGCTCGTTGTTGTCAGAGTCCTGCAACAAGTCCTCAACAACTTGTTTGACCTTTTCGTCGTGCTCCGTATTTGCTGTTTCCGACGAGAAGCATTAGTGTTCCAGGTTGTCGGCGAATGCCTCCGCCTTTCCCACGATAGCAAATGGAAGCCCATTTTTGCCGTGAATGGCTTGAATGGGGGTTTGTATGTTTCTTAACGATTTGGATATTTTCCTTATAAGATTATCATCGTCTGTGATCGATACCAGGCTGGTTTGCCAACACAATTTTTTGTGCAACTTTATAGCTTTCTTAACTTTGCTGTGAAACGAGTTCAGAGTCTTGCGATCTTGCAAGCTATTCCAGGCCGGATGTATGGAATTGAAGTTGCCTGCTATGATGGTAAAGTGAGGATTATCTAGAATCGTGTCGAAGTCCGCTGTTTTGAGGCGATTTGTCGGTCTTATATATGCCGATGCGAGCTTCAATGAGCCTAACCCTTGCAAATTCACCACTATCGCATTTGATTCAAGCAAGATTCTGTCGATGGTATTCACTTTGGAATGGTCCACCGATCTTTTTGCAAAGATCAGTGTTCCATGCCTCATAGGTACTGGCGACGTTACCAAATACGTGAAAGTATTTGGGATTCTTAGTGTTTGATTAGGTGTTACCTGTAGTAATAAGCATTTTTTGAGCTCAAACCTTGTTTTCAGACAGCCACAGTAAATGTTTTAATATAATTAATAATATAATAATAAGACATCAACAATCCCATGGTACCAGCTTAATCGTTTGGCAACGAATATCAAATTGTAACTGCGCCTTCTCTGCAAAGAGACTTTAAAGCAACTTTCTTTGTTTTTCTATGAGTGGTAATGACAACTTTTGCAATCAAACCGAGCTAATTAATTTGCATAGGATGGCTATAAGTTCCGGATTTTATTAAATACTTTTAAATAAGAAGCTTCCTTAAGTTTACTATTTATCGTTACATAATTGTAAACACTTGGCACAAGTAATTGATTTACTTTTACCTTTTAATTTCAAAAAAATGAACTTTGATGCTATTATTTCTACTTCTGGAAAAACAATTGCATAATTGGCATTCTGCATCCTACCTTCTACAACTCGCTTCTAAATAATTTAGAAAAGTACATATTTTTTAATAAATTTGCTACACTTTAATTTGGTCTTTGACGAACAGCGCAGTTTGGACTTTTTTTAAGCTTCTAAGCATGAAGATGTGGTCTGGTTTTCAAAAATCTAACATCATAAATTGTTCTTTGGTCATAAGGTCAGTCACCTATTAAATCTTCTACAACCTTACAGATTTTTCTATAATTATTAAAGATAAACCCATTTTAGACTGCAAAAAACTCAAAAATTTAATATAAGATTAATGCCACTTTTTTTGGCTTAACACCATTTAAGAAGGCGACATGTTTTGAGTCGGAGTTATTTATGAAGACAAAATCTTCTGCTTCAAAGCAACAACAAGCAAAGCCTTAGTCTAAATCAAAATCTCATAAAGCGCCAGTCATAGGCCTTATACAAAAAAAGCTAAGACACATTATCAGAGTTAATGGATGTGGAAATATTTGCGCCATCAGTGCTAATAAATAAGGTATTGTCAAACAAAAGGAGCATTACTTCTTTAGATGATTTTTGTAAAACAGATTTTAAAATAATAAGCAAATAAATAGATTTTAAGAGTTTTTTTAAGATACTTACTAGGGTTCTTGGATTTATGGTGTACTGTATTAAGTCTAGTTTGCAACATAGTGTTGCTACTACAGTGATGTAGATTATATTTAATTACATTAATAAGACGTGACTGCTGGTTGGCTTTTGAGGGTAGCGTATTTTCTTTCCGAAGGTTTTTTCTGTTTGGAACAATTGACTTTATCTCTATCGTTTTCTCTTGTGCAAATTTAATGGTGAGTTAGTAGAACATGTAGCTTTTCTTGTTACTTGTTACTACTTTGTAGGGCAATTTGTTGGTTTGTTCTTTTTGGCGGTGTAAAATACGCTTCTGATTTTGCTTTTTCTGGTTGTATTTTTCTAGGTAATTTATAACTAACCGAAAGCTATAGAGTGGTTTTTCTTTGTTAATAATGTTGATCTATCAGAACAACGCCTTAGTCTGATTTAGCCGTAGAGAAACTTTAAAATTTTCTGAAACAATGTTTTTATTTAGTGCAGTTAAAAAATATTGTGAGAAACGTGTGGCAAAATATTTTAGCAGCTTTCACTTGCTTTGCTTCTTTTGTTGCTAAGCGATTGGTTTTTAAAACTTATTTTTGGTCTTTGATACACTATATACTATTGAGCTTTTTGTTGAGGGCTTTTTTTATTAGCTTAATTTGTTTTTTAGTAATTTTAGTTGAGGAATGAACTATGCTGAGGTGTTTTAAGGTGTTTTTATATAAAAGAAAGTACTTTACTTTTATTTTTGAGTGATTTTGTTAGGTTAGGTTAGGCTTAAAATCTTTATTTGAACTCTCTTTCTCTTTCCAAATGCCACCCTCCCTTTTTTCCCGGGATTTTAGCTTTGTTTTTATGCAATTCGTGAAAGTTAGCAAAAGCTGCCTACTTTTAATTTTAATTTTATCTGCATAGTAGTGTATTCTTTGCCTTTTGACTTTTTTCCTATAGATTTTGTGTACATTTTTACTGTAGACGATGCAATTGGTGTCTGACCAACAATTGGGCGGGTGGGTGGGTCACTTCAAATCATAATTACAATTAAGTATTTTGAACTGGAGGGCCCGTCCAACCGGCCAAGTGTATCTTATCAAAGAATTTTAAGTTTCTACTCTATGCAGGCGTTAGAAATCTCTTTATACAAGAAGGAAGAAATTATATCTAATCTCTTGATGACCAACACTTGGGCGGATAGGTGAATCACTCCAGATTATAATTACCAGCAATTAGTTTGAACTAAAGTGCTTATCCACCCGCCCGAGTTTACCAACGAGTAGTTTAAATTGAATTAGAAGTTTCTTCTCTTTGTCCAAGAAGGAGAAGGTGATATGCAATCTTTTGACAATCAACACTTGAACGGGTAGGTGGGTCACTCCAGATCATGATTACTATCAACTATTTTAAACTGGAGTGCCCACCCACCCGGCCGAGTGTTTCTTATCAAAGAACTTGAAGTAACTCCTCTCTGCAAGCGTTAGAAGTCTTTTTGTACAAGAAGGAAGAGGTGATATCTAATCGCTTGATAACCAATATTTGGGCGGGTGGATGGGTCACTCAAAATCATGATTACCAGTGAGTATTTTGAACTGGAGTGCCCACCCACCCGCTCAAGAGTTTGTTAGCAAAGAATTAAAAGTTTCTCCTCTTTGTAAGTGTTAGAAGTCTTTTTGTCAAAGAAAAAGGAAGTGTTATGCAATCGTCTGATGACCAATCTTGGGTGGGTGGATGGGTCACTCCATACCATGATTACCAACATACCAGCAAGTAGTTTAAACTGGAGTGTCCGCTCACCCGCTGGAGTGTTTGTTATCAAAGAATTTTTCCTCTCTGCAAATGTTATTACCTATCTTTTGGGACTAGTTTCAATTTGCTGCATTGAGTTTTAATATCCTAATGACACAAACAATCACAATATTTGCAGCTTTCACTTTCTAAGGAACACCCACAAAACATTTTGAACAGAACCTATGCAAGCCAATTTAAAAACTTAAATATACATTGAATTGCGCATATTTTGAAACTAGCTTCAGTTTGCTCTGTTTTGTTTTTAACAATAAACGCAAAATATGCAACAAAGATGACACTTTCTAAATGTATATTCCGCGTTTTACTCATCTTTCGTAAAATCAATAATGTTTTTTTTTAATTTAGTACACAGACATATGCTTGCGTTGTGAGTGTATTTTACCACCATGCAACAACTATCACCAGAAGCTTCACAAATCACCCAGCCACATCGACGCTTTGCCTCTTCTACAGAAACCATAAAAAACCAAATGCTGAACATGAAATTGTTAAACAGCCCAAATAGTAAGTTTGTCTAGAATCATTAACACTTATTAATTGAAAAGTTGTCTGCCTTTTGCTTCGCAGGCAACATCCAAAGTTTGGTCTAAATCAAGCAAAACAAACTCCAAATTCAAGAAGTTGCAAAACCGACTTTTTAAATATACTTAAAGAAGACAAAATATTTAAAAAAAACTAAGAGCTAGGTTGTGTACCTGGCGTGTACAGAGTATATTTCTTAAAAGCATTTTTTTACTAGTTGTCAGCTTACTGCGACTATGTCCTTAAACACAAAAAACAAGATTTAAACATAGCGGGTGAACTCAACTTGGTTGAGATCTAGTGAACCCCCTAGTTTACTATAAGTAAAGATCTGTAAGTAATAAACTGCAGAATCAAGTTTAAGATCAAAATAAATTTATTATTACTCAATTAACACTGCGTAATACTGAGTGAAACATAATCCCAACTTTCAAATAATTTATAGTTAATCACATACCTAGAAGTGGCGAGCGGTCGGTTGATGGAGTAAAAGATAAAGTCTTAGTAATCAATATGCATTGCTTTGGTAAACAACAAGGCTTTATCGTAGAAGCTTATTTCAAACACAATGAGTCTGAGACTGCAATCCATAAAGCATATCGCACGCGCTTTTAACCAAAGTAGTCCTAATCGGAAAACAATTTTGAAATAGCTTTAAAATTTAAGAGCAACAAAATCTGCAAATCCTTAAAAAAACTGGGAGTCCCAAATTCCTGACCTAAAAACACCGCTGCAGTCAGAGCGATAGAACAGGATAGAACAGTCTACAACACGTTCTGCACGTAAACACTTGCCTTCGGATACCAGTTTAAAGGTTGAGGCAAATTTTGCACACTGACCTTAAATTATACACTTAAAAAATCTCAAAAATTGAGTCCAGCAAATTTGCTAAAACGTAGAGATTGCTGTAATGTAATCCTTACAGCTGTGCCTCCCAAAAGTATTGTGTGAACTAGCAATGAATCGCATTTCCATCTATCCAGTAAGCAATCTGAACTTCCAATACTGGTCTACTGATAAACCCCAAAAACTCCACCTACAAGCTCTTCACAGCTTAAAAGTCACCGTTTAGTGTGCTTTGTACTCTGTGGGTGAATTCCAACCGACACTGTAACATGTTAAAAAAAAAAAAAAAACTTTTCAAAACAAAAGCATACAATACAGATGCTTCAACAAAATAAAAACACAACCCATGAAGGTACCTTAAGTTAGAGTTTTTTAACGTCGCCCTCAAACCTCCTAAAAACTCAAAAAAACCTGATAAAAGTAGAAAAAACTTCAAAAAATAGCTCAATGCGAGCTTTGTCCGCCATCACCAGTTGAGGCCAACATTTAGGCAATATAATTTTTAAAACCTAATAAAAAAACCTTATTAAATGTTCTCTTAACTTGTACCGTTTATTAGAATTCACCTCAGACTTTATTATGGACAGTATTTAAATGCAGCAAACTGATTGAGTCCAATAGATTTGTCGGTTTTGTATCGTTTTGCCTAATAGAATTGCCGGCCTCTCCCGTCTTTTCTGAGAGACCTATCAGCACCTCAGTACGAAATATAACATCATAAACGTTCAAGGCATAATGATTAGCATCTCAAAAAAGTCAAATACCAGATTAGCATTAGAACCCAAAATTAAAACGTAAGTGTTTCATGAATTCTCCACTTCAATCTGGGAATGAAGCAGTACCACAATCAAATGATACCGGCTCTTTCTGATACTGATACAATTGCTCATAAACTAATGTTGGATGAAGTTTCAAGGGGGGGGGGGGAGGGGGAATTGGGCAATAACCCCCTTATCAATTTTTATGGTTAAAAATTACCGATATTCCATATTCCAAACAAATAACATAACCGGTAAATTTTTCCAATGCTTTAACACGTTAGAAAAGGTCCTTTTAAGTTGTTTGTTTGTTGTACTAATAAAATATATATTTATCTTTTTTTTTTAATTACCCCCCAGACTAGTTGGATAAAAACGCACTTAGAAGTCTCATTTCATGTAAGCTGCAACGTGAATACGCATAATTGCGTCATTTGGAGTACAGACAATCATCATAAACTAAGAGGTCTTCTCCTTTGCAAGGCAATAGCAAACCAGCAAAGTATTTGCCTAGTAAACCCCTCTAGTGGTGTGGTTTGGATTCCACGTTAAACTGTAGTTCCCGCATGTTTGTGTAGAACTATTATCGCACACCACCACAAACATACGAGAAAGGTGCCTACGCTCGTAGCAAGCACGGCACTATAAGAAGAAGAAGATTATACCTCATGCAACCTCTAGCAAACAGTATGGTGAGCACTACTAGTACAGTCAATACATTACATGTGCTACTACTATGTAGATCTCCCGTTAAAATTTTGCTTAGGTTTCTCCCTATTTTCTCTGGGAAAACAGTCAAAAGAATACAATTTGAAAACCGTAAATCTCTGGGGAAAGCCAACGTAATAAATTATACCAAACAGAAACAAGCGTACAAACAAAAATAATATTCATAAACCATATGCCATTCATCATCGCATCAATCTCAATTTGGAAATAATAAGCAACGCCTTTCTTGCGCTGAGATACACAAGCACACATTTAAATTAAAATTCTAGAATGAATCAAAGCTGTGTATATAGGTCTGAGTTAATAATAGTTATTAAAACAAATTTTAGCTAGAGATAAATTAAATAATATTATATTGAACACAAATAAAATTAATGAAACTTATAGAACAAAAATATATCCATGAATACAAGCTTGATGACTTATGAAAAAAAGATGAAATAAATAACTCAAATTATAAATTTAGTGTTATAATTATATTTTTTTCATATATAACTGTCATTCCAAAAACTATTTTTTCGTAATTCTTATAAATATTTAAAAGATGTACAAGGCTACCACACAGTATAATAATTTAAAATAATTTTAAGATAAGAAACGTTACGTAATACCATTGTCTACTCAGTCTAATTTATATTAAACCTCAATTGAATGTATTTATATTATCATTTAGTGTCAAGTTTATTACTGTTATTGCATCATGCAAGGAATGTTAATGAATAAATGCCTTTTTTGTATGCTTATTTAACATTGTCGGACGGATGGAAACAATTAAAATGAAAATGTATGTTTAATTAGTTCTCAAAACAATTAACACGTATAAAAGTTTACATAGAAGCTCTTGTACTGTGTAATGTACGTGTTAACATTTTTTTACGGAAGTAATGCTTTAAAATAATTTTATTAAATAAACTTTATTTAACATATAATTAATCAAAAGAATGGAATTTCTGTTTTATGAGAATATATTTCCTTGAATATATCACTGTTAATTTTTTATGTTATAATAAAAATATCAATATGAATGCATTATTTACGATTACAATTTTATCGCTAAATACACTCCCCATACAAATATTTACTGCATATATTATTCAAAAATGACCAACAAATTACCACCTATCATTGTTTGTAATATTCCAGCAATTACTTAAAAAAGCAATAAAAATAGACTAAATTTATAAAAGGTCAGTGATTTCAAATTTATATAGCATTATCAGTTTATAAATAAGGAATGTAAATTGAATTAGGCACTGAAATGTGTAAAAGTAAATATCAATGAATGTTTTGTTATTTTAATAAAAGAAATTACTATCGAGTACTAATGCGACTTTACGATCGTATTGAATGGGAATAGAAAGTTAAAGCAGATGGTGCCTTTTTATGCTTAATTGGGATGAAAAATTTCATTTGTATTAGTTAAACATAATGAAGCTTCCGAATTTAATTATAGTGATATTTAATTTTCAATAAGTAATTAGCAAAGTATTACATTCAAATATATTTTGTTTGTAAAGTGTAATATTTTATTACCAATAAAACGCATTATAAAATGTTTGCTATTGAAATGGTTTGAATAGGTATGCTTCCACACTACGATAATTTTGCATATTTATGTAAATGTTTTACAATCGTACACATACGTTAGTGAGAATTAATAATATTTAAATAGCTTAAAATCATTTATTTTGTTTTATTTTGATTAGTTAGAAATGGGTGCATTATTTACCTATTTAGTGATGTGGTTGTGGTTTTTCTAAAATTAAAAGACATTATTAATATAATTCAACTTGAATGCCAAAAAAAAACATGCATTTTATTTCATAAATTCTAATGCCATAAGCAAGTCACCGTTAATAATATTTGAAACCTTAATTTAATGCAAAACACAAACCACCAGACACAACAATTCTGTGCATGGTGTGATTTAATCTTCAATAAAAATAAAGTTTTTTTATCTGTATACCCTAAAACAATAAAAGCCCAGAGACAACAAGTTATAAAATTCTGTATCATATAACAATTTAAGTATTATTTTCAATTATATAGTTAGTTCTTCAATCAGTATTTCTACTAATATTTCTATCAGTCATTACTTTTTACTAAAGATGTGCACATACCAAATTATATATGTATCCATCAAACCGACCACCGAAAAAGATCAATTAAATAACTTATAATTAAACAAAATTACTAAAACAAAAACAAATATGTTTTCACAGATTTCAAAAGAAGCATTAGGTGGATAAGATCAAAACAACACCATTACCAACATTTATCACCAAAGAAATGTGCCGTTAGCAACAGTTAATTTCCATTAACTACAATTTGTAAACCAAGACTTCCAAATGCAGTTGTAAAATTCAGAATTAATATGAACTGAAGTACACTATACATGTTTATAGTCAAAAAGACCAATGCCCATAGCATCATCTTTTTCCTCCAATTCTTCCTTCTTGGATTCTCAAAATTTCACGTCATTGTGCGATGGGCTTATCAATAGACATCCCTTAAGTTTTCATAAATTTTTCAGCATTGGCTCCAAACCTACATATTTTTTTCAATATCTCCAGCAGCTTTGCCCCAAAAACAGCCAACAAGTAAACAGAAGTTGTAAGATAAATCATCGTCTACCATACTCCACAAATCACTTACACCAAAAAATGTAATCAAAATCTTTCACCGGCACTATAAACAATCCATTATTGTATCTTGTGCGGACTAGACACCGCTAGAGCAAGGCCCCTTAAGGTTTGTCAGTTCCTCTATAGATGTGTCCCGTAAAAATCAAAAAATAAACCAAAAGTAACCAAACTCAAACTGCGATGACAACACATGTAAAATATAAAAGTCAAAGAAAATACACTAGACACCCCGACAAAGTCCACTATCCAAGAAGTAGTCCATGGATTCTGTGGGGAGCAGACTAATAACTATAAACGCAACAAACATAAAAGCAATCGAAGACTCTTTCGAAGAACCCAAGCTGTGCAAGTTAAGCCAAAATAGTAATCACAAAGTCTAGGCTTTTGGAAGCGGCCAGTCGTAAGCTTCAAAGATTAAAAGATGCACGGGGGCTCAGGTAACCAAGCCAACTACAGGGTAAAGCAGAATAACTAAACGGTAAAATATAAAAAAACTTTTTTTTCTAAAATTTTCTACATACAACGCCTTTTTTTATGAGTTGAACATTCGTCATTCATCAAGACGTCCAAGTCTTCTACGTAGTTTTCGGACATTCTCGCCAGCATATCTTGAGCAATTCTGGCAATTGCGTCCTCAATTGCATCCTTCAAAGCTTTCAGCGTATGAGGTCAAGCTTTGTAAACCTCACCTTTAAGATATTCCCACAGAAAAAAGCAGAAAGTCAAATTTGGAGATTTATTTTAAAACATCTCCTTGCAACGAGATCAGGCGGCCAAAAAACAACTCCTGCAGAAGATCGCGTAAACGATGACCAGAAACTAAAAAGCTTCTGCATCATGTTCTTCCATTTTGAGTCCTAAATATCTCGCAATAGCAAGCAGAATTTACTGTCACAGTTAAACCTTTAACTTAAAAAAAATAAGCCCCAATAACGCTTATAGAAGACACAGCGCACTAAACTGTCACTATAAAGTAATAAATTTACCGAGAGTTTTCAGTTGCCCAGTAACAAAAGTTTGGATTGTTCTTCTTTATTGCGCGTTTTACAGCTATTTAACATCGCCACAGAAGTCTTACGACTTGTTTGAAGGGGGTTGATGGGACCAACGGCTTATTAGGTGACTTCCAAATCACCCCAGTGGATAAAAAGCAAGTTATTATTTTAGCCATCTCACAGTGCCAGAAAGGTAAAAATGCGCTTTAGCTGTTAAGATTGCATTGCAAGCCTCTATAAGTCTCACGCAGTATTGTAGGCTCAATTTCTGAGCAATTTGCAGTATTGTTCTGGACAAAAACCCAAAACACAAAGTATAATGACTTAGGTACCTGGACCATAATTGAAACCCTCCTTAATAGGTTAGCGATGCAAAACACCATCAACACCAATCTCTATCAAATATTAAATTAAAAAATTAAAAAAAACAAGGATACCCAACATCCTGCTTAGGACGCTTTTAGTTTTTTCACAATAGACTTCCAGGCGCTTGCCCTTCCCAAAAAAGATAGAAACAAGCCGAAAAAAATCCATTGCCGGTCACCAAGGAACAGTAACGGTAAGTTCAATGTTAAACAACGTTCAAATCAATTTACGTCAGTGTAGGGTCCCTCAGTGCACATATTGTTAACCACAACATTAATATCGCCCTTATCCAAGAGCCTTAGACTTACAAAAAAAAGATAAAAATGTTAAGCATACCAAACAGGTGGCTGCTAGCAGCCCAACCCCCATGCAAAACCCGTACATTTCAAAATATATACTTAGTTTAATGCCATTATAGGTTCTATGTTTTAAAGACCTTCTGACAAAGAAAGAAACAAAAACACAAAAAAGAATTCTCAAATTTGAGTACCTTTCCTACGATCAGCAGAGATCACCACTACCTGCAGAGTTACTGGGCCTCTTAAAAAGTCCTTCTGCGTATAATAATGCCACAAATTAAACCAAAACTAAATTGTAAGTAGTATTTAAATCGGTCCCTCATGCTCCAGTCTCCATGAAACCCAGTGCGGTCTTTCCAAAAATCTTTAAGGAAAGATTGCACTGGGAACATTGATTCCCTGCAAACCAAAAACGGGAAATACAAAAAATCAGTCAAAAATACTCTGCAAAAACTGCTGCAGAAACACTTATTACGTTCTACGCTGATAAAAACTTCTGATCGAAAAAGGCAAACAGAAGAGACTGGGATAAGATAAAAACCATAATTAATCGGGGCAACCTAAAATGGGGGACCAACATAATTAAACCATTAGTAGGTGCTTTTTTTAGTTATTGAAGGGGCATTCGACAATACTACCTTCAAATCCATCGTAAAGACAATGAAGAGCCAAGAAATAGGTAATCTCATCCAGCAATGACCCAACTCTATGCTCAAGAACCAAACTGAAACATTTTATGGAAAGACTGTAGGTGTACTTTCGCCCTTACTGTGTTGCGTTTTAAACGACTACTGCAAATACTCAACTTCTTTGCCTTATGCTTGTGAAAATGTAGAAAAATTGTGTCAAATATGATAAAGAGTGCACTAAATACCGTTGAAAAATAGTGCATAAGGGCTATTAAGCAAAACGTCAATTGCACTGTTCATAAATCGACAAAACACCACAGACCTAAAAAATGTATAGAGCTATATTTCCGATGACAAAACTCACGTTTGACACTAGACTAAACGTCCACTGACTAATATAACCACCAGGGCAATTTGGGGGCTATTTGCAACCAAAATGACAGCCGAACCCACATAGAGACTTATGTCGAAGAAATGAAGAAAAAAATGTAATAATAAAATCAAACTTCATGAAAAATCATGCATCAGAAAGACATTTAATGTGATAATACCACAGAGTAATAAATAAACAAACAACAGATACCTGAGAACAGTCAATGTACAGAATGGCACCGGGGCTAAAATCTACAATGACAAAAACCAAGAAAAGCAAACTTTGCTAACCTTTGGTAAATACCCCTCGATACCCATCGAGTATTGCGCCAGGGACATGATCGAGACAAGACTCTACCCCGACAAACTAATAACCATCATGTCAAATATTTGAATGGCATTGCAAGCAGTGCAATCGCCAGTAATAAATTACAAATTGGCTATGGCCTGCATAAACAGTCTGAAACCAGTTTGCCAAAAAGAGAGCAAATGAAACATTTGCTAGACCAGAACATGCTTTTGGGGTCCCATACAAAACCAAAAAAGAAATAATCGAAACCCAGCTATTTTGTGGAAGAGATGAAAGACACACTCAAAAATATTTCTAACAGGACCATCGCATATTAACAAAATCTTGCACACAGATGAGTGGAACCAGATTTAAAAGCTCAAAAGATAAACAGACACTGTAGCAATGGAAATAAAAATATTTCGCGGATGTATAGAAGAAGATGAGACTCCGCTAACTTGCTGAGTGCTTATAAACTGCTTTTGAAACACAACCTTACACAAATAGAGCTAAAAGTAATCTCTTAGCTAAAAAAGTAAAACAAAAGAAGTGTACAATAGCACCTTAGTGCAATGAGCATTGTCTTTTAAAAATTGTCCCCTAACAGCGCAAAAAATACCAAGATATTACCTATAAATCACACACAAAGATGAAGAAAGAGAAATGTTTATTTTAATAAACTTCAAACTATACACTATAAGCAGTAAGAAAAAGCAAAAGTGGGCGCCAGAATCTATAATAAGTGTCAACTCCAGCAGTGCTTCTCCAATACTAAAAAGCCCTCATACATGTTGTTTCATGTGAAAAATAGACAGCGCTTGAACAAAACGAGATGGCCATTAAGGTTAAATAACAATAAGTTCTAAGAAACTTAACAATAAAATTTGCATACGCTACTCCAAAAAACGTCCAGGATATAATACGAGCCCTTTTTCTGATTATTTAAACAACTAATCATTATATGTTATTATTGTAATAAAATAATAAAAATTAAACATCTACAACAGCTCTCTAATATGTTGTCAAGCAAATTCGGACACATGTCGTGCCAAAGTATCAATCTTATATAATTATTGTCAAACACGTGCCTGACAAAACAGCTGGCAAGTTAATAACTCTTTAAAATCGTAATTTGTTCCAAAGCACTAAATAGAAAACAATACTTTTATTCTTTATGCAACGCTACATTTAAGCTACAAAACTAATAATACAGAATTTAAACTGCTCAAGATCAAGCAAAAATGTATAGTATGCATTGACTTACTAAAACTATTATCACCGTATACACAACACATTTAATCTACAATGTAGCTCAGATTTGTTATTCCATTGTATCTATCTTCTAACAAAAATAAATTATAACTACAAAATCTCTATCGATTGACTTCCAGATAGCTCTCGTATATGTTTCTAACAACTTTTAGAACACGTAAGTATTTTTTATTCTAAAACGTTTACATCAATTAAATATCGTTGGTTACTTTTTAACATTTTTGTTTCTTTATTTTAAATGACATATTAACACATTGGTCATTATAACGCAAAACAATAAACTTGTCCTAATACGGATGCGTTTCGTTGGCGGCCCGTGCAAAACTAAATTATAGTAATCTGTAGTACCGCTTCGTTGGGTAAGGATATAAATATCAAACTTTTACGCTGCCAGTGATTAGCAAACAACGTAAGCCATTTGATATAGACCAGATAGTAAATTGTCTCTACCTGTAGCCACCATGACTACAAATCTCAAAGCAGCGTAAGCCAAAAGATATAGAGCTCCCAATACAACCCGACCTCAGCAATGTCCCCTGCCATACAATATCTTCCGTTGGTCCCCTCAATATCTTCTTTTGGTCCCCTCCTTCCCTTGTAGGGTTTTTGCTAGTCCCCCATCAAACGCCTCCCTAAGTGGCCAATAAAGGAATGCCTACCAAACTGTGTCAAATATGATAAAGAGTGAACTAAATACCGTTGAAAAATAGTGCATAAGGGCTATTAAGCAAAACGTCAATTGCACTGTTCATAAATCGACAAAACACCACAGACCCAAAAACCTGAGAATGTATAGAGCTATACTTCCGATGACAGAATATTGAAATATCTGAGACTCGCGCTTGACACTAGACTAAACGTCCACTGACTGATACAACCACCAGAGCAATTTGTGGGCTCTTTGCAACCAAAATGATATCCGAACGCACATGAAGACTTATGTCGTCGCATAAGGAAAAAAAATGTAATAATAAAATCAAACTTCATAAAAAATCATGCATCAGAAAGACATTTAATGTGATAATACCACAGAGTAGTAAATGAACAAACAAAAGATACCTGGAAACAGTAATGAAACTATCTGGTACACAGATGAAATAACACCGAAGCAGAAATCTACGCCAGGGACATGATCGAGACAAAACTTTACCCTGACAGACCAATAACCAGTAATCGCCAGTAATAAATTCCAAATTGGCTATGGCCTGCATAAGCAGTCTGAAATCAATTTGCCAAAGAAGAACCAAATAAAACATTTACTAGACCAGAACTTGCTTTTGAGGTCCCATACAAGACCGAAAAGAAAATAATCCGCAGCAAACTTAAAGCGAACCCAGCAATTTGCAGAAGAGCTGTAAGAAATTAGCACACTCAAAAACATTTTTTACAGGACCATCGCATAACAAAACCTTGCTAACATAAATGATTAGAATCAGATATAAAGACTCAAAAAACTGATAAACGAACACTGTAGACTTGCATATAATGGGAATATAAATATTCATCTATACAAGAATATGAGACTCTAATAACTTGATGAGTGCTTATAAACTGCCTTTAGCAAACAGAAGCTAAAAGTAACTCCTTAGAAAAACAAGCTGGATTTCATCAAAAAGACAGAACTGCCTAAAAAGTAAAACAAAAGAGATATACAACAGCACCACAGTGCAAGGAGTCGCCAATTTCTTTTGGAGATTTAGAACCTCCTATGCAACAAAGACCAAGACCTATAAATCACATAGAAAGATGAAACAAAAGGAAAAAAAAATCATTTAATAAACTTTAAACTAAAAAGAAGCAAAAGTGGGCGCTAGAATCTATAATAACTGTCAACTCCAACAGTGCTTCTCCAATACTAAAAAACCTTATACATATTGTATCGAGCTAAACAAAATAGTCATTGAGATTAATTAACAATAAGTTCTAAAAAACTTAACAATAAAGTTTGTGCATACGCTACACCAAAAAACGTCCTATACTAAACTGTTTCCAATTGCGGAGTTGTAACTCCAACGTAAAAAACAAAGTAAGGTTATAATACAAGCACTTTTTCTGATTATTTAAACAAATGTATTATGTTATTATTGTGATAAAATAATAAAAATTAACCATCAACATTACGTTTGTAATATGCTGTCACGCAAATTCAGACACGTGCCAAAGCATCATCTTATATAATTACTTGTCAAGCACGTTCCTGCAAAGCCCCAACTTGTTCCGAGTTTCCTTCCTCTCTCCCCTCATGCACCACCTACCGCGACGATTTTGAGCGTCAAGCCCCGGGAGCGTGTTGCTCTTAAAAAAAGCAGTAAATGAATCACTGCAAAATGATCCTTATATCGCAAAACAATACACATATCCTAATACAGAAGGCCTATGCAAACTAAATTATAGTAATTTGTTCTCTGGTACCAACTTTAGAATTGTTGCCCATGACTCCTAACCTACAAACCTGCACTCTCTGCCATAGGTCTCCACCTGTTCAACGGAAAATCCAGCTTAAAACACGCGCAATTGCAATATCTCTATTGGTTGACTTCCAAATAGCCCTCGTGTATGTATTTAAGTATTTTTTTGTCCTAAAACTTTTACATTAATTAAATAACGTTGGTTACTTTTTAACATTTTTGTTGCTTTATTCTAAATCACTGCACATTAGTCATTATAACTCAAAACAATAAACTTCCGGGGTGAGCTTCGCTCGCCCCTCTCCCCTCACTTCAACCCAATTAGACAAACACCATTAATCGGATTTACCTGAGTTTCAGAACTATTAAGCCTTCAGCCTCAATACTGTTACATGTACTTTCGATACCAATATACGCTATACCTTACGACATTTAATTTCCGACCTGACCTTCGATACCAAGTTATTGCCCCTGTAGCTAACAGTGCAGCAATATCTTCATCGCCCTCAACATCAGGATCGAGTACTGCTGCCGTTGCAAACGGTGCCGCAGTACTTGCAGCGCACTCCACGACAGACACTCAGAGAAGCCGCTCCTGTTTGACTGCACTTCAGTCAATCCCCGAACAGTCTGCCGCCGCTGATATACGAGAAGCCGGTACCGCTCCCTCCGCGGTATCGCTGACGCTCTACTACAAAAGATCGCCTATTGCCGTTATCCCGCGTAACGTTTCGTTGTCGGCCCGTGCAAACTTAATTAAACTAATCTGTGGTACCGCTTCGTTGGGTAGAGATATAAATATCAAACTTTTACGCTGCAACACCAGTGATTAGCAAACAGTGTAAACAAAAAGGTATAGACCAAATAGTAAATTGTCTCCACCTGACTACAAATCTCCCCAATACGATCCAAGCACAGCGATGCCCCCTGACTCTGTCAGTCAATTTCTGAACTCCACACCAAAGTGTTGATTACGACTCCTGACACAAGTCCTACAATCCTGCAATATCTGCCAAGAGATCCAGCTGGAACTACAACCGCCATGTCCACTGACGCCTACTACCACACTCCAACACCGACAACTGCCTTGGGGGCTTGTACCTACCTCCAAAACCACTAGAAACTCATGGAACTGTTCACACCAGCGTGGGCCATTTCCAGACGCCTAAAAAATACCTATTAGACACATGAAGCAGTGGCACCACTCTCACCAAGACCACAAAACCTCTCTCCAGTTACTTTCCGTGGCGTGCAAAGATTTAACTACAAGTACGTCCTTAGAGGACGCATCACCCAGATGCATACTTGGATCTTGTAAATACTGAGTAGTATCAGTAACCAAACTCAACGCCGAAGAACATATTGTCCTTTAAAACCCCAAAATGACTTCAATCACAACATTCAGAGCCTCTATTGAGGCTAATTCTTGTGTGTCTCACAACAAATTAAAATTCTATCAACATTTGTTTGATACTTTCTACCAGTAAACAAGGAACTCACAGAAAAGCCAACTTTAGATGAACAAATCTTCCCGACTAAACAATGTACAAAGCCAAGATCTTTGACAACCACCAAAAAGAACGTGTAGAAAACCCACTTCGAGCACCATCTTCAGCAAGTAGAAAGCAATACTGCTTGAATTAAATGCAATAATAATATATTACAACAAAAATAAATTTTAGATCATGACGTACCCAACATACATAACAAGCTTTCCAACAAGTAAAAACTTTCATTCGCAATCTTCAATACAAAAAACTTAAAAGTCGACCAGTTAAAAATAGAACTAATATTGACATATAAATGCAAAAAACCAGACATCCTTGTAAAAAAAACTGTTATAATTTCTCTAAAAACTCGTAGATCAAGTTGAATAGCCAAAAAACAAGCAAAAAAATTAGCAGTTTTGAGTAGTCATTGGCCACTTCAAAGCCAAAAGCTCCCGTCATAAGAAGATAACTAAGTTAAGTTAATTAAAACAAGCTGTAAGTAAGTAAGTCCTCTTCAACTCTTATTAGCAAGCTCCAAGTCAAGTGCTTTCAGCGTCAAAGCAAGAGTTTTCAACACCCCTCAAACGGCCCATCTACTTCTGTCACTTTTGCTCAAATATGCCCTTCTAAGAAGTTGTCACTTGCTTAAGGTACAATACAAAACAATTGCCAAACCTCTACCAAATAGTTGTTAAAAGTAATCCTAACAAAGATTGACGGCATATCGGCTAACTATATCTGAGAAAAACTACATTTATAAAGTTACAGCCTCTGTTTCTTTCTAAAGCTGTACATTTAACTGCTAAAACCCAATAAAACTAAAAAAATATTTTCTCTTACAGGACATTCAATCTTTCAATTACTGGAGAAATTAGCCGTAAATACAGATAGTTATGATAACAAAAATGTCAATGTAATTTCAGCTATGAATTTCCAACAAAAAATCAACAACTACTTGGGTACTTTGCAGCAAACACCAAAAGAGATCAATCTTGACGATTTATTGTAAATCTTCCGATAAATGAAAATAATAGGTTTTATTATACAACAACCTATTTAGCATAATATCCCAATTTCAAACTTGTATCACCAGATATATGAAGATAAGTCACAAACGCATCTCTAAAAAAACTTTGTAAAGAAACAGTCCATGTTGGATGTTGGAAGCGTATCTAATAGCTTGAATCATAGTTAAAAAAACTTTTATCTCGATAATCTTTTCACGGGAGCCAAAGCATTTGCCAAAACCAACGACATACATCATCAAGTAATCGCACTCCTAGAAAGAGGCGGCTTCAAATTGCACAAATGGGCATCAAAACCCAATCTCTTAGAACCCATAGATCAGAAAGACACTTGTAATGGAATATCCATCGAGAAAAACAAAATCCCTTTTTCCACTATAGCATCGATACAACATTGCTCAACTAAGTACTACGCCAGCATCGACACAATATCGCTAAACTAAGTTTATTAGAAGTTGGATATTACTACCCTTAAGATAATATAAAAAGAAATCACCAAATAGCACCACAATATATATGCCTAACTAGATGCATTCTAGAGCAAACCAAGTTATCTTCTAATAATTCTATATAATGCCACCATAATTACATCAAAAGATTTAATATTTATATTAGTTTTTCATTTACATTTAGTAATATGTATGTTGCAATTAAATATTAAAAAAATTTATCCAAAAAAACTGATGATTTAATAATAGACGTTACATTGACCTCTAATTCTACCACTGATATTAAAAATATTAACATAATTAATTAATTAAAGTTGCACAAACATAAAATTACACTCAATTAAACATGTATAATATTATAAATGCATACAAAAAAGAGATTAAGTGATTTGCACCAATTTAAAATAACCCAGATTTCCTCTATCATCACACAAATTATAAAGAATAATTTTAATTTAATTTAGAATAAACGAAGCGGCCCCTCTTCATACTGCTTCCTCGCCTCTCAATTAATAAGTGATTTTGCCTTTTCGTTGACACACTAACGGTAGATATCTCGACGTGACCTACAAAATTTGTTATTTGTTACAAGACATATGTTGTAGTACCCTAACTCGTAATAGGAAGGTACTTTGTAGTAACAGTTAGCTAGAGATATTTAAGATGCAAGGCAATCATTTGGAACGTTAGCAAATAAAACAAGCAGAACAACATTTTTTAGAGAAAGTTCAATTGCATAAATAACTCATTTTTAGAATTATAATTATAGCTGAATATTTCAAATTCATTAATAAAAATGCTTAAAAGAAGGCTAGAGATATAAAAATATTCCTTTGCAGTCTGTTTTCAATTTCCTGTTAACAATGGGTTTAAAATAAACAAAGTAATTAATCTCCATGCAAGCACCATTAATGAATAATGTCCGTGCAATAATAATTTCAATTAACACCAAACATAATAAAACAGGATATGAGTAAGTAAGGCAGTAAGCAGAGAAAATATTTAATAATCGCCTTAATTATGCGAGCATAATAATAATTTCCCTCCGCAAAGTTTAGTTTCGAAGCTTTGTCTGATCGTGGTTCCTGTTTCCAATTATCGTTCGGGAAGACTTAACAAGGATAATCTTTAATAATTTAGAACGGTCGTAAATATAGATTAATATTCTGTATGTATCTATTTATAACTAGTGTGAGGTGCTAGAAGAGATAATTAGTTAAGAATTTGCAAATTAATATGTGCGGAATGTCGAGGCATTTAATGGAGAGTTGGATTAAAAAATATTACACTGCAAAGCATCACCAATGCGGATGTAATTTTTATTAATTATAGTGTTTAATTGAAACTGTGTAGACCTCACTAACCCAGTTTTTTGGTTATGTAGAGAATGTCAAATGCATATTTTATTTAATTAATATATGTATTCTGCAAATAAATAATTTAAAATATTATTAGTTAATTATTTTTCTTTAAAATTATAAAATTAATTCATGGGAACTGAGTGGTATCATTAATTTTAATAACATCTTGACCATGAGGTTCCGTTAGACTAAATTGATCAGTTAGTCTGGTGTCTTAACTAAACTAAAATTTATTTATTTGATAATATTACTTCTATTTACAGAAAGAATTACTAATTATAAAACCACAAATTCAGTACAATCATTTATTACCAAGAAAAGCAATTATCATAAATTGTATTTGTAAAAATGTCAACATTGTTTCTAAATGAATAATGCAATTATATTTGTTCAACCTAATCCCAATGTAACGAAACTCACAACATCCGGTCATTCAAAAAATTGTACTAAGTTAGATGAATTTATCAATAATCATCGTCTCCATCGACGGACAATTCAAGTTGCTTAATATTAAAAAAAAATCAATTATATAGCTCTACATTTTAATTTCTACTAAAGAAAGTCGTTTGTAATTAATAAAAAAAAAACAAACATTAATTTTAAATAATAATAATTTTTTTGTTTGTTTATATCATTTTTTAAATTTATTGTATAATTGTTGTAGATTATTTAATCATTTTCACTGTGGGAAACGAATTCACTTATTAAGCGAAGCGTTATAAACGTAATTGTTTGTAACGTTTTGAACAGTTTTACAAGGATATTGTTGAGTTTATTATTTATGATAATTTTATGTAAAACGATGGAGCAATTTTAATTGTGGTGCGGCCGCAGTTCGTGCATGAAAACGAAAATTTATTTGCAAACACCGACAAATTATTTGTTTTATTGATTGGCGTAAATTATTAATATGTAAATAATATAAAACTAGTAATACGTATATATCATATTCATTTTTTTTTTAAACTGATTAAAAGTAATAACAAACTTAACTGGCAAAATAATGTGTTTTTAAATATTTAATTTGAGATAATTACCCATAATAGTATTTACTTAATTTACAAATTTCAGTTCATTTCAAATCTAATTACATATATTATGTAATATGTAAACATTATGTTTAATTTCTAATTTTCATCTTGTTTGTGCGGTTAAAATATTTTATAATTTAAGAATTTTAAAGTACAACTTTGAACATGAACTTATTACTCAATCATGTAACGTGATCATTAGCATCCGAGATATGAGAGTTAAATGAACCTCTTAAATTATAAAAAATGTTTAATATCTAGAGCAAATAATTGAGTAAATTAACTAACATTTATTATACAATTTCATGCTTTACCACCGTGTAAACACTAAATTTATGTTATTATAAGCTATATCCAAATATTGCATAACAAATCATGTGATTTTTTAATCTTTAAACTAACATTTGTAGCGATATCTTCATAGATTTAATAAAGATAAACAGAATAGCGATTTCTTTAAACGTTCGCATTGGTGTGAATCGCGAACGTGTAAACAACCAAAACACTTTTAAAAGCAACCAATATTTTTTTTTTAATACGACCGAAAATATTCAATACACAGATGCAAGTCTGAACAATACTGATACTGAACATTTGTTTTTGATTTAATTCAAAATGAGCTTTGACATGCGGTATGTACCGTATCAATTAACTCAACTTACAACTTATAAACTATTTCTAGTAGAAGGCAAGTCTTTGTATCAACCAATAAACAAAAAACTGCAGATCAATCAACTTCTAGCTGCTTTAATTGATAACAAGTCACCGGCCATGTTTCAATAGCAACAGATACATTAATACCTATTCAAACAAGTGCAAATAAATCATTTAAAATTATAATTGATTGTAAGTGTAAATAGATAAAATAGTTATAAGCAAAACAAAAAATGCACTACAAGATCACTAGTAAACAAGTAAAATTAATTTCGAGTTGTAAACAATTATGGTTGCCAAAATGGTAGCAAAACTTAGTTAATGACACAAAAAACTATAAACAAATCTAAAATTCATCAGAAAGCAATCAAAAAAGAATTATAGGAGTAACAGTTAAAGACCACAAAACCAATCAATCAAAAATTTTAAAGATAACTAATAGAATATGCTGAAGCTGGATAAAGCAGATTGCCAAGAATTCAACAAACTGAAGCGCCTAAGTGGCCAGATGGCAACCATGAAAAACAAAAATCACTGAAAAACCTCAATAATGCTGGTACAATCAAATTGTAAACAGCAATGTTAAATTGGTACCAAATCAAAAACAAAATTTAAAAAAATGAAAGAGGCCTATAACCAAAGAGTAGATAACGGTAGAAGAAGAAGGTTGCCAACAAAACAGTAGATACATTTTATCAATTTTCACCATAAAAGACTACATCTCCAAGTAACAACTGCTAAGATGTTGTATTAAAAAACTGATCTAATTTCCAGAAAACTTGATCACATTTACAATAAGTCCACAAAACGTACAATAATGTAATGCAACAACAATCGCCAAACTTATGTCCGCTTGGCAGATCTAAGTTTAGAGTAAAACCTACATTTGATGCCACTTTGTGGACAAAGCCCCACTTTACCAATGGCACCACACTTCTTTACCCCTTACATACACTCGACATTCACGATCACTCCTTAGCATGAATTAAGAGTCGACTACCAGCAGTCGACACAACCACATCTAGAGCAAACCACTGTACCACCCTAAAGGAAGCGAGACTACGGCCCAAGCAATTGCAATTTTTATTGCACTCAACAGATAACTTGATTGTGCTTAATTACAAATCACATCATCTCATTAATAACAACATATCTGAATTAATTAATTAATTAATTAATTCAATAAATTAATTCAGCTTCTTTTTCAGTATAGACCTCACACTAAGTGATGACCAATAGGGGCAAAATAGATCCAGCTCTAGAATCTGGAGAACCTCCTCAAAAAATAGAAATAAGTTCAACCAATTCAAGACGTACGTCATTCAAATGATTAACAACAAATCAGAGAGAAGCGATAACCGGAAGACCCGGCCACGACCTCCTACGTAGAACTCCCAAAGATCCTAACGTCTTCCCCAGCTGCTGCAGCAATGCCCCATCTCACCAAGACTCCGGCCCAAACCTCCCTCAAAAAACCTGCTAAGAACCCAAGCAAGTAAAGCCCTTCCAAAGACAAAGAGCCAATGGAGATCCAGCCGGATAGCAAAGTCGCCGCATATTAGAAAGTCCCATCCCAAGAAGTCCAAAAAACAGAAAAAAAAAACAGTGGAAGTCATCTTAATTTTGTGCTCTTAATAGACCATCAGCCGGTTAGTCTGAAGTCTGAAGTCCAGACGTAGTCACCACGACTATGTCTGGACTTCAGACTAACCGGCTTGCAAGTTTTCCACAAATACTATGCAACGCCTATATGACCTGCACATAACGTGCTTTCTTAAGTTTCCCATAAAACAATCCTTAGAAAGGTCCTTGCAGTGTAAGTGCAAACTTCTAGGAATCAAAGAGAAGAGCGCTCGTGAAAGTAAATCCGACACTTTTCAAGTCTCTAGAAAATTTCTCTTCCCAATCCGTAAAAACAAGATTTCTCCTCGGTTCCTCAGGATTATATATTATCTCCCATGCTCTTGTATGTATCAGACATACCATGTATCACGTCTGGTGTCAAATATGCATAGTACGCCACTAATACGGCACTAATGTACACTTTTAGGCAACCAAAAGTCATCATGCTAAAACTTCAAGCGGTTTATGGGATATTTGAAACTTGGTTAAAGTACCGCAGAATAAAAATAAAACTTGAAAAAAGAAGGCTATTCCATGGACCGTTACTGTACCTAGAAATTCAGTTAGATAGAAGACTAGACCACATCAGAGATCACATGTTAGAATTGATAAACAAGACAAGCAAATTTCTAAATACAAGTGAGCAATCAACATGTTCGCTTTATAAAAAAAACTTGTGGCTCTTCAACGCCCACCGCAATAATTCAACGCCTACATTGCTAGCGCAAGATGTGCACTTCTGAGTTTGCACCCTTACCAGAGTACAAATCCTTCAAACAAAAACCGATTGAGAAATCAACCTCGTACTAAACCCCAAAGCCTCTTCCGCCAAGCAAGCTCGTTCTTTAAAGATACCACAATGCTTTTTAAGGGGAATGCAGCCAGTAACAAATAACGCCCACGTGGGAAAGCAAAAAGCTTACTGCCTTCACGATCTCACAACAAACAATTCGAAAAAAAAAGGAAAATAACCAAGCAACGGAGATTCTCCCAAGAAATCAAACAAGGTTCAGCAACCATATCAGATGATGACAAACCAATTAGTCATTTTAGTGACCATACCCAGACAGACTGTTCTTGACCAGGTTGAAACCTAGAACAGCCCAACCGCAGTGTTCCCAGTCAGTTGACCCAATACCGCCATAAAACATGTCCATGCACACATTCCAGACTCAAACGAGTACAGGAAACCTATATAAGGTTTTCCAACGTCACTAGTCAGCAAACCATAATAAAATACACAGATATACCTATTACCATACCAAAATACGGCAGATCAGTAACATATGTGAACGGTCTGATCACCGTAACCCATTACTCCAATGATTCCTATAACATGACGGGACACCTCACAGAATTCTACAAAAATACCCCAAGTTACAACGTGATACATAAACTCCTAAAACAAATAACACTCTTAGTGACGATGATTGCAAATCCCCAATACATCTGCAATCTGCAGGTAGTACAACAGGCTCAATTGTATTTGGTGAACGTAGCAAACAACACATCTACCAATAGAAATGGTTGACAATGAAAAGTCAATACAACATGCCACCTCAATATTATTAGCACAGATAGCAAGAAAGTCCAAGAACTCATACGGAAACCCAACAAGTAAAAGTCATTGAGATCAAACTCAGAACACTCCAAATAACAGCCACCACAAAGCATGTCAAGGAAAAAAGCCAAAAAAAAGTCTGCCCTACCTGCATTCACTAACACCAGTGACCTCACCAAACATAACAAAGCAGATCACGGCTGACATTGCACCCCTCTGTACCCCCCGAAGTATTGGAGAAAATACAGACCAGCAATATTCCGATCTCCCAAGAAAAATCAAAACAACCTGCAGTTGAGCCCGGCAAAGGCCTCAACGCAGCATGCATAGCTCATAAGCATATTAGATAGTACTCTGGAACCGACACACCAAACCCAAAAAAAAAAAAAACGTGACACTGTGCACCTAGTGAACAAAAACATCAAAAAAAAGAAAAAGAAAACAACCTACGCCAATCACCGCCCTAGGTAGATTTCGTGCAACTATGAACTATCGCATAGAGACCTAAAACCTTGTGCGCAAAAGGTTGAACTAACTCAGTATGTAACATTACAGTGCAGGACACCGCAAAAACCACCGCCAAAGCTCGGAACTCAGAACAATTACAGACTGGTGGGTGCCGCAAATGTTTCAGACAATTCAACCCGCGACACCTAAACTCATAGTAATTTATTATTAAACATGAACTACTCCTGTTTAAACCATAGTGCAGTAACCAAATATTCAACAACACCAGATACTATCTCCATACATAAAAAGTCAAAAACTCAGTTTAAAAAAGTGGGAAAATTGATGCCTTTTAATGAGGAAAACCTCACTCAACCGATGGCATCACACTTCTTTGTCCCACACTCTTATAAATACTCGATTTTCATTATCGTTCTTCAATCTTCGAGACAATCAGTGATCACATGTTATTCATAGCAAAAAACTTCTTTGAATCAAAATTGCTCAGATCCTAAATTAAGACAAATAGACATTCAGATACAAGCGTCCAATCATATAACGAGAACTCGTGGCTCTTCAACCGCCACCACATTAAATCAATGCGCAGAATGTGCACAAAAACGTCACCTATAAGATACAGTCAGATTGAAAGGTTGTACACATTGATGTGAGAAACTTTCTGGTGACTGTTTAGTCGATAGTCGCTTCCAAACTTTTGGATAGTAAATCCGACGTCTTTTAAAGACTCCTCTCCCCAGCCAACAAAAAAAAAAAAACAAAATCGAGTTCGAAAGCCTAAACATATAACATGAAAAAAAAAATCAAACTGTAGCTTCCTTACAACCACAAACAAGGTCAACTACCACGCAATAGATATCCGATGCTATCGCACCCCTCCCAAAAGTACAAATCATATAAACAAAAACCGATATGAAAAAACAACTCCGTACAGAACCCGAAAGCCACCTTCACAAAGCAACTTCGTTCTTGGGAAATACCACAATGCTTTCAAATATATACATGGACACACCCTTACCACCTGGAGAAATGCAGCCGATAACTCATTGGAGGACCTTGTCAGTATCAATGGAATATGATAGATTCAAAAAAAGAAAAAATATTCAACAATCTCGATATATCACTATCACCATCTCTCTCCATCAACATTAGTACCAAAATTTGATGAATAATAAAGGTCCCAATCACTATGCTAATGCCCAAATGTAATCAAAAACTATTGTCTACAGTCACCCCATCCACCCGTACCAAACTGTTTGGCAACGTAAAAATAAGTAACTTTGAATATAACTAATTTAAAATATTTAAAAGTTTTGTAACATTCTAATTTCAGATAAGCCCAGAAATTTCATTATAAAATAAAATTAATTTCAAAACCTTCTTACTATTATTCACTTAAATCTATTTTGTAATACAAAATGAATTTAAAATTAATTTAATTTTATAACATACGTCCTGCTACAGCACTAACAAACTTTGCACATAAAATATGCATAAATATTCGTACATTGTATAACGTTAGCAAATGATAACATATTAATGTAGTAAGTATTTCAATGTATAATAATCAACTTAAAATTATATTTATATTTACCAACATTGCCATGTATTGATGATAATAATAGAAATTCAACTCACCTGCAACAAAAAACAATTATATAAGTAAAAAATAAAATAATTTATTACATTTGTATGCAATGATATAATTAAGTTCGCAGAATATACATTTCAAATCTAAAATAAACGATAAAGAAAATATTACACTGCTTTCGTCAGATTTAACTAATCTAGTCAAGTATGAGCAATTAGTGTATCACTCATAGGGTTTTAATTTGTAAACTGTATTTGTTGATAAGCATCCATCGAACAAATTCGATTATATCTTGTTTCCCAGGAGCTATGAATTGTTTGCAAATACATGAGAATCTATTGTTATTTCATGTGGACGGTTTAGATTACAAGAACTATTCATTGTGTGGTTTTGATGAATACATCAAACACAATATAGATTGATAGTTGTATAATTCCATATTTTATAATACCTTACATGTTTCTTTGTAATTTTTAAAATAATTATAATTATAAACTATTTATAACTAATCTACAAATCTCGGCTCAAATTATGCAGTACTGGATAGTCCCATTTGAATTTACCTTAGTTTACATGAAAATATTTAGTAAAATGTGTTTTCAAAGCCGACGCAACTACTACAAATCTCATCAAGCAACGTACAAAATGTAGTAGATTTTGACACTAAAGTTACAAAAACAAAAATAATTCTTAAAAAACTTAGTTTAACAAATACCCTTTTGACCCTTTTTAATTGTTATATTTATTCCTTAGGACTTTCCTTGACATGTATTTGAAGTAAATGTTAATTAGCAGAAGAGATAATATACATCTTTGCCTTGCTTTGAGTCAAATTTTCACTTTGTTTCTATTGTCCCTACACAGTGTTTTCCGACTAGTTCCAAAACAGTGTTATAATTATATTTAATTTATGTCATCAATTTCAATATTTTTTTAGAGATGTTTACCAATTATTGTATTAAATCCATATAAGATTTTGTAGTTGTAGACAAATCAGACATCACAATTCATTTTACATACAATACTACAAACACTTTGCGACAACAGACGTCTAACGTTATAGCATGACTGCACAAAAGATGTGCATAAATAACAAATAATGCAGTATGTAGCTGTAAAGATACCTGGTCAGAAATCTAAATATAAAAAAACTTACAAAAAATGTAGTATGATTTTTATTTGCGCTTTTAGTTTTTGAACATTTTATTTTTCAGAAATGAACTGTGATTAACTATTTTTCCTACAGTGTACCAAAATTAGTGTATATTCATGTGCACTGTTGTTATTGCATATTCAAAGTAAACGGTTTAATGTGGCTAGACTGGTGAGTGATATACCAGCTTCTAAAGATGCGGTTCGTATTATTTGAAAATATTTACCTTTGGAGACAGTTGTCTTTCATCTTGACCCAACGTGTAAAAAACCTCAAGCACAAACTGACTAAATAATCAAAAGTTACAGATTTGGTGTTGACTGACCACCGAGTAAAAATTTCAGTTTTTGCTAGAGAAAGAAAAGCATTGTAAACACGTGTTTTTAAAATTGTACAAAAAGATTTGGGATTGAGCAAAGTGTCGGCACAATGGATTCCCAAGTTGCTCAGTCCCAAACAAAAACTGTATAAACAACAAATTTGCAAAAAGATTTTGACTGTTTTATCACTAAATAAAAACTTCAAAGGAATAGAGGAGGCTAAAGACAAATGGCTCAACCATCAAGATGGGCACTTGGAACGTAAGAAGTATGTTCCAAGCAAGAAAAATCAACAACGCAATCCAAGAAATGGACCGTATGAATATAGGTTTAATAGACATTAGTGAAATGAGATGGAGGGAAGCCGGTAAATGCGTAATAGAAGGATACGCACTATTCCACTCAGATGAAAAGCATAAAATTACTATAATCATTGGCGACTTTAATGCCAAAATTGGGTCCATCAGAAGTGCGGAATGTGTGGAACCATTTGGACTGGGTTAAAGAAAAATAACAGAGAAGACAGATTATGCGAGTTTAGTAGAAATCTCCAGCCGAAAGATAGTAAGAAATCAAATTGATTGTATCCTAGTTAACAAAAGATACAAAAACAGTTTTAATATTGTCAAATCCTATCCTGGGGCAGACATTAATTCGGATCATAATCCTGTTGTTGCTACGGTCAAAGTTCGCTTGAGAAAAAGCCTGAAAACAACCTGCAAAAAGAAGCTTGACATGACTAAGTTAAAAATCGAGTCGGTAAAAGAGCAAGTACGATAATGTCTAGTCGAGAAAATGCAGATAACAACAAGAACTGATAATACTGATGTTCAAGCGACATGACAAACAATAAAAGAAGCAATAACCTATAGCAGCAAAAGACATCTAAAACAAGAAACAAGAATAAGACGAAAACCTTGGATAAACAAAGAGATCTTGGAGCTAATGGACCAGAGAAGGCAATTTAAGAACAACAAAATAAGGTATAAGGAAATACAGACAAAGTTGATTTGACATCCATCTAACTAATCAATGTGAAAAGATTGAAGCCTTACAGCTTAAGCATGACGCTTTCAACATGCATAGGAAGATAAAAGAGGCAGCTGGATGCAGCAAGAGAAGAACTACGAGACGCTTAATGAACAACCAAGGGCAGCTTATAATTGAAATAGAAGATAAACTAAAAATCTGGCAAGAGTACATTATAGAACTATTCAGCGATGAAAGACCGGAAATACCTAACACAAATAAAGCAGAATCGGGTCCCACTATCACACCACATCCAGCAAACCAAAGACGGGAAAGCAGTAAGCCCAGATAATACTCACTCAGAGGTGTTTAAAGTACTAAGCGAGGAAGATGTAGACATCATGACATCATTTCTGAACCTCATATATGACAGTGGTACCATACCACAGGATTGGCTCCACTCCATGTTTGTAACAATTCCAAAGACACAGAATGCAAAAGCATGCAGCGATTATAGAACGATCAGCTTAATGAGTCATATTTTGAAAGTATTCCTAAAGATCATCCATAACAGAATATATAGACGATGTGAAGATAATATTAGCCCAACGCAGTTTGGCTTTAGAAATGCACTCGGTAGCAGAGAAGCCTTGTTTAGCGTCCAGGTCCTATTTCAAAGATGTAGAGACGTAAACTGTGATGTGTTCGCGTGCTTTATTGATTATCAGCAAGCGTTTGATGAGGTTTAACACCCAAAAGTGGGTCGTTGTTGCTTCATTGGGTTCTGTTTTGCTGAAGAAGCAGATATTGCAAATCTTGTAAAAACAACGACCCAACATCCACAAACTTAAGTTCTTTCCAAACACCTCCAAGGAAACGTCGCTAGTTCTAACAAACACAGAAGACTATGCTACGTGCAAGGTTGCCTTTTGCTGCACGTCCTCGCTGCAATAGTTCTTGGTTTTCATGAGTGGAGTGGTTCTGAGCAGTTCATCAGTTTCCAGTGGCAAGCGTCTGAGTCTATTAATAAATATGTAGTTGAACGCAAAAATTGCCTTTCGCTAAAGTAAATTACAGTTAGCTCCAGAATGTGAAGTAATGTTTTGCCAAGTCCATTAAGAACAACATCGGCACTGGATTTTTATTTGTCCATTGTTAGTTAATCCAGGTTTAAACTTCTAAATTTCACTTAGTTTATAAATGCATATCCTGCACCTCGAGTTGGTGTACAATTATGCTGCAGCTTTAGAATAATGTTGCCCATTCTATGTCTTTAAAATTGATCGTTTCGAGTCAGGTTCGGTTTTATTAAGCTGATTCTACCTGGTATATCAAGTTTTGCTGTCAAAAAATCCTTCAATCCGAATACTGTCTTGCAATGTGATTTCATTGGAGTTTGCTGTTTCGGCCCAATTTAAGATCTGTAGTGGCTTCCATTTGGTTGCTACTCCAGTAGTCATTAGATCATAGTTCTTCTCAAAATTTCCATAAAAAACGGTAAGCATAGTTGAACGTAGTTTATGCAAACTCTCAACCTTCCATATAACTCCAACAAACACCATTCTTCCAGTAGAATGCCTGTGCGTAGTGTTGAACGCCAGTGCACTTATTAAACTAATAGATGTTTGTTTGTAAAACATTAGCTGCAGTATGCAACACTAATTTGAAGTTTGCAACCTAAGATGTAATAACTACACAAGTCAAGACATAGATCTGTAAACCAATGAAAACAGCAAAATTAAAAAAATTAAAAAAAAAAAACATTCAGTTTTAAAGTCATTGTCAAAGAATACCGCTTTAAGAATTGTGTAAAAAAAATAACGAAAACCAAAGTTAGATAAACCGTAAACTTTTACCACCGAAATGCGACCACTTGACCAGACCTGATATAGTTAGATGCCACTAAGCCATGGACAAATAAGTTTTATAATTATCGCAAACCAAGTTACTTTCCCGTTTCGTTAATTTAAGTACAGCATAAAATTTTCATTGATTCAGATTTTCCAAAATGTAATCCAAAATTAGGAAAAATTATCCCAAAAGATGGTAAATAGTGTAAAATCACTTGCAATTTAAAAAATGGCTCTTAAATACAAGTGCCGACCACTGATATTTCTTTATTTCAGACAAATGTTAACAATCAGCAAGACAAATAGAATAGCAACACATGACAAAGTATTAGCCCCAAATTATCTAAAATTTTAGCTTACAAAAATAATTTCTGACAATCAATATTTTCATAATTCATAACTGAACATAAAAAAGTGCTAAAAACTCAAAACTTTATTGCTAATAGAAACATTGGGATTGTACATTCTGACGACCTTTCACCAGATTTTTTTCCAAATCAAGAAAACTTAATCAAAGGATTATTCACTTGTTCCTGTATTATTAGCAAGTTTCCATCATTATCAAACTGGCTAAATAATATTTTTTAAAGTTTTGATACTAACAACTGCAATTACTTTACTACTTGTATGGCTTCTGAAAATAATGTTCCCGTAGAGCACATAGCCTAATCTGGTTATTATAATAAATCCAAAAAAATAACAAATTTTAACATAGCATAACAGGTATCAACTTCTAAGACACAATTAAAGATAGTAGTATTTATTCAAACAACTTAAATAGTTACAGTATGGTTTTGTTCAAAATACGATAGTTCCGAAAAACATATTATAAATTAGCTACGGTTGTTCCGTTTTAAACAAACTGTTTTTAAATCATTCTTATTTCCGTGACAGTATAAAAAAAGTTCAGTAGAAAACACATTAAACCACTGACAAATATTTTTCTTTTCCTTTTAGATTATAAAAAAGACAATTTTATTTACTTTGATGGAGTTAGAAACTTCTTGAAAGTTATGGTATGAATTATAGGCGTACAAACTTAAGACATTTTAATTGGTTGTAATCTTGAAAATTGCTTGAAATATATTTCAATATTTAAAGGATAAATCAATCTTAAACATAATTAGAAATTTATAGAAGGCATCATTAATTTGCTTACTGCTTTGTTAATTAATTTTGATTATTTCTGTTACAATAAACATATTTCAATACACATAATTTACATATACGCTACTCATATTAAAATAATTACAATATAGCAAATTTAATAGCACGAAAATTCCATTAAAACTTTTCTGATTTCAAAAAGCTGCATATTGAAATATGTATAAATCTCAAAGCACAAAATGAAATTCATTTCAGATAACAATCTTAATATTTAACAAACATACACAGGAAGAAGTTTTGTAATAATGCATTGAAGCTAGAATGGTAAATCTTAATATTATATTAACTTCAAGTTTTGTAATAATATATTGTAATGATATTTGATACAATGCGTATGATTTCTATTAATTATTAACATTAATCATTTTCATTTACAGTAAAAGTGAGGGGCCCTAAAAACATTACAATTTAATGACATCATAATGTCATGATACTTTCTATGCATTATATAATTATAATAGCTTTAAAATAAAATTAGTATACGACATGGAGAATGTCAGAGTTAAGTCGTATATTAATCATCCGCGACGGCGATGATAATTTTTTGGCAATAAATTCTTCGCTGGAATATTTCATTAATAAATTACATCACTCGTCGAATGGAGTGTCTATTCGACGGCGAGGATTTAAAGGACGTAATGCTAATTCACTCCATAAATGATTAATTGATGGTCTCTCAACTTCAAACAATGCAAATGTGCACGGTGGTTTCAAATACGTATAGAACTGTTAATGCACGGAATTAAAATAGTTTGGAATAATAATCGATGAATAGAATTATTGTGGCAGTTTAATTGTCAGATTGAATAAATGTCGTTTGATATTAGTATTACTGAGTGTATTAATTTTATACTGGTAATGATGGATTATTTGCAAAGGAAGTAATTTAAATTTCGTTTAATGTTAAATGTAGAGTTTAAAATTGTTTTTAAAGGAAGTACACATTTATGTTAAATTGTGAGTTTTTGCACAACCGGCCTTATAAAGAAATTGGGCAATATTCTGAATGTTTTTTAAACATATTAATTACAAATTCATGGTCAGCAGACTTTAATCATATCCATTCTCACCTTAGATTATAAAAACATGTTTTTGAGATAAATTTAGTATTTAGATATAAAATAAACATGTACTAGTAATATTAATTAGTTATAAAAATTAAATTATTAATCATTAAAACAAGGAAAGAATATGGTAAATAAAATGTATAAAAATTACGAAAGCAACCGAGTTTCGAAGATACGATCAATTGCATTGGTAGTAATATTAAAAAAATCAGAAGAAAAGTTAATCTTCCTAGCGGTTACATATATCTCAAACGCAGCAACAATCAACTAGACTTACAAAATGGAAAATAAACAATACCCGAACAGACACTACAACATGTGATCTCAGTTTTTGCGCTAAGGTAAGATTTATGGATAACATTCATTTTAAGGAAAGATACAGTGGCGTAACTTCAAATTCTGGGCCCCCCCGCAAGAATTTTCTTGGGGCCCCTATCGTGTTTGTATTATACTTACAAAATAAATTTTTCACGCCTTAGACTCGTTTCACACGTATGGGGTTCCATTCGGTTTGGTTCGTTTTTGGTTTGTTTTCGTTTTTTTGTTTTGTTTTTATATGGTACCTAATAGATACAATATAGCACCAAATACTCCCCCATAAAGCGATGAGAGGGTGCTCCCAATGAATTATAGTATTCTTCTTTCGTTTTTTTTTCTTCTGTAGAAAAACAACGTGGCAACAATTTGATTTTTTTTATTATGATTACTACTAAGCCTACGTACAAAAAAAAACACAAAACCCAATATGGACCGTGTATGTGTGAAAAAGTTTCATTTGTTTTTGGTTGCAACCAAACGTATACATAAAAAAACTTTTTTTTACTTGACTTGATTGATGTGTTGATAAATTTTTAATCTTTAATCTTTAATCCAAATATTGGATTAATAAAATAAAATGAGATCTTTATAATCTACATTCGTATTTTATTAATTAAATATATTAACGACCGGTTTTGACTATGTAGTCATCTTCAGGTTTTTGCATTGAAAACTAAACGTTGAGTGAAGTTAAGAGTTGTTGTTGCATTTGAAATTGATAAATTGAGGGAATATCTTCCTCATCGACAAAGAATCAAAAACCAAATTCTCAATGATGTCTTAATCCTTTTGATGAGAAGGCTAGAATAATTATTGGAGTTTTTTACTAGAATCGTGTCTATTGTTGAAAATGTAGGTACTCTAATGATTGGATTAATTATAAGTTGGCACAATTTACGTTAATTTTAAATATACTAAATAACATTATTCTCGACAAGAAAAAATACACCAAACACGAGAATGCGAGAGAGCGACAGTATGAAGATTGAAGAACAACACAAATGCAAAACTAATGTTATTCTAGGCTATAATATCACTTGCACTGTCACTATTTCATATGTATGGTAACAGCTCATTAAAGAATTGAGCGCATGTGCCTGTAACAACCGAGTTCTTTATTGGCTGAAGTATGCAAACAAACCAACGCAACTTACGTGTAAAAACAGAAGCACTAAAAGCAGCCAAATAAACAACGATAACGGCGACGATCAGCCCGGCTGAAATACCTTTACAGTAAATTAAACATTATTTTTTTATTTTTTAAAATTTTGTATTATTACTTTTATTAAATATTAATTAATTTGGTTATTTAATTTTTGAGGCTTAGGGGCCCCAAAACCTGTCGGGCCCCCCCGCACCGCGGGGCCTGCGGGGCCTTAGCTACGCCGCTGGAAAGATACAGTTCACATTATTGTTCCTGCTTATGCTTGTTGATGCAATCGACAAACATAGAAAATTCTTACCACAATGCTGAGCATCTGAATAAAACCCAAATAGAATATTTTGTACACCACTCAAGGAAAAGACGCAAGCACTATTTCAAGACTGGCTTAAAGGATCTAAAATATAACCAAGTCTGTTTGCCTTCCAAACAAACAGCTTCAGCAAGCACAAGCAGCACTAATTCAGAAATCGCACACGAAACCCCAAAAAATTGTCGGGTATTTGCTAAAAAGTAAAACCCCAGAAGCAGCTATAGAGAAGCCAGCCACCATTAGCAATAAATGCAAATATAACTGCAAAAAACTAATATTTTATTATTTAAGAGATACATTAACTAATTTAAAAAAATCCGGTATCAAGTTCTACGCTGCTGCAATGGCAACAGCTCAAAAATGATAACAAAGACTTTCAACAATCCAACCACTTTCTCCAAAAAGAAAAGAAGAAGAAATACACCTTACCCTGGGCTAGGGCCTTCTAGTACAAAGACAGATCAAAGTCAAACCTGCCAACAACAAAAGACCACCCCCTCGCAGAAGGGCAAATCCGTCACCCACCTCCAGATGTCTGAAAAGGACAACACCAACGCAAACATCTTCACTTCAGCGCACCAGAGAAGACAAGCTCTCCATCCACCAACACTACCGCAAGAAAATCCAAAAATTCTTAAGAATATTACTGTACTAAAAAAATGACTCCAGGTAAGTTTCAACTTCTTCCTAGTATTAACAGTTCATCAACCAACAGTTGCCTCCAGCGACTGTTACAAAACAAATATCAGTAGTTAACTCTGCACAGAAAACAAAGGCCTTCCAAGAAATCCAAAGAAGTATGCAATAAAGTCACGTTCAAGCCTACAGCTCCACCCAACCTCCACAGAATACCTCATTTATTTCCAGCCCACCGGCATCTGTTCAAACAGAAAAACATTTGCTTCCGGGCTTTTCCCAATATATTAAAGATAATAAAATAATTATCTTGGCCCGCAATACGCAAGATAGTATTCGGGTAACTCTGGCCACAAAAACCGAACATAAGAAAGCAACTGCCTTCTTCAAATCTGAAACAGCCGACTTCTTCACATAGTCGACTCCCAAAGAGCGTTGCCTCAAAATGGTAATCCGGCATATGCTACTTTACCCACCAGAGGAAGACGTAGGACAGGCATTAGAATTACTTGGTTTCACTACATCAAATATACATACAAAGAAAAACAGATTTGGTCGCTTTCCAATGTCATGAAGCTCACAAAGTTTCTAAATCTAAAAGTAACATTTAAACTTAAAAACGGAGCAGTGCCATAACTTAATACCAAAAGTTCCAACTCCACAGGAATACCACCAAAAAATGTTTAAAAACAACTCTTGTCTGCCTTAATTGTTCACCTTCTAATAGTACCCTTTGCTCCAGCCCTCATCCCGCCAACTTCTAGAGATGCAAGGCATACATCAACATGATTGCTGTTCAAAGCAAAAGCAAGAAAGTCGACACACCGACGCCAAACCAGTGACGGCCCGCAAACCTGTAGCTGTAATAGCAAACAAACCGTTTGCTAACATTCTCTCACAAAAGAACAACAAACTCATCTTTGCGCACAATTCAATCATTTTTAACAGAAAATCATATCTTCACTTCTTAACATCCAAAATAATAAATAATGCACCCAAAGTACTACTCTTTGCTTTTAAAATGCGAACAGCATTCCAGATGAAATAAACAAAGTGAAAAAGTTCTTTTTCAACCAGAACATCGACGTCATGCTAGTATGAAAATCAAACCACAAACCCAGACATGCGCTAAAAACCCCAAATACGTTCACGTACTTAGAAACGTTGGAGCTATACCAGAGGCGTAAGCTAGTTTCGAAGTGGATACCTCTACCACGCTTAAAACAAATGCAATTATCGTTAAGATGTAAGAACTGAGCACCCTCAAGTTCTACTTACATCAACCTCATATAGGATTTTAAAATGGTTTTCTCAACCCACCTTAAAACAGTGCCAAAACCAACGTCAAAGTTAGTTAGTTTAGATTTTTGGCATACCAGCCTAAGAAGACTATTAATAACCAACGTCAAAAGTCGAGCATTGCAAGACTACGTTGAGGTAAAAAGCTATGAAGTTTTAGGTCCAGTAGAATCCACGCATTACAGCTATGCTGATCACCGAGGGGACGTCCTTGATGTAGCAATACTCAAAGATGCCAACACTCAAGTCAAGATTAGGAAAATCAATGACCTAAACTCCGACCACAAAATTTACTAAGCCACGAAAAAAGCTTCTAAAACCCATCAAGTTGCTGACAACTCTCTAAAATTATCCCGCACACAAAAAGCATAGTGTCGTAGAAAAAATGCCGCCAAAGATTAATGAAGAAAGCATCGCAACCCAACAGATGGCAAGACGCACTTCATAAAGAAGTCACAACGGCCATAAAGTTACACAAAAATTGGTAAATGATACAAAAATACGCGGAAGTTAAAGCTCACCTACCCACCCATCTACATGGGTTCCAACGTATATGCTCTGTCCATCAATTAAACCGCGTAACAAGGTGGCCTTTTTAACGTTGAAAAAGCCTTAGATTAAATCTGGCACAAAGATCTATTTCTATAATTGCACAAACTTGAATTTCCTCTGCGTCTTGTAAAGCTGATAGCTTCATATTTAAACCGCAGAACTCTGACAGTTAAACTCCTAAACCATGTTTCTACCTCACGGCAGATCACGGCAGAAGTACCTCAAAGCTCTCATCTTCCGCCAATACTATTTAACCTATTTGTCGCCAACATGCCTTCGTGCTGAAAGCACATATAACACCATGACGTTTCAAGCTACAGGTGATTTTCAAAACTGCTTAAATAACTGGCAAGTCAAAGTAAACTTTGAGAAAAGCAAAACTGTCTTTTGACGAGGATGCACCAGTCTTCATAAACTTGCTTTCCTACCTATTCCAGACTTCAACCAGCTAGTTTAAATGCTTCGGCGGAACAGCGGGATGTCGCTCCGAAAAGAAATCCATATGTGTACCACAATCATCAGACCGCAAATCCACAGTCTGTGAAACGACTGCAAACACCCACCTCAACCACCTTCCAAAGTCTAACTTTGCGTTGGATTGTCGGAGCCCCATGGTACGTTAAAAATAAAGAAATTCGTAACGACCTAGGCATCCCTAAGATGTATCAACATATCAAAGCATTGGCCAAAAAATACTTTGCAAAACTCTGATCTAACCAGACAAGGAAGAATAGGAAACCGGCCAAGCAACTATCATTCTAAAGTGGCTCATTCAATCATCTACTAAAATTTCATCTTCAAAAGGAAGATACATGAACCTTACAATCTCAAACTTCCAGGTATTCAATACTAAGGGGATAAAGAGAAAAGTGATTTGTTAGTCGGTAGACACTTTCCATTTAAAAGTCGGATTCACTTTTACACGTTGAGTCTTAAGAAAATTCCCCTCCTAAACTACCAAAAAATTTCTTCAATAACAGAATACAAAATTGGTGTTTGTTAGTATATTACTGGTTTCTAATTATTTGTTATATTTACTATCCAAAACCACAACTATTTAAATAATTTTAATTGTGTATGGCCGGATTATAGTGTTTTATGCCGGATTTCTGCATTTTATGACCCAATTATGTTAAACAATTTTTTTTAAATTTTTTTGTCATAATAAGGTTGGGTTTTATTACTTCTTGCTATCATTTTAACTATTTGTGACCAAATTTTTGTACGATTTTATTTTTTGAATTAAAATTTAAATTTTGTTTCTATGTTTATGACCGGATTAGAGTATTTTAGGCCGGATTTCTGTGTTTTAAGAGCGGATTTAAAATTTTAAAAAATTATTTTTATGTTTTTACCATATTAAGGTTGGATATTGATATTTTTTGACAAAACTATAATTTTTGTGGCCGTATTTTAATATTTTTTGACAGGATTTTATTTTTTCAACACAATTTTTACACGTTAGGGCCAGATTTGATTCTGTTGTGGCTGGAGTTTAGTAATTTATGCCAAAATTTGTGTAATTTATGGCAAAATCTGTGTAATTTATAGCCGCATTTTAAATTTATAACTTTTTTCTATACATTTATGGCCGGATTTTTGTATTTCAAGACTTTTTTTACTTTTTCAATGCATTTTTTGTGATGTTGACATGTTAGGGCCAGATTTTATTCCTTTTTGCCACAATTTCAATCATTTATAGCTGGATTTTTGTATTTCCTGGCCGGATTTTACTTTTTTAATATAATTCTTTTTAATAATTTTTGAAAATCAGATTATATTACTTTTTGTGCGCGTATTTTGTGGCCGGATTTCTATACTTTATGGTCGGATTTGAACTTTATAATACTTTTTACTATAAATTTAATGATTTATGGCCGGATTTTAGTGTTTTATGATCGGATTATCTTACTTTATGGCTGGATCTAACAATTTATGACCGAATTTTTGTGTTTTACGGCCAGATTTTAGTTGTTCAAGACGTTTTGTTTTTTAATTTTTGACATGTAAAAATTAAATTTAATAACTATTTGCAATAATTTTAATATTTTATGGCCGGAATTGTGTATTTTATAGTCGGATTTTAGTTTTAAAAGTGATTTGTTATGTTTTTGACATATTAACTCTACATGCCATTACCTTTGCCTTAATTTGAGTTATTTGTGACCGTATTTCTGAATTTTATTGTTAAAACCTAAATTTTTTTTAAAATCTTTATAGGCAAAAAAAACTTTTAAAAACATCAGAAAACTTCACAAGTCTTTTGAAGCATATATGTAAGCTCAACTTATGTTCGTAGAAACTCTTGCGGGAAAATCATATAGTCTTGCCAGCGTCGTTTGGAGAAACTTCGTAATATAAAATTTATCCAAACGACAAAGATTTTAAAAGTTTTTTAGTTATTGATAGATATTGAAAAATTTAGAAATACATCTGAAGGATATGGACACATTTTGAATAACATGACTTCCGCATTATAGATATCAAAAAAACTTAAAAACCGGAAACACTCAAAAAACATTTTAGGATTAGAAAAAAATAAATAATCTTAGAAGACATCGTAGTCCTTGAGGTGCATTTGTTTATAGGTTTATGGGTACAACCTCTGAAAACATCATAACACTTTGGTAGACATCAGGATCGCTTCGTAACATTGCGAGAATTCGGATTACATCGAGATACAAAGAAATATTAACGTTATAAAATAAGAAATATAAAAACTTAAAAAAAAACGTATAAAACCTTAAAAAATATTGTCAGACCTCAAGAGATATAGAGAAACATTGATGGGAGACATCCGCAAACGTGTAACATTGCGGACGTTTCGGAGACATCAGAAAATCGTTTAAAAACCCATATTTACCTCAAAAAACAACCAAGTAGACTAAAAACCTTACACTTTGCTCGCAGTAAACCACACAAATTCATTAAAAATAATTCCTAAAAACTGGAGATGTTGTTGATTTGTATACAAGCAAAGCATACATTTATAGAACATACACAAAAACGCAAAAATATATTAACTTTGCGTCTTTATTAATAGTGCTTCAACCAACGGCAAAAATACATTAAAAAAAACCTTTTGGTGCCACTTTTTCTAACCACCTCTTTTGAGGTCTTCCTACGCTTCTTTTGCAGGTTCTTAGGCGCCAATAAGCCATTTGTCCTCCTCAATGTTTCTTGTTTTGCGAGATGACCTTCCCAGCTCCAATTAAGCCTAGCGATGCGGTAAATAACATTGGTAACTTTACTCCTTTTGCGTATTTAAATGTTTCTTATTTTTTTTCCTTAAACTTATGCTGAGCAAACTCCGTTTCATTGCTCGTTCTGTAACTCAAAGACTTTCAGCGCCTGCCGCAGTTAATGCCATTGCTTCTATTCCATAAGTTAAAACTGGTGTAAGACACAAGTCGATTAATTTGGATTTTAGTGATTAAAGTATAGCAGTTTTGAAAAATGCAGCAAATATATTATCAGCCTGCACATAGCCTTTATTAATTACAAAAAGAACCTTTGACTGCATGATCTGAGAGCGATTTTCGCCGCAAGAAACAAGGTAAAAATCAACTTAAGATATACCAACCTAATAAAACAAATATAAAAACACAAGCTTCCATAAAATGAAAAATCGTCGAGTCCTGTCCGCCGCCAAGTGAACATCGATTTGAAGAGCTCCAGATACGACCACAACTGCAATTTTAATTGCACTAAATCCGGATAATTGATTGAACTGGTCACTCAATCAATTATCCACTCTTTTATTTATTTATTGAATATCCAATATTTAATATTTAACTAACTCAACCGTAATTTTTCAGCATGGACTCTGACCTCTCTAACAGTGCGGTCCGTTCCATACTGCTCATAGAAGTCCAGAAGATGACTGATTACATCAAAGCGCAAGATGCCAAGATTAAGAACGTCTGGTGAGGATGGTCGAGGACGAATCTGAGAAAATTGACGTCGCTTTCCAAGATCCAGAAGGCCAAATACGATCTTGGCTCTACTCTCCAGACCCTCCATGAAGACATCTCAAAAGAGACAAAGAAGATGATTGCCGAAATTGCGAAGCAGCCCACACTGCCAGCCATCCCCGCAGAAATCCCGGTGCCGACCCCAGCCCAACAAGATACCGGATCCCCAAGTCCAGGTCTCCCTCAAGAGGCCGGCCGAGAATCCGATCGACTCCAGTCCAACTGATGAGGAGCAGATGGAAACAGAGAGCAACGTCGCTGCCCGCCCTGACGCCCCGCCCCCAGAGGAGGAGTTTCAGACCGTGGGCAAAAATAAAAAGAAGAAAAAGGCAAAGAAGGCCAGGAAGGACCCGAGAAAATCTTCCTCAACCTCATTGAACACTAGGCCATCAGCTAACCCCCGTCAGGTACCTTTAGCGCCAAAAGAGCCTTCAGCCCCCAAGGCCAATGGGTCATCAACCCGGCCAGCCCCTATGGCTCAGTCGGCCGCCTCGGGCCAGACTGTTAAACCCCTAACCCACTACGTCCTCCATCTCCGCCAGTTCCCATAGAGGGCGCTAGCACCCGACGCCCACCCCCCATCACGATAAGGGAGAAATCTCTGTACCCTGGGCTGTTGAAGACTTTCAAGTCTAACAATATCAATATTGATAAAGCGGTAAATGTAATGGATGGCATCCGTTTGAATCCTTGCACTTCAAAAATTTTTGTGCTGTCATTGACCACTGCACTGCCGCTAATGTAATGCACTACACTTTTCAAACAGCCCCTGTTTGAAAAAAACCCTAAAATACGTTATTCGGAACATTCCCGATTGTATCACAACAGAAGTGGTCCAAGCCAAGCTCATCGCTCGGGGGTTTGAACCTTCTTCCGTAACTCACATGGGAAAGAACGGGAAATCCTTTCCAATGCTTTACGTTCAGCTTTCCCAAGAAGCCAAAATAAGGAGATACTTTTTCTCAATGAGATTTGCGGGCTTCGTTGTACGTTTGAGTACAAACGCAAGACCACAGAAATTGCACAATGCCATCGTTGCCAGCGGTTTGGTCACACGGCATCTGGATGCAACGCACCATATGTGTGTGTTAAGTGCTCCGGGGCTCATCAAAGCTCCGCCTGTGCTTTTTCTAAAGAGTCCGGACACGTAGCTACGTGAGCCGGGTGCGGTGGGTCGCACACTGCCAGCTACAAAAGCTGCCCAGTTTATGTCAATCTGCGTCGATTCGGCAAGGCCCACAGTAAGGAACCTGCTAAACTTCAGCACACCACCGCCCCTCCAAGGGCAGCACATTTCTCCGGAAATAGTGTGGTACAAGATCTCCACATAACTATGCAACGCTTATAAGACTGGCACACTAGGTGCATTATGTAACTTCAAAACCCGTAATTTATTTCTAAGTTAGTTGGAAAGGTATTTACGCCCGTAAAGCGTCAAACTTCCATATGGCAGTCACTTAAAAGGGGTTTAGTTTGTAGGCGTCCGTGAGGATGAATCCAACACCAAATCTTAAGGAAGATTTCCCTCCTAGCCCCAAAAAAAAAGCTTCCATATATGTATAGATAATTACCTCGATAAATACATAAATACCAACGAGATTAAGATAAAAAGAAGTGTCAGACAAAAAGACGCAATCTCGACTAAATTATTCACTCTTGCAGTGGAAAATATCTTTAAGCAAATTCCGTAAAAAATAAAAAGGGTAAACAAATTAATTTAATTCATCTTCAATTTGCAGAAAGCAGCGTCTTAATAAGCTCAGACCCCTAAAAACTTGTAGACATTCTCAAACAATTAAACATAAGACTTACACATAAATTTAAAAAAAACCATAATCATAAATCCAAAAAAAATACAACACCAAATAAACAGCCAACTTATAGAGCAAGTTAACAAATACGTATACCTTGCCCTTAACATCAAACTAGGAATCCAAACCACATAAGTCACCAAAAGAATAATCTGCACAGAGTTCGGCAAACTCAGCTCTATACTCAAAAACAAAGATATCTCTCATTGCCTTAAACGGCAATATACGACAAATGCATACTATAGTCACTATATATGGTCTAAAAACTATAGCCTAGACAAATAAAAGCGTTAACAGATTAAGGGTCTGCCAACAGACAATAAAACGCGGTATGCTAAGCATAAGTCTAACAGATAGAATTACAAATGAAAAGATAAGAAGATAATCCAAAACAACGGACCTAGCTGAAAAAATGACCAAATCTTGAAGCCACATCGCAAGAGACCGGAAAAGAAAAAGTTAAGGATAGCCTACTCCAACAGTAGACAATCACACGCTGAGAAGAAAAAAAAAAGTATGAAGTAACAAATTTTTTATTTTGCCTCCTTTGTAGAAAGTAGATTTTTGTACTAACAACTTTGTGGCTATTTCAATCATTATAATCAAGTTAGATTGTGCAGATATGCAATCATCCAACCAGTCAACATAAACTCTCGTTGGTCTTCCATGTAATACAATTAAAATTCCCAACATTTCAATTTGTTAGTTTTTTACAAAACTATACTGATGGCCAAAATTAGGTAATGCTAATAGACTTCCCTAAGTACCAATTAACAAATTGTAGAACTTTCGTTGATTAGCACCAAAACAAAAAAGAAGAAGAAGAGTATAAAGTAGAGTAAATTTTTAATTTGTCTCCTTTGTAGAAGCTAGATTTTTATGCTAGCGACTCTGTGGCTATTTCAATCATCATAATCGAGTTGGATGGTGCAGATATGCAATCATTCAAGCAGTCAACATAAACACTCGTTGGTCTTCCATGCAGTACAATTAAAATTCCCACAATTTCGATTTGTTGATTTTTTACAGATCTATACTGATGGCCAAAACTAGGTAATGGTACTAGACTTCCCTAAGTACCAATTAGCAAATTTAGGAACTTTTGTTGATCAGCACCAAAACAAAAATTAATAATACTATTCCATTATATTTGCTTCATATTAAACTAAAATAAAAATTAAATTGGCTATCTTTTTGGTAAAACTTTGAAGCTACAATCTGAGTAATTATTTGTAAAGTAGAATATCGGTTTATGTTCAAATTAAATGATGCAAATAACATAGATACTCAACCATAATGCTCTATGCAAAACAGCTCTTCTGATTACACGTTAACCAGTTGTAGAACTCGTGTTCGTTAGCATCTATACAAAACTTGAGAAATCCTAGCTTCGTGGTCAAGATTCTATGATAGATTAACGTTTTCTTTTTGATACTACTTTGGAATTATAAAATCAAAATTAGCTATAAAAGCTTAATACTCTTAAAAGGTATTTTTTAAAAATTACTTTTAATAGTCATTGGTGGCCTAACAGATAATCGTTGCATAAAAAAAAAACAAAGGTAGATAAAACCATACCATTAACAATACCTGACAAACAGTCGATACTGTTGTTGCTGGAACTTAATCTATAGACTACATTCCAAGATAGAAAACACTACCATAATTTGACGACTTACATGAGAAATGCCAAGTTATAAGAAAAATTGTACAGCCAAAATTTTTATTGAAATTGAAAGCATTTCTACATATTTTTAACTACATATAAGAGAAGAAAATCGTAAATAGAATAGAATGTTACAGTTTTTATTATAATTAACGTGTGTTAATTTAATTTAGTAAATTAAACTTGGTTATATAATAGTCATTTAAGAATTATAGTTGTTTGGTTCGTTAATTGTAATGCAACAATAAAAATGCAAATATATTCATTTCTTTGTCTACGGTAGGAGGGTTCTACTATTACACTGTTTATATGACTGTACTTTAAGTAGATCTTTTGATGGATGAAATTCTAATCGTACGCCTGAATCCATGATTTATCCTATTGCATTGCAAATTATTAAGATTAATTTGAATCAAGTAAAAAATAGTTAGTTATGATTAAAACAATACAATACAAATTCAAATTATTTGTGCTAGAATTATGCCAATCAAAGCAATTCGGTTGGTTTAATTATTAAGAAGTATCAAATATAGCAACATAAATAAATTTACATATTCATTGTGTAATGTTGTCTATGCATGTTATATTCAATGCAATGCATCGTCATTGTTTATAACAACAATAGAGATAATATGGTCATAGTATTTGTAAACCAGCTAGATTCGAGTATTATCTTTGTTTATAAAACTTCTCAATTTTCAATGAGCGTACAATTCAATCTCTTTCTTTTATTTTGTTTGTAAATTCACGCTATAGTAAACCCGTAGTATTGAATCAGGTTTTAGGTCCTCTTAGCGTCCCCCACTGCGCCCAACATACCGTAAACGTAAAAGAAGCGAAGAACGCCTCAGAGGCAATTGACCAGGTGGATAGTCACCTAGATACAACGTCCACACAAAACGTCGTTTACATAAATATTAAATGAATGGCAACAGACGCGTTTTTATAAGGCAATTTAATACAATGAATATAATATCGACGTCCGGCAGTTGAACGATCTTATTATTATTATTATACTTGCCAACAGCGGAAATGATAAACGTCATCAATTATGGAAGATGATCTGTATCAAAAGCATAATACAGAAAGCTTCAATTGAATATGGGTAGAAAGTGGTTAGAGCGTTTTGTAAGATTTTTTTCAATTTATATCTAGGAAAACGCTGTAAATTAAAACTTAATAGTTTCGACTGATGAAAAAAATTTTTTTCGTAAGCAAAATTATTTTCTGCCAATAAAGGTTTATACTGAACAAAATAAATTTACTATGTTTTTATCACAAATTTATTCTATACCAGTTTCGGCTCAACTATAGACGTAATAAGTTAAATGAAAATAAAGAAATTGTGATAACAAACATAGTAAACTGCTTTATTATTTCAAACATAAATTATCACTTAGTAGAGGTCACTGAAATCAATTATATTGAACAAAATATGACTATAGATTGATTTCCTTGTATGATCTCATCTTAAAATATCAGTGGATATTAAATCTTATTTGCTAGGACACTTTTTTATTAATTTAAATGCTATGTAATATAATTATTTATGATCAGATTGAAACACTCCTACAATTGATATTATATTTAAGGTTTTATTGAACTTTTGTAAATAACCATTTTAAAATTATGTTGTAACCTTAAGATGTGATGTTGTCATAACCAAACACTAGAAGCACTTTCCACTTGTTATTTTTATCGCTTTGTAAATGTCCCTCGTATATAAATATAATAGCAATAATGGAATCTAAAAGGAACTCACGACTCTTACCAGTACTTGCAACTAACGATCGTAGTTGATTCAGTAAATAGCCATTTAGCCAATTCAATTCAAAAACAAGGACAATTACATAAGTGTCAAGAGTTAATGTTATGTAATATTACATAAATTTATAAAATTAAATAGCTTAATCAAATCAATAATACATTTGTAATAATAATTTGTTTTAATAAAAATATTTGATTATAAATAAAATTCATTTAGCTAACATTAGACAAAAATTGATTATAAAATCGCAGGAAATTAATTCCCAAGAAACGTAGAATCGAACAGACAACACACTTAATTTATCCATAAAATACAGCGGACAAACATTTAATTATTAACCAATGAAATAATCGAGCTACGCTAAAACGGGTTTTCAAAGCGATTAGATCAGGAGGATTATGTAATCTTTTAACAAACAAGCAAAACACGAAAACGAAATATAATTTTAGTTTAGAATAAAACTACAAGGAATAGAAAATTCAAATAAAAACAAAGTAATGGAGACTTAAGGAAAGAAAGTGTTGCAAATTATGAGAAGTAAAAAAATGTATAAGAACAACAAAATGACAGGAAGGCGGAAATTTATTTAGATGTTTAGTTATACAACAATAATTAATTATAAATTCAAAAAATAAATAATATTTGAAAGTATTTATTATCTTTAACTAATTAAAATAAAATTATTGTACAAGCAATTGATTACAATAAAAAGTCATAAAAGATTGATTTGTTTGAATATGACTGATTCTTCAACTTATATGAGTAAAAGCCCTTAAACTGAATTAGTTTTACATTGTATAAAATGTTATTTTAACCGACACAAATTATCTTCACTGGTTGAAGTAACTTAATATCCAAACTCTAATATACATGTATATAAGATGATACCTAAGCAAATAGATTTATGACATACAAGCAAAAATCTTGCAGCTACACTTGTGAAATAGTCATGGAGAAAGATTCTGAAGGTAGAAACATCCTTTTTTATTATGCTGTACACCATATAAAAAGACAATCGACTCAATCAAGATAAAAATTACTTTTAATATCTTCTTCTTCACGTGCCATCTCCTACTCGAAGGTTAGCTAGTTATCATCGTAACTATTCTGATCTTTGAAACAGCAGCTCAAAAAAGATCTTTAGAGGTGCAGCCAAACCAGTCTCTTAGGTTCCGCATCCAGGACATTCTGCGTCCTCCCACACTTCTCTTGCCTGCTATTTTCCCCTGCATAATCAGCTGCAGTACATTATATTTATCCCCTCGCATGGTATGTCCCAATTATTTCAGTTTTCTGATCTTTATCATGTGAAGGATTTTTAGGTCTTTTCCCATTCTTGTAAGGACCTCGGCATTCAAGGTTTTGTCCGTCCATGAGATCTTCAGGATTCTCCGATACGTCCACTTCTCAAAGGCTTGGAGTTTGTCGCTGAGGTGTTGGTTCAGTGTCCATGCTTCCATACCATACAGTATAATTAGAAATATGTAACATCTTACCATTCTAACACAAAGCTCTAGCGTTAGATCGCGATCACAGAAAAGATCTCTCATTTTGAGGAAGGCAGTTCTAGCCATCTCTATTCTGGACTTGATTTCTACTGTCTGTTCGTTTGTATTTGTTATCCACGTACCTAGGTATTTGTACTTGGTTACCTTTTAAATATAGGTGTTATCAATAAGAAGATTTGCGTTAGGTGGTATACGTGTTTTTGAGATGATCATGTATTTTGTTTTCTTGAGGTTCATAATTAATCCATATTTTGAGCTGACAGGTTTTTGTGCGTTCTACCATTCTTTGCAGGTCTACAATGTTGTCTGCTACTATCACCGTGTCATCAGCGTTTCTAATGTTGTTAATTGGTCACCCATTAACAACAAGCCCACATAGTTCTTCAGATAAGGCTTCTTTGAATATAGCTTCTGAGTATAGATTGAATAACATTGGTGACAGTATACAGCCTTGCCACACACTCCGTTCAATGTTTATGCTTTCTGTGGAATCATTGTCGACTCTCACCGTCGCTGTTTGGTTCCAGTACAGGTTTTCAATTATTCGTATGTCCTCGGAGTCAATACGTGTGCTTTTTAGAAGTGTTACAAGTAGTTCATGGCGTATTTTATTGAACGCCTTCTCGTAGTCTACAAAACAGGCGTGTACCTCGACATTAATATCCATACATATTTGTAGTAGTACATTAATGCCGAATAATGCTTCTCGTGTTTCTAAGCCATTCCTGAATCCGAATTGAGTGTCGCTAATATCTTGCTCAAGTTTGGTGTAAGTCTTTTATGTATTATTTTCAGGAATGCTTTCAAGGTATGGCTTATAAGACTTATTGTTCTGTAGTCACTGCATCTAACTTCTTCGGAATCGTAACAAATGTAGATTCAAGCCATTCTTTTGGTATTACGCTTGTTCTATATATGGTATTGTATAGGTCAACGATTATTTCGATTTCCTCATCTTCTATTAGTTTTAATAGTTCTATGGGCACTTCATCTGGGCCTACTGCTTACCCCCCTTTCACGCTCCTTATTGCTTGCTCTACTTCGTGTTTTGTTATTTCAGGGCTACGGCTATGCAGATGTTGTGGCGTTTTACTTTGAGGGCATCTCGTGTCGTTGAATAGCTCTTCAATGTATTCTTTCCATCGTATGAGTTTTTGGGCTTAGTCTGTTATTATTTTGCCGGATTTCGTTTTTATAATCGGTGTCACTCGTTTCCTATTAGTTCCTGTTATATACCAACTCAGCAATAAAACACGTTAAAACTGATCATCTAAGGCAAATAAAAAAAAAATAATAATAATAATAATAAGTTCAACACATTGAAGCATGTCAAAGCGACCCACAAAAAAAAAACTTAAAAAACAAATTTGCAATCAAAAATATCTTCTAAAAAACAATCAGAAAAATAATTAAAAATAAATTTACTTAAAGAAATAACCACACAACAAAGACCATCAAAAATCCCAACAGTCAATTGTGGGACGCTACAAAATTCTCGAAAATGATTGGTCAAAAGCTGCAACAAACATCACTTCTTCTTCTTATAGTACCGTGTTCGCTACGAGCGTAGGCTCCCCTCTCGTATGTTTGTGGTGTGCAATAATAGTTCTACACAAACATGCGGGACCTACAGTTTAACATGGAATCCAAACCACACCACTAGAAGGACTTACTAGGCAAATACTTCACTGGTTTGCCATTGCCTTGCAATGCAGACAACCGCATCAAAATATATTCAACAAATTAGATATTGCCGCTGCCGGGAACCGAACCCGGGCTGCCTGCTCAACAGACTTCGCACTAGACCATTGTGCTACGGTCGCCACACATCACTACTCGTAGAAAAACACCAAAAGTTTCCTGATAGAACATCCCAATTGGTAAAACACCTACAACATCGTCTGATAATAGAAATCCAAAAACCATACAACCAACCTGTCGCACCAAAAAGAGATGGCCCCTGACCATCACCAGACTCTAAATCTGAGTTATGGAGCTTGTTATTACTCAATCAAACAAGAAATAAGTTGCAATACCTAGTAGAGAATTTTAACAAAAATTACATAGTTAACAAGGAAAAATAAGAGCTAAATCTAAGTAATCTAAAAACAAAGCTGTTGATCAAATCATATCAACCATGACTTTCTTGGTATAAATTGAGGAGATAAAATATTGTTATTAGACAACACCTCCTACCAGTTGCCAAATAAAAAAAAAACAGAAAAGAATAACTAATTCAACAAAACAAAAAAAAAATCTGGTTTTGAAAGAAATGGCGGAATGCATTAGGAAACCTGTACAAAGCGCACAGGCGACAGATGCTACTAAAGATGCTAAAAAAGCAATAGCAAAATTAAATTTAACATTAAATGCATCCACATACCACCCAAAACATATTCGCCCATAATAATGGCTATAGACAAAGTCGGATTGGTATGTGGACTCTGGCGCAGTTCATCTCACGAATAACAGAACACCATTAAAAAGCATAAAATCTGACTTAAAATCAGTAAAATAATAACTGCAAATCAAGCAAAAGTACAAGTTCTTGGTGCATAAAACGTGTTTTACAGTAGCTATTGCAACAAGTAATATGTGGCACAGAAGATTAGGACACATTAACAGTAAATATCTAAACAGAATGAGCAATGGGTTGCTAGAAGGTTTATCACTAACAGACAAGGCAAAGACTGAAATAGGAAATTGCATAGTTTGCTACAAGGTAAAACAGAATAGACTACCTTTTAAAGACAAAGAAGCTAGAGCAAACAACCCTTCAAAAATAAATCATACTGAAATCTATTGGTAGATCTATTTATTATCTATTGTTTCAAAATTATTATTTTTTATTGTTTTATCTTTCCTAAAAACAAAAGATTCAGTGCTTCAAAAAGTTTACCAAAACCCAAATCCATACATACCTGAGCAGAACGGTATGGCCGAAAAGACTAATCGTACCATTATAGAGAAGGTAAAATGTTTCTTATTCAAAGTTAGACAAAATGTTTTGGGCAAAAGCAGTGTACTTAAAAAACATAACAAAAACTCCAGACAAAGCGTGGTGCAAGGAAAACCAAATGTAAGTCATCTCATACTATTTGGTAGCATGGCAATGATGCGTGTACCAAAAAAAAGAAAGGTTTAAACAGGACAAAAAAGCACAAAAAATAGTCTTCTAGACTATTGTAATAATGTAAAAAGAAATAGAGTATATGACCCAGCCAGAACTCCACTACAACTAGCAGAAATGTCATTATAATAAAGGATATGGAGAACAGTCAAATTGTAGATGATGTTTCAATAGAAGCGAAATCAAGTGTTTTAGGAAGAGTGGGTTAGTTGCTTAGATGCTTGCCTCTCATGCTGGGGGTCCTGAGTTCAAATCCTGCTCTGCCGTATATTATTTGTATATTTGTTCACCGCTTTAATTGCTTCGGCATTCATGGTTTCAGTAACAAACAATAATCACTCATACTCTGAAAGACCTTTGGCCTGCTAGAACCAGGTTGGTGAGGTCGATAGAGTACAAAAACGCTAACTTCATTTCAAGTGTTTTAGTTTAGAGTTACTAAAACCAGCCAGAAACATTACAAATCATTGATGAAAACAAAAATAATAGTAAAGAGAAAAATACTGATGAATAAGGCAAGGAAGACTTACGTAAATTGAAAGTTTAAAGATCAAAAAAAGAAATCGAGAAGAAAACTTTTAATGATTATATCACATTTATGTGCTATAATGGATTTTCACTAAATGATCCTAAAACTCTTGAAGAAGCCAAGTCAAAACCAAACGCAGAACTTTGGATAGAGACAACTACTAAAGAACTGAAATCCTTTGAAAAGAATAGGGCATGGAATTTTGTGTTTACGATAAAAACTGTAGTTTAGTAGATTGCATTTCTACCTTAGATGAGAGAAATAAAAAACATTATCAACTGAGAATAACTACAAGAGTCAAGAAAACAGCTTTTCTCCAATTTCAAGATGAATTAGAAATAGTTAAAAACATCAACATCGTTGTGTATACATTTACAATATGCAGCGTAAGAGTCACATTTTTGTGTCTTTAGTTACATCTCTATTTTTGAAAGCGTCGCTATTTTAATAAATGTGTATTCTTTTTTCAAATTCCGTCTTTTATTCCCTGTGTCTGGTGACCGATTCTTCTTCTTATAGTGCCGTGTGCTCGCTACAAGCGTAGGCTCCCCCTCTAGTATGTTTGTGGTGTGCAATAATAGTTCTACACAAACATGCGGGACCTACAGTTTAACTTGGAATCTGAACCACACCCCTAAAAGAGTTTACTAAAAAAAATACTTCGCTGGTTTGCCATTGCCTTGCGAAGAAGACGACCGCATCAAAATATATTCGACAAATTAGATATTGCAGCTGCCGGAAATCGAACCCGGGCTACCCGCTCAACAGTCCTCGCATTAGACCATTGTGCTTCGGTCGCCTCAAACCGCTTACAAAACTGCTATTAAAAAAAAAAAGTTCTGCAAACTGCTTAAAAACTGTGTAGAAAGTATACAACAAAATCTAGGAAAAAAAGCTTGATTAAGGACAAGTATCAGCCTAGTACAACCAGAAGTAAAAAACCGACAAGACGTGACCAAAGTTGTCACAATAAATAACAATCTGATAAAAAGAATGACCCACAAACGTCAAGCTCAATAAAAACAAAGCATTGTCAACCACGCCTAGAAAACTTCCTAGTCAAGACAACATTACAGATACGGTTTAAAAAAAAATAGGCAATCATTGCCGCTTTAATCATGCTAGAAACTAATTCTCGATGCAACCCTTAATAAAAGATTTATCTTCCAATTAAAACTGGCAAAGATTAGAGGTGTTCTAACCAAATAGCAACATTCAGAAAGAGCACAAGTAGAAACTTATTTCCACAAAGACTTCACATCTCAGTAGGAAGAAAGGGACAGCTCCAAATTTTCCATGAGGAAGCATTCACATCAATATTCCGTAGATTTTCGGAGAATTGTTGCAAACAAAGAAATGGCCTTTGCAAAAAACTCGCTCTCAGTCTCACAACATCAAGCAAAAAGTCAACATCGTTGTAATACATCAACAAGTTTTTAATGCATTTTGGCAACCCTAAGATATTGTTAAAAAAATTATCATCGACTCAACCCGGCTTGCAAATCTCAGTAAATCTATGTAATTTTTACCAATAAAATAAGCAACACCTTAGTAATTTAAGACATCCTAGAAATATAAAGAAACACCGATGGCATTTTACCATGTTTACAGCACTTTGAAAAACCGGGCTTAGCAAGACTATATACTGTACACCGCACTATACTATTTGAGTTTGAGAAAAACTTTACTCCGACAACTGAAGTTAGTAACCAAACTAGTAAAACAATTTTCTTGAATAGTTTCGATAAAGAGCAATACACCCGCATCTTTATTTCCTTGTTTTTCTGAGATTATCCATAAAATGTTAAAAAAACTAAAATCCAACTGTTAGATATTCTTAAATTTTTTTACTAAAAATACAACAATTCATTCATAATACTTGAAAACTTGAAATCAAACTCTTTCGGAAGTGTGAACATTTTCAGGAATTGAAATTTTTGCATTTTTTCAAAACGGACAAATACGCAAGTATTTTAACCTCTATACAGAAAGGATTTTTCCAATGTGCAGATTGGAAGCCATCGGAGTGGAAGTTATTTCTTTTTAAACGGTAAAACAAAAAACGATTTTCTGCAGTAGTTTTATTTTTGCAATAACCTAATCATATTGGGCAATTCTATTTTTCAAACAAACCAGAGCTGGGGAGGGGGTGCGTCAAGAAACTTGTTATTTTTTTCGGTTCTATAACTTATTAGTAGTCTATTTATCTGTATCATGAAGATGTAAAACTAAAAAAAACTACTACAATTTTTGAAGTTTTTATCTCGTTTTTTATCTTTTGACTTTAAAAAATCGTATTTTTCGTATAAAATCGCAATTTTAACGCAAATAAAAAAATTTGGTAGTGATATCAATCCGAAATTTTTCATAAAATCTAATTCTGGCGTCATTTTGAGTCCACATCTTTTTTATACGCAGCAAAACCAAAATAAACAATATTTTGGTTCCAGTGGTCTGGACAAAAAAAGCATTTTTGTAACCGTAGTAGTATTTTGATGTAAATTAGTTAAAAAATATATATTTGTTCTGTGTATTTGGGTCTAAAACTTAAAAAATCTGCAAAAATATGCTTATTTTCAACATAAACATAAAAAATATTATAAGCACACTAGAATAAGATTTAATTTTTTTTTGTCAAATTTTGATGAGCCCAGGACGTATTTATGTTTGATTGCCAAAAATAATAATATTCTCAAATGTTGGCGCCGATAGATAGATAAGTCTAAATTTGTGCCGCAAGCGCAAAAACTATCGGACAAAGAGTAGTAAACTTCTAAAATAAGCATAAAAAATATAAGTCAATAAAACAGTTTAACAAAAGATATTTTTTAAAGTAATAAAAATTATTTTTTAAAAAATTGGTAATTTTTTTTTCTACATTGACTTTTCTATGCCCGTAAAGCACCACACTGACTATTTTCTATGTAGAATTGTTTGCAAAACTCAATTTTTTTATAATATTTGGAATATAGTTCTTCTGAACGCTGTTAAATGTGTATTTTAAGAGTTTATGTCAAATAGGCCTATTTTTGCAGATTTTTGAGTTTTAGACACCTAAAACTCAAATACATAAAACTAATATATAATTTCTAACTAATTTACATAAATACGTCAACTTCGGCGGTTAAAAAGAATTACAAAAATGCTCCTTTTTGTCATACCACTGGAACAACAATATCGGTTTTTTGAGTTTTGCCGCGTATAAAAAAAGTGTGGATTTAAAATGACGCCAGGATTATATTCTATGAAAAATTTGTGATCGATTTCAATATAATTTTTTTTGCGTTAAAATTGCGATTTATTAACGAAAAATCGTAATTTTTTTAAAGTCAAAGTTTTAAACGACAAAAAAACTAAAAAAAATCGTACATTTTTTTGAAGAGTTTTATACCCTCATAAACCAATCAAAAAACTACTAATAAGCAAATTTCTCCCCCCTGCTTTGATCCGTTTGAATTGTTTTTTTTCCTCATCATTTGATCGGTAAATAAGGTCGCTATAAATTAGAAACTGTCTTTTTAAAACCATTTTTAATTAATTCATCATTCCGAACACAAGACTCGCAACTCAGCAACCAGTTTTTATCATTCTATTAAAAATCTCTGTCCCCTAGTTGGTAAACTATTTAATTTAATTATTTTTAAAACTTTTTACCGTCTTTTTTACCAAAAGTGCAAATATAGGTTTTTTGAAAATCCAGAAATAGCGCAATCAGAAACCTTTTTCCAAAAGCACTTGACACCACAGTGGGGAGAAAGAAACAACACCAACTTGACCATCGCCACCACCAAAAAGCAGCATTCACTTCAATATTCCGTAAACTCCCAAAGAATTGTTGCAAGAACATAAAATACGATTCAAAAAGAAACTCGCTCTCGGTATCATTCAAAAATTCAACATTGTAGATGAACTGTCAGTTTTTAAAAGAAACTGAGAAAAGAACTAGAGTTTCATAGTTTTACTCGTAAAGATAAGAAAACTCAGTTACCTTCAGTACATATTTTTGTGTTCGGCTGACAACGCGCTTTTCAGAACCGCCACATTGTAGGATAGACAGATATGCACCGACAAAGTTGAACGTCAAATCTCGGGACAACCCAGAGCAACCTCAAATGTCACTTCCAAAAACGCCATAATAAAGATAAAGTGACAGACATTGTCCTGCTCGATGTCAAAAAAGCTTCTGACCAAGTATGACGGACTGATCCATAAATCACAACAGTATCCACATTATTTAATTAAACTTATATATAATTATTTAGAATGACAATTTCAGGTAAATACCAACAGGACTATCCTCTATCCTAGACTCCCGTCTAAATTACCAACAAAATTATAAACAAAAACAGTTCACTTTTGGCAGAAACCAAAATTCATCTTAAAATTACCAACTTATTGCATATCTTTACACTTTCTATATATAATATAGTTTAAATTTTGTAAACTAATCTATTTTGCTCATCATTTACACAACACAAGAACTTAATTTCTAACAACTAAATATTGGGTCATGGGATTACACCAGCATATTGCAGATCTATGCACTTTCTATAGATAATATAGTTAGTTTTTTAAACTAATCCACTTTGCTCATCTTGGCATATTTTTACACAATACAAATACTTAATTTCTAACAATTAAATATTACCTCTTGAGATATAGAAGTGAAAGGTTAAAGCGAGATTTTCTCACTAACTATTAACAAAAAATATATGCACCCTAAACAATAACAGTAAACTTAAAATATTCATAAAAAACTCTAGTAACGTTAAAACTAGTAATACATTATTAAGAATAAAAGTTATGATAAAAATATTGTTTAGTAAAAAATTAATACCGTAGATTTAGCAAATTTTGCGAACCTATTCCATAAAAAAAACTATATTTTTCCAACTATTTACAAAACAAATTATTTGTTTACGGTTTCTATAGTAACTATACAAACACCCAACAAAGAAATATATCCCAAAAAAGGTAAAATTGCTACAATAAATTCGCTATTGTTGCATACATGCATTTTCTTTAAATTTATTATTTTGTCAACAAATTGATAGGCAGAAAGAATTTAATTAATTTTACAAGAAATATTTATTTGATATCAATAATGTTTTAAAGTATTCTACTATTTATTGGATATTTTAAAAATATTTTGCAATAAAAAATCCACTTAAATATTTGTTATTAAAACTAAATTATAAATATAAAAACAATTTTAATCATATCATTTAAAATAATCATATACAAAAAAAAAAACAATTGGTAATTATCATACTCATTCTTTGTTTTTTTTTTTAGATTAATGTGTAGATACAAAGATAACGATAAAAAAATCACTGAACTGGTAAGAACATTGTAAAACCTAAGATTAAGACTGTTGATAAACTTTACTATCCAACTCATTCCTCAACCAATATAATTCAATTTGAAAATAAATTTACTTATTAATATTCCAAATCAAATCAACGTTTTCACGTTAATTAATATTTTATAAAAATGTATTGATAAAAACATTAAAATAATAATTTATTACAAACTTTATCGAAATAAGATTGAGCTAACCTTAATCATCGATTATGTACAACGCATTTAATTAATAAAGTTTTTCCATGTTTTGTTTTAAATAATAATAAATAATACGCATAAAGCATGCAATTAATGTAAATTTATTTTTTGCGTATTCTCTTCATTTAATTAATTAATTTTATTACTATACAATTGCTTATCAATACTATACAATCAAAATAATGTGGAAAAAAATAACAATCCAGCACATACCTTGACTTGAAACTAATTTAAAAGAAAAAAGCGCGCTTATAATATAATTATTATAATAAAAATATCCACTCACGTGTGCATTTTATTTTTCCCCATGGTGTCCAAGATTTATATAAATATGATATGATGAAATAAACTACACTTAAGCACACAAAAATAACAAAATGTTAGCACAAACAGTTAACAGGTAGTCGCAGCACAAGCCACTACAAACAAGTGAAGGCCACGCGCGTATGACTACTTGCAGCAGGCGAGAGCTGCGGCAGGTGCAGGCGGCAGCAGCAGGATAGAGCTTGGCCTATTGCTAGCGCCTGAAGCGAAAGTGCGCGCGCAAATAGAAGAGATCGCTGAAACGGACTTAAAATGAAAGTGCAGCGTGTCGACATCTAGTAAATGTTGTTTGAAATATAAATAATTATAATAAATTATTGCAAGTAGCAGTGTAACTATATTATTTAAAATAATATTGGTTAATTAAATTAAATTATGCATACAAATATGACGCATTGCTAATATAGTTCAAGTATAATTGGGTAGATTAACATACGAATATAGTCATTGCATATAACACTTTATAACAACTAACGTATTATGTAGTATTGATCTAATATTATTGTTTGGCTAAATAACACTTTCAAATATTATGATGATTCATCAAGTTCATCATTTTAAACTCATATGATTGCTGTTTTTTTTGTTTTTTGTTTTATCCACTATATTCATATGATTGCAATCGTGTGACTCTCAAAAAATCAGAATTTTAATAAAAATTATTTGTTCTACAACAATTTCTTGTCTGCGATTTTTTAATAAATGTAGATTCTATACAATTTCTTTGTTTTCCTAAAAGAAGATTCCAATCGGTACCGTGATTTTCAATATAGTAACAAAAATAGTAACTTTGACGTTATTTTATGTTTACAAATAATTTGTTTGTTATTTTAATTCTTTGCCAGCGCATTTAGAAAGAATGAAAATCTTTTGAAAACTACATAGATTTTAAATTATTAACGTCAGTTTATTTATGCAACAAGGCTAATTACCTACGTGAAAATTAAATTAAATTTGTACATTAATCTAAAAAAGAAACTAAATTCATAGAAAAAAATACAACTAGCCAAAATCACAAAGAACTTATCATACAATTAAAACAAAACTTAAAGCCACCAAAACCAACATGACACTACAAAAAACCCACTTTCCGCCTAAGATTATAAAAAAAACCACACGAAAAATATCAAAAATAAACTGATAAAAATAAGCAATTTTATTTTATCTGCAATACATTTAAATACTTTTTTTCCAGTTCTGAATAGCCGTTATGCGATCAAACATCAAAATAGTTGCTAATGTTTAATGAAATTAGTGCTGTAATTAAGTGCATACCGACAGCTACCTCGATTTCCAGTATTGTACAGAAAGTAATAGTACTTTGGCGTCATTCCTATTTACACATAGAATTTAATAATCAATTTATTTTTTCACCAGTACATTCAGAAAGAATTAAACTATATTTGTTCGGAGTATTTAGTCAAATTATATTTGCAAATAGTTTTAAAATGCATTTAAGTACTTAAAAACCTTCGGCTATTTCCAATTATTATTATATATATTTATTTTTTGTGCCTGTATTCTTATATAAAAACATGTATAAAATTTACCTCTGTTACTGTTTTTTTTCTTTTTTTTTTTCTTTATAAGGACGTAGTGAGGTTTTGGTCTCAGCAAGTGGCCCTTGAGAATAACTAACGCAGGGCAATACCTTTCGGTTTTCTTCTCTACGTTAGTTCTGTTGTCATTTTGTCCTTATCATGTCTGTCTCTAATCTATTATTAGTTTGAGATGAGCTGGTTTCGGCCTTGTGGGATTCACACAGACTGCTGCGGCAACACATGCTGTCCCCGGCTCATCTCTCCCTATACCATATTTGTTGTATGTCCTATACTGACGCTCATCTCTCCTTTCTGCCATTATATTGTTATTCAGCCTAGTTGTTTGATTTGTCCTTAGATGTCTTCTTAGTTTCTCCAAGTCTTCATTCACTTCTTTGTCAGCGTATCCTCTCTCTTTCATGAATATTTTGTGGAGCTCCATTAGGTGTACCCCCTTTGGTAATCCTAGATTTGCCAATTTAACTTCTAAGGATATTCTTGAGTCTCCATTTGGAATTATTGCTTCGTATCCCCTGGTTGCCAAGTATACTCTGACCATTTCAAAGGTTACATTGTCAGTCAACCTCGAAATGGCGTATCTACCATTTGGAAATTCTCTGGTCAGTTCCGTCAGTTTGCTTTCTTTGAGCAGCTCTTTTCTTTTTTTCCTTATTTCTGCAATTTTGGTAGGTACAAATGTTTCATTGTATATTCTTTTCTTGTCTACTTTCTCCTCTTCCATTCCTTGGTAGGCATAGTTGTCTTGACCTTCTCTGTATTTTTTCTCTTCATTGCTTTTTTCTATGTTCTTTTGCTTCCACTTAGCTTCTCTTTCCTCTTTTCTTTGTCTTCTGTGGTTTTTGATGTGTGTATTTACTTCCATTTTCGTTTATCTATATCTTGAGTTTTCAAACTCAACTATCTTTTTTCTTATTACTGCCGTTGCATAGTTTCTTAATGCTCTTCATTTGTTTTCGTCATTCAGGCAAATATTAATTATTGAAGATTTATCAATTTTGTTTTCCAATACTTTCTCTAACTTTTTCCTATTATTCTCCCATGCTTCGCACTCTATTAGCGTATGTTCTGCGTCATCATACGTGTCTTCTTGGCAGAATATACATTTTTCTTCTTTCTCCATTTTATTTATATTTTGTAAATACTTTCCAAAAGCTCCTTGTCCGGTGAGTAGTTGTGTTGTATAGTAACACGTTTCCGGTTTATTCTCTACCCATTCCTTTATTTCTGGTATTAACTCTCTTGTCCATTCACCTTTTCTCCGTCTTTCCACTGTGTCTGCCATTTTTTCATTGTATTATCTCTTGCTTGTATCTTTGCTTCTTGTTTACTATTTCCTTTATTTACCAGTTTCTTTATGTTTAATATTTCTTCTACCATCAAGTCTGCGGGTAGTGTCGCCGCGATTACCTCTAGCGTTTCTTGCGACACCGTTCTATAAGCCCTACATATCCTTAACGAGCTTGCTCTAGTGGCTCCTCTTATTTCTTTTCTGTTTTTTTGTCTTTAAGGCATCTCCCCATGTTTCTGCGGCGTACAGTAGTTTACTTTTGGCCGCCGTTGCTATTAGCCATCTTGCCTCTTGTCCTGGTCCTCCCTTGTTTGGCATGAGCCTACTAAGCATTCCTTCTATTTTCTTTGTTCCTCTTACCGCTTCCTTAATCTGTTCGTTCCATCCTTTTGCTTCCAGTGTAACTCCAAGGTATTTAATCTTCTTCCCTATGGTTATTATTTGTTCACCTACCTGTATTTTTCCGGTTCCCCTATTTGTTCTCTTTGTCGATAATCATGCCGCTTCCGTTTTCTGCGGTGCTAATTCTATCCCTTTACTTTTCATCCATCTCTTTATCATACTAATTGCCAACTCTAGCCTTTCCTTTAGTACTTCTATGTCTGCATCCCTACCTACTAAAGCTAAGTTATCAGCAAATGTGGTTATCGTCACCCCGTCTGGCAGCAGCATTCCAAGAAGCTCATTATATACTAAGTTCCATAATTTGGGTCCTAGTGCTGAGCCTTGTGGTACCCCTCTGGCCAGTCTAAATTTACCCTTCTTGGTCACTTAGTTTCTTCCTTGTAGATAACTCCATATTATCTTGATCGTTTTCTTTGCCAATTCTTTCTTTTTTGCTGCTTCTATAATTGCTTCCCATAGTACGCTATTAAACGCGTTTTGTATATCCAACGCTATTATGATGCAATGCTGTCTTTTCCTATGTGAGCCGCTGTTTGCTTCTTTTGCTACCGCTTTTATCTTCTCGATAGCTCCTAGCGTCGATCTCCCTTTGGTAAATCCGTATTGTTTACTTTCCCATCCACCCCTTTCTTCTATTTCTTTCTCTATTCTTCTCACAATAACTTTTTCCATTATCTTTGCTAATGTATTGATTAACAAATTGGTCTATACGTTTTTGATTTACCTGTTTCTTTCTTCTTCTCAATCATTTAGACATCTGTTTGTTATTTGTGTTAGTTCTATTTTGTTTCCTTCTAACCCTGCTTTCACTATCTCCGCTGTTATCTCGTCCGGACCTGGTGCCTTATTGTTAGGTAGTTCTCTTATGATCTGTTTCATCTCCTCCACTGTTGTCATATCTGCTTCCTCTTTTCTCAATTATTTTTTCTTCCCCTTCCTCCTCCTTTAAGCACACTCCCTTTGATCTTCCTCCCAGTTTATTCATTGCAATTTTGTACGGCTTTCCCCAGGGGTCCTTACCTCTGTTACTGTAGACACGTAGCATGTGCCTTAATATAAATCCAACTTTAAAATAAACTGTAAAAGGTAAAAACTGCAGTCCGTGTTCCTAGATTAGATCGTCTAGTATTAAAGGTCTAGAAGCTACTAAAGTCACTTCATGCCGAAAATAATACTTCAATTATAAAACTTTGTTTAGTAGTTCAACTTTGATTTCATTTTTTTTTCAAAATAATGTAAAGCATTTGTCAAAGTTTTATAAACTTATTTTTTGAAGTTGTAGTCTTATCAATTTTTAGACAACTTCTTCGAAAGTCGTATTTTGGACGTTCTATCCAAAATATTACTGTACATTCGTGACTTATTTCTTGCACATCTTACCACATGTTTCAATACATCCCAGACAAATTTGAGCAAAAAAAATCATTTTCTTCCAAAAATTTTAAATATTATATAAAAATGACTTTGTTCCCGTTTGCATTCCTTCTTTAGTGAATTAAAATAATTGAAACAAAACAAGTTTGTATGCCAAATACTTTTTTATATCAGTCTCCGAGTTCTTTGCAATGTAAATTTTTAGAAAAAGTAAAAGTTGATTGATCGGAACTGGTAATGCGTCGATTGTTACGCTGCAGTTAGCGGCTGCTAGCTACCCTACCTTTTAAACAATAAAAATCCAAAATTTTATCTTATCATTTTAGTAATCATGTCGCAACTAACTTTGTTTGCACAGTGACAATTAATATTCTAGTTTTCAACAACTCCTAAACTGATAGAAATTAATACTTTATTTTTAAGGATAGGATTATGCCCTGCAAACCGCATGTCTAATTTATTAATATTAAATCGTTGAAAAAATTCGCGTAGCTCTAATGTCAACGTGCTAATCGCAAATGTTTAAAAGCTTATAAATGCCCAAATTCTAAAATGATATTGTACTGTCAGTAATTCCACGGCTTGCAAATCTGGTGTGTTCTCAGCGGGTATTTTTATGTAGAGTTCGCATGTCCTGTAAATATAAATGAGCAGACTTTGCTCTGAAAAATGTTCGCTTGAACAAAAAAAAAAGCATATTTGGATGGTATCGAAGCAAAGCTCTCAGTTTCTGCCTCTATAAAGTTCTTTACCAAAGTAACCATTCAATAATACTGCACCCATAGTATTAACGTTGAGCACCATTTAATTCTTTATATAAATTGCCTCTCCACCCAGTGCAAAACTCATACACTAGTGATTGAGGGTATGCACCCATCATCAGTATGCCTAGCACCTCACTGGCCAAAGAAACAATTTACATATAATAACAGTAACTATTAAATTGATTATGTTTAGTTTTGCTCATCTGATTTAAATAAAACGAGCCAAAAATGTAGTCCGTGTAGAATTTAACTCTACTACAGTTCTCCTGCACACACAAACAGTTCAACGTTTTTCTTAATAGAAGTCATTGCGTTACCACCTTCAACCATTTAATTCATTTGCAAATTTTTCATATACACCTTTAACATCGTTGTTTTCTTTGCGTAGTAGTCAAGTTCATCGCGATCCTCCAGAGAGTCCAGTGCAATTTTTCATAAAACGACGTATGACAAAATGTAAGCACGAAGAACTCTTGCATACGCATGACCAGAAAGAGTTTTGTCTGCACAATTTTTAACTTTAAAACTCTTCAATCCCACTGCCCAACATAATCATAACAATTGTTCCCATAAACGACATTAATAGATGGAATCCTCCAAACCTTACAATAACGTTCTTCAAATCCGTTGTTGGATCAGCGGTTCCCACAATATTGCAATTTTTCCAGCACGGTAGTTGATTAAATGTAACAAAAGAAGAAAACTTTTGCATTTCCCGAAAGCTTCAAAAAGCGAAGTAAGAATAGTGTCGTAATCTGATGACGGGGAATTGATAAATAGAAAGCATATAACTTTTGAATGTTAATTTTTCATATCAACTGTTACTTTCTTACTGTTTTCCGCAAAACAAAATTAAATCTGGGATTGTAGGTAAAAGCCGCGTGAAAGTTGACAGACGCGATATTTATGAACGCAAAACCGCAAATTTATATTTTCCGTAATAGCGTATTAGAATCATACCAAACTGTGCAACTGAAACTGTATCACGATTATTAGCAATGTTAGTTAATGCACATTAAAATCTGCATTGTCAAACACAAATTGAAAATAACAAATTTTCCACAAATTTTTAATTCTGTACAAAATCTTAAAAAATGTTATTTTTTTGTACGGTTCACAGAATCCCATAGTCAATAAAATGTTAATAAGATTTTTGCACCAAATTTTTAATAGAAGAAAGTTCTTACACTTATCTGTAACTTGCAAATTTTACAAAAAAAAAAAATATTTTAAAACCGTCTTTAACTTAATTTAATTTATTTTAATTCTAAAAACGCATTATAGTGTATCTAAAAAATCGAGAAAAAAGAGTTTTGTTAACTTGTGTTTCAGTTGTCATCATGCGTTGAAGTAACAAACAGTATGCGTTTGCCTTAGAGGCCTATTTTTCAAAGACTATTCAAATTTACTTCAACATTGCGCCATTAGGTCCCGTCCCGGACATCAGTTCTTTTGTGAGTCACAGCGTTCAAAGAAACTGGTTTTCTGCAACAAAAAAAAACTGGGAACGCATGTCCCATCAGAACACCCGAGAATATCAAAGCAGTAAGAGTATCAACAAACATGCGCCTGCTCTTAAAATTTCCGATCGTTCGTTATGCTGGAACTTTCCTAACGCAACTTTAATGCTCAAAAAATACGTGTAAAGCACTTCTTCATCAAGTCCCTCAAGGACTCGCTTCTGTTTTTTCAGTAATGAGGCTACCAATAACCTTCCCAACTCCATCAGAGACCTTTGCACTCACCACGTGTTACCGACCGTTTGATGCTAATCATAATCTGGAGTGACCCACTCACCCGCCCAAGTGTTAGTCATTAAAAGATTAAATAATCATGATCTACAGTGACTCAACAATCCACTCAAATGTTGATTATTAAAAGATATGATTCATTAGTTAGTTTAGATTTTTGGCGTATCAGCCTAAGAAGACTATTAACGCCGATATATGATTCATGATCACTTTTTATAATATAGAGACTAAGTTAAATCAACTTAACGCTTGCAAAGAAAAGAAAATTCCATTTTTTTTTTTATAACAAACTTTTGGGATGGTGGGCGGGCACTCCAATTCAAAGTACTCGGTAGTCATGATCTAAAGTAACTCACCTACCCGTACAAGTGTTGGTCATCAAGAGATTGAATATCACAGTTAATTCCGACCGTTATGTGAATATGTTTTTTTTAAATTTGCCACGACTTAATAAAATAGTCTTAGACGACATATGGTTTCAACAGAACGGAGTAAAGCATCAATGGATGTGCTGCAAAAACACTTTCCATTGCGGTTCATCTCACTAAGTGATAATTTGGAATGGCCGGCATGTTTATCTTTTTTTTGTATTTAATATCCCGTGTCTATACCCACCCCCCACCAGACTAAAAAGAAACATTCAAGAAGAATCGGCCATCAAAGTGCTAGAAAGAGTGATAAGAAACAGCAAAATTCGGTTCAACCAGTGTATCGATAATGAGAGATGTAAATGTAAACCACAACTTTAAAAGATTAACTTTTTAACAAAAAAAATTGCTACCAGCTTAATGAACAGAATCGTAAAAAAAGAAAAAAATTCTGATATTTGGAAAAATAAGAAGCTAGTAGTAATAAACAAACCAAATAAACAAAATAGCGCGTATAGGCCAATATGTCTCTTAAACACCCTAGCAAAGCTACTGAAACAAATTATAGTGAAGCAACAAACAAAACAAAAAAGAAGGCCCGTCCACAAATCAATATGGCTTAAGAGAAAAAAGATCAATTACAAGAATTAAAAAAATTGCTACAAGCAAAAAGGGGAAAAGCTACAAAAGAAAGAACCTTGTGGCGCTAATAACAATAGGCGTCAAAATGCGTTCAACAGCACGTCCTGAGAGATATTAATAAAAAAAACTCAAGAATAAAGAAACAGCCTATTTGAGAATACTGGTGGGCATGGTCGGTACTAGGTCCAGTGCTGTAGAACATCCTTTATGATCGTAGACATTCAAAAAGATGTAGAAGTAGAACTGATAACCTACGCAGGCGATTTGGCCATTATTGTCATAAATAAAATCAAAGAAAGCTTTATGAGAAAAATAAATAAAATTTTGCAAAAGACCAAACGGTTAAATGATAACATACTAAAAGTGAAAAAGACTAAATCAATCCTATTAATAGACAAAAAATGTTTAAGACGTTAGCTTCATACTAGAAGAAAATGAAATCAAACCAAAAAAATTGCTTATATATGTAAGCATAACATTTGACAAGCTTACCAACTTCAAAAACGATGTTCAACAATTTGCATCTTAAACCAAAGCACTGCTAGAAATAATCCCAAAACTAAATCAGTAATACTATATGAAGCAAAAATCTAGAAAAATCCTTTAAATATCCAAAAATACAAAAACTTACTAAAAAAATTTTCCGAATATGAAATAGGTATATACCAATCCCCACAAAAAGCGATGGTCGTCGCTTGAACAATACTAATATCACTCTTAGAGACCAAAAGAGAAAAAACCATAAAAAAACAAAATAAGAAAAAAAAAACAAACAACTTCAGAATGGCAAAAGATATGGGTAAACAACAAAGACAAAGTTCAATAGACAAAACAACTAATTCCAAACATCACTAGCTGGGTCAAACAAATAACTCAATATTTAACTGAACTGTGCTTCCAAAACTACACAAAAAAAATTGGAAAAACAGAAAATGGCAAATGTGTGTATTGTGAGGAGGCAGATAGTGGCTTGCACACAATGTTCCATTGTAACAAAAGGGCAACCATTAAAAAGAGAACAAAAAAACTGGTCAGAACCGAGATAAGACCAGATAATATAATTAATGTAACTCTAGAAAGGGAAGCAAATTGGGATCTCATAGAAAAAATGATAACAAAGATAATAAAAAAATGCTTCAGTAGTACCGTATCTCAAAAGAATGAAAAAAATAGGTTTTAGCCAATAAAACCTGACTCTATCTGTAGATACAAATCTGCAAAATGTCTTGGTCAAGATTCAAACAATAATAAAAGAATAAGTTAAAAATTTGCAAACACTGCAAGTGGCACTAACCCACAGAGAAACCACCCACAAAATCAAAAATTACTTATGATATAGTTAAATTGGCGCAACATAGCCTCGCCTGTTTCACTAACCAATTTAATCAACCAAACATCAACAATGCCATAGTTTGTGGCTTAAAAGTTAATTTCTCTATATTTGTGGTTTTAAAAAATTTACATTCTGTTCATCAACATCTCAAACATAAGAAACCCCGTATCCTCTTTTTGGCTAAAACCAAAGTAAACAATAAAGATCCAGATCGCTTTAATGTAGTAGGTTCCGATTATCATCTTGAACATTCATTTGTTGACCAACAGAGTGTTTGTGCCTATATCCACAAAAAAACAAGCATATTCTAGACTGACAACATACAAAATTCAAAGCATTGGTTGTAATAACATATTTCTTAAACTAAATCTTCCCGATAAGACTATTTTTGTAATTGGCATATCCGTTCTCCAAATAAAGCAACTCCAAACTTTTTTAATATTCTTTCTGAAAGAAAATTTGATAGTACATAATACTGAAAGTCACTCATTTTATACAACACTATCCGGACAACAAGGTATAATTTTTGCTGCTTCTCATAATCTCATTTATTCAGCAACCCACATATTTTCCTCGTGATAGACTTCTTAGTGAACCAAGATTTTAAGATTTGTATCTTTCAAGTATTCCAGAGATTACAACAACTACTGTTAAAGCTGCTTTAGGAAATTATGATGATTCACTTTTTACTTCCATTGTTTAAACTTCTCTTCCTATTACTACCAAACCAAAACCGCCTAAACCATTATTCTAAGATGAACATAGTAAAAATGAAAGAATTTCTTAATCATTTTCATTTCAATACTTATTGCCTACATTCAAACTATTCAAAAAGTCATCGAAAAACAATTAAACCAAAACAAAAGTACTTGTTTTTCATTTCAGACAAAACAAACAGTTAATAAGAAGCAAAAAGCATTAAAGAGTCATCAGTAATCATTCTAAACAGACTAAAAAGGATTATAAGTTAGCTCGTAACAATTGTGACATTCTAATACAATCTGAGAAAAATAGGATTGATAGAACCTAAGCTAATCAAATTTTTCATGCGGCAGCGTGGGTTAGTTGCTTAGATGCTTGCCTCTCATGCTGGGAGTCCTAAGTTCAAATCCTACCTTGCCGTATATTATTTGTGAATTTGTTCACCGTTTTAACCGCTTTGGCGTTCATGGTTTCAGCGACAAACAAATTAACAAACAATAATCATCTAGCCTCATTTCATCACTCCATACTCGGAAGGACCTTCGGCCTGCTAGAACCAGGTTGGTGAGGTCAATAAAGTATAAAATCGCTAATTTTTCAAATTTTTCAGCTTTCCATAAACAACAAAAAAATTTGTAAAACAATAAATTCACTGTAAGATAGTACAAAATGTTCAATCTTCAAAATGATCAAAACAATCTAGTTAGTAATCCAAAAGAAACAGCAGATATTTTTGCAAACCAAATTGCAACTAACTCTACTATTAGAAATCCTTCCATTGCTGTACCTACAAAGTCGGCTAGTAGCAATATAATGGGTCAAATTCATTTTAGGCAACGGGTTGTCAAAAAATATATTCTTAAATTAAATATCAAAATAGCATCAGATATTGATAAAATTCCACCTATTATTCTTAAAACATTTTGACCAAAATATTTTCCTTATCATACAAAAATGAAACATTCCCAAATTGTTGGAAAATTGTAAATGTTCAACCTATTCCTAAAAAAGAAAAATAAGTCTGATTCTTCAAATTCTAGACCAATTGAATTATTAACCAATCTGTCAAAAAAATTTGAAAAGTATATTAATTTTCACATTGTTAAGTTCTTAGAACAAAATAACTTCATCTCAGCTACTCAATATGGATTTCATTTTGTTAGTCAGAAATGGAATTCTACTTTAGACAAACAAGAAGAAAATCTTTCAGTAGCTCCAAAATTTTTCAAAACGTTTGATAGGGTTAAGGCATCCTGATCATGTCAATAAGCTTCATTGTATAGATCTTGATAAAAAAAAAACTGAAAATCTCATCAATAGTTTTCTTGAAAAATTATAATTAGAATTGATGGTTTTAACTCTGACCCCAAAATTATAAATGCTGGTGTTCCTCAAGGTTCTGTTCTTTCACCTACTTTGGTTTTTGATTTACAATAATAAACTTCTTTAAATAACTAAAAGTCCTATTGGTAGTTTTGCAGATGATATCACCCTTAATACATTTTATACTTTCTAAAGACCATACTGACAAATATAGCGTCTTGAATCATCTATGTAAGAATCTGTAGCATCCATAAACAAAAACCTCAAAACAATATCTGAATGGGGCACTTCCAACACGGTCAATTTTAACTCTGTTTCAAAATCCAAATCTGAGGTATTATCAGTACCAAATATTAAACTAAACAACAAATTCATATCTAAATCTTTTTCAATTTGTTTTTTAGGTGTTACAACCTCACATAATCTTCTCTGGAACAACTATGTTGTTGACATAGCTTCAAAAGTATCTAGAAAATTAGGATTTAAAAATCCTATAGATGTAAAAAAACTGTTTACTTCTGTACAACTTTTGCATATATATATATAAAACTTATATTTGCCCTTGTATTAAATATTGTTCCCAAGTATGGGAAAAAACTATCTCTTCTAAACTCTATTCAGAAACAAGCTTGCCAATCCAAAACTGACTAACCCTTAGATACTTTACAACACAGGCCAGATGTTGCAGATCTTTGCATTTGCTATAGATATTTTAATAAACATTGTTCAAACAAAATAAAAGACATTTTAAAATCTAAACAAATATTTACTCCTAGTATAAGACTTGTTAGAAATTCTAACAAATATTCACTGACTGTTCAGAGATGTAGGACCAAAATTTCTAAGAGAAATTTTTTTATCCGTACTGTGGACAAATGAAATAAACTTCCAAATTCAGAATTTCCCGAGACTTATAAGCCACAAATATTCAAAGTCAATGATCACAGACTGTTTAAATCTAGTCTTCATTGTGTTTCATCGAGTGTGGTTTCACTCGTTAAAATTCAAGATACTTTTATGTTGTTGCGGCATATAATGTAATTCCTAAATGTAACATTTTGAAAAAAAAAATGTTACTTTAACTGCTTTATATGAATTCCAGCATCAAACTCTGTATACAGTGTATTTATTTCCGTTACATTAAACTAAAATAATAGTTGTGAATAGTTCTGAGCTAAATTGCGTATAATACTAGCCAAAAATAATGTTCAAACAATTTTTCTATAAAAAATAATAATAGAGTTTAAATGAAACTATTGAGTCATTATTTCAAAACAACAAAACAATAATAAAAAGATTGTTTCTATAATTTTTATTTACAAAGCGCAGTTACATAATAAAGCTCACAATTTAAAATGCAATTTTTAATGCTTTGTTATGTAGTTGTATGTATGTACGCATTAAAAAATAATTAATTGAAATGGAATGAAACTACAGAGCACAGCAGTGCAGAAAATAAATTGCTGTTTACAATATTAAATTAAAATATAACATCAAGCAAATTCCTTGCCATAACTCAATTTTTAGTATTCAAATTTGAATTCCTTATCATTAGTTCAAAATTCAAGGATGTCTGAATTATTAATATAGTGACTCTTAAAAAAAATGTAGTTAATAATTTTCCCTTGACGTTTTCATGTTTCAGCATTTACTCGTACACTACAATTTTATAATTAATTATGCAGTGCAATAAAAAGGCAAAGTGGCTATATAAATGCACCCACAATTGCCTGTTAGTTTTTTATATTTCATTCCTCTGTGTTATATAATATTTATCATTGAGGGATGGTAATGTGGGAAACGTAGGGTTGATGGGGTGATTATATCATACGCACCTAGCGTAATAGGACTTTTATACACGTAACGGATAATTGTTGGCATTACGAGCATGCAACTATTCTAGATTATCTTGTATGTAAAGTTTAAAGAGAAAATATAGGAAAAAGCAAATGATAAAAGATAACAAATTATTGCAGATTAAAAGATTATTTTAATTTTATTTATGCACATATTAAAATATTAAAATAAATCTAAAATTTCAATTTCTTGTCATTTATAGTTCATGAACTCGTTGCAAATCAATAAAATTAGTAATAATATTAGTCTAGTACTTGGTACTTTTACGTTTCTGGTTCATTTGCCGTACATAGTGAATATTTTACTCGTCAGAGAAAATGTAGATTATTATTATTAATGAGATAATTGGTTGTGGCTCCATCTAGTGCAATTAAATACAACAATTACATGTGCTTGACTCATGACCGCTGTGAACGTTATATTGAGTTTGAATAAACTATTTAATTATTACATAATTAATTTAATTCATTTAAAATATGAATATTGTAGCTCATATTAAAATATTTAGCTTAGTTACATTTATAAATAAATTTAAAATTATTTGATAAAATATAAGAGTTTGGAAACTTCAAATAACCATAAAAAACCTATCATTCATAAATAAATTGAGAACAAATTTGTTTACTACATTTTTCTATACTGAATAGCCATAGACTTAACAATAGTCAGTCATCAGAGATACTTAATCTAAGATAATCAATAAACACATATTTAAAAAATATGCCTCAAGTAGTGCTTAAAGTATTCAACCAGGAATTAAACATCCGAAGTTTTCCAAACATCTGAAAAAAATCCAGACTTGTACTCCTCGAAATACCAAAGAAAGAAGAAGAGCTAGTAGGATACAGACTGCTATGTCTTACAAGTACCTTCAAAAAGCTATAGAAACATATGATAGCATAGGGTAAGATGTAGGTAGTAAACTCTGAAAAAAACCAACATGGATTTAGAAAATGAATGTTTCCAATAGAGGCTTAGCAAAAAAGTAATAGTTATAGTAATGAAAGCAAAAAACAAAGCGACCAGGAAATTCTGTAACCTGATAATGGTAAACATAAAAACTGCATTCAACACAGTAGCATAGAATGAAATATTGAAAACACTAAAAGACATAAATATCGAAGGAGTAATAAAAAAGACCATATCAGACTACCTCTCAAACAAGAACCTAAAAGTTAGTGAATGAGGAAATATGAAGAAGAAACAATAAAAAGAATCCAGGTAATTTGCTTCGCAGACAACACAGCGGTAGTAGTAACATCCAAGACGAAAGAAGTACAAAACAAACAAGACGATAGAAGGTATTAAAAGAAAAATAGAAAACAAAAGCTTGAAAATTGCGGAAAATAAAACAGAAGTGGTAATACTGTACGGCTGAAGAAGACTAAAAGGAAAAATAGAAAAACTGGAAATCAAATCTAAATAAAAAACAAAATACCTAGAAATATGGCTAGACTATAACCTAGAAATAAAGAAACATGTAAGAAAAGTCACGGAAAAAGCTAAAAAAAGCATAAGGCTTTAAGCAAACTTATGCTGGAAATTCAAAGACCGACTTCAAACAAAAAAAACCTGCTTGAGTCAATAGCCCAAATCTATAAAAGAGTTCTAAAGTTCAACAAATACAAAGAAGAAACCTAACAACAAAAGACACTTGCGCTCAAAATTGAAGGCGGTTATAGGACACTCTCTACGGACGCAGTATAGATAATAACAGACGTGACGCCCATAAAACTTATAGTAGAATACAGAAAAAAATACCAAAAAGGACGAAATTTTTCTAGGATATGCTGTTCAAATAATAAATGGCTAAATGACACAGAAAAGTCCGGCTGGACAAAAGTACTAATTAATAATGTGAGAAAATGGGTAAAAAAAACATAAGATAACTAATGATCAGATAACGTAATTTCTGAGCTGTCATGATAGCTTCAAATCTTACCTTATTATGCAAAATAAAAAATACCTCAAAACACGTCTTCGATAAGATAAAATGAAACAATAAAAAAAAAGTAGGAACGAACACGCCAGACAACGTAATAAAAGAAATGTTAAGAAAAGAAACAAACTGAAACATAATATAGAACTACGTCACTAAGATCGTCAAATGAATTTAGGCGAAACAAAAAGTAAAGAGTAAAATCCAGAAAAACGCATTTTCAAGGCAACAACATAATATCTAGGGTGCGCAGAATGTGTGACCGGACATAAGTATTCTGATGAAAAGCCAGAACACGCACAAAATTCGTCAAATACAAATTGAGATTTTAGGAGGTATAGCAAATGCACGTGTAGCTATATGCCGAAGCAACGTAGTTTTACCATGCCTAAAACAAATTTATTAAACTTTGAATTCAATTTAATTAAATTAACAATACCCGTTAGGACCAACAAGACCGTAATGACGCCCATTTGCAATTAATAAATTAGCATTAACAAACAGATCATTTCCTTTAGCGGAAATAGTAAAATTTTCTACTTTAATATCAATTGCATTTTCTAAAGCAGCCAGTTGTCCAGCTGATTTTTGACTTTGTGAAACTGTAAAGTTACTATCTAATTCGGAATGTCCCTGACCACCTTTTTTCAATAAAGTTTCCATCTGCTTTTCATATTCTTGTTGTTTCTTCAATTTCTTTTTCTCCTTATGCGTTAGCTTCTTTTCATCTATTTTCATTGTGGATACTTTATCGGAAATTTCATCAACATCAGATTTTTCAATTGAACTTTCCTTTTTATCTTCAAATTTTACTTCTTCCTAACACATAGGGTAGTAAAACTTTCCCTAAACCACGTATAAAAAAATTATAAAAATCTTTGTACTTTACTTAGTTTGGTTGCCATAGTATTGAGGCTTTTCACCCGCTATAAACCCTCCATATGTGATGATAGGTCTGGTCAGCACAGCATGTTCGTCTAACCACCAATTTTAGCAAACAGTACCAGGATGCCTTCGTGTCATCTTATCCAAATGAGTAGAAAAAGTTAGTTTGGATGAACCGTAAATCCTAGGTACTTTACTTCCTTGGTCATCAAGAGTGTGGCTTAAAACATTTATAATTTATTTAAGTTTTTAGTGTTTTGTCGTCTGGTAAAAGGAGTGTTTAGTGCAGTCTGCATCATATTGAACAAATGTGCTTTAAACTTTGCACTTAACCGAATCGTAAGATCGTCGGCGTAGGCTAAAGCAAAGACGCCCACGTTGTTCAAAAACTGCAGAAGACAGTCTTTCATAAGGCAGCAATTTTTTTTAATGTTCCTGGAATAAACACTAGATGAGACTTACTTCTATAAGCGATTGATCTCCATACCAATCAATCACGCCGCGTGTAAGATCTATATGTAAATTACTTTGTTCTCCTCGGCAATGTGTAACCATCTTACGACCATTGTGAACATAAAAACAAAATCTTTAATTGTCGCTAAAGATAACTTGCTTCCGTTGATCAACCCATTGTACTATCTTATTCCACCCTAAAGAATGAAAAAACAATACAACTTAAGACCAAATAATAAAATTCTCCCATTAACTATTCGAACGGAGACTCCTTGGTTAGATAAACCTCTTCAAGCATCTGTAATTGTGCTTGTTGTTGAAAATCAATCTTGAAGAGCGACAAGCCAAGTAGTCCAATTTTCATATTCTGTAGTGTTTCTACGGCGCCCAAGAATAATCTACGCCGTTGTCAATTTACGCCAATTCTGCCAATTTGTTGTGTGAGCAATATCACAAATTGACAAATCTCCTTCTCTGAGCCCGATTACTATGAGAACGCGCAAAACCTTTTAAATGTAAAAAAATATTGCAAAAGATGTGCTTATTGTCTTTATGGACGTAGTAGTGGATTAGTTCTAATCAGCTTGGTCAAGTCTGCTCTACTGTGTGTTGTCGTCAAGATTTCTCAAGAGTTGTTAAGATAAACGAGTGCTGTAGGCTGCTAAAAAGTTCTTTCAAGAGCAATAATTAACTTGCCGTGAATATATACTGTATCTATGACAAAATGTCTGTAGGGATAAATAGTTGTAATGCAAAGAGTTGACATTAAATAGCAGAAGAGATAATCTCATCTGCTGTTCAACATCTAAAAAAATTTGAACAGATAACACCATAATCATTGCTGACAATATAGAATCAAAAATATGGACTAGATATCAACATGGATAAGACCAAATTCATAATCATAAGTAAAAATAACCCACAACTGAGGCTAGAGCAAGGTAACATTGAAAGGGTAAAAAAAATGTATATCTAGGCACTGTCATAAATCAGCAATGAGACCAGACACAAAAAATAAAAAGCAAAACTAAAACAAAAAGAAGCATATTCATAAAAATGGCGACAGCTTTTAAAAGTAGAAATTTAACAAAACTGAGATTCTTACGCTGTTACGTATTTTCTGTGTTGTTGTACAAAACAAAAGCTTGGACGCTAACGGAAGCAAACATAAAGAAATTGAAAGCATATAAAATGGCTCTTTAGAAGGATTTAAAGATATCATAAAAAGATCATATTACCAATAACAAAATACTAATAATCAATACTCAGCACAATCAAAACCAAGAGACAACAATACCTGGGACACACCATGCGCAACTATAGTAGATACAAACTCCTACAATGCATTTTACATAATAAAGTAGAAGACCAAAAAACCTAAGGAACTAATTCTCTACGACAACAATAAGTCTCTTTCGGGCAACTGTAAATAAAATTAAAACTGCTAACATGATAGTCAACATCCAGAACGGATAAACACTTCAAGAAGAAAGAGTGCAATTTGGTCCAGTATTGACTTATATAGACTAGATTTGGTCTGTAATAATCGTGCTTCCAAGTTCAAACTATTCAGAATAGTGGTTGCAGCTGGAAATGCAAAAAGATCTCTTGATGAAGAAAAGCTGTGCCTTAAACAATTTTGTTATCCCAGACGTACCTACGCTCCTTCAATAACACATGATTCTGACATGTTTGATGACAATTATGTGGCAATATTAACCTTTTAAACTAAGAATTTTTTAATAATTATGCCCATAACGCTGTTGGTTACTAGTGCCTTTGTATAAAACCACCATAAAAGTGTTACCGTGCTATGAACCTAAAGTCAGTGCGACAAAGACCCAACGCTTTAAAGATAATGTTTATAGCGCATTATTTCCGCCCATTAAGTCCTTCGTTGCATGTGGTACAACTTTGTAGTAAATTTTGATTATGTTTGTTAGGGATTCCAACTTTCCACTGCCAACTTCCGGACAAAGTGTGTTCAATGATTCCATGTGTAAAAATACATAATAACACCAGAAATGCCGCCGTGTGGTCTATCGTAATCATTTTTGATATTGATGGAAACGGTCTTACAAAACGCTATGTGTGCTGGTCATGTCTTGTCTAGAAAATGTTGAAAATGTTATTGGCTAGTCTTCTATGATAGTTTCTTAGGCGGTTGGGTTCATGATGCCGGATGGTTGCGTTGGTATTTTAGTAAACTATTTGATGTTTCTTTTAGACACCCAAAAAGCAGTTCTGAACAAGAATGTATATAATTAGTGCACAAGGGTATTACTGTTGTATTCTCCTTGATAATGCTCCAGAAGATGGCACTAGGTAGTAGCAGACAAAATCTCTAGTCTATAGTTGCTATGCTAGTGTTGTCCTGTCCGATGTTGACTGTTCCTGTCCACGAAGTCCACGTGACTGACAAAAGCTGTAAAACTTGATATTTATATGAGCGGATGATTGGTCAGTGTTATTTGCCTACATGCTGCTACAACTACCCTTTACTGAGACTGAGCTTCCAATTCCATTTGGTTGCTCAAAGATAGTCTCAAGGTGATGTCAACAATTGTTTACGAAAAGGAAGAAGAGTAGTCTGTGGTCGTAAGACCTAGGTGGATGATAGATTTCTCTTTCTCTTCCGGGGTCGATAGCAAACTAGGTGTACAATGGTTTGTTAAGATACGTTGATGATGTCCGGCCTTCTTTAAAGTGAGCCCTAAACTTCGTTCCTGTCAGCTGCAATGGCGGCAATATCAGGTAGTCCGGAGAGTGGCTCAGTTTGGTGAAGCGCCTAACTCAAATCTCGGTGCATAATTTGTCGCAGGTTTTAGCCCCAGCTCCGGCAAACAAATTTTTAAGAAATTATGGCATTTATTAATTCAGAACATTAGTCTAATATACAATTAATGTCCATTTAACCATAACTACATTTAATATAAGAGTGTAGGTGGACCAGATATTAGGCCTTGTCAGTACATACAGCACCTACATTCTCTTAATTAACAGGTGCAATAGTATATATTTGTGTGTTTAATTCCAGGTATATATTCAAAATCAGTTTGTGTAGTAATAGTATAAGCGTAAGCATAATATTGGCCCTTGCAATTAAAAAAAAAACTAAGCCGTCCACGCATGTCGTGCTAAGAGCTAGACTCGGTTCAGCGCGGAAGTTTTCGGTTGGTTGCTTTCGACGTCATCTAAACTGTCCGATTTGAAAAGTAAAGGTTTATTTCCGGTCCATGTCTTTTAAAGTTTCTCTTAAATGAAAGATAATTGGTCTTTTTTTACGTTCATTTGTTAAACGTCAACCGTGAGGCAACTTCCATCTAAAGCGTCTTGTTCAGATAAGTCGCTTACAATAGCAACAGCAGTTAGGACCAAACCCAAAACCTTCAGTTTCTTTGTGACACTGTGATTCGTTGAGTAAAATCCGTTGAGTAAAATTGTCCTCGTGTTTGATTTAAACTCCAAGATTTCTTTGGTTTCTATAGTAGTCGCAAAAAGTAGCCCCATAAACCGGTTCATCTCGCTAACCAAGTGTTCAAACAATATAAAAATACTACCCAAACAATTTCGCTTGAGATTTGAAACAAACGACTATATTCAAAGCATCCAGGTTCTAGTAGAAAAACAAGTGTAGTACAATAGATCATAAACTAACACTTGGGCGAGTGGTTAAGTCACTTCAAATCATGATTATCATTTATAATTTAAACTGCCCACCCACCTGCCCGGTTAAATCACTTCAAATCATGATTACCATCTCTATTAATTTAACCTGCCCAAGTTAGAAGTTTGTCATTTTTTCAAGCGTTACAAGTTTTTTTCTTCAAGAAAGAAGTAACAATATCTAATTTAATAATGATCAACACTTTATCTTTGTTCAAGAAAAAAAAGATAATATCCAATCTTTTGATAACCAACATTTAGGCGGGTGGGTCCTTCCAGATCATAATTATCAACAAATTCTATAAACTGAAATGCTAACCCATCCATCCAAGTGTTTGTTACCAACCAATTAAAAGTTTCTCCTCTTTGCAAGTGTTAGAAGTAATTAAGTGAAAAAAAAATAAATTATACCAATTCTTTTGATGATCAACTCTTGGGGGAAGGAGGGAGCCCAGATTTTGATCATTATCAAGAAATGTAAAGTTTCTCCTTTTTCCAAGCGTTAGGAATCTCATTGTCCAAAAAAGAAGAGCTGATATTCAATCTTTTGATGACCAACACTTAAGTGGATAGATCCAAATCATAACTACCAGCATAAAGTTTGAACTGGAGTGACAAATAAAATGATAAATTTGGTACCGAGTAAACACTTCAATATCGGAAACGCATACGTGGATGTAGTTTACAAATACATATACCTTGGTTATGAAATCAGTATAACCAGAAATATCCAGATATGTAAACTACACAGAAAAACCAATCTTGCTTGAGCAGCGTATGGATTTTTAAAAGTAAAATCCCGATATACTTGAAAAAAAAAGCATATGATCAGTATATTTTATTTGTCCTTATATATAAAACGGAAATCTTAATCTTAACCGTCAAAAAAAACTTAAAATAACCTAAAGTAACAACACCGCATTACTAATGAGGACCTACGGAGACAAAACAAAAGTGTTGAACAAATAAAACTCAAATAGAAGATAGGTTAAATAGACGAAAAATGAACCATATTAGAGTAGAGACCAAAAGCCAACAGAAGCAACAGAGGAAGTCCATCTGCGCGCTAAACAAACAACCTAAAAAGATTGCAAAAAACTGGATAAAAAAAAAAAACAAAACAAACCGAATGCTATGAAGGAGGCCTATGGTCAACAGTAGACAAAACGGGCTGGGTGATGATGATATGCAAAAAAGAAGTTTAAGCCGGTAAGAGTCCGGCACACCTCAGAAGAGAGCGTGGCGCAGTGGTTTAGTCATCCGACCTTTTTCACATATTTATAAGCTTTCTCACTTCCCAACTCTCCTTGCTAGCGTAGAAACTCACGGATAAAAACCTTCTCTGATAGAGTGATGACATATCTCCAGTGGTTCGTAATCCACTTTAAACTGTAGGTCCCTTGTAATGTAAGGTGCCAGCATTACGGGCAGCGAAAAAGCTACAAGCTACAGCCGATGACAATATCCCAAAACCTCATTAAAACAAATACACAAATAATAATATAAGTTCTTTAATAATATTAGTTAATTGAAATTGTCATATTATAAAAAAAAAAGGAATTATTCTCTGCTTGTTTCATCCCACGTTTTGATAACATGGTAGCTTAGCGATATTTTTTGGTATTATTAGAAAGACTAAGTTTACGTTCACACGTCATAGATTATGCGACAGTTCATACCAGAAACGGCAACTTGTCCTATATTATTTATGGAAATTATCTATAAATTGTTTTATTAAAATCTGTAGTAGAATTACTTCAACAGCAATTGCTAAAAATCTAAAAGTATGGTATTCAAATATCAACGTAATGCTATTAATACACAACATTGAATTTATTAATATGAAGTAGTACTAGAAAAAAAGTAAATAACATATGTTCTATTAAGTAGACTCTATCAATGAGCAGAAATAATTTGAAGCTTCTTTTATTACATGTAACATTAACACAAACAAATATAAAAACTAATTTTATTGATCCACCTTAGAATACTATGACAATACCTTGAACCTGAACCGGCTGAACCACCTGCACTTGACATCTCTTGATTGGTTCAATCACTCACAGCGGATATAAATACAATCCCGGTTAATCCAACCACGCTTTTAACTATTCGAACCCTGTCACAAGATTGATCCACACTGCTCGACGTCCACCTTTCTACTAATTAATCGGGCGCGTCGTATCGATATGGTAGCCGATATACTTTTTCGGTTGCATTAACGTAAATAACGTGGGTAGATAAAACAGTGTTAGAACAAAGAACATGTACGAGTATAAAAAAGAAGTTATTTACGCTAAACTGATTGCTGCGAGGGAGCAACAACATTAACAGTATCGATTGTGAAGTTTATTTTTGGAATGATTGTAAATTAGATGTAAATAAATGAACAACTATAAATGAGATAATTTATTAAGGGTTTATCACTGAAGGGTATTAATATTGTCTAATAATATATAGATCTGAAAAATTGATTCCGATTAACACAGCTGAAATATAAAAGAAATCAAAACCAAATTAGAACCATATTTAATTTAACTTAATTAGCAAATTAAAAAAATTACCGATTACTACTATATTATGTTAGAAAAATTATCATATTCAAAATAACATCATTTGTAATAGATTATTTATCTTGTAATATCATACGTTACACATACAATCATCATCATTTATTTCACACAAACTGTAATAATAATGAATAATTTACTTTAACTATGTAGATATATTAGGTATTCTACTACTGGTTTAAGGCACTGCTTATATGAAGCAATTGTGTTGGTTAAATATATTGATTGCAATCAATGAGTATATTGGTCTCATTGTAGGGATTCGTTGTTGCAATGAATCTCATAGGATTTCTTTCTCGTATAAATGGTCTAGGATTTTGTGCAATTCGCTTTGTACTCAATTGATTGGAAAACGTAGTTTAAAGAGAATTAATTCAGTTAATTTCAAAGTACTTGAATTTCAAATATGGTAAAATTACAATTTCATGTAAACCAAGCACATAATAATTAATCCATTTCACTTTTACTTTCCATCGTTCTGACTGATTTACTCTGTACCTGGAAATGTCCACATTCAGTGAAAGCAATTAATGCGACCATCATCTCTAATTATAACTATAAATAGAAGCAAATCCGTCGCCGCTTTCGTTTCATTAAAACCAACACCACCCCACAGGGAGTCGTGCTAACAAATACAAAAGCAAAACAATGAGGATAAAAGAAGAATGAATGACAAAAGTGGAGGATTTATAAATCTGCTGTTGGTATCAAATGGAAGCAACATGTAATTGTTTGTTTTTAGCTAATGTATTGAATATGGTTTAATCGAGGGTTTAATATTCGCTGAAATCAATTCGATGAATTAATTGTATTTTATGTATTCATAGGCTGCATACTGGTCCAGATGTTATTGTTCCAAGGAATGCTTTTAGTAGGATCAACATCTATCTATTATTATTGAAAGTAAGGAATTTAATAGCTTACAATGTAAAACACAGACATCCCCTATAAATAATGCATTAGGCAATAGAAGCTAAAATAGTGTTGCATTCTGTATTCACACAGCAGACAATTTCATATATCAAATGTAGGTATAGCAGAAAAAAATTGTCGTGTGGTCGATGTGTCTTCAAAATAAAAGCATCATTAATCAAATTGACATTGTAATATATTATTAAGTATATAATAAATTATAGGGACAATTTGTAATGTAATAAAATTTATAAATGGTGTTGCAAAATAAGCTTAGATTCAATCATTCCAAAAACACATTATTTACTTAAAAATTTATATTTTTGTTTTAAATAAAGTACTCATAAGACAATTATGTATAAATAGAACATCCATCAAATGACCGCCATGACTCTGCTAGCACACATTTGCTATTTAAGTTAATTACATTTTTGCATTCAATTTAGCCATTGGTTGCTTGGTTGACGACAAGAAACTTTACAAAACCTCAGAGAAAGAAGTCACACGGAGTTATACCGCACAATCTCAATGGCCAGTTTTGGTCGCCAACACGACTAGGGACAGTGTGACAGGTTAAACCATATCTCGTCTAAATATATATCAAACAACGCAAGCCACAAAAACTTTGATACCATATTGCAATAACGTTAACCACTCACTGCATTGCCGTCGTCCTCAAAAATGTAAAACACAATAACTCTAGCCTAAAATCCGCAACAAACGTTAACTCGTTATGGATAGCATCAACAATGATCCTTGTGATAAAAATAGTCAAGAACAAATTAAGAAAAAGAGCAAAAAAATCTACCTAAAGAAGACAAAAGAAGAAAAGTCATAATTAAAAAATTGTTTCCCAAGAGAGAACCGGTAGAAGAACCACAGAAAAAAAAAAGAAGATGAAGAAACAGTTATGGCAAAGTGGATGAGATAAAGGAAATCATAAAAAAATTGCCTGAACTTTTCTAGAATGTTAAAATGGGACCACCCTAGTACTGATTAAAAATAAGAAAATAGCAAGAAAAGCAACGTCATACAGGCCAACATGCTTAATAATCACGCTAGATAAAATAATGGAAAAAGTAATTGTACTGAGAATAAAAAAAGAAATAGAAGAAAAAGAAATAATACGGAATTACCAAAAAAAATCAAACAACGGAACGTAGAGGAAAAGAACAACACTCTGTAATAATAGCGTTGGACATACAGAACGCTTTTAACATCGTGTTATACAAAGCAGTTATAGAGGTAAGAAACTAAACAAGAAAACAATCAAGAGCTACTTACAGAGTAGAAACCTAATGACTAAGAAAGCAAGATTCAAACTTACTAGAAGGGTATCACAGGGCTCAACACTAGAACGAAAACTATAGAACTTTGTTTATAACAAGTTACTTCAAATGAGGTTGCCGGAAAAGGTGACAATAGCGGCATTTGCGGACGACGCAGCACTAGTAGGTAAAGATGTAGAAATAAAGTACTAAAAAAAAGACTAAAACTGGCAATAAATATAATACAGTTATAGTTAAAAGTAAAGGTTTAAAATTAGCAACACCTAAAACAGAAGCGGCATCAACTAAGAGGTCTAATAGAAAAACAGGTAAGATACAGGTAGAAGACCAAGTGATAACCATAGAAAATAAATACCTCATTGACACTTAGAGCAAAGATTAAAGAAGCGGTCATGGGAACAGAGGAAATAAGAAAAACTCAGTGGACTCATGTTAAACAACGGAAATCTAGAAGAAGAAACCAGAAGGCTAATAGCAACAGCAGCAAGAAGCAAATTGTTATACGCCACAGAAACATATAGAAAAGCCGGTGTCACAAAAAGCAGTAGAAGTGATTGCGGCAACACCTCCCGCAGATATGATGATAGAAGAAATGATAGAAATTAAAAAAAAACTAATAAAAGAAAGAACCGCTAAAAAGGAAGCAAAGTTAAGAGCAAAAAAAAGTCGAAAAAAAAATTGCAGAGACAGTGGAATAGAAGAAAAAAAATGAATAAACAAAGGATCTAATCCCGGAGATAAAAGGGTAGGTTAAGAACAAACCCAAGACGTGCTATTATACAACACAAATACCGACCGGACATGGACCCTTTGGTAAACAAAAAAATTAAAAAATCTAGAAAGATAAAAGATGTATATTCTGTGAGAATAAAACACTCACACACTTTAGTAGAATCCAAATAAAAGAAAAAAAACTAAAAAATATACTAGAAAGCAAAGTGAATAAAGCAACAAACATTAAGAAATGCCTAAAAGATCAAACTAAATGGAGAGCGCTAAGAAACTTTCCAACAAGAATACTAAGAAAAAAAAAAAGAAAAATTTAACAATGACAGAATATAGAAAAAAACAAACAATAAAAACAAACACACAAAATAAAAGCTATAGAAAAAAATGGAGAGAAACAAAAGAAGCAAAATAAAATAAAAAAAAAATAAAGAAAGGGCAAGATAATTATGCATACCAAAAAATAGAAGAAAACAGAAAAAAAAAACATTTACAGAAACTACAATACCAAACAAAATTGCAGAGATAAGGAGAAAGAGAAAAGCAATGTTGAAAAAGTACAGAATAACAGAAATAACGTGGCAAATACCAAATAGTAGACAAGCTATCTCGAGGTTGACAGATAACGCAACCAAAATGGTCAGATTATACCTGGCAACAAGAGAATACAAAGAAGTAATCCCAGATGGAAATACAAAGATATCACTAGAGGTAAAACTAACAAATTTAGAACTGCCAAAATGAATACAGCTAAAGGAATTGCATAAACTAATCATGAAAAAGAAAATATACAATAAAAAGTGAACAAAGACCTAAGAAAACGCATCTGTAGACAAACCAAATAATTAGAATAAACGGATTGGAGAAAGAAGACAATGCAAAGCTGGATGTCAGTGTAGATAAAAAGATACAAAAATGCAAAAGAAACAGACACACAAATTCTGTGTAAAAATCCGCAAGGCAATAACGAGCCTACCTCAAACTACTGCCAAATGTAGACTAGTTTGACATTATAACAACAAAATTTACGCAGAGAAAAAAAAAACGGAAAGTATTGCCATGCGTAAGTTATTTTTAAAGACCACTAGTTGATGCCACTACGTCCACAAAAAAAAAGATTCCCGCCCAGTGTTAGTTAACAAGAAATTAAAAGTTTCTGATGATGACATTCAATCCCTTGATGACTGACATTTGGTGGGTTGGTGAAGCACTCCAAAGCATGATTACAAACCAGCAGTTTAAACTAGAGTGCCCAACCACCCAAGTGTTAGAAACTACTTCTTTCTGCTACCGTTAAAAGTCATTAGGTAAGAATAGGCAATTATAATACCAAACTATTAATAACTACTACCTGGATGAGTCGGTAGGTCAGTAATTCACCATTGAGTAGTATAAACTGAAGTGCCCAAATGTTTGTTACCAAGAAATTGAAAGTAATTCCTCTCTGCAAGCGTTAAAAGTTTTTATGTCAGAAGAGAGTTTAAACTGGAATACCTATTTACCCGTCCAAATATGTGTTATCAAAAAATTTAAGTTTTTTCTTTCTGCTAGCGATAGAAGTATTTGTATTCACAGAAGTGGTGGTGATACCAACCCTTAAACCCATTCCAGTTTAAACTAATTTTAATATTCTTAAGTTTAGTACTTTCCTTTACAATTTTTGAGTTTTGTAGCCAAATTTTGTATGTATTTCTTCTGTTTTGAGTTTTAATATTTTTTACATTATTCTAGCTAGATGTATTGTTTTATAAAGTTTTTAAATTTTCTGGCCAAATTTTTGTCATTTTATTATTCTATGTTGCCGCTTTATAGCTAAGGACATTTTCTATCCAAATTTTATTATTTTTTTACGTAATTCTTAAGTTTTGTAGCCGAATTTTAGTGTTTTTGACCAAATGTGTATCTTTTACAGTTTTTAAATTTTCTAGTCGAATTTTTGATATTTTATTATTAGATGTTGGCATTTTATAACTAACTTTCAATGTGTTTTACGTTTTATAGCTCTAACTCTCAAATGTTTGGCCGGATTTTAGTGTTTCAAAAATTTATTTGCTAAATTTGGTACTTTTCTTACAATTTTTGAGTTTTATACCCAAAGTTTTGACATTTTATTATTACATTTTAGCTTTTTATAAATCAATTTTGTTATTTTACGTTTTATAGCCAGATTTTAATAGTTTGTTCATAGATTTGAATAATAATTCTAAGTTAGTTATCATTCAACGATTTTAGTAATGTTGGCACTTAATGAACAAAGTACTTTAAACTAAAATTTTATAGTTGTTATTTAGAGGAAATGTTGAAGTTTTTGGCTTTTTATGGCCAGATTTTGGTGTTTATTAAATAAATTTTAAGTTTTGTGGCCGGAATTTAGTATTTTTCAACATTTATTGACCAAATGTTAGTACTGTATTGCTATTTTATAGCCGAATTTTTAAATTGTTAACATTTGGCCGTTTTTTTTTTAATTTTACATATTTTACAACTATATTTTGACATTTTTGAATTTTTATACTCGAATTTTGCTATTTTTTACATAAATCTTAAGTTTTGTGGCTAGTTTTTAATATTTTTAATATTCAATAGCCGGATTTTAGTACAATTTGCCATTTTATAGCCGGATTTTTGCATAGTTGACATTTAATGAACAAATTTTAGTACTTTAAATTGGAATGTAATATATTTGTTATTCGCTAGCCGTATTGTTAAAGTTTTTGATATTTTATAATTAGATTTTAATATTTCTTGACAGAAATTTGATATTTTTGATATTAAATCAAACCCAAGAAATTGTGGGGTTACCAAGAGATTGGAAGTTAATTCTGTCTGCAAGTGTTTTATGTAGAAGTAAAGATAAGAAAAAAGTAATGTCCAATCATTTATTGACTGAAACTTGAGCGGGTGAGCGGGAGCACACCAAAATTATCATATTTTTAGTCATTTTTTTTTTTTATATAAATTGTTTTTACAATACAATTCTACATACAAACCCATTAATTGGTGTTGGCTAATTGATAACTTCAGATAGTCGACGACTCTTCCTTTACGGTAAAAATAAAACGTGAATTGAAGATTTTATGTTAGTTTTTTTGGAAAAAGTTGACTATAGTCCCAGTTCACCGATTTTAATTTTTTTTATGTTCTATATGTATATATTACTACTACTAAAATTACAAAAAAATTGCCTCGCTCTCGTTGTTAAACAATTTTAAACAACAATTAAAAATTTTGACACATTATTAGGCAACTTTTGTTACAAAGCTGCTTAAAGTGCAGTGTGTATTAGTACATATACGCTTATACTCATTTTATTTAGCAAGTATGGTTCACATAATAAAAATATAATTGTGCAAATCGGAATGAATTTACTAATTATAAAAAATCAACATTTAAATAAATACTTAATTTGATTTTAGCCCCATCACTTTTTACTTTTTTTGACAGAATGATGCCAAAATTTTATTTTTAATCTTTTTACGGGCCGGGGTGAGGTTTGCCTAGTCGCGCGCGCTACAAAAATTGCCTAATAATGTGTGAAAAAAACGGATTTTTAATTGTTGTTTAAAATTGTTTAACAAAGAGAGCGACGCAATTTTTTTGTAATTTTAGTAAAATCTACACATTTAGAAACCAAAAAAAAAAATTTTGATTGAATTTGGTGAACCGGGATTATAATAAACCTTTACCTAACAATAATGTTATGTTTGGACCACCAAAAAGTTAAAGTATGATAACTAATAATAGTTTTGGCTTACGGAAGGAAACATTTGCTATAAGCTTTAAAAAAATTTCCCACCCCAATAACCCACTTACCAACAAAAAACAATAAAAAATATCTTTGGAAGAACTATACTAAATCATAAACCCATATTTTAAAAATTCAAGTACAAATTAATTTTATTATTCGTAAATAAAATATTTTAATTTTCGATTATTTCATAATAAACTTTTTTTACTAATAATCATCATCAAACAACACTTTCATTAAATTTTTTTCATCATATTTAACTTTAAACAAACATCAAAGACTACTCTTAATTACATTCTCCCGTAAATGATATATAACTTCTATAATCATTAACTCCTCATTAATAAATATTTTATACAATCCTGAAAGTAGGATAAAACAAACAAACAAAAAATTACCCGCCGGTAGTTAGCAGTTCGATCACCCCCACAGTCTGAAAACTCTTTTCAACTATCAATAGTTAGCAAACTTTTAATGGACATACTATGTTGACAAGGTTAACTTAACAATCTTTTAAATATGTTTAGAAGAGCTTTAACATGAGTTTTAGGAAACAGATTTAGTAGCAAATACATTTCAACATAAACAATAAAATCTCAATAAAATAGTTAAAAGAAGTAATTTAAAATATATTGTCCTATAATAATATAATTTATAATAAACATTTTATTAAAAGTTTGTAAAAAATGTATGGTTAAAAATCAGCACCCCGGCTAAAATAATTTGAAAAGCTTGTCGATCACTTTGTAAAAGCAACGCTAAAGAAATTGTTTGCCATAAGAATCAATGTATTTTATATACTTTCCCCTTCGGTCGCATCGCCGAGTTTTGCTCCTTTGAGCGACGAGCCTTAATATTTGCGTTAAAATAAGAAATTTTAATATTTAATTTATAACTTAAAGAGCTATAAAAAAAATGTTTAAAACTGTTCAATAAACATGCTTGCTCATTCTATATGTTAATTTATCTTTATATTTTGTACCACGTTAAAAGGTATAAAAAAAAAGTAATCTGCAATAATTTGTAATTTTCAAACCAAGGTTGAATAATGTAGCTAAAAAACTATCTACCTTGCTGTGATTCCAAAGCTGCTAAATAAGAAAATTAAAACTGATCGTAAGAAAGAAGATTTAATCTCAATGATAATCCTTGAGAATAAAAGACTGGATTGAAACACAAAAAAAAGTTATAACTTGCACAAGCAAACAAAACAGTGAAAGCTTTACAATTAAAACTAAAAAACATGTAGTAATCATAAGAATCATAAAGGCTCAAAAAATAAAATGAAAAAGTTCTATAGAATAATTAAATAAATTGTCCATGAAAGTATTACAATACAATTTGTCACTGATATCAAGAGTGTAAGAAGCAATAACATACAAAGAAGCTACATTTCTCAGAACTAACAGATAAAGACTAATTGGTATAGTTGGCAAATGCAAGTGTAAGCTTGTGCATTACCTGTCTAGATCACTTTTTGATACTAGAAGATAAAATTGTTCAAAAAATTAAAGACGAATTAGTGAAATCAATGTTAGCTAACATCGCTGTAGAAATTGATTTTTATCCAATCAGGTATCAAGTTTTTTAAATATTGCCTAGCAACGTTCAAAATGTTAATTAACATCGCTGTAAAAAATGTTCAGAATACGGCTATAAGACTTCATTTTATTTGCAAAGATCCAAAGTCTGGCCCAATAAAACCCATTAATGGGCAAAATAAATTTGCTTCAACAAAATAAAAACTTTAAAAAAATTCTTTTAAATGTTTTTTAATTCTTCACACGCGCACCAACAAAATTGCACTGTAGTATTTTTTATAATTTCAAAATGTAATATTTAGGAATTACATAATATGCCACAACAACATAAAAATACCGTTGAATTTCAACGAGTGAAACTCTCGCTGAAACTATCACATTAAAAGAAACAAACAACCTTGACTAGCACCTCCCATCATTCATTTCATATTCATAACATCACATATATGTAATTCACAATTTTACACCGACGATGGCCTAACAGTCGAAACCGGTCTGTACAATAAACAACTATACAGCATATAAAAGTATTTTAATACACTTACATAACCTATATCACATTAAAGATTAGATTTAAGCAGTCTGTGAACATTGACTTTGAATATTTGTGGCTTATAAGTTTCAAGAATATGAAAGTTAATTCCATTTGTCAATAGTATCGTTAAAAAAATCTCTCTTAAAAGTTTCGGTCCTACTTCTCTGAAGTGTCGGTGAATATTTGTTAGAATTCCTAGCAAGCCTTGTACTACGAGTAAATAATTGTTTAGATGTCAAAATGTCTTGTATTTTGTTTAAACAATGTCCATTAAAATATCTATAGAAAATGCAAAAGTCTGCAACATTACGCCTGTGTTGTAAAGTATAAAGTATATAGTAAGTGTGTATAAGTTATTAGTCAATTTTGAATTGCCAATTATCTGAATAGCTCGTTTCTGAAAAGAGTTTAAAAGAGATAGTATAGTTTCCAATGCTCCTACCTTGGAAACTTGGAAACAATATTTAATTCAGGGACAAATTTAAGTTTTATATATATGCAAAAGTTGAACAAAAGTAGAAAACCTCCTTTGGTCAAACTTTTCAGCCATCATTGCTATTAGGTAATCAGGACTAGATAACCAAACATATACTTTTTTATTTCTAACAGTAGCATAAAATATAAAAAATACAATGTCAAAAAATAAAACAAGATTACCATAGGTGGGTAGCTCTAAAAGTGCAGAATCCTAGTTTAATCAACCGGACAGCTCCCAGGATTATGGGAAGAGCAATTACCCGACAACAACTAAAAAACCTAAGTTCTCGGAAAAAAAATCTAAAAAAAGCAGGCAAAGATGCACAAACAACTGGGCAAACCTCTGCAGCAAGGCAAGTAACCCTATGTAAGTATATATAAAAGTAAATAAGCCAAAACCGCATCAGCGACGCTTGACACCACTGCCCAGCAATAGCATACCTTTAAGAACACTCTTTCAAGAATTGCACTAAAAATATTACCAAAAAATACCTCGATTGCTCACTCAATGCCAAAAAAGAAAATTTAACAAACCCTTCATGTTTGGGAAGATTGAAGTTAAATAAAAAGTATGCATCACCCTATTTTTAGAATGCACCCACCAAGGAGAAAAATTTTGTATGCAAACAAGCCAACCAAAGAGTGGCTTTTTTATTCTAAAATTAATTTTGAGTATTTTTTGTCAACTACATTAATTGCTTATAACTCAAAAATGGTGCATTTCATTTAAAAAAAATCTTTTTACAAAAAAATCAGAAATAATCTTAGAATCAAAAAATGTACAGGGTGTTCCATTAAAAAAAAAGTGTACAATAAAATGAACACCCTTTATATTAAACTTCAGATATTTGGTTTAAAAAGCCTATTTTTTTTTTAAATTTAAATATCGGAGCTACAGTTAAAACCGATTAGCTTGTTAAACAAATTCCGAGACTTAACATGTGGTAAATTCGTATTCATGAACAAAAGGGTCTGCAAAAAATAAAAACCTAGGAAGCAAATTGCATCTGGGTTTCTCTAGAATTATTTTCAAATCAAGATACCTTCCCTACGATAACCAGGGTCTACGCCACCAGAAAGAATCCAAAGACTGATTAGTAGTGGGTCTAAAACACCGCTATTCCTTGGGTGCAATGCAAATGCACACTACACGGCATGGGTGAGTTTCAACATCAACCCAAGATGAAAAAAACTTTTAAAATATAATTTAGAAAATAATATTAACATTATAAACAAAAGTAAGTTATCTACGTTCTGAAACGTGACGCTGGGTAAAGTTATCAACTTAACATTATCAAATGACAAAGCAAGTGTCAGACCACTCATACATTCAATTCAGAGAATCAAAAGAAACGATTAAGATGCATATGACAAAATACTTGTTGGTCAAATATAGCTGTCCTAAAGCAACAGAAACAAGTCGCAAAGTAGAGATAACAACAAACATGTTTCTTAACTCCATATAAATAGCTTTTGAAAAAAACTGCCCTTCAAACACACCTCCATCAACAACTCGTTTCTAACTGCTCAACTCAACAATGAAGAAGTACCGTCACCTCAAAAGACTGGGCTTTTAAAAGCAATCATGTGGTACATATCAGTCTCCTCACACATTCTTTAGACTACAAAAACACCCGACTTGAACCACCACCTCATAAAAGAATTCTTAAGTAAGTGAACAGCAAAAACAGTTTTGTTTTATTGTGCATTTTACATAGCACCTAAAGTTTTACAACTTTAAAGGGGGTTGATGAGACCAACGGCTTATTAGGTGACTTCTGAATAGATATAGTAAATTAAAACAAGTTTAGCTATCTAACCGTTATTTAGTGCAAACACCGTAAAAATACAAGAAATACCGTAGAATGTAATAATACAAAAAAAAACCTAAAAATTCAGGTACTATAATACAAATAAGAATTATGGAAGAACACTCATACATTATATAACGTAAATGTGAAGCTTGCCTAAGTGGTACTCAATTTGGGTTTCGCAATGGGATGGGAACACGTGAAGCTTTGTTCAGTATCCAGGTACTAATTCAGCGTTGCCAAGACGTGTCTGTAGACGTGTACGCGTGCTTTATAGACTATCAAAAAGCGTTTGACCGTGTAAAACATAGCAAGCTCATAGTAATCCTGCTAGAACTAGGTTTAGATGACAGAGACATTCGTATCATTAAAAAACTTTACTGGCACCAATCCGCATCCGTGAGAATAGATAACAACAATACAGATCAAATCCAAAAAGGGGTTAGACAAGGGTACGTGTTATCACCACTTTTATTCAACATATACTCCGAACGAATATTTGCCGAAGCCTTGGATGGAAAATCTGAAGGTATCTTAATCAACCCAAAATCTGCCCATAAAGTTGAAAAGTGCAATTTTTTATTTTATAAAATCGGTCATAAACTGTTTAATAGAGCAAAATTCTACTTATAAAATGTCAAAAATGGGTAATTGTGCATCAAAATTTTGTTTGAAAGCGCAAAAATCCGACCGGAAATTGTTGAAAAGGGTAAAATTCTACAATAAAATGTTAAAAGTAGCAAAACCTGACATTGAAACATCAAAATAGTGTCAGAAAACACCAAAATCCGGCGTTTGATAAATGTAAAATATTGTTAGAAATAGCAAAATTTTGAAACGGTTAAAAACTACAAAATTCTGTTCATAAAATGTTAAAAATAGACAAAACCGGTCTTAAAATTTAAATTAATTGTCTCAGAAGAAAGAAAACACCAGAATCCGGCCATAACTTTTCAAAAGTGTAAAAATGTTCATAAAATTTAAAATATAGGAAAATCCTGCTTTGCAATATCTAAAATATTAAACAATTGTCAGAAATCCGGCCATAATAAGCGTAAAAACCTTTACAAAATCTCAAAAATAGCAAAATTCCGGCCGTAAACAGTCAAAAAGTGCCAAATTCTACTTACAGAATGTTAAAAATAGAAATAGACGTCTATACCGTATTTGATTTTGAAATTTATTATTTTTTTGACATCAAAAGCTTGTTAATATTCCGCTAGTAAAACTATCAAAAGAAACTAACAAGACAGTCTCGAATATCTATCATTGCAGGGATGAGATTGTAAAACATCTTCATGGAAACGTTGACCAAAATTACCAGAAACGAGGTCAGAGAATAAGCCAGTTCTAATTCTCAATTTTTGTACGACTTATAAGAACAAACCGAGACTCCTGACGGCATTTTTACGATATCAAAAAAGTCTACTTGATGCCCAGTCATACAGTTTCCTAAGACAAGCAGTTCAATCAGCATGACTACCCTTCATCTATTGAATTGGAGACGTACAGTCATCGGTTAATATCGCTGTCCTTAATTCTTATTTAACATACGAAAATGACATGAAAACCGCTTTATCGATAATGTTGAATCAAAACAACACCTACCAACTGCGTCAATTTGGTGTCTTACTAGAATTGTGTTCTTAGCATTAATTTAATAACAGCAATGATGGACAGAAACATTTGTTCAAACCACCGGTCCAATATTCATGAACTAAGTGACCGCCCACCCACTCAAGTGTTACTTGTCAAACCACCGGTTCAACATTCTTAAACTTAGACAATAGCATTTATTTGCCAAATAAATGCTGTCAAACATCAATGACAAAATCATTGCAACCCTAGAGATCATAAGATCTTAAATAAAATGATGTCAGAACGGCTATAAAGTTGCAGAAAAATCAGTGCTAACAATAGTTATCTAATGTGGAACAGCCTTGCGCAATAAAAAATCTTTTTTCCAGTGATTCATTACAAAAATGAGCTTCAATACTTCATCGAAAAAACAGCTAAAGCATTTGATTTAAATTCAATTGCTTCCCTCTATGACAGTGACCACCTATCTGAATTACGTCAAAAGAGTCCACAAAAAATCAATAAAGACACAGATGACACACACACGCTTAACATCGTCCTTCTAGAATCAGAAAAAATATATCAAGGCTCGATCTGCGCCAGGCCCTGACGGAATTCCAAAAAGAACTCTAAAATCCTTCTTGCACAAAGCAATAATGACTTTCACCAATATTGCTAATGCAATCTTACGTACAAAGTACTTTTTAAGGCTTGCACGTAATCAACATCTCAAAACCTAGAAAAAAAATGCACCTTAAGCAAAATAAAAAAAAAAGGGTGATCTTGGAAATAATTCAAGAACACACAAAAGTACTACCCGCCCATCAACATAGGTTTCATCGTAAATACTTTGTTGTCATCAGTTAAATCGTGTGACAAATGACATTATAGAAATATTCTGACTGAAAAAAACCGATAAAGTCTGGAACAAAAATTTATTACTTAAACTGTACAAATTCAAATTTCTTTTGCGTCTTATAAAGCTGATAGCATCATATCTAAAACGTAAAAAAAATTGCTACTCCTAAACCATGTTTCTACCTTTTGGCAGATCACGGCAGTAGTACCTCAAGGCTTTATTTCTTCGCCAATGCTATTTAACCTATACGTAGCCAACCTGCCTTTAAGCTAGAAGCACGCAGTAAAAATTACACAAAACCACAATACAGTTTAAGGTTACCAAAGATGTTCACCATAAAGCTTCAGTAAGCTACTAGTAATCTTTAGAACTGGTTAAATAAATGGCAAGTCAAAGTAAACCTAGAGAAGAGCAAAGCTGTTTTCTAATCATCAAAGCAAGCACACCTTACAAAAACGTCCTTCTACCGTGATCCAATTCTGATAAATATCTAAGAATCATATTCAATAAGGGACATACAAACCAATTGCACGTACGTATATCTTAGATAAAGCCAAATTGTCAAAACAACTTGCTCGTTCCTATAATTGAATTCAAATCCGAGTGTACACAACTATCATCTGACCTTAAGTCAAGTTTGCATCCCTAGTCTGAAAAACGGCTGCACTCACTTCAATGATTACGTATTAGTGATCCAGAAACTAAATATTTTACGTTTGTGCCAATGTCAGCTGTCAGTAAACTAAGGAAGAAGATGACAAACAGTTGGGTAGGTGAGCGGGGCACCCAGTTCATTGATTGCGGGACAGTAGTTTTAACTGGAGTTTACGCCCACCCACCCAAGTGTTAGTGATCCATAAATCCAATCTTTTGATAACAAACAGTTGGTGAGCTGGGCACTCAGATCATTAGTTGTGAGACAGTCGTTTCAACTAGAGACCCAAGCGTTAGTAATCCACAAATTGGATCATTCTTCATAATGACAAATCCAATTTTTTGACAACATATAGTGAGGTGGGTAAGCAGGGCACTCAATTTATTGATTACAGGATAGTTGTGACTGAGGTTACCGATCAAGAAATTGATATTCTTTAGAGTGAGCAATTAATGCCATTAGTCATTAATCCTTTTCAAGAAGAATCGTGGAAAGATTAGAAATGTAGTAAAAAAAAGACAAAGAAAAAAATAACAGAATAAGAGAAAAAGGAACAAAATAACAAAAAAAATGAAAAAAAAACTGTCATCTCGCAAAAATAGGCTTTATCGGAAAACCTTTGTCCATGGAAAGACCCCCAGAGAATCTCTTAACAAAAACACCCAACACGGGTTTAGCACCACAGCCCAAGACCACGTGATACCCATTGCACCTCTCTAGTGAGTTTTACAGAAAATAAATATAAACAACCTTGCGGCAGGACACCATGTACTGCTTCCTAGAACCGACACCCTCCGTGCAAAGACGTGCAGGTAACACTCCGATCATTGTATTTTCACATAAATTTTGTTATAGGTATATCGGACTACATGGACTTTCACAGCACTTATTAATTTCTCATGATTAATTTTCACGAATCGAGTACTATATATAAAATTAAAATAGAAAAACAATCAATCGTGTGGCTTGACAAAGGTGAATATATTCTAGCACAATAATATTATGTAGTCATATGCGTTTTTGAGCACGGAATGCATATCAATTATATTATCTTAGAGTGTCCATTTAATTTTTTTTTAGTTCAAATAAATACGTAGTGTTTCGCCCATTTTATTACAATAATAATATTTAAAATTTAAAAAAAAACGTAGTATTTAGTAGTTAGCAAGCGTACCAAGGTCTAGATAGGGTGGGAGTGATAAATCCTTAAGCGTTGTATCCGCACACTTGCTCCTTTTCAAATGCTATATTTCTGTATGAATCCGGTTCGCTAACTAAAAAGGGCGCATAAACAGTATGACGGTTTTTTCCGTCGGTATATATTTGATTTACATACTAATATACACACTAAATCCATTATATTGAAATAATTTTCAGTTTAAACTCCAACATCAATAAGAAATCATCAAAAAAATAAATATCGATAATTGGTTGGGATTTTTATAATACACTAATAACAATTACCATAACACTTTTATAATAGTTGTTTTAATTCTGTTTATTAAACTATAAGAAAAACTAGCATAATGTTAATTAATGTTGGAATTTACTTCCTGCTGCTTGCTGGCTCGTATTATTTAAATTAAAATTCTTCATTTAATTATAGGCAACCAAATGGGCTCGCCAGCCGTACGGGAAGTAAATGGTGAATCATTGATCTGCTTCCATCGCATTGTTTGATACCGCTTGACATATTCCATCAAATTATTTTTAATTAATGTTCGTATTGGAGTTTACAATTACTGTATTTAATGGACGTGTCATATAGATGAAATCATTTATTAAAATATTAATTACAAGCTTTCACTCAATATAAAAAAACCTTGCAATATATAACATGTATTGATTATTTTTAGTTAATTTCAATACGATTAGCAATTTGGCTTAATCAAACTGTTCTTTTGTTCTGAAAGATGTCGAATAAATTAATTCGTTCGCAAAATTTAATTATAAAATTTTCCTTTTGTCTGAATCTTAAAATATAATAACGATTGCCAGCCATTTGGCCTTTAATTAAATTTGCATATTATTGTTCTTGGTTATTTTTGTTGTATATGTATAAGTATAAACGGATGTCTCTATTTGCAGTAAATGAGAAACTTTTTCAATTAACATTTTCTTCGCTTAACAAATTTTCTCGGTGGAATGAGTTATGAATTATTAATAGTGTTTTTGCTTAAGTATATTCGACCACAAAGAACATGAAAGAAAGATGAAAAGAGATTAATAACATTTATTTAATAAATTTTCCACACCAAGAGATAATTTAGTAGAAGTTTTTGGCGTTAACTCATCAACGCAATAAACTTCTAGAACAAGAAATTTTATATTTTCAAAAATATAATTGGAAAATTTAATGTTACAATTTCTTAATCCACCTGCTTATTATTAGTTATAATGTAGTTTTGAACTAAATTTGCAATTTTTGAAAGTAACACTCAACTATTACGACATTCAAAAATTATTTTTGTAGGCAATTAAATTATTATAATATTAATTATCAATAGTACTGAATGCATGTGACCTAGTTCACACCAATTCCAACAAATCGCTATTATGAATTTTCGATTGTAGGTGCATGTTGCACGCCTAAACTTGACCTTTTAACACAAATAAATATAGACAAGCAATTAATGTTTGAACAATATGATGGTGGTGGAAGGGGTGCTAAGGTAGTCATAGATACCATTAATATAAATACAAGTAGGGTGTAACAATGTTTCAATAATGCTATTTAAACATACATAAGGACCGGTAAATGGGATTCGATTTGATTACAGGGGGTGGTAATGTATGCTGTTGATTGTAGCTGTGTTAGTATCAGGGTTGTAGGGTCGTAGACCTGGAAGTATTTTGTCATTGATAAAATTATAGGTTTTTGGAAGATACATGCCGTGTTAATGGATTCATATATTTTTGTAATCAAATTTATTACCTAATGAATGATTTATTTATTAAGAGTGATATAATAATAACCAAGTTTGATTATTTAAACATAATGATTGAGTTTAATTAAATTAATATTTTAATTATACCTATTGTTGATACGTATCTTTATTTTATTCAGTTTGTTTTGTTTATATCTAATTTTGTTGAATATGTTAATAAATTAAAATATTCTTCTTACCTTAATGAATTACAATTCAGTAGTTTGGAAATATTTAAAAAATTGTTTACTCACCTGTAAAAAAAAAGAAAATTATTAATAAAATTGAATATATCAAACAGAATTAATAATCGAAGGTAGTAACGCAATGCCCCCTATTAGGAGAATCGCTAAACTACATAAGTGTGTCGGGAGAGCTGTAATATAGTTAAATCCTACACGAACAGACAACTGCATTTTTGAATCATTTACGTTTAACGACGACAACATTTTGATAAGCAGCAACCTGATCATGAGTATTAAGCTACCCACATCACAATCAAAAATAAAGAAATTGAAGTAGTCAAAGAAAAAGTTAAAAAAATCATTTGATATCCAAAACAGAACTCGTATCTACGATGTTATGATAAAGTGAAGCTAGACTAGACGTGGCCAGACAGTGCATAAACTAACACACTAACGGCTAAGACAAAACAAACAGAAATCGGAAAACAATGAAAAATGACTGCAAATGACCAAGAAAATTGGAATTGAATGAGAAAAGCCTACGCCCAAAAATGAACAACACAAACATAAAGACAAAAACCCACAAAATTTAAATTTGTAAAGCATTTTACGTAGAACACCAATACAATACATTTTGTTCATCTACTTTTTTCTAAAAATTGAGATTTTTTAGCGTGAAAATCAAAACTGATTTTTTAATTTTTTTTCTTAAAAATGAACCTTTATTTGCTATGTAAAAAAAAACGCGCAAGCCATAGGAACGACTCCATCCTGTCTAATCCAATAATTGTACTTTAATTTTATATAATCACTGAGCTGCTATCTTGACTAGACCATTATAAAGTCGCTTTATCTTATTCTTAGTACAGAAACTAGACTCTGTATGCTTTAAAATATATTAAAAAATTAATGGTGCTAATTTTTTTTGTTAAATATTGAATGTTCTTAAAAATATCTTAGTAGAACTTACGGAATCCAAATTTGGACAACATTTAAAATTTATAAAAAAAACAACCTATTTTTGACAATTATAATATTAAAAGTACTTTTTTTAATTTATTTTTATTGATACAACTCAATGGGATTAAACAAACTATGCTTCTATAGTCGCAGAAAAATATCTTGCCATAAAAACGACAACGACCCACTGAATATTTTGCTATCTGGTTCTATATAGACTCAATTTTCTCGATCTACATCTGCATTCTTGCATCATAATAAAAATTTATAATGTTTTTGTAGTCTTTTTATAACTTCAATGTAATTCATTTAAAAAAATTTACGGTTGATATTGGTAAATATTGGCAATATTCTTGTTGAACAAAGTTTATATATTTAGCGCCTATAAGAATCTCTCCCTGCCATGTCAATAAAGTTATTTCAATTTTCAGAAGTGGTTTATTTTGAACAAAAATTAAGCTCATCTTCACAATTAATTTAACTAAATTAATGAATTAACTAATTCACAATCTCTTCAGCATAGAGCAAAAGCTGAGCACGGACCAAATCTTCTTTAAAACGTACATACGTCTAGCTCCAGAAAAATAAAAAACTCTTTAACAAAACAAACCAAAAAAATCAGGAGGCTCAAAAAATACATCGTCAACCTAGTCTACAAGGAGTACGACAAAACCCTAAAACAGATCAAAGACACTAAAAACAATTTCAAGCAACTCAAACTGGACCACGAGCAACTACAAGAAATGCAAAAAGATTTCAACAAAAAGATGTCAAAGAAAATAACCGCCTGGTTGTCCATCTTAGCTAGGCACAACCCGTTATCTCCAAAGACAAACAGCAAATAAAAGTCATCCAGCCATGCAGCAATGTTGTGGCCCACAACAAAACCATTTTACCCTGGTAAACAACAAAAAAAAATACAAAAAACTGAAAAAAGCTACGGTCCTCTCCAGTTACTCTTTCTAGCAGGTCATCAGCAGGCCCATCACGTCAGGTGCCTTCCACGCCACTAAAGTTATCAAAGCCAAACAATCCTTGACCCAGCCAGCCACTAAACCGCTGTCGATCAACTCGGGCCCAACTACTAACTCCTTAGGATCTCGTTTAATCCCAGCAAATCTGTCGGTACTTGTCGTCATCTGTACATTGTTATTTGAGATAAAACCGTTCATCAGGGGCTGTTGCAACACTCCAATCGATAAACGTAACCATTGACCGCGTAGGAAACGTGGTAGATGGTATCCGCATGCTTCCTCTTTTGCATGCAAATTTACGTGCAGTGATCGCATATCGTAAACCTATCATTGGTTTTACGATTACCAAGTAGAGACTAAGCAAACCCGACTGCACCAATGCTGATGTAGTATAGAAAGAACTAATCGCTCTGGAGTATAAACCAACCTCTACTACACAAAAGGGAAGAGACAAAAAACCTTCCCAATGCTGTACTTTCAGCTTCCGCAGGGAGCTAAAAGTAGAAATATCCGATCTTTTACCGAGATAAACGGGCTTCGCGTAGAATACAAACAAAAAACCGCTTAATTTGCACAATGTCTTCGTTGCCAACACTACGGTCACATAACATTCCGGTGTAGCACACCGCCAGTTATAACGGCGGCGTTTATCACAAACTGAGAACAAGCCGCAACAACAACGCCAAAATTTTTATAGATATTCCTGTCTTCACCAAAGTTTCTACCCAACTAGATGGCTAATCTATCAAAAAATGCTCAACAGTCTAAAACCCTAATATAGACGTAGTACATTTGGAAAAAAGGTCAAATTTGAGTTGTTTTTTTCATTAAAATTACAAGCATTTTTAATTATTTTTATTTTTGTTGTTAGGGTATTACTTGCAACTACAAACATTATTTCAGGTGTTCGCAAAAAATATTTGTTGTTGTTCATCAATGAAGTATCTTAGAATTAAGTATATTTCATTTATAAGTTACTTAGACAATCACAGACTTCTGTCATGTACTCTGGATTTTAAATTTAGAGTTAAAAGCTAAATCAAAGTTTACTGTACGTAGTCCTAATTAACCTCTTCGTACTTCCTCCTGTAAAGGCCCCACTCTGTTGTTGATAGCATTCAACCATATTTTGCTGATGTATGCAAGTACAACACTTGAAAAAGTTTCCCTTATACTAGCCAAGTCAAGCCAGCAAATCCCCAAGTTAGACTCTCTATCGTATAAGTCTTTAAAAAAATTCCCATCCTAATTTCCCCTTCATTACAAACTTTTAAATCATCTCAAAAACAAAAGTCCATGAAGAGCATCGCAATAATGTGCCATATGGTTTGTGATAAGACATATTACTTTTTAAAAAAAGTTTATAAATATTACAAAACTCAGCTCTCATTTGGTTTTAATTTACCAAATGCTAAAATCTAAGTTGATTTTTCCTGAAGTTACATTTTTTTTGTAGTCTTCACTATTGGAGTAGTATTGGTTGCAACTACAAAAAATATTTTTTTTTGGTTTCTGGTTTGAAATAATTTTTTACGCATAACCTTACTAAAGTTGGATAACATTTTTCTAAACTGTTTACCAAAATATTTTTCAACTAATTTCTTAAAATAAAATTTGTTTCCTTGTGTTAAATTCTTTTAGTAAATAATTTAGCTTAATGCCAATTAAAAAGCAAAGAATCACAGAACAGTAAGAAAACAGAACTGTCAGTAGAGTAGTACAAAATCAAAGGGATACTCTCAACGATCGATTTTACCAAACGGTTGTTATTGCCAATGTTAGACTGACGTCTATTACGTAATTAAGTTTTATGATCTTGTGCTTAATGTTATTATTGCTAACTTAAAGGGCACTTAATGTAAAGCTTATTTACGCTAACAAATACACCTTAATTTTGCTAACCATCACTTTGGGCCAAGACCACCCTTAGCAACATTAATAAAAATCATCCAGTTCAAATAAAAAATCCTGGAGCAGTAACTACAGTTTGCCAATCGTTCCAACCTCAACCTTTTGCTTATAAGAAAAAGACTAACACCACAAAGTCCCTGTTCAAGTTAACTAGCAAGACTTGGTCACTTATTCGGTAGCCTTAGGGCATTGTTGATGTGTGCTTCAAAATAGTTCTCAAAAAGCTATAATAAGTAAAAATTTGCTCATAATAAGTAACTTAATAAGAATTTCGGAAAACGCCAAAAACAGCACCCAGGCAATAGAACCCATCCACATAACTACTCCGAAAAGTCTATATAATCAACAAACACTATAACCAGAATAATAAAGCTCTAAAAAAAAAAAAAAAAAAAAAACACTCTACCTCACCCTTTGCTGACCCAGATTCACAAAGCTAAAAACAATAAAATAACTAAATAAAGCCAAACAATCAAAAACTTAACCTATAATCTGTAGTCAGCCGATGTTCTTCGATACTGACAAAAAATAAGCATATACCAAGAAGTGTAAGAAATCTTCAACCAACCAAACCCAACTCAAAAACTGCTGAATGATCCTCTACTAAGTACTTTAAGAAAAAACAGAACAATTTAAAACTAACCCCTATAATTAGCTCGATGTCCAAACCTCAGAAAATGTCTAAACATTCCGCAAGCGTTAAGTCCGTATAAACAAGTAATTTCAGCAATCTATTAGAGAAAAAAAGCCAAAACAAGAAAACAAAAATGATGAAAAAAAAATTTAGACAAACCAGACACCAACAATTGCCTGGTCTTTTTCAATACATCCTAAACAGTCCCAAAAAAGTAAAAACTTCTCAAACCAAATCTTCAAAAAAACCACTTCAAAACATTATTAGAAGTAGATGCACCAGTTACAATCAAGAAGCAACGTTAGCATTTATTAAGCTATCAAATCTCACGCATAAACTGAAACGCAATCTCCACGCCACTCCGGCTGTCAAATCTATAGAACCTCCTGCTATGCTCATAAACCAATAAAATTTTTCCGGTTTACACACGTCCTACGGTATAGCCCTGGTAAAATATTACGCTTCGCCCTTTACAAAAATCTTGCCAACTGGAACCTGGAACTCCATTACCAACAAATAAACTTTAAGCCCAAAACACGCTTCCAAGCCTACATGTTGTCTACAGTACTATACTTTCAGACATGCTCCCTAAAAAATATATAAAATAGCATGTATTAGAAAAAAGTATTTCATCACCCACCACTTTAAGTTTAGCGTTACCTTTATAGGAGCACACACCTGGTAAATCTCACCGCAACTTTAGACTATCCCACTTGACGTACATATAGGCTCATATATTGTTCCCTAATCCCGAAGAACAACAATTACACTATACACTCATAAACTATGTGGAAAGATACTCACAAACATTACATCAACACTACGTGTATGCTAAAAAAAAATAATAAAACCTTCCCTCCATACCTAACAAGCACACCACCTAATATCTTCAGAATGAAAACTGATGACAAACTGCACAACGTTATAATTTTTTTTTAAACAATAAAATAGAATCTTGATCTAAAAGATGTCTCACGTTAAAAGATTGATATATTGGCTTCTTGCTAGTAGAAGTCGGTGACACAAGTCTGTTTTGTGTTCTACCGCTTTTAAAGGTGTTTTTTTTTCCTGTTTTGTATGTATTCTGCATTAAACCAGTAGAGGGCAACCTCGTTACAAAACTCCGTAAATTTTTTTCTGTCCCTCAATAGTTTTGAGCATAATTAGTAAAAGTTCAAACTATGATTGTGCTTATTGAAGAAAATATCGACGCTGTAAATAGAAGTATAGAAGAAGATCCAAATTTATCAATTTGTAGTAGATCTTAGTTTATACCCGTATAAGATCCAGCTGATACAAAATTAAAGCCTGTGTGGCTTTGATTTGTGTAATTATCCAACAGGCACATTTTTAGCTAAAGAGTATGTTATTAGACAAATTGCCGTATATGAAGTGAAGCTAATCTAGAAAAAAACATTCCAGACTTCATTGCACCCAGAAAAATATACTGTAATTTACACGGTCGTGGCATCATCAAACCATATTCTTTTCAAAAATTACGCCAGATTTCGCGTTACAATTGAAAATCTTTTTTTTTTTTACAGTATGGTTAACATTAATCTGGTCAAAACTTTTTACTTTTTTGTTATTTTTTTACAATTTGAAGTTCTATCGAGTTTAATAAAAGCCTTTTACTATATTCCATAGTTGTGATAATAATACACCACTCTGGGATGTGTATATTTATCTCAAGGTAAATGAACAACTTCATTCGTTTGCGAATTTAAAATTAAAACTGTGGAAAAAAATAAAATTTCATTTTGACTTCCATATTATGAAAAGATGTGAAGCACTCTTATAAAGCTTGTTCCCTATATTTTGCAATGCAATAAACATTATAAAAATATGTCATATGAATTTCTATCTTTAATCTATACTAGAAAATAAGTAATAAAAGTATAAATAAATAAATAAACACCGTGTTTGCATGCATACATTATTACTTATCATATCATTTTCACATAATTACACATCTATTTTCATCGTTGCTTTTAACCATCGATTAGTATACGTGGAAATGCAAACGTACTTTTCTATTATAATTATAACCCAAACATGTCACGTCAATTAATACTACTAATATTAACGTAGCCATTTTTTGCGGACCGGAAGCACATAACATTCATTTTACGCAAGTGTAAATTGAAATATTAACTCAAGTAAATTAAAATAAATTGTTAAGATTAATACACTTAATAATATTACATTGAAACTAGCAAATATAATTGTCGTTTCAATAATTATATTAAAATCAAATTAATTTTATTATTATTTACTAAAGTAATAATCTAAATTATTGTTAGTCAAAATTCAACTATTCGACTGTGAATTAATTTAAGAACACAAAGAGAGAGAAGAATCAATTTGTAGTATTTTGAGAATGTTTTATTGCAAAATCCTTAACTACACAAAATGTATGTTAAATGTTATAACTTCCGGCGGCAAATTATGTAAACCAATTTATTTTTTAATATATTTTACTTTATTGTTAACCAATTGTTTTTTGATTATGATAGAAATTAGAATCAAAATAAAGTAGATACCTTTTTAGAATTCATTATTTATTTCTAACAAGGTCGTAACTGTCAAGATTATATTATTAAATAATTTTTCAGACGCTCTGAAGAATACACAATTTTCGTTTTAATGCTTTGTTTCATTTATGCTATATACGCCTCTGAAAATTTTAAAGTTAATTATTCAGACAAGTTCTAATGATTAATGTTAAAAAACAAAGTTTTCATATGTGCTTAAAATACTCGCATTTCAATAGTTTGTAAATAATATTTCATAACAAAGTTTTAACCGCAATCGAATTTTTCAACTTTTTAAACAATAAATATTATATGAATTAATAGAAAGTTTCAAACATAGTTTGATATGTTGCTTGTTGTTTGCTTACAGTGTGATTTTAAATAACACAAATAACTTTTTTATATAGTATGCTAGGTAAACATGCAGCAAAAATTCAAAGGGTTATTCCTTACATTATTCTAAGAATATTTTGTTCTATGATGATTTCTGAAAAACCCCTTGGTTTCGAAGATACAGGGTGAACAAAATTTGCGAGAACCATATTCGATATTTGTTGAAATCATTAATATAAATAAAAGTATGGAGTACGCCAATGAGTATATCAAGTACAAAAAAATGTTAACGATAACTTGGAACGGCAATGTAGAATTGGATTTCATTTAAATATCGTCTCGTCATTGATCAATGTATCAATCGCAGTTGTTTAGATTGAGTGACGTTTGTCTGTTTAACGTGTCTTTAATAGTTAGTGAATTCCTTTACCATGAATTGCTATACGAACGCCGAGATGACTGACATGCATTTCAAGTATGGACTTGCTGATGATAATTCATTACAAACTAGACGATTGTACATTGAACGGTTTCCTAGCCGTAATATCCCCGACAGAAAAATCTTCGAAAACATTCATCAACGTTTTTGTAAAACAAGAAATATGGAAAGGAAATGGAAGGCCAGGATCAATGACAGTAAGAACGGTACAACTGGAACAGTATGTGCTGAACATGATAGAAAAAAATCCAAGTAGTTCTACGCAAAAAATTGTCAATACTTAGAATGCAAGTCATTAGACAGTTTGGAAAATACTTAAGTGCAATTTGTTGTATCAATACCACATTCAGCGTGTTCAAGCACTACTACCTGCTAATTTTCCTTCACATAACGCAATACGTCTATAACTTTTGCAAACATTAGTTCTAATCCCTTAATTCCTAACACATATTCTTTTCACCGATTACACCAGTTTCTCAAGAAATACAATTAAAAAAAATCGTAACAACCATGTGTAGGCAAATGAAAATCCGCATCAGGTATGTGAAGATCGTTTCTAACATCAGTTCTCGTTGAATGTTTGGGTTGGAATTGTGGGCGACTGTCTAATTGGACCAGTATTTCTACCAGAAAGACTTACCGGCAAGGTGTAACGCTACTTTTTGGAACACATGCTACCTCAGTTTCTGGATAATGTACCATTAGCAACAAGAATTGCAATGTGGTTTATGCACAATGATGCACCACCACATTTCAGTTCGGTTGCTCGTGATTATTTAACAGCAACATACGAAAATCACTAGATTGGTCAAGATAGGCAACACGCATGGCCTGATCAATCCCCAAACTTAAGCCCCCCTGTATTATTTCTTATAGGGCTATCTAAAATCATTAGTTTTTAATGCTACGTTTGAAAGAGTTCGGCACTCAATGACAAACTTTACATGTACTTTTTGATAATAAAATATTGTAACTCGCAAATTTTGTTCACCGTGTATCTTCAAAACAAAAGGTGTTTTTCAGATATCATCATTGGACAAAATATTCTTAGAATAAGCCAAGGAATAACCCCTTAAATTTTTGCCACATGTATACCTTCTCTTCTTCTTCTAGTGCATCTCCATCACTGGAGGTTCGCGACCACTTCTTTAAACGAATCTCTGTTCGCAGCTTTCCGAAACAGTTGGCCCGCTTTTAAACCCGTCCAATTTCTGATATTCCACGCTTTCCTTCAATGCGGCCTTCTATGATGAGTCTCAGCAAGTTATATTTGCTGTTGCGGATAATATGTCCAAGATAGGCAGTTTTCCGTTGTTTTATCAGTCGCAGTAATTCTCTATCTCGGTTCATGATCTCAAAGACTTTTGTGTTCCGCACCTTCTTAACCCATGAAATTCTGAGCATTCTTCGATAGACCCACATCTCAAACGCTTCAATCCTTCGTAGTTCTGTTACTTTGAGGGTCCATGTTTCCATACCGTATAATAGTACAGAGTGAATATAGCATTTTACTGCTCGGTATCGTGTTGTTAGGTTTAGGTTTCGGTTGCATAGCAATTTCTTCCACTTTGAAAATGTGTTCCTAGCATGTTCGATCCTACATCTGATTTCTTGAGCTGGATTCCATTTTTCGTTCAGCATGGTGCCCATATACTTAAATGTTTTAACTTGCTCACAATGTTTACCTAACACCCTGTATATTAAAGAACATTTGCAAAAAACAACAACCCTGTTTTAATCGTTTTTCAACTTTAAACCACCACACCTTTATCATTTGACCTTATTGCTAATTGTTGTCTCAGATAGAAATTATCTAACAGTCTTCTATTTTTCCAACCTACTCCTTTTACCTTTAATCAGTTTCTTCCACCAAACAAAGTCAAATAATTTTGCTAAGTCTATAAAACACACACTTAAACTTTTTCTCTAAGAACCTTTCTCCAATTGTCCTCATTATTCCAATTAAATCCCTTGACCCCATCTTTTTTCTGCACTAAAATTGTTCTTCTGCTATATTTTCTTCCATAATTCTTAAAAATCATTTATTAATTACCCTCAACAAGATCTTCGTTGCGTGGACTACCAACCTGTTACTTCTATACTTTGGAGTTTTTTGTTCCTTTCTTTGCATCATTTCTGTCTTCAGGAAATCGTTCAGCCACTCTGGTTACAGGTATCGTAACTTTATTGTAATACTCGTAAATAGTTTTCTATATGTCTTTCCAGATTGTTGAAAATATTTGTTTGTTTTATAATTTTTAAATGTTATGCAAAAATGCAATTTGACTTTTCAATAAAAGAAGCGGTCGGCTCGGCCCTTAACTGAAACAATTTTTGAGCTCAACCTTTAAACGCCAACTTTTAAAAGCCCGCAAAAATCTCCTTCGCAAAAAACAAGTTTTGACCAAAAAGTAGAGCACGTGGAAGGTTGCGCTTGGCCTCGTTCAAAAAAATTAAAAAAAAATGCCGATTTTTCCAATTTTTGCCGCAATTCGGGCGTTTTGGAGATGTTTCAATCCGCCGCACCCACTTCCTTTAGAAACCCGAGTTTCGATTGGGCCGCGCGTTTGCAGTATTTTTGCATTTAGACGCAGAGAATCAGCCTTGAAAGAAGAGGAGTAACCGCACAAACTGTTGGCAGCAAATTTTTAATTTTTTCTCCCAACTCTTTTAACAAACTTTCATAATCAATTTATTTTTTTATTTTTGCAAATTGAGCTGCGGTGCGGAAAGAGAACGTTTAAAGGTCGTTTCGACTTCAGATTCGTATTTACCGCACCTACTTTCTTCAATATTCCAAGTTTTATACCAATCAAATTCCGCATTCTTCATATTTTTCCGTTTAAAAGTCACCGCGCGAGGGTACATAAAACGCAATTTTTTGCTAAAAATGAGATTGCAAACAAGTAAAAAAGTTCTCTAGAGTTAGACGCAAATGATAACAAACTTGGTCTTGTTCAAAAGTTTTTAAAGGTTTTGTCCTCAACCGTTTTTACAAATTTTGAAAGTTGATCAATTTGTCACATATATGTTTTGTCGATTTTAATGTAATTTAAAGTCAGCCTAAAAATACTTTTAATACCGACCTTAAATAATTAGAAAACTAAACACACCGGCAAATTTAAAGAATTTGGAACTTGTAATTACATGTTGACATCTTAACATTTTTTTAAGTTGTGTTGAGTTAGGTATAAGTATATTTTCTCTAGATAAAAGTGAGTATTTTTTGATAAGTAATCGTTTTTTTGTTTGTGATCATCAATTTGTTATAAACAAATTGGTCTATAAGACCAATTCATAACATATGATTTAACACCGACTAAATGATCAAAAATGGTCGAAGTTATAGAAAAGTTGCCCAAATCTTTAGCAAATCAAAATCAACAATGTATTGTAGTATTACACGTTGAAATCAGACTGAATTGTGTATGAGAAAATACGATCAGAGCAGAAAACGCTCAACCACTGCCATATATAATCGGTCCACTCCACTCCACACTAGAAAACATACGTCAAACGGCAATTCAAACAAGAAAGAAGTTCGTAGAGTCATCAGTCAAATAAAAACTCAAAAAATTTAGTTAGTCGCACGTGCCAATAAAATCCCAAAAATTTCAAATACGACATCAAGTAGCGCGCAACTAGACTTTGCTCGAGAATACCAGAATTAAAATTATGATTAATTTGATTACAAATAAGAACCGTTTCTGCGTAAATTTGATTGATAGTAAAATAGTAAGAAATGCACAATTTAATTTTACCCCTGCTGTCTCTTTTAGTAAAGACTTAATTATGGTGTAGAGCGGCATATAAAAACGTCGCTTCAAACACAAATAAGTACAAAAACGTTAGCTTAAACTAAAAATAAAACTAAAAATGTAGACATAACTTTCAACAAGCATGTCAACTTGCGTCCAAAGCCTAAACAGCTAGTACCGCACTGCTGAGATCTAGCCCAAGACGATGCTGAAAAAAACAAAGAAAAATATATTCCAAAGTAGCTGAATCAGTGATTTTATTTGGAGCAAAAATTTATAAAAATGCTTTAAACATTCAAACATACATAAACTTATTAGAAAAAAAACTTAAAAAACATGGGCCTTCAAAATATGCAAAAATACAGAATAATCTCCACAGAAAGCAGTATAATTGTTGCCAGAACTGCAATGATATCACTAGTAACTAACAGAAAAAAAAAAAAAACATGAAAAAAAAAAAAACAGACGAGTTAAAAACCAAACAATTGCAAAATGACAAAAATAATAGTTAAGCAACAAAAATAGACAAAACAACTAATACCACACATCACAACCTGGGTTAAACAAAAACACGGACAGACCAAGTTGAACAATTAAGATTAAACCATAACAACAAAAATTTAAAGGATTCTGTATATGTGCAGAAAACTTCAAAATCTACCGAAATAGTAAATAATGGTGCAAACAAACGTCCAGCGGATAATATATTAACTAAGCCTAGCTCTTCTCAAAGCAATGACAAGACAGATGGAACCACTGAAGATGTAATTTCATATTCAAATGTGTTAAAAGATGGAGTAAGTAGTACCCCAACAAATACTTTAAAGAATAATAATGCTCAACAAATAAAAACCATGCGTAAACAAACGGATATCACAAAAACTGGAAATACAAATACAATTTCAAAGCCTATCGACAACGACGGATATCAAATTGTTAGTCACAAAAAGAAAAGAAAAATTACTTCTACATATGGAACCGCGGAATCAGGAAATTTGACAGTAGCTGCTAAACTGGGACATATTCATGTATCTCGATTTGGAACTACTGTAACACCAGAAGAAATAAAATCATATATCACAAACAAAAACTTCAAAAATGTGACATGCGAAAAAATTAAATCAAAATATCCGGATCAATATTCATCCTTTAAAATAAGTACGCCGATAGAAGATTTGCAACGATTGAAAAATCCTACAATATGGCCAGAGGGCATTTCCATATCTCCTTTTTTTCAATGGATACCAAAGAAATTGGAAACACCTTAAAAAGTAATACATTTTATAAAATATTACATTTAAATATTGAATCCTTAGGTAATTGTTTAAATGAACTCTCGATATTTGTTCAAGATTATAATTGTAATTTTATTTGTTTAACTGAACATTGGCAATCTAACGAACAATTATCATTGTTAAAAATTTTGAATTTTAAATGCGTTTCAAGTTTCTGTAGGCCGCATCTTCAACGCGGTGGAGCTGCAATATATAGCGAAAATAGAGTAGCTTCAACCATACGTACTGATATAACCTGTTTAGCTACTATTAGAGAGTTTGAATGTGCAAGTATTAATTTTAAAATTAACCAATTTGAATTTATAAATGTAACATGTATTTATAGGCCACCAAGTAGTGATATTAATGTTTTCTTTGACAAACTTGAACAAGTTTTACAAATATTATTATGCAATAACGACACATTTTTTATATGCGGCGATTTTAATATTGATTTATTAACGTATGATAAATACTCAAATGAATTCAACAACTTAATAAACTCATATAATTGTAGATTTCTAATAACGGAACCTACTAGAATCACCAATCATTCAAAAACTTGCATAGATAATATAATCACAAATTTTCGATATGTTGAATCAATTAATGTTTGTAACACGGGGTTTTCTGACCATCTTGCTCAAACCGCAACCTTTAAAATTTACTCAGATCCTAAAAGCACATTTACAAGGACGAGAAAGTTTACTAACACTGCTATTGAAACTTTTAACAATTTGTTATCTGAAGAAACTTGGTTAAATATGTATAACAAAGAAGACATTAATGATCAGTTTAACATATTTATGAATATTTTTAGTCAAAATTTCAATTATGCATTTCCATTACATACAAACAAAAGTAGGTATAGCAAAAAAATCATACATGTTTCTCCAGAAACACTTAAATGTAAGCAAGAGTTGCTTTTATACGAAACTCTTTCTGTCTATTTTGATGACTGTAAACATATGTTAAAAAATTGCAAACAAAGATATAACGCGTTACTTAAAAATGATAGACAGACATACTACAATAACAAAATTTTATGCTCAGATAATAAACCAAAAACAGCTTGGTCAGCGGTAAAAGAATTAACAGGAAATAAAGAATGTATTGATTTTAATAGTACTGATCCTGTAACTGATGTAAATTTGTTTAATCATTATTTTACAAACACTGCAGCAAATTTATTACAAGCATCTCAAATAAGTACCAGTACAAATGTGTGTGTAAATATGAATACAAACTCGTTTTTTCTAGGGCCAATTACAAATAACGAATTGAATAGCTTAATAAAAAGGTTGCCTAATAAGAAAAGTTGTGGTATAGATAATATCTCAATGCATATTATAAAAAAATGTGCACATAATATAATTGAACCTTTGGTTTATCTTATTAACAACTCTTTATGCAGTGGTGTATTTCCAAACCAACTCAAGATTGCAATTGTAAAACCAATACATAAAGCTGGCAATAACACCAGTTTTGAAAATTTTAGACCTATTAGCTTGCTTTCTTCTTTTTCAAAAATATTTGAACACGTAGTGGCAAAACAATGTTTAAGTTTTTTTAACAAACATGCTTTATTTTCAAAACATCAGCATGGTTTTATGACAGGAAAAAAACATTAATACAGCACTGTATGAGTTTTCGCAAACAATATTACAAGGAATGGAAGCAGGGGAGGTAGCCTGTGGAATTTTTCTAGACTTGTCCAAAGCATTTGATTGTATTGATCACCAAATATTATTGTCCAAACTTTACAACTATGGAATTAGGGGAACGGCGTTGAATTGGTTCAAATCATACCTTGCAAGTCGAAAACAATTAGTAGAAATTGTAGCCGAAGGCAAAATTGTTCGATCAAATGCTTTGGACATAGTTATGGGGGTTCCTCAGGGTAGTGTTTTAGGTCCTTTAATTTTTAATATTTTTATTAACGACATCTTTAATATAAACTGCAATTTATCTTCCAAAATTATAAACTACGCAGATGATACCAATCTGTGTATCAAAGGCAAAGATTTGTCGGAAATGGCGAATAACGCGTACGTGCTACTAGACGCTCTAAAGCAATGGTTTAGTGAGAATGGGTTAATTTTAAATGAATCAAAAACAAATGCTATGATATTTAAAAAAAGTGAGGCAACTGTAATTCCTTCAACCATTGCTTTAGGCAATACAAGACTTCATCTTGTTAGCCAAGTAAAGTTTTTAGGTGTTTTTGTTGACAATAAGTTAAAATGGAAAGATCACATTGACCACATTTCTACCAAACTGGGTAGAGTATGTTATATGCTCAGAATTTTAAAAGCAAATGTTTCCTTTGCAGTTCTTAAATGTACGTATAATGCTAATTTTATTGCTATTATAAGATTTGGAATTATATATTGGGGTAGTTCGACATATTTCAATAAAATTTTTATTATACAGAAACGAGCCTTAAGAATTTTATTAAACTTAAAATATAGTGAGTCTTGCAGATCAATGTTTTCAAAACATGGACTGTTAACGGCAACTGCAATTTATATTATGGAATGTCTTCTCTTTATGTGGAAACAAAATCAATATTTTGTTGGAAATAAGCCCAAGCATAATTATACAACCCGCAATAACCAACAATTTAATTACCCAATTCATAAGTTTACAATTACCGAAAATGGAGTTCATTATTCATGTATAAGATTTTACAATAAATTGCCACTTTTTGTCAAACAAAAATCTGTTTTTGCAATTTACAAAAAATGCATATTTGAAATTCTAAAAAAAATTGAACCTTATACTGTTATGGAGTTTATGAACTACAATACTGATAATTTTATACCTTTCTAAGCTATAAAATACACTACTTGACATCCATTCTAATATTATAATCTTTACATTTTTATTTTATTTTTTGTAAATCTGTAGTTGAATTGTTTATTAGAATAAAGCCGTTTATTATTATTATTATTATTACCAACTATCACATGATTTAATTTTTAACGGAACATAGATGCTTTTAAAACTACTGAAAAAAAATTAGAAAGTAAAAATGCAAGTTCTGTAAAGAAGCAAAAATTTTGCTGTGTACACAATGTTCCACTGTAACAAACAAACAATCTTGAAAGAAAAAACGAAAAGACTAGTCGGAACCAAGATAAGACCAGAGAACATTTTATTTTATGCTTTTTACGGCTATTTTACATCGCCACAGTAAGTCTACGACTTGTTTTAAAGTGGTTTGATGGGACCAACAGCTTAATACGTGACTTCCAAACCACGCTGGTGGATAAAGAGCAAGTTATCATTTCAGCCATATTTCGGGGATCGAAGCCGGGACTGCTCGCATGATATGCAAGTGCTCTACCATTGAGCTATCACACATAATAATAATAATAGTTTATTTTCTTGCCATTTGGCCTTGAAAAGTATTTACATGTTACAGTTTATACGTAATTTAATTGAAATCCTTATTTAATAAAACTTAACAACATAATATCTTATAATACAATTTAAACTCTAAAATCTTTGTCAATTTCCTTTCTTCTTTTAATGACGCTTCTCATCCACACTACTCCTCTTCCATCATCTGAAAGATCACATCCTTTCTTTCCATTTGTTCTTCTTTTATTTCAATACATTCTTTTACCATGCTCTATTGTTTCATTGGCTTCTCCATTCTTTCTGCACATTTTGCTTTCCTCATTCATCCAAAAAAATTTCTTCATTTTCACATCTAAATCTTGTTAGTATCTTCTGTTTTTATCTATTTTGAATTATGAAGGTATTTTGGAATAATATTTTCCATTATAATTGCATATTTTTCATTGTACTTTAATTCATTCCCTCTTGTTCTTCTCTCTTGCATTTCAATATCCCTATCACGCATCTTTATTTTTTTCCACACAACTCTTCCACTATTTCTCATTCTTTCTACTTCCTTAGTCATATCCCTTTCCATCATAATATTTCTTTCTCTCTACTCCTATTCTACCATACCATCCGTTCATTTTTTCATCCAGACATTCTTGAAGAATTTTGTATTCATTTCTTTCTCTCAATCTTTCTTCATATCTGCTCATTTTTCTGCTTCTACTTTAATTTTATCTTTTTGTACTTCCCCTAATACAATGTATGCTGGGGTTTTCCTATTTAATCCTAGTACCCATCTCCAGTATTGTGCTTGTATAGCTTCTAATTTATTCTGTTCTTTCCACCCCCAAATTTTTAACCCATAAAGCATCATACTTCTAACTAGACTAGCAAACATTGTCTTGTATGTGCTCATTCTCGCTGTTATTCGCACTAAATACATATCCTAAATATTTGAATGATTTTACTTCTTCAATATTTTGTCCCTCTCATTTCCAAACTTCTTTTGTATGTCTTCCTCCCCCTTTTCTAAACATCATCATTTTTGTTTTATCAACATTCACTCTTAACCCTTTCTTTTTGAAGTATTTTTCCAAACATCTAATCATTTCTTTCATTTCTTTTGCTTCTTTTGCCACAATAACAATGTCATCTGCGAGAACATAATAAATATAATGGTAGAAAAAGTGAAAAATTGGGATATCACAAAAGAAATGACAACAAACATATTGAAGGAAAATGAAATAGAAGAAAGAATAAAACAACACAAGAATAACGCAACAAATTAAGTAACACATATACTTCTGTAGTACTGTCTTTCAAAAAAAATGTGGGTTTTAGCTAGTAAAACTTGACAGTATCTGTATACACAGTTTTGCAGATCTCTAAATTAAGATTTCTTACACCTACAAAAAAAAGATTCAAGATATTATCAGATACCATATAATAATATCAAAGAAAATTTTGTCTTAATGCATACAGTGACAGTGCTTGTCCGCACGTAGCTTGTTTTGTAATTGCTTTTTTAAACTAAGTAGCTTTAAGATGGACAACTGCAGTCATACAAACTCGTAAAAAGAGCACACATTATTTAAAAAAAATGAGTGTCCATTCTGTGTTTTTAAAGCTGGTCCTCCCATTGACAAAAGTCAAGTTCAAGCTTTTCAATATTATCAATATTTTAAGTTCTGGTGCCAAAATGACCGTTTCAGATAACTGCCCTCTTGATATTTCTTAGCCGGAATTAACAATATTTAATAACTAATATTTCTAACCTAACATGTGTCTTATAAATAACTTTCTCTAGTGTCATAAAGATTACATAGGTTAATATTGTTTTTTTTTTGTTATAACGTCGACTACTAAGGTCATTAGCTAAATATTTTATTTAATAATAATGACCTCAGGTTGTAAACCTGAGAAAACAAAACAACACATTAAAACATTAAAATGGTAAATGACATTGAATATCACAGATGATATCGAAGTGTAAAAATGCTTCGATTACAGATTCTAAGAAACTAACTAAATCTAATATCACAAATTGCACCAATATTGAAAAGGACTAAAATGCTTTAGACGACTCACAAAACAAACTAATCAATAAAAAAAAATAATTAAAATACGACACAAAAACTTGATTACATTTGTTTGAGAAGTCTTGCGTCTTTCAAAAACTGCACGCACCTTCCCATGGTCTCCTCTCTATTTGATAAAACAGACGTCACGTTGTAAAAAAGCTCAAGCCGATTACGGTGGGAAAGCTTGGCTCGGCATTCCTCCAAAATGTGCTTCACCGTTAGAGAGTCGTCATATGTTTGGCATGCAAGTTGTTCGTCGCCGGTCAGGAGATATGTAGAAGTCAAGTTGGTATGTATGTCCTGTTGAAATCTACCGGCAACTTCTATGCCGTCACAAAGAGCTAGATTTTCTTTAATTTACTCTAGTAACGATTCCATACTCTTTGCCAATCCTCGATAATCTTTAAAATGACATACCCTTTGAGGTCATCAAGTCTTAGGGGAATATTGTCCGTAGGATTCGCGTCAGCTGCCGGCGGCTTTATCAGCCTTTATTGCCCTCGAAACCCACATGACCTGGTGTCCAGACAAAGATAATTCTCTGTCCAAATCCGGCTAAGCAAAATATCAAAGCTTGTACGAGCTGGGCCAGCAGATCGATCCAGTACATAGACTGTATACTCAGGATGGCACTCATCAAGTCTGAACAATGCATGTAATTCTGCGGTGTATACAAAAGCCTCTTTAAGTAGAGACCATGAATAGACCGTACTGTGTAAAACAAAGACACTTCCCACTCCCCGATCTATTTTTGAACCATCCGTATACAATCGCGGAAAGTCTGAGTATTCGGCAACGATTTCAAGAAACTTGCTCCTCAAAACGTCGGAGAATCTGGAACCCCGCAAAACAAGCTCTAAATTCCGGTAAGATCTTCTGAGGCGGCAAAAATGTATGCTCAAGATTTTCGTCGTAGAGAAACAGAACCCTCTTGCCTCTGCCTCTCTGTCCATTTAGTCTATGATAATCTGGAGTTGACGTGTTATCTCCCGCTATGTAGATCACCAAACCATCAATTTACAGGCATTTTTTTACAGGTGTAACTACAGATGTTACAATATCATTTACCGCAATCGCAAAAAGGGTGATGTTCTTTAAACATACTGTCTTCTAATTAGTTCTTACGCATGAAATATCAAGAAAATAAAACACACACGGCAGGAGGAAAACTGTTGGATAACCTGATAAAGCACGTCGTCTGGTTCCAGTGCAGAAAAAATACCCATACCATTGATAGCCGTTTCCAACTCTTTCAAAGAAAAGAAGAAGTTGTAAGGCAAAAACTTCGGTGAAGAGAATTCTAACGGAGTTTCTAATTGTTCTTTTTGACGCAGAAATGGTTCACTATAATTTTGAGAGCTACTGGCAGACGATGAGAGCCACAGAAGGAAATTTTTTCCTCGATACGGCTCCCACTTTTTTCCACATTTCACCGACCAAAGTGGTCGGCGTGACACTTTTCCATGATCGCTTGCTTTCAAGAAATTTGCAGCGCGCAATAGCGCACTACTTCTTGAAAGCGATTATGTTTTCCTGCGTCGGAGTTCTTTTGAAACAATTAAAAGCTATCTTTTTCTTTCAAAAACTTTCACGGCGGTACGACATTCTCACTATTTGATTCTGGTGAAACCAGACTGGCTTGAAAACCTTGCAGGTGTGCGCGGGCAACACACCATTTACGAGGAACGGACTGACCCGTTTGAAGATAGTTTTAATTGTGATAGAAAAATGATCGCTGCCGTGAAGGTCCTCTATATGTATGCCACAATAAGAAGAACAGCATCGCTTTGATCAAGAAAATATTCTATTAAACAGCCTCGCGTGTCTTTCCTCAAAGCTGATTGTGTGCGTTAAAATCGCCCACCAGAAGATAGAAGATGTGGAAACTGCAAAAGAAGTTTTTGTTCTTAGGGTTTTTTCCATAAGTGGTAAATTTTCCCTCCAAAAAATAGCAACTCCAAGACAAGGTTAAAGGTAAATTCTTAAAACTAATACCACAGATGACATCAAAGTTGTAAAGTACTTCCATGCCAGAACATAAATAAAACTTAAAACTAATATCACAGATGACATCAAAGATTGAAGATTATTTCTTCATTGCCAAAACCTTAAAATAACAAAAACAAAACAAATACACAAATGACACCGCAGTTGTAAAGAACTGTAGTGAGCAAAATGTAATCACAGGAAAAATAGAGAAAGTAGATAGGAATAGCTTTAAGTACATTTGGATTGGCTTCTCCTCATTAACCCATTTGGCATAGGTAACTCTGCCAAAAGTTTAAACTCCCGCCGGCATGGCTCAAGCAGAAGTTACTTAGCCCCCTCAACACAACAAAGTAATACCCAAAAAGAGGCTAGTATTGTTAAAACGTGACTATGTAGTTTGTAAGTAAAATCTGTTCAGAGGCTCTCTAAATGTTTTCTTAATACTTGTTATATCAAAAATAAATCTTCACTCAAAATTCAAAACACCTCTGCGTTAGTCTCATATCTTCACATTTCTGTTTAAATTTATGTAATTGAGTATAAATTTTAAAGCAGGTTTTAAACATCGTTAAATAGTTTGATTCTTTCTGAACAAACTTGTTTATAACTACACAAATTGATAAACAGATTAGATTTAAAGTACGATAAAGTTGCCAATATTAAACAGTTTGTTTATTATAAAACAACTCTAGAATAATAATTGAGTTTTTTGTTCATGCTATTTAATTTATTTTAGGTGTGATTTTAGGATGATTTGGTACAATAGAATAGCCGCCCAATGTTGCTTAATTTAATCTCCGCGTTCCTAGCGTCTGTTGGAGCTTTAGACAATCCAAATAAGATTTTTTTAATTGCAAAAAATGGTTGGTGTAATAGGAGGCTGGACATTGACAGAAAAAGAATCGCTGAGCCTACATAAGTACATACAATACATTATAAACAAAAAAGAAAGAAAAAGACAAAAAAAAGAAAGATGGAACATAAGAAGAATGAACAGAGAAATGATGAAAAAAGCTATGAAAACAAAGAAAGTGACCAAAAACAAGAACATAGAGGAAAGATGCAAAAGGTACTCGAGAGAGTTGAGAAAGGCAGCAGAAGAATAAATCCCCAAGTACATAGAAGAAAGAAAAAGAGGACTGGTAGTGCACAAAAATGAAAAAAAGCAAAAAGAAAGCAATACAAACAGCAAAGAAAGTAAAAAAAATAGAGAAGAAGGGGAGAAGATTCTATTCTGACAAAGTTAAAGAAGAACTAAAAAAAGAACAGAAAAACTCTAAAGGATGCAATCAGGGACAGTAAGAAAATATGCTGGATAAAAATGTTAGAATCTATAGATGGAGATCCTTGGGGACAGCAATACAGAATAGTAATGATCAAACTAGAAAGAATGTTTGCTTAAAGGAAGAAGATAGTGAAAAAGTAATAATTGAGAATATGTTCCAAACCAACAAAAATAGCTGATGAAACAGAAGCAGTCCATGCAACAGTAGAGAAAATAAAACAGGTTATAAGAAAAACTTAACCTAACCTAATAACAAGGCACCATGACGAGATAACAAATAAAATAGTGAAATAGTGAAAGCAGCGTTAGAAGAAAATAAGATAGAGATAACACAAATAATTAACAGATATCTGAAGGAAAAAAGATTTCCAGCTTGCTGGAAGGAGGTAAACCTAGTAATAAATTAAAAAAAAAGAAAGCAGGATCAAAGGCGTGTAGAAAAATATGCCTGATCAACACATTAGCAAAAATTATGGAAAAAGTTATCGTGAGAAAAATTGAATAAGAAATAGAAGAAAAAGAAGGATGGGAACAAGAGCAATATAGATTTACAAAAAGAAAATCAACTTTAGGTGCCATTGAAAAAGTAAAGAACATAGCAAAAGAAGCAAAAAGTGGTCTACCAGTAGAATCAACAAATAAAACTATCAAGATAATATGGTGTTACCTTCAAAGGAAAAATTTACTGACTACAAATGAAAAATTTAGGCTGATCAGAGTAGTACCACAAGGTTCTGCACTTGAACCTAAACTGTAAAATCTAACCTATAATGAGCTACTCAGGATGCGGCTGCCGAAAAGAGTGACAATAACGGCATTTGCGGATGACGTGGCTCTAGTAGGTAGGTAGGAATATAGACATAGAAGTATGAAATGGTAGGAATATAGACATAGAAGTATGAAAGGAAAAAAAATGCTTAGTAGGCTTATGCCAAACAAGGAAAAACCAAGATAAGAGCCAAAAAGGCTAATAGCAACGACCGCTAGAAGTAAACAATTGGACGCTGCAGAAACATAAAGCCACAAGAGCAAGCTCGTTTAGAATCTGCAGAATCTACAGAACGGTGTCACAGAAAACACTAGTAGTAATCGTTTCAACACTACCCAAGATTTGATAGTAGAAGAAAAATTAGACTTAAGAAAATAAGAAAAACTGCTCAAGGAAAGCAAACCGAATGAATTGACTAAGTAATTTTTATACGGCAGATACGCCATCTCAAGGTTGACAAACAATGCAACTTTCAAAATAGTCAAAGTATATCTGGCAACCAGGGGACACAAAAAACTAACCCCAAATAAAGATTCTAAAACTAGCAAATCTAGGACTATCAAAGGAGATATAATTAATGGAGCTACACAAATTATTTTTGAAAAAAAAAAACACAACAAGGAAGAAGTTAATAAAGATATAAAAAAACTAAAAAGATACCTAAAGACAAAGCAACTATCTAGACTAAATATCGCAATAATGGAAGAAATAGATGTCAGTGTAGAAAGTAAGACAAATAAAAAAGGTATAAGAAGAGAGGCCAAAACCAGCCCACCTCAAACTAGTACCACATTAGTGGCAATGATAAAGACAAATAAACAGCAGAACCAACGCAGAGAAAAAAACCCAAAAGTATTGCCATGCGCTAGTTATTTTCAAGAGCCACAACTCATAAAGTTCCAAAGTTCCAAAATCTGTTAACAACCGATCTACAAATTGAGAACATCTGATTGAAAAAGTAATCTTTTACTTATAATAATAAATAAAACTGCCAATAATAGAATGATACCAAACTAGAACGTATTGTTTTTATTAGCTATCACGTTAGAACAAAAGCTCAAATTATGCATCTGTCAAAGTGTCCAATCCAAAATTCATCATTTTATAAGTAGAAATTAAAATTTTATGAAAGTATTTTAACTTAAGTTACTATAAGACTTAAAAAAACCCAAAAAAAAAAAATTGTTGAAGTAAAAAAAATGACAAAAAATAACAAAACAACATTAAACATTTGAGAAACAGACTATTTTCTATACATTCATGTAGCAAATGTTGTAGCAAAATAATCATTTGAGTAGTAATTGTATGAATTGATTTCAAAACAAAACGTAATCAATGAGAGCGCAACTTAAATGTTTGAATAAGTTTAATAGTTTTTGAAATGCAAAGCAGGGCAATAAGTTAGGAGTCCGATAATTGGTTGGATGAACACTTTGTGAGATTTAAATGGAATTGAGTTTGATTTATTTTTAAAGAGATTATTATGTATGTGTATGTGTACGTTCGCTTTGTAATTGAAGTTAAATAAATATACGGGATTTATCTGTAACACAACGAACTGGAAGTTTCATACTCACGAAAGTTTGCAAACATTTGCTACCGCACTCAATTTTAATTAACAAATTAACAGAATATAATAAAAATAGCAGTATTAAAAGTAATTAAACTAATTGATTTTCTCTCTTAATTGTGTCAGTTTCACTAATAAAGTAGCCACATTGTTATCGCATGAATATATTTTAAGCACACCCTTCACATCCAACACACAATACATATTCCCGAGGGCGAGTTTGCACTATATATAGTAATAGTCGCAAGTCGATAAATAAACTTTGAACTTGTCAGGCACGTTCAACGGCATGAAATATTAATCTTCCTCGCGAAATTTGTCTGCCTGAACGAGTTGAGAATGTCGATGTCTTCAGCGGAAATAAATGCAACGACCGCAAGTAATAATATATTTTTTTAAAAGACATTTTTCTTATTTCAGCTTAAATAAAATATTACCACAGGCGACGCATCTTAACTTTAAGGTAAAAATTCATGCAAGAGCGTGAGTGCATGAGAGAGTTTTGCCAAGAAAAATAATTTCATTCAATTTTATATTCCTATGAGAGCATGGGGCACTTTTCCTTCCACCACTTCGGTAAGAGTCTTTTCATTTAATTTATGCTGGAGTATATATGGTAATGCGATTTTTTCTTACTTGAATCTTAACATGGCTAACATTTATATTAAAATATTGGCTATAGAAAGATGAATTATGATACATTTGTTTTAGTAATGGCCATATTCTTTAAATATGCGTACTTTTATGTTGCAATTTTTATTAATAGCATCTCCAGATATTGCTGTTGTAAATATTTTTAAAATTATTACAAAAGTTCTAATAGCCAAACTGAATAATAGTTGAGTAGAAAAAAAAACTGTAAACATAAAAAAGTAAAAAATAGCTGAGCTTATTATTTGTTATAATAAATTTTTACCAAAATGATACAGCAAATATTTTTGAGTACACTTCTTAATAAATAAAACATTATATACCAATTTTGATAATTTGGAAATTACATTACTGTAAAATCCGCTCAATACAATATTCACATGTACGTCTAATTTTACAACAAGTTAAACATTATTTTATGTAATAATAATTAAACATCCCGGAATATTTAAATGAGAGAATTAAATTATCCTAAAGGTCAATTAATTAAGCGGTTGCATAATTAGATAAAGATCGCATAGAATATTAAAGTGGCATTAATTGTATATACAATGCCCATGAATCATGCTCAAAACAAAAATAAATATAACATTGTGGGAATCCTTCTATTGTGTTGCATATAATGAGGGAAATATTGGTTTAAACTTTAACTGTAAAAACTCATTTATTAGTTGTGAACTAATAAAACTAATTATTATTATTTAAACTCATTATATTATTTAGTTCAAAATTATTGTGGATTAGTGTAAGATTATTATGTGTGAGATATATAATTTATAACAAATTTCACCTATAGAATGTTTAACTAATAACTACTAACATCATGTAGAAAAAGTTTTAATTTTTTTGTATTATTATTGTATATAATAAAAACTCTATAAAGTAATTACTATTTTGTTTTGTTTTAATGGCAGATTCACCTCACACTTTTTGCATCGAAATATATTCAAGTACATTTTGTAGCGTAATTTTAAAACCGAGTGAAATTTATTTAAATATACCATATATCTAAAATGCTGCGTTAAAATTTAAACCACGTTTCATATCCACTTATAATTTAGGTTTATGAAAACAAGCGAGCGTTTACCCGTCACACTGAATCCTTTAGCGCAGATGTGCAAACGTAGCCGTCAGTCCTGTCTGATAAATAAAATAAAAGTAATGTACAAAATCCTGCTTCACTTTTATAAAGTACGTAATAAAATACGGCAATCTTTAAAAACTGTAAAATTAGTTCCATTTCATAATCATAGTTTCTGCATTACATCTTTTGCTATTAATTTTAGTTATCTTCATATGTGATTCTAATCTGTAAAATGCATTTCATAAATTGCTAGTTATTATAATTAAAGTGCAAAACGTATAATTTAATTTTGTTTTTAAGATTACAGAAAACATTATATTCAATTGAAACACAAATTTGATATGACAAATTCTTATGGTAAAAAATAGAATATAATTTAGGCATAAAAAAATGCAATAGCAAACCTAACTTACAAATCATAAATAAGTATTATGTGCTAAAGAAAATACCCTATTTTTTTTCTTGTTGAAAACAGTAGTAATAAAATATTGTTTGCTAGTTTTGGCAACTAACAGCCTCTTCCATTCAAATGTTGACTTCTCTTTGAATAGCAGATGAGCGAGGAGACGCATTGTTAAGAAAACTGAATGAAAAATGTTTACTGAACTTCAGCTTATGGCAAACAACAAGCCAAATTTAAGCGAGTCCAAGTCATTGTAGAAATAAAATCGCTCCTAGAGTGAGGTACAGTAGCATGAGGAAAATACTTTAAAGAAAGAGTTCAAAGTACGTGAAACCGTTCAGGTGTAAACCTAAAAAAAAAACAGGTGCAGGAGATAAGAGTTATGATGGAAGCTATAGCATTCAAATTCAAACTCCATGTCCAGACCCTTAAAGCTAATATAAAGTGGCTAGTAGATCATATCATCGGATTGATCACCTACTTTGTCACCGCCCCCATTCTTACACCCATCATCATCAAGAAGATAGACCAGACATAGAAGAGACGAACCACAAACGTCCAGCCGTAGACTCCCCTCAAAGAACAAAAGTGACTGCATCTTCCACCACTAAGTACATGTTAAGTACGTCATCAACAACCAACATCCAAAACTCCCAATGAAGGCCTGGCCCATCCACCAACAAAAAAAAAGAAAAATATTCAGGATAAGTTCCCTCCTCCTCCTATTAAAAATGCGCCTTCAACGTCCCCCAAATCATCAGTGGCTACTACTGCCGGTTCATCAGGCCAAACGACACAAGAACGTTCCGCCTCCAAAACGCCGCTAAGAAAAAGAGTAATACCAAAAAAAGAATTTACAGAGGTTAGGTTTAACAAAACTGTTATTATTATCATAAGAAGACAATCGCCTTTCTAAGATCCAAAAAGCCAACTTCTTCACATGGTCAACCCCTAAAGAACGTTGCCTCAAAGTGGTAATCCGGCATACGCTGCTATACCTAACAGAAAAAGACGTGGGACAGACATTAAAATTGCTTGTTTTCACTCCATCAAACATTCACATAAAATAGGGGAAACAACACCAAAAGGTAAAAAATAAAGCCAAAAAAGCGTCTAAACCGAAAGATAAAAGTAGAACCTAAAAACGAGGTAATGGCAAAACTCAATGCCAGAACCGCAAAGAGATGCTTCGTAGCAACTTTTCTCTGCCGTAAATCGGTAGACTGCCCCAAAGAAACATCACCCAAGTGTGCTCTCTGCTCCAGCCCTTATCCCGCAAAGTTTCAGAGACGCAAAGTATTTATAAAAATAATCACTTTACAAAGCAAACAAGTCGCCAAACCTGCGCCTAAGCCCGAGTCGGCCCCGGCTCTGGACCTTAAAAAGACTAGGTTTTTGCAATCCATCTGCTATAACTGCAAACTAATCGTTTGCCCATGCTCTCTCACCCCACCAGTACCAAATCAACAAACGCAAACAACAGAAAATCATGTTTACCATCGTCGATTTCCAAAACGATGGATAATACTTCATACGTATTACTCATATGTTTTAGATGCAAACAGCATTTCAGATAAAATGAGCAAAAACAATTTTTTTTGAGCAAAAGATCTACGTCATACTAGAGTGTTAGTCAAACTACAAACCTAGACATACATCAAAATCCTAAATACGTACATGTACTTGGGAACGTCGGAGGTAAACCGGAGGCGTAGGACAGTGATCTTCGCAAACAAATACGATTGGCTAAGCATACTCAAATTCGCATTTGCTTACTTCAGTCCAACTAAGCTCATCAAAACTGTTTTCTCATAATAATTGTAATTCCAAGTACTCAGCGTAGAACAATGCCAAAAACTAACGTCTAAAAGAGAACACTGCGGTGAACAAAAAGGTTACCAAGTATTAGGTCTAGTAGAATCCACTACAGATCTACTGATTAATGGCCTAAGCTTTAACCACACAGTTATTAATAAAATTCTAAAAGATGGCATCTTTCCAGCCAGATTGGCCAAAATTGTGCTACTGGAAAAGCACAAGAAGAATGAATATGATAATAAGACTTATTGTAGAGAGCGGATTCCTAGCTATTATGCTTATGCTAAATAGTTAAAGCATCAAAAATATGTCTTAATACATCCACAAATTGTGAAAAATGTATTCATTTGGCACTAAGTTTTTTACGCTTTTTTTGCTTTATTATTATTATTATTTTTAATTTAGTGCTTATTTTAAGATTTTGTGCTTGTTTTTAAGCTTTTTCTTCCGTTCTAGTGCAATTTTTTGTGATAATTCAGTTCTTTTGTGAAATTTAGTCTATTGAAATGTACATAAAAAAAAACGTAAATTATATTATTCTTTAGAAAACGTAAAGCAAAAATTACGTATTGAGATCTTGCATACATAATTTCAAATCACACGCTCAAATAAGTTGAACTTAATTCTCGCCCATCCACCCAAGTGTTTGTTATAAAAAAATTGAAGCACAAACAGGCGGGCGAGAGGGTGGGCTACACAAGTTTAAATCACACGCCCAAATAATTAAAATCAACAAATTGAAGCACAAACACTCAGGCGGGTGGGTGGGCTATATAATATCAAATCACACGCCCAAATAATTTAACCTTAGTTACCGCCCACCCACCCAAATGTTTGTTTTCAAAATAATTAAGCACAAACACTCGGGCGGGTGGATGGGCTATGCAATTTTAAACTTACTTCCCGCTCACTCACCCAAGTGTTTGTTAATAATAAAATGAAGCACAAACATTTGGGCAAGAGGTGAGCTACATAATTTCAAATCACACGCTCAAACAATTTAAACTTAGTTCCCGCCCACCTACTCAAGTGTTTTTTGTCAAAAAATTGGAGCACTAACACTCGGGCGAGGGAGCGGGCAACACTATTCACTATTATACTTAATTTGAACTTAGATCCCGCCCACCCACCCAAGTGTTTGTTATCAAAAAAATAGAACACAAACACTTGGGCGGGTGCGTGGGCTAGACAATTTCAAATCACACGCCCAAATAGTTTAAAGTTAGTTTCCGCCCACCCACCCAAGTGTTTGCAATCAAGAAATTAGAGCACAAACACTCGAGCGGGTGGGTGGGTTACACAATTTCAAATCACACACCCAAATAATTTGAACTTAGTTAGCGCCCATCCACTCAAGTGTTTGTTATCAAAAAATTGAACCACAAACACTGGGGTGGGTACGTGGGCTACACAAATTCAAATCACACGCCCAAACAATTAGACCTTAGTTAGCCTTTCTAAATAATTGACGGTAAAACCTAAAAATGTGTGTGATCCAAAAATTAAAGCACAAACACTCGTACGGATAAGTGAGGAACACAATTTAAAACCACACGCCCAACTAAGTTATACTTAGTTGACGCCCACCTACCCAAGTGCTTATGATCTAGAAATTAGAGCTCAAACACTTGGGCAGGTAGGTAAAGAACACAATTCAAATCCACACGCCCAACTAATTAAAACTTAGTTTTCGCTTACCCACCCAAGTGTTTCGTATCAAAAAATTAAAGTACATACACTCGGGCGGGTGTGTGGGCTATACAATTTCAAATCACACGCCCAAATAGTTTGAACTTAGTTCCCGCCCATCCACCCAAGTGTTTGCAATCAAGAAATTAGAGCACAAACACTCGGGCGGGTGGGTGGGCTACATAATTTCAAATCACACGCCCAACTAATTTAAACTTAGTTCCCGCCCACCCACCCAAGTGTTTGTTATCAAAAAATTGGAACACAAACACTCGGGTGGGTGGGCGGGCAACACTATTTCAAATTACATCCCGACTGAGCTCTTAACTTATTTTAGTGCCAAAGATGTATTTTTGAAAAATGGATTATCTACAATAAATAAAATAAACTGTATTTTGAGTGAAGAGAATGTTCTAGATTTTGATATGAATCCAGCTAATATAGCAAAATTTAAACAAGTGTGGATGTAGAAAGAAGTTTTTCCGCCTTCAAAAACATTTTAAGTGATCAAAGGCAGAATTTAATATTTAATTATTAACTGTTTTCGTGGATAGTTTTTTTTACTTATTTAAAAGTTTTTTTATATTATTTAAAATGTATGCAAAAAATGTCATTACTCAAACTGTTGTAATTATAAATGTTATAAAATCTTTTTTAAAACATTTTATGGTTTGATATTTGTTGAGTAAAAAAAGATTATTTCAATTGTTTCATGCTTTTTTAATGCTTTTTTACATGTTTGGTGCTTTTCTAATGCTTCTTAATAACATTTTCTTGCCATTTTAAGCGCTTTTTTTCGTTTTTTTAATGCTTTTTAATCCGCTTTCTACTTATATGTCTAATCGATTGCATGGAAAAACGCACTTGAACGCATAATCGTGGACAGGTTGAACCAAACCCCTTAAAAATAAATTAAGCCTGTCAAAACACCAGTTAGGTTTTAGGAAAAACCACTAAACTCTGAATGCATTAGAAGCAGTTTTCCAAATCTCCAAAAACAACAGAATAAAAGCATACAAGAACCGGTCATTTATTCTTCTAATAACTTTGGACATTAAAAATGCGTTTAATACTCCAAGATAAAAAAAGATCTTAAAGCTCTTGAGGAAAAAGGAATTGATAAATACCCCCTCAACATAATTACTAGTTACCTAAAAGAAAGGTACTGCACAATATAAAGTAAAAGAGTTCAGATGTCCTGCAAAGTCCCGCAAGGTTTCGTACTTAGCCCAGTGCTATTGAACGTCTTATGCGACCAGGTACTGCAAATAAAAATGCCCCAAGGCACAAAAATTATTGAGTATGCAGATGATACTGCAATAGTAACAACAGCAAAAAGTAATAAGATCCTTGTGACAAAAGCACAACACGTGATTGACTTAGTGATCCAAAAAATCAAAAATATTGGGCTCAAACTAGCTGCTCAAAAATCAGTATTGATCCATTATGGAAAGAAAAGACTGAAAAAGGAAACAAATATTACTTCTAAAAAAAAAGTAAGATATCTAAGTAGAGGAACTAAGCGGATACTCCCACAATTTCTTATGGACATTTACAAGGGGTCCAAAATCCGCGTGTGGCGGCCATTTTGGATTTATGACATCCGGTTGGGCACGGCCATCTGGGCGTGTCAAAGGAAGTGGGCGCTGGGGTTGACCTTGAGATTTGGGGATCCGGTCGGAGACGGCCATCTGGGCATGTGAAAGTGGGCGCCGCCTGTGGCGCCCTTCTGTGTGCAAAGTGTGCAGTACCTCCATAAGAGTGTGTGAGTGCGAGGGGTATGCGAAAACTCGGAAAGAGTGGGATGGAGAATGAGTGCACGTCAGCGCCGCGGTGGCAGAAAAAGTAAGTTGGGATAGATGACGTAATAGAATATTTGCGTGTCGAGACATGTCAAATTTTTTTAATTGTGGTGAGTCATCGATGAAAGATAAGAGTTGTGTACCGGAAGTAGCAAGTGCGATAAGGATTAATGTACCGGAAGTGCATCCGGTGTGATAATGGGTGTGTGCTTAATTGGAAAGATAAGGATTAATGTACCGGAAGTGCATCCTGTTGAAAAGTGTTGTGTATCGGAAGTGTTTTTTGTAAAAGTCGAGATTGTTGAGACTTGTCTAAAATGCTAATTGGGGTGACGTAATATAAAAGTGTGGGAAAATGTCCAATTAAAAATTTAAATTGGTAAAAAGAGATAAGTGGTTTTTGTAAAAGTCAGGTGACGTAAAATGTCCAATTAAAAAATTTTAATTGGTTTTTGTAAAAGTCGAGCGTGTTGAGACTTGTCGATATCAGGTCACGTTGTAGATAAGATGTAGTATAAAGAGCAAGGTAAGTGATAAATAAAAGTCAAATAAAGATTATAGTTATGGCGCGAAGACTGGATTTTAATTTTGAAATTGAAGACGAAGCCTGGACTCTGGTCCAAGAGAATCGTGCCGGAGTATGGCAAAGGATGTTTGCGGATGTAATAAATTTGGAGGCTGAAGAGGATACAGGCAATGAATCCGAAGAAGAACGTCAATTGCCCAAATCGGATTGGGGGTCTAGCGACGAAGAGGAAGAAGAACTTTCATGCGAGGATGAAAGTAAGTTTTTTTTTTTTTTCGGCTAAGTTTTAGGTATTAATTGTGTGTTGCTTAAATAGATATAGGCAGGAGTGCCAATATGGGCCACCATGTAGCAATAGTCTCAACAGAAGAAGGAAAATAGGCAACAAAACTAAAGAAAATACAACCCAACTGTAAAAAGCCAAAACAGGCAACAAGAAGTAATTCATTAAACAATTCTTTATGGCAGCTCAATCTGGTACACAGCTACGCAGTACAAAAAGAACGTAAACAACCTTAAATAAGCCCAAAAAGTACCATTGCAATCGGTCTGCCAGGCGTACAGAACCCTGTCTACTGAAGCACTGCAAGTTATAGCGGGCGTTGTGCCAACCCAACTACAAATACAAAAAAAAAACAACAATTTTGATAAAAAAAAAATAATAGACTAGACCCATATACAAAGACAGAAACACTATCAAACGTGCTAGAAAGCTAGCAAATAGAATGGAATGCAGTTACTAACAAAGCTGCATAAACAAAAAAACTGGTAAAAAAAGAATGTACTGTGAAGTAGATTACTTTTTATCGTAGTTGCTTGAAGTGCACGGCACTTTCAAAGCTTATCTTTTCAGATTTAAAATAATGAAAAATGACGAATGCAGTTACTGTAGTGAGAAGAACAAAACAAAACACGCGTTCTTCTATTGCCATCGATGAGAAAAAGAAAGACAAAAGATTAAAATATATACCAATGGAATCTAAACACCAGATAATATAGTTGCTCACATGTTAGACGAGGAGTCAAAATGGAGATGAAGAGTAATACATCAATGGATAAGAGATTGTATAAAAAAAAAATAAACAAAAAAGAGGACGATTGAACCGTAACAAAAGTGAATAGAAATGCCTAATTCCATCTATAGAAATAAGAGGTGGTTTTAGTGAGTAGGATCCTAAAAAAAAATTCCGACCACAACCCAGTATTACTAGAATTCTACGAAAAAAAGAGGAAAAAACGAATTGCACTATCTTCCCACAATACCTTGTAGAGAACAAAACCACAAAAAAAGTTCTAAAACCCATCAGGTTCGTGCCTACCTCTAGGATTATCCCGCGCTTAAAAAGCATTGTTTCGTAAATGAAATGATGCTAAACTTCACCGGCAAATACATTGCAACTAAAAAAATCGCAAGTTTCTAAACGCTCTTTATAAAGAAATAGACAAGTCCTCATTCCAGTCATCCATAGCAAGCATGGTCTACAATACTCCATCAAGAGAAAGGCCAAAGCAATTGCAGACAACCTTAAACTCCAATTCTTCCTCTCTATGACCGAAAAAACTGATTTGAAGCACGTCAAAAAGCCTATAACTTCCTCTAAGACACAGACAAAATTCACACCGTTCGACCTTCTCAAATTAAAAAAATCATCTCAAAACTAAAAACTCTTTCTGCGCCAGGTACTGACAGAATTTCAAACAGAACTCTGTAATTTTTCTCTTTCAAAACGAAAATAACCCTAACCAATATTGCTAATGCAATCTTACTTTGCCAATCAGTCTTCTTTGCATCTTAATTAAGGTCATAGAGAGGGTAATATTAGAAATAATCAAAGAACACTCGGAAGCAAACAATTTGTTGTCTGCCCTTCAATCTATATTCCACCAATTAAACTGCGTGACTGACCACATTCTCAAAGGTTTCAGACTGATAAAAACCACAAAACTGGTATTTTTTGACGTTTAAAAACATTCAAAAAGGATTGGCGCAAAGATTTATTTCTAAAACTGCAAAAATTATGCAAAACTCTGGTAGTTAAACTGCTAAACCGTATTTCTACCTCACAGAAGTTCCAAAAAACTCAATTCATACGCCGATAATATATAACTTGTTTGTCGCTGACATGCTTACAAGCTAGAAGCACGAGGTTAAAATGATTTAATATGTTGATGATATAGCACTAATATACATTTCTTGATCACTAAAAGTAGTCACCATAAAGCCACAAAAAGCTAAACCAGTAATCTTCAAAACTGGTTAAATAAGTGAGAAATCAAATTAACCCAGAGAAAAGCATAGCGGCGATGCACCATTCCTCATAAAAGCTTCCTCAACGACGTCTTTATTCCGTGGTCAAACTCTGCCAAATACCTAGGTATCTTCTTAGATAGAATCGAGACGTACACCACTATCAGCAAACTAAAAATCATGTTTGTGTCCAGTCTGGATAACAGCTGCAAACAAGCACATCAACTTATTAAAGCCAAAATGTACCGTTGGGTTGAATTGTAAACAAAACCTATAGTACGTTAGAAACAATAACGTAGAAACCTTGGCATCCCATCGTTGCATCAATACATCAAAGTTATGGCCTTGTAAATCTCAAGGTTTACTTAAACTCTGATCTGCCCAGACTTGCTAAGCCAGACAAGCAAGTATATTCCATAATAATATCATCAGTCCGTAAAGTGGCTAATCCCCATAACCCCCACATACCAAAAATAAACGCCTTAGCTAAAAGTCTGGCATGTATGTAAATCACTGAAAGTCACTAGATTCGGCAAGTTTAGAAAAGGTATTAGATATGGGCCAGGCTGGCGGAGTAGTAATTAGACAAAAAAATGTGGTCGCTAGCATACGCTGACGATGTCGTAATTCTAGCACCAACAAGTAGTAACATGATAGAGATGATTGAAAAAGTAAGAAAATTTTTTAAACGAAAGAAATTGAAAGTAAATGTCGATAAAACCAAATAGATGCTGATAAGAAAAAAAGGAAAAAAGAACATGTACAATTTGTAAGTAAGAAAGCATGGGTAGCAGCTGAAAGATTTATAATTATATGGAAAAAAAAATTCAAGAATTGTTTTAGATTGAAAATGGTAATTTAGAATGCATGTATTAGAAGTGTTAAGTTAAATGGAGCAGAAGTCTGGAATGGAAAAAAAAGAGCAATTGATAGAAAAAGTACAACTAAAATTTTTAAAGCGAGCGTTAGGAGTACAGCCTTCAACACCTGACTATATAGTTTTGCAAAAAACAAACTGTAATAAAGTTAGCTGGTGGGCTGCAGCAAAACTGCTAAAGTATGAATCAAAAGTTTTTTTAAAAAGCAATGAAAGTTTAGTAAAAGAAATAATAAAGTTAGTAGAAATGAAAGAGAATGGAGTGTACGTGCAACAAATTTTGGTATAAAAAGAAAAATTTGTATGAAAAAGGTGGAATGTCAGTGTAAAAAGTAATTAAGAGTAGAAGAATGGGTAAAAATGTAAACGGAGAATTATTGAACAGACTAGAAGAGGTAGAACAGCAAGATAGGCAAGTAAAAACTGATGGTAGCAGATACAATGTCAAATACAAATGTATTCAAGAATACAATAAACTACCAGCCTATTTGCAAAAAAACTAATTAGAAGATGTTCAGCAATTGATTGCAAGGTTTAGGTGTGGCATTGAAGAGAATGTTAATAAATATTGGATGACTGAAGAATTTTTAAGTAAGATTTGTAAAAATGAAGTAGGGACTTGGAATTATTGGGTGAATGAGTGTAATAGACTAAAGTGGAATGATAATGAGCAAATGCAAGCAAGAAAATAAAAAGATTTTTTAAATAAGAGAGTTTTTTTTTTTGTTTTTGTTTAATCTAAAGAAGGATGTTGTTTATTTATTATTTGAGTGTTATTACTACGGATGTATGTATGATTATACCAATAAAGGTCTTTAATAACTACTTGATTCACGTACGGAATAAAAGTAAATACCGCCTCGCAAAGCTTGAAGAAAAATGAAAACCCAAACGGAAACCCCAAGCAAGTATCGCACTTATTGCAAGTTAAGACACAGCGAGAGCGCAAATGCTGCTACCCAAAAAATAGTGAACTATGCCTAGTCAGAACAAAGTAAAAAAGAAACCCATATAAAAATTTGTAACAATTCTAAGGTGTCAGTCATCAAAACTGTGTATAAGGGCAAAAGACTCTTTGAATTTCCGTCAAGATAGCTGGCATGCATTGAAGTAAAATGAGGAAGATATCCAACTTTCTAAAAATGTTAATCCACTAGATTTTAAATCAAAGTACCAAGTGAGACAGTTTTAGTATGTAAAACAGGCAATGTTATGTGATATACATATATACGCTGACAAATTAAACATAAACCACAAAAAATGCATAAACCATAAAAAAACTTTATACTTGAAAAGCCTATGCAACAAACACAAAAAAAACAAATTAGTTAACAAAACTGACTAAGCTCCGTTTTTACGCAGCCTTAAAATTTCAAAAGATCAGATCACAACCTGACATTCAAACATAGTAAAGTCGTTGACTTTATGTTCATGTCCATATACTCATTTATTTGTAATTGAGCTAATTAACCTACCCAACAAATTTTAACCGACTCTATAGAGAAATAAAGATAAATTATTAAGAAGCATAAAAACCTATTATAGCAGTTTTGAATTCACTATTAAATATAAAAATCTAAAAATCTATAAGCGCACTGCTCAAACTCTCAAATATGTTCGTCTAAAGTGTCAAATATTTAGTGTAAAGACTTAGTCACGTAAAGCGCCAGGCAGCCCCTCGACTTCTGGGAAGGAAAGCAAATGAAGCACCGGTAGAGGTAGTTCTGGTGAAGGCACGCAGTCCCAAATATACTCTTGGCATTACTTTTAAATGGATAATAAAAAAGTATTTGGTAGAGGTTTACTAAAATCTATTAAAACTACATTGATGGACTAAATCTGATAAGTGCAAAACCCAGTCTACAATAAATTGTGGAGCAAGTGGCACTAATTCATATGTAGATCAAACTGGCCAAAGTTTTATTTCATCATTATTATGGATTAACACTATCAAAAGTCTCAACCATCCTTTATATTTGATCACATTTTGTTGTAATGTATGCAAACTAAAAAGTGGTTCGGTAATGTAAAAAGTGTGCGGTAAGAGACTGAAGACGCATAGACGTTGTTAGTAACTGTCGATTATTTTCAAGCAATTATTATGATTTTTTTCTAGGACCGCGTGCAATTAAGAATGTTTTGACTTTGCATCATTATTTAGCAACTCAAAAAACACAAAGAAAAACTAAAATCTAAGCCACCTATATTATTATCCACCTATCAAAGACCCATCAAATATAAAGAATGGAGAGCATACGAAAAGAAACTAAACAATTTCATTTAAATATATTGAGCCTGCATGCTGTACGTGACCTGCCAGACAACGTCCAATAGAGCTCGTTTGATTATAGACAGAAATTTAAAACTCTTCAATATATTGGCTTAAATGTTAATATGCGTCCATCTATGTATGGATTACTGATTTTATTTTTAATAAACATCAAAAACCAATAACAGCATAACAATAGCCGTGCTGATTGTGTTGATGAAATAGATAAATTTTCCCATATAGTAAGTTAATATAATTCGATTAATATTCAACAACAAAGCGCGGAAATTAATTGCATCAAACTATTCCTGAATATTATTTTGATAAAACAATCCTTATGCGGTAATTGAGTTGCCTTGTTCCCAGGAACTTATGCACCTGTGCACCAATTTATATCAATTTTCTAATCCGTAATCTTACGTGGAATTATTATAAATCCACTTTATATAAAATTTCTAAAGAGCAATAATCTAGAACACATAAATGCCAATACATAAAGTGACGGATGAATCGATAGCATATTAATAACAGTGTTTTATAATAAAAAGTGAAAAAGTAAAAGAAATCGAATGAATTAGATAAACATTGGACTTATTTTCCATGCTCAAGCGCACTTGCACTTGTGCACACGCAAACTAAATTAAATTTCACGTTTGTATTTGAATGCAAGCGACAAGAAAGTCAATCGAATTAGTTCGTCAAAGTGGATTATCACGCTATAAATAGTTAATGTACGGTTTGATTTAGCTAACTAAATTTGCCACAATAAGATAATGATCCCATATATTTGTAGTAATTCTGAATGTGGTTATTAGTCTATTGATTAGTTTAAATATTTTATAAGCATTTATAAACTAGTTTGAAATATTATTTGATCTTGTTATGTCAATATTTTATTAGTTTACTTACTATTTTATAAATTAAAAAAAAAAACTAATTAAAATTATCAGGAAATTTTAATAATATTTATAAGATAATAAGCTGCATGTTAGATTGACTGTTCCGTAAGATGTAGCCAAAATATGCAGTCTTTTTTTGTTTTGCGATTGATTAATGATAATGCTCGTAGCTTCCGGATCGCCTATATACTTTATCAGTTGTAATGTGGTGTACATTCACATCTCAAACGTAAAATAGCTCTGACAGCACGTCAACGCTAATGTATTTTTACCCTAAATCACAGTTTCTTATAAGTTTCTCCATCTTCCCTTTTAAAAATTTTCTTTAAACCGTTACTGAAACCAAATTGAGTTTCTCTATAATTGAATGTGCATAATTCTCAAAGTAAATTCAGTTTATTTGATTTCTTGCTAATATTTTCTTTCTGTTCGTTAGATGTTAGTAAATCTTCAAGATCGTGTCGTTGTTGTCAAAGTCGTTTAAAATTATACCTCCAACTTTCTAAGACATTTTGCGTTAATAAACGCTTCTGTTTTCTCTCTATTTTTTTGGATGTTTTTATTGTTTTTTCCATTTGTTATGTTATTCCATAAGTTATTATTTTTTTTTTGTCATGCATTCTTTATGTGATTTTTTTTTTAAATTGTTATTTAGACTAAAACTATTCAGTATCACAAAAACATAATAGGTGTCCAAAGGTAAGTGAGTAAGTGACCGTCTTATAAAAATAAAAATTTCTCTTGAAAAAGTGTCCCAATAGTAAAGGTGTCTCAAGATAATCATTGTAAGTTTTTGCAGGTTGAACTGCTATACAAAGTCACCCGAAACGGTATTAAAATAGACGTTTTTGCTTTAAGCTACGCCAATGAACTCACCATCCTCGTACACAAAAAGTTTAAGGCAACTGTATCAAGCATGATACAGAGTGCATTAAATACCAAAATAGAAGACGGCAAAACCATATTCTGGCTAAAAATAGCACCGGAGCTGGAATCTACAAGAACAAAGACCAGGGAGAAGCAAATTTCGGTACCCCTAGGCAAACATGCCTTGGATTTTAAAACCACCTCTACCAGGGACATAATTGAGGCGGGACTATACCTCAATTACAATATAGCTGGCAACATACAACATCCGCACCATTAGGCTCGACAAACATCTAACAATCCTTAAGAACGAAAATCTCACATATCGGCGGTGTAGCCCTACTGATACACAAAAACATCAAACAACTCGTCACCAAAACTCAGGCAATATCAAACAAAGTCATCTATATAGTCATCAAACTAAAAAAACAGAATCAGCATGCAAATTATAGAAACATACGCCCCACCTCTCGCTTAACAGACAAAGAAAACAAACAAAAAAATTTACTATCATAATGGGGAACTTTAACGCCAAAGTTAGAGAAAAAACAGAAACGGACCCACCGTACGTAGGAATACATGTTCTGAGTGAGAGAAACCCGAGAGGACAAACACTAATCGACTTCCTCAACAAAGAACAGATGTACTGCTTAAACACTTTCTTCAAAAAACACCCATGGACTTGAAAAAATCAAGACAACATAACAAAAAATGAAATATACTAAGTCCTAGCAAATGACAAACGCATATGTTCGGTCGTATCAATCTTAAACTGACAGAATAGTAAGATCCAAAATAACGTCCAACGTCCAGCTAGAGAGGAAGCGAAAATTAGAGAAGAAAATCCAACCCACCATGTCAAAACTCAAAAGGAAAAAAAAAACAACGCTCAAATCAGCAAGAACCTACATCCAACCAATAAGCTAGAACCAAATGCGTTAACAACAAGAATTACTACTTCTTGCATCAAAACTGCGGCAAAAAAAAGTCTGTGCACCGCAGAAAACACAAAACCACAAAATTAGCAAGGAAACAAAAGTACTGACCAAAAAAACCATCAGGAAAAACTACAAAGAATTCAACTCAAAACAAATCCATAAAGCTATTCAAAACAACACCAACATGAAAGTTTTGCGCGCTAGAAGATCAAAAGAAAAGGCAGCAATAAATAAGATAAAAACTGACAAAGGAAAAATTGTCATAGAAAAAGACAATATTACAGAAACCATCAAAAAATTCTACGTAAATTTATATAGCCAAGTAGTTCAACCCAAAGATCAGCAGGCAGGATCAAAACAAACAGTCCTAAATGTAAAATCCAAAGAACTCCAAAAGATTGATAAATCAGAACTAAGAGCAGCATTACACCATCTAAAGAACAACAAAACGCCAGGCAAAAATCAACTAACTAGCAACATCCCAAAAACTAAAAGAGAAGCCCTAGAAAAAGCAATCCTGATACTCTTGAACAAAAGCCTTAAAGAGGGCAAAATTCCGGACTCATGGCAAAACGTAGAAGTAATTCTCCGTTTTAAGAAAGAAGATAATACAAATTTGGAGAACTACAGATCAATCAGTCTACTGTCCACCTTTTATAAGTTACTAATCAAAATAATAACTCAAAAATTCGACTTTTATCAACCGGCTGAACAAACAATTTTCAGGCAAGACTATAGCATGACCGACCACATTCAAACATTGCGTATACTGATCGAGAAATGTAAAATATATAATATCCACCTCCACATGGCATTTGTAGACTATTAAAAGGCCTTTAACTCTATTGAAATATGTGTAGTACTCCAGTCATTGAACAATACCCAAATTGACTCCAAGTACACAAACTTGCTTAAATACATCTACAAAGACGCAAAATGGAAAAAGATTAGACAACAAGGAAAGTAATCATTAAAAAAAAACGTCCGGCAAGGCGACACCATCTCGCCACAATTATTCACTTTAGCGCTAGAAGATGTGTTCAAAAAACTATCGTGAAAGAATAAAAAAGTAAGCATCGATGGTAACCGCCTAAATCACCTTCGCTTTGCCTATGATATTGTCCTCATTAGCAATGACCCAGAAGAACTAGAAGAAATGCTGCGCAAACTCAACAAAACCTCACAAACTGTGGGCTTGCAAATAAACATGCACAAATCAAAAGTAAAGAGTCCGAGTAACAAAACGATCACCATCAAAAATCACACTCTAAAAAAAGTTGAGGAGTATATATACTTGGGCATAGCATCAAATTAGAAAAGGCCAACAAAACAACAGAGATGACCAGGCGGATCGGATTGACATGAGCAGCTTTTGGCAAATTAGGATACATCCTACAAGAACTTTAAATTCCAATAAACTTAAAAATATCTTACCTGTCACTACATACGGGCTAGAAACTATGGCCATCACAAGAAACAGCGCAAATAGAATTTTAGTCTGCCAACAAGCAATGTTAGGATTAAGCTTACAAAATAAAATCCGGAACGAAAAAATAAGGCAAAGAACTGGAATCACAGATGTCATAGAACAAATGACACATCTTAAACGACAATGAGCAGGACACGTAACAAGAAAAAATGGCAAATGGTCCAATACAATATTACAATAAAGAGTATCTTGAAGAAGCGTAAGCCGCCCTCAAATGAGATGAAGGGACAATGCAGAAGCACGCGTGCAGGAACTAAATACAGACTGACCAACAAAGATCAACATAGAAGACAAAAAAAAAATGTAAAAAAACTGAAACCGAATGACACACTTAAAACTGTTCCTAACAAGACATTCACATAATACCAAAACTTAAATAACACAATTCAGTCAAATCAGGCTGCAAAGGCTCGCAGGACTGATAACCAAACACAGTGGTCTTAACAAGCATATGCATAGAATAAAAAGATGAAGGGGGTACGCACATCATCCTTTAGAAAACATAACCTCACCAAAGAAAAGCTGAAGATTAATCCCTTAGAAAAAAACTCTAAATTTCATCGAAGAGACAGAGCTGCTAACAGAGTAATATGTCATAGGTGCACAAAAAGACCAGCAAACCCGCATGCAAGCGGGCCAAGCAAACCACCTCAAAAGAAGGAAGGAAAAAAGTAAAGGTTTTTAGTGATTAAAATCCTGACACTACTAAACTCAACTTTTAAAAATTGTCTCCATCCTACAGAAAAAAACGTTTATACAGTATAAAAACGCCAATTTCAATTAATCAAACTAAGTTTTTTATAATAAAGCTAAATATGTGCATATTAAATAACCTATTAATTCCAAACCCAATTAAATATTTGTTAATTATCATCAATTAAATTTATTCCACTAAATAAAATATGATATTTTGATGTAAAGTTCCTAGAATATTCATATTACAAACAGCAATTAACTTTCTATAGATCAATTAACTACAACCCGCCAGATAATATCAAATTACCACTATCGTATAAGTTTATCGCGCAGTTCTAGAGTTTAACTAAATACTAATTAAAACATCAACATCTAATATGGTATTATTGATATTTGAGCTGTAGCAATATAAATAAAATTAAACATTTCGTTCAAATACTTATAATGCTGATAGATAGATTTAATTTAATTTATTAATTATGTAATTAATATCATATTATAGGAGGCAATTCCAAATTTGTTTGACAAATTCCACTGATTATTTATAAATTTCTATAAATATCAAAAATTTTTGTACAAATTGTTATTCAATTCATTTATCAAACTAACATAAAAGCATTGAAACATAACTGAATAAAGCAACATAACACATGTTACATACAAACTTTTATAAAATAATCTTGTATAAAATCCGTTAATCCTAAAAAAAGGAGATTGAAGAGTATCCGTCTATTTAGTACAGGCACATCTGGGCAACATATTAAAGTAAAAGAGAAATTACTAGTTATTTTACTATTTAGCAAAAAATTTGCCGGATTTTAAATAATTAGGTACCATTTTTAAGTGATAAAATATTAGAAAGAAACGCAATGTTAATGTATTTTTGTAAACTCCTGTAAAAATAATAAATTCAGAAATCACCTAATAAACCGTATTGCAATATTAATTTCTTACGGTGCAGAAAAAACGTCAAAAATCATACTGTTTGGAAACGTTTACTATATTTTATTCATTTATTCAATTGCCTTTCTACTTTTTGGTGTAAGGCGTACATTTTATTAATATGTGTAATAATATTCGCGCCTTTTCTTCCTATCCTTGGCTATCTCTTTTATTTCTTCCCAAGTGTTTCCTTCTCTTGTAGCCTTTTCCTTTATTGCGCTGTTCCATTCTTTTCTGGGTCTTCCTTTTTTTGTTTTTCTGTTACTCTTGTTTCATATATTTTCTTAGTGTTCCTTTCTTCACTCATTCTTCTAACGTTTACTATAAGTAATGCAAATATAACACCAAAAACGTAACTGTAACTTCTCAAAAATGCCTACTGATACATACTTTAGTTACACTACTTGCAACAATATAACAAAGTATCAACAACATTTTTACAAATAACATCAAAAAGTCTGGTATAAACAAAAACAAAAAATCTCTAACCACTCCAAATTAGGCCTAAAGTCATACAAAATTAAATTTATACAAAACAACACCTTGCATAACAATGCTTTTAAAGACTTCAGTTAAGATCTTGAGAAACACTAAGAGGAATTAGTCAAAGCAAATTACTCCAATATCTCAAACAAAAACCTGACTATGCCAATAAAATAAAACAAACATTTAAACAACCCGAAACGTCGCTCTGGAAAAACTAAGATCACGGAATAAAAAAACAAGATGTTTAGAATAACTTCAGTAGGTTTTCTAAATAAACCCCAACTGTAAAATCAAAGATTGTCGTAATATGGTTTCAACAAAAAAGTGCTCAATAAGTTTGATAAATTTGACTTTCCTGTGCAAGAATAGTTCTGCACCAGAAAAACAATTAAAAAAACATTTTTTTATCACTAGTTAGTTTAATTTTTGATATATCAGCCTGAAAATAATATTAATGCCATAAAAAATCGTTATTTTCTACAAATTGAGCCAAAGAACTAGATCAAATATGCCCAAAAATTAAATTCGACTTTCACAACCACATAGATTTTGCTTTAAAAATTATATAATTTGACAGTCACAACAAACAACTCTCAATTGTAATATTAATTGTATGTAAGGACAATGAAAAACACCAAAGCAAGCCTAACAAAATTAATTATCAAATTATACGTAGAAACAACAATGACGTCAAAGCTACTGTTAAAATACTACAAATTAAGGTAGCGGTCGGAATAGTCTTAAAGTCAACTTGAATTAGAAATATACCAACCAAGGTTACACCAACAACCATTCCGGACAAGTCTACCCAAAGTCACTACGGTGTACCAGAAGAAAACCCACCTGGTGCAACATCCCAGACCACATCATAGCAAGAATCTCAACTTTTATATTAGTATCAAACAACCTTTTTCGTGCTATAATCTCCGAGATCACAATAAGTGGGACCTTCAACCTCAAAAATCCCAAATTGGTAACAAATGACGCCCAACTAAAAAGCACAGCTGAAGCAATTAAGCTTCAACTCCACAAACAATACCCTAAAAGCAAAAACTTTACCATAGTTTCTGGTAGCTCAAAAGCAAATAGGCAGAAACCAAGTACAAATTTACGAATTTAACATCACAAAAGCCTCTACTAAAACCTAGATTATTCCGCTACACAAAAGACTTATAGTGCTATACTTTTACTTATTATTGCCTTTTCCCTACAGACAGTGCAATAGACTACATTAATGTGATATCCGGGTGACGCTACCAGTACCATTTCTCTTCAAAAGTATTAATTTGTTTAATACAAAATGCACTCCAAACACCTGAAATCAACCGAAACTTCATTTGACTGTCATTACAACTTCGATTCCAGTAGAGCACCAAAACGGTTACGACGACCCAGCAACATCAAATCAAATATTCAACACCACCAACAACTGCACAGAGGCTTGCCTTTATACCCACGGCATTGCACTCCCCGCCAACAAGTAACTTTCAGTACGACCACTGTGGGTAGCTTTAAGCTCCCTCACGTCGTACAACACCAATTTTACCAGATCCTTTAAAGGGTGATAGCGCTCTAAATGAGCGTATTTGTACAAAAAATTCTATGAGTGAGTGTGTCAGTAGTGTTGGTTTTCTGGGTAAAAGCAAATGTCAACAAACGATTAATTCGTTTAATAAAATGTAATCTACGCTATCATAACCTCCTGGAAACACCCTTACCAAAAACAAGGACGGTCTCGGTCTCGGACTTGAACTCCGCAACTCACATAGACGTGACGCCGGTATCACCACCAAGCAACTCGGTCGGCCAAATAAGGGTTCTCACCTGCAACTAACAACAAACAGATGACTTGTGTCACGTCACCAACCCAAACCCCCGGCGACTCAAAGATGTCACAGACTTTATCGCCCGTAGTCTGAAATCAGATCAGATTGTAATCTGACAATGGCCTTTGCTGGTATACTCAATCGAGATCAAGTCCAACTGATGATCTGTACAGCATCAGCGCAGTTAAACACCTGGCATACCTAAAACCCACTAAGTAGTCTTCGAAGAGGTCAAAAACCTACAACCTCTCATAAAAACACAAAAAGTACACATTGCCAAAATCGTCAATACCGATTACTACAAAGAAGCAAAATATTTTGGCTGGGTGCTAACTGCAATCGCTACGACCAGCAACATAACCAATCCGCTTCATGGCCAACAAATATGACAACAGAAGCAAAATGTTGCAAGCAAGAAGAACCGGAATAGGTTCAGACTGAAACATAACCGTCTCTGAGTCCGGACTAGTCCTGAGCATAATACGCGTGGCCAACACCCGTACACCCGACATTGTCACAACCGTTACTCCTGCTGACGCAAACTATGTTAAGCAAAAACCACCAGAACGGAAGCCCGACCTTAACAACAAACCGTGACAAACCATCGCATACATGGTTTGCAAACATCCGCGAAAGAAAAAAAAGTCGGCTAGCAACGACTCAGGCAGCCGTACTGCAAGTGGAACACTTCTGCGTAAAACGGAAAAACTTTGGAGCGGATGGCACCACAAGACAGCGTGCCGTAAAGACCTCCGCCTAAACCTGGACCGTGTCAGCGAGTGATTCAAACTTTACAAATCACCGCGTCACACAGACTCAGTAAAACTGCTGCCACCACCTAGAACTAAATTGTCCAGCGCTGCAACTTCCTTCTACAATGACCACCACGGTACAGTGCACCTTTACGACATTCGACAAAGAGATTCCGAGGCAAACATATTTCACCTACATTTTGTGTTTGCACACCCCGCCAGAGTTTCAGGTAGCTGATGTATGCACTTCCAAGTCGATCCAAACTTGGCATAAGTGTGTATGAGTATTCTAGGTAAATACGTCCGTCAAACTATTAATTTGTTTAATACTAAATGCACTCTAACCACCGGAGAACAACCCACGAGAGCAGCCCCGCCGCTTCCAAACTTGGACCGGCCGTCCTTTATGCACGCAAACCGGTAACAACAAAAATAAGAAAGGAGCAAACCCAACAATGTCCATCACTACATATATCAAGTGTGGGCTGAAAACACCTTAAATCACGACATTCAAAATAGACCCGAATGCATCCAGGCTGATGTGGTGCAGACATAGATCATCGCTCATACAACCTCAGTAACGCGTATAGAAAGAAACGGAAAAACTTTTGCAATGCTGTTCAAGAATCCGCAGAAAGGAAAAAATAAGAAAATATGCGGGCAACGCGACACAGTCAAAATCAAACGCAAGACCACCGAGAGAGCACCATTGTTATCGCTACGGCCACACAGCAAGTGCAACATACCTGATGCGTGCAATAATATGAGCCGCGTTGGTTAGGACGCACACTGCTAGTTACAAGGGCTGCCTACTATACCACAAACTAAAAGGAAAGGGCCTACAGTAAAGCACCCGTTTATTTAAAACAGACTTTCGCTCTATCTAAGAGCTCTTCTAACGCTTGGAAAAAATAAACCTAGGCTTAAGATACGAAAAAATCGCAAAACGCAATACAACAATGATTTTATAAAGAACAGTCATTAAAAGTTTAGAAGTATTTAAACTATGGACATACAGAAAAATAACATAAACATACGGGGCAACTAATACAGAAGTAATTAGAAGAATAAAAAGAACAAAAAAATTACAATACCTTAAACCTTAAACATATCATGAGAGAAAAAAAATACCACTATTTCAAACCTATAATACAATGAAGAAGTCGCCAAAAAACCTACAAGAATGATTCAGTTGCACTACAAACAAACTAAAAACATCTAGAGAAAAAGAAGGAAATTACTCATTGCTTATCGAGTATTACTTCTTTCAATCACCGCTGACATTCTAGAACCAATCCAAAAATTGTTTTTGCAGTGCAATTGGGTAAACAAAAGGTAAATGTTTGTGTTTTTAAGTCTTGCCAGAGTACAATGCATGTTGCACAACCCTAAAGGGTGGCATCAAAAGTAATTTTATGTGTGGCTAGGTGCTACTTAGCGTTACAATCCGGATAGAAGCATAAGAAACTGACCCCTTTCTCAAATAGAACCTCGCTTAAAAATGAAGACCCTCTAGTCAGTGGCGCTACTGATCGCGTAGATAGAATTATAGTTATCTTTCAGACTTTTTCTGGCCACATCTCGATGTTTTAGCAATTTGTTTGTCAGTGCAACACTAACTCAAGCTATACATTGTTGTCTGGATGCAGAAGCATCGCACTAAATAGTTTGCAACAGTCAGTTCTACAATTTAAAAAAGAGCAACAGCGCAGCATAAGTATTCAATCAATCGTATTTGAAAACCAAGTTCTAGAAGTAGAGTATCTATTTATTTTTTCCACTTCTGACCATAGCTCATGTATACTATAAGTTGAGCGTCATGACTCATCATTGGAAATCCAATCGGTGTCTGAAGTTTTATCAGGCTACTGAGCCAATTCGTTCTAACAGAAGTATAATCAAAAAATATACTAAACATTTAGTGTCTAGATTTGAACATAAATCGGTCAAGTACTTAAGACGATCTATCGACTTATCTATCATCATATTGAAGCAGACATTATAATTGACATCTAAAAAGTAATAAAAGCCTGTTAACAATCATTGAAATTGCTTGGCTCAAAGAAAATAGATCAATAAATTGCATCCTAAAAATAATATTATGTGTTATTATAATGCAAAGACATTTACTTATTATAATATCAGGTTTCTATTAACAATATCAACTTAATATAAACATAATTTAAATTTTGTTAGTAATATTCATAAAACATTCGCTATTGCTTTTTTAAGATATATTGTTCTTTCACTTCCATCTAGAAAAGTTATACATTCTTAATGCCAAACGAATATTGTTTTGCATTTCCCGTCTTTCCTGAGTAAGTCGTTTGTAATGTTTACGTCTACATGGACTCTCCCTGTTTTATTTTTTTCCTTTCTTATCGCTTTTTATTTCGCATACTTTATTTCCTTACGATCGACATTTATGTGTGCATTATTGAAGTTATATCCCTCTCGCCTATACTTCTTTGCGATGTAAATGACCGGTCGCGTGCGAAGTTCCAAGACATAATTTGAATATGCAATTTATTTTATTTTTAGATACGATTCATTTGCAAAGATGTAAAATATTGGAGAAGAATAAATTAAATGATAACATTTATTCATAACTGTTCTTATATACAATCAATACAGACGTCAAATTACTATTATAAATAATTAAAACTCCTCTATGATAATATGTAGAGCCCACTTTCATAATTACAACCTAACCCAGCATTCCATCCAATGCTAATAATATTGAAGTGAGAACATTATGTATTTGCTTAATAATAATAGTAGCAATAGTAATGCTGCTGCTATCTGAGATAATCCCCAGTTGGTTATATCATATGAAATCCTTCGGGCTTGTGCCCAAATTATATATTAATAGCATAATTAAGCTACGTCAACTTATCGTATAAATACTAAGTAACGCAATATATTAATCTTAAACTATCAATTAGATTAAAGTTAAATTTAAAAAATTCCATTTTACGGAGATATTCATCATAGTAAATTGGCCCTGTCACACATAGCTACTTACTAAATTGAGAAAATCACTTACTTCCTTGTGCTTGCATAGTAAAATTTGCATAGTTTAAATTCAAATAAAACTCATTCACACATAATCCATTTTAAAGTTTTACTCGAGTTTCGTTTCATTATAAATTAAAACTATATAATTTGACAATGAAATTATTATTTAATTACACAGAAAACTATTCAAGACATATAAAGCCGTCAAAATTGTATTGCGTATAAAAAAACAAGTTTACCAAGTTGGAAATTGGAATCTAGTTTAAACTATTCAAGAGATAGTTGGATGCAAATTGAAGTCTAGTCTAATCGCAGTATTCGCCATTTCGGTGGAAACCCGGCAGCACGGGATTTCCCGATATGCAGATTATCCAGTTGTTTCCACTCCATCTCTTTCTGCGATAAATTATCTCCACATGTTCAGACAGTCGTGCAGATTTTGCAAACCGATGACAAAAATCAATTACAATCTACTGAGAAAATTAAACAAACCAATAATTAAAGGTTATTGATGAGTAGGGCAACCAAAAATATGCTCTAAAAAAACTACTTTAAGCGCTTTAAAAATGCTCTATAAAAATGAAAATATGCTCTATACATGTAAAAATATGCTTTATAAAAATTAAAATATACTCTATAAAAAATTAAAATAAGCATTTAAAAATGCTAATCATTTCAAATCTATAGGTAATATTTTTATTTAGAATAAAAACTATAAAACATAAATAGATTTAATTTAAGTTTTGATTACAATAAATGACAAATATCTCATTTAAACTGTCAAAAAGGAAACTTTGTTTGTGCGCAAAACATTTTTATAAATCAAAAAACTTCTCTCCATATCAACACTGCATTTTTGAATTGTTGTCGTAGATCCTTCAGCCAAGAAAATTTAAAAAATCATGATTTTTTGAAATTTGTGACAAGTTCTTTTTTACCAAGTTAGCTGTTTCAGTATTTACGTTATTGCTGTTAATTACATTCTAAACATGTGTTACTACCTCAATCTGTACAGAAAGTGGCAGCCCAGACGATTCTAATATTTTTTATTGGTGCGCTTAGGAATCCATAACTTGATGCGATGAAAATTAAATCTAATTTTATTGTATCGTCACTTAAGAGATCTTTTGAAATCTTAACTGACGCGGCATTCTCTTTGTCCAATGAATCAAAAACTCTCACAATTTTTTCAAAGTTGGTTGCATAGTAGTTTGCGGCGTCCATATATGTAAAAAAATTTACCCTTGATGGCGCTTTTACAAACACTTTTTTTTATATTTGCTATAAGGCGAGGCTACGAATTTGTTCACATACTCGATGAAGTCCATGTGCAAGACAAATTTGATGTGTTATTTTTGGGTAAAATTTTTGTATAGCCTGTGCTGCTTTTACTATGTATAGAGCAGCATCTGATATAAAAAGTAGAATCAAATCTTGATTGAAATTTTCACTCAAAACCTTAATTGAAGTAGCACACAATCTTTTAGAATTATTACGCGTGGCTAACGGAACGTAACAGTTGGAACGGAAATTGGCCGGCAAATAGAAATCGGGGAACCACCTGACGAGTCTGGCGACAAAACGGTACGCACGCCGCAATTGTCATATTCACTATTTTGTTTTTCTTTATTAGCACTACATACTCCTTTTATTTTTTAAATAATCAAATATAGCTATTTCCAAAACAATTATTTATGTATTTCAAAGTTTTACCAAATCATTAAATTTATAAAAAACAAAAATATCGAAAATATGCATTAAAAATATGCAGTTTTTTTCCAAAAATGCCATATAACTTTCCAATATGCAATATATGCTTTTAGAGAAAAAATATGCAAAAATATGCTTTTATAAATGAAATATGCAAAAATATGCCCTAACAAATAGGGCTTAAATGTCACAATTTAATCTGAAACAAATTTCTGTCTATTTCACTACTCGATCAAATGCTTAAAAAAAATATGCATTTGCATATTTTTGGTTGCCCTATTGATGAGTATTAGAATTTATTATGCATAATAATAGGTCAATACTGATACAGATAATGCTACTATAGTTCGCTGCAATTGTAAACTAATTAAGAAAGCATTTCACTCCTAATAAGAAATTCTATAAATAATAATTTTCTTAGATTGGATTCGAAGCTTTAATAAAATCTACTTCTTTTTTCTTGTCAGAATACAAACCTCGCCATATTGGAAATAAGTTTTCAAATAAATTCTAATTGTCTTTTTACAAAATAGTATCGTTTGTGAAATGATTATATATGTATAACCAATATGAGCCAACGGTATGGAATAAAATTTTTGGTTGCTTTTCTCTACATAAATCCTGATCATGTTAATTTTTTCAGTGAGCCATTTCCGAGTAATAAGCAATCAAAATTTGAAAAAACCGATTTTTTGCGTATTTTCACATTTTTTTATCGTTTGTAATTTCTCAGGATTACATTTTTAGAAAATAATTGTTAAGAACTTTTTTCTTCAAAATTGTTCAAAAAAATTTTTTTATAAAATTTTTGTTCTTTGAATATTAAAAATTTCTAAAAACAGTTTTTCTTAAAAAAAGATGCCGAGTATTTTCTTCTTTCTCAAATATAAATAAAGATAAAAACGTGCTTTTATATGTGCAAAAGATACCCTAAAAAAAGTACTACGCTCCGAGATATGTTACAATGTATCGACAGAAATACTTAAAATTAGCAAAAAAGCTTAAATTTCTCCACAAAATCATTCATTAAACCTAAACTTGCTTTCAGGATAGTATACGAGACCGACAAACAAATACCTTTAAAATAATATCTTGAAACAAAAATGTGGAAAAACTGTCAGGGAATGAAACCCAAACGTACCACCTCAAATAATGCTGCAGCAATCCTTTTCCAAATCAAAAAGTGATAGCAATCCTTTCCAAATCAGAAAAGTAATACAACATTCTAACCTGTAAAAATTTTACTTTATTTTTTAATTGGCCGCTATTTATTTCAGTTGTGGATTGGTAATCATAGAACAATTGTCCATTAAAGAACGTATATTTATTATAAAAACTTATTATCAAAATAAAGAATATTTTTCAAAGATTTGACGCGTAGGTTGTGCAACCTCCCTTGATTATTCCCTGTGAAGTCATTTGATAACAAAAATTCTTAAACAATTAAACAGCTTCAAGTTAACGTTACTCAACCAACTAAATAAATTACTAAATGTCTGCAAACATTTTATCAATCATTTTGGGATAAAAGTGTTATCATGTTATAGAATTAAAATAAAATTACATAATATAAACATATAAAGTGTTTTGTGTGTAATTAAATAAAATCAGAAAGTACAATTTTTACATCTTTAGTATTTTACCAAAAAATAAGCACAGTCTTTTCAAATCAAAACAACTTCTCTAAATCTCTAAGAACATTACATAAGTGAATACAAAACATATTCAACAAAAAACCACACTAAAGATACCTCTACAACTATAACAAATATCAAAAAATGAACTAACTAAACTCTTATAATCAATTTGGCACACAAACAAACATCCCCAACTTTGAAATCAGCCAAGACAACAATGTTTCACACAGTTTAACAATTTGGTCAGATGCTGCTGAACCTTACAATACACTAGAAAAGTTTTCTTTTTCAAAACTACATATACCAATCTGCTGTATGAGATATGAGGTCTAAAGTAACAATACAAAAACGCTTGCAAAACTTCATTAGATTTTCACTATCCTTAATAACAACCTTTCAAAATTGCTAATTGTCGACAGTGGTGTCAGCTTATACTGAGTCGATCTATTGTCTGCTAACTATTTCTTAACTAACTTAAGTGAGACTTGATACCTAGTGGCTTGCTATAGAGACTTAATTGCCAGTTTCAATTAAAAGATCAATTTTTTACCAAATTTTGCGTCAACAGCGACTTTTGTAGAATGATTGAAACGGCAATGACCGTCTACTTTGGGGTACAGTTTTTTCTGCAAACTAAAATTGCTAAGTTTCTGTAATATTGCCTTGACTAAGTTATTAACATATTAACTTCTTGCTCATATTTTATGCATATGCAAAAGTCACAGTTTTCCGGAAAAAAATTCTTTGTTTCCGCGACTAAGATGTTGCTTAGTAGTAGTTTGGCAATGCTTTGTTATCATCAAGGCTGACAATTGTAGGTTTTTCTTTCCGCCAGAAGTTTGTCAATCCTCACACATTTTGTCTGGATGTCGGTTTATCACTTTCTGTTTAACCAGATATTAGTCTCTAACAAAGCTTAGTTTTTTTTTTATTTTTGTTGTTTACTTCCTGCAAAATAGCCTTTTTTAAGTAGTTTGCAGGACTTCATTAAAAATTCTCCCACTCCTGAATAAAAGTCATTCAAGCGGTCGCACATTGTTGACAGTAGTGTTGAGTTTCAAAATGTCATACAAACTTGACTACATGCATCCTACATTTGCTGTCTGCTACTTGTTTTCAAATGAGCTCAGGTGTGACTTAGCACCTAGCGGCTTGTAAGATTGTCAGAATGTATTTGCTTAGTTGTTGTAGTGTTCTTTGCTGGTCTTGCTATAGTTCTGGATAGTAAATACAGGTCAGTTATCCGTAGAAAGTAAAATGTGTTATTTTTGTCAGTAAATGCGTTTTTTTTGTTATATCAAATATGTTTCCCAAAAATCGTAAATGATTTTGAGTGGAATTGTTGTATGAACAATGCTCTCGTAAGCAAAAATCTAATTGTGCAGTGCTTAATTTGCGTTTTGATTACTTATCGTCATCTCATTATGCTTAAAAAAAAGAAACGGTACAAAAATGTTGCCAGTTCTTCAGAAAAACTTATCGTAGCTGCAGATAAAAGTCTTGAAATAGTTAAGAATAATATTGTAAACTAGTTGTTCACGCCGTTATCCTCTAAAGTTCACAACAACAAAAAATCCAATCACATTACATTGTTCAACATAAACGCAGTTGTAGTCAGGTAACAGAACAGAGTCCACTACGAGAACGAGCCAAGAGACGCACCGACTATTAGATCCAACCGAGGATAATTGCAATTATCATTGCACGCTAGGCGCGGATGAACAGTTGAAAGAGACTGTCATCCACTATTAATTTCGACTGTTTTATTAATTAATTAATTAATTAAACATTTTTATTCCAGCATGGACCCCGACGGTAAGATGTCGGACCGGGAGATACTGGAGCTCATGTATGCTCTAGTGGAGAAGAGCGAGATCACCATGAAAAACCAGGCGAAGAAGATCCACTCGCTGGAATCCATGGCATTGATGGAATGCCAGACGAAGAGGATTACCGAGCAGGACGCTCAGGTTAAAACAATCTGAAGAGATGCTAAGGAAGCGAAAGCCGCCATTAGCAAGATGGAAATCTCCATCCATTCCATTCTCGCCGAGCTGCTCACACCTTCTCCAACTGCACCAGCCTCGACTACCACCAAAGAGACCCAATGGAAACCTGCAACCAGGTTCCAAGCGCGACAGCGGCCCCCCACGCCTAGGCCTCCCTCAAGAGACCTGCCGCCGGACCGCCCGACTCCATCTCCTCCGAGGAAGAAGAAATGGAAACCACACAGAGCAAGGTCGACCTCCACCAAGAAGACCCGTCCGAAAAAGGCGAATTCATCCTGGTCGAAGGGAAAAAAGGTAAAGCAAAGTTGAAGAAGATGAGGAAAAAACTAGGTGAGCCCTCTCAACCTTCTTGCTCTAATAAGCCTTCAGCCGGCCTCACACGTCAGGTGCCTTTAGCACCATCAATGCCATCAGCCACCAAGGCCAAATGGTCTTCAACCCGGCCCGCCCCTAAGGCAAAGCCGACCAACTCTAGTCCGGCTACTAGTACCTTAGGCCACTCAACCCAGCCGGCGCTCACAGTGGGAGCCGGTGCACGCCGCCTTCCTCCTATTACCATCCACAATAAAGATGTGTACCTAGGGCTAAAGGCGACATTCAAGTCGTTAAACATGACCATTGATCGCGCAGTAAACGTGGTCGATGGCATTCGCCTGCACCCCCTAACGGAAGATGACTTCAGGGCGGTGATTGATTATTGCACAGAGCATGACATCTTTCACTACACCTACCAACTAGGGTCCAAAAAGACCTTAAGATATGTTATTAGGGGTGTGCCCACCAGCATCAAGGTTAAAATAGTGCAGGCTGAGCTCATCGCTCAGGGGTACACTCCAAAATCGACTACACGTATGGGAAAGAACGGAAAATACTTTCCAATGGTGTACGTCCAGCTTCCCTAGGAAGCCAAAAACAGAGAGATTCTGTCTCTAACTAAGTTGCTCGGGCTTCGCGTGACCACAGAGGTCAAACGGAAAGGCTCCGAGATTGCACAATGTCACCGTTGCTAACGTTACGGCCACGGGGCATCCCGGTGCAACGCACCATATCGGTGCGTCAAGTGCGCCAGAGCTCATTCTAGCGCCGGTTGCACTCTTACCAAAGAAAGCAGCCATTTACCAAAATTCGTCGCGTGTGGTAGGGACCACACGGCAAGTTATAAGGGCTGCCTAGTTTACCAGAAACTAAAGACTAGCCGCAACAGCCAAGCCACCGGTAAGACACCTGCTCCCCGTAAGCAGTCTCGTGCGCCTCCACGGAGCGGTCCTAACGCAAGCAGGGAGAAATCCTTCGCAAAGGCTGCGGAATCGGCGCCTAGCGCCTTTCTTCTATCAGCTAAAGATCAGCTGTTACTTCGCTTATCGCAAGCAAGTAATGATGACTTCGTCAAGCTATTAAAAGCTTCTAATGTTCTATTAGACGACTAGACGTTTAATAATTTCAGACCCTGCCCGTCAGTCTGAAACCCAAACCTAGAAGTAAGACTAGATCCCACTTATTCTAGGCACCACCTATATGGTTGGCACATACGTGCATTATGTAAATATTTCCCGTGTTGAACACACAACCATTCAAGAAGGCCATGTCCACGAAAAGACGAACTTCCAGCAGTCAAAGTCGGGGGAGTTTAGTAGGTAGGCACCCGTGAGGGTAAATCCGACACTTTGCGAGTCTTAAGGAAGATTCTCCTCCTAGCACCAAAAAAAAAAAGTTGTAGTCATATAGTAAAATCTCCGATTGAACGGATTGAACTAAAAAATATTTACTGTAGATTCCAGAACTCAAATAATCCAGTTTTTACTTAGACTTCATACTGTGCCTTCCAATACTGAGTTGGTTGAATTCCTGCAGAATATTTGAGAAAAGCATCACAAAAAAACCAAAAACATATTTATATCTCTTAAAAAATATCCAAGATGAGCGCCCTTCATAATATTAGTTAGTGAGCAACGGAGCTTGTAACTTTTACAAGTATTGTCAACTCTATCTAATTCTCATGTATATATCACAAGAAAAACCTGCATACTCTATTTTAGCTAATCTGGTGCTTAACATAAGATAGCTTTTAGGGCAAAGTGTCCAGGTAATAGTTCCTGTTTAACAGCATACAAAAATGCTATAAACAAATTACAAACTCCTAAAAGAGATACTATAAAACAGTTAAAACAGCGTAAAGCAAGCAGATTACACTGATTACGCTACTGCAAACACTTCCCTGGTTTTACGCTGACAAAAATTCCTAACCAAAAAAACCTAAAAATGTCTAAAAAAAGCAAAAAAAACTTGGCAGAGACAAATGCTATAATAAACAAAAGCACCACGAGCTAACAAAATGTATCTTATTATGTTACAGAAATGGCTTGCTGACCTTAGAGGACCTCTATATAAAATCCTCAGAACTAACCTAATATTTTTGTACAGAAGAGGTGCTACCTACTATGGTGCCCACCTCAAAATTTCAAACATGACGCTACCGAGTTAAAAAAATCATAACGCAAATGTAAGTGGCAGGGAGGGCCTTTATCGCTATCGCTATAGCAAACAGCTAGAGCAAACTACTAAATAACATAAAAGTCTTCGCTTTAAGCTACGCTGATGATCTTACCATCCTATTAAAAAAGGAGTTTGAAGCAACTGTATCCAACTTGTTGTAGAATGCACTAAACACAGTAGAAAAGTGGTTCAAGAAGGAGAGACTAACAGTAAACCCAAACAAAACAACAACTGTCTCTGTTACAAGACAACAAAATATCAAGGACTTAAAAAATCTAAAAATAAACAGAGCCACGCTCTCAATAACAAAGAAGCAAAATACCTGAAACACACGCTTAATATCAAACTAGTTTTTTTGTTATATTCATTTGAATAATGTGACTATTCGGGTGCTGTTTGCAACCAAATCAATGATTGAACAAACATAAGAAATAACACTCAATATAACCACAACTACACACTGTAGTGATCAGACCCATTATCGCATACAAAGCGCTCGAATAAAGTACAAAAACTACCCTAAAAAATATTGCAATCAAACTGAGTAAAGTACAAAAATTAGCATGTTTCCTAAGAACAACACCAATAAGAACAACTCCCACAGCAGCCTGGAAGAAACTGCTCTCGCTGCTATCACCACTGCATTTAGTTGTGATGATGGAAGCAAGACAAACAGCATACTCACGACAGATAAATAAATACACTCTTAATCTTGGGGCTCACAAACCAAAAATAACAAATGTGTTATATGAGAAAAAAACACTAAAATTGAAATCAGTCTTTATAAAATATTATTGCATATAAAAGTCATTTGATGTAATAATACCATCACAAGACAACGCACAAATAAAAAATACTTGATACGCTCACGAGTAATAAAAACCAAACTGAAGATAGACTACATATCCAGTTGCCTGATCTAGATACCAAAAAATCAAGATAATATAAGATAATAGTAAACTTGATACAAAATACAACACCTATTCTAAAACCTGCCAGATGGAGCACATAAAGCTATTCCTAACAGGACCATTGCCAGCACAAGATAACTAAAGAAAAGCTCCAGACAGGCTAAAGTTTCTGAGCTTCATTGAAGATACGGAAGAGGTGCAGAAAATGTCCGAAAAACGTAGTGCAGGACGTCAGAAGTACCACTTCATAAAGAATAAAAATACAAACGCTGTTCATATTTCACAAAAATAACATCATTTAATTAATGTAAATCAATAATAAAGTTGAATAAAGAGCAGAACCTTAAGATACGACAGCATTTGATAAAAAAACCTAACAATTTGGTGCTCAACGTAAGGTATCTTCTAGAGCAAAATACATAAACAACATCTAAAGTCCTACAGCAGTTTAAAAACTACTTTAAATACAGAAAACCTTTCAAAAATTAGAAAAAAAACTTCAAGACTTTACCAAGCTGGATAATTTTAATATAAAATAGTCAAGTCATTTCAAATCTAAAAATGTTTCTATCTTTCAAATAATCAAAAACGTTTCAAGATTTCACTTAAGACATCGCTACACCTCCAAAAAATGTGAAATTCACTTTAAGATAGGTAAAGGAATATACCCGTAGCGCATCAGCATTTGAAAAACCTACAAACTGGAGCTCAAAAATAATAAAACATAAACATCTGATTAGACAAACTCTAAAACAAATACAAAAAGTAGAATATCCCAACAAACCAGCAAGTTAAATGTTCGGCGTCTATACAATCAAAAAAACCCACACAAGTCATAGTAAAAAAAAAGAACAAACTTTTCAGCTTTAAAATCTAAAAAACTAAACTAGCAATAGCCAAGTTATAAAACACTAAAGGAGTTTCTTTAAAATCCAAAGAATACCACTGCAGTTCGACATCCCTAACATCTCATCTGCAAAAATAAAAAAAACCAGACTAATAACAGCTAAGTAACAAACTACAAAAAGACAAACCCAACTCAAATAGAAAATTCTTGCTAACCCAAACCTAATCATGCAAGAGTGAGTAAAAATGCAAAACTTCAAGTACTCAATCGCCACCTTTCACCATCAAAATAGCCCAAAAGCACCAACAAACTAATTTGTATTATTCAAGCTTCTGTGTGCGTCTAAAATCATTTACTGTGACAATGTTACAAACTTTGTTCAATATGGTCAACATTTTTTCCCGGGCCACTCTTGCGGTATGAGGTAAGTTTGAAGAAACTATAACTTTCTCCATCTTCTAACATTTTGTCAAGTAATTACCTATTAAGTATCTTGACAATTTTATAAAGCACATACAATTTAAAACTTAAGTTGATGTTTTGAATACAGTTCATAAACATTTTGATAGGACGTTACTGTCCAATCTATCCAAAACTTTTAAGAAATATATTAATTTCCACAAATTTAAATTAAAAAAAAAAAACAAATCTTATCACATATTGACATAGTCATTTTTTTTTTTAATTCCCAAAACATTTAATAAAAGTTTTTTTAAATTTTATTAATAAACTTTATTGATTAGGTCTTGACCACAAGCCCATAAATCTCATTAATTAGATCTTCCATGTTGTTTATTTCAAAACATTCATTAATCTTAAAAGTCTCAGAAATGTTTTTTTTAAGATTTTGCAAAATTCTCACTAGTTCGGAAGTTATAGCACGGCGTCGCGTCGGGTCGTTCAAGATTTTCACAAAAGATTATTTATTCTATAAGTGCGCATCAAATTGATAGCTTACCTACCTGGAACTGCAGATAAATCATAAGTCTTGTTTTAAGCATTTTCCCAAAATCAATGTTTTCCATTTTTGAAAAATTCGATAAATCGGAATATACGTATATTTTTTTATATAGCTTTCGTTTGATCGCTTATCTTTTAATAATTCTGTAATAATATGTTTCATGTTTGAAGCCTTCAATATTCAATATTCAATATAATACAACGTGTAAAAAAAATTTTTTTTTGTCCACACGCGGTATTAAAAAAAATAAAATTTTGGAAAAACAAACTATTAAATGATCAAACGATAACCAACGTGATAACAATAAAAAAATGCTTTTTTTAACAACCTGCAAATGATAAATTGTGACTACCGTTTGAGCTTGACTTATATTGCAAAATCTAAAAATCTTTTATGTTTCTTTCACAATAAATTCTTAAAAATAGCCTCAAAGAAATTATTGATAGAACATATCGTTGATCCTAAAATCATAAATGCTACTCTTCCTCAAAACTCAGTACTTTCTCAGATTACCGGATTACCAACAAATAAAATATGCTCCCAACTAAAATGTTTCTTAAAAAATTAAATACAATTATTCAAAGTCAACATCTACAGACTGCTTAAATTTAGTCTTTAACAACGAAATAATCAGAAAATTAATTTTATTGTTTTTTGTCCAGATATTGCTTATAGTTGTTATTTTATGACTACAATATATTTCATTTGTCGGTTTAAATTGTCTTTACTTTTAAGTAAATGCGCATATTGTAAAGACGCTGCTAGTGTAACAAGGAGGATTCAGCTATGATGTTTTATGCACATCAAATGTATGTTTGATAAGTAATATATCATCTTTGTTCAAACTGTGTTATTTATCTACTAGCTTTCACAAAGAATTCACAAAACTTCTCGTATAAATGGATCCATTGAAAAAATCTTTTTCTTGAATACACGTGACATTAAAGCAAATACGACTTCGTTCAGTAATCTAAGAAAAAAAAAACACTTTATTTATTATTAATGATACAATTTTTCCATAACATCGTTTTCAATACGTTTTATATCCGAATTGAAAGAAATAATAATACTCAACATAAAGCATACAATCGATTTTTTTAATTGCAAAATAATTCTGGTGACAATTTACTCTTAATCAAATTTATTTGTCTATATTTTCTTATACATATATTCTCTCTATTTCTACTAAGAGAATTTTAAAAGAGCTCTCAATTTGCACAGTACATTGAGGAACAGCGAGGGCGAAATCAAGTGGATCAAGAATGAATACAAGCAAATTAGATGTAAGTGGTTTCATCTGGGCAAAAATGAAGCAGTGATTTGATGTTGTGTAACGCACGTAGATATCATTAACCCTTAATTGTGGTTACATTAGAATTGCATGGACTCCATATTGGCATCCATATTTTTTAATTGAAATTGTTCAAACAATGGGGTTGAGCCAATTATGTTTGAAATTAATGTGTGTGGTTTCGATTAAGTAAAATCGATATTAAATGTTACGTTGAGTTTGTAATTATATGTGACATTGTTAGTTAGTAGAATATCACCACAACCAAAATATATTGATTGAGTTAAAGCAATTAATTTAATATGAGATTTCAGATAGTATGTACTTGCGCCGCAAAATATTTGCAGATTTAATGAATCTACGGTTAGAAAAAGAAAACATTAAATAGTAGAATTTAACATACGCCAACCGATTTATGCAATGATATTATACACAGATAAGTATGCGCTAATGTTTGTTTTCCGTTTTCACTCGTTCTATATTGAGATTGAATAGTGCACTGCATACACTAAAACAAACTTCCGTTTTGAGTTGCAATATGTAGTTTATTTAATTTCTCGTTAAAGTTGAAATTGGGCTTAATCAAGTAAAAGCAGAACTAGTTGTTTGCTAAAACCATAAATCCCATAAGGCATAGCTTTGCGGTTGTTTTTTACTATTGCAAACATACATATACAACTTAGTTTCTCAATCCAGTTTTATTTATTGAACATTTTAAACATACATAACTTCTCAGGATTTTGATATGTGGATGCTTAAAAATTAGTATTATGTTCTAAAAATTCAAGCCAATATGACTTTAATTGACTCCGGAATAATGCTTATTTCCTGAACAGGCGTTATAGTTTCAGTGCAGCTTTTCATTGTTATAACAGAATATACTTAGCAAATAACTACAAACAATTAGTAAATCAAATAAGCAAGCTATTGTAGACGGTAGAAGGTTTGAAAAGAGATTAGTATAATTTGAGTTGTAGATAAATCTTCGAAAAACTGCGTTTGAGATTTCTTCTCTTTGGTTTCAGAACCCTATTGCAAGCTCTTACCTACTAAACACCCAAAAATCTTAAAAACCTGAACCAATGCTTCTTATTACTTTCTTTTTGATGGTAATTAAGCCAAAATAATATTTAAAAAAGTGCTTAAAGGCAAGTGTGGTGTTTGAGACTACGAATTTATTGTTTTGGATAAGTTTATTCGTCGTTTGAAAAAACGCCTTCCTTACAAAGCTCTACAAATTAAGTTAAGTTAGGTAAGGTTATCTTCAAAAAGTCGTTGATACAATCGTAGCTCTTTGTTGACTTAAGTGCTCCGTTAAAACCGTAATTATAACAGAAGTTTATAGACAAAACAGTCAAAATTTGTGTGCAACAGTGTTTAAGGTATCAGAGGTGTTAACGCAATGCCCCCTATTAAAAGAATCGCTTAACTGCGTAAGTGTGTAAGTAGGGCTGCAGTACAGTTGAATCCTTACACGGACAAACAACGGCTAACGCTCAACGTAGCTCATCGGACAAAACAACCAACATCCCCGCTTTGATACCACAAGGTAACAGAAGTCAACCATCACCAGTAACAAACTTGGTCCCTCTGCTAAGGGACGTGGACCTGGAACACTGTAAATTATGACCTCAGCCCAAACCAACTCAAAAGCTCCGGAAGTAAAACATAAAAACCGGAAAAAGTCGTCAGCAACGCTTAAAGCAAAACCGCGTAGTTAAACCCAACAACTCAACAACGCACCTAAAATCTGGTCAAAAGCGCGTTACGCAAGCCAGACGTCCACAAGTCTTTAAAACCTATAACCGCGTGCAAACCTTAGTAGACAACCTCGGACATGATAAAGTGACTCTTAGACATGACTATTGTATACTAAAATGTCAAGAAAATTCTATACGTACTACGGAATGACACCAAAGTTCTTTAAACCACGGTGAGTAGATCTGTATCATACTCTATTCCAATAAATTCCAAAAAAACACACAAGAACGACCGGCATCACAAGAACAACCAGCAAAAAAGATTAAGGATTTCAAAAATACCCTTTAGGAATGCTATATGAATGCCGAAAAATCAGAAACCATGATATCCTCCTTAGCAAGACAACAAAAGAGGCATGTATTATTCTGTTTTCTGGAATGAACCCACAAAAACCAAACAGTGTCTCCGCAGCAGATTTGTTGAAACAAGCGTTCTTGAGGACGTATGACTTCAGATCATCGGTCTAAAAAAACACAACACATCCGTCTCATTAATAAATAAGTATTCTTGAAAAAAGATTAAAACAGAAAAAGATAACTGAATCCAAGTTTCACCAACTGTGCATGCAAGACCTACTTTCTATAAGGTACTTAATCTCTTAGGTTTTCCGTTCTATATCAATGCTTTATTCTGTATTTCATCCACACCTGGCTGAGCAAAACGTGCAGAAACTTGCAAAGATAAAGTGACCAGAAGAATGCTACATAAAATGCAAAACTGCGCAAGAAGATCTTCTGTGGAGCCCACTTGATAACTTTATCGTCATCCTTATCAGTACCTGCAGCAACGGCCAACAACAAACTGATCAGTTATGTCAGCAAATTCGGCCTGATCACGGAAAACGGCAAAATTGAATACGACGCAGATAGGTACGTGCACGTGGTAACAAGATGCCAAAATACGCCTTCAGAAAAGAAAATACCAAAATACGCATGTATAACAGGAGAACCAAAAGGTAAACTAGTAAGGTGGCTAAAAAAAAAACAGCGATTAGGGTCAGAAATCGTAGGCCAAACACCAACACAGTAACAATAAAGCCCACAGAAGAGTCTAAAATCATTAAAAATATGTGAAAGCAAGTCAACGCCACATAAGTGACTGTAGACAAGCGGCCTTTATAGAAACTCTCACAAGAAAACTGGAGGCCATAGCAAAAGTGGAAATACAACAAAACACCCAAACTCTCATCATACTAGACGTAGACGAGAATATGACAAATCAAACCTTCAAAACGGCCCTGCACCAGGAGTTAGGTGGATGGGAGGAGATGCACAAAACGGATACTATAAAGTTCAACTAAAAAGTAAACAGAAGCGGAGCAAAAAGATAACATACCCGCAGAGATGCTACAGATGCTGCAAAATTGGCCATACAACTAAGACGTGCAAAGAGACAGGGCATATGATCAGAAAATGCCAAAATGATCGCACATGTTATGTCTGTAATGAAAACGGCCACCGGGCCAAGTCAATCTAAACAAGAACAAAAGAGCCATAGACTTGTTTAGACAAACCTGTACTGTAGAGACCTGGCACTTATTTCAAAACCAAACATGGTAAGAAACAACAAAAGATCTCTAACAGAGAAAAATTGTGATATAAGTGGCAAGTAAAGCTTTGTCTAGATAGTAGAAAGGAGTAACAACCCTCTACTCCTGTAGATGGTTGTTACTCCTGCTACATACCACCAAACAGCACCCTACCACAAATGAAACCTAACGGAGCTAAAAAATAGCATAAAAGCAAACAGATCGCAACACCGTAGAAGAGATTTCAAAACCAAAGCGCACTCATGGGGATCCCCAATAGAAAACTACACAGCTAGCGCTCTTGCTAAATGCGCAGCAGAACAAGACTTAAGCGTAATGAATGCAGAGAACAAGTTTAGTCAACGTACAAAAGACAACAGCATGTGTTCAGCAAATTTAACAGGTTGTAGTGACAAGTGGCGGAAGAAGTAAATCTCAGAGACAATAAAAATTAATATATCGAGCAACCAAACGAGAATAAAACAAAGACCAAAACTCAAAAACAAGTTAAACTTTAAAAAAATTGAAGCAAAATTAACCTCCAAAGTTAAACTATAGGGCAAAAATAAAAAACGACACCCTCACCAAAGATCCTATCAGATTAATAAAAAAAGCATGCAACAACACGTACAAAAAAAACCACAACCAATGCACGTAGACCCATCTACTGATAGACCACAAACATTGCAAAGCTGCAAAAAGATTACCTAAAAGCCACAAGAAAGTATAAAGGCAAACCATCTGTTAGTGACAATAAAAAAAGTTTGCCGTTAACTCTGCAAAGTAGAGATATAAAATAGAATAGCTCACTAAGCAAAAAGTTTTTCCAAACATGTGGAAAATCAAAATTGCAAAACAGAAAAATCCTGATCGGCAAAATCAAAAGAATGCAAATAACATGCGGAGTTCCACAACGCTCCGTCATCGACACTCCAAAACATCCTATGCGACAGTGTACTGTGAATGGAACTACCAAAAGAAACCTATCTCGTGAGATACGCGGGCTGTGGTCTGTGAGAAACCAATATTGAACACGCGGCATCCAAAATAGAAACCTGAATGGCCAAAAAAGCCTACATTTTGCACACTATAAAACTAAGGTGACAATACTAGTCGGGAAAAACACCATTAATAATATAATAAAAAAATTGCCATTGCAGATAGCAACAACTGCATGTACTGCAGAAAAATAAACACACTATCTGAGCACAGGACGGAGACTGACAAATACTGTGAGCATTGTCCAGCATATGCTCAAAAGTAAGGCAAAATAAGAAAAAAACTACAAAAAATGGCTAAACAAAATATCTGTAATATTATGTGTCTTTTTTGAAACGGCTAGTAAGATCTTTGATCAATGTAAACTGATCTGCGTAGATATTTTTACCAACCCATAGTATATCCTTTTCTTTTAAATTGTTTCGTGGGCCAGGTGACAGCAAAGCAATACCAAAAGATGATACAATTGTCACTGAGTAAAAACGGGGAGGGATGTTTTAGTTGGTAGAAGTTTGAAAAACTTTCCCAAACAAATCCGGCACAACGTCTTTGGAAAAAAGCTAGGTACGCAGCTTGAGTTGGAGATGTAGTAGGCTATAAAAAATTATTATTTGCACACTGCTATTTGAAGCTTTCGGGTTGTTTGTCAACACTGTATTTCGCATTGAGACTTTGTGGTTTCACACACTTTCATTAACCCGGCTTAAGATGTACAGAGTCACCTTCTCTGCGCACTCTTAGATAAGTCTCAGCTGGCGCGTCCAAGTTGCGGGAGTAGACCCAACTTCAAGAAGATGGTGACCGAGTTCAGCTGAGGACGCAGTATCGCGGGGTATAACGCTTTACCCTTACCCAGGGTTACGGGTGAAAACCACACCTGCAAAAAAGGCGAAGAGGAAAAGCCTCGGTACGGCAAATTTGGTGTAGGTAGCAACCCAGCGTTTAAGGAGAGTATAAAGACATTAGCGTCTGTCTCAAAATGAGCGGCTACAGACAGAGCCTGTTCTCATATTGGGCGGCTAATACAAATACCTTCCAACCCGTTTAGCCAGCGTAGAAGGTCATGGCTATTAAACACCCTTTACAATATGACAAATTTAAAAAAAAAAAACAATACCCCAGGTAAGTACACCCAAATCCCACACCTCAAAAAAAGGCCGCCTCACAGATTCTGAGGGAGACAAGAATTCGCGCAAATTATTTATACCAAACCAAACAATCAAGATTCACCTAGTTACATTAAAACTATAAGAACGAAGGAAGGTTTACATTAAAACTATGGGACATTCTGGGCCTGTGCAAAACCAGACTAGCTGGGGAAAAGTGCACCACATTAGCAGCTGGACACCTGGTATACCAAAATAACTCCAAAGAAAATACACATATAGGAGGAGTAGCAATTATGATACATAAAAGAGTCAAACATCTGGCCACCAAAATGAAATCTATATCACCGAGAGTGACATATGTCGTCATGCAAATCTCAAAAAGATACAGCGTACAATTAATCCAAGTGCATCAGAAGACACGGAGGCAGAACAACTGTACGAAGATATATTGCTAGCACAAAAAACAGAGAACGCACACTATAGAGTCATAATGGGAGATTTCAACTCCAAAATCGGAACAGACAATATTACAAACACTAGATTCAAAAACCGCTTTGGACTCGCCTCGGCCCACGAGCGTAAAAAAATGCGAATGAACTACTTCCAAAATAAAAAATTATACTGTATGAACCCCGTTTTCCAAAAATCAGAGAAAAGACGTTGGACTTGGAGAAGCCCAGACTCCTCTGTCAAAACCGAAATAGACTATATTATATCTAACAACAAATATATAATAAAATATATCAGTTCTAAACCGTTTTGATATTGGCAGCGACCACAGATTACTGACAGTGGTAGTAGAAATAAACACAAAAGCCAAAAGAAGTAAACTAGTAAAACAAAAAAGTCACTCAACTACTACAGAAATTATAAAAGAAAACTCATCCCAGTATCAACGATAACTCGACAATAAACTGAAAGATGTGGAAAACCTGAATGAAATAAACATAGACAGTTTAGAAGAAAAAATCAAAACAGACATCAAGAGATCGGTAAAGAAGATCTGTTTTACAAATAAACCAAAAAACAAAAACAAGATTGAACGTATTAAACCGGAAACAAAAAAACTCATGGCACAAAGAAAAAACATGACAAAAGGAACAGCGGAAGACACACAAATAAACAAAACTATAAGGAAAAAATCAAAAGAGAACGGAAGGGTTTCCAACATTGAATTAAAACAAATAACTATCAAAAAAACAAAAACATGAAAATTATAAGGAAAGCCGACACCGGAGAACAAATAAAAATTCTCCAACTAAAAGATACAAATGGGAACATCCAGGAAAACAAAGCAGAGATAATAAAGATAGTCAAGAATATCTATAGAAACTTATATTTCCAAATGAAACCAGAACCTCAAACCGTAACATTAAAACAGAATATCGTAAACGTAAAATCTGAAAAAATACCTGTTATTACTACAGATAAAATTCAACCAGCATGATCACAAATGAAGAATGGAAAGACACCAGGGGAAGATAAGATTACGATTGAAAGGTGGGCAGGACATTTTGCACGTCAAGACAATTGCAGATAGACAAAACAAATACTCAAATAGAAACCAAAAACACATAAACGAAACACAGAAAAAACACCAAGACAATGGCAAAACAACATAAAAGAGAGCGTGGGGAAGAAATAGTCCCAATTAGCCCAAGACAGGGAAAACTAGAAAAAACTAGGGGAGGCCTATATCCAAAAGTGGATGTTAAAGGCTGTTGAAAAAGAAGAAGAAGACGTAACAGACATTAAAAGGATGCTTTGCACTCACATGTGACAACTTAGTTGCTTAACTACAAAAGATTGTTAATTTTACATTAGATTTTTTGCAACAAGCGGCATTGGCTGTTGAAAGTGAAAATATACCTTGTTGTGATAGTTACATAGTTAAGTTTTACAATAAATAATTTACACCAAGAATCCGTTGTTATAGCAAAGTTGCATTTTAGTATATGGCGTGTAAGTCAGACACCAGCATGCATAATAAAATATTATTTAAATAAGTGAAGCTGAAAAATAATGTTTTAAATTTTAATCAAATACATACTTATAAGTATTAAAATTAGTATTAAATTATACTTAAGAATATTTCCATTATTTGTGGATTCAGAAGCCATAAAATTGGAATCTTCACAAAGGCCATCTTTAGTTGTCCCATATATGCATTTCCCTAAACCAACCCCTCTTTTATAAATAGGTTTACCAACAATATTTCCAGCTGGCTTATAAGCACAATATACCCTCCTAGTAAAAAAATCAGGCATATCCACAATATAACAACCTATAAACTTAGTTTCCGCCCAAACTGCCTGCACAAACAAAGCGTTTACTCCATCTACAGGACTATAAGAATCAACAAATTCTGGCTTAATTTCAAACACATTATTAAAACTTTTTATATAATTTTCCACATTCATTTTATCCCTGACAACATTTATTGAGAAAACTCGTATAGTTGAGTTTAAATATGAATATTGCGTATCATCTATAGTTATGTTGTAGTATTGCTTAGCCATACAAGTAGCAATTAATTCACATTCCGAATCATAATACATTTTATTCATATTATTAGATTTGGGCCAACCTAGATAGCCAAATTTACCATTTGCTATATTTTTTCTTATTTCGTTATGGTAGTAAACAATTTGTTTCTCAATGCGTTGGGAAATGTATATAGTTTTAGGGTGGACTTTAATATTGTTTATAAATTCTACTTTGTCACATTTTGCGTTGCGACACAAGAAGTTAGTTTTATTTATACGGCAGTATAATTCGGTGGCACAAACTGTTGTTATTATATTAAAAAACATAATTAGATACATCTTTATACATATTTGCTTTTGTAATAATTTGATATATATTTATTTTTTCTTGACACACGTCATTATATTTAGAGCTGTCATATAGACATTATGTAACCAATTTTTTACGTAAACTGTGTTATCCGATAAGTTTTTTATATTTTTTGTCCTTTAAAGCAGGTATGTATACCGACTTGACTCTTTCCTCACGCCTCACAGACACACTAAAATAACTGTTAAATTGTGATACATTATGCTGAAGTAAAAACCTCCAGAGATAAGTTCAACAAAAAAATGTTATTAGTGTTTGACTACAAAAATACTTAAATCATAGTTAACAAAAATGATTGATATTGTCTGGGTAACGAAGATGATGATTTAGACAAATTTATCGACAATAACTCTTGATCTAAATTGAGAAGCCAATTTGACAAAACAAAAAAGACTAAAAAACTTGGTAAAGCTGGATTGAAAAACACAGTTACACTGTTAATAATATTTTAAAATTTGGTTATAAATTGCAACAACCAGAAAATAAAAATCGTTTGAATTCCGCCAGCAATCCAAACCTTTGTAGTAGTCAGCTTAGTCTCTCTTACAAGAATGTGCCAACAGAATCCTGACGCAACTTTAGAAGTTATGGCTTTTAAAGTCAGCAAAAAATATTGCAGAAACTAAATAAAGAAATTTTAGCTTAAAAAGATGCTATTAAAGAAAATTAAATCTCTAAGAAAATGTTGCAAACTGCTTGAAGAAAGTGTTTCTGCAGGAAGTAAACAACAAAATTTAGAGAACAAAAGTTTGGTTAATAACACCAACGCTAGTAGTAGCTTAATAAATTTGGAAACAAAACTATTTAAAAAAAACAAAAACAAAAGCTTTAAGAAAATAAACCGATCTTCTGAGACAACAACACAAAACGTGACCAAAGTTGTCACGATTGAAAACTTTTTAGCAAAAAACGTCAGGTTTGATAAAAACTGCCAAACAATTACTAGCTAACAATCTAGTTAGGGAAACTTAAAAAAAACCTAGCAGCTTTGATTTGTAGAAAAAGTTCTACTCCAAAGTAGACGCTTATTGCTGCAATAATATTAGCAAATTGCAGTTGACGCAACTTCCGTTACTAGGTTTCTACTGTTGATAAATAAAATTATTGGTTCTAACTCTGTCTTTCCTTAAATTAATAATCGGAACCATAAATTATAAATCCGGCCATTAAAACTGTAAATCCGGTTTTTAAAAATATAATTTTGGCTTTCATAAATCAAAAATTCGGCTACCAAAGTGTTCAACTCTACTGAGAAACTGTTAATCCGGCCTCTAAATAGATCCAGCCTTCAAAACTGTAAATACGGCTTTTAAAAATTAATTAGGTCTTTAAAATGTCAAATTCTACTGCTAAATTGTTAACCGGCCTTCAAAACAGTAAATCCAGTCATCAAAGTGATAAATTTTATTGTCAAACCTGCCTTTAAATCTGTAAATCTGGTTTTTAAATGTGTAAATCCGGCCTTCAAATAGTAAATACAGCGTTTAAAACTATAAATCCCGTCTTTAAAATAATAAATTAAATCTCCAAATTGTTAATCCGACCTCTAAATTATATATCAAGCATTTAAAATTGTAAATAAAATCTTCAAAAATTAAAATCTGTCTACCAATTATTTGGAGGTATTTTTAATATCAATTAAAATTAATCTTGAAAAACGAAATAATCGTTGGGCTTGTGCATACGCGTCTTACAAAAACGAAAACAAGTTACTTAGAAAATAAAAGTAACTTGCACATTACAGTTAGTACTATTAATACTGCAACATTAAAAAAAATAAAATTAAAAAATGTGGTTAAAATTAAAAAAAAAAAAAAAAAAAAAAAAAAAAAAATAATAATAATAAAATTAAAATTAAACAAAAAAGAAGTATTTTGAAAATAAATTATAGATAAAAGGAAAAATGAATTGGAAATCAATTAATATCTAGACTTTTTCCAATTCATTTTTCCTTTTATCTATAATTTATTTTCAAAATACTTCTTTTTTGTTTAATTTTAATTTTATTATTATTATTATTATTTTTTTTTTTTTTAAATTTTAACCACATTTTTTAATTTTATTTTTTTAATGTTGCAGTATTAGTAGTACTAACTGTAATGTGCAAGTTACTTTTATTTTCTAAGTAACTTGTTTTCGTCTTTGTAAGACGCGTATGCACAAGCCCAACGATTATTTCGTTTTTCAAGATTAATATTTAATCACTTGTGTCATGTATTAATGGACATTTGTTCTAATGTTTCAATTAAAATTACCAATTTTAGTTATATGCCGTTATTAAAATTGTTTTAGAATAAAGTGTACACAAACTTGTATTTTTTTTAATCCTGTTATTATTAAAAAGTGTAAAATTCAATTTATAGAAAATCAAAAATAACAAAATCTGGACAAAACATAATAAAATATTTTCAGAACGAACTAAAATCCGACAAAACACGTTTGAAAAGTGTACAATTTTATTTATAAAATGTTAAAAATAACAAAATTCGGTCTTAAAACATAAAAAACTTGTAAGAAAACACCACTATATGACCATAAATTGTTGAAAAATTTAGAATTTTTCATAAAACCTTTAAAAAAATTGTCAAAATAGTAAAATTTGGCCATAAACTATAGAAAAGTGCAAAGTTCTATTCATAAAGTCTAAAATAGTTTTAAATAATGTCAGAAAGCACCAAAATCCGGCCATAAACTGTTAAATAGTGTACAATTCTATTCATTAAATAGCAAAAATAACCTTCCGACATTTAAAAGTGTAAATTTAGCAATCAAAACTGGCAATTTAGGTAACAATATTTGGAATTAATAATAAAAAAAAAAGTTTTTTGCAAAAAAAAATGAAAACCAACACTAGGGCGGGTGGTTATGTAACTCAAGATCATAATTACTAGCACTTATCACAAAACTGAAAGTTTCTCCTTTTTGCAAGCCTTAGAAATTTGTTTGTATGTTTGTTTAAGAAGAAAAAAGTGATATCCAATCTTTTAATTGCCAACACTTAGGCGGGCCACGCCATAAATATCATCAAGTAGTTTAAACTGGAGTACCCATCTTGCTACCCAAAGTTTGTTACAAAGAAATTGAAAGTTTTTTCTCTTGGCAAGCATTAGAAGTTTCTAAACTAAAAGAGGCGACGATAAATCTATTCTCTAAATAATCAACAATTGACTGGGTAGATGGGTCACCCCAAATCTTGATAACCAGAGAGTAGCTTAAGCTGTAGTTCCCAAACACCTGTTCAAGAAATTATTAACAAGAATTAAAAAAAAAATCTTTTTTACAATCGTTAAAAATGTCTCCCTTTAAGAAAAAGGAGATGATTAAAAATCTTTTAATGACCAACAGTGAGGCGGATAGGTGAGTCACTCCAGATCATAATTATCAACAAAAAGTTTGAACTGAAGTGCCCACCTACCTGCCCAAGTGTTTGTTAACAAAAAATTGAAAGTTTCTCCTCTTTGCAGTCGTTAGATGTCTCGTCTCTATATTAAAAAAGAGCAAAATGAATAAAATTTTTTGATGATCATCTCTTGGGTGGATGGGTGGGTTACTCCAGATTCTGATTAGCAGCAAGTAGGTTGAACAGGAGTGCAACCATTGTGAAAGAGTGCAACAAAACTTGCAGTAAAAAATGTACTAAACTTAAACACAAATCATCATTCTGCTAGATTGAGAACACCAAAGCACAAATTTAACTTCATCAAAGAAGAGCAGCCTCAAGAAAGATAGCGCCAAAAATCGCAACTCAATTTAGAATTAGAATTCAAACACCAAAATCTGACCATACATCGTTAATTTTTTTTATAAATTCTTAAAACCAGAGTATAAAATATCAAAATAGTAAAATTCGGCCATAAACTGTTGAAAAGTGCAAAATTCTATTCATAAAGTCTAGAATAGTTTTAAATAATGTCAGAAAGCACTAAAATCCGGCCATAAACTGTTAAAAAATGTACAAGTCTATTCATTAAATAGCAAAAATAACCTTAAAACATACAAATTTTGTAAGAAATTAACAAAAACAAAACTTTTGCAAGATGCAATTTTTTCTCGTAAAGTGTCAAAAATTAGTTTTAAACCATCAAAATACTGTTATAAGAAAACAAAATTTGGCTAGAAACAATAAAAAAGTGCACAACATTTAGTCATTAACTGTTAAAAAGTGCAAATTCTATTATAAAGAGTAAAAAATAGCTAAATCCGGTCATAAAACATTAAACTATTTGCAAATAGAATCAAAATCCCGCCAAAACTAGTCAAGAAAACCAAAATTATTTTTTTAAAATGTCAAAAATAGCACATTCCTTCCAAAAAACATCAAAATATTGTTGGAAAGATTCAAAAACCGGCCATAAACTACAAAAAACTATAAAATCCCAAAAATAGCAAAATAAAGTCAACAAAATTCAAAACCCGGTCATAAACTGCCAAAAAGTGTAAAACTCTATTCATAAAATGTCAAAAACAAGAAAATACAGCCATAAAATATAAAACTCTTTAAAAAAAAATCAAAATTCACCATAATCATATCAAAACTGCAACTTTCTATTTATAAAAAGTAAAAATAACAAATTTCAGTCATAAAATATTTAGAACAACAAAACTCTGTCAAAAACCATTAAAAATTGCAACATTTTATTCATAAAATGTCAAAAATAGCAAAACTCCAGCTTATAAATTTCAATCAATTGTAAAAAAATCAACAAAATCCGGCCATAAAATCTAAAAAACTGTAAAAATTTTCATAAATTCTTAAAAATAGTAAAATCCAGCTATAAATTATTAAAGATATTGTTAAAAAAAAATTCGTTCCAAAGCACCAAAATCCGGCTATAAACTATCAAAAAGTGCAAAATTCTTTTAATACATTGTCAAAAAAAGTAAAATTCAATAATAAAATATAGGTATTGTTAAAAAAACCAAAAACATAAAAAAAAATATTCTCAGAAAGCACCAAAACCTGGTCATAAATTGTTTTTCAATTTTTTTTATGTGATGTGAAAACTAGTATAACCCGGCAAAAAAATATAAAAAAATCATTAAAAAGTGCTTAAAAATAGAATCAAAAACCGAACAAAAACGGTTAAAAAAAGATATTTTCAAAAAGAACCAAAACTGACTAAAAATTGTTAAAAAGTACAATATTCACATTTACATCTTACATTAAGTATCTTTCATTATTATATTTCTTATATATATATATCTTAGACTAAGTATTTTTGACAGTGGATTATCGTGGAATGTGTATTTTTTACAAACGCTATTAAAATTTGGTAATTTTTGACATATTAGATTAAAGAACAAATAACACACATGTTACAGTACTTAAAAGTAAAAAAGTGACAACTATCGACGTTTTTTACAAAAAAAATACTTTGACGACTAACACTAGGGCGGGTGGGTAGGTAACTCAAGATCATGATTACTAGCACTTATCACAAAACATATCTTCTTTTTTGCAAGCCTTAGAAGACACTTTGTTTAAAAAGAAGAAGGTTATCATTAATCTTTTAATGACCAACACTTAGGCGAGCTACTCCAGATCATAAATATCACCAAGTAGTTTGAACTGTAATAACCATCCTCCCACCCAAAAGTTTGTTACAAAGAAGTTGGAAGTTTCTTCTCTTGGCCTCCTCCCACCCAAAAGTTTGTAACAAAGAAATTGAAAGTTTCTTCTCTTGGCAAGCTTTAGAAGTCTATATACTAGAGGAGATAATGATGAATCTATTCTCTAAATAATCAACAATTGAATGGGTAAGTGGGTCACCCCAGATCATAATAAACTTAAGCTGTAGTGCCCAATCACCTGTTCAAGAAATTATTAACAAGAATTTAAAAAAAAATCTTTCTTGCAATCTTTAAGAGTCTTTTTTTAAGAAAGGATAAGATGTTATGTAATCTTTTGATAACCACACTGAGGCGAATGGATGAGTCACTCCAAATCATGATTATCAACAAAAACTTTAAACTGAAGTGCCCACCTACCTTTGTTTGTTAACAAAAAAATTAAAGGTTTCTCCTCTTTGCAATCGTTAGATGTCTCGTCTCTATATTAGAAGAGGGCAAAATAAACAAATTTTCTTGATAATCACCTCCTGGGTGGATAGGTGGGTTACTCCAGATTCTGATTACCAGCAACTAGCTTGAACTGGAGTGCAACCATTGTAAAAGCGTGCAACAAAATTTGCAGTACGAAATGTACAACACTTAAGCACATACCATCATTTTGATGGAACAAGAACACCAAAGCACAAATTTAGCTTCATCGGAGAAAAGCAGCCTCAAGAAAGCCAGCACCAAAAATCACGACTTAATTTAGAATTCGAATTCAAACATCAAAATCTGGCCATACATTGTTGATTTTTTTTTTCATAAAATCTTAAATTTAGTAAAACTCAGCTATAAAATATCAAAATAGTAAAATTCGGCCATTAACTGTTAAAAAATGTGTCTATTAATTAAATACCAAAAATAACTAATTCCGACTTTAAACATAAAAATATTGTTAGAAATTAACACCAACAAAACGTTTGCAAAATATTTTTTTTTCTCCTAAAATGAAAAAAAATTGGTCTTAAAACATTGTTATAAGAAAACAAAATTTGACAAGAAACAATTGAAAAGTGCACAATATTTAGTCTTTAACTGTTAAAAATTGCAAAATTTTATTATAAAAAGTCAAAAATAACTAAATCCGGTCATAAAACATTAAAATATTTGCAAATAGAATCAAAATCCGGCCAAAAAGAGTAAAAAAAACATAATTATATTTTTTAAACGTCAAAAATAGCACATTCCGGCAAAAAACATCAAAATATTGTTAAAAAAAATCAAAATCCGTCCATAAACAGTAAAAAATAACATAACATCCCAAAAATAGCAAAATAGAGTCAAAATCCGGTCATAAACTGTCAAAAAGTGTAAAACTCTATTCATAAAATGTCAAAAACAACAAAATACAGCCATAAAATATAAAAAGTTGCTCAAAAAGTACACCAAAATTCACCATAAACTGTTAAAAACTGCAACATTCTTTTTATAAAAAGTGAAATAGCAAATTTCTGTCATAAAATATTAAGAAAAAACAAAATTTGACTAAAAACAGTTAAAAGGGGCAAAATTTCATTCATAAAATGTCAAAAATAGCTAAATCCGACCTGAAATTTTAATCAAATGTAAAAAATCACCAAAATCCTACCATAAACTCTTAAAAAGTGTACAAATTTTCATGAAATTTTAAAATTAGCTAAATCCAGCTAATAATAATAATAAAATCCATATCCTGGCAAAAACGGTTAAAAAGTTAAAAAATTGCAAAATACTGTCAAAAATTATTGAAATATTTTCAAAAAGATCCGAAATCCTACTAAAAATGGTAAAAAAGTACAATATTCACATTTATATTTTAGAATAAGTATCTTTCATTATTATATTTCTTATATATATATATGTATATATCTTAGACTAAGTATTTTTGACAGAGGATTATCGTAGATCGTATTTTTTTTTACAGGTGCTATTAATATTTGGTAATTTTTGACATATTTGATTAAAGAAATTATTTTTAACAAATGGCACACATGTTAAAGTACTTGATAGTAAAACTATCAACGTTTTTTGCAAAATAAATATTTTGACAACCAGCACTAGAGAGGGTGGGTAGGTAACTCAAGATCATGATTACTAACACTTATCACAAAAGGTTATATCCAATCTTTTAATGACCAACACTTAGGCGAGCCACTCCAGATCATAAATACCATCCAGTAGTTTGAACTAGAGTACCGATCCTCCCACCCAAAAGATTGCTACAAAAAAAATTAAAAGTTTCTTCTTTTGGCAAGTCTCTACTCTAGAAGAGGTAATAATGAATCCATTCTCTAAATAATCAACAATTGGGTGGGTGGGTGGGTCACCCCAGATATTGATAAGCGCAGATTAGTTTCAGCTGTTCAAGAAATGTTAACAAAATTAAAAAAAAAAAAAATCTTGCAATTATTAAAAGTGTCTTTTCACTCCAGATCATGATTATCAACAAAAAGTTAGAACTGTTTGTTAACAAGAAATTGGAAGTTTCTCTTCCTTGCAATCGTTAGATGTTTCATCTCTATATTAGAAGAGAGCAAGATGAATAAATTTTCTTGATAATCACCACTTGGGTGGTGAGTGAGTTACTCCAGATTATAATTACCAGCAAGTAGCAGCATGATCTGGAGTGCCCACCTACTTGCGCAAAAGTTTGTTGACAGAAAATTAAAAGTTTCTTCTTTTTGAAAGCGTTAATGGTCTCTTTGTCTAAAAAAAAATTAAAAAAATCTTAGGCGAGTGGGTGAGTCATTTCAAATCATGATTACCAGCAAGGAGTTTGAACTAAAAACCAAACCCTACCGCCTAAAATTTTATTCTCTTCTTTGTAAACGTTAAAAGTCTTTTTGTTCAAGAAAGAGAAGGTAATATCCAATATTTTAAAGACCAATAAGTTTATCAAAAGTTATCAAAGAACTCAAAACTTCTCCTCTTTACAAGCGTTAAAAGTCTTTTTGTCCAAGAAAGAAAAGATAATATTTAAACTTTTAATGACCAACAATTGGAAGAGTAAGTGGGTGACTCCAGATCATGATTATTATTGAGTAGTTTAAACTGGAGTGCTCATCCACCCGCCCAAGAATTTGTTACCAAATAATTAGAATTTTTTTCTCTTTGCAAGCGTAAAAATCTCATTGTTTAAGAAAAAGAAGAAGAAGAAAAAGATATCCAATCTTTTGATGACCAACACTGAGTCACTCTAAATCATAATTACCACCAATTAGTTCAAAATAAAGTGCCTACATAGCAGTCTAAGAGTTTGTTATCAAAAACTTAAAATTCTGGAAAGTCTCTTTGTCCTAGAAAGAAAAAGTGTTATTTATTTATTTATTGACCAACACTTGTGAATAAATCAATCCAGATCATGATTACCAGCGAATAGTTTGAACTAAAGTCCCCACTCTCCCGTCTAAGTGTGCGGACTCAACGGCGATCCTAGCTCCGATCATCAAACAACGCTACGATCATCAAATAGCGCTCTGAGCATAGAACACTAAAATTTGTTCTAAGTTTGGACTTTTGCTCACCTCGCTCGAGCCGCGTATTAATATTAAACTGAAACTTTTTAGAGGCGTGAGAGTAAAATTATTAGTATAAGTAAAAAATGTAAGGCGGTTATCCCTCTCACGCCGATAAAAAAAATTTAGTTCAATATCAATACGAAGCTCGAACGGTGACCAAAAGTCCGAGCTTAGACCAAATTGTAGTGTTCTATGCCCACTTGGGTAGGTATATGAGTCACTCCAGATCATAAGTTCCATTGATTAGTTTAAACTAGAGTGTCAATTTGTGTAAAATTTTTTTGCAATCTAAATTATACATTAAAATGGAAAGTCTACAATATTAAAAGAAATTATTGATACATTTACCATGGTTTGGATGGAGTTGATGCAGTTGGAATATGTGCAGTGTAGTGCAGTACAACAACAATTAAATAAAAACTATTGTGCAAATTTGTAACGTTAATTGGTAGAACAGACCTAGTCTGAACTTTGCCTTTTCCTATTTGTAATTCAAAAGTAGAAATTAAGTTATTTTATTATTATTATTATTATTACTATTATTATTATTAAATTATTGGGTTCTTTAACGTGCACGCAACATCAAGGCAGTACAAGGAACTTACTAAAAGATTCTCTTCTTATCCAAAAGAAGGCTCATCACAACACATTTTTTCTTAACCAGAAAAACTGCCCCTTCAGATAGAGGGCTTGAGGCTTGAACCCAAGACCCCTGGTATAGCAGTCGAGTACGCTAACCACTATACCACCCGGGCAGTTGCGTAAAAGTTTGTTAACAAAAAAATTGCAAACTTTAGAATTCTCTATGTTAGAGGAGGAGATTATAAATTTAATCTTTTAATTATCAACATATGGGTGAGTAGGATGGATCACTCTAAATCATAGTTACAACCAAGTAGCTTAAACTAAAATGCCAACTCACCCGCCCAAAACTTTGCTATGAAGAAATTGAAAATTTCTCCTTTTTCCAAGAGTTGCAAGTGCCTTTTCAAGATGTAAAAGAAGATATCCAATCTTGCGACAACCAACAATGGGGAGATAGGTGGGTCGCTCCAGATCATAATTACTAGCAAAAAAGTTGAACTGTACATTCCACCAGCCCGCCCAAGAATTTGTTATCAAGATTGAAAGTATATTCTTTTTAAAAGCGTTAAAACAATTTTGTCCAAGATGGAAGAGGAGGTATCTAATATTTTAGTGACCAACAACTGGGTAGGTGAGTGAGTCATTTTAAATCTTGATAATCATGCAATGTTAACTGGAGTATCCATCCACCCGCCTAAGAAATTGTTGTTAAGAAATTAAAAGTTTTTCCTCTTTGCAAGTGTTGAATGTTTCTTTGTCCAAACAGGAGTAAGTAATATGTAAACTCTTGATGACATACACTTGCGCGGGTAGCTGAGTTACTCTAGACCATAATTACCCACAAATAATTTAAACTAAAGTGCCCACCCTTCCGCCTAAGAATTTGTCAACAAGAAGTTTAAAGTTATTCCTTATTTCAAGCTTTAAAATGAAAAAATAAAATATATTTTTTTGATTACTGGGTGCATGGGTCCAGATCATAAGTTCCATTGACTAGTTTAAACTACCACTACCACTGGCTCAAAAGTTTGTTAACAAGAAATTGAAAGTTTCTTCTCATTGCAAGCGTTAGAAAGTTCTATGTTAGAAGAGAAAATTAAAAATTTAATCTTTGAATTGTTAACATTTGGGTGGGTGAGTGAGTCACTCTAAATAATAGTTACCATCGAACAGTTTAAACTGGACTGCCCACTCACCCGCCCAAAACTTTGTTATGAAGAAAATAAAAATTTCTTCTTTTTGCAAGGGTTAAAAGTGCCTTTGTTCAAGATGTAAAAGGAGATATCCAATTTTGTGATGACCAACAATAGGGCGAGTAAGTGGGTCGCTCCAGATCATGATTACTAGCAAAAAACTTGAACTGGAGTGCCCACCCACCCGCCCAAAAGTTTGTTATCAAGAGATTGGAAGTATCTTCTTTTTGCAAGCGTTAAAACATTTTTGTCCAAGATGGAAGAGACAATATTTAATCTTTTAGCTACCAATAACTGGGTAAGTAGATAAGTCACTCTAAATCTTGATAATCATTGAATGGTTTCAATTGGTGTGCCCATCCATCCGCCTAAGAAATTAAAAGTTTCTCCTCTTTGCAAGCGTTAAACGTCTCTTTGTCCAAACAGGAGTAAGTGATATGTAAACTCTTGATGACCAATACCTAGGAGGGTATTATGAATTTAATCTTCTAATTATCAATATTTGGGTGGGTCACTCTAAATCATAGTTACTATCGAGTAGTTTAAACTGGAATGTCCATCCACCCGCCCAAGAGTTTGTTATCAAGAAATTAAAAGTTGTCTTTTTTGCAATCATTAAAAATCTTTTTTTGTAATATCTCCGAAAAATTTTAAAATTAAAATCTCTACTTTCTGTTAAAAATTTCACAAAAATTTTAGTTTAAACATTGGAGACAATAAATAAGCCGGTTATTATATTTGGTAGACCAAATTATTTTGGTTACAATTGTTAAAGAAAATTAATTAATCCAAAACAGTTATTTAAAAACTGGAAAACTCATCACATTTAACAATGAAGAGACTGTCGACAATTCAAGGCTTTAGTATAATATAAATAATGAAACAAATAGCCGTGATCATTAGATCAAGTTTGAATAAACTATTTATTAATTATACTATACTAAATAGGTTCACTTTTATATCCTATAAAGCCACAATGCAAAGGTAATAAGTAGATTGAAATTGAGCTCTGTATAGAGTTCTCATGCAATCAAAATGTAGTGACATGGTAATTAATTAAATAAATAAATTTATGAAATTAATTACTTGTTAATAGTAATGATTGTTAATAAACAAAACTTTTATAATTACCTAAATAAACGCAATTAGCGTTAGAAATATTCAAATAATTGAAAACTGACTAAAGTAAAACATTTTATAAAACGTAATTATTTTTAGTACTTAAATTGATTATTACACACCGCAACATGACACAATAATATAATAATATTAATCCTGAAATTAAATACAATCATAATATTGTCATAATCATTACTTAAAAATGAATGAGAATATGCATGTGTGAAAAATCACCATTCTAAACTATATTACAACTAAAAAATAGTAAATATTTACTGAATGCAAAAGAGCAATTTGCTGATATTATAGCCAAGTCAAATAAACAGTGTTGTCGGCTTCTAATTTACATACGTATAAACACAACAACTACCGGCTACTACTATCATAACCATAAAAGATTCGTCTAAAGTTTTTTTTAATACAATTGTTATTTATAATTATGACTTATATGCGCTCGTTAACGCTATCTAAATATAGAATAATTACATATACACATATTATTCACACGCAAAGAGATGTGACGCTTTAATGCATTCATATATTTCTATCTGAAGAATACATATATAAGAGAATAGAAAGCATAAATAAAATCCCTCTTCGCATAAAGACATGGAAACGATTTTCCGAGCGATTCAAAGTACCGAACGAAAGAACAATAAAAAAAGACTTACTTTGCTTCAGCTTCCTTTTCCTCGGCGACACTGACAGCCGTTGGTGGTGGGGGCAAATCATCCATAGGAAGAGTATCCTCTGGTGGTGTTGGTGGAGTTTTATCGAATTCAGCAATCGGTGCTAATTCCGGCATAGGCGATACTGAATTGCTTTCCATTATTAATTAATTACAATCACTTTTTAGAGCACTATTTTATTAATTTATCAATTTAATTGAATTTAATTCACGTGCACTTCTTAAGACATTTATATTAAATCCGTGCTGCTGGATGCGGTGGAGAGAACTGCTTTTACGATGAGAACGGTAGCGAGTGAAAATTCACGCAGCGCATGGCAGAACAATCCGTCCGGTGATGTTCGGAAGAGACACGGGCACTGTGGAAAAAAGTAAAAGTGCACATTATTAAAGTGTTGGGGCTCTCACATTAAAACCGACTGTTATTGTTTTGCAGTGGTCGGCATTTTAATTGATTGATAAATATAGCTGAGAGAATTTCATATATGGAAATCGATTTTCAGCCCGGGAAAATTCACATTAGTTTTCATTAATGGTGTTCAGTTTTCATAAAATTGAAACTGATATAGGATGGGAGTTAAAGCTTTTAATTGCAGAGCGGTATCGGTTTATGGAAATACTATTTTGATAAAAAATTTTAATCACATTTAACTATATGCGATTTAATATTTCAAAACAAATATTTATAGACTTAATAATATAATGCTCTCCTCCTATTTTCGTGTAATTGGAATACACTACTAAAGCATATATTTTAAGAATATAGTTCTTTGTTATGGCCAGCATTATTAAATCTATGGATTTATCCGCAATACTACGGTTATTTACAAAAAAAAAAAAACTATCCGATATAGTCGGATATAGGAACACATGTTGCGGACTGTGGCAAAGAGTCCCAACAGTATCAAGTTATAAGTTATATATTATATACAACTTACAACACATGCTATTTTCTTATCTAATTTACAACAACTTTTTAGTCTCTATTCATATTCAGTTAAAAATGTCAACCTATAACACCTCCACTAGAAATTCCCTGAAAATATTAAACTGTTCCTAGTGATTTTTTTTTTTTTTTGTTCTATTATCCTATTGTTAGCGCAACTATTGCTAATCGTAAAAATAAAAATAAACATCATGTTGTATAATCAAACTTATCTGGAAATTTTCTAAAACAGTGTGTAAATTGTTAAAATTACATTTTCAAACACAAAGACAACCTATTAGTCGCATTTTTCACACGCAGATGGTACTAAACCAGCTAACTTAATAATGCTCTATTATCTCATATATCAGGTTTAAACATTTAAAACGTTCGTATTACATTCAAAATTTGTTTTAATAAACAAATATGTTTAAAATCAATTACTCAAACACTTTTCTAGGTAGGAATTAAACTTCTTTAGCGTTTACAGGACTGACAAGCATTTTAGTTCCGTAGCGTAAAAATGTTGCAGTTGCTGCGTGAGACGGATGACAGCATAAGACAATATAAACTTGCCTTTTTCTTTATTTTTCCAGAAAGACCTCTAAGCTATTATCGTCCATTTGAAGTATATATTAACTTACGAATTTCAGCCGCTGGGTTGATAGCAGAGAGTAAGCAAGCACACAAGAAGTCGACCAGAGAAGACAATACAGAAAAAGAACCGCAGCTCACCCGATTGAAGAACCAACTAACTGCAATTCTTATTGCAAGCAACAGCCACGGATTATTAATTGCACCAACCATCCAGTTAATTACCACACACTAATTTATTTGAAATAATTAATTAAGAAATTAATTAACTATTTCAAAATTCTTCCAGTATAGACTCGAACAAAAATCTGCCGGACTCCAAAATTCTCCACCTAATGTACCAGCAGCTTAAGAAAAACAAAAAGCTCATAAAAAAACAGGCTACCAAAATTAATATTCTGGAAGCCTATATCTTGTCCCTGGTAAAGAAATAAACGGTAAAAATCATGCCTCCCTCAAGAGACCTGCCGCAACAGACGAGCCCACATCCTCAAAAAAGGAGGAAATAGAAATCCATTAGAACAGCAACGTCGACCCCCCTCAAAGAACCACCCCAAAGAAGGGATTCATCCAAGTAGAAAGCAAAAACATGTAAAAAAATTGAGGAAGGAAAAGAGTAAACCCTCTTAAATTACTTTCTCTGACAGGCCATCAGCCGGCCCATCTGGTACGTATAATTTTTGCAACCGAAAACAAATAAAACTTTTTCACACATACACGGTTCGTATCAGGTTTTGTGTTTTTTTCGTACACAGGTTTGGTAGTAATCATAATAGAGAGAAGTCAAGTTTTCTAGAGAAAAAAAAAATAGGAATTTATTAGAAGCACCCATTCATCACTTTACAAGAGAGTGTTCGGTGCTATGCTGTTTTTATTAGGTACCAAATAGAAATTAAAAACAAACCTAAAAAAAAAATAATCAAAAACGAACCAAAAACGAACCAAAAACAAACCAACCGAATGGAACCGAATACTTAAGAAACGAGCCTTAGGCGTAGTAAACCACCTACAACCAACAACCACTACTAGCACTTTAGGTTCTCCTTCAAGCCCATCAAACCCTTGGGTTGTGGACACAAAGGCAACCCTCGCTCCAATCATCAAACAGCGCTCCGAGCATAGAACACTTTTTTAGCGGCGTGAGAGTGAAATTATTTTTATTTAATTAAGAATGAAGGGTCCGAGCTTAGAACAAATTTTAGTGTTCTATGCTCAGAGCGCTGTTCAATGATCGGAGCGCTGTTCGATGATCACACTTAGGAGTACAAACCAACTTCAACTACACGCATAGGAAAAAACGGAAAAATCTTCACAATGCAGTACGTTCTGCAAAAACGAGTACGTAAAATGCGCCAGAGCACATCAAAACTGTAAATAAAAATTCAACAAACTGTCCAAGAAAGTAGTTACAGTACGCAAACATTTGTGTAACCGTGGTAAAAGTTTCCGCGCATTTTGAGAAAAAGAAACCTATAGCCAGAATAAAAGATGCACAATGTGAGAAAAACAAACAATACACTCGGAGACACAAACTCTTATACAATATAAATATATTGATTCTCGGGTAGCGCGCCGGCTTTGTATGCACATAATTAGATATTATTGTCCCCGCAGTTTATGCTTGACTGACGCGTTTTAAGATTAATTTTGCATGCAAATGTACCTACGTTATTATTGCTCTCGTTTAATGCTCTCATTCCATTTTGTTTCAGCAGTGACCCAAGTGAACTAAGCCCATGGCAAGACACCTGCTCATCAACAACAGTCTTCCGATCCAACCAAGAGCACTCCTAACGCTCGCAAAGAGCAATCCTATGCGCAAACAACAGGATTGGCGCAAAACGCACTACCTCTCCGCTTCGCTTGTTCCAAACAAATAACAAAGATTTTATGAAAATATTCCTATCTTCAGCTTATATTTTAGCCTACTAGATTGTTAATCTGTTCAGACAAGTTCCGACAATTTGAATCCCTAACATAGACGTGGTTCAAATTCTCCATAAAACTCTATGAAACGAAATCTCAAATCAAGATAAGCTGGTATTTTAGAGGTTAATTGCGTACAAAAGTAAGAAAGATCTTCAAGTATTATATGTCTGTTTGTCTAAATTTGTCTTTCTCTAACTAAATTGCACGTTAGTTCGTGCTCTTGGAACATTTTCTGCATTTTTCAAAAACGGTTTAAGTTTAGAAGATAACTGCAGTTGAAAATAATGCGGTTCCTCAGATATTCTTCGTCTGTTTACCCAAAATTGCGTTTCTCTAAACTGCACGGTAGCTCATCTTTGTAAAGCATTTACTTCATTTTTCAAAAGTGATCAAAAATAAGCACAAAAATCTCTTCAAATGCACAAGATTTGTTTTTCCCTTGTGCCAAGAGTTTCCAAAACGTAAAAAGCACTTAGTCTTGCCGTCTGTTTTACTAACACTAACAGCAAGAACAATGTTTTTGCTTGTGACCTCTTAACCAACGCTAGCATCTTGAGGCGTTCTATCAACCAAACAATTGTACAACCATCCCGAGAGTAATCAATCTCAGCAAATGTATCCTTAAAATTGAGATCAGGTCTCTAAAAACTTTTTGAATTATGCAGATAACCGGAGATGGTTTATTCTAGTAAACCAAAATACAGGTATCATTGCAGAAATATAAAAGTTCATGGTTGACAGTGTTATTAAGTTGCTTTGGAAACTCCTTAATTTTAAAATATATTTTAAATAACTTAATCTACTAAATTTTAAACGTTGCAAAACTTAGAACGCAAAAAGTAGACAAAATTGCAGCATTTTTAGCTGTTAGAGTTGTAGGTACGATGACTCTTATTATTGCAGCGTATAGTAAAACGCTGTGCTTAATTCCAAGCCAAAATAGTATATAGTACACCAAGGGCAAAAAATCAGTTTTAGCAGCACAAAAAAGCAAAGCTTAAATCACCGAATCATTCTTAAACTTCTCAAATAAAAATTAAACGCAAAAAAATTGTTAACCAAATAGATGATTCCGTCTTTGCTTTTTTGAATAAAAATTTGGATAGCTTACCAACACCTGCGTGCTATAATGCAAAATTAACCTGATGGCGCGTCATAGATGTAACCAAAAAATGTATAAAACCACGGATAAAGCTACACCGTACGAGCCAACAACCCGCTAAGTCTTTCGCACGCTATAAAAAAACTCTCATTTAAAAAGCAATGTGGCCAGAAGTCACTGGCATAAAACTCGTAATCTAAAATACCGCAAAACAATAAACATTTTCCATAAATAACGCCATTAAGGCATACAAAATAAAATTTAAAAATCTGATATTCCACATCAGATTTTCAAATTTTATGTCGTAACCGAGCAATACCAGCAATACATAAAAAACGCATAAAATATTTGATATAAAGAATGCTTTAGATTTGCCGACAACCCAAACTGCTATGCACTTCAAATCTAAACAAGAAGTCTTCAACCGCTTGACAGATTGAGACAATCGCGAGCCACTAAAAAGCAAAAACCGCAATTTTCGCCCGGCCTGGACTGTATATCAAATATAGCTTCTAAAGCATTTATTATGGTCACCAACATAGCTTTTCAACAACATGACAACGGTTGCACGTAATTAATATTCCTTTTGCAAACATTCAGTTTTTCACCAATTAAACCATTTTACCAAAGCCTTAAGACTAAAGAAGACTGCAAGAATAGTCTTTTTGATAACAAAAAAACCTTTAACAAGATCAGTCATAAAAGACTTCTTCCAAAACTCTTTTGGTTCAATTTTCCACCGCGTCAAGTTAAAGTACGTAAGTATCAACTCTTTCATTTACGTTCGAAATTGCGGCCGCTTCCGCTCTGTTACCGGGTAACATAAAAATGCAAAAGTCCAAGAAGGAACCGATCCATTTGTTGCAAGTCTTCAGCAGGAAAAAATCTGATGCTGCCGTGGCTTATTGCAAAAGAGGTAGAGGCGTACTACTTGTAAACAAACGTCCACTGAGTCAAGTGGAACCAAAATTGCTTCAAGATAAATTGCACAAACCAATTTACTTACTGGGCAAGGAAAAGTTTGCTGCTATCATATCTCACAAACCTATGTCATCAGATAGGCAATTTCTTAAGCACTAGTAGCGTATTATCAAACGTCGATGAAGCGTAATAAAAAAATTAAAAGATATTTTGATTCAATATGACCGCACATTATTGGTAGCAGATCCACGTCGTTGTAATCCAAAGAAATTTGAAAGTCCAAGTGCTCCTGCCCGCTGCCAAAAAAAAATCTTATCATTAAAATATTTACGTATTTTATGTAAGTTACAATAAACGCAATTTATAAAAAAATAAATAAAAACTAAGTTACTATCAAAAACATATTTTTAAAATTGTTATTAAAATTGTTTTCGAATGGTGAACTTGAGGTACTGTACAAACAATTAACAAACAACCTCATAACTAATTTAATCAAAATATCAATTATTATAAAATAAAATGTTCACTAATTTTATTAATGCACAAAAAATAACCAAAAAAGTGCCTAAACAATTTTTTTTTTTTTTCTAAGGTAATTCGCCTAACTTTCTTGCACTGCAAGCTTGATTGTCCTATTGTGCATCTCCGACAACATATTTCCTTAGCAGTTCTGTCTTTAAAAATCCAAAAGCTTCTGCCAAAGAATTGTTTACAGCTCTTCTTTAGTTAGATTGTGTTTACCAAAGTGAGCTATGAGTTGTATATTGAATGCCTCATATTTACTCAGCAGATGTAATAATAGTACATTAAGTGCCAAGGGGAGGAAAGCACTGTTTGCAGCACGCCGCTGTTTGTCCGTCCGAGTAAGCGAGAGCAGCAGGTAGCAAAGTGCTGCAAACGCTTTCTTGCCCGTGGTGCTTACGACTGTTTTTGGCCTGCTCCTGTAAGAAAACAATAACATGTTACAACTTCATTAATATTATTTAAAAAAAAAATTGTTTAATACTTCAAGTGTCAATGTTTTTTTTAAAGGTTATTTAATTTTAATTTTTAATTAATAATATTTACTGTTAATTTAGTATATTTAAAACTAAGAATTATATTCAATAAAAATATTTTTTTTAACTTGCGACATCTGTGTTTTAAAAGCAAAACCCTTAGAGAGAGACAAAAGATTTTACCTCCCTAGGAAGAGCAAACTCACTTCCTTCGTATTTTAGACGGGCGGAAAAACTGTTTTTCAGAGTGGGCATGCAAAAAAATCGTTTTCCATCTTTTAAATACCCGCGGCATAATGAATTTGTCTTTACTTTCATTCTATGCATGTGCTTACTCAAGCCACAGAGTCCGGTTATTAGTTTTGTATGCCATCGTAGTTTGATTCAAATTCATATGTAAACGTAACATTTACTCAGTCACGTTTGAGCCGCCGTCAACTGAAGTCGTAAAACAGAAGTAAATGCAGTTTTCACTTGAACTCAAATTTCACCGCAAATTGGCAACCCCCGGACATGTCTGCATCGTCCAACAAGGGCCCTGCACTCAAACTCTCCGATAGCCAAGTGCTAAGAATATTGTAAACAAAGGCCCAAAAGATGATGGACCAACTGACAAAGTTATTAGCCAAGTTGAATAAAATTGACAATATATACCAGCGGCAGATGCAGATCAAGAAGTTCTGTCTGGACATTGTCGCTGATAAAGTCCGTCAGCTCAAAACAGACATTACGTTGGACGTCACGTCGATCATCAAGACAGACTTCTCAAAAATCCTCACTCAGCTCCAGAAAGAGTTTAAGTTGGCCCCGAGGCAGAGTGAGGACGCCTCCATCGTGGCCACAAACTTGCCGGTAAAGCGGATTCTCGCCCACAAGAAAGCCTCGCTCTCAGAAAAGCAATGCAAGAAAGTGGAAAACAAGAAAAAGTCAAAGAAGGATACGGGTGAGTCCTCCCTGACCACTTGTAACTTTAAAACGTCAGCCAACAACAGTCAGGAGCCCTCAGAGCCAAAAAAATCTTCTGCCACCAATGCCAAAAACTCTTCAGCTTGGCCTGCCCCTAAGGCCCAGTCAACCAACTCTGATTCGGCTAATGAATTCTTAGGTTCTTTAAGAATACACGTCCCTCAAACCAGCCGTTTCTCAAAAAATGGCTCACGTCACCCTAGCTCTTTCCATAACCATTCGAGAAAAATTACTTTTTCCAGAGCTTTTAGCAACTTTTAACTAGCGTAACATTACCAACAATCGCGCTCTAATCGTAGTCGATAGCGCACTTCACATACCAAACAGCATTCCCAAATGCGTCACGACAGACGTAGTGCAAGCCGATATAAGAAGGAACTGAACACAAGCATAAATATCAACCCTTGCAACTAAAAAACAAAACAAAAATGTTGTACGTCCAGCTTCCTCGGGGAGCTAAAAGCAGAGAGATTCTGTCTTTCACTAAGATCTGCGGGCTTTGTTGTACGGTAGAGTATAAAAGTCCGCAGAGATTGCATAGTCCCATCGATGTCAGTGTCATATCCATACGGCACACCATATGTGTGTGTTAAATGCGCCGAGGTTCATCCAAGCTCCGTGTGCACATTCTCTAAAAAGTCCGAGCATGTAGCTACATAAGCCGGGTACGGTAGGCCGCACTCTGCCAGTTACAAAAGCTGCCCGGTTAACGTAAAATTGATAGCTAGTCGGCAAAGCAAGGCCCTCAGTAAAACACCTGCTCCTCGTCAGCAGACTGCCGCTCCACTCAAGAACACCTCCGAAGCACGTAAGAAGCAATGCAAAAGCGGCGGATTCTGCGCAAAGCAAACAACTTATAGATAAAGATCTGCTGTTGCTACGCCTGTCCCAAGTAAGCAGCAATGATTTAAACAAAAAATATTCGTCGGCAGTACGGCAGAGAGGGCATGTACAAATACCAGCGCTAACAAAAGTTAAGCAACGGCCGCTCTGGCCACAACTTGGATGGGTGACCCCAAAGTAATGCCGAGCGTAGCGTTCTTCCCAATATGGGTCCGTTACCTCATATAGGCTTTCAAACATACACATGTCTTCTCTGTGGCTCGGTGTGTCCGACACCTCGACACCTAACGGTATTAAGAGGTTATAGATTATATATATATATATATATATATATATATATATATATATATATATATATATATACTTATATATATATATATATATATATATATATATAAAGCGGCACACTAGGTGCACTACGTAATTTTTCTAGGAAAGTACCCAGTAGACATTAAAATTGTTAAAACTTAAAACAAATCAAAATACTCACAAAAGTTCAGACTTATTTACAATATACAACTTAAGTTTTGACAAATAAAAACACATCATAACCGATTATGCAAAACTAAGTAAATTATTTGAAAAAAAATTATAAAAAAAATTTTCGGTTAATTTTGCACCTGGCTATAGCTCAAAAAGCAGTCTGCATCTAATTTTACATTTTAAACTTCATTTTCACCCGTATAAAATACCGTTTACACAAGAATTAATACAGGGGCAAACCAAGCAGAAAACCGTGCATTCTCAAATTAATTCCTAAAAATGCAGCTGACATCTTTGCATCATTTTGAGCAACAAAGCCCAACTAAATCGGTATCTTGACCAACAAAACGGCCGCATTTGGGGCTTCTTCTTCTTTATTTCGTGTTTTACAGCTATTTTACATCGCCACAGAAGTCTTACGACTTGTATGAAGGGGGTTGATGAGACCAACGGCTTATTAGGTAACTTCCGAATCACTCCGGTGGATAAAGAGCAAAGTTATTATTTTAGTCATATTCGGGGATCGAACCCCGGACTGTTAGCGTGCTAGGATAACGCTCTATAACTGAGCCATCTCACCGTTTACCCAATAGTAATGCTGTATCAAGCAATGAATCTATAACTTAGTAGTCATTATGTCGTATTTCTTCAAGCGATGTACATTTTATATCCTAGAAACTATATTGAAAAACCTATATTTTTTAACAAAACGGTACAACTTGCCATTTATCCATAAATCCAGGTCCCGTAATTTCACAAAATAAAAACATCAATTAGCCGCCTAAACCGTGTGCTTTTAAACAACTCATTAAAAGACAACACTAAGCTGTTAGCCGTAATATTAAACCACATTGATTGTGCTCAATAAAAATCATAAAAAGAATTTTCATAAAAATCAAGGCGGGTATTTAAATAATATCGTATTTTACTCTTAAGCTCTATGTTTGATTAATTATCTGTAATTAATTAATTTAATTTACTTCTAGTAGTGATAATTGTATTAAAAATTTATTGAATTCTTTTACTTAAATTACAGTAAAATTGCCACTTCTTCAGTATTAATCAAATATTATAATTATAAAATATTATATCTCATATAATTTTATTTTTAATTGATGCGAAAATTAATAGGATGTGAAGAAATTTAAAGCACGCCTTGTTAGATTACTAACTGTTGGACATAAGTCGTTGCCCGTTTATATTTGCTTTAACAATAAGTGATGGGACCTATTTAAACAATTGTCCCATCCCCGCGGAAATGATTAGATTATATCGATCCAAATCGCGCCGTGGTAAGTAGGCTAATAGAAAACGGTTCGCAAAGACTCGGTTCATATTTAAAGGATTAAAGGTTAACTGGATAAAAGAGCAAAAGGCAGAAGGGTAGAGAGATTAATATGGGGCAAAAGATTACCACGGATTAGGGAAAGTTACGGATCATAGGAAAACTAGGCGATAACGAGATTGGGTGAAGTGTAACGGAGTTTCACATCAAGATGGTTCACTCGAATGGTTAAAATAGATTCTTATCTATTATATAAATATATGTGGTTTTTTTCTTAAAGTAGTCGCATAAAGGTGATTAATGTCCGTCTATATATTCAATGAAATATTAAATCTCTAATTTTTTGCAATTAATATAAAAAATATAAACTCAGGATTGTTCGAATTATAATAAACTAATATAAATTGAATATATACAGGATGATTCATAATTACACCTTTAAAGAACTTCGTTGGATAAGTCAGAATAAAAAGAAAACTTTATATTATAAATAAAAAATAGTGTTCAAGGCTATCATTATTAAGGCAGACATAAACATTGTGTCTAGGTTACAGTTATGATTATTATGATAAAGTAAATAAAAAATCCTCTCTACGCATTTTTCAATTTGCAAAATGTTTTAACAACTTATATTTTCTATCCAAACAACAAGTTTGTAGAAGTCTTCCGTAAAAAGTGGAAACAGATGATTAATGATAAAATAATCATAAAATTTTCAACCTTAAACACGGTATTAGTGCAGATGCGCTGCAAACGATCGGTCTTTTTATTAGGAACATGACACGATAAGAAAAATGTTAACTGTTGAACCTTCAACCATTTTGCCTCAAACAAATTGCCATTTGACAACTCTTTAATAGAGTAAATGACATTTGAATCATTAGTGTACATAACTTCAGTAGAAAATAAAGTAAGTTCGAAAAATCGAATAACTGGTAGTTTTTCTAATTAAAATTAAAGCAATAAAGTTCTGTTTCTTTTCAAAAACCTTATCCCCTCTATCTTCGTAAGAAAACGTCTTTCCAAAAATCAACCAAAAACAAAAAAAATGAAAACAATCCTCTAAGCTAAGCCGTATGTTTAGTAAACACACAAACAATATAAATTCCAAAGCAATTAGTATAAATTCAGAATTTTCCACTATCCATTAAATTCTATAATGTATTACTAGTGACCTATATTTTAGTAAGCAATTTAAAACTATGTTCATATCTACAATCAACAAACACCGTTTAAATAAAATAAAAATAAATATATGTCTGGCCACAATTAATGTTTAATGCTACCAACTGTTGATTGTTTATAAGAAATCATAAAATAAAAACATGACATATTAGTACTAAGACCACAATTTATGATATATTTAATCATTTATTACCCAGTAAATATAATATCGCCTAATAAAAATTGAAATAAATAATATATAGCTATACTCCAATACCTTTGTAATCTATATATTGTATAATAATGGGGAATGTGGTATACTTTGGTACATCTATTCATGCTGCCAATCATATATCATCATAATGAAATGTTTTGCAATTTTCTTCGCATTGATTTTTCTTTTCACAATAGATAGGCGAAACTTTTTGCATGGACAGTATAATATACTAACTAAAGTTTCCAATATTTTTTCAACATATTTAATAATAAATTATTATTAAATGAAATTTTATTTAGAAAATTAAATACTAATTACAATTATTATTAAAATATGTGTCTTATTACAAAAACTTAAAATATGTACCATACTATCAATCTAAATTGTTATCAAATAATAAAAAAGTTAATGACCATTGATAATTCTAAACAATAATAATTATTATTGTTTATAACATAATAAATATTTTACTACGTTGAAATCAGACATGAAATCAATTCCGAGTACGTTTATTTATTAAACTTCTCGCAAATTTGTAAAAAAATATGTTATAAATACTATGATAAATGTTATTATGCAATGTTGCAGATAATTTAGAGTTAATACAAATATACTATCTTAACATAAAATTATTTAAAGTTAGTTACCAAGAAGATAGAAGCAAATTATAAAAAAAATTATTTTTATTTTTGATGTAAAGTTGCATACAAAATAAGCAAATAGTTTATCAAACACCTTTTCTTATTGCATAGCCTACAAACCCTTTCTTCCTATTACTAACTATCATTCAACTCTGCTTGTAAAAAATCTGAGTGGATCGAGTAACCCAGTGGAATTGCAACCGGTCCCAAGTCCGGATAAAAAAGAGGGTTCCCAAGCGAGGACAGCGACCTGCTAGGAATAAAAGGAACACAGCGCTCAAAGAACCAACAATCTAGACTCGGACAGGATGGGATCAACAGACGACGACTTGGCGAGGAAAAGGACTAAGCAAATTCAGAAACCCAAAGCACTAAGAATCGGATGCTAGAACGTAACATCCCTGAGCAACAAAAATCAGAAAATCCTTCTAGAAGTAGAAAGACACAAGGTGAACATCTGCGCACTCTCGGAAACTAAGAGGAAAGGAAAAAGAAACTCTAAGTACAGAAAATATCTCCTTATATAAAGCGGTAAGGATAAAAATGAAAAAAAAACAGCATCAGCGACACTAAATACATAAATGACAGAATCCAAAAGTAACAGTACAACTGGAAGGTACAACATCGACACATCTGATCAGCGTTTATGCCCCAGACATCACTAAACCAAAAGAGGAAATAGATGCCTTCTATCAGAACTTACAAAACTTACTAGATAACATTAGCATACATGACAAAGCCTTCATCCTCAGAGACCTGGACGCTAAAATCAAAAGCAAAATAATACCTGGCATAAAAAATCGATACAACAAAGAAGACAAAAACAACAAACAACTAATACAAATATTCGCGCAAAACAAACTGAGAATAAACAATAGCTTCTTTCCACACAAGCCGCAACACAAAAAATATGTTTGTAAACACACAAGGTAAAAAGTCCATGATAGACTTTGTAATCACAAACAGAAATATCTACCCCCGCAAAATCCAGGACGTTAGAACCATGACCCCAACAAACGCCAAAACCAACCACAGCCTCGTACTGGCAAAGATCACAGCCACACTACATCACAAAAAAAGAGAGCTAACCAAAGGCATCAACAAACTCAACGTCGAATCTATATCAGACAACTCAAAAAGATTCTTATACCAGCAAAGATTAGAGGCATGCAGAATACAGAAAGAAAACAAAGTAGAAACCGCATGGAAAAACTAAAATCTAATATCTACAATTTAAAGCAAAATCAATCACATGCGACAAACATAAGCTCATAAGAAACATAACCTACAACAAAATCCAAATAATCAAAACCGCTTACTGGAAAAAGTTTTCCAAAGATATAAAACGCGACCACTACGGAAGGCAAAAGAAGGTATGGAACATGCTCAGAAACCAAAAGAAACCAGTAATAAACAAATATCTACAAACTGCAAAGAACACGATCGACGATTGGGAAAAATACTTTCGAGAGCTATACGGTAAAGACGACAACAACGTCATTGAAACACAACACCTGCTATCTTCGTGTACACATCAAACGTGGAGCACATCCAAGGGAAAAAAAATGGGACAACTTGCCAGAAAACTAAAAAATAGGAAGTTGCCGGGAATGGACAAAATATCCAACAAAATGATCAAATACGGGGGTAAAATACTACTAGACCAGATTATGTGCTATACAATAAAATACCGCACAAAAAGACATACCAGAAAAATGAAAAGGCAGAATAATAAAATAGAGTAAAATCTGACCTATCAAACTACAGAGAAATTGGTCTTCTAAGCACAAAATCAAAATTCCTCACAAAGGTCTTTGAAGAAAAAGTAGCCTACTCAGGAATATGCAAAGAACAACAAGAATTTAGAAAAAACAGGTCCACCTTCAATATTCACTATCCGCCAAATTAAAGAGAAAGCTATAGAATTCAACAAAACAGCCTTTATGTGCTTCGTCGACCTAACCCAAGCCTTCAACATAGTGCTGCTATCTGACTTGGTGCCGCTCCTGCAATTAAAAAATATATAGGGTTTTCCAATAAAAGGTTTCATTTTGATATTAAAAAAAAAACGGGAATTTTTTAAGAGAAATGTTTATTTCATTGTAAAGAGGAAGGTATGCCATTAACATTTGAAAACAATATCAGTCAAATGGGTTACGGTTGCAGTACCACATTTTTTTCATGAAATTTTCCGGCTATAAAAAATCATTAATCATAGCTCGGTAGCGCCATCCATTCACCGTAACAGTTGCACCAGCCTCATTTTTAAAAAAATAGGGTCCAATCACACCGCCAGCCCAAAAACCGCACCAAACAGTGACACGTTGAGGATGCAAAGACTTTTCAACAATCATTCTTGGATTTTCTGAGCCCCAAACGCAACAATTCTGCTTATTAACGTAGCCTCCAAAGTGAAAATAGACCTCATCACTGAAGATGATTTTTCGATGAAATTCCGGATCATTTTTGAAGAACCCTTGAGTTGGCTTGAGTTCTTATGTTAACTGAACTTTAAAAGCCTTTACATACTCAAGTATGTATGCAAAATGTCGTTTGTAGAATGTCTAATTCCAAAGATCGACGAGGAATCAACAAACCTGAGTTTTCTTCATTCTCATGTGTTTTTAAGCGATGCACACGGTTTCGATTCTTCACATCACAAACTTATCTGAACAGCTCACATTTTTCAACCAAGTTTACTATTGCCGGCCGAAAAGGTACTTTACGACGACCAAAAAGTTCATTAGTTTTGCAAACTGTGACTGAAAAATTTTCATTTTTGTAGTCAATTTTAATAATTTCAATGCGTTGTTGAAGCGTGTATCGGTCCATTTTTAATAATGGCGTAGTTTTTACTTGTCAAATGTCAAAAGATAATAGCTTCAAAATTGACAGCTGTCCAAATAGCCTGCTAATCAAAATGAAACATCTTATTGGAAAAGACTTTACATCCCGATATCATAGCGGTCATCACAAAACTCAACACCAAAAACTAAACCTTTATAAAAGTAGCAGACAAACTATCCAGCAAAGTGCCCAGAACAAGACAAGAAAACACCTTAAGTCCAGCCCATTTCAATACTATAATAGACAAAGTAATTACTGAAATCAAAAAGGTTGGAAAAAGGTACCGGATTGGAGATAAATAGATAAAAATTGTATGCTATGCGGATGATGCGGTACTGATCTTCAAAGAAGAATTCTATTTTTAATTTTCAAATTTCCTTTTTAATTCTTTCATGTCATTACCATCAGCTAAATATCCCGAAATAATTAGTTTCTCAGAATGCTATTAACCATAGCCATTAAATAAAGTCATTAAGTCAGTTAGTATAAATAGTCAATACACCCTTTAAAATATTCACTTTGAATTGTGGTGGTGAACAATGTTGACGAAGTAAGTTAAAAATCAATTATTAAGTTTAAATAAATAAAACCATACTGATGAGAGGTAAACCTCGAAACGCGTCTATGGATGTTTTTAGTTTAGAAAATTTTTTCATAAATTTAATTTTTTAATGTTATAAATCATTCTATTTTCTGCAAATGCTATTTGTATCCCAATTAGAGAAGGAGAGTAGCAGGTCCAACCTTTTGATAACAAACAGTCAGGAGAGTGGTCTGGGTACTCGAATCATTAATTGCTAGCGACTAGTTTTAACTGGAATGTAGTAATTCAAAAATTAGATTATTTTCTTCTCTGCAAATGTTGTTTATATTTAAGTTAAAAAAGAATAATGATAGTTCCAATTCTTAATTTTTGCACAACTTACCAGAGCAAACCGAGACTTATGACAATGCATGTTACAATAACAAGTTATGGTACTTGATGGTCATCCCACATTTATTAGGAATATTTGTAAGATCTATATTAACAAAAATTAAAGAACCTTTTTGGAGCAAGCAAAAAACAAACAAAAAACATGTACCGGCTGAGCCAATTTGGTGTCTTACATGGATTTTGCCGAATAGTTTCTTTAAAGTTTAGTTTAAATGTACCAAAATGCAACATTCTGTTAGTATCGGCTAAGATTTCCATCAAAGATGAAGTTAAACAATGGCAATCGGGAAATTGCCTGCCGACGTATGTCTCTTTGTACAAATTTAAACAACCTAATGATCAATAAGCGTATTATTGACAATGCCCCCAAGATGCGTTCAAGAGTAACATCTTATATTTAATTCACAAAAATAATACAAAAATAGTTGAACAAGAACACCACCTACCGGTTGTGCCAATTTGATTTCTTATAAGTATTTGCTAGATATTTTCTTCAAAGAAAACATTAGCTTAAACGTAACAAAATGCAAGTAAAATTCATAAAAATTAGAATTGAACAACGGCCATCAATAATTTGCCCATCGACAAATATGTCTTCAGACAAATGTAACTGCGCAATAGTCAATCACCATACCGACAAGTCCACCAAAATATGTCTAACGGCAACAACTGCGGTAGCTGCACATAGCACCCAACAAACCTAAACTGAGCAGTGATCATTCATAGTATCATCAATTATATATATCCACAACTTTCTTTAACATACTGCTTTGGTGCCAAACTTATATAAAGAAGAACCAAAATCATAACTTACAGTACTCCTAATGTTTAATAGGACTCAAATAGTAAACAAAAACCTGCAACAATAGGTCCAAAAAACGCTTTTCTGCCCAAGTCTTCAAGGAAGTAAAAACAAAGCTCTAATTGCATAGCTTGCCCAAAGCTGTTTATCATAAAATGGATTGCCTCATTCAGAGGATCCTTGTATGTTTAAAGACTTCAACTTTAAAACAACCCTACAGACAAATGGCAAAACGTCAAATCCGAAGAGAGCACAGGCCATAGAATATAACATCTCATAGAGATCAATCTCTTAACAAACATTTCTGTTCTGTTGAATCCAAAAACTCTGCACATTCTGAAAGGTCTGTAACAAAAAATATCTGAATGATTCCTATGTAAGGTTTTGAATTAATAATAAAAGCCAAATTTATCAAATAGTGCACCAAACTTTCTCACTTTGCAAAGACCTTTCGTAAACCTGTCTCGGGTTGGCGTCACATGAGTACCGAAAGTCTTGTTTGTTTATCTGTCCACACAAGTGGACATGTGCCTCGTCTCTAAAACAAAACGCATTCTAAAGTAATTTCAAGCATGTTTTCACATGCAGCAACTCGGTTGTTTCAATCATGTTCTAACAAATGTCTGCAAAAACCATCTTGTATAAATAAAAATAAAAATCTTGATAAAAAATTCTTTAAATACTGCAATCAGACAGACAAAGAGCCACGTTTTACTATCTCAATGTTTTCAGGTGTCCAAGCTGTCCATAGATTCTCAAAAGTTATTTACCCACAAAACAATTAATCTTTTTGGTTTGGGACTTTTTGATTAGCAGGAATTTCAAATCGAATACAAAACGCTCGTTTTGCAGAAATGGCGGACCCATTTTTACGGATGAACATTTAAGTTGGTCTACATCGTGTTTAAGACTTAAACCTGTTTCAAACAAAGCTATTTATCTTGCCTTTTTCTACTGACACTACCCCCTCTTTTCTGCAACGCCAATCAAATTTACAAAACAGTATTAAAAAAAAGAAGCAGACAAGCCGCACCTTGTAAAATGATAGTCTGCAAAGTTCTACACAATCTATTATGTACTCCAACTACAACTCACCTGAAAAACAATACACAGTACGTTAAACAAACTAACTCTGAACAATATGTGCATTAAACTAGTAATAAAGAACACAGAAATCAACGTCAAACTGAGAATTAGTAAGATTGACATGAGCACAAAGCGGGCATCAAGAAAACATATATGGTGATTCATGTTGGTAATAAAAGTCAAAGTAGATTATAAATAATCGTAGAACAAATAACAATAAAAAACAGAAATCTTGCCTGAAACTTAGATAAGGTAGAAAACATTTTACAAATAATTGAATGCCGTCCAGAATTAAGTACCAGAAAGTTTCTGCATGTACGGATGTTCCTCATTAGAAAGTATTGCAAACATTAAATAGCCAGCTAATGCAAATAAAATTCAGCACTTAGAACATGGAAACTGTTTTACGGTTAATTTTTGCCAATATTGTTAGATGCATTTTATTTACCAATAAAGTGCAGTATATTCAAAATATATTAAACAATTCGTGCAACTCTTATATTTAGCCTGATGAGAATCTACATAGCACAACAAAAACTATATTCAACAACAATCAACTTGTTAGGCCTTTCTTTTTTTATTAAAGTGTTACAAGAGATGTGCAATGTGTGATACACCACCAAATGTTGATAATTTTGCTCATGGCATTATTTCAACATTTTCATCAATTTTTAGAACACTTGTTTAAACATCTCAATTAAAATAATGTTAATAATTTTGCAAACTTTTAACTGCTCCATAATAATCAATATATTTTTGTGATCAATCATTAACCATTTAATTAATTTGTCTGTTAATTAATTAATACAAAATTTCTTCCAGCATAGAGCTCAAAATGAGCTCCAAAAATATCCCAAAGACCCCAGCTGAAGCACAGCTCCAGCCCACCAAAACTCCAAACGCCCTCAAGAAGCCTGCCAAAAATCCGGTGAAACTCATCACAACTTCCAAAGACAGAAAGGTGATGAATGTCCACCACTAAGCCCCGCCTCTTGAGGATTTATCTAAGTAATAAAGAAAATCAAAGAAGAAGAAGAACACGGGTAAGTCAGCTTCTGCTATATCTACTATCAGGCCATCCGACGACCCATTACGGCATATGCCTTCAGCGCCACTAACCATCAGCCATCAAAGCTAAAGGGTTCTCAACTCAACCGTCCACTAAAATCCAAGCGACCACTTCTGGTCCATCCTCTAGCTTCGTAGGCCTCCCAACCCAAAACCCGTATTCCAAAAGCTATTTTCTTCGTTCAAAAACATAAACGTAATCATCGACCGCGTCGTAAACGTACTCAAAGGTATTCGCATACACCATTTTTTCTATGCGTATTAAACATTTAAGTTAAGTCTGAAAAGCCCTAAAATATGTTATAAAAAACATATCCAAATGCATCGAGGCTGATGCAAGCAGGCACTTAAAGATAACAATCGTCAAGCGGCAAAATAACCGTAAAACAAGAAATTAACAACAAACTGCGATGCCACTTAGCAGATTGATCACCTTACCACAGATTGTCTAAAAATAACATAAAGCAACCATAACATGCCATCAACGCCTGACCTCAAACAAACAAACCGCTTGAAACTAAAAACGCTACCCTACCACAAGCAAAAACTGCAACCTTCAGAAACATCTACTGAACAGGCACTCATTGTGCATAGATATCCCAAAGCAATGTCCAAGAAAATAAAATGCATTCTAATCTTCCAAACTCCCGTTGACGCCTATTGTACAACAAAATACAATACTTCTATACTTTATTCAATTACACGGAAAACAAATATTAGCACAAAATCTGCAGCACGTACTGGATAAAGAGTACATCCAACATTTCATTTATTCATATTGTATAATTTGCGCACCATGCATGCTAAATAATAAGGTTTATTGTAGCTAGTTATACGTAAATTGTGTGTTTTCATACACCGCCAACATCTAGTTACAGGAACCAGGCTCCAATGACGGAAATTTGTGGCAAAAGTTGATTGGTGATCACACACTTACCTTCTACGTCAATTGGTGGCTTACAAGAATTTTCGAATATTTTCATAATAAAATATATGAAAGACATTTTGCTCAATATAACATAGGTTTGAAGACTACATATAAATGTTTTTGCTTAATCTACCGTAACGAAACGATAACCTTGACTGCATGTTACAATAAGAAGTAAAACTTATTGCTGTTGACATCAATGGCAATAACGTATATACTTACAAAAGTCAGGTGAACCTGAAACAAACCAAAACCATGTCAACATGCCAAGATCACTGCAAACAAGCGACGTAAAAAGTTTTATTACTATTATTATGTGCTCACTATAGAACTGAGACACAAAAATTGACCTCAAACCGTCGGGTTAACTACAGAATACTTGTTCATGCACCTACAGACTATTTTAATGCATATGCCAAACATACCAGAAAAAAAACTAATTTGAGTCAGCATTATTTTGGTACCTGTCATGACATGATATCCATCAAAGACGACTGCGCCATTTCAATTACTATGTCAGAACTAAATTCTTTCAACAAACCGGAAAAACAAAACATTTTACCTACCGACTGCGCCATTTTAATTCCAATGCCAAACACAATTCCTTTTAATAAACTAATCTAAAAATGTTAGCTTAAACATACCAAGATGCAACACTGATTTAAAGCAACTTAATATCAACAAGACATGATTATCATAGTAGAATTAAGTTTCCATCTACCGATTGCGCATTCTATGTAATTTCTTTCGAATACAAAATCAAAAAGAAACCTCCCTGCGCAGTATTTTTTATTACAAGTACCTACCTAAACTGGCATTATAATGTTCATCAAAAACTAAAATATACTGCGGTTGCATATCCCAATAAATTTTAAAAGTGTCGCAACTAATTACAAAACCCAGTAAAATAAGATTTGTCTAACAAGAACAGTAGTGACCGTAGCGTCTAAATTATCTAACCAACCTTAGCCAAATATCCAACTGCAACTCTTAACAACAAACAAAAAACCAGCAACAAAATTTAACCAACATTAGTATAAACATTTGACATATCAGCTTAAAAGAAACTATTAATCCTGATACTATGGAGCCAAGAAGAAAAATGCTATCTGCAAAGGTGCACACCCAAAATGTTATAAGCAATATTGCAAAAAAACAACAATCCATGCCACAGCAACAATGGCGGACTTGACTTGATCACAGACACAAATGTAACCACCTCGTCAGCCTTCAAGAATGTTGATTGAACAACCAACTTGAAATTATAGACAGCCTTGATTAAGAGTCTTATTTTTTAATAGTTTCCCAAAAAAACCGGTTTGTGAGTCTTCAACAAAAAATATGACTCACTCTTCGCAACCTAGACTAACAACCCTTTAGAGTAAATTAAAAAAAAAAGTATTTCTTACTTACAATTATAACATAACAAAAGATAATTTACTCACAAGTAACTTTAAAGTTAATTTAATCAACAAAACCAAAGTCTTAAACTTAGTTTCTAATATTAAACCCAAGCGATTGATGAAGTCTCAATTGATATTATTCATTTAAGCAGTCCAGTAATTTTGCCTACCTTAGTACACATAATCAATAACAATATGTATTTTATTACTATAATTAATATATTTAATTTATTCCAAACCATAAACTTAGTTTTTTTCTGAAAATTAGAAAAACCCTGCTTTGATATTATCAGCAAAATAAATTAAGATTTAGATGAAAAGTTATAAACATATATTTATGATATTTTGGACATGCCAAAATAGAGTGTACAATTTACCGATATAAATTTCACGCGGCATTTATATATTTCAATAAATATTTTTTGTTAGTTTCGGTAAAATTAAAGTAATCCAAATGTTATCTAACGTTTAATTTTATAAGGAATTCTATGTAAGAAATATTTGCTTTTAGTCGTTCAGACAAAAAATCGACGTTTTAGAGAAATTTTACCCATACCATAGCGACTTGTATACTTAAGTTTATTTTGACTGACTGAAGACTATTTTCACCTAGCGCACGCATAAAAAAGTAGTGTTGGAGTATTAGAGTCAAGATTATGAGTCAAGTGAAAATTCCTTCTTTTATATGAATCCTGATTATGAGAATTTTTTCAGATTTTTTCAATGAGCCATTTCTGAGTAATAAGCAATCAAAATTTAAAAAAAATCAAGGTTTCTGAGTCTTTTTAAATATTTTGATCGTTTGTAACTTCTCAAGATTGCATTTTTAGGAAAAAAATTATAAGAAACTTTTTTCTTCAAAATTATCCAAAAAATAAGTTTTCATAGCCAACATTTTTTTCTTTAAATATAAAAAATTTTGCAAAACTTTAAAAGAGTTTTTCTTAAAAAAAAATGACAGGTATTTTCTTTTTTTATCAAATATGGATAAAAACGAGATTTTATATGTGCAAAACTTGCCGTGTGCTACGACCGAGATATCTTACAATCTCTCACTCACCAACAATAAAATTGTGTATAATCAGGATAACACGTTGTACTCACCTAGAAAATAAAAGAAACATATTAAAAACAAATCATAGATAAAATTATTAATTAAATGTAACTACACAATGTAGCAAACACTGCAACATATAGTTGAAACTACGTTATAGGTGATGGCCTACAACAAAATACCATCAAATCTGCCTGTAGCATCAACAGAAATCAGCAATCTCAATAACAATTTCAATGTGATTAATTATAATAACTGCGTTTTTAACATTCATCTTGCAAATTAATATAATTTTATAATATAATAATTTATAGCATTTATTAACGTAGAATAAATTGCATTGCAGTTCGTAAACTGTCCACAAATGATTAAAAAAAAACGCATTTGTATCTCTTGTTGATAAATATTTACTTTTTAATTAACTAACTAACAATATATAATTTTTTTTTTAATTTCTACTAGTAAAAAACACTATTAGAATAAAGACAAAATTTAAATTAATGTTCACAATAATAATCATAATACATAAACTAAATTAAATATAATAGTAAACAGAAAAAGAAATCAGTCTAAAAATATAATTGTATAAAGTAAATAGAGTAGTAAATAGCATAAAATAGTATAAATAGTACAATAAATTAATATTACGGTTCTGTATAATTAAAAAATTCCTTCCAATTATACGGTTTTATTTTATAAAAAGATACTTGTTACTAATTTTAAAACAAATAAATTGTTCAACATTTTTGAGTATGTCATAGTTTTATATAAATTTATACTCCATGCAATTTATTTTGGTGCTTTTGCATAACCAAAACTCTATCTAATATGTATGTGGCATATATTATTTAATTTAAACTTTTCTCTACATGATTCAATAAATTTTAGTATTAACACTGAGTTACAAATGCTGATTCAATATTTGCGCATCTTCCCCAGTATATAATTTCATCTATTACGCTTAATAGACTACATAAGTTGGCAAAGTACATTAACTTTCCTGTTTCTAAGTGCAAATACGTTATGGCTACTCTAATTGTTTAGTACACGCTGTTTACCTTAACACAGTTGTGTAATATGATCGCTTCATTTGAACAGCTCGTCTACATAGATTGCTTAACATTGAGGGTAGTTTGTTGCTTTAATTAATATGTCTCATCTGGATACATCTACATTACAATGTCATATACCATCTTGCATTATTGATAAGTTAATATTATTCAAATCATTCATAGACCTAATAAATATTAACATTGTACAGTTGCGTTTAAAAACTCTTGAAAAATAATAAAGACCTGAGAGCAATATTGAATGCAAAGGCATATATGGGTTTTGTATATATGCAAAAGTTGTACTGAAAATAATGTTTGCCTGTTAAAAAATCAAAGTTTTCTAGATATATTCAAAGCTATAACATTAACATTCTTTGATAAAAACTCGGTTATTGTAAAAACGATCATAAAATTGTCTCAACAAAAAAAGTATAATTTCTGAACAACCAAAATATTTCCTATTTTTTCTTAAAACTGTCAAAAGTTTTTCTAAATGTTCTCAAAATTGTCAAAACATTAGCAATAAAATTAATAGCATACGCTAATAATAATGTGTCTTATGTCCAAAGTAATTAATCACAATCATAAAAAAATAATCTAATCTACAAAAATAAAACAATTTCTGTCCAAATTTTCTAAATGTTTCCAAAACTATCCTAACAAATTTTTACTTTAGCCAAAAAAAAATCTAAATGTTTTCAACTGTATCAACAATGTTTTTATTTAAATGTTGCCAAAAAAATTCTAAATATCAAAACAAACAAAATATTTTCCGAACATTCTCAATACTGTCAAACATTTCTCCAAATGTTTTCAAAACTGTCAAAACAATTTCTAAACTGTCAAAATATTTTAAATGTTTTCAAAACTGTCAAAATGAGTACAATTCTCAAAACAGTCTAAATTTCTGAATAAAAATATTTTCTAAACATTCTCCAAACTGTCAAAAGTTTCTCTAAATGTTTTTAAAACTGTCAAAAACATTTTAAATATTCTCAAAACAGTCACAACAATATTCACTACTATCAAAAAATCAATTTAATTTTCTTAATACTTTTGAATTACCTAAGTCTGTAAAAAAAAATTGTATTTTCTTAATGTTCAAAAAACTGAAAAAAAATCTTAAATATTTTTAAAACTGTCAAAATAACAAAAGATTTTCTAAACGTTTTCAAATTTTTTTTTAATAATTCTCAAAACTTTAAATTTTTTTTTAAATGTTTTTAAAACTGTCAAACATGTTTTAAATGTTAAAAACATAAAACTGTAAAAATTAAATTAAATGTTCTCAAATTGATAAAGCTTTTCTAAATGTTTTCAAAACAGTCCAAAACTGTCAAAATAATTTATAAATACAACTGTCAAAGACATTTAAAATGTTCTCAAAATTGTCAAAATATTTTTTAATTTAATTTTCTAATGTGCTCAAAACTAACAATATTTCCTAAATATTCTTAAATCTGTTAAAATAGTGTTTAAACTATCAAAATAGGTTCTAAAACTGTAAAAATAATTTCTGAAATAACAACATTTTTTCTATGTTCTCAAAACTGTCAAAACAATTTCTAAATAGTCAAAATATGTCATAAATATTCATCAAACTGTCAAAAAAAATTCGAATATTTTCAAAACTGTCAAAATAATTTCTAAATATTCTCAAAACTAACAAAACTTCTCTAAATGTTCTTAAAACTATCTAAAACTATTAAAATAATTTCTAAACAATCAAATTTTTTTAAAAATATTTTATGTTTTCTATTATCTCAAAACTATCAAAATAGTTTCTAAATTGTCAAAGTACTTATTTTGTAAATGTTCTCCAAAGTGTATTTCTTTTTAATAAATCTCAAAACTTCAAAAGTATTTTAAATGTTTTTAAAACTGTCAAAACATTTTTTAATTGTTCTCAAAACTACAAAAATAATTTCTGAACTGTCAAAATATTTTCTAAATGTTCTCAAAACTGTCAGAACAATTTCTGAATAGTTCAAATATTCTCAAACTTATCAATATATTTCATAACTATTTTCGAAATTGTCAAAAGTTTTTTTAAATATTTCCAAAACTGTCAATAATAGTTATTATACCCCAGTTGAGTGAGAGTGACCCAACCACCCGCCCAAGTATCCGTCATCAAAGGATTGGATATCACCATCACCTCCTTTGACATAAGAGACTTTAACGTTTGCAAAGAAGAAAAACATTCAATTTCTTGATAAATAACATTTGAGAGGATGAATGGAAAACCCAGTTTAAACCAACCGCCCGTACTTATATTCTGAAGTAACGTCCAAGTGATTGTCATCAATCACAATCACCTCCTTTGACATAAACTTTTAATGCTTGCAGAAAAGAAAAACTTTCAACTTCTTAATAACTAACACTTGAACAGGTGTTTGGAAACCCCAGTTTAAACCATCCATCCGTACTAGTGTTCTGGAGTGACCCACCCACCTGCCAAAGTGTTTCTCATCAAGAGATTGGTATCACTATTGCCTACTCTCACCATGTGACTTTTAACGCTTGCAAAAAGAAGTAACTTTCGATCTCTAGACGACAAACACTTAAGAAAGTAGACGGAAACCCCAGTTCAAACTATGTAATATGTCAATAATTTCTAAATATTCTTAAAACTAACAAAACTTTTATAATTGTTATCAAAACTCCTAAAATAATTTTTGAATGGTCAAAATACTTTTTTTTTGTTCTTAACTAACTGTCAAAACAATTTCTGAATATTCAAAATATTTTCCAAGTATTTCGTAAATATTTTCAAAACTGTCGAAATAATCTCTAGATTTCTAAATTGACAAAACTTTTCTAAAAGTTCTCAAAACTGTCCAAAACAGTCAAATTAATTTTTAAACAGTCAAAATATTTTCTAAATGTTTTCAAAATTTTCACAATTTTTGAATAGTCAAAATATTCTCTAAATATCTTCAATTTTTTTTAAATGTTTGAAAACTGTGAAAAAATTATTTAATGTTCTTAATACCATCAAAGCAGGTTTTAATTGTTTTCAAAACTGTCAAATTAGTTTCTAAACTATCAAATTATTTTCTAAATGTTTTCAAAACTGTAAAAACAATTTTTGAATGGTCAAAATATTATCAAAACTGTCAAAATATTCCTTAAATATCTTTAAAAATCACAATTTTTTTTTCAAAACTGTCTAAAACTGCTAAAAAAAATCTAAACTGTCGAAATATTTTTCAAATGTTCTGAAAACTACTAAGACAATTTCTGAATAGTCAAAACTTTCTCTAAAAATTTTATGTCTCAAAACTGCCAAAACAATTTCTAAATATTTTCAAAACTGACAAAACATTTCTTAATGTTCTCAAAACTGTCCAAAATTGTCAAAATAATTTCTGAACTGTCAAAATATTTTTAATTGTTCTCAGAACTGTCAAAACAAATTTTGAATAGTTAAAATATTCTAAAAACTATCAAAATATTTCATAATTATTCTCAAAACTGTCAAAAGTTTTTTTTTATATTTTCAAAACTGTCAAAATAAATTCTAAATATTTTTTAAACTGACAAAACTTTTATAAATGTTCTCAAAACTTTCAAAATAATTTCAGAATAGTCAAAATATTTTCTTATTATTCTCAACTAACTGTCAAAACAATTTCTGAGTAATTGAAAATATTCTCTAAACATTTTATAATTATTATCAAAACTGCCAAAGTTTTTTTTTTATATTCTCAAAACTGTAAAAATAGTTTTTAAATAATCTCAAAACTAACCAAACTTTTCTAAATGTTCTCAAAACTGTCCCAAACTGACAAAATAATTTCTGAATCATCAAAATAATTTTTTTTGTTCTCAAAACTGTCAAAATATTCTCAAAGCTTTCAAAATATTTTTCTCAAAATAACAGATATTATTTCTCAAAACTGCCAAAAGTTTTTTTGAATATTTTTACTATCAAAATAATTTGCCAAAATAACTTCTAAACTAAAATATTTTTTAAATGTTATAATTATCAAAACAATTTCTAAAAGATCAAAACATTCAAAAAAACTGTCAAATTTTTTTTTAGATATTTTCAAATCTGTCCAAAGTTTTTCTAAATAAACTCAACACTGTTAAACTTTTTTTTAACGTTCTAAATGTTCTCAAAACTGTCAAATTATTTTCGTAATTGACTAAATAACTCATAAGATATTTTTTTTTAAATATTTTAAAAACTATAAAAATATTTTTAAGTGTTCTCACAATTGTCAGAATAATTTCTAAATGATAAAAATATTCTCAAAACAATCAAAAAATTCTTAATTTTTCAAAACCAATTTTTTTTTTCAAAATTGCGTTTGAAAGATGAAATGATCTAAAAACTTTTTAATGTTGTAATCCGGTCAATATATTTTCTCAATGTTTTCAAAATAATTTTTGAACTGCAAATGATATTTTAAATGTTGTAAAAATTAAAATAATTTTCTAAATCTTCTTTAAACTGTCAAAACTATGAAAAAGTTTTCAAAAGCTATCAAAATATTTATTAAATGTTTTGAAAAGTGTGTTTTTTTTTAATATTTCCTAAAACTGTTCAAAGATTTTTAAATGTTCTTAAAACTGTAAAAAAAATGTTTAAATGTTCTCAAAACTGTCAAAATATTTTCAAGTGCTCTCAAAACTAACAGTCAAAATGATTTCGAAATGTTCTCAAAACAATCAAAATATTATGAAAATTATCAAAAGTTTAACTAAATATTTTTAAAAATGTCAAAACATATTTAAACTGTCAAAAGATTAAATTTTTGAAATATTTCATAAATGTTCTTAAGACTGTCAGAAGATTTTTCAATGTTCTCAAAACAGTCATAATACTTTCTAAACTGTCCAAAAAAACCAAAATGTTTTCTAAATGCCCTCAAAACTATTTTCTAAATATTTTTAGAAGTTTTTGTAAATACTTTTAAAACTGTCAAAACATATTTTAAACTGTGTCAAAAGATTATATTTTCTAAATATTCTCAAAACTGTCAAAACTATTTCTAAACTGTCAAAATTGTTTCTAAACAATCAAAAAAATGTCTATAGTTCTTAAAACAGTCAATCAATTTTTCAAATATTTTTTTCACCCTCAAAAGTTTTGCAAACATTCTCAAATCTATCAAAATATTTTTTTAAACTGTCAAAATAGTTTCTAAACTGTCAAAAGATTTAGTGTCCTAGCTTTCTGTAAGCAAGAAGCTTCAATGAGAAAGTGCCCACAAAGTAGCTTGAAATAGCTTAGATATAGTTGAGTTCAGGTGTAACTAAGAACACTTTGGTGCAACTCAAACTAAAAAAATAGTTTAAAGCAACTCAAATTGCACTGGAACAAATTAAAACCAACCAAAAAATTTTATTTACACTCCGGAACAGCTTTAAAAAAATTTAAGTGCAACTGAAGACTCATAACACATAGTAACAGTTCAGTACAATTAAGAATAATTTAGGTACAGTTATACATCTGGGAACAGTTAGAACACTCTAGACATAGCTGAAAACATTTTAACTGCAACTAAAATCATTTCAAAGAAAAAGATTATTTAGCTCAGTACACCCAAGAACAGCTTGTAACACAATAGGTGCACTTGAAAACAGTTCCAGTACACCTTGAAACATTAGAACAATTCATAATACATCGAAAGAGTTTAAAACTAATTAGAAAAAGATCGCTTAGTTTGAAAATAATGAATCAGAATCATTTTAACCTATAACACACTCAGCTTGGAAACATTTCCTGTACATTTTGGAAACAGCAATTCGTAATTTATTAGATAAGTTTAAAACTAATGCATTGCACTTGAAAACACTTAAAAACACTTTAAGTGCTATTGGGAGCATTTAAAAAAAATTATATTACATTGAAACAGGTTAATTTTAACTTGTAATAGTTCAGTACAACATCTTACAACACTTTAGGTACAGTTAAGAACTGTTTCAGTACCCTTTATATCAATTTCTAGCACTTTGAAAAGAGTTAAAGACTTTAAAATGAAACAGCTCATTAAACTTGAAAACAACTTAGATACACTTGAGAACAGTTCAAGTGCATCACAGAACACTTGGGAACAATTCAAATTGAATTAAAACAATCAATATTAACTGTATATGATTAAATACATTTAAGGACAGCTTGGAACACTTTGGTACAGTTTAAATACAAGTTTTCTTTTCAATACGTTGACACAAAAACATTCAAAACAAATTTTGTAAAAAAAAATTAAAATAAATCTAACAACATGTATATAAAACTCAATTTAAATATATTTCAATTTCATATAAATTTTGGATTCACAAAATATGATTTGATGTCCATTTGATATCAAAAATCTTTGATTTATGGTCACCCTTGTTACCCACATAATAAATCGTACAATCACACGAGCACTCGGTTTTAAAAATTTAAAGTTGCTGCTCTCATATCGACTCGAGAATTGAAAATTTATTACTTATGCTATATTTTTATCGAAACTTTTATAACATGTTTATATTAGTCTATTTTAAAATATTACACTGACAATATTTTGTTAGTAGAAAGATTTTACAACCGTGTGACAAATATGAGATTTTATCGCAACTCTCTTGCGGGTATAGTAAAATCTACTTGAAATGAGACTAATAAAATATTTGTGTCAACTTATTTTGTATGTCATATTGAAACTATTTAATTGGATTTAATAATTAAAAATGCTATTAAATATTCTTAAATTAATACAGCTTCTATCATAGTAATTAATCTGATTTATCTGAAATTAACAAGGCTCTTTTTTTTTTATTTTCAGAGATTAATTATTTTCTTCACGATTTGTTTTTCTTATAAATAAAAACTCGCAAGCAATCCGGCGTCCCTTAATAAAGTACAGGGGAGAATCCTGTTAGATATCCTGCAACACGGATCGGGCCCAGTTTCCGCTTTTCCGGTTTTCCCACCGAGAAGCGAATTGTCAAAAGGGCGTGGCAACGCCCGGGAAAACCAGCTAGTTTACATAACGCCATCCGAAAAACGACTTGCAATACAGGCTTGTGTATGAAATATATGTGTATTTAAAGCACACAAAACGATTAATTTGCTAATCTAGGTCAATACATAAATTATTATATATGAGACAAAAAATATATGAATGTGGTCCCAGGATAGAGAATTCAAAACAAAGGATGTGTTTGGGAGCGGCGTTTCATGCCTTGTCATTCCCGCGCGTTGTATTTCGTTTGCGGATTATATTTTCTGTTTATAATTATTCTCTGGGGTTTGCGTTTAATTAATGGCGACTGGTAATTATCCTCTTCGCGAATATTAGCAGATGTGTGCGTTGAATTATGTATTGATTATCAAAGAGTACAGCTTATTTAAGACCCATTTAACAGATTTTATATTTAAATCTTATATAATTATCACCCCTTGATTTAAATTAGGTTACAATTTTGTGACACAAATTACAAGGTTTGTGGAACGATATCTTCCTGTTAATTTATTTAATGTTATCGTTATGTGTTGACTGATTTATTTCCTTAAGATATTTATATCACATTCATTATAATTATATCTGTTCTTTCAATACTTTTTAGTAGGAAGGATTGAAACAGTCTTAATAATATTCAAACCCAACGTAATGTAAACGTACATTGACTATAAATAGACTAATAGTTTATTCGTTATGGTATAGTTGTAAACTAATAGTATATTAAAAAACAAGAGTAAAGAAAGTTTTATAAAAACAAGTGCAATAAAAATGATCTTATAAAATGAGGTATTTATACAATTTTTTTAATTTTGCAATTTTAATGTATTAAAATTAAAATGCAAACGTAAGCTGCGTCCAGAACGCTGAGTCACTAAAAGGATAAGCAGCTGGGTCCCTCTGAAGTTCAGACTCTGAACGGTTTATTTAAGATTGTTGCCAACCGTGTAAATTTCCAGTAACTACATAACCAATGCTCCTAAATTCAAAATTAAATAAATTATTTAAATAGTTTAGAAAGCCCATCAAGATTTATGTATTTCCAATACTTGCCATTTAAACTCAATTTGTAATATTATTTGGCTTGATTATCTTCAGTGCCGTAGCTATCTGTAAGCAAGAGTCAAGAGCAATGCAGAAGAACACAAGCATTTCAAAACTTAGAAAATTTTGTTAATTTTGACGTTCCTTGAAAAGAACTTGGAATTTTTTGACAGTTTATGACCGGATTTTGGTTCTTTTGAACAATATTTTTCACATTTTATAGCTGAATTTTGCTATTTTTAAAATTTCATGAAGGTTTTTATAATTCATACCCGGATTTAGGCTTTTTAAACAGTTTATGCCTGATTTTGGGTCTTTTTAACAATACACTTGATATTTCAAATCTGAAAGTTGCTATTTTTAATAATAGATAAACAGAATTTGTAGTTTTTTTGGCCGGAATTTTTTTTTTAAATATTTCAACATTTTATGTCTATTGTTTTTGTTTTTGTGTAAAAAAATTTGCATATTTTAACTAATTATGACAAAATGTTTTCTGACAATATTTTCATAATTTTTATTCCTTGAACAGAACTTGAAACTTTTCGGCAGTTTATGGCCAAATTTTGGTTCTTTCTAACTTTTGTAGGAACACCAATCCAACCAACAGTCCCAAATATTTTAAACTTAAACCCAAGTGTTTGTGATTAAGAAATTAGTTCACACACACTCGGATAGGTAGTCGGCAAACAGCATTTCAAACCACACGCCTAAATAATTTAAACTTAGTTACAATCCACCCACCAAAGTGTTTGTAGTCGAGAATAAATCACAAACACTCTGGCGGGTGAAACACCAATTCAAACCACACGCCCACAAAATTTAAACTTAGTTTTTGCACGCCTACCAAAGTGCTTGTGATAAAAAAATGAGATCACAAACATTTGGGGTGGTGTGCGAGAAACAACAATCTAAACTACACGTCTATAAAATTTAGATTTAGTTTCCGCCTGCCCTTCCAAAGACAGGTTTTAGTCCAGGGTGACCGTTAGTGCGCACCAGGTCCAGGAACTAAGGGACCAAATGTCAACAATGGCAACAAGCTTCAATCAAAAACTCAAAAACCTTAACTCCGTCACCGTCAAAAGTTTGATCAAAACCATCGCCATTATTGCTTTCAATTCCAATGCAGTCGAATCACCACACTCCATAGACAAAATCATAGACAAAGTTAAAAGAGAAAAAGATCTACAACAATAAAAGACTAGCCACAGACTGTTCCTTGGAAGTCAAAATCAAATTCAGCATATACTTCCAAGTTCCTAAACAGAACACAACCGCCGCAGACTTCCAGAGCAATCCTCTACATTAACACTACTGCAAAAAAACCTGAGAACTCAAATGAACTCACTTCCGTCCAAAAGAAAAAAAAAAAAAGACACGGAGTGAGTTTCTACTTTTACCATTAAAAAACTGGCCATCACCACCTTCAGTGACTGCTACCAGACAATCGCCAGAAGTTAATCCTGCCAGGCCATCAAACAAAAATGCACAGGAGCCCTCTGTGTCCAAAAACAGCGCTAACACCACTGATAAAAAAAAAACAAAACCGGGTACAAGCCTGCGGTGACGACAACCTTACCCAACCCCACAAAAAAGTAGAACTTTCAGCCCATCGGCATTTGTTCTAGCCAATAAACATCTTTCTCTGGTCTTTCTGCCCGCAATACCTGCATGATATTTCCAAATACAAACTTATAAAAGCAACTGCCTTCCTCAAATCCAATATGGTCAATGTTATCTGTGCAACTCTCCAAAACAACAGAAAGCAGAAAAACCATGGAACTCACAAAGCTCCTAAATCTAAGAGTTAAAGTTAAACTAAAAATGCCAACTTTACGAGGACTCCGCTAAAAGATGTTACAAAGCAACTCAGGCCCCCCCAATCGAAAGCATGCCTCAACCGCACACCTCCAAAACGTGTTCTCTGCTCCGGCCTTTATCCTGCTAACTTTCAAAAATGTAACGCATTCACCAAACTGATAGTTGCTCAAGCCAAAAACAAAAAAAAGCGCTAAAGATGTGGCGCCTGCGCCTGAGCAGACCCCGGCTCAGACTTCTTCCCAAGCTCGGGTTTACACAAACCTGCTGCTGCAGTAAACAAAAAGTTGCCGACATTCTTTCGCCCCAGCAATAAAAACGGCAAACACAAAATAGCTAATCTTCTCTCTGAGTTCAATGAATTTTAACGGAAAATCTTGTCCACCATCCCCAAACTCCAAAACAATGAATAATACACTTTATGTATTACTAAGAGTCTGCTTCTGAAATGCGAAACGGTTTTCTCGACCCCCCTTTCAACCATAATTACTAAAGACTTAAATTCCAAGTATCCAGCTCAACCAACGTTATGCGTTATAAAGCTACGTTTAGGTAAAAGACCATCAAGTATCAACCATCGTCATGCGTTATAAGGCTACGTTGAGGTAAAAGGCCATCAAGTATTGGGTCTAGTAGAACCTACTCATTACAGTTTTGCTGGTCACCAAAAGTACGTCCTTACCGCAGCAATACTTAAGAACGTCAACTCGCAACGCGGGATTATCACAATCAATAACTTAAGCTCCAACCAGAACCCAGTATTAATGGAATTCTACACAAAAAATCAAAAAAGAAAAGAGAAAAGATTTGTTACCCATACTTATTGAACTCTCTTCTCAAGATACCTGAAAGAGAGCATAGGCAAACTAGCTCCATTAAGAACGGTTGCGCACATAAAAGGAACCATCAATATTTTAACAAATCAGATTAACAAAGCAACAGAAAAGACCAAAACCTATCAGATTAGCGCTGATAACCCTCTAGGATTATCCTGCGCACAAAAAACAATAATTCGTTAAAAAAAATTCGCCAAACATCAATGACAAAGGCATCATAATCTCAGGGATCGCAATATTCTTGATACTCTTCATAAAAAAGTCAAAACGGCCATTAGGTTGCACTAAAACCAGGGCAGGCAAAAAAATTAGGTATCAACCACAGAAGATCAAAATATAATGTAAAAGATCCCCAAAGCGTTGCGCAATAGAAGAGTCCCCATTCAAGTCATCCATTGCAAGAATAGGCTTCAGTACACCATCAAAGGTAAGGCCAAAGCATTTGCCTCAAACTCTAATGCTCCTCCTCTATCAATGATTTCTTAGATAACACTAGCAACAATATCATTGTTGCACAAAACAATAATGGAACTCTTCAAAATTTTCAAAATTGCTAATGCAGTCTTACGTACAGAGCATTTTCCAAAATCTTAGAAAAGCTCACAAATAATAAGCATCCCAAAACCTAAAAAAAAACTAAAAGTTTCCAAAAAACTATCTTTGAAAATAAGCCAAAAACTCATAGAACTTTCTCTTATCAGCCCACCAAGAGCACGTAGTAGACGTAGCAATACTCAAAGATGCAAGTCAAGATTAAGACAATCAATAACCTAAGCTCCGATCTCAACTCAGTATTACTGCAATTCTACGGAAAAAAATCAAAAAAGAAGAATTGAAGATTCGTCACCTATACGGATTGGACTTTCTTTTCAAGATACCTAGAAGAAAACATAGGCAAACTAGCTCCATTAAGACATAAAAAAGCCGTCTTTTAACAAATCAAATCAACAAAGCCCCAAAAAAAACTTTGGAAACCTATCAGGTTTGCAATGATAACCTTTTAAGATTATCCTGTGCACAAAAGAAAATAATTCGTTGAAAAAATGCCGCCAAACATCATAACCTCAAAGATCGCAATACTCTTGATGCTCTTTTTAGAATTGCACTAAAATGAGAGATGGCAAAAACAATTGGTATCAACCACAGAAGATCAAAATAGAAAAATTATGTTCAAAACTCAATCTGCGCCAGGCCCTAACGGAATTCTTAACAGAGCTCTGAAATCCTTCTCGCACAAAACAATAATGGCTCTAATTAAAATTGCTATTGCTGTCTTACGTACAAGACATTTTCCAAAATCTTAAAAAGACCAAAAGTTTCGTCAAAACTACTGGCCAATCAGTCTTCTATGCAACTTATGTAAAGTCATCGAACGAGTAATTTTAGAAATAAGCCAAGCAACCCTCTTTTATCCGCCCATCAACATGGTATCCGTTGTAAATACTCTGTTGTTCATCAATTAAACCACATAACAAACCACATTTTGAAAAACTAAAGAGAAAAGTCTAATCAACATTGAAAAAAAGAAGGTCTGGCATAAAGTTCTTCTACTAAAACTAGATACACCCAAGTATAGTCTGCGTTTTATAAAGCTGATAGATTCATATTTAGGCCACAAAACTCTAGTAGTTAAACCATGATTCTAACGGCAGAAGTACCTCAAGGTTCTATTCGTTCGCTGACGCTGTCTAACTTAAAGCCAGCCGACATGCTTTCAGGCTGGAAGTACGGTGTTAAAATAGCAAAAGTATGCTGATAACACAGCACTATTATACAGTTCAAGGTCACCAAAGATAGTCATCATAAGACTTCAAAAAGCTACTAGTGGTTTTCAGGACTGCTTAAATAACTGGCAAGTCAAAGTGAGTACAGAGAAGAGTTTTCTTCTCACAGCGACGCACCACACAGAAACGTCCTTTTAGACCGACGTTCCGATATTGTAGTCCAATCCTGCCAAGTATCTGGAAATTACCTTCGGTAAGAGGTTTACGTATTAATTACTCGTACAGTCTATATTAGATAAAGCCAAATTGGCAAAAAACTTTTTGTTACAATGCTTAGGCAAGATGTTGTTCCAGAACAAAATTTGGATCTACACAACTATTATCAGACCTCAAACAACGTTTGCATCGTACGTCAACAAAAACATATGTAACGACCTAGGCATCCTTACGCTGCGGTAACATTTTGAAAAATTAGCTAAAAAATATTTCGTATATCTTGCGGTTCATACTAATCCTGAGGTAACCAAACTCGCTGAGCCAGGCATGAAAGAATACTCCTATAGGAGAGCGGTCAACCAAATACCAACACAAAGTGGGTTCACCCAACAACCTCATCCCACAGCATATAAGGCGTTTTAAGTTCTAAGTATTCAACACTGGTGAGAGTTTAGTCGGTAAGCACTTTCCTTGTGAAAGTAAATCCGACAAGTTTAAACCTTTAGAAAATACACCTTTAAACCCACAAAAGAAAATTCCGCACAAAAACCTTCGATAAAAGTCAGATCGTCAAGATAGAATCAGAAACTAAAGAAAAATTACCAAAAAAAACCCAAAAACTAAAACTCTCACTTAAATCGGCACCAAAAAAAAAAAAAAAGTCAACAACCTTTCAACATCTCCCTCAGTGGTTGCATTGTCAGCTGGCTATAAAACTGCAATCCTGCCTCAATTTCACTAACACCTTATAAAATGGACGCTGCAGCAATAGCACTCCAACCAGAGCAACAACCCCCTCAAGCGTCCAGCCACGCAAAATTCCCCTTCGGAGAAAGAAGGCAAATCCACAACCACCCACATCTAAGTCGTCCTCAAAGAGAACAACACCGCCGCCACCGCTATGGAAAAAACAACCAACTCTCTTGCTACTGTCACCAAAAAGAACCCCATAAACACCCAAAAATTCTAGAAGGTCAGAGAAAACAAAGAAAAAAACGGGCTAAATTTCCATCCACTTAAGGGCTTTCAGCCATCCCTTTGGTTGCCTCCAGCAAGTAAGGAACAACAGCTATTAGTAGCTAACCTAACTCACACCGCCCTCGCTAAAAAAGAGTTTGCCCAAAAAGCATTTACCAAAGTGAGAGTTAGCCCAGCCGCCTCAAACCCCAATTTCGCCGGTGACGTTACATCCAACCCATCCGACCCTCCCACGGGTAATTCAAAATACCGTCTCCTGGCAATTATGCTTACAGAAAAGCACTCATTTTCGGGGCTTCCTAAATATTTTCTTTCTAGGTATTTCCATGATTCCAGCCTCAAAAGCCAATCACAGGAAGACAATAACTCACCTCAAATTTGTAGAAACAGACTTCCACACGTAGTCAACCAAAGAACGCAACCTTGAAGTAGTAATCAAACACGTCCCGAAATATCTAACCGAAGAAGACGTAGATCTCTTATTGGATTCTCCTCTTCCACTATCCAACGGGTAGGAAACAAATTTATTTATTTCTGCGTGATCTCGATGCAATTCCTATAAGAAGCAAAAAGGAACCAAAATTATAGACTTGACCGAGTTGTTGAGCTTACAGGTTCCTCAAAGCCAAAAATGCCAGCAACACAAACACACCTCTAAAAAATGTTTTACCACAACTCCCACCTGTCGCAACTATTTAAGGTGTCACCAATCGGCGGCTTCATCGACATGCTGCTGCTAAAGCAAACAAACCGTTTGCAAACTCCGTCTCTCCGCCAACACCAAGACCGGCTACGACAAACTCAAAAGAAACCTTTTCGCCGACTTTAACTGAAAAACTGCCGCAAACTGGCACCTCAATCGTCTCGAGTCTAAAGTCTGACTTTGCAAATGCTTGTCGGAGCTTTATGGTTTGTCCAAAATAGTAAAATTTAGATTAATCTCAAGACTCCCCTGCTACGCCAACATATCAAAACTTTGTCCAAAAAGTACTTTAATAATATCGCAATTCATTCTAATCCTGACCAACCTAGCTACTAGACAAGAAGTTTTCTCCTATGAGCAACCGGATAAACAAACTCTAACAGTGGCAAACACCACATCCTACCTCACAGTCATTTAACCATCTCTTAAATTTTAAACAAGCCAAACCACAAAAATAAAGACAACCAAGACAAAATTTATTTTAAAAAATCCGAAAGACCTAAAGAAAAAAAGTCACCCAGCAATCAATGGAACGTACAATACTCAACATAAGTTTGATTGAAATCATATAAGAGAACACAGAGATCCGTAGAAGAACCGGAGTATCGGTCATGATAGCGTAGGATGATCAATAAAAAGATGATGTAAAGAACGTTTCCAAAAAGCATTGGCACCGCCCAACATTGAAAGAGATAAAAATTTTAAGAAGAGCTTACGTCCAGAAGTAGACAAACAATAGCTAAGAAAAAGAACAAAACTAACCTATTATTACACAACCACCGCTAAACGCAAAACAAATCCAAAAAAACACAAGCAAAAGTCCTTCCCCATGTACATCACAGTTTTCAAATAAAAGCAAAATCGATAATAATCTTTGCCTCAGCATTTAAAAAAGCTGCAATAGTTTATACTGAAAAACATTTAGTCAGAAAGTCATATTCCTAAGTCCTTACAAGCTTCTTTGAAACTCTTCTTGCAACTAATAGGTTCACATATGTAGCATAGACATAAGATAGACTTTACCAGATTTAGCTTTAAATAAGCTCACCTAAACTAAATATTTTTTTGTGTTAAGAATGTTACATTTGATAGTTACGCAGATTAATTATTATTGATGTTTTTGTTTGTTTATAATTAAAAAACCCATAAACAAAAATAATTTTTAAAATTTATTATTACATTGTGAATATTTTTAAAGTTTCAGAACCCTTAATTAATAAATTAAAATATTATTTTGCAATCTTTTACACAAAGAAAATTTTATAAAGTTATATCAACATCGCCCTTTGATTTTAAGAATATCAGCTCTTATTTTAGAATTAGAGTGCACGCTACATTTGATCTTAAGACCTTTTGCAGCAAACATTATTATAATAATTCTGCTTTAAATGCCGCTCCATTGTTAGGAACAGACTCATTAATTTAATTGATTCAAACACTGAAGATTTATATTGTCAGAAATTATAATGAGAGCAATTTATATTTTAAACAGGGAAACTATTAAAGGAGCATATAGCGTCAAGACTAGGAAAATTATCAAACCTGCAAGTGGCTGGGTTGCACGAAAGCCGAACTCCGATCCACTTATACAATTTCATCTAACTTGGGGACGCGTTAAATGAAATTATATAACACTTCCTACATACAGGAACTGCATGCATTATCATAAAATAATATACATTACAGTCACTAAATTTATATAATGCATCAAAACGTATTTATTTTAATTTATATGATGATTTTTTTATACGTAAACAAACCCACGCAAAACTAAGTCATCCGCCACATTAATTTTTTTCACATCTCGTCAAGCATCTGCTATTTGGATATTCCTTCTATCCAGATCATCGTATAAATATACATTTAAGCAAAGACAAAAGAAATGTCAACAAATATTCCCTAAGGCTCAGTTCACTGAACCACGCTAAAGAGCAAACTTTCGCACAATAAATAAATCTAAAGAATATATTCCCTAAACGATAAAAAAGTAATACATATTACTCATATAATGAATTGACATACAAGGAATGAAGGAACGGCGTGCAATTAAAATTTTAATGAAATTTAATTTGTACATACAAACGGGGTTCTGTGTAAGCGTTAAAGAAACGAAAAATAAAAATTAATTTATGCGGTTTGCTTTTTTGATTATTTTTTTTAAATGAATGGAACACATCCCCCATTTATATTCACTGACGCTAATATGTTTAAATTTTCAGCGACGGATATTATAATTAATATTGCTGGGAAGCGGACGTTTCCGTCCGTTGTTTCATTTATTTTTTGTATCTATTATATTTTGAACCGAATAAGTATTATTATAATAGAGATTTATAATCTCGAGTAAAACTCTGGATAAAGTAAAGGAAGTCAGAATAAAAGAAATCTTATTGATTATACATTACTCACGACTTTATAAACTTCCCCAAAACAGAAATGTATCACACTGTGGTCTTTTATAGAATCAAATGTTAGGGGAGAAAACAAATAAATACATATTTATTTAGTGAATGCACTGATAAATATTATTGGGTACATACACTTATAATGTTCTTAGCTAAGTTATAAAAAAATACCCAAAATAACTAGATAAAATTAAGTAAAAGTAAAATTTCTAAATCCATCCACAATATTAGTTGGTATTTTTTTAATTAAACCAAACAATGATTAAAAATATAATATAATATAAATTACATAGTTTGTTCAGTACTCTTAAAAATGTAAAAATGGCAGCAATTTCCAAAGCTGTTAATTAGAATAATAACGCATAGCCCTACACCTTCTTTAAACGTTATCATTTATTAAAAACGATGCCGGTAGTCCGCGGAGAAGCCTGCCTTTGCTCTACACAAAAGAAAATCGTGATCCAAACTACTGACTAGTTAACATGCTCTGGAATGGCCCACCCGCCCACCCACCTAAGTGTTTGTCATCAAAAGATTAAATGTTTCCCGTCTCTGCGCGTATTATAAGTCAGTTTGTCACAAGAGAAAGTCGTGATCCAACCTATTGAAGACAAACACTTGGGTGGGTAGGTGGGCCACTACTATCCAAATTACTGACTAATTATCATGCTCTGGAGTGACTCACCTACCCACCCAAGTGTTTGTCATACAAAAATTGAATGTTTCCCGTCTCTGCGGGCATTAGAAGTAATTTTATCACAAGAGACCACTTAGCTGGGTGTGAGGTTGAGCCACTCCTATCCAAATTACTTAGTTATCTTGCTATGGAGTATCCCACCCACCCACCAAAGTATTTGTCATCAAAAGATTAAATGTCTGCCCTCTCTGCGGGCATTAGAGGTCAGTTTATCACAAGAAAAAGTCATGATTCAACCTTTTAAAGACAAACACTTGGGTGGGTGGGTGAGTGGGTGGGCCACTTCAATCCAAACGACTAACTAGTCATCATGTACGCCGCATCGATGTGCACCCACCCACCCACCTATATGTTTGTCATCAAAAGATTAAATGTTTGCCGTCTCAGCGGCATTAGAAGTCATTTTGTCACAAAAGAATGTCGTGATACAACCTCTTAAAGATAAACACTTGGGTGGGTGGATGGGACACTTCAATCCAAACTACTAAGTAGTACATATTATTATATTTCGCAATATACTAATTCCACGCTTTAAACCATTGGAAAGCACGCGCACAAGTTAGAGAATTCTCACCATAGTCTCGTTATTTAATAGCCAGACCTCGTATATTAAACTAAATATACTAAATCAAGTCGTTGAACCAAAATTCGTTACATCTCATAGCCAATTAACCTTTCACCGATGGCAAAATAGTGAAAGCTTTATACATCCAGCTTCAGAAGATAGAAGACATGCTCAAGAACCAGACAAAAAGTTCAACGCTCTTGAGAAACATCCGACCTGCATGATTGGAGATAAATCCGAGCAAACTGACTTCATATTCGACAAATTAAAGCAAAATAAGCTAGACCAAAAAAACACCATCTTCGATTTCTGCACTGACATCGGCAAAAAAATCATGAGAATCAGATATCCAAGATCGCTCTGCCTGCAAATCCTATGGCATCTACCTCCCACGTAGAAGCTCCTAAGTCCCAAGCGTCTCCCTTGGCTGCCGCTGCAATGCTCATAAAGACCTGTTGCAACCCAACACAGACTTCCCTCAAAAAGACGGCCGCCAACCAAAAAGAGTCCAGCTTGTCTAAACATAAAAAACCAAAGATGCCCCGACCACTGAAGAGGGCTTTATTGTCGTGACTTACCCAAAATTAAAAAAAAAAACGCAGGGTAAGTCTTCCAAGTCAAGCGCGGCAACGCCATCTGGGTTTTCAACCATAAACCAAAGACCCAGCCGACCAATAAGGCCAAGGCGTCCACTTCTGGCACAGCCTCTAGTTCTCTTGGCCCTCCTACAAACCCTCTACTTCTGGCGGAGCTTTTAATTTCCTATGTCCCCCTACAAGCCCTTCATCTCAGTCAGCACACGCAGAGAACGCTGACACATATCGCCCACCTCCCATTACAATTCGGGTCACATCCGTATCGTCTGAAAAGAAGCTAAAATACGTCGTCAAAAACATCCCAAACTACAGAGTTATCAGCTTTGGGGTATGCTCCGCTATCTATCAAACGCATACAATGGAATAGAAAAACCTTCCCCATGCTTTACGTACAAAGCTTTGCAAACTCACCGTGAGCGTTGAGGTTATAAGCAAGAGACATTGTTCAATGCTACCGTTGCCAGAGTTATGGGCATACAGCACCGATATGCAATTCTCCCTACGTATGCGTCAAGTGCGCCGGAGCTCATCCTAGCTCCACCTGCAAATTCATCAAGAAGTCAGGGCATGTAACATACGCAGCTTGCTCGGAGCCTCACAACGCAAGTTGTAAAAACTGCTTATCTTGTATCAAGTTAAAAACCAGCCTATCTTCTAAGCCCCATTCCAAGGTACCAACCTCTCAAACTCGGACTCCCGCTCCTCTACGGACAACTCTCAATGCCGGTCCGGAGCAATCCTACGCTCAAGCAACGGGAATACAAGCGCAAAACGCCAAACATCAGTCAATATTCAGGACCTTCTTAGCTTGGCACAAAAAAAAAATTTTAAGAAAATATCCTTGTTAATTCTTCTAGTCTAATAACTACAAATGTACTATTGGTCGTTAGTTTGATTCCAGACATAGTCTTGTACCTTGTTCTCTTCTGGATTTTATTTGATCGCCGGTTTAGTGAAAATTTCAAGTTATCCACTTCCTATTTGTAACGTTCACAGTCTGAGCATAATTAAGTTCACTGGTCTGTTGTATGTGGTGTAATTTGGAAGATAATCCGTTATCTTTTAAATGCCCGGGTTGTCGTGAATTGCAAATTTTCTGTGAAAAAAAACTTCCGACATTTTTCATGATATATTCATGATGAGTAGAGATTTATAGGTCCTCTCTTAGGTCTCTATTCCTTACATACCAAGGTGCTGCAGTGAACATTCTCAGTGTCTTTGATTGGCACGTTTCTAATGTTTTAAAATAAGTGTTAGCAACCGTTCCCAATACCGATGCAGCATAAGAGAGTTGTGCTCTGATAGTTAACTTGTAGAGCGTCATTTTAGTTTTTAGCTTTATCTTTTTATGACGTAGAAGCAGTGCCAGGCTTATCATATAAATTTTAGTTTTATCTCTAACGTTTTTAGCGTGGGTTCTCCAGGTTAGAGACTTATCAAGAGTAACTCCTAGGTAGTTCACTTGAACTGACCAAGGTATCAAATTGTCATCTAGAATGACGTATAGGTATGGGGGATTTAGCCTAGCATAGTCCAACCTTTTATCTGGTTGATCTTAATCCCCCATTCTTCCGTCCATTCCGTGATGGTGTCAACAGCTTTTTAAAGGTGTTTTGTAATAAATTTTGGTAAAGTGGCGGTTTGAATTATAGCCGTATCATCCGAGTATTGATTAGTATAGTTCCATTCACCATAGCCGGGATGTCTCCAACGTAGATGATGTATAAGGCAGGTGATAGAGCCGAGCCTTGAGAAACACCAACTGTCATCGGTTTAGCTGATAAAAGAGTGTTTTCTATTTTGACTTGGAATGTTCTGTCGGTCAAGAAATTTTGTATGATGTTGCTTAGGTGATGTGGGTATTTTCTTCGATGTATATTTACAATCAAGCCATCATGCCAAACCTTGTCAAACGCTTTTTCAATATCAAAGAAAACAGCTCCGGACTTTTTCTTATTAAAACCTTTTGCGATATGATCAACCACTCGTGCCAATTGGTGGGTGCTATTTTCTAAAGCCATGTTGATGGTTTGAGATAACTTGCTTACACTGTGATTGTTCAAGTGATTCAAAATTATTCTCTCAGCTATTTTGCTTAGAGTTGAAAGCAAACTTATCGGCCGATAGTTTTGTAGAAAGCTTTTCGATTATTTGGGCTTCGGGAAAACAACTATCGTGGCGTGCTTCCATTTGAGTAAGAAGTACCACGATCTGAATATATCATTCATTAGAAAAGACTTACTACGACTTTCTTTGAAAAGATTTTTAATGCTGGGTTTGAGATGTTGTCGAATCCGGGTGCTTTTTTGGGTTTGGCATATTTAATTACCCTGGCCACTTCTGGTAAATTTGTAAAAGGTAATGTTTGATCACCTACTTGTTGAAATAGGCTATTCCATTGTTGGTTTTTAAACTATTACTTAGTTTTTTAATCGGTTTTTAACTAGTTTGTCATGTGCAGTTCTTGTCCGCTGGAATTTTTGACTGGCAGTATTTTTCTCCTTGATGAGACGTTTTAAGTATGGGGGAAAGTCCTAGAAAATCGTAGTCACGTATGATGATAGTGCTAGTGGCTTTTTTGTGCAGTTTAAATGTTGGAGGATGTTAACTTTTCAACCGCTGCATCGATGTCTTCAGTGGTGCATATTTTTGGTAGTGGACCAATTCTATTTTATAAAAATAAATTAAATTGCTTCCAATTAGTTCTTTTTCTAGTTTTATCAACTTTTCCTACTGAAGTAAGGTCAATAAAATTGATAACTACTGAAATGGTTACGTTGTTTATGCCAAAGCATTGTCCAGTATGTCGGTCTGGTAACCTACGTGACTATAGTAAGTTGGCTCTGTTAGACTATGGATGGATAAGTTCATTTTGTCCATAAATTTGATTAAGATCCTGCCTTTCGTGTTTGTGGCGCAACAGTTTCAAGCCACTTGTTTCAAATTTAGGTCACCCCCGATAAATGTGGGCATGTTGTCTTTGAATGCCAAGTCCAGGTCGTTTTCTATTAGCAATTTTGTTGGAGGTTTATAGACCAATAGAATTTTAATTTTACCTAGCGAGGGCTATTTCCGAGTGGTCTATTGTACGTTTGATTAAAATTGATTTATTCAATCGTTACAATAGATATTATAATTTGAAAATTTTAGGCTGTTTCTAGGTTTTAATCCAGTTTCAGATAATAACATTATGTCAATATTATGGTCCAAGATAAACAGTTTTAATTGCTCGGGATATTTGTCGCTGCAGTCCAGTGGCCTATTGACAGAATGTTCTTTTGTATGTCCATTATTGAGATTAATTTTTAAAAAGAATCGCCAAGAGGTGTAAGGAGTGTTGGCTGTTGTTAGAGGTGAACAGCTTTGGCATAGTTGGTAAGTTGTGGGCGTGGATTTGGGGTTACGTAAGTTTCCTGTTTTGGGGTTTGCATTTTTAGTTTTTCTTTGTTTTTATTCTTAATAATAAGTCGGACAGCTTTTGTATGACGCTAAGTGATTACCACTGCAGTTACCACAGAAAGTTTTTTCTTTGTCTGGAGAGGTAAGATTGGTGCACATCGATGCGGCGTACCCGTCAGCTTGGCATCGATGACAGTGAGCCGGTTCTCCTGATTTTAGCTTTTCTTCTACTTTAGACGTACATTAAATCATAGGATTTGGTTTGATTATGCAATCTGGAAATTGCATTTACAACGTCAATTTTTCTTCCAAAGTTTCCATCATATCCTCACAGGTAACATCTTCAGGAACGTATCGTATTACTATTTTATAAGTTTTGTCTTCCTCCAACTGGTATGTGTGAGATTTCTAACCTTTAGCGTCTAAATATGTTTTTTCCCTCCGGTGGTCTGAGAGCGTATGCGGCATTATTTTAATTGATTAGTTTAAACATTTAATATCGATTTTTCCCCTATACCTTTTTATTATCTTAGGTAATTAGAGGAAGTAATTTAACTTTTTGTTGAACAGGTGTAAAATCTTTTTCAATGTCAAATTCATCATTCTCCCTGCTATCATGAGTGTGCGTTTTTTTTTACCTTTGTTCTTCCTGTAAATTAATTTTCAGTCGTTATCATTAGAGAAGTTTTCGGTACCAGGTACAGAATTATTCTGGGTTTGCATATCATCGGATTCATCCATATCTTGATTGAGGTTGGTTATTGTCGGCAACGGAAGGAAAGGAACTCGTCTCCAGGTGTCCACTTAGACTTTAGAGAATTGAACCATAGATTTTATCTTTTTGGGTTGCTTTCCAGATAACGTGCTGTTGTTTCAGTTAGTTATGAATAGGGACCGGATTATATGCAAATGCATATTTATATATGCATTTGCATATTTCGACCATATTTAGGCTTTGTTGCATATTTTGCCCATATTCGGTTATTATGCATATTTCACCAATTTTTAGATAAACAATATTAAAAAACATCATTATTTAAGTTACTATATTATGAATATTGACATAAAAATATCCCAGAAATTAAAAATAAGTTATTTTTACTGCCAACTATTTAATTACATTCATTATTTTAAATTTAAAACAAATAAAATGTTTTTTTTTTTAATTTACTAGGTTATATTTAAAATATCTTAGAGATTAAAAAAAAAAATATGTTGCCCTTTAAAAACTAAGGTTGCAATAGCAAGTTTACTAAAAATTAAAACATACATGTGCCTACCTGCCTTTATGGTACTCAAAAAACCATTCAAAATTGAGTTATTTAGTAGTACGTTTTTTGTCTAACACCCTGTATATATGAAGTATATTTTGACACAATCTACCTATTTAACTTTTTATTTATATATATTTTTAAGATTAAACTATATTTGTTTATATTTATGTTGCATATAGGTGCATATTTTGGCATATTTTTGCTATTTTCATGCATATTTTGGGCTTTTTTATTGCATATTTGCATGCATATTTCAGTGTTTTTAAGGTGCATATAATCCGGTCTCTAGTTATGAATGTCATTTTGTTTTTAATAACTTTCTTGTTCGAGTTATTATTAGAGGTAATTTCTCCTGATTCGTCATTCTTAAGGGAGGTGTGGATATTATTTACATGATTGAAACAAAATTCAATGGCTACATGCATTAATAAACAATACGATAATATATTTACTAATTCTAAAAAAAACGGCCACGGGTCGCATGTCTTAACACGCGCGTTTGAATAAATACCACTTAAGAGACAATATTTACATTACAAGTAAATAAACTTTATTACTATTTTTCTTATCTTTTTGATAAAATGATTGAACACGTTTTTTTTCAGTATTTTTCATTGCTTTAAAACAAAATCCACTTTATTTTAGCAACATTGAATTAGGACAATTTAATAGAGTTAAACCTAAAATGACTGTACAGCTAAGAGAATTAGCTTAACCGTAAAACTAAACATGCACACTATTGTGTCCGTATGTCCAGCGCGCCATTTTAATGACCATTTTAATTAAGTTATTCAGACACATTTTTGCTCAATAAACATGTTGCATGCTAAATAAACGCTTTACTTATTCGGAATAATTGAAAATTATTAATCTTTAATTTGAGCTCAATTGTGGGTAATCACCGTTTGTTTAAAAACATCTTGGCAAATTTTGCAAAAAGATGTGAATCTAAATCCTTACAAAGTCGTATTGACTCAAGCATTAAAGCCAAATAATTACAGATGCGTTGGGAGTTTGTAATCAGTTAACTACTTGCTTATAGCAAAATAATTATCTTCTCCGACAATGCGCATTTTTGGCTAAATGGTCTTGTTAAAAAACCTACTATTTGGTGCGGTTTACAACTAGACATCAAACCTTATTCCTTCAAACAAAAGAAAAGACCTGTAACCATCAATGGCAATCAATCAATCAATCAACTAACTAGTTACAACAAATGATATTCCTACGTAAAAAAATCATAAAACTAATCTGCTACCCTTTGATATTATGTCTACAAATTCGCAACATCAGCAGCTGTGCCTAAATGCATCTGAATTCTAGCACACTGCAAAAAGAGCAAGCAAACACTGTTCCATCCAGATAAAGATCCGGAGAGTTACTCAGTTGGGTAAAGTGCTTAACTCAAATCTCGGCGCATAAATTGTCGCAGGTTCAAGCCGCAGCTCCGGCAAAGTATTTTTAACAAATTGTGGCATTTATTAATTCCTATCCCTTTTCCCAAAATTGTGCAAGACGCACTGGAATCTAGTAGTCCAAAAATAATTTGCCCAAGAACGTCAACTTGTAGATAGGGTCGTTAGACGTGGTTGGCAACTCTGCAGTTTAAGACGTTCGGCAACCATCTAATGCCTTAAAACCTCGTTTTCCTAAGCTTTATTATTTATTATATTAGGTACAAGATACGTCTCTATAATCTCTTTAGGGCCCTGAGAGCGTCTCTTTATTTCATCGTATAACCGATCATCGTAATCAATCGAGAGGTACACCTCGCGCAACAATTGTACCAAAGCATCCTAATTATATACTGGGTGGCGGCGAGCTCTAAACCACAACAGAGCATGCCGTTCAAAAACGTCTACAAAGGACGCAAACAATTGCTCCTTAGACACATTTCAAGCTAACCGCAAATCCACTTGTTGTAAAAAAGCGGGAAGTGGGATAAACTTTTTACGCCGCATAAGCTTAGGCAATACAAATCCAAACTACACGCCCATAAAGTTTAAACTTAGTTCTCGCGCACGTTTCCAAATGTTGAAAACTTTTTAAAAAAAGATAACAAACACTTGAGCGGGTGGGCGGAGCACTCCAATCCAAAGCACACGCCCAAAACAATTAAATTTAGTTCCCTCTCTCCTACCCAAGTGTTTGTGTTCAAGAAATCAGATCACAAACACTTGGGCAGGGCAAAACACTCCATTCCAAACCACACGCGCACAAAGTTTAAACTTAATTCCCTCCTACCCACCCAAATGTTTGTAGTAAAGTAATGGGATCACAAATAGTTGGGCGGATAGGTGGGCAATAAAAATCCAAAACACACTTGTATAAAGGTTAAACTTAATTCCCGCCCACTCTTCCAAGTGTTTAAGAAATTGGTTTACAATCACTCAGGCGAGTGAGTGGGCAACACAAATCCAAACCGCACGCGCACAAAAGTTGAACTTAGTTCCCGCTCAGCCGCTCAAGTGTTTGTGTTCAAGAAATTGCATTACAAACACACGGGCGGGTGGGCGGGCAAGACGAATCCAAACCACACGCGCACAAAGTTTAAACGTAGTTCCCGTCCACTCACCCAAGTGTTTGTAGTCAATAAATTGGATCACAAACACTAGGGCGGGTAGGTGAGGCACACGAATCCAAACAACATCAAAACCGCACGCGCACATAGTTTAAACTTATTTCTCGCACACCCACAAAAGTGTTTGTGTTCAAAAAGGTGGATCACAAACACAAAACCGGGAGTGGGTGGTCAAAACAAATCGAAACCACACCCTCACAAAGTTTAAACTTAACTCCCACCCACTCACCCACGTGTTCTGTTTAAAACATTGGATCACTAACAGCGGGTAGGCGTTAAATGCAAACTAAAACCACACGCAAACAAAGTTAAAAGTTAGTATACACCCGCCCACCCAAGTGTTTGTGTTCAAAACTTTAAATTACAAAACACTTGGGCGGGCAAGTGGGCAATACACATATAAACCACACGCACACAAAGTTTGAACTTAGTTCCTGCTACCCAACTGTTCGTGTTCAATGTATTGTGTCACAAATACTTTGTGTTTTTTAGCTTGCTTCTATTTTTTTGGGAAGGGTCATAGTCCGGAAGTTAATTGTGGAAAAACATTAGTACGTTTGCGTCCCAAGCGTCCTTATTCATAAGCAGGACATGTTGGGTCCCTTGCAGTCTTTTTTTGAATTGACGATGTTGATGGTGTCGTTATTACACTTTGTGTTCTGAGCGAAAACATGCCGTTGCCTTTGGCCTTTTTGGATAGATAGATAGAACATTGCAAATTTTACACATACACCTTAAGTTACACTTTTATAAAATGATGATTGCCCAGAAATTAAACCTGCTTGACTCCGTGAGACATACAGCTAGCAATGTAATCCTAACAGCTGTACCTTCCGGCGCTATTGTGTGGACTAACAACAAAGCGCAAATTCAACAAAAGCCACTTCACAACCGTATAGTGACAGTTTGTTGCTCTGTGTTTTCTATAAGCGTTATTGGGTCTTATTTTTTTCAACTGTGTTAGTAAATTCTGCTTGCTGTTGCGAGATGTTAGAGATGATCTCAAAATAGAGAAACGTGATGCAAAAGCTTTCTGGTTTCAGCAAGATGAAGTCGCGGCTCACACTGCCCGTCGTTTACGCGATCTTCTGCAAGAGCTGTTTTTTGGCCTCCCGAGGAGATGTTTTAATGATCCCTAAATCCCCGGATTTGACTTTTTGAGATTTTTTTTTTTCTGTGGGAATATTTTAAAGGTGAGGTTTACAAAGATCGACCTTGAACCCTGGAAGCTTTGAAGTGGCGAGAATGGCCGAAAACTTTGTGGAGCGTCTCAACTTGTGTGTTGCCCGTTAAGGCTATCACTTGGACAACCTAATGTTCAACACATATAAAAAAAAATGGAGTGGTATGTACATTTAGAAAATTTTATAAAAAAAAGTTTATTTTTTATATTTTACTTAAAATTTAGCCGACAAATCAGGAAAGTCATTCTGCCTCACCCTGTAGTTCGCTTAGTTATCTAAGCCTTCTGTGCATCGCTCCCAAAAGCCTAGGTTTTGTGATTACAACCTAGGCTTTACTTGCTGAGCTTGGGTTCTTCAATTGCTTTTATGTTTGTTGCGTTTAAAGTTATTGGTTTGCTCTCTACAGAATCCGTGGAGCAGACTACTTCTTGTAGAGGAACTGACAAACTGACAAACCTTAAGTGGATTGTTTATAGTGCCGGTAAAATTTTGAAGATTTTGATTTGGTGTAAGTGATTTGTAGAGTATGGTAGGCAATGTTTTACCTTACAACGTCTGTTTACTTGTTGGCTGTCTTTGGGGCAAAGCTGCCTCAGGTACTGGAGAAGTTTAAAAAAATCTGTAGGTTTGGTAGGTATCAAAGCCAATGATGAAACATTGATGAACGTCATTGTAGAACTCAAGGGTTATCTATCGATAAACTCATCGCACAATGCCGTAAAAAGTTGAGAATTTAAGAAGGAAGAATTTGAAGAAAAAGATGATGCTATTTTACAACTGCGTTTTTCTGGCGGGTGGGCGGGCAATGTAAATCTAAATCACAGACGCACAAAGTTTAAACTAAGTTTCATTTTCTGAAGTTGTCAATCTGCATCTACACGTGTGCAAAGAAGCAAGTTAAAGATTGCAGCTAAAAAACCAGCTACATGCGCCACATCACTGCTTCCATAAGCTCTAAGATCTATTAGAAAAAAACAAACTAAATTTTGATATCCTCAGGTACCACTGGATTTGCTAACTCAACTCTACCAAGTACATGGGCCAACTGGGTGAATATGTTACGACCAATAGTCCTAAACCTGCTCATTCGTATGGGCTTGTACTAGGAGCCAAATTTCTGCTACTTTTAACTCCTCATCCGTCACATCCTCTTCAACCGTATAGAGATGGTCTAAACGCAAAAATGAGAAAACCCCTAAAATTCAAATTACTAATGTAAAAACGCAAGTTTACAATCCCAAAACTGGACAGCAAAACGTGTTCTAATTTAATTTAAGTAGCCCCACGTTGTGCGCCAAAAATGTGGCATCCAGTTTTGGGATTGTAAACTAGCGTTTGGAAAAATTTTAATATAGTCTACTCCTCCACATACAAATCTCATATTTTGTGCACAGTGCCGGCATAAGATACGTTGCTACTAGAGCATTTCAGAGTAGTCTCTGCTGCAAGTCCTTAATTAGACCTTGCTCTGTAAAAATAAACAGCAGCATTGTCGCAAAATACACAAACATTCTCTCAACCACAAACAATTTAGTAGGTAGCTCTTTCACTTTCTTTACAATTCAATTTGGTAGATTCTTTATAATTTGAACTACCGGACCGTTTATTTTGTTTTTCAAAGAAATAGTAACATTTATGAATTGACAGAAATTTAGTATTACGTTTGACATTTACGAAATGAGATGCTTTACACTTAAACAAAGTTGAGAAATAATAAAAACTTACTTTCAACGTAGTGAGTCTCTACTCAAACGGTAAGAAAATTACAAAACAAATTTGATAGAAAAAAAGTGCCTTCAACGCAATTTGTGGATTAATTTGTGAAGCAAGTTCGCACAACTGGATCGTTAAAGAATAAAACAACATGTGCACGTTCTCGTCCAGTGCGCACAACCAAAAAAAAGAATGCTGTTGCACAGAGTGTGCGTAAACATGCATCAACATCAACTCGTCATCGTTCTCAAGAACTAAACATTTCCGGCACTTTTCTAAAAAGAATTTTGGATAACAACTTCGGTTTAAATACCTACAAAGTTCAATTAGTCCAAGAAATGAATCCTCATGACCATCCAATTCAATTTCAGTTTGCCCAATAGATCGTTTGGCCAAAGATGAGCATTTTTATCAAAGAAATCGTGTTTTCCGATAAAGCTCATTTTTATCTCGGAAGCTATGTCAATAAGCAAAATTGTCGCATTTGGGAATCAGAGAATCCACACATGACTATTGAACAGCCTATGCATCCACAATGAGTAACCGTTTGGTGTGGTTTTTAGTCCGGCGGCATTATTAGGCCATTTTTCTTCGAAAATAAGCAAGAACCGCCGTTACCGTCAATAGCAAACATTACTGTGCCATGCTAAACAAATTATTGTTTCCAAAAATTAAAAAGTATAAAATAGATGACATTTGGTTTCAACAGGACAGGGCCACTTGTCATACAGCTAACGTAACTATCGATCTTTTGCGCACTGTTTTTGGAAATCGAATAATCAGCGGAAATGCTGATGTCAATTGGCTACCTAAGAGCTGTAATTTGACCCCGATGGATTTTTTTTTTGTAAGGAGACCTTAAAGATATGTGTTACGCCTACGCTAACGCTATTTTCGGCCCTCGATACACTATATACTATTGCTGTGTAATGAAGTAATACTATTAAAGTATAGACAAAAATAAAAAATAAAAGTTTTATAAAATAAAGGTAAATATGAGACAGTTGTGCTAAAAGTTTTATGATACTTAATATAATACCGCGCCCTTAAGTTTAGTTTGTAAGTTTTATTATGTTATTTACAATGTTTCCGCCTAATATTATTGTTATTGTACATCAAATTATAACTAAACGCAAAAAATTTAATTTAGTTAATTTAGTACGCATGCATGGTTGCAATGGCAAAACAATTACAAGATAGAAAATCTCTTAAACGCAATAAAATTGACGTAATTACAAGAACCTAATAAAATAACAACTAAAATAATAAATACCAAAACAATTAAGTTGTTAAAAAGTATTTTACAACAAAATACCAAAAAAAAAATTTATGCCTTCCACGACATAGACAAGCTTGTTAAAAACGGCTTTGTTCTGACAACAAATGCTTTATTTATTTAAGCAACAAGAAGATGGTCAATATATACAATCATTTTTTGATAAGCTATTATCAAACGGTTCTAACTTCATGCATAGGGATTGCCGATATGTTTATTTTTCGTTGTGCTGGATGAATTGAATGAATTCAATTCGGAAAACTCCTAATTTAAAAAATATAATACAAAATTGAATACAAATTCAATTTACATTTTGAACTCTTAACGAAAGTTCGCAGCGTATATCGAACCAATTTTTTTGTACTCAGTACTTATTCATATATTTAAATTCGAGTATGTATGTATGTATACATAACTCTTTCAAATGGTATTTGAGATATGCATAAACATCTGCGAATAAATATCAAATTGCGGAAGAAGATGGAAATAAAAAATATATATAAACTGCACGGGGCTTTGCGGATTCAATTCGCATCTCGCATCGATTTTTGCCTGGACTCCCAGTACTTTATGCCCTTGCAATATTTTTCAATGAGACTAGCCAATAATTTATACGAATTCAAGCCAGGTTTTCCTCGCTCACGTTGAAGTTAACAACCTTTTTATTTCATCGTAAATCTTACACGGGTTATCTCAGCTAGATACAAATATAATTATATTATACACCCTATAATGTTTGGTTGTAACTATCGAAAGAGGGATAGTGTAATGAATCTTTGAAGATGTATGGATTTATCAGTTTATGATAATATTATATAACTTTTAGGTCAATCACAAAATATTTTCATATATATTTTATGTTGCTAATAAAATCTCCATAAAAATATTCCCCAAAACTGGCTTAAAATTACATAAATACATTTGCAAACATGTAAACTTCGTCCAATGAATTTGATTACCAATAAACATTTTAATGGCATGTTCTATCTGGTTAACTATTTATTCCAAAAGCACTTTTATTTAAATAATTAAATTCTTGCAATCCAGCAAACATTTAGAAATTTATTACATATACGGAAAAATACAGCGATCTCAACAAAACAAAGTTTGTTTTTTTCTGGCAACTTATGTAGCTAAAATATGTCCATATTAAAAATCCAAGTATTTGAAATAAAAAAATTGTTACAAATATAAGTTGTTTCCCTGCATTATAAGCTAGTTTGATAGAAAAAGATATTGGAAAAATTCAATTTCCTTCACGGTCTATAAGATATTTAAATCTAAAAAGCAGCAACTGCAAATGCAAGTAAACACTCATTGAAATAAGTGAGACAAAAAAAAGACAATTAATCATACTTTATACAAATTTTAATTGTCAGAATAATTTGTTAAGAATTATGATTATGAACTTTAAACTTTAAATTGTTGTCAATAGTCAAAAATAAAACTTTCATTTTTTTTCTGTAAACATAGATTAATCAGGTCAAACCAATACTGCTATTAGACAAAACTCAAAATATATTCAGACAACATAAAAGTATTTTTTCTTAGTAAAGCCATCCGTTACTCTTCAAATTAATTTGTCATTTACTTAATTATTATTGATTTTTAAGAAACTTTTTCAAAGTTAGTAAAAACGTCAATTTTGAGGCTTCTAAACTTTATATTTGCTACAAAATTATACTTCTAGATTAGTACTATCAACAGAGTTTTGCACGACAAGAAAAATCTACAACAAAAATCTAATACTAACGTCGCAGGCATCTTACAATAACAAACTGTCACGTTTAAACCATTCAAATCATCAAAAACTATCTCTCCCATCACTTTCATATATACCACACAACTAGAAAGAAATTTAGGTAATATAAATACCAAAGCCGGAAGCAACTCATGCCTTCTATAAATCTTACAAACCAATCATTCTGATTACTTTTATAATAAAACTATATCAAAAAATTGTTAAAAGTACAAAACAAAGCAAAAAAATTCTGTAAATGATATGTAAATGACAGGTGCGTCTTTGCGTTAGACTACGCAAGTATCTTAACACAATGTAAAAACATCGTAGAAAGATGGTGCAAAAAACAAGAACTATCATCAAAACAAAATGGCAAACATCTTTTTTTTTTAAGAAATGTATAAAGCCAGACTCCAGATGGCAAAAAAAAAATGAAAAACCTTAGAACTAATGCCAAATTTATCTTTTCATACTCATTTGGATAATATAAATACGAATGTCAAAGGCTTAAAGAATAGAAAAGCCCCAGGAGCGGATGGGATACCCAATAAATTCATCAAGTACGGAAGCGACCCATAGTAATAGAGATAACCCAGCTTTTCAAAAAGATCTTACACAATCAAACCATCTCGAACAACTGAAAAACCATGACCATACCAATCTTTAAAAAGGAGAGAAGAAGGACCCAACTATAGAGACATCACACTACTCAGGTCACTGGCAGCCGCTATAAACCACATAATACCAATTTGTGAAAAATAGCAAAGATTTCGGAGAAACAGCTCCACGACGGACGCTATCTATAGCATTAAACAACTAACGGAAACATATTGCAAAAAAAAGTGTGCCCAACAACATCATAAATCTGGTACGACAACTCAACACCCAAAACACCACAAAAATAAGATGTAATGGCGACCTCATCAAAGAAGTTACGGTACTGAAAGTCCTGGGTTCGAATCCCGGGTAAGGCATGGATACTTGTTCTGTTACAAAAATTTGTAAAAATTCACATTTATTACAGGATTGTTACTAAATGAGTGTAATGCTCAAAACAAAACAAACAAAAAATGTCTGGCCAATACTTACATACGCCGTCGAAACAAGGGCCTACAAAGCAAAAACAAACAACGCCAAAGAGAATGGAAAGACCACATTACACGCATGAACAGTAGCAGACTCCCTAGAATCACAAGAGACGGAAAGCCCAACGGCACAAGACCAGCAGGCAGATCCCCGAAAAGTTGGCGGGATAGCTGGTCGTCAATATCCCAAGAAAAGCAGTAAATACAGGTCCAAGACCTACATTAAGAAAAAAAAAAAAAAAAAAAGACGTTTAAGTGTTGTTTTTCACCACATACCAGCGCTCCGTATGTGATGTTAGGTCTGATCACAAGAATGTATAACCATCTGCTTATATTGAATAAAAGTCACTATGACTATCAAATTGGTTGTAAACATTACCCGAATGGCTTTACATTATCCAGATGAAAAGTTAGTTTGGTATCAAACGTAAGTTTTAAGTACTTTACTTCCTTCGTCATAGGAAGTGTGGCTCCGTACATTTCAAGACTTTTAAAGTGTCTTGTAAAAAAAAAACAATTTCGATTTTGCTGGAGTCCACTAATAATCTCAATTTCTTACACCGCCTTCAAGTTAGTTAGTTTAGATTTTTGGCGTATCAGCCTAATAAGACTATTAACGCCGAGTCTTTTCTCTAACTATAAAAAGTGTAAAATAATATGCTGTAAAATGGCATATTAAAAAATAAAATTAAATAAATAAATAAACAAACAACAAAGATAAAATAAACGTTCACAAACGTTAATGACTATAGCAAAAATGACTAGATAATTCCACACCGCCTTCAAGTTGGATACAGTTGCTCCAAACTTTCCGCTTACCAAGATAGTAAGATCATCGGTAAAACCGCCCTGTGGGCAACTTCGGCTCTTACAGTCTTACCGTATAATGTAATTGTTATAGTTCAATTCTTGTAAGTATTGAATTTACCTAATATTTAATGACGGGTGATATGCCTCTGTTTCATTGTTGTGGCAATAATTGCAAAGATAATATTGTCAACTGCTCCTTCAATAACTAAAAAAAAAATTCAGAGCAATTTCTGCAGTGTATAATCTATTTGCATTGGCTCTAAAAAACTTTCCAGCTAGTTTCAACACAAGCTTCAAAAACCCAACTTCAACTTGAACTATCAGCTCCGATGGACCATAGATAGTTTAGTCTCAGCAATAATCAAGAGAACATCTTGGTTGACTTCCACTGAAAACTCTAGATACCCTGCCCCATCTCCAAGACGTAATTCCCTAGACAAACAAACCCTATAGCATTGTTCCACTCCCTGAAACATTCCCTAGAAAAAAACAAAGTTCAAGCAGCTCTAACGTCATTTTATTTACTAATAGCTATCTCAGGCATAACACCAGCCAAAGAACTGCCGTCATCAACCGCCTCCGACAAAACCGTGACAATGTATTGCTCTTTAGAATTTAACAAAAGCATACGTGGTTATCCCGGTTTTGGTATAAATAACACCTCAACTGCTCTCTAGCAGTTTGTTATACATGGCTATGTATGAGTCAAGTGTACGGAATAAAAATTTGTTTTTGCTCAAACCACTGAAAATGCCTTCCTTCAGCCATTTCCGAGTAATAAGCAATCAAAATTTGAGGATTTTGCAAAACTTTAAAACGTGCTTTTATATGTAAAGCACCTTTTTATCCATATTTGAGAAAAAAGAAAATACCTATCATCTTTTTTTTAAGAAAAACTGTCAGAAAAAAAAATTGTCTGTAAAAACTTATTCTTTAGAAAATTTTGAAGAAAAAAATTCGTTATAATTTTTTCCTAAACGTTTAGAAAATATTTTGACAATTTTGGTAATGTTTAAAAAATATTTTGACAATTTAAAAAAAAATAGAAAATATTTTGATTGTTTAAAAATTATTTTGACTGTTTTTGAAAATCGTTTAATAGTTGAGAAACTATTTTGACAGTATTGAGAACATATCTTGACAATTTAGTCAAAGTTTTTGGCAGTTTTAAAGATGTTTAATCAGATTAATCTATGTTTTGGCATTTATTTCTGGTTTTTTGATAGTATATTTTAACAGTGTTTTTAACGCTTTGTAAAAAAAATCTTGTATGCGTATAAAAGAGTTAAAGTAAGAAAAGGTAGAAAACAAAATAATAACAAAATTGCTTCAACAGAATTGACAATTATATAAAATCAAAAAACAAAACAAAAATTATAAGTACGTCATCAACAAATTAAATCAATTTCAATCTATTTAATTCAAAAATAGAGCCCAGCAATTGTAGGTGAATTGCTTCGTTGGGGCACAATACCGGAAAGTGGCTTAGTTGAGTAAAGCATAATTTGTCGCAGGCTCGAGCCCCAGCTCCAGCAGAAAGTTTTTGAGAAATTATGGCATTTATTAATTCAAGACATTAATCTAATATATAATAACTAATGTCCCAATAGTATATATTTTACAGATATTAAAAGGCAGTTTGTGCAAAAGTAGAATAAGCGTAAGCCCTTGCAACTAAAAAAAACCAAACTCGATCTTGGATTTGAACAAATTATAAAGACCAATTATGTAGGTTAAGTGAGATGTGATCCCTTTGATTAGATTTAAATGTCAATCAACAGGTTTGTTTTAATTTTTATAAATTTAAAAAGTATCAGTAAAATTTTTTTTTTAATAAAAATCAACCCCAAATAACATTTGACTATTTATATGTTTCACATACACAATTTGTCTAACAACAGATTACTGCAATCATGCAAAAGAAGCCAGTATACGCATTTTTTGCATAAGCACTATTTTATTCATGATTGTATAGTCCGTGCGCTGATTTCAAAGCTGTGGCTCAATTATAGCTTTGTTTTATTTGATCATTTTGACATGTAACATTAGAATTTAACCAAAAAACTTGTAACCAGTTAGTCAACTAAGAGGCCCACCACGACTAGTCGTGATCACTTGCGCAACGTTTATTTGATAAGTCTCACGTGTGGGCCTAAAACAAAAGGCCTCAGAAGGTTTAAGATATTTAAAGGACGTTTAACTGTTTAAAAAAAATTAACCGCGTTTTGAAAATAACAAATAAACTTGACTTCTATCAGAATTTTAAAAAAGCACATCAGACCACATAAAGACTATCCGTACACTAGTAGAGAAATGCACATAGTACAACAAACTCTTACACCTAGTATTGAAAAAGCTGACTCAATCGAACTGTGAGCAATATTTACTGCATGCAACAGGAAAATACAATCACTACAGATAACTTCAAGAACTTATTATAGGAAGGCTAATTTTGAGTCGACTGCTAGTAGGTGCACATCATCAGGAGGAAATTCCACAGCCGCACCTGTCTAAAGAACCAACAACAGAAAAACTGCAATTTTCATTGCACAAAGTCGAAAATGTTAATTGACATCACCCAATTAACATCCAATCACTAATTCTTTTAAACTAAATAATAATTAATTCAATTAATTAATTCAAATGTTTCTTCCAAAATGTATACTCTAGATTTATATTAACAGCAAGTAGTTCAACTGGAGTGGCCATCCACCCGCCCAAAAGTTTGTTATCAAAAAATTAGATTTTTACATTGTTTCTTTAAAAATCTTTGTACAAAAACAAAGAGGTGATATCCAATCTATTGATGACTAACACTTGGGCGGGTAGGTGGGTCACTCCAAATCATGATTACTTACAAGTAGCCTAAACTGTAATACTCACCAAGTTGCCCAAAAGTTTGTTATTAAGAAATTAAAAATTTCTCCATTATGCGCATTAAAAATCTCTTTGTCCAAAAGAGAAAGAAGTGATTCCCAATTTCTTAATAACCAACACTTGGGCGGGTGGATGGGTCTCTCAAGATCATAGTTACTATCGAGTAATTTGAATTGTAATGCTCTTTTACCAGCCCAAGAATTTTTTATTAGAATATTGGATGTTTCTCATTTTTGCGCGTTAATTTTTTTTTTGTTTAAGAAGTCTGAGATGATATCCAATCTCTTGATAACAAACACTTGGGCGGATGGGTGGATCACTCTAAATCATGTATACTATCAAGCAGTTTAAACTGTAGTGCTCACCCACCCGTGCAAGGATTTGTTATCAAGAAATTGAATGTTTCTTTATTTTGCGCGTTAGAAATCTATTTGTTATAGAAAGAGGAGGTAATATAAAATTTCTTGATAACCAACACTTAAGCAAATAAATAAGTCACTCCAAATCATGATTACTATTAAGTAGTTTAAGCTGTAATCTACACCCACTCTTTTTTGCGCATTAAAAATTTCTTTGTGCAAGAAAGAAGTAGTTATATCCAATCTGTTAATAACCAACACTTGGGCGGGTGGGTGAGTACCTCCAAATCATAATTACTATCAATTAGATTGAACTGTAGTGCCCACTAAACCGCCCAAGAATTTTTTATCAAGAAATTGGATGTTTCTTTTTTTTAGAAATCCCTTTGTTCAAAAAGAAGAAAAGGATATCCAATCTATTAATAATCAACATTTGGGCAAGTAGGTGGGTCACTCCAACTCATGATTACTATTGAGTAGTTTAAACTGTAGTGCCTACCCATCCGCTTAAAGGTTTATTTTCAAGAAATTAAAAGTTTCCCTTTTTAGCACATTAGAAATTTCTTTGTTCAAGAAATAAAAACTGATATCCAATTTCTAGATAACCAGCACTTGGGTGGGTTGTTAAACTGTAGTGCCCACCCTCCTACCCAAAAGTTTGTTAAAAAAAATAGATATTTCTTCTTTTTACGCGTTATAAATTTCTTTGTCCTAGAAGGAGGAGGTGATATCCAATCTCTTAATGACTAACACTTGAACGGGCTTGTGAGTCACTTCAAATTTATATTACCAGCGCAAGTAGTTCAATTGGAGTAAACACCCACCCGTAAATTTTTTTTATTAATAAATTAGAATATTTTTCTTTTTTCATTAGAAATCTTTTTGTTCAAGAACGAGAAGGTAATATTCAATCTCTTGATAACCAATACTTAGGCAGGTAGGTGATTCACTCTAGATAATGTTTACTATAAAGTTTAAACTTTACTGCCTCCTACCCAACCCCCAAAAGTTTTTTAATAATTCTCTAAAAAAATTTAAATAAATTTAAAAAATTTAAAAAAAATTAAAAAAATTTATAAAAAAATAAAAAAAAAATAAAAAATTAGATTTCTAGAACTTTCTTATTATTCTGTCAATTAAGTAATAATCAATTTTTGTGGTTAGTTATCAAAAGCTTTTTGACAGATAGAAAAATACTTTAATTTATTTCTTTTCACATTAGCTCAGAGAGCATTTTTGAAAACAAATTTGTAGCCAAAATGTAATTTTAACCTAAAAAATCAGCCTTGAACGTTTAGAGGTTTAACTTTGGATCACTTTGTATAGTTTTAGTATATGATTGTCAAGGTAAACTTTGAGGTCAAATTGAAGTTTCAGGTCAAGGTTAGGTTAAGTTAGGTTTGAGGTCAAATTGAGGTTTGAGGTTAAGGTTAGGTTAGATAAGGTTTGAAATTTGAGGTTTAATTGAAGGTAGAATTGATGTTTGAGGTCAAGGTTAGGTTAAGTAAAGTTAAAATTTGAGATCATGAGAATATAATTAAAATTTCATAATAATATGATTAGAACCTCAGCAGTTCCCATTTTACAAATATTAAAATTTAATCAACAATTTTTGAAAAATTAATTCATTTTTTTTTTTGCAAATGTTGTTAATAATTTGCTTAATTGATTTTCAAAATTCTGTATATTTTTTTAAAAAATTCAAAAATAAACAATTTTTTTTTTTACAAAAATTGATACTAAAGCAAAAATTATCAAAAACTTGAGTCAAGTTTTTTTCCGAATGTTGACAATAAGTTACTTAAGTGATTTTCAAAATTTGGTAATTTATAAAAAATCTTATAGAAAAAAATAAACTCCTGACCAAAAGGCACAAAAAAAAATCTACGCCCTAGAATCTCACATCATATCCCTGATAGAAAAACAAGCAAAACGGGTCAGCAAGTAGAACGCATCTGTCAAGGCTTCAGCAAGATGGAAATCTCCATCAAGACAACTATCCAGCTCCCAGCTCCATTAAAAACTCCAACCTCGCCTACCATCTCAAAAACCTCAATGGAAACTTGACCAGGTTCCATCTTGGAAAAATTTTTAGATGATTTTACTAAGTCTTCCAGCCTGAGCTGTAGACTAGTAAGAGTCTGCTTATTCCAGCAGATATTCAATAAATAGTGCCTAGTAAGTTATCTATCATTTTTTTCCGCTATTATTAAAAATAAATTGCTATTTGACACAATATCGCATTTTTATTGTTGAACATTATTTCAAAAGTGGTGAAAGTTTGACTGCCAAGATTTGCAAACTGCGTCCAATTTTTGTTTATCAAAATGTTCCAATTGCATCAATTGTAAAAAAATAATCAAAAAATATAAGTCGATTGCTTGTGTCAGACCATCAACAAGTGTTTGTACAAGTTGTTTAGCAAAAAGCATTACGGCCAGAATGTAGCAAAAAGTCCCAAAAACGTCAATTCGACATTGTGCTCAAGAAATGAATATTTCATAGAGCAGTATGCTTTGTCGTAATGGACGGCAATGACTGTGTCGGTGGCATGCACATAGACTGACTGACTGATATAGCGCCAAGTACCAGTTCATGTCTTGGAGGTTTCAAAGCTTGTGACGTCGCAGATCCGTAGCCGTTTGGGGTTAGTCCAAAATATAAGCCTGGAAATGTCCCATGACAATATGAGGTGTGCTGACTGTAGTCTCAGTAAGTGGATTGACAGAGATCTCAACCTGGTTGAAGACCGTAGTGGTATAGTCACCCAGATGACATGAGGTTCTGTCATCATCAGAGACTGTTTGTCCAACTTCTACAGATCGTCTCTGGTGCCTAGTTTTTATCTTTCTTCGATGCCCCACGTTGGGCGCCTTTTGTTACCGGCTGCATTCCCCCCAGTGCTAGGAGTGTGGCCGTGTGTGCCATTGAGATCGTTAGGTTTTCTCCCAAAGTCGTTGTTGCTCGGCGAAGAAGGCTCTCTTTGTCGTTATAGGTTGTTTGGTCCATATCGTTTCTATGTTTGTTTGTAGTGTTCTCTGGTGAAGGTGCAAACCAGAGGACAGTGTTCCAATATCATCGGCCTTACCCTATCTATTGTGTGTTCTAGTCGACAACAACGTGCAAGTTGATTTATGTCAAAAGCTGCAGTGTCTATGATGATGATCAGCGTATGACCTAGACGGAAAGTCGAGTATTTATAGAAACGGGGACAAAGAACTAAGATGGAATTGGTGGAGTGAAACTCCACCCACAAAGCAGCATCAGTGCATAAAGAATAGCCCTGATTATACGATTTAGTGATTACAAATCATTGAAAGTGTAAAATTTTATGGTTAATATTCTGAGTGGTTTAAAGAATTTTGATAAATTTTAAGTATTATGTTAAGAGCATACCGACCGCTACCTTGATTTGTAGTATTTAACAAAAACGGCAACTTCCCCTTCATCGCTGCTTCTACAAATAATTTGATAATCGATTTATTTTTTTACCAGTACATTTAGAAAGGATTAAACTATAAAATGTCAAAGTCTTTTAGTCAAATAATAGTTAGGAAATAGCCGAACAAACCCATCAAATATAGAAATAAATGTGTTTTTCTGTGTTTTTGAATGAATTTTGTTGCTATTTGCAAACATAATTTCACAAAAAATACTTAATTTAATCCTCTCTAAATGTACTAGTAAATAAATTAATCGATTATCAAATTATTTGTAGAAACAGCGATGAAGGGGAAGTTGCCGTTTTTGTTAAAATACAGCGGTCGGTATGGTCTTAAGAGCCTAAAGGTTCAGAATAACTGCACTACTACAATGTACTCTAAAACGAATAACTCAACACATGTTGTCCATTCAAAGTATGATTCCACCCTCGATTCCACCTATATTTGTTTACTAATTTTTACATAAAATGCAATTGTAAGTTTTAAATACCGGATCTAAATAAAGATAAATTAAAATATAATGTAATAGGATATTAAAAAAAAAAGTTTATGTACACCCTTTACATTTCACTCTTTTGATCCACCCATACATGTAAATACAATATTTTGCAATATTCTCCTTGTAAACACAATATCATATATCTCTGTTATATTTTCATCATTTATATTTTAAGAGGCCATTAATAGTAAATTTTCTATAGAAAATATTTCAATTTAGTAACGCTGCTAAATAGCATTTAGAAAATAAATAGTAGAAACTTTACTTTTTATAAACCTCGAAGATTTCATTGAAATAAGAGCTCCTATATAAAAGCCGTCACTGAGTTTTCAAACAGTCCTCACATAAAATAAAAGCAAAAAAGTTTTCATTTAATATATTTAGAAGTTAAGTTTAGTTGCAAGTTTCATATGTATTCTGAAAATCTTAGCACCCCTGAGAAAGACTATATGGATTGTAATGAATAAGTTTACTTTACTTTTATTAGTTAGTTTAGTTCTATATTTACATAACCAAATTTTGAAACTTTCTGTGTTATAATAATGAATACATACATTTTATACCACAATACGTATTTTCTTGTGAAAATTTTAAAGATTTTAACTGAACCTCGAAAGCACCCTAAACGATTTATATATTATAATATTTCATTACGAAAGTAATTTTTTCCAGCGGGAAAAGTTTTACCGAAAACAGCCATTTCGCAAATTACCCTTCCTTGATATAATTACGATCCGCGCCCATCATAAATGCAATTCCTTTTGAAGTTTATGCCAAAAGTTTTATATATTTTTTGTGGAAACATCATTCACAGGAAATTGCGCATCTATAAAAAATTAAACATACCAATCGATAAATATGTGAGAGACTAATGTCACAGCATCAGGTGGAAATAATCTGAAGGATTATTCGAGCATTTGCTGCATGTAATGATGATATGCTTTGTTATTGGAATCGGGTTTGTTACTGATCGATTGATAGTGTAATTAGCTGATGACAATGCGTTGTTTGCTAAAACCAGAATTACTAGAGTTGCAAATTGTTTGAATATATATTATATACATTGTAAACAAAAATATAAATAAAAAATAATATAGATAACTAGAACAAAACAAATTGACGATGACAAATTCATAAACAGATTTGATAAAAGACATGACATAAATCAAATATTATCGTTTATCAGACTACATTTTAATATCTGTCGACAAAATATGTTGCTGATATAAATACTTTTCTAAAGTTGTTTTATTATTAAAATAATATTTTAATTTGACATAATAAAATTTACAAAACAAACTGAAATGATGTAGAATTGAACACCTAGTGTAGATAATTTTAATTAATTATAGCATTGCAACAGAATTATTTACTACGTTTCCGGATTATCAGATTACACAGTCTATTCAAATATTTTATATTTATAAGTTTTACTTTCGGATTATCGTAAAATGAATATTTTACAATAATCGATAGTAGTGTAGATTTACTTAGTTAGATATTAAGATATCAATCATCGTTGAATGTCACCAATCAATTTCGCACTACTCCAAGCAACAATTTGTGATAACTGGCGATCATACTGCATTCCTCGCAAATAACGTTTATACTTTCTTTTCGTTTTTAGGTTAACTATTGTTGTTTTGTAAAAGTTTTGCAGTTTAATAAAGAAAGGTAATAGATTCAAAAATTATCTAAATAAATAAATCAACCAGATAAATCAAGTCGTGTGTAAAACTGAATCTAATGTCCGTTGGAAAAATAACCGAAAATGGTTACACTGTTACATTCGACCGAGAGAAAGCAATAATTCGCAATGAGAAGAACATTCCAACTACAATTGCAATCAAGGAAAACAATCTTTATGTAATCAAACAAGCAAAAAGCAACGAACAAGCCAACTTATGCAACACAAGGCAAGAAAATAAAGTCTTTGATCTGTGGCATTCTAGACTTGGTCATCTAAATGCTAAAAGTTTATGTGAAATGATTCAAAAGAATTCCGTACTTGGAATGAATCCGTTGCCGAAGAATTTGAAAACTGAAATCAACTACGAAATATGTCCACAAGGTAAAATGGCTCGAACCAAATTCCCAAAATCAAGTGACACCAGAGGAAACGAATTGATAGAGATAGTTCACACAGACCTGTGCGGGCCGATGCCAGTAGCTTCGAATGGAGGAGCTTTGCCGACCCATGTCTTTATTACCAAACCACAAAAAATGAGATCGTCATAATTATAACATATGTAGATGACATTTTAATATTCTGTAAAAACGAGAATCACATCCAAGAATGCAAGTCAAAATTGACGCAAGCATTTAAAATCAAGGATCTTGGAGTAGTGAAAAAATTCCTTGGCATAACAATAATGAAGAATGCAAGGACTGGAACAATCAGCCTAAATCAGTCTGATTACATAAACACTATCCTACAGCGTTTCGGATTATCGGATTGTAATCCAGTGAAGACTCCAATGCCAGTAGGAACACAGTTTGACGAGACATCTACCAAAGAAGCAGACATTCAACTATACCAAGAAATGATTGGTTGTTTGATGTACCTCGCATGTATTACCAGACCGGACATATCATACGCTACAACTTTCTTGAGCCGATTCGCCAAGAAACCACTTGAATGTCACCTAAACGCCGTCAAAAGGATCTACAAATATCTAAAGGGGACAACGCAGATAAACCTACTCTACAAGAGAAATGGAGAAAACGAAGATATCGACCTAAAAGCATATTCAGACGCTGATTGGGCAAACGACCCATCCACTCGCAGATCAGTGACAGGATACATAGTGACGCTGCAAAGCGGTGCAATATGCTGGAAAAGCCGTCTACAAAAGACAGTCGCTCTTTCCACAGCAGAGGCCGAATACATGGCACTCTCAGCAGCCGTAGAAGAGACATGATAGCGGACTACCTAACCAAAGCGGTAAACAAAGAGAAACAAGCCGATTTCAGAACGAAATCTGGGCTTGCGTTCCGGGGGAGTGTTGTGGATTCACCGCAACCTACACCATGTAAACAGACTTTAATAAAAGTCAAGTGTCATATATGTTGTATTCAGTTGTATTTCAATATATCTGTTATTAGTAAAGCCATTGCGTTATCTTTGATTATTCAAGAATAGTCAGGCCATCCACACTCTCGAACATCAAAGTTATATTAACTCCGTATCTGGAGAGCATAGTGTGCACTGGCATGTAAAGCGTTGAAGTTGCACATCAACTGCAAAAGATTGTCAAGCTTACACTGGTGAGATCAACCTTGAGGTGTATGAAGCGCACATTACATCAGTAATAAATAGTTAAAAACACATTAGTATTCGAGTATAGCTCAGGGTAGTAGTAATTATATGACTGTGTGCGGACTATGCAAATTGTGTTGTATTTAATAATTAAGTGCAGGTTAAATTTATAAACATAGTGAAGTGATGCGGTCGCATATAATACAACTAATTTATATACAATGTCTATGGTCGGCGGATAACATCTCTTATCCGGTTGGACGGACCATTTTTTCAAGGCCTCCGCTTGTGTTACCACCTGGCAGCTACTTTTTGATTACTTACATGCAAACAAACAATCGAGTAGCTCAGTAGAGACACAACCGGTCCCAAACACGGACAAAAGAAAAGATTTCTAGACGTGGCCAGAGATCTACCGTGGGATAAAAATAACACTTTGCTCAAAAACACTCTTACGCTCCCGACATTACCATAGGTACCTTTTACCAAAACCTACAAAAACTTTAAACGCCAAAATCGTAAAAGAAAAAATAACAGGTGTAAAAAACTAATACAATAAAGAAACCAAGAATGAAAACAGCAAACAGCTAATGCAACTATGTGCGCAAAACAAACTAAGAATAAACACCTTTATCTCACACAAACTACAACACAAATTCACGTATAAAAATACACGTGGCAATAAACATGTAATAGACTTTGTAACCATCCAAGACGTACAAAATCTGACCTCGGCAAATAGCAAAACTAATCATAGCCTAGACTAGCAAAAATCACAGCCACTCTAAAACAGAAAAAAAAACACCTACAAAATCAACGTAGAATCTTTATCTGATGATTCAACAAAATCATCAGTCTACAAGATCAGATAAGAAACAAAAACATACATACTCAAAAAATGTTGTGAGATGGGCTCGTAATAAGAGACAAGAGTAGAAAGACCATCTTGACAAGATAGACAGCACTAGACTACCAAAAATTGCCAAAGATGAAGTCCCGATATCAAAAAAACCTCATATAAAATCTAGAGCTTGACGTCTCAACTGCGGCTGTAACGGTTGAAGATAAACACAATGAAATACTACAAAACTAGTTAATTAAGAGAACAAAATTGTAATACTAACAAAACCTAGTCCACCCTCTTCTTCTTGTAGTGCCTATCCAATTCGGATATTAGCAACAAACAAAGCTAATTGCACTTTACTGATTGCAACTCTAAAAAAATTCGTAGATGTTAAGAAAAATCGTTATCTGAAGTTCTGAAGCCAGAAGTTATTTCCATCCATTCTTTAAACATTTTCCCCACTTTCCGGTATTTCACTCTGAAGGGAATCTCGCATTCTTTATTTAGTTTCTGCAATACTTCACTGTAGGGGCTATAGTCTGTCCAGGAGGATATTCCTAGTATCCGCATGTAGCACCATATCTCAAATATCATTTTTTTTTATTAATGCATCACTCACTGCCCATGATTTAAGCCCATAAAGGAAGACCAAAAATACATAGCATCGTAATAGGTATATGTTGGTTAGTGATAACAAATTATAGCCATTGAAGAGGTTCAACATTTTAATAAATAATGCTCTAACCTTCTTTTGCGTGATTTCACTGATCGTTTATATAAGCAAAAATAGACTACTTGCTAGTTGTGGTTTACCAAGAATTGTCCAAAAGGAATTTGGTCTTTACTTATGACTATGTATTTTTTCATCGTTACGTTGAAGTCAAAGCCATAGTGCTGGATGCGTTTGCTAACTTTGTAATTAGCACTTCCAAGCAAATCTTCCAAAGATGATTATGTTATCTGCGCGTCTTATGTTGTTAAAAGATTCGCCATTTATTGGTATTTCTTTGTTAACATTTTTCAATGTTAAATTTATTATTTGTTTAGAGTAGACATTGGTGACAAACACATTCTTTAAGTTACAGCCTCACAGACTATTAACTTAGAAGTCCCCCGAGAACAATACTGATTTTTTTAAATTTTTAAATATGTTACTTATGTTTTTACATTACATTTTTTTATTTTACATCCAAAACATCCAAAACATCCAGAACAAACCTCCGTTACAGGTTTGATATTAAGAGCCAATCTTTCAAAACTAGTTTAAACTAAGATTTTAATTTAAACTTAAATGTTTGTACGTATTAACTTAACTTTCAATAAATAGTTAAACCATAAACTATTAAAAATATATTCACTTTTTATAAAATTGAAAAAAACTAATACAACTGGATTAACGCGGTCAACGTAATAAATTGGACATTCACAGCAATGCTTATTGCGGCGTTAATTAAGTACCAACCTAATAAATATCTTAGTTTAAGTAAACTTGTATTAAAAGTCTCATGTGCCGTAAAACTGGGTTTGCAAATTCATCTTCATTTGGGTAAACTTACTTTCAAACTAGCATTTGGCACTTAATAATGTAGTCGTTAGCAGTTTTTATTACTAAGGGATGTTGGTTACAAACAATTGTCTCCAAATGTTCATCTGTAGCTGTACAAGCTTTACTGTTAATTAAAAAAACAAACTCTAAAATTATCATTGAGTTAAATATATTACCACACCAGCAAATCGTGGTAAAACAATAAAGCAAAAATATGTTTTTCGTCATCAAGATTACATATGAGAATTTCAATTAAAAAAAATACCAAAAACTTAATATAGACTTTAGATTTCAATCAAGTAAATAACGTTAAGGGCGCGGTTTAAGGAATGTCATAAAACTATGAGCAGAACTCACGCAACTCCTTTTTAAAATCAGTTTTTTGCAACGTGTAGAGAATAAAATTTCAAGTCTAATAAAATACATAAAAATTCAAACCCTTCAATTAAATCTTGCAATTAAACTGTAATTTTTTTGTCAAAATGTTTGCTTAAACTTTAAAAGTCATACTCCATTCAATATTAAACTTAGTAAACTTTGTATTGTGCTATAAGTTATTTTTCTAAAATAACAATTGTTATAGTTCTGCCCGTAGTTGTAAATGTATGATAAATGTTAAATTTAAATTTCCCGCGTGTATTAATTTTTCTAACAGTTTAGTACTGCTACTACATTAATTAAAATCATTACTTAAATTGCGTATGTTCTGATCGTAGATTTGTGACACTCATTTAACCGCGGCCTTAAGTATTTAGTTCTTTATAAAGCAAACAAAATCTAAAATAAAACATTTACAAACGTTAACAGTAACAGAAAGTATATTGACATTGACGTTACCAAAATATTTAACATCTGTAACATTAGAAACATGCTGACAAAGCTTAGATTATAAGACTTTGAGATTGCTTGTTAAGATAGTATTTGGTGTAAGAACCTTGTACCTAACAGCCTTTGAGAACATGTTGTGCACTGGCATAAAAAAGAAAAAAAATCGACTTTTGCAGTAAAATAATGTGGTCGTATAAAATAGTAGCTGACGACGGTCAGAAGAAGTTAGTAGTAGTTGTGTGATTAAAAACACAAAAACAACGTCCAATATAATTTATTATTACTATTCGCAAAGCACAGCTTTTCCACCACCAAGAGATCTTTCATTGGCGATGTTGCAAACTGAACCATTTTAGATGAAACATTTATTTCAAACCAACGAAACCAGCAACCGCCTAAACTCTTTACTCCACGACAGACAATCAAATAATACCCGTGTTGCACACGTCAACGCCTCAAAAAGATCTAAGCAATTACAAACAACTCATAAAAGCAACAGTACCGTTTTAAGATAATAATATTGACGTTGAAAAAATACACTCCTGATCACTTAGTTGGTAACCTACTTACTACTCATGTTAGTTTTTTTTTAGGTGCTTATCCGATTACCGAATGCTGGCAATCAATATAGCTATTTTTACTTTGTCCACAGCAGCGCGGAAGAACTCGGTAGTTGTACTCCCAAACCACTGTCTTAGGTTCTTGAGCCAGGATATACGCCTTCTGCCAGGACCTCTTCTTCCAAACAATTTTCCTTGCAGAATCAGTTGTAGTAATCCATATCTTTCTTCATTCCTCATAATGTGTCCGAAATACTGCACCTTGCGCGCCTTAATAGTATTAACTACCTCCAGTTTTTTTCCGAAACGTTCAAGGATCTGGTCCTTCCACGAAATTCTTCACATTTTGAAGGCTGATAGTTTTTTGCAGGTATCTTCGGAAATGGTCCATGCTTCCATTCCATATAAGGAAACCGGGTATAAGTAACATCTGACAAGTCTCATTTTTGTTTTTATATTTAGTTTATACAGTCTCAATTCAGAAACCGAGCTACCTATAACCAAAAGTCTGCAATGCAGAAAGACCCACATGAATAGGCCACCCGACAATTCAATTCAAAACATAGGGTTTTTTTTTTTAATTGTCTCTGAGTGGGCCCTAAGGCTGCAGTCTCACTGCACCACCCACCGCCACCAACTAAAATTCGAACACGTTAAATCATATGGCGACGGTCCCACTGATTCACTATTCTCGCCGGCATCTGTCATTTGGTAACCACCGTTTCATAATTTCAAATCGGTTGGTGGTAGCTCGGCAACGGTTGATCGTCATTTGAAACATACTAACTTGATATTTTACAAATCAAAACATAATCTGTCATTTTCGCTTTGATATTTGAGAATTTTAAAAACGGTAACATGGGAGAAACATGGACACCATCCGACATTGATAAACTAATTACATTAGTAAATAAAAGGCCCGAAATATAAATATAGCATTCTTCTACTGACATAGAAAAGAGTGGGAAATTTAAATATTTGGTGGTCACCAGTGGCTGCAGTGAGACCGTAGTACATTTTGGTGGTTAGTGGCAAACGGTGATAGTTGGTGGCGGTGGTGCAGTGAGACTGCACCCTTATTAACATGAGGGTAAGACCTAAAAATACTAACTCCACCTGTGCCCTCAATTGATGTTGGTTTATTAAAATAAACCAATAACTTTGCGTAGCCCCACTTTTTGTAACTAAAGAGTTTCAAACAGCATCATAATGTTAGAGACCAATTTACAGGTTCATTTCTGAAAACTTATTGCCAAATTTTGATTTGAATAGGACAATTATTGGCCGTAAGACACATAGAACCATCTTGTAAAAACCACATTTTAACCAGATCAATGTTACCTATACTAAACTGTGCATTTTTCTGGGTATAAAATCTAAAGAATATCTTATATATTTTGTCTATTATCATACCCGTTCATCCAAAAATGTGCCTCATTGCTAGACAGAATTTTTGCAATAAAAGTGCAGTTCTGTTTCAAACCACTCCAAAGCATAGTCGGGAAAACAACAGCGCATAAAAAAATTTGTGGCTTTAATTCCTGCACTTGCTAGATCTTATACGGGTGGAGGCCAAAATGTTTAGGTAGTAGAAAAAAAAAACTCCCAATTGCAACGACAAATTAATAAACCTGGATACTTTACAGCAGTAATATTCTCTTGAGTAAGCCAATTCTTTAAAAAAATCTGAAAATCCTCTATGAATTGCCAAATCAACATTTAATTTTGAAAACAAATTTAGATAATATAAAATAATGTTCAAGTGAAAGTCCGTAACTTACTCACCAAATATACTCAAATTGTAGTTCTCTCGCAAACCACACAATTTCATTGCAAATCTAAGATGGCGGACAAAATAAGAATCCTTGCACCGATAATGACATCGAACTCTCACTTATAACTTCAATCCAAGCTTAGAGCTCTCAAATAAAGATCGGATCAATGAGATAAAATACCAAGCTAAGATCAAAACTCCAATGTTCCAAGATCAAAACACTGAGCAATAAGCAAGAGTACTATGTTATGGTCGCAGTTCGTTCTGCAAGCACAATAACGCGTCGCAAATTTTTTTAAACATGTCGTACCTTACTATTAAAGTTTAAGTTAAAAGTAACAAACTAAATACAATAAAGCAACGGTAATCAGCCAAATCGTTAAAAATATTCCGTTATTTATGTGAACATGCTTCTCTAGACTAACGCTGTAAACACAACGGAAATCTTCGATGCAATTATAGCATCGGACCCTTGCTCATCGCTCAGTGCTCCAACCCTAGAACACTCAAACTTTGATCTTATAAATATATAAATACAAAAATCGTAACAATAAATGAAAGTAATAAGCTTCCTTTAAAGCTCCAGTGCTTTAGGGTCAACCCGTAGAGCAAAGATCAGAGGAATTGTTCCCGTTGTGTCTGCACACTTAGGCTGCGGACAGAACAGTGGGTCCCACTCCGACCATAGCATCGTACTCTCGCTCAAAACAATAAAGTTTTTAACTTAATTTAGTATCTTTACTCAAAGATCATAGCGATAAGCAACAGTACTAAGCTAAAATCTAAGTTAAAGTGTTACAGGCTAAAAGAATGTAATTATATCTACAAAAAAAAAGTCAAAACATAAAAAGCGTGACATAACAGATGGAAAACCCAGATAAAAAAATAGAACAACAAAAAAAACACACAAAAACTCACTCCAGTTTAAATGACCTTACGTAAAAGTGTAGATCAAGTAGTTGGTTAGCATACCAGATAAGGGCAATAAAAAAAAATCAATCGCAATAGTCGTTGTTGTGACACGTGCCACAGTTCCAGAGAACAATTAGCACTCTTTATTATATTTGTGAGTACAACACTAGGCAGACGTCGAGAATCCTCTATCTGCGATCAGAATTATTATATCCTCCAAAACTAGCAAGCAAATATTTAACGGCAAATCAACTAAGTAATACAAAAGTACAGATGACAAAATATATCTTAACCGCCATAATAAACAACTTAAGTTACATAAAAATATTGTTTGCTGTTCCACTCATGCAACTTTTCTTAAACTCAAACAAACACTGCAGCATATAAGAAAATACAAGCAGACAATAATAAATAAATATGTATCATTATAAACAAAGACGCATTTAAAAGACACACACATTTTTAATAACCAAAAAAAGCACCACCGATGTTTTGAATCCCCCTCTCTAAATGCGACTATGATTATGTATATACAACAATAAATAGCTTTTCGCGCATAACCAATGCGTTTCTGCCCTACAATTCAAGTTTTTGACTAACATTTGTTCCACCAAACCTCGTTATTTCAAAATTTCTCATCCGCAAATCATGCGTTCCGAGATAAAATGCAAAGATGACAGAATACACACCATTCAAATGTTATCATCTATCATCCAAGCTAACCCAGTAGAAAATCACAAAACAAAATTGTATGTTGTACAAGACAAACAGTAAGATGAGTTGAACGCACTATTTTTATTAGTCCCGCATACAACAAGCACCCGCTAAATGTACAGCCACATGTTTCCATTAAATCAAAGCCGTACCCAATCCGCTATCCGAAACGCATTGTAAGACCCGGTGCATCTTTATAATAATAATAATTAATAATAATTTTTTTATTTGTAAACTCATACAGAACACTACTTATACTTAAACTAATACACAAAAACTTAATAAGCTACAAAAGCAAATCTAGATCAGTTTGTATATCAGATTAAAATCTATGCCCAAAACTTGTCTAACTAAAACTTGCTAAGAAGTCATTTCTCAATTGAGTAGACACACGACATCATTGACAAACTATATTCAACACCACATAACAATAAGTCAGACTTTTTCAGGCGCAGACTAGACCCATCTTGGAGCACCCCAACATAATACAGCAATAATTTCTACTAATTTGGTATTAATCAAATAAGCAAAAGCACGGCATTATTGGTAAATTTAATTGAAAAACACTTAATTCAACAAACGCATGACAGTATTTTCTTGGGTGCAGAGTAAACACTAACAAAATGCAGAAATAATTTCTTCTAAATTGGTATAACAGTGATTAAGCATGGAAATCAAAACATGCTTTTGTAAACCAAAAGTTTCTTTTGAAAAATGTTGCGATTGATTGAAAGTAGTAATAATAATAATAATAAAAATAATAAAATTCGAATGGAGTTTGGCATTGACAAATGTAAAGTACAAAGTATCAGTCAAGGAACTAGAGAAATGTCAGCTTATGAACTAGAAAACGAAGAAATCATTGAACCTATGGAAGATGGAGAAGTTTACAAGTACCTTGGTTTTTATCAATCAAGACAGATAGAACACAGCAAAATTAAAACTGAACTGACCAACAAGTATAAACAACGACTTCACAATATATTAAAAACCAGCTTGAATGGCAAAAACATTATTAAAGCCATAAACACATTTGCAGTGCCTGTACTTACCTACTCGTTTGGCATAATAAATTGGACCAACACAGATCTAGAGCGTCTAGAAAGGTTAACTCGGACTACTCTTACACAATATAGAGCACATCACCCAAAAGCTAACACAGATAAGCTCACTCTACCAAGAAAACATGGAGGAAGAAGTCTTACCAACATTATTGCACTGCATTATAAGCAAATTGTATTGTTAAGGCAATTATTTTATTCCAAGCAAGTTTCATCGCCTTTGCATAACGCTATAATTCTGGCCGATACTAAACATACGCCATTAAATCTACAAGACATAACTACAGATTATTCGTTACACATCTCTACAGATCTAACCATAAAACAAAAATGGGCTCAAAAATCGTTGCATGGAAGACATTCTTATGATTTAGAAGAAGCCTCAAACGCGTGGCTCACTCATGCTGATATATTTCCTGAGACTGAAGGGTTTATGTTAGCAATACAAGATCAGGTCATTAACACTAACAACTACAAAAAATACATAATAAAAGATTGTAATGTGCAAACTGATCAATGTAGGCGATGTCATGCGCAGTCGGAGACTATACAACAACATCGGGTTGTAAACTACTGGCGCAAACTGATTATTTATTCAGACACAATCAAGTAGCAAACATAGTTCACCAACAACTTGCAAAAAATAAAAACTTAAAAACAGATCAGAATCCCTACTATAAATATATGCCTGAACCAATTTTAGAAAACGGTACTCACAAGTTATATTATGACAGGGCAATAATAACTGACAAAACAATACATCATAATAGACCGGACCTCACATTAATAGATGAAAATAATAAAACTACATATATTATAGATATTGCAATCCCTAACACTAATAACATCGAAAAAACGTACAACGAAAAAATGGAAAAATATACAGCGTTAGCAGATGAAATACAGAGAATATGGGCAATGGAAAAAGTGGTAATTGTACCGCTTATAATATCAAGCACCGGAATTATTCCCCATAGTTTTCAGAAAAATATAAAAAATTTAAACTTACATAACAATATTTATATAAAAACTCAAAAATCTGTAATTTTAAACTCCTGCCGTACAGTCAGAAAATTTTTAAAATAATTTTTAAGATATTATAACGCCTTTGGTGTATGCCCAGCGTTATATAAACTGCTACCGGTGTTAACCAAGAAAAACAAGAATAATAATAATAAAAAAGTAATAACTTAAGTGATTCATCTAACTACAGGCCAATCACTTGTTTATGTACACTATATAAAATTCTCACATCATGTTTATCAAGTCCCATTTACAAACACATTGAAAACTTTAACGTTTTAGCAGAGAAACAGAAAGGTTGCACCAAAAAATCGCAAGGCTGCAAAAAACAATTAATTATAAATTCGGTCACTATGGAGCAGGCGTGGAACAAGCAAAGAAACATTTATACCGTTTAAATTGATTATCAAAAAGCATTTGACTCAGTCCTTCACTCATGGCTTATAAAAGTGTTAAAAATATATAAAGTAGAACAAACAGTAATAACACTACCTCAGCAGATAATGTCAACATGGAAAACATCACTACAAATTAATCATAACGGATAAAAAATAATTTCTAACCCAATAAACATCAAAAGGGGTATCTTCCAGGAAGACAGTTTAAGTCCATTGTGGTTTTGCTTAGCTATCTCTTGTCTACACTACTTAATGAAACTGGATATGGATTTCAATTGAGACATGGATCAACAACTAAACATGTTATTAACCACCTCCTCTTTGTTGATGACATTAAATTGTATGCTGCCAATGAAAACCAGCTTAACCAATTTTTAAAAATTACAGAAAGTTTTTCAAAAAACATTAGAATGTCTTTTGTATTAGATAAATGTAAAACCCTCAACATTAACCAAGGAAAAATTATGACATGTAACTTTGAAATGACAGATGGAAAAGCAATTGAATCAATGATGACCACAGACACTTATAAATATCTTGGCCTCCTTCAAACTAGGCGTATTCAACATAAAGAAATTAAAGAAACAGTTTTAGATAAATACAAAAAACGATTAACTGATATTTTAAAATCAAAACTGAATGGCAAAAACACGTTTAAAGCCAAAAATGCATATGCTATACCGGTATTAACATATACGTGTGGAACCGTTAAATGGACAAAGACCAACTTGGAAAACATTCAAATTAAAACTCGAACCACATTAACTAAATTTTGAGCTCACCATCCAAAAGCCGCGACTGAAAGAATAACTCTACCACGACACGACGCTTAATAGATGTAAATAAACTTGATCAAAACCAGGTTCAAAATTTACAACGCTACTTTCTTAGCAAGCAAACATCAATTCATAAAACCGTTTGCTTGGTTGATAACAATTATACCCCCTTAGATTTATTACACACTAATGAAACTGAGCTCACTCCAAACATATCTTAAATTTACACATACTATTTTAAATATTTTTTATATCATTGATGTACCTGACTTGTGTAAGAGCTATAGCTTATTTTAACACGAATAAATTATTATTATTATTATTATTAAACATAGCTTACGAACAAGAAAAAATACAAAAGTGGGCAAGAAAAACCTTACACGGCCGATACCCAAATGATCTCAATCACACTTTTGTCGATCAAGGCGCATCGAACAAGTAGTTGACTCAAGCGGATTTGTTTCTTGAAACTGAAGGTTTTTTGATTGCAATTCAAGATCAAGTCATTGCAACCAAAAACTACCGTAAATTTATATTGAAAGAAACAAATATCAACGATATTTGCAGAAGATGTAATAAAGCAACCGAGATCATTCAACATGTAACTTCAGCTTGCAGAGTTTTAGCGCTCACCAGCTATCTACACAGACATGACCAAGTGAGCAGTATAATACATCATAAGTTAGCAAAACTGCATAAACTAACAACAGATACGTCCCTATATTACAACTATGTACTTGAAAATAACACTCACAAATTATATTGGAACCGGAGCATCATAACAGACAAAACCATCAATTGTAACCGCCCAAATATTACACTTATAGACAAGATGTCAGACACGACGTACATAATAGACATAACAATTCCCAATTCACACAACCTTCAGACTTCATGGAACAAAATTAACTAAATACAGATCATTGGCTGACAAAATTAAAAATATGAGGAAACAGAAGAATGTATTTATAATACCAATCGTTATATCGACAACTGGCATTGTTCCACAAAAACTACATGAAAGTCTTCTTAAATTACAACTCCATCCTCTAACTTACATCCAGCTTCAAAAAACAGTTATTTTAAACACAACAATAATAGTCCGGTCACATCTCAACCTTGATTAAAAGGATTAATAGAATTGTAGGCAACTTGTTTGAAAAAACCGTACCTACTAATTACCGTCAGAAATAACGTGCAAAACCGGAATAATAATAATAATAATAATAATAATAATAATAATAATAATAATAATAATAAAAATAATATTTATTTCAAAACGAACAAGTTACATACACATATATAAAATAATGTACATCAAATTGTGTTTGAAGACGTCAAAAAGAGTAAAATTTTGTAATTTATGTAGTTTTTAACCAAATCTGATCGTTTAAAAGTTAGAAAACAAAACCACCACCGCTGTCGAGATTAGAAACCATATCCTAAAATAGCACTGATCACCTAGAAGATGTGATCCGAAATCATAAGTGACTGAAAGAAAACAAGGGCGTTCCTATAAGTAGTCAATTTCTTTGTTGTAGTTCAGAGCAACAATCAATATGATTGACCATATCAGAATCAGCTAAAGCTACATAAACCAAAGCTCATTATCTGTCTACGGTTCCAATCATCTACGACTTAGTAAAGATTAAGCAATAAGTATTATTATTAGCAAAGACACAAAGCTATGTTTCAAGAAATAGTTTTTTTTCTCCTCCTCAGTCGAGTCCAGACCACCAAAAAGATTGACCAAATCGGAATCAGTCAAGACGACACAGATTAGAACTCCGTCTACGGCCCCAATCATCTACAAGCTTACTCCCAAGCTAGGATCAAAAATCAAAACACCAGTGTTCCAGGGTAGGAACCATGATCAAAAGTGTAATATTAAGATCAAAAGACCAACGTTTCTATAAAAAAAAAATCTCGCATGCCCCTCAATCGAGTCCAGAGAAACCACCAAAAAGATCGGAATCAGCTAAGACAACAGAAATTTTCAGTATTTAAAATTTGTCTGTTTTTTTTTTCATAGTTTTAATTTTAATTAGCTCCAATAGGAAACCACTGTATCGATAAACATCAAAATTCCGTCATAAATTCAAGTAATTTTTTTTTTAATTCTCTTTGAGGTAATTCAAAAGTTCCTTTAAACTGGCTAATACATTTTGGGTGCAGTGGTTTTACTTCAATTACCAAAAATATTACAGATGTAAGAGGTCTACGACTTAATCACTTTGCTCAAGTGGCACTTAACAACTGTACTCTACAGAAAAACTAACAAATCTCATATCAAGCTTGCAACAGAAATCTACATAAGCCCACAAAATTAAAAAGTAAGATACTTCTAAACTACAGCTTCTTCACCAAAAATCTCTTTAGCGCAACATTTTCTAGGCCGTATTTGTGCTCTATACAAAATGCTTTTTTGTTTGTGCAGTTGCTTGAAAGTTGAAATGCAGATGAAGACACAGTGTCCCCACTATCTAAGACTCCATCTTGTACTAAAATTGTGAAAAATTGCGGATTGGAATATATTTTATGCTTTGACTGATGAGGTTAAACGTTACAAGATGTTATCCAAAATAATCCTAGATGGACAGATATGCATGTAGTCAGCAGTTTGTTAAATTCGTTTTTTAAAAAAATGCCCGATTTATTGCTTACAACAGGGGCTTATGCTTATTTCATAAAAGCGGATAAAATTGATAATCCGAATGTAAGGATGCAGAAAATTAGAAAGCAGAGTTTGCCTCCACATCATATAATACACTAAGACATCCCATCCTGCTTTCTAAGATAGTGGTAAAACATTCAGAATTTAATAAAATGAAGACCAGAAATTTGGATATTCTTTTTGAGCCTACTGTTGTCATAGCTGATGAAGATAACATAAAAAAGATGGTTAATGATATGACGCATTAGTGCAAGATTGTTGAATCTTTACTTCTATATGTAAGTTTTTTTGATAAAGATGTTTATTGAGTATATTTAATACAATTATTTTTTAGACTGATTGATTTTTCACTGATGATAAGGTAGAATGTTTAAACTTACCAGCGGCTTTAGCCAATGCTAAAATTTTTGCAAATGAGCCAAAAATTAGTACGGCTTTATTCCGAGACAATATAAGCAAAGGTGAAGGTATGTGGACAATTTAAAAGTTTTTGTTAAAAAAAATATTTTTTTTTTGTTGCATACCTACACCAAACTAAGGAACAAAAACAAAAGACAGAATTTACCCAATCGCTATTTTCTCCTGCGCAAAAAATATATAAAAAAGAAAATGTAAAGATAGTCAAAGTTCAAATGATTCCAAAAAAGAGATGTCATCTCCTAATAAGCTTAACAGTGGTACTGATACAACTGATCTCAAAGAAGTAATTTTTTGTGTTAACTAATTTCTACGACAGTGACTGACATGGAGAGAACTACTAATAGTAGTGTTTTCAATTACAAGAAAGACGGTAAGAAGTTGACAAAAAAAGTGAAATATTTTGTGAAAGAGAAGAAGAAATTTGCAAAAATCTAAAAAACCAGAATGTAACAGCAATAATAGTTTAAGTAACTTAATTTAATTGTTTTCTTTAATAATTGCTTAAAAACATTTTTAAATTTTTAGAGTTAAGGTTACCAAATCTAAGTTCCTCAGCAAATAACGTGTGGCTTTCACTAAACGTTAAACAGAATGATCAGCAAGTCATCACAAAAACTCCAGCCTTCTCACTGACAACCAATGTTGACAATAGTGGTTACTGTGCAATAAACCAACTATGCACCTTTTTTAAAAAATTAAAACAAATATTTAATATAGCTGAATAATCGCAGTAAGAAAACCCGACAGCAAACCTTTCGTTACTTATATTTTTATTAAAAGAGTAAGAAAATGTGTTCTGTGGTGTAAATAAAAATTAAGATGTTGAATTAATTAATGTGTTCATTAAATTATCTTCAACTCTTCCATGAAATTTCACAGTTTTCGAAAAAATCATTAGAAAGAAAATTATTATTTCAAGATACCAATCTTCATGCAATATGCGCACTTTAGTATAATTATTATTAATTACCTTTTTGTACTCAAGACAATTTTAGAACCAGTTATTAAAAAATAAATTATTCACATGTTTATCAATAGACAATACTTAAATAAAAAATATTAATAGAAACTATGGATACTTTCTGAAAACATCCATGGTAATTTAAAACACCTGTTTTAGCTTATATATTTGTTACTGAAAGTAAACTAGCACATTAACTTGTAAAACACTAATCATTTAATAATAAAGACAATTTCTACTGCATAAATAATTTATAGTTATAAATGATCTTGTTCTAGAAAATATTGAACAATCGATGTACCCTTAGTATTTAGTAAATCTAGTTTTCAATATAATGAATAATCCAGTAGCCAATTACAGGTCCGTGGCTGCAGCTGATATTAAATTAAGTTCCAGTTAAAATGCGAAATGAAAAGATCCTCCCACAGTACGCTGCTTTACAAGTTTGTATTATGCATGAAGAACCGAGAGTCGGATTGAAATGTGTCCCGTTTTCACTGAATAGAACATGGTTTTTAAGACTAATTAATATTTCATGCCGACTATGTATTATGCAGTCTTGGCCTGGTCGCAGTTTATTCATTTTCAGAGCACATGTTAATAGATGCTATGGAAATATGAAAATACTAAAATTTGCTTTGATAAAATATTGCCAATTATTTAAATTCAAAGCAATTTTATATAGCATTCAACTCTCATTAATGGAATCACTTGATGAAGAATTAATTAATAATTCAAAACCAGCTGCCAATTAAAATTATTCTATATTCTGAATTTCATCGTTGACGTAATGTGCTTGAAATAATCAATTATGTTTATGCTATTTGTTCATTAAGTTGTATCTGAAATTCAATTCTATTGAATTAACACCATCAGTATTCTGTCCGCTCGTATTAATATCGAAACAAACAATTATTGCATTCTCTTTGAATAGTATTCTAGATAACCGATATTGATACTATTATTAGCAAGCACGTAATTTTCATGAACTCGTGAAATGGTCACTGCAGCTATAAAGCCCGTACATTCAAGCCTTTTTCGTAAGTAGTTGCACAAACTCTTTAAAATATATTTGCTGAAAGCAATGCAACTTATTGTTGATAAAAGAGTGCAAAATTAGCGTTTAAAATAATTTTTTGTTCGACAAAAAGTTCTTTGATAATTTATAAAATGTGTATATTCAAAACCAATAAGATGCTAAAGTATAACTCGAGCAGAGAACCAATTACAGAACCAAAATAGCTTTTACAGCTTTTACGTGAGGTTTGTTATTGCGGCAATAGAATATTATCGGTGCTAATTCAATCGTGCTACGTAGAAGACAGACACAAAAGCCATATTTTAAAAAACCTATTCTGCTAAAAAGACGTTTCAACTCATTCTGATAAAATAAGTTTATACATAAATCAGTTTTATTACAAACGGCCAAGCAAACCGGTGTTATTTCATTATTTCATTAACCATCACTCCTAGTTAATAGCAATCAACAGATGAACTATATAAACATACCTATTCAATTTAATTTTATACCACTATTAGTTATATAAATATTATCTTCATAAATAAATTACAAATAGAAAGCAAATAGACCGTTTATAAAGTTTTCACTGCACTCACATGATTTCATTGCATTTTTATTTAATGTCTTGGCTGTGCAGAATTGTTCAATTTAAAAATGTCGAGCGATTCGCAACCATGTCATGTGTACAATGTCGGAGCAATTCCGTTTCACCATACAAAATTCAATCCAATTATTACGCTTGTTGGATCAATCAATTGGAGTTAAATTAAATGAAACCAAAAAACGAAAAGCTATTCGATTATCATGAATTTTGTTAGATACTGAGAGTTGTATAAATTTTACTTTAGAAAAGAAGTCATAGGTTTATTTATTATTCGTCTGAATTGTTCAATTTAATCCTCAATTAATTTCACAACAATTCACATATTAAGTGCTTACTTTCCATTAAACGGCGATTAACTTTGATATTGTTTTAGTGATAAGTATTCATTTTCATTATCATATTACAATATCGCTCCCATAAATAGTAATGATTTATTGAATAAATTGAGTAAATTATTCAATTCATTGTTCCGTATTTTTCCTAGTAGATAACTGATTTATTATTTAATATTACCCGACTATTACTATATAAATAAATGATTAGGTTAATAACAATATTTTAATTAATTAACACGTTTAGTGTATTTATTTATGAATTATTTTCTATCTATATTAAATAGAGGGTTATGAAATTGCTTATTAATATGTATACTAATGATCGTTTGATTAATAGCACATTTCACGGCCCATAAGATTAATACCTAATAAGTGGTAATATAATTTCATTAATTATTCATATATTGCCAAATAGCTTATGGTTCATAGATTTTAAAAAAACACACACAAATTGTTTCAAAATTATTCTAAAATATTGTTGGGGTTGGCTATCAAAATTAATAAAAAAAGTAAGTGTACTTTATTCAGTTTATTTATTTAACAACAAATCTTTCTGCTTTTGTGTGTGTTTAGTTATAACTACAATTCATGCAATTACTAATGCATTTTAGCTGACATTATAGTATATTTGTGCTCCAGCAAGACTTGTCAGCTTTATTGCTCAGAATAGACCAGATAGTTCTAACCAAAATTTCGACAAAAATATTAGTGTCATTAAAATCTTGAAAAAACATGTTGGTAGTAACGTCTTGCAATTTTATTTTGCCACAATTTGGTTTTGTTTTTGAAGGCAGTAACTTTTTTGTATACGTCTACTAGAGTACGGTTTTGCCGTTGCATTTCTTTAATTAACTGTTTTAATTGATAAAAATATCACTAAAATATGTCTGCTATCTACTTGTTGCCATTGAAGCAATAAGCAAATTCGTGTTTTTTATTTTTCAACAACATTAAATCTTGTCTTAACAATATCGTTTAAAATTGACAGCAGCTTCTTTGTTATTGCATTCAACTCACACATCTCATCATGATTTCGTTAAAAAACTACTTATTCTTCTTTGAAAGTGGCTTTGAAAGTAGCTTAATGTAAAATCATTATAAAATTGTTGAAGAGTGGCTATAAGGTTCAACCTTAGACCATATACACTTATAGACTTTCCGCTCGTCGCATAATGAAGCCAACATAACAACGTTCTATGCCTACAGATAACAAGTAATTTTGCTTAACAATAACAGTAATTTATAGATTTGCCATTTACAATTTTATTATTGATAATTTAATAATTCTTGCGCACTCTTATAAAAATGTTCAATTATCTTCTTCTTCTTCTTCTTCTTCTTCTCAGCCTGTGCTCATCTACTCCTGAATATAGGCCTCTTCTGTCTTGGGCGATTTGATGCCAGTTTCTGCCCGTATGTTGTTTTATATCATCAAGCCATCTCGTTTGATGTCTTCCTACGCTCCGTTTTGATTATCGTGGCCGCCATTTAACAATGCGGATTGTCCATTTGTTGGGATCTTGCCTTGCAACATGTCCCACCCATCGCCACTTTAGCTCAGCTACCCGCTCGATGATGTCTTTCACCTTCGTCCGTCTATTTATTTCTGTAAGGCGTATTTTATCTCGCAAGCTTATTCCGAGCATGAATTTTTCCATTGTCTTCTGCATTGTTCTAAAGCGTTCTGCACTTTTCTGTGTTAAAGTTGCAGTTTCCAAACCATAAGTAGCTACTGGCAAAACACAGGCATCATATACCTTCCTCTTAAAATTAATAAGTATATTCAAATCTTTTAGGATATGCCCCCAACTTTCCGTATGCAGCCCAACTCATTCGTATTCTCCTGGTGATCTCAGTCTAATTATCTTTACCAAGTTTGACAGAATGACCAAGATAAACGTATTCCGTTTTGAAGACATGGTTGTTCTTCGTTACTCATAATTTTCTTCCTGTAGCTGGGTCATCATATGTTTCAGTTGATTGGAATCGCTGCTTATCAAGACAATGTCGTCCGCAAAGCGTAGATGGTGTAGGTATATTCCGTCTATATTTATACCTCTGTCTTCCCAAGATAGTTTTTTGAATATATTTTCCATGGCCAATGTAAAAAGTTTTGGAGAGATCGTATCTCCTTGACAAACGCCTCTGTTGATTGAGATTTGATCGGTCATTGAATCCTCATTGATTAGAACTTGGAGTGTTGCGTTTTAGTATATATGTATTTTATAAGGTTCGTATATCTTGTGTCTATCCTTGCCTCGTCCATGACTGTTAAGAACGCCCATTTTTCTATCGAGTCAAATGCTTTGTGATAATCGATGAAAGCAAGATAAAGAGGAATGTTGTACTTAAAGACGTATTTGTCTTCGCAAAAACAACATCGACAAAAAAACTATCCAAGTAGTAAAAGAATTAAACACTGAGAACAAAACAAGAATCAAAACACAAGAAAGATTAACAGAAGAAATCCCGGTATCAATTGACATCAGACAAGGTGACAGCTTAAGCCCATGTCTCTTTTAACATAATCTTAAACCAAATAATAGAAAGAGTAAAAGTCACCAACATAAGCTACAACAGCAAAAACAGGAAATTTCAAATCTTAGGCTACGTATATGATATAACTCTCATGTTCGAAAACGAAGACATTCAACCTTCAAATCTTAACCCAAAAAACAAAATCAATGGTAATATCTAAAGATCCCGTACAATGTAAACTAGAAGTCGACGGAACACCAAAAGAACAAGTTATGCAATATAAACATCTCAGGGTCGAAATATCCAGCAACAATAATAACAAAGCAGACGTAAAGACTGAGTCAACAAAAGCAACAGTAATATCGGGTGCTCTCCGCGATACAGTATAGAGGAACAAACATATGTCGACACAAAGTAAAGTTTGTATATATAAAACCTGTGTCTTAACATACGCGGCTGAGACAAGAGCCAACACCACAAGAACCAAAGAAATTATCAGAACAACAGAGATGAGAACATTGCAATCCATACATCAAAACCAAACACGAAACGACCTCTCGGAAGACCGCCCAAACGATAGCACGAGAGCTGGACGTCAATGTCGCAGGAGTAATTCCAAGGCCAAAAATATGGAAAAAAGGGCAAAGCCCTAATAAAAGAAGAAATAATATTTGTTAATTAAATAATTAGCAACGTATTGGCCAACTGCCCGATTCAAGATTCATAAATATTTTGTTAGATAAAGTGCGTAAAATAATATTTTCATATACACGTTCAACATTTTGCGTTCTTGCCCACAACTGTCGTCACGCGCACCAATCATGTTGGCTTTGCAATTCTTCAGCAACATTAAGTATTTTTTACATTAAGCTACTTCAAAAAAGGCTTAGATATTTTTTTGCAAAACTTTTGCCAAGTTGTTGGTGCATCAAACATCCGCTTTGTATGTGCTTCTTTTTCTTTCCATAATAAAACCAGTTTATTTGCGTACTTTAGATGGACTCTTCAATATAATTTTCCAATTTGTTTATCTTTAACAATTCATTTTAAAAAAGTTACAAATCATGCATTGTAGTCGCGGTACACCAGAGTGATTTATAACTTCAATAAATCCTAATGCCAAAATATTTTTGTTTTAACATCCGTTTTACTAATCGGTGTTGAAAACATTGTCCATCAATTGAAAGATTTGTTGATTTATAGTTAGATTTTGCCTTCCTTGGATAGCGCGCAGATCGCATGTTGCACTACTATACACCAGTTAATACAATGTTTTAGCACAGTTTAACTGTAGTAGTTAAGACCATACCGACCGCTACCTTGGTTGGTAGTATTTTAACAAAAACGGTAACTTTGGCTGCATCGCTGCTTCTACAAATAATTTGATAATCAATTTATTTTTTTACCAGTACATTTAGAAAAGATTAAACTATGATATGTCAAAGTCTTTTTTGTTAAATTATATTTGCAAATGGCAACAAAATGCATTCAAAAATACAGAAAAACGCATTTATTTCTATATTTGATGTTTTTTTTTTGTCTATTTCCTAACTATTATTTAACGCTCTGTAATGGAGCTATGATAAAATTAATTTCTCAAAACATGTACCCGCATGCCAAAGTTGTATAACGGTACCATCATAACATTTCTTTCACTATTATCGACAAATATTTAATAAATAACATTTATTCCGACTAATGTATAAACAAAAATATCCACATTCTTGGCCTCCAAAAATCACCTTAACACAATTTCATTTGGATGTTGGTGTAATAAAGCTTAAACAACTCAACCCTAAATAAAAATTTAAAAAATTGCATTGCAAAAGGTTTTTTTTTTTTTGGCCTGTAAACTTGTCCATTAGCCAGCTCAGGGCAGTTAATAGGATTAGACTGGGTCACAATATTCACGTTGAGGGGTCTACCACAACGTCTTTATTTACACATTACAATATAGACCACGGATTAATTGTAAAATTACAAAGGTGTTAATTACATAAAAAGATTTATATTTATATTTTTATTTTGGAATTTATTAGAAAACTTATAATGCTATCTAATATATGATCATTATGTATACTAAGTAGATAAACCATGTTTAGAGGAAGAAACTGATTTAATTGCATAAGGTCATTAATAAATGTTTGTCTTTGTGTAGAAAATTTATGCCAAGAAAAAAATATGTAATTTCATTCACATATGTTGTTATAAGGCTGAGCTGTAGGCTACTACCGGGGTCACAAGTGGCGGATAGTGAAAGGCCTCCAGATATGGAGGTTAGCTGCGAATAACAAATAAGCAGTTCCCGACCAAACAGCGGCGGAACTAAAGGATGTATTGGGGGAGCCTTGGGAAAGCTCTCCTGCATAAATACTACAAAAATCCGATGACAGAACCGTGACATGGCAAACATTGCCGCCATTAAATAGGCATACCCAAAAGAGTAGCGTGTGACCCAGAATGGGCGGCTACAGACAGCGTCTGTTTCCCCATGTTAGGGGTGGCTGAAACACCACTCGTCAACACGCATGGCAAGCGCGACGTTTTAAACAGCCAAAAACCCTCAAATGATGTCAACCCATGAAAACTCATTACCCCAGGCAAGTAGGGCAAGCCCCAAATCTTGCACTGAAATATCAGTCAGTCCCACGGATTCTGGGGATTGACTAACAAACTCCATAGAAAATTAAACACTAAAACATACAGATTACTAACGTACAACGTAAGATCGTTGCGCACAACGGAAAAAATAATAGAACTGGAAGAAGAACTAACCAAGATAAAATGGGACGTCATAGGACTATGCAAAGTAAGGAGGCGTGAAGAGAAACTAATTACCCTAAACTCTGGAAATACTCTATACCACAAAGGCAACACCGAAAACTCAAACGGCGGCATTAGATTCCTCATCCACAAGAAATACTCACAAAATATTGTCAGCATAAAAAGCATATCAGAACGTGTAGCATACCTAATAATATCCTTAAATCCCAAATCTTGCACTGAAATATCAGTCAGTCCCACGGATTCTGGGGATTGACTAACAAACTCCATAGAAAATTAAACACTAAAACATACAGATTACTAACGTACAACGTAAGATCGTTGCGCACAACAGAAAAAATAATAGAACTGGAAGAAGAACTAACCAAGATAAAATGGGACGTCATAGGACTATGCAAAGTAAGGAGGCGTGAAGAGAAACTAATTACCCTAAACTCTGGAAATACTCTATACCACAAAGGCAACACCGAAAACTCAAACGGCGGCATTAGATTCCTCATCCACAAGAAATACTCACAAAATATTGTCAGCATAAAAAGCATATCAGAACGTGTAGCATACCTAATAATATCCTTAAATGAAAATTATACAAGTATACGCCCCCACAACGACGAAGAGATCAAAACTTTATAAAAATACATTGAAACGGCTACCCAAGAAACAAAGTGCCACTACACCTTCATAATGGGAGATTTCAATGCCAAAGTTGGCAAACAGATGGACGCCTCAGAGACAGCAATAGGAAACCACGGCTCGGAAAGCAGAAACGAAAGAGAACAAATGCTGCTCGATTTCCTACACCACCACAACCTGCACCTCATGAACACCTATTTCAAAAAGAAACCGCAAAGAAGATGGTCGTGGATAAGCCCCGACGGCCAAACAAGAAATGAGATAGATTTCCTAATAACAGGAAATAAGCGAAACATCACGGACGTCACAATACTAAACAAGTTTGGAATAGGAAGCGACCACCGAGCAGTAAGAAGTACGATCAAAATAAACCTAAAAACCGAAAGAAGAAGACTGGTTTGCCCACAAAAGACAATACGATGGGCCCCTCCGGACAACCCTAAAGAATTTGAAGACTCAATCTCCTCTGCCTTTCGTCACACACAACAAACAGATGTCAAAACCTTGAATAACAACATCACAGAAGCAATTTTAACAACACAGAAACGTCATTGTAGTAGCCGAAGACAAAACGACGAATAATTTAGTGATGCAACCAAACAACTCATGAGCCAAAGAAGATCGACAAGGCAAAACCCGAATAATCTAGACAAAATAAGAAAGCTGAACAAAACAATCTCCAAAGAAGCACGCAAAGACTTAAGAAGATACAATACAGAAATAATTAAACAAACAATCGAGGAAAATCGGAGCATGAAAGTCATGAGAAGAAAACTGGCCGAAGGGAAAATGGAAATATTTAAGCTCAAAGATGAAACAGGAGAAGAAACAACAAACAAAGAAAGTCTCCTCAATATAGTGGAAAAATTCTACAAAAAACTGTATAAAAGTCAAATAACAAGCACCAACAACAAGACACCAAAGGCAAGACAAACAGGAAGGAAAGTGCCAGGCATAACAAACGTTGGCTCTGAAGACATGCCAAACATCACAATAGAAGAGGTGAGAAACTCCCTCAAAGAAATGAAAGGAAGCAAATCCCCTGGCAAAGACCAAATAGTTATTGAAGCGGTGAAAAGTGGAGAAGATAGACTCATTAAAGAAATCGCTGCTCTGTTAAACCTATGTCTTGAAAAAAGCACGGTTCCCAAGAAATGGAATAATGCTTTCTATGCTAACTTCATACAAGTTTTCTTCTATTTTACCTCTTGATCGTAATTTGCAGAAAAATTTGTTAGCTAAATAGTCTCTTCTTAGAGCCAGTGGTGGTTCTTGAGACTCCGCTAAAATTGTTACGTTAGGAGAAGATTTCATTGCACCTATACATATTTTTATGGCTTTATATTGGATGCGGTCTAGAGTAAACAGATTGGTATTGGATGCACTTCCATAAAAAACACACCCATAATCTAGAATTGTCCTTATGTATGCTCTATAAAAATGTAGAGACAAGTACGGGTCGCTACCCCACCAAGATTTACTTAGAGGTCTAAGTAAGTTTATACCCTTTTCACATTTAACTGCAATGTTTTTAATGTGTTCATTCCATCTTAAGGTTTTATAAAGCGCAATTCCTAAGTATTTAAAAGATTGTTTTACCGGAATCACAAAGTTATCTAGTGTTTAATTGGTTAACACCAGGTAATCTGTGTCTGGTATATATTACTATAGCGGACTTATTTTGGGATAATTGCATACTTTGCTGATTAAGCCAGGTATTGATTTTCTGAATCATATAGTTTAAAATTTCTATGCATGACTGATACGTATGCTGTTTTGAAAATAAACAAAGATCATCCGCATATTGTATAATGCCTATATTACCAGTTATTGATTCTAAAATATCAAAACAGTATATATTAAATACTATCGGACCTATAACTGAGCTTTGTGGTATCCCTGAGTATAATGTACGTTTTTTTTTTAAGGAAAGTTTCTAAAGTAAATTGTGCGTTCGTTATATAGTTGGATTATATTATTGGCTATATTTGGATGCATACCTAGTTTAACAAATTTATCAAATAAAATATTAAAATTTACAACATCGTAGGCCCGTTTAATATTCACAAAAAATGTGGGTAAATATTCATTTCTACCAAACGTTTTCTGAATTTCGCATACCATACAAGACGTACTTTTATCATACGTTCAAAAGTTTTTAGAACACATAACGTAAGTGAAATTAGCCTATAAGAGTGGATCTTTGGTAAAATTTTTTATAGGAATAACCGTAATCGATTTGAATTTTTCAATATAATCGTTGTCTAGCCACCAAGCGTTGAAAACCTAAAGAAGAAGAGTCATTGAATTTTGTGGTAAATTAGATAGCATAAGATATGTAAATGAGTCTTCACCAGGTGCAGTATTTGTAGTGCATTTAAGTGCTTTATCTAATTCTTCTACCGAAAAGGGTTTGAGAAAAAAAACTACTATTGTTACTAATGTTATGATAAACAACATCAATTGACTGCGGAATTACACTGGGAGGAGCATTTAAATCCAACATTCTTTCTACTAATTCATTGTCGATGTTATGATTGGTTATTCAATAAAATTGTAGTGTGATGGATTTAATTTATATATTTGTATATTATTTTTTCGATTTTTACTAAATCATAACACTCATCGTCCCACCATTTTGGGTTTTTTTTAATATTTGATTTATAAGGTTTCTTTATTTTAATACTTGCGTTGGCGGCTTCATTTAAAATGCCAAATTCATATTGGTTCTTGTTACAATGAAAGTTTGGAATTATTTCTAATTTTTCTGAAATAAAATACTGGTAAAAATGCCGGTCAGCATTTCTACAGTTCCACTTGGGAGTAGGATATATTGTGTCATTGTAAGTGAAGTTGTTAAGTTTTATTATGAGAGGAAAATGGTCCGAACCAAGAGTCACTATGCACATTCCACAATGAATACATAGCAATACTTGGGTTGCATAAAGTGATGTCGACTGCAGAAATATTGTCTGTATATGATATTCTGGTAGGTGATGAATCATTCAATACCGTGTAATTAAAAGAATTTATAGAACCAAGTAGATGTTTTCCTGTGATGTCCATTGTAGAACAACCCCACATGGGATGGTGTGCGTTAAAATCGCCACCTAATATGTAATTACCTCTAATTTGATTGAACAATTTGTTCCAGTCATTAGAACAAGCTTGAACAGAAGGTGGTTTATAAACAAATATTATTGTTAATGGTTGATTTTTATAAGTTATCTCTATTCCGCAAATCTCAAATAAGTTATTAACTCCAGGAAATAAATTTAAGGTTTTGAATTTTATAGTATTATATATAAAAATGGCAACTCCACCCCTACCATCATCTCTATCTATGACGTTTTCCTTGAGAAAACTGACAAAATTTTCTTTATTTGAACTGATCGATCTTGCGTTCCATTGCATTATTTTTAATTTTCTTGTGTCCATTTTATTAATTAGTATTATTTAAATCTGTACTACTAGTTGTAGGAAAACATTTGTTTATTGGATTCGTTAACAAAGTGTTTTGGTTAGTAATTGGAGTTTTATTTATGTATGTAAGTATCTTACTTTTGATATTCAATTTACTAATCTCACTGTTTATTACATTATCTTTTTCCTGCATGAATCCATGAACAAAATTATCAATTTTTTCAGCTAACTCAGCTTTGTATTTAAGAAATTCCGCTCTGTATGGGTTAGGTGTGATTTGAGTAGCACATATGTTTATAGGGGTAAGTCTAGGAAATAAAAAAGGAGGGTAATTAATAGGAGAGGAGGAATTGCGTTTTTTTGTAGCATTAGATAAAAATTTAGATTTAGTCTGGCTATAGTTAAAATTAACCGCATTACCTTGTCTTGCTGGAGGCAGAGGTGGATATTCTGCCGCATTTTCTAGCACAGAAAACCGATTATTAGATACTAAATTAGAATAAGATCTATTATTTCTTTTTTCTTTTGCTTCAATGTAAGATAAATTTTCATTAGTCATTAATTCTTTTATAGCTTTTTGTTCCAAAAACATAGGGCATCCTCTATGTTGTATGGATTTGCAATGAATACATAGTTTGGATTCCGGCGGCATAGTGCATATGTCTTCGTAAGATTTTAAACAAATTTTACATTTTATATTACTTCTGCAGTGTTTGCTTATTTGACCAAAATTAAAACAATTATAGCATTGCAAAACCGGTTGTATGTACGCTTCAACTTCAAATCTTACACTCAAGACATAAACGTAAGGTGGGATAGAAGATCCAGAAAAAGTAATAACTGCCGTTTCTCTAGGAATATATTTAATCGAACCATCTTCCATAATTTTTTTTCGGTTTAATCTTTGAATATTTAGTACCTGTTGTTCAGACACTATATGAGATTTTACAAAATCATCGGTAAAAAATGTATCAAGACCTATAATTACTCCATGTTTCTCAACTAAATGACAGGGGAACATATGATAACATATTTTTCTTTAAATAATGGATGTTCTATTATATCATTAGCAATTTTGTAAGTTTTAAGTATGAACCTTTACACAATTTTTTCCTATTGAATTTAATTTTACTATGTTGTGTTTGACATCGTTAATTGCATGTAAAACAAACCCAACTCGCATGGGATGTAATTTATATGTCTCAGTTGAATTATTTTCGACGTAAATAATATATGGCCCAATGTCATTTGATTTATATTTTATAGAGATATCAAAATAATTCTTGCCGCTATTATTTGCGTTTGTAGCATCTGACCTCGGACGAATCACCCGGGTCGGGCGGCTTGCCTCCCCCTCCGGTCATGTTGGAGAATTCTTTAATTTACTACTAAAAAAGTCCCAACTAATAAGAAGGCATTTACTTTTGTAATTTAACTAATTTAGAAAATTATTATTTTATTATTATTAATCAATTTTATGCTTATCGGTTTAAACTTTGAAATATTCTACATGTAAACCACTTTTGATGTAAACACTCTCACCGCTTAAACTCGACTGTTGCAGAAGGTTGTGATGTTATATGTCAAATAACATCACAACTACTACGAAGCATATCGGTTAGCTGCTTGATGGTCAGCCAAAGATGCACATTTTAATCTTGCTATTTGTTAGGTTAATTTGTTATTTAATGGCGTTTTATTTTTGCTGCCAAAGCTTATCACCGACGCCAGGGGTTAAGACTACCACATCTTGAAATTTTGCCGCTAATTCAAGAACTTCAACCTGAACTATTGGGTTCTTTAACGTCACGCAACATCAAGGCAGTACAAAACTGATTTTGTCTTAACCAGAAAAACTGATTCTCCAGATAGAAGACCCGAACCCAAGACTCCTAGTGCAGCAGTTCAATACTGTACTGTAAGTAGTTATACTTTGTAGATAACAAAACTGTAACCATTCACTTTCACCAAACAATTCACATTGTTTTGAATTACCACTTATTTGTACAACTGGACAAAAATTTTAAAAATCTGCCAAAATCCCACTTTTAAAATCTTACTTTAAGATTTGTTGAGAAAATATGTGGTGCTACTTAATATATGATTAGATGCCATCTTGGATAAGTGTTGAGTTTTTATTCTGTTTGTAATGCAGTATTTCTTAAATTACTCATTTTACCTTAAAACCTTGAAAAAAAATCACAAAGCAACTACTCTTTCCACTTAACTTTGTCCTTAGAAAAAAACGGTAAAAAATGCACACACAAAATTGTTGTAGCTATGACCTTGAAGTAATATTGCCATGAACTTAAAATCGTGTTTCCATAAAAAGTGGTGTAACCATTTGTCCTTGACCTTGATAAAAGTGGTGTAGCTATGACTTGAAGTCATGTGGCCATAAAAAGTAGGCGTTGTCCTTAACCTTAAAAAAAATTGTGGGAGGTCCAACCTAAAAAAGTATTGAAAGGTGCGCGGAGCACACCCATTCTTTTACTACTAATACGCTAACCACTACACCACCCAGACGATAATCTTACTATTTGTATCATATATGCATGCTACTCTTCAAATATTCTAGGACTTGCTTAAACATAAAAATTACCGTAGTAAGAAGCAACTTTAATGCTAATGGTTTAAAAAATATCCAATAGATAAACAATGGACAATCAGATGCAGTAAATAAAGAAATTAGATTTGCATTTTTGTTCAATCTTTCCAAAAAATTTAAAAAAAAAACCACATTGTCAAGTTCTTAGAACAAAATAACTTTATCTTAGACACCAAATATAGATTTTGAAACAATACCAAATCATTTAATGATAACATCCTAATCTTATTAAGAAGATCCATTGTATAGGTCTTAATCACAAATCTATAAGTCTTATTAATAGTTTTCTTGTCAACAAAAAAATATAATCAGAATTGATACTATGATAAAACTATGTGTAACCCCAAAATCACAAACGCTGTTTTTTGTTAACTTTAATATTGATTTACAAAACTCCTTTTCATAGTTGAGCAAATAATAGCTCCCATCACATTTCATACTTTCCAAAGACCATATCAACAAATATGTTGTAAGTTTTAAAAACTCATCATTTAACAAAATTAGAGACACAACCAAGTACAAATACCAAAAACACTTACAAAATAAATAAACTTATGTAATATTCTTAAAATCAATGAAGCAAATTCAAAACCAATATTTATTCCATACTGCATTCAAGCCTACAAAATATCTAGACATCTATATCTGATGATATGGTCTTCTTGCGTCAGAGATCGTGTAGCGTCAGAATAGTTTTTTTTTATACAAAGGTACCGGGATGTCCGGAAAGAGCATATTACTTGGCGACAAAACTAACAAAAACTCTCTTAGTAGCAAGTAAACAAAGAACTGAGCAGCACTCAATCGCACTTTAATCAATGGGCACAAGCGAGGTGTAATGTTTGAAAAGATTTGTTAAACCGGCGTCGCGGGACAAGTCTAAATTCTAAAACCCGTAAGACTGCCGCTGCACATCAGAATGATCTCTTCCTAGAACCAGGTTGCTTGAGAAAGAAGCTCTTAACAAGTGGTAAATCTAACCTAAAACCATCAAACCGATAGCAAGCAAGTACCGTAAACAAAACTTTAAAATGAGAGTTCAAAAATACGCAAAATCATTTAAGGGTAAACCTAACAAACCCAAAAGCCGCTCCCGTGTGACAAAAATTGTGTAGATATCTCCCAAAGTGAAAACATATTAAGCTATAGTACCACTGGCTTCGGGCCCAATTAACTTTTACTCAGGATCCGTCTGGATACAAAGACCAAGGAGTGCATGCACGCAAGTGACTAAGAGTCACTAGATATCTGGCAACATAAACGTAAACACTGCCTCATATGGCTTAATGGAAACTAAAAATCACTACTAAACCCCAAGTGTCTTTCGTACTGAACGCAATTTAAAAGCATCACGACTGCTACCTTGATTTGGGAGCAACAGTAACACAGCAGCCAACCAGTCTAGCCGCCACCAAGAAAAACTACGTATAATTGATTGAGTTTAAAAATTTAACTACTAAACCAATTATCAACCCATATTATAAATTTTTTTCTAGCATAGAGAAAGACATCCTGAAGATGATGTACAAGTAGCTCCATAAAAATGTCAAGCATATCAAACAGTAAGAAATCAAGATCAACTACCTCAATCCTTCATAGTAACCCTAGTAGAAAGCCAATCAGAAAAGATCAACATTCAAAATAAATTTAAGCACATAAGATTCGACCAGGAGGAAACTCAACCTGTACCTTGCTACACCGGAAGCTCCAACCCCAAGTTCCACCAAAAAAACCTAAAAAAGCTGTCATTCTCAACAGCTCCTTTTAGAAATCCGGTCTTTGATTTTCAAATTTTCTAATATAGATGCATTGGTACGGTGCTTCGTCCACAATATTCAGAGCATTTGCCAATACACCCACATCTCAAATGCCTCTATTTTTCTGCGCTCTGTTTGTTAAATGGTCCAGATTTCAGATGCATATGTTGCAATCAGAAAAATTTATGTAGAGACCAAACTTAACTTTGTTGTTCTGTTAATTGCCGTATCCTTCCATATCCGCGTTAGTTTGGTTGTGGCTGTTCTTACTATTGCTAGCCGGCGCCTTATCTCGTCCTCGCTGCCTCCATTATTGGTGATTAGTGACCCAAGATATAAAAATTTATCTACCACCTCAAAACCGGCCACCTGCAGGATATGTTGAAAGTTGTTTGTTTTCCGGTCAACTATCAGGACTTTCGTTTTTCCTATATTCAATTCTAAGCCATAGTCTTTCAAATGTTGCGAAACTTTGTCATGATAACTTCACCCTAGTGGGCAACAAAAAAAAAAGGATTAAAAAACTAAAGAAAAAGCCCCCTTCAGTTAACTTATCAAATAAGCTATCAAGTCAAGTGCCTTCAACATCAACAAGGCCATCAGCCACCAAGACCAAAAAATCCATTGACCATTTCCGGTACGACAACTTCAAACCGTCTTTCAAAAGCTGTCGGCTACGTTCTTTAGTAATTCGATTGAGGAAAAAATACCACTCTCAAATGTACGGCCAAAAAACTAAACAAAGTTCAGAGACTAGCTTGTCTGCTTATAACGTTGGCAATAAGAACGGCGCCCACAGCAGCTATAAATGTACTACTATCGTTACCGCCACTTCACCTGATGGTAATAGCAAAAGCTAGACAAGCAGCATACAGGCTGAAGAACACAATGTAAACCTTAAGACCAACAGACCTAACATAACAAATGTGTTGCATAAAGAAAAATATCAGATACCTAGACAAACAGTCAAAAAACTAGCTGGTACACAGATGGGGCTAAATGACCAAAAAGTCACTAGGGCTGGAATCTACAAAGACAAACACCAAAAAAACCATACTTCGCTACCTCTGGGTATTAAATGCTTCGACTTTTCAAGCAGAAATGGCACCCATCGAGTAGTGCGCCAAGGACATAATCGAAAAGAGACTAATAACAATCATGTCAAACAGTCAAACGGCATTGCAAGCCCTGCATTCGCCAGTAATAAAATCTAAACTAGTTATAACCTGCCTATACATTCTGAAAACAGTGGCCACAACCTGCAAAGCTCGCCTGATATAAATACCAAAAAACCAGAAAACAAAAGGAAACCTCATGACAACTTGCCAAACAAGAAACAAACAGTACTAAACCAGAACCCGCTTACAAGACCGGAAAAAAAAAATTCTGCAGCAAACTTGAGACAGAACATAACAACATGTGTAAAAGATTGACACATTCAAGAATATTTATATGATGTCAAAACAGTGGAAACCCAAATAAATCGCATTAGACTGCAAAGGCTCACAGAGTTGACCACCTCAAGGTAAGGAAGGTAAAAGGTGCGTTGTCCTTTTAGTCAGTAAATACCTAACACTACTGAACAGTACAGGCTGCCTAGTAAAAAAAACGTGGTCGATAAAATCCGATAGCACCCTCTTTCGCACTTGGACTTCCGTCTATCAACAGCACATTGTCAAAACAACAATGTGCATCACTACACATACCGAGAATGCGTTATTCAAAATATACCCAACTGTATCAACTCTGGTGTGATGCAGACAGAGCTCATCAAACTAAGGTATATTCACCTTTACTAACGCATATGGGAAGGGGCAAAAAACCATGCAAAAATAAAAAATTAAGATCTCTCACTGAAATATGCGGGCTCCACGTCACTGTTGAATACAAATGCAAGACTGCCAAGATAGTACAAGTACAAGTCACCTTATGCGTACCTTAAATGCGCCGGAGCCTATCCAAGCTCAAAATGCAAAACAACAGCAAAGCTCACGCTAAGGCACCTGCTTCTTTTAAAAACAGACTTTTGCTCCACCTACAACACTTGCAAGAAGCAATTATATGCGCAAGCTACAAAAGAAGCGCAAAACGCATTAAGAAGGGGTGGGAAGGAGAAGTGATTAGTGATTAGGTAAGCGCTTAATAAAGTAAATCCAAAACTATTTCTACATACAATTTGATAATCAGTTTATTCACCAACACATACAGAATAAATCAAACTATACTTTGTCAAAGTATTTTAGTTAAAAATATTCAATAATAAAAATAAATAGTTTCAGGTACTTTTAATAAAATTCTTTGACAAAATATACTTTGGTCTTTTCTAAATGTAGCGTAAAAAAAAATCAAGATACAGGTCGAGCTCCTTTTAAGGAGCGCCCAAAGAACACACGCAAGTACATAAAAAATAATTTAGTATTATTTATTATTAGTGATTATATTTCTGGTCTCAAAAGAAAGTCAAGTAATCTTTAGGCCTCTTTCACACGCAGAATCAGCAGCCCACACTCTGAATGCAATATTCTGAATCCATATACACATTACAGCCTCAAACTACAAATAAGTAAAAGATTTCTAAACTAAAGAAATTTTGGATAAAAGTGCCAAGTAGGACACTTTTGCTAATTGGAACTAGCGCGACATCAACAAAATGACAAGTAAAATTTATATAAAACGTTGGTAACTTTATAAAGCAGGACGTTGGCCATAAAAATTATAATCCACCAAAAAGAATAACAACACACCCGCTAAAGGTATTAAATCTAAAAATAAATGATGCTACAGCGTTGTGCTTAAGAGCATACCGATTGCTACTTCAATTTCCAGTATTGTAGTGATTGAAGTAACTCTTACTTTGGCGTCATTCCTATTTTCACATATAGTTTGAGCTCAAAAAGAACAATTCCTTGTAATAATAATTAATTAATTAAAAAAGTAAAAATCTGAGAACAAAAGAATAAGCGTGCAGAAAAAAGAACAAAATCTATTCTATTTGCCGATGATTTGATCGTGTTTACGGAATGCACAGAAAAACTAAAGATGCTAGTTAAAGAACTTGAAAAAATAGAATTAAAAAAGCGTGCGACCTTCTCGCATCAGAAAAATCATCAAACGTTTTAAATCTCGCACGGCCCTGACAACATCTCTAATAAAGCTCTTAAAGCGTTCTCGCATAAAGCAATATTGGCGCTCACCAACATTGCTAATACGTTTCTTAGAACTGGGCAGTTTCCTACAGATTGGAAAAGCGCTCTGGTAATTAATATTCCAAAACCAGGTAAAGACCAAACGTTTCATCAAAACTATATCATCAATCTTCTCAGCACGATAAGCAAAATCATTGAGAGGGTGGTTTTGGACAGACTCCAAGACCACACAGAATCGATCAACAACCTCCTCCATCACCAGGCCGGATCAAATGGGGGCACTCGTCAGTCCATCAACTAAACCGCGTGACAAACCTTATAGTCAAAGGTTTTAGAATTTAAAAAAAAAAACAGGGGTGGTCTTTTTCAACGTCAACAAAGCCTGGCACAAAAGTCTTATCTTCAAATTGTATAGAGCTAACTACCCTCTTCAACTTGTAAGGTTTATAGCCTCATTTCTAGACAACAGAACTTTGAAAGTAAATCTCGGAAATCACATATGTATCTACCCCTCGGGCAGTAGTTCCTCAAGGCTCCATTCTCTCTCCGCTGCTATTTAACCTATACGTTGCCAACATCCGCCGATCGCCGATGTAAGCACGAGGTCAAAATGGCACAATTCGCTGACAATACGGCTCTTTTATACTTTTCCGGTAGCCCAAGATAGTCTTTGAGGCTTCAAAGGGCCACACACAACTTCAAAAAATGGTTGGACAAGTGGCAAGTCACTATTAACCCAGAAAAAAGCAAAGCTGTACTCTTCACAAGACGGCAAATCGAACCCGATGAGAACGTCTTTCTTAATAATGTTCCCATACCATGGTCCGATTCTGCCATCTGCCAAGTATCTTGAAGTTAATCTTAACAAGGGATTCACGTACTAACTCCACGTGCAGTCCGTTCTCGTTCATCGGAATAGCGGTCTGTAGAACTCGGCTCTACACGTCTATCATTAGACCCATCCTCACTTACGCGTCTCCAGTATAGGGAACAGCAGCTAACTGTCATCTTAACAAGCTAGAGGTCTTTCAAAGTAAATCTCTGAGGTCGTTCCACAGAGCTTTGTGGTTTGTCCGAAACAGAGAGATTCAGGCAGAACTAGGACTACCCCCAGATACGTCAACACATCAAAGCTTTGGCCGCAAAGTACTTCGAGAATTTCGCGAATCATTCCAACCCGGATCTGGACCGTCTCGTCGAGCCAGACATGGTGAACTTTTTCTAAAACGACAGGTGAACCAAGTAGCCGCACCCTATTTACTAACCAACTAACAAAACAAAACCAAGCCTATAGAACGTAGTCTAACCATCTCCAAACTAATCTCTAAAAAGAAGGTACATGAGCCGTAAGGTCTCGAACTTCTGTATGCACTCACTATTGGGCAGTTTTTAGTCGGTATGCATTTCAAGCTGAGAGGAAAAGAACTTTGCCAGTCTTTTAGAAAAAATTTCCGCCTAGCTCAAAGAAAAAAAAAATGTATCTAATTTTTGTGAAAATGTAGATAGGTCGTAATCTATTAAGGTTGTTTAATTTACAAAACGCTACATTTTAACTAAAAATTAGAAAAGCGGCAACTTTTTGCAATATAATAATTATCATTGAAATGTCATCAGTCGCTCACTGATCTGTAAGTTTCTATTCTAAATATAGCCAAAAAACTAACTACAGTTATCATTCGTGTAGTATAACTTATATCATATTAAAATATAGTTAGTAATGAATGATAAATCAATTGTAAACATAATAATGTAATGTAATAATCAATTGATAAATTTTTGATATATAAAAATTGTTAAACTTCATTCATTTTAATTATAATATTTATGTAGTTACATACAAAATAAAAATACACATACCAGGAAACAAATCAATAAATATTAATAAAGAACGTCAGCTTATAACCAGTATATTGTTAGATTAAAATCATTTCATATCACGACTTTATATACAACAAAATTAATAAAATAATGTAACTAACCGTAATTTCAATTATTTCATATTCTCCATCCTTACACTTAGGTCCCAGTAGAGCTCGACCAACACACATTCATTAATAATAAACACGGAGTAATTTAATTAAACAGTTAATTATTATTGTAAACTATACAAGCACTAAACGTTCTGTGTGGTTTTACCGACAAACGACACTAAACTGCATTCATAAGTTTTAATTACAAGTGTAACGTAAGAAATATTTAGTATATTACACATGTTATGTTATAATTAACACCTTATTTGTAATCGAAACTATTCAATAAATTGTTTAATTAATTAATTAAATATACTTTTTAGTATTAGATGATACCAAGTCCGTTCAAATTTTATAAACCTAAATAATGAAATAGCTATTTATGCAGTTACAAAATAGTTTTTGATCTTATATAATTTTCGGCTAGCTACATGATTTTTTCTTTCAGTTTGAATAATATACTAAATTTGGATATGATTAATACTCTTAACTATTTCTGCTTCTGTTACTATAAAGAAACAATTTTGTTAGTATGTACAAACAAAGTTTCCGAATGCGTTTAATTATTCGCTCAAAAAAAAGTAACAAAAAATCTATTAAAATGTCTGATTGTAAAATCGTCCGCATTAGTTGATCAGTTTTTATTAACAGTGAAATAAAAAGAAAATTATAATCCCAATCGGCAATTTGATAATAAAGTGTAAAAAAACAAGTAAATGTATCAATCAAAAAGTATTATATATAAGCATTTTGAAGAAAAATCTAAAGTCTATAAAAGTTTACATTGTGAAGCATTTACTCAATGCTAAAGACAACTTTATGCGTAAGAAAAATGTAGAAATAAAGAAGTTTGTAAGTTTAACAGCTTTTTTTAACAAACTTCAATAGTTATTTATTTTTCTAAGAAATCTTGTATTTAGCAAATTAAAAATAAGAACAAAAAGACCAAAAAAAAAGAGATAAAAACTGCATAAATTTACTTGCAACACATTATATTTTTAAATGCACCACAATTTATTGAACTATACTTAATTGATATGAGTGCAGTATGTTGTAGAGAACAAAGAAATAAAAATATTAAAAAATAATATTTAACACCTTGACGGTATTATATAAGTTCTAAGGCAGAAATTGGAATTTAGATGATGTTTTAGTCTTTTAGCTTAGGAGTGACAAAAAACACCTGTTGTTGGTGTAGTAACCCTTATACCAAATGGAAAGTTTCGAGATTAGTGTTATTAAAAAAACGTAACAGTTATAGACGTCTATAAAGCCGTCTAAGCCTATTTTCTTACATTCTACTACATTACATGTAAATCTCCAGTTTTGATTAGATTTCTATTCACTTCACAGAAAGATTATTTATCTACTCCAGACCAACAAATAATCTTAACTTTAAAATCCCATGCTGAAAGAACGGGTGGAGAGACTGGAAAGTAAAAGTGCGTATAAACGTTTAAAAATATGTTTAACTTGTGAAAATAAAACAAAGCAGCAATCAAATGTCTAGACCACTCCGCCTCGCTTTTTTTAATAACAATGTCCATACTAACTTATTGTGCTGCTTCAATTTGTAGCTGTTCCACCTGGGTAGTGCTCCAAGAAACAATAATGGATGTTGTAAGCTTGGGGAGGTTTTCGTTCAGCAATGTCCAAAGCTATATAAAGAAAATAGTAAAGATTTTCTCTTTAAATCGCTGGCAAAGTAGTTTTTGTTCAGCAATGTCCAAAGCTATATAAATAAAATAGTAAAGACTTTCTCCTTAAATCGCTGTTAAAGTAGTTTTGCATGTAGCAGAACCAAATGCCGGTACTTTCCAATTTGCAAACAAACTTCGAAATGTAGTGTCAGAACGTCGTAGCTAGTTTATTCTTGTTGCATGTTTTAAAAAGTCAAATATCGTAATTGACGTAAAATATATACATATTGTGTTACAAAATGTTGGCAGTTTATTGGCTCTTTCCACAAAACTACCAAATCTTTAAAAACCTTATTAGTTAGATTAAGTTTTGAGAGGTTTTTCAAACAAAAGCAACTTGACAGAAAAAACAGAAAAGAAACTGTATAAAGCATATGTGTTTACAGCATATAACAACAGTCTGCGAAAACTGCAGTAAAACTTCAATTTGTACAAATAATTTAATGTTTGTTATTCAATTCAATTATTAATAGTTCAAATTACTATGTATTTTTTTTATTTATTAATGTAATTTTTTTTGTTTTAAAATATTTGATTTAAAGCGTATTATAACAAAATATATATTTTAAATTTTATTTTATTTTTTATTTATACTTACAACTATCATATACCAAAGTCAAAATTTAAAAAAATTGAAAAAAAAGTATCAAAAATATGAACGCGGTCTTACACACCGCCGACACCAAGCATGCCTAAACAAAAAGCGACACCACTGGAAGGCTAACCAAATTCGTTCAGAATTTTTATTTAGAGCAAAACTTCTTTAAAATTTGTGAGCATTGATGCACAGAAATAATTACAAAATGCAACGGTGATGCGTTAAATGCAATGTACTACAGTCACTACACAAGTGACATTTCTTAAATTGATTGTGATTAGCCCAAAACTAATCAGCAAATGACTGTATAAGTTATCCGAATGCAAAAATATGTAGATCTTAAAACAGAGTATTTTTAAAAACAATATACACTAGCAAACAAAAAATAGAAGTCACTTTAAAATTATGAAACTTTTTGTTTTAATTTTATGATAAGAAATTGTAAACTATTATGCGTATTTTGAAAATATCACAAATTTACAGTTCAGACGAAGTTCGAATTTTTGTTCCTAGGACTAATATAGAACAAAAAATTTAAAAAAAAACTTATCAGTAATAACGAGTATTACCACCTCTTGCATTAATAAATATAAATAAAGATCACATTTTGGTCAATTAATATATTCCTGCAATAACAACTAGCTCCTGAGCAGTTCTTGGAGCAGGTGTATGCTTTTGAAAACGTCGTCCCAACTCATCCCAGACCTGTTCTAAGGAATTCATGTCAGGGCTGAAAACTGGTCAATTGAATCGCAAAATTCCCACTTTATCCAGAAAATCTCTGACAACTCTGGCCACGTGAGGTCTAGCATTATCTTGCATGAAAATGCCGCGCTCGCCCATAGTTTTCATAAAAGGCATACCATAAAATCTCCATAATTTATCTGTAAGCTGACAGAGAGCTAATCTCTATAAAAACCAACTCTGTGCGTGCTTTGGTAGAAATTGGTGCCCAAACCATAACCGACCCACCGCCAAATAGAAGTCGCTCATCGATACAAACTGAAGCGTATTTTTTACCCCGTCATCTCCACACTTTCCAATGTCCGTCTGATCCATTAAGGCAAAAGCGCAACTCATCTGAAAACAGTACCCTGCTTCAGTCCTTATTATTTCATGCCCGGTGATTTCGGGCAAAAGCCAATTTTGCAAAACAATGTCGACGTTGTAAAGGTGGACCTGTAGCTATCTTTCTACAAAACAATCCAACAGCCCGGAATCTTTTCCTAACGGTTCAATTACTAACATTTACATCTCTAATTTTATGGAGTTGATTTCGTAGGTAGATAAACTGCAAAAGCTGTTCTATTACGCAAACTTGTTAACACCAAAAAACGGTCATCTCTGTTTGTGGTGATTTTTTTTTGTCCGCATCCTGATCACAGGCCCTTTTGTACAGCACAAAGGCTTTTACCAACAATTTTTGCAATTTCACGTTTTCTTCGCCCATCTTCAATCGACGCTATAATTCTATAATTTTGCCACCACAATAGGGCCTAACGGGAGCAATAAGAACTATGGAAGTACTATTATCTACTATTATCGTTACCGCCACTTCACCAGACGGTAATAGCGGAAGCAAGACAAGCAGCATACAAACTGCTGATAAACGAACACTTTGTCAATCTCGGGACCCACAGACCAAACATAAGAAATGTGCTGCATTAGAAAGAAACTTTAATAATAAAGTCGGACTTCATAAAGAGCCATTGCATCAGTAAAAAATTTGATGTGATAATAGTACAGCAAAATAAATAGATACATAATAGATACCTGAGAATAAACAAAAGAACTATTTTGCACACAAACAGTACCAAAAACCAAAAGAACACCAAGGCTAGAATCCACAACCTAAAAAATTTGCATGGTATGAATACCAAAAAACCAGAAAATAAAAAGAAACCAGCTTACAAAACAAACAGCAAAGAAGACATTTTCTAAACCAAAAACTGCTTTTGGGATTCTATACAAAACTGCAAAAAAAAATAATTTGCAGCAGACTTGAGGCAAAACACAGCAACCTAAAAAGCTGTAAAGAATTCACACACTTAAAAATATTCCTAACAAGACCATTGCATATTATCAAAACAGTGGTAACCCAAAAGTCATATTAGACAGCAAAAGCTCACAAAACTAATAACCAAACAGTGTAGACTCAACAAACACTTGCATATAATATAAGCACAGCCATTTTTGGCAAACAGAACCTAATAGTAGACGTGCTAAAAACAACCTATTGGCTAAAAAAAAAGTTTATCAAAGAGACGAAACTGCTTAAAAGAGATTTACAAAATTGAACTCGGCAAGAAAACGCCTGAATATAATTGAATAAAATTTTCACACATTGTAGAAAAAAATCCAATCTGTGTCCCCAAATAAAAAAAAACTAATGCAATAAGTCGTTTCTCCGCAATTAATTTTTAAAAAATGATTTTTTTATTCAGTTCTTTAATAATTTTTTACTTGTTAAATATAACTCCAAATCTTTATCCCAAAACATAAAGACATAAAATATTGTATGTAGTGTTCAACAAATAAAAAAATGATGATTAAAATCCCCTTGTTTAGATATTGAGTTGGTTGGCGTTTTGTCCTATAAGATCTAATTGTAGTTTAAAAACAAGTCAATATATTTCTAGAAAAAAAGGTTCACCAATATTCTCGTAGATGTAGTAAGATTTAATATTTTTCCATAACAATACTACTAGCGGCACCCCAACAGAGCTCGGCAATTAAACCAGCGTTAAAAAGTAAAACATTAGTGTACAACAGATCCAATGGAACCGCAGTGCAAGGTACGTCAAGTAAACTACCTCAAGGCAAAGAAAGAGAAAAGTGGGCTTCTTAGTCAGTAAAAAACACAAAAAACACAAAAACGTAAATATTTCACGGTTGATAATAACCAATCAGCGTTTTATAATTTAATAAAAAAGAGATTTCAATTTCTAAGATTTATTGTAACAATCACAAATTCGAGAATGAGTTTGACACCGATGACAAACGTGCACATCATCTTTTGGATAAAGATAAAGCAAACTCATTTTTTCACATACTGTTTTACCTCATATAAGTAAACATACGTTTTTAGAAGTTCTTTGCAAATATTAAAGCCTATTTCACACGTAATCTCATCCGCCCAGATTGTAAATGCAAAATTCTGAATCCGTAAACTCATTCATCTGCCCGGATTCATAAGCAATTATAGTAATTCAAAATTGCTAGAGAATCCCGACAGAATTGCGATTCGGAATTGACGTCTAAAAGTCCCATTTCAATGCATGTATCACCGGAAAAGATTCTAAAACTAGAGTTTTGAATTTGCTTGTCAAAAAGACCCAATTGCTCGGCTAACGAGTGAGCAGTCAAACATTTAGCAAAGTATTTTATTTGTTAACATAACCAAGTTTTAGTTTTACTGGTTTTAATTTACTTAGCGTATATTTTTTATTTGTTTACATGCGCAGCTAAAGAACAATCCCCCGGAATAAAACCACCCGGTTAAGTTTTTCAGCTAGTGTATAATTTTAAGGTAAAAAGACAACTTTAGAATAAAATTCAGCTTTGGTATAGTACCAAAGTAGCGTTATCAAAAACGGTAGCAAGCTTCCGGACTATATGATTTAATCGAATATTTTAATCTCGTTAGTCAATAAATTGACAAAGTGACATTTTAATCTGATTGATACTTCAAAGGCAATAAGTCCTTAAAAGCCTTAAATTCAAAATACGCAAAATGGTCCTTAACAAACAGGATATTATATAGGCGTGAATTAATTTAAAATCTAAATACAACATTATAAATAATGAACAGTATTTACTAACATAAGTTATCGTGCGGAATTATGCTGAGTTGCAGCAGACTTATCACTTCGTGGAAGTGTTGTTCGCCGGACACCCACATCGCCGAACACCTGTGCGATAGACTGCAGCGTTGCAGAATCACTGAATATAAATACGCGTGATAAACATTTATGAGTTAGTTATTAAATATATTCAGACCTGTAACCATTGTAACCGTATTATAGAATTAAGTTTATAATTCATTATAATAAAATAAATAACCATTTTTAAAAAGATACTCGCAGTAACTCGTACATTAACTGGCGCAGTCGGTAGGATAAGCCAGACGGATAGTTTAGTGAAAATAAATATCCGGTTCGTTTCAACGATTTATTGGTGTGTTAAAGAAAACAAAAAAAAATAGTGCACAAAACTTAAAGAATATAAGTTTTGTAAACAAGTGCAAATTGTTACAAAGAAATCTTCAATCAAGCCGAGCAACAGGACAGCATTGACAGACCCATCCCAGGAGTTTGGATTACCAGCAACATTCCATGGAAAGAATATTGATAATTGTACTGTAAGTTGAATGTCATATAAAAAGGCTGAATTAAATAATAAACTCTTCTGAAACTAATTCTAACTCCCCTGAAATTATTACCAACAACCCTAATTCAGATCCATTAACTGATACTTTAATAGATCAATTTAATAATTTCAACTTAAATAATTAAATAAAATGGCAGTTCTTAAAAAAGAATATTTAAGCATGATTCCGGAATTTACCGGAGATGCTGAATTACTAAATAGATTTATCAAAATATGCAAGAAACTAGTCACCAAGTTTTACAATACCGCGAACCTTGCAGACTTTCAAAATGAATATTTGATGTCCAGCATCCTCGCGAAAATTAAAGGTGATGCCGCTAAGAGTACTTCTAGTTGTAATATTTGGAACTGGGTTGAATTAAAATCCGCTCTACTGAATGCATATCAGGATAAGCGGGACTGTTTTAGTTTAGGTATAGAAATTACCGAATTTAAGCAATCAAACGAAACTGTGTTTGAGTTTTATAACAAAATCCAGCATTTGTTAAACTTACAAATTGCTTATGTAACTACTCATTTCCCTGCAAATGAATCAGCTGTTTTATCAGCATATTTTAGGAAGTATGCTTTAAGAGTTTTACTTAAAGGTTTAAAGGAACCAGGTTCACTCATGAGAACGAAAAAACCTGCTGATTTAAACACAGCATTGAATATGTTTACTAATGACTTTCAATTTGATTTAAAAAATAAATCGCAAAGTTTTAATCAACAGAATTTCTCAAATAATGTTAATAATAATTTTATTAGTTCTGTTCAAATTGAAGCAGAATGTGAACAAATAATAAAAATAAAAATTAAGAATGTTAGTGATGGTGATATAATCATCCTTGAAACTAAATTAACACATTTAGAAATTCCTGAATGTGTAACTACGGTACAAAATTATGAAGCGTTATGTGTAATAAGAAATAATTCAGATAAGGAAAGAAATTTTAAGGTTATTAAACCAATCATAGTAGAAAACCTAGATGATAATAATTATCGTCCTTTCCCAAATTTTAATAATCTGCACAATGAAAATCTGGATCTAGACTTTTCTAACATCGAAACAAATCATATGAATTCAGAGGAAAAATATGAGATAACTAATTTAATTAAAGCTTATTCAGACATTTTCCATAAAAAAAATATAAAGTTAACTTTTAGTAATAAATAAGAACAAAAGATGAATTTCCGGTTTACACAAAAACTTACAAATATTCCGAAGTTCATAGGTTAGAAGTTAAGAGACAAATCCAAAAAATGATAAACGATAATATAATACGTCCTTCAAATTCACTATGGTCCTCACCAATTTGGGTGGTGCCAAAAAAATTAGATTCTCAAGGAAATTGTAAGTGGCGCATCTTCATAGACTACAGGAAATTAAACAAAAAACCATTGATGACCGGCACCCAATTCCTAATATTACAGAATTTTTAGATAAGTTGGAAGAAGTTTGTATTTTACAACGCTCGACTTAGCGTCGGGTTTTCACCAAATCGAGATGTTCGAAGGTGACATAGAAAAAACCGCGTTTAACACCGACGACGGGCATTATGAATTCGAACGAATGCCCTTCGGTTTAAAAAACGCACCGGCAACGTTCCAAAGAGCAATAAATAATGTTTTAAAGGGTCTACAAAATTGTCGAGTTTACCTAGATGATATAGTTGTTTTTAGTAGTAGCCTACAAGAACACATGATCAATCTAAGAGATGTCTTTGAAAGACTAAGACAAAGTAACTTCAAAATTCAGGTAAAAAAATGAGAATTTTTAAAACACGAAGTCTCTTATTTAGGTCACGTAGTGACACCTGAAGGCATTAAACCAAACCCGGACAAAATCCGAGCCATCCAAAATTACCCGTTGCCAAAAACCACCAAGCAAATCAAAGGATTTTTAGGCCTTTTGGGATACTATCGTAAGTTCATAAAGGACTAAACCCTTAACAAATTGTTTTAAGAAAACCGCAACTATAAATTGTGAAGATGTAGAATATATAAAGTGTTTTAATCTATCAAAAAATTTGCTCATGAACGAACCAATTCTACAATACCCAGACTTTACAAAACCTTTCATTCTCACCACTGATGCAAGTAACTATGCATTAGGAGGTATTTTGTCACAAGGCAACATAGGATCAGACCTACCCATAGCGTACGCAAGTCGTACTCTAAATACTTCAGAAACCAATTACTCTACTATTGAAAAGGAATTATTGGCTATAATTTAGGCTACCAAATATTTTAGGCCTTACCTATATGGCCGTAGATTTAAAATTGTGACAGACCACAAACCATTACAATTGTTATTTTTTGTCAAGGAACCTAATTGCAAACTCCTGAGATGGAGGTTGAAATTAGACGAGTTCAATTATGAAATCGTGTATAAAAGTGGTAAAACCAACAAAAATGCCGATGCTTTAAGCAGAATAATCCCTGATATAGAGATGAATATTCTAAATGAACCAGATACACCGAAACAAACAACCTCAGTAATACTTGATTATATAGAAAAATTTAATAAGTCATTAGAAAACGCAAATAAAGGAAAAAATGATGAAACAGATTCCTTAATTGTCAAAGCGGATATTACAAACCCTGACAAAATAAATGATGATGAAACTAACCACTCTAATCAAGAAAATCCAATATTGAATATCCCAATTATTGAATGCCCAGTAAACTATGGCAAAAATCAGATCATTATTTCTGAAGTTAATTTTGATGCAGTAAATCCTACCATAATTAAATTATATGAAACTAAACAAAGAATCTTAGTTCAGATTTCAAAAAATAACTTTGATAATGACGTAATCAAATTTGTGAAACAATATGTTGTGCCTAAAGTTAAATACTATGTTTATTTTAAAGACCCAATATATGAAAAGGTTTGTAATGTTTTACAGACTTATTTTAAAAATTCTGAGATCAATATTATCAAATGTACTAAAAAATTAGTAGATATCAGTGACAAAGATGAAATCATTCAAACTATTCAAGACTTTCATGAAGGCAAAACTAATCATAAAGGCCTAGATGAAACTGAAAACAGAATAATACAAGTATATTATTGGCCAAACCAAAGGAGAAGCATTCAAACTTTTCTAAATTCATGTGAAATATGTCAACTCACAAAATATGACAGACAACCAATAAAACTAAAATTCAATACAACTCCTACGGCAATAAGACCTTTCCAAATATTGCATATTGACAGTATTACATTAGAAAATACTAAGTTTCTAACTATTATTGACTCTTTCTCTAAATACGCGCAAGCGTACAAATTAAATTCATCTCAAGGAATAGAAATCTAATAAAATATTTCACACACCATTGTATTCCTGAACAAATAATTTCAGACAATGGTTCTGAATTCAAAAATAGTGTAATTAAGAAATTGTTAGAAACTCACAAAGTAAAAATTCACTTTATTAGTTCTCAACATCCTGAGTCTAATGGCCAAATTGAAAGATTTCATAGCACTCTAATAGAACACATTAGGTTATTCAATAATCAAAAAATTTATAAAAACAAATCCATCAAAAGAAAAGTAAATCATGCCTTATTAGCATACAACAACTCAAATCACTCCATAACTAAATTAAAACCTTACGAAATTATGACAGGACATCTAGATGTCGAAACACCATTTGATATGGAAATAGATAAAAAATTGGTTAACAATTATGTCCATAAACACAGGGATAAAATGAAAATATTGTATAAACAGATCAATGACAATCTACAACAGACTAAAGCAAATTACATTACAAAAGCTAATCAAAATCGAGAAAGTAATCCAACTATACCTACCAAGGTATTTGTCAAAAATCGGCAATAACAAAATAAAACTAAAAATAAACACAAAATTGAAAGTATTAAAACTATTATACAAAAAACTAAAACTGCTGAAATCAAACCTAGACATCATAATACTGCGGAAAAAATACATCTGCAGAACATTAAAAGACCGAGAAAACAAACTTACAAATTTAAAATGTTTTCAGGGTCCTCCACCTCGGAGAAGGATCAGAAATAAAAAATATCACCCAAAACTTAGGAATACTTCCAATCAATTTAAGTCCTGCAAAATTGCAACGTACTGAACACACTTTTGTGAATTTTTACGATTTGAACCCAATATTCGAAGAGTATAGAAATTTAAACAATCAGTATGAAACACTAAATTTAGGATTAGGAAAAAGTAACGATACAAAAATTATTAAGGAACTAGAAAACTACAACAAAATAGTAAATTACTTGCAAAAAAATATAATTGGTAAAATATCCAATATAAAATTGCACGCTTTAAGACCCAGAAATAAACGTGGTCTTATTAACGGTTGAGGAACAATATCTAAATAATTGATAGGTACATTGGATGCCGATGACGAGAAAAGAATAAATAACATTTTGACGCATTTGCAAAAAAATGAGTCAAAATTGCAAAAACAAATACAATCACAGTATTCAGTTAACAACCAAATTATTAAACAATATAATGATACAATCAAAGATGTTCAACATAACATATTATTATTAAAATCTAGAATTTTGCAATTAAATGAATTAATTAAAGGAACCATGAAAATAACGGATACGATATTTGCAAAAGATGTTTACAATCAATTATTGATACTTTGCGACACACTTTTGCACCCTAGTATAATCAAACCGAAAGAATTATACTCAGAACTAAAAAGAATCTCATCTCATTACAAATTACAATTTCCGTTTGAACTAAAAATAGATAATATTCTTGACTTTAAATCAGCCAAAAGAGTTAATTGTAAAATCGAAGAATCCAGAATAAATTATTTTCTCTCTATCCCTATTGATTTTGAGCAAAACTGTGATCTTTACTACCTACATCCAATTCCTACAAAACACGAGTTAGAATTTGTTGCAATTATACCAGATACTAAGTATTTCCTAAAAGCCAAAAAAATTTTGAAGCCTATGAGTGATATTTGTGCTAAAGGTACAATTTATCAATGCCCCCGGCATCTGCAACTAAACCAAGTTTCCCCATGCAAAAAAAAACCCTGTTGAATGGAACTACAACCAAGTGCACATTTGTTAAAATAAACATAATGAAGAGCCACATGGAAATCATTCCAAAAATAAATCAATTTCTTGGTGTCTTCCCTAAAGAAGAAGTATTCGATATTAAATGCGAGTCTGGAACCGAATCAAAATCATTAAAAGAAATATATTTAATCAAGGAAAAAGCTTGTGAAATCTACTTCAACAAACAAAAACTGATTTTCCAAGAAAAAACCTATGGTCGACCAGTAATCAGTAATTCATCAATCATCAAATTACTTTAAAAAAATCTCAAATTCCAGGAATAAAAATAGAAATGAAAAATCTAAATTTAAAAAACATATCTGTAAATCGAATGGTGCCCATAGAAGAAACCCCAATCATACCTCACATTCCAAGTATTTGGAGTATTATTTTATATTTTGGACTTATAATCTTTTGCTGCTACATGTTGAAAAAGTGCATCAAAAGAAGGCAACAATTAAAAATCGTGGACCTTCAACTAGAGACGTTCGAAGATTCCCGGGACGGTCAAGTTCAGGTTCCAGGAAAAGCTTCATTCTAACGTGGGAGGAGTTATCGTGCAAAATTATGCTGAATTGCAGCAGACTTATCACTTCGTGGAAGTGTTGTTCGCCGGACATCCACATCGCCGGACACCTGTGCGATAGACTGCAGCGTTGCAGAATCACCAAATATAAATACGCGTGATAAACAATTATGAGTTAGTTATTAAGTATATTCAGACCTGTAACCATTGTAACCGTATCATAAAATTAAGTTTATAACTCATTATAATATAATAAATAACCATTTTTAAAAAGATACTCGCAGTAACTCGTACATTAACTTATATAAACGGGCCCAATCAATGCAGATAATGCATAATGTGTGTGTATAATGAGCGCTATTGCATTGCGCCCAAAAAACAAACAAATAACTTTGTATACATTAAATGAGAGTCAAATATTTTTTCCTATCTATTGATTTACAATAAAATTAACAGTGTATTTTTGGTTATTATTCAAATTGTTCTAGAAATATAAAAACGTGTAATTCTGATCATAAAATGTGAAACTTGATAAAGCCCGGCCATAAAACGTCAAAATATTGTCAAAAAGCCCCAAAACATAATCTTAAACTGTTAAAAATGCAATTTTCTCTTCATAAAAAGTTAAATAAATTCAGTAATAAAACAATAAAATATTTTCAGATAAAATTAAATAATTAAAATTATAATAGAAAAAACCAATATCAGGTCAAAAACAGTGCAAAATTCTATTAATAAAAAATTAAAACTATCTAATTGTTAGTAAGAACCAAAATCTGACCATAAACTTAAAAAGTGCAAAATTCTATTCATAAAATGTTAAAAACACAATTTCCTATTTATAAATAGTAAAAAATAACTAAATGATCATAAAACATTAAGGTATTTTTAATAAAATCAAAATTCGGCCAAATTTTATTTTAAAAATGTCAAAGTAGCAAAACTCAATGTTTATATATTAAAATATTTATTATAAAGCACTAAAATTTGGCCTTAAATTGATAAAAAATGTAAAAAAAAACATAAAATCCTAAAACTAGCAAAATCCGGCCAGAAAATAGCAAAATATTATTAGAAACGGCAAAATATAGTATATCAACTGTTAAAAAGTTCAAAATCGTAATTTTAAAAACTAAAAAATAGCAATACCTGTCTGTATATAAAATATTACAATATTTTCAGAAAAAAATAAAATCAGTTAAAAGTAGAGAATTCTATTTAAAAATGTCAATAATATCAAAATCTGCTTATAAAATATTAAAACTACGGCAGAAAGATCCAAAATCCAACCAAAACAGCTAAAAGAGATTTTATTTATAAAATGTCATATCATGTTAGAAATAGCAAAATCTAGTTATAAACTGTCAAACAGTGCAAAATTCTACTTATAGATTGTCAAAAATAGCAAAATCCGTCTATAATATATGAAAATATTGTAAAAAAAGCATCAAAAGTTAAAAATCCAGTTATTCAAAATAAAAATATTAAAAAAAAATTGACCAAAAACAATTGAAAACTGCAAAAACAACAAAATCTAGACTTAAAAATAAATAAAAAAACACAAAAATCCATTCAAAAACTTTGAAATATCAAAAAATCTGTTAGAAAAAACTAACACCCACACAAATTGTTAAAAACAATTGCCAGAAAGTACCATAAGCTTTTAAAAAGTGTAAATATCATATAATCTCAAAATCCAGATATAAAATATAAAAAAACATTAAAAAAAAAAACAAAATTCAGCCATAAACTGTCAGGTTTTAAAATAGACGTTGAGAAGGCCCTGTATGATTGTAGACGTTTGCGCAGATAGTTCTGGCAAAGCTTTTTTTAAAAAAAAATTTTATACTCATATTACCTTAATTTTAGGCTATTTTTTTGTAATCTATCTAAATCATTTTTAATGTAATTTAAACCAAATGAGTTTATAACCCAATTATATCTCTCAATATAGACATTTTGTGGAATATATATTTCCATTTCATTTACAAAGTTTTCCAAATATTCCAAAAATTAGGCATGGCCATTAAAATATTCCAAAAACTAATTCATTATAATACCTACTGATATTTCGCAATTTTTTCTTGTTTATGTCTACTATAGTTTTCCATTTCTGTGTTCAACTGATTTAAGTGGTAGAAAATATCACCCAAATATGCCAACTTTGCCACACATTTGATGTCATCAAAGCAATCAGCACATTTGTGTTTTTTTCTGTCAAAAATAGTTTTATTTCTCTTTTAAAAGAAACAGCTCTGGGCTTGCAAACTGTCTATAAATAGTAGTGACATGGCAGTATTAGTAAAGTAACTTTCCTATCGAGTAAAATTATATCATATTAAAAATGAATTGAAAACATTATCTTTTTTTAAGTTATTGAGTTATTATCCGAGACCCACAAATCTACATATAATTTATTGCTTAATAGGATTCAAATTTAGGAAGCAAGCTCATTAGTAGACAACTGAATCCGTTAACTTGATTTATTCAAAATATTTGTTTGTGAGCAAGATTCTAGTTTCCATTACATTAAACAGACAACTAAAAAGAATGATAAACGACGTCTGAGTTAAAATTATTTCAAACAACATTTTTAGGTCATAAGAAAAGCAGTAAAATGAAGCACCTACAGTTGTATATTTATTTATTTAATAAAATACAAGAATTTATTTTCCCTTTTCTTTAAAAATTCCGTTGGTTATAAACTACCATTCCCTTGATAATTATGGTGCAAATTGGAACAAGCATTTCCACATCTTTGCTACACAATACATGTGTGCTTTGGGAATAAGAAGAATGGAAATCGAAAACTCCTGAGCTTTAATAAAAAGCAATATACTAACACAATATGTGTTTTGAGGAATTATGTTGAATTAAGAATTATATAATTTCAAAAATGAATAATTTTTTGTTTAGTTAGACTCGTTTTTCTATTTACTAATCGATCGTTGTTTTTATTTATGTTTCAGATTAATCATTTTAGTTATATCTATGATGGTAATTTACAAACTGGATATTATTTATCATTGGTTATTTTTGGATTATTAAGTAATTGGGTAAATAATGAATATTTGATATTACAATTTAATCCAATAATATTAAAATATCAAAATAATAAATAGAACATAAAATCATTAATATTTAATTAAAAAATATAAACAATTTAATCTTTAAAACTCTATGTTGATTTAAATCAATACATTATTTAAATTTCCCTTTATAAAATATTTTATACTGACTTTCCACTGAATTTATTATATCATTGATGCACACAATGTATAAATGAACGGTAATTTCTGCGAAATAGATTTTTTATATGGTGCGGTTAATCCGATTTAACGCTTCAGTAGTGGCTGTGCGATTACTGTTTGATATGTTTAATGTTTTGTGGTGATTTATTTCTCTTTTCTGGCAATTTTTTATATAGGATAAATGTCCAATAAAAACAGCAAACAAATATCGAGTCGAATTGAAATCGACAGAGCGTGCTTACACAGACTTTGATGCGTTATTGTACAATCTCCCTGGACTTATTAATCTGAATGTGAACAGATTTTATCATCCTTTGTGTATGTAGCTGGATTATTAGCTATATATGGGGGTCTGTCAATAGATTCAATTATTTAATCACAAATTAATATTACATGAGGTCGGTGTTTTTGAAAAAACCGACTATTTTGGCAATCATTTTACAGACTGTTGGCAAACGTGCCCAAACGTTCGTGATTCGTGCATTCGAACGTGGCAAATCGAACGTTAGGGAACATACGAGCATCGTGTGTGGGGTACCCAGATGGGCAATTTACAAACCTCCACAAATCACAAACCTCGAACGTTTGGGAACGTTCGCAAAACCGTCTGTAGGGGCTTCAAAGAATAAACTAGTTATAGATTATAAATAATCAAACGAAAGACTGCTATTGCCATCTAGTTGCAATTTTTTTTTTGTACAAGGCATACTGACGAGGTTTGTAGAACCGAAAGAATTGTCTATGCTTGACCCTTGGCCGATGTGATTCGATTGACAGTTTTTGAATAAATTATTAAATCATTTTATAGTTATAGACTGTTATAATATTTGTTAATAGAAAGTATTGTCAAATACCTAGCATTTTTCAAAAGAAAGCAATTTAATTATATAATGACTAAGAAAGCTTTTAAGAGTGTAATTCAGCTATCAGAGGTTATTTACACATATATCGACATTAGCAGTCATTGAAATACAGCTGTAACATGCTTGCAGGTCTGTAAAATATTGTTATTTGTACGCCGGCAGTTAAACCCTTAGGTTTGTGAAACAACAATGTGTGTGACAGTAAGGCCTTTTACAAAATAGCCAAAAGCATGTTGTGCACTGGTAGTTGATACCTTGGGGTTGCAAAATGACTGCAAAAGAATGACAAGCTTACACACGTCAGTAGAGCCTTAGTTTAGTCTTTTTCTTAGCACATCAGCCTAAAAAGACTATTAATGTCGACGTTAGAATTGTGTTAATTAAATGTCTATACCAAATTCAAATCCATGCTGGACTAGAAGTAAACAAATACACGCGTTGTTCACGTACACAGCTAAATAAATAAAATCTTACTTAACGAGGTCTATATTGAGCAGCTAAGCCCCATGCTGACGACCAATCGCATGCAAGCTTGCGTGTGTTCAAGTGCTTATCACGCAGTTTTGTTTACATACTTTTAGTCCAGCGTGAATTTGATTTGGTATAGTATTGTGGTGTACTATGTATAAATGCTATGATAAAGATTCTGGCACAACAACATATTGGAGCTTTTGCTAGAGATTTTATATTTGCTAATTTTGCAAAATAAATTTGGTAAATTCAATTTATGAAAAAAACGCTTGAACAATGATGTGTCGTGACAGTAATGCGCTGATTCGAGAAGTCAAGATAGACCAAATTAACTCAAGCGCAATTAGGCAAGAGCGGGACGAAAAAAAGTCTCAGTAATTTTTGCGCAGTAAAGTAATGGGGTCAAATAATTTGACAGCAATAGTCGTTCCTGGGTTGTTTGTTAAATTACTGTTAAGTTAATTAATAAACAACGTATATGCACGGTGTGGTGCATGAGAAGTTTAGCATTTGATGCGTCAAACTACATTAAAAAAATATAAAACTAAGCGTAACATATGGTTACGTGGATCACAAACTGCAAGGGCAATACAAAAGTAATCCAAAAGTTCCACTCAAGCCGGTTGTTGACTGCAGCTTTCAAAATTGCATTACTTTATATTAGGATAAGTGAGTTAGAAAGAGGGATATTTCAAATGATCTAATGGTGCCCAAGAAGATCTAAAAGAAGATTATAAAAACCCAAGAAAAGATAGCTGGATGACATGAAGTAACTTACGTCCAGAAGTGAACATCTAGTAGATACAAAAAAAATAAAAACAAACTAAGCAATAAATTAATTAATTCATCTTTTATTCCAACATAAATCCGACCAGATCATGGGACTGATGTAGTCCATTAACAATAGTATGAGCGGACAACCTCAAACAAATCAAACTGGACCATAAAAAAATCCACTTCAAGCTGCAAAAGAACATTTTGCAAAAAAACAAAAAAAGTAAAACCGCCTCTGCAGCAGCCTAATGTCAACAGATCATCAAGACTCCAAACGCCCTAGTCCAGAATCTCTCAAAAAGACCAAAGCCCGGCCAAAGCCGCTACCACCAAAGACAAAAAACAGATAAAAGTCTAGCTGAAAAGCATCATCACCGCCAAAAACAGAAAAAAAAAATCGGTAAGTCTTTTTCAGTAAATTTACCTACTAGGCCATCAGCCGGCCCATCACGGCAAATCCTTTAATATCAAGGCCATCAGCCACCAAAGCCAAAGGGTTCTCAACCAAGCCAGGCAACCACTTCAGGTCTGCCTAATATCTCCTTAGACCCCTCAGCAAGCTCAAACACTTTGACAATTCTACGGTATGCCCCCTTATAAATCAAAAGCATAGAAAGTAATAAGAAAACTTCCCAATAGCTAATTAATAATAAGTTCAATTGCCCCAAAACGCAAAAAGTCAAAAGATCATCCTGCCAAGCTGTGTAAACTCACAGTCAGCGTAAAATATAAACGCAAATCCGGCTGTATTGTACAATTGCCATCGTTGCGTTATAGCCACACGGAATGAAAATGTAATTTCCTTTACGCATTCTACCTTCTCGGAGCACACCCTATGCTCGCAAGAAAAAATCTTATGCCCAAAAAACGGAAAACCAGGCGCAAAGCGCAAATACTTCAGTTAAAAATCAGCTCTATAAATATATATCAGGCATTTACATCCAAACTACTCTACGTGCCTCCGGCTTAGACAGCTTGCACCAAAGCTGCAAAAAATAAAGATCAGCTAAAGAAGTCACTTAGACCGAGAGCACGCCAAAACCTTCAAAATGATATCTACAAACACATAGATTGTCTTGACATCGGTCTTTCAGGCAATACATTTGATAGCAATCTACAAAAACAAAATTCCAAATCTATTGCCAAAACCAGATCAATAAAATGTTAGCAAAATCTTTCATCGATCGAAAAAGGTAAAGAAAAAATGAACACAAAACCTGATCCCGTACGTCACGCGTCGTGAGTTAATACAGTAGAAACACAGTTTATTATCATTGGCTCTTACACTTATTCACTAGTTTCAAGTATTTTTGCGAGTACATTAAACAAATTGGCAAAAGCTACTCAAAAAAATACCGGTATTATGTCTGCAAAGTAGATAATGGGTCGCTACTTTTGGAGTAGTATTTTTTTGCACTAGAGATAAACCACAACCAAAATAGGCAAAAACCGCTCCAAAAATAACGGTTTGTCCCGCACGTGTTCCTTTATTAGCCAAAATAGAAACATAAGCGCTTTAGGCTCTCGCAGGTATCCAAAAATTAGCCCAATGTGAACACTTTGATGTTTCAAATAGTAGCAAGTGTAAAGAAGTGGAACGCTGTTGCGCGCTTAGCTTAGAACGTAGAATGTGAAAGTGATTGAAAAAAACTTATAAGTGCGTGTCCTCGTGTGAGTAAAGTTTGTGTTAATGTTAATGCGGAATAAACTTGTGCGGTTAGACGCTATTGTGTGAAGGAAACCCCCCCAAACAAAAATTAAGGTTCTTCAGGTAAACCTTAACAGAAACAAAGCGACAATTAACCTCTTATTCCAAAACATGCAAGACAACGGCACAGACGTATCAAAATCTCAAAGCCATGCAAATCTAGGACCATAACGCACTAAAACACAAATCTAAATGCAAAACGCAAAAATTATAGAAATAAACCTAAACCTACAGAAGAAGGGCAAACGCTTAGTCTACATCATTTCACAAAATATTACGGTTACTTCTGCCACATCTTGTTGAATATAAAACAAAACAAATCTTTTTTTTCTTTTTTTTTGACCTCAAACACTACACTCATTTAGTCACAACCATGTAAATTTTAATGTAAATATTTACAAATTTTCTTAACACAACAAATATGCATATCTTACCCGGGATTCAAACTAAGGACCTCCAGTACCAAAACTAGTCTCTCAACCGTTGCGCCACCGAGGTCGGCACAAAACAAATCCTAAACATACCGTTATACAAACTGTGCCAAATCATGAAGAAATCATAAGAACAAAGTTCTAATTGGGTAAGACTTCAACAACAAATCCGTCAAGAATGCCAAAAATAAAGATAAAAAAGTAGATTGACGCTTAATTGGATGACAAAACTCAATATGACAGAATACAACTTTTGTAAATAGAAAAAGCACGTCAATCATAGATACACCCCTGTCCACCAAAAACGCAGCACACCAACCTAAGTCCGCACCAAAACATACACTTCAGAGTACTAACGGAAAGTCTGCCAACGCTCGGTAAAAACAAAAAACATTAAGAGAAAAGCGCAATCTGGAAAGAAAAAGTCTACAGAGCATACAAAAAGATTGAGGTAAGCAAGCAGGTCTATTGGTGTAACGATAAAATAGCAAAACAAAAAAAAATGCCTGACGAGCCAACGGGACCAATAAGATAGACCAAACGGCTAAAAAAGAAACACGCCAAAAGTACACAGTCTAAAAAAAACGTTCGCCAGGTGCATAAAAAAAGCCTAGAAAAATATGTATTTAGAAATAGACAACAACCTGTAAAGCAATGGCTACTGTATAACTTTTTGCGGACATTGAGAAACAAGTTCAGATAGCTTAACTTTTCCTACTTTTCCTAGAAGATAAGATAGAACAGGCCCCAATAGTCAACAAAAACATCAATTCCAAGATTTACAAAAAAACAAACTATACAAATGCACTAAAAGAACCAACAGCAAAAAGACACCAAGACCGGACAGAATCTCACAAAAACTGGTAAAAAAACAACAGAAAACCACCCAGAAAAAACCCTGACGGCAATGAACCAATCCTAAACATTTTGAAACGCGCCAGGCTCATACTACAGAATTATTATAAAAGTTTGGGATTATGTAACCATCTAATGTACGTTTGTGCCGCTCTAGTGAAATAGTTCGGTGTGCGTAAACACAGTTGGAAGTTGAACTGTCAATACAAAGTATAGTGTGGTGTGGTTTAAAAATATTTAAAGTAATTACATAATCCCAGACATTTATAAAAACCCAGTACTACAAAAGCTATAAAAAGATTAATCATCCAGCAAGCAAACATATTGACCAATCAGCCTCCTGGATGCTAAAAAAAACTGCTAGCGCAATTGCTAAAAATTATGCTAATATAAAAATAATATGGTTTAAAAGTAGAGCGTACAAAAACAAAAAACTTTGTGTCCTAATTACGCTAAATATTAATTAACACCTTCAACTCCGCCAGATAAAGCAATATCCTAGAGAAGTTAAATAAGATAAGAGTCAGATCTATCTGATAAAAATAACAAAAATTACCTAAAATTTAGTCAAAAATGACACAATAATCAAAGTAACGTGCAAAGTACCGCAAGATAAGGTGCTAAACTAACACTATGGAATCTTAAGCAAAGCGGTAATAAAAATAAAAACGCAAACAAGTATCTGGAGATATACTTCAGCAAAAAAGATAATCCTAAAAAACACCTAAAGAAAACGGTTGCAAAAGCCAAAAAAACAACAATTGCTCTGTCAGCGCTAATGCCAAATGTAGTCCAAAAGTCAAAAACGGATCATTTGCTCAGTAATAAGTTCTGGCACTGGAAACAACACAAACAATAGCGGAAACCAACTTAATTGATATCTTCGCTAAAGAGCAAGACAAAGCCTATAAAAAAAAAGGGTTGAAATGTAAGAAAAAATCAATGAAAGTAAAAATAAAAATGGTCAGAAGACAACGACGCTATTGTGTGAGCCAAAAAAGTCTTACTTAGATCACCGAGAACAAACAATAACATAATTGTCTAAAAAAGTACAAAAAGTAATGCTAAGACAGTTTTCTGTTCACTATCAACCCTCATATAAAACTTTCTGACAGTCACATGCAAAAACACCAAGTTAACAGACATAATTATAAAACCTATACCAAAACTATCAGTCGTCCAACCAAAAAAAAAATTACTCCAAATAAATCCAAACACCACTAGTACTGCAAAAGCATGACCGGAGTAAACAATGGCTGGGGTTATCCCAGAACAACTGGCCAACATGTTTTAATCTGCTAAAACCCAATAAATCGCCTTGTAAGTGTATGATATGCAAAATAATACTTATGGTAAGCAGATAACACCATAAATCTGCAATTTTAAATATTTGTCTTTAGTTAAATCTAAAAACTATATAAAAAATGCTGATAATCACCAGTGCTACTCAAATTAATCGATTCAAAAGAATAAATAAAAACTAAACATACACTACCCCCCCATTCAATCCGAATATATCAAAGAAGACAAACAAATAAAATACACCCCAACTAAAAAAAATATGTAATTGAGCCCAGCAATACAATGCTGACACCATTTCAAACGCAATACACAAAATAACAAAATTTAAAAAATTAAGCAGTTTTTTAATAATTATGCAAAAGTAAAAACAAAAAATGCAAGAAAATACAGAATTGCAAAAAATAGAAATTAAAACTGCCTAAATTTGCTAACACTAGAACTACAAAACAAATTTTTAAAAACTAAAACTCAAGTTTATAATAGAGTGCATAATATCATCAAAGAAATTTTCACATCAAAAAGTTTTCATATTTTATAAAAAAAATATTAAGAAGGTAGCAAAAACTGTATAATGAGTAAAAGCTTCAAACAAAAAACTGTCGTCTGAACTTTTGCTTAAATGTAGGACTACAGCTTCGATTTAAACCTTCTACACATTTGGCCAAAAGTAGATAAAACGGCCAAAAATGCAAAAGATTGAAACCGAAACCAACATTTTTGTAGAATACCATATTTATAATCAATAACTATGTCGGAAGCTATTTTAGCTTTCTACGTATGCCATAAAGTGTAGGCTAGAAAACATTAAAATGCAACAAGACACAATATTGCCATGACCTAAAAATATAGTTTTAAAACTTGGTATAAAATTAAAAAATCCCATTGATAATATTAGCAAATTAAATAATGTTCAAAACATTTACATGTTTAAAAGCGCATGCTAATAAATGCGGTGAAGCAACATCAATTAAATTCTAAAAATACAAGCACATAGAAACTAAAATTAAAAAATACTTGTACAGAAAAACCTTCGCTAATGATTGAGACTAATAATGCTACTTATTATTTTCTATATGCATTTACCAAAACCCTAAAAGTACAGAGGAGTCTGCTAAATTGTAGAATCACAATTGTAATTTTAATTTCAGAAACATCATAGATACACTGTACGCTTATTTTTCTTTGTCATTAATTCTTTAAATTGTGTGATGTAGTTCTAAATAGTTTAATTGAATACTGAACAGCATCATACATTTATAATTTATTAAAAAAAAAAAAATTTTACTTATAATTAATACCTACTAGGTTAGTAACTCTCGACTTAAATTTACATAAAGTATGCGTCCACCAACATACAGTTTAATTCTATTAAATACGTTTACCAAACATGTTGATTCATCTGTATACAGCATTCTCTATAAAACATAACATACTTTACCAATAGTTTCAATTTTGTCAATTCCGTTCCATTGTAGCCCAACATAAAGCGCACAAAACGAGATAAATTTCCGCGTGCATGTTTCCGTAAACTATTTTACGTTTGTTTCTATTTCAATTAAATCCCGCAATAAAATGTCTAGTTGTACGTTACACATTTTCGTTTCTTCTGTTTTTATGACATGAATCCTCCACGCTTAAAAAAAACTTTTTTTTGTAGGATCAAATAAAGCGGAGTTTTCCCTCGCGGGCTATTCGTTTTTAAAGGATGTTATTATAAATGATAAATGAGCAACAAAAAAAAGTATGTGTGTGTTTGAAATGTATGGATTTTGTATGATGTAAAAAAACGTTTATGTAATTGTATTTTTTTAATTTACATTCTGATGAATAAATAATGACAATTTTATATTTGCATTTTTAAATAATAAAAAGTCTATTAACTTATTAATTTAATACATATATGCATACTTTAAATAACAGTATAAATTATGTTAAAAAAATAAACAATTTAAAATGTAATCAAATTATTATTGAAAGATTAACAGTTAGAACAAATTGCAAAATTGGTTGTGTATGACAGAAACTTGACGAGTTAATGTAAGCTAAGTGTCTACAATCCTCATTAAGAATGAATATTTTAATATGTAAGATTAATGTCCACTTATCTTCCTGAAATTTGATAACACTTGTGTTGCGTTACCTCCAGAGATATTAAACAATGCACAATTCTATTAGATGGCTGACATTTAAATTCAGTGTATAGTATCAAAGAATTAACAAAAAAAAACTACTACCTTGACGGTAAAAACTATTCATTCTCAAGTCAGACAACTACTACTAGTACTTCAGTTAATGCAATTCTAGTTTGAAACAAAGTTTTTCAAAATGTACTATGAATGATCCAGAATTGAATCTATTTATTAATTTTTTATTTAGTAATTGTTACAAATTAACTGTTATAAAATATATATTTTTTTAATTACTGACATAAAGAAATACTTTTCCAAACCACCACACCGAGCATCCACATCGCTGTTAACTCTTTACTCTTTAACTACACTATAACAACTATCCGGATAATTGTTGAAAAAAATTGATTTCTCTCCCGCGCCATTGTCGGCTTAAAGCATCTCGTTCACCTCTTAACCGCGCTTCTGATACATACAAGTCAATGTAAACTTAACAACTTTTTGCAACCACAAAGCATCAAACGCGAGCGCACAGCATGCTTTCAACGGCTGTAATGTTGGCGGTGACAGAAAGACTCAAAACCAAGCAATACGATGTAAGTATTAACACCTTATCTTTAAATGTCAGTGTCTAAATAACAATCTGTTGAAGTACAACCTCAAATCTGCTACAACTGTCAAGTAATTAATGTAACTATAATAACCTTAATCTTAAAACAATGTCAATGTAAAAATGTGAGCTATAAAGTCTGTTTCAACATACAATTTGGACAGTTTGCAAACCGTCCAAACTGTGCACACAAACAAATATTTTCATTCTTATGCAATCTTTTATACACAGTAATTTGTTTGTGTGCATAGTTTGAACAGTTGGCAAACTGTCCAAATCGTATATTGGAACAGATCTATTATTAATGTAGTTATTGGATGTAAAATTGTAAGTTATTTCAATTTAAACAAAATTTAAACGTTTAGATATATTAAATTACATATAAAATGTATCTATCAGTTTTCTCTAAGATATTGATAGATAGTATATAGAGTACCTTGATTGCAAACAATATTATTTGTAAACACAAAATTTTCAGCATATTCTCAAGTCTAATTTGACCAATTATCAATTAAAGTGTACTAAAATTAACCTCATCGGCTACTTAACAACGCGCACCAAAGCTATTACCGGTTTCCGTCCTGCATAGTAATAGATAGAAAAGTAGTAGTTGCAAAATTGTCTATTGTGTTAGTGCGGTTTCCCAAAAGTCAAAACAAACAATGTCATGGTTAACAAGTCCATAGACTGCAGATGTTAGTACAACCTGGTTAAAAATAAAACTGATAAAACATTTTGTAAGTCAAAGTTGCTGGAAACAGGTTGGTACCCTCCAAGGCATTTGTCAGTGTAAATTTGTAGCCAAAGAGTATAACGGTGGTTGTTGCAGAAGATTATAACATGTTATTCTTAAAAGTTCCTTAAATAAGATACATAAGCATCATTCCCAATACAGTCGTCAGTAAAAAGTTGAAAGTTTTAATTGCGGTGTTCATGGGCATAGCAAGAGTCAAATCAAAATGTCAATGGTTGTGGCTTGAAAGTTGCATAACACAAAAGTTCTTAATGTTGTTAATCACCAACTCTGCGGCGTGAACGCTCAATATCGTTTAAGCTCGCTGCGTTCTTATTATCGAGTGATGTTCCGCCCACAAAGTGGCATCAATTCTTCTTAATTTTTATTTGTAAGTTGAGGTCATTTAGAACGTTTCAACTGGTTGATTAATTAAGATTTTTCTTTTAACAAAAGTTTGCTTGGGATTTAGCCAGTGGACGTGTACGTTCTGCAGTTATAACTATAAAACACCGCAAGGAGATTGCCCCACAATATATCTCATTGTTTTTTGCCCAAAGTTAAAATGTTTTTTTTTTTAATTATTACTATTGGTCCAAAGTTGCTTTATTGGCTTCAAATGCTTTAGCTCGACCTTGGTCAACGTTCATACAAACTGTTTCTACCATCATAAACTGCTATATTGGATTAATCCGGACATACTCCCAGAAGTACATGCATAAACCCAAAAAACTCCAAAAATGTTTCTGTAACATTAAGATATTTGATTAGTCTCAAATAGTGTATCAGTAATTGCTAATCACTGATTAGATGGCCCAGAAATCCAACAAAACATTTTAACGTAACAGAGCAACTTGTACTTCTGTAGCTGTTCCAACACAAATCAAAAGTGTACTAAATATATTCTAAATTCTAAGCTCTGATTGATATTTTTTGTAAATATCAACTGTCGTTTTTTAGCCTAAAAATCATTATTATTTAACTGGCGAGTTTGGGATAGCAAAAGCAATAAAGTGTTTTGTGGCCTTCGATCATGGATATTTTCCAGTAGCCCGTTCTTAGGTCAAATTGACTAAAAAACCTTTGCTGTTCTGAAGTATTCAAATTTTTTTACAAAAAAAAACTGTTTTCTTTCAGGTGACCTTGGGATGCCGTCTTGACAAACGACAAAAGCACAGTGGCTGCTTCTTTCAAAGCGTTTTATTTTAGGCGTTGGATGTATATTGCACAGTTTAAAACACCGTCAAAAATGTGTTGATCAATCAATCAAATCCCAAAGTTTCTAAAAACAAATGTTTTAATAGCTAAATAAGCTCATATGCACCAGCAGTTGGTGGTGTTTTTAGTAATGCCCAATAATAACTTCTTTTCCGAGTTTTAAAGTTACCAATAGAGCAAACAAAATGGTTTTGGTCCTCAATCGTCATAGCAGTCGTTGTGTTGTGTTGATTTGAGCTGGTGGAGTTTTTTTTTTTTTTTTTAGTCTGTCCTTGATTCGTTTGGTCAGTTTTACCTTAAAGTTGAGTACAAAAGATTAGATTGAGAAGTTTTTGTTCCTACCTTTACGGTCGTACTAAAGAGTTGGTCAAACGTTTAAAACTTAATATTCTCCAGGGATTGTTGTATCCATGGTTAGTAGACGGTTTTAGGTTTTCAAGAAAAATGTCATAATTCATAAAACCAAGTTATTGCGTTAAATGTAAAAAACAACTACAAATTGTGTATATTTTTAAGTATCACTCTGTGTCAAGAAAAAATCACATCTACAAACGTGTCTGCTAAAAAGCGATTTTTTACAAAACTAGTTTTTTTTGGTTATGTCATTTTTAATCTAAACGTTTGAACACAAAGTTTGTGACAGTAAGAATAAAATCTGAACTTGTTGCCACTAAAAATGAGTCATTCTAACTCTCAATCAATTGCCAAGCAATATATTATCTTTTTAGCTCACAGTCAATCACAAAGCAACAAATTACTACTAAAACAACATTAATTAGATACAATTAATATCGTACTGAGTCAGTAGCTCACAGTTAATTAAAAACCAACATATTGTCACTAAAGTTAGTCATTCTGTCGCACAATAAGACGTTATGTATACACTAATTCATTCTGGTTCACTCACAGTTAATCTTGAAGCAACAAATTACTACTGTAACATGTGTACAAGTGCCGTTTTATAGAATCAATTGCAAAACAACATATTATTAATAAACTAAGTAATTCAGACTCACAATCAATCGCACAGCAACAAATTACTATTGAAACAAATTATGATTTATAAAATATACCAAAGCAACAAACTTTTATTAAACTGAGTCATTTTGACTAACAATTAAATGCAAAGCAATAAATTACCGCTAGAAAAAGTTACATCGTATATATTTGATTGCAAAGCGTCATACTATCACTAAACAGAGTCATTGTAGTTTCTTTAAATCATTTTGAATTAACAATCAGTCCCGTAACAACAAATCATCATTAAACTAAGTCATTTTGGCAAACAATATTTTGTCACTAAACTGAGTCATTCTAACTCACAATCAATCACAAAACAATAAATGGCCACTAGAATGAGTTACTTTTTATAAAACCAATTGCAAAGCAACACATACCATCAATAGCAATTAACATATTGTCATTAAACTTAGTCATTCTGACTCAATCGGTCACAAAAAAAATTACTACTGAAATAAAATACGTTTTATAAAATCAATTGCAATGCAACATATTACTAAAATGGGCAATTTTGTAACAAATTACTGCTGAAGCAAGTTACGTTTTAAACAACTAATCGCAAAGCAACATGTTATTTATAAAGTCATTGTAGTACACAATCAACCGCAAAGTAACAAATTAGCAGTGAAACAAATTACTTTTTATAAAATCAATTACAAAGCAACATATCATCACTAAACTAAGTGAGGCAAATTTCTGAAATTCAATCAATCGCTAACTACATATTTTCACTAAACTAAGTCATTCTAACACACAATCAATCGCAAAGCGACAAATAAAATTTATTTTAACTCCAACAACGCAAGAAAAATAAAAGTTTGTCTTTGGTTTTGTTCAAATATACAATAACGTTGTTACCAGCAGAAGGTAAAGGAAATATAACTTCAACTTGGTATTGGGCAGCAGGTACACTATCACTAAGTCAATGCTATTAATTATGAATTCAACCAGCAGCAGCAACATTATATCTTCCAAGAAAAGTGTGCCCTCAACAAGTGGCCCTTAATAATAACTTAAGCATAGCAACACCCGGTTTTCTTTTCTGACTAAATCCTGTTGGCAGTAGTTTGAGGTGAGCTGGTTATTGCCTCGCGGATTTTCACACAGAATCTGCGGCACGTATGCGGTCCCCCGTCCCCTCTCTCTCTATAGCCCCTACCTTTGTCTGTTTCTTTTGCCTTTTTGTATCTTTTTTATCTGCACTGACATCTAACTTTACATTCTCTTCTTTCTTCAATCTGTGTTAATTATTGATTCTAATTATTTGGTTTCTTCTTCATCGTATTCTCTCTCCTTCATAAGTAGTTGTATTTATATGCACTTCCATTAGTTGTATTCCTTTTGGAGTCCTAAATTTGTTAGTTTTACTTTATCTCAAAAGTAGCGTCAACCTTGAGATAGCGTATCTACCATTTTTTATTTGTCTCGTTATTTCTGTTATTTTGCATTTCTTCAACATTTCTTTTCTCCTTCTATTTATCTCTGCAATTTCGTTTGGTATCGTAGTCTCTGTAAATTTTTTTTTTTTTATTCTATTTTTTGATATGCATAATTGTCCTGTCCTTTATTTCTTTCTTTTTGATCTTTTTCCCTGTTTTTTTGTTTCCATTTTGCTTTTTTCCTTTCTCTTCTATAGGTTTTATTTTGTGTGTTCGTTTTTTCTCTACATTCTTTCATTGTCAAACTCCTCATTTTTTTCTTAGTAATCTTGTGGCAAAGTTTCTTAGCTCCCTCCATTTATTTTCATCTCTTAGGCATAATGTGTTGTTTTAACCTTAATGATGTGTTGTTTTATCGACATTGCTTTCCAGTATATTTTCTATTTTCTAACAGAATATACATCTTTCGTCTTCCTTGATTTTTTTAATTTATTGGAAGAACTTTTTTATATTCGGTATTAGTTCTCTAATCCATTCTCCATTTTTTCCTATATTGCACTGTCTTTGCTATCTCTCCAATGTCTTCTCTTTTGCTCTTGACTTTGCTTCTTTTTTACTAGTTTCTTTTTTTATTAATTCCCTTATTTCTATCCTTTCTTCCACTATCATATCCGAAGAAAGTGTTGCCGCAATCACCTCTACTGCTTCTTGTGATACCGTTCTGTAAGCCCTGCTAATCCTTAACGAGCTGGCTCTGGTTTCTCTTCTTATTTCATTTGTGTTTTTTTGTCTTCATGGCTTCTCCCCATCTTCTCCGTTGTTTGTGGCATGAGTCTACCAAGCTTTCTCTCCATTTCTATTGTTCCTATGACCTATTCCTTAACCTGTTCATTCCATCCATTTCCTTCAAGAGTCACCCAAAGTATTTAATTTTTTTCCCTAAGTTTATCACTTGGTCTCCTACCTACCTATTCCTCTATTAGTCTTCTTAGTCAATAGCCAAGCCGCTTCTGTTTTTGTGTTGCTAATTTAAAACCCTTATTTTTTATCCATAACTGTATCATATCTATTCCCAGTCTTTCTTTTATTACTTCCATTTCGTCCCTACCTACTAGTGCTACGTCGACTGCAAATGCAAATAGATATACTAGAATGCAGCAAAGTAAGATGGCCAAATTCAAAACAATGCACTAAAAATAAAACCGGAATGACTATAACAGTCAATAAGAACACAAACAAAGACCAAATTGGTATGTTAATAATTAGTGCTAAACACCCCAACATTAGAGAACACTGAAGAAGAACTAGAATCCTTCTATAAACATCTAAAAACTGCCATAAAACATACAAAAAAAAATGCAATGTTAAAAGACTTCAACTCCAAGGTTAAACTAGGCGTAATTGACAAAGTTGCAAAAGAAATTAGATTAAAAATAAGAAATAAAAGAAGAAAATGGCTAATTCAATTCTACCAAAAACACACAATCAGAAATACATACCCAAAAAAATCTCCAAAATAAAAACTTATAAATAAAAAGTTCAAGAAGGCAACGTCAGCAAAATCATACTCAAGTGCAGATGTTCCTTTGTACCACAACCTTCTACTAGCGCTCATAAAACTACTTTAAATCTAAAGTTAAAAGACCTTAAAAGTAGACATTCAAAAATTAAAATCTTAAGAGAACTAGATAAGAAATGCCACAACATTTCAAAGCAACAAACAACTATACAAAAATAGAAATAATATGGAATAAGATCAAAGGCCTTTCTACAACAAATAATAAATTAAAAACGCAAAACAAAAATTTTAAAAAGAATGAGCAACAAAATTATTAAAAAAAATACAAAAACATAAATGAGGAAAATATATTAAAATACATAAAAAAATGTTTAAGAAAATCAAAAATGCTAACAAAAATGGATAACTTTAATAAAAACCCGATAAGTAAAGCTTTCCTGGTGAAGAGTGTACATGGAAGACCATTTTAAAGAAAACAATCCTACCTGCCCTAATATTATTTTGCTTCGTCATGTAAAAAAAAATATTCACATTTAATAAAAATAAAGTCAAGAGTTTTTTGCGCTTCAATTCTGGAAATAAATAATTCCTTATCTCTTATAAAAAAAAATATACTCAGATTTAATGCATACAGCCAAGCACTACGCATTTCATTTAGTTGATGTTAAAACGTCGTGAGTGCGTGTAGTGTTAGTAATAATAATTGACGAAATATGGGCATTCAGATTATATTTGCTACTTCAAATTAGATTTAATATTAAAGTTGTGTGAATAAGCTAATGATTAATGGGTAATATAGGTATGATTTGATTTATTAATACATTTTTAAATAACGCTGTTGAATAATTATAATTATCTTAATATTTATTATTAATTCTGCATTTTAAACTTGCAACTATAAATTGTATAAATTAGTTATAAATACATTATTGATATGGGGATAATGGTTTTGCATATATTTGTTTCTTTTATTATGATTAACTTTATAGCTCTTTCGATAATCCGTTGCAGGGTTCTGTTGGATGCTAGATGATATTTAATATTTTTGTATCTCCATTACATTTATATTTTTATAGGTTTAGCTCATCCAAGATGCACCGCATAATTATGCAGACTCTCTTCACATTTTGTTATTAAAATGAGTTTTATCACCAACTCAAACTTCTGCTTTGCTTGTATGGTAAAGATGAAGCTTTCCAGTTTAACATCTAATTTTTTATATTATTTCATCTTCTTGATAGTAGTGATCACAAAATTGATCGCAAAAATCTTTGATATAATATAACAAAAAACTTTTTTATTGCAAAAAATTGATCAAAAACTTCTTATTTACACACAATTGACTAGAAAGTGAGCAAAAAACTCTAAAGAATCTTTTTATTATACAAAATAACCAAATTAAAAAAATCTTTTATTGCACAAAATTGACCAAAAAAAACTTTTTATTACAGAAATGTTAACAAAAAATTGCTAATAAACCTTTTGATTACACAAAACCTACTAAAAAAATTTTTATCACACAAAATTGGCTAGAAAATGGACACAAAGACTATTTAATTACAAAAAATCTATTTTTAGTACACAAAATTTAACAAAAAATTGCCAAAAACCTTTTGAATACACAAAAATTACTAAAAAATGACCAAAAAATCTTTTTATTACACAAAACTGGCTAGAAAATATTGCAAAAGACTTTTTAATTACGAAAAATGTATCAAAATACCTCAAAGAACCCTGTTATAACACAAAATTTACTATATTAGATTCCAAAATAAGAAAAGACTTTGAATCTCAACATTTAGATACTGAGATTCCTTCCTTTAAAATTTTTATAGATTTTTTAATCAAGCAGACAACCGTCGCTGACTTGGTTTTGAAAACTTCTTCAATTCTAACAATATCTAATTTCTCAAACGTTATTTTCTTGTTTGAGTGCTCATCATTCTTCAAGATGCATTTCAAAGTTTGCTTGCAAAGTTTGTGGTCGAAAGGATCACAACACCTTGCTGCATTTTGACCGGACATTTACTAAGGTATCATATGCTGTGATAAATAGGAAGGAAGAAACTGTTAAGGAAATTAATGAGTCTCCTTTAAAATCTGTGTCTTTGAATTCTGTGAGTCCTCAACCATTCACAAATTCTGTAGCTCTTTTAGGAAGTGCACAAGCAAGAATCTGCAGCATATATGGATTTTGGTTAGACTGTCGTTTAATAATTGATTCAGACAGTCAAATGAACTTTATAACTCAATAGTTACTTGAGAGGTTGAAGCTTTCAAGAAGAAGATGTCCTTATTCATTGAATGGAGTGGTGAGCTGTCATTTATGAGCAAAATTCACTAAATATTTTCATTTAAATATTGAAGTTGTAGTGTTACCTAAAATTACAGCTGATTTGCCCACTGTTTCTATTTCTAATGAAGTTAAAAGTAGATTTTCAAATTTATCTTTAGCAAATCCTTATTTTCATGTAATGTCACCAGTAGATATTTTGTTGGGAATTGAAAACTGTTTTGGATATAATTCCACGTCGTACAGTACATATTAAGGCAAATCCGAGTGCTATTTTAACCAATTTAGGTTGGATAGTGTTAGGTTCTGTGAAAAATGAGATTGGGAACAAATCAAACAACGAATTCTATGATTGTTTACTTAGAACCCATGTGGCCTAAACTGGCCCCGACCCTTAAATTGTTTGATTTTGTCAATCAAGGAAATTCAATTACACATCTAGTTTGGATGCAGAGAAGTACGTCCTTAGGGACTCGTCTTGTTTCAACAAGGCCTCTGATATCAATTACACATGTTTTTCGGATGCAGAGGAATATGTTCTTAAAGACTCGTCTTGTTTTAACAAGGCCTCTGACACAAATTACACATCCAAGGATGCAGAGGAGTGCGTTCATAAGAACTCATCTTGTTTCAATAAGGCTTCTGACATCAATTTCGGTTTGCTGCCTTTGAAGAACTCATCTTGTGTTAATGTAGTCTCTAATACATCTTCCTTTTTTACTTATAAATCTAACAAGCATTGTTCAAATACTTCACCTTCAGATGAGGTTATTAGAACCAAATTGGCCTTGAATTCCTTGGCCATGAATCCGGAACTTGTTTGTCCTTCTCTTGAGCAAATGATCCGAGCTTTTTGGGAGATAAAGAAATCTCCTCCAGTTTATTTTTTATCACCAGAAAAAAATGGGTGTAAAGATTACTTTTTAAAAACTGTTTTTAAAGATAAAAATAGACGCTACATTACTCGGTTACCTTTCAAAGCAAATATCCGCCCTGTTTTAGGTAACAATAGAGAATGAATTTTCAAGAACGCCTTAGAAGACGTAGAAATGGGTATAAAAATAAATGGTCGATGGATAAACAATATACGCTTTGCAGATGATTCCTGTATCCTCTCTGAAAATGAAAAAGACTTACAACACATGCTAGACCGAGTCCACAAAGAGATTACCGCCTCAAGCCTAACTATAAAATATCAAAAACTAAAGTATTGAAAGTAAACAAATTGCACATCACCTCAGAACCATGGACGTAAAACTAAACAACCGCAAAATCGAACAAGTAAAAACATTTAAATACCTAAGAACAATCCTAAATGAAAAGTGGGACCCCGAACAAGAGATAAAGGGCCAGAATAGAACAAGCTAGAAGCGTATTTATAAAATGGAAACATTTACTATGTGACGGAACATTAAACTTAAAGACAAGATGCAGTACGGCTCAATGTTACATCTGGGCAAAATAACTTAAAAAAATAACTTGGTCGGAAAAATTACGAAATAAAACAGTTCTACAGAAAATGAATAAAGAAAGAAAGCTACTGTTTTGATGTTTCGTAAGGTAAGTTAATGAAGAAGATCGTGTTTTCCAACATATCTTTTGGAGCTTTAATTCTAGAAACTCTATCAAGAAATTCGAACACACTAGAGTAATTTTTGGAGCTACATCTAATCCTTATTTAGCTCAAAGGTCCATTTTTCAGTTAAAGATGAAGGAAATCTTTTTCCTTTAGCAGCGGAAGCTTTGAAGAACGGAATTTATGTCAATGACATTTTATGGGGAGCTCCTTTGGAATTAATAGCTCAATCGAAGAAGACCTTCTTCTTTGTTGCGAACGGTTTAAATTGGCAAAATGGGTCAGTACACATCGTTCTATTATAGAATTTGAAAATCAGGTAGTTCTTAAATCTGGAAATGTCTCTAATTCGATCAAATTATTGGGAATTTCTTAAGATTTTTCCCGGGATGCCTTCCATTTTATAATAAAATCAGATAACACAACTCCTTCAAATCGAGGTGTTTTGTCTCGAGTAAGCCGAATTTTTGACATCAATGGATATTTGAGTCTCTTTGTTTTTTCATTGAAGGTTTTATTACAACAGTTTTTGTTGTTGAAAGTTAATTGGGATGATAGCCAGCAGATACTTTAAATGTTTGGATACAAATCATGAATGAAATAACTGATTAGAAAGAAATTTGGATACCACGATGCATTATTCCAAAAGGTTTTTTTCATAACATTTTTTTTTAGATGCTAGTTAGTATTCGTGGAATGGAAGCATTAATTTAACTGCGAATTGAAATTATTGATTCTGTTGAGGTTAATCTAGTGGTGGCTAAATCTCGTGTGGCTTGTGTGTGGTTCTCTTAAAACTTTGACGGTACCCCATTTAGAGTTTGGAGCTGCATGGTTGTTATCTAAATTGTTTCTTTTTTTTCTGCCAATTTTGAGCGTTTTCCAATAGATGATTATTTTTGTTTTGTGGATTCAATGACTGTTTTGGCATGAATTCATACTCCTTTTTATCTGTTGAAAACCTTTGTAGCAAATCGTGCTGCTCAGATTTATGAGTTAAATCTGAAAGCAATTTGGAGACACGTTCCATGAGCTCAAAATCCAGCAGATCCAGTTAGTCGGGGTCTGTTTGTTTCTGAACTTATAAAATGTTTGCTTTGATGGAAAGGTCCAGATTTTATTTGGGAACAAAAAAGAATTGCAAAGAACAAGATTGATCGATCAATAGTTCATCATGAATATGAAAATGCCATGAAAATAATAGTGAAACTAACTCAAAAGACAAGTTTGACTCCGTTCCTCAATTTTGAGGGTTTTGTCATGGTGGGGGGTCGAATCAACCGATTAGCACAATTAAGTCGACATCCTTATTTGATCCCACATAAAAGTAGTTTAACAGTTTTGTTAGTAGACCATTTTCATATCTTTTCAGAACATGGTGGTCCAAAATTGATTAAATCTTTACTTTTATGTAGTTATTGGATGCTGGTAAGAAAGTGAAAACCTTTGAGGTGTGGTGTTACCACCGTACAGTAAGAATATCATAGATATTTCATGTAACAAACGAGATGGTGTTTCAGCAAATCGGTAAAGAGTAAAAAAAGTTGGAATAGCTCAGGCACGTTATGTGGAACACTAAATACCGCCTTCTTCAGGTAACAGTGCCAGGAAAAATAAATAGTTTATGGCTATTTATTTTTTCCTGCAGTATTACCTAGGTCTTAAACAATGCTGTGTCTGCGGAATCTAATAACATGCATCGGTATGACGACACAGCACTATTCAGATCAACCGCTGAATGGGCCAACATGATAGCCAACTTCCACAGAAGATAGACACCCAAAGAAGAAAAGATGAAGAAGAAACCCTCTATTACATAATTTTTATTTTTTATGAAATAATAAAACAATTTACTACGTTTTTTTATCACAAGTTTATTTTTACGAATACTTTACTAGTTTCGACTCTAATAGAGTCTTCTACAGTTAACTTACTACATCTGTAGAAAGCTCTAGTAATGTAATTGTAAAAATAAACTTGTTATAAAAAACATAAAATAAATTGTTTTATTATGTCTTAAACATAACATAATGAAAGAAAATACAGAAACAAAATATTTTAATATTAAGCGGAACAACCTTGACGTTTTTTAATTATTTTAAAAATGTTTGTATAAAGGCAATAAAAAATTTAATTATATAAATGTTTGTTAAAAACGTTTAATTAATCAGTAAAGTGCATTATAGCATTTTTGAATTTTAAAATTTATAATAAATTTTTATTATTAATATTAATAACGTTGTTAATGATGTTTAAGTATTGATTGTAATATTATTATAAACAAATCTACAAGAGCATTATAAGCGGCATTTATAATTTATAATGACCCTTCATAATACCCTTGTTATTACGAAATTATGCATCAAATTAACAAATATTGGACAAATAAGCAAACAGATATTTTATTAAACCCCAAATGATGCTTATTTAGAAATTAATATTAATATTAAATATAAATATATATAACACGCCAATTCTATTCATAAAAAAACCACAAAAAATTAATGTATGTTTTTATTGTATCTACCTTGCTAACACGGTCCTAAATGGCCATAATGGAGCGCATTATAAGAATTATTTTACTTGATTTTTTGTAAATCAACTCCATAAATTTACAAAACCATTTTCAATCAATTAATTTAATAATACAGATTGTATATTTAATATTTTTATTTTTATTGTTATTTAATCTGATGAAACAATATGAAAATTAGGCAATGATTCGATTTTATTATGTTAAGAAAAACTTATTAAATTGCGGTAATATCAAAATTATTTGATGGTTAATTAAGCTTATACAAAGTAATAAAATAATTCATAAATTTTTATCATATTTACGACGCATAATGATGCTTTATTGTGCAATGTTTAATGCGCATCGCATTATTATTATTATTAAGGGCGTAATATTCTGATTAAAACATTCAAATTGTTTTTTTTTTTTCTTATAATAAAGTTAAACAAAGAGAGAAACTCCTACTTACCAAATTGAAACAGCGGAATTAATCCAATACAATTTGTCTCCCCAACAAAAATCCAGCGCTGTTAATCCGTCCGATAACGAAACACTTCCGTATTAGACAATAATAGATTATTTTTGTTTAGTTCGTCTTTACGTAGCGCACTTAGAGCTCGGCTGGCTGTAGTAGTATATAGTACGGTGTAGTACTAGCTAGTAGTAGGGTGTGTGTGTTTGTATGTAGGAAAAGCCGGGGCCGAGTTGGTCCACGCACTCTCAGATTGCTCTGCAGTCTCCATGGTTACTCTCCACTCGTTATGTTATCGGGCCGATTGTTATGTGATCCTGCTGCCGCTGCTCGATCCTGCCGCTAGATAAGATCCTACGAGGCGGGAGCACACAATGTTTAAGAAGCTGCGTATATGTGTCTGTGTATTATAGAAGACGAAGAAGACTGATTATGTGCGATTGAAGGGCCTGTTTCGGTTCGATAATACATGGAGGATACATTATTAGAGGGCGGTTTATTTTTTGGCGGGTGGGGTTGCATTATTTATATCGACGGGATCGGGATGTTGTAAGGACTTGACCTGGTTATCGTTATGGGATCTATTTACTTTTTGATAGATGGGTGCTTCAAATATGATACATGTTGATTTTCAAACTTTGATGATTGTTTTTGCTATGAGTTATATTTATTATAAAAAAATGTACATAAGCAACTTTTATTATTTTTTTGTTTATTTTATAAAAGGTTTGCAAATTGCTTTATAGTATAAACCACTTAAATTAAATTAACCTGCAACCCTTTACCTTTACCGGAAGTAGTATACTCAAGAACGCTGTTAGTTTTCGAGAGGTTGGATAATTTAATTATTACAAAAAAGGTTAAGAAAATACGCCTGGCATCTTCTTGTTTCCGTTTCAGCAAGATAATTTTTTTTTGCTTTTTAATATACAATGTATAACAAAAAGCAACACAAATTTTATGAAAAAAAAAATAACAAAATATTATGGCAGTATTTATTATTTAGTTTATTAATCATTTTGTTTGAAGAGATAGATTTGTATGTAAGGTAAGTTGTTATTATTACTATTAAAATGAGCATAACACTGTAAAATGTCTAATTTTTCAATTAATGATTTTGCTTAGAACAGTTATGCATTTTCTTCTACGACTGTTTAGTTTGTTGGGTTTATACATTCAATTATTATAATGCGTTGAGTATTTTAGCTTAATAACACTACTATAATTGACTATAAAGTCAATCAGATATCAAGTAAAGTATATTCAACATACGTGTTAATATATTGTCTTTATAAACCCACCCCCAAGTGCATACTTAATGTGATTAATGTTATAAGTCTTGGGTGCGGTTTTATGTAGTAGCCACATAATACGCTGTATTAGTTACTTTTATTTGAAAGATATCCTTTATATAATTAGTTACAAAATGGCTAATTAATATACTAAATATATAAATGTTAAGATTTAATTATGTTTTGCGGTTAAAATACTTTGTTTGTGTTTTAAATATTTCTATCCAGTGCGCGCAAGATTTTCTCAGGTTATTGGACTCAAAACTTGTTGGATAGAAACTCCAAAAATTGGAAATTGCGATTGCATAAATGTTGAGAAGTCAGTCAATATAACCTCAACATCGCCAGTCATGGTTAGCCGCTCAATCGTCAGCCATTTATCATCAGCCAGCACAACAACAACAAGTCTGCCTTCATGTTTGGATCGATTAGAAATATTAACAAACTCAGATAAGCTATTAAGAGATTTGCATCAAAATCATTTTCATATTTGTAAATATAGTAAAGTCAAATTTTAAATTGTATTGCCTTGGACATGTTCAAGTTCCAATTCGAAGTTATGTCAAAAAATGCGCAAAAGGAAGTGAACTATGTTTCTTAGTGTTTTAAGTTGATCCAACATTGAAGGCAAAAGAGTTATTTGAAGCCGCTATAGCCAAAACCTTCTAATGGTCAATATGATGCAGCTGTCAAGTCATAGGTAAAAAAAATTTACAAGCCATAAAAGGACTGAATGTTGACGACAAAATAGCACGCAAAAATGCAAACTGTAATTCTGCTTGTCAAATATTAGAAAATACTACAAAATAAGCCGTAGGAAATTGCATGCATCAGCAACAACTCGGCGAGGATCTTCAAGCTGAAGACGAAAAAATCAAGGAGAGCCGGATTCTGTCCAGAATCTTGAACTACTACCTCTAAAACTCCATTTGTGTACTGCCTAGGATAATATTTCTGCTGACAAAAGATTTTCTTCAAACTGCTACGATTATGATTAGAAGAAGACAGAATCGATTCAATCCAGAACGCATTCAAGTCGAGACAAAGCCAAATTCTTGAAATTTTTTCAAGAAGCTTTGTTAGTTGAGTATTTCAAATATAGAATAAAAAAATATGTCAGAAGTTTTGCAAAAATAAGTCATGTGCTAAACATGTGACTTATTGCATAAATAACTATGGTTTTAGTATTTGCAAATAAAGAGGTTATTTTGCTAAAGACTTTCCTAAAGGCAACTCAAATTCTAATAACACTGAAGAACTAAACCAGAAGAACATCAGAAAACTACAAATAAATCATTTATCACCATTTGATTATCAATATCGACCGTCAAGATGTGGAGCACAATAGTGAGAACTGCTGGTGAACGGTACAACCTCATTACATATGACTTTTTCGAGAAATTAGCTTTCCAACTTTGTTAAACTTAAGAAATACTTAACTGTCTTGATTGGAGATGCAAGTAAGCTTAATGAAACTGGTGTAGGCGATGTAGACCTAGAAGTTTTTAAAAAACGGGAGTAGAAACGAGTAACATTGATTATTTTATGTGTACTATAACCGACTTTTGACCTGCTTTTTGTGACACAAACGTTGGATAAAGGATATGTACAGTCTGCAAATGCGTTAAAGTTTCAGATTTAATTCATATCAATCTTTGCAAAACAAATGTTATATCTTTAGGAGAAGTCAAGTATTTCTTTCTTTCAAAGATGATTATTCACACTTCTGTAATCTCTATTTCTTAAAAACTAAAAACAAAGTCTTAGAAAAATTAAACATCTTCTTGAAAATGATAGAGAAACAATTTAATAGACAAATTAAGTGCTTAATGTCAGACAGCGGCACTAAAATCACAAATGTCTGAATCAAAAATGATGAATTTTAGTTAGCAGATACAAGTATATTTTTATTAGCGTTTACATTAAATCAAACAAGAACCAGCTGAATCAAAAATTCAGCAGAAATATGGTATAATATGAACAAAAAATAAAATTAAACAAATTGAAAAACTTTAGGTGTGATTGTTGTGTTCTCACCCTTGACCACAAACGAAGCAAGGTAGACATGAAGTCAGAAAAAGATGTCCTAGTTGACTACGACGTGGATTTTTGGTGTTATCAAATTTATCAGATAAATCAGCGCAATTTCATATGTACTGATAATGACATATTTTTTTGTGAAGGTCAAACTTGAGATGATCAACATCAACCAAATTACGTCAACTGACAAAAAACCTAGATTAACCTGATATCCTGTAATTATCATCGAGGAAAGAAATCAATCTAATTTAGCGATGCTAGGAGAATTAAAAGATATTCTTATTTCTAAAGCACTAAAGGACAAAGGATGGCATGTAATGAAAGAAGACCAACATAAAAACATAAAACCTTGTCAATATTCCAAAACACGAAACAAAGCAAAGCAAAAAGAAGTTATTGTTTATACAAACACTTTTAGATCTGTCGCACATTATAAGTCAATTCAACTAATAATTAGCATTGCTGTATCCAAACGTTAGAAGGTGACAACTTTTCATGTCAGGATTGTTTTTTTGTATGAAGATCTTAAAGAAAAAATTTATATGTATCAGCCTGAAAGTTTTCATAATGGCTCAAAGCAAGTGTGCAAGCTAAGGAAAAGCTTCTAAAGTCTAGAACAAGCTTCAAAAAACTGGACTAACTTTTCTTAACACAGATAATGATCCATACATTTTAATGATTATAGTATAAGCATGATCATTGCTCTTTTGTGAATGTCGGACTTCTTGTTGGTGAAAGTGAGGTAGAAATTATCAGACTTCTGGATAAAATCAACAGTAACATAAAAATTATTGTTGAAAGGAAATTTACAAATTGTTTGAATTATCTTGGAATGCAAAACAACATCAAACCAGAAAAAAGTTTTTGTCAACTAAATCAAAAACAAAAAGAAAATAATTTAAACGATTTAATTTCAAAAGAAATAGTGAGTAACAAAAAAACCTTTTAACCAATAGTTAGACAAACTTATTTCTTATTATGAGACAATTGGTAATACTAAAGTAGTTTTTGCAGTAAACTATTAAAAAACTATTGAAAAATAATTGAACAAATCTGTTGCTATTTAAGTAGAACAAAATTCGGAATTTGCTTGGATGGAGATGATCAACTTGCATTATTCTACAAGTTGCTGTGTTTCGTAAGTTTGCTTTAGATTACTTTATTTTAGATTTTATAAAAAAAACGATAAGCTTTTTTTTTTGGCGTGGGTGAGGAATCTTCTAAAAACTTTACACTCACAGGACGTGTCGGTTTGCCTGAAAGTTTGACTGCCGTTCCCCATACTAGAGACGAGTAAATGAGCATAGGTCTGTTGATAGATGTTTAGAACCAGGTTTTGTTCTAGGTCGACATGTCACTATTCCGACGCTACATCGGAACAAGAAGATTTTTTGCCATTTTGGCTCTATCACGTGCAGTTTGTGCGTAAATTTTCTGGCAGAAATAATTTCCAAATACTTAGCAGTATTGGACTACGGTATGGAAACGTCATTGAGAAGTACATTTGCATCAGAGGTGATTTGTCGCCATGTGAAGAGAACAGCTTTTCTATTTTCTGGATTAATTTTAACTTGCCACTTGTCTAGCCATTCTTCAAGTTTGTGAGTTGCTTAAAAGCAGATTTAATTCCAATAAAGTTTACCATTCTATTCTTTTTTAGTAAGTTGATCCGCTTTAAGTTATCTTCTTATACCCTGATGTTTGGGAATTTAGACCGGCGTTTTCTACCAGTTATTGCCATTGCCTCCAGCCGCAGTCTGCAAGTCATACCAGTTTGGCAGTTTGGGTTTTACTACTAGTAATCCTAGTGCCTATAATTGTGCTTAAATATTTTGTATGATACTTCTTAATCTATTAGGTTATAATCAGATCTTGGTCATATATCTGACATAACAATATATGGCAGCCACATCTGTTTTTACTCAATTACTTTAAGCAGGTGTTCTCACAATAATTGTTAACTTTAGAATAAAGTACATTTGCAAAATCTTACAATATATACCTCTTCCACTTGTACTGAAAAACCGAGACATGTTTCCCTTGGGAATAGCTTAATCTGCTTTGCACAATTTTTTTTTTGTATGGTTTTTGCTGCCAATTTAGTCTTTAGTCCCGTCTATATTTCGGATAGTTTTTTTGCCTATGAACAAAGTATACAGTAAAAAACGATAAAAAAGACTAAAAAAAATCCGTTATAAATATTTACTCTACAACATTTTTTTCTTCTTTTTATTTTTTTAAGCCTAAAAGCTTGTGTTAGTCAAACTAATTGCTTGAGTTCAATTTCTGTAATATTAACGCCTAGCAGTCTTTTCATCTATTTACTCGCACGGTCTTGACAATTATGTCATTCCTCATGCGTAATATATGTTTATTTTCCTGTGTTCTTGTTGTGTTCCGCTGCAAGTTTGCTTTGGATTATTTCCAAGGGATCCCAAACACAAGTTCAGGTCCAATTAAGTTTACTGTTTTACTATTTTTAGGCAAGTTGATCCGCCTTAAGTCTTCTTCTTATGCCCTAACTTTTTTAAAATTTAGACCAAGTGTACTCTACCATTTGTTGCCAATGCCTCTAGACACAGTCTGCAAGCCATATCTAGTTTGAATTTGTACTGGTTTTTCTAGTGCCTATAATTGATAATTGTGTTTGGGTATCGCATGAGATAGTTTTTGATCTGTTAGTCAGGGATTGGCAAACTTATTTTGAAACGAACTAGATCGTAATTTTTTAAGTTTTAAATAAAGAAATTTCTTTTGTACTTGCATCAAAATCCAAAAAACGTTGGTGTAATTCTAGTTTAACTTCAGAAAATACAACCACCTCATTTTTTTTGGAATTGAGAATTTTGCGGACAGAATTAAAAACATATGCCGCGGGCTGTAGTTTGCCGACCCCTGTTAGATTATAGTCATTTTTTTGGCAACCACCTATGTTTGAATAACCAAAACATGTTTTCTTAAAAAATAGCGTAATCTTCTTTGCAGTTTTTTTCCGTTGATCCGTTTTATTGGTCTACCGATCGGCCGTGATCTGTTTGTTTTGTCATTTTATCTCGTCTTTTATACATAATATATGTTCATTGGACTGTCATTTTTTGCTGCAAACTCACCTTACAATGTCTAATGTGTTGCACTTATCTTGTGTTTTCACTTTAGTTTTTTTATCTTTAAGTGAGTGACCGGTAATGGTTCTAAGATTACTCATTTCTATGCAGTTGTCATTGTCTCTGCGGTATCGGGTCTTGCTTTTGCTTAGTTAGTAAGAATGGATCTCACGCAGCAAAAACACGAATAAAAAAATCGCAAAAAATAGACTTTTTGTCAAAACTGTTTTGTCTTAAACACTGCTTTATAGTCACATCTTGTCCAGATTTTTAGTTATACAAAAGCTGTTTTTGGCTTTGATACGCATTTTTTATGCAAAGCGTCAAAATATAAAAAAAATATTGGTAAAGTTAGAGCCCGTAAAAAAAAAAACATTATAACGCATTTAAAATATCTTAAAAGCAGTCCCGTAGAAATATTATGCGTGGCACCAAAAAAAAAAACTTCAAGGCGCATTCAAAAAAATACTATTTGGGTGAAAAACGGACTATCTACAATCTTACCGGCGCCAAAAACTGCAAATCAAGTAAGTAAATCTCACCCTTTGCTGCGCAACCAAATATATTTTAAAACTGCCAGGTTCCGTCGTTTAAAACACACACACAACCAAAAACCTTACGTTCAAAAGTGTGACAAATCGGCCTCATTTGAGCATCGAGTAAAACGCAGACTTCTTAAAAAATTTGCGGTTTTTGAAAAACCGTTTAATTTTCGTTTGACACGTTCAGATAAATATTGGGCAAAACTTTAATCGGATCGCTAAAGAAATGTTACGTTTATAAATAAACTGTTTGCATACAAATATACTTGTTTCTATCACCGTCTGATGATGGCTTTGTAAAGGTTAAAAAATAAAAATAAAATATTTTTTTACACCGTGTATCTCGAAAACGGCGCGTTTGCGGAACTATGTTAATAGGAACTTTTTTTCTTATAATTAGCCAAGAAATCCCACCCTTTATTTTCCTACACTTGTTTTGAAACACCCTGTATATTGTGATAGTAACTCTCTCATTTTAACCTCACTTTTGTAAATGATAAAGTGATGTTTCAAAAAAACCAAGACAAAAATATCATTGTCCTTTTAACCCACTTTTTGTTCTAGTGCACAATTTCGTTTTGTTAGAAATCCATATGCGCAAATCTTGTCAAAAACTTTAAAAAACTTTTAATTATAAGAAATAAGCAAAATGGCAGTAGAAGTGACAGTGATGTGGCAATCAAGTGGTTTGTTGATCTTAAAACCAACTTTTACCAATCTCCTACGTTTAATTTGTTTATTGACATGCATGCATGTCTATAAACTGGAAACCTTACTCTATATTTTTATGCAAAGCTAAAGTAATTTCAAAAATTATGTTTAAAAACTTTATAAGCAACTAATAAACAATACCTGTATATCTAATCACGTCGTTTCCTTTGGGGTTGTATTTTTGGATGTATCAAATCCATTTAGAAAGAATGCTACGCTCTGCATCATTTTGGAAGGAGAGGAGACATCCAACTCGTGACCTAACCTTCGATAGCGCTGTTAAACACACAGGTTCTCTCTGCCGTACTGCCGACTAATAAACAATAATCTAAAAAATTCATCCATGACTTATGTCATAGAATAAAATCCATTTTCAAAACTAAAGAAATTATTCCAATGTGCTTTAAATTTAATTTTCTTTTAATATCAAAACAAATAGTTTATTTATTTGTAATTATTATATTTGGTTTTATCACCTTGTTCAATTTTATTTAAAATTACTAAACTTTATGTTACAAATGTGATTTGCTCTATAAATGAAACTTCAATAAAAATTATTTTATGCATTAAAAAGATGTAATAATATTTGTTTTCAATTCGATTCGAGTCGATATCACAAATAATAAAATTAGCTAAGCATTAATTGGGTGGAAATATAATTACAGTTACAAAATTTAAGTACTCATAATAAAATCAATTATCGCGGACTATAAAATCTCTAAACTTGAGATTAAAATCATACACGCAAAACTGAAAACATTATTTAAAAATACGTTTGTAAAAAAAAATATTAAATTAATGTTATTTATATTTAAGCGATATGTTTAGATTCACTTGATCATCTAGCTATTTAGATACTTTGAGATGATAATATAAAACGGTTTGTATAGTATTTACCGATAATCATTATATACAATACCAATATTTTATTTCATATCATCACATAATAATATTATTTATTTTAATATGTAAATTATATTAAAAAAAATATATCACAATAATTTATGGATTATAATACATTGATTGATTGAATTTTTAATTAAAATTTAAACATCAATCTTAAATAATTTATTGTTTTAATAATTGTTATTATTTCATTGTCAAAACATTTTATCGCAGATACAAAATTAAATCAAATGTACCATGTGATCTTTTAATAATTACATATTTGCAAATACATTATTTGCATTTTATGTGTATTATTTCATATTTATAATGGTTATTACTGTTTTATCTTTTATACAAAAAACCGCGTTTATTGTTTGTCAAAATAACTAGTTTTTCAGCTAAGATGTCAATCTTCTTAAATTTACAGCATATCAATTAATTATTTCATTAAATCCTGTTGGTACAAAACCAAATTAAACTTGCAAAATAAAAACAATAAATGCGTTCTTACCGAAACAGCAGCTTAAAGTCTCGGGTGACACGCAGACGGTTGATTATCTCTAAAGAAAAACAGAAACAAAAGAAAATAATGACTGTCCTCATCTACCAACTCCTAGAGATAAGTGAAATAATGGTCAAAATGGCCTCCAAATTTAACCAACAAATATAAGCCTTCTAACTAATAATTAATAAAAAGACTGGTCAAAAACATAGCTACAATGGCTTCTACCGCCATTGCCCCACTATCTACCATCACTAAAGTCACTGACCAAACTGCAATAGACGTCGAAGTCAAAGAAGTAGTCAACGACAAACGACCAGCTTTAGATTTCCCTTCAGAGGATCAGAATGAAGACGCTCCTTACCTCAGGTTCTATAAAGGATATCACCGCCGTCGCCTATTTGAATTTTTCCGGATCAGTTAAAACAAGCCCAACCACCAACATCGCAGCAATAAAGAACGCTACAAATACGCAGAAGAAAACTCCGACAAGTTCTCTATAGTTCAACGGAAACAAAAAAGTAAAAAGAATCAAGGTGAGTTTCCTCTTCATCCTACTAAAACAAACCACTAGTGGTTACTACTGCCGGTTTTTTAAACCAAACTACAATAAAACCTTCCACAGTTAACAAAAGCGCTGGCTCCTGCAAACCTAAACCCCGCCGGTGACAACTCTAACAACAGTCCTACCCAACCTCTTACAAACTCTTATATTTTGGCAATAAGGAAAAACACAATTTCCTAAGCTTTTCAAAATATTTTAGTGACAACGATATCGCTATTACATCTTTTTGCAATCTCCACAAGAGTACACTAAACACCAGCCACAAAAATGCAAGTACCTTTTTTAATTCTCAAAAAAACAACTTCTTTACATAGTAAACCTCTGAAAAACAATGCCTCAAAGTAGTAAATTATTTTTCATTTATTTCTGGTCAATTCCATAAAGGAAATCATAAATCTAATCAAGCTCATAAACTTAAAAGTCACTTAAGCTTGCAATGCCAAGTTCACGAGCTTACCGTCAAAAAAAAGTTTCAAAACAACTCTAGGTTGTTTTGGGCCTCTAGAGCATACTTTCTAAGTGTGTTTCTTGCTCCAGCTTTTTTCCTTCAACTTACAATGATATATAAAAATAATAGCCTTTCAATGTAAAAACAAACAAAAAACGACAGGCGTGCGCCCAAACTTGTCTTTCTCTCAAAGTTCAGGTTTTCGCAAACCTGACGCTGTAACAGCAAAGAAATCATTTGCTAACATTTTTTTCCGACCAGCACAGCTTTTTACGCACAGTTCAATAGTTTTTATCAAAAAATTATGAAAAGCAAACAGCATACCATATAAATTAGGCAAACTGAAAGAGTTTTTATTCAAAACAGAACATCAACGTCATGCTATTATGTGACTCAAACCACAAACCCAGACATGCGCTGAGAATTTCAAATACGATTACGTTGAAAGTAAACCGAAGGCGTGGAACATTGATTTTTGCAAAGAAATTATTGGACCACTCTAAAATAAATACTTTAATTGAAACAAATGCGATTGTTGTAAACGTGCATGAGCTGGGCAGATTCAAGCTTGCATCTGCTTACATAAATCCAACTAACATGATTAAAACGGTGTATTTCAAAAACCCTCTTCCACCATATTTGCTTGGTATTTTAATACCAACTTTCAGGTCAAGTTCTGCAAAACTACGTTTAGCAAAAATTAACTAAGTATTGGGTCTAGTAGAACCCACACACTACAACTTTACTGACTAGTGATGGGACGTCCTTAACGTAGCAATATTAACTTTCAAGTCAAAATTAAGACAATCAATGATCTGACTTACGACAATATAGTATTATTGAAACAAAATGAGTTCAAACTAGTTAAAATTAGTTACCCAAACTCACAATACCTGTAAGAGAACATTAACAGACTATCTCTTATAAAAACGGTTGCAAACATCAAAGAAGCAGCTAAACTGTTTTAATTTGTATTCACAAAACCACGAAAAAGGTCTTTTAATCCATTAAGTTTGTGCCAATAACCTTCAAGAATTATTTTGCCAAAACAAAGCATTAATTTGCAGAAGAAATGTTGACAAACATAAATGGCAAAGACATTGCAACCCCACAAATTGCAAGACTGTAAACGCTTTTCCTAAAAACATCAGAAAGGCCATAAGGTTGCACAGAAATCAGTGCTGGCAAAAATCTTTGGAATCAACTACAAAGGATAAAATCTAGTATTGTAGGTCTCCATGTAAAAAATGAGCTTTGATACTCAGTCTAAAAAAAGGTTAAAGCATTTGCTGGCAGCTTCAAATTCCAATGCTTCCTTTATACTTTTTCTTCTCCTGGTGCCACACCTATCGGAGATTGGATATCATCAAAGCTAATTTAATTTTGTTGACAGCACTTCTAAACAGTTTGTTGGAGCTAGAGCCGAACCATTCTTTTAGATTTTGCAGCCATGATACTCGTTTTTGTTCTATGCTTCTCCGTCCTTTGATTTTCCCTTGAATTATATTTCTTAGTAATGCGTATTTTTCCCCCTTCATTACGTGTCCTAGATATTGCATCTTCCTCTTTTTAATGATGAGAAGGACTTCGCGTTCTTGATTCATCCGCCGGAGGACCTCCACATTTGTTATTTTATCGGTCCACGGTATCTTACGCATCCGGCGGTAGCACTACATCTCGAAGCTTTTGATGTATTTTATGTTGTTCTGTTTAAGTGTACATGCTTCTACTCCATAAAGCTAACCGTTGAAGACATGGCATCTCAGCATTCGTCTACGGAGAGGAAGGTTTATATCGCGGTTGCATAATATTTTTCGAAATTTATTAAATGTTGACCGGGCACTTTCAATAAAGAGCTATTGATCCATGCTCCAAGGTACCTGTATTGCGTTACCTTTTCGATCCGCTCCTCATTAATGCGTATATCAGACAAGTTGTTCGGTGACTTGGAGATAACCATATACTTGGTTTTTCTGACGTTCATTGTGAGACCATAATTGTTGCAGTGGTTGTTTATATCTTCAACTAGTTGTTGTAAGTCGACTGCATTTTTTGCTAGGAGTACAGTATCATCCGCGTACCTGATGTTATTAATAGTCTCTCCGTTTATTACCATTCCTTCCGTTTTTTCTGAGAGGACTTCATGACATATTGTTTCGCTATATACATTAAACAATAGTATACTGAAGACACTAATCTAAAGCATGTAGAAAAAATCAATAACTTTTTTGAGAACACCAACAATAACACATCTTTAAACAACGTTTGATCTTCTCGAATCAGAAATATTCTCTAAACTAAAAACTTGATCTGCGCTAGGCCCTAACAGAAGTTTTTAAATCTTGCACAAAGCAATAATAGCGCTTAGCAATATTGCTAATACAATCCTTTGTACAGGACACTTTCTGAAAGCTTAGAAAGGTTTGCACGTAATAAACATTTCAAAACCTGGAAAAAATCTGAAATTTCTTAAAAAAAAGCCAATAAGTTTTTTTGCACTTTAAATAAGATTATAAAAAAGGTGATCTTAAAATTAATCCAGAAACGAGAATACTTTGTAGTCCACCGACTAAGCGCTGTGATTGACCACATTGTCAAAGGTTTTTGACTAAAAAAACTATGGGAATGGTTTATTTTGACGTTAAAAAAGCCTTCGACAAGGTTTGGCACAAAAGTCTACTTCTAAAAGTGTACACATTAAAATCTGCGTTTTATAAATGTAATTTCATTTTTAATCTGCAAAACTCTGGTAATTTAACTTAACCCATGTTTTATTTCACGGCAAAGTTTCTCAATTTTTCATTCTCTTGCCGATTAACTTGTTTGTCGCCAACAAGCCACTCCGCACAAAAACGTCTTTCTCAACAATTATGCAGTAATCCAATTGTACCAAATACTTGGGCATCACCAAAAAATTTCAATGCTTTGGCAAAACAGTGGAATGTCGCTCTAGAACAAAATTCAAATGTAGACCACAATCATCAGACCGCAAATCACGTTTGCATCTTTAGTCTAATCGTTTCTAACCTTGCGTTGGATTGTTGAAACTTTATGGTATGTTAATTACAAAGAAACTTGAACCATCCTCGGCTCTCCCCGTTGCGTCAACACATTAAGACTTTGACCCCAAAAAAATAATTTGTAAATCTTTCGGTTCACTCCAACTCTGATCTGAACAGATTTGCTAAGCCAGACAAGAAAGCATACTCCTATAAAGACCGGTTAACCAACTAACACCCTAAAGTAGCCCGTTTAGTCAGTAAGTACCACTACTATATAAAAAAATCCTAAGTGCCATCAAACGATTCCAAAAAATTATTAAAACATGTCAAATTACTCAAATAACTTGATTGGCTTACCAAAAAAAAGATAATCACTTTACAGATAAAATAAAAATCCGCAAAAGAGTTAGACAAGTTTGTATATTGTCACCAATGTTGTTTAATTTATATTCAGAGACAATTTTTTGTATGTAAACTACATCCGATACGCAGACGATACTATTATTCTCACAGATAATGAAACCGACTTGAAGCAAATGATCCAAAAAGTAAATGCTAAAAGCATAGAGTTTGGGAACAAAAATTATGGTCATTACTAATAATAAAAGAATAGCCACAACTGTTAGAGTAGACAACATAAAAATCAAACCAGTAACTCAAACTCTTGTTCATAAAATAATAAAGCCACAAAAAAATAATACAAACACAAATAGAACAATTTAGAGCAGATTTACGAATGAGAAATCTGTCAACCATGCCCAATATAGCTCACCAACTAAGATTAAAAATAGTGCAATGCCTTATCTTTTCAATCCTAATATATGAGGTGGAAACTTGGACACTGATGGATTTAAAGCTTTTGAGATGTTTGATTAATAGGAAACTGTTGCAACAAAATGAGAAATGTAGAAATGTTGTATCGTATAAATAAAGAGTGCAAACATATATTTACTATTCAAAAAAAAAAATTGCAATACATGAGTCGGAAAAAAAAGGATATTCAAGTTGAACAACCTTAGAGATAGTTTGGCCTTTGTAAGAAGAAGTTTTACGTTTTAATTACTAACTCACATGAGTAATTAGAACTTTTTTGAAACTTTAAAGTTGCAGCTTAAACATTACTATTAGATAAATCAAAAGCTAGGTATAGACAAAGTTCAACACTTTTATAGAATAAAATACTACACACAAGTAAATAAATTGAGTAAAATAGTGTTTTTAGCTTACTTCAATAAAAAAGTATTTCACAAGATAATGGAGTGAGTATTCAAAACTAAAATTAACAGCATAAAAGAATAACATTGTCAATATATGCCAATTTAAGCAGTTGATATTATTCCTTAAAAAAATAAAAGCTGCATTTTCATAAAAAGTTAATATATATAAAAAAAAAACAGTGGAAAAACTTCTTTCTATGATGCACGCGACAGTACTTTGCTCCTCATGAAAGCCGCTATAATATTAAGAATAACTGAAGCGTGCCAAACAGAGGAGTTGTATAATTTAAATTTTGCAGACGTTAAAATGATTTTATATTTGCTTCATTTTTTTTTTAGTTTTGTAATACTATTCAATTTTAATAAAATTTAAAAAAATTTTCTTTTTATTTACTATATTCTGCGTTTCTTATAAACTAGTTTTGATGTATTGACAATAATATTAATATATCAAAACTACTCTGTAAAAAGCACAGAATATAATAAATAGAAAGTACAATTATTTATATTTTATTAAAAACTGAATACTATTGAAATTGTGCAATAAAAAAAAACAAATTATCTCCAAGCTTTGTAGTTACAAGTAGCAATAAAAACAATAATTAGTTCAGTATTTTTGATAAATAAGTTGAAGCTTAACTTACTACTGATTGAAAGTATTTTAATATTCTATTAAAAAAATGCTAAGTTCTTAAATTTAGATTATGCTAACAATTTGAGAGTTTTACATGGACCTCTCCCGCTTTTCTGGCTAATAAAATTCTGGCAAATAATAGATCAGAACTGGCATCAAAGTCTTTTACAACCTTGTTGTCAGTTGTGATAGTAGGTTCTGTGATATTAGTTTTAAATTTTAGCAACTGTGATTAAATTTAGTATCTTTTTATTTATTTATTTATTTAACCATTTTAATGTGTTGTTTTGTTTCCTCAGGTCTATAACCTGAGGTTATTATTATTAAAATAAATTAAAATAAATAGCTAATGACCTTAGTAGTCGACGGTAAAATACAAAAAAAAAATAGATCAGATATACTTGCATTAAAAAGACATACCTGGTGGAAATTTTCAATCGTTGCTAAGGGATATATCGTATTAGAGATTTCTTGTATAATAACGGCAACATTATATTTTATATAGAAAAAAAAATCATATCATAACATATCAAGTAATAAATCATTTATTTTTTTACACTTATATTAGCATCCGTACACAGTTAAAAACCTACTAGGAAAATTTTGGTAGTATCTAAATACATTCTGGAAAAAAAATGGTAAGTTACTAAAGAGGCTATTATTCTGCTTTCCGTTGCTTCCTTCTATTACCCAACCAACAAAACAAAAATTTATCTTATTTTTCGATTATCTTCTTAATAGTGCAAGAGAAATAATTACAATTTTTCCATTTTACCCTATCAACAGAACAGCACAATAATATTTCTACCATGTAAATAATACGTCATTTTATTGCATAAAAACTTATTTATTGTATATATGTGACATAGTAAAATCACATACAAGAAATAAAATTACTATTTTAAAACTATTATTAGCTAAATTTAAATAAAAATGTTACAATACCTTTAACCATATGGATAGCCATGACCTCTAATGACCTCCCCTGACGGCATCAATATATAAATACATTTTCCAAGTCAAAATATTTTGCCTCAAAGTCTGCAAACATGTAAAACACAACACAAAGGCATCATTCACAACACTCAATTTCACTTCACTTATAATACCGGTGAATTTATTAAAGAATTTTGTAAAATGTTTCAGAGCAAATTCCGGCGTCATTTACTCAACAATAAACCCGAACTACAACTATGCGACCCGAGTCCACACGAATGATGCTTTGCTACAATAACATTGGGAATATAATAACATCGTAAAAAGTTGGAAAACTCCATAAATCACATTATAAACTATTAGTAGAATGACCAATTTTTCAGTGGATATTTTATTAAAACTTAACATAACAAATAAAAACATGAGCATATAATTTATTAACTGTTCAGAGCTGTTAATTATATACAATAAATTTAACTAAAACAAAAGTTATTCTTCTAATAGTTTATTAGGAGGTGAATTATTAGTTGGCTATTACCGCCCTACAAGCTTAAGATGTGATGAGATGTAATAAGATATGATAAGATGAGGTAAGATGTGCGAAGATGTGATGAGATATCATTAGAAGTGATAAAATCTGATAAGTTGTATACAGGGTGATTCATAACAGGTGAAAAAACAAAATGTCATATTTTACATCAAATTCTAAACAAAAAATAACGTTTTTCAAAATTAATACCGCACCAGTTTTCTGCAAAAAAAAACTGAGACTTCTTTTTTCATGCTGCTCCAACTTGAATTAGCCCTACTGCTTCTTGTTTGAGTCGATATGGAATAAATTGAACCTGCACATAATAATCAATATATTATGTGCAATAAGCAAATATAAAATCTTTCTATCTAGCAGTGGCGGATCTAGATTTTTTGGGGTTTACCGTACTTAGCCTTGCTTGTTCCTGTGCCTGTGGGCTCTTCTGCAATTGCATACTTTTGCTTCAGGTACTTCCTCCACTAAATATAAGTATTATGTTTAAGAAAAAATATCATCCTTCTATAGAAACAATCAAAAAGTATTTATTTTCAATTTCAGAGTATTTCTAACACACTACAGGGTACACTAAAGACTGGTTAATGTCTCACAAATAAAACCATTAAAAGGAACTAGCAAGACAGTCTTGAATATCTACAAAATTTTAAAATGCGTCAAAGAACATCCAGAGAAAAGTGCAAAAAGTAAATAAACGAGATTGTAAAGCACCTTTATAATACTCAAATTTTGTATATCGAATCCGACCAAAATTACTAAGAAGCAACGTCGGAGAAAATGCATCTTGGTCCCCATTACACTTATTAAAAAAATGTGTAGGATCTATATTAAGAAAGGTTAGAGAACTTACATATAGTTCAATCAGAATGACTACTGTATATCCATTGAACTGAAACAATATTTTTGTGTAAGTGAATACACCGGCACTATATGTCTCTACCAACGGAGAAGACTTTCACTCATTATCGGTTAAAACTACTAAACTTGACTCTTATTTAACAAAAAAAGGACATTAACATAAATGTACCAGGATGCAATATTGAACAACACCAATTGAGAGATTGCCGTCCAACAAATGTAATCTTGGACAAATTTAAAAAACGCAATGATCAATCAACGTATTGACAATGCCACCAAAATTTTTTTTTAAGAAAGTATTAGCTTAAACGTACCAGAACTCATCATAATGCTAGTAACCTTTTTATCAAAAATAGATATGTCTTTGGACGGAATCTAAACTGCGCAATAGTCAATCACTAACTAACTGAAAATCTTAATTAATAGTACTTCAATGTTTGATACGATTCAAATATCAAATAAAAAACCTACAACCTTTTCTAACTACCATAAGACTAAAACAAAAGCAATCACCGTTTTCCAAAAATCTTCAAAAAAGTAAAAACAAAACCCTGATACCATAGCTTGTCTAGCGTTGTTTATCATAAAATGATTGCATTTATTAAAATACGCTACCACATCACCAGAAGAAAGTGCAACCTTCAAAAACATATACTAGACGGCCCATTGTAAAGAGATAACTCAAAGCAATGTTTAAGGAAATAATGAACAAAATGCATTTCAATCTTCAAAACTCCCGTTAACACATATTGCTGCACGTACTGGATCAACAGTACATCTATTTCAAGATATTGTATATGTTTACCGTAGCTAGTTATGTGTAAATTGTGTGTATTTTATACGCAGTCAATCATTAGCTACATAAACCAATGACGAAAAATTGTGTTACTTATTGACTGCAAAAATTAGGAATTTTTGAATATTTTTATCAAAGAACATATCAAATATAATAAACCCAATATAACATAGGTTTTGTGATTAAATAAAAATGGTTTCGAAAATTTATCGTAAGTAACCAATACGCTTGACCGCATAATACAACAACTAAGATCACTTACCGTTAACATTATTTGCAATTTTGTATATAGGTCAGTAAACCTGAAAAAAGTCAAAACCAAGTCAATCCTGTGTGCAAACAAATTAATTGTATAATCATCAAGAAATTGGTAAACTAAAAGTTAGACCTTAAAAAAAGTCAACATGTCCTACTTATGCACAAGAGTGCTTAGAAACAAATTTTTATTTTTCTATACAGCAAATTGCACAAAGGTTTTACCAAAATAACCTTTCAGATATTATTCTGTCTTAAAAAGGATAGCAACACACTGGAAAAGACGCATTTGTATCTAACATAATGCAGAATTGCATTAAACACCGTAAAGAACTTGTGCAAAAAACAGAATGAAAAGGAAAATAGTTTTTTATGCAAGCATAATAGCAATCGTTCCCTTACAAGACAAGAAAATACAAAAGACTTATTTTAATTCCTAAATTCTTTAAAAAATTGGTACAATAGCTTGACTTTAAAGAAACATTTAAAAGTCTAATTATTGACAATCTATATACCAATAACGTCTAAAAAAATTTTTGGAATTTAGTTCCGATAGCTATAATATTGTTTTGTGCGCCATTTGCACTTATTATGATTAACCAAAAATGTTAATTTGTAAACACCTTACATCTATGTTGTAGTTGGAACCAATAACAAATCCGCTAATAATATTCAAAAAAATTGCAAAATTTTTAAAATGCAAGTGTACTCTAATCTCTTGCCACTGTTGAGCAATTGTTTGAAATTTTGATTGTGCAAATTATTTTAGAAAAATTAGACTACTTTTCTGATGTGGAAAACCCACAGAAGAAATTTTTCTCAAGACTCACTTTCTTTGTAGAAACTCTTTATAAATTAAGCAAAATTATTTTGTTTTTTTTTTCAATAACTGCTAATGTAAAAACCAAATCATTTTCTAAATCATTTTTTTTACCACATTTTTATGTTTATTGTGTAAAGGTTCACATAATTTATATAAGTGCGATGAATTCTTCAAATTATTAATCAGCGATAGAAAAATCAAAGCAAGAAAACTCGTGTTTGTTTCAATTGTCCAAATAAGAGTCACGTAGTCAATCCAAACACAATTTTCTTAATTTTTCATAAATTTCTCTTAGCCAAAAAACTTATGCCCAAATTTTAAAATACCTATGCAAACAAACAAATTTTGTTTGAATTCTATGCAAGTCTTATTGCCTACAGCATCTGCTACTATAATTCCTTATGATGATAAACGCTACTCTGTAAGAACTTTATTAGATTCTGGTTCTCAGTCCAATTTTATACACACATTGCAAAAGATTAAATTTTCAAACTCATAAAATTAATATTACTGTTTCTGATATAAGCAAAGCCACTTAATTCGTACGCTTTGCATGTGACGTCAATCTCCTCACAACAGTTTTTACAAAATAAATCTTGTGTAGTTCTCTATGAGATTACACCCATTGCTACATTATTTTGTGTTAATGGTAATAGACCCAAGATACCCGACAAAACTATCAGATCCTTTTTTCAAACTACCAAACAATTTTGACGTGTTTAGGCTCTTTTCCCCTTACATACGAAGAATAATGAAAAGTTACTTGCAAGGCAGAGAGATTTTAATCGGTAAAAGCCAAAGAATACAAATGTCTTGTGGTGTACTACAGAGCTTTGACATCTAGCCGACACTCTGGAACATCTTATACAACGGTGTACTAAAGATAGCACTCTTGGAGAATACCCATCTCGTAGGATTCGCGCACAATCTGGCATTGGTGGTCTGTGGGAAAGGAAGAAAAGCCATAGAAGACTATATTAAACACAAAGAATCCAAAATAAAAATCTGAATGGCAAAAAAGGGCCTACAGCTTGCATACTATAAAACTGAGGTGACAAAACTAGGAAAAGCTCCCTGAGTCAATGCCAGAATAGGAAACGTCAAAGTGGTTGTGTACGAGTTAAACACTGTCACTCAAGGGACGGCTGTGTATTGCTTTAAGTTGATTATCTTCTTATAGGTGTTGATACTTTTGAATAGGCTCGTACTATAAGTGCAAACCTATCCTAAATTCTTAATTTGGGCTGTTTTTGGCTTTGTAAATCGATCTCTAACAATTCTGGGTTTTAAGACTATTACACATGAGGATATTTATCCTAATGTTCTAAAATTTAAATCTCATGAATACACTAAAACTTTAGGTTTATCCAATCTAATCACTTTATGTACATAAAATATATAAAGAAGATATATTATATATGTTCTGATATACATGAAATTGTATAATAGTAATTATAATTTATGCAAAAAAATTTATTCTATTTTTAATTTTCAAATTTCCGTTTTAATTCTTTCATGTCATTACCATCAGCTTAATATCCCGAAATAATTAGTTTATTTGTTCATTCTCAGAATGCTATTAACCATAGCCATTATATAAAGTCATTAAGTCAGTTAGTATAAATAGTCAATACACCCTTTAAAATATTCACTATGAATTGTGGTGGTGAACAATGTTGACGAAGTAAGTTAAAAATCAATTAGTTTAAATAAATAAAGCCATACTGATGAGAGGTAAACCTCGAAACGCGTCTATGGATGTTTTTTAGTTTAGAATATTTTTTCATAAATTTAATTTTTTAATGTTTAACTTTATGTACACTATCTCAAACTCTTTCAATGTTACTGTGACTAAACGCTCCATTTTTTTTCAAAATATCTTAAATATGATCTTTCTAGAACTTCTTCATTCATAATCTTTGCTTAAATATTCTTTCAACAAATTTAAATAGAAAAGCGTACGTAAGACAATTACGTTTTTGATTTACTGTTCTTAATGATTTAAAAATCTTTAAATACTCACTTTGTAAAATATTATTGCCATTTGATGTCAATTTGTAATGCTCTAAATTTAGATTAGCGCCCTTGAAACCAATTACCATCCCAAAGCTCAAACTTTGCTGAGCTGTTTTTTTGGAAAAGTTTTTAAAGATTTCTCTAAAGCGTATAATTCTAGCATAGCACAGTACTTTATGTAGACTAATTCTATAATTGTATTAAGATGCATAAAAACTATGCTTAACCTACTTAAAGAATCTTCTCAATTGGCAGCACGTACCGACCAAGTGCAATTCTGCTGATCTTTCAAGAATTATCAATGTTTAAACTCTGAAACATATGTCTCTGGTGCTATGGCCTCTTATAGTTTAGTACAAAAGAATTGTTATGGCCTAATCCAAAGCTATCAATTTTGCAAAAAAATTGCATAGCTTATCTTCAACAAAATCTTATTTGTTCAATTCCTATTCTAATATGAGTCGATTATAAAAAGTATTTATTGCGTTTTTGTAACAATTCGCAATTTTATTAGGCTAAACGTAGTTACGGTTCTTTGTTATTGCATGAATTAAGAAAGTCTATTCTAGTGCTTACAGAATAGTCTCAGCGCAAATCATTTCCTAAAGAACTCAACTATTGAATAATGAAAAGTCATTGAAGTAATTTTCATTTTTAATATCTTAAATCCTTTTTTAGATTCAACGGGTATAATTCGTGAAAGTAAAAAGCTTCACTATTTGCAACTCTAATTCATTCACTCCTTATTCATGCTGAATCGCATGCTGAAACGCTTTTGTAGAATTTTGTGAAAGATTTTGAATTACGTCGTTTATGTCCTAAACTATCAGAAACTTTTCCTGTTTTTTGCATTTATTTATTACCGCCGTTCTATATAACTGGAATAACTGGAATTGACTATAGTAGTCCTTTCATGATCAAATTGTAAAAAAAGATCAAAAATATTAAAATTATATGTATGCCTTTTTATTTGTTTCAGCTCAAAAAAAGTGCATTTCAAATAATTAATAACTGATATATTTCTGAAAATATTCTTAATGACCTTTCGTCGGTTTGAAGCTACTCGCGAAAAACCATTGCACATATATTCCGACAATAGTTAGTACTATTGTCGGAATATAATTAGCACCAACAAAGTTAGTATTTTGTTGGTGCTAACGCAGAACTTTGTAAACTAGCTTAATTTCTAAAGAAAATAACCAAAGCGTTGCAAGCGTTGGTATAAATTAGCTTTTTATTCTCGCATATAGTTTACACTTTGATGGTTTATGGGAGGCAGGTAAAAAATCCCACAAATATTATTTGAAGTTTATCATAGTTAACGCTACCTTACCCTATGAAGAATTGTGTACCTTGGTTACTTAAGTGGAATCTACTTTAAATTTTTGTCCTATGTCTCCGTTCACTCCGTCTATTTCTTGATTAGTCAACCTTTAATGCTGTTTTAAATTCCAAAAAATGCATCAATTTTATCAGCACTTATGGAACAGATGGAGTAAAAATTACGTCTCTGAGCTTCAGCAACGTTCTAAGTAACGCATCAACCATTCAAATTATTAAGTAGAAGCTTTAGTTCTTGTAACACGCCGTTACACACAGAAACGTGCTGGAGGAAGTTTTTACTTAGGAAGAACTGCAGGAAAGTCTACACTCGGCGCCCAAAATGCAGAACTAGAATGAGAACGGCACAAGTAGCGCCAAGCCTAGCAAAGAAAGGAAGAAGGTGAAAACCATCATCCTTAAGCCCAAGGACGGGATGACATAAACCAAGGTCATTAAAGACATGAAGAACCAGGTAGCCGTAGAAAAAGTTTTGGTAGACAACGTCACTAGGAAAGAAGATGGCAGCGTACGGCTAAAGATAAAGAGCAAGAAGAGTGAATCCACAGAAACTTTCAAAAAATTGTTGAGTCTAAATTTAAGCAGCATTGCGAGCGTGGAGGTTAAAGGGAAGCAATCGACCGTCATGTTGATAGACATTGACTAACACATCTTGCAAGAGGAGACAAAGAACGTCCTAATGAAAGAACTGGAAAAACTAAGAGCCTGGGTAAAAAACGAATAGAGAGAGAGAGGATGAAAAATGTCTATGTCATGCTGGACCCAGAATCTGCTCGAGACCCTGTCAACATGAAAAGGGTTGGCAAGAAATGGAACAGGTGGAGAACAAGAGATATAGTGGATCTCCCGCGGTGTCATAAAAAGTGCAAGAAAAAGGAAGGCAACAAAGTCTGCTACAACTGTGGAAGGACCATACACCTTGAAGATAGTGTCAAAATGAAGAAGCGTATTACTTATGCAAACAGAAGGGACACAAGGCAGAAAACATAAATTGCCTAAAATACAAGAATATCTGCGCAACGATGAGGACAAAAGGCATGCAGACAAACAGAAAATGAAGGTGCTTCAGAGTATCTGGAGAAAGGCAAAACAGCAATAAACCTTCTGTCCAGAACCTTGTTGGAAGAGAAATTAGACCTGGCTATAATTGGGGAGTTAAAAAAAGCTGCGGTCCAAAACTTAAGGTGGATAACCAACAAGGAATCTGATGTTATCATGCTAGTAAAGAAAAGTCTGGAAATAACGGACTACAACCGAACCGAAAGGGGCTTTGTATGGGATAGAGGTAGGAGATTCCGTCATCTACAAATACTATTTCTCACATAACAAACTACCGGGAAACTTTGTCAAATTCCCTCATAGCCAAGGCAACAACAGGATAGAAAGCAAGAATCCAGGACTGTGTTCTGGTGGACTGAGCATCTAACCACGCTCAAAAAAGAGTGCAACAGCGCCAACAGAATCAAGAATTGAGCCAACAGGAAGAAGATCGACTAGCAGCAAAAAGATTGATTGTTCAAAATCCTGGAGGATAAGACAGCGGAGTTTAAGAAAGCTATAATGTTGGCAAAAAATAGGCTTAAAAGAAACTGCTAGGTAAGGTGGAAAATAACGTGTCTTAGGTTTTGGGTATAAAATAGTCGCGGACAAGTTTAGCCGGAGAGTCGGTGTCCAGCTTGGAGATGAGAGGCAGATGAAAGTGGCCAAACAGTTATTCTTGAAGCACCCGTTGGTGAGATGGCCAGCAGTCGTGGAGAAGGAGGTGACTGCACCCTTTACCCTGCAGGAACTACAAAAAGTGTCTAAAAAGTTCAAAGACAAGAAATTGCCGAGACCAGACCGGATACACTCCAAGATTGCAAAAGAGATGATAAAGGTTGCACCTGATATCATCTTAAAAGCGATAAACCCAAAGGCAATAATAACAGTAGGCAATGCCAATGTAACAACAAAAAACGCCGTAAAATATCTTGGTATGTTGTTTGATCGATACACCACAATGACCGCCCATATAAGCAAGGCGGTAGAAAAAAAGGTAAAAACGTTCTGATTCCCAACATCAGAGGACTTTCAGAAGGGAAGAGGAAACTACTGGCAAGCGTGACGCACTCCATAATGCTATTCAGGCTCAGGTGTGAAGAAGAACCCCAGAGATACAGTAAATACAAGGAGACGCTGTTAAAACAGCAAAGAAGATTGGTTTTGAAAATAGTCGACAGGTACAGAACCATATCTACGGAAGCCATTCTCGCGATTGCCTCGGTCATTCCGATTTATTTACAGGCCGAACTGAAAAGAGGGATACTGGGAAAAAGGCAAACATAAAATTGAAAAAAGTATGAGACCAAGATACCGGAAAGGCGGCGTTGACTAAGATGATGATTAAGCTATTACATGTGCCAACTCCTGAATGGACACAGATGCTTCAAAACGTATCTCAAAAGATTTCACCGTACAGACTGCGACAAATGTGCAACTTGCAAAGTGGAAGACAGCCCAGAACATACGTTCTAGTCGTTCTACGCCTGCCGCAGATGGGCCGCGACTAGGAAGAAGATGGAAAACGAGACATGTTCGATTTGCCAAAGAGGTGGTCTCCGCAAAAAAAGTCAAAAGTCACCTATTAAGCCGTTGATCTCATCTATACATTACAAACAATTTGCAAAACATACGGGGCGAAGTAAAATAACTGAAAAACACACAACACATAAGATTAGCTTTAGTTTATGTCTTTGCTTTATAATAATATGGTTTTAATTTGATTTTATTCATTAATCATAAATAATAAATAATTGCTAAACAGCAAAAAATAAATGCGATGATTTGTTTTACGTAATAACTGTCACTGCTACTATAACTCCTGTTTTAGACATATGTTTATATGAATATTTTTTAAGGTAATTATTTAAAGAATAACCCTTTACAGATTTTCGTATCAATAAAGCATTATACTGTACTGTATATACTGTACGTTAATTCTTTAATTAAAGTTATAGCATTGCCTCTTGTATATAAAAAATAAACATGGTAGTTGCTAGTACTTACCAAAGTCAATATACTAACCGCACTATATTTTAATATTTATTAAATCACTTATAACTTTTTTATAAGATGCACAATTTTCACGTATGCACCATAACTAAAATCATAAATATAATATTAATTGGGTTGGGAACGTTATGGTATTAGGTAAAATTGAAAGAACAAAAAGAATGCTGTATACATCTACATAGTACATTAAACTATTCTAATTTTTTTCAGATAGATCAGTACATGGATTATTATATAGATATTTCTTCATTTAATAGCGTTATCTTCTTGTTTAACATCTTACATTAATAATAATTTGACAAAATAGAGTTTATACTTCATATCTATAGCATATATAATTCTTTCTCTCATCTTTATATAATATATCTCTTTGTTAAAATTAATTAATCTAAACAGGTTTGGATTAAATCCAATTTCATTTTGGCTGAAAAGATTAATACATTATTTTCCTCTCTAGTAGATCTTCGTCGTCGTTATCATCATAATCAAAAGGTTCCACACATTATTTAAATGAAATGAAAGTAAATCAGTCAGTCCTTCCCGATTTATATTAACTGTGTTGTGATATTTGAGACGGAAATGATTTATTTAATTTATGAGTGCTCGGGTTTTTGGGAGGCTGGTTTCCAAAAACGCGAGAACTAAATAAATGTTGAGTGATATTTTTAAGCGTAATCATAATATAATCCTGTAGGCTCCTGCGGATGCTTTAAATATAATTAACAAGGATAAAATTAGTTAATCAAATTTAACAATGATATAAATAATTCCTTTTCCTGAACCGAATTTACAAAAAATATACATTATACATCCATACACAAAATATATATTCTTTTACATATATAGAGTTATTTACGTTCAACATATTTTTGCTATTTAGACTATGTAACACTGATATAATTATATTTTTATATATTTTTTTTGATGGGGTAAAATATATATCTTATTTAATCGAATTAAACCGTGCTCATATTTCTTTTTTACTTAAAGCGAGTGATAAAATTAAGGATATGATGGGTGAGATATTTTTTTGGGGCTGGTTTTAACATAAAATAAATTCGATTTTCCCAACAGGGCTGGTTGTTAAGAAAATCGAAGTTGTCCGTTTACTTCTCCTTTTCCGGTTGCGTAGGTTGTGGCGGTAATGCCTTCAATATAGCATGTACTTCCTCAGCTACAGCTGTTAGCACAAATTCAAACTGTTGTTTGGTAGCAACCATTCTAGATCTTTGATCCCTCAAATGCTCCAAAGTAGCAGCAATATCAATCTCTTTAGCTCCTTTAGCCATCCTGCTCAAAACCATATCAATCAAGCAGTAAGTACCAGTTCTTCCGGCACCGTCACTGCAGTGCACTACTATAGGGCAAGATCTTCCCCTATAAGATTTGTTAACCTTACGTCTGAATTCAAGCAAAGATTTGGTGGATGCAGGTACTCCTGCTTCAGGCCAAGATAAGAAATGGAACTGAGTGACAGTTCTAGTCTCACCAGTACGTACATTCTTTAAATAAAATGACCTGACCAAATAATCATCGCACCAAATATGCTCGCTTACTAAATGGACCTCGTAAATATGATACAATTCAGAACCCTCTTCAGGCCAATAGCGATGACACATAGCAGCTCCACCTTCAGTTAATCTAGACAGCATCACAATAACCACAGCTCCTTGCTCCCAAATCAGTTGCCAAAAATCAGGGGCCGTTTGTGGTAAAGCACCCTGCGCTGCAATATATGCCGGATTCCTTGGATCATGATCAGTAATGCTGGATGCGTTAATATAATCAGAACCAGTCGCATTGGAAAGCTCATTCAATACAACCCTTGCATGGTCATAGGGAAGTACATCCGGATATCTATTCTTGTCAATATTTTCCTTCTTCAAAGCCACAGATGTTTCGCAAGGTTCAGCAACATACGCACACAATGCAACCCATTCTTGTTCCAATCTATCCTTATTCTTTAAGTGATCTTCCATGTAGCTCAATACCATATGACCGGTTGATATATCCATGTTGTGCAATGCAGGTTCCTCGCTCCATGAAGAAGTACTTGATCTACTGCTTGGACTTTGTTCGGATTCTCTGGATAAAGATGTTATCCTACCATGTACTGTATCAACAGGTGTTACTCCTTTTGTGGCCATTCTCGCTCTGCACAAATCTTGATAATCTTTGCTAGCCTCACTATCAGGCCTAGTCAATCCATGTAACTTTTCCTTAGTACTCACATGTCTTCTAATTACAATCAACAAAATTGATGCAATTATTAATGCAACCAAAATTCCACAAACTGTAAATATGATGATATAAAATTCGCTTTTAGCATCGGTGCGTGTTATTACAACTGCCGGTTTCTTAGTCTATAACAAAAAAAATTGTTGATTTAATTATAATCAAGTTTAGATAATTACCTTATCCCCAACTCCAGTTTCTGTTATATCAATACCAGTATTCTTTTTAAGCTCATCTTTCATGTCCCCTAAAATATATTAGTTGAATTTGTTTCTTTTTTTTTTTAAACGTGTTGATTGACTTACAGATTCTTGATGCAGTTTCGGAAGCGTTGAGATTCATTTTGTTGGGGTTGACCCGAAATGTCACTTCATTTCTGTCCACTCTAAATAGATGAAAAAACATTAATTATAAATGTTTATTATTATTATTAGTTAGTAAAAAATAAGCTTATGATAATTTTTTTTAATATTAAGCAGAACTGTTGCGTCGGAATGTTTCTTCAAGTGATTACATAAACGTTCAAAATGCCACAAAATTGTTTTTACAAGCGTTTTGCAAGAGTTTAGTAAAGTTTGCTTTATATAAATTTTATAATTTTATTGGTGCTTGCTGTTTGCCACTAACAAACGGTTCCTTCAATAGAACAATTTTACTACTACACAAAGTATCAATTTAATTTAAAAAACCGTAAACAATAATAGTTAATATAGAAAAATGTATGCTCTAAATTAAGTATATAACAAGTTAATCCAAATATAATAGCATTTCATCACAAAAGATTGATGATCCATCCAAGGTTCAACAACTTATAAAATATTTGCCAGTAATATCCATTTATCAAAATTGCTTTTGCCAGCATAGTTGGTTATTAGCATAATAGACAATCAACAATGAAAGAATCTCAGTATACAACTAAAACAGCAATTGGCACAAAACAAAACAAAATACATAAAACTATAAAAGTTAAAAGCCAACAAACTAAAGCAGAATTGGCTGAACCTCGAAGAAATCTTCTTGTATCTGCTGAAAGACAATTTGCATGAAATAAGAAAAAGCAAAACCGCCTCCAGTGCGGCCATGATGTATTTTATTTCTAGACAAACCACTCAACCACCCACGCCATCAAAAGTTCTAGCTGAGACATCTTCCAAAAAAGTCCTAAAAACGCCAGCTTCTTCTCCAGTTGCAGCAGCAGTTCAAAACCTTCCGCAAGAAGATTGCCAAGAACCCGGTCAAGTTCTTCCTTTCCAAGAACTATAAACAGATGGAAGACTAACTGGGCAGCAATGTCACCGCCCACAACAAAACCTCGCTCTTAGAAGATGGATTCATCTTGTGGTCAACAACAAATGAAAACCAAAAAACATAAAAAGGAATTCTCTTTAGTTTCTGCTCTTATTAGGCCATCAGCCTGCCCACCAAGTCAGGTGCCATCAAAGCCATTGCCCAACAAGACAGAAGGGTCCACAACCCAGCCGGACACTAAAGACAAGGATTCTGGTCGAAAACATCTGCATGAACCTCTATTCGCATGCGGATTCTTAAACTGCAATTGCATATTGCAAAAGCAACAATGTGTGGCATTACACATTTTGATTGTGGTCTAAAAAAACTATAAAATACAAACCGCTCTAAGGTATGCTCCACTATCCGTCAAACGCATGAGAAGAGATGGGAAACCCATTCCAATGCTTTATTAGCAAGCAAAGCTTATCAAAACGCACAAATAGCCTACTAATCTGATCAGTCACCCGCACCATTGACTTAGATAAGATTAGCAATTTTTCAGTGAGCCATTTTCGAGTAATAAGCAATCAAAATTTGAAAAAATTGAGGTTTTTGAGTTTTTTCACATATTTTGATATTATATATTGTGACATGTCGGGAAATGTAGTGGAAGATCTGCCCTTCCAACGCAGCCTGTCGCCAACCTGCTCTGACTGTTCTGAGCAGAAAGACGTGTCTCCGCGTGAAGTGTGTTTTTTGACTTTGTTACACGGCGCGATATTGCGCTGTCAAGAACTTTTGGATTTGATTCAAAATGAGCCGGACTTTCTTAATTATGTCGTAACCAGAGACGAACCCTGGATGTTCAAGTACAACCCAGAACCAAAAATGCAAAACAGCGCGTGGCACACAAAGTCATCAAAACGTTCCTCATAATCTTCTTTGACTTCCGAGGAATCGTCCATTTTGAGCTTGTACCCCAAAGAGAAACTGTCAACTCAACCTTACTTCAAGGTGCTCAAAAGATTGAAACGCCGGACCGCGTGCGTGTGGACTGACATCAAAAGACGGTCAAGCTCCACCATGACAATTCCCCCAGTCAAACGGCCGTCATCGTTATCAACTTCCTGGTCAAATCAAAACCTCGGTGGTCCCCCAGCTCTCTTACATTCTCGATTTGGCTCCGTGCAACTTTTTTTATTTCCTCGACTGAAGAGAGAGCTGAAAGAAAAGCATTGGGAACCCGTGGAAACCATCCAAAAGCATATTACTAGGTTATTAAAAGACATTCCTGTTGAGGAGTTTTGGGGTGCCTTTTAGGCTTAACAGACACGTCTCCAAAAGTGTATTGATGCAGAGTGAGAGTATTTCAAAGAATTTTAAGCGTTTGTACCAGTACAATCAATAAATCTATTTTTCATAGAAAATGCGCATTACTTTCATAATGGACCCTGTACTTTAAAAATAACCGGTCAAGCCACCATTAACATCGGCTAGATGACCCCAAAAGTGCATATTGTGCTGGCACTTCACCTAGACAACAACCTAAGCTGGAAAGTGCTTGCATTTTGTAGAACATAGCCGCGCCACCGTGTGTACATGTTGCAACTAAACCAAAAACAATTAAAAAAATCAAGGTGTACAAGTACCTGAATTTGTTTTCGTTCAAGTAGTTATTACTATCCCTACTACCACTATAAAAGCAATTTATTGGCAAACCTCCTTAAAGAATACCAATCACATTACACCATGTTTGCAGCACCCGACGCGACTGTAGTTCTTATGTCTATGTCTTTGTGTATGTATCTATATGTCTTTCTTAGTCAACTTATGTCGCAAATGTTAGCTGGTTTGTTAGAAAATTTTGTGTTTATGTACTTAGACAATATACTCGTTTATTCTAACAACAATTGCCTAGGTTGTGTAGTGGTTAGGTTAGATTAGGTTAGGTTAGGTTTTGTTAGGTATGTTAGGTTAGGTAATCATCTGGAATAAAGGGCACACACCCACATATATGAACGCCAACGGAACTTCATTGACATAACCATATCAACAATGAAAATGAACAAACTAATAAACCAATGGCACGTCGCTGAACACCTAGATAATATGAGCTGCCACCGCACAACTCTGTTTCATATTCAAACAAAAAAAGAGAAAAAAGAAATGTTAAATAAAAGCACCAATCAAATAACACCAAGGGGCTGGAAAATTACGCCAGAAACCTGCAAACAGTTATACAACAGAAGCGAAAACTTATTTGCAAATAACAACTGCCCAAAAAAATGATAAGTATATGTAACCAATTCCTACCTCAAAGGAAACAGCCAAAAGAAAACCGCATACCAGTATACTGGTAGTCGCCCAAAATTAGGGAATACAGAAAAATGTGCAACAAATACAGAAGAAAGATGGTTAGAATAAAAAACAATGGTCGACAACAATCTCAAAGAGATAGCCCAAAATAAATATAAAAAAGTAAGCAGGAAGGCAATTTCTAGACAAAAAGACCTGGCATAGAAAGAAATATGCGACGATTTAGAAAATGACATATGGGGCAAAGGATACCAAATAGTAACAAAAAAATTGCGGCTCAGACCACAAATAACTCTCAGTAAAGAAGAAACAGAACAACAAATCTACAAGTTGTTCCCTAAACACCCTACAAAACGTGAGATAAACTAAACGTAAATAAAACTACTATCCCAAAATTTACAACTGAAGAGGTTGGAAGTGCTACAGCAAGAATAAAAAACAAAAAAGCCCTCGGTCCATATATGATAACACCGGAAATAATAAAATTGATAGCCACAAAAAAAAACCTGGACAATGTAACAAATACTATGAACGCATGCCTGTATAACGGAGAATTTCCTAAAAATTTAAAAATCGCAAAACATCAATAAATAAAAAAAGACCAAAATCAACCAAACGCCTATAAGCCAATATATCTACTAGACGTAGCGAGAAAACTACTAGAAAGCCTGATAAAAACCCGATTGGAAGAAGAACTAGAGTCCAATAACGGAATCAGTGACAAACAGTTTAAATTTCAAAAAGGCAGATCGACAATAGATGCCTACAAAAAAAAATTGAGATCCCATAACGAATCATAAAAAAACAGGGGTTTGCAGCAATGGTAACGCTGGACGCCTTTAACATCGCGCCGTGGGAGAAAATAATAAAAGCAATAAGAAAGAAGAACATTAGTGCATATCTTATTAATAAAATACAATTGTATCTGTCAGAACGCTACATCCAGAAGCCAGATGGGGATTAGCCAAAATAACATGTGGGGTACCACAGGGCTCAGTGCTGGAACCTATCCTGCAAAATAAATTTTATGACAAAATATTGAGAACGAGGATTAGTAACACTTGTTGCATACGCAGACGACTTCACAATAATTGTAGAGGGAAAAACAAAAATATTACTGGAATCTTGTGCACAAAACGCAACGAATAGAGTTGCCTCGACTCTAGAAGAACTAAGCATCAAACTTGCCACAAAAAATAAACCGAACTGGTAATCTTCGCCGGCAGAAGAAAACTTAAAACCATACAAGTGGAAATTGAGAACGAGCAAATAGTAAGCCAACCAGCTATAAAATATATGGGCGTCTACATCGATAAACAACACATGCGCCAAAGCCAACCAAACCTTTATGGCATTGGCAAGAATTATGCATAACTTAGAAAATCTCTGTGCTAAAAAAAAATTCTGGCAGCAACCGTTCTAAACATAATGCCATATGGAACACCGATATGGGCAAGTGCGCTCCGGCACAAACACTAAGAAAACCTCATGAAAAAAAAAAAACAAATAGAAGACAAGCTATAAGAATCACATTGGCATATCGAACAGTGCCAACAGTAGCCAACAGTAGCAGTACTAGCAATAGCTAAGATTCCATCAATTACAAGTAGAAAAAATATCAATGATCTATGAAAAAGGAAAAGATTCCAAAGCAGAAACGAAACAAAGAACAATAACACTGTGGCAAGAAAGCTGGAACAACTACAAAGACTTGGTAAAAACTTTCATAAAGGATCTTGACATATGGACAAATACAACCTGGACAAACTCTAACTTCTATTTGACCCAAGCGCTCACCGAACACGGAGTCTTTGGGAAGTACCTGAAATAAATCAAAAGCGGGTAAACGACGAGTGCTGGTACTGCAATAAAACAGACTCAGCCGAGCATACCATATTCTACTACCCACGACGAAACAGTTAATATAAACAACATCAGTGATCTCTTCATAAAAGACGAAAACGAACGTGACAAACACACAATAGGGCACACTGTAGTGTGTCATGAATAAATGCTTTTGATGTAATGCTTAGCGGCGGTTTCCAAAGCTCATGGGAGGAGGGTACAAGCTGCCGGTATCTTAGCTGAAAATTTTTTTATACTCCTCCCAAAAAAAAGGTTAGGTTAGGTTGACTGCTCAGTCTCGGGTTCGAGTTCATCATCTAATGGGTTATTTTTTCTGGTTAAAAAAGTGCTTTCATGAGACGCCTTCTTCGGACATAAAGAGAAACTTTAGTAGATCTCGTGTACTGCCACAATTTTGCTTGCATGCTAAAAAACTCAATAGTTTAAGTTGAAATTCTTGAATTTGTGGCGAAATTCCCAGAAGTGGCAGTCTTAACCTCTGGAGTCTGTGATTAGCCCTGGCAGCAAAAATATAGCGACGTTAAATAAATCAATTAATGAACTATTCTGACAACTACAACAACTACGTAAACCACATTTGGCGCGTGTAGGTAAATTTACTGCAACATCATCTAAGCCTAATCAAGAAACACGACCAACTGCAACATTATTAGAATGTTACAAATTTGACAAAATAAAAAAAAAACGTACATTAAGTCATTTTAAAGGTTATAAAATTTAAAAAAAATTTAGACCTAAGTCTCAAATTCTAATAATTTTTGTTTACGAAAAAATTAAACAGACCATATTGATGTAAAGTTTTATGTGAAAGCTAATTAGCAAGTACTCAATTACTTTCTTGGAAACCCAGGGTATGCATCTGACTCAAACCTGGAAGTTATGATATTTATTAAGTATATTAATTTTGAAAATTCAAAAGTAGTGCGACACGTGTTCTTTTGAATCTTAAAGACTGAAATTTGGCATGGCTTACTTTTTTGCATAAAGATTACTTTCTGAGAGTGCACACCAGTTTAATGTACATAGTTCTTCAAAAACGTCCCTAATTTTTCCACCGTTGCCGGACCATTGATAAACAAAAAAAAATCAAAAAGTAAAAAAAAATAACTACAGCTTGGCTTGCCTTTTGTCTTGAAAACGGACGCCTACAGTACAGGATTGGGTGCAACAATATGAAACAAAACACATAATTTCATATAGCAGAGCGTGGCTGACCAAATGCTGAATGAACTTAAATTCAAATAAACTAAAATGCATGGCTATCATATAGGCCGTAAAATTTATAAAGCTTTATAAGATGTTTCCGTACTTTAAAGACAGACAACAACATGCTTATGTAGTTAGACAAGTTCACTTAAGCTAATAATAAGTTTATCCGGTAGTCATTGCTTCTGCAAGAATTCTTGTTTAAAACAGAACACATCCTCAAATTGATAATCACCTGGCCAACGCCCTGTCCAGAAGTCTTAGCTGGGAACTTGTCATAAAACACATAGAAAACAAAGAACAGTTGCTGCCTCCGGAAAACAAAAAATGAGACAATTTACGATGCCTGCGTCACAGTATTGGATGACCTTGAAACTCAAAACAGATATAAATTACAAAGTTAGAGAACCAGAAAAATTATTATAACAACAAAGCAATCAAGCAAGAAACAAAACACTGGTCACCATATTAACAGTGTATCATTGACTACGCCTCCAAAGAAACATACGCACCATCATTAAAAAATGTGTTCCCAAATCATAGCAATAAGTAATAGAGTGTGTCGGACCACTTGATGTCACCGGGTCAAGGACTAAACTAGCATTGACGGTCAAGAATAAGCCGCTGGGCAAAAGCAAAACCAGTTCAACTGAAACTAACAAATACACTACTAAATTCATAAAAGAAAAAATATTCTAACGGTAGTTCCGAGATGTAAATTTTTTCGATAACTAACTCCAGTATATAAGCCAACATTTCAGAAATGCAGTAAAAAATGTGAAAACTAAAACTACTAAAACAAACACTAAGGTAAAGTTATTACGCTGTTATTACTGCAGCTACCAAATAAAACCCAAGCAGAATACTTCTTGGGCAAACACTGCAATAACCAAAAAGCTAAAACAACTCTGCTAGAAACAAAAACTATAAACATCTAAAAACAAATGTTACAAAAAGCAAGGCAACGCCAAGTCACTTATCGGCAACACTGGTACCCACGCAGAGACAATGTAACTAAACCACATATAGCCATAATAAAAGACAGAAACCGAGGTTTTGCAAATAAATTGCTTGGAATTAAAAAAAAAAACTAACAGCAACGACAAGTGGGCATTGCTATTAGATCAAGCACTCCACTTAATGGCAACCATGCAAACTACATACAAACAACATAAATCCAAGATCCACGACCGATAAACCACCTCCAAGTCCAAGTATATCATAAACATTTTTACAAAAAAAAAAAACAGAATAAAAAGGAATGTACAGGCTGACCCACAACATGAGATCACATTTCTTCTGCGTAATTTTTTGACCAAATATAGTTAAAAAGTTTAATAAAATTATGCTCTAAAGTAAATCATTTTCAAAATACAGAAAATCCAATCTTTTTTACAATTAACTTTGCAATAAATATTTTTTAGTCATTACACCATTGCCTCTATAAGAAGGTCATTAATTTCAAAAAGTCTCGGAAAATACTGAATTTGGAAGTTTATTCCATTTGTCAATAGTACGGTTAAAAACATCTCTCTTAAAAGTTTCGGTCCTACATCTCTGAACTGTCAGTGAATATTTGTTAGAATTCCTTGAAAGCTTTGTACTACGTTACAAGTAAATATTTGTTTAGATGGCAAAACGTCTTGTATTTTGTTTGAACAATACCCATTAAAATATCTATAAAAAATGCAAAGATCTGCAACATTACGCTTGTGCTGTAAAGTATCTAAGTTCTTAGTCAATTTTGGATCGGCAATAACTCGAATAGCTCCTTTTTGAATAGAGATAGTGTAGTTTCCAAAGCTCCTCCCCATACTTGGGAACAATATTCAATACAAGGACAAATGAGGCATTGAGTGCAAAAGTGGACTAACTCTCAAATTTTAAAAATCTAGTTCAATGTTATTTTTAGTTATATCATAAAACGGTGTATTTACAAAAAATGAACTGAGCGCAAAAAAAGTTAAACAGAAGTAAAAAACTTTTTACATCTATTAAGAAATTTTAGTTTTCTATATACTTTCAAAGCTATGTCGACAACACGGTCGTTCCAGAGAAGATGTGAGATTGTAACCCTTAAAAGACAAATTGAAAAAGATTTAGATATAAATTAGTTGTTTAGTATAATATTTGATACTGATGATACGTCGGATTTAAATTTTAAAACAGTTAATTTTTACAGTTAAAATTGACCATGTTGGGACTGCCTCAATCAGATATTGTTTTGAGGTCTTTGTTTATAGATGCCACAAATTCTAACTTAAAAATTTCAAGACGCTCTGGAAAGTATGAAGTATGAAGGGTGCCATCATCTGCAAAATTATAAATAGAACTTTTGATTATTTGAAGAAGTTCATTAATGTAAACAAAACATAAAACTAGCAAAAGAGCAAAACCTTGAAAAAAACACCACCATTTATAATTTTGAAGTCAGAGTTGAAACCATCAATTCTAAATATAATTTTTCTATTGTCAAAAAAACTATTGATGGGATTTGCAGTTTCTTTATCAAGACCTATACAATGGACTTTGATGCCATACCCTATCAAACACGTTGGAAATATCTAGAGCTACTGCAAGATTTTCTTCTTGTTTGTCTAAAGTAGAATTTCATTTGTGACTTACATAGGTCAGAAGATCTGTTGTCAAACGTTTTGATCAAAATCTATATTAAGTATCTGAGATGAAGTTATTTTGTCCTAAGAACTTGACAATGTAAAAATTAATAATCTTTTCAATTTTTTTTGACAGATTGGACAATAATGCAATTGGTATATAATTTGAAGAATCAGACTTGTCCCTTTTTTAGGTATAGGTTTTCAAAAATTTGAAAATGTTTCATTTTTGTATGATAAAGCAAATATTTTAGTCAAAATTCATTTGCAAATGTTTTAAGAAATATAAGTGGAATTTCATCTATACCTGATGCCTTTCTGGTATTTAATTTAAGAATTTAAGAATATGTTTTTTGAGAACCCGTTGCCTAAAATGAATTAAACCCATTATTTTTCCACTAGCCGGCATTGTATGTACAGCAATAGACAGCAATAGAAAAATTTATAATAATAGAGTAGCAAATTGGTTTGCAAAAATATCTGCTTTTTCTTTTAGATTAGTAACTAGATTGTTTTGATCATTTCAAAAAGCTATTGAAGATTTTGTACTACCTTGTAATGAATTTATTGTTTTATAATTTTATTTTGTTGTTTATGGAAAGCTGAGAAATTTGATTAGCGTTGTTGCTGTCAATCCTATCTTTACGTTAAAAAAGTTAACAAACAAACAATGAAAGTAAACACAAACTAATATTAATGATAGCATACGAATCAATGTTCTCACCTACCAGTAATGTGTGCACCGAGTTAGCAACCAGATGTTCTAAAACTCGTACCAAAAACGCATCAAAGCTAAAAAAATTGTCAAAAAGAAGAAGCATTCTAATCAATTTCCACATCACCACTTATAAAACACATGAACAAATTAAACAGAGTACAAATAAAACCAAGCAAAATTTTATTTTTTTATGACCCATGATGGCAAAAGACAAATTTGAATAAATAATTTTGTAATTGTACACAAAATTGATAATATAAATAATGAGACAAATGGTTGTGGCACCAACTAGTGCAATTTTTTCAATTAATTGTATTGGTCTCATTATTTATATATTTTTTTTATATCTCGTGTAGCGAACATCACTACCACTATTGCTATGGTTATTCCGAGGGTTATTCCAAATTTTATGCAATATGTAAGATCCAATTCAATTTTAAGTTGTTTGTTCAACAAAATAAAATAGCTTCAACATTTATGTATTAAACATAAAAAGATAAATCGTAAAATCTCGGATTCTATAACACAATTTTATTTAAGTAACTTAATGTATAAGAGCAACATTTTATTTATATAAAACCTTAAAATTCAATACTTTTAAAATAAAAGTTTTAAATATGTATTAAGTTTAGAAAATATAAATGATCAAAAACTTTTTTTAGAACTTCAGTTCATTAAGTATGATTAATATTCCCTAATAAATTGTTGTGAAACTTACAGCTGATTGCATACTCTACAAATACATTATAAACTTGAAGTTAATTTGATTAAGATTACAATATTTACATAATTTGTATGTTAGCTTGCAAAATATATATCTCAAATCTTGACAGTAAAGAATTGACTAAATGTATATTTATATGTCTGTCTAGACTAGTAATTATAAATACTTTTAAGATCCAATTATAATATATAAAAGTTAATGCATAGATATAATAAAATCTCAAAATTTAATTGTATTATGATTATAGTTTATAGTTTGGGTCAAAACTATCCAAAAGCATCATTAATGGTTACGTAATATTATTTGCTCCTGTTTTAATAGAACTAATTAGTAGATTATTAGTGCACCATGAAATTGATCATATACGCATAAAATTATTCTGAAGTAATAAATTTGCTTATGAGCAAAATGTGAAAAGAAACTTTTATTTTAAAATTCCACAAAACCTTTTTTGTAATTTTATCTGATAATGTACTATAAATCACTTGCTTTAGAATAGATTATTTACCTTCCATGTGTAAGAACGCCAGGATCTAGATTCAGGAGAATGGAGATGTTTTTGATGATGTCGTCTCCTTGCTTCCACGTCTGTATTCTGTTGAAACGAATATTATTATTATATTGTATCTCGAAAAGCAAATACATGTCACGTTTTTTGTTGTTGTTGCGAATGCTAGGGGCGGCTTTTCTTGTGATATTTATAAATAGCTCGGTGGAAAAGTTTTATTTCTTTGGAAGGACATTTACTATATTGATCACGTCAGGCGGGAAAATAACCCTGTTAGTAGTTGTTATGAATTTCAGGATAATTCATACTTGGTTTTTTATCTCGTTCGTTGTTGGGCGTTATTATACGCGATAACGACTTCTCAAATAAATTCAACAAGTTTATTGTACGCTTGAATTATTATAAGAGGAAATTTTATTATTGGATTTAGAAACGTCTAGCATTATCCTATCGCACATAACGAAATGAAGCTCGTTAAAGTAATAAGAAAAAAAAAAGGCAATCTACTTTCCAGACATATACAAAGTTAGCCATAATGTATGGTAATTTTTAAGTTTGTTTACATAGATGCTGTTATTATTGAATAAAACTTTTTTGTTTAAAAAGATATATAGAATTCAATCAATATTCAAAAGAAGTCAATTTTTAAGAACGGGTAATTACAATTTCATTTCAATTTTAAATTAAAGTTATTTGTCTACTCCTTATTGTAACGCCATTTCACTCGTTTTATTACCAAAATAGGTTAATTACGCACGACGTTATTTATAAGCATTATAAAGGTTATGTAAAAACCTAAATGTTAGTAATCAAGGGATTACACATCCCATCTCTTTCTCCAACATAATGACTATTAACGGCTGCAGAGAAAAGAAATATGCAATTTTTTGATACCAACCACTCGGGTGGGTGGATGGGGCTCTCCAAACCGGAATCATAAATTGGGATTCCCGCCCACTCATCCAAGTGTCTGTTATTAAGAAATTTGAAGTTTATTTTTTCAGTAAACGTCAGTCAATCGTTGTGTTCCATTTGACAAAATCGCACTTTGTGGCACTAATTTAAAAAAATTTGAATTTATTTGTAAAACGCGTCTTTTTTTTATTTGTTTTTGAGTTACAAAACGTCCTTCAAACGCCAAATATTTTTAGTTCTAGTTTATCAAGTGGGAGACGCTCTTGCTCGCAAAATAAAAAAAAAATAACACATCGGGTGCATGAAGCGCTCAAATGGAAAACGCCTATTTAGAGTTACTCCAATTTAAAGTACTGACTCTTTATCATGATTTGAAGTACCCTACCCACCTACCAAAGTGTTCGTTATCAAAAAATTGAAGTTTGTCTTCTCAGTACACGTCAGAAGTAACTTTGTTACAAAAGAAGGTAGTGATATTCAATCTTTTCATAACAAACACTTGGGCCGGTGGGTTTGGTCACTCCAGATCATGATTATTATAAAGTAGTTTGAACTAGAGTAGGCACCCATTTTCAATTTGTCAAGACTCGTGCGCAATGTACATACCTGAAGAAAATAGACTAATTTTTGTGCTCTTTGTACAATATACAGAGTAGCACTCTAGACGCTAGTGGTTTTGACCGAGTAGTCAGCTGCTATTGTAACAAGAAATTAGTAACTGCAGTTTATCGCAAATTTTGCTTTGAAAGACACAATACAGCGTTGGGTACACAATCTTTAAACAAGTGGTTCTATAAAAAAAACACCAAACTCCACCAAAATTGAGACAAACTTTTATCTTAAATCCGGGCTAACACGGGCATGCATGCTTTGCCACGACTAAGGCCAAACTCTGAAGAACAACCAACCAACTGCACCGTCAAAATCCAATCCATGGGTTGTCAAGACGACCATGCAACCACCAGCCAAACCCTACCGCCTCAACCTACACAGTGGTAACGTGCCGGTTACAGAGCACCACCCCAGGCATAAACGGACAATTTCTCAAAAACAATGTAACAGCTAACTACTAACATGGCCCAGATATAACAGAACACTAAGGACATGATCAATAGCCGTAGCTATGGTGGCAAACCACATAAAAACCAGAATCGTATTTCTAATTAATGGAAGTACACTTTTAAACAACAGCAGATTCCGCCAATCAATAAGCACCGCACACTCATTTGAGGCTTCAAAGATGAAGCTCGGCGTTACGAGAACCAGGTCAGAAAAAAACCTCAGACAAGCTATGACCAAAGCAAACAACAATTGTTGCGTAAATATACCAATCCTATGCCGCTCACACGCCTAGCTAGTACGCTAATAAATAACGTAAATCAGACAAAGATCGGTAAAATTTAACTAAAATAGCAAACCGCGCTGTACCAGCAAGTGTACCCACATCACCTTTCCAATGACAAACACGTTGGTCTCAAAGATTAAACTTTGAATCTAACGAGAATTAAAATTATTGAGTTTTATCGACCTGGAACAACAAATAGAGTATGCAAGCAAAGTGGAAGCAAACATTAAACACCGTCGCAGCTTACGATCCAAAACTAAAGGGCTGCCAGAGTAAAGTACCATAACTCTACCGGCGTCAACACATAAGATAATGTGACTAAGCCTACACACAGTGTAGAATTTATGAAATCGTGAATCGTTGTGCCCATTAACGGGAGGAATGTAGCCCTAATTGATTTAAACTTTACCAAGGCAAAAGCAAAACACCTAAAGACGGCGATAGCCCAAGCTAACACTGCGCCATCCTACTGACCATGAGCAAAGCATATATGCAGCTTACAGAAGGTGACAGCACTAAAACTGTCCATTTTTTAATTGCACCCATTGTTGGGCCAGACAATTGCTTTGTGGCATGCCTGGTTACAGGACAACGATGCAAGCTTAGACGCGACAAGCGACATTGTAAACACTTTGGCAAACACCAAAAAACTACTGTGTCACTGTGTCACTTCCCAAAGCACAAATATCCACCCTACTCCACCGGAGAAAAATAGCTCAACTAAAACGGCCGTTTGCCTCGGTATTTGCAGACAATGTAATACCTACAACCAACCGACCAATAACCTATAAAATTGAACTTCAAGTTTACACTCCAATGAGAGTACCTCGGTTTGCTTACAACATGCATAAGGAGTCCGTAATTTTGGGGCAGGTAGAAGAAATGCTGCTCAGGCACTATTGAGAGAAATAACAGTGACTACTGCTCCCCGATAGCATTAATTACGAAGGTTATGCATAGACTTAAAAAATCAATGCTGCCACCTAAGACAAAGTTGCACCTCTGCCAAAAATCCACAAGACACTCAAGGATTTTAGTACGGTAAAAATGATTACCAAAATGAACGTAAAAGTGGGTTATTTGCACTAGAAAAGCAGCACCGTCACTACACAACATTGCCGAGTTTATTCTATAGGGTGTCCAGGAAGTAGGGATAAATTTGAATTTAGCGCCATCTTGTTCTGTGACGGTTGACAGTTGTAAGTTTTTCATGTTTGTTATCTGATAACCTTCCCATTAGTAGCCTGATCACTTTTGTTTGGTGAGCATTGTAAGATGTAAGATGTAAGATATGCCGACGACACTACCTTTATAGCCAAAAACGAAGACAAAATGATTGCTCTACTGGAGTCGGTCACACATGAGAGTCGTGATTTGGGGCTAGAAATCAATCTAGACAAAACCAAACTCATGGTAGTAGACAGAGCCTACACACTACAACTCACAAATCGAATTCAAATCAAAATTGTCAAGAACTTCACATACCTAGAGTGGCAAATTACCAATCAGGAAAGATGCCTAAAATTAGGATCGCATCGCAATTGCATGGGCGGCCATGACAAATTTAGCAAAGATCTGGAAAGACAGACAAATCACCAACAATATCAAAATTACCTTAGTTAGAATTTTAGACTCCATATTTTCATATGACACAGAATCATGACGCCTTCGAAATGTGTGAAAAGGATGCTGCGCATCCCATGGACGCCACGCAAAACAAATACATCAATAATTAACGAACTTGGTATTAAAGAAAGGCTATCCACTACATGCCGCAAACGCATTTTAAAATACTTTGACCACATCGCAAAGAGGGAACAAGATAACTTCGAAAAACTTATAGTTCATGGAGAAATCGAGAGGAAACGGGCAAGAGGAAGATCTTCGACGCGCTGGCTGGACAAAGTTAAAAACTTAACAGGACAATCAATACACATCAGTCTCAAAGAAGCAGCAAACCGACGACAATGGAAAACCCGGCTCCACCAAACAACCTGAATATATCAGTAATGTCACAATACTTCAGTTATAAAGTTACGATCAAGAAGAAGAGTGCACGAGTAGAAGGGTACAATTTAATACCAAATTTGTTTAAAAAATAGACCACAAACGTGATCACCGTCCCCGACTTTTACTAGAATGGAACATCAGCAAACCTCCAATATGACCAATAGCCAAATTATCATGTCAATTTCCTCACTGTTTCGAACTACCCGATTGGAACCATTTCACTACTACTACGAACTCTTGCCTGCGAAATCTCGTCATTACACTCCCAACCTGGTAGACCATCATTTACCAGGTCATTGCACGGGAATCGCAAACTTCTTTTTCCTTTTCCTTTTTAGATCAAACAATTGAACTTTTAAATCAACGGCGGGATCCCGCATTGATCTTCCGACCGGTGCTTTACACTTTCAACAAAGGGGTTTATTACTCTCCATAAGCCGCTTCCCAAATCTTTAAACTACGATTCAGCATTACCAAATACTTGTTCGGATCATGAACCACCATTTTTGCAGCGACAAATCTACCGTCACCCTCCAGATCAACCCATGGAGCCATACAGGTAACAAATTGCAAACTACGTAGCTGGCATAGAATACAAAAATCAAGTTAAATTTTATTATCAACAATCTATAAACACCTAAAACACTTAATACTTCTTTTTAAAACAAGTGTGTCGTTCTTACAATAATTCAAGATTAATTTAATTTGTGCCCGGCGCATCCACCATCAGTACATTAAATTATAAAAATATTTTCTGCGCAACGCAAGATATTGAGAATTAAAGTCAATAATACTCAAGACAAAAAATGTTTGTGCATATATGAGTAATTAGTCTATATGTTGTCACACAACCTATTAGGTTAATGTTCCACTGCATTAAGGTTCTTCTTCCATTTTAGAATCATATGCAATGTATGTTCTGCGTCATACGCGTTTACACAGAGTGCGGATTGCTTATACGTACTTGCCCAAAGTGCAATTCTAATTAAAAAACCGATTTGTTTTGTGAAGCCACAGCCAACAGCCAAGCACAACTCCGCATTAATTCCTACCTTCTCAGGCATCAACATCAACTCAGAACCGGAACTAGCCACCACGACAATACTAGACAATTGTACTGTCAAACCTCACTAGCTTTATATAAAACTAGCAACGCCTTTGCACCAGATCTTGAAAAAAAATTGATCTGATCACAAGAACACCAGACAAATATTTAGCTGAAATCAATCACCACCACTGGCCAATATGGTTCCCTTACTTGTAGACGCAGACCTAAAACACTACAGAACAATACTCATGAAGCAACAACAGGACCTTACCTTGCCCGCCCAAGACTCAGGTATTCACGTCTAAAAAGAACCACGTTTTGGTAAACGCCGTCAGCAAAATCAAAAGCAAAACAGAGCAGTATTTAACAACAACTACACTACAACGCAGAACATAAAACCTAGACTCGAGCTAGTACGGTTTCCATAAAAAAAAATCTCTAACTAGTCAGTCAAAAGCTAAAGCAGAACGCATGGAAGAGAATACCATCTGACCACAAATATAGACTAGAAATTCCGTCTAGTGCCACCAGGTGACCTTAATCACACCACAGCAGTTTTTGCACAATCACCAGCTTAGTGTGGTCAACCAACAAATACTAGATATTCTCCGAAGGTTTTATGGCTACTAAACTATTGCTATGTAATCCTGATAACGCAGTGTATGCAAAATAATTATCTAAAACCACACAAAACATGAGTAGGTATACGATACTCACGTGCATTTGCAAAACTTATTAAGTTAAGATAATTTAATAATAAATTATTAATTTATAATTATTAGTTTTAATCCAACACACTTCTGCAAATAAATATCAAAATCGTAGTAATGTCTAAACTTTTTTTTTAAGCCGTCCCTATTTATACGCAACAATTTCAACATTACGTTAAATCAAGTAAAAATTATAAACATTTTATAATTACCTGTTTTTCAATCCCACGTATACATAATCAGTATCAACATCATAGACCTCATGCATAGGACTCGGATGAGCGCCACGCGGTTCTTTCTTCATCATAGATGGCAGAAGTAACTCTTTCATTTTATTGTGTCCAACCTGATCGAATTGTGGTCCCGGCTTTTTTACATCCAAACGCTCGGGTCGTTTAAACCCCAAATCATATTCCTCAAGTAGCTCATCCAAATTCTGCCGTAACATATTTCTTGGGTCACTTTTTATCTCCCCTGAGAAATTACAAAATAAACTATAAATATTTATGAGCTAAAGTGTCAAATAGATTCAAACTTAATTAACATGAACTACTGAATAAATATAAGTAATTTACAACACAAATTAAGTCAACAAACAAAAAATAATTAATCAAACTTATAACATTATTTGAAAATGTATAAGTAACAAAAAAAACTTTCTAATTTATGTCAAACTACAAAAATTATTAACAATAAAAAATATGTATAGCTTACCTATAATACGAGATTCTGGTACATATACAACTCCGCCTTCTGTATAAATACCAGCTTGATTATCATCCCCTTCTTTTTCCATCCTAGCAATATCATCCCCTTGTCGCATAGTTTTTAATTCTCTAAAAATCTCCTCTTGCGGGATCTCGTCTTTAATGTAACCCTCCCCTCTTTCATTTTTTAATTCACGAAAAATCTCCTCCGGTTCTGTATGCGCTCCGCTACCATACTCCTCATGTTCTGGGTCCTCATCAAAATAAACACGCGATTCGGGAATATCTTCAATAGTATCACGCGACTCCCAACCTTCCCTAAACTTATCAGGAGTGTTGTAAGTCTGAGTGAAGCGTTCTGGTAACTCGTTATATTCTTCCTCTTCTTGCTCTTGCTCTTGGATTAATTGCCTACGCAAATATTCTTCTTCTCGCAATCTTTCAATTCTCATTTTATTATAAATTAATGATAATATCTCATCATAACTTTCAGGACTTAAAGGTACACGTTTGAGGTAATCGTTTAATTCATACACGTCATCGGTGGTTATTTCAGATCCTGGTTGATCCGACATGAGTTTGTCAAAGATTTCTGGCTCTTCATTGACAGGCTGCACGTATTGATATGATGGCGGTGGAACCGAGCGACGATGCATCTGCGGGATCCAAGTTCTTTTCATGACAGAGTAATCGGCGTAAGGATCTTCCATGTCAACTAATGTGCAAAATAAATAAATAATCATGAGAATAATGCAAATGTATAATATATTAAATATGTTTTTATGTTAAATTATTACTTCTAATGATAATTTTTACTTACGGTCTACAGCATTTGATGGCAATATAATCTTCCTAGCAAGTTCTCTGTCATCTTCAATAGGTGGGTAGTAAACCTCATCTGCAAAATCAGCACTTGGATCTTCAACGCTGGGAGTAAACTTTACTATAGCGACCTCATGTGGATCTAATTGGTCCTCTCCTTCAAGTGCTTTTAGAGCACCTTCTAGATCTTGATCAGCAAGGTGTGAGCAAGCATTGGGCTCCATGGGTAAACTGAAATTTTGAATAGTTATTTAGCAATTATAAATCAAAGTAAAGTGGTATTAGTAGTTTAATTGTCCTAACTTAACTTTATATGAGCACAAACAAGCATCAAAAGATCAAATTAGTACAACAATTCAACTGCTATAGCCTTGTAAAAGATATTTTAATTCAATAAATTGTACAAAATAAAGATTTAATTCACTGCTCATAAAATTAGAAAAGCTTTTTTATGTCTAATAGAAAGGAGGTGTTCAGAAATTAGCACAGTACAATACAATTTAAACGTTTGACACAGGTAGTTCAACAAAAAAAATCAATAAAATTTTCATTAAAGCTTTACTATATTGTGTCCTGTCATTGATAAAACTGATCAAAAGGCTTTTTTAATTAAAAATATGAAAGATGTTAATTTGAGAATTATATTGTATCGATCCATGTCGATGTACATAAAGGTTGCTATATACTAATTAGGACACTTAATAAAACATAAATATAGGTACAACATTAAATATAAAAAAATGTAGGTGGTTTGATTAAATAAATTATTCAAGATAAACTCATACGTCAATATTGTACAAACGTGCATACTACTATTTTAATTTATAAGTTTTATAAAACTTTATACCACTAACAAACATATGTATAAAATCTCTTCAATCATTGTTTAAATGTTCCAGATAAACAAAACATTCAGCATTCATAGGATTACTCCACCCGTAACATGTTCATTTCAGATTTTCATTTAGATTGCGCTAGATTTAAAATATTGCGCCTTTCTTGTTGTGTTATTTAAATCCCTCAAAATTTATGCAAATAGCTTACGCCATTCCACTAATACACCTGTGCAATACTTAAATAAATAAACATACTCCCACATCAAACATATGGCAACAACATGTGTGTGGGTGTATTTAAATGCACGTATCGATTAAACTTACCCTTTAATTAATTCTGTCACTTAATCTACGTACAAGCGTATTCAACTCAATTTCACTTATTGTGTAGTATTGTAATAATCTTACTTACTCATTCTTCGCTGAGAAGAGCATTGCCTGTAGACGACACTGAGTGTATCCATGGCTCCAACGATAGCCGAGGGCAAAAAGACGTTTCAGCTCATGGCTTAGATCGTGCAGGGTGCCTTTCTCCAGCTCGTATCTGTAAAACGTGACAGAGAATATTTATAAAGTGGCTTTTCGTCTACGGTGAGGTTAATAGAAGGGTTTGTTTTGCGGAGAATGATAAAACAATTAAGGTTGTCGAGTTTAGGATGTCCAAGGGATGGAAGCCTTTCTGAATGGATTTAGGGTATGATGTTATGTTTATTATTCACAAACTAGATGAACAGGTCTGTATTAAATTAATTTGTATTAAATTAAATACACAAACTGCTACTACCAAACAAAATAAATAAATTTAAATTAATGAAAGAGTCTAAAAATCTATTAAATAAAATTGTATATGCCCTAAAACTTAATAATTAACATAAACAAACATACAAATTTCAAAGTTTTAAAACTAATCTAATTATGAAGGAAATTTGCCAGCTATTAAGGTTTGGCCTCATTTCGATTTGTAGATCCATTACCTAGGGTTTCAAGTTTTAAGGTCGCTATGTACGTAGGTGGGTTTGGTTATTAAAAAATATTGTAGTATGTCTAAAAGTTTTAAAATAGTATATACTAGATTTTTCCAGAAGCTATACTTTATTTTAAGTTTAACTAAAATGATTGAAACATGTTATAGGCTATCCAAACGTTTTAAATGATGTAATAACTTATTCTAAGATGAACAAAATTTATTATTTGTCAATAAATTTTGTAGATTGTCCAAAAATTTTGGAAAGTGTTATAATTCATTCTAGGTTTGTCCAAAAAAGTTATAAATTATTCTAAGATTAATCAAAATTGTTGAAAAATGTTATTGTGATTGTCCAAGAATTTTGAAAAATGTTATAACTCATTCTAGAATTAACTAAAATTATTGAAAACTGTTGTAGATTGTCCAAAAGTTTTGAAAAGTGATTAATTTATCTTATTCTAAAGTTAACCAAACTTGTTTAAAAAATTTGAAAAATGTTATAACTTGTTCTATGTTTGTTTTAAAGTGATAAAAAACTGTAGTTTATTTTAAGATTAACTAAAATTGTTAAAAAGTTATACAGATTGTCCAAAAGTTTAAAAAAAACATAGTTTATTCTAGATTTGTCCAAAAGTGTTTTTTTAGCTCATAGTAAGTTTAAACAAAAATTGTGAAAACTACCATAAGTTGTCTAAAGATGCCATAGCACTTCTCGGTTTGTCCAAGAGTAGTAAAAAAAATTATTGTGCATTGTAGCATCAACCAAATTTGTTAAAAAATGTTATAAGATGTCCAAAAGTTTTAAAAAATGTTAAAGTTTATTCAAAGTTTGTCCAAAAGTTGAAAAAAAAAATTATAGCATATTTTAAGATAAACAAAATTTGTTGAAAAATATTATTAAGTTTTACATTGAACCAAAATTGTTAAAAAATGGTATAGATTGTTTAAAAGTTTTGAAAGGTGTCATAAGTCATTCTAGGTTTGTCTAAAAGTCTTATGACTTATTCTAGGTTTAACTAAAGTTGTCAAAAAATGTTATAAAATGTTCAATTTTAAAAATTCACATAAATCATTTTTGGTTTGTTCAAAAGTGTCGAAAAAATAACATATAACATTCTAGAATTGATCAAAATTGTTGAAAAATGTTATAAATTGTTTTAAAGATGTTTTAGTTTATGTAAGATTTGTTCAAAACTTTAAAAAAAAGTTATAACTCATTTAGAATTAACCAAAATTGTTGAAAAACGTTATATTGTTCAAAAGTTTTGAACTATTTCATAGTTTGCGTTAGGTTAGTCTAAAGCTTTTGAGAAGATATTGCTTATTCTAGGTTTGTTCAAAAATTGTAATTGTAGTTCATTCCAAGATTAACCAAAATTATTGAAAAATGTTAAAAATTGTCCAAAAGTTTTGCAAATTATTATAGAAGATTTTTAGTTTGTTCAAAAGTGTTGAAATAGATTGTAGTTTATTTTAAAATAGATGAAAAATGTTATAAATTGTTCAAAAGTTTTGAAAGACGTCATAACTCATTCTAGGTTTAACTAAAATTGTAGAAAATTGTTATAGAATGTTTAAAAGTATTTAAAAATGTTATATATCATTCTAGGTTTGTTGAAAAATGTTAAAAAAATTTATAGTTTACTCTAATTTAATAGAAAATTGTTATTGATATTTTTATGCAACTTTGTAGTTCATTTTAGAATTAACCAAAATTGTTAAAAATTGTTATAGATTGTTCAAAAGTTTTAAAAGATATTATAACTTATTTTAGGTTTGTCTAAAAGTCTAACTTGTTCTGAGTTTAATTAAAATTGTTGAAAAATGTTGACCAAAAGTTTTGAAAATTGTCTTAGATCAGTCTAGGTTTGTTCAAAAGTGTTGAAAAAGATTATAGCTCATTCTAAGATTAATCAAAATGTAATAAATTGTTTACAAGTTTTGAAAAATTTCAAACTCATTTTAAATTGGTCCAAAAGTGTAATATATTTGTCTAGAATTAACCAAATAGATTAAAAATGATATAAATTCCCCAAAAGCTTTTTTTTAATTTGTCTTCAAGTGTTTAAAAAGTTATACCTTATTCTAGGTTTAACCAAAATTACTAAAAGTTTTGAAAAATGTTTAGGTTTGTCCAAAAATGTAATAACTTTGTCTAGAATTAACAAAAATTGTTAAAAAATTGATATAGATTTACCAAAAAAATTAAAAAATTTCATAATGCTTGAAAAAAGTAATTGCTAGCTCCAGATTTTAACTAAAAACGTTAAAGGTTACCTAAAAATTTTGAAAAATGTGTTAACTTATTCTAGGTGTGTCTAACAATGTCGAAAATGGTTATAGCTCATTTTAGAATTAACCAAATTTGAATATTATTATTTAGTTGTCCAAAAATTTTAAGAAAGTCATAACTTTGTCTAGGTTTATACAAAAAAGTAATAGTTTAGTTTAGAATTGACCAAAATTGTTAAAAATAATCTAAATTGTTTAAAAACTTTTTCTAGATTTGTTCAAAAGTGTTGAAAAGTTTATAGCTTATTCTAAGCTTAACCAAAATGATTAAAAAATGTAATAGATTGTCCAAAAGTTTTGAAAAATTTCCAACTTGTTCTAGGTTTGTCCAAAAGTGTAAAATTTTTGTCAAAAATTAACCAAAATTTGTACATAAGACTTTGCACATCAAACTCCGGACAACTGTAATGACCAACAATCCTATGTAAAAAATGCATGGCACAAGGGATGACAATGCTCGAACAATACCATGTAACTTCTTATTGTATTTAGCCTTCTGTACAATAAGTACAGTAACATTTACTTTCTGCGTACTTATAAAACAAATATAAAACTAAAAAAACAAAATGTCTAAGAATGTTAAAGGTGCAACTGCAAAACCAAATCTTTCCACACAATGACACAAACAGAGGTGACACCCGCATACTCCGCGACGCATTCGACCAACCACGCGCCACTGAGATACATAAAAGGAATTAGTTCTAGAACTCTGCAGTCAGTCCCGTTACGTTGATAGGTAAAACCTGCCACGTCAAAAAGCAACCAGACAGCTGCAAACTTAACCGGCTTAACGGCTCCGGAACGCATAAACCCTGTGCTTTCCAAAAATAACATACCTAGTAGACACTACCGGTACCACCTTCTAGCACACAAGAAGGTGGAACCCATTACATTAATTATATTCAGCTACAAAAAGTAGCAACTTTAATCGCTATCATTGTCCAGAAATCAAAACACCGACTCCTAGACTTGTGACGGTCTGGCGAACAAACTTTTGAGCCGGTAACAATTGGTGCCCAACTAGAGACGAGAAATGTAGCAAAGCGCTTCAAAGGCACGTATATTCTAAGAAAAAGCAATAAAAGCACTAAACGATTGCCTGTGGGGTTATCCCATAACCAATTCCAAGGTTAAACAACCAGAACCAAAGACCCCAGTCAAGATGAAGCTGTAAACTATGTCAGCCCTGCACTACGTCCCAAAACGCTAATTTGGCAAACACACAGTTGCTAGACAACATTAATACAAAGTGTGGGATAGTTTTTGAAACATTCTTGAACCGTAACCGCAATGTAGCCGTTGGTACTAAGAAATACTTGTTTAGTGTTACAAACACAAGTATTAAATACTATGCCATCCCCAATTTTGCAACCACGAAAGTAAGCAAATCTATTGGCTAAGCGACCAACGCTGTTCCACAGCTAATTTTAACCTAGAAGAAACACCAAACGTAAAAGAAAAAAATGATCGACAAATTATTCACAACCTAGACGAAACAAGCAACACCGGACACATACCGTCGGACCCCAATAATTTCAAGTTTATGAAACAGATTAACAAAAATAGAAAAAAAATTAACACAACACCTAGTGCTAAATTAACAGAAGATTACACCATCACAGCCAAAGACAAAAAAATCACCTAATAAAGCTATTACTACAAACATTTAGTAAACGCACAAATCACAACGTCAGACTGCCACGTCATCACACATGATCCTGATGCTTCCCAAAAATGACATACCTAGTCCACACTACCAATTCCTGGATTTGTGACGGTTAAAGATATTCACCAACAAACTCCCGGGCCGGTATACAACAACAACATTTAACACTACCTACACTAGAAACTACTGCTGGTACACCAGAGTCGCAAAATCAAAACCTGGTTAGTAGTAATACGCCACCAGCTTGTTAAAATTGATAAACACTGAAGAAGAGACAAGCATCATATATGCATTTATTTAAAAAAAATTAAAGACCACAGACAAAAGGCTTTTGAGCACATTGGTCAAAAGAAACCGTATGAATAAAAGCAAACAGACTATTAACTTAGGGTAATTTACTAAATCCAAAAGAAGTAATTAAATGAGGAGCAAGACCACAATTAAAACCAATTGCCAGATTAAAAAGATTAACTGTGCATAAACAACGTTTGCACCAAGACCTAGAAAGTTGTAAACTTTAAAACAGAACAGACAAAAACCTATTGAACTCTATCTCTTCCAAAAAAGATAAACCACAAACCAAAAAAAGCAAATCAGGTCAACGAGGTTATAAATGGCCATGTCTGAGTCAAGTGTACTAAACAAAAATTTGATTTTGCTCAAACCACTGAAAATGCCTTTCTCTACACGAGTTCAATAAGCCATTTTTGAGTAATAGGCAATAAAAATTTGAAAAAATCGATTTTTTGCTTTTTTTATCTTTTTTGATCGTTTGTAACTTCTCAGGGTTGCATTTTTAGGAAAAAACTGTAATAAACATTTTTTTTTTCAAAATTGTTTAAAGAATCATTTTTTTATAGCCAAAATTTTTTTTTCTAAGATACCTCGAAGAGTAGTGCTCGGAACTTACTGAAATTTTCAGGGTATCTCTTGCACATATAAAAACACGTTTTTATATATATATGAGAAAAAAAATACCCGCCATCTTATTAAAAAAAATTGACTTGTAAATTTCAGCAAAATTTTCAAAATTTCAAGAAAAAAATGTTCGCTATGAAAACTTTACAATATTTTATTCTTTGAATAGTTTTGAAGAAAAAAGTATCTTTTAATTTTTTTCTAAAAATGCATCCTGAGAAGTTACAAACGATCAAAAAAGTTAAAAAAAAAAACAAAAAAAACTCAATTTTTTTCAAATTTTGATTGCATATAACTCGAAAATGGCTTATTGAAAAAATCTAAAAAATTTTACAAAATCAAGACTCATGTAGAGAAAGGCATTTTCAGTGGTTTGAGCAGAATCAAATTTTTGTTTCGTACACTTGACTCAGACATGGCCAAATACAAATTTATGTATCATAGCATCATCATAATTGGAATCACACCAATTTAAGGTCACGCTAACAATAAGTCTATAGTTTATTCCTGCATAATGTCAACTGTACATCATGTAACTCCTAATGCCATCAGACAAACCATATTTAGTAGTCACACTACCTCTTTCAATATTATATGTGGTTAAAAACGTTGATCACTTATCATCGAGATCAACACACAATAGTGACACAACAACTCTTAAATTTGTGACGGCTATAAATCTTATTAATTAAAACTGCAAACCAGTAACAAATAAGTGCATCAATTGTGCTTCAACCTCACAAACTACTCTAAGAAAAAAAACACCACCATGTATTTAGGACGCAACAAGAAGCGCAAATTTTGCACGATTTAGTCACGGCAAGTAAGCCCTGATAGACATGTATATTAATGCCACTATAACAATCTTTGTTGCCTTCAGCTGCAAATAAAATATGATCCGAGACACCCCAAACCGGGCTATAATAGCCAGTTCAATATATGGTTTACAGCAGTCATAAGCAAGACAAACAACCTAAAAGTGCACAACTACAAGTGACGACACATGTTAACATGCAAACGGCTAAAAACGTCATTACACACAACATGTGACCATTGGCTTAGCAAACTCGGGTCGCAACTGCTTAAAAACTAATAACCTTTCCTTCAAATACGGATTAAGCTGCAATGCCAAGAACTATTTGCGTGATGCTACAACACAATTAAACCCTTTAATGTCTTGGAAAAAGCCGCAGAAGTAAACAATACCTAGAGACATACTGAAAATTCCAAATCAATTTGGAACCTTCGCAATATTTACCACATAGGAAGGTTTTGTTAAACTACTACGCTAGCCTGAAAAGCAACAAAAACAATAAAGCAGTGCAAGTTGACACCATCAACTAGACTGATCACCTTGCGAATTGAGTCATCGATATTTACGACAGAGAAAACTTTGCATTACAAGTCTATGTTTGCAAACTTACCGACGTTAACATAGTAGAATAGAAAAGAAATTCTATTTGCAAGTGACAACAACAACAACAAACGCAGTTTGCATTATCGGCGGCAAAAGCTGCTTCACAGTTCAAACCTAATTGCTAGAAGACAGTGAGGTAAACTTTGACAAATTTGAAAAAAAGAAAAAAGAAGATCAACGCACCACCTAGTGCTCACAATCAGACAAGTGCGGATACCACTTTTCAACAAAACCTAACCCGGACTAAATACAAAGTGACCGGGAAAAGCAACAAATATTCCCTTACAAAAACGCCAAAAGCTACAGCTGCTGCACCTAACCATTAGTACGCAAAAAAGAACTTCAACAAACTACTAAGTAAAAACGAAAGTTTCGGAGGAAACCATTCCAAAACTTTTTTTGTGAATGAAAGTATTAGAGCTACTAGGCAAAGTTGACTATCTGTAACCCACGCCTAGCTTGCAAACCGTCAACCTGCAGCAAGCTAGCAAGCAACATAAAATCAACCAATTTCAAAATTCTTTTAATTTAGTCCTGATTTGACATTTCTGCAGGTGAACAAAAGGTTGACTCTATACTCTTTGGTATTGCACACTCTATTAAGGTTAACACTCACTACTGCCACTCTGTGTAGTTTTAAGCTTCTTTGCATTGTACCACACAAACATTACTAAATTTCTCTTAAGAACAAGCACTCTTGGTGACTGCGTACGTGTAGATAACGCTTTGGGTAAGTGTCTACGCGGTGATAACACTTTAGGCAAATGCGTATTTGAAGATAAACTTTAAACGTTATAAAATGCTGACAATATAAACCCACTCCTAGTAACCGATTACTGAAAGCCAACCAACCACCCTTAGACTTAAACTAACCGCCTCCGGCATCTTCTTTGGAAACGCGCCGTAAAACAAGTAGCGCCCAAACTGACCACCAAGCCTTAAAAACAACGCCACCTACAAAAAAATTTAAAGTACAACCTACCACTACAGAAACGTCTACGTGGGTACCTGGGGTTTATAGAAACTTTAATGTTGTCTACCTAGCAGACAACTCAAGACGTACTTTCGTTCGTTACATACTCTAGTATCCGTCGGAGAATTATATCACCGCCCACCATCACCAACTCTTAAAAACAACCCAGGGTAAGGCGCGCCGCTTCTTGACAACCTACAAAAATGCTTAAAATCTTCTTACAAAGACAATAAGAAGAAACTAATCCGCAAGTACGACGACCTATTTCTGATGACCAATCTATTAACAGAGCTGTGCACAAACCACCAGGAAACTTAAAAACCCGTAAAAGCAATTTTGCTAAAGAGAAAACTGTTGTCCAAGAAAGTGCATTCACATCACAGCAAATAACAGATAACCAACGCATTGATCGACAAGTTGAACCAAAGATTGCGACGGTCCTGGATACCATTTTAAAGTCGTAATTTGACCACCGGATGGCACTGACGCTGGCGCTGACAATAAGGTTAAATCAGCACAAGCCAAAACAGACCACTGACTGGTTGAAAATCTCTGAAAAAGCAGAAGACTATACTCCCCCGCTGCAAGCTGCTCAACCAATCTCACCTGGTCATCTCTGAAGTAACAAAAACAGAAGTCCAGATAAAAACCATCAAATTTACCTCTTCTTTCCTTATAGTTCCCAAATTAAGCAAAATGATAATTTTGAGAAATTTCTAGCTGATAAAGATAAATGGTCGGCAATACCTCCACATCAAAAAAAGTCCTAGGACCAACGTCTATTAGATCAGGACCTATTTTACCAAATTGACTTCCACCAAAACGATCATACAAAAAACGGCTTTCCAGACTAGTCTAAAAAATATTGACCGCTTTTACCTCAATTTTTACCAAATCACCGTTACCCAACACAAACAAAACGATACTGCTCCAAATCCAACTAAAAGACCCTAAACCGTTTAGAGTCAAGCCAACGCCTGTAGTACTTGTGAAGAAGATGGACGGGACGCCTACATTCTGCGTAGACTACCAGAAGCTAAACAACGCCACAAGAGACAAGTTTGCCCCGCTGCCAAAAATCCATAAGACCCGCTGCCAAAAATCCACAAGACTCCTTGCACAATTTTGGAGAAACAAGCCTGATATACCAAAATAGATCTGAAAGCTGGATACTGGCAGATTTCCGTAAGAAAAGAATTCAAACATCTGACCACGTTTACCACTTCCGACGGCGCAACGTAGCAGTTCCAGATGGTGCCCTTTGAACTAAAAAATGCTCCCTTCCAAAAAATCTGATGGTCAGGGTTTTAACTGACTTATAAGGTAAAATTGTTGTAGTGTACCTAGACAATATTACCGTTTTTTTTTTTAACTATAAAAAACATCTAACCCACTTGCAAAAGATACTGGAAAGACTGCAATGCTACGGGTTAACGTGTAAACTCTCAAAGTGCAAATTTGGACAATCAGCGATTAAGTACCTGGGTCACCAAAGCACCGCTGCAGGCAACAAACTCACCTGAGCCAAAACCCATGACACAGAAGCAACAACAGAGTCTGCACCTGGCTGCATAAATACGTCCCAAAGTTTGCAAACAGTTACAGACTTACACAGAAAAAACCAGCCATTCTGATAAAATAAAAAAACCAATCAAGCGTTGAAAAAGTAACGCGGCTTTTAACGGACCACTACACTTACACCGACCAAGACTAGACATGAAGTTTGTGTTGCAGACAGATGCCAGCAGGACGGAGAAAATTAAGTAATGGTCTTCTACGCCAGTTCCAACTTTAACAAGCAACAACAGCATTGCTAAAGCAACAAATTAAAATGCTATCTTGTTGTATAAGCAAACAAAAAGTTTCAAGCAAACCTTTTGCAAATCGATAACTGAACCTTGGTTTGGCTAAACTCGTCATCCAACTCCAAGTCTAAGATTACAAAGTAGTCCTTCCTGCTAACCAAATTCAACTTTCAGGTAGAATACGACCCCGGAGAAACCAACCACTTGCTCGACACCCTTTCCCGACAACCAGACAACAAGCCTGTAGAAAAGACAATTGAAGACGTCGCCCAATTGCTACGTTATACACTTCCTCAATTAAACAAAACAAAAATATGTCAAACAGCGGAAGCAAAAAACAATTGGCACAAAAGTACGACGTTGGGCGCACTGTCCGCGAATCAAAAAAATCCTCCGTCAATTTTAAGATATGCAACATGAAGACAAATACCCGTCTAACTTGAATAGCGGATACCAAGTAGACAAAAACGGAGCCCTGGTCAGAATGCAAAAAGAACAAAACAAGTCGTGCCCCCAAGATACGGAAAACCGTCATCCAAAGCCATCCAAAGAATTCAAAAAACATACCTTGGCTGAACATCACCTAGGACGTAAAGAATAGAAGATTTCTTATTTGCGCTATAGTAAAAGAAAAAATAAAACAAGAAAAAATCAAGCTTCGCACACAACCGTCGGACATATCTTGGGAGAGGATAGCAATTGACTACAAAGCCCGTACGATGTTACCCAAGAAAAAAACCGCTTTGCAGTGACGGTGATGAACATGTGCATTCAAAAACTAAAGCATTCCCTGTATCAAACGCTATCAGTGAAAAGACATGCCAACTCCTACAGTACGCAATCTTTCACGGGTACCCGCAAAATCCAACCCACTGAAACTTTGACACAAAGAACTGAAAAAGAAAAGACTGTGCCAAACTAATCTCTCTTGCTCTTGCCACTACTAACCTAACACCCAAAAAATCCCTAATAAAAGAAATAAATGCTTTTTTTTGCAGAGATGAAAGTTAGATAAACTACTTGCTTTGTTAACTGTAAGGCGACTATTAGAAATGCAAAACAATAGAAAACTAAACATCAACCACTTAAGCATAACAAAAAATACCAAATCTAAAATAAAGAGAAATTCGTTGTGTAAAGTAAAACAAAAAGGTAAACTTGACGTCTTTCTAAAATCTGTATTAAAAAAACAGCAATTTACTAAAAAAAAATAAAAAACGAAACATTAAAACAATCCGATTCTGAAAGCAAATGGTTTCAAATTAAAGTTGCAACGTACATTGGTACAAAAGTAGTCAAAGTCGTTCCAAATGCATACGCTGGAATGTATTCGAGATAAATTGTAATAAAACTGTCGTCACATCTAAACTGCCAAGTGAACTACTTATGCAGCAATCATGTTAAAAATAACAATATTTCTCAAAACTTGCTAATAGAATGCAAAACATGCAGTTCATAGAATATTATAAATACCAACCTAACAATATTCATATTTATATCAGTAGAGTGTTTCGACGATACTCTTAACTGACGTGTAATAAAATTGATTCTATTATTTACGCGGCCACAACAGATTTCTATAAAGAACAGACGGGCGGGCGTTAAATGTGCACAGCTTTCACCGCCTTTAAATATATGGTAGATCCATAATGCTTCCATTATATTTTTGAATAAAATACTCAACACTTTGATGCGCAATTCGCCCCAATCTCATCACCATATCATCCCGAGTAAACAATATTATAATTTTAATCAAATTTAATTAATTTCAATAATTAATCAAAGTTAAAAAATGTAGTTTATAGTTAAATTAAATTGTAAGAAAGATGAGTGATGTAATGCGATGCTGGTGACACCTAGACATGATTAATGATATACTTGTAATATGTTATTATTTGTTCAACTATTTTCAAGGTTTTTATTTGTTTTTGGATAAGAATTAATTTATATATCATTTCAGCGGAGAGTATTGAAATTCTTTGATGTTTGAGCGGCAGCTCGGGAAAGTCAAATAGCAATTTTATCGTACACAGTTGGTAATTAACTTGAAATGGAATAGCTAGCATCTCATGCTTTTTGAAAAAGTAATAACGATAAATATTCCGTATATATATACTGAACCTAATAAAGTGGACGCAGGAGGTAAATTAAACTAGTTCATTCATAATTTCTCATTATTATATAATTATAATACAAAGTAAGGGCACAGTTTTGATATTATATTAACTAGTAATGAAGTTAGATTATACAAACGGTTGCGCAGTTGATCTTTATTTATTTTTAATATTTTTACAGTGTACGTGTCTAGCTTTAACGGTCTGAGATTAAATAGTCAATTAGCTTAAAAGTATGCACAGTTAGTAAATGTTAAATAACATAATTAAAAACGTTGTTGAAAAAAACGTAGTAACTTTAAACTTGTTAAAACTTAAACCGCATTTCATCTATCAATATTCTAAGGTAAACAGTAAAAATGAAAGATTTTTTTAATAATTTCGATTGTTTATATTCTATGGATCCACATATTACAGCAGAAAATCTGACAAAAACTATTCAAAATGTCATCAAAAAATTTATTCCGTTTTCTGTTATTAAACCAAAACAAATGTACTTGTTTTCAATTCCGGTAAAACAGGCGGTTAATAAGAAGCAAAAAGCATTTAAGAAACAAGCCAGTAATTGTTCTGAACAGACTAAACAGGATTATAAAAAAGCTCGTAAACATTGTGACAACCTAATACAATCTAAAAAAGATAGAATTGAGCTTATCGGATTTCTCAGCTTTCTATAAATAACAAAAATTTAGCTTCCATTTTGACTAAAATATTTATCATACAAAAAAGAAACATTCCCAAATTGTTGAAAACTTGCAAATGTTCAACCTATACCAAAAAATTCTTCAAATTATAGACCTATTAATTTTTACATTGTCAAGTTCTTAGAACAAACTAACTTTATCTGAGATTCTCAATATAGATTTCTAATTTAGACAAACATAGAGAAAATCTTGCAGTAGCTCTAGACATTTGCAAAGCTTTTGATAGGGTATGGCATCTTAATTTTATCAACACGCTTTATTTTGTAGATCTTGACTATAAGTCTGTTAATCTTATCAATAGATATTATAGTTAGAATTGATGGTTTTAACGATGACCCCAAAATTTGCCAAATACTTCACATATAATTAGCCAAAGATATATTTTGAATGGGTTGATAATTCATCTTGAAAGCAATTAAGCAAGATCTCTAAATGTCTTGGATGTTCATTCCAACAATCAAAAGAAACAATTCAAACGACGTTGTTATTGTTGTTTTGGCAATATCTTTATCTGCAACAAAATAAATTGTTAAACAAATTGTCAATGTTTTAAGGACAGGGTAATGGTCATACTTAGTTTGTTCAATTAATCTTCTGTAGTCTCCATAACCAACTGCATCCCTATCTCAGACAGAGTAATTATGATAAAAGCGAAAACAAAGCAAGTAGTAATTAACATAATATAAGCATATGCCCCCACGACCGATAAAAAAGACGAAGAATTAGAACAATTTTACGAAGACATCAAACAGGCCCTAAATACTACAAAAACAGAGACATTACAATTATCATAGGGAATTTTAATGCAAAACTAAGAAAGGAAAAGTGGAAGATATTATAAGAGATTTTGGACTGAAAAAAGGAATGAAAAGGGAGAAAGGTTAGAGCAGTTCTGCCAAGAACAAGGCATGGCAGTCGCAAATATATACTGTTGCACAAAAGAAGATCATATACATGGAGATCACCAGCAGATAATATAATAATATTAAGCAAAACCAGATAGATTATGTATTAATAAACAAACGATACCGGAATGCTATCAAATGGGGCAAAACTTACCTCAGATGCCGGATCAGACCACAATCCAGTGGTAGTCAAACTGGAAGCTCGGCTTAAGCGGACAACATACGAACATAAGAAAAAGCAACTGCAAATCTCAAAATTAAAGGATCCGATAATAAAACAACAACTAACAATAAAAATAAATAAAAAACTAACCAAAATCGATTTAAACTCAAATAATAATGTAGACAAAAATTGGGAAGTAATGAAAACAACAATAATTTTGCCGACAAATAAACTGCTGAAAACAGACAAGAGTATTAACCTCAACAAGAACAAACCATAGATGACCAATAAAATACTCCAATTAATAGAAAACCAAAGATAGTTTCAAAAACAGAAACGACAACGCATACAAAAACCAAAATAAAAAGATAAGAAAAAAGATCCGAGAAGCCAAGAATAAATGGAACCAAGGAAAATGCGCAGAAATAGAAGACCTACAAATAAAACATGATGCCTTCAACTTACACAAGAAAATTAAAGAACTAGCGGGTATAAAATAGTCAAAAAATAGCAACATACTAATCGACAAACATGGTAAGATAATCCCAGACACCAAAGGAAAACTAGCAAGATGGAATAAATACATTCGGGAGATGTTTGAGGACGAGAGACTAAAAGAACCAATGATTCAAAACACAGACAATAATATAGGGCCAAATATGACAAAAGAAGAAGTTATACACGCAGTAAAAACAGCTAAAATCAACAAAGCACCAGGGCCTGACAAAACTCCTACTGAAATTCTCAAATTAATCAAAAAAGAACAAATAGGGGTATTGGTAGACCTTTACAACACAGTATATAACACCGGAATCATCCCTAAAGAATGGCTTAGTACATTCGTTACAATATCAAAGAAACGGAACGCTAAGGAATGCAATCAGCCTAATGAACCACACTCTTAAGATACTCCTAAAGATTGTACATCAGAGAATATATAGAATAATTTAACAAGACCTAAGTGAAACCCAACTTGGATTTCGGAACGCACTAAGAACGAGAGAAACATAGTTTGCATTTAACGTACTGACCCAAAGATGCATAGACGTGAAACTACCAATATATGTGTACATTCTAGATTACACGAAAGTTTTTGACAAGGTCAGCCATAATCGTCTCATAAAACTACTTAGAAAAATAGATGGAAAAGACATTAGGCTAATAACATATCAGTACTTCAACCAGATCGCTAATGTTTGCATTGAAAATAAACGAGGGGTAAAACATCGATGCGTGCTCTCTCCCTTGCTCTTCAACTTATATTCAGAATACATAATACAAGAAGCAATAGCGGAACAATCAACAATTAAAATCAAAGTTAATAGAAAAGCCATCAACAACATCAGATATGCGGACGATACCATACTTATTGCAGAGTCTCTAGCAGAACTACAAACTCTAATAGATCAAGTAATACAATGCAGCAAGGAAAGCGGACTCATATTGAACACCAAGAAGACGAAATGGATTACAATTACAAAATAACAATAACAAGAAAGAGACACCATATGAATAAAAGGGGAAATAGTGGAAAAGATCAGCTAACACAAATATTTGGGAACAATAGTTTACGAGTACAACGAATATACAGCAGAAATAAGATCAAGAATGAAAAAAGCTAGAAACACATTCAGCAAAGTGAAGAATGTACTATGCAGTAACGACCTCAGCATACAACTTAAAATCAGAATGCTCAGATATGTTTCCTGTATTATTATATGGAATGGACACTCAAAAAAAAACATCATAAATCGCCTGGAAGCATTTGAGATGTGGATTACAGGAGAACCCTCAGAATAAGTTGGGTGAGCAGAACAACAAGTAAGGAAGTTTTAAAGAGAATGAAAAAGGAGAAAGAAATCATAAATACAATTAAAATCAGAAAACTACAATACCAATAGGCCACAAACAATTATACAGGGGAAGATATAAGGTAAAAGACGTATCGGGAGACGACGCATTTCTTGGTTAAATAATTTAAGACAGTAGTTCCAAAGCAGCTCAATCGAACTATTTATAGCCGTAACATCAAAAATTAAAATAGCCATGATGGTGGCCAAACTTCTTAGAGAAGACGGCACATAAAGAAAAAGAAGTCTCCATAGAACCCACATTTAGTTTAGCACTATATACATATAAAAGAAAAAAACCAATAACTTTAGTCTGGCAATGATGCAGCAATTTTAAGTTTTAACGTCCAATTTGATCTTAATGGTTTACAACTTATATAAATTTAACTTTTGTAGCTTGTCACAACATCTTTCACTAAATCAGCAAACACAATCAAACAATTCGTAGCCGCAACCGCAAGCTCAGCAGTCGTGACCAAACATTGAGTAAAACTAAAATGCTTTTGTTGTGACATAGCAATCCAGAAAATGTAAACAACATGAAACAGTCCATTATCTGTTATAGTTGCGTAGTTAAGTTTTGTTGTGCCAGCAGAAAACCTGTAAAATCATTTCCTAAATCGGGAACGTAATTGCTTCCGGACAAACTTGTGCCAAAAGTGCTTAAACATTTCTCCACAAATTAATAGTATAATCCTCGTAAACAATTCTTTAATTTAAAGTAATCCCATCTAGAGCAATAGTGTAAACAACCCAAATTTGGACTTTCAAAATTGGTAGAATTTGTTAAAAACGCGCAACATAAAAAAGCGGAGCTTTATGTTAGTTGAGGAATCAATAAAACCTGGCCGCACCAGAGTTCTGAATTCAGTTGAGCAAGATTTATTCAACTGCAAGTAGCCGACCAAACAACAATTTAATGAATCCACGCAGCCACACTCAACTGCAGAAACCCCGAAAAAAAACTGCAATTTTAATTGCAATAGAGTCCGTGTTATGATTGATTGAGTAATTTACTTCCAGCATGAAACACAAATGAGCACGGACCATATCATAAGATTGATGTATATCCAGCTTCAAGAAAATAAAGACCAAAATATAAGCATGTGAAATGTGGTTCTACCGCAGGATGTGGCGTAACCCCTGGACAGATAGGATCACTAACATCAAAGTGCTAACCAGAATGCAAAAAAAGCAGAGGTTATTAATACTATAAAAAAGAGGAAACTTCAATATTTAGAGCACATAATGAGTGGCCCAAAGTATTGACTTCTCCAACTGATCGTGCAGGAAAATGTTAGTGGAACGAGACATATTGGAAGACGCCGCGTGTCGCGGCTTAAAAATCTTAGAGACTGGTTTGGTTCCAGCAACATTTAACTCTTCAAAGTTGCAGTCAATAAGTTGCAAATAGCTATGATAATAGCAAACCTCCGATAAGGGATGCACTAAAAAAAGAATATGGAACTTCTTTTTGCTAAAAAACATTTTGAAATAAAAAAATTGAGAAAAATAAAACCGCCTCTAAAAACTCCCGCGTCTTCTTCAGCAGCTGCAGCTAAGCCCCAACCCATCAAAGACTTCGGACGCCGGATCCAAACCTCTTTTGTGCAAAGGGCTACACCTCAAGACTACACAACTTATCTCAAGCTAAAAACAATCCAAACTTCTTCAAAAGCTCAAACCAAAGCACCTGTTTTTCAAAGGCAATTTCCAGCTCCCCAAAACGATCCCCACCGCTCGCAAGAAAAAATCCTATGCACAGACAACAATTTAAAAATCAGCTTAAAGCAAAGCTGATTTTAAAAATATTTATCTATATTTGATGCATTTACTTAGCCTGATAAGCTAAAAACAGACTAATTGTTTGTTATTTGTTATTAAGCAAGAAAAGCAATGCAATCAGAATTGCAAACTTCTAAGAAGCCCAAACTTTGAAAATTTAGTCAATAAGAGCTTGTGAAAGTAAATCCGACACTTGTAAGTCTTTAGAAAGATTCTCATTATAATTAAAAAAAAAATCTGTATTAAGTTTCTACCGCAGTCTTAACCAGCAACAACTTTCCATAAGATCTGCCAAAAATTATAAACCAAAAAATATTTCAGACTCAACCTAGACCACCTCGCTGCTCCAACCTAAACAATAAATATAAGCCCACGCACCTTAGAAACTATCTCAAATCCCAGAACATCTGAGGAGCCCACACAATTTCTCAAAACATTTAATAACCTAAAGGTCAGGAACACCTCACCCATAGGAAAACCCTACTTAGCTGCCATCTGGCACTCAACCCTGTTACTACAAAAAAATGGCCAAAAACTTTGTCAGATGAGTAGTTTTACAAACCAAACCACACAAAACCCTACCTGAAAAGATACTTTCAGCCGTTACCTGACACTAAAATCACCTGACACTATGTCAAGATTAGGGGCACAAAATTTTCCACGCCTTTTTCTGCAAGTTAGAACACCACTTCAAAATGTTTGAAATGCCCAAGTTGATACAATACACCTTCCTGATTAAATTACTGAAAAGCAAAGCCAAAGAATTGCAAACACAAGTAAACGGTGTCCTCAAATCCAATTACAAGTATATTAAACAAACAATGATATTAAAATTTGTAGACGCAGACCTCATCATCAACCTAAGTAAGCAACTGTAGACCGAGCCCCACAATCATAAGAAATCAGTAGCTACCATTCTATGCCGTAAAGTGGCGTTATAGCGGTAAACTGTACTGAACGCGTCAAAATCCGTCATGGCCAACAGTCTAAAAAATCTGTTGGACTGGCAAATATAGCAAATAATCAATGTCCTAGACATTATCAGCCTACAGCATCTTACCGACATATCTACCAACACCAAACCTAACGCCCCGTCGGAAAACAAGTCCAGGGTCGGCAAAGCGTAAGCACAGCGCCAAAGTAAATCCTTGCTCGTATAGGCAAAGCCTGCTTAAGATTGCCATCCTCTATAAAGTAGAAACCCGATTAGTCTTAATCAATAGAAAACCCAGCCACAACTTCACCCAGCTGCGCTGACTTGATCTGCAAACAACAGACTGTGTTGTACACCAAGCTAACCCTAACACCAACTGCACATCACCGGAAAAGCAATAATTGCCAACTTTGATGTCACCACCAAGTTGACAACCACTACCGTATCGTTGCTTTTCAGAAAAAAAATCATTTTTGGCTACCTATGGTTTGCTTCAACTACGCTACTTTTGACTACGAGCAAGGCTGGTTCACCTCAAAAACAAAAATCAAAAGTTATTAGCAATTGGCAATTAAATGTTCAGCATACAAAAAATAATTCATAATACGGCTGTTAGCTGCATTTATGGCCTTGCTAGTTTACGTAGTAGTATACTTCACCATAAACATTTTGCTACTGGACTTTAATAGTAAATAACTAGTTTTTAACATAAAATTAAATACTAACAACTACTATTCTACAAAATCCGTTATTCAGATGGATATAATATAAACATCTGGTAAAAACATTAAACCTAAAATTGTAGTTTAAAATTGATCCTTTGTTTTTTTTTTTAATTTTCAAAAAATACAAAAAACTCAGCTAGAGAGCCATCTAATTAATTTTTTAACGAAGAATAAGTTAAAAATTACTTTAAAACATAACTTAGATCTTCAAAATTAGCCATCAAAATTAAAAAATCTAATTTAGTCTTCAAACCAAACCGAGAATAATATTTCAAAAATTTAAAATTTAATATTTTAAAACTATAACCAACAAATCAAAAATTCACAAAAAATTGACTTAGAAACAATTAGTTCTTATAAAACTTGATTTTTTATTAAATTTCTTGTAACTTTTAAATTGGTTAAGCCAAGTTGATTAAATTAAGGTTATGTAAAATTGGTCAAATTGATTTTAATAAATTTTGCAGAGTTGGTACCTATAATATTGGAGTACATTGGTACAAGTTTGTAACAATGTAGGGTTTTTGAATTTGATTAAATTAAGGTAATGTAACATTGGTCAAATTTTAATAAATTTTGCAGAGTTGGTACATATACATAATATCGGAATACATTAGTACCAATTTGCAAAAATTTCAAATGTAAAGTTTTTGAGTTATTATTTTTATTAAATTTATTGTAACTTTGGTTGATTAAATTGAGGTTATGTAAAATTGGTCAAAGAGAATTTAATAAATTTTACTAATCTGATACCTATAGTGTGTACTTTACATTACTACCAATTCTGAACAATTTTCAATGTAAAGTTTTTGAGTTATAAGTTTTTAAAGAAATCGACATCGTAGTTTAGATTTTAGGACTTAAATTGTGTTCGTTGGCTTTTTTTTAACTTTTCTTCTTTGGTTTCAATAAAACAATTAAAGTCCAAGGTAGTAAAAATTGGTTTTTAAGATAGATAGAATGCATTTGTTAAGGATTTGTCATTGTAATAGTTGTCGTTTAGATTTTGAAACATGAAAAAGTGTTTATTGGCTCTTCTTTTTTAGTTTTAATAAAACAATTGAAGTCCAATGTAGTGCAAATGAGCGTTTAACATAAATTAAAAGTCTTTTAAATTTAGGAACTTTAAAAAGTGTTCATTGGCTCTTCTTCTATAGTATTTCTAAATTAATTGTATTATTTAGTATAAATTAATAAAAATGTACTTAGTTTCAGAATTGCGGGACAGTAGTTTGAACTGAAATTCCCGCCCAAGTGTTTGTTATTATAAAGTTAAATCAACAACACTTAGGTGAAAGGGCGGAAACTAAAATCAAAACAACAGTCTCAAAATCAATAAATTTAGTGCCCCACCCGCCCACCCAAGTGTTTGCAATCAAGAAATTGGATCACAAACACTTGGGTGGGCGGGCAGGATCTAAAGTCAAAACGATTGTCCCAGAATCAATGTACTTAGTGCCCCCGTCCGCCCACCCAAGTGTTTGTGATCAACAAATTGGATTACAAACACTTGTGTGGGTGTTTGGGAACTAAAGTAAAAACTGCTCTCTCGGAATCAATAAACTTAGTGCTCCACCCACAAAGGTGCTTCTGATTAAGAAATTGGATCACAAACACAATTAAAATATTGATACGTTTTGTAGTTGAATAAAACAATTAAAAATATTATCAAAAAAATTATTTCTTCAAAAAAATAATTTCAATTTGTTATAAAACGTCTATAATAAACCGAAACAAATAACGTATTTAAAACAAACAACATAAAACATTTGTAATTGTTTCATTTAATTATGTACTTCTTTTATTTCAGATGTTAAACATGAAATAAGTTGTATGGAACATCTCCAGAAAGACTTGTTTTTGTTTACAAAGACTTATTTATACATTTTTATAATGAGTTTAAGCTAATCTTAGAATTTAATTAACTCATTCGGCACCATACTCTAGATTGAAATTGCTTCATTTCCAATTTATTTTATTTGCCAAACATAGGTCAATAAATTTGCTCCTTAGTACTGTATTTGATATTTAATATACAAAGCTTTGCAAAGAAAATACAAATTAAAAGTATGCTGAAATTATTTTAAACCCGCAAAATCAAACTACTCAGAGTAATTTCTTTGCAATATGCAAATCACATTGTGCATTAGCGTAACAGTTGCTTATTTTTCGTAATTTTGCTACTAAAACTCTAAATATTTTATAAAACGTTATTTATTATGACAAAAGCAGTCCTGTTTATGTGTAGCTACTTCCGATTAATATTATCAACAAACTTCTAAGAGAAATCGATGAACTAATCTGCGATTTGAGATGTTCACATTGTATGCGTAGATATGTTTGCATAACTATTTAATGCATCTATCGTACACAACTGATACAAAGCGGATTTAAATCACAGTTAGAGATCAATACCTGAATATGGAAGCATAAATAACGGAAATACTACTCGATATCTACTTTTAGAACGGCAGATAAAAATATAATTATTCCACATAATTTTACAAGCGCTTTCAGTAAGTTACATAAAAAGGTTAAGAATGTGAAAACTGTAGCAATATTTGTTAAAAAAATCTGATGGTATTATATGTCGCCTTCGGTCAACAAGTTATTGATTTACGAACCCTAAATAATTCTTTCCTCAAGATGTACATAATTATAACGTGAACAAATATTTAAGGGTTCTTTTAAATTAATATTCTAAGGTTGAGATGCAAATAAATTAGTATTATAAAACCACTACAAAGGAAACTAAAATTGCGCTGAATGGAGTCCATATAACTTTTATCATACCCAACTGAAGAACAATCAGAAATTATTATCATAGAATTTTCAATATGCACTTTATAAACTGTATTTTTAAACTTTTTTTAATTTATTATAAATAAATAAACATCGTTATATAAATTGCACTACTCAGATCATATGTCCAATTATTACCTAAAAATGATTTTAAAGTTTATATCCACTTCAATAAACATTCCAATTAATAATTAGTCTATTACGATACGCGTTGCATACATAAATACCGTTTCATAATAACTTTTATGGCAATATCCAATAGCTTAATTAACATAAAAGCAAAATTAATGTCCTCTGATAATGTCTTAAGTAATTTAAATCAATTAAATACTGTCAATATTTACCTGTAAACATCGTCCTCATCGACCTCCCCAGTCGACTGTAAGCACCTTCCGAATGCATAATCTGCAAAAATAAAAATAAAAATTACTTACCCATAAATAAAAATCATTAAATTTAATAAACAATTTATTAGAACAATAATTCATCAATAAAGTAATAAAATCTTGATTTAATGAACGCATTTTATTATTCCACAAATACAATTTATGTGTAGGCGGAAATACGTCGCATAATTGCATACTATAAATTTGCAGCTAACGAATAAATAGTTTTCAATTTTCATTAAATTGAAATTCCTAGAATTTTATTATAAAATTATTAGCAGTTTAATGAAGTCGTTAATTTGATCACAAATGATAATATTTTATTTGAATTTGATACCAAAAGCAATTATTAAGTCTAATTATTTGTACAAAATGTCTCACTTTTTTAATTTAAATATGAAATTAAATTTTCTAAGCAAAGCATGTTTATTTTAAATGTACAGAAAGTATAAACGTTTAGATAATAGAAATGTTAAATCTACTATACAGAGTATTTCAAAGGTTCTAAAAGATTAAACATTGTTTAAACGACTGGACCGTTTAATTTAAACCATTGGTTTTTGAAATAAACATTAAACTAAGAAGTAGCCGAGTTACTTCCCTTAAACAACGTTGAGCGTTGCATATTTAACAATATCCAATAGATTGCTAATAATCGTTTGGTATTAAATTATTAAGCAACCTGACTAAAACAGATAATCGGAAATTTAAAACTTTGAACTTGGCAGAAATTTTAAAATCAAATCATACAATTTTTCAAATTTATTCTGTAAAAATATGTTTTAGATTTTATTTCTTTAAAGATATTAGTTTTTGAACATCGGTCTATCCTGCTGATAGGTATTAATCAACCAGAAAGTGATTACCAAAAGTATTTGTGTATGGACCTTTTGTATGAATTAAAATTGATCGTTCAAGATTTCTTATAAGTTTTCTTGAGATATGAAGATTCTTCAACCACATCTTCTTGTATAGTAGAATCATTCTCATCTAATTTAATATGTTTTCATGAAACAGGACGTCAACTTTTGCGACGTTGTCGCATGTCTATTATCTACTGCAATGTAGAGAAAAAAATGAAACACTTTTTTGCACCACAAACATTTTCCCTTGCACACACACGATATATGCATTAAAAACTCAGATAGCAAGAATTCAGCTGTGTCTCATTCCACAATTTGTTGCTGCCATCGCGATTCCTTCGGATCTTTGTAAAACCGTAACAAAAATTGTACCCGTGTTGTGCTTTTTGTTGGTAGTAATAGTGAAAAGTTGAGCTTCTTTTTGTGAATTAGTGTTTGAATCGTAAGCCGTTGATAGATTGTATCCGCCATATAAGACAATAAAAAAATGTTCTTAGATGTCAAGGCCTCCGGATCAACTTTTTCTCATTTGAACAAAAACGTAGAAACTTTTTGATTTACCCATTAAAAAAAAAGAGATGTAGTATTGCGTCAAAGAAAACTTTGTTCTTAAGAATAAATTTACCATGTTTAACACTTATCGGAGGTTGTACTTTCTTTTAGCAAGTTTTTGAAGTAAAAGTTTTTTGTGTGTTGTGCAAATCCACTGAGTAAGACCAAAAAATCAATGTTTTTGCCGACAATTTCAACAGTCATAAATTGATGCCTCTTCAGTTGTCGTGATTACGATTAGAGTATCCGTTTTCTCAAAGACTGCTTCAACTTTAATTTCGACAATTTCAAAATAAAAAATTTTGTTGCAAGAAATTTTTCTTAGAACTATAGTTTCGTGTTTCGTAATGTATTTCTTTCAGATCAGACCAAATGTTTCAATAAAACTTGAAACATATTTGTGAAGAAAAAAATTACCGTTAATTATCTAAACATGTCTGTGTTCAAGTTGTAAATTTCTTTCCAAATGTTTTTCACATAAACTGTAGAGTGTAAAACAAGCAACAAACACACAAAAACCTAAAAGCAAAAGGACACAATAAAATCACGATCGACATAGTCAATCAAGCATAACCTAACCATGGAAAACAAAGCTTGTTCAAGCATGAAAGAAAGCTGGAAAAAACAACGTTACAGACATGGGTAGCTACCGACTGATTTGCTGATTACCGTGCTTGGAACATTATTTGCCAACTTGTTTAAAAGTAACCAAAACGGAAATTAGCACGGAATTACAAAAACTAAATCGACAATGCACGCATTCATTTACTATATCAATGCAACAACAAAAAAAAATAGAAAGTGTTGTACGGTCAATTTTGTAGATATTGCGAACAAATTTGATAATGGATGGCATTGAAAAAATTATTAGTATTAAAACTTTTTGACAAATCTTTATATAGTATTATAATCCTTACAAATAATCACCTTTCTCATATGTGCAATAATTCTTCTTGACCGTAACTTCATAAATGAAGAATCGTGACAATACTGATATATTCAGGTTGTTTGGTGGACCCGGGTTTTCCATTGTTGTCGGTCTGCTGCTTCTTTGAGACTGGTGTGTCTTGATTGTCCTGTAAAGTTCTTAACTTGGTCCAGCCAGCGTGTCAAAAGTCTTCCTCTTGCTCGTTTCCCTCGATTTTTCTATGAACTATTAGTTTTTTGAGGTTATCCTTTTCCTTTCTTGCGATGTGGCCAAAGTATTTTAAAATGCGTTTACGCCTTGTAATGAATAGCCTTTCTTTGAACTTGAGTTCGTTAAGTATTGATGTATTGGTTCTGCGGCAGCCGTCCATGAAATGCGCAGCATCCTTCTCCAGCACCACATTTCAAAGGCGTCTATTCGGTGTATGTCCGACGTTTTTATGGTCCATGATTCTGTGCCGTATGAGAATATAGGGAAGATTAAAGTTCTGACCAAGGTCATTTTTGTATTGTTGGTGATTTGTCTGTCTCTCCAGATCTTTGCTAAATTTGTCATAACCGCCCGTGCAATTGCAATGCGTCCTAATTTCAGGTTTGCATCCTCCCTGATTGGTAATTAGCGACCCTAGATATGTGAAGTTCTTGACAGTTTTGATTTGTGAATTGTAGTGTGTTGGCTCTGTCCACTACCATTAGTTTGGTTTTATCTAGATTGATTTTTAGCCCTATTTCACGACTTTCATGTGTGACCAACTCTGTTCTTGGCTATTAAGGTGGTGTCGTCGGCATATCTTAGATTGCTTATTTTTTTACCGTTGATTGCGACCCCTCCTTCAAAGTTTTTTAGTGCTTGTCTCATTATGTGTTTTCTGTACGCATTGAAGAGTCTAGGTGAGAAGATGCACCACTGGCGCACGCTTTTCTGTGTTCTAAAGCGACTCAAAGTTATTTGTTCAAGTTTAACGATGGGTTCGCTGCTGGTGTATAACTTAGCGACCATTGACGTTAGGTGATTTGGAACTCCCTATTCCTTCAGTGCTGCCCATAAATTATTCCATCTTACGCAGTCGAATGCTTTCCTGTAATCCACAAAGCATAAGAGCATAGACGCATTGAACTCTCTTGATTTTTCTATTAGTTGCCGCGTGTTAAATATCTGATCCCTCGTGCCTCTACCCTTTAAAAATCCTGCCTGTTCAGGTGGTATTTAAAATTCCAGGTATCTTTTTAGCCTCTGGTCAATTATTTGCAGTAAGATCTTACTTGCGTGTGCTATTAAGGATATTGTGCGGTAGTTTTTGCACTTTTTCGTGTAGCCTTTTTTGTGGATTGGGACCACTATTGATGTACACCAATCCTTGGGCTAATGGCTACTCTGCCAGATATTGTTGTATATGTTGTGTAATATTTCCACGCCGGTTTCTCCCAACAGCTTCAACATTTTGGCAGTAATGCCGTCGATGTTTTGTGATTTGTTCATTTTCAGGTGTTTTATGGCTTCCTCTATATCCGTTCTCAGTATGTTAGGTTCCTGCTCAGTTGTCATAGTTATGGGTTGTTTGGTTGTTATCATTACCTTGTTTTCGTATAGTTCGTCGCAATATTGCTTTCATCTTTCTGCGACTTTATCGCCATCCCATAGTGTTTTTCCGTTTTTATCCTCTATAGTAAGTATTTTTGGTTTGGGTTTTTCTGTTAATTTTCTTACTTTTTTTATATAGATCGCGGGTGTGATTTTTGTTTTGGTGTTCTTCTATTTCCCTGCAGATTTTTTGGACGTGGTTGTTCTTATCTTATCTACATTGTCTTTGGATTTTTCTTAATAGTCTTCTGTATCTATCGTTGTCTTCCTGAGTCACTAGTCCTGTTTGTTTTAGGGTCTTCCTTTCCTCGATTGTATATAACGTTCCTTGTAAGACTGTTTGTTTATTTGCTTTGTTGGTTTGGTCTGTTCTTGAATTTCCTCTGCTGTTTCTTCCATTTTTTTTAGTTTTTTTTCCTATTTCAGGTCTGTGTCTGCAATGTTTAATATACATTCTTTTGTCTTAAAGCTCTTGTTGGAATTGCTCACTGGTAGCGTCAGTCATGGATTTTTTTAAATCGAAGTCTATATTGCATTATAAGAAGTTATTGGCCCAATCCGCAATCTGCTCCAGAGAATGTTTTGCAATTCATTAATCTCGAATTGACCATGACTCTAGTCGATCTGGTTTCTATATCTATCTCCTGGTGATTTACACGTGTATAGGCGTCTGCTATGGTTCCTGGAATAACGTGTTTGCAATGGTTAAATTGTGCCGCAGAGTTGTTCTTCTTTGTTCAAGTTTTGCCCCACTTTTGCGTCTCCAAGCAAAACAAGTATTTCTTTTTTTGGTATGACGCTTAGAGTGTTTTGCAGCTGTTTGTAGAATACTTCCATTATTTCATCCAATGCTTCCGATGTTGGTGCTTAGACTTGAACGCGGTTTATGTTGATAGGTTGGAATCTATAGCACTATAATTCGATTACTAATGCATTGGTACAATAGTACTGTTTTGTTAGCGGTTTTGTCTAACAAAAAAGCCAGTCCATTGCAACTTTTCTTTGTGTTTCCTGAGAAGTATATAGTATGTACAGTACTAATGTCCAGCTCCTTTCCAATGCGTTTCATTCAGGCCAACAATGCTCAACATGTGTATGTCAGCTTCTCTTTCGATGATGTTCAGCTTGCCTGTCTGCAAAAGTCCGCAGATATTTCAGGTTCTTATTCTGGTTGTGTATTGTAATTTTATTTTAGTTTGGTTGGATTTATTCAAGGTTGCTACCCCCGGAGATCCAATTGGGCACCTATAATCTCCTGTATATTTAATATTTAACATTGAGTTCTTCCATAATGTTCTCTTGGTATGTTTTAGCGACTTTTAATGCGGTAGTCTCCCGTTTCTTTCCGCATTTCCACGCCGTTTAGCAGTTTGTCTGTTCAACCGCCTTTGGGAGTGATTTATCACTACCGGGGTAAGGAATTGCACCACTCTTGCAAGCTCCTCCACCCGAAGCTGTTGGCTGGCAAGAGGGTGTTGCTTATACCGGCAGCAACTGATTTCCCCGGTACCACCCATATCTGGAAGGCACCTGGGGAGTCGCCCGATAAGGGTCTAGCAATCCCGCACGCAATAATAGTTGTACAGAAACACCACTAAATGAAGTACTAGGTAGATACTTTGATGGTTTGTTCTTGACTTGCAAAGAAGATATCAGCATTTTGACAAATACAAACGCAAAAATTAATTGTCAGTTAAAAAAATGCAAGCAAATGACCTCAGAATGAAAGACTGTTTTAAAAAAATTATGCATGTAACACTACAGTCAGATATTGCTAAACAACATTACAATGGTCGTTTATGAAGACAATAAACGATAAGTTAAATAAATTACATAAAACTAGAATAAACTTGAAAACAGTTTTATTTAATAAAAACTAAATCAGATTCAACCAAATAAAAAAAAAAAAACTGTGTAAAATTTTATAAATATTTAAAATTAGCATTTTTGTCTAAACTGATACATACAAATTATGTATGTCACAAGGCACAAAAACAACAATTTCAATTTGCATGCAAATTAACGTAAGGATTAACAAGGGACGCATCATAAACAATTTAATTCAAAACAATCAAATCGACTATGACCTAAAACTACGCAATGTAAATTATAAATCATGGTAATATGAGCGGCGACTGCTTACAAAACGGTGTGAACAAAAGCTGCATTAATGATCGAGAACCTAAAACCAATACCAGAAAATATCTACAAGATTAACTTGCCATGCTAGTGGCAAAACAGAAAAAAAATAATTAAAAAAACAGTAAAATTAATATAGAAAACCGACAAGCTAGTAGCACAGCACGGATGCGGTTTACAAACCAAAAGAACATATAAAAAAAAAATTAATAATAAATGTACCAATTTTCAAGCAAATAAGTAGCTCTAAAAGTTGCGGTTTAATTCAAACAAACGGATAAAAATAATATCTGAATTAAAATCCGTATTACATGCACTGGCATTAATGCAGTAACTGACAAAATTAATAATAAAAATACGACAAATTATCAGAAAAGCACGAAGAAAAATAAAATGTTCTAAGACCTTCTGGTGCAAAGTAAAACAGCTATAAAACTCACAATAAAAACAAAGAAAAATCTCAGTAACAAACTTGCAAAGGAAAGTATTGGTAAAATTAATAATAAGCCAAACCAACTAACATAAAACTCAAAGGTAAATTGTAGATTCTAAATGATATGACATATGATTAGTTAAAGGCATACTTTTGTAAAGATTATTGAGTGCTTGAGTATCTTGACCAACTCACCGACACTGCTGCTAGTAATTGATAAGTGCCAGCAGCATGAAAAGTTTGCGTATTGGTTTGTGATAAAAGATTAATAAACAAAATATATTGAAGCAAAGCGGACACCTAAATTGTTGGTTGATTCTCTTATCTTAGATTGCATAGTAAACTGAGTAGACGTGTTTGTCCGATGCGTCAAAATAAAGAAAATCAAGACATAGAACACCAACCAACTTGACAGAAAATCTAAAGATCAATTAAAAACCCTAATTATCCATAGCTTGATATTTAATTTCTTTGATGACCAACACTTGGGTGGGTAGGTGGGTTACTCAAGACTACCTGAGCACTTTGAGTTGGAGTGCTCACCCACCCGCCCGATTGATTATTATCAATAAATTTTAAGTTTCTCTTCTCTGCAAGTGTTAAAAATTACTTAGTCACAAAAAAAGGAGGTAATATTTAATCTCTTGATAAGTAACACACGGGCGGGTAGATTTATCACTCCAGACCATAATTACTAACGAGTAAGTTTCTCTTTTCTGCATGTATTAAAAGTTTCTTAATCACAGGAGGAGGAAGTGATATTAATTCTATTGATAACTGACAAACACTTGAGCGGGTGGGTGGGTCACTCCAGATTATAATAACAGCAAGTACTTTGAATTGAATTTTTTTGACTTTTCAAGTGTTAGAAGTCTTTTAGTCAGAAGAGGAAAAGATGATATTTAATCTCTCTTCCTAATCAACACTTGCCCGGGTCATTCCAAATCATAATTACTAATGAGTACTTTGAGTTGGAGTGCAAACTCACCCGCCCGAGAGTTTGTTATCAATGAATTATAAGTGTCTTTTCTCTGCAAGTGTTAAAAGGTCTTTAGTCACAGAAGAATTAAGTGATATTAAATCTCTTGATGAGCAACACTTGGGCGGTTAGGTCGGTCACTTTAGACCATAATTACCAGCTAGTACTTTAAGTTGGAGTGCCCACCCACCCGCCCAAGTGTTTTTTATCAATAAATTTCAAGTTTCTTTTCTCTGCAAGTGTTAAAAGTTCTTTTGTCACAGGAAGTAGAGGTGATATTTAATCTCCTAATGACCAACCAACACTTGGGCGGGTTGGTGGGTCACTCCAGACCATAATTACCAGCAAGTACTTTGAGTAGGACTTCCCATCCACCCGCCCGAGTTGTTGTTATCAATGAATTGAAAGTTTCTCCTCTCTGCAAGTGTTAAAAGTTCCTTAGTTACAGGAAGAGGAGGTAATATTCAATCTCCTGATAACCAACGTTTGGGCGGGTGGGTTGGTTATTCCAGACTATAATTACCAGCAAGTGCTTTAAGCTTACACACCCGCCCGATTGTGTGTTATTAATTAATTTTAAGTTTCTTTTCTCGGCAAGAGTTAAAAAATCACAGTAGGAGGAAGTGATATCCAATGATCTTGATGATAGCAAATAATTTGAACTGGAGTGTCTACTCACCTCCCCCCCCCCCAAGCTTTAAAGGCTTTTAGAGAGTCGGACTTTAAAATAATATAAGAGATCTTTTATACGTCTACAGAACGTTTTAAAAATTACAGTCTTACAGATTTTTAGAGACTTTAATAAAAAATAATAAAAATCTCAAAGAAAGCTGTTATAAGTTTACAGTAGACTAAGAAGGTTTTAAAAAGTTTGAGTACTTTAAAAGCTTTTAAGGAAATTCGATGTGTCCGAAAAAAATTCAAATAATTTTTTTTAAACTGTTGTAGGTTTGCAGTTGATTAAGAACGTATTAAAAAGCTTGAGCGTTTTAAATGTTTTTAGAGGAGTATAGAATATCCGAGAAGACGTCTAAATTAAGACTTTAAAATAATCTAACAGTCCTATTGTAGCTGTACTTTAAACTAAGAGCATTTAAAAAAAAAGCTTTAAAACAATCTGAGAAATAAGTTTACAGTTAACTAAGCAAAAACGTATTAAAAAAATTGTGAGTTTAAAAGACTATTAGAGTTTAGAGCGTCTGAGAAAATTTCTAATATGAGAGAAATGTTTAACAATAAATCTCTTAATAACTAACGCTTAAGTGGATAGATAGGAACAAAGTTTAATTTATGGGAGAAGAGTTACTTCTTTTACTCTGACCCATCCACCCGCCCAAGTGTTGGCCATCAAAAGATTTATTGTTTGTCCCATCTCTTGTGTGCTTGGATTTGGAAATAAGAAAATTGTTTGAGAATAAATCTCTTGATAACTAACGCTTGGGTGGGTGTCTGAAAACAAAGCTTAATTTGTAAACAAGTTACTTCATCTACTGTGACCCACCAACCCGCCCAAGTGTTAGTCATCAAAGGATACGTTGTTTGTCCTACCTCTTGTGTGCTTAGATTTAGATATGAGAAAATTGTTTTACAATAAATCTCTTGATAACTTACGCTTGGGTGGGTGAGTGGGAACAAAGTTTAGATTGCCAAATCAACTTCCATCTCTATGCAGTGCGTAGACTAACATTTCAATATTCCATCTCAAAGTATTTTATTTATAAAAACTACAGACTCTTTGCTTACTATACAATGTAAAATAGCACAATAAAAAAAATAAATCATTACATCTTTTTATCTTTTTATTGTTGTTTCTCATTTATATTTTTGATATTTTGTACTTAATCGTCCATTTTTTTTTCACAAAAACCTGCAGATCGAAATAAATCTATAATAATGCTGGCATAGTTATTTTTTGGGGGTTTATTCCTGCTTGGTAAGACTTCGGCGTAAGCAAAACGGTTGGCCTTAAAGTGCGGTTAATTTTTTCCTTTCTAATTATTATATTGACGTTTTTACCAATACCATTAGATTGAGAGCAAGCCACGTATTTGCTTGGATTGCCATCTCCTCATCCACAATAATCCTAAATTTAATCAACAAAACGCGGCGCTGCAATATAAAGAATAGAAATGAAAAATTAATGACATTTCTGTCCCCCATCCTTGTAAAAAAGAACATATTCTCTTCCCAATTCCGGCGGTTTGACTAAAGGAGCTGCTTTGTTTAGCAGTTTGCCAGGTTTAATAAATGAGCTATTAAGTGAAATCATATGCCATTTAATGCAATCATGTGGCCACGGTTTTTTACAATTATATTTTAGGTTAGAAGTGCTTTGGAAGCGTTTTGTTTCCGTTGAGCACAAAGTTTGATTTTTCCGCCAAAAGGGATTTAAATCACCAAAGTGTTCGGAAATCAGAACACTTTCTCTAAATCTTTTTCTTTGTCTATTTCTTAAATGATTTCAATACCGGCATTATCAAGCTGCTGTTGGCGTCTATAACCCTAGCCAAAGTGAGCAAATTTAAAACCAAGCTTGTTTCTTCTTTACAGTCTTAGGCCTCCTTCAAATGCATTTAGCTTTTGAATCCGTATACGCATGCAGCTGCAAATATAGTGATTTAGAATAGCTAGAATATCTAAACGTAGGCATTTAGTTGCCCAAATATGTCTGAAAGGTCCTATTTAAACGTATGTATCAGTTAAATTCAAGAATATAAATTTAAGATTCTGTATTTGCATGTAAAAAAGATTTTAGATGTTGTAATTTGTTTTCCCAAATAACGCGTTTTTGGCAGCTGAGAAACTTTTAAAATGTGAAGACGGAGACGTCTAATTGTCAAGTGTTTGGTCAAACTTTAAAATTTTTTTCACAGAGTTGACTTAAAATTCACTTTGTTGACAGCTACTACTAGTTTTCTTTTTTGTTTCTAATTAGTTTCTCTGCTTGAGGTTGAGTTGTGTAAAATAAATAATAAATTCCATTTTTTCAGATAATCAAGTTAAGCGATATATATTTTTTTGCATGTTTGTTATTATTGCCTTTATATGTTGCCATCCTTATATAAATTTTTATTAAATAGATAACAAAATTAACTTTGGTTGTTACTCTAATAATTATTCAACGCCTGTTGACTATAATTGCCGCAAGAATTTGAATAATTTTCTGGAACAACCTTCAATCAATCCAATTATTATTTAATAAGCACATATGGTCCAGCCCTGGCTATAATGGGTTATCCAAATGTTTGTAGTTTTTTTTAATTGTCTAAAGGGTTGTTCATATGATATGATATATTTATTTTTTATTTGTTAACAAAAAGTCTTCACCATTGAGCTAAAACAAATTATAAATACACAAACAAGAAAAAAAAATTAAACATAATAAACAATAAAGATAAAAAGAAGAGACAGAAAACATAGCCTCCAAAGGTTTGTAAATGTAATAATCATAGAAGACCTAAACGGACAAGTAGGAAATCAAAACGCAAGAATAAAAAATACAATAGAAAACATGAAAAAGAGGCCAAAAATAACAACAACAAAAGATTTCTAAAACTGAGCATAGAAAACATTTCTAAAGTAACAAACACAAAATTGAATATAAAATAATCCATAAATTCACAAATTATTGTTTTTCTTACAATATTACACCATGTTTCTTTGTTCCTGGACTCTTTTGCTGCTTGTGAGACCGTTTGTTTATTGTCGCTTTAATAAGGTCAATCTTTTTGGTCTTCGTTGTTTCTTTTTTCTTTATTTGTTTCTGTACTATTAATTTCTCCATGTTTTTGCAGTCTCTTCGTGTGATGAGCCTAAAATATTTTAGAATTTGAGAATAAATTATTTTCAAAAATCTCTGAAGTTTGTTTATTTGTTGGATATTAGATTGGTTCTATTAGCTGTATAGAGTAGGCGCAGCATTCTTTGCCAACACCGCAATTTGCATGTTTCAATCTTTTGCCTGTATACTGCCTTTAGTGTCTATAATTTGACCCCGCATAGCAGATTAAGAAAGACTAATGTTTTAATGCTAGGTCAAAATCAATTCATATTGCCTGCAGTTCCCTTGCTGTTTTTCTGATCATTTCACACCTTCTATTAATTTCCTTGGCACATTCACCGATGTTTTTAATGACTGTCCTTAAGTATATGTATTGGCTAACAACTTTATACTTTTTTATGTGTGTTTTTATGTGTTGTTATTGGTTTGATCTATAATTATGGTTTTTGATTTATTGATGTTAATTTTTAGACCAAAAGTTTTGCTTTCTTCCTTTAGTTTTTTGATCAATTCTTCTAGTTCCTCTGATGTCTATGCTAGTAAGCAAGTGTCATCTGCGTACCAAAAATTATTTATGGAAACCTTTTCTATGACTATACTACCATAACAGTTTTTTAGCATTCATCTCATTATATACTCTGTGTAGATATTAAAGAGCAGGTGATTGTTTGCACCTTTGACGTGCTCCTTTTTTAATGTTTCTTTAAATTTTTCTCCGTTAGTGTTTATGATACTCCCTGAATGCGGTATGTGTTGTTTATTTTTTGTTGTTGCTAGGTTGTATAGGTACCTAGTGTTATTGTGTTTAGCATGTGTTTGCGCTTCAGCCCATATTATCAAGAGATAGGGCATCATCTGTCATCCAGTGTTGGCGCTTTTCTACACTTTTTACTTTTTTGGTTTCTTTGAGCGTTTTAATAATAGTATCTTCACATTTTTTGCGGAGTTTGGTGATATTGTTAATTTGTAGTCTAAACGAGGTTCCTACCCTATGTGGTATTTTTACATTTACTTTGAAGTAGGCTGTGACTAGTTTGTGTTTGCTGTCCCATTGCGCATCAAAATCTGTATGATGGATGGGATTGCCAGTATGTCTTTAATTTAGGCATATGCCGCCCAGGTTTGTCGTGTTCTCTCGTGAATTTCCAGTTTTTGATTGGCCTTCCTTATAGTTAATGTTTGACCTAGGTACTTGCATGTACTTAGTTACTTTTTTTATATTGTTTTTACCTAGAGTGGTTTGTCGTTCGTCGCCTTCATCTGATGTCATGTAGTTTGTTTTGTGAAAGTTGATTTCTAGGTCTATGTTTTGAGGCTCTGTAAGTGTCTTCGATAAGTGTGATTAGTTCTTCTCTGCTTCTGGCTATTACTACTATGTCATCCGCTAGGGCAAAGAACTTGGGTGACATCAGATCTCCTTGTCTCACTCCTCTATTAATTTTCACTTTGCCGGATTGTTCGTGTAATTTGATTTGTAGTGTGGCATTTCGGTATATGTTGCTTATTAAATTTGCATATCAATGGTCAATTCTAGTGTTTTTCAGGGCTTGTTGTAGTGCCCATATTTCCACAGTATCGAAGGTCTTCCTAAAATTGATAAATGCTAGCATAGAGGGATATTGTATTCCACAGCTTTCTGTAAGTGTTCCGTAGTGCTGAATCCCAGTCTAAACCCTGCATGTTCTTTTGGCTGACAGTAGTCCAGCTTAGGTGTGAGGCGACTGGTTATTTGTTTTGAAAATAATTTATATATTTGAGACAGCAGGCTGATCGGTCTGTAGTTTTTTTGAATTTTTACGAGAGCTTTTGCCTAGGGGTACCTGGGGTATATCATCCTTGTCCAGGCAACAATATTTTTAATTAGCGTTCTAGTGTGACTCCGTCTTGTTTTATTATCTCCACTAATATTCCATCTTTGCCCGCTCGTTTTTCATATGTTGTATTGCAGTTTTAATTTTGTCTGTCGTAATCTCCGGTATATCTTCAGGTATGTTACTCGTTACCTTTGTCTCATATAGGACTGCATAGAATTTTTCTTATAATCTCTTGTCTTCCTTCAATCCGTTAACCTTCTTTGATTCTGACAAATTCTTTCTTTGTGTTTGTCGATTTTCTTCTTCTTTTGTTCCTTTATGTTGATGTCTTCCTTAGACATTTTTCTGACGGATTTGTTTGTCTCCACGTATTCTATTAATCTTTTGTTGTCTGCTATAAGTTGACGTCTCTTTTCAAGCATGTTTAGTGTTGCCGCACTTAATTTGTTTGTGCTTTTAGTTTTTGTTTGTACGTATGCTTTTGCTGCTTGGTTTAGTGTGGTTGTGATCTTTTTGTTTACTTCGTATATGTCCGCAGTACTCAGTGTCTGTGCTTTAAATTTGTTCTCCAGGTCCGTTAGAAATTTGTTTGGATTTTGTTGGAATTTTTCTTTGTCTATCTGTTTGGGTAACGACTTTTTGATTTTGTTATTTTGTTCTAGTTTTTGGTTGATGCATATCGTTGCCTTTACCAGGCGGTAATCGCTGCCCGTATTAATCTGTTTAATACCTCAACATTATGTACTATATGGATGTTCTTTGTTAGAATGTAATCAATTTGGTTAAACATACGTCCGTCTGGGCTTGCCCAAGTCTATTTGCGGTTGTGGCTTTTTTGGAAAAAGCTGTTGTCGTTGTACAGGTGTTTTTCCTCCAAAAAGTTGCCATCGTAGCACCTCTGTGGTATCTTTTGCCTAGCCCATGTTTGCCTATGTATTTTTTGTCTGGGTCTAAATGGACTCCTATCTTACAGTTGAAGTAGCCAATTACTAAGACTTTTGTTCACGCATTCCTTCAGAAATGTCCTAGAATTTACTGACTTCTTCGTTTTTGGCGGTGTTTGTTAGAGCGTAGACCTGGATTATCTTTAGTGTTTCCAGCTTGTTTATTTATATTGTTCCGTCTATTACCTTTTTGGGTATGGCTTTAAACATTTTTTCCATATCTGTTAGTTTTTTGTGTATTAGTATTTTTACAACTCCTATGCTTGTGTTTTTTTGGCCTTTATAGTAGAGCTTATGTCCTGGTTGGAGTTTGATGTAACTTTCACTTCTTTTCCTTGTCTCACTTCTATAATGTCCCATTTGATTTTTCCTAGTTCAGTTTCCAGTTCTTCTGTTCTGTCTTCCGACGCTATTGATCTAATATTGTACGTAGCTATGTTCAACTTTGTGCGGCAGAATAATCTCTTCCAGTAATTCTTTGCACCTTCTGCCGTTCCATTCTGACTACAGCTGCCGTTGTACTTTCCGCTGCTAGGGACTGAGCTTTAGTTCGTGTTTCTACTCATAGGGAGTTTTTGGCATTTAAAACACCACGCTTGCCGGGCGGGTTAGTAAGTTTGTATATCAACCGCCCTCTTTTGGGGAACAGACGCTATTTGTAGCCGCCCATTCTGGGTCAGACACTACTGTGCTAGTTTAGGTCCACCCCGAGTGTTTTATTTCCTCGGTACCACTTATATCTAGGAGGCTTTCCTCTATCCTCTACCTGAGGAGACGCCCAATGGGAGACTAGCAATAGCAACCCCTCACGGGGGTTTTTGCTATTTTTAGAAAATCATTAGCATTACTTCTCTTTCATTTTTTATGTGATTGTCTTCTTCTGTTTTTCCAACTTTTGCATTGAGATAACCATTCTTTCTTCTTCTTCTTCTTTGTCAGCCATATATACGCCACTGCTGGCGTCTTAGCCTCTTCTCTGCTTGTAATGCTGGCAACTTACATTACAAGGGACCTACAGTTTTATAACCATTGCTATCTTTCTATTTGAGATTTTCTGCAGTGTTGTTTCAAGGTCACTATAAAAGTGTTCTTTATCTTCCTTGTTTAAGTCGCTAGTGAGTGCGTATACTTGTATGATGTTTAGGACAATGGGCTTGGAGTATAGCTTAATAGAGATCATTTTATTGCTGATAGCATCATAACCCATCAAACTCTTTGCTACAGATAAGGATAGAACAATTGCTACTCCGTTTATGCTAAAATTTTTGTTCCCTGAGTATACTATTATGTTGCTGTTTGGTGTTAGGTCTTTCCAGTTCTTTCTCCATTATGTGTCTCTTACCAGTTTGTAGTCTTTGGGCGATTCTAGTGCAATTTGTTGTTTTACTAAGGTCGTTATAACCTTATTTCAAGGTTGTCCCTGATGGGAATCCAAATGGGCAATTTTCCCCGAATAATTTCTCTTTAAGAATTTATTTTTGTGGAAATGTGGGATGGATGATTAAGGTGGGTAGCCTTCTTGAATATTGGAGTATAGCGGAAAAAGTTTTGGGCAGAGAAGGTTCATGTGACATGATTTTCCCGGTGATAGGAGGTAGAAATCATCAAAAGCTCAAGTGGGTCGCTAGTTCCCTGAAGTAAGTCTGTTCTCTACCGGAATTGTAGAGAAATACCTTACCTGCTTACTTTATAGTAAGCAAACAAAAAGACGTTTTAAATGTGAGAGGCAGATATCAGAAGCAATCATTATCTAAACATAAGAGAAATGAAAAAAAATAAGAAAAAGGTAAAAGGTAAAAGAAAAAACTACAAACCTAGATCACAAAAAATTATCTTTAAAACTTTATTCAAAAAAATGGCATAAAAGAAACTACGCCTTAGATAAAAAAAATTTTACTCTAAAATCATAGCTATAATAAGCTATAACGACAATTTTTTTGCTTTAAGTAATGACACTCATTCATTGATAAAAACCAGATCAATAGAAATATATACTTATGCAGGGTTTAGAAAAATTAATATTCCCTTTAGCATTTCTATTAACACCATAGAGGTGTAAAAGAAATAATAAAAAGTGTGCTGAATGAATCTTAAAAACGGGATGTGTGTGATGTGCATAAAAAAAGGAAGAAACATGGCAGGACTTAAAATATATTGATTGAAGTAGGTAGCGACTGAAGTGTATTAAGCAATATCAAATAAAAACTAGAATAAAATATAGATTATACAATAAAATTGTAATGATTTACAGTTCAAATTTTCATCAGTTTTTTTTTTGGTATATATTAAATAAAGATTGATAATTTAAAATAAATTACTATAACTATTTTTAGTGATACTACGTTATTATAACAAAACTTATCTTGTTAACTTTACATTGTTTTTTTCATTTGAGACGTCATACAATATCCAATTTCAATATAGATATAATTGTTTACTCACCATCAAAACAGAATTCCACTCCATCCAGGCAAAGTCTGTCACTGAACAGGCAACCTGTAAACAAACAAAAAGAAAATTTATAAAAATTATTTCACATTGATCAAAATGTAAAAGTAAAACAGCAACAGGATTCCTTCAAACTTAAGGATCTCTTGGTACGCGGAGATGTGTACAAGGAAACAGTTTTTAAAAATAAAGGAAATTGCGGAAAATCCATCTGGAAATTTCCCGGAAATGCATCAGCGGGAAAAATGCGCATCGACGGGAGAATACAGCCGGTTATGCTTTAAAATGTAATATCGACAAGATTTTCTATTTGATAAACGAGCAAATTGCTTTGATAAAATATATACTGTAAAAATTTAACCTAGTTTATATTTCTACATATATAGAGTTTTAATCATTTGTAGAAAAGTATTTAAATTAAAATTTAATTAACACTTTTTTTTTAAACTATTACGTACTACTTTAGTAAGACAACTCAAGTTTGAAACAATATAAGTATAGAAAGTACAATTTTGGATGTTATCATTAATTTACACTTAGATTTACAGCTGCCAATATATTTGTTTGCTCTAATAAAGGTCACAAGTCACTAAAACCTGCTCCCATTATTCAATGTTCATGCTCATTGCCATCTTCCACAATTGCACAAGCTGTTAATTAATCAGAAATAATTAATTTAAGTGTTTGTATAACACTTGATGAATGCTTAAACCACAGACACCATTCACGCCCCCCAATAGCACGCAGACCAAATATTCAGCCACTCAGGAAAATTCAATTATCAAACGAGATCCGCGGATTTGGATTCGTATTAAGCGCACCGTTCATAATTGGAAGAATCATTTAGTTTAGTTTGCTTGGCCGAGTATCGATTGCGAAACGGTTTCTGCACCCACCCGACCCACGCTCCCACAACTCTTGACGTCAAACAACAACCATCCAAACCCGCTACCTGCAATTATTGTTATTGTATAACGGAAACACTTTACTTTGTTGCAATGAGTGCTCTGAACAGTTTTGTTCTGTTAATTATTCGACTGAAAAGAAACAAGATTGTGCAATTACAACCGTGTATTAATGTAACGAGTTTGCAAAGAATTATTTTCATTAGATAATGTTACATTTTGTATGCAGTGTCTTTTTGAAAATCACAACGTATTTAACGTGTACCCACATATCATTTAAATTTGAAAGATTTTATCATGACAATAGAATGAAAACCACATATGAGGTTGTTAAACATTCAAAAAACACTTAGTTTTTATTTAATTTTTGAATTCAAGTAAGTATTGCTTAGGATTGTTTCATATCATAATTAGATTTTTGTCTCTTTCTCATATTTTTAAGTGTAATCAATCTTAAAGCATTTTCCATTTAAGATGAGGGTACCGAAATCTGGCGAGCGCTTGTGAGACAACCGCCTGAAGAGAGAACAAACAAACGATGGGAGGTGTTCTAAAGTACACAGAGGTGGTTGCATCGACATGTTCCGATGTTGAATTTGGATGAGTGTTTTGTAGTGTTCGTTCCGTTTCTGTTACTACTACTTAATTTAACATCAGTATTTACGTATGCAATAAAAATAATTATTAATTTTAATAACTTATTTAATTTGAATAAGGAATAAGTATGTATAGTGCATATAATACATATATTTATAATCTGATAATTTAACTGATTAGATATTCTGTCCAATTGTCTATGGATATTGCAAGATAGTAATCTTGTTATCAAGTAAGATATGTAACAAGAATGACAATTTTTAAAATGTGAATTTTTTTTTATTTTATTTCAATGAAACAAAATAAAAAATCATTTTTTTTTATTTTGAAAAATTTGAAAAATGTTTAAAATTTTAAATTTTTTTTAAACAAACATAATAAAAATCATATTTTTTAACATTTTCTTTTTTAATTTTGATTTTTTTTTTTAATTTTTTTTCAAATTAAGCAAAATAAAAAGGATTTTTTTTTTTAAATTACATTCTTTTTTAGAGGGCTGAAATAGATTTTAGCACCCTTGCTTGCCAGCAATAGACGTAAAAAACGTAAATGAAAAAAAATCTTGTAAAGTAAAGTAACACAAAAATCTTTAGCTAGCAGTATATATCTTGCTTACTTCTAGCAATGTACATAGACAATAGCCCCGAATAATATTATTATTTACTAATATTAATACTTAATATGACTATAATAATGCTTTGCCTATGCAAACACAAAAACGCGCCTCGAATATATTCACACGTGGTCGTCTTCTACAGGATTCGCTAAAATTTGCCGGAGCGCTATATGCGAACAACGCGTTGAACTAAATTTTGACGCGCGCATCCAATTATTATTAACTTTTAATTTTGCAAATAACTTCAATTATTATCAAACATAAATTTGAATTTTGGAATTGATACTCAAGTAATTATTTTCAAGAGCATAAAACCAAAATAAATGTTTATAGTAAATTTATTCATTTAGTAATAATAAAATTTTAAATATTTTTTTTTAAGAAATAACATATATATGCCTTTCATTGTTCATTTTTACATATAAATTTTGTTTTTTGAATTTGTTATAAATAATACTTAAGAAAATTGCGAATTACGAACTAATGCGAAAATTCCCTGCTCTTAACAAAGCATCTAAATAAATAAACGTCTATGTACAATATTTGCAAACTTATCGTATGATGGTATAATAAGTCGTTGTAAACTAAAGACATGTTAAGAATTATGGAATGTACGATTCAAGTGCTCTGTCACATGCTGGGCACCTGCAGGTGTTGAGGTTGTGGGCAAACTCTTTGAGGCAAGATTTGATTCCAAAGATAAAAAGTGTTTGTTATAGGGATGTTCTCTTATAATATTAATTCTTTGTTGTGTTTTTACACTATGATGTGTGGGACTTCTTTGGTTTTTCTTGTGAGGTCGGATATAAAATTGGAAGAAAAATTACCGGTTTGTGTTTTTTCCGATTCGTTTTAAGTACATGAAGATACTTTTTTTAATTGATGCTGGCCGTATATTTTTAGATTTCTTTCGTCTTCTCGGTACCGATGTTGGCGCTAGCATGTTGTACTTAGTACTCTTTAACTCATAGTTTCGTTTGTATATTGTACGTGATTATTGTTGCTAGGTGAGCAATGTGTCCTAATAGCTTGTTTTTTTGGTTGTAACCTGTATGAGATGTCCCGTCATGTCAAAGAAATTGTCGGGGTAATGCGTTATGGGATCAAGCCGTTTCCATATGCTACCGCCATATTTTTTGGAAGTAAAAGACGGATATAATGTCAACTATCTGTTTGCATCTACCTAGTTGATAAACCGGTAAATTCGCAAATACTCTGGTCGTGTCCATTTCATGTTGCGGGGGTTTGACAGAAATATGTTCCTGAGCATGTCCCATGACTGTGTTGGGTTTCCTAACTGTAGTCACAGTTGTTTGACTGACAAGAGTCTCAACTTAGTTGGGGATCGTGTTGTTATCGTCACCCAGATGACTAATTAATTTGTTATCAACAAAAACAGTTGCTGAAATCTATTTATCTTCTTCAGTGAATCTCTATCGCCGGGTTTTGCTCTATAACAATGCCACCTTTAATTATACACAAAAATATCTACACTAAGGTAAAAATCGTCAAAGCAAAATCTACTGGACTACATCACAATCCAAAAAATTAGAAGCCCACAAACCAATTGTGCTGCAAAGCATGCATTTCCCAAACCAGTCAAGTATTAACAAAGGAGAGACTCATACAACCACAAGAATAGTAAGCTTACAAAAAAGCTCAAATATTTACCCAAATGGCAGAGCTACTAGCCGACCGGATAATCGAGCGTAGCTCAAGCAGTTGTGTAGAATACCGAGAGCTCAATAAGTTCACTAAGAAAGAATCCTTCTTAAAATTCATAAAACGTAAAAAGACTTTTGACATGTTTGAGTTTTCAGTAAAGACGACCTAAAGTCAAGATATTGGCAGATACCGATGGCGGAACAACACAAGCCTTACTGCTTACCAATCAATTTATAAGTTGTAAAACACGCCAGCCACGCTTCAGAAGCTCGTGTCCAGAGTACTATACAGATTTGCTTGGAAACATTGTCCTTGTGTACTTAGATGCCATCCTTGTGTACTCAAATAACTACAAAGAACACATAGGACATCTGTGACAAATGCTAGAACGCCTGCAGGAGTAAAGTGCCACATTTAAAAATACAAGTTTGGAGAGACGTCAATCCAGTACCACGGCCATCAAATCAGCATCAACGGTAAGCAAACAACGCCCAAGAACAAGAAACAAGTACGTAGCTTCCTAAGCCTATGCACGTGGTTACGGGAATACATACACAGGTATACCCAAATCGCCGCACACATAATGTAACTACACGAAAATAAGACCTAAGTAGAGGAGGCAGCGTTCTAAGCCTAGGCAGCCATGGAATACCATTCGAACTACAATCACTGTAACACCGGAATTAGGACCGTGCGCTATCAAGAACTAGATCAAAAGAAGCGCATAATACCACTTGCCAGATGCAAACTGACACAACGCTAGGCTCGTTACCACTCAAACAAACTAGAATGCTTAACCATTAACTGGGCTATCGATAAGTACCAAGCCTATTTAAAGAACAAACCGTTTACTCTTATCATAGCTAACAATGCTATAGTCTGGTTAAAGAACTCAACAGATGCCAAGGCAAAGTTCCCACGCTGATCTCTCCAATTACAACACATACCAGAAAAAATAAACCTTCTACCTGACACGCTCAGCAAACACCTTTGCTCCAAACTGATAACACCAGCAACAAAAAAATTAAAAAAATTACTGCCAACAGAGAACTCCAAAAAACAAAAATCACCTGCAGTAAATTATCTGTGTACTTTACACGCACTTTGCAAAGGCATACCGCATAAATTTTGCAAAAATATTTCTCCTGAAAGGAGCTCTATTGACAATGGTCCGCCGTGCACAAACAAAATGCACCAACCTTCTACTCGATCCCAAACGCCACGCAAGTAAACACCTATAAGAATAAAAATTAGCAAACAAAAAAAACTCCGGAAACCAGCTTAGAAACAGACCAACAAGTGGTACCTATCCACGCACAACACAAAGCCATTAAACACCACCAATCGACCGCAGTCATACTTTAAGCCTACCATTATCCCAAAATTTGACAAGACTTCCTAACCTTATCAAAAATTAGTAAAACCAAAGCCCACAAGCTAAGAGACCGCTAAAGGCTCAACAGTCAGGAAAACCATGAGAGAGGGTGGCCAAAATTTTTTTAAGCTCCTTAGACACCACTAAATCAGGAAATAAGTTCATGCTGACAATGACGAACACCGGCACAAGATGGCTAGAGGCTACACCCGTTGCTACGGCAACAAGTAAAACTACTACTTGAGTACTCAAACAACGGCTCTGCTAAAGATAAAGGTACTTAAAAATTGTGCTATTAGACCATAAACTCTAATTTATCAGCCAGCATTCTAAAAAAAACTGTAGAAAGCGGTACTTTACACTACGGCGACGTACCACCCACAGGCCAATTCAGTGGAACGCCGTTACGCGGAATTGCAAAAAAGCTTCCGCGTCGTTTTATTGCATTTGCAGAACAAACGCGGCCACAGGATTCACACCCAGCAAACTAAGCTCAAAAAGGGATCGATGCCGCCTACAAGCTAAAAAGACCAAATCGTAGAAAACCAACTAACAAGCAGACCAACCAGCCAAGCTAAAATAGCAGTTTTAAATGCAACTAAGTGTACGAATGAAGTCAGAATTAACCAACTTACAAATAATAAGACGTGTACTTTCTCAATCATCCCTAACCGACAGAAGCTCAGGCAACGCAGATGAAAAAACAAATGAGAGTAAGAACATTCTTATTAATAATTTAATGTTACTTCATGCCTTTTTTTGCCGCCCAAATGCATAGGTTTTTGCTTACAATGTATACAACAAATAAACAAATCCGGATTCGTTTCCAGTTGCAGTAACTGAAATCCTCCTGACATTCAAGAAAACACTTTTTTCAATTTATATTACGGATAAAGCAAAATATCCTATAGAGTTATTTGCATGCTACGCCAAGCAGATAATATTTATTTTGTTTTAGAGTCAAAAATGTTAAACGTCAGCTTGAAAACAAAAGCTTTAAAACACTGTCGGTTACTCAAAAGTAGAGAAAAAACAAGGTCTTTCTCATTTTATATGTTCAACTTTACAAAGTGGCAAAACCTGTAATCTTAACTAAAATCCTGGATCACACGGTGGCCAGCAAAAACTCTCTACAACTCACATTTCACTTTCGTATAAAACAAGCATTTGCATACTTTTTGATGTCAAAAAAACCTTTGATAAGGTATGACACCAAGATCAACTCTTAAAAATCCAGCATTTCAAGTTTAATCCAAGATTGATAAAACTTATTGCTTCCTATCTGAAAGGAAGAACACTGGCCTCCGTAAAATTATTTATCCCCTGCACACTTGAGACTGAGGTTTCTCAGTGTTTAGTACTATCTCAACGGCACAGTTGTACAGTTCAAGCAATCCGAAAGATATTACGCTAAAATTTCAAGCGGATTGTAAGGTACTTGCTGTCTCCACATACACGTTTTCCATTCTTCTTAACAGGTGCTCGCTATTTCCTTTCTCTCTCATACACTTCCACAGTTTCTCTCTATCCACACTATCAAATGCCGCCTTTAGACCCAGGAATAACGCATATACTTTCCCCCCTTTCTCTGCTATTTCCTTTTCCACAATATGGTGTAAAATATATACGTTATCCATGGTACCTCTTCCCTTCCTGAAGCCTGCTGCTTTTTCCTATCTTAACAGAATAGAATCATTTCAAATTGAAATCTGCAAAAGATTCTCAGCACTTTTCTACATTTGTAACATGCAACTGAAAGCTGATATGAGTATTGGCCTCATCAAAGATCATATGTTGGTTTTAGCAAAAAAAACTTTGATAAAATTGATAATCACTCAGATCTTTCAGTTATCTCAGATCCCCCAGTTATCCCGTTTTGCCAAATAAAGCAAACAAATTTCAAAATACAAACAACCAATCAAAAAGTTTGCTGTATAAAAAAAATCGTGGTTTATTAACCACCACTACTGAAAACCGTTATTTTCAAAGCTGGCGCTTGGATGCGCACTTCTAATAACTTATCAAAAACATACTCAGATAGGAAGGTTGTACACAAAAATATGTAATACTTTCTGGTGTTTACACTATAGCGTTTAGTTGGTAATCACTTCCATATTTTTTGCTAGTGAATCCGACACATTAACTCTTTTAAAGATTTCTCTACTCTAAGGATGCCACTATATACGCTATAACAAGTTTAGAGGCATAGAAAAACCAGTTACCACAATCTAAGTAAGTACAAGAAAACGTTTCCTAAACACTATGCAAGAAATGTGCATAAACTTCTAACATGCATCAAGGAGTGAGACGCTCCAGGACTATTATTTTGCAAAACCTTGTTTTCTCCAACTGTGCAAAATATATGGTATATATATCATGGTGCAGATAGCCACAAGAGCTCTAAAAGCCAAAACGCTTAAATTGTAACCTCATAAACAATGAAGCAATTGCAAGCAGATAGGTCATAAAACTACTTAAAGTGGTGAAAAGATCCTTTTCCCTTCCAGGTTGTAAAGCAATTTTACAAAAAATTGTCAACAAGAGGTGCTTTTCCAGAAAGCGTTGATTTCTTTAAAGTCATATTTTGTAAACTATGTTTACAATCAGTAAGCTTGTTAACATTAATGAGCGCATGTTCTTCAAAAGACAAAGAGTTTGTCCGTAATTACTCCCTGTATTGGCCAAATACTTCAATGCTATATCTCAGTCGTTGAGATTCAATCTTTTCTAGTTCTCATATTTTTTGTATGTGCAAAAAAAACAAAGATTGGCCAAAAATGTCAGCTGTTCGATCTAGTTTTTTTTCCATTTGAGAACTGCCTAAAGTTTTCTTAATAAGATAGTCAAATGTCTCAACATCTAATTCAATGGATTAACAAAATTGTCCTTATCCACTAATTCTGCCAAAGCCGGTCCCAAGCTCAATTAAAAAAAACAGAAGAGGCTGCGCGCACAAAATATCCGTTTTAGGGCCGTAATATCCAACTCCTAATAAAGCATCTAATAAACTATTAGCTGAATAACCTAACTTTTAATTTTATTCATTTTATTAAAACCTAAGAACAGCCAATTAAATATATGCTTAAGATATACATTTATAATAAATAAAAACATTAAGCATATAATTTAAGAGCCGTTCAGAGGTGTAACAAAAATAAATCAAATTAAAGTTTACAAAAAGTTAGGTTATTCAGCTAATAGTTTATTAGGTGGTTTATTAGGAGTTGGATATTACAGGCCTTAGTTTACTAAACTTAGGGCTGTAATATCCAACTCCTAATAAACCACCTAATAAACTATAAGCTGAATAACCTAACTTTTAATTTTATTTATTTTATTAAAACCTATGAACAGCCAATTAAATATACGCTTAATATATATATTTATAACAAATAAAAACATTAGGCATATAATTTATTAGCCGCTCAAAGGTGTAACCAAAATAAATCAAATTAAAGTTTGAAAAAAGTTAGGTTATTCAGCTATTAGTTTATTAGGTGCTTTATTAGGAGTTGGATATTACGGCCCTTAAAATAATGATCAAAGATTTCAGCGCACTAAACATATTCAAATACGTCTTAAATTTATAGTCATTCGTTCAGTTATCGCTTAAACTGAGATTGAAGTATCAATACTTCATTTAGATTTCTTGTTGTAAATACAAAAATATGTGGTTTAAAAAAAAAGTGTTTTCATGCTGCGTACTGAGATCAAATTCTACTATGCCATAAACTATTTGTTAATTTATTCACCGCAGTAACCGCATCTCGGCATTTATTCATTTATCTATATTTATGTTATGTAAAAACACAATTTTTATTTGCGGTCGCTGCTACATACTCGTAAAATGTTTATCCCGGTAACAAAATATTTTAAGACATAATATGTTAATATAAACTTTTATTCTTACTTTGGCTCAATTAACTATTTTGTAGAATATTGGTATACAATATTGAAACAACTTGTATTATATGCAAAAGCTAAATTAATTCTAAAATTTCATTTCCAAATATAGTCAAATTTGCATAACCACATACTATCAATAACTTTCAATCTGAACACGTAATTAATAGTTGCGGTTTATACACATATGCTTCAACCAAATCAATCCAATATTAATCCATACGGTGTTGCAGCCTGACCTTTTGGGAGATATTTATAGACAATAATCCCATCCATTAAGGATGCAAATTTATCATAATTGTAAAGAAACGTTAATCGATAGTCTTTGTGGCTCTCTTCGCAAAATGATAATGACACAAGAATCGATGAATCACTTGTGGATGAACGAGTAGAACGGCGAGGGAAATTATTATGAAAGATGAAACGATAAAAGTTGAATAGAGTAGATGAATTAATCGTTCGGATCAGTGTCAGAAACAGGAATAAAACTTTTCAATGTGTATTATATATAAAATATAAACAAAAATAAATTGCTATATTCTATGGGGTTGGTATTATCCAGAGAAGATTATCCGAGTACGGATATAATTGCACGTACATTATTATATTGCTCATGCTAGCTGGTCGATAAATTTTTTTATTTTTTTTACTTTCTACGCATTAGATAAAAATATACAAGTATGATATAAAAAATGTAATATGCGTAGCTTTATTGTACATAACACACTCGGATAACTACAGTATTGAACGGCGTGTTTTGGAAGAATCTGCGTTGAAGATTAAGGAAGATGAAGAGGGCTAAATACGCTCAAATAAACATTATATACTCATGTTTTAGTAAGTAGAACTGCACACGCATATGGTTGCCAAGAAGCATATTGAGATTTTTACATTTATTGGTAGTTGTGTCGCAACAATTAGACTCCAACTCCAGTTATGATCGAACGATTACATACTTATTTGTAGTTTTTATCATTTGTAGAAAATTGTTCAGGTTTGATTAAATTTACCTAAAAATTTAATGGTTTTAAAAAGTAATGAATAAAACTATGCAAATTGTTTAAGATTTGAGATTATTCCTGATATATTTTTAAATAAGAAAATCATTTTAGTATAGCTAGTAAATACGATTGATACACGTAATTCTAAAGCATAGAATATGACCGTACAAAAAATGATGAAAAGAATATTATGCTTAAGCGAAATTTCTTGTCCTATAAATGAATTCAAAGGTTTAATGAAATAAATATTCTTTTACTAATACTTTTCAATTTGTATGTTTCTGACGTAAACAAAGTAAATATAGCATAATATGATACGGCACTTATGTATAGTTTTCTGAGAAACATCTAAAGTTCTCAAAAACTGGCTGGCCAAATGGCAAACCTATTTTCTTTTCACTGCAACAAACCAGACCATACAACAATGTCTACTTTAACAAAGTTCCAATTCCGTAGACTGACCCCGCAAAATATTTTAACCTCATTTTTAATAAAAGGGTGATATTCAGATTGCATGTGAAATCAGTTGTGATTAAAGCTAAAATAGCAAAAACCAGTTTAGTCCCTGTTCTAAAATTAAACAGCAAAATGTCACTTAACAATAAAATTTGTACTTGGATTTCAATAATCCATTAACAACTTAAGTTTTGGTTGTAGGTATGAAAAACAAATGCCACCTCATACCTTGTAAGAAGCTTTGCAAAGTCTAACTTTGCGTTGGTTTATTTAAACGCAGTAGTACGTCCACAATGTTAAAATTCAACAAGATATTGGTATCTCATCAATACGCAATTACATCAAAGTCGTCAAGTACTCTAAAAAACTCGCAACGCGCACTAATCAAGGTCAGATTTGCTCAACCAAATAAGAACAACGTGTTTTTGTTGTCATAACTTGCCTGAAGCATAAATCTCTTAGACTAAATTCCCACACCCACCCAACAGCTTAGGGCAATCTTCTAAAACTACTTCCCGTCCATCTTAACTGTTTTAAAGGAACCTCTTAGAGATTGTGTAAGGCTTAGTCAGTAAGACTTTTTATTAGAAAGCAAATCCGAATCTTGTAAGTCTTTTGAAATTCCAAAAAATCCGGCAGTCAAAAAACCAGACATTTTGTATACCAACAAAATCACACTATTCCAAAGGTGTAAACATAAACTCCAAACCAAGCTTGAGCCAGTATCAAAATTCCAACATCGTCTAGGTTCTAATAAACAACAATTATGGCTCTGTGGTTGTTTTTATTTGGTTGTTGGCAAAGTATTTTCAAAACTTTTAATGTTTATTTTTCTTTTTTAATGACTAGCGCATGGTAATACTTTTCGATTTTCGTTTCCGCGTTAGTCTTGCTATTAATTTGTTCTTATCATTGTCACTAATGTGGTTTTAGTATGAGATGAGCAACACGTACTGTCTCCAGCTCATCTCTTCTTATACCCTATTTACAACATTACCTTCTTCCTTGTCGTACCCTCTCTCTTTCATAAATATTTTATAGAAAAAATCGGCCACGTCATAACGCCGCAGCGCATCTTCAAAATAAAACGCCAAAAAATAACAAAATTCCTCTAAACGAGCTCTAAGTACCCATAAAACAAACCGCACACAAACACAAAAGTCTTGAGTCAGGAAGAGACCTTGCTAGAAGGAGCAGCAACTTACTTGACTCGAGTCCACCCAGGCAACACTAACATATGTTTCCAACATCACTACACACCGACCACACCGGATTTCACCAATCCACATACTCTAGAAGCTAGAAGCCAATCAACCGCTTTAAAATTTTCCAAGCAAAGAATATAACCTAAATAAGGTTCAAACTTCCAGGTATATCAATGGGGGATTTCAGGCAGTAGACGCATCTCTCGACGTGATTTCATGATCAAACTGGAGCAAATCCGAAGATCATCCTCCCTTACCTACAAAAATTATGTATATGAGTATATGACCTCTCTACATCCGGCAACTACCTATTTACCTGTGTAGGTAACGGGTGTGTATGTAGATGAGTCTAATAAGAGAATCTCCTGGTACTACTAATTCTCCTCTTAAAGATATCAAATTGTGAATTTTTTTTACCAGCGGGAAGTCAAACCAATCGAGATCATCTAAGAGAAAATCAAATCAATCAATTCATTCAAGATCAAAGTCAATACCTAGACATCACAACGCCCACGTCCTTTCCGCCAGCAAGAATTCACTAAAACTTACCTTATTATCTAACAGAGTGCAGAAACCGACTTCATCTTCTTCGTATAGTGTCATATTCGCTAAAAAAAATTCTCTACGGAGTCCCGTAAGCTTAGTCGTATTGTACCTCCTGCCACCCACTGAACCAACAACAACCATTTAGTTAGTTCACGGACTAGCTCAACGTCGTTAAATTCTTTAACTTTAAGATGATCTCCAAGTGCAATAAATCTCCGATAGAATCCAGACTGTGATGCAAGATCTGTAGTTGTCGTTATTGCAACACTTTTGCGATGCGACGTGAGCTGTTGCATTTAGTAGATTACTTGTTTTTTGCCTAGTTCCTGCATTGCTCCAAGATCCATCTCTGCACAAATAACTACGGCAACTCAGTGTGAGTAAATCAGCAGACACAAATGTCCCTACCCAATAATATTCAAGAAGCTGCAGTCTTAAGTTAAAAAAAAAAATTAAACCGCGTTCAATTAGGTATCAAGTTTAGCCAATCAGTAAAGATAACGGGTGCTGTTGCAGTCACGTGATCCGCAAAGAGCGTTACAGGTACGGAAGCAACGTGCAGAATAAAAAGAACAACATTTCCACCCACAACAAGCGTCATTTAACGCCCTCTAAACTAAGACCTTCACAACATTCGACCCTTGGAGATTTCAAAGTAAACATCTTTCACCTACGTCCTTGCACACCGTGTCAGAGTTTCAAGACAACCACTGTTAGCTGCAATATGCACTTCCACGTCAACTCAAACCAAAACTTATAGTCCTAGTCGACTTACTGTGCTTATGTGAGTGTATGAGTATTCTGAGTGAATAAGTTAAATACAAAATGCTCCCTAACTATCGGAGAACAACCTCATAGAGCAGCCCCGTCGCTCCCATTTGTAGACGTGAGCCGGTAACATTTTTAGTTCGCAGCCAGTTCTAATCTTTATCATTATGTTAAGGTAATCACTTTCACCCAAGCAACAACCCGGAAGCAGCCCTAACCAAGAATAGCAAACCGACAACACCAAAAATCGCTAATCAATTCCACCGCCAATTTTGAGGCCACAACAAGTCCTGTATTTTCACTAACATCAAGCAAACCTATATAATAAAATAACTACTGCTAAGAGACATCTACCGTTTTTGACTAGCCAAAATTTTCAACAACCTTCGCCGGGACCTCGCAGTACCCACAACTGAAATGTATCATGGAAGCATAACCGGTAAGGTTTCTACGACAATCTCCGCCAAGACCTGGTGGTACCCTTGAGAAAAACCACTTCTCTCTTACTCCCTATAAATTCCATAAAAGGGAAGTCATTCAAAATCCACACACAAACCCCAAATTACTACTTACTTACCCATTTTTCAAACATACTACCAGTAACAAAGAGGCGCTTACAACTGGATATAATTTTTTTCAGCATCCGCCCGTCGAGACTGTCCAGCACACAGAGGAATTCCACAGAAACATCTTTTGACACAGACACAGACACCGATTCTTTAACGACAACCTTTAGCACAAACTGGTACCAACAATTGATAGAAGAAACCCAAAAACTGCCCCCGCTGCTCTCAACACGGATGCTCCCGCGCTGTGTAGCATTGCAACCGCAGCCATTGATTCAGCAAGCAACATCTTGTACCTATGAGTCACTGAACTAAAGAGAACTCAATCAGCTAATTACAATTAACTACGCGGAGACTTTCCCGGTATCATTGAACATCTTAATAGCTAAAATTTAAAAAAAAAAACAACCAATACCCTTAGGCTTCTCTGCACCTAAAAAGACTTCTCTAAGGAGTTGCTAGTGTAAAGTTGACATGACTCCACATAACCCAAAATCACCGTACGGTTCCGCCACAGGCAACGCAACAAACATGATATCCAAAACTTTGCGTCCTTGCTGGATGGCCATAAAGTCTAAAAGACGGTAACTTCAAACCATTAAAAAAAGGTAATGTTGCACATGTAGCGTTCCTCATTACTTATCAAATTTGGCCAATCAAAGAAAAAGATAGATTTTTCACTCAACCAATGTGAAAGCAGCACGGTCAATAGAAACTATAAATATCAAACTTTCCAAAATTAGTAAAACTCATTAGGAAAGCTAAAAGAAAGAACACTGATCATAAAGCTGTATGGGCACGTGTCTACCCCTCGCACAATCGAGCCAAGGATTCTCCAGAGTTCAGTTCTATCTTTGATGTCTAAACAACAGCAACAAAAGGATTAACCAAGCTGTCCCTCTACATACATCCCTACGGCACCACCCACCGTAGGGAACCATTCAACAATTAACATTATTAGTCCCCCATGACAACAACCTTTCATCGACCCTGGATTATTTTCGATAGAAACTAACACCAATATCAACGTACTAGCTAGGAGCAACCTCCGCGCTCCTGAAATGACAATGAGTGCGTGTTCAAAAACGTAGTCACAGACTCGCTGCAAACTTTAGAGAACAAAATAATAAATGTATTCTCAAAAAAGCGGTCACATCCCTCCCACCCTCTATATATCATGCAGGGTGGCTGTCACCCTGCATGATATACTTTTTTGACAAGGCTTTTGACATCTGTATCTAGTTTTAGTAGTATTGCGCGTTTTTATTAAACAAATAGATACGAATTAGCGGATTAAGCAACCAACAACGTGGAACAACCAATTACAAAAACAACAATAGCTTACAATGACATAAAAACATATGTAAAACAAAATATAAAAGATGAATGGACACACAAATATAGACAAAATACAGAAACTGGACGAACTTACAAACAAATACAACAATCGCCGCAAACAATACCTTGGTTTAACAACACAATTCTATCAAGAAAACAAATTACAAAAATTATACGATATAGAACAGGACATGGACTGACTGCTGACAAAAAATTTAAATTTAAGCAAATTGACTCTCCTCTTTGCATAACTTGTGACGTAGTAGAAACAACTCACCATATCTTAGAAGAATGTACACAAAATGACATAGAAAGAACTATCCTACACACAAACACAAGACAAACAACAGTAGCCCAGACAATGACAAATATCGAGACCCACTTAAAACACTTAAGTACATACATAGCTTCACTACCAGACATTTAACAGACTAATTAAAACAGACAGTTTTTTAGGCTTCATGTTTTTATATAGAACTTTGGCCAACTATATATGTTATATTGTATATAAAATGTAAATATGTAGTAAATAAGAATTAAAAAAAAAAAAAATTAAAAAAATAGAAATATGTTAAGTATGAGTTGCAGTATGAAATAGCAATTGGAGATTTGCATCTAGCAATATGTGACCATATATAGAATTTTTTTACAAATTAAGATGCGTGTACCAACAAATTGGCACAAATTGTGTAAATAATTAGAAAAATAGTACTATCCACTCTTAAAGCCAATGTTGCAAAATTTCAGTTTAAAAATTATATAAAATAAAAGATAAAAGTTAACCAACGTTAAACTGAAGGGTTTGTTAATAACATGAGCACTTAAAAAGCAACCATAAAAAAAATATTCTTGTGGCTTGAATTACTTTGTTTTAGAAACTATTAAAATTCTTTTTAAAAATATAGACAATTTTGTAGTTTAGATTGTCTGAGATAACTACTAAATTGAGATAAAAAAACTGTTAAACAACTTAGTACCACTTTATTGTTGTTTATTAAATTTGAAACCAATTTTAGCGTAACTAAAAGTCATTTGGTGTTGCTGTAGAAACAATTATGTTATTTTTATTGCAAATTAAGTTATTTTGCTCGCTTTACTGTTAGAAGTGCGGCATTAAAAGTTCTATTGTTTCAAAAAGTTCAGAATGCAATCAAAGTTTAGGAACAACTTCGAATGCTAAACAGAGTTGAAAATTTATAAAAAAAGTGCACAGTAAACTAATTTATTCCAAAAAGTTTATCAAAATGTGATCATATTTACTTAAGACTAAAGAATTTATGACATTTTATAGCGCTTTGCTAAAAACAGTTCACCGAGAAAACGGCTGAAAATTATTAATCCAAATTTTGAAAGATTATAGAAACACGTTTCAGCTATACATTAATACTTAATTTTTATTTTTCTATGACGATTAGTTTTAACGTAATTAATTTTTAAAAACGTAGAATTTTTGTTTGGTTTAATTATTTATTTGAGAGTTAAATATATCATTTAATCTTTACTCAAAAATATTAATGTATAAGCGGTTGTATGCACTTTATATTTAATAATTATAGTTGATTGAAAAACTTATCGTTTAAACGTAGAGTGGAAAAAAATTTCCCATCAAAACCAATGTTAATTAAAAAATGGCTTTGTGCGTGTAACCGATACTCTGGTAGATGCAATAGGATTTCAGTATGTAATGTTTGTTAATAATATTTTTTCATAACAATACTACTAATGGCACTCCAATACAATCAAGTCGAGCCAACAATTAAACGACATTTGGCCGACAATTTTTATCAGTTTTACGTTTAATAATATAATACTATATTTTATTGAAAAATAAATAATGGTTTCATCCAATAAAATTCTTTGACAGATGGACCACTTTCATGTCAAAATGTTGGTAATTAACAAAATAGCGGCCATATGTATTTTTGCAAAAATTTACTACTTTTTTGTATGGCCGCCATTTTGTTAATTATCAACATTTTGATATAAAATTGGTCTATCTGCCGAAAAATATTATGCTGATCATTAATTGCATATCGATTTCTGTTTCAGATTAGCGGTTTCCGAGAGTTATTAGTGTGTTTGCGCACGTCACTTTTTTGCTTATAATTATAACGTTATAAATAGTGTAAGGAAAACAATTTTAAAAGTGTTTGCGCATGTGCAATATAACGTTACGATAAAAACTGACAAGTAACCAAACTAAAAACATAACCTAAACAAACATAACATAGGGGCAATCAAATTACTTCCATATTAATGTTTTATTTTAAAAATGAATTGATTAAAAAGTCTTTCAATGTTTGGCAAAACAGTATTAATTGCAATTTATACAAACACAGATATAAGAAAATCTTATGATTGCGGTTTATGGCTATATTCATTATGTCTATCACACATCAAGTAGGCGATACATTTAGCGTAAGGTTTTTTGATTGGCTCCGCTAATTTCATACGTTATACTTATACGGTATAATTATAAGTATAACGTGGACTTTTATAAGCAAAAAACACACTATTATCGGCCAGCGAAGTGTCAGCGTGACAAAGTCAAATTGACCACTAAAAATTTGTATTAAGACAATACATTTTCTCCCACTCAAAAATGAGTTTTTATACCGCAAATAATAAGAAACAATATGCAAAAAACTAAAAAGTTGTATATTGCCTTGTAACTGCAATTTTGTTGTTTTAAACTGCCTGAAATCGGCCGTCCAGACGGTAACATCCCCTTAAGAAGAGTAGCTATTGCATACTTTAAATAATAGTCTCCTAATAGAAGGCATATGCATCAAAAATACACATTTAGTTCTACAAAGAAGACACAAATAAACAAATCTTTAGGTAATTATAGAATAGACCTCAACAGCAAACCACATGCAATCCACTTTTATTTATTTATTTACTAGTCAACTTAAGCCGTTACAAAATAAGTATATATCTACATTTTTACGTATGAGTAACAAGTGCACGTTGCAGGGTATTAAAAAAATCTTTGAACAAATCTACTTTAACTTTGTTGACACGCCGCAAAATACGTATAAAGACAGAGTGCTGCGCATAATCTGTACGTGTATACGGTATACGAAATAAATAGTCATTGCGTAAAACTTGAGCTAGGATATGAATGTCAATTGAGCTAAGTAAGTCACGAGAATCAATAACCCACAAAACACTTTAAAAACTAGTGTCACGTCAAAATTAAAACGTCTAGTGTTAACACTGGCCATGTTAAATGTAGAGAACCGTATTGCATTTATACGCCAAAAAACAAATTATTTTTTATTCAATTCAATTTTTCCTTTAATGACGGCGGTGTATAGAGACCACACATTTGAACAAAATTCAAGCGTTGTAAAGCATAATTAAAGTACAAAGCTCACAATTTTTTTAAGAATTACGCTTGACAAATCCTATAAGCTGACAAGCTTTAGCCACAATAGTGTCAATATGTAGTGTAAATGATAGGCTTAAATTAAACGTAATGCCTAAATCACAAATAATGCTAACTCTCGACAACATTTTATTTATGAAGGAATAACCATAGACTGACGTCTAGAAAATGTTTTTACTTTGCACTTATTTAAATTAAGTAGTAAGTTATTAGATAAGCACCAACTGAAAAAAAGTACACTTCTTTATTAAGTAGTACAGCATCATCCAAAGACTGAACTTTCATAAAGCTTTTTATATTATCAACAAACAATAAGCAACGCGCATAAGAAAAACAGTGATAAAGATATTAAACAGTTAAGGTCGAAGATGTGACTTTTGTTTGGAAAATATTGCAATACTTCCCAGACGTTAACCAGCCGAATTGCCAAAGAATTGACTTTTAAAACAAAAGCCATGAGAACACATCTTTCTGCAGATATGTTGTTTGTCAAAAACAAAATTTGATTCGGGCTAAGAATTCTTAAGAGAGAAGTTGCACAACTATTTGCAACAAAAATAAACCACAAAATCCTGTTTTTAAGCCACAGATCAAGTCGCTGTGGTTTAAGATAAATCAACTTTGACAAAATTGTAAAAGTTAGAAGCTCAAACCTGAATAGAATAGTAATTAGAAAAACTAACCTAACAAAAACAATATGAGTAACTTTTTTCCGTAGTACTATAGGTAGATTAAAATTAATCTAAATTGCTAAACATGATTAGCATTAATAAGCTAAAAAAAAGTAGAACACAAACTAACTATAGACAAATTAACAATCAGTGCTATTGTCGTGTAAACCTAGACCATTACACAAACTCTAGAATTAAATACGATCCACCTCAGCAAAAAAAAGCAAGCAGAGGTTTTCAAACAAAATTTGGACTATACACTCTTCTACTTGATCCAACTGTTAAACAGCCCAAAACTTGATTATTTTTTATTGGCCTTCCTCCACACTTGGACATAAGCCTTTCTGTATGTTTTCCACAACTGGCAATTTTGTGCGTTTTTAAACCTAACTCTCGTTCTTATGTCATCTAGCCACCTTCTTTGTGGCCTACCTTTGTATCTTGTTGTTTACCTTGGACTCTATTGGGTGTCTATAATTGTTCATTACGAAGTAAAATAATGACAATTTTGTTGCAAAATGTGTTCTACTCAACTCCATTTTAACCGGGGAATGCGCTCGATAATGTTGGTCATTTTCAATCTTTATCTCTGATTGACTAGTTCCTTATTTTATCCTTTAGCAAAATCCTAGGGATTGAACGTTCCATTGTCCTCTGTGTTGTTTTTAATCGGTTGGAACTATATTTTGCAAGATTTATTGTTTCTAGTCTAATCGTCTAAAGTGGCCACTAAGAGTATACAAGGTGCGGCAAAGAAACTTGCTGATTTGAATTGGGCGCCAATGAGAAATACGTGGTCAGAAAAGGGTAGGGAGGGTCTCATTCGAAAAAAGGGCTCCTGAAGTTTTGTTACCGCTCAAGCCAGTTGTTGGCATACGTTGGACAAGGAAGAACGTGCGATTGCCGTTTACTTTTCCAATAGCCGTTCGATGGTCGCCACCCAACGTAGCTTCCAAACTCGGTTCAATAATCATCCCACAGGTCCCGTTTTTGTCCGGAAATAGATCGTTTCGTGGGTGGACGCATTCAAGAAAAGTGGCAGTGTGGCAAAAAAGGCTTGGATCTCAACGGACTTTCAGAACCCCAGAAAACGTTGAGAGTTTAGCGCGCAAACAGGCAGATGCTCTGTAGATTGCAATGTGAGACAAATTCTTCACAACAAACTCAAGTTTCATTCCTACAAACTTGCTGCAGTGCAAAAGCTCTGTAAACGCAATTTTGTTTCTTGACAAACTGCATGTGAAGCGCTCCTTAACTTGCCTCACGACGCCTTCGTGATTTTCAGTGATGAGGCCCATATTCACCTTTCCGGCTGTGTAAAAAACAAAACATGCGTTACTGGAGTGATGCCAAACCCCGTGAACTTTATAAAAAGCCACTTCACTGTGTGGTGTGCATTGTTTAGAGTTGCAATAATTGGACCTTACTTTTTCAAGAAAGAAGAACACACTGTTACTGTGAATGCAGTTTGCCACAGAAAAATAATTGAGACATTTTTTAATCTCCTTGATAGGTGACGTACTGTGGCCGGCGCGCTCCCCCGACTTGTGACTTCTTTTTATTAAGACGTCAAATCCATTGTTTACAATGACAAACCATGGACCCTGCAAAACCTGAAGGACAACATTCGCTAAGCCATCGCCAACATTCCAGTCGATATGCTCGAAAGACTGAAGCAAAACTTTTAAAATCGGGTGGATCAGTGTATAGCTAATGAAGGCAGCCATTTGTCCAATGACATTTTTAAAACCTATTGAAACAAAAATTTAGGATGTGTACAATACGATAAAAAAAGAATTAAATTGATTTGTGAAATACTTTTTTTTTTATTGACGTTTCAAATCAACAAGTTTCTCTGCCGCACCCTGTACAAGAGTCATACACCTTTTTTTTTTTAATTTAATAATATTGTAAAATACTTGAGTTTGTCAAAAGCCGCTTATGTGATTCCTATATGTCTAGCTACTTCTGCTGTTTGGTTTGCCTTTCCTAATTTCAATGTGTGGTTTAAGTACGTATATTGCTCGGCACATTCTATGATTGTGCTGTCTAACAAAATGTGAAGATTCAACGGGTCATTATTTTTGTCTTATTGATAAGCCTACCTCTTTATTGAGTTTTGAAGCATTTCAGCTTTCTGACATCTTTTTGCAGATAGTACTATGTCATCAACAAAACAAAAAAATAGTATACACCGTCGATATTTAATCCTCACCATTCACATAACAAATTTTTTAAAACGTCTTCTAGGCTAAAAGTTAGTAGTTTTGGCAAGACCTGATTTCCTTATCCTCTTCAAACAGAAATATTTCTAAAAAAATCAAACGTTGTTACTAAAAACTGTTGATTACAGACCATAATGAGGGTTAAGGTCTTTAAATCTCCCGATCTATAACTAAACTAAAACCAGTGTTTCTAAACTTCTCAAAGATTTACCTTAAAAGAAACAACTTCAACTACTTTTTGGAGCATCATCCTAATTACCCAGAAAGAATGCTTACAAATGAAATTCTACTTTAGACAAACATAGAAAAAGTTTTGCAGTAACTTTGATAGAGTATGGCATCTTAATCTTATTAACAAGCTCCATTGATCATAAATCTGTAAATCTTATCAATAACTTTTTATAAATAGAAATTATAATTAAAACTGATGGTTTTAACTCCAAAATTATAAATGCTGGTGGTCCGCAAGATTCTGCTCTTTTGCCAACTTTGTTTTTGATTTACATTAATAAACTTCTTCAAATAACCAATAATCTTATTTATAGTTTTGCAAATAATATCACCTTTCATGCATCATACTTTCCAAAGACCATAACCACAAATAAAATAAAGCTTAATAAAATTTCTAGGTTAGAATTTGTAGCATATATAAACAAAAACCTTAAAACAATACCAGAAACAACAAAAAATTGATTAAAAAACTTAAGCGTAAAAGCTTAGATGCTGACTGCAATCTAAGAACGCTTAAGCAAAGAACAGAAAACATAAAGTTCTATGTTGCGGGTAGACTTTCCTAGTCTTGCAAAAATCAGCTAAAATTATTTTTACATGTAATTTACGTTAAAGTAATTCTAGTTTTAGGTAACCATTTGATAGTAATCTTTGCTTAAAAAAAGAATAGTTGTAAATTTTTTTTTCTAACGCCATTTTTCCTTTACAGATACAATAAAGCCACTTTAGCTTGGCCTATGTGAAAAATAAAGCAAATAAAATGTTATTTTGTTTCTTTGCAATTTTGTTATGTCTAGCTGACTTGCATAAGCGGTCGGACACATCTTTTCTGATGTCTTTCGTAAATCAAATGCATTCTTCTTGATATCAGCAGCATAATCCGCCATTTGGAAATTTTTGATATAGTTTTTTTATATTTAAAAAAAAAAGTAGTTTTGTAGACAAAACTACAGGCAACAGTTGTTTGCCACAACAGAACTCTTTCTTCAATCTGAAACAAAATAAGACCAGCAATATTCAGTTCGGCCTATAACTCCGTCCGTTAACTTGTGGTTTCACTTTACCAATTAACTATATATACACGTAAACCTTCAATTTCCTGTCAAAGTTTTAAAAATACATTCTCATTTCAAAATAGTTACAAAAAAATCCTTTCGCCATCAATGTACTTTTAAATATAAAATTTTGGGTACATTTAGGACAGACAAATCATTACGATGCAGCAACAACTCCCACGCTTGTTAACTAATAATTAACAAGTCATTCCGTAAGCCCGTACACAAAACCTTCCAGAAATACCACATCAAAGCATCGTAGACTAAAACAAAATTCCAAAACCACAACTACACAGCAAATAAAACTAACTTGGCTGCATAGTTCTTACTGACTCCGGCCTAAGATCTTTGGCAACAGAAGTGCTAAGATTTAATCAAACCCAACACAACAAAGATACCTCTAGCAAAGAGGCATCTTCCTCTAGCCGCACTGTCGCAACTAGACACTACCTACATGCACCGCAGATTTGTCTTGTCATACAAGGTAATCGCCATAAATTCCCAGCTTAACCAAAAAATTATGCATTTATAAGAAATATATTTTGTTGTTTTTCAATATGACCCTTATTAACCGTCGCTTAATTAGTAATTCTATCCTCTTATAAAAATATTTTGAAGATTTGTTGTCAAAACGCTTCAAAATAGCAGTTTACACCTTTCCATCATCAAGAAATCGTCTACCCCAAAGGTTTTTTTTTTTATTTAAAAAACAAAAAGTATTTACTTGGGGCTAAGTCTAGTCTGCAAAGAGGATGATCGTTTTTTTTTTAATCCGCAATCTCTTAATGCAAGTTGAGCAACCTAACTTCTTTTGTTAGTTTTCCTCAACGCTTTGCTCAAATACAGGGAGTTTATAAATGAATGAGATTATGTAATCACTTTACTTATGCCGCCTTTTTAAAATCGTCCACTATAACTACATATGTTTTCATATGTTTGCTTGACAGCTGTCAAAGTTGATCTGTCAAAACAAATAGTTTAGTGATCAATTTAACAAAAGCGGCACATTTAAAGTGATTACATAATCCCATTCATTTATAAACTCCCTGTATTTTCCCTCAACATATGTATGTAATAAGATAACATAAGCGCCATTCACCGTGATATTTCATTTTTTTAAATCAATCATCAAGATGTACTCACAATCCCAAAATATTGTAGTCATGATCTTTTTGGTTAACAACCTGACATTGCTGATAATTCCTTTACTTTTAGATCATTACTTTAATAAAACCAATCAACTTTTCTGCAATCATTTCAACTGGTTGATCATAAAGTGAGTCATTTTCTAAAGATTCATAGCTCATCTTAACCTTTTTGGTCCATTTTTTCACTATGGTATAAAAATGTGAATGTTCACCGTATACGTCATCCATTTTTTCTTTAATTGGTTGGGAGGTAAGACCTTCTAATAGGAAGAATTTGAGGACCGCTTGGTACTCAATTTTTTGCAAATTTGGCATAGTTAAAACCTAATAATGTCTTAATTAAAGTAGAAAGTTAAAATTGCACATGTACGTTAATAAAGCCTCACTTTACTGACAATATCTGACATTTGGTCTTAAGTTTTTCAAAATTTAGTAGCCAGGAATTTATAATCGCGTATCTTCTGAAAACATTTTCAAAAGTCTACAAAAAGTCTTTAAAAAAAAAACTTACTTTACAAAACACAAGCAAATGCCGCCAAGGTGAAAACCACGCACCGTAATCCTGTATGCTTTCTACATAGATAAGCCCTGCCCTGTAGCATTTCCAATAACAACCATTACAAACTTAGACGCAAGAGCATCCACATGGTTGATCGTGGTTAGCCTTAAGCAATTTCAAGATAAACCCAAGAGCCACCATACTTCCGCCATTAAACTAGCAAGAGTAATTCGTTGACTCAAGAAAGAATACTATTTCTGCCGTATTTGAACAACAACTGCAACTATTACTTCTCTAAAATTTCCAACCGCCATAAGAAAAAACTTTCAGGAAAATCGCCGAGGTTAGGATGTACCTCCATGGTCATTTCCAGAGTCTCCAATCAGCCCTACCTCTGTTTAAGAAGCCAGTTCAGTTTCATTTTGTTCCGATAACCTCTTGGAGCAAACTTTATCTTTTACTATAAACTTTTTTAAGACGATCCAAGTTTATCATTTCATACTAAACTTGGCAAGAAACAAAATTGCTCAAGTTTCACAAAAAAAAACTCAGAAATTACCGTAAAAAGTACCTGCAGCAACCTTTTCTCCGTGCTAGACAAGAAAAAATTTGTGAAACCACCTAATTGTTGACAACAATCTGTGTGCGCATATAAAACTAAAAAAAATTAAAAACTGTTGCTTTGTAATTGTACAAAACTGTCAAAAATTGCATCTCTAAACTCTAAATTGATATTTAATTGATGTAATATCTAAATATGCAATTTTTTGATAGCATATTCTTAATTTTTTTATTTGATGTTTCTAAAGTCATGTCATTGGCTCTTGAAACCAAATAAAACACGTACGTATACACAAAATAAGCTTTAATATAGTCAGGCATATTGAATCCTACCCGAAAAGATATTGCTACAACATGAGCACGTTCATATATAAATTGAAATTCATATCTGTATTGTTTGTTTTATACATTTGTTGAATTATTCTTTAAAGCTAGCTTGAATATAGAAGCCAATTTTATTTTAATCAATATTAGAAAAAAAATGTTGACATTTCCATCAACAATATTGAGATTTGCAATCATTTGGTCATGACATGTTTACAACTCTGCTGTTTATAAAAGCCGAAGTAACATTGTGCGATTTGATCATTGAAAAAATATTTACTTCTACTGCCTAGTTGTTGACCGAATTAAATTCCAATTTAATTATTTGCTACACTTTGGTTGCATAGAACAATTTCAACGGAAGAATTTTCAGTTCAAATGCAAACAATGAAATTTAAAGCAAATATTACGGAAGCATTCTTGTGCAAAACAAATATTATTATTATTAAAACCAACTAAATGCATTATATATGATTTCTAATTGAATAACAAACTTGAATAATTATTATTCATTAATTCATAATCAATAAATTTATTATTATAATAAGTTAATAACGCTATTGTAATGGAAAACAATGCCTGTTATTTATATTAACATGTATTTAAATAAGCCGTTCTTATTTCAACATTCATCATAAATGCATCCGTTGCATGTAAATCAGAGCTTTCCGCAAGCTCGCTTATTGATGAATTACTCGACAACTACAGGTCTAATATTATTCCAAACACGTTTCAGTAAAAAAGTTTATCCGATTATATCGATTAGGTTGTATAAAACAAGGGACAATTCGAGTTTACAACATCACTATCTATTGAATTCCAATTGATAAAGATTTAATGGCGCTGTATTACACTATGCAAACAGTAGGTCGAGTTCAGATAAGCTTTAATAATATTATTAATCGTGATAAAATTGTACCGTTTACAAATAAGCGCATGCAATGTGAATATCGATTTGCTGTATACGTTTTATTTTTAATTAAAAAGCAAGTATGTTGTATTAAAAGCTGCAATGGATCAGTACAGTTCGTTAAAAATAATGATGGATTTAGATTATTAAAAAAAACCTACACAAGTGTAGAAAAAATATTTTAACAATGCAGACAAAAATTGTATAACAATAAAAAATAATTGTAAAAGTATAATAAATAATAGTAAACAAATGTTGCTTGTCTTGTTGCTTTATAACCTTTCATTATAATGTTGGATTGTGTCATTTATATATGTGATGTTTTACATCCAGACCATCTAACATGTCTAATCGGTTTGTGGGCGGCTTCCTTTTTTCTGTAAATTTTTCGGCGCGATATTAATGCTTGAAAAAGTATGAGATGAATTGGTTCTGTCAAGGGATTAACGGATCCATTATGGAGCTTTCAATAGGAAGATTTGCAAGCGAATAAATAGATTTGTTTGAATTGGATGGCCTTTAATAAATATAAGTAGTATATTAAGCTTTTATCAAACAATAAAATAGCATTGAAATTGCTTTGAATCAAATAAATATCTATTTGTTTATATTTATTAACTCTGAAAATAGATGTTTTAACAATAAAAAAATAATAAATTACTATTAATATTATGTAACAATACCATACTTATTTATTTTTTTTAAATTATGGCATCAATGTGCTTTACAAGAAGAAGAAGAAGGGATTTTGATGGTTCAACCCCCCAAAATGATACCGAACTCCATCCAAAAATACGTAATATAAAAGGTGATTAAAAAATAATGTAAAATATTTAAGGGGGTGGTAGTACAAACCACAACAAACAAAAATCATCGGTTGTCATAGCAACGGTTTTGGAGATATGGAACAGAGTTATAGAAGATGTTCAAAGTGCCCTCCTTCTAATTCCAAACAGGCACGATATCTTTGTCTGAAAAACATTCGTACTCTTTCAAAAACTACCTCATTAGCTCAAATTTCTTGGCACTTTTAATAAATTTTTAATTGCAGCTCCTCAAGTCTATTTACAGAAGTAGCATACACTAATGATTTGAAATATCCCCAAAGAAAAAAAATCAAGAGGGTTTAAATCAGGCGATCTTGCTGGCCATAAAACTGGTCCGCCTCTTCATACCCACCTATGAGGAAAAGTTTGGTCTAAATGCTCTTTAACGGCAATCGAAAAATGAGCTGGAGCACCATCATGCTAGAACCACATTTGATGCCTCTGGGTCAAAGCAATGTCATCCAAAAAATCATACATTGTGTTCTGCAGAAAGTTGAGGTAAGCAGCGCCTGTTAATCGGTTTGGTGAAACAACAAGACCTAGAAACCTGTAGCCTACAATACCCATCCAAATGTTTAATGAAAAACGTGTCTGATGTTCACATTCAATTACAGCATAAAGATTTTCGTCGGTTCAACAATGTGCATTATAAAAATTAACAACTCCATTTTGTGTAAACGCGGCTTCATCCGTAAAAAAATTTTTGGCAAGAAACTGCTGGTTTTCAGCAACCTTGCGTAGACACCAGCAACAAAAAACTAAACGTGCCTAATAATCAGTTAAATTTAAGGCTTGTACTTGTATATGGTATGGATAGAGCAGCTGCTCGTGGAAGGTTTTCCAAACAAGAGTAGCACCAATTCCTACCTTGGCTGATATTCTCCGCACACTCGTCCCTGAATTATGCTTGCTATAATTTCTTGTTCTGCTCTAGGAGTAGATTCCGACTTTGGTCTGCCGGAAAAATAGCACTGTTTTCAAAGTGAACCGGTATCTCTTTATCTCTGGTGAATTCTTCCAAACATACGATGTGAAGGAGTCTGGCAATTTAGATAAGCTTCTACATAAAAACGTCGATAATTTTCTTAGACTATCTCGCGTCACAAAAGCATTGATAAGACGCAGAAATGTCGCCAAACGTCAATGGCAGAGGCATCGCAACCCCAGAGATCGAAAAATTATGAAAGCACTCCACAGCAAGGTGAGAGAAGCAATAAGGTTGCACAAAAGTTTGGGCTGGCAAAATACCATGGAATCTTTCACAGAGGATGATCATCCAATGTGGAGGATCTCCAAGGCCTTACGCAACAGGCGAGTCCCCATTCCAGCTATTCTTGGCAAAAATGGGGTTCAATTTTCTAATGAGGGAAAAGCTGAGGCATTTGCCGACTGCTTCAAACTCCAATGTTCCGAGGTATTCACAAGGGACACTGATTTGAATCATATCGATCGGGTCTACAGGGCTGTCAGAAACTTCCTGAACGCCGAGGACGACAACAAACCGCTGGAAAGCGTTCGACCGTCTCAAATCAGAGAAATTATCAAAAGATTTAAAGCTCGAACCGGAGGTTTCAGACTGAGAAAGATCACAGGAGTGGTCTTTGTCGACGTCGAAAAAGCCTTCGATAAGGTTTGGCACAAAGGCCTTCTTTTTAAATTGTACAGGGATAAATTCCCTCTGCGTCTTGTGAAGCTGATTGCCTCATATCTAAACCGCAGAACACTGGCAGTCAAAATTTCTGACCATATATCTAATTCTCGACATATAGAGGCAGGGGTGCCTCAGGGGTCTATTTTATCACCGTTGCTGTTTAACTTATACTTTGCCGATATGCCTTCGTGATTGAACACGGGGTTCAAATGGCACAGTTTGCTGATGACACAGCTCTTCTCTATTCTTCTAAATCACCCGATGTGATTATTTCAAGATTACTAAAAGCCACGGACGACCTGGATGAATGTCGATTCAGATTAAAACCCGGCTCTACACTTTTAAAATCAGGCCTATGTTGACATACGCATCCCCGATCTGAGGCACGGCCTCGCGCTGTCATCTCGATCGCCTTGAGACATTCCAAAGTATTACTTTGAGGAGCCTCCTTAGTGCTCTATAGTACTGTCGGAATAGAGATATTCGGGCGGACCTAGGGTTGCCTCTTCTGCGCCAACAAATCAAAACTTTAGCCGTAAAGTACTTCGATAATCTCGCGTTTTATCCGAACCCTAATTTGGCCCGACTTGCCGAGCCAGACAGGGAAACTTTCTTTTACCAACGCCCGGTTAATCAAATAGCAGCACTCTAATTATTAATATTACTAACAGGGATTAAGTTAACCCAGCATCTTTCGCAACCTATAAGGCTTAACTCTAATAATATACAATCTATTCTAATTAAAGGAAGGTACATAAGCCGTAAGGTCTCAAACTTCTACTTGGCATTGATTTTTGGGCGGTTTTTAGTCGGTAGACAATTTTTTCAAAATTTCTTTAAACAAACCAATTATTTTCTTTGCATCAAATGTTTTCAGAAAACAGATCCATATATGAATCCACTTAATGTTGTTGATTAAAACATCAATATAACCTCCAGAATGCCAATTTTATAGATTTAGCAAACATTCAGACTAAAGCTGTTTCAAATTTAGTTTTTTTTGTTTCTTCAAATAAACCAATTTTTTCTTTCATACAAAAAGTTTTTAATTCTACATATTAACATACCAATATTGTCTATTCAACTTCTAAACAAAAGAATTAGATATTTCTCATGTCTGCAAACGTCAGCAGTTACTATGTCACAAAAGAAACAAAGTGATATCCAATCTCTTAATGACAAACACTTGAGTAGGTAGACAAAAACTCCAATTTAAACTACTCGCTTGTAATCATGTTCTAGGTTCCCGTCTTATCAAAGAATTACAAGATTTTCGTTTCTGCAGTAATATACATACTTTTGATGACCAAGATCAGGGCCTCCAGATCATGATTACTAGCAAATAGTTTAAACTGAAGTGCCTATTTGTTTAAGTGTTTGTTATTATAGATTTAAAAGTTTATCCTCTCTGCACGTGTTAAAAGTTCCGTAGTCAGAACAAAAAAATGTGATATCCAATCTTTTGATGAGCAACACTTGGGAGTTTAGTTAGGTCACTCCAAATCATAATTAACATAAAGTAGTTTAAACAAAAATGCCTTCTACCTGCGCAAGCAACATGAAAATTAAAGTTTTACCTCATTGCAAATCCAATCTTAAGATACTAAACGTCAACAAAACAACCTGAAACTAGTGTAAACAAAATTCACATGCACATGTTTAAAGTTTTTGATTAAAACGCAAACAACTTTCAAAAAATGGGTCATTACAAATCAGGATTACTATCAATCAGAAACTAAACCCATCCGCCTAAGAATTTGTTAACAAGTAACTAAAAGTGTTTCCTTTTTGCAAGTGTTAAAAGTTTCTATGTTAAAGAAGGATATGGCAAGTTCAATCATCTTTTAATGACCAACACTTGGGTAAATGTAACACTCCAAATCATAATTACAGTAATCCCAGATTAGCGTGGCCCATGACTAATGTGAAATATAAGAGCAAATAAAGGATGTTAAAACGGGCAAAGAAAGAAATGAAACATAACTATTGTGTATTTTAAGTTGCCTATTATACCAGCCAATATATTCTTGGCTTACTGTACTATCAAGTTGTTTTAACTGGAATGTCCATCCACCTACCCAAGAGTTTGTTAAAAAAATTCAAAAAATAATCTTTTTTGCAACCGTCTTTTTGTTCAAGATAAAAATGGTAGCATCCATTTTTTTAAAGACCAACATTTGGGTAGTTAGGTCACTCCATATCATAATTATCAGCAAGTCATTTAATCTAGACTTCCCACTTCCAAACGTTTGTTATCAACTAAATTCAAAGTTTTTTTTTTCTGCAAGTGTCAGAAGTCCATTAGTCAGAAAAGGCATAAGTGATATCCAATATCTTGTTGACCAACAATTGAGTGAGTGGTTAGGTCACTCTAAATTATAATTACCTTTGAGTAGTTTGAACTGGAATGCACAAAAAACTCAAAAGCCAAAAGTTTGTTCTTTTTGCAGAGTTAAAAATTTCTTTATCAAAAAAATTGGAAAAAATATCCAATTTTTCAATATCCAACACTTGAGCGAGTAGTCACTCCGAATCATAATTACCAGAAACACCCGTCCAAACGATCGTTATTAAAAAATTGGAATTTTCTCCTCTTTGCAAGTGTTAGAAGCCTCTTAGTCAGAGAAGAAAAAACTCATATCAAATTTTTTCATAAACAATACTTGTACAAGTAGCTAGTTCACTCTAGATCATAATATCTATTAAGTAGTTTAAACTAACGTGCTCAGTTAAACGCTCAAAAGTTTGTTTACAAAAAATTAAAAAATTTATGTTTTTGCAAATTAGAAATTTCTGTTAGAGAAATAAATCTTCTTTTTTTAGCTTGATTTTGTTCAATCCTGAACATAGGCCTTTTCCAAACTCTTCCATGTCGATCTTTATTGGGCAGTCTGTATCCAGTTTGTGCCCGCGTGCCTCTGTATATTGTTTTTCCTACCTACTCGAGGTCTCCACTGTAATATTGTCTTGGACTATTTGCCATTAAAAATGTGCCATTCGTTTTATGACATCTGTGATTCCAGTTTTTGCTTAATCCTAACATCGCGCGTTTCATTGCTCGTTGGCAGACTAAAAGTCTATTTGCAATCCGATGCACCTGGTGATCTCTCAAGTATATATACTCCTCGACTTTTGCAGTGTTCGTACTACGCCAGATCAAATAAAAGGTTTTAGAATGGAACCGACCTGCGTATATATGCTTTGACTTAACCAAAGCGTTTAACAAAATACAATTGCAAGACAATCGAGGACATATATCACAACACCAAGCAGCTCAACGTTATGCGGTACGCAGATGACGCGGCCCTAATATCAAATAACAAAGACCATCTTCAAAAACTGTTACATCAATTTAACATAGTAGCAAAAAATTCAACATGATGATTGCTGCCAAGAAGACAAAATGCATGGTCATAGCCATACCCCATAAGATGCAAACAAGAAATATACAACAAGTGAGCAAATTTAACTATCTGGAAATCCCAATATTCAGCAATGGAAATCTAAAAATAGAAGTAAGAGAATAGGCGCAGAAAGCAAACAGAATCACGGGTTGTTTAAGAAACACGATATGGGCTAATAAGTACCTTTGCAAGGAGACAAAGAGTAGGATGTGCAAAGCCATTATAAGACCTACCCTTACATAAATGACTGAAACAAGACCAGAAACAACTTACACAAACAGACTCACTACAACAACCAAAATAAAGCGCAAGGAAATGATGGAACAACAACCTCAAGGGAACGTATTGAAGAAGAACAGGCAAATTGCCTATGTAAAAGAAGAAGAAGTGTGATTCTTAATGGTTACTATTTTGTTACTCAAACTCATAATTTTTGTTTTGTGCATGTTCATTTGCAGGCCCACAGTTTGTGAAGCTTTAAGCAAGTTTGTGTACCTAGAGACAATTCGGGCTTTTGACTGGAGTACTGCCCATGTTTCAATGGAGTTAAAGGCTTTCTGATAGTCCCCAAATGCCATGTGGAGGTGGATTTCTCGATCAGTGTACGCAATGTTTGAATGTGGTTGGTCGTGCTGTAGCCTCGCCTAAAACCTGCTTGATCAGCCGGTTGATAAAAGTTGAATTTTTGAGTTAGTCAATTTGTTATTATTTTGGTTAGTAACTTATAAAAAGTGGATAGTAAACTGATTGGTTTGTAGTTCTCTAAATATGTATTATTTCCTTTCTTAAAAATTGAGAATTACTTATACGTTTTGCCATGAGTCAGGAATTTTGTTCTCTTAAAGTCATTTTTCAAGAGTATCAAGATTACTTTTTTCAAGGCCTCTCCTCTTCAGCATTTTGCTAGTTATTTGATCCTCCCCTGGTGTTTTGTTGTTCTTCGGATGGTGTAACGCTGCTCTTAGTTCTGCTTTATTAAATACTGTGGAGGAATAAATAATGAATCCAAAAACTTAATGACCAAAAAATTAAAATGTTGATCTCTTTACAAGCTTTAAAAAATTTTTTTTCTAAAAAAGAAGACAACATCAACTTTTTTGATAACCAACACTTGGGCAAGTAAGTGGGTCACTTCATACCATAATTATCGGCAAACAGTTTAAATTAAAAAGCCCACCCGCACTAAAATGTCCATCCAAATGCCCAAAATTAGAAGATTCTCGTATTTGCAAAAGTTAGAAATTTTATGTTAAGAAGGAATGATGAATCTAATCTTTTAAAGACTATTACTTAAGTGGGTAGATGGGTCACTCCAAATCATAATTAGTATTAACTAGTTTGAACTAAAGTGCCTACCTATCTGCTCAAGAATTATCAAAAAACTAAAAGTTTGTTCTCTTTGCCAGAATTAAAAATCTCTTTGTTCAAGAAAGAAAAGTAATATATTTTTTTTTAATAAACATGGGTAGGTAGATCACTTCTTATGATAATTACCATTGGGTAGTTTAAATATTTGGTAGCAAAAATTTGTAAGTTTCTCGTCTTAGAAATCGTTATGTTAGAAGAGAATATGATGAATCCAATCTCTTTATAATCAACACTTGGGTGACGAAATGATTCTGTTACTTCAAATAATCTGAATTAGATTGAAAACCCACCCGACGATTTTTCTCTTTTCAAGTATTATTAAAAACCTTTTTGTCCAAAAATAAAAAAAAATTGTCCAGTTTTTTATGATCAACAGTTGGAGGTGGGTACTCCACTCCATATCATAATTATCAACAAATACTTTAAAATGGAGTAAAGAATCAAACAAAATATAATTCATCGTTTTGCAGAATAATACACAACATTTTTTTTTAACTTATTCATCTTTCTGTCGTCCATCAAAAGCCACAATACCAGTAAAATCTTCATTTTACATTTCCCTCCAAACACGTTTTTTAGATTTTAACAACAAACGCTATCGTTACATTGCATAAAACAAGTTTTCTCATAAGATGCGACTTTAATGTCCTACAATAAACGGAAAAATGTTTAACCAAACGTGAAGGCTGTGTTTGTTGAAACTCAAAACCCGGATAGCTAAACGCAAATACTAATTGGTTATCACCAATACTTTACTCCCAATATAATTTTAAAATGCCATTCAGAATCACCGCAAGACACGTTTAAAAGTTTTCACTTTTCTATTATCACAAAAATTTATTACAAACAAATCTGTAAACAAAAAAAAAGATATTTTTTCTATTAAATTTAAAGAACCGTTTCTAAAATACCGATATGTTACTTGGTTTGTAAATGCTGACAAAAATCCTCCCCAACCAAAACTCCAGGCTTTGCTTTAAAAAACCAAAAAAAAACCTTGTTCATGATAGGACAAAGAATGTTTTGAAGCGGTCAACAAAAAAAAACGTTACTCACTATATTTTCCGCACAGTCCAAGCAAAAAAGCCTTTGCTCCCCAAAAGAGAAAACATTTAAGATTCTGGTCTCTTAACGAAACCTTTTCACCATTCTGCGTAACGTCAACAATTAATAAAACCTAGACTTTTTACTCCCATCAAAGATGAGACTTGTGTTTTAGAATTTATGTCAAAACTAGCCCTTCCATACAATCACTTTACTAGATGTCGCCAATACAATTCCACATACATGCCTACACAAATATGCAAACCCAACCTTATTTTTGCTGGCAGAAAGGATTCAACTATGGAAAATGATAACATCTGAAGCAATTCCTGATAGTTAAACCTTCGTTAGCTAGTTTCTAAAAAAGCGGTTGTACTTGTCAGGTACTTTCGCGGAAGAAAGGCTTGTCACTTCTTTTACAAGACTCTTACAAAGCAACCCTCACTACCCCATTCTTTTTAACATATTATACAAGACCTGATACACTCCTATATTTCTTTGGTAAAAATGATCTCTTATGCCGACAGTTTTGCCATCTACTTATCTAGCTACTTCCCAGACAGTGTTATCCCTTATTTTCTCAAAAATTATCATAGAGTTGGCTCATGCAGATAAAAACATTATCCTGGACTTGCTAAGCAATAGGACATATAAAGCAATTACACTCTTGCAAAGCCCTATTGCCCAATCAGCCTCACGTCTTTTCTCCTAAAAACAATAGAACGATTGTGCAAAAAATCTTATTACTAAGCCAATACACCCAAACCAACATGCATACACCCAAGAAATATTTACCAAATTGGTTTTACATCTTGTAAAGGATCGAATCGAAAGATCATTAAAAGACAAAATGTCTGCCTTTAGCGTATTTATAGATATTGAAGGCGCTTTCGATAAAACCACCTTAAAAAAAATAGAAACTGCTCTTGAAACACATGGTGTAAACCCCATAATTAGTGGATGGATAAAACACATGTTGGAAAAAAACCGTTACTGTTAATGTAGGGGATTCGACGGTCAGGAAAGTCGTTGCTAAAGGTTGTCCCCTAGGAATATAGTAGTCGACAGCCTTATACGGCTACTCAATTGGTTATGCAAATGAGATAATCCTACTAAACATTAAATTTGGAAGCATATTATGCAACTTAATACAAGAGGTTTTAAAAATAATCAAAAATTAGTGCAAAGACCAGGCTCTTACTGTCAACCTTCTTAAAACCGAACTGGTTCTTTTCATAAAAAAAAAGAATATTTAAAATATAAACTTACCAAAACTTCTAAATACTGAACTACCGCTATCAACCAAGGAAAATTATTTTGAGGTGGTTTTTGACAATAATCTCACATGAGGACCACATATAATATGAGATGCAAAAAAGTTCATATGTTTTTTTGGAAATGCAGACGAGCTGTGAGGAAAACATGGAGACCGTCTCCAAAGATAGTGCTATGGCTGTACACAGCCGTCATAAGACCTATGCTCACATACGGGGCAATAATATTGTGGCCAAAAGCTAGACAAAAAACGTCTGCAAGCAAACTGAATCAATTGCAACAAATGGCATGCCTAAGTATAACAGGTAGCATGCGGACAACATCAACTGCAGCTATGGAGGCAATGTTGTACCTGCCTCCCTTCGACATTTACGTCGAGAAGATGGCGACAATGGCAGCTTTGCGTCTGAATGCAGCTGAACTTTGGCAGACTGCCGGGAAGGCTGGCAAACACTGTACTCTCCTGGAAGAAACTGTTAAGAAAACACCTCTGTTAAATGCGCAATCAGATAACTTGTCACTCTTCTTTGTATTTCAAAGATCTTACAACATGCGCACACATGAACAAGAAGAGCAGAACATAGCCAATGATTCGATTAGAATCTACACAAATAGCTCAAATACCAATAAATATTCTAAAGCAGAAATCTTCTTGCAAGTTTTGAACCTCAAAGTATCATTACCACTAGAAGCTCACACGATTATCTTCTAAGCAGAAGTAGTTGGGATAACCTCTAGAGTTATAGAAATTGTAAACCGCAAAATATCTGGCAAGAATGTCCAAATTCTAATGAATAGTAGAGCTCCCTTAATTGCTATAAACAAGCCTAAAATGTCATCGTGCCCTTACTTTAGCAGCCTGTAGAAATAGCATTAAGCTGCTATGGGTAAGAGAACATTACAACAAAGTAGGTAACATTGAGGAGGACAAGCTGGCTTATAAAGGGTCAACCTTCATGGCATATGGACCTTAGCGCTTTAACATTCAAAAGCTTAAATAACCTACTAAAAATTAACACACAAAATGCACTAAGACGGCGTTGGGATGACACTCCGGGCTGCAGACAGGCAAAGGAAGCAATGACTGCTTCAAACCCTAAAGCGCCCAATTACTACTTGCAACTGTCCAAAAAAAACTTAAATTATGACAGCAATCTTGATAAGAAACTCCAAACTTAAGAAACACGTGCACACAATTGGAATTGAAAACAACCCAACGTGTAGAGGATGTAAAATTGAGGACGAGACGATCGAGCACGTGATATGTACTTGCCCGGCTCTCTCATACGATAGAGAGTCCATGTTGGGGAGCTGCTGGCTTAACATGGCCAGTATATAGAAAACTCCTCCAAGCATTGTACTTGCATACATCAGCCACATAGGGTGGTTGAATGCCAAGACAACGGAGTAAGGTTACCACTAGAAGAGGTACAAAGGGCCTAATAAGGTCTACGTAGTAGACTTTGGTTTACCCTCCAACTTTCAATCCAGAATCCAAAATGGGAAGCGGTGCCAGTTTTCTTCAAGATAGCTTCAGTTCTTAGCAACAACACTTCAATCTCATTAGCCAAACCAAAAAAACTACCTATTTCAACCAGACTAATCAAATGGTAAACCAAATACTGTGGTATAAAAAAGTTCGTTTCACTCTAAATGTATGTCTCCTGAGTCGCCTTAGATCTGGACATTTGCAATCTTTTTGGCACGTATAAAATCAACATTGTAGATAACTCACTCTGCCTCTGTTGTAAAGTAGATACAACATATCATCGCAGAGTCGCAGGAGCTCCAACTCAACTTCTAAGGTAAGTTTAGTGAAAACTCACCTCACAACAGAGCTGTCACTATCAATTTAACAACAACAACATTAAATCTTTTTATATACATTATAAGTATTTTAGTCCTAAAAGCAAAGTGTACTACTTGCACAACAAAGTTTCTATACAATATTATTTTTTCTTTTATTTATTGTATTCGTAGAAAAAGTATAGTGTACAGCTTGCACGTCCATTTTGCACTTGTATAAACTGCCGCACTTGCCAAAAGCTTAGAAAATAAGTATCATTACGTGCAAGTTGTACAATGTACTTCTAAAATACTATGATTGGTTTCATAATAATACTACAAGAATTGTGGCAATAGACAACAACTAGAAACTTTGAGTTCTAAAGAAACTGTAAAATAATAGGACATTATAATTATACACAATATTAAGCCGATAGCAACATTTGTAGCCGAGCTAGAACTAGCAAAGTCGTAAATGCAGCTAACGGCCGTATGTCGTATTATATTTTGTTATATGCTTAAGATTTAACCATTCAGTAAACATTAGTTTAAAATAATTATTTAAGTTTATAATAGTGACAATAAACAACGATTTAAATAATCAAATTTCATTTTTAACTACCAGACGTCATCAAAGACGTTGTTAATTGTCTAGACCATAAAATTTATCTACAGGCCTGGTTGCTAAACTAGCAAGATAAATACTAGTTCAAAGTACAAAAATAACATTAATCCACTAGTTGTTCGTTAGCCACAGAACTATGGATGTTTTCAAAGAATAATTGATAACATATTGTATGCAGAGTTCAAGTACAACGCAAATTAAAATGCACGCTACCCATTTTCCATTCTAATTACTTATAAATAGATAAGCTGTATTCATGTTGTCATTGATTTATTACTCTGAAAAGAAACTGAAACTAATTGTAAAGAATATCATATTATCATGCATTTTAATACTTAGATGAAGTATTATTGTACGTTGAATATAAATTACTTTAATGGAAAACAAGACATTTTTTATTAAAAATAATTTTATTAGTCGTTCGTGTTCTAGTTTACAAGCCCGTAACAAATTATTACCATGCATATAATATGTAAATTGAATAGACTTGGAATTTGATATATTTAATCGATTTTATGACATTGTTGTTTAATGAGCATTATTATCAACCCAATTGTTGTTGCAGAATTATATTATCGTCATATCTTTTTTAATTGTTGTCAAATTAATTGATTTGGATATGCGATAATAGAATATCCTATAAAAATCCTATCGTAATAAGGGTCCGCTTTAATGTTTGTTAGAAATGGGATTACATCCATAATTGCAGATTACTGAAAACACTCAAAGCGCCCGAGGGTACGCAATGAAAAACACCTGCGTTTTTGAAAAATCCATACATTATTTCTAATCCTTATAGTTTAAAATTGAAATTTATTATTAATAATAAATTTTAACTTTGAATCAAATTCTATTTTACAATAAATAATGTAAAATAAGATTAAATAATTTACTGAATTTTGAGATATCAATAAATTGTACGTTTATATTGAATTTCTAGCTATTTCATTTATTGGATCTTCAAGTCTTCTACATCTGCTACAAATTCAATGCAATAACGCCTGACAGCAACATATCAATTTCCAGCAATACTTCCATCCATCCAACTTTAACCGAAATTAATATTAATCGTAACTCATTACATATTAACCAAAATTTGTCAGATACAAATTTGTTTATTTAATTCTTATACTTTCATTTTGAATTGCGATCACGTTATCGTCGTTCGTTGTGCCGACTCGATATATCCGTCACGTAAATCACTAATTCGCAAGGACGCTCATATTTTTTCATTCTGTCGACGTTGTTCTCTTCGTCATGCGTAATTCGAGCAAGGATGACACTATTTCGGGTCTTACCATTTGTCTGCTTGCTTTAGTAAATATTTGCATAATTTATCATTGTGGGCAAATGTTCTTGTGTTATTGCGTAAAGACGTAAGTGCATTTTTCTTTTCTAGCACAACATAAAATATAAATGTTGGGGAGGATGAATTAATGCAAGTTTTATATTTTGAGTGTATATGTTTTATAATATTTATCAGTAGTTGTATACAATTCTTATTGGATTAGCAATTTCATACAAATTAATCCACGTTAAAACAATAAGGGGTCTTAATAATGAATAAATAAAGCTATCCATTTCTAACTGAACAATTATCATGCCTTACCTTCTTAGATTTACGACTGCTTGCACTGCTTAATTTGTAGTAATTTATGTAGACCGCAACCTCTTTCATCCTGACGTTTTATCTTATCCCTTATCATCCGCTCGTTTTGTACACATTGTAATCCCATACATTCCAGAAATATCTCTACTCCGCACATACAAATGTCACATAATTCCTTTCAGCCAATATCTTTTCCACTCTTTTCATCCCCACAAATTAAACAGTAGCAACTAGTAAGGTTTTTGCAGTTGTATGTATATATTTAACTTTCATCATATTTGTTTGAGTTTATTTGATTTTAATTTTTTAATACTTTACTTTTTTAGATAAAAAATATGTATTTAGAAATTGTTTTGTACATAGCATAAGAATTTAAATAACTTAAAAGAAAATATATACATACAGTACAACACCGTTTTTTATTGAAACCTTAACTACTTTTTATTTATAGTTATCTTCAAATGGTGTTGGAACTTTAATGTTTGATTGTCCAAATACATCTTGTTTGGTCAAGTCTTTGAAGAATTAACATATCTGCAAAGGTTTCGTTTATAATTTTGATAGAGCGACCGATACCAACTGCATGATTGGTAATAAAATAAACTAACTTGAAATAGCTATTATTCACAATAAATGTAAATCAGAAAAGATAAGTAGCTCCTATGCATTAAACAAATCCGGTAAATCTGGTTGGTTATTTGTACAGACATTTGCGAGCTGTCTACAAATAAGTGACTAATAAGAAGTTTGTTTAGATAACTAGGTTGTTTAGTGTTTTGTATTAATACGGTAAACTTTCATGGTCAGATGTTTAAATAATAAATATCAAGCTGTTGTAATGTTGTTTCCAGTAGTAAACCTCACTCCTTTGTCCCAGCACACAGCCAACCTATGTGGTTAATGTATGCCAGGCATAGCTTGGAAAAGTTTCCTTTGTGCCACGTCAAGCCAGCAACATGAACTTTCTTGCATAGGAGAGCACCGGGTAGGTAGTACGTGCTCAGTCGTATCGTCATCCACAAGTTGTTGTTGCCCATTGTATGCATGTGTTTTCTTAATTAAGAGTGCTTTGTTATGATTTGCAGGCTCTTTCTGGATAGTTACAAATAGTAGTCGGCCATTATGGAATTTAGAAAAATCCTCCTTTGCTCGACTACAGCCCTATCGTGCTTTAAATGTATTGTATGTTTTTGCTTTTAGTATGATGTTGAGGCTTTTAAATGTACTAAAGGCCAGAGTTTCAGGTCCACACATTTTAAGGGCTGATCCTTTGCGCGCCTATCTACCAGCCTTAATGTGAAAGCTCTATGGCATTCTAGAATTAGCTTTGATGTAATTTTTTACTTTTTTATAGTAGCTATTGCTGCTTTGCTGTCCATTAGGATTGAACGTTTTTACCAAATATTTATCGGGTGGATCACCCCATAGGTTATTCTGGCTATCTTGGCTTAGAGGATAGTCTTATGTGTCCCTTGTAGTAAAAATATTGAAATGTCTAGATCTTGGAAATAAACTCCTGCTCTAAAGCGATCGGTGTAGATTTGAAAAAGTTTGTTTTTATTTGATTTTTATTGCAGTCGGTATAGAGAACTGTGTTCGGGTCCATAAATCCAAATTTATTGTTTTTATCAGTTTTAGCATATTCGTGAAAACTGATAAGAAATTTAAATCATTTTTTTTAGTTAAAAAAACCCACTAAACTTATTTATTATACATAATGTGAACTTCAGTTTTTACCCTAAAACTAGAGGTTATATTTTTTAAATATTAAATATCCTTCTTTATATCTTTCTAAAGAGGATGAAATTCGTCCGATGTGTCTACTACAAACCGATTTTGAGTTTTTATTTTTTAATGTTAAGTCCCAAAACTGTCAAAAAAGTGGACTGTCACCAAATGAAATCAACATAAGCTTACTGACTAATTTCAATACCAAAAGCACAGATTTGACATTTAAAAATTATAAAAGTACATACAAATAATTTGTTTGGTTTTTTCTTCTACGACAAATGAAACATAAAAAAATACTTCTATTTTTTGACGCAAAACAATTTTTGGCCAAAAATTGCTTTAAAGTACATATATCTAAAAGTTACAAGAATCATAATTTATTAAAAAAAAAAATGAAAATGCATCTTTCATTTAAGCTAAGCACAATTTTTTATGACCGGGTTTAATCAGCGACTCACTCTCAAAAAGTGATTACAATCGTAAATTTTGGCACTTTGCTGGAAAACAAAAGTTTCATGCAAAATTGTATCAGGTCGGCTCCTTAACAAAAGTTTAAGGCAATTTACATAAAAAATTTACTTAAAATGAATTTTGCAAATAGTTGACAATTTTGATACCATTAAAAAAAATAATAACTTTGACCTTAGTAAGAATCAATTTTTTTTTGTCTAAAGTGCAAGTAAAAGTTTAAAATTTATCAAAAATAATAATTTAAGTAAAATTAAAATTCACCAATCCAAAAAGCTTTACTTTCACTTGTAGTGGTGAGAAGATAAAGAATTTATAAATTAAAAATATAAATAATTTACTAGTTAGGAAGCAAAAATTCTTAAGAGAATAGTAAAAACCAAATGTTGCTGCCACCCCGTATCCGGAATGATGAATTAATTAAAAATGGTTTTAAAAAACACACTTTTTAATTTATAGCAAGTTTATTTACCAACCAATTTTGGGAAAAATTACCCAACTCGCATAATAAAAAAACATCAAATTTAGAATTTACTGTAAAACAACTGCAGTTCAGTCAAAGTGGCTTTTCACCTTTAAATAATTCCAAAAGTTTTAAAACTTTGTACACTGATTTATAGATACTTAGTGAAGGATATACTAAAAGTCCTGACAAATATGACACGAGCTCTAGCGGCAATCACAAAAAACAGTGCACTTTTTTCGGTTTTTTGTTAATATCTCAAGAATTGTTGGTCGGCGGTAAAAGTTAACAATATACACAATGAAAGCTGATAAAATTTGCAATAAAAATGATTTTTACATGTTTCTAGTATTCTTAGCAGTTATAGAGTTACAGAACACTAATGATTACGTTTAAAAAAAAAAGTTAGCACGGCACGATAAGTAATTTATTGAAAATGCCAAAGCAAGAAAAAATAAGTGTACTTTTTACCATCATTTGTTAGATGCTTGTAAATCAATATTTGAATCAATTGCTGACTCGATATACCTTCCTCTCTACTCTGCCGTGGCTTGGTTTAACAAATAATATCTGTCTTTCAGATGGGGTTAAAGCCATAAGGAAGACAATAAGATCAACATCTTTGCCAACTGTTGCTACTTCGTCACTTGTTTAGGATTTTATGTGTCCTGTGCGGATAATCAATTTACCAGCGTTATTAGATTCTTGTTTTGTTTTAATTCTATGGTTGTAAAGAGCAGTTAAAAATAATGAAATAAGCCTGGATTTATTGTGTTCATTAGAGAGAAAACCATCCTGTTTGACTGTGATTTGTGTTTTGTGTTCAAAGTTTATGTCAACTGACCTTTTTAGCTTGTACTTTAGTGGCGGTCTACGTATTGGATGGTGCCGCTAAATAGCTATCAAACGTAACGGTAGAGCTCTTGCCGGCATAATGCTTGAGAACATAGGCGACATAACATTGGCAAATTGTTGAAATTGAAGATTTTTGGCCCACACCACCTTATGTAACAATAATCCTCTATCCACAACAATGTCAAAATAAAAAAGATTGGCTTCTTCTTGTAGTACAGGAAAAGTATCGTATAAGACGGATTTGTTTGTTTTCAGCATTACAGTTTCCTCAAATAAAGATAAAGGGTAAGGAGCAAGCTTATGTTATAAATAGTTGTATAAGCCTTACTCTGCTTGTTGATAGCTATCTTTAGAAACATCGTTAAAGGGTTGATTACCACTTTTCTCCATGAACAAAGAAGGTAAAAGAGAGACCGCACTAAGATTACAATTTGACGCGTATGCCACGCGTATTGTAAACGCTATGTGGAATAATGGGCAGGGAGTTGAAGGAAAAAGGGAAGACTATTAAAATGAACGGAGGACCAAACAAAAGAGACCGGCTTCTTGGCTCGTAACAATACAAAAAACTTTTTTTTCTATTCTTTAGCGCCCTATAACTTAGTAACGCTGTGAATACAAAAAAAATGTATATGATCATTTTTATTGCAAATTTCATTATGTATAGTCAACTTAAAAAAAAAAACAAAAAAAAATGCGTTGTTTTCAGTCATTACCGCTAAAGCTCGTGTCATATTTGTCAGGACTTTTAGTATATTCTTCCGGTACTTATAAATCAGTGTACAAAGTTATAAAACTTTTAGAACTTTTTAGAGGTGAGATCAATATTTGAGCATATTTTACTGGACTACTGTTAAGAATTGTTTTGCGTGTTGCCGATAAAAAAACTGCAACTCCATTCCTCTTACGTACATGTTAAAGTACTCGTGTATCCGTTGCAAATGATGCGTGTCTTCTTGAAATTGGATAAAAAGGTAAAAGTTACTGCCATCTTCTTAAAAAAATTATCAAAGGAGCGGTTTTTTGAGACTCATAGAACTTCAAGCTCAACTCGCGTAATTTAACTCGTTTTTAAAATTGCTTTTTTGAAATAAAATTTAAAATTAAAATCCAAAATCTTTAATAGCTATCGTTTCAGCAGCGTTGCTGCCTCTCTCAGAGGCAAAATTGTAAAATTTCTACAAATTTGCACTTTAAAATACTCTTCATAAAACTGATTGTATTGTTTTGATAGTAAACAATACGATACGTTTGGTTCTTGGGAATAAAATTGAGTCTTATTTTACAGCACTAATACACCTGGTAATAATATCATTTTTTACTACCAAAAAACACCTTTCCCATACATTCAGGTCTTGATCTCATAATCTCAATTTTTGGAATTTTTGAAAGTTTAGAAAACACCCAAAAATCACATTTTTGAGTAATTTCATCATTTTTTTCTAAATAAATTAATAACTTATTCAAGCTCAATCTAACGACCACAGCGGTCAAGGGTCAAGCATAAACAATTGTTTCGGTTAAAACTTTGCTAATATTGTTCTAATCAAACGTACAGATTGTGAGATATTACTTCTCAACGATTGGTATTTTAGTCAAAAATGCTTATTTTTGTAACTATGAGAAGTGATATCTCACGATTTAGATATTTATCAAAAAAAAAAAACTTTATAAAACTTTAAAAAGCAATTCAATACAAAAAAATCAAGCTAAACTGTACCAAATTTTGTTAAAATGCGACATTGTTACTACATTTTTAATGTTGAACTATTTTTGAGATTTTAGGTTGTTTTCTAATCGGCTCACGCTAACAAAAATGAAAAATAACGAAATTAAAAAAAAAATCAAGTTAGAACAAGAAATTACAAAAAAAAATAAGTTTTTGTAGATTTTTTCGTATGCTGAGAAAAAAAAAATGTTAAAAATTATTTAAAAAATATGATTTTTGTTTTTTTTTTTTTCTATTTTAAGAGGCTCCCAAAAATTGAGACCATGACTTAAAAAGCTGAAAATTTGGGAAACATGTTTTTTTGGTACCTACTATCACATATTTTGAGCCAATTTGAAGATACTCAGTTTTTAAGTATCAATAATTTATGTATGATCTATGGGTAAATTCGCTATAATAAATGTTACAGAGTAGGTTAAATTAGCAAAGTTAGGCAGAATTTTCAGAAAAACGTAATACTGCTTTTAAATTTATCATAGATCAATTTTTTTTTAATATTTCAAAAAACTAAATAAGTTGTTTTTTTCAAACTTAAATAACTTTTTGTCTATTTACTCTAGAGCAAAAATTAAAAATTAACAAAATCATGGCATTTTTCGTTTTTGAGATATAAACCAAACTTGTCTTTTTTTTAAATAGCAACCTTAGTTGGCTTTGAGTTCATTGGAAAGCTTATTTTTTCTGATTTCAAAAATGTATAATTTGTTATATCTCATTTAATTAGTTTTTTTAGACAGTTTTTCTTAAAAAAAAGATGACGGGTATTTTTCTTTTTTTTTTTATATATGTATAAAAACATGTTTTTATGAGTGCAAGAGATGTGCTGTGTGCTACGTTCCAAGATATCTTACAAGGTATTCACAGAAGAACATAAAAATAGCAAAAAATTGCTTAAATTTTAAATTTACATTTTTTGATCGTTTGTAACTTCTCAGAATTGCATTTTTAGGAAATTAATTTTTTCTTCAAAATTGTCGAAAGAATAGGTTATAACAAACAATTTTTATTTTTTTTATTTTTAAAATTTTGCAAAACTTTTAGTGACAGTTTTTCTTAAAAAAAGATGATTTTTTTTCTTGAATATAGAATTACATATAAAAGCACGTTTTAATCATATTCAAAAAAAAAAATTAAAATACCTATTATCTTTTTTTAAGAAAAACTGTCACTAAAATTTTCAAAATTCAAAAAACAAAATTTTTGGCTATGAAAACTTATATTTGAATAATTTTGAAGAAAAAAGTTTTTTATATTTTTTTCCTAAAAATGCAATCCTGCAAACGATCAAAAACTGTAAAAAAACTCAAAAACCTCAATTTTTTCAAATTTTGATTGCTTATTACTCGGAAATAGCTCACTGAAAATATTTGAAAAAATTCACATAATCAGGATTCATGTAGAGAAAACCATTTTCAGTGGTTTGACCAAATACAAATTTTCATTCCGTACACTTGGCTCATATATTAAACTAGTTCTTAATTATTTTTTGAGGAAATTTTAGTGTACACCCTTAGAAAGTGATCTTGCAATGCAAAAAAAGTAAGCTATGCCAAATTTCAGCCGTTAAAAATTAAAATAGGTGTCGTTTACATAACTTAAACTGACTTCATATTGACTAAACAAGCAAAAATTTAATTAGATAAAAAAAATTGTTTGCTATCTTACAGTTAAAACTATTTTTAGATAAAATGTTCTGTTGAATATGTATTTTGCGTTAGTATATTTGCAACTTAATTTTTATATTTGTACATAGAAAATTTGTGCGTTTATTATTAAAAAAGTTTTTATTTACAAAAAAAAAATGAGACTTGTTTTTAATATATAATCGCACGACACTTGTAAAACAATGCAATGCAATGCAATGCGAACGATCAGCAAAAGGGGCCTTTGACGTTTATTTCAAAACTTGAGAGAAGGACAAAATTGAACGTTCTTATTTCCAAAACCGTCTCCGAGTGTGAGCTGTTTTCAATATTTTGCGGTGAGGATCACCAATCCTTGTACCACCACAAATACATCAATAGATATTGAAAACCAAATTTTAATTGTACTGTTTTCTTGTAGACAGTTGTGTCAGTTAAGTCATCATCTGTCACTGTTTGACAGTTAAATAATCATTTCACAATTAAGTTAAGATTGACAAATGTGTATCATTACAGTTGCGATTTGAGTTTAGTTCAGATACATGTTAATATTTATTTTTTTTTATCATCTGACATTTGTAACATTGTTTAACAGATGTGTTGTCCTATGCCTACTATCTCATCATTCGACAGTTGCGTCTTTATTTGACAGTTGTATTTATGTTAATAATTATAGTTTTATTATATTTTAACAATTGTTTATTTATTCCTTTGACATACAAATGTTATTTGTAGATAGACAACTGACTTTGTTACGATCTGACAATTGCTGTTGGCGCAATTAAAACTAAAAACCAAATATTAAGAGTTAAGACATCATCTGTCATTGGTTGTCGTTAAATAATCATTTGACAGTTACATTTTAGTAACTAGAATTATTGTAAACTTTTTGACAGTTTTAATATAACTTTTTGGACAGCTGACTTTGACAGATTTCTGTTATTTATTCCAACTTAATATTTTATCAGGTTTTTGTTATTTCAGTAACTTTCCGACAGTATATAACAGTTTCGCCAACTTTTATCAGTAATATAATATAATAATAATTAATATAATCATTTTGTTAAAAAGAAAAACAAATGTCAAAAATTAAACATACTAGACTAATATATGTAATTTTTATAGTTTTAAAACATATTTGACAGTTTTAGCACATGATTATCAATTTTTTTACACAAAACATCTTAAAATAATTTAAGAATATACAGTCTCAAAAAGTTTTAATTGTTTTAGTGACATAATATAAAATACGATCAAATAATTTAAAAGTTTTAGTAACTTTTTGTTAAATATAGTAACTTTTTTACAATTTATTATGCAACTCAATGTATCTGGTACGTTTAGGCTAATTTTACAGATTGTTTGACAGTTTTAGTTACTTACTGCTAACAGTTTGAACATTTAAAATATTATTTGGCAGATCTGATTATTTCTGCTAAATTATAATATAATTGTAAACCGTTTTAGTAACTTTTTGATACATGTAATAACGTTTTTGACGTTTTTGAAGATTGTATGTGTGTGAATTGTTTGATAAATTTAGTAACTTTTTGACATTTTGAATTGTTTTTATTTTTTTTATTATTTAACACTGCTTACAGTTTAAAATACAACTTTAAATTTTTTGAAAGTTTTTGTAATGTTTTGACAGTTTTAGAAACAGTTTAGAATACAATTTGACAGATCTGGCAAGTTTCTTCTAATTTATGGCCTATTTACTCATAGTTTTAGTCATTTTTTGTAATTTTTAAAATGGATAAGTGTAGTAAAGGTTTTCAAAGTTAAAAATATGATGTAGTAATTTTCTAACATATTGAAATACAGTTTGACATATCTGGCAGACTGTATGCATTTTATTAATTTGCTGTTAATTGTTTGACAGGTTAAGAAAACTATTTAAAGTTTTCAGTAACTTTTTGACAGTTGTAGTAATGTTTTGAACAGTTTAAAATCATGTTAGACAGATCTGGCAAACTTATGCCAGTTGTTAAGTTCTTACATTGATAAAACATGACTTTGATAACATTTTATTAAGACTTCATCAACTACTACCAAAAAAATAATTTAATCTTTCTATTACAAATAATTCTTAATTGAGAAAGCAATATAAAACAGAAGTCAACTGTCTTTCAAATATTTCAAGTTTAATGAGAAACCAATTTATAATCTGGTAAATTCCATTCTCAGAAAATATGACGTAGTGGGCTGCAGATGTAATGCCCCCGCAAACATTTCCATTAGACTCAATTTACAAAATATATGATTTAATGTGAAACTTTTTCCAAAAGTTATCTAATTACAAATCTTCAAAGCAATTTTAAATATACTGAAACTAGAACCTTAAGTTATCTAACATCTAACAGTAAATTACTTAAAATATGCAATCGTTAATTTTATTTATATTTTTTTTAAATTAATTAATATTTTTATTTTTATTTAATTTGCAACTTTTAGTTGTTTTTTTCTAGTTTACTGCATAATCTTATTAAATATAGCTGTGATGCACTGTAACTTGCTAATTACTTCGCAAGAGGAAATTAAAAACAAAGTTTTACGTGCCCACCAGGCATTCATTATATATCCGCTTAGTATTGCTATAGAAAATAAGTGCTGGGTAGTTCTGAATGGATTTTTAATAAGACGAGACGAGAAAAATATCGAGAGGAATATGTACGTGGAATATTTATGAACACAATTTAATGCCATTAACTTAAAAAGTTAAACGGATTTGACAAGCATAAATAAAAAAGGAATAAGATTTATTAATGATATTTTTAGCTTTATTGATAAAATACTTTGCTGGATAATATTTGAAAAATAGCTGAAAATTTAACGTTGTCTTATAATAAAAAAAATATTTTTTACGCTTGTATTGAAGCTCCTTATGCTAATAAGCTTCTTCAATATCAAACAAAAATTTCATTTAGTCATATAAGTTTTCATCTTAAAGTGAAGTGAGGAGAAGTAGGGACTGAGTAGCTATTGTGCCTTTCAACAAATAAGTAAATTAGTTTGTAACTACAAGTAATACTAGTGGTAACAGATAGTTTTGAATGGGAAGTTGTTTAAATAGTTTAACTAGTACTTATAGAAATACAATATCACCACAAATATTCAAAAATACAAGTTTGTTTTGCTTAAAATAAATGTGTGGTTTTTCACAAAATCAAAACTAAAAAAATAAATTTTATGCAACCATATAAAATATTTAAAACAAATGAATTTACCTAAGCAACACACCTTTAAGCTATTGAAAATAATTATCCGTATAAAATGTTCTTATGAATGTATCAAAACTTCAAATATTGAGACAAAAACTCAATACTTTATGTAATATAAAAATACTTAATATCAATCAATATAATAATCAATCTTTCTGACTATAATGTACTATATGTATGTTTTGCTTATATAAAATATTTGTAAACAAACTCAGCTTTTATAATATAGATGTAAATTTCCTTTGTAATATTTCCGCATATGCATTTCTTTGGGGAATGTGGTGGAGCTCCAGGGAAATATAATATTTAGTGGATTATAAGAGATGGCTCGATGCCAGACAAATAGTTACGACCGAGAACTAGAAAAAATTGCTAAATTACTATCACACAGAACACCACTCAGAAACGGTGAAAGAAAATAATGTTATTAAAATTAAACGAGCTATAAGACCACAGACAATATAATATATTCATATTTTTTGTAGTTGAAAGATTGATTGAAAATTAACGCTTGTGATGTGTTAAGAACGGCGGGTGTCTAAAATAATTTACATGTTAATCTAATAAGTTCAAAGTCAATTAATATTTGACATTATTAACTTTTATCTTATCGATCGATAGGAATAGTCTGTAAATAGTGAGGAGTAGGTAAGGTAATGTGAGACGATGGGAAGATTATTCTTACTTATAAATTGCAATTGTTTTATTGCTCTTATATTTTATTTTATTTTTGCATCAGATTGATTTATGAATTAATTAATAATTTATGCATTTTTTAAAAAACAACGTTGATACTTTGCATAACTGCGACACCGTTTAATGACAAAAAATAAATTAATAGCTTTAATATCAATTTTAGGAAAATTAATAACATAAGATATTATTAAATGTAATTGCTATATTAATTAAGTAGTTACTACGACTGATACAATTATATTTGTACATGGTGTTAATAAAGCCTTCTGCGCGACAGATGATAGTAGAAATCAACACAAACATAGAAATACCCAGTTAATACTAAATAATTATTACATAATCAATAATGCGTAGTGTTCTTTAATGGATTCGTTGCCTTATATAGGCATCCAAATACGCACATGGCTTCTCTGTGGCTCGGTGTGCCCGACACTTTAATTGCCTACCCCGAAAAATAACGGAGTGACTAGATATACAGGTAATAATGCATTTAACGCAGTTGCGTAGATGATCAAACCGTAATGTTTGCTAATTTTTCAGTTGTTGGCAAATGTCTATAATTCTCTGCTTGAAGTGTTAACTTCTGTGTCGTTGTGTCGTAAACAACACCTTTTATTTAAACACTCTACCCACAGTATCAAAGAATCATGTAAAAAGTATCCGTCGTCCAAACTAGAATAATAATAATTTTTATTTAGCCCCGTGTTGAGATTGCTAGTCCTTTATAGTACCGTAGAAATTAAATATCCAAGGTAGACCAAAACTAGCATGGCATAGGACAGCAGCTACTACATTACTGAGTCGAGACTATCAATGAATTACTAAAAGCTCAACACCGGACAAAGTTTGTTTTCACCAGGACAGAATGAACGTGATACAAAATGGAATAGATTAGGTAAATGTACATCTAGCAACTAAAGAATGTTCTACCACGTAGATAACGATTAGAATATATCTCATTTTTATGAAGCAGGCATTATTGTTTCAAGAAAAGATAATCAATCCATCATTAGTTTTACACCTTATTCAAAACAAATTTTAACGTTAGAACTCAAAAATCACTCAGATACAGTTAATCTTATTCAAATATATGCCTCAACAGCAGACAAAGACAAAAAAAACAAAAAAATTTACAACGGCCTAGAAAAAATTCTACAAATAACAAAGGCACACCATATCACCATCGTAATAAGCAATTTCAATGTCAATATTGGAGAGAGTAAAGTAAATAGACATGTACATCAAGTCAAGAATAGCTAACGATGCTAAAACAAGCAAAGGCATAAGTGCAAGAGAAAAAACATAACTTTTGTGTATATTAAGTTGCCTATTACACCGGCTAATCTATTCTTGGCATGCTGTATGAACTAAGTAATAGAAATGAACGAGAAGACCGCTTAGTCAAAACAAAGATATTGTTATAACCAAAAACCTTTTCAAACTCCCAAATAGAAAACTCAACACTTAAACATCCCCTAAACATACAAAACAAAATTAAAAAATCTAATAGATTACATCTTGATAAGACAGAGATATACAAATGCTGTCAAATACACAAAAAAGTACTCAGGAGCTGACATTGGTTTTGACCACAATTCCTTAATTTCAGTAATTTTAGATAAACTAAAAAACATAAAAATATCAAATACAAAAAAATGTGTCGTGAATAGTCTAAGAAATAAAGACATAAGAAAAACAACAAAAAATATTAATAAAAATCTAAAAAAGATACAGAAAAGTGTCTGCAACACGGAAAATGTAGCCGGAGAAAAAAATGTAACACCCACACCCAAGAAGAACAAAGTTTGGATGACAATAAATATTATGTCTAATCGAAAACCGGCAAAAATACAAAACTAACCATCAGAAATACAAAACAAGATTATTCAAAAATAAATAAAGAGGAACGCTATGAAAAACTAGCTGAAGAACATTATGCAGAAGTAAAAAATATAAGAAAACATATGATATACACAGATGGTCAAAATAAAAAACAAACAATTTAAGCAAATAGACTAAATACATGAAAGAACTTTTTAAAGATGAAATAACAAATGATATGGAAGACTACATAGTCTAAACCGGACCAAGCACTTTGAAAAAAGAGATAGAATACGCAATACGTAACGCTAAAAACAAAAAAACACCCGGACCCGACAAAATCCAAGCAGAATTTATAAAGCTAATAGATAAAAATTCTATCACTATTCTATTAAACTTCTTCAATTTAATATCTAGCACTGGCATAATACTAGACTAGTATAGCTTTTGTTCACTTTAAAAAGGTTAATGCAACAAACTGTTCTGACCATCGAACAATATTCCTAATGCTCAAGATGTTTCTGAAAATAATTCATAACAGAATCTACCAAAAGCTGGAGACCCATATCAGTAACACACAAATGGGATTTAAGAAAAGATTAGGTACCACTTTGTTTAATAGACCATAAAACCAAAAAATAAGAAGCCTAATTGAAATTGCCTGGTCAACATTTATTAAATTGGTGCAAAAGCATGAATACTTAAACAAAATAACATAAAACAACATAAAACAAATCAAAAGTTTTGGAATGTGGTGCTACCGCTACTAAAGTTACCGTGAAAGTATAAAGTGACAAATATTGAGGTTCTCCGGCAGCTGAATTACGAACGAGAAGATGCAATAATTTTAAAGACATCATTTTTCTAAAAAAATTGTGTAAGAACCCAGAAACATTACATGTACAGAGAACAGCCATATCTAATCGTACTTGATAAACCTTTTGAAAGTAATACAAATAATAGTTGTTAAAAGCATGTTGCCCACTGGTATTTATAGACTTGAAATTGCACAACAACTACAAAATATTCTCTGCAAGTTGTAGTTTTAGTAAACTACAAAACCAAAACTAGTAATGTATTCGTAAGAATAAATTTGTGATAAAAAACATAGGCAATTCCATTTCAAACGGACCAGAGCTGGGGGGGTGCTTATGTATTTTTTTTAGTTTTTATAACTTATTAGTAGTATAAAACCCATAAAAAAAATTCTACGATTTTTTAAGTTTTTTTGACGTTTTTTAACTTAATTGCATTTTTTGTTTAAAAACCGCAATTTTAACTCAAAAAAATAAATTTACTAATGAAATCAATCAGAAATTTTCCGTACAATCCAAATCTGGCGCCATTTCAAGTTTATACCCTGTCTATAAGCCGCAAAAGCCATAAAACCATGTTTTTGTTCTCAGTGAGCTGGGCAAAAAGAATAATTTTTTAATTTTTTTTTAACCGCTAAAGTTGACGTGTTTTGATGTAAACTAATTAGAAAATATAAATTTATTTTGTGTATTTGGGTTTTAAAGGTCTAAAACTCGAAAAAACTGCATAAATAAGCCTATTTTTCAACATAAACTTTTACAAATGCACATTTAACAGTTTTCAGAGAAACTATACACCAAATATTATTAAAAAATTTAGTTTTGCAAACAATTCTACATAGAAAATAGGCAGTGTCGTGCTTATCTGGCAAAGAAAAACTCATCTAGAAAAAAAAAATTGTTCAAAATTTACTTAAAGTTTTTTTATTTTTTATTTTTGTTAAAGATTATTTGGATTATATTTTTTTAAGTTTATTTTAGAAGTTTAACAAAGACATTTTTTGTTGCTTGAACCAGTTTTCGGCCATTTTACTCTTTGTTTGATAGTTTTTGCGCCTGCGGCACAAATTTAGACTCGATCTATCGGCGCAAAAATTTAAAAATATTATTATTTTTGGCATTAAAACATAAATCTGCCTGTCGATTGTTAAAATTTGTTATAAAAAAGTTTTAAACCCCACCCTAGTGTGTTTATAATATTTTTTGTAAATATAAAAAAATAATTAATTTTTAACGCATTTTTTGCTTAAAAATTTTGTAAACATTTTTTTCTAGATGGACTTTTCTATAGACGATGAGTACAACACTGACAATTTTCCATGTAAAATTGTCCCCAGAATTCAAATTTTTAATAATATTTGGTGTATTGTTCCTCTGAACGCGGCTAAACGTGCATTTGTAAGAGTTTATGTTGAAGAATAGGCCTACTTTGCAGATTTTTTGAGTTTTAGACGCTTAAAACCCAAATACACAAAACAAATTTATATTTTTTAATTAATTTACATCAAAATACGTCAACTATGGCGATTAAAAAAAATTAAAAAAATGCTCCTTTTTGCACAGCCCACTAAGAACAAAAACATGGTTTTATGGCTTTTGCGGCTTATAGACAAGGTATAGACTTGAAATGATGCCAGATTTGGAATCTACAAAAAATTTCTGGTTGATTTCTTTAGTAATTTTTTTTTTTAGTTAAAATTGCGGTTTTTAATCGTAAAATGCGATTAAGTTAGAAAACGACAAAAAAACTAAAAAAAATTGTAGATTTTTTTTTATGGGTTTCATACTCTCATATATCGATCAAAGGACTACTAATAAGTTATAGAAACTAAAAAAAAATACATAAACAAGTTTCTCAACGCACCCCCCCCCCCTAGATCTGGTCCGTTTGAAATGGAATTGCCCACATAGTAAATCGTTTTATTATTTAATTAGAAAGAGATTTAATTACACAATAGCTAAGAGAGCTATTATTGGAGTAATTCAATTGTCAGAAGTTATTTACAGACTGACCAAAAAGGTCTTAGAGGTGTGTAATATGAAGTACATTGGCAGTGAGATCATTGAAGTACTTGATAGCTGTAACATGCTTGGAAAACTGTAAAAGATTGTTATTCAGACACTAGCAGTTAAAACCTTTAAATTGTCTAATAACACTGTATCTGGCAGTAAAACCTTACTGCTTTTGACTGTTACATATAAGGCCTCATACGTAACAGCAAAAGCATGCTGTGCACTGGCAGTTGAGGCCTTGGGGTTGCACAATAACTGCAAAAGATTGTCAAACTTACACTGGCTGGTTAAGCCTAGAGGTTGCATGCAAGGCACATTACACTAATAAAAAGCAGTTATAAACACATTGATATTAAAGTATACCTTTTGGTTGAGTTAATTAGGTGATTGGTAATATAGTTTTTTTTTTTTTTTTTTTTTTTTTTAATCTTATGATACAATTATTTAAATTTATTATAATATATTTACATTTGCATATTTACAACATTATTTATTTTCTTTCTCCTTTTTTCTCCCCACTTGCTGCTTTGCACCGTTTCCATTATGGTAGGCTGCAAAGCTTCGTATTCGGGGCACCATTTTAATTTTCTCTTTCCTTTTATCTTCTTTTGTGTATTATCATGTTTGTTTATTTATTTGTTTGTTTTGGTCTTGTTTTTATGTAGTGTTCTTTTATTTTTGTTTTAAATTCTTTATAAGTTTTCGTTTTTTTGATATTTTCAGGTAGTTCATTGTATGTGATTAGTCCATTGCTTAGTATTGTTTTTTTCGCTTTTTCTGTCCTTGTTGTGTGTACATGTATATTACTTCTTCTTCTCGTGTTATGTCCGTGAATTTCTTTGTTTAATATTATTTGTAGATTTGTTTTAATTTCTTTATTTTTAATTTTATATATTAGTTTGCATTTTTCTATTTTTATTTTTTCGTTAATGTTTGTTTCGTTGATTATTTTGTATACTTCTTCTGTTGGTGTTAGCTTTGGGAGTTTATGTATTATTTTAAGTATTTTGTTTTGTTGTCTTTGTATTTTTTGTATATTTGTTTATGTTGTCCACCCCATATATTTATTAAATAGTTAATTTTTGATAAATATAGTGAGTTGTATATACTTATTGCAGTTTCTTTTGGCTATATAGACAGCTCCTATTGTTGCTGCACTTTCTTTTAATACTTTCTTTATTTGTGTATCCCATGTTAGTTTCTCTGTTATTATTATTCCCAAGTATTTTGTCTGTTTTGTTCTGGTAATTGGAATGTTATTTATTTCAATTTTTATGTCAATATCTTTTGTATTTTTTTGTCTTATTACCATATACGTCGTTTTTTCTTCATTTATTGTTTGTATGTTTTCGTCGTACCATTTAGTTAATTTCTTAACGTCTTCATTTATGTTTCTTTCTATTGCTTCTTTGTTTTTTCCGTGATATATAATACATGTGTCGTCAGCATATGTATATATTTCTCCAGTCAAGTTTGTCTCATATATATCATTTATGTATAATATATACAATATTGGTGCTAGTACTCCACCTTGTGGTAGCTCATATTCAGCTGTTGTTGATGTGCTAAGTATGTCGTTTATTCTTGTTCTTTGTGTTCTGTTTTTAATATATGTTTTTAGTAGTTTTAAGTTTGTGTTTCTTATTCCAAGAGTTTCCATTTTCTTGATCAATTTGTCTTTGTCGATGGTGTCAAAAGCTTTTCTCATGTCTATAAATATTGGTATCACATATTGTTTTTCATCCAGTTTTTGTGCTATGTGTTGTATTATGTCAGTTGTTATACCCATTGTGTTTGAGTTTTTTTGAAATGCATATTGTCTTTTGTTTATTACGTTATGTTTGTTTATGTGTGTCATTAATCTGTTATATATTGCTTTTTCTGTTATTTTGCTTAACACTGATATAAGCGATAGCGGTCTATAATTTTCTGATTTTGATTTTTCTCCTTTTTTGTGTATTGGTTTGATAATTTGTTTTTTAAGTATTTGTGGATATTCACCTATTTGTATCATTTTATTTATTAATTTTTTCAGTATTGGTGCTATTTCTTTTTTTATAGCTTTTATTACATCATGAGTTATTTGATCTTCTCCTGGGGCGCTTCTTGTTTTTAGTTGTATGATTATATTTTCTATCTCTTCTTCTGTTGTTTCGTCAAACATAGCTTCTTCTTCTATTCTTACGGTTGTTATTGTTTCCCTGCTATCATTCTTCTTAATTTTGTTTGCCAAGTTTTTTCCCACTGTTGCAAAGTAGTTGTTCAGTTCGTTCGCTATGTCAATTTTATTTGTTTTTTTTTGTCCGTGTGTTATAATTTCTGTTATTTCTTGTTTTGTTTTTTTCTTTGTTTTGTTTAGCATACTATTTATTTCCGACCATTGTTTAGCTTGATTTCTATTGGATATGGGATTAAATAATAAGTAAGATTTAATAATATGTATATATTTATTATAAGTACGTTACTCAACGAGAGCCAGACTAATACTAATATACATTTACATGGTTGGTTCGTATAGCCGGTTGGTCCTTTGTTAAGAAAAGGTTAAACATAAATAGGGGAATTCCCTGTTAAACATAAATAGGGGAATTCCCTATTGTATTTATTTTGGTACGAGCATCTCATATAACAATATACAATACTCCCCCTCAAAATAAATCAACTTTACAAAAAAAATAAAATATTCTCAACTTTACAAAAAAAAAAAAATATTCTCAACTTTACAAAAAAAATATTCTCAACGTCTATTATTAGTTTTAATATTTCGTGAGTAAACATAGGGGTACATTAATATTAATATGATTCAACATTTGTTGCTAGGATTTAGGAAAAACCCCTTTCTTTTTAAAAACCTAAATCAAATCATTATTACAGTGTTAAATATAATTATCTATTGATAATTAAATATACAAAAACAATAAACAAAATACAATAAAATTGAAACAAAAAAAAAAAAAAAACTTCATTTTTCCAGACCAAGTTTGAAGCAGAATTCCTGGAATCTTGGACCTGGTACTTGCTTGGTGAACATATCTGCCAATTGTTGATCTGTTGGCATATATTTAAGAATTATTACTTGTTTATCAACTTGTTCTCTGGTAAAATGGTACTTTATATCGATATGTTTGGAACGTTTATGATCTACAGGATTATTAGCCAACGAAATACAACCATTGTTATCTTCATACATGGTTATTGGTTTTTTATTTCTATATTAATGCTTGATAATAGAGATCTTAGCCATAATACTTCTCTGACCCCTTCAAACATAACCATATATTCAGCTTCAGTTGATGATACTGCTACTGAATTTTGCCTTTTTGTATTCCAACAGATCAAATTTCCAAATAATTTAAAAATATAGCCTGTGGTGCTCTTTCGATCAGCTTCATTACTACCCCAATCGGCATCCACAAAACCAATTAATATTTCTTTATTTTCTGTTCTTTTATAAATTAACTTAAAATTAATTGTTCCTTTAATATATCTCAATACTCTCTTTAGGCACTGCCACAGTTCTTTATTATTTTTATTCTGATATCTACTTAGAAAATTAACAGCTGTACATAAATCTGGTCTTGTGCATAGCATGGTATACATTAGACACCCTATAAGATTCCTACAAGGTTTATTATGGCTTTCATCTGAATTCAAAGCCACGTAATCTAACTTGATTGGAAGTGGTGTACTAACAGCATTGCAATCAGTCATATTGAATTTAATCAAAATATTGTTTAAATAATTTATTTGACTAATAGATATTTGATTCTCTTTTCTTTCTATCTCAATACCCAAAAAGAGCTTAACCTCATTTAAATCTATCATTTTGAATGTATTCATTAAATATTCTTTGAAATTTGACATTGTATCCATTTTACCAGTGACTATTAATAAATCATCAACATACAAAACTACATAAATATTTTCGTATATATGACCTTTATCTAATAAGTACAAACATCGGTCACTTGAAGAATTTTTAAAACCGTGTGCTTTTAACACTTCATCAAAACGTTCAAACCAGCATCTAGCTGACTGTTTTAAACCATACAAAGCTTTATGTAATTTACAAACTAAATTTTTGTTTTCAGTTTTTATACCATCAGGTACACGCATATAGATTTCTTCTTTTAAACAACCATTTAAAAATGCTGTTTTGACATCCATTTGATGTATTAATAAATTATGTTGGTTAGCAAAAACTATCAATATTCGAAAAGTAGCAATCCGGGCTACTGGTGCAAAAGTCTCATTGTAATCTGATAAATATTGTTGACTGAAACCTCTGGCAACTAGTCGCGCTTTATACCTTGATGGTATTCCATTAATGTTATTTTTAATTGTAAATACCCATTTACAATCTACAATATTTTTGTTTGGTTGCTTTGTAACTAAAGACCATGTGTTATTTTCTCTGAGAGAACTAATTTCATTATTAATCGCTTCTTCCCATTTATCTTTATCATCCCTTTTATTTATTTCATTATATGTTTTAGGAATTTCATTTAATAAAGATTGTAAACATATGAGAATTTCAGTATCACTTTCATTGAATGATATTTTATTGCGATTTTTTAATCTTTCACTTCTTCTGGGTTCAATATTCTCAGACTTATTACTGGTGTTTAACTGATTTGTATTATCGGTTTCACTGACAGTTTTATTATTTTCTGTCATTTTGTGTATATCCTCATTTATATTTGAGGAATCTGTTACCGATTTATTATCAGATTTTAAATTAATAACACCATCTGAGTTTTTATTTAGAATCCCTTCTTCAAGTTTCAATATTGGTTTTGATGTTTTTGAATTATTATTTTTGTTCTTGTCACTGAACAGATTGCTATTTTGTTTAACAATTTTAATTCTTTGGTAGTTTTTATATTCAACTCCTTCATCAATTTCCAATAATGGTCTTGAATTTATGAAATCTGTCTCGTCAAAAATAACATCACGAGCTGTGATAAATTTATTATTTTCTGGATTAAAAATTTTATATCCATTTGGTACATATCCAAACAGTATACCTTTAAAAGATTTTTTATCAAATTTTGTTTTTCGGTTTTTATCATGTATATACACAGTAGAACCAAATATTCTTAAATGGTCTATTTTTGGCTTTTTATTATGCCATAGTTCATAAGGTGTTTTACCTTCTTTATTTGATTTTGTGGGGCTTATAAATTGCTTCACCCCAAAAATGTTTTTCTACATTTGCTCCATGGATCATTGCACGAGCCTTTTCTGTCAACGTTCTATTCATACGCTCCGCAACTGAATTTTGTTGCGGTGTGTATGGTACGGTTACATGAAAACTTATATCTTTATTCATGCAAAAGGTTTTTAATTCATTTGACATATATTCACGCCCATTGTCACAATATAAATTAACAATTTTCAAATTGAAATGGTTTTCACTTTTAATTACAAAATCTTGAAAATTTTTGGTAACATCTGATTTATGAATTAGAAGATATGTTACAGTATAATGAGTATATTCGTCAATGAATGTTAGAAAATAATTTTTATTGTCGATTGTGGTTGGAGTAATCGGCCCGCAAACATCTGTGTGAACTATAAATAAGGGCCTCTGAACATGTGTTTTATCTTTAGCTTTAGAAAAAGGTAGTTTTGTTTGCTTTCCATATATGCAAGCTTCACATAATTCATTTGAGGGATAAATATTTTTTAATTTAGTAATATTACTTGCCATTTCTTTACTTTTTTAATTCCAAAAATTTATTTTTACTTATATGGCCTAAACGTTCGTGCCAGATTTTATAGCTCTCATTATTAATATTAATATTGTTAATTTGGTGAAAATGCTTTTCAACTTTCTTATTAATTTTGAATTTTATTTTTATTAGATGGTTTAAACACTCACCTTTTACAATCACCTTACCACCATTTTTAATCGTTACTCCGCCATTTTTCTTAAATATAATTGTCATACCAGCCTCTTGCATTCGGCGTACCGAAAGCAAATTATACGGTACATCAGGAACGTACAACACATTTTGTAAAGATCCTTTGATTCCCATATTCGAGGTAACATCTATGGTTCCTTTACTTATAGCCATAACTGTAGTATTGTTTTTAGCTACTGATATTTTTAAAGGTGTATTCAATTTCTCATATGTCGTAAAGTAGTCTGAATTATTAATTATATGATCCGTTGCGCCAGAATCTAGTAAGAACATAATTTCATTTAGTTTATTCAACTTTGTTAACGTGCCATTATGGAGCATAAACGCAAAACTTTGTTCACTGGTTGAGCATGTTGAAACAGTTTGTGCTTGTCTGTCTTTGTGTGAATTAACAATTTTCTTTTTATAATAAAAACAATCCCTTTTTACGTGATTTTTTCTTCCACAATAGTCACATTTTAAAACACGCCGGTTGTCAAATTTTTTATTACTTTTAAAATGAGGAGCCCTTTGTTTCTGTTTATAATTTCCATTATATTTCCAATTTTTCTTTGTTGCCTTATTCCTGTTGTAAACCACTTCCGTTTGTAGAATTTTACCACTTGTATCTCCACTTTCATTTCTTAATTTTATTTCATGATCTAGCAGCCTAGTTTTCACAAACGCCAGATTTAAATTATCTTCGTTTAATGTTTGTATAGCTGTAGCAATTCCATCATAAGCCGGGGGTAATATTAATAAAATGTGGGCAATTTTTCCCATTTCATTTAGAGGGGCTCCAGCTGCTGTTAATTCTATGAGCATATTGTCGAATTCGTTGAAATGGTTTATAAGTGAAGTTTCTCCTTTCAATTTAAAACTTAACAGTTTCTTTTGTATTGAAAGTTGCGTAGCCAAACTCTTGCGTTCATAAATTGCATCGAACTTTTTCAATATGTCCCTCGCCGTCGCATCCTCGGTGACAATGCTAATTAATGTATCGCTCAAATGTTCTATGATACATCCTTTAGCGGACGTCTCTTGTTTCCGCCATTCATTGTCAACTGTTTCAGGGGGGGTCTTGAGTTAGAACCCGAAGAGCACCTTCCTCGTCAATTAACGCCTTTAATCGCAATTTCCAGATACTATAATTTTCTCCATTAAACGGTTTAATATTACGTTTAACCTTTTGATTGTTCGACATTTTCACTTTTATTTCATTTATATTTATTAATCACTCTTAGTTTATAATTAGTTTATTTATAGAAAGAACTTTGTTATTAGTCACTTTACACATGCACACAAATAACGTTCTGGGCCCATAACCTATTGGATATGGGATTAAATAATAAGTAAGATTTAATAATATGTATATATTTATTATAAGTACGTTACTCAACGAGAGCCAGACTAATACTAATATACATTTACATGGTTGGTTCGTATAGCCGGTTGGTCCTTTGTTAAGAAAAGGTTAAACATAAATAGGGGAATTCCCTGTTAAACATAAATAGGGGAATTCCCTATTGTATTTATTTTGGTACGAGCATCTCATATAACAATATACAATAATTTCCATTTGCATTTTTTATTTTGTTTTTGTAGTAATTTTCTTTTCTTTCCTTAATTTTATCCTCTACTTCCTTTTTCTTTTCTTTTAATATTTTTCTAATGACATCATTGTTTGGATTTTTGATGTATCTCTCTTGTGTTTTGTTTCTATCTTTTATCATTGTTATTATTTCCATATTTATCCACTCATTGTTTTCTTTTCTTTTTATTTCCGTTACTTTTGTATTTCTTTTTATTGTGTTTTGTAATATTGTTGTTAGAGTGTCAAAATCAGTTACTGTTTTATTATCTATGTTTTCAAATTCTTTCTTAATTTTATCGTAGTTTATTTTATTTTTTAGAACTTTTTCATATTTTGTTTCTTTACACATTATGTTCCATTCCGTAATTATCGCATTATGATCTGATAATGTTAGTTTTTTTACTTTTATTTTGCTGTTGTTATCTTTTATGTTTGTAATAACGTGATCTATAATTGTCCCAGGTTTATCTGCGTTATTTCTTGTTACTCCTTCTTCGTTTATTTTATTTAAAATATAGTGACCATTTTCCACAATTATATTTCTGTAGTTGTTAGTTATATTGTTATTGTCTCTTAAATTTATGTTCATGTCGCCTAGTATTATATTTTTAGTACTGGTTTTTGTTATTTTGTCTATAACTGTTAAAAAGTCATCGTATTTTGCTGTCTGCGGTTTATATATTGCTGTTAAATGTATATTGGTTTTATTAAGTTTTATTGTTAATATTTCAGTATTTTTTTCTGTTCGACTTTCTTGTACTGTTGTTGCTATTCCGTTTTTTATATATATATTGCAATACCTCCACCTTTCATTGCTCTATTATTAAATATTGCTGTATAATTTGGAATTTGAAAGTATTTTTCTTCGTTTGTATATATCCATGTTTCATTTAATACTATGATATCTGCTTTGTATACTTTTGGTATTGTTAGTATTTCATCAAATTTATTTCTTATACTTCTTGCGTTGTGTAGGTATATTTTTAGTTTGTCCATTTTAGTTATTGTTGTATATATATATAATTTTTTTTTTTTTTTTTTTTTTTTTTTTTTAGTTCTTCTTTGTTTATTAGTTCCTTGACATGTTCAATTCCATGTATCACTATTGGCTTGTCTTCTTCTGTTTTTCTTACGAGTATTCTTCCTTCTTTATACCAGACCCATTTGTAACCTTGCTTTTTTAGTTTTCTTGCTTCATAGAATATGCTGTTGTTTTCGTATGTAAGCTGTTCCGTAATGTATATATCTTTTTTTCCTTTTAATCCACATTCATCGGCTTTGATTGACCCTTTTTCTTTTTTCTTTTCCATTATTTTCTTTTTTTCTTCTACTGATTTGAATTTAACCAGTATTGGTGCATCCGGATTCTTGTTATTTATTCTATAAGCTTCAATAATGTAATTTTTTGGAATTTCAGTATTTATATTTGTGAATATTTTTGCCACTATTTCTTTTATGTCTTCTTTTTGGTGTTGTTTCGGAATCCCTGCTATCACAATATTATTTTTTATTTTATCTTGTTCGTATTCGTATTCGTTAACTTTTTCTTCCAGCTCCTTTATTTGTTTTTTCATTTCAATATTTTCCTTTTTTATATCTTTAATAGTTTTTTTCATTTCCTCATTTTCTTTTCTTCCTTCCTCAAATTTTGCAGACATAAAGTCCACTGCCTTTTTTAGTTCTTCCAGGCTTGTTTTAATTCCCTCTTCTTCGTTATTCTTTTTTGGTGGCATTTTTATTTATTTTGTATTATTTCCTCTTTTTAAGTTTTTATAGATTTTTTTTTTTTTTTAATTTTTATTTTGATATTTTATTCGATAGTAATTTATTATTTACTTATATTGATAACAAATAAAATTATATTGATAGCAAATAAAATATACTATGATAAATTAGGATAGGTATAAGGATAAACTCTTCACATCACCCGGTCTGTTGTGATGACTTAAGACAGAAAGGAAGACCACGGAAAGGTAAAAAGTTATTGATAAGAAGATATTAGTAATATGCAAGTTAAATATAATAATTCAATATATTATCAAATTAAAGTGTGTGATTAAATAATTAACCATATACATTAATTTTGATATGACATGTAAGTAGTGTAAATATTGTAATATTTATATTATTTATTTCTTTCTTTTAAAACATTCTATTGTTTTTATATTGTTTAATTTTTTGCTCAAAATGAAAATAAATAAAATAAAATGTGAGTGGAATTTACCAGATTTAAAAATATGTCCATATAAGGAAATACTTTAAATATCACTACTTACGATAAAGTATCATCATTGATAATTATAGCACTTAAAGCACAGTATTAACAACAACACATTTGATAAGTATGATTAATTTCCACAATAATTTAACCACTTAAAACAGCAACTATTGCGGAGCACATGCGTACGCGTTCACGTTCATAAAGTATACTATGTATTGACAAAATTATATACTACCATATGCTAATCGCACAGAATATATTAATAACTATATGCAGATTCAATGTTTGATGTGATGAGCGGTTTGTCTCATGGATTAGTGCCATTTGCTCTAAAATTTACGGTAGACTGGGCTTCATATATATTAGACCAAGCATCTAATATAATTTTATAGCAGTTGTTTGATGACAATCAGGCAAAGCCTACCTTATTACCACTGTTCTCGGCTTTAACTAGAGTATCCCTCGCTTATTTCATAAACGTTTTTTTGTGTGTCTGTCTTTTATATTATTCCATTAACATCTTGTTTTTCATTTTATACCTATTTTTGTTGTCGTCAACGGAGTTCAATATAAAAAAAAATAGATAAGGGAGAGAAAAGATACCATGAGTAGGAAAATAGCATATATAGGGTTTTCCAATAAGAGGTTTCATTTTAATATTTAAAAAAACGGGTATTTTTAAGAAAAACCTCAATAAATGTTTATTTCATTGTAAAGAGGAAGGTATGCCAATAACATTTGAAAACAATATCAGTCAAATGGCAGCCAGGGTTACGGTTGCCGTACCACATTCTTTTAATGAAATTTTCCATGACCAATTCTTTACTGTCAAACATTACTTGTCTAGATAGCATATAGGTGTTTCCTGGTAATGTTTGAAAAATCTGTTTAATGTTAAACGCTTAGATGGCTCATCCGATATACTATCCTCTCATCACTAAGCATTGCTTGCCTCGATAGCACATACGTGTTTCTTATTAGAAAACCCTTTATAAAAAAATGAGTAAAAAATAAGTGACCAGGTATTGTGGCTCCATGGCAAGAAGTTTGGGTGCGCAAGGTCACAAGTTTTCAAAAGCTAGATTTAGCTTATCTACGTTTAAAATAAGTAGAAATAATGTATTTTGATCCCGAGATACAGAAGATCGGTACGTAAGGACATTACTCGTCAAAAACTGGATCTGTCTACTCAAAGCCAGAATTCTAGCTTCAAATGCCAGATCTAGCTCCCCTGCGTCTAAATTGCATATTTGAGATAAACTTCCAGTGAATTCTTTTGCTGCTGTCTTACCAAAATATATTATATTGCCTTCTTACAACTTTTGGAATACATTTGTTCATTTCTCTAAAAAATATGATTAAATATTTGAACTTGTTGCGGTTGGAAAGCTTGTGCCCTAGTCCATTTATAAATTGCAATTTGGTTGCTAGTAGTGAAACTTAAGTTTAACAATGATATTCGGTTTCTTTGGTTGAACCAATACGCCCCAAACACGCCCACAACACCAACAAGACATGCACAACCGGAGATAAAACAACTAAAGCCACCCGACCACTTGCACCTAAATAACTGCATTCCAAAAGTTTTAAAAAATATATATTTTTTATTAATTTGGTAAATTTTTCTAATTTTTGAACAATTTTTGCCATTAAATTTTGCAAAAAAGAACTTGAACTTGATTACTATAATAAGATTAGAAAAAACAAAATAAAATTTACAAAATCTCTTTCAACTAATGCTAACAAAAACAATAATAAGAAAAAGGAGCTAAAGACAACGCCACCCAAAAAAGCTTTTACTGCCATTAAATTAAGCCATAAACAGAGATGAAGAGAACCAAACCTCGCTTAAAATTTGTTCTCCACGCCGATGCCAATAACTTTGCCCAAGAAGCAATCTATTTAAAAAAAAAAACTAAGGAAAACAACAACGTCGCTTACGCTAACTCACATACTATCAAAAATAACAATAGCCCAGTCAATACAAATGCTATTTTTTAAGGGTTAAAAAGATTAACTTCATGTTATCAATCAAGATTTCCTATAAACTTTCATCTTAAAAAAGTAAAAATATAAGCGGGTTTTAATGATAACTCGATTTCACTACTTGCTTTTTTACGCTCTATAATTTAGACCATTTTGACTTTTCCACGTACTATCAAGATATCAACCAAAAAAAAAACTAAGAGATTGAAACTTGTTCAGCATACTAATACCTACAATGTATTTTTATTTAAATCTCAATTTTACCCATTGCAAAGTCGGCCCTAAAATGTCCCATTGCAGAACATCACTTTGTAGCATTACGACTAATTGTACGTATTTTAAAACAAATCTTATTCATTTATCAACCCTTCTGTACATGTTAAAAACTAGATTGTCTAATGCATGTTGAAACAGCTTGTCCCAAGCTATCGTTGACGCAGTTCATCTAAAGTGTTTAAAGACTGCAGTTGGATGGTTTTGAATAAATAGAAGTAGAAAAGAATTCAATCCAAAGTGTATCAGTATAACAGCTCGAGCATTGAGTATGCTCTGAATAAATAAAGGGTGGGCCATCACAAGGAATTTTTTAAAATGTTAATAAAACACAAACGGCTAGATAGAATTTCATAATCTTGAATTTATTTTGTGGCCAAGAGTATCCGGTTATACATGGAATATTTCATCAGCCAAACGGCTGCCACGGCTGGCCTTACAATAGTCCGTTCTCTCGACCCAAGAACTTTTTCCAACGTCTACGGTTCTATATCAGCAATGGCATTTTGAATGTTGATTTTAAGATCGCCAATCGTTGCTGAATCGTTAGTATAACAAGGTTCTTTAACGGCACCCCAGAGATAAAAATCCATGGGCGTCAAATCGCAGCTCCTTGCTGGTCAATTCACATCTCCACGACGGCTGATTACGCGATCGAACTTTAACCGCAATAAGTCGATAGTTTTGTTGCTAGTGTGGCATGTCGCCCTATCTTGTTGGAACCACATCCAAACTAGCAATTTGCTCCCAAAAAAAGTTTGCTATCATGGTCCTATAGCGGTTTCCGTTGACCGTTTTGCTAGATTCAAAGAAAAATGGGCCGATGATGCAGTGATACAGTCACTTGTTTGGGATGCATTGGCTGCTCAACGATCACGTGTGAGTTTTTCGATGCCCAAATCCTGCAGTTTTGCTTGTTTATATAGCCCCCAAGGTAAAAATGCAATTCATCGGAAAAGATAATTCTAGCTGCTCTAAGGCCCTATTAACAAAGTTGTATCAAAGTGAATGGTCAACTCTCTTCAACTGATGTGTTATTTGGACCTTATGCAAAATACGCCTCAAGGTAGTGCGACTAATGTTCAATTGCTCTGAGCGATGACGAGTCAATGTTCTCGGGTTGGCTTGCACACTAAGAACTACAGCAGCAATATTCTTGGGTGTACGAACCGGATGAGCGTGTGGAACTTTAGTACGGTTCACCAGCATACCAGTTCACCATTCACGAACTTTGTGCACAAATTTCTTCAGAACAATTTTCGCACTGATTCTGCAATACACGATTTACATTCAAAGTAAATTTTTTACATTTCCCAACGTTCATCGAGCGTATAGCGTGTCATTTCGTTAACCGGATGTTGTATACTGAAGAATACATCAGATGTCAAATATCATGACAGTAAAAATAAAGTAGTAGTTCAAAAAGATTCCAAGAGATGGCCCACCCTTTATTAAAGAAAACCTTTCTTCGTAGCATATTGCCCCCCCCCCCCCCACCCCAATCATTACACCAGAAGTTACCGCCGTGTGACAATGTTGAACAAATTTTAAATTTTGTCATTGAATTTTAGGTTGTCTAACCCTTAAACTTAAACGATCGTTAAAGTGCCATAAACAAAATTCTAAATTTGACGCTAAAGACAATATCTTCAATTAATTCTAATATATCCAAGCTATACATCAGCTCCTTCAAAATGATTATTTTTTTAGTTTTCGTATTTATTGCGGGTTCTAAAACAGCGTCCAAAATAAATTTAAAAAAAGTCCCAAAACACGGCTCTTTTAAATCAAGGAGCAATATGCGTTCTTGTACTGACGCATTTCTATTACAACGTTACTTAAGGAGTCCACACATCAACATCAACGGAAACATAATTTTATTATGAGGTTTTGGACAAATCCCTGCCGCTCATCGTGCTTCATTGCAAAAATTTATCAAAAAGATCAAAATTATATGTAGGGTCCATACGTCCTGGTTTTCCGAGATTTGTCCCGGTTTTAACATTTTGGTCCCGGTGTCCCAAAAGGTTTTTTCGGGACAGTTAATTGTCCCGTTTTAAGTTTTGGGCAAATAATTTAATAAAATATATTTTATTTTTAAATATTATTTATTTTATAATAATGTTGTGAACATTTTGTACTTTTTCGTGTATGTTCGAGTATGCGATGCTATAAGGACTAAAATATATTGAAATATATAGAAAGATCTGTTGTTTGTCTCGGTTGGGTTCTGGATAATGTAGACACCCTAATTATATGCAGTTTTATAATACAAAGATGCAATCAAAAATCGTTCTACTATTATAGAAATAACTCAAAACTTAACAATAAGTCAAATTCTGTAAAACGTTATTTATCTCCCTTCAAAGGCAGAAGAATTAGTCTAAAAATTGACATAAGTTTAAACCGCGTTTAACAATGATTAGAGAAATTTCCATTACAACTTATCTCTACATTCGGCAACATTCACTAGCTCACTCGTTCTCCAGGTATATGCAATGTTTTGACTAGCCACAATCCTTTGAGAATCTGAAAACTAATATTAAAAAAATCATAGAAATCTTGCGTTAGATATTGACGCATACTGTTCGAGTTTTTTGCTGCATAATCGTGCATTAACGTTGATAGACGTGACGTATTTTTTAACATGAACATGTATTATCATGTGCAATATTGACTTATTTCAAAACCAAATAATTTCCGCGACAGACCCTATATATTAATTAAAAGTATAAGCAGTACAACAGTTTTTCTTACTCACTATATATGGCATGACTCCTTGAAGCAATTCTAATCTGAAGTAATCTGTACGCTATTTTGGGTTAAAGTAAGAAAATTAAAAGACAAATATAAAGAAGAGTGCATTAATCACTTTGATGGATTTGGACCGGCAAGCATCTAACACTATCCAGCAGACTGTAAACTCCTTTGTTGATATTATAACATTGTTCAGCATCTAAAAAAAATATTTCTTAATAACACGACGGTGAATAATGTTTACTAAACTTTTTGCAGCAAAACAAAAAATTGAAATATGACCCTTGAGAAACTATTTATTCTACAAATCTTTAGGAGTCCGCATAATACGTAAAACTATGTTAATTAATTTAATTACATAAAAAGTGAGCCGCATTGAACCACATTATTATATAAATAAATATTAGCAAATAATTTATCATAACATTCGACACCTTCCTAATCACACTTACTAAATATAACTGTTCACTTCACTAGTCTAGCAGATCCTAGTATAAATCAAAAAAATAAATTAAAAAAAGCGTATTTTTATTACAATCAAACCAATGTCCAATACATGTAATATCTACATAAAAGCAAATAGCATATAAGCAAGTCATATAATTATGTACAAAAGAATCCTGAATAAAATATTAAAGTCTCCCGATAAATATCACATCTTAAGGTTGTTGAACCATATATTTGATATCATATTTATACCTTAATCTTTATCTTTTATCGGCATTTTCATGACATCCAATCGCATCGATTCTTATGTTTTATAGTTGAACGATTTTCCGCTCTCTAAGATACAAAAAAATATTGACTCTTCTACCAACGTAAGCTTAAAATTAAACTTATTATAACGTCAACTCGGAGATATAACTTTATCAACAGAATCACACAAAGTTAGAAATAAATTTGATCCAACCGCAATATTCACACAGCTGGACAATACCCACACTTTATTTGATTATAATATGCAAATGGACAAAGTCCTCTGAGAGTAGTATTAGTGGACAATGTAAAATGATTAATCACTTTAATCTTATTAAGAAAATAGAAAAAAAATATTCATTCTATAAAATATTGTTGTGATAAATTTATTCAATAATTAAATTTGATTAAAGGATTACATATTTAAATTACAAACCTAATATATGTATGTATACGGAGAATTGACGTTGTTTTGGAAAGTCAACACAGTACTCGGAACTGTTTCTCGGCTATTACACCTCCAGTAATTATGTTATTCATGCTCAAAATCACTCTCATTAAATTGAATCGTAATGCGAGTGAATAGATGGTTGGATAGATACAGTTTCAAAAGGAATTAGCAGAACTGAAACGCGTAATTGGTACTGAATGAATTGAGTTCGTCCACTTTATTTGTTTACATTAAAATTAGTGAAGTTGTAGATATGCTATTCATTCTAATTATTATTCGAAATAAATAAATAGGTCTTGGAAAGTGGTGATATACAAGAAAACATCCTAAATATCAATCAAGTTGTATGTATTATTGGCGAAAGTAAATTTGCTGATTACTTATAAGAAAAATATATACAGGGTGTTCAAAAAAGAATGTAATATATTTAAAGGGGTAGTAGTACAAACCACAACAAACAAAAAAGTCTTAATAAACATATATTGTCATAGCATCGGTTTTGGAGATATAAAATATTCTTATCAAACACGATTTGTTCTTTGTTGCGTATTTCTTAGACATTTCGTAGTTGATAGCAAATAATTTTGGTCTGCCTTAAGATGGTTTGAAAACCTTATATTTTTTAAATTTCTTTCTCCTTTTTTTAACAGAGAGAACAAGGACTGCCAGCAGCCGACCAGAGAAGTCTGCCTCATGAGAGACCCCAGAGCCGCACCCGACTGAGAAACCGACAACGGAAAACTTCAATTAGTATTGCTCTTAAGTTTAATAATAATTGAGGTAGACATAAAATCAATCATCAAAAAATAATTCAATTTAAATTAATTAATTAATTCAAATATTCCTTTTAGCATGGATCCCAACAAAAATTTGACAGACTTTAAAATCCTCGACATAATGTACCGGCAGCTCAAAAAACTAATAAAAAAACAGGCTACCAAAATCAACGCCCTGGTGTACCTCTTGTCCTTAGTAAAAAGACAAACAAAAAGGATTGACGTACACAAGAACCAAATCAAGCAAATAAGGCGCAAAGAAGCTCTCACTAAGATAAAGCTGGACGTTAAAGCCAGCATAAAAAAAGACATCAAAGCCATAAAAACTGAACACCTCCAACGTAAAGCTTCGGCCTGGACAAACTATGGCCCAGATTAGCAAATCAGCAAAAACCCCGCCCCACAAAAAACTTACCGCCGATCCAGCCGTGGAAACGTGTATTAGGGTAGACAATGCCGCCTGGTAGCCGTAACAATTCCCCACCGTTTTCTTCTACGAAAGTTTGCTCTCGAAATGCATACTAAAAAAGTTAACAGTTAAGGTTCGTTATATGTTTTCCAACTGTAACTTTGCAAGGGGTCAGTAGATAGAGTCCTCGAGTTAGTAGCAGTGTCCGCCCGCTGCGGTTATTAGTTTTTGTGGGCATAACTTGCTTTTGACTATCAACATGTCTACATAATAGTATAATTTTGTCACACTTTCTTGGCGTAAATTACGTCGTTCTTGCACTTGTTGTTATGTAACACGGCTAAACTCATAAGTTCATCTCATTGTTTTTATGGCTTCTATACCTACAGGTCACTAAAACTTTTTTTTAAGTTTGGCGAGTCAGCGCTCTACGGGGTTTGCTTACTTAAAGGTATGTGGCCAAAGTTTGATGTAAGCATTTTCATCTTTTCACTGCGTTTTTAAAGAGTTGGCTAGTACATTGTTAATTGTTATCTAATAGTATGACCTTGGGATAGCCATATTAATAACAAAATGTTCTTTCTAATCCTTTGTGGTTTTGTCACTTTTGTCCGATCCGCGTAACGTCTAGAGGTCCTACGTAGTCTACGGCAATTCTTTCCCAAAGTTTACTGTTGGAGTGGAGATAGCAGCGGGTTTCTTGTTCCTGCGTGTCACGTTTTTGTTCAATCACACACTGTACACCCTTGTAAAGGGTAGTCCAATTAGTGGTCCCTTTTTGGAAATTCAAAAAAATGAACAAAAATCAATTCTTTTTGGTATATTATTGGTTTATTCAAAAAAGCAAACATTCCTATTATTTATGGAACACGATTTCATTTATGTGACTATCTCGGCTGACTTCGCAGTTGCGCATCCTGTTAACCCACTTTTTCAAAACCTTGGTGACGGTTTCTGTCTCTATCTCACAAATGGTTTGCTTGATATTTGCCTTAAGGGCCTGAACCGTTAAGGGATTGTTTGCATAACATCAGTCCTTCACGGCACCTCACAAAAAAAAAGTCTAACAGCTTCAAATTGCAGCTCCGAGGCGGCTGATAACATAATTACCGAACTTGGCGCGCATAAGATCGTCCAATTTCCGGCCACAAAAAATCGTTTATCATGCATCTGTAGCGCTCACCGTTGACAAAAATAGCGTTTTCAGCAGCATTTTCTAAAAAAAATGGGCCAATGATGCTACCGCTTTAAAATCCGCATCAAACTGTCACTCTCTGAGGATGCATTGGTTTCTCGACAACCACGTGCGGGTTTTCCGATTCCCAGATGCGACAGTTTTGCTTGTTAACATAGCCGCCGAGATATAAATGCGTTTTGTCAGAAAAGATGATTTTTCGAGCAAAATTGTTGTCCATTTCGAGCTGCTCGCAGCCACATTCTTGTCAGTGCGCACCTACGACGGCGGGGACCGTGTGTGTTGGCCACTAGCATGCCAGTCTCACAAACTTTTTGCACAAACTTGCGTACAGCACCCGCGGTAAGGGCTTCATTTTGGCTAAAACTTCTTTTCAATAAACGCACTGTTTGGGCTACACAACATTGACTCCGGAAATAAGTTTGCAATATTGCCCAACGTTGTTCAAGCGTAAAGCAATTCATTTTGTTCCGCGGAGATATGATACTGACTTTCTGTTAAGATTTCTTACGGGAAAGACCTGTCACTGTCAAAATAACAAATGATTAAAAAGATACCACTAGATGTACCACCCTTTACAAAGGTTCATACGTCTTTCTTGACACAAAGTCAGTGAAATGCCTTAAGTATTGCGGCAAGAATTTTATCTCTGCCTGATTGGTCGGCGGTGTCTTGCTGAGCGTTGTGTAGTACTACCAGTTAGTCGTGCCAGTGTATTGTCTTCAAAATATATATTAATTTGCATTTCTTTGTTTCGGTACAATTTAATTAAAAGTATGGTTGTTGTAAGCGATCAGGTTTCTTGATAGTTGATCCAGATAGTAGGAAGCGGTCAATATGCCGTATTTCCTCTTCTTCCTGATACAACACGTTTCCCAATTGCATGCGTCTGTTTGCAGAATAAATCTTAACCCTGGTTGAGGTCCAGCTAATTTCAAAGGCTGGTCCAACAGATTCTTGATGTCTTCGTATGCTTTTTCTTCCACCGTGGCGTCCTAGCGAAACGGTTTCTTGGGTCTTTGAAGTCTATGAGTGAGTGGTCCGGCACTACAAAAAAGTTTGGTACGTACTTGTCACGTTATCCACAAAGCTTCTCAGTTGCTTCTGAGTTCTAAGACGTTTGTAATCCCTGATAAGTGTCAGGTCATAAGTTTTCTTCCGCCGTTATAGGTGACCCAAATATTCCATAATAGTTTTTCTAAATTTGTATTTGCTTAAAGCAGACTATTGAATCGTCGCGGAAGCAAACTGCATGACGTTAAATTGATATGTTTCTCAGTCTAGTATCGCAAACCTTGTATAATGTTTGTAGACTTCATCTACAAGAATCTGCCAGTTTTGAGCTTTTAAGTCTAGTTTTGTAAATACGCACGCGGAGCTAAATCTTTTCAACGTTTCGCAAATTTTTGGCAACAAAGCTGCTTCGTTCTTAAAATAAAATCGCGAGATTCCATCTTTCTTCTTCATGATCACAACCAATCCAGAATAGTCACTTGTGCTCTGTTCAATTATCCCCAACGCAAGTAATTCTTAGATCCTTTAACACAATTTTGTATGTCACTGTCACTGCGTAGTCAAAGAGATAGGGTTTTTGCAGATACCATTCTAAACTCGTGCAATAATTGTCTCAATTGTTTATAGTCCGTGATGACATTGGCACTTCTGTTGGTGTGACTGTTGTTTTTCCAAGGAGTTGTGTCCAATATCATCATCATTTTCTAGTAACCTGGCGTAATATGACCTCTTCTCCTAGTTAAGGAGCAACTTCAAATTCGACTTCTTGGTCTATCTCGCCTATCTTGACCGTGGCTGTGGCATTGCCTGTAGTGTATAAAGCGGCGGTCGGATCGGTTTAGCCAACTGTGGATTTATTTGCCTTGAACCTCGGCAACGATAGTCATGAAAAATTTTTGCTTGCTCTACTGTTAATCAGGGCTTCCTAGGTTTGGTCTTCCAAGGTTATTTTTATTTGCGATAGTGGGTTACATCCTCCTGTAATTCTCACTTGTTTGTTAGTTTTGTTTTTTTTCTATTTACGTTAGTATGCTTGGGCTAAAAACCTGCTTATTCTTTTTTATTGTTTTCCTAACAAAGAAATTTTGAGACCAATTATTGTACTTTTCACAAGTCCCGCATAAACTTCCTTCTGTTGATTCCGTTTTATAATCTGGTCGCTTGATCAATCAGCTGTTTCAGTATGTGATACTAATTAAGCTCAAGAAATTGTTGTAATCTTAGTTCCACCAAAGCTGTCAATGTGTAAACCGTCATTTGTTTTAAGTGGTCTAGGTAGACCAGTCGGTACAGTGCCGCTTACCGTCAAAGAAATTTCTCTACTGGTTCTTGCAGATCTTGTATTGTTGTGACCAAAGTTCCCGCTAAATGTGATATTTGTTAGTGGTCGGCGTACATACATGTTAGCCTTTGACAATTCAAAATTAGATTTGCTTTGAAACTGATCCTCATGCGTCGCTTTTTAGGCTTTTCATTATCATACTGTATTGGAATCAAGTTCAGCCTCTGAACTTTGTAGGGCTGTGCGATAAATTTCAAGACGTCATTTAGCGTGCTGTGTGCTGCATAAGTTAGATGTGTGAGTTTATTGATGCCAACTCTAGATTTTTATGTAAATAAAATGTATTATCTCTTCCAGGAGACGGGGCAATGCTACGGAAGACCGTAGATTTAGACATCATTTCCTGGATGGAACCGCGCTGATGAGTAAGGGTGGTGTAGCCACTAAAGGTTGCTTCCTTGACAGAGATTGTTAAAGAGAGCCGAGTGCAAGGAGCGGTCATTGTAGGGTTTATACTATAATTGCTTGTCAATTAAAATTTCTAGTCGTCAAAGAAAAATTGTCGCTATCGATGCTTCAGAATAACTGCCCAAAAATTGTCATTTCCGTTTCTTTTGTTCACACTGCTTGGCCCTGATTAGATGTCATGTTCTCAAAAAAAGTATGTGTTAGGGTAAACATCGCCGTCTGGTGACCATAACACTCCAAGTAGGGAGCAATAGACGTCCACCAAGGCTGCTCTTTTGCTTCCCACAATAAACCAAGCCCACAAAAAAAAATTTACTCTGGTAGAAGAAGACAAAGAAACTAAGCGAAAGTCTTCTTTAGTTCTTTCTTCTAACAGACTATCAGCCAGCCCATCACATCAAGTGCTTTCAGCGCCACCAAGCCATCAGCCATCAAGGCACTCAAACCTAAAGAATCCGTTAGCACCGACAGAAGGTGCTAGCACACTCCGCACTCCGCTCATTGTTGTTCGAAACTAATCCGTCTGTCAACAGCTGTTGGCAACGTTCAAATCAATATGATGGTAACCGCATGCTGATAAAATTAACAACTTATTTCATTACACTTTCCAAGTAAAAACTGAAAAGACCTTAAAGTATGTCGAAATGTACTCGAAAGCATCAAGTTTGTTGTGGTGCAGACTGAGTTCATTCCTCAGGGGTACAAACTAACCTCAACAACACGCACGGAAAGAGACGGTAAAACCTTCGCAACGCTGTATGTTCAGCTTTTGCAGGAAGCAAAAAGCAGAAAGATCAGGTCTCTCACCAAGATATGCTAGCTTTGCACTTGATTGATTCTTCACTACCTAACTAATCCATATAAGCGTGTAGCGAAGCCCGAGCAATTTGCTCCAGCCTTCCTGTACGTCCTCATTCTAGTCTGTCATGATAAATTCCATGTAAGCAAAACAACTCGTTAAATATGAAATAAATTAATAGTTTGTTCAGACTTATCTAACAATCTTAGCACCAAAGTCAAGCACAGACAATCATTTTAGATGTACAAACCTTGTCAGTGTACTACAGTGACTACTGCATTGCATAATTGCAAATAACAAATTTGAATCAATAATTCTCTGCTTATAAACACAATTGATAATGTGGAGCCATAGTCCTTTGTTTAATTATTTACATTAAACTTGTTATATAATTTGTTGCATCAATCCAATTTATTTTAAATCCACCACGACACAATGCTAGCAATCAAGTATAAAGAAACTTTAATGCACTTCTTAAACTTTCCAAGCAATTCAAATAGACTTGAATTGACAATTTAAATAGGTCTTAACTACATCAAACTTAAAATGTCCTTTACTTTTTTAATAAATAATAGCTTGTTGAGTTTGTAACAGTATTACATGTATGCAAAAACGACAAATTTAACTTGTGATTTAGTAAGGCTTATATAATTATATTAAATACGTCTAGGTAAAGCTAGGTAATAAGCATATTAGTTGGATTAAAGTTTCCCTGGAGTTGGTTTAGTAGATTTACGGGGTTAATTTCCGAAACAAAGTTTAATGGGTTGTGTGTGTCTGTTATTTTAAGATGAATTGCGGATCGTCGAAACAAACAAAAATTAATTTCCTCTTTTCAATATTTACACTAACAGTAGCTTGATAAATGCAACAAGCGTAGCAAAATAAGATGAAACGAGTTTTGCAAGTAAAGGATCAAAGCGTTGTTACATGGATGTGATAAAAGGAAAACAGGAATCTATAGGTCATGTAATTTTATCAATGTGATCCAGTGTAAACTTTCTTGGTATAGTGCTTTAGATAACTTTATTAGCAATATTATGTAAATCCCACACTATAAACGCTTGGAATAATATTATAAAAGTATTCGTAAACACGGTGGTTTCACTATTCATATTAATATAAACACTAATAAGTAGGAATCCTGCGGGACAAGAAGATGTTCAGTATAATATAATAGTCACGACTACAAAATTATTAGATTTAATGTAGCAAAAGCAATGATAATTACTAGATACTTCTGAATAATACTAATAATAATCTTATAGTTATTCCATAAATTTGCTAATACATTTTTTTAAACTAGTAATAAATTTACAGAATAATTAAATTTTTTATAATTAGCTTTTAAGGAGGAGGTTTTTTGAGTATTATAGAACTTTAAGCACAACTCGCGCAATTTAATTCTTTTTTAAATCATTTGTTTGCAACGTATAGAGAATAAAATGTCCAGTGTCATGAAATGAGAGTCAAAAATCTTCAATTATTTATTAAATTTTAAAATTAAAATGTAAATTTTTGTTGAAATATTTGCTTAAACTTTAAGAGGATTACTTCATTGTAATGATTCATATTTATTTATGCTTTAGTATAGACTTGTTTAAGGTTTCAAAAAGTGTGTTTTACACAATTGCTCTTTATCGGACAATTATCCTGAAGTTTTGGCAGTAAGAAATTTGAGATGCTTGTTTTATTAGACCGGACAATATTCAACCTAATTGACTATTCTGTAATATTCGACACTATTTCCTCATATTGAGTTGTCCTGGTCTTATCAGCAAATAATTGAGCACTAATAAGTAGGTCAATTTTGTCTATATAGTCAAATGACAAATCAGCAATAGTGATAAGTTGTGAGGTATAGTTAGTAAATTAAGTGGTATTGCTTTGTTGGGCAGAATCTTATCAATCATTAGACATCTCAAATCTGCTGTGAATTTGTTCACTCAAAACTGTATCTTTATTTGGCATTGAGATTTGATTAAGGTTAATACCTTATGTATGCCTTAAAACAAAATATTTACATCATGTTTTGATATATTTAACTTATTTTGTAAGTGCCCTGCAAGTGTACAACACGCCATTAACATCAACAATTTCTACCAGAGCCGTAGCAAAAAAACTGGACTGCACGTCGGTGTGAGATTTAAACATAAAACTTGTGAAGATTGTCATTATTTTTTCTGCTAATATAAAGTGAAGCGTTGTGAAATTTTATACATTTTTTGCAACCGCGAGATTGTGAGTCACAGCCTTTTACTGAAGCGTGTTTCTTAAACAATATTTTTTTTAATTTTTTTTATCAAGCTTAAATTTTTTTATCACAATTGTATATTCGATGTGGATTTTTACAAAAGTAACATGTTGGACTCACATACAAGTCCAAATTTTCCTTGCAATTTTTTAATTACCGTAAAAAATATGACAAATATTAAAAACGTAATTTCTTAAATGTTACTTTAGCTCTAAAGCCAGCAACAAGGAAAGTTCACTTTAACCTAAAAGTTCCCTAATAGTTGTTCGGTATTTCAATGAGATTCTTCAAGTTTTTGTTGTTCCGTATGCTTCTTTTGTTGAAGATAACTTTTCCTGATACATGATAATGCAACATCTCACACCGCAAAAATCACTCAACATTATTTGGACAAAATTAACATCCCCGATATAAAGTGGGCAGGACTAAATGCCAGCCCCATTAAAAGTGATTGAACATATTTGATCAATAAATTCAAAGTTGTGGCAAAGATATTACACACATCATTTTAAAGATACAGAGTTGTTCATTGTTTCTCAAAGCTGTCCAGTATGTAAATAAGATTTTTCAAAACTTTGTTTGCTTCATTTGCTCTTTTTGTTAGAGATAACTTTCTTATAATGTAACATTGCCGTTGACGTTCCTAATTGAAAATATAAACACTTGATTTTAGAGATGCCCCAAAAAAGTCCTAGAACCAACCAAAAAAAATCAGTTATAGTTTGAACTAAATTTTTTTAACGGGACATCAGAGTTGTACATCTTTCAATATAAGTTATTAATTTTTTTCTACTTGTTAGTATAAAAATTGTTTATATTTTTATAGTTTAAACGTCATTTTGCTACACAAAGTTTTTTATTTTTTTTTTTATTTTCTCTTTATTAGAATAAATTTTTCATTTTATATAAACAGTTAAAAATCTTTAAAACTTCTTCGATTGTTTTAAGACAATAATTCAAGTATTTGGTTGTAAAAAGCTAAAACTTTACGGTTTTCTGAAAAATTTTATGTGGCTCGTTTTTTGTGCCTGTGAACAATTAAAAAATCCAAGTAGTCTCTGACTAAGTATTTTAGTTTGAGGTCGCATTGTTGGTATGCAATATTTTCCAAATGATAGTCTGTAGTGTTTTGGTTATTGTACGTTGTTAATCTAGATCAAACTTTTTTTTGGAACAGAACAATCGTAAAAAATGTTTGCATCAAGATTCAAAAAACGTTGTTGTAACTGTAGTTTAAGTTCAGAAAATATATTCTCTGTAATTTTTGTTTTAATGAAGATTTTGCGCGAGCCAAATTAAAAACAGATTTGGCCCGCGGACCGTAGTTTGCCGACCACTGATCTAGAATAGATAAAAAAAAACAAAAACAAACGTTTAAAAAATACCACAGAGCGTGAAGATAGACTCTTTAAAAATATAAATTTTCAACATCAAATGTAGGTAATTGGATATAATTAGTTAAGACTAAATATTTAAAAATTTGTATGTTTATTATTTGCAGACGACATAATCTTAATTAGCCAAGACCCAGAACAATCAATAGGTACGCTTAAACAGCTACATATAGCTTCTAACAATGTGGACTTAAAAATAAATCCATCAAAGACCAAAATCATAAGTCTAATTACTTCCAAATAGAAGACCAAATAGTAGACCAAGTAGATGATTATATTTATTTTGGACATCAGATAAAACAAACGCAAAGCAAACCAAACTGCAAAGAAAAGGCAAAGCTTGGCAGCGTTTGGCAGACTCGGTCACAAACACCGATATACCAAATAGCCTTAAAGGAAAGGCATACAATATGTTCATATTACTTGTCATGACATATGGCTTCGAAACTATGGCGCAAACTGCAAAAAGTGCTAACAGACTGCGAGTCTGTCAGCTCGCGATGGAACGCGGAATGCTAGACGTAAGTCTAAGAAAGAGATGGATTAACGAGGATATCTAAAAAAGTTCCAGAGTAAAATATGTAATTCAGCAATCATCCAAACTAAAGTGAAGCTGGGTAAGTCACGTGGTAAGAGCAGACACCGAGAACTGGACCCACAGACTTTTACAATAGAGACCAAGAAAAACCACCCGTGACTGAGAAAGACCACAGAAAAGGTGGATCGACGACATAAAAAAACCGCAGGAAGGAAATTTTACCAAGTCGCACAAGACTGACACCGATAGAATGTTTTGAAGGAAACTTACGTCTAGCAGTAGATAAACATAGACTAAGAAGGAAGAAGAAGAAGATGTTTATTACAGAAGAATCAGAAATCGTTTGCATTTTCACTAGATATAAAAGACGTGAACAAATCAAACCGTCTTACCATTTGTTTAGAAAACTTATCACAAAATAAAAATTATTCTTTTCTTGATTGGTTATCAACTTACGACAATCTGTGTTGAACAGCAGCCAAAATTAACTATTATAAGTTTTTAGAAATTGGTCAAACTTTCACTGCTGTATTCTATTGTAAACAGTTTCAGAAAATAAAAAAAGCACTAATGCAAAAACAATTTTTTTAATCAATCAAAAAAAATGCTATTCTTACAGGATAATCATAAACCTCATACCGCACAAGTAAACCAAAAAAAAAATGTTGCACATCTTCCCTACTCTCCTGACATTTTGTCAAGTAATTATTTAATTTCATTAGCTCTTGATAACTATACGAAGCATTGACAATTCAAAACTCGAATGGATGCATTAAATGCAGTTAATCAACATAGAAAAAAAATTAACTATAAAAATTTCAACTCTAGAAGCTACACCGGTGCAAGCCTTGATGTTTGAATCTAATATTTTTACTTATGCGGATGACTACCTCTAAAGTGATAAGAAACAAAAGATGCTGTAATATTTTACAACGTAATTAAAAAAAAAAATTAGTTTGTGGTGTAGTAAGTATTTGCCTAGTAAGCCCCTAAATTTGAATATTTTAGTTTTCACAAATTTCGTTAGCAGCCTCAAAAATTCTTTGCGTTGTATTGATTACCTCACGGTAAACCAGCTGTTTTAAAACCCGCATAAAAAAATCCACCAAATTTAAGTAAAATAAAATTAGAGCCTTTATTTATCCTTTCAAGAAGCCAACGACAGTTACGCTTTGCTCAGCATTTCCAAACAGAAATTTAGCGGGTACTTGCAGTAAGATTATCAGAAATTGAATCGAATTACATTTTGACGGTATGGTGCACCAGCCCTAAAAGCTCGCGGAAGACCAACTTCGCCCAGTCTTCAAAAGACTGAAGTAAATATCTAATGGTTTAAGATTCTTCTGTTAATGAATTTGCAGTGGTATTTTCTAACGGCTGCTAAAGCGCTTCCGTTACAAAAGCCATACACAAAAACGATATCTGCTTTTTCTCTTAAAGTAAAATTACTCATTTAAAAAAAAATGGTTCTTTAATAAACCATAACAGAGATTTTCAAATAATTATTCTGTTCTGACAACAAGAAACGTTGATTTACACCTAATTATGACTCACTCTGTATAAAGATTTTTTTTTTAACTAATGCAGATAGTATTTTAAATATAAACAAGCTACTACAGAAGAACCTGTAAATAATCTCACAGGCCCAAGGATAACATAAGAAGAACTTAAAAAAGTTATTAAAACAACAAAGCAGCAGAACCGGACGAGATACAGGTTGAAATAATCAAAACAAAATATCTCTAATAACTGGTTAAAATCAACCTTCATACCACTACCAAATAAGAGAAATGCCAAAAGATGCAGTAAATATAGACTTATTAGCTTGATAAACTACACCCTAAAAATCTTTCTTAAAGTGCTACATTAAAAAATGTTTAAGAAATGCAAAAGCGTCATTAGGGAGACACAATTTAGCTTTAGAGAGGGTCTAGGGACCAGAGAAGTACTAACTGCATCCAGGTGCTTGTCCAGAACTGCCAAAACCAACATAAACCAGTATACAACTGTTTCATAGATTATGAAAAAGCTTTCAACAAAGTATGGTACGATAAACAATCTAACATTATAAGAAAATGCATTTAGACCAGAAAGACGTATTAAAAGTTTGAATTAGAATCAGACTGCAAGAGTAAGAATAAATAGAAAAGTGACAGAAAAAGTAAAAGTATGCCGCGTCGTACAACAGGCAGGCATTCATTCTGTCTCCTCTGCTTTTCAACCTGTATTCAGAAAAAAAAATTCCAGGTTGCATTGGAAAATTTAGAAATGGGTATCCAAGTAAATGGAAAATGAATTAACGACACAATCATTATAGCTGACAACATCAACGATCTACAAACCTTAGTTAACAAAGTAAGTATTCATAGTAGAGAGTAGGGACGAATATAGACGACCAGACTAAATATATAGTAATAACTAAAAACCAATAATTATATCAGGAATAATCTTTAGACAACAATTAAAAGACGCGTTATCTTTAAATATATCCTACATAAGAAATTTCAGGTTGCAGTGCCGGATAAACTCACCCACTACCCGGACATCATGTCACCAAAAAGTTGTATATTAAGATAAATCACGATCTAAGGTTAAATCTCAAAAAGTTGTTGCTGCCGCTAGACGATAACCAGCCAAAATACAGTCTCACAAAGTCCAGACAAGGACACGGCGCATTTGTATGCCGTTTTGTAAGCAGTCCGCGCGTTCCAACCAAGTCTATTTGCATAAAAATGCCAACCAGTCTCACAGTTAACAGTCGACTGCCAACTAGACCAGTTCACCCCAAGAAAGAACCAAAAAACACAATTCTAATTGCAACTAAGTCACGGATGAATAGTTGGACTAAATAACAACTATAATCCACCATCAGCCGGACCGCCCGTCTTCATCTCTTCCAAGGAGAAAAAAATGGAAACCACTCACACCAGCTAGGCCGACTTCCCCCAATAAGATCCGTCCTAAGAAGGCGGCTTTGTCCTGGTAGAAGAAAAGAAAGCAAAAGCAAAGTCAAAGAAGTTAAGAAAAGACCCAGGTGAGCCCTCTCAACCATCTTGTTCTAACAAGCCATCAGCCGCCCCTACACGTCAAGTACCTTCAGCACCACCAAGGCAATCAGCCACAAATGCACGCTTGCAATTCGATACGCAAAGCAGTTTCAGTGCGGCAATCGATTACTGCACTAGGCTCGTAATTTATCACCACTCTTATCAGTTAGGGTCTAAAAAAAACCTCAAATATGTTATCAGGAGTGTACCTAATTGCACGACCCCGACATCCAGGACACGCATGGGAAAAGACTGGAAAAGCTTCCCCATACGTTCAGCTTTTCCAAAAAGCTAAAGACAGAAAAATACTGTTTGAGTTATGCGAGTTTTGCGTGACAGTCGAGGTCAAACGCAAACCCCCCAAAATTGCACAATGACACCGTTGCCAACGCTAAGCACACGGAGCATCCCGGTACAATGCACCATATAGGTGCGTCAAGCGTGCTGGAGCGTTAGCCGCAACAGCCAGGCCCACGGTAAAGCACCTTCTCATCGTCAGCAAACTTAAGCTCCTCCTCGAAACGCTCTCAATGCCAGCAAGAAGAAATCCTTGCAAGCAGCGGAACCGGTGCTCTATTATAATTATCCAAGAGTAAACATCTATTATTTTCAATATTTTCTGACAACGACAGTCTTAAACTCACACTTAGACGTGGTACCAGTTCACTACAAAACTGTAAGCGACACCTGTATGGTCGGCACAAAGTGCATTATGTAAATATCCTGTAGTAGCTTTTGCTAGACAGGGAGGCAATGTCACAGTGTGACCAAAACTTCCAGCATTCAACCGGGGAGAGTTTAGCCGGTAGACGCCCGTGAAGGTAAATCCAACACTTTGTAAGTCTTTAGAAAGATTCTCCTTCTATCTAAAAAAAACAGTCTAGAAACCAAATCTAAGTCAGTTGGAACTAGACTATACTTGCAATCAATTATTGAACTTCAGCCAGGACAGTACTTTTCAAAATCAACTTTAAAGAAAGAAGGTACTTGCACGCAAGTGCCAAATATTACTTCTTTTTTTGCCTAAGTAAAGTTTTAAAACTTTCCAATCATTAAAAAAAAAACAGTTTACAAAACTGATTGCGCTCTCTTAGATCATAGAAAAAATAATGAATAAAAACTTGCTAATCACTAAATATTTTTAAAACCAACTAACTCCAATACCTGATTAAACGATTTAGATTCATAGAAGCATAAGGCCATATCATTTACCGACAGCCAAAAATAGAAACCTGAGACAAATATAAAAAACCACTTAGAAATTAACACTAAAAGTTGTCCATATTTAACCCTTGTGGAAAAATAATTCCCATAAAACAGCTCAGAATTCTACTTCCTGTAAATTGTACACTGTAGTGACTGGCAATTTCTTGCACTCAAAAGGTACTCGTGAATATTTACTCTCAATTGATGCAAAACCTTTAGTTTTTTTTTCTGGTCACACAATGCTACTTTCCAAGTTTGGTATAATCTTTACAATTTTCTTAATCTCTATATAGTAGTTTTTAATGTTGACAAAACACATTTTCCGTATTAAAATTCTTGGAAATTTCAGCAGTGTTGCTATAATGGTAGACACAATTTAACAGATATTTATTTTAAAACTACTTAAATTGAAACTAAAAAGATAGTTGTGCTGCACTTTGTATAAACAATAACATCATTAAAGTTTACTTCTTCTTTCTTCTTTCAGCCTGTAGTAGTCCACTGCTGGACATAGGCCTCCCTCATCTGTTTCCATGTTGACTTGTTCTGTGCTGTTTGGTGCCATTGTTTTCCCGCAATCTTCTTAATATCGTCCAACCATCTTTTTTGTGGTCTTCCTATGCCTCTTTTAGTTGTTCTTGGGCGACAATGAACTGTTCTGATTGTCCATCTTGATGAGTCTTGTCTAGCAACTTGTCCTACCCAATTCCACTTTAGGTTAGCGATGCGATAGATGACATTGGTGATTTTACTTCGCTTTCGTATTTCTTCGTTCCTTATTCTGTCCCTTAGGCTTAGACCAAGCATAGTACGTTTCATTGCTCGTTGTGTAACCCTAAGTTTTTCGGCGCTTGCTATGGTTAGTGCTATTGATTCCATGCCGTACGTTGCAACACACATGACTCGTACACTTTACGTTTTAATGATTGAGGTATTTCCGGGTTCTTCAGGATATGCCCCAACTTTCCGAATGCAGCCCAGCATTGTCTAATACGCCTTGTGATTTCTGCCGTTTGATTGTTTTTGCCCAGTGTAATGAGCTGGCCCAGGTATATATATATTGTTGTACTGATTATACTTGTTCATTGTAAATTGTGATTGGTCGGTTGTCAAGGCACATTACCTTAGTTTTTAAGAAATTCATCATAAGACCAACATTTTCTGATTCTCTCTTTACATTTTCTAGCATGGATTTTAGGTCGTCTTCATTATCACTAATTAGAACAAAGTTGTCTGCAAATTTTAGGTGGTTCAAGTATATTCCTTCAATTTTTATTCTTTTTGTTTCCCAATTAATTTTCTTGAAAATGTCTTCCATTGCAAAGGTTAGGTTAGGTTAGGTTAGGTTTGGTGATATGGGGTCACCCTGCCGTACTCCTCTTAGAATTGGTATGATTTTGGTGATCATATCCTCTTCAATTTTTACTTGTAATGTAGCGTTATTATAGATGTTCTTCAGTAAGGTGGAATATCTGGAATTAATTCTAGCTGCGTTTAGAGCTCTCATGATGGCCCACATCTCTAGGGTATCAAAAGCTTTTTTATAGTCTATAAAAGCCAGATGTAAGGTGATATTTTATTCGGCACTTTTTTCTATAATATTACGTAGTGTTTGTATGTGGTCCATTGTACTATAACTTTTTCGGAATCCTGCCTGTTTTACTGGCTGGTAGAAATCCAATTTCTTTATTAGTCAATTGGTAATTATTTTTGAAAGTAGTTTATATAACTGTGACAGCAGACTTATCGGTCTGTAGTTTTCAATGTTAGTGTTATCTCCTTTCTTAAAGAAAGTTCTGTGCGGGGAAACAAAAATTTGTTCTGCAATCTATTGTTACAGAATATGAAATTATGGTCTTGTATCATAATCTTTTGTCCAAAAAAGTAAACCACCACCAAGAAAAGCAAAGATATCCCCGTCAACCAAAATGATCATGGCCACAATATTTTAGATTATGAGAACATCTTAATGATTTATTATGCTGCATTATTACATAGGTTGAGAGTAAAATTTTTGGGCAATACGTCAAGAAAAATTTACAAAAAGAATTAGGTTGTTGCACACAACGCACCTGTGCACACCACTAAGGTTGTTCAACTTGCCATAAAGAAATGCAGCTTTAAAAATCAATCATCACCCCTACAGTCCAGGCTTGACCTCTATGGACTACTTACTGTTTCACAATTTAAAAAAAAAAACTTTGGGGTAGACAACTTCTTGACGATGAAGAGGTTAAAACTGTTATTTTGGAGCATTTTGACAACAAATCTTCAGAATATTTTTATGAAGGAATAAAATTACTAATTAAGCAATGTAATAAGTTTAGTTTGTTGAAGTTAAGAATAATATTAAAAAATAATAAAATATCTTTCTCATAAGTGCATGATTTCTTGGTTAGGCTAAGAATTTATGAAAATGTTTGAATTTTACAGTAATGTAAGTGGTTCCAATACTCAAAATCAGTTGAAATTGAAAAAACTATTAACTGATCATAAGCTTAACTACTATGTATAAATATAAAAAATCTAACACTTTCTGAAGTATTATTGAAATACTTTGAAACCATTATCAAAACATATACAACAAATATTTTTATATAAGTTATTGTAATCGTTAAAATCTTAGAATAAATACACTAGCATCGACTTTCTTTTTCATAGAGACAAAACCCGTTTCAGAAAACAGAAGCTTTTAGCAATCAATACTCGCCTTGCACATTAGTGCAGAATTTAGTACTCAATTTTGTATTAAAAAATATAATTTTCTTACAATAACTTGTTTAATTATTTTAAAATTTGTTGTCATATACTTATAACATACATAATATTTGACTTACCAACATATCCCTCCGATTGAACTGTTGATGGGCCTAGGACAACCCCCAACAGCAGCAGCAAGGGACAACGCAGAATGGCGCTAGGCCAGAGCATGACCTGAAAATAAAAATAATTGCATTATTACCTTTAAAAATACCAGCAATAACATACGGCTTCCCATTACATTTATTGATGTCTCTTTGTGTGATTTATTATTCCAACTGAAAGGCTAACGCATGCCAGAATGTATGATATTTGTGTGAGTTATTGCTGCTCTCTTTGGTATTGGAATTGAGATTTGTTTCATTTATTGATTATGTCATCACGTCAAGTGCAATTTTTTACGTTGATTAATTTCATTAAAAAATAATTAATTTAAATTATACTTTAAAAATAAAATATCTGAGGTTGTGAGATACAATGTAATCTAATATTAAAAATAATTACGGTGTATTTATATCCTTGCGTAAGCTTGATAAGAAATTGTTTAAATCGGAAACTAATCAAACGTTGAACATGTAGAGAACTGTGTTTGAAATTACTTTAGAATGACGAGAATTATTTTAAGGCTAGCTAAGAAATTGTTCTCGCGCCATTAGTTTTATTAGCGTGTTTTCGTATAATAAATTAGCGTATGCTTATTGTTGATAAGTATTCTTCATAAAATGATTATTTACAAATGTTTAGTTTATTTTTAGATTGAGACCGTTAGAGCCGTCTGACACGAGACTGATTTCAGTAAAACTGTTTTGTGCGCAATTATTTCAAAATTTAATTTTGGTAATTTATATGTATGTCAATTATTAAGGGCCGGTTTATTTCAATATTACGATTTTAGATTAGTCTCATGACATTTTGTTTTGTAAAATGTTTGCAGCCAAAATGACCAAAAACAATATTGCAAAAAAAATATCGGGACTGGCAGCACCATAATTACGATGACATAAAAAAGTAGAGTATTGAGTATTCAAGAAACAATTAAATCTGAAATCGTAGATGCTCAAAGCAATCTTAAAAATTCTAAAAACGTCAGGATTGTTGACAGTGCAGGTTTATTCAATTAATCAATTAAAAACTAATTTGTTATTACAATTTTTGTGTTATTTAATTTGCAATCTATTTAACAGTTTGTTTTTTATTATATTTGTAGTATTTTCTTAATAAATGTTAATCAGAAAAAAAAAATCTTAGGATTAAAAGTGCTTTTAATTCAATGAACAAAAAGTGCTGCCTAAGCAACACACACTTTTTTATTAGTAATAAAAACGTCAACTTCAATGACAGTTTTTGCTGTTAGAAGCGATAACTTTTAAGACGGTTGCAGAAAAAATATATTGTTCGAAACAAAATGTGATAAATTACATAAAACCATAAAAAACCTTTTTAAAATATTTATTGAATTCATTAATTAGTACTCCATGCCTTTCTTTTTATCAACATTAATAGCAATATAGAACATATTTACATAAACTGTCGATCGATTTACTAATTGAGTTTGATAAAATCTTCACCTAAATTATATCAGATAATAGTTTTCCCTGTTTAATAATTAAAGAAATCAATTTTCGATTTGTTTTTAATATCGATCCAGACTAAATGAGTTTTAAAATATTTAAGTTCGAATATAACATGTTATACATATATACAAACCTCTTAAGCTAATTTCAGACGTAAAATCGATTGTCAGGTCATTTAATTATGCGGGCGAGTTGAATTAAAATAAAATTGCGTATTTTCTTCCACAAATGTTATTTTATGTAAAACGGCTAATCTAACGTTTCACCTAAAAATAAATATCTATGTGAGTCATCATCGCGGAGCATTTCGATCGTATATTTACTTTTAGTTTTAAAATCATACTTTTTATGTCGTTAATATTTGTGTACTTGTGGATATTTCTCCAACAAGTTAACATTATTTATTTCTTTTTTGTTATTTTAAATAATAATAATTATATGTTATTACTGCTTATCAGGTAATATAAAATTATAATACCATTTATAATGTGATTAATAAATGATTATGAACTCTTGACCTTTCAGCTCAATGTTAATATAATATGTATACTATTTTTATTATAATTTGTTTCATTTATTTTTTATTAAATTTTACATGAAAGTCGAATTAATTGTTACCGTAAATATAAAACAATAGTTTATTTCTACATGATGTTACAAAAATTTCCCGTTTATAGCTTCAGCCAGCTAAAAGAAATCAAAAGAAAAAAATTATTGAATTTTCAGCATTTTCTGCCAATTCATCGACAAGTATTATTTGTATTTTGATACGTTAGTGTCAGTTTGCATGTATTTAAGGGAGAAGAATAGTTGCGCTATTATAAAAGTTCACAGAATCAAACTCAACAAAAAAACGCCTGAATATAATTGAATAAAATTTTTACACATTGTAGAAAAAAATACAATCTGTGCCCTCAAATTTTTGGCATTTCATTAAAAGAATTTTGCAGTTTTCAACTGTTTATGCCGCGTTTTAGTTGTTACTAACAATATTTTTGTTATTTTATATGAAGATTTTGCTATTTTTAAGATTTTATTAAAAAAATTACAGTTTGTAGCCGGATTTTGGTGCTTTTTGAGAATTGTTTAAAATTTCAATGCCGGAATTTGCTGTGTTTTACATTTTATAAACCGGATTTTGCCATTTTTTAGTTTTCATAAATAGAATGTTACAGTTTTTAACAGTTTATTGTAAATTTTTGTAGTTTCTGGCAATATTATCATACTTTATAGCCAGATTTTGCTATTTTTGACATCTGTAAATAAAATTTTGCACTTTTCCACAGTTTATGACCGGATTTTGACAATATTTTGATAGTGCATAGCCAAATTTTGCTATTTTTTTAATTTTATCAAAATTCTATAACCGGATTTTGAAATTTTTGACATTTTATGAATAAAATTTTGGCCTTTTAAACCTTTTTTAACCGAATTTTGATGTTTTAAAACCGCATTTTCTAATTTTTGAGTATTTATGAATATAATTTAGCCGTATTTTGCCAGTTTTGATATTTTATGAATCAAAATTTTTCATTTTCTTGCACTTTATAACCGCAATTTGGTTTCTAACATAATTTTGAAGTTTCGTTGCCATATTTTGCTATTTTTCACAAATTATGAATAACATTTTGGAGTTTAAAACCTTTTTTGACCAAATGTTGAACATAATTTGATGCTTAAAGACAAATTTTGCTATTTAAAAAATATGCATTTTTCAACAACTTATAGCAAGATTTTATTTCTTTCTAACAATATTTTAATATTTTAAAAATAGAATTTTAAGCTTTTAAACCGTATTTTGACAATATTTTGAGTTTTAGGACCAGATTTTGCTAGTTTTGATAATTTATGATTAAAATTTTTCATTTTTAAACAGGAATTTGGTTTCCAACATAATTTTGATGTTTTATGACCAAAATTTTGCTATTTTTGACTTTTTATGAAAAGCATTTTGCACTTTTCAACAATCTATAGTCGAACTATGTTACTTTCTGACAACATTTTAATGTTTCAAAGCCGGATTTTGCTATTTTTGACATTTTATATCCAGAATTTAGTTTCTAACATAATTTTGATGTTTGATGACCAAATTTTGACAATATTTTGATGTTTTATAAAGGTGTTTTTGACATTTTGCTATATAAAACATAACAAAATTAATAGAATAAACTTGTTTTAAACATAAAATTTGCTCTAAAAACACGTTTACTACAAAAAAAAAATGAAAATTTACATAAAAACTCATTTACAGTATGAAAAGAAGCAAAAAAACTATTTTTAGCATAAAAATCACTCGAAAATTACGATTAATAAATCAAAAAACCTACTTACAGTATAATAAACAAGCAGAAAACATATTTTTAGCATACAATTTGCTCAAAAATAACGTATTTTAGAAGAAATTTATAAAAATTGACTCATAAAACCCATTTACTGCAAGAAAATCGCACAGAAAACTTTGCTTGAAAATCACATTTAACTTATAAAATTTATCAAAATTGACACAATAAACTTATTTTTAACATAAAATTTGCTCCAAATTCACGGTAAATACATGAAATTGGTAAAAATGTATGTAGAAAATTTACTTATAAAACGCAAAAAACATATTTGTAGCATAAAATTAACTAAAAAACCATGTTTTGTCCTTCTTCCTAATAATAGTGGTGCACAATAGCTATATTTTCTGCAAAACATTCTTTCTATTTGCTAGTAGCTAAAAGACCTTTCATTTTAAAAATAGGCCAAATGTACTGGAGCTATATTAATAAGGTCTATCGGGTACCCACGCCGCGTTAATGATGGGAGCAATAGTCTATAAACTTTTGTGCAAACTTTTTGACTAGCTCAATAAAACCCACCAATTCAAAAAACGCCTTTTGCAGCATTACCACATAAAAAAATGTTGCGGTTGAAATTCATTACACGTCACGTAAAATCCAACGTCGCCTTCAAACACAGGAAAACACTTTAAGCTGCCTATTTGGTAATATTCTGAAAAAAATTTATTTACCAAAACTTTATAAAAAAGTATTTTTTTTACAGTTTTTTCGACAATATTTGTTGTTTGTTTCATTTCTTGTTAGTATGGGATTAGAACGCCTTGTTACAGCAACGGTCTTACGTTAAGCGTTAAATTGTCACACTCTAATTTTCCAAAATCTGCTTCTGCCTCAGCCGAAACCATATTTGAAAATATAAGCAATGGCAATTTTTTCACTTCTATTTGGTGGTAGTAAGTCGGGTTAAAACTGAGTTGTTCTCTGTTGTGGTACTTCTTCTAAGTCTGTTTGAGTGCTCGCGCAACTAATAATCCTCTGCCGTGGCCCGTCTTTCTAGTACAACAACGTTTCCCTTACAGTTTTCTTTGCGTCCATTTATAGAAGCAAGAACTGATCTAAAAGTTTCTTTATGGTATCAAAAGCAACTTTGATAGTTAAAAATCTTTTTAATCCTGCGGATCAGTTAGAAGCTTGGCACATGTTCCCTGAACCTGTTGCATAATCTTATAAACCCGCGTAGTAACTTTCTGTGGCTTTTTGGGACCAACTTCAGGTAGTGAGCAGTTGGTTGTAGTTCCGCCTCATATCTATTTTCTTAATCAAGCATGTACTGTAGAATTACAAGTACAAAATGTTCAATTGTATTCTCCCTTTTTGAAAACCGGCTTGCGTTTGTGCCAAAATATTTTTCCTTCTACCTCCGTCTTTAGTTCATATTCCAAAAATTTTGTAAACCAAGTTCATTACTGCAATTTTTCTGTAGTTTTGCAATGTCGCATTTAAATATTAGTATAACGTTCACAACTGTCCACTGTTTTGGATTTTTTTTTCTATCTATACATAGTTGAGCTCTTTGAATAGTTTTTCATTCCATTCTATAGTCCCCATCAAAACTTGCTGCTTTTTATTATTACTGTGGTAATAGTATTAGTTTTAGTGTGGCCAGATACTGTGTTTCTTCTAAAAAATTGATTATCTTCGAATTTTATTCCATCACCTCCAACAAACTATATAAAATAATATATCCTAGCATATTGCGTCTTTTTTCTTTCCCTTGTTCAATCATTTTTAATTCATTTTTTCTTTTCAATCATTTACTTTTATTGAATGTCTTTTTTGGTTCTAATTCCTTTCTTCTATTTTCTCATAACTTTCCTAGATCTTTTCTTAGTTTTTTTACATTTATCAAAATAATCTTTAATGTCTTCCCAATCACCGATTTTTGCTTTGTTTTGCATAACATCCACCATTTTGTTTATTTGCTAAATGCTGCAAAATTGTCTTTTTTTTATACGCCAAAAGTTGTCCAAATACATATTTCTTAGTACTCTTTTACCTTCTAACAAATGTCTTTCTTATTTATGTTTTTCTTTTTTTTTTTCTACATAATCCTTTTGTTGTGCCTGCTTCCCTACTGTCTCTTCTTGAACACTTTTTCTATATACTTTATTATTAACGTTATTCTTTTACTTAATTTTTTTCATTATTTTATTGTACTCTCGTTCCCTTTACTTTAGCTGTTTACATTAACATTTCTTTATAAAGTGCTTATTGTAAATGTGTAAGTGTTTAGCTATCATCATTCATTAGCAATTTTTATCCACTTCTGAAAATAGGCCTCCTCTAGAGTTTTCCACTGGTTTTGGTTTTGGACAATGTTTATCCAGTTTGCCATTATCTATATTTGTTGCAAGATTTTGTTTGTTTTGTTGCTTCTGCCAATTTTTATTTTGTAGCCGAAAAATATGTATTTGTGTGTTTGTTCTATTTCATTTATTTTATCTGTCACCAGCTTTCAGCTGGTCACTAAGTTTGTCACAAACTGTGTTTTATGGAAGTTAAGGTTTAGTTCAACTTCTGCAGCCGCATTTCATTTCCGTCCCGGAGGTTGTTAGTTATTATAACGATATTTTTTCACAGCACAAAGGTGGTTTAAATATTCACAGTCTAGTTTATACCATTATCTTGCCAGTTCAGTTGTTAGAATAAATTTTCTAGCACTGCGGTTAAAAACTTGGAGAATATAGTACCACTTTATCTTATTCCTACGTTATTCTGTATTTATTAGTTAGTGCTTGCAGTTTTACGCTTCCCTAGGAGTTTTGTATATCTGTGTGATATTCGGTATCAGTTGAGTGCGTTAATTATAGGTAGCCATTCTACAGTATCAAACGCTTTTTTGAACTCAATAAAAGTTAGGACAAGCGGTTTATTGTATTCAGTTGATTTTTCTATTTGAGTCATTTTTATTTGCAAATAACCCTTTTTGAAAACCTGTTTATTCATACGGTTGGTAAGTGTCAGTTTGTTTTCCAGACGCTTCGTAATTATTTTAGTAAAAAAATTGTATAAGGGAGAGAGTAAGCTTATTGGTCTGTAGTTTCCTAAGTGTGTTATGTCATTTTTCTTGTGGATCAGTATTGTGACGACGTTATTCCATCTCTTCAAGATTGTGTTTTTTTTTTTAACCATAGTTTTAACTTATTTATTGAGGAACGTATCTCTCTTACTTTACACTGTTTCTATCACTATTTTGCTGGAGGATTTGCTTCCTTCCATTTCTTAAAAGGGATTTCTCAACCCTTCTATTGAAATTTCTGGCTTATCTTCAGAACAATAATTTTTACGTTTGGTGTTTTTCCCCCTGTTTGTCTTGCGTGTACTGTGATTTAGTTTTTATAGAGTTTTTTATTAAAAGTTTTAAGCTATAGTGATAACTGATAAGTTTCTTTTTATGTGTCCTTTCCACTCCTGTTTTGTCCTTAAGTTTAAATAACTTTCCCCTACGTCAGTTTTTTTCTCATGACTTTAATGTTTTGATTTTCCTCAATTGTTTGTTGGATCGTTTCTGTATTATAATTTCTTAAGTCTTTGCGTGCTTTTTTTAGAATGTGAGTGTTTTGTCGTTTTGCTCCTGAGTTATACAGCAGCGTTTTTGTGCTATTTGGATTGTTTCTGTAATATTGTTATTAATGTTTTTAGTGTGTGGCGTAGGGCAAACAAAATTTAATCTTCAATTATGTTTAGAGTTTTCAAGGAGAAGATTCCATCTTATTGTTTTTTGTAGGCAAACTAGTTCTCTTCTTTCTTTTTAAGGTTTATTTTGATTGAGCTTTTTACTGTTCTACGGTCGCTTTCTACTTTAAACTAAAAAGTCTATCTTGTTTCTTGTTTACACGTCAAGATATATCTACATTCATCTTGTTGGCAATTACTAAGTAATAACAAATATTTGCTTAAATGTATTCCTAGGACTGTCCCGTTTTTGATTTTACATCTATCTTAGGTTTAACCTTTTTTGTTTGTCCTTTTTTTGTAGAATTTTCTACTTGCTTTGTATGATATGTGTGCTTCTGTTTTTTCAATTTGCTTATTCATCCATTCACGTTATTTCCTTCTGCAAATTCTCATGGTTTTATAATTTTCTTTGATTGCGCAGGTGTTTAAGGTCTAATTTGATCGTTTGTTTTTAATGCTTTAACGTTCCACTTGTTAGATCGTCTTTCTTTATTAGTTGTGTTATTCTTTCCTGTAGTGTTGTTTTTACTAAAAAGTGGTCTGAATTGCAATTAACTCATTAAATGGTCTCACATTTTTTTAAATTGTAAATTTTATTTTGTTGATTTGCTCGTGTAATGTATGTCCTTAGATAGGAAATATACGCCGCTTATAAACAGATCCTCTTGCGAGGTTGCGCAATCTTTCCCCGTTCGTACTTGTGTAAGGAATGATTACCAGCAACATGAGAGTATCATATCTAAGTACTTTTTTGTATGTCACCTGTAGGTCGTAATAAAATTGCTCTATTTCATTTCTGGGAATTTTCCGTGGGGGCGTAGTCGTTCACATTTGTTATGTTAAAAAAAAATCTATGCGCATTTTGCATATACTCTCACTCACAGCTATAAACCCCAGTAAGACTTGCTTACTATAAATCCTACGCCTTTCTGTCCTTGTCTCCATCCGTGTTTCCGCTATAAAATATAGTGTACTTTTGTAACTACTTGCTTTTTACAATATTGGGTAGTTAACCCTATGCTCAACCCCCTCTACAGAAGACCAGTTCTACCGTTCTCTGCCATGACCCCACTATACATATAGGTTGGTTACCAACCTCCGGGGGGATTTCTTAGGTTTCTAGAGTTTGCCACCTCTAGAGGCTTCTAGAGAATTTATGGATGTGAGAGTCGGTATTGGTAGAAAAGACTATGTAACAGATTCTTCCTGTTTTTTCTTTCTGTTATTGTTAAAATTTCTACCCTCGTTTTTTCAAATTCTTCTTTTTTCCAGCTATCCCTCTAATGTTCTATGTTCTCGTTTTCTATGTTTTATGTTTTTTTTTTTTCATATCCAATATTCATTCATTAGTGTTCGTTTTCGGTGTCATCTCCGCTTTCTTTTTTAATTAGTTTTTTGTCATTGTAATTTCCTGTTTCTTTAGGTTCCACATGTACTTTGTTCCCTCTATGATTATCTGTTGGTATTCTATCTTTGTTTTCTCCCATTTTGCTCTTTCTTCTCTCGCTCTGTAACTTATTTTGCTTCGCATTTGTTTTTCTTTGTATGTTTCGTAGTTATTGATGTACACTCGGGATCCTTTTAGCCTGCTTTTCTTTTTTATTATTTTCTTCTTGCTTTTCCAGTTTTCTATTTTTATTCTTATTATGTTTTTCTATTCTTTATTCTTTATCTTGTGTCTCTCCTTTATTTCAACTTCTATGCCTAGTTTGTTTTTGAACAGCTAATCTACTTCCTGTGTTATGTTTCCTTCCTGATATTACTATGTTGTTTCTTGTCGTTTCTCTTTTTTGTTTCTTTAACACTTTCCTTTCTTGCTTCCATTCCTTTGCTTGTTATTCCCATTCCCACTTTGTTTTTTTTTTATTCATTCTTCATATTTTCGAAGTCTTCTTTACTCTCTCTATGCTTTTTATTAATCTCTACCTTTAACTCCATTTTCATAACATCTATTTTTCTTATAATTTTTCCATTTTCTACTTGTCTTCCCGCTCTTTATCTTCTTCTCAGCGCCGTAGCTAAGGCCCCGCAGGCCCCGCGGTGCGAGGGGGCCCAACATGTTTTGGGGCCCCTAAGCCTCAAGAATTAAATAACCAAATTAATTAGATACATTGGTCAGTGATCACTATCGTAATTTAATAAAAATATAATACAAAATTTTTACAAATTAAAAAAATTATGTTTAATTTAGTATAAAAGTATTTTAGCCGGACTGGATTGTTGCCGTTGTTGTTGTTTATTTGGCTGTCTTTAGTACTTCTATTTTTACACGTAAGTTGCGTTGGTTTGTTTGCATGTTTCAGCCAATGAAGAACTCGGTTGTTCCAGACACATGCTCTCAATTCTTTAATGAGCTGTTACCATACATATGAAGCGGTATTTAAACGGTAATAGTGACAGTGCAAGTGATGTTATAACCTAGAATAACTTTAGTTTTGCATTTGTGTTGTTCTTCATACTGTCGCTCTCTCGCATTCTCGTGTTTTGTGTATTGTTTCTTGTTGAGCATATTTAAAGTAATCGTTAATTGTACCAATGATGATCAATCCAATCATCAGAGTACCTACATTTTCCACAATGGACACGATCTTGGTAAAAACCTCCAGTAGATATTCTAGCCTCCTCATCAAAAGGATTAAGACATCATTGAGGATTTAGTTCTTGATTCCCTGTCGATGAAAGAAGATATTCCCTCAAATTATCAATTTCAAATGCAACAACAACTCTTAACTTTACTCAACGGTTGGTTTTCAATTCAAAAACCTGAAGATGACCACATGATCAAAACCGGTCGTTAATATATTTAATTAATAAAATACAAATGTAGATTTTTAAAATCTGATTTTATTTTGTTAACCCAATGTTTGGATTAAGGACTAAAGACTAAAAATTTATTAGCACATCAATCTAATCATGGAAGTACCTACATTTTCAGTATTTATTTTATTTTATAAAAAAAAGTTTTTTCATATTGGCTTTTGTGTTTTTTCCGTACACAGCCTCAGTAGTTTATTATTTTATGCTTTTTACGGCTATTTTACATCGCCACAGTAAGTCTACGACTTGTTTAAAGTGGTTTGATGGGACCAACAGCTTAATACGTGACTTCCGAACCACGCTGGTGGATAAAGAGCAAGTTATCATTTCAGTCATAAAGAGAAGTCATGTTGCATATTTTGACCATATTTAGGCTTTGTTGCATATTTCATCCATATTCGGTTTTATGCATATTTCACCAGTTTTTAGAAAAAAATATTGAAAAACGTCATTTTTTAAGTTACTATACATATTAACATAAAAATATACCAAAAATTAAACATTAGTTATTTTTACTGCCAACTATTTAATTACAATAATTTTAAATTGAAACTAAAAAAATTAAAAATAAATAAAAAAATGCATGTTCCACTTTAAAAAACTAAAGTTGGTTGTTATTGCAAGTATACTAAAAATTAAAACATGCATGTACCTGTCTTTATGGTACTCAAAAAACCATTCAAAATAGAGTTATTTAGCCGTACTTTTTTTGTCTAACACCTTGTACATATGAAGTTGTATATTTTGACTCTTTTTACTTATATAACTTTATTAAAAATTTAAAAAATTTGTGATATAAATTGTTTTTTTTGATAAAACGATTAATCTATATTTCTTTATATTATGTTGCATATAGTTGCATATTTTGGCATATTTTTGCTATTTTCATGCATATTTTGGGTTTTCTTATTGCATATTTCCATGCATATTTTAGCGTTTTTAAGTTGCAATCCGATGTCTATTTATCAGTAAACAAGCAAATAGTTCCATTAATGTATTAATTGATAATTTAATCAAATTATTAATTTCATTAATGTATTAATCCATGATTTAATTAAATTATTTCGAACTCTCGCAATGTTAATATTGTTAGTCACAATTTAATTTAATAAATGTAACCCTCTTAAATAGAACTTTCCACATTGAAATCACATTTATTTTACAGTTGTTTAAGCATTGATAATCCTCTCAGCAAGTAATTAACAAATGCTATAATAAAATGTTAACTTAATAGGCTCCTGTGACTGCTCGATTTAAATAGATTAATTTTGTTAACTTTCCAGATGCTCGCAGACTTTTCCAGGATTCTACCCAAATTGACATATTTCTTATTGCGTCTTCTTCAGTGCAATAAATTCGTTAATTAATTTAAGACTAATGGAAATATATAGAGCACTTTTAACCTAAGCATCAGACAATTCAAATTATTTTGTCCTTATTATTATAAGTCAGACTTATGGGGCGATGTAAAATAGATATATAGTATTCATTTAATAAAATAAAAATGTATAATTTGTGTAACAATGAGTTTATATATGCATTAAAATATAATCGCTACAATCCAAACAAAACGTGAAATCAATTATTTTGCAATCCACGCACGTTCGTTACATGTAAAGTTGAATAAATACAAACCGCAACACTAATGACTATTGAAACAACTTCAGTCCATCAAGCTAAAAAGAATTAATGTCAATAAAATAGCAATATTAATATTTGAACAACAAATCTGTTTATAATTATATTGCATCGAACAAAAATGTAGAAAATGTTATTGGGTGTATTATTACTATGCCCTAGTGGAAAATTTACATACGTTGGCTGAATTGAGAGAGGCGAGAGGGCTACAATGTATTCTTTGCTGTGTGTATAGAAACATATTGAGCACGATCAGTAGCACTTAATATTATTTATTCAAGTATCGTGTTCCAATTTTCCAATAAGGGTATTGGCAGGATTGATATTTCTCAACTATTAAATATACCTGTAGGGGTGTTCTTAGTAGTAATGGTTCCTTTCTTATTGAATTTTAAATCTAATATACAGTGCGGTTAAAAATACATGGAATAATATCAGTAATGGAAGTAGTTCCTTTTATCCGTCACCGACTCAGCGTAATAAAATCAAATGACGCAATAAGTAAAGTCAATTGATTAATTGATAATATTAATTTGTTAATTAGTAATTAATTCATACTCTTGGTGTTAATTTTTATTGTAATTTGAATTATATATGCAATTATTGTATGCATTGCTGTTGATTACATTAATAATGGCACATATTTTTGCTGATAAGATAAGATTAAAACAAACTTCGAAAATCACTGATAATTGTAATCCCGTTGGTTATGGTTATAGTGATAATGATAAATATTAAATAAGTATTAATACATAATCTAAATATGAGTAATGTTTTTCTGTATTTGTAGTTATTCTATAACCAGAATTAGATAATAACAAACAAAATAATTACAATCGGCCTGAGAGTAATCACAATGTAAATTGTACTTTTGAAAAAGATTAACAGCTTACATAAGATGTTGTAGCAGTATAAACAATTAAAATATTGTTAAAATATAATTTTCAGTATTTTCCCCTTATTGGATTTTTTTAAAGCCAAAAAATATATAAGCAATTAACCAGCTTTTATCAAATAGTGCAGCAAATTAGAGATCAATGCATTATTGTGTTGCTCATTTGTGCTTATTTTAGTTGTTATCTAAATTTTTCAAGTTTTGTATGACATACTCCGCGGTACCAGTTTAAAGATCCTAATGCCATGATAAATGTTGTTGGTTCTCGGTGACCAGTAGAGCTATAGTGATTAAGTTCATCTGGACCTAATATATAAAAACCTTTTTGCTCAACGTAGTCGAGCAAAATACAACCTTTGGCGTTGTTTTGAAGACTAATTTAAATACGCAAATGTGTTCTTGAATCTGCCCAGCCCAGACATATTTACAGCATTTGCTCTCAGTGTGATCGTGTTGACCTTCAAAGTGGTCTAAAGATTTCTTCAACAAAAAAAAATAATTTAAACAGTTTTTGGTGTTTGAAAATATAATTTTTTTGTTGATGGTTCTTTGTTTCAAGAAACGACCAACGCGGACAAAGCCCCCATCATCAAGGCCGTTTAAAAAAAGGACCAACGCGAACCAGGCCGCTATCATCAAAGCCTAGGCAACCGCTATACATACCGCCGCCTCTCTTCAACATCCGAAGACAAGGATCCGGAACAGCCCGCCGTCTCTAAAAAATCCACTAAACAATCCACCAAAAAAAAAAGGGCATTTCTTTTAATTTAGCCACCACGACAACAGCCGCCCCCTTACTGCCCCCGCTTTACAAGCGGAAAACAAAGTGAAAAAGATGGAGGAAACCGACGACGACAAGGAAGTCGTCATCTATACCAACCAGTCTGCCGAGGATATTGCATTTCTAACCCAGACCGCACCGTCAGACGCCAGCAGCACCCGTTAATTTCAACTCCAAAGAACCCACTGTTACCGACGCCGGACCCAGAAGTGGTCATGGTCGTGGGGACAAAGTCATCGGTCCGAGAGGGGTTTTGCAACCCCTCGGTGTTCAGCCGTCATCAACAATGCTGTATCTCCCTTCAGACTTGATTGTTTGTTTGGTTGTTGTGGCATCCCAATGCAATGATACTCGGAAAAACGGTCCCGAGCACCTGGGGTGTAAAATCACGTTGTCCAACGTGTAGTAAAACACGTCGAGGTGTGCTTTAGTCGGGAGAAATGAAGATGCAATGGTATAAGCGAGGCGTCCTGAAGGTAGTCCGGGTCGATAGCGGAGGTCTTCATAAGGTGGTCAGTTGGGGTCAGCGTAGTTCAAAGCTTTGGAGATTGCATCTTTGAACGGAGGAGTTTCAGTACAGATATGTAGACCTTTGTAGTCGATGTAACACTGCCAAATGCAAGAATTCGGCAAGACTGTATCCCTGGTTCGGTTCAGCCCACTAGGGGGCCTGGTTTTGCTTGCGCTGTGTAGTGTGTTGCCATCTGGCGGCCGTGACAACACCACCCACTCCGACAGGTACCAGCTAGTAGGAAAGAACCGCAAGAATTCTCGGGGAAAGTACCCAACTTTAAAAATAACCTAAAAACCGTCAGCCACTCCCTAGCTGCCATCAGCAACTGCGCCAAACTAGCTATCAGCGGCTAATCTTGCCGACTTATTAAGCCATACAGCGCTAAAGCCTTCTGCTTTCAAAGGCACCGCTCAAAAAAGGAATGCCAGAAAGGGTTACACTGAGGTGTAGTTTAGGCCTGCCGCCTCAAACCTCAACCACGACGGAACAGTAGAGGAGGACAAAAAGTCAGACTCCGCCCCTTCCGACACACTCTCTTCATCCGGCAATTTTGGATAATAAGCAATCTTATCCAAAACTATCTAAAACGTTCAAGGACAAGAATATTGTTATATTATCAGCGCTTAACACCCACGGAAACATGCATATATGCTGCATGTTTCCGGCTACTATTGCCTATTACAGAAAGGCAACCGCCATTTTCAAAGCTCGTATCGCAAGCTTCCATACGTGAGTAAAAACCGATAAAAAGTGCAATGAAAATGTCATTAAACACGTACCTAAATTTCTCACTGAGAAAGACTTTGGACGAACGTTTGCATTTCTTAGATTCTGCCCGTTAATTGTTCATCGCATGGGAAATAAATTTATTCGTTTTCATATAGTATCCGTCCAACTCCCGAAGAGACAAAAGAACTCCAAAATAATAGATAGAGCGCAAGAAGCGTAGTGGCGGCATTCCTTAGTGCCAGAAGTGCCAGAACACGGCCACACAGCTAATCGCTGCTACACAGCGACAGTCGTCAGTCGTAACTGCGCGAGGCCCCACCAGTCGGCGGCCTTCCCCAAAGGCACTCCAGCCAGTTACAATTTATGTAAAGTGACAGGGGATGCCTTAAACAACAAAAAACTTAGACCTGCAGAACAACCCACGCCGGCCCAAGCTCCAACAGCCCCTCAAGCTTCCACTCAGTCTTCAAGTGTTTGTTAACACTGTCGTACCCTAAAAGCAACAGAAAATCTACGCAAAATGCAACACAAAACAAGAAACGAAGATTATACCAAGTGCAGGACTCTACTGATGCATTTGTTGACAACGACCTTTGTTTTGAGGGTGTTATTGATTTGTTTCTGTATTTACTAGATGATGAGTGTTTTGATGTACGAGAAGGTGCTGGTGCTGCATTAGGCAATTTACTGTACATTGGTATTTTAAAATCACCCAGTGTGATATCTAGGATTTTCTTAAAATGGTGCAATCCTATAACGGCAAATCTGCATCTAAAGGTACATCAGTTAATTGGCATGGCATTAGATAATTTCTCACAAAATGGAGGAGCGGATGTAATTAAAATGGCTACTATACCTACATTGAAAGTGTTTTATAATGCTCCTAAGACTAGCCCATTAGCTGATGTAAAATATCTTAAACCAACTTAACAATTAAAATGGATAGCGTACTTCATCGAACAGGAACTCGATATCATGCTGGTGTCCAAGTCGTTCCACCAACCTAATCAAGCGCTAAGAATCTCAAATACCTTCACGTATCTGGAAACGTCGGTAGTACCCGCACAAACAAGTACACAAAGTAGATATCCCCAACACGATCTTGCTTGAATTACAAGGTCAAGCTATTAAATAACGAGACTGTATTTTATAATCAAATGCTCCTCTTCAATGTACTTCCCTCCCCTCGCCACACACCGTTTCATTTGTTTTTCTATTGGTCAAAGCAATGCTGAAAGTCTTCTTTTGTAAAAGCATTTAAAAGCTCCGCAAATTTTTGCTTCACCTCTTCCATCTGCTCGAACCAAGTTCCTTTTAAGGCAGACTTGATTTTTGAAAACAGAAAATAGCGGCTAAATAACGCTTTACGGACTGAGCGTTTTTCTACAATTCCGGTCGTTTCTTACAAATTTGCTTTTGCAGTTTGCCAAAACTTTGGTTTACAGTTTGAGTAGGTTTACTTCAAATATTATTACCGATATTTTGGTGCAAAATTTAAATCTAGCGACCGAGTGGCACCCGTAAGCCATTAATTAGCCACCGTTAGCTACCAATTTGCCAACGAGTGGCACCCGTAAGCTACCAATTAGCTACCGAGTGGCTACCGTTAACCACCGATTATCCACCGATTAAGATTTTTTTACGTATGGTAAAGCGCATTAAGCGCATTTAACTTTACCTTACCTAATCGGTGGCTAATTGGTGGTTTACGGGTGCCACTCGGTGGTAAATCGGTAGCTAACGGTGGCTAATTGGTGGCTTACGGGTGCCATTCGGTCGCTAGATTTAAATTTCGCACCAAAATATCGGTAATAATATTTGAATTTCCTGCCAAAAATAATGTCGGTAAAGTAGGGAGGCCGATTGCAAAAAGTATTTTAGACCCCCCCATGTAAACCTTATGGGATTTTGGCACAGAACCAACATAGCTTATCTACTAATTTAACCTTCTAGAACCTGTTCAGTCATCACGATTGATTTTGGTCACTGTTTGCGGAGTTGAAACAGAAACAGGTCGAGCTGGACGTTGGTGCTCTCTCGACCTTCAGAAAACCGTTTGTACTATTAGAAAACACGCACACAAGATAGAGAATTCTCACCTTAGGAATCTTTCAACAACTTATAGCACTTAGTCAATTTTATTTAGCACGCCTTTTGCGATTGCTGTCTCGTTATTTAATAGCCAGACCTCATACATCAAACCAACAAATCGCATGGAAACAGAGAACTTTGATGCAATAAACCTTACCTCACAATAATAGCGAAGGACTTCAACTCCAAATACCGGGCGTGGAATAGCTTAAAATCTAACGACAAAAGTCAAGCGTTGTTGGATTACGTCAAACAGAAGGGATTACTAGTAGTAAGTCCGGACAAACCCACTCACTATAGCAACGCAAATCACCAAAAAGACGTTCTAGATGTAACAAAACTAAAAAACTTTTTGTATAATATAAGCGTCGTCAATAGCCTTAGCTCCAACCACAGCCCGGTTATTCTAGAGCTCTACGGAAGGAGATAAAAATTTACATACGGATTAAAATCTCTTCTAATGATCTCTGGAAGAGAGCATTGACAGGCTTGCACCAGTACAAACGGTTGAAGATGTCGAAAGAACCCCCAAACTTAAAATACACCAAGCCACGGAAATAGCTTCTAAGACATATTAGGTCCGCATCAATAAACCACTTGGACTATCCTGCAAAACAAAGACATTATTTCGTAGCAGATATGCCGTCAAGCATCAATAGCAGAAACATCGCGACCCCAGAGATTAAATTATGTTAGTGGTAGTGCTTGGAATCGATCACAGAAAATGACAATCTCTAATGTGGAAGATCTCTAAGACCTTACGGAACAGACAAGTCCCCAATTCAAGTCTTTCATGGCAAAAATTGGTTTCAATACTCTATCAAGAGAAAGATCAAGGCATTTGCCAACACTCTAAAACTCCAATGCTCTACCTCAAATACCGGGGATACGGAGCACGTCAAAATGGTCGAACAAAAGGTGAAGAATTTCTTAGAGGCTACTGACGACGACGCATAGCTGGAAAACGTACGACTTTCTTCTATCAGAGAAATTATTAAAAGATTTAAACCTCGTTCTGTTCCAGGCCCCGATAATAGATCTAACAAGGCTCTCAAAACGTTCTTGCATAAAGCAATAATAACGCTCGCCAACATTACTGATGCGTTTTTTTGAACTGGGCATTTTCTTACAGATTGGAAAAGCTCACTGGTGATAAATATTCCAAAAACAGGAAAAAACCAAAAGTTTCCCTAAAACTATCAGTCTTCTTAGCACCTTAAGCAAGGTTTTTAAAAGAATAGTTTTGGACAGGCTCCAGAACTACACGGAATTAAAAACATTCTTCACCCCACCAACAAAGGTTTAATTAAGTGACCCCATAGTCAAAAGATTTAGACAAAAAAAAATCACCGGGGTAGTTTAAAAAGATCACCGGGGTGGTCTTTTTTGACAAAAAAGCCTTCGACAAGACACGAAAGATTTCTCTACAAATTGAGACAATTTTCCTCTGCGTCTTGAGAGGCTACTCTTGATAAAACCATAATGTCAAAAAAATTTCTTGTTCCGATGATGTATGAGGAACGGCTGCAAGCACTCATGTCAATCGCTTAGAGGTCTTCAAAAGTCGCACTTTGAGGATGCTACACAGAGCTCCATGGTATGTCCAAAATAGGAAAATTTGGATAAACCTCGGAAAACCCCGGCCAAAGTTTTCATGTAATGGCATGAAAACTTTGACCGTAAATTACTTTGATAATCTTGCAATCATCCTTTACTTTAATCTAATTTCTTCTACAAACGACCAACAAATCAAGTAGCTGCACCCTTACCTAAAGTAGGTAACACCACATCTCACCCCACAGCCTATAAGGAAAAATCTCAACCATCTCCAACTTCCCAATCTGCAAACGGAAAGTACATGAGCCGTAAGGTCTCGAACTTCCAGACAAGCCATTTATTGTTGTTAATTTGCAATTGCCAAACAAAAAAATGTTTTTAAAAAATTGCATTGCATTGGGTTTAGAGTGTAACCCTTAAAATCTTATTCACATACGGTCTTGAATCAAGATAATAAATCTGTCAATGCATCAAACGATATTATTAATAAATCTTTTTAGCGTTCGTTACAAACAATGATAATAACAATATATTTTAATACAAACTACTAACGCTACACTCTGAATATTGCGAGTATTTAACAGATGTGTCTAGTATGCTTGTACTGTTTGTTTGGAGTAAAATGCGGAACTTTTGATTTCAGTTTTTTCTATAATCTCATAAAAAAAATTATGCTTTTAGTTTTCTACCTGGAATGTATAATATAAAATGCCAATATAATTTCTTGTATAATATTTCAAATACGTTTATCAGATGTAATAAATAAAAATCAATATGAAAGAAAACATTCTATAGCTTCCCTGGAATTTATTATGTACTATATTTATTTCTTTTCATAATTCTATTTATAAAAACTTGAAAGCTTAGTCGACATCAATAGGTATTATTTGTATGCATTTTTATTTGCCTCACAGTTTACATCTAAACAATAAATAATAAAAATTATGCAAACTCAAAGCAAAGTGTGATTGGCTTATTTTTATTTAATAAAAAATGTATTATACACAATTTTCCATCAAAATCTCATCATTTCAATTTGCAATAAATCTGAAGTAAACTTAAAAATACTCATCTCTTTAACCCAAAAATAAAGTTGCTATATTGAACATGGCATAGAAATATGTAAATAGACCGACCCACACGCATCTTTTCAAGAAAATTTCTTTTTGATGAAAAACTTTTGAATATAAAGTGGAGGGATCGTACACTGGTCACAATAGCGACATAATGATCGACTTTAATTCGAAATCGATATGACCAGAATGTTACCACAACTATTTTCTCTATGCTGACCCAATTTCATCTTTTTCTTATTTATTCGTAAAGGAATGCGGGGGGGATAACTCGAAGCATGCCAATACGTTACGGGGTGCTTACTGGAATTTCTTAACTTAGGGGAAATGCGGAAACGATTGATGTATATTAGATATTTATATTAATTCTTGCTGTGCTAATATATGTGAGGTGTAATGGTATACGTGTTTTGTTCAGAAGTCTGAGACTAACTACTAAGAAAAACGTTTACCATTTTCTAATAATAGATTGTGAAATCTAGTGGACATTTTTATATTAACACTGGCATCATTTGTTATGAAACATAAATTAATTATGTAGTAATTAAGTTATATTTTTGCTAATCAGAGTGAATAAGGTTTCAACGCTGGAGCATTCTTGCTTGTCTATACTAAATTAATTTACGCTTACTAAAAGTAATTAAAACACTCATTTGAAGTTATTAGGTTCTTTTTAACCTTAAGTTTTAAGGCAAGTTATTAACTTTAATTGAAATAACAAGAAAGTAAACTGTTTTCAATACTTTGATGTTTTAAAATTTGTTTTTTTTTTAATATTCATTCAGTAATATGATGTATAAAAGTCAACATTTGCAGTTGTTTATTATATTTTGAAACTTAAGTATTATTTCATACACAAAATGTGAACACACTTGAAGTTGTCAAGTGTATACTAAAACATGAAATTTAAACTCCGTTTTCAATTGAATAATTACTAATGATATCGATACTGCATATTTGTTTAATATTTATATTATACAAAACAAAAATTTCCATCGCAAAACTCATCAAATTTTAGCAACAACTTTTAAATGTAGTCATGAGTTAATGTAATAATTTACTAATCTTCATCAGTTTGCATAAAATTTATTGTCAGCTTACACATAATATACAATGTAAAACCGTGTGATTTTAGACTGCTTCGCTTTGCTGTTATTAAAGTATGAAAATGAGAGTGTCAAAGTCTGCTGGCACAAATGAAGTCTAGAGTACCATTTTTTTAATATTTTTTTAGTTGTAAGTATCAATATTTTAGGGCTTACGCTTATATTAATACTGCACAAACTGCCTTTAAATATGTACCTAAAAACATAAATATATACTATCGCACCCGTTAATTGAGAGAATGGAAGCGCTGTAGATACTGATGAGGTAGTATCTGGTCCACCAACATTCTCATATTAAATGTAATTATAGTTAAATGAACACTAATCATATATTAGACTAACGTCTTGAATTAATAAATGCAACAATTTTGTAAAATTTTTTGTCTGAACTGGGGCAAGTGCGACAAATTATGAACCAAGATTTGAATTAAGCGCTTTATCCAACTGATCTACTCTTTGGGTCATGCGCCTTCTATGTTGGGCATTAGGCAACTTGGCGCGTTCATCACCTCTACCGCTTTTGCTTCGGTCCTCGCCATGTGTTCCTACATAATTAAGGTATTTGATGGTTCTTTGGCTATCAATGTATATCCACCTGTTAGAATTAAAGTCATTTTCGTTCCGCTAGCATCTCTATGTATTTTTTGTGCTTACCAGTAATTACTACCGTCAGGTCGTCAGCGTATATTATGACTTTTCCTCATATTAAGCTACAGAGTTGGGCCAAGAATCGATCCCTGCGGAACTTCGCACGTCATTTGCATAATGCGGTTTCCAACTATTATGGTCCGATCTCTAAGGTATGCCTTAATCATATTAATGAAGAAATTAGAACTGAAATATTCTTTCCTTTAAGCATGCTCCCAATCCACTGGTTGGCTAGGAAACTAATCTTGTACCGTCTCGTATTGCTTTTGTGCTGAGATTTTGACAAGACTACATATGTACAGCTTATTTGTAACAATTATCTAACCTGTGTCCCATATCTCACCGTCATTTTGACCACAGAGCTTCAAGTAGTACTCTTTATAATTATTTATAATAATAACTTTTGGATATTTTTTGGCTGTCTTAAAAGTCTTCCTTAGTTCCTTAATCCAGTCTTCATCCAGGTCTCGTCCTTTTTTCCAAAAGTACTGTAGAAGACTTGCAAAAGTGTTTCCGCAATGCTTTATTATCTTATCAATAAAGTCGGTAAAAATATTACTTGCCATGCTAAACAATTTGTTTTAGTTTCTTTGCAGGTTTTTTGTTTTGTTGTTGCTGATAGGTTACTAGTTAATGAATTCGGTGCCAAACTATGTGAGCATATTCTGATGTCTACAATGGACCTTATACCTTTGGACTCATAGCTTAGGTAGACTGCATTGTTAAAGACCACCAAATTTAAGCAGCTAAGCCATTCCGTCAGAATCGTACCTTGCCCATTCTTTTTTCAAAGCCATAGGGAACTTAGCATCGATCAGCAACGGTTAAAAAATCCTAATGTGTGTGGTGTGTTATTTGGCAACACATAGCATAAGTAAAAGACCGTGTTTTCCGGGTCAACCCAAACATTTTTTTTTCATGACCTTTGACGTGTAGGACAAAGCTGGTTTTTGGAACGTATATGCAATATCCATATTTCGGTATGTGATCTAGTTTGGCTGTGTTTAGTCATGTTTTTATTTAGACCATCCAAGACCATAACCAAGTGTGCTCTCCACCAACCAAATATGCCTGTGGTGAAAGTCTATCGCCGCTTGTTCAAGTTCTCTTGGATCATTTTAGTTTCTGGCACATCTTTCTTGTCCGATTTTCTCAATCAGATCCCTGTATGACAGAAAAGAGCGTACGGCTCGCACACTTCCATGCCAAAGTGACGGTGCTGGTTAAAAAAAACACCCTAAATTAGGTCGGTTCAAAAATAAAAAACGTTGAGGTGGCACGCCAAATAAAAACAAGTATCAAAGACTTGTCTTTGGGTGAAATGTGCTCTTTGGCTCTCATATTAAAGCTATAGTCAAGAAAGATGCAAACGCGTTGAGCAAACTAATGCCAAACCTGAGCGGAGCCAAGTCAGACAAATAAAAAGCTACTGTACGCGGAACTTGTGTGGTGTAACTATGCACTAATCAATAGCTTGTGTTCAGTATACAACTTAAAAAAGATTGAGAAAAACAATGGTTTTAAAGTTGGAAAAAGCAAACAAGCATCGAATTTGCTAGCACATGTTAGGTACTTGGTTATTAGGTTTTTAAGAGCAATCATCTCGTCCGTTGTTGTTAAAATTAAGCAGTTTCTGTGTTTTTTTGTTTGTTAATCGACATCAATCAGACACTTTGGAGTCTTAAGGCACTTTCATAATTTGAAGTTTAGTTCTACAGTGACTTGTCTACTTAGGATTGTCAGGAAATATAAAAGTAAGTTAAGCTGGTTTTAAGTGGTCTTAGTAATTATCAAAATTCCTATGGATGTTCCTGACTTCACAACAACCAAATTTACTGAGTAAATTTGAATTAATTTTATACTGACATATCGTGCAGTTGTTCACAGGGCAACATCGTTCAGTTTATCTTTACAAGCTAAATTTTTTTTTGGTCAATACAATTTTAGTTATTTTTTTGATCTTTACTCATATAAGCTCTTATATCCATAACTTTTGTAAAATCTTCTTGGAGTTGTGTTATTGCATTAGTGATTTCAACTACATCACTAATAATTTTTTTTACTTACTTCATTAACCATTTTTTCTTTGATTATATGTGGCTTAAGTTTGGATCCATACTGAAAGCACTATGAATAGTTGACGTCAACTTTGAAGTAAAAATCAAAGCTATCAATGACTTCCCGCGCAGTCAAAGCATTAATACGCAGAAGAAATGCTACCAAACATCAATAGCAAAAGCATTTCAAGATTTTAAACTTGCTTCACAACAAAGTAAAAAAGACCATAAGGATGCACAAAAAAGTTTCGATTTCAGCCATTTATAGCTTCGAACTCAAAGACACAGATTTGGAACACGTTAAAAAAGTTCACCAAGAATTCGATGACTTCTTGGAGGACGATGACAACAACGCACCGTTGAAATCAGAAAAACCATCCAAATACTCAAAACTCAATTTACTCCTAGCCCCAACAAATTACCAAACAAAGCTTTAAAATTATTTTTGTACATAAAAATAATAGCCCTCACCAACATGCAATTCTTCAAACTTAACTCACACTTTCGTAAAACTTGAAAAGATTTGCAATTAATGAATATTCCAAAACCTGGTAAAGACCAAAAACTTCTCCAAAACTACCGCCAAATCAATCTTCTATGCACCTTAAGTAAAGTCATAGAGAAGGTCTTGATCTTAAACATAATCCAAAACCACACGGATGCAAACAATCTTCTCCTCGCCTATCGACATGAGTTTCGATGGGACATTTCAGTAGCTCATCAACAAAACCGCGTGACTGATCACATAATCAAGTTTCAAACTGAGAAAAACCACGGAGTTGATCTTTTTTGACGTTGAACTATTTTTAAAACTACACAGACAAAACTTTATATAAAGATTATTCAACTTTTAAATCATATTTCTACATATTGGCAGATCACGGCAGAACTTCATCATAGCTTCCTCTTGCTTTTGCTATTTAACCTGTTTGTTACCAACATGCTTACAAAATGCATTAGGTTAAAAAAGCACAATATTATAACAACACAGCGTTAATTTACATTTTAAAATAACCTAAATTAATCATTCTAAGGCTACAAAGCGCTACCAGCAATCTTTACGACTGGCTAAATGACTGGCGCATCTAAGTAAACCCAAAAAAACGGAAAGCTGTTTTCTTCAAACGGCAAAAAACCACTTCTCACAATAACGTTTTTTTTAAATGACGTTCCCATGCTGTGGTCAGATGTTGCCAAGTATCTGGAAATCACCCTCAAAAAAGAACCTAGGTACAAATTGCAAGTACAGTCTAAACTAAGCCAAACTGGCCAACAATAATAACTAACACTTAGGCGGGTGAGCGGGAACACAGTTTATAAATATTGGGCCAATAATTTAATACAGTGTTCCCGCCTACCCGGCCAAATGTTTGTTATAAAACAATTTGCTTATTTTCACACTTGTTGCGGTTATGCTGTTTTTAATTTGACAGATTAAATGACAGTTGTTACTTTTACGTCAGATTGGGTATAATAACAAATTTCTTAATAACTAACACTTGAGCGATTAGGCGGGAACACAGTTTATAAATATTGAGCCGGTGGTCTAATACAGTGTTCCCGCCCACCCGCCCAAGTGTTTGTTGTCAAGAAATTTGCTTATTCTCGCACTTGTTGCGGTTCAGCTGTTTTTAATATGACATATTGAATGACAGTTGTCACTTATACATCAGAGGTGGGTACAATAACAAATTTCTTAATAAGTAAAATTTGGGCTGTTGGACGGAAGCACAGTTTATAAATATTAAACCGGTGGTTTTATACATATTTCCGCCTACCCGTCAATAAGGGTTTGTGTAGGGTATAAAAATGGACTGTATTTATTATTATAATATAAACCTTTTACAATATAAATTCTTGTCCAACAATCTGTAGATCATATTTCATTTTAAATTCTCTGTATCTATTTGTTCCTTTATGTATAAAATTCAATTCTTCTAGCAGCAATAAAAACCCAAGATATCCATCACAAAAGGCTTTCCATGTATACAGGGTGTCTGTAAAATACGTGTACAACGTTTGACGACAGACTCCTGCCGTCAAAATAGGTCGATCTAAGCCGACTTAGTTATATCCAAAATTGTCTCGTTTAGCCGGTAGAGGGCGTCAAAAAAAAACAAAAGTATAACAAAGTTGAAAGTATCTATTGTAAGAAACTAAGTAAAACAAAAACATTACTTAAGCAAATGTGTAAAATGACCGCCATCTTGCTGAATACACTTATTAACACTCTTTAAAAAATGATATTGGACCCTATCTAATGTCTCGAGATTATTAAAATGGTTGCCTGCATTTAAAATCCGCTGCAATAAATCATCGCGTGTGTTTACCGGAGTCTTGTAAACTTCTGTTTTAATAGCGCCCCACAAAAAGAAGTCACACATATTTAACTCAGGAGAACGTGGTGGCCATTTTACTGGTGCATCATTGCCTCTTCCAATCCATCGGTTGGGATATTGATGATGTAAGTATTGCCGAACGGCAACGGAAAAATGGGGCGGGGCACCATCATGCATATACCACATTTCCCTCCGAAGTAAAAGGGGCAAATTCTCCAGAAGAATTGGTAATGTGTCTTGCAAAAAATTTAAATAAATATTTCCATCTAACCTGTCTGGAATAACAATGGGACCAATAAGGTAGTGATCAATAATACCTGCCCAAATATTAATTTTAAATTGATGCTAATGATGTGCAACTTTAATGGCATGTGGATTTTCATCGGAATAAATATGTTCGTTGTGCAAATTGATTACCCCAGATCTTGTAAAGCATGCCTCGTCAGTAAACATAATTTTTCTACAAAAATTTGGAACAAGGATTCTTTTGTTTCTAATAAATTGACAAAATGTAAGCCGCATGGGGGGATCAGTCGGTAAAAGTTCCTGGACTTTTTGTATGTGGTAAGGATGTAACAACTGTTCTCTTAAAACCTCATTGACAATCGTTTTAGGAACATTTAACTCACGTTCTAAGAGACGGGTACTGGTACTTGGTTCTTCTTCAACTCTTTCCAGAATCATCTCTTCTGTTTCCACAGTTCGATTTGTTCGCATACGACCCCTGCCTTCAAACTTTTTCTCAAAACTGCCCGTTTCCCGAAGATGACACTCAATATTGGCAAATGTTTGGTGGTTTGGTATTCGACGGTTAGGAAACCTCTCCATGTAAACCCTAACACTCTGACGCCCATTTCCTTGACAAAACCCGTATACCAGGAGCATGTCAACTTTCTGAGAGTTTGTATAATTTTCCATTTTTAATGGTAAAATAAACTTGTAATTCAAGAATGTTGATCGTATACTTGAGTAAATTTCATAAACTAGTGACAATTTGTCAATAATTGTCAAATTATTAAACGCCATAGCAACAAGGTCACTTAAAAAATTATTGTTACAGGTAATTTCTTTTTAATATTTACAAATTTTTGACACCCTCAACCGGCTAAACGAGACAATTTTGGATATAACTAAGTCGGCTTAGATCGACCTATTTTGACGTCAGGAGTCTGTCGTCAAACGTTGTACACGTATTTTCCGGACACCCTGTATATAAAATATTATAATAATATTGATAAAATTGGTGTGTGTCCAAATGAATCTTTTAAAAATTACTTGATTCATACTACTATAACAATTTGTTATCAAAAAATTTGCGCAGCCGCCCATCCGCCCAAATGTTTATTATAAAAAAATTTGCTTATTCTCACATGTTGCGGTCCTGCTGTTTTTAATATGACAGATTGAATGACAGTTGTCACTTATACGTTAGAGGTGAGTACAATAACAAATTTTTTAATATCTAACACTTGGGCGGGTAGGCCAAAACACAGTTTATAAATATTGGGCCGGTGGTTTGATACAGTGTTCAAGCTCACCCGCCCAAGTTTTTGTTATCAAAAAATTTGCTTATTCTCACATGTTGTAGTTCTGTTTTTAATATGACAGATTGAATAACAGTTGTCACTTTTACGTCAGAGGTGAGTACAATAACAAATTTCTTGATGACTAACACTTGGCCGAGTAGACGGGAACACAGTTTATAAATATTGGGCAATGGTGGTTATCAAAACAAAATTTGTTACATGTCAAAATACAAAATAGCAAAAAAATTTACATAATTTGAACTAAATATAAAAACTAAATATAAACTAAATATAAACTAAATATTAAAAAAAAAAAAGTTACACAACATGAAAAACAAAAAGTGTTATATAGAGAATTATAAAATGTACACATTAAAATATAGCCTAGCTAAAACATATTAAAATACAGTGTTCCCGCCCACCCGCCCAAGTGTTTGTCAACAAAAAAAAATGCTTATTCTCACACTTGTTGCGGTTCTGTTGTTTTTAATAAGACAAATTAAATGACAGTTGTCACTTATCCGTCAGAGGTGAGTACAATAACAAGATAACTAACACTTGGGCAGATAGGCGGGAACACAGTTTATAAATATTGAGCCGGTGGTTTGATACAGTGTTTGTTCAATCTTTGCCAAACAAATCTGTCAAATATATCTTTACATTTGAGTCAGTGGTTAAATTTTAATTTGGTTAAGTTAATGCTTGCTTGTATTCCGTAAATTTTCCATTTTTGACAATACTCAAATTGCGCTCAAATCAACGGTTGTGTTTCCTAAACTTTGCCCAATAATTAGTAATTTGCATAAATTAGATTAACTTATAACACAAAAAAAAAAATTACTGTTACTGTTGGCGGGGGTAGATTTGGCGCTATTTTGTTTTTGTGACATCTATCAAATCTTTTGTTTATTATTCAGTTACTTATGCCAAATTTCCATGGCAAGTTACACGATTGAACAGCACGTTCAAACAATAAAACTTTGCGCCTATTTTACGGTAGACGTAGTGGCCCTTTACAGTCGACTCTTCAACGTTTGGTAGCCAAATTTGAGACGACGGGTTTGGTAAATAATCAGAAAACACAAGTAAGTTCAAGAAACCCAAGATCGGCGGAGAACTTCGCCGCGGTCCGTGAAAGTGTACAGCAGAACTCGAAGCAGTCGATTCTTCGCCGTGCACAAGAACTCGGGCTTTCGCAGACTTCAATTTGTAGAATTTTGCATCGGGACTTAGGCCTACACCCGTACAAGATCCAATTGACCCAGGAGCTCAAAGTTTATTCGCTGACTGGGATTCGAATCTTTTAGAAGAAGACCCCAATTTTGGCGGGAATAATCATCTTCAGCAATGAGGCGCATTGTTGAATGAATGGCTATGTTAACAAGCAAAATTGCTGTATATGGGATGACACCAACCCACACGAGGTTGAACAAGTGATAATGCATCCTCAAAAAGTTACTGTTTGGTGTAGATTTTAGCATTCTGCATAAACGTTTTGAGGGTAAGGTTATCTCTCGCAAGAGTAATGTTAATTGACCTCCTAAGTCATGTAATTTGACCCAGCTAGACTTTTTCTTGTGGGGTTTCTTAAAGTCGCAGGTCTATGCAAATAAACCACAATCGACCGATGCCCTAAAACTGAACATAACACCGGCCATCGCTCAAATTCAGACGGATCTATACGAAAGAGTAATTGAAAATTGGACTACTTGGATCCGTGCCACCATAAGAAGCCAAGGCGGGCATTTGAACGATGTCATATTCCACACTAATGGCATACATAGGCTTATCAAATTAAAAAAAAAAAATGTTAATACCTCACACAGCTTGTTTTATTCCATTTCAACATCTACTAGCTCTTATTAAAAACCCTTTATGTGTATCAAAATGCACAATAAACTACCTAAAAACTAAAATATATCATTATTTACTTATTTAATTGTATCTTATATGTAACTTGACTTGTTTTACCTGTTTCGACTATTTGACCAATAAAATACTACTACTACCAAGCCCAAATCTATGTTTAAAATTGCTATTACGTAATATACTTTAAGCAAAATCAAACCAAATATTGTATCATTCCCAATTTTATTCTCTACATACTACTAATTTGTAATCGTTTGAATCAGAATATTTGTTTCAGATAAACAAACATAAATAAGTCGATAAAATCTTTCAGAAATAACTTAATTTTAAATAATGTTAATTTCCCATTTATTATGCAACGTATTTTCTTCACATTTTTAACTCACATTAAATCTCTCGGTTTGTACATTAAAAAAAGGTAACAGTCAATTTCCCGGTGTTATAAAATTCATTTGATTAGGAAAAGGGCAATTTTAAGATCCCAGTATAAAAATAAACTGATTACTCGCTTGAGAAATAATTAAATCTATTAAAGTGTAAACAGATAAAGGAAGCCAAAATGAAGATAAAATATTTGTTTAGTTACGAAAGATGAAAACTTCTGCTTGCTTCAGAAAATATACAATGAAAGTTGCTTGATATTTTTTTACATTGTCCGTTAGAAATTTATGAAAAGTTAAATACATATTTATAATGGAAGCTTTAATTAAAAAACCTAATTAACTGTCAAATATTATTGATTGTTGCGTTTTGATTTTGTATCAAATATAGAAGGAAATATTTTATGTGTTTTTCATGTTTAATTTTATCTAACAGTTATGTTAATAATGTTTGTATTAATTTGAAATAATAGTATAATAATGAACAAATTTTACTGCATGTCTCCAAGTTTAAAAAACAAAGCCAAAAACCAGTTTGACAAAATAAAAACAAAACCTATTGAAATAAAAAATGCCAAGACTAAGCAGAACATTTAAAACTAGACAAGAAAATATCATGAAACGTCTTCCTGGTCCTTTTAAGCAACAAAGTCGATGAAAAATATTACAAAAATATGGAATTATTTTATTAATGATTCAACAATTACTACAATTACCAATTATACAAATAAATATATATATATATATATTGCAAAAGTTGCCAAAAATTATGCCAACTCCAGAAATGTATATTCAACTAAATATATTTAAAAATGAATTATTTTGGAGATAAGATAAAATAATAATTAAACTATTTGCTTATAGCATGTGGTTTTTTAATAGCTAACGTTTCGGCAGCGTTGCTGCCTTCCTCAGAGCTGAAAACAAACATTACATTGTATAAGACAGTTAAAATAAATATAAAATTGTGATGACAATGTCAAGTACACTACTAATAAACAAATTAAAAAAACATATATCTTAATTTGTTTATTAGTAGTGTCCTTGACATTGTCATCACAATTTTATATTTATTTTAACTGTCTTATACAATGTAATGTTTGTTTTTAGCTCTGAGGAAGGCAGCAACGCTGCCGAAACGTTAGCTATTAAAAAACCACATGCTATAAGCAAATAGTTTAATTATTATTTTATCCTATCTCCAAAATAATTCATTTTTAAATCAATAAAAAAGGATATAACAACAAATCAAAAAAAAAAAACTAATTATATTGAACTTTGTGCTCTCTTTGGACTATTGTATGTAGCTGCAGTTTGTAAATGCAATTGTCAAAATCTTAAAGATCTGTGGAGAATTGACGGCTATGGCATTGAAATATTTCATCTTACCATGTCGCTTCAAAAGTTTCAATTCTTATTAAGATGTATTTAATGTATTCGTAATTAAGATGCATTCGTTTTGATTGCCACAATGGCTACCACATTCCGGAATTTGCTACAATAGATGAAATGTTAGCACCATTTATAGGAAGATTCAGTTTTAGCGTATATATATACCATCCAAACCCAACAAATATGGTTTGAAAATACAAGCATTATGCGATGCTAAAATGTTTTATACTAGCAAATTGGAAATATATGCTAGAGAGCAACCGGTTGGGCCTTATAAGGTTTCCAATAGTGCATTTGATGTGGTTCATAGGCTCTGTGAGCATATTTCTGGTTCAAACAGAAATGTCACCTTGGACAATGGGTTCACATCAATGCCTCTGATTCAAAGTCTACTGCAGAAACATAAACTCACCGTCATTGGCACCATCAGAAAAAATAAAAAGAAACTGCCTTTAGAATTTTCAAGTTACAAAAATATGTAGGCGGTCTTAGACACCGCCAACACCAAGAATGTTTAAACAAAAAGCGACATCACTAAAAAGTTAAATTCGTTGAACATTTTTGTTAATTTGTAATTTGGCTCACAAGTACAACTGCAAAGCCGAAGTATCTTTGGTATTTGCCATCTACACACACACACACCTCTTTGTTTCCACCTAAAGTTCTAAATATATATAGATCTTCAATTTTAACTTGAAACGATGCATTTTTATAAAGATGTTCTATTAAATCTAAGTACCTTATGTAAATTCTTGATTTGTTCATAGTTTCCAGTACTGCCCAAATCTCTACAGAATCAAATGCTTTCTGATAATTCTATCAGCATGCAAACTGCCTGATTATGCTTGACCAAGCTGTACCCTTTTCAAAATCCGGCTTGTTCTATAGGTTGATATAAATCTAGTTTTCTATTTAGGCAATTTGTAAGTATTTTCGTCACCGGTTTTAGCGTATAGTGTAGCAAGTAGATTAATTGGTCAATAGTTTCAACGTTTGTAGAGTCACCTTTCTTAAATAGATATATTATCTCAACGTTTTGCTATATTTCTGATTTTTTTTTGTTCTTCTAAATATTTGTGCGGTAGTACAAACATTGTTTTTTTTTTAGTTTTTTTTAACCAGTTTTCAGCATTTTGTTTGATACTTGGTAATCTCCAGGTGTTTTACAATTTTCCTTTAAGTTCAAAACCATGTATTTTGAGGAAATCTTTTAAACCCACTTTCAAGACGGTTTGTTTAGGATTTGACTATTCTACTGATTAGTTGTACTGGGTCTGATAAAAGTCCTAAACCACAGTCGCTTTATCTATTTTTTCTGCAACAATGTCTCCCAGAATGTTCTTCATCTTATGGATTATCATCTTTCCTTTAACTCTATTTGAGCGTAGAAGTTTCATATTCAGGTTATTTTCAATAACATTAAAAAACCTTCTGAATGTTGTGTTGTGTGCCATCTATTTTGGCAATTCCTTCAAGTCGGTTTTAGCTGCATTTGGTTTGACTGTTATACTGACTAATTGTACAGGGTCTGGCAAAAATTTTGAACCACCGTCGCCATATTTGTTTTTTTTTTCTGTAACAATCTCTTTCAAATTGTTTTTATCTTATGAATCCATTATTAGATCATTTTGAGAGCAGAACTTACAGATTCAGATTACCTTCAAAGGCATCAAGAACCTGCTGCATGTTGTGTGCCCAAGTCGCTGTTTGTTCGGTGCTTTATATTGTGGTGTGTCAACAAAACTTGCTAATACAGACAAGGCGCCGATTGATGATTTGTAAGCATGGTAGACCAAGAGTGAGAGTGGTCTTATTTGAACATATATTTTGCGTACATTTCCCGCGTATGATTCAAAAATTGATTGTTGTAAGTAAACATCTTCAGAAAAACATTGAAGCAGCAAAACAGTCAGTTTTGCAATCACCTCGACGTTCAGCACGCAACATGCAAATTTGTTGTTTAACAAAATGCATGTTCAATTTAGCCCTTTGCAACTATAGAGATATCTAAAATTTATTGTTTACACCAATTGTCCAAAAACAACTCTATAATGATGTCAGTCGCTATCCACTATGCCCTTTTCTTTCCTCACGCGCAGAAGTGACACAATTTTTAGACAGTCAAGCTACTGATCGTTATCCCTGTTATACTATCCATGCAATTTTTTGACTATTAAAAAGCTCTAGTTTCAGTAAACTTAGACAATGGTCTTGGAAGAGAAAGTAGAATTTTTGCTGTACAGGATGCACAACATAATGCAACAACAACCATAACTATTACAAAAACAAAAACTACTTGAAAAAGAATATTGCCAAACCCTTTGCCATACTCAACCAAAATTTCAGAAATTTAGTAACTTAGTGTACTGATAATAAAAAGTGTTACTTCTTCTTCTTCTTCTGCTGCACTTATATATTAATGGATGTTTGCGACAATATGATCCGTTTCTTCTCGGTTTCTGAATGTATGAACCAAACTACCGATAGTATTCAGTCCAGTCCATTGTCTTATATTTCTGAGCCATGACATCTTCTTTCTTCCTACTCTTCGTTTTCCTTCGATCTTGCCTTCTATGATCAGTTGAAGGATATTATATTTCTGATTACGCATGATATGCCCCAGATATGCAACTTTCCTTCTTTTGATGGTTGTTAAAAGTTCGCGCTCTTTACCTACTCTTCGCAGAACTTCTTCGTTGGTAATTCGTTCTGTCCAGGAGATCTTCAGCACTCTACGATAAAGCCACATTTCAAACGCTTCTATTTTATTCATAGATGTTATTTTAAGCGACCAGCCTTCCATGCCGTAGAGGAGCACCGACCATACATAACATTTAATAAGCCGTATCTTAAGATTTAAATCAAATTCAGTGTTGGTAAAAACTTGTTTGTTTTTAATGAATGAACTTCGTGCATGTTCAATTCTGCATTTAATTTCGGTCTCTGATGTCCAGTCCTCTGTCAGCCAGGTTCCTAGGTATTTAAATTTTTGTACTTTCTCAATTGGTAAGTCATTAAATGTCAACACAGCGTCCCTCCCAATATTCTGATCTCGGGAAACAACCATAAATTTTGTTTTTGCAATATTCATGTTGAGTCCCATGAGTTTGCTGTGAGTCCCTACTCTGTTGACCAGATCTTGGAAATCTTCTATACTTTCGGCTATCAGCACTATGTCGTCTGCATATCTAATGTTGTTTATCCATATCCCATTGATTTTAATGCCCTTTTCAATGTCCGTGAGAGCTTCTATAAATATGTTCTCAGAGTATAGGTTAAATAAATGTTACTTGCCAAATCTTATTTATAAAACTCTGTAATTTTAAATTTCCATTTATGTGAAAACACAAGAAAAATGTATTCTATAGGAACGTGCTTTCAATGCCTAAACAGCAATAATTTTGTTCTACTAATCAAAGCCGAAAAAGGCCGATTGGCCTAGTTTTTCTACTATAAACATAAGTTATTTAATAATTTTTGTATTGGTCGTACGAAGACAAGTAATGTCAAACGTACAGGACCGTGTGTAATCCAAACTGATTTAAAGTAATCCAAGCTGATCAACAGTAATTCGAGCAAATCTAAATAATATAAACTTATTAGAATTGCACAAAAAAAATTTAAGGCAAAATGTTCTAAAACACTCAAAATTCCATTAAAGTAACTCAAATTTATCCAAAATAATGAAAACAGATTTAAAGTTATTCAAATTGATCCATAGTCATTCAACTAACCTAACTAGCTTGTAAAAGTGATCAGTCTAATCTTAACCATCTAAACTGTTCTAAATTAATCGTGAATGATCTAAACTGTACTTAATTGGTCAAACCTGATTGCTAAAGTTATCAAATATATTTCAAATTAATTTAAACTGAATCAAAATTTCGAACTAATTTGTAGTAAAACTGTTTGAAACTGATCCGAAGTAATTCAAAGTGATAAAATTAATTCTAAATGATTTAAATGAGTACAAAGTGTTCTGAACTGATTCAAAGTAATTCAGAATAATGAACACTGATGTAAAATAATTAAAATAAACAACAAATCTTAATAATCCAAACAAATTTAATATACTTTTTCATTATACATATTTGTAATGGCAGCTTTAATTATAAATTAAAAACCCAATTGAGTTACTGACTCAAAGTAACCAAACTGATATAATATCCACAATTCCACATAGATCCAAACTAATTTAAAGTGACCAAACTCATCCTAACTGTCTAAACTGTTCTAAATTAATCGTGAACGATTTAAATTGTACTAAATTGGTCCAAGCTGATTAGTTAAGTTATGTATTTCAAAATAATTTGAACTGTCAAAAATTCAACTAATTTGTAGTAATCCAAACTGTTTGAAACTGATCCAAAGTACAAAACTAATCCAAAATGTTTTAAATTAATACTAATTGTTCTGAACTAATTCAAAGTAATCTAAAATGGTCAAAACTGATCAAAATTATAGTATAAATTGATCCAAACTAATTTAAACTGATTAAAATAGAAAACAAATCCTAAAAATTCAAACTAATTGATTTCATTTGTTAAAGTCATCGAAACTATTTCTAATTGAATCAAATAATCCAAACTGTCACTAAAATATGTTAAACTAATCCAAAACTACACATTAAAATTTTTCAAACTAATCTAAAATGATTCAAAGTCCTCTAAAGTGTTTTGAAATAAACCATACTAAAGCTTTTGAACTAAAGTAGTCCAAACCCTTTTAAAATTATTTAAACCTGCTCAAACTATTCTAAAATAATCCAAAGTAAACCAAAGTAGTTCAAACTGATCTAATTAGTTCGAGCAGATTCAAACTGTTTTAAAATTATCTCAACTTGTCCATACTAATCTAAACTAAAAAAATTGCTAAAAAAAACAAAGTGATTTAAACTAATCCAAAATAACTCAAAAAACTTAAAATAAAAATTGATAAATAAATGATTTTTTTTTTTATTTAATTAATCTTTACTAACAATTTCTCATAAGTCTCATAATACGCGATCCTTAATTTAAAGACGCTTTTTGAAGTTATTTGAGTTAAAACTGCATAAACATATATCAAAAAATGTTTTTTTATTTCTATTTTGTGCGTTTTTATAGCTATTTTACATTGCTCCAAAAATCTTACGACTTGTTTGAAAGGAGAGATAAAAGCAACGGCTTATTACGTGGCTTCCAAATAACACTATAACTGAGCCATCAAATTAAAGACTTGGGTGTAATTTTCGATTTTAAACTTACGTTTGTTGAGCATATCAGCTACATGTGTAATCGTGCTAGAAAAATGCTGGGGTTTGTATACAGGATGTCTGCTGATCTTTCTCCAAATACTCTTAAATTACTTTACTGTGCCTTGGTGCGTTAAATGAGAACGCACCAAGGCACACGTTCCGTCAGTCTGGTGCCCTTTCTATGAAATCCATAGTCAGAATATTGAACGTATTCAAAACAAAATTTTTTGCCTGTTGTCCTATAGATCTGGTATATTGTCGGTTAATTTTGATCGCAATTACATTTCTTCACTATACAATTTACCGTCACTAAAAGTTCGGCGCAAAAGATCAGATCTCTCATTTTTGCGTGGTCTAGTGATGTCTGAAGTAGACTGTCCTGAGTTACTTGAATCTCTTCCATTCTACATTCCTATTAGTGAACGACGTACTAGGCAGACTTCATTATTTAGAGAATTTACACATTCTACTAATTATGGATTTCACAATCCTATTGGTAGAATTTGTAGATTTGCAAACAGTTTAACAAACAATTTAAATTTTTTTTGTTCTAAATCTTTGTTTAAGATTCAATTGGGACGTATTGATTAAATGTTATGTATTTTATATTATATTGTTTTTTATGTCAATCTTTTGCTTTTGTTTTTTATATATGTATTATATTGTTTATATTTATTGTATTTTTATGTAGATGTAAATGGTTTTACTTACCGTAAATAAAGATTATTATTATTTATTTATTTATTTATTACCGTTATGCAAAAACATCCTTAGTTTGATTTATAAGATTTTTTTGTAAAAACTTTTGAATTTGTATGCCCCCAAAGATAGTAGTTACAAAGTAAGTTGTAAGATTAGAATACTTTAAAGACCAAGATACTAAACCACCTCTTCCAATCTAATAATCGTGATAAAAACACAGATATCTGCCTACCAAAATGAAGACAAACTACAACTAAAAAACAAAGAATACGCCAATCATTGTATTGGAAATGAAAGTCAATTTAAAAAAATATATATATTTTTTCCTAAATCTACCACTGAACAAAAACCAGGCATTTTTTACCTGTTTTTTTTTAATCAATTGACGTAATTTATGTAAATTTCCACTCAGTGAGAGACACATACCCTAGTGCTTCAGAGTATGCACCTTTCATCAGTGTGCCTAGCATCACACTGATCAGAAAGACAAGTTACATAAAATCACAATAATTATTATATATTTTTTGTATAAAAAATTTCAAGAAATGATAACGCAATGCCAATGTAAGTGTTGTATTGTGTACTCGGGTAAGAAAAATCACGGTTCACAAACTCCCGACCGCTTTAAAGAGAAATATGTTCATTTAGAACAATAGCTTGTCAAAAGAAAATTTTATTAAACTGTATGCAACTCACTATACATTAATGTTTAGCGTGTAAAAATAATCCTCATTTTGCAGAATTCTTACACATTCCACAGTTGTAAATAACTTAAAGAATATTGAATTTTATGATTGTGCCCTAATAATGACTTCATGCAAAATATGTTCCGTTCTAATGAGCCTCTAATTGCTTAGTTTATTAGCATCCTCCAATTGATGCAAACATCAACAAGTATGGGTATAAACCAAATTTATGTAAGATTCCGTCCGTACAATTACAATAACTGTTTGGTCATCTGATTAAAATAAAACAAGATACAAATTTTGTACCCTGTTTGTATAAGGATTTAACTGCACTACAACTCTCTTTACAGACATCATCTTTATCAAATGCTTGCTTTATTACTAAAGGATTTCAATTTGCGGACGCAGTTTTGTCTTTGGTTCACTAAACATCAGCAGTTTTTAACGATTTGTTCACTGACAAACCTACCTTCATTAAAAATGGTATCAATAATAATCAAAATTAACAAAACCAACAAAAAACATTTTCTGTATTGGTTTGTGGTAAAAATTTGGTGTAAAACTATTATCAACTTGTAGAACCTTTTGTCATAGAAAAGCGTTTAATAGGCAGGATTTATCTTTGTTTTGTACAACAAAAACTGTCTCTTTTGAAGCAAAACGTTTTTCTTTGAGACAAAGTTTATATGTAGATTCCTAATTGTTTTCTGTTTGAAGCAATCAAAATTCCTGCAGGTGTATCTAGCGTATGAATTTAATTGCATCTCACAAAACTAGTAGTACTATGTTAGTACTTAATATAATAACTTCATCAATTGCAACAATGAGTTCTTGCTGTACTAAGAAAATTTTCAAAAGTAGTAGTGCTATGTTAGTACTTAATACAGTAAATTCATCAAACAATTCCAACAATGCTTTACTAAAAACAATGCTCACAGAATTATTTTTTGTTAAAAACCATCAAAATTTCTGCAGGTATATGTACCTTATGAATTTAATTTCAATTATCAAAAGTAGTAGTACTATGTTAGTACTTAATACAGTAAATTTATCAAACAATTCCAATAATGAGTTTTTGCTGTACTAAGAACATAGCTTACAAAATTAGTTTCTGTTTGAAGCAATCAAAATTCCTGCAAGTTTATGCAGCGTATGAATTTCATTTCATTTTTCAAAACTAATAGTACTATGTTAGTACTTATTAAAAAAAATATCAAACAATTCCAACAATTAGTTTTTGTTGTATTAAAAGTAATGTTTACAAAATTATTTTTTGTTTTAAGTTTTTAAAAATTTAATTGCAGTTCTTAAAACTGGTAGTACTATGTTAGTACTTAATACACTAAGTTTATCAAATACAAAGTAATACAAATTAATTTAAAGTAATCCAAACTGTTCCAAACAAATCCAAAATGACCAAATTATAAATTAAGGTATTAATGTAAATAATAAACTAAATACAAAAAAATATTAAATGTCAGCGGTCAAATAATGCGTTTTATGCATAAATCTTCCAATCAAACTATTCATTTAATTGATTCTTTGGAAAATATCTTAAGCACACACTTCTCCATTATCTTTTAAAGTAAAATATAAATATTTTTATAAATTGTTTAGAATAAAAATAACAAACAAAAAGATGTTTCAAACCTTATATACGACAATGAGCATTGCATTCAATTTTCTACATAATAAACTCTATAGTGCCGTACAGCAATATAAAAACTGTATAGAAAACATCAATGTTAATAAAAAAATACACAGGTCTCTATACAATAAAACTACACAGTGTCACATAGGCTTTATACAAATACTTGGATATAAAAAAGCTATCCGTGCAGACGGTCGTTTGCTCACAATAAAAGTTTTGTTCGCATTTTTTGTAAAAAACCCCTATGATAAAATAAAGATTATTTCATAAATAGAGCAGAAATTTAGAAACAAATCATATGCGTCACAAAATAATGAATGAAATGGTGCAACATACAGATTGGCGTAACATTTGTAACGCTTTTTATTGATTACAACAAATAGCCAAGAAGCATTTATCATAATAATTGCCAAATTTAGAACAAATAACGCTGAATTTGTCTGTAAATAACAACAATATTTTGTTATGATTTGAGAAATAAGGGAAATATATATTAAAGTTACTTGTTGTTGGCACTATTATTTTGTTTAGCACTCGCTAATAGACAAGAAGCCCCTCACTTACTCAAACTGACTAATTATATAATGCAACAACCCATTAAAGATAATAACAGTGATTCGGAAGTCGCCTAACAAACCGTTGATCCCATCTGAACCCACATACAACTCGGGTACACGTCTGTGGCGTTGTAAAATGAACGTAATTGCAACACAATACTATAAATTAGCAATCGGACTTTTATTAAAAAAAGTAGATTTATTTCCCCGATGTAGTGTACCAGGTATATTATGTTACGCGTAGGGGTGAATGCGCAACAGGATACAATGTCATAGATCAAATATCCAATTAAGTTAGAGCCTCTTAATTAATACCATAATGGAAGTGTGTTATTATGTGATGTAATGCAACGATCGAATTTTTGCGTGTCGCCTAAGTGTGGCAATTCTGTGTGTTTTTTTTTTAATGTTTTGGGGTGGGTTATGGGGCGTACGTCATACAAACAGGTGGGTGCTTAGTATTATGAAAATCGATGCGAATAAATTTAGGGCAGTGCAGGATACATTTTGCAATTTACATTTTACAGGCTGGGTATATATTGATTTATTCTAAAATAAAGTTTTTTCTAACTTTGTTTATTTATTAAATATTCCAAATATGGTTTTAAATTAAAGTATTGAGACTTTAATAATATTTAAAAGTTTTGCAATTTGTTTGTTGTTTTCCAAAGTATTAATCATTAAGAAGTGAAGTTACGACCGATTCTAGAAATTGATATATGAATTCTAAAATAATTATAAATAATGCAATAAATCTAGTTGTTTAAAATTAATCTGTAATAATGTAAAATACGTTACTATAAGATGTAATTCTACCAAACTATTACATGATTTCATGACAACACAGACTGTAATGATGCAAAAAAAACACATGTGCGGTAAGTAATTGTTTACAAAAAATTAACAAACTAAATTCAAATAAAAAAACGCAATAGTTAATAAAATTAACAACGTAAAACACAAATAAATCAATAAAAAATAAATTTCAAACTAGTAAGTCATTTTCAACCTTTGTGAATTAATATAAAAACCTACTGGGTAAACTGTTAGATGAATCAATGTGTGCAATACATTTTTTTAGTAAAAACTTTTACCAAAAATACCCAGTACAATATATTAATGTTAAGAATAAGTTATAAAATTATACAATATAATATTTTAAAAACTATTTTTTTAAATAAAAAATTATGATACAAACCACTGAGAAGAGAGTCCCATTAGAAAGACTCACCAGACTGTTCCAAACTTGTCTACAACAAACTATCAAAGTCACAGAAATCGATAAATCCCACACAATTTCATGACGACAAAAAACCACAATAAATATTATCAGAAGCGAATGTTTACCGATAGAGCACAACAATGTTCTCTTTGTACCCTTTGACTAAAAAAGGAATATAAACCAAAACTCCAATAAACACGACACAATATTTCTTGCAATTTGTCTGTAAGAGCTGAAGTTTGCCTAATTTAATTATAATTAGTAAAAGTATACTTGCAAATTAATAAATAATTATAATTAGTAAAAGTATACTTGCAAATCAATAAATAATTTTATATCAAACAAAAAATAATGATTTTTAAATAAGTCGGCATTAAAATCTACACTCTGTAGCTAAGATGTTGACAGAAACTGCTATATTTATTTATTTATAACGGTTTCATAGTTTTCAACTGGTTCCGCGCCGTCACAATATCCGTGAATTAGCTTAGAGCCAATCAACGACTACCAAATGAATCTCGGATTTATGAATCCAGGATCAATACGAGATTTAATCACTGACTATTAGTACGGGCATTAGAGACTTTGTCGGATCAAAATAAAAATAAAAATTCTATTAACAAATGTCTCAAAATGTTTTATTGCTAAGATATTCTTTGTTAAACATTTTACAAATAAAAGGTTTTTCAGTTGGCGCGGGTAGATTTTGGCGGCCATTTTGTGTTTCTGACATCTATCAAATCTTTTGTTTATTATTCAGTTACTTATGCCAAATCACTATGGCAAGTTGCACGATTGAACAGCACGTTCAAATGATAAAACTTTACTATCAAAATGAGTATTCGTTGGTGCAAACGTTGCGCGTATTGCGCCCATAGACGTGGTGGCCCTTCACAGTCGACTCTTCAATGTTTGGTGGCCAAATTTGAAACAACAAATTCGGTAAATAATCAACCAACACCTGTACATTCAAGAAACGCAAGATCGTCGGAAAATATCGCCGCAGTCCGTGAAAGTTTACAGCAGAACCCTAGGCAGTCAATTCAATCAGACTTCAATTTGGCAAATTTTGCGTTGGGACTTAGGCCTGCACCCGTACAAAATCTAATTAACCCAGAAACTCAAAGTTCATGACCATAGACAACGCTGTTTGTTTGCTGACTAGGCAATTTTAGCAAAAAAATTATCTTTAGCAACAAGGCGCATTTTTGGACAAATGCGTATATGGGACGACACCAACCCACACAAGGTTCACCAGGTGATAAAGCATCCTCAAATAGTTACCGTTTCTTGTATATTTTGGGCCGGCGTCATTCGTTCGTACTTTTTTGAAAACGACGTTGGTGAGGCCATCACAGAACAATGATAACCAATTTCTTATGGCCCAAATTGAACATATGAACCTAGACGACATGTGTTTCCAGCAGAACGGCGCTACGTGCCTCGCCAGCGGACGCCAGAATTGACATTCTGCATGAACGTTTTGAGGGGAAAGTTATCATTCGCAAGGATGATGTGAATTGGCCACCAAAGTCATGCAATTTGACCCCGCTAGACTTTTTTTTTAGTTTTTTTGAACTCTCAGGTCTATGCAAATAAACCACAATAAACCGATGCCCTAAAGGTGAACATAACACAGGACATCGCTCAAATTCATCATTTTTTGTTAATGTCTCACACATAACTTGTTTTATTCCATTTCAACATCTACCCGCCGTTCGGTTTAAGACACGTCTTCTTCCGTGTTTCCTTAGCCAATGTTTATTTTTAAACGTAGGCCTTTCCTATTTCCTTCCATTGCTCTCGATTTTGTCCTTCTCTCATCCATGCTCGTTTTAGGTCGTTATATTATCTATTTGGTAATTTTTCTCTTTTTGTTTGTGTTTCATACCGTATCTATTCAATAATCTTTTGGTTCAAACGTTTATATTGCTTCTTGCTACGTGTCCTGCGTAATTCCATTTTGCAATCTCTGTTACTTTGAGAAGAAGAAAAGAACTGCTCAAAGAAAGCAAACTAACACAATTGACTAAGCAATTTATAAAATAGGATACACGTAATAGAGCTGTAGAAAATATTTATGAAATAGAGAGAAAACGACATGGAAGAAATTAATAAAAACATAGAAAAACTAAGAAGATACCCTTAAGAACAATGCAAATAACTAGACTGAATAGGAGACAGGAGAGATGTCAGTGTAAAAAGTAGGAAAAAAAATTAAGTATAAGAAAAGATAGACCCGAGACAGCATGTGTTGCCGCAGCAGACTGTGTGAATTCCGCGAGATCTACAAGTGTCAAGTATAATCCAAATCAAAAACCACATCTTTAATAATGTTAACCATGCAACCATTCTGTTAAGTAAAATTATAATTGTTTTTAATAATAATTTCACATTTTGAAAAAGAAATAGAATCTACCATCCACTATTTCGACAAAAATTTAATAGCAAATGACTATAGATGCAGGCGTTAGATTCATCGTAACTTAAAACTTGTTTTTATAAGTGAATAACAAACTCATCACCCTCGACAATACTAAAAATATTCAATTAACAACTTCACATTTTAAAATTGAACAAAAAACTTTCCAACCACAACTTATTTTTTTGTGACAATTGGATCTAAAGTGCGGCAGGGAAACTTGCTGATTTGAATTGGGCGCCAATAAACGAGACGTGATCAGAAAGAGGTAGGGAGGGTCTCATTCAAAAGAGAGGGTCTTAAAGTTTTGGTACCGTTCAAGCCAGTTGTCGTCATGCGTTGGACAAAGGAAGAGCTTACGTTTGCCGTCAAAGCCTATTTTTCCAATGGCCGTTCAGTGGTCGCCACCCAACGTGCCTTCCGAACTTGGCTGAATATTCATCTCACGAGTCCCGTTCCTGGCCGGCAATCAACCGTTTCGTGAGTGGACGCATTCAGGAAAAGTAGCAATGTGGCAAAAAAAAGGGCCTGAAGATCAACGGACTTCCAGAACCCTAGAAAAACGTCGAGAGGGTAAAACTGTCGTTTTTGCACTCTTCCTGGCGTTCGGCTCAGTGGATTTCAGATCGCATTGTTAGACGAATTTTTCACAACAAACTCAAGTTTTATCCCTACAAACTTGCTGTGGTGCAAAAGCTCAGTGAACGCAATTTTGTTTCTCGCCAAACTGCATGTGAAGCGCTCCTTAACTTGCCTCACCACGCCCTCGTGTTTTTCAGTGATGAGGCCCATTTCCACCTTTCCGGCTGCGTAAACAAACAAAACATGCGTGATTGGAGTGGTGCCAATCGAGTGCATTGTCGAAAGTTGCAATAATTAGGTCTTACTTTTTCCAGGAAAAAAAACACACTGTTACTGTAAATGCAGTTTACTACAGAGAAATGATTGAGGCATTTTTTCTCCCAAAACTTGAAGAAATGAAACTTGGGGACGTATGGTTCCAGCAGGACAAAGCCACGGCACACACAACAAGAATTTCAATAAAACCTTTGAAGGAACACTTCCACGAGCGCCTAATCTCCTTAAAGGGTGACGTATTGTGGCCGGCGCGCTCCCCAGATTTGGCTCCCTGTGAAATTTTTATGAGGATAACTCAAATCCATTGTTTACAATGATAAACTACGGACCCTGCAACACCTGAAAAACAACATTTGCCAAGCCATCGCCAACATTTGATATGCTCGAAAGAGTAGAGCAAAACTTTAAAAAGCGGATAGATCAGTGTATCGCTAATTTGTCAGATGTCATTTTTAAAACCACTTGAAACAAAAATTCAAAATGTGTACAATACGATAAAAAAATAATTAAATCGATATGTGAAATACTTTTTCTTTTATTGACCTTTCAAATCAGCAAGTTTCCCTACCGCACCCTGTATATTAATTAATTATAATTCTATAAAAAGAACAATCTACTGCTAATAAAATATAACGTAATTATTTTATTTCCATATTAAATAGAACACAATATTTTGTAATTTTATAAATTCAGTACTTAAATAAAAAGCATTAGTTAGCAACAACTTAATATTCATAAATATTGCGTGTTATATTAGACAATATCTTGATTTATTAATTCTCTTATAGTCTATTACTATATTAGTGACATTTCATGTCTAAAATTAATCAAAAGTATTATGTAGGTAGGATATTAAATTGATTGATTCATAGAAAGAAAATAACGCTTAATATTGAAATAAGTAAATTACAGTTTGATTCAAGACTGTTTTCATAATGCCAACAAAGCGTCTTTTAAATCTAAGTAATATATTTTGGGTTCTACAAGCTTTTTTTTTTATAATTAAAAATCCATAAGTGTAAATAACGTATCATTCGTTCTTAATAAACATTAAATATTGAGTTTTACTTATGTTGAAAATTACACACAAAATATTAATCGTAACTTTAAACGTAGCAAAGTTTGCAGAGATGTTTCAATTAGTCAATGAGGGTCAGACCCAGGAAAGCCAGAGCAATGAAAAATAAAGGTGCAAAACATTGAACGTATACACAATTTGCTAGTACAAACCTGTAGGCAAGTTCTGTAATCGCATAGTTTGTTAAGAATTCACTATCGCACATGTATTGTATAATATTTTATATTCGCCGATTCAACATTAAAAAAATTAATGACAATATTATAAAATGTCATGTCAATGTCAAATAAAAATATATAATTCTCTAATATAGACAATATAAAGAAAAAGAAAACATTTAATATTTTTAATCAAAATTTGTTTAAATTACATGATGGCAATGCAGCTTAATATAGCCATAGAGTGCGTATTTAAATTGTAAAAAGTAAACATTACGCACGAGGACTATTCTATTTTCTAAAGTGAACGCTGACAGAATCTGCGTCCACGCTTGAGCTATATACATAAGAACAAAAAAACATAGCACCTCACCATTCTCAACCGCATCTCCAGATTTAAATCATGCCCTGTAAGAAATACCTTTTTCATGCGGATGAAAGCAGTTCTTGCTTGTTCTATAGAGCATCTCCAACAAGTAATCCCACTCTTTGCTTATTGTGCATCCCGGATAATTAATCTTCTCAGCACGTTCCAGAGGTTCACCACGAGGCCGAATTCCATAGTGAACCTCCGGTTCCTTGCTGATGATCATATATTTTGTTTTTTTTTTTACAGTTTAACTTCAGGCCATATCTCTTACACCTTTCAACTACCTGATCAATCAGAACTTGCAATTCATGTATATCTTATACTGCGTACACACTTGCAACAATCTGCCGTATCGCAACACCGTCGCGTATCATCGTCGCGTACCATCACTCCGCAACACAACTGCGAACCGCAACATCGTCGCGTAACTTACTCCCGCAACACAATGCCGTTCCATTGCCGTATTGTTGCGCCCTGCCGTACTAACTTGTAAAGAGAGCTGCAACATCGTCGCGCAACGTTCCTTTGATCCGACGGCATAAAACCGACAAGCGGTGGGACGCTAGAAAAGTCCCATGTTGCGAGGAAATGTTGCGCGAGGATGTTACGCGACGGTGTTGCGGTACGGCAAATTGTTGCAAGTGTGTACCGACTATTAAATTATTGAGTGGTATGCCGTTAATTTTTATAAACTTTTCTATCCTTGTAGCAAATCTTTGAATATTTCTTCAAATTAGATGTTAAATATAAGCGAAAACAAGCCCTACATTGCATCTGTTTGTATGTTTACACATTTCGTGAGCCTACCGCCTACTCTGACATTAGTTGTTGGTTGTTTTTGCGTTGGTCTTTTTTAGATATTGTAAGGAAAGTCGATTTCAGCCAGTCTGTTTTTTCTTGCAGTAATTTATTATTTCTGTAAGAATCAGACATTTTCATTTAAAAATAAAACACATCATTCAAAAGACTTCCACGGCTGGCTTGATAGTAACCCATTCGATTAACTCAATTTTTTAGTACATTTTCGATTGTTTAGGCTTCAATCGCATGAATAGCAACTTCAATTTTGTGTTTTAAGGCATCAATTGTCTCTGGATGGTTAGCGTAACACTAATGCTTAAAGTCTTCTTACAAAAAAACCCAACGGAGTCAAATCACAGATCCTAGGCGGCCAATTCAATTGAGCATTTCGGTTGACTATTCGATTTCTAGAAACAGTGCGTAAAAGATCGATGGTTGCGTTTGCTGTATGGTAAGTGGCCCCGTCCTGTTAAAACCAAATGTCATCTATTTCATACTCTTCAATTTTTGGAAATTTGTTTAGCATGGCACAGTAACGATGGCTATTAACGGTAGCGGCGGCTCCTTGCTCATTTTCAAAACCACACCAAACGGTTACTCGTTGTGGATGCATAAGCTGTTCAATAGTCATGTGTGGATTCTCTGATCCCCAAATGCAACAATTTTGCTTATTGACATAGCCTCCAAGTTGAAAATCAGTTTCATCAAAAAACTAGATTTTTCTATAAAAATGATCATTTTCGGCCAAACGATCTTTAGCTCATTAGGCAAACGGAAAACGCATCGGATGGTCATGAGGCTTCATTTCTTAAACTAATTGAACATTGCAAGCCTTCAAACCGAAGTCTTTATGCAGAATTCTTCTCAGAGAAGTGCAAAAAATGTTCAGTTCCTAAGAACAATGACGAGTTAATGTTTATGCATGTTTACGCACACTCTGAGCAGCAACATTATTAATTTTTTTAGCTGAGCACACTGAACAAGAACGTGAACGTGTGGTTTTATCCACTAACGATCTAGTTTTGCAAACTCGCTTCACAAATTGGTCTACAAACTGCGTTGAGGGCACATTTTTTATATCAAATTTGTTTCTTAAATTTCTTACCGTTTGAGTAGAAGACTCACCACTTTGAAAGTAAGTTTTCATTATTTCCCAACTTTGTTCAAGTGTAAAGCGTCCCATTTCGTAAATGTCAAACATAAAGCTAAATTTCTGTCAACTCATAAATGTCATTATACTTTTGAAAAACAAAATAAACGGTAGTTCAAACTTCAAACGTTCATGACCCCTTTATATCCTGGGGATATCTATAAAGATATTTAATTCAATGGTTTTTCATTTTGCGTTGCTTTCTGCATCCACATGCGGTTGGTTGATAGTTGGCTTATTTGCCTTTAGGGAAAAAAAACAAATAAATGCCCTTGCTTTTTCCAGCTCTTTTACCCAAAACTGTTGGCTAGCAAGAAAAACCTGTTATTCATTTTTATAAATACAGGGTCATTATAAAAGTTTGGGATTGTGTAACCATTTAATGTACGTTTGTACCATTCTAGTAAAATAGTGAATTCAATTTCGGTGTGCGTTAATAGAATTGAAGTTGAACTGTCAACACAAAGTAAATAGTTAGGTGCACAATTTTAAAAAGGCGGCATACTTAAAGTGATTACATAATTCCAGACATATACAGGGAGTTTATAAATGAATGGGATTATGTAATCACTTTAAATGTGCCGCTTTTTTTTAATTGTTCACTAACCTATTTGTTTTGACAGATCAACTTTGACAACTGTCAAGCAAACATATGAAAACATATGTAGTATAGTGGACGATTTTAAAAAGGCGGCATATTTAAAGTGATTACATAATCCCATTCATTTATAAACTCCCTGTATAAAGACCCACTACAATGATCCAAGCAATAAATGAAAGTAAAAAACTAGATTCAAAACTTCAGTGTTCCGGAGTCAATGCACTAAGTAATAAGTAAAAGTACAATGCTATGGTCGGAACAAAGATCCCTGCTGTGCATCTTTTACACTCAGATTCAAGAACCCAAATTTAGAATCTCGGCTGTATGCGTATACAGATTTAGAACATTGCATTTTCATAACGTGAGCAGCTGAATCTACATGTAAAAAAGCCTAAAGATATAAATATTTCAATTATGACAAATTAGAGCACCAGTAATTTATTCTAATATCAAAGGAGTTAACGCAATGCCTCCTGTTAGAAGAAACGTTAAACTGTTTGAGTGTGAAAGAGACTGCAATACAGTTAAATCCTTACACGGACAGGCAACGGCATTTTTGGCGCGTTTTATTTGAATCAGATGACCGAAACAAATTTATCATTTAAAATTAATAAATAATGTATTTTATGTAAATTGCCTTTTCATCCAGTAAGAGACACATACACGTGTTTCAATGTATGCACCCATCATCAGTGTGCCTAGGAGGCATTGCGTTAACACCTTCGACACATTAGTAAACATAAATTGTTTAATAGTTACTGTGATTTTATGTAAATTATCTCTTCGGCCAGTGAGATGCTAAGCACACTGATGATGGGTGCATACCCTGAAACACGTATATGTGTCTCTTACTAGATAAAAAGACAATTTACATAAAATACATCATTTATTAATTTTAAATATTTTAGTAACATTTAAAACCTTTATATGCTCTCCCACTCAACAACCCGCATTGTCACCAAAGAATATAAAATGACAACAAAAATAAAGACACGCTATACAATAGTACCGAAACTAAAGCTAAAATTGTGTTTTAAAACTTACTAAAAACAGCAAAAAAAAACGCTTTGACCAACAATAAAAACTTGCCTGCAAACACTATATCTTTTTCTTCTCACGCCGTCTCCTTTCGAAGGTTGGCGATCCAATTGACCATTATGGTTTTTGACACGGCTGCTCGGAAGACATCAGTGGTCGTACAGTTGAACCAGCGGCGTAGGTCTTTAAGCCATGAGTTCTGTCGTCTTCCAACCGACCTTTTTCCCTGTATCTTCCCCTCAATTATAAGTCGTAAAAGTTCGTAGCGCTTCCCTCTCATGATGTGCCCCAGGTATTCAGCCTTTCTTCTCATCATGGTGTAAAGAAGTTCTTTTGTCTTTTTCATACGGATAAGTACATCAGCATTAGTCACTCTTTGTACCCAAGATATTCGCAGTATACGCCTGTACAAGTACATTTCAAAGGCTTCGATCTTTTTTTCCATAGCGGGGTTTAGAGTCCAGCTTTCGCACCCGTACAAAAGCACTGGAAACACGTAGCATCTTAACATGCAAACCCTCATTTCCAAGCTTAGGTCAGATCTTATAAAGAAATTTCGCATGGTTATAAATGTTCTGCGAGCTTGTTCAATTCTCGACTTCTTTAGTCATGTCACAGTGTTGGTTGACTAGGGCGCCGAGATATTTGCAGTTAGCAACCTGTATGAAAGCCCCGTTGATGGTTACGGAAACACTATATACAAAAGCAAATAGAGTTTTTGGAAAAAAACACATAATGCAACCAATGATGATCCCTAGCGCCTGCCCTACCAACTGGTAGCAAAAGAAAACAAAAAAACACTTGAACCAAAATCTTAATTAAATAGAATGCAATCAATAATAACACCTCTGTTCCCAAAACATCACGTCTAATAGTGAGAGTCCAAAGCTTTGCAAGCTAAAAAAAGCTTTTCGTTTTCCGCTTTATAATCAAACGTTTTAACAAATCCATAACGTGCGTGTTTTAAAAAAATGTCATAAACAATAACATAAATGTAAAGCTGCCATTGACATAGCGCCAACTATGCTTGCTGAACGGAAAGAAAAACTACTCTATAGAATAGTGGAAGATAAAGTAAAAAATACGGTAAAAGCAGAACGAGATCTGTCACATCAGTTGACGCAGTTAACGCAGTTGCCAACATCGCATCAATGCTTGACGTGCAAAAAGCATTTAAAACTTTTACAAATAGTAACATAAAAGCAACAAATAGTCAGTGCTTAGACTTGACCTATAAAATTTAACATACAATAAAGTCTTTAATGTAGAACTGCTAAAAAGACGGTTGCTGGTAGTTTGAGGATTACCTAAAAGTTATAATTACGTACACAAATCTGGACAAACTAATGATAAACAAAAAAAAGTTGCTAAAATTGTTGGACGTTGACTGGCATTAATGAGATAAAACTAGCAGCACACAATACTTAGACTGTCTTTAAAACAAAGTAGATAGAGTTATAGCCCAGTCAAAGTAGCTTTCACCTCTAAAAAATTTCAAAAGATTTAAAACTTTGTTCACTGATTTATAGTAAAGGATATACTAAAAGTGCTGACAAATATTACACAAACTCTAGCGGCAATCACAAAAAACAGGGCACTTTTTTCGGTTTTTTGTTAATATCTCGAGAACTGTAGGTTGGAGGTAAAAGTTAACTATATACACAATGAAAGCTGATTTGCAATAAAAATGATCATATACGTTTTTCTAGTATTCTTAGCGGTTACAGAGTTATAAAGCACTAATAATATCGTTTTTTTTTTTAAGTTAGCACGGCACAATATGTAATTTATTGAAGATGCGAAACCAAGAAAAAAGAAGTGTACTTTTTACCATCATTTGTTAGATACTTACAAATCAACATTTGACAATGTTTTGCCTACACTTTTGGATACGTTGGATCATTGTGGGAAGGGGGTTACACATTTGCGAGAAATGAGATTGAAGACTGCCTCAGGTTCTGTTGCGTCTTTTGTAGTTACTGGGATCAACCGGCTGGCTCAAACTTTTAACTCCACTGTTCTGGAGGAAGTTCATTTCCTAGCCCAACTTGGTTTTGGTGGTATAACAAAAAGCATGCTACATTGCTGCTTCTTCTGTGAGCAACAGCGCAGAAAGGTATGGTTTAGCATTCAAAACTAATTTGGAAAAAGCTTTGTAACAATGCATGTTAAAGGAAGTTTGCTTGTGAGGTGCATACCCTGAAACACGTTATTATATCAGTAATAGTTCGCAGTGTAGTTCGCTTCTTGAACAAATTGAAACAAACAAGTTTCCATTTTCAATATGCAACAAAAGTCGTATCACATCCGCTGAATGCATGCACAAAAAGTATGCAGTTTTTTATTTCCATAGTTGGCAATTGCTGACTCAAATATACCTTTCTTTCCACTCTGCCGTGGCTTGGTTTAACAAATAATATCTGTCTTTCTGATGAGGTTAAAGCCATGAGGAGAACAATAAGATCAACATCTTTAAAAACTATTGCTACTTTGTCACCAGTTTAGAATTTTATGAATCCTGTGCGGATGATCAATTAATTCCATGGTCGTAAAGAACAGCTAAGAAAAATGAATTAAGTCTGGATTTATTGTGTTCATTAGAAAAAGAACCATCCTGTTTGACTGTGATTTGTGCTTTGTGTTCAAAGTTTATGTCAACTGACCTCTTTAGCTTGTATTTTGATTCTATTCAGCTGTCTACGTACTGGATGGTGCCACTGAATAGCCATCAAACGCAACGGAACAGCTCTTGCCAGCATAATACTTGAAAAAATAAGCGACATAACATTGAAAAATTGTTGAGATTAGGGATTTTGGGCCACACCACCTTGTGTAACAATAATCCTTCATCCAAAGAAATGTCAATATTGAAAAAATTGGCTTCTTCTTGTAGTACAGGAAAAGTATCGTATAAGGCGGATTTGTTTTCAGCATTCCCTGCCCTGTTTTTGGTCATTACCGCTAAAGCTCGTGTCATATTTGTCAGGACTTTTAGTATATTCTTCATTGGATATCTATAAATCAGTGTACAAAGTTTTAAAACTTTTAGAATTTTTTAGAGGTGAGATCATATTTGAGCATTTTTGACTGGACTATTATAAAAACACAAATAACGCACCCTGCAGCCAGAAAAAAAAACAATGTCAAGAATAACGCCCAACGTGTGCTAAACCATAAATATCCAAAAACCAAATTCCACAATTTTGGAAAATGTATTCGATGAATCAGAATAATTTGTTTATAGTCAGTACACATGTAGCTTTCCTTTGATCGTTTTTCAATTTTGTTTTATTTTAATTTTACAAACTTTAAAAACACGCAAAAATAAACGAGCTTGGTAAAATAATTTACAGTTTTCTATTTAAAGATAATTTTTTTTTATTTAATAAATGTCAGTTGTTTGGTTTTTCTCAACAGCATACAATTCCTGCAGCAAAAAATTGAAAACAAATTTTCTTATATTTAGGATTTTGACAGGACGGCATGAAAGAAGCAAGTCTGTTCTTTCGTGAAATCAGTAGAACACTATTTCAAAACCACACTACAATTGCTAGAATATAGTCTGCATGAACTGAAAAAGGTATACTGCAACATCGTCGAGCTAGCGCTTTATAAGCAGCAATATTCGTAAAAATTGACTTCTTAGACAGATGACCACTCAAGATTAGTTTCAAATAACAAAGTTTATTTCTGCTCACTTGTACATTGAAGCTTTAAATAATTTTTGGTTTAAAATCGTTGCCTATTATAACTGCGCTGTCTAAGTAATTTTTGTTTAGAACCCTTTTAACAATGGACTGTATTTCGTTAGGTTTTGTTTGTTGCAGTTCATTTATTAACGCCCAGTCCATGGCATCAATCCCCCTTCTTTTTCAACAATGGCATCATCGGAAGTTTGTGGCAGCCATAAAATCGTTGATGTGGATCTTCGTTAGTGGTCAGTAGTAAGCCCTCTCCTTAAGAGTGAAGTCGTCAATAACCCTTTTGTCTTTGTTTGGTCTGCTGCAGCTTCTTGTTCCATTTTTCAAATTCATGCTCTAAAAGCCCAGTCGTTGGCTTTAGCAGGTTGTACCTTAGCATCAGTTGGTTCCGATCGTTTGTTAATCTTTGAGTCCAGCTTCTGTCTTCCATATACATTTTTGTCAAGATCCTCTTTTTCTAAAAATTTGGTTTTGGGATAAGAGAAAATTCCATACTCTCAAATGCCCAACGTTGCTCGCCATTTTTTCCTAGCGCCCCTAACAAGGTTGAGAAAACGGCTCCGACAGGGGTGGATAATCCCTGCCGACAGGGGTAGAGAGGAACCCCGGCGTGTTTGTGTTTTGTGTGAGGCCCGGTTGAATATGCGATGGTAGCATTGATTCCGGGGTCAGTTGATTTTTTTTTCTTTACTGCTATCTTTATGCTTCTTATTTATCATATCCATTTTTTTAATATGTTAGGAGATTTTCTATCTTCCGGCCAGAGGTCTACTCGCTTGTGCACACAGGCTCTAACTGATTTTGCCAAACACAAAAATTGGAAAGACTCTAAATGATATACAATCCTCACGTTAAGTCGCAAAGATTTTCATGGGCTACCCCAAAAAATTAAGGATCTCATCAAAGACAAACAATTTGCTAGCAATTTACCCAAGACACAGCCGATAAAATCATTCCTCCCCGCTGTACATGGTAAAAACGGCATAGTGTACACCAGCTCTGAAAATGCTAAAGTTTAAAACTGCAATGCAATCCAGTGTATTAAGATACAGATCTTGACTACGTAGATAGTGTGCACAAGATGCGTAGAAAACTTTGCGCAACAAGCCTCCTTCTCGCATCAAACTTCTCCGCATCAGAAAAGCTCAAGTGCCAGCAGTATTTCAAACATGGCAATAAAATCTTATCCACAAAAAGCAATTGTGTCAGTGACCAATGTTATCAACGCCGTTCTTCGATTAAGTGGAAAACTTTCCACGTAATTAACATCCCCAAACCAGGAAAAGATCTCAAGTTTTCTCAAAATTACCAACCTATTAGTCTGTTAAGCACTATGGGGAAGGTAACGGTAATGATTATTTTAGAAATACTTAAGTTGCACACGGATAAACATCACGTGTTGCCAGAGCATCAGTTCGGATTTCATTCTGAACATTCGACGACACACTATCTGCTGAAATTGGCAGATCAAATAAAAGCCGGATTCAACACTAGAAGGTTGACTGGCGCAATCTTCTTTAATGTTAAAAAAGCTTTTGATAAAATTTGGCACCAAAGTAATTACCTCTTTGCTAAAAAAAAATGCTTGTTTTACGTCAAATTTAACCAAAACGTTTCCTTTTCTTGCCCAATCTGTTCCGAGGTTCCACAAGGATTTGTCATGTCGCCGCTACTTTTGAACATTTTCATACCCTACATTTCTACCCTAACTAATAAAGTCAAAATACTGCAGTACGCATTTCTGTTAACCTTAAGAAGTCCGCGCATAATCACATTGCGTTTGCAAGCAGCCACTGATAAAAAATATGGCTTGTTAACCAGCGCATAAGAATAAACCCTAAAAAAAAGTACGGCTGTTCTGTTCACCGAATGTAAATATTTACTGAAAAGCTATAAAGTGAATATACCGGCTCGAAGACAGCTTAAGCAATATCAGATTTTATTTGAATGAATAAAAGTTTCAATAAAATATATATTTTTATCATAAAAATATCAATTCATAAAAGTCGTTTAATGTAACAAACGCAAAACTTACAGATATAGTTTTTGCAGTTTATAAAATATCTTTGTTATGTTTTTACATTAACGTTAATCACCTTTTATAAATTTAATACTGCAATTCATAAAGCAGATTGATGTTAATGACTGTTAAATTTGATAACATAACCACAAAATTAGATAAAGCATCAAAGCTATTTTTATTAATTCAATAAAAATACGTTTGTTACTTTGCGTTATAATTAAATTTTATTTTGATTTATTATTGATAGTTATCTATTATGACAAATTTGTTTTTGCAATAGCAATATTATATTTTTTTACGGTTGTCAATTTTAATGAACCGTTACTTTAACTGGCTTTCATGTATTCCAACATTAGTGTATAAAACATGAGCCTGCTCCGGCTAAAAATGGTATAAAGCTAATGCAATCCTAGTAAAACAAAGTAATAAAATAGTACCAAAAGAAGAAAACTACATTGTATTTATTTTATATAGAGTGCAATTGATGTAACTTCTTATTTACCTACAAGCAACAATCTAATTGAAGATATTGAAATATTATTTTAATATTTGTAGCAAATTCCTGTAAAAAAAGCGCAATTGCAATGATTACTAAATGTTTCGTTTTAATTTTAGAACAATTACTAAGAATTATTTTAATTTATTTTTATGTTTAGTACTGAACTTTACCGAGATGAATATTAAAACTATAAATTTGATAGTCTCATATTGTTTTAGAGAGAAAGAGTAATAAATTTGTTGTTTAATTACTAATAAAAAGTGAGCTTCATATAATTTTAGTGTTAACTAAATAAACCTTCTGGTTCGTAATGAAATTTTGTAATGGTGAAATAATTTTATTATGAAAATCGAAACAAAACTAATCAACGTTGACAAACCAATTATGTTAATGTAGGGTAGAACTATAGAGAATTTATACCACTCTGAAAGTGCTTGATGTTGTCGGGGTTGACATGGCCGAATGCGCAACAGGATGTAATGCCATAGATCAAGCGAAAACCAATTAGCTAGATTGCTAATGAATACCGACAAAACAAAACGTTGCACCGAAGACAATCTCATCTTGTGCGTGTTGCCCAAATTATATAGTGTTTTGCCTTAAGAGATGACATAACGCACACAAACAGGTGGGTGCTGTTAAAATCGATGTAAATAATAATGAAATCGAAAAAACAAACATGCTCACCTGCAATTAGAGCCTGTGCGCTCAAAGCATATTCACTATATCACTAGATCACCACTGTATAACTTCTTATTTCTTTGGTGGATTTGATTTGATTAAAAAAAATGTTGGATTTGAAATATGGGACGGTGCGATGGCCCGTCTCTGCGTCGAGGATGTTTCTCGTCTGGCGCTGGTGGTGGTGGTCGGAGTCGTTGGGACGCCGGCGCCTGAATATGCGAAGGCGTGCGTAGGATGGAAAATCGATGCTGGGCGCCGCTCTCTCGGTTGGTTGGAATTTTCGGTGGAAGCGCCGTTTTCATTCAGGGGAAGCCGGCACCTGGAAAATCGGAGCGTTACTACGCCTACGGGATCTTACATGTTTGTAACTTGTTGTATTAACAAATTTGCGATATGTAGAATGGACAGCGTATAATAAATAAGCGCGCCGCGTGCCGAGCATGTAACGCAACTGAGGCGATAATGTCGAAAGAGCTGATAATTATTTGTCGGCCTCTTTATCTGCACACTCGTTTTGTTTTATGTACTTTTATTCGCTTGGCGCTTTATTTTCGTGGTGTGCGATAAGGTTTTCGTGTAAAACATGCTCGCAAATTGTTTCTTTTGTGTGCATAATCCTCAACAAATTCCGTTAGAAATTAGAAATGCAATATCAGAAACTAACCACAATTTATCAGTCAATTATTATTAATTAGATTAAGCTAAGCTAGGAAATTACTTCAGTAAATAAAATAAAAATAAATAATAAATAATAGCACCTTAATATATGAATCACAGCAATATAAAATTAATTAAAAATAAAAATGAATTAGCGTTAATGATTAACGACAAAATAAAACGCAACCGATACAAACTTTATTGTGTCCAGATATATCAGGAGTCCAGATGACAAAACTATAAAATGTTATTAAAATTTTAACGGTACTTACCAGGTGCTGACGTTGAATACTAAAAATAGCTAACCTATGAATAAATGAAGAAATACGCTAGTCATTTTAGAGTGTATAATTTGAGTTTGGTAGAACTATATTTTGAACATCCAAATGAATTCTATTTATCATTTGATACACTACACTTCATAAATTTATAAATGTATTTAACAGAGTAAATTTTTAAAGAATTGTAGAGAAAGGCAGAGAGAGAGATTTATCTGTCAGCAGCTAAAAGAAGCTTAAATAAATTTATTTGCAGTACTAAATTCAAAGCTGCTACAATGACACCTGTATCGGAGCAGCAGTAGCATGACCTCTTAGAGGATGACGTCCTACAGACTACCCACGAACTGCAAAAGAAGAGAAAAATAACTGTTCTCAGCACAGCAACAGATCAAAATCCAGGGTAACCGCTCTCATCCTCCAAGACTTAAAGAAACTGATAGAGACTATAGCAACCAGCTTCAAACAAAAGCTGTTGGACCTGAACACCACCATTATGTGTGTAACCCAAATTATTGTCTTAATGGTACTCACCCCCCAGCGCCCCGGCACCATCACATTATACAAGCAAAGAAATTATGGATTTGGTTAATTTTGACAAAGAGGAAGAGACTGCAGCAGTTTTATTCAGATGCAAACAACTAACCACAAATTTTCTCTCAGAAGACAAAAGCTAATCTTTCACTTACCTTCAGATGCCTAAAGAAAACACTACCGCCGCAGACATATTGGATTTTGCCGCTCCAGCTAAAGCAAACATACCTCCTATCAACGCTACGGCAAGCAATTCCTAAGACACCAAAGAATACATGACCGTCAAAAAAAACAAAACAAAACCGCAAGACTCAGGGTGAGTTTTATTCTTTTCTATCTATTAACAGGTCATAAGAGCCATTCCCTCCAAAAAAACAGAGCCGCTCTCTCAAAAACCAAAGTGTGATTTAGGCCGGCTGCCATAAATCTCATCCCCGCCGGTGACGTCTAACTCCACCCAACCTCCTAACAAGATATCAAACTCTCGCTCCTTGTCATTTGTCTCGACAGCCAACACAAGTACTTCAGCAATAACAAAATTGTTATACTCTCCTTTCGCAATATCTTTAACGGTAATTCCGGTCATCAGCGCTGATTGTAAGAAATCCTTAAATCTAAAAAAGCCAACTATCACACTTGGTAAATCTTAAAAAAACGCTACCTCAAGATGGTAATCCAAAAAGCCCGCAAATACCTAACAAAGGCAGAAATTAGACAAACACTCAAATTCAGTTCCTTGAGTTTGCTACAACTAACATCCATAGAATGAAAATCAAATTTTTTTGTTTTTTATTGATTTTGTGCAACTTCCAAAAGAAGCAAAAAACGATGAGATTTAACCAAGATCTTAGGATTGATAGTCCCAGTTAAGCCAACAAAATGGAGCAGTAGCATACACCAATTCCAAAAGTGCCAACACTACGAGCAAACCGCCTAACAATGCTTCAAAGCATCTGTCATTTGTCGCAATTGTTTGGGCTCAGACTCTCATCCCGCTAACTTTAAAAAGGAGTTTATCAAAATGATGGTCTCCGTTGGCAAACCCCACCCCGTCTTCTTTACAAAGTTTTCGGCAAAACCGCAGCTGTAACAGCAAACAAGCCGATTGATAGCATCAAACAGAACATTGACGTCATGCTAGTGTCTGAACTACAAACCCAGTCAAGCGTTAAGATTTCCAAATACCTTTGCGTACTTAGAAAAATAAATAAACCAAAATCGTAAAACACTGATCTTTGCAAAAATATCTTTAGACTACTCCAAAGTCAACCTTATCAAAAAGACTTTAATTTAAGCACCCAGCGCGGAACAGCTTGCAAACCAAAGCCGAAGGTTGAACTCTACTTGATTCTTTTTTTTATAGTGCCGTAAAGGTAAGCACTCTTTTTTATGTTTACACAAATATGCAAGATCTACTGTTTAACGTGGAATCCAAACCACACCACTAGAGAAGTTTACTAGGCAAATATTTTGCTGGTTTGCCATTGCCTTGGGAAAGAGACAAACATCAAAATACCACCGCCAAAAATTAAACTCTGTCTGCTTGCTTAACAGTCCTTTCTACTAGACCATTATGCTACGGTCGCCATTAAATGATTATGGTGAGCTAAAAAATTGGTATCCTAATAGACCCATTTACTACAGCTGTACTGTTCACCAAGAGGACGTTTTTTACGTAACAATACTCAAAGACTTCAACTTTCAAATAAAAATAAAAACAATAAATAACCTTAACTCTCACCACAACAAGTACTACTAAAGCTCATTTGATCAATGAAAGGAGAGAAAAGCTTGTAATTCATACTGGTTGAATTTTTATTAAAAAAAGATACATAAAAGAAATGCCGCAAAACATTAATAGCAAAGGCGTCGCAAGATTTTAAACTCGCTCTTTAGCAAAGTAAAAAAATCATTAGGGTGCACAAAAACTACTTTGGCATCAATTATAAAGAACAAATATTCAATGTGAAAGATCTAGAAAGCTTTAAGGAATAGACAAATCGCTATTCCAGCTATTTACGGCAAAAATAGAGTTTAATATACAATTGAGAGAAAAGCTGAAGCGTTTGCCAACAGCCTCAAACTCCAATTCTTTCACTCTATGACTGAGCCCACGGGCCTAGAACACGTCAAAAAGGTTTACCAAAAAGTCAATGACTTTTTGAAAGACAATGACGCTTTCCAGCGTTCTCAAATCAAAAATATTATTAAAAAACTCATTCAGTTCCTGGCCCATACAAAATTACTAATAAAGCTTTAAAATTATTTTTGCACATAATAACCCTCACCAACATTACTAATTTCTTTCTTGCAGAATGGAAAGGCTTGTTTATCAAAACCTGATAAAGACCAAAAGTTTTTCTAAAACAACCGGCCAATAACTAACTAACCTGCGTGACAAACTACATAGTCAAAAGTTTCAAACAAAAAAAAAACTACAAGGATGGACTTTTTAAACGTCAAAAAACTCTTTGACAAAGTCTAGCACAAGAGCCTACTTGTTGTCTTGAATAACAAACCACTCCGATTACTAACTAGAGAACATCAATTGTTGCAAAAAAATACAAATATTTTTATCACAAGCTTTGTCTGTACCAAACAAAAAAAAAACAGCATTATTTGTTTACAAATACTTTAGCTTGTTTACGATCAATTCTACTAAAGAACAGGTTCTCTGCAAGGTTTTCTTAAAAACAGCAAAGTACTCACATTCGCTGCCTGTACGATGAAATCAGTAATAGTTTTAAGATCTTTGTCAATAGTAGCCTGAAAATTGTCTTTATAATCAAACAAAATTGTTCTCCAATTTCAATTACGGTTTTCATGAGCTTCATAAATTTCATGACGCAAAAAAATAATGAAAAATGGTCACTATCATAAAAATGTTCTGAGATTTCCCAATCCAATAATGCTGCAATACTTAAAGAATTGTAAAATCAATAACCAAGAACAATCTATTAGCCACGAAAAAGGTAGTATTATTACCTTTAATTAAGATAACTAAATCTATTCCTAAAAATAAGTTGGCTAAGTTACGATTTTGAATATTGGTTTAAATTGAGCCCCGCATAGTGTTATAATCATTAAAATAACCCATATGCAGCAATTGAAAAAGTTTTTCACTCAATTCTAACAACAAGCTAGAAACCTGCGTCTCAGGTGGCAAAAGCGTAGATTGAGCTGATATCTATGTAAGCTTTGACTCAGATTAAACCTTAGCTTGTTGAGGTTTTGACTTAAAATGAGTTACAGTCTTGGTTAGTTTTGCCCCAATACAATAATATTGAGTAATTTTTGTCTTGTTTGTTGTGACTTTTGTTCAGATTAGACCGTAGTCAATTTTGGTTTTGAACCTGATAAACCTGCAACCAATTTTTTACCAGTTACATAAAAATCTATATTAGAAAAAGTTTCTGCAACAGCATTAAATGTCATAATTGTTGATTGAACAATAAATGTTTCAACAACTGCATCAAAAAATCTAGAAAAGATAGAAGCTGTAATTGCTTTATACCTCTTTTAAGCATCAAAGTAAGAGAGTTTATCTAATACTCTGATCTCGGCTATCTTCTTTTTTTTTAATTTTTGGTCAACTCGACTCCCGGTGTTGCACATACCACCGTAAGCCGTTTTTCAATCGGAGATTGAACCTGCCTCTCCTCTCCTGGGTACACGCTACAATCACTCTTAACGCCGATCCTCACTATGTCTATGGTACCTGCTGGCTACACACACACACACCGACGCACGCACTAAGAGCGACCCAAAACCCTCTAGTTCAACACCTGCACCTACAACATTGCACCTCACGCAGTACGACAATTCCCAAACTCTGAGGAAACACAATTGACGCCATGGGATGTGCAGTCTAGCTGCGGGCACGTTCCTAATCAGAACGCACCTTACCCCACGGTGCCCGGAAACACAACCCAGGCCCACGGAGTGACTTTAAACCACAAAGGCACACAAAACGTCAACCACCTCTACCAGGTGAACACCAGGATGTACCCCTCCTGGCAAACACGTTAGTAACGCAACTACCACCTTCGGGAACTACTCTACCACTCGTTAAGGTGGAAACTCGGGGCCTATAGCCTCAAAGACAACCAAACTACATGAAGCCATGACCTTACCATCCATTCTGATAGTAATCAGGATTTGAAATGACCTCCAAAAAACTTAGACCAAAAAAATGCAAGAAAAACAGAAATGCAAAAGGTTTAAACCAGTTAGAGTCCGGCGCTACTGAGACTAAGAAAAAAAAGTAAACACACCTTTTCAATGCCGACAATCGTTTCATTAGTTATGCAAATTGTATTTAGTTATTTACTTAAAAAAATGCCTTTACCTGTTGGAACAATATTGCTTATAAAAAAACACAATGTTAATGTTTTTAAGAAACCTAATATTACACCAAAGTTGCTGTTTTCTCCAAGATAATTTTTTTTTTTAAATCTAACAATAGAAGGTTTTCTTCAACAAGTGCCAAAAAGTTATTGATTCAACAGTCAAAATTGAAATAATGTTGTAAAGTTTTCAAAGTGGTTCTGCATTTGGCAAGTTTAAACTTTATTAGGCTCTCTTTTGCTGACAAGTTTGACGTTGCAGATTTTGTGGATACGACCTAATATCTATAGAGTTGCGTCTTGTTTTCAGATTCCAATTAACTCTAGATTAGTTTTATGAATGATAACAACGTCAGCACTGGTGGTTAATTTGTTGATGGCTAGTCTAGCTTTATATTTCTGATATTTTTTTGTTTTATCAAATTTTGTTATCACAAAACGTAGAGATAATTATAAAGATCACAAACTAAGTCACTTTGCTCGTTTTGTTGTTATAAACGTAGTGCACACGGTTTTGTTGTTTCAAATTCAAAACGACAACCAAAAATTTACATATTTTGATTTTTTTCTGGCTATTCAAAGCTGATTGTGCCTTGGGAATAAAATTGGCCATTCTGTGTTTTTAACGTTAGGTTTTTTATTGGCAATTGTCAAACCGGGTATACAAGTATACAAGTTCTTTAAGAGACATAATTGCGTGTGCAAGTTAACTAACTTACAGGTATAAAAAAAACGACTTAGAGATTACACAAGCTGCCAACTTTTTTTGGTGTTATAATGACTATAAACTTCAGTGTTGTTAAAACCAGCTTGTTTATAAGTTTAGTAACCACTTAGCCAAAATGTTTATAAATCCAATCAAATACTTTAGACTTGTTGGAAAGTCTGCTGCTCTTGACGACTATGGTAAACAGCTGTTAAAATACGGCAAAATTTGATTAGTAGGTAGTTAAAGAAAGCTATTTAAGGCAACAGCAAATTGTCCGTTTGGGTGTCAAAGTGTTTTGAAATTTCTATGAGTAGTTATTTAAATTCTTCGTTTTGTGGAAAATATTAGTTTAGAATTTGTAAATTCTTTCTGAAAAGTTTTTATAAGTGTAGGAATTCTTTAAAGTGACCGCTGTGAATTTACCTATATTGGCCAAAAATCAAAGATAACTTAGAATAATCTTAGAATATGTATTTACTGGTAAGATCCTCTATATGTTAAAAATATTCAAACGTTGTTTTGATGGGCAACTTAACTAGCCAAATAACAGTCCTAAAAAATGCCAGAGTCAATGTGAATAAGACTTTCAAGCACCAAGGTTAAAGTTAACTTTTTCCTAGACTTGGCAATGGTGTTTGATCAATAAGCCATTATTTGGGTATCAAAAACATGCCAAAAGTTGTTATTGTGTTTGTTTCTGATTCTGTTGTGCTGTTGTTCACTTTATTTGCTTGTCTTGTGGTTTGCCTGCTAACGCGTTCTAACTCTCAAACTTTATAAGGTTGTTTTGATTGATTGCCGTCTGACCAATTGTGGAATTAGTTTAACGATTGTTATATCAATAGTTTGTCCAACTGTTTTATAGGCCATTTTCTATTAAAGTTCAAAAAGATTTTTTAGGGTTTTTGTTGCCACGTTCAACAAGATTTGCTTGCGGGTGGTATGTTGCCGTAGTTTGAAAGATAATTTTTCACAAACTTAACCTTATTATCTAATAGGAGCACCTTCGAGTAGCCCCAACAGTACAAAAAGTAATATTCAAATAGTAGACAAGCTGCTGATAGTGTAACTGTTTATACGTAGCGCGTGCAGATGGTTATTATTATGATTGTTATTTGATTTTTTTTACATTATTAGTTCATATAAACAAATCAGATAAACCAATAATGTCAATTACCTTCTTCCAAGATTTTCCTAGTGGGTAAACCTTAAATGATGGGGTTGAGTAGATAAACACCTACTACGCCTGAGGGTTTTATCATACAGATTATAGACACTCCTGTTCATTGGAGTAAAACAAAGTTCTTAAGAACTATTCAAAAAGCTTAGACAATACCGGCACATTCTTAAAACTAAATAGCATGACCTTAAATTAATATGGATCAAGGGTGACAAACGTATTATTTATGCTGTTCTTCAAAAGGTACTTGCCAGTAGCAAAAAACCAAGCCAAGTTTAGTAAAAACCTAGGCGTTTCCAAAATTTTTGGGCGTTTCTTGTATGTTTAGTAAAAGAGCCAATTTGTTTTTGATGGCCGCTTTCAATTTTTAATAATTAACGCAGAAGCAAGAATCTGAGTAAGAACTACTTGAGCACAGTAACTGCTCAAACTTTTCTTCACGATTTTGTTGACCATCATAGTTCATACATCATCGTCTTTTTTAAAAGTAGTTGTTTAAGTATTTATTTCTAATAACAGACTCCAAAACTTTATTAACTATTAGGAACATTCTTAAGCCTGTGAGAACCAACTTTTTTCAAGGTTCATTTACTTTCCAACTAAAATAAAGTGCAGCTACTTATAACTTACGCTTATGTTGTCACTTCACAGCTGTCTTGCATTTAAGCACTAGTTGCTTGTAATAGCAAATGATACTACTGCAAAAAACATTCAAACACCTACTTTCTATGCCGATAAATTGCAAGAGATAGTTCAATGCGTTGCCGTTCTACAGATCACCAGATCTAAACTTCCATGTAGATGAGCATTTAATACCTGAATATGTATCTGTCTTCACGCAAGAGCTTCCATATATTCCAATATTTCTTATTATAGTATAAAATTTTCTGAACTGAATCATTTTTTGGAGAGCAAAGGCAGGGTCTTTTACAAGCAAACGTTTTTTCGGTAACATTGACAATTATACAATTAGCGCCATTGCGGCATTTTATGGTTTCGTTAATTAATTAATTATTTACAATTATTTATTCAAAAATTTTCCACTTGCCATTAGCAATTCAATATACAATAAGTTATTCAAGCAGCAAAGCACACTCGCAATACTTTGTATAAACTGAAATAAATTTAATTGTGCCTGACTGATCACATTGAATTAAGATTTATACACAAATTCATTTTCACATTAGCTTATAAATCTGATATTTTATACATAAGTATGTATTTGTATGTAAATATGTTTTAGGGTTCAATGAACTAATTATATTCCTACTGTTAATAAAAAGAAATCATCATCAGTCATTTTTATTAAAAATTACATTAAAATAAACATTTTAATAATTAAATTATTTCATTAATTTTAATAGTTAACTAAAACCATATTTTTTATTAACAGCTTAATTATGTTGATCTTAGTTCAATTGTATGTTTATGTTTTTGTTCTTAATTCGTATTATATCAATAACTACCTAACTACGTTCAAATCTAAAACGGAAGTTGTCTATTTGCGGTTTATTTACAATTTCCGACCACACAAATATAAAAAAAAAACTATTGTGATGATTAAAACTAAAGATTTTAGAATGTTATTGCGCCTTGACCTTGCAAACATGCAAATTAAATTACGTGTGTAATAAACGCACGACTTAAATTATTGAGGTGAAAAAACAATTTAAAACTAAAAATAAGATTTCATTTATAAGATAGGTCACAACATTTGGTGTTGTGTAGAAGAAATAGAAACCACATGAGCATGCAATAAAAGTCAATAATTATTTTCAAAGCCACACGCCGTAGTAATTAAAATCACGTCTTATAAGCTGAAAGAAAATTGAATATAAACGCAATTTCAAAACAAAAATACATCAAATAAAATTGCAAATTAACTGGCTGTAAATGTAATAAATAATTTAAATTCCCAGTATTGTCTTAAGTTTTTTATTTCAATTTCATTTTCTGGTTTATTGCTTCCATTTATAAATTTATTAAATAATTTACCATATACAAAAAAATGTGTTAATTACTTTCAATCAATTATGTTTCAATTATACATATATTTATATATTCAAAGCAAAAGTTGCTCAAAAGAATAAAAATAACGTTTGCATATGTTGAGAAGTCCTACTTTTCTAAATACTTTCAATTTGCAACATTATAACTTTGTTTTTTTAGTTTAAGGGGGGAGAATAGTTGCGCTATTATACAGGTTTACAGCATCCAACTCAGCAAGAAAACGCCTGAATATAATTGAATGAAATTTTCACACATTGTAGAATAAAGTCCAATCTGTGTCCTCAAACTTGTAGAAATTTGATGCAATAAGTCATTTCTTTGCATTTAATTTTTAAAAAATGACGTATTTAATCAGTTCTTTATTAATTTTTTACTCGTTAAATGTAACTTTAAATCTTTAACCAAAAACATGAAGACATAGAATATTGTATGTAGTTCAACATATAAAAAGAGTGATGACTAAAATCTTATCGTTTGGATATTGAGTTGGTAGTCGTTTTGTCTTATAAGAACCAATTTTATTTTAAAAACGGCGCTGTACGTGTCAATATTTTTCTAGAAAAAAAGGTTCACCGATATTCTCGTAGATGTGATGGGATTTAATATTTGTTCATAACAATAATACTAGTGGCACCACAACAGGACTGAGCGACTAAATCAGCAATTCTCTAGCGTTAATATTTAAAACAAATAAACCTCATATTTTTTTTCTAGGTTATTGTTTGTAGATGTCAAATGTAAACTCAAAGCAAAGAACTCTTTAGCAGTAGGCGAACCACTGTGGAGTTTGTCAAAATAACCAGCCAATCAACCACTTTCATTCACAAGCCAAAAATCAGAGATAGAGAATTACCAGGCCGCTTTGTATTGCCGAATATTGCGGAGAAGGTCATGTCTAAAACCTTTGCAACTTTTGTGAAACTTCAAATTCAGCATTAAAAACCAGTTTGACTCGCCGCAAACTTTTTTGGCATAGTCCACAAGCACCAATAACGGCAAACACTCTTGCCAACGCCGCAAAAACAGAGTAGGAAAAGGAATTCTATATCGCGTTACCATAAACATCAACGGAAACATTAAAGCTCAAAGGCAAGACAAAACTTTTTCCGACTTTATCTACCTAAAAGCGGTAAAATCAAACAGGTCGATCTAAAAACCTCAAAACAAATTATGAGCAACGTAAAGGCAACTGTTAAGATTGGCAACTAGTCCTTGAAAAAGTAAGACTGAGCCACCAATGGTTAAAAGATAAAAAAATCAGTATCAACTATTTCCGCTAATGCTTGCACTGTGGGAAGAAACGCCGGTCTACTATATACTGGTTGCTACAACAACCACACCAAGTTCTGTCTAAAAAAAAAAATTAATGTTTCTACCATTTCCAAATCAGACTCGATTAACGGTTTCAACGACCAATAAAACCACCACCTACCAAATCGATCTTGTTAGCAAAACTTTGTACATGCTTCCCAATACACTCAAAATGCTTGCTGAAAAACAAATTTACGAGTTACTTACTAACAAAATAATTAAAAAGAGCAGCAGCATTGACTGCGCTCCGGTGATAATAATAAACAAAAAAAATGACAAACCAAATCGGCCCCATTTTCAATAATTCAAAACACTCTAAAAACTTTGGAAATTTTTAACAAGCTTGACTTGACCACCGGTTATTTACAGATACCGATGGAAGAAAATCACGGCACAGAATAGAAGCAATTATCAATTCACCAAAATGCTATTTGGAGTCAAGAACAACCGGCCACTTTCCAGAAGTATATGTACATAGTCTTAGATAGACTCTTGGGTACCATTGTTTTATTGATTGCCTAGACAACATTATGGTCTATTCCCAAAACCATAAAAAAACATATTTACCATTTATGCCAAGTCCTAAAACAATTACAAAAATATGGTCTAAAACGCACTACCAAATTAGTGCCAAAAAATTTAACAGTTATCATACTATTCAGTCTTAATTCAAAACTAATCAACAACAAAAAACTTTCAGATTCTTGGAAATCAAGGTACAGATTTCCAGGAATCCGGGAATCACCAAAATTTAAAAAAAAAAATTACTAAAATAAATTGAAATACATATGTATATAGCAATTATACGGGCGGTAAACAAATTTGAAACCAAATTAGAAAATAGGTTTTTTACATTGAAGATTGACTAATTAGGTAGTTACTACTGCTGTAAGAGTTCTCTTTTACAGTTGAACACAAACCGGGAAGCTTACATATTTTATCCAATGTTTTATCCAGAAACCCAGGAGATAAAAAAGTCAACTCTGCAATCAAAATCAACAACCGGCTTTTATGGCTGCAAACCATGCTTTTGCATAAACTATAAAAAGTTGAACAGTGTCACCAAAAACCAAATCGGACTCATTTTCAAAAATTCAAAAGACCTTAAAGACTTTGGAAGTTTTTATTAAGCTTGATTTGACCACCACCTACTTACAAATACCAATGAATAAAAATTATAGCACCGGATAGAGGCACCTATCAATTCACCGAGATGCCATTCGGAGTCAAAAACAAACCGGCTACTTTCTAAAAGTATATGTACACTGTCTTGGATAAACCCCTGAGTACCATTGTTTTAAATTACCTAAACGACACAATGGTCCCAAAACCATAAAAAAAACTTATTTACCATATATGTCAAGTCCTAAAACGGTTACAAGAATGTGGTCTAAAACGCACTTCAAAGTTAGTTTCAAAAAATTCAACAGTTACCATACCATCCGGCCTTAACTCAAGACCAATCAACAACAAACAACTTTGCAGATTTTTGGAAATCTGTACTTGGCTCCCTGAAACCAAACTTTAGAAGAAAAATTTACCCCAATGAATTGGAATATATGGCAATTGTGTGGGCGGTAAAAAAGTTTGAAACCATATTAGAAGTTGAGCTTTTTACATTGAGGACTGACAACATAGCCCTGATGTGGTTAAATAACTCTACAGACGCCAAGACTAAGCTAACCCGGTAGTCATTACTCCTGTAAGAGTTCATTTTTACCGTTGAACACACCCCGAAAAACTTACATGTTTTACCCAATGTATCCAGGAACCCTGGAGATAAAATATAAAATAATCGACTCCTCAATCAAAACCAATAACCGGTTCTTATGGCTGCTTGACACGACAATTCACTTGCTTTCATCCATTGCAAAAAGAAACACTCAAAGCAAACCTGTTCAAAAGTAAAAATTTGGCAAGACAAGGTACGACGGTACCAGCAAAATATCTCTTAAACTCAGAGCATCATCTAAAGATATAGGGAATAGTTAGAAGGCCCAAACTACTACGCACCTTTGCCGGTTAAGAACAGTTATCCGTAGTACCAAATACCAGAAAAGAAGTCCTTACATTCCACCATGACACCATACGGCCATCCTACGCTTGTATCCAGATCCCTCCAACGAGCCCAAAGAAAGAGAAACAAAGCCAAATTTTTAAGATTTTTTTGCAAAAAGAAAAGATCTTGCGGCATACAATTGCTACTTACCATCTACAGACAAACTTTGTCAAACGGCGTCACGCAGAATTAAAAAAACGGAGAGATAAATTTATGTCACTTGCAGTCTACCACAAAAACCGCAGGACAAATGCAATAATTGTTCTTTCCTGGTCAGTCAGAGTATGAAATGCCGTCTTTGAATAAATTACTACGTACCAATCCTCTTCCCTCTGTTCTCTAATGTTTGATTGTTTTCCTAATAGCTACTAGTTTGCTTCATCTATTTTCTTCATCAACAGCGCACACTCACTACTTTAATGTGCATCCCTCGTTTGTATTTACCCCACCTTTAAAGCTATATTTCTCTAGTAACACTAGCAATAAGTTTTAGATTTCCCCAATTTGCAGGCTCTAGGCGGATAAGGAGCCACATAAATAAATTTTAAATTTCTCAACTATAAAAAATAAAAAATCAAAAACCAACCTATGAGGTGCATCTCTAGGTACCTTAAAAGTACAAACTCTGAAAGTGCGTCTTTGGATCATTATCAACGTCCTAGAGACTGTTCCGTCTTTAAACCACACCCCACAGACCAATGTCAAAATATACAAGATTTGCTAGGCGGAGGCAAAAATACCAAGAAAAAATAAACAAAAAGAAACAATGCCCAAAACTTTCAGATAGACAAACATTTGCTTTAAAACCGATATTCAAACAAAGCATAAAAATGGATTTGCTCTTCCATGTCACTTTCCGCAAAACAACCCAAAAAAAAAGTGAAAAACACAAAAAAAAACAAGGTCTACGCTACGAGAAAAAAGGGAAGACCCAGCTACAAGGAGGTTGCCTCATTGCACCTTCAAGCACAAAAAGCTGATAAAGAATGCTCTTACCCGAGAGCTGAATAACACTCTATTCACCCCCAAGTAAAACACCACCTACCTTTAGTAAGCTGTCACACACAGAACAGATTCTTAAAATTACCTGTGATAATGATGCCTCACTAGAGTAGTTACAAAAAATAATTTTCGGTCTACAACCCCTGTGGGATTCTTGTTCTAGAAATAAGTAAAAAAGATGTACAAATACTAAATAGCAGAATCTGCTAAGCTGTATGCAAACCCATCATCAAAATAACAAAAATTGAACCACGGCAAAAAAAAGCAATAGAAATAGAGGTAATCCTCTCAGACAAAACCAAAACATAAAAATACATCACTATCTTTAAAGCTGACCTATGGTTACATAGGGGTACTAATATATGGCAAAAAACTAGACAGCAAATTAAATCAGTTGCAAAAAATGGCATGCGTAGGTAAGTAACAGGTGGCATGCCGACAACATCAACTGCGTCTATGAAACCAATGTTACGTCTGCCGCTCCTCAATATTTACGTTGAAAAGATGGCAATATAGTAGTTTTGCGTCTATATGCAGTTGGATTTTAGAAAACTACAAAGAAAGCTAACAAACGCTAAAGCCTCCTGTAGAAAGCTGCTAAGAAAACCCCTTTACTATAAACGCAAACTGAGAAAATATCACCCTTCAATGTGTTTCAAAAACCTTACAACATGTGCACACATAATCAAAAACAGCAAAATGTGATCTACAATTCAATTAGAATGTGTAGATGACTTATGATCTTAAAATATCTTTACCATAAAAGTGCCTCTAGACAATTAATATTATCATCAATAATATTGAACAATATATTGCACAATATATTGCTAAGACAATCTAAACGTTGCAATATAATTGCGCAATTTTTTTGTTAGTTAACTGACACTTCTGCAGTCAACATGTGGAATAAAATAAAGCAAGTTGTGCGACCATTGCTTTAGTTATAGCTCTAAAAAAGAAGAAAAAAGGCGCAGATGGATAAAGAAATGGTTTAAAAAAAATACTTTTAGGTTAGATTGTACAATAAAAATCAAACTTTTTTGATTGACTCAATATATTGTGCAACCTTTCAATATGATCTACAGACGGTCAATATTGTATAGTATTATTTAATGTGCAATGTATTAACAATAATATTGAACGTCTAGGGGCCGCTTTAAGGACGCACACAACTATCTTCTAAGCAAAAGTAGTTAGGATAACCTATGGGATTATAAAAATAGTAAATATCAAAATATTTGGCAAGACTCGTGGTTAGGATAACCTATGAGATTATAAAAATAGTGAATAGCAAAATATTTGGGGAGTCTAACAAATAGTAGAGCGGCCTCATTGCTGTAAATCAGGGGTGGCCAACCCGCGGCCCGCGAGCCGCATGCGGCTCGCCTTGATCATTTCTGCGGCCCGCAAGATTTATAACACTTTTACAAAATATATTTATTTTATATAGACCAAATTAGTGAAAACGATTTTTTTTTAAATACATTATTTGTGCATCCATATATTCAAAAATTAACTGTAGAAATTATGAGAAAAAATGAACTTTTATTTTGAAATAATATTCTTGTGCATGTAAAGGGTAGCCTATCTAGTAGTATCTTTTTAATTATTTGTTATTTTGACAGTGACAGATTTTTTTGTAGAAAAACTTGACAGAAAGTTAGTATCATATCTCCCCAAAACAAAATGAAATGCTTTACGCTTGATCGACGTTGGAAAACATTGCAAACTTATTTCCAAAGTCAATGTTGTGTGCGTTTATTGAAAAGAAGTTTTGGCCGAAATGAGGCCTTGCAAGCTTGTGCAAAAAGTTTGTAACACTTCCATGCTAGTGGCCAACTCACACGGTACTATAGCGGTACGGTGCGCACTGACGAGAATGTGAGGCTGCCGTAGCCAAGAGTGTGCTTATAAGGTTTAATTGACTCAGCAATTAAAGGTACACGACCATCCGGTTTGTTACTGCTTCTTAGTTTGAGCCTTACAGCAGCTTGAAACGGACAACAATTTTGTTCGAAAAATTATCTTTTTTGACAAATCCCATTTTCATCTCGGCAGCTATGTTAACAAGCAAAACTGTTGCATCTGGAGATTTGAAAACCCGCACGTGATTGTCGAGAAACCAATGCATTCTCAGTGAGTGACAGTTTGTGCGGATTTTGGAACGGTGGCATACAGAGGCACAATAAACAATTTTGTGTGGCCAAAAATTGAAGACATAGACTTGAACAATCTTTAGTTTTGTGCAAGATAGCGCGCCATGCCACACAGCTTATGCCACAATCAATCTTTTGCGCGCCAAGTTTGGTTTATGCAACCAATCCATTAACGATTTAGGCTCTTTAGGCAAATATCAAGCAAGTCATTTGTGAGATAAAACCAGAAACCGTCACCAAGGTTTTGGAAAACTAGATTAACAAGATGCGCTATTGCAAAGCCAGTCGAGGTAGCTACATAAATAAAATTGTGTTCCATAAATAATGGGAATGTTTGCTCTTTTAAATAAACCTATAATATACCAAAAAAAATGATTTTTGTTTATTTTTTTTTATTTTTAAAAAGGAATCACTAAATGGACCACTCTTTATGACAGATATTGCCGGTTTTATTCATGAGTTATAAATTTGCAGAAAATTATTATTATTTATCTTTAGTCCTTAATACCGTTTTTGGGTATTATTTTATAACTCCTTTATTTTTTTTTTACAAGCTTGTCTATCTTTGACCATTTTTGCTATCTCGCTCTACTCCATTCCTTTATTTTCTGCTGCTTTGTGAGTTTGTTCGGACCAACTTTGTTTTTGCCTTGTATGTATGTGTTCTAGCCTTCCTAGCTGTCTCTTCTCTATTACTCTTTCTTTAGGTTTAATTTTTAGTTCATTTCTTACTTCCAAGTTTTTCACTTTATTTTTTCTTGTTATTCCTTTATTAGAAATAAAATCTCTATTGCATTAATTTTGCTTTTATTTCTTTCTGTTGTTGTCCAAGATTTGCTTGAGTATATTAAACGCTGATTTTACTACCATTTGTATTTCTGTTTTTATTGTTTTTGTTATTTCTTTCTTAACCAAGAATTGCCTTTTGAGTGCATTGAATATTCTTTCTTCTTTTCCAATTCTTGCATCTATTTTCATGTCTATATTCCTTGTTTTTTTCTATTATTGTACCAAAGTAGTTGTAATATTGTACTTGTTCAATTAATTGTCGATCCAATTCTATCTTGTGCCTCTTAGGTTTTGTCGCTACTACCATTGTCATTGTTTTACTTGTGTTTATTTCCATGATTATATTCTTTAATTCTTCTTCCTTGTATATTCTTTTGTTTTCTTGTAGTTTCTCTTCTTTGTCTGCTATTAATATCATAGTCTTGTCTATTAATATTGCAAAGAGTATAGAGCTTAGAGTTCGCAGAATAATTAAATTATATTGTATGTTTCAATTTTTTACTTCAAAAAAAATATCTATAGTAAGCCTAAATCTAATATATGGATATATAATTTTATATATGATGCATTTCTAAAGTGGCCCGCAAAATTATTTAGGTTTGGCCACCCCTGCTGTAAATAATCCTAAAATTACCTCAAAGCTATTTTGAAATGTGTCCGTGCCTTTACTTTAGCAGTTTGTGGAAATAAAGTAACATTAAGGTAGGCAAACTAGCGCGTAAAATACCAGCCCTCATGGCGTGTAGACCTAAACCCTGGACCGCTTTACTACTCAAAAACTTCAATGATTTACTAAAATCAACAAACACACTATGTAGTAAGAATGCGTTGAGATGACACTCCGGGCTACAGACAGGGAAAGGAAGTAAAGACTGCTTCAAAGAAAACAGCCAATTGCTATTTGTAAATGTCCAGAAAAAAAGAAGTAAACTATGACAGAGACCTACAAGATACTATCAACTAAGTAATCACTTGCATACAATTAGTATTAAAGACAGTTCAATGTGTAAAAGATGTTAAATGGGTGTCAAGACAATCGAACACGTGTTATGCACATGTTTGATCCTCTCATAGAATAAAATTTATATTGGAGAATTCCTGTCTTGACATGGTCAATATATAAAAGATTTCTCTAAGCATTGTATTTGCATACATCAGTCACAACTTTTTTAATTTACCCTCCAAAATACTCAATGGTGATCATTAATTAGATACCCACCCAAGTGTTAGTTATCAGGATATTGGTATCACCATTACCTCTTCTCATATAGTAACTTTTAACGCTTGTAACAGTAGGCAGTAACTCCAGTTTAGATCAACCGTCTGTACTCATGTTCTGAAGTGACCCAAACAACTGGTCATGCGGTCGTCATTAAGTGATTGGATATCACTATCACCATCTTTGACTTAAAGACTTTTAAAGTTAAAAAAAACAAAGCTTCTAACTTCTTGATAAGTAACACTTGGACAGGTAGGCAAAAACTTCAAACCTTTCGTCAGTTTGTTTTGGAGTGACCCACACATTCGCCTAAGCGTCCGTCATTAAAGAATTAGATCACCTCCAGTGACATCACGATTTTTACAGATTGAAAGTTGTTTTCTAGGTAATGTAATACCATAAGTTATTTATTAAAGTGACAAATTAGGTTCAATTAAAAACGTTTTTTTAGGTTATGCAAACCTTGTGCTATACTAATGCCAAAGCAAAAAGTTAAATGTTAATTTTTTAGGTTATGCAATACAATAATGAAATGTCTGGAGACAAACTATTTAACAAATTTCATAATCATTTTCAAGAAATTACTAATAAATGTTTTCCGGAAAAAATTTACAAGACAAATACTTCAAGTAATAGATTTAACTGGTTCAATGATGATATTAAGAAAATGCGGAATACTATACAATTTGTGTCGGCTCATTATAATCAAGCTGAATCAACATCTGTTAATAATTATATCAAGAATTTAAAAAAGAAATATAAACAATTAATTACAAAATCTAAACAAAAATCAAATGATGATTTTATTAAACAATCAAATAATAGAAGTAAAGCTTGTTGGAATATAATTAATAAAATGAAGAATAAAACATATCAAGATACAAACAGCAAACTATCATCGGAAGAATTTGCAGAACACTTTACAGAAACACCTCACAAAATAATATCTAACATAGAAAAAAATGGATGCTCTATTGGCATGGATAATGTAGTGACAAGTTTTACTCTTACACTGGAACCAGTTACTTATATTGAAATTAGAGATATAATTCAAAATTTAAGTAATACTAATAGTAGAGATATATATGATATAAACTCTAAAATGATTAAACTGGCAACCAATTCAATTAATAGTCCATTAGTAAAGTTAATAAACATTTGTTTCAATCAAGGTACTTATCCGACTATACTCAAAACTTCAAAAGTTATTCCTATTTTTAAAAAAGGAGATGTAAATAATTTAGACAACTACAGACCAATTTCAATTATTCCAACATTTTCAAAAGTACTTGAGACAGCAATAAAAAATAGAATTGTCAACCATATGGAAAAACACAATCTTTTCCACAAAAACCAATTTGGGTTTAGGAAAGGTTTATCAACAACACAAGCCATATACCATCTAACATCAAAAATAATGGAATGTTTTGAAAATGGCAAGTATATTAAAGTGGTATACTGTGACTTAACAAAGGCATTTGACTGTGTGTCTCATAGTTTATTACTTAACAAGATGAAACGGTATGGCATGGACAATTCTATCATTACTATAGTTCATTCGTATCTGTCTAACAGGAAACTACACGTGTATTACAAGGATGACATTTCAAGTGTAAAAGATATTACTGTAGGAATACCACAAGGTTCAATATTAGGACCAATTTTATTTATTATATATATTAATGATTTTTTTGAATTTATACCTTTGATTGAAAGTATTTTATATGCTGATGATTCTACACTTTTGATAAGTGATAAATGCAGAAACAAAGTCACATTAGCTACAGACAATGCTATAGATAAAGCAAAGGAATGGTGTGCATTAAATGATTTAGCACTTAACAACAATAAAACTGTTATAATGGAATTTTCAATGCGTTCATTACCTATGGAAATAACTGGAAACAACTCAGCAAAATTTCTTGCCGTACATGTAGATTCAAAATTGAATTGGAATCTTCACTGTGATTCAGTAGCCATTAAAATGAAAAAAAACATATTTGCATTGAGAAATTTAAGGGGAATAGTTTCTCAAGCAATATTGAAAATAGCGAACTACGCTAATGTACATTCCCATATAAACTACGCCATACTTGTTTGGGGAAATTCCAGTGACTCCAAAAGAATATTTTCGTTGCAGAGAAAAGCAATTAGAATTATAGCGGGTTTGTCATATCAAGCTGATTGTAGGGAAGAATTCAAGTCATTAAAAATTTTAACTGTGCCATCTCTTTTTATGTATGAATGTATTTTATTTGTGAAACGTAACCAACTTTTATTTATGAAAACCAACGTTGAACATAATCATAACACAAGACAACGCCACAATTTAAGACAACCACAAGTGAGATTGACTAAATCATTGAAATTTATTAACTACGTTGGAGTAAAATTGTTTAATAAACTTCCAAATATAATAACCAAACTTGAAGAAAATAGCTTTAAACATGCAATTAAATTATTTTTATTAGCTAATGCATATTATTCTGTAAACGAATTTTTAACTGAATCAATTAATGCTAACCATTTTAAAAACTGTATTGTCTCGGTTTAAATTGTGTAGTTTTAATATTGTATGTAATTGACTTAACGTTTTGTATAATGACGATTGTAAATACTTATTGTATATTTGACATGAATAAATATATTATTATTATATTATTATTATTACCATTCCAAGTTATTTGTCAATTGCAAAGCAACGAGTTAAATTTAACTAAAACACATTTTTTAGATTATGTTGTTGTTTGTAGGTTATGCAATTTTATAAATTATTTGTTAATTGCAAAGAAAAAAATTAAATTTGATTAAAAACATTTTTTAGGTTATGCAAGCTTCTTGCTACACTAATCGCAAAACGACAGATAGAATGTTGTTTTTTAGGTTATGCAATAACAAATTATTTATCAATTGTAAAGCGACAAATTAAATTTTATTAATAACGTTTTTTTAGGTTATGCAAGCTTTGCATCTTCTCTAACATAGTGACTAACAACAATTGCAAAGTTGACAACTTTTTTAATAACACCCTCAACCAACATTTAGATGTTTTAATCATGCTTTGTAAATTTACAAACATGTTTATTTAAAAACTATCTTTAATTAGTTATCATCCATGAAGATATTAGTCTATGTACATAAAAATTCATAATTACAACCAGTTTGTTTCCATTTTCATAAGATTATGATTAATTTGAGATGTTCATAAACACAAACTGAAACTACATTCTTTATGTGATAAAAACAAATTTATCAAACCTAATAACAAGCATTATAAACATCATTAATTAACATCGTAAATTAATTGTCCATTTGTAAAATAAAAACGTACCTTGCATTTGTAGGAACAATCATTTTCTTAGATCCAATGAACCAAAGATAATCAAATCACAACTCCCATAATTATACCACTAAATGCGAATAGCAATACGGAGCGAAGAACTTATTCACTTCCCGTCCACTGCACTAATAAATCTCATCTTGTGAGTGCAAACTACAAAGCGAAAGCGGCGGCGGATGATATGAAATAAACTAGAATTCTAAATGCAAATGCTCTTATCTATATTAGATTTATTGCTTTGCAATAAAACGCTTTTATAATTTAATATTGACATTGAATTTGTAATATAGGTAATTGAAACATGTAGTTTTAATTTGTAGTTTAATAATATCAAATTAAAATAAAAGAAATTATTTTTGTTTTCATAGATTGCATCCGTACATTCAAAATGGAGTTTTATAACTAAAATGATTTATTTTTAGTCTAATAATAAAATTGTGTATTGTCACAAATCTTAAAGATTTTTTAATCATAGAATTTGATTATGAAATTATGCATTTTTACAACACAAAAATAAGTTGTGATGCATAATCAGAGAATACTACAAAAACTCTACCTATTATAGTTACAATTTGTCGAAGCGTATGATAAAGGCTTTAAATAGAAAAAAAAATAGCTTTTACACATAGGTTAGAAGAGGTTAGAAGATAGTCTTTATACATGTTTTCTATTTATTACACAATCTATATTATTACATGCACATACAAAAAAATTAATAAACTCTGATATGACATTGAAAAACGTGAAATAAATTAATACCAGATACAATTTTTTCTTTGCTCAGCGACCTCCGCAACAGCAACAAACAACAAGTAAAGTAATTCCAACTGTAATTGCAATTGTAGTCGTCAGTGTTAGCTCGTTGTCCATTTTAAGACGAACTTTTTTATCTGATTCCATGAAGCCAAAAGTTTTAATTAGAGTTTATATTCAAAAACTGACAAATGTCATATCTTGATTGATTGTTAATTTGTTTGACAAATTGCACACAATTTTTAATTATTTTACAACTGAAAAAAAATGATTCTCCAAATAAGAAATCCTAAGTGTGTGGCCACAACGGCGATCCGACCATCGAACAGCGCTCCGACCATCGAACAGTGCTCCGATCATCAAACAACGCTCCGAGCATAGAACACTAAAATGTGTTCTAAGCTCGGACCCTCGCACACCGCTCGAGTCTCGTATTTATATTGAATTGAAACTTTTTTAGCGGCGTGAGAGTAAAATTATTACATTATATTTTTTAATTACTAAATAGTTTTACTCTCACTCCGATAAAAAAGTTTCAGTTCATATAAATACGAGGCTCGAGCGGTGTGCGAGGATCCGAGCTTAGAACACATTTTAGTGTTCTATGCTCGGAGCGCTGTTCGATGGTCGGAGCTCCGTTGTGGCCAGACCCTAAGGGTACACTAGTTGAGTACGCTAACCATTAGAAAGTATCTAATTAATTTTTTGTCATTGCATTTTGTTTCTTACTCTCATTCTCTACGGCAAAATGCATTTATACAAAAATATTTTGAATCTTTCAAATTGCTAAGAAAACAATATACCCAGAATTCCAACAAACATATTTAAAAAAAATAATAACAAAACAAAAGAAATCTAAAAACAATTTCTGCTGTCTACAGTAGAGTACCTACAAGTATTTAACTACCACATGACTTAGGTTTCTACCTGAACCGTAACACGTCTAAGACCCAAACTCTTGCTTAGCCTCCGGAAATGCCAACCGATTAAACCAAAACCTTATTTTTTAGAACGACCAAACCAGCCACCACCTGCGACAGTTACAAAGAATAACCAGGCAAAAGAATCAGTTGACACTTACCTCCACCGCAAGATTGCAATATACCGGCACATTGCACTAGAAGTGTTCAAAAAGGCCATGGCCAATTCGTTAATCAACCTAATTGACCAGCAAAACGTAGTAGTTGGCGTATCACATATTAGAGTAAAACCAAACTTGCCCTGATAGACAGCGGGGCTAACCATAACTTTACCCGGCTAGCTTTACCTAAATTGCAAGCCGGCTATGTTGTCTATTATACCAACCTCTTCAACAAACTTGCCATCATCAAAAAAGCAACCATTATTATCTAGGTTGGCACCCATCAACAAACCTTACCTTTACCTTTCTACAGGCGCTAGCTATTGGCAAAGAAGTAATTTTAGGTCACACACAAACAGGCCACTGTTGACTACGTTTGCCGCGTTGGTTTATCCCTAAACCAAACTGGCAACAATACCTATAACCGACACGGCTAAACAATGATTGTTTAGCCGGCCCGGACTTTACAAGCTGGTGCGGGAATTTGCAAGCTTTTTTGTAAAAGGTTTTAGGCCACTTACTACTAACTCGGTAAACCACTACATCAAAATGCAAAACACTACTCCCATACAGATTTGATTATATGCATACAACATCGAAAAAAGTATTAATTTACAAAACAAGTAAGCAAGAAGCTTGCTAAGAGCGTAATCAAATCTATCCCAGCAACTACTGCGCCCCGGTAGCTATCATAATAAAAAACAACAGAACAGGTTTTTGCGTCCTTTCTGCCCCTTCAATAAAATCAGCCGAAAAAAGATACTAAACATTCAACAACTTTGAAAAATTTTAAAACTGTTACCGTATTCTCCAAGCTGGATTTGACTACCGGGTACTAGCAGATACTTGTGCACAAAGATAGCCAACACCTGACCGCCTTACCACACCGGACAAAACCACATACTATTTTAAAGTTATGCCTTTTGACCTTAAAAATGCTTTGATTACTTTACAAAATCTGATGATTAATGTTCTAGCAAAGTAAATAAGCAAAAATGCGACTTTAAACAACCGGAAATTGACCACTTAGAACACAAAATTACGGCTTAGGAAATTAGTTATTAGAACATTATCTTTAACTTATCTGCGACTATTCCCGGTTTTCAACCTGCAAACAACTATGCAACTTTATGGGTATTTGTACGTGGCTCTGAGAATGCGTTGATTAATTTGCAAAAACCTCCTTATAGATTTACAAGGAACAAAACGTTCATTTCGTTGGAATAACACAGTCAAGCGCATTTTTGTAACCGTTTTTGACAAACTCTTGACGCCCACAACCTGGTTTGCGGTTTGTTCTGCAAATCAATGCAAGGTAGGCATAGAAGCGGTACTGTATCAAGAAGAAGCTGACAGAAAACAAATGATTGGTTATACTAGCTTACGGTTCACAGTAGTTTAGTAACAACGGTAGGCTATCAAAAACTACCGAGTTTGCTTGAAAGACTGTCAATTCCGGCTAAAAACCGTCAACCGAGCATTGATGTGGCGTTCTCTTACACTGAAAACTCCAAATCTAAAATGGTCACTACTTTTTGACAAATTTACTTTTAATATTGAACATACTCTCGGAGCTAAAAACCAATTGTCAAGCGCGCTATTTTGTTGGATGTTGCAAAAAAATTAAGACTACCAAAAAATTCTTGCACCACAGCTTTTGTAGGTTAAAACTTTGCTCATTTTTGACAAGTTACGCCAAAAATTGGCCAAACTTAAAAAAGACGTAGGTTCCTGACAAAGCGCTAACGGAAAACTCTATTGCACTAAAACGGACTGGAACTAGCTAGCCGTTCCACCAGCAATGCAGAAAGAAGTAACGCCGCCGGACATCCAGAGCGGGATAAAACTTATTGCAACATTTTGAGGAGTTGTTACTAGCCAAGAGTAAAAAAGAAGTGCATTACTATCGAGCAGATCAAAACTGGTGCCGCCAAAAAAGTTCCATTCCTACAACCGTCCCTGAGAACGAATTACAATCAACTATGTAAGTCAGTAGCACTTTTACTACGGGACATGGTTTATATTAACCATGATAACCATGTGCATCCGCTAGGTAGAAACATTTACAACTCAACACATCACCAGTGACTTAAGATAAGGTCTTTTGCCAATTTGGGTACATTATTCTGAACGACAACGGCTTCCAATTTGTTAGTCACAAACTCCGAGAAGTTAATCTCGTAGAACGACGCAACACAAAGTTAAAGAAATTGCTACGGTGCCTACTGGATAGCCAGTCTTGTTCCCATTAAAACCAGTGGTTACATTTGGTTACATTTGGCTACATTCTAACTTTGCCGTTAAACCAATTCGGCCACCAATCTCACCTCAAGTGAAGCTCTACTGGAAGCAAACATTGCTGCATACGGAGCTTAAAAAATCAAAATAAACTAAACCGCGCAAGTCAAAAGTGCGGAATTTATTAATAAATAATTCTCATCTTCATAACGGAAACGAAGTTGAAAAAGTCGCAACTTAACTTTTTATTCAGTCTTTAACAAAGACAACATTATTTTACGAGCAACATTTAGACTTCTAGAACCAATAACATCACATGAGGTGATTCATCAACTCTAGCATCGTCTTCATGCAATAACCGCAGACTGTAAAACCACCAGTAATGTAAGTTGCCAGCATTACGGGCAGAGAAAAAACTAAAAAGCCAGCATTAATGTGAGAAGTGGTTAGATGATAAACAAGTTTTCTGGACTTTATATTAGCTTAGACACTAATTAGGCTGTAGCTGTACAACTGCGTAATGTTTGCAAACAAATGCGGTTTTTGCCTACAGTAGTTTTTCAGTTTCGACCACTACTCCTGGTAACAAGCAGATCTTCATGTAACATCTCCGGAGCTTCTACACAGTTCTTTGTGCAATTTGCAATTGTAGAGCCACTTATTGCTAAGATTGCCCTTCTTGTTGCAAATTTACCGCTTGTATAGTATGTATTGGCGTTAGTTATCTTCTTATTTGTGATGTCAATCCTACTACCTAGTTTGTTTGACATAAGCACTCTACTATTTTTTTTTTCGTTTGATTAGTGTAGCTGCTTTGAGAACAACAAGGTAACCTTAATTAAACTTATGTATAAATTACATTAAATCCTTGAAACCTGTTGATTGTACCAGTAAAATAGCTTTGCAATGTAAAAAAGCTTCATTGGCATTCACATGTATTATCGGAACACTAAAATTTGTGGCAAAATTTTTGAAAAATACATTTCCCTGATGCATACATTATAACGCACTTGGTAAACACATAACTATTGTGACCAAATAAATTGTAGACAAACTCGGATTATTTTAAAAAAGATGGGATAGTTACTTAACCCATGTAAGAACAACATGAGTTAAGTAACTATCTCATCATAAAAATGTAGAAATTAAAATAACTTTACACATTTTTACGTGTTGCAGAAATATATTTTGCAAAATAAAACTGTTTTTTAAATTGTGTATCAAACGATATTAAGTTATGTTCAGGTATACGCTATATTCTCATAATGTTATAATTCTATTATGATTATTAAACCAAACCTTTATTAATTTCATAAAATGTATCCAAGCACCAAAACAATTCAATACGCAATTATGAAGAACAATATTAAGCTAATTAAAGTTATTTATTCAGCAAAGAAAATTGTATCGAAACGTATTAATTAAATTTCTACTTACATATAAACTGAAGTAATTTGTTCATATAAGCCATATTACATCAGCCAAATACAAATCAATAAAACTGCAACTAAACCTATAATTAATAAACTTCAAAGTGACAAATATCATTGACATTGTACCAACATAAAATAATTAATTTAATTTAAAACAATTTTCAATTTGTTTGTCAATGAAATATGTATACAAATAGTTTCACATTATTATAAACGTGTTTTCTATACTACAATTTGTTTCTACTACTAAAATTTAGCACAAACATATTTGTAAAGTGTATATTAAATGTATTTTAATATATTAATTGAATTAATTATTTTATGTAATTACTTTTTTAATTACGCGTGTAACTGCAATAGACAGCATCACGATACGACGCTATATTTTATACACGTGTTAGAACACGTTTAAACTGTATATTTCTTTTCATTGAATAAATATTTTTGTTTAATTAACATTTACAGACATTATTTAAAAACGTAATTAATTAAATTCAACGTAATCATTGTTTATTGTTAACAATATCTATTATTAACGCGTAAATTAATTTTATATAATTTCAAAGACCAAACTTATATCATATCACCACTATAGTTTAAAATGTTAATACTTTGCACGCACTCAACTTAACAGTTTTGTCCAAATATCAGCAGGTTGGTCAGAACTCTTTACACGTCTGAAGTTAACGGTATTACCAATGTGATGTTGAATGAACTTTTTCTTTAGTGGTTTTGCCATTATGTGTATTTTTAAACTTAAGAATTGCAGATTAGTTGTCTACATACAAAATAGTTAGTTTCTTGATATCTAGGATAGGAAGTTTCTTACTGATACGCCTAATCCAACTAATGTCATCAATTGAATATATTAATACTCTGCTTCATCTGATGAAGTAGCTACCTACCGTTGCTTCTGAATACACCATACAAGGGGTTTCACTAGTAAAAGTGCTTATCTACTTTATAGTACGAGTACGTTCATCATCTGTGTTAACAAAAGTCTTCAAAAAATTTAAAATTTTGTAGTTTCAATTTTTTGAAGTTTTTTTTCGACCATAGAGACATTTCTCAGTTTGCACACTTGCTTTGTGCTGTTATGAGAACTATTAGACTGATACATTTATTTTTTGCAGAAAGCAGTCTTAACAAAAAAAGTTGTCATTTTCTAATATTTGCAATGCTAATTATCAATCGAATTGTCGCATAACACAAGACTAAAAATATCGGTATAGTCTTCTTTTTACTTAAATCTTCTTGCAACAAAACGGGTTTCAAACGGCTTTTCATTCAATACCCAACAACACGTCAGTTGTTTTGCGCATTTTATGGTTTTAATGGTTTTATTTTAGTCAAAGTGTAGAATTTGTGTGTTTTTTGTCTTTTAGTGCTTTGTAAACAAAGATATCTTTTATTTTTTCTATAATTGCTAAATTGGCTTGATTTTATCTTCAAAGATAAGCGATTACAAAGTCTGAGAAACAGACAGGACAATTTAAGGTTTTGACAATTTAAAGTTTGACAATCATTTAGGTTTGGTCTCTTCGAAGTTTCAGGTACTAGTTCAGCTGCTAATTCTTCTTTGTTTTCCAATTATTTTACGTGCAGAAGTTGATTGCGCGGATACTCCATTCAAATGTTCTTCTACAGCTAATGCATTTATCTAAGTACTTTTTTCAATTGACGTTCAGATTTTAGTTAATTTCCTCAACAAAAATTACTTTGTTCAAACGTCATACGTCAAAGCCAACCTATAGATAAACTTCTATGACTTTCTGACAATTTTGACTTGCACTTAAAGCTTCTCAATTTGTTCAATTTTATTTTTTGTCCAAACCAAAGTTTTGCTAAACTCTGATCTTTGATTAAGCTCAAAAAAGTTTAGATTTATTATGATTTAAGTTCACATATAAGATAGGCTTAGCGAAAGCAAAGCATTAGATTAAGAATCAGTTAATGGTTTTATTAAAAAAATTGCATTGGTTTAAGAAAAACTTTAACAGTAAGTACGTCAACGGTTTTGAGAAGAACAATTAATAGATAAGGATTTTTGTAAACAAGCAAATTGTTTTTATGAGAATCGGAGATCTATTGCAGAAAATACATTTTGGGTTTGTAGATTTGTATGCGTGTGTAGAATGTTCCGTAGATAACGTCATGGCGTCATAACAAGAAAATTGTAAGAAATTTATAAAAAAGTATAAATATTACTAGGCCTTAAGTAAGTAAGTGGTCAATTGGTCAATTTGCTTCTTTTCTGATGTTGGTGCTTTGCCCCCGATCTTGTAGTGTTCTGTCTGTAATTGTGCTTAGAATTTTTATCTCTGTTGATCTGAAAGCTCCTTTCGGTTTTGCTGTGTCGGTGTATGTAAATATTGGCCGGACACATGTTTTATATATGCGGACTTTACTTTCCGTTTTCATAAATTTGTTTCTCCATATAAGCTCCCGCAAGCATCCCAATATCCCTGCAGCTTTAAGTGTTTGAGCTGTCGTTTCCCCCTTTAAGTTACAGCTAGTATCCGGCTATCTCTATGCCCAGGTAATTAAAGACCGAGATTATTATATTGTATTGTTTGGCGCTTAGTTTAAACGTATGGCAGATCTCCGAAGAGATGGCGGGATAGCTGGTCATCAATATTCTAAAAAAATCAGTAAATATAGGTCCAAGACCTGCATAAAGAAAAAGAAGAAGAAGATTTGCTTTGTTGGTTAATAAAATAATAATTGAGTTGGTGGTCCAATCCAGTTTGAACAAAGCAGTCATCATGCAGCTCAAATCAAAACTGTTTTTTCTGTGTCAACTTCGGTGCTTAAGCAGTAGCTCAAAGACAAAAAAATCTAACACAAATTAAAAAAATTAAAAAAAAAATTAAAGGATAAAAGTCCTCACTTACTAGGTCTTAGAAATAAAAAAACGATAAAAACAATGCCCTGCAAAACAAGTTGTTATTTTTGCCGGACTATTAGTTTAAACGGCATTAGGTTAGGTTAGGTTAGGTTCAAGTCTGCCGCAATAAACCTGGACTTTCATTATCAGCTCGGCGACAATGAACAACCGCAGGAAAGCAATAGAATTTTTTAAAACAAAATAGGCTAAATTTTTTACCAGATAATTTAACAGAACTCCTGGAACTAAAGATTACCGTTGAGCCTAAAAAACAAAGCAAAACATAGCTCAATGTAAAAAGTGACAACTTCACAAACACACCAATAAAAAAGATCTATTTTTAAGCCCTATCAATTGTTGGTCTGCCTTAAAAACACACTTCACAAGTTTGTTTAAGCTCTTATACCGCTAATTTTCTGAGATGCAAAGTATACTTAAAAATTATTGCCTCACAAAGCAAAAACGGTAGCACCATACAAACAAAGACGGCGCTAGGCGGTAAGCGTTACCGCTTAAACAACGAGGCAAAAGCATAGCTCAATGCAAAAAGTGTCAACGCCACAAGTATACTTCTAAAAGATGCTTTATATCTATTCTTGCGCTCCCATCAATTGTCGGTCTGCTTTAAAAACTCACCTCCTAAGTATGCTTTTTGCCCAGGTCTTTATTCCGCTACTTTTTGGAGATGCATAATATACTTCAAAATTATTGCCTCATAAGGCAAAACTAAAAAGACTAATGACCATGCTAAGTAGTAAGCAAGGTAAGCGCCGCTTTCGTTTGCAATACATCAAAAAGCAACCGCCACCCAACCCAAAGAGCAATTAAGCAGCTACAAAATTCTTTTACGACGTTGATGTTTTTTTCGCATATTACATACAAATTGTTGTTTTAATTAAAAAACAGATTTGTTTTGAGTTGCACGACGTAATGACGTTTTAAACAAGTAACAGTAGTCGTACGGAAATGTTCTGACGGGGTGTGCAACCACAAAAATTTGATATGTTGCATAGTTCTCCTCTGGGATATACCGGTAGTAGGAGTGACAGCACCCGTCGTTCATTTAAAAACGTTGTTGTATCGGGATAGTGATTCAAGGTGACACATTACAGTAAATCTAGGCTGTGATGTACATTAATAGTATTTAAAGCTAAAAATTGTAAACGTCTAGGATTTGTTAGAAAAAAAATTCATATTTATAGCAACCGCAATAAACCGCAATTTTGTGATATCTTACAAGGTAACCGCTAAATCTATCTCTAAAACGTAATTTTCTGTAGAATCAGCCATTCCCGCAACCATTTTTACTTCTTGTGGCAATTTTCAGAGACAGTTAGAAGTCCCGCACAATTCCCAGAACAATAAAACTATTCTTAGGCGTTAACACCAGCCCAAAACCGTTGTTAGCAATCTTTTCCAACAAAGCTAATTTGCTACAAATGGCGCCCAACGTAAAGCAATTTAAACTAAAAGCACTCCAACTAACCACGGGTTTGTCACTATGAGGAACCTCTAGGTACCGGAAGTCAGCCAACATGATTTCCGCACTTCTAGACGCAAACCTGAAACCCTATAAGACAGCACCAAGATGATTTTGCTCAAAAATAATATACCTGGTGCACACCCCCAATACCACCTTCTAGGACATAGAAACTAGAAATCATATTTAATTAACTATATACAGTAGCAAACAACTTGTGACGGCCAGAATCTTTTGTTCCGGTAACAAATGGCGCTAAACTAAGGAGCAGAATTTAAAGCAATTGCGATAAAAACCACGTATAGCCTGAGAATAGAAAACTGAAAAACGTCATGGTTCCTAGACGCAACAAGAAGAAACGTAAATCTTGACAAAAACGTGTACATATTCTACTACGGCGACCCAAAATATTCAGACCAGGATAATAACAGCCAGTTTGGTTCACCACATAGTTGGCGAACGCAAGCAAATCTATGGGCAAACCGACTCAAAAGAATATGACAAAAAAAAACTTTGTACCGCTGTACTACGCTTGCAAATTAACCGACGTCTACAGTAAATATTTGAAAGTGACGGCAACAAAGAATGCAATTCGCATTGTCAAAGACAAAAGCTGCTTCACAGCTAAAGTCATCTTAACAAATGTGACAGATGCAAAGACACCAGACTAGAACTGACACTTAACATTGGTAAACAAACTCCAAGTAATAAAAAGAAAAAAAAGTGAGAACATGACACTTAGTGCTAAACATTGTGACAGTTGACCGGATTAAATTCAAAGAAACCAAAATACACGCAAAACGGAATCATTGACACAAGAAACTCGGCATTCATTATTGGCGCAAAAGACCAACCAAAGTTATTGCTACAAACATTTGGTAAACAATGATGAACAGTAACAAACTTGTGTGTGTAAATTATTTGTGTACCATTTAGTAAACGGTTGCCTCTAAAGCCTCCACCAAAACTGGAACTTAAGTTCCAGCTCCATGTAATAGCAACTCTGATCTCTACCATTGAGATAACTTTTGGATTTGTGACGGTTGAAGTCTTTCTGAACAAAACCGTGTTTGCGCAACAAAACTCCGTCGTGCTAGAACTTAACAGGCAGTTCTACCACCAGCTTCAAAGCCACAACTTCAACTTTGCGTCACTAAATCAACCATTAAAAAAATCTTTAGACTGCAATGAGCCGAGAACACTAATGTTCCAATGACTTCCAAAACTTGATAATACTCTAAAAGGTAACCGCTACTCCTATCTCTAAAACGCAATCCCTTGCAGCTACCCTCGCAACCGTTTGTATTCCTTGTTGCATTTTTTTTATAGAAACAATAACCAAATACCTCACATTAATTCCTACCTTTCCAGACTCAGACGACAACGTAACAGACAACAAAATTGCATAAAAAAAGGCATTCTTCACTTAGCCTGAGAAATATATGTGATATTGACTTACTTTTTTCTTTGCGTGCAAACTGAGTGCATGTACAATGTTTTAGTAATACATATATTTTTTGACTTTAAAAAGACGGGTGAGACATATTTGTAATTTGCAGAGGGGCACCATAGTACTGTCCCTAAAACAGACTATTATGTCTGCCGTCTTTAAACTCAATACCAATGAATAACACACTCCACGTGTTACAAGAGTCTGTTTTTAAAATGCAAACAGTATTTTAAATAAAATAAGCAACGTTGAAAAATAATTCTTCAGAATATTAAATTCATGCTAGTCTTCAAATCAAACCACAAACCCAAGCATACGTACAAATTAGTAAATTCGTATCCGTAAATGTGAGTTTTAGTACAAACTTAGACAAACGCAATAATGTTTTATACACAAACAAAAAACAATAAAAATCTATTTGTAGATCAAAAAATTGACAAAAATACTACAAAATTATTAGCAACATTAAATAAAATATGTTTTATTTAGCGGAAAAACATTGTGCAACTTCATTATATTGAAAAAGTTAGAGTACGCATCTTTTGTCATTTATCAAAGTAAAAATTATTTTTTAGCTTTCCATGTATTTGAACAACTAGATTTGCCCATTTGCTATAGACAAAACCTTTATTATTTGTCTACTGTGTTCACATATAAGTCGTTTTCTGACTGAAAAAGTATTGGCATTGGTTGCAGTTACTCGTAATCTAGCGATCTTACTAAAGACGTCACACCTTACTCAAGTATGCTTAAAGCTTGCAAAGATTTGAACGTCCGTATGTAAAAAAGCCAATTTTACAATAAACAATAATAAAAACTAAAAAAATTATTTCTGTAAAATTATGAAATAGATTAAAAAAAATGTTGAAAAGTATTGATCATAAAATTGTAAATAAAAATTGTTATATTACTCATAGCAAAATGAAGCACTTGTATATTAAAAATATATTAGTATGGTTGCAAGACTTGAACAATAGAAAAGCAAAATAAACAAATGTGGTCCTACAGAAGAATGATAAAAACTAGCTGGAAAGATAAAATAAAATAACAAACAAAAAAGTATTAAAACTAGGTAAAGAAAAGAAAAGAAACACATAGAAAGTATTACAACAAAGGAGGGACAGAGTGGTAGGACATATTCTTAGATACGGGAGAATTATGCAGCGGGTTATACACAAATTGAACTACATAAAACAGATAAGAAAGGATGTAGAAAGCAACAACTATAAATAAATAAAGACATTAGTCCAAAACAGGATAAAATAGCGTTCTATTTCAAACCAACCTAACTATGTCATCATCATTTAAAATATAGTTAGTCTAAAACCAAAAAACTTTTATTTGTAACTTTTTTTGAAATTGTTTGCGGTAGAATAATTATTTAGGTAATTTTGACCAACCTGTAAAATTAGTAAGTCCGGGAACACACTGTATATTTTTATTTTTAACCATCCTGTATAAATGTATAACGTAGGCAACCCAGTATACAGATATTAGTATGACAGTAACGCGAGTGGAACTAACTTCATTCTGATATAAATAGGATAAAAGTCAAAACAAAGGTGACAGCTGTGTATCATAATCGTTTTTATATCAAATTTGTGAAGAAATTGAAACTAAAACTATCTCAAAATGGGTAAAGGATTCAATAATTACATGTGTAAGAAGTTCTTCCATCCAGCATCTCGAGATAATTTAAAGCGAGTAAGTATTTTTATAATTCTAATAATTTAACCTCAATATATCCAACTAAAGATAATTCGATGGATTTACATAATTGTAATCTAACTTTTATGGCGCAATAATTCTATATAATTGCACCAAAAGCATTTATAATAAAACTCCTTTATTATTAATGTTTAAAATATTCCAGAACTATCATAGCCTCGGGCTACGCAGATTTTTAATATGCCATTGTTCATTCATGTTTAAATAACAACTAAATATGCTTACATTTCAATTATTATTATGTGATTTTATTAATAGGTATGGATGGCAGAACAAAAAGCCGATGCTTACAAAAAGAAGCAAGAAGAATTGCGTCAACAATATGAAAAAGAACAAGATTTACACGACAACAAAGCAATGCTCAGTAAAGATAGCAAGGATAAGCTAAGTATTAATTTTATGTACGAGCCACCACCAGGTGTAAAAAAGGAGCGAGAACGTGAAGACAATGAACCGGAATATAAATTTGAATGGCAAAGAAAGTACAACGCTCCACGTGAGAGCTATTGCAAAGGAGATCAAGAGATTCGCGATCAACCATTTGGTATACAAGTACGCAATGTCAGATGTATTAAATGTCATAAATGGGGCCACATTAACACAGGTAATAGAAACTGATAGTGTATATATTGTACAATTATTTGAATGTTTAATTTTTTTTCAGATAAGGAGTGTCCAATGTATAGTTTATCCATGAGTGCAGCAAGATCTCTCGAAGCAGGACCAATTCTAGACCAAAATTCTTTAGTCCAACAAATGTTGGATGATGGTTTGGCTTTAAAGAAGCAACACATCAGTGATACCAATAATGCAAATTTGCTTATTGATGAAGAAGATCCCAATGCGGAAGCAACATTCCTCAACTCGCTTACTACAAAACAGAAGAAAGCTTTGCTAAAGTAAGTTTGTTTTAGCTATAATAATGAATTTTACTAATTCTCTTTTCTTTTAGAAAACTGGAGAAAATTGAACGTAGAGAGAAAAAAAAGAAGACCAAGAAACACAAAGAAGTGGTATCTTCAGATTCCGAAGATGATAGAAAAATGAAGAATAAGAAGACTAGAAAATATTCTTCTGATGAATCTAATGATAGAAATAGAAGAGATAGGGATAGGCGTGAGAAGAGAAGATAATTGTATTGAATGCTGTAAAGAAAATAATTCACATTTCTTGGAATGTCAAATATATTGTAATCTATGACCAATGTTTAAATAAATGTCTATATTTGCATTTTCACAATATATATTTAATTATATATGTATAATTTTTATAGTATTTATTTTTTGAGAAATAAATGGATCAAATTGTATTTTTTATTCGGTCTAATAATGTTAACAAATAAGATCCATACAACGTATACAAAAATTTATTGTGAGGGGTGGCTTAGAAAAGTGTACCCACCCGCTTACCTAAGTGTTTATCATCAAGAAATTGGATCTTACTGCCTCCTGCCGCATTTGTACAGCTCACAAACATGAGAATGACTAACAGATTAAGTTAAAAAAAGCAAACTGAAACAATTCTTTGATAACCAGCCCTGGGTGGGCGGGGCACTAATTTATGAAATTTGGACGGGTTGTTTAGAAAAGCTTTTCTGCCTACCTGCCAAGTTTTTGTCATTAAGAAATAAGATGTTACCTTCTCCTACCGCGTTCCTGCAGCTCGCAAATATAAAAGAATAATTGACAAGTGTCATTAAGTTAAAAAAAAGCAGACAAAACCAATTCCTTAATAACTACCACTTGGGTGGGCCGGCGGAGCGTTTATGAAATCGTGTGGTTTATAAAGGTTTTCCCGCCTACCCCCCACCTGGGGGAGGTACGTAACTCTTTCTTGTCGCGCTCTTGCAACTCGCCAACATAAAAGAATGAAAAGTAATATAAATTAAAATTAAAAAAATAAGCTGACTGAAACAATTTCTTGATGGGAGGGCGGGACACGTATAAACGCAAGCGGATTAAAAAAAGTGTTCCCATCCCAGTGTTTGTCATCAAAAAATTAGGTGTTACTCCTTCCTTCCGCGTTTCTGCATATAGCAAACATAAAAAGATGACTGACAGCCAGTGGCAAATTTATGCACAAACGAATGAAGCGTCCAACATGCGCATGTTTAGGGTGTATCTGACTCCTACAAATAAATTGTCAATTTACAAATCTGTTATGCAAACTGTCAGTTTAACAGCTGCCTTATATATAAACTGTTAATAACTGTCGACTATTGTGTAAACTGTCAGTTTCAAAAAATAAATAACTGTCTGATATGAAATGTCTTGTTTATACATTTTTCAAACAAATCAGTCAGTTTGACCAATTAATTGTAAAGTTTTTGAGAAAGTGTATAACTGTCGGACATATTTGGTGCCCCAGAAAATGTTTTGCACCGGAGACCCAGTATAGACAAGACTGCCTCTACCTTGCATGAATGTCATTTGATGCCAAGTTAAAATCTGAATAAAAAACTAATACCGGTTACCTTCAAATGATTCATTTGACTCAATGAGGTGCTTACTAACTAGCGCTAGTGTGATTAATAGAAAGAGGTACGAGGTGGTTAATGAGTAAATCATTAATCATATTGTACCGCTCCTGGTTGTCATAAGAATGCATTGTTATAAAACACTACAAACTTTTAGGTTAATAGAAGTTATGTTATGATATTTTTTAAAAGTTCCCTGGGCTATTTGGAATTATGTATATTGACAGAACCCCTTTATCACCTTATCTATTTATATTGGCATCTAGTTGATGTCAATCCATTACAAAATCATAGCACAAGTTGTATTTGCCATCAAACTTACCTCTTTCAGCCTTGAAAAATATTTCTGCGGACGCCCCTGGCGCAAATTCTTATATTTTTAGTAATAAAAAGTAAAACAAAATAACTTCAACAAAAATTGATCAAATATAATTTATTATCTAAATTAATGATACAAAAAATACAGCAAGTCAGATAATAGATTTACATAATCACATTATAAAATAGAATCAATTTAAATAAAACATTAATTGAATTTCTAATTTGATCTAATGTTAATACATTTATTAAATGGAATTGTGGAAGTGGACTTGATAATATCAATGAGCATAAATAAAATATGATAAAAGCGGAAGAACATGATTCTTATGTATGGTAAAATTTATAATCAAAGAACACAATGGTCAAAGCAACATATATATAGGATAAAATTACACCGACATATTTATTTAAATATATTAATATTTTTTAGGTACGTTTTGAAAAATGTGCATTCATATCCTTACTGGACCTCTGTATATTATTCAAATTAGATCGTATCCTACTCTCAACCGTACTATTATTAGCCGATTTAATAAGCTCCCTATGAACAAATGATGGATCATAATCCTCAATTTTATCTTTACTCTCCAATTCCCTGTGCATCTTCAGATTTCTAGCTCGTTCAACATCACGTTCAGCTGCATCTTCAATCATCTTCCTCCTTAATTCTTCTTTCTCCTCTTCAGTTAATTTTCTACGCTTCTTATGCTCTTCTTTCTTGGGCTCTTCTTTATGCACAACTTTCTCTGGCATTTTAGAACTGGAAGATTTTGTTAAAGGAATTTTAGTACCATCGGATTTAACCAAACCCCAATTTTTTATTTTTGGTTTTTTTCGATCATCATCAGATTCCGAGTTTTGGGGGGAATAATCTGGAGGCCGTTGTGGTCCTAAGATACGTGGTTCTCGACTGTTACTGCGATTGCGTGATGTTTTACTGCGATCTATACTAGAGACACTGCTACTACTACTGCTACTTGATGATGAGTCGCTTGAACTGGAAGAACTTCTGCTTGCTTTCTTTTTGCTAGATTTGTTATCGTTTTTGTTGCGACTTGAGTGATCCGATTTTGTACTGTGAATAGTTTTTTCACTTCTTTTGTTACCACCAGTTTCTTCACGTTGAATTTTATTAGTTTCTTCACTTCTTTTGTTTCTGCTAGTTTCTTCACTTCTTTTGCTTCTGCTCGTTTCTTCACTTTTGTTTCTGCTAGTTTCTTCACTTCTTCTGCTTCTGCTAGTTTCTTCACTTCGTTTATTTCTACTTGAAGTTTCAGTTCTCTTAATTCCACTAGTTTCTTCACTTCTTTTGGTTCTGCTGGTTTCTTCACTTCTGTTGTGCTTAATATTTTGTTTCCTATCTTCATCGTAGCTGTCTGCTTTATAGTCTTTGTTTTTACCAATTTCTTCACTTCTTCTACTATGTTTATTTTCAATTCTCTCTACACTTTTTTTACTGTCCTTATTTCTACTAGTTTCTTCACTTCTTCTAGTGTCTTTACTGGTATGTTGTCTATGATGATCATCACCATGGTTGCTTTTATGATATTTTATTCTTTCATCATAACTACTTCTTTTATCTTCATATTTTCTTTTATCATAATATTTATCCTTGCTTCTAGAATAGTCTTCGTCTTTTCCTGATTTATTATAATGTTCATATTTTCTAGAATCTACATAATCTCTTTTATTATTTCCCTCATTCCTTCTTGAATCTTCATCATTTTTTCTATAACTTCCATCATTCTTTCTCTGATCTTCATATTTATCACCTCTCCAATTGCTACTACTACCATAACCTTCATTTTTATTAGTTTCTTCAATTCTTTTACTCCTCCCATCGCCATGTTGATTTCTGTTATGATCATTATATTTATTTCTTTCAAAATTATCTTCTTCATCCTTGTATTCTTCCTTTCGTCTATTATATTCCTTGCTGAACATTTTATCATCAATATTTTTTTTACCTTTATTTATTTCAGGATTTACAGTTTTAGTTCTATCTTCATCGTCACTAGACGATTCTTCACTGCTATCTTCACTACTGGAACTTTCTTTTCTACTCTTTTTAGATTTCTTCTTATTCTTTTTCTTTTTCTTCTCCTTGATGCTTTTATCCAAACTACTATCATCACTGACATGTTTCTTCTTCTTCTTCTTTTTCCCTTTCTTCTTTCTCTTTGCTTTTTCATCATCACTACTTTCATCACTACTATCCTGCTGCTTCTTCATCTTTTTTCTAGAAACTTCCTTATCAGAATTCTTATCCCTTCGTTTCTTTCCAATTTCAACCAACTTTTTTTTCTTAATATTAATTTCTTCTTCCTCTTCATCACTATTATCAGAACTGGAATCTTCACTATCCGTAACATTACCATCCATAATATCTTGCAAATCTTGTTCACTTAATTTAGCTTTTAATGCGTTAAATTTATGCATTAAAATGATATCAACACCTTTATCACGTTTTTGCTTCTTGGTTTGTTTCTCGGATGTTCCAAATTCCTTTAAAAAATGCAATTTCTCTGCTAATTTTTCATCCAAATCAGTTTGCTTTTTCTTTTTCTTACTTTTCTTATTTTGTTTACTCAATGCTTTCTGTAATTTCTTTAATTGTACAGGATTTTGTAAAAATTGTCGACGTGTTTCTTCCTCACGCTTCTTAATTGAAAGTAATGGATCTTCTTGTAGTTTCGCTTGTAGATCAACCTGCTCGGCCAATTTTTGTTGCATTTTATATTCACGAATGGATGGTGGGATGCATTCATGCTCAACATGATTCTTCTGTGGAGGTAATGTACCTTGTTGCTTTCGTTTCTCTTCGGCATTGAGTTGATCTAGTGATTTATCAACAGATCTTCCAAGTAAATAATCCTCACGATCCACCAAACTATTTGCACCTTTGTACATCCAATCCAGCTTCTTATCGGGATCATTTTGATTGAACATAGTGATGATTTAAAAACACTTAATTAAGGTTATGTTTTGTTTTTATTTTTATGACAGTTAGTTAAGAAACACACCTAACCTAAGCCGCGCGTTGTTTAGTTTTGTTTAATTGATGGATTTAAGTGGAATTAATTAATATGCGTTTGAGTTTGTTATTAAGTAAACAAAATTTAACACGATTAAATAATAATTTCTATGTAACAACACCGATTTATTATGTAAATGCTTGTAAGTATTGATTATGACATTAATTACAGAATTCTATATTACAGATGCCTTTTATTTTATATTTTAGCGCCACATATTGGTCATCTGTATAGTTCTGTAATTGCCGATGCTATACAGAGATGGCAGCACCTAGTCTATCCGAGCGCTAAAATTAAATTTGCTACTGGAACTGATGAGCATGGAACCAAAATTCAACAGGCTGCTTTAAGTAATAAAACCAGTCCTAGTAATTATTGTGCTAATATTTCTGAGAAGTATAAGCAATTAGCTGATAGATTTAGTATAGGATATACTGATTTTATTAGGACTTCTGATGAGAATCATGTGGATGCTGTTCACTGTTTTTGGGTAGGTTAATTTATTTGAAAATTGATTAGTTTAGAGATAAGATATTAATAGTAATATATAGCTTTGATTTAATAGTTAATGTTTTGGCAGCCTTTTTGTCTTTTTTAAACTTGCAATAAACTGATGTTGCAATGTAGGCAACCAAATGTACACTCATGTTCACCATAGGCGTAACACATTTTTTTTATACAATTATAAACAATTAAAAATTTAAGTTGATTTTCTAATTTATTTTAATTTGGCGTTTGGTTTTTTTAAGATTAACACAGTCTCATTTACAATTTATTATGTTAAATACTGACGGTTTAATATTTTTAACAACATTAATCTTATCCGCGAAGAACGCGTATGGTAAACTGATCTGAAGTTTGTGCCAATAATATTTTGTTAGAAATTTAAAATTACTAGAATTTTTGCTGTAATTCTCATTGATAAAAATCTTATGAACATAACTTGCACAAACATTTTTAATATGATGATTCTAGTGTTTACATTACCATGGGAGAACTGTAAATGAATGTATCAGACTTGCCAGTTTAGTCAACTTTAAGCTGATGTTTTGATGTTGTAACAGATCGGCTGTTAGCAGCAGTAATTTAACTACATCAACTTTTAAAATTTGTTATGTATTTTCAAACACTATTTTGTCAAATTAAATGAATATTTTTAAAATAAATAAATTGTGTTAAGTTTTATGTACAAACAAACACAGAAGCTGTGTTTTGTAGCTGTTTTTCTCTTTTACGCCTGCAACAATGGAGCTTCTTATTTGACGAAGCTATGGGTTTCTTGTTTGATGCTGAGATAACGTTTGTAAGGTATTCGTCTTTTTTTATGCTGATAGTCTGGTCGTTTGCAGATCTCCGATTCTGGGGTCTAATGACTTTAGTATTTATTCTGCTCTTTTCAGGTAGAAGGCTCGTCGACCATGATATTGTTGGCGTTTCTTTTTGTTAAGGACGGTTTGGCGTTGTTATCATACTTTGATTTTTTTAAGTTTATGGTCAAATGGGTTAGCATGGCAACTGTGTTCTATCTTTTTGGGTACATTTTTTGGAATTCCTAGACAGTGGTGGATAAAATGAAATTTTACTTTAAGTCTGTTTTTTTCTCTTTTGCACGTAGGGAGGCTCCACACATATGTTATTTGGGTTTGTTGTTTTTGTATGGATATGTTCCATTTTTGCGGATTTTTTGTGGTGAAAGTTCTGCTTTTTTTTAAATGATTTTTGTACGCGCATTCGAAGTATTGTCTAAGCGACTACTTGGGCTTATGGGATTGAATGCAGTTTTTTCATTTCCAATTGTGCTGCAAGGTTTACTGAAAGAAGATCTGTTTGGAAGACCGCAGATTACCGCTGTTTTATATACAATCATCGAGCACTTTACCGACCTGGAGAAAGACACAGAAGTGGAAGTAGCAACCAGAGACTTTATGGAGATGCCGGATTAATTTTCAATCTGTCCCACGGGTTACAACGATGTTGGTCAAACAATTGGAAAATGTCCAACCACGATTTGAGTTCTCTGACGACACTTGATGACTCTATCTTTTATTGCAAACCCGGGTTGGTTTTTGACGCCACAATTATTGAGAGCTTTACTGGAGAAAGCAATAGAAATGGAAGGAACAACCAGAGACATCCTTGAGATTTTGGATCAATTTGCAACTTGCCCTATGGACTACGACGATGTGGGTCGAACGCAGTGTCAGATAAAATACGATCAACGATACGTATACGAGCTAATCAATTTACCATCAATTTATTATGCAACTTACCATACAAGTAGAGCCTACTAACCAGACTCCTTACCTTACAACGACAACGAATTAACCGACGGAGTTTGACGCAGCAGAAACGTTGTATCTAGAAGTAACGACAACGACAAATGCAGTTTGCATTGTTGCAAGCGGAAGCTGTATTACAGCTGAAATCAAGCTACTGAACCTGACAGAGATAGTCGAATTCAAAACGAAACTCCGACTAGAAACAGTCGAACTCCAAGTGCCAGAGGAAAGCGAAGTGCACATTGGCAAAGAAAGGTAGAGAAAGAAGCGGAGCAACAAACCACCTGTTGCTTATCATTAAACAAGTGCGCGTACCAAAATTGACAGGAATTTAATACGAACTAAGTATAAAGTACAAATACGCGAAACGTGATAACGTGCGATGCGTTATTGGCACAAGAAACGTGCTAACCGCCATCAGAAGCTACCGCTGCAACATCTAGCAATCGGCACACACTCGAAAAGAAACGATATTTTTTTTTTAGGCCGAGTCAAAACTGATTAATTGTTTTATCAGAACTAATAGCTTCCGACGGGTGTATCGAAGGCCGTGTTTTTTTACTCCGTTTCTATTGGTATTTGCTAGGATCTGCTTTTCAAATCCAGGATTGTAAATACGGTAGTGGACCGACTTGAGTTATAGGCATTGAGTTTGGGTTTGATGGACTTACTACGTTCTTGATCTTGCGTTAATCTATGCAAAAACAATTTTTTTCGTTTTTTATGAGTAGGAGAAGTTGTTTCAGATCATGATTACTAGCGATTAGTTTAAGCTGGTGTACACACCTACCCGCCCAAGTATTTTTATTGAAAGAATTGGAAGTATTTCTTCTCTGCAAGTGTTAGAAGTTCTTTCGTCAAAGGAGGATATGATATCTAATATCTTGATGACCAACACTTTCTTCCAACTTATGATTACCATTGAGTAGTTTGAACTGGATTGCCCACTCAATTGCCTGAGTGTTTGTTATCAAGTAGAAGTCTTTAAGTCAGAAAAAGGAATGATGAATCTAATCTAATAATTTCCAACAGTTTGGGTGGGTTGGTTTTTTCAGATCATGATAACCAGTTGGCGGCGGCAAGAGGCGGCGGCTGACATCAATTCTTGTCGGGGCAGGTGTTATGCCTAAGAAAACGAGTTTGTTGTATGGGGTTGTGCAATTGGGGTTTGTGTTTTCCCTGGGAATGGGAAATGGTCAAGGAAACTGGGCGATGAGGGTGGTGGTTATCCTCCAGGGTACTACGAGGTCGCTGGGCGGAGGTCGATGGAGATAGCTACGCGATCTTGGCCCTGCTCGCCAGGTGCGAGCAGCTCGAGTGGTCCGGGGACTGCGAGCTCTCGACGGAGGTCGACAGCGTTACCCACCAGGGGATGAGCCGTCTTGGAACAAGTTGTTGCCTGGTATTTTGTTGGGAAGCAGAGTCGATGTTGAGTGGTTGAGCGATGCGGTGGACTGGCTAGTGTTACCGGTTTTATCTCCGGCGAAGTTGAAACCGAACAAGTTTGGTGTTGGTCCGTTAGTATGCCATTGATGAGCATACAATTCATCATTTGACTTCATCTTTTTCTCCATCACGCAGTCGTCAATGTTAACACGTTGTTGGAATGTGAAGGTTAGGGGTTGCCAGGATTGGCGGAGCGTCGTCGTTGTCGTAGGAGTTAGCTGAGGGAATCAGGTCAGACGGAATTTCTGTCTGCCTGAATGCCACCTGTGTTCTCTTTGGAGATGTCTGCTATGTTGCCTCTGGTGAGCTCTCTGGGGTGATGTTGCTCGGTCAGATGACTCTGGAAGACTGTCTGGAAATTTTGAAACGCGTTTCTTTTATGCTACGTAGTCTGCCGCGATTGGTTGGGCGCGCTCGCGGAGAGGATGTTATGGTAGTCAGCGTCGCCTGGTGGCCGTAACACTAGAGAGAATTTGCGCAGCGGATTTGTGCGAGTTCTGAAGCCACGCCCAGAACGGACTCTAGTCCGGCAACACTATCGAAATCAGAAGCGAAAGTTTTTGAAACGCATTGTAGGCACTTTACTCTTCTCCATCATTCGTGTAGTAGACTAAATTCATGTGATAACCGGGTAACTTTACCAGAGACATTTTCACTTTACTTTAAAAAATTTCTCGCTTGCTTAAGGAGGTATTGTTACGGCCGCTAAGTAGCGCTTATGCAACCACAAGCAAGCAGAGAAGATAAAAGGAATTTGTTTGAGAGTTTTATATGCAGTTGCACAACATAGCTACTGAAGACGGGAATTTAGTTTCTAGCAAACCTTGCCAAGCTGCAACTCTTCCCTGCAAGGTTTCAAGCGGTTTCAAGTTTGAACTTGCATTACTGCATATTGTTGACTGCTCCGCTTTATTGCACATGTTCCAGATGTTTTTCGAGTATGGTCGAGGTTGTAGATTGAAGAAGAGGCTATTACCATGTCAGCGTTTAAATGGTCTGTAGCCTTGAAGTGATCTGATGGTTAAAGGTTAAGTTTTATTTGTTATGCAGGGGTTGGTCTGAAAGAAACAATCCCGAGACACCTGGAAAGAACATTTAGGATTGAAATACGCTATTATATTGTCTTAACAACTTAAAACAAGTTGTGTACTATTTTTTTGAACCTTGAACTAGTATTGAAGGTCATATTTGTTACTTGGTTGTTAAATTATTAATTAAGTTAAATTTGTTAGTGGGTTTGTTAGTATAGTAGGGTTACTAGATTAGCAATAACTATACTAGAGTATTGGAGACAATTGAGAGGGTCTTTGGTGATGGTGTTTTTTGTTAGTAGTAGACATCCTCTGATTTGTTATTGGTCTTAACAAACATTGACGGCTATTTTATTTGCAGGGTTGGCTTGCTGGTTGGGTCTAATAGTTGGTTCTGGCTGCCGACTTTTAAGTATCAGATCTAGTAGTACTTCTAATCTTTTACTTATTTTGATTTGTTACACGTCAGATATAGTTTTGATTTCTGAATTTCAGCCAGGCGCTTCTGGTACTGCGTTCTTTTAGTTTTCAATACTTCAGCGGCAATGGTCTTATAGATCAATTTGGAATTCAGTTAATGGTGCTGCTACTTGGTACGATAAAGTCGTAACAAACATACACTCGTAAGGTATGTTTAATTTTTGTCCGGTTTTATACGGTCAGATGCTCTTGTTAAAGCTGCATGGCGATCTGGTAGCAAAACAGACTTGCGCTTTGGAAAATCTTGATTACTTTAGATCACTCTGCTTGATTTAGTCAAGTGAGTTTAGAGTTAAATCCAAACTGGCTTTGGGCAATTGTACATTTTTCATCAAAAAACTTTTAACATTCAATATTTTAAAATTAATTATAAATGTAAACATTAAATAGAAAGCTATGAAAAGTACCGAAAATTGGGCTATACTATTGGATGCACTTTTATAATAACTCAAAATATTTCTTAGCAATACATTATTAATATATTTAATTTTTCTAGAATGAAATTTATAACAAAGGTCACATATATTCATCTAAATATTCAGGATGGTATTGCATATCAGATGAAACTTTTCTAGTAGATTCACAACTAAAAGAAACCACATTGCAAGATGGAACCAAAGTAATGACATCTGCTGAAAGTGGACATCCAGTTGAATGGACCGAAGAAGAAAATTATATGTTTAAATTGAGTTCATTTCAAGATGATTTAAAATATTGGTTAACTAAAGGTTTAATAATAACATTTTATTGAATTTGTATAAATTAAATATCTTTTAGATGATATTGTGAAGCCAAAGAAATTCCAAAAAATTCTACTGGATTTATTAGAAGATGAATTACCTGACGTTTCAGTTTCCAGACCTGCCTCTAGAGTACATTGGGGAATTAAAGTACCTAATGATGATTCACAAACTGTTTATGTTTGGATGGATGCATTAGTGAATTATTTAACTGCTTTGGGTTATCCAGATAAACGATTTAAAGAATTTTGGCCGGCAGATGTTCATGTGATTGGGAAGGATATATTGAAGTAGGATTTATACTTAATTAATCAAGTGTCTAATGTACGTTTTTTTAGATTTCACGGAGTATATTGGCCTGCATTTTTAATGGCTGCTAATTTGGAACCACCTAGAAGTATTTTGTGTCATTCGCATTGGACAGTTGATGGTGAGAAAATGTCTAAATCGAAACAGAATGTTGTTTGTCCATTTGAAAGGAGTGACACTTATACTACTGATGGGTTTAGATATTTTCTTTTGAGAGAAGGTGTTGCTCACAGTGATGGAAGTAAGTTAACACTTTTTTAGGCAAATTCTACACAAAGGCATTGGAATCAATGAATGCGTTCAGTCTTTAGGATTATAATGCGGTTTTTTGAGTTTCTTCCAGCTCCAATGCGCATACACTTGGTCACATGTACTCTGCCAACAGTTTGCTGCAGTGTTGGGGCCAGTTCTAGCATTAGATATTAAAATTTAATTTGAATGAAATATCTTTTCAGTATACTAGATAAAACATTTTTGCAGATTACAGTGACATAAAAGCATTACGCATTCTAAATTCCGAATTGGCGGATACTTTAGGTAATTTATTAAGCCGTTGCTGTGGAGCTGCACTCAACCCTAATCAGATATTTCCTGCTATACATGACGAAGCATTTGCTACTATTTCTTCCCTTGATGTTGCCAAGCGTCTTATGGAATCGCTAACCGCATTACCAGGTAAAAATAATTTAACTATAACCTAAATTAAAAATAAACTTTTTATATTTACAGATCTTTGTCATCAACATTACTCCGATTACAATTTTTATAAAGTTGTCGACGCAACAATTGCCACTTTACATTTAGCCAATTTATTTTTTGAAACATTAAAACCGTGGGAATTGAAAAAGAATCCGGATACTTTACATCAACTCGATGTTGTTTTGCATTTAGCTTTAGAAACTTTGCGCATTTGTGGTATTATATTGAGTCCAATTGTGCCTAATTTAACGGATGATTTATTGAAAAAGATTAATGTACCGATTGATGAGAGACACTGGGATTATGTGAAGCGGATTTCGTGGATGGATGCTACATTTAAATCAGTTCCTTTATTTAATGAAAAGATTATTTTATTTAATAGGATTTTGACTGAAAAGAAAGTTGAAAATGTTGAGGTGAAAAAACCGAAAGTAGAAAAAAAGAAAGCGAAGGTTAAGAAGTAATTTGTAATTTTTTTTTACAGAATAAAGTTATGATAAAGTTGTTGTGTGCTTTTTTTGCCTAGCTGGCTGAAGTTAGCTTCGGCTTCGGCTTTGGATCAGCTTCGTTTTTTATAAAAGTATGTGCGCACGCACGCTAGGTGCAGTTGCCCAGCAAAGTCGACACAATGTTTTAAGAAACGCTGTCTTTTAAAATCCGTCGGCAAAATGAATTCCATATCTTTTTTATAAATAACTATAAATACGTATAAATTTGTCTTGTTTTTTTTTAATTACATATATAAAATATATGAAATAATACCCGACAATTTACTGCATATTATAAATGTACACAGAGAAGGTAAAAACAGTAAATGAAGTAATCGTGATGCTTGCAGATGAGCAAAAAAAGAAATATTTTTATTTTATATTTAAATAAATTATCACTAAGTTAATAACAAATTAATAAGTTAGTTCGAAATTTGAATGAAATAAAAGTGTTCTACTTTTACTTAAACATACGCGCTCGCGGAAAGATGAATGATCTCGCTTATGAAAAATATCTTCTCTTATATTTTTCAATATGTTATTACTATATTAATAACAAATCACGAGATCTTTTCAGAGTTTAAAAAAAAGTAACTGATTAACAATTGGAGCAATTATCTCGCTTATGAAAAATACCTTCTCTTTTATTTTTCAATATCTTATTACTAATTTGATAACAAATCAAGATATCCTTTCAAAGTTTAAAAAAAAGTTACTGATTAACAATTGGAGCACTTTTAATTAAACATACGCGCTCGCGGAAAGTTGAATTATCTCGCTTATGAAAAATACCTTCTCTTTTATTTTTAAATATGTTACTACTAATTTAATAACAAATCACGAGATTCTCTCAGAGTTCAAAAAAAAGTTACTGATTAACAATTGGAGCACTTTTAATTAAACATACGCGCTCGCGGAAAGTTGAATTATCTCGCTTATGAAAAATACCTTCTCTTTTATTTTTTATTATGTTATTACTAATTTGATAACAAATCAAGAGATCTTTTCAAAGTTTAAAAAAAAGTTACTGATTAACAATTGGAGCACTTTTAATTAAACATACGCGCTCGCGGAAAGTTGAATTATCTCGCTTATGAAAAATACCTTCTCTTTTATTTTTAAATATGTTACTACTAATTTAATAACAAATCACGAGATTCTCTCAGAGTTCAAAAAAAAGTTACTGATTAACAATTGGAGCACTTTTAATTAAACATACGCGCTCGCGGAAAGTTGAATTATCTCGCTTATGAAAAATACCTTCTCTTTTATTTTTAAATATGTTACTACTAATTTAATAACAAATCACGAGATTCTCTCAGAGTTCAAAAAAAAGTTACTGATTAACAATTGGAGCACTTTTAATTAAACATACGCGCTCGCGGAAAGTTGAATTATCTCGCTTATGAAAAATACCTTCTCTTTTATTTTTTAATATGTTATTACTAATTAAATAACAAATTATGAGATACATTCAAAGTTCAAAAAAAAGTTACTGATTAACAATTGGAGCACTTTTAATTAAACATACGCGCTCGCGGAAAGTTGAATTATCTCGCTTATGAAAAATACCTTCTCTTTTATTTTTAAATATGTTACTACTAATTTAATAACAAATCACGAGATTCTCTCAGAGTTCAAAAAAAAGTTACTGATTAACAATTGGAGCACTTTTAATTAAACATACGCGCTCGCTGAAAGTAGAATTATCTCGCTTATGAAAAATACCTTCTCTTTTATTTTTTAATATGTTATTACTAATTTGATAACAAATCAAGATATCCTTTCAAAGTTTAAAAAAAAGTTACTGATTAACAATTGGAGCACTTTTAATTAAACATACGCGCTCGCGGAAAGTTGAATTATCTCGCTTATGAAAAATACCTTCTCTTTTATTTTTAAATATGTTACTACTAATTTAATAACAAATCACGAGATTCTCTCAGAGTTCAAAAAAAAGTTACTGATTAACAATTGGAGCACTTTTAATTAAACATACGCGCTCGCGGAAAGTTGAATTATCTCGCTTATGAAAAATACCTTCTCTTTTATTTTTAAATATGTTACTACTAATTTAATAACAAATCACGAGATTCTCTCAGAGTTCAAAAAAAAGTTACTGATTAACAATTGGAGCACTTTTAATTAAACATACGCGCTCGCGGAAAGTTGAATTATCTCGCTTATGAAAAATACCTTCTCTTTTATTTTTAAATATGTTACTACTAATTTAATAACAAATCACGAGATTCTCTCAGAGTTCAAAAAAAAGTTACTGATTAACAATTGGAGCACTTTTAATTAAACATACGCGCTCGCTGAAAGTAGAATTATCTCGCTTATGAAAAATACCTTCTCTTTTATTTTTTAATATGTTATTACTAATTTGATAACAAATCAAGATATCCTTTCAAAGTTTAAAAAAAAGTTACTGATTAACAATTGGAGCACTTTTAATTAAACATACGCGCTCGCGGAAAGTTGAATTATCTCGCTTATGAAAAATACCTTCTCTTTTATTTTTAAATATGTTACTACTAATTTAATAACAAATCACGAGATTCTCTCAGAGTTCAAAAAAAAGTTACTGATTAACAATTGGAGCACTTTTAATTAAACATACGCGCTCGCGGAAAGTTGAATTATCTCGCTTATGAAAAATACCTTCTCTTTTATTTTTTAATATGTTATTACTAATTAAATAACAAATTATGAGATACATTCAAAGTTCAAAAAAAAGTTACTGATTAACAATTGGAGCACTTTTAATTAAACATACGCGCTCGCGGAAAGTTGAATTATCTCTCTTATGAAAAATACCTTCTCTTTTATTTTTAAATATGTTACTACTAATTTAATAACAAATCACGAGATTCTCTCAGAGTTCAAAAAAAAGTTACTGATTAACAATTGGAGCACTTTTAATTAAACATACGCGCTCGCTGAAAGTAGAATTATCTCGCTTATGAAAAATACCTTCTCTTTTATTTTTTAATATGTTATTACTAATTTGATAACAAATCAAGATATCCTTTCAAAGTTTAAAAAAAAGTTACTGATTAACAATTGGAGCACTTTTAATTAAACATACGCGCTCGCGGAAAGTTGAATTATCTCGCTTATGAAAAATACCTTCTCTTTTATTTTTTAATATGTTATTACTAATTAAATAACAAATTATGAGATACATTCAAAGTTCAAAAAAAAGTTACTGATTAACAATTGGAGCACTTTTAATTAAACATACGCACTCGCGGAAAGTTGAATTATCTCGCTTATGAAAAATACCTTCTCTTTTATTTTTAAATATGTTACTACTAATTTAATAACAAATCACGAGATTCTCTCAGAGTTCAAAAAAAAGTTACTGATTAACAATTGGAGCACTTTTAATTAAACATACGCGCTCGCTGAAAGTAGAATTATCTCGCTTATGAATAATACCTTCTCTTTTATTTTTTAATATGTTATTACTAATTTGATAACAAATCAAGAGATCTTTTCAAAGTTTAAAAAAAAGTTACTGATTAACAATTGGAGCACTTTTAATTAAACATACGCGCTCGCGGAAAGTTGAATTATCTCGCTTATGAAAAATATCTTCTCTTTTATTTTTCAATATCTTATTACTAATTTGATAACAAATCAAGATATCCTTTCAAAGTTTAAAAAAAAGTTACTGATTAACAATTGGAGCACTTTTAATTAAACATACGCGCTCGCTGAAAGTAGAATTATCTCGCTTATGAAAAATACCTTCTCTTTTATTTTTTAATATGTTATTACTAATTTGATAACAAATCAAGATATCCTTTCAAAGTTTAAAAAAAAGTTACTGATTAACAATTGGAGCACTTTTAATTAAACATACGCGCTCGCTGAAAGTAGAATTATCTCGCTTATGAAAAATACCTTCTCTTTTATTTTTCAATATCTTATTACTAATTTGATAACAAATCAAGATATCCTTTCAAAGTTTAAAAAAAAGTTACTGATTAACAATTGGAGCACTTTTAATTAAACATACGCGCTCGCTGAAAGTAGAATTATCTCGCTTATGAAAAATACCTTCTCTTTTATTTTTTAATATGTTATTACTAATTAAATAACAAATTATGAGATACATTCAAAGTTCAAAAAAAAGTTACTGATTAACAATTGGAGCACTTTTAATTAAACATACGCGCTCGCTGAAAGTAGAATTATCTCGCTTATGAAAAATACCTTCTCTTTTATTTTTCAATATCTTATTACTAATTTGATAACAAATCAAGATATCCTTTCAAAGTTTAAAAAAAAGTTACTGATTAACAATTGGAGCACTTTTAATTAAACATACGCGCTCGCTGAAAGTAGAATTATCTCGCTTATGAAAAATACCTTCTCTTTTATTTTTTAATATGTTATTACTAATTAAATAACAAATTATGAGATACATTCAAAGTTCAAAAAAAAGTTACTGATTAACAATTGGAGCACTTTTAATTAAACATACGCGCTCGCGGAAAGTTGAATTATCTCGCTTATGAAAAATACCTTCTCTTTTATTTTTAAATATGTTACTACTAATTTAATAACAAATCACGAGATTCTCTCAGAGTTCAAAAAAAAGTTACTGATTAACAATTGGAGCACTTTTAATTAAACATACGCGCTCGCTGAAAGTAGAATTATCTCGCTTATGAAAAATACCTTCTCTTTTATTTTTTAATATGTTATTACTAATTTGATAACAAATCAAGAGATCTTTTCAAAGTTTAAAAAAAAGTTACTGATTAACAATTGGAGCACTTTTAATTAAACATACGCGCTCGCGGAAAGTTGAATTATCTCGCTTATGAAAAATATCTTCTCTTTTATTTTTCAATATGTTATTACTAATTTAATAACAAATCACGAGATTCTCTCAGAGTTCAAAAAAAAGTTACTGATTAACAATTAGAGCACTTTTAATTAAACATACGCGCTCGCGGAAAGTAGAATTATCTCGCTTATGAAAAATACCTTCTCTTTTATTTTTTATTATGTTATTACTAATTTGATAACAAATCAAGAGATCTTTTCAAAGTTTAAAAAAAAGTTACTGATTAACAATTGGAGCACTTTTAATTAAACATACGCGCTCGCTGAAAGTAGAATTATCTCGCTTATGAAAAATATCTTCTCTTTTATTTTTCAATATGTTATTACTAATTAAATAACAAATTATGAGATACATTCAAAGTTCAAAAAAAAGTTACTGATTAACAATTGGAGCACTTTTAATTAAACATACGCGCTCGCGGAAAGTTGAATTATCTCGCTTATGAAAAATACCTTCTCTTTTATTTTTAAATATGTTACTACTAATTTAATAACAAATCACGAGATTCTCTCAGAGTTCAAAAAAAAAATACTGATTAACAATTAGAGCACTTTTAATTAAACAAACGCGCTCGCGGAAAGTTGAATTATCTCGCTTATGAAAAATACCTTCTCTTTTATTTTTTAATATGTTATTACTAATTTGATAACAAATCAAGAGATCTTTTCAAAGTTTAAAAAAAGTTACTGATTAACAATTGGAGCACTTTTAATTAAACATACGCGCTCGCGGAAAGTTGAATTATCTCGCTTATGAAAAATACCTTCTCTTTTATTTTTCAATATGTTATTACTAATTAAATAACAAATTATGAGATACATTCAAAGTTCAAAAAAAAGTTACTGATTAACAATTGGAGCACTTTTAATTAAACATACGCGCTCGCGGAAAGTTGAATTATCTCGCTTATGAAAAATACCTTCTCTTTTATTTTTAAATATGTTACTACTAATTTAATAACAAATCACGAGATTCTCTCAGAGTTCAAAAAAAAGTTACTGATTAACAATTGGAGCACTTTTAATTAAACATACGCGCTCGCTGAAAGTAGAATTATCTCGCTTATGAAAAATACCTTCTCTTTTATTTTTCAATATCTTATTACTAATTTGATAACAAATCAAGATATCCTTTCAAAGTTTAAAAAAAAGTTACTGATTAACAATTGGAGCACTTTTAATTAAACATACGCGCTCGCTGAAAGTAGAATTATCTCGCTTATGAAAAATACCTTCTCTTTTATTTTTTAATATGTTATTACTAATTAAATAACAAATTATGAGATACATTCAAAGTTCAAAAAAAAGTTACTGATTAACAATTGGAGCACTTTTAATTAAACATACGCGCTCGCGGAAAGTTGAATTATCTCGCTTATGAAAAATACCTTCTCTTTTATTTTTAAATATGTTACTACTAATTTAATAACAAATCACGAGATTCTCTCAGAGTTCAAAAAAAAGTTACTGATTAACAATTGGAGCACTTTTAATTAAACATACGCGCTCGCTGAAAGTAGAATTATCTCGCTTATGAAAAATACCTTCTCTTTTATTTTTTAATATGTTATTACTAATTTGATAACAAATCAAGAGATCTTTTCAAAGTTTAAAAAAAAGTTACTGATTAACAATTGGAGCACTTTTAATTAAACATACGCGCTCGCGGAAAGTTGAATTATCTCGCTTATGAAAAATATCTTCTCTTTTATTTTTCAATATGTTATTACTAATTTAATAACAAATCACGAGATTCTCTCAGAGTTCAAAAAAAAGTTACTGATTAACAATTAGAGCACTTTTAATTAAACATACGCGCTCGCGGAAAGTAGAATTATCTCGCTTATGAAAAATACCTTCTCTTTTATTTTTTATTATGTTATTACTAATTTGATAACAAATCAAGAGATCTTTTCAAAGTTTAAAAAAAAGTTACTGATTAACAATTGGAGCACTTTTAATTAAACATACGCGCTCGCTGAAAGTAGAATTATCTCGCTTATGAAAAATATCTTCTCTTTTATTTTTCAATATGTTATTACTAATTAAATAACAAATTATGAGATACATTCAAAGTTCAAAAAAAAGTTACTGATTAACAATTGGAGCACTTTTAATTAAACATACGCGCTCGCGGAAAGTTGAATTATCTCGCTTATGAAAAATACCTTCTCTTTTATTTTTAAATATGTTACTACTAATTTAATAACAAATCACGAGATTCTCTCAGAGTTCAAAAAAAAGTTACTGATTAACAATTGGAGCACTTTTAATTAAACATACGCGCTCGCTGAAAGTAGAATTATCTCGCTTATGAAAAATACCTTCTCTTTTATTTTTCAATATCTTATTACTAATTTGATAACAAATCAAGATATCCTTTCAAAGTTTAAAAAAAAGTTACTGATTAACAATTGGAGCACTTTTAATTAAACATACGCGCTCGCTGAAAGTAGAATTATCTCGCTTATGAAAAATACCTTCTCTTTTATTTTTTAATATGTTATTACTAATTAAATAACAAATTATGAGATACATTCAAAGTTCAAAAAAAAGTTACTGATTAACAATTGGAGCACTTTTAATTAAACATACGCGCTCGCGGAAAGTTGAATTATCTCGCTTATGAAAAATACCTTCTCTTTTATTTTTAAATATGTTACTACTAATTTAATAACAAATCACGAGATTCTCTCAGAGTTCAAAAAAAAGTTACTGATTAACAATTGGAGCACTTTTAATTAAACATACGCGCTCGCTGAAAGTAGAATTATCTCGCTTATGAAAAATACCTTCTCTTTTATTTTTTAATATGTTATTACTAATTTGATAACAAATCAAGAGATCTTTTCAAAGTTTAAAAAAAAGTTACTGATTAACAATTGGAGCACTTTTAATTAAACATACGCGCTCGCGGAAAGTTGAATTATCTCGCTTATGAAAAATATCTTCTCTTTTATTTTTCAATATGTTATTACTAATTTAATAACAAATCACGAGATTCTCTCAGAGTTCAAAAAAAAGTTACTGATTAACAATTAGAGCACTTTTAATTAAACATACGCGCTCGCGGAAAGTAGAATTATCTCGCTTATGAAAAATACCTTCTCTTTTATTTTTTATTATGTTATTACTAATTTGATAACAAATCAAGAGATCTTTTCAAAGTTTAAAAAAAAGTTACTGATTAACAATTGGAGCACTTTTAATTAAACATACGCGCTCGCTGAAAGTAGAATTATCTCGCTTATGAAAAATATCTTCTCTTTTATTTTTCAATATGTTATTACTAATTAAATAACAAATTATGAGATACATTCAAAGTTCAAAAAAAAGTTACTGATTAACAATTGGAGCACTTTTAATTAAACATACGCGCTCGCGGAAAGTTGAATTATCTCGCTTATGAAAAATACCTTCTCTTTTATTTTTAAATATGTTACTACTAATTTAATAACAAATCACGAGATTCTCTCAGAGTTCAAAAAAAAAATACTGATTAACAATTAGAGCACTTTTAATTAAACAAACGCGCTCGCGGAAAGTTGAATTATCTCGCTTATGAAAAATACCTTCTCTTTTATTTTTTAATATGTTATTACTAATTTGATAACAAATCAAGAGATCTTTTCAAAGTTTAAAAAAAGTTACTGATTAACAATTGGAGCACTTTTAATTAAACATACGCGCTCGCGGAAAGTTGAATTATCTCGCTTATGAAAAATACCTTCTCTTTTATTTTTCAATATGTTATTACTAATTAAATAACAAATTATGAGATACATTCAAAGTTCAAAAAAAAGTTACTGATTAACAATTGGAGCACTTTTAATTAAACATACGCGCTCGCGGAAAGTTGAATTATCTCGCTTATGAAAAATACCTTCTCTTTTATTTTTAAATATGTTACTACTAATTTAATAACAAATCACGAGATTCTCTCAGAGTTCAAAAAAAAGTTACTGATTAACAATTGGAGCACTTTTAATTAAACATACGCGCTCGCTGAAAGTAGAATTATCTCGCTTATGAAAAATACCTTCTCTTTTATTTTTTAATATGTTATTACTAATTTGATAACAAATCAAGAGATCTTTTCAAAGTTTAAAAAAAAGTTACTGATTAACAATTGGAGCACTTTTAATTAAACATACGCGCTCGCGGAAAGTTGAATTATCTCGCTTATGAAAAATATCTTCTCTTTTATTTTTCAATATGTTATTACTAATTTAATAACAAATCACGAGATTCTCTCAGAGTTCAAAAAAAAGTTACTGATTAACAATTAGAGCACTTTTAATTAAACATACGCGCTCGCGGAAAGTAGAATTATCTCGCTTATGAAAAATACCTTCTCTTTTATTTTTTATTATGTTATTACTAATTTGATAACAAATCAAGAGATCTTTTCAAAGTTTAAAAAAAAGTTACTGATTAACAATTGGAGCACTTTTAATTAAACATACGCGCTCGCTGAAAGTAGAATTATCTCGCTTATGAAAAATATCTTCTCTTTTATTTTTCAATATGTTATTACTAATTAAATAACAAATTATGAGATACATTCAAAGTTCAAAAAAAAGTTACTGATTAACAATTGGAGCACTTTTAATTAAACATACGCGCTCGCGGAAAGTTGAATTATCTCGCTTATGAAAAATACCTTCTCTTTTATTTTTAAATATGTTACTACTAATTTAATAACAAATCACGAGATTCTCTCAGAGTTCAAAAAAAAAATACTGATTAACAATTAGAGCACTTTTAATTAAACAAACGCGCTCGCGGAAAGTTGAATTATCTCGCTTATGAAAAATACCTTCTCTTTTATTTTTTAATATGTTATTACTAATTTGATAACAAATCAAGAGATCTTTTCAAAGTTTAAAAAAAGTTACTGATTAACAATTGGAGCACTTTTAATTAAACATACGCGCTCGCGGAAAGTTGAATTATCTCGCTTATGAAAAATACCTTCTCTTTTATTTTTCAATATCTTATTACTAATTAAATAACAAATTATGAGATACATTCAAAGTTCAAAAAAAAGTTACTGATTAACAATTAGAGCACTTTTAATTAAACATACGCGCTCGCGGAAAGTTGAATTATCTCGCTTATGAAAAATACCTTCTCTTTTATTTTTCAATATGTTATTACTAATTTGATAACAAATCAAGAAATCCTTTCAAAGTTTAAAAAAAAGTTACTGATTAACAATTGGAGCACTTTTAATTAAACATACGCGCTCGCTGAAAGTTGAATTATCTCGCTTATGAAAAATACCTTCTCTTTTATTTTTCAATATGTTATTACTAATTAAATAACAGATTATGAGATACATTCAAAGTTCAAAAAAAAGTTACTGATTAACAATTGGAGCACTTTTAATTAAACATACGCGCTCGCGGAAAGTTGAATTATCTCGCTTATGAAAAATACCTTCTCTTTTATTTTTAAATATGTTACTACTAATTTAATAACAAATCACGAGATTCTCTCAGAGTTCAAAAAAAAGTTACTGATTAACAATTAGAGCACTTTTAATTAAACATACGCGCTCGCGGAAAGTTGAATTATCTCGCTTATGAAAAATACCTTCTTTTTTATTTTTCAATATGTTACTACTAATTTGATAACAAATCAAGAGATCTTTTCAAAGTTTAAAAAAAGTTACTGATTAACAATTAGAGCACTTTTAATTAAACATACGCGCTCGCGGAAAGTTGAATTATCTCGCTTATGAAAAATACCTTCTTTTTTATTTTTCAATATGTTACTACTAATTTGATAACAAATCAAGAGATCCTTTCAAAGTTTAAAAAAAAGTTACTGATTAACAATTGGAGCACTTTTAATTAAACATACGCGCTCGCGGAAAGTATCTGCCTAATTACTTACAATTGATGTAGGTTTTGTAAATAGAATGACAGAAGCTTGATTAAGCTGACAAATACAATTTTTAAAATTTAATTTCATCAATTTGATCACTCTGTACGACCGGCGACATGCAATGACGGTTATTTAATTGGCTCGCACTTTATCGGTTCATATCTCAGTAACTAATTAAGTGTGATTTTGATCATTGACATATTTTTATTCTACTTGTTTTATCTATCGGACACAATTTTCAAAATTTATTATTATCAATATTAACTACCCTTAAATCACCTGGCAACAAACAATAGCTTGTGATGACTTTTTTATCAATTAATAAACTTTAATGGTAATTTATGCAATCAATTGTATTAATTAAACATGGGGTTTGTGGATATGATTATTGTGCATATTTACCTATCGAACACAACTTTCAAAATTTATTTTCAGTCAGTTGGTTCACTCATAAGCAATAGCGGTTAGATAATTACCGCGCACTTCATCGGTTCATATCTCAGTAACTAATCAAATCTGATTTGTGTAATTGATATATGATCATTCTACATGTGTTGGCTATCGAAAACAATTTTCAAAATTCAATTTTATCAATATTAACTATCCTTAAATTCAATTTAATTGTAGTAGTTTAACAGTTAATTATTAATTACATAAAATCCATTATTAAAATTACTTAATTAATTAAAAAAAGTTTCTTTATTCGGGTATCGAACACGAGACCGTTGGATGCGAAGCAACCGCTCTGGCGATGCGCTACTACAGCAAATTTTTAAAACATGGGAACACTTTTGTCATTTGATGAGTATGTATTTTCAATCACTAGCATTTCATCGGTTCATATCTCGGTAACTAATTAAATCTCATCCTTAAGTTAATTTTAATGCGTCTATATAGTGACATTTTTTCAATAACTTTGCGTAAAGTCGGAAAATGCATTATAATAGGAAAATGATTGGCATTTCAACCTTGATCAAAATATGACTTTATTTTTTTTGCTTGACGATTCATAGAGTAGTAAAATGCATTTATTATAAATGCACTTAAGCTGCATGAATCTTATCTCGTTTAAACTTGGTGGTCAGTGCTTATATTATACTTAAAAATGATCTCCAGGTCAACCTCAATCTAAATATGTCTTTAGTTTTTTTTACATAACAATTTATTAGGTAATAAAATGCATTTATTACAAAAGGCACTTAAGGTTGTTGTATCTCTTTAATGTTGTAACTCTTATTGATTGTTGTGAGTTGTTGTTAAATTAAAACACTACTTTTATACTTTAATATTATTTATTAATAATTATTTCTTTACTTGAGCCTTGCGGCCCAAGCTCAGAGCTACCGCTCTTTTCAATACTTAAAATATAACTGACTTAAAACTATTTCTCTCGCATATTTATATTGGTAGATAGGGATGAAACCGACCCTTGACCATAAACAGATGGTTTATAATCTTAATGGGTTTTTACAGTCATAAAATCGGGTTGGGACACAACATTACTTCCCCCTCAAATTAAAAATTTTTATGAAACAAAAATTTACCAATATAATTATGTGGAGTTTAAAAATTTACATTTATAATAATAATTAATTGACTAAAGAAATACAATAAAATTAATAGCTAATAACATTAAACTAAATATATATATTTATTTTTATTTGAATACAATATATAAATAGTTTTGATTCTTTCTTTTACTAAATAAACCGTTTAAAAATGTTTGATTCAATTAATTCAACCTTTACAACTTTTTATATCAATACTACTTCATATGAAAACTTTTTAATTTTTGAATACTTAAATTTGTCTTACTTTGAAACAAATAAATTACAAACATAGACGCCAGTCTTCTTGAATCGCACATAGCTAAATTTCAAGAGCAGGATACGTCTTGATTTACCCGCCAGCTCTTAGCTAAGGTTTAATCAACTAAAACCATTTACAATCTTCAAAGATTTATGTATTGATTTTCAAAGTTAAAATGTAGAATTATATATTGTTTATGATTTTACAATTAAAATTTTAATATAGAGTCAAATCTATTTATAAATTAAATAATGACTATACAATATGTATGTTTTGTTGATATATGTTTCATACCTTAATAAATTTACTGTAAACACATTTGCACATTTAAACATGATGTGGAGAATAATTTTCACAACACAGCAGCGGAGAAACGGCGAAAATATCTTCGTGCGAGCGGCAACACGATGGTGATATTTTCGATTCTTCGGACGGCGTGGATGGCATTTTGTATGTTATTGGGCAGCGGCGTCGGTGGCGGTGGCGGCAGAACGGCAAAGGCAACTGGAATCTGTTCGATCCCAGCGCTGTCTCCAAAATGTTGTATCTCTTTAATGTTGTAACTCTTATTGATTGTTGTGAGTTGTTGTTAAATTAAAACACTACTTTTATACTTTAATATTATTTATTAATAATTATTTCTTTACTTGAGCCTTGCGGCCCAAGCTCAGAGCTACCGCTCTTTTCAATACTTAAAATATAACTGACTTAAAACTATTTCTCTCGCATATTTATATTGGTAGATAGGGATGAAACCGACCCTTGACCATAAACAGATGGTTTATAATCTTAATGGGTTTTTACAGTCATAAAATCGGGTTGGGACACAACAAGGTGCATGCGTCTCATCTTGTTCACACTTGATGGTAAGTTTCTATACTTTACGGGAAAATGGTCCTTGAGTCAATCTTAATCCAATCAATCTTAATCCATCTATATAGTCAGTTTTTTGCATAACTTTGCGTAAGTTCAAAAATACATTATAAATGCACTTAAGGTCGATGTATGTAGGTCGTTTAAACTTGATGGTCAAATATATAAGAAAATTATCGGCATTTCAACCTTGATCTAAATATAACTTTTTTTTGCATAACAATTCGTAAAGTAGTAAGATGCATTTAATATAAATGCACTTAAGCTGCATGCATCTTATCTCTTTTAAACTTGATGCGGCTTATCTTGTTCATACTTGGTGGTAAGTTTCCATACTTTACGTGAAAATGCTCTTTGAGTTAATCTTAATCCGTCTATAAAGTCACATTTTTGCATAACTTTGCGTGAAGTCCGAAAATGCATAATAAATGCACTAAAGGTCGATGCATCTTATCTCGTTTAAACTTGGTAGTCAGAGCTTACATTTTATTGGAAAATGATCTATACGTCAAGCTCTTTCTGATTATGTTATTACATTTCATGCATGACCTTGAATAAAATGATAATTATTGCTAATTATTAGTTTTAATTATGTAATTAATTGTATGACGTATAAATGCACAAGAAACATGTTTCTAATGCAGAATTTAATTCTCTAACGAATGGCATAAAAATGTTTTTCTGCGACGCAAGGTAAGCGAGTAATTACGGACTAATTATTTTTTTAATCTATTTTCAATTAGCTGTAGTGGATGCACTTTTGGTGGTCAGAACAATTTTTTGCACAGATCGTTATTACTCATTAAACTAAATGTTTTCACCATAAAACAGTTTTCTGAGAACGACCGTTTGATAATTATTGCTAATTAATTTTGATAATTATGCAATTAATTGCAACAATTAAAAATTGTTACTCGTTATACATCATTGGATAGGATATTTTTTAGGCTATCCAATGGTATAAATACTGTTACTCTGCGATGCATAATAAGCGGTAGTTTTGTTACCGAGTACAGCTGTTATGATAATATATTTGGTGAATATACTCCAGGAAGGTTATGGACAAAGAACGTTTCTTAAGCGTTGCTTATTAAATAGTTTTTTTATTACAATTGTAACAATTAATACTTCAATACTCTAATTAATTATCATATAATTTAACAATTTATTCAAACTTAATCTGACTAATTCTTGTTTAGTACACTATTATTATACTGCACATAAGTTATTGCTTAAGAATAATCCAATATCCAATACGCAATAATAAATAAAACATAATACTTTAGTATGAATTCATAATTCATAATTAAAACTAAAACCTAATCAGTTCATTAGATTTAGAAAAGCACGCTGAATTTATGACGCATGCCAGATTTAATTAAAAGCCAGTAGTTTTTTAATTATTTATTAGTTTACGAAAATACGTGAAAATAGTTATAACGCCCTTACTCGTTTAATAATTCAGTAATTAAGGGTTTCATTAATAATTATTTGATAGTTTATAGTAAACAATTCTTAGCAATTCTTGATTTTAAATACACATATTTCTCGAAGGTCAGTAGGAAAGCCATAAATTTTCCGACTACGGCTGTCATGATAATATATTTTACGACTGCAAAAAAAAAACCTTTTTAGAATAAACGAGACCGAACTTATAAACTTTCATAAATAAAATAAAATATAATTAACAAAATCAAATTATAAAACTGATAAATTCAAATGACAAATAAGTATACTTAATATAATTTTGGATTTTATTTTAATTATATTATAACTAATTAGAGTATTGAAATATTAATTGTAACAATCATAATATAAAATAAAGCTATTTAATAAGCAACGCATAAAAAAAGTTTTGTCCACTACTTTGTGGAGTATATTGAACAATGGTTTACTCAGATTTCACTTTCACTAATTAAAACCGCTATTAATTAACTAATTAGTTAACTAATTAATCTTATTAAGCAATTCATAAAAAAACTAAAGTAATCTCTGTGAAGTCCATCGAACACAATGGTTTACTCAGATTTCACATTCACTAATTAAACAGCTATTAGTTAACTAATTAGTTAACTAATTAATCTTATTAGCAATACATAAAAAAAACTAAAGTAACCTCTGTGAAGTCCATCGGACACAATGGTTTACTCAGATTTCACTTTCACTAATTAGAACCGCTGTTAGTTAACTAATTAGTTAACTAATTAATTTTATTAAGCAATGCATAATAAACTAAAGTACGGCGTAACCTATGTGAAGTCCATCGAACACAATGGTTTACTCAGATTTCACGTTCACTAATTAAAACCGCTAATAATTAAATAATTAGTTAACTAATTTTCTGAATTTAATAAACTGATTACGTTTTAATTTTGATTATGAATTAACAGTAAATTATTACGTTTTATTGCCACAATCTATTAAAACAGATTGCTATTTTCTCATCTGTTCATTTTTATAACAAATTTTTTTTATTGCACTTATTCTTAGATATGCAGTCAGAAATCAATTAAATTGATTATATAAACTAAAAAATCTATTTAATTATAAAAGTTTAAATTTTTATAACATAATTATTAATATATGTAGATATAAATATAATTGCATTTTTGTTGATAAGTTTACTTTATATGATTATTTTAAATACTTACTACTAATTCATATTTTTCTTAACATAAATGTTTGCATTTCTGTGGTTGCGGTCTTTGTAAATTTTAAATTCCTAGTTATCGTGACATTTACCAGCGAATGGAATTGATAATATCTATTATCAATTCCATTCGCTTGTTCAAATTATATGCCTAGAAATGTAAAAAGTTATCGCCTCATTATGGACTACTTTTAAAGTATAAAATATACACTGAAAAACACAATACAGTGGTGTAGATAAAACGTACTCAGTGTAATTTTTTTAAAAGCAAAAAAAGCATTAAATTTATTTTGTTGAACTTTATCTAAAATCATATAACAAAAAATGAAAGACCCAAGCATTATATCTTTATTTGCAATAATAATAATAATAGTTCATTTATAAATTAATAAATGTTTTTTATTATTATAAATCTCAATTAATGACTCATTGATCTATTTTACAATACACAGTTTAAACAGGCCGTTGTAGCAATTTCAATATGTCGACTTTTGCTACTTTTTTATATCATTTTTTTATTCAATATTTAATTAATATTGAAAATAAACTTCAAATAGTTCATATTTTATTTACTATATTATCTTGTTTTTCTTAGGTGTATTTTGGAGTAATTAATTTTTAATTATCTGCTGAATATATCAACTTTTATGGAATTGATCAGATTTGCTGACAAGGACTCTATCTTGCATATTGATTAAACCGAAACTGGATACGGATTTAGCTTGGATATTTTGACAAATCTTTCAATAAGATCTTTTTAGTATACTTGCTTTTAAAACTGATCTTTTACAAGATTAATTTTAATTAACATATTTTAGGTTTTATTTTAGCTTTTATAATTGACCAATCTTTTACAAGACTAATTTTAGTTATCTCATGATTTGTTATTAAACTAGTAATAACATATTGAAAAATAAAAGAGAAGGTATTTTTCATAAGCGAGATAATTCAACTTTCCGCGAGCGCGTATGTTTAATTAAAAGTGCTCCAATTGTTAATCAGTAACTTTTTATTAAACTTTGAAAGGATCTCTTGATTTGTTATCAAATTAGTAATTACATATTGAAAAATAAAAGAGAAGGTATTTTTCATAAGCGAGATAATTCAACTTTCCGCGAGCGCGTATGTTTAATTAAAAGTGCTCCAATTGTTAATCAGTAACTTTTTTTTTAACTTTGAAAGGATATCTTGATTTGTTATCAAATTAGTAATAAGATATTGAAAAATAAAAGAGAAGGTATTTTTCAAAAGCGAGATAATTGCTCCAATTGTTAATCAGTTACTTTTTTTTAAACTCTGAAAAGATCTCGTGATTTGTTATTAATATAGTAATAACATATTGAAAAATAAAAGAGAAGATATTTTTCATAAGCGAGATCATTCAACTTTCCGCGAGCGCGTATGTTTAATTAAAAGTGCTCCAATTGTTAATCAGTAACTTTTTTTAAACTTTGAAAAAATCTCTTGATTTGTTATCAAATTAGTAACAACATAATAAAAAATAAAAGAGAAGGTATTTTTTATAAGCGAGATAATTCAACTTTCCGCGAGCGCGTATGTTTAATTAAAAGTGCTCCAATTGTTAATCAGTAACTTTTTTTTGAACTTTGAATGTATCTCATAATTTGTTATTTAATTAGTAATAACATATTAAAAAATAAAAGAGAAGGTATTTTTCATAAGCGAGATAATTCAACTTTCCGCGAGCGCGTATGTTTAATTAAAAGTGCTCCAATTGTTAATCAGTAACTTTTTTTTAAACTTTGAAAGGATCTCTTGATTGGTTATCAAATTTGTAATAACATATTGAAAAATAAAAGAGAAGGTATTTTTCATAAGCGAGATAATTCAACTTTCCGCGAGCGCGTATGTTTAATTAAAAGTGCTCCAATTGTTAATCAGTAACTTTTTTTTAAACTTTGAAAGGATCTCTTGATTCGTTATCAAATTTGTAATAACATATTGAAAAATAAAAGAGACGGTATTTTTCATAAGCGAGATAATTCAACTTTCCGCGAGCGCGTATGTTTAATTAAAAGTGCTCCAATTGTTAATCAGTAACTTTTTTTTAAACTTTGTAAGGATCTCTTGATTGGTTATCAAATTTGTAATAACATATTGAAAAATAAAAGAGAAGGTATTTTTCATAAGCGAGATAATTCAACTTTCCGCGAGCGCGTATGTTTAATTAAAAGTGCTCCAATTGTTAATCAGGAACTTTTTTTTAAACTTTGAAAGGATCTCTTGATTGGTTATCAAATTTGTAATAACATATTGAAAAATAAAAGAGAAGGTATTTTTCATAAGCGAGATAATTCAACTTTCCGCGAGCGCGTTTAATTAAAAGTGCTCCAATTGTTAATCAGTAACTTTTTATTAAACTTTGAAAGGATCTCTTGATTTGTTATCAGATTAGTAATAACATATTGAAAAATAAAAGAGAAGGTATTTTTCATAAGCGAGATAATTCAACTTTCCGCGAGCGCGTATGTTTAATTAAAAGTGCTCCAATTGTTAATCAGTAACTTTTTATTAAACTTTGAAAGGATCTCTTGATTTGTTATCAAATTTGTAATAACATATTGAAAAATAAAAGAGAAGGTATTTTTCATAAGCGAGATAATTCAACTTTCCGCGAGCGCGTTTAATTAAAAGTGCTCCAATTGTTAATCAGTAACTTTTTATTAAACTTTGAAAGGATCTTTTGATTTGTTATCAGATTAGTAATAACATATTGAAAAATAAAAGAGAAGGTATTTTTCATAAGCGAGATAATTCAACTTTCCGCGAGCGCGTATGTTTAATTAAAAGTGCTCCAATTGTTAATCAGTAACTTTTTTTAAAACTTTGAAAGGATCTTTTGATTGGTTATCAAATTTGTAATAACATATTGAAAAATAAAAGAGAAGGTATTTTTCATAAGCGAGATAATTCAACTTTCCGCGAGCGCGTATGTTTAATTAAAAGTGCTCCAATTGTTAATCAGTAACTTTTTTTTAAACTTTGAAAGGATCTTTTGATTTGTTATCAGATTAGTAATAACATATTGAAAAATAAAAGAGAAGGTATTTTTCATAAGCGAGATAATTCAACTTTCCGCGAGCGCGTATGTTTAATTAAAAGTGCTCCAATTGTTAATCAGTAACTTTTTTTTAAACTTTGTAAAGATCTCTTGATTTGTTATCAGATTAGTAATAACATATTGAAAAATAAAAGAGAAGGTATTTTTCATAAGCGAGATAATTCAACTTTCCGCGAGCGCGTATGTTTAATTAAAAGTGCTCCAATTGTTAATCAGTAACTTTTTTTAAAACTTTGAAAGGATCTTTTGATTGGTTATCAAATTTGTAATAACATATTGAAAAATAAAAGAGAAGGTATTTTTCATAAGCGAGATAATTCAACTTTCCGCGAGCGCGTATGTTTAATTAAAAGTGCTCCAATTGTTAATCAGTAACTTTTTTTTAAACTTTGAAAGGATCTCTTGATTTGTTATCAGATTAATAATAACATATTGAAAAATAAAAGAGAAGGTATTTTTCATAAGCGAGATAATTCAACTTTCCGCGAGCGCGTATGTTTAATTAAAAGTGCTCCAATTGTTAATCAGTAACTTTTTTTTAAACTTTGAAAGTATCTCTTGATTTGTTATCAGATTAGTAATAACATATTGAAATATAAAAGAGAAGGTATTTTTCATAAGCGAGATAATTCAACTTTCCGCGAGCGCGTATGTTTAATTAAAAGTGCTCCAATTGTTAATCAGTAACTTTTTTTTAAACTTTGAAATGATCTTTTGTTTGGTTATCAAATTTGTAATAACATATTGAAAAATAAAAGAGAAGGTATTTTTCATAAGCGAGATAATTCAACTTTCCGCGAGCGCGTATGTTTAATTAAAAGTGCTCCAATTGTTAATCAGTAACTTTTTTTTAAACTTTGAAAGGATCTCTTGATTTGTTATCAGATTAGTAATAACATATTGAAAAATAAAAGAGAAGGTATTTTTCATAAGCGAGATAATTCAACTTTCCGCGAGCGCGTATGTTTAATTAAAAGTGCTCCAATTGTTAATCAGTAACTTTTTTTTAAACTTTGAAAGGATCTCTTGATTTGTTATCAGATTAGTAATAACATATTGAAAAATAAAAGAGAAGGTATTTTTCATAAGCGAGATAATTCAACTTTCCGCGAGCGCGTATGTTTAATTAAAAGTGCTCCAATTGTTAATCAGTAACTTTTTTTTAAACTTTGAAAGGATCTCTTGATTTGTTATCAGATTAGTAATAACATATTGAAAAATAAAAGAGAAGGTACTTTTCATAAGCGAGATAATTCAACTTTCCGCGAGCGCGTATGTTTAATTAAAAGTGCTCCAATTGTTAATCAGTAACTTTTTTTTAAACTTTGAAAGTATCTCTTGATTTGTTATCAGATTAGTAATAACATATTGAAATATAAAAGAGAAGGTATTTTTCATAAGCGAGATAATTCAACTTTCCGCGAGCGCGTATGTTTAATTAAAAGTGCTCCAATTGTTAATCAGTAACTTTTTTTTAAACTTTGAAAGGATCTTTTGATTGGTTATCAAATTTGTAATAACATATTGAAAAATAAAAAAGAAGGTATTTTTCATAAGCGAGATAATTCAACTTTCCGCGAGCGCGTATGTTTAATTAAAAGTGCTCCAATTGTTAATCAGTAACTTTTTTTTAAACTTTGAAAGGATCTCTTGATTTGTTATCAGATTAGTAATAACATATTGAAAAATAAAAGAGAAGGTATTTTTCATAAGCGAGATAATTCAACTTTCCGCGAGCGCGTATGTTTAATTAAAAGTGCTCCAATTGTTAATCAGTAACTTTTTTTAAACTTTGAAAGGATCTCTTGATTGGTTATCAAATTTGTAATAACATATTGAAAAATAAAAGAGAAGGTATTTTTCATAAGCGAGATAATTCAACTTTCCGCGAGCGCGTATGTTTAATTAAAAGTGCTCCAATTGTTAATCAGTAACTTTTTTTTAAACTTTGAAAGGATCTCTTGATTTGTTATCAGATTAGTAATAACATATTGAAAAATAAAAGAGAAGGTACTTTTCATAAGCGAGATAATTCAACTTTCCGCGAGCGCGTATGTTTAATTAAAAGTGCTCCAATTGTTAATCAGTAACTTTTTTTTAAACTTTGAAAGGATCTCTTGATTTGTTATCAGATTAGTAATAACATATTGAAAAATAAAAGAGAAGGTACTTTTCATAAGCGAGATAATTCAACTTTCCGCGAGCGCGTATGTTTAATTAAAAGTGCTCCAATTGTTAATCAGTAACTTTTTTTTAAACTTTGAAAGTATCTCTTGATTTGTTATCAGATTAGTAATAACATATTGAAATATAAAAGAGAAGGTATTTTTCATAAGCGAGATAATTCAACTTTCCGCGAGCGCGTATGTTTAATTAAAAGTGCTCCAATTGTTAATCAGTAACTTTTTTTTAAACTTTGAAAGGATCTTTTGATTGGTTATCAAATTTGTAATAACATATTGAAAAATAAAAAAGAAGGTATTTTTCATAAGCGAGATAATTCAACTTTCCGCGAGCGCGTATGTTTAATTAAAAGTGCTCCAATTGTTAATCAGTAACTTTTTTTTAAACTTTGAAAGGATCTCTTGATTTGTTATCAGATTAGTAATAACATATTGAAAAATAAAAGAGAAGGTATTTTTCATAAGCGAGATAATTCAACTTTCCGCGAGCGCGTATGTTTAATTAAAAGTGCTCCAATTGTTAATCAGTAACTTTTTTTAAACTTTGAAAGGATCTCTTGATTGGTTATCAAATTTGTAATAACATATTGAAAAATAAAAGAGAAGGTATTTTTCATAAGCGAGATAATTCAACTTTCCGCGAGCGCGTATGTTTAATTAAAAGTGCTCCAATTGTTAATGAGTAACTTTTTTTTAAACTTTGAAAAGATCTCTTGATTGGTTATCAAATTTGTAATAACATATTGAAAAATAAAAGAGAAGGTATTTTTCATAAGCGAGATAATTCAACTTTCCTCGAGCGCGTTTAATTAAAAGTGCTCCAATTGTTAATCAGTAACTTTTTATTAAACTTTGAAAGGATCTCTTGATTTGTTATCAGATTAGTAATAACATATTGAAAAATAAAAGAGAAGGTATTTTTCATAAGCGAGATAATTCAACTTTCCGCGAGCGCGTATGTTTAATTAAAAGTGCTCCAATTGTTAATCAGTAACTTTTTTTTAAACTTTGAAAGGATCTTTTGATTTGTTATCAGATTAGTAATAACATATTGAAAAATAAAAGAGAAGGTATTTTTCATAAGCGAGATAATTCAACTTTCCGCGAGCGCGTATGTTTAATTAAAAGTGCTCCAATTGTTAATCAGTAACTTTTTTTTAAACTTTGAAAGGATCTCTTGATTGGTTATCAAATTTGTAATAACATATTGAAAAATAAAAAAAAAAGGTATTTTTCATAAGCGAGATAATTCAACTTTCCGCGAGCGCGTATGTTTAATTAAAAGTGCTCCAATTGTTAATCAGTAACTTTTTTTTAAACTTTGAAAGGATCTCTTGATTGGTTATCAAATTTGTAATAACATATTGAAAAATAAAAGAGAAGGTATTTTTCATAAGCGAGATAATTCAACTTTCCGCGAGCGCGTTTAATTAAAAGTGCTCCAATTGTTAATCAGTAACTTTTTATTAAACTTTGAAAGGATCTCTTGATTTGTTATCAGATTAGTAATAACATATTGAAAAATAAAAGAGAAGGTATTTTTCATAAGCGAGATAATTCAACTTTCCGCGAGCGCGTATGTTTAAATAAAAGTGCTCCAATTGTTAATCAGTAACTTTTTTTTAAACTTTGAAAGGATCTCTTGATTGGTTATCAAATTTGTAATAACATATTGAAAAATAAAAGAGAAGGTATTTTTCATAAGCGAGATAATTCAACTTTCCGCGAGCGCGTATGTTTAATTAAAAGTGCTCCAATTGTTAATGAGTAACTTTTTTTTAAACTTTGAAAGGATCTCTTGATTGGTTATCAAATTTGTAATAACATATTGAAAAATAAAAGAGAAGGTATTTTTCATAAGCGAGATAATTCAACTTTCCGCGAGCGCGTTTAATTAAAAGTGCTCCAATTGTTAATCAGTAACTTTTTATTAAACTTTGAAAGGATCTCTTGATTTGTTATCAGATTAGTAATAACATATTGAAAAATAAAAGAGAAGGAATTTTTCTTAAGCGAGATAATTCAACTTTCCGCGAGCGCGTATGTTTAATTAAAAGTGCTCCAATTGTTAATCAGTTACTTTTTTCTAAACTCTGAAAAGATCTCGTGATTTGTTATTAATATAGTAATAACATATTGAAAAATAAAAGAGAAGATATTTTTCATAAGCGAGATAATTTAAGTAAAAGTAGAACACTTTTATATCATTCAAATTACGAACTAACTTATTAATTTCTTATTAACTTAGTGATAATTTATTTAAATATAAAATAAAAATATTTCTTTTTATTGTGTAATAATTGCTCATCTGCGAGCATCACGATTACTTCATTTACTGCTTTTACCTTCTCTGTGTACATTTATAATATGCAGTAAATTGTCGGGTATTATTTCATATGTTTTATAAATGTAATTAAAAAAAAAAACAGACAATTTTATACGTATTTATAGTTATTTATAAAAAAGATATGGAATTCATTTTGCCGACGGATTTTAAAAGACAGCGTTTCTTAAAACATTGTGTCGACTTTGCTGGGCAACTATACCTACCGTGCGTGCGCACATACTTTTATAAAAAACGAAGCTGATGCAAAGCCGAAGCCGAAGCTAACTTCAGCCAGCTTTTTTGCCTACATAAACCGATTTAAGCACGTGATCTACATTGAATTTGCGCGTCTTTTGAGACTAGTTTCAGTTTGCTCCGTTTAGTTTTAATATTTACATGCCAGTTTTTTGCGTTTTACATGAAAATTTGAACCGGGCTTACATAAGCCGATGTGAGCACAACATTTTCACCAAAGATGTCTTTTTCCAACAGTTTTTTTGCGTTTTACACAAACATTTTGAACTGGTCGATTTAAGCACGTAAATCTACATTGAATTGCGCATTTTTTGGGACTAGTTTCAGTTTGCTTTGTTGAACTTTAGTATGCTAACGACAGACACAACAAACACAACATTTACACCTAAGGTGTCACTGTTGGATAGTTTTTTGCGTTTTACTCAAATACTTTTATTCGGGCCTGCATAAAAACCGATTTAAGCACGTAGATCTATATTAAATTTAATATTTAGAATTAGTTTCAGTTTTTCTCCGTTGAGTTTTATTCTAACGACAGACCGGAACTCAACATTTGCACCGATAGTACCACTTTTTGACTGTTTTTTGCGTTTTACTCAAATACTTTGAACCGAGATAAGAGTTTTAGTATTCTTACGACAGACACAAATACAACGTACTTTGAAATTAGCTTTCATAAGCCGAGCTAGGCACTTAAGTTTACATTGGAATTAATGTTAAGTTGGACAGAGCTACAGCCAGACACGAATATTGTGGCCTCTATATAGGCAACTTAGTATACACAAAAATTATGTTGAATGTGGTTAAACTTATGCCTTTGCCCGTTTTAACATCTTTCAATCCCAGAACAACGTCGCCCATGGAACGTTTAAAATGTAAGCGCAAATGAAAAGTGCTAAAACGGACAAAGGCATTAGTTTAACTACATTTAACATAATTTTTGTGTATACTAAGTTGCCTATATAGAGGCCACAATATTCGTGTCTGGCTGTAAAATGAAAAAAAATTGTTATACACCGAAAAATAAGACTGATTACTGCTACAGGTAAAATAAATTTTTACGTCAACCTAATACATATATTAATTCATAAAATATCAAAAATTGCAATATCAGGCATTGAAATACTGATAAAAAGTGCAAATTCATCTTAATAAAATGTCAACATATTGTTAAAAAGATCTAAAATTTGTCCTTAAGACATTAAAATATTGTCAGAAACACTAATATCCGGCCATAAACTGTTGAAAAGTGCAACATTTTATTCATAAAATGTCAAAAAGAACAAATTTCGGTCTAAAACTATTAAATCCTAGTTACCATAAAGTAGTTTGAAGTAGAGTGCCTACCCACTCACCTATGAAAATGTAAACAAAGAATTAAAATTTAATTGTCCAAGAAGAAAAAAAATTGGTGACCAAAACTTGGGTGAGTGGGTAGATCACTCCAGATCATGATTTCCAGCAAGTAATTTAAACTAAAGTGCTCATTCACCCGCCCAAAAGTTTATTAACAAAAAACTGGAAATTTCTTTTCTTTGCAAGTGTTAGAATTTCTTGATGACTAACACTTGGGTAGGTGGGTGAATAAATTTGTTATCAAAAAATTGGATATTTTTCTTCTATAAAGTGTTAGAAGTTTCTGCATCTAAGAAGGAAAAAGTAATAATATAATCTTTTGATAAACAACACTTGGACAGGTAGGTGGGTCACTCCAGATTATGATTAGCAGCAAGTAGTTTAAAGTGGAATGCCCACCCACCCGCCAGAGTGTTTGATATCAATGAATTAGAAATTTCTCTTCTATGCAAATGTTAGAGTTTTTTTGTTCAAGAAGAAGTAGTTGATATCTAACTTTTTAATAACCAACACTTGGGCAGGTGGGTGGGTCAGTTTAGATCATGATTACTAGTGATAGTTTAATTAATATGAAAGAATTGAAAGATTTTCCTCTATGCAAGTAGTATAAGTTCCTTAGTCAAAAGAGGAGAAAGTGATATCCAATTTCTTAATAATCAATACTTGGGCGGGTGAGTGGGTCATCCCAACTTATGATTACCCGCGTGCCTACATCTCCACTCGAGTGTTTGTTATCAAGGAATTAGAAGTTTTTTCTCCTTGCAAGTGTTAGAAGCCCATTAGTCAGAGAAAGGGAGGGTGATATGCAATCTATTACTGACATATACTGATTATGAAACACAAGTTGAATAATTTTCTCTCCAAAATAAGTCGCTGTAAATTAAAAGTTTTTTAATTAAGTTATCATTTTGATGCAGGGGATTATTTTATTTTTACTTCTTCCATCTTCACAAGTTGGTCATTTGTTAGACTTTTATCTTATTTTATATTTTTTTGGTAATAAAATTCAAGTGTGAATTGCGCAATTTTAAAAAAAAAAAACGACTGTACTCTTACCAGAACCGGAGTTATTTTTGTTGTTGCAATTTTCAAGATTACTTTGGTATTTTATTAATTATACCGCGCGACAATACAAATTTCCTTTCCCGATAGTATGTATCAAAATTCTCCAGTGGCGTAATAAAAAAAAATTCATTCAAAGTCAATTTTTTTAATGCAAAACGTTAGCGTTCATAAGTACCACCAATTTTTATTTTAGGTAAAAATTAAATACCAATTGATCGAAAAAAAGCTTTCAACTTTTTACATCCGGTAACTTTATCACTTTTTTCATGGAGAACATGTAGTGCAGCTGTATACATTTGGAAACCAGTTGGGCTCCGACCAGTATACTGGTACATTAAAGAAAAAATTAAAAAGGTGCCAGACAGCTTGTAGATAACTCACCAGGTTGACCGCAACTCCAAGTCAGATAAAAAAGTATAGACGTTAAGGGCTAAAATTCTAAAAAGAAGTTTACTGAAAAAACTTTAAAAAACAATTCCTGAAAGTCACAATATAGTCAAATAGCAAAAACTGGGTGAATGGGGTTAAAGACCCAGTCCCAGAAGCATATGTACCGGATGTAGTAGAATCTTTCTTCCTAACACCAACTATAGGAACAGAAACAGGAGAAAATGACTCACGTCAATCTAAACCAACTGACCAAAGCCGCTCTCAACAAAAAAGTTCTAGGTTTGAACAAATTGCCAAAGAAAGTACTAAAAGAGAATACTTTTTTAAACCACACTCTCGAATTTTATTTCAAAAACTGGTTTAGTTTGCTTATATTTTTAACTTAAAAAAAACTTTAGCATGTAAGAAGCCAAAGCGTTACCGCAGTGCCGCCGCTAGAGGGTTTGGCGCCGTTGTGCAAGCACAACTTCTGCGCCCCTGCCAAAGCAAAAGCTTAGCTAGGTTATACAGAGTCTTTATAAATGTCTGGGAAATATAAAGTATGTTTAAAATTGCACTTTTCTTGCTTTTTTGGTCTTTCATTGGTAAATTATCCAATAATTAATTTTAAATTGTTATCATTGATAATGATCTCAGCCTGTCCTGTTACATTGTTAAACTGAGGTAATTTTTAATAATTTTTAGTTTAGAGAAGCACCTTTCTCCTGTTGCTACTGACGCCGGTAAAATTAGATATATTCTAATAGCTATTGATAAATTTGGAAAATAAGAAATCAACTCATTTTCAAATAAATATTGAATAATTATCTGTGGTCAAATTTAATGTGGGGCTTTTCTGATGAAATTGATTGTAAATGTAATTTTATAGCTTTTAACTCATTGAAAAGATCACTACCATTATCAGCTTCTCTTATGCTATCGTTTTTTAATTTTATATGCAAATCTTCTGTTATAGAGCAATTAAAAAATTCACCTAAAGAGCCAAAAACAATATCAAACGTGGTTAACTCTTCAAATTTATTTTGTAAAAATGTTAATGTTTGCTCCAAAATTAGATAAAAGAAATTAACTTTATAATGTGTTTTTGGGTCTAGTGAAGCGCCTTCATCATTATGTTCATATGCAAAAATTTTAGGTTTTTTTGTGGGCGAATTGACTGAATTGGTAAAAAACCACAATCAACATTAACATCATTAGCAAATTGTTTTGGTTGTTCTAACATTCTTCAAAATATTTATCGTAGCAGTAATTTTGAAACTTGGTAATTAAATTTTTAAGATTATTTACACAAAACTTAATGTTAATACGTAGTTGGATTTTGCATCATTTTACTCAGTGTGTTAATTTTGTTTAAAATTTCAAACCAAAAAATAGTAGAGCAAATAAATTTATAATTTTGAATGATTAATGCCAATGAATTAACTCTGCGAGTTGTTATTATATTCGAAATTAAAGATGCATTAGCAATTTCCAGAAAGGCATCAAAGATTTTGTCCATATTATATCTTTTCCCAGCATCAACTCTGCTAGACCAGACCTTAAAGGCTTTAAATTAAGATTGGGTACATGTTTTTTTACAATTGCCCATCTTTTGGTAGATTCTGAAAAATATATAAAATTCCTAAATCATATTAAAAAAATTGGCTGTTGCATAGCTGATATTGACAGCATCATTAACGACCAAATTCAAGCTATGAGCGGAACATGGGACAAAAAATGCACGGGAATTAAGTTCTAAATTTTAAATGTTTTAGATAAATTTGCGCCCCCTGCCATAGCGCGGTCGTGCAACGCACGCCTTGCACACCTGCTTACAGCGACCCTGCGTTACCGAACATAAACTGTTTTTTTATCACCGGTTATGTAGGAACCCCAAGATATGCAAGGCCAAAGGCTGCCACTTCATCGGCTTATGTTGTTGACAAAATATATACAATTTATGAAAGAATTTTGAAACGCTAAAACTAAAATAAAGTTTATATGACAGATTTGTTGAGAATAATGTGAACAGTTTATATGTTAGACAGTTCACATGCTAGGTTTGTGAAATAGTTGACAGTTGTTTTGTCAAATTGGCACTATACCTGAAGGCACAACAGATTTGTTAAACAGTTGACAGATGTTTTGTCAATGAGTTTTTTATAAAAAAATATATAAAATCAAATTTTGTAAAAAAAAATGCTTAAAAAACGGATTTACAACTAAAATATTGCTCATTTTATACTTGAAATTCAACAATAAACAAATAAAACTGTGAACAAATGCTTAAACATTGATTAAAATCTCTAAACTTTTTTTTTTAATTTTTACATATAAACACGCAGAAGTTTAACAATTATTTAGAATTTTTTTTTTTTTATGTCAAAATATAACTTTTATTATTAACTGGTTTAAAACTATACTATTATCAATTGCTTGCAGATCATTTATCATATCATGTCAAGCCTAGTAAAAGCACTGCATCGTGGCGCGCTACTGTCGGGTATTAATGTTAGTTTTTTGTTCAAAGTTTTAATTTGCATAAAATGGTATTTTTGTCAGATATGATTTGTAGACGTGGCTGAACTTAGCTACGGCTACGGATTCGTTTAAGAAACACATTTGTGAATCCGCGCTCTCACTCAAGCATCGCCCAGCTAAATCATTAACATGCGTACCAGTATTGGAATTTAGCGGCGCTCTTATATTTGTTTTAGATCAATATAAAACTTAATAATTTAAACAAATTGCTCTGTTGTTTAACTAAATAGTATTATTTAGCAATAATTAAATAAATAATAAATTTAAAACAACTGCGTTGTCAACAAAATATGTAGATATAAATGGGTGTTATTAAATTATAAATATAACATTAAAACAGCGTTCAATATTTTTACATAAAAAATAATTTGTAGCTTTTAAACGTTTTTACATATATTTGCATCATATTATTTAACAAATAGAAATAAACTTATTTATGAAACAAAAATCTAATTAATTTGACTAATAATTTAATTTAAGGTTGGATGGCCATTGCTTAAGCTAATACATATTTAATTAACCAATAATAATAAAACCTTAAACTTCTGGATATCCGAAAAAGATTTGTTTAAAAACGGAAAATGTAAAATATGGGAAAAATAAATTATTCAGTTTTTTGGCTGACACAACCTTATTTATAAACGGATCCGCAAGGTTTTTGCTAATAATTGTTTCTATTTAACTAACAAATGGGAATACAATTTTAATTTTCCGGATATCTCGGGAGAAATTAGTTTAAAACCGAAAAATGTAAAATATAGCTAAAATAAATGATTCAGTTTTTTGGCTGACACAACCTTATTTATGAACGGATCCGCAATGTTTTTGCTAATAAGTGTTTCTATGTAACTAATAAATTGGAATATATATTCAATTTTTCGGATATCTCAGGGGAAATTGGTTCAAAAACGGAAAATGTAAAATATTGCAAAAATAAATGATTCAGTTTTTTGTCTGACACAACCTTATTTATGAAGGGATCTGCAATGTTTTTGCTAATAATTGTTTCTATTTAACTAATAAATGAGAATACATATTCAATTTTTTTGATATCTCGGGGGAAATTGGTTCAAAAACGGAAAATGTAAAATATTGCAAAAATAAATGATTCAGTTTTTTGGCTGACACAACCTTATTTATGAACGGATCCGCAATGTTTTTGCTAATAATTGTTTCTATTTAACTAATAAATGGGAATACCTATTCAATTTTTTTGATATCTCGGGGGAAATTGGTTCAAAAACGGAAAATGTAAAATATTGCAAAAATAAATGATTCAGTTTTTTGGCTGACACAACCTTATTTATGAAGGGATCCGCAATGTTTTTGCTAATAATTGTTTCTATTTAACTAATAAATGGGAATACATATTCAATTTTTTTGATATCTTGGGGGAAATTGGTTCAAAAACGGAAAATGTAAAATATTGCAAAAATAAATGATTCAGTTTTTTTTTGGCTGACACAACCTTATTTATTAACGGATCCGCAATGTTTTTGCTAATAAGTGTTTCTATTTAACTAATAAATTGGAATATATATTCAATTTTTCGGATATCTCAGGGGAAATTGGTTCAAAAACGGAAAATGTAAAATATTGCAAAAATAAATGATTCAGTTTTTTGGCTGACACAACCTTATTTATGAAGGGATCCGCAATGTTTTTGCTAATAATTGTTTCTATTTAACTAATAAATGAGAATACATATTCAATTTTTTTGATATCTCGGGGGAAATTGGTTCAAAAACGGAAAATGTAAAATATTGCAAAAATAAATGATTCAGTTTTTTGGCTGACACAACCTTATTTATGAACGGATCCGCAATGTTTTTGCTAATAATTGTTTCTATTTAACTAATAAATGAGAATACATATTCAATTTTTTTGATATCTCGGGGGAAATTGGTTCAAAAACGAAAAATGTAAAATATTGCAAAAATAAATTATTCAGTTTTTTGGCTGACACAACCTTATTTATGAACGGATCCGCAATGATTTTGTTAATAATTGTTTCTATTTAACTAATAAATGAGAATACATATTCAATTTTTTTGATATCTTGGGGGAAATTGGTTCAAAAACGGAAAATGTAAAATATTGCAAAAATAAATGATTCAGTTTTTTGGCTGACACAACCTTATTTATGAACGGATCCGCAATGTTTTTGCTAATAATTGTTTCTATTTAACTAATAAATGGGAATACATATTCAATTTTTTTGATATCTCGGGGGAAATTGGTTCAAAAACGGAAAATGTAAAATATAGCAAAAATAAATGATTCAGTTTTTTGGCTGACACAACCTTATTTATGAAGGGATCCGCAATGTTTTTGCTAATAATTGTTTCTATTTAACTAATAAATGGGAATACCTATTCAATTTTTTTGATATCTCGGGGGAAATTGGTTCAAAAACGGAAAATGTAAAATATTGCAAAAATAAATGATTCAGTTTTTTGGCTGACACAACCTTATTTATGAAGGGATCCGCAATGTTTTTGCTAATAATTGTTTCTATTTAACTAATAAATGGGAATACATATTCAATTTTTTTGATATCTCGGGGGAAATTGGTTCAAAAACGGAAAATGTAAAATATTGCAAAAATAAATGATTCAGTTTTTTTTGGCTGACACAACCTTATTTATTAACGGATCCGCAATGTTTTTGCTAATAAGTGTTTCTATTTAACTAATAAATGGGAATACATATTCAATTTTTTTGATATCTCGGGGGAAATTGGTTCAAAAACGGAAAATGTAAAATATTGCAAAAATAAATGATTCAGTTTTTTGGCTGACACAACCTTATTTATGAAGGGATCCGCAATGTTTTTGCTAATAATTGTTTCTATTTAACTAATAAATGAGAATACATATTCAATTTTTTTGATATCTCGGGGGAAATTGGTTCAAAAACGGAAAATGTAAAATATTGCAAAAATAAATGATTCAGTTTTTGGCTGACACAACCTTATTTATGAACGGATCCGCAATGTTTTTGCTAATAATTGTTTCTATTTAACTAATAAATGAGAATACATATTCAATTTTTTTGATATCTCGGGGGAAATTGGTTCAAAAACGGAAAATGTAAAATATTGCAAAAATAAATGATTCAGTTTTTTGGCTGACACAACCTTATTTATGAACGGATCCGCAATGATTTTGTTAATAATTGTTTCTATTTAACTAATAAATGAGAATACATATTCAATTTTTTTGATATCTCGGAGGAAATTGGTTCAAAAACGGAAAATGTAAAATATTGCAAAAATAAATGATTCAGTTTTTTGGCTGACACAACCTTATTTATGAAGGGATCCGCAATGTTTTCGCTAATATTTGTTTCTATTTAACTAATAAATGAGAATACATATTCAATTTTTTTGATATCTCGGGGGAAATTGGTTCAAAAACGGAAAATGTAAAATATTGCAAAAATAAATGATTCAGTTTTTTGGCTGACACAACCTTATTTATGAACGGATCCGCAATGTTTTTGCTAATAATTGTTTCTATTTAACTAATAAATTGGAATATATATTCAATTTTTCGGATATCTCAGGGGAAATTGGTTCAAAAACGGAAAATGTAAAATATTGCAAAAATAAATGATTCAGTTTTTTGGCTGACACAACCTTATTTATGAAGGGATCCGCAATGTTTTTGCTAATAATTGTTTCTATTTAACTAATAAATGAGAATACATATTCAATTTTTTTGATATCTCGGGGGAAATTGGTTCAAAAACGGAAAATGTAAAATATTGCAAAAATAAATGATTCAGTTTTTTTTGGCTGACACAACCTTTTTTATTAACGGATCCGCAATGTTTTTGCTAATAATTGTTTCTATTTAACTAATAAATGGGAATACATATTCAATTTTTTTGATATCTCGGGGGAAATTGGTTCAAAAACGGAAAATGTAAAATATTGCAAAAATAAATGATTCAGTTTTTTGGCTGACACAACCTTATTTATGAAGGGATCCGCAATGTTTTTGCTAATAATTGTTTCTATTTAACTAATAAATGAGAATACATATTCAATTTTTTTGATATCTCGGGGGAAATTGGTTCAAAAACGGAAAATGTAAAATATTGCAAAAATAAATAAACACAACCTTGTTTACTGTCAGATTCCTAATGTTAACTAATAATTACTCACACACAAGATTTTTTTTATAACACATTAAAAAATTATCAATTTATTCGCATTAAATTTTATTTTTAGAAAATACCTGTTGTTTAAGCTTTAAAACGGTTTATTAAATTTTTTAATGAAACTTTGGAATACCCTGAATCGAAATTTTCACAGTGATAATGAAAAATCCCACAAGAAGATTAATATTCGGCGTTTTTAATCTTACCTAATCTTTTTTTATTACAATAATGCTTAAGTTGGCCAACTTTGCCGCCTTAATACTAATTATTTTTTTAACTTATTTTTGTAATAATGCTAACATTTGCATACCTGAATATCCCCACCTTTAAAATTTCCACTTCCACACACATTATGCAAAATTATAATAAATAAAAACTTTTTTTTTACAATATTTATATTAGTAATATTTCTGTTTGTATGGTTTACTGATAGTGAGTTACTACTAGTAGTTTTATAATACTGATAATTGTAAGTACATGTTTTTATCTATTAGTTTTTATTACACATTTTTAAATAGTTTTTTGTAAGAATTGTGCACAACATTATAAGTAATATAAGTAGTATCTAAAGTACATTTTCATGTTTATTAATAAATTTGTAAATTCTTATAATGGCGAAAAAATAGCTATAGGTTTTAATAGGTTTCAGTTTGTATTGATAGAACATAATATATTACTGTTAATTTATAATTAACATTAAAACCTCAGTTTATTAGATTCAGAAAAACACGCTGAGTTTACAGCATACGCCAGTTTTAATTTAAAGTCAGTAGTTTTGTTATTATTAATTAGTTTACAAAAATACGTACAAAATAGTTATAAACGCTTTCGTTCGTTAATAATTACTTAATTTAAATAATAAAAAACCTAAATTATGTTAGGTAAACTTATTTGTCACCTAAATTTATCAATTATAATTTGATTTGTTAATTATTATTTTATTTAGTTTAGGATAGAATAAGTTTATAAGTTCGGTCTTTTTCATTCTCAAAAGGTTTTATTTTTTTGCAGTCGTAAAATATGTTATCATGACAGCCGTACTCCCTCCGTATTGAAAATTTATGGCTTTCTTACTGACCTTGAAATAATATATATATTTGAAACCAAAAAATGCTAAAAATTGTTTACTATAAACTATCAAATAATATTTTTTTATTAATAAGTTTTATAACTTCAGCGTAAAATTCTCTCGGAATCTTAACCCTTGATTAGTTAATTATTAAACAAACGAAAGCGTCTATAACTATTTTGTACGTAAACTAATTATTAATAACAAAACTACTGGCTTTTAATTATATCTGGCGTATATTGCTGTAAATTTTCTTTTCTAAATCTAATAAACTGATTATGTTTTAATTTTAATTATGAATTAACAGTAAATTATAAGGTTTTATTTTATTGCTGGAACAGTAAAACCTATTGCTATTTTCTTGTCGGTCATTTTTATTTAAATCTCTAATGAATAAACGCAAATTTTAGTTTAGATTACTATCAAGCATATATGAGGCTATGAGAGCAACAGTTTCCTAACCCACTAGCATATCTAATGGAGCTAAATGGTATTTTTTAGAAGTTATGGTATTTTTCAGAAGTTAATTTTTTTTTTCTACAATATGTTTGCAGTTTTTAATTTTTAATAATTTAATTAGTTGTTGCCTAATCTTAGAAAACTTTAACATTTTACTGCAAAAATGTTAGTTTCCCTATTTTGAAATTTTTGTGGTTTAGGCCACTATTGCTCTCATAGCCTCATATGTACTTATAAGTTATGATGTATTTTTGTTACATTCTGCTTAGTTTTCTCAAAACTCATATAATTACGTTTTTACATTACGAATAAAATTGTTCTTGCAACCAATTATTTTCATTCTATTTGGCGTGGACGTAAATGCTACTCTCATAAAGAGATTAAAACATACAATATAAATATAAATGGGTGGTCGGTACATATAAATCCATTTATTTATTAATAATAAAATAGCAATAAGCAGGCAACTAAAAAAACATAAAAATTGTAATATTTTATTTGTTATTTTTACGCAAATATTACTAATATAAATGTTTATATTTTAATCGAAATGTATATTTTATAAAATTAAAACTTCTAAATAAGTAATCAAAATTAATAAATAAAAATTGCGTCATTTAATTTATAGCGGCGCACAACGCAAAATGTATTTAAATGAATCATATACATATAAATAATAACAAGAAACTAAAAAAAATATTATATGACACGGCCTTCAATACATATTTCAATTATTTAAGATCGACTAGATTAAATAAAAAGTATTTAAAACAAATGTTTGAAATTTTAAAAATAAAATAAAACGACACAATTACCTTTGCAACATTTGTATTAATATGTCAAATAAACTGAACAAACAAATATTTAAAACTTTGTGTTTCTGAGTTGCCGGCGTAATGCTATATTGCAACAAAGTGCCGTAAAGAAAAAACGTTTCGTAATATCACCCCGCAACACGGAATAATTATTATTGATAATCAACTTTTAAAATTAAATTTTTTAAATGTGATTTATTAAGTTTCTATATTATGCATAATTAATAACAACATAAAAATGCCCTAAGAATTCGTTATTTCCACGGCCGGCTACAGAATTTCGATAGTTTTTAATGCAAAAAAAACAAAAAAATAACAAATAATATTGTATTATACAAAGTAGTAGTAACATAAGATTAAAAAAAAAATGTTGTTTAAAAAACTAAAGTTGGTTGTTATTACAAATATACTAAAAACAACATCATACTTGTATAAAACTTAAAATCAAACACAAGAGTTGTTTATAAACTATCATAGCAAATAATTAATATTTGGTTATTACTAAAGTTTGTCTATACTGCTAGTTTTTTAAATTATTTATTTTATCTGTTATACTTACATACATTTTAATTTTCTAATCAGACATAAGACTTTATACAAATTGTAATAAAAAGCTAAGTTTTGAAAATGCCAAAAAAGCAAAAGCGATTTTGATTATATTGGTATATCAATATAGCAACACCATGTTCAGTTTACTTAGTCAAAATTTCACATTAGTTTATATCAAACTTTAACATTGGTGCATTACAGATTTTATACTTAATTTAATTTTATTTAAAAAAATTGTTATGTTACGTCTAAGCTAAAACATCTAAAGATTTTTGCTTGTTTAAATTTAAACTAATAGTGTACATTTGACTTTCTAGCTAGATCTCGATACTTTTCAATTACCTTTTAATATATTTACATTATTAAATTTTTAATTATAATACATAATATAAAGTTATTATATTGCTTTTAGATTTCCGATAAAGTATCTGATGGAAAAATTGGATAGAAGTATTTAAAGAGTACATATATTCTTTCCTGAATAAGCCATTGCGCAAACACTTCTCTAATACTAAGTAGAAGAATAAGTTTATGCGAATAATAAATATTTTGACAACCTTTTTTTAAGAATTAAGGCTTTTTTATTGTTGTTTTTTTTTTTACTAATCTTATTTGAGATAAATTTTTACTATTGATTTTGTTAGCTTCTAATTATTAGCTGTTAATTATTTTATTTTTAGTTACTAATTATTATTTTTTTAATATTTAGTAATCAATAATTATTTTATTATTTAGTTAATAATAATTATTGTTTAATTTTTTGCTAATAATCTTTTTTTAAATTTTTTAGCCATTAATATTGGTTTTTTTAATTCATAAATAATTTTTTTTTTAATTTTCAGATATTGTTTGTTTTATTTTTATTTTTTTAATTAATTATTAATTTATTTTTAACAATTTTTTTAAAATTTTTATATTTTTTTTAATTATTTGACTATTAACGGTTTTTTAAATTTTTTGCAATTAATTATTGTTAACTATTTCATTTTTTAGTTTTTTTTTTTAACTTTTAGTTAATAGATATTTAAACTTGACAATCCCATATTAAGGGTTTACTTGACTTATTTTTTTATTATTATTTTGCGGTAATTTGATCAAGTTTTACATTATTCTTTATTTTAATTTATTTTCTTTAGAATTAATATTTACTATTAGTTTTTTAGTTAATAATTGATTTAATAATTCTTTTCAAATTATTATTTATTATTTAATTTTTTGATTGCCATTTTTAAACTATTTTTGTCATTTTTTTGTTTAGTTTTGTTTTGTATAATTTTTAGTTTATCAATACTTTTTTAATTTTTTTTATTATAGTTAGTATTTTTATTTCAATTTTTTAGAAAATAAATTTAATAAATCTATTTTCTTTATTTTCACTTGTCAACTATTTTTTGGTTAATATTTTTTCAAATAATCAATAGTTTTTTTAAATTTTTTAGAAATTAATAATTTTTTAGCAATTGTTCTTTATTTTTTTATTTTCAGCTACTTATCTTGTTTTATTTTTAGCTTTTTTTTATTTTTAGTTATCAATTTTTTTCTTTATTTTTTAGCTATTAATTATTATTTTTTTTAGATTCAATTTTTTTTCATTTTCAAGTTAATAATAATTATTTTTTTCATTTTCAGCTACTAATCTTTTTTTCATTTTCAGCCATTAATTATATTTTTCTTAATTTTTAGTTATTAATCCTTTTCTTAATTTTTTAGCCATTAATTATATATTTTTTTCATTTTTAGTTATCAATATTTTTTATATTATTTTTTAGATAATAATAATATTTTTTTTTTAGTTTTTAGCTACTTATCTTGTTTTATTTTTAGCTATTTATTTATATTTTTTTAATATTTAGTTTAGTAATTATTTTTCTTTATTTTTTAGCTATTAATTATTTTTTTTTAGTTGTCATTTTTTTTTAATTTTTATGTTAATATTAATAATTTTTTTAATTTTCAGCTACTAATTTTTTTTTCATTTTTCAGCCATTATTTATATATATTTTTTTTTAATTTTAAGTTATTAATCCTTTTCTTTATTTTTTAGCCATTTTATTTCTATTTGATAGTTAAATAGAAACAATCATTAGCAAAAACATTGCGGATCCCTTCATAAATAAGGTTGTGTCAGCCAAAAAACTGAATCATTTATTTTTGCAATATTTTACATTTTCCGTTTTTGAACCAATTTCCCCCGAGATATCAAAAAAATTGATTATGTATTCCCATTTATTAGTTAAATAGAAACAATTATTAGCAAAAACATTGCGGATCCCTTCATAAATAAGGTTGTGTCAGCCAAAAAACTGAATCATTTATTTTTGCAATATTTTACATTTTCCGTTTTTGAACCAATTTCCCCCGAGATATCAAAAAAATTGAATATGTATTCTCATTTATTAGTTAAATAGAAACAATTATTAGCAAAAACATTGCGGATCCGTTAATAAATAAGGTTGTGTCAGCCAAAAAAAACTGAATCATTTATTTTTGCAATATTTTACATTTTCCGTTTTTGAACCAATTTCAGCCGAGATATCAAATAAATTGAATATGTATTCCCATTTATTAGTTAAATAGAAACAATTATTAGCAAAAACATTGCGGATCCCTTCATAAATAAGGTTGTGTCAGCCAAAAAAAACTGAATTATTTATTTTTGCAATATTTTACATTTTCCGTTTTTGAACCAATTTCCCCCGAGATATCAAAAAAATTGAATATGTATTCTCATTTATTAGTTAAATAGAAACAATTATTAGCAAAAACATTGCGGATCCCTTCATAAATAAGGTTGTGTCAGCCAAAAAACTGAATCATTTATTTTTGCAATATTTTACATTTTCCGTTTTTGAACCAATTTCCCCCGAGATATCAAAAAAATTGAATATGTATTCCCATTTATTAGTTAAATAGAAACAATTATTAGCAAAAACATTGCGGATCCGTTAATAAATAAGGTTGTGTCAGCCAAAAAAAACTGAATCATTTATTTTTGCAATATTTTACATTTTCCGTTTTTGAACCAATTTCCCCCGAGATATCAAAAAAATTGAATATGTATTCTCATTTATTAGTTAAATAGAAACACTTATTAGCAAAAACATTGCGGATCCCTTCATAAATAAGGTTGTGTCAGCCAAAAAACTGAATCATTTATTTTTGCAATATTTTACATTTTCCGTTTTTGAACCAATTTCCCCTGAGATATCAAAAAAATTGAATATGTATTCTCATTTATTAGTTAAATAGAAACAATTATTAGCAAAAACATTGCGGATCCGTTAATAAATAAGGTTGTGTCAGCCAAAAAAAACTGAATCATTTATTTTTGCAATATTTTACATTTTCCGTTTTTGAACCAATTTCCCCCGAGATATCAAAAAAATTGAATATGTATTCCCATTTATTAGTTAAATAGAAACAATTATTAGCAAAAACATTGCGGATCCGTTAATAAATAAGGTTGTGTCAGCCAAAAAAAACTGAATCATTTATTTTTGCAATATTTTACATTTTCCGTTTTTGAACCAATTTCCCCCGAGATATCAAAAAAATTGAATATGTATTCTCATTTATTAGTTAAATAGAAACACTTATTAGCAAAAACATTGCGGATCCCTTCATAAATAAGGTTGTGTCAGCCAAAAAACTGAATCATTTATTTTTGCAATATTTTACATTTTCCGTTTTTGAACCAATTTCCCCCGAGATATCAAAAAAATTGAATATGTATTCCCATTTATTAGTTAAATAGAAACAATTATTAGCAAAAACATTGCGGATCCCTTCATAAATAAGGTTGTGTCAGCCAAAAAACTGAATCATTTATTTTTGCAATATTTTACATTTTCCGTTTTTGAACCAATTTCCCCCGAGATATCAAAAAAATTGAATATGTATTCCCATTTATTAGTTAAATAGAAACAATTATTAGCAAAAACATTGCGGATCCCTTCATAAATAAGGTTGTGTCAGCCAAAAAACTGAATCATTTATTTTTGCAATATTTTACATTTTCCGTTTTTGAACCAATTTCCCCCGAGATATCAAAAAAATTGAATATGTATTCCCATTTATTAGTTAAATAGAAACAATTATTAGCAAAAACATTGCGGATCCCTTCATAAATAAGGTTGTGTCAGCCAAAAAACTGAATCATTTATTTTTGCTATATTTTACATTTTCCGTTTTTGAACCAATTTCCCCCGAGATATCAAAAAAATTGAATATGTATTCCCATTTATTAGTTAAATAGAAACAATTATTAGCAAAAACATTGCGGATCCGTTCATAAATAAGGTTGTGTCAGCTAAAAACTGAATCATTTATTTTTGCAATATTTTACATTTTCCGTTTTTGAACCAATTTCCCCCGAGATATCAAAAAAATTGAATATGTATTCTCATTTATTAGTTAAATAGAAACAATTATTAGCAAAAACATTGCGGATCCCTTCATAAATAAGGTTGTGTCAGCCAAAAAACTGAATCATTTATTTTTGCAATATTTTACATTTTCCGTTTTTGAACCAATTTCCCCTGAGATATCCGAAAAATTGAATATATATTCCAATTTATTAGTTAAATAGAAACACTTATTAGCAAAAACATTGCGGATCCGTTCATAAATTAGGTTGTGTCAGCCAAAAAACTGAATCATTTATTTTAGCTATATTTTACATTTTTCGGTTTTAAACTAATTTCTCCCGAGATATCCGGAAAATTAAAATTGTATTCCCATTTGTTAGTTAAATAGAAACAATTATTAGCAAAAACATTGCGGATCCGTTTATAAATAAGGTTGTGTCAGCCAAAAAACTGAATAATTTATTTTTCCTATATTTTACATTTTCCGTTTTTAAACAAATCTTTTTCGGATATCCAGAAGTTTAAGGTTTTATTATTATTGGTTAATTAAATATTTATTAGCTTAAGCAATGGCCATCCAACCTTAAATTAAATTATTAGTCAAATTAATTAGATTTTTGTTTCATAAATAAGTTTATTTCTATTTGTTAAATAATATGATGCAAATATATGTAAAAACGTTTAAAAGCTACAAATTATTTTTTATGTAAAAATATTGAACGCTGTTTTAATGTTATATTTATAATTTAATAACATAACATTTATATCTACATATTTTGTTGACAACGCAGTTGTTTTAAATTTATTATTTATTTAATTATTGCTAAATAATACTATTTAGTTAAACAACAGAGCAATTTGTTTAAATTATTAAGTTTTATATTGATCTAAAACAAATATAAGAGCGCCGCTAAATTCCAATACTGGTACGCATGTTAATGATTTAGCTGGGCGATGCTTGAGTGAGAGCGCGGATTCACAAATGTGTTTCTTAAACGAATCCGTAGCCGTAGCTAAGTTCAGCCACGTGATTTGTAGTCGTCGAGTAAATAGCTGTTTTGTTAATTTGTCAGTTGACAATTTATTTAATAAATGGCTCATATAATAGATTTGTGTGACAGTGACAGATTACAGTTTATATGATTTGTACTAAAATTTACAGTTTATATATCAAACGACTTATATAACAGATATGTGGGACAGTCAGCAGATGTTGAATTGATAGTTGAGAATTCTAATGACAGATTTGTAAGATAGGTGTGTAAATTGCTTTGTTGAATTGACATTTGACGGATTTGTGAGACAGTTGACATTTGATTTGTAGAGCACTAAGCAAAAATCACATAACTTCCGTTTAGGTCATTGCAATACTTTCTTTTAATTAATCATTCTAATTCTTTTAGTAGGACTGTTGATTGGCGGCGGCCGACTCAAGTTGTCAAGCTAAAATTAACTTTGGAACCTCGCGCAGGTTTGGCATGTCAGCTAGGTTGCAATTAAGGTTATGTTTTATTTTATGTCATCCTTGACGCTAATGATTTCAGTAACATTTTATGATAATTCTGCGTTAATATAAGGTAATACAGATTGTGTCATGTTTCAACAGGGATGTTATACCAAAGTATACAAGGTTGTTCATATTCGACAAAAAGATGTTTTTCAAATCATGGAAAAAAACACATTTTTGGCAATTTTGTTTGTTTACGGTTCCGTTTAACGCAAAATGCGCTTCGTTGCTCATGATAATTTTCTGCTAAAAATGCTCGTCATCTTCAGCCATTTCAATGACTTTTTCAGCCCATTCTAATTGACATGGCTTATCAGCAGGCAACAGTTTTTGTGTCACTTGAGTTTTATACGGGAACATATGCAAATCAATACGTAAAATGCGACGTAAAGTGGATCGTTTTATGTCCAACTGATCAGAACGACGTTTATGAGATGTTTTTGGAGACGTGCTAACACTGGCCTGTACGAGTGCGATATTATCATCTGATTGCCTTGGTCTTTTTATTTGGACGCTTGGGGTTAGTAAGTGCGCATCAGTTGTAAATCTATCATACAAATGATACAATGTGCTTACAGAAGGCGCACTTTTCACTTTATTAATTTTACTCTATTTTCACAATTGACTTGTTTTGTTGAATGTAAATTTCAACAATCTTAGAGCGTTCACGTGGCGTGTACCATGACAACAATTTCCTTAAACTGACGCTTCAAACGCAGTATGTCATTCATTAGTCGATCTAGCATCTCTGTCAAAAATTACAGTGTTTCCCGATCTTTTTGTCGAATATGGCCAACCCCGTATATGAATAAGGCTAAAAGTGAGGCAAAACATCGAAATATCCAACCCACCGTTGTGCCGTATAAACTTATCTCGCAGTCATATATAATAATAAGAGAGATAACATTTTATAAAACGTTAATTTAAAACAATAATAATAGTTTATATTTTTATATCAACATTGCTAAATATATGTATAATAATACTAATATTATTTATTTAAAAAAAATATATTTTTTTAATTTTTGTGAGAGAAAAAGATGTTTAAAGCACAAGAGCGGAATCACTTTCAGACGTTTCCGTTTGGTTGCCAATCCAGTTTGTGTATAACATCCTAGTGCTTCAATAACATTTTTGAAGGCTATGTTGAGGTACAGACAACAGCTTTAGTGTTATACCTGTATGATGTATTAAAGGTGCATCAGTGATATCTTTTATTAAATTCTTAGCAACATATTATGACATATTTTAAAAACATTTAACATTTTAAGAATATTTTATGATTTATGACAGGAATATGATACTTTGGGCAGGCTAACTAGACATATTCTTTCTTAGTAACATTTTCTTTTTGAAGTTAAAATATTTTTAAAGTCAAAATAACAATGTTATCTTTATTGAAGAGGGGGCGGCCTTGAAGAAGCCGACGCCAAAAACCACAAGTCAGTCCGACCTTACGTTAGCCTACGGCAATTTTCCGAGTTTCTCGCCCACTTTGGGACAACCGCCTAATAAGTACGGCAAAAAAATTGCTTGATTCCTTTTTGACGTTACTGCAAATCCGGCTTTTTAAAGTGTATTGCAGCTTTCACAAATAAAAATCCGGACATCAATGTGTTTAACTCTACTGACAAACTGTTAATCTGATTGTTAAATTAAACATTTATAAACTGTAAATGCGGCATTTAAACTTTAAATTAGAAATTTGGTTACCAATGTAAGTTTTGCTACCAAACTGATAATGTTGCATCAACATTATAAATCCGGCCTTTAAAATTGTAAATCCGATAAACGTGTTTTATTATGTCAAACTATCCCTTTAAAAATCTGGCTACCTAATTGTAAAATTTGACTGCCAAATTGTTAATCTGGCTTTGCAAATCCGGTTTTTAAAACTGTAAACTTTGCTTTAATAGTGTAGATCCAACCATTAAATTTAAAATCTGGCTTTTTAAAGTGTAAATCCAGTTTTTAAAGTGTAAATCTAGTTTTTAAAGTGTTAAATTTACAATATAAATCTAGTCTTTAAAACTGTAAATCTAGTTTAATAAGGTCTTTAAAGTGTCAAGTTATACTGCTAAATTGTTAGTCCGGCCTTTACAACTGTAAATCCATGTATAAAGTGTTAAATTTAACTTACAAATTATAAATCTAGCTTTTAAAACTGTAAATACGGTTTTTAAAAATGTAAATCCGTTCTTTATTTAAATTGTTAATCCGGGCTTTAAAACTATAAATCCGGTCTTGAAAGTGTTAAATTTTACTGTTAAAACAGATAAATACAGTTTTTAAAAAAGTGAATCCGGCTTTCAAATAATAAATACGGCGTTTAAATGCGTAAATCCGGTCTTTGAAATGATAAATTTAACCGTCAAATTGTTAATCCGACCTCTAAGTTATAAATCCAGATTTAAATCTGTAAATCCGGCTTTGAAAAATCTAAATGATATCTTCAAAAATGAAAATCTCGCTACCAACGTGTCTAATCTACTGCAAATCTGGTAATCTGGCCTTTAAATGATCGTATTATCAATTAGGACTAAAATGTTAAGAACAGTTGAAAAGTTTAAAATTCTATTTATAAAATGTTAAAAATAAGAAAATTCGGTTCTAAATATTGTCAGAAGTCTAGCCATAAACTGTTAAAAAAATAATACTTTAAATTGTAAAATCCGGTTATAAAATATAAAAATATTGTTAAAACACTGTAAAAAAAAATCATAAAATTCGGCTATAAAATATTTAAAATCCGGTCATAACCTGTCAAAAAGTACAAAACTCACCCAAAATACCAAAATAGCTAAATCCGGCCTAGAAATTTTAAATAATTGTTAGAAATTACCATGCTGCCATAAACTATTAATATGTGTAAAAATGTTCATAAAACCTTAAAAATAGCAAAATCCAGATATAAAATATCAAAGATATTGTTAGAAAGAACCAAACTCTGGCATAAACTATTAAAAAATGCAAAATTGAATTAATGAAACGACAAAAATAGTCAAATCCAATCATAAAACTTCAACATATTGTTGAAAAGTGCAAAATTCTTTTTATGGAATGACAAAATAGTAAATCTGGCCAAAAAGTATAAAAATATTGTCAAAAAACACCAACATTTAGTTATTAACAGTTAAAAAGTGCAAAATTCTATAAAAAAATGCTAACTCATAAAACGGTCACAAAAATAGATAGAATAGGCTAAAAACGAGTAAAAAATCAAAATTTTATTTATAAAATATCAAAAATAGCATTTATAAAAAGTTAAAAATGGTAAAATTCTGTCATAAAATATAAAAATATGTTCAAAAAGAACCAAAATACAACTAAAAATAGTTAGAAAGTGCAAAGTTCATTTTAGATCATGTATTTTTTCATAGCTGCTATTTGAGATTTAGTGATATTTGACATATTAGATTAAAGAAATTATTTTTAACAAATGACATACATGTTAAAGTACTCATGTTTTTGTTACGAATTGTGCATGCCTCGTCAAAACCACACTGTGGTAAAAAAGTTGCAACCATTGACGTTTTTTTGAAAAATTGCAATTATTTTATTTTAGAAAGATGGTTAAATTTCTCATTACAAATGTTTTCCACTTTTTTGTCATGTTTTATTGTTGGCATATATACTTGCACTATTTCCGTGCTTGCAAGATGCTCTCGAGGATTATCATATTTCAGCTCACCCTCAACAAATACCCAGATGATGTGTTGAACTTTTTCATTTATCAGTCAACTGTTAACAGCTACAAAGACTGTCAACACCTCTCATCACACTGACTCGGTCTCGTTTTCTTTTCTCCATTTATAAAAAATACAAATAAGTAACTTTAACATCATTATTATCATAAAAAAATATTCACAAACAATATAATTCAAACCTTAAATTAATAATTCAATCATAACTACAATTTAAACTGTTGATGCTGTAATTTAACTTCAGCCAATTGTTGACTTGCTTCGAAAATATCCGGCTTCAATCCTCTATACTCTTCAAACTCTTTATGCAGATTCGAACATTGTGTTCTCAATTTTCTTAATGAGGTTATTTCGTTATTCAATTCCAATAGATCCAATGTGGGGTCACTTAACCATGGATATTTTTTCTATAACAAATTTTTAATCATTTGAAAAAAAAATCTTATGTGTATGTCGTAGTCTAATAGTACAATAATGTTTTAAATAAAAAGCTTAGGCAGTTCATGAAATAGCAATAGATAGTATAAAATGAAATGCTGCACTATTATTAACTGTAAATTTTATTTTATTGAACCTGTCAGGTTAGGTTAAGCAAAAATAAATTATATTAGATAAATACACAAATAAAATTTTACAGTATCTGCCTAGGCTATTCATATAAATACCATACTCCACTATATATAATGCCTGCCACAACTTATACCGTTAATTATACATTACTAATCTTTAATTGTTACTCACTTGAAATTTAATCAATTCACCTTCATATCGCTTTTCTTTCACTTCCAAACCAGCTAATTCTTCTTTAGACAATGCATGGAAATCATCTAAACAAGCTTTCGATGAATCCAATTGCCTACAATATAATCATCAGAATTGTTCCAACAAATTACAAGAAACAAAGCTATTAGAACACATCAATAAAATTACCGTTTGATTAATGCAATCTCACTGTTTATTGCTTTATTCCTATTCTTATATGCTTTAATACGAATATTCATTTTCGCTATGTAATTACTTTGTTTCCTTTGCATTTCTTTCAACGTTAAATCGACCATTGCTTTTTCTAAAGTAGTATCATCGCTTTTTGCTTTGTTATCTGCTACCCGATTAATCACATCTTTATTTACATTTAATGTATTTAATAACTTATCCATTTTAGAATCTGGAAAGAAAGTGAATATTATATTTAATTTCTATTATTTATTTACATACTTTCAAGCTGTAATCTGTTGTAATGTTCAGTGAGAACTTTCATATTGATTTTAATTTGCTGGTTAGATTGAGTATTTTCTTCTTCAGTCTCCATAACACAGATTTTATTTATTTAAAATTAATTTTGTAGAATCAAAACAATAACAAAAGTACTGGAAATTAGTTCAAAAGTAGTTGTTTTGTGTGTTATTGTTGGTAATGAATGAAGTTGCAGTTGCAATGTACGAGTTGGAGATTATACAAGGCCAGTTTAAAAAGTTTTGAAACAAATATTTAATACTTTATAGATTTTTACATTTGACTAAATAGTTGCAATTGGTGCTACTAAATTAATAAGAGTGGCTAATAACTTATTCTATGTAATTTTTGAGGTAAAAAGCAATTCACAAACCAAATATTTTTTGATCATGTGTGAGACGATCTTGCCTACAAAGTTAAAAAAAAAAAACGGTTGAAACTTGAGTGATTTAAGGTTTGAGGTTAATTAAAAATTAAATTTTAATCAAATTGTTAAAATAACTACAATGTCAAATTTATTGAATATGAAAAAAAGTATTTTAAAAATTATTAAATTTAATTATCTCAATTGTTGGTAAATTAGTGAGTAAACTAAATAAAAACACCATAAAATGGTGGACAATAGAGAAAGCAATTATATTGTTAGTTATAAACTTGTGCTTGTGGTAGTTGAAGACATACATATGATGGCATACAGACAACATGTTAGAAAACCAAGTATACATTAATGTCTACACCCGTTATTAAAATAACTTATGGACAGAATTAGCGCACAACTGCATATATTTTGTTATTAAAAAAAAAAAATGATAATTTTTAGTTTTTTAGCTATATTACAAGTAGGTTGTGGGCCTACTTGGACAGTTCAAGTAAATGCTGTCAATAAATGTTTTGTTTTAAAAGTACAATTGCAAATAAAAGCATTTTTGGCAAAAATTGATTTAAAATTTGATCAAAAATTGTTGCTTATTAAGACTAATTGTCCTCGACCACCAAGTTTTTTTATTGATAGTGCCAGTGCAAGTGTAATACATTTTAGTAATGAATTGCAGAACAAATTTGTCAGTGGAGGAAGCAGTAAGAGCATCATGTTGCTAATGTGATAGGAAGAAAACATTCTAGCATAAGTCGAATGGTTAGACAATTTAACAAGACAGGTTTTTACTTATAAAGGCCGGGACAAAGGAAAAAACGGTGTACTAATTCAATAGATGAGTGTTTTCTTAGACTATTAGCATTAAGAAACAGGAGAACGACTAGTAACATCCTAAAAAAATAGTTTGTAGCTGCTCACAATCTTTTTGTATCTTGTCGACCGATTAGAAGGAGCTTAAATAAAGCTGGATTGGACAGCAGAAAACCGGCCAAGAAACCCCTGCTTACCAGAGAGCACAAAATTCAAAGATTGCGTTTTGCAAAAAATTATCAAGATTGGAAGATAGTTTTATTCTCAGATGAAACGAGGATTAGTTTTAAATCTTCCAAGCCATATGCAACCAGAAAACAAACCAAATTAATAGAAAAAGCTTTAACTCTAAAAAAAAAAAACCTTTTGCCACCTTCAAAGTGTAGTCACACATAAGAAAGGTTTATAAGATCACCTACAATAATGATACACTTTTAGAATTATTACAAAAAGTAGCTAGAATCTAATTTAGGTGTGTGCTGATGGATTATTTCCTTTGCTACAGAACACAAATCTACTGTGTTTATAAACATTAAAAACTCACAATTACTAGATGAATAAAACAAATATTAACAAAAAAACTATGACAGTTATTTATTGTGGAAAAATAAAGAGAAAAAACGGTAAAAAAGCTGTTATTAGGAAGGTGTACTTTGACGGCTCAACAGTCAGTTACTACCAAGTTGCAAACGTCTTTCTGCAACCTACAATGCAAACTCTAAACAGTGATTCTAGGTAGTTTATAGCTAAACGAGCAGATAGCAAGCTTGGATTACCTACGCCAATACCATCTATTCAAGAATAAAAAATCTATCTATCTAATTAAAATAGTAGAAACATGAATAAATAAAAAAAATTTGAGAGACATAGAAAACTAATGCCTAATAAGTTTAGATGAAAATGTCAACCAGCTATTAAAGAAGTAAAAATAAGAAAAGCAGAAGGTATTATAATAGAAATAAGAAAAATACTACACAAAAAAATGTAAAACATTGAAAATAGAGAAATAGTGCAGCAAAATTGTATACTGGGTGGAACAAATCACAAGATAGTTATGGTGTATAACTGAAGGGTAAAAAAATATTAGTATAAAACTGAGGAAATTCCAACTCTAGAACCGGACTTCAAAGAAAAAGATTGAAAACAAACAAAAAAGCAAAAAAAATCAAATGTTAAAGTAGAAAATAAAGAAGGAAGAGAAATGACAGATATGATCAAAGAGAATAGGCAGGACATACTAAACAAAAATATGGAAGGAGATGAAGAGAAAGAATATACTTACAGAAACAAAATTAAATTATATAGAAGCAAAATAAACAAAAGCTCCAAGTATAGATAAAATACTGAATAAAAAATAGAAAATCTGATAAAAAACTGAATAAGATAATAAATGAAGTATGGAAGGGAAAAGAGTTTTCTAGTCAGTAAAGAGTAGGTCTTATATGTTTGATACAAAAAAACTTGCAAAAAATTGCAGAGGTTTAACGTTACTAAGTACAGCATACAAGGTCTACGCCATAGTACTAAAAAAAAACTGAGATGAATGAGATATTTGAAAGAATAAAGGTATATTCTTTCAAAAACTAAATATGTAACGCTATCTATGATCTACTGTTGTATGTACCTTCTGTGTGTTAATACCTTACTGCGTTTAACAGGTTATGTGCCCAGTATCACGTGTAGTGTAGGGAGTCTTTTTTTAAAAACAAAATGGGTGCAAGTTACATAGTGAATGTTCCGAGGTTAAGAAGACGAGAGAACTATAACGACTGGGCGTTTGCAGCTGAAAACTTTCTAATACTTGAAGATTTGACAAAATGCATCGTGGAGCCGACCCAAGATAAAGAAAAAGCAAAAGTTGGTATTAACCTTAGATACGTCGCTTTATGTGCACATCAAGAATGCGAGTACAACTAGAGACTTATGGTTGAAATTAAAACTTACTTTTGATGATACTGGTTTTACACGACAAATAAGCTTGCTAAGAACATTAGTTTCAACAACGTTAAAAAATTGTAATTCTATGAGTGCATATGTAAATCAAATAATTGAAATCGAACAGAGGTTGAGAAGCACGGGATTCAAGATTGACAAGGAATGGATTGGATTATTACTGTTGACGGGATTGCCGGAGAAATATTCCTCTATGATTATGACAATCGAGCATTTGGCAATAGCAATCACAGCTATTGGACATGGGAGGTAAAATTGCTGCAAGTAGAGACGAAAATGCATTCTATACAAAGGCAAAAGGATGGAATAACAAGCATTATGATTAAGTTGGTAGCTGTGGCAGCACTGACAGAAATGGCAGAACTGACAAAAAAAATGTCAAATGCTATTGTTGTTAACAAATCGGACACTACAAGAATAAATGCCCATTAAATTCAACTGAGAAAAAACAAAAAGTGAGTGGAAATTATTGTAAAAACAATTGGTATGTGGACTCCGGTGCTAGTGTACACTTAACCGCAAACAAAGTACTAATAACTAATAAAAAAGCAACTTTAAAAATTAGTGAAATCATAACTGCGGGTCAAACCAAATTAAAAATTTGTGGTTCAGGAGACGTTCTTTTAAAAACAAAAGTTAATGGACAAGTGTTTGACATAACAATGCGGAATGTTATGTATGTGCCCGGACTAACAACGAATTTATTATCAATAAGTGAGATGATAAGAAATGGGAACCAAGTTACGTTTGTGAACAATGGCTGTAAAATATTCAATGCACAAAAAGTGTTGATCGCGACTGCTGAATTAGTCAATGGCGTTTATAAGATAAACATGAAGAAACCTGATGATTGGCTACTGGCAGCACACGTTACAGCAACAGGTAATGTCTGGCACAGGCGATTTGGCCACATTAACAGTGTAAGTTTAAATACAATGAAAAATGATGGATTAGTAGAAGATTATTATCATTTAATAATGTATTAGCAGAAAAATCAAATTGTATTGTTTGCTGCAAAGGTAACAAAGCAGGTTACCATTCAAGCATAAAGGGATCAGAGGAGTTAATCCATTAGAAATATACAAGCAGATGTATGTGGTCCTATGGAACACAGATCTATTAGTGGATCTAAGTACTTTTTTACTTTTTCAAGATTATTATACAAAAATGTGTTTTGTTTATTTTCTGAACACAAATGATCAGGTGTGTAGTCGTAAGGAATTCAAAGTTATGGTCAAAAAACAACAAGACCACAAGATAATGGTGTTGAGATCAGATAATGGTGGAAAATTCTGTAATAAGTTTTTCAAGAAATATTTGACTGAAAAATTAATTATTTGCCAACAAACAAATGCATACACGCCAGAACAGAATGGTATGGCAGAAAAACTAAATTGTACAATTGTAGAGAAAGCAAAAAGTTTGTTGTTTGACAGTAATCTGAATAAAACATTTGTACACACAGCCGTGTACTTAAAAAATAGAAGTGCAGTCACAGGTTTAGACAAGACTCCATACAAATTATGGTGGGAGAGTAAAGCAAATGTAAGTCATTTGAGAATTTTGGCAGTATTGTTATGGTACACATTTCCAAACAAAAACGACTGAAATGGGACAAGAAAACGCAGAAGAAAATTCTACTTGGTTACAGCAATAAAGTCAAAGGCGTACAAAGGTGTACAATCACAAACTCTGTTACTACAAGCAGAGATGTAATTGTGATGGAAACATAAAAAATCATCAAATTTTAGACGTTTCATCCGAAGAAGAAACTTATGTTTCAGTAGGGGTTACTAAAGTACAGTCCAACAAGCAGCAAGCTCTCAACCAAACATACGAAATCATAAACCCATTAGAATTTATTAAAAAAAATGTAACTACTAGCATATAAAAATGTACATATTGAAGTATGCAAAAAGGACTCAAGTGCAGTGAGAGTCGGAGAGAGAAGCAAAAAAGAAGACTTTTGATGATTACATTACATATATGTGGTGTAATGACGTTTTTTCTTTAAATAATCCTAAGATTTTTGAAAAGATCCAACAAAGACCAGATGCAGATCGTTGGATTGAGGCTGTTGCAAAAGAACTTAGCTCTTTTGAAGACAATGATGCATGGGATTTGGTGGACGTTCCAGAAAAGTGTAGTTTAGTGGACTGCAGGTGGATTTTTAAAACCAAATTAAATAGCGATAACAGTGTGCGGTATAAGGCTAGACTTGTAGCAAAGGGTTTTACTCAAAAGTGCGGTATCGACTTTGACAAAACTTTTTTACCAGTAGCCAGACATTTAACTTTGAGGCTATTATTAGCTTTATCAGTAAAATTAGATTTAAGTATAAGTCATTTAGACGTTACGACAGTATTTTTAAGTAGTAACTTAAAAGAATAAGTTTATATGAAACAACCAGAAGGCTACCACAGCGATGATATCAACAAAAATTTTAAACTTAATAAAGCAATATATGGATTGAAATAATCATCTAGGGTATGGTATAAAAAGGTTTAAATTGTTTTAATAGATTTAAATTATAAAAAATCAGATTATGAACCTTGCGTATTTTTAAAACGCAATAATAATTTAGTAACGTTTATTGCTTTATATGTTGACAATTTTTTTTTATTTTTTCAAATGATATGCAAGAAACAAGCCATTTGAAACATAAATTAGAATCAAACTTTAAGATTAAAGATTTAGGGCAGATAAAAGATTGTTTAGACATAAAAATAACATATTGCAAATCTGTAAGTACGCCAATGGAATGCAATTTAAAATTGTTAAAAGGTAAAAATTATAGAAGTTTAATGTACTTAGCAGTAATAAAACGACCTGACATATCTTACAGTATCAGTTATCTCAGTTAATTCAACAATTGTCATGATGATAGTCACTTTAAGACTGCAAAGAGAGTGTTAAGGTACTTGCAAGGTACTAAAAGCTATAGGTTAAAATATAATAAACATGGTTCAAAATTAGAAGGATATGTAGATGCCGATGGGCAAATAATAGCATTGATCAAAAATCATATACAGGTTTCTGTTTTAGACTTTCAGATTGCACTATATCTTGGAAAAATTTAAAACAAAAGACTGTAGCTTTCTCAAGCACAAAGACCGAATATATGGCAATTTTAGAAGCTTCTAAAGAGGCAATATACTTAAGAAATCTTTTAGCAGAATTAACGGGTAGTTATGATTGTATATGTATTTATAACGATAATCTATATATATCTAAACATATAGATGTTTGTCACTATTTTGTAAATAAATAAATAATAATAAATGAGGTGGTGACATCTGTGGTGTGTTTGTTGAGGTCACCACCACACATCTACATTATAACAAAAAAATTGTAAGTAAAAATCTCTTATGTTATTATTAAATAATACAAATGTTAATCAATTTAAGATAAGAATCCTGATGATGACTAGAAAATTTTAGTCGAAACGAGTCGAAAATAAAAAACTCAAACAAAGCATACAAGTATATTATATTATTACTTTCCCAACAATATATCATATATTGATTGCAAAATGTGAAAATGAAAAAAAATTGTGCAAATTTTAGATGAACAAAGAAAAGAAAATGTGTAGAATGTGTAGAAAAGTTAGGGAAAACATAGAACTCAAGCTGAAAAAATTTAAAAAAATAAGGTACAAAAAAAATGAGAGAAGAATGAAATGGATGAGGCAGTAACAAAAAGAATTAAAAAAATAAAACTAAACTGATTAATAATTAGTTAAAAACAAAGTTATTAAGAATATTATTATATTAGTATTAAATTAAGTTATATGGTATGGAAAAGCAAGAAATAAACGTTAATACAACCAGTATTTTATTGGTAACAATAATTTAAAAATTAAATCTGCATAAATGATTCAATGCCGTCGCAAACAAAGTGATTTGTTTTTAATAATGCTTTTCAAACACCTCAGAAGTCTTGTCTGAATATTCTAACTACACCACTGATTCAAATATAATAATTTTTACTTACTTAAGCGTCACTTACCACATTACAATAATTTATTAACAATTTACAGTTACAAACTAAAACATTTATTTTGAACCTTAAATGTAATAATTTTTAATCATCTATGATGAGATTGAAGAGTCTTCATGATCGCCAACAATAACACTTTCTAGTCGATTTCGCGATTTAAAAACACTTCTACTTCCTATCGGATTCCCGCCTAGTTCCATTTGAATATGCAAAAGAGTCTTACCTTTGCTTTCAATAACACAATACTTACAAAAGAAAATGCCAGCTATTGATATAGCAGCGAGAAGAAATAAAGCTCCATGCAAACGTAAATATTGTTGTGCTATAAATGTACATCTTATCATTATTGATATTATGCCCCATTTAAAGCTATCAATAAATATTTTCACCCATAAATAAACTTGGTGGGGAAGATATTCATATAACACAATATCTGGATAAGTATTCATGGCGAGTTCTTGTGAAAGCGATAAGCAATTTACTATCATTAAAAAAAATGTTGGATGATTTAAATATTCACTTAATATATTCTTATCATACAAGATAGCAGAATAAATTCCTAATACAATTAGTGATACTGTAGTACCACTCATACTTATAATAAGAAGTTTTTTGATACCGTAAGGAACTTTATAACCAACCGCTAACCCTATTAAAGATGAAACAAAAAATCCAAAGCCTAATACACAAGAAGATTCCATTACACCATATTTATTTTTTGGTTTATATTTAGGAGAAGCTAAATAAAAGCTGCATGTACCATATGCTATAAACGCATAGTATCCAGAAAATGCGCCAAAGAAATACAATCCTAAAATAATGAACAGAGCTTTATAAACAGCTTTTTTAAATAGCATGTATTTAGCAGATGCGTCAATATTTCTAGCTTCACTATCATTTTTAATCTGTCTCAATGCTAAGTATATATTAGTCTTTCCTCTATAGAATTTTAAAGACTCTTCTGCTTTTGCCGGGTTTTTATCATATAAAAACACCGGACTTTCCTTACAAAAATATAGTAAAACAAATTGCACAAATACTAAAAACGCAGATACTGTGGAGTGATAACTGATGTAGAAACTGGATAATCCAAAAATGTAAGAGATTAATACTCCAAGCGCCGTGCTAGTCTTGAATAATATGTAGAGGTGATATAAATTTCCTATATGCACGCAGTCTTGTAATAGTGTCTCGCCACAAATTATATATGCAATTGAAAAAAATCCACAGAAAAAAATCAAAATGAATTGCATAGTTTCATTTTTCATAGATAATAACAGCCATATTACACACTGAATTGGTGCTAATACTAGTAATATTTTTCTAGGACCTTTTTTGTTTGATAAAGTGGATATTACTAGACTGCCCACACAACAACCCATTGGAGCTAAATGTCCAATAGTACTGTATGTTTCTGCTTCTTCTCTCTTTTTTGATGCCCATCGAAGTATCATTTCAGGTGCCGACCAACCCAAAACTAATCCAAAACAAAGTGATCCTAATGATACTACAATAAAATATTAATTATTGTTCTGTGCTAATACAATATTAATTCACCTGTAACTCCAGCATAAAATTGACCAATGTATCTGCCAGTGTGTTTTTTTCGGGCTCTTTCTATTAATCTACCCTCTGTCATAGAATATGGGTTGTTTACTTCTAGACGTGCTTCTTGGCGGGTTGGTAGTTTAGGCATAATTATATTCTGAATTTAGTGCAAAATACAAAATTCTATGAATGCCAACCATAAAAGTCACATATGTCATTATACAATATTCAAACGTATTGCTTACATAAATTTTGCTTTAACACAGGGTTCTATGATTGAAGAATGGTAAAACCATTTAATTTTTAATTTATTCTGAATAGCAAAGTGATTATTTTTTGTTAATTTTACTTAGACACAGTTAACCTATTTGATGTATGACATTGTTTGGAAGAGGTTACATTGGCTGCGCTCAGAACGACTCATTATGCAAACTGGCTGGCTGGCAGCGCTTGTCATTTTACTTATCATACATTTAGGTTTGCTTGCTTGCTGACAAATTAATACAGCAGTTAATCGGCGCATATAAATTTACAGATTATTAAAAAAATCGAGAAAGAAGGCAATGTAATTAATAAATAAATAGGGTTACAACGTACAACACTTCACTAATCAAATCACTAATCAAACTTAAAAACATTACAAAGTGGGATTAAATGATATTACATATTGAGAGTATTTAGCGGCTTTAAATACTAATTAAATTATTTATTTAAATTCAAAACTTATGAACATTATGTTTATGTCGTTGATAAAAGTTTACACTGTTGGCAACAGTCTAAAATATACCGTTCAGACGGGCTCAGCGCTTATTGGTTGCGTTCAGTACAACTCATCAGTTGCCAGCGCTGACCTATTAAGCGCTGAGCCCGTCTGAACGGTATTTTTTGCCACTGTTGCCAACCGTGTAAACTTTTATCAACTACATAAACATAAAGCTCAGAGTTTTAAATTTAAATAAATAATTTAATTAGTTTATGAAGACGCTTCTTAACGAGATATAATATATTCTCAATAAGTAATGCCATCTAAGGCGAAGGTGTAGGATAAGATTACTCTGAAGTTGGCAACGAAGTACGGCAGTTGATTATCTTTATCATTTTTTACTTCTCTCACCCAAGTTATTACAGCGTTAATATTACGTTGTAATCTCAGTTACCTATGTTGTTCCTTTTCCCGTTTAAAAACATATATAACTGCTATGTAGTTTAGTTTTGACATGATGAGTTTACTATCAAATAAAAGCGCGGATCAAGCAAACCTAGATGTATGATGAGTAAAATGACAAGCGCTGCCAGCAAACAATAGTCATCAAGCGCGTTCAGTACGCATGATGAGTCGTCCTGAACGCGGCCATTGATTGATTGATGAGTCAGCGCTGGCTACTGATGAGTCGTTCTGAACGCAACCAATGTTGCGTTCAGAACAACTCATCAATCAATCACGGATTGATTAGTTACTTGGTCAGCAACCAATGTATGATGAGTAAAATAACATTGTTCTATTTTTTTTTATGTGACCAATCTCTGGAGTAATAAAACGGTTAGTAAGTGCAAGATGATAAAACGGTTAGTACAAGATGCAAGATGATTCTTATTTTAGAAACGTTTCAGTTGTAAGTTGAGAAAACCTTAATAAAAGATTTGCTATTTGTTTGCTGAAAACGTTAAATTAAAAATTATAAATGTTTCAGTAGTGAGTTAAAGAAACTTTAAATATAGACTTGTTATTTGTTTGCTAAAAACGTAAAATTAAAAATAATTTAGAATTGGATTAAACTACTCAGCTGTCACTAGTTGATAGGTTCCTTAACTTGCCACTTTTAAAAAACATTAAATTAATAAACATGAACAAGAACAAAGTAATTGTTTTGGATAAAACTTTAGAAGAGCTGTCGTATTGCTCTTTTATTTTTTTTGTTTCCTTTGTCCTTTGTCTTAGTTTCTAGAATCTATCTTCTGATTTCTCAGTCAAATATATTACGCATGACTGGCATTCTCGTTTTTTTTATCTAAACTCTTTTTGTGTTTTTTTCTTTATATATCTTTTTTCTTATTAATTCTGATGTCCTATGTTAAGAAGAGTCAAGGTTTGTGAAGAGGTTTGTTGAATAACTCTGTAGTGTATCTGCTTCAGCAAAGAGTCTGTAGTCGTAGCTATTTACCTAGTGTTGGAGTTAAACTTTTCTGAGAGTTGTAAACAATGTTATTTAGCCAACTATAGAATTGAATTAATACTTTCACTCAGCGTCTACCTGGTGCTTGTAAGCAGCTTCGTAAATGCGCTCTTGAAGAATTGAAGACGCCTGGCAAACGCATAGCGTTGTTCCATAACATAGTAGTAGCAACTTATGTATGAGAAGTAGTTATGAAATTGCAAAGTGGCTTTGGAGTGACAGTTAATATCCAGTTAGTTCAGAATCTTACTTTGCTTAAATAACACTGGCTTTGCAACGCAAAAGTATTATCTATATACTCTTAGCTCATTTTTTATTAGTTATTGATGCTCCTCCTACTTACTGGACTGCAACCTTTAGAGTTGGGGTTGGTGTTTTTGACGGTGAAATAGGTTGCAGGTTGTCAATGTGCAGTTTTACTAATGGTCTCCATCCAATAACAGTAAGTTCTCGCCATTGTTATAATGCGTTTTGAACCTAGCTACTTACTCAGCCTTTTTGCTTTTCAGCATATGATCACTAGCTCTCCTGCTTTATATTTGTTGTCGGATTTGTTGCAGGCAGTGTTCCTTGTCAAAGTTTTTCTTGTTGTTGTTAGTTCTGCGGTAACATTGGAATGCCCCGAGTCATTTTATTATTTGTTAAGATGTTCTTTTCTTAAGGCTCAAATGTTTTTTTTTATCTCCGCGCGTCTCCGTTTTTTCGGGTTGACTTGAAGATGGTACGTTGCGGTGGTAAAGTAGTAGGACTTTAAGGCAGTTCTACCGGTAAAACAGGTGTTGTTCCAGAAGTCATTTATATTGCGGATATTGCTTTGACCTATCTAATGCAAAAGTCTATCATTGTCAACGCGTATTGATTTTTTGTTGGAGTGATATCCATTGAGCTTACGCAATCTATAGCTACTTGTTTCTATGGTTTGCCTGGCAAGTGTTGGTTTAAAGAACTTTTTGTCATGCACTTTTTATAAAGACCCAAACGTCTTTTTTTATGTTTAGCCAGTGTTATGCTAAAAAAATGGTAACTGTGGTTTTGACTAATTACTTCTTGTTGCATGCTAGGGGAAACTACTAGTTGGTCGTGGCCGGCATTTGTCTTAATAAATTCACTATTTTTTAGTTTGTATAAAAGGTTTGCTCTTTTTGGGTACTTGGGATTATTTACTTTTTTTTTAACGCTTAAATTATGTGTTGACTTTGTACACGTTTGTTGTGCTCGTTAAACAGTTGCTGCTAGGGTTTTTTCTTCTAGTAAACACAGTTAGGCTGGATTCTGCCTAAGTGTTAATATAGGTAGCTTGAACCAGCTGCTCTAAAGTGGTCGGATCTTTTGCAAAAGTAACTTTTTAGAGTCATTTACTAATACTGCAATAAGCTTATTGATGAGATATCTACTTAAAGCGTCCGGCAGCAGGTTGGTGGCGTCAAGGGTATGTTCTACCGTAAAATTAAATTTTTGCAAGATTAGAAACTACCTGCTTATCTTTGAGTTGGCGTCGGTAAAGTTCTTCAACTAGACTAAGGTTTGGTTATTTATTCTAAGTGTTAACGGCACGTCCTCCAGATACGCTTAATGTTTCTTTATAACCCATAAAATGACATAATATTCCAATTCCAAGAAACTGCGCAGCTGCTTTATGTTTTGTAGTGGTGTTTGTTTTTTATCAACATTAGGTAGTGTGTCAACAACAAGTTTTTTTCTGCGCTGACTTAATAACCTAGATACTGAACTGAGATTTTGACAAATTTGTATTTTTATATGGAAACTTAGTTGGTATTCTTGAAGTCTCTAAGACTAAGAAAAGGTGTGCTAGATATTTATCATAATCTTTGGTGCTTTTGTCTATGGGGGTTTACCAGTAGTCTATCTTCAGATTAAACTTGCTGAAAACGTTGGCATCTCCAAAAATTTTTAAGATCTTTTGTATCTTGTGTTCTTGTTCAGTGCGCGGTGACCCATGCAGAAACGCGGTATGCTGTCTACGTTCTTGACTATCATCACAAAAACACAATAGTTGTTGGTACATTCTATGATGCCGTTAGCAAGTGGTTTGCGATTTGGTTAAAAATCATTGCCTTTATCTAAGCGTTTTAGGAGTATTTTGCAGATTAAACTAGACTTGTGTCGGTCAGTTGGATAAGGTGCTTAATGGTCGATGTTGTCATGGGAGTGACATTTTTAGCCAAATAGAGTGCAGGGTTGTGGTGTTGCGGTTAGAATACCTATTAATTTGTCACTACCCCCGAGTTGGCGTACTGTCGTAGCACTCGGTGCTTGGTGTTTTTATACAAATAAAATGTATAAAGTTTTCTATTCAAGTTCTGGGTTGTAAAGGTACTATATGCTCTTCAATTGCCTTACGTTGGGCGTTATTTCTTACCGGCTTCTTTCTTACATGATGAACGTAATAAGAAGAGGAAAAATTGATGGTTGTAAAAGTTTTTGTTAAGTAACTCTTTAATGTCTCTGCATTAACTAAAGGTAAAAAAAACTGTAGCTATTTACCTGCCGTTGAAGATATATAAGAATCGTAAACAATGTTATTTGTTGCTTGTTTCTATAGCTTGCGGTGGTTAGCGCAACTTGCTTAGAGACAAACCCGCGGCTAAGTAAATGCACGCCTTAGTAGTTTGCTGGGTAGAGTGACGTATTTGTGTAAAAATAGCAGTCAATGGTGTAAAAACCTGGTAGTTGTAGTCATGAGAAATAACTGCAGCCGGCGTTGAGAAGTTCTAACTCTGATTCTTGTAAAACAAGCAAGAACTTACGTCGGAGGGTACAAGTTGATAGATTTTGTGCAACTCAGGAGATATAGGTAAAACTATTGGAGCAATCGTTGGGGTTTGTAACTCCATGGGCCAGGTGCGTGGTCAAATTGTATAAGAGATAGTTATGAGCTTGCATAATGTGACGGTTAATATCCGGTCAGTCTAGAAATAACGCAAAAGTTTTACTTTTATACCCTCGGCCGGCTCATTTCTTATTTGTTGGTAACGCTTCTTTTATAAAACGGCACCCAGCATTTAAAAGACAATAAAAAGTTTTTTGTGGATCAAGAACGTAAACAAAAATCGATCTATAAACAGCTGACCATCTCCAGATTCGACACTCTTAAGCTCTTAGCCGAATGTTGATATAATGTATGAAATCAGTAAATCTTATGTACTAGACATATCCAGTATCTTAAGAAGGATCATCGTCAACTCACCAAACTTATGCACCATGATACGGAAATAAAATGTCAAGTACAAAAAGAAAAAATCTTCTACCGTCTTTTTTTAAACGGTTAATAGTTATTTACTACACTTCAAAAATCAACCTGATTACGGTCTTACCTAAGCAATTAAAAAGTAAAGTCTTAGTCTGGTACCAAATTAAACGTTGTGATTGGAATTTCTGGCGGGGCTTTCTAGATGGGTTTCATTCATTTTACATGCTTGCCTGACAACGCTAAAACTTAGAAGAAGGCCCAAGATGTTAAAACATACATTGTTGGCATCCATACTTTGATGAGTTGTCACGGTGGTTTTGGTCCATAACAAATGCTAGTACAAATGTACGACAACTTGCAAACAAAATATTGCACGTACATTTGCCCACAAACCTTTTTTACAGTTTCTGAATTAACAAAGATAGAACTAATTTTTAAAGATCTACAACAGAAAACTCCCAAAACTTTGTTATATTAAATCTACTTTCAACTTGCACTGAAAACATTTGCTACTAGAAATGCGGCAAAGCAGAACACATTTGTTTTGTATGCTGGAACGCACTAAGAAAATTTTGTTAAAATTGTAAATAAGTATCCACGTCGCGAGATTGTAAATTATTTTGTAAAGTCAAGAAACTAAATCCTGACTAAGACAAAGAAGCACTTTAGTCAGCAACCAGCACCCCAATACAATTTACAACAGACTAAAGTGTCTTGCTCTAACTTATGGATCCAGAAAGCTCACTGTGTCGCCTTGTTAGACACAAGTTTACAAAAGTCATACACTAAATTAAATAATTTAAGATTTATTCCGAACCATCGTAAGTCGTTAAAATGCTTTGGGCGAGAGAGCAACGCGTGTTTGTAGTAGTTCTTTTCACGAGGCCAATACAATATTCCCCTTCGAGGAGCTGTTCCTGCCCGGATATCCATCTTATTCTGGGTGGAGGCTTTTAGAACAGTTGGAAATGTGTTTCGCAGGAGACCAAGAGCAACACGGACCGTTAGAACACCCGCAAACATCGAGGCAGTCCGAGAGTCGGTTTTGCAATCTCCTAGGCGCTCTGCTTCAAAACATGCAGCTGCTTTCTTTATAACGATCTTCACTTTTACCCCTACAAAATGGTAGTCGCGCAAGAACTTTCCGAACGTGATTTTGTTTCACGACAAGGGGCATGCGAAACGCTCCTTGATAATTTGCCCCCTGAAGCAGTTGTGTTTTTTAGCGATGAGGCACACTTCCATCTCTCAGGTTGTATCAATCTTTCATCAGAGACCTTTTCATTCGGATTGGGTTACAGTTTGGGCTGCGATATCAAGCGTGGGAATCATTGGGCCAGATTTTTTTGAGGAGGGCAATTGCACGGTTACATTAAACTCTGAGCGTTATGTGGCAATGATTAACAACTTCTTTCTGCCAGCTTTTAAAAATATGGCTAAAGGCAAAGTTTGGTTTCAGCAAGATGGGGCCACGGCCCACACATCACGAATTTCGATGGCTGTTTTGCGAAAAAAAATTCCAGCACGCTTGCCAGATTTAGCCCCATGTGATTTTTTCTATGGGGCTACCTTAAATCTAAAGTCTACAACAACCGTCCTGTAACTGTGGAAGAATTGAAAAACAATATTTGTCACGAGATAGCCAATATACCGGTTGCAATGCTCGAAAGAGTCCACATCAACTTCAGAAATCGGCTACAACAATGCATCGACAGCTTTTTAAGACATCTTAATTTAAAACTTCCCATGTTAAAGCTTAATAAAATAAATAAAAAAAATAAAATGTACAATTTATACTTTTATTTTTTACCTTTAAAAAAAGAAAGTTTCAATGAAGGACCCTGTAGTAATGCTGTTTTTATATTAATACTTTATTAACAAACACTCAACTAGTGTTAAATGCTTAGAAGTTTGAGACCCCAGAAACCGTTAGAATTTGGATTAGGGTGGGATGCCATATAGACTGTGGGGTACGATGAAGTCTTTGCCACTTTAAGATAGGATATGGTTAATTAATTGGTTAACCGGTTGCTTATATAGAGAAACTTCATTATCTGACTCGGCGAATGGAACCAGATCAAGATTGGCGTAAGCTTCAAGATTGTCAAACTATTTTTGGCCAAAACTTTGATGTATTTGAGCAGTAAAAAAATTCTGAGGTTGTTTTAAATTTTACGATTTTGAACAAATAGAAACTATAGAGCTCCGAAAAGCATCTCCAAAGTCCGGCTTTGGAATTACTCAAGTCGATTGAGTTGACAGTTTGCGGCGGTTCTCTAGATAGGGGAAGCATAAGTGACCATTGGTGTAATAATAGAGGTGTAAAGTAGCATTTTGTTCCGGAGCAACAAGCCACTGTTTAGCATTGAACCAATATCATTTTTTCTTATTTGTTGAAGGTTATCTCCTATGTCTGTTGCTGTGTGAAGAAAACATTTTTGCTTTACTTTGAATTTACTTTGACTTGTAAGTTGTTCAAACAGTCTTTGAGACCGGTGGAGACTTTTTGTAGCATAGATGTAAATGTAACTACCCTAAATGACTCTGAGAAGTATTGAAGCGTTATGTCGTTAATAAAGCCTTGAAGAACTTCTGGCGTGAGGTAAAAGATATAGTTTTGAATTTTTACCTTATAAAACGAAAAGGAAAGTTTTGTCAGTGCAGTTTATAGAAAAGATTTTTGCGCCATATCTTGTTAAAGACTTTTTTGATGTCGTAAAAAAACACTTCTAGAATCTTTTTCAGTCTGAAACTTTCGATAAAGTGTCAGTCGCGCGATTTAGTTGGTGGATAGCTGAATCTACCTACCCTATCTAAACCAATGTTAGTAGGAAGGAAATAGAAAGCTTCCGTGTAGTTTTAGATTATATCCAAAACACCTCTTCTATATGACTTTACTTAAGGTGTATAGGCTGGTAGTTTTGTAGAAACATTTGGTCTTTTTCAGGTTTTGGGATTTTATCAGAAATGAACCTTTTCATTCTGTAGAAAGTGCCTGATTTGAAAAATTGAATTGGTGAGCGCCATTATTGCTTTATGCTAGAACTTTAGAGCCGTGTTTAGTATATTGTCAGAGCTAGGAACAGACCGTGTCTTAAGCCTATTCATGATTTCTCTGATTTGAGAAGGTCCTTTTGACGTACTCGGTATCTTTAATTTTTAGTAACCTAAAGGAAACATTAAAATTTGAGGCTGTCTGCAAATACTTTAACTTTTTCCTTGATAGTGTTTTCTTTTTATTTTTTAGACAATATGTGTCTACTCTTAAACGTAGGCTTTTCCAACTTCCTTCATCTGTCTTTGCCTTGAGTTGTTAGAATTTAATTTTTTTCTGCAATGTTTTGTTTTAGTCTTTTAGCGCATCTTTTACTGTTTCTTGGTTTCTATCGTGTCACTCTGAAGGGTTCACCTTGATGGATCTTTATTTTAGTTGTGTTATTTGCGTCATCACATCTGTTATCTGAGTTTTTCTCCAGATTTTTTTGTATTTGATTTTATCTCTAATTCTAATTTTCAACATGGCTTTCTCCATTGCTTCTTGTGTAGTTTGTCTGTTTGCCGTATGTTATGGTCTTGGTTTTGTAGGTAATAACTAGTAGTACGCACAATTTGTATACTCTTTTTTTCAAGTTTATAGCAATTTTTGGTGCCTTAAAGAACAATGGTCTAGTGCGAGGACTGTTGTGCAGGCAGCCCAGGTTCGATTTCAGGCAGCGGCAATAGCTAATTTGTCGAGTATATGTCAATGCGACCGTCTCCTTTGCAAGGCAATGGCAAACCAGCAAAATATTTACCTAATAAACTTGTCTAGTGGTGTGGTTCAGATTCCACGTTAAACTGTAGATCCCGTATGTTTGTGTGGAACTATTATCGCACACCACAAACATACGAGAGGGGTGCCGACACACTTATAGCGAGTAATGACATTATAAGAAGAAGAAAGTGCTTTAAATATAAAGCTTAATTTTCTAAAAGCTGCTCAACAGAGTCCCATTCTTTTGGGTATTTTATAAGACTGATCTCCTTTACCTAGTTCTATTTTGTGTTTGAGATAGACATAGTCGGTTACGTATTGAAGTACTTCATTTTCGATTGTTATGTGGTAGTTTTTGGAAGTCATTACTTTGGTTTTATTGATGTAATTGTACTAGGCATTGTCTGTTAGTTATTTAAATTTGTGCTAATAAGAACAATATCGTCAGGAAATCTTAGGTAGTTAAGGTGTACTTTATCAATTAGGATTCTTTTATAATCCCAGTCTAGTTCTTTAACGATTTTCTTCATTGCAGCTGTAAATAATTTTAGAGAAATGTGTACCTTTTGCCGTACTCCTCTTTTGATTGGTATTTTGTCTGTTTTTGTATCTTTGTCTATTTGAACTTGTATTGACGCATTTTTGTATATGTTCTTTATGGGGTTTAAATATCTTGAGTTGATTTTAGTTTTATTGTAGGCTCTCAGAACTGCTCAGGTTTCAACGAAGTCAAATGCTTTTTGGTAGTCTACAAAAGCAATGTGATTGTGCATTGTAGCATCAAACAAATTTGTTAAAAAATGTTATAAGATGTCCAAAAGTTTTAAAAAATGTTAAAGTTTATTCAAAGTTTGTCCAAAAGTTGTAAAAAAAATTATAGCATATTTTAAGATAAACAAAATTTGTTGAAAAATATTATTAAGTTTTACATTTAACCAAAATTGTTAAAAAATAGTATAGATTGTTCAAAAGTTTTGAAAATTTTTATAGTTTATTTTATGTTTGTCCAAAAGTTTTGAAAGGTGTCATAAGTCATTCTAGGTTTGTCCAAAAGTCTTATGACTCATTCTAGGTTTAATTAAAGTTGTCAAAAAATGTTATAAATTGTTCAATTTTGAAAATTGTCATAAATCATTTTAGGTTTGTTCAAAAGTGTCGAAAAAATAACATATAACATTCTAGAATTGATCAAAATTGTTAAAAAATGTTATAAATTGTTTTAAAGATGTTCTAGTTTATGTAAGATTTGTTCAAAACTTTAAAACAGGTTATAACTCATTAAGGATTAACCAAAACTGTTGAAAAACGTTATAGATTGTTCAAAAGTTTTGATCTATTTCATAGTTTGTTCTAGGTTAGTCTAAAGCTTTTGAGAAGTCATTGCTTATTCTAGGTTTGTTCAAAAATTGTAAAAAGGTTATAGTTCATTCCAAGATTAACTAAAATTATTGAAAAATGTTAAAAATTGTCCAAAAGTTTTGCAAATTATTATAGAAGATTTTTAGTTTGTTCAAAAGTGTTGAAATAGATTGTAGTTTGTTTTAAAATAGTTGAAAAATGTTATAAATTGTTCAAAAGTTTTGAAAGACGCCATAACTCTTAAAATATGTTATTGTTTATACTAGAATTCTCTAGAAGTTTTGAAAAAAGCTATACTTTATTTTAGGTTTAACTAAAATTGTTGAAAATTGTTATAGAACGTTTAAAAGGTTTAAAAAATGTTATATATTATTCTAGGTTTGTTGAAGTGTGGAAAAAATTTATAGTTTACTCTAATTTAATAGAAAATTGTTAGATATTCTTATGCAACTTTATGCAAGGTTGTAGCTCATTTTAAAATTAATCAAATTTGTTAAAAATTGTTATAGATTGTTCAAAAGTTTTAAAAGATATTATTATTCTAGGGGTTTGTCTAAAAGTCTAACTTGTTCTGAGCTTAATTAAAATTGTTGAAAAATGTTATAGATTGACCAAAAGTTTTGAAAATTGTTATAGATCAATCTAAGTTTGTTCAAAAGTGTTAAAAAAAATTATAACTTATTCTAAGATTAATCAAAATGTTATAAATTGTTTACAAGTTTTGAAAAATTTCAAACTCATTTTAAATTGGTCCAAAAGTGTAATATATTTGTCTAGAATTAACCAAATGAATTAAAAATGATATAAATTGTCTAAAAGCTTTTTTTTTATTGGTCCTCAAGTGTTTAAAAAGTTATACCTTATTCTAGGTTTAACCAAAATTACTAAAAGTTTTGAAAAATGTTTAGGTTTGTTTAAAAATGTAATAACTTTGTCTAGAATTAACCAAAATTGTTAAAAAATTGAAATAGATTGTCCAAAAAAATTTCATAATGCTTAAAAAAAGTAATTGCTTGCTCCAGATTTTAACTAAAAACGTTAAAAGTTACCTAAAAATTTTGAAAAATGTTCTAGGTTTGTCTAAAAATGTCGAAAATGGTTATAGCTCATTTTAGAATTAATCAAACTTGAATATTATTATTTAGTTGTCCAAAAATGTTAAGAAACGTCATAACTTTGTCTAGGTTTGTACAAAAATGTAATAGTTTAGTCTAGAATTAAGTAAAATTTTTAAAAACAATCTAGGTTGTTTAAAATTTTTTCTTAGCTTTGTTTAAAAGTGTTGAAAAGGTTATAGCTTATTCTAGGCTTTACCAAAATTATTAAAAAATGTTATAGATTGTCTATAAGTTTTGAAAAATGTCTAACTTATTTTAGATTTGTCCAAAAGTGTGAAATCTTTGTCAAAAATTAACCAAAATTGTTAGAAAATGATATAGATAAGAAAAGTGTGCCACCGCGTAGGAGTAGGAGTATCCGTAATCGGGTAGGCTGGCAGGTTAAAAGACTCGATAGGCAAAAACTACCACAGGCACTGGCAGAGAACTGCGAGGTAACGAGTAGGCCAGCTGCAAGCGCCTTTACCCACGCACTGACAGATATATGCGATCGAACGATGCCCAAAAGAACGAGCGCAAAGTGAGGGCCACCAGTTTACTGGTGGAATAACAAAATTGCGGAACTTTGCAGGCAATGTACCGGCAAGAGAAGAGCCTACACCAGAAGTGCAAGAAGGAACGACCCGGAAGGGAGCCAGCACCTATGGGAAGAGTACAAAGTTTGCAAAAAATCTTTGCAAAATAGGATAAAGACATCCAAACGAGAGTGCCTCGATAGTCTATTGAACTTCATTTTTGTCATAAACTGCTGGAATAGAGATTCTTTTGTTTGGTAAGGTTTTGGAGTTTTTTCACATTGGATTGTCATCCTTTGTAATGGATTTTAAATTGCTTTTTTAACACAAATGTTTGAGCAACTTTATGGCCGTTTTCACTTATGAAGCAAGTTTAATATTTTGCAACTTTGGGGTTGCAATGCCTCTGCCATTATGCCTGCCGGCATTTTTTTTACAAATTAAAACTTTTGTATTCCGGAATAATCCAAAAAGTTTATCAGCGCAAACCTGATGGGTTTTAGAAGCCTTTATCTAAGTTTGGTGGATTTGATTTGTAAACAGTTTTTTTATATTCTCAACCGTTCTTACTAGAGCTAGGTTGTGAATGTTTTCTTCAAAAATTGTGATAAAATAGTTCAATCCGTATGTTACATTTTTTTTTAAATTTTTGGTTGATTCCTTTCTCCAGTAATACTGGATGGTGGTCAAAGCTAAAGTTATTGATTACTTCAATGGTAAACTGAAAGTTTACGATCTTGAGTATTGCTACATCAAAAACCTTCTCTTGATAACTTGTTGAATGCTAGTAGGTAGGTTTGTCCAGACTTACTACTTGAAATTTTTTTTGCTCTACATAATTGAGCAACGCCTGCCGTTTGCAGTTTGTATTTAAGTTATTCCACGCCAGGTGCTTAAAGTTAAAGTTTTTAACAATAATTGTGATTAAAGAATTTGTAAAAACAGTGCCAATATCCGTCGTTTTAATTTAGTTGCTCGAGTTGAGATAGCCGAATGTGATCTTGATTGTGCCGGACACATTTACTACGATTGCATTTGATTTGAGCGTTATTGTGTTGGTACCTACTTCAAAATAATTGAGGTTAGGGTATTTTAATAAAAAAATTATACTATATCAGCACAATAAAGTATAAAATTTTTATTAAAAATACCCTAACCTCAATTATTTTAAACTGTGCAATAATCAGAAACAAATACTACTTCAAAATAGTTTAAAGATTTGTTTGCAAAGATTAGTGTTCCATGCCTCAGATTTACCACAGACGTTTCTAGGTACGTAAAAGTATTTGGAAGTTTCAACGTTTAAATGGAAGTGTGGTTTGACTCAGACACTAGCATGACGTCTTATTTTTTCTGAATTCCGTTGGAATTCCACAAACAGATTCTAAGCAAAGCTTCTGGTGTGTTGTCCATTATTGCTTCACTAGAAGAGCTGATATAACTTTTTGATAAAAATGATTCGTTTAGATAAGCGACTATCTTCTTGTTACTCAATGCCGGAGTAGATGCCGCCGGAGAAGCAACGTTTGCAAACGTTTTGTTTGTATTAACCACTGCAATTTGCAGAGACCTGCGCTTTAAAAGAGAGAAACGGAGCTAGGGCCGGAGCGGGCTCAATTGCCAGTTTTGTGTTTTTGTTGACTTTTCCATAAGAGGGAAACATATTTGATCAATTTTGTATCCTTTAAAGTTAGCAAAATGCGGGCCAGAACGCAATGCACACAGCTTTGTTTAGCGGTGTGCCCCAATTGCTGGCACTTATGGCATTGTAGATAGCCATCACTACGTTTCTTTAGTTCAACCAATATCATCAAGCCCAAAAGCTTTGTCAAACCCACAATTTCTGCGCTTTTTGCTCTTATTGCGAGCGGCACCGTGATCATGCTGAAGCGGATGTAATAAATATTAGTAAAAAAAAATTCTAACAATTTAAGTGCAAGCCTTACTTCTTGCTCAGTAAGATGTTCTGGGATATGTCGGATATTATTTACAATTTTATATAACCTCCATAATTGCTAAACTTTCCTGTAATTAATCTCTATATTGCTTTAGATGTCATGTCTTAGATGTCTGTCATTATGAAGATTAGTTTTTCCATGTTTTAATGTATTCCAGGTATGTAGTCCCTACTTTAAGGGAAGGCAAATCTTTCAATTTTAGTTTTATATCAAACAATTGTAAACAGAACTTTGAATAGTTAAGTTATATGTATATGTAATATTGTTAGAAAATTAAAATATATTATTTTAATTGGGTAAGGTGAGTTTGATTTACCCGTAACAAATAAGAGAGTATTATTAACCAGTGAAGTGCACTCTTGCCCTATTAAGTTAAACAAATACTTTGAGGCATCGGTCTTTGGCGGTCAACCATGTGTAAAAGCTTGCTTTAACAATCTTAATGTAAGCAGTTGTCCTTTTACGGTTGTTGCTAGAGAGAATTTTGCAAAAAGAAAATAGCAATATGGTTATTGCTGACATATTTTTTCAGTTCCGGGAATATGTGCTTGTCTGTAAGCACGAATGTCGGGGACAAGATTTTGATAAATTACCTGTAGTGGGTTGGGAGAGAGTAGGATTGTCAACAACTTTACCGTCGTGGTTGAGGTCCGCAGCGGCAAGGCAAAACCTCATCTCAGTAAAGGTTTACGAGCATATTTTTTTAGCGGGAGCGGCGTTTTTCAATGGGGCAAAAAGCTCTTATATCTTTTGGCTTAAGGGGCCGGTAGAAATAACCGCTGATAGCAATTGACTAGACTAGACGTTGAAGGCGGTTAAAGATTGGCTGATGACCTGGTCCCGAATCTTGTTTCTTTTTATGCTAGACATCTTCCGATGGACGGTAACGTATTCATTAGCGTCCGTGGTTTTTTTTTTAATAAAAAAAAGCTACTTTTTTTTGTGACCAGATGAGTAGGGCCGGTTTTGGTCTTGTTGGGCATTTGGAGGTTGCTAGTTTCATTCCTACGAGAGCGAGAGTGTTGGGAGTTTTGGCCTGACTTATGACAAAGTTTTTTTTAAACTAGTTAGTTTGATTGCGGATTTAAACTCAACAATCTCAATGTGGAAGTTTTAGATGGTTTTTAGTATAAAGTCTATTTACGCTTTTAACTTCCGGATTTTCATATTTTGGAATTGGAAATAAGCAGCTTTCTTGATAGTTGTTTTGGATTTGTATTTTTTTTTTCTTGGATTTCTTGGATGATTGTAGGCCAATAAGTTGCGCTTGGCCTCGATGGATAGAAATTTAGGAATTGCATTTAGCTCCATTGTCTTTTTAGGATGTTGACCTAGCAGTCCTCTAACCCGGTACATAAATCTAAAACTGGCAAATTTTATACTAGCAACTCCCTTGCAATTAGTGCAGCAATTTTGTAAAGAAAGCAAATTAATTCAATTTTTATATCCTTTCTTACCTTTCTCAACAAACTTGATTGCTAGAAAGCGCACAGCTCTGTCAGACGCATTACTCTTTACTTCTACCAACAAACCTCAAGATTAGAAAACACTTTACATTAAATTTGAATAACGTTGTTGCAGCCAGTACACGTAATAATACGGACAATAAAAATGCATTTCTTTACAACCTTTTAAAAATTTCTATTTCTATTTAACTTCTTATCATCTCCAAATGAAAGGTATATAATATATAGTATAGACCAGATGCGTAATCACAATGCACTAACCACACTTTTTGAAATAAGTTAATATTTTGTCAAAGTTAGACTTATCTATTGGTCTCATGCTAGTATATGAATCAACCGAGTATAGAAATAAGTCAAACTTGTGTATTGGCATCAAAGCAGCGTATAGTTATTAGTAAGGTCTGTAAATGTCTGTTTGTATCTGTGTTGCCCGAGGTGTTTATGATTGTATTTGAATGTGTTTGTAAGTATCTGTAAGTGTTTGTATGTGACTGTGGTTGTCTGTAAAGTGTCTATGAGTGTCTGTATACACCTTTGTCTATAACATGTCTTACTATAAGTGTTTTTGTACGTATTTGTGAGTGCTTTTGTAAGTGTCTGCATGTGTTTTTGGTTGTCCATAAAAAAGTGTAAAAGTATCGTATGTTACTGTGTTTCTTTTTTAGTTGCAAGAGCCATTATTCTGAGGCTTATGTTTGTGTTACTACCTCACAGCTGCCTGAGATTTTAGGCTTAAACCTTCAACAATTTATGCGCCAAGATTTGAGTTAAGAGCTTCACCCAACTGAGCTACTTTCAGATATAAAGTGTCTGTGGTTGTCTGTGAAATGTGTGAAAGTATCAATATGTATGTGTTTGAGGGTGTTTGTGACTGTTTGTATTTTAATACATTAAAAAAAGCTTAAAAATTAAGTTTTTTTAAGCTCAAATATAGCCACAAAAAAAAAATTTACATTAAGCTCAAAACCGAAGAGAAGTATAAATTACATTCTTGTTTAGCATATGACTTTTATCTAATTCCAAAAGTTATGATACAGAAAAGAAATAACTAAAAACAAAAAAAAGTTTTTTAGTATTTTTAAGCCACATACATTTGATAAATTTATATGCAAAACTAAAAATTTTACGTACGCCACTGTAACTAATATTAATATTAGTTAACTTATTATCGCCACATATCAGTAAAATAAAGATAAAAACTTAGATAGTTATAAATTTAATAGCAGTGCTCACTCAATACAGTTCATTAATTATTTTCGGCGTTTTATTTAATTCTTACAGCAGAATTATAACTTCTTTTATTCTAGCGTATTTTTAAATATTATTATTACGGCTCTGATCAATTCTGACAAATAAATATTGATGTGTAAACAACGTACATTTATGTTAAACAAACAAACAATAGTGTATATATTATATTTTATCAATATTAATTAAGCAAATATTAATTAAAATAAATACATAATATAATTTGGCAACATTTGCAATTCAAAAATAGCGCCATGATTAGCATAGATAACAGCGTTGCATTATTTCTTGCACATCTTCATTTCCTTAACAACCAACAAAATAATAAATAAAATTATTTATTAAAGTAATATACGTATTGTTATCAAATATGATAATTATATTGCAGCATTAATATGTTGACCCTGCGTGCAAATAAAAGGTAAATAACTGTTTCCCTGTTAAGTAGAATTCAACGACACGGCAACGCAGCCAAAGCGTAGTACATAAATGTTTTTTGTTTGACGTGCTGCTGATATGTTACGTGTGACAAATAAATGGCTTTAAACATCGTGATTTCATATGAAAATTCAACATTGCATAGCAAAATCCAGTGATTAAGTAAGTACACAGCTTTGCTATACAATTTTTAATTCAATTCGATATTTATTGATATAATACCGACCAAGTTTGCATCCGATTTGTGTAAACATAACCTAAGACAATAATCCGAATGCGCGACATTTAAAGCAACAGATGCATTACATTTTATAAATTGATTTGTATTATAATGATGGGCTATATTAATTACATGTGTGGTGAATTGTAGGTCATGTTATGATTTTTGTAATATGCTATCGTTTATTTAGGCCTCTGGTGAATGTCTATCCTTTATTGTTTTTATTGTAATCTTATGAATGTGTGTGTGCTTTGGAATTTTCATGAGGTACATTTATGAAATTCAATTATATCAAGGCAGAATGTTTCATTGTTTTGATTAAGCTTTAGAAAGTGGAACTGTGTTTGCTTACTTATTTCATTTCAAGATAATTATAATTTATTTATATTTGCAGCAATTTACTGCACATTCCTATCACAGTTTTATGTTGACTTGCTACTTACTAACATCTTAACAATAAAGATTATTAGACTTTACACATCATATTCTATAAATATTTATATATTTGCTACACATTACAATAATTGCTTTTAAAAATAAATATTACAAATTTCTATAAGCTTTCTATTAAGACTCATTAAGGAAATGACTAAGATATTAATTGACCTTAATATAAATTAGTGACTAATCATTAATTTCATATTTTAAATTATTTTTTTTTATTTATGTTAAATATGTAATTTATTCTTAAGATGTGGCTAGAAAGATCCATCAACGTTATATAGATGGCGCAAAAGGCATTGGTTTGAACAAATTCTTTGAAATTGTTAATTTGTATAAAAAAATATTTTCTGACGTAAAGTTTTGCCATGGTCTAATTCATTCGCTGATGAAATTTTATCGTTTGTTGGCGTAGTTATGTTGCGTCATCAGTATGCTTTGTCTCAAATTCGGAGTAAAACTACAAAAAACAGCTGATTTACTTTGTCAATTTGATTGATTGTTGAGCTCGCGTTTGTTTTGTTTATCATTTGGAAATGACGTCAATATATCACCTCATTCTTGTAAAAATCGCTACAAGAAGTTTTATTTAAATGTTGTCTCTTTAGATTACTAAAAAATATTAATTTAAATTAGTAAGAAAAATTAAATAACTTTTATTTGATAAGTGATATGGCGCACCGAACTTTTAATTTTACTGATATTTTATCAGTTTATGGGAGTGATATAAGCTGTGTTCCATTTGACAAAATAGTCGCATTTGGTGGCACTAATTCAGTAAATTTCTAACGCACCGGGTGCATGAAGCGCTCGAATGGAAAACATCTATAAAGTAATAATATCAGGCAACCGAACGCACACCTAGACTCAGTGGCGTAGCTAGGAAAATATTGAAAAGGGCCCACTACAGTTAAAAATAGCGTGTATTTTATACTTTTTCTTTTTAACTTTCCCCTCCAGGTTTTGATAAACCGTGGCAGCCCTCCCCGACTGCGAGGCCTTAGCTACGGCGCTGTCTAGACTCTAGTCAACACAATTTTGCAATAAATTGCAGATCGTTTTGTGTTTGTTATTCGAATTTTTAGTTTTAATTTAATAAAATGATTTATTAAATAATGGTTTTCATGTTCTATTAAAATTAATTCGATAATGAAAATGAAAAGTCTTGTCTTATTGGGCCGGTCAGCTGTTATTTAACAATATTTTTTGGTTTTTTAGGTTAAGAAGTATTTTATATTGCATATATTATTGCAATCTAGCAAGAGATAAACGGTTGCAAACTATAGAATAGCAGAAGCGTAAGTAGCCTATGACGTATTGTTGTATGACGGCGTAAACGCATATTTGTGTTACAGCATTCTCAATTGGTATGAGAATTGTTGTGTTGTGTAGGATTTTAGGGTGATTAAGATGTCTATGTATGCTCTAAATTTTGCTCTTGGAGGGAATTGGGTCTTTGCTGTAGTACCCTCTCTTCTCACCGGGCTTTGGCGCAAACACAGCGCGCATTTTAGTCAAATTGGGCAAAGGTACACAACTTTTGCCCTGAAGACCGGCTTTATACACAGTAGCTCAATCTTTTTGCTGAGGTTTTATTCTAAGGTTTAGATGTTGTTCACATACACCTTGGTAAAGGAACGGTAGTGATGGTCTTCTGCTCAACAGCAATTGTCTTCTGCCATTGCTAAGATTTTGTTTGTTTTTAGGTATTTTATGAATATATTCTTGTTCGGTTGACTGCGTGGAGGGATGTTACCTAAGAACAGAAAATAAATTATTACTAACAAGTCAGCATCTCTGTTATCGGTTTTGTTTTCTAGAAGAAGGTCTCGACCCACGATCGTCACAAGTCTAGGAATTGGTGTATTGATAGCTGGACGGTTGACCTAGGTGATTGAGAATAGGATTGCTACTGTATGCAGTTTAATACTAAATATATTTCTAGCTTCTATATATTAGAAGGTGGTAGAGGGGTGTTGCACTAGGCGTGTGACTTCTGGGAGCACCGGGTCTTATGTGGCAGTTGACATTTGTGCTTGTCTCAACTTGTCTGGCGTGACTTTGAGCCGGTATGAATTGCAGCTGTCTAATTGCTTTTGAAGTAGAGGATAGCGTTTTATGTTAGCTTGTTCTTTTTTGGAATACTTGCGGGGAGCGGTTGCAGCGGTACAGAGTGGGATTAGACGGAATTCCTGTCTATGAGCACGATGTTGGCGTGTGTTACGGAAATCAGCGCCGCTTGGTGGTCGTAGTAAGTCTACAACTTGTTTAAAGAAGTTTAATGTGTCCAACAGCTTATTAGGTGGCTTTTAATTCACTCTGGTGGATAAAGAGCAAGTTCTTAATTAGTTCTGTCAGGGATCGAAAACCCGGACTGCTCGCATGCTATGGGCTCTATTATTGAACTATCACACTATTGTATTTGAAGTTGCTCGTCCTTTCTTTGGGGTGGTTTTATTTTTTGCGGAGGGAGTTCTTTTAGCAAAGGTCTCTTAGTTTTATCGGTTCCTGAGGCCGGTGGCTTTGGGATGGTAGTTGGGGTTTTGGCATTTCCGCTTGAAACATTTTTTGTTACAGGTGGAACGTTTATCTCGATGCGCCGACGTCTGTTTTTTTTTTGTTTGCTTGCGGATTTTGCAGGCGACTTTGCCTGCCAGGGGTGCGTTGTTGATCGCTAGTGCAGTTTGGTCGGCTTTTACTGATTTGTTCAAGGCTACGTGCTGGGGTGAGAGTCATGATGCTTCCTGGGGACTTTTGCTTTATCTGCTACTTCTTCTGGGTCTCGTTTGGTGTCGTCTTTGATTGGGTTGCTGAAATTATTTAAGAGTTGCCTTGACTCACTTGTTTGTTGGTTGTCGCTTTACAGACACTTGCTGGAGTTGAGTGGTCTCCGGGTTTGAGTTGGCTCAATTTGATTAGTTTAGTTTTTCGGCTCTAAGAAGACTATTAACGAAGTTGGCTCAATTGGGGGCAGTCCTGCATTGTTGTTTAGAGGACCGTCCAACAGCTCCTGAATAGGTCTCGGTTGATTGGGGATTTTTGCCACTTCTTGGCTTGAATGGTTTTCTTCTTCTCTTTGTTCTTTGTTTTCTTGGGCGGTGAAAGATACATTTCTTGTGGCTTCTGCTTCGAGTAAATTGCAACCAAAATTTGCCTCTTATTTGTTTTTGTTGATGTTTTTTTAGTTCTTGTATTTGACGTTGTAGCTTTTCTACTGTTGCATCGGTGGGGTTAATGCAGGGTTTTTTTTGGTTTTCTTGTCTCACTATCTGGGTCTCTCGATTGTGGCTTTGACTGACTATTTAACCGCCTAGGTCGCGTACTTGACTGCTACACTTAGGGTCCTCTATCTGGAGGGTTAGTTTTTCTGGTTAAGAAAAAATGTGTTGTGATGAGTACGTCTTCTTTTGGATAAGACGAATAACTTAGGTAGGACACATGGGACCTATGTGTCTAATAATTTATATTGGAATTCCTGAATTTGCGGAAATATTCTCAGATGTGGTAACCTTTGGCGTTTGGTGATTAGCTTTGGAAGCAGAAATAAATAATAATATTTATTGGTATATTTACACAGGTCTAAGTACTTGATAATATGGCTATCCAAAATTAAAATGAATATTAACAGAATAAGGGCCGCTTTTACAATTGTCAGATAACTTAAACCAAGAATAAATTTATCTACAGTATAAACCTGGTGTAGCATTAGTTATGCTTTTGTTGCAGTCTAGATAACCTATTGAAACGTCAATGATGACTTATGAACTGACGTATAAATCATTTATACGCAAATTTGTTGTGCGCGTTACTTGGTTACTACACTAAAGATAACTACTGCTCCAAGCACCGAATAAGTTATCACTGGTTTATTTTACTCAAAACATACAATTAAAATTTTATAAAATTGCCAGGACTCCTAAAGTGATCGAAGCCATTGTAAAATTTCAATCACCCACATACTCAAGTGGAATCTCTATTCAATGAATTCCAAATTAGAACTAAAAATAAAGACGAACCCCTTGAAGATCCCAATGATTAGGTCAATTAAGGAAATAATGCTCGACGGTTATCAATTTTCTTCTGTGCAAAAATTTTAGCAATAAATCCTACTTTAGTTGTAACGCGTTGTTGCATTTTCTAAAAAAATCATTTATTACAAAGATGGCCGTTTCTGGAACTGACTTATAAATTGACGTATACGTTGTTCATACGCTAATTTGTTGTGCGCGTTACTTAGTTACTGTACTAGAGATAAGTTATAAGGGATTGTAAAAGCGAATTTTTATATACTCCTTAGATAGCGCTACTCCTTGTTTAACCGACGATTGTAAAAGCGGCCCTAAAAGGCATTTTTTATCAGAACATCTTTTACATAAGTTTGAATTAACCTAACGTAACCTTGACTGACCATTTGGATTTTTTGTCGCTGGCTGCTGCGCAGATTGGCTTCATTGGACAGGTATCGTATTTGATATATTTTGTTGCTGCTTTCAAGATGCTCATTGTGTGATGTATCACTTATTTATCTCTGGGTAGTCGACTCTCTTCAGGGCCGCGTGTTTTAGCAGAAGCTCTTCTATGGTCTTTGGGATTGATACCTTCAGTTTGTTTAGCTGTGCTTGACGGGCGTATTCTATGCTGCGTACTAGGATGGTGAGATGTTACAGTCTTGCTGGATTTTTAGTCTTTTTTGCATTTTTTGATTTTGCTAGTTCTACTAGCGTGGAAAAGCGCTTGTGCTTTAGGTCTTCTTGTGTGTTTGGTAGCAACTGTTGTTAAAGGGATTGTACCATCGAATTTTTGTCTAGTTTGGGCTTGGCTGGCTAGGTATTATTCTAATGCCTTGTTAATGCGAAGACTTGAAGTCAGCTAAGATGGGGAAAGCTGGTAAGCGTTTTTTCATTTGTGGCGAGGAATATTTATCGACAAATTTTTTTCGATCATGAGATTTGGTAAGTTCGTTGTGTCTAAAACAGAATTCGGAATAAATGCTACAGCGAAAACGATCTGTAGTGCCGAACGCGCTGAGCGGCTTCCATGCCGGTAACACTACCATTGTAGGTGCTTTGTTTTTTTGGTTTTTGGTCTTTTCTTGTCGGGTTGTCACAAGTGCTTCAAGTTGCTTACAAACAGGCGTTAGGCGAGTGGCAGCGTTTTTTGTGATTGTTGAGGGCATAGGGAAATGGCGTTTCTTAGTTCACTAGATTAGCTTGGAGGTAGTATATTGCCGTCGCGTGGTCACTGACTTGCAAATTGCTTGCCGCAATGATTTTGGAAAAAAGTATACCGGTGGAACAATTTGGTTTTTTAAGTGCTTGGAACACTTTGCTTTATTCAGTGTAGTGTTCCACTACTGTTGTCACAAACGGTTTATCTTCTTTAAAAGGCAAATGTAATTGCTGTTTTTGTGTTTTCCTCCGCGGCGCCAGTTTTGTAGGTGATGCACTGTCAGCATTGTTGGATGTCATTGAACGCCTTATTACACTTTGGATCAGTGGTAGAGCTATCTTGCAAACCTACCACTGGCCAGGAGTTATTGTTTCCTAAGGCTAGCGTTTGTCGTAGAACACCGCTGAGGCGACTTTGATAAGGACCAACAGCTGGTGTGTACAGGATAGTCTCTGATTAGTTTGAGGTGAGTATCCAAAGGATGTACTCGATGTTTGCCTTTTATGCTTTTGCAACTTTTCTAAAGACGACATGGTAGATGCGTTTATTGTGGTTTCTTAAAACGACGATGATTTTGTTGAGATATGCTAATGCAATGTTTTCAAGTAACTCGGCAAAGTTATTTTACCAACTTAGTCATTCGTTTTTGGAAGGTGCCATATGGTTTTTTTTTTATTGTCTAAATGCTACGAGGAGTTTTGGGCACTGGGTTTTGATATTTTGCGGTAGTCAATGTAGAAATGAGAGTTTTTGGGGATCCCTTACATGTGCAGATAAGTGTTTCAGAATGATCTTATTGTCAGTTAGGTGACAGGAACCTAATGGTGTGTTATAAGTAATTTATTATGATTGTGGCTTTTGCGACGCCGCTGGTTGGAAAGCTAATCTTGTTGTTTGCAATTGAGCCATTTTTAAGTTTGTGTTGGAAAATGTTGCTACTAGTAAAATTGTACGTGTTTGACTGTTTGGTATAACGGTGATTTTGTTCAAAGCTTTCTGGCTGGGTCCTGGATTAAAGTTTTTGTTTCGGAGCGGATTTTGCAACTTTTGGTGTTTAATTTTGCTTTCCACCAGCGAGTCTAATGCTAATTGCAGCATTTTGATGGTGATTATTTTATTGAGCAAAGTTTTTTTTACAAACTTTTAAAATTTTAGAATAAAAATTGATTTTGAACCAATTTCAACAACAAACTCATTTTTGATTGGGGAGACATTTTGGCTTCGATAGTTTTGGCGGCTTAATGCTAACTTTAGTGTGTGTTCTGTCAACACGGACATTTAAAAGGCATATGGTTTATTGCATGAGAATTGGGGCGGTTTGTGGTGTCTTTGGTTTCCACTCTTATAGCTAAAACATCGAACAACTTCAGTCTAATCCAGCCATTAGGCTAATAGTTATTGACGTTATTATTTCAAAAAAGTGCGGACGAAGGTAATTGGTTTATTTTTTCTGTAGCTTCACATTAAGAGGCATACTTATGTTTGAGCTGATGATCACTTATGAATGAGATTTTAGAATTTTGGAGGAGGTGGGTACTCAACTTATCTGTTGCATACATGCGGAAATATCTGATGCTTGCCTGGAAGTATTTTGTAAAGGCAGTATTAAGTGATGTAAAATTTTTTGTAATTTTTTTTACTCTTTGGTCTCAAGGCCAAGGAGCACTACAAACTATTTAAAGAAAAAGAACTTTTTTGTGCGCTTTCAGATTTCATTCTAGAATCAATGAAAAGAATCCCAAACTAAATGCAAGGGAATAAATAATCCAGTTTTGACCAGTGAGTGGAACCGTTAGATGAATTAGTATTAGGGAGAGGCGGTCATGTACAGAACGAGGAAGCCTTACCTGGAGTCATTGTGTATATCATGTTTGTATTGTTGCTAGCTTGTTTGTGAGCAAAATGTATTGTTTAGTTTTTTTTTTGTTACATGACCGATAATTTAGGGTTTAAAGAATGAAAGCGCTCTAGATACTGACGAGTAAATGCTATCATTTCGTAAAGTGTTCTACCGGAGTTGGGGTTTGAACCTGCGACAAATTATGCGTTGCGTTTTGCCAAACTAAGCTACTCTCCAGTTCTTTGATATGTGATGCGAATATGCCTGCTTTTGCAATCTGAAGTTTATGTAATTGTTGACAGCATTTGTATTCAAAACGTTTTGTTATACCGACGATATTTGTTTCTATCATTTGTGTTGTTTTGATTGAGCTGAGTTTTCTTCTTGTTTTGTGATAATATTAGGATTTTCGATGAGAATACAGAGTTTTATATATGTTAAATGTAGTTTAAAAAAGGTGGTCTAAAATGAGCCCGAAGCTTAGTTTTAGAGGATTGTGAAAGGGTTCACTAGAAGTTTTTGGAAAAGTATGGAAAAACAACGAGCGACATCGGATTCTCTATTATAACAATAATAACAATGAAAGCTTCTACACTTCAGTTCAAACAGCAGGTTTTTGAGCACTCAAAAATTGCTTGGACAAAGGTTTTTAACGCTGGAAGGATCGCTATTTTACATCGGCCTAGAAGTCTTGCGACTTGTTGATGGGATCAACGGCTTGTTAGGTGACTTCCGAATCATCTTGGTGGATAAAAATTGAGTTTTTATTTAGTCATATTTTAGGGATCGAACCTCGTACTGCTAGAATGCTAATCTAATGCCTTATTACTAAGCTAATGAGTTTGAAAATTGGTTTTAACGTATGCAAGTCCATTATTATTACACTGGCTAGCAAAAAAATAGGTTATATTGAAATTGTGATTTCTTTTTGGAATTTAGTTCCTGAGCATTTGTTGGAACTGGTGTATGTCTTCGGATATGTCATACTTATCCCAAACATGTTTGATTGGATTTATGTCTAGACTTAGTGCTGGCCAATCAAACTGTTAATTGTTAGCTCATTCAGATATTCTCTGATAACTCTAGCTGCGTGAAGTGGCATTATCTTACACTAAAATTTTCATTCACTTCTTGGAGTTGATTTTGCAGAAGATGTTTTATTCCACAAACTTGCAAACACTAAAAAAATTTTTTAGATGGTGCCTATTTTCGCCCGGATCCTGGCTTTTTCTGGTTATCAGGTCAGTTTTCTCATTCCGCTAATATATATTGTGTACAGCATAAAGGCTCTTATCAAACGCACAATAAAAAAGAGGAATGTTTGCCACAATAGGATCTAACGGCATTATGATTAGTGAAAACAAACTACAAAGACTAAACTGTGCGATCGATAGATTTTACAGAGGAAAATCAACTCAAAATGAATTTTTTTTGAATAAACGATTGGTCAGCTATTTCTTGAAAGTGGTAAATACTGTGACAATACATGACGGAACAAATATTACGGAAAACAAATGATTAAGCACCTACCAGTATTATTACTTCTAAAATTTATTGCAACTTCTTTATTGACTTAATTTTTTTGCTTTTCAGTTTATTAGCGCTGTGGCTTGTATTAATATTTTTTCTATCTTTTACTCAACGGTTGAACCCGTGAGGTACAAAAATGTACAACACTTACATTTGCTTTCAGATGTGGGCAGATATTTGTAATCTAGAACGGCCGGCGTTTGTCAGCAGCTAAAGTAATATTATCTTTGAAGTCGGGGCAGATTTCTTACTCTATTGAGCGGATTTTCATGATTGGAGACTACGCATTGTTATATGTTTGTACAACGGCTGGGTTAGCTGATCTAGAGGAAGTTTTTATGGGAATATCTGGAGGGTGAGTCAAGTAGTTATCTTGTTTGGACAAGCAACCGTGTAGCATTGACAGTTTTAAAGAATTAGCGGTTAGGTTTAGACGTAATTGAGTTTTTATGATTGGAGACTACGCGTTAATACATGTTTAGGCAATTACTGTATTTGCTGATTAAGAGGAAGTTTTCGTATGGAAATCTTTTATTTTTGGGTGAATTATCAAAGAAGTAGTTGCTTTGTTTGGACAAGCAACCTAGTAGCATTGCCAGTTGAACTAGCGGTTAGTTTTATTGAGTTTTGTTTGATAGGAAGACACCCATGTAGCTAGTTTTTTTTTGTTGCAAAGTATTCTATGATTTCCATACAGCGAATTGTGAGTCATGGTGCGATTGGGATTGCGGTTTTTTTGTGGAACGTGATGCCGGTTTGATTATGTTGGAGTGATCTTAAGGTTAAACTACTTAAGACTGTGCGGTTGGACTATCTATACTATACTTACTATAACCCTTAAACACTATTCTAGATATACAGGGTGTTAACGCGTAATAAGATGAAAAAATTTGTAATTGGTTAGCACGTAGCTAACGAATCACCCTGTATAGATGAAAATGTTTTTACTTTTTTTTTTTTAGTTCTAAGACTTGGCAGTAGTTCTTTATTGTCTATTTAATTATTTAATTGTTTTTTGAACACCCTGTATATTTGACTTTTGTATTGCCAATCGTGGTTTCTAAACAGGCAATAAAAATAATACAACACATTTTTTTTGTAATAAACTTTTTTTTCCTTTCTACGCTTATCTGAGCTAACTTAACATCAGCGCTGTATGGACTGGAACAGCATCTACAGCGTCAAGAAATGTCTGCACGGGGGCTTAATTCTGACTCACCCTGTATAATTCTAGCTATTATTCTTAGTCTGTTCAATTAAAACTATTGAAGTTCCTATTTCTTTTATTTCATCGATCGACATTCATCTTCTCCATTTATGACACAAATCTCATGTCCAGCCAATAGCGCAAATCAACTTAATCAAATACTTTACTAGACTCTTTATTGGTTTTGTGAATTATATGCGTAATGCGGTAATTCAATATTTCACAAAGCTTAACTGGGACACGTATATTCTTATCTTTATGATATCATTATGGCAATTTTACATTTTTACTTTGATATCATATTAGCACACATTGAAATCATTTTAAATTGACATAATCTAATAACGGGGATGATATTCTCAGGGAGCATAAATAACTTTTGATCAAAATAAAATAATGCATCGGTTGCTTCAATTAATTGAATAATAAAAGTGGCTTGAATTCTATTGATTTTGCTTTTTGGTAGAGTAATTTGTACTGAAAACGTTTATAAGAATAGCTCATTCCACACAAACATGTCATTTCCTTTTTAAAAACATTGTTTGCATATGGAAATATTTTATGGGCAATAATATTGCTATTAATAATTTTAATAGTACACATATAATACTTAACTTTTTTTCAAATGTTTTGATCACTTTTTTTTCTGTAATAATTATAAACTATTAATTTTCTATTTTCTCCAATATTTTGTATAATTAGTTATTGACATATTTTTATCATTAATAAACATACTTTTTACAAATTAATATTTATAAACATTTGTAATCTTTGCGCCATTCCAATCAACATGCGTGCTTGTTATGACATGGACCTCTGCCACCTCTGGAAATGTTGCTAACGTTGTTGAAGGCATCCTCTCATTAAAAGTCTCTGCGTCTCTTTCTCTTCCTGGCACAATGCCACTTGGACTTCTCTATCAAACATCACGCCATCAAAATCCGTCTCTTATTGGTTAATTCTCTGTTCTGTCTATAACCGCGTCTGCATTACATCCGAACATGCTACTACACAACATGAAAATAATTAACAAATTTCTGACAGTATAAAATGTTACTTTAATGGTTATAGTACAATTAATAAATAGTATTAAATAAAATGTAAGTTATATTAAATTTTGTTAAAATGCATGTTGGTGGTTGTAGGTGTTTTAACATTTCATGGAATGGATATTTTAAATGAATAAAAATTTTGTGTACATACCTGTTTATTGACGTCCAAAAACAACATCAGACTCCTTTAGTTTTTATTTAATTAATTGCTAATAAAGTATTGGCAGAATAAGCTACATTAGCAAAACAATTTATTAGCTGCTCAGTGTTAATAAAATTAATTGTTATTTTGTTTAAATATTGCGGTTCTAATTGTTATACAAATTTATTCAGGTTTACACATATATTAAATTATTGTTTCGACTGCTACCTTTCATGCCCTCTAATAAATTAAAATTAGAACAAAGTATATAATAAATCTGTTTTGGCATAGTAAAATAACATACAATACATTACTCTATACAATACATATAAACAGACAGTTCAGGAGCAGTCATTCATTTGGTTATTCACAATTTGCACGATTTAATCATCTTTCTCAACAGTCGTTTGTTTGTGTTTTTCACCCATACATAATTTTAAATATTAGATTTAATATTTTTTTAGTATATGTTTATACAATACTTTGAACAAAGCAAAGTATTATACTAAATTCTTGTATGATAACAATGTCTGTCAGTGATACAATTCAATTTAGATTAGTTTTGTTACAGATCAAATTTTATTTTGAAAACATTAGCAGTCATAGTATAAAGTATATAAGGTGCCGAGTATAGGATTTAGTGGTCGTACAATCATGCTAGGAAAACCAATCAAACAGCATTAGACGTATAGGTCTCACATGGGCGGCGTTACCAAACTTCTTGGCTTACTACATTTCTAAAACCTTTAGTCCAAATGTCAAATATTGTCAGTAAAGTGTTGCTTTGTTAACTTACATGTCTAATTTTAGCACTCTACTTTAATAAGTATTGTAGTGATATCCATTAGGTTTCAACTATGCTAGATTTGCGAAAAATTGAGTACCGAGCGTTGATCAAATTCTTCACATTGGATGGTCTTAAGCTTCATCAAATTAAACAAAGATTGGATTGCGTATACGGGAAGATTTATCTTCTTATTCTACCGTGAAAAAATGGGTCAAAATGTTTAAGATGTGCTATAAGTCTTTAGAAGATAAGATGGCTTACGTTCTGGTTGATTAGTTGAAGTGATCACAGAAGAGTCTATCGTTTTTATTGAAGAACTGGTCCAAAGTGATTGTCGACTAAAAGTGGGGGAATTATTAGCAATGTCAGGGCTGTCAGATACATCGATTTGCCGAATACTCTATGACTATTTGGATATGACTTAAGTGAGTGCAAGATGGGTTCAAAAACAGCATCGTATTGCTTGTGCTCGATTTTTTTTTTAAGTTGTGTGAGGGGGGACAAGAAGAAGTTCTGCAATCTATTGTTACGGGGGATGAAACTATGGTCTTGTATCTTGATCCTCTCTCCAAAAAGGGAATCTATGGAGTGCAGGTGAACCACCACCAAGAAAAGCCATGGTGTCCTCGTCAACCAAAAAGATTATGGCCACAATCTTTTGGAATTATAAGTGCATCTTGATGATTGATTTTAAAGAAAGAAATACCACGGTGAATGGCGCTTATTATGCTACTTTATTGCATAGGTTGAGGAAAATATTTGGGCAAAGCTTCGAGGAAAATTAACAAAAGGAGTCAGGTTGTTGCACGACAACGCACCTGTGTACACCACTGAGGTTGCTTGACAAAAAATTGATTATTTTCCCCACAGTCTAGACTTGGCCTTTAGCGTCTATTTCTTGTTTTTCAAAATTTGTCCTAGTCGATTTCCGACGATGAAGAGGTGGAAACTGCTGTTTTGGAGCATTTTGACGACAAATTTTCAGAATAGTTTTACGAGGAGATAGAATTAAGCGATGTAGTAAGTGTGTTGAGGGGGATTATATCTCATAAGTGCAAACTTTACGACTTATGCATACTATCAGCGGCTACATACTGACTAGAAACCATGAGTCTTACAAAAAAGGGTGTAAATAGACTAATAACAACACAAAAAGCTATGGAACGCACAATTCTTGCAATTTCGTTAATAGGCAGAATCAGAAACGAGAAAATTTGAGACAGATTGAAACTTATAGACGTAGCGGAACGAGTAGCTCAACTAAAACGGAGCTGTGAAGGATATGTTGCAAGACAAAGTAGTGATAGATGGACAGTTATTCACATAGGCTGACCACATAGAAGATGGCTAGACGATGTTTAGTCAGCCATTGGTAGAAACTGGTTGTGGAGTGTTTTATATTTTCCTATGCGTAGTCTTATACGGTAAACTGATTTTTAGGAGTATATTCCTTTTTACGTTTTGCGTTTTTGCACTGCGTGCTCTTAGTTTCAATGTGCACTTCTGGTTGTTACTCCTGTAGTAGTCCTATTTCTTTTTTTTAAGTCCGGAAACTTTTACTCTCGTTCTTCTTTGTTTAGCTTGTGCGGAGAAGGCTTTACCTGTGATGGTGATTCATTTCTTGACAGTTGTTTTTACAAGTTGTGTTCTGTTGCAAGTTTACTATGAATGATTGGTTTTTTGGTCTCTTATGGGATCCCGAAATAAGGTGCAGACTTAATAAACGTCTCTGTGGCCTTAAGGATTCTTTCTATATCTTGGTTTTTTAGTATTCAGATTCAGGCGTACTTTGCCAAAGACTGTTTATGCAGTTCATCATCAATTTTGATTTTATTTCTCTTGCGCATATTGGCTGCAGTGTTGCTTGTCTGTCGGGCATGATGTCCTTGAAGTTGCAGTACAAAAATGTGGAAATCAGTATTATTAATCATGTAATTGAGGCCAATAGTTTATGGTTAACATTTGTTTAACTGCGAATATAGCAGGTAGTCAGTACGGTTGCTGCGTTTGAATTGTTGGTATCTATCTTAACGAAGAAGCTTGAGGTTGAGATATAGATTTGTGACTTTCTAGAGTGGTGGTCTCCACCTTCTCACAGTGAGGTTTAATTGCGAAAGCAGAAGAATACTATATCCCGCTTTACATAGCATTCATCGATTATGAAGAAGCGTCTAGTGGAGTTTATGGGCGGTAGAGAAAGCCATGAATAACTGCAGAATAGATCATTTGTACATGCAACGACAGTAGAAATCAAGTCCAGAATAGATATGGCTAGAACTGTCTTCTTCAAAATGAGAGATCTCTTCTGTGATCGCGATCTAACGCTAGAGCTTCGTGTTAGAATGGTAAGATGCTACATATTTCTAATTATACTGTATGGTATGGAAGCATGGACACTGAAGTAACACCTCAGCGACAAACTCCAAGCTTTTGAGATGTGGACGTATCGGAGAATCCTGAAGATCTCATGGACGGACAAAACCCCGAATACCGAGGTCCTCAAGAATGGGAAAAGACCTAGAAATCCTTCACATGATAAAGATCAGAAAGCTGAAATATTTGGGACATACCATGCGAGGGGATAAATATAATGTACTGCAGCTGATTATGCAGGGGAAAATAGCAGGCAAGAGAAAGTGTAGGAGGACGCAGAATGTCCTGCATGCGGAACCTAAGAGACTGGTTTGGCTGCATCTCTAAAGATCTTTTCCAAGCTGCTGTTTCAAAGATCAGAATAGCCACGATGATAGCTAACCTCTGAGTAGGAGATGGCACGTGAAGAAGAAGACATGCAACTCATACACAACATACAGCGTCACAATGAAAATTTAAGTGGCGAACAGCTCAGAGTCAATATGTATAGGTTGGCAAGGGAAACTTCTTGACGCTAGCTTAGGAAGACTTTTTCAAAACTTTTCACTGGGAACAAAAAGGTCTGAATATCAAAGACATAATGACGAACAATTGGAAACAATGATAACTGAAGTTTATGAAAAAATTGGTCTAAAAATGAATAAATCTGAAACAAAAACTATGTACAACGATAAAGACAGGAATGTGACTCTGGAAAAAGAGTCCTACTACATCTACGTTTGTCAAATAATAAGAATGGTCATTGAAAATCAAACGCCTGAAATTGATAGAAGAAAAAGATTGTCTTAGATGGCATTTGAATACGCTAATGCTCTATAACTGAGCTATCACATGGATTAGGCAAAAGAAATTATGAACATAGCAGAACATGTGACAAAGCCTAAATAGAGCTACGCAGGACAAAATTCAAGGAAAACTAACGAACTATGGAATAGCGTGTTACAGCAGTGGAAGTCCAGGCTTGGAAAACGAGGACGTGGAAGGCTTATTGTGAGATGAGGCAACGATCTTAAAACAACTTCGGGGTTTGCGGGAAAGTTGTAGCACAAAATGGAGCGACATGCAATGATGAGGGAGATCAATGCCCAAAGTTGGACGTGTATAGGCTAACGAAGAAAGCGTGTCATGTCAGTCCAGTGTTGTATGGAGATTACGAGATGTGAATTTGTGTGATAATGTGCATGTGATTAACACAGAATCATGCAAACACAAAATACCGCGAATTGTTAAGAATGGTTTTTATTTTTCTGAGGTGTTTTACCTAGCGTCTCTGCACTACGGTCATGATTCTCTTATTGTACACCCTTGACGCTTTAGTTATTTGGTAGTATTGTTTCTTCAATAAAGTCTAGGAGTTTTTGCCAAAGGATTGTCTTCTGCCCTTTTTTAGTTAGCTTGTGCTTGCTAAAGTGAGCTGTATTTTGTATATTGTATGTATAGAAGTCATTTTGGTTTCAAATATTTTCGGTATACGTTTTTATTCCCGTTCTTTGCCTTTGTAGTATACGAGTAATGAGACTTACAATTCAATATTTTTTATCTCAAATTAACTTCTATGGGAAGCCACACACGCTGGATACGGTTTTTCCAATTCTCATAGCAGTGCTTGAACTCTGATGAGCTTTGTTTTTGAGTGTTTCAAAATGACATTGTATTTTTAATCTCGCAATGAGGAATAAATCACAAGGACTTAAGTTAGGCGAATAAGAAGAAGGTTGAGGAGTCACAGGAATGTTTTTACTGGTTTATTGAAATTGCTGTGTTACAATGCGCGTTGTCGTGATGCAACTCTCAGTTGTTTTTGATCTTTGGTCTCACACGCATAATTTTTTTGCAGTTTTTCAAGAACTTTTTGGTTCAAGTCATGATTGTCCGTTTGGCTTTGAGGCACAAAGTTTTTGTAGATTTTTTGGCTATCGAAAAAATAAATCAATTTGCATTTGAACTTTGATTTACTCATTCTTGTTTTTTGAGGCATTGGAGATGTCGAAGAGAGCTATTTCATGCTCTGGCGCTTGCTTACCGGTTAGTACTCAAATATCCAAAACTCACCAGTAATGATACCTTTTAGAAAATTAGTGATAATTTTTAATTGATTTAAAAAAGTTAAGGCACGTTTTTTTTCTGATGTTTTTTTGCTTCTGCTTATTGGTCAAAATCTGATGAACGGTGGTGTGAAAATTGATTTTTTCCTTGGTCAATCTGATAGTCAAGCGACGATCTGAACACACAATATCCTAGATTCTGCTGACATTTTTATCGGTTCTTGAAGATTTTTTGCTGCTTGGTTAATCTTCAACCGACTATTTTTTTTTTTTTAAATGGATTAAACCACCGAAAAACTTTAGGGTTCTGATAAAGCACCGTCTCCATAGGCAAGTTTTGTAAAAGTTTCTATTTGTGCCTAAGTTTAAAACAAAACCTGATAGCAGAAATTGATGTCACTAATTTTTAGAACGCACTAAAAAAACTGTTTTGCGAGAAATAAAAATGCTACAGGCAACCAAATCAACCAAACTCTAGCTAGTTCAAACTTGCTTTGAAGCTGTGGTACATGTTTATTTGCCGCTCTTCCATGTTCTGCATCTTAACTGTTGTCAGAAAGCTGTGTTGGCAGTCTTATTACTTAATTTACTCATCTTGTATGTGACTGAAAGTGAGTTTTTTCTGATGAATAAATATATGACTAATGAGACCAATACTAACTTACGCTGCGTAGACCCGAGCAAACACAGAAAGACCAAATCAAATAGTAAACAACGTACACTTGGAGACAAACAAAGAAAGAAGAATGCAAGTTGCAGAATGTCAACAAATGGATCAAACCAAGTAAAAGAAATTGGGGTGACTTTGTGAATAGAATGGAATGGATATAATACCTAAAATCTGCAAGAATAACAAACCAGATAGCAGAAGACAACCGGCAAGACCAAAGAAGTGGTGGCTAGATAACATCAAAGACAGAATGAGATGGTGACGAACAGGAGTATTCGTAGTCGATAGAAGAAAAGTATGTGATACTACGCTTTTGGTATATTGTCATGGTTCTGTTAGGAATAGTCTCATGTGTTTTATTCTCTGACAGTTTTGGATTTTTTTTTGTTTATGGTAGCTGTAACTAGTTTAGCACACCAATTGATTAGAAAACCGAGGAATGTTTGCTACCGGGTTCGGTGCTATTTTGGTTTTTGGCTCTATCTGTATACCAGATGGTTTTTTTGACTAGCCCGGGTAGCTTCTGTTTGTCTTAATTTGTTGCTTAAAGTTGTTATTACTGTATGGTGTATCTTTGAGACCAAAGTAAGTTATAAGTTCTGTCGGTTTTTCTTCAGTATACATTTTTTTGCTCAAAATTGCAGCAGAAGTAGATTAGAAGTTTTCATAGTTTTTTTACTAAACTTTGTTGTCAATCAGAATATTCAATTATTAACCAAAGAAAAAATGCTAAAAATACTATTTTTTTAAGCAGCTTAAATGCTACTTGATGTTTTTCAATCAAACTGGAAATTTGCACAAACTAAGATAATTGCTCAACCAAGCAATGTTAGGTTAGGTGCCAACACTGACTTTAATCTCACAAAATAAAAATTGCTGAATAGATGAACAGGCAAAGTTAAGTTTTGCTCTACTTTACCTCAAAATTTGAGAATATATATTATTGCTCAAAATTTAAAGTTTTAAAATTTATTGCTCAAAATTTAAAGTTTTATAATTTATTGCCCAAAGTCTTTTATCAATTAGAATGATTAAATTTATTAAACCAAACGAATCGTCCAATTTGCAAGTTTTCAAATAGTCTTAATTGCTACTTGCGAAGTCCAAATTGCAATAATTCTCTAATTTTTACTAATTTACAGTTAAATAATGTTAGGTTAGGTGCCAAACATTTTGCTAAAACTACTAAACTCCTCAACCCCGCTGAGGTGATTTCTTTAATTTTAATTTAATAAATGATGTATTTTATGTAAATTGCTTTTCCACCCAGTATGAGACATATACACTAGTGTTTCAGGGTATGCACCCATCATCAGTGTGCTTAGAATCTCACTGGTCTAAGAGACAATTTACATAAAATCACAGTAACTATTTACAGTAATGTGTCAGAGGTGGTAACGCATTGCCCCCTATTAGGAGAAACGTTGAACTGTTTGTATATGAAGGAGGGCTGTGGTACAGTTAAATCCTACACGGACAGGCAACGGCATTTTTGGCGCGTTTTATTTGAATCAGATGACCGAAACAAATTTATCATTTAAATTAAGTGATGCATTTTATGTAAATTGCCTCACAACCCACTGTGACACATACACTAGTGTTTCAGGGTATGCACCTATCATCAGTGTGCCTAGCATCTCACATTCTCTACACGATTTTAAAATAATAAATAAAAATATTAATGTTTATAGTAAAGATTTATAGAATGGCCTTTATTTTTTTTTAGTTATAATTGTAACATTCTTTCAAGCAGATCTCTAATGCAGCGAGGGCATTATGAATTATAATGCTTTAGATATTTTGAACATAAAAAAATTCAAGGTATTAATAACAAATAATATCCAACTAAATATAAATTCATTTTACAGCAATTTAAAGTTTAATAACAACTTTTATAAATAACAGGTTGATCTCCATGGTACCTGCTCTGATATATTATTTAAATTTTATGTCTGTTAATTGTAGTGCAATTATGATTCCTGTAAATAAGTTTTTTTCATTATTTTAATTTGAACCAGTTTACAAATGTTAAAAATATGCGCTTACTGATGTCTACACTTAGATATAATAAAGTTAATGTTTTTGCACATTATTATTTCTTAAAAGAGATATCAATAATGTTTCTTATTTTTTTAACTAATAGATTTGTACTACTGCTATAACAAATATGCTCACTTGAATTTCCTGTAATAACAATTCGCAAAGTGGCAATTGGTTAAAAGTAATTTAATCGTTTTAAGGGTCGACAAAATTTACCAAACTGGTTCAATTATGTGATTCAACTGCTCCCACAAAGTATTTAAGGTCAAACTGAGTTCTTTACCCTAAGAATTGCATATAGTTTCAAGTTATATGAGAATTAATTGTAGGGAGTTATTTTGTCTATACAAATGTCTGTAGATAACAGACGGACACGTTGTTTTGTTACTTTTGTCTTATTAATATAATAGATAACAGCATTTACACATGTAAATTATAATTTGTTATTTAAAAAAAAACGAATTTTGTACTCGCTTTTTCCTTACGATAACAGACGACATTGAATATTAAATGTAGTATACATATTTTAAGTATAAATAAATATTATAATAAATACAGGGTGTTAACGTATAAATGTCAGAAAAAAAGGTTTATCTTTTAGTTAGATTACGTACATTTTATAATAAAACACAATTTTATCAGAAAAAAGGGTCTTCAAAATAAAAGTGTTTGTTTGAAAAATTCAATAATGTAAAATCATTCTTACTTATACAGGATGGTTCATTAGCATGTAACGCGCATACTTTTAATTTAATGAGATATGCTTAATGACAGTTTCAGTACAACCAACAAATTTTATTAAAAATTAAGCAAGTATAAATGAAAACGTTTTTGGTATAATCTCGCATCGTACTGGATTGCTACACCAGGGGTCTCGGGTACGAATGTTTTATTTTGAGGCTTAGTTTTTCTGGTTAAGAAAAAATGTGTTGTGATGAGTACGCCTTCTTTCAGATAAGAAGCGATACTTTAGTAAGTTTCGTGTACTGCCTAGATGTTGCATGCACGTTAAAGAACCCAATAATGTGTAAGTGTGGACACAACGACGATCCTAGCTCCGATCATCGAACAGCGCTCCGAGCATAGAACACTAAAATTTGTTCTAAGCTTGGACTTTCGCTCACTGCTCGACCCTCGTATTTATATTGAAATGAAACTTTTTTAGCGGCGTGAGACGGAGTTGCGTCTTACATTTTTTACTTATACTAATAGTTTTACTCTCACGCCACTAAAAAAGTTTCAGTTCAATATAAATACGAGGCTCGAGCGGTGAGCGAGGGTCCGAGCTTAAAACAAATTTTAGTGTTCTATGCTCGGAGCGCTGTTCAATGATCGGAGCTAGGATCGCCGTTGCGTCCGCATACTTACACTTTCAAAAATACGATTTGATCTAAATTATCTCAGATTTTAATCAAATATTATCAATAGACAAAAATGTTTGCCAAATTTGGTTAAAAAAAATTAATTCCTTTTTGGTGTTGCTATTTCTATGTCATTCAGTATATTTTGGCACAAAAATAAAATTTCCGCTTATTTCTTTTTATAATCTTGTGATATGTAAGTGCCAAGAGATTGAAGCAATAATTACGACTTTGCATAATATCTCGCTTAATATAGTATGATTGTAAATAAAATGCAAACTATTCTAATCTATAGTAGAACAAAAGTACATAAATACATTAATGGCTTATACTTTTCTATTTTGAGAACCGAATTGCGTATTCCACCTACATTTTTAAAAATAAATGCATTTAAAAATACATAAATTATGTGTTAATAATTTATTGCAATTTTATTAACAAAATAATGACAGCACAATTAATAGTTAATTATAATTAAAGTTATTTACATCAGTAGGATGATGACAGTTATAATTTATAATAATAGGTTTAAATTATTATTAATTGTACGAGTTATATTTGAAATTAAATAAAAAAATTTACGAAAAAGTTGACAAGACGTAAGATCATTCCGACCGCTCTACCTTGATTTGTAGTATTATAACGAAAACAGCAATTTTGGCGACATTCCTATTTCTACATATAATTTGATAATTGATTTATGGTTTTACCAGTGCATCCAGAAAAAATAAAATTATATTTTAGTAAAATTATAGTTGCACATATCAAAAGTGTCTAAAAACTAAGGATATACTGGATACTCAATTTGCGTTTATATAGTGACGCAAATTATATAAAGGCGGCCATTTTGGGTGAGACTTGATAATACTAAACACGTATTACATCTTACATTTTATTATTATTTTAGTTTTTTAAACATTTAAAACAGTGTAGTTCTGTGGATGCATCGGGTTTTTGTCAATTATGTTCAAAAAGTTGTAAAGATAAATTTTGAATTTTTTTATTAAAAAAACTTATAAAGTTGTGGATTACATTGTTTTAAAAATTATATCGGTTAAATGACGCCTTTGCCGATACACTAGTTGAACTGAATTCTGCTGTTTTTGTCACTTTCTCCAACATAAGTGGTGAAACAAAGGCTTCTGATGGAGTTCTTGGAAGTTGTTGGCAGCCCAGTAGCGCATGCGTCTCTAGTACTTCTTTTCTGCACAAAACCAGTTTTCTTGAACATTAATTTTGGGCCAGGACAGGACTTAACGGCGCAATTTTGAAGCGATTTTGGAAGGCGCGCTGGGTTGAATCCAGCGAACGGCCGTTGGGAAAATAGGCCTCTAAGGCAAACGCACGCTTCTCATTACTCCAACGCATGATGATGACTGAAACACAAGTTAACAAAACATTAGGATCTCCTCTTTCAAACGAGACTAAGCACACTCTCCTGGAACACCCATCAGCTTCAGAGCGCTTATTTTAAATAAGGAAGTTGTTTTGCCGCATTGTGTATCATAAAGACATTAGTCTAGTCAAAGTAGCTTCTCACCTCTTATTAATATTTGACAATGTTTTGCCTACACTTTTGGATACGTTGGTTCATTGTGGGGGGGGGGGGGGGGGTTACATTTGCGAGAAATGAGATTGAGGACTACTTCAGGTTCTGCTGCGTCTTCTGTAGTTACTGGCTCAAACTTCCAACCCCACTGTTCTGGAGGAAGTATATTTCCTAGCCCAACTTGGATTTGGTGGTATACACGAAAAGCATGCTGCATTGCTGCTCCTTCTGTGGGCGACAGCGCAGAGAGATCTGAATTTAGCATTCAAAAGTGATTTGGTAAAAGCTTTGTAAAAATGCATGTTAAGGAAGTTTGCTTGTGAGGTGCATTGTACCATGCTAGGAGTATTTTGTTTCCAGCTTCAGCTTTATTACATCAGTAATACTTTGCAGTGTATCTCGCTTCTTGAACAAATTGAAACAGACAAGTTTCTTTTTTTGATATGCAGCGGAAGTCGTATCACATCCGCTGAATGCATGCACAAGAAGTATGCAGTTTTTTATAGTTTGCAATTGCTGACTCGAATATACCTTCCTTTCTACTCTGCTGTGGCTTGGTTTAACAAATAATATCTGTCTTTCAGATGGGGTTAAAGCCATGAGGAGGACAATAAGATCAACATATTTTATGACTTCTTTGTTTTAATTTCATGGTCGTGAAGAGTAGTTAAGAGGAATGAAATAAGTCTGTCTGGATTTATTGTGTTCATTAGAAAGAAAACCATCCTGTTTGACTGTGATTTGTGTTTTGTGTTCAAAGTTTATGTCCTCTTTAGCTTGTGCTTCGGTTCTATTTAGCTGTCTACGTACTGGATGGTGCCGCTGAATAGTCATCAAACGCTGGCATAATGCTTGAGAACATAGGCGACATAACATTGGCAAATTGTTGCGATTGAGGATTTTTGGACCACACCACCTTGTGTAACAGTAATCCTCCACTCAAAACGATGTCAAAATCGAGAAGATTATCTTCTTCTTGTAGTACAGGAAAAGTATTGTATAAGGCGGATTTGTTTGTTTTCCGCATTTCAGTTTCCTCAAATAAAGATAAAGGGTATGGAGCAAGCTTATTTTATAAATAGTTGTTTAATTGATTACTCTGCTTGTTGATAGCTATCTTTAGAAACATTGTTAAAGGGTTAATTACCACTTTTCTCCATGAACAAAAAAGGTAAAAGATAGACCGTACTAACACTACAATTTGACGCGTATGTCACGCGTATTGTGAACGCTATGGGGAAGGAAGGAAGGCCAGGTAGTTGGGGGAGAGGGGGAGGACCGTCAAAATGAACGGAGGATCAAACAAAGGAGACCGGCTTCTTGGCTCGTAACACAATAGAAAAAACTTTTTTTTCTATTGTTTAGCGCCCTATAACTCTGTAACCGCTAGGAATACAAAAAAATGTATATGATCAACAAATTTTATCAGCTTTCATTATGTATATAGTTTTACCTCCTACCTACAGTTCTTGAGGTATTAACAAAAAACCGAAAAAGTGCCCTGTTTTTGGTCATTACCGCTAAAGCTCGGGTCATATTTGTCAGGACTTTTAGTATATTCTTCATTAGGTACTTATAAATTAGTGTACAAAGTTTTAAAACTTTTGGAATTTTTTAGAGATGAGATCAATATTTAGCTGGACTATAGACTTTTGATAACGTGACTTAAATTATTCATATATGGATAAATATAGATTATTTGTTTGTTTAAAATACTAATATGCTATATACATTACAGCTATATTAAGTATTAGACCCTTTTTTTAAATTATTTTTTAACTGACGCAACCGTATGCATTTTCTCTCAACCACCCACCTAGGAATATTAATTAAACATTAATTCACTTTTGAACAGCAATTTTCTATTATTGCCTAATTTTATCAACGTCATCGTCCGCTGCTAATTCAAGCGACCGCATCATTTTATTGTTGCCGGAACTGTTTGTTTCTCTCTGCACTTGAGTTTGGATTGGCTTGGAATAATTTGTCCTCTGGCTTTAGCGCGAGTCCAATGCATTACGCTTTATTCAACCTGCACATAATTATTAAATACAATTCAATTAGCAAATATAGATTTTTTCTTTAGCATTGGACCAATAGGTCGTGATGTTAAAATTTCCGTTCAAAACACTAATGCCCGTACTAATAATCAGAGATTAAATTTTGGATTTATGAATGTAGGATTAATCTGAGATTTAATCTCTGACTATTAGTACGGGCAATAGATATAATATATATTATAATACCGTTATTTATATGAAGTCCTCACAGTCACATAATTAACACAATATTACAATACAGCAGTGTATTGATCAGTGCTCATTACTAACTAGTACAATGTGTTTTGCATTTCATCTCAACCTCTAACCGGCTTGTATAAGCTTAATAAACTTTTGCAGTTCTTATGCAATCTCAAAGTTTTAGATGCCAGTGCACAGCATGCTCTCAACTGTTATGTTATAAGTATCTTAATTCCAGATACGTTGTTAACACACAAATCTAAGGCTTTGCTAAAAGCGAACGGCTGCTGAAGCATTTTGGGTCTTGAAATTATCGGTTCGATCCGCTTTTTAGGGAGGGGCGCATGTTGTTTATCATATTTCTAGGATTTTTGATGGTGCGTGCGAATGTAATATTTGAACTTTCTTTGATTGCCGAAGGAAAATTAGCTCACAAACAATCGTTTTTGAGTTTTGGGCAATGCTCTACGTCCGAAACTTTCTTATTTTTAAACGGTAGATTTCATACTTTTTGGTTATCATTTATCGGATTTATCTTAAAGGCCGGAATTTTTGCAAGTAAAAGTGAATTGGAGTGGCTTGCCTTCCAACTCAATGTTAGTTATCAAGGGATTGGATGACAATTTAACGGGCAGGCGGTCGGAGCAGTTAACTCTAAATATGTTTTTTATAATCATGAATAGTGGTGACTTGCTCACCTGCCCAAGTATTAGTCATCAACGATTTTTTTCTTCAAAAACGTTACTAATTATCAATGTTCAGTTCAAAATTTTTACTGAATTGGAGTGACCGCTCACTCGCTCAAGTATTTGGTATCAAGGGATTGGTTAACAATCAAGCTGGTGGCTTAGCGGGGCTATATTAAGTTTAAAATGTTTGCCCATAATTATGATTTGAAATGGTTTGCCCATTCGTCAAAGTTTTAGTTATAAAAGGATTGGATAATAATCAAACAAGTAGGTGGGACACTAGAGTTTAAAATTTTGTCTCGTAATCAAAAATTGGAGTAGCCCGTTAAAGCCCAACTGTTACTTATTAAGCGATGGGAATTTTAAAATTCTTGCTCGTAATCATGATTTGTAGTGACCAGTTCATTCGCCGAAGTTATTAAGGGATTGGATGTTTCTTTCTCGACAAACGTCAATAGTCGCTAGGTTTTAAAGTATTGGATGACAATAAAACGAGGTTTTTTCCACGTAAATTGATTTTTTTGGTTTTTTAATCAATCTACGATCTGCGTGTTGCAGTAGTCAAGGCATCCGACTGCTGCACCAAAGATCGTAGTTCGAACCTCACAACTGAAATTATTTTACTTTTTAATCCGCCTTGTCAGTGTATGGTTTTACGACTAAAACCTTCTCTGGTGTGGAGTAGATTAATAATCTTTTTAGTGTATTTTAGTATTTTTTTTAGTAATGTAAGTTGCCAGCATTACGGACAGAGAAGAGGCTGTGCTGTGTCAGCAATGGCGTGTGTACGACTGAAAAGGAGAATCAATCTCTACGATAGCTGCTGAAAATCTGAGATTAAAAACAACGAAACCTAAAACATGAAACATTATCCTTAGGTTTATAGTATTTTTATTGAAAGTGTCTAAGCGACCATAAAAGTCGATCTTTTTTAATTTATGGATCTTTGTTTTGGGACTATTTGGATCATCTAGATGTGTTTTTTTTATTACTGGAAAATGCTGAACCTTTATTTAGGCTGATGGATTTCTGATTTGAATGGGCATCTGCTATGGTCGGTGGCAAGCGCAGGCATGATTTTGTCGCTTGAAACCCAAAAATTTGCCATTTTGTTTTTTTTATCTGAAAAAAAAAAGCTTGAGTCGTAATCGCGGAAACTAACAAAGAAGAGGTAAAATTGCGCAACACCTTTGTATGTTGTAAGTTTTTAAGCAATGCTCACAATTAATAAAATATAGTTTTTTAAAGTGATACTATGCTATTAACTGGTTTAGTTTTTGGAAGATTATATCCAAAAAGAGCCATTGATAGAGTTAATTAATCTAAGTCAAGCTTTTTCTGTAGCCTTCAACGATGCTGGTTTAGTTCTCAAAGGAGATTGTTGTGACTTTTTGGTTCTTTTTGAAAATAGTTATGGATTATCGATAGAGCTGAATCAACCTAGGTCAAGCTTTTTTTGTAGCTTTCCACGATACATATGTTACCTGCACGTAGGTATCAAGGCTCCCACATAGTGACCAACCGGTATTTTGGGTTCAGTTTTTGACACTTTTGGTCGATGTTTAAACTTCACCCTAGCTTTCGGTTTTGGTTAAAAGTAAGTTGTATTGTATTGTTTTTGACGAATTTAACATGTAGTTTTTGGAAACTCGGAAATATATTGGTTTTAGACAAATTTTGTTGTATTATCGGCTAAAACTGAAAGTTTTGGCTTTTGGTTGGCCGAAAAATTAAAAGAATCAAAGATTTTGTTTAGAAAGAACAAAAGTTAAAGTTTAGTTTTTGGGAGAAATTAAAAATACAAAAAGGTTTCTGCCGAAAGAAAAATAACAGCAAAGTTTTGGTTTCGACCGTACTTTTGGCCGGTTATTACTACCATTATAAAAGTGTCTAGTCTCATCGAACTATGACAGGTAACCTTCATTGAAGACATTGAAGTGAAAACAAGTACAAATTCTCTAATTTCTAACTAGCTTCCTGCATGTGTTTTCAGTTTTATTGCTTGCTCTGCCTCTTTGATGCGAAGGAGATCATTAGCGATGACAACATTCTTCATGTGGGATTATATATGTTGTAGTAAATTGCTTATGACGATATTTATAGTCGATTCTCAATCTCATACTGAAGAGGTATTCCGTCAAGTATGGGTTTTGTGTACAAATCTTGCTCTTTTATCGTCCGGCTAATCTGAGAGGATCACGCATCCAATCATTATATTTTCTCAAAATCTTCACTTCCATCACACAATAACAGATAAAATGTATATTCTATAAATACAATCTCTATCTCTAGTATCTCAAATATACTGGCACAACTATCAGGTTTTATCAGTACATAAAACAAGTTCATTTTTTTTCAAGTTTCAAAAAGTTGGGACGACGATTGTTTTGAGACGTTTATGTGTTTCACTTTTTTTATTAGCATGTCGACTTTAAGGGCGCGGTTTAGGGAGTGGTCGCAAAACTACGAACAGAACTCAGTTCTGCTTGTAGTTTTATGACAATCCTTAAAAGAGAAAATATTAAATTGTCATATACTAATTTCAAAATTTTGTTCAATACCCACTTTATGATCCAGTGGCGTGGGAGTGAAATTATACAATTTTATGTTACAACAAAACGATATCAAATCTCTAATGTTATCCGATGCAATTATTTTTTTTCACGAAATAAACTTTGTATACAGGACTTGTTAGGAACTATAATAATTATTCACTTACTGTTCAAATATGTGGTGGACTAAATTGATAATAGCATAATTTGATTATTTTTCTTAAAAAATATTGCAAAACCTATGCTGTTATTTCTTGGAATATTTCTAAACTTGAGAGGGCTCTAATTATAGATACAATATTAAAATTTGTTAATCGATTATTAACTGTGTACACCTGCACTAATTATATTATGCATGTTTTAAACGTGTATAATACATAGATTAGACAATCGTTACTAATTAATACTCATTAACATTGCAAATAAAAATAGTTAAAAATAGTATAATAATTAAAATAAATTAAAATATTAAGATAATAATTTGCTAACTTTACACTTCACAATCGATAAACATAATAAATAACAAAATACATACTTCTAATTTCTCAACTAATCACGAATGGCTTGGGATAGGATTTGTTGACCTACATAACGCTTTCTTCTCATTGGTAATATATTTTAAATATTTTGTATACGCACCACACGCATTAAATTTTTTCACTTTCATCTCCAATGTGTTCTCTAAAACTAACCTTGATGTTTACTAAAAATACAAATCAATGATTTATACGAAATTATAATTATATTTAAGTATTATTTTGATTGAGTAATAAGCGGTCATTTCAATTCATTCAAGTGACCACAATCCCCCATCGCTATAATAACAATAAAGACAGCGACTGTTTAGTAAATGCGATACATGCAGTTGGCAATAGCTATCTGCTTCCAGTAGTTTCATATAACATGTGATTCGGGTTGCAATTAATATATAGATGTGTTGTTGATGTTAGTGCTTATTCAACCAATAGTGTTTATTTACAGACAAATATAAATGGATGGGATATTAGAGATACTCTTTTTTTTGGGGATTTTGTATTGGTTCTTCCCGAATATTGTTACAAAAGGATTCACAAGGTTAGTTTATTATTATATATTAATAAAAGAAAAAAAAAGGATAATGTTAAGGCATGGGTTATATGAATATATGCACTGTTTATATAAATTAATATAAGTGATAAGGTTAAAGGTTTTGTGGTGTATTATAAACAATTGATTAAGACGAGTCATTAGACTTGTAGAAGTGTGTTAATCTGTTAATTTGTTAAATGTTATTTCGGCATGCACGTCGACTGTAATCATAATATTTGGTTTTGTTTCCAAAGCGTGAAAACGGTTTATTTAATGTCGATATAAATTCTATTTTTGTGTGGTTTTCTATTGTAACGAGAAAAGTAAATCGTATTCAGCTAATGAAATCCTTAAAATTTGTAAATGAAAACTTTTTACCGGTTTTTAACTTTGAGATTGACAAAATTTAGTTATTTTAATTTAAAGTTTCAAGTATTAAATCGCGAGCGTTGCCGTTGCGTTCGATATCAATATGATCAATCCGTGGAAGTGGAACAATGTTACAGCCTTGACTTGTTATTTAACTTGGGAGTGAAAATTGATAGAAAACGCAGAAATGAGTTGGCGGAAGCAGTTTACTAAATATCTTTATACACAAGAAAAACTCAAGACGTCTGGTTGAGACTATTATGCAAGACAAAGTTATTGATTTTATGTGCGATTTCTACCAACCACAAACATCTGTAAATTTCCATTAAAATTTTTATTTTTTGAAAAGAATTATTTTAATTAAAACTTGAATAAACTTTAAAAAGCGTTTTTTGTGTGTGACATTTCTATTTTTAATTGCCACCGCAAGTTTTATCTTAGGAGATCGGAATCAAACAAAGAATTAAAGTTAGGTAGAACGGGGATTTGCCAAGATGCGCGAGCTTTAAGCTTTTATTAGGCTACATTTTTACTGACGCGTTTATTGGGTTGCATACATCCCCGGTAAACTTTTCTATAAATTGCATAACTAATATTTAACGACATTTGGATGCGCAGTGGTCGTTTCCCGTTCCACTTAGTAATTTTATTGAAATCAAAACTTAGTTGTTACTTAGATATCTCTATGGTACCTGTTTAGCAAAATATTAGCAAAATTCTTACTCAATCGGGCTTTGCTCGCGAACATTACGGTTTTGGTTTGCTGATGGTTTTACATTCATACTAGGCGTGACTTCTGTGCTTGCCTAAACAAGCTTTCTTTATATGTGGGTTGAAGTCATTTGGGGCTAGAGGCCTCTCCGCGTTTTGAAGATATTGAGTGCAATTTGTAATTTGTTGTTTGTTTGTACCTACAACGTTTAAAGTTGTTTTTAATAAAGAACAGTTTATTATTTGTGTTGCACGACGTGATGCAGCGTAAAGCCAGAATCAGTGGCCTTGCAGGAAGCCTTGGCGGGGTGTGTTTTGGTCTGTATTCTGGAGGATGGAACTTAGTGGAGCGTCGACAGCACTAGGTTGGAAGCTGCAACGAAGTCGGGGATTGTAACACGAAATGGCTAAAGATGCTGGTCCATATGGTTTCTTTGCGATGATCTAATGTGTTCTGCTTCTGCTCCAGAACTCGACTGACTGTTTGTGGTACAATTAAAGGTACGTTGTGAGGTGAATTATTATGATTGGACGGTGGTTGATCTGCTCACTTGTCGCAATTATTTTTCCAACTTTAGCTTGAGGATGAGCTTCTAATTTGAATCATGATGTTGAAGATGGTGTCGATGTTTGGTACGGGGCACTGTTTCGGAGGAGAGTAGTTAATAATAAAAAAGTGTCTACATGGGTTTCATCATAAGTTTGGGTGTTCTGCGGTTCTAAAAAGTTTGAACACTTATTCCCATGGACTTATTAAACGCATTTACTTTTGGATTTAGGCGTATCTTGCACTGCGATGGAAAGCTTTCGAATTCACTTATCAGCTTTTTGGAACTACTACCGTGATGTCCTTAGACTACTCTGAATATACGAGGGCGGGTTAATAAGTTTGTGATTTTTTTAATTTTCCGCTTCTTAACTGAAAGGGCAACACTGCTCCTATCAAGAGGCACCTGTCAGCTGACTTGTCAAAATTTTAATAATCTGCGTCATTTAGTTTGTGTTTGACAGCCATTGATAGCAGACTACCTAGTGATTTGAAGAGAAAATGGAAAAAAAGTGAGTTTTGTGTTCTCATTCAAAAGGGTAAAACAATCAATGGCGAATAGTGCCAACTTATTGGGTCGATTTAATGAGGATTTGAAAAAAAAAACGACCGCATTTGGCCAAGAAAAAATTCTTTTTTACCAGGACAATGCAAGGGTGAACACATGTGCAGTTTCCATGGCAAAAATCCATAAATTATGCATTCGTAGCTCTCTCATCCCGGATTTAGCCCAGAGTGATTATTTTTTGTTTCCAAACCTGAAGAAATGGCTTGGCGGAAAGAGAAACGTTGGACAAAGTGTATAGATCTCAAAGGAGACTACGTTGAAAAATAAAATGATTTTTTATCTAAAAACCTGTGTTTTATTTAAAAAGTCACGGACTTATTGACCCTCCCTCGTACATTCAGGATTTCGCTGGAGGTTACTAGCTTGCTTCCTGGCGCACTTTTGTTTTTTTTTTTTTTTTTTTTATATTTATTATAATTATTTACATATTTACAATTTGTATTTAAATATATAATATTCCAGCAGTGCCGCCATCCATCTGTTAAAGACTCGAGGGGCCTGGTATTGGAAATAAATTTCTGCTGTCTTCTTTTGTTTTTTGTTTGTGTCTTAGTTTTGTGTTTGTTCTATCATTAGGTGTTGTTTTAATTTTGTTTTAAATTGTTGAATGCTGGTAAGGTTTTTTATTTCATTAGGCATTTTATTGTATTCTTGGATTCCTTTAACAGCCAAGCTTTGATTTTTTGTGGTTGTTCTATTAAGTTCAATATGGAAGTCATTTTTTTTTCTAGTGTTGTAGGTGTGAAATTCTTTTCTGTTTTTTAATTTAAATTCCGTTTTTATTTGTCCGAGTTTGATCTTGTGAATTAATACTATATTTTGTTGTTTTATCTTGTTTTTAATAGTTAGTTGTTTAGATAGTTCATGTATCTCTTTAGTAGGTGTTAGTTTTTCCAGTTGATAAATTGTTTTTATAGCTTTGTTTTGTTGTCTTTGCAATTTGTTTATGTTTCCTTGTTTGGTATTTGCCCATATGTTCATTAAGTAATTTGTTTGTGAGCTGAATAGTGCATTATAAATCATATTTCTTGTAGTTAGATTGATTATATTTTTTAGTTTATATAATGCGCCTATAGCCTTTGTATTTTTCTTAATTAGAGTTTGAATGTGATTGTCCCATTTTAGATTATTATTTATTGTTAGTCCTAGATATTTTGTGTTAGCTACCTCTCCTATGTTTATGTTATTAATCTTTAATGTAAAATTTATATTTCTTTTCTTACGTGTTATAAGCATGTAGTTGGTTTTTTGTTCGTTTATCGTGAGTAGGTTGTTGCAATACCATTCGTTAATCTTATCTAGATCTTCTTGAATCTCTTGTTGCAGTTTTATTTTATTTTTTTCGGTGTGGATTAGGCTTGTGTCGTCAGCGTATATATATAGTTTTCCATGTAGTTTAATTTTAAATATGTCATTAATATATAATATGTATAGAAGCGGTGCAAGCACGTCTCCTTGTGGTATACCAAATTCACTATATGTTTTGGTACTTAGTATGTTGTCAATTCTTGTTTGTTGATATCGCATTTTCAAAAATGTTTTTATTAATTGTAATTCTTTTCCTCTTATTCCCATGTTTTCTAGTTTTTCTGTTAATTTTGTTTTTGATATTGTATCGAATGCTTTTTTCATATCTATAAAAACTACCAGGCATTCTTTCTGCAGTTCAAGATTGTTTTGTATGTTATAAATTAAATCCATAGTTGCCGATCCAGTTCCAGTATGTTTTTGAAACGCATATTGCCTTTCGTTTATTATTTTATGATTTTCAATGTGTGTAAGTAATCTGTCGTATATGATGTTGTCTATTATTTTAGCAATTGTTGATATTAATGCGATTGACATAATACTATTTACGTGGCTACTTTTTGAGCTTTGAGGAACTACAAATAAAGACAGAACACGAGGCCGTGGCATATTTTTATCCAAGACTACGAAGCTTACCATGCGCATTCTGGATGCGATTTTGTGTTTAACCAAATTGTACTAACTACTAACCCCAGCAGTCTAAAGACACTACAACTATAAGTGCCGTCGTGCCGTTTACAACAGTACTACATCTTGGCATAAGAGGAGATTCAAGCATTTTTGACCACAGAGGAATACTACTAATCGACGCACCAGGTGGGACTATTGCTCACTAATAAGCATGGGAGAAACTACGCCACCTTCTCTGCACCCACCGGCTCTTACTACATGTACTATGCAGGAAGGGAGCCGGTAACAATCTTAATTTGATCGCTACACATTTAGCCAAGGTGCAAATTTGAAGACATACATTGTAATCTAATTCAGGCATTTAAAATAATAGAAACAGTTTTCAAAAAGGAAAAGTGGCAAACTACATCTACCAAAACTTCTATCCAGCCCATAACGCTGTCTACCGTGAATTTGACAACAAGTTTACATTGGGGCCACATTTAAATACGAAGTGTAGAAACACGTTTTGTCAATGTTGGCAAAACATGGGGACTTTCTTCGAAGATAGTACTATGGCTATATCCAGAGCAGTCAAAGGTAATGGGTCATGCTGGCTTATGGTGGTCAAGATCCAATCAGATAACATCTGGAAATCAACTAAATCAGATGCAACAGCTGCAGCCATGGAAGCAATTTTGCTATCTCATTTCTATCGAAGAAGTAGGGACATTGGACGCACTGCGATTGAACGTTTCTAGACTCGCACACTGCATGACGGGCATATACATCTTTACTGGGACGCAAACAGAATTATTTTAGCCAACTTTGTATTTCAAAGATCTTGTGCACTAATATATCAAGAACAGGGATAAACTGTGGAAAAGACACACTTTTCATAATCTGCAATAATAGTGGCTTACAAACTCTTGGAGGTTTTGGACCCATCTTTACTTGTAAGGTTTAGATATTTTGATATCCTTAGGATCGAATAAAACTATCCTTTAGGACGAACTAGCTGGGATAACTTATGGGGTGATGGAAATAACAACCCGGAAATTATCTGGTAATATAGTTCAAATACTAACGGACAGCAGAGCAGCAACTTCAGCTAAATAAGCACAAGATCACACATTACGTTAACATGTCTGATACTACTATGGTGAAGTAAGCAATATGAATGCTAATGGTAAAAGGGTAAACTCTTGAAATGTGTGAGTCTGAAGCTTGAACTTTACTTTTTCTAAAAAGGCTCAACACTACTCTAAAAGCAAACATGTATAATGTAATTAAAGTATAATGATAAAACAGTTTAGGCTGTAAAGTGACCATGGAAGCAATGATTGCCCCAAATTTGATTCTCTTGAAAAAATCTACAAATGGTTGACCTGGTATTAAAAAATACATGCATGCAAAGATATTGTAGATAGTTTGGTATGTACTACATATCATTTTATATAAACTACATACTATGTAGTCAATGTACGTGCTTGGTACTCTCTGTGCTCTGCAAGATAGTTTATGTTATGGGGTCGACATTGCTAGTATACGGGAAACTCGTTCAACGATGTCTTTGAGTACAATAACCACACAGATTGGTTGTGAGTTGGGATAACAAAACGAGGTTACTACTGGAAGAGGTACGAAGGATGATATTACTATCAAATCCAGAATTCAAAATTTGGATGGTTCAGGCATCATATGCTTCACGGAAGTTTTTTTTTTCTTTTGGGTCTGCTGTTGTGCTTTATTGGGGATTTTCTAGTTTAATTTTAATATGAATGAAAAACTTTTTGTCGATGTCCATTTTGTCAGCTGTGTAGCTTATAGCGATAGCGGCTATTGTGGTAATGAATATCTCTAGGTCATTGGTTGTGCTCGAATGTCTACCAAGCAGTGTGGTTGGTACTTTAAGTCTGTAGTGTTTTGTCTTGCGGAGACAGGTTTGATTTAATTACCACTTAAGTTAAATTGCATTTTCTGACGTAAAATTGACCCTTGATTACGATTTTGGGGGTCCGACTCTAATATTCTTAGCGTTTCTCTGTCAATCTTAAGATTAACCACCAAAAACACGTTTTTTTTGCGTTTTGAAGTGCAAAAGAAGCACTAAACGGTGAAGGGGAGGGACGCAATTGCTCCTGATGATAGCTATCAGACCCATCTGAATCCCCGCCAAACCGAAAGACCGTCGCTCAAAGGGTTTTTTTTCGGCGATTGACGAATCTTGCGGTTTTATAGCCATATTGAATGTTATTTTTATTAGTTATGGTACCAGTTTTGGCATTTGGCCGTAGGAAACCGAAACCGGTTGGGTAATACCGATTTTGGCAGTTTTTGGGTTATGTTTGCTTCTAAAAAGGCATTTGATCAGCTAAATTGGGACATATGGAAATTTAGAAATAATGCGCCAACGCAAATTTGTGCTGAAAGTTAGTGAGACAGGAATGTTAGGGGACAGCAGAAACGGTCCCCTTGCTATAGTCCAAAGTGTGTAAGCTAGTCCAAGAACATCAATTTGCCGCAGATAGTAGCAACTGAACATTGGTTGCACATCATTTATGAGAATACTGCACAAAGATTTAAGATTATTCTCTTACAAGGTCCAAATGACTTAGGAATTGAGGGTCAATGATCATACGTTTTGTTATTGTTTCTCAATTTGGGTCGAAGAGAAGCTACAAATTAACTGCCAAAGTTGCAAGCTGTTTTTCAGAATTCTGAAAAGTGACTTGGTAGACTTATCTACGTCGAAGAAACATATTCTATTCTAAAAAGGCGATAGCGAGAGGAACTTGCCGCTAAGCGCCATATTTAGAAAGATTTCAAGCATGAATCAACGGAACAAACAGCATTCTTGACATATTTTCTGAAATTCTGGATCAAATAAATTTATTGGCAATTTGTATGATGGAATATGATAAATGCCGAGGAAGCACGTTCGCAAATTTGTTTAGTGATAGCAAAACTTGCAAAAATTAATCCTACGATTCTTGTGGAGTTCTATTTGCACTCTTTCTCTTTCTGCGGACGTTTATGCGAGGGCAAAAATTAATTTTACGATTTTTAGTGGGACAAGAGTTTTATTTGCACTCTTTCTCTCTCTGCGGACGTTTATGCGAGGAAAGCTTGAAATACCGGGACAATGTGGATGGTGTTTTTTTGCTGGCTGAAACAATCTTATAAACAGACGTTGTGCAAGAAAACGTGTCTGCTACTAGAACACTGCGTATGTTATTTTGAAGCATGCTGCAATTCTGTAGTCTACTTAACATTGAAAACGTTTTTACTAAACTACAGTTGTATAATTGCACAGGCGTATCTTGTGATGCAAAATAATCTAAAAGATACATTCTTGGAGAACTGGACGCGGAGACTAATTAGAATCATGATAAGTTAGAGCAGAGTGGCCTAATTGATTGAAGCCAACGGATCATCATGATTATTACTCATATGACAAACTTTGGGTTCTATCATTTGAACCGACATAACATCTCACCTTTTTTTTCAATCAGCATATCATGTCGCACACTAATTTTAATTTTTGTCTCAACACGCACAAAAAAATTATTACGCAGTTCCGGTACACAATTAAAACTTTTGACAAGTTTTAACCCGCAAACCTTTTATTTCTTCTATCAACGATGACGTCATCTATCACAACTTACTTTTCTGCCACCATCTTGCTCTTTCCGAATTTTCGTATATCCCTCGCACTCACACACTCTTACGACCATATTCATAGCTCTTCTACTACCAGGAGGTATGCCGTCTCCGGCTATCTATCCTTCGCACGCAAATAGATCAACGTTTCTCCTAATACCTTCGACACATTACTAAACATAAACTGTTTAATAGTTACTGTGATTTTATGTAAATTGTCTCTTTGACCAGTGAGATGCTAGGCACACTGATGATGGGTGCATACCCTGAAACACGAGTGTATGAACTAAAATATCAATCAAGACGATGACTGATAAGAAAGGATCATCAAAACATTCAGAAAGAAGGAGAGATTTCTACAAGGAAAATTGAAGAAAGTAACAACAACAAACAATACAAAAAGTTCTGCAGAGAGGCAATAAAGCAAATTACCCGAAACTAAGTGAAACATTGTATACTGAAAAGAATCTGGTTTGTTAGTACAGAGGTCGCAAGAGATGGTAAGAGTATTTTGACGGCTTGCTTATTAAAGAAACATAAATATACGAAGAAGGTTCTCTGCTGTTTTAGTTTGATGGAACGAAAGGCTTCTATGTTTCCGAATCACCCTATGGATAAAGGTCAAATTTTTAATTGTAGTTTGGACTCCTTGTCTGCTTGCATGATATGCAAGCGCTTTATCATTGAGCTATTTAAATCATTCATTATGTTGAGTACAAATATTGACACTGAAAAGTCACTGTGAGTATGATAGCATACCTGATATGTAGCATGCAACGGTTTAAGTCTGAATGATTGGAAAATACAGTACAGTACAGAATTTTTGCGCTTCATTTTGAAGTTGAATAGACTACATAGACTGAATAATAAATTTTATCAGGATTACAGAAACCAAGACAAAACTAAAAATATGCTGACATCGATAAGAAGAAGAAAGGGAAATGCGCAGTAGACGAAAACAATAACATTGCGCATATTTGTCAAACGAAAGCAATCACAAATACAAAAAGGAGTATAAGATCATAATACCATTAGACTCTGAAAGAGATTGATAGAAAGGATTAAAAAAAGAACAGAGCTAAATCACACTTGGAGAGTGCGCACAAAATTCTAATTACTTATTTTGAATTTTGAAAAAACTAAAATATGCTTAACTAAACAATCATTAGAAGAATATTTTGAAATAAATAAAAATAAATAAATTGACTTACGATTCTCAAATCGAAAGTTGTCTTTCTTAAAAATCTTCTTGGTTTATTGAAGATTAATTTGTCTAATAATTAATGATAAAATTTAGGCTTCCACACAACAGCAGACAATTGCTAATGAACATTGAAAGTATTACTTTATTGAATAAGTATCTACAAATACAGTAATTGCAGACCGTTTTAGCATTTTTCATTTGTGCTTACATTTTACACATTCTATTGGCGACGTTGTTCCGAGATTGAAAAATGCTAAAACGGGCAAAGGCATGAGTTTAACCACAGCCAACATAATTTTTGTGTATATTAAGTTGCTTTTTATACCGGCCACACAATTCGTGTCTAGCTGTATGTGAAATGTAAGCGCGAATGAACAGAGAAAACATAACTTGTGTGTATATTAAGTTGCCTATAATACCGGCCAATTTATTCTTGCTTCTTGCTACACAAACGGAAATAACCTTTGACGTTGATTTGTTTATGAAGGTTGTGTGAGCGATTGGTAGTTTTTTTTTATGCATTATTGTTAATTTGATAAGGCGACTGTTCTATATACTTTGAACAATAATATAGAACATGAAATAGTTTGTTTGACATTACATTTATGAATGTGTGCTATATCCTTTTTAAGTGACAAATTTCATGTAATACTTAAACTTACACATTACACTGTAAAAAAATTACATGACATGTTTGGAAGATTTCTGCGAAATTAATAATTAACGCTTGTTTTGAAATCATATTATTTTCAGTATAATTATTTTAATAAATTTATTGACTGTGTCTATTCTAGGAAAAACAATAACAAATTTACAATTATTAATAAACGATATTATTTTATGCATTAATTAATGAACACAAACATATTATAACTTGCACTTTAAGGAATATTTCTAATTGTATTCAATATTCAGGCCAATAATTATTTACCGCCATATCTATACAATAAAAAATATATAAAGGAGCTAAGTTCAAATGGAAATAGTAGTAAGCAGCCAGTGATAATAGATAGTGCGTTATATATAAAAAAAACGTGTAGTGCTAAGTCCAAGAATCAATACGGTGCATCTTTATAAATATAAACGCATTATTAAGATATAATTTCAAAGTCTGGATTACACAGGATTGATATTGTTTCCTTAATTGATAAAACTGAGTTTATAGTGAATTGAGTAATTTTTCATTAAATATATTTATATGAGCTATAAAATAGTGATTTATAATTCATCGATATTAATTTATTTTAGTTCCCGAATATTAAATTAAAAAATTTTGAATGTTATAAAACTTCGAGCACAACTCGTGCAATTTAACTTGATTTTAAAATCGGTTTTTTTGCAACGTGTAGAGAATGAAATTTCCAGTGTCATGCAGTGTACGAGAATCAACAATTTGCAATTGTTTTATTAAATTGTAATTTTTTTGGTCGAAATATTTGCTTAAACTTTAAGAGTATTACTTCATTACTTAGTAGACTTTTTATTGTGGTATAAGTTATTTGTCTAAAATAACAATTGTTATTATTCTGCACGAAGTTTTTAAAATAAGGCCAGTACTTATTTTTTACGATAAATTATATTTTTTGGAGATGTTGGTTCGTAATTTTTAAACAGATAATTCTATAGTATGAAACTACAAAACGAAGTACATGCATCGATTGAGCAGTGGCCGACGTTTAACAGTTTAACGGATTATCCAAAACTCTAAAAACGATGTTTTTAAAAATAGAGGTCGATTAGTGGTATCATTTATTTTTATTTGTGATGTATATAAATAAACTTATATTTTGATACCTTAATCCGCAAAACGATTAACAATGTCACAATTTTTCTAAAAACAACTCATGACCGACGCAGTGTGGTCAAGTATCTTAGTGATATGATTGAAGCAAAATTATTGAAACGATATGGACAGATGTCATCATTGGGCAGAACATTATCTTTTAGTTTTGTACACAACGGCGATCCTCGCTTTCAACATAACATTGTGCCTTTGCTCAACGGGAATGACCTTGGAATACACTGGAGCTTCGACCCTAGCTTATCTTAATTCATATCAGTTTTGATAACTTTGGTTTAGTTAGCATGGACTTTTTGTTATCTTCTTTAGACGAAGAAGTTTATGTTGACTGAACGAAAATTTGAAAAGGTAATAATATGAAATATGTATGAGCGATGAGATAGGGTACGATGCCTTGTTTGAAACTAGGGTCCACGTTGTGTCCGCATACTAAGGAAACCAAGTATTTTATTTGTTCCTGTAGATGTTGCAGTTGAGTTTTGGCTCAAAGTCAGGTGGTTGTTTCTGAACTTGAAAACTCTTGTCATAAAAATTACGTAATGTCAGTGAAGACATGATATCAGAAGGAATTCTGCTATTGATGCAGTGTTCACTAATTAAAATAACATAAACTTGGTCATGCTTGTTTCAAAGTATTGGTATGTTTTTACGGTTTCTTTGACTATCATTATACTTTATTAAGTCTACATAGGTATTTGCATAGAACTGATATGTACAGTAGTTAGGAAGAGAATTTTCTTTAAGAATATTGACAAAGGCTTTAATTAGTTCTAGTAGCTTGATTGGCAGTTTGGGGCTATGAGTGATGGCGGTTTAATGTTCAAGCTTGTTGCACTAGTACTCTTTATCTAGGTTGTTTTTGTCCTGATTTTGAAAAGTGGTTCTAATCGGGATTGTTTGTGGTCTAAGTGGAGAATCTTTCAAAGACTTAACTTGTCGAATTTACTCTTTGAATAAGAGTGCTTACTGAATAGACTCCACTAAGTATGACGTATTACGTAAAGGTTTATTGTAAAGCGCCTACTGGCACCAACCTGATGTGGTATAGGCGTTTGTCACTTTGCTTCTCTGTATTGGATTGCCGACAAAAGAGTTTGGGCACTCTGCAGAATAGTGCGGGCCGGCGAATATAAAGCATAACGTGTGCCCGAAGTACTGGTTGATTTTTCTAGAACGACGTTTTGGCTACACCAAAACGATGAGACCAAAAAAATTAGAGATGTGGATAAACTAGTTTTGTTTAGCGGAATTTTTGAGTTTCTTTGGGGTTATTTCTTAATCGAATTATTGAGAGAACGTTGTGGAGGTGGTGGTTAGTGACGATACTGGACTGGTCTTGATGCCTGATAAGCGTAAGATTAATGTGGAGTTTGTGCGGGGTTTCTGGCTAGTTCCTGGGAATTGCATTAAGGAGTAGAAACGGTTTTAGGAAATTGTGTTTTGGAGATGGGGCATCGGTTACCCTGCAGGGTATCACGAGATCTTGGCTGAGGATATCGGAAATACCCTATAGGGTTATGTGTCTTGGATTGGTAGTTTTGGCCTATCGCAGCCGGTAGATTCTCAGTGGTAGTTACTTGGTTTCTGAGAATTGTGATTTTTGCTTACCTTCCAGGGTACTACGAGGTCTTAGGCGCAGGCTTTCAAAAAATACGCACCAAGGATAGGCGTCTTGGAACCGGTGGTCTTGATTCATCGCAGTCGGTAGATGTTTATCTGTAGTATGTTGATGACGCAGTGACGGGTTGGATTTTATGGCCTTGAAGCTGGCTGTCTGTGGAAATAACTGCGGAGTTTTGTTAACTTTGTGGCTCCTGCTTCTTGCGGATTACTTGCTTGCAACATACTTTTGTTAAGTTTTGCTAATAAAAATAAAGTGGGTACCAATGTCTTTTATTTTATTGCGTTTTTGGGATTTACAAGGACGGAATGCATAAGTGGTGGTATCTGTATGGGTTGGAAAAGGTTGTCGGAATTTTTAGCTTTGTCCGTGTTTAGCGGGATTTGACGATTTGGACTTGGGTTTCTGCGGCCTCGGGATGCAACTGGACCTTTATCTGGTATAACTTAACAGATTCTGCAGTATCTTTGTTGGGGGACGATTGCTCCGTTTCTGTGCTTTGACTGTGGCATTTGTCCTGATGCTGGATTTTTATATGCGATAACTCAACAGGTTTCGCAGTATTCTCGTCGGCGGACGTTTGCTCTACTTTCGCTGCTGAGACGTCAGGTTCAATGGATGTTTTAGGGTTTACGCTTGTGTTACTGCCGCTCAACCTGCCTTTGAATATGTACCTGAAAACACATATATACAATCGCACCCGTTAATTGAGAGAATGGAGGCGCTGTAGATATTGACGAGGCCTAGTATCTGGTCCACCCACACTCTTATATTATATGTAATTATGGTTAAGGGGGGAGAATATTTGCGTTATTATAAGGGTTTACAGCATCTAACTCAGCAAGAAAACACCTGAATATAATTGAATAAAATTTAAACACATTGTAGAAGAAAGTTCAATCTGTGTCCTCAAATTTGTAGAAATTTTATGCAATAAGTCGTTTCTTTGCAATTAATTTTTAAAAAGTGACGTTTTTAATTAGTTTTTAATTATTTTTTTACTTGTTAAATATAACTTCAAATCTTTAACCAAAAACATGAAAACATAGAATATTGTATGTAGTTCAACATATAAAAAGAGTGATGACTAAAATCTTATCGTTTGGATATTGAGTTGGTTGGCGTTTTGTTCTATAAGAACCAATTTTAATTTAAAAACGGCGCTGTACGTGTTAATATTTTTCTAGAGAGAAAGGTTTGCCGATGTTTTTGTAGATGTGGTAGGATTTAATAATTTTCCATAACAATACTACTAGTGGCACCACAACAGGACGAGGCGACTAAACCCGGCAATTCTCTAGCGTTAAATGGTCACTAATATTAGACTAACAACTTGAATTAATAAATGCCATAATTTCTTAAGTTTGCCGGAGCTGGGGCTCGAACTTGCGACAAATTGTGCGTCGAGATTCGAGTTAGGCGCTTTACCCAACTGAGCCACTCTCCGGATTTATTTACTATGTTTGAGACGGATTCTACTTCATTTGTAAATGACAAGAGTTATTAGCATTAATTACTACCTTAAACGGTTTGTTGTTGATGCTGATTGACGGGTTCTTAAAGAGCAGATTTAATAACAGTTCCATCGTTTTGTGTGCATTTTGGACCGAGTTCTCTAAGTCCTGTATTCTCTTTAACTTTTCCCGCGTTGACTCAAGAGATTGGATTGAGTTTTTGAGGTTTTGGAATCTTTTTACAAAGTGGTCGAATTTTGATTGGGCGATTACTTTGATTTGCGTCTATATGTTTATTTTTGCTGTGGTAGTATTTTTTATGACTTGTGGTTTTTGAGCTACGAATCTGAACAAAGTTTTTTTGAATGGGCCATATCATACACCTAATGTGGCAAATTAGATCAAACATTGTTAATTAAATGATATAAATCATAGATAATTAACATTGTTGACAGTGGCGTAGCTAGAATTTTTGGGAGGGCTTTACCGTAAAATATTTGGAAGGGGCATCTATGGCTTGTGGGCCATTCCACATAGTAGATCATCCTTGCTTACGGCTACGCCACGGAATTTCTTGATTAGTAGTAACTTGCAATACATTATTTATTGTTATTCTTTCTTTCTTTCTTTCTTTCTTTCTTTCTTTCACCTGACTGAATTGTACTCATTGACAATAAGTAATAAAAACAACTAGTTTATGTCAATTGACTGCAAATTTTTGATGTCAACTTTTAGTTTAAGAACATTAATACGTTTGTGTTGACCAGGAGGTTTTTCCCTAAAATGTTATTGTTTTGTAAAAATATTAGTTGGCGCCGGGACTGCAACAATGGCTTATATCAATGGGTTCATGCAATGAATTCCGATGCCGGTATCAACAGCCCTGGCCGGATGGCGGGCCGTTCTTGTCGGCCGACTTTTTTTATCTAAATTTAGGAGGGTAGCGTAGCGCAGTAGTCTAGGCATCCGACTGCTGCACCGAAGATTGTGGGTTCGAATCTCACATCTGATATTATTTTAAACTAAAGTGGTTCGGAATCCACTCAGAACTGTAGGTCTACCCACAATGTAAGTTGTTGGTACTGCGGGCAGAAAAAAGGTTGCTCGTCAGCAGTGGCGTGAATACGGCTGAAGAAAAAGAAGAGGCAGGAAAGTCTTGTTTGCTGCACAAAAACAAATCAAATGTTTTTTCTCCGCTATAGGATGCAAAGCATCACTTTCTAATCCAAAAATACCAGCGGAAACTGGTACCGCGGCTTACGGTCCGCTTGAGTTGCCTCTTGGACTCTTCTTTCGGTTGCTTGCTGGATAAGTCTATGAAGTAGAACGTGTTGTGTATTTTGTTTCAAGGTATACCAAAGGATTATCATGGATACTAATCTGCCTGCTCTGAAGACCCAGGAATATTAAGGTTGCAGCGAAAACACTAAAAAAAGTCGAGACTGTCGGAATTGGTATGATTGTGGTGTTACCTACTATAATTTGGGCAATGATATTAAGTTTACGCTGGTGACTGTTGGGATGATATATCATTAGTTACTGTGGTTGACATGTCCCTAATTTTGAGACGTTTTTATTGCTGTTGAACCTCGTGCTTGAAGATGTTGATGTTGTGAATTGTTTTTGTTTGCAATTAGTGCGAGTGTTCTAAAACTTAACTTATTGACCGCTCTTCATCGTAGTATTTGAGCAACACCCACAAATTTGAAGTAACGCATCGAGAACATTTAGAGCAACAGCATTAAGTTAGACATCTTTGCCTAGCCACTTTAGTTGATTGCTTGTTGAATGACTTTAACAACATTGACTTGACTACAATGCATACGATGTCTGAAAGTTTATCAGAGGTTAAATCTCGTGGCTCAAGTTATTAAAGTATTAAATAGGATAAGCTTGATTTAATCCAGACATCTACTGTCCTTGAACCTTATTGCTGATAAACATTAAACTTCAAATAAATATACAAACAAGTCTAATGAACTCTTTGTTACATAACAGTTCCCTCCAAACTCTAAATTGTTTTAATAGTAAGAATAGAGCGATGAGTAAACTTTGAAGTATTTCGAAATGGAACCTGAATTGCAGGCTTATATCTTGCTAAGTGAAAATAATTCAGATTTACATTTTGACATATTTGAACCACACCAGAATGCTGAATAATATTTTTTGTGTCTCAAGCTTTGAACACGAGTTATTTTGAAATAAAACTATCGGCCGGGTCATATCTTGCTATTGTTCAAAAAGCAGCTAATAACAGTCTTTGCACGCGAGTAGAATACTATACTTTATCCATAGCTATGCTTTAATATTATTTTATTAACATAAAAATTTCGAATAACAGGTTGCATTTGACGAATGAAATGCTTCTCTAAATTAGTCGCTATTTCAGTACGTTTTGGTAGTATAACTTTATATTACTATTATTCACGTGTTTTAATAATGGTAGTTATTGATATTAATTTTATCAAGTGATATACCGCCATTGCTTTACTCTATCAATACTAAGCTGATGGCAAATTATAGTGACACTAATAAAATCTCTCTATTTGTATCTGAAATATTCTGGACATGTCATTGTAATTTATCATACAATGGCGGCGTGCTATTACTCACTGATTTATTACCATTATTCACTGATTTTAATAATGAAATAATGTTACCAATTATTTATTGATAGTAATATAATTATGTCCATTAAAACTATAATTAAAATAATTTATAAAGTAAAAGCTGAAAATTATTACTGTTAAAAATAAAAAAGTAAACTAATCAGTTTGAATTGAATAATAACATAAAATCATGTTAATTTATAGTCCAGACTAATGTGCTATTAATTTTATAAAAAAACTACAAAAAAAATGCAATGAATTTGAAATCTGGTTATTGTACTATCAAAATAAGAATCTAACATTTTTTTTTAATGTTTCTACTTATTATTACAAATACATGGCCCATTAGTTTTGGGATTTGCTACACACCAAAACCAAGGGCATCTTGCATTAGTATGACATACAATAACATATGTTAACAATATTTAAAAAAAAGTTTGAAACCAGTTATTTACGTAATATTTGTTTTCATGCAGCCGATTTCACTGCGTTCCTCAGTGATCCTGTAAGTGTTTCCAGTTTTTAATGTTTTGTTATTGATTGTTTTGTTTCCTGGCATGTGTGATAATAGCAAGGACCACTTAGTGTTTGGAGCTTTTATCTCTAACAGTAAATAAGTACTCGTGTTTTTATGCAAGTTCGAGGATGTAAAGATTAAATTGCGTGCATGTAATGTTAATATTAATGCGTATTTTATATAATGTACTAGTTTTTGATCTTGGCTTAGAAAGTATGTTGTAATAAAAATGATGAAATTTTTAAGTGTAAAGTTCAAATGTACAGTGCGAACACTATGCGTGATAATTCCGATTAATATTGAATATTTAAAATGATGAAATTAGTTAAATTTCATTAAATATACAAACGATAGTTTCATAAAATTAGAACTTGTAAACTACGGTTAATTGAAAAAAAAAAAAAAAAGAAATTGTATATTCAATTTTTGATTTATGTCGCAGAATTGCCTCTGGTTTTTGTTTGCAAATTAAAAATTGTGCTAAAAACGGAAAACGCTATTTTGTGAATATGAAGCCAAGCTTTCAAATTCGTTACAGTGTCATCTACGGTATATTCTAGGATCCACTAACACTAACAAGAGGAAACAGTTTTATTATTTTAATTAAATCAGTTTTGCCTCTTGCGAAATGTCATTGTTATAGTTAATTGTTGATAATTAAGTAATTAATTATTTCACTGCTTTTATTAAGATTTGTTACCACACGTATTGCAGCTTTATTCAAATAAATTGTTTTTGATTTACAATATTATTTGTGGTTAATATTCAAATTGTCATTAAAAAATGTATTTAAATTTTGGAAATTAAAAATAAATTAACTTAATAAAGCGGATACGCTTTATTATAATCAATTAATTAACTTACTTTAATTATTATATTAATAATCTAATTTTTTGTTATTTATGAACACTCTGTATATACGATTTTTGTGTCATTATGGTTTTTATCTAGTTAGAATATGTTGACGTTTAGTTACCAAATTGTTTTGCTTATCTAATGCTGGAATTCATAAAAGCTGACAGTTAAATGTACAACACAATTCGATAAAGTGTATAATTCTTGTTATTTACTTTGCGTTATCAAATCTTATTTTCTGATAGTTATCTATCATGCCAAACTTGTTTTTGGGAACATTTTTATTCAAAATTAAATGATTCCTGGAATAGTATTAAGTTTCACTTATCTGTAAACACCTATACAGAGTGTTTACGGACAAATGAGATTTGTGTGACATTTGAAAAAATGTTCTTTATTTTTTTTGCTTGTTTAAAAAATACGATCATAAACGCCAAAGGTTAAAAAAATTGCTCGGGACTAATTTTATAATTTTTGCGGCTAAACATTTTTTTTTCAATGTAGATGCCTTTTAGACTGATATTCTTAGTCTAACGTGTTTCCAATTTTTTGATTTCTTCTGAATGCCCGCCTCGGCTTGTTATTTCAGTGACTTTTACGCATAGATCCGGCTAAATTTGAGCGATGGCCTGTGTTATGTTCACCTTTAGGGCATCGGTCGGTTGTGGTTTAGACCTGCGACTTTAAGAAACCCCACAAGAAAAAGTCTAGCGGAGTCAAATTACATGACCAATTCACATCAACCCTGCTCAAAACGTTCATTCAGAATGTCAATTGTGGCATCCTCTATGTGGCACGTGGCGCCGTCCTGCTGGAACCACATGTTGTCTATGTCCATATGGTTCAATTTGGGCCATTAGAAATTGGTTTTCATTGTTCTGTAGCGCTCGCCGTTGACGGTGACCGCCTCACCAACGTTGTTTTCGAAAAAATACTGACCAATGACGCTGCGGGCTCAAAATCCACACCTAACGGTAACATTTTGAGGATGCATTATCTGATGAATCTCGTGTGGGTTGGTGTTGTTTCATATACGGAAATTTTGCTTGTTAACATAGCCATTTGTCCAAAAATGCGCCTAGTCGCTAAATATGATTTTTCCGCCAAAACTGGGGTTTTCTTTCAAACGATTCGAAGTCCAGTCAGCGAACAAACAGCGTTGTCTATGGTCATGAACTTTGAGCTCCTGGGTCAATTGGATCTTGTACGGGTGTAGGCTTAAATCCCGACGCAAAATTTGCCAAATTGAAGTCTGCGAAAGCCCGAGTCTTTTTGCACGGCGAGGAATTGACTGCCTCGGGTTCTGCTGTACACTTTCACGGACTGCGGCGACGTTCTTTGCCGATCTTGCGTGCCTTGAACGTACAGGTGTTGGATGATTATTTACCGAACTCGTCTCAAATTTGGCCACCAAACGTTGAAGAGTCGACTGTGAAGGGCCACCACGTCTTCCGTAAAATGGGCAATGCGCGCAACGTTTGCACTAACGAACATTTTGATAACAAAGTTTTATTATTTGAACATGCTTTGTTAAATTGTGTAACTTGCCATGGTGATTTGGCATAAATAACTGAATAATAAACAAAAGATTTGATAAATGTCAAAAACAAAATGGCCGCCAAAATCTACCCGCGCCAACTGAAAAAACTCTTTATATTGTTGTTGTATGCTAGGGCACTGCTTGGAGGGGTTTTCTTTAGGGTTTTTATCTCCATCCAGCTCTCTTCTCAACATCTACTTTTTGATGTGGATTATACCACGTGGCCATGATCTTATTGGCCGATAAAGCCGCCTTAACTTTCTTTGGCGCAGGTTTGCCAGTAGAAATTTACAGTTTAGACTGTTTTTTTGGTCTCCGGTTATAGTGATAGATCCATGTTTTGTTCATTGTTTTATTGCGCTTGAACATCACCAAATCTGTTTTTGTTCGATTGTAAACAAACACAGCACTCATCGCGCGAATAGTTTTTTTATATCCAAAAGTTTGTGTAAAATATTGCGATTTGGAAGTAGGATGTTAATCAAAACTTATCAAAATGATATAACCATAAATTGCTAGCAGATGTAGCGGAATTGTTTCAGCAATAGCTTGCAGTGCTCTAGTAGAAGCAATCCTGATGGCTACCTTTCTTTATGTCTGTTTGACTTTTTAGGCTGATTAGCCAAAAATCTAAAGTAACTAACTTGTGTCTGTTCGAGGATTTTCTTGTACTTTTTTTTTATCTTTCATTGGCTTTAAGTTTTTTTTTCTTCTCTCTTCTTTCACAGCTCATAGTTTGTCCAACGTCGGACATTATCTTCCACTTGTCACGATCTTTGACAGTTTCTATCCAGTTTGTGTCTGCCTGTCTTTTTGTCATCCGGTCACCTCGTTTGGGGTCGTCCAATCGGTCGCCGATGGGGTTGAGGTCTCCTGGATATAAGTTTTGATGTCCATCAGTTGTCTTCTAGTCTTGCGATGTGGCCGGCCCAGCTTTACTTTAGCTTTGCCATTCTTTTCACCACATCAACTACCTTCGATCTTCTTCTTATTTTCTTGTTTCTAATTCTGTCCCGAAGGGTGACTCCTAGCATGCGTCTCTCCATGGCCCGTTGGGCTACTTGCATTTTATTTATGATTCCGTAGTTCAGTGCCCACGTTTTCGTGCCATATATGAGAACAGGCAGTACACATTGATTAAATGTTGATGTCTTTAATACTGTGGGAATGTTTGCTTTGAAAATGTAGCTCATTTTGCCAAAAGCCGCTCATCCTAGTTTGATTCTCCTGTCGAGATCGGCGATTATGTTAGCCTTGGATAATTTTGTTATTTGTCTTAGATATATGTAGGACTCTACTTGATCTATTAGGGTGTTTTCAAGGTATATTTGGATGTTATTTTCACCTCGTGTCATTATTTTTGTTTTGCTGAGATTTATTTTTAGACCCACCTCTTTAGATTTTTCATTGAGGTCCGTGAGCATTTGCTGTAGTTCTTCTTGGCTTTTTGCCACTATGGTTTAATTTCTTTTTGTCTATTTCGACTCTATAGTCTTCCCAATGTAACTCCCCAAAAACCTCTTCTATTGCTAATGTGAATAGTTTGGGCGATATGGTATCGCTTTGTCTAACCCCTTGTTTGATTTTCACATCGTCTGAATACTTGCGGATGAGCACTTTGAGAGTCGCATTGCTATATACGAGGCATCAAAGTGGATTATAGGTACGCTTTAAGATGTACGCCGATATTAGGTATCAACCAGGCTAGAGACGCTGCAGTTCTAACCAGTTGTGTTGCCTAACTACTTGTTGCGTTGCTTACTCTCAAAGTGATTAGGGCTATTCACTCGGACACTCTAAACACGCCGTGTTTGGAACGACGTGTCGGTTGGCATCTTGACTTGCCGGGTGGCGTGCCACTCCTGACGCGTGTTGCAAAAATGATAAACGCGCCAAACACGTCGGTTAGCATGGAGCGTTGAACGATTTTACGTGTTTGGCGCGTACGCTCCAAAACTGTTGGAAAAAGTGTCCGTGTGAATGGTCCTATTGACTTCAGACTTTTCACTAACAGTACTGCTTTTGTTTTTCCGCCGTTTATTTAACATTATTGCTTGTTAAGATTTTGTCTATGCTTTTATTAGCTTGACCTTTTGTTCATCTTAGCATTTCAATGGGTTACTTTACTGCGGGACTCTAGCAATCATAAACAATTTTTATGTATTTTTTGTTTGCGTAGGAAGTAGAAAAATCATCAAAAGACATTGGACAATTCGTACTGTTCAGTAGTGTCAGGTTTTTACTGACTAAAAAACAACTTTTTTCTTCCTTACCTTGAGGTGGTTTGCCTGGCGTTCCTTGCACTGCGGTCCTATTGGCCCTGTTGTACATCTCTGCATTTCTACCTTTTTAGCAGTTCTGTCTCTTCAATAAAGTCTACTGTCTTTAGCCAATGTTTTTTTTAACATATCTGCGGTTGGGTTGTGTTTGCCAAAAATGTAGGTATATCCATACATCCGTGGCATAGAGGGTACTTTCCTATTCCCATTCTATGCAAGTGCTTGTTGAGTCTACAGTGTCCGGTTATCAGTCCTGTGAGCCTTTGCAGTCTAATATGACTCGTTTGTGATACCACTGTTTTGATATCATGTGATGGTTCTGTTAGGAATATTCTTGAATGTGTCAATCCTTACAGCTCTTCCACAGGTTGTTGTGTTCTGCGTCAAGTTTGCTTCAGATTTTTTCTCTACCAGTCTTGTATGGGATCCCAAAAGCGGGCTCTGGTTCAGTGAATGTCCCCTTTGCTCTTTGTTTGGCAAGCTGATTTGCCATGAGGTTTTCTTTATGCAGGTCATAACCAGTTTGGATTTTGTTACTGGAAGGGCCTGCAATGCCGCTTGCCTGTTTGACATGATGGTTATCAGTCTGTCCGGTTTTAGTCTCTTCTTGATCATGTTCTTGGCGAACCACTCAATGGCAGCCAACTCTGTTTGAAAAATTGAGGAATGTTTGCCCAGAGGTAGCGAAGTTTACTTTTCTTGATGTTTGTTCTCGTAGATTTTGCCCCGGCACTTATTTGGTCTTAAAACCCATCTGTGTACCAAATAGTTTTTTTGACTATTCTCAGGTATCTATTCTTTATACATTCGTTTTGATGTATTGTTCGTTTAATGTGGCATCAAATTTCTTACTGATGCAGTGGCCCTTTTTGAAGTCCGACCTCATCGTTAGAGTTTTTTCTTCATGCAACACATTTGTTATGTTAGGTTAGGTTAGGTTAGGTTACATTCGTTTTGATGTATTGTTCGTTTAATGTGGCATCAAATTTCTTACTGATGCAGTGGCCCTTTTTGAAGTCCGACCTCATCGTTAGAGTTTTTTCTTCATGCAACACATTTGTTATGTTAGGCCTGTGGGTCCCAAGGTTTACATTGTGTTCATTTATCCGCAGTGCTGCTTGTCTAGCTTCTGCCATTACCATCAAGTGAAGAGGCGGTAATGATAATAGTACTTTCATAGCTGCCGTGGGCGTCGTTCTCATTGCCAACGTTATCAGCAGACATGCTAGCCTCAGAACTGTGTTTTTTTGCTGTACATTTGAGAGTGGCTTTTTCTCACCATACAATCGCTCCGTATGTTTCTTACCACCACCATGTATAACCATCTAGTCATATTAGGTATTAATGAGTTTAAGTTTAGCTTAGTGTCAAGCGTTAGTCCCAGACATTTTACCTTCTTTGGCATTGTGAGCGTGGGTCTATACATTCTCAGGTTTTTTAGTTTTTTTGTTATGTAACGTGACCTCGGTTTATGTCTTTTCCTGTATCGCTTTTATTTTGTCACTATTGTAAAAAGAGTTAAAAGCGTTTTTGACGTCTCAAGTTAGCAGTAGAATTTTATCTTTTTAGTTGCTTTTAAGCACAATTTTCTTTTCAACACTTTCGATCGTAGAGCGTTCTTTCAGGAAACTATGTTGGGTGCTAGGCAAGCCATCTTTTTGTCCAGTTTATTTAATAGTCTTTGGTTTATTCTTTATTTGGTACAAGGTACACCGGTCTATATGATTTGTTTTTTGTTTGTTTTTTAGTGTAGCATTGCCATCTTCTATTTTTGTGCTCAGGACCATATTGTTGCTTTGATGATTGATTTGGTCCTGTTTTTTGTTGTTGTGTCCCATTCGTTTTTCTCGGCTATGTTTTAGGATGCTCGGGAAAGAATTTTTAGTAATTTTACTTGCTCTTTGTCTGGCCGCCTTGCTGGTGAGCGTAATTCAGTCTTTCCAGCTATTGTAACCCGTAACTAGATTGTTATCTACTTTTTGCCCTTCCAAGTTTTGTATGAAGCGTCATTTTCGATCATGTAGTTCCGGGGAAATTTTTTTGGCAAATTTATCTATTTTTTGTCTTGGATCGGTAGTGATGGGCGCAATCTAATCTTTTCAGTTATTATCATGCTCTATAGTTAGTTGTCTACTTTTGCCATAACAAGTTCCATGCTTTTCTTTTGGAATTTTTAAGTTCTGTGCGACGCGTCATCTAAGTTGTCTTAGGGCCGGTCTTTCATTTTGAGTTTAAGCTAAGATTGAAGTTTAAGTTCTTTTCAAATCAGTTTAACTGAGTTTGTCAATGTAATTTGTCATAATGGATTATTTGTAAATAGGTTATGTATCATGCTTTGAGTCATAAAAATGCGGGACATTTAAAATTAAAATAAAAGTTGATAAAATTGTAATAATAGGATTGTCGCTTAAAAATGTTGTGCATTACATGTTTTTAATTAACAATATTCTTAAAAACGTAGTAATAATGTAGTTTAAATATGTTTATTTTATCATTTCGCTGCAAACATTTTACAGAATAAAATGTCATAAATAAAATGAAGTGAGAAATAAATGATATTTCAGAGATTTTACTACCAACTTAAAATACATTTATTATATTAATCTCAGATCACAAACTGAGTTAAACAATGGATTAAACTATGATTGAAATATCAGCCCTTAGTCTCCTTTCACACGCAGATTCAGAATCTGGGATTTGGGTGATATATACGTTTCAATGGGACTTTATGATGTTTGGGGAAGAGTTCTTTTGCCAACTTTTCTTGTTCTTTGTCTGGCAGCCGTGGTGGCGAGATATTATTTTATAACCAGTGCTTTATAGATTGTTATCTACTTTTTAGCCAAAGAAGATCCTTGCTTTGCTTTTGCCCAGTTTTAACTTCTGTGCGATGCGTTGTTTTTTTTTTTTAATATTTGTTTTAACTTTTTTGACTTGTCGTGACTGAAACTGTTAATATTGTAAGGTTTACCTGAGCTTATTGCACACACCTAATTCTTAACGCAAAGTTCAATAATGGCTATGCATACGCCTTGTTGCTTTGGTAAAGGATTATTTTTGACTAACCGAGTTTTGGGACGCCACTGGATCAAAAACGGTGAACTCATGTTTTCCAACACGGTGCGTGGTAAAAATTAGAGTAAAATGAATTTGCTGATATGTTTTGGAAAACTCATTTTGAAAAGATGGATATCTTTATGTTTATTTTTTTAAATTGAATTGTTCTATCTATCTTTCTAGATAATGTACGAACTAATTTGTTCTGAACTAAATCGGTCACTGAAAATCACTTCATCTAAAAGTTTGGTTTGAATTGGTTTGGTTGTATTGAGTTTGTATGTGTAGAAATTATTTATAATTGATTCTGACAATGTTGGGTCACGTTTATTGCATTATTAATAATGTCTTGAAATAAAATAATACAGTAGACAAAGTCAAAGTTCACAATAGAAGTACTAGTTGCACATTAAAATTCAAGGATACATTAAAATAGTAACATATTAAAATATATTATTAAATTTAATAAGACATTACTTTTAAAAAAGTATTAAAGTTTTAGTTTACATAAAATTAATTGAGTCATAAAAATAAACATAAAATAGTTTTTACTCATAAGTTACCACTTATTTACATGTATTGGAATGATTATTCGAGCAATTTTTAAAAGTTTTAAAACTGGCTACGCGTTTTGTCAATTTGTTTCTGTTATCTTCTTTTTGTTTTTGTAACGTACTTGATTTATTATTAACATTGTACTTATTTGCCAACATTGTTGTTTTAAATTTTCAAGTCAAATATCTACATAGATAGGCGATAAAAAGCCATATCTATTGATTAATCAGTTTTGTACCTTGAACTTTTTAACAAAAGTGTTTAAGTTACGCGACAATTGTAATTTTTACGCATCTACGTAGATATGAAGTGTCAACCACTTTATATTTATCATGGAAATAATATGTTGATGCATATCGGAAACTATAATATTTTTGCTCATCCAAAATTGACTACTACTAGTTTGTTTAATGTGCTACATTAATAGACATTATTGAAATAAAGTATTCTCATCTAGATTTGACAGGCGTAGTCTTGTGAGTAATGAGTATTACGCACGACCAGACTCGTGCGTAATAAGTCTATTACGCACGGCAAGTCTTGTTCGAAATGAGTATTACGCACGACTTTTATTAGAAAATAAATATGGTTAGACATTGACCATATTACTTGATAATTTGATTATTTATTAGAATTTATAAGCATTATACGTATTAAAGTTGTTGACATGTTATAGTGTACAATTTACATGAAAACTCATTTTCTACTTGTATGAGTTGCAGCAGTCGCCAAGGCTTGTGCACTATGTTTATACTTGTGGAAATTGAACTCTTTGTGTGTAGTTTGTGTAATATACTATTTTAATCAAAAATTTATTATTTTCTGAAAACTACAATCCGGAACTTTTTAGTGTATACTTATTGCTTTGGTGTGATATAGTTGTGGTTTTACTTGTTTGAATTAATTCTAGTACACGCAATGGGTATTAGATGGCATATTAAGTCATTAACATGAAATTAAATTTGCACATAAATAAATTTTGTGTACACTTTAGAATAAAACAGTGTGCTAAGTATTCATGTAACAGATGGTAATCTTTTCATCTTTATTTCCTGTTCATATCGATAATTTGATTAAATCATATTTATGATACTTGATGTAATTTATATATTACTTTAATAATTAATTAAATATCAAGATAAGATAGGCATGAACAATGAGCTATGTATATATTTGCAAAAACCATCTCTAAAATATTACGCATTTAACCTTAACAATATTTAAAGGTCAATGTCAATACATTTAATCTTCAATAATTGCGGCAATTAAAGTAAATGTAGGGTTTAATAGCACTTACTTTAATATTAAGAGCAAACAAGTGGACAGCAGGTGCTACTTGCACTTTTATCGATTTCTGATAATTATAATCTACGCAGTTTAATAACAGCAATAAAACGCCTTTGTATTTTAAGGAGTTAAGTGCTGAAAATATCACATCGAACATGATGTTTAAGTTTTGTGTGGATTTGATTATGAAAAATCGAAGGTAAATAACAGTGTAATAACGTCCTAGTTGGAGACATCATTGAGTTGCTTTTGGTACGTTAGAGTAAATCTATTGCAATGTTATTAAATTAACTTGTTATGGTTCAGCATAGTTATTGTAGTTGTGGGTATAAAGTAAAATTAAACGCAGTGTTACTAGCATACATTTGTTGTGGTTGTTGGCTGGATTTTCTTAATGATGCTTGTAATACTATACCGGATTGGTTCGATGGACCGTTCAGCCCTGTCCTGTTTTTGAGTGAGCCGCTGTAAAGGATTCCAGTTGGTGTTGTCTGTTTAGCCGGCACCATTCATTTGAGGCCAACATTAGGTCCAACTGTGGGCGGATGAAAAACCGACAACTGACGAATATCGGTTAACTCTGGGGAATGATTTGGCCTCAAGAGTCTTATGTTTATCCACACATGGCCAACTTGCATTGGACCTAAGGTTGGGGTGTATGTTGGCGCCTAACAGCTAAGATCTAATCTTTGGTTTCTCGGCAGAGTGTCGTTTTGCAAAGACATCTTTTTTGTGAATTTGTGCATTTTGTTTTATTAGTGGGTCTTGAAAAGTGATTAGCATGATTGATTTTTACTGCAAAAATTATTTAGGCTATGCTTGTTGGTGATAGGTTGCATGATATTAACACGTACATATGTATAAATGTTAGGTTAGGTTGTTTGTTTATTTTTAATTTTTGGACGTTGTTTCCGGATTTTTTTAGAATTATTCAGATTATCTATTGTAGATCAATGACAAAGTTTGTAGGGTCATAAGTGACTACGGCGTTTTTCCGTTTTTATACCTTTGTTTTTGGTATGTGGATTATTTACACTTTACTTTGTCTTTGTTTTGGACACATGTTTTTCGGTTTGCTCAGTGGCGTAGCTAGGGTAATTGGGCCCACCGCAAAATAGTAGAAATTCATTTAGTAAAAACCTTTTCCTAGGGTTTAGCTACGTCACTGTATTTGCTGTGCTTCAAGTGTCTGCAAAAGAAGTAGGATACATTGTTTATTGACTTTTTAGAGGTTAGGTTAGGAGGTTTTATTCTTATGGGCATTTTTGGGTTTTGACTCTTGTGGTTAAAAGGGATTGGTACTTAACAAGCTAGGACACTCTTAGACTTTTAATGGACTAATTTCATTAATTTAGCGTGTTTTTGTGGGTTGTTTGCCGAATTGTGCAAGTATTTATTGGATTTGTTTCTTCTAATCTTTTGACTGGTCAGCAGCGATTTTTAAGGCTAAGACTGTAGTATCTTTGTAGATACCTTGCGCAATTCTTCCTTATTGTACATTTTACAGCTATTTTACATTGCTCCAGAAGCCTTACGACTTGTTTGAAGGAGGTTGATGGACCCAACGGTCATAATGTAGTAATTACTTTTTTGGGATTCAACTCCTGAGCTATCTCACCACTTATAGTTTTTATTCTTAGGTCTCTATGCAATCTTATTGCTAGATCCCGTGCAGTAGACTATGAACTAGCTGAATGGAAGTTTAGATTTTGCGAAAGTTTCTTAATTTTGATTGGGTTTCTGAAAAAAAACACCGTAAGTTTTGGCTTAGATTTCTCTAAATTTTAGAGCTTTTAAGTAAACTATTATCATTAGGCACTAAATAAAATGAGCACTAATTAAAAATCTTTATTCAATGTACTTAAACTTGTTAAGCAAATACCCGCCAAAGCGGATAGCTGACAGATCTATAGTTGAGGACTTAGGTGTTGACAAAACTATGTAGCATCAGCACCTATTGGCTCGGGGGTTTGAATACTGGCAGATCCTTCTGACAAAGAAAGCAAGGGGACTAACAGATCTATCGGTAGTCTCGTCGACGACCTATGTATCGAGGCAAGACTGATTGAGCGGTTGTGAAGGTTTCTTAGATATTATTACTCACAGGTTCTCACCAGTAACAAAGTAACTTGTTCACTCCTTAAGCGAGTCTCCTACCAGGTACAATACCTACCTGAATATTGTTTTTGTGTTTAAGGACATAGAAGCCAGCAAGCTGACAGCTAGTGGCCTTTAAGAAAAGCACTCTTCACACACCAGGTATACAACTTACTTACTTTTTTTTCCGTTCTACAAACGTTCTCAATTGTGAGGGATTGCTTTGCTACACATGCGTTTTTCCTGTCTTTTGGCCAGGGTTGTCTCTGACCGTTGAGTCAGCCGGGAACTAGGTCTGTTTGTTCGGACTCTATTGGTGCTGTTTCTCGGTATTGGGGTTTGCAAGTAGCAACTTTTCTTTTTACAGTTGGGGCTTTTTTAAGTGGCCATAGACCTTGTAGTAGTGGTGTGTTCAGAGAACTAGTTTACTACTGCTCATTTTTTTGTCTTACTTGATATCGGGGTTTGCAGGTGTGACTTTTTACCTTGCTTTGAGTGTGTTCTTTCAAGCTGTCTTAGAGCCAGTTTACTACCGTTCTTTTTGTTTGTTTTTTTTCTACTTGCTTACGATATTGTAATCTTATTCTATGGGTTGCTTTCTTACGCACTGGATGTGAATGCAGGGTGCTTGCTTAAGTGTTCTTTGCAAGTTATGCTCTTTCTAGATTGTTTACGGCAATCTTTATCTGGGCTTTCTAAAGTAGATATCGTTTTCAGTATATTCCTATATGGCTATGGATGATTGGTTGGTGGGTCGGTTTAAATCCAGCTTGCAATTTTTTGCTCTTATAGACGTGAGAAGTAGTTGGCATTAGAAAGTAGTCGTGTTTGCTTAGATCGCATCAGTAGCGAGGCTGTTGATGCACATTGACTATGCACGTGTCAGCTATGCTTATATAACATATTGATTAAAAAAAAAATATATTTGAGGAGGTGAGTTAGTGCATTGTGGTCACGCCCATGAGCGGTAAAAAAAGTGCTGTTTTTTATAGTCGGCTGTTAAAACATCTTTATTTACTTTTGATATGGTCATTTTAGGCATGACAACCAGGTGATTTACAAACTCTACTTATCTGTTCTATACACTCTGTAGGAGCTGCTATATTTTTTTTTTTGGTAAATGACAAAGTCAAGAAATTTGCTTTAAAATGCGACTCTTTTTTATCAAGCTTACTTTCTGATAATAGGTAGTGATGCGGCTGTTACTTCTGCAACGATACACCACGTGACAGGCAGTTACTAGTTTCTTGACATAAGTAGCAATGTTGTAGGTAACGAGTTTGGCTTAGTTCTTAGCTACGCTTGTTTTGGCGGTTTGTTCATTGGGTTATGCACTAGGGGCCAGTTTTGTTGATCTCAACGTTGATTGCGTGTTAGTGTCTTTTGCATTACATATCTGTATTTGTGTGGAGACTACCCATTATTCAGTCTAAATCCGGTGTTGGTAGTCAAGATTTAAACTATTGGTAAACTGCTTATGTGTGGAAATAGTGGATTTAGCATAATGGTCTGCAGTCGACAGACTAGTTAAACGGTGAATGGCTATGTATAGATAATGGTGAGTGAGCCGAGAGTCAATGAGAAAGGTTGTGACAGCAACTTTAAAAATTAGATATTTTCAACATTGTCTGCGTACTTAGATTGTTATATTGGGTAGACACGTGAGGTCACCACTGGAGGAGGTACAAGTGCTCAATGAGGTCTACGTGCAGTAAACTTTAGTTTACTTTCTAAATCTAGAATCCAGAGTTGCAGCTTTTTCGGTTTTTTACTAGGCTAGTTGCGTTGTCTTGGTTTGCCATGTGGTGGAAGACAAAGATGTTGAGTAAAGTTTTTATCTATTGTTTTGTTATTTTTTACTGGGGTGCTTCCCAAATAATAAATTTTGTTCCGCAGACTTTGCAGATGGTTCTCTACTGGATTATTTTTCTGTTTTGACATGTTTGGCTGCATTTTTGTTAAGTTTGCCACGTATGCTGGCCATACCCGTAACTGCATAATTGACAATTAAACTTGCACAACCGTTTGTGCAATTATAATTGAGCGCATGTGTGATATGTTTGATCAAAATAAATGACTTGCACAAGTTATTTTGATCAAAAACGCTCAATTATAATTGCACAAAAACGTTTGTGCAAGTTTATTTGTCAATTATGCAGTTACGTGTATGGTCAGCATTAGAGAGGAAGGCGTTGTTTGGCTTGATCAAAAGGCTATTTGCGTCATGTTTTCTGGTTTTAGAAGTATTAACCATCGAGATATCTGGCTGCGTTTTTTGTCTTTTTCTATTAATATTTTTGTTTTTTGAATCTATTGATCATTATTTGTATTGAATTAGTTACTATTCTGATAGTGACTTGTGTTGACGCTCGGCAGGTAGTCTCTTAACTGATCTGACTTATCTGACACTCTTTGTTATTAGGCCTGTGCTCGTGAGATTGGCAGTTGTAAAGCTGAGGGCACAATGGGACTCTTGCTCCGGCTATAGTATTGTACTCTCGCTCATCTGTCAGCGTTCTGACCTTGGAACACTGGAGCTTTGAACCTAGCTTGGTAATTTATTGCTTCAATCCTTGTACTGATTTAGCTATCGACTTTTTGTTATCGTCTATGTTCACTGAACGATAGTCACATCAAAACTGATGTAAAATATATACATACGAGGATCGGAGTGATGAGCGTACTCAAGCTTTGATCATAGCATCGTATCCTCGCTCATTGCTCAGCGCTCCCAATCTGGAACACTGGAGCTTTGCTTCTGGCTTTTTATCTTCGCTCATTGATCCGTTCATCGAGTGAGGGTACTATCCAGGGAAACTTCAGTGTTGGAACGCTAGGATTGAAGTTCCTCTTTCCAGGGAAAGAGCGATGCGATGAGCTAAGGTACGATGCTATGGTCGGAGCGAGGGTCCTTGTTGTCTTAGCTCACTAAGTCACTCGATGAGCAATTGTAAAACAGCTTAAAGCTTAGAGCAGGCTGAAATTACAAAAAAGGAAATGGTACCTGCATCATTTTTGTTTAAATTTTGGCATATTTGTATGAATCAGCATCTGGATCTAAAAGTGAGTCCGCCATTTTACACGAGCCGAATACTCGAGACGAACAGAGCGAATTTTTTAGAGTGCTCGTGGCGTTTTCAATAATTTTATCATTGAATTGCAAAAAAATAATATATCGATATATTGCAATGTTTTTGTCATGCACGAAGAATGGCAAAATCAATGGAATAACCGAACATCCCGAATGCTTCGAACGCGCGTATTTAGACTCACACGCGGGCGGCGACGCTTTGTTGCCGCTGCGTGACCGCAAGCTAACTAAATATGCATGCACACACAAGTGGAACGCATGTAAAAACTGCAATATATGTATGTGGAAACTGCACTATCTGATCACCTGTAGCCTGCAATTCCGAATCTTAATTGGAGTGTTTTTTGAATATTCAATTCATACAGACCAAATGCTCAAGTTTGGACGCACCTTTACATATTACAAAATGAACAATTTAAGAACATTACTAAAATAGTCGATATGTCCATCATTGAAACTAGTATTGCTAAATACATTACACCAAAATATAAAAAAAACTTTTTTATGAAGTCTTTGCTAACCTTCTTCTGAAACATGTACAAATATTTAGAAAATATCTCGCGTGCAAAATTAAAATTGTTGAAATTAATTGGTCTAATAAAAAACACTTAATTGATATAAAACTATTTCTATTAATTCCCATTGACAGCGTAATTACTTAAATTACAAAAATGAACAATTATGTTAATTTATAATATGAATGCCTTCTATTATCCAACCACTATAATAAAATATACAGACAGGAAGACGCCGGTCTGTACTACCCGTACTATTACAACATTACATTTAGATAACTATTCTATTTAAGAATCGTGTATAAATACTGATTTAAATGTTCCATTGATAATTAAGAAACAATTGTAAGGACTTCTCAGTACAACAAAGCACGTGAGGTGCATAAAGATAATTAAAAAAACAAAAAAGTAAATCAAAGAAGGTCAGTGTTCTCTTCAATAATAAATACTATAAAAAAATGAAGGTCAATCAATCAGTGATTCGATTAAATTAATCTAAATATAAACAGTGTGCCATCAAATAAAAAATAGAAATTGTGTGATCGATCTAATTTGAATGCCAAGCACGTGGCTGCTGTGAACCCTGACCCGCAGTGGAATCACATTTTGTGTGTGAATTGATTTGATAAACCATGAGAGAGGTATTGCATTCATTGGTGAAATTTACTTGGAAGTTATGTCCCTTGAATGCTAATGACATGTTATCGTTACTGCAAATATGTTTACATCATGTTTTACAATTTGTAGTAGACGGCATATAATTTTTTTTTAATTCTATCGTATTCTAAAAATAACTTTTTATAATGAAACACGGGAACACAGAATTCAACTAGTTAAAAATGTGAGTAAGGTTATTTAGAGAATATTGTTGTTAGCTTTAAAGAACTTAAATAAGCATTAATGATTTATTAACTCAAAAAAGATTAGTAACATTTTATTATTATTTTTATTCATCGACCAATTTATAATCAGCAACTTTGGGATGATTTTTTTGAAGTCGTGTGACGTATTTTAGACGGCATTGACATCATAATTTTAATTATAGGTGCGCCATATAGCAAACGTAATTAATATTTTTGGAACTTGTGATGAAATCACAAGTATTACTTAAGGTAGAACACAAGTACTCATCGTATTTCGAACAATATGCAAAATAAAATTATTTTATTTGGCAGTTTGGTATGAAAGACAAACGTTTCTGTAGCAGTGCCTTATAATGTCATGAACTGAATCTTAATTATGTTTAAACTGTATAACAAGATGATGAATAGTATCATATTTAAAGTATAATTAGTTCTTTATTGTAAAATTGTATACAAATTTATATAATTTTTGCAACGTTGCCATTTACAATTGAAGTTGAGACAACGTCAAAGAATTTTGTGATTAAAATTTATTTTATCTTTGAAGTACTTTAATGTTTTTTTATGTTTCTTGGGAACAATTTGAATTTTAGAGTTAAGCAACAATTCTAAGGCGTTTTGAAGTTGGTACGATTACAATTTCTGCAAAGAAGTCGTTTTTTCTAAGACGGGACTTTTTTGCAGTAATTATCAGTTTGAAAGTCATAGGTTGTGATTGTTTTTGCATGAATTGGCAAAGGCGTATTTTTGAGGCAATTGGTTTTGTGTTTGTGAGCAGAAATATAACATTTTGAGGTGTTTTAGGAAGCAGTTGAATAGCTGATCTTGCATTACAGTAGAGGATCATAATTAAAACTTATTTGATGATATATCACTTTTTTTGCTTTATGTTGAGTATCTTCTTTTTTCTAAGCACTACGATAGAAGGATTATGGGTCTTTTAAATATTTTTGGGTTTTGTCTTTCGTGGTCAAAAGATGTTGGCTCAATAAATTGATAAAGAAGGCTGTTAAATCTTTATTTGTTTGCCAATTTGTAGTTTTTTTCTGGATTGATAAGTGAAGTTATGATTTGGGGAAGGCGTATTTTTTGGGATATTGGTTTATACTGAGTTTTTTTTTTTATACACGATTTTAGAAACTTACCTGCATAGCAATAGGCGTTTTGCAGGTATTTGGTGTGCGTGTTGTTTGTTTTTTCGGATCCAGATATTTAAACAGATTAGCTATCTAGTTCTCGTATTTCTTAACCAATTTTAATTTTTTTTCTGTAGAAGACTGAGATGTTTTACTACTTTTTAAAGTAATTTTTAGATTTTTTTTTTGGTCAAAAGCTGATGGTTCAATCAAATTGGTAAAAAAGGCTTTTAGATCTTTGTTTGCGTGTTTGCTTAATTGTGGCATATATACGAGGTTTGTCTAAAAAGTATCCTACATTTGGCTTTGGAAAAAATTATTATTTATTTGACGGGATTGGGATTTTAATTCACTTCAAAGTAGGCTTTTTGTGTCTCTACACACTTGGCCCACCGTTTCTTTCACTTCCAAAACCACTTGGTGGTGTTCAATTTTGCCATTATCTCTTTTTTACTGTGAAAACGGGAGCCTATTAATGGCATCACTTTTGGAAATAACCAGAAGTTGCAAGGAGTCATGTCTGGAGAGTAGGGAGATTAGCGAACGACTGAAATTTTATGTTTTGCCAAGAAAGTCTGTATTAGGTGCGATGAATGAGAAGGAGCATTGTTGTGATGCAATTGCTACTTTTTTGCCGTCTAGAGGTCTAAACATCTTGATAGTACTCTTTTGTCACTGTTTGTTCTTTTGGTGCGTAATTGTGATGCACAATTTTACGGTTTTGAAAGGACACTGTTAGCATCACTTTGATTTTGCTTCTTACTTGTCGCACTTTATTTGGCCTTGGCAAGGAGCGATGTTTATATTGCGACGACTGTGTTTTTGTTTCCGGGTCGCACCCATACACGCATGACTCATCTACAGTTACGACGTTGTCCAAAAACTTCAATTCCATGACATTGTCCCGAAACAACTGCTGAATTATACGAATTGTTTTGCTTTGAGAACCACCAAGCTTTTGACAAAATTTAATAAGGTACCGTTGTCCAACTTGTTCAGTTATTTTAAGAGAAATCAAAATCCGACGAACACGAATAACATCATTTAACTTGATGGCTAATAGGCAACAACCGACGCACCAGAAAAACGAGAAAATAATTAAGCGCATTAAACTGTCTCTTTCCACTGTTCAAAGTGGCGCTGGCTTAGCATCACTATTATGGGCGGGAAAATTCAAGGTGGTATACTTTTTAGACAGACCTCGTATGTTTTTTTATTGATGTGCGTGCATTTGTTTTTGAACGAAAATGGCTTTTTGAAGTGCTAACTGGTCTTTGCATTTCATCTACCTGCTACACACGGACGGATAACATTTTCAACTCGGGTTTTTGATAAACTGTGGTATCATAAAGAATCTTTTTATTGCCACTTTTGATCCAATTAAACTTCTAATGTACTAGAATGGAGGTAGTTGAAAGGTAGTTGGATTTTGTTTATGACATTGGTGGCTCCTAGGATGCTGTCCTTCATTCTCTATGATAGCCTAGTGCAATGTGATGCTTGTTTGCAAGAGTAGTTAAAAAAAGTCTAAGCGGTTTTCCACTGGTCAAACAATTTTTGATCTTTAGTTTGTACTGTTTTTGTTTTATTTTTTTATAATTGCAAAATTTTTTTTAATGGAAACAATCCCCAATTTATAGTTGGCGTTTTATACTTATTGATTTTACTAACCTTGTTACATCTTCTGAGAAGTCTTACGATTTGTTTAAAAAGAGTTGATGAGATCAACGCTTATTCGGTTATTCCGAATCACTTAGGTGGATAAAGAGCAAGTTGTTGTTTAGTCATATTTGGATCCAAATAGGGATTCAATGTAGCTTTATTGACTCTGGAAAAAGTTTGTTCATTCCTAGTAGTGAGCGAGTCTTGTGTTGAGTGTAGGACGCTATTGTATACAAATCTTGTATATTCTTAGTTGTGGTCGTAAGACCGATCTTTAGGAAACCTCAGTTGTATCGACTAAGCTTGAGAAGTTTTGTAGATATTGCAATACTCTTCTTCTAGTCAGTTCATGCTACTGCTTTTTTTCCAGTCCGCTAATTTTTTCTTAAGACGCCGTCGTGTACAAGGTTTTATAGTGTTGGATCTAAGACTGGCCTTTGAGGTACCCGTGTTTTTATATCGACTACTACCGCCTAGGTGGTGTAGTGTTTTTTTTTTCTTTTGAGCGGGAAATGCATTACGCACATTGTGTGGGGCTTTCGGTTTCCCGTATACCCACTAAAATTCTGAACCTCTTTACCCTTCTAAGCTTGCGGAATCACCGTTGTGGTATTACTTCACAAGTTTAAGACACTTTCCATTTTTATCTTTCAAGTCTTATCTTTTCCTCTTCTTCTTTTGTTGTCATTGTTTTTTTTTATTCCGTCATCAATAACCTTCCAGTTGCTTGCACTCTTCACCATAAGTGGGTTCAGATTGCTGATGGGTATTTCCTTTCCGACTTTATTCTGTACCTTCATTCTGATGTTCTTTCAGCGAGGGCACTTCACGAGTGTGTGCTTTGGATTATCCGTTTTCCCACAGTAGGGGCAGCCGTCATGCACCGCAAGACACATTCTCTTTAAGTACGACCCAAAGCATCTGTGTTCTGTTAGTAGTAGGCAGAGATGTTAGTTTAGATTTTCATGTTTCCTGTTTACCCAATGTGTCAAAACGGGTATAAGAGTCTGCGTTCATTTGGCTACATCTCCCTTGCTCTGCCATTCTTCTTCCCATTTTTTCATCGTCTTTATTCTATTGGCTTTTTTTTGTTCTTTTAGTTGTTTGTATAGCCTTAGTCGAGACTGTTCTGTAGGCACTTGCTATTCTGATTTCCATTTTCTTTCTGGCTCTTTCTAGGATTAACCCATGATTTTTTAATCTTGCAGCTTTCTTTCTATATAGGCGCAGCGTATATCAGTATCGAATCCACAGCTGCTCCCATTACTTTGCGTTTCTCTGCTCTCGGACCTCCCACATTTGGCATGATCCTTGTCAGACCCATTACTAGTTTTACTGCTTTTTGTTTGATCTCAGTTATGTGGGGTCCCATGTTCTAGTTTTTTCCTATTCTCATCTCTAGGTATTTAATACTATCTTGGGATTTGGTTGTGGTGTCCCCTAGATTAATCTCGACTATGATGTCCTTCCTTCTTCCCACCAGGATTACGGTTTCCGTCTTTTGTGTTGCCATCTCTAAACCTATCTTCTTGATCCACTTCCTAATCATATAGTACGCCAATTTTGCGCTATCCTTTATTTCCCTTATGTTATTGCCCCTGAACACCATGGCAAAATCTTCCGCGTAGGCTATTTTGGTAATTCCGTGTGGCATCTGTACCCTCAATAGACCGTCATAGTAGATGTTCCACAGGGTGGGGCCCAGAACGGAGCCCTGTGGCACGACACAAGTCATATCCAGAGTATTTCCGGAGCTGCACACTATAGTTCTATCATGTAGATAGTGGCATATTATCTTTCTGACGTATGTTGATATTTCCCTTCTCTCCAGTTCTTCTATTAGCCCTTATAGTGGTTAGCGTACTTGACTGCTACACCAGGGGATTCGGGTTCGAGTCTCCTATCTGAAGGGTTAGGTTTTCTGATTAAGAAAAAAATGTGATGAATACGCCTTCTTTTGGATAAGAAAAAAAACTTTAGTAGATCCCGTATACTGCTTTGGTGTTGCGTACACGTTAAAGAACACAATAATTTAGGTTGGAATTTCTGAGTTTGCGGTAAAATTTCCAGATATGGTAGTTTTTTTTATGGTTTTGACTACTTCTTTGACCGTTTTTGTTAATATTGATTTGTAGATCTTACTGACGGTGTTCAGAAGACATTATGGTTTGAATTTTAGGTCTTCTGCTGAGGAGCTTTTTTTAGGAATTATAATTAGTTTTTTACTCAGCGGGGAGATCTGCTTTATCAGCAGTTATTTAGTTAGCAACCAGCTTTGTGTTACGTTACTTGCTTTTTTTAGGGCTCTGGCGGGATGTAGTATAGGTTAGGAGCTACTTTTTTTGAATCTCGGAGTTGTTTCTTCTTATTTGATTTTGCCAAGCTTGTGTTTGTTGTACCTTTGTTTCTTCTTAATTCTTGTGAGTTTTGTGAAGTTTAAAGCATTTTTTTCTCTTCGGTTATTGTGTTGTTCGACCAGTATGGTAATCTTTTGGTTTTGCTAGCATCTGTGCGTAGACATCTTTTATAGGCTTATTTTATTGTGGTTATGTACGTATGGAGTCACTTATTGTTCCAGTTCTTTGAAGGATTCTTAGTCATGGTCTTTCCGTGGATGGTTTTAGTTCTTTTTTTATTTGGAAATATATGTATATGTATATGTTACCAAGAGTTGTGTTTGGAGACAGATAGCAACAGTACATGCCGAGTTTCTCTGGCTGTAAGACTAAGTAACCTTTGTATACTTCTACTTTTTTTACTCTTATTTGCTTGTTTATGAAGAACACGGCTACGTTTTTTGTCGTCTATCCTTTTCTATTGGCCTGGCTGACAAATTAAATTTTTTGTAGGATTGATAAAGTTTCATTTCTCTATTCAGTCACGCGTTTTGATTTTTGGTGTCATTTTTTAGGTGGTATCAACGGCGGGCCTTTACGTTTACGCCATAGTAGGGTTTGAACGCAGTACCCTAAGCATGAGAGCTAAGCAACTAACTCACGCTGCCGCTTAGCTGATCTCTAGACATTCTATGGCCTCTTCTTGGACATTATTTAACGCAACTTTAAAGTGCCCAAAAGAACGCACGGAACATATGTAGTTGATTGTCATAAAACCAATCAAACATACATTACGAAATAGATTAAAGCAATTGAGTCTAAAAATTTATTCAAGCATGATCTCAGCTAGTACAATGATGCCTAATTTTGCCCATTAGAAAATTCTGTTTCGTTTTTGCTTTTACTTTCTCAATATACTTGTTGTTTAAGGTTAAGTTATTATTATCAATAGTTTTTGTTTTATTGATGGTTGGTTCTTGCTTAAAATTGAGTCTTAGGTGCCATTCATCTACTCACTACAAGAATACTCCTCATGATCTTTCCAGTAGTTTATGGCTGAAGTTTTGTAATCTAATGTTAGTCTAGTTTTGATACATTTTACAGTTTCTTTAATCTGCTCTATGTTTGAGGTAGGTTGTTTTCTTGAAGTGGATATCCGGAAAATTTTGTACAAAGATTTTGGAAAGACCTTTGAGGTTGCACCCCACTTATATTTTTTGAATGCCGTTCAAACTATTCGTGAATTTCTATGAACACATCTGGAGGCTGGTTCTGATCTTGGTGATTATGTCACTGACGCCAAAAAATAATATAGATCAGAATTGATTTTTTGTGATGCATAGGCAATCAATTTTTTTGGACATACATTTTTTGCACCTAAATTAATTTTTTTTATCAGCTACTACTGAAACGATCTGTTTCGGCCACAAAATGCGATTTAGCGACCCAAGCGCCGAGCAGTTATTTGAGTAGGTTGTATTTGGGGTAGGTGAAAAAATATTGAGTGTAACTTGTGTCAAAATGCTTCAGCAGCCTTTTTCCCTTTTAGCAGCTCTCACCCGTTTTGCTCATTTGTGCTGCACTTTTTAATTGTTTTTCTAATGCCAAATCTCGAGGGTAGATTAATCAGTTGTATTGCAGAAGCTTTTGAGTAAAATTCTTCTTCAAGTTTAGAACAACAATTTTGCTGTTTTTGCTGCGATTGTTCTTTCTAAGAAGATAGAGTTTGTTGTTGTTTTTACCATGAACACATTTCTATGAACTGTTCAGGGAACCTTCAAAAGCTTCTTCAATAAAACATATCTTTTGAAAAATTCTTGATTGTGGTATTTGATCTTCACTTTGATAAGTTTTTTTTATTTGTCATCTTTTCTGCGATTGTTGTTTCCAAAATATTTGGGAATTTGTCGCCTTCTTTGAGATATACACATTGTTTAAGTGATCAAAATCCTTCTCCAATACCACATCAAATTTGGACTTTATGAAATGCATTAAAAACAATAAATTTATCTAAGAGATAAATATTTGAATTAACAAATTTATATCTATGCTACTGAACGTTTAGTATCACAATACAAAATCAATTGTGAAAATCAGGAGTTGGTAACTAGATAATTTATTAAACTTTGCATTGCAAAGCTGATAATCAATGGAAGTATTTATATTTTTATATTTAGATTGCGGAACCCCCAGATAACATTGACAACTTAAGTGTTCTAATAGTTTTTATTAGATATAATTAAAAAATTGTGGAATGTATAGTAACAACGAATGCGTTTATTATATAAATCCTACTAATTAATTACTTACTAATGATGAATAGAATTCCGATTTAGCTTAAAAGATTTATACAAACTTAATAGAAATAGAAAAATAATTCAATTGTTTTGTTTAATCACAAACACAGGTTTCGATGTGTTTACCTCATACTCTTAGTAAGCTATAACATTAAGCATAAATACGTTATAAAAATATCACGTAAACAAGCACATAAGAATTAATACTAATATAACCCTAAACATCAATTTATTATAACTTTAATCGCTACCAAAATGGGTTTTAATTTCAATTTTTGCAAAAACGTGAGTCATTATAATAATGATAAACGCACGCTAAATGTTTCCAACATTTTAGTTTAATTAAATTAAAGAAATGCAGAATATGACATTATCATACTTATAAAAGCTCGGATGCATTGTTTACTCATTGATTACATACATATTTTCAACCTTTGAATATTTTTATTTGTATATGAATTGTTCGTATTTATTCGATTATAACATTCATGGAGGTCATCAGTTTTAAAGACGTTTATGTTGATATGTTCTACCCACACGGCGAATCTTTTTTAAATTGTCATGTAATCATCAATCACAAATTTTACCACGTATTATTTTAATATTTTATTTAAACAACCAAATCCGCACTTTGTTGGATGTTAATAGTTATTAAGTGCGACGGGAGAATATCATATGCAGGGTGATTCGTTATCTTGTAAAATGTTACTAGTTGAAGTGACTTTTATATTGGTATTTTTTTTAGACAAGCAAAAAGTTTTGTGTTGTATTTAAGGCATTTTTTTCAAAACTGAAAAAAATAACTTTTCTTTAGTCACTCTCATTTTAACTATTTGCAGGATTTTACTAAGGCTCAAAGTCCGTTTTTTAATTGATGTTTTAAGCAAAAACCTTTTTTTTTATATCTTATGCCATTAAAATTTGTGTCAAAATGTCAAAACACAATTAGGAATTGTCAGCTTTGGTCTAATTCAATCAGATGTAGCCAACAATTTGGTAGTAATAAAACTATCAACCAGCTTGAGAACTGATAGAAACTTAAGTAGTATGTAATTAGCTTTTTGTATACAACGGGCTGTTATAAATCAAAATACATTGGCGACATGGACGGAAGCGCGTCATAAGAGCTCTAGTGAGTGATAGCCTTTATGATCCTGTTGGCGACGATGTCTCTGCCATCTGTTCTTTCATCTTTTTTTTTTTTAGAAAATAACCTTTTCTGGACATTCTAGAATTTTTAGATTTATACCATATTCATGGTCAAAGAGTTTTCTAGATCTATGATCGGATTAGATTTACCAAACTCATTGACGACTTGTGTCAATAGGTTTTGTTTCTCTAGTTTCTATGCTTTAGAAATTCTTTTACTAATGCCGAAATTGCAGGTAGAAATTGTTGCGTTTTTTTTTTCTATCGTTATTTGTAGTTTGGTTCTTTTTTTAAGCCAGATAATTACAACAAACTTGGTGGTATGGGTCTAGGATTCTACTGCTATACCAAAGGTAGTGAGTTTGAACCTTACAGAAATGGAAAAGTTTTAACGTTTATTTGCTCTTTTACAAAAGTTAAGAACCTTTTATTGCAGTTGATATTACTTCAGTGATTTAGAGTACTAAAAACTGCGGAGATGAGGTTATACGCTAGTAGCGGCGTGCGTACAGCTAAAGGTAGATCTAACTTGAATATGAATGCAGATTCTGACTCGAGCAACTACTTTTTCTCTCTTGAGGTGATTTGTTTAGCGTTGCTGTCACTGCTGGCATGATTGCTCTATTGTACACCTTTGACCGCTTACTTTTTTAATAGTTTTGTGTTTCTTCAAAAAAGTTTAAGAGTTTCTTTTAAGATATGGTTCTTTAGATAGCTAGTGCTTGCCAAAGTGAGCTGTGCGTTGCATATGGTATGTCTCATATTCACTCTGCAGATGTAATGGAGTTTCTTGGTTTTTCAAACATTCTATGCATGTACTTGTTTAGGCCAAGCGTTTGTAGTTTGATTTGACTTATATGGGATACGCCTTTGGTATTTGGTGATTAATTTCTTGACAGTTTTTCCAAGGTTACAATTTTCTGCTGCAAGTTTGCTTCGAATTATTTTTTCCGGTTTGGTATATGATTTCTTGGCTTGGCTGGCAACAAATTTCTTTTTAAGAATAGGATTTTGTTCTGACTCTACGATGGAATTTTTTTGTTTGTGGACATCTTACTGTCTTCTACTACAGCTTTTATTATCTTAATCCACCAGTTCTGTTAAAGAATTGATAACATTTTGGCTTTTTGGTTTACCTTGTGCAGCAAGGAGATAGGTATGGTTTCTGATTAGACGGGATCAGAGATTTTTCTTACTGATTGTATTGTCACCCCAAAATGTCAATAGGAATTAATATGTGCAACAAATTCCGTTAAAGAAAGCTGTCTACTGTCATAATTACTATATCTGGTTAACCCACACTTATAACTAATGCAATTTTGGTTACATGTGTTTGGAATAATTCTCCTATTGATCCTCTCAAACTAGATGCCTGATTTGTTAAAAGGGTAACGGTGATTCCTGACTAACAAACGTCACTTTTTTACAGAAGTTCTGGGCGAGATTACTGTTCATGTCAAACGACAGGAAAGCACTTACCGAAGTCAGCCAATAAGGTGAAAGAGAGTACGGTTTGGGTAGGAGACTGTTCAGAGAGAATACGCCCGTTTTAATAAGAAGAAGAAGACGTAAAAACGATTTTAATCACAGTAAGAAAGTTTTGGGGACGTCGTCGTGAACTCCCTCTTTGCTGAGCTGGCTGCCGTGTGGTTGAGACAGCGGAGCATGTGACCCAGAGGTGTTCTAGGACGCACTGGGGATGAGAGTTTTGCCGTCCATAGTGAAAAAGCCGTAGCTACCAATAATGTTGTGGTTTGAGAAAATTGCATAAATCTAACTGTAAGTTACGGTTTTTTTTAAGGACGGCAGAGTTTTTGAATGGGTTACGAAATGTGGGTTTGAAGGTTTTTGTAGAACTGCACTACGAAACCGACGTTGTTATGCGAAAGCCTGATGTGACAGCAATCAAAGGTAGCCGAATTGTTATCATTGATGTTTAAATTGTAGGTAGTTCGGTGGCGTTAGATAAAGTTCACCGACAAAAAGTGTTGAAATACTGCTTGTTATGTGGTATAGGCTTGTTATGCGGTAGTCAGTTTTAAGTCACTAACGATCAGTTGGGAATGAGTATTGTCTGCAAAGTCCTACGTTGGTCTTGTTAACCTAGGTTCTTCGAACGTTTTGTGACTAATTGCTTACACGGTCTAATTCATAGCAGTGATGAATTGGACAAGGTTTGACCAAATGATGGGTTTAAAGCTTTGGTTAGTTACGTTATTGATGGGTTATGAGATTATGTCAAGCATTCATCGTGAAAACGTCTAAAGTAAAGTCTAGGTGAGCGATCACCGGGGTTGCTTTTGAGCTCAGTTATTCCTGAGAATTTTGATCAAATAGATAGGATAGATAGACTTTCGGTTTATGAAGTTAAGAACATTTGGGCGGACTCCAGCTATCATACCTGGGAAGGAAAGTGATAAATTTTGTACTACGAGTGCGAGTTGAGTGGGCAAGCTATTTATAATTAGATGATGATTCTTGTTTAGTCTGAGAAGGCCCTAACTATGATACTGTTTCTTCTTTTGTTATTTTAGTGCGACTGTTTGATTGTTACGTTTTTTTTGCAATACTGCGGCTTTGCTGCTTGTCTTATTTGCTTTTTGGGCTTTTTATTTGTTAATTGATATTAAGCTTTCAGCTTGTGTGGCACTTCGTTTATGTTGCGTTTTCTGTTGTACTCTTTTAGTGTAGTTTCATCTTAATGTGTATTATTTTATTTTACATTAAAGTTGCTTCCTAATATTTGTGAGCCTTTAGCATGTAACTAAGTCTTGATGGGGCTGCGTTTTTGGAACTCATGTTGTTTTTGTAGTTAAATGAATCTTTGTAGTTTCACACTTCAGTGTCTGGGCCGTAACAACTTATATGAAAGGTGATGCCGGAGTTGATCAGACTTGAATATGAGGGCTGATATATTTACTTTTCAGTAAAGTGCTTAGTAGCACTACTACTAATAAGACTGCCATGAGTAAACGTCTATTCATTTAAACTGGGATGATTGTACCTAAATTTTTTACAAGAGATCTATAAGTTGACTGAGCATATAACTAGTAATACCTTATCGAACAGATGAATATACCCATCCTTAACCAGTTTTTCACTTATTTGGCATGAGATTTTTGAGGAGTCAGTTTCAGACGGTACTTGCCGAAGTGTTTTTTTTATTGTTGTGGGTTGTTGTTTGATTAATTATTTAACGACGAAAACTGTTCTTTAAACTTTTGACATTTTGGTCTAGTTTTGATATTGTGTCTTTTGTTTCTTTAATGTATTTTGGGGTTACATCTGCTTGTAGATAGATAATGGGTAGGTCGTTGATGATGGATTTAATGTTAAGGAACATTTCTTTTATCTTATGTTGTGGGGCATCCTCTGATAATTCTCAAACTTATAGAACGACGTTGGCGGTAAAAAGTGAGTGGGCGTGCAATAGCACAAAGAACTCAGTTTAAACTAAGATTTTGATAGATACAATTTGCTCTGTTGTACAGAAATTCCAATGAATATAACAATTTTAGTAACTTTGATGACTTGTTTGTACAGTTTAATATCACAAGGAATAGAATTTTTAACAATTTTTTCTATGAAGTTTATCTTACTAACTAATTTGAGCTTTTATTTCTTGTTAAACCAAATGTATCATATTTGGTTTTTATGTTGACTTTTATTAATATAAAGTAGTTTATCGAAATTTGGCTTTAATAACAATTAAACGGACTTGTTGAATCGATAAGTGCGTTCAGCAAACGCAATCATTGTAAGCGCTGAGTCAGCGGAAAAACTAACAACGCAATTTAGTTAAACTTTGAGGTTGTCAAAGTGAAATGGGTATCAAAATATTATTTTACATATTTGGAAATTTGCACTTCACTTTTATCACTTAACGTATTTCTGCTGACTCAGCGCTTGCAACGGTTGCGATCACTGAACGCAATAATATTTTATTTTGTACAATGACATGTACGCTACTGTTTTATTTTGTTTAAGCTTGTTTCCACTTATACGTTATTGTCATGATAATAATCTATTTATTGAAATTTAATTTGATTATTTTTATTTCTTGAGCGCTAAAATATATTTATTTCCACTCCACTGACCTGCGAAAAAAAATTTATTGCAAAAACTATTGCATATCATATATCATAATGTATAGAAAAGTGTTTTTTGAATTCTTACAAGAAATCATCAGTTATAAACAAATATCAATGGATTTAATTTTGAATAATAAATTTAATGTATGAAATTATCAACAAATTAAAAAAATTATTGCATGGTAGTTAAATAAATTTTAATTATATTCCGTATTGTATTTAGTACTATATGAACTTTATTATTGTAATTAACATTGCACTTTTTTATTATCATAAATTTGTTATAATAATAATAAGTTCGACAACCATAGTCCATTACTTTTTAACTTTTCAATAATCATTGTTTTATATATTTTTAATTTGAAACAATGGTTATGATTCATGCATAAAAATTCCACAATGACATTATTTTATTTTTAATAATAATATACTAATTTATAATAAAGGGTATCAGCTCCTACTTCTCACTAATGAGGACTGAGATAACAAAACAATGCTTTCATTAGATAAGATTTGTTTTGATGTAATACAAGATTATTTACAATATAAAAATATCAATTCATAATTTTAGTAATAGATACTCTTAGGCTGGCAGCCACACAACGTGCATTATACGCCAATCTACATCAATGAACTATAACAACTTTATTTTATCAATGACCTGTGGCCAAGACGTTCGTTTTATTGTGTTTACGATTGTTCTCTAATAGTGTTAGTTTAGTTTAGCCGCCGGAATATATTATTATATAATAAAGAAGAAAGTTCAGTGGAAAAATTGTGATTAATAATTAATTAACCGCGTGATTTAATGATTTAAATTATTTATTATAAAGTGCTTATCAACTTGTTGGATGTACAAAAGTCACACATTGGATATTAGTTAGCGAACAGATATGACGCGAATAGCATCTAACAATTAGTTATAATAAGTGTAAATAAATAAACAATAACAATGCAGGTGTTAGATACTCTATACGGTGCCTTTTCACTGACACTGGTGCTGATTTTTGTTCACCTGGTCCTATTTCTTAAAGGGTTAGTAGACTAGAATTTGTTTATTGAATTTAATTTTTTGCTTTGTAATTCACCTATTGTCTCATTGTTTTATTTAATATTTAAAACGAACGTAACTATTTTTTTCATTTATTTTCAGAGTAAACAAAATGGTAGACGTGTTGTCTAGACGTATGATAGATTCTTTCAACAAATTTGCACCAAGGGACACTAATCAAAATGATTCCTTATCCTCAGTTGCTAGTCTTAAAAGATTTGCCGTCGATCAGAAATACAAAAAAGGACGAGATTATGCAATTCTGGTAATAATCTTTATAATATTTATTTTGTAATATAATTAAAATGTCGTTTTGTTTTAGAATGATGATAATTTATTTGCAATTAAGGAGGATATGCCCCCATTAATAGTACCGCAGAGGAAACAATCGAATGGACTCACATGTCACTGTACCAAATCTTCAACAAGTGTAAGTTTTTATTTACTAAGTTCAATCAAATTTAATGACCTTTGATTGATAACGGCGCCAATTACATCTGTTTTTATCTTATGAATATGATTTCATTTTAATGATGTAATTAAATGTCTCTTAGTATCATTTCTATTCACGTCCGCGTGTCATCAGTAGAAAAAAATTATAGTGCTTTACAGTAAAGTCTTTGATAACTAAAGCACGAAACTGCTGTTTTATGACCTTGATATTAGATTTATACAAAAGTTGATTCTATATTTTAATCAAATTTACTTCAAAATACAATTAATTAATGATGAACTCACTTGTTCTGTTTAATGATCCCTGTAAACTTTTAAATAGCTGCATTTTTTTGCTCTTACAAAAAAAAACAGATTATTACTACCTTTTTCCACTCCAGCGAAGTTCTATAAATATTTAGTCTTTATGTCAAAAGTTGTAATAAAATAACACGTTTTTTTCTTTACCAATTTGAGTTATTTATGTTGTTGCATTCTTTAATTTGATCAGCACAACTTGCCCAGCATTTTTCCGAATTAATAGTTTTCTGACAGACTACGCATTTACACTTCTAGTAAACGAAATCACGGTTAATCCACAAGTTGCGTAGATACATTTCTCCTGTGGACTACAAGATTAGTGTTTTGACCATGAATTTGCGTTGATGACCATACCGATTATATCTCTCCATTTTTATAGTTTTTTGCTCTTCTATAGCAGAATGTTGACTGTCAACGCTTCACTTCACAGAATGTGTTCTCTAAGTTTATGCAGCTTTTGATTCTACCCACATTAGTTGTCTTAGACACCTTCTGCACCTTAACCAAGTTTAGAATTTTTTTTGAACGGTAATTCAGTTCAGTTTATGCCCAAGCTTCTAAAAAAGAGTTTGCTTGAGATGAAATTGTTTAGACATTGATTTTAATAATTTTACGGATTTACGGTGAGATAGCTCAGTGAAAGAGCGTTAGCTTAACATGCTAATAGTTCAAGATGCAAATTCCCAAATATTACCCTAATTTGTAAAGTAGTAGATTTGGAAAAGGAATCCTATAGTCTTTACTGATAAGTAGGTCGGCGGATTTTTGTTTTGTTTTATTGTGCGTTTTACAACTATTTTACATTGCCCAAGAAGTCTTACGACTTGTTTGGCTGATGCGACCAGCGGTTTATTAGCTGATTTCTGAATCACTGTGGTGGATATAGAGCAGGTTTTTATTTAGTCATATTTTGGGGATCTTTTCACTTTTCATTCTTTGGAAGTCACAGTTGTCTTGGCCGTTTTTGTTTCTTTCCTCTTCATTGGTTCTTGCTTTTTTTTGTGGCTTTTAATTTATGTTTCTTCTTCTATTTTTTTCTTCTTCTTTACGTGCCATGTCCTCCGAGGACTTCGGCGATCATCATTGTGATTTTTATTTTATTGGCAGCGGCACCGAATTGACATACCACTCTCTCAGGTTTTTTAGCCAGGACGTGCGCCTTATTCCTGGACCTCGTCTGCCTTGCATGATGTTCTGCAAGATACGGTACTTTTTGCCTTGCGTTTCTTGATGGTAAACATGACCATTGGTTGCTTCTGGAGACGGGCAAGCACCTCGGTGTTTCGGACTCTGTCTACCCATGATATTTTAAGCAGGCGACGGTAGCACTACATTTCGAACGCTTCAAGTCGGCTACACATTACCTTTAACAAAGGTAATTCACCCTTTTATTCCGTAGTACATAATTCGAAAGAAGTAGCACCGTAGTAAACGAATACGTAGAGGTATTGACAAGTCACGAGATGTAAGCACATTCTTTATGTTGCTAAATGCTGCTCTATCCTGCTCGATGCGGGACCTTATTTCCTGCATGCTATCCCACTTACTGCTCAATAAGCATCCCAGATATCTGAAGCTGTAGACTTGCTGAATCTGTTGGTTGCCTTTACTCAGGTTTGCTGGAAGCTAACCATCCTTGCTAATAACCATAGCTTTGGTCTTGCTGATATTTAATTTGAGCCCTCTTTTTTCGCTTTTAGCTACATATATCCTGTACCGCCTGCAAGTCATCAGCACTTGCTGTCAGTAGAACAGTATCGTCCGCATAACGCAAGTTGTTTATTACTTTTCTGTTGACAACAATTCCTTCCTGTGCTTCGTTCAATGCTTCTTCGAAATTTGCTCAGAGTATATGTTAAAGAGCAGTGTAGAGAGAGGACACAGCCTTGCCTCTCACCTCGCTGAATGAAAACTTACTCGGTAGTCATGTCTTCAACTTTGACAGCAGCGATTTGGTTGTAATACAGATTTTTTATAATGCGGAAGTCTCTGCCATCTAAGTTCATATTCTGAACGCTTTCTGGTAATCGATAAAACACGCGTATACATCGGTGAACATGTCGCGGCATCTCTGTATTAGGACCTGTATTCCAAATAGCGCCTCTCTGGTTCCAAGCCCGTTCCGAAATCCAAATTGAGAATCAGAGAGGTGTTTCTCTCATTTACGATATAATCGACCATGTGGTAGACTCCGCATGTTTTTGGCCACGTCTTCTTAGGTAGTGTGACGAAGACAGACTCCAGCCATTCACTTGGTATTTTTCCAGAAACATAGATGGCGTTGAAGAGGCTGACCAATTTCTCTGTAGATTGGTCGTTGAAAAGCTTGAGTACTTCCGAATAGAAGTTGTCTGGTCCGGCGGACTTTCCAGTTTTAGCTGCTCTGATTGCGTGAACTACTTCCGCGTGTGTTATTTTGGGCCTCTCACAGAGGTTGTCGCAAATGTTCATCTGCTGACGGTCGCTGGCGAAAAGTTTCTCGACATACTTCTTTCACTCTTCCAGTTTTTCTTTCAGGTCTAAGATAATGTTGCCATTCCTGATTAGCAAAAGTGGCGCGTTCCGATTATGTTTTTAAATTCCAGCAGCATCTTTGATTTTTTTGTGTTCATTGAAAGTGTCGTGTTTCGCATCTACGCTCTCTCGATTTCGTCACAATTTTCAAAAAAGCCAGCTGTACCTTGCCTCTTTTATTTCCCTTCTAATTCGTTTGTTATGGTCTAAATATTTGGGTTTATCATTCTTCAGATTCCGACGTAATTCCATCAGATCTAAGATTTTGTTTGTCATCTAAGCTTTTGTTTGTCATCTAAGCTTTTGTCATGCTTTTTCTTGACTTGCTTGAGTTCTATTCTGCTGATACTCACGATAGGTGTTTTCTTAGTTTTTACATGCTTTGAGTGCAATAGATAGTTGGTTGTAGAATGATTCAACATCTTCGTTACCGTCACAAGTTGGCGCGTATGCCTGAACAATCGTCAAGTTGATGGGCTGGGCTGCTAGTTGGAGAATAGTTACCTGATGTGACACTGGCGTATAACCGATTTTTGAATTTTGTTGTTGACCATTAGCGCAACACCATTTCTGTGATGCGCATAATTATTTCCTACGTAGTATATGTGATACCCGTCAATTTTGCATTTGCCTGAGCCTGGCCAGCGCATTTCACTGATTCCTAGAATACTAATGTTGACCCTCTGCATCTTTTTGATAACGTTGACTGCCTTGCCTGCTTCGAACATGTTTCTGATGTTCCATGTTGCTATTTTCAACTTTTTTGCTTTTTGACCATTTCTCACATTCCGTCCTGCTAAACTAATTTTTGGGTTATTCATTCTTAACCCCGGAGATCCGAGTTGGGGAATTGAAGCTCGGGATAATTTAGAATTGAATATTACCATAATGATGATTTTCCTGGGGATATTTGAACGGATCTTTAATGCAGTGGTTTCCCGTTGTCTTCTGCATCCGCATGTCGTTGATCAATGTTGATTTATCCGCTTTTTGGGGTTATTTGTAATCCGAGAGACAAGAGAGTGCCCTTACTATTGCCAGCTTCTCTACCCATGCCTGTTAGCCAGCAAGAGGTGACTGCTTATTCCGGCAGATGTTCGGTCGACAGAGCTTCGTTGGTTTTCCAGCAGGGTGTACCACGTGCAGGTGAGGTTGTCATTTGGGTTGTCTAGTTTCTAGCCACTACAAGTACTGTCGTTGCATAGTTTCTTAGTGCTCTTCGGTTGTTTTAGTTACTAAAGCATATACTAATGATTGTAGATTTGTGAATTTTGTTTTACAATACGGAAAGACTAATGTCGCCGATTTGCACGAATTTCTTGATGGGTGAGACTTCTATGGTGCTCCTTGTTCAGGTCGAGCATCGTCTTACAAGGACCTTAAGAGTTTTTTCTTTCTGTTCCTTCGATTTAATCGTCCCTGTCTTGTACAATTTGCTTTGTATACCGATTTTATAATCCAAGTCTATGTCTGAATGAGCTTTGGTGTACTTTTCAGTATTTTTGGACCATTTATGTCTGTGTACATTTGCACTGAGCTTGTTTGTCCAGTAGTTGAGTTTGCTGATTTGGTTTGGTATTTTTGACCAATCGAATCGAATTGCAATGGCGTCTATCATCAAACTGAGTTATTTGTATCATGCGGGATTTACAAACTGGGGAGTAAAGTGCATTAGCCTGCAAAGCTTTATTCTGCTCTACTGGTCTCTGCAATTTATAATTTGTATTAGTTATTATGAAGTAGTTTATGCTATTTTTGCACGAAACCTCTCTTCACGATTCTCTTATTATTCTCTTTATCTCACTGTACTTTTCTCTATATTTTAGAACATTACAACTAATCCTTCTTATTTCAAGATTGTTTTTGCCATACCTTCATAACATTATTCAACAATTAATTCCTTTGTAACACGTTGACGGTGGGACTTGTCCCAAGTATCAAGTACGGTGCGAAAGCTCAGTTATAAAGCGTTAGCTTATCATGTTAACAGTCCGGGGTTCGTGTTGTATTGTCAATGATCTTGGTTCTTTGTCTGATCTCTTTTCGATTCTATCTTGAAGGCTAAAACCCAGCATAGCGTGTTCTTGCGACTTTTGCATGACACTTATATGGTTTGCGTTTTTTTTTTATCATTACCATGTTTCCAGGCCATAAGTTGGTAATACGCATAAATCAATAATTTTTTGTTTGAGGTTTTTTGGTTAGGATTTGTATAGATTTGGCAATATCGCAATTAAATAGTCTAAGAGCTCGGTGCCAAAAAAAAACCTATGAAAGTATAAACCCTTATTGGTACAGGTGCCATTGGTGCGTCTTCAAAGATATTGTGAATACCGGGGTAGTAAAATGAGTTTATAAAGGCAGAAACTTTCTACGCTGATTAAATATATATATATAATAAAGAATTATAGTAGTCGGGCAGGTGTATGTAGGGATGGGAGTTGGTCAGTCGAGCCCTATACATACTTAGTGCCTGGCTAACCAAACCCCGGCCCTACATACACCTGCCTGACTACTAGAATTCTTCATTATATTTAATATTTAATTAGTATCTCACTGATAGTTATTTATAATAAAATATATATGTCAAAAATTGTTACATTGGGGTTATCTATGTGTCATAGATAAAATATAATTTTTAAAGAAAATGATAATTTAACGAAATGCATTGCTGTATACAAAAGCAAGTAAGTAAACAATGTTTATAACTTAATAAAATAATAATGATGACAGTAATTGCAATATTAAGGTTACGTTTTGGAGCTCGAGCTTTCAAAAACGACATTCTATATTTGAGTTCTGAATGATATGAGATTTTGCTATGGTGCAATGGTGTAAGCTGCGACTGTTAAGATCTAGTTGGGTCTCAAGTAATGCTGGAGAAACCTGGCGTTAGTTGGTCTATATTCTGGTGGAATCACCACAAATTTTACAATTGCGACTCGCAGTAAATTTTGTATTGTGTTCTGAATTGATCTTCCGATCTGTATCCTGTATGGAGATTTTTATGACACTTTTTAGCAAGTGTAACAAGTTTGGGTTTTACTACTCGTGCATGGTGAATCCGGTGGGTTGGTTTTGAGATGTCCTGTGTGCTAATGTTGTTGTCGTCGATAGTAACGGTGTCGGTGATATGTCTATGGGCTACACACAGGGCCGCATCTAGAACACAATTTGGTGGGTGGTATGTTGATGATAATAAAAAAACTCATCACTTCTCAAAGTTTAACTTTTTGCGAGGGTTAGGTTCTCATTTATTTAAAATTGCCTCATACAAAGTCTTTGATGACAAAAAAATCATGTGTTTTACCGTATGACATTTTGTATCATTTTGGGCGTTTGCTCTCTCCAACCCCTTTAGATACGGCTAACACATGTCGCGTTTGGCCAGGCTCAACTACATGATATTCTGGTGGGACGGTTAATTTACTATCCAGAATTCCTCTAATACCTCTTCCGTAGTGCAATGAGATGAGATGATCTGTGACTCGACTATTATTTTTAGTTTGGGCGTGAGGAGGCTTCGAATTGGTTGGTTACATCTAGCTGTGTCTTGTTTGGTAAGGTCTCATGTGGCTGTAGTTGGTGCATAGCTGAAGTATACTGCTCCTTTGTTGCACTCTTTCTTGGCACATTCTGCGACGTAGGTCACCTGGTTGGTTTTTGACAACAACGTTTTGTGTCTCGAGCTGTTCCGATCTATATTACAGAACTTATTCTGTACATCTTGAAGTTTGTAAATTAACAATTGGTTTAGCTGTTATATTTGTCTCGAACTGATTCATGAGGGAAGTGAGGTGCTCCGTCAAGTCAGGGGGTTTGTCGGGGTGAACGATATCATTCCGCCTCGATCGGGCGATGCGATTGACGGGTGTGTGGTTCAGGTACGGAGCTTTTCTTGGTTGGCGACTTGGTGTTATTATTATTGCGGTTTAAACATTTCTAAATGATTGAATTGCCAGTTACAACGTCTGAATTTGAAAGATCAACATTCTGTTCATGCTTTGCTGAAATAGACTCATACCTTTTATAGTAATTACGAACTGGGATTGTAAAAAACCATTTAACGAATTTTACTGCACAAATACCACAATTATGGGAGACGTGGCAACGCTGTCGCTTATGCAAATGACCTTGAATATTTTGAACAGCTGATTTCAATATTTTGAATTCGATTACGTCATACTTGCGAGAAATTGTAAACAATTAAAATATTATTGAAATTTCGATCTGATTGCTGAAAATAGAAACGTTTTCAATCCAGCATTTGGCATGACATCATTTACATTTATATTAAGTATTTTGATAAAAATAGAAATATTTGAATAAAGCTTTTTTTTTTAATGATGAGAGGAAATATTTGAAATTATGCAAACATATTAAAAAAATTCAATTAGGAATTCACTATGGTCACAATTTGGTACATAATATGATCTCATTAATTTCTGTTTGAATACAATTTTTATATTGTTATACAAATAAAAATCATCTAAAATATACTTATTTCAAAATCAATCCAGGCACTCTATATATTTTTAGATTAGAAGTGATAAGAATTATGAACTTGTTGAAATTATATTTGATTATTTTATTCTTCTCTAAACAATAATATACTTAATATAAACATCTAATAATAAATTCACATGTATGTATAAAAATAGCTATCTATTAACAATTTCATGTTAATATTAGTATTTTCAATTATTAATAATATCCAAGTCAAGTTCAAGTCTGCATTATATGTTATAATAAAATAAGTGACTACCTACTCAGCCTCATTCATCCTAATTTAAAAATAACCAAATGCACTCGTAACAACTATCAGGAGATTTATAAATAGCTAAGAATCTTAGTGATTTTTGTAACTATGCAGTTTGTAAAGTTTCGAGGTTATAATGATCCCTCATGGGCGGTAAAATAATTGCTACCAATTTAATGCAAACATTAATAATAATTATTGTTACAGGAACCTCGAGCCAACACATCTAATCTTGCACTGAAAAATATATTAAGCTACACGCCTGCACGGAAAAATTATAATTTCTTACATGGGATTTTTAGTCACCTGTCGCAAGTGCATGAATTGAAGAAGTATGCATTCCCTCGTGTTGATGGTACTGTTATTAAGGATGAAAGGGTTAAAAAAGCAATTGAAAGGACTGCTTTACAACAGTTTCAAGATACTGATGGTAATGAAGATGATGTTTATCAAGAGTTGTTACGGAATAATACAAAAAGAGCTACAAAGTTGTTACGTGACATGAGATCTACATTATCTGACTTCCTATTAAGGTAAGATTTAAATAATAATTATAATATTGAATGTATAATTGACAACCAAATTCAACTAATTAATCGTAGAAACATAACAGTTTGAGATTAGATAATGTAGGTCAAGGATTTTGCTGTGGTGTTTGTTTAAAATATTTTTTATATTTATAGAGGTTAGGTTAGGTCAATCACAATAATTAATATTTATATTTTCAAGCTTCCACGAAAATTTACATAGGTTATGACTTATGGTATTAATAATATTCATTTTTATTTATAACGTACTAAACATTAAAGAATGCAATTGTATATTATACATAGTAATTTAAATTTCCTCATTTGGAATGATTCATACAATGGAATTAAATTAAACGATGTAAATTAAAAGTAATTTTTTTTATTTGGTTGCTGTTCAATTTTAATTTGGTTTATTTTTAAGAAACTTTAATATCTTAGTTATTTCAAGTATCATTATTTTAATTGAATTTGAAATTTGATTTAATTTTCAAATCAATTACTTAAAAAACTGAATTCTTTACCAATTAGGACTTAAGTTTTTTTTTGTTTGGATATACTTTATAAATTATTTTCTTCAATCTTTATTTATATGCCTCAGTTTAGAATGATCTTCTAAAGGACTTTCTGTACTAAGATACTTCTTGTTAAGTGTGATTAATTTTTTATTTATAATTAAACTAAATCTTTTATTGAGTTTTTGATGTCTTGAAAATGATTCCTTAACAGGGTCATTATAATTATTGGGATTATGTAACCATCTAATGTACGTTTGTGCCGCTCTAGTGAAATAGTTTGTGTGTGTAAATATAGTTGCCTATCTAATATTCTTTTCATATTTTTACATTGTTTACTGCTGTCGAAAATCTCAAACACAATCCGGAATGGAATAGAGCCACTCCCCAATATCAAACCTCATTCTTAAAGTAGGATTCAATAATAAACATATTCTCTTCATCTGTATACATAACCTTGCTTGACAGTTGAACTGTCAAAACAAAGTAAATAATTTGGTGCACAATTTTAAAAAGGCGGCATATTTAAAGTGATTACATACTACCAGACATTTATAAAGACTCTGTATATCTGTACCACTGTGTTTATAGGAGTTTTTTTGTAAGCGGTGTTGAAAGTTTGGAATTTTGTATTGTTACTGCTAGATTGTTATTAATTATAACAACTCACAATTTTATGTACGACTCGAATGTGTCTTTTTCTACTCTTCTCAACATAAGCGATAGCTTCGAGGGTTTGTGGACTCCCGCACGTGCTCAGCATTCTCTGTCTTTATAGGTTCGCATTGTTGTGATTTGGTTGTTTTGATTTTCTAATATGCTGAAGGTAATTGAGAAAATGGTTTTGGGTCAACCAGTAAGTTAATGCTTAGTGATTTTTGCCCTGCCAACTTACTATGTTGGGGTGGTTTGTTTGTAGTAAATAAAGGGCGACAATCTTTTTAAAAAGATTGGGATCACCAATGCTATGACTTCTAGTGCAATCATGGAGATGTGTTTTTTAAGCCTTTGCAATCTTGAGCGTTCCTGTTATCAGCGCATTTCTGTTCCTTGCATAAGAATGTTAGAGAAGCTTAGATGCTGCTGCTGAGACAAGCTTGAGTCAGCCATTTTTTCAGCTATGGTTGTTTCTACAAAGGTCAGGTGTCTATTATGCCCATATAATTGATGGGTTTTAAACTATTTGTTAGTTTCATTGCCTTTGCGCCCTGAACGCTGATGATGCAGCCGCTAATTTGACACATCTCAGTTCAATTAGACGTTGGTAGACTAGAATCGTCTCCTGTAAACGACCACTCAGAGTTGTCCTAGCCTCATTGTTGTTTTAGTTTCAACAAACTGAGCTAGCTATACCCAAACGGCACTTTGCTGAAGGTTCTACCAGCGAGGGTGAGAGATTTTAACTTACTAAAACACTCTCTCTCTTGGAGTGGGAACGTTTCTTGTTCCCCAGATTATTTGTAGGTATCGGGAGGGCAGCTTTCGTCTTTGGGACAAGCTGTAACTTTTTACCTTGCATCCAGTTGGAGACCTGCTGGATGTTTGTATTGTTCATCAATATTTCCTCTTTTTTTTTTGGCACCGTTGTGTTTCAGCCTTAGAAGCCAAAAGTACAAGATGTTCCACACGGTCGGCCCCAATACTAACCCACTGCGAGAGACGGCTGATAATTTTCTTAGTTTTTGTCATCTTCTCTGCTTCGAGGATTGTCTTTCTTTTTGACGGCAGCTGTAATGTTTAGAGACGCTCGTCTATTCTTATCTTTCTAAGCTCTTCTAGTATTTTCTGCCAAGATACACTATTAATGACTTTTTTGACGTCGAGGGTTATCACTGCGCACAAACTCCGGTGTGGAAAGGAGTACTTTGCATTTGTTTTTTTGTTTATGACGTATACTGTTTGCCGTTCTATTCTCAAACTGTTATTGTTGGTCCGACAGGCCACCCGTCCGTGTCAGCTCGTTGTTCACTTTACCTAGGATTAGTTTCTCGTATAATTTGCCCTCGACGTTCATTAGGCGCATCGGCCGGCACGCTGAAGAGTTATCTAGGGGTTTGGCCCTTTTTCCAAGGAGCACCAGTCTGGCGTGCTTCTTTCTTTGCAGTGTCTTTGTAATCACCCTAGAGTTGATGATTTTCTGTTGTATTGTCTCTCTTTGCGTTCCTTGTGTTGGCTCTTTTTTAATAGTAATCTCAAAAATAAAGTAATTGAGCTCGCTTAGAGGTTCTAGATCACTGACTTCCCATTTCACTGAATACTTGAATTACGTATACTATGTGTATGGCTTCGATATTGAAGCTCCTGGTATGGATCCAGATTGGGTTGTGTAGCTTAGTAATAATAATAATAATAATAATAATAATAATAATAATAATAATAATAACTTAGCTGTATCGGATTTTTGTAGTAGGTAACGTCGGAGTGAGTACTGTGGAATTATAGCATGTAGAGCAAATTGTCTTCAAGTTGGGGTAATGTATAGGGCGATGTTGACATGCGACCGATAGTTTTTGTCTATCACCCACTGGAGACCGTTCTAGAACTGTTCGATCCATGTACACAATCAAATTAAATTGTTTACTGAGTCTGTCAATTTTATTTGTCAGCTGAGCATGCATTGAACTGTTCTAGAACAGACACAAGTAACTACTGGAAGAATCATATTAAGGCCCGGGATACACGTTACGGTTTTTTGGTTTTCAAAATCAGTACGAAGTATAATAACATTGAAAACTGACGATAATTTCAAACACATTAGGTTTAAAGATGTGCGTTATGGTTTTAATGTTATCTTACTTGGAAAAAACGCAATTTGTATTACTAGCTTAATTCGGGGGATTTTTTCTCTTGTGGCTTGTTTTTTTTGAGGCTTTATCTGTAGTGACGGGATTCTTATGTAATGGCTTTGAACTGTCGTTTAGACGCATTTTTAACTCTCTCCGACGTGCTAGGTCGTATAGCTGATGGAGTTGTCGGTGCTGCTGGTGTTAGCGGTAGTGTAACTGGCATTGCTGTTAGTGTAACTGCCATGCACCGATAAACAATCAAAACATTTCAAAAACTATGCGTCGACCTACGCTACGTTTAACTATTATTCACCTGGACTTGTAACGACCTCAGCTACACTTTTGACAACGACGGAACTTTGTTAAAAACTCTCGCATTCACTCCGGTTTACTCGACTGTTTTTTCCGAATATCGACGACACCGAGAGCACTACATCCGTTCTTTGCCCTCTATCGCCTTGATAGAAGTACCACTATCACTGAACGGTTATTTTCCTAACTTTTCATCAGGATCACTTAAAGTGTCCACGGTCAATAACCAACTTATTGGTATAACGTGCAAAAGATTTTGAGAGCCATCAAAATGATAGGAAACACTTGCCATCGATCTTGTCCTGCCGCACAGCCGCTCTCTTATCCACTTTGAGGGAGTAATAACAGATTGTAATTGTTAATATATGACAACAGATGCTATCTTATGTGATGCATATTTACTACATTACCCATTAACAAGGTTACGAACGCCAACATTTGTGATACGACGACACGATGCGGCAATTGCAGATTTGCCACATGTTGGTCGACGTAGGTGCCTTTAGTTTGCTCAGAAAGTTGTAAGACCCTTTCCCAGATTTTTTCTTATAACCGTCAACTTGTGGCAAATATGCGTTTGTTAAGCGTTGATATATATTGACAATTACTTTTGTGTTTTCCTACACACGACGTGAGAACATTTGCCGAATATTCACTGTACTTGCATTTGTTGCCTACTAACGAAGCGTGAATCTGCAAAATGAACAAAATAACAAATTCACAAGCAACAACACTGAACGACGAATCCGTCTGTATGTGCCTTAACAAAATGTTTTTTTTATACCTTTGCTAATTTGGTCTTTTCGAGTCATAATTGAGAGATTGCACATTGTTCCGTCCTGGGAAGATTTCTTCTCTTTGGGTAGGTGTGCCGTAAGAGTCTTTTTCTGATTCCGGAATGGAACCTTGTAGCCGTGATTTCGGTCTCAGGAGTTAACGATGCGGATAAGTATACCGCACATCCGTTAGCAATGGAAAGCGAGGTTCATATCTACGCGATTACAACCACGGTCTCGATTTCTGTGGATTGGCTCTGTCCGTGTATATTTTACTGTCAGGCTACGCATATTACTATTGTGATCTTCCATTTGCTCTATTTTTGTTGAACTTCGGTGACCTGCAGATGACTTTGTCCGCGCCAAAAAGTTCAAATGGTAGCCACTATTTGACATTTAATGGTTTTTTTAATTGTTATTACGTTGGGTATCATTAAACGATTAAATAAAATCTGCATATGTGCTGAACATAAAAAAAAACTCGATTCATCGAATACATTTTCGAAAATTGTGGCTATCGTATGGACAAATATCTTTTGGGAAAGAGTATTTAAAGATTTTGAACGTAATAAAATGTTATTAACGTGACTTACGATTAATCTACAATTCGTATAATTCTCATCGTGACATCAAGATGCACGCATACAAAAAATAACAGTCAAGCATCAAACCATTTATGGAACGGAAACCCGGGGCGTCCCGAGGCGTTGCAGAGGCACGCGGAGAGACAGAAAGCTAGTAGTGTTTTACGGGTTATAACTTCCGGAACTAGGGAAAATTTTGTAAAACCTTTTTAAAGGAACATTTCTCAGATCTTTTAGATACAGTGCAAAAAAATACCTTCTAATGATGGTTAGTTAATCATTGCTTGCAATGGTTTATTGGGGCATCTTTAATATTTTAGGCTTCTTCCTCACTGTCAATATTCTAAAAACGAGATGAGAAGAGACAAGTCCCATTTGAAGTCGTCATATTATTAGAAGCAATTGGGATATTTTACCATACTGTCTATGAAAAATACATCGAAATGTCAGTTTTTATTCATAAATCTACTTCAGCTGCGGAAACAGTAAGATTATCGACAGAATCGAAATCTGGTCAATTCTACGTAGGAAACCCGAAAAATATCGCTTTTTCAAATTCTAATTAAAAGTGTATAAGCGATTGGAAATGTCGAAATTTCGTCGATCGATTAAAATCATAAAAAAATTTGTTACGCCTATGGCAAACGTGTGATGAACTTTTGGTTGCCTACATCCAAAGTTGCAGCTCGCTAGCACTTTGCAAAAGAAAAGTTTCTTCAGTCTCTGAATTTAAGTCCCTTGGTCACATACTAATTTCGCAGAAATGGCAGACCGTCTGATTTGGTTTCTTGAATAGCTGCAGGAATGATTTCATCTATCCCATCATCAGGAAATATCTGATTTAGCCGTCCTAACCTAGCCTAAAGCTTTGAATTTTACATTTCTATTGTATTTTTATTATTATATTTTAAAATAATTGTTCAATTTTTTTTGCAGATTTACATCATGGGTATTATACAAACTTCTACCATGCTTCTTAAAAGCTGTAGTAGTTCATCCAAATCATGTAGAAATGATCAAGCAAGCAAGCAGCTCAAATCTTCCAATGATATTTCTACCTCTTCATAGATCACATTTAGATTACATCTTAATGTCATTCATTCTTCTCAACAATAACATCAGATCACCACTGGTAGCTGCCGGAGACAATTTAAGAATTCCATTCTTTGGGTAAGTTAGAATTAGTACTATCTACTAATAACACTTACAGATCACTGTTACTAAATTATTTTATTTATAAATTAACATACGAAATGGATAAGTTAAGGTCAGTTAGCTGGTAAGTACTATTTCACGAAAGTTGAAGATTTCACTTAGTAGTTGCTAATTTTATGAAAACAATAGATATTCACCTTTAAGGACCTTCTGCATTACGATAACATGACCAAACTTTGTAATATGTATAAGGTAGCTGGATTAATTTGTCATTATTAGATAACAAATTTAAGCTCATAATAAATTCTATAGATCTTGAATTATCAAAGCCTATTTTTTTAATTTATGCAAATATAATAATTATATCAGTTGCGATTTTTGCAATTGTTCAACATATTCCATTTAATTATCCTATTTCCAAACTATAATTTAGCGCTAGTAGAATTTCTTAAATACTAAACAAAATATTGCTCAATTATTGGATTTTGAGTTATTTCATATGCCTTTAAAACTCTTTGCACGATTACAGTTAGACAATTAAGTCGAAGCAACCAACTAACTTTGCAATTTCTTAAGTAATATTACATTTTCCAGCTTGATTTAGGCAGTTTGCCTTTAGCGCTGTTGCATGCAGCAGCGTATGGCATGTTAAATCATACAATTATTATAAAAATATTATTTGTATGATGTGTTTGGGTTACAACAAATAGTTGCAATTATATATCAAATTTTGATGCATGTTTAATGAATCGTTCACTATTGTATATGCAACACTATCTCTTAAGCTAATAAATACGCACGAAAGTCGTTTTAACGTGCACTCTGACGCCAACGCTATAGATACATACGTTTAACATAATATTTTATATGCATTTTACAGCCTTGCTTAAGTTCCAGTGTGGTAGAGTTTCGATTAAAATCTTACGATTTAATCGGAATTTTACTAATTTTACTCTGTTACATGATAAATCCGACAAGAAACGTAATTTTTAACCTAAAAATTGTAATAAAAACTGCAATTTGTACTACTAACAAAATGGTGAGTACTCTGCAGGGCCTATAGTAGTAGCGGATTCTGCGATTGGGTACGGTTTGGTATGGAAGGAGAGTGTTTTAGTGTATACCACAGTTCATAGTTTGTCGACTATTGGCCTTCATGTATTTGGTATCAACTTCTTGCAGTTGGCGACGGCGGAATTGTAAAAATAATATATTCAGTGAAAAAAAAAAGCGCATCGAATCTTATCAATCAAAACCCATTCTTATGGAAACTCCCACTATGCGAAAAAGTCGCTCGTTAAACTAATCAAGTATTTTGTGGGCGACAGTAGTGTGGCTACCTTTAAGCAAGGGTCTGCAATGCGGTAGGGCCTAGAAGCGCAAAGGGGTTCAGACGTATATTTTGAACATATGGAGGAAGATGGGTTCTTCTCAATATTTCTTCTGTAATCTTTATTGTGCGTTTTACAGCTATTTTAAATCGCTACAGAAGTTTTTCGACTTTCTTGACTTCCGAATCACCCCCGTCTATAAAGAGCAATTTATTATTGAGGGATCGGACACCGGACTATTAGCCTGCTATGCATGTTACTATAATGGAGCTATCTCACCGTTATTTTGAGGTGGGACCCAAAAATCCTAGATACGCCACTGATGTGCGACATTCCTAAAAGTCGTTAAGCGAAGATGTTTCTCATGCGAATGAGGCCTTGAAGTTTGTCATTGTGCTTTTTAGGACGCGTTTGTACCACTAAAAATTTGGTTTGGCTTCATGTTGTAGTTTTTATTTTTTGAAAAGCTTTTAAATATTTGCTCATTAAAGATTAGATCTGTTCTAACACGATTTGGACAGCGTCTATTAAAACATATTTTATCCAACGTCGGCGCATGCGCTAAATATCAATCTGTTTGTCAAAAATATAATCTTCCAGTTTTCTTGTCGGATTTATCATTAAACTATTACTATTTAAAAAAAATCTTAGCTTAATTAATTACAATATCTAATTATCCTCCCGTTAATATTCAGAGAGTATTGTTGTCATTTGTATTCTAGCTCTTTACTTCGTGGACTCGGTGCCTTTTTCATTAAAAGGCGCGTCGATCCAGTGATGGGCCGCAAAGACCACCTATACAAAGCCATTCTTCATACCTACATGAACGAGAGTCTACGTGCTGGCCACAACATTGAATTCTTCATCGAAGGTGGTCGTACTCGTACTGGTAAACCATGCATGCCGAAATACGGAATCCTCAGTGTCATCGTGGAAGCTGTTATCGATGGTACCATTGAGGATGCCCTACTCGTACCTGTTAGTATCAACTATGAAAAATTGGTAGATGGTAATTTTGTCAGGGAACAATTGGGTCAACCAAAGGAGATGGAAAGTTTTGGTAATGCTATGAGAGGAATCTGGCATGTACTCAATAGTAATTATGGTATGATTAGAGTCGATTTCAATCAACCGTTCTCATTAAGGGTAAGTGATTTTTAATAATGAAATTGTTAATTAGATAAATTAATTCATTAATTTATACAGAAATTGATCAAAACCTTCAACACAAATGGAAAAATTCCACCCAACATCAATAGGAAGTTGAAGTCGAATCCATCCACAACTAGTTTGTATGGAACAGAAGTGGTTTCAGATGAACATAAAAGTATAGTAGAAAGTATTTCAAAGCATGTCATATACGGTAAGTTTCTATACTCCAAAATGTTGAACAAATAATTTTTTAAATCTTTTTTTTTTTGTAGATTGTGCTCATACACAAGCAGTCATGTCAACAAATGCTGTAGCATTTTTGTTATTAAATAAATTTAGGCAAGGAGTAAACGTTCAAGATTTAGTTAATGGACTCCATGAATTGAAAGCAGAACTTATTTCCAAAGATATAGAAATTGGTTTCACTGGTGATTATTTAGATATTATTAATTATTCAGTAAGTATTTCATTTTATTTTTCAATCTTATATGTGTTGTACGAACTATATTATCTAGAAAATATTATTGTACGTAATTTCAATCTTTAGCCAAGGAAATGTGATTTTCAGCTTGTTTTCGGAAGAATGTTATCTTTTCCTTTTATATCCGGGTTCATTAGATAGAAGAAATTGTTGTGTTGGAATGGCACAACTTGTAGTAGTTTTTAGATAGGAAGTAAATTAGTATTCCCCTAGCTAGCTACAGTTACAGGCACTTGCACTTCCATAAACACGATATGTTTTAAGGGTTTCTGTAGATTAAGATAGCTGACAAAATGTTCTTTGGGTAAGCAATGCAGAAATTGTCAATCAACGGAGTCAGTTGTACTTTTATTCATTATTATAAAATGTAAGCAAAATCTAGCCTGAAATTAACGAAAGTGGGTTACATCTGTTTAACGGCCGATTACGTTACGGCCCGTTAATTATGGCGTGTTAAAACACATGATTTTGAGAGTAGAGCTTCTGTAGAATGAGAGCTGAAGTTTATTTTGGGCTTGGAATTAGATGTCCTTTTGTTGACTAATTGAGAAATACTTTTAGTTTTCGGGACAACAGAAATGCGTCGTATTTATTTAAGTTAGCCTCTGGGTGATACTTCTTCTACTGCAGGTAATATATGTATTAAGTAAAACCTATTGCTGGAACTCAACCCAATTTTCTTTAATAAAAAAATATCAAAACACCATAAATGTGTGTGTATTTGGTTATGGCAGTTATTCATGGACGATAATCACATCGTGCTAAAATGGGGCATTTGTTATGGTCGGGCAGGCTGGAATTTGATTGTTTGATTAATTATAAGAGTTATAACATTTATAAATAGTAAGCCAAACTAACTTGCTCAAAGTCGTGAAAGCGGATTACGCCCTCAATGGTTTAATTGTGGTGAAATGAACGTCATCTATATCACGCGTTACATGACTGGCGTAATAGATTCGATAAATAGTTTTACGTGCGTAAAACATTTTACGGAGATTATGAATCCGCAAGTCTTCTTTTAAAATTTTGCCACAAGATGGCATCTTCCTTGGCTCAAGTTTTAACATATTTAGCATTTACTATTGTTTCACTTTTTCCCCGACTGCATCTTCTCTATTTGAATATTTGCAAAACCTCACAATTTTGAATCTTTAAATAACATAATTTTTTTTACAGATTGACTTATTGGGTCCTGCCTTAATTAGAAAAGAAAAAGTAAACAACGAAGAAATGGTGAAACCAGTATCAATGTTACCTAATGTAATTGAGCTAGGCTACTATAGTAATTCATTGCTACCATGTTATGCACTGGATTCGGTAATAGCTATCGCAATATGTTCGTTAGATTTGAGTGGAGGTTACATATACCAAAATGATCTCGTCCAGGCTTGCCTGGAGTTGTGCAATTATCTGCAATATGAATTCATATTCTGCAAACCGTGCCAAAGTTTAGAAGCTAATGTTATTGATAGTATAGACAATTTGATAATTAGGCATGATATTCTCACAGCTGTAAGTGTATTCATTCATATTGATAGTGATTGTTAATTAATTAATTTGATTTATTTAGGAAATTATTGAATTTGAACCGAACAGGAGATATCTATTAGATGTGGACGATGAGGAAATAAAAGAAAAGAAGTTGAGATATTTTATGAATTCCAAAGGAAAGGATTATTTATTATTTTTGAGGTCATTATTAATGCCTCTTGTAGAAGGGTATGCTGTGACTGCCAGTTGTTTGGATAACCTCGTTGGGAGGACTTTATTAGAAAATGAACTAGTCAGTGATATTTTAACGCAAATGAAAACGCAACTTAATAATGGCACATTAATTTATGGTAAGTTAACAAAAATTAAATTATAAATTCAAATCGACTGTTCAAGAATTTTTAATTTTGCGGCTTTTATTCTGTACATGTTCATTATTTTTGTTTTGTTTGCAGAGGAGAGTGTCTCTGTGGATCCAGTTAAAAACGCACTTAAATTATATCAAAAATTAGAACTCCTGGAAGTACATCAAGAGAAGAAAATCCGATTATACTATCTTAAAGAAAAAGAAGACAATTCAGAAAGCGTCAAAATATTATATGAAAAAGTTAACATTTACAGGCGGACGCAAACATTCGATGAGGGTATATACAACAAAAACCACAATTAAATGTAGTTTAAAACTCAACAAATTTCTTATGTTGTATTTAGGCCGGGTCGAGAAATTGCTTATATTTTTTATACACTTTATACAAACAACTATATAATAATTAATTGCAATTATTTGTAATCATGAATTAACTCGATTGTTTTTTGTTATAATCTCGACCTGCATAAAACAATATTATTTTTTTGAAAAATTATAGCCATTATTATCAGTTTGACTTCTGTGATAATGTTGAAAGACTATTAGTTAAATCCTAAATATTCTGTCCTATTAAAAAAAAAATGATTTAACATTGAAAAATAATTCTGTAAATACAATAGTTTTATAACGTAGGATTTTAAAATATCGTTGAATTTTAAGTTAACTTTTAATTTTCGTGTGTATGAGATTTCGTAGGTCAATTAAAAGAAAATAGTAAGGTGATAAAATGTAGGCCTAAGACTGTTTTTTTTCTCTCCATATCAATCTTTGTTGGATATTTATTTATTTGATTATTGTATTTAACAAGGATTGATTTATTCATTATTGATGTTTTATACGAATGTTTAGATTTTTTTTATATATGAAGGGTATTAAATATAGTTTGTCATATTCTGTGAATTTTGACAAGTAAAACAAATCAATACTGTCAAATATAATTAATTATTTTTAATTGTATCCTTACTATTATTATTATATAAATTAAATATATATATTTTTATGTCATTGCAGCTATCAAGTCCTCTGGTGTCGGTCGGTGTGCTGTTGAGAATACTTGAATGTTTTGGTCTTTCATTGCTTGCTCTGTTGTTGGTCCTATGGCTATTAGCTGAAATAAATTGCAATATTGTAGAAGAATGAAATTTGTATACAAGTTGTATGCTGATTTTGTTAAGTGAAGATTTATTCATGGACGAAGTTATCGATAAGTTATTTTTGATTTTCAATTAACAATTAATATCAGATTTTTGTTTTATTTTTAATCAATTTCATATTATATGATGCGAGCTCAATAACGGACGTTTCTAAAAGTGTAGAATATGAGCTGATCGAAACTACCAGATACAATCCAAAAATAGGTAAGAATTGCAAATAATAATTTATAATGTTTGTAGTAAACAAATAATTTTTAATGTATTCTTTATCATATAAGCCTGGCTGGTGAATTATCACAAACTGACCACTTGTGAGAACCGGGATGCGTTCGGATTTAGGAGAAACTCGCTGGGGCGTTATTATTTTACCCCAACGCGTTAATAAATCCGGGTAGAAAAAGTATCGGTCTCATCTCCACCGCATTTGTGGTATTCCTCGCTTACTATGACCGCTCCTGATACTTTTTAGTAAAGGACACTGAAGTCTGTCTCTTGGTTGGTGATGACGAGGTATCTGAAATGTTTCCTTCGACACCACTTCCTTCCAATTTATAATGAGCTACAATTAATTTTTGGTCCCTGAATCGACTGTGCAGTTTTTAACATTCAGGAATTGTGACTACGGCTCCGGAATGAAGTAAAGCTAACTCTATCCTCCACTTCTCTTCTACTTGGGTTTATTGAATATAAAGCTGCGTCCACTTCTATAAATATTTACTTTGGATGCGGAGCAAATTTTTAGGTGCGTTAGAAATTTATGGCAATATGGACGTATGCGGCGCTACAACATTAATTTATAGATGTGAACGACGCAGCATTATGAGTAATTAGTGGCGGTGGTCAGTTGTTGCCGTGGTGGAAACTAGTGTTCTAATAAAGACAAACTAATGTGGGTTCTTATAAAATTTTGTGTCCACATTCTCGTAGACCAAGAAACATTTTCCACTTTAAAGGAGAGTAGTCTAATGGGTTCAAAGGATTGTGTAGTATATAATATAATAATTTAGTTGTTTCTATGAGATCGCGTTAAATTAATCGGCCTACCCCCGTAAATTTCCCAATTTTTATAAAACATAAGAATACTTTATTGAAAGAAATACTTCAGCAGAATTGTGTAATCTTCAATAAGAAACAATTCTCTTCAAACACATCTATTCTTACAATATGGTAAATATCTTTAAATAGACATTTATTAGTATTTTGACTGTTTAAGTTACATACCTTGATGTCATTTAGAGGAAGATTCTTTAAATATTCTATAGAAGATTTAATCCCTGATGGACTAAAGAATACAATAAACTGAGGTATTAATTTGTAATTATCGAATGCTTCCTTCAATTCTTCTCCGATTTTTGGGTTTGAAATTGTGTCATAAACAAGAACTTCATGTAGTTCAGCAGTATTTTCCAGTCTACCCTTAAGAATGTCCATTTTTAAATTTCCGTGAGGATATAAAAAAGGTTTGTCATATTTTGGCTTACCTAAAAGAAGACAATTTTGTAAATTTAGATTAGGATAGTTCTGGCTTAGGTTACATAAGGTTGGGTAAGACCAGAGTTCAATCCAGAACATGTTTAATCATAACATTACTGATGGAATTTATGATAACTGATTAACCGTTAAATGTGACAACATAACAACAAAATTTTAGTGTCAAAACTATTTTTATTAAATCAATAGAATTACTTGTTTGTGGTAGCAAATAAACAACTTTGCTTTTGTCGAATTTAATGTACTTTAATTGGCTTTCATAAATTCCAACATAGGTTAGTTAACAACTCTCTTGTGGCCTTTTGTGAGGTTATGTTTGACAATGGTTATGCAATTTGGGTGACTCGATACAAATTTTTGCCAAGCATTACTTGAAAAGTTCAATTTTGGATTTTGAGCTATTTGTTTATGGTTAACAAATTTGAGGATTCTGAGCAGACTGAGAAAAATATTATGGCCGGCCTTTTATTTTGCGCTTAAGCTACAATCAGTTTAATTGAGTTTGTCAATGTAATCTGTCATAATGCATTATTTGTAAATAGGTTATGTATCATGCTTTGAGCCAGGAAAAAGCGGGATGTTTAAATTTAAAATAAATTTTGATAAAATTGTGATAATAGGATTTGACGTTTAAAAAAGTTGTGCATTACATGTTTTTAATTAACAATATTCGTAAAAAAGTTGTAATAACGCAGTTTAAATATATTATGTTTATTTGTTCATTTTGCTGCGAAGATTTTACAGAATAAAATGTCATAAATAAAAGATTTCAGAGATTTCACTACCAACTTTAAACCTATTTATTATATTAATCTTAGATCACATGAGTTAAACATTGGATTAAACTATGATTGAAATATCAGCCCCAAATATCATAATTTTAAAATTTCCTTGATGACATGTTTAAGCGTTGTGATTAACTTTTGTTTATTTATCAATTTATTGTTGGCAATACTTGATGATATTTGAAAACTGTTATGTCCAGGACAATTAATTTACTATTCTTATTATTAGGTTATCTTAATTTGAAAGTGTCCAATCATAAAAAAGTTTGGGGACCACTGGGTTTGACTAATTACATGTAAATTTGGTTGCCTATACCAATTATTTTTGTAGAATGTATTTGTAAAATGAACTAAGACCTTTTTATTAAAATTTAATTAGCATAGTTTATAATGGGTACCTATTTAATTATTTTACATTTACTTACCATTAATTATATCTGCTAAATTATTAGCATTACCAGTTTCCTTCCCCATACAATCTAATCCTAAATCCTTTAAAGCCAATTCGTAAGTTGTTACACCGACTACATAATTATCTTTCTTAAGCCATGTTTCGTCTATCGATTCACCATTTAAAGCTAATTTTGTTGCTTGCACACATCTCGGACTGGATAAAACCATTCCACTAAAATCACTTGGTCGATTCAAACAATCCTTTAAATTATCCAAATTAGAAAACTCAAATTCTAATGTGTTGACTTGTATCGTCGAGTAGTTTCGATCTTGTAATGCAATTTCATATTTGTCTTTCGTGTTATCTTCATTTTTAACTTTTAGTAATAAGACTAGGTTGCTTCTTATGGACATTGTTGCAAATTAATTTGTTATGTGATTAGTCATTAATAGTAGTTCTTTTGAATATTTATTATTAAAATTGAATTTTAAAACCTGAAAGATTTAATTGGTGATTGTTGATTAAAAATAGGAAATAAGTATTGAATCACTTTATTAATTAACATCACGTAATAATATAATATTGCTGCATGTTGTTGTTTTTGAGACTGAGGTTATGAAATGAGGAAGTAGTTCAAATGCATCATATGATTCACATGCAGGTTTGGTTGCATATTTAATATGTCTAGCTTGTTGTATATTAAGTTGCATACGACGATTTGAGTAATTATTTTTTAAATATAATTATTCAATTTATAAAAACTTAATTATTTTAATATTTATTTTACCTCTTATACATGAAGGGTTTGGGTGAAAATAATGGTAGTTGTAGTTGTTATAAAATTATTATTTTGTTTACATTTATTCAACTTTAAAATTAAATTAGAAACATTACCTACTATTTGTTTGCTCGAGTTTCTTAAATATATATAATTAGCTTAAGCTATTTATAGCCGATTAGACAACAATTACAAATTTATTATACGATACAAAATATCATAACAAAATAATACTTTTTGTAGTTTTAAAATGATTTTTAATATTTTTTACAATTAACTAGTAAATTGTATTAAAATTTCTTCAATAGTTGTATTTAAACATTTTTTGTTCAAATAAAACTATAGGTGCTTTCCTTTTGCCAAGTGAGGTAAATTTGATACATTTTTATGATTTTAAAATATTATCATAGGCAAAAGAAAAGTAAAATTTTTACTCTGGCTCACTTGCTTTTGTACAAATGGAACGGTCTATTAAGTAAGATGAAGTAAGAATAACTGAGAATAGTGGAAAAAGGAAAGCACCTTATAGAATGTCAAATAAGAATTATGACAAGTATTTAAATATATGTTTACAAAAATAATACTAATATAAAAAATGATGATACAAAAAAAGATTAAAAAAAACTATAATAAGCATTATTTACAATCTAGCAGCATCTTTTTACACAGTCGTAACAAGCTATCTTTATTACCATTGATACAGAGACCTACGTTACTTCTACAAAGAACACCTAAGTGCTGTTTATGGCGTCTACAAGACAGCATTAAGTAATCACTGCTCAAAGTGCATTGAGCAACTTTTTGATATACAAATCTGAAACATCTGTGCGTAAACAAGCCATCGCTACGGAGTTTAGCCAAAAAATTGATTGTACATGAACGCTAAAAGTGTTGCTTATGGCGTTATTTGTAGACAACATTAAATAATTATTATTCAGAGTGCAATGAGCAACTTATTGATCAGGTGTCATCAAAATCTGGTGAGTGTAGTAGACATCAAAATAATGCTTAGTTCAGATATCAGTAGGGCATTGTGCCAGTAGCCAAAATGTAGCATGGCAAATTATTTGCATTTTAAATGTTTTCTTATACATATTGCAATAACGTTGCATATATTCTACATCTACGTAAGTTTTTACTGAAAGCTTCTAGAGGTCACTTGAGAGTAAACATATACAAGTACCTTGTTTGCTCAATTTATAACTTTTGTTTTTTATATATAACTGACTTTACGCACGCTAAACCTCCCAACCACCACACCTTGCTTTATCGTCGTATACTAATTAACTCAACACTAACTTATTTAAGGAACGGCCATTGCCGTCACATTATTTGACCGAATCTTTTTGCTACGCAAAAGTTACTGAGATTTGTTTCTTGTCTCGCTACTCCCGCTCCATGTTGCGCTATATCCATCGCGCTATATTTGTGCCGATCCGGTCTATCTTGTCTTCTCACATTAGCGTGGTATTTATCCAGTCCACTATCGTTTTTGCCTATTTTTCTATAACCTGAACCTGCACACAATTATTAATATATTCTGTGCAATTACAAAAATTTATATCTTTCTAGCATAGAACTAAATGGTAGTCATGCCAAAGTCCCTATAGTTACATCAATACGTAGTATACTATATTACCAATCACCAATTTAACACATTTCCAAGGTACACCCTAATACCAGTGTGTTTATAACTGCTTCTTACTAATGTAATGTGCCCTGCCTACAACCTCAATATCTAACCTAAACTATTGGAGGCAAAAAAGCAAAAAAATCATAGTAGGAGGAGATTTCAATGCAAAATCACCGAGATGGGGAGGATACAAGAGGGATATAAAGAGAAGAAATCTTAGAGAAGATGTTCGTAAGAGAAAGCTTAAAATCACAGATTAACATGACTATAGCAACATGGGAAATGGCAGGTATAGTAAATGAATGGATCGTGACAGAAGAGGAATCACTGAGTTTACACAAACATATACAATATAATACAAAGAAGAAAGGAAAATAGGAGTACACGAGAGAAGGTAGATGGAACGTAAGAAGAATGGACAAACAGAAGATAAAGAGAGCCATGGAAATAGAAGAAGTTACAGAAAACAAAAACATAGAGAAGAAAAAAGAGAAAAGGGCGGATGAAGCAATTCCCAGGTACAAAGAAAGGGGGCGAAAAGGACCATACTGGTGGTGCAAGGAAATAAAAGAATACAGAAAAAAAACAATACAAACAGGGAAGAAAGTCAAAAGACAGAGAAAAAAGGAAAAAATACAGTGGAAACGGAGGAGCTAACTAAAATACGAAAAAAAAATCTTAAAAAATACAATCAGAGTTAGCAGAAGAAGATGCTGGAAAGAAATGATGGAATTTATACACGGTGATCCTTAGGGAAAACCGTACAAAATAGTGATGAACAAACTGGGAGAAAGAGCAAAGGGAGTCTACCTAAAAGAAGACGAAGGAGAAGAAGTCAAAGTTAAGAAATTGTTTCCCAAGGGAGAACCGGTAAAAGAACCAAAAAATGAAGAAGAAGAAGAAGAAGAAACAGTCATGGCAACAGTAGAAGACATAAAGGAGATCATAAAAGAATTGCTTAACAACAAAGCACCAGGTCCGGACAAAATAACAACAGAGATTGTTAAAGCAGCTCTAGACGGGAATGAGGTAGAAATAACTCAAATAATCAACAGATGCCTAAAAAACGGATTTTTTTCAGAACGTAGGAAAAAAACCACTCTAGTACTGATTGAGAAAAAGAAAGAAGTAGGAAAAGCGACTTCATACAGACCAATATGCTTAATAAACACAAGAGTTATAATAATAGAAAAAGTCTTTGTACGGAGAATAGAACAAGAAATAGAAGAAAAAGTAGGTTGGGAAAAGGAACAATACGGATTTACTAAGGGAAGAACAACTTTAGGAGCTATAGACAAAGTAAAAGCAATAGCAAAAGCAGAAGCAATTATAGAGGCGGCAAAGAAAATAGAACTGAACAAGAAAACAATCAAGATCATATAGAGCTACTTACAATGTAGAAACCTAGTGACCAAGAACGGAAGATTCAAACTTACAAGAGACGTAGCACTAGTATGTAGGGACGTAGAAATGGATATACTAAAAGGAAGACTAGAGCTGGAAAGTGATAACAATTGGAAAAAATTAAATATCTTCTGGTGACACTTGAAGCAAAGGGATGAAAAAGGGAAGGGAAGCGGTTATGGGAACAAAGGAAATGGAGAGAAAGCTCGGTAGACTCATGCCAAACAACGGAGGTCCAGGAGAAGAAGCCAGAAGACTAATAGCAACAGCAGCAAGGAGAAATTGTTATACGCCGCAGAAACATGGGGAGAAGCTATGAGCTATAAGAGCCAATTCGTTAAGGATCAGCAGGGCTTACAGAACACAAGAGGCAGTAGAAGTGATTGCGGCAACACCTCTCGCGGATATGATGGTGGAAGAAAGAATAGAAATAAAAAAACTTGTAAAAGTAGGAACCAGTAAAAAAGACGCTAAGTTAAGAACAAGGGAGAACACAATGGAAAGATAGCAGAGACAGTGGAATAGAGGAGAAAAGGGAGAATGGACAAGATAACTAATCTCGAAGATAAAAGAGTGGGTAGAAAACAAACCCGAAACGTGATATTATACAACACAAATACTGACCGGACATGGAGCCTTTGTTTGGAAAGTTCTTGCAAAAAATTAAAAAAATCAAGGAAGATGAAAGATGAATATTTTGTCAGGAAGAAACTCACGATAATGCAGAACACACTCTAGTAGAATGCAAAGCGTGGGAGGAAGATAGAAAAGAACTAGAAAAAATACTGGAAAGCAAAGAGGACAAAACAACAATCATTATCAAATGCTTAAGAGATGAAAATAAATGGAATGCGCTAAGAAACTTTAAAACAAGAGTACTAAGAAAAAAAAATAAGGAGTTTGACAATGGAAAAATATTAAAAAAAAAACAAACACTGGAAACAAACATACAAAATAAAAGCCATAGAAGAAAAAGGAGAGAAATAAAAGAAGCAAAATAGAAACAACTAAACAGAGAAAAAGATCAAAAAGAAAGAAATAAGGAAGGTCAGGACAATTATGCATACCAAGAAATAGAAGAAAATAGAAGAGCATTTACAGAGACTACGATACTAAACAAAATGGCAGAGATAAGGAGAAGGAGAAAAGAAATGTTGAAGAAATGCAGAATAACAGAAATAACGAGGCAAATACCAAATGGTAAATACGCGATCTTGAGGTTGGCGGATAACGCAACTTTTGAGATGTTCATAATATACTAGGCACCGAGAGGACACAAAGAAGTAATCCCAGATGGAGATACAAGGATATTGCTGGAGGTAAAACTAACAAATTTAGGACTGCAAAAAGAAGTAAAGCTAATGGAACTGCATAAACTATTTATGAAGGAAAGAGGATACAATAAAGAAGAAGTGAACAAAAACCTAAGAAAACTAAGAACGCATATGAGGACAAACCAAATAACTAGAATAAATAACATACGGATTGGAGAAACAAGAAAATGTAAATCTGAATGTCAGTGTAGATAAAAAAAGATAAAAAAAAAGACAAAAAGTAGGGGCTACAGGGAGAAAGGGGCCGGGGACAGCATACGTGCCACAGACTCTGTGTAACTAGCCTACCTTAAACTAATGCCAAATTTAGACTAGTTTGACAAAGACATATAACAACAAGATTTACGCAGAGAAGAAAACCGGAAGGTATTGCCATGCGTAAGTCATTCTTAAGGGTTACTTGTTGACATCTCACTACGTCCAAAAAAAAACAGTGGAAGTCTGATAATCTTTTGCAGTTATTGTGTAACTTCAAGGACTCGGTGCACAATTCATGCTCTCAACGGTTGTTACGTATGCAACCTCAATGCCAAATACGACGTTAACGTGCAACCCTAAAGCCTCATGCTAGTGTATGAATAACAATTTTTTACAGCCTAGTACAACTGTCAAGTACTTTGTTTTACATACAGTTTAACGTTTCTCCTAATAGGAAGCATTGCGTTACTACCTTTAAATTCTACGAAGCTGCAAAAAAAGCCTTACAGTAAAGATGATGCTAAACTAAAGGGAATAGTTAACAATAAATTACCTAAATTGTTACTAATGAACAGAATGTTACATTGAAGTGCTTTGAGTTTATGAGTTTGGCAAGAAAGATCAATCAATAAGCTCACAAAGAAACTAAGAATGACATAAATGCGGCTACCAGAAAACAAACTCACTTTGTCCACAGCATTAGTCGTATAAAGCAAAGAAAAAAATGTTGATATATAACTGTAGCAAAAGAACAAGCGAATAACAAAAGAAAAGTAGCGAAAATGAAAAAGAGTTTGTATGCGAAATAGCTACAAAAGCAAAAGATTTGATAGCGGATACAAGAGCCTCAACACATATGACCAAAGAGCAAAAGTACGTTTTAAGTTACAGATGGTTTGAAGTTTTTAGAAAAGTGAGAGTTAGAAATGGAGAAGAAGTTAAAGCTTGAGACCAAAATAAATGGCAATAATACCAACATCATCTGGAGGACAAATGGTATGTACGAGTTAAACCAAAATTAAAAATTCACAAAGAAAGCGTTAAGTAAAGAGTTTTATTTTGGTTGTTTTTAAGGGGGGGATGCAAATTTCAAAGGAATGGAAAAGTAAAATTAAATGAAAAAAATATTATTATCTTTGATCAAGCGGAAGAAGCATATCCAGCAAGCTCATCTAACACGGCTACTATTACTGTAGACATATGCAGACAATGATAATAGGTAAATCAAAATATTATGCCGATTTTACAAAATTCAGAAAAGATTTCTTTATCAAAGAAAAAATCTAAAATTGCAAAAGTTTTGCAAATATTTGTTGAAAAGGAAAGTGTTGCGGGAAACGCTATCAAAGAGAACCAAATGCAGATTATTTTAAGATGAAGGGGATTTTACATGTTCTACACCTGAACAAAATGGTGCACCTAAAAGAAAAAAATAGGATTAGTGAAAATTGCTAAATCTTTGATAGATGCCAAAGACTTACCAAAAGTAATGTACGCTGAAGCTGTAAATACAGCTGCTTGTATAATAAACTGCCCAGGAAAAATCCTTGTTTAAAGTACATTATCTTACCAATTATGGTTCAAGAAAGCAAAAAGTAAACTAGATTTTTTTAGTTTTTGAAACTTTTGAGTACAAAATGTCATGTACATATACTAAAAAAAGAAAAACGACAAAAACTTGACAAAACAAGCAAACAGTCAATTGGTTGGATGAAAATCATTTTAAAGAAAGTTTTTATAACTTAAATGTGTATTTATTTATAATTATAAAAAAAATGTGAAATTAAATACATAAAATCAATCAAATTATACTCATAATTGATATTGTATTTTAATCATTTTATGGCATAAATTGTACGCCTATTTAAGAAGTTTGCAATAATGTTAAATAAAAATAAACATACATTTTGCTGTCTGTAAACCATATTTTTTACCATATTACGTAATCAGTAAATTTGCGAAAATATTAAGCACTAAAAACTTTTTAACAAATTTTGGTATTTAATGAAAATTTAATTAAAATGACTGGTACATATGTATGTTTAATTAAGCTCTGTTTTATACTATTGATTATACTGAACAATTATGCAAATTTGGTTTAGATATTGTAACAATAATGAACAAATTATTAGCTTGCTGCTGTTAATTATCATCATTATTTGATTACATGTACGCATTTTTTTTTCAATTCACCCCATTTGTAATTTAAACTTTGTATATGTATCCTATAATCTTCAGAATGTTTCAGCAGCCTTGCCCCCCGCATGAATAAATAGGGGATATACATAAAAATCGGTCTATTTAACTTTCCTTTCCTTCGCGTTTTCTTTTTCTCAGCCATTCGACTAAATTGTACATATAATATGAATTAAAAATGAAGCAATTTTTAGCGGTATTCATTCCGTTCGGCTGCGTATTATAGGCAGTGTTTTAAATTTGAACCTAATCCAACTTAAAATGCCATTTCATAGATCCGACTCCATCCTCTGTAAGTGCTACACTCTGAGGATTTTACGTAAAAGAATTTTAAATTCTTAAGTAGCGATCGCATTGTGTCTCATTCTAACGTTAGATGGTAGTCGTGTAGTTCATCCTCGTTCAGCTTCCTGGGGAAAAACAGCAGATTTTTTAATTCCCACAGTATTCCGGCGGCTACATATATATTTTTCTTTGCCCCTCATCCTCATACTGGATTTCTTTTTTCACGGCTTTCCGGGCTTCTTACGACGCCTAACCAAATAATAATATTGTTTTATAATATATTCAATTGCTCTTCTAGCATTGAGGATCTCTCAGAGAACGGAACTTTATTTAAATTTAATTAATTAATCATAATGATTAAATTTGCCCCAACTAACTTTAATTGTAATTTAATTAATCAACATTAATATGTTAATCCAATTTAATTCTTAACTTTTGCTTACGTATACAAAGTGTACCAACTAAAATGAGTATTAAAATACATTAAGTAAAAAATAAGTAACTGATTACTTTTGTTCTATGCAATTATAAAATAAAATTATATTATTTATTTTCTTGATAACGATTTGTTTTTAATAAAGAATACAAATGAAATAATAGATAATGCGATGCTTTATTATTTGTTTATTTAGAATTATATATATATATATATATATATATATATATATATATATATTTTTATTTAAATTTATTTTCGGATTATCCCGCGTTTTCTTTTTGAGTTGGACTCGACGTTTTGGCTGAATCTCATCAGCCATCATCATGAGATATTTATTATTAATATTTATTAATATACATCAATATGACATTGATATATAAAACTAATTTTGTTGTCAAAGCTAACTTTCAAGAAACTTTATTGTGTGTAAAGTTTCTTTGTTTGACTTCTGGTAGTTGGTCTATTAATTGATCCTTCTACAGTCAAAACTTGTAAAGGAACTGAAGAAAGAAGCTGTTAGTGGTTTTTTTAAAAAAACCACTAACAGCTTCTTTACCAACAACAACTAATTTAATTACAGCATCCAAATCACAACCAGTTCCTTTACAAGTTTTGACTGTAGAAGGATTAGAATTAATTTGTTACTTATGGTGGAAAGAAATCTAATGTCTCATCGTTAGTATAATTATTATTTTTTACTGTGTTCTCCTAATTTATGCAATGTGCATTAAAAGTAAAATGCCTTATATTAGATAAATTACATTTAAATTATTTGCATTAGGTTACGTATGTTGAGTTAGGTACAATGCTTAGTTTTAGATGGATAAATTTAAGTAGTTTGTGTTTAAAGGTTACATACTTAAATGCTGATGTGAGGTTGTAATAAACGTTTTGGCATTAACAAACTCTTGTGAATAAATTTACAAAATGTCAAAAATTAAAAATTGAGCTAAAACAATTATATGAGCACATACCATATACATTAAAATTGGAAACATTTAGAACGTCTGATTCAATACTGAAATAACAAAAACACTTTGAATTACTAGATCTTGTACGCCAGTAAATCTTAACTGAGTACGTTTAGAATGCATACCAAACCTACCGGGGACAAACTAATTAAACGATAGATTTAAACGTCAATAAATTTCAAAAAAGTTGCACAAACACCAATAAGGAAGTTTACTAAGACAGCTTTCCTAAACTGCAACATTTTTATATTAGAATCCGAGTTACAAAATGAACAAAAACTATAAGCCAAAAGTAGGTCCCAATTTGTTTTTTAGTCTAACAAAGAGAAGACTATTACCAGCTTAGTGTTTTAAGTGCAAAACTTTGGTACTAAGACCCAAAGTGCTGAATAAGCTCATGTTTGTTGGGCTCAGTAACTTTTTTTATAACAAAAAAACTTGGAATCATTGAATTGCTTTTATTACAAGAACTACAAAATTAAGCTCACCGGTGGAACAAAGCACAAGAAACAAGCGACATTTAGATCTACCGCATGCAGGATCACTACTACCAGTAGCCAAATTACAAATCACGTTTATCCCAAATTTAGATCAGAAAGTACCACGCGATAACTCGAACTATTTTTGTCTGAGATTTTATTGTGAAATAACTTATACTTATACAACCACAATTTTTCCTACAAAATAGTTTTGGTCTATCGGACAAGACCAAAACCAAACCAAGAATTGATGTTAGCCGTAATGCGTTTTTTATTGATTTCGATTTGTTCACAGAAGTATCAACAATGGTTTTGAAGCTAAATTGAATTTCTTTGTGATATTTGGTGTTAATGATCTCTGAACCGCAAGTACTGTTTTGTGGTCGACTTTGCTGTTAGATCTTAAATACGGAATTTGAAAATTGCTTTGTCTTTTGTGATTCAAATAACAGCTTTTTTAGATAGTTGGTTGCATTGTAGGTTACTTAGATGTAGCAGTAACAGTTTGGATTATGTATCATTGCCAATATTGCAAGAGCCTGTGCGTTTTGCTTACATACGGCATATTTTATTTAATGTGTTATGTCATGCCAGAGATTAGCGTACTTATTTGTATTACAGTTGGGCATTAACCATTAACAAGTTTCTTGATTATTAGAATTTTTTCTTGGAACTGTAGCAATATTATTACTTAGGGGTTGTTAAAGGCTCTTGTAATTATAGAAAAATTTCTTTATTAATTTGTTTTTGTTGTAAGAGTGCTTCACTAGCGTTAAGTGTCGAGTGTGATTGGAGATGGTTGCAACAAGGTTACTAAGGTTTTAGGTTGACATCATATTTGTGAAAACCGAAAAAGTACTTTTTGAAGGATTGTTTTTTAGTAGAATGTTATTCTCTATGTCAATTGATTTTATTGCTACTCTCTTATTTTAGACTTTGGGACAAGACACCTTGTTTATTAGTGCCCTATGTTGGGCGCCATTGGGCATTGACTTGTTTCTAGGTAGAGTTCAAGTTGCAATTTGAGTTTTAGTATGTTTTTGTGCAGTATGACGTATGGTGCGTTAAGCAACAGTGGTCACATTTATTACTATTTAGTGGACAATTCAAGATTAAGACGTTTGTTTTGAAATTTTTTGCATCAGTTCTAGAAGAAAACGATGAAGTTAGTGTAGGCAATCAGTAGTGTAAGTTGCTGTTAAAAACTGATTTAGGAGTAGATTTTAGACAACGATGTTGGTTGATAAAACCGGAGTTTCTACTTATGCTTTGTTTGCAATGTTCTAGCTCTAAACTCTAGGATTTGATTGAAGAATTTAAAAAATTCTTACCAATATCTTCTTTGAAGATGGTGAGGGGCTGATTTAAAAGGCAATTATTAACTATTATAGGAGTAAAAGGTTTGAACTTTGGGTTTGTCTGTTCATGGTAGTGACGTAGATGTTCCAACTTTGTATTTTGTATGTTTCTGTACAGTAAAACATTTTTGATTTGTTTTTTTGTATTTGGCAAAGTGAATGGTCCGTTTTGGTGGTAATTTTTGAGATACCCTTGATTTGATATACATATATATATATTTTCAATATGCAACACTGTATAGTAACGGGGCTGCACATGTTCCGTCTGTAAAGACGTTTGGTAGCGTTTGTCTTTTTTTTTTTTTGACGTTGTTTATTCTAGTAGGATTTGTTGGCAAACTTCACTTGCTTGCAAGGTTGTGTAGGCATTGTTGGAATCTTTTTTGTCTTTGTTAGTGACTGACCATAGTAGACGTAATCGGTTGTTTTTGTATAGGCTACAAGCATTATGTCAAATACTAGGCTTGACAGTCGGATTTTTCTTGGTGCTATTTTTTTTGCTATCTAACCGGTGTGGTTTGACGAGTGATGGTATCGTTTCAATTATTTTGTATTTTATTATATTGGAGATAGAAGCACTCCAACCCGTCTTTTTTTTTGTCATGTTTGGGGTTTTTATGAGCCGTTAATTGCAAGTAGAAGCCATCACTCAAATTGAAGTTGTTTTGTGTTTTGGGTTCTGAGTCTCAAGTGACTTTGTAAAACTTTTCTGAACAGGTTTCCTTGGTATGTGTTTCTGGACAAGTTCCATGACTGCGGTAAATTTGTTGTCAACTTTTGTGGGGTCAAATGTTTGACCACCAGGTAGAACCACTCTCTTGCATACAAATAAAAGTTTGTTTTGTAGCAAATGTTTGGTTAAAATAAAATGGCTGTGCATGTAGTTGGTTACGTCGGTGATTATTGGTGTCGAGTTGACTGGTGTCACAACTTGGTTGAAGGCTATGTAAGCTATATTTGGTTTTTTAGTACTTAGAATGTCAATATTACCTGAATACCTAGTCACACCGTTATCTTACGGGGTACGCAATTGAGGTGTAGGGCACACCGAGTCATAGAGAACACATGCGTATATTTGGATGGATCCATTTGGAAAGAACGTTACGCTCTGCATCACTTTGTTGAAAACACTCATCTAACTTGTGGCCGCTCCGACCGTTGATTAACTTTTGTTAGCGCTGTTTTTTACATATTTTAATTATTACGGAGCAATACTTCCTACAACAAAACTGAGGGCTATATAAAACTTGTTGACTGTTAAAACCGTGCAAACAAATATTACTGTATTTGAACCATCTGACAGGAGTTGCATCACAGCTGAAGTTATAGCAGCAATCCAGATAAACACGGACGCTGGCCACGGACGCTATCTACATTGTGGTAATGTTGACTGAAATGACACCATCCTCACTTATCTGCTGAACTAGTAGTAAATAAATAAGTAGCACGACAACCGGAAGAACTGGTAACTTTTAGCGTATTGACTGCTTTTACCTGCAAAGACGTTGTCATCAAGAATCTTTCCAGACATAATCCTCAAACAATGAAGCAAGTGAGTTTATATTGTTACCTGGTGGGTGACTTTGAAGTCTCCCAAGGTCTGGACTGTTGTTGTAGAGATGGTTGATGAAGTTTCATATGTGTGTTTGTAGTTGTTGAGCCAAAGCTAGAGTGTTTGGAAAGCGGCTCTTGTGCAATGACACAAAGAGTAATATACACCCGTGTCAGGAGTGAAATGCCGCAATGTTTTGGGCAAGACATTGAAGCGGGATCCTGCCGAAACACTTGAAGTCCACGGTGTGAACCCGGAGAGGGACTGAGAAAGGTAGTAAGCGGCTCCCGTGTAATGACTTGATGGGGTGTGTTCCGGTTGCTTTTCTGGGGTCTGCAATCAACTGACAAAAATGTTGTCGGTCCGAGTTTGCAATAACTCAGGCACGGCTGCTTCTGGTTTCTGTAGACATACATATAGTAATTAGTTGGTTGTTAAGTACTTGAGTACTTGCACTTTGTTTTGTTTTTCTGGTTGATCTGACAAGCAAGTTAGTTGGGTAAGGGCAGTGGTCAAAGTCCGTCGTTGCGGTAGCCGTAGCGGTGGCTGTACCAGACTTTCTTTGTAACGTAGTCCCTCACCATTGCAGGTACCTTGTTCTTGCTTCGACGTGTGGGCTCAGAGAGAAATTTCCGGAAAAAACATTAGAGTAAGACCGAACGCGCGGACCGCATGCAAAACGTCGCTCGAAAAAACTTCGTGATGGTGGAGGAGCCGTGTATTGAAGAAGTTTTTTTTTTTTCTGAAACACCACCAGACCGGTAACAAAAATAAATTTGTTTTACACCTATCTACTCTGGCGCTATTGGTTCAGCCAACTAGCAAAGGATTGTGGTTTACAGTATTCCCAGAACATTGTGGCCCATAGAATGTGTGAAGTATAAGCGGAAATGAAGAATGCTAAAAGGGGCAAAGGCATGAGTGCAAACATAACTTTTGCTTAATATACCGGCTAATCTATTATAGGGTTATTATAGTACTGGTAGCGTCACATGACAGCCGCAACAACATTACAATACAAATAAATTTTGGGGTTATTGGCGGACGAAGCACTGGTCTAGTGATCAATGCGACAACGCTCTAAAATAACTGGCCGCCGCGCTGCAATCGTTAGTACATTGAGTTTGCGTGCTGGTAGACATTCCGTGTTTAAAGCTTTAAAAAAGTGTGCTTTTAAAGGACAAGCTGAGTGTGAAATCTTTACAATTGAAGCGCTACACAAACCACAAACTAACAGTAAAATTTTTAGAGAACATTTTTATTAAATGGAACTACTTTTGTCCTTAGTTGGTGCCATAGTTTTGTGTCAAAACCAAACTTTGCGTGAAAAATATTGTCAGAAAAAAATTGTGCTTTGAATCTAAAAGTGACGACGTTTATGTTACAAACATAAGCACATTTTGCAATTTGAAAGAATTAATTGAAAGCCAAGAAGCGGAATGAAACTAGCCAGTTCCTTAACTTGACACCTAGTCCCGCAGCAAAAATTGTTAGTTTTGACAGTAAATCCTAAAAAATAGAAGTCAAGAGCGACTTCCGACATAAATTTTGTCATTTTTGCACTTATTCTACCGGCTCACGCTTAGAAATTTACTACTTTGACAACAGCTTATAGGAACAACTCTTGTCCTTCTACAATAGTTTTGTGCTAAAATCAAAATTTGTTTGTCTAAAAAATATTGTCAGAGACATTGAATCTATTTTTTTAAAGTAAAGAGAATTGCTGAAGTTGCTAGACGGCGTTGACGTCACAAACACAAGCACATCTTGCAATTTTAAGCTAAGAAGCGTCATAAAACGCCAATTTCAACTTAGCACACAGTTTTAATAAATTATTAATTCATTTTATAATGTTTAGTTTGTCTAATATACTAATGCAATTGGCAATATAAAAGTTAAATTTGAAATCACTCTGTATAAATAACAATGTTTTTAGGTTGTTTTATCAAGTAAAGAAACTTTTATCTGAAACTTTTATATATAATATAATCATTTTCAACTTATTGACACACCCTGTATATATTTCTATGGTGTATTATAAAATATGCCTATAATGTATACTATATTTAAAATTTAAAAATTAAATTAATAAAATTGTTTATTCAAACACCCTGTATATAACAATTTAACTTTTATATTATTATTCGTATTTTTTAGACAAGCTAACATATCTTTTTCTTCTAGTTACAATGGTCTGTAAACACCCTGTATAGTATTATAAAATACAAATTAAATATGTATGATAGTAATAATAAGATCATGGAGTATAAATTCAATATGCTAAAATAAATATATAAACGAAACGATAATAGAATGTATTTATCAGCAGACACATTTTATTTCAAGATAAATTTATTCCTACAACTTTTTTTTCGTTTATTTTATCAGACCGTAAAGAAATTGACGCAAATCGTATTTCTAATATCGATAATGGTACGGAAATATAAACCTTATCAACTACTACGTTGCGGCCGAATCTTCCCGAACGCTAGAAGAATGCAGATTTGTTTATCACCGAAAACGATTGTCCTCAAGCGATCAGTTTATTGTAGTGCATCGAACAGGTAGTTTATTGTCTGATGGTTGTATTACCTTATTGAATTATTTAATGCAATTTGTAAGGGATATTTCGCGAATTTGTTTACATAATATTGAAGCGGAAAATGTTCCAATTAAAATGACTTTGCAGTGTTAAAAACAATCAAGAGTTTGCTTTTATTGATGAATTGGGTGCTGCTAAGAGGAAATGGTTGGAAAAGAAATTAATAAGGTTAGTGTAATGGCATAATTATATTAAAATTTGTGTGTTATATATTAAGTTAACTTACATACATATTGTAGCTTCAATTAATTACATTTTTACACTTTAGGTAGTTTATTGTACAATCATAAAGTAAGCATTAGAGCATTACGGACAATATATGTAGTTACTTTATGATGTATAGATAGTATCCACATAATATGCACTTCATTATTATAAATTTATAAATGCATCAATAATCTTGTCCACATGTCTACGGAGGTTAAACTATATTTCATAATAATATTTTTATTATTTGGGTCTAATCAGAACTATTAATTTAGATGTAATTTTTGCAATCTTCATACTTACCTACTAGTTACTGTATCATGTTTTATACAGTTGCAGGAAATTTATCGGTTCGTTTTTATATTGTTGTACTTAAATATTGTTTTTTGCGCAACTTTTATCTATTTATTTTATTGATGCAAGGGACGTTGGGTAGTTTTTAATCAATTTTATGCAATACATTGGTGTTTTGAGCTAATTTTAATAAATTTTTATGCAGTAAAAAAATAGGTTTTTACCAATTAGTATACATTAATTTAATTTTCTGCACGATTTATGTTATGTTTTGCTTAAATAGATTGTCTACACTGTATAGAAAAAAAATAGGACCACAACAATGATAAAATACCAAATTTTCTTTACAGCCGTACGCAGATGCTTTATTATATTGTCGGATTTGAATTTTGTGTCGAATTAGATTTAGTGCATTTATTCCACTATCAAATAGGCAAAATCAAATACAAACTATTATTTGTATGGTTCTTCGAAAAAATATTTGATTTATGGCTTTTTTATATTTTTTTGAGTTTTAAAGTGTTTTGCTGTTTTACTTCTATTCTGGAAAATTTTTACTTGATATAATAAACCTCAAATTACATTTGCTAACTGTAACTTTAAGTCTTATCAATTTCAACTAAAGCAGGTATGCCCGGAAACAAACATGTCTCGCTAGTACTTGCGTGAGGTAGTAGTTTACTTTGTCATGGCCCTGATTCACCTTATGTCTGTGATGAACCGTCTGGACCATGCGGGTTTGCTGCCACCTCCAGTCGAGACGCATTCTTTCCAACTCTTCTGCCATTTCTTTTACAACCACTCTTCCGCTTCACACTTAGTAAGACGACTCTCCCAGACCGCCATCTTTAACTGCACCACAAGATACATACATATTTGTGCTCATGGAGCATTATGGAAAAGACTACTACTGCAGATTTGAGGACTGAGCCGCCCTTTCCGCTTTTTTACGAACTTGCACACTTCACTCACATGAGTTCTCCACGCTAAGTTGGTACTTATAGCGTCACACACAAATACTTTAACCGACGTTGCTACCTGACGGTGATCTCTGAGACGGCCATCTCTACTTGTGGCACTTTTTTTGAACAGGAGAACACTACAAGTTCTGTCCTTTCTGGGACCAATTCTAGGCCCAGCTTGTTGATTTTACGCTCTATGAGGGTATGAGGGCATGAGCGCGGTTTTCCGTTTTTTTTCTAGTTTTTTCCTAGAGCGCTTTCCTAGAGCGCTTTCAACTTCTTGAGAGGATAAGACGTTTCACAAAGTGGAAATTACCTGTGGCACCCACTTTTCTCTCCTGTTAAAATTACGTCATCCCTTTTCCACCCACTTCCACTATCAAAACCATGCCCTACAAATAACTGCTGATAATATTCAGCAGGTATTTGGGAACATCTCTGCCTTTCAAAGTTTTCAATATTCTTCCCCAGTTGGCCGTGTTGAAGGCGTTTTTTACGTCCAAGGCAACCAAGACATGCTTTTCTGTGTGTAAAGCTAAACTTTTTTGCAGCTTTTACTATTGATTTTACTTCAGCAAACGCTCTTAGAGTTTACCGGTTCTTTCTAAATCTGAACTGGCGCTTGCTGAAGCTTGATCTTCTTGAATGGTTTCTAGCAGCTTTTCCAATATCAATTGTTTGAGTAGCTTCTTTCCGCTGCTTAACTTAACATAACCTAAACTAACTTGACCTAATACACACAGCACATGGGTGACATCTGGCCACATTTAGGGTGTCTTGATATTTTTTTATGTATGTATGATTGCGTCAACGTGTGAAGATATTTAATCATTTGTTAAGTAATTCAATTTTTATGAATCCATCTGCTCAAAGTTATGTTATCTGATTAAATCTTACTCAATCCATTCTTGTACCATGATGGCAAAAAACGACCAAGAAATAGATTTGTAACACAAAGGTTTGCAAATTTTTTTTAGAAATTTTTTGAGATCTTTTCAATTAATGTCAGCAGTTTAAAGTCCAAAACTGAATTAATTGTTTCATTGTACGCTGCGAGATCATTAGTTTGTGTTTTTATATATATTATTGATTGATATTTTTAGTTTTAGTGCGGTGGGCTTTGTTCATCGCGATTGACTTTCTCACAACTTGAGAATCTGTTACGGCAACTAGATATTGTAATGACGTTTTATACGTACTTTCTCTCTTAGGTATTTTGTAAAAGTGCACGAGACAATAGTGCTGAAACACTGTCTTTTTCGTATGTCCGTCTGTTTGGCTGCTTATAAGAGCGCTTACGGAAACTGCGAGTTTTTGTTAATACAGGGTTTTCTAATAGGGACGCCCCTGTTTTGAATAGCTGCTATTTGAACATGTGTGAAGTTAGCTCCATATTATAAACGTCAATTTGTTCGAGACATTATACCATTTCATCATGATGAAGTACACGTGTGCGCAACGTTTGCAAATTATTAAAATTTATTACGAACATTCGAGTTCGGTCACCGCAACTTTACGTGCGTTGACTCCGATTTTTGGTCGTTATAATCGTCCGGATAAACGGTCTGTGGTTCGTTTAGAGGCTAAATTCTAGTTGACCTACTCATTATTGGATGTTCCCGTGCCAAAAAGACCAGCCAGGAGCGAAGAAAATATTGGCGTTGTACAAGCTTCTGTAGCCGAACAACCAAAACAATCGATTTCACGCCGTTCTTAGGAGTTGGGGATCAGCCAAACAACATTGTGGCAAATTTTGCGGAAAGAACTTGGCCTACACCCGTATAAGATCGTTCTAACCCAAGAATTGAAGCCAAATGACCATTTGTTGCGCAGAAATTTCACCAATTGGGTCTTAGACAAGATGGAGATGGATAATGATTTTTATCAAAAAATCATTCTGAGTGACGAGGCTCATTTTTGGCTAAACGGTTTTGTTAATAAACAGAACTGTCGCATTTGGGCAAAGGAAAATCTTCAGGAAATCAACCAGTCACCTTTGTATCCATTAAAACTCACTGTTTGGTGTGGTTTTCATGCCGGCGGAGTCATTGGCCTTTATTTCTTTTTCAACAATGCAGGAAATGCCGTCACGGTCAACGGCGATCGCTATCGGGGCATGTTAACCGATTAATTTTGGGATAAATTTGATGTGGACAATATGTGGTTCCAACAAGACGGGGCCACATGCCATACAGCCGGCCAAACAATCGATTTATTGAAGACCAAGTTCGAAGACCGTGTTGTTTCAAAACACGGTCCAACCAATTGGCCGCCTCGTTCGTGCGATTTAACGCCCCTAGACTTTTTTCTCTGGGGGTACGTTAAGTCAGTGGTCTACAGCAACAAACCAACAACATTGGAGGAGCTCCAGACCAATATTGAAAGAGCCATTGCTGACATATTGCCAGATTTGTGTGAAAAAGTGATGGAAAATTGGGTCCAGCGTCTCCATTCGTGCCGGCGTTCCAAAGGTGGCCATCTGAACGATGTTCTGTTCCATTCTTAATGGTATAGTGTCACCTTCAACCCACAATAAACAGATCTTTGATATCTTATCAATTGCTTGTTTTATTTACATTTTAAATGGGGGCGCTCTTAATGGAAGACCCTTTATAATGTTAATTTGTATTTAGTTGAAACGTTAATTCGTATCTAGTTGAACCTAATATATTTTTGCTTTGGTAAATAGGTTGTACTGTTATCTACCTAACGGGTGCTTGCAGCAACTTTATGGGTATCAACAAAAGCTTTTCTAATGTTTGATTTGAATAGTTACCTCGATCAGTACTGTTTAAGGGATGACTATAAGTTTATTGGTTATACTGCATAGACGCTTTAAGAAGAAATTTGTAAGAACGTAATCTATAATTAATTCTACTTTGGAACTTTGGCAAGTCATCAATTATCTACGAAACCGTGAAAATACCGTTCTGGAATTTAGGCAATGATTTCTCTTTACTTTTAAAACTTGGTTTGGATATTTTTTTTGTATTAGAACAACGTGTTTGCTTTTATTTTTAACGAACGCAAGTCTAAAGCGGCTTATTTCTGTCATAAAGGCATTCGATGGTTTTTTGGAGTTCTACTTCTGTTTTTGCACAAAGTAATGCCTTGTGAGCGAACGCAACAAAATCTAATAATTATTCCAATTTTAAATCTATTTTTTTTGGGTTTTATCAAATCTTTTTCTACTACCATATTAAATAACAATAGTCATAACGGATTTCTTTAGTCCACTATCGCAGTTGGTATGATGTTCCTCTTTTTGGTTATTAGTATTGAATGGTGAGATACTGAATCGAAAACCTATTAAAATCGTTTTTTTGTGACGTGCAAAGAATAAAATGAGTTCTTTGCGATATTTAATCAAATTTACTAGGTTAAAAGTGCAATTTTATGCAATAAATGAGGTTTTTACACAATTTTAGACACATTATCTAATTAATTGTATTTAATAAACGTATCTCAAATTTGGTTTTATATTGATTTTAAGTAATTGATGAAATATATGTTTTTTTTGGAATTTTAGAGCTTAAGACTCGTTACATTTTTGTGATTGAATAAATCATTTTTTTTATATGCTTTGATCTGTAAATATGATTCTTTAACTGTTTTAGGTGGAGGAGCTGCTTAATGATACAATTTTGAATATACTATATAAATGTGCTCTTATGCGCTGCCAACAGTTTTTTATGCTTTTATTTATAAATATATTTTTTTTTAGGTTTTGAAGGTTTTGAAGTACTTTGCAATGAGTTTATTGTTTTATATAAAAATGTTTTATGAGAAATTTGATTAGCTTTGTTTCTGTCTTATCTTTTTTAGGTTGTATTAGATTGTTATGTTTACGAGTTTTTTTGTAGAACTTGTGCGTTTTTTTAAATTTACCTAATAAACCAAAAAAAAAATAGTAAAATTACGGAAAATCTGAAGACAATCCTTTAAAAGTAACCCATTTTTAGCAATAATGTGTTATACTTTACCGTAGGGCAAGCGAATCCAGTTTTTTTATTTTTGCGATCAAAAGTATTATGTTTCAAGAATATTATATTTAAATTTCAAGTCTCCAGGTGTAGCAGAATCAAATATATCAAATTTATAATAAAATGGTATTGTTTGCGGGAAATTTTGGAAAACCAAGGGTGGCAACGTGTTCTACGGAAAATTTACTATAAGATACACCTTTTTGAATATGATTTTTGACTATTTTTGCTTATTTACAGCACAAAAACTGAAAAGATACAAAATATTCCTAAAAAATTAAAATGGCCGACATATCTTCATATTTTGGTACCCCAAATATGTGTACAAAATTTGAACGAAATTGGAGACTTCGATGTGGGGACGATTGTCCGAACTATTGTGGAATTACCCTATATCAAAACCAAAAATATATTTTATATTATGAAGTTCATTAATAATTTGTTCTCAACTCAACCTAACTATATACTATGACCGGGTACAAGAATATTTATCGGAAAAGAGAAACTTTTGTTTATAATGAATTATTCTACAAAATGATTTTTTTAAATTTATTTATTGTGTTTCTTTATTGCTATTTTACATTGCCACAGTAAGTCTACAACTTGTTTAAACAGGTTTGATGGACAGCTTATAGGTGACTTCCGAATCACCCTCGTTAATTTAAGGGGAATTATTATGAATTATGCTACAAAATGAAGTTAGTCATTATTTTACGAGAATTTTACTACAAAATGAAGTTTGCAGTTAATTCACGGAGAATTATTATGAATTATGCTACAAACTGAAGTTAGTAACTATTTTAGGGGAAATAACGAATTGTGCTACAAAATGAAATTTGCAGCTAATTTAAGGGGAATTATTATGAATTATGCTACAAAATGATGTTAGTAACTATTTCAGGGGAAATACAATGAACTGTGCTACAAAATGAGTTTTGCAGTTAATTTAAGGAGAATTATAATGAATTATGCTACAAACTGAAGTTAGTAACTATTTTAGGGAAAATTCAACGAATTGTGCTACAAAATGAAGTTTGCAGTTAATTTAAGTGGAATTATTATGAATTATGCTATAAACTAAAGTTAGTAACTATTTTAGGGGAAATACAATGAATTATGCTACAAAATGAAGTTTGCGTTAGTTTAAGGGGAATTATTATGAATTATGCTACACAATGAAGTTAGTAACTATTTTATCGAAAACACAATGAATTGTGCTACAAAATGAAGTTTGCAGCTAATTTAAGGGGAATTATTATGAATTATGCTACAAAATGATGTTAGTAACTATTTTAGGGGAAATACAATGAACTGTGCTACAAAATGAGTTTTGCAGTTAATTTAAGGGGAATTATTATGAATTATCCTACAAACTGATGTTAGTAACTATTTTATCGAAAACTCAATGATTTGTGCTACAAAATGAAGTTTGCGCGCCAGTGCAAGTTACACTCGAGCGTCTTGCACCTTTACGGGAACATGTTTCTGTAGCGTTTGTGCATATGTCAAATGTAAGATTTTTTTAAATATTTTGTAATCACTTACATTTATGTGATTATTATTTAATTTGTTTATTTCTTTTTAATTTTTAATTTTTGTTGGTAATTTCTTCCGTTGACTGTTCCTGATATATATTTTAATTAATTAACGGCTGCTATCGGATGTAATTTTTAAACCAACCAATCAAATGAGGAAGTGCAACTTGCCCCAATTGAAAGGTTGGGGCTAGAAGAAGAGGGGAAGGACGACTTTGTGCAAGTTACCCCACTTATGTATACGTAACGGGAACGCAGTGCATCTTGCCCTGGCGTGCACCAGGGTCTGTCAGAACGTAACGGGAAAGCATCTAATGTGCTACAAAATGAAGTCTGCAGCTAATTTAAGGGGAATTATTATGAATTATGCTACAAAATGAAGTTAGTAACTATTTTAGGGGAACTACAGTGAATTGTGCTACTAAATGAAGTTTGCAGTTGATTTAAGGGGAATTATTAGAAAATATGCTACAAAATAAAATTTGTAATTATTATACGGGAAAAATGTTGGCATTCTTACTATGTAAGACTGGGTAAAAGAATATTTATCAAATCAGAGAAACCCTTGTTTGTTGGATGTGCAATAGTTGTTGGATGTGCAATAGTTGATAAAGTTTTCTATTTATGTTCCTGTCAAGTGTTTTCTTTTTTTAAAAGATAGAAAAAGATGGGGGTTATTTTAGAGTGTTTTAAAATTTTGGGTCGCATATCTTACAATAATAAAAATTTGTCACACATTCAGAAGCTATAGCAATTAAACAAGCTTTGGAATGGTGCGTTAATAAGCAATTTGATAGTGTGGTCATTTTTTCTGATTCAATGTCGGTCATAAAGTGCTTATCTAATATGTCAAATAATAAATATAAAAATTATATACTATTTTAAATAATCAAACGAAAGACTGGTTTGCCATCTAGTTGCAATTTTTAATACTAAAATGTCCGCATTATTCGGTATCATTTTTGCATTTATGCAATTGGCAGTCATTTCGCGGCTATAACGATTTTGAATCGCCAATAAATTATGAAATGAATTAATAATTTATTCAAAATCAGTCAATCGAATCACAGCGGCCAAGGGTCAAGCATAGACAATTGTTTCGGTTCTACAAACCTCGTCAGTATGCCTTGTACGACCACGGCATCGCATGATAGCGAAGACAATTTTGAATAAATATTTCTGTGCTTATGAACACAATTGATATTATAAATAATCAAACGAAAGACTGGTTTGCCATCTAGTTGCAATTTTTAATACTAAAATGTCCGCATTAATCGGTATCATTTTTGCATTTATGCAATTGGCAGTCATTTCGCGGCAAAATTGTCTTTGCTATCATGCGATGCCGTGGTCGTACAAGGCATACTGACGAGGTTTGTAGAACCGAAACAATTGTCTATGCTTGACCCTTGGCCGCTGTGATTCGATTGACTGATTTTGAATAAATTATTAATTCATTTCATAATTTATTGGCGATTCAAAATCGTTATAGCCGCGAAATGACTGCCAATTGCATAAATGCAAAAATGATACCGATTAATGCGGACATTTTAGTATTAAAAATTGCAACTAGATGGCAAACCAGTCTTTCGTTTGATTATTTATAATATCAATTGTGTTCATAAGCACAGAAATATTTATTCAAAATTGTCTTCGCTATCATGCGATGCCGTGGTCGTACAAGGCATACTGACGAGGTTTGTAGAACCGAAACAATTGTCTATGCTTGACCCTTGGCCGCTGTGATTCGATTGACTGATTTTGAATAAATTATTAATTCATTTTATATACTATTTGACATCGTAACTTTAGAACAAAAACTTTTTGAAAATAATGCTAATGTTAATTTTGTCTGGGTCAAAAGTCATTGTGGAATATCTGGAAATGAAAAAGTCGATAATATAGCAAAAGAAGGAAATGAAACATTAAACAAAGAACTTAAAATCTCATATACGGATCTGGGTTGCATCTTTTGCAAAACATTGAATGACAGTTGGTCAGATAAATGGAAAACCTTTTGTAAAAATTCAAGTAACCAATTTACAATACTTAATACAACTATGCCTAGATTACCTTGGTATCATAACCTTCAAAGAAAGGAATACATTTCTATAATACGATTGCTAACCCATATTGTGAAAACTGTCCCGATGTTATTGGTGATTTAAATCATATATTTTTTGAGTGCCCTAGTAATATAAACTCTACTCAATTGTTTTTACAAAAATTAATAAATCTTAATGTATACCCTCCATTAAACGTCTGCCATTTACTTGCGCTAGATAAAAGAGATGTATGTAAACTCCTCATATTTTTTCTTAAAAATATTTACCTTCAAATTTAAGTTAAAAAAAAATAATAATAATAAAAAAAAAAAAAAAAAAAAAATTTAATCTTATATCCTTTTATAACATTAAAAAATCAAATTTATGAAAAAATTATCCTAAACTAAAAACATCCATAGACGCGTTTCGAGGTTTACCTCTCATCAGTATGGCTTTATTTATTTAAACTTATTAATTGATTTTTAACTTACTTCGTCAACATTGTTCACCACCACAATTCAAAGTGAATATTTTAAAGGGTGTATTGACTATTTATACTAACTGACTTAATGACTTTATTTAATGGCTATGGTTAATAGCATTCTGAGAATAAACAAATAAACTAATTATTTTGGGATATTTAGCTGATGGTAATGACATGAAAAAGAATTAAAAAGGAAATTTGAAAATTAAAAGTAGAATAAATTTTTTGCATAAATTATAATTACTATTATACAATTTCGTGTATATCAGAACATATATAAAATATATAAAGAAGAGACAAAAACATAGACAAAAGACTAATAGAAGCCATAGCAGACATATATAAAACAACAATTAATAAAGTAGAAATAGATGGAAAAACCTCGTCAACTTTTAAAACAGAAAGAGGATTAAGGCAAGGGTGTCCGTTAAGCCCAACCTTATTTAATATATATGTTGCAGATCTAGAAGAGACACTTAGGAAAGGACAAGGAGGAGGAATTGTGTTTGGGAGAGGAAAAATATGGAGTCTGAGCTACGCCGATGATATTGTGGTAATGTCACAAGATTACAAAGGAATGGTGGAAGTAATGAAAAGACTTAAAACTTATTTGGAAAAAAGAGAACTAAAGCTAAACACAGAAAAAACAAAAATTATGGTATTCCAAAAAGGACACGGAAGAAAACAAGAAGAATTTTATTGGGGAGAGGAAAAAATTGAAGTCGTTAAAAAATTCAAATATTTAGGATATAATTTTGACTATAATAACACACACAAAATTCACATAGAAGCAATGACAAGAAAAGCTGAATTAGCAATGCGGGAACTTTGGAGCATTGGCAAAAGAAAACTAGGAGGACATTACCAAGCCAAAATGCTACTTTTTGATGCCGTAGTAAGAAGTATTTTAACTTATGGAGCTGAAATATGGGGTTGGAAAAAAAGAGATCCAATAGAAAAGCTGCACCACAAATTTATTAGATGGACATTAGGTGTAGATAGAAACACGCCCGAATACATTGTTATGCAAGAAGGACAAAGGGGCGAAATGGCTACAACTGCAATTAAAAAAGCTGTGCGATACGAAGAAAAAATACGACAAAAAGAAATAAACATACTAATACAAATAGAACAAGAACGAAAAAGAACACAAACAGGAAGCAACAAAAATAGGTGGACAAATGAACGAAAAAGGTGCCTAGAAAGTCTGGGAATATCAGAAGAGTGGTGTGAAAGCATAAGAAGTAGAGGTCAAAGTATTTTGAGAGAAATTACAGATGCAATAAAGGGACAGAATGGACAAATAAGAGAATCGGAAATACAAAAATCAACATACAATACGAGGTACAAAGACGTTTTAGTGTACAGACTTCCGCAGTATCTTCTTAATCCAAATATTTCTGCAGAAGATAAAATAAACATCGCAAGATTTAGATGTGGAAACGAAGAATGGGGAAAAAAGCTATGGATTGATGTGGAGCACCGAATATGCAGGTTATGCGGAGAAGCGGAGGACACAATAGAACATTGGATTCGGGAATGTGGTGGAATAGCAGGAAAAGTGATACAAGGTTGGAGTGCGTCTGAAATACTTAATGAAAACGGAAAAGGACAATATATAATTAAAAAGATATTAAGTGAAATAAATAGGTGATGGTATAAATGGAAAGAATAAATAATTGTTTAATTTTTAAAGGGTATATACGGAATATTTGTTATATAGTTAGAAATACATAGAAAATTAATTTGCTTATTATTAACTGATATGTAGAAACAAACATAATTATGCCAATAAAGGATTTATATATATATATATATAAAGAAGAGACGCAATGTCCTCTAATGAGACAGTTGTAAAGCAATAATTTCGAATAAAACCTAGACATTGCGTTTCTTCTTTATATATTTTATATATGTTCTGATATACACAAAATTGTATAATAGTAATTATAATTTATGCAAAAAAAAAATTTTAAAAAATTATTCTACTTTTGTTTTTCCTTATGTTAACCAATGTTTCCCGTGGCTTGTATTGTATGTTTATGTTAGTCACCTTGATGAGCCCCTTGGTGTGAAGAGTGTATCCTTAAATATCCTTCAATCCTATCAAAGTCAAATTAAAAAAAAAAAAAAAAAAATTGTTACACATTATTTGCGTCTATTTTTACTAAATTTAAGATGTTGGATATTTTTATTAATTTTTGTCTTAGTTGTGAAGATTACATTTTTTTTTTGATTAAAAAGAGCAAGACTTACTTATTATACCATTGTTGGGAAGCTTTTCATAAACCCTATAAGCCGCAAAAATAAAAATAGAAGAAAGTTGAACTGTTTAGAAATGGCAGTAAATATGTCAATTTCAGTTTTTTTTAAATGGTTGATAAAATTCTGAAGATGATGGATTTAAAAGTTTGATTTTTTTAATGCAAAAAATTTCAAAGTTGTGCAAAAATTCAAAAATTTGATATTACATTCTGTTGATTTTTTGTTCTCCTCTTTTAAATGAAATTATGCACAAGTTCTCTGCACACTAGTTTTGGTCACAAAGCGACTTTTGGCTAAAATTTGTTTTTTAACTAAATAATAAATTTAATTTGTAGGCAAAAATGAAGATTTTATTTAAGCACATTGTCGTACGTGCATGTTTTATTTTTGTAGCGCACTGTCAAAAAGTGACTTTAATTGTCATTTTTGGCATGCAACTGCTCAAAATCAAAGATTGAGAGAATGTGTTTAGCTTACCGGATGTAAAAAACTGAGGGCTTTTGATCACTTGGAATTGAATCACCTAAAATGATAATTGGTAGTACTTATTCTTTTCTTCATTTTGCATATTTGAAAAAACACAAACTGTGAAAGAAAAAATGAAGCGCGGTTTAGGGTTAGTAGTTATAGGAAGAGACGTTTTAACAACTGAAGTAATAAATGAATGATAGGAATTTTCTAGAGCAGTCTTAACAGTAATTGGAATTTCTTGAATAATTGAAAGATACGGATCTAATAATATTGGTTTGCCAATAAAGCTATCACAAGCAAAATAGTTGCTGAAAAAATTAAGTAAGATTATGAAAGGCATAAAAAATTATAGCAACCGCTCAGGTGGTGTAGTGTTTAGCGTACTTGATTTCTACACTAGGGATTTTGAGTTTGAGTCCTCTATCTGGAGGGTCAGTTTTTCTAGATAAGAAAAAATGTGTTGTGATACATACATTTTTCGGATAAGAAAAAAAACTTTAGTAGGTCCCGTGTACTGCCTCGATGTTGCGTGCATCTTAAAGAACTCAATAATTTAGGTTGAAATTCCTGAATTTGCGGCAAAATTTTTAGATGTGGTAGTATTAACCTTTGTCGTCGGTTTTTAGCCTTGGCAGCAGAAATAGACAGATGTTAAATAAGATAATGTTGTAGAAGATGAGTGATTTATTTATTAAGTATTATCTTTATTAATATTTCTTAACAAAATTATTTCGACTTTTCTATGATTATATTGAAAAAGTCAGTATTCTTATCTTAGCCCTGGTAAATCCAATTCTGTTCCGCTTTGTTTTAATCTAATTTTGTTAACACAAATCAATACGAGAACTCAAATTGTCATTTGGTTTTGTACTTTACTTATTTTAGTGAGTCTGATACTAATTTGATAAAAATATGTTCTTAATTAATAATTTTAGAGAATGTATGGGTGCAATAAATGACTCAAATACTTTTCAAAATTTATATTCACGTTTTATATTGGCTTGATTAACGTAATTTAAAATTTTACATGAGTATTATGGTTATGTTTCTTAGAAAACGCACAGGCCAACATTATATGTTTTACGCTATCTATTTTATTACCATACGTACAATTTTTTTAATCTATTTGAAGTTAAATTTAATTGTTTTTTTTAATCATTCTTTTATAAATCGATTTTTATTTTTTTTATTGCCGTTTAATTAACAAGTTTTAGTTTAAAAATTTAATTAAATTTTTTGGGTTTTTCCCGATTATAAGCCTTATTTCTATCATTAATTTTGTTGGTTTTTGCATTTATTCAAGTGCACGAGGTTTAGTCAGATATTACATGCCACGCTTTATCCGCCTGCTCGTTAATGTATGTTACCGCTGCTCATATGGCTATTAATTCAATTTAATAAAGCTACATTTGTTATGTAGCTTAATTTTTTTAATATATTCTTGTCTGCGCTTTTATTGATTTTAATCTGTCTGTTTAAATAACGTTATTGCTAGTATAATTTTTTTCTACTATATCAAATTTTATTTTGAGATTTTGGCCGGGTGTACCGTTTTATTTAGTTTGCGTTTTATAAACTACTTGTTCTTTATTCATTTTTTTCTTGTTTTGCTAACAAACCTTGTGGATTTTTTCTGTATTGGTAATAGGTTTCCAACAATAAATGCAGACTGTATTGAGACTGTTCTGTATGCTGCCCTCTTGCTTATTGCTTGAATGAATACATGAAATTCTGTATTGATTGCAGATTATTTACGTTGTGTATTTTTATGTTGTTACTAAATTATAAAGCCTATTTGATTATTCTTAGATTAACTTAGATAAATTGTTCTACTTGCGTTTTTCGTTAATTTGCATGTACTTAAAAATTACAGATTTGATGCAACATTTTTAGGTTAGGTGGCAAAGTAGTAAATGAAATGACAAAAATGGGACCCTTGTTATTTGTTTTTGTTAATTTACATGCAACGCGAAGTGATAAGATATGATGCAATATATTTAGGTTAGGTTACAAAGCGTTATGGAAATGACAATGTACTGTGCATTGTTACACAACTTGTGATTGTAAAACAACAGATTAGATGCAATATTTTTAGGTTAAGCGTCTAGTTTAGTTTCCAAACCAACAATCGAATAGCAACATTTTTAGGTTTGGTAGATGCCGTGGTACAACTATCAATCTTAAATGAAATAATTATTTTGAATTTTATGCATATTGTGGCACAACTTTTAATTTTATTGACAAATTATACAGGTTATGATTTGAGTTTAATGTTTTAGGCGAGCCGTAACTTATTTATCAATTGCAAATCGACAGTGTTGAAGTAAATATTAACTAGGTTATAATCAACTGAAGCAACTGATTATATGCATTATTTTTTAGGTTAGGTTCATTCATGTGGCAAACAAATATAAAAAAATGTTTTTGTCATTTGTAAAATAACTATGAATTGTGATGCGAATTAAATGCAACAATTAAGCGGGTAGGAACAGATTAACTAACAATTGCAATGCAACAGATTATATGTCAAAATCTTTCTTATTAAAGTCGTTGGACGTTTTGGGAGTTTTTGGAAACGGCATTTGTGAGTCCAAAAGTCAAAATAATTATTATATCGAATAATCATATAATCTCAAAACATCATCATACAGCCTTATGCATAGTTGTTTGGTTAATATGCTACTAAAGCGTTACTAACTAGTAGCTACTTATACCATACTAAATGTGTCTTATGCATAGTTGAGTTTTAGTATAATTTAGTTAGTAGCTACTAACAATAAAATTATGCTTTGGCAACACAGCATTATGTGACAAGAAGTTTGCTTCATGTCTCATTTTGCGCGGTAAAAACAAATAATGAATAGTTTTGCACAAAAATAAAGATTCAATAATGATTACAACTTGTAAATAAAAACCTAATTAACAAATATAATTAAAAAAAATTATGCAAATGTAAAAATATATGTTTGTATTATTTTAAAATGTAATTTATTGTTATCTAAAATATATTATGCATTTATTGCAATTGAAGAGCTTGAAAAAATAAGACCACACACAATTAATTACTTTTAAGCTATAATTATTTTAAAGAATTATTAAAATGAACAAACAACCATTAGCTGTGTTTCATTTGACAAAATAGTTGCACTTGGTGGCACTAATTCAGTAATTTTTGAATTTAAACGCGTCTTACATTTTCGATGATTTTGAGTTAGAAAACTTCCTACAAACGCCAATTACTGTCTAGTTCTAGTTTGTCAAATTCTAACGCACCGGGTGCATGAAGCGCTCAAATAGAAAACATCTAATATGTTTAGTCGTAGTAAGTTTTAAAAGAGTGAAATGCCCAGCAGATGTTTGCTGCTGCCATAATAATTTCTATAACTCTATTTTAGATGTGCTGCCATCTTACAAAAAAACACTAAACTAATTTAATTATTAAAATGAATAACATTTATTTATTTTATTAATTATGCTCAAAGCAACCACCTATATTTTGATGTTAATATTTAAATATTAATATCTATTGTAATAAGAAAAGCAATATGTCATAAAATGATGATAAATATCTCAATATTTGCAACTGACAGTTGTAGGTTATATTAACAATATATTTAATCACATGCAAAACAAGACAATCTGGCTACTAACCTTTTAGATAAAAACTAAGCTTAGTAGTGTTTTAAATATCACTATGCATATGGTCAACAGTAATATCCAGATAGTAGCACCTTAGTAGCTACTAAATATTACTATGCATAAGGGTGTTATTGTTTAGAAAATTGTAAGTACTTAAAATAAACTTGACGTCTAAGCTTGTTTTCTACGATTGATTTCGCAGCGGTGTAGTTTTAATATTATTGGAACGGACGTTGCGTTTTTCAATACTAGAAGATTTTTATTATGTTTCTCTGCTTAAATGAAGTTACGACTTTTTTAATAAAATTGTATCAACCAACAGCTTAGAATGACATTAAAAAGAAACAATTTTTTTAATGTTATTGGTTTCTTCAGTTCAAAAATGTAATACTGATTGCGGTTTTCATCTGTTTTACAACAAAAACAAAAATAGATTTATAGTGTTGTAAATTTATAAACTTTCAATATGTTTGTTATTTATGCAGAATAAATAACCTTTTGATAGTTTAATTGTTTACTAATTAAGTTATAAAAAAATATTTTAATTTTAGAAACTGGAATCAGTTTTCCAATAAAATTTTAACTAAATCCCGACGTGAGCTCCATAAATATGATTATAATGGGTAATTAATAAATCGGAGTTCCAATTAAGTAAGAGCACTTAATTAACTTACTAATCGGATCCTGGAGACGCTCCAGTTACGGTGGGGGCGTCTCGATGCGGTGGCGGGAAATATACCCCCGCTCCTACATCATCCTCTCCCATGAACGGCGGGAGGGATTGCATGGCGCGGCGGATGAAGAGAGAACGAGGAAATGAAAAGCGACGGAACAGTTTGGTGGCGGTTGCGACGCCCGCCCTGGGGATCAACAAAACACTATCGCCGCGCTCAAACTTTTTTAAAAGCTTATTATCGGATCCCCCTCGGCAAACCTTTTATTTTTTTCTCGTGTTCTTAACACTTTTTAAAACTGTATTATACTTTTTTATCTTGGCGAAAACGCTGCGAGATTCTTAAAATACTTTTTTTTTCAAATATCTCTTCTCGTCTCCGGCAAAAGGGTAACCAACTCCACCCCCATTGGGTTACCTCAGCCGAGACGGAAAAAGATCTTTTCTAATTCCGAGGAATTAAGAAATGCTATTAGGGAAAAGGGATTTGAAATATTCAGGATTGTATTAGTGGATTCATCAATTCGTATTCAATTGCAAGCAATTAAACTGTCATCTATCGAAATTTTAATTTAAATTTGGACATATTACTATTGATAGATTTTAATATTACGAGTGTACATTACACATTATTGATAATTTATCAGGTAAATTACTTTAAGAAATGCGTAATTTAATTTTTTTAAACATATTACACAAAATGGCTACTAAAATTAATATCGGGAAATTATTGTATATTTTTTAACTTACTTTACCTATATTTTTACTACTTACGGGAAATTTATAATCTGATATTTACTTTATTAATAAATAATTGTTATGTTGCAAAATATTTATTAAGAAAAAAAAAATATAAAAAATTGTTTAAATTAAAACAAGAAGTAGGTTAATCTTTTTTGACCTACTGCCATTTAATTTACTTTAATATATTATTGTAGTACCATACTGGGTTTTTATTTTTGATAAAGTTTACTCTTGTGATTTCCTAGTCAAGTTCTGTCAAATTGCGTTTTTCTTAATTAATTTTTGTTTTGTTGATTATAGTCAATCCAATTTCTTACACACTAAGTAATATTATAATTAAATGAAAAACAAAACTGTTTTTACTGCCAATCATGCAAATTGAACGCCGCGCCGCCGGCAACTACTAAGGGAAGGGATTAAAAATATGAAAAATGGATAAAGTGGCGGAGCTAGAATTTTTGAGCCATACTGCAAAATATTGAGAAGGATTTCTTTACGTTTTTGGGGAAAAAAAGTACACAGTTTTATAATTTTTTTAAATCCGGTGATAAACTATTGGAAAGTTTAAAACTCAATAAAAAAAAGTCAAAAATAACCAGTTTGGCAAAAACGGTTGAAAAGTGCATAATTATATTTATAAAATATGTCAAAAATAACCAAAATCCGGCATTTGAAACATCTAAATATGTATTGTCAGAAAGCACCAAAATCAAAGTTATTAAGTATGAAAAGTGAGAAATTTTTATGTAATTTCAAAAATAGCAAAATCCGGCCATGAAATATAAAAATATTGTTAGAAAGATCTAAAATGTGGCTATAAACTGTTGAAAAGTTCAAATTTGTTTTAATTGAATGTCAAAAATATCAAAAATTGGCGATAAAATAACATATTGTTATAAAGATTCTTAACCCGGCCATCTTCTCTTTTTCTTAGCGTGCCTATCCGTTACCGGATGTTGGCTATCCACAACGCAATCTTTACTTTATTCGCGGCAGTACAAAATAGTTCTGTGGTTGTTGTATTGAACCACGTTCGTAGGTTCTTCAACCACGAAATCCTCCTTCGCCCTGGTCCTCTCCTTCCCTCTACCTTTCCTTGTAGTATAAGCTGTAAAAGCTCATAATTCTCTGGGTGTCTCATGATGTGGCCCAAGTATTCCAGCTTTCTTTGTTTTATCATTTTTACCACTTTTTTTTCTCCTTTCAACCTCCTTAAAACCTCCTTGTTAGAAACATGGGCTGTCCATGGGATTCTAAGAATCCTTCTGTATGTCCACATTTCAAACGCGTTTATCTTGTTTATTGAAGCCTCTGTCAAGGTCCAAGACTCCACTCCATATAAGAGTACCGGAAAGACATAACACTTAACTAGTCTTACTTTCAGTTTAATGTTAAGACTGTGATTTTTTAAAACTGTGCTGATTTTTTTAAATGCTGCTCTGGCTTTTTCTATCCGGCTCTTTATTTCTAGTGAATGGTCCCATTGTTCATTTAGCAAACTCCCAAGGTACGTGAATTTTTCTACCTTCTCTATCTCTGCATTTTTCAGCAGTAATCTCCCCGGGTTAATGATATTTTTGCTAATTACCATAAACTTAGTTTTTTTTATGTTTATTTTGAGACCATATCTTTCACTTACAGAGGTTATACTATTCAATAGGTGTTGTAGTCCTACCATCGAGCTTGAGAAAATGACCGTATCGTCTGCATATCTCAAGTTATTCAGTAATTCTCCATTTACCGCTATCCCTTGCTCGACCTCGTTTAAAGCCTCTTTAAATATCATTTCTGAGTACAGATTGAATAGCATGGGGGACAACACGCATCCCTGCCTTACTCCTCTTTGGATGGTTATGCTTTCCGAGTTCGTTCCTTCGACTTTTATGTTTGTTTTTTGGTTCCAGTAAAGATTTTGTATTATTCTGATATCTTTTTCGTCAATGCCAGTCTCTGCAAGTATGTCGATTAGCTTTTCATGTACCACTGTGTCGAAGGCTTTCTCATAATCTATGAAGCATGCATAGATATCGCAATTCATGTCGCGACATCTTTGAAACAGGACTTGCATACAAAAGAGAGCTTTTCTAGTCCCCATTGTGTGTTGGACATTTGTTCTTCGCATCGACGATATAAGCGGCTGTGTATGATTTTGAGAAATGTTTTTAATAGGTGGCTTATCAAGCATATTGTTCTATAGTCACCGCAAGTTTTGGCTGTTTGTTTTTTTGGAATTGGAACGAATGTTGATCTTAGCCACTCTTCTGGGATTTCTCCGGTGTCATATATTATATTAAAGACTTTTGTTAATATTTCGATAGCATTGTTGTCTAATAATTTAATGATTTCCATTAGAACTCCATCCGTGCCTGGCACCTTTCCCTCTTTCCCTCTCTTTATCGCCTGTTCCACTTCTTCCTTTAGAATTTCCGGGCCAGAGATGCAAGTTGCTTCTGATCGGCTGTTTCTTTGGTCTTTAAAAAGCGCTTCAATATAATTTTACCAAGCAAGAACTCTTTCCTGTTTTTCAAGTATTATGTTTCCATCTTGATCCACTAGCCTCCCAGCAACTTTCGGTCTATATGTTCCTGCGGCCTCTTTTACCTTTTTGTGCATGTTAAAACTGTCGTATTTGCTGTCAAAATATTTCTTGGCATTTTGCACTAAACCACTCTTCCTTTGCTTTCCGCGCTATCTTCTTAATTTGCCTATCTAATTCGGTGTACTTTGTCTTATCTGCATTTTTAACCTTGCGTCTTTCTTCCATCAAACTAAGGATTTCATCGTTCATCCATTCCTTTTTTTTTGTTACGGCCGTTGCTTTCAGATGCCTTTCTTTGATGTTCTTGAATGTGCTTTCTAAATTCTTGGCGATCGTCTGTATGTTATTGTCCGGGGTTTCCAGGGATATACCCATTATTTGTCTGTTCAGGTCTTGCTGGGCTTCTGTGCGTATTTGTTCATTCTTTAGCATTCGGGCGTCCACCGCTATTGTTTTGTTGGTTCTCGTTAGTTTCTTAAGTCTAACTTCAAATGATGCTATAACGGGGTTATGATCTGGCCCTATGTCTGCTCCGGGAGCGGTTTTTACTGATCGACAGCTGTTCTGGTACCTTTTGTTTACCATTATGTAGTCGATTTGATTTCGAATGATGTTATCTGTACTATCCCCTGGAGCTTTCCAAGTGTAAAGCCTGCGGGGCGGCAATTTAAAGAATGTGTTCATAACCGCAAATTGTTGTTCTATACAAAACTCCAGCATTCGGTCTCCTCTCTCATTTCTTAAGCCGAGTCCGTAGCTTCCTATCAAGTCCTCATATTTTCCCTCTCCGATCTTGGCATTAAAATCGCCCATTACAATACTAAGATCTATTTTTTTGATTTTGTTGGTTACCTCTCCTAACTTTGAATAGAACTCTTCTATTTCGTCGACGTCTGCGTCAGAGGTTGGTGCGTACACCTGTATTATATTAATATTTACCGGTTCTGCCTCTATTGTTAATAGCATCATTCTGTCATTTATAGGTATAAAGCTGTTAACACTTTGAGCTATGTTTTTGCTAGTTATTATTGCAACTCCTTTTTCGTGTTTATCGCCTCCAGAATAGTAGCATGTATACTCTCCTATTCTGCATTGTCCACTTCCAGGCCATCTCATTTCACTTACACCCATAATTTCGATGTTCATTCTTTTCATTTCTTGGATTGCATTGTATATTTTTCCCGTCTGATTCATTGTTTTCACATTCCAGGTACTTATTCTCCTTGTCAGTATGATCTTCTTACGTTTTCCTTTTACTTCTTTCAATACCTTCCTCCCCGGAGAACCGATCGGAGGAATTACTCCGGAATTAAATTTGACATTGAACATTGTCAATAGGTTTTTGTTTGGTTGTGGAATGTATTGAATATATAATATTGCATATGGCATTTGGTTAAGAATGTCTAATTGTGAATGGGTTGTTGCAATTATCCTTAAATGTTCAATCAGAGTCGAGTGAAATCGTTCGATAGATCCGTTTGATTGTGGATTGCTCGGTGTAATATAATGAATACCTATATTATGTGCAGATGTAAACTCTTTCATAATATTATTTTTTAGTTCGGATCCATTATACATAGTTATAATGTTTGGTAACCCATGGTGTGTCATAAAAATGATTAGTGCTTTTATTACGTTTAATGCATTGAGGGTATGCTTGGCTATATTTAGAAAAAGTATCAATTAATGTAAGAAGTTTTTGTCTTTTAACTGAAAATGTGTCAATATGAATAATTTCAAATGGCTTTCCGGGAGTTGGAGTTATCATTAATTTTTGTTTAGGTGGGTTTCTGTCATATTTGTTAGTTTGACATATTTCGCAATAGTTTATATAATTAGTTACATCGATTTTAATATTGGGCTAATAGTACGTTTTTTTAATTTTTGCTTCTGTTTCTATTATTCCACGATGGTTTGTTTTACCTTCGTGTAGATTTTTAATAATTTTTGATTGTCGTTCTTGATTTTTTACATCTTCTAATATAAAATTACTTTTTACTAGTCTATAAGAAGAACTCCTAAATGTTGTTCTTAGTATTTCAGATAGTTTAGGTATATATTTGTCATCGGATAAATATATGGCATAAAGATATTTGGGATCAATGTGTTCTTTAAGTCTTCTTTAAGATTGTTAATTGATATTTGAGCATGTAGTCTCGATTTTGTAGGAAAAATATGTTCTATTAATGATGGAACTGGAGAGTGTAGCCTAAAACTTATTTTAATTTGATGATCGTATGTATTAAGTGCTTTCTCTGAAATAGGTATAGTTAGTATTGGCTCTTCTAGGTTGGTATGAATTGTTTCATTAGTGTCTACGTCGCAAGGTGTTTCTTCTGCGTCTTCCATTATAGGTAATTCATCAATATTGCCGCATGTAGAATTGTTATCAATTTCTGAATGTTTAAAATGTTCTTTAGTATGTATCTCGTTTCTTGAAAGAGCATCCGCATTTGTGTTTGCTTTTCCTTTTTTGTAATGAATTTCAAAATCATATTCTTCTAACTTTACTCGACATCTTATAAGTTTGGAGTTTGCTTGTTTAAGTGACATTAACCATTGGAGTGGTTTATGGTCGGAAATTATTTTGAAGTGTCGTCCGTAAAGATAAGGACGGAAATATTGTGTTGCATAAACAATCGCTAGTAACTCTTTTTCGATGGTGCTGTAGTTTTGCTCCAAAGCGTTGAGTGTCCTTGATGCAAAAGCAACTGGTTTGTCTGCTCCAATAGGTTCTTGAGATAGAACGGCACCTAGTGCAAAATTACTTGCATCTGTTAAGTTGAAAGTTTTTTGAAAGTCTGGGTACTGCAATAAAGGTTCGTTGATTAACAAATCCTTGCAGTCTTCGAAACATTTAATGAACTCTGGAGTATGTTTTATCTTTGCATCTTTCTTTAAACATAAGGTAAGAGGCTTTGTTATTCGTGCAAATTCTCGAATGAACTTCCGGTAATAGCCAAGAAGTCCAAGGAAACCTTTAATTTGTCTTGTTGTCTTTGGTATAGGATATCTTTGCACAGCTTTAATCTTTTTGGGATTTGGCTTGACCCCATCCGTAGTCACAATGTGACCCAGGTAAGCCAATTCCTTTTTTAGAAATTCAGACTTGTCAAGTTGGATCTTAAATCTAGTCTCTCTTAGCTTTTGAAATACTTTAGTTAGGCTGATTATGTGCTCTTGGAGTGATGTGGAATACACGATTATGTCGTCCAAATAGACTAGACATATTTGGATTTGTAAATCTTTCAGTACGTTGTCCATAACGCGTTGAAACGTTGCCGGTGCATTTTTAAGGCCAAATGGCATCCTTAAAAATTTGTAGTGGCCATTCTCAACGTTGAATGCTGTCTTTGGAATGTCTTCGGGGTTCATCTCAATCTGATGGAACCATCTAGTACATCCGTAATATTGGGCAACGGGTAACGGTCTTCTATAGTCTTTTTGTTTACTTTTCGAAAGTCGATGACAATCCTCCATTTTTTTGGTTCCTGAAGCGTCTTCTTTTTTGGGGATGACCAGATTGGTGAGGACCATGGAGAACAACTAGGTCGAATGATTTTTTGTTCAAGCATGGCTTTTATTTGCTTTTGTACTTCTGGTTTGTGTATAAATGGATAACAATAGGTTTTAGAATATACAGGGTCGTTGTCTTTGGTGGTTATTTTATGTTTTACTTGGTTAGTAAAGGTTAGTCCTTTGTTTTGGAAAATATTATTTATTTCAAAGTTTTAAAATTTCATGTTTTTCTTCTGTATTCATGTGAGATGAACGAATCAGGTTGTCGATATTAATTTTTTGTTTTTCCTTGAAAACATTCAAAATGTTCATAAGGGCTAACTTTAATAGGGGAAAGCAATGTGAAATTGATCTCTTCATTATTTTTATTTAGTATTTCCACTATTGCCATGTTATCATTAGCTATTAACAAAGTTTCAGGGATTTTACAGTTTTGTATTATTTGTTCTGGAATAATTATTTCACCGTTTTTTACATCCACTGGGATTTTAGCAATTATTTTTGTGTTGGGTTCTATATTAATTTGAGAAAGTATTTTTTGCAAGAGGGTTGGAACAGAATTTGATTGACTGAATTAGGTGTAATTAATTTAGCATTTGCAAAATCTAAATGAGCTTTTAGTAATTTTATATTATCAATACCAATCAATCCATCATAGATATTATGAAATTAGTATAGATAAAATTTTAAATTTCTTTTATCATTAAAATCATTAAAATGCAGGTATATTTATTGAATATTTATGCGATGATGAAGCGAATGCTGTACACACTGTAAAAGGGTCACTAATGATTTTGATTTTAAAATATTTAGATGCAACTTCGGGGCCAATGAACGATTTTGTTGCACCTGTATCAATTAATAATTTTAGTGGTGGGTTTTTTATAGCTAAATACGGAAGTTCGCGTTTATCGTTACAATTATTGAACTGGATTACGTCTGTTGGTAATTTGGAGGGGCCTTTTGAAAATTTACTTCTTCTGATTCACAATCATATTCATCTTGCGGCTCATAATGAAATTCTTGTTGTTTATTATTAATTTCATTTTCAATAAATTGAGATTCACAGAATTCTTGTCCGTTGGATTTATCGTTACTAATAGGTATTTTAATTTCAACACAATCTGTGTTAAATAGTTCTTCGGACTCGTAATTAGGTCTTTGTCCATTATTTTTAAATTGATTGTATTGCCTAAATTGCAAGTTTGTATTTCGAGTTGAAGTACTCATGGGTGCAATGAAGTATGAAGAAAGAGTGAGAGAAAGGAATGAATGTAAAATATTACAAGAATGTCTGAAGGAGAAAATGAAGGGAAAATGCGGAAAAATGGGAACATTTAGAGAAAAATATTTTAACAGGAATGGGTATGCCAGTGAGGAAGTAGAAAGATTAACAGTAGATAGAAGTATGTGGAAAGAAATTATGATGAGAGATAGAGATATACAAGTGCAAGAGCGAAGAACATGGATAAATGAATCTAGGTACAATTCAAATTATGAAGACATTATAACGGATGAACTACCAAAGTACCTAAAAAATGAAAATTATGGAAAAATGGAAAAACGTATGATTGCAAGATTTAGATGTGGAAATGAGGAGAAAGTGTGCAAATTTTGGTTGGAAGAGGAAGAGAAAATGTGTAGAATGTGTGGAGAAGTTAGGGAAAGCATAGAACTCATGTTAAAATGCAATGAGATGAGAGAAGAGCAAATAGGAAGAAATGAGGTACTGAAAGAAGATGGAAAAGGAATTAAATGGATGATGGCGGTAACAAAAAGAAGAAAGGAAATTGAAACAGAATTAATAAATAATTAATTAAAAACCAGGGTTTAGGGTTGTTAAGATTATATATATTATATTAGTAGTAAATTAAGTTATATGGTAAATGTTATGTTATGTTAAGTTGTAGAATTTTCAAGGCCGACAGGCAAGAAATAAACGATTATACATACTCATGGGTGTTGGTTGATATTGCGGGTTATTTGGTTTTTTATTCCAGACATTTTGTGTTTGTGGTTTTCCAAAAACGCGCGAGTTAGTAACATAGTTTTGAGGTTGCTGTTGGTATCTTTGTTGAAATTTAATTGGTTCTCTTGGAAATGCTAAGTTTGATTTCATATTCATATATTGATTAGACTGATATTGAGGGTTGTAAGAATTATTAAATTTACGTGGTTGATTATAAAAGTTTTGACCTTCTTTGCGCATATGAAATTTATTAGTGCTATTGAACTTTTGATCATTATTTTGTGAATAATTAGATTTTTGAAGATATTTTATATTATCTTCTTCGGCTATATATTGCAAAGCTACTTCAAGCGTATTGGGTCTCATAGCTCGGATAATGGGGCCTAAAGGATCTTTTAAACCAGTCAAAAACGTTTTAAGGGCTTGTTTATTAAAGAAAATACTCTTATTTTGACGTTCAGCAGCAGTTTCTTCGTGTAAATCAATATGGTATTTAATAGCTGAATGCATTGCTCATGAAATTGATGTGGTGTTTCGCCTTGTCTTTGGCGTAAATTTACCAAGTCTTGATTAAGAGCATTTTCGTTTCTCTGATCACCGAAATTTAAAATTAGAGTTTTTTTTATTTCATCCCAATTGTTAGTAATATCGCGAATTGCGACTACTTCTTCCGCACGACCTTCTAATTTGTTTAAAATTCCGCTAAGTAATAATTGGTTTTGAAAACTACCGATTTCAGTTCGATTCCAATAATGATTTAAAATTGTTTCAACAGAGCTTATAAAACGAAGTAATTTATTTATATTTCCGTCAAAATTGGGAATAATGCTTAAATTTTTCATATCCAAAACGGGCAATGCTACCGCCATTGTTAATTGATTGTCGTGAATTATTAACTTATTAAAACTATCAAAGAATTGTTCTAATTCGTAATTGTTTTGATTATTTGAGGAGTTAGAATTAAAGGACATGAACATAAAATATCAGATATGACTTACAGTATTATCGGCAATTGCCACACTTATTTGTTATTCTGTCTGCACCTATACTCCGTGTTCGTCGGAGATATTCCTGGTCCGGGCACCGTATTCGTCGGGGCGGCTGTTTCTGCTTTGTCTTGGCCTGGTCCGTATTCGTCGGAGAGGCTACTTCGTTGGGATGGCGTTATTTATTTATTTCTTCTTTGTATATACGTATGTATATTTGACTTCACGTTTATCACTTATACTTTTTGTTTAAATTTAAATTTGTTTTATTTATTTATTTATTTATTTTTTCACTATCGTATAACTTTATATATTGTAGGGTTAATGTATCGATTGAAATCGATATCCTACCGACTGCGCCAAAAATAGTATTGATAATATTGATTTATATTTATTTTAGATTATGAGTGTAACTTACAATGTTAAAACTAAACTAAACTTACAATTACAAGCTGTAATATAATAAAATATATGCTGATGTTGCATAACACGTGCCACACGTGTTCATGCTCATCATTCTTGAAATAATCATAAATGTAAAATTGCATTTTAACATCTTAATTCTAAGAACATACAGATAAACCGTGTGAATTAAAATGTAGCACATATTTTATGGTCAATGTCCAATATGTAACATAACACACGCACGATTCGTATACTCTTCTTTTTAAGTTTATAGGTTTTTTTTTTTAATGTTTTGAGTATGAAGCTTAATTTTCCAAAGGCTGCTCTACAGAGTTTTATTCTTCTGGGTATTTTACAGTATTGGATCTCTTTACCTAGTTCAATTTTGTGTCTGATATAGACATGGTCGTTTACGTTTTCAAGTACTTCATTTCTGATGGTTATGTGATAGTTTTCGGAAGTTATTACTTTGGTTTTATTCAAGTTTATTTCCAAACTGATGATGTTTTATGCCAGTTGTAATTGTACTAGCATTGTCTGTAGGTTATCTGAATTTGTGTTGATGAGGAGGACATAGTCTGCAAATCTTAGGTGAACTCCATTAATTGCAGCTATAAATAGTTTTAGGAAGATGGTGTCCTCTTGCTGTACTTTTATCTTGATTGATATCTTGTCTGTTATTGTATTTTTGTCTATTTGAACTTGTATTGACGCATTTTTGTATATGTTTTATATGAGGTTTGAATATCTTGAGTTGATTTTAGTTTTATCGACGGTTCTCAGAACTGTCTCAGTTTTAACGGAGTTAAATGTCTTTTGGTACTCCATGTAAATGGGTATATTGTACTTGTTGCTTTTTTTTATGAGGTTTCTGAATGTCTGTTCGACTGGTTGATGGAAGTCCAGTTTTTCTGTCAGTCTATTGGTGACGATTTTAGTTAGGAGTTTGTACAGGTGCGATAATAAGCTTATCGGGCGGTAGTTTTCTATGTTGTTTCTGTCTCCTTTTGCCATCTACTTGGGATGGATTCTTTCCTTATATATTTATAATAGGATTTGGACACTTTCTTGTAGACTTTCTCTTTTTATTTTTGAGTGGTTTTTGGTCTTTGCCTGGGCTTTTTTTGTTTATCAATTGGTTTAGAGCTGCCTTTAGTTTTTCTTGGTCAATTTCTGATTTTTGGGTTTTGGGTCTGTGGTATTGGCGGTTCTGGAAAGTGGAGCTGTAAATAGTTCCGTAAAATTTTTGAATCACTTTTTTCTGATTTTTGGTCAGTGTGTTTTGTTTGTTTTTTAGTGTTGTTTTTTTCTGGGCTAATTTGGATCTCAAAACCTTCATGTTTTTGTTGGCTTTGATGGTATCTATTATGAGTTTTGTGTTGTATTTTCTTAGGTCCTTTTGTATATTCTGGGATTTTTTGATTTGATATTTTGGATTTTGGGTCTGTGGTATTGACAATTCTGGAAAGTGGGGTTGTAGAGAATTTTGTAAAATTCTTGAATCACTTGCTTGCTTGATTTTTTTCTGATTTCTGGACAGTGTCTAGTTCTTTAGTTTGTGAGCTCAGTTTAGACGTGTTTGCTTTTTGTGTTGCAAATATTAATTTTGTTGCTGTTTGTATACTTTTGGTAATGTTTTTGGAGAGTTTTTCTATTCCCATTTGTGCTAGCTTGCTTGTTTTTTTTAGTTTGCGTTGGAATTTGTCTTGGTTTTTACACAGCGTTTTGTTGTTTCTTCAGTAGTTTGTTTCTCTTTGATCTTGTGTTTATTTTTATAGTTGATGGACAAGTCTGTGGTTGCTGACGGTTTTAAACTGTTCAGTACGGTGACGTCTTGGCAGATGTTCTTTTTGTTTGTAATAAAGTAATCTATTTTGTTTTTTACATTGCTGTTTGGACTTTTCTGGGTCCACCTTCTTTTTGTGGTTTTTGGAAAAACGTATTCACCCAGAATAGGACTTTTGCATTAAAATATTCTATCTTTAGCACAAGTTTAGCGTTTTTGGTTCGTCTAACTGTTGTTATGTCTTTGTACAGATATTTTGTTTTGACTCTTTGGTTGCGCTGGTTGGGGCATATATTTGGATAACCTCCAGATTTTATCTTTTGTTGATCTGTATTACAATATAAATGACTCCACTAGATATTGCTTGCGTTTTGAATATTTGGTGTCTGAGGCGTTTGTTTACTAGTATTGCGTCTACTTCTAAGTGTTGGTTTATTTTGAGTCGTTTTGATACAGCACATGTTTTGATTTCAGTTATATGTGCTGTAGTTCTTCTTCTAGTCTTTTCATATGTTCTTCTAATTTTAACGTTTGAATATTTTATGTAGCGATCTTGAATTTTTGTGTTTCTTTTTTTTCTTTTTTCCCCTGGGGTGTGTTTATGTTTTATTTACATATCGAGTCTTTGCGTGACTCTACTTGCTTGCGGTGTTAGTGTTTTATGATTTGACATTTTTCATTTGAAAGGTATAATAGCCACAATTCTTCAAAGTCAAAGGCATGGTGACGACCCATGGGGCTGTTTATTGTTGGAGGAGATGGTGTCTTTTCATTTGACGTTGATGTAATCGTCACATTATTGATGTCGAAAGGAGACGACACTATCTCTTTTGCGATAAAGATGTTTTTTTACCATAACTTTTTGATGATGATGGAAAGGTGTTGTTGTACTGGTATTTTTTTTTTGTGGTTGTGGGGAGAGTGGCGTGGCTCTTTCTTAGGTTGTAGTGATGTGTTTGTGGTGGGAGACCTTTGTTTGGTTGCTAGTACATTATTGACTAGGTGGATGTAATTGGGATACGACATTTGGTTTACCTGGTGCAGGTGGGAGAAATGTTGGTGAATTTTTTTAGCGGTTTAAAACGCTCTACGACTATAGGTAGGTAGTGTTTCTATGAAGTTATTTTGAACGGTTGGGAAGCTACGGTAGAGAGTGTAAGTCTTTAGGTCGAATGCAGGTAATGATACATGGGCATCATTCTTGGGACCTTGTCAGTGGATATAGCGGTGGTGGAATCGTAGGTCAAATAGTTGTGGCTAGAAAAGTTGCATGTTGAGTTTTCTGGGACAGAAATTGACTCTAGACTATAAGTCCGCAGGTTCTTGTGTTTGTTTATTAGTTTTTGCATTTTATTTTTGTTGGTTTGGGAGGGGAATTTTCAAAAGACTTAATGTGTCGGGTTTATTTTTTAAAAGTATGGAAGCGTTTACCGAGTAACAGCCTTCTCCCTCTTTCTTGGTGTAATCACTAACTAGCAACTTTTACACATTTCTATGTACAACTTTCTTATCTGACTATGCCTGTGCCTTAGGTGACGTTTTTGAGAAATTATTAAAAGTGCGAGTTTTGTGCCAGCTTTGTAGGCGTTGAATTAGTGTGGTGGCGATTTAGATAATAAGAAGCAACTATACCCTATGCTGGACATGTGTATGTCAGTAATTGGGGAAATGATTGTTTTGAATAGTCGCAACTTGTTGCTAGTATTCATATTGCTGTCTCTGCGCAGCAGTGAAGAGTTAGTATATTGCTTGCCATTTTGGCTTTTTTCAAGATAGTTGTATTATGTAATCTTGATCTAATTCTGTTCTTAGGTACTTTGCAGTATCCATCAATGAAATTGAAGCGCCGGTGAGATAGAAGTCCTTGTGCGGAGTTAGTTTATAACTCCTGGAAAAGATCTCTTCTCAGGATTAATTTTTACTCTAAAGTATTAAAGCCAAGTTTCAAGTGCCTTACAAACCGCTTGGAGTTTTAGCGTGATGACTTTGGATACTTAGAAGTATACAGCAGTGCCGTATTGTCAGCGTACTGAGGTAGTCAACACAAAGCGTGATACATACAAGTTAAAGAGCATTGGAAATAATACTAAACCTTGCGGAAGCCTTGCTTTGATTATGCGAAGGGTAGACACGTGGCCATACAGCATTACGGCCAGCGTCGTTTCTTTCAGAGAGGCAGCAATAAGTTTTATCAATTTAGGATCTAGGTGTTAGACCTTATCAAAGGCTTTTTCAACATCAAAGAATATGACATAATGTGCAGTTTTAGTTTGGTAACTCTGGTTAGTTGATGGGTTGTGGAGAGCTTATATCTAAAGTCATGCTGACTATTTGGCAACATATTTTTAACCGTTCTTCTATCCAAGATTACAGGTTTTGCTACTTTACAAAGTTTACAGAAAGTTATTAGGCGGCAATTTTGTAGAAAATGTTTATCTTTTCCAACCTTTGGGATAAATTAGCATTTCATCTGTAATATTTGTGAGGAACATTACAGTTTTGTGAGAAAATGCTCTAATAGCTTTGTTTGGAATGCAATACAGACTAGGTTCCTATTTGGGTTTGAGATGAGTGATGATATCTCTCACTCAAGACGGTCTAACCAATCCTAGAGTTGAAGTGGTGTCAGTGCGCTGTAAACACTGTCTTATTCCTTTGTAGATTTATTTCACATGGTCCAAATCTACGTTTTTATCGTAGTGGGCTGTGAGCAAATGCTTTGGTCTTGTACTTAAGGTTTCTTTTGCCATGAGATTACCATCTTTGTTGAAGAGCTTGAGTTTAATCTGCATACATTTGGCTGGCGTTGGCGGTACTTTTTGGCCGGTTAATGCTTTGTTTTTTTAGTGTTGGCATATGGTGGTTAGTGTTGTTTGTAAGTCAACTAGGTTGACTCCAGACGTTGGCTTGCCGTAGATACCGTTTCTTCTAGTAAGCGACTTGTCGTTGTTGGGTTTTGGAGGCAGTGTCTTGATCTTTGAGCATTTTTCTTGGTGCGTTCTAACCTTTTGATTTGGCTTGTGTTCTAACAAAAATTTACTTGGAGTTTGACCAGTGAACGGGTTTATCCAGGGGTTTCAGTGAAACTCTACAACTGGTAGGAGTTTGTACTATTGTTTGGGGGGTTGTTTGCAACGTTTTTATGCTTTTCTTAAGCTCAGCGTGCTTGGGTTTTAGCGGATTGGTTTGGAGATGGTATATTAGGTTTACATCTACTAACCACGGTAGGCCTAGATCATCTGTTTTAAGACGCATATTCTATGGAGGACCACCACCGCCGATACTTTGTGGTATCCTGAAGGGTAACTACTGCAGCTTGGAGGAACAGTTCCTTTCATTTAATGCGGCAATTTTTAAGGAAAAATAGGGCTTCAGTTACGCATAAACTCCATATTATTATTACCTATTTTTCAATCAACACCAATAGCTAAATAAATGTTGTTTGCCCAACTTAGGGTGATTTGGAGTAAAAGCGCCCTAAGCTTACAGACCCGTCAACCATTACTTTTGACGTTCCAAAACAGTTTTTGGAGTTTGAATGCAGAATTTGTTTAAAAAACTGATTTTTTCAAATTAACTACGTTTTTTTCCTACGAATCGGATTTAGACTACTCATTAACAGTACTTAGATTACTATTGATTTTATTAAACTTATAGCAGGCTGTCAAAATAAGTACACTAAAACTCAATTGTTTTACAGTTGGCATCTGGCTGGTTTAATTTCTAAATGAATACTTACTATTGGACTATGACGTCCGTTTGTAAAACAAAATGAAACGTCAAACCTAAGATTTTGCTAAGAACATGGGTACTTATATAGTACTCATTTTACCTATTTTTGCGCTTGTTACTTTGTTTTGAAAGCCATCAAACTTTAATATCAATTGCCAAAATAGGTTTTAGCTATTTTTTGCATTTACCAATACAAAGAAGCGAAGCAAGTGAGGGTTGCTTATGCATTTTGGCACGAGTTACTTTTGATATATTTTTGCCTGCTCCAAACAGTGTTTCAAAAAATTTCAAAATTTATTATAATTTGTCTACTGTTAGATAAAAATGTGTGAAATTATGATTTACAGCCAATCAAAAACCATTAAAACTTTGTTGGTTCTTGGGCTTCCAAATCGTTGTTTTGGCCCGCAGTTTAAGGCCGAAACATATACTTTTGGTAAAGGCAGGCAAAAAACTTTTTAGAAATGTTGACTATTTTATCAGTTTGGGTTGTTTGAGATTACAATCACCGACTAAGTGTTGCTTATCAGATAAAAATTAAGAGCATTTGAGCGTCGTTGATTTGACTTGAAACTTGACCTGGTGTATATAGCTGTTAGAACTAGGTTTTGTTATAATTGTCACACCACAGGTTTTATAGTTACTAAACGTTGGGACACGATCCTGGCAAATATTAAATAAGCAAGTCGCGTTTTTTTAGTTTTAAGATTTTGTAACAAAGTGCACAGAAAATCAATTTGCGGAAAATTTATTAAAATAAATTAGTCAGCTTAATATAGACTAACCAGATTTATTTTTACTAAATAATTATCAAATTAATAGTAGACAACAAATTGAACATACATCCAAGTTAAAAATATAATAAATATGTGTTAATGGTTACTAAAAAATAAGAGAAAAAAAACATTTTTTATTTAATTATTGCAAATATTGTTTGGTATCTTGTGATACTAATTACTGATAAGATTGCCATGAATAAATGTTTATTCATCTGTCAATAGTGACAACCTGTCATCAAATTAAATTTACAACTACTAAAAGAACATAACCTTATGCCGTTTTGTTTTACATGAATGTAACCACAAACAAATAACAACAAGCAATAGTACCACAATCGTTTTCTTTTTAGTAAGTCTATCTCTGTCTTTCTTACAGATATGTATATAGATATCTTTTTCTATTAAGTTGTACTAGTCGTATAAAAGCATTATAAGTGTTCAGTAATTACTTGTCTTATAAAATGGGATGAATACACCCAAATTTTATATAAGTTTATTGAACAAGTAACTAATCAATAACTTACAGAACAGATGAATAAATCGGCCCTAAGTAACAAATAATATTTTTTAAGTATGCAGTAATAATTTAACAATATATAATATTATAATATTTTTAAAATTTGTAAAAATAAATAACATACACATTTTATAAGTGTATTCACGAAAGTTTCTGTTGATTTTCAACAAAGTTTTAACTTAATATCCAGCAATTATGTTATATCCGGCTTTATTGAAACTGCATCAAATCCACCCTGGTAATAAAATCTGATCGCATATTTAAGTGGAAATAATTTAGCCAAGCCTTCGCGTAAATCATCTTTAGTAGATAAAGAAAAAAAAAAAACTAAACGTTAGATGGTCCAATTTTCCGATTCATTTAAGAAGCCGCGCTCCTCTCCGCCGTGTTATCATGAAATACGGTCAAACAATCCCCGTTTATGCATTCCTAATGGCGGCCATCTCGGCGGAAATGATGGAATGTTCTTTTGTCACCACAGGAGCGTTCATTTTCCGGTTGGATTAGTGGCCGATAAAAAAAATACGTACGATGGGAAGAGGATGGAAAAAAGAAAGGGCGAGTGCAAAGAGCATGAAACTGCCGCCATGAAGACTAGTTTGTTACTTGTTTTGGGTCATTTAGCAGATAAACGTTATGCAGTGGCCTTCCCTTAACGATACCTTACGGCCCTTTAACGACACTATACTGTAAACGCCGTTAAGCAACCAACTATTCTTTTTTTGTTGCCCTTTTTTTATTATAGATTTAATTAAATCGGTTGAGATTTTATGTAGGGGTGGCTATGGTTTCAATTCTAATTAGAATTGCACGTTCTGGACAATAATCTTGAAAAAGTAATTTAAAGTAACATTTTTAGTTTGGTTATATTATATATCGTATAAAACAAATTGTTTTGAATGCATTTTTGTTTTCTATACATTACTACAATTAATAAATAAGTGATAACAATATATACTTATAAGAAAGAAGCTATTGAGAGATATAATGGTTTCTAGGGATTACTGCAATGATCTGTATACAAACAAATTGATACCAATGTCAAGTGGATCACGTAAAGATCTAAGGGCTCGGCGCTAAGTCCCCTTAGAAACTTTTGTTCTTTTGTAAAGATTTTATGTCATTATTTAATGTATGAGACAATTATAATTTATTGCACAATACATAAAACATTGTTAACAAATAAATAATTAATTATATTATAAACATTATTATGTACTTGTAATATGAAATAGTTAGTTTATTCAGCAGAAAAGGTTAATTTAAATTACAATTTACAAATATTTATATATAAATTAACAGTTATTATATAGTGAACCCGAATTAAATAATCATTTTCAGTAATCTAATCTCTTTAATATTTATGTGGAACTTTTTGGTTCAAGATATATTCAGGGCTTGTTTATTGATATATTTTTTCTAGATTATTTTGTTCAAAAATCTGAATGATTATCAAAAAGGTTTGACATTTTGAAGTTGCTCGTCTTTAATTTTTTTTTTTACTTGGTAGATCAATGCTGATTAAGTTCACAGGTAGTTTATCTTTTTTGATGGATGGGGGGGGGGGGGGCTTGTAAGTCAGCTAAGAGGTTGGATTTGTCTGGAGTATAATTTATTACCAAATTGAATAAGTGAAGTTGAAGAAACAATCTGGTTAATTGTCCACTAAAAGAAGAAAGTGTTATGAGTTATTTCAAGGGTCGGTAGTCAGTAATGAGAATGGCTTTTCTGTCTTTGAAATTTTCTAAATATTTGTGTAGCCCAAAAAATCTCAAGAGTTTTTGCAGTTTTTGAAACACAAACTTTTTGTGAACAATTCTTAGGCTATTTAAAAAACAAATTAGCACGCATTGAGTCTTCTTGCTTTTTTGAGCCTTGAGGTCGAAATGTGTTATTTTATGCTCTGGCTTCCGGATTGAACGTAGCACCTAAGACTTGTTAGCAGTAATGGCACTTTCCAGAAAATGGGGATTATTTTTAATCAGTTGTGAAAAATCAAAGCACCTATTCCTTCTGATGTTTTTTTGATACTGCAAAAAGTTTTTTCCATTGGTCAAAATCTGGTTCAATTCTTTCCCGATAAATCCAACAGTCAACTGACGTTTTCATCAATTCTTAGATGATTCTTTTTTCTTTGACAATGTCTTAAATTACCTAAAACTTGAGGAATTGACAAAACACTTTATCACTTATTTTTAGAACGCACTAGAAACAATTGTTTTACGAAAAACGTGTATTCCAGGTATTGAGGTCTTCCAGGTGCAACTAGAAGTTACTTTGGTGGACGACGTTGATCTAGCTAAATGGTTAACCAGTGGCAATTATGAAACTTGTGGCACAGGGGTGAAGGTTGTTTTTCTTTTTGGGGCTATCGATGGTGTTAATTTGATGAACCATTTTAAAGTTTTGTGGACGCTAGTTGTTTTGCTTTTTCCTACTTTGTACGGTGAAGTATAGTCACTTTACATGATTTTAGTAGATAACATTTGACTGTTTCTTTGGTTTTGTTACTGTGGATGGCTCAACTTGACTGACTTGGAAAATTTTGTTATTTTATAGTAGTCCGCGTTGAGCACACTTTGCATGTTTTTTGCTTTGCTGCTGATTGGCTGTTGTGAAGGAGATTAGCCTTAGTCACATTAATTATTTTAACTTTGTTGACGAAGGCTCCGTTTGGTGTGGCGCTTGTTAAAGATTATCTAGGTAGAGTTTTGTTTAGGGTAGATAAGGCTCTAAGACCAGTGCATACTACCAGTACAGACTTTTGGTGCTGAGACCTGAGTTTTTACAAAGAAAATTCTAAATAAATTGCGCGTACATCAAAGAACAATAGAGAGGAGAATACTGGGAATAACACTGAGAGATTATAAAACGAACACCTGGAAAAGGTCACAAGAGTCACAAGAATAGCAAAGATGAAGTGGGGATGGGCTGGACATGTGGCTAGAGGACAAGATAAATGGAGTAGCAAAGTCTTAAAATGGAAGCCATGAGAAGAGAACAGAGGAAAAGGACGATGACAAATAAGATGGGCTGATGACCTTAAAATAGCATCGGGTCTGAACTGGTTTATGGTCGCACAAGATTGACAGGTTTGGAAAAGTAAAAGAGAGGCTTATATCCAAAGGATAGAAAATGGCTGACTGAAGAAGAAGAAGAAGAAGAAGAAGATAAGGGTCATTTTTGATTCAGTAACAATAGTGGCCGGCTGGTGTTAAGGTTTTTTGTAGAACTACTTAACACCATAAAAACACGCAAAGTATTATACTTAGGACACATACTAAGGAACAACTATTACCTTCTACTCCAACTAGTCATAAAATGAAAAATAGAGGGAAACAAAGGAATCAGCAGAAAGTAATTATTATGGCTAAGAAACGTACGGTAATGGATGACCTGAATTATAGAAACCCTATAAGAGTGGCTGAAGACAAAAAAAAAATTGCAATTTAAAAAAAATATTTTTAGAAAGCTTTTTTAGCCAACAATTGAGAACAGCAAAAAACTTTTGTCAAATTCTTTGTCTACAACTTTTATCTAAAATTAAATTAAATTTAGTTTTGAACTGCTAGAAATCATAATATAATCAATTATGGTACTGACAATCAATCACACTTACAGCTGTAGAACACAAAACTAATGACCGTGCAAAACATTTATCTAGAGAGTCAATAAATATTATTGACTGTAAATGTTTTGTAGTCTAAATCTAAATAGTAAAAATAGTGTGCATATCGGTGAACATTAACGTGTAGGGTAGAGTTGTTGGCGAAAAGTAGTTTGTTCTTAGCGGGATTGATGTAGTTGGTGTTGCAGATCTTGTAGTTGGCTATCTGGAGCGTCTCAGTTTTTAGGTCTCATAAGGTTGTTTTCAAGTAAAAGTTTGTTAGGCGTCTGAGTGGTTGTGGCATAAGTTTGACGATTGTTGTGCATAACGGCTACTGATAACAATTTGTCTTATTGTTTTTGATAATGTTTTACTTCTGCTCAGTGTTAGTGAAGGCGTGAACCATCTGAAATTATTAGATAGGATTACTTTTTAGCTGTGGAGAAAGTAATGTTTGAAGTGGTAAACAAACGTTTCACTGGTAATGGAACTACTTTACGTTATCTTGTGCAGAGGTTTATTATTGTTAGTACCATTTTATTTATTTTGCGAGTTTGCGCATATGGCTTATATGATGTCATTTGCTACCTTTTCCCAAGACTTTTTCTAGTGGGTGAGCATTAAATGGTACTTTGGCTTGGTGAGCACCTAGAGTTAGTGTATGGATAATGCATTTTTTAGTACTGTTTGATTTGAACTTGCGTATTGCTGGATGCGGAAGTTAAACGAAGGATGAGTTTGATTGGCGTTGAGTGGTCAATATCTTAAATAAAAGACACGACTTCTGCGTTACCGGGATTTCTGGATAGTGTTTTTGGTAATAAGTTTAGTATTCTGGGGTATGTATGGGGTATGACTGTAAATTTTTGCAGCATTAGGGATCACCTTGTAGGTCTTGGGATATGTGGAAATGCTACTTACTGTAAATAGATTGTCTTCCGGGTATGTTTGGAATGCCGTTTTACCGACTAGACTATGACTAAGTATTTCTTTTTATTGGAGTGAAATCAGTTTTTATAAGAGCTGACATTGCGTTTGTCTTTTTTGTTTTGGTAGAGTACTGCTTTTACTTCGACGTTAAAAGCATTCGTTTTTAAAATGAAACCTATGCTTGGTCAATGTTTTGTTAGTTTGTCAAAGGCTTGCATGGAGCTCATGTTTTTGAAATCTTTTTAGGCTTTCCTTTAGATGGTAGAGATGATTGGTTTAATTGTTAAAGTAGATGAGAAAATGTTGTTAAGGCACCGAAATTTTGATAAGCCTTTTTTGAATTTTAAATATCAATTATTGAAAGAAAGCTGGCGCATTATTAAGGCTGTAATGCATAATTTTGAACTGGTACGTACCTTATTGGGGGCGATGTATTGTTTATGAACTTTTTTTGGGGATACTTGCCAGTATCAGGAAACCAGGTCAAGTTTGGTGAAAACTTGCGATGTTGCATATTTAATTAATTAATTACAGAAATAGGTGTAGTTAAGATTTGAAACAAGTTTTTTACAATGATTTTTTTTACAAAGTGCTTATTAATAATAATCTTCTGTACGTATTTTCTATCTTTAGAACAGCGTTTTTTGCCACTAAAAAAATGTTTTGGCACAATCATGTTTTTTTGCGTATTTTACATTAAAAAACAGTTTTCTAAAGTACTCAGTTTTTTAGTGAGAAAAAGAAAATAGCAAAATTAAAATTCTACTTAAATACCTTTAGCTCACTACTTAAAGTTTAGACAAATTTAAACTTTAGAAAAACATTTTATTAAAAAAAATTACAATTTAATTTTAAAATTTAATTTAAACAATTAAAATTTTTGGATTCTTTTACATGCAGGAGCAACCGCATCTTCTTGCCTCACTTAGAAGTATATTATTGGCTACAAATACCAATTGAAAAAATTGCGAATTTTGAAATTATTATAAGGAGAAGCGGGGGTTTGAATCTCACAAACGGAAACTATTTCAAAATTGTCAGCGTAAGGTTATATGACTAAGATGCTTTTCTGGTCTGGAGTAGATAAATAATCTCTTTAGTGGTTCGGAATCTACTTAAAACTGTAGGTTCACCTGTAATGTAAGTTGCCATCATTACGGGCAGAGATGAAGCTAATGAAAGAAGTGGCGTGAAAAGGGGCTAATGATGATGATGATAATGAATAAGGGGAAAGTGAAAAATTGAAAAAAAAAATATTTTTAGTAATTTTTAAAACTTGACTTTAGCTGCAATTTTTTTAAAATATCGATATATATGTGGTGTACTGAATTGCCGAATTTGCTCAGTGAACGAAATTTATACCGACAGCGAGTTCTGGATTTGGTATTTACTTGTATTTTTTTAGCAATGTTAATGAACTATAAAATTGAACATTGGTCTAACGAAGGTCCGAAACCAATAAATTACCAGTTGTGCAAAACTAGCCGATATTTTTTTTTGGAAAAATAAAAAAAAAATTTTTGGCAGCTTCTTCTAGACTCGTATTATCAGGGTATGTTTGATTCTTACTAACTAAAACCTTTAACATGGATTAACGGGATTAAGAGGTTGACGATCAGAGAAGCTAAATGCCGTCATATTGCAGGCATTGCAGCGTGTATTTTTTTGTGGTTTGGGAAGGAAATTCTAAAGTCTTAACGTGTTGGATTTACTTTTACGTAGAAAGTGTCTACCGACTAAACCTTTTTTAGTGTTGAGTACTTGAAACTTTGAGACTATCGCTTATGTATCTTTCTTTTGTGGACTTTAAGGGGATAATTTTAGATAGAACACCTTATAGGGTAAACCCACTTTTGGTTGGTATTTGGTTAACCAGTCTTCTATAAGAGTTTTTTTTTGTCTGGCTAGCGAGTTTGGCCAGCTCAGGGTTTGTATGAACTGTGAGATTTGCGAAATATATATCGGTCAATGCCTCAAAATAAAGCAGCAGCAGAGTCATGCCTAGGTTGTTACGAATGTTTTTGTTTTTGATGTACCATGGGGTTCTTACAATCTAACGCAAGGTTTGATTTTGGAAGGCCTGGAGACGATTAAGGTAAGCGTTTGTAGTCGTTTCCCAGACTAGGGATGCAATTGTATTTTGAAGTCTGTTGATAGTTGCGTACATTCGGATTTTATTCTAGAGCAACAATTGGTACGTAATCCCCTTATCGAATTGGATTACGGTATTGGAACATTGTCTAAAACGACGCTTCATGTGCGTGAGGTGTGGTGCGTTACCATGAGAAGAGAACAGCTTTGCTATTCTCTGGGTTTATTTTGACTTGCTAGTCATTTAACCAGTCCTGAAGATTGTTGGTACCTTTTTGAAGCTTTATGGTGACTACTTTGTTGGATACGTATATGTTAAACATTATCGGCTTATGAATAGAGCCTAGAAATATTTATGCTGTGAATTAGAAACATGCTTTATAAGCCGCACAGTTTTAGTAGTGAACCTTTGTGCCAGATCTTATTGACACGTTAACAAAGATCACTCTTCTGGTTTTTTTAAGTTTGAACTATTTGATAATTTGATTTGTCATACGATTCAACTGATGGACTACAGAGTATTTACGACGGAACCCATGTTGATGGGTGGGTAGATGAGAGGTAACTTTGTGTGTTTTTGAATTATTTTTAAAGTTACCTTTTTTATTACTATACTTAAGGTGCATAGAAAACTAATTGGTCAATAGTTTTGAGGAAACTTACGGTCTTTTCCAGGTTTTGGGATGTTAATCACGTGCGAGCTTTTTTAGTCGTTTGGAAAGTTTCCTGTACATAAGTCGTTGTAAGTGTCTTTTAAAAAGTTGATTTTTTGTGGACTCTTTTGACGTGTTTTAGATTCAGAGAGTCTTTTGTTATAGAGGGGGAGCATTGGAGTTCGAGGCTGTCATCAAATGTTTTGGCCTTTCTCTCAGTGGAATATTGAAACCTATTTTTACCGTGAATGACTGTAATGGTGATTTTTTTTGCGCTAAGCATCTTCCACTTCTTCTTCTGAAGCATCTTTATTAGTGAAGGTTTGCGACCACTTCACTAAAATTCTTCCTATCGGCGGCCTCGTGGAACAATCGCGGATATTGCGTAACCAGAAAAGTACTCTTTTGCCAATCGATCTTTTATCTTCTATTATCAACTTTAAAATATTGTATTTTTTGTTGCGCATTATGTGTTCTAAGTATGCAGTTTTTCTTTGCTTGATTGTTAAGAGCAACTCTCTTTCTTTACTAATTTTCTGGAGTATTGTTTAATTTCGGACCTTTTCTGTCTAAGATATTTTTAGTAGCCTTTGATATAACCACATTTTGAAGGCTTCTAGTTCATTTAACATTAGTTTTTAGGGTTCATGTTTCAACTCTGTATAGCAGCACTGACCAGTCGTAGCATTTGACCGTTTGCCAACGTAATTTTAGGTTTAAACTTCCATCGCTAAGTAAGTTCTTTTATTTCATGAATGTATTTTTGGCCTGCTCTATTCTAGATCTTATTTCTTGCTCTGGGTCTTTTTTTTTATTTAACATTGTTTCCAGATATCTGAACTTTTTGACTTGTTTGATATTAATACTGTTGTGGTTAATGTCCATATCTCCGATACTTGTGGCGGCTCTGCTTACTTTTATTACTTTTCTTTTGGCCTTGTTTATGGATAGACCTGCTGCGGTACTTTCAAGTTCAACTTTGTCAAGCATATATTGTAAATCTGCTTCATTTTCCGTCATAATGCATCCGCATAGCGTATGTTATTAATCCATTGGCCATTAACTTTCAAACCCTTGTTTTGGTCCTCTAGGGCATTTTTGAAGATTTTCTCCGAGTAGGCATTAAAGAGCATTGGGGACAGTAAATACTCTTGGCAAACCCCACGTTTGATATCTATCTTTATTGTATCTTTGCCTTCAAGCGTTATAATGGTTTTCTGATTCCAGTATAGATTCTGGATAATGCGGATGTCCTTCCCATCTAGTCTTAAATTTTTTAGATCTTCTATCAACTTGATTTGTCTTTCCCTGTCGAATGCCGTTTGACAATATATGAAGCATCTAAGCCTCCTTTTGATGGCAAGGTATTTTTGCACAAGTATTTGTGATTTGAAATCCGAATTGCACGTCACTATTTTTGCTTTCACATTTACTAAATATTTTATTTTTGATGATGCTTAAAAATATTTTCAGGGTATGGCTCATTAAGCTGATGAGTTGGAAGTCTTCACATGATTTGGCATTAGCTTTTTTTGGAATTGTTCATTAGGTATTTCCCCCGTCTCAAGATCTTCTACATTAGATTTTAATTTGTGGGTAACGATTTTTTCCCTTCATTGGGTCTTTTGGGCATGCCGCCAATTGGTGTGGGTTTAAACAATTACGGCATACCGGAGATGTTTTGAAGCATATCTTGGCGGTGTGCTCATAGAGTTGACGTTTTTGACACTTTAACCGTCACATTGAGAAGTGTTTTGCTCTTTTTGGTAGTTGCACTGAAAATATTAATAAACGACCAAATCTGTTTCTCACGCGATGGACATTGATGGTGACACATCCACCTTTTCCATTGCCTATTCAAAGTTTTTTTTAGTTAGATAAAGTGATGTGTCAAATTACCACTTAAAGACAACTCTCTTTAGACAGGTTGACTAAGTATGAAGTTATATAAAAGATATTAACTATTAAAGTGCAGTTAGAAACTTATAAGTAAAATGAAATAAAAGTTAACTTACGGTTATTGTTGTCTATATAAACTTAATTAATTATTTTATTTATATTTTAATCATTTATGAACGTACGATCTTTACTGATCGACGTCGTTTTAAGAATAAAAACGCGATGTATTAATGCGATTTATGAGAATTCATAAAAACACTGAAATAATCTAGGCAAGAATATTGAGGGTTGTAAGTTATTTTATGATTCTGAAAGGCAACTGAAGTATCATAAAAGAGTCTTAGTAGAAGAATTTGGATAAGTTACTGAAACATTATAGACAACTTTGATATGTTATATTAGGTACACAAAGACTTTAACCTTAATAATCATTTTTTTGCATTGAGAAGATTATAGACAATTCTGGTACATTAAAAGACAATGACAGCCAACTTTTTTTTTATTATTTTTATTTATTCTTGAAATTTTCAAATGAGTTTTGATTAGTTACTTGCAAGTACACTAAATTTTTTTAATGGTTTCTAATTTAATTTTACATTACTAGGATTTTTTAAAATATTTTTTGTTTTTCAAATTTTTCTAAAAAAAAAAAAAATTTTGTTCTATGCTATGTTAAAAGTTTATGGAAAGTTGACGATTTATAAAATGGTTTTTTTAGTGTTTTAGATTACCACATCTTTAGAGTATATAACTCAAAGTTGTTAAGTTTTTCTTTAGTTTGAAACAATTCATTTAGTGGCAAGAAACCTGAATAAATCTATAACTAATGTACGGAACTATTCACTCAACTGGATAAATATTGTCTTTTCTAGATTTCTAAAATAACCGAAACTTGCGTTGAGTTTAGATTTTTAAGTATATATTTTGAATAATAATAAAGAGTTTGTTATCTGAATTTGGTATGTCCTTTTGTGTTCTAAAGAAGCATTTTAATAGTTGAAAATGACGAGATATAAATTTATTGTTGGTTATTTGTAGTAAAAACTGGTTGTGAAACATTTTGTATTTGCATATTCTTGATTTTAATTTATAGATACTTAACTTAGTAATTTGTGCAACAAACATGGCATTTTGCTTTAATTTTTATTAGTTGATAAAAATGTATAATTTTTTTCATGCTTGCATCAACAATTTTACAATTATCATAAAGCAATGCGATGGAATTAAAATTTACAATGACATCATCAATTTTCGATACTATTATAATCATCAATTAACTAAAATAAGGTTTTTCAGATTTATTTATACATTCAACCGTCCGCTTTATTGAACGTTTACAATATTTATTCTTAAAGAATTTCCTTGAACTCCAAGATCTATTTTATTCGTTTTTTTTATATCTTGTTATACTTGAATATTTTTTTTAGCTTGTTATAAAATGTATAAAGATTCGGCGTGGTGTAAAGGAAGCCGGTTTCCAGCTACTAGATGAAGACATGGGATAGGATGATCGGAATCCGATATTATCATAAAGCTATTTTTCAAGCTGGTGGAGGGAGCATTTAGAGTAATTTGTTTCTCTTGGCGTAATGGAGCGTCTAATGAGGAGTTCGCCGCCGCTGGTGGCCAAGGGACCGGCAAATTGAATCGGTCCCGGCTTAGACACTGCGCCAGGACACTTCTTTTTCTTCCCGGTTCACAGATATTCTAACAATGTATAGATTGCGGATTCTTTATTAGATTCTTTTTTACAAAAAAATCTAATACATATATAAATATATTATCAAAATAATACTTTATAAAGTAAGGTAAAAAGCTAAACTGTTTAACAAAGAAATTGACTACCACAATTGTAAAATAAAAATTGAGACAGTTATTGAAACCAAGCCATTTACATTATCATTGTGTGTGGGATCAAAGTCTTTAGTGACTTCCAAAGCAAGTTTTTGTTTTGGGAATTGGATTGCTATCTATTATTGGGCTAACTCATTTACAATATTAATTTTTGCAACAAAATCATCTTATAGTTGAAATGTTATGAACGAATAAAAAGTTGACAAAAAAACAAATAAATTTATTATTCATTTTTTATTAATTGATAAATGTTGAGAAATATGTTTACATTGTCAATTTTTTATAAATGTTTTTTTTGTTTGTTGCGAGACATTTGATTGAATAGTCCCACACGGATATTATTTCCAGTGTATGGGGTTATCTGGGCAGAAATTATAAGGATTTCTAGAAGTCGACGTGGCTGCAGGGTTTCTTTGTAGTCGTTATATACGTCTAAGAACCATGCAATATTGTTTAAGTTTGTAAGTTAAGTGGGTGTTTTATGCGGAGAAAACAGAACAACACGCTATTAAACAAAGCCGTACCAACGGTATATATAATCACTTATTGTAGATTTTAAATTAATTTTTTTTTTTAATAATATGTTTATTTTTGGTGACTTACAAATACGCGCATTATACAGGATGTTTTAGAATTGCACTGTACTATTTTAGGGATGTGCTTGAAATAAACAAAAAAGTTTATACAAACATTTGTTTCAAGTTAAAAATATTAACAATAAAACATTTATTAGTTTTACATAATTAATTTTAAATAGCAATGTACAAAGAATTGAAAATTAAAACAATAATTGCACTTTCTTTTTGTTGGTCGTAAGAGCAGTATGTCTTCCAGCCTCACTTTTTTGTTTTGTTTTTTATTTTAAAGGAGGGAGGGGAAAATCTTCCAAAAACTTTGTGTCGGATTTATTTGGGAATGGCCCCCAAACGTCTACCGACTAAAAACCCTTCCCTAGACTAACGCAGGTTGGAGTGGAATTACCGTTAAGTATTTTGTCGCAATGGCTATCCATTTTAGTTATTCTTTACTTCTTCATTTACTTATACGCATAGGTTTTTTTATCAGACCCTTGTCTGCTTGGTTTTGGTTCTTTTCTTCCTGCTCTTTCTTCTTGATGATTTCCGTAGCATGATTATCTATTTTTCTCTATGAATTCTTGCCTTTGAACATATATTCCATCATATTTTCAGCTGTCAGAGCTAAGTTTCCAGTTGTCCTCTGCTTTGTGCACTGCCACCTATCGCATTGGAACATGGTGGTCACCATCTTTTGCGCATTATAGTTTGTACTAGCCGTGTATTTTCTTTCTAGGACCATAAAGTGTATGGGGATGGTTCCTGCTACCATCTGTATGGTTTGGGTAGAGACGGTCCGGTAAACGCTTGCCACATGAATTGCCATTTTTTTCTGTACCTTGGGATCTGTACATAGTCGCTCTACGTCTGTGCTCCGCATAGTACGATGGAGTTAGCCACCGAGCTAATAGCCAATCTTCTGCCCGCTTTGGCTCTTCCGATATTGGGTAGCAGTCGCGCAAGTGCTGTTTTTTTGCTAAACGATGGCAGCCCCTACTCTTACGGACACAGATTTGAGTGAGTTACGTTTGACTAGTACAACCGCTTCAGTTTTGTTCGGGGCCAGTTTTTATTCTATTCTTGCCAACCACATTTCTACGCGGTTTTGCGGCGTACTGAGCATTCTCTTTGATGGTTGCTTTGCACGAGCCGCACATTATCCGCATACCCTACTAAAGTTGTATCCCCCTTATGATTTATTTAAGCACCCCATTGTAGTAAAGGGTGGTCCAACCATAATGCACGATGTTAATTGTGAGTCACACCTTAACGTCAAGTTTTTTTCCAACTTAATTTGGCATTTTTTTGTTTCGGTTTTTGGCAAATTCAACCATGGAGAAGTACTCAATTGAGCATCGCGTTAAGATTGTTGAAGTCTTTTACGAAAATGGGCGTTTAAATCAAAATGCATTTTGTGCACTTCGTGATTTTTTTGTTCAGCATAATCGATCCAATGTGTCCACAATCGGGAGAATTGTGCACAAATTTCAGCAAACTGGGTCTGTAGGAATTGTGATAACACCTGTTGTTGTTTGCGATAGTGTGGCAGAAGAGCCATCAACCTCGACTCGTCGTCGTGCCTAACAATTGAGTATCTCACAAACATCACTGATGCAAATTTTGAATAAAGATTTGAATTTACACGCTTACAAGGTTCAATTGACTCAAGGGCTTAATTAAGCTTACTGACCATTGCAAGCGTTGTCAATACGCAGAATGGTTGGTTGAACAGAAGTGAATGGTGATTTTACAAAGAAAATCATCTTCAGCGACGAGGCACACTTTCATCTTAGTGGATTCGTTAACAAGCAGAATTGCTGCATTTGGGCAAATGAGAATCTACGAGTAATTGTTGAAAAGCCGATGCATCCACAAAGATTGACTGTTTGGTGCGGTTTATGGGCTGGCGGCGTCATCGGGCCGTACTTTGAAAATGAGGTCGGCCAAGCAGTTACCGTGAATGGTGTTTGCTATTGCGAGATGATGACGGACTGCTTGTGGCCAGAAATTGAGATATAGACCTGGACGATATGTGGTTCCAACAAGATGGTGCCACTTGCCACACAGCCAACAAAACAATGGCTCTTTTGCGCGAGAAATTCAATAGCCGTGTTATCTCACGTCGTGGCGATGTTAATTGGCCGTCACAATCATGTAATTTGACACCGCTGGACTTCTTTCTTCAGCCAAGAACAATTCAAGAGCTAAATGATGAGATAATGTGGCATATTAACGACATTGAACCTGAATTATGCCTCAGAGTCATTGAAAATATTGACCATCGGATAGAGCTACCGAAGCCGTGGCGAGCATTTGGTTGATATTTTGTTTCACTCATAATTGTCATAGATCCTTCTATCATAATAAAAAATATTAAGATAATTTTCTGAAAACTTTTTGTTTTATTTACAGTTAACATCGTGCGTTTTGGTTGGATCACCTTTTAGGTGTTCCATAACGTTGGACTAAAAATTGAGCCTTGTGGTACCCTGCAGGTCATCTCCAATTTGCTGCTGCCAACCTGGATTACTCTGTTGTGAAGGTAGTGCTTTTTTTCTAGTTCTATAGTAATGTTCTTCTACGAAGCTGGGTTGAAGGCATTGTTGACGTCCAGCGTCAACAACACTGCAAACTTATTTTTCCTTTTAGCTTCTTTCACTATACGCTTAACTTTTTGGATGGCGTCTACTGTTGACATGCATTCTTTAAACCCATACTGCTCAGGAGACAGTCTACCGGTTTTTAGAAGCTCTTCCAGCAGTTTTTTATTTAAGATCAGTCCAAAGAGTTTTTCTAAGCTATTTAGAATGCATAGTGGTCTGTAGGCTGCTTTACCCAATGCCTTTGGCTGGTTTTTTGATTAGGACCAACCTCGCCAGCTTTCACTTTTTGAGAAAAGAGCTTTTCTTTAACAGTGCGCTAAAAGTCATAGCTTAGAACTCTGCGATTTATCGGCACGTACTTTTGCTACCTCTGGCGGTATTCTATTAGGACCTGCAGCTTTCTTTTGTTTCAGCTGTTTACTTGCTTGCTTTACTTTGTTGCAGGTATATGGATGTATTTTTGCAACTTTATCTAAAAATGGGATATTTTGCTGTTTTCCCCACACAAAAATCAATCTATGAATCACGTTTTTAGTATAATTTATAAATGTTTTGGATTTCTACTATAATTTAATTTTTTTGATCGCCGCAGGTAAACTTTTGCTTTGGCAGAGTACCTACGAAGGCCGATGGTTTGCCGCAGGAATGGTTTCTCTTTTTCTTGTCAGGAAGTAAGATATGTTGGCATCTCTTAGACAAAAATTTTTTCTTTTGATTTTTAGTCAGGAGTTAATTTTACGTTGTTCTTTATATTGTTAAGGTAAATTACTTGATTCTTCAACTTCTGCTATATCAGAGAACCTACCAAGGGCGCATTTTTTAATATCAAATCATAGGTATAGAGATGAGGTCTATGGTAGCTCAAGAACAAGGGCCTGAGAAAGGCGGAGAAAAAAAACAACTACAACTAAATTCAATACCGGAGTTTTTTGATTGGATCTCCGGAGCACACTAAGAGAAAATCTCATGAGAAATTAAAAAATAGTAATTAATAAATTGAACATGATAGGAGTCAGTGGAACAAGGTGAGAACGTTAATGTAGGAGGAGTGGGGGCAAGTATGAACTTGAACAGAGAAATGAAAGAAGCATACTAAAGAAAAGAGATTTATAGTTACAAACACGTGGTTTACAAACCAGAAGAAGAGACTGTATGTTTGGAATGCACCTGGAGACGGATACAGGATGTTAATAGATTTTATCACCAGAGGCGAGTATACATAGTGACCATACACTTGTGATTGCAGAATTTGATATAAAGCCAAAACAAGTAAAAAAAACATCAATAATAAGAAAGTTGGACTTGGAAAAGCTAAAAGAATTAGAAAACGAGATAGGTAAACTTAAGGTATCACAAGATGAAACAGAAATAGAAAAAAGAAGAACACAATCAAAATAGGAAAAAAATGCAGAAGAAATTATTGGGTATAAGAAAGCAAGAAGAAAAAGAAGTTATGGGTAGCACAAGAGATGATAAATAAAATTAAAAAAAAAATTGGAAATGTACAGACACACACTTCCGATAACAAAAAAATTAAAGTACCTGCGATTTACGCTTGATACCAAACTAACCAGTTATACTAATCTGGGCAAATGTGACTACAGAGGCCATTTGAGTGGTGTTTGAACATGTTAATTAACATTGATGTGACCTGATGGCTATACACAGTAGTGATCAGATCCATTATATGGGGTGAAAAATTTATCTTCAAGAGTTTGGTCACCAAACTAAGTAAAGTGCAAAGATTAGCATGTTTGCTGGATGGAAACGCTGCTTTTGCTAACACCACTGCACTTAGTTGAAGGCAAGGCAAGCAGAGTACTGATTACAGATAAATGAACATACTGTACAACTTGGAGCTCACACACCGGGAATAACAAATTTGTTACGTGAGGAAGAGACACTGCATATGAGAGCCATTTGATGTAATAATACCGTCATGAGACGTATAGACAAATAAAAAATACACAATCAAAGGAACTACTGGTATACAGATGGAGATAAAGATTACAATAGCACCAAAACGGAATATACGAAGGTAAGAATCGTGGGACATTATTTACGTTATTATTGGGCAAACATAGGATAGCAAATCCGCACTGCAGGTGATAGGGTGAGCCTAGTAATAAAATTTAAACTGGTGATGGGTTGCACAAAGGATTATGGTATTTAAAGTCACTTTAAGACAGGCCAACTTGCCAAAAAAGCATTAAGAATTGTTGTATCTCACAAAACTAAACGTTTTTTTAGGACAATTTTATTCAAAAAATAAGTTGGACGTTTAGCCATTTTTTTAGAAAAACGTTAACGTAGCCTATTGTAACATTGTTTAACTTTTGGACATTATTACCGCGAGTGATTATACTTTTGCTCTTGGTCAGCCTTTATTCTAACGATGTGCCCTTGACAAACAGCATAACTGATTATTTAACTTTAATCCTACTACAATAACCAGGAAAATATCAAAAATCATTATGTCTTTCAAACTTCATCATTGCAAAAATGATGTTTTTGAAGTCGTTCGTAGTTAACTTTTAACTGAGACGATTGCTTATTTTGTGGATGCTGTTGACAAATAACTTTATAAAAGGTAGAACGTATACTTATTGCGTATTTTACCATTAACCGAGGAGCTACGCTACGCTTTTGGTTGGGTTGAGGGTTTTACAGTTTATACACTACAAAGTTAAGAACCACGTCGACAAATGTTTAACTATGAACAAACTATATCTGAGGTTGATTGCACTACAACTAATTGAATCTACCTAACGTAGCACAAACGGAACCACTAACTTACACTCAAGAGATAGCAATATAAATGCACTGGTTTGCAAAAAAAAAACATACGAAGCTATCTAAGGTTGCTAACACTACTACTGTTGCAGGCAATTAGAAGGAAAGACCAAAAGAATATCTGCAATATACTCGGAAGTGAATTGAATTGCCATGCGGCAACTCCATGGCCGAACTAGAAGAGTTTACCACGGTGTCCACTAAGAAAGCCAAAAGGACACTTTTTGCTTTGGTGATGCAGGCGTTTGATTTTGAAGAATATGACGACGATTTTGAACCTAAAAAAATGTTGTTGATTTCAGCCCTGACACTATAGTATAAAAATACTGACAAAATTTGTACAGCTTAACTGTAAAAATGATAAAAACTGAAAAGAGCCACGTTGTAGTTATCTAGAGAAGACTGACAAAACCTTTTTTAACAAATCCACACATACAAGGCCCATTATGAAAGTAATGCGCATTATCTATGAAAAATAGATTTATTGATTGTACTGGTACAAACGCTTAAAATTCTTCGAATTACTCTCTCTCTGCATCAATATACTTTTGAAGACGTGTTTGCTACGCCTAGTAGGCACCCTGAAACTCTTCGAAAAGAATGTTTTTTAATAACTCTGTAACATGCTTTTGGATGTTTTGCTTTTCTTCTATCTTTCTCTTCAGTCGGGGAAACAAAAAAAAGTTGCACGGAGCCAAGGTGGGACTGTAGGGGAGCTGGGGTACCACCGAGGTGTTGCTTTGTCCCAGGAAGTTGGTAACGATGACAGCCGTTTGACTGGGGGCGTTGTCATGGTGAAGCTTGGCCGTGTCTTTGATGTCAGCCCTCACGCGTGCGATCCGGCAATTCAATCTTTTGAGCACCTTGATGTAAAAGGTTGAGTTGGCAGTTTTGTTTTGCGGACTTTGCATTACAAACTCAAAATGGACAAATCCTCGGACGTCAAAGAAGATAATAAACATCGTTTTGATGCAAACTTGCTCATTTGCGCTTTCTTGGGTGGAATGATTTTTTTTTTGTGCTTTTTTGGTTCTGGGTGGTATTTGAACATCCAAGCTTTGTCTATAGTTACGACGAGTTGAGAAATTCTGGTTTATTTTGAATTAAATCCAAAAGTTTTTGACAGCGCAAAATTGCGCTACAAAATTGTGTTACACAATTTACGCGGAGACACGTCTTTTTCGCTCAGACAGTCGGAGCAAGATGCCGACTGTCTGCGTTGGAATGGCAAATCCTCTACCACATTTTCCGACTGGTTTTACCGAGCTGGTATGGATAATGGCGTCACAATAAAACCATGCGCATTACTCTCATAATGGACCCTGTATCAATGGAAACTAACGCAGAGGATACATACCGACAGAAAGGACTTGCCGCTGAGCCCGGCTATGCTCTTAGCAGTGCTGACATCAAAAACGTTATTAGAAGAAACTTTTGGGAGATGGAATGGAAGCCTTGCATCATATTACAGACCCAGCGGACATCATCATCTTACAGAGCACTAAACTACCCGTTTCTGCAATCATCAGTTTTTGTTGCGTTGTTGTGTGTATGGCAGATTTTGGCAGTTTTTTGTTCTTCTTCTTGATTTAGGCTTACTGTCTGTTTTCCAACTTTATGGGTCTTTGGTGATACTACGTTTTGCCGGTTTGTCTTTGATTCTGGAGTTTGCTTTTTATCTCTAGTTTGCTTGACTGTTCTGGTGTCTAGCGTTTGAGATACGTTTTTATTCTATTTTTGGCGCATCTGTCTTTAAAGAAGTTTTTTGTTATGTTTTTAAGTTTTCTTATTTTGTTTGTTTTGCGATTTTTTTTGTTTTACTGCTCTGTTCTTAGCGGCATAGTTCATTATTGGTCAAATGCAAGTTTTGTATACTAGGGTCTTGGTTCATGTATTTGTTTTTCCATATTTAATCTTTTAGGGAGTCTGACAGTCTTTGGCCTTTGTTGGTTTGACTCTGTACTTTGGCTGGCCAGTCTTGGTTGACTATTCTGAGGTACTTACATGGCATTATCTGTTTTACATTGTTGACAGCTAGTTTTATGCACTGAGATTGTCATATTTTGTAGCCGTCAGCAAGAATTGATGTAGCAGTCTTTGCAGTGGATTTTTGTTTTCAGTTATTATGACCAAAGTTTTTCTTTTATGTATTTTATATCCAGGTTTTTGACTTTATCTATTATTGTGTTTATAATAAGGTTTGTGATTTTTTTTTTGTTGAAGGATTTGGTTAGTTGTATAGTTACTTTTGTTCTTTAGTATTTTATTAACTTGTTGTGTATTTTATTTAGCACTGGAGTTTTCTTATTTTTAAAATTTTTGGTTTTTTTACAAGGTTGGCGCGTTGTTATCTCTTTGGATGAGTCTTCTTCTGCTTGCTGGATTTCTTGTTGTTGCTCATCGTACAATTGCTAGAAGTAATTTTTTTTAGGTGGTTTATGTTTTGTTTACTTGCTTATTTTTCTTTTTCCATATCTTCTTTTATGCGTCGTATAGATTGTGATCCAATTTGGTTTTTCTTTCTCTGATTTTTGTTTTTGTTTCTTTATATTTTTGGAGTTCTTTGGCTAGTCTGTTCTGGAGATACTTTAGGTATTATTTTTGTTTCTTTTGCCAGTTGTTTTACTTCTGTTGTGAACTATGGCGTGTTGTTTTTGGTTGAGTTTTTATTTATTTTCTTTCTTCAATGAGTCTTTATTTGCGGCGGTGTTTATATTGTGTTGATTTTATTCCAGATAGTTTCCACGTCATCCTTGTTAATTCTGAGCTAATTGGTTTTTATAGAGGTTCCTTACGATTGTGTTCTTTATGAATTCTATGTTGACTTTATTCTAGTACACGAATGTTGTTTTTTTTAGCTGATTTTAACTACTGCTGGTTTATGATTAAACCAATGTTGGTAAAAGTTAGTGAGCTTAGGTACAGTATGTGTGTTGAGTGGACTGCTCTATTTGTGTTGATATTTTAGCATGGTTTGCCTGCGCAGGTTTGATCAGTTTACTTTGACTCCACGGCGTTTGCCCCTAGAACTAAGGAAGTGGGCCAACCGATCCTCCGTGCTCCCACTTCAAATTACCCCTTGGAGGCGGAGGCAAAGGAAGCTATCCTTAGTAATGATGTGGAGTAGTGGTGTTCCGAAAGGGCCCACGACGGCGACTCGTTCCACGTTGACGAAAAATCTTGTCTACCACGAGTACGGTGTTGCCGGGGACACTCTCAGAGTGTTCACCACGGGATACGTTTGTACCTCACGGGCGTAACCCCTGAAACTGGGAGTCTTGATGTCTTATTCCAAGTCTTTTGGGCAAAAGGCTTACCTTCCAGATTTAGTGAGGTACAGGGTGAAACCTGGAACGGTGACTTTTCTCCGTAGTTCTTTAGTTTGAGAACTGATAAAAGTACTGAGGGAGAGTAGGAGCCTTACCGATTCTGGCTGTCGGTACCTACTCGTATGGCGTTGGTCTCTCAGTGGCCGTGTCGTTACCTTTAGTAGATGGGGGGTCCGATTTTTCTACTGATTGTGGGAGCATGACCCTTGAATGGGCGGGAGTACTACCGCAGTACGACCCGGTCCCACCGTCTCTCTAGCCCGAATGTGCCCTTAGGGGTTGCATCGTGGGAGGCAGCCTTGCTGACGGAGGAACATTTTTGTCATAATAGTGAGTGTAGGTCTATAGGTAAGTTTCTAGTGTAACAACGATTGAAATACCGGCCGGTAGCATGAACGAAAGCGGATTTAACTCCACGCCGGTGTAACGGGGAACCCGCGGTTTGAACGTTCAGCCTAGCAAAGGAGCATGTAGGTTAAGCGATCGCCACGCCAGGGGGCGAGATGCGGGGGGGTTACCAACCCCCCCGCGCTCTCCGCTGCGGTCGTAACTATGACTCTCTTAAGGTTGTGGTTTATGGTGAAAATATGTATTGTGTATTCTGAGTTTATTTTGCGCACAGAATGTTGTGAGTGTATTTTTGTTATTGTTGGTATGCCGTTTGTTATGTCTTTGCTTTTCTCCTTGTATTGCCGTATCACCGATTCTTGCCTTGTTTATTGATCATGATTTTATGCTCAGTAGGAATCTCGGCTATTTAGTTCTGGTGTTTATAGAAGTTTTAACATTAGTTTTTTCTATACTACTAGCAAGGAAGACAGTTCGGGAACAGGAAAAGGTGGCGCTATATTGTAAGAAAAACAACAAGAGAATAAACTACAATTACGACTCTTTTGCAAAGAAAATAAAAGAAGAAGAAATCTTGTATTAGTATTTAGTATGTATTTAGGGTATGGCACTTTACTTTTTCATTGCGTTTTGTCAATATTGTGTTTTGCCATTATTCTTTTGTTTCAAGTTGATATGTTTTAGTATGCATGCGCAATAGAGTATGCTCTTTCTCTAAGATAATTTTTTTTTTATGTTTTGGCTTGTATTTGTTTTGTACTTAATCGTAGTCTTAGGAATTGTTAAAGTTGTTACCGTTTGATCAGTCCCTGTCTTAGGCTTGTTGTTAGTTTTGTGAGCTTTGTTTTCTTTTTAGCTTTTAGCAAGAACCTAACCTTGCCGAAGAACTTTTCTCCTTTACCCGGGTCTTGAACCGGCATTGACAGCTAATGGGCTACTCGACCCGTTTATAAGTTGTCTCAGGCGGACACAGTTTCTGTTACTGGCAAAGTTTACCGCCAGAACACAGGATATCAGTGAAGCCACTTTCCAAATTTGGAACATGAAATTTGAAAATGCTTCGAGTGTTTAGGCAGTTTGTCACCGCGTCATCATGGATTAAAAGTGAAATCGACTCAAAACCGGAACTCAGACTGCCAGTAAATTGGAACTTAAACCTGACAACTGTTGAAATTGGCTATAACGAAGTTTTGTTTCCAACATATTTTGCACTTGTTTGTTGACATTTTATCAACCATTTGCGATCTTGCACGATTAATTTAGATTTTTTTCTTTTTATAGTGCCGTGATGACTACGAGTATAGGCACCCCTCTTGTGTGTTTGTGGTGTTACTGTTTAACGTGGAATCCAAACCACACCACTACATGGGTTTACTGGGCAAATAATTTCTTAGTTTGCCAATGCCGTGCGAAGGAGACGACCGCATCGAAATATATTCCACAAGTTAGATATTGCCGCTGCCGAAAATCGAACCCGGGTTACATGATTAGCAGTCCTCGCACTAAACCATTGTGCTACGGTCGCCACAATCTAGGTTGTACACCATCTATACTATCTACTAAAACTGTACTAAAGTGTTGCAGGCAAATTTTTATTGCAATGTGGCATTATTGGTTAATTAAATTAAATAAGGAAAGCGTGACGCAGTGATCTAAGGCATCCGATCGCTGAACCGAAGATTGGGGGTTTGATTCCCATATACCGTGATATACTTTTTACATGTTTATACGCTTTCCCACTCTTCAACCCGCCTTGCCAGCTTGGTGTTTTACGGCTAAAAACCCTCTCTGATCTAGTACAAATCTCTCTTGTGGTTCGAAATCTACTTAAAACTATAGGTCCTTTGTAATGTAAGTTGCCAGCATTACGTGCAGAGATGGAGGCCTATATTCAAAAAGGATAGAAAACGATTAAAGTAGATAGATAGTATATTGTACTTCACAAAACCAAGCGTTCTATTTCAGGAATATACTTATACAAAGACACAGGTTGCACGCCTAACTGATTTGCTATATAAATGCTAACGTAACTGTACCTAAACAACGTCCGACTTCGAGGCATCATTAATTTTCAAACTTTGACATGACGCCTACACTCTACTACAATATTGCTTATTAATGTGGGAAGGATAAGCTATTCAATTGTATGGTATGAAGAAATTTGTAATTTACTATTGTCAGGACAAAAAGAATTAAATTTATTGATTAAGAATCATTGGTATTAATGCGATAGTTGAAAAATATGTTGTGTGTATGGATCAAATCTCAAAGAACAGAAATATTTTTTGTGTTATTTTTGGAAATTTATATTTCCATTATAAAATTTGTTAAATTGTAAAAGAACAATCAAAACATCCGACTCCGGATAAAGCGGATTTAACTGTAATACCATTTTTGTATTGTTACTTTGATAATTAAGAATCAATCAATTATATTCAAAACCAATTATTATTTAACTAATTTTAAAATAATATGTATGAATATTGCCGAATTCGCGCTCTACTAAGTTTCTAAGATCTGTGGACTAGTAGCCTATGTAAGAGATAGTTTGAAGGGATGTATATAGCAGAGACACTCTTATATACAGGGCCTAAATCTCCGGTCCATTCGGGGTAATCAAGTATACTTATCGTTCCATTTTTGAAACCGGGTTTATAGGTCTCTGCCTGTTCACTTCCGCATCCCAATTTTTTATTCGATTAAACCATAATTGGTTACTGGACGCCTCCCGATATTGACCCATCAATATCACGAAAAAGAAATAAACGAATAAAAAACGTTTTTTTACATCGTTTTCACATAACTACAATAGAAAACTTGTTTTTAAAATTAATAAGTTTTGTTAAAAAAAAACTACTACTATCGTAATAGAGCTTTTAAAAATTTATTATTTAATGCGTATTGATTATTACGGTTTGAACAAATTAGAATTGCAAAATAAAAAAAGGAATTAAATTTTTTAATAATTAATAAAAAAAAATGTTTTTTTTAAATTTTTTTAGTTTATGCTAAATATTATTACAATTATAATTTTTATTAATCTTGTTTGAGCCTGGGAAACTATCATAATTGATATCTAAGGGGATGCGTTTCCGCACGCTGCTCAATCACTGTTTACTTTTCGGCTGATGTATTTTTAATTGTGCAACGATAGCATTATGTGTACAGAATCGGGGAGGAACCGTGGCAGGGAAATTAGGCGGTCCTTCCTTTCCCCTGATATCGGCCCCAAACAGGCATGAACATACACGAGCCTAAACAAAACACGCACCCGCGAACATTCGCTTTCTTTTGTGATCCACGTCCTGCCGCGACGATGATAAATTGCCTTTCAATTGGGCCCAGCATCGTTTCCGTTTTCCCCCTCTTATGAATTTCACGCAGTGGCGTACTGATAAAAAATATTTAATTGCGTTATCATTATTTTTATGGAATGAATAAAGATGAATTGGATATTTAAATTATAAATATTAAAGATTATTAATATTATAGTATCATGTTACAACGTAAATTATTCGACTAGCTTCTAAAATTTGTCAAAGAAGTAAGTATCATGTAAGTGAAATTAAAATATTCAGTACCGGACACATCTGTTTGAGTTTAAGGCAGATGAGTTTATTAATACCCGGAATACAAAATTATTATCTACAGAAAACAAAAATATCTTTTAAGCTTAGAAGGTTAGGTTAGGTTAGAATTTGTTAATTGCTAAATATATCAACGTCAGTTTTTAGCATAGATAGTTTTATGCAAATATAATGTTTGGCTGGACGACCGTGAGAGCTACAAATTTTTTAAGGTAAGGTAAAATTAAAAAAAAAAAAAAAAAATTGATTTTCTTAAAATTAATGAAATATATTTTTTTAATTGTTTTATTTGCTCTAAAAAAATTAAAAAATTGATTTTTTTTAAATTAAACAAATATATTTTTTTAATTGTTTTATTCGCTCTAGAGACACAAAGCATCAATTTTCCATTAAAAAGAAAATGTTTTTAGAATTAAGAAATTAACTTTTTGGTTTCCAGATGTATTAAACACTATCCGTTCTAAGCAAAACCACTGTAATATAATGAACAAGTAAGTATAGACATATTAATATTATTCTGGCTAAAGCTTATTAGCATTTAGTTTTTGTCATGCGCGTCTAAGAGTTTTGGGATCTTCGTACTCTAATTATTCTTTACACTCTTTGCCTCAAATATTGCTCAATAGTGTTTGCTTGGTTTTAAAGTGCAACATTGTTGTCAGCTATACGAAACTGTTGTAAACATTTAATATTACTAGTCTTGAGAAAAAACTTTTTAATTTTAACATCACATTAGTTTTAAAAGTGTTTTGGACTTGCTCAGCTTAAGTGATGTTTTTGTCTCCGTTCGGTTTTTTTTGCAATAACTTTTTGTTTTATATACCGTTTAAACGTACAGATTAAACGTATTTATTATTGTTTTATGTTTAACTATTATATTTTTTAAGTTTTATATATACATTCATTTTGCAATAGCTTCGGTTGACTAATAAATAAATAAGTAAATAAGTATACGCAATAAAAAAAACTCAGATTATTAATATCATTGAGTAATGTTAAAAAGAAGCGCAACGCTAACATATTTTTGAGTATTTATTTCTTTGCCATTTTTTACCTACACCAAATGGTAAGCATACATTATTAATTTGTATAATATTTACGCCATTTCTTTCCTATCTTTTTTATTTCTTCCCAAGTGTTTCTTTTTTTTGTAGCTTTTTTTTTGATTGCGTTGTTCTATTCGTTTCTGTTTTTTGTTTGTTTTTCTGTTACTTTTGTCTCATATATTTTCTTGGCGTTTTTTTATTTTTTATGTCTTTTATCATTTCTTAATTTTTTGTTTGTTTTCTTTTACTTTTTGGAGGTACTGATTCCATTTTTCTATTATTGTTTTTTTATTTTTATCTGTTATGTTTATCATATTGTGTTTTTTCTTTTAGATGTTTTAACGTTTTGTAGAATAGTTTTTGGTTCCGTTTGAAGTTCTCATTCATTTCTTTTCCGAATCTTGTCCATGATTTTAAGTTTGCTTTTTTTATTGTTCTCTTTGTTTTATTTTTTATTTCTTTGTATTTTTGTAGTAGTTTTTTTTTAGTTTGGAGGTATCTTTTCTATTTTTTGTCTCTTATCTCCTTCTAGTTTTTTTCTTACCAACTGTTTTTTTTTACTATTTTTGTTGTTCCACAGTTTTCTTTTGCAGCTTCTAGAATGATTTTTTTGAAAGTTTTCCATTTTCTTTCTAAGTTTTTTTGTAGTATTGTTTGGTATGCCGCTTGTATTTGTTTTTCTTTCAGTTTGCATGTTTTTATTATTAACTTAACTTTTTTTTGTCTGGTTTAACTTTTGCTTTCTACTTCATGTTTATTTGTAGTAAATAATGGTGGCATTTTATTTCTACCTGTTTTGATACTTTTACACTTTTTATCATGTTTCAGTTCTTTTTTTTTTAATTTGGTAGTAGTCGATGAATGATTTCTTATTGTATTTGAATTTGGTGTTTGTTACTATCATATTTTTTTATGCATAGTTTGATCATTCATTTTTTTTGTTGTTTTTTATTTATCTCCTTCTTTTTCAATTGCGTCTTCTATTTTGTTGTTTTGGTTTTCTACTCTCCCATTTAGATCTTCTAATCTTCTATTATTATGTTTTCTGTTTTTCTGTATATTTCTTGTTGTAATTTTTTAACTCTCGTTTTTTTGCGTCTTCATTTGGCCTGAATACTACTGTTATAATTCTTTTATTTATCTGTTTTTGTTTATTGTATTTTTTATTCTTTTTGGAGCTATTACTATTACTACTCCCTTTTTTGCCCTTTTCTTTTTTCTACCCTTGTCCACATTTTGTTTTGTTTTTGTTTTTCTTAGTGTTTCTATTTTTTGGTCATTTCTTCCACCAGTTCTATGTCTCTTGGTCTTAATACGTTAATTTTTTTTTTGTATGCATTTTTCTTCATGTGTTTGGTCAATGTCAATGTAAATTTTGTTTTCTTTTAGATTTTTTTTGCCTTTATTACTTGTTTCTTTGTTTTCCATGTTTCTGCTTTGATTCTTATTGTTTGTTTTTCTTTATGTATTAGGTGTGCTTTTCTTATTTTAACTTGTATGTGCAGTTTTTTTTTAAGAAGTTTTTCATTTACTTTTGTTTTTCATTGTCATTTGATTTTATGCCTGTTATTATAATGTTATTTCTTTTTCGTCTTTCTTTTTTTTCAGTTTTGTTTTCTAGGATTTCGATTTTTTTGTATCATCTTTATTTTTTCTTGCTCCCACTTCACTTCTTTATCCTTTATTTTTTTTTTTAGTTTTTCAATTTTTGCCATTTTTTTTCTGTGTTTGCATTGCTTTTACAGAATTTACTATGTATTTTATTCTTGTTTTCTTCTTCTTTTATTTTCTATATTTTCTGTTGTTTTATTGCTTTTCTTTGACTTTTGTGGAATTTAGCATTGCGTTGTTGAGGGTTTTGCTGTTGACGGTGAATGGCTTGACGTTATTTTGCTTCTTTCAGTCGGTGGTCTTGGATTTTTTCGTGGTTTTGCACTTATGCCCGTAATGTGTTCTAAGCTTCAAGTGCACCAATATGTTTTACTCTAGGTGAGTTTATTGGCTGCGTTGATTTGATACTTGAGTTGTTTAGGGTGCTATCTTGAGTTCTGCGCAGCGTTGTTCTGCCAGATTTGGTACGTAATTTTTGTGTTGTTATGACATTTCTATTTGACGGTAGGGACCTAGTATTTTTTGTTTCAAGGTTTTAAGCTAGTTCAATGGTTTTTACCAATCGGGTGCTCACGTTTATATCAGTTAGTATGAAATGGTTTCTAGTTGTTGTGGTATTTACGTGGCTGACGTAATCTAACGCAACGCGCTCCCAGGGGATGAGACCTTGAAGCGGCTTCTCTGAAGGGACCGGTCTCTCCTGCACGTGAGGCGGCAATACCGTAAGCAGTTTCACGTGCTTGCAGGTTCTCGGCTAGTGGTAGTTACGCAAGATTGTCCGCGTCGTTTTAACTTGCACAGGGTGGTTGGCAGCGCCGTTATTGTGAGATTGGCGCATTACTTTCTGCTGCATATCTGGTGGTATTTTTGGGGCAGGTCAGTTGGCCTTACTTGATGACTGCTACTAAAGGCTTAACTTTTAAAGGTAACAACTCTTGACCAGCGCTTGCTTATGAGGAGACAGATGGTTTATATTGTTAGCTTCTTTTCCAGCTCCTTCTTTGCATGGATCTTAAGACAGAGCATTGGGTAGATGGTTTACGTTGAATTAGAATTTCGTTAACAGGAATGACTATTTTATGAATTTAGTTTCAGCATCTTTTGTTTTGGTTAGCCATTCGAACGCTTTATTGTCAGTACGCAACATGAATTGTTTGTCTTTCAGATAGGCCATGTACTGTACGTATGATATTTAGTTTTGTTAAACCGGAAACTGGTGCAGTTGATGATCTACTTGCACTATCATTTTTTCTGGAAAAGTACCGTTTCTATGCTAATCTTACAGGAGTCCGTTTGTAAAGGGTGTCCCAAAATTAACGCAAGATTTGAATTAAATAGAAAATTTTTAATTTTTATATTGTTATTTTTTTGATTGAATCATAAAGTACATAGGATAGGGTTATTTATGGAATAACACATCTGGCAATTCGCTTTCGCGGTTTTGCTGGCACATACGCACTCTTTTGTCGAAATTTTGTATGGCCATTCTACATAAATGTGGCTGAATTTTGTTGATGCAGCGTTTAATCTCCCTCTGTAATGCACGGGTGGTTGTAGGTTTGTTGACATAGACTTTTGACTTCAAATATTCTCATAATAAGAAATCTAATGGTGTTAAATCTCACGATCTAGGGGGCCAATTCTGATCACTTAAACGAGAGAGTACACGACCAGGAAATATCTCAGGCAGTAATTGAATTGTTTTACGGGCTGTATGGCATGTGGCACTGTCTTGGCTCTATTTTACTAACCCTAAACTTTCAGTTGTTAAATTGTTTTTTTTTTCATCAATTCACTGCACAAATGGCGGCAAATTCAAACCTTGCGTTAATTTTGGGACACCTTTCCTTTTATGATGGTCTACTATCAGCGGGCAGTACAGCAAATTTTTGACTACTAGGAAAGCTTATTTTAGTCATCTTATTGAAACCCTTTGTATCCTTGTAATTTGGTGTTTTTTACCAACTTACAAGGATACAAAGCCCCCCTCAAGTTGTGGACGTATTTGCGCAGCCAAGTGCAGATACCAAGGAAGTCCCGTAATTGTTTAGGGTTGGTAGTTGCGGTTTAGCTGTAGGTGGTGTTTAAGCAATTTTCCTTGCGCTGTAACTCTGTGTCCGAGGTATTCAATGGTTTGTTGTTCAAAGTTGCTTTTTTTGGTTGCGCATTTTGTACTCTTGTATTTTGAATTTTTTAAAGTAGACTACGATGTTGGTTAGGTAAACTAACACGAATTGGTCAATCTACTCTGCCAGTATTTTTGCCATTATCTTGTGGAATGTAGTTGGCGCATTTTTGAGGTCATAAGGCATAACCTAACATTATATGTTGCATTGGCGTGGCAAAGGCTGTGAGATGGCGGTTGTAGTGATGCAGGGGTATCTGCTTAGACATAGGGGGCAGGTCTAATTTGGAGAATATAGCGGTGGATTCAAAGTCTTTAAGGGTTTTTTGGATCTTAGGAAAAGGATTTAGTTAGACAGGGGTTGTTTAGGTCTTAATAGTTTAATCAAAAGCAAGGTATATTGTTCTTTTTTGGATGATAACCACTGGCGCAATCTTGTGGTCCATGTATTTGTATTTGTTTACATTTTTGAGTATTTACTTATCAATAATTACTTAGGTGTTTTTTGTTATCATTATTTTTGTTTTATCCAGGTTTATCTGTATTTAGATTTTTATTGATGATGATTTTTAGTTTTTTCATTGAATCTCAGGTGACTTTGTTGATTTAATTATTTTTTTTTTGTAATAGTGGTATATAATAATTGTTTGTTTTCTCTATCAAAGTTTTTAATGTTTGTAAATGGTCTGTGGTTTCGTCTTCTTTTTTGTATAGAATGCTGGTCTTTGCATTATGCTAGCCGAGTGGTTCTCTCCATAATGCGTTTGATTATTAGCATTCGTAAACTTTCTGTCTTTATCTCATTTTCAACATTTTACTTGTTATTTTGTCTTTGATAGGGAATATGTTGTTGTTTATTTGCTTAAGCGCTAGCATTAGTTTGTTTCGGGATCTTTTTTTAGCCTGTGCTTTGTATTTTCTGTCTCTGATATTTGTGGTTTTGAGTCTTAAAGCTACATGTAGAAGTCTTGAATCGTTGTTGTGATGTTTTTTTACTTTTAACCATGACACATTTTTTTGTTTGTTATTTGTGTTATTTTTGGTTTGGGGTCATTATATATTTTGATGGTGTCCGTGTTTTATAATCTTTTAGATCTTTCCTTATGCTTTTGTTTATGTTTTTGTTTGTTTTTTGTGTTTTTATGTTTTTTCTTTGTTTGATTAGGTCTTAATTGGTTTGTAAACTTATTTTACCGGATTTTTCTTTTAGATTGCGCATGTCATTTTGTTTGCTACTTTTATGCTGTTTTTAGGTTTTTTTTTTGTTTCTTATTTTTAGTTTAAATCTATTTATGTTTGGGATGTCATTATTTGCATTTCGGCTCACCACTTGTATTGAAGTCATTCATTATTATTACAAATTTGGTATTTTCTTTTTGTCTTGATGTTATTATGTTTGTATATATCTTTTCTACTTTTTTGTCGTCGGTTGCTGTGGTTGATGCATATGTTTGGATGATCTTATAGTTGTATATTTTGATCATATTTTATCATGATTTAGATGATTTAGAGTGGTATTGCTTGCGTTTTGATTTTGTGTTTTACTTTTTTAATTGCAAGTAGTGCCACTTCTCATGTGATGGTTACTTTTTATTTTAAATGTACTCTTACGTCGTATTCTAGTCGAGTTTTTCTTTTTTCAAAATCTATGAGGCGGACTGTTTTAGTTCCAGATTTTGCTTTGGGCCTTACTGACCTGGAATAGTTGTGTTTTATGGGTTGATATTTTATATTGGAAGGTTTGTAGCAATTTAAACGCGACGTCGGCAAGTTTTTGCGTTTCAGTTTTGCTTGTGAGTGTCCGTTCCGCTTGCTGGTCCGGAATCAATTTCTTTTTGTTGTGGTAATAATTTCTGCTCTCTATCAGGGGTCAGGTTATTAACTAGCCGCAGTATTTGCTATGTCACGCCAAGATTTACTTATTACATATTCCAGAATCTGCCGTTGTTTGGTCGGTTGTTTGCTTATTTGTATATTTGCAATTAACCTCTATATCTAGAGGCTCTTTACTATACGCCACTTGTGACCCCGCTAGTACCATACAACTCAGACTTTAGTACGCTTGGCATATATTACATTAGTTTTCAAAAATTTAAACTTTGAGACATTAAGGAAGAAGCTTAAAATTAAGAATTTTTAACATTTTGAAGCCTAAATTAGGCCCCAAAAGTTTTTGATCAATCTATTTTATTTTGTATGCTTGGCATATATTGCATTAGGTTCTAAAAATTAAGACATTTTTACATTGAGGAAAATACTAAAAAACAAAACAAAATATTATTATATTTTTTAGTTAGCCTGGCATAAGTTATATTCAGTTTCAAAAAAAGATTGGAAAAAATGCTCAAAATTATAAAAAAATATATATATTTTTAAACTTGAATTAGGCAAAAGAATTTTATCAATTTTCTATATGAATTATATTTTTAGTTAGCCTGTCATAATTATATTAAATTTCAAAATAAATTGGACTTTATACACTGAGCTTGTGTGATATGTAAAATTTGTTTTGTTTTTGCAAATTTATACGAACAAATGTGAATCTTTGAATTAAGAGTTATTAGGTTTGCATATTGTTAAAAATAAAATAAAAATTGAGACTTGTATAATATGTGTTTTTCAGCGTCGTAGCTAAGGCCCCACAGACCCCGCGATGCCCGAGACGTTATGGGGGCCTCCCATCCTACAAAAGGGGCTTTGCCACGGTTTATAAAAATCGCGGTGAGGGGTGGTTAGAAAGAAAAAGTATAAAATACACACCGTTTTTAACTCTATGGGGGAACTTTTAATTTTTTTGCGGGGGCCTATAAATCTTAGCTACGCCACTGGTGCTTTTCTAATTATTTTGAGCAGTGTATTATCTAAAAATTAAAGTTAAAAAAAATGTAAAAATAAATAGATATTTTTTATGGGGTTTGCTTATTGGTAAAATATTATTAACCGTCTATAGACAAATAAATAAATTAATAGAAAAAAAAATGTAGATTTATAACATAAATATCACATTATAATCCAATTTCTATTATTTGGTGTAAATTATATTTGCTTATCGTTTAAATCGGACGATAATTCATATAACATTTTACATTAAAATTCCCTTCAACATATTTTTTCTTTTCACACACATCCTGAGCTGCTGGTCTACATAACAAACTAAGAACCGATCTATCTGACAGGGTACATAATGACGTTACATGTCGGCCCTAAATTATACTTTAAAATGAGTAGAAAAAGGGTCCTGTCCGGTTCATATATATACCGCATTACCACAGCATGGCACAGGGACAAGGAACGGGTGTGGTAATTTGAAAATAATGACTTTATTATCAGTGTTGTGCGAGCGCTTAGTGTCGGCAGCGCTCAGATTATCTGGTGGTCGGTGATGGAAATAGAGTAAACAGCAAACATCCTGCGGTGAATGCGGCAGTGGTGGCGGAGGCGCCGCCGCCGCAAGGATAACAATGTAAAAGTTAAAATAGGGGTGAATTGGTCTTTTGTGGAATTAAATTAAAAAAGAACGGACAAATTGTATACATAATTGTTCGAATATTTTATTGGCTGTGTTTGAAATTACTTGACAATCATATGTTTGTGTTTATACTAATAATTTTGATTGAAACTAAAACAAAAATTATTACTGTCACTACTTCAGAGAAGTTGAATTAAAAAGTATAATAAATTAACGTAAAAACTAAACAATTTGTTGATTTTTTTTTATAGAAATCAAATAAATTTGATCTTTTTTTAATGAATTTTTGTTCTATACATTAAAATCAAAAGTATATCTGAACGATTTTTGACAAATTTTTAAAATAAATTGGTGTTATATCTATTTTGTTGTCTTATATAAAAATCTTGCACACATTTTTAACAGATTTTAATTTTTTAAATCATATTTTTTAAGCTTTGTTGAAATTGTATTGCATTAATGCTGTTTTTAATTATTTATTGCAATAAACGAAATGTTTGTGCAATTTTTGATGAACTTTCTGAGATAAGTAGGTTTATCAAGATCTTTTCTTTATTTTATGGCTGAAATATAAAATATCTGGTAATTTTTAATTTTTTTATCAACAAATAGAATGTTTTCATGAGTTATTTGCAATAAATGTTTTTTTTTTTACATTTGTATAAGGTTCTGATCGAGCCGAAACTAGTAATGTAAATGTGTAAGTTGTGGAAAACGTACTAGTTATACTAGTTATATTCAAAACAATTATAATTAATGTCGTATGCTTAAATTTTAATTTTGAAGTTACAATTTTGCAAATATCGATTTAAAGTTTATACTATATATAACCAAAGCAATGGCAATTACAATATTTAGCTCAAATCTTAAAGTATTTTTCAACAAAGTTTCTTTAATTATTCTATTGTAATTTTGCAAATACTACCTTAAAATTTATACAAATCACAGTCAGAACAATGGTTATTCTTGCTAAAAAAAATATTTTAATTTTTTATACAAATTTAAAATAATATTATTGTTTTTAATTACTTAGTGTTGAGTTTACAATTTTGCAACTTTACACCAATTTTTTGAAGTTACAATTTTGTAAATATTAACTCAAAATTTATATCAATTATAGCCAAAACAATGGTAATTAATACGCTTAGCTCAAATTTTAGTCTTGAAGTTTTGAAATATTAAAATTGACAAATTTTCAAAAATTGTTAAAAAAATTTGAAATTTTAACAAAAAAAAAAATTAATCATTCTATTGCTTGTTTTAGTGTTGAGCTTACAAATTTGTATATATCAACTCAAAATGTATACTAGTTAGTTATGGCCAAAACAATTATAATTAATTAATGTGTTTAAATTTTAATTATGAAAACAGTTTTATGAATCATTTTATTGTTTGTTTTAAAGTTGAGGTAAAATTTTGCTTGTTTTAGTGCTGTGGTTACAATTTTTGAAATATTAACTCAAAATTTATATTACTCATAGGCAAAATACAGGTAATTAACCACAAATATAAATTTTAAAATATCTTTAATCATTTTTGAAAAATTAACAACATTTTTTTAATCATTCTATTGCTTGTTTTAGTGTTAAAGTTACAATTTTTCAAATATTACCACAGAGTTTATGTAATTCATTTCCAAAATAATGATAATTTAATCAAATTTTATTTTTAAAAATTGGAAATATGGTTTTATAATTTTTGAAAATTTAACAACATAATCTTATTTTTTGCTAAAAATTAAATATGTTTTTGTTATTCTTTGTTTTTTCTTGTGATTCGTTTAATTTTCCTTAGAAATCACATCTCTGCTTTTTTTTCACTTTATTGTATTTTTGTTTTTATTTTTTTTGTTATTTTTTCACAAAAATGGGGTTGTAATGTTTTACTTGCACTATTATTTGTTCTTCCAATTCTAATTTGTGTTTTTTAGGTTTTGTTGCTATTACTATTGTCTTTATGTTGCTTGTGTTTATTTCCATTCTAATTTTTTAAATTCATTTTTGTATATTCTTATGTTTCTTTGTAGTTTATTTTTGTTGTCTGCTGTTAATATCATGCCGTCCGCAAACACTAGAATTTGTATTTCAATTTGTTTTTGTGTATCTTATCTGGCTCTTTTTTACTTTTTTTGTATAGTTTTGTCTATTGATATTACGAGTAATACAGGGCTTATAATACAACTTTGCTTTAGTCTTATTTTTGTTTTGAACTTATTTGATTCGTTATTTTCTCATTCTTACTTTATTTTTGTTGTTTATAATAGTTCTTTTATTATGTTTATTATCTCTCTTTCTTTTTTTTTATTTCCAGGGCGTTTCATATTTTTTTTCTTACTTTGTCAAAAGCTTTGTTTAGGTCGATAAAATATATTCATATGGCTATGTATGAGTCAAGTGTACGGAACTAAAATTTGTTTTTGCTTAAACCATGTACATGAGTCCTGAGTATGTGATTTTTTTTAGATTTGTTCAGTGAGCCATTTCCGAGTAATAAGCAATCAAAATTTAAAAAAAATTGAAGTTTTTGAGTTTTTTTACATTTTTACATATTAAAAAAATACCTATCATTTTTTTTTTAAGAAATACTGTAATTTAAACATTTTTGTCTATGAAATCTTATTCTTTACACAAATTTGAAGAAAAAATTTGTTATAATTTTTTTCTAAAAATGCAATCTTGAGAAGTTACAAATGATTAAAAAAATCTTAAAAATTTTGATTGTTGATTACTCGGAAATGGTTCACGGAAAAAGTCTGAAAAAAATTACATAATCAGGATTCATGTAGGTAGAAGAAGAAATTTTTAGTGGTTTGAGCAAAAACAAATTTTTATTTCGTACACTTGACTCATACATGGTCATATGTAGTTCTTTTTCTTTTCTGAGTGTTTTGTCTGTTAGTTTTCTCATTATGTGTATCAGGACCTGCGTACTTCTGTTTTTCTTAAATCCATGTTGCTCTTTTTCTAGTTGTGGTTCTAGTTTTTTTTTGTCTTATCTTTTATTATTCATGTGAGTATTTTACCTAGTATACTTGTTAATGTATTTCCTTTGTGATTGTCACATATCTTTGCGTTTTTTTTTATGCATGGGTAAGATTATCTTTATATTTTAATTATTGAGTTTTTTTTTTGTTTCTTATGAGTTGATATTATTTCTAGAAATTTTTTTTTTCTTTTTTTCCATGTATTTGGTTATTTTTGCTGTTATATTATCTGTTCTTGAGGCTTTGTCTATTTTTGTCTTTCTTTAATTCTTTTCTAGTTATTTTTATTGTTTTGTTTCTTTTTTGTTTTTCTTTTTTTTGTCTTGTTTCTGATATTTTGGTGAAATATCTTTTCCACCTCTTTATTATTTTTTTCTTTTGTTATGTCTTTTTTGTTTTGTCTTTTACGTTGCTTTGGGTTCTCCTTGTTCTTTATTTATTTTAATGTGCTGTAGAACATCTTTTAGTTTCTGTAGAAAGTTTTTTAAATTTTATTTTGGAATTCTTTTCATGTTTTATGTTTTGCTGTAGTTACTCTACGCTTTACTTTTTATTTTGTTTTGCTGTTATTTTTGTAATCTTTTTTTTCTTGTTTGAATGTATTTTTTCTATTTTTTTTGTATTTTATTTCTATTTTTATCTCTTTGTTTTACCATCTACTTTTTTGTGGTTTTATTTGTTATTTTACTTATTTTGAAACCGCTGCGCTTTTTTTTTTAAATTTTTTTATTACACCTTCTTTGTTTTCTTTCTTATACCTTCTTTTTATATTTTTCTGGTTTCTTGTTTAGTTGTTTCTTTACTTAGTTTATAGCTTTTTATCTTTCTGTTATATTTTTTTGTTTTTCCGTTTTTTTGTCGTCTGTTTCTGTGTTGATTTCTATTTTTACCTAACGTTTTTTATTTTTTTTTTCATTATTTTGTGCTTACTAGAAAATAAATCTATTATGGATTTCCTTTTTTTTTTTATTTCTCTAGTGTATATGTGTATGTTTTTATGCATGAACTTTGTATTTGCTATCACCAGGTTATTTGCTATGCAGAGTTTTATTATTCTTTTTCCGTTTTTGTTTTTTGTTTTTTCTCAATATGTTTTGTCTCAATATGATTTTATATATTTCTTTTTACTTCTATTGTTGTTTCTAACTCTTTCGTTCTTGTCACCCAACACATTTGTGTTGTGTTTTTTTTCTTCGCTTATTTCTTTCTGTAACTCTTTATATCAAGTGTCATATTGACATATTTTTTACCTAATAAAATTATAAAGTAATGGGAATTATTTAGAAGATTATAAATCAAACAAAAACAACACGTGGATTATTAAGAAGATTGCAATTTTGGAGAAGCTGTTATTACTAAACTGCAGAATTAATTTGATGTTAAAATTTTTTGTAAAATTATTGTTGGGGAAAGTGGAAGAACAGCTATAAACTTGAGTTTTTTTTTGTTAACACTTCTACTTTTAACGTTCTTCTAGTTCCGTAGTTTTTGTTTACTATACTGATAATTTTATCTGGGCTTACTATTAGTGTTATTCTTTTTGCTCTTTTGTTTGTTTTCTTACTCTTGCTCGGTATAATCTGAATCTGTTCTTTATTTTTTTTTTCGTTAGCCTTAGGTAGTCTATCTTTTGTATTTTTATTTTTTTAACTATTTTTTCTATTTTTTCTTGTAAGTTTCTTACATTCCATATTCTTATTTTTATTGTGTGTTTTTTTTTTAGTTTTTAGTTTTAATTTTTTTGCTTGAGTTGTTATTGTTTCTTGCCTTTCTTTAATTAATTTTTTGACACTTTGCTTTTTATGTTCCTAACCGTATTTTATCTCTTATATGGCTATTTGTTTGTAACCTATAAGTATTTTTTTTTAATTTTTGATTTCTTGCTATTTTTTGTATTTTTTTTGTTAATTGGTTTTTCTTTTCTTTTTGGTTTTCTAATTTTTTAGTTCTATTTTAATTATGTTTTCTTTTTAAATTTTTTTTTGTATCTTTTTTAATCAGTTGTTTTGCATCTTTTTTTGCTATATCTTTTTCTAAGTTTGTTTCTGTTATTATTATTTTTTTTTTCTTTTTTTCTTCTGTCTAAATTGTTTCTTCTACATTTTTTATTCTAGATACTAGCCTATTTTTTTCTTTTCTTTTTATTTGTTCTGTTTGCTCTGTGTTTTCTTTCTTTTTCTTTCAATTTTCAAAATTTTCTGGTTTTTCTTCAATTTTTTTAATGTAGTTTTTTAAACTTGTTACGCTATTTGTTCTCTGTTTTTCCTCTATTTATGAGTATTATTTTTTGCTCTGAAATTTTGTCCGAGTTTGGTTTGAATTTCCTGCAGTTTTTTACACATCTTTGTTTTTGTAATGCCGGCTATCATTTGTTGGCTTTATTTGTATTATTTTCTTCTATCTTTTTTTAGCTACTTCTATTTTTCTTCAGTTTATCTTGATTTTCACGCTGTTTATTCACTTTTTTTAACACTTTCTGCACTTCACTTGTAATAACATAATGATTTAAAATTGTTTTTTAGACAATTTTTTATATAAATTTGTTTTCTGAAAATTTGGGTTGGGTTTCAAAGAACGAATAGATTTTTTGTGTAGGTTTTACGCTATAAATAGATTTTTGTTTCGATATTACATAATTGATTAAAACACTTTGTGGCTGAATAAATTTTATTTTAAGACAACGCTACTAATATCACAAAATCACAAATTATGTATCAACATTTTAGGTTAGGTTTGGTACAAATCAAAAGTAACCTTTTGAAAAGCAAAAAAAAAGGATTTTTGCTTTTTAATACATTAACTTTTGGTTTTAAATCATTTTTCGGCGAAACGGGTGGACGCAATTGTTCTTGCAGTTAACCACCGACCACAGAAGATGCTCAGCCAAATGGCTTTAGTAATCGTAGAAAATTCGATTCTAGGAGTGCACGGTTTTGGTAAATGCATTGCCAAATTGGAAATCTGAGCTCACGTGGTTTTCCATCGGCAATCAAAAAAATATTCAATTTGCTAGATAATAATAATAATAATTTCTATATTTTGATAATGGCTTTTACAGTATACATATATGCATACATTTATAAAATTTAAGTATTACAGAATGACGTCTCAAATACAGTTAATATAGTAGATAGGAAAGTGAGAATCTTGTTAATGCATTTATACGCATCATGACTAGGCATTTGACTAGTTTGAGTCTGAAATAGTCTCTTATTTGAAACGTTATCCGTTAAGATGACCAATCGTCATATCCTAAGCTAGCTTGTCTACACTTATCTTGCGTCTTCTGGCATTTGTCTAAGGTTTGTTAGACTCTTTTTTTTTTCGAATAGGATAATTTGCATTTGGCCAAGATGCTCAACAAGTTGACGGCACCGTCATAGACAAACTATTATCATAAAATTTACCAGGAATAACTGCGTTTGAGAGACATTTTGGGGATTGATGTTATTTTAGATGTTTTATTTAGAAAATGGAAGTTTAACAGTATCTTATAACCCGATTAACAACGTAACTATTCGAGGCTTTCTACCTAATGTTTTGTCATTTGGTTAAATTTTGTTTGGGCTTTTGCATACTAATGTCAGTGTCGTATTGAAGTTTTACGAACACCTTTCAACTTTCTTGACGCAACCCATTAGTCAATGAGTTAATAAGACGATCGTGCCGTAACACGCGCTTTTTGTCTGTCTCCTACTCAACGAGTACTTGCTCTTACTTTATTGGCTTCAATGAAAGATTTTCCGTTGTTTGACTTGAATAGTGCTTTTGTTCAGTACTTTCATAAGGAGGTGACGTCCATGAGTCAGCGAGGTATAGCTGCAAGCCTTTTGGCGTCATAGCTAAGAAGGACTGGTTGCTGGTTTGTTTGTGGATCAGCTCCACTTTCGATACCAGCATAACCAAATTTTTTTTTGGTGCTTCAGTTGGAGTACGTAGTGGATCAGTTTTTGTATGTTGAATCTACCGTCATCAACAGGACTATGAAAATACCCACTAAGAACATCTTTTGGTAAGATCAACCATTTTTGAACGGCATTCCTAATTTTGTCTATTTTTTTCAGATTACTAAGGGTCACGCTACGCAAGTTTCATAAATTTTTGTGCTTTGGAATAACATGTACTCGGAGGAAGTACAGTTTTTTTTTTGGGGTTTTAAAAGTGCACAAAAATGGCACATAACATCCGGGCTAAGTTGCACGTGATTGTTCTTACCTTACAATCTATGAACTTTGCTAAGATATTTCTAAAAACTTTGGATTGTGATAGTAGGCGTGCTGCCTACTTGTTGCCTTAATGTTGAATTGCGGACGAGTTACCACTTTCATTTTATTTCTGTTTTTGTCGGGAACAAAGAACGGCGTTTTGCTCTTGGGAACGTTGAATTTAAAACCGAAGCGACTTATGGTACGTTCTCAGCAAAAATTAGTGCACTGAATATGGAACCATCTAGCTTATATTCAATATTCTTATCAATAGCAGTCTGCTTTTTGTCTATCACTAGATTGAAAAGCACCGGTGATAGCGGATCCTCTTGCATTATTCTTTTCCTAAACGTTGCGGCCAGAGGCATTTTGGTTTGCTTTCCTTCACAAGTGCATTTGCGACTCATCGTAGGTGAACTTTAAATAATTTGCCATGGCAGGTAGGTGGTATTCTTTTGCTTCTTGCAATCTGGAGCACTGCTTTTTGCGATACCAAGTCGAAAGCCTTTGAGATGTTTAAAGTTGCTATATGAATTGATTTAATCTTTGAGTTTGCATCTTTTAGAATAGCCTTAAGGATGCAGATATTTTCTGCAAGCTCGTCAACTCTTTTTTAAATCTTTGACGTCAAACAACCAATCTTTTAGCTGTCACCTTTTAGCTAAGATTTTGTGGGAGTGCTTGAAATTTACCGACGCGATTGCAATTGGCCTGTAATTTGCCGTTTGAATCTCTTCTTTTAGGAAGACTGATTGATTTTTGCGCAAAGATTTGGGAACTTGACGAAAGAGCTTGCCCCACCGTGTAACGGTGGGTATGCGATCAGGACCAGGAGCTGTTTTGTAATGGGCTTGGAACCCACAATCTTCAAACTAGTGATTGAAGCTCATAACCCAACACGGTGTACCGCGTCTATACTGGATTTACAGAACGGCAAGGATGGGGATTTGAACATCTTTTCCCAATACCGGCCAAAACCCTTCTCAACAACAGCTTGCTGAGGCGTGTCAGCGTTGTTACCGTTTAAAATAGCTTTTAAAACACAGTTTCCGGTTTATTTTGAATGTTTTCTGATAGAACGCATACGTTTGCTTTTTTTTCTTCTTTTGTTTAAATACTTTTTCTATTTTGGATGAACTATTGTAAGGTAATTTGCTGTCAATATTGTGAGGCAACAAAATCATAGCTATAAGATTCTTAACTATACCACTCGTCAGAGCTGTTTGAGTAATTTCTACTAAGGCCGTTATTTTTGTAAATATTGTCGCATTTTGCTTCTTCACAAAATTTTTGAGTGACTTACGGATATTGCTGTCGGTTGTGAGCTGTGTCTCATATGTAGGAGGTTCCGGACCACTGGTTTAACTCTCTCTGGTTCACTAGCATTATCTCTGGCAGAATTAATAACTGCTTCTTCTAGCGGCACGTTTACAGCTTTTCCTCGCTGCTTTTTACGTTTCCGCTTTGAGCAATCGCACTGCTTCTTAAACCTTGCTACGTTAAATGACAGACTTCTGCCTGCTTTTTACAGTTTAAGAGTACTACTACTACCTAGCATTGACAAACGACATTTGCTTCTATGTCAGCCAACTATTTGGTTTCCGTTATTGCCATAAGCCATTTCTCCTCATCCGATTACCGTGCTTTTTCACGCGGTTTGATTGCAATAGCTTTGTTGGCTTACACTCCCAGTCCAATCTTGGTAATGAAAGATCGGCTGAAAATATTACAAGTGTACTCTAAAGGTCTTGCCTCCTCTTAATTTCTATTTACGTCTAAAAATGGTAAATGGCTTTCATTTGCAATTAAAGATGCGATTTTATTATGGTTATTTTTTGCTGCCACATTTAGTACTTAAAGTAGTGAGATTCAAACCGACATACCTGCGTTCTCTCAATTGTTTAACCGTTCTGCCGTGTATAGGAACCCACCTGGTGGCTGCAATTTACGTATTATTTTTGCTAGATATACAGTTTCTTACTACTTATTGGAACGTTGCCCAACTCTTACAAGTTTATCCGGACGCATGTAAATAGAAAGAAATGATACCAGATTTAGGTGTTGTTAAGAAAGTGTTTATTTCTTAGACAGAAAAAGTTTTAGACTTCATACTTTTAAAACCCTTAGATTTTTGTTTCCAGAAAGAACGTAGCTTAGGACATTTACTGGTATTGGTTTTTTTTTTTTATAATGTTGTTCTTAACATAAATTATATAGACGATAAGAACGATAGCTTCATTTTTTCTGACAATTTTGCAAAATATGCAAGTTGCACAGATTCTGAACATAAGAGCACTCCTTTCTAGGAATTTTGCATAGATTTCTTTATATTTCTTTTTTGATTTTTCTGTCAATCAATAAGTCCGCAGAAATTTTCTCAGCTTGGTTTACTATTTCTGGTGGAGTATTTGAAAGATCTAAATCATGTTCTAAATCAGAAATTATGATAAAGCTATGAACAGCACAAACTGACTGCACTGAGAGGAAAATTAGTAGGTAATTTTTATCTCTGGGGATGAAAGTTAACGTTATGGGATTTTCTGTTACTAGTAACGAAAATCAAATTTTTGTTGGAGCATTTGGTGATGAATAATGTCCTGATTTTGATTAAGTTTTAGATTTAAAACGATAAAAAGAAAAGTGAGGCGCGGTTATTCCTGCAACTAGAGACCAACCTTAGTAAATAATCTTCCAAAGTAGAAATTTGGGAGCCAAAATTGATTAAAATTATCTGCCAATGGAGTTTACTGATTACTAAATTTGGTTAAAATTGTCTTGACATTAGGCGTTTTTTGTAGAAGATAAGATCAGTTTTTGCTAATAAGTTTTATTATTTTTGTAAATTTAAGACGTAGTTGATGATAAATGCTAAGCAAATATCAGTGCAAACAAACTTTTAGTTTTATATTGCTTTTGTATTTTGATGTTTTATCTGACTGACATTAATTATTGCGTATATTGCAAAATTTGTGCATTTTAAGACTCAGAATTAACTTAGTATTTGGGAATTCTTCCAAGCTGTGAAGCCGATATATTATTCAACTGAAAAACTATATCTCTGCTCAATAAATATTTTAAATCTTTCTATAAATACTTTACAGTTGATTGCAAATGAATTATTTTCTTAATATGTCCGGGTTAAAAGCATTGTATACTCGACCACATATTTATTTTAAAATGTTTTTGAGGATTATCGCATATGCAATTATGGTACGTAACTGTGCTTCTATTTATTTGATGTATTTTTGTTATTAATTGCAGTTAGTTAAATGTAGTTTAAAGTTTGTTTTGTACTTAAAAGTAAATTAATGATTATGCTTGCAAGAAACGCGCAATGGGAATTTAGTTGGTAATTGGACGACTTCTGAACATAATGGACCATTGTGCATAAGTTGCGGCTATGTTCTAGAACCGTTTGCTTGATGGATCCCGAAATGGATACATCAAACAGGTCACCACTGAGGTTAAGCATGCAAAGCAGATAAAGTTGGCAATTATCGTCTTCACGACAATATAAACGGTCTGTATAACTCGAACTAATTATAAGTCCTCGGTTCGATTCCGTCCCGCAGGAGGTAAAAAGAGGGGGCATCATCATCCCTGCTTGCTTGGCAGATACAGGGCAGACACAATGGCAGCTCGCAGTTAACTAACCGTGTCGAGCTTATCCTAATTACCGCTGTAATTAGTATAGCGCTGGTGTCGCCACCGCAGGATGCTGTTTTGTCACCGATACTCTGTTGCTAGGATACTCGGTAAAGCGAACAACAGGAGCACTTGATTCGTCCGCATTTTATAGATTTTTTGGGTGGCTGCTCTTGCTGCTTCAACTTTTTTTTTTCATTCGCGTGTGTAATTAATTATCTTTTCGGGGTCTGCCTTTCGGGGTGTATAATGGGTCGGGTTGCGCCTCTCTCACTGCAGAAACACGTCATGCTAATTATTTAACAGAGTCATGGGGGAATGTGCAGGCTCATCGTCACGGGATTGTTAACTTCGCTCGTATCTCGCAATTAATGTAACCGACAATCGTTTCTGGTGCAGTTTTATTTATACAAGATAGTAGCAAAAAATATCACTGATACTTACACAAAGAGATTAAAATTGAAATTGATTACATTTATTACGTTGGTTATTTTTCTGTTAAATAATAAATTAAAAAATTACCACATATCTCTAAAATGAATTAAAATTATATTCTAGGATTGAATCAAATAAAAAAAATAATAGGTTTAGAATTTGTGCGATTTTTAATCTTTTAGATTTTGTAAATGAATTATTTATACTTTTTGTGGGCTTTTTTGTTACTAATTTATCTTTGTCTTTGTCTAGCTAGTTTTTTTATCTGTTTTTTTCTTATATCTTATGCTTTCCCGCGAACACAATGTGTGTCTTATGCAATTTTATCTTTTATTGTATTTTTTTTTCTTTAATAACTCCAACATTGATGTTTACGTTCCACAAATGGTATAATTAATTAAAAATTTCAGATATACGGAAACTTATTATTTGTTAATTAATGAAAAACTTTTTGAACAAATATTTACGCGCAAATGTCTGAAGTATTTTTGAAAACACTTAACAAGTTTAGAGTTTGTTGCGCAAGTTAATAATTAAGTTTGCAGTTAGGTTTTGATTTGTAAATAGATTCATGTAACAAATGCTGATTGCAATAATTTTCTGTACATAGTTGACTAACTGGGTTGTGCTAGACAATTATTATTATTTTAAATTATGCTTTAAATAAGTTTTTTAAATTAAAATAAGTTTGTCGTGAGTATAATTGAAATGGGATGATTTAAAACGCAAATAAAATAACCTAAATGGTTAAAAGATTAGCAGAAACTGGCTAAATTAGGCAACAATAACCGACATGTATGCCATTGTAAGCATCTACAGTTAAATTTTAGTCTTAATTTGTCTCTCAAAGGCAGAAATGTTCGTATTACTGAAAAAACATTCATTTTGTAGAAGTCAATAAAATTGTTTTTAGAAGACTAACTAATAAGTGTCTTAGAAAAAAAGATAAGTTTGTACAATTTTTTTAAATTTTGCAATTGTTCTCTGATAGTTTTAGTTGCGTAAGATTTTAGTGTGGAGAATGTGTTAGAAAAGGCGTGGATTTAGTTTAGTTTGGTATGACTATGTTATGATCTCGGAGAGGACATTCTTTTGCAAACAAATAAGTCTGCATATATTGTAGTTGACTGCTGTTGGAAAAAAATAGCATCAGAACACCAGCTAAACTAACATCCGAGTGAAGACGAGTCACGATTATAGCCAACGACAATCTACAACAACGAGCACATTGATTGCATCTACAGGCAATCCCAAAGGTTTATCTTATTGCTTGATAGTGTGCAGAAACGGAACAAGCATTTGCATGCCGGTACACTTATACGGAGATGCCGTAATTATTATTAAGCATGTGTAGATAGATGTAGGAGAAGCATGGCCTAGTGTGGATGACAGAAACAAGGCAACAAACAAGTAACTATCTTAATGTATACAAGGCAACGACTTACGTCATATTGCGAGGTTTATTGCACTTGGGGAACATTTTCAGATGAACTCTATCAAAACAAACTTTTAAACCGGTTTTAGGCTAGCACTATAATCCGAAGCCACATAACACCCATTGCAGTGTGTCACACAAAAACAAATAATTGAGGCGGAAGTGCCGGGAAAACGGTTTAGGTGTGCCTTACTGGTTTGAGTTTGTTATTTTGTTTTTGGTTAAAGTTTACAAGTGAGATCATTTAGTTAAAGCTCTTAGCGTAACAGTCCGGGGTTTGATCCCCAAAATATGACTAAAGCAATAACTTGCCCTATATCCATCGGAGTGATTTGGAAGTCACCTAATAAGCCGTTGGTTTTATCAACCTCTTTGAAACAAGTCGTAAGATTTTTGGGGCGATGTAAAAAGCTGTGCGTTACTCAACAAAAAAGAAGAAAAAGTTTAATTGTGTTCTGAGGCTTTTGAATAAAATCCGAGAAAATGCACAAAAAAGTTTTAATTTAGATTGTAGTTTTTGTGCAATTTTATCTAAGATGGAATAATTTTTTAGATTTTTTTTCTAGTTTAGGTTTTTGGTTAGGTGAATATAAAATGATTATCAAAAGCATTACCATAACTTGTTTATTGTGTGGGTTGCACCTTTTTGTAGTGTTTTCTTTTTTTATGGGCCAAATTGCTTTTTAATAATCTGCGTAATTCCATCATGTTATGTCATTAGTTATCTTAGGTGTAAAGTTTTTTGATTTTTTAATTGTTTTTAACCATTGTTGACACGTGTACTTTTAAGATATTGATATTGATGTTAAATGGGTGACCTTGTAGTTGGAGCAGCATGATTTTGTTTGATTGGTGCTCTTTAATTTAAGTGTTTGATTTAGTTCTTTACTGAATACGCAAATTATAAACTATAAAAAAACTTTAGTAATTTTTGCTAGAATTTGGAAAAGATTTTAGATTATGGAGTTTTTGGCAACTGCTATAGAAAACTTTAATAGTTTGTAAGTTGCTATACTTTGAGAAAGAAGCGTTTAAAGAACTTGCTTGTCTGTTTTTACCGAAACTATCTGTTTTGGCCCTAAAATGTGGGCCGAAATGACAATTTAGCGGCTCAAAAGCCAAAAAGTTTTTTTTGATTTTTGATTAGCTGTAAATTACTATTTCATATATCTTAAAATCTGACAGTGGTGACAAATTATAATAAGTTTTAAATTTTTATGAAACAAACACCCTCATTAAGCCATTTGTACATCTTCCAGTGGTGACTTCACTTTGTTGTCTTTTCATTCAATTACCTTATTTTGTAATTCTGTCAAAATTTTGTGACAATTATAGAAAGTTTTGAAAGCTGTTAGACTCTTAAAGTTAGATAACCCGAGAATTTTAATATTTTAAACAATAAACTTATTTTTACTCTATTTGTTATAGATTTTAAGAAAAGAAATTTTTTGGTGACAAAAACTACAATTACCAACCTACGTCAACTGAAGATACAGCATAAATAATGTTATAAGTAGAGATATCTTTGAGACTTTTTTTGAATTTTTAAGACTTGTATTTTGTATGGTTGCTTAGAATCAATTTGAAAAAGGCAATTTGAAAAGGTTTTAGTATTTGAGGAGCCTGCAAAATAAGTGACTCTTGCAAAGTGTTGCACCGTGCACTTAGCAGAGACAACTTCTGTTTTTTTGGGCTTGAATGAAGCCGCCTCCGTGTCGGTAACAATCTTTCTCTCTTACGCAGCGAAGCATTGTTTTGGAGACTGAGTTGATTCTTTCCGGAGCCTCTGCGTCAAAAGACTATTGTTACATTGGTTCTTGAATTTGGTGGCTTTGGGATACGTTTTTTAATCCGAGTTGGTGTTTTTTTAACGACAAGTCTATTTTGGTGGTTTTAGCGTTGAGTTCTGTTTTTGTCGTTTTTTTTTTTAGTTTTCTAATTATACCTGGGCTTTTTTTCATGGAGTTGATTTATAGGCAACTTTGGAATTCTTTTTCGATTGCAATTTTTTTTTTTGGATTTTATCTTATCGACTTTTATTAATACATAATCATTTATTTATTTTTATTGACAATCTATTAAACAGACTTAAATACATAATTTAGACAATAAATTCAAGTTTTATGTTTTATTTTTCTGAGTTATTGTGAATCATAATATGATAATTAGAATAAACTGAGAAATTTGAGGTTTTTTACACGTATGTGTAGAACAACGTCGGTGTGAATGAGATAAAACAATTTTTGACAAAAATGCAAATACCAGGTTTTGCACTTTCACCGACAATATTGTTTTTAATTTTCTTCGGATTTATTATCAATTCCCGTTGCCTTGGTAATAATACCGTTTTGCGACTTTTGAGGTTTGTTGATTGCTGGTCTAGTTTGGTTGGTTGCACTATTTTTTAGTTGCACGTGGCTACGTGCTAGAGTGGGAGTCGCAATACTATTCAAAAAATGTTGTTTTTTTTTGCTTTGTTGGGTTTTGATTATTCTCTGGACGCTTGTTGGGAAGACTAGACTGGCGTTAATATTGTTTTTTTGTTTTTTTATCAGTCTTGTTTAGTGTTGTTATTGGTCGAGTTGCTAAAATGGTTTAATGGTTTTCTTTTCTTACCTGTTTTTTGGTTGTTTATCTAGGCATTTACTGGAGATTGTCTTCTAGATTTGAGTTGGGGGCAATCCTGCATTGTCAGCTTTTTATCTTGTATATTCTAGAGGATTGTTTAGCAACTCCTGGGGATGTTCTTTGTTTCTTGTCATTTGTCCTTGGGTTGGATGGCTTTTTTTTTAATCTATAGTTTGCTTAGGTGGTGAAAGGTAAATATTACTTTGAAGTTTGGCTTTAAGCATAGGTTAGGATTCTGCTTTTTCAATAGGTTTGTTTATGACATCCTTCAATTTTTGCATTTGCTGTTGGTTTTCTATGGTTTACTATCTGTTTTTTGTTTGTTTTTGATTGCGGTGTTAACTGACTTTTTGGATTTTTTGTCACTGGCTGGAGCGTAATTTGCATAGATTGGCTTCATTAGTTGGGTGTTATGTTTTGCTTTTCTGCATCTGCAATCAGGTTGCTTACCATGGGTAAGTTCATACTCCTTATAGCTTTTTGTGTTGCTGCTGGGAGCACGAATTGGAATGATTGTGTGATCTATTTTTTGTTTATTTTTGGGTAGTGGACTTCTTCTGCGGTTTTTTATGGTTTATGGGTTTGGTACATACAAATCTTTAGTTTGTTTTGTAGTGTGTGGCGGGTGTATTTTATGTTGCGTTTTGTGATTGTGAGATGTCTTGCTGAATATTTTCTACATTTTAGCGCTTATGCTGAGGCTATTTTGGTAGCTACTGTTCTTAACGGAATTGTAACATTGAGCTTTTGTCGTGTGTATCAATCAAGTTACGTTTTTATAATCTTTAGTTAGTGTATGTCATTTCTGTTTTTTTGCAATTAGGATTTTTAAGTCAACTTACATGACTATTACGAGATTAAATTTAGAATGAACTATATAATTGTCGGAAGTCTATCATGTTTTATAAATGATTATGAAGTACATACTGCAATGGCCATGATTTTGGTTTTTACTGTAGATTTAGACTACTATAATAGGTAGTTTCCTTTCTTTTTATTGACTTACATAGTGACTTTGGACAAATATTTACATTCCAATTTTTACATGCTTTTGGAAAATATGTCATTTTGTATATTATTTTTGCTACATTTAATTTAATTGCATAAAAGTCGCAGCTAAATCAAATGTACTAAATTATATGCATTAGTTTGTTTACTTCTAAGTCAGACTAATGTGCTAACTAGTCAGATTAAAAAATAATTTAATAGTAGTAGTTGGAGGTTATGCTTTCTGAAAGAAAAAAATAGTTACGTACTGGTAATTAAAGTTTGAAAGCATAAAATTTAAGGGTTTTTCTATAAAACACTTTTTTTTTTGTTTAAATTGAATATACTTACAACATAGAGTGAGATGTAGTAGGTGGTATTTTTTAGTTTTAAAACGATGAATATGATTATCTGTCAATTTACTAGATGTTGATGACGTAGTCTATATGTAGCAATCTACTAGAGTGTGACCGAAATTACGTATTAGAAACATTTGACTCCACTAGACTATTTTTTGTGGGGCTACGTGAAGTTTTTCATGTACAGGGACAAGCCAGCCACAATTGCAGCCCTGGAAGACAACATTACAGCTGCCGTTGGTGAGATACCAACCGAAAGGCTGGAAAAAGTATGCCAAAATTGGAGCTTACGGATGGACTACCTCAGGCGTAGCCGCGGGCAACATTTACATAAAATAATATTTAAAAATTAAATGGCAGACATTGACGAATTGCTCTAAATAAATATTTTATTAATTATTGAACATTTTCAGTTTCATGTTGCATTTATTATCGTTCTTAAGTACTTAAGTTTTCAACTTGTTCAATCTTTTTTCCATGTAGTGTTATTCTATCCGTTTTGTTTTTCTTGAGATTATCATTGTTTTGGATTTGTCTATGTTGATCTTCATGTTTATTTTTGTTAATTCCATGTCTTTTATGTTGATGTTGTGTTGTAAATCTTCCTCCGTTTCCGCCATTATTGTCATATTGTCTGCAAATAGTAATTCCATAATCTTTGTTGCTTCCATCTTTCGATATCCTACTTTTAGAGTCTTCATATTTTTTTTTGCTTTTTTATGGCTTCATCTAACACTATTGTGAATAGTATTGGACTCAGTACACGCCCTTGTTTTAGCCCGATCTTGGTTTCAAATTCTTGAGATTATTCATTGTTGGTTCTAACAATATTCTTATTTTTTTTGTATAAAGCTTTTAATAGATTTATATTTTTTCCGTCTATGCCTCTCTTTTGAAGTACTTTCCATATATATTTTCTTCTTATCCGGTCAAATGCCTTCTCGAGATCGATGAAACAGATATAGATGTCCCTTTTCTTATTTAAAAATGCTTAGTTGTCTTATTATGAATATAAGATCTTGAGTGCTACTCTCTCTTCTGAATCCGCATTGTGTGTCTTCGATGGTATCTTTAATCTTGTCTCTTATTCTTTATTCTATGATTCTTGTTAGAATTTTTCCCGGTACACTACTGATCGTGATTCCTCTGTAGTTATTGCAGTTTCTTTTATCTCCTTTCTTGTGTATAAGTAGTATTATTCCCATGTTCCATTCTGCTGGTATTTTTGTGTTTTTAGCTATGTCTATGTAGTTTTGTTAATTGTTCTATTCCTTCCTTACCCATGTATTTGATCATTTCCGGTGTAATGTTGTCTATGCCTATTTCCTATTTTTAGTTTCTTTATGGCATCTATTTCTTCAATTTCTGGCATGTCAGTATCATCTTCTTTATGTTCCTCCGGGCTTAGGTTTTCTGCTTCTGTCAGTTCTTTAAAATATTCTCTCCACCTTTCCATTATTTTATCCTCTTCTGTGATTATATTTCCTTTTTTGTCTTTTATATTCATATTGTATTCTTTCTTCCTTTTCATCTGTTTTAGTGTTCTATAGAATAGTTTTTGGTTGTCTCTATAGTTTTCCGCCATCTTTTTACCGAATTGATTCTATGATTCTTTTTTAGCTTTTTGGACCTCATTATCTTCTTTTTTTTTTGTACTAATGTATTTTTTTCATTTTTCTTTTTTCTCTTTAATTTTGAATTTAATTTCATTTGTCAGTTTTTTTATTATGTTTGTTCTCTATTTTTGCTGTTCCACAGCTTTCTTTTGCTGCTTCTAATATGGTGTTCTTGAATGTTTCCCATTTTTCTTCTACTTCCTTTGTTTCTTTAATTTTACTACATTTCTTTATTACTATCTCTTAGAATCTATCTCTGTATTCTTTTTCTTTAAGTTTGTAACTTTTTATTTTCTCTTTCACCTTCTTTTTTCTCTTATCTGTTTTTTCTTCCATTTTTCTCAAGTCTATTTTTACCAGGTAATGGTCGCTTCCGATTTCTGCTTCTCTTGATACTTTTACATTTAAAACATTTTTCCATTTTTGTTTGCTTATTATAAAGTAATCTATTATTGATTTTTTGTTTCTAGTCGGTTCTTCTCTCGTAAATTTTAGTATCCTATTGTGTTCAAATTTTGTGTTTGTTATAATAAGGTTGTTTTCCACGTTTAGTTCTATAATTCTTTCCCCATTATTGTTTCTGGTTTCTTCTCCCCATTTTCCTATGTATTTTTCTATTTCTGCGTTTTGGTTTTCAACTCGTCCGTTTAAGTCTCCCATGATTATTACATTTTCCAGTCCTTCATCTATTTCATTCTGTAACTTTTCCAAGAATGCATCTTTATCTTTCTTTTTAGCATCTTAGTTTTCTCCATAGGCTGTTATTATAGTCCATATTTCTTTTCCATTTTCCATGTTAATAGTAATAGGCGATAATACCAAGTTAGGATTTAACTGTACGAAATGGAAGCATGGACATTAACAGAGACGACAAACAAAACACTAGATGCTTTTAAAATGTGGATCTACTTTAGCTTATACTACAAATTTAAGGTAAAAAGCACAAACATTTTTTTTTTCTAAAAAATATAAGGATATGGTTTACCACCGCGACTACGGAACTATTTTCGAGGTGCAACCGACAAAATTCGAATTGCTATGTGGATTGTAACCATCCGATAACGGATAGGCACAACAACAAAAAAAAGATTTTAGTAAAAAAATTACAAAATACAAAAATTAAGAAACTCAAAAATACTATTTCGAAAGCAAAGCGGACCAAAAATGTTTTTAGCTGAAACGATTTTTGGTTTACACTTTTATTTTCTAGTAACGTTTCAAAAATGACATTTAATTTTTACTTATTAATTCGGACAAACACGACTTTTGCACACAAAATCTAATTCAGATCTACAAATTGTTATTTCTATATTTTTTTGATAACAGATAATGAAGTTATTTGACTTTAAATATAGAGATTTTCAATTGGTCAACGTAGAAGATTTAGTATGTTCTCTAAAACTCTGAGTAATTTTATGTTATGTATTCTCGAAACTAGTATATCTTGTTTCGATTTATATAATGAGCAGAGAGATTGACAACAATGACTAAATAATATATTTAATTTGTTCTTTAGACTAGAATTAAAAGTACAGGGAGCTTATAAATTAATGGGGTTATGTAATCACTTTAAATGTGCCGCTTTTTTAAAATTGTCGACTATATTATTTGTTTTGACAGATCAACTTTGACAGCTGTCAAGCAAGCATATGAACATATGTAGTATAGTAAACAATTTTAAAAAGGCGGCATATTTAAAGTGATTACATAATCCCATTCATTTATAAACTCCCTGTATTACTACGCTTAATTGCAAAGTTTTTTTGCATAAAGATAATTTGGAATTTAAAAGTTAAATTATAACAGATGAAAAATTAATTGAAATTTACTTAAAATAATTGAGTTATAATGTATTTTAAGATGACTTGAGATCAGAGTACTGTTAAAAGAATTTGTAGTGATACATACATTTTTAATTTCACATACTTGACAACAATAACGTGGACATAAAAGTGAGTCACATATTTACTTAATGTTTGTTACAGGAGATTTAAATCTTGAATTACAATTAAGCCTTTTTTTAAAAATATAAATATTTTTTTATCATTATTAATTATAATAATTAAGCTGCTTTTATATTCATTTAATTCACATTCTAAATTGTTTTGAAATATCAACATTTTAACTAATCTTCTTGTAACAAAATTTTAAGCAGACTTTTGATATTCAAAAGCGTTTATTTCCTTTTATAACTCAGCGAAAATTTAGCTAGCGTTTAATGTATATATAAAAAACGTCCTGGGGGTTGAAAACGCAAAATGTTCCGCTCGTTCAACATTCAGGAGGCTGGTCGAAGTAATTCCCGTTCTCCCGCTATTTGCTTTCAGAAGGCTCTCGGCTTATATTAATAATGACTAAAACAATTAGTTAAATATTGGGCTGCATTACAGAGCGGTGCTCGTAATTAACTGTTGAATTAATAATGCCGTATAGAATTAGGTATTATGTACAAATGCGGTCAAACTGTACGACGGCCATTTGCCTTTGTCCGCTTCTACTACACCACTCATTTGGAAAGACCCCGCTGAATATTTCAACGTTTCGGGGAGAGTGGGTGCGTGGAATTGGATCATTTGACTCAATCAAAATCAACTGAGAGAAATGTAACTATTACGATCGACATTAACAAGTTTTATTTTCTGTGGTGTAGTTTTTCCATTGGAAATAAATGATTATTTGAACAACATTTTTTCATATTCGTATAAAATAACTTAAGTTTATATAAATATGAAATAAACATTTTAGATTCAGAAAAATTCTCAATTTAATAATTATATAAAAACATTTAAAACGTTTAGAGTTTTTTTTTAATTTGCAGGTCAAATTGCAGACATTCTCAAAAAAAAACTAGAATTCCACTATCTATATACATAATTTACGGTTTGCACTTTAAACCAATTTGAAAATTACATTACATAATTAATTGGAAACTGGAACCAAATTCTGGAGAATTATTTAAACATATTAATTAGTCTATAAACACATGCACATAGAGAGTTGAATTATAATTCACTATTTCAATATTTGTTTTTAATGTATTGTGAACATTAGTCTTTATAAATTATAATTTTGAACGTAATATTATTTAGATAATTTAATATTGATGCAATGTAAAGCGTTTATTTCATAATTTTGATGCTTACGGTATAATAATTACAAAATTATGTATTAAAATGTTAATTTAAAAATGTAATACACACTGAAACTTGTATGGTTCATCAAGAAAGTATAAGTTTGGAAGGAGAGAAAAAAAAACTTATTATTAAAAAAATGTTTAGCAGCATTTTCAAGTCACTAAAGTCAGTTTTTTATCAAAAATATATGTACAATACAATTTCTTTTAACAGTATTCTGATCTTATTATAAAATACTTGTTAACTTAATTTAAGAAAACATTGAATATTTCAATGCAACCACAGATACATGTATAAATACATTGAGGAAAAAAAACATGGCACAAAATAAACTGTAAAGAATAATAAAATAATAAATTTGTGGTCAAATCAGATTAGTTTAATTCAGACAATCTATTGTCACATAATTTGCCAAATATTACTTCTGTTACATGATCTTTTTTTAAGGAGAAAGGGGATCTTTCAAAAACTTTGTGCCGGATTCATTTGGGAATGGCTCCTAAAAGCCAAAAAACCTTCACCTAGACTAACGTAGGTCGCTGTGGAATCACCGTTAAGTATTTTATTGCAGCGGCTATCCATTTTGGTTATTATTTAATTTTCATTTACTTATACCCATAGGTTTCTTATTAGACCTTTGCCTGTCTGGTTTCGGCTTGACGGTCTCTTTCAAAAATTATCAAGAAGAAATAGCATGAATATTTCTTCTTGATAATTTTTGTAGCTTGATTCGTTATCATCTTTCATGAATTCTTGCCTTCGAGCATATACCTCATAATATTTTTGGTTGTCAGAGCTAAGCCTTCGTCGTCCTCTGCCTTGTGCACTGCCACCTATTGCATTGGAACATGGTGTGTTTGGGTGTATGCACTTTGTCATAGTATACGCATCGGTCACTCTCTATTATGTTCATCTTTTTCAGCTAGGCCTGAAAGCAGCCGTGACCTGTTAGGATCTGGGTAAGGTGGTATCCAGCTTTTCCGTGTTTCCTCGTAATCTATGGAAACACTTTTGAGAGTAGTTTTTTTATTCATTTTTTTGTGCCACCTTTTACGTCCCATTCAGCTTTCTACTTTAACAGAGTTTTAGCTTTTGTCACCGTCTTCTGCGCGTTCTGGTTTGTACCAGCCGTGTGTTTCTTTTACAGGACCATAAGGTGTATGGGGATGGCCTTTGCTACCACTTGTATGGCTCTGGCGGACACGGTCCGGTACGCGCTTGCCACACGTTTTGCCATCTTCCTCTGTACCCTTTCTAACATTTTTCGTACTTTGAGATTTGTGCACAGTTGCTCTACGTGGAGGCTTTATATAGTACGATGGAGTTGACCACCGAGCTAATAGCCAGTCTTCTGTCGGCTCTGGTTTCTTTAATTTTGGGTAGCAGTTGCGCAAGTTTTTCTAGCCTTTTTAGTAGTCTCTGCAATATGGGATGTGCAAATTTCTGCCAAGAAGGATTACGAGGTATTTGGCGCTATTTTTCCTGTGACGATGACAGTCCCTACTCTTACGTACTGATTTGAGTGAGTTACGTCGGTCCAGTACCGCTTCAGATTTGTGCGGGGCCTGTTCCAATTCTTTCTTTGCCAACTTTTCAGGTTTAAAAGGTTTAGTATGGTTTGGAGTTTTTTAACAATTTTACATAGGAAATTGAAAAAAACTAAACTTTTTAGGAAGAGTAGTGACAAGGCATTGTAACTTGAAAAATGTGATGTACGCACGAGAATTAAGTAAGAATCTTCTATAAGTAAATGCAATAACTGAAAGTTTAGATGAAATTAAATTTACTAAAGAAAAGGTTGAGATATACAAAAATAACGGTGTTTGACGGAAAAAAAGGAAAATGGTAAAAAACAGCCTTAACAATGACATTGCAAAAATCAGAAATACTGTGGCATCGAAGAGTGGGTCAATCATGCAGAAAACGTACTGAAATTAAAAAACTTAGCCACTGGTCTAACTCTAAACAAAAGACAAATTGGTTGTTTAGATGAGATATGCGAATGTGGTGTACGAGCAAAACAGATTTACAACTGAGCGAACAAGAGCAACTAGGTCAATAGAAATAATAAACACAGACGTGTGTGGCCCAATAAATCCTATAACGTGGGATGGAAACAAATATTTCATCACATTCCTTGATGACTTTACTCATCACTGCATGGTATTTTTGTTAGATAGTCGTAATAAAGTCGAAGATGCAATAAAAGAATACGTAAACATGGTCGAAGTAAAATGGAATCTGAAAGTGCACAAATTCAGATGTGACAATGGTGGCGAATACATTTCTAAAGAAATTAAAGCATGGTCCAAACGAAGAGGAATGACTCCACAGTTTCACATACTTTTCAACTTAATGGTAAAACAGAACGATTGAACAGAACCTTGATAGAAAAAGCCAGAACAGAGTCTGAAATCGAAATAAAAATTTCATCACAGACAGAAGAAACAAAAGAAGAAAAATCAAGAAAACAATGATAAACCACGAAGGTCAACGACAGGTAAAATACCAAACAAATACGACGACTTCTCTCTTTTAACTTTTGAAGAGGTAGTTAAAAGTCCCGAAAGAAATGAATGGATTAAAGCTATCGAAGAAGAAAAAGAATCACATTTAGGAAACAAAGTTTGAATACAAGTGGATGAAAATGAAGGCAAGAAAATACTTAGTAACAGATGGATCTTAAAAGTGAAAAATGATGGAAGATACAAGGCAAGATTGGTAGTTAGAAGATGCGAACAGGAACATGGAATTGACTACAACGAGATATTCAGTCCCGTGGTAAATAGTACTTTACTGAGAATGATATTATACAAGGTGGGGCATAATGGAGGGGCGTTTTTAGAGCGGCTAGTACACGCGAACGGGTAGGGGTAGAGGGCCGCGGTTAACATCGTTCAATTCAGGCAAACTTACCGTTAGTTAGTCACAATGGTTATCTGGACAAGAGAACATCGCGCGTTTGCAGTTGAGGATTATTTAAAATCCGGCGAGTCCGTTATTGTTGTGCAACGGCCCTTTCGTCGACGCTTCAATATTGGTCGTAACGGTTCAGTTCCTAAACGTGACACAATCATCATGTGGGTACAGAATTTTAGAACGACGGCATCAGCAATTAATCCAAAACCTAAAAGCCGTCTCCGAAGTGTAAGGTCACCAGCTGCCGTAGAAAGAGTGAGACAAGCAGTAATTTAAAGTCCACAGCGATCTGTCCGAAAACGGGCTGCAGCAGTTCGAATGAGTAGTCAAACACTTTGCAGGATTTTACACAAAGACCTTCACTTTCACCTCTATAAGCTAATGGTTGTCCAACAACTGAATGAAGAAAGTTTTGCTAAACGCCAGCTATTTGCTAAAAGAATGCAAAAGTGTATGCTGATAAGCCTCGAAATCTGCAAGAATTGAATGAAGCAATCACAGCACAAATTAAGGCAATTGACATCGACTTGTGTACGAGAGTGATGCGAACGACTACAGCAGTGCATTGCCGAAAACGTATGTCATCTGCCTGACATTATTTTCAAAACAAAGTTTCACATTTTAGTTGTTAAATGGTAATATGTATACTTCATTTAAAAAAAAAAAAAATTTTAATTCAAAAACAGCGGAATTATTGTTATTTTAAAAACGCCCTTCCATTATACCCCACCTATAATAATAATATAGAAACCTCTACGGAGTCCTACATGATGTAACCTACATGCAAATGCCAAAAGGATTTGATAATCAGAACAAGATATGTAAGTTTCAAAAGTTACTATATGGACTTAAACAAGCTCCAATGCTATGGAATATAAAGATTTTAGGAAACGCAACGGATTACGATAGATTTTATGCGAACAGTATGTCTATAAAAGCGAACACTATAAAATAATATTGGCCATATATGTGGATGATGGAATCATAATTGGAAGTTATCGAAACAAAATTGATGAACAACTAATAAATCTGACACGAGTATTCAAAGTAACAGTGTATACTGAACTTGAAATCTTTTTAAGGATAGAGATTGAAAAATGTACAGATACTAAAACAGACTTAATTTGAAAAAAAAAAATACATTTCTTTATAGAGAAGCAATAGGAAGCTTCTTATATCTCTCCACTAAAACCAGACTAGATTTGACTTACGCTGTAAGTTCTTGCAGTCCTTTTGTAAAAAACTCAACTTTATCGAACGTAACTGACCTGAATAGATGCCTAAAATATTTAAAAGGAACAATAAACAGTAGCATTGAGTACAAGATAGAAAATTACATGAATATTCTAAATGCATACTGTGTCTTGGACTATGCAGGTGAGATAATTACAAGAAAAAGCTAAACAGGCACGTAATACTTCTCGAAATCGCTTCCATTTGATTATATAAAATACTATAAATACGGTGTTTATTTAATCCCAATCTACAGTTTATACATTTTAAAATGGTTTAATGCGCTGGATTTAAGAGTAATAATAACAGGAAGAAAGTTTTTTGTTTATATACTTTTTCGAAAGATAAAAATATTAGGAAGCAGCGGGTAAATAAATGCAAAAGTAAAAACTTTAATACGGTTACTATATACTATATATACTATATATTTTGCTTATTTTATTGGTATTAATATTTATGGTATTATTTATTAAATAATTTATGGTATTTATCTATTAAATAATTAATTTCTGGACTATTACAATGAAAACAAAATAAATGTTGGTGCAATTTCATCTATAAATTTACGTTCTACAGTTTGCACTCATACAAATACATATTCCAGCTGCAAAGAAACTTGGTGAATAATATTATTACAATTCTGAAACAGCAGAGGTTAATGATGTGACATAGCTTATATTTTTGTCCGCAAAGAAGCTTTGAAAAAAAAAATCGTAGATACTAAAAGATATTAAAAGTGCAAAATTTTATTTATAAAATTATTGTCAGAAAGCACAAAAATCTAGCTATCTGTTGAAAAGTGTAAAATTCCTCCTCCTCCTGTTTTTTTACGCATCTCTCGTCTCTTGCGACCTTGAGCTCCATGACTCGTTCCATCGCTTTGGTGGTCTTCCCATAGGTCGTTTTGTGTTGGGTTTTGCTACTTTGGCCCATTTTGACAGTCGTTCTGAGCCCATCCGGTTGACGTGTCTGTCCTACTCTCTTTGTCTGGCTCTGGTCCATCGCACCACGTCTTATACGTTCAGATTTTCCCTGATTTCTTTACTTCTTTTTCAATGAAGAAGAGTCACGCCTGATATTGCACGTAGTGTCTTCATTTTGGTGGTGCGCATTTGTTGTTTAGTTTGGTTGGTTTTGGCCCTCGTTTTGGCCTCGTATGTTAGAATGGGACGAACACATGTTTTGTAAATTCTGATTTTGCTGTGTGAGGACATATATTTGTTCCTCCAAATGATGTTATGTAGTGATCCGGATATTTGTGCTGCTTTAGTTGTTGATCATCTGACCTCCTCTTTAAGTCTTTTGCTGTCCGTTATGTCTACCCCAAGATACTTTAATGTGTTTATTTGTTTTATAATGTTATTTGCGGACTGCAGCTTGCATCTTATTGGTGTTTTGCTGATGACCATACATTTTTTTTGGCTGAAATCTGCAAGTTATACTTTGCTGTTGATAGGGAGAACTTATATAGTAGTATTGTAGTTTTGCCGCCCAAGCTATAGCCGATGTTTACTGCTTTGATGGTTTGAATAATTTCGTCTATAACTAAGTTGAATAATGTCGGGCTTAGGCTATTGTCTTGGCGGATTTCATCGGCTACGGGTATGTTGCGTGTAGTACCAAGTGCCGTCTTAATCTGCGTCTGATTGTTTGTGTTCAAATTTTTATTTAATAACTTGGCTAATTTTGTGTGATATTCCTCTTCTTTGCAGCGTGAGGATGACATCTCGGATTCTAATCATATCGAAGGCCTTGCTTAGATATACGAAGCACATGAAATGCGGTTTGGCATATTCAATTGATTTTTCTACCATTTGCATTCGTTAATGTTGACGTTAGTAGTAATTTTATTGGATATTATTTTTGTGAATAATTTTGCGACCGAGCTTATGAGCGAGATGCTTCTATAGTTGTTTGGATCCTTCCTAGAACCTCTTTTGTGGTTAGGTTATATATCAGCTCATTTCTTCCGCTCTTTATCATGTTGTTTAATATATTGTCAGGGCCCGGTGCTTTTTTATTTTTCAGTTTGTTGATGTTTAACGTGACGTCTTCTTGAGTAATTATGCAGTTTTTGTTTGTGGTGTGGTTGAGTGGTATTCTCTCTGTTTTTTCTTGTTAAGTATTGTTGGTTTTGTATAGTGCTTTGAAGTACGTTGTCCAGCTTTTGGGTGTTATGTTTGTAGTCTGTACGGCTTCATCAACAGAATTTTTGCACTTTCTTAATAGTTTCTAAACTTTGCGCTGAGCACCATATAGGTCGTGTTCCATCTCAGAGGAGAACGTTTCTCAGTATTCTGATTTGATTGCTCTTACTTTGGTGTTGATTCTGTTTCTTACGCTTTTATACTCCGCCATCTCTTTTGCTGTTCCATTGTTGCGGTATTTCTTGAATGTTTGCTGTTTTTCATTTGTCAAGTTTTTAAGTTCATTATTAAACCATGGTTTATAGTTTGTGCTATGATGTGCGTTGCACTTCCTGATTCCTAATGCTTCTTCTGCGATTTTTTGGATGTTATGTTGTATTTTTACTCATGCATCGTTAGCGTTGTCGTTATCTTTGATTTTGTTTTCTTGTAGTTTGGCTTGCAGTCTTCGTTCAAATAGTACTTTGGTGCTTTCAGTTGTTAATGATTCTACGTTGTATTTATATGTGGCTGGTCGAGTCTGCTTTAGGTTCCGCATAGCTTTGTATCTGTATTTGCATAACAGTAGGCTGTGTTCTGTGCCTGCATTAGCTGATGTGAGTGCTCTCACATCTAGGATCTTGCTTGGGTGAACCATTCTATTCGTTATTATAAAGTCTATTGCGGATCTTTGGGCTGTTGTATTTTCGAACGTATATTTGTGCTGTGGTTTATGTTGAAAGAAGGTGTTATTAATTCTTAATTCTAGTTGTGCGCACATGTTTATTAGTATTTTACCGTTTTCATTAATTGTTTCCTCATTCCAGTGTTGCATAACTCCTGGTATTGGGGTGTTCCCTATCCTTGCGTTAGTATTGCCTATTATGAATATTTTCTCATGTCTGCTGATGTTAGTAATGACTTCTTTTAGTTTGTCGAAGAATTCCTCTCGATCTTCTCTCGGTTTGGTTATATCAGAGGCATATACGCTTATTATGTGTATCGTGTCGTTGTTAAACTTCAAAATGACCTGAATTATACGATGGTTTATGTAGTGTATTGCTTCGATATTCGAAACATATCTTTTGTGTACCAGAACTCCAACGCCGAGGCGTTTAATGCGTTTGAGCATTAGGTTCTTTTTACAAGGTACAGGCTGCTAACCTCATACTTAAACCCTCCTCTTTTATCCGGGCTTGGGACCGGCTGCGGTGACTGCTGAGCTACTCAGTCCACTCAACATTACCACAGGCAGAGTTGTGTAAAATTTTATTCATAAAATGTCAAAAATAGCAAAATCCGGTGTTTCACTAAAATATTGTTAGAATTTTAAAATTTAAAAATGCAAAATTTTATTTATAAAATGGTCTGGTCTTGAAATATCAAAATATTGTTCAAAATCGGCTATACACTGTTGAAAAATGTAAAATCCTAATTTATTAAATGTCAAAATTTAAAATGGCAAAACTCTGTCATAAAATTGAAAAAAGAAGAACAAAAAAAAATCATTAAACTTCAAAAATAGCAAAATTGAACATTGAAACAGCAAAATATTGTAAAAAAATTATGCAAAATTATAACGTGAAACAATTATCAGAAAGCACTCAAATCTGGACATAAACTGTTATGAATTGTTAAAAAGAACTAAAATCCGGCTAGAAACTGTTGAAAAGTTTAATTCATAAAGTTTCAAAGATAGCAAATTTTTATTCTTTTATTTGTCTTTATTTCCTATTAATACAATAAGAAAATGGCTAAGTTCAGCATATTGCTGATCTACCACTTAACCATTACATTTTTACAATAAAATTTTATCTTAATTGTTCTTCCTGCAATTTAATCAAATTCTTCACTTTTCACTTGGCGATGCGTGAATACCGCATTATTTATCTTCTCTTTTCTACTCTCTTTAACTGAACAATTTCATGGTCTTACAAAAAATATGTCAACATGACATTTCAATAAACAAAATTCTTAAAACATTAGAATATTGCTGAAAAGCACTAAAATGAGCCATAAAACTGTAAAAAAAAAATATTAAATGTCAAAACTAGCAAAATCCAGTGATAACTTATAAAAGTATTGTCAGAAAGTAGCAAAATTTACTATAAACTGTTACGAAATGTTGCATTTTATTTAAGAAAAGTAAAAAATAGCAAAATATTTTTAAAAAGAATTAAAATTTGGCTAAAAACGGTTGAAAAATGCAAAATTTTATTCATTAAATGTCAAAAATTGCAAAAACCCGGCCATAAACTGTTAAGAGTACATTTTCAATTTCTAATCCAGTTATGAGAAAATATTGTTGGAAAAGTCAAATTTGGCATAAACTGTTTAAAAAAGCAAAATTTTATTTATGAAATGTCAGAAATAGCATAATACGGTCGGGTTTTGAAATAGACGTCAAAGAGCTTAGTGTGCTCTGTGTGGCATACTTATCTAACTACGTAACTAGTTTCAACCTTTACAAGGCCATCGGCGGACGATGATACAAACAAGTATGAATATATAAGAAAATTTACAAAGCATATACACGACAGTAAGACATAACATGTACAGAAAGGTGGAAAATTACATTGAAATTATTATGATTAAAATGTAATAATACAAAAAGGAAATAACAGATTAAGCAGGTAGAGAAAGGATTAATGAATGCTGTTTTTACTTAAAGGTAATTAAGACAAAGAACATTCCTCAAAAAGAGAAAAGATGATTGAATTATTTTAAACAAAGTCGGTTTGATCATTAAGCAAGTTTACAAAAGGATTATTTTTTGATGAATGATTTTAAGTTTATCAATATCTGCGAATGTGTGACTATTTTCTAAAATATGATTTGCAAAAGTACTATCTAAATGGCATAATCTGAAAGAGCGGTAATGTTCTTTAAATCATGTCAAAAAAAAATCTGTTTGCTCTATATATTGTGCATTACATGTAGAACAACTTAACTCATTCACTCCTGATGTTAAAATTGTGCAATCTTTAGTGTTGAATAAAATGTTTGATAACCTATTTTGACTTTTGAACGCTACTTTATTATTAAATTTACTGAGAATATTCTCAATTTTCTCGAAAATGTTACCAAAATATGTTATTGAAATGTATTTTATGGGTTTCATGATTTTTATCTTATGTTGAATTAACTGTATAGCGAGGATAGACTCTTTTTTAGTAATAATATTTTAAATTGTGTTTTTTTGGAAATCCATTGTTATGACTGAATGATGTGACTGTTAGGGCAGAGTCAAACGGAATGGTCGGTCTGTATAGTTGGTTTACTGAAAATATCAAACGAAATTTTTTTATTATTGTGACATATTGTTATATATATATATATATATATATATGTTTTTAGTAATGATTGAGTAGTAATTTGTTGTAATTATTGTTGAAGCAAACCACTTACTATCCTCTTGAGATATGTATCAGACGTTAATAAAATTGCGACTAATTTAAATTTAGTATGCACTTTTTTTACTTACTACAATTAAATTTGGTCATTTTCCGGCTGCTCATAATTACATTTTACATTTAGTTAATAATTTATGCAACTGCATACAAAACCTATAGCAATAACAATTAAGTTTATGGAACGAGACGGACTAACAGAAAAAAAACACACATGTAGACCACTATACAATGGCGAAAAAGAGGCGAAGGAGAAAGGGGGCAAAAAATAAAACAACAGAAAAGGGCAATTGAAACCGCAACACGAGGGTTGAAACGGGACCTAATTAAAATAAAAAGTGAAATAGTGGATGCCACGACCGCAGGAATAACCGCAGTTTGCTTGGAACAGATTGCAGGGCCGTTGAATATTTCCCTCTGCCGCTCTACTCTCTTCTCTCCATCGCCGCCACCAACCCCCCATCTCGGTTACAAACCGGCGCAAATATTTGCACAACTCTGCTCACAAAATTAAGTGGAATTGAAATGGACTCCAAAGGTAAACTGACTGGGGGGCCTCCAGCCTCCTACTCTGAATAGACGATTTTGGAACAGGGAAACACGCGAGCCAAACCACACAATAAAATCTTATATTATTAAATAGCCATAAAAATAGTATTCATGAAAAATATATAACAACTTTTTTTATATAATTGGCTTGAAGAAATTTATTCAAGTATTTAACTGCATAGTAGTTTTAGAAGTATATAAAAGCTTATTTAATTCATCTACGATATTTTTAGATAGAAATATGCTTAATTCAAATTAATTTTTATATTTACTGTGTTGAGTTTGCCTATTACATAATTAAGTTATGAGATTAACAATAAAGTTTTACAATAAATTATTTTGGATGTCTTATAATAACAATATCTCTAAGAGTCTTTCACTTAGGTAGATAACAAAGTATGAATGAAGCACATCACCGTTAAGCAATAACATGATACAATAAACAAATTATTAATTTATACGTAAAACTAAAATTTAATTGGTTTATATGATTTCGATAAACATGCTTTGACTTTTAACACTAGATTTAATTAAAACTCAGAAAAATGGCTTTTTAAACTAGGACAATTCCATTTCAAACGGATCAGAGCAGGGGGGAGAAATTTAGAAATTTGCTTTAGTATTTTTTTTCCGTTTCTATAACTTATTAGTAGTCTTTTGATCAGTTTAAGAGGAGTACCCTTAAAAAAAATTGTGAAATCAATTAGAAATTGTCTGTAGAATCCAAATCTGGTCATTTCAAGTCTATACTCTGTCTATAAGCCGCAAAAGCCATAAAACCATTTTTTTTGTTCTATGGCTGGGCAAAAAGGAGCATTTTTTAGATTTTGATGTAAATTAGTTGGAAAATATAAATTTGTTTTGTGTATTTGAGTTTTAGGGGTCTAAAACTTGAAAAAAAACTGCAAAAATAGGCCTATTTTTTAACATAAACTCTTACAAATACATATTTAGCAGCGTTCAGAGAAACTATGCACTAAATATTATTAAAAATTTGAGTTTTGCAAACAATTCTACATGGAAAATAGACAGTGTCGTGCTTATCTGGCGTAGGGTATGAAACCCTACATAATTATTATAAATCATAGACAAAATAATAAAAAAACTTTATATTACCGTGATTACTAATTACACACACACAATTATATTCTTAATTGAACAACGAAACAAAACAAATCGACTTATGGATTACAGGTGATCAACATAATTCTACTTGGCTACTACATCTTTGATCGAAATTGCTGCGATCTCAATTTTACGTTGTCCACCTTATCACAATACAGATATTATAAATTAAATTATTTTCTAATTATTTTTTCTTGAATATGTTTTATATGTAAAGTGGGTATTTAATACCGAAGATACGTCGATTAAAATTAATTTAAAAAAATATTTTAAATTTTAGATAGGAATGCTGGACATGCGTATGTTAGTATTGAGCAAATAATTGTTGGAGCGCCATTTAAATAAACGTTCTCTTGAGGAGTTAACACAAATTTTTTTAAGAAGAGAATAGTTTGGTTCTTGATTTATATTCTCTAGTACTTCAACTAACTTTCAAGTGTTTCGCAAGCCGCTTGAAATCTTAATGAGTGATGACGGCAGTCCAAAGGTGTATGCTAGTGCCAAATCCTTGGCGTATTGTGCAAGTTTGACACCAGGCGTGATGCATGGTATGCCTGATACATACAAATTGGATGAGCATTGAAGTTAATAGTGAACTTTTAGAAACCACTGCTTTGATTGTGCAAAGGGTGGGCATGTTTTACGGTTTGTGTTTTTTTTTTTAGATAGGAAGCAGACGTTGGAGTTCCAGGAGCAGACCTTTATTAAAGTAAAAAAATATGATGTCAGTAGCCAGTTTTGATTTGATCAATCACTCTAGTTAGTTGATGTGTTGTGGAGAGCTCATATCTGCAGCCATGTTTTCAACCGCCGTGTGGTCCCGAATTTTAATATACAATTTTTTTAACTTAGGGTTGACAGACTTTTCCCAACTTTTGGGATGCAACGTCTTTAGCATTGCATTTGTAATGTTTGTAAGGAACATTACAGCTTTGTAAGAGTATACTTTCAAAGCTTTGTTTGGAATGCAATCCGGTCTTGGAGCCGATTAGGGTTTGAGATTTGCGATGATATTTTTCACTCTGGACGGCCGAACCGATTCAAAAATTAAAGCAGTGTCCAGTGTGTTGTAGGCACTGTTTAATTTCCTTGTGAACCCTTTCTACATGATCCAAATTTAAATTTTTGTCATAGACCGGCGTGCAATGGAGTTTAAAGCTTTTTTTTGCTATGAATGAAAGGAAGTGGTGTCCGCTTGTTTTGAACGGCTTTAGCTACTTTCCACATCAGATTTTTATTTTTGTTGGAGGACTTGAAAGCGGATTTTCAGCACTAATTTGTGTGTTTTTTTATTGCTTTTTTAACCTTACTATTGAGCTGGTTTAGCTCGGTTTGGTTTGAAGGGTCATATGACTTTTGTCATTTATGTCTAGTTTTATTTTGAAATTGGATGAGCTTTCTAGTCTCTCTATCGAGACCCAATCGATTTGTTCCAGTTTTTGTCAAAATTTTGGTAGATTTCCTTTTCTTCAGGTAGTAATCTGATTCCAAATACTTGAAAGTGTTTTGGATGTTCTAACCTTTTTCAGAAGCTAAGAGGGTTTTGGATAATAACATCACATTATTATTATTATTTTCAAAGAAGAACGCTTTTTTCTTTTTATAATTTATTTCCATTCCAAAAGAATATACGAAGCAGAATGTTTTTGTTATCTACTATAATGACTCGACATACAATTATTTGAATCCTGTTTTTGTCTGCTAATATCAATCTTGTCAGGAGATTTTTCCGGATGGCAATTGTTAATTTACCAGCTTTTTTTATCATCAGAAGATGGTGGTTGAGTGCTCGTTACCTGTGCAAAAAATTTCTAGTTGTACTCGTGGTTTGTTTTTGCTGAGTTGAAGATTTGTTTATGCAGCCATTAGCTAGCCGATGTTTGTTTGTGCATATAGGACACACTTGAGAGAAGTGGGTTTATCTTTACTCTTTTTCTTTGAACATTGGTCGAAAAGTGGTGTAGCCCCTTTTTATCTAGGTAATTAATAGCTTTATGAAATTAATTATTCATCTTAACTAGGAATCAGTTTGTTTTTTTGTTTAGTGTCGATTGTACGATTTGGCAGAATGCAACGCCTTTGGATTGCTATTTTTCTTTGTGATATAATGTCTGAAACCGGATTTACAGGAATGCTTTGACGACTCTATGTGCCAGAAGATGTTATTGAGCTGTGAGACGGATTGTCTATCAGCGTTAATGTAAGTGGATATTAAATACGGTGAGATAGCTCAGTTATAGAGCGTTAGCGTAGCACGATAACAGACCGGGATTCCCGAATATGACTAAAATAATAACTTGGTCTTTATCCACCGGGGTGATTTGGAAGTTACTTAATAAGCCGTTGGTCTCATCAACCCCCTTCAAACAGGTCGTAAGACTTCTGGGGCGATGTAAAAGAGCTGTGAAGCGCGCAATAAAAGAAGAAGAAAAATTATTAGATTATCTTACTCTTGACATCTGTTTTTTTTTTAACTGGTTTTGGATTTGAGTTGCCTTTGAGGTAGCTTGAATTCCCGACGGATTGGGAGGACATTGATGCGGCGCGTTTTTTTTTGTTGGATTAGTGGAAGAGATGGAATATTAATTATTTGAATTGCTGCGGTTGTAGAAAGTGCGTCTATTGTCTTATTGAATTCTCCGTGGTTTAATTGATTCTTAAGCTTTTCGATGTCGCCCTGAGATTTTTAGAGACACGGTGACTCCACAACCGCTTTGCTGATTATTTTTTAGCTTGCTTTTTTCCGTTGTTGTTTGGTCTGGCCGAAACCCCAAGTTTGAGATCTTAAGGTCATAAACCTTATAAATGGATAAATTAAGGATTCAGATAGGACGCCTTGGGGTAAGGTTGTGCGGTAAACCCAATAAGGTTTGTATTAGGTTGACCGGTCTCCTATAGAAGTGGTTATTTTTGTCCGGCTCTGCCAGTCTGACCAGATCGGTGTTTAAATGAAGAGCTAATTTTGCAAAATATTTTTCGAGTGCCTCGAAATGATCCTTAGGTTGTTGTGAATGTTTTCATTCTTAACGATTCAACGCAAGCTTAGATTTTGAAAAGCGCCAAGGCGCCTGATGAAAGAATTTACCGCCATTCCTCAGATTCCAATCGTTATTTGAGGCTTGATGATTGCCTTGTACATCTGGATTGTTCAGGAGCGTTAACTTGCTGTCGGATCTTTATCGAAGGTGATTCCCAGATACTTTGCAGAGTCTAACCACGGAATTGGGACGTCATTGATGAAGACGTTTTTATGAGGTGTGGTTTGTTGCTGTGAAAAAAACAGCTTTGTTTTATTTTATTTTTTGGTTTACGTTGATATGCTAATTGTTACACCAATTTTGTAGATTGCTGGTTGCTTTCTAAAGTTTCATGGTGACTACAGCACTTTTATCATCATGGAATTTTGGCAACAAAAAGGTTTGAGGTTGAGACATGATTTTGGAGCTGATATAGTTCTGCATTGTGAGTATGAAGCTATCAGCTTTATGAGGCGCAGTTGGAACTTGAGTTTATACAGTTTTAGTAGTAATCCGTCGTGCCAGATCTTATTGAAGGCTTTTTGATGTTGAAAAATACCACTCCCGTAGTTTTTTTAGTCTAAAACTTTTGGTAATGTGATTTGTTACCCGGTTTAGCTGATGTACGACATGTTAATGAGTAGGAAGAAAAGAATTTACTTTTGCGTGTTTTTGGATATTGTCCAGGAATACTCTTTCTATGACATTGTTTAAGGTGCTTAGGAAACTAATTGGCCGGTAGTTTTAGGGAAACTTTTAGTCTTTTCCAGGTTTTGGGATGTTTACTACGTGGGAGCTTTTTCAAACTGTTGGGAAGTGCTCTGTATTGGTCAGAACCATTATTGTTTTGTGCGAGAAAGATTTTAAAGCTTTATTTGGAATACCGTCAGGACCTGGTGCAGATCGAGTTTTGAGTTTTGATATGATTCTTCTGATTCAAGAAGGTCGAACTTTGTTCAACGAGGTGTTGTTGTTCAAGCCTGCCAAGAAATTCTCATTTTTTTTTTCTTTTTGAAGTGGAGTTCCAGGCTATTGGAAATGCTTCGGCCTTTTCCGCAATGGAATTGGAGCCTGTTTTCTTCATAAAAATATTGATACGTAAAGTTTTGACAGCACTAAATTTTGTGCAGCTTTATAGTCAACTTCCTTATGCAAAGCATTGAAAATTTCAGGATCTAAGGGGTTGCAATGCTTTTGCCATTGATGTTTAGCAGCGTTTTTTTTAGGAAAAATTCTTTTTGATTGCAAGATAGTGGTGAGTAATGGATTATCAATCCGAACCTGAAAGGTTTTAGATGTTTTCTCCGTGGCTTTATATCTTTTACGAATTGTCCTTTTCTTTGTTTGATCCCGTTTTATAGATATTCAGAACTACCGGCATTTGGTCGAAGCTTAGGTCATTGACTGTCTTAATTTTGATTTTGACTTGCAACTTGACGTTCTTTAGAATTGCTACAATCAGAACGTCTTCTAGGTACCCAGCGTGGCTGTAGTGAGTGGGATCATCTTTTCTCAAAACTAGATAACTTTTTGACTCAACGTAGTCTTGCAATGCTCCACTTTTTATGTTGGTTGTCCGACTGTTTTACGCTGGGTGATTTGAATAAAAGTCTCCGGTTAAGATCGTGGGAAAAGAAAACCGCGTCGAAATCGGCCATTTTCATTTGTTTGGTTGGATTGACATGCCCAGTTGCAATAAATTTTGAAGGTGCCCAACCTCGGCACTTTTACTACGATTGCATTAGATTCTAAAGTTAGAGTATCTGGGGTGTCTATTTCAGAATGGTTTAACGATCTTTTTGCAAAGATTACTGCCCCACGCTTCTTGTTCACTTCCGACGTTCCTAAATACGTGAAGGTATTTGGGAGTCTTAGTGCGTGCTATTTGCATTCCAAAAACATACTCTCAATAATACTTCCGGTGTATTATCCATAGTGTTCGTTGGTGATAAGATATTTGGCTGTGACCATTAATTTTTTTTTTTGAGAACTGTTTAGCTCTGTGAGAAGACTGATGCTGTCTGATTGTTTGTTTTTGGAGTTGGTGGCGACACCATGTTGGCAAACGTTGTATTCGCCGTGACCTCGGCTTCAGCTTTGCGGAAACCTGAGCTTAGGGAAGCCTGAGTTGGAGCCGACGCGGACTTTGTCACCGGAGTGACGCTTTTCTCTGAGCAGCCATCATTTTGATCAGCCCTGCATCCTTGAAAATTGGCGATATGGGGGCCGGAGCATAGAACACACTTTGGAGGTGTGCCGTTTGGGCATGCTACAAACTAGTGGAACCCAAACAATTACGGCATACCTCTTGCATTTTGCCATTTCTGACATTAGGCAATGCTTCCGCTTTGCTTTTTTGGTTTAAATCTAACCGTAAGATTAAAGATTTTTTTGATATTCTTGATTTCCATACTCATTTTTTCCAAAGCTTTCTCTACCTTTGCTTTGGTAAGGTAGAGCGGCAAGTCACAAATTACCACTTCTATGCATTACTCTTCAGGAAGAGACCAAGTAAAGTATCCTGCAGTGGTGGTTTTGAGATAGACCGTAGCCTTTTGGTAGTCGTCGTTATTAGATTTTGCCATCGTCAAGATCTAAGTTCATAGCGGCAGGCTTGAACCTGACTTTTATGTTTTTCTTTTTTATATATTAGCGGGGACGGCGCTATTGGAGACTGATTGCCCTTGTGCCTTTAGGCAGCAGAAGTAGCTGCTGAAAGCTGTTTAGCGTGAGTTGAAGACTGCCTTTGTTCTCGGAGTGGGAGTGGTTTGCTGGCCGCTTGAGTTTTGTAAGGAGGATCACTACTGGTGGTGGAAGCTTAATTTGATTTTATTTTTAAGATGTTTGAAGTAAGCTGGGAAATAGTATCTTCCAGCTTACCCATGCGGACTATTTTTTGTTCAAAAAGTCAATTCTTACGGTGAAACAGCTCAGTTATAAAGCGCTAACAGTCCGGGGTTTGATTCTCGAGTATGACTAAAATAACAATCTTGCTTTTTGTCTACCGGGGTGATTTGGAAGTCACTTAATAAGCCGTTAGTCCCATCAAACCCCCTTCAAACAAGTCGTAAGGCTTTTGGGGCAATGTAAAATAATATAATAAAAAAGAATTCTGATTTTTTGTTATAGAATGACATAATATCAGTAAAATGAGTCAAATGCTATTTAGATTTTACAGAAATCACGTAATTTTTATTACAAAATTTATCAATGACATAAGTCACTAAGGTCAGTATCGATCTCCTGTTCAGCATAGTTTGTGATCTGGCTTATTGCTTAAGTTTTTCAAAATTTTTGATTTCTTGTTTTAATTTTTAATAATCTATTCCGAACTAAAGAAGATTTTAGCCACAAAATTCTACGGAAGAGGCGCGGGTTGGGTTATGAGTTCAGTAATCTTTAAATATCAAATATGACTCAAACTTGTTTAGCTTTTTTATCTAACTTCTATTGTCTTTATACCTGGAAATAAGACTGAATTCTGTAATAGTATTTTTCTTTTTCAGATGCCAACTCTTCAAACCCGAGTAATTTATAATATTTAATTAACTTTTAAAATGGAGCGTGTGCCATTGCACTTTAATATGCGTTATAATAATATTCAGTCAGAACAATATTTTTCTGTGAAGTTGATTGACATTGACTACAATTTTGTTCATAAGCAGACAGCGTTTGCTTATTTCAGTTCCAACATGTACTTAGAAAAGTACTGAGCGCATTGTGTTATATGATAACAAAATGATGGATATTTAAATATATGAATTTTCTAGCTTCCACGTTTACATTTGTGTTTCTGTCTATCTACATTACATTGAGCGCATTTAGGAAACGCAAACGTTGACAACTGTTGTTAGCACGTTTACTTTTTAATGGTTGCTAAATAAATGCGTTAATCTACAGGGCTTTACAAATATCTGAGATTATGTAATCACTGTGCCTTTTTAAAATGTTCACTAAACTATTTACTTAGTTTTGACAGTTCAACTTCAACTGTGATTACGCACACCGAATTATTTCACTAGTGCGGCACAAACGTACATTAGATGGTTACATAATCCCAAACTTTTATAATGACCCTGTACAACCTACCAACCAACAGTTGATCATTTTAGTCAGCGTTAAAATTTAGGCTGGTAAAGTGATTGCTTGTTTGTATTCAGTTAGTTTTTCACTTTTGATAGTAATCAAATTGTTGTGTTCCCTGAACCTCGCCCATTGACGGTTGTGTTCTCTACAAAAATTGTTACGTTCTCTGAAAGCTGAGACGAATATGAAAATAATTATCATACTATTTTATTCATGAACATGAATGTAAGAAATAATTATAATTAAAATATCATTCAAATAGCTAAGTATTTCAATATGTAATTGGTTAATTTAATTAATTCGTTTCGACCATTTATTTCACAATACCGAGATCCGTTGCGGTTCACGCTCAATTCAAATTTTCCCGAAGAGAAAAGTCTATGCAAGAGTAATAAATTTCTCGTACAATATCTATTTGGAATAATTCAATTAGGGTGGGCACAATGGGATCGCGTGACTGTGTGAATGGAGTTACTGAACTAGAATTACGATCAATTAGGGCAATGTATTGTAAATCGGTTAGTCGCAGATGGTGACCGGTTTTTACACACTTGTAATAGGTTTTCACTTTACCCGGGGACGAATGTGTTTGTCGGAAGCTAGAGATAACCTAACAGGACTATCATGGATAAAAGTAGAAAGAGAGAAGATAAATAAATAAAAATAAAATCGAAACGGAGCAGTATATAATAAAGTGTGGAAAGCGAGTTGTTTGGAAAGGATATGAAGTAAAATTTAAGTGGGTTGTAAGGTTGTGGGATGAAGTTTATCGTCGAATTTTATTTCTTATTTTAGTTTAATAACTTTGAACATTTTTAATAGTTATTATAAAGATGTGCCAAACCAAACCATTAAACAATTTTCTATGTAATACTTATATTTGCGATTAGAAAGTTATTAATTTACTGGAATAATAAACAAATGTTGAATTATTGTAAATTTTCTTTGATCTCCAATGCTTTTTATATCTTGAAAGAGTGCAAAGCAACAAACAGAATCATTGGTGTGTGTGCTTTTGGGAGGAAAGGAGTTAATTCCGTTTCGTCCGCCTTTCTAAACGCAAGAAGCAATTAATTCAGTTTTAAAGTTAATTTATTTGTGTACACAAGTCGGAATGGAGTAATCACCTTAATTAAAATGTTCCGTACAAACTAACCGTGCTATACGTTAACCATGTGGGAGCTCCAACTATGCCGGATTGATTACGGTACAAGATTAAGCCATTGCGGACAACTTTACCTATTACTCCGGCTATTGTGCTATTTATTTAGTAGGAGCAAACCCTATTTACTAGACCTCCTATTATAACTGTTCCAAATTAACGTCTCCATTATGTACGGCAATTTGTTTTGCTTATCTAGCTCTATCACAATCCCAAATTGCCAGAAAAAAATTGATTAAGTAATTATGTTATCTGCTAAGGATAATTGCAATATAATTTATCTTCTGTATCTTAATATAGAACTGAAAGCACAAATATAATTGTTTATAAATTTTAATTAAATTAGTTTTAATATAGATAAATTAAATAAAAATAGTTTCAACAAATTTAATTATTTAAAATTATAATTTTATATAAATTATCTTTTGGCTTTTTAAAAAATCAAATGGGAGTTTACAGCTTTTTGCACCTAGTTGCGGCCACTAATGAAACTCGGCCACAACCAGGAATACCATTTGTGCTTCAGACGGATGCTTGTAACATTGGCATTGTTTGACAATTGTGTTGGCAATTGGAAAACACTGGGTTTACCTAGAACAAACTCTTTGCACGGACAATAAGGTTCTCGTCTGGCTGGTCAAATCTACAGACGCAAAGGCAAAATTTACTCGCTGGTCCCTTCTGTTGCAGGAATTTGGTTTTAAGGTAGAACACCTGCCGGGGGGAATTAAACCTTCTACCTGACGCTCTCAGACAACATTTTAGCTCTGAACTAATAACACTAACGGCAAACTAACGGCTAGCATAGATTGCCAACAATAAATTATATATACGCTCTCTTTGCAAGAGCACCGAGACCACGTTAAAATATGCTTCCTAGAAGAAGGAACTTTGGCAACAATTGTCCGCCGTGCACAAATGAAGAGAAGGGAGCAAAGAGTGTGGAGATCATGAATTTTACAAACCTATTGGGTCTGAAGGTTGTGATCAAACATAAAAAAGAAACGACCAGCAGCATTTCTCAGCTCTGCCAGAAGCACGGTCTGCCGAATATGTTTGAGGCTTTACCAAGCGGTGGCCTGCTTTAACAAATCAGAACTAAAATGCGGTTTGTGTTCAAGCCCTCATCCCGTAAACTTCAAGGGATGCAAAGTTTTTCTGAGAGCGATGGCCAATCCCGCGTCGCGTTTTCTTGTACTTCGAAGCCTGAAGGTCTCCACAAACCTGCAGCAAATACTGCAAACAAGTCGTTTGCGACGTATGTTGCTCTTCTAGCGCAACAAACAATATTAATTGCAAAAATTGCCGCCATCTTGAATGAAAAGGGTGAATTTCAAATGACGAACTGTTAAAGGTCGAGCTTTGTTTGACTACGTAAAGTTACTACAAGTCCTGGGTCCGGACGAACTTACTCACTATAGCGCTGCGGGCCACTGAGGAGATGTTCTCGAAGGAACATCCGTCATTTATACGGATTGGATATTTTTCTCTCGATGCTTGGAAGATAGCATTTGTAGCCTGACCCCACTACAAACATTTAAAGAAATCGAAGGAGCCGTTGCACTTTTGACTACTCAAGTCCAAAAAGCCTCAAAAAAGGCTTCTAAAACTCTTCAGGTTTGCGTCAATAATAACAAAGGCGTTAATCCGAAGAAGAATTTCCGCCAAACATCAATGGCCAGCTCTTAGGAGCAGACGGGTTTTTATTTTTGCTATTCATGGTGAAAATGGGATGCAATACGCTATTGAGGGAAAGGTCGAAGCGTTTGCAGACAGCTTTGATCTCCAATTCTTTGACTCATGCATTGAGTACATGGATCTAGAGCACATTGAAAGTGAGAAAGTCTTCGACAAAGTCTGACACAAGGGACTTTTCTTAAAACTGATCAGACAACGTTTTCCTCTGTGTCTTATAAGGCTGATAGTCTCGTATCTAAATTGCAGAATTACATTTATACCTCACGGCAGATAACGGCTGTAGTCTTAAAGCTTCATTCTTTTGCCGCATCTATTCAATCTGTTTGTAGCAGACATGCCTTTGGGAAGTATGCACGGGGTTAAAATAGCTCAATATGCTGATGACATCAAGGTCACCTTACGTTTACAAAAAGCCACTTCTGATCTGGGAGACTGGCTGGAAGATTGGCACGCCATAGTGAATCCAAAGAAAAGCAAAGCCGTTCTTTTTACACGGCGTTGATCACTCATTTCTTATGAGAACGTCATCTTTAACGGCGTTTTTATATAGTGATCTGACACTATCTTGAGTTAACTTTTGACAAAGAACTTAAGTACGGACCCCATGTACAGTTCATTTTGGACAAAGCCAACACGGCTAAAACTCTGCTATATCTGATGTTACGTTGGTATAGTAACATGTCGCTCTAGAACAAAACCTAGTTCTACACTTCGACCATCAGACGGATGATTACCTGTGCTTCTTCTATTTGGGGATTGGCTGCAAACAGCCACCTCAGTTGTCTTGAGGACTTTTAAAGCAAGGCTCGCTGGAGCTTCATGGTTTGTTCAATACTTGGATATTTAGACCACTGACCTTGGGATTTTTTTAATACTACAACACATTGAAGCTTTGGTCAAAAAGAACTTCAAAAACTTTGCGGTTTACTTCAATCTTGATCTGGTTAGATTTGCCAAACTAGATCGGGAAGATTCAGTCCACAAATGGACGGTGAACTTTATAGTTACCGAGTTACCTTTTTTAAAGTAGGCAAAACCACATCCTTAAACCTAGCCTACAGGGTGACCTCCAGCCTTACGATAATGCATTTCCCATCGTATGGAATCACCAGATCTTTTTGACGATTTTTGCAATGACTTTGGAGAGCACAAAAATGGACCTGACACTTACATTGACGTATCCGACTTCCAAAACAACTCTCGCTCTGTGGTTTTGCCTTATTTACCACAAACTTGCGCTCATACTCTAGGCAAATTACTACTAGTTGGATATACTGGAGGAAGTTATAAACACGCTGTCACTTTTCCATATTCAAAAGAGGATAGTATGTTTAAAACACTAGCGGCATGGGCTGGGTCTCATCATCATCATCATCACCCAGCTATATGCATCCACTGCAGGATATAAGCCTCCTCTAAACTTGTCCAACTTTTCCTATTTTGAGCAACTTGTACCCAATTTGGTGCTATTCGTTTTATGTCTTCTGTCCACCTGGTCGGGGGTCTACCTCTGCTGCGTGTGTCTGTTCGTGGTCTCCATTCCAGTAGTTTTTTGGTCCAACGACCATCTTTGTATCGGGCGAGATGTCCTGCCCATTTCCACTTGATTGTAGCAATCCTTTTTATCACATCACATACTCCTGTTCTCTGTCGTATGTGTTCGTTTCTGATGTGATCTCGAAGTGAGATCCCTAACATCGCGCGCTGAGTCTAGGTTTATGCTAAAATCTCTATGGTATACTGTTTTACTGTGGCACCCGCTTCAAAGTATTTTTTGTTTTGCGGACAAATGTTTTACTTGCGCCACGGCGTCATGGGTTTGTACAGAGTCTACTGGAGTAGACAGTAGACATTGTTGGGGTTGGGCTTTTTTTCAACGGATTTTACTTGACTTGCTATGGGTGAGGGTTAGGCCGGGCTTGTAACGTCTTCTTGAGCGTCCGGCTTAAGAGGTGACGCTTTGGTTTCAGTTTGAGTTTTTTTGTTTTTTTTTTAATGATACGCAGATGTTTTTTGTCACATTTTTGTAATAGTCGATGGCTCTGAAGCGGTTTCCGTAAGTTAGGTTATTGTCCAGGTATGTTTCTTATGGTGGCGATTGCGCTTAGGACCTAGTTTTTCCCGCTTTTTTGTAGTATTTGGTACTGACGGTATTGGCAATGTTAATACTTTGAATGGTCTTAATTGTTTGCGTGAGATCGACTTTTTGATCTCTTGGAAGACTTCGTGATGGGGTTTAAACTTTAAGACTTCTTTGAATTTTGTTTTAATTTTGCAAGTGGTTGCAAGTCTGATCTGTAGTTGCCACGACAGCAACATTATTGGTTTCCATAGGCGGTAGCGCTGGGAGCAGTTGGGCTATCAACATAATAGTTACCAAAGTTGATAGTATCTAACTGCGCTGAAGTTGTGTCGATCAGTAAATGGACGGGATCTTTATTGACCATACCAGCGAGAACTGGTTTTTAAGTTAGGATCCAATGATTATATATATACGCACTTACCCAAAATGCAAGTTCAATAAGGACTATGGTGGTTTTGGTTTGGAGCGACTTAAAAGTGCATATACGTTGCCTTGAAATCTTGGCGGAGTATGTAAGCACATGGTATAGTTTGTGGGGTTTGCTTTGGAATCTCCAGTGGGTGATTATGGTGGAAGTTGCATGGAAGCTGCATCTTGGGACGGTTTTGGTACTAGGTAGTGGCAGCAGACGGACAATCGAGTCTATGGTTGCTTTAGTGTCGTTCTAAGCGTTGAAAGCGTTGTAGTATCTTCTAAGGACTAAGTTGCTCAGCGAATCAGGCTTTGTGTTTTGGTACGGGGTTGTTTTCCTATATTGGTTCTTGTTTGTTGTGATTGTATTCTGGTTGGCCTGGAGTGCAAACCCAGAATACGGGCTTGCAATAGACTTGGATTATAATTATCCAGAGGATATCTACTGTGCGGTGGTCAATGACACCGTGTTAATGGTTATGAGGAAGCTGCAGTTTGATATGATTATGGTCAAATGATGGCACTAAACAGAGTTCCAGTCAATATTAGTGGCCAGAGTCATTACAAGTTGCCTGCTTCAGACTAAGGAGCGATTGTCAAAATTAAATATTTATAAGAGTGAGGGACAAAGAAGTGTGATAGTATTGGTGGAGTATGGCTCCGTCTACTTTGCTGCTTCAATTCTTCTCACTTTCTCAAACTGAATTTCCTGTATGGAAATAGTGTCTGGGCATTATCTAATATTTTGTTACTGCGCTATGGTTTGGATACTTACGCTAGCGAAACTTGAACGCTAAATTAAAAAGAAAAAAACTTACTCAGGATCTTTGAAAACAAAATTCTGCAAAAAATCTTTGGGCCTACGCAAAACAAAAATGGAAGCTGGCGCATAAAAGCAAATTACGAGTTGGCACATCTAATCAACAAAGCAGATATAGTTAGGTTTATTAAAGCCTAAAGGATTTGTTGGTTTGAACACGTTATCAGAATGAATGAAGGAAGAAACGCCAAAGTAATAACAGAATGGAGACCAATGGAGGCAAGATCTAGAGGGAGGCCTTGCAGAAAATGAAGTTTAGCAGTAGAAAAAGACCTCAAAAAAATGGGCATTAACAACTGGAGGAGAGTCGCCCTAAACCGGAAGAGCTGGAACGAGATCACAGAGCAAACCAAAATCCACTTTGGGTGGTAGAGCTTAAAGAAGAAGAGAAGAAGTTTTGGTGTTGCTGGTTTGAATTATCTGAAACACTTGCGGTTCGGGCTAATTCGTAATTGATCTAAGTTGGCAGAGGTTTCTGCGGTGCCCTGTACTGAGGTGGTCAATACGCGGTAGGTAATTGTTGCACGAAATTTACCTAGAGTGGTGATTGGCGTAGGTGCACTGTAACACGTTGTTGTAGTAGACAACGATCACGATGTTAGGGCTATGCATGTTTGGTTGAGGGTTTTGCCGGGTTCGATTGCAGGTGGTTCCGGTTTAATTTCTTTGGTTTACTTTGGAAGATTGGATATGAGGTTACACCGAATATTGTTGGTCTGTGTTTTATCGGATACCTCTGGGGTGCAGAGGGGTTTAATGGTCTCGGTTGCGATGTCACCCCAAATGCGGTCTTTATTTGTTTTGTTATGCCTGGTGAGGTTACTGGTGTTGTAACTGCAGCTTGATTGGTTTTAGTATGAGTTTTTGGATTCCTTTGGTCTTCTTGGTAATAACAATGAAGTTAGCACATTGTATTTTACTTTGCACTTTCAACCATTTCTATTGGTATGTAATGTAGTTTGCTATGACCACCAAGTACATGTGAACCAGATGTGTCATCTGCGGATTGCAGATGTAATTGGGATTAAGAACTCATTTATCACATTGTGGCTTGCAATATATTTGTAGAATTTTGCATCTACTTGGAAAGCTTTTACTAGGTAGGTAAGGTGTCTTGTCATGTCGGAAGTTAAGATGATCAGATTTTTCTCATAGCCTAATGTGAGAATAAACTATCTGTGCTTTGCAAACTGGTGACGATGCAAAACCTTATCTGGTTGATCCGCACCTGTCTGGAAGTTTGTTTGTAATGTGTGCGATTTGGTTGATAGGGGCTTCAACCTGGTTGGGGAACATGTTGTTCTGGTTACTCAAATAACTAACTTTGTCTTTCATCATCAGAGATGGTTGCTGAAGCTTATTCAATTTCTTCAAAGTGCATCTGTTGCCCAGTATTTTTTGTTTGTTTGCGTTGTTGGTTGCAGGATTGTGTTCTCTTCTGCTACATGCTGGGCGCCATTCGTTTCAAAAAAAGTTATGTTTATAGAAACGAGGAAAATAGGAGTGTGGTACTATTGATGTATTCTAGGCTTTATCTACTCGCGGCATTAACCGAGACTTGTTTTTGTTGGTTTTGGAGATTACGTCTTTTACAAAGCGTTGGTTTTGCGGAAGGCGGGAGTAAAGTCAATTCTCCTGCAAGTTTTGGCCAGGTATTGGATTGTGGGCGTTTGTACAAATTAGGGGGTAGCGTTTGCACTGTGACCGAAGCACCTGGGTCTGAATCATTTTGCGGATTTTGAACATTTTGCATCTAGTCATATCCAGTTTACAACTATTTATATTCAAAAGTTACTTGAGAAAATTTTGTCCGATTGTCAAGTCTGGTAGACGCGGCGCCACTTCACTAAAGTCTTCTTTTTGAGCCTTGCTGGCACTTTGATTGTGCGGTTTTTTTTGTTTAAGATTTTGGTGGAATTGAGTGGTAGTGGGTTAGCATGTGGCTGGTGCGGATGCCATGACACATTTTGTGTTTCTGTTCAGATGCTTTTGGGTTACTGCGGCAAGATTATTGATGGCTGGAAGTGACTGGGCCACGTACAAATTTGCTGCTTTATGCAAATTTATCTTTGTTTTTTTATGGACATAATTTTGTCCGGGTTAATGAGTGATGAGGTTATGTTGGCAAAGATGATTTTTTTAGCCAGTTGTAGGCGATTAGGTCTGGTAGATAACTTATATCTATGGGTATGACATCCCTAGTTCTGGTGTAAAACCTTTAGGTTTATGGGCGAGGCATTATACGTCATACTTGGTTAGTTGCCGGTTTTAGGTTTGTCGAAACATATCAAGTAGGTTACTTAAAGATTTGGTGCTAGAGCATGGACATTGTTATTTACGCCTATGGCATATGGATAAGAGCTACAGAAAACCGGTAGACTGTCCCCTGAGCAGTATGGTTTTACGAAGGGCAAGTCAACGGTAGACCATCCAAAGGGTCAAGGGCATAGCGAAAGAAACCAGAAGGAAAAATAAGTGCGCAGTGTTCTTTACGCTGGACGTCAAAAAAGCCTTCAACTCGGCTTTGTGGAAGGGCATTATTATGGAACTGGAGAGAAGGCAAGTGTTGCCGTATCTTGTCAGACAAGTATGCGACTACTTCTACAACAGAGTAATTCAGGTTGGTAGAGGCGAGTTGGAGATGACTTGCGGTGTACCACAGTGCTCAGTTCTTGGCCCCACATTATGGAACACCTACTACGACGAGGTGCTCAGAGAAATCATGCCGGAGGATACAACTTAAGTATTTGTAGAGTATGTGGATGATCTTGCTATGGTGGTGTGCGGGTGCAAAGCAACTAACGAAGAGAATGCTGAGCAAGAAAAGGATTGGAACTGGCTTCCCACTTAAATCGTTGTCCGTAAAAGTAGGGGATGTCATCGTTTAGCAAAAATACCGCCAAATACCTCGGAGTCTTTATTGGAAGAAATTTGCACATGCGAGCCCATATTGCAGACTACCAAAAAAGTTGGAAAAAACTTGCACAACTGCTGCCCAGTATTGGAGGAGAGCAGGCTGACTATTAGCTTAGTGGCCAACTCCATTGTACTATACGGAGACCCCAAGTAGAGTAACAGATTCCAAGTACATAAAAATGTTAGAAGGGGTACAGAGAAAAAAGGAAATACCTACGGCAAGCGCGTACCGGACCGTGTTTACCAGGGCCGTACTGGTGGTAGTAGGGACCATCCTCATACATTTTATGGTCCTGGAAAATAAATACACGGCTGGTACAAACCAATATGCAGAAGACGATGACCAGCGTTGAAACTCTGTTAATATGGAAATCTGATTGAAACGTGGAAGGTGACATGGGAAGATGGACAAAAAAGCTAATTCCAAAAGTGATTCCATGGGTTACGAGGAAACACGGGGAAGTTGGACAATCTTACCCAGATCCTCACAGATTATGGCTGCTTTTAAGCCTACCTGAAAAGGATGAACATAATGGAGAGTGACTGATGCGTATACTGTGACGAAGTGGATACACCCAAACACACTATGTTCCAATGCAATAGATGGCAATGCACAAGGCAGAGGACAACTGGGGGCTTAGTTCTGACAGCCAAAAATATGATAAAGTATATGCTCGAAGGCGAGGATACATGAAAGATGATAGAGAATTAGGTTACGGAAAATATCAAGAAAAAAAAGCAGGAAGAAAGGGACCGTCAAGCCAAAGTTATTATTAACTCTAAGGACAAATTAAAGAAAGGTTTGGTTACTAACCATAATTGTCTTAGTGACTAGTGTCAAAGTCGTATTTTCCAGGTAGATGCTTTTGGGAAGTAGGACTGCGTTAATCTGTGTTGTTTTCTTTAGGGTATTGCTGGATCTGTTGGAGTGTGATTTTTTTCTAGAAGTATTAAGCGTGCCAAAGGCGCAGGTTGTTGGGAATGGTCTTTTAGAAAAGTGCGGTTTTGATGCATGGGACCGGTATTTGGTAGAAATTGACTGCCGAGTCAAGTTGCGGTCAATTTTTTATTGATTTTAGTGACTACACAATTTGCAAGAGCGCGCTCGCAATAGTTTATGATTTCATGTTGTTGACAGGAAAAGGTTTTAGGTTTTTTATTTGTTTATGTTGAGGTAACATCAGTTTATTTTTTATTTTTTGTTGTTACAGCTTTGTGAGCTGCATTGACTTTAAACGACGGTTGTTAGAGCATTATTCTCTAATTCACCAGAAGAATTTTCTGCAAGATTGAGAGCAATAGTAAGACCTTCCGTTTGTAGACAGTATTTTGATAAATTTTGGATCAGGTAAAGTTTTACACAATTTTTTTTTAGATTATGGGTATTATATTTTTACCTGTATTTGAACGTTATCAGTCAGTCTTATTATAACAAGTTCTACTCACAAGAGGTCAAAACATTATTGAGAGCATGGTCCAAAATAAGTTTGAAAGTTGATGCAAATTTTGAATGCATATTTTTTGACCTCACTACAGTTTACATACATACATTTGTTAAAACATTTAAATTAGTTTACTTGCTAATCTAGTCGTCTCCATTAAATATCGCCATAAACGTTTAATTAATGATTAATTGGTATGTACTCAAAGTAATATTTGCTCTCCTGGAAAATGCATCCAGTCTTCTTAATTAATGTAATTCGAGGGCGTTTCACCCTAATTTATATGAATTATTGACACAATCCAAACACCCCGAAGCAAAACGTAAAAAACTGAAGAAATCGATGCCAGGCCAGCCACATGCCATCTAACAATATTTAAATTGCTATTTAACATGAACAGTTTTAGAATTAATTAACAAATTAAAAGTTAAACAAGTACAATGAAAATATAAACATGTGGGGTGGTTGCGCTAAGCGAATGGGGTATATAATATCCGTGGGGGTTGTCGGGCAATCGACAATCGCTCGTAATGACGTAATTTGATGATATGTGAACAGCTGTTAGACAAATGACGGTGCAGAGAGCCAACAAGCCGCCGGGATTTCAGCGTTAGTTCTCTGTCCCAGGGGATGTCCGCGACTCTCTCTGCCCATGCTTACTTTGGGGCTATCGGGAATTAAATATATATCACCGTCGGGTTTACATATACAGAAACCGAGCTTTATTATTAATGAGACAGCTTTAATTTTAATATATTAATTTATTTATTGTAAATACGATAATAATAATCTCTTTGTTTGTAAACTGTAGAAGTTAAGAACTTGAATTGTTAAATTACTAGCGACGCAAATGGAAAAGTTCAAAGGGAACGATAAAAAAAGCCCGCTCGTATATAAATCTCGACACAAAGATACATTTAATCATTAAATTTGTCCTTTGAAAATTGCGACCATCCACCGGCAAATGAGTATAATCTTCACACCATCAAAAGCCCACTAATTAAACTAAACCACTGAAATATAGTTATTTATAAAGACAGGAAGCATTTAAATAAAGCACCGATTCATTATGTTTGTGTGCGACGTCTTTGAAGCGCCTGGCGGAACTAAAGTGAAACATGTGAGTGGCGATAAAGCCGGCCATTGTTTAAATAATCGACGCCCGCGGCCGTCTAATTTGCAGGATTATTTTTGACTCTGTGCGGTCTCTCCCCCCTCACTGATGACGTGCTGGAACGAAACGGGACTAAATGCTGTACACATGTGTGACTTACTATTTGTACTAATTTCTAACATGCGAGAGGAGTGTACAAGATCGGATAGTTCTTTTGGTTTCGTTTACCTACCGTGACAGTCTTGTCGTTCCCTTTGATCACGATCCGACGGCTCTGTAAATTTAATACACACAAGAACAATTACACGCAATTCAACGGATCCATTACATCCTCGCCTCAGAAATGAATGCGCTCAGCCAGAAAGACGGATCCACATATTTTATTTAATTAACATACGTGTTTGTATTTAGAAAACGGGGCCCATCGGCCGGAACTCTGGGCTATGTAAAAACTTCTAGCAAATTAAGAAGCTTTTTCGGTTCTATTTTCATGTTTATCGAATTGAACAAAGAATTGCTTTATTGGTTACAACTATGCTTAATGCGTTTTTTGCAAACTAACAAATTCATTATTAGAGTTCAAGGTCTTAATATATTAATAATTAGAATCATTTATTTAATTAAAACTAAAAAAAATGATAAAATTTAATACTTAGCTGGTGGAATTAAAAGTTTTAGAGGTAAACAATATTCTAAAACGTTTAAGTCTGCATAGAAATCACATTGTTTGTAAAAGGTTTGGATTAAATATAGTAAAACATTAAATAAAACGTAATGTACTTTACTCGACAAAGTAATAATTTATTGTAGTATTGAATCTGCTCTGTGGGGGAAGTTGAAACCCCTACTAGGCGCGTTGCACTTGCGGACAAACTCTTCTGTGAACTGTTGATCTAACTTTTGGGCTAACTGTATACCATTTTTTGATTTCCGACGCTATTAAGTCTCAAGGGCTAGGGAGCTGAAACATCTATTCCCCAATATTTCTCATACTTTTATTCCATTTGGATACCTAAACGACTCTACCAAAAAAGAAAAAACGTAAATAAAAGTAAAATGAAAATGCTAGATAATGAAAACTTCAGCAAGGTTTCGAAAACGGGTAATTATCAACTTGTTTCGTAGAATCTGAAGAGATCAACTATCAATAATGTGTTACTGGTGACGACAATGACAAGCAAAAAACTGCCAATCACAGGGAAAATCAGGCAACAATAATGGAAGACGCATTTAAGATTACCAATACGTGCAACGTAACAGATATCAACGATCCAAAGTAACAGAAACTATCAAACTAGTGCAAAGGTACAGAACCAATTTTGCATTGTTTACGTAAGCAAATAAAAACATAACGGATATGTTGGTTAAACTTGAGGCAGGAAAATCTGAGATCTAAGATTCTGAAGAAAATATAAAACTCCTAAAAAAACTAAAAAATATAACCAGTAGTCCGGTTACACAAAGTTAATGGTGCTCAAATCAAGAGCAAAAGAAGGGGTTTGAAGATCAAAACTACAAAATTGACCCAAACTTTTATAAAAGGAAATGAAGAAGAACAGGAAAAAAAAAACGAAATTGTCACTAACATAAACTAAAAGATACAAAATATAGATATTGACGCAAAGATTTTGGACTTTATAGAGAAAACATGGTTTGATTTACTGTTTCAAGTAGCAAACTTAAAAACAGGAAATTCGTAGCAAAACGCAGCACTATCAGTTAAGAATTTGTTTTAAAGATTTTATGAAAATCTTATTTTTATAAAAGCTTCTAGCTAACTATGTTGCATCTTTTCTATAGGGGTGACGGAAGCGGCCGGTTCAAGTCCAAGAGCGCCTTTGCTTTTTGTAAAGGTGTTTTTTGGGGGTTGTGGTATTGTAGATGATATTTGTTAAACAAATTAATCGTTATGGTTTGTCCTTTGTTTTGACACGTTTTTGCAGTGGTGTCGTTTTGATACTCTACTGGGACCGAATGAGAGTGAACTATCGGACAGAATTTTGGTCATTGAACCATTTTCAGGGTCTTAATGTTGACAGTGTGACTTGCGTTTAGAATCTGCTATACTGCGGAAATTCAGATTTGGTGCACGATATTATCTAAGAAGATATTATCCGCGGTTGCATAGAGGTCCGGTTTATTGAAACTTTTGTCAGGGACGGGAGCGGTTTAAAATTCCAATTCCAAAAAGTGTTTCCTGTTTGGTGTTTTGATTTTGACTGCAAAAACGTTTTGATTATATAGGTTGGGGTCACTTATACTTGCTTGTATTGTAGGGTTCGAGCTAACGTCTACGATCTTTTCAGACTCTTGGGCGGGGTAGTAGTTGGCTGCTTGTAGCAAGTATTGGTTCACATTCCCGATTACTTGGATTGCAGTAGTTAATACATAATATTTCAAATGTCTGAGGGGGAAAGCCGCTTGTATGAGTGAATCCAACACAATTGCAAAATTCTCTTTCTTGCTCAACAAAAAAATCTAGTCTATGGCTAAGAACAAAGTTAAGACACCAAACATAAACATAAAGTTTATATGTTGTGGATGGCACAGCGATGGGCCTTTTTCAATTGTCTACTACTACTTTCAAAAACTTTTCTTGTATATTAAGATTGTAGTTTTTTTTCCACAAATCTGGGACTACCTTAAAAGTGGTAACTTTATTATTTATGCTAGTAAATACTTTGCAGTTACGATCTGCTGTCTTTAAGTCTCTGTTTCTTAGTCCATTGAGATTTTGACCCGCATTTCTAGCTGTCTGCAGTTTATTTTTCATTTTCTTATATGTGAACACAATGTTGTAGTTATGTGGTTCACCGTAAGGAAGTGTAAAGCAGTGGTGTTTGTCGACAGGCCGATTTTTAATCTTGTAGACAGTTCTAAATGGGTTTTAATGGAGATTTTTTTTGATTTGACAATAACCACTTTAGTTTTGGTTGTTGCGGTTGTGAAGTCTGAGTTTTTTTGCGTCAGCTGTTCCGTTTGCTGTACTGAACGTAGCTTATAGATGATAGGTTGTCACCGTATAGTGGACAGTTTTTAATTTTTTTACTGTTTTGCTGAAGATTTCGCTGACAAACTGAGGGCCGTTGTCAGTTAAAATTATCTTTGGGTGGCCAGTGAAGTAAGCTTGACGTTGTTTTGCTAGTACGGGGATTGTCTTGACCCACCTTCTGCATAAATTCTTATTTATTTCGTGTTTTTTACAACTATTTTACATACGACTTGTATAAAGGGGGTTGATGGGACCAACGGCTCATTAGGTTACTTCCGAATCACCCCGGTGGATAAAGAGCAAAGTTATTATTTTAGTCATACTCGGGGATCCAACCCTGGACTGTTAGCGTGCTACTCTAACGCTCTATAACTGAGCTATCTCACCAATGCATGCACTTGTTCTCGGCCTATGTTGTTTCATAAAATCTTGATGTAATCCAAAGCCACTTGCTTCTATGGTTCTCCAGCTGGGTGCGAATGCAAGGTGGTTCTTGGTTAGGCAGCTCCTGGTTTTGTTCTGCGACTACACACTATTCAATGAATTTTCGCACTTTCTTGTAAATTTTAGGCCAGGCTTGGGTGTCCGGCAGTTTCTGACGCATGCTGTGCGATAATAATGTGCTGGGCTACTGGTGGTATACTTATTAATTGTGGCCGTCAGAGGTTTGGTATAGTTCTTCAGCTTGACTTCAAGGTTCCAGTTTGTTGACACTTTGGCTGTTTATGCCTCACTGCGTCTGCCAGCGTTTTGGTCCCTAGGATTGAGATTTGTTGATGGTTGAGGTAGTATGGTTGGGCCAAATGCTTGTAAAGGTCTTTTATTGATGTGTTTGACAACATGCTTATGGAGGTGGGTTGTACTATTCTATCAGCGTCTTGTGTGGTGATTTTAAGTTTGGGGGTTTTGTATCATTTGTCTGGTAGTAGATATATGGCGTTAGGTAAATGTTTCATGATGTAGTAAAATTTTTTAAGCATTATTGTTTATAAAGTAAATTTTGACTTGTTGTCCGTGGAGTTCTTCCGATTGTTTGTTAAAGTGAAGGTTCTTTGTTCTGTCAGTAGATTCTGTGTTTTTTGATAGCCCAAACTATTTTTATCTAGCTTGTTGAATAGTATTTTTTTTGTCAGTCTGTCAGTATTTTTTTTTATATATTACGGCGTGATGTAGGCCAGGGTGGTCATGCAAATTTTAAAGGTTGGTCCATTTAAGATTTTACATGTTCAAAGGTTTTGTTTTTTTCCTGTGACTTTTTGAATGGTTTTTTGTAGATCCATTAGGGGTTTGGTTAGTTAGGCACAATGGGAGGTATATTCCCGTAGCCAAATGCATAATCTCATAAAACTTTGGACTTGTTTTTTTGGCCATGTTATGGCTTAAGTATTCTACTTGTTCTTGTCCAAATGTACAATTTGAAAGATTGCATTTTTGGCCGTTTTTCTATAGGTGGTTTAGATGTTTACCAATGGTTTCCGAGTATACTATTATGTAGTTAAAGTATACTAACACGAAGGTAAGGAGAGCGTGGCGCAGTGGTCTAAGCATCCGATTGCTGCACCAAAGATTGTGGGTTTGATTTTCATATACCGTGATATACTTTTCACATGTTTATACGTTTTCCCACTTCTCAACTCGCCTTGCCAGCTTGGTGTTTTACGGCTAAAAACCTTCTCTGATGGAGTGATGAAATTTCTGAAGTGGTTCGGAATCCACTTAAAACTGTAGGTCCCTTGTAATGTAAGTTGCCAGAGATGGAGGCCTATATAAAACAGCTGATTAAAGAAAAAGAAGAGAATACGAAGGTGCCATCTAGACATTAACTTCTGAAAGATTTCCGGGGCGTTCTTTAACTCAAAAGTAATTGGTAGGTTCCATTATCTAGTATGGCAAACATGGTGAGATGTTTGTTTGTCTCTTTAATTTAATTTGTATCTGCCAATATTCAGAGTGCAGGTCTATTTTAGTAAAATTACCTGCAGCGCCAAAATTTATTAACGTTTTTTGAATACGAGGCAGAAGTGCTGTCTTGAGTCGCATTGTTTACTTTGGAAAAGTCCATGCAAAATCTTGCCATGTAATTTTTTTTTGTACTAATACGACTGGTACCTGTTTAAATATTATTTCTTTCTTCTGGGCAATATAGGTGTATCTGGGTGCCTGTACGGGCGTATTATGTTTCAATTGGATGTGGTGGTTGTTGGTGTTTGGTCTTTGGTGAAGACGGCGGTAAATTTTAGATAATCTTGCATAGCTTTGGATTTTTGGGTAGGCTTTGATCAACTCTGAAAGGTTGTTGGTTTTGCTTGTTGGATGAGTATTTTTTTAGTAGATGGTAACTTGGTGGTTTCTGCTGAATTGAATGCGCGGCGTGCATAATTCAGATTTGTTTTATTGTACTTTAGCTACGGGTGGGGGAAATATATTTTGTGGTCTCCAAATCTTGTGGTAATTTTAATTTGGTGCCTTTTTTGTTTTCCTTTGAGTCAATAAGTGTTTTTACCAATTTTTGGCTTAGTCATTCTCACGCTTGCCGTATAGTTTTTTTGAGGTTTTTGGATCGGCCAAGATGTTGGAGTTTTTTACCGATCCTTTAGGCGTTTTCCGGAACGGGTGCTTTGTTCTTGGTGCTCTTTTTTCTTACAATATTTTTTTTGATTTTGTTTGCTTGGATGACTTTTTAGTGAGTGGAATGTCGAGGAATTGTTGAATTTTGGGTTCTACAAGACTGGTCAATGCATTTGCCATTAGTTCTATTTTATGATGTAGATAGACCCTCTGGTAGAGTGTTGCCTGTCGCAACAAAAAACTTTTTACAGATTTTTTGGGTTAGTGGTGCGTCATCATCAAGCTACCGGCAAATTATGCCACTAAGATAAGATTGGCATATTGTTGAAACAATCTCCGTTTAGTGTTTCGGTAGCATGACAGGGGCACCTGATTAAATTTCTGCTCAACGGGGGTGGAGTGAAACTTTGGTGTGTTTGTATTTTGTGTGGTGTCTGGTAAAGAAGTTTTCCAGGGTGCACGAATTTCATTTTGTTTTTTGTTGCTGAAAGGTTCAGTGTCTTCCAAAGCTATTACGGATAACTACTCGGAAAGTTGTTCTACTTTACGGTTCGGTAGTTTGGTGTTTGGTCCGGTGATGTTTACTAGTTTTGTTTAGTGTACAACTTTTTTTGCTATTTTTGGAAGAGTTTTTATACGTTTGTATTTCCGTCTGATGATGACCTAGTAAAGGTTGAAACTAGTAACGGTCTTTAAATATGTTGTAAGATAGTAAATTATTTTATATTTTCTACAATTATATCTTTGTCTTTTATTATGTTTTGCAATATTATTATATATTACCTAATCACACCAAAAATCAATTTATAGATAATCTAAAATTTAAAACATTTTTTATTTAAACATGCTTTATTTAAACACATAATGGTTTTTTGGTTTAACGAGTTACAACCTAGATTAAAGGGTTAAAGTAAGTTGTTGAAATATTAATGGTAATGGTAGTATTAAATTGGATTAAAAAACCCTGATTCAAACAATTAACCGCTGAGACAGTTAATTCGCAGAGAGGATGTGCTAATGAGAAACTTGAACAAATATTAAAGTCCGCAAAGAGTTTTGCCGTTTTCCCAAAAGGGGAGAAGCACCATAATCTGTGCCTTGTTAAGTGTATAAGAGTGATTGCAATCGTTGGAATTATAGCATGAGAGTGAATTGATGAGTCAATGAGATGATGGGACCATAATACGTGGGGTAGTGCAAGTGAGAAATGCGGAGGCGGGCGTTAAGGGACACATACCCGGAGCATGAGTGAGATGGACAAACGAACCGGAGCTCGGATTGTATGTGTGTGTGCGAGGGGAGAGACGATTGCCACGCGACCCGTCTAACAGAGCGGAACTAAACTAAATTGAGATCGTATTAGAGCCGGAGAGAGGTCTTATTGCGCATATAATAGACGCTGTTTGTGCTGTTTAACCACTTCCCGAAGAGAGGCGTTCGAATTAGCATTTTAGACGTTCCATTCCCCGGGATCTCCTCTGCTGCGATTTTCTGTTTGTGTTTGGGATGAGGATTCTCATTTTATATTTCGATTCGATTTCGCAATCGCATACGTTACGGCCCCCCGGGTCGGGGGTCTTCGTCTTCTTATTGAAACGGATCCTCCGGACCGGATATGTCATGTGAATTTGCAGTCCCCCACCGATACTTCTACCTAGTGGGGCGGCGGGTGGATGTTTCCCACACATACCAAACCGCCAATGCGCCAGATTAATTCCGATGTCGAATTCATAATTCGTCATCTAAATTCAATTTGGGGATCGGGACTACACGTCAAAGATTATGGCTTTTATCATGAAACCGATTTTTAAATAAAAATTTACACTCGGCAAGGAAAGCGTTTTTATTTGTTGAAGAATTTTTATAATAACTGAAAAAAGTTAAATATTAATTTAATCCCATTTTTAATTTTGTTATGATTATACAAAATTAAAAATGCAATTTGTTTGTACCATTAATTTAAGCTGTTTAAAGACAATTAACATTTACAAAAATAATAACATTAAATTCAACAGAACAAAAATTTGATTAAGGTTTTATTTTTTACTTTATTTTATAAACGACCAATTGTATAAGTAATATTAAAATGTATTTAATATTGTAATAAAATTATTATGCACAAATTAGCTTTTTAAAAATTACTGAAATTATAAAGCAATTAATAATTTATTTATATTTAATCGTACGCTATTAAAATAACAGACAAGCTTAGACATTATTTATGTAATAATTAGTGAAATAAATCAATAGGAACAAATATTTTTTAAAAATGCATTCATTTGTTAGTCTAACTATACTACAAAATTACCTACTGACGCCAGACGTTAATCAATTTACGTTTAGTCAAATTTTCAAATTAATCTGGGTTTATGCACGTACTATTGAGACAGCATACAAGATCTACTAAAGTTTTTCTTATCCAAAAGATCATTACAAGTTTTTTTAACAAAGAAACTAAAGAACTTACTTTTTAAATAGGGGATTTGTATCGTATAGCGGTTAAGTACTCTAGCCACTACACAAACAAAGCATAAAATATTATAATATGTATTTGAACATAAAATAATAATATAAAATATGTATATGTTGCAGATGCTACTGATAATAATAATAATTATGTAGTGTACAACTTGTTTTATATGTAAAAGTAATTATTAATGGAAATTTGTATTGCGGACATTTTTATGAATCATTTTATTTTCTTAGAATTTTTTTAAACTTATCACTTAATGGCGAAGGCGCCGGGTAGTCTTATAACTGATGTAGTTTTATCAGTATTTAATACAAAATGATAGCTAAGATTTAAAGTAAGTTTTAAGCATTAATTAAAATATCTCATGTGTTTTTGTTAGCTTTTGAAGCAAGTTTTTTATATTTTCTTGGCGCGTTTGAGATAAAATGTTTAGTTGAGAAAGTATTGTATTTGTTACTACAGTACTTAATTTATAGACGTTTGTACTTTAAACAAAATTGATTCTTTTCTTAAAATGTCAATGCAAGACCAAATAATAAGTAAAGAACTTCTGGCGGTATATCCATGTTAGGTTGCTAGGTATTGCAGATAAAATTTAAAAAAATCTGAGTGGTTTGTTTGTATAATTTCTAGGCTTGAGAATTGATGCAACTAAATAAATTATGTAAAGTCTGAGAAAACAATACACTAGACCAGAACTAGTTTTTTTTTGTTCTTTTGCAATTGAATATGAAATCAATTCAACATCTTTAAGACATATACTGAGTTGTTATGGCGGGTTTGGTCTTTGTTGTATGTATGGCAGACGATCTCATGAGGGGCGTTCTGCCGCTGTGTAAAAAGAACAGATTTGATTTTCTTTGAATTTACTTTGATTTGCCATCTAAGCAGCATTCCAGATTGGTGGTAGCTTTTTGTAGCTTGGAAGTTACCACCATAGGTAACCTTGAAGAGTAGAGAAGCGCCCACGCAGCGTATAGTGCCATTTTAACTTCGTGCTTTCATCCCAATAGCATTTCCGCGACAAAGAGTGTTTCCATCGAAATTTGTGCTGGGAAGGAAGTATATTTTTAGAATCAACATGATCCTGAATTATGTCTAAGATAACCTTGTCTATGACCTTACTCAAGGTGCATAGTATGCTGATTGGCCGGTAGTTTTGAGGAAACCGCCGGTTTTTTCTAGGTTTTGGGATATTGATTACAAATTGCGTTTTTCCTAACCGTACAATAATGCCCAGTACGAAAGATTGCATTGGCGATATTAGTAAGAAATCTAATGGATTGCGGTGCCGCTGCCAAAAGTGCCTGGCAGCATTTGTCTATGAATTAATTTTTTTTTGTTCCAAAATAACCCGAGTGGATTATAGGGGCAAACTTGAAGGGTTTTAGAAATTTTTTCCGAAGCTTTTTGGATTTGGCACGTACAAAATTTGACGGCCCTACCGATGTCCGCGGCTGTTTTTACTGGAGTCATGCGACCTATGTTCTCTTTTAGGGTTTGTGAGAAGAGAAGCCAAAACTTTTTTTTTCTTTTTTCTTTTTTGGGTGACCTCCTTTCGAAAAGCTCTAGTAAGACCGGGATGTGGTAGGTAGGAGGTGTTGTTAAAGTTGACGTTCTTGAAAACAGCTATACCAAGAACGTCCCTTTGATGTCTTGCGCTATGATAGAAGGTGGGTTCTTTGGGACCCACCACTTGCAACCTTTTTTGCTCTGCAAAGTCGAGCAACGCTGGGTGTTTACAGTTGAAATCTTCAGCAATTATTTTTGGGAGAGGGTTTTGCTTGAGATAGTCAGATGCGATTTAAAATTACCCAAATCGGGCACATTGACCACTATTGCATTAGATTTAAGAGAGACTACCTTGGGAGTATCGACTTCAGAGTGGTCCAATGATCTTTTTGCAAAGATTAAAGTCTGATGCTTTGGCATAACGTCCGACAACCCCAAATACGTAAAGGTATTTGGTAGTCTTAACGATTGGGTGGGAGAGAGATTTGTTTTGGACACCAACATGATGTTTAGCTTTTCTTGGATGAAGAACTGTTCTACCTTAACAAATTTTAAGTAATGGTTTTGTGTTAGCCATTACTGTTTATCGAGAAGAACGGCCATGATTTTCTTGTAAAAATCGTTAAAATCTTTAAAACAGATTTGACGAACGATTTTCTTTGTAAAGCAACGCTTTACCGTGTGCGTTACCTTTGACATTTGTGAGATACTAGTACCGCGTTTCTTAGGTTCAACCTTAACCTTAACCCCAGAAGGACGATCAGATTTTGGCACTTTTAGCTCGGCAACTGTACCGAAACCATACTAAAATACGTGTTCATTGCCTTTGCGACGAACGTAAGAGAGGGAGAATCACAGGGACTTTAGAACAATTCTCACATCTTGTTTGGTGATATACTCTAACACGTGCCGAATAACTATCTTCACGAATCTTTTTGCTGCGGTCGTCCACGTGTGGCGGCCACTCTGGAGTTGCTGTCGGATTTGTCTCTCGCTTAGGACTTTTCATTATTTGCATTATAGCTTTCTTTTGGAAGTCGGCAGGGGCGTCTACGGCTTCTTTCTTTATGATGGGTTTAAGCTTGCAGCAACCATGAAACCGCTGAAAGAAAACTTGTTCGGTTTGTTGTATACAAGTATACAATATAACAGACGGAACAAACAGGTTAAGCTTTTCTTGCCCCGGGGGTTGCACTGAAAATTGCGTATACTTTGGCTGCGGTTTTTGTCTTTTGGGCAATGCTTTCTAGTTGGCTGTTTGCAGTTGACTGTGCGAAATATAATGCAATATCTATACATTGTATCCACAAAACTCTCTAAAAAAAGTCTGTCTACTGTTCTTACAATTTAGTTTGTTGCTTAGTGATTAAATACAAAACGGTTTATTTTCTTTAAAAGTTAGATTTTATGCCGCTTTTACAATTGTTGGATAAATAAGAGAATTATTATTTGGAATCAAAATTAATATTTGAGCTTATACTTTAGTTCAGGAGTGGCCAACCCACGGCCCGCGCCTAGATCATTTTTGCGGCCCGCAAGATTTATAACACTTTTACAAAATATATTTATTTTATAATGGCCAAAGTAGTGAAAACCAGTTTATTTAAAAAATACATTATTTGTGCATCCATATATTCAAAAATTAACTGTTGAAATTATGAGAAAAAATTAACTTTCATTTTAAAATAATATTTTTGCGCATATAAAGGGTGGTCTATCTAGTGGTATCTTTTTAATTATTTGTTATTTTGACAGTGACAGGTTTTTCTCGTAGAAAATCTTGACAGAAAGTTAGTATCATATCTCTCCAAAACAAAATGAATCACTTTACGCTTGAACAACGTTGGGAAACATTGCAAACTTATTTCCAATGTCAATGTTGTGTACCCCAAACAGTGCGTTTATTGAAAAGAAGTTTTGACCGAAATGAGGCCTTGCAAGCTTGTGCAAAAAGTTTGTGAGACTGGCATGTTAGTGGCCAACACACACGGTCTCCGCCATCGTACAGTGCGCACTGACAAGAATGTGGCTGTTGTAGCCGAGAGTGTGCGACTCAGTCTTGGAACATCGACTCGCCATCGATCTGATCAACTCAACATTTCACGCACCAGCCTGATGCAAATTATGCACAAAAACCTCGCATTATATGTTTATAAGGTCCAATTGACTCAGCAATTAAAGGCACACGACCATCCGGTTTGTTATCTCTTCTCAGTTTTGGCCTTAGAGCAGCTTGAAATGGACAACAATTTTGCTTGAAAAATCATTTTTTTTTACAAAGCTCATTTTTATCTCGACGGCTATGTTAACAAACAAAACTGTCGCATCTGGGGATCAAAAAACGCGCACGTGATTGTCGAGAAGCCAATGCATACTCAGAGAGTAACAGTTTGGTGCGGATTTTGGAACGGTGGCATTATTGGCCTATTTTTTTTAAACGCTATAAAGGCACGATAAACAATTTTTTGTGGCCGAAAATTGAAGACATGGACTTGGACAATCTTTACTCACAGTCCATGCTACAATCAATTTTTTGCGCGCCAAGTTTGGTTTATGCGAACAATCTGTTAACGATTTAGGCACTTAAGGCAAATATCGAGCAAGCCATTCGTGAGATAAAGCCAGAAACCGTTACCAAGATTTTGGAAAACTGGATTAACAGGATGCGCTACTGCGAAGCCAGCCGAGGTGAATGAATGAAATTGTGTTTCATAAATAATGGGAATGTTTGCTCTTTTAAATAAACCAATAATATACCGAAAAAATAAACTTTTGTTAATTTTTTCGAATTTTTAAATTATTAATACCCTTTTTGGGCGTTGGACTGTATTATTTTAATACTCCTTTATTTTTTTTTACAAGCTTTTCTATCTTTGACCTTATTCGCTATCTCGCTCCACTCCATTTCTTTATTTTCTGCTGCTTTGTGAGTCTGTTCGGACCAACTCTTTGTTTTTGCCATGTATGTATGTGTCATAGCTTTCCTAGCCGTCTCTTCTCTATTACTCTTTTTATAGGTTTAATTTTTAGTTCATTTTTTACTTTCGAGTTCATTACTTTATATTTGTTTGTTATTCCTTTAATTTTTATTAGAAATATCTTCATTGCATTAATTTTGCTTTTATTTCTTTCTGTTGTTGTCCAAGATTTGCTTGAGTATATTGAAAGCTGGTTTTTCTACCGTTTGTATTTCTGTTTTTATTGTCTTTGTTATTTCTTTCTTAACCAAGAATTGCCTTTTGAGTGCATTGAATATTCTTCCTTCTTTTCCAATTCTTGCATCTATTTTCATGTTTATATTCCCTGTTTTTTCTATTATTGTACCAAGGTAGTTGTAATATTTTACTTGTTCAATTAATTGTCGATCCAATTCTATCTTGTGCCTCTTAGGTTTTGTTGCTACTACCATTGTCTTTTAGAGTAGATTTTCTTCATTGTCTGCTATTCACCCGCAAACATTAGAATTTGAATACCAATTTGTTTCATTTTTCTGTATCCTATCCTTGTGTCTTTGGTTTTTTTTTTAATTTTTTTATAGCTTTGTTTATTAATTTTGCAAAGAGTATAAGGCTTAGAGTTTGCAGAATAATTAAATTTTATTCTATGTTTAAATTTTTTACTTAAAAAAATATATATATATATATATATAGTGAGCCTAAATCTAATATATGGTATATAATTTTATATGCGGCCCGAGGAGTTATGATGCATTTCTAAAATGGCCCGCAAGATCATTTGGGTTGGCCACCCCTGCTCTAGCTCGTTCGCTTTTACCAATTTTGAATCGTCGGATAAGTATTTTGCGTAAAACAAAACATAAATATACATAGATAGGTAATACTTTTAGGTTATATTTTGGTTTATTTCAGTTTATTTTACTGTCATGTGTCACTATTAAGTTTAAAATGTTTTCTTGGTTAAGAAACTAGATATAGAATGAAGAGGATCAGGGCTCCAAAAGGTAAAAAACATACATTTTTATCATTTATAAATTATATTATTAATACTAATTCCTTTTAAGGTTAATTACATGGATGAATATAATGACGATAAATTCATCAACGATTTTGCTTAAACAGGGTAACTTTTCACATCTTTGCACCAAATCGAAGATCTAATTAAGTCAGCCACAAATAGAAATTGTGCGTGAGATCCTCGAACAAAGTTACTGTTAGCTTTGAGGTTTTATTTAACGGGTTTGATGTTGTTTGTTGTCTAGGATTTTGTAATCTGCTGGTATTGTTGTACAAGATGTAACAGAAACAGCTTACGATCTTGATATGTTAAAATGCCAACAACCGCAAAAGAAATAATTGATACGCAATTAAAATTCTATTGAATTGCTCGTTTTCTGAAGGCAATTGGTGCATAGTCATGTGGAAAGTTGGTTTGGTTGGTTTCCGTGGAATGTGCAAAATATTTGCGATTTTTATTTAAAAATTTGCGATATAGTTGTAAGATGGCTAGGCTCGACACATGACCAAATCATTTTTAATAATTTTGTCATAAAAAGGAAATTATTGGAAGGTGTTTTGGGTGACGGATTAATTGTTGGAGATATTGAATATGGTAATACTTAATACCTATTGACTCCGTTGGTGAACCCTAATTTTCCCAAAGAAAGTTTATATAACGAGTCGCAAATAAGAACGAGAAATTGTGTTGTACTTATTTGTATCACCGTCCTATAATGGCCTTGTAAAGGTTGAAACTAGTTACGGTTTTTTAAATATATTTGTGGTATAGTGCATAAAAAATTTGTTTTATTTAATTTATAATAAACTATCACATAGTAACAGCCTCCATCATTCATTTTTTTCTATATTTAATTATTTTATTTTTAATTTAATTGTGCTTTTAAAATTTACGTTTCTTATTTGTATTTTTTATGGCCATGATTTTTTCTGCTCTTTTAAAATTTTAGTTTGAATTTCTGTTCAATTTTTTTTATGTCTATAATGAACAGTAGAACAAAAAATTATAGAAAGTAACACCGTATAAATTAGTTTTATTTACTTTTTGGCGAAACAATTAGTTTTTCATTCTACAAATTTGACGCAGGATTCTTGCTGCAGTAACTCGGGACTTTGTCTTCCCATTTGCGTGCAGTTACTAAACACAAAACATATTGATACGATCTTAACCCAATTTTATTGATTTAGTTGAATGAACGTCCGAGTATTTAAACTTGACTGCTTACATGCTTCCTCTGCTTGTGTAGTTTATGTGTGTAGTGTCTATGCTATATTCAGTTTAGCAACGAGGTCAACAGAATATGAAATGTGATGAAAGCCTTTAATGAAAGAATAAACAATGTTTTTGATAATAGCAATGATTGGAGTGTATAATTTATTGTGCAGTTATTATATTTTAGTAAACCCCCATAAAGTTTATTGTACATAAACGGCATAAAACTTATTGAATTAAACACGTCAGTCATTTGATGCTGTGTGGCACAAGGGAAAGAAAATAAAGAAGAAGCAATTAATTGTTGCGCCGATTGTGTCAAACTATATGAATTCACGATCCACCTGACGGATTTAACTGATATTTTACATTGCTCCAGAAGTCTTACGATTTGTTTAAAGGGGGTTAATGGGACCAACGGCTTATTAGGTGACTTTCGAATCACCCCGGTGGATAAAGAGCAAGTTATTATTTTAGTCATATTCGGGGATCGAACCTCGGACTGTTAGCCTGCTACGCTAACGCTCTATAACTGAGCTATTTTAGTTTTATGTTCAACTATTATGACTATTTGATAAAATTTACAGTATTCAAATACTTAAAACTAAAACAGCTAAAAAAGTTAGTATAATTTAATATTTATTATTTTGACTTTTCGAGCCTTGTTTATTTTCCAAAGTGACAATTTGAGAGATTTTGCCAATAAAATAATTATTGGTTTAACAAGCGTTGGTCAAGTTTGCAATTATAAAGAATTAAAAAGACTTTCAAACGCCATGTTTAGTGGCAATCAAAGAGTTAGATTGGCAGATTCAACATTAGAAAAAGTAACATAAAATTTTGGAGAAGATTTAGAAAAGCTCCTGCTTTAAATTAGAATTAATATTAGAAATAAGGGAACGACAGGAGACACAATATTGCTAAAGTTATTCACTTTTGCTATGGAGAACATCTTCAAAAATTTATCTTAGAAGGAAAAAAAGAGAATGGAGCGTACCTTGCTCGGCTTAAGTTTAAAAAACCAGTTCAAAAATAAATAACCTTAAATGAAGCTGGGTAGGGTACGTCGCAAAGCAAGATCCTGCAAAATTGTTGACTGGCGACCGAGAACAACTAAACGCAGTAAGGGGAGATAAAAAAATAATGATTGGATGATGTAAAGATCATACCTATACATAAATGGTATCAAACTGCAAAAAACAGAAACTACTGGAATAACATGAAAGAAACGGGCTAAAAGAAGAAAAAAAAATACAAAAGTTGTTGCAAAGACTAATACAAAAACAAGCTTAAAAAATGTTAGTTTTATCCCTTCAAATATTTTCTACTGTTTAAGCGGGTCAAAATGTTGTAGTCAAAGTTTTGAATGTTGACAATGTATCTGATTTTAGTGCATCAGTAACCTGCGCATATAAACACTTATTTCTATTGCAGATGGTACGCGCAGAAAGTCTACAAATAAAAATGTAATTGCACCATGGCTTATATTTTTTGATGCTTTACAATTGTTGTCAAATTGTGTACTTTTGCTTGTAAAGAAGTTGTGCAGGTTGATTTTTTTTAGGATTTTTAAGTTTTTTTTTAATTACTGTATTGCAAAAATTATTACATATACAAACTTTACTGAGACAGTAAAACGTCAGTAATACGTGTAATAATGTTGTTCAAAAGTTTGGCTTATGTTGGTATGTCCTTAAAAAATTAAATTTATGAAAAAATATTCTAAACTAAAAACATCCATAGACGCGTTTCGAGGATTACCTCTCATCAGTATGGCTTTATTTATTTAAACTTAATAATTGATTTTTAATTTACTTCGACAACATTGTTCACCACCACAATTCAAAGTGAATATTTTAAAGGGTGTATTGACTATTTATACTAACTGACTTAATGACTTTATTTAATGGCTATGGTTAATAGCATTCTGAGAAACTAATTATTTCGGGATATTTAGCTGATGGTAATGACATGAAAGAATTAAAAAGGAAATTTGAAAATTAAAAATAGAATAAATTTTTTTGCATAAATTAACTAGGCTTTATTCGAAATTATTGCTTTTACAACTGTCTCATTTGAGGACATTGCGTCTCTTCTTTATATATTTTATTTATGTTGGTATGTCCGTTTAGAAATTTTCATTTTTTTAATATAAACCCATTTTTGTCCAAATTATTTAAATGGTTTATTTTTATTGATAATAATATGTATGTTTAAAATCCAAAAATAATTAAATGTAAGATGTTTTTAATATTTTTTGTATTATTAAGTCACACACAAAATGGCCGCTGTAACACAATTTGCTTTACTATTGAAACGCATCAGTATAAGGAGTCAGGTATCCAGTTATATCCATGGTTTATACATATGGAAGGATAGGAAAAATAGTTTCTAACAAAATAAAACAAAAACGTTTTTGCTTTTTTTACGGTTTACTACTTCTAGAAGTAAGTTTTTTGTTTTGAATTGATTCAAAACAATGTCGCTATGCAATTGATTCAAAATCTATACAATGTTTTTAAAACTTGCTACACAATTAATTAATTTCAAAATAATCTAATGTCTTTAAAAATTAAGTTGGTGCTTTGCGTTTAGTTTAAAAAGATAGTTCTGCAATAGTATATATTTGTGATTTTAGGTACATATTTAAAGGCAACTTGTGTGATAGTAGTACTTATTATACTTTTAGAGAAAAACCACTTGAACTGAAAATTATTTTAGTTCAATTAAGTTTTAGGAACCTCTACAAGCTTTCAAACTTAATGAGATCTGTCGGAACAAGTTGTTTTCTTATGGTTCTAAGATCTTTTTTGCCGTATATACTATTTATATATGGCCATATCTGTATCATATCTGTCAAGTGTACGGAACAAAAATTTGATTTTGCTCAAACTATTGAAAATGTCTTTCTCTCGAAGTATTAACCAATCATAATTTTAAAAACATGTTTTTTTACATTTTTTTATATTTTTTTATCGTTTGTAACATCTCAGGGTTGCATTTTTAGAAAAAAAATATTTGTTGCTTTTTTTTTAAATTGTTCAACTAATAAGTATTCACAGCCAAAATTTTTTTTCCTTAAATTTTGAAAATTTTGCTGAAATTTAAAAAACAGTTCTTTTAACAATTTTTGTGGATACATTTTAAGATATCTCGGATTGTAGTGCACGGCACTTCCTGTTTTTATTCATACTTGAAAAAAAAATTGTCTTCATTTTTTTTTTAAGAAAAATTGTCTTTTAAATTTCTGCAAAATTTTCAAAATATTCCAAAAAAAAATTTGGTTCTGAAAACTTATTTTTTAAACAATTTTAAGAAAAAAGTACTTGATTTTTTTTTAAATGCAATTCTAAGAAGTTACAAACAATCAAAAAATTAAAAAGGCTTTAATTTTAAATTTTTAAGTATTTTTGTGGATACATTCTAAATATCTCGAAGCGTAATGCACGGCACTTCCTAAAATTTTTAGGGTATTTTTTGCACATATAAAAGCACGTTTTTATCTTTATTTGAGAAAAAAGAAAAGAAAATATAAGTTTTAAAGTTTTGCAAAATTTTCATAATTTAAGGAAAATAAATTTTGGCTATGAAAACTTATTCCTTGGACAATTTTGAAGAAAAAAGTACCTATTAATTTTTTTCTAAAAATGCAACTCTGAGAAATTGCAAAAGATCAAAACATGTAAAAAATTGGAAAAAATAGATTGTTTTAAATTTTGATTGCTTATTACTTGAAAAAGCGTTATTGAAAAAATCTAAAAAAAATCACAAGATTAGGACTCCTGTAGAGAATTTTTTTTGTTTTATACACTTGACTCAGGCATGGCCATATGTATACTGCTAAAGTGTTAAAGTACTCTACTTAAGTTCTAAATATTAGTTTTTTTGGATAAAATCAGTTTTTGTCCAAAATATGCGCTTAAGTTGGTTGGTTGGTAGAAAGTTAACTGGTAGTCAACTTTGCCAAACTTTTTATTAAAAATAAGCAAAACAATGCAAGCACGCCAAACAATAGTATAAATCTGGCTTAACTAATCGTACCCTAAATTTGCAATAGAAAAAGCAAAATTTAATTTTTGATATTTTTTGTAGATCAGCGTATTTAGTACTTTAGTTTTAGTACGACGGATTAACACTCACACACATGTCTTTAAACTTACAGATATAGAGAAAATTATAGAACTGTTAAAAGTTATAGCGAGGAGAGACATTAACGTTATTTATACTGATATGTCAAGAGCCTTTGATAGAGTTGAGCATATTTTTTGTCATCTTATCTTAAAAAGACGTAGGACATATTTTATTTTTTGACATCTTGTGTTTTGCAATGGTCAATATTGGGGCTTATGTTATTTAATTTATTTATTAGTGACTTTTCCACATTACTAAATTGTTAGCGTTTTTGTAAGCTGATGATCTAAAAATCTACTCAAAGATAATATTTACAATTGTAAGTTTATGTCATACACTCGAAAAACTAATACTATATACTTTAATTAATAATTAATAGCCGTCCAATTGAATGTGTTAATATTTTTACAAATCTGAAAATTCTATTTAATGTTAAATTTTACAACGCAGGTTTTTAAAGTATCTAATTTTTAAAACTAAAAGACATTATTTAGTTTTATCGATCACTCAACCCATCTTTACTTCACAAGTTTAATTTTGTATTCCGGCGTCTCAAAGCAAGATTTTACATCAGATTAGGTTACCTTCTTTTAGCAACAAAAACAAAAGACAACTTTTACTTTGCAGACTAAATGAACTAATTATGGTCTTAAGTCACCAATTGATAGTTATTTAGTTTTTTTTTGCAAATGCTAATCTTATTTAATTTTTTTTATTTTTATATGTATTTTTATTATTTTGTGTAACTTGTTGAATATGGTACTTTCAAGTATCGTGTCTTGTAATTGGGAATGGTTCCTGTGGGGCACTAACTACCTATTATTATTATTATTTAACTATTTTTATAAGCAACTTTACCGCTTTCAGACCACTACAATATTATTATTTTTTAATCTGTTAACAGACATTTTTTTTTACTAATAAATCCTATTAAAAACATATAAACTCATGAACTAGTGAATACCTTACCGTATACATTTTATTGCACAAACGGGTTAAAACCAGAAACAGCAGTGTTAAACAGTCAAAGACAATGTACGTCAGTTGGATTTTAGTGAATATAGTTTATAATTTTTTTTATCTGGATTGAATTGTTAAAACTGGTCACTGTAGTACGAGGTGTGGCTATTAAATAACGAGACTAACGCTGTAAAACATTGTATTCTAAATTTATAGATATTTATTTATAATATACAGCTTTTTCTATCTCTATAACGCTCTATGCAATTTTTCTGTGAGTGGGCCCATCCAATGCTTGAATTGACGCTTAACTTCTGGATCATAGGTGAAAAACCAAGATTTATCACATGTTATCACTCTTTCTAAGAAGTTTGTGTAATTTCAATGACATTTAAAATGACAATACAAACATTTGCATAAGCTTTTTTTTGTTTGATTGTGAGAATTTTTGGCATCATTTTTGTATAATTTTCATTGTTATGTCAAATTTGCCGTACGCATTTTTTGTCTTTACAGTTTCATCAATTGCACGAATAGTTAACCGACGCACAGTGGGGCCAACAGACCTAAAATATGGCATAAATTCAAAATTTTAAATTGCGTTTATATATTAGTTATATTTTTTTCCGATTAGTTAACTATCTTAAGCACCTAAAACCCTTTATTTAAAGGTCTGAGCTCCTTTCTTCTTTTTTCTGCTCCAGTTAAAACAAGCTACTTGCGGATACTACATACGCGTATTGTTGCCGAGACGTTTGAAGCGTGTTTTTCAGTGCCCTTAATTAATAGTTATAGTGTGAATTTCGAATCGGTTGAGATAAATTCTTCATGTTCAGGTACATATTAGTACTTTACAACCAAATAATACTAAATAAACATAAGTTGTTTTAAATATACATTGTAAATGATACCCCTCTTATTTTTAATCATTTTCATATTATTTTTATATAAATGCATCAAATTAGTTATGTTCCAAGCTAGTCCAAAGTTTACTCTTTGTGAATTCTGGCAGCAAATTTAGTGTACTTTTTGTTAACGTTTTTACATTTTGCGCGTTTTTGCGTCTTTTTGCAATATTTAATTGTTTATGTAATTGATTTTTTTTTATGTAACGTAAAAGTAATTTTTTTTTTCTTTTTGCAACATGTACAAATACTTTGTTTGTTACAAAATCTGAACTTAATATTTTGACAAATTTTAAAAATAAAACAACTGAAGGTGTGTTACTTGAAGAAATGAAAAAAGAACAAAATGTAAAAATGAAAATGATATCAAAGATTTGATTAAAAACGTTTCTCCTAATAGAGGGCATTAGTAATCATAAATTGTTTAATAGTTACTGTGATTTTATGTAAATTGTCTCTTTGACCAGTGAGATGCTAGGCACACTGATGATGGGTGCATACTCTGAAACACGTGTATGTATCTCTTACTGGATGAAGATGCAATTTACATAAAATACATCATTTATTAATTTTAAATTATTAAAAAGTTGTTTTATTTTAAATCACAATTTAAATCTTGGTGGATTATAGCATAAAGAAAAAAGACAGATTTATTGAAAATAATAAGGCCTGGTTAGAGAGATCAACTTCATTTCCTTTATATTTGGAGAAGAAATCCGGCCGCCCGGCAATCCCGTTTAATAGTTGTAGTGAGAAGATAAAACGCCAAAAAATAACAATTTAAGGAAATCCACTCCAACTGAAGAATTAAGTTACGCAACTCAAATGAGTTGGCTTCAGGAAAAAAGAATGCATTAAAAGTGTTGAAAGAAATCACAACTACTTCTCCAAGACGTGCAACTAATTACAAAATGTCGTATAAAAAGTCATTTTCACCAAGACGAAAATGTATGTCAGGTGAAGAAGCTTTAGTGGTTTTTATAGATGCCAAATGCCAAACCCCTTAAAAACCACCCCAATTTATTAATAAGATTTTTAAATATTTTTTTTGTTTGTAATTAAGAGCTTCATTTAGACCAGTTTTATAAATTACAGAATTTTACTCCGCAACTTTGATTTCCATTCCTTAAAAATCAATCCCAATTTATCAATCAGATTTTTTTTGTTATTTTTTCTATATTCACAAGCGTCATTTGGATCAGTTTCATAAGTTTCAGAATTTCGGCCAACAAAATGTGTGTTTTGCCCCACTGTGCGACGCTTAGATTGAATCAAATTACAGGTTTTTTCAATATTTTTATCCGTTTTTGATGTGGAAGGGCAATCCGGGCGTGCATCATCTTCAACGTCTTTTTGGCCATCTTGGATACGTTTAAACCACTTAAATACTTGCTCACGTGATAAACGTTTATTGCCATTAACTTTTTTTAATAAAAAATAAGTTTTAGTAGCGGATTTATATGAAATTGTACGGCAATTTATTGCTCTATTAAAACACCTACTTTTAGCAAAACAAAAAAAAACAGATCTTGTATAAACGAAGGCTACGGCTAGACTAATATGTCTATAGACACAGAAGCAGCGCCAATTCAACGAGAAAGTTTTACGCTATACAGCTGTTCTGCGTAGTTCTTCTGTAGAGGCATCAATTTTTCAACAAATGTCTGCTGTTATTGTATATATTGGAAGGTTTTCTACTGGTGAGTTTTAATAGCGCTCCAAAAACTGTTGAAATGAATGTTTAGCATAATAAATTGTCAACTTTAACAAAAGTGATTAACTATTAATATACTTTTTGCAAATGGTATATAATTTTATTTCTAGCTTTTTATTCAAAACTTAGCAAATGTTTGAGTTGATTCTGCTGTGGAATAATTGTAGTTAGTTTAGGTAGAACAGGCTTTACTTAGTATACAAAAAAAACACAATTATTAAGTTTTTTGTAACTATTCATATGTAGCCTAGAAGAATATTTTGCTAATGATAAATAAGAATTAAATATGATTATACGTTTATGATAAATTAACTTAATCTAAGGTTAGTCAATATTTGTACTGTTTTAAGTAGAATCAGCAATGGGACCAATCGAAAGAAATTAGATCCAGAATAGAATAAGCTCGCACGGCCTTCAATAAAATTAAGCAAGTTATGTGCCACAGGGATTTTAATCTCAATCTGCGAGTTCGGTTGCTATGTTGTTATGTTTTCTCTATATTAATGAATGACGCAGAGACCTGTACGCTCACAGATGCTATGTGCAAAAAGTTAGAAGCATTCGAGATGTGGTCATACAGAAGGATGCTACGTATAGTGTGGACAGATAGAATATCTAATGCCCAAGTTCTTGCACGCCTCAATAAGGACACAGAAATGCTATGTCTTCTGAAAAAAGGCAAGTTTGAGTATCTTGGCCATATCATGCGAGGCTTGAAGTTTAGATTACTGCAAAATATAATGCAGGGAAAAATAGCTTGTAAGGCGAGGGCCAGGTCGCAGAAAGACGTCCTGGTTGAAAAACCTACGACAGTGGTTTGGGGTCAGCACTACAACTATTTTTTGTAGAGCTGTCAACAAGACCCAAATAATGTTGATGATCGCCAACGTTCGTGGAGGACAAGGTACGCAAAGAAGAAAGAAGTAGATACAATATTATGTTTAATATATAACTACAAATACTGAATGGAATTGAGTTTAGATAAATGTCAAGGGCTGTAAAGCACTGTTTACAGCACGAGCACACTAAAGGCAGCACACAGAAAAGTGCTGCAAATCTTTTCTTGTACATGATATTGCTTACGATCAGCCTGCTACCAATCAGATATTTATAAAATAAAAATATAGTTTTTTCAAACTAGTCAATAAAAAATGTTTTTAATTTTAATTTTTATTGTCTACAAATTATTGCTTTCTAATTCAAAACACGAGAAAATAAAACGGGTTATTAGAGTAAACAGGCAATACATTCTATTACACAGTTTAAGAGCATACCGACCGTTACCTTGATTTCTAGTATTTTAACAAAAACGGCAACTCTGGCTTCATTGCTGCTTCTACAAATAATTTTATAATCGATTTATTTTTTTACTACAAATCAAGGTAGCGGTCGGTATGCTTTTAAAACCTGAGAGTAAAGTATAGATGATATACGATTAAATTAGATTCATAATTGAGGTTATGTAAAAAATATACTTTATATGCTTTTTTAGGTTCTGTTTAGAATGATTTTAATTAAAAAGTCAAGTCTTTGTATTAATAACTTTATCAAACATTGTTGAAAGGTTAACAAAATAATAAATCAGTAATTTTGGTAATTAAATTATTAACATTAACATTTTTCATTAAAAAATTAAAAAAAAATAGTTAGGAATTAAAATCAAAATATGTTAATGCAATTTCAACTTCTATTAAATTGTAAAGTAATATAATAAATTACTTTTTACAATACCATTATTAAATGTGGATAAATCGGGGGCTGTTATTGCCGTCTACAACACAATAACTTCTTATATTGTCATTATTTTTTACGATATAAAAATTGAGGACCCCTAGCAGGGGCGTTAAAACATATCAGTGCGGTCCAACAATTCAATACGCCATGTTGATCAGGGAATGATAGAGATTGATGGGGGGCGATTTGGAAAATATATATAAAGGCTGGGGTGGAAATGGTGAAATAATTACGCGGCGCATGCACCGATATTTGCACTAACCAGACTCAAAAATGGATTAATACATTTTTAATATGACTTCTACAAACACGTTGCTTGCCACAAAATAAATGCGGGCAGGTCTTGATGATTGATTTGAGAGGGAGAAGTAACCCCTTTAATAATATGTGGTGTATATAAGATAACAGAAGAATAATATTTGCTTTTGTTATTAGGCTCATTTATAATTTTTTTTTTTTTAAATTAAAGAAATTAAGATATTTTTTATAATCCCCTAACGAATAATAATTTATAATTAAGCGCCATCCTTATAGTCCGTAATTCAAGGGGAGCGGCTACAATAAAAGTTATCATTTCTTTTCTCGACCAAGTGATACAAAAAAGTATAATACAGTTTTTTTAGGGGTGGTGAAAGATACCTTCTGTCTTGGTGAAACTAATTATGATCCCTGGCGGCGGCGGCGGGGTTGTTTTATACTTTTGGACAAATTGCGTCTCCGAATTAGGTGTTAAAATTTTATATTTCCTGAAATAAGAAAAGTTTATATTGCCTCCGCAGCACTTCATTATGCCTTTATTCTCTTAATAAGGGCAAATTTCAAAAGCTCAAGATTTTATTGTTGTTTGTCTTCGGTCTGCGGTGGCGGTCCTCTCTCGCCAACTTTTATGTACCTGCCATTTCATTACTGTAACATATATTTATGGAAAATATCATTATTTTACAAGCGGGTTTATATAAAGGTTCATTATGTTTGTGCAAAGATTTATAGGTTATAAAATTAATTATATTACCATTTTATCTGAACTTAGTATTCTTTTGATAATGTTTAACAATTTTGTTAATGTATTTAGTATTTTTTATAAATTTGTTTTATGAAAATTAATCTAATCTATTATACTTAACTATTTGGTTAGTGGATTACAATAAATGGTTCTATTATTATATTTTCTTAAATTGAGTTTAAATTAAGAAAATTAAGTCTGCTGAGTTTGTAAATTATATTATAAATTTGCCAATAGTTTACGTAGGGTTAGTTATAGTTAAAAGATTAATTGATCAAACTACATGGTTGCTTTTTTCTATTTCTTAAACAAATTGTTATTATATAAGATAGATATTTTTTACTCTAAACGCATACAAAAAAACAAACAAAAAAATAGGATATCCAATAGTATATTATGCTGCAATTGCGAGACAAGATGGATAATTGGAAATACTAGGCACGTTTAGACTTTTTAAAAGCAATAACATTTGATCGCGACAATGTCATATACAACGACCAATCTTGATGGTCAAAGTCAACAACAAACTAATCAGAGCAATTTAAGAGTATTACCGAGTTTACTATTTGGGCAAATGTTACCGGCGCCGGTGCGGGGGGTATTTGAGAGGTCGGCATCTGTAGTCCAAAAGGCTACCATTGATAAAAAAAGATGAGGGAGTCGTTTTGCAAACACGACTTTGAGGGTCGTAATGGTTACATCTAGGTTGTTGAGTGCTTGATTGGATTGTGGCGTTTTGGTGCAATAAAGCTTGATGATTGTGACCTCACGTCCGGGTGATGTGCCACGTTTTTGTTTGTTGAGCGTGACGTACGGGGTAAAACTGGTAAAACTGGTAAAACCAGGAGAGGGTGTAATGATTTGGGTGCTTAAAAGTGTTAGCCAGGGTTGTAGCATAGGTAGTTGTTATAGAGTTAGATTGAAGTTTTAAGCAAGTGAAACGTTTATTTTTATAATTTTATATAAGGAATGTTTTTGGTCTACGCTTGGATTGAATTATTTTCCAGACCGGATTTGCTTTTGAACAAGTCAGTTGAGTCTAAGCTAGAGTAAGACACATCGGAACAGATAGGCACCAGATCACATATAGACCATGATGGTCCGTCTAGTGTATTACTAGGTATTACAATGCCAAACTGCAGTTTTTGCTGAAGGTTATCAAATTGGGTACCGTCAATAACTCAAACGTAGTATCATCTTACGGAAACTCTGCTACTAAAAACTCATACGCAATGGGCTTGCACATTTTGGCAAAAAGGATCTTTATCAACAGAACTATTGGAATGGGAGATGCACAACAATATGGTTTTTGAGTAGGCAAAAAGGTGCAAGAACTTTTTTTTTGAACAAGTGGACGATAGTCTCTGCGTTTGATGATCGCTATCTTCTACTCCACTGACGTATAGGTTTATTATCTTGAGTACGATTCTATTTTTTTTGGGATTTAACTTAAAGGGGCTACATTAATGGTTACCTTTTTTAATAGTTTTTTTTGAGGGTTTTGGGTAATTGGGTTATTTGTTACAAATTTGGTGCGAGCGCAGGTATGGCACTCTTGCACAAACGTACGTATATCCTTACGCACTGTAAGTTAGTGGTAACTGCAAAATAGGGTGGTTGTGGTTTTGTACAATCTGTGGTCGGCCGTGTAGAAGTGAAAGTAGTGTGTTGTTTTTTCTATGATGCTGGTCACACACACCCGGTAACCTAAATTGACATTTGAAATTGGTTACCGATATTCTTGTTGCACCTTTGTTATTATTTTTGTTATTGTTTGCGTTTGTAGTATGTTAATGTCTTTGCGCCGTTAATAATGGTGTTGGTTTAGTTGCTTGTACATTGTTGCCATTTGTTTTTTTTTTTTTGGTTTTTGGTAGTTTGGATTTTCTGGAGGCATTAGTTGATGTATTTTTAATTTTTTTGCCGATGAGGGCAAGTTTCCAGTAGTAGCGATCATCTGGCTGGATTACCAGAAAAAATAAGATGTTTATATGAAACAAGATGTTTAACTAAAAACATTGTATAGTAATCATCTACGGCCAGCACTAAAGAAATTAATGCTTTTTATGTTGCCGTAAAAAAAGACGAAACCCAACAAAAACTGAACTAGTATATCCTGTCGTTTTTACCGTGGACACCAAAAACACTACTTTTAGTAAACTTTGACTAACACAAAAAGCTTTTACTGGTGCAATTGATTAACGAGACGGTAACTTTTTGTAGTTGAATTGGACGCTGCTGCAAATGAGGAGGAAAACAATTATAGTTTTAGAGTTTCTTTTTTGGTAGTTGTTGAAGCAAAAAGTAACAAATCTCTAGTAAACTTTTGCAGTCGGATAAAATGCCGTCATAAATTACAGAAAAACTACGTTAGAGCCAACAATTTTTTTTTTTTTAATTTTAAGATTGTTATTATTCAATGGCGTTTTTTGACTCAAACTACCGGAAGTAAAGGCAGGAAAAAAAAAACTACTTTGCAGAATAGCTGCTGTGACAAAAAACATTTAGCGGATTGTGTAATAAACCGGAATCTACAGCTAGTATAGCACAAGACTGCATTGGCATAGCTATCTATACAAAGATCAAAATCTAAAACAAAGAAAATCTTAATAAAAAGCTGTTTAATACCTGGGATTTACGTTAGTGACCAACTAATTATTTGGTATTTATGTGGTAACAGTTGAAAAGATACATGTTACAAAAGTGCGTCAAATGCCAAGAATTAGTGGTTTATAAAACTTGGCTTTGGTAGCATGTACTCGTGTTGCATGAAATTGGGATTTCCTTGGAAGGCACTCAGACAGGAGACACTTTCCTGAACTTACATATATTATTTGATATATTGGTTGATAAGAAAGCAACAATTTACGATAACCAAATATGAAAATTTATCATTAGAGCAAGATCAATGTAACGTTGCCAAGATCTATGAGAAGAAACGGAGAAGGAAAAGTGAACACGATCCTGGACGTTGGAAGATAGTTTGCCCAAAATTTCTTTTGGATTGTTTAAATGGGAATATGAGCGCTCTAAGCTCACGCAGGTATTAGAAGCTTTGCCCATTGTGAACACTTTGCGGTTGCATACTGTTGTGAGCGCAAAAAAGTGAAACATTGATGCGAGTTTTGTACATAACGTATTTACGAAGGCTTCTTGGGAAGAACTATAACAGGTGTTCCTATACACGTGTGAGTGAGGGCTTGCGTTGATATCAGTACGTTATAAACGTGTGTTGTTAGATCTTATTTTACAAGCTAAGAAAGTCTTACTCAGGTGGGGCACTTAAGATAGGAAAATTGCTAAAAAAATAAAGACAGAAACAGTTCTAGAAGAGTTTTGACTAACGTTTTGCAAAAAATAAAATGAATATGAAAGTTTTGACAACTTTGGCAGAAAAAATTACTTGCTAATGTTAAGCACAAAAGTAAGAAAACACTAAAATTAAATCCAGTTTACAGTCATAGACAGTTACCGCCAAACAGGTCCTTACGATCATAATTTTAATCCATACTTGAACTACCGTAATACTAGAGGGGGAAGTGAGCATTGTCATTTTCAAAACAACAATAACTGCGAAATAATTGTGGAGATTGTTGCCGGCAAAGATGCGGCTATTCAAAAAAGCTCAAAATTATTGGTTTTTAATGTACTTTTTACGCGCTCACAAGAAAGTATAAAAAATGATTTTGCAAGCAGCTCACTTTTAATTGAATGGCATCAGTCACTATTGCTCGACATTACATCCAAACTAACGATCAGTGTCGGTGCGAGGTGGCTTACCAAGTCCTGATTTTTTGTCACGGCGTGTGCGTCAAGGTTAACAAAGTTTTTATGATTTTATAAAAGATATACTTACTATTGATTAGTTTACAAACTTTAAATATTTAAAACATGAATTTTAAATTTAATTCAAATGCCCCAAGAATTAAATTTAAAATTCATGTTTTAAATACTTAAAGTTTGTAAACTAATCAATAGTATATTTTTTGAGTTACTTACCATTAACTTTTATTGTTTTGGAAGTTTTTTTGATTATACGTTTAAAGATTTTAATGAAGATTTTTAGAGGTTGATGAATAGAGAATCAAAAGATAAAAATTGATTAAAGATCTAAAAAAAAAATTCTTTCAATATAGTGCTGCACAGTTGCCCATTTTCCAAAAAACGCGGACAAAAGTAAAAAATCATTCCGATTGAAGCAAAAGCTGGTATATAAAGGTTTTCAAGGTTGCTGATTATGAATCGGATTTTATTTTTTCAAAATTCAAAATGGCGGATCCAAAATGGCGGTCAATAATTTAAGAATAGTCTGATTAAAACAATAATTGGTATATAATGGTTTTTACAGTCTCTGATTATGAATTTGATATTATTTTTTCAAAATTCAAAATGGCAGATCCAAAATTAGGAATCTTATTATTTTTCAAAATACAAAATGGCAGTTTTTTATTTGAGCAATGAATACAAAACTTAAATATAAATGGTTTTAATTGGTTTATTGTGGGAATATTTCTTTTATCCTTTAATTTATTAAATATAGTATTGTGTATTATTTTGTTGATTAAATCAAAAACGCATATATATATATATATATATATATATATATATATATTACAATTAATTAATTTTAATATTTAAATGTGTGCTGAAGAAGACAGTAGTTTCTGTCGAAACGTTTACAATTATATAATAATATTATTTAATTGTCCTATTGCTTGGCGTTTTTGTTTTAATCAACAAAATAATACTCAATACTATACTTAAATATAAAACACATACAATGATTCAGTCATTCATATACGAATCGTCAGTCATGTCAGAACTGGCTTCGGATTGTGATTGGTCCAAATTTTCTGTCACCTTTGCATACGCCGGAAGCAAAATGCGAATAGCTTCGCGTGCCAGTGAGTCGCTTTTCTTTGGAGGTGTTAGTCGTAAGCTCGAAATCAACGGATCTGATGAGACAAGCAACCAATGCATTACATCCGTCATGGTGTTTTCTCTAGATGATTTTCGGGAGTATTTTTCTCGGTAGTTTTTGATATCTTTATTCCGCGATTCTTGAGCTTTGTCAGAAAGTTTTCCGATGGGTAATGGTGCATATTCAACAATACGAGGATCATGTATTAGCACCTCGTGAATCGACGTAGGCCTGCAGTACCACGGAAACTTGTCGACAATTATTTTTGCAGTTTCTTTGCAATAATTTTGAAAAGGGCCACATTTACACCAAAACCGCATGACAAGACTTGCATTATAATGTGAGCGCGATTAAGAAATTCTACGTCTAAACCCAGAATTTCGGCGGACACAGAAGAATTTGCAAAAAATCGCCCAGCTGTGTTGCCATCGTTACTATTTCCAAATCCGCCTACTTTCGGAGTGTCAATAATAAGACCAAGTCGCAACTTGAAACCTTTCTGAATAGCCAATTTTCGCATTTGCATACTTTTTTTGTCCTCCTCGGATCGCGCCTACTATTTTTTAATGTCTAGTTTACATCCTAAGTGTACAAAATACTCCATAAAATGAATCCACGCATGTAATATGGCTAAGCCATACTGAAATTTTGTTTCATCTATTGGCAATGACATGACCTTCTCAAGATTATTAAATTGTTTTGACGTGGCTCCACACAAGTAGCATCGCATGTTTGATTTTGTAATTGTAATTGTGTTTCTAATTTTTCCATCAATCATTGTAAACAGTAATTTGTATGTCACTCTAATATCTTTTCCGTCTATAATTGTTTCATATGGAACAAGGTATCTATTTCATCACCAATAAATTTATTCTCCTGCAAGGTTGAGGTAACGTTTTCGCGAATATACTCTATTTTTATCGGAGTGCAAAATCGCGTAGAGGAAGGTCTTGGATTTTGCCAAAGCAGTAGGTCTGGGTCTACACTGTTTGTTAATCGTAACGGTACACGCGATGTTAATAGCATACTCGAATCTGAAGCATTCTTGTCATTAAACTTTTGTTTGTATTCACTTTGACCGGAAGAACCGTCGAATCCATATTGTACAATCAAAAGCAAATTTGCTATTTTTTATGGAGATAAAGTTTTGATTACGGTGTTTTGTGTTAAAAGAATTCTGTTTGTTCTGTGATCTAACAAAGATTGTAATGGAACTTTTGCTGTAGTCTCAGTAACTTTAATACCTGGCGGATAACAACGAGTTTTGGCCTCTGCAACTCTTTGATATGATGGATACACACGAACGCCATTCTCCAGTTCTCTTTTTCTTATCAACCGATACGTCTTTCTCGTCATTTTACCTTCAACAAGATTGCAAAGTGCAAGATTAGCAGAAATTTCTGTACAAAAAGAACTTTCAGCAGATTTAACTGCTCCCTTATATTTCGCAGCTTCAGACGAGGACCTAGTTGCGACGTCCTTAATAACCGCAGCAGTTTCGGCAGCACCGGATGCACGAAAACTCATGCAGGTTGCAAACGTCAACTCCGCTGAGCTATGTGTTTTCAGTAGATTTTCCGACCTCCGCCTCTTTGTTCTGTCTGACAACTCGTCGAAGTCTTTTAATGGTCGACCCATTTTGGATTTTCCGCTTGCAGATGCCTCAACCGTCGTAGCAGATTCCACAGGGCCACACTAAATGCATTATAATCTTTATTATGTGAATGAAAAATTAACTTTAAACTTATAATTTTTAATAAGTACTAAGCAATAGTTTTTATTATTAAATATACTTATTTTTTTATTTTTACCTTTAGTTTTTGTTCCTTTCAGCCAATTTGCATTTTTGTTAGAAAACCGTTCAGCTGTTCGGTTACTTTTGCTCTATTTGGATTTCATTAGCGTAAGAAGATTTTTTATCGCCAATTTGTCATCTGCATGAAATATGAATTTCTTTTTGATTTTTGCAGACACGCATTTCTCTAAAATTGTAAGCTTCTCGCTATGTTCCAAGTGGAATTTTGTGTGTATAGCGTCAAAAAATTCATTCCTATTGCATTCTACATCAGCGGTATTTGCTGAATCAATGAAAATTAATTTTAGTAATTTTGCGCGCCTTTTGGTTACACACGGACGTACATTTTCAAACTGACTTAGAAACTGCAGGGGCACCTCGTGGCACGAGATCTTGAATGAAATTGATAGATAACATTCTAACCTTTCTTTAAAAAAAAAAGGAGAGCGTTAATCTCGATCAATCTCACTCCTATTTTTATAATTGAACAACATTTATCAAATATACAACATCAATATTTGCAGTGAATGTTTAAGCGCGTAATAAATGTTAATTACACTTATTATATAACGAAATATATACTTCTTACCTTTTTCAATATTGTCCATTTTGCCGAATTGGAAAGCAGCACTTAGAAAAAAAGATATTGTTGTTTTTAACCACCACTTGATTTTCGTGATTTTCTCGAGGCGAGAGAGCGGCAGCGTTGCCACGGTGTTACACGTGTTGCATGCGTGCGCAACTCATTGTGGACTCGCACCGATATACAGTGGTGCACCCTCTACCAGATTGCGGGGTAGTAAACATAAAATTACAAACTTCATTTTTTCGACTTTTGTCCGCGTTTTTCGTGAATTGGGCCACTGTGTGCTGGTCCGTTTCTAGATCTTAGATTTTAAGCTTCAATAGGCTTTTTGAACGGCTTTTGTTAACGTCACTTCACTGCTCTAACACACAACCAACCTATGCGTTTTATCGTATGCTAGGGTGATGTTTAGAGAATTTTTTTGTGCTGGCTATGTTGAGTCTGCAATTATTTTTCATGGACTTTTACTACTTTTTCTCAAAATATGGCCAGATATGCTCGATTGTCTTGTCATGTGTTCTGTTATTATTTTTTTGTAAGTTGGCAATGTCTTGTCAAGATTTTTGTTGTGATTTGCAGGTTGGTTATTTTAGAATTTGGTGCTTGTCTACAGCCTGAGGTATTGAAACACCATAGTTTAGTGAGTTATACGTATTTGCTTTTAGCTGTGTAGTAAGGTTTTTAAGAAATAGGGTGTTGGGTTCTAAGGTTTTATTTAAATCTACCCATTTTGGTGGATAACCCTTTTAGCTCTAGCTTTTAAGTCTTGGTGTTGCTTATTGAGTTGAAGTGTTTTTTAACTAACACAGATTGGTTGAGATTGGTTAGTATTAATCTTTTGTTTAAGAAAAACTTTAGTCTAAAGTAGAGTGTTACTAGGTTTAATTTATCTTTTTTTGCAAGCTCTTACGCATAGCACAAATACGCGGGTAGTTATTCTAAGACTGCAATGTGTCTAATAAGCTGGGTAATTGTACTTAGTCTGTAACTTTGCTTCTGGCCGCTTGTCAGACTAAGATACCAAAACGGTAAGGTATTTTTTCTTAACAAACCAAGTTTTGATGATAAAGATGGCGATGGTGAGCATTATAGCAAGCGTTGTTTCAGCAAAAAAAAAATGTATATTTGGTGGGTTAGGCTTCTTGGAATAGATGGTCTTGATCTATAATCCATAATGGAAGGAAACTGGAAATACTACAAGGTTTTGATAGAGGTGGTTGGAGATACTCTCTAGAGTCAAGCTCAGTATTATTGTATATACTAAAAAAAATATTTAGGGTAGTTTATAAATAAATTTAGAGGTTAATTTTTCTTTAAAGTGATGACAAAATTTTAAGTATTTTTTATTTTTTTACCCATACTTGACTTTTTAGGTTGTTTTTTTTTAAGTTATTCAACATTATTCAGAAGTGGTTTAAATGCGTAACGTGATAGTGGGTAAACACGACAATACGACAATGTCTTCTAGATGTACCGGTTTTATTTTTCTTTGCAATTCGATCAACTCTTGTGTCATGAGTTACTGATACATGAGCTTAGTTTTTATTTGTGCTGGGTTTAATAATGCTCACCTCTAGATTTTAAATATGAAGCCATGTTTTACTAACATTAGCAGTCTGACCAACTTGCCATGAGTTGCTTAAACGTGAGTTTAGTTTCTACTTATGCTGAGCTTAATAATGCTGGGGTTGAGCAATTCTTCTATTTTTACAAAGATCAACTTGATTATGTGTGTACGAACTAACTTAAATGAGCATGGTACCAACCAAAAAACTTGGTGTTACTTAAGAAGATTGAGTTCATATCTGTAATAGATTATTTTTTTTAAACTTTTGGGTTTCATATAGAATGATAATAATAATAATAATCTTGATACATATTTATGATTGATAGCTTTATACAGTTTTGAGAGTCAATAATTCCTATTTTAATAATTGGTAATATTTTTGGCAATTTAACATATTTTTGACAGTTTTACATATTTTTGACAGATGGTTACATTTTAAACTGTTGTTACATAATTGCATATTATAACATATTTTTGACAGTTGACATGTAGTCATAACTACATATTTATGACAGATAGGCACAGTTTTAACAACACATACTTTATATTTTAATATTTTTAAATGGTAACATATGACTGTTAATATTTATGAATATTTTGACAATTTTTATAATCATGATATTTGACACAGTTTAAAAATATTGAGCCGGTAGTGTGATAAAGTGTTCTTGCTCATTCGCCTAAGAGCTTGTTATCAAGAAATTTGCTTATTCTCACACTTGTTGCGTTTTTGTTGTTTTTAATATGACAGATTGAATGACAGTTATCACTAATACGTCAGAGGTGGCACAATAACAAATTTCTTGAAAACTAACACTTAGGTGGAGGGCGGGAATACAAATTGAACTGGTGATTTCATACAGTGTTTCAGACCACCTGCCCAAGTGTTTGTTATAAAGAAATTTGCTTATTCTCTTACTTGTTGCGTTTTTGCTGTTTTTAATACGACAGATTGAATGACAGTTGTTACTAACCTCAAAGGTGGGCACAATAACAATTTTCAACTTGGGCGGGTGGGCGGAAACACAGTTTAAAAATATTGGGCCCGTAGTTTGATTCAGTGTTCCCGCCTACCCGCCCAAGTGATTGTTATCAAGAAATTTGCTTATTCTCACACTTTTTGCGTTTTTGCTGTTTTTTGCGACATATTGTTGGCAGTTACACATTGTGATTAATTTATTTTTGACAGTAGATGCATTATGATATATTTTTGACATTTACTATTTTTTGACAATTTGTTATATTGGCAATTGCAATTAAAATTGAACAGTTTACAAATAATACATTATGATATTTTTGACAGTTAACATTGATAGTAATATTTTTGATGACAGATATAATAATATAGTTGACATTTTGCAATATAATTTTGAGTTATATTATAATTAAAAACTTACAGTTGGCACATTATGATTATGACAATTGACATCTTGCTTATTTTTGACATTTCAGACATATTTTGAGGTTTACAGACTGTGAAGTTTTATATTATAATTTTATAAATGTCTTGAGATATTTTTTGACAAACTGTGATAGATGTCAACATATTTTTGACAGTTAATATTTGTTTTATTTTGACAATTTATATTTTTTGATATATTCTTTACTTTAATTCTTTATTATTTTATAGTTTTTGTCAATTGTCACTATTTTATAGTTCAGTCAATTGTACCACAATTGTGATAGTTGACACTTTCTGATAAATTTTTGACACTTAACAGATTGTGATAAATGTCAATATATTTTGTACAGTTGACATTTTGAGATACATATTTGACAGTTGACAGATTGCAACATTTTGATATGTTTTTGACCATTGACACATTATTATACATTTTTGACAGTTAGAGATGGTGACATATTTTAACCCTTGACAGATTATGATAAATATCAACATATTCTTCATAGTTGGTGACATTTTAAGACATATCTTTTGGACAGTTAGTTGACATTTTTTGACATATTTTTGACAGTTGACACATTGTTGTCATTTATAACTAAAACTGAATAATTTACAGTTGACACACACAATATAATTTTTTGACAGTATGGCAACATATCTTTGACAGTGTTACAAATGATGACAGATTAATAAATGACAGTTGATATTTTGCGACATAATTTTGACAGTTACATTGTTGCAATTAAAATTGAAAAACTTACTGTTAACATATTATGAGTAAAACAGCTGACATCTTGCAACATGTATGGGACAATTAACATTTGAAATTTTTTTGACATATTACAAACAGTTTGCACATTTTTAGGTACATTTTTGATACATCTTTGACAGCTACAGATGGTGACATATTGTTGACACTTGACAGATTGTGACAAATGTCAACATATATATTACTGTTGGTAATATTTTTGACAGTTTACATTTGGAAACATATTTTTTAAAAGTTAGTGACATGATGATATGTTTTTGACAGTTTACACATTGTGATAACATTTTTGAGAGTTACAGATGGTGATGTATTTTTGACAGTTGATACTTATTGTATTTTGAAGAATTGAAATTTTTTGGTATATGTTTGACAGATGACACATGTTATTTTTGACAGTTAACACAATGCGACGTGTTTTTGAGAGTTGACACATTGAGATAAGCGGATATCAGTTGACGTATTGGAATATATTTTTGACAAATTTTGGTAAAATATAATTGTTTACATTTTGCGACATAATTTTGACAAATGATGACATATTATTGACAATTGATAGTTGACTTTTAACGGATTGTGATAAATGTCAACATATTTTAGACAGTTGACATTTTGAAACACATTTTTGACAGTTGATATATTTTTTAAAATAAAGATGGTGACATATTGATGACACTTGACAGATTGTGATAAATGTTATTATGTTTTTGATAGTTGGTGACATTCTTAGACATATTATTTAGACAGTTAGTTAGCAATTTTGACATGTTTTTGACAGTTGACACATTGTTAGAAGTTGTAACTAAAACTGAATAATTCACAGTTGACAAACACAATATGATATTTTTGATAATTAACGTATAGCAACATATCTTTGACAGTGTCACAGATAATGACATATTGATAAACGACATATTTTTTACAGTTATTTTGTTGCAATTTTAACTGAAAAATTTACAGTTAACACTTTGCAACTTGTTTTTGACAGTTGACATTTGAGACACTTTTGACATATTACAAACAGCCTGCACATTTTGAGGTAAATTTTTGACAGTTACAGATGATGACATATTGTTGACACTTGACAGATTGTGTTAAATGCCAACATATTTTTGACAGTTGTTGACATTTTTGACAGTTGATATTTGGAAACAAATTTATTGAGAATTGACACATTGAGATAAACGGATGACAGTTGACATATTGCGACATATTTTTGACTGATTATGATAAAAGTATATCTATTTATAATTTTTACAATTGGTGACATATTATTGACAATTGATAGTTTTGAAATACTGCGATATGTTTTGGACAGTAGCAGATGATGACATATTTTTGTCAGCTACAGATAGTGACATATTTTTGACAAATAACATATGACGACATATTTTTAACAGTTACAGACGCTCATACTCTTTTGACAGTTAACAGATGACAACATATTTTTGACAGTTAAAAATAGTGATGTATTTTTGAAAAATTGTGATCAATATTAGCACATAATGTAATATATTTTTGACAATTATCACATTTTTAAGTATTTTTGACAATTGGACACATTGTGATAAATTTTTGCCAATCATAAGTGATAACATAGTTTTGTCAGTTGACAAATTGTGATAAATATATGACAGTTTACTTTTTGCATTATATTTTGACAGATTGTGATAAATATTTGCACATTTTGTGACATATTTTTGACAATTGTCTTATTTTTAGACATTTTTAACATTTATAGATAATGACATATTTTTGACAGTAAATATGTTAACAGTTCTAAATGATTATTATGATAAGTGACATTTTATGACACATTGTGATTAATATATTTGTTACAGTTGACATTTGGAAAAAAAAATTGGAATTTGGTAACATATTTTTACTGTTGGTGATTCGTTTTGATAGTTGCTGACACATATTGATATATTTTGGAAACTTAACATATATGTACAAACATATTTAGTGACATATTGTTGACAGTTGACACATTGTGATATATTTTTTACAGTTACAGAATTACATGCTTTTGACAGCTGACATATTGTAATAAATATTTGTATTATAAGTAAGATAAGTATTTGCATATTTTGTGATATAATTTTGACAGTTTGTAACATATTGTTGACAGTTGACATATTGTGGTGTATTTTTGACAGTTACAGATGGTGGCATATTTTTGACAATTGCCATGTTGTAATCAATAATTTGTATGTGACAGATTATATGTAATTTTGACAGTTAATGACAAATTGTTGACAATTGACAAATTGTAATATATTTTTGTCAGTTGACAAATTGTGATTAATATTTGCTTTGTGACAGTTTTGATAGTTGACAACAGATTGTGATAAGTATCTGCATATTTGGTGACATAATTTTGACAGTTTGTGACATATTGTTGACTGGTGACACATTGAGAATATTTTTGACAGTTCACAAAATGTAATTAATATTTTTGTTGTGACATATTTTTAGAGTAAAAGGCATTTGCATATTTTGTGACATAATTTTACAGTTGGTGACAAATTGTTGACAGTTGACACATTGTGATATATTTTTGACAGATACAGATGATGACATATTTTTGACAATTTACAGATTGTAAAAAGTATTTGTACATTTTGTGACAAAATTTTACAGTTAGTGACAAATTGTTGACGTTGACACATTGTGTTATATTTTTGACAGATACAGATGGTGACATATTTTTGACAGTTAACAGGTTGTAATAATTATTTGCATTGTGAAATATGTTTGATAGTTGACAGCAGATTGTGATAAGTGATAAGTATCAAGTGACATATTGTTGACTGGTGACACATTGTGAATATTTTTGACAGTTACAAGCGGTGGCATATTTTTGACAGTTGACAAAATGTAATTAATATTTTTGTTGTGACATATTTTTAGAGTAAAAGGTATTTGCATATTTTGTGACATAATTTTAATATTTAGTAAAAAATTGTTGACAGTTGACACATTGTGATATATTTTGAAGATGTAGACAAATTATAGGGTAAGAATTGCATCACTTGCCAAGACTCGTACGGAATCAGAAATTTGTTTCTTCTTTTCTGCACCTTGTGCAATATACTATTGTGTTAGTTATTTTATATTAAATTAAACTTTATATTAAGTCTATTGTAAATATTTAAATTTTAAAATTTGATTAATTATTTAAAACCTATTATCAAACATGTACCAAACATAAAATAAAATAAATGAAACATAAAAAACAACAAACACACCCAACATACAAAAAAACAAATCTATCAGAATTCCAGTCGGTCTTTAACTCCGTCCCATTCCATGACAACCATCTCTCTCCGTCACACTCATTGCCATTCCATATCATCCATATCGATCAGGCGCAGAGTTTATCCTAATAGGATTTCCTAGTAGTTGATTACCATTTCAATAGAGGGATTTGTCATTTTCAATTAAAGTTGAGTCCTGCATCTCACAGTTCGTCCGCTTTTAGCCAGGACCAAAAGTCCATCATCTTCAGCTACCCCCCACCATTACCCACACCGCATTTCCTCTCTCGCTTTCTCCTCATTCTTACGGCCATTAAACCCACTGTTCTGATTCATTTGCAAATTAACACTTTTGACTATTTGCATTATTTTAATTATAATTGTACAACTATTAAAATTAATTACTTAAAATTATTAAGAATAATACTGGCACAAACTTGATTCTTTGAATAAGCAAACCTAAAATCCGCTTTATTATAATAATATTTGTTTTTATAGTTTGTGGTTCCATTATATTTTAATAATGATCTAATTATAATATAGAAAATGATTCGGTTATGAAAATGATGTCCAGTGTTATTACGCAGTTTCCATTAAATTAAAACAACGCGATTGTTTAATAATTAAAATCCGGTTAGTTGATTCCAAACAGGCGAATGCACGTTGGCTTTGTCCATAAAAAATCAAATTAACAACAAAAAATATATACACAAAAAAAGTACTAGCCCAAAATGCAAATACACTCCACAGATAATAAATAGATAAATCAAAAAAAGTAAACATAATACGCGGCTGCACGAAAATTATAATTAAATAATTAACGTACTCGTTAAAATGTGCCACCGTAAAACAATACCGGATGGAATAAAAAAAGGTACTCAAACAACAAGCTGGCGCAATTACAATCAACGTTAATCAATAAATAACATTACAAAAAAAAATATATATACGAACGCGCACGTTTTAATAAATAAAATATTAACCAATACTCTCTATTCATTCCACCACCCCCCAATGTTCTATCAATCCGAATTATAGTAGGCAATCCATGTAAATTATTACACTTTAGTTTAATCAACGAACGCCTGTTATTTTTTTGGTTCGTGGGTTTTTTATGCTTTGTTTTGTCTATTGCATTAATAAAAGATCGACTCGGAAAAATATGGATGGTTTTAATCTGGATTTTTTCACAGTGTAAACTAGCTGGATTATGGGCGAAAAATCCAATTTCGGTCGAATAAATACAATTTGCAAACAATAATCAAAATTTATGATGGCGGTCAATTATTCTCGGATTGGTATACGATTCATATAACTGTGTATTTCTATATTTATATTTGATAAGAATGATTGCGTATCGGTACAGATTTAACAAACAAATTATTAGTTTCAATCATAAATAATAAAATTAATAACAGAATGCATAAGTATGGCAATAATTAACTAATGCGATTTAAAGACATGTATACTTGAGCATGATTATAAATGTATAAGAAACAGATTTATTAGATAAAAATATAAAGCATTTTTTTGTGGGCGTTTAACATTCTCTCTTTAAGATTTATAATACAAAAACTGCATGGTCTACAGACATTAGCTATATAATGTCAAAACTTAAATTAAAGTTTGAACAAAAACATGATTTTGTCTTAAGGATTTTCATTAGACAATACTGAAGAATGATTTTATATTTACAATTTTCTTACTAGTTGTCTACTGTCGAGTACTACAAATTGAAAAGTAAATATGATAAAAAAAATTAGTGTTTCTTATTCTTTTTTTTTTCTCCAAAAATTACCTCAACTTAAGACTTATATAATGGTACGTATTTACTCTACAACTATTCGCATTTTGCTGTCAATCTTTTCATTTTATTGAGCAGTATATATATGCATTGGGCTTGATGTAAAAAAACTCTCAGTCTTTCCAGTAAATCTTCTGTTTTGACATTTTTTATTTTGATGCCGTCGTCTGACAATAAGCACTTAATCCTTCTATCAAATTGATTCTTTATCATTCACGTGACATTTATCTTTGCAAAGAGTGACATAAATTAAAGAGTTTTAAAGTTGATTGTCTTATACACATCCTTCACATATTTTCCTCAATTATTTCTGTATTCAATGACATTTTTGTCAAAAATATTTTTGACATACTTGACGTTTTATTCTGCAAGTCTTTTATGCCAAGTTTTAATCAAAGTCGACGGCAGACATCTTTCAGATTAGACTCAACAAAACAGTGTTTTAAGCAACTTTCAGTTTTGTTTGGCTATGGCAACTACTTTCTTATTATTAAGAGTTCTGAAAATTGACACTCGCGCTTTAGCAGACTAAACATATCCTTTATCTAACAATTGTGTTTTAGAAAACAGGTTAAAAATCAGTTCTGGTATTTATACCTCAATTTTGTTTATTATAAGCTTCCAGGTTGCTCACATCAATTCCATTAAGCTTGTTTGAATCTCTGATGATGATAGTTGAGCACTTCTTAAGTTTAACAAAATTGAACAGCCGTTTTTTCTGAAACGTCATATGTGATGTGGCTGCACAGTTGTGATATCATTGTGACTCGCATCACAACGGTTGATGTCCAATGTGATAGTCCAATAGTGATAAAAGATCAATTTGTGATTCTTCTGATGTTTTTCCGATTCGGATCTTTAATGTTACTACGATTTGAGTTGCCTTGCAATCTTTGTCAAAATGAGCAAACTTTTTGACATGTTTTTTTATTCTATATTTGAAGCACTTAACTAAGAAAGTTTCTTGAAAACTTTGAGAACTTAGATTTGGCGCTTGTGTTTTTTTTTGTTTGTTTTGAAATAAATGCGTTCTGGGTTGAAATAGTTTTGCCAAATCTCTCTTCTTTTAATCGTAGCATCAATATTATTTCAGGTAGTACAAAAATTATACAGTTTTGGAGGTGAGGTAGTACTCCCAGGATTTTGAACAGTGAATAGCTATCTTTGATGTTTTTGCCTTCAGTCTTCAGCGAGTTATTGAGTTATTGCAGCTTCATGCATTTCTCCATAGCTGATTTTGTAGTGTTTTGTTTACGAAACGGTCTTAAAACGTTTGCTTTCGTCTCATATGTAGCAAAAAAGTCAAAAAACTTTAATAAATTGTAAAAGGGTTATAAACAAAAGTTCAAAAATTGGATAACACAATCTACGCTCCGTCTCATTTTCTTTCCAACGAAACCAAATGTCGAACCTCGAGGCACTTCTATTCTTTCGTGCGATTTTATTTTTTGCGCCGCCACACTTAAAATCAAAAATATGGAGAACGGGAGGCCTGATTGCGACAAAACTTGAATATCTAAAGAAAATTAATGCGGCGGATCCGAATCCAAAGTCAAAACGGCCCTAAAACGTTTTCCATTTGCATCGCGGTTTGTTTAGCGGCAAAAAACGGAAAAAAATTTTGCCGACTTTGAAAATTTGTAATAAGGGTTGGGGCAAACAATTAAAAATTTGATAATAAAATCTACGCTCCATCTCTTCCTCTTTTGAATGAAACTAAGCGCGATATTCCTCGTGATAACCTTGGACGCGGAAATAACAAAAAACGGTGAGAGGGGTAAAAACGGAAAACGGATATTGCGAATGAGATGGGACGCAATTTGTTGCAATCCCGGAGAGACCGGCGGCGTGCTCTCAAAGTAGGCGTTTAAAGATCTCTATCGGGCGACAAAGGTCGAACTCAAAAATTGCTTCAGCCTACTGCAATTTTGAATTCATCCTCTTTTAAAAACTATTTATGTATTGAGAGGGGGTAAAAAAGGGCGAACGGGGTTCCCTGAAAAAAAGAGAAGCAAAGTTAAGGCCGTTTTTCCGTTTTTCCGTTTTTTTTTTTGTTTTAATTGCCGCGCCGCTCTTAGGGGTGTTGAAAAGTCCGGTGGTGCATTAAAACAAACGGGCGGTTTAAAATCCGTTTGTCGATCCGACCCTCCGTTTGTCTCCGGCAATAGTCTGGGCACCTCGCCGTCTTATCGACGGACGTCCCGCAAAAAGAATCACGTAAATGCTTTGATACCATACAAAAACGTGTGAAACAAATATAGTTTTAAGAGGCCGAGGGAGACGCAATTGCTCCCGTGGCAAACCAACAGACCCCAGCAGATGCTCATGCAAACCGGAAGTCCGTAGGTCAAAGGGTTTTCTTTCGGCGATCGATTGTATCGCTTATTACGTACGCATGCTCGTGTTTGTCAGAGTAAAATCCACAAATGTAGATAAAAGTTTGTAATTTTTCGCTTTCTGGGGTATTTTGGAGCCCTGATTACGATTTTGCTATCGCCGTTTCGATATTCTCATCATTTTCCTCTCTTATCGAATAATGGCTATTTTCGGTCAATTTGAAAGTTTTAAACGCCTGAAACTAACATACTTTTAGCCGGCGGATGGGGCCGCAAATTTGTTTGTGGCAAGCCACAGACCCCATTAGGTTGTCGGCCAAAGTGGAAGACTGTGCTTCAAGGGGTTCTCCTTCGGCGATCGAAAAAGTCAAAACATACCAAGAGTCTTTCTTCTTTTTGGACTAGGATTTTTTCAATTTTAGGAGAAAAAGGTCGGTTTTTTTGCATTTCCTGACGTAAAATGAACCCTTGATTACGATTTTGGGGGTCCGACACCGATATTCCTAGCACCCTGGCGGCAATTTTAAAATAACCGCGAAAAACACGTTTTTTTACATTTCGAAGGGCAAAAAAGACACTAAACGATGAAGGGGAGGGACGCAATTGCTCCTGAGGCTAGCCAACAGACCCATCTGAATCCCCGCCAAACCGGAAGTCCGTAGGTCAATGGGTTTTCTTTCGGCGACCGACGAAGTTTCAGTTTTAACCTAACCTCACCTAACCTAACCTAACCTAAGCTTACGTCGCCGGACCCGGATTTTTTTTTTGTGATTTTGTTCACCGGGAGTGGAGATTACTCAATAACCGTGTTTTGCACATTGCTGGAGAACCGGAACACCTTTCGGGTTTCCGTTTTTGCCGTTCTCATTTTATTTTGGGTACAATTTTTGTTGGCGGAATCACCTTTTTGCTCGAAACACCTGTTAACCTAACCAAACTTAACAATATCAAAATGTAATGAATGACAAATGTTGCATTGCAATTGTTATGTCACGCCACATATACAGGGTGTGTGCAATTATTGTTGTTTTTTTTTAAACAACCAGAATCGTTTCAAATTGGCAAAAGCTATTTTTATACTATTAAATTACTTTTAGTTGGTTTAAGAGTTTAGGGATAAACATGTTTCTTTTTTAATATTGGCCATCTACACTAATGGCAATAAAAATAAGTTTTTTGTGCATTTAATAGTTTGTTAAAGTAAGGTTTACAGGTTTAAAATATCTCTTGTAATTTTGTGATGTTGGAGACGGTTGGTGCAAGATTCCAAGTAAGGGGGTTGCTTTTGGTGATAATATATGTGAAGTCAGATGGTATGATGGAGTTTACGTTGGCATTTATTTCTAACAAATTAACGTTGAATCGTAAATCTTTATTACTGTTATCAAAAAAGAACGATTGTTTTGTGTTGTGCAAAAGTGCTTAATGCTCTAGTGACTTATTTTAAAGTTTTACGCTTGGAATGGTTTTGAGCTTTTTATTTTGCACTGGTTTGACTAAACAATAATACTCTGGATTTTTTTGTAGATTTTAAAGGAAACTTTTAAAAGATTCAACGTGTTGGATTTATGTTCATATAAACAGCACTTATTGACTGCAAAATATCTTGGACTTAATCTTGGCAAAGGACTGACGTTCAGAACGTACAATAAATTGTCGCTACAGCTAAAATAACAAAAAAAAATTGTTTGGTCTTAATACTGAGACTAAACAACAAAATGTTACTTAGCAATAAACTGCATCTACACTACCGTACTTGCTAGAAGCCTTCTAAAGCTTGACTTTTTGATGGTTCCTTAAAGTATCGTACATCATTCGTCTGCCAAGATTTTAAAATCTTTTTCAGAACACATCAATGAGCTTGCCGTTAACTACTATAAAAACTAAAGACATAAACATGTTTTAAGCATACTCTCGTGAACTTAATCTTTAGACCAACCGTACGAATTAATAGAAGTCTATGCATATGATTATGCTGAACTTTTAGGCAATTACTTTTAGTGGAGTATTTTAATTTTTTTATCTATCCCACAAAAAAAGACCTAAGATTTGAGTAAATAACGATTTTATTGTAATAATTTTTTGTTATGTCTACATACATAGAGCTGATGGGGTTTAACCTTGCTTCAAATCTCGGTTGTATGTTACGAGTATAGTAAAGTTATCTGAAAATTTGTCTTATGCTCTTGCTTTGAATAATTCTATCCAGATAAGTAGAAACAGCCATACTTTAAGCAGGACATGCGTATGCTAGAATTGATTGTATATTTGCAGTTTATTGCAAATGCTCATTGCGTTGTTGATGCGGAGCAATAGAGTCAAAAAGTTTGTCTCTTATCTAACTCGGATTTTTATCTAAACTGTTTACTGTGCTTGTCTATAAAACTGTGTGAAACTATTCTTGTACGTAGTTAGCGAATGCTTTGTGGAGAAGTAAATGCCAAGTGTTTTGCAAGCTATTTCTGGCCTTATATATAATACTAACGAGGCCTAGTATCTGGTATATCTACACTCTCAGCTTAAATGTAATTATGGTTACATGGACACTAATTATGTATTAGACTTATGTCCTTAACTAATAAATGCCACAATTTTTTAAAACGCTTTGACGGAGCTGGGATTTTTACCAGCGATAAATTTATGCGCCGCGATTTGAATTAGTTTTTACCCAACTGAGTTACTCTCTAAAAAGACTCTTTTAACTGAGGAAATGTGTGGGTTAATTTGATTTGGGGTGGAAATAAATATCATCTATTTTGTACAAAATTTGTTTGTAAACAAAACTTGATTGAGAGGGAACTAACGCTTTGTGTAGTTAAATAAAAAATAGGTTAAATTAGAAGCCTGCATTGTAGATGACAACATTTCACCGGAAGTATCTGACGCATCTTTTTCATACTTGTAAGACAAAGTAATGAATACTTTCTCTATATAGATAGTCTCTAGCATTATAAAAATTGTGCATCAATTTAATGCTATTCTAGTCTGTTTTGACTATTCTTCTTTTTTTTTGGTGACTGAAACAATTTTTGATGAGCTTTTTTGCTTGTATTTGATAAGTATAGATTTCTTCTTTATTCAGGCAGTTTCCCACATTGTAAAAAACTTGTATTATGAATTTTGTCGTTCTCTTGATTGAAGCAATTTTATTTCGTAATTTTAATTGGCTTCTATGTTTTAATTTAGTTGATAAAGTAATGCATATCATTTCGATACAGGTAGTTTAGATAGTTTTTTTTTTCAGAAATCTGATGTTATTTTGGTCAGCTTTGTCTTTTGTTCTTTTTTTTTTGTTGACCAAAACAGCTTCTTTTGTTGAGGTAGAAAACACATTTTTTATTAGAAATGTGGGGTCTGCTACTTGGAGTTTTAAATATATAAATAGGTAAATAAAATCCTCTTCTCCAATGGTTTGATAAAAATTATTTTTATTTTTATTGTTGCGACATGTTTCGAATCGTCCATCGATTCATTTTCAAGCTATACAGAAAATAACAATAAATATACAAGCTACCTAATTATACACGCAAAATCACACTAATAATATATAAATACAAACAAACTTACCGGTTATAAATAAAAACAACACAATTATAAATTAAAATGCAGTGAAGGAACTGAACCTTTCAACTGTCTATATAAATATAAAATATAATCGCATGGTCTCAAATATTATTATAAATCATATTCTTTGAAAAAAACATTAAGATAAAAATAATAAAATAAAATATTTGTTTAACCTTTAAACAAATTGATATAATAAAATTATTAATCTTATAATATATTATAAACTACACAGGAATAAATAAATTAAAATTAATATTAATGTAAACATTATTTCAATATCTTAGGTTAATCAATAAAAACGAGATGATGGTTAAATTATAATCGATAACCTTATAATGTGTAACATTAAAGTCTGTCTATTATTAACCCTAAATCTAATACTTATCATTATCTAATTAATAAATCATAAAACAAAAGACGATATGGTATAGCAAGTTAAAAAATTTGGTTGACCCTGCTAAATTTGAAAGAGTCGACTAACTTAAAATTGTGATAAATAAGTCCTTCATTGGAAAATCAATTTTTGCGTTTAAAGTTTGGTGACTTGTATTCTGTTCCGATCTGGTTATTTCTAAAATCTCAAGTGAGTCTATTAATTTAATATCATGAGTCGTATGAATAAACTTGACATCTCTATCCGGGTAAAAATCATGATTTGTTGTGAGAAGATGTTCAGCAAATTTAGATCTATTGGGTCTGTTGAGTCTAATATGGTCGTAGTGATCCTTTATTCTTTCCATTAATTTACGAGTTGTTTGACCTACGTAAGTTGCTCCACATTTTTTTTTTTTTTTTTTGTGGCTTGGGAGGAGAATCTTCTAAAGACTGAAAGTGTCGGATTCACCCGCAAGAGGCAGGCGCCTACCGACTAAACTCCCCCCCGGTAATAGGCCTGGAAGTTCGAAACCTAAAGCTCATAAACCTTCCGTTGATTAGTTTTGTAGACAATATAGTGTCGAAGAGGGGGGACATAACGCCTTATAGGCTGAGGGAAGAGGTAAGGAGTTCTAGGAAATGTTAATCAATTGACTAACGGGGCGCTTGTGTCGCGAAACTTCCTTATCTGGCTCGGCGAGTCGGGCCAGATTAGGATTGGAGTGAACCGCGAGATTGTCGAAGTATTTTGCGGTCAAAGCTTTGAAATGTCTGCGCAGAGGAGGAATCCCGAGATCGCTTTGAATTTTGCGATTCCGGACGAACCATGGAGCTCCAGTGAGCCACCGCAAGGTATTACCTTGGAACGACTCTAATCTATTTAGATGCGAATTTGCGGCGGTTCCCCAGATGGGGCACGCATAAGTCATCATGGGTCTGATGGTAAGACGTGTATAACCGGACTTTGTTCCGGAGAGAGAGACCACTGTTCCGCCGCAGCATCGGAACGAGACGATTTTTAGCTAATTTAGCCTTATCGAGTAATGACTGCACGTGCAACTTGTACGTGAGCCCCTTGTCAAAGATAACCCCAAGATACTTGGCAGAATTGGACCACGGTATGGGAACGTCGTCGAGACAGACGTTATCATGAGGTGCGTTCCGTCGCCGAGTGAAGAAAACGGCTTTGCTTTTCTCCGGGTTGACCTTTACCAGCCAGTCATTTAACTAGCATTCCAGATTGTCGGTGGCTTTTTGTAGCCTAGAGGTGATCACCAGAGGTGACCGTGACGAGTACAAAAGTGCAGTATCATCTGCGTATTGTGCCATTTTAACCCCGTGCTTCGATCCCGAAGGCATGTCAGCAACAAATAGATTAAAAAGGACCGGAGAGAGAATGGAGCCTTGAGGGACCCCTGCCGTGATATTTCGAGAGCTAGAAACGTGTTTATGAATTCTAACAGCCAAGGATCTACGGTTTAAATATGAGGCTATCAGCCTTATAAGACGTAGAAGAAATTTTTGACTGAGAAGTTTGTAGAGAAGACCCTTATGCCAGACTTTGTCGAAAGCTTTTTCCACATCGAAAAGGACCATCCCTGTGGCCCTTTTCGACCTAAAACCTTCCACAATGTGATCAGTCACCCGATTTAACTGGTGGACCGAAGAATGTTGCCAACGAAAGCCGTGCTGATGCGAGGGAAGTAAATTATTCGAATCAACGTGATCCTGAATAATATCTAAGATAGACTTTTCTATGACCTTGCTCAAGGTGCATAGTAAACTGATAGGCCGGTAGTTTTGAGGAAACCGCCGGTCTTTCCCAGGTTTTGGGATATTGATGACAATTGAGCTTTTCCAAACCGTAGGAAAATGCCCAGTGCGAAGGATCGCATTAGCAATATTGGTAAGAACCATTATCGCTTTGTGCGAGAACCATTTTAGCGCTCTATTGGGTATTCCGTCAGTGCCAGGAGCAGACCGGATTTTTCGTCTTTGGATGATTTCTCGAATTCGAGACGGTCTCACGCTTTGCAGCGGCGCGTCGTCGTCAGCGGCATTCAGGGCTCTCTTAACCACCCTATCAACCCTTTCGACGTGCTCCGTGTCCATACAAATGTTCGGGGAGCATTGGAGTTCCAGGCTGTCAGCAAATGCTTCGGCCTTTCCCTCAAGCGAGTATTGTACCCCATTTTTGCCATGAATGGCTGGAATGGGGACCGGCCTGTTCCTGGTTCTGGGGTCGGTAAGAGATTTTTGAATAGCAACGAACGTTGTTTTCTCAATACTAGTTTAAGGATTAACTTGTCTGTATATCCGTTATTGAATGCTAGTGTTCTAATGTAGTTAAGTTCCAAATTAAACAAGTCAAGTGACATTGGTATAATAAAAAGTCGATGTATTAGGGAGTTAAAAACAGCTATTTTATGCGAAAACGGATGATTAGACATGCTGTTAATGATCGTGTCCGTACTTGCATTCTTATGGTAAATTGATAATTTAATGGTGTCTGAATTAGTTGATATAAGTAGGTCTAGAAAAGGAATTGTCCCATTAGTAGACTCTTCTAACGTGAATTTAATCTTACTGTGTAATTTGTTAACTTCTAGTAACAGATTTGATAAATCGTCTCTATCACCATCAATTATAACCAGAATGTCATCTACATAACGTTTCCAAAACACTATTTTATTGATTACACTTGAATTAATTGTAAATAGTGATGTTTCAATATGATCCATAAAGATGTCAGCCATTAAGGGGCTAAGAGGTGATCCCATTGCTAAGCCATCGGGTTGTACGTAAAACTCATTGTTAAACTTAAAGAAATTTTGGCTCAAAGAAGTTCTCAAGGATTGAAACAAAAATTTGACATCAATATCAGACAATGACGAGTCAAGTAGTTTGTTCTTAACAAGCTGTGCAACTTCATCGACTGGTACCGATGTAAACAAATTTGTTACGTCCAAGGACGCTATTTGATAATTTGGTTTATATTCAAAATCAGACAAGCATTCTACTAGTTCGTTGGTATTCTTTAAACCAAAAACGCTCTTAAAATCTATGGCATTTTTTAAGGTAGAATTAAGCCATTTAGCTAATTTAAAAGTATAGGAATTGGTAAACGAAACGACGGGTCTCATCGGTAGAGGGTCATTTTTAAAATCAAAGTTAGAAGTATTGGTCAATTTATGTATTTTTGGTAAGCAATATAGACTGGGGGTTTGTGGGTTTGAATATCGTAATTTATTAACGTCTTGTAATGGGTGTCCTGAAAAATCTTTGAGAAACTTCTTAAATTTCCGATTGAAATCAATCGAAGGGTCAATTGTAACTTTGGTAAAATTATTATTATTTAAAAATGTTATGGAATGCTTAATGTAATCGGTCTTATCAAGGATAACTGTGCAATTACCTTTATCCGCTTTGCTAATAGTTAAATGATCATTCTTAATTTTCTTTACAAGGGATAGGGGTGGTTTGATATATTTTGATGGAATTCTTTGGTTCCATAAGAAAAGTGAATTCTTATGGTTCTTGTTAGATTGGATAATAGATTAAAATTGTCACTAAGAGAGGAGTTCATAGATATAATATTATACAATTCAGTGGATAAATGTTCAACATGTGATTGTCTAACTTTAATATGTGGGGAAATCTTTAGGCCATAATTCAAAAACTCCATTTCACTATGATTAAACTCAACGTCACTAAGGTTCAAAGTTCTAACATGAAAGCTAAAGATGTCAAATTCATTCACACGGAACATTTTCCTAAGATCGTAATTCAAAGAATTAAAAGTTTGAGTTTCCTGATTAACCAGTGGAAGTAAATTGTTATCAGCTATTATATCAACCAAAGGTTTCAACTGGGGTATCACATTATTGCGTTTATTAATTATTGATGGGATTAGACATTCATCATTCTGTATAGTATTCATCGGTGGATACATATCTACTAAATTATTGATAGTGTGAAAATATGAAGGAGTGTTAAGAACTGTATGCTCAGTAGTAACACAATTAGCAGTATCGAAGTTGGATTTAACTAACCGAGATGGATGATTATATATTATGTTATTATGTGGGTCAACATCATTTATATTGTGAATATAGGATATATTTTCGTTTCTATTGACCTTGTTATTAATCTGACCTAGTTTTACTAGCTTATTTTTCAATTTAATTCTTATATTTCTATCAATATCAACAATATTTAATCTTATATTATAATCTAATGTATCAAATATTAATCTCTTACCGACCTCAGAACCAATCATTTACAAATACTATTCCTTGACATTTTACAATGATAGATGTTATGAATTTGTTCGGATCTTTGAACCTTTCAACATCAAAATCTCGTTTAAGAATACACAATTTTTGAACAAGTTTTCCAACAACAGAGATATATGCAAAAAAGAAGACATGTGTGGCATATATTCCCTTTCATGTAATACGTGTGGAGCAACTTACGTAGGTCAAACAACTCGAAAATTAAGGGAAAGAATAAAGGATCACTACTATGGTCGTAGACTCAACAGACCCAATAGATCTAAATTTGCTGAACATCTTCTCACAACAAATCATGATTTTTACCCGGATAGAGATGTCAAGTTTATTCATACGACTCATGATATTAAATTAATAGACTCACTTGAGATTTTAGAAATAACCAGATCGGAACAGAATACAAGTCACCAAACTTTAAACGCAAAAATTGATTTTCCAATGAAGGACTTATTTATCACAATTTTAAGTTAGTCGACTCTTTCAAATTTAGCAGGGTCAACCAAATTTTTTAACTTGCTATACCATATCGTCTTTTGTTTTATGATTTATTAATTAGATAATGATATGTATTAGATTTAGGGTTAATAATAGACAGACTTTAATGTTACACATTATAAGGTTATCGATTATAATTTAACCATCATCTCGTTTTTATTGATTAACCTAAGATATTGAAATAATGTTTACATTAATATTAATTTTAATTTATTTATTCCTGTGTAGTTTATAATATATTATAAGATTAATAATTTTATTATATCAATTTGTTTGAAGGTTAAACAAATATTTTATTTTATTATTTTTATCTTAATGTTTTTTTCAAAGAATATGATTTATAATTATATTTGAGACCATGCGATTTTATTTTATATTTATATAGACAGTTGAAAGGTTCAGTTCCTTCACTGCATTTTAATTTATAATTGTGTTGTTTTTATTTATAACTGGTAAGTTTGTTTGTATTTATATATTATTAGTGTGATTTTGCGTGTATAATTAGGTAGCTTGTATATTTATTGTTATTTTCTGTATAGCTTGAAAATGAATCGATGGACGATTCGAAACATGTCGCAACAATAAAAATAAAAATAATTTTTATCAAACCATTGGAGAAGAGGATTTTATTTACCTATTTACATTTTTTATTATTCTGCTTCTGGTTTGCAGGTTTTTGTAAGGTTCAACCTGTTTTATGAGTCTTAAAAGTCTATTGTGGTCTAGGAGTCTAGGCGCGCTTCTTCAACATCTTTCTCATCAAACAAGAAATTTGCTGAAAAGTTGGTTGGGTTCATTGATATCTATAATAGAGAATCTTTATGATTAGTTTTTCTGATCAGATCTTTAGTATTTTTTTATATATAATAATTGGTTGCTAGGTTTTGGTAAGGGCCTACAGTTCATAGTAAGTTAAAATTTTTGACAAAATATTTAAGGTTCTGCAAATTTTTTTAGTTTTATTTAACTTGGTTGAACAAGTCTTGAACGGATGTTTTCGCACTTGACAAATTTTTTTAAATAATTTTATTGATTAGGTATTTTTTTTTCTAATTAATAATAAAGAATTTGGTTGCAATTAGGACCGTAGACTGGCCGCTAGCATTTGATTTTATTTGAAAAAAACGACGTAATTATTTTCTACGTAGCGCTGTGCTGGTACGATGTTGATCTTTGAACTAATTGGACTGAATTTTTTTTTTGTAAAACCATAGAAATTAAGTACTACAAAACTGCAAGTTGCAACCATCAGTGACATTACCGGACAAGATGAAATTGACCGCTTCACCACCGACGTTGAAGAAACTAACGTAACAGAATTCATATTACTTTATTGCACCCTTAAGGTATCAGAAAAATACTGGTCAGAATTGCCATAACACACGAGGAAATTGAACATATCTTACCAGAAAAATTGGAGCTTAGTCAAGTCTTCAACAAGACATGCGGCTTATGTTACGAGCACTATCAACAATGACGATATTGGCACGTAGGACACTCTAGAGCAAATACTTCAGATTAGGAAAAGGGTTAGTCATGACACCCTGCATTTGATCAGCAAGCACTTTTAAAAGTTTACCGCTACCAATTACCAATTACCATTCCAAATGAACCTTATATAGCATCGCGTTACCGCATAGTGCAATCCAGTTCTGCGTTTAAAAGCGAAATCTTTTGGATACCATGTTACCAAGATGTGATGTACTATTTAAACTTTTACCTAAATTTGGGCCAGCTTGCGTGGAAAAGACATAGTAAACCGCAAGAAATAGACAAATAGTAAGCCCTTGTAAACACTTATAGAACATGGACTTTTTCTTTCCGCGAATAATAGTATTCTAACTGAATCGGAAATTACTAGAATGAGCACATCATTACTAACTAAAACAGAAGTTCTGCTCAGATAAAATTTGTCTATTTCTTGCGATTTACTATGTCTTTCCCACGCAAGCTGGCCTAAATTTAAGTAAAAGTTTTAAAACTAGATCACATCTTGGTAACATGGTATCCAAAAGTTTTTGATTTTAAGCACAGAATTGTTGCAGTTTGTAGGCAAAGCAACCGCCAACTTTGAAGCCACAACTCTACTGTTTTTACCAACATTAAGTAAACATTAAACCAGGAAAAATACTGCTGAAGGAAATCTACCAACCGCGTGTGCTTTTGACGATTTTCGTCAAAATTTTGTAGTACGTACCCTGAAAAGTAACCACTGTCTCTATCTCTAGGACGCAATACCAAAATAATTGTATTTTCTACCTGCAATTTTCCGGGAAAAACAAGATTGAAGCCACACGGTAACTTTCTACGTTTTTATACCATTTTCTTAGGAACATTACTAGTCAAGAACTGTTGTCAACTACCTCTTCTAACAAGTCTAGACCGTAATATTTTTGACGCAACACTAGTTGAGATTAGAGTTTCAACAAAGTCATATTGTAAAACTGCCGACCGGATTTGCCAAAATACCATAGACTGGAGTTTTGTCTGTTTTTAGCAAATCGTCTACGTCAACCGATGGCACTAAATAATTTTGACCCAGTGTCACCTTTCACGTTATACGAATCTGTGAGACACTCTTAACTTACCTTTGGCTTGCACTTTCTGCCAAGAGTACTATTTTTGACGCTTCAAATTGTTCTTATTTAAAAACCTCATTCTGGGTAAGTGTGCATGAAGTATACTCATAAGTTACAATGCTCTAGGCAAGTACGGGTAATGGAACAATCAAAGATGTTTGCGTACACCAACATGCAACAAAACTTTATCGCCGCGTGTTTTTCACTTTGAGGCTACCAAACTGTCTTTCGAGGACCTTATTGGTTGCTTCCTTAATCTCTAAGTGAAGTTTACCGGTAAAATCTTCAACGACGTTTGTTATTGTTATATATAAACGTTTTGTTTGCGCTAAAGCTTAGTTACAGCGATTTCTGAACCTCAATACTTTTTCTGCAGGTTATGCTTTTGTGACTGCAAAAGTTATGATTATATTGTCGTCTTTATATTAACATTTATTAATATTTTGTCTACGCCATATTTAACATCCAGTAGTTTTATCTTTGAGACTTTACTTATTACATTGCCAATACTTTATTGTTAAAAACAGATTTGTGACTCTAAACTGGAAGGTTATTTTACATCAATTTTATTGCTTTATTAAGGTTTTATTTATTTGTATTGTATTGAACAATTTAAATAAATCTTATTTTTGTAAACGAGCTTTTTTTAAAATTGGTTCCGAATGTTTAGGTTTAGAATCATAATACTTTTAGAACGTTGGGAGTCAATTGCAAGCTATGCAAAAGAGTGTACTATTATTTAAAACAAATTTTAAATTGATTTTAAAACTCTATGCACTTATTAGAAATTGTAATATAAATTTCCAGTTTGCAATTTTGGAAATATATGGGTATTGCGGCAAATGACCAACAACAAATTTTTATGATTTTTATTATTTAATAGATATAGAATAGCCTGTTTGATTTTGCAAACTCCAAGATTTGTACTGCAGTGCTAAATCCACTGGAGTCAAATATGCTAAGCACTTTTGGTAATCAAACTATTGGCTTCAGATTTACCAAACAAAACAAAGTTTCTGGAAACGTTTGTCAGTAAGTTGGTTTACTTAATTGCAACAATGAAATAAACAAAATACAGCCAACAAACTACTAGTTTGTAGTTGAAATTACTAATGTGAGAACTGATTTAATAAAATATAGACTTGAAGTTATTTCTGTAAGTTTACAGAATATTTACGCTAAAATGTAATATAATAATTATAAATAATTACTATTTTGAGACTATCGTATATAGTAAGATATTTATAATACTGCACGTCTATATTAATTAATCGAAGTAATATAAATGACAATAGCCGGTGTCTCGTTAACTAACTAACTAGGAAACGCCACGTAAGTAAAGTTCTATAATAGATGAAGTGAAGCTAATTACAGCAATTATAATTAACTGTGTGTAGGATGGTAATAGGGGTAAGCAGAGGCGCGTTTTCAAGGGACGTAGAGAGTTTATGGTGAAGGCGGCGGGCGGACGTGATACGGAAAGCGCTACACATATAAAAGACCCGTGGAGCTTAAAGTGCGAGGTGAGCAAGCTTGACTGGAGAATAATTGGTGAGCGGTTGGTTACGTCTCCTGTGATCCGAGAGAAAATAACGACGGCGGACAGGTGCCAGGTGGAAATACACCGGGAAACTCCTACGTATGAAGCGGGCGCAACAATGAAATTGTATACCAAACAATAATTGGCCTTTTTATGCATCGCAAGGTTGAAAATTAAATGAGCAACCAATCAGGTGGGATTAAACCAGTTTTTTTATTGTATGGTAGTAAATAATTTTTTCGATATGCTCGGGCTGAAATAAAAAAAGGGGCATAAATATCGTTCACGATCATTTAACAAGTAATTTATAACTGTAGTAAAATGATGGGTGGTGGTATAATAACGTGTTGGAAATGATTACGAACGGTTTTTTTGGAAGTAAGCGTATATGGGGTAGGACCACAAGGGACCGGGTACAGGGTGCAATTGCAACGATTTGGGGTGCGCTCCCCGTTTAAATCTCCCCGTTCGAGTCGTGCACTTGTTTCGCAGTGTTTACAACCGTCACATGTGCTCAGAGAGAATATCCTACAACATGTTTACATACTCGTTTCGAGATCGTTTATTGTTCGCAATGGGATATAATCGATTGTTGTGCAAATAGAAATGCAGTCCTTTAATTTTAAGCATTTTTAGTAAACAAATATCATGATTAATAAAACGCTGTAATATATTTATTTTATTTTAGTGTAGAAATCTTTGATTTCAATTAATATTTATTATAATTTGTTTACAATGGAAGCGATCATTAGGACAAAGTAAAAATCTTTAATTTTAAAGTGAACGTTTCGCAATTTATTAAACTTTTTTATCATTGTCTTTGAAGTTAATATATTTTAAATTAAACAAAGATTTTAACAAATTTAATTTACGCTTTGCAAAGTTTGATAAATGTTTTCAAAATTTGTTATATAATTGACAAAATCATAAAGTTAAATTTAAAAAAAATAATAATATCTGATCATGACTATTTATTTTTTGATTTGGGTCGAATATACCCAAGGAGTAAATAAGCAAATTTACTCAATTTATTTTTTTGCACAAATCTTAAGGGCGCGGTTTAAGGAGTGTCATAAAACGACGAGCAGAACTTTTTGGAGTCTGGCCAGGTGTCTAGCTCTTTAGTCTGGCGACTTTATTGATTATGTCGCAAACTCCTGTTTGTTGGCGGATGTAGAGGTTTGGAACCTTATTGTTTTATATTTTTTTGTGTCATCTTTAATTTTGTAGTTTAAGCTTTGGACAGCGTTAGCGGTTTTGCGCCGTACGTTAATACCGGCAGAACACATTAGTCAAATACTTGCCGTTTTAGGCACATTGGTAAGTTTTCTTTAAGGATATCTTTAAGCTTACTAAAAGTTGCTTATCTCAGGTTTATGATATTTTGCAAGTCTAGTTGTCTTGGTTGTTTTTAATTTTGTTTTAGGTACTTATATGCATCTACTTGTTTTATCTATGTGCTTTGAATTTGATATTTTTGTTAAGAACAAGGTTTATATACCTGGCAATCACCGAGCGATCAATGTAGGAACTAGATAGATTACATACTGATACTCACTCGATAGAGAACGTCTATCTAAAACACATAAACTTTTCTTGGAGCAGAATTTGGCAGCAATCATAAACTACTCACATCTTGCTTCAAACTAAAATTGAAGGAACAGAGGAGAACAATAGCATGCAGACAACAAATTAATGACAAAAAAAATCAAAATTTTGGGAAAAACATCAAAATCTGATGAAATATGGCAATTCACTAAACTGACCATTGAAGAAACTACAAAAGAAAACGAAGAGAGACAAACAACAGAAAAGTTCTAATACTGGATAATATTTAATTATGGAAATAATACCAGAAAAACGTGATCTAAGATACAAGACAAAAACAGAATAAATACACCGAACTCAGTAGAGCTATACAACGATGCTACAGAAAGGATAAAAACACACACCTACTGAGAATCTGTAGCAAAGCACAGGAAATGCAAATAACAATACGAAAGAACTGTATTATCATCATCATCAATTAGCCTCTTAGCGTCTACTGTTGGACATAGGCTTCCCCTATGATTGCCCACTTCTTCTGATCTTGGGCTGTTTGTATCCAGTTGGTGACCATTCGTTTTAGGTCATTTGTCTACCGGATAAGTGGTTTTTTTCTGCTTCGTTTGTCTGCGCTTGGTCTCTATTTGAGGAACCTTTTTGTATACCTTCCATCTTTCATCCGTGTACGTGTCCAGCCCAATTCTACTTCAATCTGGCTATTTATGTAATGACATCCGTGATGCCAGTTTTTCTGCGTATGTCTTTGTTTCTAATATGATCTCTCAGTGATACCCCAAACATTGACCGCTTAATTTTGCGTTGGGTTATTTTGAGCTTCATTGCTGATGCATTGGTTCAGCGCCGTAGGTTATGACGGGCAAAACCCATTGATCAAAGACTTTACGTTTTAGGCATGTTGGTAGTTTGCTTTTAAACATTTCTTTCAGTTTTCCATATGCTGCCCAAAAAAAAATAATTTTTCTGTTTAGCTCGCATGTTTGGTTGTTTTTTGAGATTCTAACTTCATGACCAAGATTTATAAATTTTTCTACCAGTTCTACTTGCTGATACCAAATTTTGATGTTCTCACAGGGTACCAAATTTGTCATGAATTTTATTTTTGACTGTTTTATTTTCAAACCAACTTTGTCACAGACTTCTTGCAGTTCTTCCTGCATAAGTTTTGCGTTTAATAAATTGTCGGATGCTACGACGATGTTGTCTGCAAAGCGTAGATTGGTGAAGTTTTTTTCATCAATATTTAAGTTCCTGTTTTCCCAGTTTAGTTTTTTGAATGCATGCTCTAAAACGGCAATAAATAGTTTTGGTAATATTGTGTCACCTTGCCGTACACCTCTGTCGATTGGAATATGGCTTGTGTTTTTGTGCAGTTTTACAGTCATAGAAAACATCGACTTCTTCATCTGTGTGGCTTGTTGAGAGATCTATATAATTTAAGAAAATCAATAAACAAGCGACACAAACCTCGTTCATGAACCATTGAAAATAATTAAAAAAAAACAAACAAATCTAGACAAAACACTTAAGGTATGGAAAGACAATGGCCTAATGACAGTATATAATCGGTATTTATACCATTACACAAAAAAAGGATCTCAAGAAAAATGCGAGAACCTTCTAAAAATTATTAACAAAAGACTTTAACTATACCTGTTATGGCAAATACTACCAACAAGCCGGATTTGTCAAAGGCAAAGACACTCGTCAATAAATTTCCAACTTAAGTCAAATCATGTGCTTTGTTGATTACCATAAAGCCGTTGATAGTTGGAATATACTACGCAAAATGGGAGTCCCTCATCATCTGAGCTTATTAATACAACAGCTATACAAAAATAGTAAGGCAAGAGTACGAATAGATAAACATCTCTCAAATCCATGCAACATCAAAAAAGGAGCAAGGTAAGGATGTATACTTTCACTAATTTTCTTCAATATACAGAATACGTAATAAGGAAAGTCTTAGAAAACTGAAATGGAGGTATAGTTGTAGGTGGAATCCTCATAAACAATCTTTGATATGCTAACAATACTGTCTTGTTTGCATCATTTGCAGAAAAACTTACAGTTTTGGTGCAGAAATTGAAAACAGAAAGTGAGAACTACAAACTACAAATTAACATGAGCAAAACAAAAATTATGATTATAAACCGAAGCAACAACAATACCACAGACAACACATAAATTAATACGAGGTCTTTAGCTAAGCCAATATAGATAGTGATATAACTCTAAACACTAAAAAACAAATAATAAAAATATTAGTATTTTCAGTACGGCTCTATAGTTTCAAATCATGTACAATTAAAACAAAGGATATCCAAAAAATTTATGCATATACGATGTGGTACTATATCTATCATATCTATCAATAAAGAAATAAATGAACCCCAGCGACTAGCACAAACTGTCTTTGCAAAAATATTAAAATTTTTTGGCTACATTAATAGGAAGGATGATAATAACCCAGAAAAACTGATGGTTTAGGGGAAAATGAAAGAAAAAAAAAACTGAGAGGAAAATCACCGAAGAGATGGACTGACACTATCAAGACAATAACGAAGAACACAATTACACAAACAACAAAGAAGTTTAGGAACAAAGAAAGATGACGGGAAATTGTACAAAGAGCGACAAAAGAGTGAACCATAATCACGACCTCTCTGAAAAAAGAAAAAACGAAGAAGAAAAAAAGAAGTAAACAAGATATACAGGGTGTTCAAAAAAGAATGTAATATATTTAAGCAGGTGGTAGTACGAACCACAACTAACAAAACAGTCTTAACTAAACATGGGTTGTCATAGCAACGGTTTCGGAGATATGGAACATTATTTATTTTTATATATTTTTACAAAGCACAGAGTCATAGAAGTGCTTTCTTTTTATTCTACAGGCACGACATATTTGTGCATTATGAAAAATAACAACTTCATTTTGTGTGAATTTGGCTTCATCCGTAAAAAGAATTTTGGCAAGAAACCGCGGGTCTTCAGCATCCTTCCGTAGAAACCTGCAACAAAAAACCAAACGTGCCTGATGATCAATTAAATTTAAGGGTTCTACTTGTTGTACATGGTATGGATAGAGCAGCTGCTTGTGGAGGGTTCTCCAAACAAGAGTAGCACTAGTTCTTACCTCGGCTGATATTCTTCGCATAATCGTCCCTGGATTATGCTCTATCCATGCTATAATTTCTTGTTCTAATTTAGGAAAAGATGCAGACCTTGGGCTGACGGGAAAGATGGCACTGTTTTCGAAGTGAACCGTTATTACTCAATCTCTGATGAATTCATCCAAGCATACGATGTCAAAAAATCTGTCGATTTGGATAAGCTTCTACATAAAGACGTTGCGCTTTGGTGGCAGTTTTATTAGCACGACCATACATGAAACGCATGTCGGTAGTTCTGCATTAGAGTAATTAGCCATAGCAAGAAAAACTTGTGCACTAACAACAACTGTCAAATACTGAATGTTTATTTCACAAAACATCAGCCAACTATGATAAGAAAATGCATGTTTCTGTAAAATAAAAAATGGAGGGAAAAAAATAACAAAAATAAATAATGTTTCATATCTCCGAAACCGGTGCTATGACAACTTATGTTTATTAAGACTTTTTTGTTTGTTGTGGTTTGTACTATTGCTTAAAAAATAAAACATTCTGTTTATATTGCTAGCTATCAATATAAACTGTCATTTTAACAAATCTTGATTGTTAACAATATGAACTGTTATTAATAACAGCTTTAAAGCTATGACTTATTATTCATTTATTGCTATTTCACATATCTTTTTGTTTTAGAAGCGACCTCTTTCAAGCAATAATTAACTTTGGATTTGGTTAATTTTGTTCTTTGTTCCTTGTCTTTGTTTAGGTTTAGGAATTCTTCAACTTTTTGTTCTCTAAATTCAGTTATGGATGGTTTTGTGGAGAATATAAGCGTTGACAATGGTCGTGCCAAATAGGAGCTAGAATGCTAATTTACGGTACCACTTTAAGCTTTTTTGTAATGGCGCAGAGTATGATTTTATCTGGTTCGATAGGTCGATAAAAGCCTTAGAATTATTATAGTCTATAATTATATCAGGCTTATCTACTTTGCTTATTTTTTTACTTTTGATACAACTTCTTATGAATTGTGTTTCCTGTTGTTTCTCAAAGTACCGACAACACTAACTAACACTTTATATAGTAGTGTAAAGTACGCAACCAACATTTAGCAAATTACCCATAAGCAACATGATTTTGGACGGAACCGATTAATTAGGTAAACTCTCCTTTCCGCAGTAAACGCGTATCTTTTCTCGCAACACAATTTGAACAATTTTATGCCAAAATTTTGTGGCGTTTATTTTTGATGTACTGCTGACAAGCATCTTCTGAAAAAAACAATTGTCTTGTCAATACAAACACTCTGCTTTGGAATGTAATATTATTTGTATTTGTTTAACAGTTTGGTTATCAGAGTCAACTTATGCAGTTTTATCACCTTGTATTATAGTTGGCGACTCATTATTGTTGACATGTATCATGCGCAAAATCAGTTCATATTTGTTACGTGACATAGAAGAAATTTTGATTTTATATATCACTTTCTTATACTAAAAAAACGCCGCAATTCATTCGGATTTTTTGACGGACCAGGCTTTTAACCTAAAACTTGTGCCAACGACAGCAGATGTTTTTTGTGAAGCATATCTATTTGTTTTAGTAGCGATATGCTGAAGAAGAGCGTTATCAATAAATAGAGAAACAAAATTGGCAGGAGATTTGTTTATGTGCGTCTCGTATACAGTGTTTTTTATTCCAACAATATGTACTTGAAAATCAAATTTTTTTATAGAAAGACCCGTTAAAGGACCCCAAGTTATCTCACGTCTCTCATCTGAATCTTCTTCTTCTGATTTGTTCTTAGGTAGATAAATAAGTTCATCAATAGTTTCATTTAAATTCGATATTCCTCGATGTGGGTTTTTTATTGTTTTTTTTTACCTTGGCTTATTTTTTTTTTGTCTTCTTTTGCTGCGTTTCCTTGAACAAAGATGCGGAAAAAAATCTTACTAGATCCGGCGCTAAACGGCTTAGGCTCGTCGTCCGATAGCAACTTTTCCATCATTTTTTGGAGCTTAGCTTGTTTGTTTTTGTAGTCATCTATGTTGAATATTTACTTTAAATTTATAAAAAAATTGCCGGTTGCTAGGAAACAGCTGCAGTTGCAGACAATGCGCGTACGTGAGACACGGCATACGAGTCACGCGACTTCCACTGATAACAAATGTCATTCAGAGTCATGCAAGGCAAGACGTGTCTTATAATTTTGCGGTTTTCAAATTTATGAAATTAGAAACTGCAGTTGGCCTAATCATATATACCTGGAGAACATCATTTTGTGTGCGGTTCTTTATTGTTGTTTACATTATTCCAGCAGCCAATTTTGTTCAATTCTAGAATAAAATAATGTTTACTGAAATCAAACTTGTAATAATTTAAAATTATTATAAAATTAAAAAAACTTACTATAAGCAATACTTGGTTTGAAATTTATCTTATTGCTGTCTATGAATTTATCTGTATTTCCAATTCAAACCATTACAATATAAGCCAAGCTAATATTAATATTTCATAGTTCTCGATATAATAAAATTCTCCCTATCATCCAATTAAAATTATCCTCCGTATCGGCAATAAAATAAATTCGAATTCAAACAGAACACTTGTGGTAAATGTTTTCACGGATAAAATCGGCGACACACACTATAAATCCCGGTCGTTATTAAAATTTGGGGTACACATATAATAATTCGATACATGCCGGTAATAAGCTGTTCGAAATATCCCCTGCCTTTCTTTTGTCCTGTCTCCACTCGCAAACAACAATGGGAGAAATAAATGACATACGCATGGTGATTCTAATGCCATCTATTAATAAATTACGCGCAGTGCACCCCGGGGAGAGAGCCCGGCACTAAACGATTGTATTTTGTTATTAGCGCCACGTAATGACATCTATTTATATTATAATTGGAGAATTTTAAATGGCACATACTACAGTTTATGACTTAGAAAATTGGGTACGTGTGCAATTTTGAATTTTTAATGTGTCTGATGGAAAAGGGGATTTATGTCGACGTATTGCTTCATATTCTGCAAAATTCTTTTAGGCAACGCAAATAAATGAGTTTTTTAATAATTAATTAGATTTTTTACCAACTTATTTATAGTACATATAGTCCTTATTGACATACGTTTAAAGTCAATAATTTGTTATGTATGCCAAACATGTTCTAATATATAACCTTTAAGTTTTCTATACATGCGTAAGTCGAAGATATGTATGGGGCATGTCGTAAACATGTTTTGTTGGCAATTATTAACAGCGAGTTACCAATAAATCTAAGATTTAATATAATTTTACTCTCAAATATCTTTTGATCCTATCTAAGAGCGTTGAGTGAGGGAATAGTACTTTTATTTTCTAAGATATGAAGATGACTGAAAGCCGTTATCGTCTGTGTGAGTAAAACATATTTATACTTTGCATACTCAAGTGCTAATTGCAATTGTTTGTTTATGTTGTTTGTTACGATTGCTTGCAACAAGCAGCTTTTTTATAAAGCCATTCAATCTGAAACAGTTGATGTTGCGTTTTACAATTGCTCTTGAATTAGTGCTTATGTTTCTGTCTGATTGCAGGTTTTCTTTCAGAGTATCAATGTTACATTTACCTCGAGGACAGTATGATGAAGACATAGATTCTACTAAGAAAAGCAATGATTAGAGGAATGAATAGTTGATTTTGAGCGGTATGATATTGACAGTTCACGTACCCAGAAATTGATTTCAGTTTGCTACGGTTAACTTAAAACAATTATTTTTAACAATGACTATCTGGAAGACTACGACATCTGTTCCCAAGCTAGTTAAAAAATTTGTCGATCAATACCTAGTTCATATCAGACAGCCAACTGCACACAAAAAATCATGCGTTGGTTTGCAGAAACGGTTCTCTTAACGCGATTCGGCATACAACAACCATTCCCTAAAAGTTTTGAACAAACCTATAGTGGGTTATCTATGTTATTTTGTCTTGAATATTTGCTCAGATGAGATTTGTAGTAGTCTTTATTTTTCTTTAATAATTATTGGCTTACAAGATTTGATCTACTTTGATTTTTTAAGCCTATGGTTTATTAGAGTTATTTTTGCTCTGGCTAGCGGATTATAAATGTATATCTTGAGCTGTTTTCGTTGATGATTTGTAGAACTTTTTGACAACTTCAGGACACAACACACGATACAAAGATGAACCTTGGTACAACATCATACAGCAGTGGCAAACATTGCTGGATAAAAAACCGCAAGTAAGGCAGCAAATGAGTAGGGGCAGAGAGCGAGCAGCGATTTTTGACTGCAAGCAGCCGGCTAGCACGCATCTACGAGCATCTTCTAGCGAGAGCCTAGCTGATACTTTGAGATTCAACTTCACTAAGCAATTATTATTGCTACATGATATTAATAGTTATAACACCGAAAGGTGAATATAATTATTAATATTATTTATTAATTTCTGTTTTTCCGCTTTTTCAAGCCTAGATTGAGAAAACGGAAAAAGATTTTTTACAGCTCCCCTCAACTGCGATGGCAGCCAAAGGGGAACTTCCACCTGCCGCCCGGGAGGGCGGCCGGCTTACCCAGGAAGAAGAGGAGAGGGATCGCCGGATGAAAAATGAGCACCGAGACCGATCCCAGAGCCGCTCGCAGTCGCAAAATAGGACCATAGACGTCATCAAGGCCCTGCAAAGCCAAGTCAACGACTTGAGCGTCTAGATGATGGCAATGAGGGAGCAGAACCAGGAGCTTCAGGCCATCATCGCGAATCAAACCGTCATCATCGCCCGGCAGGCCTCCGCCATAAACGCCGCCGCCGTTGCCGAAGCAATGGATCAGTCGGCTCCCACCCAAAAAGAGGGGGTCAAGGCCGCCTCCACCAAGGGGGGCGGCACAACCGCCTCCACCCAGGAGGGCGGTGGAGTCATCACCAAGAGGGGCGGCAAAACTGCCTCTATCCAGGGGGCGGCGGAACCGCCCCCGGAAATGGGAAACGGCACGACGAAACGCCGAGCCCCAACCACGCTCTCAGAGGACGAGAGCGACGACGGCCGCCTCCAGGAGCCGGAAGAAATCTAGTCGGAAGTCACCGACGAGCAGATCCTATTCAAATCCGACGAGGACAATCAAGGATACACCTTAGTCAAAGGAAAGAAGAAGAAGACCCAGGGTGAGTCTTCAAACTCTACTATTAAAGGACCTTCAGTCAATCCCCAGCGCCCTTCAGGTGCTGCGCACAAACAGCCGTCAGAGGCTACTCCTGCCGGCTCCTCAAGCCAATCGGCAAAAGGGTCTTCCACCCAAAAAAGGGCGCCGCCCCCGCCAACAACGCTAATAAGGGGAAGAAATACACAGAGGTCAGGTTCAAGCTACAGGACAAAAACCCAGAATCCGACTGTGACGGTACCCCCCTGCAAAGTCAGCCCATTTCTTTATCTTCGCGTCCAGTCGCCTTTGTCATTACTGACAAAGACAACTACCCGAAGTATTCACAACACTTTGCAGATAACGGAACTAAAATCGCGTCAGCAAGACACACATTCGACGACCATCGAAAGGCTACGGCCTACTTTAAATCAACCACCTCCAACTACTTCACGTGGGCTCTTCCTGAAGAACGCTGCTTGGAGGTGGTTATTTGCGACCTGCCGCTCTTCCTCAGTGAGGAAAAGGTGGGTCAGGGATTAGAGGAAATGGGCTATGAACCTTCAAATGGGCATAGAATGGGGAACGAATTTGGTCGCTTCCCCATGGTTTTGGTTCAACTTCCAAAGGGGGAGAAGAGCTAATCTATTCGCGACCTTAAGGTCCTTCTTGGTTTCACTGTGAGAGTGGAGCCAAAAAAGAGGAGCGGGGACATTGCTCAATGTCAAAAATGCCAGGTCTACGGCCACACCGCCAAAAGATGCTTTAAAGCAGGCCAAGTGTGCCGTAACTGCTTGGGTCCCCACAGGTTGGTGGCATGCCCAATGGACACACCTTCAAAGTGTGCTCTGTGTTCAGGCCCTCATCCCGCCAATTATCAGGGATGTAGGGTATACACTAAAATGATGGCCGCTCAGGCTAAAAACAAAAAGGCAGCCGCTGTGGCGCCAGGGTCCGCTCCGGCCCCATCTCAGGCTTTCCAAAGCTCAGGCCCCGCAAACCTGTAGCTGAGGTAAGCCCTAACAGGTCATTTGCTAATATGGTGGCGCCACCAGCCCCATTCACGGCAAACAACGAAATGGCCCAATTATTGGTTGAGCTCATTAAGTCTCAACAGAGAATAACGGCCATGGTCGAACGTCTTACTGGTCTTCCTAACAATGGATAATACACTCGAAGTATTACTAAGGGTATGTTTTTGGAATGCAAATAGCATTCACGAAAAGATGGGTGATGTGGAAGAATTCTTCTTCGTCCACGATATCGACATCATGCTGGTTAGAGAGTCAAATCACAAACCTTGGCAGGCGTTGAGGCTTCCAAATACCTTCACGTATTTGGGAACGTCGGGGTGGACAGGAGGCGTGGGACAGTGATCTTTGCAAGAAAATTGCTGGACAATTCCGAAGTGGACACTTCAGACACTGTATCGTTAGAATCTAATGCGATAATGGTGAAGGTGCAGGGGTTGGGCACTCTCAAAATTGCATCTGGGTACGTCAAACCAACTAACCAAATCGAAATGGCGGATTTCGACGCGGTTCTATTTTCTCCGTTCCTTACTATTTTAGGGGGGGACTTTAACTCGAAACAGTCGGGTAACCAACCAACGCGAAAGGCCGAGTATTGCAAGGTCATGTTAAGTCTAAAGGGTATCGAGTACTGAGTACAGACGATTCTACACACTAAAGCTATGCAGGTTACCAAGGGGACGTTCTGGATATAGCAATCCTGAAAGACGTCAACTTGCAAATTGAAATTAGAACAATCAATGACTTAAACTCCGACCACATTCCGGTAGTTCTGGAACTCTATGGACAGGGATCTGGCGAGGAGGGAGGACAGTTTGTTACCCATACAAATTGGCCTCTTTTCTTGAGATACCTGGAAGATAGCACAGAAAGGATTGTTCCAATAAGAACGATTGCTGCCATCGAAGAAGCCGTCGAAAAGTTCACTAAACTCATTTACAAGGCCAAAGAACTGGCATCTAAAACCCATCAGGTTCGGGCAAATAATCCACTTGGATTATCCCTCAAAATAAAGGCATTGATTCGTAGGAGAAATGCCGCCAGACATCAATGGCAACGGCATTGCGAACCCATAGATCGTGAAATTTTAAACAACTTTCATAAAGAAGTTAGATTATCTATAAGGCTGCACAAAAATCAGTGCTGGCAGGAAAAGATAGAATCAATCACAGAGGATACCAATCGGATGTGGAAGATTGCCAAAGCCTTACGAAACAGAAAAGTCCCAATACCAGTCAATCATGGTGAGACAGGGCTCCAATATTCTATAGAAGGAAAAGCCGAAGAATTTGCTGACAGCTTGGAACTCCAATGCTCCCTTTCGAGAGAGGAAGATGATACGGAGCACGTCGAAAAAGTTGAAAGAGCGTCACGGATCAGAGGAATCTTATCTAAACTTAAAGCTCAATTTGCGCCAGGTCCCGACGGTATTCCAAACAAAGCTCTTAAAGCATTTTTGCACAAAGCAGTAATGGTTCTGACCAATATTGCCAATGCAATCTTACGTACAGGGCACTTTCCTTCAGCTTAGAAAGGCTCACACGTAATTAATATCACAAAACCTGCGAAGGACCAACTGTATCCTCAAAACTATCGGCCAATTAGTCTTCTATGCACCTTGAGTAAGGTCATAGAAAGAGTAATCTTGGACAACCTCCAAGAACATGCAGAAGAAAATTCTCTTCTACATGCAGCATGGGTTTAGGCGTGAATACTCTGTAGTACACCAATTAAACCGCGTGACAGATCACATTACCGAGGGCTTTAGACTTAGAAAAACCACAGGGGTGGTATTTTTCGACGTCGAAAAAGCTTTTGATAAGATATGGCACGACGGTTTAATTCTAAAGCTACATAGACTTAAATTTCAACTGCGGTTTATAAAGCTGATAGCTTCATATCTTGACAGCAGAACTTTATTAGTAAAGCTTCAGAATCATGTTTTGACCTCTCGGCCGATTACGGCAGGGGTACCTCAAGGCTCTCTTTTCTCGCTTTTGCTATTTAACCTTTTCGTTGCCGACATGCTATCGGGCTGGAAGCACGGGGTAAAAATGGCACAATACGCCGACAATACGGCGTTTCTCTTTAGCGCAAGGTCGCCTATGGTGGTCACCACGAGGCTTCAAAAAGCAACCGACAATCTTCATGAATGGTGCAATGATTGGCAGCTCAAGGTCAATCCTGAAAAGAGCGTTGCCGTTCTTTTTTCGCGGCGACGAACTAAACCGCACGATAACGTCTTCATCGATGACGTACCGATTCCATGGTCAAATGCTGCAAAGTATTTGGGAATCACATTTGATAAAGGTCTAACGTACGAATTGCACGCATTTTAGGCCGTTCTTGATAAAGCCAAATTGGCAAAAAAACTGCTAGTCCCAATGCTTCGCAGGGACAGCGGGCTATTGCTTTGGAACAAACTCCGAATGTATACGTCTATCATTAAACCGCAATTGACGTTTGGTTACCCAATCTGGGGAACGGCGGCAAACAGTCATATATGGCGTCTCGACGCATTTCAACATCACTCCGCTACGACAATATTTCGAGGCGCTCGCTGAGAAATATTTCACGAATTCATTCAAACACCGATCTAGCCAAATTGGCAGAGCCGGACAAACAGGGCCACTTCTATCGAAGACTGGTCAACCTTATCTAACTAGGTGGGTTTACCCCACATCCTACAACCTCACCCCACAGCCTATACGGCTTCCTATCTCTATTTATCCCCTTAATTTTCTTCCAATGGAAGGTTTATGAGCATAGGTCTCGAACTTTCCGGTACTCAAAATGGGGCGGTTTTTAGTCGGTAGGCACTTTCCTCGTGAGAGTGAATCCGAAACTTTGAGTCAGTCTTTAGAAGATTATACAGCCCTGACCACCAAAAAAAAAAAAAAAAACAAATGAGATGGGGCGACATTATAAAAAGGTTTGCAGGATATGGATGAAAACGAAAATCACAGAATTGATCAAAATAGATAGATATGGGGGAAGCTTACATGAACATTAAATTGATTTAGTTTGATTAAAAGATAGATACAAATATATATTGGCACACAGGAGACACACACAAACAAACTGCGATCTAGGATCACATGCCGGACAAATCCCATACTTGCTTAAGAAAGTTATGAAGTCACTTGGTACCCACAACCAATAAGTAGTTTTACTCAAAACAACAACCAATTTGTACCGTCGTGCTACCAAGAAGTTGCAGATAAACAACGGCTCACGCCTAAAGTGCGAACGGGACAGAAAAAGAAACAGGAATATGTGCCAACACTATTGAACGGTAGGCATGCTTTGGAAGGACTGCCGTAACTTTTTGTATTTCTTTCTTTATTGAACTGTTGACTTTCATTGGATAAACCTAATTTAACCTAACCTAACCTAAAACCTACTTCCGCCTACTAGTGCTACTCTTATAACAAGAGCTGGGAAATCGAAATGCTGTACACTGTTTTTAAAGTCTATCAGAAGACATAAAATGGATTTTTTTTCTAATTTTTGGTTAATATTAAGAAGATACCTTAGGTGGGTAGCATTAATAGTGCTGAAATTTAAATTACAACCTTTGTGTTCAATAGTGTTAGGTTTTTACTGACTAAAAATCTTCATTTTTTTTGTCAGTTTTTTGGCACCCTTTGCACTGCACACCTGCAAGTCTCTTCTCTCATCGTACACTCGCTGCAAAGAAGTATATTTATTATAATTTTATGCATGTGCTTGTTAAGACCACAGTGCCCGGTTATCATTTTTGTGAGGTTGTGCAGCTTGATTCAATTAATTTGTGTTACCCAAGTTTTGGTGTTATGTCATGGTCGTTGGGAATAGTCTCGAGTGTGTCATTTCATTGCAGATGATTGTACAGATTTTTATTTTTAGTCTTGTATGGGACCCCGAAAGCAGATTTGGGTTCAATAAATGTCCCATACGCTCCCCCATGGCAAGCTAATTTGTCATGAGATTATTTTGGTTACAAAATAGATAGATTCTAGGATTTTAGGAAAAACAATCACAAAATTGGATTATTTAAAAACGCAACAACATTCAACATTACTTTTGCCAGCTGCAGACACACCTGTTTTGCTGCAGTTGCAAACACAAGAAACAAAAAAAAGATTTTAAAAAATACCCTTACAGAAATTGTTAAGCAATAGTACCAAAAGAGTACCTTGATTGCTTTCTCAATGCCCAAATGGCAAAATTTATTAAATCCTTTATGGTTGGTAGAATGTATATATTAAAGAAAAAGAGGCATGTAACACCTCGGTTTTAGAGTGTACTCATAAAGGTAGATTCCTAAAAATTCTATGTGCAGACGAGTCGACCAGGAAGTGGTTTTACAGCACATCTGACAAGAAATGTTAGAAAATTGATCTGAATAAACTGTCAGAGTCAAAGAGTTTTAATATGTTTTAACATGAGCACCTGTGTCACAACTGAAATTAAGCAATCTGTTAAACAGGTTTGAAGTGCAAAATAACATAAACATTGAGAATTGGCATGTAATAAACTTGAAAAAAATAAAGCTGAAAAAAGATAGAAATCTTTGGGAGCAAACAACATTTGAGGTTTTCTAAATTAACCTATTTAACTCTCAAAGTGACAAATAATTAAAAAGAATTGCCAACATTTAGAAAACTAATAGTAAGTAAAATATTAAATAACTAGAATTTATGTAGAACTATCCATGCTATAAAAATGTGACTTTTGGAGGACGAGGGCTTTTAGAAAGAACAAAGCAAAGAATGAATTGCATTTATTAGATCTTTGCTGACGTCAGAATATATTGCACAGAGTTGGTTGAAGGATCTTGGCAAGAAGTACTGCAGACACACTTTTCAGATTTTATGTTAGCAAAAACATTTAATTAAAAGTACCTTGATTGGGAGATTTAAACGTCATTGCAAATTAAAACAGCTCAAGAGTGGAGAAATGGCACGTTTGAGTTATTCAAATTTCCATTACGCGATGGGATGGGAACACGTGAAGCTTTGTTCAGTATGCAGGTACTAATTCAGCGTTGCCAAGACGTGTCTGTAGACGTGTACGCGTGCTTTATAGACTATCAAAAAGCGTTTGACCGTGTAAAACATAGCAAGCTTATAGTGATCCTGCAAGAACTAGGTTTAGATGGCAGAGACATTTGTATCATTTAAAAACTTTACTGGCACCAATCCGCATCCGTGAGAGTAGATAACAACAATACAGATGTAGTATAAATCCAAAGAGGGGTTAGACAAGGGTGCGTGTTACCACCACTTTTATTCAACAAATACTCCAAACAAATATTTGGAAAATGTGAAGGTATCTTAATAAACGGGGAGGTGGTGAATAACTTGTGGTACGCAGATGATACAGTTCTGCTGGCAAATACGGAGATCTTCAAGAATAGCTGAATTGTGTCGTGGCTAATAGTGAACAAGCGGGCCAAGAACTAAACATAAACAAGACCAAGGTCATCGTAGTCAGTGAGGAGCGCAATGTGGTGACAAACATAAAAGTAGTAAATCAGCAAATTGAACAAGTTGCCCAATTCAAATATCTAGGGTGCCCTCTGAATCAGCAATGGGACCAATCGAAAGAAATTAGATCCAGAATAGAAAAAGCTCGCACGGCTTTCAATAAAATGAAGCAAGTTATGTGCCACAAGGATCTTAATCTCAATCTGCAAGTTCGGTTGCTACGTTGTTATGTTTTCTTCATATTAATGTATGGCGCAGAGACCTGGACGCTCACAGATGCTATGTGCAAAAAAATAGAAGCATTCGAGATGTGGTCATACAGAAGGATGCTACGTATAGTGTGGACAGATAAAATATCTAATGCCCAAGTTCTTGCACGCCTCAATAAGGACACAGAAATTCTATATCTTCTGAAAAAACGCAAGCTTGAGTATCTTGGCCATATTATTTGAGGTTCGAAGTATAGATTACTGCAAAATATAATGCAGGGAAAGATAGCTGGTAGGCGAGGGACAGGTCGCAGAAAGACGTCCTGGTTGAAAAACCTACGACAGTGGTTTGGGGTCAGCACTACAACTCTTTTTTGTAGAGCTGTTAACAAAACCCAAATAATGTTGATGATTGCCAACGTTTGTGGAGGACAAGGCACGTAAGAAGAAGAAGAATTCAGTTTTGCTTATTTCTGCTCTACAGATGTTTTTTGTGATTTTTATATAGTTATTCTATTTTCAGTACTTTATATGGAATTGATCAAACTTGGAAATGTAACACTAGACTTCATAGCTATAGAAAAGTGTAAGTATTACCACAGCTTGATATACTTTTATTTTTGGTTTGTATTATGACGTTGTGATGCTTAAAAAGTATTTTGTGTAGTTTTCCAAAAGCTAAATAAACATGCGCAATTTGAGATTTGATCTGAACAATTATCTTGTTACTTTTTGAGATTGTTTTATAGTGTTTTTACTGTTTGATGCATAACTACAATTTTGTGACAATTTATCTTTAGACCAAATTTTGTGTAAGAATCTTCTAGTCTAGTGATAGCTTCTTGTAGCGCTTCTGCAAGCATACATCATTTGCAAACAAAATTTTCATAATTCTTGCCAACATGGTCTTATTTAGTAATCTTAATCTGGGTAGGTTATGCTGTCCTCTTTGGTACTAATATTTTATATGCAATGCATCAAACATGTCTTGGAAGAGTTGACTTGTGACTACTAAACAATAAAATGAAAATAATGTTGGAGCCAACATACATCCCTGTTTACCCTTCAGTAACGTTAAATTTTTCAAATAAGTCCCTATCTACTTGGACTCTGCATCGTATGCCTTTGTGAACTTGTTCAATCATGGTCAGAAATTATGGCGTACAGCCTTGTTTTTTTAGTACGATCAAGAAAGCGTCACGGTGTACGCGATCGAATGCTTTCTCCAGACTCACACATGTTTAAATGATGGCATTGATTCAGTGGTGGTTAACGGTTGTGCTACTTTTTGCTTAAAATCAGTATTGGGTTTCAGGAAAAACTTCTTTGAAAAGCGGTTGGAAGCAATAGAGAAGCACTTTTGCTAGATTTGTTCAAGCTTCAGGAGTAATATCCTTTTATAGGAGTTATAGTCAACACCGTTTTCTTTGCTTTTATAGAAGGTACATATAGTAGACAATATAAATTTATCTGGCACCGAATTTGTTTGCCACATTTTACAAATAAAGTCAAGCAGTTTTTTTTTAAGTAGTTACCACTTTTTTAAATTTTTAAATTTATTTTTGAGTTGATATGTAGCTTGTTTTACTTTGTCTATTGTTGGCATGATGTCTAGCTTGACAAGTGTTTTTTAAGCAGTGAGTTAAAAATATCTATGTTTGCTATGCCATCGGTATTTAAAAGCACTTTAAATTTTTTCAACCAGCGTTTCAGAATTTTTTACTTGTAAGCCTTCATTCATCCATTATATTGATTGGTACTGCTTTAGGCTTAATTGGTCCGTATACTTGACTCAATTTTTTGCAAAAGAATCTTATATGATAGATGACAGGTCATTCTTAAGATCAGTAGACAGAGCAAGAATTGACTCTAGATATTCCAAGGTCCTAGAAAACATCTATGAAAACGCATCCTTCCACGTTAAAATAGATGAAGACATGAAAACAAACAAAATCCCAGTACACCGAGCTGTAAGACAAGGAGACTCTATATCTTCAAAATTGATTACTCTAGCGTTGGAAGATGTGTTTAAACAACTGACATGGTCAAATAACGGCATTAAGATAGATTGTAGATATTTAAACCACCTTAGATTTGCTGACGACATAGTGATCATTAGCAGTGACATTACAGAACTTAAAACTATGCTCGAACAACTAAACAACGCATCGAAAGCCATAAGACTAAAAATGTACCTGGACAAAACAAAAATTATGAGTGGAAGCGAAACAAAGGTTAAAGTGGATCTCCAAAGTATTGAACAAGTGGATAAATATGTCTACCTGGGACACAACATCATGTTAGGAAAGGATAACCAAACCGCAAAAATCATAAGACGTACTGGCTTAACTTGGGCAGCATTTGGGAACCTAAAATACATAATAAAAAACCCGAACATCCCAATCAACCCAAAAAGAAAGGTATATGAAGCATGCATTTTAACTCTCAAATTTTTTTTTTAAATAGTCTTTTATTGTGTGAGTTTTGTGCGTATCCAAGAACACCTGCAGCTAGGTAACATATTTGAGCAGCTGATGCCGGCATCTTCTACACGGCGGTTTTTGTTATTATGGCGTGCTATTCGTTTTGTAACTTTGCTTAGCGCATCCTCAGTATGGCAATGCGCAAGTGAAATTTTTGTGTGTATGCGCAAAACTATCTTTTTGCTTTGGTCATACACTCTTTCTTCAGCAAGATGTCCATGTAGTAGTCGCAACCGCTCAATTGAAATACGCATACGCATTATTGCAACATTATTACTTAACTTTTCTACATTAAAAACGACGTTTTGTTTATACTTCAAATGAACCTGCAGTCACACCACTTTGTGCGTCGTATAAACATTTCCAAACAGTTTATAAGCCGTTTTGAGATGGATGTGAAGTATTTCTTTTTGAACAATTCTCTTATTTTTTGCAAATTTACAGAGTTGGGCTTGGTCTTGTACGAAATAGAAAAAGTAAGAGCGCAGATTGTAAAATAAAATTTTATTTCCAAATGTTTTTACAAATTTTCAAAGGGGGATGTTTTGACATAGGATTTGGCTGTCTTGCGGTAGTCACCTTCTGGAAAAAAAATCTAAGTTGTGATCCCAAAAAGGTGGTCTCTTATTTGGAAAGCCGTAACTTTTTCTTTCTTAATTTTTGGCCCTTAACTGTGCAATTTTTGATAGCGCCCGCTTAAGTGTTTTTCTCCGAGAGCTGCGTCCGGCTTTTTTGCAACAAGGTATTGACTATGTTGAGGACGGGTGCCAAAGTCATCGACAATTATTAGCTCTATTATAATAGTTTTCTGCGCCGCAACAACTCCATAAATGACATCAAATTTGGATCAACCAATAGAGGAAGCTTGTAGGTCTAGCAGCAAAACTGCCAATCTTGTGGGAGCAACCGCAATTATCCCTTCTTTCATCGATGCTATCTTTATTGATAAGGTGTTGTACAAGAACGTCTGGTCTGTTTTTCACTTTCTTGCAGGTAGATGTATCTGTTCGGGGAGTTTGGGTGCTTTACGGCTGCCAAACTTGGCTACGTTTGCTTTTGTTCTCCGGAAAGTTTTTTCAGACGAGCAAGGTGCGTATCAACACTCACGTTAGTAGGATTGCCGTTTACGTTTTCTTTGCATTCTTCTTTCTTGTCCGTGGCTTGTTCAATTTTGACCAGACGCAGTGCAACGCTTTAATTTTTACTTTGTTTTTCTTGAATCCTTTCCTCAACGAGTTTTCTTTTATATGAACTTTGTGCATGTCACTTGACAAAAGCACAGCAGATAGGAAAATAATATGCGCAGCCGATATGTCATCCAAGCCAGCGTTTTGCCGTACAATATTAGTATATCTGTTCTTGCGCACAACACTATGCTCTTTTTCTTTCTCTACTAATGATTGAGCGGCGTTACGTTGTATGTGATAGAGGAACGTCATGGTGCGAAAAAGACAGAGATACTGAACTTGGAGTCTCTAGTTATAGAACTCTTTGTTTATACACTGTTTTGTTAACGGTGTGAACATTGACAAACAAACTTTGTCTTTAGCACCTTCAGCAAGAGAATGCTAAGAAAAGAGACAGAGAAGCACCGATCCGAGACGCCAGCTACCAGCCAGCCAGAACGATCAACTACTAACTGCAATTATTATTGCAAACTCGTGTTGATAGTTATTAATGCCAATCGGTATTAATAATTATTAATACTCAATTAATATTTAATTTTCTGGTTTTTCAAGCACAAGTTTGGAAAAACAGAAAATAATTTTTTTTAGCATCGCCACCGTCGCAATGGGCGATAGCCAGACGTCCGACAACGCCGCGTCCCAGCAGCTGGAGCTGGACCTGCAGAAAAGGTCCAGGTCCAAGGGCGAACACCGCTCCAGGGAGGGGTCGCTTGAGCGGAGCTACTCCAAGTCCAGGGCCGAGGTCAAGCACCTGGAGGGCCAGCTGACGGAGCTCCAGCAGCAGCTGAAGACCATGGCGGAGAACTTCGAAAGAAAGTTTGAAGCGCTCCAGGCGACAATCGCGTTGCTAACCGCGACCAACGCGGAACAGGCCGCCACCATCAAGGCCCTGTCAGCCGCCCTGGCTCCCACCGCTTTGTCGCCGCCATCAGAGGAAAGACCAAGACCAGCTTGCCGCCTCCAAGAAGTCCCTTAAGAAAAAGGGCAAAGTCAAGAAGAAAAAGAAAAAAACTTTTAACGCAACTTCTCCCGAAGCAGCAACAGCCGCACCTACCTCCACCCCCGCTTCACCAGCGGAAAGCAAAATGAAACTGGAAGGAGTCAGCAGCGACAACGAAGACGTCACCTGCAACTTCCAGTTGTCCGAGTCTATTTCCGCCGCCATGGACCTCACCGTCGAGGCCCCAGCAGCACCCTCCAGCCCCATGGGACCCATTGTCGACGAGAATGGATTCCAACTGGTAGTTGGAAGGAAACGGAAGAATTCCAGAGGTGAGTCACCACCTCTTAAATTATCTAAAGGGCAATCAGCCACCCCCCAGCTGCCATCAGCAGCTGCGAATAGTCAGCCATCAACGGCTACCCTCGCCGGCCCATCAGGCCACTCTGCGCTAAAGCTTTCAGCCACCAAAAGCGCCGCCCCTAAGGCTACACCAAGGTGAGATTCAGGCCTGCCGCCTGGAATGTCGACCCCGCCGGTATCGTGGAAACGGACGAGGAGCCTAACTCCGAAGCCGCCGCCAACTCTAAAGCTCGTCTTCCGGCAATCATCCTGGACGACAAAGAGCTCTACCCTGAATTCTCCAAGACGTTCAGGTTGAAAAATATTCTTATTTTATCGGCGCAAAACACCCACGAGGGCATTTGCATGATGCCATCCACCATTGCCGACCACAGGAAAGCAACAGATTTTCTTCAAGCCCGCAAGGCAAACTTTCATACGTGGGCACGAGCCGACAAAAAATGCTTAGAGGTAGTTTCTAAGCATGTACCAGAATTCCTCTCTGAGGATGATGTGGGGCGGGCGCTAGAATCTTTAGGGTTCTGCTCGTCAAATGTCCACCGCATGGGGAATCAGTTCATCCGATTCCACATGATATCTGTTCAACTTCCAAAGGGACTGAAGAGCTCAGAGATCATGGATCTCGATATGCTCTGCGGCTTCAAGGTTTTGGTCAAGCGCAAGAAGCGCAGTGGCGGCATCCCCCAATGCCAAAAGTGCCAGAGGCACGGCCACACAGCAAATCGCTGTTTCACCACGATTTACGTTTGTCGCAATTGTGCGGGGTCCCACCAGTCGGGGTCCTGCGCCAGAGTCACTCCTGCCAAATGTGCCTTATGCAACGGGCCTCATCCAGCGAACGACAGGGGATGTACAGTCTATATTCGAATGTTGGCCTCGAACGGCAAAAAACTTAGACCGGTGGCCCAACCCGCCCTGGCCCAAGCTCCGACAGCCCCTCAGGCTTCCTCTCTGCCTTCAGGTCCTCGCAGACCTGCAGCACCATCAGCGAACACTACGTTCGCTAACACAGTTGCCCCTTAAAAGCAACCAGTGGTCTCTAACGAGAAAATTGCCGCCATTTTGAAAGAAGTGAATGAGTCTCAAATGAGGCAAACATCCTCGAACAATTCAATCAATAATGGATAATACACCCGTTGTATTATGCCGCATTTGCTTCTGGAATGCTAACAGCATTACAGATAAATTAGGCGAAGTGGAAGCGTTCTTTATCGAACAGGAACTCGACATCTTGCTGGTGTCCGAGTCGCTCCACAAACCTAATCAAGCGCTGAGAATCCCAAATACCTTCACGTATTTGGGAACGTCGCTGGTACCCATGAGGCTTGGAACACTGATCTTTGCAAAAAGATTGGTGGACCATCAACATTCTCCCCCGTCATCAGCACGGGTTCAGATGGGGGCACTTGTCAGTTTATCAACTAAACCGCGTGACGGACCTTATAGTTGAGGGTTTTAGAGTCAAAAAGGTCACAGGGGTGGTCTTTTTCGACGTCGACAAAGCCTTTAACAAGGTCTGGCACGAGGGACTTATCTTTAAATTGCATAGAGCTAATTATCCTTCTCGACTTGTAAGGTTGATAGCTTTATTTCTAGACAGCAGCACTTTGAAAGTTAAGCTGGGTAATCACATATCTACCTTTTGGAAGATAACGGCAGGAGTTCCTCAAGGCTCCATTCTTTCTCCGCTGCTGTTTAATCTATACGTGGCCAACATGCCTTCGGGATGTAGACACGGGATTAAAATGACACAATTTGCCGATGATACAGCTCTTCTATACTCTTCCAGGTCGCTCGAGATGGTCACTTTGAAGCTTCAAAGGGCCACCGACAACCTCGAAGAATGGTTGGACAAGTGGCAAGTCACTATTAACCCAGAGAAAAGCAAAGCTGTACTCTTCACAAAGCGGCAAATTGAACCCGACGATAACGTCTTTCTTAACGGCGTCCCTATACCGTGGTCCAATTTTGCCAAGTATCTGGGGGTTAATCTTGACAAAGGACTCACGTACAATCTCCACGTGCAGTCCGTTCTTGATAAAGCCAAAATGGTTAAAAACGCTATTACTTTGATGATGCGTCGGAATAGCGGTTTGTCGACCTGGAATCGAACCCGGTTCTACACGTCTATTATTATATCCATCCTAACTTACTCGTCTCCAGTATGGGGAACAGCAGCTAATTGTCATCTCAATAAGTTAGAAATTTTTCAAAACAAAACTCTGAGGTTGTTCCACAGGGCTCCGTGGTTTGTTCGAAACAGAGAGATTCGCGCAGACCTAGGACTACCCCCGATACGTCAACACATTGAAGCTTTGGTCGCAAAGTACTTCGAAAATCTAGCAAACCATTCCAACCCTGATCTAGCCCGACTCGCCGAGCCGGACAGGGAGAACTTTTTCAATAAAAGACCGGTGAACCAAGTAGCCGCACCCTAACTTTACTAACCAACTAACAATCCTAAACCAATACCGCACAAGCCTATAGAGCGTAACCTAACCATCTCCACACTACTAATCTCCAAAAGGAAGGTACATGAGCCGTAAGGTCTCTCTCACTCATTATTGAGCGGTTTTTAGTCGGTAGGCATTTCAAGCTGAGAGAAAATGAATTTGACACTTTGCCAGTCTTTAGAAGATTTTAACGCCTAGCCCCAAAAAAAAAAAATGCTAATTGGAAGTGTATGCGCCTGCCTTGAAACTGAAAGAGATTGCGTTTCTAAATAGGGTTGGTTTGTTGCCATGGGTGTTGCCGGGTTTGCATTTTTACCTCAGTAATGCCTAAACGACTAATCTTCCATGACCGCTTCTATGCAGACATTTTTAGCCTTTTGTCTATTGCCATAGGTTTTTGTTTTTTTGTAAATGTTTGGATTGATTGACAATAATCAAAGATGCGTAATTTATTTTAGTGAAAGAGTGAATGCGCAGTAACAATCTCACTAAATGGTTCTGAAGTTGCTGGGTCCATTGGAACTTCTGGATGTAGTCTCTGGCCATAAATACTTTTAGTATTTATTTGCACGCTGTAAGCATTTGACTTGTGCTTTGACATCATGTCTATTGACTTTGCATGCTTTTCATGTCGTTCTAGACTTTGTACACTGTGTGGGAGGCTCCACACTTTTTTGGTCTCAGAAGCTACTAAGCGCTCCTTTCTACCAGGTTTAGTTTGTTGACCAAATAATATGAGAGTGTAGGTGGATCAAATATTAGGCTTTGTCAATATCTACAGCGCCTCCATTCTCTCAATTAACGGGTGCTGTAGTATATATTTAGGTTTTTAGGTACATATTCAAAACAAGCTTGTGCGGTACTAACACAAGCGTAAACCCTAACATATCAGCTCTTGTAACCGAAAAAAAAATAGTATGTTACAGTTACTTGGAGCCACTGGTGAGAGTTTGTGGGTGGACCAGTAGCCAGTATCTACTGACGTTAGCATTGGTGTGGCTGATACTGACTGAAAGGTACTACCTTTAAAACACCACGCAATACCCTTTTACACATATTAAGCAGCTAAAAAGTAGTTAAAGTGGTATTATTTTGACTTGACTTACAAGTTTTTAGAATATTGCCGAGTAATATTGAATTACTTTGTTAACTGGTACATTAACAAATGTTTGCACTGCGTTTAGATAACGCAATGTATTTTTTTATTTGCGTTTACATTACATAAGTGTGCCAAAACTAAACTATTTAGTAATTAAAATTTTGAGACTTTTTATTTGATATATGTCACTTTATTTTATAACTAAAAACATTGAAATACTAGATATAATGCTATCAATTACTTTTACTTTTAATTTGTATATATAAAATTTTGGTTTTTTGCCATAGCCTAGAAATAGAGTATTTTTATAGCTAACAACTTAGTAACTGTAAAGTTTACTTTTGTAATCATGCATGTTACTAGGATTACAAAGTTTATTGATTTATACTGGGTTAAGGAAAATAAACTTTTTTAATTGAAATGATTGTTATCACCGTTTTAAGATTTGACTAATTTAATATTTGATTGTACAACTCCCCGGTCCCGAAATGAAATAGGAAACTGTAATCCGGGGATCAGATAGATTAGAGCAGTGGGTCGTCGCGATTGTTTTTGCCCTTGTTAGAAGATTAGTGGCTCATCCTTCTCGGGTTGATGTGTGAACTAACACACGTCCCATCTGGAATAGCTCCATCCTCTCACGGCCGCCACCCCCATCCTTCTTCCCTCTCACATCCCTGAGAAAGTCCGTCTCCAGAACATTTGCATGCTAAAGACTCCATCAATAAACATTGAATAAATAATTCAACCAAGCCATTTACATTCGTGAGAATGTTCCATTTCCAAAGCTGTATACATTTCATAGAGGGATTAATGTAAAGCAAAATATAAATTAAATATTATTTTCCTTGTGATATTGAGGGCTTGTAAAAATAGATTTGTCGTGTTAAATGATCTTCTCTTTGTTATATTGAGTTACATTATAGAAGTGATTTTGAAATTATATTAGTTGGGTATCGCGTTACCAGATAAATGAAGTTTGCCTCGATCGTTAATAATGTTATATTATATTGAGGGTTCCATTACACCTTAGGGTTGGATTATAAAAAGAATGAATGTATTGCCCCAATGGTGTTGTTAATTAACTGGAAGATTGACACATTTTAAATTGCTTATGCCATTAATATTTATCAAGAAAAATAGTTAAGTATTAATGCAGGAATATGTTAGTCCGTATGAGATCATATAATGGTTTCCCAAACCGCTTGAAACTGTCGCATGATTTCACCATGGTTACGAGTACAATGGTGTTTATTTGTCCTGTGGGATCACTAACAACGTGCCAGCAAACTTGATAAGGAAGCGATGATATTGTACACAAAACGTTCTTGCCATTCGCCGTCGCTTCTAACTTCCCCCGGCTTACTAGCTAGTTGGCTTCAAAAGACATCCCGGCGAGGACAATCACCCTCAACAATTGATATCAAAATTACCAATTAATTTAAACTAAAAATATAAACAAATAAAGTTGATTAAAATTATTAATGTTATTAAAGTCAATAAGCGTTGCAAAACTCAATTGAACCGATAACAATATTATATATTGATATAATTAGTGGAGCGTAATAACATTGCTAATGAATGAATATGTATTAATTAATGCAGCATTAGATTATGGTTCTGGTTAATCTGTCATATTTAATTTAGTTACACAGGGTTACGATAATCGCCAACAACAGAGAACCGATGAAATGTTGGAAATACTCACTCGGCAAACGTTAATTGCTCCAATTAGCGGCAAACTGGACCGTTTTATTAATAACAACGGCCGTCCGCAAATGCGCGCCACGGATCCGTGTAAAATTTGCAGCTGGAACAATTGTTGAAAAATTACGCTTTATCGTTTTAGTTTGTGTCGATTTTGCAAAATCAACAAAAGAGTTTAAATTATTGTTATATTTTTTTTTTGGTAAAAACAAGGTAAATTGCAATCCAATACATAACAAGTTAAAAAGCATTAAAATTATTATTTAAATATTTAAAAAATTAAATTAATTTTTTTTACATAATTCTTAAGAGTTGCTTAATTTCGTAACAGTTTTCAAACACGGATGTAATGATTTATTACGGAAATGTGCTTGTTTAATAGCAAAACACATGTTTTATCAATATTATTGTGTTGTTTTAGTGAAACTGATTCTTTTCTTAAAGATAATTCAATAAATTCTCAATGACAATGTTTCTCAATCACTGTTCTATAAAAATACCAGTTCGTAAGTATGCTTGGATGTAAATATGAAAGTAAGGCGCAACGAAATAATTAGCCGATGTGGGTAGTAGACCCCAACTAACAGTGTAGAAGACAAGTTCTTAATAAAAACTTTTAAGTTTTTCCAGCTTTTAGCAAATTTTTTTTTTAGTGTCTATTTTTTGTGCTTTTATATATTAGGACTTTTGTGCCCAGAGAAAGCGTTTTGACTAAGATATTTTTTAAACCGTGCAATGATTTAATATTTTTATTTATTTATTAAATACATGACAAAAGTAGCGCTAGTAAAGAATGATGTTTTTGGTTATGGTGACCGGGCTGTACAAAAATGGTAAAACTGTTTTTTTCTATATTTTCTATGATAATTTAGTAGAGCAAAATTGATTACATGCTTTCAAGCTTGTTTGGTTTACAGGTTTTGTCTATATAGTGAATTTTTCTAAACTAAAGATAGTCTGGTGTCGGTGATGAAGTAAGTGAGGAGAGCGGCTATGATATATTTTTTCTCTTTTTAGTGTTACACGGGTCCAACTTAAATATAGTAAAGCGTTGGCAAAAGCCGTTTGGATCTTGTCTAGTGTCTCAAGACAATTGTGGTTGTTTCAGTTTTTTAAGGTAAAATTTCTAGAACTTTCAAAGTTTGTCTCTCCAGTGGGTGCTAAAAGTCCTCAGATAGTTCTTTTTTTTTTTTTCTTTTTTCTTAGCTACTTTTTTTTAATTATTATTATTTTTTTAAATTTTGGACGTAGTGAGGTGTTGGCCTCAACAAGTGGCCTTTAAGAATAACTTACGCATGGCAATACCTTCCGGTTTTCTTCTTTGCGTAAATCCTGTTGTTATGTGTTTTTGTCAAACTAGTCTAGTGTTGACAGTAGTTTGAGGTAAACTGGTTATTGCCTCGCGGATTTTCACACAGAATCTGTGACACGCATGCATGCAACTTTTTTCTGTCTCTTATGTTTTTTTTTTTAAATTATTGTTCTTTTTATCTGCACTGACATCCAGCTTTACATTTTCTTCTTTCTCCAATCCGTGTGTTATTTATTCTAATTATTTGGTTTGTCCTCAGATGCGTTCTTAGTTTTTTAGGTTTTTGTTCACTTCTTCTTTATTGTATCTTTTTTTCTTCATGAATAGTTTATGAAGTTTCATTAGCTGTATTCTTTTTGGCAGTTCTAAATTTGTTAGTTTTACCTTCAGTGATATTCTTGTATCTCCATCTGGGATTACTTCTTCGTGTCCTCTCGTTGCCAGGTATATTCTGACCATCTTAAAAGTTGCGTTATCTGTCAACTTCGAGATAGCTTACCTACCATTTGGTATTTGCCTCGTTATTTCTGTTATTCTGCATTCCTTCAGCATTTTTTTTTTCATTCTCCTTATCTCTGCAATTTTGGTTGGTATTGTAGTTTCTGTAAATGTTCTTCTATTTTCTTCTATTTTTTGGTATGCATAATTGTCCTGATTTTCCGATTTCTTTCTGTTTGATCTTTTTCTCTGTTTTGTTGCTTTTATTTTGCTTCTCTCGTTTTTCTCCTTTCTTTTCTTTTTTTTATCATTGGTTTTAAAACGTCTGTCGACGCTGTCCGATCTCCAGACTCTTCCTCCATCCTAACCGATTCTGCCATTGATTCTTTTTGCTCATCGATTTCTGGATGCCGTCTTTCCAGGATTTCCTGGGCCTGCCTCGTTTCCGTCTTTCGGGAGGGACCCAATCAAGCGTAATTTTTGGTAGTCGATGATCGCCATCTTTTACACGTGTTCGTACCAGATAAGTTGCCGTTTTCCTGCTTCTTGTAAGATGTTTTCTTTTAAGCCGATTAGTTCTTGTATTGCGTACCCTATCCAACATCGATATTCTACATGATCTTTTAAGAGCATCTATTTCCAGAGCCTCTAATCTTCTTTTGTCAGCTTCTGTCCACCTCCATCTTTCTGCTCCGTAGAGTACGATACTTTTTATAACTGTGTTGCATATGTTATACTTTCATTTTTTTTTGTATTTTCTTTACTCCACCATATGCCGTTTAGTCTTTTGATACCTTTTTTATCTTGTCCAATTCTTTGCCTGATTTCTTTTTCGTCCTTTCCATTTTTTTGTATTTTTACCCCCAAGTACTGGTAACTATTGCACGCTGATATTATTTCTCTATTCTCAAATTCCAAGTCGTCGGATTCTTCCCCAATACATAGGTATTTAGTTTTGTCGAGGTTTATCGAAAGACCTGCTTTTTTATATTCTTTTTTAATTTTCCTAATCATGTATTGAAGGTCGTCCTTGTCTTGGGCCATGAGCACCTGGTCATCTGAAAACTAGAGTGTGTATATGTTGTTATCTCCTATATTGATTTCCATGCCTTTTGCATTTCCGTTTCCATGTTCTTAAGGAATGTTTGATGTCGATTTTAAATAAAGTCGGGGATAGGCTGCATCTTTGTTTAAGGCCTTTAGATATACTGATTCCATTCGAGATTGATTCTCCCATCTTCATTTTAATTTTCGTATCACGGTAAAGTTCTTTAATGGCTTTTATTACTTTTGTACTTATATTGGTGTTTTCTAGAGCTTTCCATAGTCTCTGTATGAGCACGTTGTCATACGCTTTTGCCAGGTCTATGAAAAGCTTCTATTAGCTCATATTCTGTTTTAACAAGATTGCGTAGTACTTTTCCATACAAGCGACTAAATGTTGATGTAACCGTTATTCTTATGTAATTTTTGCACTTGCGAGGGTCGCCTTTCTTAAGTATAGATGACATAAACCCCATTTTTCATTCTTCAGGGATTTTATTTTTGTTGATACATTTATTTAGTAATTTAGTAAGCATTTCATTAAGCTTTATTGTCTTGTTTTTTAACATCTCCGCAGATACATCCCCCGGTCCACTCGCCTTTCCATTCTTTATGTTCTTTATTGCTTTCTGTACCATATCTATTACAATTTCAATGGGCTTTAGATCCACCGTAATATTCTTTCCACGTTTTTTGCCAATATTTGTTTCAGGGGTATTTGCTTCTTATATGCTCGTATATTGTTGACAAATCTCCATGCTTCTGTACATCTCCTCCCACCTATGCACATTTCTATCTCTTGGCATTTGTTGTCCCATATCTTTATTTTTTCTTCTTTTACTAGCTTTCTAACAGTATTTCTTTTCCTAGTATTCGCTTGTCTGTCTGCTTCTGCTTTAATATTGAGCCATTTGAGGTACGCCTGCTTTTTGCTTTAAATTTCCTCTTCGATCTCATCATTCCACCAAATTTTCCTGCTGGCGGGCTTCTTCTTTTCTAACGTACCTAAAGCTTCATATGACGCTTCATGTATGGCTTGCTTTATATGTTCATACATTTCCTCGACATCATTAAATGCGTTATCTGTTAGCTTTTGATCTAACTTCTGTTAGTATAAGTACCTAATGCTTTCTTCTTTAAAGTTTGCAGTATTATACTTTTTTTTTGTCTATTTTTGTTAGTTCTTTTCCCATTTTTAATGTTAGTATGATAGAAGATTTATATGGGAAGGAGAGTAGTCCTTTTACTAGATAATGGTCTGACCCACATTCTGGTCCTCTGTATGCTCTTACATCGATTACCCTTGTTGATTTGTCTTGACTGATAATGATATAATCAATAATCGATTTTAGCTGTCTGGTGTGCTGAATCCACGTGTATTTATGTATATCTTTGTGTTTAAAGAATCCATTTTTGATTTTTAATGTATTTTGAGAACAGAAATCCGCCAATCTGTCTTCATTGTTATTGATATTTACTTCTCCAAATTGTTCAATAACTTTATTGCTTCTTCTACTCCTTGTATGGGCATTAAAGTCTCCCATCAGTACTATCTTTCTATTATCCCCTATGCTATCTAACGCCAGTTGGAGTTCTTTGAAGAATAAATCCTTTAGTAGAACTGTTTTGTCTTCATTAGGTGCATAAATTCCAAAGATGGTCAGTCGTCTTTCTAATATATTAATATTCATTTTGATGATCTTTTCATTAATTGCTTCAAAGTTGGTCAGAAGTTTTTTATATTTCTTCTTAATTAACAGTGATACCCCTCTTTTGGCTCTCTCTTTTTTCGGTACACCACTAAAAAGGTGAATATACTCCAAATTCTTTTTTCTTTGTTTCTGTAAGAGCTACAATATCTATCTATTTTCTTGATCTCATTTATTACTTTGGCTTGTTTTGTACGTATACCTTGTACATTCCACGTTCCCATACTCATAATCTGTTTCCTTTGCTTGATTCGTCTATGTTGGATGTCGTCCATTTTTTGAGGCTGTTGTCTGTTTTTTTTTTCCGGTTGTTTTCTTTTCTGGGTGATGGGCTGCAAACCCTGGGGCAAAGGAGGACTAGTCAATTTTTATTTATGGTTTTCTTCCATTAGACAGATTGCTTTACTGGGCTATCGGACCTTCTCTATCCCGATTGGGCTCTTCCGCTCTCTTGTCTATTGAAATCTAGGATCTTTGTCTGCTCTCGAGACCGTTGACCGTTTTTTACCTGTAACCCTAGGCAAGGGGCCCTACAGGGTACTGTCAGTCGGAGCTAACTGAACCTTGGTTTTTTACGAGGTTGATACTCCTCACCCCTCCTCCATTCTCATCTCGGCTTGGGAACGGCATTGCCGGAGTTTTCTCTTTTATGGCTTTTATTTTGTGTGTTTGTTTTCATTGTTTGTTTGTTTTCTTTCTATATTCTTCTATTGTCAAACTCCTCATTTTTTTTCTTAGTACTCTTGTTGCAAAGTTTTTTAGCGCCCTCTATTTATTTTCATATTTTAGGCATTTTTTAATGATTGTTGTTTAATCCACTTTGCTTTCCAGTATTTTTTCTAATTCTTTTCTATCTTCTTCCCACGCTTTGCATTCTACTAGAGTATGTTCTGCATTATCGTGTGTTTCTTTCTGAATATATGTACATCTTTCCTCTTCTTTGATTTTTTAAATTTTTTGCAAGAACTTTCCAAAGGCTCCATGTCCGGTCAGTATTTGTGTTGTATAATAGCACGTCTTGGGTTTGTTCTCTACCCACTCTTTTATCTCCGGGATTAGTTCTCTTGTTCATTCTTCCTTTTCTCCTTTATTCCACTGTTTTTGTCATCTTTCCATTGTATTCTTTCTTGCTCTTAACTTAGCATCCTTTTTACTGGTTCCTTCTTTTATTAGTTTCTTTATTTCTATTCTTTCTTCCACCGTCATATCTGCGGGAGGTGTTGCTGCAATTATCTCTACTGCCTCTTGTGACACCGCTCTGTAAGCCCTGCAGATCCTTAACGTACTGGCTATTGTAGCTCCTCTTATTTCATTTCTGATTTTTTTGTTTTTATGGCTTCTCCCCATGTTTTTGCGGCGTATAACAATTTGCTTCTTGCTGCTGTTGCTATTAACCTTCTGGCGTGTGTGTGTCACCTCGAGGTATTTGATTTTTTTCCCTATGGTTATCACTTGATCTCCTACCTGTATCATACCTGTTCTTCTATTTGTCTTCTTAGTCGATAACCAGGCCGCTTCTGTTTTTAGTGTTGCTAATTTTAAACTCTTATTTCTCATCCATAACTGTATCTGTAGCTCTCGTCTTCCTATTAGTATATTTATTTCCACGTCCCTAACCACTAGTGCTACGTCGTCCGCAAATGCCGTTATTGTCACGCCTTCCGGCAACCTCATTCGAAGTAACTCATTATAAACAAGGTTCCATAGTTTTGGTCCTAGTGCTGAGCCCTGTGGTACCCCTCTCGTAAGTTTGAATTTTCCGTTCTTGGTCACTAAGTTTCTACCCTGTAAGTAACTTCATATAATTTTGATTGTTTTCTTCTTCAGTTCTTCAGTTGCCGCTTCAATAATTGCTTCTCATAAAACGCTGTTAAACGCGTTCTGTATGTTCAACGCTATCATTACACTGTGTTGTCTTTTCCTCTGTGTTCCGCTGTTTGCTTTGTTTGCTATTGCTTTTACTTTGTTTATAGCTCCTAAGGTTGTTCTTCCCTTAGTAAATCCGTATTGTTCCTTTTCCCATCCTTCTTTTTCTTTTATTTCTTGTTCTATTCTCCGTACAATGACTTTCTCCATTATTTTAGCTAGTGTGTTTATTAAGCATATTGGCTTGTATGAAGTTGCTTTTCTTACTTCTTTCCAACATTCTGGAAAAATTCCGTCTTTCAAGCATCTGTTAATTATTTGAGTTATTTCTACCTCATTCCCGTCTAGAGCTGCTTTAACAACCTCTATTGTTATTTTGTCCGGACCTGGTGCTTTGTTGTTAGACAATTCTTCTATGATTTCTTTTATCTCTTTTACTGTTGCCATGACTGTTTTTTCTTCTTCTTTATTTTCTGGTTCTTCTACCGGTTCTCCCTTGGAAAACAATTTTTTAATTATGACTTTTTCTTCTTCTTCTTTTAGGTAGACTCCTTTTGCTCTTTCTCCCAGTTTGTTTATTACTATTTTGTACGGTTTTCCTCAAGGATCACCGTCTATAGATTTTATCATATCTTTCCAACACCTTCTTCTGCTATCCCTGATTGTCTTTTTTAAGATTTTTCTGTTGTTTTTTAGTTCCTCCTCTGTTTCTTTAGTATTTTTTCTCTTTTTGTCTGTCTTTTGACTTTCCTTCCTGTTTGTATTGTTTTTTTTTTGCATTTTTTATATTTCCTCGCACCACCAGTATGGTCCTTTTTGCCCTTCTTCTCTGTACCTTGGAATTGCTTCTTAGCTTTTCTGAGTATCTTTCGCATCTTTTCTCTATGTTTTTGTTTTCTGTAACTTCTTCTGTTTTTATGGCTCTCTTTATCTTCTCCTTGTCCATTTTTCTTACGTTACATCTACCTTCTCTTGTATACTTCTGTTTTCTTTTCTCCTTTGTATTATATTGTATACGTTTGTGTAAACTTAGTGATTCCTCTTCTGTCACGATCCATTCATTCACTATTTCTGCCATTTTCCATGTTGCTATGGTAATGTCATAAAGTGATTTTGAGCTTCCTCTTACGATCGTAGGTTTGTCTCCTTTGTTGCAAATGATAAAGTTTAACCCAGCTATCATCTCCTCTAAGATTTTTCTTCTTAAATATCTCTTGTATCCTCCCCATCTCGGTGATTTTGCATTGAAATGTTTTCTTACTATGATCCGTGGGCAAACATGTCTTGGTAATTGAGTGCACGGGACTATACCCTAACAGACCAATAACCATCATCTAAAGTATTCAAGCGGCATTGCAAGCACTGTAATTGTCAGTTTTAGAACTGGTTATGGCCTGCATAAACAGTCTGGAAACAGTGACCTGGATACCAAAAGACTAAGAGATGAAAGGAAATCTTATGACAAATTAGATTGCCAAAGAAGTAGCAAAAAAAAAATTACTTGACCAAAACCTGCTTTTGAGGTCTCATCGGAAAGGAAATAATCCGCAGCATACTTGAAGGAGAACAAGACAACTTTGGAAAAACTGTAAAGGATTGACTCAAGAATATTTTGATAATTCCAAATGAGTCAAATCCGACTGCAAAGGTTTACAGGACTAATAACCCTGTGGTCTTAACAAGCACATTTATAAAATGTATCTTCTATGTATCGAAGAAGATGAGACTTTTTACTTGCTAAGTGAATGCAAAACTTAGACAGAGCTGCTAAAGGAGTAACACAACAGAGGTGTACAACAGGTCTAGCAAAATTGCTGTGTAAAGAGCGCCAAGCAAACCGCTTCAAAGAAAGAAAGAAAGAAAGAAAGAAAGGAGGAAGGTAGGGTTTTTAGTCAGTAAAAACTTGACACTAATAGACAGTACGGGTTGTCCAATGTCTTTTAAAATAAATTTTTTCTGACTATAGTTAATTCTGTAAGTCTGAAATTTTCTTTAATTTTATCCTGGTGTTTGTAGCTTTATGTTTGACAAGTAGTCTGCTTTAAGTATATGTTAAAATGGATGACAGATGAAATACTTGAGCTCATGAACCACAGAAGAGAAAGCAAAAATACGGAGTCTGGAAGATATAGAAGCATCCAAAAAGAGATACAAAAATCTATAAACGCCGCTAAAGGAAAATGGTTTGAGGAAAAATGTAAAGAAATCGAAGACCTGGAGAAGAAGCATGACACATTACACCTACATCGAAAACTAAAGGAAACTGCAGACATATACAAGAAAATGCTAATACCTGTTCTAACTGATGGCAACAATAAATTGATACTTGAAAAGCAAGGAAAAACGAGAACATAGCAAGAATTTATAAAAAAAAAATTTGATGACAGAAGAACAGAAAAGAAAGACTTACGGGAGTTGAGCGGTCGAGCCATAACAAAGGACGAAGTAATACAAGCTATCAAAACCAGCAAAACAGGCAAAGCATGTGGACCAGATCAGGTATACGCTGAAGTAATCAAACTAATAGATGATGATAATGTTGACATTCTTGTAAAACTGTTCAAAGAGATTTACGATACTGAGAAAAAACCTAACGATTGGCTAAAATCAGAATTTATTGCAATACCAAAAAAGCCGAATGCTAGAAAATGCAAAGAGTACAGACTAATCAGTTTTATGAGTCATGTCTTAAAAATTCTTTTAAAAATAATCCAACAACCGTGTGTACAAAAAATGTAAAAGTGAGATCAGTGAAACCCAATTTGGTTTCCGTAACGGACTAGGAACACGAGAAGCATTATTTGCGCTGCAGATTCTTGTTCAAAAATGTTTAGACCATCAAAAACAGTATATCTATGCTTCATCGACTATGAGAAGGCCTTTGATACAGTGCGCCATGATGAAATGATAGATATGCTAGAAAAGTCTGGATTAGATGGAAAAGACCTCCGCATAATACAAAATCTATACTGGAATCAAAGTGCTGCACTCAAAGTTGTAACGACGAATTCAAATCTAATACATTTAAGCGAGAAGTACGACAAGGATGTATTTTGTCCCCAATGCTATTTAATCTATACTCGGAAACAATATTAAAGCAAGCACTCGACGGGAAAGATATAGGTATAAAGATTAATTGCAAATATGTGAGTAATATAAGATTTGCAGACGACTCTGTAATACTAGCAGAAAATGAGGAAGACCTTCAGCAATTATTCAACGAGGTGCGAGACGAAAGTGAGGCCATAGGGCTTAAGATCAATGCAAAAAAACAAAAACTATGGCAAGCTCAAAAAGATAGTTAGAATTGCTACTGGAACTGAGGTTATTGAGCAAGTCAAAACATTTAAGTATATAGGCACCTTGCTGAACAAAAAATGAAATCCAGCTCAAGAAATTAAATGTATGATCGAACATGCTAGGAACACATTTTCAAAGTGGAAGAAATTGCTATGCAACCGAAACCTAAACCTAACAACACGATACCGAGCAGTAAAATGCTATATTTACTCTGTACTATTATACGGTATGGAAACATGGACCCTTAAAGTAACGGAACTACAAAGGATTGAAGCGTTTGAGATGTGGGTCTATCGGAGAATGCTCAGAATTTTATGGGTTAAGAAGGTTCATGATCTCTAAGACTCTTGTGTTCCGAAAAAGTTTTAGAGATCATGAACCGAGATAGAGAATTACTGCAACTGATAAAACAACGGAAAACTACCTATCTTGGACATATTATCCGCAACAGCAAATATAACTTGCTGAGACTTATTATAGAAGGCCGCATTGAAGGAAAGTGTGGTATCGGCAGAAGATCGCTGTCATGGCTGAGAAATATCAGAAATTGGACGGGACTAAATGTGGGACAACTGTTTTGGAAAGCTGCGGACAGAAATTTGTTTAAGGAAGTGGTTGCAAACCTCCAGTAATGGAGATGCACTAGAAGAAGAAGAAGAAGTATATGTTGCACATATGTGGAGTATGTATTTTTTGTCTCGGCGTTGATGAGACATTGTCAAAAATGGTTTACTGTTTTTAACTAATTCTTATTTTGAGTTATTAGTGAAGCAAGCAAATACGATTTTTATCAGATGTCCACATTGATAGTTGTGATGTGGATTGAGTTGACTGGGTTAAGCTTGTATTTTAAGGTAATTGAAGCGACCTGCGGTTATACGTACTAATTAAGCTGGTAATTACTGACTGGTGTTAATAAAGAGTTTTGCTTTGCCTTTTTCGAATTTATGTTTTGCGCTTGGCGAATACTGTCTTAGTCAACGCTTTTTTGATATCTAATTTTTGCTAACTTAAGTTTTGTTGCGACTCTTTTGTGTTTTTTATTAGACATTTTGTATAAATTGCTAGGATCTGTCAGTTTTGTACGGCAAATGTGGATTTTTAGCAATTTGTCTTTCATCAAAAACTCAATCTATTAGGTTTATTGTCGGTTCTTATTTTATGTTTTTTGGTACTACTTTTTATTTTCTTCAAGTTTCTCAAATAATTCTACTTTTATTGTTTCTTGTTATGACCTAGTATTCAGTCCGATATGTAGATGCTATCTATTTTACTATGTCGTAGTGGTTTTTTGTTTTTATGGCTTGTGTTATGGGGGTCTAAGCAAGTACTGTAGATTTTTTAAGAAAATTAGTTGGTTTGGTTAGTTGATCAAAATATTTTTTTATTTCTTGCAGTTTTTTTGTTAGTGTAAGTATGTTTTTAGCTTTGTTTTTTATGCTCTTTAATCTAAGACATTTTTTGTGATTTCAGTTGTTTAAGTATGCTATAAAATAGCTTAGTTTTTAAGCTAAGGAAGTTTTTTGGAAAGTACCAAACAGCTATTTGGTTTTGTTACTGCTAGATTGGGTTTAATTGAGATTTTTTTATTTTATTTACAATTTCTGGCTTATAACATAGCGTGTTATTTTGTTACGGTGTTTTTTACTTGTTTGATACATTTTCAGAGTTATTAGTAGCTATCTTTTTCTCCAGCACACACATAGTTTTGATAGGCCGGTGTGATTTTTTAATTTAACTAGGTTTACGTTTAGTTTAAGTTAACTATTATTGGCATACTTTGGGCTTGTTTTAAAGAGATGTATGCAGTTTATGTAAATTTTTTTTCTTTATGGTTTAATGTAGTTTTTTGGAAAGTGTCAATCAGTTGCTAAGCTTTGGTGATGCCAAATTTGGTTTGGTTGGGTTTTAGTTTTTTTTGCAGTTTTCTGATTTTTGATGTAGCCTGCTATTTTGATACTGAGTTTACAATATTTTTAAGTTAGTTTTTTTTTTGGCTAGCAAGATAGTCGGTATGATTTGTCAGCGATCTATCTAAGCTTACGTCTTGTTGAAGGTTGTTACTGATGGTTATGTGGCGTGCCTCAGAAAATTAGATATAGTTTGCAAAAAATTTTAAAGCTTATTTTTGGGAAATAGTTGTTTTGCTTTGATGTTTCCAAACTAGGTTTGATTAAAGTTTGTAGCTTTTGAACGTTTTTGACACACCTTAATGGCATGTTGAATGCAATTTGTGTAAATGCTGTTTTTCATTATTCTTTTTGGTCTAATGTTGTTTTTAGAAATTTATTTTTGTAAGGTGCCAAGTGGTTTTTTGTGCTATTAGATTGGCTTTGGTTGAGTTTTTTTTTTGCAATTTTTTGGTTTTTAGCGGAGCGTGTTATTTTTCTTCTGCATTTTATATCTGAATAGGTAGTTGTGTCTAAAGCATTTGTTGGTGTGTGTTGATATCTAGAAGGCATTATGAGCATAGCAGTAGTTGGAATAGACAGAGATATGTTGTTTGCGGTACTGGAGATGCAAGTCATATTTTGAGGAGAATTTGCCAAGTTTGTTGTAGCCGTATGTTTTAGTTTTGCGGAATTTTGCAGGATGCATCCTAACTTCCCGGTTTGGCTAAATTTTGTATTAACAGGAGTTTGCTCGGTGTTTTGCCTGTGGCTATGTTAGTCCGGCGGTTGCAGTGGTAAACCGTTAGTGGAAAAGATTTGACCCGTTGCTTATAGGGTTGATCTTTTCTCTAGGCTTGTATGTTTTTTTTTTTCAATTTTGCTTATGTTTGACCGGATTGACCTGCGGATGACGATGTTACTGCCTTCACTTTGGCGCAGATCATGCATCCTTTAATAAACGTGTGTACGTTTTTGCGCACGTTTGGCCAGTGTTAGGCTTTTACGATAGCTTCCGTAGTCTTGTCCCTGCCTGGGTGACCGGCTGTATTTGTCGAATGATGTTGCTTGATCACTTCTTGTTGTACGCTTGGCGATACTGTCAATTGATTGTGTCCCGCGTTTATTCTGATCAGCTCTCCATGATATTCCAGTTTGTAGTCCAGATTGGGTTTTCTGTCAAAGTTCTGCTGAGCAACAGGTGTATTTTGGCTTGCTGGGGATTGTGAACCCGGTCCAACCGCTGGTATAATATATTTATTAGATTGTAGCTGTTTTCTGCAAGTTTGGCTTTTTGGGTGGTAGTAAGCGCTCAGATTCTTCTATTGAATTAGTGATGAGGTTTTTGCTTGGCTTACGACTGAGTGCGTCTGGCAGCAGATTTATTGCACCAGGTGTGTGCGCTATGGTAGAGTTTTTAAGCCAGACCAGAACTTAATTGTCTGCTGTCCCTTACACCATACACTCTAATTTTGTTAAAGTGATATTTCTTCTGGCAGGTTATTAGCTTGGCGCTGTCGTAGGACACCAAGCGTCGTTGTGTTTGTTTGGAGCACAAAAAGTTTTGAGCGGGCGAGCTTCAGAGGTTTGACGAGTGCAATCTTGATGGCTTAGAAAACGGTGATCTCTGGTTCATCCTATACGAATGGTTGTTTGTTATATTGCAATGCCATCAGTGGTGCCGCTATTTGGGAGTAGTCAAGTACATACTTTTGAAGCCACGTGCATAAGTATTCGACCAAGTCGGTCCTAAAGTCTGTTTGGGGTGGCACCTTAACCGGTATTTTTGCAGGCGTTTGACCACTTTTTGTAGATGGATTAAGTGTGTGACATGGTCTTTGGAATACACCAAAATGTCGTCTAGGTAGACGAGGACAATGTTTTTCAAAAAACCTGCTAATATCTGCAACAAATGTTTCTAGAATGTAGCTGACGTGTTCTTTAGACCAAACGGCATCACTCAAAATTGGTATGTGTCTTCATCTGGGGCGGCAAAGACGGTGAAATGTTTATCGTTGTCTTTCATTGGTATTTGCTTACACCCGGTTTTTAAATCTGTCTTGCTAAATACCTTGGCTGTTCCAAAATCCTTTAAGATTTTCTGAATCTTGGGCATAAGGGCAGTTTCTTTTTGGATTACTTCATTTAGTGCTCTGTATTCAATGCAGAAGCGTGGTTTTTCTACCTTTTTGTAAGCATTGTAGGTGTAGCGGTGTCGTATTTGTCACTTTAATGTAGTGCCTGACCGTTGGTGTGGTTGTGGGTGCTACATCTTCACTAAATACGGTCAGGAAATTGCAAACTAGCTGTTCAAATTTTTAAGTATCGGTGAACGAGTGCTTAGGTAACTGCACTGGTTTGTAAATCTTGGCCGGCGGCGTCTTTTGGGGTTTTTAATAGTTAGTTTATCGGCTTTCCTTGTCATAGTGTACACATTGGCTTAAGTAATCTAGGCTTGCTTGATGTTCTTTGCGTTATGGGCTACCCAGAATGATTTCTTCTCCTAACTTTTGGGCAACCAGGAAGGTGACCGTGTGTTGTTGGTTTCCAACGTTTATTTTGACGGTGGTTTCTTCAACCATATCAAGCAAAGTAGATGGATCCGCTTGTGCGACTTTTATTAAATGTAATTATGCTTACATAGACTCTAATTATATATTAGGCTAGTTTCCTGAAATAATAAATACCATAGTTTTTTAAATGTTTAGCCGGACCTAGAGCTTAAATCTGTGATAAATTATGCGCCTAAATTTGAGTTAGTGTGTATATAAACATCTAAAGTGTTGATTTGGCGATCTTGGTGGCACCGCGGTTGAGAATCTAGCTTTACTAGAAGCCTGGATTGAAATTCCCGACATGGATTGAATGTTTGTTCTGTTTCTAATTTATATATGCATTTTATTATCAAAATAAGGTTGTTAACTAATGCATAGTTTCAAAACCATTAAAAGAAATGTTGACTTCTTAGGAAGTATATAATAATTTAAAATAATGAATAATTTGAAACACTTTGTCGAGATTACGCTACATTGTATAAATGTTAAATCGATTGGAATCAAATATCTGTGCAGAAATTACAATTGTGTTTAATAACGTTCTTTAGGGTTATATCTAACATCAAAATGTGATTCATATAAATCTGACATAATTTCCATACAGAATTATACTGACCGTATTACATATTACAAAGTAACCATTGTATTATTTATTTACCTGGCGTACGTGTGGGGAGTCATAAAGTGTAGGGTGTCTATCAGTGGTTTATGCGATGATTGGGCTTAGAGGTAGTAAAATTGAGTGCGTCGTTCGCCTGCCTGAGATCATCATACCAATTTTAATGTCAGTAAGACTATGTAATAAATATGCGCCCATTAAATTTCGAATAAATTTTTAAACTTTTCACAACATTAAAGAGTTGTAATTTTCCAATTAATTAATTTTTCAATCGAAGCGGAAATCTACTTCGTGATGAAATAAAAATAAAAAAGTTTGGTAATGTCTGCAAAGTGTAGCTTATTAAAATGTTTTAATAATTAAACGGTTTAAAAAACCCTGTGCGGAAAAAGCGTCTTTTAATTTGAGCGCGGCAGTGAAAAATTTAAAAATTAACAAATCCTTTAATTTGCCTCAGTTGGGTCGAATTGGTAATTGGTGAGGAGGGGTTGTAATATAGGGCTCGAGGTGCGTGGGCGGAAAAAATAAACGCGCCACCCCCGGAAAGTGCTAGTTAAATATTAAAACGAATCCTATCAACTTATAAACAGTTTTTATGGCAGTTTTAAAAACGACACCGGAACATTGTAGAGCATGTGATGCGAGTCTATTCATATTAAATGGAGTTAGGTTATGTCAGCGCTTTAGAGTTGAATTATTAAACAGGTTATCCTCGTAGGTGCCATTTTCAGTGCCGACACTCCTCATACTGTTATGTAACGCTGACTCTTACATTATTTAATACATATTACATGCTGCATTTTATAGTAGACACTACTAAGTGGCTCATTGCAAATGGCTGCTACTGGTGTTGGCATATATGCGGATATAATGGAGCCCTTTATGCGACAGCATCACATACGGTTACTCTTTTAATTGTTTATCAGAGGTTATAATCCGAAAAATGGAATTTGTATTGTAACAGTAACTTTAAGGAAACAACCGGATCAAACAATTTATTTTATTCAAAGTTATGCTAACGCTATTGAGCAACAACATATTTCTTTAAGTTTCTATTTTGTAAATATTTTAAAAGCTATAATAATATAGAAAAACATCCCAAAATTTAATAAACCAGTCAATTGTACTGATTAGTATATATTAGTATGTCTTGATTTTATCATATACAATAACAATAAGTACAAAAGTTTGCACAATTGCTGCTCTTCTTAATTACTTCTCCAATAATCTTGTAGTAGCTGCAAACTACCAGTGTTCTTCTTTATTCTCTTAACCGAAATCAGTTCTTTCTTACATTTTTATATAATATGTTTAAAAAAATACGTTTGATGATTTAAATGTACAAATATAATTTTATTCAAATTATTTCTTGATACATTTCTAGGTACACTGGTGCAGGAAGAATGTGCAGAAATACTAATGAATGTGTCTAATTTAAAAATAAGATGATTTTGTTAAATCTACATAAAATGATCTCTTAATGATAATTACTTGGGCACTCTATTTTAAACTAATTTTAATAATATTAACAGTTAAGTCTGGATTTACAATCTTTGAGTTTTGTGGCCGGATTTTAGTGTTTTAGACATTTTATGGCCAGATTTTCTACAGTTTTTAAATTTTTTGCTTGGAATTTTGATATTTTGTTATTAGATGTTGGCATTTTAAAACTAAGTTATAATATTTTTTACATTTTATAGTCAGATTTTAGTATTTTTGTAGATTTTATGTCATATTATGGCCAAATGTTTGCATTGTTAACATTTTTCATTTGTCAAATATGAGTTTTGCTGTTTAAAGCTATAATTTGACAATTACTGATGTTTTTTTACAACATAATAGCACATAGTTGGGGCATATATGATATTTTGAGGCCGGACTAACAGTTTAGTAGTAGATTAGACATGTTGGTGGCCAGATTTTCATTTTTAAAGACTCATTTACATTTTTAATAGCCAGATTTACAGATTTAAAACCTAGACTTATGATTTAGAGGTTAAATTAACAATTTGCTGTTAAATTTAACACTTTGAAGACCGGATTTAAAATTTGTACGTCATTTCAACAGTTTTAAAAGCTGGATTTATAATTTAAAGAACGGATTATCAGTTTGACAGTAAAATTTATTGTCTTTTAGACCGGATTTTTGTTTTAAAGGCCGGATTAACAATTTTACAGTATAGTTTGACACAAAAACCAGATTAAACTTTTAATGGCCAAATTTACACTTTTAAAAACCGGATTTACAGTTTTAAAGGCTGGATTTATAATTTAGAGGCCTGAGTATGTATCTCCCAATTTTATAATTAAAATATTTTAATAAGCGGTGTTCACGTTTCCAAGCCCTATCCTCTTTCTCTAAAACTACTTCTCGTCTACGGAGATTGTAGCGTTGTTGGGTCTATACTTATGCCTTAGTTAAACGTAATTTCACTTTTTCTTAAAGCTTTAATAATTGCTCCTTTTTACCACTCTCTACAAGTTTATACTGGGTTTCTTTTACTACATATTTTCTCAGCCTTTGCTCATCGTAATTTCTACCGTCAATCACCATCTCCTGATCAAAATTTACAGAGTAAGAAGTCTTACTAGTCACTTCATGACGTGCGGTGCAAATTGGACACCTAATTTTCTGTAAATTTTGATCCCACTTGCTCATCCTCAACATAAGACGCAATCAATTACACAATTCACCCGTTCACAGGGGTTTGCTTGAGAATGAAACACTGCGTTATAAATGATTTTTATGTGATAGCTTAACATTAATTTTGTGAGTTTCTTGTTTTTATATTGCACACCATTGTCTGTAATAAGGATATCAGGAACACCAAAGAACAATTTGCAGACAATGGCAGTGGTGGCTTGTCTAAGAGGAAATAGGAAAACAAACTTGCTGAGGTGATTGGTTAAAACAAGGATGTAAGAATTGCCTTTTTTGATACGTAGTAGAAGGCCAACCAATTCCGTGCTGACCATCTGCTAACACTTGGATACATCGGGCCTACTGCCCATCAGTCTAACAGGTTTTTGTTGCTCTGGCATTTGTGTGGCACATACAGTACAGTCTTTCACATAGCGACCAACATCTGCTCTCAACTTAGACCAACAAGGCAATTCAATAGTCTTGTGGATTCCAAGATGACCCGCAGTACTCAGTACCCATTACCTCTCTGCGCTTTTCTTTCGGTAACACGATCTTTCACCAATTCTTGACAAACTTGACATCGGACACAAGATTCTCCACACTCCTATAAAGCTGCCCTTTAATCACCCTCCAATTAAGAAAATCTATTGGCTTGGCTACTACCTTTTTACACATACAACGATACTATTTATCGCAAATTTCTGGAACGAGTGTGCATGCTATGGAGGAGAGAACTAAAATGCATAGAGGAGACTCACAAGGAGAGTCGACAAAACACACATTTATCTGAACTCAACGTTAAACTTGCTTTCAAAAGACGCACAAACATTTTACTTAAAATACGTACATGAGTTGGAAAATCAGGGGTGCTAATGGTGATATCATCTAGGTACGTAAAGAGTTTGGCTCTAAAAAGTTTATCCACTAGGGATTGAAAAGTTCCGGATGCTCCAATCAACCTTAACGGCATCAGATTGGTATAATAAATGCCGTTAGCTTTTTACTGTTTTTATGCATAGGGATTTGCCAATACGCAGTTTTGATATCAAGACTGGAGAAAAATTTTGAATTACCCAACTTTGCAAGGATTGCGTTGATATAGGGAAGTGGGTATGTGCAAAGTCCTGTCCTTTTTGGATATCATTAAAATTGGGGAACTCCATTCGCTAGAACATTGCCCACAATTTCAACATTTTTGATTCCTCTGCATCAATTAACCGTTGCATAAAAAGACTCACCGGATAATAACGAGACTTAATGGGTCATTGTAACATGTGCAACCTTGCTTGCACAACCCAGATCTACATCCTTTACTTTTAAATTATTTTGGATAATTTCTTTCCCTCTACACTTGATAAGTCATCTGTGTTCTGCAATAAACTGACTTGCAAATCCAGACTACGCTCTAATATCTCTTTATTTGTCCCAAATACCCATTTGCCCGATCTTAAATTAGGAGTGATGTTTATGGCTATCCAAAAATTAACTTTTAATACGAGTGTGACTGAAGATGAAGTCCAAAATCAATTTTTTATCTTTTATGTTGGCCTCAAAATCGGAAGGAATCAATTCTTGGCATGTGACTGACTCCTGCTCTTGTGTTCCTGACACTTAGGTCATTTTGGCTTAATATAGCCGGTTAGTCCATAGTTAAGGAGAAGAAAATGGAACAAAGTTTCTAAGATTTATAATTGGATTTTTTAACAATATGTTTCATGCATCTCAAATTGACAATGATCAGCGTACATAAAGGGACTAATTAAAACAACACTCCAAGAAATAAATAAACCAAGGCTTTAAACCGTTATTTTTTTTGTTTCGTTAATCAAAATATTTTAGTTTAGTTCCTGTTTTTGTTCCGCCAAAAACAACTGTTTTTTTCGGTTTTCGGTTTTTGGTTCAGCTTTGAGTGACTAATTATTAAATAAATTAAATTCTTTAAATGTTTGTTTTAACACTTGTTAGTACATGAGTTCTTTTTTTTTTTTTTTCTTCTAAGCCTTTAACTACTCAATTGTTTGATATAGGCTTTTTCCATTTTTTTCCATGTTTGTCTGTGATTTGCAGTCCTTATTCTATTCTTTCCGCTAAGGTCTTTACCTTATTTGGGAAGTTTTTTTTAGTTTTTTACTTACTATGATGTCTTGAACCAAAATAAAAACCAATATTTTTTCGGTTTGGTTCCGGTTTTTGTTCCGCAAAAAATAACGGTTTCTTCCGGTTTTCGGTAAAGTGTTCAACAATATCTTAAGAAACAAGTCAAGGAGCTACTACAATTACCAGAAATCAATTACCAGAAGTAACCACTCGACTATCGGACAACCGTTGAAGTTAAATATTAAAATTAAGTATCATATTAAACCAACCTTGCTTTAGTTATAAAGGCTACTTTGCAATTCTTATGTAAGCTTTTACATATAAATTACCAGTGTACATTTCCAATTAACATTTATAATTTTTGTGCAGATAAAGTGGTATTTTGGCAACCAAATACACATCTTGGCTGACATCAAATAAGGAAAGTCTTAGTAAAATTTGTTATGCAATTGTAATTTGTATTTTGTTTGTTTTAGGTCTACCACGAAATCTGAACGTAACAATTGTTAGTTAAATTGTCAATTTTGAATGCCAAATTATTATACTTTCAAATGACGTATTTACAATTTTATAGGCCAAATTAACAGTATTGTACAATTTTGTTACTACTATTGTCGGCCGTTCTGGGATGTTGGATTGACTTGCGGTTTTTGGCGTCGGCTTTTCCAAGGCCGCTCAATTGTGATTATTAGGACTTAACTAAAAAAAAGTTTGTTATTTTAAATTAAAAACAATAAAAGAGTATTCAAAATTAAAAAAAAAAAATTTGTTACTAAATAAAAGTATGTCTGGTCAGCCTAAGATTATCTGACAACTGATTTTGTTTACTATGTATTGTGTGGCAAACCAGGTAATCCATTGATTCTCTGAGGTGACCAGATTTGGATAATTTTATAATAATAATAATATAATAATAATAATGTTTATTTCATAATTTGATACAAAAATAAATAAATAATATTAGTAAACAGAAAATGAAATGCGTCCAAGAAAATAATTACATAAAGTACATAGTGTAATATAGTACAAATAATACATAAAATTGATTTTACGGTTCGGTATGATTAGAAAATTCGTTCCAATTATACGGTTCCAAGTTTATTAAAAAATTAGTAACTGTTTTTTTAAAGCAATTAAAATGTTCAATAATTTTTATACTATTTGGAAGCATATTAAAACATTGTATACATGAGTATATTGTACTAGTATGAGATGACGTTAGTCTATATACTGGATATTTGTAATTGCAATGTCTTGTATTATACAAATGCGTATACTCATGCATTTTAAATTTATGTTTGTGTTTGAACATAAACAAAACGCACTCTAATACGTATATGGCAGTTAATGTCAATAAATTATTTAATTTAAATTTTCCCCTACATGATTCATTAAATTTCAGTTTTAACATTGACCTAATTGCTTTCTTCTGAATTATGAATGCCGATTCAATATTTGCGCATCTTCCCCAGAAAATGATTCCGTATCGCAGTAGACTACAAAAGTTTGCAAAGTACATTAATTTTCTTGTTTCTAAGTGCAAATACGTTGTGGCTATTCTAATTGTATAACACACGCTGTTTAACTTAACACATAATTGTATAATATGATTATTCCATTTGAGCAGTTCGTCTACATAGATTCCAAGAAATTTAACATTTTTGCTAAACGTGTAAGTTTTGTTTTGTACTGTTAAAGAAGCTGGCGTCTCAAACTGAGATTGGCATGTTTTAAACAAAATAAAGTTTGTTTTACACTCGTTTAGTACTAAACGATTTTGTGTGAACCATTCTGAACACATTGACATGACAACGTTAACTTTTTTTAACAGAAGTGGATAATTTAAAGCTTTTATTAAAATGTTTGTATCGTCTGCATAACTTACAATTTCGACACCATCCTGCAATATTGATAAGTTAATATCATTCATATATATTATAAACAATAATGGACCTAGTAGACTTCCTTGTGGAACACCCATGTTTATTTGCAATAAGTTAGATTCTGCTTGCTTATTTTGATGTTTTACGACTACTTTTTGGTACCGGTTTTGAATATATGATTTTATCCATTCAAATGCTGGTCCTCTGATTCCATATTTGAATAGTTTTTTTAGTAAAATGTTATTGTCTATGCTATCGAACGCCTTGGATAAATCGAGAAATATGCCTAGGCACATTTCTTTATTCTCCAATGCTGATCTGATAGTACTTGTAAATTCAAAAATAGTTGTTTCTGTAGATTTTTTTTTAAGATATCCATGTTGTGACGGACTGAACAAATTTAATCTTGTCATAAAATTTGTAATACGTATGTGCATAACTGATTCGAATATTTTCGAGAAAGATGGCAATAGACTTATAGGTCTATAATTGTCTAGGTTCTCCCGATCTCCTTTTTTATAAATAGGTCTAACCAATGCTACTTTTAATTGATTTGGAAATATACCGTGCATGAGTGAATTATTTATTATGAAAACTACAATTTGTTAAACTATTTTATAAATGTATTATCGTTATGGGCATTACTACTAATAATAATACGCAGGGTGTTGGACTTTTTTTTGTGATTGCGATTCTGATTTCGAGTAGATAGGTCTAAAGTCAGTACCGCTGAAAAAAACAAAGTCAACCAAAACCTGCTGGAAAAAGATTTCAACTTCAACATTAGACTTTGGAAATCATCGCATACTTGATTAGCGAACATCTTTGGAAGCAAAAAAAGAAGTCGGCCTTTCTACTTCAGTAGTTTTAAACAGTGCATGCTGCTTTCTTCCTCTTCGGAGTATGGAGAAGTGATAGCGTGTGTATAACAAGTTTCTCTAGTATATCCGACTTGTAGTAATTTTCGGGCGAGTTAAATTCCACTGGTTGGAATGAGACTTTTTAAAAACTATTAACTGCTTTTTATTTAAATCATCAAACTGTACATGGTTTGATCTATTCTAATACAATTGAAACTGATTATAATGTTTAATTATAATGATTAAATATTATTAATAATAAAACACAAATAGTGTAAAGGTTCAAAAAAAATTTATTGTTTACTACAATTGTTTCGCCACAGTAGTAAACAATAAAACTTTTTTGAACCTTTACACTATTTGTGTTTTATTATTAATGTTAATGGAGTTCAAACACGTATCAGCCTCAACCATTCAATATTTGATTAAATATTAATTATTAATTGGTCATAGTAGCTTGCGATTTAAAGCGAAGTCTAGTTACCGATTTTAGGTGTACTTATTACTACTATATGTTAGACTGGCTCCTCTGGAAAGCTTTGTCGTATTTATATGTTTTTTTGTGATGGCTCAGCATTTACTGTATCATAACAGGCGCGATTCTGTGGCAGGTAAAGCAGAACCGCAGACCGGAAGATGTTTTAGAAACGCGCTTTCGATGGATACATCGGTGTTTAATCATAATCTTTGCGAAGATCGTCATAAAGGTCTGGTGATTTCTTATGGTGAGAAGTTCATTACCGTAGGGTTGGTGATTTCCTGCGGTAAAAAGTGCAATACAGTAAAGAGTGTTAGGACGGGAGAGTATGGTAAATCTATCCGGTGTGGTCGTCGATGTTGAGGTAATTATCTGAATCATGTCAGTGGACGTATGTTTTTGTCAAGGTGTAGTTTTACCCGGCATCTGTAAGAGTTGTTTTCTATCCAGTAATAATGTTTTGGGTCTTAAGGAGAGAAAATAGTTCTATAAAATTGTAATGTAATTATCTCGGAACTTAATAAAGATAATTTATTTCTGTTTTTGGGATTGTGATAAGTATAATAGCAAAATTCTTGTGAAATGAGCCAATTGCTAATTTGTGTTCGATTTTTTCAGATTGTATTAAACGTTTTTCGTGTTTATAAAAAAAATTATGGCGTTAAAATTATCACAAAATTATATTTTTCTTGCTTTAAAACTACAATTGAATTTTATAAGAATAATGGGTGTTAACAATAAGCCGGTTGAATCTCCGCCTATTACGTTCCCTCTACGTTTTAACCCCTTCTTGTTCATGACGAGTGTAGAATTTTCATGGCCACACTTTTGCTCACTATGACCTGTTCTATAGCTTTATACTTGCGTTTATTTTTTGTAGTGCTAGTTAGTAATTTGTGGTCCATTGTTCAACAATACAATCTTTAAACATCCTCACCGTTAAAAGAGCCATTGCTCGAGTACTCCGATGGTGGTCTCGTTTGTTGCGGCAGCATCAGAAGTGGCCGTTAACCATCTAGTGCAGGTGTTCATCAATGTTAGTATGAACTTGGTGATATCTATAAGGCTTACAAAAACTATAGCAACTTTCTCTTATAATTTTCCTGACAGTTGGGCTTTTAGCAATGCTTTAGATTAAGGAGTATCAATTTTTATTCTTGATCACGTTAAGCTTTTATAAAGAGATATAAAAGTTTGGACACTTTTCCGGACCAATAGTATGCTTGAAGGATGGAGGCGGCGGAATAATGGTGTTTAATTACTTTGTGTTACCCGTGAATAGGTCGGTTCCCACGTTGGTCTTCATAAGTTCTCTAATTTTATACTCCAGGTCTTCACTCTTAGGGCGTTCAACTTCCCAATCAGAACTGAATTAAAAAAAGAGAGGCGAAGGCATTTTCAAATGTCAAAAATGCCAAAAATACACTGACACGAGAGGTTTTAGAGCAACTTTGGAGTGCCGTAATTGTTTGGGACTCTACCAGTCTGTGGCATGCTCAAAGGGCACACTCCCAAAAATGTGTTCTATGCTCAGGCTTCCAATCCGCTATTTTTTTGGAATGCAGGGCTTAGATCAAAATGATGTAGCTCAGAAAAAAGCGCCATTCTGGTGTCTAGGCTTGCGCCGGTTCCAACTCATCTATCCTTAAGCTCAGATTCCCGCAAACTTGCAGCGGAGGTTACAGCAATATAGTGTCGCTACCAACCCCAAAAATGGCTAACTACCAGATAGCCGATCTTCTTGCAAAACTACTCAATTCCCAAAAAAGAATTATGATTATGGCTGAAAACCTTATTTCTAACGAATACCATGGATACTACACCAAAAGTATGTTTCTGGAATGCAAATAGCATTCCAGATATAATGGGCAAAGTAGAAGAATTCTACTTTGACTACGACACTGACGTCATGCTAGTGTGTGAATCAAACCATAAACTCAGACCTGCGCTAAGACTTTCAAATACTTTTACGTAGTTGGGAATGTCGAAGTTGGACAGGAAGCGTGGAACAGTAATTTTTGCAAGAAGATTGCTAGACCATTTTGAAGTGGACACTCTTGACACTTTTACTTTAAAATTTAACGCAATCGTGGTAAAGGTGCCAAGGTTGGACACCTTCATAATTGCATCTGGGTATGTCAAGTCAAATAACCAAATCAAAACGGCGGATATTAACACGATTTTCTTATCGAGTCTTGGGAACAGATAATCCTACTTATTACAGCCACGCTGGTTATTGAGGGGACGTTCTGGATGTAAGTTAATGACCTAAGTTCCGACCACATGCCGGTAATCTTGGAATTTTATGGAATTTGATCAAACGAGGGGGAAGACGATTTGTTACCCACACAAATTGGCCCATTTTCTTGAGATAACTGGAAGATAGCATAAATAAGTTTGTTCCAGTATGTACGGTTGCGGATATTGAAACCTTTTAGGTTTGGGTTTATAATCTACTTGGACTATCTCGCAATCAAAAGGCATTGATTTGTAGAAAAAATGATGGTAGCCATGTGGAATGTCCCGATACAAGTCATTCATGGTGAGAACGGGTTCCAATATTCTATTGAAAGAAAGGCCAAAACATTTTCCGACAGCCTTGAACTCTAATGCTCTAGAGAGAATAATGATACGGAGCACGTCAAAAAGGTGAAAAGAGAGATTGACAACTTCTTGGCAGGCTTAGACGACGACACCTCGTTGAACAGCGTTTGATTGTCTTGCATTTGAGAAATCATATCAAAACTTAAAGCTCGATCTGCACCAGGTCCTGACGGTTTTTCAAACAAAGCGTTAAAGTTTTTTTGCACAAAGCAATAATAGACCAATAGACCAATATCACAAATCACCTTACCGAAGGTTTTAGACTGAGAAAAACCACGGGGATAGTATTTTTTGACGTCTAAAAAGCCTTTGATACGATCTGGCACGACTAAAACTGCATAAACTCAATTCCAACTGTGTCTTATAAGGCTGATAGCTTTATGCTTAAATGCAGAACTTTATTAGTAAAACCTTGTCTCTACCTCACTGTAGAAACACCTGAAGTATCTTTTCTATCGCCTCTTAAATAGCATAAATTTAATCTTAACTTTGCCGACATGCCATCAGGCTAGAAGTACGAGGTCAAAATGGCACAATACGTTTATGATACGGCACTTATGTACTGCTCAAGGTCGCCAATGGTGGTCACCATGAAGTTTCAAAAAGCAAGTCAAAATGAACCCAGAAAAGAACAAAACTGATTTTTTTCTACGGCGACAAACCACACCTCATAAAAACGTTTTTCACAATGATATACCGATTTCGTGGTCAGTTTCTGCAAAATATTTAGGAATTACATTCGATGAAAGTTTGATGTACAAATTGCACATTCAGGCTATTCTACATAAAGTCAAGTTGGCAAAAACCTACTAGTTTGGCGGAAAATTTTTACCTTAGGCGTCTTGACGTTTTTCAAAATTGTCGAAGCTTTATGGTACGTTAGAAACGCTAACATTTACTACAACTTAGGCAATTAAATCAAATAGAAATATTTTGCAAATTTAGCACTTTACTCGAACACCTATTTGGGTAGACTGGCAGAGCCGGACAAGCTGGAACAATTCTATGGGAGACCAATCAACCTAATACTAACCTAAATGGGTTTCTCACCTCACAGCCTATATGGCGTTCTATCTTTAATCATTTCTTTAATTTTTCCAAATGGAAAGTTTATGAGCTTAAGGTTTCGAACTTTCCGGTATTCAACACAGGGTGGTTTAGTTGGTAGGCACTTTCCTTGTGTGATGATTCTTAATCCGACACATTGACAAGTCTTTAAAAAATTCCTCTCTACAATCACCAAAAAAAAATGGCCGTCAAATTTTTTGGCCTAACCTAACCTAAGTTATAATTTTTTAAAGAAAAAAGTTGACAAGAAGTAGTTGCAATTTGTGTAAACAAATTGATTTTTTAATTGATTAAAACAAAATTCAATTTTTGTTTATAGTTTTGAAATCTTCTCACATCAAAAAGATTGGACTTTTATTTAAATCAGGTAAATGCACATTTTAATACATTTTAGAACAATTATATTATTAATCATGTCAATTTTAATACATTTATAATCCAATTAATAAATAAAAAATATCTAACAGCAACTTATTCTAATTTTGTAGATAACTACAAATGATTACCAACAATCTGAACCATTCGATAATTTTTGTCCTTTTTTGTTTGGACTTTTTATTTTGAAATGTATAGTTTAAACTTTACTTTGCTAAGCAAGCAGAAATTATAAACTTATTTCAAATCAATTGTATATAATTCATATAAAAAAAATATTAAAACAGTTTTATAATTTCAATCTTTGTATTACTTCAAACTTAGTATTAGTCGACAATTGTCCATATTTTACACTAACAAATTATAAACATTTATAATATTAAACAGTTAAACATGTTAATCATAAAACCGTTTTATGTAAAAGAGTTGTCTTGGTCTGATCTCTTTTTTCCGTTCTCTCTCAACAAAAAAAAACAACAAACGGTGGGTTTGAAAAGTTTAAAAGGCTTGAAAGTATTTATCCTGCATTCGGCCACGAAGCTTTCAACGAATAAATCCTTCGCTGGGTGTAAACTGGAGGGAGGGATGAATGGAAAAGGCTGCGTTATTCCCTCGCAAAACCGGGAGAGGTATATGTGGAAGTGAGTGTAGAGTATAGACAGTATAGTTGATGAGATGAGAGAATCTAAATCTGCTAGAGACCGCAAGCGGAGTGCTGTAAGAGACCTTACCGCATCACTCCTGGATCCATTAAACATTCACACTGCAGGCAAGGATTCCTCGTAATGTCCTCATGTGAAAATTAACATACTTAAGTTCGGATCTAATACTACTCGCCCCTTTCTCTCTTATTGCCTCCAATTCCAGGCTACAGATACATACAAGATTGGAATCTGGAATGTTAATAGAGACACTATCAGGCTTCATTAATTTAATCTTCTTACAAGTAACCGGTTTCATTAAGTATTCAAAGCAATCAATATCAAAGCAACTATCATAACGATATACAAACTGAAAAGAAAAAGATATAATTTGATTCTACAGCAATATATCATGCACCTTTTATTCTCCTTATTATAAAAAAGCTGCTGATATCACCTAATTAAATCGCTGCCGTCGCAATATATAAAAACATAAACCCACTGATTGGTCATAAAGTTAATAAACAATTTCGCTAATCTCGATATCAGATAACGATATACAGGGGTTCTTTTTAACATGGGGGTCCCAATTTATCGAATGACATGTTATCCCGACGGGGGTGGCGGTTCTCTCTCTAGCTCATCTCTGCACCACCTTCTGAAATATGACGTGACGACAATATTACTCCGGGGACTTCATTAATGCCCCGCAAAGTGTCGGCCAAATAAAATTAATAGTGATCTTCCCCGGGCTCCGTTACTAAAACCGCGATAACATCCGTCCATTGTGTGTTGTCGCTGTTGCCTAACTAAATTCATCTGGCTAACGCGCCCGATCACTTTTAGGGGGTTACTTTTAATGAATATGCCATTACTGCTAATCTGTGATAACTGGTGAAATTATTGTTGCGGGCGGGGCGGCGTCTATTGTGGACATATGGAAGGATAATTTTAATTGTAATCATAACTCTTATCGAAGCTGTACTTCAAAGTATACAAAAGGGACTGGGGAATTTATATTAATGAGTTTCATTACACATTTTCACGCCATCAAATATTACCTCATTCTTCTATGATTTTATCAGTTAAGCTTTTTATGTAAAAAATGCGAATTAGAAACGGTTTTTTATTAATAAAACATAAATACAATACTAAACATTACATTTTGGATATCATAAAACAAGTATAATTTTTTTTTAGTCATAAAAAACGTGTATAATAATAAAAAAAAAACTGCCAGTGCAAAATTTAACTTTTAATTAAAAAAACACGCAAGTTGAAATATTATTACAGAATTTTTTTAAGTCTCTCAATCTTATCCATTACTGACAAAACTTGGTAAGTCAAGTTTAACAGATAAAACTAAGCAATGTAATTGCATTGTTTAGTAAAATTGGAACGGAAGCTTTGAGAATACATTTGTTTTAATACCAAATGTATACCGATATTACAAAGAACTCTTTTGACTCTTTACAGCACACAACACTGTATTTTAGATACAGAATTAGTACAGTCTACAAAAATGCAAAAACCCTAGAAAAACAAACTAGAATTTGTACATAACAAATAGTCAACAATAACAGACCCATTTGTTAACTCCATAAAAACAGTTTTTGAAAAAACCTTTTCAAGTACTGTAAACATAAAGCCAACAAGATGCTTGCTGAAGTAAGGAGCTTTATAAAGCAAAAACAAATACTTGGAAGCTGTTAAGTTAACAAAGTTAAGAAAAACGGTGAATTAACCTAATACAAAACCAGTCTTACAACGTGTAAAATGCTATTAATAAAAACAGCAAAAAAATCCCAAAAGAGATACTATGAGAGCGTTGAGAACTAAGAAGGCGCTGAGCATAAATTGCACTGCAAACATTAGATTGTTGCTGGCAAAAATTACACATAATTGATCAAAACAACTCCGCAAAAGCTACTGCAGATACATTTACTAGCTCTTAAACTACGTCTGTTTTGGCTAAACAACTGCTTTTATTTTGATGCAAAATGCACTACACACAAAAACGTGTGCAAGAAAAAAGGATCACCAAAGATTAAAAAATATCTGAAAATGTACAAACCTTTCATACTTATCTGGATAATGTAACCGCAGTGGCTATCCAGGTGCTGTTTGCAACCAAATCTAATACGACCAGATGGCTATACATTGTAGTGATCAATTCCATCAAAAGAGACAATCAGATTTTATAAAAGGTTATTGCAAACAGAAGTCAATTGATGTAGAGCAGCAGCAAAAGCAGCAAAGCAACCATTTGACTGTGAACAGCCAAAGCATACACATAACACACATTGCACTTCAGAAAAAGAGAAACCAGCCAACAACTAGCAACTTAGTTCTGAAGCTAAAACTTGCAATTAATATTGCACAAATACTAATATTAATTACTTAAAAAAAAATTAAATTAAATAATATTTTATTATTCCGCCGACTCTGCTTGATTTCCTAGAGGATTTAGTGGATAGCAGCACCATTGAAACTAAACGTAAATAGCAGAATAAAAGTTAAAAATTAATGCCTTTGGCCATCAAATGAGTGAAATCTTCCAGCTTACTTCAATCTTCTTAAAGATAAAATCAAAAGAAGTGATCTTCCTTACAAAACTCAAGTGGTCCGCTGGCTACTTCTAGAACAAAGCCAACTCTGTCAGTCATTACCAAACAGCCGCGGAAAATTTTGAAAAAGAGTAGCAGGTTGCCTTGCACTTATGGAGGCGGATCAATCTCTAATTCTTATCACGAGAATAAGCGTAAGAAAACTAAGGGTGAGTTAAAATAACTACAAAATGGAATGATAAATTGGCCATTTACCACAAGAAACCAGGAAATACCCATTTATTAGTTTTTATTTTATGTATCAAATTAACTGTTGAAATGAAATTTAAGTGGAAGAACATCAATGTGATAAACTTTGCCTTTTCTGCAGTTTTGCAAAATAAAGATGATGGTTATTTGATTATTATTATCCATTATCTAACAGGCTATCGGCCATTTCCGGACAGTTTTCAACTTTTGCTAGACAGCCATTAGAGTCTACTCTCGCCGACCCCTCAAGCCTAAAGGCACAAGGGCAATCAGCTTCCAAAATCGGCGCCCCAGTAAATACAAAAGAAAAAAGATTTATTTATTGAGGTCAGGTTCAAGTCTGCCGCTAAAGACCTAGACCTAGCCGATGACAAAATCTTCACCCCTGCAAATTCTTACTGACAAAAACCTGTTTCCGGGCTTTTTACAACATTGCAGGGACAATTAACATTGCCTTAGCTCGACATACCTACAATGATATCCTGGTACTCCGACGTCTAATGACAACCATCCAAAAGCTACGGCCTATCTCAAAACCACCACTGCAAGATACTTTACTTGGTTTAAAAGTTTTGAGGAGATGAACTATAACCTTAAGCATCTAACGTACATCGCTTGTGGAACAAGTTTGGTAGTTTCCCAATGATTTTCTTACGACTTCCCAAGAGGGAAAAAGTATGTAAATCAAGGATATCAAAAAAAAATTTAATTTTAATTTTAATTTAATTTTACGGTCAGAATCGAACCGAAAAAGAGAGGCGGAGGAATCGACCAATGTCAGAAAAGCCAACAATACGGGTACAATGCCAAAAAATGCTTTAGAGCAACTTTAGTATGCTGTAATTGTTTGGGTTTTTACCAGTCTGTGGCGTGCATTTGCATTCCAGATAAAATAAGCAAAATGGAAAAATTCTTTTTTGACTACGACATTGACGTCATGCTAGTGTATGAGTCCAATTATAAACCCAGACACACGCTGAGACTCAAATACCTTCACGTATTTGGAAACATTGGAGGTGGACATGAAACGTGAAACAGTAATTTTTGCAAGAAGATCGCTGGACCATTTTGAAGTGAACACTCCAGACACTTTGAATCTAATGCGATCGTGGTAAAGGTGCCAGGGTTAGGCACTCTCAAAATCTGAGTATGTCAACCCAACCAACCAATTTGTAATGACGGATTTTGACGCAATTTTCTTGTCTCCTCTCCTTACAATCTTAACTCAAAATACCCGGCGTAGAACAGTCGGAATACAACGTGAAAGGTCAAGCTTTGCAAGACTAAGTTGAGTCAAAAGGTTATTAAGTCTTGGGAGGAGACGTTCTGAATGTAATAATCCTAAAGAACATTAACTTACAAGTTGAAACTAGGACAGTCAACAATCTAAACTTCGACCGCATCCTGGAACTTTACAGACAGGGATTAAACGAAGGGGGAGGATTTCTAAAAGATAGCATAGATAGTATGTACGGTTGCGGATATTGAAAGAGACGTCAAACAGTTCACAGGGGAATTAATTTATAAGGCAAAGAAGGCATCTAAAACCTTTTAGGTTCTGGTTAATAATCCATTTGGACTATCTTGCTAACAATAAGCATTTTTAGAAAAAAATGCTGCTACACATCAGTAGCAAAATCATCGCGACCTTTTAGATTGTGAAATCCGTAATGCTCTTTATAAGGACGTTAGGTCGACTATAAAGCTGCATAAAAATCAGTGCTGGCAAAAATCCAAACAAGATCTTAAAAGCCTTACGTAAAGTTTTGATCCCAATCGTTCATGGTAAGAACGCGCTTTAATATTCTTTCAAAGAGAAATGCCAAAGCATTTGCCGACAACCTGGAACTCTAATGCATCTCTTCTAGAGAAGACGATGATACGGAACACATCAAAATTATCAAAACAGAGGTTGAAAACTTCTTGGCAGGCTTTGACGACGATACACCGTTGAACAGCGTTTGACCGTCACGGATCAGTAGAATCATATCAAAACTCAAAACTTGATCTGCACCAGGTCTTGACTGTATTCCGAATAAAGCTTTAAAATCTATTTTGCACAAACCAATAATAGTTCTGACTAACATCTCAAAACCTGGAAAGGAGCAAATGTTCCAAAACTACTGGCCAATCAGTCTTTTATGCACCTTGAGCAAAGTCATAGAAAAATTAATCGAGGATTATCTAAACTACGTGATAGATCACATTATTGACGGTTTTAGACTGAAAAACCCACGGGGGTAGTATTTTTTGACGTCAAAAATGCTTTTGATAAGATCTGGCTTGACAGTTTACTACTAAAACCGCATAGACTTAAGTTTTGCGTCTCATAAAGCTGATAGCTTTATACTTACATTGCAGAACGTTATCAGCTAAGCTCCAAAACCATGTCTCAACCTCACTGCTAATCACGGCAGGGGTACCTCAAGGCTTTCTTCTATTGCCTATATTATATAAAAAAACCTTTTGGTTGCAGACATGCCATCGAGCTGGAAGCACAAAGTCAAAATGGCACAATACGCCAATGATACCGCACTTTTTTACAGTTCAAGGTTGCCAATGGTGGTAGAAAAAAGCAAAACTGTTCTTTTTTTAAAGCAACAAACCACTCTTTATAAAAATGTCTTCATCGATGACATTCCAATTCTATGGTCAGACTCTGCAAAGTATCTGGAAATCACTTTTGCTAAAGGTACAAATCGCACGTCCAGGCCATTCTAGTCAAAGCTAAGTTGGCAAAAATTTACTAGTTCCAATACTTTGGCGGAATAGCGGAGTGTTGCTCCGGGACAAACTCCGGATGTAGACGTCAATTATCAGAACTTAACTGACGTTTAGTTTTTTAATTTGGGGAACGGCAGCAAATTCTCACATCAGTGATCTTGATGTTTTTCAAAAGCTAACTCTGCGTTGGATAGTTGGAGCCTCATGGTACGTTAATAATGCATTCACATTGACCTAGGCATCACACCGCTACGGCAACATTTTGTGGCGCTCGCCGAAAAATATTTTGTAAATTTAGCTTTTCACTCGAACATCGATCTGGCCAGACTGGCAGAGCCAGACAAAAAGGATTATTTCTATAAAAGACCAGTCAACCTAATACAAACTTAAGTGGGTTCACCCTGCAACCTAAGGCGTCTCTTAAATCATTTTAATTTTTTTAAGTGGAAGGTTTATGAGCTTCGGTCTTAAACTTTAAGGATTAGGTGGGGTTTAGTTGGTGGCATCTTTAGAAGGGTGAATTTGACACGTCCCAGAAACAAAAAGAACACACTCATGTCACACACAAGAAAAGTCATTTGATGTGATAACAGCGTTGCGACACAAATAAAATACTCAAGCACAACCAAGCAAACTAATAAAAATCCAAACTGATCAAAAATTGCATAACTAGTCTGATAGCATAAGTCACAATCAACAGGGTAAAGTAATCTTACGGTAGACCAACTTGCAAAAAAAAAACACAAAAACTGCTTTCCATACAAGACCGATAATTAAATAACTAGTAGTAAACTTGACACGGAACACCCTAACTGGTAAAAAACTGCCAAGAAATAAACCACACATGCAACAGAAGAAAAAAAAACAATTCAATTAAAGCCAATAAAAAGATGTTACTCAAACAGATAATCCCACAGAAAAAATGATTATAGAACTTGAGAAGCGGTTTAGGTTGAGTAATAATAAAAAGAAAAGTTTTAACAACAAAAGTAATAAGCAAATGATAAAAAAAATTTAAAGTATTTTATCAAAAGTTGTTGTAATATTTAAATAGTTTTTTTTTTAATACTAAAAAAGTTTTTGAATTTTAAATGACAGAAAACTTCAGACTTCAGTTGATGATTTTTGATTTTTTACGTAAATTGGTCTACTGTTTACGATTCCTAGTTTGGTATTTTTAACGTTTCTTGTTGTGACACTTTAAAAAAAAAATCTTGAATTTGTGTTATTACTAAAAGAATTGATGTTCTTTGGGCACTTTCTACTACTGTTTTAAAGTCAAGCACAATGATCTTGGCTACGCCTACTTTTCCAGGTCAAGATCACACGCAGTTTATGGTTTAACTGGTTCTTACAAATTTAAAGATTAGCGGAAAAACTTTGAATGTGTTTGGGATAGGCAAAATTTGGCTTTTTATCTAAACAGTTATGTCAAAATATTTTGTATACTTTGTACTAGTTTATATAGAAATATTTATTTTTGAAAACTTTTTCTAAGCGGTTTAGTGAGTTTTTTGGGGCCTATGAAAGCTTTTGTACCAAAGAATATTTATAAAAACTGTAAACGCAATAGTGCATGACAAGCTATAGTGGTCTAAATGGAGTTTTGGAAAGTAATATAAATCCGTCTATAACAGTTTGGTAATCGAATAAGACAATACAAAAATTTACTAAGAATTAAAAAAAAGCTTTGCAAAATCTTAAATACTAAAATAATACTGAAGCTTATGAAAGCGTGGTTTGGTCAAGAAGAACTTATAAGCCATAAGAAAATGCCAAAGTAAGCTAAAGGTTTTTGAAAAGATTAAACATCTTAAAAGAGTAGATATAAATTTTAAAAAACGTTGTAAAGTCTAAGAGTGATTGCTTGGGTTAACTTAATAAAGTTCTACATAAAGTACTATGGAAGTCTTAAAAAGCATAATAAAAATTTTAACAAAACATTCAATAGACTTATTAAAGATTATAAAGGCTTTAAAAGCACTAAACAGAACTTGATTATACTTAGGAACATTGAAAAAGACTTTACAAAAGTCAAATCCAAATCCAAATTCCTATATAGCAGTTAAAATAATATCATTAGTGATGCATTGTTTGCTATGGAATTCCAACTAATTTGCTGTATTTTATTTGAAATAATATTATATTTTTTATTATATTTTTTTTGCTTAACTTAGTTGAATAAATTTTTTTGTTACTTTATCAAAACTAAAAACTTTTATCTGCAAATGTATCAGTCGTGAATGTTTTTATTTGTATTTTTTTAGTTATGAATAATAATTATCTATAAGAAACAGATTTATATGTACAATTTTAATTATGTTAAAATGTATTAAGGTATTTTTGGAATTGTTTTCTGCTCATATTTGTTTATATTTATTAAAGAATTTTGATTCTATTTTAATCTGCTTCCTTTTTGATGTATTTTATTCTCTAAATATATTTTAAAATCTTTTTTAGAAAAAACTTTTAATTTTTATCTTGCTAGGCTTATAAATTTAAGAAATTTATATAGTTCTGCACTCATAAACTATTATTTATAAATAAAATATTGACAGTATTTTCAAAAATCTCAATATTATTGTAATAATTTCTGTATATGGTTGAAAATTTGCTTTATATTATTACATTATAATTACAATTTTATACCTTTCAACTTAAAAAAAATCAATAATGTAATTGTGTCAGTTTCTAATAACTTAATTAGCCGTTATTAGCACATATTATCTTAAGAAAGTACGAGTACAAATCTCTACATCACAAAACTCATCGATAATTTTAATTCTTAGTTCGCTTAGTGAATCGATGCGGTTCGGATTGATTTCGTGTATTATCATTTAATTAGTGTGGTTTGTGGAACACAGTAAATTAGTGACTGGTTGTAGCCTAAGTGGAACCGTGTGAGCCGGAGATTAAACAAATCTTGCTTATATTAGGGTAACTATCATACACTATTATATACCATACGCTCATAGGTAAACAATAATAATCGTGCTAAATCATTATCAACATATAATTTATAATAAACATTTCATTTCTCTTTATATATTTTAATAGATACATTTTTAATGTCATCACTACTGTTTTACATATGAGTTATTATTTGTTTGTCCTATAAAATTCTTAAGACATTAGCAGTATTATTTTAGGTTCACATATTTTTAGAAATTGGTGACAGTTTACGGGTATCCTCTCCACGCTATGTGGAAATAATTATGTTTTCAACGGTCATTTATCATGTGTTGAAGTGTAAAATAATGGTTATAGGTGTATTTTAAAAAGTGTTTAATGCATTAGGGCAATTTATTATCAATCGGAATTTGCGCAAGAAATCGACACGTTAAAAATAAATGGCACTATTTATCTTGTCAGGTAAATTATTAAAAAATTATTTTAATAATTTTTTTGTAATAAAAAAAATTTGTTGTAGACATTTATGCTATCAGATTTATTAGAATATACAGGGTTGGGTAAATGTATGAGAACACCCAATTTCTGACCGTACTTTAAATTTATTTCAAAAATTACTTATATAATATATAGTGACTTATTTTTATTTTCAATGCCTGTCTTGTTTCTCGTAATATAACGTCATAATCAGTTTTTTTTAAACGTGTTTTTTTTAATTTTTTGAAAGAGAATTTTTCAATAATTGCAATGATATAAGCTATTATGGGTCTACGACTTAAGGTTTTTGAAATATTTATTAAAATAACAAAACAACAGTCAGTGCATCATTTACCAAAAAATTTTAAAAATGGTTTTAGCAGTAAATACTTTTTATAAATTTATTTTTGTTTTGAATGTAGAAATAATTTAACTATAGTTTTATTATATACGAGATTAATTTAATTAAAAAGTTATTTAATGGAAGGATCAAAACAGGATTATAAGAAAGCTTGTAAACATTGTGAGAATCTAATACAATCTAAAAAGATAGGATTGATAAAAACAAAGCTAATCAAATTTTCCAGCTTTCTATAAACAACAAAAATGTCTTTAAAATCATAAAGTTATTGCAAAATAGTACAAAATCTTCAATACCTCCTTTTCAAAATGATCAAAACAAGAAAACAGTTACTAATCCAAAAGAAAAAGCAGATATTTTTGTAAACCAATGCTGTACCTACAATGCCGGCTAGTGGTAAAATATTGGGTTTTTAAATTAAATACCAGAAAGGCATCAGGTATAGATAAAATTCCACCTATTATTCTTAAAACATTTGCAAATAGATTAGCTTCCATTTTGACAAAAATATTTGCCTTATCATACAAAAAAGAAACATTCCCAAATTGTTGAAAAATTGCAAATGATGAAAAAAAAAAATAATTTTCACATTGTCAAGTTCTTAGAACAAAGTTACTTTATCTCAGATACTCAATATGGATTTTGATCAAAACGTTCAACAACAGATTTTCTGAGCTTTTGATATGGTATGGTGTCCTAGTTTTATCAACAAGCTCTATTGTATAAGTTTTGATCATAAATCTGTTTAGTCTTATTAATAGTTTTTTTGATAATAGAAAAATTATAGTTAAAATTGATGGCTTTAACTCTGACCCTAAAATTATAAATGCTGGTGTTTCTTAAGGTTCTGCTTTTTTGCCAACTTTACATTTGATTTACATTAATAAACTTCTTGCTTTGCTACTTCTGGGTAAATATGCCTCGACGTTTTAGGCAGAGGTGGCTGCTATCGACTGGTGCGCCAAAGACATGATTGAGAAGGGACTTGACAGGCTAGTAACCATTATGTCAAACAGTCAAGCGGCATTGCAAGTCCTGCAATCGCCAGTAATAAAATCCCAAATTGGTTATGACATGCATACATAGTCTAGAAACAGTAGCCACAACTTGCAAAGTTCACTTGGTATGGATACTCAAAGACCAGGATATAAAAGAAAATCTTAGGGAAAATCAACTTGCCAAACAAGGAGCACAGGGGACATTTACTGGACCATAACCCGCTATAGGGATCCCATACGAGACCGGAAAAGCAATATTCCGCAGCAAACTTAAGGCGGAGCACCTGTGGAAAAACTGTAAGGGATTGACACATTCAAGAATATTTCTAGCAAGACCATTTTATGATACCAAAACAATAGTAATACAAATGAGTCGTATTAAACTCTTTTTTTTTTTGGTGGTCAGGGCTGTAAAATCTTCTAAAGACTGACTCAAAGTGTCGGATTCACTCTCACGAGGAAAGTGCCTACCGACTAAAAACCGCCCCATTTTGAGTACCGAGAAGTTCAAGACCTATGCTCATAAACCTTCCATTAGGAGAAAATTAAGGGAATGAATAGAGATAGGAAGCCGTATAGGCTGTGCATTAGACTCTAAATTCTTACAGAATAACCGGACACTGTAGACTCAACAAATACTTGTATAGAATGGGAACAGGAACGGGTTCTCTATACCGCGGGTGTATGGAAGTAGATGAGACTCCAATACACTTGTTGAATGAATGCGCAGCTTACAAACAGCAACGTATAGCCATTTTTGGCAAACAGAACCTAAACGAAGATATGCTAAAAGCAACCAACTGGTTAAAAGTACTGGACTTGATCGATAAAACGAAACTGCTCGAGAAGTAAAACACTAGAAGTGTACAACAGGTTTAATAAGACCGCAGTGCAAGGGGCGCCAAGCAAACCACCTCAAGGTAAGGAAGGTAAAAGGTGGGTTTTTTTAGTCAGTAAAAACTTGACACTACTGGACAGTATAGGCTGCCCAGTGTCTTTTGAAAAAATTTCTCTTCCTACGCAAAAAAAAATTAATTTCTTCAAATAACTAAAAATCCTATTCATAATTTTGCAGATAATAGCACCTTTCATACTGCAAACTTTCCAAAGACAATATCGACAAATATGGCAGAGCGTATTGAATCTTCTAAGTTAGAATTTGTAGCATCTCAAAAAATTATTTGAATAGGACACTCCTAACATAGTCAATTTTAACTCAACTTCTTGTTTGCAATGCTTCTGGGCGTATTATAGTAATTAGAATATGTATATATTTGTTACAAGTTGTAGAAAAACATCTAATTATTTTTCAAAACCTGTTTTCAATAAGCACTGCATTGCAAAAGCAATATGCGGAAATAGAAATAGTAACCAGATTAGCCATTTTATACACTGCTCAACATTTGAACTGGAACACTTACATGAACATTTATAAAACACAAATGACTACTTTTTGAAGAACTCCTTCTTGCTTAATTAATAGTATATGGTTTTAGAAACTTTTAGGGCAAAAAGTTAAAAGAATAAAACTTAAACAACAAATTTCAAGTTGTTTCAATAGAAAAATAACAAAATCTTCATTTTAGTGTTACAATGAAGATTGCACTGGAAAGAAATGATAACCAAACACTAAAAGATTAATAATGCGTGGGACTTCCTCTAGCTCTTGTGATCTCGTCTTGGCATGCTGGAAATCAAATCCCGAATGTAATGCTGAGGAATATTTAGCAATTCTTCCAAATCGGTAGTTTGGAGCTAATGGTGATTGTATGGATCCACTTCTCATGGACGCGCATTATCATCAACAAACACAAAACTATTGGCTATTTCATTGGTAAATGGCAACACTACAGGTTCTAATACCTCATTAACACTATTTATTGTAACATTTTCAAGCATAACCAATTTAGTACGACAAGTTGCAGAAATACTTTCCCAAACGGTAATTGAACCGCTTTCATAAGCTTGATGGTAAGTCACGTGGTTCTCAATATAGCGTTATCCAAATTGCATGCAATTCAATAATTATGTTATTTGCATTATAATTTTTTTAGATATGGACTTTATTTGAATAAATTGTTAGAAGACTTTGAGAGATCATGCAATAACGATGCACCATCGTTTGCACAGAACTGGTAGTTGGTTTGTGAAGCGACGTGAAACTCAAGCCAGGGGTAGACTTCGGAGTCAGCGAGGCCGCCTTGGATGAAGCCGGCACTTCCGAGGCTACACCGCAGACCACCGTGGCAAACCCGGCACTTGCACACTTGCCCGGGATTCAGGACGGTCACTGATAGAAGCTACTGCTCTTTCACGTCGCTTCACAATACACAACCACCAGCTCTGTGTGAACACCGGTGGAGCGTCTGTGGGACATGTCCGTCGGAACTTTCTAGTTCGTGCGTCTGTGTGACGTGACCGTCAAAACCTTTGGGTTTAAAACCAAACAAAACTACAAACTACGTCTCCGACGCTCCGGTACCACTGCCCAGGATAACTACTGGACTTGGACCAGCAACCTTTGTCAACACTTACAAAGATATGCCGGTAACAAAAGGCGCCCAACGTGGAGCATATAATAGCGTGCTTATACGTATCCGCAAAGATCACTTTTAAAAGAAAGCAAAGAAGAAAACTTGTAATACGACCTTGAACTACCATGCAGCAAACCGACCACCCACGTTGGGGTACATACCTGCTAGGACCAAAGTTATACCATTGACCTAAATCCACAGAGACTCAAGAACATCACAAAATTTATCAAAAGCAGTTTAGAATCGCTCGATTTTTATGTAAAACTAGCATTATCTGGTGTGCTCAATTGCAATCAAATCTACCATACAATTGAGACAATGTCCACGCAGTTGAACACTATCAACCGGCAGTTTCTATGTGCTCACATTGCCACCATCCGCCTGTGGCATGCAATTCAGTGGTTGTCATGAAAACTACAAAATCAACTTGCAACCGTCTTCAAAATTACAGAAGAATCGGAACACATCCTGGAACTGGAACCGGACACACCCAAACTTGTAGTCATCAAAGAGGCACAATACAAGCTTGTACAACTTGTGCTGATTATAAAAGAGAACCGCATTATTAAAATCATTAATACCGAGTGCCACAAAAAAGCAACATGTTTTGCTTGGCGGTTGTTACCATATGCTACATACCAGAACAAGACGCACTTGACGGAAGCCATTTCACGGTAAACGTCCAAATACCAAACGTGACAATTCAAGGAGAGTCGGAAGAAAACTGCTTTACGGTTGATTCCAATGAGGAGAAGAAGAACGTATCTCTAGGCGACCTAGAGATATCGGCAGGAATTCAGACCGGCATTCCGTCTAGCCCTGTAGCCGACCTCTCAAAGGAGATTATAGATGCTACATCGGATACACCTGTTGAGCGCGGCGTAGCCCTTAACGCAACGTACGTACCATGCGTATGTCATCGACACCGTTGCTCCTATCCATAACAACATGGGCGACAACTTTAGGAGGCAAGACAATTTGGAACAGGCTAAGCGGTTATACACCAAGATACTGAACAAGAACGTGAAGAAGAAGAAAAGAAAAGCAAACTGCACCGACCAACAGCTCAAGTGGACCTTGTGCCTCATGGACCTACCGCGTAGTGTTCTACGACATAGTGCGCGAAAAGTAGCCAACATAATTCGGGTGCCGAATACCGCGCAAACCACCGCTTGAACCCGAAAAATAACATTTCAGACAAGCCCGTACCGTGAGTGTTGAGCAACTCAAACCGTCGCATCACAGACTAATATTGGAACTCTAGTGGACACTTTTAATTTTTGTTTGCAAACTACTTCCGTTCTTTTCAATAGTGCCGCAACTAAGAAGTCGAGGATACCTGAACAACATCTTCAAACGGAAGCTTAGCCTAAGAGGTTGAGGGGGATTGTTGCTACCAGCAAGCAGCGCACGCAATCGCGCGCTTTTAAAGATTTAACTTTGTCTAACCACTGTCAGTTGGCTACTTCTACTAGGTGACTCTACAACCCCAACATCTCCGACTATCACTCTGCAACTAATCCTCCGGCTCTTCCGAGGCTACACAATGCACACCTCTGGCTACTCCAGGAACCACACTCAACCCTCCCCCCTTTACGTCGCTTCACAATACACAACTATTAGCTCTGTGTGAGCACCGGTAGAGCGTCTGTGTGACGTGTCTATCGGAACCTTCTTGTTTGTGCGTCAGCGAACCGGTACACCCGATTTTAAATCTAAACAACTTTACTTACTATCTAAGTTAAGTATATCAAAGTTGACTAAAAAGTATAAAATCCTCATTTGATTTTTATTTTTAAAAGATATTTTGATAAAATTTTAACATTGGTTTTGAAAATCAATCTAGCAGTACTTACATTCTGTGCTCTAGACTAAAGAACAAACTACTAAGATATAAACTAGAAAATAAACCAATTTTACCTATAATGACTGAACTTTGTATACAGAAACTTAAAACAAAGCAGCTCAACATCTAAATACATCAAAAGTTAGACAAAACTTCATCATTTTGCTTTGATATAGAGCAGGTACAGCCATTTTCTAAGTTATATATATCTGAAGCTTATTACTTAAGACAATAAAGACATAAAATGCAAATATAGCCAGCATAGTAGCGAAAGAAGTGTCTTCAGCTATTGCTGATTTTTTAAGCAAACTAGAAACTCCGGAGAATATTTAAACATTTTTTGTTAATGGATGTGCTGATCAAAACAAAAACTGTTATCCATAACGCATAAGAATTATACTTTCTGTCAGTGGACACACTTATATACCAGCAGATCGATAATTTGGCCTGGTAGAAAAGAATTATAAAAAATAAAATAATTTTAAAAATTGATTACAAAAATGTGTTGAGTGATAAAATTAGAAATAAACTCTACCATTTATAATATATTAAAAAAAAAATTAGTTAGTTACTTTTTTAGGCAACAAACATACCTTAGATATACCTGCTCCAAAGATGTTGGAATTAAAATTTAAGCCTTTCTATGTAAATTTTATTTTAAAATGCAATAAATGCAACAGTTAACTGTTTATCAGAAACTGTGTTAAAAAAGCTTTTCATATAATTAAAGTTGAAAATCACATAAAGGTTAATAACCTTATTAATTTTTGGATAGTAATTTCTGTTTACCAAAGTTCTGGTAAGCTATTTTTGTGAACCGAATAATTTATAGTTTTTTTCAATACTTTATTGACTTACATAGTGACTCTATAAAACTTCTATTAGCACCCGTAAAATTTACTAAGTATTAGATTTTTATAAACACTTATAATCACATCTATTTTAATAGTTTCTTATGCTTATCTAAGTAGCTAAAAACTTAAAGAATTGCAAACCCAATATTCTTCCAAAGTTTTGGTTGGTTCTAGTTTTTTTTTACCAATACATTGTTTTACTACAATACTTTTTGGTGCTTTTTTAATAATGTTTATTACTTTAGCGTACATTTAGCGTCTGCAAAAATTTTAGGTATTTTACATTTTCTTAGAACTAGACTTGGTTTTGTCTTAACAACAGTTTGTATAAAGAATGTTACATATGCATCCAGATTTTAAAATTTTAAGGGCATCTTTAATAATGCGAGAGTCTAAAATACGAGATTGTTCAGTAAAATTAAAAACAAATATTAAGTATTTTTATTTTGGTATGTAGAAATATAATTTAACAAAATCAGTAATTAGTTTTTATTCAATATAATTAAAATTAAATTGCTTAATAAATAAAAATTATTTTAATATAATAATAAATCAAAATTTTATTTATTTATTTATTTATTAATACATTAGTAAAATTATTTTCATTCGACTATTTATTTATACATTTTGGCTGGCGTAATTGCGCTGTAAAATTCATATAACTTGAGCCAAACCATGAATTTAATAGTTATGCATTCGAGCAATTTCTTAAACATGTGTCGGTCTTTAGAAATTAATAATAATTGCCATTACTAATACATTATCTTTTTATTTGATATATTATTTTATATTATACATATTTTTAATATAAAATTTTCATAAATAAATAAATATTTTTTGCGTAATTACATATTATTCCCTAATTAAAACCTTGCAAATATTATCACGTTTTTATTAAAATTTTGTTTATTAATGAAAGGTTTATAATGAAATACAATCAATGTGTGACAATATTTATAATTAATTAAAAAATATATTTTTATGCTAGGTATACATAAAAGTTAGTTATACACATTAATTATTTATGTAAACATAATTAATATAAAAAGTAAATGATTGTGTTGGTGGAATGATGAGTCTTAGTTTTATGTTTTTTACTTAAAATGTAATGCTTATGGAATTTTATTTAAAATATATTAATCTCTTCTAAAATTTGTTTTCCGCTAATGGCAACAATATAAGTAGAATTAAAATGAAATAGGATTAAAATAAATTAATTATACGTTTATTTTATATGAATGATTTTAAATCATAATTATTTTAAACTAACACACTCTGAACTTGTCATTATATTAATTTATGCGTGATGGTAGCATGTTTATTTGCATAGGACGATTATAGATTTTCGAGTGTGTGTCGTGTTGTATGTGAAGAACCATCTGCAGCACCCCAGAACGATTAGAACAGATCCAGAATTAAATAACAAAGGACCCAGCCAGACGGTTGACAACTTTAAATTGGTTTTCACTGATCGCCATTTAAATGTAAATCGGTTAAGTTGCAGTCAAAATATTAAGCAATTATATTAATTTGCATATGCATAATTATTAATCAAATACAGATCTTTTAATAACAAAAACAAATAATACTTGATATCGACGGATTAACAAGATATAAACTGAAAAAATTATGAACCAATAAATTAATAAATATTTAAATTTTATATAATAAAAAAAAAATCTTAATAATTAATAATAAAATTTCTTTTTTAAGCAAAACAATTTTACACAATTTTGTATTTATTAATGATTTTTTTATTTTTTTTTTATGAATAAGAAATTTATACACAATACTTAGAATTTCGATTTCTTTTAGTAATTGCTTTACTTTTTTATTATATAACTTTGCTTATATTATATTATGCAGATCTGTCAAGTAAATTTTATATTTTTCTACTTTTTCATTTTAATTAATTTGATCGTATTTATTTAAATAATTATTGCATCTATAATCTTTGTAAAATTTAGTCTTGTTACTGTTAGCAAGATTTTTTGCATAACTTCAGGTTTGTGGAAGAGAACACATTTTTACATGCTGCATGACACCTTTGTTTATTTAAACATTATTTCTAAGTTTTATTAAAAATTGTGTTATTTAGGCGCCTTATTGTTTATCAAATCAGAGCATAATAATGTTTTCTGTATTGTATTCTACTTTTCTTAACTTTTTCTTAAATTTCAATATATGGATATTCCAAAAAATCAACGTAGTGTCATCGGCGCCTATCTGAGCGTTGTTAAAAGTATGAATCCGGCGTTTAAATTTGAAATCCAGCCTTTAAAATTGTAAATCCGATTAACAACTTGTTTTATTTTGGATGTCCAACTATTAATTTGTTCTCCAAATTGTAAATCCGGTCTTTAAAAATAATAATCTGGCCACCAACCTGTTAAAGTAATTTTATCTTTCAAATGTAAATTTGCCATTCAAAGTATTAAATTTCACTGCAAAACTTTTAGTTTAGTTCCCAAATTATCAATCCCGTCCGTATTAAAATTTACTGCCAAACTATAAATTATAAATCCGTTTGTTAAAACTGTAAATTTGTCATTTTGAAAGTGTAAATTTGGTCTTCAAAGTGTTAAATTTATCTGCCAAACAGTTAATCCCGCTTCTAAAATAATAAAACCGGCAACTAACATGTTAAACTTTACTGATAAACTGTTAATCCGGCTTTTAAATTATAAATTTAAACTATTCGGCAAAATACAAAAATGTAAAATTATACTTGTTAAATATTAAAAATAACAATATGCGGCCTTGAAACATGAAAATATTGGTAGAAAGTAACAAAATTTGTTGAAAAATATCAATTTTACTTCACAAAATTTTAAAACTAGCAAAATCAAGTTTTGAAACCAAAAGTTGTTAAAAAGTAACAAAATTTGGCTATTAATTATTAAAAATATTTTTTTATAGAACGTTAAAAATGTACTAAATAATTAATAAAAAGTGCATAATTATTATTAATCAAAATTCGGCCAAAAACGGTCAAAAAATCTAAAATATAATTTTATGCCAAAAATAGCAAATTCTGGCTATCATTAAAATATTGTAAGAGTTTATGTTGAAGAATAGCCTATTTTGCAGTTTTTTTGAGTTTTAGACCTTTAAAACCCAAATACACAAAACAAATTTATATTTTCCAATTAATTTACATCAAAACACGTTAACTTTGGCGGTTAAAAAAAATTAAAATGTTGTTCTTTTTTGCCCAGCCCACTGAGAACAAAAACATGGTTTTATGGCTTTTGCGGCTTACAGGCAGGATATAGACTTGAAATGGGGCCAGATTTGGATTCTACGAAAAATTTCTGATTGATTTCATTAGTAAATTTTTTTTTAGTTAAAATTTTGGTTTTTAAACAAAAAATGCGATTAAAAAAACAACAAAAAAAACAAAACAAATTTTTTTTAAAGGTTCTATACCCTTATATACCGATCGAAGGACTACTACTAAGTTATAAAAACTAAAAAAATACATAAACAGGTTTCTTCTCAATGCACCCCCCCCCCCCCCCCCCAGTTCTGGTATGTTAGAAACCGAATTGCTCACATAAAATTTTGTTTTAAAAGCCATAATAAGCCATAAAACATAAAATTCAAACCAAAAGCTTATTTGTAAATAAAATTTGTTTAAAAACTTAATATTAAATAGTATATATTTTTATAACATCAAAATTGGGCAGAAAACTTAATTCTAGCATAAAACTTTCTCAAAAATTACAAAAACTTCAAAAAATGCACAAATTAATTTATTGTTTCAAAAAATTTAAAATTGGACACAATTAACATTTATAATATTAAAATTGCCCATACCTGACGAGGTAAAAAAGGATAACTGAAGAAGAAAAAAAAACTGTCCATAAAATTTTTGGTAATCACTTTTTCTTTAGGTGCCGTCTCCGTTTTGAAGGTTGGCAATCATTACGGCAATTTTTACATATGAGACTGCAGATCTAAATAGTTGGTTGTTTGTACAGCCGAACTACTCCCTAAGGTTCTTTAGCCATGAGTTTTGTCTTCTTCCTATGGATCTCTTTTCTATGATTTTTCCCTGCATAATAACTTGAAGTATTGAATTTTTTTTCTCTTATGATATGTCCCATATATAATAGTTTTCTTTGTTTGGTTGTCAGAATTACTTCTTTTTTTCCCATTTGTCTCATCACTTCCTCATTGGTTTTTTTACCTATGAGATCCTCAGTATTTTCCGATGTATCCACAGCTCGAATGCTTCTAGTCGATCACTTTCAATGTCCAGGCTTCCATTTCTTAGTATAGTACTGATAGTACGAAACGTCTCACCAGTTGTGTTTTAAGTTCAAGAGTTAGATTTTGACAGCCTCTTCATTTTTGTAAATGTGTTTTTTGCCTGTTCGATTCTTCGTATTTCTTGGGAGCTGTTGTTGTCTTCATTAACGGTAGTGCCTAAGTATTTATATTCTCTTACCCTTTCAATAGATTGATTATTTGCATATACTCTACGGTTGTCCTGAGTTGTTTTTGTTATTAGTATAGTGATAGCTCATGTTCTCTACTTATTGCGGTAATTCTATTACCCAGTAAACACAGGTTTTAGATAATATAAGTTTATTACACGTATATATGGTGTAAAAAGCGTATATGGTATATGTGTATTCGTATAATATACATTTTTTGTACACGTAAGATATGTATATTTGTATATTATACGTTAATTTGTTCTATTATTTCCACTGTTGATTAATATACGTATATTAACCATTAGAATACTCGTATAAATAACCTGCATAATATATCTACGTATATTTAACGTTTATTATTTCTGAGTTTAGTTTGCCGATCAATTTTGTCTTCAATGTTTGTACGTCCGAGGCTACCCGAACTCGTGAATATAGTTTGCAAAGTGTATGTTGAGATGCATGATTTATCATTTTATTTATTTTTTATCAACCATAATGTTAATAGTTGTAATATCCGATACAGTTTTAAGTTGTTGTGTTGAAGTGTTGTTTAATTGAACTGGAAGCGTAGGTTTAGGAGTACTAAGATCAAATACCTAATTTGTGGTAAGTCTGAAAATAAGCAATGACATCTTTGTTTCAAATAACTTGTCAGGAGCACCATTTTTTCTTGTACAATGCAATTATAACCATTACAGTAACATTAATATCAATTTATCGATTTATTATTTTAAAATTATATTTAATATTATTGATTGCTGTTGTTATATATAATATTATATATACAAATAGCAAATTATTCAAGTTATTTGAAATAAAAATTACCATATGTGTCTCATATGAGGCTGTGGAAATATACACAGTATATTTTTCAGATGTCACCAAAAGACTGGTTGAAAAAGCAAAATGGATTTTCAATTTAATTGTTATTTTCTTAAATACTTATGTTAAATAATATAATGTTTTATTTATTTATATGTAATACTTTGTATTTTATGTTAGAATGATATACATATTCTAAAATATTATATATACAAGAGAGTAGGCAGTACGGCAGAGTGGGCATGTACGATTACCAGCGTTAACAAAAGTTAAGCAACGTCCGCTCCGGTCACGACTTGGATGGGTGACCCAATTCTTCCCAATGTAAGTCCGTTACCTCGTATAGGCATCCAAACATACACTGGATAAAGTTTAACCTATAATACACGTATACTATAATTAAAGAATATACAAATATTTTTATAATATATTAACGCATTTTTTACGTTGATAATACGTGTAAATTACACGTTCAAAATACATATAACCGGTACGTATATTACACACTAAATATACGAGATATATCCGTTTAGTCGCCGGACATTTTTCCGTATAATATACTTAACAAATAAACAAATATTACACTTAGGTGTAATACCAAAAATAAACGTATCTTAAACGTAACTGTGTTTACTGGGTAGTTAGTGTCTGTAGCTGTTTGAATGTTCCTGATAGGAGAACCGTGTTGTCGGCATATCTCAGATTATTTATTGTAGTGCCTTTGATTTAAATACTTATGTCTTGATTATCAAGTGTTTTATTTATTATGTCTTCTGAGTACAGATTAAAGAAGATTGATGAGACGTACTTTTCTCTGTATTTCCATTTCTTCGGATGTTATGTCTTCCACTCGTACTGTCGTTTTTTGGTCGTAGTAGAAGTTTGAGATTATTCTTATATCTCTAATGTCTATCTTTCTTTTTATTAATGTTTCTATGAGTTGGTCATGTCAAACTTTATTGAATGCTTTGTTATAGTCTATAAAGCATGCATATGTCTTGATTTACATCTAGGTCTAGGCATTTTTGCAACAGGGCATTAAATGCAAACAGTGCTTTTCATGTTCCTAGGTTTTTACGGAATCTAAATTGTGTATTGCTGATGTCTGCATCTAGTTTTTTATATATTCTATTACGGATTACCTTTAACAGTATTTTCAAAGTGTGAGCCATTAAGCTGATTGTGCAGTAATCGGAGCAATGCTTGGCACTCTACTTTTTGGGAAAGTTATAAAAGTTGATAGTAACCATTCATTCGGTATTAGTTCAGTTCTGTATATGGTATTAATTAACTCTACCAAAATATGAATTTGGTCTTCCTCTCATAGTTTAAGAATTTCCGCCGCTTTTCTGTTTTTTAGTGCGTTCTTTAACTTTTTGTGTATGTTGAAGCATTTGTGTTTTGCTTGTAACTTCTCAATTTTCTTACATTTTTGTTTGTAGTACTCTTCCTTTGCTTTTTTTACCTTTGTGTAGAGTATTTGTTGAGTTTCTTTATATTGTTAGTGACTTTTTCCTTTAGAGCTTCTTTGCTTATCAATGAGAGTAAGAATTTCGTTAGTCATCTATTTCTGCTTTCCAGTAAATTTATGATTCTTTAGAATGGTTGTTGAGTGTTCCAATAAGGCTGAGTTGATACCACACCATTTTTTGTTTACGTTTATGCAGTTCTGGTATTCTTCTGTGTTTTTGAACGTTTTTAATTTTTTTTAAATTTTTTTTGTAACTTAGTTCGTACCTTTTGTTGTTTTAGGTGCTCTACATTTATATGATTTTTTTTTGTTATTTTTTTTAGTTTGATATGTATTTGGGCTATTAAGGGATTATGGTCCAAAAAGACATTAGCAACCGGGTAGGTTTTAACTGACTTGATGCAGTTCCTGTATCTCGCATTTACTAAGACGTAGTCTATTTGATTTTTTATTGGTTTTTGTGAAGATTTCCACGTGTAGAGTCGTTGTTTTAGGAGCTTGTAGAATGTATTCGTTATTATCATCTCTTCTTCTTGGCAAAATTGTACTAATCTATCGCCTCTTTCATTTCTTGTCACTAACCCATATTTGCCTATGTACTTGTCACATCTCTCTTTGCCGACCTTTGCATTAAAGTTTTCAAGTATTATAGTAATATCTCTTGACTTTAATAATTCAAGTGTATGTTTTTATTTTTTTGTAGAATAGCTCGATTTCTTCTTCAGGTTTATCTGCAGTAGCAGCATATATTTGTAATATGATTAGCTTCCTTGAGTTTGTCTGTAGTTGTAAGAGTATTAGTCGGTCTGAAATAGGGATAAAATTGCTAACGAATGTCATAATATCTTTTAAAACAATAATTGCGACCCTTTTCTGTGCCATTTTCCGTTGGAATTTGACCATGACCTGGCCATCTTGTTTCATTGATTCCTAAAATGTTAAGTTTTAATCTTTGCATTTTGTGTATAACATTATGCATCTTTTCAGGTTCATACATGGATCTCACATCCGATTGGGAAACTTATTACTCCGGAACGTTTAGTTTAAGGATATCCGTAGATCTTTAATGCAGTAGCTTCTTCTTGCTTTCTGCATCTTTATGCCGTTGATTGTTTTTCAATTCGTCCGCCTTCGAGACTAATTTCTTAGTTTCAGGACAAAAGAGTGCCTTTTTTTACCGGTTCATCCACCCGAAGCTGTTAAGTGTTAACGGGTTTGAGGTGGATTTATACCGTTGATTGCTCGGTCCCTATCTGCGTTAGCGTTACCCGCCTTCTACCACGAAGAGGTGCAGATTCGGATTTTTCTTTCATTGAGATTAGGACCGAGAGGCATTTCCTAATCCCTCCGGAGCTTTAGAAGGCTTGGTAATCACGTTTACTATACAATTTTTATTATAACATTTGTAACATTAAAAATTGTCCAGAAAACTCATTTTTAGCACAAAATTTGCTCAGAAATTATATTTATTACATAAAACCATTGAAATTGACGCATAAAACTCATTTATAAATTATTTCTTGATTGAAATTCGCTTGTGAATCAAGAATATCACATAACATTTATCAAAATTTGCGTAGAAAACTTAAATATTGCATAAAATTTAGTTAGAAAACCTAAAATTGATATTTGTTGCATAAAACTTGCTGAAAAATCATGTTTACCATATAAAATCAATCACAAAACTAAATTTTAGACTTGTCTAAACTGACAAAATCCGATTTATAACAAGAAAATTATCTTTGTTGCCATAAATTTGCGTAGAAAAAAACATTTGTAAATTTAAAAAACTCAATTCAATCATAAAATTGCTCGTAAATCACGAAAACATAACAAGATCAAATTTCGCATAGAAAACCCAAATATTGCATATGATTTGCTTATAAAACCTTAAAACTACACAGAAAGCATATATAGCAAAAAAATCCCACATAAAAATTATTTGCAGTATAAAATTTGCGAAAATAACACATTTACCGCACAAAACTTATCACAACTCGAACAAAAACCAAAATATAACATTATTTTATTTTAAAAAACTTTAAAATTGTACCTTTGTAGCATAAAAATTACTCAAAAAATGAAATTTATCAATATTAAAAATAAACAAATATGCTAAAAAAAAACATTTATAACATAAAATATGAAATATATTAAAGCTATTGTCAAAAAGAATCAAATTTCGGAATAAACTATTTAAAAGTGCAAAATTCTTTTAATGAAATGTAAAAAATAGTAAAATCCAATTAAGAATTATTAACATATTGTTGAAACAAACCTTAATTCTGCAAAAAACATCAAAGTATTGTCAGAAAATACCAAAATCCGGTTCATAAACTGTTGAAAACTGCAAAATTCTTTTTATGGATTGCCAAAAATAGTGAAATCCAGTCAAAAATGAAAATATAATAATAATATAAATAAAAAGTGCAAATCTAAAAATATTCTCAGAAATATTCAAAACCCGGTCTATACTGTTGAAAAACGCAAAATTTACATTCACAACTTAGGTTAAGTATTTTTGACAAATGATCATCTTTCATTGGTTATTTTTTGACAGCTCCTGTGTAAGATTTGGTAATTTTTGGTTAAATAAGATAATTTTTGAGATAATCTTAGATTAATTATTTTTTACAGATCATTTTAGATTGGGTTTTTTCTATTTAAGATTTGGTAATTTTTTACATGTTACACTAAAAAAATTATTTTTAACAAATAAAATAGTTGTTAAAGTAAACGTGGATCAGTTACGGCCATCGACGTTTTTTGAAAAATTACAAACATTTTATTTCAAACGCTATAAATTTTAAAATTAAATTCTTCTGTTAAAAATTTAACAAGAATCTGGCTGAGTTTAATCATTTTTTGCAGAACCAAAAAGTAAACCAGTTGTTGAAGTGCAGTTTTTTTGAAACTGATTTAGTGTAGAAGGATTAAAGATTTAAGAGTATAAGGATTAAAAACATCTTATACTCTTTTATACTTTTATACAAATCTGGTCACTCTGCGTAGTGTGGCAATGAAAAAAAAAACAAAAAGAGTGTGATAAATTTAGTGTGTGGCTCTAAAAGAACGAAAGGACAGCAAATATGAAATTAGTCCATAGGAGCATCTGGAATCAACAATTCAGATAACAAAAAAGTAAGCTACAAGTTGGAGTCTCTGGACATGCCGTTATTTAAAAAAAATGGAGATTTTGATATGTTTACGAAATGTATTCAAAAGCTTCTTACCATCGTTAAGGGTCGGGCGTTATTTTTTTTTTTAATATTGTAGAATGTTATGCACGCCAATGACCTACAGTTATTACTTTGACGCTTTTTAATGCCTCATTAAAAGTGTCATTGAAATTTAAAAAAAAGTGAAATACCAAGCGATCATAAGATGCATCCAAAATGCATAAGCGGTTTAATTCTGATTCAAAGTTTGCTTGGTCAGGTCTTGGTCTCAGCTTGCCAAAGAAGGAACAAATGGAAAATTTATTGGACAAAAGCTTTTGAGGTTTTATACAAGATTGAAAAGAAAATAATCAGCATTAGACTTAAGGTAGAACACAGCAACTTGTGGAAGAGCTTTAAGAGATTGGCACACTCAAGAGTATTCTAGGACTATTGCATATTTCTAAAACTTTTTTAAAATAAATAAGTTAAATCAGATTGCAAAGGTTCACGTGATTAATAATATTATGGACTAGTTAAAGATTGTTATATTTGTTGATGGAAAAGTTTGCTAAATATGTATCTTACAAATTTCAAGAAAAAAAGACTTAATTGCTAGGAGAGCTTTTAGGGGTGTAATTACACAATGCCTAGGGGAGCTTTAAAAGTTGTAATTTAGCTATCAAAGATTATTCACACATATACCGGTCTTAGAAGTGTGTAATACAAAGTACATTGGCAGGAAGGTTATCGACGTACTGATAGCTATAGCATGCTTAGAGGGCTAAAAAGATTGTTATTTTACACACTGGCAGCCGAGGCCTTAGGGTTGTGTGAATAACACTGCATCTGGCAGTAAGGCCTTATACGTAAAAGCCAATAGTATGTTGTGCACTGGCAGTTAAGGCCTTGGGGTTGCACAATAACTGCAAAAGATAACCAAACTTATACAGCACAGTTAGGTCTAGAAGTTGTATGCAGGGCACATTATAGCGGTAAGGAGCAGTTATGAACACACTGGTATTAGTGTATTCCTTGGGGATGTGTTAATTAGGTAATTGGTAGTATACCATGTATGGATATAATTATGAGGATTCTGTCATAACAATTGGTCTTGTGCTAGAGATAGATATGTATATATTTATTAATTAGACAGATTGTATTAATAATTGTGTGCAGGTTTAATTTATAGAAAAGTACACGGAAACATTAGCGAGGTATTGCAAGAAGACGAGATTGACCGATTTAGCACAAATGGATTGCAATGCGGCAAAGTGGGAGTCGATTGCGGGACGAAGGAAGGAGGATGCAGTTTTGCCATCTTAGCGGATTTTCCGCTAGATTTAGCGGATTAAAATTTGGTTTGGCGGGGAAACAATCCATTTAGCGGTTAGCGGATTTTTTAGCGGATTTTTAATTGTATAATTAAACTTAAATTTAATTGAAACAAACTACATATTTACACTCATTATTATGTAATCTATAACATTTTAATATGAAATCATTAATAATCTATTAAATTAGAAATAATTATAATTATTTATCATTAATAATCTATTTGAATTCTTAGTTTATGGTGGTATTCTGCAAAGAGGAAGAAAATAGAGGGTAGGGGTCGGAGTCCGGGGAATGCTTCGGTTGATAATTAACACTTTACAGTCATAAAATTGAACAGTCAATTTTAGCGGATTTTTAAGCACACTGAGGATGAGTAACGTCGGCACAGTAAAAAGATGCGGTCGCATGGTTTGACGGCAATAAATTGGTTGTTAAATTAGTGATACTTAATTAAGATACAACGTTTAAGCACGGTGTGGTGGTTGGGAGGTTCAACGTGCGTTGCGTCAGTTATAATTTTTTTTTTTTATTGTTAATTATTGTAATATAGTTACATATTTACATATTTATTGATTATATTTTATTTTGTTTTCTCCCCACTTGCTGCTCTACACCGTCTCCATATGGATGGCTGTAGAGCTTCGTATTTGGGGCACCATTTTATGTTTCAATTCTTATAAAAAAATAAATTTGTATAACTGGGCGTAACACGAACATTTAACACAGGTGAGATAGCTCAGTTATAGAGCGTTAGCGTAGCACGCTAACAGTCCCGGGTTCGATCCCCGAATATGACTAAATTAATAACTTGCTCTTTATCTACCGGGGTGATTTGGAAGTCACCTAATAAGCCGTTGGTCCCAACAACCAACCCCCTTCAAACAAGTTGAAAGACTTCTGGGGCGATGTAAAATAGCTGTAAAACGCTCAATAAAGAAGAGATACGTTAACAACTTGCACGTCGATTAATTTGATTAACTCTTTTGTACATAAACGGGCAAAACTAAAACTTTTATAATAAACTCCGTCAACTTTGTCGTTAAGTGTTCTCACCTACCACAACGCCACATATAGGACGCTGCATCACAAACTGATGCAGTTACCAGTGCAAATTGAGTAAGTGAATCATATGTATCAACATATAAATAAATCTTTACTCTAAAGTTAATTATAACGAGCCGATTAATTAAAAATGGGGTAGGTGTGTGTGTGTGTAGTATTGTGTTAAAACTAACACTTACACAGATCATAAGTCAAAACTACTTTTTTTTTTAGGCTAGGCTGTAAAATCTTCTAAAGACTGGCAAAGTGTCGGATTCACCTTTTCGGGCGCCTACCGACTAAAAACCGCTCATTAAATTGCCTGTGGAAGTTCGTATCTTTCGGCACATGCCTTTCTTTAGTTAGATGGAATTGAGAAGAAGGTGGGTGAGTAGCCCTATAGGCTCTGGGATGATTGGTAGGGAGGTACGATGCGATCTGATTGATCGGTCTCCTGATGGAGTGTTGCTCCTTATCCGGTTTTTTAGCCAACCTGGCCAGGTCCGGGAGTGGGTGCTGAGTTTGGTGGAATATTTTTCAGCCAAAGCTTCCAAATACTGTGAGAGCGGTGGTATCCCCAGGTCGTTACAAATCTTTTTGTTCCTGATGTACCAGGGGGCTCCGACAATCCAACGCAGGGTCAGATTTTGAGGTGAGTGTTTGCAGTTGTCCCCCAGACTGGAGATCCAAACGCAATTTACGGCCAGATGATGCTCGTATAGATCCTGAGCTTGTTTTGGATTGACAATCCGCTGTGTCGTCGTAGCATCGGTACGAGACAATTTTTCGCCATTTTGGCTTTGTCCAGAATAGCTTCTACGTGTAACTTGTAGGTGAAGCTCTTGTCAAAGGTGATTCCCAGACACTTAGCAGAGCTTGACCATGAGATTGGAATTTGCCTGGTGAAGAGGACAGCTTTGCTCTTCTCCGGGTTGACCCCGATTTGCCATTCTCTGAGCCACTCTTCAAGACCTTCGGTGGCCTTTTAAAGTCGGATAGTAATTACCATCGGTGACCTGGAGCTATACATTAGTGCCGTATCATCGGCATATTGCGCTATTTTAACCCCGAAAAGGTTAAACAGCAAAGGCAATAGAAGAGAGCCTTGAGGTACCCCAGATTCGATCTGCCGAGTGGTAGATACGTGGTTGTGGAGTTTGACTGATAAAGTTTTACTTTTTAGGTAAGACGCCAGAAGCCTTATTAGACGCAGTGGGAACCTTTGTCTATGCAGTTTGAGTAGCAAATCTTTGTGCCAAACCTTATCGAAGGCTTTTTCGACATCAAAAAAGACCATCCCTGTGGACTTTTTTAGTCTAAATTCTTCGATAATGTGTTCGGTCATTCGATTAAGCTGACAAACGACAGAGTATTCACGCCGGAACCCATGTAAGGGGTACTAGTCAAGTGCTTGGATGATTGTTAGAGCAAACCGATTACTTTTTATAACATTGTAGAAGAAAAAAATCAATTAATTGCATTTTTTTCATGACTTTAGACATGGTTCTGGTAACAATAAAAAAATTTTTTGGGTTGTTTAAGTTTGACGTTTAGTATAATGGTGATTTTAGGGAGAACTTGAATAACTACTGAAATGCCAATGTGAACTGGGTAGCGTTTTTTTTTTGGCTGGATCTTAGTCAAAAGTATTAAAGCTTAAATTTGAGTTGTTTAACTTTTCACTCTTATGGCAAAAATTAACAGCACATTGAAGTACTGTAGTCTAATGCTATTTGCAGTTTTATGGTGGTGATACATCTTGAGCGAAATTGTTGTTAGTGTTGTTGTCATTGTTTAGACACCTTTTAGTGGGCAATTTAAAAAACACAATATTAAGATGGATGTAATTATTTTTAGGTTTTAGCACTTTTGTCATTTTATTTTTAGTATATGTTATCTTTTTGGTTTTGTATGTTAAATAATTCTTATATTTTGATTCTGTAAGTTTTGAAAAAAAAAAGCTTTTTGAAATCACCATAAAATTGTTTAAAAGTTCAACCATTTTAAATTGCTTTTTTGGTTTAGTTGTAAGTTATGCTTTTGTTCCAACAACTTTTAAATTGTTTCTTTTTTCTCACCTACTGCACTATAGGGGTTTACTTAATTGCGTTTTTTTTAACTTTGCCGGATTATCTTTAAGATTTTTGCATAAGCACAAGAGAATTAAATCAAAGAACATTTTGAGTTTTTATCTAAGTTTAGGCACAATGTTGTACAACTCCAGTTTAACCACTTTCAAAACCTTGCTAGTTTTGAAAAGTTTTTTGTTTTCAATAATTTATACAGTTCTATTTGTTGACAACTTTGTTAATTTTTTGTATACTTTACTAAAAAAAACTTTGGTGAACTATACAAAGTTTTAAAACTATTTTAGATATATTTATTTTTGGTAGATACTTTTTTGTGTCACCATAGAATTAAATTGACAAAAATCTTAAATTATAGACAAAGAATAAGATAATTTAAAAATATATTTATGTATATTAAAAAGTGCACAAAGATATGAGTAATATCAGAGCTCTATTAATAAAAAAAAAAACTTAAAAGGTTGTAAAAAAGAAATTTAAAAAATATATTTGGTTTTCTATTAGCTCTAATAGCTTATAATAAGCCAAAAAAGTCTAATAATATATATTTTTCAACATTTACTAAAAAACACGTTTTTCCTAAAAAACATTTACAAAATTGCAAAAGATCTATTTAATACGACATTCCAAAAAATATAATGAGGAGAATTTAAGAAGAAAATACTATTATTTTTACCAGGTAACTGTTAATAATTTTTTTTAAATTTTTGATAAAGTAGTAATTTATTTATATAAACTTTAAAGTATTCTGTGGGTGTGCCGTTTTGATCCAGACATAAAAAAGTCACCAGACGATCAATATTTTTTGAATTCGACAACTTATGCTTGTAATGATGCACTCTCTGATTACAATAAATTATTTTCATACTTTTTAAAGTGGCTTGCTGTAAAACTTTGTTTTTTGATATTTTAAAATGTTTAACAAAAAATTTAGTTGACACGTATAAAATGAGAAATTATTAAGAGTAATAAAAGCTTGTTCATCGATTCCTCCTTGATCAAAATGGATAAGCATGATTCTACATATAATAATAGTCTTGATTGTGTAGTCATATATTGCAAGTCGCATCACATGAATAATAAAATTTAATATAATTATAAAATTAGAATTTGCAATGAAATTTCTGCTATTGTAGTAATATTTATAAATTATAAACGGTTAAAAGTTGCTAAAAATAATAATAAAAGGTTCAATAATATAAGCTGATTAAAAAGTGTATTAAACAAAAGTTATTTTGTAACTTTTATTAAACCGAGTATTAAACCTTCAATGTCTTTTTTCACAAATATTGTTCTGAAATATAGTTACTAAACTAGTTGTAGGGGTATATAATATAATATAATATTGAAAGTGAAAACAAGTAAAGGATCCATAGAAGCACTTGTATCTATACAGCGCACACACATACATGCAGTAGGGGTCTCTTGTATAATTCAATTTCATGGTTGGATCCCTTCGCTCGCTTCGCCCGATCGTTTTATACAGACCAGCCACCCCCCAAACACGCGCCATGTTCATTAATAACCCCGTTTATATTTAATAGGCTTATATTATATAATCTACCGGAAAATTGTTTAAAAATTACTGCCACAGTTCTCTCATATATCCATGGAGAAATTTATTACACCCTTCGTAACAAAATCCGACACGCAACAATTTTTCCATTTCGTTATTAAATTGCAAAATTATCCACGTTAATTAACCCTTTTGAACATGTCTCTGATTGTTCTAAATATAACATTTTTGAATTGTTCTATTTTTCAGTGTTTAAATTGAGTGTGACTTATGGAGATATGCATAGCGTGTAGTACTGTAAGAATATTAACGGAGATATTATATATCAAAGGACTTTAAAGAATATTTGGCACATCTGTGCAGGTCCAAAAGGAGCCGACGTCACGCCCCAACCATTCAACAATTATTGGAACATGTCTCGGATCTTTTGCTCCCTTTGTAAGGTGTTAGAATTCTTTATTGCGTCTCTTGGAAGCGAATCATACATCTGTTTGACATACAAGTGATATAACAGACAACATATTATGTTATAATTAAGATATTTATGTAATAAATAAGATAATTTAAAAAACTATTTAGATATTTGCAACATCATTTTAGAATTATCTACTTATAATTGTTAATATTCTTTAAGAATAAAAATTGATTAAGTGACTAATGGATGTGTAATTCAAAATTTAATTATTTTTATTTATTTCAATATTATGAGTTTCTTTACAATGTTTATTAAACGTGTATTATATTAATTACAAAATAATAAATATTATTGCTTGCAATATTCTCTTATATTATAATATGTATTTAAATAATACAATTCACACATTATAAATAAAAAATTTGAAAATAATAAATTTAAATATGTTAATAAACACAAAATTATTTATTCAAATTTTGTCTTTTGTTAACATGCCGTAGTCAAATAAGACACACTGACGAGGTTTGTAGAATTAAACAATAGTCTGTGCTTGACTTTTTGCCGCTTTGATTGTTGGATTAACTTTGAATAAACTATTTCTATATTTTATAAATAACAATTTATTTAAAACTTTGCTACTAATAACTTTATTAAATTTCAAGAAAATTTATTGTAGAATTTGACTTTTTTATGTTCTTTTTTTAGCTTGGGTTTTAATACTTCAACTAATAATTCTTTTGATAAAAGATTAAACTGACTAGGGTGTTAACATAACATGTTAACATAGACGTCCTAGAAAGTAGTCTTAAAAGTGGTAGTATGTTCTTGTGTAGTATTTTGATTTGAGTTACAAGTTATATACTAAGTAAATATAATTTGAAGTTGAAGTTAATTATAATAAAAATTGTTGTAGTTAGAAGTTTAATTTTAATATCTTTTTTAAACAAATGTTAAGAAAAATTTAATGTTTATTTCTAATAAATTTTATTACATCTTTTTGTTTAAAGATTGCATCACGGTTTCTATTGTCAGTACTAATTTTGATCGCATTAATAATTGTGGATGTGGTAAACTTTATTCCAAATCAAAAAAAATAATCTAGTTTTTGTGGCTTGTAGATTTATTCTGCTAGAGTTAATCATTATCCAGGTTTAGTTTATCCTCTCTAGGCAAAAAGTCAGCTATATTAACTAATTAATTTACTGTTATAGTAGTACCAGATCCATTATTGCAAATATAGACTAATCATGAGCTCAAAAACTGCAACCAATTTTTATTAGTTATTTATATAAAGGTTGTTCTTTATGAACAGGTTATATGTTCAATAATGCTGATTTAGACACTACATAATGAGTTGCTAACAAGTGAAATTTTTAGTAAATAACATTACCAGAAATTTTGCAATGGTTATGAGTCAATGAAGTAAAAGATAGTAATGCTGATCAGTTTTTAAATAGTTTTGGATTCAGGAAGAAATTTAGTAATGACCATTTGGCTGCAATTTGATGGTACTTTTGATCGGTTTTTGTAGATTGTGAACTTTTTTTTGTGTAATGTTAAAATTTATAGTTATGTGTTTTATAAATCTTTGAGTAAACTATTAAATGCATAATTTTATTTATAAATTGTAACGTAAACTTAAGAGTGACAAGATCTGCAAATAAAAAAAAAACAGTATTTGGGCGAAATCCGTGGGAACCTAAAAACATTTAGCCAGAGTGTCAACAGAGCAGTCTCTAACGCGTTCTGTTTGGAAAGATGCTTCTGCACTTTGGGTATGCTTTTATACGTTGATGCAAATTTTGTAGGTTAACACCATTATAGAATTATGGTTGCTCAAAACTTGTTAGAAAATGTCTTTCGTCAGTGCTTTGTGGACTAGCGACAAAGCACATTTTAATCTTTCTGAACAGAAAACAAAAAGAATTTTTAATACTAAGTAGTTAATTGATGACATCTGAGAACTCCACTAACGACCTCTATGCAGCCCAAAAGTTACTAGTTGGTATGCTTTGTTTTCTGTGAACATCGTGTGGCTTTATTTTTTAAGAATGTCGTCTTTGTTACTGTGATTTTTTACGCATACTGACATGTTAAAGATTTTTTTACGTCTCAAAATAGAAGAATACAATACAGATGTCTTCTGGTTTTAACAAAATTGAGCCACATGGTTTGTCTATATGGTTTATTGTTTTTGCGCTCCTTTACATGAACTGCTTTCTAGTCGACTGATCTCATTACGAGAAACAGTTTAGTAACTCTCTCGATTCCCTAGTTTGAGCGTTTGTAACATTTTTATAGGTAAATATCAAGGTAAAATATTTTTAAGCTGATGGTGATAAACTTTACTACATTGCTCATCGAGGCCATTATTAACAAACAAAAAATTATTAAATGTACTTCAAATAAATAAAAAAAATTATCGTTTTTTATATTTCACTTTTAAAATGTAAGATCCAACTTCGAAATATGCAAAGAACAACAAGGGTTCAGGAATAACAGGTGAACCATTGACACAATATTCACTATCCGCCAAATTACCGAGAAAGCTATAGAATTTAAGTGGAAGAGCAGCTTTATAGCTGAACTTTTTATCTGATTAAAATGATAAATAAAGAATGTAATAAATAATAAATAAATAAATAAATAAATAGCCTTTATGTGCTTCGTTGACTTAGCCCAAGCCTCTGACAGAGTGCTGCTATCTGACGTGGTGCCGCTACTGCAAAAAAAATACATTTCGATATCATAGCGGTCATCACAAAACTCAACACCGACAACTATACCTTTATAAAAGTAGCTAACTATCAAGCAAAGTGCTTGTATCAACCGAAATAAGGATCGGAGACAGCTTAATGGGAGATAAAAAGATAAAAATTGTAAGCTATGCGGATGATGCGGTATTGATCTACGAAGACAAAGATAGCTTACAAAGGACGCTCTACAAGCTTAAACAAACCGCTTCAAAGTTTAACATGCAGATATCCACGACCAAAACACAGTCTCTCACGATATCTAGGGACCCAAGTAGGTGTAAGTAAGCTTGCCATATACAACAAAAGCGTCGAATAGGTCATGCACTTCAAACACCTGGGGGCCAACATAACAAGCGACAGAAACCTAAAAAAAAGTTAAAGCCTAAACAACGAAGGCAAATCTAATATTGGGGTACCTGAGAGATATAATATGGAAAAACAAGCACATGTCTGCAGAAAGCAAAGCAAAAATCTACAAAACCTGTGTTACGGTTAGGTTAGTTGACGACTCATAAGAACAACGGAGATGAGAACCCTAATATGCATTATAGAATGCAGTCTCTGGGACCACATGAAAGACGTCAGAGCAAAGTGCGACATTCAAGACCTGGTAAAATAGGCCCAAAAAGTGGAAAGACCATGTAGACAAAATGGATATAACCAGACTGCCAAAAATTGCCAGGAAGGGGCTACAAAAATTAAAAAAACCTCCGGCAAGACCACCAACAAGTTGGTATGAAAGCTGGAGCCTGTGAACCGGTCAGTATTTGCGTTGTATAAAAACGTTTTGGATTCATTCTTTACTCATTATATTTTTCCGGGATTTGTTCTCTTGTCCATTTTCTTTTCTTTTCCACTGTTTTTGCCATATTTTTATTGTTTTTTCTTTTGCTCTTATTATTGCTTTCTTTTACTGGTTCTTTTTTTTACTTTTTTTTTTATTTCTAGCTGTTCTTCCATTTTCACATTGGCAAAAGGTGTTGCCGCAATTACTTTTACTGCTTATTGTGACACTGTTCTGTAGGCTTTGCTAATCCTTAACGAGCTTGCTTTTGTAAATCTTTTTATTTCATTTTTGCTTGTTTTGTCTTTATGGTTTTTTTTAATGTTTTTGCAGTGTATAACAGTTTTCTTCTTACTGTCGTTGCTATTAGCTTTTTGGCTTTTTTCCTAAACTTCCGTTGTTTGGAATAAATATACCAAGTTTTCTTTCTATTTTCATTGTTCTCCTCACCGCTTCCTTAATCTCACTTAATCTCCTACTTGTATCTTACCTGTTCTTCTATTAGTCTTTTTAGTTGATAGCCATTCTTAACCACTACTAGGGTAGCTTCTTTACGGCATTTTGGAAAAGTTTTTGGGCATCTTTTGATTACGAGTTTTTAACTAGTGCTGCTTTTACAATTTTTATTGCTATTTTGTCCGGACTTTGTTGTAGAGCAGTTTTTTTTTTTAATCTCTTTGATCTCTTTTACTGTTGCTACAAAAAAAAATTTCTTCTTTTTTGTTTCTGGTTTTTCTACCAATTTTTTCTTGGGTAAACAGTTTCTTATTAATAACTTTTTTTCGTCTTCTTTTAGATAGGTTTTCTTTGTTGTTTCTCCCAATTTGTTTATTACTATTTTGTACAGCGTTTCTCAAAAATCCCCGTCTATAAATTCTGCTATCTCTAATTGCCTTTTTTTGCCGTTCTTTAGTTCCTCTTTTGTTTCCTTTGTGTTTCCTCCTCTATTTCTTTGTCTTTTGATTTTCCTTCCTGTTTGTATTGCTTTTTTCCTGCATTATCTTATTTTTTGGCATCAGCAATATAGTCAATTTTGTCCCCTTTTCCTAAACCTGGAAAGACTTCTTACTTTTTATGTATATTCTCTGGTGTCTTTCTGTTTTTTTTATGCTTTGTATTGAATTGTTTGTGTTTGTGTAAGTTCACTGATTTTTCCTCTATCACAGTCCAGTTCTTCACTATTCTTACTATTATTTTTTATTTAAGATACCCCAGCTAAAATAGTACTTAATCTGCATGTTAATTAATTATACTTATTTAATTTAATACAACTGCAATTGCAAACCTAAACAGCCCTCTTCTATTCATTCAGTGTCTTGTATGAGATGTATAGAGTAAATATTGTAAATAACCCACTTGTGTGGAATACGGACTTATAATACTATCAGAAAAAATCTGTTTTAATAGAACTTCTTAATTGTATCAACAATCAGACTAAAATAAAATTGATATTGTAATGCTATCAAACAAAACATTAATATTTATTATTCACCAGTTGCTGCTCACCTCTCAAACAGAAGACGGTAAAAACGTAAGCAAGCAGGACTATTTTAACACTGGTTTGGATTATCTGGACAAAAACAGTTACCTTTTACTCGTAAAAATCTTCCAAAAATACATACGCTGTATGGATTATTACCAAGCAAATCTCCTATAGTAGCAAGTTAAACTTTTTATCTAGTTCTATTAATCTTTTACTATCTTGAAAATCAATCAAACATAAATAAATTTAAAAAAAATCAACCAACATTAACCGACCATTTATTCAATTCTAATCGGATACATACAAATCTTTCATACAATCTTTTCTAAAAGGATAGTAGTAGAAGAAAGAATATCTTTATGACCGCTATAAATTTTCTGACAGGAACTAAAGTTTTAATTTTTTTGTTTGTTTTATAGTTACATTGTAAGAAGGGAAGCTTGTCGCAGTGGTCTAGACATCCGACTGCTGCACCAAAGATTGCACTTTCAAATTTCACAAATATAGGTTCAAGCCTCAGCTTTGACAGAGAGATATTGTGGCATTTATTAAATTATGACGTTAGTCTAATACATGATAAGTGTCCTTGTAACCATAATTACATTTATTAAGAGAGTGTGGGTGGACCACATACTAGGCCTTGTCAATATCTACATCGCCTTTATTCTTTCAGTTAACCGGTTTAGTAGTATATTAATAGTAACATAAACCCTAAAATAAAGTTAATAAATGTTCAAAACGATCATACGCTCTTTCGTTTCCCAACCCGCCTTGACAACGTAAAATTGTATTGTTGAACAATAATAGGAGAGCTTGAGCAACCTTGGTAATACTTCAAAAATATTATAACAATTTATAAAACCTTGAGATAAATTGGAGGAGAACATGAAAATATTTACTTTAACTGATAGACATCATGCTGACATTGGAAAATATAAAACTTTAAAAAACTTTGGTAAACAGATAATTTTTAAATAACATTGGAAAACTTTTCGCAACATTGGGAGTTTATAGTGGTCATTGGGAAAACTTAAAAATCAAAATCAAAAGAAGTCTGAGGTAATTGGGATGCATTGGGTAACAACGAGAGATTTTGTTTAATATTTGTAGGTGGCATAAGACCTTAGTAGTTATTCAGATTTTGAAAAGAAAAAAAACAAGAAAACGTTGTAGGCATTGTGAATTTTGCGCAATATTAAGAGTTTATTCAGAAACATTGACACAACTTTATTTTAAGATACCAAAAAAGCATAGATAAATATGCCTGGACAGCATTAGGAGAGTTTGAGCAACGTTAATATTACTTAGGAGACATTGTGAAAACTTAGAGTATCTTCAGATACATTTAAGGAGAACAGAAACCAAAAAAACAAGAAGCAGGAGGATATATGTAGATTTCAATAGATAGACATCATAATACCTCAGCTGATATTGGAAAATATAGAATTTTGAGAAATTTTTATAAACAGAATTTTTTTAAATAACATTGGAATACTTTACGTGATATTAGGAGTTTATGGTGGACATTATCTAGAAAACTTTATTAGAGAACATTATAAACCTTTAAAAGACATCAAAATAAGTCTGAGGTAATCGCTCTATATTGGGAGTTTACTAAAAAACGTTGACATAACTGTTGGAATATTTTTGGGATCAAGCTAAGTCTTTGAAAATCGTTCTTTATAAACCCTCGTATAATAAAGAAACTTTTAAAAAATTTAAAAATATATAGAGAAATTTTAGATAAATATAAGGACAGCCTAGACAGCGTTAGGAAACTTTAAACAACGTTACTATTACTTGAGAGACATTATGAGCTCTTAGAAAACCTTAAGATACATTGGGAGAGAACAAAAAACAAGAAACAAGAAGCAGGAGGATGTTTGTAAAGTTTAATAGATTATAAGACCTCAGCTGACATTGGTAGATATAAATCTATATGCAATTTTGGTAAATAAAGGAACATTGAAAAACTTCACTTGACATTGGAACTTTATGGTGAACATTGGAAGAACATAAAAAAACATATTGGGCTACTTGTAAAACATAGTTATAGAACATTATTGGTATAAGTGATCAGAATGCTTTGGGTAACTACAAAAAACTTTATTACTTACCAAATACTTATATGAGAGGAACATAAGACCTAAAGAAATATTCAGATTTTGATAAGATTATGAGTTTATTAAGGAATATTGACACAACCTAAGACTGTCAGGGTAAAAAAACTTGGTTAACTTAAAAAACTTTTGAAAATTTTACTGAATATTTGTCTGTTAGTTATTGGGAAGAAGTTGAGATACATATAACATTGAGAAACGTTGGAGTAAATATTGATTCCTTCACTTTATGACAATTTGTTAGATACTAGGATTTTTAGGGACATTGTAAAAACTCAGATTTCAACGGGATACTTTGAAGACCACGAGAGACATCAGGGAATATTTAGTTTAACCATTTACGGTTCTTGGGATAAACTGATTTGTACAAATAATGTGTAAAAAATCAAGTTAAGAAACGTAAATTTTGCATTTGTAGTTTTGTAGTTGACAATTAAAAAACTTGTATTGTACGGTAAAAGAACGCTTGTTCTACTTCGAAAAACTGACATAATTTATTTAAGAGTTTCATATAGCATCAAATCTTTATACAAAATTATTGGCCACCTTGGAACTCATATTTTTTAAACTTTATTTTGTAACCCCGGCAGGTTTGAAATAAACTTTGGACAGCCATTAAGGGCTACTACTACTTTTGCATTATTACAGATTCTTGCTTACGTCCTTAGCTTCTTGGCATGCCCTAAATAGATTTTTTATTTGTTTTTCTTAAATTTTTAGTTTGTGTTCTTTTCTATAAATGTTTGTTACTGCAGTATGTATAGCTAGTCTATTTGCAGCTAATTTTAATAAATAATAAACGGTGAGATGGCTCAGTTATAGAGCGTTAGCGTAGCACACTAACAGTCCGGGGTTCGATCCCCAAATATGACTAAAATAATAACTTTGCTCTTTATCCACCGGGGTGATTCGGAAGTCACCTAATAAGCCGTTGGTCCCATCAACCACCTTCATACAAGTCGTAAGACTGTAAAACGCAAAATAAAGAAGAAATCATATCAGAATTTTATTAATATGGCATGAGAGTATTTTGAGATTAATTCATGAGACAATGTATTAACAAAAAAGGAGTAAATGACTTACCTTAACTTTTGAAGTCTATTTTTTTGTTAAGTGCAGCTAATGGGAATTTTATATAATTTTACAAACAAGTCAAACGATCTTACAATAAGGATTGTTTTGCAGATCATTATCAACGAATATGATATTTCATCAACATTCTGTTGTATTCTTACAGTATATTTTTGACAAATGTTTGCATTGTAAATCTAAGAATTCCTCTACTTACAAAATCAACATATGAAAAGTCGTTATGTTTATCATGTATTAACATTTATAATCAAATTCTACAAACTGTAAAAAGCAAAGCAAATTTCTGTTAAAAAATTTCTTTTCTTAATTTATTTAAAATTAATTATTAATTTAACATCATTATATTTTCATTGTATTAAAACATACATATTTAAGGACATAACTAAATCATTTTAATTGATGATCAGATTTTGTACATAGACAATAATTAAATAACCAATGACATAAATGCTTTCAATTATGTCTATTATAAAATTACTTGCAAAGTTTGTCTTTAATTATAAAACATTTTAACGACTAATTATAATTATGTAGATATTACAGATCATCCACTCAAAATTAAATACTCCATTGAAACGCAATAATAATAAAAGAGGAGAGAACGAGGATTAGAGCCGAAAATAAAACAATTCTCAATTTCTACAGAAATTAAAACGTATAATATCATTAAGTTAATTTATGTACACTTCGTATAATATACAAAGAAGGAAGAACATAATATAAAACAACGAGTACATACATATTTGCTTTCCTTATTATATTACAATTTATACAAAAGAGAAAATAATACAATATTTGCACATACCCTCTATAATTCGACCAAGCCACAACCACATCACCAATTGCACCATAAAATAACCTAAGAAAACAATTATCTCTTAACACCAAACAAATTAAATTCAGTCGGATAATTATAAATAAACAAAATAGATTCATAACAATTAGTGATGTGATTGCGATTTACTTATCCTTTCAATGCTATTTTAATAGTACTGCTGGTACATATGAAATTAATTTTTTGTTACCTTTAATACAAGGTAGTATAAATTTATTAAAGCTACTCATAAATTCTTAAAATAAATTTTAAGATTTTATAGTTATGTAAATTTATTTTAGGGAGGTGAGTTTGGCTCATCCCTAATATAAATTTAATTTAAAGCTGAATTTAATTAAATTATAATATTATTAAATTAACTATAACTTAATTAATGGGGTATTTCATATGTACCAAAATTAGCATATGAAAAGATGTTTTGATAACGATATATACAAAAATAAAAATAAATATGTTACATAAATAATACATAAAATAATAAAAACAATACGTAATAAATAATTACTTTCAAGAGCCCAGATTGTGTCCGTGATTAGCTAAATGAAAATAGGGTGTATAACTACCGGATCCTGTTGCCTGTAATGGGTAAACACCTCCGTAAGGTACGTGATGCGAATAAAGTAATCCGGAATGTGTATGGTGTCCCGGAAAGCCGGGGAATGATCCGGAGGCGCCGACGTTTGGAGGCGGAACCGTCGGCGAGTTTACGTCCATGCCGGGATTCTGCTTCTTCCATTTTGTCCGTCGATTTTGGAACCATATTTTCACTTGTGTTTCAGTCAGGCTTAAACTTAATGCCAGGTTCAGTCGTTCGCAAACGCTGAGGTATCTGGTGGTCTTGAATTTATTTTCCAGTGCCACTAATTGCTCGTAGGTGAAAGCCGTTCTAGCTCGACGCGGTTTGCCCGTATTTTGCGATTTCGAGTCGGATTTTTTCTTTTTTGAATTGGGGTCTTTTAGGTCATCGCTTATATCGCTTTGCATGTCCTCATCATCATCGGAATGATGCTCTTTTCCTGAAACACAAAAATACACAATTAATTAATGAAATAGACAAAACTTTATTATTTACTTTACAGTTTTAATTACAATTATACAACGTATTCGAACATAGTTTCTGAAGCGCAGCTTTCATTATTGATTGTTTACATAAGATATAGGCACTATAATGACAAATTTAACATAATAATATATCAACGTTTTAAATAAAACACGACATTTTGAATTATATGCAATTGCAGATTAAATTTGCTCATGTCATATTTGCAATTAGCCCACAACAATAAAATGTCATTTTAAATCACAATTGTTTCTTTAAGTTTAAGATATATAAAATATATTATATTAAAAGGATTTATTAAAAGTTATCATAATTAATTAAAACTCAGTGGGTATATCAACACAGGTTGTTCATATACAAACGATATGAAACGTAAATACTCGCTGACCTCTAGTAAAGAAGCTGTTAACTGTATGTACCAGAATATACCCTATATAAGTTCTTTGAATTCTTTAATTACTTTGATCAATGCTACCACATTTTAATAAGAAGAAGACTTATATTAGTTAATTTAGCTATAGTAACAGTATCTTATGTTTAAGACTCTGAATAGTTATTGTCTAGACAAAACTAACTAACTTGCTGAAAGACAAACTTTTATCATAGTACTCCAAATACAAGACTAAATAAACTCCCATTATTTTATTAGCAAATGGATTTAGTTTGTTTTAGCTATGAGAAAAATTCTAAACATTAAAATTAAAACTTTTTTTGTTCTATTGCTCAATTGCACGTTTTTAGGAATGAAATCTTTTCTAAAATTTAAAGCAAATTATAACATATTTTTAGATAAACCAAAAACATTTTCTAAAGCTGTACTACATCTTATCACACTTACCAAGAAGCAAAATCAACTATCTTAAGCACAATTAGTATATCCAGTCCGGATCACACCCCAAAACTCTATACTCATCAAGGACAAGAAGAGCTCAACAAATACAAATTCAACACTACGTTGAACCAGCTCAAAATTCAACCAAAATGTTAGCATTATTTGATTAAGTGAGATTAGCCAAATGTGGCAAAAATATGGTAGTAGGTTGCAGTTCTACCAATACTCTAATAAAGCGGCCAAAGAATGACTTCCAAACGGCTTATGAACAGACATCTCCAGGATAGGTTAGAACTACTTCAACGGCTGGTATACTGCAGTGCAGAAAGATATGGAAGCCCATTGCACTATTTTCCCATAAAAGCAGAAATGTAATATTGACCTCTGCTTTTTACATTTTGTCTGCCAAACCGATCTATGTACAGAGTAAACAGTGTCAAATCAGCCATGCACTGAAAAGGCGTTGGTATGACACGAGCTGCAGACAGGCAAAGGAAGCAATGAGTGCTCCAAACGCTAAGACAGCCGATTACTACTTGCAACTGTCCAGAAAGAACTTGCAAATTATGACAAGAATCTAGGATACTATATAAACAGATTCACAAGATTGGTATGGCAGACAATTCGACGTGTAGAGGATGTGAAATAAATGACAAGATCGAGCACGTGCTATGTACATGCCGGGCCTTCTCTTACAATAGAGACTCCATGCTGGCTTGACATGGCCAGTATAAGGAAGACCCCTCCAAGCAATGTACTTGCATACATCAGCCACGTAGGGTGATTAAATGCCAGGACAACAGAGTGAGGTTACCACTAGAGGAGGTACGAAGAGCCTAATGAGGCCTACGTGCAGTAGACTTTAGTTTACCCTCCAACTTTCAATCCAGCTACTGGGCATGTGGCAGTAGACCACTTAGCTCTGCAAAATCTACTACCAGCAAAAAAACGCGACTAGTTAGTTACTACCTGGAACATAAAAAAACTACTACAATCGAGTAACCAAAAAACGAACTGAAACAAAAACGTTATAAGATTAAGATTGCTGCCCATTTTGATACTACAGACAAACAAAGTAATTTTTCTGGATTAGATAATGCAAACCGTTGAGGCTAACATAATCCAAGAATATGCACAAACAACACAATCAAGTGACGTAGTTATAATAAAAGATTTCCATGTTTTTCTAAAAATAGTGACTAGCAACAGTTTTAATAGCAAAATTGTAATCATGTTAGGTGACTTTAATCCAAAAGTTGGATGCACAAACGGCGACAATCACCTCCGTAGAATTGTTGGGCAATATGGCATTGGAACAAGCAATGAGAGAAGTAAAAGGCTATTACAATGTCACATAGATAGTTACAGTATTTATTACCAACAATACCAACAATTTTAACTTGAATGGGTGTACCAAATCATCTGGTACTAAGTCATAGTAAAGATGAAAAACAATTTAACTTATACAGCAAGAATATGAATTCTAGATGCATGGGAAGGTGATGTTACAATTGGGGGATAAAGTTTTCCAATCTAAAAATTGCAGATGATACACTACTACTTGCATTAAGCAAAGATAAATTAGTAGCCTTAACTAATAGACTTAAAGTATCAGCCCAGACTATGGACTAGAAATTAATATTTAAAAAACTATTAGGGTTGCTGCAAAACCGCTGCCGTATACAACTAAAAGATCTACTATACCTCAGCTAACCACAATATAGACAGACCATAATACAACACGCAACACCAAATTTAATCTAGTTCATACTCTCGTATTTAGTTATGGGGTAGAAACTTGATCAGTACGCGCAGCAGACCGTCAATGAATAGATGTCTTTGGGATGTGGTGCTATAGACGAATGCTTAGTAGAAGAAATACTACAGTATGTCAATGTCATTACACGTTTGTCAAGACTTTGAATTTAAGAAGAATGTAATACAAAATCTGTTGAGGTTCTATAAAACCAAACAAATCGTGTTGTTGGTAACTATATTGAGTTATCATAAATGATTTTTTGAAAGATTCATGATTTCTCTAATAAAAAGTAATTTTTTAGAGATTTGTTTTTTGACCTGGCAACACGGTTTCTAGTGACAGTCAATTTGATAAGTGACAGCTAATTTCTGGAACCGTGCACAGCAATTGGAGCTGTGTCCATCCACCTTATGAAAGATTTTGCAAAAAGATTTCGGTTTACGAGCTTACAAGATACAGTTCGTGCAAGAGCTGAAGCCGCGTGACCATTATATGCCTCGTAATTTTGGAGAATGAGCCGAAAACAAGATTGTTCTCGATCCTCATTTTCATCAAAAAATTTTGTTTAACAATGAGGCTCAATTTTGGCTCAATGGCGACGTAAACAAACCAAATTGCCGGATTTAGAGCGAGGAAAATCCAGAAGCCATTATTGAGACGCGGTCACATCTACAAAAACATACTGTTCGGTGTGCTTTATGGGCTGGTGGAATCATTGGCTCACATTTTTTTTTAAATGATGCCGGCCAACACATGACAGTCAGTCAATGGAGAGCGCTATTGATCCATGATTACTAACTTTTTCGTTCCCCAGTTGAATGGCGTTAATGTGGATGAGCTTTGGTTCCAACATGACAACGCAACATGCCACACAGCGCGCGACACAATCAATTTATTGCAGGAAACTTTCACTGACCGCATAATACCGCGTAACGGACCGGTGAATTGGCCTCCACGGTCGTGTGAAATCACACCCATGAACTATTTTCTATGGGGATATGTAAAGTCGCTAGTGTACGCCAATAAACCAACGACGTTGAATCAGCTAGAAGCCAACATTTGCCGCACAAAAAGTGGTCAAAAATTGGACTTCCAGATTGCACTTCATTTTGGCCAGCCGCGGCGCCCATATGCCCCAAATCATATTTACTAGTAATGGCTTAAAATTATCTTTCCAATAAAGCCAATACGATGGCGTTAACATGATTTTTATGAGTTTCATTTCAGTTCAAAGTTCTATACCTCTAAAAAACACTATAAGGTAGAAAACACATAACTGGTGAAAGAATTTACTTGTTTATATACTAGAATTTGCAGAAATTTTTTGATCAAAGCTTTCACCAAAGATAAACTTGTCTTTAGATACTAGAAAAAATCCGGATTTTATAAAAACATAAATTGAACCTATACTTTTAGTAAACAGCATTTTGTCAAAAAAATTGCAATAGATTGCTTTTTGGTGCAATTTTAGAATAATTTTGTGCAAATGTTTATTTTGATCAACTTTTTTAAATAATTTTGGGTAACAAAATAGTTTTCTAGGCAGTTTTTTTTTATTTAATTGATTTTCTGACATTTTTTTAAATTAATTTTGATGAACACAATGGTAAGCAATTTTTGATCAAGTTCGTATAATAATTAAATTTTCTGCACAATTAAAATTTAAAACTAGTAAAGCAAAAAATATTGTTCGGGATACGACTTGAAAGTTATGTTTTTGTTCTGTACGGAAATTTGATCAGCAGGTTTTAACGTGCAAAATGAGTTAAAAAAACTTAAAATTGCTCAAAAATTGTACCAAGTTTATGAAATATAAAAGATTATGATCAAAATCAAATAACAAACTTGAATATTTTTTATAATTATTAGTAGTAACAATGTCGGAAATTAAAAATAAACTATTCAATAAATCAATAGTTTATTCAAACTCAATCTAACAATCACAGCGGCCAAAAGACAAGCACAGATAATTAATGCGGACATTTAGTATTAAATTGCACTAGATGGAGTCACAGTCATTTATTTTGTTAGTTAAAAATAAATTATTGCAAATTAAAGGTCTCAGTTTTAATTTACCTACATAAAGAGCCTATTTAACTATCACATTTTTTATATATATATATCAGATTACTTGAACAATTTAAATGTTAACTGCAATTTAAAAAAACTTAATAGTATAAATTAAAATTTGAGACAGAATGGATCTTGGTAATTTAAAAAAAATCTTATTTACCAATGCAATTTGCTACAAATATTTGCCATTCTCAAATATGTCAAAAATTTGGCATTTTGAATTTTTGTTGCATTTAATGGCATCATTTTAAACGCTAATAAAATATTGATCTTTTACATTTAACGGTTATTTAAAGACAATAAAAACATTTTATAGACTAAGTCGTAATGCCAATAATATTTCACGTGATTTCTGATGAGTCAACATTTTGAGGAAATCCTTTCCAAATATGTACAACATTTAAAACTTTGCACAAATAAGACTTATTAGCAAAGTAAATTTACTTCTTTAAAAGCTGTCTAAAAACCAGTTAACATGACGCAAACCGTGTAACAAAGTATACGCACTTCAATAAACATAACATACAAAATTTCAATAACAAAGTTTCCTTTACAACATAATACGACACTGAAAATGCCTCTGGTTAATCTTATGTAATTTGTCTCGCTCAAAACCAGAAAACACATTTGACGGAATATTAGTCTCCTTAGAATTGTAAAAAAGTATGTTTTTGTTCCCTATATAGATTGGAATCTTCTATTTTTTTTTGTAGCTGCAAGTAAGAAGATATTTAATATAAATGGTTTTCCAATAAGAAATTTCATTTTGAATAGCAGGCTATTTGGGCATCTGTCAATTTTGAAGCTATTATCTTTTGACATTTGACAAATAAAAACTACGCCATTATTAAAAATGGAACGATACACGCTTCAACAATGCATTGAAATTATTAAAATTCACTACAAAAATGGTGAAAATTTTTCAGTTACAGTTTGCAAAACTAAAGCACTTTTTGGTCGTCGTAAAGCACCTTCTCGGTCGGCAATAGAAAACCTGGTAGAAAAATTTGAGCTGTTGGGACAAGTTTGTGATGTGAAGAATCGAAACCGTGTGCATCGCTCAAGAACACATGAGAATATTGTTGATGTAGTCCCTAGTGTTGAAGAAAACCCAGGTAATGGTAGTAAATTATGGCCAAAACCAAAAAAATAAATAAGAATCGGTTAAACTGAATATATATTAAATAATTACAAAAAAAATTGTGCAGAGGTTATAGAAATTATTGTAATAATCTTTTTGTCGTACATATACAGCCTCTAAAGTTTGTATACAAAAAAATTAATTTCAACATTTAAGGCCCCAACGCACCTACAACGAAGGAGGTCTTTGTGGATCAACACTTCAACAAACAATACACCAACAATTCTAAAAACATTCTGCACTCTGGTCAATTCATCATATTGCAGATCAATCTTAGCCGCCTACCATGTTTAATAAAAAGTTGAAAATTAATAGACAGAAACGTTTTTATTCCGACTGACAACTACCGCCACAATGACCAAACCTAGAATAGGGTCGACTTTTTTAAGACCTCAGAAAATGCAGAGGTTGGATTTTCACGCAAATTTCAAAACAAATTACGCTTTTTTGAAAAAAAGTTGCAAGCATATTAGTAATTCACTATTCATGTCAAACCTCCTAAACTATTTTTATTAAAAGTAGAAGTAAATATATTTGTATCTATAGTTTCTTATTCCCGTCCAGTTTCTTATGTTATTGGCCAATGCCACTTCTGGTTTTTATTTTTATATTCCCTCAAAGGATCAGTTGGGGAATTTGGTACCTCGTCCTTCTTAATATGTGGTTGAAGCGCCGTCCATCTTAGCACCTCTCTATATGGTCAACTCACAAAATTCGGAACATTATTTTCAAGGTCTACACTTTGACGGCCTCAAATCAATCTTTATCGCCCAGGTTTATGACTGACTAAAAGTAAAATTTAACCATTTTGAGGCAGATTTCTAGTTCAGGTTCTTGTCATATAGTAAGGTGCGTAATTTGTTTAATACTTGTTTGGCTTGTTCTACCCTAATTTTTATCTCCTATTGAAGACCCCATCTGGTATTCACTAGCGTGCCTAGGAATCTTGTGCAGTCAATTCTTTCAATCGTCTCCCCTCCTACCGCGATTGAAGCTCCTGAGACTTATAGCCTTAAATTTTGTTTTGGCTCTGTTTTTAGTCTAACTTCTGTACCTTGTTTGGTTATGTTTGGTTATATTAGATTGTTTTGGTTTCTTTTAATTGATATTTTTATGTTATATTTCACTGGTTGTTTAGAATACAAATCAATTAGCTAATTTTCTATAAAATGTTGTTGTTTTTGTTCTTCTTCTTAGCCTTTTAATTCATCCATTGTTGGATATAAGAATCTTCCATTTGCTTCCATGATTTCCTGTCGTTCGCCAGTCTCATCCATTGTTTTCCTGCTACGGTCTTAATATCATCGATCTATCTCATTTGGAGTCTTCCCGTGCTTCTTTTAGTTTCCCTTGGTCTACAGAAGGTTACTTTGTGTGACCACCGTTCTGGGCTATGCCTTGCGGCGTGGCCCACCCATTTCCATTTGAGGCTTGCAGTGCCTTCTACGATATCAGTTATTTTGGTTTTTCTTCAAATTTTGCTATTACGCACTTTGTTTTTGAGGGTGATACCTAACATTGCGCGTTCCATGGCTTTTTGGGTAGTTCTGAGTTGTTTTGCCGATTTTTTAGTTATTGCCATGGTTTCTAATCCGTAGATCGCAACGGGAATTCAATATGAAACTGAGTTTCCCGAAGGCAGCCCAAGCTAGTTGAGTTCTACGTTTTATTTTGGCAGTTTGGTTTTCTTTGCCTTTCGTAACTAAGTGACCGAGATATATGTTTTCCACATTTTCTATTATGATGTTATCTATGACAACTTCTTGTTGTCTATTACTTATGATTTTGGTTTTGTTTACTTTCATTTTTAGCCCCACATTCTTAGATGCATTGTTTAGTTCTTCCATCATGTTTTTAAGATGTTAGTACTTATTATGACTATATCATCGGCAAATCTTAAGTGGTTAAGGTATGAGCCGTCAATGTTCAGGCCGACCTTGTCCCATGTCAGTTGTTTAAAGACATTTTCTAGGGCCAAAGTAAATAATTTTGGAAAGATTGTGCCGTACACCTTTACCAAGTGATATTTTATCGACGTTCAGATCGTCGACTATTTTAATGTGGAAGATCGCGGTTTTTGTATATATCCTTTATTAGCGTAGAGTACCTCAAGTCAATTCTCGCATCTTCCATGGCTGTCAGAAATGACCAAGTCTCAATACAATCGAACGCCTTCTGATAGTCTATGAAAGCCATGAGTATGGGGATATTATACTCTGTTGTCTTTTCTATGATTGTTCTGATTGTTTGCAGATGGTCTGTTCCAAACCATGCTTTTTCTACGGGTTGGTAAGAGTCCATTTTTGTTGTTAGTCTGTTGTTGTTGATTCTACTCATTAGCTTGTATAGGTGTAATAGAAGACTTATTGGACGGTAGTTGCCTATATTTGTGTAGTCTCCTTTTTTGTGTATAATAATGAGTTCTGCGTTTTTTCATGTTTTTGGTATTTTCCCTTCCTGTAGACATTTATTTTAAAGTACTTTAAGGATTTGAAGTAGAAGGTCGACCCCATTTTAAGCAGCTCCGTTGTTATTTGGTCCTTTCCTAGGGTCTTCCAATTTTTCATTTGCTGTAGTGCATGTTTAATTTCAGATATAGTAATTTCCGGTAGGTCTTCTGAGCCAGAATTTAGTATGTATTTTCTTGAGTCCTTTGCCGGGCTAGGTATGGATGCTGTATACAATTTTCGTAGAGTTTTTGTATCACCGAGGCGATTTCTGCTTTACTATAGACTATGGTTTCTTTCTGGTTTCTTATTTTTGTAATGCCCTTTTTCCCCTTAGACAGTTTTGATTTAAGCACTTATTTTTGTTAAGTTATTATATTAATCTGATGGATTTTGGTCGTTTATGTGTCATCTTCGCATTTTTCATGGTAGAATAACGCGACGCCTTTTTCTGATCCTGGATTTTCTAACTGCTTGTAAAACCGTTTGGTTTGTTGTCGTTTTTATAAGACCAATCTATCATTTTGACAACTGTCTTCTTGGTCTATATTTTTCCTAAACTATTAATTTCTCTAGATTTTCTCCGTTTTTTCGTGTAATGTGTTCAAACTATTTAAGGATTTGGGAATAAATTATTTTCTAAAATTGCTGAGGTTTGTTTATTAGTTGGATAATAGACACATTGGTTCTTTTGGATGTTCTAAGTACGTACAGCATTCTTCGCCAGCACCACAATCTGCAATCCACAATTTTCCGCCTACTTTTTTACCTTTAGTGTCGATAATTCGGTTCCGTATAGTATAGAGAAGAAGACAAATGTTTTCATTATTTTCTTTTTAGTGTTTAATGTTAGATCGGAATCTATTCATGATTTTTGCAGTCCCCTTACCGTTCTTCTGGACATTTTATATTTTCTATTGATTTCCTTGATCCATCTAGGTTTCTAATGAGTGCCTCTAAGTGTATGTATTGGCTAACAACTTCATACTCTTTTATGTGTTGTTGGCTTGGTCTATGATTATTTGTTTTATTGATGTTAATTTTCAAGCTAGAGATTTCGTTCTTTAAGTTTTAAAATTAATTCTTTTAGATCTTCCACTGTCTGTGCTAGTAAGACAGTGTCAATTATGTACCAACGATTATTTATAGAAACCTCTTTTATAACTGTTTAGCACTCGTCTCATTGTATACTATGGGTAGATATCGAAAACCATGATAGTAAGCATCCTTAGCAGTAGTTTGTATAGATCCCTTGTATTATTGTGTTCAGCATGTGTTTGCACTTCAGTGCTTATACTCAAGAGGTATTTGTTCTTATCTTACTGAGTAAATTTCTTTTTTTTTTTGTTGTATTTAAGCCTTTAGCTCTCATTTCCCGTCGTTTGTTGACTATTTTTAAAGTTTCATCCAGTGTTGGTGCTTTCTTACGCTTTTTGTGGATTTGTTGAGTGTTTCAATAATAGTCTATTTTGCTCTTTGCCATAGATGTTCTGCTGTATAGTTATTTTGTTGGAGAAGTGGTGTTGTTGTTTAAATTTTTCACACAATTTTTCTTGAAATTTGGTGTTATTGTCAATTTGTAGTCTGGGCAATGTTGTTTATATTTGTGGTACCTTTAGTTTTACTTTGAAGGGGGTTGTGGGTAGTTTGCGATCACAACCGCATTCTTCACCAGCAAAAGTCTTGGTATTCCGTATAGATGCTCTTCATTGTGTACGTTTCATTATGTAGTCTGTCTAGTTTTTATATTGATCACCAGGTAATTTTGCTGTATACGAGGTTTGTCCTGAAAATACGTATAAAAAATGGTGGTCCCCCTTCACTATGCAATCCCCTCAACGCTCAGTTCGAGCAAGAGCGCTCTGCGAGTAAGTTGGAGTTTATGTCTGCTTGTAGAAAGTAACCCTTTTTTACCTGCTGTCCTCTGATTGAGGAACAGCGTACCAACATCAAGTTTCTTGCAAAACTAGAGAGAGAATAACCGTGAGATTTTTGAGTGTTTGAAACAAGTTTACGGAGACAATTCTCTCAAAGAACCTACTGTCCACAATTGGTTAAAAAGGTTCCGGGAAGGCCGATATGACAAGAAAGATGACCTTCGCTCAGGATGCCCCTCCACATTAAGTACTGAAGGAAATGTTGAACGAATTTGCGTTTGTGTTCTTAAAGACCGTCTATTGACAGTTAGAATGATAGCTGAGGATCTGTCAATCCCCAAAACAATCGTCCACGAAATTCTGACAGAAAAACTTTTTGGCCCAAAGCTCAATCACCGTAACAGAAGACCCGCCTTATTCACCTAATTTAGCCCCTTGCTACTTCTTTTTGTTCCACAAATGCAAAATGGTGCTTTGGGGGCGGCACTTGGGGGATGTGGAAGCCATCAAGGCAGCAACGACACGGCAACTGAAGAGTCTCACAACTGAAGACTTTCAGCAATCTTATCAACAGTGGAAACCAACTCCCAAGGGGAGTACTTTGAAGGAAACCAAATTGAAATACCTTAATAATTGTAAAATAAAGTTATTTTTCCACTTTTATAAGTATTTTCCGGACAAACCTTGTACAATCGTTTATGCTTTTGATATACTGTATTGTCAGAAAATTTTCAGTACAGAAGTTTATTAGCATTTCTCCTGTTTAATTTCTAGTTTCAAAACTATATTTTCCTACGATATTTCTTATGTTATGTAATCGTCTTCTTTGGTTTCGCATGGCTTTCGCATTGAGATCACCTATAACTATTGCTATTTCCTTGTTTGGGATTTTTGGCTTTGTTGTTTCAGGCTCACCTTAGAAGAGTTTTTATTTTCCTTGTTTAAACTGCTGGTGGGTGTGTATACTTGTACGATGAACGAGCTTGAAATATAGCTATCGCTGATAGCGTCAAAACTCATCTAACTATTTGCTACCGGTAAGGATAAAACAATTGCTACTCCGTTTCTGTTGCTTTTTTGTTTCCTGAGTATACAATTGTAGTGTTGCCGTTAGGTGTTGTAAAATAGCAATTTTCTCCCAGTGGGTCTCAGATAAACCAGTGATGTCCATTTGATATCTTTCCACTCCTTTCTCCATTATGTGTGTCTTGCCAGTCTATAAAAATCTTTGGATGTTCCTGTTGCCGATTCTAATGCATTTTGTTGTTTTGCTATGGTCGTTATTAATGTTGCTCAAGGTTACCCCATATTTTCTTTTGTGTAAAGCCATTTAATGTTTGTGGGATGATTAAGATGAGCTCCCGTTGCCTTCCTTAATGTTGAAGTATAGCAGAACAAGTTTTGGGCAAAAAAATCATAAAGATTTTCCCAGTAATGGAAGCTCACGTGGAAAGGGTTGTTAGTTCCCTGAATCTATTTCTACAGAGACTGTAAAGAAGTACCTTACCCTCTATTTTTATCATACAACTACTTAAACCCATAATCCCTAATTTTGGGCAAATGCAGTTCTACTAAAAACTTTAAGAAATCAAAAGGTAACGCTAGCTGTAATTGTTTGAAGTAACAAGTAAAAACCCTAAATTTGAAAAGTCTTGTAAAGATACTGAGAGATGTTAATTATAACATTCCACAAAGGCCCCAAAACACCAAAGAGAAACAAGTCCATTCTATTTCTTTTAGTATAATAGACCTATCCTTACAAGCAAAAGTACCATTCGTCATCTGAAAGCACATCTATGCTAGCTATCCCTTTAAATAACCTGAGTACTTTTTAATCACAATTTATGTAAGCAGTTTAATGAAATAGTCTGTCAATAGACACTTAATAAAAGCAACCGCAATGTTTGCTTTTATTAACAAAGTTGAGAAAATACATACCAAATAGAAAACACCTAAAGAACTACTACATACCGCTAAGCTAAAGAAAACTCGGCAAATTCAGCCAAACGCGCCTAAATTAGATGCAGGTAATACTATCTGTTCACTTGCCTCTGTCAACAAAACCTTTGTTCTTTGAATTTATTAATTATTTACAATAAATGGGTTTGGTGGTCAAAATTTAATGATTTAGTAAAGTAATTGAGTATTTTAATAAATATTATGCAATGAAAACTTTTATGAAGAAAATTATAATATAAAACAAAATAATATTGAGTAACGTAACAGCTGTTGAGAGCATGGTGTGCACTGGCATTTGGGCCCTTACAAAACAATTTATCGCACCACTGCCAGATGCCTTAAACCTTAGTCATTTAAGCCCGCATGGCTCTTCTACATTTAAACTTAGCTGCTTATTTACTAGTCATTATTTTTTTTTTATATTTATATTATATTTAGTTTGTAAGATCTTGCAATTGTATACAACTTTTGTTCGTTTAAATAAATCAAATCAAAATGTAAATTAAAATTATAATATTGTTATGATTTAATTTCAGTATTATTCTATATCGTCTGCATATGCTACTCATGAGATTATTATTATTAATTTATCGGATTTGGCAAGCATCCATAATAGTCCTAAAGGACCAATAATGAATCATTTTTTATGTATATTTTATAAATTTTGTAGACTTCGTGCCAATCATTTGAACAAGAAATATACGGAAATGAAAGCAAAGTAAAATCAATACAGAAGACAAATAAATGGAAAAATAAATAATTCAGAGTTGGCGCATGAAATTCTTCTACATGGATCTAGAGGGTGCATTTTATTAATTTTAAAGCAGCTTTTATTTTCCACGGGAGTATTATTCCGTTTTTTTTATTATAATTTGAAATATTTCAGTGCAAATTGTATCATTGAATAAATTTGTAATAATTCTACAAACCTAGTACCGGAAATTAATTCAGTTAATATTTGTTGCCACATTTTGTTTTGCTAGTTGAGTTACTGGAAAAACCGTATGTAAGAAAAGATTTTCAAATTCATGCAAAATAAAATATTCATCCGTTGATGAATTTACTGCAAATTTCCCTCTTCACCATTTTAAATGTTTCGTTGAGGTCGAAACAACAATTCCCATTGTTCGTTTGAATTTGCAGACTCACAATAAATTATTTATTTATGTATCAAGGGGTTAAAACGAGAAGGTCTTGTCGGTGGTAAATTTGCAATTTTCGACAAAGCAAACCGTACCAACGATGGCTTCATAATTAATATGTCTGCTTAAAGCGAAACCAAAGGATTAATTACAAAGTTCACGGCTTGCTAACGAGCCCGCCGGCAATTACGCTAAGACTGTTAATTACATGTCCCGGAATCCCGGAGTTTGTGCCGCCGTTACGATTCGTCGTAGTGACGCTGCCGGAATGCTAAGACGCCGCAAAGTTGCCAAAGTATTTATGTCAGTCGACGATTGTAGTAATTTGCTTACTGTTTTCTTTATGTCGTGCCGTAATACGCTTCGAAAATGTCTAATCCCTTACAACCCCTTTTTAAAACTGATTAAATATTAAAACATTAATTACTAAATAAATTCAGCAACAAACTAATCAACACTATAGCTTCATCATTATTAATTCATAATAAAATTACATAAATAGCTCAATTTAATTGAAATATTATATGCGTATTAATAAATTAGATTATTATACATTGTATATTGGGTAATTTGCAAGTGCTGCCGCCAATTAAACTAAACGCGTAACATAAATAATGACAAGACATGACAAACATTAGTACTAATGATCTGTAGAGCTACAGCGTTGCCAATTACCGCGAGAGCTAATGATTTAAAATCCATTATTCATGGGCCAATTATCCAAGATATTTAATAATCTTGAATAATTAAGTGTATAAGCATGTGGGCTGGTATTAATTTATAATTCTATCAAGCAGTGTAGTGGATAATTAATTTGAGTATAACATTAGTTCTTCCCTTAAATTAATTAATTGGGGTTATTTAATATGACTTTGAATGTCAATCATAAATTTGATAATATTTGTATTGAACATATGTTCTTTGATTTTTGATATGTTGAGTTGGGGTCAGCAAACTTTTTTGAGTAAAGAGCAATTTTTTTGTTAAGAAAAGATTTAGGGAGCCGCACAAATTTTATTTTTTCTGCTGTATATTTGCTAATTTGCAATTCTTAATTTAACTATAAATCATAAATTTTTAAAGCAAAACAATTTTTGACAAATTTACACAATAAATTAGTGTCTAATCTATTCTTCATACGGCAAATAAATTTTTGTGCAAATTTGAATAAATTTTTGTAATCTTTCTGCAAATTCATGCAACAAATGGGTATTATAGGCAATTTTTAATGAAGTTAGTAGTTTGATTTTTTTTTTTATTTTTTGCATTGTTAATGCTATTTTCAATTATATAATTTTGTAAAAAAGTTTTATGAAGAAAATGATAATATAAGAGAAAAATAGTATTGACTAACGTAACAGCCGCTGAGAGCATGCTGTGCACTGGCATTTAGGACCTTACAAAACAACCTATTTCATTGTTATCGGTGACCGATGCCTTAAACATTGACAGCAAACAGGACCAATGGCAACTTTTTAAATATGAAGTCCCAAACCGAGGTTGAATAACATCAGCAGGATTAGGTCAGTGACAAAAGTTGCGGTTTAAAAACCCGAGATAGGATTCTATTAAAACCATAATACACTTATTTAAATTAAATTTGCTTGACGCGTTCATAAATAATTGTCAGTTTTCAACGTTCTATCTAAAAAAGGTTATGTAATCAACCATTAATGCATGTAATTTTGATTGTGTATGGAACGAATGTTTGTTGAACTGTCTCCAGTAACTGCTAGATGGACATTACCAAACCTAGTACAACAATTTTGAATCGACAAACAAGAATCATGCACAGCTTAGTTAGGTTAGGTTAGGATAGGCTAGGTTAGGTTAAGTTAAGTTAGGTAAGGAGATGCAGATTACGGTAAACGGCCAAATAATACGGACCAAGGACCAATACTATAAAAACCCACCTTAAAGAAGCCGCTGCTTTTTGACTCGATGACCCATTCGCCATTTCTATGAAGCTCCAACCTAGTGGGAGTCTCTAAAAATCACTAACTATAGACAAATAGTGGACAAAGCACAAAGGAGAGTGCTCATAAGAGTTGGACAAGCCTTCAGAACTGTAACGAATGAAGCGACACAAGTCATCACTAAGATACCCCCCATAGAACTACAGGCAGCGGAGAGAAGACTGAAATATGAAAGAAAACAAGAAGTTTCTTACGAAGAACGGCGCCGCGTGACTACAAGAATGGACCAAAAAATAGAAAACACTCACAGGAACAGCAAACTGGACAAAGAGACATTGAGACACGAATCGCGCGCAAACATGGCGTCATCGGCTACTACTTATGTCAGTTTCTTAGTGGACACGGGACGTTTGATTCATACTTAAAAAAATTCCATATAAGAGATGAAGACATATGAAGACTACTGTGGAAAAGAAGACACCCCCGAACATGCCTTCTTCAAATGCAACAGATGGAAAAGGGCAAGAAACGATATCAAGAGAACCAAAGACACAGTAATAAGACCTGAAAACATTATAAAATATATGCTCAAATTGCAAGAAACGTGGAATAGGTTGCATAAGTTGATCAAATTGGTTATCACAGAAAGAGAAGAAAGAGAAATGAAAGAAAGAAGACAATAAGTAGAATCAGGGGTGTTGATATGCAAGTGCGAAGTTCCGCCCGAAAGAGAATTGAAGATACGGGGAGAAGTTTAAGTAGATAGTATAAAAAAAAAGGTTAAGTAAGCTTAAATTAAGTTAAGTTGCCACAAGCAAAATTAAAGAAATTCTGAAAGAAAACAAAGTAAAGTCATACAAAAGCAGGGATTTTTGCGGTCTAGTAACGTTTGGCATTAAAAACGCATTTAACTCTTCTAGATGAAGCAACATAAACAAAGAACTTAAAAATTTAAGAAAACAATAGACCTTTTTAAGTTGCAAGACAATTATTTCAATAAAAGGTCAATATTAATTGATAAAAAAATATAAAAGTCAGCTACGATGCACCGCAAGGTTCAGTACTAGGTCTGGTTCTCTGGAACATCCTTAAGAACCAAGTACTTATAATTAATACCAGAAAAAAAGTAGAGATCCTTGGCTTTGCGGACAAAACTGCAATGTTGCACGCAGAAAAACAAAAAACAATTTTGAGGACAAAATAAACCTGACCATCGAGATTATAACCAACTTAGGACTCACACGGGCTAACAAAAAAACAGAAGTGGTAGTCATATACGGCAGAAAACGGATCACAGCGGTGGTAATTGATACTGAGAGAGTAAGGATCGCCTCAAAACTAAGCATCAAAATCATCTTTAGCAAAAACGACAACCAGAAAGAGCACCTAAAAAGAGCAGGTGCAAAGGCAAAAATGGTGCTCATAGCGCTGGCAGGGCTAATACCCAACGTAGACAATCCCAGATTCAGCAAATAGAAACTACTGTGCTCGGTTGTAAACCTTATAATCCTATAAGCGACTCCCATATATGCTGAAGCAATCCAAGAAAAGCAGAGAGAGCTGAACTAAGATTGTGCAATGAATACCGTACTACATTCCTGGTATACCCATTAACATCATCGTAGAGGAAAGAACATAGATGTACATAATGCGCCAACAAGCAGCAAAATGAGAAAAATATAAGCAACCAGATGGAAAGACCAGGGCGGCACGGCTAGCTGGACTAAGTCATTGATCGAGAGCATGTGGAGTTAAACTACTATGTACCTCACCCAAGTCTTGCGGGGGGAAGGAGATAGTATGGGCTTGATAACAAAAAAGTAAACAACACAGAGCAGGCACAATAAAGTAATGCTCTAGCAATCCCGTTACGCCATCCAAAGACAAACAGAATGGGGTTTTGGGTTTTTAGTGCATTTCGGCAAACCGTACTTCTGGGCAACCCCAATCCCACACAAAAAGCCTTAAAAACATCAACAATTCTTTGGAAAGAGCCGATAACTCAAAATATTAAAACGACTTTAAAGATACAAAAAAAAAGTTGTCTCTGGGTCTTTATTAGATATATTACCAACTATTTTTCTATTACCACGCTCAATACTAATACTGCTTTCGGTTATATGAAAGAACAATCCGTGACTATAACTGATATACGTGCTATGTTTTTGCAGTATCCAGTCCAACGTAACCAACAACAAAAACCAGTTACCACTAACTCGTTCTTAAAAACCTACTACGCTACTGACTAGTGTTGTTTTGTATGTGGTCCATGCAAAGCTAAAAAATGCCAGTCGTCACAAATATACCAGAAGCTTTGAAATCAAATCAAGTCTTGGGACATATACATAGTATAAATAGGATTGGGTATTCCAGTGCTATCGCTTTCAGACAACTTACAGAAACCAAAATCAGGTTTGAAATTTGAGTATGGCTAGCTCAGTTTGTTAAAACTGGGACAGGAAAGAGACTTAAACATCTTTTGAATCTTCATTTGCAAAAGACAACTTTACTTTAGCAATGTTTGTAGTTGAGACGTTAGTTTTGCGGTAAAATCAAATTAGTAAGCTGCATCAGTTAAGACAATTGAAGTTTCAGCAGCTCTATCTTAGCTTCTCTATGACGCTTTTCTGCAAATAACATAAACCCCTCAAAACTTGTCTTAATTCTTTAAGTTACGTAACGCTGATAGGCTGGCAAAAATCAACCACCAACATATGTGGACCTAAATGACAGATCGCACCACTTCTCAAAAGCCTTACTACTCTATTAAAAGCAAACACGTACTATGCACTGAAAGTATGGTAGTACAATATCCCAGGCTGCAGAAAGCAAATGAGGCAATAAATACCCTAAACCAACTAAGATAGCTGACTATTACCTATAACTTTTTAGAAAAAAACCTGAAAATATTAACAAAAATCTTGCCTGGGCATTGTTAACTTAGGAAACACATATATAGACTAGAAATTGAAAATAACCCAACATGCAAAGGATGCAAAATTGATTGATTAAGCATATTTTTTGCACATGCCCTCTCCTACGCAAAGAACCCATGTTGGGGGAGAGCATGGCATAACATAAGTCAAGGCATTCTTCTACCCAACGTCTAAAAACGCTGCCGTCAAAATTGTAAAAAAGCGAATAGTTGTATTGGTTACGTCTATAAAGAACGTGGCTTTGTTTTGTAAACACTTTGGAAGACACAGGTTGGCATTGCTTTAACCCAAAAGTGTTTGTAATTGGTTTTTTTTTTAACTATAAGTAATCTGAGGACTACCAACCATTATGATTTGTTTTCAAAAATTTTGTGAAACTGGTGCAAAATCATAAAGGCTATATCGTAAATAACTAACAGTTTAAAGTTGGCAAATCTCAGTGTTGGAACTGGTTAAAAGTTGTTTTAATTTTTTTGTCTCTCTAATATGAGTACCTAGAACACAATCTAATCAACATAGACAAAGAAAATTTTCTTAAATCCAAAGCCGTTCCAAAAAACATACCCAATGCTAACTTGTTACCACTCGTGGAACTATGGTAATGCAAAATAAGCCAAACAAAACTGTGAAAGCTTACGGAACTAATAACTAGACACTGTGACTTAATTAAACCCAAGCATAGAAAGAGAATCCAAAAGAATATGTAAATTTTGAGGCAATAAAATCCTGATACTGCTCTACAGTACGGACTGTCCAGTATTATTTGAAAATATTTCTCTTTCCACGCAAAAAACACATTTCCTCATAATAGCAAAAAAAAAATAAAAATGAAAATGAAAATGTTGTTAGTCAAAATGGTGTAACTAACAAGTGTATTGGCATAGTGTAAGTACAACGGTACTGACGCAATCTAAGCAAATATAACTGCTTTCAAGTGCCAACTATCTCTCAACCTAGGAGAACAACTATTTTACGGACTGGGTTTAAACCCACCCACCAACTAATCATCGACTAGAAGAAAGGTGTACTCTTGAACAGTATACGGTATAACCAAATGTGCAAGCAAATGACAGACTCATAAAAATAACAAACCAGATTGCTGCAGACAATCTAATTGGCTGGAACAAGAGAATTTCATTGCCAACAAATTCAGAAAACAAGCAGAAGAAAGCAAAGCCTACATCAAATTAACACTGAAGATCTTAGGTAGGTAACTCAAAGCCGCAAGCACGAGGCAGCCCCCAACAATATTTGAAGTTCCGGTACAGACCTTCCTGAAGAAACCTGCATCAAACCCAATTGATACCAAAACTTTTTAAGATAAGAAAAAGATGAATGTCCAACGAGACCCCGTTGTACAACGCAACCTAAAAAGCTTCAGAAGAAAATAACAAGTTAAAGAAATTTAGAAAAAGCCAAATAAGTTTTCTTCTAATTCAATTTCTAATAGACCGTAAGTCACTTTACATTAAGTGCTTTTAACGCTATTAAGGCCATTATCTATTATGGTACAAAATGTCTTTAACCCGGCAGACCCCTAAGCCTCAGGGGATCAAGCTGGTTTGTCTAATAAACCTTTTAGACCCAACAAGCTTTGCAACGTCTTTAACATCCACAGAGGATATTGATACAATACGCCTTTCTTATACAACTTATATTCAATAAAAGCGTATCAAGCAGCTGTCTATTATTACTTTTAAGTCATTGAATACATTTGCTATCTTATTCGGATTTCAGAAATGTAGTAAAGCATTGTGAAGGCAAATCAGCACAGTCGCTGAAGTATGTGATAAAGAACATACCCAATTGCATCCAGATCCCATACCAGCTCCACCTGCAGTAAGACTAAAAAGTCAGAGCAACATGCGCTGCGTGCAAATGGCTGCACAAGCTATAAACATTGTCCAGCTTACTTCAAGCTCAAAACAATCCAAAGCACATCCTAAACTCCGCGTCACTGCACCTGTTTCTTAATTACATCTGCTCCTAAGCAGAGCAAAAACAACGTCAGCAGAAATCCTATGCACAAGCTACAAAAAAATCAGAACAAAATTCTTTTTGTTAGGAATCAGTTTCTACTCCGCTTGGCTCAAGAAAGTGAAGCTGATTTTAAAGAGATATATACTTGTCCGACAGTAATTCAGACATAGATGGTGCACAAGTTTGCTAGAAATTAAATTTCAATTAGGCAGGAAGGTCATGCGTTCATAAAACGCAAACTTTCGGGTAATCACTAGCGAAGAGTTTAGTTAGTAAGCATTCTTATGATTGAACTTTACACAAATCTTTATGAAATTTTTCTTCCTAGGCTACAAAAATAAGTTCTGGCAGTCCATTGTCAGTTATGACTGCTTATGTCCGACGACATGATAAGACAAGACGGCACCTCAAAACATAAATCTTCAATCAAGTTACTTTTATTCAAATTATTCGATGCCCTAGTTAAACGCTTCTTATTGATTCTGACCACCGACATAAACCTGGGTTCTCTTTCACTGACGATGACTTCCGCTTTCCACCTGTTACACTCTACTGGAACACGATGGGTCAACTTATGAGAAACGCTACTCCCAAGGACTATATAGCCGGTTTCGCTACGGATAAAACTACAAGAACGACAAGTGCTTCAAACGCGGCTGACTAGAACTTTACAAAGCTTTGACAATACCCATAGCACCTGCTAGGCACTTGGCCCTCTAAACTTTCAACAAAAGCTTTGATTTGGTTGATTTTTTAACAACCCACATGAATTAGTATGGGGAAACAACAAATTCTGAAAAAAACATCCCAAAAAAATTAATGATGTTAAAGCTGTGCTACCGGCGCAATATGCAACAAGCTTTGCAAATGCCATCATTTAGTACTAAATTTTTCCGGTGTCACGTAGTTTTGATTTGTACTTGCTGCAGAGGATTCAGGCTGCAATTGCAGTAACCCAACAGTGTTTGTGATTAATTTTTTGTTTATTTTGTGAATAATATGAAATTTTTTCAATTTTATAATTGTCGAGAGTCAGTGTTGTCTTAGCGCAAAATTGTATCAAATCTTCTTCACTATAATATGAGTACCCAAAACACAATGTTTAAAATCCGCTTAAACTGGATTATTTTCTACCAGAAAGACTAAATCTAGTGCTTGTTTTTACTACAAATAGACAACTTTGGCAATAAATGCATTACGGACGTCAACTGATAACAGTATAGCTAAACAGGTACAGTATATACCAGATAGCTCATAATTTTTCATTCAGACCCTGATAACTTAACCACAACTTACCGACTAGCCAAAAAACGTGTTTTAGACAGATTTTACCAATTAGGAAAAGAATTCAATTGCTAATAGTTGCAGGAGAAACATAGCAAATCCAAAACCCAATCTACTCCCAGAATAACTTCTATCAAGGTTGTTAGTTAACAGTACCACTAAACTTCAAAGGCCCAAAGGCTAAACAAAATTATACACTTTCTTCCAAAATCGTCTCTGAGTGACCTTTTTTTAATATTTTGAGGAGGAGCTCTAAAACTCTAGCTCCGCCACTGCACAACTCACTAAAGTTTGACTCAGCTCCAACTAGATTTTTCTAATAAAGAAATTAATAGCCTTCACTTGGTGAAAGACAAAATTTATGCTAATAACATAACATCTTATATTTCTGCTCAGTTAACGCTTAATACCTTAGATGTTGTTTGAATGAACAGTGAAAGGAGATCAAGATTGGTATTGACTATGCTAGAAGTACCAACCTCAGTTTAAATCTAACTTTTAGACTGCGAATGGCAAAATGTTATGTCTATTTGTTATATGGACTGAAAGGATGAATCATTATGCACACCTTGCAGAAAAAAAAAATGAGATGTTTAAAATACATATAAAGACGCCTGTCCCGCATCTCATAGATCGACAAAATAACCAATGCCAAAGTGTTACAATGAATAATGATCTTGAAGTTGTCTTCAACATTAAGAAACAAAAACTTCAATACTTCGGATATGTAATGCGGCACAACAAATAAAGAATATTGCAGTTAATATACAGAGAAAAATAAAAAGCAGAAAGAATCATAGACAAAAAAAATAGCGTAAAAAAAGAAAATATTGAATATATAAAAAAAGAAGTCTAGGCTAAAAAAAACTTGGAGTGGTACGACCAAAGCATCAAATTGCTATTCCAAACTGCTGCGTCAAAAATTAAAATAGCAAATCATTATAAACTTTCGATAGAAGACGGCACCAAAAAAAGAAGTTGCTAAAAGTTTGGGACAACATACATAGTTAGGCTAAACCCCGATCCACTTCTAGAATGGGTACTACTACTCAACCCCCATATGTTTAGCAATTAGCATCCTGTTTTCAGACTAGTGTGTGATGTAATGGTTTGTCCAAGTAGTCGCTAGTAAAATAGCTACATCAAATGGCGGAAAGGAGGAAAGTCAAAGATAACCAACTATTGGTAATTGATTTTGCCTTGGTGTATGATGAGAGAATTATGTTTAATTTTAAGATCATGAATGGTACTGCTTTAGAGTTATAAACTCAATGACACACAATAATTTAAGATAATTGTAAATAAATTTTATAAACTACCTTGCATCCACTTTACCAAATTTAAAACACAATTTATTTATATTTAAAACAGCATTGTTTATCAGTTTATCAGTTGTATCGAATTGTTGAGGCTAATGCGTGTTTGTACTCCATTATAACATTTATAATAAAACACTAATGCAGTGTGAAGGTTCAAAAATGCATTGTAATTGTAATAGGACAATTGTTTCACCACACATTGGCTTCACCAGGGAGTTATCATTGTTCATTACTGCCTGATGAAGCCACTGTGTGGTGAAACAATTATCATATTACAATAAAGTATTTCTAAATCTTCACACTATGTAGTATTTTATTAAATCACAAATACTGAATATCGTTGCACAGTTTAGTTCATTATGTTCTGCGATTGTATTTCTTTTCAGAAAACAATCTAAATGGCTAGTTTAACTTATATGTTCGCCATACTGGTATAAACTAAAATAATTTATTCGTTTTGTTAATAACGGGTAACAGACGTGGTTCGTTGCCAATTTTACTTATAATTAAATCTGCAATTATTTTTTAATATCTTTGTTTTGATGCATGTTTTGCAGCTTAAACTGTAATAAATCATGCGTTAAACTAAGATGAGTTTGCCCTAAAATACGCAAATAGATGCTCTTAGGTAATACAAAATAAATATTTCTATAAAAACCGCACCCTTAATTGTATTGTTGTATTGTACTTTAAACTCTTAGTATTAAGTAATTATTGAATATAAATAATCTACAATACACTGAAGTGGGTTTAACTTTATCAATGTCTATCGGCACGTGCCGGTGCAATGCAAGCCCCATTTTGTTTGTCTTAAAATTGTGTTGAAAGTGGGCAATAAAAACAGTTGTAGGGGACTACGACGCGCGCCGTCCCCTAAAAACAGTTTACTCCGCGCTAAGCCGCGGAGAAGTTAAAAAAATGAATTTCCTAAATCCGGGTAAAATCCCTCGCACAGGCAGCGTACATCCCCCGTAGAACGGAAGTATCGGCGGCATGGCATATCCATAAACGTCCTAGTTGACGGCGCCACCGCACTGCATTGTTTCAGCGGTGAACAAACAAATGAATGCGGTTAACACGTTTGTCGCTTGTTACGTATTGATTTCACGGGGTGCCGTAATGTGCCGGAATTACCGGCGCTTAATCACACAGTTGAGCCCCGGATTTGCTGATTCAACCGCTACTTAAATACCGGTTCAGAGCCGCTTATTGAATCAGTTCAATCAATCTATCATCGATATGCCTCGTGGATGTGAGGTTGCTGTTAGTCGATGTGATGGGATTGTAAGGGGGTGGGATGGTGTGGAGCAACCGAAGCAGCACCGTTTAATTTTACAATTGATTGATTATAATTATTGAATCGGATCAAATGTAATAAAAGACAAATAGGAAGCATTAATGAAAATTGGATTATGACAAAACATAAACAATATCAAAGCTTTACATTTTATTTATAAATTTATATTTAGTTTTTATATTACTATGTTTACTGCTCTAATTCTAAAGTGAGACATCTTTAAAATGGAAATTTGATAAAATGAAAAATAATTTAAAAAAATACTTTACTTTGGGAAAGAAAATTTCATTAAACACAAAATTATTTTTTAAGATGTCTTACTTCACCATGACTGCAGTTACATGTAGACCTTAGACAATTATAATGATCACGTAGTAACAGTTAACTCCATAAACTATAATTTCATACTCATCTGGAAAGTTGTACCCAAATTTCAATTGACAGCCTCTGTATCAATAAGCCTAAACTTTTTTTCTTACTTGAAAGAAAGTTGTACACTTTTTCAACTCCCTCAAGTAACCTAGTTAAACTAGATACAAATAACAAAAGTAATGAAATACTCTGGTATAACCGAAAACATTTAAAACATCCGCTCTAAAACTTAGTGATGATAAATATACCGCAAGATACTCAGAATTTCTTGAGTTGTCATGATCGTCAACGATGAAGTTTTTCAATTTATGAAGAATGTTCACTTTAAGAATCAAAAATGACTTCTCATGTCTTAAAAAAACTTTTCACTCAGCCGATTTAAAGTGTTTTGAAGTGGGCCTCAAGAATTTTGTAAGTGGTTTCTATTACTTTTAAAGTAAAAATGTTGATAAGACTTGGAGTGTTAGTAATGTGTATATCAAAAATCAAATATTAAACTTTACTTTTAATTTAAAATAACCCAAGTATTGAAATAGTTCACCACTCTTGATTAAGTAGTAATCAAATCTAGTCAATAATCAATCATTCAACCAAGTCCAAATTCCTGAAATCCGGTCCCAAAATTTAAAAAAACCAGCCTTGTTTGTGTTATGTAAAATTTTAACTCTCGCATCTTTAGTAGACCCTTATACGTCCGACATCGACCATAAAACTTTCAGTTTTATATTTTTCACTATGCAAAGCATTTTATTATTTGTTAGACAAATTTTTAGTACCATCGCAGTTTATTTTGGAGTAACAAGTGCATATGAATGCCAAAATACTTAAATCTTTGGTCACTCAACATATAATATTTCATAAAATATGGAATACGCAGTTTGTTGGATGTTCTAAAATTAATTGTAATAGATAGATGACTTTGAAAGAAGTTAGTGTGATCGATCAGTTACGTCAGTTTCTGCAAAAGGCAAAAGCAATTTTAAATAAATTGAGTTTTCTAAACTATCTGGTATAGTTGGCTCATATGAGAAATGATTTTTGCCTGCCCACTCTGGTAAACAGTTTTTCCGTTCGTATTTTAGATCGGAAAATGATGTTTTGCGGCTCTAAAGCGGAAAAATTCTTTTGTTTCATCTAATTTACGGGAAGGAGGCAAAAAAGAATTTTCAACACTTTATTGTCGGCGTGCTGCAAACACTATCGTAAGGCACTACAAAGACCTTAGAGCTACAAACTATAAAGTGCAAAATACTACGAAACAGAAAAATTAAAAAAAAACATTAAAAACATGTAAGGAAAAAATAGTGAAACATTAAAGCAATAGAGGCAACCGTGCCGTCCAAGTTTAAATCCATTACATCCAATCCAATCGGTGCAGCCTCTATTAGTCTATATTCTTTTGATTTTTTTCTTAATCAGAAATTTAAGCAGTACCAGGTTGCTACTTGTGGATGTTGTACTGTAGGCTCTTGTAATCTTGCAAGCTAGTTTCCTCTGAGCAATGTTTAATTTTTTATATTTTTTTCAGCTGCTGGTTTTTCTATATATATAAAGAATATATTGGGTTGGCCTGCCGAAGTGAGTATCAATCTTTTTGCTTCTTCGGCTCTGCATATTCTTGGTAGGGTTCTACCCAGTTGAATGGATATTTTTGCAGGTCACTTTGTCTATATGCTATCAAAAGTGAGAGTTTTATTCAGGGCAGTTATCTTCTAGCCATCTTTAAATTTATTTTTACTTGTCTATTGAAAACTCAATGTCTTCCCTGAGTCTCTTTCTTCCAATTAGCAAGCATTCTTTTTGAGCTCTAATTCAAGTCCGTTTTCCATTATCTAAATGGGAATCTTTTAAAACATTTGTTTCACCGTCTTTACAAAGGCTTTTCTTTTTTTTATCTTTATTATTCCATTGTACAGTATGTTCCAAAGAGGGAACCTAGTATCGATCCTTGTGAGACCGTATAAAACTAGCGTTGCATACTACAAAACATACGAAAAGGAAACACACATCAGATATAAAAAGCTTGTAGTAAACGCTTAAATGATAACTATCAAGAAGACAAAAAACGTGATAGATCTCTACTTGCAATTATTTTGCTAGAAATTGTAAAGCTCATTATAGTAAAGCCACAAGACCCTTTTCAAAAACGCAACTTTTGATGCAAAAAATTGTAAGCAAAACAGCTAAAATTTTGCACACTTAAATGCTGTAAAACTCACCACTTAGGTTTGTT